>CM022399.1:45850212-55850212 GCA_011833715.1 Carcinoscorpius rotundicauda | reverse complement strand
TACAGTAAATCAACTTCAGGAGCACATGCGCGTTATAACTATTTTAACGTTACAACTACACTCAGTAACGCGTATGTACACTAACACAAGCTAACTCAGTAACGTTGATGAGTTTCAGGTTAGTCTATATACATTGATATTTGTAGTTTTTTGCTGTTAAAGACTCATAAGAGACTCATTTAGGTTTTGAATTTTAAACGTTTCCGTAATAGTTATAACTCTTTAAACGCATAAACTGTTTATTCAAGTGGAGATTTCTTTTTTCAATTTAAAAAAAACAAACAACTTCAAAACTCAGTTTTATGCCATTAACAAATGTTATTTCTTTCTTTTTCTGGGGGAAACTAGAACTGTGAACAGGATCACAAAGGTTGCTGACACTCGTGTTATGGCCTTTATTCTGAGGGAGATGCAAAGTTAGAGTGATAAGCGGCTATATGTTAGCCATCTTCCATCTTAGTAAGCTAGCAGATTTAGAGACGTTTAATACATGAGAAGGTAGTATGGTCCATATTAAGCGGTGTCAAGAAATACCACTTACCTGAGATTTGGCGAACATCCTAGACTGCATCTCTCAGCCGACAGATGTGATAGGAGCACACCCCGAGCAGCAAGTGGTCGTACTGCTCATCAAAAACTGTTCGCAGTGGTCACGCTTTGATCCTAACTGTTGTAAGGTGAATGATAGGTTAAGCTCGTGGCACGTAAACTTCGCTACCAGGTGCGTGAGGTGAGAACTCGCGACTGACGGCGGGTAGAGGGAGGTTCCAACGCTTGTACAGCCAACAGTCGAGCGAGTGGGGTGTCCCTTAGCCTAAAGCCTGGAAACACTTTCGCAATGCCAAGAGTAGATTTCTTATTTATATTATATAAGGCCGTGGAGCTGCTAGGGTAGGTTTGTACCAGCCGCAAGGCCAAAAGCTTCCGTCCACAGCTTCTACATTAATGATCATTCGATGATGAAATGCACCGGCATATCTCGGTTGCGCGAGGTTAATTTATAATTCAATTAGTAACGACAACTTACACATTCATTCATTCAGTAGTTTATCTCCGTCTATGAAGCAAGTCTGAGCATATTAAACATTTGTATGTGACTAGATAAGGCTAAAGTTATAAGGGAAAACACAGTAAATCAACTTCAGGACTACATGCACGTTATAACAATTTGAGCGTTACAACTGCACTTAGTAACGTGTATAAATATAGTAGAACGTCTGGTTTGTGTGTGTTTTTCTTATAGCAAAGCCACATGAAACTATCTGCTGTGATCACCGGAGGGCATGTGCGTTTTGTTTTGTTTTCTTATAGCAGAGTCACATTGAGCTATCTGCTGAGTCCACCAATGGTGATTTGGACCCCTGATTTTAGCATTGTAAATCCGTACTCTTATCACTGTACCAGTGGGGTCCTACCACAGTGAATCGAATCCCTTAATTTAGCGTTGTAAATCCAAAGACTTCCCGCTATCCCAGCTGGGGACGCAATACAAATTAACCCAGTAACGTATGAATACACTAGTACCTGCTAACCCATTAAAAGTATATACATTAAAAATGGAAGCCATTAGAGAGTATCTACACTCATATATTCTTAGCTAATAACGTCTATCTACACCAACACATGTTAACATACTAATGTGTATCTATAAGAATATGTTTGAACCTACAAGTGAGAATTTATTTACATTAATACGTGTTAATTTAGTGTTCTGTATTCCTACTAATATATGTTAACACAGTAGTGCATATAACGCAAGTATATGTTAACACAGTAACATATATTTTGACTAATATGTGTTAACTGTTTTAGACACTTTGGAGCTGACGATATATTTTAGAAGCGTTTATGACAAACAACAAAAGTTGCATAAAATCACATAAAAATGGAAAACTTTATCTGCATTTTAACACCAACAAATCTTTTATGCTGTCAGATGCTTGTAAACATAAATTCTGTTTTCAGGCTATAGTCACTTTTAAAGGGGATTTCAAACACGTGTAGAATAACAAAATTAATTATTATTTAATGGAGAAAGTAAACTTGCCCCGAAGCGGTGAATGGAAATATCAATTAACACGACTGACCCAATGCTAGAAAGCCAGGGGGCGTCACACGTTTTGTTTGATATTAATTTAATTTTGATGTTTTAAGTTGAGCGGTGCTTTATGAATATTTATAATCGAAACGTACTCAACATTCTGATCGTCAGTGCTACCGTTTGACGAAAGAATGCCTTACACAGCTATTCAGTTTACTTTATTCGAATATTTTTGTTTGTTTCGGATATTCGCGCAAACACACACAAGGCTATCTTCCTCAATCGTCCCTAATTTTCAAATGACTGATTACAGACATGGTTGGTAGTCTACTCAGCAGCGTCCATCTCCATCCCTTGTGCTACTCTAATCAGATATTGGGATTTGAATACTACATTTACAATGCACTGTTGTATTTTTTAAAATAAATTATGGACACTCGAATTGGCGGCTGGGTATGATAAGTTCCAGAAAGTATAAAATTAAAACAAAAAACATATTTGTGTTAAATTCAATGATGAGAATAAACGAGGCTTTAGCTCTTAGTTGGTTGGCTGTTTTGAATTTCGTGCAAAGCTACACGAGTGGTAACTGCGCTAGCTGTCCCTACTTTAGTAGTGTAAAACTAGAGGAAAGGCAGTCAGTTATCACCACCCACCGCTAACTCTTAAGCTACTCTTTTACCAACGAAGAGTGGGAGTGATGATAAGGTTATAACACCTTCACGGTTGAAAGGGCGAGCATGTTTGGTGCGACGTGGATTCCAACTCGCGACCCTCAGATTCGGAATTGATTGCCTTAATGATCTTGCTGGGCCAGGAATATAGGACTTTGTCTTGAGGGTTTCCAATAACATATTTATAGAGACACACGTTTAAAAAGTTTTGACTAATTCGAGTAGGGTTTCTGGTTTTCGGTTTTATCGGCATGTATTGGGAAAACACCAAAAAATTTTAGAAAGTTTTTTTAAAGATTTGTGGCTTATTAGTCCAATAAAAAAAACTGTCCTTTAACAATGACTGGTTTACGTAATGATCTAAGTCTACAAGGTTTGATACCTGAAATAAAATCGGTGATCATACTCTAATATACAATAAACCTAGAATATTTATTCAATTTACTGAACATACAAACTGTAGTTATTTTTGCGTCAGGCCAGGTGGGTTAAGGCGTTTGACTCGTAATCCGAAGGTCGTGCGTTCGAATCCCCGACGCATCAAACATGCTCACCCATTCAGCCGTGGGGGTGTTATAGTGTTACGGTCAATCCCACTGTTCGTTGGTATCCCAACTAAGAGTAACCCAAGAGTTGGTGGCGGG
The DNA here is from genome assembly GCA_011833715.1 of Carcinoscorpius rotundicauda. Classification (NCBI taxonomy): domain Eukaryota; kingdom Metazoa; phylum Arthropoda; class Merostomata; order Xiphosura; family Limulidae; genus Carcinoscorpius; species Carcinoscorpius rotundicauda. Next base: position 55,846,853 of record CM022399.1, on the reverse strand, counting down.
TGGTGATGACTAGCTGCTCTCCCTCTAGTTTTACACTACTAAATTAGGGACGGCTAGCGCAGATAGCCCTCGTGTAGCTTTGTGCGAAATTCAAAAACTAAACTACTTTTGCAACTTCATTACTTGACAATTTTACCCTAAAGAAAAGAAGCATATTTCAACATTGTCTGGAGGGATTTGTTTTTATAATTGCATATAAAATATTAATTGCTTTTACAAAACTTAAAGCTGCTTTGTTTGTGCAACTACCGAGCTTTGAACCCCGCCATATGCAAGTATTCGAAAGAATTTTACTTTATGTTTTTAAACTAAGCAATAGTGGTTTATCTGTTACAGGTCTGATTATGAAAACTATTAGATTGTGATACTTTTCCAAACGCATTGTTTAATAAATGATAACATTTTCATCTTCTTAAAACCTACGGAAAGGTATACGTGTTAATAATTTCTGTTAATACTGTAGTTCGAAAGCTACTGTACATAAGCTATGTATAAGACTAACATTAAATATATTTTGATTTCATTTATCAGCACTTACTTTGACGATATAAGTGATCAACACTGTCTATTTCTTATTGGTTAGCCTAATTCATATCATGAAATTTTAAGTTCGACTAATTATATTTCTTATATATTTATGTAATTAATGACCGACATCACTAGCTGACCAGAATGCTCAGAGTTGTCTTTTTTATATATATATAATTATATGCACAACATATTCTGAACTTGATACTAACAACAAATTATAAACACGGCTCGTCTTTCATATCTTCTTATAGTGTTTTAAATATTAGATACTCAAATTTCCAACGGTGCCGTGTGATTATTTAATAACGAATTGTCCCCCGCTGGGATAGCGGTAAGTCTAAGGATTTACAATGCTAAAATTAGGGCTCAATCCCCCTCGGTAGACACAGCAGATAGCCTGCTGTGGCTTTGTTATAAGAAAAACGCACACACACTCACAATGAATAAATATTAAGACAACATACAAGTTTTCGGGAAACTAAAATCTTTGATAACAGTTAAAAAGTATAAGCTTCTTAGTTGACTTAAATCGTGAGCAAAGTAGCTTTGTTTTCTTTGCCAGAGCTTGTAGCGAATTTAATTGCAGACTATACCTTGCTATAGCTCCAATAGAATTTAAATCGTATGTTAGTAGCCCATTCCTTTGCGACAGCTTCTGGTGGAATTAGTCTTGAGCTAATAACTTTTTCCTTTGCCATATCTTCTGTTGGATTTAAAACAAGTGTTTGTTTTTTTATCGAACAGGTACATAGTCACTATATAATAAATTATGGTACACATCATTGTTCTATTTTATTTGTAATATATGTTTATGTTATCATTCAATTAAATTTAAAATATTTATGTATTATGATTTGATTATGTTCTGAATTTTCCATAAAGCTATAGGAGGACTACCTGTGTTAGCTCTCCCTGATTTAGCAGTGTAAGACTAGATACAAGGCAGCTAGTCATCACCACCCACTGCCAGTTCATGGGTTACTCTTTTACAGACGAATAGTGGGAATGACTGTCATATAATAACATCTTCAGGGCTGAAAGGGCGAGGATGTTTTGTATGACGAGAATTCGAACCCGCTCTCCTCAGATTAGGAGACGACCGCTTTGACCACCCGGCTGGTGCGATAGGGTTATGTTTAGTAACTTGGTTGAATTTTGATAAAGTAAATAAATTTTATCATATTAAGGTTGTTATTGCTACTAAACTAAAATTTATTTATTTTCACGTCCCATACAAAAAAATCATTCAATAATCCTCTACATATAATTAGTCATTCTTAAAAAATGTTTGGTAGAAAATCTATATGATATAAGGTGCGATCGAATACAATTAGAAAATTGCAGTATGGTTAAATACGTAGATGGATTACTTTATGAACGTCATAGGTGAGAAAATCAAACATAACATACTTGCAATAATTTCGGTATTACTGCTGAAAATAACACTGACAAGAAAACATCTAGCTGATGAATAAATACAATGTAATTGTTGAATGTTTCAGTGTTTTTTATTTATGCATTCAGTGATGTCGAGAAACCCACTTGTTGAGAATTTTATATGCAAAAAACGGCTCTTTTGGGCTGAGAAAACACTTCAAATAGAAGAGCGAACAACGTTTCGACCTTCTTCGGTCATCGTCAGGTTCACAAAGAAAGAGGTAACTGGCCGGAAGCTGACCACATGTTTGGAAGGGGTTGTATAACTGAGTGTCGCAATGTAGAGGGCGCGGTTTGATGTTTGAATATATAATTTTATCTATATAGGTATAATGGTGTTCCTTTATATTGGTTTATTTTGGGTTTAAGTTGTTGTATAAGTAAGGCTTCTTTAATTTTTCGTTTGTTTATGTTTGTTTCTTTATTTAGTATTTTAGTGTTTTCTATGGTTATGTTGTGTCCATTTGACTTGCAGTGTTCGAAAACGTGTGAAGGTGACTTTTTATGTTCTTTGAATCTGGTTTCCATTTTTCTACTTGTTTCTCCTATATAGAAGTCGTGGCAGTTATCACATTGTATTTTATAAATAATGTTGGTGTGGTGTTTGTCAGTGTAGTTCTTACATAGTATAGACCTGAGTTTTGTGCCTGGTTTTTGAATAAATTTAGTGTTAACTGGAATGTTATATTTTGTTACTAGTTTTTGCCAAATGTTGGTTATTTGTTTGCTGATGTCAGGAATATATGGTATACAGCAGTATATGGTTTCGTGATTTTTTGATTCGTGAGATATATTTACTTTTGTTGGTTGATTTTGCTTTCTGTCTGGGTGTGTGCGTATAATGTTTTCTACGGTTTGTGGAGGAAACTTATTGATGTTGATGAAGTATTGTTTTATTTTATCTGGTGAGCATAGTTTTATGGCTGTGTTTATCTGGTTTCTTAGTATGTTGAGTTTTTGTTTTGTTTCATGTGCTGAGTCCCAAGGAATGTATAGTCCAGTATGGGTGATTTTTCGGTGGATTTCTGTTTTGAATTGTGTGTCGGTTCTTATAATTTTGAGGTTAAGAAATGATATTTGATTGCTTTCTTCCTATTCACATGTGAAGTTAATGTTGGGATGTATAGAGTTAATGTGAGTGAAAAAGTTAAGTATGTGTTCTGTAGATTTGAATCCCGCAACCGTGTCATCTACATATCTGTACCAGTATAGTGGTGGATGTAATGCTGTATTAATTGCTTGTGTTTCAATTTGTGTCATAAAAATATTGGCTAGAACTGGCGATACTGGGTTGCCCATGCTTAGGCCATTTGTTTGTATATAGTTTTGGTTGTTGAACATGAAGTTTGTCTTTATTGTAGTGAATTCTATGAGGGTTGCTAACTGGTTACTGGGAATGTCTATAATCGGGTTAGGGTCTCGAATATAGAGTTCTAAGGCTATCTTGCAGGCTTCTGTTGTTGGAACTTCTGTGAAGAGGGATATAACATCGAAACTGGCCATTAAGGCTTTATGATTAAGTTGATTTAGATTGGACTTGAAATTAAAAGAGTCTTTGATGAATGAGCTGGCTGATGTTGCATATTTGGAGAATGCCCATGCTATGTATTTACCAAGATTGTAGTTAAACGATTCATATGTTGACATTATTGGTCGTAATGGACAATCTGGTTTATGAGGTTTGGGGATGCCGTATATTTGCGGTGTGCGTGAGTCGGTTTTACGTAGGTAGGAATAAAGTGTTTGTGAAATTGTGTTGGCTTTTTTCATTTGTAGTAGTAATTTGTTTAGTTGCGTCTCATGTGTCTTTGTTGGATTTGTGTGTATTGGTTTAAATTTGTTCGTGTCTGATAGGATGTTATTCATTTTTTGTATGTATTCATTCGTGTTCATTATTACTATAGCGTTACCTTTATCTGCTTTTAGAATTTTTATGTTTCTGTCTTGTTTTAGGTTTTTAATTGAATTAATGTCTCTGACGATGACCGAAGAAGGTCGAAACGTTGTTCGCTCTTCTATTTGAAGTGTTTTCTGAGCCCAAAAGAGCCGTTTTTTGCATATAAAATTATTTATGCATTGTTTCATAACAATAAATACTTGATAATCTGTTATATAAGAACAGTTTTATTAATTCATGTATAACTCTTTAATCCTGAGCTATACTATTGAGTCTGTTTTGATCAGATTATATTAGTAATTTGTTGTTTGCTTTTTTCTATCTCTGCATTAATAGAACTAAAACCTTGTCTTTCGTTGTCCCTTAATATTTAGAACCGGAAGCCATATTGAAAACTTAGTGTGTTCACGTTTCCTTCATAATATCATTTTGCTATTTACCTTAAGATTTTGCTCCATATTTTGATTTATCTACGTGATTTGTGTAGTTGCATATACTGCCACTAGGTATATGTTACATTATTCTCATCTATAAATGCCTAATAAAAATTAAGCCTTATCTAGCATACATGCTGCATACTCTTTTAAGTCTTATATAAATATACGTTCAATTTGGAAGAACAGAAGACAAATAAACACACTGTACATATCACTGACATGTTTAAAACTTCATATTAGGAATAAATTGTGAGTAACATACATCATGTGCGAAGAAATATCCATTCTGTTAAGTCAGTACTACTCTTATGATGCCTTTAACCTACGTATTCCTTATAGATTTTAAAACGTTTCGCTTACGAACAGCCTGGAAAGTAAAATTATCATCACTTCTCTACACCTAAATCAGCTGAATCTTTTACAAAGCTGGGTATCTAATTTTTTGTTTTCATTACTGGTTCAAAAAAAGGAATATTCCTGTAGGAATTGTGATAAGGAATAATTACATTGATTATGTTCTATACTTTTCTCAGAAGTAGCTATCACATACACACATCTGTTGGAAATTTGTTGCACTCAGTACTTATTGAAAATAGCCTGGTTGTCCAGTTTCCCAGCTCTAAACAAGTAAACACTGGTGAACATGAAATGTTTGAAAAATTCAACAGTCTTGGTAAAATAAATAGAACAAGGATAAATGGTAGTTCTTACTTATCTTCTAGGTAAAACAATTTTCAGGGTAGTATGGAGCTTATACTGGTTTGCTAACATACTGCAGAGTTATTTCCTATATTGGTATTAATTTCAGGCTTGAAGTGTAGTGCAGCAAATATTTGTAAATGTTTGCACGCAATTTCAGCTTCAAATATATTTTTCTGATAAATTATAAGATAATTTCTAAGAGTCACATGGCTTTTGTCCTAAAGTGTGTCTTGTTGGTATAGGGCAAACACTTCTTAAGGTAAATGTGGGTGGGACATTTGTTTGTTTGAATTTTGCGCAAAGCTATGGAAGATCTATCTGTGCGAGCCGTTCCTAATTTAGCAGTGAAAGACTAAAGGGAAGACCTAGTCATTACCACCCACCGTCAACGTTTTGGCTACTTTAACCAACGAATAGTGAGATTGATCTACTTTAGCGCCCATAGCGCTGAAAGACAGAGTATGTTTGGTGTGATGGGAATTCGAACCTGCAACCCTCAGATTACAAGTCGATCTCCCTAACCACCTGGCCATACCCGGTCCATGTGAAGTTCGAAGACATAAGCCATTATACCTTGTAAGAATGTCGAGGATGTTAAGTTTAAAAGACTTTGGTGTAGAACAATAAACTTCTTAAGGTTAACCTAGGTGTTAAGTTTGAAGTAAGACTTCTGTAAAGTGTAAATCATTACACTTTATAGAGTTAATATGAGTGTTATGTCTTAGGTATAATTTTTCATATAAACAGGATATTTTTTAATGTTAACGTGGTAACCTGGGTTTTAAGTTTTAAGCAAGGCTTCTGGTACAGGATATTATATTTTCTAAGTTTAACGTGAATGTTAAGTTTGAAGTAAGATTTCTTGTGTACAGCAGTACATTTTATAAGATAAAGTGGGTGTTAAGTTTGATTGTCACTCTTCAAGTCTGGCTTGTCTGTTTCAGGTCAAATCCTTATAAAAATAGCACAACCTTCACTTGAGGTATGTCTTGTTTATATAGGACAAACACAGTATAAAATTATCTTAGATTTTAGGCTTGAAGTTTCGTTTGCTATTTTAGGAAAAACGAATTTTTAGGTGTACCTGCATTTTATATTTGCAGCATGTGTATTTCATTCATTTTTGGAAATTTCTGAGCTTCGTTATTTATAATTTTAAAACATTTGTGCCATAAAACACCAAATCAACCAACCAACCAACATTTGAGTAAAAATAAATATTACATTCAAGAGATATTTGATGATTTGTAGAGCAACCCCCATTTTTTTTTTCTGGATAGGTATATTAGAATACCACAGCTTATTATTTTCATGGAACATATATATTTTCTAATTATATTTTTTTCCAACTTAACAGTGTCGGTTATTACATGTTCAGTTGCTTATACAGCCATTGTGAGCTTCATGTTGGAACAAAGGTTCCATCATAAACTACACAACTATCATTTGTACTAAATTAATTCTTCTTCATAAACAGTTTTTAGAAAAATTCAACGTCTCAACTAACTAGCCAGCATGACAGGAGGTTAAGGCAGTCGACCTGAGGATCGCTGGTTCGAATCCCCGTCACACTAAACATGCTGGCCCTTTCAGCCATGAGGGAATTATAAAGTAACAGTCAATCCCACTATTCATTGGTAAAAGAGTAGCCTAAGAGTTGGCGATGAGTGGTGATGACTAGTTGCCCTCCTTCTAGTTTTACACTGCTAAATTAGGGACGGCTAGCGCAGATAGCCTTCGTGTAGCTTTGCGCGAAATTCAATCCAAACCCAACCAACTACTTAGTGCAATCTATAGCCGCTAGGTGGGCGAAGTACTGCTTTTGTAGCCTGTGACATGTATATGAATAGCCATCATGTGAAGCTGTAGTTTACAATTAAAATTACCATTTACAATATATCTAAAAATAAGTTAATGGATGATCTTAATCTGAGCACTTGTTAACCGTAAAACTATCGAATGATAAAGTCAGTAGAAACACGAACTTTTCCCAAGTTGGAAATTAACACTCGTTGTCACAAAAATCGTTAGGTATGCCCGATGAGGAAATTAATCTTCACAACAAATGGAACATGTTTAAGTAATTTTAAAACCTGTAAAACAGGTCTCAGTCTGAAAAGTACTAAGCATGAGATGTAATAAATTATCATGTAACACATCATTGTAGAAAATTAATTAACACAAGCTAAGAATTAATGTTATGATACACAATAAAATAGTTTGTGAGTATATCTTCATTTCCCTATGATGTCTTTCCTCTGTGGCATCATTTATTTTATATAATTCAATAAGTGTAATGTTCTAAAATTTACATATTATATTTTTCAAACAAGATAAAACTTGGATCTACGTCATTACCCGTGCTACAATATAAACTCATGGCTCGTTATATTGAAGAATTTCTGGACGTAAAAGAGGTAACGCTTTTAAAGCACTTTCCAAATAATATTTTATGTATTTAATCGTCTCCAAAGTACGCGCATAGCTACATAAAAGCTGCGTGCTTATAGACATCTCTTCTTTCAACCTGAAAGAATGAAAAAGAGGTAACGGGTCAGAATCACCCATAAGTCATCACTAGGGCTATTCTTGTCTGACCAAATAGTGCTATTTCACCGTCACCCTTATAGTGATGGATATGTATTGTGAAGTGTGTTCATACAGCAAGTATTAGCACACCATGAATCATTGTATTCACACACTGGCTAAGCAAACCACTAGTACACACTCATCCCCAAAAACATACGAATGTTACATTTTTTTATGTAAATGGTTATTTGATGAGTACAACTGTTATGCTCCAAAAAATATTACGTTACTTATCTGGTACAGTCTAGTTATAGCACAATAACAACGATAATTTTAGTTAATTAATGTTAATTAGTGAAACGAATTGATTGAATGAAGTAATATGCAGAGTGAGGCAAAAGCTTTTTGCTATACAGCTGATACAGTAAAAGGTTCGTATAGTTTGTATTATACGGTTTACACTAAAGAAAATTACGAAGAAAATTGGAATCCATTTAAATTCTTTCATCTTTCTACAGTTTGCTATCCTTAAATTAGCTTCATGGCCTAAAGGGGTATATGGTAGTAAGTAAAGCTTCCCACGCCGCTTGACCAGTGAGAAATGACCTGAGCTTCCACTGGGATGTCCTTGGATAAGCGATTGTATTCATTCACCTTTATTTTTATTATCATTTAAATCTCTCTTGCTTATCTCTGAGTGTGGTCGGTTCATTTGATTTTGGTTTATGTTCTCTCGTTTTCGTACGTTAATCATCCACTTATTTATCTATAGAGGTAATACACAACCAACAAAAAAATTAACAATTGCTGAGTTGAGCTTCTTGTATAGACGGATGTATTTAACAATTGCTAATTTGAGATTCTTATGTAAATTAATATATTTAACAAGTGGTAAGCTGAAATTCAATAGATCAATGTTTTGAACAATTTCAAAGTTGAACGCCTCACACAGATAAATGTTTTTAAGAACAGCTATGTTGGCCTTCTGATATACATTAATGTAATGAACAGTTGCTGACTTCTTATGCAAATAAGTGTATTGAATAATTACCAGTTAGGCTTCTTATTTGGTCTTAGATAGATCAGCGTATTTAACATTTACTAAATTGAGTTTTCATATAGATAGGCTTAGCATGGCTATGTGGTTAAGGTGTTTAACTCACGATTTAAGGGTCACGGGCTCGAGTTCCCGTCCAACCAAACATATTCACCTTTTTAGACCTGAGGGTGTTAAAATGTTACGATCACTTGCACTATTCACGAAAAGAGTAGCCCAAAACTTGGCGGTGTGAGTGACTACTAGTTGCCTTCCCTCTAGACTCACACTGCGAAATTTATAATATAGATATTAGTCATGATAAAGAGCAAATCTTATCATCTACAAAGGTTATGTTGTACTTCATTGAAAGCTCAGACAGTAAATATGATATCGTGATGACACTGAGAAATCCACACAAATTGTTCATTAAAAATCTAAAGTAAAGTTTGACGAAATAGATGCTGGACATAATTACCTTGTTCTACAACTTGCTTATACGTTTTCATTAAACCTGAACTGGGATCATATATTTTGCTTAACTAAATCAAAATTATTTTATAAGCTGAAACCGTAGACTTTGTTTAAGAATTCGCCAATAACATAACGTTTTGTTATTTTTTTGGGGTAGGGGTGTAGTTTACATTTCAATTATAGAGAAAAATATTTTTAAAGATGTCATGATGTCACATATTTTGTTTTCACATAGGCGATACAAAATATACTTATACCAATAGTAAGTTTTTCTCGATGCATCTGATGAGCTAAAACGTTAGCGTGAACAGAAGTGCTTCGATTCGAGTTCAGTCATCGCAACAATAATTTGCCATTCTATAGTATAATGAGAAAGCTAAACCTATTACAAAATATATTAACGAAATTTTAGATTTCATGTTCTAATTAAAAACGTAAGAACTGGGCATATGTGAAGTGCGCGTTTATTCATGCAGAAAGTTTTATTTGCTAATTTGCTTTCGGAAACAAGCCCTGAAACCTGGCTGACTTTGAAACGTTTATTAATAGTGTTTGTTGTTGCCACAACACTCCTTTATTACTTTTTGATTTTTGATTTTTCGTGGCTGTTACTTTGTTCGGGAAGTTATTTTTAAGGCGTCCCATATTTGTGTATTTTTACACTGATGTACCACTCATAATGAACGTTTTGGTGTTGTGTTTCTATCTCACAAGTTTCTAATTAATTAAATGTTAGCTAGATAACTTAACAATTATAAGTATGTGTTAATATAAAATTATTTTGAATAGCAGTTGAAATATGGTAAAACAGGTGAGTTTATGCGTGTCCTACTCATTTTGCTATAAGCCTTTTCAAGGCTGTTGGAGAAGTGTTTTGTCAGTTTTGTTCAGAATCATCGAGTGTTTGACATCCGATACAGATGCGATTCTATTTCCATCCAAGGATGTAAAGTTGTTCTAAGATGTGAAAACCAATATTGTTTCATAATCTAAGTATATAAGGGGCTAAGCAAAAGTATTGCATCGAATTCTATGCTGTCTTATGTTGCTCATATCCAAGAAAATGGCAGAACTTTGCTGTTTCTATATACTGTAATAGTATCAGCGCAAAACAGTTATAAATGGCGTAATTATTCGTATTATTTTATGGGATAGTGCATTAAAAATGTTCTTCAGTTACAAGCACGTTTCACTTAAAACCAATAAATAATCAAATCTAAATAAGACACAATGCACAGTTTTGTGATGAGAAAGAGTGAAGCCTCTTTTACTTACTTGAAAGACACAAAACGTTACTCCAGTACATTTTTGTTGCCTCACTTATTTATCTATATAGTCTGCTGTTCGTACTACCACTAAGGAACTTAGTATGCTTTAGTCCACTGTTAGTCAAAGACAAATCTGCAATATGTAATTTTTTTACCATCGTCTTCATCAGCCTTGGTCTTCTCTCTGCATCCTGGACATGTTTGAAATCTTATACCAGCTAAATTATCAGATATGAACTAACTCTAAAATGACTCCTAACCTTAAGAAATTAGCAAAATCTATTTTTTCTTCAGGGAGGCGAAGAGGAAATATCGATATCCTTCAACACCCATCTTTAAAAAAGTTTGTCTTTCTTTTACAAACTAAAGCATTGCTACAAATTTTTAGTTTTTATTAATTTTGTTATGTTGTATGATACCTTATTAATTACAAAAAATGACCTATTTGTGTTATAAAAGGGAAACTAATACAGTCATACCTTTACCCCACAAAACAATACTGACTATAATATATGGGTATTCTTTTTTTCTTTTTGCTACATGATTTATTATTGGACTAGAAGCTGAATTAGAATAAATTTCTGACACTTTAAGCTTCCCAGTGGCACAACGGTATGTCTGGGGACTCATACTGCTAGAAACCAAATTTCGATACCCGTGGTGGGCAAAGCACAGGTAGCCCTTTGTGTAGCTTTATACTTTACTTACAAACAAACATACACTTCAAAAACGAGTATCTGTGTTACGTATAAATTCCACACTTCAAGGTTGATGGGTGTATCTAACAGTTGAGAAAGAATCATTTTCCGAAGTCAACAAACAATCCATGACACATACGCGGTTGCTGTATTCCCTTAGGTTAGCTTTATCTAACAAAATAATTTGCTTGTGATTGGACGAACCACCTTTCTTGCAGCGGAAGACAGAGATTTTACTAAATACGTAAGCGTGACGTAAGCAATTCCGAGGAGGTAGAAGCAACGGGTCTGGCACGTGGACAGTGCTACTATTTTTTTCTTTTATCTTTAACTATCAAGTTCATGTTCCACATCCTTTTGTAGGAAGATGGAGTTAGGAGAAGGGGAGTGAGTTGAGAAGATAAATAAAAATACTAAGGTCAACAACCGAAAATTTTGGAGGCCGTCAGAAGGCGTTGTGATTTATTGTTGGGAATTTGAATAAACCAATCTTATAAAGTCGCTCATTTATGTAAAACACAATGACATCAGCAAATAGTTGATGTTGTTGTTAACCAAGCTAGGTCATCAAAGGTCGCTACCACTGTTTAGTACATAAATCTTAAACAGATGTACAATGACTATAACATATAGTACTGATGTATATAAATCCTTTCATGTTCGTCATTTTCCGAAATGAGGCGCATTAAAACAATAACACTTGGCAAGAAAAATGTTTTTACATGGCAGAGCAAAATTATCATGTGATAATATTCAATGAAACAATATAAACAAGTAGCAAAAAAACCACTTGAAATGTACTTTATAAGTGTTCAGTAGTCTATATATATAATATAAAGTAGACAAGATTTGATGCCTTCGCTGTTAGTGTAAATAAAAATATCTTATGAACGTATAAACATATAGTTGGAGCGTGGTGGTCAGGGCGCTCGACTCGCAATCTGAGAAATGCGAAGTTGAATTCCCATAGCTCCCGTGCTCGTCTCATACGGTTGCCGTTTAGGCTGGCCTATCAAGTAAAAATTCGTAACCTCAACTGGTTTAGATTAAGACCCTCATGATGAAGAAGTATAAAATATCAATGAAAAGAAGTGATTGCTTTGAATATTGTTAGCGTTGTATAGGCGGAGATTTCACAAATCAAACATAGCATTATACCATATTCTATACACCTATCAGTTTTGAAATAGGCCAGGTGGTTAAGGCACTCGACTTGTAATCTAAGAGTCGCAGGTTCGAATCCCCATCACACCAAACATGCTCGCCATTTCAGCCGTGGAGGCGTTATATGTGATGGTTAATCCCACTTTTCGTTTTTAAAAGAGTAGTCGAAGAGTTGGCAGTTGGTGGTGATGACTAGCTGCCTTCAATCCACACTGCTAAATTTGGGACGCAGATAGCCCTCGTGTAGTTTTGCGTAAAATTCAAACCAAACCAAAATAGTTTCAAAATAAGTGTAAAACACACCAGTCAGACGAAACATTTCCAAATATAATTACTGTACACGACATTGGACAATACTTTCACACTTTGCTTTGTAAATGTATTGTATTCTACTTTTTTATCAAATATTCTATTGTTCTTTATAAACTAAAGTCATAGTTATTTAATTCTTCAAAGTTTGATTTTAACTTTGAAAATTAGTTAGAAACCGTAACCATGAGTCATCATGGACAAGTGATAAACTTCAAAAAGTTAAGTAACAAAGAGTCATTGTCCTTCAGCGTTAGGAAGGTATTAACTAAGCTATTATGGGACATTTTACAGTACACATTTATAAAATTTGGCCTAATAATTTCTTCTAAACATGTAGTAACTGAAAATGATTTCACAACTCGGTCACCAGCCGCAAGTGAAGGAAAGAGTTCCTGAATGGCAAACGACGTGTCTCTCCAGAAATTATATATTAATTTATTAATTCATTTCGTTTACAAATTTTATTCGCCTGTCTAGTTGCAAGATACTACTGTTTAAAAATATTTCAATTTCTGTACCTTTTGTTGTATAGAAGTCAAGCAACTTTAGGCAGGTTGTTTTATTTAACATCGGTCTTTAGTGTTATCGTGTAAGTCTTTATGTTTACATCTTTGTATGCCAACTCAAGTGGACAACCAACATAATTGAAAATAACAAGTGAACTTTAATGTTGTTATGTACTTTATTATTATAATTCCTTTAAACAAAATTAGTACCAGAATTTTTTTATATATATTTTATGTGCAGATGAGCCACCTTTACGAGTTCTGACAAACTTATTTATTTGATCAGTATCTTCACAGCAATGACCCCATACGTGCTAGTCATGCACCTAATTGCTAATCAGACTTCCAGATTACACATTATTTTACTGTACGAATATGGAGTGCTCGAGCACATAATTATTAATAATCTTTTGCTTTTGTGTTAAAACCTTCTCCTCCGGCTAAGGTTAAAAAACCTTTCACGATGCTCCGTCATCCAAATATTGTCTTTATGTGACTAGAACATGGCTTAACATGGAGTTTCGCGGTGAGAAAATTAGCAGATGATGTTTCTCGGGGAAAATTGTTTGTAAACTTGAATCATTTCCTGGGTTGGTTTGTTTTGAATTTCGCACAAAGTTACACGAGAGTTATCTGCGCTAGCCGTCCCTGATTTAATAGTGTAAGACTAGAGCGAAGGCAGCTAATCATCACCGCCAACTCTTGGGCTATTCTTTTATTAAAGAATAGTGGGATTGATCGAACCATAATAACGCCCCCACGGCTGAAAGAGCGAGCATATTTGGTGTAACGGGATTCAAACCCGCGACCCTCAGATTACGAGTCGAGTGCCTTAACCATCTGGCCGTGCCGGTCCCACCATTATATGACAAGAATAATTTCACGTCTATAACGTCGCGATACTGTTTTGTGTTAAATCAATATGCATGCATTCTTCATGAAGTGAAGATTCGAATTTTTCATTTTTGCCTCAGATGATGTTTTATTATTCTAGCCTCGACTTTTACACGGATTAAAAATGTTTATTCCAACTGAAGAATAAACTCCTTCAATTAATTAGTTTTTTGGAATTTATAGATAACCTAGATTTCATTATTATCATTGACTTTCTGTGCAGTTTGAAAGTTATTTGAGGAACCAAGCCGTGCATTGAGGCGAAATATTTATGGTTCAAATATCTTAACACGATCAGGTGTGACATTGCGATATTTTTATTTATTAAAAACAACTCGTAACATTTAGTTTTCCACGCATTTAGTTTTTAGTTACATAATCACATTATATCTTGTGTATAAAAATCTGAACAGTAAAAATAACAAAACATATACTTACGTCATCAGTGCACGGCATGGCCAGGTGGGTTAAGGTGTTCGATTCAGCCGTGGGAGCATTATAATGTGACGGTTAATCCCAATATTCGTTGATAAAAGAGTGACCCAAGAGTTGGCTGTGGGTGGTGGTGCCTGCTTTCTCTCTAGTCTTACACTGCTGAATTAGGGACGGCTAGCGCAGATAGCTCTCGAGTAGTTTTGTGCGAAACTCAAAACAAACTAACATGTTTTTATTTAGGCTTTTTCAAGGATTTAATTGGGTTAAAGGTAAAATAACTCTAAAATGTATATTTTGAGCTTCTGTGAAATCATATTTAGAGTAATCAAGATGAAAATTGGCACAAACAAATGAATTATAATGTGCCCAACGCAATGATATAAAAAAGTTGAAGTTGTCCGTTTTGAGTCTTTTTGAAAGGTTCAAAGCTCACAAAAAGCGCAATTTTGGGCTTTTGGTCAATCACTCGGCTAAATTTTGTTTTTATTTAGATGGGATTTTGTATGAATGTTTTTTACAGATTCCATGTATTGATAATTGTAGAGGTTGAAAACAAAGATGGAATGTTTTAGTCTTTTGCTCAATTTTTCAGCAAGGAATACACAGTTCGAGGTTTTCGTGAGCTATTCATGTTTATGTCAATCAACTTATACGAGATTTGGTATAAAGATATATTTTTGCAGGTCACAACTAGTGATATAAACAAATTTCGATTTTTTTGATTTTTTTCACGATTTGTCTAGTGATAAGATTGGCCATGTTGGGATTGCGTGCCAGAAACACTTTTCATTCACTGGCGAAGCTTGGCATCTTTAATTGTTTAGTATGTACTGTTTAATACATTACAGAATAATAAGTTTTGAAACTCTGTAACAGTTTCGCTTTGTAAAATTCGAACCTGACTGTTTTAGCAGGTGGTGCCAAATCTTTAGTACAAAACATTTTCTGTTTACTTCACGTTAATTTGCAAAACAGAAAATATGAGTCAAATGAAAAGAATGGAAAGGCAGCAAAGTATGAATCTTGAAGAAAAAAGTATGAAATGATAATACCTGGAATGGAAAGTTAAAACTAGCGGACAAAAACAAAGAGTAAAACAAATAATAACAGTAGTAATGATAAAATTTAAACTCTTAGTTTATTATATGTGGTGTCTCTAGGCTTTATATTTAAAGTTTTGTGATGTTTCAAAACGAAGACACGGTTTGACACCTTCTAGTGATAAAAAAGTATATGAGTTGAGAAGTACATGTAGGTATATACTAATAATGATTTAGATATTTTCTTTTTTTAAAGTTATGTAAATAATTCAATATAAGAGAGAAAGTATTGGGGAAGGCACGAAAGAGGTAACTCATTAAATTGAAACGAAGATACGTTGTTGATTATATATTTCGTCCTTGACATTAAAATATTTGACCAGAAGATGTTTTTAATGTTTTAATAATATAATGAAGACATTTATGTGTTTCAAACAAGAGACTACGTGTCCGCACATACCACCTATTTTAAGAATTCAAAAGTAACATGATATTTTTCGTGTGTTTGTGTGTTTTTCTTATTGCAAAGCCACAAAGAGCTATCTGTTCAGCCCACCGAAGGGAATCGAACTCCTGACTTAAGCGTTGTAAATCCGGAGACATACCCCTGTACTAGCAGCGGGCAATATTTTTTTTTCGAATTTGTCAGTGAGAATGGCAGAACTAGGGCACACAAAAATAAATTTCAAGGATAGGAGTTGGCCCGGCATGGCCAGGTGGGTTAAGACTTTCGACTCGTAATCCGATGGTGGCGGGTTCGAATTCCGGTCGCACCAAACATGCTCGCTTTTTCATCTGTGAGAGCGTTATAATGTGACGGTCACCCCCACTATTTGCTGGTAAAAGAGTAGCTCAAGTATTGGTGATGATGACTAGTCTTACACTGCTAAATTAGGGACGGCCTGCGCATAGAGCCCTCAAGTAGCTTTGCGCGAAATTTAAAAAATCAAATCAGACTAGGAGTCATTTTGAATTAGACATCTTTATTTTTCAAACAGAATAGTTGACCTTTGAGAAGAATTTTCTTCAAATGTGAGGATTGTAGTTAATTTAAGAGATTTTAAGTAAAAACTTAATAAATATTTGAAAATCAAGGACTGGCTTTGAATGTTTTATTTTTATTTTAGAGTTTAGTATAGTTCATGGGACGGTCAAGATGAGCTAACGGCTCTCTGGTCGTTCTTAAACTAAACGTATTTCTCCATATTAGTAAGAAACGTTTTAATTTATGTGTATTCAAGACACTGTTTAACTTAACTTCATTCTAGTATGGCAATTTTTGTATAAAATTGACATTAAAATCAAACTGGACCAGCCTTTTCTAATGTAGTTATTCAAAATATAATAAGTCAGCTTTAAACTTAACACAATACTTTTAAAAATTTTAAAGGCACAAGGTCTTTCACACCTAACAACTTCAACGTGAAAAAAGAAAGAGCATTATGATTTCTCTTGTACTGTTTACATATCTCTCCAGTCTTTTGCACAAGAAAATGTTAAATACGCGACAAAACCATTTATTGTAACTGATTAGTTAGAGGTTTCTATATTACAAAAGAAGTGTAAAATATACAAAGAGTATAATAGGATTATTCACTGCCATATTCTTCCTGATGATGGTGAGTTTGTGACTCACCAAAACATCTAGAAGCTGTCAGATAAGGGGGATCTTAATGAGAATCGTTTGTTTGTCTGTTTGTTTTTCAAATTTCGCACAAAACTACTCGAGGGCTATCTGTGTTACCCATCCTTAATTTAGTAGTGTAAGACTAAAGGGAAGGCAGCTAGTCATCAGCACCCACCGCCAGCGGTTGGGCTACTCTTTTACCAACGAATAGTGGGATTGACCGTCACATTATAAAGCCCCCACGGCTGAAAGGGCGAGCATGTTTGGCGCGAATGGGATGCGAACCCGCGACCCTCGGATTACGAATCGCACGCCTTAACACACTTGGCCATGTCGGGCCCTTAATAAGAAATATTTTGATTTGTATATGTAGTTTTAAACTTGTAACAAACATGTTGATTTAGAAGTAGTTGATCATGTAGCTTCATGAAGTGAGAAAAAGCTTGACTTAGAGATATAGTTTGCTTTACAGCTTCATGCTAATAGAAAACCTTTAGACTTAAGTAAATTCCTTATTATTTAGTTTCATTATATCAATCAAAATCTTGATTTATAGATATAATTTACCATGTAGCTACGTACTGGCAAGAAACATCTTGATTTATATATACATAGTTTACTATGTAGCTGCATGCTGGCAAGTAACATCTTGATTTTTATATATATAATTCGCCATACAGCTGCATCCTGGCAAGAAATATCTTGATATACATATATATAATTTACCATGTAGCTTCATACTGGCAAGAAATATCTTGATTTATGAATGTATACAGCTTCACACTGGAATGTTTGTTTGTTTGTTTTTTAAATTTCGCACAAAGCTACATCAGGGTTATCTGCGCTAGCCGTCCTTATTTTTGTAGTGTGAGACTAGAGGGAAGGCAGCTAGTCATCACCACCCACTGCCAACTCTTGGGTTATTCTTTTACCAAGAAATAGTGAGATCGACCGTAACATTAAAACACTCCCGTGGCTGAAAGGGCGAGCATGTTTGGTGCAACGAGGATTCAAACCCGCGACCCTCAGATTACCAGTCGAACGCCTTAACCCATCTGGTTATGCCGCGACCCATACTAACAAGAAACATTTAGGATTTATTGGTATAGCTTCACACTGGCAAGGAACATGTTGATTTATATATGTGATGAATAGTATTCCCAAATCAGGATACCTTTTTCTAGCTTAAAGCTATATTGTGAACTATATCTTTGGTTTCATATGTTTGAAAGCAATACAAGGTTTTACTGTAAACTGTGTCTCTAGATTAACGTTTCTTACTGGTATGGTCCCCCCAGTGGCTCAGCGGTATGTCTGCGGGCCAACACGCTAAAATCCGGGTTTCGATACCCGTGGTGGGCAGAGCACAGATAGCCCATTGTGTAGCTTTGTGCTTAATGTAAAACAACAACAACAACAACTTACTGACATGAAGATTTTTAATTTATGATAGTACCGACAAATACTATCTGTAAGTTTTTTCTCACAGCAATATTCTCATATTAGACACTTTGAATCGAAATATATGCGGTTCTCAGATGATGCAATTCTTAATATTAAAACTTGTAGGACCCTTTATATTAAATTATTCAAATAATTCAATATATTTTAGCCTTACTTAGTACTTCAACATTAAATAAGTAAGACCAAATAAATATCTTGATTCTTTTCCAACAAGTATTTCGTAAACTATAAAGTAGATTATGAGAGTTTATTTAACAAACGTTTCCTAATAGCTTGGAAATTCTGATATTTTCTTTCTAAACTTCTACATTTGGGTTTGTGAAATTTAGTTACATTGCCAGTTTATTTTCCTTCTATAAAGTTTGGTTTGTTTTGAATTTCGTGCAAAGCTACACGAGATTTGTTGTTGTTTTGAATTAAGCACAAAGCTACACAATGAGCCATCTGTGCTCTGCCCACCACGGGTATCGAAACCCGGATTTTAGCGTGTAAGTCCGCAGACATACCGCTGAGCTACTGGAGGGCGCTACACGAGGGACATCTGCGCTGGTCATTCCTAATTTAGCGGTATGAGACTAGAGGGAAAGCAACTAGTCATTACCAATCATTGCCAACTCTTGGGCTACTCTTTGGCCAACGAATAATGGGAATGACAGTAACATTACAACGCCCCTACGGCTAAAAGGGAGAGCATGTGTGGAGTGACGAGGATTCGAAGTCGAACGCCCTAACCTCCTGGCCTTGCTGGGCTCCTTCTGTAAAGAATATAATTTATAGTTTTATGGGAATTAATTTTATTGGTTATACTTAAATTCTCTTATATAATACAATTTTTTAATATAGTGATGTTTCAAGTATTCCTTTTAATTATAGATCAACTTTAACCTCAAATCCTATGCGGTCAAAATATTTTTTGAGCTAGCTAA
This sequence comes from Carcinoscorpius rotundicauda, assembly GCA_011833715.1. Lineage (NCBI taxonomy): Eukaryota > Metazoa > Arthropoda > Merostomata > Xiphosura > Limulidae > Carcinoscorpius > Carcinoscorpius rotundicauda. The sequence goes on along the minus strand of CM022399.1, from coordinate 55,827,476 downwards.
TTTTATTTTCATTTCCAGTCCTTCTATATTTGCATTTGGAACTGAGTAAAATTTATTTAATTCAGTAATTTGCTATCATAAGAGAAATCAGTAAAGAGTGAATAGGACAATAAGTTTAAATTGGTATGTCAGGTACGACGTAATCGAGTAGTTAGGAGGTTTTACTCGTAATGTGAGGGTTGCGAATCCCCGTCACACCAAACATGCTCGCCCTTTCAATCATGGGGGCGAAATAATGTGACGATCAATCCCACTATTCGTTCGTAAAGGAGTAGCCCAAGAGTTGGCGGTGGGTGGTGATGACTAGTTGTCTTCCCTTTAGTCTTACACTCCTAGATTAGGCACAGCTAGCGCAGATAACCCTCGAGTAGCTTTGTGCGAAATTCAAAACAATTTTTTTGTTATGTCATATATGTCTGTGTGTATGGATATGTTTCAACTTATAAACATGAATATAAATAAATACTCTTTAAACAACGTGTGAAAATACGTAATGCTGACTTATTGTACAATACAGTTTGTATAACAACAGTTATAATTTTTACATTTTTGGCGTTGTTAGGTGTGAGGAGGACACTTCTACTTTACAAGAAGGTTTGGATTATTAGTGATTTCGTCTGAACTTTTATCTCTTGGAAAAAAGAGAAGAATCGGAAGTAATTTGATTAAGTTGTCTAAAATTATTAAGGAAATTGATAGTATTGATCTATCATGTGTTTTTCATACGTAATGATGAGAATGGTTGTACTATGGGACACAGATATAAATTTTGATAAAGTAGGGGTCATTATCAGCTAAGAAATCTATTTCTTAAATTGGTGGTCAAGGAATTTTATTCAGGAAAAAGCGTAGGTTTGTGTACTTTGTTTCGTGTCAATGATGAATATGATTTAATATTGCAACACAGGTGTACTCTTCGAGCATTAAAAAGAAAAATACTTGAGTGCGCAAGAAGTATGCATATTTTGTGTTACAGAATCTTTATGTTAAGGACATTGCTGAAATTAAATGCCTCATTTACTTAATATTGAGTTGATGTGTATGTGTTTTTCTCATAGCAAAGCCACATTGGGCTATCTACTGAGTCCACCGAGAGCAATTGAACCCCTGATTTTGGCGTTGTAAATCCGTAGACTTACCGCTATACCAGCGGGGGATATTGTGTTGGTTAAATTAGGCTGTGGATAAATAGTCCATAGGAAACGTAATTTTTTTACTTTAATTCTTCCCCTACATTATTCTTTGATGTAAAAAGTTCATAGAAGGTTAATATTTCTTCTATAGCATAACCAAAAAAACTCGAATAGGTTATATAATTTTGTTTTTACGGCAAATATAACTGAATTTCTGATTACCTTTTACAAACATGAAATGTTTCCTCTGCTTTTTTGAAACCGAAAGAGTTGCACAATGTCGTGTTTAGGATACCCACTCTATTATATATTAGTAGTAAACATACCCTAGACGAAAAATTATTTAAATTCAAGGTTAAAGAAAGGTTATCCTAGGACATAAAAATAAAACTTACTTCACTTGTATGTAATTGTTAAAAAAAAACCAAAAAAAAACCGCTCATGAAAACCGCAAGATGCAAAACTGAAAATGTGTGTGTGCGGCTTGGAACGAACGAAACTCCGAACCAATTTTGGTGAAGACCCATCCACACCCGTAAAGCAGCTACAAGTGGATGCAACAGCCAGTACTGTTACTGTTACAGATGTGTAGTTATATTTTTCTATCATCTCCATAATATCTGTTTTACATCAGCAAGTTTGTACTTTGCTTCCTAAGATTAATTCTCGACTGGCTGAAATACATTTTGTCAACTTTAATAGCCCTTGACTTTTCTCATTCATATCTATACACGTACACACCACAAAACTTTACATATATATATATTGTAGTATGTTCAAACATAAGTAAAAGTATTGTCACTAATTCTTTTGGGTTAGCTCTCAATGCGTTGCTGACATCACAGTATTGAATGATAAAATAGAAAGCTAATTTTTCTTCATGTATGATGTTTTTCACTCTATCAGTGTGTTACTGTATTTTATATATGGATTTACTTATCTTGAATAAAAATAATTAACTAATTTTGTGCTTACAATTACATGAAAATAGCATGTATTACCTATAATATTTACCAGGAGAGTAAATAGAAGGGGAACGTTAACAGACATAAATCGAACCTTTGTAATCACCTCCTTATAGTGGTTTTCAAGATAAAGTTAACCCCTCATATTTGTTACCCGAGGCAATTCCTTTTCCAAAAGATGTCACCGTATTTTACGTGGCCGACTGATGACAGAACTTAGCCTATCAATGATTCACGGTAAGATCTATTCTGTACCAGGTGATACTGTGGTCCCCATAGGTAGGTACCTGGTGCCAAACGATGATTTATGAAAGTTATCGTTGCACTAAGATCGCAAAGAAAAAGAATGACAATTTCCTGATTTATTTCATTCTTGACAACGTTAGCCGCTCATTCCGTCGTGATTTATTCCCTGTTCTCAACAAGCCAAACTACGCCAGCTTCTCAATCCGAAGGAGGTACGCGCAACCTGTCAATCATGGAAAGATCTTTATATAATTGGTTCTTACACAATGGTAGGCAGGATTTAGCAAAGCAATCGAACGGTCACAGCTAAAAAAATTACTTGTGAATTCATGATAATATGATATCTTTGTAAGATAGTCTTGATTTAAATATTTAGCTTAGATAATGACCAAATTTTTCCAATAAGAGAAGCAAAAAGAAATACTATTTTCATGTTCTCGATGGGCGACTCAGCAAATCACATTTATATTCAATGCAATTAATTTCCTTTCTGTCACATATCACTCCGTATTTCATAAAGTAGCTGAATTTATAGCACCATTCAAACATATTGTGAAAACTCGATTCATTCAGTCTTGTTCTTGTATCCATGTTGTGAAAACGTGGTTTTACTCTTCTTTTTGCTTTATCAATTCGAGCGTGGTATTAAAATAAGAACGTTAATGAGAGACAAAGGTAGATATTTTGAGAATGCATTTTTTTGACAAACATGTAAACTCTGAAAGTTATGTTATAAAGAGAAATGAAAACTTGCAAACTTAGAAATTTCCTTACTTTCTTAACTCTGAACTTTCTGTACACAACTCCGAAATAAACAAAATTACTTTTGTACTTGTTTAGTAAAGACCAATCATTTTGCTATTAGTTGGAATAGCTAGCGTTACAAAACAAGCTTCTTAAAAAACATCCTTTCCAAGTGTCATAATTACATTTATGCAGAAAACACTACTTCTACTCTTTCATTCTGTATCATAAAAATTGAAATTTGTATTTTGTATTTTTGTATATAATGAGGAAGGAGAATAACACACTTTGAATAGATATCCTAATACTTTATTTAATTTTTTATGTTTATTAAAGAGTACTATTTCTTCATTGTGTTTTTACGTACGTTTATTAGAGGGAGGTATTATGAAATTCCATATGAAAATGTATTTATAAGTGCACTTAAAATGACTTGACATGAGCTTTTATTTGATATTTAAAATTTTATTATCAAGCACAAAACTACACGATGGGTTAATTATGCTTGCCCATCACGGGTAGAGAATCCTGTTTCGTAGTGTTATTAACCTTCAGACGTAGCCCCAGAGCTAATGGGGGCTTCAATATGAACATAAAGTTAATAGCAAAAATTAAGTAAACCTTTCACACAATAAAATACAATTTTAGATAAAACATTAAATATAACTGTAGAATGTTTTTTATTAATATTTTAGCCTTCTAATAACTCATTGGTAAATCTGAGGGCTTTTACAGCTAGAAATAAGGTTTCAATATCTACTGTTGATACAGCGCAGACAATACATTGTGTAACTTTGTGATCAACAACTAACAAACAACGTGTTACATGCATATTTTAATAGACAGACAACGTGTTACATGCATATTTTAATATACATAATGCATCATTTTTACAACTTTTATTTGTAAAACAAGCAATCAATAAATCGTTTCTTTGCTATGACACATTTACAGTACAAACATTGAAACTTTCACATTTCAGTGTTAAAAATGTTGAATAATCATGATGATAAGAAATTACATAGAATAAATATAAAATAAAACACTAAAATAATAGTCTTGATTACTCAAGCACTTCTGAGGGTCGCGGGTTCGCATCCCCATCGCCCCAAATATGCTCGCCCTTTTAGCCGTGGGGGCGTTATAATGTGACGGTCAATCCCACTATTCGTTGGTAAAAGAGTATCCCAAGAGTTGGCGGGGGGTGTTGATGACTAGTTGCCTTCCCTCTAGTCTTACACTGCAAAATTAGGGACGGCTAGCACAGATAGCTCTCGAGTAGCTTTGTGCGAAATTCAAAAACAAACAAACTTTCTCTGAGAAAACTAAGAACGGTGCAACCTTCGGAAGGCGCTGGGTTCGAGTTTATTGTTTTGTGACTGAAATAACTATATTATAAGTCATTCGTTTAAAATATTACATTTTTGTAATAAAAAGTGAAGTGAAAATTATTTAAATTGTTTCTCAGTATATAGTTTAATAATACGTCAGAAATAAAAATATCGTTTTATGTTTTCCATTCCCGATGGTTCAGTTGGTAGAATCCAGCTAAAATCCATTAGTCAGTTTCTCGGGATGGACAGAGAGCGGATAACACATTGTGTAGCTTTGCACAAAAAAAATACATGGATAATTAAGTTTCGGTGGAAACATACAAAAGATTAAAAACGTCATATATAAAGTATGAGTTGTATAATAATCGCCTTTCATTTCCGTTGACAAACATATCTAAGTTGTATGGAAGGCTGGGTTTATGACATTATGAGAGATATTATGTTTTACATTAGTTTACTCGCACTGTTGACATGGTTTGGTATTGCTCTCTGCTTTTTTATTTAGCTTTGTAAAAACGGTGTCCTTATTGTCAACTGGACTTTCTTCTATTGCTAAAGCAGTTCAGTGTTGTCTACCGGATTTGTATCACTTTAAAAATAGTACCATATTGAACATTGCCTTCCGAAAACTGTAAGAATGTTGTTGTTTTTTCCAATTCGTTTTTTATCATTAGTTTACACATTTAAGACAAAAGTGGTATGACATAAACATAGGAGATTTTGACGAACATTAATCCTTCTTGTTATTTACCTATCTGTCCTATTGACGTAATTACTTCTCTTATTTTTCTTTCTTTGTTCAACTTCGTTTTATTGCCTGCTCTTCACTGTCTATTTCTCCGTCAATTTAGCTTTTATTTAAAGCTTCATGTGCGTTTGCGTATTCTGATTGCAGTGAACAACATCATAAGTCATATATAGTTTGTGTATATGCAGATACATGTATATGTATATATATATTTTTGTTTTATTTTTTTCTGTGCGGTCCTGTCCAGCTCGCTAACAAACCATCCCTAAGGAAATTCGTCATGGCCATAAATATTAAGTAGAACTCAAAAAGCACACAAATCATAGCTAATAGCTTCGACTTGTTAGAAAAAATATTGTCTTTGGAGTGTCGTCTTCCTTGCGGGGACCGAGCCGCTCACATTCTTTACTCATTGCCACGAGATAAGAAGGGCCTCGTGGGGTCAGTGGTGCTAATATCCTGTGATCATCTGTCAGCTTATAACCTTTCTCGTTAACCACACATTTTTGAACTTTCAACGGTGCCTACGCACTATAAATTATCAAAGTATGAATAATGGTGAGTTAACCCATCCAAATTACAGAAAGCATGATTTTGATTTTTTTTAAAGTTAAAACAGTGCAAAAATAACGAAAATCATTGGAAAAAAAAAAGCATTAAAATATACAAAATGAAGTAAAGTTTTATTATTATAAAGCAGTTTTGGTACCCTATCAAAAAGAGTTAAAAATGAAAATTGAAGTTTTTATATATCTTTTTAGGTATCTTTAACTGACTTAGAACTCTACTCAAGTATGAAGTAAGAGAGACTATTTACATCAACACTATTTGAATACTTCTTACTATCTTCTCAAATGTGCATAGCAAACATTAATATGACAAAATGGTTGTTTATACTATTAGTTAGAAGGCCAGTTTATCCATTGGTAATTAGCAAGTTTGTTGTCCAGTAACGTTAATGAACCATCTTTATAATATCTAACCTATTACTATAATTGCCGGTTAGAAATGCGCGACTTGTATGTTATACATATCGGTACTTTGTATGCTCAGACAGCAAAACAGTTTAGTTATACGATCACTAGTTTAAAAGGTGATCATTTTACCAAAAGAAATAAATTAACTTTTACTTATCTTTTCTGTGCTTGTTTTAGTCCCTAGTTTGTATTTTAGTAACAACTTCTGTTATGTGAGTTTATATACTTTATACCATGCATCAACCATCTGTTTTATGTGGGTATTATGTATATCTTATACCATGTGCTATTATCAACCATCTGTTTTATCTGGGTGTTTTATATACCTTATACCATGTGCTTCCTTTTTTATTTTCTTTATATCGTAAGTTTCTATTTACAAATTGTCGCGTGCGTTCTATATATTTTATAACACGTGTTTTTTTTCCCTACCATGTGCTTTATGCACACTTTATCCAATTTATACCCGATATTTTTCTACTTTATACCATATATTATCAAGCTTTTCTTGCACTTTTACACGCTTTATATTTTACGTCTGTTATTATCTCTTTGCTGCTTTGAGATTTCCGTTAGAGCATGAACCATGACACCATCAATACTGCCAATTATCTCAAATCGTTGCCGAAAGTGACATGTTTCTTTTTCATAGAATTTATTCATAAAATTACTATTGTTTGTAAAGTTTCTGATAAATACACATTTAAAGAAGAGATAATTATTAAATTGTATATGAAAAACAAAAAAAAAAATCCACTGCAAACTTACAATGCGAAATAGTTTATATTTCACTCGCTAAAATGATCCTGCGAGTTTGTTTATATTCCATTTTACTAAAATGATTCCGCAAAGTTTGTTTGTATTTCATTTTACCAAAGTGACTCTGTAAAGTTTGTTTGCATTCTACTTTACTAAAATGACTCTACAAAGTTGTTTGTAATCCACAAGGTGAACAAAAGTTGCTTTTGAACTGCTTCACAACTTTGTTTTTTGTTTGTTGGTTGTTTTTTTTTAATTTCGCGAAAAGCTACACGAGGGCTATTCGTGCTAGCCGTCCCTAAGTTCATACATATCATATATCCTCTAGCGGATTTCTCTCAAGATATTCAAGTTAAGACATCAAACGTTATTGGAGTCACATCGATATAAGAATTACGGAAAACGATTAATAAAAACAAATATTAAACTAAAATGGTATTTTATGTCATGCATGCGTTGTTTAAATAGCAACGTCAGAGATTCCAAGGTTCAGGCAATCATTTCTAATTTTGAAATGTTGAACTGAGGAAATGCAACCAGTCAGTAACATCTGCTGCCTCAATGGTTGCTCTTAACCTATATTACGACTTGAGACCTGGACCTTAGGTCCACAGCCCTGCAAGGTAGCAGCCACTAGGTTAAGCCTCGTCATAGATGATACAAATTTAATTGCTTTAAAACGTCAATAATGGCAAATTACTCATACAAAATCGAATTAGTATTTGATTATCTGTCTATTAAATGATCTATTACTTAATTAATAATTTTAATTTCGCACAAAGCTACTCAAGGGCTATCTGCGCTAGCTGACCCTAATTTTGCGGTGTAAGATTAGACGAAAGGCAGCTTGTCATAACCATCCACCGCCAACTCTTGGGCTACTCTTTTACTAACGAATAGTGGGATTGACCATAACATTATAACGTCCCCACGGCTGAAAAGGCGAGCATGTTTGGTGCGACGGGGATGCGAACCCGCGACCCTCAGATTACAAGTAGCACGTCTTAACCCACCTGGCAATGCCGGGCCTGTTATAAATTTCTTTACTCATGATTATATTATCTACGTTTATATACAACGAGAAAATAGTATTGCCAGAACAGGGACAGGAACCCCGGATGATTAAAATGAATTTGAGTTTAAGAAAATTGTATTCATTGACTGTGACTTCGGTAACACTTAGATATATATGGCGTTTACGACGTTTGGTAACCTTTATCTCATAACAGTATTTTATGTGTTGGTATTTCGAACATGGCATGTATTATATGTGTCTACGGGTATGATTTCGAACGTAATAGACATATATTCATATTCAAAGCACCAGCAGGTTCGAAATATCGTATATCTTTATTTATGTTTTTGATTTCGGTATGTTTGAATACATACATACACTGCTGGCCAAAATCTTAAAGCCAATGAACATAAAGAAAAAATATGCATTTTGCGTTTCAGATTCAACCACTTATTTGCATAGATCTTCGAAAGATCAAAATAAGAAAAGGAAAAATAAAAATAAAAAACTTTTTAGCATTTAATATGGAAAATGTGAACACTATGAAATTATCCTAAATACTAGCTGGTCAAAAATTTAGTCCATACCAGAAATAAGTCCAAAACAGGGTAGGAAATCCCCAACAAGATTTAAGATTTTGGCCAGCAGTGATATTGTCTTTCGATATTATTTAGCAGGTATTCAGATTATTTGATCTATGCCAGTTACAAATTTAGTTAAGTGAGTGATTAGCATTCATTTTGCAAACGTTTTTCATTTGACATTTTTTAAAAAGGCCCTACATGGGCAGGTAGTTAGGGTACTTGACTTGTAATTTAAGAGTCACAGGCTCGAATATCCGTCACACCAAAAATACTCGCCCTGTCGGTTGTGGAGGCGTAATAACGTAACAGTCAATCCCACTATTTGTTCATAAAAAAATAGCCCAAGATTTGGCAGTGGGTGATGATGACTAGCTGCCTTCCCTCTAGTCTTACACTGCTAAATTAGAGACGGCTTGCACTGATAGCCCTCTTGTAGTTTTGTGCGAATTTCAAAACAAACTGATTTAAAAAAAATTTGTCATTAACTTTGTGTTGCACAATTTAATGTAGAAAGCAAACGACCAACAAAATATTTCGTTCCACACAAGCTTTACTGAGAACTTATTTGTTTGTCACAGTTTACAATACGAAAAAAGTAACCAGAATAATGTTTTGTTCTGCTTTGGCTTTACTGATAGCGTATTTGTTGTTATGAAATTACAAAATTTAAAAAAAAAACACACAAATGTAGTAATTGCATTCAAATTACGATGTCAAATACAAATGACAAAATCTGCTGAAAAAGTATTACAAATTAGTCATATCGAGGATTAATTAAACAAAGTAATAAAACAATTCGTAAATACTGAGATGAGACAAGATATTTTATTATTGTACATAACACTAAAGCTGGTAAAGTATAAGACCTCTTCGTAGTATAGAGGGTGTTCGGAAAGTCACTGTGCAGTTTTGTCATCATATTTTATTCAGTCTATTTCAAGCCAGCAACTGATAGCAGTGTTTAGAAACAAAATAAGGATCCAGATCTGTATTAATGCCAACGGGGGTCACTTTTAACATTGTTTATAATTGTCATTCATATTTATCTTCTGTATTCTATATTGAAATATGTCTGTTAATAAATATATAAGTGCACAGTGACTTTTCAAACACCCTGTAGATGTGATAAATTTCACATTGAAAAATACTGTCACATTCTTCTAAATATCCCAGTACGAGCTTTTTACAATGAATCTGATTCTATAACTTCGTTAGAGACTTCTTCAGAGTCGTGTCCTCTACAACAGGATCATTATTGTCAGATGTGGAAGACTTTACCACTCCATAAGAATAACTGAAAATCCTGACAATAAGATACCAGTATCACGCTGTTACTGCGTTTGTTATAAAGTTACAGTACAATCCAAAGCTAGGCCTCATATTTTTGTCGTTTATCTTAGAATAAACTAAGACCTGTGTAAAAATTTGCTTCCACCCCGCAGATGAATTTTAATTTTGTTATTAACAACTTTTTTGCAATGTTACGCAGCGTAGCTATCTGAATGATACTCACCACTGGGATTGAATCTCAGATTTTAGCGTTAAAAGCCCTCAATGTTATCATTGCTAAACCATTGTGGACTAGGGTTGACACATGCCTAGCTAAAGTAATCTTTGTTTCAATATAGGCCTGGCATGGCCGAGCGGGTAAAGCGTGCGACTCGTAATCAGAGGGTCGCGGGTTCGCGCTCGAGTCGCGCCAAACATGCTCGCCCTCCCAGCCGTGTGGTTGTTATACAGTGACGGTCAATCCCACTATTCGTTAGTAAAAGAGTAGTCCAAGAGTTGGCGGTGGGTGGTGATGACTAGCTGCCTTCCCTCTAGTCTTACACTGCTAAATTAGGGACGGTTAGCACAGATAGCTCTCGAGTTGCTTTGCGCGAAATTCCAAAACAAACAAACAAAATTAAACTTTCTTATATGATGCATATGTGTGTGTACGTGTATATCCTTGAACCCCTTAAGGATAACGTGATATAAACGTGATTTAACTAACAGGGTATTGGCATTATCATAATGAAGTACTGTCGACAGTTAGAATTACTCTTACTTTTAATATAATTATCCATTTCTGATAACTAAAATACTTTTAATTAGTCAGTTTCAACGGCATGAGCATTGCAACTTCCTACTTTCAAAAATCTGGTGTAAATACGCTATAATGGTGGTCCGATCTCCCACAGTCAATTTAAAAAAAAGGATCAGTTATTCGTAGTTACGCCAATAAGTAGATTCAACTGCAAACGGACGCCTACTCTTACATTCATTCATGATTTCAAGTAACCAGGACTCACGATAATATATTCTGCCTTTGTCTTGCTGGTACCACCGCATTCATCAAATTACTCTGTTCTTGTTTCTGAAATAAAACGTGGCTGCTTTCTATTCTCGCTGTGAAGTTCATTTAATATACGACGCAAACTTCCTGCAGCTGAAGGAAGTGATAAATCACGACGCAGAAACGTGCCCTAATGGCGCGTGCCACGCGTTTCTACTTGGTCCAGGCTAGATTCTTTCAGGTGTTTTACCTCTTTCTGTACAAGGTACAATTATTGGAAGGTTCACAATTCCAGAATCTATATGCTTTGTGTTGGACTGTTCGGAAAGCTGTTCAAGAAATAACTGATGGAGAACACTTGGCTCTCGCCATCACACTTACTAACCAATTTATACGTATTAATTATAATTTATTTTGATATCAACAGGTGTTGTCGAACATTTTCAAGCACTTTCTGTCAATACACATTCATATACAGATATAATTGTAGTAATTAAATGAAATTCAACATTTATTTGGTTCCAAACAAATATTATTTTTCAAGATGGATTTTGATCGAAACAACATGTAATGGGAAAGTTATCAATTAAAAGCGTTGGTTAAAGGAATACCTTTTTGGATTTTGAAGCAATGTTCCTCTTGAAAGATACATACTATTATTTTCACTCTGCAGTTTGAATATAAAACTACTCTGATTTATTTAGGATATACACGTCTTCTACTCAGAATTCTGTGTGTCCTCATTTGTGAAATTACGATCTATATTTAGATATATGTTATAAAAACTAATCCGACCCGGCATGGCCAGGTGTGTTAAAGCGTCTCACTCATAATCTGAGGGTCTCGGGTTCAAATCCCCGTTGCATCAAACATGCTCGTCCTTTAAGGCATGGGGGCGTTATAATATGATGGTAAATCCCATTATTTATTGGTACAAGAATAATCCAAGAGTTAGCGGTGAGTGGTCACGACTAGCTGCCTTCCCTCTAGCCTTACACTGCTCAATTAGGGACGGCTAACACAGATAGCTCTTGAGTAGCTTTGTGCGAAATTCAAAACAAACAAACAAACAACCCCTAAAGATGGGAATGAGACGATGTAATAGAGTTAAAAAGTTTCGTTTTTGCTCTTCAATCTCAGTAAGAAGTTAGTAAGATGGCATAGTTCATCTTTAACCAATGATGCTCTTGGTCTGACTCATCAAAGTGCTTTCATTTAATCTATAAGGTCTGTATCTCAGTAAAAGAATATACTTAATAACCATCAAAGTTGAGATGAGAATGTGTTTTTATACCTGTTTCATTGCTTTTTGGGGAAGTGGAAAAGAGAACTGAAAGCTGAAGTCACGCTTTCGAAATTCCAGTTGCTTTGGATGAAATGAGCAGTTTTTATTAGAAATAACACTTGTTTTGCAAGTCGTGTAACAGTTAATCTGCGAATGTTGTGATATAATTTACTACTATTCTTTTTTTCTTCTTCGTGCTAATTTTATTGTTAAAGTGTGATAGTTCATTGCTAAATTGGAATGATATGTTAAAGAAGAAAATTTATCTCCAGTTACTCCAGCCTCTTTTTTAAATCGTTTTAGTTAACCAGTATGGAATATTCTTTTTAATTGTTCTTACTATTTGGCATTTCTCTTAGAGAGTAACCACATTCTTTATCTCATTACAATCAAAATCAACCATTCAAATGTCAATGCACCTTGTAAACGGTTTTACAAAAGTTCAGTAACTTCAGCTATCCTATGATCATAATGATTTTGCCATAATATTCTTGAAGTCTGTGTATCCAGTGCTCTACCGTCTACTTCTGTAATATACTCAATATTTTCACCTGCTACCACCTGCCTTATTTTGGGAACCTCTATCACTTGGCTTGTTGTGGGCTCCTTAATTAAAGTTTGGATCTTCAACCCTGATAACCACAAATCCAATTTCTGCATGAATTGCGTAATTTCAGCAATTTCAAAATAAAGTATTCATTTCATTACCACCAATACTTAGTTTGCCAAGCATTTACACAAAGATATAAAACAAACAAGTTGAGTCAAGTGGCAGACACAAAAAGAACTAGCTCTGTTCCCAAACATGTATTTTACTGGAGCTTTTAATGTACTTAATTAAGAAATCAGAAAATAAATATCAGTTTGTACGTTTGTTTTGAATTTCGTTCAAAGCTACAAGAGGGCAACACTGGGCCATTCGTCCTCGTTGTTGTTGTTGTTGTTTTGAATTAAGCACAAAGCTACACAATGGGTTATCTGTGCTCTGCCCACCACGGGTATCGAAACCCGGATTTTAACGTGTAAGTCCGCAGACATACCGCTGAGCCACTGGGGGCCCATTCGTCATTAATTTAGCAGTGTAAGGCTAAAGAGAAGTCAACTAGTCACCACCTCTTAACGCCAACTCTTCTTCAACCAACAAATAGTACAATTGACCGTCAAATTATATGTCCTCACGGGTGAATGGGCGAGAATGTTTGGTGTGACGGGGATTCGAACACGCAACCCTCTGTGTAATCTATTTTGTGATGTCTTGTGTGCGTAAAATGCTAACGTATTTGGTCAACAGTAAGTCAATGGTAATTTTACGGAATCACAATCTTAAAATCCGGAGTACGATTTCTCATACTGAACAGAGTACAAATAATTCGTTGTGTAACTTTGCATGAATAAAACTACAACAGATAACGTGAACCTGACGATGACCGAAGAAGGTCGAAACGTTGTTCGCTCTTCTATTTGAAGTGTTTTCTGGGCCCAGAAGAGCCGTTTTTGCATATAAAAGTTGTGAACCTGACGATGACCGAAGAAGGTCGAAACGTTGTTCGCTCTTCTATTTGAAGTGTTTTCTGGGCCCAGAAGAGCCGTTTTTGCATATAAAAGATAACGTGTTTTTTTATTTTGGTATTAATGATCACGAACCACTTTAAGTTAAGAAGTTAGTGAAAAAATTAATTGGTATTAATTTTAACACTAACCATAGCCACCTATATCTATTTCATTTGCATGTGAGAAAGTTCTACCTTTATCTTTCAATTTTAGGCCTGAAAATCTTATGATCGCAGGTTCGAATCCCTATCATATCAAACATGCTTGCTCTTTCAGCTGTGCGGGCGTCATAATAGTACTGTCAATTGCGCTATTCGTTGGCAAAAGAGTAGCCCAAAATTTGGCCGTGGGTGGGTCTTACACTTAAATTATGGACTGATGGCGCAGATTGCCTTCGGGCTAAATTCAAAAGAAACATACAAATTGATATTAATTTTCTCATTCCTTAATTAAACGTGTTGAAAGTTCAAGAAAAATACATTATTTGAAAAAGAGCTAGTCCTTTGTGTATCTGTCGTTTCACTTAAATTGTTTGTTTTGTATCATTGCTAAAGAAAGCTCCCGTGTAGCTTTGCGCAAAATTAAAAAAACAAACTTTCAATTTTAAATTCATCTTTTCATATGCTTGTTCAGTTTTAATCTTTATTAATGTTCTTTATTTTACTCATTTTGTAATGAGTTCCAGTTTCTTTTTTTATATTTTAAATTGAATTAAATGATCATGTTTTTCTTTTATAAAATAATTTCTTCAGTTTTCTTTTTCTATTTACAGTAATGGCAAAATTTTCTGTTTCGTCATCTTTTCACAAATCGTTACTTTACTTCGGTTCCCCTTGATGAAATGAAATCAAATTTCCAATTTTTGTTATAGAATTTTAGTCTGTTTTCTTCATCACTAGATTCTACTACCTGTCAGAACTTTATCTAATGTCAGATTTTTTTTTTACCCTTTTAATCATAAAGTTACGTTTGAGGCCTTAAGTATTTTTCATATGGATAATTAAAGTTCTTTTTTTTAAAAAAAAAGCTTTATAAACCTATGGTAATTGTTCAGATTTTAAAATTTATGTTTTAAAATATTTTATTGGATAATTCATAACTTCTTATATTTTAGTGTTATTTTCTTGTATGTTTAAAATACTGAAATTTTCTCTAAGGTGCTGCCATTTAGTGTCGGATTTGAAAACTATAATTTATCTATGGATAAAGCAGTGAAGTTATCATGGCGAACAACGATGATGAACCGATGCATTTATACGAAGTTTTCCAAAAATGTTTCAATAAGATAGCGAATAAACAAGGTAATTCATTCAAAACTTGGTTTAATATGTTATGTTTTAAAAACATATGCCAATACATCATCAGACAAACTACGGATACTGAAACTGAATAATAACATTGAAATGTTTTATAATATATAACATTCATGTTTATTATTTAATATAAATGAAAGAAAGCCACCATCCCTGCATCAGATACAAAAGCACTTACAATATAACTCAACGGAAACTGCTTGTAGTTTAAAGTGATTTCATACTCCAGCTTTAATTTCGATGTTAGTTCTTCTTAGTTTTTAAATTTGATATTCGACTTGTATATAAAAATGAGAATACTATATTATTCATACCAGGTAGCGAGGTACTGATTTTGATAAAAACGACCTTTCGCCCGAGAAATATGTAAAATATATTTGTATTTAAACCATTGTTTCGCCTTTGGGGCTTCAAAAGAATAATAATTAATATTATCAGTATTTTATAAATTTGGTCATGCATTTTTTTTTTTTATAATAACAGTTTTGTTTAACAACTGATGTAAGTTTACTCATAATAGTATGTTTAATACTCATTAGAGTCTTTTATTTTATTCTTTTTAAAATTTGCTTTACACCATTAGTTTTGCATAACATAATACATTAATGGTAATATCCTACGATTTTAATGAAGGTCATGCTTCAACATGTTTACATTAGTTTCAATATGTGGCACAATGTCTGAGGGATAGAAAGTTTAATTCAGTAGTAGCAAATTCAGTTATGCATAGCCATAAGAAAATATTTTTGTAATTATGCTGGTGGTAAGATAAATTTTATTTTTTTAACTGTGTAATTGTTGAGCATTGATTTTCAACAGGAATATAACAATAGCCTCTTTCATTTATAACCTCATTTATTATTGTTTAATAAGTTCATGTACAATGTGAATTGGATGTAAAATATGTGAAAAGTTTTCTTGGAACATATTTCATATAAGAATGCATTGAAAAACAATTAGTCTTAATATCGGTAATTATTCATTACTGTATTAATTCATTACACAAATATTACATGTGTGTGGATGTAAGAGCAACAGTATCAACAAGCATGTACTCTGTAACTGATAGTATAAGTATTACAGCATAAATATTAACAATTCAGTCACAGTAAGCTATAATTAGGTTTATGTAATATATATGTTTATGTGGTATATAGAATTCTTAACTATGATAGTAGATGTACATTATAATACATTTGAAACTTAATGATTAAATTTTAGTAGTGATGTACTTGACACTTGCTGATTTGTTGATGTTTTCTTAAATACTTTCAAAGAGTTTTGTACAATTAAAGAGAGTGTATGGTCTTGTTATAGCTTATATAAGTTTAGTATCTCTTACATTTTTTTCTTTTCAACTTCAAGGAAGTCTTTTCAGTATTACGACTGAACAGACTAATTTTGAGACAAGTATGTCAGTGGCTACTATAATGGTTACAAAAAAAGTTTAAATGCTTGGAATTTGTTTTAAGGTGTTAATTTTTGTAAATTGCATTATGTGTTGTGACAAAGAGATACTAAGATACTGAACCAAACAGGAAAAATTGTTACAAACTTGAAATGTTTTTGACTGATTTAGTCAAAATTGCAGCAAAAGATTGTATTCCTTAAATATTGCATTGTAAGTAAAAGGATGTTTTAAGGGATGGATACAGAATTCACTTTATAAAAATGGTAAATATAAAGTCTTCAGAAGATGAACTTTGTTTCATAACATAAAGCAGAAGGTCAAAGCTTAGAGCAGCTATAGTAGTATCTTGGGTCAGGTATGGAACTTGACACAAGTTTTTTTATATTTGTATAAAATATGAAAACAAAAGTCGTTGAAACTTTTGAGAAATTTTAACATTAACATTTCAATAGAAGAGTAGAATGAGATCCAAGAGCTAATTACACTTCCTGGAAAAGAAGTTGAGTCTCTCCACTTGACCATTATTTTATAGAGTGAATATTTTTAAAATTCTGCTGTTGCTCTGTGGGAAAGTGAAAAGCCTTAAATAGAACAAACTTCAGGTTTAACAATATTATCCAATAAATAAAAATATGAGTGATGAAGTAGTAGGATTCTTTTAAAAACTACTGTAAACTGATGGTTCTGTTAAAGTTCATTTAAATGTATAAGATAAGTACAGAAGAAAACATGTACAAATAGTTTGACTTTGTAATATTAGTAGTTGATTGGATTCTGAGAGGGAGATTTTAGGCTGATTGACCTTCTTGAAGGCAGCATTTCATAAATAAGTCCTAACATGGTTTTATAGATGGGTTTTTCTTCATTACAAGTTTTTTTAAAACAAAGTACTGACATTTGTTCTTTTATTGAGTACATTACAGATGATGTTATTGTGTCTTGACACTCAGGCTGATAAGATTTCACACAAAAGTGAACTGGTCATCATAGTTTAAGAAGGTTGAAATGCCATGAAAGTTACAGTAAAAGTTTAGTAAATTTTGCTTGTAAAGAAAGATTCAAAGACTTTCATAGTGTTTTCACTAGGATATATTAAAATTAGAAGTGATTTGATTTAAAGTGTTCAAATTGTTTGGACTTGTAAATAAATTGTGTATGGAATGTATCTTTGAGTGATAAGATTGATATAAAGATTTTAACATTAAAATTGATAAATAACAGCTTTAATTGGTAGTTTGGACCTCATTAAAACAACCTTAGAAGCCTGGGTTATACTATCTGCCATGGAAGTCCAAATTTTGTAAAACAAATATCATATAGAGTCTGAAATTCATTAAAAACAGCCTAAGAAGTTCAAGTCTTGTTAGTAATAGTCTTAGAATTCCATATCTTGTTAACAATAAATTTGGAATTTCATATTTTGTTAACAACAGCCTTGCAGGTGTGGATCTCATCAAAAACATCCTTTGAAGTCTTGATCGTGTAAAAAACTACTTTGTTATTGGTACAATTATTTTAAATTCCTTTAAGCATTTATGTCTCTTTATAAGTTTATTCAAAATTTGTGGACAGGTGTACTTATGTAAAAAGTTACTTTTAGCTTGGACTGGTCACGCTGAAGTACAGGGTATTCAGAAAGTCACTGTGCACTTATATATTTATTAACAGACATGTTTCAATATGGAATACAGGAGGTAAATATGAATGACAGTTATAAACAATGTTAAAAGTGACCCCCGTTGGCATCAATACAGGCCTGGATCCTTCTTATTTTGTATCTAAACACCACTATCTGTTGCTGGCTTGAAATAGACTGAATAAAATATGATTACAAAACTGCACAGTGACTTTTCAAATACCCTGTAATTTTAATAAAGGACTGACCTTTATTGCTGAGTGGAATTTTGACACAAGATTTTGTTTCACAGGTTAAATATCTTAAACATTTATAATAACTTTGTTATGATATAGCACAAACACAAAATCATCAGTATTGAATGAATGAATTTAACAGACGTTAATGAGAATAAAAGATGTAAAACCTTAATAGCTTCTAAGTTGTCATTCCTATTTAAATGTGTTTGAGTGGTAAGAATTATGTAACTGTTTGATATACTTCTTTTCTATTGTCATTTATGACCCACGGACAAAATTCTCAATATTTTGCCACTAATAATAGAAATATTGATTGGTACAAGACTTACATGAGTTGAATTGATTTACATACCTTTTGAAAAATCAAAAATGATAGCTCATTGAAACAAGAATCATTATCTTACATTATACATGAACTTAAAATTACCAGCATTATCTGAAATGTAGTACATGTTCTATTAATGTGTGTCTATATAAAACTTAAAAGGTCTGTATCATTGCTATTTAATCTTTTGTTTCTACAGTAGTGTAAAAATGTACTCTTGGTGAAATGTATAATTCTCTTTTAAATACTATTAAGTTGATCTGATAATTGTGATTTTACTTGTAATTCCAAATATCCTTTGTTCTAGATACCTTTTAGTATAAAAGATGTTTATACATGTGTTCAGCTCTTTTCTGAAAAGCAGTGTTGTATAAGTTTTAAAATATTAAAGTTAAGACCTCTGATTGGTTAGAAATTAAGTGTAGAATAAAAATTAATTTGTTATATCATTTTAAATCCTTATATATGTTAAATAATTAAACTGTTTTTAAGAGAATTGGCTGTCTTGGTACAATGTAAGAAACATATCATCATGTATTGTTCTCTGCATTGTAATGATATTTGGATGTAATTAGAATGTTCTGGCAGCTGCAAATTAAATAACTAGAGACACAGTTTATATTTCTTGTATAGCTCTGTTATTAGTAAACACTTTTCACAAAAGATTCGCAAAGAGTTTATGTTTCCTTCAAATTACTATCTACTAGATTTTGCTGCACACCTATTAACATATTCGAATCATGAAGACATTAAGAAAAATAACATTTTGATTTTTACATTAAATACAGGTCCACTTCTATATAAATATTATATCTTATTACAGAGATGCATATATGGATACACTGGATATGTTGTGTAGATGTATTTTTAGGTTTTTAAGATTTAGTAAGACACCTGTTAATGTATAACATTGCATTTCAAGGTGTTACTAATGAAAGTACATAAATAAATTTTCATAATTTTTGGACTAGATGTATTCATGATGGGAGACGGAAAGACACTTTAATGAACTGTCTAATAGAAGAAACCTTTCTATCAGTCTTTGATGTCACAAAAAATCTGTATTTTTTTTCTCAATTTATATCATTAAATGCCACACATCAAGAAGAACATTCAGAAATGCAAAGCTATGATCAAGTTTGATTGTCTAAATATTGTTTGCTCATTTATAATTTACTGTGGTCTGATTAAATGACCACCCACCAGCTTTGGTTCCCAGTTTATTCAATTATCTGAACACCAACTAGATTTGGACTTTAGCTAATTTACTTATGTGAACATATACCAACTTTAGTCCCTATAATCTAATTATGTGAAGACCAACCAGCTTTGGTTTATAGTTAATCTAGTTGTGGGAACACCTACAACCTTTGAACCCTAGCTAATTTAGTTATTTTAACATCCACCAACTTGGGTTTTTTGCTTATCTAGGTGTGCAAACACTAAACAACCTTTGGTTCTTAATTAATTTAATTATGTCAACATTCACCAGCTTTGGATTCCAGCTAACCTAGTTATGTGAACATCATACAAGTTTGGGCCTTAACCCTTAAACAGTGGCCATCATCAATTGATGCTGCTACCAACATTCCCACTGTTCAAGAGTTAACTGACATAATTATGTTGAATCTCCCAAGCTTTGGCCTCTAGCTAATATAGTTATGCCAATACTTATCATCTTTGGACCATAGCTATCCCATTTATGTAAATATTCACTAGCTTTGGGTCTTGTCTAGTTATGTGGACACCCACCAGATTTGGGCCTTAACTGATCTAATTATGTGAAGACTCATTAGGCTTAGATCTTAACTAATCTAGAGGTTCATTTATACATGCATATATTAAACAAAACATAAAATGTGAAATATGATTAGAAAAAGATATCTTGCTCTGACCCATAACTGATTAACTAATCAATGGAAACTACTTATTGGTTCAGTTTAAGACTATCAACTTGTATAAATATGTGCTATCTGTACTGCAATATATTTGTCAGGGTTTAGACATATTGCCAGTCAAGTACCATAAAGTAGGTATTTGTTTGAAGTAGGTGGGTAAGTTTAATAATAAATTATTATTTAGATCAACCACAAATATTGGTTTTTATTTTATAGTTGAAGATGTAGTAGTTTTTATTAATGATATGAAAGCAGTTGGTATACATTCAGTTTCAAAACTACACCCTTGTGCAAATTAACTGAAACAAATAGTCATTTTACAATATTTTCAGGATGGCAGTCGGTGTGGCTCGCTGGACCTGCTGATTTCCTTAAATAGTCATTTTTTCATACAGACAGCATCATTAGCTGTGTTTTGTAGTACGGCCGATCTATTTTTGGGATATATGATGAAATCTTGAGGAATATTACATCATTCAAAATTGCATTAGAAGGGTAAGGAGACCAGTCAAAAAACAACTCTTACCATTTCAATGAAGATAAAAATGGTATCAATGGGGTCTGAAATACAAGAACTGGACATAAGAACAATGGGGGAAGGTGTTATT
Organism: Carcinoscorpius rotundicauda; assembly: GCA_011833715.1. Lineage (NCBI taxonomy): Eukaryota > Metazoa > Arthropoda > Merostomata > Xiphosura > Limulidae > Carcinoscorpius > Carcinoscorpius rotundicauda. The sequence continues at coordinate 55,806,427 of CM022399.1, read as the reverse complement.
CAGTTATGAGATTTATTTCTTCGTACAGAGTCAAAGAAGTCTGCATGTTCGCAGATCTCCAGGTGAGAAACTTTGAGAATCTCACATCAATCAGTTCGTAAAGCATCTCTTGAATAAGATGTTTTGGAGCTTTTTCAGCTACTATGGCATCAGAGACTTACATATCGTAGAAGATATGATGTGAGGACCACAGTACATCAAAGTTTTGCAGAGAAAAGTCGTTCCAGAATTAAAAAAGAGATTCCAAGATGGATGTGGCATTTTCAGCAGAATTGAAACTTGTGAAGAATTTTATGATTACAACACAAATAAAGGTGCTGGATTGGCTTGGAAACTTTCCGGACTTAAATCCTACTGGAAATCTTTGGGCAATTTGTAAAGAAAGACTTCAGGGAAAAGACTGTACTATGAAAGATAAACTAATGCCATAATTGAGGTGTGGTACCGGGATACAAAAATTAGTGAAGATTGGAGTCAACTCGTGGACTTGATGTCAAAGCAGATTAATGATCTTCTGAAAAATAAAGGTGGTCATATTATGTATTAATTTGTGAGTAATTTTTGGATTCTCAGAAATAAAATGCAAAAAATTGAAAAAAAAATCATAATTTTCCATCTTGTTTCAATTAATTTGCACAAGGGTGTACATCTAACTGTTATGGGAATAAAATAACCTAAAAAGAAAGGTGCAAAGTTCCCATAGAAATCTGCTTTGTTATATTAAATGCAAAAGCTGGCAACATAAAGCCATAGTTGCACTTAACTAATTAAAACATTAATTGTGTAGTGGAGACATTGTAACATATTTTGAGGATCATTAGAAACTTGATATTGTTCATCAAGAAAAACATTAACCTGAAGAGTATTAGATTGCAGTCAACTTTAGGCAGATCATTAAAGTGGAATAAGGTTTGGCATGAACAGACACTTAATAAAATAGATGGTTTCTAGGAGACTTACAAGGCAATTCTTCCATTTACATGGGAGTATCATGTATGCAATTGTATGGAAGCACAGGATACAATGTATTGAGGACTTGACTCCTTAAGCAAAATTAACCAAGTGATAAGTATAGAATTATGATAAATACCCATCTGTTGGATAAAAAGAGATGGTGGGCATATCATGTTAAAATTCATTGTTCCCATTCTGGAATAATCCATATTAGGTATATGGAAAAGCTAAGCCAAGCTCTAGAATACTAGAGGGGATAATGCAAAAACAATGGGTGCATGGTAGATAAGCCACTTTCCATTTAGATGCAGGAAACTGCTAAAACTCAACACATGAGAAAATACCACATTAATTACATAGTAAATAACTAAGACTTGGAAAAATATTTGTGATACAATTAAATTTGCAGATACAAAAACTTTTCAGTATGATCAGAAACTTTCTAGAGACACTTTGACATGAAATGTGAGCTGTATGTGTGAAATGTGATGAACAGGCAGAGTTGAGTTGCAAGTTATAAAAACACTTGTGGAATTATATGGGCACATATGTGAAGCATTATGAATACAGAAAACAGATAGGTAACATGAAAACCAAATATAATTGAAGTACAATGCAACCATATTGTGTCTGTACTATTCCAAGATCACAATTTGCTACATATTTGAAGGCAGCTCACCATTAATATGTGATTGAGTTGCATGTATAAATTCCTACATGCATGCCTCATCAGTGTTGGATTCAGTACAAATAAATCCTCCTTAAGCTTCTCATCTCTTCCCTACAGTGAAATCTGTATTCAGCATTGTACCTCATGAAGCCAGTGATGGCTCTCTAGAACTGGGCAGTTATTGGAATTTGTTAATTGTGCGACCTATTTATCAGTTACATTTACATAATAACTTACAAATCTAATCAATTAACAACGAAGTTACATGAAAGTAATTTTTCTATTTTAGCTTGATTTATTTTTGAGACATTTATAAACTATTTGTTGTGTAATAAAAACCTTAGATACAACAACTTAGGATTAATTTATCTTAGTTCATTCATCAGTATGAAGAACTTTAAACAAATTTAATTATTAACTTTGTATGTATAAAAAGAGCAAAAGTTTTTGATGTGGACTAAATTTGACAAAGTTATTTATCTGTTTATATTATTATTTTACAGGTTGCTAAAAACTGTAAAAGCATACATATGTGCTTAGAAATTAAAAATTTTAAGTTATACTGTAGGCAATATTTTATAAGCATGTGATTTCAGTCAAACTTTTTCTTTCCTAATTTTTTTTACCTAGCCAGAGATAATAGTAATCAAACAGCAATTATGTTTGGGTAAATATCTTATAATTTAAAGATTTTAAATATTATTTGACTAGTATCATTGCAAATCAAACAATTTTTAACAAACGAAGTTAAATGAGCAAGCAGAGAATAATGGGCTGCAACATATTTTTATTAAAGCAGTTTTAACATAAATAGCACTGGCTGTGTTGGTAGCTTGTAATAATTAAGCACTCATTAAGTTAAACTACACTATTATTTGATTCAAAGAAGTTAAGCAGAACAAACAGGCATCATTGTGACTAGTTGTGTAACTAAAGGCCACTAGGCTACTCTCACATTTGTGAGTTGTTTGCATACAGTCTCCTATGAAAGCAGTACCAGCTGTTGTGTTATATGTGATTTAAACTGGTATGTGTCTGAAGTTGAACAGCTTTTTCTGTGCTATGGTAAAGCTATTGAGGGTACCTATGGTGTTATAATAGGTCAGTTGTATTCATTGATAAAGAGTAGCTTAAGAGTTAGCAATGGGGTCTGTCAGTTAATTGTCCTCCCTGTTGTCAACAGCTTAAAATGAAGGACAGTGGCAGATAGTATCAATAGCTTTGGCCAAACTTAAAATAAAGGAACAAATATAAACTTCTTGTGACTGAAATGATGAGTATCATAGGTGACAAGTGGAATCAAACCCTTGACTCTCAGTCACAAGTAAATCATCGTATTCACCAAGCCATATTGGCTTGAAACTGGACAAACTGTAATGAATTAATGAGAAGTCAGAATGGCAATGTTTTGATTACTTGAATAGTTAAAATAATTGAAAATATTAATAATTGTAAGTTGTAAACATTAATTTAGATTAGTTGAGTGCTTTCATGATTTAAACCAATTATTCTTAATTTTGGTTAATCAGTAATTTTTATGTGACACTGATCATTGTAATTGATGCTCACAAATTGTAAATTAATTGAGTTAATAATTTAGCTCTAGTGATAACAGTATTGCTGATTTTGTTTTTAACTTGTTGTGTAGTTAAAAGTTTTTGACAATGATTGCCTACTACTTGCTGTACATATTGGAAAGCAACCCTTTTATCATTAGATGTTTGGGACTTTTAACACCTGTTTCATACATTTTTGGAAGATTTGTCTAGTCTTTAGCTACATTCCTGTCATACTAAAGCCAAATATTCTTGTGTGGATCTAGGATGTAAAAGTTTCATTTGACATACCTGCCAATAAATGCTATTGCAAATGTAATATTCATACATACATAATGGGGTGCTGCACATATGTAGCAACCATTTTGTAGTATCTGTGAATTGTTCACAATCAATCATATTTTATTATCATGGTAATATTTCTGATAATTCACTTACTTCCTTTCATTTAATGTTGAATGTGCTCTTTGTATGACTAAAAGTGTCATGTATTTGTACATGTGATGCTACCATGGAAATAAGTGGATAGTATTGTTAAACTCCCACAAACATTTGTTCTATTAAGTTTCTGTCTATACTAAGCCCCATTTTCTTAGAGTGATATGCTGTGGGTGTAAACAACTGATATTTTATTTTGCTTCCCCAATGTTAATTTGACATAACTATTAATTTTGTGCAGGTTTCTTTGCATTCATCCATCCATCCATAACATTTATTATTGAATGAGTAGATTTAAATGGCAGCCTCAGATGAATGAGACTGCTGATTGATCATTTACCTCAGGTGTATTATTACAGGGTGGTCGCTAGAAAAGCGGAAAATTTGTCAAACAGATATTTATTTTTACAAAGAATAACTTTCACAAAGTTTTTTAAAAGCATATGTTATATTACACTCATAGATGCTCAAAATTATTAAAATCATGCATTTTATTCATGATGTAAAGAAATCAAAATAGAAATGAGTAAACGCATTTTATTCATGATCTCATCTGACCCTCAAATTTTCCACTTTTCTAGCGACCACCCTGTAGTTTTCTTCTTGATTTGGTTTAAATAGAAAGTAGTTATAGGAATGTATGAGCTGTTTTCAAACTGATAACATTTCAATTTCTTATAGGCTTATAGGTTCTAATGAACTTTATGGTTTGACCATGATTTCATAAGTGTATTTTATTAAAATAAAAAGAAGATGGGTTTTATATCTTTTTTTAATTTTGCAGGAGGCAAATGTTAGAAGAATGTTTGAAACAAAGAGTACATGCATTACGATATAATTATATGTTAAATAAAAAGAAGTTATATTGTATGTTTCATTGTGCAATTTATTTTTCAAATTTAAAACTTTCATTTGTATATTTTTATTATATAATTACAACAATAAATGAATTAATGCCTCCTGTTCTTATCAATAAAGCAGAATTAGTTTTATACTTACAGAATTAAGATTTAAATTATGCAACAGTAAATGTCTATATGATTCACTAGTAGTTAATCTATTTAGTTTATGTTTAAGAATTTGTTGAACAAGCCATAATGAAACAAACTTCCGTCATATTTCTTTGAAAATAACCAGCATTCAGATTAAAAACAAACTTTAATCCATAAGCTGTGTGATTAAATTTTACAGACAAGAGGGAAATGACTTTTGGTCTGCCTTATCTCCCTCAGCAAGAAGATGGTTTAGAGCAGGTGAGTATTAATGAGTTAATCTTTATGTTGTCTTACATCTTTCAGCAAGATGGCTTAGAAGAGCTAATGGTAGTAGTTAAGTTGGATATTGCATTACATTCTTGGGATATAAGATGTTTAGAGCACTTGATTAATAGTTGGTAACCTTTGTAAGATTTGACATCCTTTAACCAGGTGACTTGTATCAGGTAAGTGGTAGCATTAACTTTAGCAGTAGCTTACAGTTTTAAACAAAATGACATTAAACAAATGAGTGATAGTAGTTTAGTTAATTAATATTCCATTAAATCCCTCAACAAAAAGATGGCTTAGAGAAAATTAATGGTAATGGACAAACTCAGTCTGTCAGTATTCTGTAAGGTAGTTTAATATGATATGCTCTGTGTAAGATGGCTTAGAATGAGTGAGTGATAGTGAATAATTTTGATACAACTTTACACTCCTCAATATGGTGGCTTAAGAGAAATGAGCAGTAGTAATAATCTGACAATCAGAACCTTACAGCTCTAAACAAAAAATGGTGTGGGAAAAGCAAATATTAGTGTTTTACTTTAATATTTCTTAATTTACAACAACCAGACAGTTCAAAATAGATGAGTTGTAGTGATTAAACTTCATCTTTCAGCAAAAAATATGATTTAAAATAGGTAATGGTAGGGGTTTGTCTGAACATTACTTTTCATTTATTTTACTATTTTATATCTCTTGGCAAGATAATAACTTTAAATAGGTGAGTACTGTATATCATATTAATGCCTTACTTCTTTTAGCAAGATGGCTTATAGTGGATGAGTGGTAGTGGCTAACTTTCATGGCACTTTATAGTCCTGAATAGCAAGAATTAGAACAGAAGTGTAGTGATAGTTAACTTTCATTATTGAATTGAGTACAAGGTTCTAATCCAGTGGTTTTGCTGATAGCTGTTGCTAACCCTAATGTTTATCCACCTTCTGCCTTTACTGATTTTTACAAGTGGCCTTCTGACTGAATATTGTCCTGTTTGTCCAGTATATTTCACTTTTCCTACCTATATCATATAGTGCTTTGTTTTTCCCAGCAGTCTCATTCCATCTTAATGCTGATTATGGCTTTTTATTGTGCCTTGCTAATACAGATGAGATTGTTATCCTATCAATAGAACTACACCACATTTTATATGGGGACTTCTGTTGTGAGTTTGATAGTCTTCCTCATTTATCTTTACCCTGCATTACTTATCATATAAATCTGGGTGATGGTGTCACCATGCATTCATTTTTCTTCCCGTCTTCCATCTGGAGACCAACCACTATGAATTTTATAAAGTACTGTTTGTGAGTCATTTGCAAATATTTTTTTCACTGGGTATTTATCAGTTCAACCTTATTGCTGTATTTCTGCACTTGAATTTTGTGAAACTTTTCTTATGCAATGAATTTCTAAATTCATCTTATCACTTGTGGATCATACCAGCAACAAACATTTTTCCTCAGGTGTGAAATGCGGGTGACCCCTTTATGAATCTATTGGCTTTTTTATGTCTTGAAATTGAAAGTTACATGTGTCAACATTTGTCCTCAGACATCATCTATGCTCCTTCTAAGTCGGCTGAACCTGTACAGAATGATGAGGACTTTGATAATCTTTTCCTGCTTCCAGAGTTTGCCACTCCTTTCCACTCACAATCTAATGAACGACCTAAACCTGACTTGGTCTTTATGAATTTTATGTCTCAGGTTTTTGATTTTCAACCCTTTTCTTATCTCTTATTCACCTTGTCTTTCCTTATTGCATCAACAAACTTCCCAACCATTTTTGGTTTTTCCTCCATTACCTAATTTTGGGGCACATGCTGATCAATTTGTCTTACAATTAAATGAAAGAATCAGCATGCTGCACTTTTGATCTGTTCATTCTTTCTTATCATTGTGGAGACTATCCATTTTTAGATCAACAATTGTTAGATTCCTTGTTACTATTTGGGGGATGGCTCCCAAATCAAATGTTAGTCTTATCCTTACCACCAGTTTATGACTACTTTTCCATAAATCTCTTACCTGAAACTTTCCACAGAAACCATGAGGGGCTTTCTGTACAAATCTATATCCTTCTTTCCTCCATTTTGGTCTGCATTTCATCTTCAGCTCTTGCATTACATATGTACACAGTTTCTTTGCTGTTGGGACCTTGAAGGTCAGATGCTGTTTTGGCTGAGATCAAGTTACCATCAATGTACCTTGGTGAAATATTTACATTTGACATGTTTTCTGAGGCATTATGTATTGTGTGACATTGATTTACTAACAATCTGCCCTTACAGTTTTTGTAGCTAATTTGTCTTGGTCAGAGTCTCGTGTACTTCCAATTTCCATTTCCTGCTCTTCTGCTTCTTTTTTCTTGTTGCTTTTCTCATTTCTTTTCCCCCTCCTTGGAGAATTTGTGAGCTTCCAGCATTTGTTAGAAGTGTTTCAAGATTTGATTTTACAGCAGGCAATTGAACCAATTCCCCATCCTTCAAAGAATTTTTATTTCTGAATTTTCATTGCCTCTAAGTAAAACAGATATTGGTATTCAGTATTTAGTTTATTTTGCTTCAGTTGCTTCATTGAATCACTGAAATTCACCATGGAGTTTTTTTTCTTTTCTTAAAACGAGTATTTTCCCCAGTGTTGTAGATAACAAAATTCTTGCCTTTACATCCCAAAGCACATTAGTCTCATGTTATCTTATGCATCTTATCTTCATGTCTGGAGGTTTAGGCTTCATAATAACCAAGATAACTTGCTCCTTCTGAGCATGAATCAGTCACTCCTACTCCCCATCTCTTTTTCTTTGGTGGCTTAAGTGGGCTGGTTGATGAAATTGGAGATGTCAACCCACCTAGTATCAGGTCTGTTTGGTTTGTTTTTTTACCTATCATTCAGACACTCCCACAGTGGTAGCACACATCAATACCAAGGAGGTACCTGGTCCAGAGATCAGTGTTTCTAGATGTTGAGTCTATTTTATTGGGCCCATGTACATAACATTTGCTTTAGAGCATGTCAAGTGCTCCGTGCTTTAATTCTAGTCATAGGTCATCTTTCTTGTCCCGAGCAAATCTATCCATTGGAGTGGACATTAGATCCACTCATTTGCAGTGATTGCTATTGGTAGGGTTTTCCCCAAGTGGAAAACTTTTCCATGGTCTTCAATTCTAAGTTGCTCCTCTTTTAGTTACCTGTACCACATGGTGGATGATTCCTTCATCCAGGATTGGTCACACAAGTATTTCTGTATGCACCCTCTTTTCTGATTTTATCATTGGGTGATTTGTTTTATCCACTCCATTCCTTTTCAGATTTTCTTTATTGCTCCATATTGGATAGCTTAACCATCATTTCTAGCATTACAATGATTGTTTCAATACCCATCTATCCATTTTCCACTTCCTCTCATCTTTTTCAACCCGAGTTCTGTATTCTACATCCCAGTCTACATGTCCTGCATTTTCATTTTTTGTTCATGGCAGTATACTAATCCAAGTGGAAAGCCTTTCACTGTTGGTCTGCTAACAGAGGTTTCCTGCTGACAAGCCTATTGTGGCTCACGTGATGGAATTTCTCACCTGGCTTTGACCATGGGTTTTTGGTCTTTTTGCTTTCTGAATATTGGGCAGCTCTGTCCCATACCTATAATTTTTATTGATACTTTAGCATTTTACTTCCCATGTTCTTATGGTGATTGTACATTTCTTCCAGACACATCACCCTCCCAGGTGTCCTGCCCTTCTGGATTGGGAGATGAATGGGATCCTGTGCTCTCATACTTTACTCTCAGTTGAACCACTGTCTTTGTGTTGCATGTTTTATTTGTCCCTTAAAACAAATTTTCTTCTTCTCTTTGCCAGATTTATGTGTCATTAATGTTTCACATACCCTTTATCACTTTGCCTGTCTTTTCCTTTATACAGATATTTCCTTTCTCTCAAGACTTTTACAGCTTGGGAAGATTTTTTTTTTTTCTTCAGATTTTCTCCTTACAATATTCCATTTTATTCTTTACCAAATTTTGATAGGCTTCTATGTTTGGTCAGAGCCATTTATTGTTATATAGACTGTAATGCTATATTTTCTCCCTACAATATCCCATTTTACTTTTTACCAAATTTAGATAGGATTCTAATGTTGGTTGGAGCCATTTATTGTTATATAGCCTGTACTGCTATATTTTGGGGTACACGTTCTTGAGTTTTTTTATCTCATGGCAATCTTCCTCCATTCATGGACTTTCACATTCTACCCATACAAATTGGATCTGCCTTTTTTACCCTATTTTTCCTTACCTTTTACCCTCCTATGCTTTGTTCCAGGTCTCCCCCTATCAGATCTGACACTCACTTTTCCCTTGCTTGTATTCATTGTTCAGTGGAGGAAGTTCTACTGTTTAGTATGGTATGTTCATTACCCACTATTTTAGTCATATTATGTTTTCCTCTTCTTCAGGGGTTTTGTCTACCATTTAGGGCTATTCTTCAGACTTCAATGCAACCTTAATTGGTAATGTTTTGTTTATACTTTCTTTCAAGAACCTTTGTACCTCTTTTTGGATGTAGTTGACTGACCAAGTATGGTCCACCATACCACAGCTACTCAACACTTAAAGATGCATCCTTTTTTACCTACTTTTTTCTTGTGGATTGAGCTACCTTTGCTTTCTTTGATTAAGATCACTTTCCTGCCACATTCTCTCCAACTTGGATGTGCTCCTTTTAGTTTCACCCTTGTGGCTTACACATTCCACGTACAGGTAAAGAATATAACTGGCTCAGAAGTAGAGAAGTTCCTCTCTTCTGATTTTAAGATATCACTTTCAAGGGTATCTTTCAAACACTTTTTGTTTTTTCACACTAGTTCCTCCTCTTTCTCAATGTAGGATTCCAGTTAATCTTATGAGACAATGTAAAAACTCTATTGGAAGTTATAATTTTCCTATGTTTTCTCTGGCAGTGATACAATTTGTCACAGTGTTTACATTATGCATTTCACCACTCTTATTGGTTATTTGTGATTAAAATAATGCCTAACAATGATTATGTTAATCAGTGAGTGCTTAATGTAAAATGAGCTTGGTAACTGTAGGACTGTTCAGACTTAACATTACCATATTGATTTGTATAGATGACTCAGCATTTTAGAAAGTAATAAGTAGAATTTGAACCTGATTCAGTTCTGAGGATGAATAAAAAACATGATGGCTTTTGCAATGGTTGACAGAAACTTGGTCCAACCAAAGGCTTATCTTAGTCCTTGTTGCATTTTCATATTATTTCACTGCCTCAATTACAGCTTCTTCCTTTCCCCCATAAGCTTTAATTTTGTAATGATTGTTTATAAAATTTATAGAACCAGCAAAATGAAGGATAAAGAAACATGTTGAGAATAACCTTTGTAATAATTAATTGTATGCCATTACATCAAAATATTTCTTACTTAGTTTGTGATATTCAGGTAGATCTTTGGTCAAATGTAGGCATTAATTGTCTGCAGTAGACATCAGATTGAGGTATGTTAAACAGAAAATAAAACAATGCTGACAATAACATAATTTTTATTCTTATTAACCACACTATGAACCATTTATAAATCTAACTGGATTATATTTTTATTTGTTGGAAATTGTGGCTACTAGAACAAGGAAAAACATGATCGGATGAGACATAGTGAACAGTAGAATCACTGTGCTTAAAAAGCTAAGTCACACAAAAGTCCTAGTGAGGTTTTCTGCAATTAATATTACCTACAGGAACTGTAGTATACAATCTCACTCCAGAAGAGTGACTCATAACAAGGTCATGGAAGTGTAAGCTTCATGTAACAATTACATTGTTTTGTCATCTTCATGTAAGTTATTGGATTTCAAACCTTTCTACATCATGTTGCATGAATGCTTATTAATCATATGAAAACACTTGAATGAATAGTAGAACACTTTAAGTAAATGTAGACCTCAATAAATATGAATTTTTTTCCCAGTTATAGAAGGGTGAAATTAGCTCTGCCATCTGAAACATGTTTATTATTTTACATTATCCCTTGGTGTGGATTCCTGTACGTGGTGAGTGGACCTCCCAGGGAAGGTTCTGTTCTGTCTGGTAACCTTCTCAGGGATCTAAACATCCACCCACATGTTTGCCGTGCATGGCGACCCAAGAAGGGGAGGAGAGGATCCTGATGGTTGAGGGGTCCAACCCTAACAAACCACTTTGGCCTTGAATTCCTGTAGATGGGCAGCCTTTGGGTGGCCCCCCTTGGGTCAATCGGCTGGTCCACAAGTACCAGTGTGGGAAGTTCTCAACGGGTGTTGTGGACATTGTGCCTGATGCTGGTGTTTGGGTATAGTGCTCATCAAACCCTGGCGTTGCTGTGTTGTCCTTGTATGACTTTGTAGTATGTCCCCTTGTAGGGCTCCATGGTGGGTGGGGTCAGTGGGTACCAAAATTTTTCTTTTTTCCTATGGATCCTCCTTCAAAAAATTTAAATAAAATTGTAAAAAAACAGTCAGTGGGTAAGCAACCATGTCTTGAATACTCAGAACAGCAATCTTCAACATCAGTAACACATACCTCATTTTCTCATATTACATTCTCTTTTGGAAAAACCTTTAGGGCAAATGTCCCCCTTTTTTATTCAGAAGGGAGTAGAGGGACTTGCTGGCTCTCCAAAGTCAGTAAAGAAGCTTTGATCTGGAGACATATTGGTTGAAACATCCACATTCCAACACAGTGAACTCCTCTTGAATTCAAAGGCAATTGGGGATATACTAATTGAGGTTACACCTCATGCTACTTTGAATTCATCATGAGGAGTTGTTGTTGAAAGGGATTTTAAGAATCTTTCCGAGTCAGAAATTCACGCTGGTCTCTCCACACAAGAAATTTCTGCAGTGAGGTGCATCTCTACTTGCAAAGATGGAGTTACATTGCCAACAAATACCCTCATTTTGACATTTACTTCATCACGTGCATCTGCCACCATCAAGGCAGGTTATCTCATTTGCAGGGTTCAGCCATACATTCCAAACTCTCTCCGATGTTTCCAATGTCAGAGATTCGGCCACTCAAAGGCATCATATCATGGTTCACTGACATGTGCTCATTGTGGGAACAAGGACCTCGATGCCTATGAATGTGACATGGACCCACATTGCTTCAACTGCAATGGTTCTCACCCCTCTTACTTTTGTTCTTACCCAAAATGGTTGGAGGAAAAAGAGGTGCAGCATTTGAAAATGATACATAACTTTAGTTATCCTGAGGCTCGGAAATTGCTGCTCACCACTCCATCTCGGACATATGCTGCGGCAATTCATTCCACAACTACAGTGGGAGTGCAGACAGATCTTTCTGTGCCTCCAAGAGAATCATTTTCAAAACAAATGGAAAGCCTTTTGACCTCCGTGGTTAAAAAGGTTGATGAATTGACTTCCACACCCATTTCAGTTCCTCCCATACTTTCCAACAAACCTCAAGATCCACATCCTTCAGTTTCAAATACAGGCATTTCTTCTGATACATCTTTTTCACCCACCCCAAAAGGCAAAACAATCATTCGTTTGCATCCTCAGTCACTGGAATTCCCTTCCAATAACGAAGACCTGCATACTCGACCCAGAGCAGGATCCATGGAGGTTGATAGACCTCCTCCAACTAAGGACAGTAAGAAAAAAAGACGTCATAAACAGAAGGGTTCTCCAACCACTTCATCTACCCGTTATTAAAAATTGCCACCTTGATGCAATGGAACTGTTGAGGTTTACTGTCTTTATCACTCAACACACCCTTGGAGGCCATAGTCACATGTGTTTCCTTGGGTCATACCATCACTGTTTGTTCTGTCTATCTGTCCCCTGGAGAGACATATGATCAATCAGACCTTGATGCTCTTGTTGAACAGTTGCCGTCTCCATTTCTAATTTTGAGGGACTTTAATGGATATCATCTTCTCTGGGGAAGTGCTGTTATTGATAGGTGGAGCCGCTCTGTAGAGTGTATGCTCTCTGATCACAATCTTTCTCTATTCAATACTGATTCTTCCACTTATTTTCATGCACCTAGTCAGTCCTTTACTGCTATTGATCTCTCAGCTTGCTCCCCTTCATTATTCTCCCATTTTTCATGGAAGGTTGACAGTAATCCACTAGGCAGTGATCATTTTCCTATCCTTTTGAGAGAGACTGGCCGTGGTCGATGCCATCCTACCCTATTGCCCTGGTGGAAGTTGGATCAGACAGACTGGTCCACTTTCACTGCTTTGCAGAACTTGATCCTGCCATTGTAAATCAGCCATCAATAGACAACTGTGTGGCAGCAGTAACTGGCTATATTATACAAGCAGCTGCTCAGTGTATTCCTAAAGCCTCAACACGTTTTCCACGATATCCTCATCTGTGGTGGAATTCTGCTTGCCACTAAGCACGGAAGGCTCAAAAACGAGCCTGGGATACTTTTCGTAGATATCCCACACTTTTAAACCGTGTCGCTTTCCAACAGGCCTATGCACATGCTAGGTGGGTAAAATGTCAAAGCAAGAAGGGATCTTGGATTAAGTTCACAACTAGCATATCTTTTACCACCAGTTCCAAGACCACATGGGACAGGATTCGAAAGGTTAATGGGCACTACAATTCTGGCCCCCTCTCAATCTTACTCTCTGATGGTCAGGAGATGGCTGATGTCTGGAGCATCGCTGATACTCTAGGTGAAAGCTTTTGCCGGATATCTAGCACTTCTGCTTGTTCCTCCACCTTCTTGGCCATCAAGACTCGGGCAGAGCATTCACCTCTTTCCTTTCAAACTGACTGTTTCTTTGACTATAATTGTCCCTTTACACTGGTGGAACTGAAAATGGCCCTTCATTGGTCTGCCAGTACATTTTTGTACCTGATGATGTTCATTATGATATGCTGCACCATCCATCTCCTGCTTCTCTTCATGTTCTTCTGATTGTTTTTAACCAGATCTGGCAGGAGAGTGTTTTCCCTGATGCCTGGCACCAAACTATTATTTTACCTTTCCCTAAGCCAGGGAAAGATCCCAAGATTCCTTCAAACTACAGTCCAATTGCTTTGACGATGTTAGAAAGGATAGTTAATGCTTGTCTTGTTTGGTTTCTTGAAACAAACAACCTCCTCTCGCCCACCCAGTGTTGGTTTCGACAACAGCACTCCACCACAGACCACCTAATTTGTCTTGAAACATCTATCAGAGAAGCCTTTCTCAAATGCCAACATCTTGTATCAATATTCTTTGACATTGAGAAGGCTTACGACACAACATGGAGGTATGACGTTTTGTGAGACCTCAATACATATGGGTTACGTGGCCATTTACTCATGTTTATACGTGTGGGTTCGATACTTCCCGTTCTTTTGTACAGGAACTTGGAGTCCCTCAAGGCTGTGTTTTGAGTGTTACACTTTTCAGTATAAAGATAAATGCCATCACTGAACAACTTCCTCTCACTATTGTGAATGGGCTGTATGTTGACAACTTTTACATCTCATGTCACTTATCGATCATGAGATATATTGAGCGGCAACTAGAAACTGCTCTCAATCGTGTACTGAAGTGGATTATGGCAAACAGCTTTAATTTCTCTCTCTCTACAACTGTATGCATGCACTTTTGCTGCCTAAATGGTATTCACCCTGATCCTGAACTTATATTGGTGAAGTTTTACTGCCATTGGTCCCAGAGATCAAGTTCTTGGGGCTTATCTTTGACCATGAGCTGACCTTTATAGCACACTTAAAGCAGCTTCGGGTCAAATGCACAAGAGCACTGAACATCCTCCATGTCCTCTCTTCTACCAGTTGGGGAGCAGATCAATGTTCAATGTTAAAGGTATATTGTGCTCTTATTCGATCAAAATTCGACTATGGATCAATGGTCTATGGCTCTGCCCAACCCTCGGCCTTACAGATGCTTGACCCCATTCATCACCAAGAACTTCGACCCTGCACTGGGGCTTTCTGTACCTGTCCAGTTCAAAGCTTATATGTTGAATTTCATGAACCTTTTCTGCACCTTTACCATTTGCAACTATCTTTAAAATATTCTTCGAAACTTCGTTCCTTAACAAAGCATCCCACCTGGGGATGTGTTTTCCTTTCTTGGTGGGCTGTACTTTTTCAGAACATATGATCTGTCATTGCTCCATTTGGCCTTCGCATCCGGGAGCAATTAGATGAATTGGGTTTGTCCTTGGATAACATTGCAGATTCCACAGGTCAGCCCATCACACCATGGTTTATTACAGCCACCAACTGTGACCTTTCTTTCAGTCAACTAAAAAAGGCAGATACTCCAGATTGGAAGTACTGTCTTTTATTTAATGAACATCTTTCGAACCATCATTCCATTCCCATTTATACAGATGGTTCCAAATCAGGTAATTTGGTGGGTTCTGCTGTGGTTTGCTGCGGTTTGGTAGTTGCTCGCAGAATCCCCTCTACAGCTTTTGTGTTCACTGCTGAACTGTATGCCATATCTCTTCCCTTGGATCATATTGCAGATGAGCAGTACACCAACTGCACAATTTATTCTGACTCGCTTAGTTCTGTACTGGCCCTGGAATTGCTACACATTGGCTCACACCCTGTTCTCACTGATATTCAAAACCGACTGGCCCATTTCTCATTAACTGCTTCTTCTATTCAGTTTTTCTGAATACCAGGCCATGTTGGTATTTGCAGGAATGAGCTTGCAGACACAGCAGCTAAATCTATCTGCTTTGGCACTGTCACCACTGTACCTATTCCGTATATGGACTATGGTCTTGTCTTTAAGGCTCCGCTCCGTGCCATCTGGCAGTCCTCTTGGAGTGAGCAACGTGACAACAAGCTTTTTCAATTCAAACCCTATATTGGACTTTGGCCATCTAGCTTTCGTAAAGTTCAGAAGGAGGAAGTTGTTCTAACTAGGCTACACATTGGTCACAGTTTTTTAACTCATCATTTTCTTTTATCTGGAACTGATGCACCAATGTGTAGTTTGTGTAACACTCAAATCACTGTCAGCCATATTTTACTTTCTTGCCATCTTTACAATTCTTGACGACGGCAATATATTAAACATTTTTTTTCCCAGGGTTCATCTGTAACATTGGATAGTGTTATTGGTGATGGTGACACTGTCCACCTTGATAAAGTTTTTAGTTTTTTAATGGCCATTAATCTTTTTAATCTCATTTAAGTGTTGGATATTTATTCATTACACCTTTTCAATTGTGGTTCCTTTCTTACAGTTTTATTTTCTCCAGTTCAGTTTGATACACCTTTTTAATTGTGTTTTTTTTTTTTACAGTTTTATTCTCTCTAGTTTAATTTGACATTGGAAAATGGCCAGAACATTAAATAACTCGACACCAGGACAGGAAAGGCCTGCTTCATGTGACTAATGCTGCTGTTTGAACTACTTGTTAGTCATCCTGGCGAGTTGTTATTACCCTTTTGCTGCATGTCATTTCATGCTTTTACTACTTTACCTTTTAGTACTGGCTATAATGACACATAACCTGGAACCAGGACTGGAAAGACCAACTTCAGGTGACTGATGGTGGTTCTTGAACTTACCTGTTAGTCTTCCTTGTGGGTTATGATCATTCCCATTTTGCTACAGTAAATAGTTTACAACTTTGTTGACTGAATGTCAATATTGGATTTATACCATTTTCTGTTTTAATTGCTGTTTTGTTTTTACCTTCATTTACTTTTACAAATTTTACTCCATTTACTAGACATTTGGCTACTCATTGTTATGATTTTGCTATGTGTCTTTTAAAACTTCTATTATTTTACATTTTGGTAATGGCTGCTATGACACATAACCCAGAACCAGGACTGGAAAGGCCAACTTCAGGTGACTGATGATGGTTCTGGAACTTATCTGTTAGTCTTCATAGTGGGTTATGATCATTACCATTTTGCTAAAGTAAGTACTTTACAACTTCTTTTACTCTGCTCTCTCTCTTAACATTGTAAACTAGGTGTCAACATTGGTTTTATACTTTTTCTGTTTTTTCAATAATGTTTTGTTTTACCTTCATTTCCTTTTATGTATTTTACTACATTTACTTTATTTTTACATTTTTACTGGACATTTGGCACAGATAGCCTAGCTGCTTTGTGCCATAAAACGCTAAATCAATCAATCATTTTACATTACAATTTTCAAAAAGCTTATAATAGGTGAATTGCATTATTTAACTTAATATTGTCTGTACTCTTTCATCAAAGTGTTTTAGTTCAAATGAATTTTAGGGGTTAACTTTATGTAACATTTATTGTTGTGTAACTTGTTAAACATATACAATTCTGGATGTAAAATAGAAAACTGAATAAAATGTGTATAACATGAATATTATAGAATGCCCACCCTCTATTGTGTACAATGAAATGATGAAACTCTACCTGGTAGAAACAAGGAAAAACTCAAAGAACACTTCCCATTTTGACCTTCCCTACTCACAGTTCTAATATGGATATTATTAAGACTGTATGAACTTTTATTGAAAGTAAGATCAAGTGGCAACCAAAAATCTGAGATAATCTGTGGGGAGTAATACAGGGCAGTATTTCACAACCATTCATTAAAAAGTACATGATGGCATAAAAACGAGATTCTGATAAGATACCCTGCCTGATCCAATGTACAGTTTTCTTGATTTACTACAACTCTCTGTATGCACAATTCTAACTTCCTACTGGCCGAGAAACTCCTACTTAAAATCACGCATTTCCACGTTATATTACTGTAAAGTTGTATAAAACAACATTCAACCAATTGCTGGTTCTCTCTATATACACTGTTTAATCATCACTTCTCAACTTTGCACCTGTAAGTTAAAGCATGTGTTTTTGCTCATACAATTTCATCAAATTAGTTTTTTTTACATAAGCATTGTGGTTTGCTTACTTTGAAGTTTGTTATTCATGTTACTACTACTTCTGCAGTTTGAGAACCCTTTTTTTTTCCTCAGATTATGAACTCTTAAATTAATGTTACATTTACTTTGTCTGGTGTTGCTCAATAAGATGTTATTTTGTCTGGATGAACAACTATGACATTGGGCTCCTCTTTGTCTGTTGAAAAGGTATCAGCCATTGTGCATCAGAGTTAGTCTTTTGTGCAGTTTTGCCCTTCTTTTGATCATAAGGTGGATGTTCCTCAATCAATAGAACTTATCCATGAGGATAAAGATTTTTACAGCCTTTTTCCACCTCCTGTTCTGTATCCCTCAACCTTCACTTCTTTCTTTGAAATGATTTCTCAGATTTGTGATAGACTTTCTTTTTATCCTGTTTATTATGATTATTCACCTTCAGGCTTGTAATTCAAACCCACTAATTTTTTTTGTCTCTCTGAAGCTCATTTCTCCTGTTTTTGTTTTACCTTTTCTATATTTTTACACTGTCTTTCTTCTATTGGCTTTCTTTCCAAAGCTTTCCACTTTTATTCTTAAGGGATTTTAGCAGATTCTCATTTGTTTATTTTTTCTACTTTGGCAAATTTGTTTTCTTCAGCTTTATTCTCCCATAGTTGGTTGCTCTGTTGCTAGGAATTATTATGGAGGAATGCCCTTGTTACACAGGCATACTTGCCTCCATCTTATCTCAGAGATCTATGTCAAGCTCCTTTCATATATCAAAATGAATGTTTTGGAATGTATCTCAATCTTTAGAATTGCATGGTGAAGCTGCTCTTCATCATTCTTGTCTCTTTCTCGTTTACCTGTTGCTGTCTTGCATCCTTGTGCTTCTTCTCTTTTTCCTGTACTCCATTCCCATTTTGCTGTCTCAGTCAATTCTTTTGCCACTCATTGATTTCAATGTTCTCAGTACTGATAGTGACTATCCTTTATGTTAAGGAACAGTAGGAACCAGTTTGTTCCAGTTTATAGACCTATGACATTCATTTGCAGCTGATTGTTGGATACTTTAAGTTTTGACAAAGTACCTTAATCTTCATTTTGACTTTCTTCCTCTATTATTTCCTGTTCCTATTTCCTTCTGACCACCCAAATATTCTGTTTCTTCCAAACATATGTTCAAAGCAGTACTGGACCTAATGATCAAGGATGCAACTGAATGGATTTTTCCTCCTTCTCCAGGATTTTATTCCTATGTGTTTGCAGTTCCAAATAAATAAGGGGATTTGCATCCTGTCATATATTTTTCTTGTCTCAATCAGTTTCTTGACCTCCCTCAATTTACCATGAAGACTTTTCTTGACATTAGGTGGTCATTAGCTTCAAGTCTTTGGATGACCAAGGAGGACATCGTGATGCTTATTTTTACATTCCCATCTCATCCAGATTATACCATTGATTTATTCATTGAGATTAGGTTTTTCAGTTCTATGCTTTCACTTTTGTCCTGGCATCTGCTCCATGTGTTTTATTTGCAGGGTGGTAATAGCTTATGCTCACCACGTTCATGAATTGGAGTTGTAGTTAAAAAATTATATGGATGACTGACTTCTTTTGCTTCATACCAGCAAACCTTCTACAAAATCTAGTTTGTCTTAGTTGGTTGGTGAAACTTGAGAAATCACATCTTGCACCTGCTCATTCATTCAGGCATGTTTTTCAGTTCACATCTCAGCAGGATTCAGCCTTTTTCTCTTCATTTGTGGCACATGGAGCAAATAGCTTTCTCATTTACATCCTATCCTTTGTTCCTTATGTGGGAGGTTTTCTGTAAGGTTCTTTGGCTTTCATGGAATCCCATATTCCCTTGGGTTGTGATTATATGCAGCATCTGTAATGGGCTTTGCATGGTCAGTGGAACCTCACTTGGGATCCCTTGTTCATCTTCCTCCTTTCTTGCTCATTGACCTCACTTCATGGCCTGACAAAACTCATACCACCAAGGATATTTCCTCTTTCTTCCTATCACCTGGATCTTCATCTTTTTACAGATGCTTCTTTGATGAAATGGGGTATGTATTTAAACTGTCTGGAGATTTTGGGTAGATGGTTCCTAGATGAATTGGCACTTCATATCAATCTCTTAGCACTTTTATGGTTATGTTGAGTTTTGGATCATTTTCCTATGATGATTTTGGCCATCTAATTATATTCCATTTGAACAACTTTACAGTTGTCTCCTATATCAAATACCAGAGGCATATTTAATACAAATGATCTGTGGTCTCTTGTAGGTGTGCCCATATACTGCTACATGATATAGGGTGTCTTACTCTATGGGTTCCCTTTATGCATTTTCTGAAGGGGGGCTCATCTGTGTAACTTTGTACCAGTCCCTTTACTACTTCAGCATGAGATTCTAACTGTGTGAGAGGAAGTAAGAAATTGAATTGGAAACTTACATTTTCCAACACTACAAATGTATTTTGAGAGACACCTCCTCTCACGCATCCTTTCCACTTCTAATGCCCCTTTTCTTGGATAATCTTAAAATGATGATTGCATAGTCAGTGTAGAGGGAATTGGCTACACTCGGAGGGTGTATTTGCACCCCTATTGGAAGGTTTTTATGCTCATTTGCAGAAGACAGTGCAACAGTATTATGTGGAAATGTGTGGTTTTATGTGGGTGTTTCGAGGCTACTTAATTGTTAGTGTGCTATACCCTACAAGCTAACCATTTAATTAGTAGTGTGTTGTATACAACATGCCATTTAATTAGTAGTATAGTGTACAGGACCAGTTGGTTATTTGATTAGTAATGTACCATGTACAAATAGTTGCTTTTTTAATTAATATTTTGGTGAGTGAGTGAATTAAATGTATCTTTTACAAGTCATTAACAGTTTGATATATGTATTCTTTGGTTTGCATATATTAGTTATGCAGTCCTGCCTGGTTATAAAGACTTATTTATTAAGTTCTGTTTTTTGGTGTTTTTTTCACTGATTTTCAGGTTGAACAGTTTTCAATCTATGATATCACAAGCAGATGAACTGACTCTTAATGCATTTGAGTTCTGATAAATTTTATCATTATAGGAATGTGTTGTCAACTTATCAGCTCCAGACCCTCTTACATCAACAGAGTCCGCATACTACCAATTTAGTAATGTACCTCATCAAAAGCTAACATCTGCAGATGGTGGTAGAGGTATAAAAATTTATCATATATAATGAATGAATATTATAAGAAAATTTTTTTCTTTTGTTACACAGTTAACTATTTATTGTGGGGGTGTTTTATCTAAAATGATACAGAGTATTACAATAAAAATTGTATTTTAAAATGTCATGATTGAGATCTGTCTGAAAAGCAGTTATAAGGAATATTAATGTTGAATGCTTGTAGTCTTGTTTAGTCTGAATAAAATTATTTTATAATTATGTAAACATTCTCTAAATTTATTATATGTAGATATATATAATTGTGGCAATTCCTGAATATTACTCAACATTGTGATGCTCATCAGCTGCTAAGAAACTTATCAATTTCAATACAAACATATATCTAAATATTAAAATATATTACCACATCAATTGGTTAAGAAATATGTTTAAGTTTTATCAATTTCAATACAAACATATATCTAAATATTAAAATATATTACCACATCAATTGGTTAAGAAATATGTTTAAGTTTTATTGATTTTTAAGATATATGCTGTTCTGTTACCATGATGTATAATTAAAAATTGTGGAAGCTATCATAAACCTAAAGAGTCTTTAATCAAATTGGCACATGTAAACAATAAATCTTTCATTATTAAAAGCCTCCCACATCAGTATATAAAATGTATAAGCATTCTATTTTAATTATATACCAGAGAAAAACTTATGCTTTGTGTACAAGACATTTTTCTAGTTATGGTACTTTGTATTTGAAAGTATGAAGCTTATAAAATGCATTGGTAATGTTGTGTATCTGAAGTAATTAAAACATTTAAGTGACCTGCCTAGACTACTCATGAACAGAGTGAGGTGTGTAGAGTTCTTAATGAATCTGATGGTCATATATATACTTATATATATACTTGTGTGTGTGTATATGTACACACAATTAAAAGATGTGTATATTGTTGCATTAGGAAGCTTTTTAATCTTCATTAACCATTGTGATGAGCATCACAATGTTGAGTAATATACAGAAATTGCCCTAATTACTTCAAAAGATTTATATCATCACACATTGAAAGTACATTGCTTCAGTGATCGGTTTTTACCAAATCACCTTTTTACAGATTTTAGTGTCTATATATATAATCAGCAATTCAGTAGTTTTCTTCTTCCCTGACTAGCTCTTTCACACTCTCTTCTCTCTATGGTTTTAGACCTCTAACAAAAGAATTTTGCAGTTTAATCCTCGTTACTTTACAATTACTAGGTTCTATCAGTTTTCTATGTGGATTGTCCATTTGTTATTAGCATTGGCAACTTTTTTAAATTTTTGACTTGCACTTATTGATTTGTGCTATTTCTTGTGAAAGGATTTCTGTTTAAGAATTGGATTTTGAATTCTATATCTGTTAACTTGCCTTTCTTTACCCATTAAATTTATTGTAATCCTTATCATTAAAATTCTAGTTAAATTACAGTTGATTGCATAATGCAAAGTACTGCAAAATCCTCACTAAAATCACCAAATTTAACCTGGCACAATTTACATGTAAGATTGTCTCCTGATATGTGTATATTTAATGCTGTGTTTATATCTGGGAATTCACCTTAATTAAACACAATAATTGTCTTCTTTATTAATAATCTAAGAGTTAGCCTGATGACCAGTGGCTAGTACAACTACAACATTGTGGCTTGTTGAATCATATCTGCCAAAAAACAGGTAGCTAATGAAATATTTCTAAAAAAAAAGCAAAGAAAGAAAGAAAATAGTTTTAGGAATGTAAATGCGACAAAATAATGCATGGTTTCTCTTCAGCAAAAGATGTTTTTAGAAAACACACATACACCCAATTCCAGTGTTGTTGTTACAAGTATTAATAGACTTGTATTGCACTAAGGTGTTTTGCTAAAGATGTAATAAAATTTATGTGTTTGCATGTTTACCTTTACTTTTTTACCCTTGATTTCTACAATAACATGTAATACCTGCTTCCTCTCAGGTTCCCATTACAAGTGGTATTTATTTAAATAACAGAAATGCCGTCATTGGCTGTATCATTCAGAGCACAACTTGAGAAAAGTTTATGTAAAATAAAGATTTACTTCTTTAATAAGAACCCACACATAACTTTATGGTATTCATTTTAACAGAAGAACAATTTCTTCTCTGTAGGACTCTAGTTTTCCCTGAAAATGCATTTAGTAACTTGGCATTAACCCATTAATAAAGTACAATTTTGTTAATCACAAAAACTATTTTATGACTTACTTGCTTATAAAGAAATAAACTTATATTATGGGTGAAAGACAAGTAACTTGATACAGGCAGCTTTCAACTCTGATTCTTGGCTCCTACTCTGCTGTTTAACTGTTTCTTTCATTACCCTCTGCTTTGGTTTATATTTAGCCCTGACTGGTTGGTTCAAATTGGTCAATTTATTGGGTATCAGAAACCATACACAGTTTGGTGGTCTTAATTGAAGAATACAACTTGGTTCCACTTTAATTATAAAATGCTTGTATTGATATTTATTGTTTAAGTATTTCTGCTATGGATTTACCCCAAATGTAAACATCGAGCAATAAATACCATTCAACATGTTTGCTTTTTTAACTAAGTTCTGGTTGATTAAATTAGAAAATATTTAATGTTGACTCAATTAAGTTAATAGCTTATACCATTATACAACATAATCTTCTTTTATACTAATTTCTCTATATTATTCCTTGTATGACTGCTAATTAACTATTCCTTGTACTTTTATAAATCATACTATCATTCTAAATGTAACTGTTTAGCCATTACAGAAACAACTATTTAATAATTGTAACCTTTGTTTTGTGCTCCTTACGTTCTTGTCCCTTTAGGAAAGATTCGTATTGTAAGTTTGTTCTTTCAATTCATAGATGTCTTTTTCCTGTTAACTTCTAGATTGATTTACTTATGAAAATAAATTTTTCCATGTTATAATACATAAAGGAGTTGCAAACTTATCCATACAGTTTGAACAATCAATGAAAAACATATTACCTCCTTAAACGTACCGTAATAAAATGTTATTTATTTGATCAAGTTATCTGGTTTCATATTTACTTTACTTGAATATTTGTACATGTTAAAAAAAACAGAAGTTGAATATGCTATAGATCAGTAAAATAAATTATCCAACAAAAGATATTAACAGTTCTATACACAGTAGTCATGGATCTATTTATAAAGTGCATTAACTTGGTTCATGCTGCATTACCTTCCACTGTAGAGTTACTAGTAACAATACCCTTTTTTTAACATCCAATTTGGGGCACTGTTTTACCTAATTTAGTGTAGCTTGTTTTTCAATATTGTCAGCTTATCAAGCTCTTTGACATGTATCTGCTGATAATATTTTCAAAGGCTGGTGCATATATTGACCAGTTGACCATATTTAGTTTCACCTTCACTCCTGGCTCGTCCATGCAATAGTTCAGTACTCAATTTATGTGTTGCCATTTATTCATCACAGGTTAATAGGCACTATTCTGATTGGAGTGAGGATGTGTGTACTTTCTTCAATGTGGTTGATAGTTCTTGTAAGTTAACTTCTTGATCACATACTTGCTTTCCATTAGGAAACCATTGAAATCCTTAACAATCCTCAGATCTTAGGGATGATCCAACTTTGACAGCAAGATTGGACATAATGTTGAAATTTTATTAAAATGTATAATTTAGACTTGTGAGCTTGCACATTAAAGTTACAATTTAGACATTTACTAAATCAGTGTTTGCTTCACTACTGTTATTATTTTATACTTTTTATTTATTATCAGTGTAATTTTTTCCTAATTGCTGTAATTGTGTATCATCTTTTGTACTACACGTTCTCTGTTATTTTAGTAAATATTTCTTTGTGTATGTTAATGGTACTTTAAAATTTACTTTCTAGTTTGAGTGACCTCACCTTGTTTTTTTGTTTTATCTTTAATTAAGCAATCAACTGTCTCCTATCCATTATTAGGTTAGGCTTTATCATTTTTCTTAATATTACCTTTATGGGCTTCTGCAAAAATTATTTCAGGGTAGGACAAAGTAGTGTGAAATTGTGAATTGAATAAAAAAAATTCATATACATATGCTGAATGAATAAAGAAAGAATAATGTTTGTAATTTTTCAGGTGGTCACCATCTTTTGCAGATGTTGTTTGGTTACCTTTTTTTTATTAATTTCTAGTCTATGAAGTTGTCATGTCTCGAGAATTGCTAATTTGTCACATGAATGATAAAACAGTATCAAGCATAATGTTATCAATAGCAAGTCAGTCAGCTTCCAGGAACTAACTGATTTGTGCTACAGATGCCACTTGTTTACATTTTAGGTGAATTTTTTAAATAGTTTAACAGTAAAGATAAATGTCAAATTTGTTAAAATATAACCTTAAGATCTAAAACTTTGAGATTAGTTTCTGTTTCTTTAAATAATATTATTTTTTTCACTTGCTATCAGTTCCTGTATGGTTGATATTTTTATATTTAATTTAAAGTTTGTATATCTGACTTTATTTCTGAAGCATGAAGATGCACTTACACCTGGTTCCCGTATGGATTAATTTGTCATTAATTTCAAATATACACTAATTTTCAACTTTTTCATGCTTGTCTTTTTGTCAAGTTGATGTAGTATGGCTTAGAATATCATATCTACAATGCTACTTCATTTTTTACTTCAACGAATCAACTACTAGGTGTTTGAATTGTGTGAAACTTAATGATGGTAGGATAATTATTTTCCATTCCATTCACATAACTGTGATATTTTGTTTGGTAACCCTGGACATTAAGTAATTATATGATAACAGAGGTACTAAATATATTCATAAATTTGGATCACATACTCTGATTGATTCTTCAATATCATTTTCTGTCATCCATAAATATGTGCTTGTTGGTTATTTGAAAGAGCTGTATATATATATATTTTGTTTTTTTTTATTGTCACTGCAAAAAAAATTATAAAATGCTACTGGTAATGAAACCTTCTTATATAGCTGAAATAATCTATCAGTCGACTTTAACAGTGTTTCTGTAATTTTTCTTAAACTATTTACAATAGTTGGTGTCTTTATGACTGCTCTTGTGTAGTTCTTGTAAATTTGATTGTTGTTGATGAGTATTACAAACTGAAGATGTAATAGTAATATTTTTTTTCAGTGTCATCAAATACTCTCTTTAATTTATTAGAAGATAATAAATATGAATTCAGCTTTCTATTAGTTTCTACATTGAGGATTGATCTGTCAAATTATGTTATTCTGTTTTCCACAGTAAATTATGTATACTTTAAAAATTAATGTTTAAGCTCCAACATTATGTACCTTTTTCTGTTCAATTTAGGCATTTAATTATTCTTTGTGTTATTTAATAATGCATTTCACACTGTTTAATTTTCTTGTCATTTTTGTAATGAGTGTATTGTAGCTTGTTTGCTCAACAGATGTATATTTCAAATAGTTGTCTGTGGCAATGTATTTTCATTGCAGTACTGAACATGAATTTTGATATACTTCTTCTATACTTCTCCAATATTAAATATTCCTCTTTTTATTTTTATCAAGTACAAGAATTATGTTTAACATCATTTATTTTTACCAAAACATTATTTAATTATTCTTTTTATTTGCTAGTTAACTGTTAATAATTTTCTTTTAATCCTCTTTATGTTATTTATACTGTTTGTAGTGAGGGATTTCTAATAGAGGAAAATATTTTACTCTTCATTCTTACAAGTTACTTTTTTGTTAGTTTTTAAGGAGTCAATCTTTCTTTTTAGTATAGTCAACAACTGGATGTACTATAGAAGTCACAATTATTCCTTTATTACCTGATAAAATGAAGATTCCTTTTTTCATGAATACTCTACCCACTATGTTTTCAACAGAAATAATAATACATGGATTTGTTTGATTACAGTGAGATGTGCTGTGGAACTTTTTGTCCCAGCTTAATATCACTCGTTTCAGCATTTTTATTTATCTGTTTTTTTCTGCCTTCAATGGCTTTTTTTGGTTCTCATCTAATGGACAACTAATTTTCTTTGAACTAATATCTCCTGCATTGGCAACATTACATCTCTACTGTTTAATAAAAAAGAAAGAAAATTCTTAAGTGAATTTATCTGCTGCATTTCTGTAGCCTAACAGTATAAAAAATTGCTTATAACATGTTTTGTGATCTGATTTACAGTACTGTGACAACATTAACAAAATTCTGTTGAATCTTTTTACTAATCCATTATCAACTGAATAGTATGCAATTACACTGTTTTTTGTTAATTTTGGAATAAAATTTATGCTTCTATCTTTCAACAGCTTTTGAGGTATATCATGTCAAGCTGCAATTTGATATACACATGTTTTTTACTGTAAGTATTTGCTTTCTGGTCTGGTAAACATACTGCTTCTGAAATCTGGTTGAATAATTTGAAACAACTAATATGTATTGCTCGATATGAATAAACACCCTATAACCCATTTGCTTTTGAAAGGTGGACATTTCTTCTAAAGGGGCTAACATTCCCCTTTAGAGCTCTGCCTGAGAGTTTTTGAAGCACAAACATTTTAGCTGCTTTATCCACAATCATATCTGTAAATAGTTTTTATATGGTATTTCTTCTTTGGGATTGAGAATCCAATCTATTATCATTTCCATTCAAACCAATCTGGTTTTTCTCTCACTGTTGACTATTCCTCTCACTTTTCTCCCATACATGTGGGGTATGTGGGAGTTAAATATTTATGGTATGGAAAAAATGTGTGCATATGGAGAGCAGCAATGAATGAGAACAGCTATATGTGTAGGAAGAGCTTAGTACGTATTGGAAATACATTTGACAGTATAAGAAAATAATAACTTCTATCAGTTATCTTTAAAATCTGTATTAATATTATGTTTCTTTTCATGTAGTGTTGAATATACTGGATTATTGTATTTCTATGAGCTGAACTAATATCTTCTTAGCTTCAACAATAACTTTACTTCTTACATGTATCTTAGTAACCTTAGTTAATCCACTTGGCACACATTCTAATAAATTCAACTATTAGGATGCTGTGTTGCTTCTAATTATAGAATCATGTGAGGGATCTGGGTGGTTATATAGTACTTATTGTCCTCTACCTTTTTTCTACTACTTTTTGGTGCACTACTCCTAACTACTATGCTCAAAGCATTTTTTGTTGTTGTTTACCAGTACTAGCTTGATACTTTTTACGAGACTCAAATCTATTAATATTTATACATTTTCTGCATCATATATTACTATGAGGAGTGCTGGCATTGCTTTGTGTTAGCCTTTATTCGTTATTCTAACTACTCTATGCAAGAAGTTATAAGCTTACATTACCATACAAATCTGAAGATATATATTCTTCAAAACATATGCTTTTCATTTCTTTGCATAACTTACTATCTCTTGTAATGGATACTTCAATATCATAACTCATTTGGAAAGCTGTCTGCTTATACTTGAAATGAATGTTCAAGTCATAACTCTTCTGTTTCTACATGAATATGATACTTCCTTAAAGTTTTGACTGGATGCCTTGCAATGGATGTTAAAATACTTGTTTAAACTTTTGCCCATGCGTTATCTAAGATTTCTTTTAACTAGCTTCACATTTAACATAGACAATCTAGTACTTGTGTCAACTTATAAAAAATCATTTTATACCCTCATTATTTACACTAACTTCTTGCAAAATCTCATTAATATGACGCACACTTGAACTTGAGCAATTTCTAGTTCTTTTTTGTAATTTTGGTTGGAATTACATTTTGCCATTGGCTTTACAATTTCCTTCTAAAAGTTTCAGTCTTAGGTATTTTATTTAGTTCACATTTTTATTGGTATCTAGAGTCATGAACCATATGTACATTTAACCTACTTCTAATTAATGCATTATTTCTCTTTCTGTTGCCTTCTGAAATAATTTTTAGTGATCAATATGTCCCTAAAATCTACATCTGAAACATTTGACAATTTCATTTCTGTTATTGTTTTACTTGCATATGTTTGTTTTGTCAGGCTTGTCTGTTGTTTATATTTTCTGCTGAGTTAATTTGGAACTGCTTAGTTTTGTTTAACAGCTTTTATCTAAGATTATCCATGATATCTTTTCTTAAATTTGATAGTGTTGTTGGAGTGTTTGCTTCATTTACCTTTAGTTTAACTGATTTACAAGATAAAATTTCCTCACAGGTACATTTTATTGTGTTTTGAATTATCAATTGATTTGGATGTGCATGTGCTCTTCCTAGTCTGTTATCTAGTTCAGGTAACTTGTATCTGAATACTTTTGCAGATTAACTCTTCTTTTAGGTTAACATATTTACTTTTCCTTATAATATTTGGTGTTTCATGCCTTTTATATTCACATAGTAATCAATTGCTTAGATTAAATATGGAGTTAGTCTTAACTCATTTGTTCTTAATACATTTTTCTTTCTTTCCCAATATTCTTTATTTGAGTAACCTGATTTATGCAATTCAATCCAGCCTAAGATGCAAACTGCTTCATCTGCTACATCTATAAAATTTTCTAATTTCTAATTTGCCCTAAAACAAAGTGATAAATTTTGTTAAATGTATGGAACTTTTTAGCATTGCAGATCTGCATATGCTATTATATAGGCTCCATACCATATTCCTCTTCCTTCTTCTGATGTATTAGTTTTTGTTGTAGCTGTAACCATTTTCATCCTTATTCTGCTTATTATTTTATTGTTCTTATCTCTTTTTCACAATCTATTATTTGTTCATCTTAAATATCTAGAAAAATAGGGAATCCTCAATAACCATGGCTGTAATTAAATCTCAGATTTGTCAAGCGATGGACCTTTGAGCAAAAAATTTGTACTTGAAAAACTCTGAGCAATTCTATGAACTGTTGTACTATATCTAAACATCCTGGAGACTGTGCCAATTTGTAATGGGTATCTACTTAAAAGCAAATATCATATTATTACAAACACTTTTTATTTACTGAAATATCAGGATTGCATTCAGGGGAAATGGTGCACAGATCACTGATTTAATGGAAGTTTATGTGGAATAAGAAATAGAGACTGAAATCTTTTGAACAACCTAATTATACATAACACTTAATACAAATATATTAATATAATTACAACTTTTAATAAATAGGATTAAAATTTAATAACACATTTAATAACTTAGCCTTAATCCAGTAATGAATTACAATTTTATTTAACTAAGGTAAAGCATTTTAAGACATACTACTACATAAAGACATAAACTTACATAAAAGGTGAAGGAGAAGCACTTTGATATGCTGGTGAATGAGATATAGTTAAGATGGGTTTTCGTTGAGGCTACTTTGAAATTTAATTTTCTTGGCTCTTGCTCTGTTGTTTTCCTGCTGCTCTCAATGCTGTATTTATACTATTTACTCTTCCCCTGGTTTTACTTATTGTTTAGTTTGATTGGTTGTGACCTAATTAACTCATCATCTAGTTGGTGCAGATTAAGATAGGGTTGATTCCTATTGGCCAATAAGTCATGTTAAAACCCAGGTACAGCTTATTAGTGGACCTAATTAAGGACATGTGCTTTCATTTATGGCTATTATGCACATAGTATCAACCATTCTGCACATGACTCCCTTCTGAAATTTGACTGGTGTGAGCTGTATCTAAATTTTGTGATTATCCTTGTATATTTTCATCATTTATGTATATGCATCAAATATTACTGAAGTTTTTAGTACACTTGCCATGAAATCTGGCCCAAATGTAAACATATTCCATGAGTTGAATTCATAATATATAATTTTAACCAAATTCTAGTTGGTTCTATTATGTAATTCAATGCAGTATTGCTTTGCGTTGATATTATTAATCAGTTCTACGCTGTACCATTTGGTTTTGCTACTCCCATGTGTATCTATTAATCTTTTGCAACAAAGTCTGTGTATTGATTATCTGAACATTGCTATGTACTTTTAGTGATTGAGTCTGTACATGTTGTGCTTGGAGGTGTCTTTTGTGACTACTTTGTTATTTAAGTTTTAATTACTTTCTTAATCTTATTACTTATGTAGTTGCTTGGCAGCTAATCTATGTATTTTTATAAACTATAATTCATACTCTCATTAGGAATAAAACTGTTCAACCATAACATACACAGTTTAATAATTTCAACTTGAAAAAAATTGTAGCTGTATTTTGGCATCAGTCCAATAATTCTTGTTATCTTGAAGTTGCTCAATTTTGAGAGTGGACATACTTAACTTTGCTATAATATTCATTATTAAATGTTTTGCAATCTTTAAAGGCTTTGGAAATCTCAAACCTTATAAATATGCATATATTTTCACTGTTACTGGTCTGTTATCTGCAGTCCTACAAAGGACAGGTCAATTTGAAAAGGAACTGAAGGTTATTTAAGGTACAGCAAGTAATAAACAAAAACAAGAAATGGAAGTGTTAGAACAACTGGGGTACATGCAAAGTTTAATTGTACTGCTTTAGTTAAGCAGGATGTGACACAGATACTATATTCATTAAAGCCATTCAAATTGCCATCAACTAGAAGCAGAATGTTATTGGACTAAAATTGAATGTATCGTATTTGTATTAATTTGAAAAAACATTACAAGTTATATAAAGATACAGCAGCTAAGGCAGATTTGAAATACTGAGATAAATGTTCAAATTAGACAGGTGAAAAAGTTAATGGATTTAATAAAAAAAATACTCTCAGAATATATTTAAAAAGTGGCTAATTTTAACACATCAACTGTCTCTTGTACCTTTCTCTGCAGTCATTTTACTATTATTATCTGTGACTTTGATCCTTCAACTATTTTTATTAATCCTATAATTTTTCCTTCAGTAAAGTCATGTGAGTAGCTCCTTGAGCTTTGAATGTTATACTGTAAAGATGAATTTTGTTTTTAGCTCATTCTTTTCATGAACCCAAAAGTCATTGAAGGTTAGTAGCCAGTTAATATAAATATTTTTTGTCTCTGTGCTATAACTATGTACCTTATTACTACAAAATATTAGGTTTTGTTTTCTGAAACTGTGTTTGACAATAAAATATAGTCATTAGATAATAAAGATGTAAGTATTGGATATTTATGTGTGTTACTCCAACTTCTACATTAATGTTGTTAATAGGTTTTGTGCTACACCATTTTTTTTTGCTACATCCTTATTTCTCTATTTACCAAAGTTTTTAGGCATTTTATGACAGAGTGTTTGTAGTGATTTTATGAACTCTTAATTTGTATTTTTAGTGACTGGGTCTTTACACGCTATGCTTGAAGGTATCTTTTTTGACCACTTTGTTATTTGATTTCCTTGTTAACTCTATAAATACTTTCTACTTTATATTAGTACTACTGTTAATATTTTTTACAAACATCCTTACTGAAATCCTGTTAGCCATATTTATTATTTAAAATAGCTTATCTGTTGGATCATACTTTCTTCTAGAAGCTGTGGTATAAACATTGATACTTGTATCCATTGTGAATTCAAAATTAGAGGTGTGTAAAAATAGTGTTTGAGATCTGTTTTTTGTCTCATTCATGCTACTACCTAAGAGGTTCTTCCTTCATTATCAGAACTCATTGAATTAAAGGGAAGCCTGTAGGTAGTGTGCATTTTATCACAGGTTTTAGTCTTGTTTGTTCTTGTGCATTAACAGCTTTTGGCTTTTAAACATTAGCTTTTAAAGTATTATGCTGCATTTATAAATAATGATTCAAGAGAACTTTTGTCTTTCATCATCCATTGCAACTGATGAGTACTATTATTCTTCAAAGACCCTTTTGGACAGTGGCATATGGAAGACAAAAGATAGATGTGAAATATAATTTTTATACATCTCTGATTTTTAATATGAAATCAACAAATTAAGAGGATTGTAGAAAAATATCATTAGTGTGATTTTTATCATATGTTTTAGGCCTGTTGGCATATAATTTCCTTAGTACCCAGAATTTTTCTTTTCTTTTATGATTATTATTAACTCCTTTTACTTCTGTTTATATAACACAGGGCTCTCTCTCTCCAACAGGAATATTGGATTTTCTAAGTTCATCTTTACTTTGTTTTGCATCAATCCTTGTCACTTGGAATGCTCAAAATTAGAATATAAGATAATATTCTAGGATAAACTCTATTTTTCTTATTCTATTACTGATATTTACTTCCTTCTTTTTATGCTGGCCAGATTGTGTGGATTTGAGTTATGGTAACTAGGTTGTTCCAACATCACAGGTAGATGAACTAATGTTTTGCAGATTTTATTTTTGGAAATCTTTCCCAGTGAGTGGATGCTGTTTTTGATTCACATTAAATGCTGGGTGTGTTTGATATCAATTTCTTGAAGTTATTAGGTGCATGTAACCTATTGTTAACTTTTTTTTCTTAGATCATGTAGTTTATAGCCACTTAAGCAGCTCGACTTTATTTCTTTTGTTCCCAAAAAGATGTACTTGTGCTCATGTTTTTATTATTTTATTACTTTTAATAATGTATCTGTTCAGCTATTTGACCAAGTTGTTTTGTTTTTTTGGTGGTTTTACTCTTATTTCAATTATTCCAAAAATTCTCTTCTTTATCTTTCAGCCTAAAACTTTCAAATTATTTGCATAATTTACCAATCCTTTAATTATTGGTTTTGATACTCTGAACCACTTTTTGTCTTATCCGTTTTTATGCTTGCACGAGCTCTTTAGGGCTCTCATTTTTATTTATTGTGATAATATGTTTCCTTTTTTTTAACAGTCTTTTTCATTAAAAGGTTTTAAGCTTTTACCTCATGATTGATGGCTATTTATTTATTTTTGAAGTGGGAACTTTTTTTCTTTACAGAGTATCCTGGTTTAATTTCATTCTTTTTATCCTTTTGATCTTTCTTATAGTCATTCTGTTTTTTGTTACCGTTACCTTCCTCATCATTTGTTTGACTTATCGCTCCATTCTTTTATTTATGGGTTGTGATTATTCTGTCATTATTACTTGGTATAAACCTTTTTCTTTTCATTACTTGTTACTGTGTTGTTTTTCTTTCTTGCTTCTTTATTTCTCATAGAGTGGTTTAGGCTGGCTTTATTTTGCTTCTCTTTCACCATACTAATCTTCTGTTCGAAACTTTTTTCAAGTTTTTGTAGTGATTTTTTTCTGTACTGTGTCTTTAGAATAATTATTTTTTCTTTAATTTACAAATTTCTATTGCATACTAGAAGATTTTGAAGGCTTCAAAAGTTACCACTATGATTAAACATTTGATATATTCAGATGTCATGCAAATGTTCCAGTTTTGTCACTGTGTTTCAGATACTTGTCTGAAGTGAAGAAAAAAACAGATCAATCTATTTGAGCTTGCTAGTTTGTGCAATAAACTGATAATATGTTCTTGTAAGGCAGATATGGTTGTTTACTTGATGTTTTAAGGCAGGCATAAGTGTGGATATTGCAGTTTTTGTATTGTAATATGTATTACTTTTAGAAACTTTATAAAATGTGTTTTATGATAAGTGTTATGAATCAAACAATTTGACTTTATTTCGACAAATTTTATTAGCTTGATAATTTTTTTTCATGTTTCTATAAACTTCATTGTTTTTATTTTATAGGTGTTTCAAACAAGAGGAAAAGAGGAGTAAGTATATTATTAGTCATAAAAGTGAAGAGTGATTGAATCTATTATTTTTTTTCATGTTAAAATTTATATGGAAGCTTGTTAAAAGGAAATTTTTAACTACAGGGTGGTCGCTAGAAAAGCGGAAAATTTGTCAAACAGCTATTTATTTTTACAAAGAATAACTTTTACAAAGTTTTTTAAAGGCATATGTTATATTACACTCATAGATGCTCAAAATTATTAAAATCATGCATTTTATTCATGATGTAAAGAAATCAAAATAGAAATGAGTAAGCACGGATTTTATTCATGATCTCATCTGACCCTCAAATTTTCCGCTTTTCTAGCGACCACCCTGTATATATGTATGAATGAACAAAAACAAGTCCAAACAAAAATTAAATTAAAGATGCTGCATACATTAAAAAGATGTCCAAGTTGCAGGCTATAATATGGGATTTAAAACATGCTCTGGGTATTGCTAGGTCTTTTTCAGATTTCATAATGAACACTGTTTTAGGTGGTTTAGATTTGTGAATACAGAAGACAAACTAGAGTACATAAAATAAAGCTGGTTTACATCTTGATAAGGTTTAAATATTTTGATTGTAATACCTCCTTTCACATAATGGTTTTCCTTGGCTTGTGCTCTATGTGTGCAGTGTTTGCTTGCCACTAGCCTTGAGGCTTCCACCTAACATCATGCACTTGCATGTGATGTAGCTGCATTGTATCATGTGAATGAGAATGTTATAACCTGCTATCATAGGAGTGCAACACACCATCCTAGAGCAGTGGACTTCCTCTATACAACTACCACATTTAAATTTGGCACTTGCATGTAACAACATGCGTTTTTTTCAATCATGAAATTTTCAGATAATAGGCATTTTTTCAGTGAAAGTATCTCCAAAGACATTGTTTCATGAATGTGAGTTAGACTTTGTCTGTTGTGAAACAACAAAACTGTTCATCCTATCTTATCAACTGTTGTTTTTGGCTTTGTTTGTAAGAAGTGATTACAGCTTTTTTGTGACTGGTGGTAGAGTATTACATGTGGACATAATCTTATTTTGTTTTTGACATACCTCTGTCTGTGTTTCTCATTTGTGATGAAAGAAGTTTTTGCTAGTTTTATGCCACCTCCCTTAGCCTTTTTTCATGATTTTGTGACCAGCTTTCTGAGATGTCTTTCCATATTAAACTATTTTTATCATACATTGGGGCATACGTGTCTTGCCCATTTTCTTTTGTTACCTCATATGACAAGGCATGGTTTCATGCTGTATTGCTTTTGTTCGATTCATAAACTCTAAAGTCTTCAGATGTGGGTGTCAGATCCTCTGTTTTCTGTTCATCTTTTTTAGGCTTATATTTTCCTATCTTCGTTTTACACATACTACTCTTTTACATTTTTTTTCCTTTTTTAACCTTCTTTCTGTGGTAATCTGTGGGGTTTTTTGATAGATGCTCATTCACTTATCTCTACAGTGGCATGTTTAACTTCCCTGGTATTTTTACTTTTTATATGATTGAACTTTTCCAAGAGTTAGTTGGGATATGATGCTCTTGTTACTCAGCTACTTTTGCCTTCTTTTGGCTCCTTTCATCTGCCTGTAAAGTGTTATTGATATGATTATATCTCTGGTGTCATATGTTGGGGCTTCATGCCAATGATATGGCTTATTCTCACTGTTTATAATCTCTCCTGTGCTTTTTCCTTGTTACTCCCTGCCACCATTTCCAATTCATCTTCCCATCCATCTTTCCACTGCTCTTATACTTTGGTGGTGACTGTCCTATAGGCTCACTGTCAGTTGAGTCTGTTTTTTTTTGGTTTATGTGTATTTGCTCTCTATTTGTGCCCAATTGTTGAACACAGATGTGTATCAGAGAGCCTTAACCTAAGTTTTTTTCCCCTTCTTTCTCCAACATCTCCTGTTTCCATTATTTTACACTTTTAAAGGGATTTTGTTTCTTGCCAACATTGGTCTCTGGCAGTGTTGGTCCTAATGGCTACAATCGTTGTTAGATGGGTTTATTGTCTCTTTTTTCCCTTACTATTTTATGGTTCCAAGGGAATCTGTAAAAAGGTGTCAAGAACTACATCATTCATGTCTCAGTCTCTTTCTCATATTCCCCTACATTCCCGTAGGAAATGTCCTACCTGTGATGGACTTTTGCCTCAAGTATCTGGATGACCATGGTGGGCATCTTGGATGGTTCTTTTCTCATTTGACTTTGTCTCAGGAAGGCTTTTACAATCACCTACTTCTTTCAGAGGCAGTGCTTCTGGGTTGTTTGATTCACACCATTTTATATCACATTTATTTAGGTGATTTTTGTTTGTAGGTCTGCAGGGCCCATCTTTTTAGTCTTCTTTTGAGAGAATGAAGTAATTGGTTTTTCATGTCATAGCGTCTCCTTCCCTCATTGTATGAGAAATTCATTTTCTATTGCAGATTTGGACTTCCATGAAATCCTGTATCCCCTTGGGTCATGCTCATTGTGACTTCCATAGTGGACTGCATTTTCTTTAGATCCTTCCTAAGGGCCATTTTTCTTAAACTATTCTCTCTTCTTATTTAATATCTTTACATGGTGAGTTGCTAAAACTACTCCCATAGTGGGTATTCCCCTTTTTGTCATCTGGATGACCTTCTGTTTCCAGATGCCACCTTGGTGAGAGGGGGACATATTGTGACACTCAAAAAATGTGTTATTGGTACCATAACATATGATCTCTTCAAATTCATCACTTATAATTATTAGTAGTACATTGAATTTAGTTTTTACGATTGTTTGCAGACTAAACATGATGATACATGCAAACAACTCTGTATTTGTATCCTTTATCAGTCTTGAGGGGAAATTTTCTTCTTGATTTTCCTGTTGATCTCCTTTTCATGGCCAATTTTATATAACTACGTCTAATAACTTGTTCTTTTCTGGGATGTTCTGAATTTTGTTGAAGATCATCTCTTGAGGCCTACCAAGATACTCCATATGGATTTGTCCATCATTCCTCTGGTGTTCAAGTGGCTGGGTTCTCATCTGGATACTTTGTTTCTTTATGTTTTGGCCAGTCTTCTCAACATCCTATTTTCCCTTTTCTAGTTCCTTGTTTTTCTTTCCTCAGCTTTAGCTGGATATACATTACATCAGGATTGGTCTCATTTTTTTCCATGTCTACACTATTACCGTTCTTCCTTGTTTTTTCACTCACTTTAAACACTTTGTGTTTTGTCCTTATAACTCCATGTTGGTTAGTCAGCCATGATTTTCTTTATCACACCTTTTTCTGTCCTCTTCTTCTCTTTCTTTGTGCCTGCCATTCTCTCTTCTCCTTAATTCTCATTCTTCCTTCTATTTGACAGTGTTATTACTCCTACATGTATGAGTTTTTCCAGATCCTTGTAAAACATTCTGGACTCTCTTTATGTGTAGCTTTCTTTCTATTTTTCCTGTTTGGTTTGATCTTTCTTTGGTCTCTGCATTATGTTTTCTTCCATTCCCTTCTTCTCATCTCCCATCTTTCTAAATTTTTTTCATTAGCATTTCAAAAGAGGCTTATCTTTTAACATGGCTGGTTACTGGGCAGCTCTGACTAATTATTTTATGTTTTATTATAGTCATTATATATTTTCCTTTCCTTTTCATTCTTTTTGCCACCTTCAATCCTCTTGTTTTGTATTCCTTCCTTATTTGGACCAAACTACTGTTCTACGCACACTTACCCTTTGTTTCTTTTAACCTTTAATTTCTTGTTCTTTGTATTGTCATTCATTTTAGTTCTACATCTTACTTTTTGCCTATGACCTTTTTTTTTCTCCTGTTTCCTTTCTACATAGTCCTCTGTTTATATATCTTATCATTAAAATGATTTATTTCTATAACTCTGGATCCCACTCATTGGCAAGTGTTACCTCTCTGGGTATATTTAACTTTACACTATTTGACTTTTAACAGTTTATAAGACTTATTTATCAGACGGGGTGTTCCACAGAACTGCATGAGAGTTCCTTGTAATATATTGTTTCAAAAGTAATGTCTGATTCAGCCTATACCAACTCCTAGACTATCATGAATAAACTAGTGTTAGCAGAGTACAGAAGTCTTTGCCACTTCCCATTTTCAAACTGGTGGGATAGTGGGCCATGGAAACTTCCTCATGTGTATGACCACTTCCACTCAGTGGAGGGTGAGTCAGTTTTTTTTTATTGGGTTAGATGATAAGTACTTTCTGCCTATCATATGCCAGAAGACAGATATTTGATGCTTCATGGTTTTGTACTGAACAAACTTACCATATACAGTATGCTCTTCCAGCTGGCTTTCTCCCATCAAACATCTGGTGTTGGATCAGTGTAACACCAGCTGACATAAGTTTTCACACATGTAATTGGTAAGGGTCCTCTTCCCACTGCAGACATAGTGAACAATTTATAATTCTGTCTTATTTTGAACTGTAGTTGACCACGATGTTTGTATTCCCCCTTCCTCTCATTGCCTGGGTGTTGGGCTATTAGGTGACCTGGGGTTGTTTGTGTAATGGGTCTGCACACATGTACCATGTCTGGGTTGATGAAATAGAAGTTACATTTTTCTTCTACTTCTTGATCTTGAGGTGAAAACAGTTGAGACCTTCATCATATTGCAGAATGGAAAACATGTACTCAATGCTGCCTGGTTTTTCAATTGATGTTTACTCACTGAATATGGTCTGAAGTGTCCCAGCCACTTAACAACATCTATTTTGCTTGTATTAGTGACATTACTTTTACATGTATTAGAGTATACTCTGGTAGAGGGAATGATGTAATCTCCCATGAATGTGACTCTACGTCTTAGGGTAATGCACTTAATTTGTTCTCTTTGAATGCTTTTCAAAGAGTGGTCATCTAAGTAACTTTTGCACTGGTCTCTCCACTGTTTCCATCCTGCTATTTCAAAACATCTTTTTTTGTCTAATCTGAATTAATGATTATACTTTCCAGTAAAGAGATTTTTCAAATGTTCTAGGAGAATATGTTGCACCGCTGTTGCTGGAGGATTGTTGCCTGCTCATTTGCATGCTACAATGCAACTGTAAACATGTGATGTTAGTTGGAAGCCTCAATGTTTTGCAGCAAGCTAAAAGTGCACATACAGAGGACATCACAAATTGAGGAAAGCTATTATGTGAGAAAAGATATCTATCAGAAATACATTTTCGGTATTGGAATTTGTTAATTTTCTCACAAAATCATTTTCCTTGTGAACCTAAAAAATCATCCAGCATTTATTTATTTGAAACTTTGTATTGAATTCAGATTGCTTTTATACAGATTTTGTTTCAGTTAAAATATCAGTCTGTTTATAACATGTAGATGGAAGACATAGAAGAACAAGAAGAACAGTGGGTAAGCACTTGAAACTATATGACATTGAGAAATTTTTTTTCTTTTAGGCTGAATTATATTTTTTAATGATAAAAATGACAATTATTAAATGTCATTAAAATTACCTCAAAACATGAGAAATCATCTTTTTTACCAAGTTAGCAAACTGCAGCTATAAAAAAAGATTTTTTACTTAAAGTTGTCCATAATGTTTAAATAATATTTGAGAATTTTTATAAAGACCAATCTTTATGTTAATATCAAAGAACTACACAAATTTTACAAACTGTATCAAGTTAACAGCTGTTTGTTTTTTTTCAAATTTAATGAAACATAAGATCAACAAAGTTACAAGTTTTTGTTTGTTTGCATAACTTTCAGCCATTTTTATTCCTTAGTTGTTGGCAGTTATTTGTTTCAGTCATAGAAAAGTTCCAATTCAGTAATTTTCTTTGTTAAAGACCCACTTATTCCATACCCACATTACAGAAATTACTTATGCCTGGACCAGTACTTTAATTATATTCAATTCAGTATAAACTACCACATTCAGTACATATTTTAATTTTTAAACTGCTTTTTGTTTCAAGTGTAATCATGATAAGACAAATTGAGTGACAAATAAAACTAACTTTCAGTTTTTAACAATTATGTATGTATTTGAAGGATTTTTAATGCAAATAAACAGTATTTAGTGTTTAAGTTTTACTAATATTCCAGGAAAGATGTAACATAAAAAATTGTGACAAATTTTATCAAAGGTGCAGTTTTTTCTCTTGTTATGCTTTGTGTGTGTGTGTGTGTGTTAAATAACTAAACCAATCTAAGTTTTATGTAAAGAACAATACAAGAAAAGTAGGAGAGCAATAGCTGTAAAAAAAATGTATGAACTTTTGTATATTGTTTGTTGTATATGAAACATGCTTTATAGTGATTTATAATTCTGTCACTGTTATTAATATCACACTGACAATTTTTTATAATTCTTTTATTATTTTTTATAATCACATTATAATAGTAGAGAATAATTTCTCACAATAGTATTAATATGCATGATGGTTACTGTTGTAGTTATTGAAATACAACTCCACAAAGAACTAATACTATATACAAATTGTATAAAAAAGAAACATTATTACTATAGATATAAGGAGTATAATGGCTGAAATGGGCCACTAAATAATGAAAAAAGCTAAATATTTGTATCATTAAAGTTTTTATTTGAAGTATTAGACTAATTACATAATCACTTAAAAAATAAAAGTCTCGATATTTTGCTCTGCATTGTGTAAAATTAGTGTTTCCATTGTATAATATAAGTGTGTAGGAAATGGTATGCATTATTCACTTGAGGCACGTTGATTTCATTTTCTGTGTTTTGTTAAGGTTTATGATTTTATAACCACAGAGAGAAGTATAATAAAAATTAGAGAAAAGCTTATTTTAATATGTTCATGACTTTGCTCACTCTTTCTGGATATAAAACCATTTTAATTTTTATTGGAAACAGATTAATAGTTTACAACTTTTGATAATTAAAAATCATATGATTTCTTACTTTGGTTTGATGTCACTTATACTTTATCAGTTGCATTTTTACAACATTTTATAGCAACTAGTTTAAAGTTAAACTAATCAAAAAATTTAAAGTTGACTTTTTAGAATGTTTGCA
This sequence comes from Carcinoscorpius rotundicauda, assembly GCA_011833715.1. Classification (NCBI taxonomy): domain Eukaryota; kingdom Metazoa; phylum Arthropoda; class Merostomata; order Xiphosura; family Limulidae; genus Carcinoscorpius; species Carcinoscorpius rotundicauda. Next base: position 55,764,785 of record CM022399.1, on the reverse strand, counting down.
CAATAAAGAAATATGCTATTGTATTATCTTTTTCAGAATATTTTTGTCTGTGTAATGGTATTACAGACACAATATTCAAATTTGATTATAGTTACGTGTTATTGGTTCAAGCTGTTTCTGCATTTTAATCTGGTTATACAGAATTGTTGGATTATCAACTAATTAACATTTAAGAGGCTTATATAATCTTTTTAAACTCAATTTTATAAGAAATTGGTCCACAGGAAATGTAAGATATTTTAATGTAGGGTATTTATGTTTTGAACTTTTCTGGATTTTTGACTTTACTTTCTTGTTTTATAGCAATTTTGTAAAATTATTTTAAAAATGGAATCCATGTACCTTATTTATTATTATTATCATTAATTAATAGATATCATACATAATCTATAGGGCCCGGGATGGCCATGTGGTTAAGGCACTTGACTTGTAATCCGAGGGTGGTGGGTTCAAATCCCTGTCGCACCAAACATACTTGCCCTTTCAGCTGTGGGAGCATTATAATGTGATAGTAAATCCTACTATTTGTTGATTAAAGAGTAGGCCAAGAGATGGCAGTAGGTGGTGATGACTAGCTGTCTTCCCTCTCCTCTTACACTGCTAAATTAGGGATAGCTGGTGCAGATAGCTCTCATGTAGCTTTCACAAAATTCAAAACAAACCAAAACATAATCTACAGAAGTATCACAGTTAAGGTGTTATTTTTGAGCAACTTATTTACAGTCATTACAGGGTTATAATAATTTTAGTTAGTCAAATAAAAAAAATTATATTTTGTTTTATTAAATAATGATTCATAGGAAGCTACTTTATTAAACATCTGATTGAAAATTAGGATAAGGAGGTACAAAAATATCTCATTTACTTTTTATGACTTTTCTTGAAGTTATCTACCTAGTTTCTTAACTACATTACCATTAAAAAAAACTGGTCAGTTGTTCATTTGAAAGACGTTAGACAGTTTGTTATTCCAATATTTTTAATGGGAAATACATGATACTTGAAAAATCATCATCCATAACTACTGATGTATAAAAGAGATTGATAAATTGTAAATAACTAATTATTAATTAAAGTGATTGATTAGATCAATCACCTTTTCAGCTAAGTTTCTTTTCATTTTATAAAGAAAATCAAGATGTGTGAAAAATTTGGCAAGTTTAAAAATACAAAATAAAAACAGTCAAATTTATTGTTAGTCTGATTTTCACATATTTTTTTTACAAGATGTATGAATTTGTGCTTCACCAGCTTGCAATGGTTAAGTAACCTATTACATACTCCTTTCATTCTTTCAGACTAACTTGTCAAAGATGAAGTATTAATGGAAATACTATGATGTAAGGAGAACTAAAGTACTTTCAAAGGTTATGTTGAATGTCCTTACATTTATCTTTTACAATTACATCACTAATTGTTAATGATGTGGTAATATGCAGTCATTATTTAATAAAAAAATATTTAGAAACAATTTCAAACAAGTCTTTTGTGAAATACAAATTGATCTTGCACTTCTTACAAGAAATTGCTGAATAGGTTTTGGGGAAAAGTTTGCATTTCTTTCTTACTGTTTACTGGGGTCAATATCCCACGATGTCATATCTTATGTCAGCAACTGAATTTGGTATCATTTTTGTGCAAAGATGTTGCATAATATCAATGGTGATGGTCATCCTCTTTTCAGTCCATTATTTTTGATCTTATCAAAAGACTGTGGGCATTTTCACATCAGAAATCAATAAGGGGTTTTGGTCTTTCTTTTCTAGTTAGTTTGGCAGTGCAAAAAATAGCCAAGTATTTACAGAGCACACATCTATAAGAGAAAAGAAAATTCTAATGTAATGTCATTTAGATTTCAAACTCACACAATCAGGTTAAATCAACATAGCATGTGGTATTATTATAGGGAAACTGTGACATTAGTACATTAAAATTATGAAACTCCTTCAGAAGAACTGTGACAATGGAATAGAGAATTTCACATTGCTGCAAAGACACTATGACTTTACTATAGTGACTGGGATGTTACAGAAATAGCTATGTTACCATAGAGAAATAACTATAAAAATATTGTGACATTACTATAGCTAGATTATGACATTAGTTGTATTGGAAGGAATTACAAAGTGGGAGTGTTTGGCTTGACAGTAGGTTTAAAATTGAGACTGAAAGTATAAGGAGCTGCTGAAAGAAGCTCCCATGCTGCCAAAGGCAGTTCAATCTAGGGATCTCTGGAGGCATAGCTCCTCCATTAAAATATTAATTTAGTAATGTAATTTACAGTTGCTATGCAAGTCAAGTATGTAGAGTGTAGCTCCCCCAGCACTGATGCATCTGGACATTATGATTCAGAAACTGTGAGATAACCACTAAGATGCTGTAACTTTACTGTAGAGACAGGAACCTAACTATATAGAGAAATTGTAATGTTACTACAGACAGACGAAGATATTACTACACAGAGACTGTGAGATTGCTACAGATTGTGTGACATTACTGCTGAGAGACTAATTTTATTGCAGAAAAAACATGCATTATTACTGAGAATGTATAACTTTACCACAAAGAATCTGTGTCATCACTATATGAAGAGTATGACTTCATTACAGAGAGTGTGGTTACTATTGTAGAAACATTGTGACATTACAACTGAGAAGCTGTGACTTCACTGAAGAGAAACTTTATCATATGACTTTACTATCGAGCTGCTGTGGCATTACTTCTGAAAAACTTAACTTTGCCAGAGTGTGACATTACTGTAGAGAGAGACTGTGACTGTGCTGCTGTAGAAAGACTGCAGCATTCATACAGAGAGTCTAACTACAACTGTAGACAGACTGTGACATCACCACAGAGAAACTGTTATGTCACTCTATGGAAACTCTAACATTACTATAGAGAAACTGAGAAAGTGTTATGCTATGGCATTTCAATGGAGAAACTGTAACATTGATATAGATTGACATTACTACAGAAAGAAAGACTGGTGTAACTGGAGACTGTAATGCTAGTATCGAGACTAACTTTACTATGAATGCTATGGTGTTTTTGCACATAGAGACTGTAATATTACTGTAGAGAGACTGTGATGTTAATACAGATAAACTGAAAGATTACTACAGCAAGATCGATACTTTGTACAGAAAGACTGTGACTTTTATATAAATGAACTGAGAGATTACTACAGCAAGATTGATATTTTGTACAGAGACTGACATTTCTGCAGAAAAAATTGTGATATTACTGCAGAGAGTGTGATATTTATACCAAGAGAATGATGTTATTGTAGAGAAGCTGATATTACTGTAAAGAGACTATGAAATTTCTACATAAAGACTGCTGTTTATTCAGATATACTGTGATGTTACTTCAGGATGACTGTGACATTTCTACAGAAAGACTGTAACATTTATATAGAGAGACTGACTTTATGATAACTTTTGTTCATAGCAGGTTGTGTTTGTGGAATAGCTGTGCATTTGTAAGATATAAACATTGAGGTTAAGAACTTCCATAAGATGAGGATCTGTTACTTTGGAAACATTGCAGTATTTACACAATGAGAGGATATGTTTGTTTATGAATCATAAATATTTATGTATGGGCACATCACATGTGTACTTATATGTTATGTCACAAAGAAACTAAAGAAGGTGAATCCTAAAGTGTATACATTTTTTTTAACAAGAAGCACCTATGGATTTGACCAGAAATAGAGATATTTACTTATTATGCAAGTACAAAGCATCATGTTTATATGGTTTTTCTCATTAAAAAGAACACCTTTTATAAAAAACATTGTTTTCTAATATTTCTTGTTAAAATATTTTAAAACTGAAATCTGGCATGGGGACATTTTACATCTACAGTATAACATTAAGGAAACTGAAGTTACAAAGCTATTGTGTTTGTAAAGGAAGCATTGTTAAAGGAACCATTTTGTTATTATTAATATCATTTTCTGTTCCAAAATTTGAGGGTATATTCTTATGACCAAATTCTGAAAATTTTATTGAGAATTTGTTTGTGATAAGAACTGGACAAATCACTATACTAAATTATTCACGTTTCTTGAAGTGAATTGGAACAAATTTTGAAAATATTATTTAATGTTGTAACCCAATTTAAGTCACATTTATGAAATAGATTATTGTGTAGGTACTATAATATGATAGACGTGAGTGATAAAATTACCTGAAGTATAATAGTATACTTATTTTTACCCAAGGGTATATTAGTTCTATTGTCACTGTCATGTTTCCATCATATTATAAGACTTTTACTACCTTCAATTCAAAACTTGGAAAGTACCAACCAGATGATTTATAAAATCATTCAGAATCTAATTGTTTAGTTCATTAATTCACAATATTAGAGTAAAATTTTCCAAGTACGTCAGCACCTGAGCTGTAGTTCATACTGTTAAATAATGAGACTGAAACTTCTTTAGTGATGGGTTTAGAGAAGTAAACATGTGATAAATGTATAATGTCCAAACACACTTCAGCTTAATTTGATGTTAATATTTGTTGTATTAATGTATACTCTTTCATACTTGTTGCAAACAGTGGATTTGGCTTAGTGGTTAGTGTACTGACTGCAAACGAAAGAGATAAAGGTTTGGGCCAAGTTAGGGTTAATTATATAAACATTTTCTGGGGGTATGTTATTAAAGTGATAGTTAATTGTCATTTGATTAAAAGAGCTTTAAAAAAAACTCTTGTGGTGGTTGGTGCTATTTACTGGTTTGTCTCTTTAAGTCAGCAGTTGAAAATTAAAGATAGCTAGGTTGTAACATTGTGGAGGTATTTGACCTGGCTTTTTGTTCTTATGTTGCATAAGGTGCAGTCCAGTTTGAAAATTTTCTAGTTTTGGTTAAAAGTGACCATTTGTGTGGAATAAAAATCTGTGCTTAGTGTGTAGTAGTTCATGAGTTGACCCTATGGTAAATTAACATTAAAATTGGTCAACATTCTTTATTATGATTGACTAATTTTATGTATAAACATAGTTTTGTTTTCTCAGTTTTTTGTTACTTTCATTAACAGTACTGATTAGACTGTTTAATGTATCTAGTTTGTATTACTTTTAGTTTAATTTTTTATTATTATATATTTACTATAGAGATTTATTTACATTGTGTTCTTAATATGCATATTTAAGTTTAATTGAAATGGCCCAAGCTGGCTTGAATCTCTTGTGGTATTAGTATTATGGCCAAAAAATATCTTTAACTCAATTCGTAAAAAGTGCATTCTAATATTTATAAGTAGCAACTAGTAGCAAGCATTTTTAATTATCTCTACTTATTACCAAACTGGTTTTTAGTTTCACCCTAAATAGGTAGCTTGATTTGATTGAAAATTAATAAACGTAAGCATCAGATATCAGCTAGATCAACTATTTGTAAATTAACATTTAAAACATTAATTGTTTAAAATTTTAGTCATATTAATTAAACACTTTGTTAAGAAATTGTTGACTTCGGGTATGATGATTGTAGACACTAAATAAAATTACACTGCTTTAGAGTTATAGGAAAACTTGGACAGTTTAAACCTTTTCTACAGGTTACACATGATTGCATGATTATATGCGAGATCCGTGTTTATAGTACAGAATTACTTATAAAGTGGCGCTACTGACAAATAACGTGGTTTGATGATCGTAAATAGTAAGGTGTATTATGTTAACCGGATACCTGCCATCCCATTAGCAGCACTACCACATATCCGTGACTCATGTTGGGAACCGGACCTGGATTTGTCACTGTGCGGAGGCCACTTGACCGTGAATCGGGCTCGGTTTCTACAATTTAATTTGATCTCGAATAAAGTATCTAATATTCAACAACAAATGTATAAACTCGTTATCTCTACACATTACAAACACTATTCATTTCACTTTTATTACGTTTTCATTTCTTAGTAATAGTTAATTAACTATCAGTATTGTTTTATAAAATCGCGCTTTGATTTTATGTGTATATATATATATATAATATATATATATAGTTTACGTTATTTATTATTTCATTTGGCCGATGAATTGTCTGTCTCTTTTAATTGTATCGGCTTTAGGTGAAAGACAAATTGTTAAGTTTGTATAGAGCTTAATTTAGTTAATTGTATTACGGTTCAGTGTCATTCCAAAAAGTTTTAGTGAGTAGACTGGATAATAAAAATTATATAAAAAGAAAATACACCCACTTTCAGTGATGTCGAGAAACCCACTTGTTGAGAATTTTATATGCAAAAACGGCTCGTTTTGGGTTCAGGAAATATTTTAAATAGAAGAGCGAACAACGTTTCGACCTTCTTCGCTCTTTTATTTAAAATATTTCCTGAACCCAAAACGAGCCGTTTTTGCATATAAAATTCACCCACTTTCTTTTTAGAGTTGATGTATTTTATAATTTTGAGGGTATTTATTTTTTGGCGGTTTTGTCATTTTCACTGTGTTTTTATTACTACCAATGACTTAATGTTTATAAAACGTGTGTGTGTGCGCGCGCTTCAAACGGGGGTTGGGGTGGTGAACAGCTGTGAGTACGAGCAAGACAATTGTTTTTGTAATCTCCAAACTTGGGGTAGGCCCAGATTCAATAAAGTGCCCTTGTAAACACAGACACACACACACACGTGCTGTTATAAGGAATTCCTTTGTATGCGAGATATAAGTACTCCTGAGGCCGAAAACAGCCTTCTCCCTCTTTTGAAATAAAATGGAACAGCCCGACCTGATAATTTCGGCGTCTCCTTAGCTGTCCCGTCAGAATAGTGTAATTGTCGTAACGGGACTTCTTGCGCCTTGCTTTATTTCGACCGTTCTAGGTCGTGTTTTTCTCTGTATTTTTCGATACTTATGTGTTGATCCAATGCATCAGTCCGTCTTCAGCCTATCTGGTGGCATTGAGAGAACACTCAGAATGTTTCCTGCGGACGTAACTCAGCTGAATTTTCCTCCTAACCATGTGGTCCACAATCAGGTACACCTTTGGTTTGATAAAGCTTCTGTTGCTCAACTGATCCATCAGTAACTGTAGGATACTGTGACACAATAACAGTGTTTTGCAGCACTATATTACACATTGAACTCTGAGCAAAATGTTCAATAATTTAGCTATTTTTCAGTTGATTTTATACAGAACACATACAAAGATTTTAAAAAATGATCAAACTATAAATTTTTTCTATTTTTTTTTTTTGTTACTGGCAGTCTAGTGTAGGTGGACCCAACCCGTTGCTTGGGTATTTTAAAATACAAGACATAGTAAATAAATGAAAATATCTTATCGATAAGAAGGACTGAACCAGAAAAAATAGATAGAAACGTGTTTAATATCCAGTTTAGAAACTAGTGGTGATGGCCTTCATTCTGAATAAATCGTTAAACGTAGGAAGTTAACAAATGAAGAAAACTTGTATCCAAGCAGCCTGATGAGCCCTGGTATTATGTGAAAGTCATCTTGTCAACACTGGATATTGCATATAGTATTGTTGATGATAAGAAACTCTCCTACTCTTCCATTCATGAATTGTAAGAATGAACCACAACACTTTTGGAAAGTAAACCTTCCTTCAGAAGTGAATTCAAATATTTTTGTTCTGAGCTGCTTTTATTATGTGTACATAGGTTCTTCTTGAATCATTTGATTGTTTTTTATGTAAAATATGTAACTGCGTTATTTGAACTTCGTCGATGTTTATTGGATGGAGAGTGCACAATTTAAACTCTGAAATGTAACATGGTTTTCATAAAAAGTAATGTTTCTAATCAAAATGCAAGACTAAAGATGACTACATATAAATCAAGTTTTGATAGTACTGTTGTAAAGTTAAATAAACCATTAGCAAAAAACCCTAAAACACTGCAACTATGATGTATAATGAAATATTATTTTTAGGTTAAATTGTTGGACACTGGGAACTTAAAGGTCATTTGGAATTTTCAAAGCATGTGTTTACACTTATGGTGATTGTTGTGTACTATGTTTTTAAATCTTAGTCTTTATTTTAAAGGCTCATTTTTAGTTTTTTTTGTGTATTTTATGTTCTTATTTCCACACTCCTTTTGCTCAAAGATAAATCGGCTTACAACCCTAAAAATTGAGGTTTGATTCATAGTTCTTACAGCATAAATAGGGCTTTGCACTTAACAATGAACAAACATGCTTGTATCTTTGTTTAATTTTTATACTTTTGACTATAATGATTTTTATAGATTTATGTATACAAGAGTAAAGTGACTGGTAATTTGCTTTTATTACATCTTTTAACTCTTTTTTTTTTTTAAGGCTTTCATTTTGTACATCTTACTTTTATGGGGTTTTTTTAAATGCTCGTTTTCTTCCATGTGGACATCTTAATAAATTGATTTTCAAGTATATTGTCAATTTTTTGGTTTGTTTAAATAATAGTAACTTCGTATTTCAACCAAAATTGGCCTGTCTAACTATTGTTGTTTCTTTTGTTTGGTCATTAGATAGATCATTTTATTCCAAATTAGTATCAAGTTGCTGAACTCTTTAAAGAAAAATTTGATGTAAGACTTTAAAGAATTCAAAATGATTATATAATTTATTACACCTATCTTATTTATTTCCTTGTACTTTCCTCATGAATTTTGTGTAAAATTTACTTGTATTTTGCCACGAGTTGCTAATGTTCTTTTGTTAGCAGGTTCTGCTGAATTATTGAATCCAGTCCATATCACAATGATAAATTAGTTTATTTTCTCCTGTCACTGTTTTATAAGCCTAAACATTGCAGATGCCCCATTTTAGACCACACTCTGATTTACCTTTGGCTGGCCATCTTTACTCTTGTGCTTACCCCTTTTTCATGGGATTTATATCTTTATTGACACATGGTATTCATAATAATACATCTAATATGCCTTCATTTTGTTTAAACTACTGTTGCTTTTGCAGTGTGCCAGTCAATATAAGTGTATGATATTATGACACAATTACAGTGTTTTACAAACAAAAGTAACTGCAACACTAAACTGTTCATTTACCAAGTATATTCTTTTGTGAGATCCACAATAAACAGATGAGATTGCATCTTGTCTCTGGAATGGTAATTCCAGGATAAGTGGTTGAGAATCTATTGGCTCTTCCATCCTTGATAAACTTCTGGAAGTATTCTCAATGAGTATTTTGGACTCTTCAACAGGTTTATTTTCTACTAATAAGTTTCTATTAATATTATTATGGACTATCATGAGTAAAGCTAAAGAGGATTCTGCATGTCTTTGCTAGTAATTGAATTGAATAAGTAAGAGCTGATTTGCTTTTTAAAGTTTAGGGAATGTTATTCACCTATTGCACTGTTTTTAGGAATAATCAGTGTGCATCACCTTACAAATTCTACAATACAAGTGGAACTAGGGAGTCCTTATCTCTCCCAGTTTTCAGTAACTGGGGTGGTGGACAAAGGCTTTCACTTCAAAGTGTTAGAGCGTGTACCTCCACGTTTGGAGAAGAGAGCAAAGTTGGGGTCCTCCCACTTGAGTGTCCCTGAATGTTATTCCCAGATGTTGGTAGGAGTGGCTCCAGCATCCACAGGAAACCATGTGTGATAATGGTTCATGTTTGACATTATGCTGTATGTTTGAAGTGTGTATGGCCCTTTTCTTTAATCAATGTCAATTTTGTATATTGCTCATAGAAAGAAGTCTTCTATATTCTCGTACTTCTGAATGGAAAGTAAATCCATCATTGGTCCTTAGTTGAACAGTGTTCCAAATCTTCATAATTTGAGAGGCAAGTGAAATGTTCCTTACCCACTTCATCTTGGAGAGATAATGAGTTTTTATAATTCCAGACTCAATGAGTTCTGTTCCTTTGGTCAAATAAGGCATAACTGACCCTGTCATTCCAAGCCTGCAGTGTTGTCTTTTGAAATTTTTCAGGTGGAGGTGTAAGTTTGTTCATTTTGGTATTACTTACTTTCTGGTCATGATTCTGGTGGTTTGTAATGTATCACCCTACGACTACAGCTATGGATATAATCAAAAGTATATACATAAAACATTGCATTCCAATATTTCTAACTACCATAGTAGAATGTAAGGACCAAGACCCATTAATTTCATAAGCTGTAAAATCTGACTATATGGTTGTTGCTGGTATGTGATTATTGTTATTGATGTAATCTTCCACTGTTGATACATGAACTAAGTTCTAGGTGAAGAGCATACCTGTTTTTGATGTAGAGCAGTTCCTTTACTTATCTACCATTCTTATTTTGGTCCACCTCTGTTACCTGCAGATGCTTCCTGTATAAATAATGCTTGCACTGCCCCATTCACCTTATCAGTGTGAAATTCTTGCTGTCGCATCAGCAGGTGGTAAGTATCAATGATGTTGAGAAACCCACTTGTTGAGAAATTTATATGCAAAAACAGCTCATTTAGCTTTAAAAAATATTTTATATAGAAGAGCGAACAACATTTTGACCTTCTTTGGTCATCGTTAGGTTCACAAAGAAAGAGGTAACTGACCGGAAGCTGACCACATGTTTGAAAGGGGGTTGTGTAACTGAGTGTCGGAATGTAGAGGGTGGTATAAGATGTTTGAATATATAATTTTATTTATTTTATTATATTAATATAGGTAGAAAGGCATTCCTTTATATTGGTTTATTTTGGATTCAAGTTGTTGTATAAGTAAGGCTTCTTTAATTTTGCATTTGTTTATGTTTGTTTCTTTATTTAGTATTTGAGTGTTTTCTATGGTTATGTTGTGTTTATTTGACTTGCAGTGTTCGAAAACGTGTGAAGGTGACTTTACTATGTTCTTTGTATCTGGTTTCCATTTTTTTACTTCTTTCTCCAATATAAAAGTCGTGGCAGTTATCACATTGTATTTTGTAAATAATGGTGGTGTGGTGTTGGTCAGTGTAGTTTTTACATAGTATAGACCTCAGTTTTGTGTCTGGTTTTTGAATAAATTTGGTATTAACTGGAATGTCATATTTTGTTGTTAGTTTTTGCCAAATGTTGGTTATTTGTTTGCTGATGTCAGGAATGTATGGCATACAGCAGTATATGGTTTTGGGATTTTTTGATTCATGAGATATATTTACTTCTGTTGGTTGATTTTGCTTTTTTTCTAGGTATGCACATATAATGTTTTCTACGGTTTGTGGAGGAAACATATTGATGTTGATGAAGTATTGTTTTATTTTGTCTAATTCATTGTTAATTTTATCTGGCGAGCATAGTTTTATGGCTGTGTTTATCTGGTTTCTTAGTATGTTGAGTTTTTGTTTTTGTTTTGTTTTGTAGGGCTCCATGGAGGGTGGAATCAGTGAGAACTGAAATTTAGTTTTTTTATGGATACCCGTCTTTCTAACCAAAGAAATGAAAGATTTGAAAAAAGATTATTGGGAAACGATCACGCATGGACAACTGTTTTACAGTTTACCATTGCATCCAGATTCTACACCTTGATTCCTGATTCTCTGTTCCTTATCTGAGAAATCCTTAGGGTAGATGTTTCCATTTTTTATTCAGAAGGGATTAGAGGGGCTTGCTGGCTCCCCAAAGTCAGCGAATAAAGCTGTGTTCACGAGAAATTTTAGTGGAAACATCTTCACTACAGCATACCAAGCTCCTCTTCAAATGAAAAGCCATTGGAGATATGCCTATTGAGGTTACTCTCCATGTGACTGATTTCTTCCATAAGTGTTGTAGTTGAGAGAGATTTAAAGAACATTTCTGAGTCAGAAATCCTTGCTGATTTCTCCAGCCAAGGTGTTACTATGGTATGCTGAATTTTCACCCGTAAGGATGGAATTATGGATCCAACCAATGTTCTGGTGTTAACGTTTACATCACCTTGTTCTTTTTCCACAGTCAAAGTAAGTTATCGGAACTGCAAGATGCAGCCTTACATTCCTGCCTCTCTCAGATGTTTCTAGAGTCAGCAGTTTGGTCACTAAAAAACATCATTTGATTCTTTGGTATGTGCTTTGTAGTGGTAAAGGTCATGAAGCTTACAAGTGCAACTTGGAACCACACTGTGTTAATTGTTGTGGCCCACACCCCTCTTGCTCTATTTCTTGCCCTAAACGGGTAGAAGAGAAAGATGCAATGCTTAAAGTAAAGTCTCTTCATCATATTACCTACTCAGAGGCTCGGAAATTATTGACCCCAACTATATCTCAGACATATGCTGCCACACTCCATTCCACTATCACAGTGGGAGTGCAGAAAGATCTTTTTGTGCCTCAATCAGAGTCATTTTCAAACATCTTAAGAACCTTGTGCTCCCCATAGTTAAAAAAGTTGATACTTCTATGTCTAATTTCATCTCTGCCCCTACCTCTCCTTCCAGTGACTGCCCAGTTTCACTTCCTTCAGATTCAAATATTTCTTCATGTCTATCCTATCTGGCAACCCTGAAAAGTAAATCGACCATTCATTCACACTCTCAGTCACTGGAATCTTTGTCAACAGACAGACACCTGTCTATCCAACCCAGGGCAGGATCCATGGTGGTTGATAAATCTTCATCCAATAAAAAAAATGTGGATAAAAGATCTCCCTACTATATTCCCCTCTGCATAAATAACAATGGCCACTCTGATCCAGTGGAACTGTCAAGGTTTTTAATTAAATTTAGATGACATTAAGAATTTAATTTATTCTTACTATCCTGTTACCTCTTTTCACAGGAAAGTATTCTGAAACATGCTGATACAGTCACCCTTCGGCAATTTTTCTTGTATAGAAACAACAGGTTATGTGATGCATGAGTATGATGGGTTGGCATTACTGGTTGATCAGCGTGTGCCCACTCTGTCCTTGTCACTTCCTACACCCTTGGAGGCTGTAGCCATTCGTGTATCCTTGGGTTATACCATCACTATTTGTTCTCTATACTTGCCTCTTGAAGAAATCTATAATCAGTCAGACCTTAATGCTCTCATTTAGCAGTCACCATTCCCTTCTTACTAATGGGGATTTTAATGGATATAAAACCCTTTGGGATGGTGCTAGTATTGATGGGGAGGAGTTGTATTTATAGAGCATATGCTTTTGGACCACAACCTGCCTCTCTTCAGTACTGATTCTTATACTTCATGCATCTAGTAAGTTTTTTACTGCTGTAGATCTTTCTATCTGCTCCCCTTCACTTTTCTCTTACTTTTCTTGGGACAAAATTCGAAAGGCTAGTAGTAAGTATCCTTTGGTCTGCTTTTAGTCTTGTTCTCTGATGGCCAGGAAGTTACTGATACCCAGAGCATCGCCAGTACGCTGGGCAAATGTGTTTCTGATGCATTTAACACTTCTACTTCATTCCCATCTTCTTAGCCATCAAAACATGAGCAGAACGATCGCCTCTTTCCTTTCAAACTAATCGTTTTTAAATTCACTCCCTTACACTGTTGGAACTTAAACTTTCTCTTCATTTGGCTGGCAGTACATGAGTTGGACCTAATCATATTCGTTCTAAGTTGGTGGGCCACCTCTCTCCTGCCTCTCTTGCTATTCTGTTTTAATTGGATCTGGTAAGAGAAAATTTTTCCTGATGCTTAATGCCATGCTATTGTACTCCTTTTTCTTAAACCCTGGAAGGATCTCAAGATTCCTTTAAACTACTGTCCAATTGCTTTGACAAGCTATCTCTGTAAGATCTTAGAGAAGATGGTTAATGGTCGTCTTGCTTGATTCCTCGAATGAAACAACCTCCTCTCACCCACTCAGTGTGGGTTTTGAAGACAGCTCTCCACCATGGACCACCTGATTCGACTTGAAACATCAGTCAGGAAAACCTATCTCAAATGACAACATTTTGCTTTTGTATTTTTGACCTTGAAAAACCTTATAATACAACGTAAAATGGAATCTTGCGAGACCTCTTGTATGGGTTGCATGGCAATTTACCGATTTTATTAAAATGTTTTAAATAAATCGATAATTCCAGGTCCGTGTAGGTTCGACACTTTCCGTTCTTTCCCACAGGAACTTGAAAACTTTCAGGGCTATGTTTTGAGTCTAATTCTTTCCATTATAAAGATTAATGGCATCAGTGGACAACTACCTTCTACAGTTGCAAACGGTCTTTTTGTCGACGACTTCCACATTTCGTGTCAGTTGTCAACTATGAGATATATTGAGTAGCAGCTACAGACTACATTGAATCATTTACTGACTTGGAACACAGCAAACGGTTCCACACTTTCTCCCTCCAAAATTTTTTTCATGCATTTTTGCCATCAACGGAGTATTCACCCTTATCTTGAACTCCATGTTGGTGAAGCTGTGCTTCCTCTGATACCTGAGGCAAAGTTTTTATTAGGGCTTATATTTGACCATAAGCACACCTTTATACAACATATCAAGCAGCCACGTGTTAAGTGTACAAGGGCATTGAATATACTCCGTATTTTCTCTTCCACCTCTTGGGGGCGGATCGATGTTCCATGCTAAAAAAATTATCGTTCCTTATTCAATCAAAACTAGACTATGGGTTTCTGGTTTATGGCTCTGCCAGGACTTCATCTTTGAAAATGTTGAACCCTGTTCATCATCAGGGGTTTTGGCTCTCCACAGGAGCCTTTTGCACTCCAAAACTTCGATCTTTACCACAGCATCCCACGTGGGGTTGTGTTTTCCTTACTCAGTGGGCCACACTTTTTCATAATAAACTGTCTGCCATTTTTTTTAGCCTTCGTCCCCACGTGCAGTTTGGTGAATTGGGTCTATCTTTGGATGACATAGCGGTATCCACAGATCAGCTCATCCTTCCATGGCTAATTACCATCCAAAAATATGACCTTTTTAAAGTTATTTTAAGAAGACAGATACTCATGATTGGAAGTATTGTCTTCAATTTACCATCCTGGTTCGAAATCATGTGACTGTGTGGGCTCTGCTATTGTTTGCCGTAATTCGGTTGTTGAACACAGAATCCCCTCTTAAGTTTTTGGTTCACTGCAGAATTGTATGCAATACACGAACTGTGCTATTTATATCGATTTACTTAGCTCTGTATTAGCCCTGGAGTCGCTTCATGTCAGTTTTCACCCTATTCTCGCTTATATTCAAAACCGACTGGCCCGCTTTTCTTTAACATCTATTTCTATCCACTTCTTCTGGATACTAGGTCATGTTGGTATTTGCGGGAAGGAACTCGCTGATGCCGCAGCTAAGTCTGTATTCTGTGGCACTAACACTGCTGTACCTGTTCCATACATGGACTATGGCCCTGTATTCAAGGCTCGGCTCCGTGCTAGTTGGCAGTGGATTTGGAGTGAGCAACGTGAAAACAAGCTCTTCCAAATAAAACCCTATTTTGGACTTTGGCCGTCTTGCTTCAGTACGGGTCGGAAAAAGGAAGTAGTCCTAACTAGACTACGCATTGGTCAAAGTTTTTTAACTCATCGTTTTCTTTTATTTGAGACTGATGCACCAGTGTGTTGTCTGTGTAATACTCAGGTCACAATAAGTCACAATTTACTCTCTTGTCGTTGTTACGAATCTCAACGACGGCACTATTTTAGACATGTTTGTCCTCATGGTTTACTTTTAATGTTGGACAATGTCCACCTTACAAACGTTTTTAGTTTTTTAAAGCCATTGACCTTTTTAACACTATTTAGGTTTTTAATTCACAAATTAGACCTTTTATATGATTTCGTTTTTGAAGTACAATTAGTTCCATGTGAAATTAGATAATGGCCATAGCGTTAAATAACTCCAAACCAGGACTGTAAAGGCCATCTTCAGGTAACTAACGCTGGTGTTTGTACTTACCTACCTATTCGTCATCCTGGCGTGTTATGACCATTCAACTTATGCTACAGTGTCCTTTAAAACTAGTCTTATTGTAATTTCTCTCTTACTGCTGTATACTAGATAAAAAAGGATTTCATAATGTTTAAATTTTAAATGAAAAAACAATTTTGTATTGTTTTACTTTCATTCCTTTTCACGAATTTTAATACTTTAAATTTTTTACCGGATGTTTAGCGCAGGTAGCCTACTTCTTTGCGCCATAAAACGCCAAACTCACCCTCCGACCCACTCTTCCTTTAACATTTCTACAACCTTAAATACTATATTAATTTGTAGGCCACGTTTACAGTTATATAAACCGTTCCATATTAACATTAGAATAAACTTGTACAACTTCGTGGCTAATTGATCCATTAAATGAAAAATAAAACACCGATTAATTCCCCACTAGCTGAACCACGGTTATAAATAACTTATTTTGTTGTTTCATTAAAACATTTGCAGCTTACTCCTTGAAATTACTCGAAAATCCAGTTTTAAAACCTTTTAGAACTAAATATCACATACTATTATACTTTTTTAACATTAACATCAGGTGCCCTTCAAATAAATCTACATTACAACAGAAATGTACCTTGTAACAATACATTTCAAATTACACTACGAACTAAAAAAAGAAAACTATGTAATGACCGAATGATTGTAATTTATTTAATCTACGATTAAAGTACTAAGTTACGTTTTTATTAATAAGTTTTAAAAAAAAGTAGCAACACAGAAATAACTTTTATGTATATGAAAACCTTTTAAAAATGCTGTTCCTCCGGTATTGTTTTGATCACACTGTATAACACTATGTAAAACAAATTTTGTTCCTGGATAGTATGTGTTATTTCTTAATTGCTTGTGTTGTAAAAGTACAGAAAATGGTCATAATTCCCTTCAGACTTTGCTTTTCTGATCCGATAATGAAATTTAAAAATTCACCTATTTTCTATGTAAAATTGGGCAGTTTTTGGGCATTCTCATTTTTACAAGGTCTGAATAAAACAATATATGAATCAAGATTTACATGTATTTATATTAAAGTTACACAAAAATGAAAAAAAAAATGTTTAGAAGTGAGTAGTTTTTCGAGATTTGGAACTGTAATGTAAATCACTTTCACGTATTAGCCCCCAAATATAGTCTCTCATCATGTTTTCGTTATACGCTTACAGGTTACAAAAAGTTTGAAGAGAAAAATAGGTCTTTTCCATTTACTTTATGCATAAGGAATTGGGAAATAACACTTTCTGCCCAGGAACAAGAAAAAGTAAAAATTTTGTTACACAGAGTTAGTTATTTTTGTCAGTAAATGTGAGCTAACCAGATATTTGGTTATATTGTTAGTACTGCATACTTGCAGTAAATATAAATCGTAGTTTATTTTCTTGCTTGAGTTAATCCAACAGATGCTTCCCGTCACAACAGACATGCTCGCCCTTTCAGTCGTGTGAGCGTTATAAAATTATGGTCATTCCTACTATTCGTTGGTAAAATAGCAGCCCAAGAGTTGGCGATGGGTGGTAATGATTAGCTGCCTTTCTTCTAGTCTTACACTGCTAATTTAAGGATGGCTAGCGCAGGTAGCCCTCGTGTAGCTTTGCGCAAAATTCAGAACAACAATCAACAGGTGTATATTTCATGTATCAGTTGCGACTTCAAATTATAACATATTTAGTGTAGAAAAAGAGGGTCTGACTCCCGTTTTGCTCGTAGTTTTATACTATTAATTGTTATAGCTGTGCTGGCGTCATAAGTATTGTATAATTTATAGCCATTCATCGCAGAAATACATCTGTTCAAGGATTTTGTTGTTGTTTTGAATTAAGCACAAAGCTACACAATGGGCTATCTGTGCTCTGCCCACCACGGGCATCGAAACCCGGATTTTAGCGTGTAAGTCCGCAGACATACCGCTGAGCCACTGGGGGGCCTGTTCAAGGAATGGGAAGCATTTGCCCCTCGAGGGTAGTATACCAATACAATCTTGTTGTCGGTAGATTCAACACTCCTAAGCTTAATCACTTGAAGTATTATTAATACATGGTAATTCAGTTAATATTTCACTGTGTATTTCATGCTTATGTTAGGGGAATTAACAATGTATCATTAGAGGAGTTACCAGTATGTCACTGTGTATTTCTTGTTTATGGTAGGGGAATTGCCCATGTTGTTTTGTTAGGTAGTTTCAAGATCTTAAATTTTATATAAAAATCTATAAAATAAATATTTTGTGAGATGTCAGTTATTCAAATTTTAGAAGAATACATATTGTAATCTCTCGATCAGTGAATAAGAACTCCAAGTGTCTTGACTAAAAGATGAAAAACAGCTGTTTTTACGTTGTTTAACAGTATTCAACCAAAATCATTCCTCTAATTTCATATTTTTTAACCGTAATAAGGCAGAATTTTCTTTTATGACAAAGAGATTCTTTACTAACTTGTTTTAAAGTTTGCATAAAGCTATCTGCGCTAATCCGTGCCTCATTTACAAGTGAAAAGTAGATATTTCTTTATTATCAACTCTTGGCCTACTCTTTTACCAGTAGATGGAACGACCGTCACATCATAACGCTTTTATGATTGAAAGAGTAAATATAATTAGTAACTGGGATTCGAACCCTTGATCTTTAGATTGCGAGTAAAGCGCCTTAACCACCAAGTCATGCTAGACTACGTGGACATATGGAGAATCTGGACAGTATTAGTATTACATTTTTATATGCAAAAACGGCTGTTCTGGGCCCAGAAAACACTTCAAATAGAAGAGCGAACAACGTTTCGACCTTCTTCGGTCATCGTTTTTGCATATAAAAGTTCTCAACAAGTGGGTTTCTCGACATCACTGATTAGTATTAGTATTACAACCTTCAGTGATTGATTAGGTAGCGTTATCAATTGTGCTGGAAAGTTATGTTTCTCTCATCTTCGAGATACGTAAACTTACAAAGATTCTACATTTTGAAAATTTATTCATATAACTTACTCGATTGATCTTGGACTTGAAATCTTTATCAATCTACTAGGCATTGCACAAGTTTGGTGTCAGTTTTCCCAGGAAGTGACATGTTAGTTTATAAGAAAATATATAATTGTAAGAACTCCTTGAAACAACTTTGTCGTAAACTGCTAGTAACAACACATTAATAGTGAGTGGAAAAAAAATGTGATAGTAGTGTAAAGTGCGTATATGTTTCTTTTCATTTTTCTTGCTGTTATGGTATTATGTTCAATTTTGGCAGTCATTCAATTTTATTTCAATGAAATTTTCACATTTTTTAAATATTTTTGATGTCATTTTGTAAAGAAGTGGATTTTATACAATCCCTTAACGTATTTTGGTTTTTGCTCAAATATTTAACAAATTAATAGGACACAAAAATAAGTCTAAAACCTTATCTAGTATTCACTTCACCAGGAGATAGATAAAAGAACATCACAGGGTTTTATTTTGATACTATATATTTGTTCTTTCATGTTCCATCAAAGAGAAGTAGCCAACTATAAGTTTAAAGTACAACTTTAAACTTAAGTTTCAATACATATTTGAGTTTTCTTAAAGCGTAACATGTTTATATTTATGTGTGTATGCATGTAATGTAAATCTGTGAAAGGGGTCATGATTTTATTGTTTTTTCTTCATGTAACGTAGGCAAAGCAACCTGTATATTATAGTTGTCTGTATGTGCGCGCGCGCGTACTTGATATATATATATATATAAAGAGAGAGAGAAAGAGAGGGGGAGTGTGATAGAGGGGATAGGGATTTAGCGCTTGCTTGTGATCTCGAGTTATGTTCTGGTTGGTTGAACCAGCTTAGCACCTGGCGCAGCTGCTCGACGCATGACCCTCGGAGAGACCGACGGCAACGTCAGCATGCTTTTAGCAGGTTCTGTGGTCTTTAGGTTATCAATCACATGTGTTATGTGTAGATGTGAGGATACACATGTAATGCTGTGAATTTTGCGCGAAATTTTTAAAATTATTCTTTTATATTTTCGTGTTTAAAATATATTCATTGACCAGAAGGCAATTTTTACATTCGACTCTTTGTTAAGATCATGTTGTTTTTACTTGGATTTGACATTTTTGTCTGAACGTATTTTAAATTGTATTTGTTAGAACGTTAGAAATTTCCTATGCAACCTAGATTTGTTTGATAAATGTAAAAAAAAATCTGCGTCACCATAACATGGATGTATTATTTGATTGATTTTACCAAAGTTAAATTATATATAAGCGCTTGATACAATACATACCTAGATACAGAAGTTTTACCAACGGTTTATTATAAATATTGAAAATCTTGTCTATAATTTATTATTTATGTTACTAACATTGTCTTTGTAGGTACTGCACACTTTGTGTGTGTGTGCGTGTATTTCAAATTCTAAGCATTGAACAACTAAATGGTAGCTTCTAATAGAAGTGAAATAAAAAAAATGTCTATTTTGTTATTGTCCATTTGTTATATTAATTTGCATGCAATGTTTTGATAGATGAAAACAACACGTAGTACTCAGTACCCATCTTTCTTTATTGCGTTATTAACAGAAATATTTTTATTTTTTTATTTTGTACAAAAGACTTGTAATTTTTACTGGAAGCTTTCCAAATTTCGTGAAGATTCAAGAATCGTATCGTATTTGACGAGTGTCACATAGTTTTACCACGTATTCATTGTATTTTATTGTATCTCCTCACCTTCACTGAGCACCTATCAAAATTGGAGTGCATTGCATGTAGTTTGCGCTATACGTAGTATTCCTAAAACAAGCTAGGTGTCACTGTATATTGATGTAATGTATTTTACTTGTATATAATCATAATTCACCACATTTAGTTGTTACTTATTCTGAACATTGTAATATGCTAACAGCAAAACATGCGTTTTAATTTGTAAAATTTGATAATCTGATTAGATAAACTAAGTAAATAACTTTCTATTCCAAAGTTTAGAAGTATAATTATAACAGCGAAACAAAATTAAGCTTTATTTGGTAAATGATATTTACAGGGTGTTTGAAAAGTCACTGTGCAGTTTTGAAAGCAGCGATAACAGCATTCATTCAGTCTATTTCAAGCTAGCAACTGATAGCGGAGTTTATAAACAAAATAAGTAGGATCCAAGCCTGTATTGATGCCAACGGAGGCCACTTTTAACATTATTTATAATTGTCATTCATATTTACCTCCTATATTCTATATTAAAACATATCTGTTAACAAATATGTAAGTGCACAGTGACTTTCCGAACACCCTGTATTTTCATTATTCACGGTTTTCTTTGCTTTCTCGAATGTAGCGATGATGATAAATTATAAGCAATTTTAAAAAGTAACGCTAGAATTAGCTATCGTGGCCCGGCATGGCCAAGCGTGTTAAGGCGTGCGACTCGTAATCTGAGGGTCGCGGGTTCGCATCCCCGTCACACTGAATATGCTCGCCCTTTCAGCCGTGGGTGCGTTATAAAATTACGGTCAATTAGATTATTCATTAGTAAAGTATTAGCTCAAGAGTTGGCGGTGGTTGGTGATTACTAGCTGCCTTCCCTCTTGTCTTTCATTGGTAGATTAGAAATGGCTAGTGCAGATAGCCCTCGAGTAGCTTTGCGCGAAATTCAAAGCAAACTGAATGCTGAGATACACTCCCTACGATGCGTGACGTAAGTAAGATGTTAGGTCACTTTTAAATGCGTAGAATCGGATTTGCCGTGCGTGTGACTGTTTTTTAAAACCGAGTTTCAAATATTAAGCTTGCGAAGTATTATATTTCAAAATCGTTTTTCGAGAGGAATTTAGAACGTAAGATTTAAATACCGGAGCAGAAGGTTTACTAATTAAGTTATAAATTGACCGATGTTTCTATGCTCATAATTCTAAGCAACGTTTTTGATTTCATAATAAAGACAAAATTTAAAAACATAAATTATTTGTATGAGGTGTGCTGTGCGGTTCCCTAGTTGGCCAGTGGTACATTTACGAACTTGCAACATTAAAATTAAAAGTTCAGTTTCTCGCTGTGTTTGTTTGTTCAATTAATGTATACTGTTCTGTGTCCAGTTAGTTATATTGCAAGGTTTGTCTTTATTCTTTGAGTATATCATTATAGACTTATAAGCTACAAACTCCTGAAAGTTATCTTGTTCAATCCACTTTAAAACTTCAACATTTTCTTTGACTGTTATGACACAACTCTAGAAGATTGAAAGAGTGCCGTTATGTGGTGCTTTTTTGATGTTTGTTGTGTTACATATTTGTCTTGAACATTAAAAAAAATGTACAGTCGTTTGTTTTTTCTATAGTAGGTTATTGATACATAAGTATATATTGTAAAGTTGGAGTATACTTTTTGTCTGATTGAAGTTATCGCTATTGGACGTACTATTTCATAATATAGGTTATATTTCTTACATCGTATGCTTTGGCCATGTTCTTCCACTTTAATTAGTTAGTGTAATTATGTATGATTCGTAAACAGATCTTCCCTTATATTTGTAGTACTTAAGGGTTACAGTAAATTTGTCTGAAGCGTACAATATTAATTGGTCATTTCACTAGAATTTACACCTAATTTTAGTAATATTGAGTTGGAACTTTATTTGCAGCCAACGTTTTGTAGTGTAGTTGGGTCAACAGTTGCTTCACCAAAACAGGATATTGATGATGATTTTGATATTTAATCGAATCGATATCTTCTGATTGTACTAGAAAACGAAGATACTATATTGCTCTTATTAGTGTGAAAATTCAAATTCTGAAAGAAAAACAGGGCTTACACAAACAGATCAATATCAACAAGACTAAGTGTTTCATGTGGTTTTATCTATATTTTTTCTATCTCTCAGTACAACTTCAGAAAGATAAATTCAAACCACAGTAAATGATCCCAATAATTCATTATCTGCAGTTTGTTTGCTGTAAGCACAACTAAAACTGGCATTCCTGTTTGAATATAAGTAAGTTTTGAATGTGATGCAATTTGAATAATACATTTGGAAATAGTTGACTGCATTAAAAGAGATTTGTCAACTAAGATCCAGTTTTGACATCTTTTGTACCAAAAACACTTAGTTGTGGTCAGTAGTTGGTTGACACTTTCTATAAACTTTTATGATAACAATGTTCCTATTGGTTGCATATTCCCATTTGAAAATTGACAGATCTTTATTTTTATTAATTGTTTTGCAGGTTTGCATGAATAAGTATATTACCTCATTTATAAACATCATGCAATTATCTAATCCATTACATTATTAACCTTGATTGTATATTTACATAGGTGGAATGCTTTTTGAATTTGTTGATGCATAAGATCTTAAAAAAATGATTAATGATTTTAAGGGGGCCTTATAACATAAAACTTTTACCATATATTCAGATTTTATTTTTATTTGCTTTTTGACAGAAATTTCAAGTAATTTATTTTAAAATATGAAATGTACTAGATCCCTTTTTTACCCTTTTAGCTCTGGTTGGTGATAAAGTTAGTTGCTGAAGGTAGTTTTGATCGAAGAGTGTGTCATGATCTATGAGAAATTCTCTCCAAAGATGAAAATCATTTGCTGCTAAAGTGAAGTGTCATGTTGCTGGTCTAAATCTGAATAATAGCATTCAAGGATTTCCTAGTCTGCTGAACTTGTTTTTTCTATGAATTTGACCTTTAATACACAGGAGACATGTCTGAAGTGCACAGTGGTGAACTTCTTGTAAGACCAAGTAGGACAATCTGTATAGGGCAGTAAAATTGCTGTGGACAGTGTTATTGCATCCTATTGCTTGTTGATATCACCTGTGGAAGGAAGAAGAATGGAAGTGCCTCTGGTAGATAATTACTATCACTTGTACTTGTCTAATCATTAGGAGAGACAACAAACACCAAGAGAAGGAAATAATAATATGGGGTAGACAGAATTCTCTCTTAGGTGAGGGACATGTTACCAAAAGCACAAAGAGATGTGCTACATCTTGGATTGTGTTATCTGGCTTCTGCATACAACTCACCACTCTATTGATCCAGAAAAAGTCTTGAAATTAACTGCTGTTGGTACCACTGATGCTGTAGTTGTCTTAGTTGCATGATTACTGAGATGCAACCAGAAATGCATTGTTCAACAACTGCAGGTCTGTGTCAGTGAAATAATGCAGGTAACACCCTCACCTTAACACTCAAAGATACTGCTATGAAATTCTTGGAGTACTTTCCTAAATTATTCAGGCAGGTAACTGCATGGAGTTATTAATTACTGAAATAACCAAAGTTTAGACTTAATGAAATACAGTCTTAGGTGAGGTGCACCAATATTCCAATATAGGTAAGAAATGGGCTATCTGTTATACCAAGTTGAGACATGGAGAGAAAAGGACCAAGGAAAACTTTACATTTTTTGTGGATGATTTACAATTGCTGCTTAAGAAGATATTTCCTGCTATGTTAATTGCAAACTTATATTTGACGATAAGTTTATTTAAGGTTTCGTGAGTGAAATTCCATGTGTCCCTGTGTGTGAGTGTGAGGGGACACCTGCATCTTAATGGTAAAGTTTATGTGGCAACCAAAATTAGTTAGTATTTTTAAACTAACTGTGGGATAAAAAGAGGCACACAGCATTTCAACCTTAAACAGAGGAAGCTCCACCTCCAATGAGGCCCAGCATGGCCAGGTGGGTTAAGGTGTTCAACTTGTACTATGAGAGTGACAGGTTTGAATTCCTGTCACACCAAACATGTTTGCCCTTTCAGCCGTGGGACCATTATGATGTGAATATCAATCGCACTATTCGCTAGTAAAAGAGTAGCCCAAGAGTTGGAGGTGGGTGGTGATGACTAGCTGCCTTCCCTTTAGTCTTGTACTGCTAAATTAGTGACAGCTAGTGCAAAATTAAAAAAATGAAACAAAAAACAAAACTCCAGTGAAGCCTCTGTTGAAGAAAGCTCGCATATAGTTCTGTATTCTCTGTTGCAGACATCTCTCATTGCCATAACACAGCTAAATAAAATTTTAGATGCCATTCTTTAATGGGAGAGGTGGTTATGGTTAGGTTTTTATGAGACATTTTAAATAAATTTGCCAATAAGATGATCCCATACAAGATAAAAGAGATGTATCTTTCTATTCAATTCCATAATAGATGCAGAAAAGGCATAAACAAGCTGTTTCTACAACAATCCCTGCTACATTAAATTAGTGGAGTCTTATGGCCATCACTCTAGAGGAAGGGGGACAGAGTACTTAGCTTGTATCCAAGTGTGGGACTTGGCATGATCCAGTAAAAATTCCCAGATTTGAGTTCATGTTCATGGTTAATACAGGAACCACTTAATCTTTAGTGGATTTTGGAACTTCTGGTGTATGAGGCATTCTAAATGAAGACATCTCTCTGGTCAATTGACAGATACATTGTTCTGATCAACAATGTTTGGTTAGATGTACCTGGAGAGGTGTGTGTCTGATTTTACTTAATTATCTCATGCAACCATTTTTTCTTGTTAGAAACATTTATCTTGTCAAAGAAATTGTTAACTAGCTTCACTTGTGCATCAAATAAACTGAAGAATTAATAAAAAAAAACATTAAATGCTGATAAAAGTATGCTTGAGAACAAAGGACTGAAGCATAGGCTAGGATGGAAGTCACAGTATGTCTGAGTGTATAAACACTATTCTATTTTGTATTTTCAGTTAACTCTGCTGGAGAAGTAGAAACAGTGTTTTCATTTTAACAGGCTGCACTTGCTTGAGTATCTGGCTATGTGTCCAAGTGATGCTAAAATCCCATTGTTGATATGTGACAACAGATATTTGGCTATTCAACTTCTCAATTAATAGAGCAGAACTAGGTAGTACTAGCAGCATAAGTGATGTTGCTTTACTTATGTTAATAAAATCTGAGAGTAAAATATGGTAGCCAAATACATAACATGATTAGTGATTCTGTAAGTGGTGTGGATTGAACACAGTGACAAGAACTTCCATACAAAGTTTGTAATGGTCAGAGACTGACCTAAGTCCATGAGAGAATGAGAGACTTAATTTACAATTTTTTATATCAAATTATTGATGTTTTATAGACAATCTTTCCAAGATACATGCACTATAAATCAACTCTTAGAAAAGTTGGAGTATACTTTAGTTGAAGTTCAGTGTTTGCTTTTCTAAGTGTGTATAATATTTTGATCCTGGATACTTATACCAGTGGTAGTGGAATATGAGAAGTGGTGTCTCATTTGTGAGGTGAAGTAGATAGAGGAATGTAAAGTACATGCATACATCCTGTATATATGGCATTTGTACTATTAATTATGAATGGATGAAATGTGCTGTAACGTTATTGTAAACTAAAAGAGATGTTTTTCAACCTGTTATGCATTTTGTTATCCAACAGTGTTATTAGGAGAGAAATAATTTGCATAATTCAGAAACTGATGACTAACAGAGTATTTCTCACATATGTGATACAATGTAAAAGCAATTTCCATTGATGTATTTAGTGATGATGCATATGCTGAACATTTATATACTGGCCAGTAGAGGGTAAACTGACTGTAAATCATAGCCTCTTCATTGTACAGAAGAGCCTTAAATACTGTTGTCTCCTAGAGTCTGATGAGGAAATTAATATATATCTGTATAATAGTACTGTGTGTTGCATGTCCAAGTAACTACTTTGCAGGGTGTTGATGGAACTTTTCCAAAACTGGTATGGAGGTTCAATGGATGTGTGGGGGATACATACAAATTTTCAGTTTTACATTTTGCAGTTTTTATGGGCCTTTATGCATATTGTTTTACCACTTCTTCACCCCTGTTGATGGATTTTCACCAAATTTAGCAAGAAAGTTCATTGGGTCCATACATATTTTCAGTTTTGTGGTTCTTATGAAGGTTTATGTGTTTTTATATGCAAAAACGGCTCATTTGGGTTCAGAAAATATTTTAAATAGAAGGTCGAAACGTTGTTCACTCTTCTATTTAAAATATTTTCTGAACCCAAACGAGCCGTTTTTGCATATAAAAATTCTCAACAAGTGGGTTTCTCGACATCACTGAAGGTTTGTGTGTGTTGGCATTTTTTTACCACTACTTGTCACCCTGTTGATGGATCTTCATACAAATTTTCAATGTTGTGGTTTTATGGGTGTTTTTGCAATTTTTACACTACCTTGCCTCTTATTGATGGATCTTCATCAGATTTTGGTATGGAGGTTCATTGTATCCATGGGGAACTTGGAAATTTTTAGTTTTGTGTTTTATGGTTTTCATGAATGTGTTTGCATTTTCATATATATTTTTGCACCACTACTTGTCCTCTCTTGATGGATATTTACGAAATTTGGCATAAGGGTTTATTGGGTACTCCAGCCACAGCTAGTGTATGTGTATGATGGTTTTTATTTATTTTTCACCACCTGGAATAAATCTTATTCACTGCTAGATACATTGGCATATTCCCTCACAGATTTGTTGAAAAATGTGTGGATAACATAAAGGGATTCACAAACATCAAGGTTGTTACTGTTTATTAAGCACAAAGCTATGCAAAAGACTATCTGTGCTCTGCTCACTGTGGGTACAAAACATGGTTTCCAGCAGTATAAATCTGCAGACTTACCACTATGCTACTTGGGGACTAAAGATCAAGGAGATAATTTCAAAAGGCAGTTACCTGCAAGGAATATGTAAAATGTTGATTTTAGTTAGACAAACACTTTGCCTTATCACTGTAATCTGGTGATTTAACAGAATCAGTAGTAAAGCCTGTCATGCTTATGCATTGGAAGGTTTTTAATCTTAACAGAGAAGAATGTTGGATGTACCTTTTAATGGTATATCATACAATTAGTGCAGATGCCAACTGATGGTTTCTAAACTTACAAATGTTTGGCTGAAATTAAAGTTCCCTATGGATGAGATGTATGATATACCTCTGAAACAAATGTTTCAGAGTGCCAGAGTGTACATAGGAATGTGCGAAGTAGTTCAGGTTTATGTTAAGTGATTAATACATGAGTTTACACATCAGCAACTGCATAAGGCACTGAAAAAGCATTTCTGAGAATCAAATCTGAGAAAGAGTAAAGATTTGAGCTTGGAGCCTGTCACTGAAAAAGTGTGACAGCTCTGATGATCATCCAAGAAAACTGTTTTTACCTTTATATTTATTTACCCTCATCTTTGGTTTAATTTTATCATAAAATTTAACAGTAATTTTACATTTATTTGCTTCACTGAGTTGATATGGTATATAATTGTGAAATCAATGTATTGTAGAAATGCTCTTATCATTAAAATAATAATTTTACATGTATCTACTATTAAAAGTACCTTTTGTAAAACTAAAATGTTTTCCTTGACTTTTGTGAAATAGTTATAAGACACATTTCATCCTTCCTATTGTATAGTAACATTTTGTTTTGTTTTAGAAGTAGCAAGAAATATTTTACATAGGTTTTCCTTTTTAAATGAGAACTTACAGAAGTTTTAACCTTGAAAATTAGTTTATAATCATGAAACCAAAATTGTTTCAGTATTTTATTCTGCAGAGCTAACAGTCACACAGTGTAATAAAGTATTTTGTGCAAAGCATGTTAACAGTGCATAACTTAAGGAAGTTTCAGCTATTTTGTGACTTGTAAATGACATAAGAGTAAGGGTTGAGATGTTTGAATCACATTTCCCTTTTCAGCTTTGAGGTTGTTATTACATGTGGTCAATCCCACTATTCATTAGTAAAAAAGAGTTGTCCAAGACTTGGCAGTGATAGTGAGCTGCCTTCCTCCCTCTAGTCTTTCACTGCTAAGTTAGAGACAGCTAGAGTAAATAGTCTTTTTGTAGCTTTGTGCAAAATTTAAAACAAACAAAAACAAAATTGACTTGCTTAATCTGGTTTATATTGTAACAGCTGCTTGTGAAAATTGATTTTACATATTTGGTCAAGATCACAGCTGTGTCTGTTGTATCTCTGCTGTTTATAATAGAACTTATGATATGGTAGATTGTGTAAGCATAATATCAATGATAAATGCAGAGGATGACATTTAGAAAATTGTTTGTCCTTAGGTCCTTGAAATGTAGTCCTCTTGGAAAATTAGTATTAATTGTGAATCACATTATATGACTTGTATAACATGTAGAATTTATATATTTGTTTTAGTGCAAACCCTCAGCATCTATGATGTTCTGTCCACTGCTGGGAATCACACTCCGGATTTTAGCTTTATTAGCCCATAAATTTACCACAAACACCTAATCACAGTACGTCTTATTGAAATATACATTATAGTTTAATCCTAGTGTTATCAATGCATTTTTAAACACATTTTCTAAACTACAGGGTGGTCGCTAGAAAAGCGGAAAATTTGAGGGTCAGATG
The DNA here is from genome assembly GCA_011833715.1 of Carcinoscorpius rotundicauda. Lineage (NCBI taxonomy): Eukaryota > Metazoa > Arthropoda > Merostomata > Xiphosura > Limulidae > Carcinoscorpius > Carcinoscorpius rotundicauda. Next base: position 55,735,614 of record CM022399.1, on the reverse strand, counting down.
AGATCATGAATAAAATGCGTGCTTACTCATTTCTATTTTGATTTCTTTACATCATGAATAAAATGAATGATTTTAATAATTTTGAGCATCTATGAGTGTAATATAACATATGCCTTTAAAAAACTTTGTAAAAATAAATAGCTTTTTGACAAATTTTCCGCTTTTCTAGCGACCACCCTGTATATGTGTACCAAATTGATCCATGATTTTGTTGGGTGCAGGGATCCTGATAACATGAGGACCACAGAATAATTTTCAACATAAATAGTTTCAAAACTGAAATGAATCCCACTAACTTGTTTCCTGTGTATTTCACATAGAAAACGTGAGATTTCCTACACAAACACTTTTTCTTTATAGTCGTGTACGTTGCATGTTATGACAATCAAAACAAAGTTGCTGAACGTGGTGCTATATTTGTGTGTCCCGCTAGTAATTAACAGCTTAAAAACATGGTAATTTGGGGTTTTAAGAAAGAAAACAAGTGTAAACAAGATACGTTACAAAGCGTCGGAAAATATTGATATGGTAAAGCATAAGAAAAGTACTTGTAGTATATGTTGAACAGAAGCTATTTTTTGGTGTATCAAATTGATGATATTATTAAATGTCGTGTGTGATTGTTATATGTTTACAACGTTATAATTTACAGATTTATCTGCTATGTCTAATCTATGTATTGTTCCCTGAAAGATCATTGTTAAATCGTATTGTGTAGCATGTTTTAGGTCACTATCTGTATCTTTGTATAGCTTGTGACATACGGCATTTTGCACAGAGTAGGTCACGTGGTTAAGTCACATGTCGCACCTGATGGTATCAGTGGTAGTATTCAGCTTTCACAGAAGAAATGAGCGGTCAGTGACCACTTATGACACATCTATTTAAACAAGCGGTATGATAGAAACTACTCCAGTGGCTTGGCGCTCATATTTTAGTTCTGTAAAGCCGTAATTGCAGCAGATGTTTCATACCGAAGTGTGGTCAGGTAAGTTGAGGTCGCCCGATTCCACACCAGCTGCTCCCTCTTTGGCATGCCGCCAGAGGGCAGGAAAGAATAGCGAAACAGGTTTTCTCGGATGTTTATTACTGTTGTCACAATATAATCAAGTATTGTCGGGTGTATTTTCAGCAATTATTTACCTTTTTAAATAAAATTCAGGTTACTGATTTTCTTGTGAAATAGTTAAATATTTAGTTTTCTTGACCACATTCGTCATAGATCGTTAACAGTACTAAATGTGATACAAAGGTTTTCATCAGTGAGATGATGCTTGTAGGGTTTTCATCTTCATAGTTAACTGTAGAAATTCCGCATGCATTTATCTTCATAGCTGGATTTTACACTAAGTTTTTCTTAAATATAAAGCCTGACATATTCGGAATGTTTAACGTGTCACTCCACTTCGTATTTACTTTGTCTTGTAAGTTACACTGCTGTTAATTTTTACCAAACAGATAATCAAACGAGAAAGGAACAGCTTTGTTTTGATTGTTCAAGTCGATCTTAGCAGTTGGCTTACCGACATGGTGCCATCGTTTTCGACCTGTTCTTAAGGATTAAGTAGTTACCAGAAGTTACATATAAATGATATGTAATGTACTTAGTGTTGTGTTCTTAATTTTAACTATATCTTCTAATCTGTTTTGATTTAAAAAAAAAAAAAAAGTAAAGGTCTAATGTTTGCACAGCCCCGGCAAGGCCAGGTGGTTAGGGTGATCGACTCGTAATCTGAGGATTTGAATCTTTGTCACACCAAACATGCTTGCCCTTTCAGCCGTGGAGGCGTTATAATGTTACGGTTACTATCACTATTCGTTGATAAAAGAGTAGTTCAAGAGTTGGCAGTGTATGATGAAGACTAGCTGCATCTTCTCTAGTCTTACACTTCTAAATTAAGGACGGCTAGCTCAGATAGCTCTCGTGTAACTTTGCCCGAAATTCATATACAAACAGTGTTCACACATTTAGTCTCTCGAGTAGTTACCTTGAGTGCTTTGAAGATTGAGAGCGTGCTAGTTTCAGTAACTCTTAATAGTACTAAACGTTTTGACAACATATAAGTCAACTTATTATTTTATCTAAATATTAATATTTCCCTCAAACTATACAGCATCTGCAGACTGACTGACAAACAGTTTATAATTACATGAAAATAATGAAGAAAAGATAATTAAGCCTTGGTTTTGTGAAAATAATTGTGATCACGTTATTATAAGACCCATGAAAGAAAAGAGAATTGGTTAAGTTAACCACATTACATCTGTCATATCAACCGGCGACTCATCAGGCTTCCTTGAATAAGATAGACATAGTAATGGCTCTAAATAATGAATATGTACATACGATAAACATAGTAATGGCTCTAAGTACTGAATACATACATACGGTCGATATAGTTATGGCTGAATATATCATTGCTTTTCTTGAACTACTCTCATGGTGTTAGTCAGATAAAGCAGTAAGTTGTAATAATTATAATTTGACAGTGATTGTCAAAATTATGCCATGAACATAAAATCAGCTATGGAACATAGATTGTGGTATATGGATTCGGATGAGCGTAAGTTGTTAGAAAGGCTTAAAACAACAACAACGAATTCGCTAAATCACGAGTAATTTAGGCATCTTATACAAATTAATTATCAAACTTGTTTAACGTAACGTATTTCCAAAATGGATACTGCACGGATAAGTACAATAATTTCAGAGATACATTGGCTGTCACAAAAAAAATAAAAGGTTACTCCTACACGTGCTGGACGAGGCTCTATGGTTAGTGTGACCAACCTGTGGACTCATTGTTTGCGTTCCAGGACTCTGAAGCAAAAGGTACGCTCTAAAAAATGGTTCTCAGATTCCACTGCATTATTATAAAAGAGAACTCCAAGAGTTGTTGTTGGACGTTTTAGTGTGTTTATAATACAGTGTTTAATTAAAAACCTACTTCATACATGGATATTGACCTTGTTTGAATGTTTAGTCTTCTTTTTTAATCTAGATATTTAACCTGAAGGAATTTTGTCCTAATCTGTAACCTAAATGTCTAAAACTTCCTCAAAAATTTAGGAAGCAGCTTAAGACATATCCAAATAAATGTGTTAGGGTAGAATTAGGTATTGAATCTTTTAGATTAAATTATTGAGTTAGATTTGTTATTCGGTTAGTTCAGTTCTGTATTTGGATGTCGCTTTTTGTGGAGTTAAGACTATTGATTAATGCCGCGTATGTTAACCGTGAAACTTGGATAAATAAAACAATTTCATTAAGGGGAATGGATTTTGCTTTGCTTGTTTGCATGTAATTAAGCACAAAGCTACACAGTGGGCTATCTGTACTCTGTTCACCACGGGTAACGAAACCGGGATTCTAGTGGTCTGAGCCCACTAATAGCTGTTATTAAAATTTGAAAATAAAGCCTTGTACAGGTCCAATATAATATTTCTATCAGTTTAAATGCATAATATTTATATTTTGTTTTTTAATACGAGTACAAAAGCATTATAATTGTGATTGCAAGTGAAGGTGGTGGTTTCTAAACTAAACTGTCAAGCCTTTTTAAAGAAATAAGTTGAAAACCAATAAGTTAATTTGAAGAAAAGATGTTGGTAATCCGTTAAATACATTATTTCCGAATGCTTTAATACAAATGTAAAGGTAAATTAGAAATTTAGGCATTCGGCTATGTTAAAGGATATCTTGACTGTTTCTCGCTGTCGTGACCTTGTAAAATAGTTGGTTATGTGCATGTGTTTATTTTTTAAATAGTTTTGTGTTTTTTACGTATACAGAAAATAATACTTTTATTTTAACACCTAAAATTAATTATCTGTTGTGATTGACTATGAGCGCATTACTTAGCATTAAACATTATAAATGCCTTGAAAACTGTTCAACAAATCTCATTAATGTTTTCCACTGTAAATAAAGATCATTGTAGTTTATGAATGTGTTACAGCAGAACTTTTCAGGCGACAGTTTTTGTAGTGGAAAAACGTTGATTCATTTAGGTGTAATTACAAACAATTTGCTCAAAATTGTAAAATAAAATAAGGACACATGGTGTAAAGTTTTAGCTGTCTACAGTTGAAGAGCTGCAAAGTCCTGTAGACACCAGAATTTGCAATGTCCAGGTGGTTAAGGCGCTCGACTCGTAATCCAAGGGTTGTGGGCTCAAATCTCTTTCATATCAAATATGCTCACCCTTTCAGCCGTGAAGGTGTTATTGTGTGACGGTCAATCCCACTATTCGTTGGTGAAAGAGTAGCCCAGGAGTTAGTGGTGGGTGGTGATCATTAGCTACCTTCCCTCTAGTCTTACACTACTAAATTATGGACGGCTAGCTCAGATAGTCTTTGTGTAGCTTTGCGCGAAATTAAAAACAAACCAAACAATTTATTTTGTAGCATAGTGAAAACACGCTGATTCATTTAGGCATAGTTTACAAACACCGACGAAAGCCGAGGCAGCATTTTAAGTACATTTTGTGCTGAAATTAATCTGTTTTATACGTTTATTGGTAACGTATTTACTGTTAAACACTTATTTCAATATTTACGTTTGTTTCGGTTTGATGCACGTGACTTATATTATTGGATATGTATTTCGCAATTCCCGCCTGTTCTTTAAATTTGTAGAAGATTCTCGAATGCAAGAATCAGTAATAGAAATTTTACGAAAACTCTAGAGAGTCTTCGAATATTGTTGAACGTTCGAGAATCTTGCCTTGTTGATATAAAAGCTACCTGAGAGACAGTTTATAATATTGTTGGTTAGCTACAGTCAGTATATTATGAGCCTTGGAAGCTACAATTTGATCAGAAACTTTTTTATATTTCGAATATTAAAAACCATTTATCTTCAGTTCAACTCTGGACGGTAGTATTTCTACAAGGTCGAAAAAAGTCAGTTTGTAAGCGGTGTGAGGCTAGCCAAGAAAAGATAGGGCTAGCTCAAGCAAGGTGTAACAATATTAATTCATAATTAATTCGCTCTTCCTGTACCTGGACTGGTGATAAAATATTCAGTTCCAGACAAGGTAGAAGATTCAGTATAGTTTATAATTTTGTAAAATTATTGTGTATAGAGCAATATTTTAATGACTATTTATAATAACCATTTTTATAAATTGTATTGTTGTTTGTTTATGAAATTATATTTGTGTCAAGAAAGGAAATTTTGTGCATCAACCTTGTGAGTAAATATTGACATTCATTTAACTTCTAAATTAAAATTTTCTGTCATTTGAAATTGTAATAGGTAACGTACGTGAAATAATAAATCGAAGACTCGTCCGAGATACATAACAATTGGTATGATCACGTGATGATGGGCTATTATATTTTGAAAACTAAACGATTTATAAATCTCGTTGATTTACAAAATGAGGTCAAAATCTTCAGCGAAATGTTAAACTTTAAAATTTATATGGAAGCATGTTTTTAGGTTAAGTATTCTATAATGCAGCATTAATGTGGTAAGACTAAAAGCGGAAGATGGGGGATGGGTGTAATAAAATAATTACTGGCTGGCGATTTCGGTAATCCATTTACTGCTTGCTTTCACAAGCAGTAAATATTTCTTCATTATGAAACACAAATATCTTAGGACTCAGTTTACAGGGAATTAAATACTGAGAAATGTCAATAGCTGGTTTTAGAAATCGCATATAGAAATACAATACAACCATATAGTGTAGATTTGTCCATCTTGTTGTAGAGATTAAACATAGAACTTTGCTGGATTGTTTGTAGTCAATTACAAAGCTACACAAAGGGCTATCTCTCCTCTGTCCATTGGCCCACCATGGCCAGGTGGGTTAAGGCGCTTGACTCGTAATCTGAGGGTCGCGGGTTTAAATCCCAGTTGCACCAAACATGCTCACCTTTTTAGTCGTGAGGGCGTTATTAAGTGAAGGTCAATCCCGCTATTCGTTGGTAAAAGAGTAGCCTAACAGTTGGCGGTGGGTGGTAATGACTAGCTGCCTCCCCTCTAGTCTTACGATGCTAAGTTAGGGATGGCTCGTGCAGATAGCCTTTGAGTAGCTTTGCGCGAAATTAAAAACCAACAATTCTCTATCCATCAAATCTGCCGAAATCCGGTGTCTAGCGTAGCGTCGTAAGTCCGCAAATTTCCTGGAGTAAAGTTGTTCTGTGTATTGTATGTTGTATTTTATCTAATATATTTTAAATTACATTACTGTAAAAGGCATGCCTTTTGTGTGTAATTTGGTGTAATGTATGCTAGAGAACACATTTTTTATACGCAACACATAAAGACTACGAACTTTCTAGCCAGCTTGGTGCCATGGTGTCTAGCGTCAAATGTTACTATCAGTTTCGTGTATTGTTAGCTTGAAATATATCCCATCACAGTTTTATCCAAATAGAGGAAGTTATGCTCATCACTTTTAATCAAGAATTTGCTTTGTATAATAGACAAAAATATCAAAACAATAAGATTCCCATCTGGCAAGCGAAAAAACTTTTAAATGATCCCATAGACCTACTAACGAGGCTAGGTCAGATTCCCTAATCCCTTCGTCATGCATGGTTCGTATGCGCGTGGAATGTCGTTAACGTTTCACACCCAAGGCCAGCATGTCGTATCAGAGCAAGATTGAGTAAAGAAACAGTTTACACAAGGTTTTAGAAGTTTGGCCTTGGCTGCATGCCGTTTAAAATAGGCACTGAAGTTATGAATTGTGTGTTTTAACATGCAAACCTGGTACTAACATAAATTGCCCTTTCAGCACTGCGGTAGCTATACAGCTTTACAATAATAAGTTTGAAGGTCGTAGGTTAATCTTACGTTTTTTAAGTGGTTAGTTGGTAACAGTTATACAGTATAATTGTGTAGAAATTATTTAATTAGCTTGTAAAGCTTCACCGTGTTTGCAAAGTCCTTACACGGTTCTTACACTTAAAGATTGTGTAACTAATTTAACACTACGATGACCTCTTTAGTGCCAAGGAAATAATTTTTTTACGTTACGAATATCACACTTATAAGATCATCCCGCTCTTCAGGTTTTTTCTTCTGTTTTTCCATCTGTAAACAAATACTGAGCTGAAATATCTGTTTCAGTGACTCAGATTTAATAATTGCGAAATTTGAAAGCCTGCATACTATTTATAACAGACATTATATGTATTTAAATGATTTAAACTCGCATTTGTTGTGAATGAATTGTTAATCCTGTAGTATATCTGTTAAAATTCGTGTACTTGTATAACTTTACTCACGTGTTTATTTCAATTCCCGGAACACAGTCATTGCCTTGAAAATGAATTAAAATTATGTTTTATAATTGACACTTTATTTCTGAGATAAACAGATACTAAAATCATGAAGTTTTTCTTCGTTATTGTAATAAAAGATATACTTTAAGGGTCACGGAAGTTAAAGTTGGGGATAATGTGGTTCTATGAAAATGTTGTTAGTACGCGATATTTCTACTGAGCATAAACTTTAGTTTTTGCGTGTATTATAAATAATGTAATTAGACACGATTATTCTTTCAGTATAATTATAACTAGTTCTTGAATTGCGACATGAAGGAAGTTAAAGTTTATTTGATTATCTCGATATTTTGATCGGTGCTGGGATTAATGTTTCAGAGCTGTGATATACGTGTCTATTCGTTAGGGATGACATAATTTCAGTTTGATACTTGCAAGTGCACGGGCTTCACAAACGTGTACTTTTTTCTGCTTATAATAACGAATTGAAACCAATCCTTGATGAACTTTGGTTTTGACGTCAAAGGTTCGCTATTTGATACTTTACATAAAGAGTTAATTATGTGTTCTTAACTATTTACAAGAACCCTTGACCCTGTTTGCTTCAGGAGGACTTTCTGAGTAGACGGCTTGGTACCAAGATCCTATTTATATTTGTACATATGATTTTTCTAATATGATTGTAAACATGTATAAGAACATACCAACCAGTAAAATACAAACACGACTCTATCAAATATATACATATCAAAAACGTAAAATAGTTTCAATAGTGCTAAAACTTTTCAAGAACAAGCACAACAACAAAGATACATATAGAAAAGTTTCATCACATTTTACCCTCAACATTAAAGCGATGTGGCTTCTAATTCTTGATCATGGCAGTTAGGGTTTTATCTTGAAGTCATATATTCTCCTAGTTTTACTTGCCTCTACATTTGCTTGTAGTTTTTTATAGCTTATGTACTAATAGTGTAGTTTTACAGTCTTTCTACACAGTTTACAGTCTAATTTACTGTAATATTGTACTGATTGATTAATAGTAGGTTTACTTACTTCACTGTTTGTAGTTCATCATAGTGGATACTGTACTGATTAATCTTGTAGTTTCACTTACATTTTACACTTTTTTGTAGCTTATATTGTACTGACTAATTTTGTTTTTACTTACATTGTACTTTGTTTATAGTTTAGTTCATACTATACTATTTAGTTCACACTTAACTAATATTTTTTTACTTGCCTTCTACAATTTTAATAGTTTAATTTGTATTGTTCTGCACAATTTATAATTCTACTTTAATTTAACAGTTTATAATTTGGTTTTGTTCACATTGTAGGGATTAAACTTGTTCTTTTACTAGCTTTCTACACTACTTATTGTTTATAAGTTGTATTATATTGAGTAATCAGTGGTTGTACTTGCATTATACAGTTTGTAATTTGTTATACTTCATGTTTCATTGATTTATTCTCATTTTTTTGTATTCTACTTTCATTATCTGTGGCTATCTTCAAAACTTAAAATATTGTTTCAAAATTTTATTTCATAGTTAAAGGGTTATTACTATTAATTACAAAATTATTTGTGATATGTGTGTCGTTTTTGCCCTTAACATTAAAGAACACATGTACACATTATATTATGCAAATAATCTGTGGAAAATGATGTTTTTAGTGTTTATAAAAATATGGTTTTATTTCTAAGATAATATATATCTACATTTCCATGATTGCCACCTTTTAATTATTTTTTTTTCTGAAGTTGTCATATTGGCTTTGCTTATTGTTATTCAGACCAAAATTTTTATTTCAACATGAACTAACTTTTTACATCTGTGTAACATTTTCTTATTTCACTCTCTGAAAGTAATTTACCAAATTCAAGGTTTGCTTCATAAAACACAAAAATACTAAGAGATAAACAATGACTAAGATGTTTTATGAAAGTGTTTTTTGTATAATTATTAGTTCCTAGTCATATCCTGAAAAAGTACTTTAGTATAATTTACTAATTATTTATAGAATATAATATTCCTGTCAGAGGGAATATTATATATTTAATGCTGTTTATTTTTTGATATATAAAATGGTATTTTTATTCTTAGTTATTCATTTATAGAATTTTTTTACTTCATGCCAGTTTCTAAAGTTGTTAATTGTACCATTTTAATATACACTAAACTCTTCCACTTGGGAAAATTGTACTCTTAATTTTCAAGCACAAATACTACTTTATAAAACATGTCTTTTTTTTTCAAATGCCAATGGTATTTTAATATTTTTATTAAAACATTTAAACAACAAAAATCAATGTACACTTAACAGTTGACTGTTTTAGCATTTCAAGATGATTTGGCATATCAGTATTTTGCTGAAATGCAGCCCTCAAGTAAACCTTGGGTAGGTATGAGGTCAGGAAACTCACTATAGCTGTAGGCTGTACAGTAATTCTCAGTTACATACAAATGATTTTAATCTATTAGTGCAAGTAGTCATAAAAGTATGGGATTTGAACTTGGTCAAAAACAGAACACTTAACAACTTTGAGTTAGAAGGAAGAAATATTTTGAGAGTATGATTTTTGTAGTGAAAAATAAATTAATATGTCTAATTAGCTATTTTTTGTTATTGTGTTGAATTGCAGTTCTGATCTATGCAGTTGTCTTGCTTTATGGTTGACGCTGCTTTTGTTATCTCGTCTATGGTGTTTAATTGTCATAATTCTTGTGTGGTCATCAACAATTTATGGTTCTTTATTTTGCTCTCAAGCATAGGTTGAAGGAATGAAAATAGTTTCATAATTTGTTTTGCTTACAATTTTTATAAAGTAAAAAATGAAAGACTTGAATGAAAAGCAAAGCAAGTTTACTCTTGAAGTCTGAAAACTTGTTTGCCTATGACCAGTAACAATCTAAATCAGAACTTTATGAGAAAAGTACTACTGACTGCAAATTTTGTTGTTGTTGTTACAAGAAAAGTAAAGAAAGAAAGAGTGCAGTTAATCTGCATTGTATTACAAATTTTAGATCTGTTGGTTTCTAATGATTTGCCTTTTGTTATCTAAACTGACTTTTAAGTAAGAATAAATTTTGGGTATTCAAAGACATTGTAATGACAAGAAAGCACTAATAAAAACTCAAACATAAACTGTTGGGACTGTGGAAAAAATATATTTTTATAAGATGCTTGTTTTTTTGTTTTTTTTTCAGAAATAGCAAATGGGAAAAATGAAAATAAAATAAATTTACTGTTAGTATAGTGTGCATCTTGGAGTTTAAGGGTTATATGTATAAATCAAGTGAGATTATCAGTGCCTGAGTACTGGTGACAAAGTTTGTAATGTAACTGTAATATTCAGTGACTTATTTATAATTGTGAATGAGATGTAATATATAGAAGACATTAACTTGTTAAAGCCTGTTGTGTAAGTTAATTAGGAAGCAATATCATTTCTCTATCTTTAATCCTATAGGGTCTTAATTACCACTTAATGTAACAACAAGGTATTTTCATGTATCTTACATAGATTTACGGGGTAAAAGCTAAAAGTATTAAAATGTAATTGTTAATTTTCATTTGAAATATTTTGGCCATTGAACACTTTCACACATTTTTATGATTCTGCCTCTTTCTTCTACCATGGTGCATATTACTCTTGTTTTCAACCAAGAGATCTTTGTATGTGATTTATCTTAGGTTATTCATGTAGCTGAACTAGTAGATTTGATAAGCTCAAAGCTCAAAAAAGTATTCTAATGTACAAGAATTTTAAACTGAACTCTGCAGTCTAATTGAGCAAGATAAAGAAGAGCACGAGATAAGTTTTAACTTTTGCCTGGACATCATTATTACTGCAGTTATTAAACCTGAAAGCTAATGTAATTTATATTTTCCGTTTTTAGAATTTTCCCACAGATGGGTTTAATCAGCAAGTTGGTCGATATACAACACCAAAATCAGGCCTCTGTGGAGACTCTTATTTCGTGGGTATGTAAAACTGCAATATTCATAGAAAAACACTAACCAGTAGATATTAGTGAATAATACTCTGAAATCTGCACTTTTATTGTAAATAATGTGAACAAAAAGAAATATAGTTCAATATTTACATACACCAATTTTTTGTAACACATAATTTGGATTATAGAATAAGCTGATTGCTTTGGAGACTCCTTTTTTTGTTATGATGATATTATTTTTTCTCTTGTAGATTGCTATTTAACTTATTTTTGTATTTACCACATGTAATTGTGTCTATATGTAAGTTTTGAATCATTTGATATAGAAAGTTTATGACACTGTTAAAAGCTAAACATGGAAAAAGGCAGTGTTGAGAATATTTAAAAAAACTACTTTATTGTGATTTCAACAATTTAGAAAAGAATGTTTTTATAAATTTGCAGGAGAATAGCCATTATTATGCAGTAATTTGGAAATATAAAGTGCCTTTCTTGGCAATAATGCAACAACATACATTAAAATCTCATAGGGTGAAGTGGTAATTATATTTTGGTTGTACTAGGATTTTACTTTTACTTTATGACTTTTAAAATAGTTTTTATTACATCTGAGTTGTATAAATTTCTAATATTGTGTACTCTAATGTGAAATAAGTTTAAAGTTGCCTTATAAGTAAGGATTGCATAAAATTATGTTATTATTTGTGTTCATGCAAGACCAAAGTATCTGAACTACAAAAGCATGAAGATACAATAGTATTTTGACTGTGTATTAGAGTAGTTCTAGTTATTTAAACAAGACACTTCTTCTGTCAGTAACACTCAGGTATATTTTTAGATTTTTTCCCTCTTCTGAGCATTTCTTTCTTTATATATGTATACATATATAATAATAATAATTAAACAACTTAACAATAAATTTAAACATTCTTTTTCATCTTCATATAGAATGTTTCACATTTGTTGCAAAGCTGAGCTACTAAATTATCAGGTTGCTAAATTTCATTAAGTTGTCCTGTTGAAGAATGGTCTACGTTTTTAAAGTGCTTGAGTTAAAGGGATTCATATTTTTGTCTTTCAAATGCTTCATTAAATATTGTATTTTATGTAACATTTTGCAAACCATTCTGCAATGTTGATGTTTATTTAATATATTAAACAGGTATTTTAAATTTTATTTAAAAAAATATAGAAATACTACTTGGAATGAGTAAGAATCACTAGCATCTGATTAAAATTTTATTCAAAATCACTAATTACAATGTCAAACATTAGAGGGAGAAGTATATATGAAATATTGATGTTGAAAAGAAAACCAAACACTGTACTCTTGTTGTAAATCAATTTGGTTTTTTTAATCTATCTACCCACTTTTTGTAGTGTCAGCGTGATAAATAAAAGGAACATTAATGCTATTTAATGTATACATTGTGATACTTTAAGATACTGTACTAGGTAAGGCAGACTAAATTGTTAAGGACGTCTTTTTTGTTGCATTCATTTTTGTGGTTAATTTCTGTCAGCTGGAACCTATTGTATTGTTTTAAATGTAAAGATAGAAATACTATAATTAAGTGTAAGATTATTGTGATCACCTATGAATTAATATTTGATTAAAGTGGTCAGCTACATAACTCCCCACCATCTCCATCTAAAACAGTAACCTCCATAATGGTTTGACTAGTATTTTTCAAATCTCAAAATACCATCGACCTATATAATAGGGCAACATCTATTTTACAGTCAGTATCCAGGTGTCACCTTTATTTTACTTAGACACTCAAGTATAATTTTCTTTTTAATCACTTTAATTCGTTTAAAGCAAAATATCTCTGACATCTTTTTACATTACGCTCTTATAGCCTGTCATATTGTACCAGAAATGAGACACACTTGTAATAGTGCATGGAAAAAATATACTAAACATTTCCTGGAAGACCAGCTGACCTTCATGACTTTACATATCACTCCTTTGATTACATCACCATTCCTACTTTGTCCTCGAAGAAGAAAGGTCCATCTTTTGAATGTGTTCAAGTTAATGTATCAAGACGTCTTGAGCTACTTATATTTTGACGTCATGAACATAAGAGAATTCTGTACTTTTTTTTTTTTAAGATGGTAATGTAACAAATTGATGTGCTTACATTGTTTGAAAGTAGTTTGAAGAGGGTAACGGTAGCTTAATTTATTTTCCTTGGCCAGCATAATCACCAGATTTCAACCCAACTGAGCATCTTTATGATTTAAATAAATATACAGTTGTCACATTACCTTTCTGAAGATATATCTCTTTCATCATCTTGTGCAGTCTTTGCTATGGTGACTGAGTTCAGGCTATTTTCATGGTAATAGTGAGTATAATACATTAATAATAGCAAGCTCTAATAAAGTGACTGGTAAAGGTACCTCAATTTTGTTAATCTCTCAGTGTTTATTCTTGTAGATGGTGAAAGGTCCTCCCAGGGAAGGTTCTGTTCTTTTATTTTATCTCCTCTGGGGTCTAAACATCCACCCACGTGTTTGCTGCGCATGGCGACCTGTGAAGAAGATGAGAGTATCCTGGTGGGTGAGGGGTCCAACCCTTACACACCACTTTGGTGTTGAATTCCTGTAAACGGACAACCTTTGGGTGGCCCTACTTGGTTTAATCAGCTGGTCCACTTTGGCTAGGGTCAACCAAGTACCAGTGTTGGAAGTTCTCAATGGGTGTTGTGGACATTGTGCCTGATGCTGGTGTTTGGGTATAGTGCTCACAAAACCCTGGCATTGCTGAAGTGTCTTTGATTGACATTGTAGTGCATCCTTTTATAGAGCTCCATGGTTGGTGGGATCAGTGGGCACTAAAATTTTTCTTTCTTTATTATGGATACTCCAATTAAAAATCTTAATATAATAGTGAAAAAAACAGTCTACAGGTAAATTACCACGTTTTGAAGATTCTGGGCAACAATTCTCACCATCTGTACCTCATTTTCTTATATTGCATTGTTTTTCAGACAAACCTTTATGGCATATGTCTCCATTTTTCATTCAGAAGGGGCTAGAGAAACTTGCTGGCTCTCAAAAGTTATAAAAGAATCTTCAAGCTGGCGAAATATTGGTGAAAACATCCACATCTCAACACAATGATCTCCTTTTGCATTCAAAGGGACACCTCATGCTACTTTGAATTAATCACAAGGAATTACTGTGGAGAGGGATTTGAAGAACATCCCTGAGTCAGAGATTCTCATTGATTTCTCCACCCAAGAAGTTTCTATAGTGAGGTGTATATCCACTTGCAAAGATGGAATTATGGTGTCGACCAATGTCCCCATTCTCACCTTTATGTCTACACGTCTGCCTGCTACCATCAAAGCAAGTAATCTTAATTGCAGTGTACAGCCATGCAATCCAAACCCCCTCTGATATTTCTAGTGTCAGAGGTTCGGTCACTCTAAGACGTCATTTCATGGTTCCTTGATGTGTGCTCATTGCAGTGGCAAGGACCATGGTGCCTATGAGTGTGAAATGGACCCTCATTACATTAATTGCAATGGCTCTCACCCATTTTACTTTCATTCTTGCTCTAAATGGTTGAAAGAAGAAGAGGTGCAGCATTTGAAAATGATTCATAACGTAACTTACCCTGATGCTAGAAAATTGCTATCCATCACCTCATCTCAGATATGTGCTGCTGGACTTTTTTTCAGAACTACAGTAGGAGAGCAGACACGTCTCTCTGTGCCTCCAAAAGAATCATTCCCCAAACAAATGAAAAATCTTTTGACCTCCATGGTTAAAAAGTCTGAATCAACTTCAACACCTATTTCTGTCCCTTACTTACATTCCAACAAACTCTAAGATCCACATCCCTTTGGTTCCAGATACAGGCATTTCCTCGGATACATCTTCTTCTCTCACCACAAGATGCAAAACAATCATTCATTTACGTCCTCAGTCACTGGAATCCCCTTCTAACAATCGACTCAGAACAGGATACATGTAGATTGATAAACTTCCCTCAAATAAGGACAGTAAGGAAAAAAGATGTGGTCATAAACAAGAGGGTTCTCCACCCAACTCACCTACACACAAATAAAAATGGCTTTCCTGATACAATGGAACTGTCAAGATTTACATTATAATCTGGATGACATCAAAACACTTATTGCCTCTTACCATCCTGTATGTCTTTCCTTGCAGGAAACATTTCTGAAACCTGCCAATACAGTCACCATTAAGATGTTTTCTTTCTACAGAAATGACAGGCTGTGTGATGGACGAGGGTATGGAGGGGTGGCATTGTTGCTTGATCAGCATGTGCCCACCCTGTCTTTGCCAGTTGACACACCCTTGAAGGCCGTAGCCATACGTGTTTCCTTGGGTCATACCATTACTGTTTGTTCTCTCTACCTGTCACCTGGAAAGACATATAATCATTCATACCTTGATGCTCTCTTTTTCATCTTGGAGGACTTTAATGGACATCATCCCCTCTGGGAAAGTGCTGATATTGATAGGAGGGGTCACTCTGTAGAGCGTATGCTCTCTTATCACAACCTTTCTCTTTTCATTACTGGTTCTTTTACTTATTACCATGCACCTAGTCAGTCCTTACTGCTATTGATCTCTCAATTTGCTCCCCTTCATTATTCTCCCATTTTCCATGGCAGGTTAAAAATAATCCATGAGGCAATGATCAGTTTTCTGTAATCTTGAGAGAGACTGCTCATGGTTGATGCCACTTGACCTGCATGCCCCTGTGGATGCTGTATCAGGCAAAATGACCCTCTTTTCATGCTCTTGCAAGAATTGATCCTGCCATTGTCTGTAAGTCATTAATAGACAACTGTGTGGCAGCAGTAACTGACTGTATTATACAAGCAGCTGCTCAGTGTATTCTTAAAACCTCGACACGTTTTCCACTATATCCTCATCCATGGTAGAATTCTGCCTGCCATATGGAAGGCTCAAAAATGGCCCTGGGATACTTTCTGTAAATATCCCACTCTCTCGAACCACATCGCTTTCCAGTGGGCCTGTGCACATGATTGGTGAGAAAGACGTCAAAGTCAAAAGGAATCCTGGATTAAGTTCACAACCTGCATATCTTCTACTATCAGTTCCAAAGTCATATGGAAAGGTTTGAAAGGTCAGTGAACAATATAATTCTGTATCCCTTTCGATCTTGATTTCTGATGGTCAGGAAGTAGCTGATACCCGATTCATTGCCAATAATCTAGGTAATAGCTTTTGCCAGGTATCTAGTGCTTCTGCTTCATCTTCCACTTTCTTAGCCATCAAGACTTGGGCAAAGGAATCACCTCTTTCCTTTCAAGCTGATTGTCTCTGTGACTATAATCGTCCCTTTACACTGGTGGAACTCAAACTGGCCCTTCATTTGTCTGGCAGTACATTGGTAGGACCTGATAATATATACTATGTAATGCATGCCATTTATCTCCTGCTTCTCTTGATATTCTTCTGATTGTTTTTAACTGAATTTGGCAGGAGAATGTTTTTCTGATGCATGGCACCAGGCTATTGTCCTACCTTTCTCTAAGTCTGGGAAGGATCCCAAGATTCCTTCAAACTACCATTCAGTGAGCTGTCTCTGTTAGAGATTACAGTTAATGCTCATCTTGTTTGGTTCTTCAAATCAAACAACCTCCTCTCGCCCACCCAGTGTAAGTTCTGATGACAGTGCTCCACTGTGGACCACCTGATTTGACTTGAAACATCAATCAGAGAAGCCTTTCTCAAATGCCAACAGCTTGTATCAATATTCTTTGATATTGAGAAGGCTTATGACACAACATGGAGGTATGGTGTTTGGCGAGACACCATACATATGGGTTACGTGACCATTTACCCATGTTTATTAAAAAATTTTTAATGAAAATGGCTATCATGTCAAATAACTCAGAACCAGGACTGGAAAGGCCAACCTTAGGTGGCTGATGGTGGTTTCTGTACTTACCTCTTAGTCTTCCTGGCAAGTTATGATAATTACAGTTATGCTACAGAAAGTCTTTTACAGCTTGAATTACTGTAGTTTTTCTCGTAACGTTGTAGACTAGATTAAACATTGGTTTTATGGTATTTGTGGGTTTTTTTAAGCTTTGTTTTGTTTTACTTTAATTTCCTTTTATGAATTTTCCTAAATTTACTTTTAACTTTTTACTGGATGTTTGGTGCAGATAGTCTAGCTGCTTTGTGCCAAAAACACTAAATCAACCAACCAACCATTTTTGTTAAATATTTTAGAATCCAGGCTCATTATATCAAGATGCAAGAAACTATACTCTGCAAGAAAGCTATAATGTTTATTATATATATAAACTTTTGTACTGTTTGGTGAAAAATCTTTGCTTGCTTTGTTTTATTTCACCTTAAAAGGAGCAGTTACATGAAATCTTTGGAAATATTTGAAATTAAGTTTTAGGAACTTCAGATTATGTACTGTTGTATTTTTTATCCCAACAGGATAAAAATTCAAAATAAAAAAATTAACTGTTTAGTGAACTGACCATTGAAGTTTATTACAAACTCTGTAATTAGATTCCATGTAATATAAGCAGATTAAAACATTTGTAATAGAACTTGAAATATAATGTATATTAATGTATTACAAATTGGAAACAGAAATTTATATATAGCACAGATAGCCCTCGAGTAGCTTTGTGTGAAATTCCAAAAAAAACAACAACAACAAAATTTATATATTGCATCATACAGGCTGTAAAAATGTGTCACAACTGTATTGCTTCTAGGAACTCTCTTTTCATGAGGCAGCTGCAACCCCTGGTATTGTCATCCAGTGCTCAGTTCGACTACAACCTCTATAACTGGTCTTTAATCAGTTTTTTCATATTCATTATGAATTGTGTTATAAATTCACCCACATTTTGAACTGCATACTTTACTAAAAATTGAATAAACTACTTATTGGAGAAAGCTCACACAAACTAGTTGGTTAATTCTATAAACATTTAAGATAAATAAAAAAAAAACGTAACCCTAATTTGTTTATATTGAAACATGCATCACCAAACAGTATGGAAAGGAAATAAATTGAACACAAGTAACATAATTTATGGAGTAAATTAGTTATTTTGCTTTCTGGGCAAAATAGCTTTATTGTTTTTAATATATATGTTCTTTCTTTCATGGGCCCTGTCATGGACAGGTGGTTAAGGCATTTGACTTGTAATCTGAGGGTCATGGGTTTCAATCTCCATCACATCAAACATGACTGCATTTTCAGCCATGGGGGCTTCATAATGTGATCACTGTTTATTGGTATAAGGAAAACTAGTGCAGATAGTCCTTATGTAGCTTTGTGTGAAATTCAAAATAAACCAAACTTTCTTTCAAATTGTGAGCGTAGTTATTTATAAAATTTATTCAACTTAAAACAAGATTTGCATCAGTTGTATGTTTTAAATAATTTACTGTTTAATGAATTTGTAACTAATTTATTTAAAGAAAAATATTGTTTTAATATTTAATAATATAAATAAGTAAACTGTTTTGCATGAATCTTATAATCTACTAATACTATTAGATATCACAGTTTATTGTTTCATCTCATGTTGTTTGTATCCCATTCTGTATTAACCAGTCATATTACTGGTGCATGTGTTCTTTTGAACTTATCAGTAGCATGTTTTGGAACAACATGGGACCTATTGTTCCATCCTCTCAACTCAACTAAAAGTATTAATAAAGCTATTTTTATAATCTACTTGGATTCACTGACTCCACAACATCTAAAGTCAATTTATTCCAAAGGCCAACCACTGTCTTAAAGAAATAAAACTCCTTTTCTCTGAAGATGACTCCTAACCTGCCAGAATTTATATTTATGTCACCTATTCCTATTATTTTCAGTGTTAAGTAAGAAAAAAGCATAATATGTCAACACTATCAAATCCCTTTACAATCTTAAACACCTCAGCAAGATCACCCTGACCTCTCCTAACATGACAACCTCTTGATCCCAGACACCATTCTAGTAACTTTTCTGAACTTTTCCAACAATGCAATGTCTTTCCTCAGGTATGAAGCCCATAATTGAACACAGCATTGCAAATATGACCTAAACAGTGAAATTATAATCACTTTAGACTTGTATTCAGAATTTCTGTAGACATGACCTAAAACTCAATTTGCCCTGCTTGTTGGCTTTTGACTGATCAATTAATATATAATGATTAAATTTTCTTCTCAAAATTACATCTAAATAACGGTTTTATTGACATCTTTTTTAAAAGTTAAATATAATCTAGTAATTTATGTATGAAGACATATGCAATGAAATTATAATCTCTTTTGACTTGTATTCAGAATTCAATATGTTTTTAGGTTATGCTCAGATGTTCTTTTTGATAAATCCTTATAAATTGAAACATGCAAAAAGTTTTTTTTGATGATATTGCTCTTGAGTCTCCTTGACAACTAAGCAAATGTAATGCTTGATTCATGTTATTGATCATGATATTTTATGAGCCAGCAATACAGAGTGTGGGATTTGCAGTTACTCAATTCAGGTTTTTTACTCATCACAATCTATACCAACCTACTTTTAAATCTAATTATATGCCTAGTGTACTGCATCTTCAATTTTATATCCCCTCGGTGTCAATGCCTGTACATGGTGAGGGCACCTCCCAAAGAAGATTCTGTTTACCTTCTCTGGAATCTGTATGTCTACCAACATGTTTACCATGTGTGGTGACACATGAAGGGGGGAGAGGATCCTGAGGATTGTGAAGGCCCAACCTCATCATACTAATTTAGAATTTCATTCCTGTAGATGAGCAGCTTTGGAGTGCTCCCCACCCCCCAGGGTCAGTTTGCTGTTCCTGTTTGGTTAGGAGAAACTGAGTACCAGTGTTGGCTGTTCTCAGTGGGTGTTGTAGACATCATATCTGATACTGATGTTCAGGTATATTGCTTACAAAACCATGACATTGCTGCAGTGTCCTTGATTGGCATGGTACTGTATCCCCTTGTAGGGCTTCATGATGGATGGGGTCAGTGGGCACTGAAATTTCTCTTTTTATGAATCTCCCAAATTTCAATAACAATAAAATTGGTAAATAATCACATCTTGAAGAATCTTAAACACCTTCTCTAAGTCATTCTGCATTTGTACTTTTATTTTCTTCTTCTCCATTTTTTGTTTAACAAACCTTTAAACCAGAATGCCTTCTGGTTCTTCACAGTCTATCAAGAAATTACATTTTAGAGACATCTTGGTGGAAACATTTGTACCAAAACACACTGAACTCCTCCTCTGTTTGAAGGCAGTTGGAGATATACCCATTGAAGTTGCTTCCCATGCTACATTGAATTTCTCACAAGGAGTAATTGTTGAGAAGTATGTTATGAACATCTCCAACTCAGAAATCCTTGCTTGTTTCTTTGGCAAAAGTGTTTCTGCTGTATGCTGTATCTCCATTTTCAAGGACAGAATTATGCCAGCAACCAGTGTCTTAAGTTTAATATTTACATTGCCACATCCATCTGCTTCTGTCAAGGCAGGTTATTTAAACTGTAAAGTACAGCCACACATTCCCCACCCTTTCTGATGTTTCCAGTGTGAGTGGTTTAGATGTTCAAAGGTATCATGCCATGGTTCTTTGATGTGTGCTCATTATAGTGACAAAGACTTCAGTGCCTAAAAGTGCAAACTGCAACGTCATTCCATTAATTGGAGTGGTTTCCACTCCTCTTTCTTTTTTTCTTGCTTTAAGTGGGTGAAGGAGAAAGAGGTACAGGATTTAAAAAATATTAACATTTTTTATCCCAAGGCTTGGGAGTTATTATCCCTAACTCCATCTTTGACATATGCTGCTATACAACTCCTATGTCTGTCCCCACCATTCATTCCAGTGGCTTCTTTAGCCCCAGCTTCTGGTATCTGCTTGAGTCCACCTTCTTCAGTCCAGAGATAGAGAACAATTATTCATTCACTCCCTCAGTCTGTGGGATATATGTCTACAGACAGAGTTCTGTAAATTTCGACAAGGGAGGGATCCGCAGAGGTCAACAGATCTCCTTCTAATAAAGAAAACTGACATGGTCATAATTTGAAGGGTTCTCTACCCAATTTTCCTCCACTTAAGTAAAAGTGTCTCCTGTGATACAGTGAAACTGTCAAGATTTGTATTCTAATCTGGATGACATTAAGGTCCTGATTGATTCTTACCATCCTGTGTGTCTTTCCTTACAGGAAACATTTGTGAAACCTGCTGATTTAGTCAACTTTTGGCAGTTTTCTTTATACTGTAATTACAGGTTGTATGATGGATGAATGCATGAAGGGGTGTTACTGCTGGTCAGTCATCTTATGCCCACTCTGCCTTTGCCACTCAATACATTCTTGAAGATTGTAGCCATCTGTTTTCTTGGGTCATACCATCACTGTTAGTTCTTTCTGTGTCATGGAGGTATTTATGATCAACCAGACCTTGATGCTGTTGTTGAACTGTTGCTCTCTCCCTCTTTAATACTGAGAGACTTTAATGGACATACATAATCCCTTCCAGGATGATGCTGATATTAATGAGAGGGGTTGTTTGGTAGAGCTTACATGTACTTTGATCACATTTTTCTCTCTTCATTAGTGGTTCTTATACTTATTTTTATGAACCTAATGAGTGTTCTGTGGTTATTGATCAATCTACCTGTCAAATCTCCAAGAAAAGTGATAATTTTCCTATTATTTTGAGGAAAATTGGCCATGGTTGATGCTGCCCGACCTGTATGTCTTAGTGGAAAGTGGTCCAGACCAGCTGGCCATTTTTCACTGATTTCTAGGAACTTGATCCTGTTTTTTTTTCCATCTGTTATCAATAAGTGACTGCATTGTAGTGGTGAATAAATATATCATCCAGGCAGCTGATTAATGTATTCCTAAGATCTCAGCAGATTTTCTACAGTATCCTGATCTATGATGGTGTCCTGCTTGCCAGGACTCATGGACAGTTCAGAAACAGTTCTGGGATACCTTCCAGTGGTATTCTCTTTCTAATCACATGTTTTATTAGTGGGTCTGTGTCCACACTTGGCAGATTAGGTGTCATAGCCAACGGGAATCTTCAATTAAGTTCACAACAAGCATCTCTTTTTATCACTAGTTCCCAAAATCATCTGGGACAATACGTGGAAGTTCAGTGGGAGGTATACCTCTATCCCCTTTTTGTCTTGGCCATGAAGTTGCTTATGTGCAGAACACATTGCTGATACTCTCAGTAAGAGCTTTTCTCATGCATCCAGGACTTCTGTTTCTTTCCCCACCTTCTTGACCATCAAAATGGGTGTGTCATTGAACGATGTTGCCAACCATGACTTATTACCATCCCCACTTTCTTTGAGCCAGCTGGGGAAGGTGGATACTTCCCATTGGAGGTACTGTCTTCTCTTTGTTGAACACCTTTTGAATCATTCTTCCATTCTTGTTTATATGGATGGTTCAATATCAGGTAATTCTGTGGTATCTACCATTGTTTATTGTAACTCAGTGATTGCTTAAAGGGTTCGTTCTAGAGTTTCTGTCTTCACTGCCAAGTTGTATGCTATCTACCTTACCATGGATTACATGAAAGCTATACAGTATACAAATTGTACTATTTATTACAATAAACAATCTATTAGCAATGTACTGACACTGAAATCACTTGGTGTTACTGTTTACCCTGTTTTTATTGATATTCAACAAAGTCTAGGTCATTTTTTTATCTTCTATTTATGTACAGTTTTCCTGGATACCTGGCTATGCTGTTTGGTATTTAGGAATGAGCTCATTGACACCACAGCTAAGTTGGTCTGCTCTGGTATCATCATAGCAATGTTTATCTTGTATATGAATTATGGTCCTGTATTTGAAAGTTCAGCTTTGCACCAGTTGGCAGTTGACTTGGAATGAGCAACATCATAACAGACTTTTCCGCATCAAACCTTCTGTTGTTTTTAAGCCTTGTTTTTATAAGGATCAGAAGGAGGAAGTTTTTCTGACTTGACTACTCATTGGTAACAGTTTTAAACTCATTGTTTTCTTTTATTTGAGACTGATCCACCAGTGTCTGGCATTTATGACTCTCAAGTCACAATATCTCAGTGCGAACACTTTCCAACTTCCTTGTATTGTTAACTTTTTAGGAGCCACTTGATCTTTTAATAATATTTGAATCTTTTATCTGAATTCTGAACATTATTTCATTTTAATTGTATTTATTTTTATATTTTTTTATTGATTGTTTTGTGGAAATAGCCTAGTTGCTTTTAGACAATAAATGGCAAGCAGTAACTTTGTAAATGTGTGTGTGTGCGCACGCGCGTGGAAGAAATTAAAAAAAAAGACAAACTTGCTTTTCATGGCAGAAAAGCTTTGTCTAAGTTGTAAGTTGATCTGTATCACAACTACCAAGTTAATGGCATGACAGATGGATAGAATTTTTCTTTATGTGTTATTAAAGTGTGTTTAAGGGATGTTGGTTTAAACATTGCCAAAATAATTCTATTTGTATCTTAATTAAACAATGTTTTTTTGGGTTAACATACATTGATGTCTATCATTGACAACTATTAGTAACTTAGCTATCCAGTTTACAACAGTCAATTCTTTCCACATGCATTCAAAATTTGCTTTTTTGTAGTTCCTAACAAAAATATCATTATTCATATTTCCCTATGTAGCAAAACATTGAATCTAATAATAGAACAATGATTACTTACACTCAGATGTTCCCCAGTGTCTATTTTCTTAATAATTTGTGTATTTGAAGTTAAAATTAAATCTAAAACAGCATTGTTTCTAGTAGGCTACTTGACTTTTTGGTGAAGACTGTCATGCTGAACAGTTTTTTTCCAAAGATCATTCTCCATCCTGGTTTGACTCAGTATTTACCAATTAGATGATAATAAAGTGAACATGTTATTGAATATAAATGCAGTTTTATTAGTTTGTTCATTGTTGCTTTCAATTGGCTCAGTGGTATACGTGAGGGTTTACAAGGATAAAATTTAAGCTTGATCCCTGTAGTGTGCACGGTGCAGATATTTCATTGTGTAGATTTACACTTAAATAAAACAAGTTGTTGTGTAGTATAAATTGTTTTATGTATTTATAATATTTTATTGCAATATAATTTAAAAAAAACATTTATGACTTGAATCAGTACTTGGAAAATCAAAATTAAAAATAATTGAAGTAGCAGAAGACTTGTAAGAAAATGCACTTGAAATATGTGCAAATATTACTAATACAATTCAAATAATAATCAGTGAATGTGACATACAAACTGTAGTGTTAACAGATAAAATGAGACCTATAATGGTAAAATTTTAAGTCAAAAGTAATAAAAGTTAACTTTCTAATGGCAAATAAGATATTAAAATTATAGTATAAGAAGTATTGGCACAGATTAAAAGATTGAAAGAGGTACAGTTTATGTGAATAAACATCTAACAACCACATTAAAACAATTATTATACAAAGCAAAACTTTTTTTAAAGGTGTAATTTTTTAAATTAGTATGGGTGAAAGAAAGGAAAAAATATTGAGAATAGGCAGTGAAGAGGATTTAGATAGATTGTTAAAATGGAATGGAAAATAAATATGGATATGTTTGTCAAAGCAGGACTTTTCTAAGGGTGTTAAAAAAAGCTGTTGAATTCTTAGAGAGAAAACAGGTGGAAAGGATATTTGTGTAAGTCATAAACAGATTTCAATTTTTTAGTATTTTCTGAAACATCAAAAAAGAATAGTGAAAAGGAGATTCACAAAACTCTGAAATATGACTTTTTGTCTAAAAATAATGTAGATTTAGACGATTAAGTATTGAAGAGGGAGTTGTAAGTTTCACACAAAATATTTAAGAATTCTTAAATGATGAAAAATGATTGTATTTCTAAATCCAGAGAAGGCATTTAATATGGTATCACATATCAAATGTTATTGGATAAAATGGAAATTATATGAATTACTGCATTAACTTTGTTTAAGGTTTATTTACCATAGAGCCTGTGGGCTCTATATGTAGAGATGGCCAAGATACTTAATAAGCAAAATACAGATATGCATACTAATAAAAAAATGTCCTTAACAGTTTTACTTTGAAAGATGATTGTCAGTCACATTTATTCATTTCTTTACCCAACTATCCCAAAACCCAGGCAAGAAATTATTGCTAAGGTACCAAACCAACCCACCAGATTGTTCATCTTTAACTACATTATCACTGACATCACTTTAAATCTAAATCCACTCTATGAGTTTCTTGGCAGTGTATGATGTCATAACTTAGTCACAATAGTAAGTAGTAATTAAAAGAAAAGTAATTCTAGTATGAACAATGTTGTCATTACCCATTTAAGTTCAGTTTTTATAGAAATGTGGTGTTTCTTTAAAAAATGTAAATATGGGATAAAACAGGAATCATCAGCTGATAATAGGCAAACATTATGTGACTATAACAGTGCTTTGTACACTATACTGCTGATGCCTTTAGGAAGCCAATCCCTATATTATGTATGAAGTAGAGGAATGAAAAAACCAATATACATAATGTTAAATCTCATGATATACATTTACAGAGAACACTTTCAGCTAAGAAAAAATCATCAGAAAAAAAGCAATAAAAACATTTTATAAATTTAAAATAATACAGGTATTGCAATGCCAAAAAGAATTCAAACGACAATTCATACCACATTGAAAGCACTAGGTCTTGTCTGATCCCCAAAGCTAAGAAGCACCAAGCCCAGTTAGTACTTGGGAGGTTGACCACCTGGGAATACCGAGTGATGATGACATTCTTTTTGGCCCAGTATGGCCAGGTGGGTTAAGGCATTTGACTCATAATCTGAGGGTCACTGGTTTGAATCCCCATTGTACCAAACATGTTTGCCCTTTCAGCTGTATGAGTGTTATAATGTGACAGTCAATCCCACTTTTTGTTGGTAAAAGAGTAGCCTAAGTGTTGGCAGTGGGTGGTGATGACTAGCTGCTTCCCCTCTAGTATTACACTGCTAAATTAGGGACGGCTAGCTGAGATAGCCCTTGAGTATCTTTGAGCAAAATTCGAAACAAACAAGCAAACAACAGTATACATAATAATGATTTAGCTATACATAGATCATCCATATATAACCTTCAATATTAGAATTTCATGTTACACTGTAAGATGTGTACTTGTCTTTAATATTACTTCAGTTGGTAGTTACATATTCCTGATTGTTGTATTTTACTGTAATACCATAGTCATATCAAAGAAGGCATCAATGTAGTGTAACTAAAAACTTAGGACTTACATACAAGGAAAACCAAGTGAGTCAAAACATATCTTTATTATTACAGACTTTCTCGCTATTTTGTTTTTATGCCTTTTACTGTAAAAGTAAAAAATAACTTCAGTGATGTGAATATGATAAGATATTGTGTCTCACAGGATTCTGTAAATGGGCCATTTTTTTATAATTTACAGATAAATGATTTATGTGAGGTAAATTGAAATTGGGAAAGTACTATTATTTAGTATATAGCATTTACCTGTAGTTCTGCTGACAGAGAAAAATTAAAAATCAAGTGCATACAGTGGGAAGTTGTGTTTTTTAAATAAGCTATATAAAAACCAATTTTGCATATATAATTTTGATAAAATTAAAATGAGTAAAATGTATATTCATAGTAATGGATGTATAAATAATAGCAACTCTAAATGTTTTCAAGTTGAAAAAGTGGACATTATGAAATATTTAGGCATACAAGTTGTTAAAAATTTGAGCTGGAAACTGCTTATTAAAGTTTTGTCAAAATCCTGAGATGTATAGCTATTAAAATTAATTGCTTAAAAAAATTGCAAGGTGTTGAGATGTTAACAATTTTTTTACTTTACATTTTTGCAGTCAGTATTTCAGTATGTAATTCTGATATAAATAAGAAGAAATTTATTAAACTACAGTTAAAGCCAATTTTTCATTACAGAATAATAATATGAAAATCATAATATTGTCTAATTATGAATGAAAACAGCTTGTAATTGGTATATACTTTATTAAAAAGGTTATGTGTGAGATGTGTATAAAATATTGTTGCTAGCTAGACTTTTAATGTTGTAATTCAAATGTTAGCTCAGAGGAGGTGCTGGTCTTAATAATGACATTAAAGTCAGAAGATGTAATAAGATAGGCCTAAAATATCTAGAAGGCTTTAAGGATATGACATATGTTCTAACATGTTTGAAGCTAGATTATCAATACGATGATCCATGAAGTATTGATAGACTAGCTAGAGAATGAGTTGAAATGCAGTAAAGGAGGTAGAAAGTTATTTCCATGATAAAGAAATGAACAATGTAGTCAGTGGGTTAGCTATTGTATTTACTTTGTGCAAGTAAGATGATTTGTTTCACAATATATGCTTATAGCAATTTACTGCAATGTACATGCATTCAGTAAAACACCTATTCAACTACATTACTTACCAAGAGTAACAGTTATTACTTAAAAATGATATTTATCCTAATAGGTTACAGAGATTAAAATGTAAATAACAGTAGTTAAAAAAGGAGTATTTAAAAATAGTAAAGCAAAATTTAATGTGCTTAAAGTGAATCTTTTATTAAGTATTAAAATTTAAAATTGTTTAGCTAATAAAATGAAATTATGATGTTT
Organism: Carcinoscorpius rotundicauda; assembly: GCA_011833715.1. Lineage (NCBI taxonomy): Eukaryota > Metazoa > Arthropoda > Merostomata > Xiphosura > Limulidae > Carcinoscorpius > Carcinoscorpius rotundicauda. The sequence goes on along the minus strand of CM022399.1, from coordinate 55,707,742 downwards.
TTATTTTAAATATGGTTAATGCTATTAACCCATGTCAAATTTGATTGATTATACTTAATTTAATCACAAATAATTAATATTAGTAGCATGAATGATCTAAAAGTTATTGGGTTTATTTTATCTTATATTATATTTGGACTTATTTGTAATAAATAGTATTAATTGTAAAAAAAGTTGTGTAATTTTCACTGATTTTCATATAAAGAGCTTGAACTAGACTTCAGTATAATGTTTTTGTTTGTCATTTTAGATGAGTCTCACAACGTTGTTGACCCCTGGTCATCCGTTCCCAACTTACCATCATCTTCATACTCTTATACACCTTCAGTGACGACAAATGGCAACTCTCATCTCTCTTCTCCATCTTCGTCTGCCTTTAATGGTATCCATCTTCCATCAGACAGTATGGTGAGAGTGTGTGTTTTACTGGACTTAGCATTTGTTTCAAAATACTTTTGTCTTAATACACACAAGCAGAAACACTTTTTTTCTCTACGCTATTACTTTATTGGAAAGAATGAAATATGTTACAAAACAGAAAGCTTTTTAATGTAATAGTTGTTATTTCATCTATAAACTTTAATATTTTTTTAAAAATCTGATCTCTGATTTTTGATTGTTAGGATTTCATTAGATGACAACTATTTGAGAATACAATTTTAGCCTAATATTTAAATATTTAATTGTTTTTAGGGGTATCCTAATCTTTTATCTGATGGTGATCCATCAGTTGTTTCACAAAGTCTTCCGCCCATGTCCAGTTTTCGAGATACAACCAGTCACACCCCAATAGAAACACGTTTAACAACTTATAGTCAGAATAACACTTCTTCATCAGATTCATTAGCAGCTAGAGGAGAACAGTTATCAAACCAAACAGAAGATGCACTTGGAAAAGCTCTGGCTTCAGTGAGTTTACTTTTTACGTTCTCACATGCACCAGGAAAAGAACTCAAATAATTAATTTCAATACTGCTTTTACTCTGAGAAATAGTGACACACATCTAGATAAATCATAAAGGGTTTGTGCAAAATTCTAACCATTTTCTTTCTAGGAATTTCAATTTCTTAAGACTTGTGGTTTGATTTAATTGTATCTTAGAATGGCTGGTATGGGAATAAACACTTTAACTAATAAAGCAGAGAACAATGTTTTGACCTTCCTGGGTTATCCATCTTTAGGTTAACAAAGAGAGAGTTTGTCAACTCAGAAGGTTGAAACGTTTTTCTCCGCTTTATTAGTAAAAGTGTTAATACTCATACCAACCATTCTGAAATGCATTTTTATTTCATGTGTTTCTCATCATCAAGAATTTTTTGTAATTGTCATAGTACAAAAGTAAGACTTGTAATATAGCAAGAAAGTAATGACTTTTTGTTTTTCATGCTTGGGAACAAAATAGCAACAAAGCACTGAGATATGGATAGAAAACTAGTTATTATCTTTTTCTTAATATTACAAGATTTCTTTGTCATTTGTTATTGGTTTAAGTCTTAAGACTTATGTATGAATTTTTATAAGTTGTGGTGTATCGTGACTCGTAGAACTGTGTATTATAAAATATTTCCAGGTTTATTTGCACAGTCCAGCTTATTTATTATGAGTGTGAAATGTACTTTTATATGGATTTTTTCTAAGTCTCAAGTTATGATGCAAGTATTATTTGCAGCCCTTGGATCTTCCTCATGCTCATCAATAACATAAAACTTAGGATGTTAAATCTGAGTTAAGGATAACATCAGTTATTACAACATTGAGAAGTTATTAAATTATCATTTTTAAAAAGTTATTTAAAGAGGTCAGAACACCAAAAATCAATGTTTATCAGAATTGGTTTCAGGTAATATGAATACCGGTGCACATTTTTGCTTTGATTGTAATTGATTTCTTTGAAGGACCTTCTCATGTGTGACTCAAAGATAATTGTTATATTAAATGACATAGAGAATGTTTAATAGCTTAAAATTGTTTGATAAATTTATTGGCTTTAACTTCAATGAAAAAACAAATGTTATTCATAGTGATTTGATTATGTGACTTGGTTCATTTTAATAAATAAAAATGGCATCTTTGATATGGAACAAGACAAAATTACACTATTTAAAGCTAACTTAATTTATCATACTTTGTTACATTGTTTTATATACATTGTGAAATTAAACTAATTTCGTGAATTATTGAATTTATCTTTCAGATCTACTCAGCAGAACGTACTAGTAGTAGCTTCTCATCTACCCCATGTACACCTGTTAATTCACCACCTCCACTTTCAGGTATGTTTGTACAGCACTCCTTATTAAGTTAGGTGAGATTCCCTCACAACTTTGATTGTATGGAAAGCTAAAAACTAGAGTTTATATGATTTGTAAGTCAGACATACTTTATTCTTTCTTCAACTGATTTATTATTGGTTTGAATGTTTCATATGTCTATTTTTATTATTTTTATAATATTTTATCATAGAAATTATTTTACAGTTTGTTATCCTTGTATATGAATTTAGGAATAACTTAAATCTAAAGTTCATGGGATATTATTGAGTTCACAGTTGAAAGTATTATTAACAGTAAAGAGGATACCTGAATGAGGAAACAGCATATACTAATCTCTATAAGTAGGAATAGCATACTTACTTAGCTATACTCATTACCAGGTTGATTTGTAGTTTTGAGTTGTGTAAATAGATTGCACTCATCAAAAATTAATATTAATAATTCATCTGACTCAGATAAAAATATGACTGATACACTAAACATGTGTTAACTTCTAAGTTTAAGTAACAATCTTATATCTTATCCAGCATATGTTAATAATTTCACCAAATCTGAGTGAAAACTCTCTCAGATATATATGATGTTTGTGAATTCTTGGTCAACTTGAATAGAACTTCCCCTTAGATGTGAAATAATTGTTGATTCTTTTCAAACTTAACGAATATTATTTTACATAGTGTGTTTCAAACTTTTATGGAGTTTACAGTGAAGTATTTTTTCTTCTTATTAAAATTTAAGTTGTCACAAAAATTATGGAAATTTGAGTCTTTACTGTTACTCTTTTCTACATTTGCCCACATTGTATTGTGAGCAAAAGTGTTTGATTCTTTACTTGTGAAATTTTTTGCATGATAAGCACTACTCAGTTAATCTCTAACCAAATTAGTTTTGATACTTTGTTTATTATTGTTGAATGTGAATATGTTTTTATATATACCTGCATATACCTATGAATTGTTATCATGTAATTATGTCTTTGTTACTTGTTAGAATAGAAGAATGCTGGATACATTAAAAAAATAACCGAGCTTTTCCTAGGTGTACCTCAATGGTCCCGTGGAAATACCAATCAGAACCTTCCTCCTTCGTCTTACCCTGACAGTACCATGAATCAGTTGGTATGTAGCAGTTATTGCTTTTTGTTGTTGTTTTTATGAGTGTAAAGAACTTACTTCTAGAAGTGACATACCTGTTTTTGTTGTTACTACTAGCATAAATGGTATATAGATTCAGTTAATCTGAAAATGAAAATAAATTATTAAAGTCACATTAAAAGAAACATGTTGAGTGGTCAATATACTGACTAAGCAACCCTTCATTGTTAGGTACTTAACACAGTTTGGTAAACACATTTCTCATGTAGTATACATTATCCTCAATTGTTTCTTTGAGGTTTGTGTAAGATGTATAAGGTTGAAAATATACAGTGGTTGTGAGAAGAAATTGTACTTAAAACTTTTATACAGGACAAAATTTATTGGTGTAACAAAATATTGGGCAAATATAGTGATTTTATTTATTAAACATAAATTTATGCTTTGAGGTAATTCTTGGAAATTATTGTAGATTGCACATGTAGTTATTGGGAATGGGTTTAACTGGTTTATATGAACTTATCAATCCTCATTGACTCAGAAAAATTATAATGCTCATTTCAGTGTCTGTAGTAGGAAGAACACAAATAGTTCACTGTGTAGATTTGTGCTTAAAAAAAATAATGAATCAAGTTGTATTCATTTTGCAGAATATACGACACCAGCTTTGTACTTTTTATTTCTCTAGTTATTGTGGAACCTCAGCAACTTGGATTTTCATTGATTAAAAATATTTTTACCTTCTGTTTTAAAGTTTTTGTCGAAAGAAAAACTTTTTTAATCTTTATTGCTGCATACACACTTTTATGTGTTTTATTTGATCGTGACATTCATGATTCACTAAGATTTTCAATGGATTTACAGGAATAAGTATGTGGAATTCAGTTTTGCCTCCTGTTTGCTGGTTATACATTATCTTTGTTATTCGTAAAAGATTGATGTTTTGTAATAAAAAGTAGAAATTGCATGGTTGTTCTCACGCTTGTAGATGCATGCCTCTTTTATTTTGATATTCAATTATCTGTAATCTGTAGCATAGTAGAGAAGAAGAAACACTTGAGGATGCCATTCAAGTCCTGTTGTACAGTAGAGATCAGGTTGAGGTAATAACCAACTTCTAGAAGCTTCCTATTCCTTTAATACTAAATTTAATCTGCTGCTTAGCTAGTTGAATCGTGATTCTACATAATAAAATATTCACCCATGGTGGCATAATCTTTTTATAGTATTTTAATCAACAAATTAATTTTTAACAAATTTTCAGCTTTTTAACTAATAAGTCTTCTTAGTAGACTTGATATTTATTTTAAATAGATGGAAATATGCATGTTTAAAACTGCATTAATGAGTATAGTGAAAATGTAGTATTTTACAGTAGTTGCTAAATATAACTAAAATATGCTCATTTATACCCAAGGAGATAACTGTACTGAAAAATATTTACCTTGCATGAATAATTAATTACCATGGTAATATGATATAAGTATGCATGATCAGTGCTCTGTAGATAATGAAAATGTGCATCTTGACCTCTCTGAAGGTAGATATATGATCCACATGTACATGGTTACTGTTGCATGGATATGTGTGTGTGTGTATATATATATATATGTATAAAAGAAATGTACATGTGTAACATTCTCACAACAGAATGTGTAGTCTGAAATGAAATATCAGTTTTTATTACTATAAAGTGACTTTTCTCTTTTTTTAAGATCGAAAAATTTCACTATTATCTAAATAATTATTTTCAGCATAACAGGATTCATTAGTCTTCAAGAAAATGTTTAATTTTTTTGAACCAGCAGAAAGTACCATGTTTGTAATTTTAAGTATATTAGTTTAATATTCTTAAAATTTTTCAGTTTAAAGGTTATTATCATAATTAAAAGCTCTAATTATGGTTTGGTTTTAAATAGACAAGAGGAGTTATGGAGGAGCGACTAGATGATGCTGTCAACATTTTAAGGAACCATGCTGAAGGTATTGGTTTTCATGGGTTATCACCTGCTGGTCCACTGAATAACTCGGTTTTAAACCTTCCAGGAGCTAGTGGACATTCCAATGGACTAATGGTGCCAGTAACACATTCATATTCTGGGACTGTCTCGGGGCTTGCATCTCTTGATCCCCATGGAGTGAGTGCTGAAAGTTTATTTAATAATAATAGATCACTGCTAAGAATGTAGACATGGTAGCACTGTTGTCCAAAGTGTTTTGTAAAGCTTGATGATAATCTGGCTGAAAGGTTTTAAAGTACAGACAGAAAAATCTATTGTGCAAACTCCAGAAAGTTTGGACAGGTATTGCTCTCTTAAAGAATATGGACATGGGGATGTATTAATTCCTCTGAGTTTAGGGCAATGAGCAAAAAATGTAATTACTCTGATAATTTTTCCCTAGCTTATAAGTATTGGATATTTAAAGATCATTAGTTACCAAATATCTTTGAACACAGTTGATGTAACAGAAAGAAAATTTTATTTAAATTTAGAATTTTTAGCCATGGTTTAGAGGCTTAATGAATTGTTCTGAGGTATCTCTTCTTTTTTCATGTACAAACCTTTAGCTCATAGCTCAGTCACAATTGCAATTTTAGACTCAAAAGTTAAATTATTTTTTGAATGGTGTATTTGACCATGCCTGAGCTCTCACAGATTAATTTACTGTAATCCTGCCTATAAGAATTTCAGTTTGAGGATAGGCTGGTAGAGATCCTGATAAATAATGAAAATGAGTGAGGTATATGTATACTTGGTATTGCTGGTACACAAAAGTATAGCTAATGAAAGGGAAGAAAAAGATCTCATTAGATCTCTCCAGTGGCACAGCAGTATGTCTTTTGACTGACACTGTTTGCTTGTTGTGTAGCTTTTTGTTTAACTACTTATTCTAAAATTTATTTGTTGCTGTAAGTTATTTCTACTACTATAAATATCTATTGCAAAACACAAAATCATTTAGCTGTGTGAAATATATTTGAAGTGATCTTCTCACTGTCAACAGTTTATCGTGCTATATGTTGCTTCATTGAAGATGATGAATAAATGGCTATATCAATGAATGTCTTAAATTTTTTTTACTTATAATGCTAAAAGCAAGGTTTTATTACATGTGATGAGCACAGCAGAGAATAGTCCATTGTGTAATTTTTATACTTAACTGTAAACAATTTTGTTTAAGGAAAAGTTGTCATTATGGCCATTTAACCCTCTAACTGCAAGCCCAGTATAATATACATTAGTTTGTCTGCACATTTGCACATGTTAAGTATTTGCACTATTACATTTGGTACAGCATTTGTATCTTCACAAAATTTGGTAGACTTTTAGTAAAGATTACAAATATTTTGTATACAGAAAATCTGATTTTTTTAAATAAATATTTTTACTAAAGATTTGTTGTCCAAATAGTCTTTTTCATTATTAGTCTGAGTGAAAGTGGTTTTATGTTATGATTGAAACAAAAACTATTCTTTGTCCAAAAAATCTCAAATATTATTTCCGGGATCTTTAGAATTTCCTAAATGCATTTGAAATGTTAGTTTTCAGTAAGATTTTATATTTTATGTTATTTTCTACATTGTAACTATGTGACATATGTAATTTGATCAACCTTGTAACTATCATAAAAGAAATATAAATTATGCTTTTTTTATGGTAGAATAGCTACATATTATAACACAAAAATACAAATGTTTAAGGCTCATAATGCTATATATTTACATATATTTGTCATTTTTTTATTGTATTGACCTTCCAGTCATGCCTGTCTAATAGTACAAAACTTGCATTTATGTGGTGCACGTGTACTTGTGTATCCAGTAATATGAAACTGACCTTTAGTATATGCTGTCTTTTCTGTGTTTTAGTGGACTAGTATTTTGTAATATACAGTCACATTTCAATTATTGTGTACATAGATTATTACTATTAATAAATAAATTATTAAACTTCTTATTTTTCTAAAATATAGAACAAAAATCAAGAAGTAATACAGACAGTTATCTTTTCCTGCTATTACCTTTGCACTCAGTTGTTGCAGGACATAGGTAGCTAAGCCTTTTAAAATTTCACATGTGAAGGATATCAAACAAAATTATTAGGTTTTATATGTGCAGTTGAATAACCTATAAAAATCATAAATAATTACACTGATACCATAGAATTCCACTATAGCTTAGTAAGTAAGAAGTATTTATATTTAAAAAAAAATATGAAACTTTGAGCAGACTATAAACACAACCCACCTCCATGAAATCTTGGATAGAAAGAATGTGATAGCCTGTTTACAGATTAAAATGGCTGAGAAAACCACTATATGGACATTCTAAGCTGTTGATTGGTTATTTGTGTGTCATATATTGAAGTAAGTGTATGTAAGAGACTTTTAAAAAATGGAAAGAGGTGAATGGGGTCACCATGTTTGATTTAGTACCTGAAGCAAATCTCAGCAAAATAAAAAGATGCGAGGTTCTTATTTTCTTAATATTGATAATTTAATTCCCTAATTTGTACAGTACTACAGACTCAGTATTTTGATATCACAAACATCTAATTTTAAACAGTGCTACATTTAACATACCACCTTACTCACTAAAATGTACATTTAGATGTGTTTTTTTAATATTTAATTTTAAATCAAGAAATTAAATAGTAAATAATAATAAAGTTTGGATTATAATCTACAATTTGATTCCAAACTTATTGACATAAATTCATAAAATAGTAGTTCAATAAAATTTTGAATGCAAGTCAATAAATGTGATGACATGACTTTTGATCCGTAGCAAAAGGGTTAATGAGTTATGGGTGTGTTGGGTTGGCTTGAGGCAAAATAAGCTTTGTTTGCTTCTTTTGTATATTTTTATAGGATATTACATTTCTTTAAAAACTTGTTTGAATTAAGAGTCCATGAACATATGTTGTTACTTTTTTTGCAGTTATGCTTAGATTGCTCATTGAGGTTGAATATAAATAAATGTCAGATTTATTTACCATTTATTTCAAAAATCAGTACAATGAAAATGCTAGGTAAGATGATGTAGCTATATGTTTTGTGTTTGCATGGTTTCATCATGATCAGTTACTCACTTTTGACTTTACACATTTAATTTCATTTTGATTATCCACTTCAATGCATGTAGTTATGAACTACATTGAGCAATAGAGAAAAAATGTTAAATTATCATTAAGTACAATGACACATTGCATCATGAATGCCACTCTCATCTTATCATTTGGTGCATTTTTCAGATTTTTTAAAAATAGACATTTACTATTATAATACATAATTTCAATGTGCACATCTGTAAGATCATTGAAAGCATAATGTGTAAACATATTTGATTTGTGTTTGATGTGTACCAGTAAAATTATATTCTAATAAATAAAGTAGATATTTGAATTTGTGTCTGAAGTATTATGGGTTCCTTTCAAATTTAAAATCATAACCCCTTTCAAATAATGCCCAATTATAGTTTGCTCATTTGCAACCTAAGTGATAACAACAAAATAAGGTGAACTAATAGTTCTTACTTGTATACTAATGGTTACTTTTTAAATTTAGAAGTATTTTAAACTAAATCTCATTTTTCACACTTTTTGCTCTATTTTTACATAAATTACATCGAGGTTTTGCAAAATATTTTAAATTGTTTTAAAAAATTTTCTAAGAAATCAGTAAATTTGTAGTTGGAGAATAATTAAGTCAGTGTTTGTTTTTAATTCCAGTCTAGCCCTCAGTCCCTTACGAATTCAACTCTCGGAAGCAGGACATCCTTATCAAATGATACCACCCAATCTCCTTTACAAAATGGCGAGTATTACTGAAGCTATCCTGTATAAGTTATTCTTGCTGTTGCATTTGAAGTTGTTTTTAATTATATATGGTTATGTAAATGTTTCTTCAAGCTGTTTAACATTTTTATTTAATAACAGTGCCAGTTAAGTATTTTTTGTTTCAATACTGATTTTGATTTCACAATGAATTAGAAAGTAATGTATACCATTCTTTTTCCAGCTCTTCCACCAGATATCAATTCGTGTGTCAAGGTTAAAAAGCCCAAGGACAGAGACAAAACTTCTCGTTGTAATTTGAGTGTCACATCCCAGGGTCAAGCAAAATCAAAAGGAATGGCAGGCACAGACACAAATATAATAACCACAACAGTGACATCTTCCACCCATACGAAAGGAGCAAAACGCTCTCATTCAAGGTGGTGTATTACTAGTGATATCACTGTTATGATGAATTAAAAGTATAAGATTCTAGAATTTCCATATAATACTGTATCAGAACACTATATAACCTTTCTTACAGGATTGGCATGATTGTTTCATGAGGTAATTGCATGTTTGTTTTGCAGTTTTTGGTACTTAAAATCTACACAACTCCATGTCACCTTACAAAATGCCATATTATACAGTATGTACACCTGTATTTAAAAGATTAGGAATAGAGAATAAGGAATCCCAATTTCTGTAAATTAAGAAAATGTTAGTTACTGATTATCTTAAAGTTACTATTATCTTAAAGCTGTTAAAAGTAATTAAGTAAAACTGAGTTTGTAATTCATGCTTATTTTTATTGAAACTGCAAATAGTACTTTAAATATATTAACTCCTCAAACCCAAGCTAATGCTACTATTATCTGGTTGAAAGTCCCTAATTTACCCATTGGATAGTTACTTCCAAATATTTGACAGGGAGAAATTTTAGGCTGTTTACTTAGTGTCTCATGTGGATATCCCTGTTGCTGAAGGGAAAAACATAATTTTATATGGTGATAATTATTAGAAAAGCTTAAAAATAATTCCACCAAAAAACACAAAGCAGTATGGGGTTAGAGTTTTAAAACCAACAGTTATTATGAAAGTCATATTGAATGTAAAAATTGCTGACATTGATTTAATTGTGTTTAAACATCCTTTTGAGAATTTTAAACAAAATGAAGCTTGCATAAAATTAAACATTATACTGTTGTTCATTACTGAAAAAGCAGTAAATTTACACATTCAAAATCAGTTGGCTAGGCATGGTGTATTTGCTACTCTACATTACATACCTGAGGATTTAAAGTTTATGGCCAATTGTTGTGAAAACAATATTTACACTATGGAGTCGAGGATGAAGTGTGAGAGTGACTATCATTCAACATTCACTTGGACAAGAATAGCCTAAAAGTTATCAGTGGGTACTTTTTACTGGCTGGCTTACCACTAGTATATCAATGTGAAATTAAGAACAGCTATTCCCAGATAGTGCTTTATGTAGTTTTATGCAAAAGTTCTTAAACACAAATAAACAAACAAATTGAAGTGTTTCAACAGATGGTAAAGTCAAGTTTAGATTAATGTATTTTCAACTATATTTTTAATACTTGGCAGTTATATTCTCTGGGTGACAATCAGCGTTAGTTTTAAAACTTTTCATGTTCAGAACATATTTAAAACTTTATCTGAAACGAGGTTATTAAAAATGGGGAATAAAGATTTATAAAAAAACAACAGAAACAAGAAAGGTAGCTTAAAGTGAATATGCAATTAAAAAAAAAAGTAAAGAAGTTTAAGGTTTGAGACCCCGTATTGACATTCTTTCCTCAAGCTATGAATCTCTATTTTGACTCTTCTAATATTTTAGATCTTGAAGACATAAAATTTGTGAAAAACTAATGATGCTTAATAATTCTTAATGTTATCCAGTAAAACTATACCTGTAGTAACATAATCCAAATTATCTTTCACACGCTAAGAAATATCAAATTATTTATAACAGTCATGAATACAAATGACTAATCAATCAAAAGTTACTGAATAAAACCTTTCATGGCTCCAGATTTTTATTTTTGGACTTGAAAAACTCTTTTGACTCTAGACATGGATTTAAAATAAGGAATTGTAGCTTATTGTAGAAATAATGTCAGTACTATATCTCCAACTTTAAGCTATTTTGTTTTTGTATATTTTGAAGATCCATATCTACCCTTTTTAAATTAACAACTTTTTTTTATGCTCATCATGGACACAAATCTTTATAACAATACTGCCCTGTTTTAAACAATTTAATGAAATATATAATTGGTATGTGATGCTCTTTCGGGAAACAATGATTGGCCTTATCCAGATATGCTGTTGCTTCTGATATCACAGATAGTGGAATTACCATATCACACAATATGTATACAGCTACCTTATATATATATATACTATGTAAACACTGGATTGGAGGGACTGTTAAACTGGACCTTGTAACCAAAAGTTTTATATTTTATACATATATTCAGGGTTTATATTTTATATTGTAAAGCCATATATGGCTATATATATAGCCATATGAATTATTGAAGTTGTATTGATACACACTCATAGAATAAAATGTCATAATATAATAGCATGTGTACACAAATATGTATTTTTAATACATCTTAGAATTATTTTATTTTACACTTCCTTCCCTCTGTTGGCCAATTATGGTTCTGCTGCAGCTGAGCAGATTTTCCCTTACAGTGACATTCAGTATACTTGTAGGTTGAAAATGCATTATTTAACAACTATGAATTAATTATATTATTGTATTTTCTCCACATTTCTGATGAGATTTGGGTCTACAATACTGTTCCACTTTGACCCTAATATTTTATGGGCTGTCACTGCTGTGCACTTTATCTGAAGCTAAATGAAATATATATCCACAACATTTTTGCCTCATTTTTACCTAGAATTGCAATCTGCTTCCTGCATAATTCTCAACACTTCTTATAGTCAGCTGCAAGATTTGCTATTCTACTTGCAGCATCTATAAAATTTGCAATTGCTCTTTGTTGGCTATAATGCAACATTTAACACCAGTTAAATTCAATGCCTATTCAATATTTAAAACTCATCTTAAAGATTTCTGTTATGGGAAACAGCTTAGATATTTGTGTAATATGGTAAAGAACAGTCAGCAGAGGAACTTAATACATAAAAGAAAAATGATATGCGACCTCAGTACAATTGCCACAGTTAGTTGATAACCGATATGGTATATGTTGTGCCTTCCATATAAATATTAAATTACATCCACAACCTGCATGCAGCTATGTACATATAGACGTAGTAGATTATGAAACTTTACACATAAATCACAGACTACATTAAAAGGATTGAATCTCACTAGTTATACACCTGCAATTATTTGCTTAGGTAGCCACACCCAAAAGAATATCCAGTAAAATGCACCATTATGCATGTAGTAATACTGCCCATATTTTATTACAGTACTCAAAACCATTTCTTCTATATGCTGACAGAATAATAAATGGCTATCCCTATTATGAACTACTGCACTTAATAAGTCAGTAAAGGTGTAACAATAAATTCATGAATTGACAATCTGTTAATAGAAACATTGCAGTCATTCATGATTAAAGATTATCATGAATTGGCTTATGTTGATCTTTTTTTCTCAGTAAAAAAAATTCAAAACAGAATTAGAATAAAATACAAAAGTAATATTTGGATTATTTTATACATGAAAACTTTGTTGAGTCATTTAATTAGCATGATGCAAGAACCATACAGACTCAGTTTATCATTAACTTACCCCTCACACCATAATAGTCATTAGGGTTCATGGCTAGTAAAAGAAGAGGTAGCTAGAAAAACACACTAGATGTTACGGATTGAAACAGTCATGCTTTGTTTTTGGTTGAAATGAACAGATGTAATAAAATCTTATATAAAAATTGTTAGAGCCATAAAAATCAGTTGTACAAGTAGCAGATATTTAGTAAGTATCTAAATCCTAGATACTCTTGGCTTTTTTTAATTGTGTCTCTAATAATTGTAAGAAATATTAAAAAGAAAATTATATGTATGTTTTTTATTGCTTGTTTCTAGTCATGGCATAAAATGGCTTCAATTTTTTTTTTCTAATGTACAAACTTTTAGCTTATAGTTCCATTTTAAATCCACAAACTTTTAAGAGATAAAAAAAGATCTTATTTGCCTAGCAAGGATGCCCTTTCCAACTCCTAACTACACATATTCATCCAATCTTTTCTTAAATTTGGTAGAATTTTCTTCCTGTACCACCCCTGAAGGAAGCTCATTCCAAAAGCCAGCCATCCTGTTTGAAAAGTAATACTGTCTAAACTATAGATAACTCTTATGCTGCTAAGATTTGAATTTATGATCCCTTTTTATATTTGTTCTCTGTTAAACATAAAGTTTGAATCTGTGTCATCAGTACCCTTAACTAAAATAACCTTAAACACCTCTGACCTTTCTCCTTTCCAGAGAAAAGTTAAAATATTTTAGTCTTTGCTCATAGGACAATCCCACCATCCAAAGTATCATTCTATTGGTTCTTTTCTGAACCTTCTAAAACAATTCTATGTCCTTGTGGAGGAAGAGAGCCCAAAACTGTACACAGTATTATAAATGAGGCCTTACAAGTGATCTCTACAGTGAAGTAATATTCCTTGTCTTGTATTCAACATTTCAATAGATACTCACCAAAACCCTATTTTGAGGTATTATATGCTGTTTAGACAACTTTTTGATTTTTTTTAATCATAACACCTAGATAATTTTCTTCAACCACAGTATTTATTGTATTTCCATTTGAACAATACTTTAAATTGTGGAAAACCTAAATTTATCACTTTACCTTTTGGGTAGTTACACATCATTTGCCACATATTGGCCCAGTGTATCAAATACTATTAATCCTCCCGTAAGAGTCTAGAATCTTTAATATAGTTAGGCACCCAAAAAACCTTAATGTTATCTGCAAACTTTAAAATTTTGTTGATCATTCCAAAAGTCAATCCCATTATTATAGGTCATAAACAGAGTCCCAAAGCATATTGAGTGCAACTGTGATTTAGTCAGGTGTAACTGTATGCTGACAATCTCAGATTTAGGTTTTGTAACAAGTCTTTGGTGAGGCACCTTATCATACATTTTATGAAAACAAGTTAAACCAAATCCATGGTGTTTCCTCCAACTTTTGCAGCAACACCTCAAAGAATGTCAGAAGATTTGTCAAACAAGACCTTCCCTTAGTGCTGGCCATTCGACACTATATCAAACTGCTTTAAGTGACTCTGCCATATATCTTTAATCACTCTCTTCAAAATCTTTAATACTGCTAATGTCAGATTAACTGGCCTGCAAGTGTTTATCACCTGCTTTAAATATTCGACTAAAATTAACCATTTTCCAATCTTCTAATACTTTTCCCCTACTCAATGACCTATAAAAACTATTTTCTAGCAGTTGACAAATAAAATCTTAGTTCCTTTAAAACTCTAGGATAAAAATTATCTGGTACAAAGGATTTATCAATTTTAGATTTCCCAGTGTTTGTTATAATTTCAGAACTTAAAATTATATCTCTTACATTAAATGCTCTGGTTGAAGCATAATACTTGTATCTTTCTTCATAAACACTGAAGAGAACATACAGGTTTACCATCCCAATCTTCTGAGATCAGCTTCCCACTATCATGTTTTAGAGGCCCAGTCTCCATCTTAACATTTTGATTACCTGAAGAATTTGTTGTGTTTTGACTTAATTATCTCAGCTGACTTTCTTCCATGTACAGCTTTTGCCCTGTAGCTTCCTTCTTAACTATGTTTCTTGATTTTCGCATAGTGCTCAAAGTTATTATTCTTGCCAGCAAGTTTAAATTTCTTGAATTCATTGTGTTTGCCCTTAACATAACGTCTTTATTAAACCATAATGACTTATGCTGCTCTATTGTCCCCATTTTTTTACACTATCTTTCACATGTGTATCAAATTTTCCCTAAATAGTTCCCACATTTGTTTAAGATCCCCTCCAAACTCTTTATTCCAATCTACAGAAGCCAGATCACATCTCCTTTCATCAAAATTGGCTTTCCTGAAATTTAGAATCCAGGTGCTACACTTGTTCAATTCAACATGTAGTAAAATACCAAACCTAATAGTGCAATGGTCACTTCTACTGAATTATACTCACAGCCATAACTCTGCCTATCATGTTCACATTGGATTCTGATATTAAATCTGGTATAGTTTCCTGCCTTGTAGGTTCAACACCAGTGGTGTTATAAAAGTATCCTGAATAATTTCCAAATATCTCTTCCTCACTGACAAACTAAATTTTCCAATCAATCTTCGTGAAGTTACAGACTCTCGTAATAACATTTTTTTCAGCTGCCAATCCTATCTCATCACACACTTTCTTATTAAATTTCATATTCTGACCTGGTGATCTATAACAAATCCCAGTTTATAAGACTTTTCCCACTGACTAAACTTGGTATTGAAACAACTA
Organism: Carcinoscorpius rotundicauda; assembly: GCA_011833715.1. Lineage (NCBI taxonomy): Eukaryota > Metazoa > Arthropoda > Merostomata > Xiphosura > Limulidae > Carcinoscorpius > Carcinoscorpius rotundicauda. The sequence continues at coordinate 55,692,065 of CM022399.1, read as the reverse complement.
TAGGACTGTGCTTCAAATATACATCTATTATTGTGATATTAATCCAATAAATTATCTACTTTTTAACCTATTATTGGCCTAAATACTATCTACTTTAATACAGTCTAGCTCAACAGGATACAGTTCACTTTTCACATATAAAGCTACTTCTCTACCTTCCTTAAGTTCTCTGTCTCAAGTAGATAATCAGTAGCTTGGTACTTAAAAACAAAACAAAAAACTCTCATTAGAATTGTTCAAATCCAACCAAGTCTCAGTGATACCCATAATGTCAAAATCCTCTTTTTATTTCTAATACTCCTAGTATTTCAGTAGTGACAATCATAATTTTAAAGTATATTCATGTTTTAAGCCTGTTGTACATTTTTATGACAATAACATTTCCTATTTCATTTATATCATAGACTCTCACCTCTATCTAGCTCTAGTTTAAATCAACCACTAGAGTTAAGTTTATTGTCTCTGTCTTGTTTAAGTGCAAGCCGTCCATTCTGTAAAGATTAACTTTCTCATTAAACTTATCCCAGAAATCCCTTACACTATCATCCCTTTGATCCTATCTCTTTACCTTAATATTCTCCTCATTCTTATTAGCAAATGCTTGTAACTGGTTGCTTAACCTAAACCTAACCCCATCCTTCCCCATAAATTGTGACCTAATTACAGTGTTAGACTTAAGAGGAGGCCAAACCTTTTCAATTGATGGTTTTCACTGTGCTCAAGGTCTCGTACATTAATTCACTCTACTCTTGCCTATAAGAATTTTAATTTGAGGGTATGATGCTAGAGACCCTGATGAGTAATAAAATAAAATTGGATATGCTCATACCCCACACGTGGGTACAAAATTGCTGGTGTACAAAAATATAGCTTATGAAAAGGTGGGGGGGAATGTCCCATAGATTAATTTACTCTAATCTTGCCAAAATAATTTCAAGTGCCACAAGTACTGAGGGTTTCCTTTTATGCATTTTTTTTAAATTTATCTAAAAAATGTTTGTGCAATTGGATATTTTTCTACTTTATATACTGAGGGATTAATTCCAGATTGCTGGTAGGAAAAGACAGATGTTATTGGTATTTTATTCACACAAAAATTTGTAAATAATTAAAGTTTATCCTCCAAGCTTTTTATACAATATAAAAATGTAGACACATGTTTTCACTCAAAGCCACCATACTTAAAAAAGCTTTCACTTTCTGTAGAAACTCAGCTGATGAAGATGAACCCCCTGAAGTTAAAGCTGAAAAAGACAAAGAAAGGAGACAAGCTAATAATGCAAGAGAAAGGTCTGTTTCCAAGTGTAGCATTTCTCAATACACTACTAAAGTAAAGGAACTGAGTAGTAGACAGAAAGTCTGTATCTACTAACATCATTAACTTTATTTAAAGAAAGTGTAAAGATAAAAGTTAGATTTATCCTTGTCTTCTACCTCTAGAAACTAATGAATGTATCCTTAAGAAGAAGTTGTTATTAGACTTTGGAAGGAAAACACTCAAGTCTATATTTAAGAATTTTTTTTATGTTATTCAAAAACCTTTATTATTAAAGTATGATCTTGGGAAGGAATGAATAAACTCAAATCATTATTTATAAGTAGTTTTTATTAATTTTTGCTTGTCACCATTTGCAAAATTATGTGCAATAACCAAACACATCCTATAATTACATCATGTTCGGCATGCATTTAATTTGTGCTTATCTTATCATTTTCTGTTATCTACAACTTATAGTGAAGAGGTTACTCAGAGCTCATTATTTACTGGTTCTCAGGATATCTTTTTTTTTTCAGGCTTGTTTCAAAGTGACAGTGTTCATCTGTAATGTCTTTAATTCATAGGATGACCTAGAGTTATCTTTTGTTTATCCATCAGTATATTAGTTCTTTCTCTTTTGAGGTGTAGACTATTTCATTTACTTTACTACATATCCCTCGTAAACACTTCTAAAGTTTTATATTATTGTTACTCAGAATTCGAGTTCGAGATATCAATGAAGCCTTTAAGGAGCTTGACAGGATGTGTATGATGCACTTAAAGGGAGAAAAGGCCCAAACTAAACTAAATGTTTTGCATCAAGCTGTGGAGGTGATTACGGCCTTAGAACAACAAGTTAGGGGTAAGATATTGTCTGTTATAATGAGGATTTACAAAATATTACATCTTTATTTATGAAAAAAGTGAAAACTTACAAAGTGAACTAGCTATGTCAATATATTTCTCAGCTGTTAGAATTTCATTTATTTGAAAGGTATAAAAAACTTATTTTAAATGATCTTAAGCTATTGGATGATGTGTAACAAAATATATTCAGATGTAATTATAGGGGCATGCAGTAGAATGTATACCTCTGTCACACAGCATTGATTATACTTGGCTCTCAGAAAATGCAAAAATGTGTTTGTCCATATTTTGTCAAGACAACAAGTTTGTCAAGTTTCATCAAAATCTGATAATTATGAGTTATCTAAATTATAGAACAAATATATAATATGAAAAGTCAATTCCCATGTTAAGATTTTATTTTCATGCCCTTAACCATGACACTCCAAAAACTAATCTTCTAAGTTGAGTCATAGTTCAAGTGTATATCAACTTTCTTCCAAATCTCTTCTGCCATTTGAGAAACTATAATTACACAGCACACATAGGGGTGAAATTATAACCTCCATCCACCTAGGGTAGTGGAGATAAAAAGAATCATTCATGAGAAAAGAAAGTGACTTTCAGAATAATTAGCTCTTTTCTTAGTTTAGTAGAATCATTTAACCTAGTTTTCTTCACAAAAATGCTTTTTTATAATTTTGATAGAACGAAACCTCAATCCAAAGGCTGCCTGTTTAAAGAGAAGAGAAGAAGAAAAAACAGAAAAAGGGTCTAACATGGTAGCACACAGTCTTCCACCCCAATCTCACCTTGATCCTCTCTCTCACCAATGACTATGAATGTACTTCACAGGTATGTTTCATTCAACCGATACTGTCATAGTATCAGAAATAAAGTGTGATTATACTTCATTTCGTACAGATAGTACAGAACAATTTTCAGTCATTTGTCTTGAGGAAGTTTCCAGTTTTAAATTTAGGTTTTATTTCTATAATGATTTAAACCATATTAATCAAAATTGGTCAGGAAAATAACCAAATAAAAATTGGATCTGTGAAAAAAAAAGTATACAGAGAATAATAATTTTAACCAAAAATATACTAAAAGTTACATTATTTGACAATGTCAAATTAGTAAACAGCACAAACATGGAGATCTTACTAATGAAATTAATTAGTTGGTTAAGGGTCAGTTAGTCAAAATTATAGCTAATAAAAATGCCCAACTGATTATCTAAGAATTTTGTAGTTAAACTATATTATTGATAGCATTTTGTACCTGTCCATTGGTTATGTGGTGAAAAAACATGAGTTAACAACCATGGTTACTCAGCCATAACTGTTAGGGATTAAAATGCAAAAAAAATTGATTTTGTATAATTACAGTGGGCAGAGGACTGAAACCTGCATATTTAGTTTTGTGTTTAAAGAAACATTCTAAATTGTTTTAACACTGCAGATGAGAAAGTTTGTTAATAGTAATGATGAAACCTAATGATAACTTTGGGCTATAACTATATTCATTAATTTAAAAACTGATGGTATGGGTAGCGATCGAACAATGTTTAAGACCTTCTTCGGTCATTGTCAGGTTCACAAAGAAAGAGGTAACTGACCAATAGCTGACCACATGTTTGAAGGTTGTTGTGTAATTGAGTTTCAGGAATGTAGAGGGCATGCTTAGATGTTGGATTATATTTATTAATAAAGGTATAAAGGAACACCTTTTATTTTGTCCTTCAGTTGTTGTATAAGTAAGGCTTGTTTAATTTTGCTTTTATTTATGTTTGTTTCTATGGTTATGTTGTGTTTATTTGATTTACAGTGTTTGAATTTGTGTGAATTCGGTGTAATCTGTCGGTTACCTCTTTTCTTTGTGATCCTGACTATGACCGAAGGTCATTGTTTGCTCCTCTAACCATACCAGCCCGTTTTACATGTAGAGAGAAATATATAATTGGGTTTTCTCATCGTCGCGAATTATTATGTTCATTTATGTAGCATACTTAGGTTTAGGAGAAATTCAAAAAATATACGTTTGTGTATCTACAGCATGATGTAAAACCAGTGGAACATGGTCTTTACCATGTTTCATTTGTACACATTAATTGCATAATCCATAAATTAATATTGTACTTTTTTTTTTCCAGGTTTTATAAATTATGGACTACAGGAAGACCAGAACAACAAAATAAAATGACTTGTGTACAGAACCCTTTCATTACAAACTTGTTCTATTTCTTCTGCAACTGAACTTATTCATTAAACGTACGGTTAGCAGTCTAGGAATCTGACACCTTCCAACGAAACAAGGACATGGTCTTTAAATTTTTGTTCATTACATCAGCTGAAAAACTAATCCCATTTCTTTTAAAATTATAAAGTTCTTAAGTTAATAATGAGGTTAAGCTATTACTACTAAGTTGTATAAAACACAAATGCTGATAGGTATATTTTAAAGATGAATAAATGTTAAGAGCCAAAATAAGCTTTCACATATATATTTTTTAAATTATGACTTTTTCCTCTCAATATACCACCTACCTTGTACATTGTAACTAAAAAGAGGTTTAGTGTAACAAATGTACATTTTTGGGATAATGTTATACTCATTTCAGTAATTTGGGAAGGGAGAAGATTTTAGTTCATTTGTGAAGTGAGTAAATCATGGTTCATATAGCATTGTTATTTTACACAATTTAATATTTAACTTTTTTCTTGTACATGTACTTAATATGAATAAATGTATGCACCCTTGGTGGTGGTTTATAGTTTTTATTGGTCAGTAGAATTTCATTATTTCAGTTACTTCTGTAATTTAATGTTCAGGATTAAGGTAAGTGTATATGTAAAAGAACCCCTACCCTCCCCAAAAACAAGCGCTTCTCAGTTTTCACATTAAGTATGATACACTTATGGCAGTAATCAACATAGGGTAAAAGCAGTTATTTTGAATAATTTTATTTGTATCAGTTAGTGCAAGAGGTTGTAGGAAATAAAGTATTACCCTGTACAAGTATATTCTGTATTGTATTTTTTTTGTTTCAAAAAGTAAACTTAAGAATGTTTTAAAGAAGCCAGTTTATCTTGTTATTAAAAATGTATACTTGTTTTCTGTTACAATTTTGAAAATTAGAATGCAATCAAAAGTAACTTACCTGCATAGAATCAGATTCAATATTCCTGAAATATCCCTAGACTGTTTTATGTTACTCTGAAACAAAAATAAAAGGTGCCATTTCTTTGATTGTCATATGTTCTTGTTCACAAACTTAGCCAAGAAGAGAAGACTTCTGATGCTGCAGCTAAGCATGGTCACTTGTGTTTATTAGTTCAAGGCAACTTGTTCTGAACTCTCATTAAAAATAATTGTAAATGATAAAATGATAAAGATCAGACACAGTTTTTGACTTCTTAAATATGCATATTCAAGTTATTATACAAATATCAAATGGGATTACATTGCCAATTCACACAGTTCTAAAATTATACTTCAAATAACTTTGTGAAAGACAGCAGGTGATTTATACAAAGTGAAAACTTCAACTACAGGTAATAAATACTTCCAAGAGATATAAAAGACAAGTCACTAGTTAAAGAAATTTTAAAGTATTTCCTTATCTACATCTATGAAAAATATGTTTATTACATTTTATTATTCATGTCACATTTCAAATTGTTTCAACATGGCTACAAAACACTTTTTTACCCTACTTCAAAATATCAACTTTCAGGAAATATTTAGTAACCATAATGTTTTCATTAGTGATGAGATAATTGTTTAAGGAATCTAGAATATTACAAGAAGCTTAAACCTTCACTAAAAGCAACTGGCACTACAGAAAAGTTTAACATACTTATTTATGTCTGATTTAATTCAGGAAAACTCAAAAAATTACACATCAAAAACCAAGTTTCTTTAAACAAGAAACTGATAAAAGTAAAACACTATTCAATAATCAAGGCTTGAACTGTTCTCACTTGTGTATGATTAAATTTGCAACTTTATCATTTCCTTATACCCATGACAAACCAGTCAATTAAAGATATTTTCATGTGCTACTATATCTTTAGGATATTAATTTCAATGCAAAAAGGTATACTACATCTATATATACATTTTTTTCAATTAAAACAATACCAAAATGGGCAGACAAACTTGTACTATTAAAAAAATTGACAAAAACAACAACCCAACAGGTTCAAAATAGATTGATGATGGAGAATATGATCTAAATTAATTTTAATATCACTTTCAGATAACTACTTCAACAAAACAATTTTTTTTAAAGTCCAAAAAATATATTCACATTATGTGATTGAGACATCTAGGAGAACAAGCTCAAATACTGCCTATGCTAAAAGTTAAAACCTAAAATTGTTTCAAAGAACAAATTATAAATATGTCCAAATAGGCCTTAATGTTTGTTATTGGTTTATAAGAGTTTACTGAAAACAATAATACATTATTAAGCACACCAAAACTTGAAATTCATACTGGATGTATTGCATCATGAAATAGTTTTATACAAGTGTTCTTTCTCTTAAATTTTAAAAGTATGAAAATAATTTGTTTGTATTCTAACAACATCCTTCTAACCCTTTGAACCTACAGACCAGAAAGACAGCATTACCTGGCAGGCAAGTGCTAAATTATTGCTTGTTTGGCATACACCTCCAAGCTTGCCAGATTTTCCATTTTAAAAACAGATTCTTAGTTGTTGTTGCATTTACAGTGTGAAAGTGAAAATAATTCACCAGATATTTTAGTATCATTTTGATAGCACTGTCATGCTGAAATATAAAATTCTAACCAAACAACTGAGTGACATAGATATGATAAAAAAAAAAAAAAGACAACAATTCCTTAGCTTGTGCAACTGCAAATCTGTCTTTAATCACAATTTTGCATCATGTTCTAGATAGTGACGATACTGATGATGACTGAAAGTGAATATAGCGATACTGAAACTTTTCAGAGTGAGTTAGCTGTTTGGCATCGTGTTCTTGATGGTGTTCCTGATGATTGCCAGTCGACTTGGTCAACTAACATCACTTTATTTTCCAGCCAAATTCAAACCATTGGAAAGTACAGGTCCAAAAAGTGTGAGAGCATGCTGCTGAATTTATTTCATTGTTTTGGGACAAATCTGTATGAAATGTAATTGTGCAGGAAACAAACTTTCAAGCTGAATATGTGAAATAAAAATAACTAACAATTACTATGCTAATTTGTTTGATCTGGTCACTGTTCCTGAAATAAAAGCTCTCTTCAGGTGTTGATCTGCCATAGAGATGCTGATATATAAAGATTGGTATGAGTTGTACTGGAAGAATAGCTGGATTACGACTACACTTAGATTCGGTAAGTTTTTCACTCAAAATTGAATTCTAGATATCTGATCAATGTTGCAATATGTAAATGAAAGAGATCAAAATGTTGACAAGTTGGACAAAATATACAAGAGTAGACCAGTTTTTGACATCACTGTGACTACCTTTCAACAGTACTATGTGCCAAACTGTGAACTATCACTGAATGAAGAAATTATATCCACAAAAATTCTGCTTAGTATAAAGGAATATATTAAAGACAAACCAATCATATGGGGCTTAAAAACATTTATGTAAAAGCAAAAGTGGACACCTTGTGAATGAGGAGGTGTATATGGGGAAAGATGATGTGGATTGGCTATTGGAGACAACACTGGATGCAATATGGTGCTTGTTGTGCAAATCATTTGAAGAGCATAGTCACTGTACACTTAATGATCAATTTCACACTTCTGTAAATGTTGCATATACGTAATTACTTGTTGGAAGAGCAAGGTACACAACTATGATACAACTGTGACCAACAGAAAGAAATTTCCTCAGGAGCTTGTTGAAAAGAAAATTGACTGCAGTTATCATTCATTGTTGTACAACAGCAGGACAGATGCTGTTATGTGGTGTGACAAGAAGCCAATTTACTTTTTGGTAACAATGTATATCGGTGATGCAGATTTAACAGTATTGTGCTATGACAGCAAGGAACAAACAAATGCCAGTGCCATGCCCAACTTTAGTAAAGGGCTATAATACTTATATGGCTGGTACCAACAAGAATGACCAGATAACAAAGCTGCAAATGCTATTACAAGTGGTGAAGATAACTTAAGGTGTAATAAAAATCCTTTCCTGATGTGCCTACAATACTCATGTTCTACAAAACTGCTACAAACCACATGGGGAAACAGGAGAAAACCGCGTCATGAATTAGTAGGAATATATCACTGCACACAGGTATCTATGTCACGTCAAAAGTCTGGCTCAGATGAGATATAACTGCTGAATGATCTGAATGAATTTACCTGGGGAATCATTAGGAGCAACTTCAAATAATAAATGCATTGTGTACACAAAGAAATAAAAGCAGGCAAAGAAAGTAAATTCAGAAGCCAAGGATAAGGACCTGCCAAGGCATACTAAAACTGTTTACTGATGTGAATCATGTGAGGAGTTCATGTGCATTGGTTCTGGCAATGAGAACTGCTTTAAGACTTATCTTTCCAAAGTCCAATTCCAGCAATAAATTATTGAACTGTAGCATCAATGATGGTATGCTATGAGAAATGTTATCAGTAAGTAAACTCACTGTTTTGTATTACAAACCCAAAGTTGTTATAACATTTTGAGAGGTTACCTTGTAAGATTTTACTAGTTTTCAAATTAAAAATAAACATTTTTCAGAATGGTTGAAAAGCCCCAGTTCATGGTGTTGAAAGGGTGTGGACCCCAGGGTTCAAAGGGTCAGAGGAAAACGTGTTAGTGTTTAAAAAGTTGTTTCTTAACAGGTGCAAGAATGACCATACTTTAACAATCATAAAAATGATAATCATTTATAACCTTTGAAAAATGCATGTTCATATATAATGTTTTAATCAAACTATTGCTTATAAAGTTTAATTTTACTGTATAGTTTATATATAACTTTCTGGCTGAAGGAAGGCAATAATGAACACTGTAGACAATTTGTGAAGTTTCATTTTTGGTAGGTGGTACCTCTCCAGTTGAATAGTATGTAGCAATTACATTGTGAGTTCCTAAAAGGTAAAAAAAAATATTACTAGTAAACTTTCTCAGCTTGTATTTCAGTAAAAACTAGTAAAAAATACACAAACTTACTTGCAGAATTTCTGAAGTTTCAGTTAAGCTGTTAACATTGCAGGAGTTCAGGTGACAAAATATGAAGAGCTGTTTAAAAACTAACAATAAATAAATCAAGTGTAGAAATAATTCTGATTATTTACAATCCACTAAAAACCTCTATAATTAATACCACTTGTATGACTTAATTTTTATTATAAAAAGTAGAATATGACAATCTCCTTAACAAAGCAGAAAATGCCTTGATAACAAGCATGATTGGAAATACATAAAAATCATACTGCTTTAAATATGTGTAACACTGAAGAGAATATTCAGAGAAAGTAATACTGCAATAAACTGAAGGTTTGACAGAATATAACCAAGATAAATAGCATTTTTCCAACAATATCATAATTCAGTAGAATTCTAATAGCATAATGCAAATGGAATATAAATGCATTTAACAAAGAGGAATGGCTGTTTTCTCTGTTAATACTATGATTGTGTTTAATAGGGTGTCTATCTTTGAATAACATTAGAATGCCAAGAATTGAGGAAGTAATTTTCACTGGATGCTGGCTGTTTCTCCTCATTAAAGTATTGTGACTTGTTTAATTATTGTAAAAATTCAAAACAACTTTTGAAGAAAAGCAGTCTAGGCTAGACAACGGATAATACAGCAAACACACATGCACTTTCTTCAATATCAGATTTAATTCATAGAAAAATAAATACTTGCCACAATGGTTCAAGCCAAAATTTAGTATAGAGTTTGTAACTTAATAAATATTTGCACTTAATAAAAAACACAAGCCAAAAACTATAGGATGTGATTAGGTAAGATCATGTGTGTTTATTTTAAATAATTAGTGGTTGTGAAACCGTAACGTTAATTTCAGGAGTTTAAAATCTACACACACAAAAATTAAAAAACATAGTTTATCAACTTGTATTACTATTAAACAACATTTCACCATGTGGTAAACATATATCTTATTCATCATTATTTTAATTTTTAAATAAATTTGAACAAATATGTAGCATAACTAAGATAATCTTATACCACAAAATAATAACAATAAATAAAAGATTCATACTGAACTTGACAGGCAGTAATAATTTATGGTGCTGGAAAGAAGTTTATCATATTATAAAATACATTTCAAAAACAAGTTTTCTTTTTAAGTTAAACACAAAAAATTGCATAACAATTGCCTAAATTTTCTCTAGTCTGTATTTTGACCCAGAATCATAAACAAGTGTAAATGGTATTTATGAAATACCTGTATCCCTCACTATTTATTTTTACATTAAGTCTCTGTCCTCCCAATTTGATGTTACAGTACGTGTCACAAGACTGAGGTAAATTTACTTGAGAAAAAAACTAGAGAAACTGAGTTTGAAATCTGATCCAAGACCGTAAATAGTTAATTAACTCTAAACCTTATATTTAGTACCACTAAATATAAGCTTGGTCAATATTCATTCACCTTGTATGAAAATATGTTCACACAGTTGGGGAGGATTTTTTACCTATCATCTTTGACTGATGACTAAGCTTTGAAAGTTAATCAAACTACAACACTGCATGTAGTTTATGTTGTATATGCTTGTTAAACATCCATCCATACAATCTTGAGATATGATCTTCACAAGATCGGAAATATGAATAGGGGACAACCAATATGCTCTGAAACATTTACAGTGAAGAAATAAAAAAAACTTTCTCTTATATTATGGATGGTAGCATGAGAGTGGACCTTAAATTAAGGTATAAATAAATTTGCATGTCAATTAACATCCAGTTACTTCATGACAACAGCATTAATACCAGTTCATTTTAGTTCAACTAGGGCAGTTTTCCACTTTCACAAACTTCCATATCAAAAAAACAGAAATTGGTAACAAAGATAATAAAGGTAGCCCAATTTATAAAACCACATCCAATGGAGTAGATAATTTAAAAAATGAAGGAGTCAATCCATTAAAGTATGAAAACGTTAAACCAATGAACTTCTCAAAGCCTATTTGTACCTTGTTTACACTATTTTCTTGATTATTATTAACAAACAGCAAATTACTTTTTAGTGGAACACTTCTATAAAAAAAAACATGCACTTTAATCACATTTTAACATGAAGTTTATTTAATTTTTTGTTTGCTTAAACTTTTTCCTTGTTCAACTGAATATTAGCAGAATTTTTCATGATTTAAAATGATCTAGATCTTGACTTACTTTCCGAGTTTAACATATTCTAGTGTGTAATGATAAAAGTCAATATAACAGAACACACAGAAGAATAGCCCAGCAAACAATTGTGAAAAACCTGGAAGTAAATTCTATAAAGGCAAGAAATCTGCTTCAGTAACATCAGATTATAAAACATGTTAATTAAGTTCTGAAAGCTCCTGTCCTAATCTATAGTTTGTGGTAGCAACTGTTGTACCTGTAGCACCATTTCTTTCTTAAATCTAACATGAGTAAATTTTGTTTAATATGACTTAATAACAATATTCCCTACATTTCAACTTAATCTAAGTTAGAACCAACAATTACTGCATCCTTCCCAGATAGATCTTGAAGACATTGATTGGTTCTCAGCTATGAAAAGTGGTAAGGTTTAAAGCCAATAATTATCAGAAAGGATAGATGCTAGTTTTAATGATATTTATTATCAAGTAGTACTGTGTGCAAATTAGATGTTTGAACATAGTTACTTGGATGCAATCAGAGGTAATGTAGCAACATCAAAACAATTTTGGACTACTTTTCATATACTTATGGGTTGGGATTTCTTTTTCATGGTGCTTTGATGATTTAAATAAAAAAATTCTGATAAATATTCTTATGTCCATGTAAAAGTTACGGCAGTATCTTTTTATTACAAGAATTGGGTAAAGAAACTGAGATTAAGATGTATGATTAACTATAACCTGCAATGGTAAGCTAGCTGAATGACAGCTTATTTTTACTGAACATCCTTTTACGTCTATTTATTGTATTCCAACAGTACAAAAATATTTTATTGAAAACATACTAATTATTAGATACAAATTTATCTCAGTCAAAAAATAGTTGACAGAATATTACATTACCATGTCTTACACAGATAACAGGGTCATCTGATTATAGTTTACCAGTATGTCTTTGTCAGTCATGATGTACTTGTATGATTTACAGTAAGACTGATGAAAATCAAAGTTAAAAATGATTGAATATATGATATCAGATCTTCTGATAATTAACAACAGAAAGGTTCTCCTTTATAGTTTTTGCAAAACAACTTCACAACAAAATGTTACATTTCATAACCTTAAAAACAATACAAATACTACATTTTTATGTATTTTTTCAAATAAAAATAAAACAGATTTAATATCTAAAGTGATAAAGTATTGCTACCAAGAATGAAAAGAACATGGGATATAAGAAATACCTATCTGGTCCATAATTATGGTAACGTGTAAATGAATATTTAACAAAAATGAACTTACCATAATAGCATTTACAATGTCATTATTGTTGTTCTTGAGTGCTTTAACAGCTTTAGTTCTGGAGACATTAGCCTGAGACATAACTAATTCAATGTCCTTACTTTCAACACCAGCTTCATCCACCTACATAAAAGATCATCACGTTAGTAAGGTAAGGAAAGTACAATTACTTTACATCTCAGTACTCACATCACAAATGATATGTTTAAAAACACTGCTTGGCCTAGCATGGTCAGGTGGGTTAAGGCGTGAAACTTGTAACCTTAGGGTCACAGATTTGTATCCCCATTGCACCAAACATGCTCACCTTTTCAGTCAGGGTGGCATTATAATGTGATGGTCAATCCCACTATTTTCTGGTAAAAGAGTAGCCAAAGAGTTGGTGGTAGGTGGTGATGACTAATGCAGATATCCCCTAGAGAAGCTTTGCATGAAATTCAAAAACAAAAAAACACTGCTAGTAATGGTTTATTCTCAAAATAGTCTAACAGTAATGATTTTTAAACTGGTAGGCCACATACATCCTCAATCCCAATAGTATTAGGAAATAAGACATCTTCAATATAAATTTACCAACTTCATAACATAATATGCAAATAACCCCAGTTAAATACAGGTATGGCTTGATAATCACCACAGAGTATAAAATGTCACGTCACCAATGAAAGGATGCCAGACTTATTCAACAAGAAACTGCCAAGTTACTTGGAACACCATTTAAAAATAAATAGGATGAAGATGGAGTTCCATTTACATCAAAAAGCAATTTTTGCACAGCAAAGGCAACCAAACTCAACAGAACTTTAAGTTGTGAGAAGTGGAAAATGACTCATGCCAAATGGATGCTACTGCTGCAGGACTGATGCAAATATGTCCCAATATTATAAGAAGTTTATTTCATAGCGTTGACAACAGTGGCAGAGTAGCTAGGCATAAACAACTACCAGTATTGTATGGAATGAGAATCACAGATGATATCAAACCCTCCTTTCATTTTCTGACAAGTCCAGTTTTACCATAACTCTCAAAAAAAAAAAAAAAGGGGGTATCATTTGAGGAAGTTGACAATCATAACTGGTTGCATGCAGAGGTTATTGTTATTCGACACATCAAAATTCTCAGTTAAGTTTTTAACCTTTCTATGCAAGTAACCAGCATACAAGAAACAGTATTTTAATGGAAGATGGAGTTCCTCCTAATTCAGTCTAAGTAACAAATGGATAATTTTAAGACTATGACATTATCACTCTCTTACTGTTAAGCCAATTGCTGGATATGAACCCTATGAAACATGTGTGGTTCTTTCATGATTATTTCCTGTGAAAGCACTGCAGACAACTAAGTTTTAAGGGCATTCTCATTCAAGTTCTTTGACAGAAATAGGGTGTAATCCTATTTCAGATCTTGTAAGACATATTTCCATTATTGTATGACCCATATAATACTCTTTGAGATTCTTTTTTACGGCTTCCACATTATCAAATGACACTGTATTATATGGAAGATCAAGATAGTAATTTACTACAATGAAATTTACTGTACAGTTACAGCAGAAAGTGTTTGTATCCCTGCATCATGAGAAGTTTTTCCTCATAACTTAAAAAGTATCATGATTAGAATAATGAAAGTATAGAATATTATAAATATTATACCAACACACATTATACAAGTTTATATGTAAATTGAACAACAAATAAATGGTTTATAAACAAATAACCAAACATAGGAGTGGCAAAAAGTGTTCATGTATCAACTTTAATGGTCAGTTGTGTAGACTTTCAGGTGAATTACTTGGCACAATCTCTCTTCATAGCCCTCCATGATCATTTAACAGTACTCGACTGGTATTTTCTTCCATTCTTCTTTTCAGAAGGCCTCCAATTCTTGCAAGTTTTTGAATGACACTGATGGACCCTGAACTTCAACTTGTGCCAAACATTTTCAATTGGATTGAGATTAGGTGACTGCGATGGCCACTTCAGAATGATTATATGGTTCCCCTGCAACCAGGATTGCACATCAGTGATGTCGAGAAACCCACTTGTTGAGAACTTTTATATGCAAAAACGGCTCTTCTGGGCCCAGAAAACACTTCAAATAGAAGAGCGAACAACGTTTCGACCTTCTTCGGTCATCGTCAGGTTCACAAAGAAAGGGTTACTGGTCGGAAGCTGACCACATGTTTGGGAGGGGTTGTATAATTGAGTGTTGCAATGTAGAGGGCGCGGTTTGAATATATAATTTTGTCTATAATATTAATATAGGTATAATGGTGTTCCTTTATATTGGTTTATTTTGGGTTTAAGTTGTTGTATAAGTAAGGCTTCTTTAATTTTTCGTTTGTTTATGTTTGTTTCTTTATTTAGTATTTTAGTGTTTTCTATGGTTATGTTGTGTCCATTTGACTTGCAGTGTTCGAAAACGTGTGAAGGTGACTTTTTATGTTCTTTGAATCTGGTTTCCATTTTTCTACTTGTTTCTCCTATATAGAAGTCGTGGCAGTTATCACATTGTATTTTATAAATAATGTTGTTGTGGTGTTTGTCAGTGTAGTTCTTACATAGTATAGACCTTAGTTTTGTGCCTGGTTTTTGAATAAATTTAGTGTTAACTGGAATGTTATATTTTGTTACTAGTTTTTGCCAAATGTTGGTTATTTGTTTGCTGATGTCAGGAATATATGGTATACAGCAGTATATGGTTTCGTGATTTTTTGATTCGTGAGATATATTTACTTTTGTTGGTTGATTTTGCTTTCTGTCTAGGTGTGTGCGTATAATGTTTTCTACGGTTTGTGGAGGAAACTTATTAATGTTGATGAAGTGTTGTTTTATTTTATCTAATTCATCGTTAATTTTATCTGGTGAGCATAGTTTTATGGCTGTGTTTATCTGGTTTCTTAGTATGTTGAGTTTTTGTTTTGTTTCATGTGCTGAGTCCCAAGGAATGTATAGTCCAGTATGGGTGATTTTTCGGTGGATTTCTGTTTTGAATTGTGTGTCGGTTCTTATAATTTTGAGGTTAAGAAATGATATTTGATTGCTTTCTTCCTGTTCACATGTGAAGTTAATGTTGGGATGTATAGAGTTAATGTGAGTGAAAAAGTTAAGTATGTGTTCTGTAGATTCGAATCCCGCAACCGTGTCATCTACATATCTGTACCAGTATAGTGGTGGATGTAATGCTGTATTAATTGCTTGTGTTTCAATTTGTGTCATAAAAATATTGGCTAGAACTGGCGATACTGGGTTGCCCATGCTTAGGCCATTTGTTTGTATATAGTTTTGGTTGTTGAACATGAAGTTTGTCTTTATTGTGGTGAATTCTATGAGGGTTGCTAACTGGTTACTGGGAATGTCTATGATCGGGTTAGGGTCTCGAATATAGAGTTCTAAGGCTATCTTGCAGGCTTCTGTTGTTGGAACTTCTGTGAAGAGGGATATAACATCGAAACTGGCCATTAAGGCTTTATGATTAAGTTGATTTAGATTGGACATAAAGCAAGAATTGAAAAGCAAGAATTATTTTGCAAAATTTATACACACTGATGATTCATCTATTTACAAAATGAGTTCACATACTGCATAGTGACAATCTTTTTACTTAAAGATTTAACCTTAATTTTTGAAGGTACTAGCAAATAGTTAATAGTTGGGGTTTTGCAACTAATAAATTCTGAACTGCAACTAACAACATTATTCTTTAAAATTAAGAGTATCTATGTCACAATTAATTATTTCATGTATTAAATGTTAATTAATATATCTATATTATATTTATATGTATGAAGCTTCTGCACTATTTTCTCTTCGAATATGAAAATACATTCTAATTTCAACTATTTTACAAATGTTAAAGCCAGTATTCCATTGCTGGTTGCTAGCCTGAATTAAAAAAGAAAAAAAATACTATATTAGTGAAATTTTAAATGCTAACAGTTGAAGCATATTAAACCAATTGGCCTAACACTAGTAACAGCTGCACTAAACACAGCAAAGTTAAGAGGAATATATATAAAAAAAACTGCAGTTTACATGCTCTTATGAGCAACTACTTGAGGACAACACTTTAACCACTAAAAAAACTCCATTGCAGATAACAGACAGTATGAATATAACTGGCACACTAAGATGCTATTTGTCTTTGCCACTCAAAATAAGTTGATGTTGCAGTGACTATTTTCCAATGCTTAGCATGGGCAAGCCATACAAGTTCAAATAGAAATCATGTGGAACTGGTAAAATAAACAATCCCATTAGTCACAATTATAGTAGCTTACTTTATGCACAATCTTGTAATATAAATAGGTGAAATGCACACATCATGGGTGTATTTGGTATTTAACAATAAGAATCTGCAAGTCTTTCTCCCAAAACTATAACAATTTTTTTTATACTGCCTTCTAAGTTTTATCCACAAAACTACATTACTAGTCAGTAAATTTTCTTACATTAACTTTAAGCCTTGCAACACTGTATAATAATCAAAACAACAAAATATCTTTTGAGAAGTGTGGACACATTTATTAAACAAAACCGAGTCATTCTGCAAGTCGTCTAGTCAGGTTCACAACTTAACACACCTTATTTAGCTGTTGATGGACTTCATTTGGTTGTGTCATAAACACTTAAAACATTTTACTCACTTTAATTATACATATACAAAATTTAATTAAACTTCCCACATGGTTGAAAGGCTAGCTATATGTATCCAAGATCTTTTAATTCTATAAAAATTTGCTGATACTGTTATCAATTGCTAAAAATTCTTTCATTTGCAGTACATCTGTAACATAATTCGTTCCAACTTATGAAGCACTGGTGAATCAAAGAATGTATTAGCATTACATAGAGATGACATGGATGGCCGGCCATCTTAAAGCAATACAATAAAAAGTCATCTTGATTTACTTCTCCACAGGTCATTAGAAGTAAGATATATGAAGAGTTACCTGACATAGTTTCTTTAACTACAGTGCATGTTCCACTTTTCAGCTATGTAGAGCATCCCAAAATAAAAATGTTTGTGAAATGCCAAACCCAAAATTTTTCATGTTCATTCATCATCATTTTTCTTCAGCAGGCCGAGCATTTACCTTGTTCTATGAGTAACTATAACTTCATCATTTGATTGAGCAAAACAATCTTTATGATCTGTAACCTCATTTATTATAATTATATGTAAAATTTATACAGCTTTAGAATACACCATAATCTAATAATCCACACATGCTAACATATAAGGTAAATTTATCACTGATAAAAAGTGGGTATGTATGTCTAATCACTGAACTGAAAAAAATTGCAATGAGATGTCCTGTAATTAACGTCCAAGCAATACTGAGCCCTACATTTCAAGCAAAGGGTGTGCTCAATCCATCCCTTCTCAGGGTAAGAAGAAGGCATCATTAACAGAGAAATTTCACGATAGTAACCTTCACAGTACATTACGACTGGGAAAGTAAGGGTTCTCCCATATTTTGGACTGGTGTGGAAAAAAGAAAACAAGGTGGATGAAGAACCAGATAGTTTGTGTGTGTATCTCAGTCATTAGCCCAAATCTGGAATTTGGATCTATTCCCACTGAGAAACAACTAATACAACTATAGATAGCAAGTGTGAGCCAGATGTAAAAGCAGGACCACATGTTGCAATGAAACAAACTTTATCATAAAAAAATATAAATCAACTTGAAAAAAAAAGAAATTAAAAACATTTACAATTCAACATATTTAAAACATATATTTTGCAATCTAACATAAAAGTGCAATGTAATTTTTACTTTTATTATAAATCACATCTTCCAGAAAATTCATAGAAAAAGTTTAAATCAAATTAACAATTTAAGCTTTCTATTCTTCAGAAGATCACTCAATTAACTTAAGATTTCCAACTTCACAAGAAAAATCTTACCTCTTCTTCTTCTGCTTCTGATTCTTCATCAATTGGTTGTGATACATTAGCTTTTGTGGGCTCACCAGCATTCAACCCTGGTTCAGGAGCTTTGAATTTCTCTGCTGCTGCCATCTGTGCTTGCTGACTGAGATCTTCAATCTTGAATGAAAAATAAGTATTATTCAAAAAACTATTAGCTTGAGAATCCACTGTACACCAAACTTCCTACCTTACCAGTAAAACTTGAAGAAAAACAAGTACTGTCAAGAAAATTTTAATAGCAAAGTAAAATCATTCAATGTTTCACTGTTTTTTCAGGTTCTGGGAATAACTTGTGTAAAAAAAATTCATTATAAAATTCTAAAATGCTGTAAACTTTGACAGAAGTCACCTGATAGAAAATGATAAAAATTCTTCTCACCTTAGCTTCACCAAAAACTATGTATGTGTCAGAAGCTGGGCTTTTATAAACACTAGGTTTGGTGATTACAAACAATATGTTTCTTGATTTACGAACAGTGACTCTGCTAACACCCAAAATTTCCTTCAACCCAAGCTTGGACATTACTTTGCGTGCTTTCTTTTCACTTCGGCTCTGTTTATATTTGCTAACCATTTCTTCTGTTATACCTGCTGCCTGTGCCATCTGAAACAAACCACCAGTCTCTTATGTTTCCATATCAAGAAAAACTTGAAAGACATTATAATCTAAATAACTTATGTGATGGATTTACTGTTGTATAGATATTTTAATACTGATGTTTGATTTAATGAAATATGCTTTTAAAAATGCACACAACTTATAGTGTTACATTTGTACTGTGAAATTCTCACTTGTTCACTAAATTTGTAGACGATTCTCAACAGTATTAATAAACATTATACTATTTGTGTATGTAAATATTAGTGGTCGACAGTATTGTTGGTATACTTGAAATTTTTAGAATTTACTTTATGATTATAAAAAAATAGCCAATGCAATACACAGGGAAACAGTATATATTGTTGGTTTGCTATAGTCGATATACAATAAACCTTGATAGCTATAAAAGTGGTAAACACTTATTAATTTGGAAACCACAGGTATTTAACCAGGAATGTGTATAGATTTTGAATATTATTACAAATAAGTTAACTTTAGTGGATTAAGAGTAGATGCTAATATTTCTACAAAGACACTATATAATCTGTTCAAACCATATGGTAACTGTTCCTGACTAGGTGAATGAGTTATAAAAGTTTCAAGCTCTTCCAATTATGATAAAATCCTCACTATAAGGGTATGTTTTTGACAGAAGGCTATTCCAGGGGTATCTGCACTTACCATCTCTAACTTTGAAGCAATAAATAACATGGAAAGAAGTTAGTAAACACCAGTCATTATTAATTCTTGAGGTACTCTTTACCACTGAATAGTGTGATTAACTGACAAGTTATATCATCCCCACAGCTGAGAGGATGAGCATATTTGGCAAATGGTTTCACGACCCAAAGATTGTAAACCAGCCACCAGTCCACACAAAATTGTCCCAAATGCATTTGCCAATGTTCCATAAATTACAAAAGCTCACCTGTTCCTGACTAGTTGACTGGGCCCCAGAAGTTTCAGGCTGTTCCAATTCTGGAACAGAATCTTCACTCTCAGAATCTGTCCCAGATTCATGTGCTAAGATTCCAAAAATATATTTTTTTAAATTAGCACAAGTTTAAGTAATATATATTAGAACAATAAATTTCACAGATTGAAGTAGTACTGAAATTTATGATAACGAACTTGGTTTTTTAAGTTGAATCTAGAAACAGGTGCAGGCTGAATTAGAATGGACATTAATATGCTTGTCCATACTTAATGGTAAATTTTTAAAACTGCTCATGTTCCATTCATTACATACTCAGTAGATTAATACCATTACAAAGTTGTCTATGGTTGACAGAAATCATCATTCAACACTTGCTTATTTATACAAGCACTGATATAGATTCTAAAACATTATTTAATCATTTACAATAAAAAAAAACATTCTAACATAACTAGCCTATCTTTTTTCTCCCAAGTCTTCCAAAAACCTGTTAAATTATAATTCCCTTTTATCCAACTTTTATATAAGCAATATATTTCAAATAAGCATTAAAATATTAAATAACCATGCATTATAGTTACTCAAAACAAATGAATCTTAAAACTAGTGGTTCATGTTAGTTCTTCTTAGTTTCTGCATCGACAATGCTTTTTATACTTCATCAATACAATACCCACATCATCAACACTCAGATTGTATATAATTATAATATACATTGATAAAAACCTTGTTTGGCTGTTTGGTAAGAATAACTTTATCAGTATATTAGAAAATCCCACAAAATGGTTGTGTCATCCACCCACAGTGTTAATGACCTAAGTTCACAGAGCTTACATTGATATACTGCTTTTATGTCAGCAATCACTTGTGACAAATAAATAATCTACATTTCAAACAACTGAAAGCCAGTCATGCTTTTCTATATATATACTCTTATTAAGGTATTCAGTTTTGGTACTTAAAATTACTTCCATTACAATGACCAGATAAATACATTCATGCAACCAAGTTTAATCTGTCTGTGATGTGTTCTCATTCAATACACATCATCACATAAATATGGTATGGCCTATTTGGAGTCTACTTTTGATTACATGAAAAAAATTAATATTGCAAGCTGAATTACCTTTTCAAGCAGACTACATACTCATATGCAAATTAAAACAACTTGGTAATGAATGTAGTCAATTAAATATACTTTCTTACATACAAAGATTACAATGCATTATTTCATCAATTAGTTCCTTTCCCATTTGACATTTTTGGCCTTAAACTCACTGACATCTCATAAGGTTTATCCAGCTTAGGAGCTTTAGGTTATATGTAACTAAATCTACAGACTAAACTAAGAATGCAAAGTAACCTCTACACTCATTCAAATTATTGAACTAAAAATATAATACAGTTCAATTACAGAACACACAGACATATTTACCACATTCCAAACAAATAAGCTAACACAAAACCAAATAATATTTATTGTGACACTTGCATAAACCTTTTCAAAGTATACTAACCACATTCATTTGTCTTCGCTGTCTTTTCTTGAACAGTTTCAACTTCAGCAACACTGACTTCTGGCATAGTTTGTGTAGAGTTGGACAGTGTATATCATTAAATATCTGGGGAATTCTAATAAAACAAATTAATCATAGAAGTGTTAAACAATTAAAATGGCTAAACTAAGAAAAATTTTATATGGCTAGTGTTGGTATTATTTCTTTTCTGAATAAAATATTAAAAATAAAATTTATTCAGATTATTCAATTAACTGCTACTTATTCCATTAACAAGAAAAATAGTCAAAAATATAAAGCATATCCCACAAAATAAAGCAGTAAGGTATTGCTGTTACACTGTTTTAGAACCACATAATCCACAAGGTTCTAAACCTTTTATATGTTTATATTTCAACATTAAAATGAGAAAATTGTGCTTATGAAATATCTATGACCTGATTTTGACCCATGGCATTCAAAAGATCAATCAAGTCTAGAACTTTGTATGTAGTGCCCATTTTACAATTTGGGCAAAATTCACCCATCCATTCTTGAAACATCCTATCCACAATAGTGAGAAGAACAGGGAATGTCAGTATACCATACTGTCCATGCTCTTATTTGCAATGAAGGATCCAAACAAATGTGAGTGAGGTGAGGGAAGAGAATTGTCCCAAATCATGTAGAATTATATAAACTACACTAGCATTGGAACAAAAACCCATTCCTTATTGCTTCCTTTCTGTGTGGTGCTAAGGCACTGTAGAGGCTAGCAGAAGGTAAGACTGATCAACTAGCCATTATCCTTAACCCTTTTGGCACTAGATAAAAATTTGTAATGTCTGACATGGCGCTGAATATATATTTTTGATACTTCAACTAATGACAATATCAGTACTAAAAGCATGATATCTTGGCAATAATGCAACAAAATTCCCTGAAATGTTCAGTGCTTGTATCCAATACTATATATGTTAAATTCAATACATAAGAGGAATAAAGGAAGACACCCTAATACACAACAAAGGAGTGCCATGTAAAGCACAATAATTTATTATAAATTGTATACAATTTGTGCAGCATCCCATTGATAGTCTTTGTGGTTATGATACATCTCACGACATGGTGAAAAGCACTTGGGGAAATTGCACTGTTTGCAGAATTAATTAGTCTGCTTCCTTTTCCATCCAGCTGAGCTGTGTATCTATCACAGCAAACCGTACAATCAGGTTTGTGTTTTTTGTTCTAATATTGTCCAATACTATGTCTTTCCACCAAGTGCTGACCTTTATAAGTACTTGGTCTTCTTTTTCATTTGGCTTTGCTAACATATCCCTCCAGCAAACTTTGAATAATCTGCTCTCTGAATAGTCTTGGAATGACAAACTCTTTGTCATTCTCTTCATCATTTAAAATAATATTGATTACTTCTTTTGTGGTACAAGTTTCTCCTTTCAGCATTATAACAATGTCACAAGTATTAACAGAATATGCAATGAAGACATCTTCTAAAACAATGAACAGTATGATATACACAGGCTAGAAAACAAAGAAATCACGTAACCATTAGTTTGAATACCTTCTGAGAATCCCAAGTAAACAATGAATGACCAATGCATAGTCAAGTAAGAACAACTTCCTCTTTCTGATCCTTATTTCTGAAGATGGCCAGAGTCCAGTAGAGAGTTATATTTTATAAAGCTTGTTTTTATGTTGCTCACTTCAAGTCAACTTCCAGCTGGCACAGAGCTGAGCCTTTAATGCAGGACTATAGTCCATGTGTGGAACAGGCACAGTGGTGATAGTGCCAGAGCAGAGAGATTTAGCTGTGGTGTTGGCAAGCTTATCCACACAAATACCAACATGGCCTGGTATACAGAAAAACTGGATAGTAGATGTTAAAGAAAAATGGGCTAGTCAGTTTTGAATATCAGTGAGAACAGGGTGTGAGCTAACATGAGGCGATTCCAAGTCAATTAGAGAACTAATGGAGTCAGTATAAATAGTAAAGGGATGATTATAGTCATTGAGACAGTTCAAAAGGAAAGAGGTGAATACTCTGCCCGAGTCTTGATGGCCAAGAAGGTGGAGAAACAAGCAGAGATGCTAGATACCTGGCAAAAACTTTAACCTAGAGTATCGGCAATGCTCTGAATATTAGCTACTTCTTGGCCACCAGAGAGTAAGATCGACAGGGGACAGAACTGTAGTGCCCACTGACCTTTGGAACTGGTGGTAGAAGATATGCCAGTTGTGAAGTTAATCCAAGATTCCTTCCGGTTTTGACGTCTTACCCACCTAGCATGGGCCCACTGGAAAGGGATGTGATTTGAAAGTGTGGGATATCTACGGAAAGTATCCCAGGCCCATTTTTGTACCTTCCGTGCCATGTGGTCAGCAGGATTCCACCATAGATGAGGATATAGTGGAAAATATGTTGAAATTTTAAGAATATATTGAGTAGCTGTTTGTATAATACAGTCAGTTACTGCTGCCACATAGTTGTCTATTGATGGCTGACAGACAAAGGCAGGATAAAGTTCGGCAAGAGCAGTGAAAGTGGACCAGTCTGCCAGATCCAGCTTCCACCAGGACATGCAGGTTGGGTGGTATCAACCACGGCCAGTCTCTCTCAAAAGTATAGGAAAATGATCACTGCCTCATGGATTATTGTCAAGCCTCCATGAAAACTGGGAGAATAATAAAGGGAAACAAACTGAGAGATCAACTGCAGTAAAGAACTAACTAGGTGCATGAAAATAAGTGGAAGAACCAGTACTGAAAAAAGAAAGGTTGTGATCAGAGAGCATATGCTCTACAGAGCAACCCATCCTATCAATAACAGCACTTCCCCAGAGGGGATGACATCCATTAAAGTTCCCCAGAATTAGAAAATGAGACAACAGCAACTGTTCAATGAGAGCATCAAGGTCTGATTGATCATATGTCTCTCCAGGTGACAGGAAGAAAGAAAAAACAGTGATGGTATGACCCAAGGAAACACGTATGGCTACGGCCTTCAAGGGTGTGTCGAATGGCAAAGACAGGACAGACACATGCTGATCAACCAAAAGTGCCACTCCTTGCACTCGTCCATCACACAGCCTGTCATTTCTGTACAAAGGTGACTGTATTGGCAGGTTTCAGAAATATTTCCTGTAAGTAAAAACATACAGGATGTTAGGAAGCAATCTGTATTTTGATGCTATCCAGATTAGAATGTAAACCTCAACAATTTCATTGTATCAGGGTGGCCATTTTTATTTGTGTGTAGGTGAATTGAGTGGAGAACCCTTTTGTTTATGATCATGTCTTTTTTCCTTACTGTCCTTATTTGAGGGAGGTCTATCAACCTACATGTATCCTGTCCTGGGTCAATTGTTGGAAGGGGATTCCAGTGATTGAGCAAATGAATGAATGATTGTTTTGCATCTTGGGGTGCAAAAACAAGATGTATCCAAAGAAATGCCTGTATCTGGAACCAAAGGATGGGAATCTTGGGGTTTGTTGGAATGTATTGGAGGAACAGAGATGGGTGTAGAAGTTGATTAATCAACTTTTTTAACCATGAAGGTCAAAAGGCTTTTCATTTGTTTTGATAATGATTCTCTTGAGTAGAGAAAACCATGAGAATCTCTGATTTAGGGATGTTTTTCAAATATCTCTCAACAATAACTCCACTTGATGAATTTAAAGTAGAATGAGGTGTAACCTCAACAGATATATTCCCAATCACCTTTGATTGTAAGAAAAGTTCACTGTGTTGAGATGTGGATGTTTCCACCAATATGTCACCAGATCAAAGCTTCTTTACTGAGTTTGGAGAGCCAGCAAGTTTCTCTGGTCCCTTCTAAATGAAAAATTGAAATATTTGCCCTGAAGATTTGTCTAAAAGAGAATGTAAGATAAGAAAATGAGGTACAACAGGTGTTACAGTTGTTGAAGATTGCTACTCAGAATTTTCAAGACATGGTCTTTTATCTATGGTCTATTTTTTCACTATTTTATTTAAGTTTTTACTTGGAGGATCTGTAATAAAAAAAAATATATTTCGGTGCCCACTGACCCCACACCCACCATGAACCCCTATGAGGGAATGCACTACAAAGTAAAACAAGGACATTGCAGGATTTATTGAGCACTTTACACAAACTCCATCATCAAATACAATGTCTGCAATACTTGTTGAGAACATCCAACACTGATACTTGGTTATCCTAGTCCAAGTGGACCAGCCAATTGACCCAAGCCTGCCATCTACAGGAATTCAAGGCCAAAGTGGTATGTTAAGGTTCAACCCCTCAACCTCCAGGATCCTCTCCTCCCATTCATGGGTTGCCACAAATGACAAACACGTGAGTAGACGTTTGGATCCTAGAGGAGGTTAACCAAAAGAAAAGAATATTTCCTGGGAGGTCCCCTCACCACATACAGGAATCTACACCAAGATATACTAGAGAGAGTGGAATTCCATGGAAAAAAACAACCACTGTCAATTGCCTTTGAAATGGACAAGTACAATAATTATCAGCCTGTAAAAGACAAAGGATATGACCCAAGTTAGAATTATTGTGTAGGGAAAAAAGACTGAATACAGAAAACATCCAGTCACCCTCCTGAGCATTTCAAGACTTGGAAAGAAACAAATAGTCAATAAAAATTGACTTATCCCTATGATAACAAGCACAGAAAGAATCCAAGGTAAAAGTGAGAGGAACAATTCCAGGAAGTGAAGAGAAGAAAATACTGTTAAAGCATATATATAAAAAGAGACTAAACCACTCCAGACATAAGGTTCCACTGACAGAGCTATACATTCTAGAATTGGAGACCGTACAAGTGAAAGCAAGGCATTGAAAAGAGTTTAAAGCCAGCAAAGATAGGACCCTCATAGTGGGAACAAACTACTAGAGGATGGAAATAGCCCAAGAGATAAATACGGTAGCTGTTGGTCTCAAAGACAAAGTCAAGATCAAGTACAACAGTAGTTGAGATGTCCGAATGGATTATTATAACCACAGATATAAGATGGAATATGATAAACAGCCAATATCTTGAGCACAAAGATGCAGAGAACCACTCCTTTGGAGACCATACACTGGAGTTAAGATTACCACCTCACCAAAACAAAGGCAATGGTTAATAGGTTGTATATATAGATTTGATTGCAATAGTAGGAAAGCCCAAATATGCAAGAAATGTAAGCCCTCAAACACACCACTGAACCTTGGGGAACTCCAAAAGATGCAAGTCAGAGTAAGAAAAGGAAACATAAATGTTCAGGGTCACATAGATTCAAATTTGCCACCACAACAGTGAGGTGTGAAAAAGAGATTTGATCTTGGATATAGTACATCAAAGAGGGTGCACATGGACACTTGCAAAAGGAACAAAGGCCACAACTAGACAGTCCCCAAAAAGATAGAAATTCTCATTTATGGAAAAATAGGGAAACATGACAGTTTGCTATAAAATGCAATATGTCTCAAAAATGTGAAACAGATGACTGAGTTTACAAAAGATGGGAGATGAGTAGCAACCAAGTGCACACATAGTAGTAGAATAAAAAGCTAAAAAATATTTAAAAAGCCCATCAAACCTGAATGAAAGCAAAGGATTAAAGCCAACCCAGAGGAAAAGGCTGGAAATAGAATATGAGAATGCTGTGAATGAACTAAGTGAAGTGAGAGATAGGTGGACAAATTACAATGTGAAGAAAGTATATGAGACATCAGTATCAGTCATTCCAACACCAGAAGAGTGCCAACATCACAGGACAAAATATTTTTGTCTGAGGTAAAAAAACTACCAAAACTGATTCAAGTAGGGCAGAATTTCATGGAAATAAAACTCCAGAGTGGTAGTGTGAAATTTTTCCATGATGTTCAAATCAGGTAAGGTAGATAGTACAAGGATAGGAAAATACATTGATAAAGCACCCAGTAGTCTTGGACAAAAAAAAAAATGTTCTGCATGTGTACAAAATGGAAAATACAAGTTTCCATCAAACCAAAAACAAGTACCTCTGAGACTCATGATAGCCAGACTTAGCAATGGGTGATGTTGGATAGTAACAGGAAGACAAGGAACAAAAAAGTAATCTCACAAGATTCAGAAAAAAATAACTAAAGAAAATCCTTTAGAAAAGGATTTAGATTATTCAGTGAACTGGGTAAACATCAGATGACTTAATTATAACAAATACAAATTAATGCACATGAGATATCACAATTTGTACAAGGCCAGGATTAAAAATATTTATGTTTGCTGTGAATAGATTACCCTTCTGAAATTAGGGCTGACACAAAAATTATTCTGACATCATAACCTGGGAATTTTATATTTTTACAAGTATCTGCTGAAATACTGACCCTTCTTACAAAATTTGCTTGCTTTAAAATTTCTAACACCATATTACGGTTAGAATATTTTTAGATATACATAACTATTATAATTTTATATATACATAATACAATTGTTAAACTTCATTATTTTAGAAGTGATAGTTTATTGCAGGTTTGTTTATGGAGCTGTAAGTTAATTAATTGATTGATTTATTGTTTTATAGCACAAAGCAACGAGGCTATCTGCACCAGACATCTGGTAAAAATGTAAAAAAAATAAATGTAGTAAAAGACATAAGTGGAAATGAAGGTAAAACAAAAAAGTATAAAACCAATGTTGATACCTAGTCTACAATATTAAGATAGAAGGCAGAGTGTAACAAGTGGTAAGGTATTTACTCTAGCAAAAAGGTATGATCATAACCCGCCAGAAAGACTAACAGGTAAGTTCAAGACCCACCGTCAGTCACCTGAAGTTGGTTTTTCCAGTCCTGGTTCTGGGTTATGTGTCATAGCAACCAGTATCAAAATGTAAAAGAATAGAAGTTTTAAAAGACACATAGCAAAATCGCAACAATAAGAAGCCAAATGTCCAGTAAAAAGAGAAAAGTCAAGTAAATGGAGTAAAATTTGTAAAAGTAAATGAAGGTAAAAACAAAACAGCAAGTAAAACAGAAAATGGTGTAAAAACTAATGGTGACATCCAGTCTTCAAAGTTATAAAGTATTTACTCTAGCAAAATGGTAATGATCATAACCCGCTAGAAAGACTAACAGGTAAGTTCAAGAACCTCCGTCAATCACCTGAAGTTGGCCTTTATAGTCCTGGTTCCAGGTTGTGTCATAGCAGCTATTAACAAAATGTAAAAGAATAAAAATTTTAAAAGACACTCAGCAAAATCGTAATAAAGAGTAGCAAAATGTCCAGTAAAAAGATAAAAGTCAAGTAAATGGAGTAAAATGTGTAAAGGTAATTGAAGATAAAAGCAAAATGGCAATTAAAACAGAAAATGGTGCAAAAACCAATGTCAACATGCAGTCAACAAAGTTGTAAAGGACTACCTGTAGCAGAATGGTAATGATCATAAAGTGCCAGAAAGACTAACAGGTAAGTATAAAAACCACCGTTAGTCACCTGAAGTTCGTCTTTCCAGTCCTGGTTCTGGGTTATGAGTCAATATGGCCAGTACAAAAAAGTAAACTTGTAAAAGTGTGGAATGATATGCAGCAAAAGTATAATAACAACTCGCCAGGACAACTAACGAGTAGTTCAAACAGTAGCGTTAGTCACCTGAAGTTGGCCTTTCCAGTCCTGGTGTCGAGTTATTTAATCTTCTGGCCATTATCCAATGTCAAATTGAATGAGAGAGATTAAAACTGTAAAAAAGAGCCACAATTAAAAAGGTGTTATGAATAAATATGCAACACTTAAATGAGATTAAAAAGATTAACAGGGCCATTAAAAAATTAAAACGTTATCAAGATGGACAGAGTCACCATCACCAATAAATCTGTCCAATGTTACAGACTGACCCTGGGAAAAAATAAGTTTAAAATATTGCCGTCGTTGAGAATTGTAGCGATGGCAAGAAAGTGAAACATGGCTGATAGTGATTTGAGTGTTACACAAACTACACATTGGTGCATCAGTTCCAGATAAAAGAAAATGATGAGTTAAAAAACTGTGACCAATGCGTAGCCTAGTGAGAACAAGTTCCTCCTTCCAAACTTTACGAAAGCTAGATGGCCAAACTCCAATTTTGGGTTTGATTTGAAAAAGTTTGTTGTTGTGTTGCTTACTCCAAGTGGACTGCCAGCTGGCACAGAGCCGAGCCTTGAAGACAACACCATAGTCCATGTACGGAATAAGCACAGGGGTGATGGTGCTGAAGCAGACATATTTAGCTGCCATGTCTGCAAGCTCGTTCCCACGAATACCAACATGGCCTGGTATCCAGAACAACTGGATTGAAGTAGCTGCTAATGAGAAATGGGCCAGTCAGTTTCGAATATCAGCGAGAATAGGATGTGAGCTAACGTGTAGCGATTCCAAGGCAAGTATAGAACTAAGTGAATCAGTATAAATAGTGCAGTTGGAGTACTGCTCAGCTGCAATATGATCCAGGGCAAGAGATATGGCATACAGTTCAGCAGTGAACATAGAAATTGTAGAGGGGATTCAGCACGCAACTACTGACCCATAGCAGAGCCCACTGAATTACCTGATTTGCAACCATCTGTATAAATGGGAACTGAATGATTGTTTGAAAGATAATCATTAAATAAAAGACAGTACTTCCAATCTGGAGTATCTGCCTTTTTATGTGACTGAAAGAAAGGTCACATTTGGGGGCTGTAATAAGCCATAGTGGGATGGGCCGACCTGTGGAATCTCCAATGTTATCCAAGGACAGACCCAATTCATCCAATTGCGCCTGGATGCGAAGGCCAAATGGAGCAATGACAGATCATCTGTTCTGAAAAAGTACTGCCCACCGAGGAAGGAAAACACATTCCCAGGTAAAATGCTTTGGTAAGGAATGAAGTTTCGAAGCATATTGTAAAGATAGTTGCAAACGACGAAGGTGTAGAGGAGGTTCATGAGATTCAATGTATATGCTTTGAACTGGAGAGGTACGGAAAGCCCCAGTGCAGAGTCAAGTCCTTGGTGATGAATGGGGTCCAGCATCTTTAAGGCCGAGGGTCTGGCAGAGCCATAGACCACTGATCCATAGTCGAGTTTCGATCTAATAAGAGCACGAAAAGTCTTTAACATTGAACAGCAATCTGCCCCCCAACTGGTAGAAGAGAGGACACAGAGGATGTTCAGTGCTCTTGTGCATTTGACCCGAAGCTGCTTTAAGTGTGGTATAAAGGTCAGTTTACGATCAAAGATAAGCCCCAAAAACTTGGTCTCTGGGACCACTGGCAGCAATATGAAGTTCAGGATCAGGGTGAATACCTCGTCGACGGCAAAAGTGCATGCATACAGTTTTGGAGAGAGAGAGAAATTGAAGCCATTTGCCAGAGTCCACTTCCGTATACACAATTTAGGGCAGTTTGTAGTTGTCACTCAATATATCTCATGTTTGACAACTGACATGAGATGTGAAAGTCGTCAACATACAGCCCATTCGCAACAGTGAGAGGGAGTTGTTCAGTGATGACATTTATATTTATACTGAAGAGTGTGACACTCAATACACAGCCTAAAGGGACTCCAAGTTCCTGTACAAAAGAACGGGAAAGTGTCGAACCCACACAAACTTGGAATTTCCTGTCCATTAAAAATTTTTTTAACAAACATGGGTAGATAGCCACGTAACTCATATGTATGGAGGTCTCGCAAAATGCCATACCTCCATGTTGTGTCGTAAGCCTTCTCTACGTTAAAGAATGTTGATACAAGATGTTGGCGGTTGAGAAAGGCTTCTCTGATAAATCTTTCAAGACGAATTAGGTGGTCTGTGGTGGAGTGCTGTCAACGGAACCCACACTGGGTGGGCGAGAGGAGGTTGTTTGATTCAAGGAACCAAACAAGACGAGCATTAACCATCCTTTCTAAGGTCTTACAGAAACAGCTCGTCAAAGCAATTGGACGATAGTTTGAAGGAATCTTTGGATCTTTCCCTGGCTTAGAGAAATGTAAAATAATAGCCTGGCGCCAGGCATCAGAAAAAACATTCTTCTGCCAAATCCGGTTAAAGACAATCAGAAGGACATCAAGAGAAGCAGGAGATAGATGGTGCAGCATATCATAATGAATATCATCAGGTCCAACAGATGTACTGGCAGACCGATGAAGGCCCATTTTTAGTTCCACCAGGGTAAAGGGACAATTATAGTCAAAGAAACAGTCTGTTTGAAAGGAAAGTGGTGATCGCTCTGCCCGAGTCTTGATGGCCAGGAAGGTGGAGGAACAAGCAGAAGTGCTAGATACCCGGCAAAAGCTTTCACCTAGAGTGTTTGCGATGTTCCGGCCATCAGTCACCTCCTGGGCATCAGAGAGTAAGATCGAGAGGGGGACAGAATTGTAGTGCCCATTAACCTTTTGAATCTTGTCCCATATGATCTTGGAACTGGTGGTAGAAGATATGCTGGTTGTGAACTTAATCCAAGACTCCTTTTGACTTTGACGTCTTACCCACCAAGCATGTGCACGGGCCCGTTGGAAAGCAACCCGCTTTGAAAGTGTGGGATATCTACAAAAAGTATCCCAGGCCCATTTTTGAGCCTTCTGTGCTAAGTGACAAGCAGGATTCCACCATGGACGAGGATATCGTGGAAAACGTGTTGAGGTTTTAGGAATACACTGAGCAGCTGCATGTATAATACAATCAGTTACCACTGCTACATAGTCATCTATTGATGGCTGATTTATGATGGCAGGATCAAGTTCTGCGAGATCAGCGAAAGTGGACCAGTCTGCCAGATCCAGCTTCCACCGGGGCACGCAGGTAGGGTGGCATCAACCACGGTCAGTCTCTCTCAAAAGGAATGGAAAATGATCACTGCCTAGTGGACTACTGTCAACCCTCCATGAAAAATGGGAGAATAATGAAGGGAAACAAACTGAGAGATCAACTGCAGTAAAGAACTAACTAGGTGCATGGAAATAAGTGAAAGAACCAGTATTGAAAAGAGAAAGATAGTGATCAGAGAGCATCCGCTCTACAGATCGATGATGTCCATTAAAATCCCCCAGAATTAGAAATGGAGATGGCAACTGTTCAATGAAAGCATCAAGGTCTAATTGATCATATCTCTCTCCAGGGGACAGGTACAGAGAACAAACAGTGATGGTATGACCCAAGGAAACACGGATGGCTATGGCCTCCAAGGGTGTGTTGAGTGACAAAGACAGGGTGGACACATGTTGATCAACCAACAGTGCCACCCCTCCATGTACTCGACCATCACACAATTTGTCATTTCTGAACAGAGAAAACTGCTGAATGGAGACTGTATCAGCAGATTTGAGAAATGTTTCTTGTAAAAAAAGACAAACAGGATGGTAGGAAGCAATCAGCGTTTTCATATCATCCAGATTAAAAGGTAAACCTCAACAGTTCCATTGTGTCAAGGTGGCCATTTTTAAGAACGGGTAGGTGAAGTGGTTGGAGAACCCTTCAGTTTACGACTACGTCTTTTTTCTTTACTTTCTTTAATCGGAGGAGGTCTATCAACCTCCATGGATCCTGCTCTGGATCGAGTGGGCAGGTTTTTGTTATTGGAAGAGGAATCCAGTGACTGAGGGTGCGAACGAATAATTGTTTTGTCTCTTGTGGTTGGAGAAAATGATGTATCAGAAGAAATGCCTGTATTTGAAACTGAAGGACGTGGATCTTGAGGTTTATTGGAAGGTATGGGAGGAACAGAGATGAGTGTCGAAGTTGATTCATCTACTTTTTTAACCACGAAGGTCAAAAGGCTTTTCATTTGTTTTGAAAACGATTCTCTTGGAGGCACAGAGAGATCTGTCTTCACTCCCACTGTTGTTGTGGAATGAAGTACAGCAGCATATGTACGAGATGGAGTTGTGGACAGCAATTTCCGAGCCTCAAGATAACTGATGTTAAGTGTCATTTTCAAATGCTGCACCTCTTTTTCCTCCAACCATTTTTGGCAAGAATGAAAGTAAGAGGGTTGAGAACCATTGCAGTTTACGCAGTGTGGGTTCATGTCACAGTCATAGGCATTGTGGTCCTTGCCTCCACAACGAGCACATGTCGGGGAACCACAACAAGATGTCTTTGAATGGCCGAATCTCTAACATTGGAAACACCGAAGAGGGTTTGGAATGTATGGCTGAACCCTGCAAATGAGATTACCTGCCTTGATGGTGGCAGGTGCACGTGGTGAAGTAAATGTTACAACGAGGGTATTTGTTGGCAGTGTAACTCCATCTTTGCGAGTGGAGATGCGTCTCACTGCAGAAACTCCTTGAGTGGAGAGACCAACGAGAATCTCTGACTTAGGAACGTTCTTCAAATCCCTTTCAACAATAACTTCTCGTGAAGAATTCAAAGTAGCATGGGGTGTAACCTCAATAGGTATATCCTCAATTGCCTTTGAATTCAAGAGGAGTTCACTGTGTTGGGATGTGGATGTTTCAACCAATATGTCACCAGATCAAAGCTTCTTTACTGACTTTGGAGAGCCAGCAAGTCCCTCTACTCCCTTTTGAATAAAAAAAGGGGACATTTGCCCTAAAGGTTTTTCCGAAAGAGAATGTAATATGAGAAAATGAGGTATGTGTTACTGATGTTGAAGATTGCTGTTCTGAGTATTCAAGACATGGTTGCTTACCCACTGACTGTTTTTTTACAATTTTATTTAAATTTTTTGGAGGATCCATAGGAAAGAGGAAAAGTTTCGGTACTCACTGACCCCACCCACCGTTGAGCCCTACAAGGAAACGCACTACAAAGTCATGCAAGGACAATGCATCAACGCCAGGGTTTCGTGAGCACTATACCCAAACACCAGCATCAGGCACAATGTCCACAACACCCGTTGAGAACTTCCCACACTGGTACTTGTGGACCAGCCGATTGACCCAAGGGGGGCCACCCAAAGGCTGCCCATCTACAGGAATTCAAGGCCAAAGTGGTTTGTTAGGGTTGGACCCCTCAACCACCAGGATACTCTCCTCCCCTTCACAGGTCGCCACACACGGCAAACACATGGATGGATGTTTAGATCCCAGAGAAGGTAACCAGACAGAACAGAACCTTCCCTGGGAGGTCCCCTCACCACATGCAGGAATCCACACCGAGAGGGGAGCTGTAAGAATCATATATTTTGTAGTTCAACTGTTATACTACAGTTACGTTTTAGAACCTTCTACAATTTACATCATATAATTCTGTCATGTGTGGAAAGTTCTAGACCTCAATTGTTATTTATAAATACTCATCCAAATGTAGTTCAAGTAAGGTAAAATAAGATTGAGATATTCAAATAGATCTGAAAAAGTGTTTGCAAGTTTTCCTATAAAGAGTTTACAAAACCTGTTATTACTTGACAATTTGACAAAGAGTACTAGCTTGAAACTTCATCCTTTCTTAAATAAAAATTTAACTTGGTAATTGTTTCACCCATTCTTTAATTTCAATACATTGAGGTTCAACAACATGGTTTGTTTGGTCCCCAGGACCATTCTCACTAAACTAATAAACATACAACCTAGCAGGGAAAAATTTACTTTTGATGAGCACACATTAACAAAATGCTGAACACAAGCCTGTTGAGTATCCCCACCTCTAAAAAGTGTTTTCAAAGATTAAGAATTTGGATCAAAAATAAATTAATTCCAACTGAAAAGTTACTTAGTTGAAGGAAAGTTGTTTTATATTTACTTAAAGAATGAGATGAAACAAAAGAATAAACCACAAAATTGTCAGCAACATAAATTAAACTTTGTCAATTGAGGTTAATATCGACCAGCATGTTGTAAAAGAAGCTGAAATTTCTTTAATTCTATTCATAGAATAAATGTTCATGGTAGTTGTATTCATGGTTTAATGTTTTAGGTTTTCGGCGATACAAAAATAGTTATTTCTTCAATTCTCTTGGAAATTAATTTGAAAAAAAAAAAATGTGTGGTAAGAGCAAACAAAACTATTTTTAAAGCCTGGCTCCAGAAATATAATTTGGATGAGAATAGCCTTATTAATGTTATGGAGGAAAAAATCTTGGAATTCTGGTTTTTCAGTATTCTAAGCCATCTAAACAATGTGCTGTTGCTAATGGCAAGACAAATAGGAGTTCAGTCTGTATCTATAGAAATACTGAATATTAATCTGAAGAGGTTATAATAATATTGTATATGTCATTGGTTAGACCACATTTGGAGTACTGTGCTCAGTTTTTGGTTTCTTACCTTAGAAAAGCCACTGGATTATTGGAAATGGTTCATTGGAAGGCTACTAGGATAACTGGGATGGAAAAATGGTCATATAATGACAGGTTAAGACCTCCGAGCTTGTCTTCTCTTGAAAAAAATGTTAAAGGAGATCTGATTGAGGTTTTAAAATTGTTAATAGAGTTTATGGTGTTTATGCATCTTTTTGGTGAAAGTGGTAGGACTATGTGACAAGTATAATTTTTAGCAGGGTAGAAGTCATCTAGTCCTACCATTTTCACTGGGTGAGGACTAAATGGCAAGTATAATTTTTAGCAGGGTAGAAGTCATCTAGTCCTACCATTTTCACTGGGTGAGGACTAAATGGCAAGTATAATATTTAGCAGGGTATAAGTCATCTTAAGCTTAGATGGCTTTATTTTTCTAACAATGTGGATTTTTCTTCTGATGTGGTAGATGTTATTGATTTAAGTGAGTTTGAAGGAAAGACAAATAACTGAATGATAAGGGCTGGTTTCAAGTTATTTTAATATTTGGTTAAATTAATGAATACAATGGCTTGGATAGACCAAAAAGACCCTTGTTATCATTTACTGTTGTGCTAAACACTTTTAATGTACTGGTTTCCACTTCTACTTTAATAGATTATTAAGTACGTACAGTACTCTTAACACAATTAAATATTAGATTGAAAACAAAGATTTAACATAAGCATTAACAAAATAAGAGGGAAAATGTATTTATATTAAAAGTAAAAACTGTTTCCACTATTACTTGGTAGCTGCCAAATGTTTATATTTTAGTAAATTATCAGGAATTGTTTGTTTTGCTGGATTTTGCTCAAAGCCATTTGAGGACTATCTGCACTAGCTGTTCCTAATTCTAAAATGATAGACTATAGGGAAATACAGCTACTCAACATGTCCACTACCATTTCTTGGGCTATTCTTTACCAATGAAACAGGTTCAGTTGGCACTCACATACTAGTCAAACTTTTTTAAAACTAGAGCTGCTTGTAATGAAGATGATGATTAAGAGATTTATAAAATGGTGAATACAACAAGACTAGGACTAGAATTTCTTGCAAAGTGCATACAGGAATGAATAATGTTGGCAACTATAAATCATAAGAACTACTTAAACCATATATAGAAATCCTTTAAAGGTAGATGTTTACATCTGTAGGCCTTTATGAAGAGCTTTCTCCAACATGATGTAGAAAAGAATTGTTTAAAAAATCCACAATGTAGAGCATAAATTAAAGGCCTACGTGGTAGATTTCAAGGTACAATGAATTATATATGGTATAAATGTGCTCCACTTAAGTAGATTGCTTAGTAACATTTTAGAAAGCTCTAAAATGCTTACTGAAAGATACTTTGAAAGTGGTAAAAAGTCTTTGTTATGTTTGTATTCATTAATGTTGTTCACAGGCAGCAGCACACCATTTCAGTAAAAAAGCCTAAGAAAATTCACTTAGTCAATTTCTGTAGTGAAAGAGTTAAGATATTAAATTTGAAGACACAATTGACTCAAAAATCAACTTGGTTACTATTATTCAAATGTTAGGAATATCAAGAATAAAACAGATGATTTCAGGGCTCAAGTTGAAATGGAATACTGATAAAATTGAAATTACTTGGAATTTTTCCCAGGCTTAAATAAAGGGAGGATAACTGTCTAACTTCAAGCACTGGGGAAACTTTCTCCAGCCAGATACTGTTAAAAAGAGAACTAAAAGAATAGCAAGAAAGGCAGGAGAGACGTGGTGTAGCATCTCATAGTGAATATCATCAGATCTGATGTAGTGCCAAACCAATGGAAAACAAGTTTGTATTCCACCAATGTAAAAGAAAGATTGTAGCCATAAAAATTATTGGACAGAGGATAAAGAGATGATCACTTCAGAGATTTAATGGTCAAGAAAGATGGGAATGAAACAAAAGTGCTGAATGCATGATTAAAAGCTGTTGCTGAAAGTGCTGGTTATGCTCTGGGCATCAGCAATTTTCTGGCCATCAGAGAGCAAGATTAAAAAGGGAAATATACTCCCCACTGATCTTCTAAATCTTGTCCCATATGATTTTGGAACTGGTGGAAAAAAAAGAGATGCTGGTTGTGAATGCAATCCAAGATTCCTTCTGGCTTTCATGCCTTATCTGTCATGTATGGACACAGATCAGCTGAAAAGTAAGGTAGTTGAAAGGTGTGGGATACCTATACAAGGTATTCAAGGCCCATTTTTGGGTATTCCATGCTATTTTGCAGAGAGGACTATACTATAGACAAGAATTCCATGGAAAACATGCTGAAGTTTTAGAAATCAATTGAGCAGCTTCCTTGTCAATACAGTCAGTTACTGTGGTAGGAAAAATTCTATTCATATAAACAGCTTCACAAAATGATTGAAACATATTATAAAAGATCATCACCATAAAATTACCAAATGGAAATACTGCCTCATCAGTTTATCCTTTTTTCTTTTTTTTTTGAGGATATTGCATATAATCTGGATGAAGAAAGGATACTGATTTGATGTAGTTACAATTTTTTTAAAGCTTTTAACAATGTCATACAGAAAATTAGCTATAAAGATAATGATATGGACAGAAAAAAACTAGTTAACTGGACTGGAAGGTGAAAGAAAAAAAGATCTATAAACAGAGTCCAGGCAATTGACAAACAGCATAGAGGATTGCACACAATTTTAAACTATAATGCTGTATCTTATTTTAATTAATATATTTGTTTTGTTCTTTGGAGAGAGAAAAATTTGATTAGCATAATGGACATGTGTTAATAATTAAAATCTTGATAGTTTAGGAAATTATTTGAATCTTACCATACTTAGGTACATGCTTAATAATTTCCAAGTCTATCAGTCCATAGACAAGTAATCAATGCAAGATTTAGGTTATGTATTTTTCTCGGTAGTTTGTTAGCTATGTTCTGTCATTTGTAGTACAGCTAATATAATTTTAGGTTACTTTATAGGGCTATGTTACATTCTCTTAAATGATTTTCTCTTGAGAAAAGAGGTGATCTCACTGACATTTTCAAGACAACCCATGGTATTTTTAAAAAATGGATTACTTATATATCTTTGCTAAAGTATGATGGTACTGAGACAAGCTGACACATTTTAACATTTGAAAATGAAAAGCTAAGCTTCAGTTAAGGTAGACTTATTTTGTCTAGCAGAGGAACTGATTTATAGAATCAGATGACATCAGTAACAGAAAAAAATCGGAGCTTTACAGAAGTTTAAAAGGGAGAACTTGTAACACTCTGTAAAAGAGGGATTAAGATTTTCATAAGGGTGATCAAGTGGTCCATAGTATCTCTGTGTTATACTACCTTGTAAGATCATCTCTTAAACAGTGAACCTGACGATGACCGAAGAAGGTCGAAACGTTGTTCGCTCTTCTATTCAAAATATTTTCTGAACTCAAACGAGCCATTTTTTAATATAAAAAACATCTCTTAAACATTATCATGGTTTTAATTTCCTAGTAGTAATTATGTTAAATTACAAATTGTAAGTAAATAATAATAACGATATTTGCATTGTAAACACTGTAATGTGCTTTGCGTGAAATGAAAAAAAAACGAAACACTGTAATGAGGACACAAATACAAATTAGGGTTGGGCTTGTAAAAACATTTCTTTTGAATTTTAAAATACTGTTTTATACTTTGAGTACTACTAGCAGTAAGCAACTCGAATAACACGTTAAAACGTAGCAGTAGTACTGATACTAAACTATGCTAGTGTTAATAATTTAGTAACAATGCGTGACCAAGTTATACAAAACGACAAACCTTCCAGCTAGGTGTAAAGCACTAATAAGCTGTATATTAAAACTGATAAATTAAAGAGAAACAAGATACAAAGTACATTATAACACAAAAACTAAATAAAGAAAAATAATATATTTCTCACTCGAATTTCAACCTCCAGCCCTAAAATACCATAAACCATGAGGTTAAATGCACTTTTTACAAACTTCCGTAGATGGAGCTAGTGTATATTTCTCGACCTATCACGCATGCGCCGAAATACGTAGTTTCTTTCGACTATTGTTTTCCGTCTACCTATTTAAAAGATTACATGACCCAGTGATTTTCAAGATGAACTTCCTACTACAGTGATTCCTCGCTATGAAGTCTATTCCTTTTCTTTTCTTCATCAGTTGACTTTAATACAAAACACTCTTAATAGGGCACTTGTGTGATGATTATTAGGCGTCAGTCAGTGAATGCAGGTTTTCTTGGGGCTCTGTCGTTTACCTCCCACACCTTAATCTAGGCATCGGGTATATAGATCTGCAGCACAATGAAAGACCAAAAGTCCGACATTGACCACTGGTCAATATTTAAATGTAAAGTGTGATGTTGGAGGTTTTTCGCCCATTTTTACTTGCAGCCACTTCATTATTAATATTATTATTATTTTCACGTAAATGTTTCAAATAATTTCTTATTACGAGCGAGATGTAATCTTTTAGTTTTGTTTTAGCTTGAAGGCACTTAATGCTAAGATCAAGAAAATTCTGGAATACTTAAAATGTAACATTCTAAATAATGTAACAAAAATCTAGTAATGGCGATGGTTAGAAGCTAGACATGAGACATAATTACTAATGCGCTAGTCAATTGAAGCTACTAGTGAAATACTGAGTCAATTGTTTTCAGTTGATAGAGTGATGATTAATTAGTTTAGTTCAGTGAAATATTTGTATCAGTGTCATTTATCGCGTATATCCAGTTACCTGTGAAGCTGTACAACTAAATTCATTTTTGCATTAGTCATTGTCCAATTAGCGAGGTTCCTTTTGAACACCATTTGTAATCTTATAACCTACACGTTACAATACTGTTCAATGAAGGCAGCGTGTAGAAATACTAAGAAGGAAACTAATTTGTTATTATTACTAGAATAGAAAATGGAATGATTTCCAACAGATTTTCAATAGAAATGTTAACCAATATCAGATTTTTTTATTATTCTATCCGACATTTCGTATAGGGCCTTTCCAAAGGTCCTTGAGCCTGAAAAGTTACAAAGTTTAAGATTTTGCGCAAAGCTGCACAAGGGATGTCTGCACTAGGCGTCCTTGACTAGCTGCCTTTTCTCTAGTCTTACACTACTAAATTAGGGACGGCTAGCACAGATAGCCGTCGAGTAGCTTTGTGCGAATATCAAAAACAAACAAATAAATATAGTA
Source organism: Carcinoscorpius rotundicauda (assembly GCA_011833715.1). NCBI lineage: Eukaryota > Metazoa > Arthropoda > Merostomata > Xiphosura > Limulidae > Carcinoscorpius > Carcinoscorpius rotundicauda. The sequence goes on along the minus strand of CM022399.1, from coordinate 55,650,921 downwards.
ACCAATAGATTCAGCTTCTTGTTTTGTGTTCGTATAAAAAGAACGAGAAGTGAATGTGAACTCCTTGGGCAGAGATTCGAGCGATTAAATGGACAACTCAAAGAAAAGAAACCACAACTATTAGCAATAATATTTGTACATGTTACAAAGTCTGTCTTAATCTGTATTGATTTGTTCATTAAAGACATTAATTAAACTTTAAAGAAAGTCAAGAAAATACACACACACACACACACATATATATAGGGCCACCATTTAATTAGCTGTGTAATTCTAGTCTGTTTATAATTAACAGTTCTTTACTTACCTATGTTGCTTACTTTGCTGCATTTTTCTATCCAAGTTACTATAGAGGCTCTGAGCTTAATACATGAACTTAAATGATAGATATTCTATATTCACAACGTCTAATTAGTTATACTGAACATACGTTTATTTTTAAATGTATGAATTACGTCAGTTGTTTTATGTAATAATAACATTATTACGACGCGGAAGTTTAAACATGCACATCATTTATATGTTTATACACTGTGTAATAGAGCTATATAAGATATTTCTTATGGTAAACCATAATGTTATAGCCACTTATATTTACTTAAAACTTCAAATAACGTGATATTACGATCATAGGGAATACCATCACAATTTCAATTGGGGCTATGTATTAATAGTTAAATTACATTTAACTTTAATTTCGTTCTTTTTTATTATTGTTAAACAATTAAGCAATACAACTTCAACACAATATTGTTTAGTTGATTTGAAATAAAGTTCACAAAGATACTCACAATCAATTTTTAATTCATTATGGCAGTTCCTAAACTCTGTTGTTTGATTCTTTGTTTCAATAAATTTTCCAGTTCTTCACAATATCGTACGTGCACACACTTATAATTACAAATATATATGCATTGCCCAGAGAACTTGCGAATTCAAACCACACAGGTGCCATAATATTTATTTTGAAGCATAGCAGAAAGCTTACTGAAAAGATGAGATTATACGTGGGTTATCTGTTTCTGTCCACCACGGGCATCGAAACCCGGTTTCTAGCGGTGGAAGCTAAAAACATTTAACTGTACCACTGGGGACAGAAAAGTTTAAGTGAAACCCAAAACACCTGAAAGAGAACAGATCCGAAAATTATTTGGAAGAGCATTTGGTTCTTACAGATTATCTTTTCGCACACAAACAAAGTGAAGTAAAACGTTAAATAAACACTTTATTTTTCATCAAATCACAAATTAAATTCCTGTAAAGCATTAGTTGACGTCAACTCATTGTTTTAGACAAACACCTTATTGTAAAAATAAAGCGTTTCAATTGAAGCGTTAAAAACCTTTTCCAAATTTAAACTTTGTACCCTCTCTTATTGTTATTTTCATAATATAGTACAGTAAGATAACAGATCTTTGTTCTATCGATCAATCAGTTACTCTTTTAAACTTGAACACCGCTTACAGTTCTTTCACACGAGATCTTATTCTATTTCTGTGAGGTAACCCCTCCCTTCTTGTAGTCATCCATGTTAACGGATAGGGCTAGGTTTCATACCCTTAAAGTTAACACAAGTGTTAGTACTCTGCTCTTAAATCAGTGTCACAAAGATTGTTTTTGAATTTCGAGGAAACTATAAAAGGGATATCTGCGCTAGTCGTCCCTAATTCAGCAGTGTAAGACTAGAGAGAAAGTAGCTAGTCATCACTACCCACCGCCAACTCTTGGGCTACTCTTTTATCAACTAATAGTTGGATCGACCGTCACATTATAACACCCACACAGCTGAAAGGGCAAGCATGTTTGGTGTGCTGGGCCTAGGCAATATTGAGCATCAGTAAAGAGTGCAAATTGGTGCTTATTTGCATGACGTAATACAACATTATATTTTGCCTCATTCATAAACGTATTTTATAATACCATATGCTAATTTTATTTATCTTTTTTACAGATTTAATCAGATTGATATTAATTCTTCAAGAGGTTGCTTAAATCATTCCGATTTATTCTGCTGTATTTGTGGTATTTTTACATCAAGCTCGCAACGTAGAAATATTATACATGTTGTCAAGACTGCTTGCTTCTACTAGTTTGATTGTCATCTTGGGGATCAAAATAACAATTGGAAACCACACAATTGCTGCGTTTCCTGTGCAGCAAATCTGAGGGAATGCTTCAGTGGTAAAAATAAAAGCATGCAAATTGCAGCACCTATGATTTGTTGTGGCTGTTATCTCTGTCAGTTCACTATAACTGGAATCACAGCAAAAATAGGCACAAAGTTCAGTATTTAATTGTAGATTCAGCTATTAAGCCACTGCCTCACTCACAATGAAAAACTTCCAGTTCCCACATCATCAACTGTAAAAAACATATCCTCGTCTTTTGATGAACTGTAAAACATTATTAGTTCTCTTTATGCTGAAACAAGAAAGAAATTTGTGCTTAGAAGGTTTATAACATTTCATGTGAATATTTCTCAGGCAACCACACGTCTCGTGACTAACACTCTTCGATTAATGAAACATCTTGACGCACGGACTTAATTAAAAATACACTTTCTTGCAGAGTCATTTAGAAAATCTTACTGATGTCAACGTTTTCACCAAGATATTACGATAATCGAGAAGAACTACCAGGGTAGATGGGACCCAGTAATGTTGGAGGATTACTGTTGAATCCTCAAGTGTGAAAGTGACTCAGTATTTCAGCTGAAATCACAAAAAATACGTACTTTTAACAGTTTTTAAATCCTGCTTTGTGAAAATGTTATTCAAAGAATAAAGTAAAGTTTAATTCTTAATTGTTTTTCTTTTTGTTTCTTAGGTACGTCAGTCTCAAGACAGTAAAATATTTCAAAACCTGATCCTATACGGAAAAAAAAATTATGATTTATAAATTTACGTTCCCAAATTAGTCAGTAAACAGCTATTTTCATAAAAGGTACAGATGAAAAGTTTTGTTTTGTTCTCCAGTGTAATTAGGTAGACATACTGTGCTGCAAAGGCCTCAACTAATTGAAAGAAAGGAAGAGAATTGTGTAATTTAGAAAGCTAAAATAAAACACTCAGTCATTTCTTGAAGTAAATGTATAAATATCGACACTCACAAGTAGACAACGAATAATAAATTGTTTTAATTTCGAAGACAAAAATTGATTCCGAGATGTGTTTGTCTGCGTGTGTTTGAATCTATATGGATCTGTAACATTATAACTAAATTTGACATATCCAATACTCTCTGCAATTCATGCACCTTGTGTAACTCTATTCCAAGCTTCACCAGTGGATGCTAATGACAGCCAACAAGTATTACACTGCTTGGAAGAATTATTTGGAAAAAATCCTGAAAAATAGGCCCAGAATATCAAAGTAACAAGCAACTATCAGATAAAATAACCAAAGAAAATCAAATTTTAATTTTAAATATCAGAAAATATTTAAGTAAGAAATGAAAAATACGATGTGTGTTAATATAATTCTCCAAAGAAAGCGATTAGTACCAAACATTTCAAGTATTGTGTCAGGAGAAATGTTTAGAATAGAGAATACTGAAGTTATGATTCAAGAACAAAGAAGGTTGTTGAGTATAACCACCAGTAAATGAGTTTCTAACTCGACTACTAACATCATTATGACAAGATTTCCACAAAGTGTAATGTACATTGAAGCTATCTTCTAACGCTATGGTATCAGCTTCATGAACAAGTCTCGTAATAAAAGAAAGTAAAAAAGAACCACTTGAAAAAATATGCGGCAGTGCGTACTGTACAAGTGTTATTAGATAAAATACATTCAATACTTGTATGGAAATAGGTAATAATCTATTCAACTAAATATTTGTTTGATTATTGTTGAGCGTTTTTCTCTGGCGTTGTAAGTCTTTAATATATAAACTAAAATTGGCAAATCGAGTGTTACTAAAATAAAAGAAAAATGATGTCTTTAATCCTGCTAATCTATTTCACCATTTTATATTTACTCAAGCTGATTTACACCTGAACGTTTTTATCTTCGTCTAATAATTTTTAACCGTAGCAGTTACATCAGACAGTTTTGATTATCTCAACTTTCATGGTGACGAGAACGATGACATTTAAGATTGTTGCATAGAGCACGTGATAGTCCAGCGGTCGACTTTATTGGTTGCATAAATTCAAGCATTTTCGTTCAGAACAAATTCTTGCCCAATGGAGAATATTAAAGAAAATACGACTCATACTAAAAGTATTTGCATATTGTATTTTGTCTAATTATAATCTAATTGTTTTCCTGTACGCTTCTGTTTATGCTAGAATTGTCAAGATCAGCTCATTAGCGTATGATAAAGGAATTAATGCCTGTGAAAAACACATTCCTACTTGGTCTTTGCAATCCGATCTGTGTGCACGAAGTTATAAAGCTTCTTATGTTAACCAGAACAGTAAAACAGTTTCAAGATCAAGAAACTGATATCGACAAAACAAATAACTGGAAAGTTATACACTCAATATATGGGCTGGAGATTCACGCTTTAACTTAGTAAAACAGGGAAACTGTGACAGGGTATCATCACTCTGTGATGTAAATATTCTCGCCTACGTAGAATTCATTCTATTTTAAAAATTGTTCAGTCTGGAAACATCTTAACTGACCTGTAAATAACTACGATTATTAGAAGTTTATGTGATATTTTCACAGGGTTTGTTTTCAAGAGACAACTTTTAAGATATGTTTCCGGTTATCAAATTTCTGATCAAGCGTTAAAACGTATCAGCATCATTAAGTTGGATCCGAGTCATCAATCACGAAGTCACTCGATCTGTGCTTACTTTGGTAAAGACGAAGAAAGAAAAATTATAATCTGTATGGAATATTTCTACATGACCTAAACATAAGATATGCCATCACAAAGAACAATGAAATGCGAACATACAGTAGAAAAGTGTTGGAGTTTATTCGTCTGTATATAAAGATTTAGTATTTATAAAGTACACTATCGTTGCTCATTTGTATCGACACAAAAAATAGTAACAAAGTTTAGATCTGATAAAGTATAATAATAATATATTTATTCATAATTTTGTTTTAAACATTTAAAGTGAAAACACACTCATAGATATGTTGTCTCTTGTAGGACAAGTGGCGTGATCTTTAATGTAAAAAAAAAACACATTAAAACTGCAAAATTCATTCGTTAAAACCTCTTTTATTGATAATAACAACTATATATTTTTAATACCGATAATTCAGGTTTGTTGTTAAGTACAAAGGTTATGTTGCTGTTGTTTTAAATTAAGCACAAAGCTACACAATGGGCTATCTGTGCTCTGCCCACCACGGGTATCGAAACCCGGATTTTAGCGTGTAAATCTGCAGACATACCGCTGAGCCACTGGGGGGGCCTGTGATGTGCCTAACACGGATATGAAAACTCGATTTTTAATCATCTGACTCGCAGCTAAGTCACAGAGGAGAACAAAAAGTTTTATACTAAATGTATTAAAGCCATCAAAGTAGTGCTATGAAAAGTTTCTTTGTACGTAAAAATCAAAACATAAAAAATGCACAATGGTAAAAATGAACGGGCAGTAACTTTTCTACAAAATTCACCAACACAACAATCTGAAAAATATTCACATTTAAATTTGCAACTTACGTCATTAATAAGATTATTAACTTTCTGTATATTCAAAAATATTTAGTTTCATACTAGGTAAACAAGTATATTCTAAATTAACGTTATAATGATTTTTACAGCTAGCAAGCACAACTTAATTTTTAAGAAATGTGAAAAAACTGATATTCTAAGAAAGGGAACAATAAATAGTCTTCAGAAGAACTAATATCACGAAATTATTAATTAAGTTTTAAACTGGCAAAGAGGATTTTTCAAAAACTGACTTAATTTCTGATTTTACAAACTTCCTTTGCTTTAACTAAAACTTTCTTGAGGTTCTTTATACTAGTTTTACACAGAACATCATATAGTCCCGAGTTATTAGAAAAGACCTGGAAATTGACAATACTAAGCGTTTATCACCAAACGGCAATATTACAATGAAAAAGACTGTTAGAAGTAAAGGAATTTTGTGTTTTTATTTGCTGTAATATCTAACGTAAACAACAGACCAAAATCATTATGTGAAATCACCAGTTTTCTTTGTAAATTATATATTCGACCCCAGTATTTATTATCAGGATCGATTGCAATTCTGTAAGCATTTTTTAACATTTTCTTATGGTTCTTGTGTTACTGGAAATCGTATAAGGGACGTAGTGAGTTCAGAAAGTATTTGGTGCAAAAATAGTACAGAAAAATGTGTTTATAATTCGGATAGAATGCGTGGTTTTGTTAGGTAATTCTTGGGTTAATAAATTTGTATGGGCAGTGGAACACATTTTAAAATGGAAAAACAGCAGTTCTCAATTTATAAACTTATTGTTTCACCTCTTTTATTTCTCCTTGTAAACGATATAAATGTCAATAATTACACTGGTTTACAAAAAAATATTTTTTGTCTGAGGCAAGAATGTAAATAGGTGTTTTTTACTAATTTGGGTGTGCTGAATTTAAATTTATAAACAGTTTTGCTCTATCACCTCTAGTTTTCTGGCTTTTAAATAGTCTCATTTTAGTATATACAGAGTATATACGTGGTTATTTCAACAGTTGCAGCAGCTTGTTACAGATAAAACAGGATAGATAAAGAACGGAATAAATATACTTGTATGACACAATGTACACAATTAAATAGTACCGCAGACAGTTAGAAGTGTGTTTTCTTCGATGATCTGGTGTATTTTGCCTCCGGGATGTCACGCAAGAGCATTCAGCAGAAGTCTCCCATCATGCTGGGGTTCCACTTGCCTTGGTAGTTGCTCTCCATCTTCGTAATGTCTTGGTGGAATCTTTCTCCGTGCTCATCACTCACTGCTCCAAGGTTTGGAGGGAAGAAGTTGAGGTGGGAATGGAGAAAATGAATTTTGAGTGACATTCGGCATCCCATATCCTCATAAGTCTTTAGCAACTTCTGTTCGCCAGGAACGAAAGTGCTTCTAGACCCCCAGTCTTTCTGCTTGTAATGCTGGGATACAGCTCGACTATCCCAGAGACAGAGAAAGCAACAGTACTTTGTGAAGCCCGCTTGCATACCCATAAGAAGACCAATGGCCTTGAGGTCCCCACACAGACTCCACTGGTACTGGTTGTACTTAACAGCTTCTAAAAGAAGCTCTATATTGTCATAGGACTCCTTTAGATGGACAGAGTGTGCAGTTGGAATGCTGGGATATTTATTCTCGTTGTGCAAAAGCACAGCCTTGAGACTTCGCTTGAAAGAGTCTATGAAAAGACGTCAGTCTGAAGGATTATGTAGCAAACCAAGGAAAGTGAACAAGCCAGGTACATTTGTGCAGTAGCACAACTTTTATATGCAAAAACGGCTCGTTTGGGTTCAGAAAATATTTTAAATAGAAGAGCGAACAACGTTTTGACCTTCTTCGGTCATCGTCAGGTTCACAAAGAAAGAAGTAACTGACCGGAAGCTGACCACATGTTTGGAAGGGGTTGTGTAACTGAGTGTCTCAATGTAGAGGGCGGGGTTAGATGTTTGAATATATAATTTTATCTATAATATTAATATAGGTATACTGGCGTTCCTTTATATTGGTTTATTTTGGGTTTAAGTTCTTGTATAAGTAAGGCTTCTTTCATTTTGCGTTTGTTTATGTTTGTTTTTTTATTTAGTATTTTAGTGTTTTCTATGGTTATGTTGTGTCCATTTGACTTGCAGTGTTCGAAAACGTGTGAAGGTGACTTTTTATGTTCTTTGAATCTGGTTTCCATTTTTCTACTTGTTTCTCCAATATAGAAGTCGTGGCAGTTATCACATTGTATTTTATAAATAATGTTGTTGTGGTGTTTGTCAGTGTAGTTCTTACATAGTATAGACCTTAGTTTTGTGCCTGGTTTTTGAATAAATTTAGTATTAACTGGAATGTTATATTTTGTTACTAGTTTTTGCCAAATGTTGGTTATTTGTTTGCTGATGTCAGGAATATATGGTTTCGTGATTTTTTGATTCGTGAGATATATTCGTGTGTGCGTGTAATGTTTTCTACGGTTTGTGGAGGAAACTTATTGATGTTGATGAAGTAATGTTTTATTTTGTCTAATTCATCGTTAATTTTATCTGGTGAGCATAGTTTTATGGCTGTGTTTATCTGGTTTCTTAGTATGTTGAGTTTTTGTTTTGTTTCATGTGCTGAGTTCCAAGGAATGTATAGTCCAATATGGGTGATTTTTCGGTGGATTTCTGTTTTGAATTGTGTGTTGGTTCTTATAATTTTGAGGTTAAGAAATGATATTTGATTGCTTTCTTCCTGTTCACATGTGAAGTTAATGTTGGGATGTATAGAGTTAATGTGAGTGAAAAAATTAAGTGTGTGTTCTGTAGATTTGAATCCCGCAACCGTGTCATCTACATATCTGTACCAGTATAGTGGTGGATGTAATGCTGTATTAATTGCTTGTGTTTCAATTTGTGTCATAAAAATATTGGCTAGAACTGGTGATACTGGGTTGCCCATGCTTAGGCCATTTGTTTGTATATAGTTTTGGTTGTTGAACATGAAGTTTGTCTTTATTGTGGTGAATTCTATGAGGGTTGCTAACTGGTTACTGGGAATGTCTATAATTGGGTTAGGGTCTCGGATATAGAGTTCTAAGGTTATCTTGCAGGCTTCTGTTGTTGGAACTTCTGTAAAGAGGGATATAACATCGAAACTGGCCATTAAGGCTTTATGATTAAGTTGATTTAGATTAGACTTGAAATTAAAAGAGTCTTTGATGAATGAGCTGGCTGATGTTGCATATTTGGAGAATGCCCATGCTGTGTATTTACCAAGATTGTAATTAAACGATTCATATGTTGACATTATTGGTCGTAATGGACAATCTGGTTTATGAGGTTTGGGGATGCCGTATATTTGCGGTGTGCGTGAGTCGGTTTTACGTAGGTAGGAATAAAGTGTTTGTGAAATTGTAGCACAACTTGTTTTCCATGTCGAAAAATGAAGCAAGGTCTTTGTTTCGATTCCTGAAACTGGTGATCCGTCTTATATATATATATATAATGTAAAGCTATCACTTACATTTATTGCATAATAACTAAAAAAGAAGACACAAGTCACACAATATTAGAAATTAACCCTGAATGCATATACGCCTTTATGTACAGTATGCATATCTAAAAAACTAGAGGTGATGAGTAAAAACGGATTTCAAATCTGAATTAAGCACCCCCAAATTAGGTTAAAGCAGCTATTTTTGTGCTTGTCTCAATTTCTTTGTAAACCAGTGTTATTCAATTTAATTTGCAAAAGCCTATTGTAGAAGGAGAGTCTTATGTTAAACGTTAAAATATAGATTTCAAAAACCTTAGATTTTGGACCATAATTAAAGTAACCTATGTAGGTGTTCTACCTTGAAATTACAGCTATAAATATCCCATATTCCTTGGTACTCCTGTGTCTTTCTGAAATTCAAAAAAATAATCATTTGAATCTAACTCTTTAGAACAATAAATGATAGAAAACTGAAAGTAAACGTTATAAGTTTCGTACCATGACTGAGAATCAGTCGCTATCTTTACAGTACATAGTAATTTTATCTCTATCAAAACTAACTTCTGTTCTTGTAGTTTTTCGTTAAAATATCTTGTAAAGATAATGAAAGAATCACAGTAATTTTATCTCTTTGAAAAGTAACTTTTGCTTTTTTAGTTTTTGCTAAAATATCTTGATATTTGGGTTTGATTAACATTCTTTCATTGTGGAGTCTCCTTAATGTTACTACTTATACATGCAGGATATATTTTTGTATATTTCGTAAGTTTAGATATTCCATCAGCCACAACAGGAAGAAAAAAGCAAACTATTCTTACAATACCAATATTTATATTTATTCTGATAAGTTGGCTAGTTTCATGAGTCTTATTTTAACAGAGCTGTCTGAGCATTCAGTGTTTTCTGTACGAACTACTTTTATTGATTTTCATGAAAGGCTTGAGCGTTGTATTTAGGTCTATCTACATTGCTGGTTTTTACCTTTGCTTGGAGCATTAAGTCTAACTGATATTTTGGTTTAATTCAGGTCAATTGGGAAATAAAGAAACAATAAATGATAAATATCGTGAAATAGAAATTAAAGTTCATTAATTGAGTAGATTAATTAATTGAAGTTAATTCGAAATAAAATATTAATTTGCAAAACTAATTAGTCCGCTGTGAGTCAGAAATATAACTAAAACGTCTTAGAAAATCAAACAATCCCTGGAGTATATTAAGTTTAACTGGCTTTTATAAACATATAAATCTCAATGTATGGGAATAAATTATTGTATGACTAACACATTAAATATTGAAACTTGAATGGTTTTAAGAAGGTTTTCGGATTTGATTCAGCATGTGTTTAATTTTTTTTTCCAGGTTTATCAACCACAAGTACTTTATTATGTACTGTAACGCACATCATCATTTGCCACTCAATCCCTTAAGAAACATAAAGGCCGCAATTGCTTGCGGTTTCTGTAATAGGTTGGTTTTTGAGTGAGTAGGTTGTAAGTCTACTACACAACCCTCAAATAGGAGGACATTTTCTCAGCACACTGAGGGGAATCGAACTCTTGATTTTAGCGTTGTAAATTCGGTGACATACCGCTGGACTAGTGGGGGGCATAATGGACATTCATATATACAATCTAAAACCTACCAAAATGGTATTCTCAAATAAGACAAGTACCATTTTCTTTTAAGGTTAATGGGTACTTACTAGAGTTCTTGTTGAAATTAGGTGAAAGTATTGTTTCTTTACTTCCACAGCGGGAGTAATTTTATACTACTTTTTGTCTATTAAATGAGTGAGAAATGTTTTGTATATGTTGACAACTGAAATTACTTTTAAATGTGTTTAAATAATTTCTCATTATTCGATTTATTTCAGGAATATTCTATCATACAAAAAAGAAAATCGTATATATATATAGTTTTAGGAAAGAGCTATCTAGTACTTTTGAAATCTGTGGTTTACATAGTCTTGATTCTTAAAGTAATTGAATAAAAGTAAATATTGAAAGCAGGAAAATAAATGATAAATCAAAATTACCATGGCAATTTTTACCTTAAGACTTTTTACACATTTACAAAATTGACTAATTGTTTGGAATTTAGTACAAAGCGATCTCTAGCGGTGTGAGTCCGCAGCATACTGCTGTGCTTTTGGAGGAATTTACAAAATAATCTTATCAATAAATAATAGCAATTTCCTTGGGAATTTTTCTTCATGATGGTATATAGGTGGTTTGATACAATAACATGGATCTATATACACACAAAGTACATTTATTTTACAGTATGCCTGATGTCAGAAGTATTTTGAAGTGTTGGTTAACTCAATTTCGATAACATAACGTTTGGTAGAAGAGTCCTTTTGGGCATCATCAGATATCGAATTGAAATGAATAAGCAATCTGTCTCACGGTTGGAGCTTTCCAACCATTTCAATATTACCTCTATAATGCTGTTAATCAGGTCTCAAATGAGATAGATTTGTTTGTTTTTGAATTTCGCACAAAGCTACTCGAGAGTTATCTGTGCTAGTCGTCCTTAATTTAGCAGTGTAAGACTAGAGGGAAGGCAGCTAGTCATCACCATCCCACTGCCAACTCTTGGGCTGCTTTTCTACAAACGAAAAGTGGGATTGACCGTCACATTATAATGCTCCCACGGCTGGGAGGGCGAGCATGTTTGGCGCGACTCGGGCGCGAACCAGATTACGAAGCGCCCGTCTTAACGCGTTAGGCCATGGCGGGCCCCCTCAAATGAGATAGAAGATCATGAGCAAAATTAAGAAAAAAAATGTTTAATGCCACGAGTAATACTAGTATCCACGAATAATTCGTGTGTTATGGCTCAAAATGGCAGGAGTGGACGGCTTGCGTTCTCATTTATAGCATTATTTTTAACTCAAAAATGAAGGAACGTATGCTTATTAATTTTTATAAATGATTATCCAGCTGTTGTTTTTGCTGTTGATTAAATTGTTTGTGCATTCTAAGTTTCAATGTTTACAGTTAAAGAAACAGATAATGTGTGAGAGTGACCTGTTAGTAAAAATATACTCTGCAACCTTCAGTTGTTGGACTATACTGAAACTCAGAAAACACCTAATTCATTTCTAGTATTCTTTGTAGTTTGTTTCACAAAATTTTATAGAAAATATTTTAATTAAAACAAGATGGGAAGCGATAATAACTTTTATTTTTATTTCTGACAACTTTTTTAAAAAAATGTTCAATATAAAAATAAATACTATTAAAAAGAGAGAGCTGTGAATTCACATGTTATCGGAAGATGACCTTTTCACTCCAGAGTCAAATATTAAAACTGAATAGCTAGTAGAATTGTGAACTAATATCATTCCTAATGTTCAGATTTTAATATACGTACAGAAGTGTGTACCAGATAGAAAGTTCCTTAAACATTTACGTGTATTTTGTTGTCTAGAAAAATATTCCGGCCGTTGATGATGATTGAATAAAGATACATAATACAATACTTTGTTTATTATTTTATTTTAGAATACATCGATAAGTAGGTAAAAAAAGGCGTAAACAGCATTCACCAGTCTTCATTTTGCTTAATGATAAAAACACTAACTTTGTAAATTTATTTCGTAATTGTAATTATAACCAAATCATGATATTTTTTGTGATTAGAAATATTCCGAATAGTCGTTACAATTGATCTGCTACTAGAAGGTAGATTCTTCGACTTGAACCTTATAAAATGAAGAGTAAAGGAAATTTGCTACTTAAATAAATGAAACTAAAGTTGGCCAAACTGGTAGCTACACTTATAACATCGATAATAATTTTACAGCAATATTCATTCATCAGTTAACCTGGCCACGTTTCTTGTTCCACTGGGAAATATTGGTGGATAAAACAAAATCCGTGTTAAGGTTGAAGGCTTATAATGATAAATTCCAAGTTTTGTTACTCGTGGTGGTAACAGTACAGACAACTTATTGTTTCTCTTTGTGCTCAACAACAAATGAGCAAATAATTTCAAGTGATAACAGTAGACACATCTTTGGATAGGAGCTACGATATTTTTCAAGTTTTACACAAATAATTTGGTGTAATGTTTAGTAAAAATGTAATTCATTGTATTGTCTGAGATGTCATTTAATGATTAATAATATTAAAAAAGAAAATAAATTGGTAATAAATATTAACAATATTAAATAAGTGAAATATTAACAAACGTAAAATTTAATTGTGTTTTATTTTAAACAACTTGAAGGACAATTTATCTCATACTTAGCTCATAACGTCATCTTTAAACAAACACTTTTATGGTTTGTTTGCTCTTTTTATTTCGTGCAAAGTATATTGTTTGTTTGTTTTGGAGTTTTGCGCAGAGCTGCAAGAGGGCTATCTGCGCTATCCGTCCCTAACTTAGCAATTTAAGATTAGAGGGAAGGCAACTAGTCATCACCATCCATCGCCAACTTTTGGGCTACACTTTTATCAGCGAATAATGGGATTGACTGTCACAATACTCCAACGGCTGAAAGGACGAGTATGTTTGGTGTAACGGGGATTTGAACCAGCGACCCTCGGATTACGAGTCAAACGTCCTAACTATCTAGTCATACCAGACCACGCAAACTAAATATAGGAAATATGAATACTTTTAAAGATGTTTGCAGTGTTCATGTACAAAGGATAGATACTCTTAAAAATGTAAATGGTATTTTCAGAATGAATTAAAACAAGAAAACTATATCTGTCTTTCATATCGAATTTGAAAGAAAAAAAAAAGGTTTTACTTGATCTTTGTTTTTACTTTGTTACAGCTGAAACAAAATTTCGGTGTAATAGCAGACATAAATTCTGAACAAATTAAAATAGTTTTTTTATCGCTGAAGCTCTTTCAAGCTTGTTTTAATTTAAGTAAATATTCTGATGTGAAAACTTTCAATTTTTCAAATTCTCTTTCATTGTTTTTGTTGGAGTGTAAAAAATATTAAATTTGGTTAAGAATCCGAATCGACATTCGTGATAAAAAGAGGAAATAAGGAAAGAAAATGTGATTTATCATGGGAAGTTACAGTAAAATATTTTCAAGCACTAGCTCTGAAACGTGATGAAAAGATTCCAGCCTTTAACTGACGTATTAAACAGAATCAAATGGGCAAATCTTTTAGATCTGGAAAGTTTGCATCAAAAAAGATTTGAAGTGTTTTAATAAACGAACGAAAGCTATTACAAAATCGAAACAATATTGATGAAAAGTTATTTTATGAGGAAAACAATGCTTTTAAGATTTTGTTTTTGTGAGTGAAAATTATTTGTTATATAACTATATGGAAATCCAAAAAAATAATTTATATCATAAAATATATCAAAAAATCTATGGACGAGCTATGGATAAAGTGTGAGTAACTTATGAGATTATAATTATCATTGCATTTATAAAAAAACATTATAGAATATATTTTGAAACAGTCAAGTTTAATTGTGTAAATTAAGAATAGTTTTAGATCTAAGGAGATGTGCAAGTTTTTAAGTGTCGTGGAATTTTTAGTATGAATAATCTGTTTTTAATGTAGAGTTCTATGTCTTTAAGATCACGCTGTAATTACAGAGAAATCGTTTTATAAAATATTGCTGCCTGTGTTTTCAACATATGAACGAATAAATGAAAGGCTGAGGTTTAAGTAATGGATGGCTGATCCTGTTCGTATTATCAGGTATTACATCGTACTTAATAGACGTACCTATTTATACTTTCTTTTGCTTTCATCTCAGTCTTTTGAAAGCATAAACTGAACAATATAATCATAATATTAATAATGTTTAAATTTTATCAATATAGTTTTTTTTCACGTTTGTCATGCAAATACTTTGACTTCCTTTATAAATGGTACAGTACAAGAACTTTTTTTATTAGGTTAGGTATTTTCCGTGACTGGGATGTTTTTGATGTTTGAAGAAATTAATACTAAACTTTGAGTGTAGTATGTCTAATGCGATTTGAAATAGTATTAAATCAGCTTCTACTACTATAGTTTTGATACGGTAAGTCACTAAATGTTTTGTAAAAGGTCTGACGCTTAAAAAAAACAACATACTTGGTTCTTTAAATGTACACAACATCTAAAATATATGAAAGAGATTTTGGTTTTAAGTAGATAAATAATTATAAGGTTTTAAGTAATTTCAGTTATATTCCTGTCAGACGAAAAAACGATTTGAGTGTCACCATTATACCACATTTACAATCCTAATGTGAGGATTATGCTTTTATAGCAACAGGTTACAAACCAAGAACCTTCAGAATGAGAGAACTAGCTGATGATGTTCGACTGAATCAGTCAAAACATATTCACTGTTTTTTGTGTCTTTTTAATGTTGGCTTTTATACAAATTTAATCGTGTTAAAATGTTTTTTGTTTCATTGAAACGTATAAGTATAATTAATATAAGGTAAAATGAGCTACACAATAAATCA
Source organism: Carcinoscorpius rotundicauda (assembly GCA_011833715.1). Taxonomy (NCBI): domain Eukaryota; kingdom Metazoa; phylum Arthropoda; class Merostomata; order Xiphosura; family Limulidae; genus Carcinoscorpius; species Carcinoscorpius rotundicauda. Next base: position 55,635,361 of record CM022399.1, on the reverse strand, counting down.
ATATTTTCAGTTACTGTTTAATATGTTAAAACTATTATATCATTAAACTATGAAGTGTTTGCAATGTTATAAATTACAGAATAAGAAAAAAAATTTCACTGGTACACACTGTTTGACATCATGTGCAATGTATATAAACCATGGTATTTTTGCAAATACAACTATGGAAGAATGCCTCTGAAACTGAACTTTGAGTTTAATTTGGAATGTGCGTTTAATCACAGAGTCAGTTATCTTTAATATTATTTAGATTTAGCACTTAATTTTTAAGGTGTTAATTTTAGGGACTTGCTCTGAGAAAATCAGATAACTAGGTAAAAATTTTTCAGAGCCTGGACATCAACACTTCAGAAAGCCAACCAATGAGCAAAATGAAAATTAGGGCTCTTAAAAGTATGCCAAAAATAATGAAATAAGTGAATGTTATTTATCAATTGCTCAGAATAAAAATTATATCAGTGAAACATTTCAACAAGACCAAGTGTATCAATATATATTTTAAACGTCTGCGTAATAATATCATAAATTTGGTAAAGTATGATTTGTTCAAATTGCTAATTACGAAATTTTTTGTTTGTTTGTTTTTGAATTTTGCACAAAGCCACACGAGGGCAATTAGCGCTAGCCGTTCTTAATTTAACAGAGAAAGACCAGAGAGGAGGTATCTAGCCATCACCACCCATCGCCAACTCTTGGGCTACTCCTTTTACGAAAAAGTAATGGGATTGACCGTTACTTATAACGTTCCCACGGCTGAAAGGGCTAGCATGTTTGATGCGACGGTGATTCGAACCCGCGAACCACAGATTACGAGTTGAACGCCTTAACCATGCCAGGCCCAATTATAACATTAAAAGACTACCAATAAAAGAAATTTAGGTTATTTAATAATAATGAGGTCCGGTATGGCCACGTGGGTTAATGTGTTCGAGTCGTAATCCGAGGATCACGGGTGCGAATTCCGGTCGCACCAAACATGTTCACCCTTTCAGCTGTGGGGGCGTAATAATATGACTGTCAACCCACTATTCGTTGGTAAAAGAGCAACCCAAGTGTTGGCGGTGGATGGTGACGACTAGCTGTCTTCTCTCTAGTCTTACAATGCTAAATTAGGGACAGCTAGCGCAGATAGCTCTCGTGTAGGTTAACACGAAATTCAAAAACAAACAAACAAACCAATAATAATAGCTAATAGTACACAGTGAATACATTGCATTGATAAAAACAACTCATCAAATACAGTTATTGTTTTGAATTAAGCACAAAGCTACACAATGGGTTATCTGTGCTCTGCCCACCACGGGTATCGAAACCCGGATTTTAGCGTGTAAGTCCGCAGACATACCGATGAGCCACTGGGAGGCATCGAATACAGTAAGAAAATACCAAAGACAACATTTGAAATATTTTTAAACCTCAAAATTGTCTTCTTTCTTTCTCACTTCCTCGGTATTTTCTTAAACTATTATACTTTTTCTCCTCTTAATCTAACATTTGTTTTATTTATTTTATGGCCTGGCATGGCCAGGCTTTTAAGAAACTCGACTCGTAACCTGAGAGTCACGGGCTCGAATCCCTGCCACACTAAACATGCTCGCCCTTTCATCCTTGTGGGCGTTATAATGTTATAATCAATCCCACTACTTGTTGGTAGAAGGAGTAGCCCAAGAATAGACGATGGGTGGTGATGACTAGCTGCCTTCCCTCTAGTCCTATACTGCTAAATTATGGACGGCTAGAGCAGATAGCCCTTGTGTAACTTTGCACGAAATTCAAAACAAAGAAACAATATTTGTTAACTGTTATAAAACTGCCCATCTAATTCCTGCTGTGGTAATTCAATCTTATCGCTACAGTTTTATCTAAATAAATGCTTCGGCAATCTCGCATTTCTCCATATCTTGTTGTACAAGATATTATATTTTGATTTTTTATTGTATTTTTCGGCTTGTATCTATACGTATTCTCTATCCCACCACTGAATATTACCTGCACATACTTCTCATTCACAGTTTTCACTCTGATTCTTCTTAAGAAAATTCTAATATTTAAATTATTAGATTACTTTTCTAATCACCATAACTAATATTTATTATTATTATCACAGTTTTCAAACAATATATTAATTACTCGCTGTTTATTACGTTTATTCTTTGCCCTGTTAGCTCTAACAAGACAGGCAAGTAATAACGAAACAGGCTGGTATGATTACGTGGTTAGGGCACTCGACTCGTAATCCGAGAGTTTCGGGTTAGAAACCCCGTCGCACCAAACATGCTCGTTCTTTCAGCTGTAGAAGTGTTATATTGTTACGATCAATCCCACTATTCATTGGTAAAAGAGTAGCCCAAAAATTGGCGGCTAAAGGTGGTGACTAGCTGCCGTCTCTCTTGTCTTACACTACTAAATTGTGAATGGCTAGCGCAGATAACCTTCGTGTAGGTTTGCGCGAATTCAAATACAAACAATAACGAAACAGAGGCCATTAGATTGGAAAATGGCTTCACCCAACGGTGATTGCGAGTTAAAATATTTAACTGCATAAAGACCATAGATTTTATGATCGAACCACTACTCTTTATAACAAGGAAATTTCAACTTCACAACGCCTTTACAGACATCAACAAAACTGAAGTCATCTGGATAAAATAATGTACGTAAAAGTACTATACAATCACCTCTAATACAATTGTTTATATGCAAATGTCAAATGCCCCATATTAAATAGACATTTGGCACCAGCGTCGAAAAAAATATGCAAAGACCGAGCAAAACGTGATGTAGAAAATGTCTAACAACTATATAAAAATACCATTATGAGCATTTACGAGTACTGTTCACACAACAAACAGCTAGAGAGCTGGTTAAAAATTATTGTCTCATTGAGCAACGACGTTCTGCATAAGGCTGATAAATAATTTAATCTTCCCGCGAGCTAAACAGTAATGCAAGTGGAAGCCACAGAGGAAGTTCTTTCCTAGATTACCTAAAGTAATGAACTATAAACGTATAGTTCCCTCACCATAATATTTGTGACTGACTCTCTGGCTGTTCTGCATGAAGTTCGCAGTGTTTATTCCCCACAAGGGTGGTAGGAAGCAAAACAGCTGCTTTGGTAAAGCCAACATCTGAAAAAGTACGTGCCAGGCAATGCTGGAGTAAAGAAAAACAAAGAATGTTTTTTACCAGTTTATGACAAATCCATCACAAATATATTGCCAGGTTATGGATTTTCTTTGTACTAATAGAACGAAAACGACAATTATAGAACGTTTTAATTGACATTCAGAGGGAGTGAGACCAATGAAAGATGAAATACCGTGTAGAGTAGTAGTAAAATTTAAAATAGGGAATCCATAGGACAATATATAATCAGAAAGTTACTATAACATGAGTCAAGTAACCATCTTTATTAAGGACCAGTCTATGTTGATGCAACATGTGGGATTGTTATTTAATACTTGGATCAGTTTGACTCTGCTGTTTATTTTGTTTACATATTTCATTTAATGTATAATAGCCTGAAAGAGTCTTTAATCTATCTCTATTATTCTGCAGTTTATATATTTTTTTCAAAATTATACGCTATTTTAATCATAATTTTGTTACATGTGTCAATATTGCTTTAATATTCTTTATAACAGTTTTATTTTTATCTGGAAATATGTCGAAAATTTCTTTTCCTCCTTTTTCAAAGCAACAAAATGAATTTGGCTTCTACTTATCTGTTTTTAGTAGATACTTTGCACTACTTTCCTTTCGTTATTACTTTGAAAATAATAACTTAAGTGTTTAATCTACTGTTTCTCCGTTCTTCACCTACCGTCTCTCTCTTTTACTTCTCTCATTTAAATGACTAAAACTTTGTTATATATAATTATAATGATTCCAATATATTTTCTCTTACATATCTTTCCTTTCTTGCAAATCTCATTCTGTTTCTAACAAAACTGTAACATCTGCAATAGAAAACTTTCTATTTTCCTATTACCAATCCTTTTACATTATTTTTGCTTAGGCGGTCTTTTACATCTACCGTCTATGGATCAAATAACAAAGAACTAAGCGAACGTCTTTGTCTCACTACATATTTTTAAAGGAACTTTTGATATTATCTTGCTACTCTTACAATTAGTTTTGTTGGTTAATATATTTCTCACAGTTTCGGAAGCATGTTTTCTCCCACCTGGAGAGACACTCCAGTTTTTCTAATAATAATTGCCGATATATCATGTCGAATTAGATTTCAGTTCCCCATATAATGCATACAACTACCCGCGCTTTCTTTTCAAATGTTTTTCAATCATTGCGTGCATCACACACACATATATACATTCGAACGTACTCCTTCCTTTTCTAAATTCCGCTTAATTTACCTTTAGTTGAATATTATTTTCTTTAGCTCATCTTGTTATATTTTCGTGCACAATTATTGCATATAATTTATAAATTGTTCCTAAGGATCGTATCCTTCTCCAATTCTTCGCGGCATTTTGATATCAAGATTTAAAAATCAGTACGCAAATATATTTCGATATGCAGAAATTTCTTTCTTTTAAAGGTATTATTCAAAATATTTTTTATTACTCTAACACACAACCTTAAGCTGATAACAATACCTCATATTGGAGTCCATTTCTTCTTATTATAAAATAGTAAAAACCTTATAACTTGAGCGCACTTGAAAACTGGACGTTTCTTCTTCAGGAGCATTTTATTCAAACGATTTTTTAAATGCACGACTTCTTAAAGATGAAATATGTTAACATTTATGAACTTTTCAGATTTTCTAAGAGATTTAAATAACAACATTTACAATTTTACGCTCTGTTGACATCCAGTAGGATATAATAACTTCCATGATTTTCTGAAGCTCATTCACTTTGAAGTACGAAAGTTTATATCGCTGAGACAAAATATTATTGAAACTTTTTGACATAAAGAACTTACGTTTAATATTGACAAAACTTTATTATCATACACTGGAATCGATATAATCCAAATAAAAAATATAAACGAACATCCAACATGTATAACAACAACACTAAAAAATAAAACGTACTTTATGGTTTACACATTCTAATATACATATATTAGTTTACTGACAATCTACTAACAGGATAATTTTCCACGTTAACACAAAAACTTTAATAGTTAGCGATATATCACATGGACCACACCCATATTCAATTATGCATAACTCTTATTACCAAATCAATTTCTACATTATTATTAAGATCAACATTCAACAAAATGTCTGAACAGTTGAAACAAATATATTTTGTATTTCAGATTGACTATTTATGTAAGGCAATTCATGACATACTCATGTATTCGACTCGTAATCCGAGGGTCGCGTGTTCGAATCCCCATCACAACAAACATGGTTGCCCTTTCAGCCGTGGGAACGTTATAATGTGACTATCAATCCCACTATTCGTTGGTAAAAGAGTAGCCCAAAAGTCGGCGGTGGGTGATGATGACTAGCTGCCTTCTGTCTAGTCTTACACTGCCAAATTAGGGACGGCTAGCTCAGATAGATTTCGTGTATCTTTGTGTGAAAGTCAAAAACAAACCAAAACCAAAGATATGCATGTCATTAAACACGTGTTAGCTTAACTTACGATATACGTGCACGAATATTTATTGTATTAACACAAAACATTGCATCTCTAGATAAATATATTGTATGCATCATATTAACTATAATACATTAAATTTTGATTTTTCAGCTTACATATACGATTACCCGTTAATTTTCTCACCTGCAATTTGTCCATGGACTATTTTTTATGTTTAACTGAAGTGTCCAAACTTTAGATATAGTTTTTCTGATTCATATATAAAAGTAATTCTGTATATCCAAACATAAAATAAGCGTTAAGTCTTCATTCCTTTTAATCATGAGATAAATTACCAAGTTTTTCATTTTATGTTTGTTTTTACCCACAGGTTATTAACTTCTATATGAACATTTTGTTCCTATTAAATGTAGCAACACTGATATGACTCTCTTAAGGTAGCCAAATGTCTCGTCATCTAATTAGTGACGCGCATGAAAGGATTAACGAGATTCCCACTGTCCCTATCTACTATCTAGCGAAACCACAGCGAAGGGAACGAGCTTGGAGAAATCAGCGGAGAAACGGAAAAATCAGCTTTATATAATATTTTGCTTATTAGATTATTTACGGTAGATAAAAGATGTTCAAGTTTGTAGACTTTTAAGTTTTATATTGCACGAACTAAGTAGGACATTGCAACATCCATTACAGGTATAAAGCTCAATTTCTATAACAATCTATTTATTTTGAATCTATCTAAAATTACGTCAAATGGCCCACACACATCACTATTGGTAATATATCTTTTATTCCAGGAATAGTGACTTCAGTAGAGTACAAAGTTTGGTTTTATACAAGTGTATTTATATGTAATAATAACTCCAAAGGGTAACAAATCAGATGAATAAAAATGTTTCGTAATTTGATTATTGATATCACAAATTTTTTGTGAGTATACACTTTTATTATTTTCATGTTAAAATCCACATGAAGATTATTGTTTAACACTTCATTTGTACACGATAAAAGTTTTTTTTACCGTTTATTAGTTTACAAAATCTATGACTTGGCAAAAGTCGTATTAAATGATAATAAGATTTTTACTTTAATTTTAACAAAAGTTTTGAAGTTATTTGATTGTGAGTTCAGTTAAAATACATACTTTACTAATTTTTAAACTAGAATAAATGCTGTAACTCTAATGTGTAACATTATCAAAAAACATTGTTAACTTATGAAATTGTCACGACTCTCATACATTATAATATAGCTTACAGGACTCAGGCCATTATCTGTGTTCATAATTTTGTAACTTTCTGTACTTAACACAAGATATTTTGAAATATAATTTTTGATGTTCTTGTTTTCGATATTATATGATTTTTATACATTGTCCAACAGCTGTCAAACTCAGTAGGTTACGAGAACCACGTGTATGTTTGTAGCTTGATTAATGTTCAAAAATCAGATAAGTCTTGGTCAAGTATAGCCTATTATGGGAATAAAGCAGATCTAATTGAACAAGCATATCACAGGGGAAAAGACAAACAATTCGTTAATTTACTATATTACTGGAAAATATCTATATGAAAATGTTATTGAAGGAAAAAAAGAAAAGAACAGTACTAAAACTAACTGATGTCAAACACAAACACAAAGAACTTTAGTATTTATTCTTATATAAAAAGAAGTCAATATATTTTAATGAATCTCACAACCATTTAATATTTACATTTTTTGTTGAAATTAGAATAGATTGTTTTTGTTTTGTTTTGAATTAAGCACAAAGCTACACAATGGGCTATCTGTGCTCTGCCCACCAAGGGTATCGAAACCCGGATTTTAGCGTGCAAGTCCGCAGACATACCGCTGAGCCACTGGGGGGCCAAATTAGAATAGAAACCTAATTATCGTTTACCGTTACAGCTCTTGCAAAACACATATTTTTTGTAAAATAAAAAAATGTAAACAGATGTATATTGTATACAAATGAAATCTCAAACTGTTTCAATCATATATATTTTAACACAAATGAAATGAGTGTATATAAACTTTTGTACTACGAATAATCAAATCATAACTCTTAATTAATCTAAATTAGTATTATTTGGAATTAGGCAAAAACATTTTAGTATAAAATAAGGTTCTGTACATTCATAGAATCACTATTCTCAGATTGAACCGTGGATTCTCGGCTGTTCCCCATAATTATTTGAAAATAGATTCAACATATGAATAACTTAATTGTGGTTTATACTTGCATTAGTAAATCGAAATGATATCCAGAAAAATCATAGTTTATTGGATACTACAACAAAATTCAAAAAAGTAAGAGCTGTGGTTTATTGTGATGTAATAAAAAATAGTTTTTATCTGCGATAATAAAAAACTTGTTATTAAGCACAAAGCTACAAACAGAATTATCTGGACTCTGTCCGCTCTGAGTATTAAAACTTGATTTTTAACAGTAGACGTCCGTAGATATACCACTGTGCTACTGGAGGGATTGTTCATTGCACGTCATTAAATTTACGAAAACATTTCACAAGGCAAAATATCAATATTGTTATATTTAGTTGGAGTAAAATGTTCATATACATTTTAATAACATATTTGCAAACAAACATAATCATGAAAACGTAGTAACATATGTCTTGATAAATACAATGTAGACTTAGTGACTATTTCATGTTTGGACATACTGTATTATTTTACATATGAATCAGTGAAAACTATATTTAAAGTTCGGACACTTTATGTTTGTCAGAGTTTTAACACGTTTTAAACATGGAAACAGGCTTCTATTCGGTTTTTAAACTAGCGTACGTTGATGATTTCAACAGTAACTCTGCGCTTGGAACTACCCGCTTTTAGCAGTAAACTTGGAAGCTATCCATCATAAGTGGTACATTTGAGTTCTATCTGTCACCTAATAACATAATTTAGAACTACCTTCTCTAGTGGCACTTGATGAAACTATATATTCTCCTCTCTGGTGCCACGTTGAGAAACTATGGCGACGAGTTCCCAAAGAATCCCCGTTTCGAAACTATTTGTTCTACATAAACTACTTAGAAGATGTAAAGCATTTAAATAAATTCAATTAAAACTCTAATAGCAGCAAAGTTTCTGAAATTAACAAAATTACAGGTAAGTTATTTTATATTTAGGAATTAACTTATGATGTTATAAAAATAAATATTTAATTTTTTTAACTAAACAAAAATAATGCTTCAAATAGATTACTATGTCTATGTTTGATGATAAACAACAAAATTTTAGTAAATCCAATAACTTTGTACAGTGAGAAGTTTATTCAAATTATTATTATATATGATGTTTTGTCTTATATCAATTTAAATACACGTTATCTTCATGTTCTGGCGAAACGACTAAGTTATAGACAATAGATGGCGCTTAAGATGTATTCTATAAATGTTGGAAATGCAAAGGTACACTAACGACGTTAGGGAGCATAAGGATTGAAGGTAAGTAAGGCTTGAACTAATAAATTGAATAAAGAATTTATATTCATATCCATAATTCATTTTACAACCACTTTATTTCACACCTATGTCATTACACATTACAGAAACGGTGTTACTATTACATTAGACTAAGCATGGCCAGGTTATTAAAAAACTCGACTCTCAATCTTTGGGTCGTGGGTTCGAATACCCGTTACACCAAACATGTTCGTCCTTTCAACTTTGGGGGCATTATACTTTGACAGTCAATCCCGCTATTCATTGGTAAAAAATTAACTAAAGAGTTGGCTGTGAGCGGCGATGACTAATTGCCTTCTTTCTAGTCTTACACTGCTGAATTAGGTACAGCTGGCGCAGATAGTCTTCGTGTAACTTTGTGCAAAATTCAAACTGTTACTTTATTATATTAATTTTATTAATGCTCTACAATCTCAGTGTTTGTTTATAAATGACATTAGATTTTTCTCCTGGAATAAAATAAAGACATTTCTTAATGTTTTAACTTTTGAATGCCTAACACATAGCTGACATTGTTAAAAACAAGGAGTTTTCAAATGTAGTCCTACTTATTTGAAAGCACGACTTTATGTTTTATTTACTATTTTTCTGGGAAAAATTATATTTTAGGAAAGCTGAAAGAAAAATGCCCTCCCCCTAAATAACAACAACAACAAACTAAAAACAAACAATTTTAGGAACAGAAATTGGTCCAAGACGGCGAAGTCTCTAATTAAACAAATATGTTTTTACTATGAGTCTCTGTGTGTGAGAAAGTCAGGTGATAACGATTTTATGAGATGTCTCCTGGTTTACCATATCATACTCTCAAGTTTGGTGGAAAGTGGTCCTAAACTACGCAGTAATTTGCGGATAAAGAACCAAATTTCTTACTTTTATAAGTTTAGGTATTCTTCACAAGCACGTGAAGCGTATTTATTTTCAGTTGTAAACAATATTATTTCATGTTTTTACGTCAACGTACTAATAAATCATATATCCATCTGAAAACCTGCATAGCCCACAGAGACTGGGTCTGTAATTGTAGGTAATTTGATCTGACAGATGAAATGAACTGGAAGTAACTTCCCAAAAATGTTCTTCAATTCGAAGTGTTGTTTTAGCAATGTGAATTACTGGACTAGTTTTTAATTCATTTTAACTATTGTCACTTCGAAAGATCACGGTGTAGTATTACGTATCGAAACATTGTAACGATCACAAAAGGTCCCCAGCTAGTACAGCGGTATGTGAACGGATTTACAAAGCTAAAATCAAGGGTTCGGTTCCTCTCGGGGGGCTCAGCAGATAGCCCAGTGTGGCTGTGCTATAAGAAAAAACACAAACGACCACAAAAGTTTTACAACTGTTTTAAAGTGTAGAACTAAGAATATGCTAAACTTTAATACGTTTGTTCTTTTTGTATTTCGTGCAGAGCTACACGAGGGATATCTGCGCTAACTATCCCTAATTTAGCAGTGTAAGACTAGAGGGAAGGTAGCTAATCATCACCACACACCGCCAACTCTTAGGCTACTCTTTTATCAACGAATAGTGGGATTGACTGTTACATTATAACGCCCCACTGCTGAAAAGGCGAGCGTGTTTTGTGTGACGGCGATTTGAACCCGCGACCCTCAGATTACGAGTCGAACGCCTTAACCCACCTGACTATGCCGGCCCTTACTTTAATACGTATATATATATTAAAGTCAATTATCAGCCAAAAGTACAAAAATATCAATTTAAAAACGTGTTTGAACAGGATGATACTTAAAATATTTAGATAAATTAATATTAAACCTTTGGATTCCATAAAGCATAGAGTGTAAAATTTAATGAAAGGAAAGAAGAGAGTAATGGCTCAGAAAACAGGGCAGAAAAAATCATATCAAAAGAATAGAATAACTGAGGAGATGTTTGTAACCTCTGAGTACACTAGCTCTGTATAAAGTTGGCTAAAGTTTTTTTTTTTTGGGGGGGGTTTCGACCTTAAGAAATCGTACTTTGTCTCCATTCCTCGTTCCTATGTAAGTGTCTGTCCTGGGAAAAGTTCCATTGTCGCTAATAATCTTTCCTTTTACGTCTATATCACTGGGATTTTTATTTTTTTGTTGATGGTTATTCTTCTAAGCGTGGCCCGGCATGGCCAAGCGTGTAAGGCGTGCGACTCGTAATCCGAGAGTCGCGCTAAACATGCTCGCCCTCCCAGCCGTGGGGGCGTATAATGTGACGGTCAATCCCACTATTCGTTGGTAAAAGAGTAGCTCAAGAGTTGGCGGTGGGTGGTGATGACTAGATGCCTTCCCTCTAGTCCCTGCTAAATTAGGGACGGCTAGCACAGATAGCTCTCGAGTAGCTTTGTGCGAAATTCCAAAACAAACAAACAAAATTCTTCTAAGCAGACGGATCAAGAAAGCAAAACAATTATGAACCTAAACAGAGGAAGATATAAAGATAAAAGACGGTTTTGTAGTTCAGCAACATTAACAGAGTTTTTTAGAATAGCTCACCATTTATATTTACAAAAAGAAGTAGTAATAAGATTTGGTAACAAAACAACCCGATTTTGTTCTTTAATAGATTGTTTAGGCAGAGTATTCATGATGAAATTTTGTAGGATGGACGGCAACTGCCTGTTGTGGGGACTGTCGCAAGACTTAAGAAACTTTGTCCTCTACAATTGCGTCTCCACAACAGGCAGTTGCCGTCCATTCTACAAAGCTTTATCCAACGTTGGATTTAATGTAAAATAATAGAAACCAATAAGAAATTTTGGACAATTTTTTGAGGAATGAAATCACTTTCTTTTGCACAGATGAACATTGATACATTGACTTTGTATATTGAATTTTATTTGTTTGAATAGGTGAAATTTTCTTCAACATGAAACTGATGTCACGTTAAAGTAACATGACATTTCAGTCACTTGTAATATAATACTGGCGCTATATGGTACATTTTAAGTGTTTGGATTATTCGGTAAGAGGTAAATAATGGAATAAAAGTGATATTTTACTCAGTTCGTGATACACACAAACTGTTGCGTGCGAAATGAAAACAAGCAGTGAATACAATAATACTGAAACATAACCTGGTAAAAATCGATTAACGTAGAGATCACAAGGGTATCTACAAAAATAATAAATAAATTAGTAGATTAATCAAGATAATTAATTTAAGGATTTTCACAGTATAAAATTTGTATGAAATATGTTTATTAAGTTGTTTATTTGATTTTTCCTGTAATTCTCAACAACTACCAAACTGAAATAAAAATTGTAATATTTAATATTTATCATTTCCTTTTCAAGAAGATTCATAGCAAGAACAAACTCTTCTTTTCCTAGCCTACTTTCCCAATATCAATATTTCGTATCTGAACAATAGTTGTACTATCAATATATGCTTGTAATTAGGTCATTATTAATTAGAATATTTTTATAATGTTAAACTTAGCTTTAATATTCCAATTAAATTCCACAGGGCAAACAAAAACCAAGATGTATCTCAGGACAACTGGTTTGGTATTAACACTTTTACAGTTGCAAACTTTCTCTTTGTTAACCTGAAGGTGACCTAGAAAGGTTGAAACGTTGTTCTCTGCTTTATTAGTAAAAGTGTTAATACCTATACCAGCCATCCTGAGATATATTTTACTTTAAGTGGGTTTCTTATAATCACGGAAAACCAAGATAATCCACTGTGCAACATTAGACTAAAAAAAGATATAAAATGTTCAGGTAATTGTTTTTATGTAATTTCAATAGAGTAACATAATATCAAAATGGACCATTATATAACTAATCAGCATTTATAGCATTACGAATACGAGTGCAGAATCAGCTTGGAGATCAATTAAAATAAGCTACAGTTTCGAAATTCAAACGAAATTTTAGACTAATAAGTAAGATAACTACTGATACACAATTAAAATAGATGACAATAACCACTTGTAATTATTTAGACAAATAGATTAACAGTATGCTCAGGAGATCTAAATTATTACCGTACCTTTTAAACAAAGACTCTTGGCACATACTACTGTTTATGAGAACTAACATACAAGTGTTTATTGTGAGACGCGTACAGATATCTAAAACAGTAAAATGTTTCAATATGAATTTAATAAGTTCAGTTAAGTGATATTATGAATTACATGAAACTGATATGATATATATGAAAATTAAGTTACATTCCGTAACATCTAGTAAAGAAAGATTAATTATGAAAATAATTCCTTATGTATATTATCAAATTAGATTTTTCAATGCAAACTTAATCTTAACCAAATTTGATATAATTTTGTTTAAAAACAAATATATTCGTGAAAAAATTACGATCACATTTTCAGATTCAGAATTTAATTGAAACATATTTCGCCAGGAAAAGCAAAAAACGGATTAAAATTATCATTAAGTTACTCAATAAGTTATATATACTCTGTTCACCGTAGGTTCCGAAACCCGGTTTTTAGGATTGTAAGTCAGCAGACATATACCTCTATGCCACTAAGATGGATCATCTTTATTATTTAACATCTTGTTTTATAAGGCAAACAATCAATTACATTTTACATATGTAAAAACGACTGGTATGAGTAGAGAAAGTACTATGTGGAGGAGCGAACAACATTTCGACCTTCTTCTGTCATTAATTACATTTTATTGCGAGTTTTTAAATTATTCTGCAAAATAGTATGTATAACTTAAAAAAACCCTTTAAAACATTGAGTTGTTTAAATGTAGTTAACATAGAAGCTAATAAAATAAAGCCTGGTAATAAATGTTAAAAAAAAGAAAATGAAACAATGAAGCAGTCGGTTATTTGAAGAGTTCAATGAAACGTAGTTTGTTTCCTCTATCCTATTAGATTTGATTTAGTTTCTTTAATATTTTATTTTACATTAGAAAGCTTTAATTAAATGCCCTTTGGCTTTTTAATTTTCAGTATATATATGCAGATGATACTTTATGTAGAGTACTTTTCGACTACTTTTTGATTACAAGTAGGCTCAGTTCAGTTCCATATAAAAGAAATGGGGATTTCATTTTCAGCATTTTAAAATATTCATCCAAATTGTTGTTAACGGTTACTACACCACGCAACTCTGTTCAATGGTAATATACAATGAAAATGATATGGTGATTATTTTCAAGGAATACAAGTTTTATTTTTTTTTTTAAAGAGGAATAATACAAGTAACCAGTTGGTCAGCTTTTACTTTTAAAACGACTTCTTATATCATTTAATGACAGGTCATGAGGGGTTTATGAGACGTATACCTCAACCAAAAATGGATGTTCTGATGCTGTTGTTTCTAAAATGTGATTAGATATCAAGCTAGATATCTTATTCTGATCAAAAGTTAATATTATTGTAATTTTAGATAAGGTCACATGAATTAGTATTGTGTTTATATATATCACTTAGTCATAAAGTCAGTCAAAACAGTGCTACTGAAACGGACCTAATACGTACTGAATAAAGTAGTACTTTTAGTTAAAGAATAGCTGAATAATAGTGCTGGAACAATATATGTTTAGTTTTACAATTAACAGCGTGAAAAAACTATATTTAATTAACAATAATTTAGTTGAATTTTAGTTTATTTCTAAATAGTTAGCATCCTCTGATCAGAAATTAATATTGATGAAGTTATTTTTGCGTTTAAAATGCTTATAAAATATATGTTTCTTGATACGTAATGTCTCGTGTTCAGAGCTGTTGGAAATATATGCTCCTCGAATTGTAATATTCTTGCGCTCAGAACTTTGGGAAATCTCTGGTAACAAAACATACAGGACATCAATGTGTTTTATGTAAGAGGGCAACAATTTAATCTCTAGCTTCAGTCACAACCCTAAGAAATATAAACATTTCTGTAACTTTCAGTGATGTCGAGAAACCCACTTATTGAGAATTTTATATGCAAAAACGACTCGTTTGGGTTGAGAAAATATTTTAAATAGACGATGACCGAAGAAGGTCGAAACGTTGTTCGCTCTTCTATTTAAAATATTTTATCAACCCAAACGAGCAGTTTTTGCATATAAAATTTCTGTAACTTTGCTTTAAGAGTTGTTATTTATTTTTACTATATTTAGTCGAACTACCCTTATCGTTGTTCTGTTACTTAACTCTTAACGTTTACCACACTGTCAGTGAGTAGAGAGACAAACTCAAACTTCAAAGAAATATTTTAAGACGTTCACTGTCCTCGTTTTGGAGGAAACGCAACTTAATTTGCAATAGAAAATCACCTCAAGCTCAACGCTCTTGCTAGATAATTTAATACACAAAGCTTAGAAAACATTGTTAAAGAATATAAGTTTCTCCATCACGAGCGAAGTTCTGTACTAAAAATTTGTTTACGTGAAACAGACTAGGAATATAGAATAAAATCTGTGTCTGATGACCTTCAGTCTGACCTTGAGTTCTATAAGCAATATTTTTAACATTACTGCTGTTTTCTTTGAAGAAATCTGTAGTCCAAATTAACTAATGTACAAAACGTTTACTGTGCTTTAAATTATTCAACTGTCCAGTTTCGAAACATTTGTAGTCAACCTTTCTGAATCACATTTGCTCAAAAATGTTTCTATTTCTTACTCAAAGTAAATATTTTTGGTGAAATGATTTTGTAGCACGAAAAAAAACAAGCTTGGAATTTGAAACAAATATTTTGTATTAAATAATATAGTGGAATGAAATACAAGTTATTCAAGTTTAAAACACAAACATTTGAATCAAATGTATAATAATTAAATGATTGATCTAATAACGTTATGCAAATGACACTAGCCATCATAGAACTTTACAATGCGATCGTTTCAAAAACAGTTTTCAGTAAGAAAATTGTTGAACATCATTCTTTTCGTTTGCGGACAGATAAAATACCCGTTTTGCTTGCTAGATATTTGAAACTCTAGTTTCAAATTACACAATACTTAATGCAATCTTACAGTTGTTCTTATTATTTTTTCACACCGTTAGAAACTGGGTTTCAATATCCACGATGGGCACAACACTGATAGTCTATTTTGTAGCGTGGTTCTTAATTCCAATTAGTTGTTGAGTCTTTATCAAGTATAATGCTTTGGTATAATCAGCGTAAAACTTTACCCCAGCCCGGCATTGCCAGGTGGATAGGTCGCTCTTACAGCCTTGGGGGTATTATAATGTGACAGTCAATCCTATTATACGTTGGTAAAAGAGTAGCCCAAGAGTTGGCTGTTGGTGATGATGACTAGTTGCTTTTCCTCTGGTTTTGAACAGCGGTAAGTCTTCGGATTTACAACGATAAAATCAGGGGTTCGATTCCTTTCGGTAGACACAGTAGATAACCCGGTGGGGCTTTGCTACGAAAAAACACACACACGTACGTTCTAATGTTACACTTCTAAATTAGGAACGGCTAGCGCAGATAACCCTCGTGTAGCTTTGGGCGACATTCTAAAGAAACCAAACTACACACACACACACATCCTCCAGTCTTACACTTCTAAGTTAGGAACGGTTACCGCAAATAACTTTTGTGTAGTTTTGCACGAAATTCAAAACCATACTTTACCCCAATATTATAATGAAACAAGAAACAGATAAGGTCTTAAATAGCCACTTTCAGATGCAGGGTACAAACAAGCTCGAATCCAGTATTTCTTTGTGACAAACAAGTAACGGTATAGATTTTTTTATTTGTTTTATCTATATACACTGCTGGCCAAAATCTTAAGGCTAATGAACTTAAAAAGTATTTGCATTTTTATTTGAGTAGAGCTTTGAAAAATGAAAAGCATTTTATCATTTAATAGGGAAAATATGAAAACTTGAAAGTAGCCTAAATATTAGCTGGTCAAAAGTTTAAGACCGTACCAAAAAGAAGTCCTAAACAGCGTAGAAAATGCCCAACAAGAGGTCTCAGTAATGTGTTGCACGGCCGTCATTGCAAATAACTGCAAACATTCGCTTTGGCATGGCCGGTATAAACGTTTTGCAGAAAGACTGGCCGGAATGTTATTACAAATGGTGAATTGACATCCATTTTTATAAACTTCCCTTGCCATCCACCCCCAAAGCATTTTTAATGGGGTTCAGTTCGAGTTAACACGCTGGATGGTCCAAAAAACACGTTATTTGCATTGAAAAAGTCCTTTATTCTGCGGACATTGTGGATTGCAGCGTTGTTCTGCTGAAAGATCCCGTCATTTCCACACAAGGGAGGGCCTTAGTCAATAAGGATTCTCTCTCCAATATACCAATCTAGCTAGTTGCTGTTTGACGCCTCTATATAACCTGAAGCTCCATTGTTCCATGGAGGGAGAAAATACCCTAGATCGTGATGGAACCTTCTCCACTGTGTCGTGTAGAAAATGTCTCCGGTGGGATATCCTTATCATGCCAGTAACGTTGAAAGCCATCTGGACCATCCAGGTTAAATTTTTCTCATCAGAGAACAAAATCTTCTTTGACTTTTCTGCATCTCATGTTTGGTGCTTCTCAACAAAATTTACCGAGCTGTTTCGTGGTGTGGAAGAAGGCTTGGCCTTCGAAAACGTTTACAGTTTTCAAAGCCTTTCTCTCGTAGATGCCGTCTTATTGTTCTTGAGCAGCATTTTGCGTCCTTAAGGTCCTTAATCTGGTTCTTCTATCGGTTGGTGTCTTGTCGGACAACACTTCGAATCCTTCTGCTCAACACCGGCGAAATTTTCTTGTGCCGACCACTTGAAATTCTCGTTCCGTATTTCTCAGGTTTTTAAGAAATTTGCAACAGCAGTTTTACTTCGCCCAATTTCACCAGCGATGGCATGTTGAGAGAGACCTTGCTTTTGCAGTTCTGCCACGCTCAAACACTCTCAATTTTTTAGCCTTTGCAGTGTTTTTACCTAATGTAACACAGGAGATGTCAGTGAGAGATGTTGACAGCGTTAATGCTTGAACACAAATCACTAAATTTCGTTACGTGTTTACCGAATAACGCTTTGTTTCAGTATGGTCTTAAACTTTTGACCAGCTATTATTTAGGATAATTTCATAGTATTCACATTTTCCTTATTAAATGCTAAAAAAAGTTTTTATATTTATTTTCCCTTTTCTTATTTTTCATCTTTTAAACTGTACCCAAATAAGTGGTTGAGTCCAGTAATGTAAAATGCATATTTTTTGCTTTATGTTCATTAGCCTTAAGATTTTGGCTAGCAGCATATTTACATGTGGCTTTTTATTCGAATATTTTACTTCACAATGGATCAACTCTCTCAGTTTTCGAGAAGAAATAGTTAAAAATAGTACAATCAAGTACTGTTTTAAAATCACATATTATAATGCTAAGAACATTCATTATAAAAAATTTTATTATTACTACAAGAAGAACAAACAATAGTTATTATTATTATTATTATAAACAAAAACAACTGAAGGTGTCATTATTACAAACAAACAAAGTAAAAACAAAGGTTATTTGTTGAAGTTTATACAAATGTACCCAAAGGTCATCCGTGCTTGCTGACATAATTTTAAAGTGATAGACAAAAGAAGAGACCGTAATTTAACATCACACAGCAAATAAACTCGATTTATGCTCATTTCTAACGAAAAGTAGAATTGACCGACACAAATAATGCCCTCATGTTATGTATAAAGCGTATGTAGAAATTTCTAGAATTAGTTAGATCAATCATGTATTTTAGCCTGGTGTCTAGACCAGCCTCGTGCAAAAACAGACATGCGCAGATTACTCTGGAATTCTGTGGAAGTTACGCGATTGTTCGAGAACATAGTAGGCCTACTAGTATATAAACAGACGGCGATGCGAGGAGAGTTAGTCAGTCATTCGTTTTCATTTGATTCAAGAGATATTGTCTTTGTTTGAGAAATTTTCAACGTTTGCTGTGTGTTTAATCAACTTGGATTTGTGACTGGAGCTGGATCTACAGAAGTTGTGATTTTATTTCGTCAATCTTTATGATTTATTCGAATTACTGGTTATACTGAAGGCCAACACGTATAGAACTGTTTAGGGGAGACCGAGGCAAGTTAGAAAACGACAAATTTGAGACATCGTAAAAAGAAATTCGTCAAATTTACTAGACTGTGAATTGTTTCTGGAATTCTCCATTCAAACTTCGGAATTTCTTCGTGGGACCAAATTCACACCCTAGACTGGAATTTTGTATTTCTGGTCTGGTCTTTTGAACTTCCATTCTGGATCATTATATTGGACACAGGCCAGTACCATTTTGTATTGTAATTAATTTTGAAGGTTGAAACTGAACATCTGTCATTGTTATTATATAATTTATTTTATATCTGTCACATATATAATAGTTTATTGTAATAAATTATATAAGCTGTTATCTGTGTCTTTCTGTTGCGTTCAGTCCACATAAAAAAACGTAACACCTCACATCTAATAGGATTCGAGTCAACGACCCACAACTTGAGAAAATGAGAGTCCTAATCACCATACCATGACAAGAAATACTTCCTTTGTAATAATGACAAAGTTTTTATTTGTCTGTAATAATAATAATCTTGATGATGTTTTTTGTTATGAAAACCATTGTTTTTATGTAAAACAATGATATCTCTAATTTTTGTTTATCATAATGGCCAAATTTGCTAGTTTATATTAGTGGTAGTCTTAAGTTATTTTAGTTTCCATTAATAACAATCTTTGTTTTGTTCTTGCTTCAATGAGATCTGAATTTTACCTTCTTCTCAGAGTTTACACATTGACACCCAATTAATTCATTATTCCACAATCTTCTAACGCTTTCAAGTTTGAACTTGCTACAGATTTACATTAATTTATCTTGATTTGTTTTTATTTCTTCATGGCGTTTCAAGCTCACATAATATCACTTGTTATAACAAATTATCCTCATAAAGAGGTACCTCCAATCGAAATGTCACGGAACATTTAGATATATTTATCTACATTTTTCATATATCCTACCTAGACATTTCCAAATAATTACAAGTCAGTTCTTTCTATAAAATCTTATATTGGTAGCTTGTAATATATTTACGTTGTTTTGATAATCATTAAAATTTTTACTTATCACCATAAGCCTAGAAACTACATATCCTCTACTTGAGGTTTGATAATTTAATTTCAGGATGTTTCAAAATTTTTCAATTACACCCGTTCACTTCAGTGGCTTAAATCTGTTTCAAGGTTTTATATATTGTTATTTTTAAGCATTTCGTTTCAGTATTTGGAACATGTAATTAGACAATGGGAGATGCTTTCTTTTGTTTTTAAAAGTCTTATGTGTTAGTTTAACTCCTTACTCATCAGTGTAGGGGTAAGTGTTAAAGGTTTTATAAGAGAGAAACGATTGTTTGTTCGTTTTGTTTTGTTTTTAATTTTGCACAAAGCTACTCGAGGGCTACCTATGCTAGCCGTCCCTAATATAGCAGTGTAAGACTAGAGGGAAGGCAGCTAGTCATCACCACCCACCGTCAACTCTTGGGCTACTCTTTTACTAACGAATAGTGGGATTTACCGATACATTATAACGCCCCCACGGCCGAAAGGGCGAGCATGTTTGGCACGATTCTCGGATTACGAGTCGCACGCCTCAACACGCTTGGCCATGCCGGGCCTAAAGTATTACTGGCAGAGAGTAATGAAAAAGCTAGAAAAAATTAATCCAGATTAATGATAAGTGTCATGGTAAAGTTATAGAAATAATGTTTTCCTCATTATTGTGAGTTAAGTTAGAAATTAGTAAAACGGCAAATAACCTCAGCAGATTTACCATAAATACAAATTAAATATGAAATACAAGGTCATTAAATTTAAAATCGTTCACATTTTCAGCTTTATCCATAGTAATACTATATTGTATTAATAATTTCGTGTGTACAGTAACAGAGATAATTTTTTTTTATTTTCATAACAACCCAGAATTTGATCTCTGATGCACTTCATGGTATATAATTCGAGAATGTAAAGTCTTTTACTTTGTTCAAAAACAGTAGCTTCTTCCATTTCAAAGTGTAATAACATAGCTTCTGATACGAGTCAGGTTGAAAACTATTTTTTCCTCTAACGTAGATAATCATTTGTAATCTTGTTTCATTTCATGCTAGTGTTTGGAATAAATTTCTCATTATTTTGATTACTCCAACTTTTATTTTTCTCTGTGTCTTTGAGATAATACTTACTGACCATATAAGTTTCTACGAGGTACAGTATATGAAATATATATATATATTGAGAAAGTTTGCTAACATATAGGCCAGGTTGGGTGTAAATGCTCAATTCATAGACTATAAAATATTAGTTTTATCTGCTTTCACGCTAAATCAATACAATAACGGATGATATTATCTTTAAAAAAAAATCATTAATAGCAAGGGAAATCATAAAATAAATTGGCGTGTTCTAATCTCTATGATAATTCTTGGATTAATGTTCATCACGATTACTATAATGAACTTGCCTTGATCAGAAGGTAATGATATAGCCACAGAAAAAAGTGAAAGTGACCCATGAAGTATGTTTGCCTTTGCTATCAGATTAGAAGATGTATTACACACATTTTGAAAGTTGTCTTTAACTGCTCATGAGAACATAAAAATTGAATTATGTGGCATTTCTTTCAGTTGTAAGCGAGATGAAGCTAAATCAATAACTTGAGTAATATCTTAATATTTGTATAATCTTTAAAAACTGGTTAGTAACGTAACAATTTAATTTGTGAAGAGTTTTATTATTTATAAATTTCAATTAGATTTTTACATCAGGTGGCGTTACGTCACATGTATTAGAATAAACAGAGGAAATTCTATTACAGACAGGTTAGAATTCACAGATTCAATAAAAGCCATTAAATACAGTCCACGTGCGTGTATTTCATGATTTATTTTAGCCATTCTCATATTTTTGGTTCTATAAAAATATGGTTGCTCATATTATACCTAAACATAATTAAATCAGTTCATTTCAGTTCTTGCTTCTAAAGATTGGAATTATACAACATATTTCAAAATATTTAAAATGGGTTTATTGTTTCAATGGCTGAAGGATTTTAAAAACGAAATCCTTCAAAACAAACCTCATTTTAAATTAAGGCATCAAACAAACCTGCCTAGTCTCCTTAAATGATTGAACTGTGACGTCATCAGCTGCATTTCCGAGAGAACGCACACATTGCACGTTATCACAAACAAACAGGATCCGTTTCAAAACAACAGGTCAACTACCCACTTCATCACACTGATAACTACTTCTAAAACCACTGCAAACTACATAGTTGTTCTTTTCACCTCTTCCATTGCAGGTCGAATGCCCATATCGTCGTTCTCTCCGTCAATCTCAAGCTAATGATTCGACAACGATTGTTATCAAAAGACCTACTAACCTCCAAATCGCCAGTTCTTGCCAACATTTTCATAGCACACACTGAATCGTAATCGACCAATTCAACTTTACATCCACCGCTATACTTGTACAGATTTGTTGATAATATGGTTGTTGGATTCACATCTACATAACACACACTTAATTTTTTCCAATCACGTTACCTCGATGTACCCCAACATTAAGTTCACCTATGAACAAGAAAAACTTTACAAAAGCCGTCAAAATCAATATAACTAATACACAGTTCAAAACAGAAATCTCCAGAAAAATCACTCATAGTGGATTATACATTTCCTGGGACTCAGCACATGAAACAAAACAAAAACTCAGCATATTAAAAAAACAAATAAACATAGCCATAAAAATATACTTAACTGATAAAATTAATGATGTAATTAACAAACTAAAAGAACATCTCATCAATGTTAACAAATCTCCTTAAAAAAACCGTGGGAAAAATTATATAATACACCTAGACCAACAACAAACAAACAATAATAAATCCCAAGATACAACAAACTACAAAACCTTATACTGCTTCATACCATATGTTCCTGACATCAGCGAGAAATAACCAGCATTTGGAAACAAACTTATAACAAAACACAACATTCCAGTAAACGCCAAACTTATTCTAAAACCAGGTACAAAACTAAAGTTCATACAATGTAGAAACTACACTGACAAACACAACACCAACATAATTTATAAAATACAATGCAACAACTGCAACGACTTACATATTGGAGAAACAAGCAGAAAAATTGAAACTAGATTCAAAGAATACAAAAAAAACTCCTTCACACTTTCTTGAACACTGCAAATCCAATAAACACAACATAACAATAGAAAACATCCAGATACTAAGTAAGGAAATAAATATAACCAAACGCAAATTCGGAGTCCTAATTATACAACAACTAAAACCAAGATTAAACCAATATAAAGGAACATCTTTATATCTATACTAATTAATAACTTAACATCCAACTGCAACGCCCCCTACAATCCCGTAACCATTTATACTTTCGTCCCTAAGACATATGTTCTTCAACGATCACATTCAAACTTTTCTTTCTTAACCGGAAAATGACCTAGGAAGGACAAAACGTTGTTCTCTGATTTATTAGTAAAAGTGTTAATACCTATACCAGCCGTCTTGAGATACATAAATAACTTTCTTTGCCTTTTCTTCAACAGCATCTTCTGGACACGGTCAAGGCAACTGTATTCGGCCCTCTGGCTCTACAAATGGGTTTTCTCGGAATACTTCCGTTTCCCTCCAACAGCAAAATTCCCAACAAACTTAGGATCCATGATCCCAGTCCTAAAAAGGACCTTCCAATCAATGTTTCAATTTTTTCATGTAAGTTTAATCATATTTTTACCTTATTTCCGTTATAAGACAGAAGAAATTAGCTTCGGCTGAAGTACAAGTTTCCTTCCTTTGGTAGTGGAGTCCCATTGTAGGACTTTTCTGGGAGTGGTATGGTTGTCGTGGTGTTAATATACGAGGAACAGTAATTATACCTAAAGCTGTTCAACTTTACAAATCCGGAGAAAATAAATGCTCAGGATACAAATGTTTTTCATGTCTTCTAGTAAAATTGGCATCTTCACTTGTAGAGTCATAATGTCATATATGTGAAAAGAAACTTAATTATTAAAAATAAATAACGTCATTAATCTATTTTAATAAAATAATAAAAAACAGACACTCAAAACAGTACAAAATAATAATAGCCAGAATCGCATTGAAGTGATACTAATGATCTGTTTGTTTGCTTAGAACAAAGCTAGATTGAGCTATCTGCTGTGTCCACCACTACGAAAGGTAGAGTTGTACGCCCGTAAACTTGCCGTTGTACCTGTGAACCGTACTAATGATATATTTCAAAAATAATTAATGAGAGATACACTCACAATTTTACCAGATCCATGCCGTTGGTTCAATGGAATGGTTGAGGGCTTAGTGCTTAAATTTGGGACTATATGTTCGAGATGGATAGGGCGTTGACAATTCATTTTGAAGTTTTGCTTTTAAACAAAAACATAACATTTTATGAATGAAAAGCAAACTAGATAGATGAAGTATAAAAATATACTGCCATTTACGTAAGATACACAGATACTTGAACAATTTGTTTTTTTTAATTATCCCCAAAGCTACACAAGGGTTATTTGTTCTATACTTGAACTGACACAGGAGAGGGAAATTTTGAAAATAAGATTCTGCTTCGTGATGTGGTCTAGATCAAATATATTCAAGAAGGTTATAAGAGCTGTTTCCATTTATTCAATCAAAATGGGTCTGGTATATCTAGGTTTTAAGGGGTTAGACTTGGAGTCTGAGGGTGGTGGGTTCGAATCCTCACCACCCCATGGAAGCTCGATTTTTTAGCCGTGGGGATGTTAGAAAATGGCTGTCAATACTACTATTCGTTAGTAAAAGAGTTGATGGTAGGTGGCGCCTTCCCTATAGTCTTAAAATTCTAAATTAAGGACGGTTAGTACATATAGCTCTCGTGTAGATGAGCAGAAACAGAAAGAAAAATAGGGAATGAATGTGACTAGACAATGTTAAATAATAACTCATTTTGACAGCCATAAGTGGTAAGCAAGAAACTCCGTTTATTCAAAGCAATTTCATTTTCACTTGTTATATTTTCAAAGTATTTTGGATATAATGGCTTCCGTTTTAAAATTAATATCAAGTTAATATCTAAGTGATTGAAAATGAGGCGAATTCGAATATTTCACATCATATTATTGTAAATGGGAAACAATATATATATTGCAAAAGCTTTTGACAATACGAAAAGGGAATTACATGTTCAGTTTAAAGTTTGATTTTATTTAGATTTCTGTGATATAATTAGATACACTCTGAGTTATAGTATTATTAGCTTACATTGGATGAAAATTATGAATTGTTTGCGTGAAGTTAAGATGTACTTTATGACATAATTTTTGTAAAATTAGGTTTCCCGGCGTGAATGTAGAGTAAGAAAAGACAGAGAGAGAGAGAAATCCAGAAACTACGGAAACGTTTCCGGCAGCAGACTTTCAGGAAGGTTTTCCAAAATTTTGTACAATTTATATTTTATCGAAAACTGCTTTAAGAATCTCCATTTTTTAAAAAAATCAAATTATTGCAAAGTTTTCTAAAATATTAATTTTATTTTAATAAATTCCTTAAAATATTTTCCATTAAAATACAAAGCTTTGTATAAAATTTCAGAGTACGTGTTACCAGAAATTCTTATGCAGCTTTGAGGGTTTGGTGTTTGTTGTTTTTTATGCCTCTTTTAGAAGTTTTTATACTTCTACAAAAACATTAAGCAGTATTACGTAACGATAGTATCACTCTATATTGAAGCTTTTTGGGGGACGCTAGTACCGTAGTCATACTAGGAGTAACTACGTGAAAATAGTACCAATATATTTAAGATTATTATGTGATGACAGTTTTACTATATCTTGAAGTATTTTAGTAAAGATATTGTCATTATATCCGAAGTAATTATGTGACTATTTTGTTACGATCGTTTCATGCATCTTGAAGTATTTTGCATCAATAGTATGCAGAAGTACCGTGTGATGGTATTCCATTGTATCTGAAACATATTCAAAAATAGTGAACTAGTTCTTATAATTTTTCCTTAAGCTTGTGAAAATGTATCTTCAGTTATGTATAATCGATCAGTAATGTATATTCTGCAAACTTCATTTGGAAAATAGAAAATATTGCTTTTTTTCTTTTATCAAACATTAATCTCATCTAAGTATTTTTTTTATAAAGAGTTCCTTTATTACCTCAAATTATATAAATCACCACTGTAGTATATTTATATTTGATCACAGTTGATACGTGTGGTGTACAAAATTAATAAGTGTTTGTGTTTTTTTCATAGCAAAACCACATTGGGCTATCTGCTGAGTCCACCGAGAGGAATCAAACCCCTGATTTTAGTGTTGTAGACTTCCCGCTGTATTAGCGTGGGGCCGAATTAATAACTAAATAACAATTTTTGAGTTGCGTGTCTAATGATACTTTTTACTGTTTGTATGAAATTAAATACAAACCTACACAATGAGCTATCTATATCGAAACGCGGCTTATAACGGTGTGACTCAGCAGACATGCCACTGTGTCACTGAGAACATGTTTCGGTGTGACTTCAAATTAAATTATTCATAACATCGATTATAATATTTTTTAAAAATGTTTGTATTATAATAATTCTGATTTCTAGTTACAATATTTCCGTTTTTACGATACATGTGAGTAATGTTTCTTTCCTGTATTTTACGAGTGTAGCTATATTGCGATTACCAATATGGTTGCCATTCGAATGACCCCCAAATTCCGTCGACAAATGCAAATGTAGATAGTGGTTGAAAAATGTTTTTGAGCTTTTAGTACCCAAAAATAGAAATGGCAACTGTCTCTTCTTGCATTAAATATATTTATAGATATATTTCAAATTTAGGTAAGTTTCATGCCTGTGCGGCAGTTTCTAACATGAAGAAATTAACTGTTCATTAAACTTGAAGTAAATCAGTCAGAATCGTGAATTAAGATGAAAATATAGATGAAAATACATACCTGAGTAAGAAAAATGTATCTTCATGATTGGTTCTTAGAAAACTCTGCTATAAAAGGTTGTTTTTTACGCCTTAGTAAATGATTGCAACAGTTTTAATTGTTGTTTCAGTACAAGACATTAACCCTCATTCTTTAATTCATTGTTTTATACTAGTTATGTCCACAAAAATTCGTTTACTGAATAACTTTGAAATGTAATACACGTATGTATATTACTAATGAGTGCAAAGTCACCATATTTCTTTGCAGTTTTGGTTTCTCAAGTGCATTGACAACAGCTCGTCCATCAGTTATGAGTGTTGCATCATGTGTAATTTTTATAGTCACTGAGCAACATACATCAGCTCATCCATTATCGAAGATTTCCTCTATTACAATGACTCTCATTCATTTCTACTAATGACAAGATAACAGGAAAAAGTTTATGTTCCAGTATATTGTTGAAATCCATCTTTCGCTTGTAAAGGAATCTGAGGACCACTTGAGTGGACTTTCTTTTTCTGTGAAAATTAATCTGTTTCTCATAATGTCATTCAGATGTATATGGTCCAACTCTTGTCTATAGTGGAGCTTCTACTATTTCCTCTGTGTCCTGCTTTTTATGGTAAAGCTTTGCAGTGTTTTACTTTGGACCTGATTTCAATACTTTCAACTTTGCTCCAAGTTTCATATTCTATATTTCTTTGACGTTTAATAACTTCCTTGTGGGTTAGAAAATTATCCATTGTAAAGCCAGCCATATATTTACATTGTATATACAACAGTTGTTGCAGTAGCTCCAATGAGAGTCTTCACCTATTCAAGGAGGACACTGCCTTTATAATACCCAGTATCATTCCTCCTTTTTTCTTTGTTCTATTTAACCTCTCCTGTTTGGACAGTGCTTCCTTTATTTTGATCACAAAATTTCCCTTCTTCAACTGCTGAAAGATTTCACTGTGAACTTAATTAATCACCGCAAAGTACGTCATTCTGTGATTTGCCTAGTTTGTTTGATCATATCCGTGATGGACGCAGAGAAGCATACAATGAAATACACACAACTTTATAACGTCCTCATAGCTGGAAGGGCGAGCGTATTCGTTGATGAGATTCCAAACTGATACACACACAAAAAGCGAGTCGAGTGTTGTGTCAAAGCAAAGGCATTTCAAAGATCTAATACATTTATTTCTATGGTTCAGCTTGTTATGTTACTGTAGTCTGTAGTCTAAAAGTATGCTTTTAATGTTTGTTTTGAATTTCGCTTAAAGTTATTCGAGGGCTATCTGCGCAAGCCGTCCATAATTTAACAGTGTAAGACTAGAGGGAAGGCAGCTAGTCATCACCACCCACCGCCAACTCTTGGGCTACTCTTTTTCCAACGAATAGTGGGATTGACCGTCACATTATACACCCCCACGACTGGGAGGGCGAGTATGTTTAGCGCGACGCGTGCGCGAACCCGCGACCCTCGGATTACGAGTGCACGCCTTAACGCGCTCGGCCATGCCAGGCCTTTTGGATCATGTGAACAGCCTGTAATTTAGTCTTGGTATGATCTTCTGGGTTTTGTTGAATTTCTTCTGGCTTAATGAAAGAGTCGACGTCCCTGAGAAAAACAGAAAAGAAAGGTCAGTGGAACAATAATGTCGCCATTCCAGTTTTTACATAAAAAGATAAGGTCGTCCTTAGTAGAGGGCTGGAGAAAGTTTACTTTTCGGCGAAATATTTTAATTTTGATAGGATCAAAGTTTACTTTTGATTTGAATTGGTTGACGAAGGAGACTATTTGTTACGGAGAGAAGTTGGGGGGTGATTCATCGAGAACTGTTGGAGGTACAAGGTGGGGACCTGGCGTAGAATCTACTTGTTTAGGAAACATTTCAGGAAGTCTTGCTTGCTTGGATGATCAACTCAGTATCTGGAAAGAACAGACTGAAATGGTTTGTAAAAAGATTTATATATATAGTTTAAAGAAAGAAACGGAAGTTATCTCGACATTCATCTTAAGACAAGTGGGGTGAAAATAGGAGAGGAGCTTAAATTGATTTGGTTGCTTAGAACCTTTTCTGGATTTGTTTTTAGATTTTTTTTTATATCTAAAATTTCTCATTTTTTCTTGAAGCAGTAGGTAGTTAATTTCAGTAAGGTGGAAATTTTCTTTGCGCTTGGAACCACATAAGACTCCTGTGGTACAAAAGAATAAGAGAGTGATGACACATTCGCATTGAATGGTATGATATTAGATTGAAAGTTAACTCCAAGCACCCGCTGTCACTTATTACACAGCTCTGTTGTCCAAAGCTTTTACTAATAGTCTACGTCACCGCTTTTTTTACAAATTTGCTTAAATAAAGATCCTAAAGAAAATAACTGATAAGGCTTTTTTATCTTATGAATCTCAAAAACTTGTTACACGTTTTGCTGTAATATTGAAAACTAAGAAAGGTAACTCTTTTTAAATTATCATATCTTGCTTGGAGAAAATTTAGTGGATAATGTGCCAGAAAACAGATTGAAAGATCCAAGATTAGAGAAATGATGCCTTTGAGTGTACTTTTTACTTTCACTCACTTTCAATCAATTCCAATACTTAGTCAAAAGAGCTAAACAAAGTTTTTGTGGTGGATGACTTCGTTTTCATTTGAACTCTATAAAATTAGGGTTTCTATGTGTAAGTTTTAGGGGTCGTTTAGCCATATAGTCTGAAAATTTTTAACACATTTAAAAATCTACATAATAAGCTATAACTAAACAGCTCCATTCAGTTTGTTTTAGTATTTTAAATAGTAATATATTTTGTCGTTATATTTTGTATGAGTTTTGGGATATGTTTAACAGGTCAAACTTGGAAAATCTGTTACTTGAGGCCTTTTAATTTGCAATGTCTTGTTTAAACAATAATAAGTACAAAGTGTTAGCCAGCTATGTATATAATATCGGATAAATTAAGACGAATACCATGATATTATTCACACATCTAAAGTAATTTAGGTTAGTAAATGATAAATAAAAAAGTTCTTGAAAACCCAATAAATAATACATATAATATTATTAAAAATTATTAACTTAAAAAAGCAAATAAGGATCGTAAAAATACAGAACCAATATAGTTAGATTAAAGTAAATGTACAATTGCAAAAAGTAAATAAACAAGTTCAAGGGCTGAGACATAAATTGGGAAAACAGGGATAATAAACAAGGTAAGCATACTAAGCCGAATATACTGTAGACATTATTTTGACCACACTAAATGGAATTATAGACAGCAAGGTGAAGTTAAAATAGTCACAAGTTTTGGGAATGTTTGTAAACATCGCAGAAAAAATTTAATTCCTTGTTCTTCTTTCTTCAACTTATTTGTTATTACATAATAACTCAAAAACTAAAACAATGGTATAATCTAGTTTCACTGAGATGATATAGTTTGAAATAAAGTATCCACTTTTACAAGTATTAAAGATAACTAGAAATAATTTAAAAAATCAGAATTCTAGCGTAAACGATGTTGTCATTACCCCCTCGAAAGTAGCTTTCTTACAAAATTTGTTTGGTGTTTCTTTGAAAAACTTAAGTACAGGATGAAAGAGGAATTACCAGCCAACAAATATCACAGTTAGAGCCTCTTTGTATTTAGAACTTGGATATAACTATAACCTTCCTATGTCTATTAAAACACTGCAAAAGACAAGTAAAAAAGAAAGTTTTAAGTTTTGTTTGAATTTCCCGCAAAGCTACACAAGCGCTACCTGTGCTAGCCGTCCCTAATTTAGCAGTGCAAGACGAGAAGGAAAATAGATAGTCATCACCACCCACCGCCAAGTCATGGGCCACTCTTTTACGAACGAAGAGTAGAATTGATTGTCACATTGTAACGGATCCACTGCTGAAAGGGTAAGCATGTTTGGTGTGACGGGGATTCAAATCCGTGGCTCTAGTCGAGCTTGTCATGCCGAGCAAAACATTTTAAAGAAAATGGGTAATAAATTAAGAGATGGCTAATATAAAATTTTCGAAAAGAATGCAAACAAAATAATAAGAATAGTATAGGCAAGTTTTAACACATAGCAAGCAACATTTACTATTCAGTTACAACTGAGTTTAAACTACCCTTTCCTTCTCTGCTAACATTCTACAGTACAGTGTGGCTGTGGCATTATTGTAGAGATGATGAAAATGCCATCCCTTTCATCATGTTTGCATTATTTTCCAAGAATCGTTGTTGTCCTACATGCCTCCCATTGGAGACTCATACCGTTAAAATCCGGATTTCGATATCTGTCGTGTGCAGGGCACAGAGAGCTTATTGTGTGCTTAATTCCAAACAAATAAACAAAGTTTCCTGTGTTTACTACTTTTTTAAAAAACACAATTTTTTATTAACTAAATGATGAAATGATCTGATAGAAGCTAGAACAAGTTAAGTAATTAGTTTTGTTGAATAAATAAGTTAAAAGAGTTAGCATTTACTCTTCCGAAACAATTACTAATAACAGTTTAAGAATTCTTCGATTTTTCTTAATTTAATTATTTGAAGAACAAGCCTAAAAATAATAATGTTTTCAAAATAGAGATCTTAACCTACAATAAAAAGAGGAATTTAGAAAAGTTTGTTCCAGCCGAAACTTTAAAATGGAAGCTTTCTCGACATTACAAACTAAAGTAACAATACTGACTTTACAATAATATTCTTAGATACGACTTTCGTGGTGTCTTTCATTATTGTACCATCTATTTTCGTAACAGAGAATATAAAAATTCATAGTTGTTACATCAAAGCACTAAAAAACAAACAAATCAGTTATATCTTCCAGTTCATATCAGAGACTAGATATTGATTGACCTTCGATTGGTAAACGTGTGAAACTTATGAATTCCTCATGCATTATTTTTAAATATGAAACGTTATTTCATAGTGGAATAAAAACGCTTATGTATTTCAACATGGGGTCCAGTCCTCGTGTGTCTGGTGGATTAACAAATAATGTGCCCAGACTGTGTCAGAAAATTCATGGTTCGAGAATCTTTGCCGTAGTAACGCTTGCCTTACTTTCTGGTGAGACCAAAAGTTAATGTTTCTGTTGAATAGTTGCTTGCCCTCTACTTTATCTAACCGTTGTGTAACTGTGCGTGAAACAACTAAACAAAGAAAGATTCTTCATGAACTATGACATTTAAAAGCGTTCATCTGTTAAATTCATTTTGAGTAAATACAGCAAAATCCAATAAGATGTTTCATACAATTCTTATTTTTACACATTTCTTTATTCTAAAACCATACATATCAAACTTTAGGTATTTACTATTGAATTTTTCTTTTACTAAAGTTTACTAAAAGTAATAAAATTGCCTATAGAGAATATTCTTGAACTTAGAGAATTCTTCGAATTTTTCAATAAATCTTATTTTAGCTTTAAACATTTTATTGTCTATTAAAATATTGCTTGTTGTACGTTGTATTATTTAGCTTTAAACATTTTATTATTTCTTAAAATATTCTTTTGTTCTTTAGAAAGACTGAAGTTAAAGATCAAGAACAAACAGTGCTTAGTTGCTATTATCTTATAATTTGTAAATGAAGTATGTTTCAGGTTTAGTTTGAACTTACTGAGAGGTTTAGAAAACCGTAAACAAAAGACCATAAGTCAAAATATTTTATTTGAAAACAAGCTTTTATCTCTGTGATATCTATATTAAGTAACAGTAAATAAAAAAATTACAATATTGACTGTAAGTGTAAAATTAAATCAAAGGGCTTTAAAAGTATAGCTTACAATATTAACTGTAAATGTAAGATTAAATCAAAGGACTTTTAAACTATAGCTTGCAATATTAACTGTAAATGTAAGATTAAGGCAAACGGCTTTAAACCTATAGCTTACAATATTAGCTGTAAATGTAAGCTTAAATCAAAGGGATTTAAAAATATAGATTTCAACATTAATTGTAAATGTAAGATTAAATCAAAGGGTTTTAAAAATATAGTTTACAATATTAACTGTAAATGTAAGATTAAATGAAAGGGCTTTAAAAATATAGCTTAATATATTAACTGTAAATGTAAGATTAAGTCAAAGGGCTTTAAAACTATAAGTTAAATGATTGATGCTCTATTATGAATTCTTTCTTTTAAACTAAATTAATTGTTTGCTATTTCGAATTATTAAAAAAACACTAGTATTTCGGCTCTGTATGTCTCGATGGTTACAGCACTGGACTCTTACTCTGTGGATCGGGAGTGCAAATCCTTGCCACACCAAATATACTCGCCTTATCACTTGTGGGGTTGTTATAAAGTGGGACGGATAACGTGGGTAGCTGCGGTGATTTTTGCGCGAAATGCAGAAGCATAAAATCATTAATATTTTTCATTTGTGATTAAAGAGAGTAAAGCGAGGGTTAATTTAACTTTATGGCAATGATTAGTATAGTTAGTGCGCTCAATGGGATTTCAGGGCAAATCTAGAACTATAAATATGTAATACAACAACAGATAAATTTTTAGATAGAGATAATATGCCACAGCTCTTTTAGAGAAATGAAAAAGTATTACGAAGTAGAACTCAAAGCACAACGTTTTAAAGAGAGAAACCTTCAACTTTTGAGTGAGAGCATTTTAAACAATAATAGGCGCTGAAATCATATCTTAAATAAACCTGGAGCAAAGCCTTCGTCAGTAGATTAAACTGTAGTTTTGAAAGCAAATCCTCCGACCTATCAAACCGTTATGATTAAATTTGACATGTCTCTTGCTACTGTTAACGGGACAGTAAACAAAGGTTTAAGGCTAACGAAGATTTTTAGCAAAAGGTTTACCGATTCCCCTTTACATCTCGAAATCGACTGATATTGTTGGAGCCAAACTGTCAAAGAAACTTGAATCAAAGCAGTTTTATTCAACCATATACGCGCTTCCTGTAATTCAGAAAAAGGTTGTTCGAAGGAGAAAACCAAACTTATGAAATCCTGCTTACAAAGTGTGATTAATCATCTTTAGATACAGAACACAAGGTTTTTTTGAAACTCAAATTAATGTTTTATTCAATATATCATCTCTAAGGATTGCAAGGTATTAGAGCCTGTATACCATACGCAGTTTGTTCATATTAGCTCAGCGCGAAATTCTGAATCTGAATCCATCAGATACTGAGTTATAAATTACAGTTTTACAATGTTATCTTAGCTTTTGTAAATAATTATTATTTAAATGATTGAAAAGAAAATAAATATACACATAACCATGTTTTAGCCATTAATTTCTAGCACCTGCTTTACACAAGAACGTCAGGTAAGAAAATAAACCTTTCTATATTGAGGATAGACTTGAAATTCAGTGACCAACAATAAATCTTCAAACTTGAATAACCACTATAGTGCAGCACTAGAATTCAGTCACCGGCAGATAATTTTTGCCACTCCCTCTACTATCTATGTTTCCTAGAGAGTATTTTAAAGTGTATTCATATGCCTGAAAGAGTACAATATTAAAAAAAGAAGGATTATAATTTTAGTTACATTAAAGACTGTCACTAAAAGGCGATAGATGGCGTTTTGCAGATAACTCCTGCGATAAGTAAAAGAACTGCTGTTGTCAAAAATTACCATGCAATGTAATCTTTCTCTCTGATAACTAGAATAAATGATAAATAAAGCTGGAAACGTACATCAGTATGATACTATATATTTTCTTTGTGATAACATTGAAAAGCTTATATCGTTAGAGTATCTTGTGAGAACAATTACTATTTGATAAAGTTGAAAAATGTATCTTAGAATAATATTTTATCTCTCATAACACCGCAATTTAAACAAAGTATTTTCATTTATCAATAATAAAAGTACTGAAAATGTTTGAGTTCAGAGTAAACTTGTTCTGTTTGATCGTTGGTTCAGTGCACAACAGTTAAAGTATAAGATGAGAACAAATTCTGTATTATAACAACTGTTTACTCTTATAAACCTTAGATTTCATCTTGCGGATTCCCTCAAAGAATTGTTTCTAAGTGTGTAAGTTTGAGGCTATTTTCAGGATCTCTCTGAACCTATTAGGAGATCCAGAAATATTGTTTCTAGACTGTGCTGCCCTCGGCAAAGGCGTAGTTTCAAGAATAATGATTTGTTTGTTTTTGAATTTTGTGCAAAGCTACACGAGGGCTATCTGCGCTAGCCGTCCCTAATTTCACAGTATAAGACTAGTTATCACCATCCACTTCTAACTCCTGGGCAACACTTTTATCAACAAATATTGGGATTGACTGTCACATTATAAGCCCTCACGGCGAAAATGTTTAGTGTGACGGTGATTCTAACTGGGGACCTATAGCTTAAGAGTTGAGTGCCCTAACCACATGGCAATGCCGAGCCCACGAATAATGAGGTTAGTAATAGAGTCACAGTTTGGCATAGCCAGGTGGTTTGTTTATTTTTTTGTTTTTTTTATTTCCCGCAAAGCTAAAAGGGGGCTATCTGTGCGAGCCATCCCTAATTTAGCAGTGTAATACTGGAGGGAAAGCAGCTAGTCATTACCACCAACCGCCAACTTGTGGGCTACTCTTTTAACAACGAATAGTTAGATTGACCGACCCATTATAACGCTCCTACGGCTGAAATGGGAGTCGATGATCTTAATCGCCTGACAGCCCAGCATGGTCAGGTGTGTTAAGGCGTTCGACTCATAATCTGAGGGTCAAGGTTTCAAATCACCGTCACAAAAAATACTCACCCTTTTAACTGTGGGAAGATATAAAGTGAAGGTCAATCTCATTATTCGTTAGTAAAAGAGTAGCCCAAGGGTTGGTGGGTGTTGATGACAAGCTGCTTTCCCTTTAGTCTTACACTGCTATATTAGGGTCAGCTAGCGCAGATGGGTTCTGTGTATGTAGTTTTCCGCGAAATTTAAAACAAAGTTGCTGTTTTTCTATATCATTGATAACATTTCTGAAACTTGATGTTAGACGAAAGCTGATTCCAACACGGTTTATTACACTCTAAATTGTTGGCCCGACATGGCCAGGTGGGTGAGGGCGATCGACTCGTAATCTGAGGGTCGCGGATTCGAATCTCCCACGTATCAAACATACTTGCCCTTTTACCGTGAGGGGTTATATTGTGACGGTCAATCCCACTATTCCTTGGTAAAAGCATCGCCCAAGAAATGGCGGTGAGAGATGATGACTAGCTGCCTTTCTCTAGTCTTACACTGCTAAACTCGGGAAGGCTAGCGTATATAATAGCTTTGCGCTAAATTCAAAAACAAAAATGTTAACGTTTGTGTTTTGAACGTGCTTGAAATCTTTGTACTGTAAAATTTGTAATAAATTACAATATTTTATCAGTATTGTAGAAATACTAATATATGTACAAACACTAATACATAATGGATTTAGTAAAGAAACTTTAAATAAAATTATTAAACTATTGGTAACAGATATTATAATGTGTGTAAGTCCGCAGACATACCACTGTGCCACTGGGGGGCAGTTGTGAGTTACACTAGTTAATTTAGATAACTTGATGGGGCCCTTCATACCAGTATAATTCGTTTACTGGGCTACCAATTAGTGCCTTTTTAGCATAATAGGGTCTGGAGCGCCAATTCCAAAAGGTAAGTTTACTTAACTTACTTATCCCCAAGTGGTAGTATCTTATTCCTTGATTCGTGAATAACCAAATATTATGCTTGAAAACATACTGCAATAGGTTGCCATTTCTTGTTGTGGATTGCAGGGTTCAACTAACCTGAGCAGGTTTCCTCTGTAGTTATTCCAGCTGCACCTACCAGATGAGATGATCCACTATTCTTCTCTCAAGTGGTTTCAACTGTAACTCTGGTCATGGAGGGTAATGGGTGCTACTCCTTGCCTAAGGAAGACTCAGAGACTCCAGTAGCTAGAGAGTACGTGTTTTACTGTTATACTGACATTTGACAACCCTACCTCTGGATACAGCTTAAAGTCACATCCAGTATTAAAATTGATGGATTAAGTTATGAGAGTCAAAAATCGAATGTTATCGAAAAGAGGGATTGCTATTTGTTTCAGATACTGTGTACAATTTAAATCACGATTCTACAAAATTATAAAATACCAAGAGAGCAGAAACAGTTTGTTAGCTAGTATTGAACATTTTAAAGGTATAATTAATCTTTTTTTATCTGCTCAAGATAAATAAATCGCACTTTAGGTCAGTTAGGACTATAATAAGTTCAGTGAAACTAGTTTTCTATTTATCGTATTTAATTAAAGAGTCCGGAAGGAAATAAGTCTATAGAGAGTCAGTTCAGTGAAACGAAACCAAAACCTCGATACAAAAAAAATCTCGAACATAACTTGAGAACCACATTTCTTTAGTAACAGGAAACGAATCCTAAGAAAGGGAAAAATCATTTAAACGAAAAATGAGTTCTAGATAAAAAAAATTTCTATCCAATAATATCTAAAAAAGAAATCGTGTTATCGATCATTTGTTGTAGCTCGCGCTCGGAAGACCATATTTTTTGTGCACAAACTCCTCAAAGATCAAACAAAGTAAAGAAGTAAAGAAAATACAGAAGAGAACTGACTGAATGTACCGATAAAATATGATTTATATGCAAATAGGAAAGAGAAAATTCATCACAGAGAAATCCTTATATTGATCACATGTGCTGACACTATATACTCATGGGAATATTTTTTTTGCTATTCAGCACTTGTCTTAGAATTATTTATGCATCTCCATGACGAGATTATTTACATGAAAACAACTGGAACCAACACAGACATAAATCTTGTTTTATTCAAATGCATAAACGATCATGAAATGTATATTTCAAAAGCCGCAGTATTTCGCGACTTTCTCCCCAGCCGATTGATGGAATGTTGACCTTTTTATTGTATTATCAACGCGACAAGAACTAATAAAATAAATCTAATTAGTTTCATTAAATAATAACATTGAGGAACATTACATATATCTCTTCCCGGCATGGCCAGGTAGTTTATGCATTCGACTCGTAATTGGAGGGTAGCGGGTGCGAATCCCTGTTACTCCAAACATGCTCGTCCTTTCAGCCGTGGAGGCGTTATAATATAACAGTTAATCCCACTATTCGTTGGCAAAAAGTAGCCCAGGAGTTGGCAGTGGGTGGTGATGCCTTCCCTTCTAGTCTTACTCTACTAAATTACGGACGGCTAGCGCAGATATCCCTCGTATAGCTTTGCGCGAAATTAAAAAAACAAACAAACCACATCTCTCTTCTTTCAACTCTATACACTTATGTATATATAGAAGCTGCAAAATACAGTTTTCAATAATTTAAAATGTTCTGCTGTTATAAATAAACTGCACAAAGAAAAATATACAAAATTAGATTTGTTTTCTATTTCGCATAACTTCATAAACGTTTTGGGATTTTATATGAATGAATCATACAAGTGTCCAAAATTTCTTTCGAAGGCTTCAGAACAGAGTTTCCAACCTTCATTTTTAGATCTGGAGAGAAAAATAAGGTTTACTTTCTACAACTCTGATGATTACTAGTCTAATAATAAACAAAAAAATATACTTTTTCCGATTACTCCGTCTTTAATAAATAATCGTATAATTTTAGTAATTACGATGTAGTAATGATACCTGACTAAAATATGTCCATACTGTGTTGCAAAATGATTTTAATTACAAGACAATAAAAGTAAAAAATTTTTATGGCTAAGGCAAGATACAAAAATAATTTTAGAATTATGTTTTAAGCTAAAATTTATTTCGTTGAAAACGCAAAACAATGGCTATTTGTGCTCTGCTCACCACGGATATCAAACACTGGATTCTAGTTGTTTTAATTCTAAGATTAATTATAAATGTAAGATAAAATTAAAGGGCTTAAAAACTATAAGCTAGGTGGTTGAAACTCATTTGCGAATGGTTTCCTCAAAACTAACTTAGTTATATACTTTGTCGAATTATTACAAAATACTAGTATTTCTGATTTGTGAAACATATGATTTCATAAGCAGAATATTTACAACTCCGTAACCAGCTATACAGTAAAATACACTTCAAAGATGGTTACTTCTTAACTTAAAGAAAATTATTAGTACAGTCAGTGCGCGCAATGGAACCATGGGCGACGTAAATATAGTTGTTTGAGGTATATCTAGAGCAGTGAACTTGTAGTACAACCACAAGCAGATTTTTTAGCGAAAGAAATTATGCCATAGCTCTTTTAGAGGAAAGAAAAACGTATTATGGAGTAATGTCAAAGCAAAACGTCAGGTTAAAGAGACCACGATCTCAAGTACAGCCATCCTTGTTTTTTAACTTTAAGCCAGATGCAAGAAAATAAGCTTCAATAACTCGACAAAACTCGAATTATTTAGCTCTTTAAGCCAAAAAAGGAACTGACTGTTACTTTTATAACTTATCCACAGTTGAAAGTGTTCAGCGGCGTAACATTTCGTGATACACACGTTTCCATATGGAGTATGCATATTAACCGCTAGATTATGTCTACCTCGTTCTCACCAATAGATGCAAAACTAGATTGTTGGTTGGAGGAAACGAGTTACATCCATAAACATAAAATAGTAACAGCAGGGACTAAATTTTAAAAGTTACTCCAGTACAAGTGCATAAAACTAGAAAAAAATTACTCTTTAAGACAAAGTGCACCAGATGGTAAGTGATGAATTAACAAGCAGAAATATTCTATAAAGAACATTTTATCATTCATAGATATGACATCTGTAATCTGTAAACAAGATACTAGTAGTAAGATGTTGACACCACTATAATGTAGATAAGATACATTGATATCAGTAATATGTAGCTACATTACAGGTGTCAGTAGTATTTAGATAAGACACTGATATCAGAAGTGGGTCTATAAACTTTAAAGTAAATAATATGCAATACGACACTGATTTCAATAATGTGTCAATAAGGGTGTGTGTGTGTTTTTTTTTATAGCAAAGATACACCGAGCTATCTGCTCAACCCATCGTTGTAAATCCGTAGACTTACCCCTGAACTAGCTGGGGGCATGTCAATAAGACATTGACACAATTAGCACGTAAGTAGTATAAAGGTAAGATACTGATATCAATACTGTGACAAAAAGACATTGACATCAACAATAGAAAGAAGCGACAATGACATTTAGAGCATATCAATAAGACATTAATATCACCAATATACATATATATGTAATATACATTTCATACGCAAAAACGGCTCGTTTGGGTTGAGAAAATATTTTAAATAGAAGAGCGAACAAAACGTTTCGACCTTCTTTGGTCATCGTCAGGTTCACAAAGAAAGAGGTAACAGACCGAAAGCTGACCACATGTTTAGAAGAGGTTGTGTAACTGAGTGTCGCAATGTAGAGGGCGGGGTTAGATGTTTGAATATATAATTTTATCTATAATATTAATAGAGGTATAATGGCGTTCCTTTATATTGGTTTATTTTGGGTTTAAGTTCTTGTATAAGTAAGGCTTCTTTCATTTTGCGTTTGTTTATGTTTGTTTCTTTATTTAGTATTTTAGTGTTTTTTATGGTTATGTTGTGTTTATTTGACTTACAGTGTTCGAAAATGTGTGAAGGTGACTTTTTATGTTCTTTGAATCTGGTTTCCATTTTTCTACTTGTTTCTCCAATATAGAAGTCGTGGCAGTTATCACATTGTATTTTATAAATAATGTTGTTGTGGTGTTTGTCAGTGTAGTTCTTACATAGTATAGACCTTAGTTTTGTGCCTGGTTTTTGAATAAATTTAGTATTAACTGGAATGTCATATTTTGTTACTAGTTTTTGCCAAATGTTGGTTATTTGTTTGCTGATGTCAGGAATATATGGTATACAGCAGTATATGGTTTCGTGATTTTTTGATTCGTGAGATATATTTACTTTTGTTAATTGATTTTGCTTTCTGTCTAGGTGTGTGCGTATAATGTTTTCTACGGTTTGTGGAGGAAACTTATTGATGTTGATGAAGTATTGTTTTATTTTGTCTAATTCATCGTTAATTTTATCTGGTGAGCATAGTTTTATGGCTGTGTTTATCTGATTTCTTAGTATGTTGAGTTTTTGTTTTGTTTCATGTGCTGAGTCCCAAGGAATGTATCGTCCAGTATGGGTGATTTTTCGGTGGATTTCTGTTTTGAATTGTATGTCGGTTCCTATAATTTTGAGGTTAAGAAGACAAGAAACAAGACAAAAACATAAAAATTCTAAAAGCAGATAAAGTAACAATGAACACAAATGAATACATACAAAAATGAATAATATACTATCAGACACGAACAAATTTAAGGCAATATACACATAAGTACACGAGACACAACTGAACAAATTACTACTACAAATGAAAAAAGCCAACACAATTTCACAAACACTTTATTCATACCTACGTAAAACCGACTCACGCTCACCGCAAATATACGGCATCCCCATTACGACCAATAATGTCAACATATGAATCGTTTAATTACAATCTTGGTAAATACACAGCATGGGCATTCTCCAAATATGCAACATCAGCCAGCTCATTCATCAAAGACTCTTTTAATTTCAAGTCTAATCTAAATCAACTTAATCATAAAGCCTTAATGGCCAGTTTCGATGTTATATCCCTCTTTACAGAAGTTCCAACAACAGAAGCCTGCAAGATAACCTTAGAACTCTATATCCGAGACCCTAACCCAATTATAGACATTCCCAGTAACCAGTTAGCAACCCTCATAGAATTCACCACAATAAAGACAAACTTCATGTTCAACAACCAAAACTATATACAAACAAATGGCCTAAGCATGGGCAACCCAGTATCACTAGTTCTAGCCAATATTTTTATGACACAAATTGAAACACAAGCAATTAATACAGCATTACATCCACCACTATACTGGTACAGATGTGTAGCTGACACGGTTGCGGGATTCAAATCTACAGAACACATACTTAATTTTTTTCACTCACATTAACTCTATACATCCCAACATTAACTTCACATGTGAACAGGAAGAAAGCAATCAAATATCATTTCTTAACCTCAAAATTATAAGAACCGACACACAATTCAAAACAGAAATACATCGAAAAATCACCCACACTGGATTATGCATTCCTTCGGACTCAGCAAATGAAACAAAACAAAAACTCAACATATTAAGAAACCAGATAAAACACAGCCATAAAACTATGCTCACCAGATAAAATTAACGATGAATTAGACAGAATAAAACAATACTTCATCAACATCAATAAGTTTCCTTCACAAACCGTAGAAAACCTTATACGCACACACCTAGACAGAAAGCAAAATCAACCAACAAAAGAAAATATATCTCACGAATAAAAAAATCACGAAACCATATACTGCTGTATTCCATATAATCCTAACATCAGCAAACAAATAATCAACAATTGGCAAAAACTAGTAACAAAATATGACATTCCAGTTAATACTAAATTTATTCAAAAACCAGGCACAAAACTAAGGTCTATACTATGTAAGAACTACACTGAGAAACACCACACCAACATTATTTATAAAATACAATGTGATA
Organism: Carcinoscorpius rotundicauda; assembly: GCA_011833715.1. NCBI lineage: Eukaryota > Metazoa > Arthropoda > Merostomata > Xiphosura > Limulidae > Carcinoscorpius > Carcinoscorpius rotundicauda. The sequence goes on along the minus strand of CM022399.1, from coordinate 55,592,801 downwards.
ACTGCCACGACTTCTATATTGGAGAAACAAATAGAAAAATGGAAACCAGGTTCAAAGAACACAAAAAGTCACCTTCACACGTTTTCGAATGGACAAATGTCAAATGGACACAACATAACCATAGAAAACACTCAAATACTAAATAAAGAAACAAACATAAACAAATGCAAAATTAAAGAAGCCTTACTTATACAACAACTTGAACCCAAAATAAACCAATATAAAATGCCTTTCTACCTATATTAATATAATACAATAAATAAAATTATATATTCAAACATCTGGTCAGCTTCTGGTCAGTTACCTCTTTCTTTGTGAATCTGACGATGACCGAAGAATGTCGAAACGTTTTGTTCGCTCTTCTATTTAAAAAATTTTCTTAACCCAAACGAGCCGTTTTTGGATATAAAATTCTCAACAAGTGGGTTTCTCGACATCACTGAATACACATTTCAGTTTGTAGGTGTGAATCTACAATTCATTTTTAGTAAATACATATGGATTCGTCAACTCCATAAATATAAGGCTATAGTTTCCTTAATCTGTATAAGCATATGACTCCCTTGTGTGTATTCTGTAACTCTTACTCTGTTATATTTATAACAGTAAAGCGCTGTAATGTCTGGTATGTTGACATCACATTACCATCCACAGTCTATAAAATAAATATTTGTAGCATCCAGGTATGACACCATTATTTGTGGTTCTTTGTTTTTGAGTAAACTACTATTATATTTCCCCATATTTGACTTTATATATTGTGTAACAAATATTCATACCTTTTATATCTTAGTGACACCCATACTGACCACTTTAAGACACAAATTATTTCAGTAGAAATATTTTATCAACAGTAACAGCACACACACTTTTTTTATAGGTTTGCATATCTATAAAGCAAACTCTTATACGTTAACTTTTGTTCAGTATCCTATCTGCGAATTCATTGCTTGGATTCCGAAATTTCAAAATATTCTCAGCTGTTTCACTAATCGAGTATTTTCGTACCACGAGACAAGAAATTCTTCTAGTTTTCAGGATAGCGATTTTTTTTTTGACAGAAGTAAAAATTTATTGTGACTGAATTCCACCACCATACTGGTAAAGTATTATTGGCAAAACCATTTGTTGAAAGAAATCAACCAAAATTAAGCATCTAAATTTATTTTTGTCTTTTAAGCCTTTAACAAAGGTAATAAACAATATTTAATTACAGCTGAAACTTCGATATTCAAGCTCATTTGATGACAACGTGAACTCTTTAGTAAAAATATTTTATTTTTGGTGACGTAATTGTTTGATGCAAGGAAAAACATAGAAGTCTTCGAAGGGTGAAGTAGTGAGTCATATCCAAACAGTGACTCCTTATGTTATTTCCCAGGAGGATCAAAGGGTACCTGCCAGACTTGATGAAAATCAGTCATGCGGTTCACCAGTTACACTATGTAACACGAATTTTGTTCCTGAATAGTATGGGTTATTTCTTAATTGCTTATGTTGTAAAAGTACAGAAAATGTCCATTATTCCCTTCAAACTTTGCTTTTGTGACCTGAATAATGAAATTTAGAAATTAACCTATTTTCTATGTAAAAACGGGTACCCTCGCTAATACACCGGTAAGTCTACGGATTTACAGAGCTAAAATCAGGTGCTCGTTTCCCCTCGGTGGACTCAACAGATAGCTCGATGTAGTTTTGTTATAAAAACACAGAGTAAAGTCAGGCAAATGTGCACGTTTTCATTTACATAAGGTCTGAATAAATCAACACATGAGTCATGATTTACATGTATTTGTACTGAAGTTATACAAAAATGTTTAGAAGTGAGTAATTTTTTGAGATTTGCGACTGTAATGTAAATCACTTTCATGTTTCAGTCTCCAAATATAGTCTCCTATCATGTTTTCGTTATACGCTCCTTTGTAGCGGCGTTCAAAGTCTCGGTATATCACCTTGCTCCTCTGAGTATGCTTTCATGCTCTCCTTGAATTTTTCAAGATGAGCGTCAAGGATATGGACTTTCAGGGACATTCTGCAACCCATTTTGCTGTAGTTCTTTACCAGAGCCTCAACTAGTTCCACATAATTTTCGGCCTTGTGATTGCCCAAGAAGCCCCGAACCACTGCGATAAAGTTGCCTTAAGCTTGTTTTCCTTCCTTCTGTGCATTCCATAATCTTCTTTATTTGTGGTCCAATGAAAACACTAGCTTTGACCTTTGCCTCAAACCATTTAGGGAAGAAGTCTTGAATGAGTCTTATCAAGAGTTGTGACAAATTGTTTCATAAGACTCAATTTTAAGTGCAATGGTAGGAACAACACCTTCTGGAGATCCACTAGTGGCTCACACTTGAGATTGAGCCTCTCCACAGAAAACTCAGTCTGTTGTGGCCATTGCTTCCTGTTGTGGTGTGCTGCGGTGTCGTTGCTGTATAATGTAAAATCTTGCTATTCAAGCAAGCAAAAATATTTTTTCTTACCTTCTAGAGTTTTTGCAGTGCTCGCAGGTAATAAGAGGTGCCAAAAGCTTGTCTTGATCTCTTACAGTATGCCGAAATATGCCTCGTAGGCTTTACACATTTTAACAGATGTTGTCACAGAGAACCTTTTCGCTCTTGTCTTGATAAATTGGCCACATACATAGCAGAATGCGTCTGGAAAATGCTTGCAGCTTCATGATGCCATCTTTGATAAAATTAGATAAATTTATGTGTTTACTTAGGCAGCTAGAATTAATCTGAATTGAGATGAAATGGACACCTGTTTCATTCTCTAGCTACCTTGATGTACAGAGAAGGTAAAAGGATACACTTGGAAGCAAATGCATAAATGTGATTTTTATATGCAAAAACGGCTCGTTTTGGGTTCAGAAAATATTTTAAAATAGAAGAGCGAACAACGTTTCGACCTTCTTCGGTCATCGTCAGGTTCACAAAGAAAGAGGTAACTGACCGGAAGCTGACCACAAGTGGGTTTCTCGACATCACTGATAAATGTGATTTGTTTATTTTTTTCAGAGAAATCCTTTTTGATTATGTTGCCTAGTGCACGTGGACAGCTTTCTTTGCTAACTTTTATGTTTGTGAATTTTCACCTGTTTCAAACCACACCACAATGTTTACTATGACTCGGGTATGCTCTGTTTCCAGTCTCTTCTCTGATACTCCTAATGACTCTAAGTGGATAAATATTTTTTTACTTCCAATACAATTGATTACAAAAAAATTCTAAATTGGCTTGAGAACATCTTGGAAATTTTCTATTATCCGTATATAATAATCAATGTCTTATACCTGAAAGAACCGTTTACACACTCTTCCGAAAACAATGGCATAACACTATTCACGAAGTGCCAAATATATGTAAAAATTCAGGTCTTACTCATTTTTTTCAAACGCAATTTTATAACAGCATAACAGCTGTGAATATTACGTGATTTTTTATTTACATATTCAAAATAATTTTCAATCTCAAGGTTTTTTAAGTACCTGATAATATCATGTTTTTTATCGAATATTGTCATGAAGCTACGTCATTTATGCCTTGCACGAAAGTTTTGAACAAACAACCAGTTTATACAATTGTTAAAATACATTTACTTAGATATAACAGAAAGAAACAATATTAGCAAAATAAAGAAAAAATTGAAAGATGTAATGAACTGTAGCGTACTCAATTCATTTCAAATTCTTCTTTTATTTAAGTCAAATAGTTTTACATCTTTAAAATAAACTGTAGCGTGCTCACTTTATTTCAAATTATTTTTCTATGTAAGTCAAATATTCTACATTCTTAATATAAACTGTAGAGTACTCAATTCTTCCCAAATGCTTCTTTTCTTTTTTTATTTATTTTAAATTCTTAAAATATGCTGGAGTATCATCATTGAAAACTTAATGTTCGGTGATAAATATTACAATTGGAAACTTGCTCTAATCCTGCTCCACCAGTGGCACAGCGGTATGTCTGCGGACTTACACGCTAAAATCCGGGTTTCGATACCCATGGTGGGCAGAACACAGATAGCCCATTGTGTAGCTTTGTGCTTGATTCTAAACAAGAACAACAACATGCTCTAATCCAAATTTCTGAGACACCTTTAAAAATCTTTTCTTTTTTTACTCTTTCAAAGCTGAAAATAAATAGGACGTTTTTTCTTTTTTTTTTCTTTTCCACCTATATTTTTTAGAAACATAAGAGATGATAACAAAATATTTTTGACAGAAGAAAAACTCAGCTCTCAAGAAATCATAAAGAGTGTTGAATTAATTTAAGTACTCTCCACTCTTAAAATTTAGATCTCAGGAGACATTTGAAATTGAGTTCGTGGTTCAGGAGTTCGTGTGTATTTGTCTAAATCTCATGTCACAATTCATTCTTTTTTTTTGTTATGACTTCGTCTCTATTCTAAATGAAACGAAAGTTCAATAACAATAGACATACTAAAAAATTACAATGGATAAATAAAAAAGTTATAAAAATATAACAACATTTTATTACATTACTCAAGCACATTAGCTTTGTTTTCATTCTGTCTATTCAGTGTAGACCCAACTAAACTTAAAAGTATGCTTAAGCCTAATGAAACAAATAAAAACCTTCCACAGCCAATCCTGAAGGTTTGGATCATCTAAACAAAACATTTTTTCATAAAAAACTAAAGTGGATGTCAAAGATAAAAAATAATAATTTATACCGAAATTATGTTACCAATTCCCAATATAGGAGATTTTCCTTATTTTGTAATTAAGCATAAAGCTATGGAATAAGCTATCTATCCTATGTCCACCATGAGTATCATAACCCAGTTTCTAACGTTAGGAATCCGAAAACATATCATTGTGCCACTGGAAGTGAACAACAAAGGAGATAAAAGTTGTTTTTGTATGTCTGTTGTTAAGCAGGAAGCTATATAAAGAATTCTATATACTCTGCACACAGTGGTAATCTTAAACCGGATTTTTAACATTATAAGCCCTGAGACTTAAGGTTGAGTCATCAGGTTGGGAAGGAGGGCATATAAAAAATGGAAAGGCTACCTTTATTTGTTTTTTCGAATTTCGCGCAAAGACGAGGGCTATCTGCGCTAGCAGACCCCAATTTAGCAGTATAAGACAAGAGGGAAAGTAGCTAGTTATCACCAACCATCGCCAACTCTTAGGCTACTCTTTTACCAATAAATAGGGAGATTGACCGTAGCAGTATAACGCCTCCACGGCTAAAAGGACAACCAGGTTTAATGTGACGGGGATGCGAACCAACGACCCTCAGATTAGGAGTCGAACGCTCTAACCCACTTGGCCATCCCGAGCCTGGTTATCTTTATAAGAAAATAACAATTCTGCAATATTGTTGCAATATATCTTGAACGTTAGAGGTTATTACTATTTTTACTTCTAAAGTATTTTTTTTCCTCTCTCAATGCTACATATAGATTATGATTTCATCTACTGTCGATGATTATTTGCAAATATCATTTTATCTTTGTCAACTTATTTAACTGTAAAACATTCTGATGTTCTGTAACGAATCTGGAATATACTAGAATTTTTCTCTCAGTGTATTTCGCGATATGTTATACATGTTAATCTTATTGAACAGCTAATGAAATGCATTTTGAAATGTGTTATTACCAGTGTCATGTGTTTTGAGTACAATCTTTCAACAGTTTGATGGATTATACTCTGAAATGTTTAACTTTTGCTGTTATTTTAAAATGTCACATTTGTACATTAAGTTATAAAAGTTTATTTAGTTAAAGAAAATGTTAAATAAGGTAATTATATAAAATTTTTGGTTTAAAATGTACGTTAGCAAAACACACACACATTTGGGTCTAACATTATTTACATGTTATTTGTGGGAATAACACTAGCCATAATAATTTTGAACTTTGAAATTTTTGCAACAGATCTTACCTGACCTTTCCTTATTATATATGTATTTGGATATTGGTAATGTACTCTTATACTTGCGATCTTGTGGTCAGTTTTACTATCAAAATTTCCAAAAGTAAATGTATGTAAACATATATTTCATTGCGTAGAAAGCTCTAATGGAAAATTTTGAATTCTAATTGGTCAAGCATTATAGGTATCTTATTACAATAACAAATATCTCTACAAATCTTGAATTGTCATTCTAAGAAAATATTTGTTATTACAAGATATCCTCAATACTATATCAAATAATACTTCAAACCTTTCCAGAAGAATAAACAAAAAGTATCCATATAAAATTATATCTTGAAGTCTCACATTCAGAATCTTCCAGAACATTTGTAACATTGTTTGACAACTAAAATACGTAGTTTCACGTGCGTTATTAACCTTATTACTGCAATGCAAGTGAACATTTATATATTCAGTTTGTTTCTATGTCTGTTGTTAAGTGTAAAAGCGTGTTATGTCCAATATATTGAAACCCAATATTTTGAGCTACAAGCCTTCATTTTTACTCTGGCCTGGCATGGCCGAGCGCGTTAAGGCGTGCACTCGTAATCCGAGGGTCGCGGGTTCGCGCCCACGTCGCGCTAAACATGCTCGCCCTCCCAGCCATGGGGGTGTATAAAGTTACGGTCAATCCCACTATTCGTTGGTAAAAGAGTAGCCCAAGAGTTGGCGGTGGGTGGTGATGACTAGCTGCCTTCCCTCTAGTCTTACACTGCTAAATTAGGGACGGCTAGCACAGATAGCCCTCGAGTAGCTTTGTGCGAAATTCCAAAACAAAAAATCATTTTTACTGCGGAGTCACTGGGGGCTGCAGATAACACCAATGTTCATTTTTATACGCGCCACGTGAATTTTCTTTTTGTATCCTTTACATATCATAGAGTTTTTTGTATCGTATACGTGTCATGAGTTTTTTTGCATTGACTTATTAATTTCGTTATTTACGTAATTCTGTGGACCCCTAGTGGTAAATTTAATCTTTTTTCGTGTACATCGAGGTTTAAAGTTTCAATTTTAGATTTTCTTGCTTAATTTTTGCTATCGTTTTTCTTTAAACATTGTTAAAAATCAATATTTCAGCATATGTATGAGCATATATCATATACGTGTATTTTTGATTAAGAATACAGATGAGATATAGTAACTTATAGATTCTTGTAATGTCTGTATGTTAAGAAAAAACTTTATATGTAGGATGCACTTCAAGAAGCAAGCATTTAATGTTTTGTATAAAATTATGCCACATGTAAAAATAATAATAAAAGATCAATACATTAAACTAAAAACTAAACTAACGTGGCAGGGGTTCAGTTTAGAGAGAGAGAGTGGTGTTTTTTTTAATAAATTAATTATTATTATTATTATTGAATTTTTGGGTGGAGGATGTCTCTTTAAATGTTTTCTTTGGTGGAGGCAAAGGCAGCAGCGGAAAGAAGGGCGGAAAAAATATGTTTTATCCACGTTAGTTTTGTGTCGAAAGTGACGCCAAGGAATGTGATGTTTTTGCTCAATTGGTTGTGTTTCCAAGTGATAGTTTTATTTTTTCTAAATTTTTTCTTTGCTTCTTTAGTTTCCTATAGAAGGTGATTGCTTGTGTTTTTGTTGGATTTAACACGATTCTACACTTGTTGCTCCATGTTGAGACGTTGTTTAGTGATTCTTGTACGCGAGACATGGCCATTACTGGGTTTCTGGAGGTGCTCTAGATTGCGATGTCGTCTGCGTATTGTGTATGTTAAATTTAGAAAAGGTATGTCACTGACGAAAATTATGTATGGAAGTGGAGAGAGGACTGAACCTTGGGGCACTCCTGCCGTTATATTAAATGATTTGGATAGAGTTTTATTGACTTTTACTTGTGCTGTTCCATTGGTTAAGAAGTTTGAAATCCATATGACTATCGTGGGATTTATTTGAAGGTGATTTAGTTTTTATATGATGGCGTTGTGCCATACGCTGTCGAATGCTTTTTTGACATCTAGGAATACCCCTATGGCTACTTGATTGTTGTTGTAAGCTTTGTAGATTGATTCGATGAGTCATGTGAGGTGATCTGTTGTTTGTCTATTTTTCCTGGAGGAATTTTGAGATTCTGGATGTTATTCGATTCGCAAAAATGGAGGAGACGGTCGGAAATAATTCTCTCCATCAGTTTGCCAAGGCAGCTTAACAGACTGATGGGGCGGAAATTATCTGGATTAGTTCTATTAGTTTGTTTCTTGGGGATCGTTGTTATGATGGCTTTTTTCCACGTGTCAGGGTAGTGTCCGGTCGCTAGTGAAATGTTCATGATGTTTGTGAGGTGTGTAGTAGGAGAGTGGAGCTTTTTTTCAGAATAATATTTGGTATTTGGTCATGTCCGGGGGAAGTGTTCTTCAAGTTTTTTATTTTAATTTTTTGTTCGGTTATGGTTATTTTTCTATTGATTGAACTTGAGTATGCTTCTCGTGGTGAGAATGAAGCTTGGTGTGTATTTATGAAGTTGTTGACATGGTGTTGGTGTTGTGTGTCGAAATATACCGAGTTTAAATCGCTAAAAGAGGATTTGTAATAGTCAGGTAAATAAGTCAGCTTTCTCTGCGTCTGTCCTTGCGATTCTATTGTTGTGTGTGATATGTTGTAGCATGTGATTTGTGTTTTTGTCTGAAGCAATACTCTTGAATTTTTTCCACAATTCTTTTGGATTGTTCTTGGTTTTTTCTAAGTTTTTACAAAAGTTATGCCAATTGTTTTCTCTGACTTTTTTAATTTCTTGTTTAATTTTTGTGTTTTTTCTATTGATTTCTTTTTTAATGCACAATCATCTGCGTGTGTCTTAATTCTGTATGCGGTGAATTAAAATCTCCAATAATAATTGGTTTGGGTTTACGATTAACACATTTTTGAAGGAAGTTAATGTCGATATCTTTGGTTGGTGAGCAATATATGGCTAGAATCAGAATAGTTAGCCGGTTGTTAAAGTGTATGTTACAGAAAATGGTTTCATTAATGTTAGATTTAAAGGAATTTTCTATCGAGGTTAAATGCGATATTTTTGTACTAAAGTAAGCTGTTATAACACTATTATTTTCTGAGTGAGGTATGCTGTGTGTGATGAATCCGGGGATTGTGGTGTTATGTTTCTGAAACGATGATTACGTTGGCGTTTATATATTTGTTTATGTTGTATATTTCTATCCTTTTGTCTTTGAGGTTTCCTTGGCAGTTGATGTGTATCAATACATTAGTAATCATGTGCGTGTTTTACGTGTTCTTTTGAAAAAATGCATGATTTGGTACATTTTTACATGACATGTACCATGTTTTCCCTTTAACTCTACAAATGAATGATTTGAACCACGTGCCTTTTGACGGAAATGTGAACTGTCATAGCTGTAAAATGGATCAACAAGACTAATATAGAAGCACTAATAGTTCATTTGTGAAGAAGCTGTTATATAACTGCTAAACAGCTTGCTGAGGACAAGGATTTTTAGAAGTCCGACTACTACACTTAATATTTCAACTCAGTTTACTAGTTATGGTCTAGTTGGTTTACAAATTTGCGAAAAACTACACAAGGGCCATCTGCCATAGCCGTCCATAATTTAGCAGTGTAAGACTAGAGGAAAGACAGCTAGTCATCACTACCCACCGCCAACTCTTGGGCTCCTCTTTTACCAACGAATAGTGGGATTGGCGGTAACATTATAACGCCACCGCAGCTGAAAGGGCGAGCACATATCGTGCGACGGAGATTTGAACCTGTGACCCTCGGATTACGAGTCGAGTACCTTAACAATCTGGCCATTCCGGGTCTACTAATTTTGAATGCCTCTATCGTAATTACCAGGTTTTATTACCAGACATGCCTTTTTTTTTAGATACAGGAGTGGCTAGGATGAAAGTGAAGGTTTGCTTGTCAAACCACTCAAACGTGAAGATAAATTTACATGTATATTCGTTATCTGGAAAATAGTATACATTGAAGATATAGTGACCTATAAACCAATTAAATTACATCATTCTATTAGACCATCAGAAATTCTCATGGTGTTATGAAGATGTAGTGACCTTTTAACCATCTAGTATATAACTGTAGCTTCATTTAACCAAGAACGCCATTGTTTTTGACTGTCTAATGCACTTCAAGCTGAACGTGAACACATAAATCTAATGAAAGGTAATAGCAACAGCAGGAAAACAATTAAACAACGTGGAGTGTTATGCTCTTATCTTACAATGTCCAGACATGAGCAACTGGTTAGAGATCTTGACTCGCAAATCTCAGGTTCGCGGGTTCGAATCCCAATCACACCAAACATGTTCGCTTCTTTCAACCATGGAGGCGTTATAATTCTCGGTCAATCACAATATTTGTAAGAGAGTAGCCCATTAGTGGACAATGAGTTTTGATGAATAGTTAGTTGTCTTTTCTTACTCTTACACTGTTAAATTAAGGACGGGTAGCGTAGACAGAACTTGTGTTGCTTTGTGCGAAATTAAACAAACAAATTTATTTTGCACTCATGTTAAAGAGCTTGAGCAATACCAATATTATTCTACGTCACAATGCATCAAGTAAAGTTTTCGAATATTTTGCTTAAATATATTTAAAATGAATTGGGATACTTTGCAAAAAGAAATAACCTTAGAAATGGAATACTTTATTCTTTTATTCCAAAGGTTGTACATTACTTTTTTTACCTGAGATATTTCTAACTAATGCCTACCAAATCAGATGTCATTATTAAACTACATATATGTCAATAGCTTCCTAGATCAATATAACAAAAAATACAGGGTTGTTACTGTAATGATATTTACTGAAAAAAAATCATCGTTACTTTTGGAGAATAAGTATGAATGAGATGAATTAAAATGAGTAATGTTCTTTGACATTTTAAATGTATCACATCTTCAACATTTAGGGCTATTCGATTTCAGTATAAAATAGACGTTGATATTTTTAAATTAACTTTTTCGATTTGTTCTAAAGTTCTCGGCACAGTTTTTATTTTACTTTATATGTTCATCTCTCAAGGTAATCATAGCTGATCATATTATTAGATTTTTTTGCATTATAATTTTAAATTAAGAGATTGTAACAAACTCAGGTAAATTTTAAATTATTAACTGAAACCTTCCAATTACAGCCAGTGACCCCACCATTTTTCTAAGCTATCGTTACTTATTACCTAAACTTTATATCGTAGATTGAACGGACATATGGTTGTTAATTAAGTTATAAAATGCTGTAGTAACAAATATGCTGAGTCAACTTCTTTAATTTTTCATCTTCTAGAAACGCTGAAGTTGGTGTACTTGGGGAGGTATTAGTTGAAAACTGTGACTACTCTTAAGTGTGTGTGTGTGTGTGTTTATGAGATACAATGTTATAAAAGTCCACATCAATAAAAAATATATAAAGTTTAGCGTTTTTTACAAATATTTTAAGAAGCCAAAGATCACATGGTGAGTCATTTCCATTTTCAGTAGATCAGTATAGCTCGACGTATAACTGAAAATAAGAGTTACTAATGCCAGTTCTGTTGTTAAAGGGAGTAAATGTAGTTATTTGTAAACTGTAGCCCAGTTAGTTTTACCTCTACAATAGAAAAAATTATATAGGGTCTGATAAAAAAAAAGCTTTACAAAATCATTTAGTGAAATGTGATATAATAATAAAATAAACAAACCTGGATTTGCTAAAAGCAAGTTTTGGCTTACTAATATGTTAATTATCTTTTTAGCATGCAAAGGCGTTTACAACTGGTGTATATATATTTTCAAAAAAGTATCAAACAGAAAATTAGTTAAGACAGTCACATCACTGGGTGCTAGGAAAGTCTCAGTGATGTCGAGAAACCCACTTGTTGAGAATTTTATATGCAAAAACGGCTCGTTTTGGGTTCAGAAAATATTTTAAATAGACGATGACCGAAGAAGGTCGAAACGTTGTTCGCTCTTCTATTTAAAATATTTTCTGAACCCAAAACGAGCCGTTTTTGTTAGGAAAGTCTATCTATTTCTATTCTTGGGTGGCTGAATGAGAGAAAGAAAAAGAAAAGCTACTGATGTAATCTAGTCACAGTGAACTTTTTTGCTAATGCTGTGCCAAAAAATTCAGTACTCGGATTTTTTCTTTCTTTTATTTACATCGATGTTAATAATTGTTAAACTAGTAAAGTCTGCTGTTGACATAAAAGTCTTAAGTATTTCTGTGTTGAATATGTTAATGTAATACAGAGGTAAGTTGGATTTTGCAGGTTGTAGAAAATGGTGAGAAAATAGTCTTGTATGGAAAATAATGTATAGGGCGCCTTATTGCTATTAAACTACTGGCTTTAGGCTAAGCTGGAGTTGGTATTCAGTTTTATTAAACTCTCGCTTTCCAACCATGTTTACAGATGAATGCTGATTGTTATATATTTCTTATTCTCGTAATTTTTCCCTGGTATTTATTTCTATCTTATCTAATGATGTAGTATCAAGTGTGTTTGCCTCATTTATGTTTCTTCTGGTTACATTTCTAAATTCTCTCATAATTTAATTTCAGGGTATCTTAAACCATTTCTCTATCTGGTGGATGTCCATATCCCATCTTTAATCTATTTCCTAAATTTTGAAATCTATATCCAAATTTTTAGACTGATTCGTCTTTTACTTATACTGCTGCGTGTATTATTTTCACTATCATATTAGATGTTCTCGTATACCATATTCTCCTGAGAATTTACGAACTACACACTCAAGATCTGTGAATTCTCTCGACTGTGCAAAAGCTCTAATAAAATTCTGAGCATTACTGGCTGTTTTAATCTAAGTATATATATCAGTCCAGCCTGATATTTATGCAGCTACACTGATAAAGCTATAAAACTTTCTGGATTGGACAACTATGAAAGTAATTGGAATATATTTTAAAGACGACTGGTGTGGGAAAAATAAACTATAGAACAACGGGTTAGGTTAACATTCAGCTATCTTTAGAATATATTTTTACTTCAAGTGGGTTTCTCGTCACCATAATTGGGATTTAGATCATATAACTAAAAAGTAAAAAGATAATGTAACAGTTTACGTATTAAGACAAAAACATTAAAAGGAAAATAACTGGAATCAGAACACATATTTAATTTGAATGCATCCCACAGGTGAAAATATAAATTTAAGAGAACCTATCCCGACACTCCATTTGCAGCACACTGATCATTTGCGAAAACATATAGTAAACGATTTTTTTGGAGAAAAGTAGGAAAATTTATTAAAAATTGTTGTGAACCGTGCATAGAATGTCAAAAATTAAAAACAATATTTGAAAATTGTCTGTTTACAAAGAATCCAAATTAACCACACCCTTACAGCTAGTAGTTGTGGATATTTTAGGTTTTCTATGTAGTAAATAAGAAAGCTGAGATAATCGCTAAAGCATTTCTAATAATTGTCAAATATGTAGTGTCTCAGTACCTTTAAACAAATCGAGGTGGTGGTTCAATGGATTTGAGCATTTATCGTTTGTGTCCCACAACCTCAAGAAACATCGTACTTTACACAATGGGGCAAAAATATGAGATAAGAGTGTTCGTCAAATTATTCGTTTTTGTTTTAGAAAAAAAATATAAGACGTGGGGAATCTAACCTCGGATTAGAAGGCCCTCGAACTTACCGCTAACCCATCTACAGGAAAACGTATCAGTCTTAAGTAGTTGTTGTTGTTGCTTAGAATTAAGCACAAAGCTGCAAAATGGGCTATCTGTGCTCTGCCCACCACGGGTATTGAGACCCGGATTTTAGCGTGCAAGTCCGCAGACATACCGCTGAGCCACTGGGGGGCCAGTCTTAACTAACCGAAGAGTTATTACACAGGAAACAAAATAGAAAGTGTAAACTAAGAAATCCCTGTTATCGTGTTCACTTTTAAGATTATTATTGGATCAAACAATAATTTACTTAGAAACTATATATATATTTTTTAATTTTCACTTGATCTACCTTAATACATAGGTCTTTGATTTCGTAGATCCACACGTTTAAATAAAAAATATTTTATAAAAATTAAAACCAAAAAAGATTAAGTAACGAACACGTATTGTGCGTGCTATATCTCGGTTTAACGGAATTAAGTTTATACGACGAAGTAACGAACACGTATCATGAGAATTACCTCACTCTTTAACGCAGTTTAGTTTACATGCCTCAAGAAATGAGTTGTCGAAACACTCTTCTTATTAAATGGATGTAAAATGTCCAAACTTAGAAATGATCAGAACCACCTTTGTAGAGTAAGTAAAGACTTTAACTTACAAATTTTAATAATGATGAGAGTACGAAAAACGGAAAGGAAAGCAAAAAGGTTTGAGAACGGTCAACTTATAAAGAAGTGTTCACTCTAGTTTGGTGTGAAGTGTAGTTATTAAGGTGAAGTAGGCAGAATGAATGAGCCAGTGGTAACGTAGAAAGTAATTACCTACGAGTGATGTCCATCTGCCTCGTTACTGGAAAGTCATTTTACTTTTCAAAATTATCATAGTTTGTCTCATTTTTGCACTTGAAGACTAGTTTTACTGTAATAATGTTTAATATAACTGTTTTTATGGAGAAGATAATTTAATTTAACATAACGGCCAATGTTAAAAATATTTTAGTAAGGTATACCGGACGTTACATTGTGATTTGTTTCACCACTGAAATATTTCACTTTGAGGGTTAGAGTGAGTTGTATTTTGTATTTTGAAGTTCGTTCTACAGAAAATACATTAAAAATCTTAATTTTTCTCTGTAAGTTTTTGTTTGCTTTCAGGCTTTAAAATTTTTATACATTATGGATGAAGTGAAGTATCATCAGGCCGATTTCATAGTGGCTACGAACTTATAAATCATTTGCTAGAGAATTTCTGTAGATCCATTAGCGGATCAGACACAAATTTAAGAAATTACAACTTTAAAATCCGATGTATGATTCCTCGTAGTAACTAAAGCACAAATAGGCTGTTGTGCAGTTCTGTGCTAAAACAAAAAAATTTCACATGGATGGAATGAACATATTATCAACACTATTAAGGAACATTGGTCATGTTTGGATGTAAGCTTTCAAGCTGTTACTGTGTGAAAGTAAAAAAGGTTTAGCGATGATAGAAATATTCGTCAATGTTGAGAACTAGACTGACTATGCACTATGTAAATCTGCTCTAAAATGGCTTTGGACAATTTTCAACTCATGTAAGAATATAGCAATAACAGGGGTCTGATACAAACACCAGACACGACACGATTAGATCATAAATGAGACTACAAAGGTAGGTAGTTAACACTAAAATTATAAACAAAATTTCCAAGCTATATATTAATCTGCATAGGATAATTTTTCCTAAGTTCCTGGAAACATTTGCATAATATTTTATTTTGTCTATGTATTTGACATCGGTTATGACTTGCGTTTGCCCCCCCCCCCCATTTATGTTTGCGAACTTACAACGATTGAAACCAGTTTTTGATATTTGCGGTGGGCAGAGCACAAGTAGCCATTTGTGTAGCTCTTCGATGAACTATAAACAGATAATTATAAATAGATTTAAGTTGGAATTTGTATTTTATACTCCTTTAACAGAAAATGTACTTTGGAGATACCTTTTTAACTGATTTTAACTGTTTGTTTACTTTGTTGATATTTACAAAGCCACTCGACGGTTAGGGTGTGTAGCCAACTCAAATTTAGAAGTGACAGACGAGATACAACACTCGTTGCTAATTGTTGGCCTACTCTCTTACCATCAGAAAGAGTGATTGACCATCACATTTAACACTCTCTACAGCTGAAAAAACAAATATATTCGTTGAAAGAAATGGAACCCACATCCGAAGGTTGCAAGGATATCTCAACAACGCTTTATATACACTCATCCTTTGCTTTTTAATCGTGTTACGTTTTTTTTATGTTTTTCGTAGACTAAACGCAACAAAAAGACAGAGATAACAGCTTGTATAATTTATTAAAATAAGCTATTATATATATGACAGATATAACATAAATTACATAACAACAATGACAGATATTAAGTTCAAAACTTCAAAATTAATTACAACACAAAATGGTACTGGCCTGTATCTAATAATATGATCTAGAATGAAAGTCCAAAAGTCCAGATTAGAAATCCAAAATAGCAGTCTAGGGTGTGAATTTGGTCCCACGAAGGTATTTCGAAGTGTGAATGGAGAATGACGAAGTTCTTCTTTTTACGGTGTTTTCGATGACTGTTTCAACTTCTCGTTTTCCTCTTCGGTCTCCCCTAAACTTTCCTTAACTTGTTGACTCTCAGCACAACCAGGAATTCAAATGAATCGCAAAGATTGACGAAACAAAATCACAGTTTCTGTAAATCTAGCTCTAGTCACAAATCCAAGTTCAATAAAATCACAGCAAACACTTACTTAAACTTTCTCAAACGAATGACTGACTCTTCTTTTCTTCGAATAAAAACTAATGACTCTTCCTATTTATCGCGTCTCCGTCTGTTTATATATTAGTAGGCCTCTTCTCGAACAATCGCGTAACTTCTACAGAACTCCAGAGCAATCCGCGTTTGTCCTTTCTTGCACGAGACTCAACGTCTAGACACTAGGCTGCCATACATTTCCGTTTATAGTCATATATATGATCTACCTAATTCTAGAAATTTCTAAATGTTATTTTAAATTGGTTTAAACTTTGAAATAATATAAATATGGAAATATAAATAATAGAAATGAAAATTTAAACACAACACGACATGTTGTCGTTTACAAAACATTTACACGACATTTACATAACACTCTCCCCTTAAAAATAAAAAAAAAGTTTGAACTTGTGAAAACCTTTTTCTTGTTTGTTTGTTTTTTTAAAACCAACTTAAAAGGGTTAAATCCAGTGGATTCTTTAATACCCTCACGAACTGCAAACAATAACAAGGGAACATCCTCATCCCAGTAAGGATACATGATATTTACATAACACTCTCCCCCTTAAAGGCAAAAAAAAAAGTTTGAACTTGAAAAAAACTTTTTTTGGTTGTTTTTTATTTTTTTTAAACCAACTCAAAAGAGTTAAATCCAGTAGATTCTTGCATAACTTCACGAACTGCAAACAACAACAATCCCAGTGCTTTGAGTGTTCGTGGCAGTAATTTGGTGGAAACGTTCAACGACACCTTGTGACTCAGGATGGTAGGCACTGGATGAAATTTGATGGATGCATGGCTTGTTGAAATAGCTTCTGCATAAGATTTAAGTCTTGATTTGATTGCACAAATTTTGGAATCCCGAACATGGTAAAGAATTTGACAACAGCCTTGACAATGATTGGAGCAGTGATTCTTCTCAAAGGGATTGCCTCAGGGAAACGTGTAGAAGCACACATGATCGTCAAGAGGTATTCATTTCCTGCTTTGTTTTTGGCATTGGGCCAACACAGTCGATAATGACCCTTGAGAACGGTTCTTCAAAGGCAGGAATAGGCTGCAGTGGTGCTTTGGGAATCTCCTGATTTGGTTTTCCCGTCATTTGGCAAGAATGGCATGTCTTACAAAAGTTAACCACATCTTGGCGCATCTTTGGCCAATAAAAATGTCGTCGGATACGATCTTGGGTCTTTCTTACACCTAAGTGTCCCGACAATACATGGTCATGAGCAAGACTAAGAATATCATTCCGATAGCATTTTGGAATGACGATTTGGTGAATAACATTCCACTCTTCATCAACAGCAACGTCAGGACGTCTGTATTTTCTCATTAACACACCTGAGTTTTGGTAGTAACAAATAGGGACAGTTCCTATTTCATTTTCATCAACTGCCAGTTGTAGTAGAGAACGAGTTTCAGGATCATTGTCCTGTTCCTCAATAAGTTTGTTACGATGAAGAGAGTTGAAAAATGACTTGGAGTCATCAGTAGAACTCAAAGTCGAGTCTGAAATCTCATCAATGTGAGACATGAATGTATCAGATAAAGGGAAATCCTCTTTGGACTCCTGAAAACGTGTTTGAGAACGAGTAACAGCACAGGAAACATCAGGAAACTCTTCAACCAGTTGCTCTGTACTGAAATAACAGGTGCTTCAACAACACGAACCTCTAGTACCACCTTCCTACCAGCTAAATCATTTCCCAAAAGCATAGACACACCTTCAACAGGCAATGAAAATTTATTACCCACAGTCACTGGGCCTGAAACTAAGTCCGAATGCAAATTCAATCTATAAAGAGGGACAGAAACGACGCCACCTTCTACACCAGAAATGAGCACATTGGCCCCAAGGGAAGACTTTTCAGAAAACGGAAGTAGACTTTCCAAAATCAAACTCTGAAAAGCTCCAGTATCCCGCAGGATTTTAATTGGTTGTAGATGTGAATCGTCAACAAAAGAAACAAAACCATCAGTGATGAAAGGCTCATATTTATCCTCAATAAGATATTCAGGTACATCAAGATTATTGGACTTGGAATCCACAGTGGACTGGGCAGGGTCAAAATCATTGGGAACCAATGATGTATCCAACGAGGGCGAAATCAAACTATGGGGTGATGGCTTGTTTTTGATCTGATAGCACTCAGAAATCAGATGGCCAGGTTTCTTACAATAAGCACATGTTTTGGATGAGAATGACACGTTTTTGGTAGATGACGAGAGTTTGAAAATAAGATCAAGTCTTTGTTTGAGAATCAGAAGTTTGTGCTTTTTTGTCTTTGTCGACATTTGCATAATGCTTGAATGAGTCATTGAGTTTTTTTTCTGTGTGATTTGTTTTGCTTTTGTACGAGAACTTTTTGTGAGTCAAAGCATACTCGTCTGCCAAGACAGCAGCATCATGAATTTTGGAAGCTTTTTGTTCGTCAATGTCAGATTTGAGCTCTACGGGAATACATCTTTCAAACTCTTCAACTAACATGAGTTCTCTGAGTTTTGTGTAATCATCTTTGATTTCTTTGGAATCACACCACCTGTCAAACAGAGTTTCTTTTTCATGAGCAAATTCGACATAAGTTTGGGTTTCAAACTTTTTATAACTACGAAATTTTTGTCTGTCACCAATTCATAAGCATTCAAAATGGATTTTTTTAAGTGTTCGTAATCATAACTTTTCTCAGCCGTGAGTTTGGAAAATACTTCCTGAGCTTTACCCTTGGGAACACTCTGAAGTAATACTGTCGGTAGGCCATTTTAGCCTAATGGCCAATTTTTCAAATTGTTGAAAATATTTATCTACAGCCTTCTCATTGAATGAAGGCACTAAACGAATTTGTTTGGAAGCATCAAAAGTATCTAACCGCATTTGGACAACCTTTTCATCTGTTTGTGCCTTTCTCAGACCGATTTCCTTATCAGCTTTAATGCGTTCTATTTGTATTTCGGCATCAAGGCGTTTTTTTTCTTGTTCTGCCTCAAGAACAAGGCGTCTGTTTTCCTGTTCTGCTTCAATACGTTTTTGTTCTGCCTCAAGACGTTTGGTTTCTTTTTCTGCCTCAAGACGTTTGGTTTCTTTTTCTGCCTCAAGACGTTTGGTTTCAATTTCTAAACGAAATTTCATTTCCATTTCTATTCTTTTTAATTCAAAATCTGGGTCAAAAAATGAGAGACGGGCAATTGTTGTATAACTTTTTGATATCTGTTTTCTTCATTGCTTGCTTTACTTTCAAATTGAAATGTTTTCCAACATCAAGCAATTCAGATTTTCTTAATTCACTGATCAATTCCAAAGAGGGATTCTGATTAAATTTGTCAATAAAATCTGCAAGTGAAAATGCCATTTTAAATACACAAGCTGTCTATCTGTATAGAAAATAAATACAATATTGGAATAGGAATAAACTGTTTGTTCAATCCCGGACGAGCCCCCAATTTTCTGTTACGTTTTTTATGCGGACTGAACGCAACAGAAAGACACAGATAGCAGCTTGTTTAATTTATTATAATGATCTACTTATGATCACATAATTTATTCAATAGCAATAACAGATATCCATATTCACAAATTCAATTTGAATAATCACACGGTAAATGTTTAAACTTTCTCAAACGAGACAAACTTCTTGATCCGAGTAAAATGGATAACTCACTTCTTGACCCGAATAAAAATGGATGATTTCTTTCCCCCGCATTGCCGTCTGTTTATATACTAAACTCGTAACTTCCCAGAATTCCACAGTACAAACACCACAAGTGATTAATCTATCTAGTTCCAGAAATTTTTACATAAATAATTTTAAATTAATTTCAATTAATTCTAAATATTATTTTAAATGAATAACATATTTTTTTGGTTTAAATTTCGAAACAATAATATAAATATGGAAATATAATAGATATGGGAATGCAAACACGACATGATATAATTGTCCTTTACACAAAATTTACATAACACTCTCGACATGGTTGTCGTTTACACAACATTTACATGATATTTACATAACACCCCTCCATCTCTATTATTGGTGCTATTGAGCAGTTACTATTTCGGACGTAAATTAATGTTAATTACATTCACAAATCTCTTACAGAAACAAATATTACGTCTCAGAAAGAGCTCAATCATCTCTTATAAAGGAATACAATTGTAGGCAATATTGCAATATTACACAATTTTAAATGAACTTTCTGAGTAGAAAGTAGAACAGCCACTTTAAGGCTGAAATTAGTGTCATTTCTGAGTTACGACCACTATTTATTTTGCCCCATGACCTTTCAACTTTGGCTCACAAGACACTTTTATAACCAGTGACCGTCAATTAATTACTTAATCACATGAAACACCGTGGGAAGACATTAAAGTTAGATATTGAAAGCAGGTAAGAGAAAGTATCTTTACTGCCACTATTTTGGAGGGTACTTGTTCATACAAAATCATCTTTACCATCCGGCGTTTTATACTATGCTTAAAATATATACATATTGAGTTCTTAGCTTTTGGTTAGGCAATAAGGTATAATTGTATAGGTAACTTGTGTGAAAAATTTGTATTATTTACCATAGTAGCTACTCCAACATTCATTTACGTTCATAAGCCAGACAAATTACGGTTATCTCAACTCATTATTCATATAAAATCAATATTTATCTGTTTTAGTTTAAAATACGTACTTAACACTTGTTGACTTTTTCTATCAGCTATTTATGCGAAGTTCTCATGTATCTGCTACTTATGTAAAATTCTTATTTAATAGTTGTTCATGTAAATACCATATCAATCAAATATTCATTTGAAGTCCATATATAGCAGTTAGTCGTGTAAATTCTATTTTTATCAGTTAATGTAAAGTCTAATTTGGAAAAGAACATCTAATCTTAAGGTAAACGTAAGCGCACAACAAAGAAGAAACTATACGTTTATACACCTATCTATAGTAGAAACATCAACTATCATACAACACTAAGAACAGGTGTTGAGAAATATAACTGGTATAAAAATATATAATTATCGAAGTTTTAAAACCTTGAAAATTTCACATAACATGATGAGATTTGTTGTTTTTGTAGATTTGAAATCCTATGATGATTTTTAGAGAACTTATTACATTGTACTTGATGAATTCTTAGAGACTTTGCTACCTTTTAGAGAAACTGTTATATCGTTTGATGACTCCTTAGAGAGTTAAGATACTCGACTCGTAATTAGACGATCGTGGGTTCGACTCCCCATCACACCAAACATGCTCGCCCTTTCAGCCGTGGGGGCGTTATAATGTTCGGTCAATCTCATTATTTGTTGGTAAAAAAGTAGCTCAAAAGTAGGCGGTTGATGGGGAAGACTAGCTGCCTTTCCTCTAGCCTCATACTGCAAAATTATGGACGACTAGAGCAGATAACTCTCGTGTAGCTTTATGCGAAATTCAAAACAAACCAAACAAACATCTCAAAGATGTAACTAAATTGCCTTTGGCGATTAGGTGTAATCAGTAATATCAGCAGGAAAATTTGTTCACTGTAATATTTTAAAAGAAGATGTGGTCTCAGTTTAGGAATTCATCTAAACATGACGGTCTCGATAAAGTATTACAGTGATTGAAACAATGCACGGAATAAAAAGAGTTGATTTTCTTTTTATGTACATTGATAGTTATTTTTCTAATTTTGAAGATAATTTTGAAATAACTTCATTGTTCATTGATTACAAATGAGTTATTTTGCGTCAAATTTATGAGAATCGGATACGATTAATTTTATGCGTGTGAGCTAGTGCAAATTATAAAACATTTAACAAGCTTGAGGCGCAATCGTTGAGGCTTCAATCACACTTTAATAATATTGAAAATGTAAACTATAACTTTACGTTAAAACTCGTATGCTAGTTATTTGTTATTTCTAAGGGCAACACTAAGAAACATGCTTTTTTTGATAAGTACAAATTTAAAGTTTTGGAGTTTAAGTTTAGTAAGCTAAAATGTTTGGCTTGAAGTGTTTTCTTGTTTTTTTGTAGTTAAGCACAAAGCTACACAAGGACTATTTTGTTCTCTGCTATCAGAAGTACCGAAACTCGTAGACATACCTCTGTTTCACCTCCGTAGAAAGTTCAAACTGTCGCTAATCTATTTGTTTGTTGAATTTCGCGCAAATCTGCACAAAGAACATTTCAGCTAACCGTCTCAAATTTGGAAGTTACAGACTAAACCGAAGGCAGCTTCTCACTACCACCCACTGCCAATTACTCGAATACTTGTGAATAATGAGATTTGACTTCGCTCTTATGAGAGACTTTCGGCTCCAAAGTGGGAAAAGGATTTTTGTTTCCGGTAACGGAAAGCAAACAAATGAGCCTCACACCTATAGTGTGGCACGCTAACTACCGAGACGCTTTCGATCTCGTTATAATTTATAGGTAGTTTTGAGTAAGACTTTTATAAGCGTCTTCTGGCGTGTAATGGAACCCTCAGTTTCGTAATAAAGTGATAAAGCACACAAAATACAGTTTCTTTTTATTTAGAAGAAATTAGAAACCTAAACTCAAGTGTTCTGCAATGGTACACTGGTTTATTCTTTATTATGCTTTTATCTGACAAAATGTGTTCAGTATAATTAAATTTTAACTCTTCAATCAATTTCCAAGGAAACTAAACGCGGGCTTCTCCACAAAGTAGATGAAGCTTATCATTAGGTTCCTATGGGAAAGAAATTATAATTAAACTTAACAGATACTGGCGCGATGATTCTTCTGACGTCGTCAAAGTAATCATTCATTTAGTTATTGTGATTTTTTTTTTATTAGGTACAGTCCATAATCACTGAGATAATTTTTTGTTATGTGCCTGATTCGTTGCATAAAGGCATGCAAGTTAAAAATGGGTACAATGAATGATTTATAACTGTTGTTTGAGAATGAAAATAAAGCAGCATTTAATAGAAACTGTATTTCACTTATTCAAATAAAATCAAGTCATAAATAGAAATATTTAACATTATTTTCTTATGTTGTTTATTTACGTCATGTCTCCCGCTAGTACAGTGGTAAGTCTACGAATTTGCAACGCTAAAACCAGGGATTTTATTACCTTCGGTGGGTTTAAGAGATATCCTGATA
Organism: Carcinoscorpius rotundicauda; assembly: GCA_011833715.1. Taxonomy (NCBI): domain Eukaryota; kingdom Metazoa; phylum Arthropoda; class Merostomata; order Xiphosura; family Limulidae; genus Carcinoscorpius; species Carcinoscorpius rotundicauda. Next base: position 55,569,325 of record CM022399.1, on the reverse strand, counting down.
TAACTTTGCAATAAGAAAACACACAAACATACTCATTTATGTCATAATTATACAAGTCCATCTGACAGATCGAACTTGTAGTAATGTCAGTTACACATATTCTGAAGTTAAAAGGCAAATAATTGTATCAATATAGTGTGGAGTTGATTGTTTTATATAAGACGATTTTGAGTTAATTAATAACCAAGTCGCGTGAAAAACCAACAGTCGATATTAAGTATTATTGCAAAGATTGCCTTTTGGTATTGACTGACATTCTTAGGTAATGGGATGCCACTTAAAGTTTATCACTTCTGAGAAGGGTATGCAAGAGCACTTTTCGGCACGAGGCATTTATACATTAAGATCATAAAGATGTGTCAGATCAGAGGCGTAAAACGTTCAAGACGAAGATATCCATTATACTTATGACACTGGAATATAAAAGAATATGGATCAACTTGAGGACAAAGTCCATCTAGTGAAAGACTCGCCACAAGTCGTATCTCCGCTATACTAAGTAAATCATAGTGATTTTAACAGGTAATAATCTACGAACACAAAGGTCAATAGCAAAAGATATTGTGTGTCCCAGGCACCAAAATATGATCAAGAACGAAATAGTCTGGAAAGAAAATCAACATATTGGTTCATCAAAATAAGGCTTCTCGTCATGCTTTTCTTTCATACTTCAAGCGGCTGAAGAATGAAACGGATATTTTATGTTATTTCATACGAATATGTATCGATTAACTCAATTATGTGCAATTAAACTTTTGAAATGGGCACTGTGTACAGTTAAAAGTTTATAGAAAGCATTCAGGATGAAGATATCCTTGTGATGGAAACTTTTGTAATGGAAACTACGCTACAAAGGTATTGTCAAGATGCGTGATAGCCAGAAAAGCATGGCCATAAATATCTATGTGGACTGTAAGGACGTGTGGAAGCTCCTGAATTGTTCAGATATATATTAGACTTAACATTAACAATGAGAAACAAAGCCTATATTTTGAATGAAATCGGCATGTCTTTTACATTTACTTTTACACATGTTATATCCAAAGCAAATTTATGTGATTTTAAATATGATACAAATTATCCAAGGTTTAAACTAGATAAGTGCTTCATAATCAAACTAAATAATAAACAAAAATTACCAGCCCGGAGAATCGAAACCTGAATTTAAACGTTCTAAGTACAGTGGATTTCTTGGGACTTGGAGGTTAAGGCCCTCAACTCGCAACTTGTATGTCGAAGGATTGAATCACGTTACCATTGTGCTCACTTTTCCTTTGTAGCGTTATAAGTGACGGTAAATCACACTAGTTTTTGGTAAAGAGTATTCCAAGAATTATCAGTAGGTGATATTGAATGACTACTTTCCTTCTAGTGTATCATTTCAAAATTAAGGACGAATTTCCGACGAATTCAAAACAAATAAATACGATACAGGATGAGGCCCTAAATGTCTTTTGAAAAAGAAAATAGGTTATTCAAGTTGAAAACATGTATTTTGGGTGTTCCAGTATAAAACATTAAATTTTTTAGTGATGTCATCTACTTATGTAAGATTTGAACAGTATTTACTCGAATTCATAAGAGCAAATTATAACTATATTTGTTCTGAAGTATTTGATTTTGTTTTTACAGTAAAGCACCTAAGTTTATCTGTCAGTAACCTTAATTTTGAGCTACTGTTTAGGTAAGAGGTAGCCAGTCAGTAGCAGCATACCGCCCTCCATCCACGCTAAGAGATTAACTGTTACACTTATAAAGTACTTACAACGTAAATTGTGGGAATTTTTTTATTCCTTTGTGGTATTGAACAGAGCTAACAGCTCTGAAATCGTGAGCTTCACCAGAGGGATAACATTCGTTATATTTTATACTCTAAGAATGAAAACAGTTATGACTGTTATTCAACTCAAATGTCAAACACATTAAACTATATATATGAAAAAAATAATAATAATAAGATCCAGTAACTGATGAAATATGATAAAAATTGTAAAGAAACGCGACAAAACTAAACATAAATTTTTCTTATTTGATAAAGTCACATGTGTAAAACACAGTGAACAATGAGGATGAATGATATTCAGCATTAACTCATAAACTACAAGTCATTACTGATATGATTTATTTCGTATTACATTTAAACAGTGTGGTTATAAGTTAAAAGTGCCTACCGCATCACCTGGACATATGGAAGAGAGAACGATTATTCGTTCACTCATTTTCAAACAAATTTATTTATGATGGATCAATCAGATATTTTACCTTGCTGTTTAGCAAGGCTGATCAATAAGTCTCTGGACTTTTAACATTAAAACTCAGATATCGATACCTGTATATCTTTGTATTGAACTACATACAAACAAAACCTTTTTGCTTTTTAGCTTTGTTGGCTTTTTGTAATAATTAAACTTGAAATTTAAGACAACTTATAACTTAAGCTTTAATTATTAGAATACTGTACTAAAAAATCCCTGCACGTGGCTTGGCATGGACAGGTGGTTAAAGCATTCGACTCGTAATTTGAGGGTCGCGGGTTCGAATCAACGTCGCATTAAACATGCTCGCCTTTTCAGCCGTGGTGGCATAATAATGTGACTGACTGTAAATCCTTCTATTTGTTGGTAAAAGATTGACCAAGAGTTGGCAGTGATGACTAGCTGACTTCCCTTTAGTCTTACACTGCTAAATTAAGAACGGCTAGCGCAGATAGCCCTCGTATAGATTTGCGCAAAATTTAAACCAAAACACCTGCATGTACATAAATTTCAAATGAACAACTTAAATATAAACAAATAAACATTTTCAAAAATATTTTTTTGTAAAAAAAACTTGTTTTTTTTAAATTAAACATTAAAAAAATTAATGTTCTAAAAGATTTTAATTGAAATTCAAAGTTGCCTGAAATTAATTAACAAAATACTTTTCAAAACGAAAATGAAATTGTTTAATAAGAAAATATTATGGACTGTATTTTTATTTAATTTAAAAAATATATTAATTTTAACGCTGTTAAATGTAAATATGTGTGAGTGTATTTTACGTGCTCGAAAGGTCTCCACACGTTTCCTAGTGTTTTCAGTTACAAATCGATATTTGACAGCTTGTGCAACGTATTTTTACATCAATAATGAATGGACATATAGCGTTGCTCAACATGTCTCGTATGAAATCATCATATTATGAATATTTTAATTCTTTGGGCAAAGTTTTATCTCCAAAAATCTGTCATCGAAATTAAATCGAGATTTCCCATATGCCTGATCCATTTTCGTGCTTATTGAAATGCAAAAATACTGGTTTCATTGTAAAATTAGAGTATGTGTAAACGTTGCGCGATAAAACTCCGTTCTTCCAGATGATTTATTTATGTTACAAGGTTTAAAAGATTATGTTTGCAGTAGTACTTATATCATATTTGAAATATGATTTGTTTTAGAACATTTGATCGGTTTTGTATTATTTATTTTAACTTCAGTGATTTCTGCCATTTCTTCAATAGTGAATTTATGATTGTTAGATTGGAAACAAGTTTTATTTTTTTGTTTATGGCATCTGACAGCACTTTAACTGAAATAAAATATATATATATAAGGTCGAGAAGTTATAGTCAGTAATAAAACAAAAATCCTCAGAGACGATGCCATAATACCAGAAACTCCTTTAATAATGGATCATTATTTAAAAAAAAATCAGAGGATATAACAGGTCATCCCATAAGTAATGCCAGAAAATTTAATAGAGAATGTGCATAATCATGTGCATCATGACTAAAATATGTAGTTGGACCAATAATGGAACTAACCCATCTCCACTTACATCATTAATCAAATAAACTCTTATGAAGATGGATGTGTCCGAGGAGCACTTTAGTTATATAATGCTTTATGAATTTAAAAAAGGCAATACTGCAGAAAAAAACTACACGAAACATTCAAGGTGTTTATGGTGCGGAGTCTCTTAATGAAAGAAAATATCGAAGCTGGTATCAGAAGTTCAGATCAAGTGACTACAGCTCAAGTGATGCTCTACGTTCAGGTCGCCCTGTTGAGTTTAATGATGACTTGTTGCTGGTTGCACTTGGTGAAGATTGTGCTGTAACAGCTGAAGAAGTAGCACAGAAGCTTAATTCAACCTATTCAACAGTTCACCATCATCTGAAATAGCTCGAAAGGGTGTTAAAACTTGGAAATGGGTAACCTATATTTTGACAGAAGCCAATCACAGATTAGTGACTAGAGATGAAAAATGAATATATTGTAAAAATGTTATGCGACGTAGACAATGGTTCAGTGCAGGTAAACTGCCTGAAGCACATCCTGAAATGGACCTCCACCCTAAGAAAGTCTTGTTAAGTGTTTAGTTGTATATTGTCGGTGTGATTCACTTTCAGTTGCTGCCACTCAATGTAACGATAACCTCAGTTTTCTGTGGTAAACAGTTAGAGCGCTTGAATGTTGCACTGAAAGAAAAGAGACCTGCTTTGAGTAGTGGTAAAGGTGTTATATTATACCAGGATAATGCACAGCCCTAACAGCAAGAATCACATCTGCAAATATTGAAGAGTTATACTGGGAAAAACGTCCACATTTTCTTTATGCTCCAGACCTTTCCCCATCTGATTATCATCTATTCCGAAGTTTACAGAATTATCTTGATGGAAAAGAGCTTAGAGCACATGAAGGTGTCAAAACTACCCTCTCTATATTCTTTTTCCCCCAAACCCCAAAAATTTAAAGAAGTGGCATTCAGAAGCTTGTGAATCGTTAGCAGAAAGTAATTAATAATAACTGAACATACATTAATGACTAAATAACATTAAAAGTGTTCGAAATTCTTTCTTTTTTCTGATTCTAAAATCGGGCATTACTTAAGGGATGACATGATAAATTCCACCATAGCGATTCTGATACATAATGTTTTATAACTTTGAAGTCCCGTAAGTTCAATAATTACATCTTGAGTATTTAAACTACATTTTATTGCTGGTTAAAATAAAGGAAAAAAGAAACACCAATGTTTTTTGTGATAGTTAATAAATTATTAAAGTTAATTCCCCACTCAAATATTTTATTCATATGCTCTTATATAGATAGATATGCTCTTTTATAGATAGCAAAAAACATACCTTCATGGTATCACATCCGTGCTGACTGGAAGTCACAAGATCGTATGACGTATTTTTATGCAAAGAAGTTGCAATGGTTCTTACCATTTACTAATTAGACATAGAAAAACAGTTTGTACGAAAATAACCACTTTTATTCTCTAAAGAAGATTGTATGAGCTCTCATTGGAAAATTATGTTGACCCTATTGAAAATGTTTTAACTGAATCATGGATCAAACTCTCTCTCTCTCTCTCTCTCTATATATATATATATATACTTATTTACAGTTTAACAACAGTTTATTGTTGTTAAATAAAGCTATAAATTTGTTTCTTGACGTGTTCTTAGAATCGTTGATGAAGAATTCGATTCCTTGAAACTGGTTTAATTCACTGACAAGCGATTAATCAAACAATATAACTTGCTTCACGCGTTCTTTTTGTTAAAAGTTGCAACTTTATGACGATAAAAACATTACCTTTGAAATGCTTATCTGCTGAATAATTCACAAGAATAAATTAGTAGCACTAATGAAGAAGGTTGGTTTAGCCTGTGTGGAATATGTAAATCAGCAAATCACATTGCAACCACAGCCAATGTAATATCACGGTAGACTTCGTTTATTAAAGATATATCTTCTTATAGTTTTACATAACTTGTGTAGTCGGATAACCCTAAAAACCTTCCGATTTTGCGAACGGTATATAACTATGTAACAACAAGCTGGAAATTTAAAATTTACTTAATTGTATCAGAAAACAAACGATCAAAGCTTATGTTTTGTTATTTTATTCACATTTACCCAATAGAATATGTAGTGATAACGTGATCAACTTCTGATTAAGAGTTGGTATTCTTAGCTTAATGGGAAGCGATTCTAGTATACTAAGGTGAAATTATTTTCGAGAATGTAGTATGATATAGAAGACTGGAAATAAAGGCAACATCACATTCGTTTAGACTACCACTAGTACCAGTGGTGCAGCTTTACTGTCACCGTATTCTTTTACATGACAGCAAGGCCATTTAGTGATTGATCCAATATATCACCGGTTGTATCACGAGCTTGTAACTCAAATAACAGAATTGAAGCATCCAGTGAATATTGTTTACCTTTACAACCGTAGTTCCCTATTATCCTAGACTCTTATTTTAAAAATAATTGTTGTTATGGTTAAATTGTTTCATCATTTTCTTAGTTTTTTATTTTATTCGTGTAGACTCTGTAGAGTGACGCTAAATAATGGTTTTCTTTGAAATATCTAACATAATAACAGATTGGGTATTTAGGTTTTCACTTTTGGTGTTAATTATCATATTTAAGACTGAACAGCGTAGAACAAGTTCTTTCAAGCATTTGTTTTGTGTTTTCAACTTCTGTTTCAAAAATTATTGATTTCTTGGTATCTTAAAGGCTCCGCATAACAAGGTTTTAACTATTTTCACTTTAAAAAACTTTCAAAATGTGAATATAACCTGGTAAAAATGAACTTGATACACTGTACTCGCAAGTATATCCTAGTTAGTTAAGACATTATCATTTTCAATACTGTTAATTTTTCACAATAAACTTTATATATGGAGGCATTTACTGTTTAGAAATTGGACATATTCGTTATCCAATTCAACACCGTGTGACACCATAAAAAGTTGCGACCAGTAATAAAAATTTTAAAAGCGTTTAAAATAAGAGTGTAACAAAACTTTTTTCACAGAAACAGAGAAAAAGGTCATTAACGTCAAAATGAAAGATGGAACCCATACTCACTGTTCATAGATTTGTCATTAAACACAAAATGTCATTATTCCATCACAAAGTGTAGTTTCAGAATATCTTCACTTATACACTATACAATTTCATTCACAAGAACATAGAGCATTAACTTCGGCTATTAAAAATAAGACAATTAAACAACTAGAAAACAAAAGAAAAGCTATCAACTTGTGGAGCTAGAAGGAGACTTGCAACAAGTTCCTGACCACCAAAGCTGTGGTCAGTAAAATGTGGCTTCTTGTAATAGGAGAGAACCTATAATCACGAGGTCAGTGGAAAAAGACCTTCACGTATCTCAGGCAACAGCATGTAACATAATAAAAAAGAACAACGCGAACCACGTGCACATGAGTTGCTTCCACGACATATCGAGAAAAACCTTCGCATACCTCAACAGCTGGATAATGAAACAGGTATACATGTTATTCAACATAAAGTATACTGGCCTAGCTGGTCGTTGGTCGTATCATGTAAAAAATTTTTTGCTATCATACTGCTAAAACTGACAGCGGTAGATGGTAAACCGTTGTTTTTGCATACAGGATGGATTATGGAAAGTTAAAAATGAAGTGGCATGCTTTGTACCTGACGAAGTCTTTTGCAATGAAAGATACGCTGCATAGTCATTGTCGTTATATAGAAAAGAAACGTATGTAATGACAGTAACTACGTGGAGAAGCTCCAACATTATTTCAATACAACTAATTCTTCCTTCGTATAGTTAAAAGCGTTTTGATATAAAACAGTCTTTTTATCTTTGATTTAACTGATATTTGATATTTTTCTTAATGATTGAGTCATAAGCTTAAGAGTTTCTAACCCTAAATCCTATGGGTTTTAGCAGTAACAGTTCTGTTGTGCTAAGGAGTCATTAATATAAAGAACTGATTGATACCACATATTTTATATACTATGTGCACATGATTTCCAAAGGTTTCGATTTTATTCTAAAATGTATCTTAAGAGGATATAACAATAAAAGTTTTGTAATTTAAACTCGTTCTGGGGACACTTTTGCAGAAGCATGATGAAGTTTCTGATATTGGATTCGTGAGCTTGGTTGAACAAACACTGTTGAACGCGAACATGTTTGAGTAATACTTTATAAATTACAACTGTTTCACTTTCTTTTTTTTCTAAGGTCTAAAATTAAACAGTTGTTCAGAGTATTATAAGCAACGAATTTTGCAAATGAAATTCAACGTGATAGTCTATTTCAATAAGGGGAACAATAGTTTTATGAAAGTGAAATATAACTCCACTACTTCTTCCTGGATTACCTATTACCCAGGATGGTAGCTCCTGCCACTGAGCTCGTTATCGGCTGAAACTGATCCTTCTAATTACTTTTCAAACGACATTGATGATTTCACTGGATCGATTCTGAAAGAACAAAACTTTTACAAGACGTTGAGATTCTCAGTTTTTGCTGAGTAGCTACAATTAGACTTGTTAGGCCAGACGTGAAAGAGTAGCCGCTTACCAATGTGTAGGTAAGGTTGAGAGCAAACCAAAAGCCTAACAAATCTGTAGTAATATGTCATGAACTAAATTACACGTTATAAGCGCACTATGAAAAGACTTTGACAGCAGATACTTATCGAATTTTTAATAAGATTTTATATTTTATCACTTATAATTTCAAAACTATATAAATGTTTAAATTTCTCGTACTTAAGTTATGAACACCAGAAGGTGCTTACAGGAATAATGATTTTTAATGTTTTGTTCTGAACACATTTATCGAACTAGAAGTTGATATAATATATTATAATAATTAACATTTTGTTTTATGAAATCTGAAAGTTTTGAAGTTAATTATGTGTTTGTTACTTAATCAACTGAGTGAATGGGCATATATAGGTTTTGAATGTTGACACATTTTACTATAAAAAAAGAAATCTGACTATTAAAAATGTTAATAAACGAGAAAGAATAAAAATTGTAATAGAAACATACCACATTACTATGTATATAATAAAAAAGATATATAGTAGAAATTTTCTGAATCATTTAGTTAGAAGTTTGCAAATTATCAGTATCGTAACTAGATTATTATATAATTAGTGCTGTTTCTCATTTAATCGGGTTAAGTTTAACTTACAACTTAATTTTTTCCTAAGCCTTTTCTGCTGTTTGTGAACACTTTATCGTTTCATATATTATTTTGATTTTGATTTTCTTTATACAGTTGTAACTAGCTGTTTCAGGAAAAAATATCTTCTTTATCTTTGTCCTTAATATTAAAAAACACGATATGGGTATGTTTGGATAAAACAGTTTTTTCTACATGTTATATTGTAATATAAGTTTGATAAACTTAAAGTACAATCATAAAAACAATTTATTTGACAATGCGTCTGTTAAATCTTTTAATAATATTTAGAAAATGAAAGATGTATTTTAAACGTAGCTGTAGCGTGTGTCAGTAGAATAATAAATTTCCTAATTTTAAATGAAAATTGGCTAAAAACAAGAAATGTCCCGCACCATTTTTATTGTGTTGGCAGCCAAAAGTGATTTGAGGTGTTAAGGTGACTGAAATCCGTCACTGCACCACAAACTCTATAACCAAGTAGAAGAAAGCGTGGAAGTTACCATATTTTAACCAGATATAATCAGAAATTGTTTAGAGTAAATATTACATAAAGCCCACAGTTGCTTTCAAAGTATTCCTGTCTGCTCATCCTGCTGCTGACTATTATGATGCTTCGATTAAAACCTATGCGTAAAAAAGCTGATAGCAGAAGCAAAAAAATTGCTTAATTAATTATACTGATAATGCGGCTTTATTTATGTACTTACTGAATTTACTCCTAGTGAGTAGATCTTAGTAATATCCAGTATGAATACTTGAGAATGCTGTATTTCACTTAAAGTATTGTCTCGAAAATAATATATCTGAAACCAACCTCTTTGAGAGTTTCCATATTGAATCTACTTGTAACATTTAACAAATTGTAGTGTAAGGACGACACTTGGTTACTGAGGGACGTGTTAACTGTTCTTAATGTGCCTTTGGCATTAATTCTGTAAAACGGAGTGTGAACTGAATTTTGTTTCTTCCGCCATTCATGTCAAACACATGGCAAACTGGATTTTTTAGTCGTTTTTTTAGATGAAGTATGGATTGAATTGTTTCTTTCTTCAACCCATTTGAGGATAATGTGAACAGATTTTTACTTTCTTTCAAAATATATTGTGATCTAGATTTAGTTATTTCGTGAATCCGTTAAAAAGTGTGTGAACTAAAGTTTGTTCCCTTCGTCATTTCGAAAAAAAACAAAGACTAGTCTATATTGTGAGGAAAAGTGTAGAGGTAATCGAGTTGATTTCGTTGGTTTATTTTGAATTTCGCGCAGATTTACATGAGGGTTATCTGCGCTAGCCGACCCTAATTTAGGAGTGTAGGACTAGAGGGAAGGCAGTTAGTTATCACAACCCTCCGCTAATTCTTGGACTATTATTTTACCAACGAATAGTGGAATGGACCGTAACGTTATAACGCTCACAGGCTGAAGGGCGAGCATGTTTGGTGTGATGGGGATTCCAACTCGCGACTCTCGGATTATGAGTCGAGTGCCTTAACCACATGGCCAAGCTGGGCCCAAGAGATAATCGGACGAAAAACTATAAAAGCAAAATACAGAGTTGAAACTGCTCAAGAAATAACTCAAACTTAAACGTGGAGTTTAATGAGTTGTGTTTCATTTTACTGGATAAAATAAAAGACGACGAGGAGAAGGGGAAGAACGAAGGGCGAGCTTGTAATAACCTACTTTGAACTAAACTCTCTTATAGTACGAGCAGAATGAGTTGAATGAATACACTACATCAAAGGGTGAGTGGGCTTGTCTTATGAATTAAATTGTAATAAATTCTACACTGCTCAGCAGTACGAAGAAGGAAACAATAATCTGTAGATATGAGAAGATTCACGATCCTGAAAAAATAAAAACATAAATTTTGTCGAAACAATACTATCACGCGATATTGTTGTAAGACCAACATTGTTGTTTATGATATTCAACAATAAACATCGTAGCTCAGCAACAAAACTATCATGATATTGTTAGATTAACGACATTTCTCATGTTGAACGTGTAATATTCATGACCATGTGCAATTTATTTTTATTTTTTTTATCACTTCTGTGATAAAAAAGCAAACGGTTTAATTGAGAAACTTCTTCTCAAGTTAGTGTTGGAAAATTTCCAATAAATCAATCAAAGAACTATATCACTATTCCAGACAAACCTGGTAACTCGAGGATGCACATCAGTTAAAGGCTGAATGTTTGTGTAATACAACAATTCTTGCACCTCGATATGATACTGTTCGTAACATAAATGACCAATTACACTGGTTTACAAAGAAATTGAGGCAAGCACAAAAATAGCTGTTTTAACCTAATATGGGGATGCTGAATTCAGGTTTGAAATCCGTTTTTACTCATTACCTCTAGTTTTTTAGATATGCATACTGTACATTTTGTACACATACTGTACATAAAGGCGTATATGCATTCAGGGTTAATTTCTAATATTGTGTGACTTATGTCTTCTTTTTAAGTTATTATGCATTACATTAGCATAACATTATATATATTTATAAGACGGAAAACCAGTTTCAGGAATCGAAACAAAGACCTTGCTTCATTTTTCAACATGGAAAACAAGTTGTGCTACAGCACAAATGTACTTGGCTTGTTCACTTTCCTTGGTTTGCCACATAATCCTTCAGACTGGCGTCTTTTCATAGACTCTTTCAAGCGAAGTCTCAAGGCTGTGCTTTTGCACAACGAGAATAAATATTCCAGCATTCCAACTGCACACTCTGTCCATCTAAAGGAGTCCTATGACAATATGGAGCTTCTTTTAGAAGCTGTTAAGTACAACCAGTACCAGTGGAGTCTGTGTGGGGACCGCAAGGTCATTAGCCTTCTTATGGGTATGCAAGCGGGCTTCAAAAAGTACTGTTGCTTTCTCTATCTCTGGGATAGTCGAGCTGTATCCCAGCATTACAAGCAGAAAGACTGGGGGTCTAGAAGCACTTTCGTTCCAGGCGAACACAACGTCAAGGAGAATCCTCTGGTTGACATGAAGAAGGTGCTTCTTCCTCCTTTTCACATCAAGCTTGGTTTGATGAAGAATTTCGTGAAGGCCATGGACAAAAATGGTGCTGCCTTACAACACTTGTCTACTGTGTTTCCAGGTCTCAGTGCTGCTAAGCTCAAAGAGGGCATCTTTGTCGGACCTCAAATCCGAGAAGTGCTGAAGGATACTGATTTTGAGGAGCTTCTTACCTTAAAGGAACTGATAGCGTGAGAAGCATTTAAGTCAGTCTGCAGTGGCATCCTTGGGAACACACGAGTACCAAATTACCAAGCCTGTATTGAGAAGTTGCTAAAGACTTATGAGTTTATGGGATGCCGAATGTCACTCAAAATTCATTTTCTCCTTTCCCACCTCAACTTCTTCCCTCCAAACCTTGGAGCAGTGAGTGATGAGCACGGAGAAAGATTCCACCAAGACATTACGAAGATGGAGAGCAACTACCAAGGCAAGTGGAACCCCAGCATGATAGAAGACTTCTGCTGGATGTTCTTGCGTGAAATCCCGGAGCCAAAATACACCAGATCATTGAAGAAAACTCACTTCTAACTTTTTCATTCGTGAAAGAGTTGCTCAAGAGTTGATGGTGTGTGGGGATAACTAGCTGCCTTCTCTATTGACTTTCATTTTTAAATTAGGGACAGCTGGTTCGGTAAATTTCGCTTAGCTTTAACCAGAAATTTGAAACAAACCAAATCTTAAACACCCGAAGGAATCTGTTACCTTTGGTTAAATATTGTTTATCCATAGGACTGTTATTTAAAATGCATTTGAGAATCATTGACTGTTTTTCGACATAATAACGTTTCATGTTACCTTGACAGTTACGAGGAAAACTCTTTCGTACGATTAAATTTATAAGTTGCAAACATTTTAGACAAAAGTTCATACGTATCCTGTGTCTTCCAGAAATAATTTTAAAACATTATTTAGAAATCCATATATGTATATCTGAATATAACATGCTGACGTATTGGCTTTAGATTTCAACGTTAGCTGCTGTATTCTACATATAAAAAAGCAAGAACTTTTATAAACTTATTTCTTCCAGCATCTTTACTTTTTGTTCAAGTGTTTGGTGTTGAATTAAACTTATCTTAAATACTATCATGCAACATACAGAAAAAGAGAGATTTATAATGTTGTTTAACACACCTCAATTTTTAAATATGTAAATAACAGAAATCCATAAGAAAATATCTATACATAATGTGAATTTTAACACTATTATTAGGTCTTTTAATTTCTTTGCTTCGCCAGTTTTCACAGCTTAAGTAAAAACGCATTACGTAGCTTTGTTACTTGTTATAGATGTATAAAACATGTATCGCACACATATATAACAGTTACAAAAATTTTTTTCAAAATGTTTGTTTGCTAAGTGTTGTTAAAGTGCAAAGTTACTTAACGGTTTACCTGTGCACTGTTTCAGCGTAAGTATAAAATCCTGATTTTTTATCTTCATAAACCCTTTTACTTATAGCTGAAACACCGTGTAATCGTTATTCAATCTTAAAATTGAAAAACAACCAAAAAGACAAACTTTGTTCCAGAGTTTATTGTTGTTTTTTTCACGGTTTCATCTTGAACTATTTCTAACGCCGTTTACATAGCGCGGTACTATTTATATAAAAATACTTTTAGTGATAAGACATTGTGACTGGTGTGTTGTCTGGCGAAAAAAAGAGTAATTTTTGTGTTTTTCTGACCGGAAAGAGTGTTTATATCAACTAACAAACACACCAAATACTTCTACGCTGTTCAACTGTTCGCTTATGATTCACAGAATCCCAGTGTACAGATGAAACTCCTTTATTATCCCCAAGCATTTCGATATCTGGCGAAAGTATATATTAAACGGCATTATGACATCCATGCGTAAAACAAGAGTTCATGCATTATATTTGTCAAAGGGCGTAGTCATAGTTTTAACTTTAGCTTCCTTTGGAAAATAAAGGAAACCTATGCTACCTTTAGTCCACCTACTAATTTTGATCCTTTTCGCTACAAAAAGGTGCGAGGAGATAACTGGACATACCTGTACATAAATCTACGATTTGAATTAATACAAGATAACGCATCTTTCACACACACTGATTGGTGTTTATTTTAAATACTCTATTGAATCTGGATAATTAGCATAGTGACTTAATTAAACATGAGCCACTTCAATTATTATATATTCTGATTGATCATTATATTAGGATATAAGGCGCTTATCTAAAATACTCTATTTGTTTGCATTAATTTTAACATCTAAAAATTCGTCGAGATGATCTTATCATTAAAATGTGATTCATTTTAATATTCTCAAAACTCTGAAAACTATGTCAAGTATTCGACGCTTACATTTTTTTCTCGCCCTATACGTTCGTTTCAGTTTCGAATAGTCTTCGATTATATACTTCTTCAATATTATACAAATCAAAGGAACATCTAATTAGTCAGTAAATTACAGAGGTGTAAATATCAGTTGACCGGATCCTTAAAAAGTAGTACAGATATTACGTTATATAGCTGTTATGTACAGACAATAAAAATTGTCCAATAACTCTTATTTTATTTTAGCTGTAAACAGAAGTTAAAGATCCCAATCTGGCTTAACACACAATCAGTATACAATAATAAAAAATGTACGTGCTGTGATTCGAGTTGCGTTTCAACACCCCTCCCTTTTTTCCCATTTGCAGTATAATTCAAAACTTAAACCTTTTTTATGTTGTTATAACAAACCAAACTGATGGTGGTGGAGGAATTATGCCTTTTACACTTTAACTTAACGTCTTTGCAGATCATGTTAACCCTACTGATCATATCAACTCCCTAGATCGTATCAACCCCACAAATCATGTCAATCCCACGTATCATGTCAACTCCAGAGTGTACGATTTCTATCTTAAAGAACACAAGCTCTTTCAATCGTTATAAGTTGATAAAAACAAACAAACGAGGATTAACTGATTTCACAGAAGATAAATTAATATCACACGCTGATTCTTTTTCACACCTAAGACATGTTTTATTAGATTAAATAAGTTTAGCAAATATTACTGTTATAAAAGTCAATGAATTTCTTAAAAAGAGCTTGACCAATATTACTGACAAGAAGTAAATTAAGTCTGACAGAATGCTCTTTCAACAGCATACATATACAGTAGTTTCGCATTTTACTCATAATACAATTCTTGAATTTTGTCGTGACAAAAGGTTTCTTAAACAAATATCGTATTTATCAGAGTGCGTATATTTAGTAGTAATTTGTTACCAAATTGAGAAGATTTAGTTTTTAATACCTTGAGAAGTCTTAGCACTAATTAATAAATTATCAAATTGAATGGACGTAGTTGCAGTTTGTTATTAAACTCAGTAATATATAAAGTTATATAATATATAACTTTAGAACTGCCAGCTGAAAATCAAGTAGCTCTTTCAACATTTGTTTTCTTTAACCAGCGACAAAACGAGCTTCTAAATGAAACACGTCCACGTTCTATTTTTATAAAAGTCAAACTGCTACAACGTTAATTTTTCAAAGTTTTCAATATGAGATAATGAAACGTTAAAACTGTCATTCTTTTAGTAATGAAATTATTTTATACACAAATTTAAGCATTTCTGCCTGATATATCCTAAGTTAATATTAAGAATTTTTTCTTTTCACAAAAATCTATTTCAATGTAAAATCGTCTTCTCTATGAAAGTTAGTACAAAACCAAACAATCATTCATTTGAAAGCTAAATGGCGCGATGTCAAATAATGTTCCTGTCAAATGTTACCATTTTCTAATGTCTCATACAGAACATGATACATTATTTAATACTAAATTTGAAAAGGTCAGTTCCAAGTAATCTTAAAAACGAAAATTATGTGAAATATTGTAGTTATATACATCAAATGTGAATAGTAATAAATTATAAATTTTGACTAAAATGAAATTAGTGTGAATACAGATTTGTTAAAAACTATGACTAGACATTTTTAAGTGAAAACTTCATATACGGCAGTTGACGGCTGTTTTTTAAGATGAAATAAAATAAATATAATGACAGGACATTTGACAATAAGAAGAACAAATGACATTTTACTTCTTAATTCAACCTATTTAGAAGTAACACTTGATAACAGATATTTGGCTTCCGTAGCAATAACAAGATATAATTGTAATGTCCATTATGTTAACAGAATTCCGTTTAAGAATGAGAAAAAAATACTTTCTAACGTGACTAAATGTGAGCTTTGTTGTTTTGTTATACAACACTGAAATATGTATTGCAATAAAACATCAACTTTTGACAAGTTACGAAGCCGTCACATTTCTTTTATACTTTAAACTTTTGCTAATTCCACGATAATATACTAACAGTTTTGTACATGTTAAAACAATATTAGCAGTCATGGTCACTTAAAGTAATAAGTAATCATGAACAATTAACACATCTACGAAAATTGGGGCGCAATAGGACCCAGAGCAACTTGAAAGGTTATTAAATTTGGCTTATAATTTTGTATTTAAATGAAATTGCCATTAACTGACCCTATCCCTTTATATTTTAAGGAGCAATAATATTTTGACTTTTCAAACATTTGCAAAATAATATTTAAAAAATTTTTTTAAACATCCACTAAGGGTATTTTGGGGCCTATTAGGCCCCAGATCAAAAAACATAAAAATGACTTTATTTATTTCCTGAATAATTCTAGAACAGGCCTGGGCAACCAAAAAAGCAAATTATAGTAAAAATATATCAATTTTACAACTTCTTTTCAAAAGATGGATAATTAGGATAATAACTCTACTCCAACAATAATTTTAGACGGTCCTTATTATGCCCACGCCTGTTCTAGAACATTCTAGAAACTTTACAGAAGTATTTAGAATAATTTAGAATATTCTAGAAGAATCCACAAATCCTATATATATAGGAGCTGAAATCCGTGTCAAACCGTGTCAAAAATGATATCTCTTGATGAAGCTATACATTTACAGACAAAACCATCAGAAGATGAAAGTGAACATGATAATGTCGAAGACTACTCTGAAAGTTGTGATGATGATCCTTCTGAAGCCGAAAATGATGAACAAATCGCACCGTACCCTTCTGAAAGTGAAGAAAGTAATCAAGAAGATCTTACTACGATGCCAGTGAACGAACTTTTGTCCAAAGATAAGAATTTTAGTTATTAAACAACACTTTCAAGGATCAACAGGAGAATCGCAGCTCTCAATATATTAAATGGGATCCCAGGCATTACAAATCAAGCTGTTCCAAGAGTCTCTACACCATTCGAAACATTTAAAATTTTCATTTCTGATAATATGATGGAACAGATCATTCACTCAACAAACACCGTCGTGAAAAAAACAATTTTTGAAGACCTCTGGAAATGGATCGCAGCTAATCTTTTCCTTGGAATAAGCAAATCCAAAAATGCATCGATAGTTGAAATGTTTTCAACCGAATTCGGTTTGCCATTTTTGCGAAAACTGATTACACAAGACAAATTCAAAATATGTGCTCAAAAATCAGATTTGACATCCACTCTCAAAGAAATAGAGAAATCAAAGATGCCCCCATCTCTGGAGTCTGGAATTTTTTCATTGAAAATTGCAAAAACAGTTACAACCCAAGCGAATACCTGAACAACTGGATGAACAACTATGTAACTTCAAAGGAAGAGTTGGCTTCAGAACATACATTCCGACAAAGCCAGGCAAATACGGAATAAAGATTTGGTGCCTAACAGATGCAAAGACAAGTTACCTTCTCAACGCTTAAATTTATACTGGAAAGGTTGGAAATACGACAGAAACAAATCAAGGAGAAAGAATAGTCAGAGAACTGAGTCAGCCATTTCTTAGAAAAGGAAGGACAATAACGACAGATAATTTCTTCACAACAATAACACTTGCTAAGTACCTACGAACAAAAAGAACAGGACTTGTTGGTACCATACGTAAATCAAGAACCTTCCTGCCTCATGAAATAAATGCAAAATCTATAAAGTTATCACCAAAGTTTTTCTACCATGAAGACATCACTCTTCTCAGGCACTCAGACAAACCAGGAAAATTTGTGCTACTCAGCATCAGTATGGTGAAGTAGAAGAGAATGGAAAGCCCGGAATCGTAAATCTTTACAATGCAACGAAGGCAGGTGTCGAAATCTCGATCAAATGGTGAGATATAATACAACAAAGAAGCGATCAAAGCGCTGGTCAGTCTGCATATTCTATAACATTGTAGATCTTGCTGCGTACAGTACTTTCGTTCTATACTTGACTAAACATCCAGAATTTCTTCGTCAACATAAATCAAGAGCCAGAAGAGAATTTATACGGCAATTGGTGCTTGAAATCAAAGAAATTTATTGCAAAGATAATGACAAAACAACCTCATGTGAACCGCCTGCACAAAGATAGACAATCGAAATTTTTTTGCTCAAATTGTAAAAAATATGCTTGTCATTCTAAAGTTATTTGTAATGAATATTGCTAAATCACTGTGTTTCTATTGGAGAAATATATGGGGCATGATAGGCGCCCATATCACTTTAGTGGATGTAAATATTTTTTTCGTAGGAGTGTTAAAACAGTGAAAGTAGTTATGAGCAGTTAAAGCAATACCAATACTCATGAAAGTTCAAAACAATGCCAGTAGTCATTATTGCTTAAAGCAAAGTGAACAATCTCAGGCACTTAAAATTAATCCACAACATAATTATAACTACAATAAGACGAGAAATAAATGTTTGATTAACATGTTTTCGTATCTTCAATTTTAAATTACATTTTCATAAATCTCTCACATTTTCTTCTTAAGAAGAATAACTGGAATAATGGACCAGTGCAAGTACTATCAAATACTGATCAGTCATGATATACAGTCATGTGAAAAAGTTAGGACACCCTATGCTTTGTATTGTTAAGTAACTTCGTTTATGTATCCTTGAGACAGAAGGAAGATAACTATTGCTCTAAAGTATGAAATAAATGACCAGGCACCAAACGACAGAAAAAGTGTTCAGATCTACAGGATCAAGCAAACTCAACAACATTGGCATATTTAGTCGTGTGACAGTGAAACATTCACTTCCATCTCCAAACATTGACAAGAGGATGGAAATTTGCTAAAAAGTAGAAATATTGGACTTTTGATAATTAGAAAAAAGATGTTATAAAATGTGAGTCCAAGTTTTAAATATTTGGTTCAAAGTGAGGATTGTACACCCTCAGGAGATATTTGTAACATAACTGGAATAATGGACCAGTGCAAATACTATCAAATACTGATTAGTCATGATATACAGTCATGTGAAAAAGTTAGGACACGCTACAAGAAGCGTCTCACTGCAGTTATATCAACCAAAGTTATTTCAGTTATATCAACACTAGTTATTAAGGTGTAGGGTTTTCTAACTTTTTCATCAGTTTGAATATGCTTTTTTTAAAATTACATCAACAGAAGATCTTGAAAAGTATTTTTTTCAGATTTAATTGTTTAATTATATTCCTATAATCTCTCAGTGTTGTTACAATTGAGATTAAGTATCTGTATGTCCTAAAATGTTACAAAAATACACAGGATTTTGATAGGGTGTCCTACCTTTTTCACATGACTATATGTTATTTATTGAATTTTGTTCTTAACTACTCCTCTTTAATTTTGAAACGATAACCCTGCAGTAAGGCACCTGATCTTTCACTTCAACGATCAATGGTGATGATCATTATGTTATAACACCCCTATGACTTAAAATATGCACAGGCTTTTATAGGGTACCTTAACTTTTTCACATGACTGAAAACACATCTGGTGTTGAGCACGTTATTGGTAAAGAATTTTACAACAAAAAAGATGACCCCAAAACACTTATCCAACCTATGTAGAAATGACGTAGCTAAGATAGAAGCTGCTGGAGTTACCCAAGTAATGAAAGTCCCGATTTCAACCTAGTTGACCAGATCTGGAATTTGATAGATAAAAACTTAACAAATCAAAAGTTATTTCAAAAAAATTGTCAGAGAGTAGTATTTGAGATATTTTAAGTAATAATCCAAAAAAATACTTTGATTAAATATGTTGCAACAATGCCTGAAAGACTGTATGCAGTAGCTTAAAAGATATTTAAGTGTTTTCTGAACATAATTACTTCCTTCGAGTTTCTGTTGTACCGCTAGGACAGCGGTAAATGTACTGATTTACAACGCTAAAATTAGGGATTTGATTCCATTCGGTGGAACAAGCAGATAGGTCGATATAGCTATATGATTTTGTAATTTACATTTATAAGTCGTATTATTATAATAATAAACCTTATCAAAGATTCTCGCATTCATGTTTCAACTTTTGCTGAATATTTACCTTTTTATCTGCTACCCACGCTTTGTTCAGTGACAGTAGCTGTGTAAAACACGAGGTTTAACGTAATGATTTTTTTTTCGTAGTTGTGCATTTGACGATTCAGGTATTAATTTCATTTCGTACTCATTATTTTATACCTTTATTAACATTAGCTGCGCTTCCACTGGGTGTGCAGAAGCGTTCTGTTTCAAATTAAATGGAACTAAATTTAAGGGTAATAAATATTTTTATTTCTTACTTTGAATTTCATGTGTGATGTTGTGTTGTAGTCAACTGAGTGCATAACTTTTATCGTGATTCATGGCATGCACACGTTTTACTGACCCTACGACAGTACAAATTACAATGTTAAGCATGCCCGTTATTTGATGTAATTTTTTTGTTTACTGACTTACAGACAGATAACAAGTACTGTACAGTGGTAGGAGTGATGAAAACATGTGACCACTTCCAGGCAAACTTTGGGCCTCTTTCGAATAAATTAGTATTTGGCTATACACTGGAATACATCATACTAGTTACTCAACACCTTAACAGTAAAGTACGTCGTAATAAGTTATGCCACGCTCCTATATAATTACACATTTAGAGTCGTTCAATGGATGTTCAGTGGTCACATGACGTTTATAGAAATGTTGGTGAAAAGCTCAGCTTGTACGGAGTCGTGTTCGTCCAGTTAATACCCAGTGAAACCAACTGATGATTTTTTTTTATTTCAATATAAGCAGATGACAGCTTACTCTGGCCAAAAGATAATTTTAACTAATGAGCTTTTTGCAGTTGATGAATCGTAATTATTGAATAAACTGTTTATCTTGTGGATTTGTAGCAGTTATTACACAAGCTGTTTACTTGTTGATACGTGGCAATAATTACACAAGCTGGTTTTAGTTGTTACAAGACAATAATTACACAAGTTGCTTTCAGTTGATACTTGACAATAAATACACAAGCTGCCTTTAGTTGTTACATGACAATAATTACACAAGATGCTTTTAGTTGTTACATGACAATGATTACAGAAACTGTTTCCAGCTGATGCGTGACAATGATGCAGAAACTGCTTTCAATTGATAAATGACAATTATTACACAAACTGCTTCTAGTTGATACATGACACAAATTACACAAACTGCTACCAGTTGATACGTTACAATATTTACCTAAGCTTCTTTTAGTCGTTACATGACAGTAATTATACAAGCTCCTTTAAGCTGTTACATGACAATAATTACACAAGTTGCTTTTAGTTGTTACATGACAATAATTACAGTAACTCTTTCCAGTTGATGCGTGACAGTGATTACAGTAACTGCTTTCATTGATAGTGACAATAATTACAGAAACAGGTTCCAATTGATACATAAAATTACACAAACTGCTTCCTGTTTATACGTTACAACATTTACATAAGCTTCTTTTAGTTGCTTCATGACAGTAATTACAGAAGCTGCTTTTACACAAACTGCTTTTGGTTGTTACAAAACAATAATTACACAACCTGCTTTAATTGATACATGACAAAAATTACACAAGGTACTTTCAGTTGTTACATAACAATAATTACAGAAGCTGCTCATAGTTGCTTCATGAAAAAATTACACAAACTGCTACCAGTTGATACGTTACAATATTTACCTTACAATAGAATAATTACACAACTTGCTTTTAGCTGCCACATAACAATAACTGACAAACTTTTCTTAGTTATTACATGAAAATAATTACACAAGCTGCTTCTAGTTGTTATGTGATAATAATCACACAAGCTTCTTTTAGGTATTACATGACAATAATTACACAATGTTTTTTAAGCTGCTACATGACAATAATTACACAAATTGCTTTCAGTTGATAAGTGGCAATAATTAGACAAACTGCTTTTAATTGATTGTGACAATTATTGCAGAAACTGCTTTTAATTGGTGAGTGACAATAATTACAAAAACTTCTTCCAGTTGGTACGTAACAATAATTACACTAGCTTCTTTTAGTTGTTACATGGCAGTAATTACATAAGCTGCTTTTAGTTGCTACATGATAATAATTCCACAAACTGCTTTCAGTTGATATGTGACAATAATTACCCAAGATGCTTTCCGTTGTTACACGACATTAATTACTCAAGCTGCATTTAGTTGTTACAAGACAAAATTTACACAAGCTGCTTTTAGTTGTTTTATGACAATGATCATAGAAACTGTTTCCAGTTCCTAAGTAATAATGATTAGAGAAACTGCTTTCAATTGATAAGTGACAATAATTACATAAGCTGTTTGTAGTTGCTTACACAAGCAGCTTTTGGCTGCTTCATGACGATAATTAGACAAGCTACTTTTAGTCGCTTCATTACCATAATTAGAAAAGCTGGTTTTAGCTGCCACATGACATTAATTTCACAAGTTACTTTTAGTTGTTACAAAATAATAATTACACCAGCTGCTTTTAGTTGTTATATGACAATGATTACAGTAACTGTTTCCAGTTGATGCAAGACAATGATAACAGAAACTGCTTTCAATTGTACTGTCAATGATTGCAGTAACTGCTTTCAGTTCATAAGTGACAGTAATTACACAAACTGCTTCCAGTTGATAAGTGACAATGATTACAGAAACTGTTTTATAGTTGATAAGTGACAATGATTACAGAAGCTGTTTGCAGTTGATAACTAACGATGATTAAATAAACTTTTTCCAGTTGATAAGTGACGATGATTAAAGAAACTTTTTCCAGTTGATACATTGAAATAATATACACGTGGATTCTTTCTAATACCTGACAATGTTACAGATGTATTCACTAGCTCAAACATGGAGATCATACACAAGCTATTCGTCTCTTACAGTAATTATTTGTGCTTGTTCCAGTGAGTATGAGTATCTGTTGATGTCATCTTTGTATGTAGCCTTATGGTCGTTTAAATTTTCATCTTGATCTACAAAGCAAATACTTTTGAATGAGACTAGTTTAGCTATAAGAGTCAGTTCTCATTTCTGAAGATAAAGTTTCAGCTCTTTTTATACTCTTAATTTTCTATATATTGAATTGGATTCAGTGATTATTTTGTCACGAATGTTTTTTGTTGAGTCTCAGTTTGTGTTAAATGTATACAATGCACTTCAGAAGTTCGTTCCACTGTTTTATTTTGGATCATGTGTGTTATTACAATATGTTGGTTTGCCTTATTTTTGTATAAACATATATGCCTGCTCTTTATCGGGAGTTTAGGTCATGTTTTTTGATTTAGAATGAAATAAACGGTAATTAAATAGAATTCAAATTCACAAGCTAAAGAAAAGCAATGAATGATAAAATTAAATCTATATTTGATTATAAAGTCATGGATCTTGGATAAGAATAATAATTATTTGAATTTAGTAAAGATTTGTTTGTTTATAGTTATCCGCAAAGCTATGCAATGGGGTACCTATGCTGTGTTCACCATGGATTTTGAAATCTAGTCTTTAGCCTTATTACTTCTTGAGGGGATTTCATTAAGAAAACAGACAATTTGCAACATCAGCTATTTTCTGTACTTTTATGACAGTACCTAATGGAACTTAAAACCAGTTGTAGTGAAAGAAACTTCAATTGAACCAGAACAACAAGACAGACAATAGCTGGTTCTTGTAGTTCATATACACAAGTTTCACCACATAAAAGATTTTTCATTCAAGAGGAATAAGTTATAGTGGGACATGGTTGTAATAAGAAGCTTATTTTAACTTTTTCATGTGTTAAAGGAAACGAAGTTCAATGTGTAAGGTCCTCGGTCTCCAAATTAATTACTTTTTGTCGTTTCAAATTTTTGGAATTAAGTCACAGTATCTAAGAAGTAGTTTTAGAACAAAGTCACACAGAACTATCTGCTGTATTCATCGCGGATATACGAACCATGGATTTTAGTGTTGCGTGCCCATAAACTTACTGTTGTCCCAGCAGATACATATCTCAGTTAGTCTGCAACAGTTCTCCTCATCTTAGTGATTGATACAGATACACTTTACTATGATAATTAAATAAATATACGCGTTGTCTTTGGAAAACCATTTGATATTTTCTACTGATTTCTGAATATTCTAAGAAAAAGTTCATAATCATTCCTAATTTTATAATGAAAGGATTTGGTGATCTTAAGCCAGGTTTAGCATCAATAGTAAACTACTGTCCTATATGTTATTAATATAACATATATATATATATAAATAACAAGATCTTTGTTATACATACATCAATTTCCTTGTTTAAAAACATTAAATTCACATTATTTTTATTGTTACAATACCTTTCATCTTATAAGACGGTTGATTGCTCGAGCTACCGTGATCTTGGATTTATTTGTCTGAAATAGATGAAAGCTTTAAGTTTCATCTGCTCTCTTTACGATTTTTACAGACCCTTTCCTCCTTTTGGCACAACTGTATATTTACAGACTTACACGCTAGAAACTGGGCTTTGATACCCTTGGTGAGCAGAGCACAAACAGCTCTTTTTGTAACTTTGTGTTTAACTATAAACAAATACATCCATATAGTGACTTAACGATATGTTCGCAGAAGTACAACTTAAAAACTTGAATTCTTGCTCCTGGTGGGCACAGACAGCCCAGATAGGTCATTGCGTAGTTTCGTGCATAACTACAAACAATCAAACGATTTTTACAAACAGAATATGATGGAATATTACATCAAGTAAATGGCTCTTCATCAAGATATTCCAAATCTAGTAAATTGTGTAATCTTGGCAATTCATCACATGGCGGCTTGTTTTGATAAAGCTCTCATTTTACTCTCTGTAATTATGATATTTATTCTATAGGATCTGTTTTAATTGTTGTTTATTTAAGAAAAAGATGAAAAACTATTCTTTCTCTATTGAGATAGCACCCATTAACATGAAATATCTACATTACAAACTCTATTAAGCCTATATGAAATTTTGGTCAAGCATAAAGTCTCAATATAGCTACAAGAGTTCAACTGTTATGAGCATATCAAGGCCTACAGGATAGAAAAAACAGAAGTTTAACTGCAGAAAAGACTACTTGGATGCTTGGTTCCGTACAACTTAACGCCTAACGAGTCCTCCGGAATTAGGGTCTCTTTCTACCTATCTAAACTTTATTTTTATAAATATGATGAATACAAGTACATTGTATACATGATGTTCTTATATACAATAAATAACAGTACATTATATATTTGATGTTCTTACATAAAATGATTAACAGTACTTAACATAAGATATTTTGCAGTATTTTATTTATGATGAATAAGAGTGATATACTGTTGTTGTTTTTAATTAAGCACAAAGCTACACAATGGGCTATCTGTGCTCTGCCAATCACATGTATCGAAACCGGGATTTTAGCGTGTAAATCCGCAGACATACCGCTGAGCCACTGAGGGGCAAGTGATATACTTACTGCGGACAATAGACTTATGTACAATAAATAGCAGTAACTTATGTATATTGGATAAGATAAATTAGATATTTTATATAGTTTTAAGATTGTACTAAAGGTTCCATTGGGATTTTAAGTATTCTTGGTTTTGGAAGATGACCGTAATGAAACAGTATGTACAGTTAATTTCTTACAGAATTTCACAGATTCCTCTCTGCAGTAATAGTGAAACATAAATGCTTGTTTAAAATCATGCTTGATATTCAAAATTTAATCAAAATAATTGAAAAAAACAAGGAGAAAAGCATTGAATAGACTAAGACTCAAAAGTGCGGAAAAGTTCGGTATCTTGTTTTCAACGTATAAAAAGTGGAGTAATTCTTCCTGTTTGGCACAAGAACTATTCCATGGCGTGTATTTTATGTTGCGATTGTAATGGTTTTAAAGATAGCTAGAATATCGATGCCCGGCATGGCCGAGCGCGTTAGGCGTACAACTCGTAAGCCGAGGGTCGCAATTTCTCTTGAAGACCTTGCAATAGCGCAGACCATCTTCTGTCACAAACTTCATTTGATGTTTATGCTGCACAGTTAGGAGAATGGTATCTAATTTCATCAATTCTACGCTCTGCTTGAAAGAATGAAAAATAAGCGCTAGTATATACAGTCTATTTCTTACAGAATTTCACAGATTCCTCTCTGCAGTAATAGTGAAACATATTCGTTGGCAAAAGAACATTTGGAGGTGTGTGGTGATAACTAGCTTCCCTCTAGACTTACACTGCTAATTAGCGACCGTTAGCGCAGATAGCTCTCATGTAGCTTTGCGCGAAATTAAAAACAAACAAACAAATAAATACTCACAACTAAGTTACAGGAATAAAAGGATTCACATGTGTAACTTGTGTATAAATACACATATTCAGTTTTCCTGGTTATGTACGTACACAAAGAACCGCATTTTTTAATCACGTTTTCATGGTTAACATTTCCAGTGTACATAGAAAGTAGCTTTTATATTAAAATTTTCTACTTATAATATCAATGATTAAGAATACATGTCATTGTGTATATTAATTGTGGTTACACAGAAATGGCTTGTTCCTGGTGCTGGAAATACTTCAGCTGGTATTATGATGGGTAACTTAGGTTACTATACTCTGATTAAAAGTTAGATTATACAGTAGTGATATGGATGCTTATTACTGTGATATAATCCAAAGAGATATCATTATTTAAAAAACAAATTATTCCTTTATTTTGTGGACAACAGAGAATATTGATGTGCGGTAATGGAGGAAAACCAAATTGATGTCACATTCCTCAGCTGTGCGTTCTCAGGTAACTTGTGGCGCCACCTGTGTATATTAAACTCTGCCGATTGCACGCTGAGGCTATGTAGTTTATCGAAGGATTTCAAACAACTCAGACGATCGTAGTATTTATCTTTCGTTGCAACTAAGGCCACATTGACAGATGCTTAAAGAGATGTTTGGTTCTAGTATAAAGTGCTAAGATAAAAAGCAAAAAATAACATCAGAAACTGTAGAAAGAATGAGAAAAATCATCCTCAAGGTTAATTGAAGATGATGAAATTAACCTTCGACATGAAAGTTTGCCTAAGCTGGATAAAGCAATGCAGTTTGTTTTTAGTTTACATATGGGTAGCATCATTTATCTGTGAGTAAACACGCTTATTGATAATGTACGTATTTTATTTCACTTTAACCGTAAACTTAAACTCATAGAACTTACGTTTCAAATTTACGTTTTAAATTACGTTTCATGAAATGCACAAATTGAATTATACATAATTATATTGCCAAGTAGACAGGTTTAAAGCCTCTTCGTGAATTCAATAATCTTGTAAAATAGTTATAAAATAATCCGATTAATTTTAGAATGTATTTTCTTATAATGTAAATTGTAGTGAAGTATTAATATTAAGTTTCTTATATTATAATTAAAACTATTGTACAAAATTGAACCTATTCTAAATACTTCGGATTGAAAGACAAAAGTCAATGAAATAATGAAAAAGCCTAACTATTATTATAAAAATTAAGATAATTGTTCATCTCTCATTCCTTTTCATTCGTCTTAAGTGTGTAGAAAAAGATCTGTTTTGGTTGTTTGTAATGATTTTAAAACTTCTTTTATGTTTAACATTATTTCTTCATGCTCATTTCTTTTACTGGATGGATCTTGTTTTACCAATCTTTATTAGACACGTACAAAAACAAATCCTGTTTTTTGTTGCGTTATTAATTATCGTTCTTAATTGGTTAATCGTTTTTCAGGGTTGTTATTTACTACCGCCAAGCATATGAAAAGATTAGAACTATGTCAAATTCAAATTGAAACCATGATATTAAAAGCAAGTAGCACCAAAAGAAAAAGTTAGCATTAGAAGAGAATACATATAATATATATAATCAGAACGTGTTTGAAAAGTAAACTTTCCTCCCTCAGCGTTAAAATTATGGTTAAGACTGTATTCTTATTTTTTTCATTGCGAGAATTTGGTAACATATACATGATTTATATCTTTCTACTTTATTTGTAGAAAAATAATGGTTGTTTTGCTCTAAATATTATATATATATAAGATAAACTGGCTTTTTTATTTTCAAATATGGGCAAAGGATTACTTGATAAGGTAGCTAACTTTACAAATTGTAATGATAATAAACACAGCTAGTAGCTGGCTGATACGGTCGTGATGATTTACTGTAGCTATTGACTATCTGATCACATTAGTTACAGATGTAATATATTAAAATGCAGATATAAATATTCTTAACACAATTGTTGTTCTTTTGTTAATCGTTATATGAATCATATCATTAGGACATATCATTAGGTGATCATTACCTGAGAATATGTTATCTTCAGTTTTAATTGATTGGTTTATCAACCTCTAAATATAACCTTGAATGATATATTCAGATTGGTTAAAGTATATTATTTTAACCTTAGAAATGTACACCCTCCATGAGAATATATTTCTCAGTAAATAATCCATTCTTTAGATTCTGTACTGATGCAAACTTGTAAACATAATGAAAGCAAGGTAATTCAATGGGTGACTTTAGTATGTATGTATGTAACATCTGAAAGTATGTTAACAGTAATTACATTTGCAATCTTAGTGTTAATGCCCTATAATAATAGAGTCAAAACAGTTAAAAGATAAGAAAGTTTATTCATTGAAGATGACTTCAAATAAGATAATTTTCTTTGCATGTGCATAACTTCGAAGATATTTTATAGCCAGTATGAACCAGAAGTTAACCTTTATTTGTATGCAACTTTTAAAAAGAATCAGTAGTTTTAATTTATAAGATGATCCTTGTTTCTTTGCGATTCCTGATAAGGATTAATTTTATAAACTGTTTCTTAATTTTTATCAACAAATACAACTTGGAGTTAATAACAAGATTTTATATACTGATCTGTAAAACAATCAGAGAAAGGCCCCTTCATAATTTTTTCTATAAAAAGTTTGGGTGATTATTAATGTTAGATTTTTTCGAAGTTTGTTTGTTTTTGAATTTCACGCAAAGTTACACGTGGACTATTTGCGCTAGCCTTTCCTAATTTAGCAGTATAAGACTAAAGGGAAGGCAGCTAGTCTTCATCATCTACTGCCAACATTTGGGCTACTCTTTTACCAACGAATAGTGAATTTGACTGTCACATTACAATACTCCCACGGCTGAAAGGGCAAGCATGTTTGGTGTGATGAGGTCTCGAAACCCGCCATCATCAGATTACGAGTATAGAACCTTAATCACCTCTCTCTGTCGGAGTTCGGAGAAAGAAAAATAAGATTAATACTGGATAGGTGGAAGAAGCAGCTTCCCGCTAGCACAGCGGTATGTCTACGGATTTACAACGCTATAATCCGGCGTTCGATTCTTTCAGGGGGGGTTTAGTAGATAGCCTGATAATTCTTGACTATAAGGAAAATCACACATACACGAGAAAAGCGATGAATGATTTACTAACATATGCTATTTATTGTATAAGTTTGTACAATAAATATACAAGTACTGTGATTGTCTAAATTTATAACTGAGTAATATAGATGTACAGAAAGAAATTTGGGAACGTTATATTTGAGTTACTTTAACGTTTTCCTACCTAATTAAAGTCCTTGTCGCTATGTCGAGTCAAGCTCTACATTAAAACCGTGTATCTTGACAACGGCTTTCATTCAAAGATCCTTTGTCGTAAGTTTGCTGTTTCAGAAGTACACCGCTTCTACTGGATTCAATAATTCACTTACTGTTGGAATACAACGGACTCCTAACACTGTCTTCACCAGTACGATCACAATGAATTCAAAAAAGCTGCGCACAACGACTCGAAGTGTGTCTTTTCGTATGGAATATCATGATAACTTGCAAAGGTTATCTTTGTGAGCCCGTACTCTTTTGGCCTCGTTTCCAGACAAGAGATTCTACTTAATTATGCTGTGTTCCGTTGTTGTTCCTAGCTTTCGTGTTCATGAAATCGTAACTTTTATCACTACTGTGATAAGACTCCAGTTCTTATAAATTGATTACAAGAGATTGTCCCGACAATTTTCTAATCCTCGATCTGAACACCATTTTGTGATCCAAATGTGATAATATATTTGGTCGAAAAGAACTCTTACAGACACTCGACAAAAGCAATAAATTTTCACTGGTGTCACACTACCAACGAAACGCTAAACAGTATAAAAATGTAATTTTGATACATCGCATGCCATGTTGACTTTATATCGGCTATAATTGTCATGTTACTTGCTGGCTTTTACATCAGAATTGTTTAAATATAACGTACTTAAGCGTAACCATTGTAATAAATAAAGATTTCACTCAATCTGAGAAAATATTTGGATTTAATAAAAATAGTAAATTTCAAAATATACTCATTTTATTTTGATTTGATCTGATGATGTGATAACAATAATGCCTAAATTCTAATACAAAAACGCTTTTATACTTTAGCAGACTCTAAAATGTTAGATCTTAAAAACATTCGAAATATTTGTCCTGACATCTAAAAGTTACTGAGGGGCAAATATAAGACGAATCGTAAATTAATTAAGCTGGTGTCAGGCCAGAGGAATTATAGTAAAATTAAAATGTAATTGTTATAGATATGTATAATATATGAATATAATATAATAGTCATTTCTTCAGATTAAAGCGCTATATTTTGTGGTATGCAGTACTCAAAATGTTGCAAGTAAAAAGTTAAGAATTATTATTCCTACGGATCTGAACATTTTTCGGGTTATGATAAACATCCTAAAGTGCATTTATAAGAATCAAAACGTAATTAATTATTTTACAGTTTCAACCGTTTCAATCAGTTATCGCTGTTATGAAGAGTAACCTGAAACACAATGTGTTCTCATCGTGTATCAACCGTAGTATGATTATGGTTAAACCAAATACGAAAACAGAGGCTTTCAAACCAAAACCCCAATTACTGAAGCCATGATGTTCAGCTAATGATGAAACTTAAGATATGTTAAGCATTTATTGTGAAGCCTAAGACAAATCAAG
This sequence comes from Carcinoscorpius rotundicauda, assembly GCA_011833715.1. Lineage (NCBI taxonomy): Eukaryota > Metazoa > Arthropoda > Merostomata > Xiphosura > Limulidae > Carcinoscorpius > Carcinoscorpius rotundicauda. The sequence goes on along the minus strand of CM022399.1, from coordinate 55,537,997 downwards.
AAGTTAGATTTTAAAGCAGTTTTTGTTCGAAGTCTGTAACCATTTCTTTTTTTCTAAATTTGACATGAAAACAAACATTTCTTTATATTTACATTTGTATATATAAATATACATCACCGTTGATAAAACAGGATTATTCAACTCTATGTGGAACTACCTAAGATTTTTGTATACATATTATCTTTAAAGTAACTGAAAAATTTCAATATAAACTCTGTGCTGTTCGATAAGGGTATTTTCTTCTATAAACTCATAGAGGATTAATGTCGGGTGACACCATTATTTTATTTCAGCCTTCTATAACGAAACCTGTACTAATATAACTTACAGAAATGATTGGTCTTATTAAACATTACTGTAGATATAGAAACGATATCGACAAAGCAATATTAATTTTGCGCTATCTATAGTATATTTAGTACATTTTATGCTTTTAATTCTGTCTATGATATATGTAGAACACATATGTTCTGGATCTTGTCTATGATGTACACATTCTTGATCTTGTTTAAATATATGTTACCTTGAAGCATGTATATTTGCGAGATATTTTCTATGTTTGCTTGTACATACATGTTTACGACAGATATGATTTGTAGATATTTTGTGTGTGTGTTCTTTGTGTTGTTTTTTATGAGACAAGTTTATTAATAGCATTTCATGCCAATAATACGATATGAACTATTTTAATAACACTTTCAATTATATATCTAAATATTTAAAAGGGTAATTATCTGTTAGCACAGATAGCCCTCGAGTAGCTTCATATAGTGGGCCCTTTAATGTTATTCTTCTATGTGGATAAGGTCCCACTGATTCTCCAGTGTCAGCAGATAACATGTGTCTAGCCACATGTGGCATTGCTTTAAGACTGAAAACAAAGATGACATCCCAACATTGCCTGTGCAGAATTTTTTTTATCTTTATTTTTGAATCGCAAATTGCTATGATAATTTTTCCGTTGTGACCTAAATGTTTATTTTGGTGGTAATTCATTCTTATGAGTGACCATATTACTAAAGAGCGGAGCTCAAAGTGTAAATTCCCAAATTTTCAGTACAAGCAAATAACCCATAGATCATGAAGAGTTCCTTTTATAAACAAGATATTTTATAGAAAAAAAACAACAAAAATATTCTTCCAACTAACAAATGCAGTAAAACTATTTAAGAATAAATCATGCCGCTCCACATAAGCCCTTAAAATTATTTAGTTCAAAGTAATATCGTAATACAACAAATATATGTATATATATATGACTTGCACCGAGGACGATATATTTGAGCTTCATTTCTGAGCACAGAATGACTAAGCGAACATTTTGAGGGAAAAAAAAAAGAATAAAAATGCTTAAGAAATAACAAAAAAAAATTACAATCGATATTTAAAATTTGTTTTGTTGTTTCTCAATTGTCTGTTTGCTGTTGCTCTTCCAGGATTGGTCTAGTGGCTGTAGTGTCCAAGTTATAAATCCTAGGTTCGCAACTCGCTCCTGTAGAAATGTACTCTACGATTTAGATTCCTGGGTGTACAATAAAAGTAGTAACCATATTTCACTAACCGGTTAGTAACTAGTTAGCTTTGCTCTAGTCTAGCTGTTTCCGAACCTTTTCCAGTGCCGATTTTATTTCAAATAGTTGCTCGACTTCGCCTGTTTGAGAATGTATTTTAACCACCAAACTCTCGACCCCACAAAAATTTCCGTGACATAAGGATTGTGAATAACGGCTTTGATCTATCAGTTTAAAATTAGAAATGATCGCGCAGCTAGCACTTAGTATGGATTTGTGAAGAAAGTAGAAGTTAAAATTTCTTCTGTTTTTTTTTCATAGTTTATATTCACAGGATTCAGTGATGTGGAGAAACCCACTTGTTGAGAATTTTATATGCAAAAACGGCTCGTTTGGGTTGAGAAAATATTTTACATATTAAATATTATATTATATTACATATAAAATTCACAGGATTACTTTAAAAGCACTGTCATACATTCCCAATGGAGATTCCATTTAGAAAAGTTAAATGGTTTTGATATGAAAAACAAATAAATGAAACTGAAGAAAGATATACATGCAATTAATGGCAATTAATTTAATCATTTCTCTGCCTACCCTGATATGCAGCTGCCAAGTTCGTATTACGAATATAAATGTTTCTGTATTTAGTTCTCAGAGGATGTTAGATTACATTTTTTCCCTATCATGTAGAAGTTTCTTCCCAGTAATTATACTAAATTCTTGATCGCAGTATAAAATAGTTAATTTTGTTTCATTTAATCCTGTGTTAGGCAAAAAAACAAACACGAAAAGTAGGTGTAGTTAGATAGAAAATTAATTTGGAACTAAGTGGGTTAAATTAAATTAAAATGTCATTCTGCTAAATAATTTAAAAGTCCTTAAAAATAATTTTGCTTTAGGCACATCGTGCAAACGTATTAAGATTAAAAAGGATAATATTGAATGCTTATTACAACTTTCAGTCAAATAATTTCTGCAATACAGTTATCATCACCAGGACGACTTAACGAATATAGTAGGCTAAAATCATCGTTTTTAGTTTTGATTATTGATAAAGTTTAAAAATTAGATATTTCACGAAGTAGATGTATCACAATTGATTTATAAATATTTTATAAAACACATCGGTAAAATAGATACAATACTGGTGATAGAAGAGGAGGATATTATTTTCATAAAAAATAATACATAACTTTTGGTAAAACTGAGGATCTCAGCTATGAAACGTTACTTGAAATGGCGAAAAAGTTAAGACAAGATTCAGAAGATAGAAAATGTAAAGAAGAATGAGAATAGAGAAAATCGGGAAAAAAAGACAAATATTAATGAAGGTCTGGAAGAAACTTACATTAAAAAATGAGCCCAGTATGGCCGGGTAAAACAAACACGTGACTCACAATCTGATGGTCACGAGTTTAAATCCTGATTCCGAATATGCTTTTCTTTTCAGCCATTGAGGCGTTATAATATGACTATCAAACCCAATATTGACGGTAGTGGTGTACGATGTTAACTATCTGTCTTCCTGTATTATGTCATTTCATAATTACAGACAGCTAGCTTAGATAGACCTTGTGTAACTTTGTGGTTAATTCAAAAGCAAATAAGAAGAAAAAAATGAGACAAACACTTGAAGAAAAAGATAGAAAATTAAAGAAACTCCAAACAGAATGGGACAGAAGTATCAAATAAAACCAAGTATAATTTAATTTACAGAAAATTTAAGACAATCAAAAAGAAAACTACAGGAATTTAAGGAAGACGTTAACATGAAGAAACTTATTTAAAGAATTAAAATGAAAAATTAATCTAACTCAAAGACAAAATCAATGAAATATATAAAGAGATTACTAGATTTGGTACTGTTTTGATGAAACTGAAGAAGTACAGTTAATGAAGAACAACAAGGCAAAATGAAACATGTGGAAAACGATCTATTATGTGTAAATATTAAGTGAGCCACATCTCTTTTTGTAGCCCCCCAGTGGCTCAGCGATATGTCTGCGGACTTACACGCTAAAATCCGGGTTTCGATACCCGTGGTGGACAGAGCACAGATAGCCCATTGTGTAGCTTTGTGCTTAATTCAAAACAACAACAAATCTCTTTTTGTATCGTCTGGGGAGTCCAGTCTGAAGTATCTTATGGTCGGGCATGGCCAGGTGATTAGGCCGTTCGACTCGCACTCTCAGGGTAGCGGAGGGTATTGTCGTCACATCAAATACACTTGCTCTTTCAGCCATGAGGAAGTTATAGCGTAACAATCAACCCCACTATTTGTTGGTAAAAGAGTAACCTAAGAGTTGGCGGTGGGTGGTGAGGACTAGCTGCTTTCTCTCTAGTCTTACACTTCTAAATTAAAGATGACTAGCGCAGATATCCCTCGTGTAGATTTGTGCAAAATTCAAAACAAACAAACAAACTGAATTACCCTTTGTTACAAAATATAGTATAGCAGAACTTATCTGGTATTCCCCTATTACCACTACTTCTGTGCCACCTGTCAGTTTACCAAATCGAATTCCAAGATTTAATTAGGCAGTTTAATCACAGCTAGTTGGAAAAACAACCTGTTAGAAATTATTTTCAAAGTCAACGAGTCCAATAATGAAGAAGCTATTCACTTCACTGATTGTTTAAAATGATTAGCTTTGATAGCTTTAAGCAATCTTTCATCTCATTACGACAATCATTAACCGTAACAGGAAGATATATCCAGAAAAGAAGTTCCAGAACATGGTACGAAGGAAAGAAGAGACATTGAATTTGCTAAAAATTCTAAAAACTATGTGAGTATCTTACCAGGATATTACTCGTGATATGATGAATTCGTTGGCACGTTATCAGTTTCTAGCCCCATAACAAACGAGGCCATGAGAATCAGGTAGAAGCATAGAAGATGTATATTAAGGAAATTCTCGTGTGATAATAAAACTTGAATCCATTACAGAAGCAGACAAGAAATTTAAAGCACCACTAGAAACTACATAAATAATAGTTTCTATATTGTTTAAATATCAGATTCTAAGAGCAGTGCTTTGCAAACTTTTACAGCTTGTGGCACTGTCTAATATTCCAAACCTTTCGCGGCACATGTAAACAAGTCCATACGGTAGGACTTGTAGTACTCCCCTAACTAAGACAGGTAGAAAGTACTGTTACACTGTTTACCAAGAAGAAAATAAATTAAATTTAAAGTTTTCGAAATTTGCACTACTAAATTAAAATATAACAACAACTTACTAATTGCAAAAATTCCGCGACACACCCGAGACCTTTTTGTGGCACACAGTTTGAAAAGCACTACCTCAGAGAGTTAGGAATCCATGAAATAATTGATTAGGCAGCTGATTAAACATGGCTGAGAAAATAAATCACAATGTAATAAACGTTTTAAGAATAACTTGAAGGGATATATGGTCAAGAACTGCAGGCAAAGGCTAATATATAATAACAGCTCATTTCAGGAAGAGATAACTGTTAAATATTTGCGGAGTTTAGTCATCACAGCAGGGACTTTAATAAATCAACAGCTATTACCACCCCAAGGAAACTGAGCTTAACAGATAAAAGGAATAACAAAACACTAATGAGAAATAGAAAAGAAAAAAACAGGAATTAGTGAAAGTTATGAGGAAATGTGGAAATAGCCCAATTGTCCCAAATAAGAAAAAAAAATTGTTATTCGAATGAAAATGCCTACAAAATCTTGGGCTTATCGATGTACATCTTTGAAATATGATGATTGGTACTTGATTTACATCTATAGTTGTTCGTCTTCATAAAAACAGTGCAGGTATAAGAAAAAAAGAAGAATTGATGCAAAAATATGTGGAAAAGAATGTTGAAAGCTACCTTCACTATAAGATACTTCTCTACAACTCATGATGTGTGAGTACCTGATATTGAGACACAGAACACACTGAAAACTAACTTATTGTGTATACATGGATGCGAGGTTATCTATTACTACCAAACACTTATATTATATATGATAATACTACATGGGAGACTGAATTTCCAGTGGAAGCAAAGATCGTGACCAATGTACCTCCAAAAAAATGCAATATTTGGATAATAATATATTTCTATCTAGTGACTTAGACATTGTAGAACCAAATACCATGGTATGTGTTGAGAAACTGGCAGTTGGAAGAATTATCTCAGATATGAAGAAAAAAATTGTTGTACATCAATTTTTTTCGTTTACTGCCACCTACCTCATCATATCATTGAACCTAAAACTTAGGCAGTTTCAACTACTATCACTATAATATTACTTCAGCTAATTTCACTGACTTGTGGGTTTGGTTTGTTATTATTTGTTTTGAATTTCACGCAAAGATACACGAGAACTATTTGTACTAGCTGACCCTAATTTACCAGTGAGAGACTAGAGGGAAGGTAGCTATTCAACACCACATACTGCCAAGTCTTGGGTTTCTCTTTTACAAACGAATAGTGGGATTTACCGTACTTTACAACGCCCTCACGGCTGAAAGAACAAGTATGTTCGGCTACATGTCTACCCACGTGTAGACTTTTGATATTCTGATAAAATTAAGCATATTTTCAACCCAGTTCAACACAACAGTTTCTAAAAATAAAGTATATGCTTTATACAGGTATAACGTGAAAAGTAAACAAACAACAGTATTAAAATTTTCAAATTTTAAAATAAAGTAGAGATCATTCTATAAAAATAATTAAACAAGAACTTAAATCACAATCACAAAGTTATAAGATGTAATCTTTACTTTGGCCTAAAGATAATTGTACAAAGCTGTCAAAGTAAGTATTATATTTTATAAATTTGCGATTCTGATTTTAATTGTTGTTTCATTACATTTATATCGGGATCCCCATTTCATTTTAAATTTCATAATATCTAATACTCTTGTAACGTTTATAATGTGATTATTTCGGCATGATGATCATAATGCCAACATTTGAATGTAATAAAATGGTCAACGAGGTTTTTTTGATATGACACTTTTAATAGCCTGGCATAACCAGGTGGTTATGGCGCTCGACTCGTAATTCTCGTCCCATCAAACATACTTGCTCTTTCAGCTTTGGAGGAGTTATAATGTGACAGTCAACCCCACTATTTGTTGTTAAACGAGTAGCCCAAGAGTTGACGGTAGGTGATGATGACTAACTACCTTCTCCCTAGACTTACATTGCTAAATTAGGAACGGCTAGCGCAGATAGCTCTAATGTAGCTTTGTGCGAAATTAAGAAAATAATCAAAACCAAACACTCTAAAAAAAAGAGTTATTACATAATATAATGTTTATATTTGTTCATTTGTTTGAGTAATCTGCCTTAAAACTACTTTTTACACTCATACGCTGTGTCAAATTGAATTATATTTGTGTTAGAAGAAAATAACCTACACTGATGTTCTGAATGGAAAACTATAATACAAGATTATTTCATCTATTCATAAGCGTTTACTGAGATTCTCAAATTTACATATAGTTTACTTGTTTCTTATTAAATACAAAACTACATAATGGGCTATCTTTGCTGTACTCACCACGTATTGAAATCTGGGTTTTAGCGTTATAAACTTTCAGACTTGTCGCTAAGATACTGCAGTGCTCATATCGAAATAATGTGTGAAAACAACAAAAACACAGATGAGTGATCTTCTGTAGTATCGACGCAAATGAAGTAGCTTCTAATTTCATTTTTTCATACCTACTATGAAATATATCTATGGTCAGGTATATCCAAATAATGTTTCTAAATATGTATTGAACTTTTAACTAAAGAAAGGTGATCTATTTATAAGGAATTAAACTAACTCTATATAAATAGGGACGATTTTTTTAATAGTTAGAGTATATTATTTGAAATATCTGGTGACGTATGTAAACTCTGAATTATGAAATACTTATCTTAGATCAGACCTTTGTCTTGTAAGAACCGTAATTATTTTTGCTTTTGTTCTGTGTAAACGTGTTTAGATCGGAAACCAATACAATCACAACAAATTTTAAGGCCGTATAGTTTTATAAACATACACACACACACACACAATAGTTAATGTAGAGATTGTTTATTTATTATTTTGTGTTTGTTATACTTTACTTTTTCTGTTCTTGTTCGAATTAATTTTGGCATAAAGATCCGAGTTTCTGATTTTATCGTCAATGTACCCGGATATTATAACACCACAACAAACAAAAAGAAAAGAATTAAAACGTGTAATAAAAAATAAGCGTTCTTCTTATTTTCCACTTAATTATATGACAAAAAGTTTAAAGATTCACCAGTAGGAGCAAGAAACCTATTCAATATAAATATTGTCAATTTTCCTAACAAATAAATTTACCTATTTTACACGCGAATGTGGGGACCAAAAAAACGTATTGGATATAAAAAGCATTGTGAAATTGCAACCAGTTACAACTAATATCTACTTTGAACAAAATAGTACTGTGCTCATGGTTGACTTATGAAATGAAAATTTTCCCACATTTGTTAGAGAAATTGTTAAGTATTTGATAATATTACAAGGTGTTCTGAAAGTCACTGTGCAGTTTTGTAAACATAGCGGTGTTTAGAAACAAAATAAGAAGGATTCAGATCTGTATTGATGCCAACGGGGTCACTTTTAACATTGTTTATAATTGTCATTCATATTTACCTTCTGTATTCTATATTTAAACATGTCTGTTAATAAATATATAAGTGCACAGTGACTTTTCGAACACCCTGTATTATACAAAGAAAAATAAACAACAGCGCTCAAAACACGAAATTCATAAGTTGTGATGGTTTGATATTTTTTTAAGTTATGCGAATGTTAGATCATAAATTGAACATATTGAGTTAAAAATAAAATTCTTTTAATATTAAATACAAATTGGATAAACTAATTTGTTTTTGTTGTGTGTTCATTGAAATTAAAAATAATATATGTATATATATATATATGTGTGTGTGTGTATTAATTTTAATAGCAGATAACCTTGTGTTGGAGACGACATTAAGCAATTCGTCTTAGAAATAATGGAGAAATTAAACATGCAGTTCTCTCTTTAGAAATGTAAGCCTTTGTAAATTTGATTGAAATTACCCTATTTTTACATACGAGTATTATAAAAACGTTAAAAATCATACAAGGTAACTCATGTTATATCTACCTTAGCCGTCCCTAATTTAGAAATGACAGACCAGACTAAAAGTCTACCCGCCGCCAATTTTTGCATTACTCTCTACTAACGAATGATGAGATTGACTGAAAGGACGAGCATGTTTGGCGATAGGTTGTGAGCCCTCGAGTCGCTAATTAGAAGTGAAGTGCTCGGTTTGCCATGCCAATATTAATATCAGTAATTTATAATATCAGTTATAATAATAGTAGAACAACAAAGATTAAATTAATATATACAGTAATATGAAGTAGAGTTTTAAACTTAGTGGACCACTTCTGTCTATTTTAAAGTAGCTTTTATACTGAGGTCTTCCTTCTATTGACAGAAAGAAGCATTTCATTAAAATCGAAAACCCTATTATGTCCACAGTGATTAAAATGCCCTTGGAACAGTAAATATAGAAGTACCATGAACAGTAATAATAATTTTAATAATAATAATAATAGCAACAGAGAAAACAGTGACTGTAACGAAACACTTTCGTTGACAGTTAAAAATGTGGTAGCAATGCAAGCATTGTGGCAGTAATGATGTATGCAGTCCTAATATCAAAGACCTCCGATGCATTCGTTTAGTCAATTGTATGTGTGTGATGTCTTTCTGGAAAACAAACAGATCGTAGCTTTACAATTCATAGAAGCTATGGTTATGGAGTAACCAACAGGTTCACTTACGAAATCCAAAACTTAAGCGCTCTCGAATAGTCAACTATTTGGAATTGCTCGAAATTTGGGTCTCGTTTGAAAACATTCTTAGAAAGACTGTGAAACAAACGTGTATAAGTTTCGCTCAACCAACACCCAAAAAAAAGGAAAATTTTAGATATCCTGATAAAAGTTTCTCGTGAGTTAATATTTTCCATTAGGTTCTGAGGGTCTGAAAGGATATTCTGATCGATATTTGATCATAACGAAGAAAAAAATGCAGTTATAATGACACACTTTGAGATTAGTTTTGGTGAAAACTACGATAAAAAATTACCTTTTAATCTCTCAGTTCATATACTGACAAATAAGTGGTTTAACTTTGTCAGGACGAAGGTAATGGATTATAAAACCGATTATATTAAGATTGATGAATAAGCATGGTCATTCATTCATAAGTGTTACGTATTTTTATGTTTTATGTTTTTCGTAGACTAAACGCAACAGAAAAACACAGAAAACAGCTTGTATAATTTATTACACTAAACTAAATATATACATGTAACAGATATAACATAAATTACATAACAACAGTGACAGATATTAAGTTTAAACCTTCAAAATTAATTACAACACAAAATAGTACTGGTTTCAAACTTCAAAGTTAATTATAATACAAAATGGTACTAGTTTCATTGTTTGTTTGTATGTTTTGGAATTTCGCACAAAGCTACTCGAGGGCTATCTGTGCTAGCCGTCCCTAATTTTGCAGGGTAAGACTAGAGGGAAGGACTAGTCATCACCACCCACCGCCAACTCTTGGGCTACTCTTTTACCAACAAATAGTGGGATTGACCGTCACATTATACACCCCCACAGTTGGGAGGGCGAGCATGTTTAGCGCAACGCGGGCGCGAACCCGCGACCCTCGGATTACGAGTCGCACGCCTTACGCGCTCGGCCATGCCAGGCCTACTAGTTTCAACCTTCAAAGTAAATTACGATACAAAATGTTACTGGCCTGTGTGAAATGTAATGATCTAAAATGAAAGTCCGAAAGTTCAGATTAGAAATCCGAAATTCTAGTATAGAAGGTGAATTTGGTCCCACGAAGAAATTTCGAAGTTTGAATGGAGAATGACGAAGTTCTTTTTTATGGTGCTTTTTGATGAACGTCTCAAACTTGCCGACTCTCAGCACAACCAGTAATTCAGATGAATCGTAGAGATTGACGAAATAAAATTACAGTTTCTGTAGATCTAACTTCAGTCACAAATCACAGCAAACACTCAAATGAATGCCTGACTCTCTTCTTTTGAATAAAACTGACTCTTTCCTTCTTCCTCGCATCTTCGTCTGTTTACATATTGTAGGCCTAGACTTCTCGAACCACCGCGAAACTTCTACAGATCTCCAGAGCAATCCGCGTATATCCGTTGTTGCACGAGACTTGTCGTCTAGACACTAGGCCGCCAACATTTCATTTACATACATATGATTGGTCTACTTAGTTCTAGAAAATTCTAAATGTTACCCTAAATGAATAACAACATATTTTATTAGTTTAAACTTCGAAACAATAATATAAATATAAATAATAGAAATGAAAATTTAAACACAACACGACATGTTGTCGTTTACAAAACATTTACACGACATTTACATAACAATAAGGAACGGATGTGACTACTCTAAATGATAATTCAACCAACAGACGGAATTATGAGATAAAGGTTTGGAATGCTTATCTTATTTACCTCAGGATTTTTCCTTAAATTATATTTTCGAAAAATAGTTTTTCCTTTGAAATGTTTATGAGACAACAATTGTTTCATTTAATCCTGTGGCAAAGTTAGTACTTAGTACTAAAAATAGGTTATTATTTCACGTTGCTGGAGTATATTTCAGCTCACCTTACTTTCGAAATGAATGTTTGTACTTAATTTGGAATTTCAGAAATAAATGATGCAGTTGACCTTTTTTTTTACCACAAGGACAACATATCTAAAACACTCATCTTTCATCATCTCGTGCTGTCAGTTTTCTTTTTTACATCAATAAGTCACAAAGGAATGTCTAATAATAGATATTTACATGTATGATCGTATTGAAGTTAAACCAAATGGAGTGTTTCCGAATTCTGAAAGTATTGTTTGTAACAGTTTTGATTCTGTCATCGTAAAATTTATTTGTTGTTTGAAATACAGCCAGGTAATGTGCTAAGTATCCTAGAATCTTGCAGGGATTGTAGTTACAAGTTTGCAATACACCACCTTAAGCTAAATGTTTATCAATTGAGATGGTGTAAAAATGATTTTTTTTTATAGTTAAATCATTTTACCAATTTATCTTTTACCATTAAAGTGGTCTTACTACTAATAAACAAGTGTTTATAATGACAGCTGTTAATTTTTTAAAAAGTCCTTAACACTTGTCTACTTACCAAATCCTTGATAAATAAGAGTAGATTAGATGGTCTACTAATATAATGTGAAGATTATTATGAGTCATATGTATAGAACATGTCTAAGAAAGAAGAAAAACCTAAGTTTTCTTTCTCGATCTCTTCAACAAAATATTGTAAAATCTGGAATACAAAACAGAACTTACGACATTGATGGAGTTCCTTTGATACAGTTTTTCCTCACGAAAGCATATTCACCTATATTTCAAACATTTTGATGATGAATCAAGACACAGATACATATTTATTATTACGTATACGTAGAATAAAAATGGTCGAACCTATTGCCATTGACATGAACTTAATACACATATAAACCGAGAGGTACTTTTTAGGATCCTTCAGAAATACGGACACTTATAAGAAAATGCGAAAAATATTTTAATAAAATGAGCGTTTACTGCAAGGAAATAAAAAGAAAATCCCATACGTTTAGAAAGTTACAAATATTTTACTTTGATGAATAAGGCAACAAGTATTATTGTTATGAATATTAGCTCTGACAAAAACTTGTAATACACCCCACTCATATGATTTTTTACTGTTATGGAGTAAAACGTTATCAACTGAGATCTTTCTCAGGTTACGTTTTTTCTATGAAAACTTAACATTGCGAAGTACTCTTTGAAATTTATCACTGTTAGAAACAACTTCAGTTTCAACTAACCATAAATATGTAACATTTCGGTAAGATAAAATTCACAAATAGCAGAATGTTTTGGGAAACAGTAAATGTTCGAATAAACTACCCAACATATGTTGGACGCTCTCACCAAAAGTCTGAAAAAAAGAATGTCTGTAGCGCACTCCTAAATATAACTCTTTAGAAAATTTCGAATTACTGAAAAAATTTGTGAACTACTTGTTGTTGATATTTATAACAATGCTGTGTTTCCTGAACATCATCCATGATCAAGTAAATTGGCAAAGTTATTACATGTTGAGATTAGAGAAAAACCTTGATTGCAAAACATAAATCCATATGAAACTCAATAAACATTAATCTGTACAAAGGAGTAAACCAAAAACGAGCGGGTGGCCATTTCTTTTGGAATACTGAAGTAACAGAGAAACAATAACGAAAACGATTTTACACTATTTATTTAAGGTACTTTATAGCAGCTCTTCAGCATATACGAGGGTGTGAATATTTACTCTCGATAATCAATCAGCTATTGTAAACTTCATGACTATAAAACTGAGGAAGTATAAGTACTTCTTAGATATGCTTAGGCCCTGCATAAACAGATGGTTAGGCCACTCGATTCGCAATCTGAGAGACACGGGCTCGAATTTCCATCATATCAAACATGCTTGCCCTTTTAGCTGTGGGGGCGTTATAATCTTCGATCAATTCCACAATTTATTGGTAAAAGAGTAGCCCAAGATTTGGCGGTGGGTGGTAATGACCAGTTGCCCTACTTCTAATCTTACACTACTGAACCAAAGGATGTCAATTTTTCCCTTTCATATAACTGACAGTTTTTCTTACCCATTTGATTACTAGAACGACTTCTAATCGGTACTTAACCATTTGTATTAACCATATTAAGTGTATTGTTTGTATCAGCGAATGTCGTAGGTTTTTGTATTAATGTTAACTTGTGATGAGAGTAAGTTATTTATCTACATAAAGCAAAACTCTGTGTGTGTGTGTGTTTTCTTATAGCGGAGCCACATCGGGGTATCTGCTCTGTCCACCGAGGGTAATTGAACCCCTGAAACTGTTGTAAATCCGTAAATTTACTTGCACCAGCAGGAGACTAAAGCAAAACTAACCACTAACTGAATAATATGTATAGCTAATTAAATATACCTTTTTAAGTCCTTGCTTATAAAGGCTAGACTGCATTGTCTCATCAGTGGGCCTTAAACTCAATAATATCTCGTAAGATTTGAGTTGTGTAGGAAATTTAGTTTTGTTCTAAACACCTTATTATATGAATAGCGCACGTCATTATCAGTGTATTATATATGGTGAAATAAGTTTGATCAAAATGCTTCGCTATTTGTACATTGGAGTAGCAATATATGACTAAGAACCGTGAAAGACCTTTCCTATGTAAATATTTCTTTTGAGTTCATAACGTATCAGTTAAGTAAATTTTTATCGACTTTGTTTTCATGTACAGTGAATGGGTTTGTGATAAATTGTATTTTAAGTAAGATACATGTATCCGCTTTGATAAGCATTATTACTGCTAACCTGGTAAATGTAAATAAGAACATTGTGCTAAAATTGAAATAAATACAAGACGACTTTATTTAAATTACCTTGTATAAACCTTTAATAAATATGTAAATTATTTATTTCTGTACTTATATAATACGGTTTTATATTTGACAATGCAATTTAAAGTACTCTAGCTTTAAAATGATGAAATTCAACATTGGTATTTGTTGATATAAATTTCCTGTTTTAATTAAATGCAAATATGCTACACTCAACAGCATACCATGTCAAAGAAAGAATTGTTAAAGTGACAAAGTAAGTGATGTAGAAAAGCACAAACGGTGTTTGCTAACAGTGACAAACCTTTACTAGTTGAGCTAGCAATGGTACAGTCTTTATTGTTTATTTTAGAACAATTGTTTATTTAGTTTTGTAAGTTCTTAAACTAACCGCTGTCCCCTATTCATAGGGGTTAATTATTTAGAAAAGAGGGAAAGGCAGGTCATAGAAACTAATTGATAAATACAAGTAATTCATAAAGTCATTTTAAAAAGGTCATAATAAGTTTTTTCAGAAGTTGGTTATTAGGAAAAATTGTAGGCTTAAATCAATGTGTAAGAACAGGCAGGATGTTTGGTTGGACATATGGCAAAAAAGATCTTTGAAATTAAAGCTTTGGATTTAAGGAGGGTAGGGGCTGGTTTATTTGTAACTGCTAATAACTCAGTTGTATTGAAAGGTTTAAATCAGGGTGAAATAATCGTAAGGACCATAAAAATAACTGAATAAAAAAAAATAAAATGTGAAGGAAGGTATAGCTTAAGTACAAACTACAAAAGTAGTTTCAAAGGTAGGCTAAAATTTTATTATTGTGATGCTAAAAGTATAGTTGTTTTGAATTAAGCACAAATCTACATAATGAACTATTTGTACTCTGCCCATCACGGGTAACGAAACCCAGTTTTAACGTTGTAAGTCCGCAGACATACCACTTTGCCGTTATATAAAAATTAAACTATAAAACTTTAAAGAACAAGATTTTAATGCAATGAAAATAACCGAAAGTGGGTAAATATAAACAATGTTTTTATGACTAAAATTTCTTTAATATGTAGGGTTATAGGTTATTCAGTATAAGTAAAGTATTGAAAATAACCGTAGAAGTGGCTTTTAATTTAAAATGTTATGATATCCTAGATATCGAAGACGTTGAATGTATGTAGTTTTCTCTTAGCAGTTATGAAAGGATAAAGGCTTTAAGTTGAAAGGTGTTACGAACTACTCGATGATATTAATGTGAAACTATATCGAGGTTAATAATAAGATCATAACATCATAACCACAAAGTTTAATACGTTGATACCAGCGTAACCTAAGAGTTGACGATGGTTGATGATAACTATCTGCCTGTGATCTAGTTTTTGACTGTCAAATTATGGACGGCTGATGCAGATATCCCTAGTACAGATTTGCGCAAAATTCATGTAAATAAACAAACTATAAAATATTATTTCGTGTACTAATATTGTCCTGAATATTTGCTCATACGAATAATCCCTTGATTTAGTGACAACAGAATTTATAATAATGGTAAATAAATATTCATATTTAATTTTAAGAAGGAACATTTATTTTTATACAAATGAAATTACTCTATCCTTTGCTTTGACATATCGTTATTATCAACGGTAAATGCCCCCCAGTGGCTCAGCGGTATGTGTGCGTACTTACACGCTAAAATCATGGTTTTGATACCTGTGGAGGGCAGAGCACAGATAGCCCATTGTGTAGCTTTGTGCTTAATTCAAAACAACATCTACGGTAAATATTTACAATACCCTGTATGATAATCTAACAAAAGTTTTTGCTAGTTTTTATTCCAAAATTACAAAGTTTAACTATTTCTATACCTTTAAAAAGTGCTTGTTCTATGATTCTAATTTCAAAGAAACAAACATCAGTAGAAAGCTCATGTAACACTATTTTATCAAAAAGTGTTGTTGGGTGTATTAAGATGGCGAACTCGTGATTTCAATACGACAATAAAGTCCTATCCATAATGTAAGGTTAAGTGGTCCTAAATCCATATACTGAGCTAGCAGTGCAAAGCATTGTTTAACGCATGTCCGTAATACTTTAGTTTGGTAGGAATATCTGAAAGTGAAACTATTTAAAAAGAAATATTCTGACAATATGTTTTACATAGAGATTTCCTACGTCACATTGAAATAATGTTTCATAAAGCTATAGTCATATCTGTTACACAAGTTTTAATTCGAATATGACAAGTAGGGTAATATTAAAATATGTGTTTATATAACTAATTTAATAAAGTTCCCACACAGTAGTAAGTAATTGTAAACTTTTACACATTTGTTACGCGTTTTGCAGTAAATAAAATTCAAGCTTTGACAATGTAGCTTTTGAATTACATTGTTGTACTTTTGATGAAATTTGCACAAGCGTATTAATATTTGAGAAATATCTGCGCTAGTCGTCCCTAATTTTGAAAGGATAAACTAGAGAGGCAACAGTTGGTTAATATAATTCATTATGAACTTATAGCAAATCAAATAGAAAGAAATCTTTATCTCTTTTATTTTTTTATTTTGGGGACCCTATCTTCTACAAATTATATTATTTAATTGTTTTTTATGTGGGTTTTTTTCCTAACTCGTTTCTCGTCTTTTAAAGACTTTGTTAAACAACAATTTGTAGTTGTAAAGGAGGTTTTGGATTGGGGACTCTCAGCAAAATGTCCCAAATGCCTCCGTGGACGAACCTTTCTTTTGGTAAAGATGTCGGCAGCTCACAAAATCTGACTGAATTCGTCTTGAATTAAGAAACATGTGATAGTTTCTTCGTTACAAAAACACAACATTTATAATTTTTTCTGCATTTAGAATGAGTGAAGATGGATAAATTCTACTGATTTAAGTCAGACACTTAATTTTTTTTATTGAAATAGTCTTTAACTATGAGTTCAATGAGTAATAAAATATTTAAATGAACAGAAAACGATAAAGATGTGAAGCGAGCGAATAGATTAGAAATTTCAATTAAAATAAGCTCGCATTCCAAGCAGCAACTGTACCAGAAATATAACAAATGAACAAGAACACAATGTCATAACTCAGTGCTCACGAAAAAACTAAAACTTGCAATGATTAGGATGTATTCATTTATCTGTTAGGTATCATTGCTGTTAATGATTAATATTTTGGCTGTTATGACATAGATCGCTTTACAAGAGTAAAGTTAAAATTAACGCGTTGTAGTTGAACTGAAACGTTAAACTGCCATATTGATTACACTTTTGTAATGTTTGTAATGTATTTACTAATAAATTACAGGGCAATACCCTAAGTGTCAAAATTAATGTTAAAGTTTTCCACTGATATCGATTAATGTATCCACGTAGCTTAATTATTATCTTTAATATATTATTTGGATTTCATAACAAATACTATTTTACTCTGAAACCTATTAAAAGTTTTCTTTGTCTTTGCGAGTTCCCTATGTTATAACCAGAACTTTGAAAAAGAATTAATTTTGTTTCTATATTAATGTGAAAAATTATACTGAATGAAAAATAAAATAACATCAGTAACATCAGAATAATGATTTTTATTGATTGATTGACTGTTTTGGAATTCCGCACAAAGCTACACAATGCACTTTGCCCACCACAGGTATAGAAACACGGTTTTTAGCGATATGAATCCGCAGACATACCGCTGTACCACTGGGGCGGTAATGATTTTATAACTTAAAAGATTCAACTGGATACAATTTTTTCCGCAAATTCTTTAGTGCATTATTTTAGGTACATTACAGCTTCCTATGCAACTGCATATTTAAGAAACAATTCAAGTCAGTACAATAAAAGTTGCTATTAAAGGATCTTGATCAACAAGTGTCATATGATTATTATAAAACTGTTATGATCATGCTTCATCGTTCTTAGTAAGTTCGTTTGTTTTCAAACCTACTGGAAAGATGTCTCTGCTACCAATCCCTAATTTTGAAGTGATAGCTTAAGAAAATAAACTGGTCAGCATCATCCATCGTCAACTATTAGATTACTCTTTTCAAACGAATAATGAAACTAGCTGTCACGTTATGACTTCCTACAGCTGATAGGTTAAGTATAATTCGAACCTAGTACTTACAGTTTGCAGGTCGAGGTCATTCCATGCCCTCAGTAATGGAAGAGTTGTTGCGCATTAGCTGTTGCATTTAAAGAAAAATGACAGTGTTGTACCAAACGACTTTAAACAACCGCCAACACAGTGATTTCAATAATTATTTATCATGGATGCTGATCTAAAAAAACAGAAAATATGTTTGATATTTCTGAATAGCTTCTTTTACTCTAATCTTTAAGTATTTCTTTAAAAGGTTTGTAATAGCATCCAATCCGTGTTCCTATAAGCCGATACTTGAAATGAAACGAAAATATGGGGATTTTGGAGCTCAGAACGATAGACTGGATTCAAGTTCCCTGGAATAAAATCAAATACTATTTGCTTGTTCGTTTTTACATTATTACCAAACGTAGACTTGCAGATTTTTTATAATAACCTTTTTTATTCTTTTGAAAGATATAATTTTGCTTAAATGCATTTCCGTTACACTCACACCTTTTGATTTATCATCAGCAGAAAATTTACCATTTGAAACTTCTACCGAAACATCTTCTCAGCACAAAGTATTATAAATATTTTGCTGTTGTTTTTTAGAATCTGTAGTTGCATTCTATAGGGATTTCGACGTTTTCACAAGAAAGGTGGAAAAATAAAACGATATTTACTCTCCAACTAATTATCCAAAGGATCTTTTCTTTTTAGCCATTGCTGCTTCATTCGGGTGAGCCAAATGTTGGCTGAAACAAAATTTATTTTTTATCATTATCTCAGAAGTAAAGGTTGCATTTTTCTAAAATTATTGTAAATAAAAGATTGGGAAACATTTTGAGAGCAGATTATATTTTGGTATTTTTATTTAAAACACAAATTATATTCCATGAATAACATGAGTGGAATGCAATCATAGTTTTTCGCAGTCTAAAGTTTCTCACAAGAAGATGAACTCTTGAGTTTAAATGGTTTTATAATTTTGCATTATTTCTCTTATGTAAACCATTATCAATCATAGATAAAGCTACTTTCTTTGGAATTTCAGCTTAACTTTCTGACGAATGCAAGTTCCATTTTAAGCAGAAATAAGGCACCTACTTTAGAAGGAATATCATATCTCTATTAAAGTTTTATCACTAATTTTAACCAAAAAAATGCCTTCTGATTTACTGCTACGTGAAGTACTTAATTTAACAGTGGAATTATCATATTAAACAGTTATATACATATTACTCATTTCATAACATGACCTTGAATAGAGAACTGTTGTTATTCTTTATGGTAGGCTTTAAGCTCACCACTTAAAACCAAATCTTCGTACTGACTTGGATTGATATTCAAAGCACTTTCTGAATGTCCAGTACGCCATCTTATTAGAGGTTGATTACGATGTTGTTTTCATCTCATACGTCTCGAAAACATAGATGCTTTGTCATCTTTACAACAGATCTCATTATGCAAAGATTTTCATGTTTATGTTAATATATGATCACTTTGGGAAATGAACACTAATTTAAATTTACAAAGCGAAAAATATACAATTCTTGAAAGGACAGGAGGTGGCGTAATTTTAAAGTTAAAACTATCCTTTTTTACTTCAATATACTGTAAGAAACTAAATTATCTTTAAAATTTGAATATTCCTTCTTGTTAGACTAAAACTGTAAAATGTTTTGTTTTCTTTCAGAATTTGTAGTGCATACTAGAGGGAGCTATTCATCTTTAATTATTAAGTTAGAAAGTTCTGTGCAAAACCAGAAGAACCTATAAAGGCGAAACGTCGGTTGAAATAAAAGTATAATGGTCGTTTGTTTTCTAACTATGTTGTTGATGTAAGCCGTCTTCACTACATAGTTATGAAATTCGCGACAAAACGTTTGAAGCATGTATTAATATATGTTTTTAGTCTACATTTCTCTTATTTTATCCATTGCGGATTCAAAATCATAGGTGTGTAAAAAATATTTCAGTTTTTTTATCTTCTACAAGTTGCAATCGTTTAAATGAACTCTTTAAATGAGATGGCTGAAAAAACGAATGTGTTTTGTACATTTTGACACATTAAAATTAATCTTCGTCAGGACTGAGTACACTGAAAACTAACGAAAATTCACCTTAGTGTGAGAAAATATCGTCCATTCTTGACCTTTACAAGAGCGAACTGTATATAAAAATTGCGAACGAATTATTATTTACTAGCCCTGTTTCTCAAACAACATCAAATACCATTTAACTATTAACATATATATATATATATATAATGTTTTATTCGGTTCCTTTTCAAATGAACTATGCCATCGGTTGGTCAGTGCTAAGTTTATAGACTTGCACCACTAAAATTTGAGGTTCGATTCCCTGTAGTGAACAGAGATCATATGGCTCATTTGTGTAATTTTTATGCGAAATACAAACAAAAATTTTACGTTAAATATAAAATGCTATGAATAAAATATTATTTGGGTTATGTTTATAAAAATAACTGTTGAAAAGTAATTATTCCTAACTAAAACTAATTATTAAAATTTGATATTGCCATGGGTGTTTATTAAATGTAAGCTGCTTAAGTCAGATACATATTATAAATGGGACTGAAACATAAAATAAGCCCGCTTTAATTGGAAGCAGAAACAACTTATTTCTTACATTGGTCAAAACACATCATATTTAGATCATATGACACGTCAGACTTTCAGGTAACACACACACAAGTATAAAGTATGTGCAAATTCAGCACGTTGTAACAACGATAAGAAACAAATAGAATTATTTAGAGCAAAGTTTAAAATAAATTATCAAACTTATTCTTACAGCAAAATCCAAAGTTATACTATTTAGCAAAAATAAAAATTTTAAAACAAATCAGTCCACTATCGCACCAGAAACAAACGCATAAAACAAGATAATTAAAAATTATATAATTTGTTGTTATAGTTCAAAACGTATATCTTTTAAAAGAAATGTCTGTTGTAAAATATCCTCAAAACATTGTGAATAACCCGTTTATCAAACACATCCAAAAACGCAAAAGTAAAACAAGAGTACTAATGGTGGAAATCAAACAGGGTCTAATAAACCATAAATAACCCATAATGACCCGAAGTCTTTAACAAATTTACTGGACGCAGCCAATTGTAAGGACGATGGTAAGCTTTTAAACTATTTAAATTATGCTAAAGTTGGATTGTGATACAAATTCTTTGTAATAAAAACATTGAGCTTCCACTCAGTATTCTTTCATTTTCCTAGGCAAAAATAAATAGTGGATTTATTTGGAAAAGTTTACTTTTGCTAAATAGTCAAATTTTAAATTTTATTTGAGGGTCAGTTTGAGAATTTAGCTCTAATATCACGTGTAAGTATTTCAGTATACTTTCTGTATATTTCTTGTGTAATATGCTTCGTAGGAGCTACGTATATATAAAATTAACTATATATTATAATTGTATGTGCAAAAAACAGATACGTAACTCCTGTTAATTAGCTTCATTACACATTTACCCATTACTGTAAATCATATTGATTGCACTTTATAATCATTAATATAAAATAGTCATATCCCCGCTGAGAGATTAAAAGGTCCACTTGTAATTCATAGAGGTCCTAGTGTACCGATCAAGCTCCTTTGGTACCTCATGGATAAGATGTTATCCGTACCCCTAAAAAAACAACCTAATTAAAATATATTTCTATAGTGTCTGAGCACGTGTACCAAGTTTAGTTCTGCTAGGATTAAGAACGCAGTTTCAAACAAGATGTCACAAAGATATTGAGCTCATCAGGTGCATGTATGTATATATATATATGACAGATTTATGTTAAGTGATCTCCAAAACTCCATTTCTGAAGACGTTCATCATGTAAAATTATGCTATTTCCATCAAAGTATAAAGTAGAAAGTCGTAACTAAATATCAAGTACTTATAGTACCTTGTTGAACAGGCTTAAAATGTCTCACAAAAAGAACGAACTGTTCAGAACAAAATTATAGGATAAAGTACAGAAAAGAGAAGAGACCTTAAATGAGCTTGTGGGTGATTTACAAAGGCTTTTTCTATTATATTACCCGGATAGTATCATATATGTATTTATTTATTTATCTAGTTCCTTTGAACTTAAAGCCACGTACATAGTTAAGACTGCTCGTCATTTCATTTACAAATACACACCTAGAAACAGATGGAAGTTTCTAACAACACTGGACTTAAAATTCACAGTCCACCTAACTCTCTTATATATTTTCACAACTAAACTTCATCACACCCAATTTCCTTAGAAGGCTTCTCAATCCTAACATATGGAAATAATGATCAGGAACTGGTGATAAAAGAAACTCTGCATATTATGAACTAAACTCTTAATAGATATTCAAACTTGTTCTCCTTGTTTTATTCAAACAGTTTTTTCTTATTTTCTTAAACTGATTGTTTTGAAGTTTTTCAGCTCTATTCATTCTATTTGTATTCTAGTCATTAAAATAAAGATTCGTCAGTTCACTATTTTCCTAGATTTGTTGAAGATAGAATATGTATAATTCTGAAACGTTCATTAAATGTGTACAATTGAGACCACAAATTCGGTTAATTTATGAGGCGAAGTTCAGTTGAAAAATTATCCTATCCCAAATAAGAAAAGCTCATTATTTTAAGGAATATCGTCTGTAAGTCCAAGAGCTTATTTGATGAAAAATCTAAGCATTTTAATCAGGTATGGTAATAACTGAAAACACGCTTCCTGTATATAGTAACACTGTAGTATTCACTATATGTTCAACAGTATTCTGTTTCAACAGGAAGTATAGTTCTCACAACAGTTACAATGATATCGTAAGAGATAAATGTAGCTCGAGCGGCACGTGTTAACAACGTAGATCATTTCTATAATTTGGTAGATGATGATGATGAAAAGACACACGAATCAAAAGAAGCTAATAAGTGTATAATTAGTGGATGAAGACTTAAAAGTCCCTCTCATGATTCACCGAGGCTTAATAATACGTATCAGTCTCCATCAATATCTCTATTACTTCTATTGCTACACAAAACCGGAGATGGAACTTTACTAAAAAAATCCAGTTAGGGCACCCGCTCGCAAAACAGAGTCTCTGTACTACGTTTATTCCCGCGAGCTTATACGTGGGGGTATGTATACCATTTAAAACATGGCGCGTCTGAAATCTCGCGGAAGGCTATGAATACAAATCGAATACCAGATTTGTGAATCGTACTCCGTGGCCATTAAAAGCGAACTCTCAGATCCTTATGATTTCTGAGTTACTTTCCGGGCGTGTTTTAGCATTTTGTTGGTACCTTTTCCCGAGGAGACTATACCATCCTGGGCCAACTTTGAGGTTTAATCCTGCTACTCCTGACCTGTGACGGGACAATTAACTAAATAAATTCACAACAGTGTGAATTAACAGAGGATACATTGTTTATTACATAGAGAGACTGCGCAATGCTATGTATTTTCTCTCGTATGGTTCGTTCATGACACTCGAAGAGAGAACGGTCACAGTCACACTAAAAATTATTTCTAAACAGTATTCTTTCATTACACAGGTTATGAATCGTGATAAAGGAATTTAGTAAAATAGGCGAATTATGAAAACCAAATAAAGTTACACCTTTAACCAAATGAAAAATTCAGGTAAAATGCCTTAGTTTCAAATACTATATAAAACTTATTGAGGGACATAGTAAATATAAAACTTACTGAGATACATTGTAAATATACTAATTTTTTATATAAATTTCATTCATTTCAAAAGTTCAATTGCTATAAAGAGATTAAAGATATATGTTTAACAAGATCAAGATATGGCAAAGAAAATCATTCACAAAAAGAGTTCTACTACTTGTATTTGTTGAATATTCATAAATGTGTCTTTCATTTGTGTTTATACTTTCTGTATACAGAAAGTGGATGCTTCGTAATTGGTTTTCTACATTATTTTTAAAACGTTTTAACAAACTATCTTTTGTTTCTATTGATCAATATTCATGCATAAGTCAGTGAATATAACGTTAATAGTAAAAACAATGTTATTAAAGGCGAAAGTACATGTACTTGATGGCAAAGCTTCCTTTATTCGTTACGTCAAGCAATCTATACAAATGTAAGATTATCTTCCTTTCTAATCACAGAAACAAGTAATAAAGCAGGTATCGTCAGAGAATATGAAGGCCTTTATTACTTGCTTCATGATTTTCGACGTAGAATAATCAAGCTTCCATAACAAGACAACAGTTTTGCAAATGCTGTTTTCTAAATTGATGAATATGGTTGCAATTATGTTGTCTGAGTTTCTGTTAGTTTGTTTTTTTATACGCTTCATATTTTTAGAAAATATACCACTACATTGATTGACTACACATTCGAAAACGACTCTCAAAAGTTTTAAAATGATACTTATGTGAAATATTGGTTGTGTAACCGGGTAATATGACACAACAAAACTTTTACCGTTGTTTCTTTCCCTTCATTTATAATCTTTGGAGATCTTCTCTGAAATATATCTTCCATACTGTCATCGCTGTTTTACCCGGTTCTAAACAGAAGCTTAACCAGGAAATTGCAGACCTATGAGTGACCTGTTTCTTTTGAGATGAACTAAGTTTACAAAAACAAAGTTATATATATGTGTGTGTGTGTGTGTGTATGTACACTCTAGAAAAAAACATCAAAAAATAAAAAAAATTAAAAGGTCAGATGAGAAATCTAGATCAATGAATCAACAAAATGACATTAGATATGAGATGTCTTTCAAAGAAACAGAATAAAGAACATTTGAAGTAGCGCAATATAAAATCTAGTTTAGAAACACAAATAACACACCTTTTAACTGATTTATGCGCTTATTCATGTTTTAAGAGTGTCAATATAATGGAATACCACAGAAATGTTTTTATCGACGAGTCACGAATGAACGTTACTTTTTTTCTTGTCATTTACTTTACTCTGAAAGAAGACGAAACCTACACGTGACACTGGTTTCTACTGGTTATGTTTACTCAATATATCTTAATGGAAAATTATTTAAAATAAAAACTAAAAGTTTAAAGAAAGTCACGTTCCATCTGATTGGGAGACTGATCAGTACTGGTGTTTTATTTTTTCCTCTTTACCATTTAAAAAATTTAAATGCATATTTATCATAAGTTTTATTAAAGCTATAATATAAAAAGTACGTCATTTTTCACTTTACTGACCAGAGAGCTCCATGTATTTTAAACATCTTTTCACCAGTACAACAGAAAAAACTATCGAATTTTTTGTCGATCAGATATTTTTCTTTGTTAAACTTGCATACTGACTGTTATAAATATCAAACATCTACATTGTTTGAAAATCTTGAAATAGCTCTATTCTTCTTATGAAGCTTATTAACCTGAAGGTTCTATGTGTATAACATATATCTCGTACCAGGCTACATAAAGGCTTATCTATCCTATTCTCGAACTCATAGACTGAAGGGAATGTAACTAATCAAGAGAACTCATAGGTTACTATTGTCTGATTGATTAGTAGGATTTGACTGCCACTTTTGTAATGAATCATAACCTCAAAGCGCGTTTCTCCAGCAAAAATCTTAGAAAAACTGTAGGTTCACAGTTCGGGCACACTAACCACTCGGACACACTCAAGTGAAGGGTTTTGTAAAAACGTCAATAACATGGGTGTATTGTCAGTTTTTACAATAAGTGTTATTAAACTTTATAAATGGACGTTATATAAAAATAACCCTGGCTATGTATAGTTTTGTTAAAAATAAAAAACCAAAGAAATGATCATTTTAGTGAACTGTTGAAAAAAGGTTGATAGAAAGTAAAATAAATAATGACAGTAACTTTGTTCTGCTCTGTAAGATATAGTTTTAAATTATCAAAGACCAATTATGAAAAGTATTATGAAAAGCAAAAAGAGAAAAATCTGTCGATGTGTGAAATGAAATCGAAATTTAGTTAATTATTTTCCACAGAAGGAAAACGAACTAGAAAAAACTCGTTGTTTGTCTGTAGTTAAAATATCAACCAATGACTCGCGCGTTTAGCATCAAAACGTTAAGCGGTTGGCCATATATTAGTTTAAATTGTTAACACAAAGTCTTATACTCCGAACAATCCATTTTAATTTCATCTAAACCGTTATAGTTTCTTATTACAATAATTAAGTTAGTAGACAATCTTTGTAGATAGCATGAACTACTTTGCAGGCATAAGTAATAATGAATATGTGGTTTACTTTTTTCATATATAGTAATATGCCTTCTCTATCTGCTGTCATTGTGCTCACTTCTGGGTTTCTCTTGAGAAAAGAGTGAAGTTTAAATGTAAAGATATATTTCTTATTTTTCACCCACAGTATGTTTTGAAGAATAACAAAATGATGCTAATTTTATACCAAGAAACTTGAGATATATTTCATATATCATTGATTCACTTTCAAAATTTTCACACACCTAATTTTGTTAATTATCATAACATATTAATTATATGTATGAAATGGATCATTTAAAAAGTATAACTAACTAACTTACAAGTTACACCAACAAATCTTTATAATATGTTTGTTCTGTAACGACTAGATTTTTATGATTTCTTCTGTCACTCTTTTGCTAGTGTGCTTTATTTATTTTTCATTTTGAGATATAAAATGAGATAAAAACAAAGAAATCGATACAGTATTAGCGGAAATTCAACATGTTTAAAATCCGACACATAAGAGATAAAGACATCCTCTGACAACACTTCATCTTAACCAAAGAAACGTCGCTGTTGTCATTTAATGGGTCACAAAAACCGTTTAGAAATGTTTACAAGATATCATCTTTGTCGAAGTCACTCACTCTCAACTGATTGAATTGATTGAATTCAAACAGAGTAACTTTTAAACATCTTTCAAATAACATTATCAAGTGGTGATTATTTTGTCGATTACTAAGTTTGCATAATATTTACGTAGAAGTAAAAACTTCCACATTAAAGGAGACATGCATTTCTTGCAAGAACAGATAATAACACTGAACTATTGATTTTGTTGCAATATATAAGGTCCTGCATGGCCAAGCTTGTTAAGGCGTTCAACTCGTAATCTGAGGGTCGCCGGTTCGAATCCCGTTCACACCAAACCTGCTCGCCCTCCCAGCCGTAAAGGCGTTATAATGTAACTGTAAATCCTTCTATTCGTTGGTAAAAGATTGACCCAAGAATTGACCGTGGGTGGTGCTAGTGATGACTAGCTGCCTTCCCTCTAGTCTTACATTGCTAAATTAGGGACAGCTAGCGCAGAGAGCCCTCGAATAGCTTTGCGCAAAATTCAAAAGCAAAGCAAAATATAAACAGAATATTGTAAGAAATATAAATGTGATCCTAAAGTCTTTAGTTAAAGTGTCTTTCAAAAATTATCCGTAACTTGATGCGGAATAACCTACTAGCGTATTTTCAAGTTTCATTCAGTTGAATCTTATGCGTGTTTAAGACTGAAACATAATTTATTAAATGTTCTGAGGGTAAAAATAGCTTATATTGTCCTTAAACAAATAATTATAATAATGCTACCATTAATATAATCATAATAGTACATAGAAATAACCTCAATGTTTATGATTGTTTTAAAGCATTAATACTCCATACTTTCTTTCATATTCAAAACTTTAAGGTTTATATTTGAAATGAAAATATAAACGTTTCAACTCGTTCCATCAGATTAACAAGAACTTAGGAATTTATATCACTATTTCTCTTATCAATGAACCTGCAATATAGCAAAGAATTTGACTGTTAGTACATTTTATTTTCTATGTAAGACATCAGATATTTAAGAACACAAACATTAAATCTAAACCTAAAGTAGTAAAATAATATTAAAAAATTATTCAGTGTTTTGTAAGTCATCAGAGTAACAAATAACCAAACATAAATTAATATAAATATCTATAAATATATATATACATACATATATATCTGTAATTACCCGCATACAAATTGACAACTAAAAATATGTTTTAATATCTCAAAATATTACAAGTTAAATTAATTAAAAAATTAACTTTAAAACACAACAAATATTGAAAAATGAAGGGCACAAAATAGCTGGCAGAGGGTCATTATAAACAAAATTTATCTTAGTAAAGCAAAATGAACATATAATATCTTCAGAAATATTCTATTTACCTTAAAATGCTAAATCTAATGTCATCAAGAGAATAACTTTTTATTACATTTTAAAATATACAGTGAAAAGTGTATTTACTGGTTGACACTTTAGTAAACAAGACTAAAGAAGTCTATAAGTATATACAAATGAAACTCAATGAAGTTTTTCAAAATAAAGTAAGCTGAATAAACCAAAATATAAGATGAAATCATGGAGTCCAAGAGACAGAAAACAAACTACAAAGACAACATAAAGAGACTTTACCTAGTTCAACTAACACCTAACTTTTCAATGTCATATTTTTATATCTTTCTCAGAAGTCCAAAGAAACATTATGTGTTAAAAAGAAGCAACAAAGGTGCTTGAGTGTGGAAGATAGAATAAGATAAAATGCCACAATGGAAAATCAATTTGTGGTTATAAATTCTATTGGTTAGTAGGATATACGATCAATTAAATTTCATTATCAAATAATTAATAATAGCTTTTCTCTAATTATCATATTATAACTACTGACTATCTCACGTCCTATGTGTCAGCTAATCATCAGCTGTCGTTTTCAGAGATATTCTGAGGACTAATTTTGAGATGGTAGTAACCGGTACTCGAACCTCCTTTTTTGACCTACCAGTAAAACTTAAATCAACTAACCCTACTTTTCTGAGTGTTTCAAGAGAAGTATTAATGTTGTATTGACTTCTATTCGAGTTTAACTGATAGTAGTATTAATTAGATGAATGGATAAGGCTTCTTTTATCTTTAGTTTTCTCATTTGTAGTTCATATTCAGTTAATATAACATTATTTCAACAAGTCATATGATCATTTCCGTCATGATGGCCTATTTCACACAAATCTTTATTACTACCTTAAATATCCGTCATGTTCATAAATTCTAGCTGCTGTTGGAAATTTTTTATTTCCATAATATATCTGAATCCACATTTGTAAAGGATATTGCAAACCGTGGTTTTAGCTGATTTAGTGTGCACTAGATACGTTCATGACATTTAATGTATACTTCTGAATACTGTTGTAACTTAAGACTCTTTACATAGACATTGTATATTTTCAGAGAGAGACCTTTGAAACAGAGGACATGACTTCGTATCTGCAATTTTCTTTCTTATTATTGGTGTTTATCTTTTTATTTTATTTGCTATCATTTGTTTCAGATTTCCATTACCAGTGAACTTCCGTCTATGAATATTTTCTGCATTCTTTTCAGGGTGATTTTCAGTTATCAACATTTATGGTCTTGCAGCACCTGTTTCATCCTGTAGGGTCGCTACAGTAGCGACATTTCTCTATCACATGTTTACTGAAGTTCAGTGTTCCGGTATGTGTCAGAGTACTGCTAATAATAAAGTGGTCAACGAGGTTTTTTGATATAACACTCTAAATAGCCGGGCATAACCAGGTGGTTAAGGCGCTCGACTCGTAATCCGAGAGTCACTCGGGTTCGAATCCCGGTCATATCAAATATTCTCGTTCTTTCAGCCGTGGGAGCGTTATAATGTGACGCTCAATTCCACTATTTGTTGATAACAGAGTAGCTTAAGAGTTGGCGTTGGGTAGTGATGAGTATATGCTTTATCTCTAGTCTTAAGCTGCTAAACTATAAACGGCTACTTTAGAAAGCCCTGGTGTAGCTGTGCTCGAAATTCAAACCAGACTCTCTTGTCTGCTGACGGTAAACATCTAATACTTTCAGTTTCATCTGGATTAGATTTGTCTGGTAAAAGTTTTATTGTATCATCTACAATTATCAATATCATAAAGTGTATTTAAGATATACAAGTTGTATATCCTAACTTAGCTGAATGTTGTAAAAATAGCTACTATTCTGTTTAGAAACTACTAGTTTTACTGTGTTTGAGAGTTTAAGAAAAACTTTTAGTGTGTAAGTGATATAAGAAAAATATACTTATCTTTAGTATTGTATACAAATATTTGAAAAATATTTACCGTTTGCTGTTGTTCTCTTACGATAATATAATCAGTAACAACTTTAGTAACAAATAAATTTATGTTTGCAAATTTCCTTTAAACAAATACATTTTTGTCGTCTTCAAATGTATATTTTCAACCCTAATGATACATTTTATTGTGTTTGACTGTAATTAATGCATGCTTTAAAGGAATAAGTTATTCGTATAAAATATATTCCTCAAATATAACTCTCAACATATGGAAAGATCCCTACAAATTTCTTAAGATATATTGGATTTTTTTCAACAGTATTTTAAAGAGGTTTGGACAACATTCGCTTCGTCCAATATGATCATTGGAAACATAGATTTAGGCACATGAATTCGCATGTTTCTAAGTTTTCATAATTTTTTCTTAGGCACAGAAGCTAATCCTGACGCTAAGAGACTCTACGATGATCTTATATCTCCCTACAATAAGTTAGTTCGACCTGTGTTGAACGTTACCGAAGCTCTGAACGTTCGAATAAAGCTGAAATTATCGCAGTTAATTGAAGTGGTATGTAAACTTTGCTTTATTTTTTCGTTAACAACAGGCAGCCTACCTTATCTAATTTGTCATATCTTGTGAGTAATTAGAAGATTAAACAAAGCAAATAATAATCAATAATAACAAATGGCATAAATAAAATAAGTATAGTGTCAAAGTAGTTTTTACCCTATTACTGACGTGTGTAGAAATGAAAAAAAAATAGTGTAACAGTTTTGTCAAGTAATTTTCTAATATCATTAGAGTCTCAATCACTACTGCATGATCCGACATAGGCAGGTAGTTAAGGTGCTCGACCCGTAATCTGAGGATCGCGGGTTCAAATTTCCATCACATCAAACATGCTTGCCCTTTCAGCCGTGGGGGTGTTATAATGTAACGGTCAATCCCACTATCCTTTGGTAAAAGAGTAGCCCAAGAGTTGGCGGTCGGTGGTAGTGACTAGCTTCCTTCCTTCTATTCTTACACTGCTAAATTAGGGACGGCTAGTGCAGATAGCCCTCGAGTAGCTTTGAGTGGAATTCAAACCAAACAAACAAATCTTATATTTAAAAATATTGTTTCTTGAAATAAATGCAAAGTTAGTGAAAATCATAAGTTAATCCCAAAGAAAAGACAACTTATGCAAAGTTAAACAAATATTTATACTTCCTAACCTTACAAGAAATACTACAATTTACCAAAGATTTAGGTGTTAGCATTCAAAAAACCACGATACTTTTGACGCTCTTTAAGAGGAAATTTATGGATTTTGAATTTAGTGTTGTAGTGGTTTCACTTGTTAAAATAAGCCTTACTAGATGTATTAGTGGGTTAAGTTTTAACTCTGTTTAATACAACATTCTATTGTGATACAAACGATCATGGGGTTAAATCGAATCAATGTAAATAATAGTATTGAAACTACGAGAAGAAATAATGATGTCCCTCGCAGGACCAGGACAGTTTCAAAGCACATGGGATAAAGCTAAAGGCTTGATTGTTGTTAAGCATAAAACTTCATAATAGACTACTTGAGTTCTTCCAATCATGGATATCGAACCTTTGTGTTGGGGGCCTAGGCCTGTATATTTTCCGATGAGCCAACTGGGGGAGTGGATGATAAACCCAGGGGACAGGTCTCGTTTGTAAGAGGGGAATGATGTAGTTTTAAGTTGCAAAGTAGTGCCCTAGTAACACGTGCTAGGCACTTAACCCTTTAGGTCAGTTGATATAAAACTCGGCTACTGTGAAAGTTTACTTGGGTTTGAATGTAAAATATGTGATCAAAACTTATGTGTAATGTAGACTCAAATATTGAATTATATTCTATGTTTTTCTTATTATTGAATGTTTTTTAAGCAGTAAAGTTATTTAAAGTTGCAGGGAGTTATATTATCAAACATTCTGAGCAATATTGAGCTAATCTTCCCTTTTAGTTTACATTGTTTAGTTGTTTATAATTATTTTGATTGTGGTTAACCAGGCGGACAACAGCGGATCCTTTTCTTATCAAGTTATTCTTGGCTTGATAATATAAAAATATCTCTTAATTACTAAAATATACTAAAAAATCTGTTATTTAAAAACTTGCTAAAAAACCCTTTCTGATACCTGCATTCAGTTAGTAGTGTATAGAGGTTGGTGATTACATAAGTCACATAATACAACAAAATGTGTTTGCATGTTTAAGGGCAAAGTTGACCTTGCTGTTCACAATATGGATTGACCTCTGATATTTTAGTTTACCGTTCAGCAAGTAGTAAGATAGTACAGTAAGTACACTGCCTTAAAATTATATTATGTTATACAGTAACACATGTTATTAGAAATTACAAAATTGATATAAACCCATTTTTATCGGGAAACTAGGAATACAGAATAGTGTGTTTTATTTGTAATAATATTACATGCCGCGATGCCTTTTAGACTTGTGGTAAAAAAAATATTTTGGAACTTAATTTTTGATGTTCCAAAGTCCTAAAAGTCTGAGTTTTGAGGACGTTTGACTAAACACTTTCTTATATTATTGAAATGCATTGTTTATTCTTTGGAAATAATTTGAAACATTGTTCACATCACTGGATATAGGAGGCTCTAAAATAATAATCTATCCTATTTTACTGTGAATTTTTTCACAGAAGTCAATGGCATTTGAAAATTTTTATCACCTGTTGAGAAATTTTGCAATGTTTTTGATCCACAGGGCTCGGCATGGCCAAGCTTGTTAAAGCGTAATCTGAGGGTCGCGGGTTCGCATCCCTGTTGCATCAAACATGCTTTCAGCCCTTTCAGCCGTGATGTCGTTATAATGTGACGGTCAATCCCATTATCCTTTAATAAAAGAGTAGCCCAAGAGTTGGCGGTGGGTGGTGATGACTAGCTGCCTTCCCTCTTGTCTTACACTGCTAAATTAGAGACGGCTAACACAGATAGCCCTCGAGTAACTTTGTGCGAAATTAAAAAACAACAACAAATATTCATATCCAGTTAGACTTGTAGCGAACTGAAGATTGAACTTTAACCAGTTTCTTTCGTTCCAAAAAAATAAAAGTCATAAAACTGAAAAATATAAAAAGATATTGGTGGTGGAGAATTAGTGAATGTGAAATAACTTTCAGCATAAGAGAAGCTAAACAAGTGAATGAGGAACGAAAATCATGTTTGAGAAATGTGTCGAAGAAGAAATAAAACCAAACATGCGATTGAAGGGAGAAAATTAGAAGAAATCAAATACAAAATTTGATAGCGTGACAGAAAAACGAGTGTAGTGCTTGATGTAAATAAAAGTAGAGAGACAAAGAAACTTTCTGAAATAGTATTAAAATATCCAATTACACTATGTAACAAACTTTTTACTTTTTCTTGTTCCTGGGCAGAAAGTGTTATTTCCCAATTTCTTATGCCTAAAGTAAATGGAAAAAGACCTATTTTTCTCTTAGAACTTTGCTTTTGTGACCTGTGAGCGAAAAACGAAAACATGATGGAAAACTATATTTGGGGGCTGATGCGTGAAAGTGATTTACATTACAGTCGCAAATCTCGAAAAACTACTCACTTCTAAACATTTTTATATAACTTTAAAGTATAAATACATGTAAATCTTGATTCTTATGTTATTTTATTTAGAAAATGTGCAAATTTTTCCATTTTTACACAGAAAATAAATCAAATTCTAAATTTTATTATTCAGATCACAAAAGCGAAGTTTGAAGGGAATAATGGCCATTTTCTGTATTTTACAACACAAGCAACTAAGAAATAACACACTTTATCCAGGAACAAAATTTGTATTACGTAGTGTTATTGATTACACAGTAACCAGTAGAATTGTTTAATTAATGACTGCACAGTTGGCAGTAGAAATCTGCTGGTTTCTACACAATCAGTAATTGGATATTTTAATACTATTTCTTTGTTTTTCTCTCTTTTTATTTACAGCACTATACTTGTTTTCCTGTTACCCAGTCTTATTAGAGCACAACCGCGCTTATTGATTGCACAATAGCTAGTATGATTATCCAATTATTGATTGTATAGTGAGCAGAAGAAATATCTAATTACTGATTAAACTATAAAAGTACTTAAATATAACAAACTTGCTTTAGGAAGTATCATGTCAGTACATTAAAATCATGTTAAAATATATTGAAGTAGACTATGATAAATCACATATAGATCTATAAATCTCGCCATTGCTGCCATTGAAACTTGATACAGAGTAATGTTGCTTTTGTAAATTAACATGGTTCTTTGCATCCTATTAATAAAACTCGTTACTCGTTGT
Source organism: Carcinoscorpius rotundicauda (assembly GCA_011833715.1). Taxonomy (NCBI): domain Eukaryota; kingdom Metazoa; phylum Arthropoda; class Merostomata; order Xiphosura; family Limulidae; genus Carcinoscorpius; species Carcinoscorpius rotundicauda. The sequence goes on along the minus strand of CM022399.1, from coordinate 55,503,490 downwards.
TAGTTTGTTTAATAATTTGAAATAGAAGGTCTGTCACTTCACCAACAGCAGTGCACAAAGTCCGAAATAAGTTATAAGCATTTCTATAAACCCATGTTTAAAGTTAAAGAATCAGATAAATAGAGGACGTCGAAAACTCTTTCCGTAATTAATTACAATTCCATTAGAAAAATCATTTCTGATTAATCGAATTTTCCACACTCAGTACTTTTAAAATTCTGGTGTGGTTTTAGATTAGCAAACTAGAAAATTTCATTGTTGAAGTATATTTCTGGTTTAAGTTGAAAGAGACGCTTGAAAGCACTGAAGTTTTGCGAACATTTTCTTAGTTAAAGAGTAATAATTAAATTTATCTGCTTTCTATTGTTGTTTTCTTTATGATAGTTTCTTCAGTATGTATAATAACAAATTGTTTATTGTTAGTCAAATGTACTTCCATTTAACATCCTAAAACTGTAAACTTTGCTAGTAAATAAGCTACATAGAAACAAGATTTAAACATCATTTCACACAATTCACTAAACTTAAAAGAAAATAATTTATTATGGGTAATTTGCATCGACAGTCAGTTGTTGTGATCAAACTTTGAAATCACGGTTAATTTTATAGTCTTGAGGATATGTTAAGGCTGTACAAGTGAAATAGTAGAATAATTTGTGTTAAAAGGAATGTTGTAGCTTACATTGTAGATTCAATTATTATAGTTGCGTAAATGAATCGAAAGTTCTAGATCCGTTACATCTATTTAACAAACTACAAAAATACATGTGTTAAAATTGCTTAAAACTCTTTTTCACGCTAATTGTTAACGACAAAAAACATCCTGCAAGAAAAACAAACAGAGCTTGAAGTATAGGTTCAGTTTATATAAGTTTGGGCATAGTTAGACGTACAGACAGATAGAAAAATAAAACATTGAGGAGGAGGATAGACACAAAGTGTAGACATGTATATACATAGAAACAAATACAATCTTTATAATGCGTGGTTTACCTACCTTAATGACGTTTTTGGTCTGAAATGTACAGTAAGTAAAATTCATAAAACTGATTTTAAAAAATCAGTCACATGAAAACGATAGTAATCTGTTTACTAGTTTTATAAAATGAAAACTAAATCATTTCAACGTTAATAACACTATCAGTATTCTGTTTATAATGTGTAAATAACATTATCAGTATGTTCTCTACAACCTGTAAAAAAACAAAAAACTGTCCCCTCGTGGACCAACAGTAAGATCACGGCCTTAAGAAATCCTAGTATTCGATTCCTTATGATGAACTGCACACAAATAGGCCATTGTGTAACTTTGAGCTAAAATAGGCATTGCTGAAATTTATAGTCGAAATTTATACACGTGATTTTAGTGTGATGATGCAGCAAAAATAGAAACAACAAACCTTCAAAATTTAACTTAAAATTCTTGAAACTCTGTGTTTTTTTTAAAGATGTAAAGCTTAACGTTATTTTTTATGATCCTTTTGTAAATAATGATTATTTGTTTTCTTGTATGTTTAGAAGTTTTGGTTTGGTTTGAATTTCGCGCAAAGCTACACGAGGGTTATCTGAGTTAGCCGTCCCTAATTTTGCAGTGTAACACAAGAGGGGAGGCAGCTAATCATCACAACCCACCGACAACTCTTGAGCTACTCTTTTTACCAACGAATAGTGGGATTTATCGTACATTATAACGCCCCCACTGCTGAAATGGTGAGCATGTTTAGGAACTAAAGCATTTTAACGGGCTGTAATCCATGTATGTAATTTAAATGAAAACTCTAATACAAAAAACCAGTCAGAATAGATAAATAATACGTTTACAAGCTTAGAAATAAAAAATCCGAAGTTCAGTTGCCTTTTGTGTATCTTTGCGCTGGAAGCAAACAAAAAATGAAATTATGCCAAGCCCATGATAATTAATATATATTTCTTTACACTTGCGCTAGTGTTACAGAAGCAAATTTTGCGCCGGAAAAACTACTTAGCTTTCAGGGTTTCCAGTTTATATTAAAAATGTTTACAATCCGTTAGCTCTTTTCTAGACTACTCAGATTATTTTGGACTTTCATAAAGTAATGTTTATTTGTGATTGTTAAATCTAAAAATAGTACTGAGAACTTTAACACGTGCAAATAGAGCGACTGTTGCTGTTTTGTGTCACGAATAACTTTAAATATCATAAAAGGGATTGCTTTACTCCAACTCAGTCGTATGTGTTTTTCTTATAGTAAAGCCACATCAGGCTGTGTCCACTGATAACAATAGAACCCTTGATTTTGGCTACGTAAGTCCGTAGAATAACCGCTGTCCCAGCGGGGTCAAACTCAGTGAATCTCAAGCCATTCTGGGTTCAAATGAAATTTAATTTGTAAAAAACACTTTATTGCGCTAAGTCAAAATAAACGTTTTTTAATGAAAAGGGCGCAGAATTTCACAAGAATTGAGCAAAATCACAATGCCTATTAAATTGTTAACTCTAATTTAGGCTTATATCTGTAGCAGAACATTAACAATATATCTTTGTTTACTTGTTTCTTAATTGTCAATACCTTCAAAACACAGAGTTAAATGAACGTACTTATAACGATAACATCCGCGGTTCGATTCCTTACGTTTGAAAACAATGCATATAGCTCATTATGTAGCTTTACACTAAGAAGATAACAACATCTAAGTATTAAAGAGGAACAGCTTCACTATCTATCTTCATATTTTGTCCTTACCGGTTAATTAAGAAGACGCTCAGAATCTTTCCTTCAGGTATATTAAATTACGTTATTTTTTTCTTTAAAGAATCAAAACGTATAATTTTCAACGGCATTAGTTACGAAAGTCATATGTAAGGTAATATATTGTAGCAAAAACAACATGCAGGAAGAATATCTTACCTTTTCCCTTTCAGATGTGTCGAAGTACGTTTATCATAAGCGACGGAACAGCCCCCCAGTGGCTCAGCGGTATGTCAGTCGAGTTCCACGCTAAAATCCGGGTTTCGATACCCGTGGTGGGCAGAGCACAGATAGCCCATTGAGTAGCTTTGTGCTTAATTTAAAACAACAACAACAACAAGCGACGGAACATATTTGAGTTTGGAGGGACACCAACAACGTAGGAGCCACCTCATCTGCTAAGTTAGTCATGGACATTTAATTCAAAACCTAAACGTAATTGTTATACAAAATATTGTTCCACATGAGGAATGACACTTTACTACTGGGTTAAACATGATTCCGTGATCTATGAATCTTATTAGAAATATTGTCTTAAACTTTATTCATTTTTAATAATAATATATATATGATCGAAGGGACGTGAAATAGTGGTAAAAAAGTCTCAGGTTAAAAAAATGTAGGCGTTGTGTGATATAAAAACTTTAAGTTCTGTGTAACACTCATATTTCTCCCTAAGGAACATCATGTGATGTTCGATGACAAAGCGATCTTATTATTCGTGTATATTTGATTAAAATACTGCAGTCGTGAAACAAAGTTAAATAGTTTGTCGGAAATATACTTGTAACAAGGATTAACGTGTTGATCTTACCAGTTGTTTTCGTGCTTGTTAGACGACGTTAAAGCATACAGTCTCATAAATTGTTGGGTTGAACATTTTTTGTTAACACACGTTTCCACTTTGAGTCTGTTTACTGCTAAGCCTTGTTTCGCTTCACTTCATGTGTTTTTATCTTGTTAAACCCTTCTGAACCCGGGTTGTATGGACTTAAATATAGCTTTGGTTTTTCGTTAATGATTGGGTTTTCGGAACAAAGGGAATCACGTGATTTTACCGACTACAGCAATTCTCCGAAGTCTGAGCTTATTCTGTCGAGTATAAACCAATGCATTGAAGCTGATATGTCCATGTTGGAAACCTACCGTACGACGTAGGATGTATTTCATTTTGATCACACATTTTTCTAACAAATTACATTATTTACTTCTACGATTGTGAAATTCACTCAACGATGACTATAAATCTGCTCTCCACGAACTTTAAAGATTCTTTCCTTCACAGCATTTTTTGATCAAATTATGAGCTACAAGCATTTAGAAAAAGATGAAAAAAATATTATGTTTATATTTTACCTTTATCATTACAACTGGTATTTAAACTATATTGTACTCAAACAATGAAAGCAGTAGCTATAGCAGTGATTAGAGGAAGATGACATTGTTAATTTTATTCTCATTTTAATATATGTTTTCTTGATATACACAAAGCACTTAGACAAAACTTGAAGTTTTAGGTTTTGATGTATAGTTCTTTAATTATCATTGCTGAGTTGTGCAGCCGAAAATAAATTACACTTTTAAATTATTCATAAATCTCCTCTTTTCTTGAGTAGAATTACACGTTTAGGTGAGGGAAACAAAATGATCACAAATAGTAATCAGGATTTGTTACACCATAGCTACGGCATGGAAAAAAACATTCTCATAAAATAACTTAAAATACACAATCCGCAGCTCATTCTTATACAAATCAGATCTCAACAAAGCAGTGACTTGAAGTGAAGTTTATATGACTGACTTGTACTTTGTGTAGTGGTTTCACACAATCTGAATTGGTTTTCATTTGGAAGTAAACCACAAAGTTTAAAGAGCTCTGTGTTATTCGTCAGCTATGGTTAAACCCCAAATTAGATTCTTTGATTGCTTCTATCATGTGATGATTCATTGGACGAAAGGAAGCTAGTCTGTTAACATAGAGTGAGAGTTAGTTACAAGAGCCTTAAAGCGTTTTATTAGAATGTGGAGTCGTTTCCCAACTTACAATACAAATGCTGGAACACCTAGACGAAGAAAAAATAAAGACAGTTATTTATAATTCAAAAAGTGATCATTCTTTGTTAATTCTTAATTACAGCTATTCGTTAATTATCTGCTGCAATATTAAGTCACATGTTCAGAGTCACAACTGAATGGAAGTTTGTGGTCAGATTCTGATGAGATGCATAACATTCACAAGAAGACACTAATGAACTCACTTTAAACTGACACGTCTAATGAATCCATGCCATGTAAAACAATTTGTACTTAAAAAATTACACTTCGTAAAAAATACTTTCTTTAAATGTTGTATATTTATCATATTCTTATATTTTACATAATTTCACATACCAATAGCTCAGTTATGATCTTGAGACTTAAAACACTAAAATTCATTATTCTATATCATGTGTTAAGCTCATCATAGATATTGTTTAGCTTTTTTTAACAACGAATAATATAATTTTAAGAATGAATTATCAATCAATATTTTTCATACTTATAAAAAATTACATAACATTTAAAACTTTTATTTTCTGAATTTTTCTTTTCTTGTAACCGTACAGTCGGAGCTATGTAATATATATATATATAAGTAAATCAATAGTTCTAATGTTATCAGATATATTAATTAAATCAGTGCTATAAAACAATGATGATCTTAAAACAAATCAGAAATATTAAAATGAGATTAAAAAATAAAAATAGTTTTCCATTGATAATTATTGTTTTCATTATTATGCAATAATGTATGAGGAAGAAGAAAGAGAATTAGAACTATTAATGTAAACATTTTTAGTTCTGGTTAATATCGTTTATTAATTATTAAATAAAAAGACGGTGGTTGCGATTCTTGTAGAAATATAGGATGGTTTATTTCTTCTACAAAAATGTTTGTTTATCTCATAATATTTAATAAAGGGTGGAAGTTGGGAGTTTTGTACTGTAGGTTTTTAGGGTGGTGTATATGTGTGTTTTTCTCATAGTAAAGCTACATCGGGCTATCTGCTGTGTCCCTCAAGAGGAATTGAATCCCTCACTTTAGTGTAGTAAATCAGAAGACTTACTTCTGTGCAGGTCCGGCTTGGCTAGGTAGTGAAGACACTCGAATTCTTGTTACACCAAAAAATGCTCGCCCTTTCAGCCGTAGGGGCGTTATAATATCACGGTAAATTACACTATTCGTTGGTAGTGACAGCAAGCCTTTTCTCTGGTCTTACTCTTCTAAATTAGGAACAGCTAATGCAGATAGCCTGGTGTAGTTTTGCTTGAAATTCAAAACAAACCGAACCAAACAAAACCGCTCCTAGGATTTGCCTTGAAACGAGGTGGTATGAGGTGTCCATTTAGGCTCTTCTTTTGACTTTCGACTTTGGTTTCGCTTTTGGAGACTTTTTGAATTTTGAATCACTCAAATTCTGCGGCATTAGAGACTAAGATAGAAGATCGTTTTTCCTTTTACCTTTTGAACTTGTCCGAGACAACAGGCTCAGCTCCATAAATCAACGAGGAGTCGGTGACCGGAGAAAAGAATACGGAGGGAGCAGACCCGCCGATATCAGGGACTAAGGGTAAGTCTGGTGACGATGGCCAGGTAGAAAAAGAAAATATAAAGTTAAAATCGCTTATGTATATAGCGGAAAAAGAACTAAAAGCTAAATTAACGCCCATAAAAGAAATTTCGGTTAGGACTAGAAAAAAGAGAAAGTTGGTTAAGGAAGTACCCTCGATATCTGAAGCTAATGTTGTTAAAATCACGGAAATAGATAATAATATGCTAACAACGAGCAGTGTAAGCATTCAAATCCTCACCCTGGATATTCCACAAAAAACAAATTCAGATAAAGACGAAGTTCTTTCTGACGACGAAGGCTTCACGCTTGTGCAGACTCGTAGTCAGAAAAAACAAATCAAACAAAATACAACCACCACAGACACAGACACACATACACAACGAGTCACAAAAGTACCTAAATACGGTATTATAATTCAAGGAGTTCCTGGTAGTTTCAACCAACCTCAATTGACCAAAGAAATTTACAGGTGCAAACCCACAACAAGAATAACCAACATAAAGCGTCTGCCCAGAGGCGGTGTCCTAGTTCAAGGTCAGGAACCCGCTGACATTAACAGCTTACTGAAAGCTTGGCCTTCAGACGCGTTTAAAACAGGAAATATATCAATACATCTACCAGGTACTAAACCGACACCGAAATCTTTTGTGATACGTGGTGTTCATTATACAATAGACATAGAAGACGTCAAGGAAGAGTTAAGTATACAAAACATAAAACATATTTCAGTAGACCGAATTATATCAAACATCACTAAAAAACCCACAAACCTAATTAAAGTAGTCACAGACAACAGCCAAGATATTACACAACTCATTAATAATGGTATCACTATGTGGTATCAAAAGTACACAGTAGAACAAACAAAAACACCAGCAGTGGTTGTCACACAGTGCTACCGATGCCAAAGGTTTGGGCATGTAGCAGCAGCATGCCAAGCAAATGCACGTTGTGTGGGCTGTGGGGAGAATCACATTACACAGTGTACAAAACAGAACCCCAAACCCAAATGCTGCAATTGCGGGGAAGAACACACGGCAAACTACAAAGGATGCCAGAAATATAAAACCATTAAAACACACTTATACGAGATTAAAAATCCCAACATGAACAAGCCGCCATCACCACGAACAATTAAGGAACCCACACTTCAGCACCGCAAAGCACAATTACACAAACTAACACTTACGCTGCAGTGGTTAAAACTTCATCACCTGGACAGGAAAAACCATCACCACGTGAAGAGGTAATACCTAAACCACCTCAGAATACACAACCAACAACATTCGAAACCACACTGACATCTGCTATAACTTCCACTCTCTCGGAAGTAATGACAGAATATACAAACTCCACAAACACAGACAGTATTACAGACATAATAGTAAAAATCATTTTGAAAAACATACAGAAATTCTTGCCGCAAATTTTAACCTCAATTATAAACGCTACTAAACATGGATAACTTCACAGTCTTACATATCAATATCCAGGGTGCTCTTGCTTCCAAGAAACATGAGATTGAAGATACAAACTCCATAAAACCTGATGTAATTTTAATTAGTGAAACTCTCCTATATAACTACCATTGATTTAAGTTAAGCGGCTACTCCATTATTAGGCATGACAGGAAAGATAATAGAGATCCAAACAGAGGGATTTTATTATTGTATAAGACTGAACTTATAGTTCAAGAACTTAGTATCCCATCCAGTAACGAATCAATAATTATTAAGGTAAAAACGCAAAATCATACAGATGTTACTGTGGCGGGAATCTACTGCTCGCCCAGTACAGTGTTGGATGTAAATTTACTGAATACATTATATAATAGCAATTGTAATCTTATTATTATAGGCGACCTAAACAGTAAACATATAGCATTCAACTGTCGCAGTACAAACGCAAATGGCAATCTACTTTTTCAATGTTTGGATGAATCAAACATGACGTTTTTAAACGATGCAACTCCGACACATATATCGTACGCACACGGCACCAGTGAAATACTGGATCTATGCCTGTGTTCGTCAAATATGAGTCACAAATTCGTAAATTTTCATATTGGTCACGATTTAGATAGTGACCACCTTCCAGTTTGCTGTATTTTCAATCTCACCCCCACTTAAATAAAATCATAGCTAAAGACCAACTGGACTACAAAAAAGCTAATTGGCCAGTTTTCAATCTATATTAAATGAAACCTTACCTCCCGAAGTACTGCATATTGCCGCGGACGCATCAGATATAGATGCATACTGTCATATCATCTCTGAGTGTCTAAAACATGCAGCAAACAGTTCGATACCGAAACAAAAACACTTCACAACAACTCATTCATGGCAACTGCATAAAGACATAATACACTTAATTAAAAACAGACGTATACTCCGCAAACAGTACATTCGAAATCGCAACCCCACACTCAAAACTCAGATAAACACAATAAGGAATAAAATACGAAACTTGATCAGAAAACAAAAACAAGAAAACTGGGATAACTTCTGTTCCAATCTAAATCACAAAACTGATCCTAAACAATTCTGGACACACTTGAACTACTAGAAATGGAATTACCCCAGGAAACTATTCGCTGGCTATCCAACTTCCTGGATAACAGAATGTGTAAAGTAAATGTAAATGGGGCCCACTCAGGGTCATTTTCACCCGAAGAAGGAGTTCCGCAGGGAGGGGTTGTTAGCCCTATTTTATTTATCATGTATGTGAGCAATATGCCTCTGTCGGACCTAAATTTAGGCTATGCATCACAGTTCGCTGACGATGTAGCAGTCTGGAAAAGTGCCCCCACTCCATCGATAGCAGCAACGAACCTACAGCCAGTCCTAAATAGCATCGAAGAATACTGCCAGAAATACAGAATCAAAATCAATATTCCAAAAACCCAAGTCATATTATTCAGCAGACTGAATAAGCTGAAAAAAGATCCACCAAAACTATATATGAATGGATCACTCTTACTGACTGCTATTTCTGCTAAATTTCTAGGTCTAACCTATGATTCAAAATTAACGTGGATACCACATATCAAAAATGTACTAATACGAATCTGGAAAAGAGCAAACTATGCAAGAAGTCTTTCAGGTAAAATCCAAGGAACATCACCAGCCAACATACTTAAAATCTACAAAACGTACATTAGACCAACAATAGAATATGCATCACCTGCATGGATTAACATAGTACCTACACACTTACAGAAACTTCAACGTATACAAAATTCAGTACAAACTTCAGCTTATTAAGTACCACGTAGCACCTCAACCACATTCATGCACAAGTATGCAAACATAGACACAATATCTGAAAGACTCTTGCATAACACTCTAAAATATTTCAATAAGAATTGGCATAAAAATGAATTAATGTGTGATCTCGACAGATATCACGTACATGATGAAAATAGTCCTAAATACCTCTCCCCTTTTAATATATATTTAAGTAATGTAACTCAAGCTGGCCACTATGCACTAGACACTTAGTCCTTGATTATTTATTATTCAATTATTGAATAATAATTATTAATATACTTTTATTTGTGTGTGTGTGCGTGCTACTACAAGTAGTAGTAGTAGCATTCTTTCTCTGAAGAAAAAAATTTACAAAAAATGACAAAAAAACCATAAGAGAAGGAATATTGAAAAAAAAAAAATAAATAAATAAAATTATTGTTCGTCCATGCATGGTCTGAGCTCTGAAAGGGGCCTGAGCATGAAGTTATACTTTTACTCTGGCCCAAAGCTATAAAAAAAACAAAACCCTAAAGACAGACGCCATAAATGTACGGGAAGGAGGAAGAGGTCAAATGTACCTGACCCTCCTGGGTATTTAACATCAATACCCAAATACCGACACATTGGAACCAACCGCTGTCCTAGCGGCGGACTTTAAAAGTGGTTTAATTCCACTTTAAAAGTATTTCTAAATATTGAGGGTAAGTGATTTCGGCCTGGCACGGCCGAGCGCGTTAAGGCGTGCACTCGTAATCCGAGGGTCGCGCTAAACATGCTCGCCCTCCCAGCCGTGGGGGTGTATAATGTCACGGTCAATCCCACTATTCGTTGGTAAAAGAGTAGCCCAAGAGTTGGCGGTGGGTGGTGATGACTAGCTGCCTTCCCTCTAGTCTTACACTGCAAAATTAGGGACGGCTAGCACAGATAGCCCTCGAGTAGCTTTGTGCGAAATTACAAAACAAAACAAGTAAGTGATTTATCACAATTGGCAATGAAAAGATGTAAGAGTTGAAATGTTGGGGATTCAATTCACTTTCCTAACCCTTAACCCTTACGCTTTTTACAGATGTTATATTTGCTCCATTGAAATATTTAAAAGTACAAACGCATTGTCTAAATTAACTTGCTTACGCTAAATGTTAACTATTTTCAGCAAACTCAAACCACGTAGCTCATAATACCATTTGTTATAAAATAGTCTAGAAATATTTTACAAGCCTTTAAACTTTTTCAGCTAAAATTTTACTTTTGTTAGAACCATGTGTTTGATCTAAGCCTTTATATTTCCTATAAAGCATAAGTTTTTGCCTACACCACTACAATGTGTATCACAAAAACAATTGTATCTTTATACTTAACTTTTTTTTCTCTCTAAATTCTATTATGAACACTTCTAGTCCATCTCGTTCTTTCTTGCTGATATAATTCAGGCCATTAGAAAATATTTCAAAAACAACCTGGTTAACATTGAAACATTTATTCAGATTTTTTATACTTTTGTGTAGAAGTTTTTTAAATATTCTTCTTTAGGAAACACAAAATACATACAATTACATCAAAACATTTTTTAATACTTTTATGACTTTTCAATTAGGTAATCACCAATGTTTTGAAGAATTATGTTTTTATGATACGTCAGAAATTACTTCTTCGTGTGATGTACTAAAAATTATACCTCTTTATGCGCTCTTGTTTTTGAAGCATTGTATCAAGTATGACAAAAAAATTTAATAACAAAAATATCTTTTATTCTGTAAAAAAACCACTTGTGGATTCTACTACACAATACACTGAACGGTTTTGAAACTTGCAATCCAAAAAAAAGCATATCATTGTGAAATTTGGGTTTTTAAGTATAATTGCTGTAACTCTTAAATTTTAAAATTACTATTAATAATCATAAACACATATATTAAACTTTGATTTTCTTAAAATTATATAATATGAACACATGAATATAAGACTTATATTCTTCACTATTATCATTTACAAAGTATAATTATCTTCATGTTTTTTATATTTGATACATATGAATAATTCTATTCGTCAAATTACGTCTCAACTCAATAGACGTGTTACAAGTAATAAAAATCTGTAAAATAACGGTCAACGAAATAACTCGTTATCCTTTTTAATAAAACGAAACACAACTAATCGGTCAATAAAACATTTATTTGTTGAATTAATCGACAAAAATTTAAAAATTAATTGTATTTAATTAATAAAACACTTGATAAAAGACATATTTAAATATTTCTGAAAGATTTAAGAATAATTAATAGAAATATTTGATATGATTCAGCATCCAACGTAAAGATATCACAAAATCGTACTTTTGTTGCCCAAGTATGTTTGAAATGTAAATAAACATAAGTTATGGGTGGGGATAAGTAATTATCACATGATAAGTATTACTAGTAGAGAAATAACGTGCTAGTTAGATAAACATTTTTGTTAAAGATTGTTTTGATCCTTTTTTATTCAGTAAAAACCAGTTTACGATATCGAAACAATAAATGCTTATGAGCCAAAAGGTAGGTTTTCAAAACTATATACATATATATATATATATTTACGTACACGCATGGCACATGTTTATTATTTCTTTTCTACAATCAAAAATAAGAAAAAACGTCTTGATATTTCAGTCAATTTACCGTTTTTTTTCATTCCAAAGAATACAAAATGATTGAAACTGTAAGAAGTTTTGCTTTATTAAGAAATTTTTGCTGGCTGATGGACAGAGACGTATTTAGGATTTCGGCGCCCCTAGGCACAAGGCTAGGTTGATACTTTTGCCGGCCCCCCCTCCGTGCCACAACTTGCACCAAGCATCATCATCACAACAACAGACAGACACAGTTGTTATCATTCAAAATCAACACAACGTTTATTTTCCAACACAATAAAAAAATGAAACATCAAAATCAATTATCACTAAATATTATTCTGCGGCTGAATATATAGGCTTTCTCCTGGCCTTCTGTTCCGAAAACATGTTTATTGCATCGTCATAGTTTATTCTACAAACAATATCACTTTCAATGGCGAGGAGTGACAGGGCATTCAGTTTATCTTCTGCCATTCTTGATCTCAAGTAATTTTTCACACGTTTGAGAGCCGAGAAAGATCTCTCTGATGTACAATTAGTTGCTGGAATGCACAGAAACATGCGCATAGCAATATCCAGGTTTGGATACACAGTTTGAAGTCCTTTAGCTTGCAGATTTCTGTATACTGCTAACGCAGAAGAGTCATCATTTTGCACTTTTCATACTCACAAGATGTGCGCGGAAATGTAGACATTCATCTACGAAGCTCACTTCCAAATCATTGGGGTAGAGTTTCAACAGTGTTCCAGCTTGACTGATGACATCAGTGGGTTCAAGATTTGTTATCTTGAACAAATATCCAAACCTTGCGTGGATTTCTACATAAACGGTTTGTCTACGCTGTAGTTCTGAGCAAAGTCTGTCAATGATCACATTGAAAACATTTACTCTAAATGCCTCTCTGCTTTCTTCCACTGCCTGGGTGTCACCATCTGAAAATTTTTGCTTCCTTTTTCGCTTAATTTCGTACGTCTTCATGCTGAACTTCAACATCGCCTTGTCTTCAAAATGATCGAACAGTTCTCTTGAATCTTTCACAAACTGCAGCAAGGAAGCATAAAGCTCGACTACAAGTCCGATGTCCATACCAGCACTTTGCAACTTTTTACTGGCAGCATTGAATCTTTCCAGTATTTTTCCCAAAACTGTGAACAAAATAGCTGTTTCTAGCGTTCCTAATTTGGAAAGAAGTCCAACGGCCTCATTCCTAGCGGCTGGTTTTTCCATAGCATTTTCCTCCATGGTGGTGAGGGCATCAAACACTTGTTGCCAGTTTCTGTTGAGGCTTTGACAAGCATCTTCACGAGCGGACCACCGAGTGTCACTGAGTTTCTTCAAAGAGAGACTTTCTTTATTTGCGGACAGGTGTTTTTGTAGAATTTTCCAACGATGGGTTGAAGCATTGAAGAAAACACAGAGACTTTGTAAGAGTTTGAAGAATGAACATGCTTCTCTGCAACATTCAGCAGCACACGTTCCTACAAGATTTAATGAATGTGCTGAATATGGGATATACACAGCTAAAGGATTTTTCTCCACTATACGAGCCTGGAGACCACTGTACTGACCAGAAATGTTGCTGGCGTTGTCGTAAGACTGTCCACGACATTCAGAAATGTCAAGCTCATATGACTGAAGCAGGCTAAGTACAACTTCTGCCAGCTGTTCAGCTTTGTGGCCCGGATTGGGTATAAAAGTCAGGAAACGTTCCATAGGTGAACCATCACTGTTCACGTACCTGATGATGAATGCCAACTGGTCAACATGGGATATATCTGGCGTCGAGTCCACGCTGATTGAGAAATATTTTGCAGTTTTGACGTCCTTTAAAATGTTCTTTAGAACAAGGTCTGCCATAAGCTGGATGAATTCGTCGCAAGTACTGAAAGACAGGTAAGACGTGGATCCCTTGCCAGCATTGCCATATCGGTGAATGTGATTAGCGAGGAAGGGGTCAAACTACGCAACTAGTTCTAACGACATCATAAAGTTGCCGTTGTGTACTGAGCCAAACTTATCATCCCGACCTCTGAACGGAAGCGCACGTGAAGCCAATCTTTTCGCTACAGCTACCACACGAGTGAGTACATTTCTCCAGTATTTGATTTCGTCGTGCAGCTGTTTGACCATCTGGAAATCTACACGTCCCAACATGTTGCCCCTTGCTACTAGAGATAAAACTGAAGACCGATGCTCAGGAGAGTTTTCATGCTCATTCAGCCGGACAGTAGCATTTTTCCAGTCATCAAAGCCTTCGTCAGCCAGTTTGGATTTTTTTCCAAAATCAAATAAACGACAAGGAGCACAAAACAGTCTACCTTTCTCTCTGGATAAACCAAATATGTTTGCTTAATTTTTTCGCCATTTTGCAGTTTTCTTTCAAACATGCCTTTGGTTACAGATTTGATTTTCTCCCCGTCCTTTTTCATAGAGTTCTTGAAATCCGAGTCATCGTTTTGAAGGATGGAATGTGTAGCAATATAATCTTTTGTGTAATCATCTATTATCCACTCTGCTGGATCTGAACTTACTTTGTCTGAAAAACTTGCTGGAGTCAAGTTTCAGGCACGCAACCGGCAGATCTTACTAGGCCTGCTGCTGATGACATCACTTGTTCAAGCTGCAATTCGATATGTTCGGGTCGTTCAGATTGTTCAAAACTGCTACTGCTAGGCCCGTCATGTGTATTACCTCCATCGCTGTTGGTTTGAACATCATCGCTAGTAGGCTGTTCTAGCCTTTGTTTAGCAAAAAAGGCCTCCATCGTCGGTGTCTTATCCAAAACATCACGTGTGTTTTCATTTTTTAACTTTGCTATCTTCCTATAAGCTGCCTGGCCTGGCATGGCCAAGCGCATAAGGCGTGCGACTCGTAATCCGAGAGTCGCGGGTTCGCGCCCGCGTCGCGCTAAACATGCTCGCCCTTCCAGCCGTGGGGGTGTATAATGTTACGTTCAATCCCACTATTCGTTGGTAAAAGAGCAGCCCAAGAGTTGGTGGTGGGTGGTGATGACTAGCTGCCTTTCCTCTAGTCTTACACTACTAAATTAGGGACGGCTAGCACAGATAGCCCTCGAGTAGCTTTGTGCAAAATTCCAAAACAAACAAACAAACCTATAAGTTGCTCCACTCAATTTTCGGCGTATGTTACTCATGACGATATCACTAGAATCCACTGATCGTATATTGAGTATTGACAGTGAATTTGTTACTTTCACATCTCAGATCATCACGATCTGAGTCATTTTCGTGGGATCGAGCTATTTATGGCAGCCGCGCGAACCTCACAGAGATCCGTGAGCCGTTTGACCCCCAGTGACCCTCGCCCTCACAAGAATTGTGCTTCTTGTGGAGGTTTGGACACTGACAACACGATATAACTTACAGTAAGATATTGGGTGACGGAGGAATAAGTAAAAGCATAACGAACTCTACATTTTGACACCAATATCGCTTACCACGTTATTATCTATATTGTTGATTATATTGTAAATATGTTGATGAACTATATATTCGTCCGGCAGATAATGAGTTTTATGATTCAAGAGGTTATTGGGGCGGCATAAATGGCAGGGGGAATTAATAACCAGGGACTACATTTTAAAATGGTGTCCATTCTTTTTCTTTTTTTTTTGTCAAAATTTGCCGCCCCCTAAAATCTGCCGTCCCAGGCACGTGCCTCGTGTGCCTATGCGTTAATACATCCCTGCTGATGGACAGGTAAAAAATATATAAGAAATTAACATAATTAATTATTTCAAGTTTTATATTTATAGGGAACCGACAGAAACATTCAAATAAAAGTATTGTGTCGAGACTGTAATCTCACTAACATTTACATCTGTAGAAACTTTGTTGAGTAGGAAACGCTTCTTTTAGAAGCTACAAAAGGCTAAGAAGCCCCAGATTGATTATTTTACGTGAGATAAAGTTTGACATTTTCAATACACCATCTCTTATTTTGCATTCTGATGAACAATGAAGACACGATATTGGTTATACGGGTGAACATATTCTGAGTTTCTAGTTCACAGTTAATTAAATCGGGAACTAGATCACTTCATTATAAAGTTGAGGTTAAGAAAAACAAAGGCTTATTTTCCATGAATTAAATTAATTTTATAAGATTAGTAGTGTCGTACAGTACATATATATACATTTATTTTTAGTTACGTTTATCTTAGATATCTGATTCTTAACAGCACAGAATAATTTAACTTAAAGTTCTGATTAATTAAAATTTGATGTATACGATGCTTAAACAATAAATAATTTTACTGAGATATACTAGTGCAATCAATACATAGTGATACTAATCCGTAATTCCTCTCATGATTAATTGATATTTAGCGAATGCAATACTTTTCTAGCTAGTATCACTGTAAAATGCTTGCTCCAAATTTAAAAATCTGAGGGACAGAGTATTAGCTGTACGCTGTGAATCAAAGGGTCTGACGTAACGTCAACGAACACAGTCATCACTTTTGGCCATAGGCGAATTATTAAAGCGGCGGTAAGTTTGTTATTAGGTTCAAAATGTCAAATAAAGTACCTGTGGCAACGTGAGTTGAGGACAGTTGCCTTTATTCTAGTCAGCATTTAAAATAAGAAACAGCTGATTTTAAATCCTAGAGATCTCAAATTTTGTCTTCTAGTTCATACATTGAAAATTGCTATTTTAATATTAATGAATTTAAGCATTCTTATGTTGCCGGAAAAATCTTATTCTCACCTTAATTGTGGTAAATCGCTTAGCTGGTAAAATAGCATTTACACTGGGATTAAATATCCTCATTCATTATTAGAATATCATACTCTAAGAAACTCAGACTTTAAATACTAATACCAATTAAAGTAGGGCTTTAGATGAATAAAAAAAGCGTCAAACATTTTATTCATCTCTTAAATTCTGAAAAGAATGGTGCATTTCAATCGTTCATTTCAGTTTCGTTTAGTTTCATTAATCAAAAGCCACTTCTTTTCTTCTAGCCAATTACTTGAAAATTAACGACGTGATGTATATTCAACCCAAATTTCAATGTCAAACACTTTATCGAAATGTTTGCTCAGATAGATTTCAGCCTTTAAACCCCATTTTGAAACGTAACATAATATCACAATAGTCATTAATGATAGCAACTTCAAATTAAATAAGATACTATATTCTAATGAATTTTGAGAAATACTAAACTCCTTGTAAAAAGTTAAAACTCGAAGAACGTCGTGCACTGATAACATTTAACTTTAAAGAGAGCTCTGAACAAAAATCTTCAAAATAACATACCAACGTTTACATTTTTAATTATAGTGTTCGGTCAAATCTGATAATATGTAACCATGAAGTAGCATCTAATTTAATAATATTGTAGTTAACTCTTACATAAACGTTAATGCTATACCGTACTTAAATAAATAAATTGTTAGTTTCCAATCATATCACAAATATGGTAGAACGTATCTATATTTCAAGTATTTAAAATACACGATGTAGGAATATATTTTGACATCTTATAGCTTAATTTAACAGAAAATATTCATCCCTAATTATACAATAAAATTATATGAGGCTTAAAACAATTCGGGATTTCGGCAACAAAGAGATATTTAGTTTTGGAGTAAACGTTAAGGTACTTATTACTCTGCTTATTACTTATAACGAGTGAGATAAAAGTTTAAGATTGTAACATTTAAGACACAGTACATAATAAAATTTTCTCGATTAGAGGTAAACGATAAGTTTACAGAATTACAACGTTAAATTCCACGGCTCGATTTTCCCGCAGTTTTGATTAAAAATTATGTGTGACTGATTGGTTATGAATGACTCTGTAACCAAAAATGTAGTTTCTCATATACAATTTAGTTGATAAGTAGTTTAGAAAACTAAGTTACTTCTGAATAAAATTATTTGAACTTTTAATAAAATCATTAAAATCATTATTCTTTCAGTTGAAATATGTTAGTACTCATTTTTATAATGATGATATCCGCTAAATTAAAACTATCAAGATAATAAACTGTAATGTGACATTGTAGTTAATCATAAAACTGATCAATTGTTTGAAGATCTTTCCGCAAAATCGAAGTAAAATCTTCATGGAAAATTAGAGTAAATATTCAATCATTTTGTTAATGTTTATAATTTAATAGTTGTTTGTTTAATTATTATTCTCAATGATTTTAAAGAAATCTGAAACGTCTAACTCTTCTTTAAACATAATTGATCGTTTTACAGTTTTAGAAAATGTCTTGTTTTATAACAGCTACGTCTTTCAATTAAGTGTGGGAAGAACATATAAAGAATTTGAAATATGTGCATAGCTTCTCTAATCGTTATAGGGAAGTCTGTTCTTTCAGTAGTTTTGTGTAAGAATTTTCCTCATTTGTTTAACGAATATCTAAAGTTCATCTAAGATACAAAGTGCACACCGTATCACATAATTATAAAAATGTGTCTCAGAACGGTTGGTATGGGTATTAACATTTTTACTAATAAAGTAGAGAACAATGTAATCTGGAGATGACCTAGGAAGGTCGAAACGTTTGTTCTCTGCTTTATTAGTAAAAGTGTTAATACCCACACCAGCCATTCTGAGATATATTTTTGCTATGTGTGGGTCATCAAGAATAATTGTAAATAGTTAATCAACTGTATTCACTTTAGCATGTTAACATAAAATCGGAAATCCGAAAACTTTAATATAAGAGATTACAAATAATTATTTTTGGAAGCGTTTATCAAACTAAGGATGTAATATTCGTGAAACTCAAGGACAAAATTAAAAAATATATCTTACTCAGGACTAAATAGGTTATAGGTAACGTGGAAGGAAAACTTCCGGTAGAAGATAAGAAAATCTACTGTCAAGTTTCTTTTATTCCTTGAGTTGAGTCAACATTAATTTTAATACAGATTACTGAAACTAAATTATTCGACATCAGAACATGTTTCACGAGTATACTGATTTCGTTATGTTTCACTATTTTAATGGCCAGGTGGCTAAGGCACTCCGACTCGTGATATGCGGCTTGCGGTTCGAATCCCTATCACACCAAAGACGCTCGTCCTTTTAGCTGTGGGGGCATTATGAAGTGACGGACAATCCCATTTTTCACTGGTAAAAGAGTAGTCCATGTTTTGGCGGAAGGTGGTGATGACTAGCTGCCTTCCCCGTAGTCTTCTCTAAATTAGGGATTGCTAATAACTTTGCGCGAAATAAAAAACAAACAAACATACACTACTTTAACAATCTTTTATACAAACTCTAAATTTACAAAAACAGACATAAAGCTCCATTTATCATTGAATTTGCAAATAATCACTGACCAATTTTGGTTTCGGGGAATTCCACTTTTCTCTAATAATCGCGGGAAAAAGCAGATCGAAAGAAACAAGACCAGGGTTTTTATAGCGTTGAATCGTATATCATATGTATGGGGTTTGGAATTGTCTTTTGCTCATCAGAGTAAACCCTTATTTTTATAGGATTTGTTTTCGATGTGTCTGAGAAGCAGGTATTTTTAACATATTGTCTGCTGAATGGTTCTATGCTGCATATTCTTGAAGTTCTATACAAATGTAACTTCAGGACTGGTGGCAGAGGCAAGATAGTTGGCTAATTGTTTTAAGTGAATCATAAGACCTTAAAGTATTTTGTGAAGCTTAAGCAAGAACATGTTGAAGTCAGAAATATTCATTTCGTCACAACTCTTGAAGAAAATGAGCGTACGTTGTGTTAATCTGTAAAGTGAATCGGTTTCATCGGATAGATGACAAAAAAGAAAACACTGGCTGGGTGTGTTCTGAAATCTTTAAAGTAATACATTATATACATGTGAATATAATACTATTTTCTATCTTTTTAATTACATTTTAAACATTTTTAATTACGTAAAAACATAGTTTAACATGAATAATGATGTTACGTTCATATACTTTAAGACCAATATATATATATATATATTCTATTTGTAAGTATGAAATACGTTTTGTAGTGAAACAATCTATTGGGAACTTTCGACAATACTTGTATTATACTTAGAAATTGCATTCAAGACAGAAATATGTCTATGAAAATTTTAAAAAAGTAACTTGTTCAATTGTGTTCAAAGCAAAGTGAAGAAAGTACATCATAAAATGAGTTAGATATTAATACAATAATTCATCTATGTGTGTGTGTGTGATGTCAGAACTGTTGAAGTCCCAAAAATATTTACAAAAACTACTGAAATGACTTTGTAAACCCTCTTATAGCTAGAAATTTAGTCTTAGAATATTCGATTTAAAAATATAGATACAGGGTGTTCGGAAAGTCACTGTGCACTTGTATATTTATTAACAGACATGTTTCAATATAGAACACAAGAGGAAAATATGAATGGCAATTATAAACAATGTTGAAAGTGACCCCTGTTGACATCAATACAGATCTGGATCCTTCTTATTTTGTTTCTAAACACCGCTATCAGTAGTTGGTTTGAAATAGACTGAATAGACATATAATTACAAAACTGCACAGTGACTTTCGAACACCCTGTATATGAATCTCTAGTTAATACGAGATACTTTCATGTTTAAGTAATTAATCCTGTGTTTAATACCAGTTAATTTACGAATAAAATTTCCTAACAAAAAACAAGTTACCTGATGTGTCACTCAAATTTTGTTTTGGACAATTATTATTTCACCCTCTGTCATATTAGTTTGTTACGTGAATTATATACTTTAATTTACGAAAGAAAAATTCCTAATTAACGTTCCTGAAAGTTGAGAACTTTCTAATAATAAACCAAAAATTCTTAGAATTATTAAGTTCCATTACGTCCTTTTACTTAAGAAGTTATTCAATAAATCGTGGAATGTTGCTGCATTTCACCTTGAATATTTGTGTTAATGATATAATAATCAAGAATAGACGTTTAAAAATTTAATTAATATTTGTTTAAAAGATGTAAACCTTTTATCTTTTATTAACTTCATAAAAAACTTTTTGGCTCTTCTCTTAAAAAGAGTTTCTTGAATACCACAACAGTTTTAAAAGTCTAATCTGAAATGCGAATTTTTGTCAAGGAAACTCGAAAACTTATGCAATTTAAAATACAATTATGTAATTGGACTGGGAAAAATTTTCGGTCTTAGCCCATGGCAAGAAAATCTCAAGGTGTGATTAAATATTGACATTAGGAAGTGAAGACATATTGTTTATAGAAAAATTGGTAATTTATAATTTGTTATTAATGAGCACTGATCTAGATCTGCTAACGGCTGCTTTTTATCTTATTTTCAGAATTAATACCCAACAAGTTTAAAAAATCAGATATTGAGCGTTTATCGGTATACAACAAAATGTTTACTTAGAATATTTCTAACAAAACAAAGCTGTATTGTACAATTAATTAGTTTTTTTAAATGTACTGTGTAGCTCCTAATTAACGTCCTCAGGAGCCTTGCAATGTGCAAAAATTGGGGCGCTAATTAGAGACTAATTGGATTATGCGATATCTTTATTATAAACAAACATATCTATAAGAAGTGGTAGCAAATATAGTTTATTTATTTTTAACTTTGCTTTAAACACCAATGTTTACTCTCACAGTAAATATGGTAATTTTCTAAAGCAGTCTAATCATGTATCGAGCTGCCTCGTTTGATAGGCCTTCACGAAATTTTGCTGTTACGGCAAAAAGGCGGGAAAAACGTGACCTTCATGATATTTATCTGTCACTAGTATTGACTGCCGATCACTGCGACCGAGGTTGGGGTGGAAATGAGCATTAATTAGGGGCAATACGTAATAAGAAACTTAATTTTACTTTCATTTTCTTGGTTATTGTTAAATGTATTTGCTGAATACTTAAAATACAATACCTAGCTGTTACAGGTTAATGTCAAATATCTCAAAATTTTCACTAACTCTCAAAAATATCTTAGTTGCAAATAAGAATTTTGATATTTTCTCCTAGCTTTAAATATCGCGACAGCATCAAATTCAGGTCTCTTAAATATTTAAGAAATACGTTTTATTTTCTATGTAACACTTTTAATATTTTACCTGAAATGTGTTTGAGCGCTTTCAATCCATGATCTTTAGTTCGAGGTCAGTGGGACAAATAATATATATTGCTTTCTTAAGCTATGAAGTTTAGTTGGCTTATTGTTGTTAAAATTACCCAAAATTGTATCTTATTAATTCCCAAAAATGAGTATTTTCAAACTATATATTAAGTACTTTTAGCTCAGTTTCTGTTCATAATAGATGTTATACTCCAGTTTTTGGTTACATGAAAGAAAACATAGTGTTGTGCTTCTGTTCGAAAAAACATGTTAGGAAATGACCGAAAATTTAATCACATGCACTAACACGATAGTTCAATACAGTAATGTGTTTGAATTATGAAACATGTGTTCTCAAATATATAAAGATCAAGACTCAATGTTAGCAGCAATTTAAATATTGTACCATACAGTCATTAATATTGATTCTGTCTTTGTAAAATAAAGACAGATAAATAGCATCACCAGAGAAATCGACTCTTTGTTGTAACATATCACAAGACACACTAGATATCTAGTGTGATATTGAAAAACAAATATATATATGTGTGTGTGTGTGAGTCTCTTTATCAAAGAATAATGTTTCTATATGTTTCATAGTGTAGTCAGTCAAACACATCTGAACGATTCGTTTATCTCAGCAATCAATACGCGGCCGTATTATAAAGCGCTGCGAGAATTCTCAGAAGGAAAGATGTAAAGAAGTTATACGCTCCTTCTTCATTCGGTGCGTCTAGTAAAACACTTTTCATATTTAATAAATGATGCTGCAATAGGATTTTTTCTATTGTAAAAACAAGTTAGGTGTAATTGGTTTAACTGGCTTGAATTAATTAATTTGCTGTGAATATGTTTTTATTTACTAAATATTCCAATACCAACCATATAAACAGAGTTAATGAGGAGGTGGTATAATAAAACATCTGGTTTTTATTATATCCAGAAAAATATTTACTAGGATGTATTTAAAACTACGCTTTAAATTTGTTATATACTTTTTTACTTGGAGACTTTTGATGATAACTTCTTTTAAGAATTTATTTAAGTATACATACAATGAATATACTTTGGTTAAACTCTATGCATTTCCGATTCCCCTTACAAGATTTTTTTAAAAAAAACCCATCCAATACGTTGGATCTATTATCTAACCAAATTTTCTTGAAATGAAATGCAGGAAAACGGATAAGCGTTTTGTTAGGAAGCTTTATTTTTTGTAATTAAGCACAAAGCTACACAATTGACTATTTGTGCTCTGATCACCACGTGGTATTGAAACTCGGATTCTATCTTTGTAGGTCCTCAAACTAATCTTGTAGAAACATGGACATGAGACAGAACAGTATATCAAAAATCTTGTTTGTTTTCTGCTTATACTGATCATAATTCTTCTTGACAAAATAGTAGAACCAAAGCTAATCGTTAACATCATAATGATCATATTTCGTAATGAATATTCTAGAAGGTCTGCCACAATGTAGTTCATAGTGTTAAAAAATCTACTATTTCTCTAGCTAAACAATGTGGACCTTGTGATTTACCTGAAAAAGTTTATAATGATCTAATTTTTATTCTACGAACAAATACATTATTATTGCATCATTTAATTTAAGATACTTTATGTTAAAATATCAAAAGCTTCCCTTTACGTAATAAATTATACATGACTGACTTGTTTTTTATATTATGCTTTCCTTAATTTATCTTCTGTACCTATTAAGATATATTTAACTAATCTTTATTTTCGTATTCATATCCTACATAGTACGTAATATCCTATACATAGTTATTATTTATTTTAATATTCACGTTTTCTTGGTTCATTTTCATCTTTAACTTCGATTTCAATACACGTAAAAATGAATTTTCGTCTTCGGGAACCGTAACAGTATATCATTTTCACCCATGATCGATTTCAGAGGAAGTATGAAGCAAACAATCGTCACGATAACATACACTTCACGCTAGATATCTTAGAGGTCACAACTGATTTGGTGCATCTAAAAGATATATTAAGTTCAGCATTTGTCAAGGTGACACACACACACACACAGACCTCACAAAAATCCCGCTCTCTTCAAAGTCACCACTATATTTTGGCTCACCTTGAAAATCATCATAAAACTTTGATATCGGATCTTGACACATAGTTCCCGTGGTCACTGTTTACACTTATTATAGAAAGAGGAATACAATGTTAAACTAACTGTAATATATAAATTTTAAACACTGAAATAAATGTAAAATCTACTGACGTTGTCTGTAAACGTTAAAATACTGCAATGCTTAATTAACGATTTTTGTAAATTTTGAAAAAAAAATTAATGTGATAATTTTTATGAGTTTAAAAAGCTTTAGTAACGAATCAAACAGTATATTAAGCTTTTACATCATCATTTATTTATATTTTGACGAAGGAAAGAAATTCACAAGGTATTCTGTAGTTAGGTTGATGATTCTTATGAAAGCTTCTTTAGTTAGTTATTTTGAAGTTACCTTTTAATGTAGAAAGTCTACATTTCATCATTTCACATCCATGTGCTTAGACGAGCTTTAGGGTACATTTCTTTATTTGATATCTGTGGGTTTAGAAAGGCTTCAGGTTACATTTCTTCATTTCACAGCTGTATGTTCAGAAAGGCTCCAAAATACATTTCTTCATTTCACAGCTGTATGTTTAGAAAAGGCTTCAGAATATATTTCTTTATTAGCTTCAGCAGATACTGTTTCATTGTACATCAGTATAGTCTGATTTTTCTTGCTAAAGCACAAATCTAAATAGTGAGTTATGTACTGTGCCTACCCCAGATATCAAAACCCAATTCTAAGCGTCACAAGTGCACATACTTACCGCTGGATCACTGAAAGGGGGTGCTAATATAGAAAGTTTCAATATTTAATTTAATAAAAAATCAATATTGAAATCTTTGGCCATCTATTTATATGATTCAAAGGCTAATATGTTTGTTTTGTTTTTGTTTGTTTTTTGAATTTCGCACAAAGCTACCCGAGGGCTATCTGTGCTAGCCGTCACTAATTTAGCAGTGTAAGACTATAGGGAAGGCAGCTACTCATCACCACCCACCGCCAACTTTTGGGCTACTCTTTTACCAACGAATAGTGGGATTGACCGCACATTATAACGCCCCCACGGCTAAAAGGGCGAGCATGTTTGGCGCGACGGGAATGAACCGTCGCCCCTCATTTTACGAGTCGCACGCCTTAACACGCTTGGCCATGCCGGGCCTTAAAGTTGTTGCTTTGAATTAAATACAGAGCTACACAATGAGCTATCGGTGCTCTGCCCACCACGGGTATGGAAACCCAGGTTTTAGCGTTGTAAGTCTATAGACATACTGAAGAGCCACCAGGTGACAGGGTAATATGTATGCATTAAATCATGCGAAAAGTGAAATTAGCAATTAGGAAGTATGGATACGTCACCATATGTGTAAGGAAGAGCTTGTTAGAGACAATGAAAAGAAAAGGTGTTTGGGAAATGAACTGTCATCCCTTAGAGCTTTATTTCAGACAGCAAAGCTTATGTGTTAAAGCTAAATTTGTGAATTTTCCTGTTTGGTTATAGGTACTTGAATTAAAGGTGACGTCATCCTTTTGAGTTTTAGTAGTTGCTTCAAATGCTTATATTTCGAAAGCGTCACTAGGTATGGTGATTCGTAATAGGTATGTTTGTCGGTGTTTCATTTCTGATCATGCCATGCAGCTCAAAGTATCCTTTGTACCAGAGATGTTTAGTAGGTATTACCTGTTTAGAAATAGGTCCATCGCATTTAGCTTTTACCTTTGCCTCGTGGCTTTAAGTACGCCCACCCACTTTTTTAACAATTTATTTATTATGAATTATTTTAGTCCACACATAAAATATTAGCTATAGAGAATCAGTAAGGTTTCAGCTAATCTTTTCTATAAAAGTACTGAGTGATACATTGTCTGGCAGCACTTATCTGAAATGTCTGAATATTTACCATGTCTTGTAGAATAAATTGTGTTATGTGTGAAACTAATACGCTTAGGTCAAGTAAGAGAGCCACATATTACGTACGTGTGTTCAGTGCTTACTAGAACTGTCAGCTTGCCTATTACCATAATCGGACGACAGTCATCTCAATTCATCACTATTAGGGTGTCGTACTCTGCAGTATCAGCTTTACACCTGAATAACACAAAGCTTACGTTTCACGTGAGCATCTGTTCGTGTGTAAATTAAACTGAAGTTAAGTTTGATAATTAATTACTTAAGTTTAACGTCTACCAGCTTTGCGTATCTTCAAAACTATTTGAGATTGACTGGCTTGTTACTCAAGCTTGTTCATAATTTAAAGGCATAATAATAATTTATAAACATATTTTTATTTTGGACTTAATACGATATCAGAAACTTAAAAACGAGTCTGTTAGCGACTTTTAATTTTTATAGAAATAAAGTTATGCATTTTTAGGCGTCAAATACACTGCTGGCCAAAATCTTAAGGCAAATAAACATAAAAAAAAAATGCATTTTGCGATGTTAGACTCAACCACTTATTTAAGTAGAACTTCAAAAGTTGAAAATAAAAATAAAAAACGTTTTTAGTATTTGATAGGGAAAATGAAATTAGTCTGAATACTAACTGGTCAAAAGTTTAAGACCATACCAAAAAGAAGTCCTAAACAGCGTAGTAAATGCCCAACAAAAAGTCTCAGTAGTGAGTTGCACGGCCGTCATTGCGAATAACTGCAAATATTCGATTTGGCATAGTCGATATAAGCGTTTGCATAAAACTGGCTGGAATGTTATTCCAAGAGTGTAGATGGCTTCACGAAGATCATGCACTGTTTGGAATTGACGTTAATTTCTATAAACTTTCCTTACCATCCACCCCAAACATTTTCAATAGGATTTAGTTTGGTCGAACACGCTGGATGATCCATGTTATTCGCCATGAAAAATTCCTTTGTCCTGTAGGCACTATGAATTTCAGCGTTGTCTTTCTGAAAGATCCAGTCATTTCCATACAAGCGAGGGTCTTTAAGTGAATAAGGATGCTGTTTTCAACATTCCAATCTAGCCAGCTGCTGTTTAACGCCCCTGTATAACCTAAAGCTCCATTATTCCATAGAAGAAGAAAGCACCTCAAATCATGATGGAACTACCTCCACTGTATGGTGTAGTAAATGTATCCAATGGGATATCCTTATCGTGCTAGTAACGTGGGAAATCATCTGGACCATTCAGGTTAATTTTTTTTTCATCAGAGAACAAAACCTTCTTCCACTTTTCTTCGTTCTATGTTTGGTCCTTCTCAGCATAGTTTAATCGAGCTGTTTTGTGGTGTGGAAGGAGGCGTGGCCTTAAAAGACGTTTACGGTTTTTAAAAGCCTTTCTCTCGTAGACGCCGTCTTATTGTGCTTGAGCTGCATTCTGCGTCCGTAAGGACCTTAATCTGGTTCGACGATCGGCTGATGTCTTGCCGCACAACGCCAACGGAATTTTCTTGGGCCGATCACTTGAAATTCTCGTTCCATAGCCCTCAGGGTCTTTTGAAAAATTTGCAACAGCAGTTTTATTACGCCCAATCTCACCAGCAATGGCACGTTGAGAGAGACCTTGCTTTTGCAATCGACAATTTTGCCACGTTCAGACTCAACTTTTTAGCCTTTGTCATGTTCTTACCCAATGTAACACAAGAGACGTCAGTGGGAGATGTTGACAACACTAATGCTTGAACACAAATCACTAAATTTCGTTAAGTGTTTGCCGATTAACGCTTTATTTCATTATGGTGTTAAACTTTTGACCAGCCAGTATTTATGCCAATTTTATAGTGTTCACATTTTTCCTATTAAATGCTAAAAAAAGTTTTTTTATTTTTATTTTCCGGTTTCTTTATTTTCATCTCTCGAAGCTTTACTCAAATAAGTGGTTGGGTCTAAATGCATATTATTTTCTTTATTTTCATTGGGCTCACGATTTTGATCAGTAGTGTGTGTGTGTGTGTGTGTATAAGTATTATTAAACCTGAAGATATAAGTATGCCTTTAGGTTTTATCAAGTGTGAATGTATATATTTTTCATTATTATCAACTGTAACTACGTGTATATACGCACACCATTAACTTGTGTTCAGTTTCTGAAAATACGGAATAATTAAGTTCCGCTCTGAATAATTTCAAACAGCTAAAGTTTTTAGTAGTTAAGCTATGGAATAAAACTATATACAACATTACTATCTTTTAAAGAGCGTTATTGATTCTGGCCACAGCCTCAGTGGTTCCAGGACAAGACAGATTTCTAAAAATTAAGATCGGATTCCTTGTTTTGAAAGTTTGTTTTCTAATAGAATTATGTTCAACGATATAGAACATTAATGATAAAGCACATTTTAGTGCTCTCATTTGTTTCAGAAAGTATAATATTATTTTTGTTTTGTATTAGGCTTTCCTATGAATCAAAGATTAGGTTACCATTTGTATTAATAATTTACCTTTTATGGTTCTAAGTTGAACGTCTCATTATAACATATCACAGTCATATAAGAAAGTTACTCATCGTTTCAACTGTAACTAATTTAGACGCTACCCGAGAAACTGTATTGTTCAATCATACACTAATATTTATATTCTAAAATAACTGCAGTCGCATCCTTGGAAGGATAAGTTGCAAACTTTGGTAAATGTCTGCTATTAAGTGATATTGATATCACATTAGATACTGGCAGGGAAGCTGATCTTTGATTCTAAAGTCATATTCCTGCATCTCAAATGATTATTGAAAATGTTCGCTTAGAAAACGAGTTTTCACACAACCCTCAAGCAATTTGAAACATTTCTAAAATAATAAAAATGGTCAGACTTTAATCTAAATAAGTCGTTATTTGTGTTTTAATTACGCAATAGTTATACTTTTTTTTTATTAGTTCCACTGACCAGTAAAAAACAACAAATTTTCAACTTTGTTTCATCCTTTCTGAAATAGGACAGTTTTAAGAGCTGCAACTACGGGGCATCTGTTATAAGGGGCAAGAGAGCGTAAAATTTTATCGATCTATTTTATACTTTTTGCCGGTTTTCAGATTGTTTGTGCAAACTGGTAAAATAATTTTTTGTTTAGTGAACTAAATCTGTAACTAATAAGCGAAGAATGATCCAAAGTCAATTTAATATGTGCTATATTTAATATCACATACTTAACTCCCTGTTTATAGTATGTGTCAGATTTAATATAATATATTCAAAGTTCTGTTTATAGTTAGATTTAATTTAACATAGTCACTTTTTGTTTATATTACGTGCTACTTTAAATATAACATACTCAACTCTCTGTTTATAATATGTACTAGATTTAATTTAACATGATCAACTCTTTGTTTATATTACGTGCTATATTTAATACAACATACTTAACACTTTGTTTATAATATATAAGAGATTTAATATAACATACTCAACCCTCTGTTTATAATATGTACTAGATTTCATGAACTGTTATACAATGTAGCATTTAAAAAATTGTTATAATATAAATAACAGATCCTTTCTCTTCCCAATAAAAAATATTCAATAAAGTAAGCGATCCTGATATTTAAAATCTATCGGTTTTAACAGGTTTATTTTTTAAATTTTTAAATAATTATGAATAATTTTGTTTGTTAATTATTGTTCAGAAATTTATGTCATTGGGAATTACTGAATGAAAAAAGTCATGAGTAGAAATACAATTAATTTTTATAAGTGATATGATGGATACTGCTATATTTTGCAAGATTTTTTGAATATCTTTTTATGAATAAGTAAACGGCATAGAAGTACATATATTAAGTTGATAGTGTTAAAGAACGTTTTGTTACGTTTGCAGTTGTAGCAGCAGGACGTCATTCAGTATTTATAAAGCGTCTCTTTGATATATACGAAAACGTCGTGAAAGTAAACGTTTTGATAAAACCTATATTTTTCAATTTTGTATGCACTGCAATGTTACTAGGGGTATCTGCTGCCGTTCCCAATTTTGAGCTACTGACAAAAAAAAGGGAAACCAGTCAGTAGTACTGTGAAACCCACTATCCACGACGAAGAATGACTATCATTCTTATAAGTCAGCTACAGCTTAATATGTGAGAATGTTTTTCGTTATCGCACTAAACCAAGGTTCAAGGAATATTTCATAGTATTGATTGCTTTAGAGACCGGTTCGCCATAGCCAATATCTAAAACGCCACCACTGTGCAAACTGAAAAAAGAAAAGATATCGATAAAGTGCGTGTAATTAACTGTTGATAAAGAGATGTTAAAATTCCAAACTGCGTCTATCTGCATGTCGGAATCCATTTTCTGTGGGAGATCGGAACGAAACAATTCTTTACCTTACGTTAATTTTATGTTGCGCACCCAATTTACTTGTGTTTAAAATCACAATGTATCTATTTCTAATTTTGTATTCGCCAACAGCAAAAATATTCCATGATGGATCACGACTTGCTAAAAGCTGAAGTTTGATTCCCTGAGGTTGAAAGAGTACACATAACTCATTGTGTATCTTTGCAATAAAATAACAAGAAAACCAATAATATGCTGAAATTCAACAACAGAAAAGACGTACCGCTAAATGATGTTTCGAGTCAGTTAGATAACAAAATTGTTACCCTGAAATCAAGTTAATTTTGTAACTTTAAAGTTATGTACATTTTGTATGTATTTCTAAATAATTGCTAAATGCAATTATTTTTAACAGTGGCTGTTTATTTAAATTTATAATAGAAAGAAAAAAATTAAAAGCATTTTTAGTTTACTTGTGAGTAATATAGCGTTCTCACGGTAATCCTTTCCTATAGTTCACATATTTTTGGTTCACTTGTAGTGGTAGTTCTTTTGTATAAGTAACATTCTGAAGGTCGGTAAGGCTGAATATTTCCGTTTCATATATTTTAATTAGTTGTCAATAATCTGACGCCGTAGTGAAAACTATGTCTTACAATTCACAATTTTTTTTATCTTACTTGTGAATTTTTTGAGTTAGAGTGGTACTTATATATTATTATTTATTAACGTTTAACTTTCAAATATTCTATAGTTATGGCTTATCTATATATGTTTATAAAACCTATATTTATAACTTGTTTGTTAATACGCCAATGCTAAAATCATAATATTTCTCACTATATACATATTGATAAAATATGCATAATGTCAATGCTACAACGTTTGTTTGATTTATGAAAATAGTGTGGGTAGTTACTGATAAATAACAAACATTTTGTACTGTTTGCATTTTCCAGGAATACATTTTACCTCCTATTCTCAGTATTATATGTATTTCCTGAAATGAAGTCGATAAAAGTTAGTGTTATTTACTGAAAGGAGGTAATTTGATAACATGGTAACGTGACCTGTTTCGTGATTGTATGTTGTTTTTCACGATAAGTATGATAAAAAGTGGCTGTGGTTTTTAATTTACACAAAATAAAATAAACTTTGAATCTTGCCGGAATACGATGGTGACAGGCTCACTTCTATTTGAGGCATGGTGCAGTAGTTCACCGAATATTGCTGACCATCTCCTCATAGAAGTTTATGATTGATAGAATAAGTGATATTCCCATATTTCTGGTTAGCTTTTCAGCTGTTAAATTTGGTGACGTATGAATGACTAAAGAAAGTATAACAGGAAGGAAGGAGAATTTCAGAATAAATTATGACGAGAAATGATTTGAAAACGGATATGTTCGTAATGATCACGAAGTGACATAATTGTGTCGGAGCGTCGATATCAAATGTCCTACGTTAGGCTTACATATTGATTTAAATGTAGTTATATAAAAGAACAATTTTCATAACTATATTGCTTGAAATGCAATACCTAAAGTTTCTCAAAATACTTTGTACTTTCTGAATGTAAGTGTATGTTCTTTAGTAAAAAAAACGTTCAAAGACTTGGAATACTATCACATACTTAGCACTATCACAAATGCGTCGTGATAGTTCATCGTATTTTACATTATTTGAAGCACATGTCATTACTCGAAAAGTGTATTTCTTGATATTCAGAGGTACATCTACGGATTTACAACGCTAAAATCAGGGGTTCGGTTCCCCCTCGGTAGACACAGCAGATAGTTCGATGTGGCTTTGCTATAAGGAAAACACCCATACATACACATTTGTTATTATTAAAAATCAAGTAGAATGAGAAAAAACTTTAAGTACTCACATAATTTTTACGAGTTTACAAATCCGGATTCAAATAAAGTAAAATTATTTACAGTATTTTGTGTGTTGCTGACAATATCAAATTAATAAACACAAAACTAACTTGAATGTTAAGATAAAACATTTTTTTAAAGGTTTGCGAGTCGCACATTACTCCTATATCTGTGTATGGTATGTAGCGTTTAATTTCTGCAATAAATACAATGGTTAAGACAAGTATTGAAACTAAGCGTTCACAATTTGTTAGATGTGATATGTGCAACGAGTTTTCTTTTCTAGGGGAACTCGTAGCAGGCATGTACATTTAAAGTAGCTAATAGTGAAGATATGTAATATGTATGTAGAGTTTGCAGGTTGAAGGCTATTCTAATTAAAGACAAAAACTGTGGGAAATAACAGCATGACTTTAAGATGAGCTTAAGCTTTTAGATCTAAGTAATACAACAACTAGCAATGACTTTCGGGAAGTTAGAAAAGGTACTATTGGTGTTAAAATAGTGTATTTAATTGTAATGAGCAAATTATATTGAATAAATGATTTCCGTCATTTCCTTGTACTGATGAGGAGCTATTAAAGAGAAAGAAAATAAATAAAAAAGAGAATGATATGAAGGTTATAATTATAGGACAATCAGTAAGGTAAATAACGAGAAGAGTTAAGTTATCCTATCCTGAGACACAGTTGGAAGACATAATTAACAGAGCAAGAGATATGATGAAGGGGACTGGCAACGAAGTAGTCTGTTGTGCATGTAAGGACTAATGATGTAAGGAAGGGTAGGTCAGAGAAACTAATGAACTAATTAATAAGTACAAGAGGTTGACAAAAGTATTTAAAGAAAAAGTCCACAACTTAATTTTGTCAGAATTAATTATAGGGATGAAATTATAAATAAGATACAAGGACTAAATGCTAGGCTTAGGTTTATAAGTAATAATGAACAGATTGACTGGTGGACTTATGGAAACAGTTCAGTGGAAAAAGATAACTTTCTGGAATAAGTCGTATACATTGAGATATGATATGAACTGGCTTGTTTGAAAGAGTTGTTAATTCAGCTGTAGTGTAAGTTTTAAACTAGGACTAGCTTGTTGAGAGGGCTAGGATAAACTAAATTCAAAATAGATGTAGGAAAAGTTAGTGTACAAAATAAGTGTAGAAATGGTTATGATGAGTATCTTAATTGTTACTATCGTAATGTTAGATGTATAAGAAATAAAACAGATGACTTTAGAGCACTTGTATCAATGAAAAATCTCGATATAATGGGAATAATTGAAACATGGTAAAACATAAATCGTTTTGATGACAGCAATTTCCTTGAAATACAGGGTTACAGGTCATTTAATAGAGATATGTAGAACACTTAAGAGAAGGGAAAATTGGGTTTATACGAGGAATGTGAGATACATCCTGTTTAGGTTTAATATATCAAAGATAATATCAGTGAGACGTATTCCACTGGGGTTTCTATTAGTGGATATAAATGTGAAATGTTTCATGTGGAAATTCGTTAAAGCACTAGATGGTATTGATGAAATTAGTTAAACCATTACAATGAGAGTTAGATTTCATCTGTTAATGAAGTTATAATTATGGTTGATTTTTATTTCAGGTGTATAGATTAAGAAATACAAGAGTCGAATCATGAAGAAAAAAGGTTTTTAAAACTTCTTCAATAAATACTTAAAAAATATATTTCAAACAATCCTATTTTAGATTTATTTTTAACTTCCAATATACAAATGATTGAGAATGTGCAAATTGAGTGATCGTTGTTTTATTAGAGTCAATGTTTTGTTGCATATGAAGATATGGAATAATGGTATTTAGGTTACAAATTTCAAATAGGCAAATTTTAAGAGATTGTAACAAGAGTTATCTGTTGTGAATTGGGCAGCTGAGTTATTTGAAAATGCTGGTCAGATAGAGTAACTTCTTAATAATGTATTTTTTAAACATTCAAGGTAGATGTATTTCTTTCTGGAAGTTAATAAAGAGTTGCAAACTATCTCTTTATTTCCTCAATGGTTTTAAATGACTTTAAGTATTGAATATGTGAGCTACTTGCTGCAATTTTGATAAGTTTTTGAATAGTGAGCAAGTATCAAATAATTGGAAGTTAGCTAATGTCACTCCTCTTTTCGTGGCAAGTTAGAAAATTTCTCCTAGCAATTATAAGCCATTTATTTTTACATCAGTTTTGGGAAAAATGTTGGAAAGTCTAATAAAAGATATTTTACAAAGCCATTTAACCAAGTTTATAATTTTACTGGATAGCCAACATGGTTCCAGTAAGGAAAAATCTTGCCTTGGAAAAGGTTACTGATTAAGTAGATGAGGATAAGGGCGAAGGTTTGGTGTACCTGGATTTTTAAAAAGTATTTGACAAGGTATCACATAAATGTCTTATTAAAAATGATTTCTATAAGTGTGGAGTATAAGTTAGCAAACTGGATTTGTTTGTTTGGTTGTAACTAAGCGCAAAACTACACAGCTGTGTAGTGACTATCTGTGTTTTGCCTACCACGGGCATCGAAACCAGGTTTCTAGCTTTGTAACTTTGCGTGCATTCAGCTGTGCCACTGAGATAGCAAACTGGATAGAAAAGTGGCTGAATGGAAGAAAGCAGAGGGTAGTTATAAATTGTGATCAGTCAAACTGAATTATTGTTACAAATGGGATACCACAGAGTCCAGCCTTAGGACTTTTGCTTTTGTGGATTTCTATCAACAACACGGATGAAGATATGGTAAATAAATTACTTACATTTGCAGATGATATTGAGGTCTTGGGTGTTGCTGAATATGAAGAGGGTGCTGCTGATTTACGAAAACGCTTGGATCATTCAGTGAGTTGGACAAGTAAATGGCGAGTAGATTTAAATATAATAAATGTGAAATAATGCCTGCATGTTATAATCACTTGAATTATAAATATAACTTAGATGGGAATAACCTTAACAGTGACATAAAAAGTAACCTGGTGTAACAGTTGATCAATCTCTTAAGCCATCCATGCTGCGTGATGTTTCTAGTGATAAAGCAAATATAATTTTATGTTGTATCTGCAGAAATATTAAATGCAAACCTAACTAGATTATAATTCCATTGGTTAGGCCAAATTTGAGTATTTTATTTATTCTTGGGCTCCTTACCTTAGAAAGAACGTTGAATTGTTGGAAATAGTTTTAAAAGGGGTTTACCAGATTGGTTTCTGAGACAGGAGGGTTGTCATACACGAGAATATTTAGATCTCTTAAATTGTTTTCTTTTGAATAAAGAAAAGTCAGAGGGAATCGGATTCAGATGATTAAAATTGTAAAGGGAGTCGATAGGGTTGATGCATTATCGTTTTCATAGTTATCAGTGAGAATAGTAGGACTAGAGGACACATAATTTTGGTCGGGGAGGAGTTATCTTCATCTAAGACAGTTTTATTTTTCTAACAGGGTGGTTGGGCTATGGAATAAATCGATGTGAATGCTGCGGAAGTAGCAGATTTTAGTCATCTTAACAAAAAACTTCAGAAGTATAAGAAGAAGTAAAGGAATGATAAAGACTGGCTGTAAGATATTTTAAAATTTATGTATATAATAGTTTTATTGAGTTTATTTTATAGGATGAGACAGCCACACTTACAAAGGTAGACATGTTTAG
Organism: Carcinoscorpius rotundicauda; assembly: GCA_011833715.1. Taxonomy (NCBI): domain Eukaryota; kingdom Metazoa; phylum Arthropoda; class Merostomata; order Xiphosura; family Limulidae; genus Carcinoscorpius; species Carcinoscorpius rotundicauda. Next base: position 55,467,368 of record CM022399.1, on the reverse strand, counting down.
ATCAAGTAACAAAAAACACTTTTGATTTACCCTAAACCCACCTTTGGCAAACCACATTACCCAGAGAAGGAAGAAAAAAATAGATGGGTTAAGATCCGTTTACTGAGGGTACTTATCTAGAATAGTAATATTGCTTATATGCTTTCCTGTTAACCTCTTGAAACAAAAAAAATTCCCTTTGTACAAAGGTAGGTATATGATATATGACCAGATCAAAGACTAAACTGTTTTTGCCTGTGATTAAAACTTTTATCTGTTTATGAGGTACACACATGGAATTTAGCGCAAACGTGATAACTTCGTGAATTTTGTTTGTTTTTCTTTTGCCGTTACATGTCTATGTTAAAAAAAACAGAGCACATGCGCCTTGCTCGTTAACAATATCATAATGATTTTGTCATCTATGATTTTCCAGTAATGGCATAACCTGCAGCTCAGTTATTAAAGTACGTAATTTTCTAAACGCCTAAATATGACACTAGATAAACATATTCATGACAATACTGTTACCAACGTTGTCTCATTAATAGCTATCGTAATTTACACTAAAATATTGTTTTATAAACTGAGAAGTATAACTTCCATTTTTACTAGTGCTTATTTAAAAAAAAGAATATTGTGTACCGTATTAATTTATTTGTACTAAAAAGTAAAAGATGTTTTTTTGTAATACAGGGTGTTAGGAAAGTCACTGTGCAGTTTTGTCTGTTAAAAATATATAAGTGCACAGTGACTTTCTGAACACCCTGTATAATAACTGAGCTTTAATGTTTGTTTGGAAATTTGCGCAAAGCTATACGAAGACTGTCTGCGATAGTCGTCCCTAATTTAGCAGTATAAGACTAGAGAGAAGGCAGCTATTCATCATCATACACCGCCAATTCTTAGGCTACTCATTTACTAACGAATAATGGGATTGACCGTCACATTATAACGCCCCCACTGCTGAAAGGGCGAGCATGTTTGGTATAACGGGGATTCGAACCTGCGACCCTCAGGTTACGAGTCGAGTGACTTAGCCACCTAGCCATGCCGAGCCTAAGTATATTTAAAAGAATGTGAGAGGATTGTATATTTGTCAAAGCAAGTTTTACTAATAAATATGCAAGTTACTGTAAAAATTAACAATTTTTTAATATAAAAATTGTAATTTACATTAAGTCCCAAATCATATACCAACACTTTTCCACAAAAATTTACTGATAAAATAAAAACTACGAACTATCTAATTTGTACTTTCATTATGAAAGGTCGGTAATGCGTAATGAGCTTAGTACTCAGATCAAAGACTCCAGGCTTCAGACTATATGTACGTATAGATTTGAATTTCCATACGAAGCAAAAGAGATCATATTGATTAAAGTTATCTCAGTTTTCGTCTCCAAGTTCTATCTTATGTGAACCAGGCGTAAATGTGTATCAGAATACAGTATCTTTGTTGTCTCACTCAGCACTGAGTTTTGTTACAGCTATAGATTTATGGATGGTAAGCATAACAATTGAAAAACATATTGACTCTAAGAACCAAATACACATATTTATTATGTGTTCACTATTTCATGACAAGAGATATTCAGACCAGTAATGTACAACTACAAATACAAATTACTTTTTCTCACGCTTTTGATTTATAATAGTTTTATATTTTACATGAACATTTTCATTAGTACTTTGTAAGAAACGAAAAACCTTTAATTTATTTCGGTTCTGAAATATCTTTCCTTGTTAGAGATATAAAATCCTTGTAACTAAAACCTGAAAAAAATTCGGCTTGCAATGCAATTACACTAAGATCACACGAGGAACGAATGAAACATATATCGCAACATTTCTGTTTGGAGCATGAAATATCACTGTTACCGAACATAAAAAATGACATAAACTGACCAAGCCATGTATTATAGAATATGAACTGAAATATAAGATCTTCAACTTAATTCACACCAATAGTAACTGAAAACCAAGAAACTATGGGCGCGTAGGCCCGGCTTAACCGGGTGAGTTAAGACGTTCTACTCGTAATCTGAGGGTCACGGGTTCGAATCTCTCTCACACTAAACATGCTTGACCTTTCAGCCGTGAAGGCGTTATAAATTAGGGACAGCTAGCACAGATAGCCCTCGAGTAGCTTTGTGTGAAATTAAAAACAAACAAATCTACTGCTAACAAAACTCACTGCAAGACATCCATATTTTGCCTTTGTTGTGCTTTTAAAGATGTAAAACCTGTATCAAACTCTTGCTGATGTTATTTATGTTATTGAAGTATACTCTTCAAAGAAAGACACGCAAAAGGCAAAATTTGAGACAGATTGTAAACAAGTTTATTCCGGGTAGTTCTGTATGATATGTGTGAAACTTTGCACATTCATTGATGAACATGCAAAGTGTGCAAAGGCGAAGTCCACGCTCACTAGTTGAAGTTTAACGTCACTCAACGTCAATAACGAGTGTGCCCCCCGTGAGCATCAATAACTGCTTGGCATCTCCTGCCAATGGAAGCGATGAGATGACGAATCACATCCTGTGGAATGGCTGTCCACTCAGCCTGCAAAACTGCTGCAAGCTGAAATAGAGTTTGCGGTTCAACTCGTCCCAAAGATGTTTGATGGGTTTTAAATCTGGTGATCTCTAGGGCCAGGAAAGAACGTTGATGTTGTGGTGTCTCAAGAAGACAGTGATGAGTCGGGCTGTATGAGGACGGTTTGTCATGTTGAAAAACGTCGTTGACGTTCACCATGATGGGTTGCGCATGGGGCCTAAGAATCTCGTCGACGGTTGCGTAAGGTTCTGATCGGAAATCCTACGCAGCCCTGGTATGGTTGAGGCAATAGACGTCGCAGTGGTGGTTGTTACGTTTTTTTATGTTTTATGTAGACTGAACGCAACAGAAAGACACAGATAACAGCTTGTACAATTTATTACAGTAAACTATTATATATATGACAGATATAACATAAATTATATAATAACAATGACAGATATTCAGTTTCAACATTCAAAATTAATTACAATACAAAATGGTACTGGCCTGGGTCCAATATAATGATCTAGAATGAAAGTCCAAAAGTTCAGATCAGAATTCCAAAATTCCGGTCTAGGGTGTGAATTTGGTCCCACGAAGAAATTTCTAAGTTTAAATGGAGAAGTTCAGAAACAATTCACAGTTCAATAAATTTGACGAAGTTCTTTTTACGATGCTTCCGATGAACGTCTCAAACTTGTCACCTTCCAACTTTCCTGATCTCCCCTAAACAGTTCTACACGTGTTGACATTCAGTATAACCAATAATATGAATCGTAAAGAATGACGAAATAAAATCACAGCTTCTATAGATCTAACTCTAGTCACAAATCCGAGTTGAATAAACACACAGCAAACGTTTACTTTTTCTCGAGCAAAGACAATATCTCTTGAATTGAATAAAAACTAATAACTGACTCCTCTCTTCTCCTCGCGTCTCCGAGTGTTTATATATTAGTAGGCCTACTTTTCTCGAACAATCGCGTAACTTCCACAAAACTCCAGAGCAATCCACGCACGTCCGTCCTTGCACGAGACTCGACGTCTAGACACTAGACCACCATACATTCCATTTACAGTCAAATGATCGATCTACTTAAATATAGAAATTTCTTCATGAATACCAACGTATTTTATTAGTTTAAATTTCAAAACAATAATATAAACAACAATATGGCATTTCAAACGCTTTATACATAACAGTGGTTCTATCCCAAAGGTGATGAACCGGATGTAGCGATCTTGTGCGGGCGTGGTCACACGAGGTCTGCCAGATCGTGGACGGTCACAAGTTGATCCATGTTATTGGTGACGATTCCATAGTCTTGTGATGGTGCTTGGGTAGACATTCGCAGCTCTGGCAACATCTGATCGAAATTCGCCTGCCTCCAAGCGACCCATCACTTTAATAGGGATTTTGCACATGTTGCACTTGCAGAACATGCAGATCTCTCAAACAAATTTATTGGATACGAATGTGTTTTAGGGAAAAATCCGATGTTTTCCTCCGTTTTCAAAGTGCACAACTTTTATTGTCATTTTGGTCTGACAATCAGTGCCTTAACACATGCTCTGAGCTTATACCGTTATTACACATATTTCTCTTTAAAATAAAAATATCCCTTTTGCGTTTCTTTTTTTTTTTGAAGAGTTTATACTGTTCAAATACAAAACTTTTGTACATATTTTTAAACAAAATTAAGAATGTAGTATCAGCTAAACTACGTTGTCTGTGTAGGCTTAAAAAGTTAAAAGATAATATTCTGATAAACATGATCTATTTTTTACCCATTCCTATTGAAATCCAGTTATTATAGATGGAATAGTGATTACTTTCTTTGTTCGACTACCAATACGTTTACCATTATCCCCAGTACGGTGAAAATTTAACATGGAACCATTCGAGAAAAGAACTTAACACTAAGTTCTTGTATCCAGGTATGAAATGTAAATACACCTTAGTAATATGATCTCATGATAGTGAGACCCATTCAAACATTCTAGACTATCATAACTACCTTAAAATGCATTTGATTTGAAATGAAAACAAGGAGCAAAGGGAACCTTTGTCTTCTGTTTCTGTTAACTGCTAAAAATGGGTGCAGAGTGGCTGCTAAAGTGTATCGTAAACAGACTCACAGTAACATATATTTGAATTGTAATTTTTCTGATACACAGTCTATGAAAATCGTAGTTTTGAAATGCTAATTTGAAGGAATGTGTGATCACATCACAGCAATAGAACTTTATCAAGAGTAATAGTCATCCTTTAAAGTTACTAAGAACACCAAAACAGCGTGACAATTGAAGAAACTTTGTTAAAACATCCAATCGTTTTTACTACAAAGGCTTAAGCGAAAACATTCAACATATTTTTAAAGACGTTTGACATTCTTCCTGGTCACTGATGTATGTGGATGCATATATGTTGTTATGTATATGTGTAAATATTTTGTAAACGACAACATGTCGTATTGTGTTTGAATTTTCATTTGTATTATTCATTTTTCCATATTGATATTATTGTTTCGAAGTTTAAACTAAAATATGTTATTTATTTAGGATAACATTTTAGAACTTTCTCGAATTAAGTAGACCAATCACATGTTTGTAAATGAGTGCTGGTGACTTTCTGTCTAGATGTGTAGTCTCGTGCAAGAACGGATATGCGTGGATAGCTCTGGAGTTGTATGGAAATTGTAAGATTGTTCGAGAAATAGGCCTATCGGTATAAAAGACGGTGACAAGAGAGAGTTTCAGTCATCAGTCATCAGTTTTTATTCGAAAAGAGAGTCATAAGTTTTATTCGAAGACAAAGAGTGAGATTCAGACATCAGTTTTATTTCAAAAGAAGAGAGTTAGTTATTTGAGAAAGATTAAGTGTTTGCTGTGAATATTCAACTTGGATTTGTGATTGAAATTAGATCTACGGAAGCCGTGATTTTATTTCGTCAATCTCTACGATACTTCTGAATTACTGCTTGTGCTGCGAGTCGGCGAATTTATTGAACTGTGAACTGTTTCGGAATCTCTTCGTGGGACCAAATTCACACCCTAGACTGGAATTTGAGACTTTAATTTTAGATCATTACATTAGATACAGGCCAGTACCGTTTTGTGTTGTGATTTATTTTGAAGTTTGAAACTAATATTATTTTGTTTTGTAATTAATTTCGAATGTTATAACTTAATATCTGTCACTATTATTATATAATTCATGTTATATCTGTTATATTTGTTAATAGTTTAGTGTAATAAATTATACAAGCTGTTATCTGCGTTTTTCTGTTGCGTTTAGTCTACGAAGAACATAAAACATAAAAAATACGTAACATATGTATATATAAAATAGCTTTAAGAGATCTGTCAAAAAATAGAGTGTTGGAGTTTTGTAAAATAAATCCGGAGACTTTCACACCTCCTTCAGCGAAGTTTTTCATCAACTTTTGCTTTAACCACAATAGAAAAAAAATCATATATCGATAAAATTAAAATAATTTTCAAGCATACCCTCAAAATCAATAAAAATGGTAAGATAAAGATGAATTACAATATTTGCGTTACAACTTCACAAACTGTCAACTATCTTATACATATGTTTATATGTATATTAAACCAGATATCAAGCTTAATAATAAATAACTCTATGTTGTTGAAGTCAAAGGCCCTACTAGTATAATCGTATCATCCAAACCTTGACCCATAACGTCTCAGAAGAAATTGTTTAAGTGTATACGACATATCTATTTCATGAAGGTGGTTCTGTAAAGTAGAAGATTTTACAAATCTACCTAGCTAATGTGTCCTTTCCAGTTAAAATATTTTTGCACTGGTAAGCTGATGTAATCTGTAGAGCTAGGACAGTCATTCTGAATGGAACTTTTTAACTAGATTAGGAAACAAAAGACAATGAAATAGATTATCAAAAGGAATATATTTTCTTTATATGTATCTTATAGATTGAATAAATAAAAGCAACAAGCTCGGTTTTACTCTTCTCAGGAGTGATCGTATTAAAGAGATTTACACACACACATATATATGTACATATACAGCTGTTGGAAATAAAACGAATTATTGTCTGTTTTATTCACTCTAGGTTATATCATAATTGTTGAGTAAGACACAATAAATATTAAAAATAAATAAACACAGAAGTTTACACATTGAAAGTGGGCGAGCAAACGATAGCTTCGTGTTTTATAACATATGAAAACATCATCTTAGCATGTGGAATATAAAATTTACAAAGCGTATTGTGTAAGCTATCTTCCAATTAAATATAAGATGGAAATATGAAATCCTTCGTAAGTAATGTATTTAATTCGACGATACATTTGCAATATGTTTTATCACTTTCATATTCCACATTTTTTAACGTGTGGGCTGTATTTTGGTTTATTGTTTAGTTACGTTGTAAAGACTATTTAACCTTACATACCTTATAGATCACATTTTAAATTGTTAAATATTGTTCAGAAATATATATGCAAAAACGGCTTGTTTGGGTTCAGAAAATATTTTACATAGAAGAGCGAACAACGTTTCGACCTTCTTCGGTCATCGTCAGGTTCACAAAGAAAGAGGTAACTGGCCGGAAGCTGACCACATGTTTGGAAGGGGTTGTATAACTGAGTGTCGCAATGTAGAGGGCGCGGTTTGATGTTTGAATATATAATTTTATCTATAATATTAATATAGGTATAATGGTGTTCCTTTATATTGGTTTATTTTGGGTTTAAGTTGTTGTATAAGTAAGGCTTCTTTAATTTTTCGTTTGTTTATGTTTGTTTCTTTGTTTAGTATTTGAGTGTTTTCTATGGTTATGTTGTGTCCATTTGACTTGCAGTGTTCGAAAACGTGTGAAAGTGCCTTTTTATTTTCTTTGAATCTAGTTTCCATTTTTCTACTTGTTTCTCCAATATAGAAGTAGTGGCAGTTATCACATTGTATTTCATATAATCTAAATCAACTAAATCATAAAGCCTTAATGGCCAGTTTTGATGTTATATTCCTCTTTACAGAAGTTCCAACCACTGAAGTCTGCAAGATAGCCTTAGAACTCTACATCCGAGACCCTAACCCAACTGTAGACATTCCCAGTAACCAATTAGCAACTCTCATAGAATTCACCACAATAAAGACAAACTTCATGTTCAACAACCACAGCTATATACAAACAAATGGCCTAAGCATCACCCAGTATCACTAGTTCTAGCCAATATTTTTATGACACAAGTTGAAACACTAGCAATTAACACAGCATTACATCCACCACTATACTGGTACAGATATGTAGATGACACGGTTGCGGGATTCAGATCCACAGAACACATACTTAATTTTTTCAATCACATTAACTCTATACATCCCAACATTAACTTCACATGTGAACAGGAAGAAAGCAAACAAATATCATTTCTTAACCTCAAAATTACAAGAACCGACACACAATTCAAAACAGAAATCCACCGAAAAATCACCATACTGGACTATACATTCCTTGGGACTCAGCACATAAAACAAAACAAAAACTCAAAATATTAAGAAACCAAATAAACACAGCCACGAAACTATGCTCACAAGATAAAATTAACGATTAATTAGGCAAAATAAAACAATACTTCATCAACATCAGTAAGTTTCCTCCACAAACCGTAGAAAATATTATACGTACACACGTAGATAAAAACAAAAATCAACCAACAAAAGTAAATATATCTCATGAATCAAAAAATCACGAAACCATATATTGCTGCATACCATATATTCCCGACATCAGCAGAAAAATAACAAACATTTGGCTAAAACCAGTAACAAAATAAGACATTCCAGTTAATACCAAATTTATTCCAAAACTAGGCACAAAACTGAGGTCTATACCATTATTTATAAAATACAAATACTGCCACGACTTCTATATTGGAGAAACAAGTAGAAAAATGGAAATTAGATTCAAAGAGCATAAAAAGTCACCTTCACACGTTTTCGAACACTGCAAGTCAAATAAACACAACATAACCATAGAAAACACTCAAATACTAAACAAAGAAACAAACATAAACAAACGCAATATTAAAGAAGCCCTACTTATACAACAATTTAAACCCAGTATAAAGGAACGCCTTTATAACTATATTAGTATAATAAAATAAATAAATTATATATTCAAACATCTAACACCGCCCTCTACATTCCGACATTCAGTTACACAACCCCTCCAAACATGTTGTCAACTTCTGGTCAGTTACCTCTTTCTTTATGAAACTGACGATGACCAAAAAAGGTCGAAACATTGTTCGATCTTCTGTGTAAAATTTATTTTCAACCCAAACAAGCCGTTTTTGCATATATATTTCTCTACAAGTGGGTTTTCTCGACATCACTGAAATGTTGTTCAGTTAGCATACAGACGGTACTAATAATAGGACAAAAAATTTAAAACAATTCTAGCATGACGTGAACCCGTTTTACATCACTGTTGGCCACACATAGATTGTTTTATTTATATAAATTTCCAGATTATTAATGTGTATAATTTTTTACTTACTTCCTACAGAGCCACGTTTTAATACTTGCAACACAAGCCATCGTTTAGTACTGAGTCTAGGAAGGTCAAAGGGGAACCATTCCAAAAACCTCTGATTTAGGGTTAATTTGATACACTCGATAGGTGAAGCTCGACCACAATATCTAAAACAAGAATAATTAAAATATGACATTGTGAAATTTGTATGGATTATACTATGGTGGTACCATACTGGACATTATACCATTCTACTTATATTTACTCTTCATGGTAGAAATGACATCTTTAATTTGAGAATCGTTAGGGACATCATCTATAGAGTTTTGCTTATAAAAACGCTATAATAAAAATAATTTTAAGGCCAAGAATTTTATAAACAAGACATATAATAAATACAACAGACAAAAGACATTGATTATAAAACTAAGTTTTGAAACAAAGAATCATTCTGTTTTGTGTTACCAATTCATTTGTCTGAACATCAATTAGGTAAGACTTGTAGATTGTTTAGAGTAATAAACGTGAGAAATATTTAGTACCAGGAATAAAATCAAATGCTAACCACAACATTATTTGGGAAACAGAAGTCATCCTTCAGAAACTCAAAGGAGTAGTAATTTGAGAAATTATTTACTCTAACGTTTTAGAAGACTTGAAAACTTAATTTTTGAATCATTACAAAAACATGGAACGTATTTCACATGACGGATCTACTGAAATATTTTCTATAAAATGTTTCTATTTTCGAATACAGTTGTCTGACGCCTCAAATCCTGACTATAATAAAGTGAATGACATGTCAGGGGCGAATTCCCAACCAGTGATGTCGAGAAACCCACTTGTTGAGAATTTTATATGCAAAAAACGGCTTTTTTGGGCTCAGAAAACACTTCAAATAGAAGAGCGAACAACGTTTCGACCTTCTTCGGTCATCGTCAGGTTCACAAAGAAAGAGGTAACTGGCCGGAAGCTGACCACATGTTTGGAAGGGGTTGTATAACTGAGTGTCGCAATGTAGAGGGCGCGGTTTGATGTTTGAATATATAATTTTATCTATAATATTAATATAGGTATAATGGTGTTCCTTTATATTGGTTTATTTTGGGTTTAAGTTGTTGTATAAGTAAGGCTTCTTTAATTTTTCGTTTGTTTATGTTTGTTTCTTTATTTAGTATTTTAGTGTTTTCTATGGTTATGTTGTGTCCATTTGACTTGCAGTGTTCGAAAACGTGTGAAGGTGACTTTTTATGTTCTTTGAATCTGGTTTCCATTTTTCTACTTGTTACCTCTTTCTTTGTGAACCTGACGATGACCGAAGAAGGTCGAAACGTTGTTCGCTCTTCTATTTGAAGTGTTTTCTGAGCCCAAAAGAGCCGTTTTTTGCATATAGAATTCCCAACCGTTCGACCGTGCAGTACCTGTACTGGTATTTTAATAGTTCGAACATTTATATGACAGTTCTTTCCAAAATGAAGGGTATTCGTAAAGTGAGAATTTTTAAAGATAGTTAATGCTCTGTGCATTCAACCTTTTCAACATCATAACATCTTTGTGAACATGCTTTTGTACATCTTAAAACAAATTTCTAATGTCGTATTGTGATACTAATTTTCTTGAAGCCCTCCAGTAGTACAGCGCTATGTCTAGTTATCTATACGCATGGTGGGTAGAGCGTCAGTGACTTATTGGGTAGCTTTGTTCTTAACTACAAATGAATAAAACTAAACAAAAAGTTTCTTGAACGCTATGTTTGCATAGTTGAAACTTTAATAAATTCTGCGATTTTTTTCTCGGGTACCATGACTGTAACAACATCTCTGTTTTACGTTTTGAAAATAAAAAAATAATACATCTCTCTACTATTATTATTGTTTTACGTTAGTTATCGTAAATTATAACTTGTTTTCCTACACAGCACATCAGGTGTGTTACAACAGTTGTAGCTATAACTTTCAGTGGTGTTTTCATATTTTTCAGGAAATATGTTTCATTTTTTTAAAATATTTAACTTATATAATTTATGGTTTGCTACACTCACGGGGGCGAGAAAAGTGTGATTTTTCATTTAATGATTACATAAGACAACTTTATATATTTATAGTTCTATAAGGCAAGACCATATGTTTACAGTTCTACCAATTAGACTTATATACTTACAGCTCTATTAATTAACTTTCCTACATTTTCAGTCGATAAATCGAAACTTCTGTGTTTATAGTCCATAAGTTCACATTTTTATAAATATGAATAAGGAAAATTAGGTATAAAGTTATTTTCTGAGTAATTGACCGTTCAGTAGAAAATTTCCTCGAAACTCTTCATGGGTTGAGTTGTATAAAACACTACATACATAACTTTGCTGCTTAATGGAATACACTATTGATTCGAACAACAACTGCATCTTTCTTGACGATCTAAGATTTTTTTAAATATAAATAATAGTCACTAATTCAGGTTGTAATGATGTAAATGTTTGCAAATAACAGGACAGCTGAGAGAAATATTCATGCTTTACGTATTAATAAGCAAAATTTTTGTCAATGTAAAGCATTTAAGTTATTTTTATTTCACTTTCTTAACTTAGTTAAATAATATTGGTTTAAATGTTATAAATATATTTTGTTAACTGGAAATGTTTTGATCATTTTATGAATCAATCATAGTTATAATGGATTCATCAGATCTCATTATGTATTACTGTCTGTTATGACAGCCAAATATCATCGAGAACGATTAGATTTCATAATAATTTTATCATCTTTTTCATTTATATTCTACAAAATAGTTCAATTCATGTATCTTTACTCGGATGAATATTCTTTCAAATTACATTCACTCGCTAAACTTTGATACAGTAAGCATAACTTACTGTTATTTTTGCTCTTTTAACACTTTATTTGTACTCAAGTTTAAGCCATCTTTATAATGTAAACTTAGCTTTAGATATAACCTCAGTCTAAAATTTATGAATAAGTCCACATCGCATTTAATTTTTAGAATGTAGTTTAGAAAAACAGTATTTGTGCATTGGTGAATGTTTCCTTATGAATGTTTTAAATTAACATTTAATGCTTTCGAAAGTCAGTGATACATTGAAGGATATAAATAATCTTAAATAATGAATGTTTAACTATGAACACTCTTTACTCTTTGTTTTACTTTTCTCACAGAACCTAAAGGAACAAATAATGACAACCAACGTTTGGGTAGAACAGGTGAGTGAAGGCTGGCTTTATTTAATAAATTTATTTTGTTTTTGTTTAGACACAAAACTGCTCAGACTTATCAAGGAGCTATAGAGAGGTAAATTTAACAACTTTTGTCTAGTTGGTAGCTGTTAAATATTCTAAGAAATGAAAGAAAATGCAAGATGGAAGAAAATGCGTTTAATTTTTAACTAAATTGTAATATTTAAAAAGCAATCCTTCTTCAGATATGTTTCGGTTAAAACATTATATTTAAAACAGGCCATCACTTTCATGTGCTGCTATTGTTATGTTTTAGTTTATTAAGATCCATCGCTATTTACAGTTTATTAATATTTTTTTATCAGTTTTTGTATCAATAAGTTTTAAAAATATTGTTAAGCTTAAGTGTGCAGGTATAATATAACATACTCATCACATATTATTTCTTATGTGTGTTATTTATGTTATGCTGCTAGCAGTTAGTTCCGAAATAAAGAAGAACGAGTAAAACACAACATATTTACGCATTAATTGTGAAAGGTATCAACAATACAATTCTGTAATTTTGTGGTTTATGCTTTTTTATTCATTTACAACAGCTGTTTGTAATTTGTTTTAGGTGGAACTGATCTTAACATGAGACTACCACACTATGGTTAGAAGGCTTATAAATATAGTATAAGATAATGATTAAATATGCTTATGAAAATCTGGGTAGCACATGTAATGAATGCATCGTTCCACTGCGACATTACGTTGACTGTGACTTACACGTTATGCTGAATTTCATATTTGGATACAACGTGATAAACTATCTGGTGAGGACTTGTGAGCGTATTCTATGACGATATATTTGAATACATTGAAGGTCACCTTCAAAGTCAGTGGCATGTATGTAGACAAAAACAAACAAAACCTTTTAAATCCAAAATGAAGAAAACACTCTTCATGAAAATAGTTGTAGGCATAATCGCACTCATTCTATGTATGTGGAGTTAAAAAACAGAAGAACAGAGGTTTAAAGTGGTATATCAAAAATTTGCATAAGCTGATTATTTAATTTTTGAAAGATCCTAAAGCTTAAACAGTCTTACAATAAAGGTTTCTGCACAATAAAGCGCGTACTCGTTGTGTTGCACCTGCTCCTTAGTCATTTGTTTCTTTTGAACTTCGTACAAAACTACACTTGGGCTATCTACGCTAGCCGTCCCTAATTTAGCGGTGTAATACTAGCGGGAAGGCAGCTAGTCATCATCACCCACCACCAACTCTAGAGTTTTACTTTTACTAATTAATAGTGAGATTGACCGTCACATCATAACGCCTCCTTTGCTGAAAGGGCGAAAATGTATAGTGTGATAGGAATCGAACTCACGATACTCAGATAACGAGTCTAGCGCCCTTACTACTTGACCATGTTGGGCCATCTGATTCCAATGACTAACGGTACACTATTCATTTTTAGAACAGACTGTTTTGGACTTATTTTGTGTAGGGTGTCACCAGATAAACGTTGATCAATAGTATTCTGAACGTCAGATAAATGTCATTCTTAACATCATATGGTAGAAAATGAGAACCAGGAGCTGCATACTATCGGTTTGTTCGCGTTTAAACTTTTTGCGGGTAAACCAAAAAATAACAATCAAGCTCGACTGTGAAGCTGCTATATTGGCATTTCTCTTATTTATTGGTTGTTTGACACCACTTTGAATACGCTATAATGTTTACTTTATAATGTTTACATGCTTTTATATCTGTAACTGTTGTTGTTAATTTTTGGTTTAGAATATTTAGCTTATTATAAAAGCAAAAGCCATTTTTATGCAATAATCTTTAAGGCATGAGTTTTTATTCGACCACGTATTACCTTAATGATATGGTCATACATGAGGTAAAAAAAATCGTCCAGTAATACTAACAATTACTTTCCTAGCTCTATCCATTAATTTCCGAGCATATTAAGGCTATCATCACACCAACAAACAATCTGTTTATAATCACATTAAGCAACAGTTTTTTTATTTTATATTGTTAGGTTTGAAGTACATTAAATTTGTTTGTTTGTTTTGGAATTTCGCACAAAGCTACTCGAGGGCTATCTGTGCTAGCCGTCCCTAATTTAGCAGTGTAAGACTAGAGGGAAGGCAGCTAGTCATCACCACCCACCGCCAACTCTTGGGCTACTCTTTTACCAACGAATAGTGGGATTGACCGTTACATTATACACCCCCACGGCTTGGAGGGCGAGCATGTTTGGCGCGACGCACCATGCCAGGCCGAAGTACATTAGAACTCTCAGAACATTCTGTGTTGTTTCAAGTGTATTGGAAGAGTTAGATCACTTCGAGCAATAGTCTACATTTAATACAGAAGAATTAGTAGGAAAGAGATAGTTGGATGATTACACCAAATGATGATTCGTAACTAATGCTGGAAAAGTCCAACACAGAAAAAGACAGATAAATTCAGTTAAGGTGAGCTTGGATATAAAGTTGAACAACAATTTGATACATGCAACAACGACCGCTATCTTGAAGTACGAAATAATTTTGTTAAAATACACTAATGTACATATTCCTGTGTTTTACTTTAAGTTGTTAAATAATATGTTACCATATCTCTGTACATATTTTCACTTGTCAGATATTTTATAGTAAGCGAACTTAATACATATCATCTGCTTAAATATTTCAGTACTGGGAGGACTACAAGCTTAAGTGGGATCCAAGAGAATACGGAGGGGTAGACATGTTGCATGTGCCTTCTGATCACATCTGGAGACCTGATATCGTTTTGTATAATAAGTAAGTCTCAACAGGTATCTATCTGTGTATTTTGTCGTCTGTATATTTTACTTTTATAAATGTAGCGAAAGTTTGTTTTGAGCTCCAGAAGCTGCCTGAAATGCATACAGATAAACGTTCTACATAGTTTTCAATGTAACCTGTGGTTGATGCTACCATATAACCACTCCAGGCGAATATGTTTGAATTTCCCATAAAGCTACCAGAGAGGCCCCCCAGTGGCTCAGCGGTATGTCTGCGGACTTACACGCTAAAATCCGGGTTTCGATACCCGTGGTGGGCAGAGCACAGATATCCCTTTGTGTAGCTTTGTGCTTAATTCAAAACAACAACAACAGCTACCAGAGAGTTATCTGAACGAACCGTCCCTAATTTTTGAAGTTATAGACTAAGAGGAAAGGCAATATAGTCAACTTTACTCACTGCCAACTGTTAAGCTACTCCAATTTAATAGTGTAAATCCACTGTTATCTTTATAACTCACCTACAACCCTAAAGTTCGGAGCGCGATTTTAATTTTTAGGAGGTAACGGGGCGAAATATACAAAACCTCATATCTTCAGTCTACACAATAAGCACTGGGCATGAATTATAAGCGATTGGCACACATTGAATCGAATGACGTTTTCAAAACCTAATCTGAATTGTGTTTGCAAACCTTGATACCCGATAACGTTAAACAGAATTTATGTTACATTCTACCACAGTTAGGTGTTAATAATGGCAAATTAGTTTAGTTTGTTTGTTTGTTTTGGAATTTCGCACAAAGCTACTCGAGGGCTATCTGTGCTAGCCGTCCCTAATTTAGCAGTGACTAGAGGGAAGGCAGCTAGTCATCACCACCCATCGCCAGCTCTTGGGCTACTCTTTTGCCAACGAAAAGTGGGATTGACCGTCACATTATACACCCCCACGGCTGGGAGGGCGAGCATGTTTGGCGCGACTCGGGCGCGAACCCGTGACCCTCAGATCACAAAGGGCGCGCCTTAACGCGCTAGGCCATGCCAGCCCCGCAAATTAGTTTAGAAAAAGATAATAAACTTCTGAGAAAGTCAGACCGTTAAAAACAAAATTCTGGAAAACAAAATTAGAAATAACTCATTATTTCCATGCAAAAGACTTCATAAAGAATTTTTTTTTCTCTTAATCTGTTCTTGCGGTTGCAAAGCTAACTTCTTGTTTAAAAATATCATGAGAAAATGAGTTCACTAATACTGAAATTGAATGCACGAGCAATCTGGATATTTCATCCAATTCAAAGTGAACCATGCGTAATGTTAGTCCAAACTGTATATCTTTCATAAACCTCAACAGCCAGGATTTATTGAGTCCAACACTGCAAACTGACGCATCTACTGTTTCCAAAGATTCTTCCAATGTTTTATTAAATTTGTATTCACGATACCTTTTATGAGGTGTATCAATGTTTAAAACTGGTGACCGTTTCTGAATTTCACGAACCAAACTACTCCAAACCTGTAGAACATACTTTTACGGACTCAATTTTAAAACTGAAATGAGTTAACGTGTCGCCATCGTTAATTAAAAGAATGCTGCAATCTATTGAAAAAGATGTATAGTCAGTAAATCATAAACACAATAAGATGCACAACATCACTCAGATAAATCTGTACAGTTCACTTATGAGTTAAAGATACGAGGACTGATATATACTACAAGATCATCCTCACCTTTATGTATGGATTAACTTCAGATCTTGTAACGAATAAAATCTAAACCTATTCCTAACAAAATAATGATTACAATAGGTAGACGAGGTTTAGAAATTTTATAAATATAAAAGCTTCAGTTTTTGTATTGATATTTTTTTAATTTTTTGTTCACTTCTTCTAAAGTGACTGGTTTAATCGACTTTTCCCCTAAGCCAAAGCTTTTATTATTATCATAAACGTCATCACAAGAGTAAAGTGAGTGGATCAGTTACATTCGTTTGAGTTTCACTGTTTGTGTAGTGAGCAAGTAGACAGCATGGTTGTACACAACATCAAACTTTTTTTGACTGTCTTTCTTACATTGTTAATTTTTGGTTGGTTGGTTGGTTTTTCAGAATAACTAAACTATTCACTATCGGGATACTTATACTACAGTAGTTTGGCAAGTTGAATTTATTTAATTTTATGTGTTTGTTCTTTATTTCAGAATTTTCACTAAAAGGGTCACAAAAGCTAAATGTGAGTAGCCGTTCCTAGTTTTGTTGTGTTGGGCTAAAGGGAAGTGAACAACACCCACTGCCATCTTTTGAGGTACTCTTGTTTGATCGAATAATGGAATTTGGCTGTTACTTTATTGCACAATGTCGTCAAAGTTAAAGGCGTGTTTTTGTGGCAGTGAATCTCTATATTCCCAATCGAAGCACCCTAGCTCTGCTCAGACTAATACAATGTACTAAATAAAACCAGTTTTATGTGTTTAAATATACTTAATATTTTTTTCCAATTAAACGATAAGTTTAAATTCGGATTTAGCTTTAAAAAAATTGTATTCTGTAAGTCGACAATGACTCAGTACTTCATGCTAAAAATATTGAACAAATATTTCAATTTTAAATAAGATATTCGTTTTAACGTTGAAAATTAATTTTAGCTTCTGTGTGAGTAGATTATAGAGAGACTGTAAATGCTATTTAAGATATCTTACATACATTTAGTGAGATGAAATAGAGGTTTAGTTTCTTGTTTTTCACAAGAACACCCAATAACTTTCGATGATTCAATGTCTACCTCTGTCCAGAATTTTGACGATGAGATATTTTATATTATTTCAGTGCAGATGGTAACTTTGAAGTTACTCTAACCACAAAGGCTCAAGTAAATTTCAAAGGTCTCATTGAATGGAAGCCTCCAGCTATATATAAGAGTTCATGTATCATCGACGTTGAGTACTTCCCTTTTGACAAACAAACCTGTGTCATGAAATTTGGATCTTGGACTTACGATGGGTTTAAAGTATGGTGGCCTCATAGATAATATTTCATATAATAATTAGTTTTCCTTTTCATTTTAGTAGGTCAAAATAATTATAATTTTGTTCATTCTGGTAAACGACTATTTTCACCTTATGTTCTCACATTGCAATGTACCTTATAAAATTAAATATCTTATATATATTTTAAAGCGGTATTTCTTAATTCATTTTGTTTTGCTGCCCTAGATTTCTATCTTTTTTCTTGTAACTACATTGTTTGTTTAAATAAAGAGACTGCTACTGATGCTTTAGTGAATTATAATGAGAAGAACAAGAAACATGCATAGTTAGGTCATGTGTTATGTGTTTATCATTTGTTGTTCTTGGATTATATAAATTTTCTCAACCCAAAACAGCCGTTTTTACATATAGATTATATAGATTGTTTTGTGATATTTATGTATTACAGTCTTCACTTGAATTCTATACTGCATGAAAATTGTATGAGTAACTCGAGGCAACATGTTGTACACACTTCATATTTGTACAAAATATTTCAGTTACCTAGTTGTATTTACTTTGAATATTAATAGATCTTGTAAATAAAGGTAAATGATTTTATTTTGCTCTCGTAATCTATGTATAACGAGCTCTATTTTATTTAGCTTAGCATATACAGTTTTGCGGTGATTTCGTTTTCTCTTGTGAAGGTAGACCTGCGACACAAGGAAGAGATTCAAGGAACGAATCGAGTCGAGATTGGAATTGACCTGAGTGAATTCTACCTGAGCGTGGAATGGGACGTACTGGAAGTTCCGGCTGTTCGCAACGAAAAGTACTACACGTGCTGTGAGGAACCCTACATCGACATCACCTTTAATATCAGTATGCGAAGGAAGACACTCTTTTACACAGTTAACCTTATTATACCCTGCATGGGGATTTCTTTTCTGACTGTTCTGGTGTTTTACCTGCCCTCTGACAGCGGGGAAAAAGTGACCCTCAGTATTTCCATTCTGTTGGCCCTGACAGTGTTCTTCCTTCTTCTGGCGGAAATCATTCCACCTACGTCGTTAACTGTGCCTTTGTTGGGCAAGTACCTGCTCTTCACCATGATCCTTGTCACACTGTCTATCTGTGTTACTGTTGTGGTACTTAATGTGCATTTTCGCACGAGATCCACCCACCGTATGAAACCTTGGGTAAAGCATGTTTTCATGCAGCTGTTGCCTCGTCTTCTCCTCATCAGGAGACCGTCAGAAAATTCCACTGACTCAAAAAAAGTTATGGTTCGAACCTGCAACGGTACAGAACTCCATGATTACAATTCCCACAGGGATTCTTTTCCTCAAAGAAACAGTTATGACACTGAATATGCCCCTGAACTCAATTATAGCGGTTGTAGAATACATGGTCCTGGTGTTCGTTCTCTTGCAACGATGGGAAGCCCTGTGACGTCAGAACAACAGGAGCAGACGAGGACTCCTCCAGGAGCTAGAAGACTACATTTTTGTCCGGAGTTTGAGAGAGCAATGGAGTCTGTCCGCTTTATAGCAGATCACACTCGACGATATGAAGAACACATATCTGTAAGTTAAAATTTAATTTTGTGAAAGCAATTGATTAAAAAGTTCAATGTGCTTTTTTTTTCTCTCTGTAAAATTCTATTAACAATTCCCATAAGTAAAACATTATTTTGTGTTAATGTGGAACTTCTGAACCATAATGTGTATACCATAAGATTCAATACTTTTGTGAAACTTACTTAAAAAAATACAAGTGGTTCATCATAAATAATCAACAAATCGTCAGTTTTTATCTGACATGGCCGAGCGCGTTAAAGCGTGCGATTCGTAATCTGAGGGTCGCGGGTTTGCATCTGCGTCGCGCCACACATGCTCGCCCTTTCAGCCGTGGGGGTGTTATAATGTTAGGTCAATCTCACTATTCGTTGGTAAAAGAATAGCCCAAGAGTTGGCGGTGGGTGGTGATGACTAGCTGCCTTCCCTCTGGTCTTACACTACTAAATTAGGGACGGCTAGGTGCAGTGGGCTAACAACCTACTCACTTTAATTCCTGTTACGGAAATCGCAGTGATTGCGGCCCTGTGTTCCTTAATGGAATCGAGTGGCAGATGATGATGATGAATTTCATAATGGTATTAAAAACAGTGCAACTTAATAAGCTAAAGTTATCTAACTTTTTTCTTACATCCAACAATTAGAAGACTTTTGTTAATAATGATATTACTTTTTGAGTTAGATCATTACTGTTTGTCAAGAAGAAATTCTTTATTTATAAGATCAATATTGTTTGTCAAGGACAAAATTCTTGATTCATAAGATGGTTACCGTCTGCTAAGGACAAAATTCTTGATTTATAAAATTAATGCCGTCTGTCAGGGACAAAATTTTTGATTCGTAAGATCAATATTAATTCTGTGTGTCAATAACAAGATTCTTGATCAGCATTCAACCGTTTCTTAAAAAGCAGCTTCATTCGAGCCTCAAATCCAATTGTACAGAAACAACAAGAGCACTAATTTTATTCAGAAATGTGATGCGTACAACAGATTAAACAATAAGGTTATTATTTGTATGTTTTCCAATTTGATATGGAAGAAAGATTCATTAAGCTAATGAACAACAACTATATTATGATCAACCTGCCGAAATGACCATACTCAAATATGTAAGTACATCAGTTTTAGAAATTGTTATAACGCCCTCTGTAGGCAGTTTCAAGACATTTAATAGACTGTTTCTTTAGCATATTAACGAAGTGTTTCTGTTTCTGTGTTAAGCACATAGTTGTACAGTATCTGCACAAGGATCTGTTTTGTTTGTTTATTTTGTTGTTTTAAATCTCGCGCAAAGCTAATCGAGGGCTATCTGCGCTATCCGTCCCTAATTTAGAAAACAGCTAGTCATCATCACCTCCCGACAACTTTTTTACCAACGAATAGTGGGATTGACCGTAACATTATAACGCCCCCACGGCTGGGAGGGAGAGCATGTTTAGTGCGACCGGGATTCAAACCTGCGACCCTCGGATCTATTTTGTACCAATCACGGATATTTAACTATGGTTTTTTAGCGTTAGAAACCTACAAACTTGCTACTGAGCCAATAAGGGTGGGAGGAAAAACTTTTCACAAAACCTCTGATAAAAGTTAACTTTTAAAACTTATTTTTGCCCCCCAGTGGCTCAGCGGTATGTCTGCGGACTTACACGCTAAAATCCGTGTTTCGATACCGGTGGTGAGCAGAGCACAGATAGCCCATTGTGTAGCTTTGTGCTTAATTCAAAACAAGAACAAAACTTATTTTTGTATATAAATTAGCCTCTAAAACTTATTTTAAATTGAAGTTAACTTCGAAAAATACTTTTAAATATACCAACGGCATAAAAATCCCGTTTGAACTACACTGGGAAACTTTATCTTTGGAAATAGGTTTAATAAATAAATCACTTCTTAAATCATCGGTGATGACATATACGGATCTAATGGTCTGGAATTTGCCATGAACCAAATATTTTTACGATAAACATGATAATTTCTTCACTCCTTGAATCTTTAACAACACGTTATTAAAGTAATGTTTACAAATCGTTAAAATCAAGTGTGGTTAAGTTTTTGTAGTGCCTTATATGTGATAAGATTAATTTTTAACTTATCGTTCTTGAAGCTATACGAAATTCAAAGGATATATGTGTAGAAACCTGTATTTTTCATTGCAACATTATTTGATTTTAAACTTTTTAAGCTTGTTGACAGAAAAGAATATATATATATATATATATATTTATTATATTATGTTCAGATGAAAGAGGATTGGAAATATGTTGCCATGGTGTTGGACCGCCTATTTCTTTGGATATTCACAGTAGCTGTCCTCGTAGGCACGTGTGGTATTATTCTTCATGCCCCAACGCTTTATGACAACCAGGAACCAATTGATGTAAAGCACTCAGAGGTTGCTATTTCAACTAAACATCACAAGTTATTTTATTCGTGAACTGAATAATTGAACCGTTTTTAGTTTGTGTTGAAATAGAACTTAGCAAGTTCAGTTTTGAGCATCACACAGTTGAGCTGAACCTCTGCGCAAAAAAGTCATTAATTAATGTCTTGGTTCGAAAGCTGCCAAGTGAATCTCATGTGCTTATCTAACCAAAGATAATACATGAATCATTTAGAATACTATTGATTGTGCTTCCAACAAATTTTGAGAAAGGTCATAATTAAACATAGCGCCTTGTATGGTTTACGGAAATATATAATAGACTGTCAAGATACCCATGAGTGTGGGTAATGGGTTATTACATGGAGTTAAACGAACGAGTGAACAGTTACTATTATGGCTTTAGGACTATTTTCCAATTGAAGAATGCAATATTATTCAAAAACACGTTTAGCGAAAAGAAAAACAAACAAAGTTCTATTTAATTAATGTTTATTACGCATGTTTAAATACGATTAGGATAATTTGGCTTTAACGTCCTAAAAAGCTGCTCAATGTTTATTTGGATCTATCTATCATAAGTGAATAATTATATTTTACTTTGTATAGAATATCGATTAGTATGAACAGCTTGGATGATAATTACTGTCCAATTATCGTAACAGTGTATAAAATACATAAAAAAGTTGTTAAACGTAAAAGTATCTTCACAATGAACACTACACGGATCAAATTTTGAATTTTAGTGTTACAAGCTCTCAAGCTTACTGCTGAGCCATGAAAGGGCATCAAAGACACATCATTGAAATATTTAGAAAATATGTGTAGATCTACGGTTATTTTAATTCTTGTAATGAGTTTTGATTATGTTTTCTAACTGGCTGATAAAGAAAGATAATATTATATGAGATATTGTTTATGATAGAAATCAATAGTAATAATGCTTAATAGAAGATAGAGGCTGCGTATCTGTGATGTGTGTCGGAATTTTTTTATGGATAACAACAGTTAACCAATTCATCTCGACATTTCAATAGCTCGTGTTTCCCACTTCCAGAACAAATTATGTTTCGTTATTTTAAAAAAAATATTTTATAAAACATAAATGATGTGTAAAAATTATTATTATTTTTTACTTAAAACTACTGTTAGATGTTTATGCAATGGTTATTTTTATGAAATTTAGCCCGGAATTTCAGATGTATAACGGTAGATTACATGTATTATTTAGGTTTAGTCTAGCTGCAAACAGAAACCTTAATAAAAATACTGCATCGCATATCATTACATTTTTGAAATTCATTGATAGTTTAGTTAACGAATATTTTATCTTTAATATATATATATATATATATATCTCTGTGTGTGTGGATTAAATATGTATTAAAATGTCATCTTTAGTTGTAACAATTTACTGCGATGCGTTGAGCTGATAAAAGCAAATTCTTTTATCACAGAAGATTGTTTTAATAAATAGAGTTTAATACTTAAAATAGAATTTTGTTTTTATATTATATTATGATAGTTACAAGCTTTAATATAGTTTTAGCTACTGGACAAAAATTAAAGTTACAAAACCTACTGTAGTATTTATTTTTAAGATATATGTAATATTAATACGCGTAGTTATTTGTTTTGGAGTTTCCAGTCTTGAAACAAAGTATCTAATTCGGAAGATAGAAAAATCATTGTGACTTAGTATCTCAAACAGACTGTTTTATAAAAAAAATGTTTGGGCTAAAACTAAACTACTTTAAAGCTGAAATTTATACTTATTATATTTTCCAGTTGTTTAATGTCTCAATAGTTTTAACAAGAGCGTTCTAGTGTTCGGGACTGCATTGTGAAAATAAAGTTACTTTAGTCACAGAAGAGTGAGTTAGTTTCTTTCAAACATCTGTATTGTAGTTGACACGAGCAAATGATTTTTTACTTCTATTTGAAAAATTAGAAACAACATTACAGTTGATATTATCAAAAGATGTTTCGAATATTTTTCTTGTTTTATCCACAAAAAACGTTGATAATTTTATTAGAATTTTTTTTAAAACAGTTTCTAGATCATTTTTATATGCAAAAAACGGCTCTTTTGGGCTCAGAAAACACTTCAAATAGAAGAGCGAACAACGTTTCGACCTTCTTCGGTCATCGTCAGGTTCAGGTTCTTTTTTTTTTTTTCTTTGTGAACCTGACGATGACCGAAGAAGGTCGAAACGTTGTTCGCTCTTCTATTTGAAGTGTTTTCTGAGCCCAAAAGAGCCGTTTTTTGCATATAAAATTCTCAACAAGTGGGTTTCTCGACATCACTGATAGTTTCTAGATCAGTTAACCCTCTAACAGTCAATCTTACTGAGATAAATCTGTAGTAAACGTAATTGGTCTTGAAATGCCAGAGATATAAATAGACCGTTTGCAAAGGTAAAGTAAGGTGTGTGTTTTTTGCTGGCATTATACTTGCTAGCAGAAGATGTATTCAGCTTGTTATTGAAATACATAATGTTTTAGATTTGTCGGCCTTTTCATATTCAATCCCAGAGTGCAATTTACCAATGTGAGTTGGTTTTACATTGATGATTAAGGATCTTTTCTCTTTCAGCACATGTTAAAATTTTAATATATTTTGGAAGAAAAGTTTTGTAAGAAGCTTTCTAATCGAACGTAGTTTCGTAGCAAAATTTCAAAAAAAAATCTCCATCTCATAAGTACTGTACTGTAAAATGTTTTAACGCATGATAAAGTTCCTATCATTAACTCACAACAACAAAAACAATGTTTCCATCTTATTACATATACCGTGATTAATGTGTACAGTCACAATAAAAAGAAGTAACATCACTCTCAATTTTTTATGTCTTACTTAACTTTTTGACATGAACTTTTCATATTATTTTTAGACTACAGCTCATGATATTGTTAGATAGTTATCTCTGCAATCAGCATTTTAGACATTTTAAATTGTGTATTTTTGCTAAGTTTCCTAACGACGTATTTCAACTAAGGTGTCTAATAACTATTTTCTACTGACATTTTGAAGAACGTTTCCAACTTGAAATGTTAATAACTGACATTTTCAATATTTTTTTCTCCTTAAATGTTCAAAAATGGTTTATATTTAAAGTTTTAAGAAGTGTTTCTACTGGTATCTTTAAGAACTGTTTCGACTAAAATTTATAAAAATGTCTCTGACAAATTAAAAAAAACGGTTTCTACTAACATTTTAGCGTCTCAAATCTTTATACGGCAAAGAAAAGAACTGTCACTTAGCTGTATATTTTTTTATGGTTAAAGATTTTTTTATTTGTTTTTGCATAAATCGATAATAGAACTATTTCTGAAGGTTATTCCTAATTTTAAACTTATAGATTAGAGTGAAGACAAATGTTCAACAAAACTCACCATCAAATAATGTAAATTGAAGTTAACTTATGAGTTAACCTGTGGCCCCAAAATGAGGGGGGGTCTATATTTTTTAGGCAATGCTAAAAGGACCATAGACCCACGAATCCGCAGCCTGGTACGTTAACCATTAGGTTCAGCACGTGACTAATGGAAATAATCTTAATTGTACTCATATACTCAGCTTATTTTAGAACACGTAATGGAAATTGTGGGTAATTTACGTGTGTTAAAAAAACCATGGGAATGAGCCCTTGGGTTAAAATAAGTCGTCCGTAATTAGTTATTCCTAACATGGAAGACCTTACATTCACCGTAAGCACCAAAGTATTGCGGTTCTTTAAACCGAATAACAGGATTAACGCAATTGCGTCTCGAACTCTGGATTTTTTCACTTGTTGCATGAAAATGTAAAAATATTAAGGTAGTTGTACAGCTAGGCATTTCTCTTAAATATTTTATACTCAATTTTTACTTCCAGAATGGGTTATAAAAAGCACACACGTACAGACATGAAATTCGGTATGAATAGTTTATTTTATATCTCGGTACAGCTTAACGTTTAATGCGATCGTCTTGCAACCTGTGGGTCACGAGATCGAATTCCGTCACTGAATGCGTTTGCTCTTCCCAACTGTAATGCGATGTTCATTTCTACTATTACTGTAATAAATTAGCCCAAGATTTGGCGGTGTGTGGTGCTGATTAGCTTCCTTTACTTCAGTATATCACTTCAAAATTAGGGACGGTTATCGTAGATAACTATCGAGTTGCTTTACACTAAATTCAAACAGGCAATGTTTGTTAAATTGATTCACAATACAATGAAATGTTAAAAATTAATATCGGTATTGAAAAACAATCTGTACTTTTTGATAATTATACCTTTAGTTATTTTTGGAAAAACTGTTACGCAGAATAATCAAACTTAGATTTTGCTAACATTTAAAGGTCAGTTAATTTCGTAGGTCCTTCTCGGTTACTTCATACAGTTTTACTTTCATTAATAAAATAACCTTTTTTTTTCTGTTTAAATATCAATAGTTCATAACATTACAATAATAACTAGAAAATCTACATAAATTGAATACACGACTCACCAGTCATAAAATGAATTACAGTTAAACTGAATACCTGTGTAAAAAGTCACTAGTTGTGCAATGAAGAAAACCAAAATAAACAGACGTGTGAAGATTCACTAGCTGGGAATTGAAGAACAACTAAACTAAATACGCATGTGAGGGTCACTTGTTGTGCAATGAAAAAATATGTAAAATGAATACGTGTGAAGAGTCACTACATGTGGAATGAAGAAAATTAAACTACATACACGTGTGAAGAGTCACCAGATGTAGAATGAAGAACAACTAAACTTACTACATCTGTGAAGAGTCACTAGATGTAGAATGAAGAACAACTAAACTTACTACATCTGTGAAGAGTCACCAGATGTGGAATGAAGAACAACTAAACTTACTATATCTGTGAAGAGCCACTAGATGTAGAATGAAGAACAACTAAACCTACTACATCTGTGAAGAGTCACTAGATGTGTAATGAAGAACATTTAAACTGAACAGACGTGTGGGGTGTCATTAATTGTGGGATGAAGGACGAAAACACTTAAAATGCTATCGAACTTTAAACCACTTACGGAAATATTTAACTTGTATTTTGACAACAGTGTCTTTTCTACTCAATGTATATCGTTGCACATTACAATATACTATGTAAGTATTTTTTTCTTAATTTTCTGTTTTCACACTCATAGATCTGATAGATATTTGTTTGATATGTATTTAAATACACAGTGAATGGATTATTTGTATTCACATCACGTTCACTAACATTAGAGTATTGTGTAAAAACTTTCTAAGAAACAACATAAAGGAGTATCGTTAATCAACATTTTACAACGACATATATCTAGCCACAGATGTGTTATCTGACACTTATCTTCTCTTCTGACTATTTTCAAACTAAAGGACACCTTATAGAACATGTGGACTAAACGACAGCCAGGTCAGATATCCTGAGATTCAGATATATTCATCCCTAGTTCAGAACTGTTGGCCAAAAGAAAAATTATTGTATTAAAAAAAAACACTCATAATTTATGTAGTTACCCTAAACATAGTAAAAGGAGTCAATGTTACGATTATAACATATCACAGTTAAAAGTACATTGAACGAGTTTAGCTGCGTTACGTGGCTCGAGCATTGGAACCACCTAACTCACAACACACCGAGTTAAACACCAGCCTTCGCTTAATCTGATATCTATTTAGTTTGTTTTGAATTTTTCCCAAAGCTACACGAAAATCATGGAGTTAAAGCCTGCCGTGGAGAAAAGCCCCTATATTCAAGAAATGTCTTGGGCGTATCAGTTAAGTATCAGTTAAGGCCCATTCTAAATTAAGTTATATCCTGTGTTCTGTCTCTATGTCAAGATTCAACTTTTGAACACGTGTCATTAAAAAAAAAACACTTTATACTGTTTATTGTACAGAACCGATGAAGCCGCATTTTCAACCAATTTTTTATTTTATTATACAGTAAGATATTTAATCCCACGATACATTATTTGCTCCTATGGCAAAAAGAACAGTGAAAACATAAAACACTAAAAGAAAGTTATTTCGTTTTGAAAAAATCACTATTGTTTTTTTTTTTAATTTCGCGCAAAGCTACTCGAGAATTATCTGCGCTAGCTGTCCCTAATTTTGCACTGTAAGACTAAAGGGAAGGCAGCTAGTCATCACCACACACCTCCAACACTTAAGCTACTCTCCTACCAAGGAATAGTGGGATTGACCCTCACGTTATAACGCCCCCACGGCCGAAAGAGCGAGCATGTTTGGTATGACGGGAATTCGAACCCGCGGCCTTCACATTACAAGTCGAGTACCTTAACCACCTGGTCATGCGGGGTCAAAATCTGATATCTGAAAAATAAAAATATTAGTAACTCTTTTCATAAGATATTTGACCAATAATGATATATTTGCATAGATATGCAAGAAGCAATCATACTGTCTAATATTCAATACACCTAAAAATTTAGGAACTTATTTTAAATTAATTTGTTTGTTGAACATACAGAATTTTCAAATATTGTGTTCATGATTCATTCTTTGAAGAAAAAAGTATGCATAGATATAAATGTACAGAAATTTATGAATCATTGCAAAATGAAAATAAAATGCTGTACAGTTTTGCTTGTTCAAAATTATTTGGTTAGCTTTGGAAATTTTCACATGAAGCTAATAAAGTTTCCTCCATCATTGGAAGTAAATTCATCTGAATTTCATCACAAATCATTTTCAGTTTTATCCAATTTTTTAACTCAAGAAATAGTTTAACTTCTTTCAGTCGTCACACCTCAAAACAAATAAAAGTTAAGATCTGTTTTTATGAAAGTCATTGAACAATAAAAAATGGGTTTAGGTGTTATGATTTCCGAAATCGGTGCCTCCGTAATTTTTCGGAGTTTATTTGTTTTGGTAACCAGATTGCAAGCGAAATGCATATACATGCCCTATGTTATGATGTTTATTTCCAAACTTGGTTTAACACTGTATATATTTATGGCGTATGTCGTGCCAGATACGGGTAACTGAAACAAAAAAAGAAATAAAAAATATTGATTTTTTTTTCAAAACTCCCCAAACTCTCGTTACTTCTGCGAGCATGCACCAGAAAACTATTGTGAAGCGAAGTAACTGAAGTATAAAAAACTTAAGCTCAAAGCACATTTTAAAATGCCATATCACATAAACTTATTAAAAATGTATTCTGATTTACCATAACTGAGAGACAAAAATAAATTGTAGTGTGAATAGCACGATAAAAATATCAAATAATATGAAAAACTATTTTATTTTTCGTTTGAAAAACTTCTCATGTTCAACAATCGTAAATAATATTAATTTTGGTAATTTTATGAATCAAGATAGCTGAAACTCGGGCAACTGGAAACCAAAATAAGTAGAAGTTTGAATTGATATTTACTATAGTATTTTTGGGGGAAATTTCAAGAAATGTATTTATTCTTCTTTCAATACGAAACTCATAATGAGAGCTTCCCACAAACATCAAAAATCACTTCTGAATTGAGAATATACCTTTGAAAAGCTATTAATTACTTGTGTTAAGTAACAGCTACAATCATACTCACATATGAATATGTTTCAATTTCAAATATTATTGCTCATGTTTATTGAATTACAGTTACAATCATAGCTTTAAATAAATGTGTTCTGAATGATACACGTTACTTGTGGAACTAAAAACGATTAGTTAAAAATACCTTAACTGCTGATTTTTCTCTTGTTGCTAAAATTAGACTGGCATATACATAAAAGAATATAGTTTTTCTATTAGCAGTTTAATTAATACCTTACGTTAATTTTAATAATATCGTACTGATACGACTTGAGACAAAAGCTGGCTTTTAAACTATCAAATATGACAAAAGTATACACTTATAATTATTTGATTCTTTCCACGGATTTCTAAACTGATTCGCTAATGTCCGTTTCAAGACATGGTACTTTTCGGTATTTTTACCTTATAAAGAGAAAATTAAAATCTGGCTGAGCACATGACATAGCACCAAAGACGAATTGATCAGGTTTAATTGTCTGAATTATAAAGAACTTGACATAATTGATGCGCCAGAACTGCTTGTTGGATTTACCTCGTATGGTCCTATGAAAGTATCAAAATAAAACAAAATAATCAATTTAGTTAAGGTAATTTTCAAATGTGCATTAAGATAATAACTTCAAGCTTATGTACTAGGTATTCTATTTTATCGGCTATGATTCTATTTTCAAGTTAGTGTGTAGTTGAAAAGTAGTTGTCACATGTAACTCTCTTATCATATGTTACATCTTCGTCAAAGGACGTCACCTAATCACCTATACAACAATCTCAATGTTAAATTAATTCCCATACGGTGAAAATATACCCTGCATCTGTTTGAGTGAAACCAAAAACAAAATAGTATAGCAGATTTCCTGAACCAATTAAACGATTAATCACGGCCTAGTTGGTCTCCAAGCACTTTATTGCTTGCTCTTGATGATTGATGATCACATTAAGCCTATTCCTACAAGGAAATTTGCTTTGCATCATTGAGTTTTTAAAGCAGGTTTTATCTGTCATTAGTTTAATGAAGCATTTTAAGCGTGCAAAATTCTACTGGACTCTCTTGAGTTTCTAGATTTTCTTAAAAGCAGCATTTTAAAAACGCATTAAAACAAGTGTTTCAGAAATAAAAATTTGGGTCAATTAAAAACAGCATATAACTAAACTCTTCAAAGATAATAGTGTACACAAATATATAGCTTTAAACATATATAGTTCCTTAATATCTTATAACACGAGAATTTTGTTTGTTTTGAATTTCGCGCAAAGCTACACGAGGGCTATCTGCGCTAGCCGTCCTTAATTTAGTGGTGTAAGACTAGAGAGAACGCAGCTAGTCATCCTTACCCATCGAAAAGGTTGTAATACTCTATTACCAACGAATAGTGAGTTTGACCATCACATATAGTGCCCCAACGGCTGAAAGGAAGAGCATATTTGGTGTGATGGGGATTCGAACCACCGACCCTTAGACTACAAGTCAAGTGCTTTAACCACCTGGCCATGCCGGGCCGTAACACAAGAAAGGAATGTGTCTTATTTTAACATGTATCTGAAGAATTAGAACGTACATAATGGCATGGTTATGCCGTAAACCAGATGTAATCTGCATATCCAAGTCTCAAGAACTGTGTATAAATAGTTTTACAATTCATGTCCAGATCTGAGGGTTGAAATTCACAGTGACCCTCATCTCTACCACTGTTAGTAGGTAGACATGGAAATTTGGCTGTTCAAGATTACTACAGATATGGTTATTAAAATCAAAATATTCATGCGCGACAGTAAAAGCAACTTAAACTGTTTGTTTAGAATACAACTAAGTAAGAGTTACGAACAATCACTACGTTCCACCAGGTTAGCGTGATCATCATTTACTACGTATGATTCACAGTGTGTTATTTTACTAATACATGACGCTAGGAAACAAAAACTTAATATAAAGAACGATTTCTTAGCATAATTACTTCTAAGTTTTTAAAAAGTTTTATCCAGATATTAAAAACATTTTAACATATTCTACTGAATAGTCCCTAAAGTATTCGAACTTCTGATAAGACGGTGACTTTTCACTCATAACTTATTCGTTCTTATTAAACAGTGAATATTAAATATTAAAATATGATCGAATTATATTTTACATTTTACTAGTAGAATAAGAGAAATCAGGTCATCGTTGGTTGTCTCATCGTTCACTGCTCTGTTGGCAACACGTCGCTCAGAATGTACTGTGTTATCTTCTTGGACATAATTTGATAGTGTGCCATTGGCCATGCAAGTTTACTGACTATTGGTGATAGACAAAAATACTTCTGGTACGCACGTGGAATTTAATATTACTTTGTCTTTTAGTGTCAAGTTCACATAATGATAATTGAAATGACTGCCAAACTCGCACCGTTCGTCCATTACTACTCCACTTAAACTCGATCTTTGGCGGTGGAGTACACTTGAGTTATTTTTCCAAAATTCAATAGATATTGACTTGACTAGCCATTTACAACACCTTGTGACCTCAATACAACAGACATACAACTTATCCTTACACACACATATACATGTAGTTGAATTGCCCTTCAGTGACTAAAAAACAGTTTGTAAAAATTATAGATGCCGTTTCATGTTTCAAAAGAAGTGGAGTTAAAATGGTTATCAATTTATAAATGTTTCATATGATATAATATTAACCACATGATACCTTTGCATTAAAAAGACATAATTTTTTTTACAGATAATGTTGAAAAATATACAATAATTGAATGCGTCCTTTGCTTGTTAAAATGCAAAATTCAATCGATAAAATATAATGCAAATTGTTATGTATATGTGTAAATATTTTGTTAACGACAACATGTCGTGTTGTGTTTAAATTTTCATTTCTATTATTCATTTTTCCATATTGATATTATTGTTTCGAACTTTAAACTAATATTTTGTTATTCATTTAGGGTAACATTTAGAATTTTCTTGAATTAAGTAAACCAATCATATGTTTGTAAATGAGTGCTGGTGACTTCGTGTCTAGACGTGTAGTCTCGTACAAGAACGGACATATGCGGATTGCTCTGGAGACCTGTAGAATTTTCGCGTTCTTTCGAGGAGTTTAGGCCTACAATAAATAAACAGACGAAGATGCAAGAGATTCAGTCATCAGTTTTTATTCGAAAAAAGAAGATAGATTCAGACATTAGTTTTATTCGAAGAAGGAGAGAGATTCAGACATCAGTTTTTATTCGAAGAGAAAGAAGAGAGTCAATTATTTGAGAAAGATTAAGTGTTTGCTGTGATTATTCAACTTGGATTTGTGACTGAAGTTAGATCTACGGGAGCTGTGATTTTACTTCGTCAATCTCTACGATTCATCCGAATTACTGCTTGTGCTGAGAGTCGGCGAATTTATTGAACTGTGAACTCTGTTTCTGAACTTCTTCATTTAAGCTTCGGAATCTCTTCGTGGGACCAAATTCACACCCTAGACTGGAATTTGAGACTTTCATTTTAGATCATTACATTAGATACAGGCCAGTACCGTTTTGTATTGTGATTAATTTTGAAGTTTGAAACTAATATTATTTTGTTTTGTAATTAATTTCGAATGTTGTAACTTAATATCTGTCACTGTTATTATATAATCTATGTTATATCTGTTATATTTGTTAATAGTTTAGTGTAATAAATTATACAAGCTGTTATCTGCGTTTTTCTGTTGCGTTTAGTCTACAAAGAACATAAAACATTAAAAAATACGTAGCAAAATAAAATTGAGAACTAAAACTAAAAATAGACTTAAAATAATGGTGAAATAACTAATATAATTTCAACAGCATAGTAGCTTTTAACTCTTTGGGTTCATGCTATCGTTAAAAATTAGCATCCTATTCGTAACATGAAGTATTGATAATGTTGTTCCAGGTTTTATGCCCTGCACTTCGATAAAAAAATATTCTTCTAGCTTTTGTGCCCTGAAATTTGATTAAAATATTGTTGTAGATTTTATACCGAGAAATTTGACAAAAATATTATTGTACATTTTATGCCAGAGCTACTATAAAAGTATTGTGAATTTTTGTTCTGTATTTTGATATTAGTTCTTAGTTATTATCACTTCGTGCTTCACCCACATGATGACCAAGTGGTCAAACTGTAAAATGCAAAATCGAACATTTTTACGTCAATTTCTTTCGTGTGTTTGCCTATCATCAAAATGTTTACCTCATTTTACCTATTATACATATTTTTTTTCCAAAACTTGATGTTCCAAATAAATTACTTTTCCTAATTATTCATTCTATATTTAGGCTAAAATACTATTTAAACAGTTTACCAGGTGGTAATTACAGCGTATTTAATTATTGAATTCTAACAGTTTATTAATTTAAAGTATTCACTTCGAGTTTTTACTAATTGTATTATAGCCCGGCATGGCCAGTTGGGTTAAGGCGTTTGACTCGTAACCTGAGGGTTGCGGGTTCGAATCACTGTTGCACCAAACGTGGTCGTCCTTTCAGCCGTAGGGGCGTTATAACGCTACAGTCAATTCCACTATTCGTTGGTAGAATAATAGCCCAACAGTTGGCGGTGGGTGGTGATGACTAGCTGACTTCACTCTAGTCTTACACAGCTAAATTATGGGCGGCTTGCGCAAATAGCCCTCGGTTAGCTTTGCGCGAAATTCAAAAAACAGAAACAAACTAACTGTATTAACAACAAGCTCATTGTTTTTACACAATAACATGTTTCACATATTTTCTCTGTAGTTGAAGAGTGTCAAGTCAAAGTACAAGTTACTCGAATAATTTAAGCAAATAAACGAGCAATTACTCTTTCATAAGTTTCGAGAAAAATTGTATTTAATGATTTCGAGTCAGAAAGTTATTTTATTAAAACAAAAAACATATACTCTGTCGTTATCGAGATAGATGAAAATATACAGGAAAATATTTATCAATGAAATGAAACTTGAATGATTGTCTAAGCATAGATAAGCAGAGAACAAAGTTTCGACCTTCCTAGGTCATCTCCTGATTAACAAAAAATGTCATACTTGTACCTCCTTGAATCCTCGTCACACCAAACGTGCTTGCCCTTTCAGCCGTGGGAGCATTATAATGTTTCGGTCAATCACACTAATCATGGAAAAGAGTAGCACAAGAGTTGACGGAGGCCTGGCATGACCTAACGCGTTAAGGCGTGCGCTTCGTAATCTGAGGGTCGCGGGTTCGCGCCCGAGTCGCGCCAAACATGCTCGCCCTCCTAGCCGTGGGGGCGTTATAATGTGACGGTCAATCCCACTTTTCGTTGGTAAAAGAGTAGCCCAAGAGTTGGCGGTGGGTGGTGATGACTAGCTGCCTTCCATCTAGTCTAACACTGCTAAATTAGGTACGGCTAGCACAGATAGCCCTCGAGTAGCTTTGTGCGAAATTTCCAAAACAAACCAAAACAAAGAGTTGACGGTGGGTGGTGATGACTAACTGCCCTCTCTCTAGTATTAAATTGATAAATTAGGAACAGCTAGCGCAGATAGCTGTCGTGTAGCTTTGCTCAATTTTTTTAAAAAATTGTACATCCTGTGATAGAGTATGTAAGTGACCGACAATAATTGTGTGATGTACTTTTCAGAACTTTACGACCAACAGATAATAAGTAACTATTAATAAAAATCTGACAGCAATACAAAACATATAGTCACCGAAAATTATTGTCATTCAACATCCTATCGTAACAAACACCACGTATGATTCACTCATAAGTTATAGCAAGCCAACTTGAATTATATACTCTAAAGGAATCTATCGTAGCTCCTCGAGATCGTGGAACAATGAATTACTATGTATATTTAGACTCTATAGAGCGCAAGAGTGAATGCGTTTGCTATTGTCGAATTTCCTGATTCGAATGTATAGGAAATTCATATTAAGTATAGTTGTGAGCATCGGATAACCAGCATAACTCTAAGTTATCTTGTTGAAGCTCGAGTTTCAGCTTCTTCAGAGTCACATTAATAGCAATATAAAGTAAGCTTAATAATGTTGACAGTTGTTTTACCGCATAAACTGCCTAACTCTTGGAAAGAAAGCACTGTGAATAGTGTTTAAATTTGCAGGCTTTTGGACTTTTCAAAATCATTTTTACCAAAAATAGTTGCACATAAAATGATACAATATAGTACATGAGATTCTGACACCTAATTAAAAAAAAGAAGAAAAACATTCTGTTGGACTCAGCGTTAAGAAAATAAACAGGAAATATAAGTTAGAAAATGTTGAGTTTGATTACGCTAGGAAGTTCTGTTTATAACACGTGTTATGTGCTTCACAAAGGCAGAATTAAAGACAAGAACAGTCGAAACTAACATATAGCATTATCAACTTATGTCAGTGTTATTGATTAATTCAAGATCCTAGTAGTACTTTAGTTCGGTTCATGCGGAAATAAACAATGTCGAAACACCTCCTCAGATAGTGTTGTATTCCTCTGC
Source organism: Carcinoscorpius rotundicauda (assembly GCA_011833715.1). Taxonomy (NCBI): domain Eukaryota; kingdom Metazoa; phylum Arthropoda; class Merostomata; order Xiphosura; family Limulidae; genus Carcinoscorpius; species Carcinoscorpius rotundicauda. The sequence continues at coordinate 55,431,405 of CM022399.1, read as the reverse complement.
TATTTCAAACAATTCCTCACATTGCCTTATATTCCCCTGTTGTATCAAACTTATAAGCCATTTTTCAAATTTATATCGAACTTTAAGACAGCATGAATTAAACCAGATTATACTATCATGTAAAATTAGCGAATAAACCATTTGGTTTATTAAGATGTCTATTATATCATATTTTATTTAATAAAACAAAGCTATTTTTCAAAATGCAAATGAAGAAAACTTAATAACTTTAAAAAAGTCATAGAAAGTGAACTTAGGAAAAATTCTGTCAAATGTTTCTGCAGTACAGTTTTACTTATCACACCTCCTCTTTGTATTTACCCATTTTTACAGTATCAGTTGAAACGTTTTATAGCGAAAGACAAATCTCAAATAGTTTGCAGAAATCGACAGTTCGTTATAATCAACACCAAACTAATAGCTATTATCCTTAATCTGAAAGATAGTTTCGGTACAATTGTGTAAAAACACATCATTAAAGTGTGAGTATCAATAATCTGATCCCAAGTTATTACTTTCTTTATTTGTATATGGCCATTTTCGAATATTAACAATGCATTAAATAAGAAAAATACGAAACTGTTTGTAAACTATTTTGTCAAAAGATTTTGAATAAATCTCATATCTGTCTACTGTAATGTAACTTATTGATTCACTGATGGTATGCCTCATTAAAGTGTGTTAATCTTATCGTTTATAGTAAGAGCGTGAATTGGTCCTATAGTAGAGATCTGGATTTCATAGCTGGTGAGCAGTATTCCAATCCGTTCAATACCGTAAAGTGTTCTCCACACTTTAAACTGTAAATTCTTTATTAGAAGACATTCAATCACATAGCATTGTTGATATCTAAAGACATATACGATCTTAGAAGAAATAACAATTTATGTTATCCTGAAATTGATAGACTTTGTACAATTCTTTATATCATCATTCTTTATGAAGATATTTTACTGGAATTAAATCATTAAAATTTTAACCATTACTGTTTATATAACCAAAACGTAATACATTCTGCTCAGTTTTCTATCCAGTCGTTGTGCATAACAAGTTTGTAATCAAATGTTTTAGACTTTCAACATTCTCTTTAATTAATGTTATTTTCATAGTAGATTTATAATCAAGTGAATTTTAACATAGTTTGCCATATTTTTATACAGAATGTAGTCTATCAATATTATATAAGAGAAGCAGAACAAGAAATGTTCACCTAAAAGCAATTACAGCCTGCATCTACTATTTAAATACCATATTGCACTAAAATCAGATTGAACTGGTTACTTATTGCATATTGATGATTCGTTCTATGGTATGTCTTCTTGTTATAAGGGCTGATCAACATATATATTATCAAATGCAAATTCAAAGTTTCTATCTTTAGTTATCTCGATTGTTAAACGCCCGAAAAATGCTGCCTCAGTCAAGTGTCGCCAGGTGAAAGGAGATCAGAGGATACTACCTAAGGATCACAAAATATTACACGATATACCGACACTTATGTAACTATTACATTAAAGACACCCGAGTACGCAGCTATATTAAAAGAATAGTTTCACAAAGTGGTACCAGAGAGCGCATTGATATAATGAGCGTGCAGATAGTTCGCAAGCGAACCACTAGAGAGTGATGTAGACCAGCATGTCATGAACGTTATAGTTTGTTTGTTTGTTTTGGAATTTCGCACAAAGCTACTCGAGTGCTATCTGTGCTTGCCATCCCTAATTTAACAGTGTAAGACTAGAGAGAAGGCAGCTAGTCATCACCACCCACCGCCAACTCTTGGGCTACTCTTTTTACCAACGAAAAGTGGGATTAACCGTCACATTATAACGCCCCCACGGCTGGGAGGGCGAGCATGTTTGGCGCGACTCGGGCGCGAATCCGCGAGCCTCAGATTACGAAGCGCACGCCTTAATGCGCTAAGCCATGCCAGACCTAACGTTATAGCGACAATCATTGTTGAAAGCTAATATCTTATATAATTTTCATAATGTTGTGTTTCCAATTATTGGTACTGAAGTTTTTTTATCACAATTACTGGATCGCTTTTTAAATAATTCACTAAATCCACTACTTTAATATTATTAGCTTTATAGATGTTGTTTACATTAAATTGTATACATTTTACAAAGGCGGAATGGCCTGGCAAGGCCGACTGGTTGAGGCAATCGACTCGTAATCTAAAGGTGTAGGTTTCGAATCTCCGTTACACCAAACATACTCGCCCTTTCAGCAGTGGGGGCATTATTATGTGACGACCAGTTCCACTATGCACTGGTAAAAGAGTAGCCCAAGAGTTGGTGGTGGGTGGTGATGACTTGTTACCTTTCCTCTGGTCTTACACTGCTAAATTAGGAACGACTAGTTCAGAAAACTAGCTTTGCGGGAAATTTAAAACAAATAAACAACGGCGGAGAATTCTTTTATAGGCGGAAGGGGTTATTAAGGTTATACAGGCAGACAATGTTACCAAGGTTTTTGGGGGGATGACGCCATACTATAATACTATAGTATACTAATACTATAGGCGGAATGTATTACTGAGGTTCTGTAGATAGATTTCAATGGTAAATTCTTTGATAGGTCTGCATGCATATTTCAGTTTTTCACAATTTTATTATCTTTATTCATATAATCAACTGTATATGTCTTACAAAGGCAGATTACGTTAGGAGGCGAATTGTGTTAATTATGTTTTACAGGCAGAAGGCAAGTTATTCTTAGTTTTTGTTTATAGAGTTCATTTATACATTTAATTGTATGTTTTGTGTTTTATAAAGGCAGATTACATTTCTATACTTCTGTAGTACTGCATACAGATTTCGACATGTCTCAGCTTATATCTATAATTTTCATTTACATATATTTAACGACATTATATGTGCCTGACAAACGAATATGGCATTGACAGGTGGATTGATAAGTTTCTATGGACGTTTCGTATTGCTTGGCAAATTACGTTAAAATCAATACTATAACATTGTTACATATGTTAGTTTTTGTTATACATACCATCCATTGCTTGTAAGAGGCAAACATTACAGCGTAAGCAATAATTTACTTTAGATACTTTTATAATCCTTTGTCCTGAAATGATTTTTATCTTACATGATGTATCATTTTCAAAAATATTTAATGAGAAGTCGAATGTGTTTCTAAGTGTCGATTTAAATACGTATTTAATGTAGTGGTTACATTTTTCATTTTTATATTAAAATTTGCATGAAATACTTTTTGCATTTCCTGGTGTTTTACGTTTAAAACACATTGCTAATTCATTTTCATAATTAATACATTGCACAGCGTATCTTTGCCCTGAACACTTATTTAAATCCCTTGATATTATACATCATTTATCTTTATATGGTGATTTGTGTTACTAAAATTTTAATGTTTGATTATTATTATCCTTTTCTATCTGTAGATATTTTCACAGATCTTTGTATAGAGCTTGTTTCCTTCTGATCTGAAACTTTATCACTAAGTACTGCTTTATGATGTTTGCAAATAACTGCTAATGTTGAGTTATAGTGTTATATGAGCACTTTATTGCCATTATCGAGTATTTTGCAGCTTGAATAACATTAATTTATATTTTTGTGTGGAAATAATAAGTAGGAAAGGGTATTACTTAGCAATGAGTTTGGTTTATAAACGTATATTATTTCCATGTTTCATAAGTACCAATTTTATTTCTTCTCATTTCACTAAGGCACAAAATATTCTTATATAATGACCGTTTGTTTCTATTTATTACACAAAAATGACAATGCCAAAATAATTTCAGTAAAAATAAAGAGAGAAAAAGTAACGTCCATTAATATTCAAAGTATCATTGGAGTCAAGTATTCATGCAACTTGCAGCTTATGTGCATGTTATTAATATTTGAGTTTAAAAATACCAGTTTATGAATTATCAAAACAAAATATTATATAGTGGTCTACTTTTCTTCAAATTTTAAGTAAGGTCGTGCCTGGCAATTGTATGTTTATGCATGGTATCATACTCCATAGCCTTTAAACTGTATTATATCTTCCCTATTAATTGACAAGACCCTAGCATGAGGTGTAGTCGATTGTGTGCACATGCAGTTAGCTTGTGTGAAGTTGAAGGATGTGGCGAATTTGTACCATTTTGGATAAATCATTCCAGCTTCACTGGCTCCAATGTAATCCAAAAATTAGAGAAAATGGCAAAAGCAGACATGATATTAATAATAAAACGTGTGTTTACATATCAATCCACTTCAGTAGAATTGTTTTTTAAATAAGTAATAAAACAAAAATTAAGCGTGATATAAAGTTCGTAATGCTAAAAAGTCAGTATTACAAGATTATGGATATTAACTACCGTAAAATTGTGTAGCACTATTCAGTTTCAATGCTTTTATCATACCTGACAGGAGAATATAAAAGATATTTTTTTGAAGATTTGGCAAGTTATGTACTTAAGTTGAAAACTTGTACTTGTGTATCTTGGCTTGATAAATAATATTCTTACCATTTCGAAAAACGAATGTTTTGTACAGATGGGTCATTTTTTCATTCTTATTGCTTACATCTCCCTGACATATTCACCTAAGATTACACCTTCAACACCGCTGACAAATTCAGTAAACTTTAACTTTATGAAATGCAAAGAGCAGGACAGATTGTCATGTATTCAGATTATCAGTATCTTATACCGTTATGTCAAGTGGAAGAATAAATTAATTTCTTTTTACTGACTGTTAAGTTCTGTGACATACAAAATCCGTTCTTCATTGTCGGACTTACATAAACTAATTTTAGATGTAAAATGTGTCGTGTAATAATTAAGATAAAAGGTAGTGTATTTATAATTGTGAAATAATTGTATTTTCTTTCAAACCACGTCTTTTATTGCAATAAATAACAAATTTAAAATTTTTGGCAAGAACTTTTAAAGATTTTGTTCTTAAAAGCTTCATAGAATTGCGAATGTGAACTTTATAAAAGTTGTTTTGGTTCGATTAATATATTTTACATAGTTGAGCTTCGCATATTTCAAAAATAATATCCTTTTTTTATCACAAATTAGGAAGAAAATCTCTTACTTAGATAAAAGTTATCATAAATATACCATTCATATTTGGGTCATTTACACAACATTTTGTAACTATAGTGATGAATAAATAATATTGAAAAGAAAAGAATACTAGTAAAGGGATTGCACCAACAAATACTATCTATGAATAATACAACATTAATCATTTATTTTCAAAGCTTTTTTCTCGTGGGTTATAAAACGATCGATAAGACTCTTAACGTCGCGATTGGTCTAAAAGAATTTATAGCCAGTGGTTATATAGTTATATGAAGCATAACAAAACAAATTATAATTTCAATGAAAATTATTCACTTATTTAAAAATTTATATGACGTTTTGTCATATAAAATATTTATATATGTCATATATATATCTGTGATAAATAAAAATGGACGTCATTTTCAGGTTTAGGATACAAAACTCACTGTAGGACATGTAAAAACTTCATAATAATATAACCAATGCAGGCCTGTGAATTATTTATGATAAATCATAAAGTCATCTTTTCTTAACTTTATTGAGCTTTCTTAATAAATGTTTGATACTTGATAAGTCTGTGATTTTACTTGCATATACGGTGACACATATCAGTTTTAAGTAGTAGGGAAGAAGTTATGTGATAATAAAGGTCTGAAGTTCATCAACACTAGGTACAGTCAATCAATGTTTTTTTACGATTTCAAGTGTATGCTATATTTTGTTGTGTTTTTAACATTAATCTACTTTCTATGATCAAATTAGTTCGAACTGCTTTGGGGAATAACGTTGAGTTATTTTAGTTCAAGATTAATATGCCAGAACAAGTGCATCCTGCAGACATTATTGTTTGTTTGCAAGTTAGTATTCTATAAACTAATATATTTGTGCTGATAGTAAGTTAATTAATCTCAAAATTTTGTTATTAAGTGTTTCAGTATACTTGTTAAACATGTGATTTTATTTATGTATTAGTTATAAAATGTTAAATTATGATGAAATATAAGTTTTATATAAGAAATGTAAATGGAGACTTGTTCTACATCATAAAAGACTAATGTAGAGATTGATATGTCGATATTTATAGTTTTTATAAATACTATATCAATGTATCTCGATACTTTGTTAATAAATGTTTAAATATATGCCCCCCCCAGTGGCTCAGCGGTATGTCTGCGGACTTACACGCTAAAATCCGGGTTTCGATACCCGTGGTGGGCAGAGCACAGATAGCCCATTGTGTAGCTTTGTGCTTAATTCTAAACAGCCAACCAACTTTAAATATATATATTGTTAAGTGTACGATTTTACTTATATAAATGGGGGCTTATATTAGATGTTAAAAATATATCTTATAAATGTTTATTAATGGTGTGTAATTTATCATAGAAGAATAAGCCAAGCGGGTAATTATCTGAAATTTGATTCTTTCATTGAACACTGACAATCTGCATAATTTGCAAGTATAAGAGTAATGCATGCAACTAACCATTTTTGTTCAAAATCTATATGAGGGAAATATTCGTTTTGAAATAATTAATAAATTAGATTTCTGAGGCTAAAAATTGGAGCCTGATATGAATTTAACACAGTGTGAAGAAATAGCAATTCTGATATCACAAAAGAATTACGCTCGACTATAACGCATACGTTTCAGATTTTATTCGTTTATTTATGTAATGATATATATTTAGTGTGATGTCTCCTAATAAAGTCTGTGTTTGTTTTTCACACAGTGTCATATAAATAAAAAGTACAAAATTTAACTGAAGTAGTAATATCAACATAACCTACAAAAGATACATGAATCCTTATTAAGTATTTTATAAGATGTTTACAGCACATTAGTGTATTTTGAAATTTCGTTAATAATTGTTTCAGTATGATTTTTAAGTCTGTGACTTTAGATAGTTGTTGTAAAGTAAACGGTAAATATGTTGGATTTACAAAATTTGACGAAATAATCTCTTGATTTATAAATCTAGACTATTTTATTATCATGTTTTCAACCTTTTTTCAGTTGTAAAGCATTTTCATTTACAAAAATTGTATTTGATATTTTTGTGAACCAATGAGATTATTTATTTCAGTATAATATAATTTCTGATTTGTCAACAAATATTTAGTCTCATATGTATCATTGCAAACACGAAATAATATAATTTCATAAATTCCAGACCTTTTTAATGTTCTTGCTCTTTTATTCTGCCATTTTTAAGAGGATACTGCTTTATGTGGTCACGTAATGACTTTCCTTGACCTTTGTATTTTCTAAAATCAAAGTGGGTTGAGCCTTTCAGCCGTCTTAAAGTTGTAATCTTTGGCAAATATGTCAGCAATAGGATTAAAAGAGTGATCTATCTGCATTAAGCATATACTTTTCGGAGAAAAGTTTCAAATCAGCAAGAAACAAGCTCTGTGCAAAGATTTTTGAAAATATTTTCAGATAGAACAGAATAGATCCTTAAAACTTCAACAAAACAAATCAGCTTATAAAATTAAACATCAAATCATGTATGTTATTTTGATACTTAAATAAGTGTTCTTTTTAGGATAAAGTTATGCTGTGCAATATATTAATTATGAAAATTAATTTGCAATAAGTGTTTTAATACATTGAGAAATGCAATAATTATATCATTGCAAATTAAATATAGAAATGAAAACTATAACCAGTACATTAAATGCATATTATATCGTTACGTAAAAACACATTTCACTCTCTCATTCAGTATTTGTAAAAATGACACATCATCTATGATAAAATCCTTTCAGGACAAGCAACTTTAAAAGTATGTAAGGTAAATTATTGGTTGCACCGTAATATTTGCCTCTTTTAAGTAATGGATAGTATTGATAAAAACTAATATATGTAAGAATGTTGTAATAGTTGTCTCTTTAAAATATTGTTTTTTCTTGTAACTTTTTGGGACATATAATTAAATTTAGATTACAATGTTGATATACCTTACAATGGTCTCATCCTTCTATTGAACTATCCATTTATAGAAACACCATCCATTCTTACAGATCTGACATTAGTAACATAATTCATCAAGCAATACCATACTACCTGTAGAACCTTAGCAACGCCATCCACCTTTGGTAAGTACATGTAATACAGTTACATATATAAATGAAAACTGTGAACATAAGATGAGATTAGTTAAAACCTGTATGTAGTCTTATGCAATTATAGTAACAATACACACCTATAGAAACACAATCCACATTTGTTAAATACACGCAATATACTTAATAAGAACATTCATCTACAGAACATTAGTAACGGCATTTCTTACAGTAATAATAACACAATCTACCTAGCAGCACCATCTGCTTTTGTAAAACATGTACTACAATTAACTATGTAAATGAAAACTATAAATGTGAGTTAAGACAAACTGAAATCTGTATATAGCAGCATTGTCCATCTACCAGACCTTAGTAACACCGACCACTTACAGAAACACTATATGCCTTTCTAAGATAAACGTAATTAAGTATCTAAGCAAGAGAAATGAAGTTGATAATACGAAACTAGCAGATAATTAATATACTTGAACTTTTCAAATGAAAACGTTTAATGAAAAATTTAACACACACACACACATGCACACTTTTGAATACAGTAAAGTTGTAAAATAACGAAATACCTTGTTAGTAATGAAAAGCAATAAATTTACATTTATCTACGAGAAAGCGACCTGTAATAGAGTTTTTCTGAAATAAACGAAGAAAATTATAACTGCAACCAATTATAAACAAGGGATCTTGGACGTACCCTTGTTGAGAGAACGGACTTTAAACCGAGTTTTATTGAAAGAAACAACCTTTAATTGTATTTTACTAATATATATATAGCATGAACAATCAAAACGAATCAAATTTATTGAATGTGTTATATTCACTTGTATTCTTTTTTAATTTCTCATGTTTGAAAAATTAATAGACATTTCGAAATAAATACAGAAATGTCCAATGATAGGGTGACAACTAAGCAGCAAAAGTAAGTATACATAATGGAAGGCTTGTCTTTTGCATTTTACGATGACAAAAAAGTCAGAGGATCTTAGCAGTAAAAGGCTTGTCATCTACTGCATATTATGGTGACAGCTAGATGATGAAAATGCATATATAACGAAAAGCTTATTAGCTATTCACTCCTTATGGTGATAGGTAAATGATAAAAACTACATAAAGCTTGTCAGATATTTCCACCATATATGACAGGTATGCTCAATATATAATGAAAGGATTGTCAGATATTTGAATTTTATGTTGACAGGTAAACAAAAATAGTTGCATAGTGTAAGCGCGAAATCATCAAATGGTTAGTCAAAAGACTCCCCCGCTAAATCAAAAGTATGATTGGGCGGTTATAATAATACAATTCATACTAGAATTATGCAGTAAGCATAATGTTTAATACGATAAAATACTTCTCTTGCTTACTTGTTTGTTGAATTTTGTGTAAAGCTACTCAAGGATTATTTAAGCTAGGATCCCTAATTTACAAGTGATTGATTAGAGAGAAGGCATCTAGTCAACACCACCTGTATCTGACATTTGGAATGATCTCTTTTGCAACCAGGAAAACAGCAGTAATTTTATGTTATTTTGTCTGAAAATCGAAATATAACTACTTTGAAAATATCACATCAATTTTAATGTAAGGTTGGTATTGATGAATTCCCCCATTTGGGAAACTTTTTTGTTATGATTATGTGAATTGACCTAGATTTGAGGTCTTTAATTCCTATATTAACTATTATTATGTTGTCTATACAAAAGCAACTTATCTTTCCTATGATAGTCACTTAGTGAAACATAAATGATAATAATTACGATAACGCTTTTTTGTATTACCAGTGAAATTAAAAACACTCTCACTAACGAAAGATTTACAGGAATCTAACCCATTATCAGCAACAAATGTAGAAACAGAACTTATTAGGAATTTAGGTAAGTTCAGAATAACTACAGTAATTTATTCTAAACGATAGAAAGTCATAACAAACTCTATCTGATTCTATTTTTTTCTGTCACAATATATATACATATACGTCGGTGGTTGTTCCTTTAAGAAGTTTGCTATCGTGCAGTTTTACCTCAGCAGGATTCTCTATACATATACATATAATTTCCGTATCAAAAGTAATTTGAGCAGCTAGAATCTTTTTCGAAATCCGTTTGTTTAGACTTATATTGCTCTACTTGAATTAAAAGTATAACAAAGGTGAGAAGGTTAAGTCATATGTTAAAACAAGATAGAACGATGAGAAATACATTTGTTGCAAACGAAACCATTTAAAAAAGACAGGTTATGAAAAATATTTAAGCAAATATTTTGAAATTTAACCAATTTATTTTAAGGATTTGAAAACATTTATCCACAAAAGTTAAAACCAACTAATTTTTAGATCTTGAAACTCTCAACCTCAATGGTATTTTATACACAACTAAACAAAACAGTCAGTCCAGACATCCCTATGATTCTAGTTTAGCCGTCTTTAGATTTGGGCCAACATCCACCTCCACAAGAGCTTTTCCGGACCTTTGATTTGTTTGTTTGTTTTGGAATTTCGCACAAAGCTACTCGAGGGCTATCGGTGCTAGCCGTCCCTAATTTAGCAGTGTAAGACTAGAGGGAAGGCAGCTAGTCATCACCACCCACCGCCAACTCTTGGGCTACTCTTTTACCAACGAAAAGTGGGATTGACCGTCACTTTATAACGGCTGGGAGGGCGAGCATGTTTGGCGCTACTCGGGCGTGAACTCGCGACCCTCAGATTACAAAGCGCACGTCTGAACGCGCTTGGCCATACCAGGCCCCGGACCTTTGAACCAGATACTGGTATTGAGTGATACTTTATAACGTACCCACAGCTACAAGTGTAGAGCTAAAAGTATGTCTTTAGCCCAAGATCCTTCTAAACCATGTGCTGTCTTTATTATTGTTTAAGTCGAAAACGTCTATTAACATAAACCATATATCAGTTCTGTTTCTTTATCTCTTTTAATGCTTTTTCAAGCGCAAAGCTACAAAATGAACTATCTGCACTCTGTCCACCACGGGGAAATGAACCTAGGAATTATATCAATATTAATAATTTATCTGTCCCCATTGACTCAACGGTAAGTCTGCGGTTGGACTCATTATGCTAGGAATCGTGTTTTATTAAGTGTTGAAATTATCAGAGGTAGCAATGCTTTGTGTTTAAAACCAAACAAAAATTAAAGTTTATTGTAAAAACCAATATAAAAATAATTGTAAAACAAGATTTAATGTAGACACCTTCAGTTATATTTATAACTAATATAAAACCATGTTAGAAACTGAAATTAAAAACGGTTTTGGACGTGTGAGTTCATGAAGTCAGAGCTCAAGCGGAAACACATCCATGCTTTCATCAGGCTATAGTGTTGGATTCAAATACTGTATCTTAGTTTACACTGATATCTAACTATTATTTCCAACTACATTTTGGTTGTAATGTTTGTTACCCTAATAATATTTCGTTTGTTTACAGCACCACTACTGAATACTTTACAGCAAATAAATCAAACATAATAAATCCACTCTGCTTCCAAAAACAGGTAGTAGTTGAAACATTTTCTCTTATTCGACCAATAGTAAATTCGCACAGTGGTTTTAATCAGTGGTAATTTGTTTGTAATAAATCTGGTTAAAATAAGCGGAATTTATTCAACTACATTAAATATATAGTGAGGAGAAGTTCTTATGAGAAATAAACAAATATTAAACTAAAGTAAACGTAAAAGAGGGGTGTCTAACTTGAATTAAACGAGTTTCAAGAACCATATACATCAGTTTCATCATATCTACTCGTATAGTAGAATTATAGCTCTACTGTAACAAGTAGTAATTTTATTTTAATATGTTCTCAACGAATTAAAAAAAATATTTTTAAGAATCCTGCTGAAAATTTTTCTCGGCGAGTATTTTTGTTTGATTTGTTGTACAGTAAAGGATTATGATGAATATTTAACATAAGTTTCTGTGTGTTTTTATTTAAAAGCAAATTTGCACGAAGAAGAATCAATTCCCAAATTTTATCGTTAAACGAATTGTGTTTACGAAAAGAAAACAACACACATAAAATGTGTAACGTTCTTTAAACATTACTTTTCACAGTCGGTTGGGGGAAAAAGAAGTCTCAGATTGTATAGTTCAATAAACAAACAATATTTGTTGAATAAAACGATTACTTTAACCGTTACAAACTTTGACAACTCATTGGCTAATTGATTTCATTAAAAATGGTTTGGTTCCACATATGAACAGTATCTAAGTATTAAATATTCATACTGAATTTATTTTCCCCAAATTATTATATTTTTGTTCTTTAGCCTTCCTGGCTCGGCATGGCCAAACGCATTAAGGCGTGCGACTCGTAATCCGAGGGTCACGGGTTTGCATCCCTGTCGTGCCAAACATGCTCTCCCTTTCAGCTGTGGGAGCGTTATAATGTGACGGTCAATCCCACTATTCGTTGGTAAAAGAGTAGCCCAAGAATTGGCGGTGGGTGATGATGACTAGCTGCCTTCCCTCTAGTCTTACACTGCTAAATTAGGGATGGCTAGTACAGGTAGCTCTCGTGTAGCTTTGTGTGAAATTCAAAACCAAACCAAGAAACAAATATTTATCAGAAAATACTTAAATTTGCGGAGCTAACAAAATAAAGATCTGATCTTATAACTGCTGAAATAGCAACATTAGAGAAGAAAAACATAGGTTCTGCACCATAAAACACTGCACAACTAACGAACAGTATCTGTAGATATTTGTGCGAAAAAAACGAGGGCTTTAGCTAAAAATATGATAAATTTTAATATTCCAGATCTTATCTGATTACCTTCTGTTCTACTGGCTATAATTAACTTCACGAAAATATTTTAGATGATCAAGTGATCAGTGTATCTAGATTTTGTCTTAGATAATTCTTGGTTTGTGTCTCATTAACGCAAGACATACATTCTGTTCTTTGGAATCATGAGTGCACTGTACAAGTGATGGTCAAATCTCATTATTCGGTCAAAGAAAAGTGACCCAAAAGATGGCGTTGGGTACTGGTGACTGGATACCTTCGTTATACGCGATTTACGAAGTCTGTTAAATTGCATTCATTGGTAAGATGAAAGAATGAACACCAAAAGTTAGCGGTAAACACCATGGACTATTTACCAAGTCTGCTAATTAAATATTAGGGACAGTTTCCATAATTTCTATGAGATTTATAAAAACTATTGTAAGTTTTCTGTCTATAATGACGGACTGTAATCAGATATACGAATATTGTATAAAAATTATGTCTATACCTGAGTTAATTTGCCAATAAAGTATTGTATGATTTTCAAAACAAGATCTTTCGCAAAATGAAATACGAAAATTTGATAATATATAAGTTTTATCGGGTCAAAATTACAGGACCTGGCATGGCCGAGCGCGTTAAGGCGTGCACTCGTAATCCGAGGGTCGCGGGTTCGTGCCCGCGTCGCGCTAAACATGCTCGCCCTCCCAGCCGTGGGGGTGTATAATGTGACGGTCAATCCCACTTTTCGTGGGTAAAAGAGTAGCCCAAGAGTTGGCGATGGGTGGTGATGACTAGCTGCCTTCCCTCTAGTCTTACACTGCTAAATTAGGGACGGCTAGCACAGATAGCGAAATTCCAAAACAAAATTATAGATTTATTTACAATGAAGCTTTTTCCACATATTGTGACTGTACATAAAGCCATTTAAAAGTATATAAAAAAAGAACCATTAATGAAAAGAATTTCCTTCCTTCTCTGATAGCTTATTTTATTATTGTATTCTTGAAGAGGACCTATTACTTATCACTTAAATGGAAACTGTAATAATCCATTAAAGCATAAGAGTATGTGATAAATATTTATTCAATTCTAAACATGTATTGTGGTTGTTTGTTACATCTTTTACAGACTGAAGAGAAAATAGTTTCTTGAGCACTGGGTGGAAGTTAAACAGAATTAGTTTCACTAAATGAAGAGTTAAAAATCTAAAAATTCATTTAATTTTGTAAATCACGTAACTAGTGTTTAGATAATTAATCAACTGAAACATTGAGTATATCGAAGGACTATTTGTTTGTTGTTAAGCACAAACCTACACAGTAAACTATGTGTGCTTTGCCCATCGCAGTTACGTAGGTCTGAGCATCACAAGCCTTCAAAATTATAATTGAACCACCAAACGCATAATTTAGAAAAATTGCGAAATTACCTTCGTTAATTATAAAGTCAGAACTCAAGTGAAGAAACAATAAGTAAGTAATTTTCGGGAATCTGACGTTTGTTAATTAATATTTCTCTGAAATTAATAAAATTAAGAAATGTAACGAGATCGCTGTCAATTTATTCATTATTTTTATGTCAAAGTAATAAACAAAATTTGCAGCTTTTAAAGAACTATAAAATCTTCGACTATTTTAATTGACCGTTGACAAATATTTGACTCTTTAGGTACAATTTTTACTTTTAACCTTCTATTTAATTACTTTTATGGCTTAAATTGGAATGATCAAGTTCCAAAATTTTCATAAAAAAATAAAACATTTACGATGTTACAAAAGAACGGTCTAATTTCATTAGCTGTTAACTTCTGGTTGAAGACTAAAAGCTAATTTTGTAAATCTAGTTTCATTTCATTTATACAAGTATTGTTAGCTCCGTTGATAAATCAACAAAACTGTAGTCTAGTGTTTTTCATCAAAATACTAGTAATCCTAAACAAAATAAAGCATATAATAATATTACCTTCGTATCATTAACAATCCTAAACAAAATTATAGGTTACGTAATTTATTAGTTAAGCACAATGGGCTATCTATCCTCTGCCCACCACGGGCTTTGTAATTTTGTGAACTTACTGCTATGCCACTGAGAGGCTTCTTGGTAATAAATTTTGTTTCTGCAAAAAATGTTTTTATATTAACTAACAAGTTGCGTTACCAAATAAAAAATACAAAGTTTAACAATCATCAACCACACAATTTGTATTGTTGTTTTTGTTTTTTGTTTTTTTTTCCGACCGTTACCGAATTGCCTTTCTTTAGACATCAGAGCTCGTCATAACAGCCGACAGTTCAACACTTAAAGAATGGAACGGGAACTTGTTTTTGACTGGTGAGTTACACGAGCAAAGACGTCTTATGACTTTCTTGTGTTCTGTCACTGTCATTTGAAAAAGTTAATGAGGCTAATCATATATTTGTATGCAGAGAGGCATATTATGGAAATATTTGTAAAACTGTTACAGTTATTGAAAAACACTTGGATTTTTTTTAGTCATTGACTATCAACATGAGTAAAATAGATCTTAGTTTGTTCTAGATTTATGATTAACACGAGAATACATTTTAGTCTAATGGTGTATCATAATAAATTGTGTTGATCAAATATGTATGTTTGATGTTTATTTATTAGAAGGCGATTAGGACGTTGAATGTAATCGGTCCTTTTAAGAGAATCTCCCAGGTTTAGTCGTAAAATTTTAATCACGATATATGTTCTAATTACATGAATTTTTTTATACTTTGTTGAATTTCTATTTTTGTTTTAATAAAGCATCGTAGTTGGCGTTTTTTCGAATTTGCAAAACTGAGCATATAAGTTACAAGATATATTCAGGGAATAAATTAATATATGAAATTATATCATCTTTGTCGTATTGTATTTAGTAGTAACACAAAACATTCCACCTGTTTCGACGATTGGGAGAAACTGACAACGCGCCAAATCTCATACAATCGTTTTTCACGAAATTATATATATTCTGAGAAAAACGATGCTACACCACTGGCTACTTGAGCTGTGTTTATTATGGATATTAAATAACAGTTCGTAGAATTATAAGCCTTCAGATGTACCACTCTGAGCCAATGAGAGATTTGTAGATAGGGCAGATCGTATTTAATTGGACCGGCATGCTAGATGGTTAAAGCACTCGACTAGTAATCCGAGGATTGCTAGTTCGAATCCCTGTCACACCGAACATGCTCCCCTTTTCAGCTCTGGGGAGTTATAATGTGACAGTCAATCCCACTATTCGTGTAGCCCAAGAGTTAGAGGTGGGGGATGGTAATGACTAGCTCTTCCTTTCTAGTATTACACTGCTAAATTATCGACGGCAACGCAAATAGCGAAATTCAAAACAAAACAAACCGTATTTAGTTACAGTAAAAAATATGGCTACCACGGGATTAATAAAATAAACATGTACAGTGTATAAAGATAGATAAGTATTTGTTGGTTTAGTTTGTTTAGCTGGAGGAATGTTATTCTTATATTTTATAGTTATTTAGCTTTGCTTATTCTTTATAACGATATAGTAACCTAGTAAGCCTAATATTATTTAGGCTTATGGTTTATATTTTTATGAGTATAAAACAAGTAACATAGTTTTATAATATTGTTATTCGTGTTTATAATCAATATTATGTCCCATTCAGGTTAAACTAATTTTACAAACATTTCTGCCCTCTCTCCCCTCTCTGGTATAATCAAATCAACTTGTTTTTACTTCGAGCGACAAGATAGCTCACCTAAATAACAGGAAATTTAACAGTGTAACTATTTCAGAGCAGTACTAAATGTTATTGGATAGCTGAGCTTTGTTTTTTCTTCAGACTATTCTGGATATGATTGTACCTCAAGAACATACACCAGATTGTTTAAGTCTAATGTCCCTGATTTACCCAGAGCAACCACGCTACTGCTCAGTTTCATTTAAACGTAAGAGAGGTTGTAGCCTCAAGATATTACCTCACTCATCATAGTCAGTGCCTTACTACTTCCCCATGATAACTTACTGCACACTTTGGTGCTTGCTGCATCCTGTGTTAACAGCTGTTTCTTCTTGCTATTTTGGGTGTGTGTTTTTTATCAGAGCTGACGTTCTGTTTCAGACTTATTTATTTGATCTTATACTTGATGATCCTGAGGAAAAGATCGTGAACAGAAATTCTGGGTACACTAGACATTGAAGGCTCTTTTTCTGAGTCACTGACTGGAATGAGATGAAAAACATTAACATTTCAGTGTCCAGGAAATAATGACTCCTATTCCCAATACCTATTTCGAATAACAACCTCTATCCTGTCATATAGTTTTTCAGTAAGTTGTAAATCCTACGTCAGCAGAAAATAGATTTCATGATGTCGTCTTTTCTCTTTCATATCTACTATGCGATATATTCCGGTAACACTCTGGTTTTATTTAGACTGGTGGTAATGTTCTCTTAATAAAAGAAAATTTGAAATTATATCATTTACAGAGTAAAACTTAATTTTTATGAGTAACTGAGTTTACGAAAACAAAATAAAGAAACTCGACACAATGTAAAACATACAAATGAACAATCTATACAAAATAAAACAAAGTGATTGATGGACAGTAGCTTTAGATAAATAGAAAGTTGTTGCTTTTTTAAACTGTATCAGTCAAGATTTTATACAAAGCTTGTCTCTCGAGATTATATGCTAGACTTTTGTTAAGTCTAAATCCCTTTACTTAACAGATAAGGTTGTATTTACCCAGAGCAAATATTGCTATTCTTTTGTTGAATTTCGTGCAAGACTACCTAAGAGCTATCTGCGTTAGACGCAATAGACTAAATTGAAAGCAGCTGGTCACTACGAACTACTTGGCTATTCTAATTTGATAATAAGACTGGTCATTACATTATAATGCCCCATAACTTAAAAGATGGATGCGTTCAGTGATGGGATTCGAATCTCTGATCGGCAGATTACAAGTCGAACACCCTAAATACAAGCCTGAATAATGCCACCCACGTTGTTTCTCGTTTATATTTAAACATAAAAGAGGTTGTAATTTCAAGATATCACTTGAACAAACAGAGTAGAACATAACTATCTACTATGAGACATTTTTGACATAACACTCTGGGCAAAACAAGTGTTACCTCAAGGAAATAACTATATAACAACGTCATCTATAGCGAAATCAACTACAAGTCTATTTTAACTAACTGTTTTGTGATAACTACACATATAATCACACAGAAAATGACAGATAAATTTAAAATAGTACTATATTAAAATAAAAGGATAGAAAATGCAACATATGCTTATATGCTACAACTTACATATAAAGTAGATTAATTGCAAAGTGAAATTACAGGCATGCGAATTTGGGATATTATTTTTTGAAAAGTAGGATTATCGAATACGTTTAAAGCAAATATTCATTGTTTTAATCGACTAGCAAAATTTTAAAAACTTATTATTGAAAATAAATTTTGTTATAAATTACTGAATTTGTATTCTTTATTCTTTATGGATGATAAAGACGTTTCTCCAAAGTTGACAACATGTGGTTTATATGCAACTTTTATTATATGTATAATAAAATTCACTTGAGTTCATAATTGAATAAGTCTTAAATAGTATTTTTTATTTGGATACAAACAATGCAATATTAAACTTTATTAGGTTGATTATTGCACTGTTTTTTTTTTTTTGGTAAGTCAAACTATACAACGGACTGTCTGCTTTGCTCCCGAACATACAAAAACTCGTATTTTTAGCCTCATAATCTCAAATTGTTTTGCTTGTTATTAATTTATTGTTAATTCAAGAGTGAGAAATGAGCATATTTATTAATGTGAAAAATGTTTGAAAATTAATTTTATTGTGAAAATTTGCCAATCAGATACTAATCTTTGTCATGATTAACACTATATACAATTACTGACGCTTGTTTGAAGTTAAGCACAAAACATCACAATGGTGCTGTACTCTTCCCACCAAAGGTATCGAAACTCAAATCCTATCATTGTAAATCCGCAAACATACCGCTGTAACACTGGTGGACTATAATTAGTTATGTATAAGTATTTAATTTCCTACTAGACCCTAATTACTAAAATATTAATATGTAGTATCAGCTGGTGGTCTCTTATCGTCTTTAATAAACTTTTGAGTAGGACTATGTTCATGGTAGTAGTGTCAACATTTGATCATGGATCTTAAAAAAAAGACTGAGAAGCCTAACCGAAACAAAGCTTATGAATTTTAGAATCTAGCGAAAACTGTATACACTTATGTAATCGTACAAGCTACTAATTATGATAGTGATTCAAAAACTGTTTAAAAATAATAACTAATGTTTTGATACAGCATATCAAGAGTGTTTGCATAATAAGAAATCTTAAACACGAAATGATTTTAGAATATAATAAGTAGCGACGCTATGTGACAAGAAAACTGCTCTCTAAACGGACTGCTAATTAAAATAGATTGAATATCAAGTAAGAAAATTTTTAAATGTTCGTAAGTTAACACCATATTTCGTCTAAGAGTTACACTGTTGTGAAATTATGGGTCTCTGAACGATTTATTTTCGTTTCATTTGATCAAATATTATAAAATAATTAAATGTTCCAGAGAGACAAATTGATTAAATTCTAATCATTTTGTGTCAAAGGTTACATTGAAGATCAGCTATATAACTCGAAAACATTTCATTTGGTTTTGATCACACATAGTTTAGGACAAAAGTCACATTGAAGATCAGTAACACGACTCATAAAAGTTAAGCTAAGTTTGTCAAAGTTTAGTATAGATGTTAAATGTTGTCCAAGGACAAATGGTTACAGGGTAAAGATTGCACTCTCTGGGCGCACGTATGTGTAACAAATGGAAATAACATTACTCATAGACAATGATTTCAACCCCTTGATGTGAATGTTTGTACGTGGTAAGAACTACCTGGATCAATGCATAAAGGGATAGCATCCTTTAAAACCCCATTGCTTGCCAGCGAGCTCAGGCCATTGCATGGCAGATTAGTAATCCATGTGTTGGCAGTGGGTAATGATAACTAGCTACCTTCCTTCTAGTCTTACACTACTAAATTAGGGACGGCTAGCGCAGATAGCCCTCGAGTAGTTTTGCGCGAAGTTCAAAACCAAACTTATCCTGCTAGAAAGTTTATACAGTTGCATTGGAAAAACGAGAAGAAAGCTAGTTACAAATGCGCACATTACTATGGCCTAAAGCAAGTTAATTAGAATCACGAGTGACAAGCAACAAATAGCTTATGAACATAATCTAAATATCTCCATTCTCTTTGTCAAGAATATTACAATTCGTTTCACAAAAAATCTTTTGTACTTCTTAAACGTTATCTTCATCCAACAAATAGAAAACAATATAAAAAACCTTATACATATAAAATTAGAAAAGAAAATTAAATGTTATGCATCTTTAGATGAGCAGAATGTACAAAAATTGATCTTATGAAATTCACTAATATTTTGTTCTGATTGATATAATCTCAGGAAATATTTTATTAACCAACGTAACAACTGCTCTATCGTCCAAACTATCAGTTCCACATTTAAATCTATGAGACAAGCCCAAACTACCCTAAGAGAACCATATTAGAACCAAAGACATCTTTGCCATCCCCATATTCCTGTGAATGACTTGCCTTTATTAGCTCTAGAAACTACCTTCAAAGCTAATCCTAAAAGACAATTGGAAGAAGTTTAGTACAGACTATCCTGACGACATTGGTCTTTACCCTAGCCTCACATATCTCCACTAACTCCTTACTCCAATTTAAAATAGCTTCTATTAATTTCACCATTTATTTCTTCACTTTTTATATGAGATAAAGTTTTATAATACTTTCACATTTAATTTATATGAATTGGCACGTTCTTTGTTTCATATGCATACGTGTGTGTGGCCTTAACTGGTTTGACACTTTTAGCCCCCGTTTTTGTACAATTCCCTTATATGCCCTTTGACATGTTTTCGCTTATTTTCCCGTTTTCCTCGTTTTCTTCCTTGAGTCTAGTTTTATTATCGTAATAATTTATGTAATTATATCCTTTGAAAACTTATGTATATTTAATACACTTTTATTTTTTGAGAATGCTTTAGACAAACAGTAGGCCATGTAGTTATAATTGACAATTTATCTAAGATGTTATCTGTTGTTTTCAAGTTTCACGTATATTTATTTGTCTTATGAAACTTATCACTTGTACATAAATTTTATTTCGTTTTAGACCACTTACATTCGCTTATTCTTTCATACTGGTTCATTACAAGACAGACAACTTATGTCATAAGCTTGTTGTAACTTGTGCTTCATAATAGTACGCCTTATTCATTCTCCTTTCACCTTCCAAAACGCTGGTGTATGAGGTTTTCTATCATTAGTTACCTGATTTAATGAGCTTTTATTGTTTCTATAAGTTATAATTAAAACTGAAATAGGTTATTACTTAGAAAACAATTTAAAACATGAATTTTGTGCTGTTAGAATCCATTTATCTTATATAATCCCTTAATTTTATGTAATATGTAGTTCATTAATTTTGTTTAAGCAAAATTAATTAATCTTATGTTCCATATGTTTAATACTTTGTGATTAGTTGTCCTGTCCAATGCATTATTAATACTTTACCAAGATGGAAACTGTTTAGGTTCCTTAATCTTCTATAATGTCACATACATTTAGGGCTCAACGACTTTATAATATCATTTCACTAAATGTTTGGGAAAAGTAACTTTGTACGTCATTTAGAAAAAAACACTTCATTACTGTTAGACTCATAAAATGTGACCAAAAATTTATGATAATTAACATTACACACAAAACACACCTTCACAAGTTTTGTGCAATGTATTTCCGATACTCGGGACTTCCAATACTTTTTTTTAATAGCACAAACAATGCATCAAGTTATTACTACTATCTTGAACATTATCTTTGTACAGAGTTTTATCAAACCGATAATCATCAGTTATGTGCAATAATTCATCAGTACTTAGAAATATTTATTCTGATACAAAGTATTATTATTGTACCGTTGGAGACAAAATTTTCGTTTCAAGTGACTAAAAGACGCTCAACATTGATAGAATAAATGAGTAATAAATGAAAAGGAATAAAATAAGTCATATAATGAAATGGATAAATGAGATACTTTTTAACACCTTTTATATTTCCACATCATAAAAGAATTTACATTGCAGCAAAGTATTTTGTTTCATTTCTAAAAAAAACGTTTGCTAACATGGAATAACATGTTATTCCAGACCATGTTAAATAAATGAAAAGCAGAAAAGTCTTATTGTCATACATCTAGAGACTTGACATGTATGTGGTCTAATAGATCGTTGTGATTCCAGTTAATTTCGATGTGTGACTAAAGAATTTTGAATTTTGAGTGTTTGTCAACTTAAAATCTTATTTCATAACATTGTTAAAGAAACTAGAACACATGTCTATTTTCATTACAATGTTTTTTTTTGGATTGAAGTGTTATCTTCAATGTTTGGATGAAGGCGTTATTTCGAATATTTAGTTTTGTCCTCAACGTTCTGTTTCCTTCCATGGAAGACACTGTGTTTCTAGTATCCTTTGTTTCCTGATTGTTTAACAATTTTAATATGCAAATACCTTTATTGGAAAATGTAGTGACATAATCTTCTTTAAATATCTCTTTGGCAGCATTGTACCCCATTAACTTGTCTGGTTTGTTGAATTTCGTGTAAACCTTCTGGAGGGCTATGTGTACTCGCCGCAGCTGATTTAAAATTTATGAACTAGAGAGAACACAGCTAGTCAACAGCACTTTCACTGGGGCTACTATTTATCAATAAAAAGTGGGATTGATTGTCACACCATAATACCTCACGGCTGAAAGGACGAATATGTTCAGTGAAGGGACTCAAACATGCTGCCAACAGATTTCGAGTTGAATATTTTAACCACTAGGTCTGATACACTAATACTAATACTAGTTTAGTACTAGTGGAGTTATATTTTGCAACTGCAGTGACTTATACTTTATTACTTAAAGCAATTCATTTTTCAAAAAACGTAATTGTTGTCCTTATTTTGTTAAAAGTGCTTATTAAGTGGTGAATGCAATTTTAATAACACGAATGTTAACTGATAATAATATTTACGTCCCTCAATAGATTGAAAATACGAATATGTTAAGTCCTGTCGTGTGAAAGTTTTCAGATTTATATTATTTGTAACTTACATAATTATTTTCTTCAATTTCCCTTTCACATCGTTTTATCTAGGATATCGAGGTCAGCACAAAGGCAATTGTTGCATCTAGACAAATAAAACATTACAAATAAATGAATAATAATAAAAATATTCAACAATTTACAGGCTGATTGAATTATCAAGTAAAAAAGAGCAAACCCAATATAACACAATAAGCAATCGTATTGAAGACCATGGTGAATAATGTAAACACAGTGATGTAAGGCTGATTCGGTTATGAAGCAAGTATAGCTTAGTCACAAAGAGTGTTTGTTGTATTACTTGTAACTCGAGTTCCAATTCTGAAAAGTTTGCTATGACTCAGCCGGTATTACTCGAATTTATTAACAAAAAAAAAACATTGTTTCTTGTCTTATGTGGAAAATAGAGGACATAACGTCCCTTATTGTGAAAAAGATTAACCTTTAGATATGAATGTGTTGCTTCCATCCCGGAGAATTTGTTATTTATCGATCTCTTTATGTAGCTATCTGGTAGCTCGGTGGTTCTCTGAGAATTTTTAATCTAAAAACCTATTTTTCAATTCCAATGGTTGTCAGAATCAACTGTATAGCTGTGAGTTTAACAAACAAACAATCTTCCTATATAATGCTTCATTTTCAATATAGAACAAACCATACTATAATGAAACACTTGCTTATATGATATTGGATAAACATTTTTATTACGCGACTTGCAACTCCCAACTTTGCCAAATGTTTATACTGTATGCATGCAGAATTGCAATAAAGGTTGCGAATTTTTCTTTTCGCCTCCGTTTTCCGTCACGGAGAATTTTATTTTTTTCCATTCTTAGGGTGTAGATATGACGTCATGAATATGTCACACATGGATCTAATGGGCGCTAGTTATTATTTTATTTATAAATAACTAGAGGTATATCAAAGAATATTCAAATTCATTATAACACACCTAAATAAAGGTGCTGAGATGCACTTGTCGTTTAAGAGTATTGTTTATATGTTTGGAAAATGCTTTGTTCAATATTGTTTCACTTTGCATAAGCTTGTGTCCAGTCTCTTTTGTTATTTTAACTTCAAACTCAGTTGAGTTTAAGAGAAATCAGATTTTGCTTTGCAAGACGTTATCTTTGACCTTCCTCTTATCCCACAGCTCCTACTCTAACACCCAAGAGAAATCAGTGAAGCTTAGAAATTCATATTACGCTTATTCTTAATTAGCTTACGTTGGATTTCAAAGTACAGTTTGTTTTTAGACAGCAAATCAGATTAAATTTACCAGATAAAAGTGCTTTTAAATAATAATTTTAATTTGGAATTCCAAAGGGAATAGTCTACAAACAATCGTCATGACAATATAAATAAACATACTTTGTATATTTATCTAGTCTTATAGTCATTGTTAATTTCTTTCAAGTTGATTAAACTTAGAACATGCTTTGAGGAATACAATCTGTAATCTACAGTCACATAGAAAAACAACAGTAAATGCAAGGACTTACAACACTAAACTTTGAGACTTGATTTCTCGCGGTGAACGCAATAGATAACTTAATGTGGCTTTGCTCTGAAACAAACATGTATTAAAAGCTTAATAGTGTGTTATCGCAGTATGATCGGGAGCTGAACCTATATTTTAGTAATCTGTGAATTAACAAGAAATACTGAATGATTGAGGCTAACGCCCTTAGGCTGCATCTTTTTCAGAATAATATCATCTACTTGCGTCTTTTGTAAAATTTCAGTGTGTTCAATTACAGCTTTATCTGTCTAGCTATCCGGGTACAGATAATGTTGATGTATCTTATGGTTCCGTTTCTGGAGCCACTCTTTCTAGGACTAAAAATATTAGATTGGTATAGCTTGATTGTACTTGAAGTGAACATTATAGATAAGTATAACATGTTTGTACAGTCTTGCACCCTCTGTCTCTGTGTCATCGAAATTTATTGAAGTTTTTTCTTTCCTTGGGAAAACATTTCTCGTTTTTGTAGTGTATTAATGGATGGACAGAACCATAATTATTATCAAAATTAGATTATTTATTTTATATTATAACTTGTCAATTTATCGAATAAAATGACTAGGTTTCTTGAAAAAAGTTTTCCAAACTAAGTGTTGTATTCCATACCGAATATAATATGAAATAAATAACTACATTTTATTTCTAATGTAGCCGATCAGCTTTTAATTGTTGTTCTCATTATTACTGAATATTATATAAAAACAACCTTTTACGGGTCGACACACGTTGTCGCTGTCAAAAATTTTAAAACGATTGTGGAGGAACTACATGCATGGTAAAAAAGGAAAAAGAGGTATTTTATAACTATTATATTTCTTAATTAACTTTAGGTAGAGTCAAAACCTTATGGAAGTTGATGTCGCTTTATAGATACCCTTTGGCTTAAATTTATCAATCTGGTAATACTAGAACACTAAGAAACTCGTCAGAATAATCACTTAATGCACAAACATTATCGTTTAATTAGATAATTGCTTTAATGATTAAACACCACTTACGATAGAGCTCTCGTGCTAAAAATTTAGAATGAAAGTTTGGTCAACAACATTTTAACGTATTCTATCCTTAAAAAAGAGTATGAACTTACAAATATTTGTTGTGATGTTTCGTTAGCTGGTAGAGTTGATGGGCTTATATTAGAATTTTCTGGCATGTCAATAAAACCACTTAAAATAGATGTTATCAAAAGTGTTTATCAATAGATGACAAGTTACACTTTTACTCAAGTGAGTTTCTCTTGATCACTTCAAACTTAATTTTCACAACACCCTTATTTTTAATCTCTTGCTTTATTTTTCTTGTTATTGAAACTAACAATAACAGAAATTTAGAATAATATTCATACAAATAATTTAGTTTTCCTTGTAAATAGAATAATATTAAATTCCGTACAAACGGTTTGTATCTCTCACTGAACCAAAATTAAACAACGTGTGCCAAATTTGTAAAATAAATCTTTGAAGATATGTGACTACTGAATGTAAACAAAAACATATGAAAGCAAATATTGACAAGGTATGTGAAACCTGATATAGTCTTTAACTATATATAGGTGTATTGTAGAATATCACGTGAGAAAACAAAATAAGTTTAAGTGGAAATTTACGTTATAGTAGAAAATAAACGTTTTCTGTGGTGAATCAAATAATGAAGGGTTATTCTTTTCTTTTTTCATTTGCATAAGTATTTTAAAGCATTTTAAAAGTAGAAATCACCCAAACTAACAAAATTGATTTAAATTACAATAAATTTTTCTTTTGATGCTAATAAAAAGTTATTCATGATAACTATTTTTTATTACTTGTTTATTAAACAGTGTTTATCTATTTCTGTATTTTTCATAATATACAAGTTGTTTGCTACTATAGGACAGCATAAATTACTCTGTGGGTTCAACACATTAATGCTAACATCTGTCTTCGACTATCCATTCAAAACATATTGATGTAACATCGCTTCTTCTTCATTATTTGGTTTATAAGAACAAATTTATTCTCTCAGAACACTGACATGGTGCTGTAAGTTTTACAAGACAATGGTCTAACTAAACCATAAAGAGCCATATTGATCAAAGAATGTAATGTTAAAGGTATATCGATTTTTAAACCTTTTCTGAATTCATTTAAGACAACCCAGACACACTTGAATGTCTAACTTTAATAATCAAGTTAAAAGTATCTGATGACGGTAAAACATTTTCGAAACGTTGTACAATTGTAACTGGGTTAGAACTGCAGTAAAGTTGTCTTCCTTACCCATTCAAACCATCTCTATTCCCTATTAGTCTCAAAGTGTGTACCCTGTCATCAAATTTGATTTACAATGTAATTAAAAGGGAATAAAGTTTCCGTTTACATTTGTTCACCATGCGTTCTATAGATTATATACATACAGAAAGGCGAATACGTTATATTTAAAACGATTTTGAATAAGCAAATCGCGTGTTTGCTACTGTCAACATAAGCTCGCAGTGAAACGGGATATGTCATAAATTCATTGTATTATTGTTTGGAATTCTTAGATAGTATGACAACGCCGAAAACTAATCACTTTCAGAAGGTTTTGTAACAAAGATTTTCAACAGAAAATATTCTTACACATTTATTATAGATATGTGTTTACCTCAGAAATATAAAGTTTCTAAGGCGAGTAAAATTCTCTGTACGTCGTGGATCAGCTTGGATAAACAGAAGCATAGCAAACAGATTCGTAACAACTTTTACCCCCCCCTCCCTCAGGGTAAGCAAAGAGCAACATCTTGTAACAGGTGAAAACCCAAGTACAGGAAAACATGATAAAAACCCTAACGTTATTGTCAAATTGGTGTGTTTTCTTTTAGCAAAGCCACATCGGACTGTCTGCTGAGCTCACGAGAGGAATTGAACCCCTAATTTTAGCGATTTAAGTCCGTAGGCTTATCGCTGTACTAGCGGTAAACTTTCAGTGGTAAAACAAGAACTTTGTAAGCAAGAAATAATATCTGATATTTGGAGATCACTCACTTAGGTTTTGGTGAAATCCAAAAAAGCATATCATGTAACGTATCGTATAGTGCAGTGTTTAATCTGACAGAAAGATCCAAAAACTAGACTATTAAAATTTCTAATACTTATTCCTTTTGTGTCTAAGTTAAAGCATTTCTTTTAGTACTGTCACCTTTAAGGTACGGACATAAGTTGAGAAACTGAATGTTACGTTTTTTTTTTATGTTTATGTAGACTGAACGCAACAGAGAGACACAGATAACAGCTTGAATAATTTATTACAGTAAACTATTATATATATGACAGATATAACATAAATTACATAATAACAATGACAGATATTCCGTTTTAACATTCAAAATTAATTACAATAGAAAATAGTACTGGTTTCAACCTTCAAAGTTAATTACAATACAAAATGGTACTGACCTGTGTCCGATATAATGATCTAGAATAAAAGTCCAAAAGCTCAGATCAGAAATCCAAAATTCCGGTCTAGGGTGTGAATTTGGTCCCACGAAGAAATACCGAAGTTTGAATGGAGAAGTTTAGAAACAATTCACAGTTCAATAAATTTGACGAAGTTCTTTTTACGATGCCTCCGATGAATGTCTCAAATTTGTCGCTCTCCCACTTTTCCCGTATTCCCTAAACAGTCCTGTACGTGTTGACCTTCAGTATAACTAGTAATTCGAATGAATCGTAAAGATTGACGAAATAAAATCACAGCTTCTGTAGATCTAGCTCTAGTCACAAATCCAAGTTGAATAAACGCACAACAAACGTTTACAATTTCTCAAACGTAGACAACCTCTTGATTTGAATAAAACTAATGACTGAGTGATTTCTCTTTCTATCTCGCGTCACCGTCTGTTTTTATACCAATAGGCCTACTGTTTTCTCGAACAATCGCGTAACTTTCACGAAATTCCAGTGCAATCCGCGCACTGTTTTTGCACGAGACTCGTCGTCTAGACATATGATTAATCTACCTAATTCTAGAAATTTCTAAATGATTAATTCTAAATGTTATTTAAAATGAATAACAACATATTTTATTGGTTTAAATTTCAAAACAATAATATAAACAACAACATGGCATTTCAAACGCTTTATACATAACACTGAAGAACTACTATGTATATAAGAATTTTATATTTTAAAAATGTTCTAAAGGAAATAAGAATTTCTATAATTTTAAATAAGTACATCAATTTTTATTCTTTACCTAATGAACAGTGAAATCATAAACTTGATAGAAATAACTACACGAGCTTATTAAAATATAATTTAAAATAAGTACATCAATTTTTATTCTTTACCTAATTAATATTGAAATCGTAAACTTGATACAAATAACTACACAAGATTATTACAATCAATCTTATTCGCAAAACATATACAATAAGCAGATGGAATAAGAAAAGATATTAACAAGCTGTTTAATGTTATATTATACGTATATACGGATAAGACAAATTTCGACTGAGAATGAACTAAAGCAAAAATATCAATAATTAAATAAAAGAAAGTTATGATATAAAAGTATTTCAGGTATGTACTGTATACAAAATTACTTGGTCTCGAAAACTAGCATTTCGATATTAAGATTAGCATATTTTAGATTGAAAAAAACACTTAATTATTACCCTATTTTTTATATATTTAGTTTTTCATTAAGCATTTAGTTTCTTCATGTAGAAAAGAAGAGAGGACTTAGTTGATAAACAACTAAATTCCATAAACGACAACTTTAAATTCATGCAAACGATAAAATAACTCTAATAAATGTGAAATCATTTTCCGCTTAAGATCTCAAATTGAGCTTGAAAACGAATTGGGAATATTTTCAACCCTATGTTGGTAAAAAATGTTATGTTCTTACTCTGAAAATATGATTATTTGCATAAAATGTTCGTGTCTAATTTTAAAGTAGATTCGCTCTTCTCCTATCATTTCCTTTTGTTGATTAGTAATCAATGAGGAAAGTGACCAATCATCCTAAAACCACGTATTTTTTATATCTGTTTTATAAAAAAATTTAGCATTTCACTTGGAAAATAGCAGAACTGTGCAATCATCTACGTAATGTTTTTTAAAAAAGCAGAGTCTCGCATGGAGAATTAAGTTGACACACATATCTATGATAGTTTTAAATCGAAGCACTTTCTTCAGAACTTTGAACCATCAACATTAACAAAAGAAAAATCCAAGCAACCTCCCTGTATGTTTGTTTTACTATTCAAATTTTGTTATTGGATGCAAAAAAAGTGTCTTTTTTCATACTAATTGTTCAGAGCAAAAATTGGCCTTATTATGTAGCTTTAGTGATTATATTAGTCCATAATGTCTACTCTCTTATTATGTTATTAGTTTATAATATTTAATAACCGTGTTATTTCAAAATTTGTGTATTTAACTGACAAGTGATATTGTAGTATGGATCTAGCGATTATGTTCGTCTACAGAATATATCTTCTATTGATCAAATTAACGTTCAAAAAGGTATATAGTAATACTGGCATTAGTTCATATTACGTATTATCTAATAATCTTATAAATTTAATACATATCTTCATATATTTTCACAATATGTATCTTCTGCTGCACGCGCTCCGAGAGCAGCCCAGTGGTCAGCATACTGGAGTGTATAGTTCTAAGGAATCCATGATTTGTGTCCCGTTCCTAGTCCAAAAGATTTGCTCTCCACATTTGGAGGCCATGATTGCTAAAATTAAAGGCAGCTAAATTATGTCGCTTCTATTAGGAACGGTTACCACAAAGATCACTCATTTAGCTTTGCGCGAAATCCAACAAAGCAGATTCTGCAATGTATCGTTTTCAAAGTAGGGACGGTTAGAGCAAATATCCCTAGAGAAGCGTTGCGCGAAATACAATAAAAGGGCAAAATCTATTTATCATAGACCACAGTACGCATTTAAAGATTGTGTTATAACCTATTTGATTTAAGAAGTCCTGGACACTGATACAGATGTTTTAAAGCAGTCTTTTTCTCCTCCTAACTAAACTTTCTTTTCTGACAAACTAGCTTTTATATCATGTCATTTCCTCTCCTTTAACACCCAAAGTGGCTTAGCTAAAACCCTAAAAGCTTAAAACACTAAAAATGGTTTTGATATCTTGATATGTACATGTGAGAATGCCCATTTGTGTAGCTTAAAGGCTTAAAAACAAACGTTTTTTAACAATGTAAGAATTACTAATTAGCGTAAAATATCCATCACTCTGTAAATATTACAAAGATCAACGTACTCAGGTTGATGTGGAGGGTTTGGGATTCAGAGGGTGCATTTACATTGCCTTCACATCGCATCCATAGGACCTATCTTTCAAATCCAGAAATTCAAATAGTTTTCTATTTTCTGAGTAATTTAGTTTATATCTCTTATCCGTTTGTCAAAATCTAAATCTTTATTGGAATCTGTCTTCCGATTTCTCTTTCTGCATGTCTTTATCTTCAATTTTCACATTATTACCTTCACTTGTTGACAAACGAAACAGAAGCATTAGTGTCTAGAGGGAGTAGAATTAAAGTGGTAAGTTACATATCAGTGATGGTAAGTTACATATAAGTGACTGGTAAGTTACATATCAGTGATTGGTAAGTTACATATAAGTGATGGTTAGTTACATATCAGTGGTTGGTAATTTTATATGCATAAACGGCTCGTTTGGGTTCAGAAAATATTTTAAATAGAAGAGCGAACAACGTTTCGACCTTCTATTTAAAATATTTTCTGAACCCAAACGAGCCGTTTTTGCATATAAAATTCTCAACAAGTGGGTTTCTCGACATCACTGAGTGGTTGGTAAGGTACATATCAGTGATGGTAAGCTACATATCAGTGATTGGTAAGTTACATATCAATAATGGTAAGTTGCATATCAGTGATGGTAAAGAGGACTAGAAATCACTGGATAAACGTAAAACTAGGTGTCAGGGAACTCAAGATACACCACTATTTTTTTAGTATTGTTACACCACCGACTACAAAGGAAAGTGCTTTATTCTTTAACTTTTCTCCCTTCAGTGACTGTTCAAACTTGTGATTAGGAACGACACTATATTTTCTTAAGACTTTTGATATGTTGATATTGCAAGATAATTAATTATGTACGTATCAACATAAAATTAATGTAGTATGCCTAAACATATTTAGAATAAGTATATTTAAAGTAATTTATAGCGGAAACTATTATAAATTTCTTTTTATTCACGTTAAGGATAGAATTAGTTTATCATCAGCAAATCAGATAGTTTGGTGTAGAATGTCCTCGACATTTGAAATTTTTTTAAGCTGTATACGTGATTTCAGTTTTGAGAAAACGGTAAACCTTATGAACTTGGTTGTTTATTTAATTTAGCGCAGAACTACGCGAGAGCTATTTGTGCTTAATTTTGAATTGACAGTTGGTTTTCCTTCTTTATGGAACCTCAGTAGAATCGCTTACTTTCTCGTCGAACTCGTTGCTTTCTGATTCAACAGTAAAAGATTATAGGGAAGGCAGCTAGTTATCATTATCCACCACCATCTCAAAATTATTTATATTACCTTCGCAACTGATTTTTGACATAAATGTCCGAGAAGTAGATTTTTTATCTTCCTCTGTAAATTGTAGCGTTTCAATTAGATTTGTCACACTGGCAAAACTGCAATATCTAATAACACAAAATATCCGAAAAATTAGACAATTAAAATTTATAATATTTATTCTTTTCGTGTATAAGTTAAAGCATTTCAGTCAGTATTGTCACACTGGTAACACATCCATATAAACTGTAACAACAAGACTCGCATCTAGTTTAAAACTTATCCTGATATTTATACTTCTCGAGACTGGTTAATTTTAGATTTCTAGCAAGAAACGAGTTTATTTTGAGAAATTTAGAAATAGATCCTTCATCTGAAATGATACCTTGGCTAAATTAACAATTTTTGTATGCATAAGACATATTTCCCTTTTTGGAATTTAATATACAAATGTATATATATATTTCTGCAAATTAAACTAATTTTCATAGATAAATAGCTTAATACGAATAGTAAACATTAGTTTGGTAAACTTGAAATTAAAACCTGTGTATATATATATACTTGTAGACAATCTATACAAAGAATTTCAAGTCTACTAAAACTTCAAGCTTATCTCACGTAAACAGTGGAATAAAACTTATTACATTGAATGATACACTGCCTGCTGTTACTGTTAGAGTCTGAAAATTGATTTTGAAGACGCCATCATCTACTTTGATTTGGTGGATCGACAATTATCTTCGAGAAAAATAGAATGAGGACAGATATTGTTTATACAATAGGTTGTCTTTGCGTTGAACTAGAAAATCATTGTAAGAGCTACAAATGATATTAAATAGATGTCAAAACAACATGGAATGTAAAATATATGTTAAAATTACATACAATATGAAATAAATGTAAGAGCTACACGCAATATGAAATATATGTTATAACCACAAACAGTATGAAACGTGTACTATTCTTTATTACCCCAAGTTTAGACTTTTATTTTGAAATACGAAATATATTACAACAATAAAACAAAATTCCATCTTTAACAGTTATTTTTGTTGTTTTTTCTCCCAATCTCCGTTTAAAGGATACCGGTATTTAAATCATTAAGGGTAAGGAAAATCAAAGGGTGTCATTCAGTAGGAGGGATCACGAGACATCAAAGTTCCACATACTAGTGCCAGAGATCGGATAGTTATAAAGTATGCGAATAGTTCAAAGATTTGCCACTAGATGGTGGGCTTTGTTTGTTTTTGGAATTTCGCACAAAGCTACTCGAGGGCTATCTGTGCTAGCCGTCCCTAATTTAGCAGTGTAAGACTAGAAGGAAGGCAGCTAGTCATCACCACCCACCGCCAACTCTTGGGCTACTCTTTTACCAACGAAAAGTGGGATTGGCCGTCACATTATACACCCCCACGGCTGGGAGGGCGAGCATGTTTAGCGCGACGTGGGCGCGAACCCGCGACCCTCGGATTACGAGCGCACGCCTTAACGCGCTCGGCCATGCCAGGCCTTAGGTGGTGGGCAATAAAATTATCATCATATAATAATTTAACCTTTATTATACATAATCCTAGAGAAAAGCTGTTTATTATCACTTTATACATAAAATGCTCAAAGTATAGATACTTAGTGTAGCATTCCATATAAAAAAATAGTATCTATATTTTGCTTTGTCACATTAAACAGTTTTTTTAAATTAATAGCTCAGAAATATAATCCTATTATTATAAGTTCAATGCTTTTAACACTGAATGAATTTAAAGAGTTAGGAAACTCATTTTTCTGTCCATGAAGTTCAAAGCTCAGTGGTATACAAATTCTGTTTATCAGATAATTAGGCTAAACTAAATTCTTGATGTCGAGTGAATATAATATATTTTTATGACAAAACATTTTTATTTTGATAAGCATAGTCCATTAAGTGCACTGTAAAGATACACATATTCCGCACTAAACTGATGCTTATCATCTGCTGACTTAGATAAAATTATGTAATATTGCTTACATAGTTCATACTAGATGTAACCAGGTGGTTACAAGCGCTCGACTTCCAAACTGAAGTTCGAACACCGGTTCCATCAAAAGGCTCTCCTTTCAGCTACGGGAGCGTTATTTTGAAACAATTAGTCCCATTATTCGTTCGTAAAAGACTAGCCCAAGAGTGGGCGGTGGGTAGTGATGACTAGCTGCGTTTCACTGACGGACGGTAAGAACACTTAGCTCTTATCTAGTTTTGCACGACATTTAAAACAAACAAATATATGCTTCATTATTTTTATAAACAGTTACGCCTGAAGACATTATTATAACACTATACTTTGGATTATTATGGGCCAATATTTCTGGAATGAATCATACTTTATGACTCCCAGCTGACCCCAGTAGCACAGCGGTTTTTCCACGTACTTACAACGCTAGAAACTATGTTTCGATAGCTGTGGTGGACAAAGTACAAATAGCCCATTGTGTAACTTTTTGCATAATTATAAACAAACAAACAAATTCACAGTTTTGATATGTGTCAGAAATAGCATCATTTGAAGAAAGTTTAACCTGAAAAAGTCCTAGTGTTTTATATTTTAAAGTAAATTTTTCTGTAGAAAATTATAGAGAAAACTATGTTCTATTGTATATTAAAACAAAACATAAACTGTTGGTATTTATTTCACTTAACGTATATAATGCAACATATATTTTGAAAGATTGTATTATCTACTGAATCTCCCCTCCCCGAGGGAATTGAACGCCGGATTATAAAGTCGTAAATCCGTAGATATACCGCTGTGCTAGCAGGAAGTTCCTTTTCCCATCTATCCAGTATTAATCTTATTAGGCCCGGCATGGCCAAACGCGTAAGGCGCGCAACTCGTAATCCGAGGGTCGCGAGTTCGCGCCCGCGTCGCGTCAAACATGTTCGCCCTCCCAGCCGTGGGGGCGTTATATAGTGACGATCAATCCCACTTTTCGTTGGTAAAAGAGTAGCTCAAGAGTTGGCGGTGGGTGGTGATGACTAGCTGCCTTCCCTCTAATCCCTGCTAAATTAGGGACGGCTAGCACAGATAGCCATCGAGTAGCTTTGTGCGAAATCCCAAAACAAAAAACAAAACGAAAGATTGCATACGTAAATGAATGTTATCTACAATAACCATTCGTTTATAAAACCATTTAAGAAAGCATAAACATAAAATCAGTGGCATTATATTTAAAAGGAACAAAATTATTTTATATAGAATTTAATAGCTACAGAGTTAAATTAGATGTAATAGGATTTAAGAATGAAGGTCGCAATAAACTGAATGAAGTCTTATATTTTATTTTTTTAATTTGTACGTAAGACGGTCTTTAATTTTAATGCTTTAGGTTAAGATCAAAAACGAACTTTTTAAGGACAGTTTATATTTTATGTTGAATTAGCGTTTTGGTATTAATGTATGTAAATCTCATTCATTTCTACTGCGATGCATATTGTATTTATCACAAGTTTGAATTTCTTATGTTAATTCAAAACGTAATCCTTAAATGCATTTACGTTAAATCAATATATGGAAATTCATGTGCTTGGCTTATAAAGTGTACTATTGAATTAGCCAAAGCGTAATTTTGTTTGTTTGTTTTGCAAAGCTACTCGAGAGCTATGTGCGCTAGCCGTCCCTAATTTAGCAATGTAAGACGAGAGGGAAGGAAGTTAATCATCACTACCTCCAACCGCTAATTCTTGGGCTACTATTTTACCAACAAAACCATCACATTATAACGCCCCAACAACTAAAACGGTGAGCATGTTTTGTGCGACGGAGATGCGAACTCACGACCCTCAGATTACGAGTCGCATGTCTTAACCCACCTTAACCAAAGCATAATAAATAAAATAAATTTATATGTATTTACAACGAAAACAGGTTACAGAGAACACCTAGATGAAATGCGTGTGTGTTTTCTTATAACAAAGCCTCAACAGGCTATCTGCTGAGCCCAACGAAGGGAATCGAACCCTAATTTTATTATTGTAAATCCGTAGATTTACCGCTGTACTAGCGGGGGTCAGATGAAATGCAGTCCTGTTGTTTCGGTTTTGCGTGGGCAAACTTAGACTAAAATATCTAGAATGAGAACGTTTTCATGTATAAGGCAGCACAAAATAGTCATTTTCAGCATTATGCAGATTATAAAGTAAATTAATGTGTTAACATGAGTGTCATGCACGCGCTAAATATCTAGAGTTTGAATGTTTCTCAGAAAAATTCACGTGAAAAGTAGTGGCCAACACAGATTCTAAATTAAAGTAATATTTGCATATTCACGAAAATAAATCATGTAGTATACTATATAATTAATCAAACTTGAGGAAACATAATATTTCAGTTATTCAACATTTTGTTTGCTGTTACGAATTAAATACACAATCATACTATCCATTTTGATTTCAGCATTCAACTTTAGTTAACATGTTCTTATACATACATAGAATTTTTTTTTTTATGTTCATACAAAGCTAGTTCTCTGCTAGTCTTTTATTTATATACTTGACAAGAACTAGTATAAGAACAATTGTATGTATAAATAATGATTGGTATAGTCCACTAATAAATTATAAGTTAAACGTGTATATGGTGATTATCTCGTTGTCCACGTTCTAGTAATGCACTTTGGAACTAACTGCCTCTAGTAGCACAAGCTAGAACTATTCACCCCAGTGACCATTTTTGGAATTATTTGCCATCTGATGTCATTGTATAGAACTATATTTCTCTGGTAGAACATTTTGGAATTATCAATTCTCTGTCGCCATTTTATAGTACTATGATGTCAAGTGACCTGCCTGCCTCAAAGGATACTTCCTTCTATATGGGACCTTTTCATCTCCCCATACATTCATGATCTCAAAAGCTGGCATCCTTTAGGTAGAGATTGAGATCTTTAATTATTAATATTCATAAAACGTATTGTTGATTGTTATTTTCGTTAAGCTTAACTTATCACAAATATATTTGAATTTCTAAACATAAAACAGAAATATGATAAAAAATTATTTTTCTCTTTATACATTTAATAATACAGATTAGGCTAAATATTAGGATGGTTACACTTTCTGCTTGGGATTGGATACAAAATCTTTTCATGGGTTTTTTCCACGTTTATTGATATTCAAAGTGAAATTAATACAGTAATGATTAGCAGACATAAATAACTAGTGTCAAAATAAATAAAAAACATTAAGTAAAAAGTTCCTTTTTTAAAAAAATTGGACAAACCAGCATTCAAAATCACAATTGTATACAATACTCCAACATATTTATAATGGCTTCGTTCCTTTCTTTTGGAAAAATCGCATAGAGGTTGTTTGCTATGTACACAGCAGGGAAGTGAATCCTGCAATTTAGGGTTGTAAGTTTTTAAACTTACTGCTGTCCCATCGTGGGCATATTCATCATAGTATTTTGAAGTTGATACTTATGAAATTACTTAATATTGCAATATGGAAACATCGCAATGGATATCAGCTTGAATTCGTTACAGCAAAAGTTTTCACTTGTGCTTAAGGCATATGAATAAAGAAATTAATCACTATTGCTATATCAGATCCCGAGAAATGAATTATCATAACATTGTTAAACACTATCATGTCCATCTTAGCATAAGGTGTATAAGCCAAAGTATGGAAAAAATTGATAATATGAGAACAATGAAGACCAACACTAAACCACAACATCCCTAAACTGTAATGTGTTAAACGTATGGTAACAAAGCATGAACAAACCTGTAAATGTGAGTCTACTGTGTACAAAGCTGACAACCTGAGTGTACAACAGTGAAACATTAATAAACCAAAATGTGAACAAAGCAGACAACCTAACTGTACAATATTGAAATATAAATAAACCAAAACGTGTACAAAGCAGAGGAAAGAACGTTATAATTCCACCAAAGAATGGCACAAGTAATCACCTAAGAAGTAAGATGTACTATCCCTGGTATTAAATCTTCATTCAAGAGAAGTTTTACATGTTTTCTAAGGTAGCTGTATGACAAGAGCTGTGAATATCTTAAAACTGGTCAATGACAACATATTAGATTGACTGTTTCCTTCTTTAGTGAACTGCATGAAGTAGCCCAGACTAAAATAGTATCTCACGAATTGATAATGGAGATACAAATCCAATACATCAGTTGGACACACGATTTCTGCTTGCAAAGAAGTAAAAATCTTGGGCATCGCTTATTGTACTTATGAAGAATAAGTAGAGATCCATGAGGTTCTGTATATATTATTGAAAAGTGATTGAACTCACAACAACTCATGCCTACCAATTGCCACTGAATGATTGATACTCACACATTCATTCATTCATTCACCACTCGATTCCTTCAAGGAACATAGGGCCGTAATCACTTGCGGATTCTTTAACAGGTTTTTTAGTGAATAGGTTATTAGCCCACTGCACTTGATACTCACTACCAATGACTAAAAGATTCTTCTTCAGTGTTTCATTTGAATGAAGGTTATTTTCAAAATTCGATATGAAGAGCGTAACGAGTAGATAAAGAGATAAATGAAAGTCGACAAAACAAGTGTCGAAATGAAAAACTTTAATGCAAGAAAGAGTATGAGACAATTTGTTGTGTTAACATTTTGGATATAAAATTAACCTCCTATATATGAACGACCAATATAATGTGTTGTCTCTGGACTACGCTGTACTTATGCTAAAGTGACATGGTGAATCACACATGGTAAAAGCTTAAATGATTCCTGGGATGACCAAGAAAAATATTTGATTTGTTGAGAAAAAGAGAACCATGGACTGAATTTCACTGTGAATTGTTTTAACTGTAAAATTCTCAGGCAAACTGTTTGAATATTAAACCGATTGTTAAGTGAATCAGATTAGCAAAAAGGTTGAACGAACCATCATGTTCAACAATAGCCCAGTGTAGCTCAAAGACAAATATGTAGTGGATTTTACTATAACCCTATAGGAAGACTTTTCATGTCAAAAATAGGTAGATATAAGTAAACATAAATTATGGGTTCAGATGGTATTTTTATATAGTCTCTTTAATAATTTATCATCTCGCCAAATCGTCCTACACTAAAAGATTAGAAATTGCTTTTACTCTATTTGATACCAGAAAGTTGTAGAGGATTGGTGTGAATTATATAAGTTGTATTATGAGAAAATGGTCCACTAAAGAAACATTAAAAAAAGTTGCTGTTGATATGCTTGGTCCACTACCACAGAG
The DNA here is from genome assembly GCA_011833715.1 of Carcinoscorpius rotundicauda. Lineage (NCBI taxonomy): Eukaryota > Metazoa > Arthropoda > Merostomata > Xiphosura > Limulidae > Carcinoscorpius > Carcinoscorpius rotundicauda. The sequence goes on along the minus strand of CM022399.1, from coordinate 55,391,984 downwards.
CAACAGAAGAAATAAATACATCTCAATGTTGATAGATTACTTTATCAAATATCCACAAACATATAATTGTTCCTAATGAGAAAGTAAAACTATGGACAGTAACTTTGTTTCAAGGTTTCAGGGTGCATGTATATGGAACTTCACTTGTATTAGGGATAGAACTTTGAATCAACAACTTTCATTACAAAAACGTACGAAAGTTTCAGAATGGTAGAGAAATATTACCCTGTACTTAAGTATGTGGATGAGCATCAGAGAATGAGGAATCAAAATCTTCTACTCATAAATTATTGAACATCAAGATTCTCACAACACATCAACATCACTGAAGTTTGAAAAACAAATTAGAGTACCACTGAACGTTTTGTATTAGCGCTCTTAGTCTCTCACCTAATACAGACTAACACTAAGAGGTTAAATATTTCTATTATGCTACAGATTAATTCACTTCCAGAAGATTTAATACAGCTGGTGATAAGATAAACGTTCCTATGATGTTAATGCTCATAAAATTCGATTTCATCATGATGACCTCTGGCTGTATAGGAATGGAACAAATGATTGATTTCTTAAACCATCTACCTAAAGAAAATATCCTCAGTAAAAAGATGGCATGTGATGGCAAAAGACTAATATTCATTCTATCTTCATATTGTAAACCACATAAAAAACAAAAGATTTGGTGACTACACACATCAGTTAACGAAAATACGAATTTATTTTGTTAATCAAACATGGGATTGCAATTCAGATTTTATGTATTTTAGTAATAACTATTACTTTTATAGCTTTGAATACTATTGCTTTTAATTAGCAATAATTACTTTATTTAAGATCAGTGTGCCATTGTTTTCTTTATCTAATGAGATTGTTGAAAGGGCTTCACAATCCATTAGTGGACATTGTTAAATCATATATAGCTAATCAAGAAGTTTCTCAAACTTGGTACTTTTATTTTGCCTGGTTGGTTTATCTTTATTTTATGGAACTTTCACCAATGTTTAGGAAAGAGATGAGTCATAAAAAATAACAACAACGAATTACACTAGTTTGAAGCATTTAGGATTTCAATTAGTTAACGAATAGTCAGTACATGATTTAATTAATCAGTTAGTCACTTAATCGTAATGACTTCAGCTGTAAAATACTGAGTTTATGTTAAAAAATATAGAAACAAAATTAGTAAGTACACGAATGTCTATTAGTGCAGTTTATTTATCAACTTTGGCCTGTCAGTGAATGTTTGTTAAGATAACCATGTTGTTGAAGAAATAATACGTTTTTGTTAGTGTTACGTGAAGTAGACTTTGCAATATTCTTTTTATCTAATATTCCAAAGTAATGTGGATCACAATAGATACAGTTACAACAGTATTATCAGCATAACTATGCATGTAATAAAATAATAATGTACGCCAACTTTTGCAATGTAATAGTACAATGTTTTTTTCTTTAGACCTATTTAGTGATAATGGTTATGCAAAGTAAAATTACATATTTTATACTGAATATTTAAACACACGTTATAAAATTTAATCAAATAAATTACATTAAAAATAGTAGTTATGTTCTATACAATTTCCTTGTGTTTCTCAGTTCCGTGAAAGTAACAGTTACCTTTTGTTGTCGTCTCCAAACAAACCCTGATACAATGAAATTCTCATTCATCTTCTCCCAATTAAAAACCCTTAGGAGCTATTGAAGGTGCTTATGTTCTAAAGGCACGCTCCAAACCTTAGTTTGAAATTAGCATCCGAATTCTGACTTTTTTTCCTAAATAACGTATTTATTCTTTTTCTCCATAGAACTTCTGGCTCTCGTGGATATTTATCAAATTATTCACGTTCGCTGGTAGCTCTTTCAAAACCAATTATATTTTTGATTACCTTTAACAAAATTTTGTGAAACTCTTACTTCTTGTAGCTATGAGAAGCATTTTATGATAATAGTTGTTTGTTTGTTTGTTTTTAATTTAAAGCTCTTTGTTACTTTTGTAACGGTGGGTATATTTTATTTGAAAAACTTGACCTAAGTGGTTACTTCTGAGACACTTTATTCGATGATGGGTTTTTACTTTCAAACACGATATATTAATGGCTACTTTTGAGAATGTTGTTATGAGGTTCTCTTCTCAGCCACAAATCGTTCGTTCTTCAGAAACTATTTTGAAAAATTTAGTGTTTCTTTATATACTCTCTCCTTCATAGCTATGTGACTCTATCAGTGATATTTGCAGAGTAAAAACACATGTTCTTAATAAACACGAACTTAATAAAGCAGAATGGTAATTCTGTCCTTTCAAGCATTGTAGTTATCACCTTTGAATTGTTGCTACAGTTATTCTGTGATTGATGGTCTTTTATCCAAATAATACCACTGTTAATCTGTCAGAATAATAAGGAAATCTACCACAATGGAGAAATGAGTGTTGATGGACCAATTTACAAGCAGAAAGTTACTAGGAGGAGGATTCCTTTGGGCAATCACAATGTTCTTATTAATTTGTTATTCTTGGTGTGATAAATCGAGAAAACATCAGAATCGTGGTCTCGGTGTTTTAGTCTTTCGAATAAACGCCTTCAAAAATAGGAATTAAATGTAGCATTTTATAAAAAAAACTATAAATAAAAACTATGTCCCAAACTAATTATAGTTTGGAACAAATTCTTACCTTACCGTTTAGAAGAATTATTAAAACATAACGTTTTCAATATTTTGAAGAGTAAATTTGTTATCAAAATGCAATATGCTACTACTGTAATCTAAGTGTAATTCTAAAGAAGATTACATTTTGTTTTGGAAATTTTCTAGCCCTAAATATTTAAACAATTCTTTCCTTTTTCTAATTTTTACCTCTCAGTATGTAACTAAATCTTAAATTAATTTTCATCTCGTTTTACAGTGCCATAGATTGAATATATTGTAATTAACAAATCGAGGTACTCTTGTAAATCCTTTTAATTCGTTTCAAAGATGTAACTTGTTGTTTTAAATTCTTTAGTTTAAAATATTTTTAATTAAAATTATCAGTTTGTATAAAACGAACTGTCAGACCGAAATATATTATTTTACCAACTGGTTTGATGTTCTGGAAAAAAAATGAACTCGTGCATTTCTTTCTGCCACTAAATACGTCGATTAGAAGTTTCTATGTACTTTATTACCCTAAAACGTGGAACATATCAAGTTGTGTGGCAAACCGTCCTGCAGTGTTTTCATTTAAACTTTTCTCGTTATAAAGTTTTCAATTAAATTTCGTGAATTACTGATCAAGCCTACGAATTCTTTTGCACGTTAGCAGCTCCCAGCAATAAATTAGAAATGAAGACTTGTGAAATCACTTCTTTTGTAAATGATTTAAAAGTTAAATGATAAGAGTAAAAGCGAATCTCTTCATATTCCATCTAAATGGGTTTAATAGAGCTGCGAGCATGCTACATGTACAAACCGAAATATGCTGTTAGGATATTATTAAAAGTGTTTTACAGTATAAAGAAATAAACAATAAAATAATCCCATTAAAGTCAAACATAGTTTTATAATTTTTTTAAACTCTTAAACCTAAAATTAAATTAGTCCATTGAATAACCATACTGTGTTGAAACATCTCATATGATAATAACTTTTCCACAACATTTTCTAGCAAATTATGCTGATATTTCACAATACCCAGGCTAATGATATTACATTCATGTAGCTCCATCTCGTGTTAGACGTAAAAACAAATTAAACCCTATTCTGCGTGAATAATCTTTAGAAGCCTTGTTATTCTTGACATTATATAATGTTTGTAGTATCCTTACACTTCGGGAATTGTTACCTTCCATGACGACCTTATATCACAGTTAGATTTGATATAAAATTTCTAAAGAGAAATTTATTATTAAAATTTAGGCGAAATAATTAACAAACATTCAATCTCTTTTTACAAAATTTAAAATGACTTTTCTGGCATCATCAAAGATCTTGAAAACGCCATGTGCTGGAAAGCAAAATTACAAATTATAATTAAGTTTCACTGACTAACAGAAACACTAAAATAAGCAGTATTAAAATATATTTTATTTTAAAACGTCTTCAAATTCAATTTATTTAATTATTTCATTATTTTTAACTTTATAATTCGCTTGTTTGTTTAAAATTAAACAAAAAGCTACACAATTAATTATTGTGTTCTATTTGCTATTTGTCACGTATATCTAAACACGATTTTTTCCGTTGTAAGGCTGTAGACTGTACCACTGGGATACAGTAAAATATTTTATAATTTATTGTTGTTGTTTTTAATTAAGCACAAAGCTACTCAATGGGCTATCTGTGCTCTACCTACCACGGGTATCAAAGCCCAGTTTTTAGCGTTGTAAGTCCGCAGACATACCGCTGAGCCACTGGAGGGCTTTATACTTTATAACATGCTTTTTTCGCCTTTCTAAGTTGGTCAACTTTTCTCTAATATTATTTTTATTTTTGAAATGTTTTAAACTAAGAATTAAAGAGAAGCAATTGAAAATAAAGTCTTATTTATCTTAAATACTTCGTTTATTTTGTGTTTAATTTTATTTACATTTAAACTTGTTGTTGTTGTTTTGAATTAAGCACAAAGCTACACAATGGGCTATCTGTGCTCTGCCCACCACGGGTATCGAAACCCGGGTTTTAGCGTGTAGGTCCGCAGACATACCGCTAAGCCACTGAAAGGCTACATTTAAACACTTAAGTAATAAAATCCAATTTCAATGAAATATACTAAAAATTGTATTGAATTATTACTACCTTGTAACAGAAAGTTCGGAGACAAATTAACTCGCTTGGACAAATGCTTAAACTCTACATAGTCAATATATATATATAAAGTATTGAATTATTATTACTCAAACAAACTAACTATACCTAACAGGGGTTCGATTCCCCTCGGTGAACTCAGCAGATGTCCCGATGTGGCTGTGCAATAGAAAATACAACAATAACTCTATCTGGTCAATAAAGTCACGTAACACATCTCCAAGAAAATAGGGTCGCTAGCCTCGGTGACCCAGTTGAAGTTTATAATGTTTTTCCAAGTTATCTACAAACATCTCCCTCACCCCTGAGGCGCAGATAGCCTCGTTGCTTTGTGCCATAAAACACTAAATCAATCAATCAAACCCTCACTCCATCCCCGCAGGTGTCCCAACAGAATGTCTGAGAACCTATAATGCTAAAGAGTTTGGATGGTTGCTGTGAACAAAGCTGAAGAGGCCCATTGTGTAATTTTTTTTTAAACTACAAACAAACAAACTAAAGACACTTTAACTATGGGCATGAACTTTAATGTGTTCTGAGATTCTTTTAGAAACTGCAGAGTAAATTTAACAATATAACATGCCGAAATGTGTAAAAAGTAAAAATAGTTCAGTATGATAAATATAGTTTTAGTACGTTATGTTCAGGAAATATAAGTTATTTTATTAATTATTTAAATCAGTGTGACTAAGAACTAAAATAAGGAGTATTGCTTGATATATTCAGTTACTGTTAGTTTATTTTCAGTAGATGTAATAGACAGTTGCAAATAAATGTGTCATTAAAACAAAATGTTGCACATGTTAAAGGTTGGATTTGTTACATACTGATCAGAAGCGGAGACACTTTTATTCATTTCACTCCATTGCAAAGACGAATTTTAATTTAGTTTTTAATAAACTTCGATTAAAGAATGGAAAATCCTACAGTTTGTTGTAACTGCTGGATTCTGGAACATTTTTTTTTAAATACTTCTTATATCAGTTTTTCTATCTTTTGTTTTTCGGAATAAGCTGAAGAACTTTTCACATTGCGTGTAGGAAATTTGTTTGTTCTAAAAGTTGAAAGACAGTTCTCGAAAGTGCCCGAGTTACAAAGTGTCTGTATTGGATCTTTAAAGTTATTATCTTTGTGTTAATGATAACAGCTTGCCCACACTTTTTGAGTATAACTGTTAAAACTTGGTAAAAATGATGATTTTACAACAAAACTTCATCTCTGTTGAATCAAACCATTGAATAGCAAATACAAACCCGTTATTTAATTGGAACATACTTTAATAAAAGTAATGATCTGAACTCTCACTTGGCTATTAAACTTGGGTTGTTTTGAATTTCGCGCAAAGCTACACCAGGGCTATCTGCGCTAGCCGTCCCTAATTTAACAGTATAAGACTAGAGGGAAAAAAACTAGTCATCACCACCCACCTCCAACTCTTGAGTTACTCTTTTATCAACGAATAGTGGGATTGACCGTCAATTTATAACGCCCCCTCGGCTAAAAGTGCGAGCTTAATGGGTGTGACGGGGATTCGAACCTGCAACCCACAGATTTCGAGTGCCTTAATCACCTGGTTATGCCGGGCTATTAATTAATACTTACAATATATTTCAGTTGTTAAGTCCGTATATAATATGTCGTCACTATGACACTAATTCGTTGACTATACGTTTCTTGTACTTGTTATCCCTTTTCGGTAGTCAAATATTTTTTTTAATATCGCTTCTGTGAAAAGGCAGGTCAGTTACGGGTAATTAATTTCTGATTACTAATAACGTATATATCAAAAACTAGAAAATATGGAACGGCTTAAGCAACTCTTAAGCACATAGAGATGCAGTTTTAATTACGTAATAATTAGTTAATCGTAATCACACAATTTTGCTGGTTTAGTTTTTCAAGTTTGTTTGTTTGTTTTGGAATTCCGCACAAAGCTACTCGAGGGCTATCTGTGCTAGCCGTCCCTAATTTAGCAGTGTAAGACTAGAGGGAAGGCAGCTAGTCATCACCACCCACCGCCAACTCTTGGGCTACTCTTTTACCAACGAAAAGTGGGATTGACCGTCACATTATACACCCCCACGGCTGGGAGGGCGAGCATGTTTAGCGCGACGTGGGCGCGAACCCGCGACCCTCGGATTACGAGCGCACGCCTTAACGCGCTCGGCCATGCCAGGCCGCTTAGTTTTTCAAATCTGTCGAAATATTTTGTTCAAATATGATCGTTCATTTACGTCTCTTTTCAATCATGAATTCAATGTTTGTTGAAGTCCGTGTTAGGTTTCTTAATAGTTTAAATTACTGATCCAAAAATGATAGAATGGATTTATTTCTACTGACACGACTTAGCGTTTATAAAGTATGAAATTTAATGGCGTAAGTTGATTTTGAAGTAAAGCACGAAGCTACATAATGGGCTATCTGTGCTCTGCCCACTAATATTGAAACCCGTTTTCTAGAGTTGTAAGTTCGAAGAAATATTGCTGTATCACTTCTATTCTTTATTCTGAATTTCACTCAAAGTTACACGAGCACTAGCCGTCCCTAATTTAGTAGTGAAGGACGAGAAGAAAGAATCTAGTCATTACCACCTACGACCAACTTTTTTACCAAGAAATAGTGGGACTAATCGTCACGTTATAAAGCCCTCACGGCTGAAAGGGCGAGCATGTTTGGTGCGACCGGGATTTTAACCCGCGATCCTCAAATAACGAATCGAACGTCATGACAGATCAAATCATTTCTCTTAGCAACATTTCTTTTATACTCTTGTAATTTCTTACAACCTTAGTGTTTTATTTGATGGAAGTAATTTTATTCATCATTTTTGTCTTGAAAAATAATATATTTCTTTTAAGTCCGTTTTAATAAACTACTAATATTTGCAAAATCTGATATAAGTTTAAATGTTTTATAGATTTAGTCGATGGAAAAATTTAAGTAATCAACTGGTTCAGTGAAACATGAAGTTAAGCATTGTGATGTTTTCCATTTTATATGTTAAGTAGATTGTTATATTTAATGTTGAAGTTTTAAAAAGTTTGATTTTGTTGTTTAAAATTCAGAAAATATTTCATATAAGTCTAAACTTTAATTTATATTCTATATAAAGTCACCGAAAACCATATGGAATAGAGAAGTTTCCAACACTGAGATATATTTCCAGTTTTTATCTCGCTGGAACATTCTGACTACTTTTTTATCAATCCACCTTTTTGTTTTATACCTAAAAGAAATTTTTTTAGCCTTCGTTATCATATCACGTTGAGCAATACTAACCAAGAAAAGTGTTGTTTCTTAAATGCTATACAATGATAGTGGTTTAAATCTCAGTCAAGATTATCCTAGTATGGTATTATTAATTTGAAATTGATACCACTGTCATATTCCACACTTTGGAGGCCATTTAACACTTTTTAATAAAACATCTCTGACATTCATCATTTGCCACACATATTACTTCTGTAAAATTATTTTTTTATTTATTATTAATCTAAATCTACAGCTTCCAAAAAACTAAACTATGAGACACATAAAAGACGAAATAAATAAACAAACATTATCTTCCCCAAAAAAATTCAAGTTATTTTAAGTTATCTTAAGTTAACACGTTTGACCACTTACAGTTACATCATTTCTCCCTTAAATACCTACATTCCTAAACCACAACTGTGTTATGTAGATTCATAGCTACTATTAAATATTTTTGTGCAAAACTTTTACGCTTAAGAAAATGGTTGAAAATTAACCAAAATTGAAAATCAATACACTCTTCACATTTAATATAGCTATTACAAGTCACTTATACAGTTTTATTCCAAAAACACAAATACATTTACAGCTTAGTAATAATGACTAACATATAATAAGAATTATATTTATTTATTGATTACTTAACGCTTTTTATTTTTTCTCATAATGTTTCAATCTGATCGGCTAAAAGCCTTTGTTTACAATGTTACACAAAAATATTTTTTTATAAAATAGATTAGTTGGTCTCAAAATTTCATATGCACTGAGCAAGTGGGTTAAATTTATCATAAGCATGCGTGAATGTGTTTATTTTAGCGAATCTAAGTGCTGGATAGGGCATGAAATATCTTGTAATTCGAACCTCTAGATTTGGATTTAAACTGGTTTGATCTCCCACCAGTGCAACTTGGTATAAAATATCTTTAGCTGAGCCTTTAACTGGAATATGAGAACTTGGATTGTTAATAACTGATTTTTTGACTGCATAAGTAGGGTATATATCTGAGTTGAATAAGCCTTTATTTGAATTGTCATAGTTCTGACCTGGCCAGAATGAATATTTCAATGAATCAAGATGGCCATGATTTGGTCTAAATGAGCCTTTAAATGAATTAATATAACCTTGTGTTGGTCTATGTGAATTTAAAAATGATTCAGCATAGCCTTGATTTGGTCTAAATGAATCAGCATGTCTTTGATGAATTGGTTTAAATGAGCCTTTGAATGAATCAACATGGCCTTGAGTTAATGTAAGTAAACTTTTAAATGATTCGGCATAGGCTTGACTTGGTCTAAACGAGTCTTTTAATGAATCAACATGCCCTCGAGTTGGTTTCAATGTGTCTTTAACTGGAGTAGTTGGTTTTGCAGCAGGAACGAAAATATTATTAGTTGAAGTAACATAGCCTTTAGATCTTGTATATAAACCTTTATTTGAAGAAGCAGAGACAACAGCTTTGTTAGCAAGAAACTTATCTGAATTAACAGACGTTTTAATTAGTGTAACTGAGCTTTCAGTTGGAGAAACAAAACTTGTAGGAGAAATGAAAGAGTCTTTAATTGAAGAAACAGGGCTTGAAGCTGGACTGATCAAATCTTTAACTGGTGTTGCATATTCTTGAGTTTGTCTGAAAAATTCTTTAACTGGAGCAGGATAGTTTTGAGTTGGTTTGAAAATTCCTTTAAATGCAGTTGGATGGTTTTGTGCTGGTCTCAAAAATCCTTTAACTGATGTAGTATGTTCTTGTGCTGGTGTGAAAAACGCTTTAACTGAAGAAGTGTGATCTTGATCTGGTCGGTAAACGCTCTCAACTGAAGCATGTGCATCGGCTAAGCGTTCACCTGAACTAATAAAACCTTGAATTGGTCTAAATGAATCTTTAGCTGAAAAATAAAGGCCTGTATTTGGAAAAAATACGCGTTTTTGTGGAGGATTTTCTATTATTTCAACTGAAGAAAGCGGGTCTGAAGCTGACGTAATAGGGCTCTGAACTGACGTAATATAGTCTAAAGACTGACTGTTTGAATCTAAAATTGAAAAAAAATGAAGCGAAGATGAATTGTCAAAAGGTTTATTTGGGGCAACAAATTCTGTAGTAGGACTAAATGGAATTTCATCTGTAACAAGAAGGCTTGGAGCATAAACCCCTGAATCTTTAGTTGCAGAAACAGAGCTTTCATGTGGATGGAATGAGCCTTTAACTGATGCAAATGTGCGGGAAGCATGACTAACTGAATATTTATGTGAAGTATCTAGAGATAAACTGGATGATTCTTTAGCTGAGGCAATAATACTGGGAGTCTCGCTCACTGAGTCTTTAATCATGGTGACAGGATTTGAACTTAGAGTAAAAGTGCTTTTAATTTCATCATCAGAGCTTGAAACTGGACTGTCTAAAGTTTTAACTGAACTATCAAAACCAGAAGCTGAATTGACTGAGATCTTCATTAATGTAAAAGGGTCTGTATTTAAAATGACTGAATCGTTTTTTGTAATGATAGAGCTGGGAACTGGAAAGACTGAATCGTCAACTGGAGCAACATACTTCAAGGCAATCCTGGCTAATTCTTTTGTTGGAGTATTAGAGCTTACATTTGATTGAACTAAACCTTCCATTGCAGAAATATGGTCTAAGGTAGGATTAATTGACTTTTTAACTGGAGAAACAGAACCAGTTGCTGGATTGAATGGACTTTGATCATGTAAACGGAATGAGTCTTTAGCTTTAGTTGATACAACTGGATGAGAATCATAAGTAACTACATTTCCAGATGGAACAACAAGGCCTAGAAATGAATTGGATGATTCTTTATCCGAGCTAATAATACTGGGAGTCTCGCTCACTGAGTCCTTATTTACAGTAACAGGAATTGAACTTGGAGTGAAAATGCTTTTAATTTGATCATCAAAACTTGAAACTGGACTGGTTATGGTTTTAATTAAACTAACAAGACGTGAAGCTGGATTGACTGAGACCTTAATTAATGTAACAGGGTTTGTATCTAAAACGGCTGAATCTTTTCCTGTAGGAATAGAGCTTGAAATTGGAAAGACTGAATCTTCAAATGGAGAACCAGAATTCAAAACACGAGTGTCTAATTCTCTCGTTGGCGCAACAGAGCTTAAATCTGAATGAACCAAACCTTTAATTGTATAAAAATTATTTGAAGTATCATTAATTAACTCTTTAAATTGGGAAATAGGACCTATTGCTGGATTGAATGGACCTTCGTCTGAAACAAAAAAAATTAATGGATTAACCAGGTCTTTAAGTGGAAACGCAGAATCTAAAGCTAGGTTTATTGAGTCTTTAACTATATAAGAAGAACCAAAAGTTTGATGACCTGAACCTTTAACTTGAGCAACAGGTGTTATATCTGGATTGAATATACTTTGAACTGAAATAATTGGACTTGAAGTTGAACTGATTAAGTCTGGAAGTGAAACATTGTGATTTAAAGCTATGTTGACTGAATCGTCTGAGCCAAAAGTTTGATCGTCTAAAACTTTAACTGGAACAGCAATATTTATAGTTGTATTGATTGGATCTTGAACTGAAGCAACAAGGGTTGTATCTGGACTCTCTGTGTCTTTAGATGAAATAATAGGATCTGAAGTCAGATTGGGTGAGGTTTCAACTTTAGAAAAATAACTTAAAGGTTGATCTGCTAAACCCTCTACTGAAACAACAGGGGTATGATATTGGCTAGCCATGTCTTTTATTGGAGCAACAAAACTTGAAGCAGAAATGACTGAAATTTTAGCTGAATTTACTATATTTGAAGCCAAACTAGACTGACCTGGAATTAAAACTGTGGTGCTTGCTGTTGAATCAAATAATTTTCGTTCTGGTTCTTTTATACTTAGATTTGATCCATATTGAGATAAGTTTGGAAAAACAGGTCCTAAAACAAAACCTTCTGGGTTTGAGCTTGAGGAAGAAATTTCTGAAATTAGATCTGAACTATATTTTGGTAAATTACTAACTGGTACTGCTGAACTGAATATTGGTGCAGAGATATTTTGAACTAGCACAGTAAAGTGTGGATCAATGACTGTGAAATTCTGATCTGCAGTATTTTTAACTGGAACAATAATACCTGGAGTTGGACTAAGTGTGTCTGCATCTAATGGGATAGGAACTGGAATTAAACCAGGTACTGAAACTGATTTACTTGAATCTAGAACTGGATCAACTGGATTTGGTCCTTTAACTATCGTTCCCAACTCAGAAACAGCTATGTGAAATTTAGCATCAGGACTAGTGGGTAATAAGGATGAAGTGTTTGAATTTACTGGTACAGAAAAAGGACCTAGAAATGTGCATATAATTGTAAAATAAGGATCAGATATAAACCTACAGATAAGTTGTGACTGAACACTTTTATCTTCTTCGTCTGGTAAAGATTCTTCTTCCTGACGACTACATGTAAATGAAGTTAATTTAGTTTCTATGTATTTGCAATAAAATGATCCTTTCCCAAATTGTGTGAAATTATACGCAGAGCTATGGTAAGATGTTTGTATTGGTGTGATAGAAGGAACAGTCTCCGCAGGAATAAATGGTTGTGCAGACTTGACAGACCCAGAAGTGGTTTGTACAGTATATGTGGTGGTAGTTGTTTGTTTGAAAATGCATTCGATTGTTACTTCAGATAAAAACTTACAAAAGAAAGAGTGTTTGGGTAAAGGAAATCTACAAGGAATTGGAGAATCATCAGAAGGAGAAGATACACAAGCTGGTGGTGTTGGCCCTATTGGTAAAGCAATAGCCTCATAATTACCAGCAACGTCTGGAATAAGTTGAGACAAAGAAACATTACCAGATTGGGTAATAGTCATAGGAAGTTCAGGTTTTGGACCTTGTTTGCCAAAATTCTCATTCACATACAAGTAGTCTGAAATATTGCTACATGGTACAGCCTGATGAGGAAAGGTACACACTAAATAATGTTGGTCAAACACAGTTTGATTGGGACAAACAAAACTGTACCGAAGATATCGCATCACGTTACCAGTGTTATCTGCTACTGGTCTACAAACATGGTATATCTTGCACTCATTGTTTGGATCAGCGTAGTAACCAAAGGGTTTTCCATAGCATGAGAATGTGACGTCAATAGGATAGATGAGGAGGCTAGCCCATGATGGAAGACCTAGTGCAATAACTTCCGGAGTTTCCGGTGGTTCCTGTTCTACAAAGCCCAGTTGTTCTGTAAACTGAGAAGATGTATAAGTATATAATAATTTTGGAGAATAAATTGATTTTCTTAATACTGCAATATACTTAAATGTTTGAAAGTAATGATGTAACTCTCATTGTTCACTTTAGCGAGGACAAAAGCTTGAAAACAACTGAGTTTTTAAACCAGTAATTGTTCACCTCGGTTAAAAAATATCACACTGAGGACCAGCTGAGTCGATTTTAGGTACAAATAAATGTGATTTGATACAAACCCAAAGTAATGGAAAGCTAAGTGATAGATATGACTGAAAAGCCAGATAGTCTTAAAGCTCTAGAAAGAGAAAACAAACTCTACTTGACAAAAACAAAACATTTGAACAGTCTCAAACATGCTTTGACAATTACAGAAGTTATAAACGAGTATATTGCCAAAACTGTCACCATATCAGATTTGTTTCCTGATATCAGGACGAAATTGTCCAAAAATGCAATCCTCAGCTGGTATGAGCAAGTTCCTTATTCTAGTAACAGAATTAACTGATATATATATTAAAGTAATTAAAAACAAATTAAGCGTCTAATAAAAAGTTAAATTTTGATTTACAAACTTCCAATAACTTCAGGCTAATGTATTAAATTATGTAGTTTTGTGAGAATAGGGATTAAAATATATGTCAGTCTTAATCCCTCAAATGACATATATATAAACTATATAAATGCACAAGTTGTGGTAAGCTATTTTCCATGGCTATCTCAGATCCACCTCTCGTACTTTAGAAACAATACTGTGCTCTTAGTTATTCAATGTAATTAAATTTCAACCTTGGGAGATTGATTTATAATCTGCCTTAAAAATAGATTTTTCACTCTGTGATAAACTGATCTGAGTTCTGAGTTGTTGCTGACCTATTTATGAAACATTTTCTCAAATATCCAATATCATAATTACTTATATTTTATGCAGAAGAAAAAAATATACGATGTTTAAAATGCCTAGCAAGCAGAGAGATCACATTTGAATAAACATCTGTTGGAATGAACTATTAAATATTTTGTTGCTTTTCGGTCTACACAACATTTCTATTAAATCTTTCTAGTGCGCTTCTAGTTACAAAATACGTTTTGAAAATGAACATTTTTTTTTTTAAATTACCTGTTTCGTGTTTTCTTTCAAAGAAGCAGGATCATCTTTCTCCAAACCTGTGGCCAGTCCTAGGCACATCAGTACTTACAGTCAAAGTAAAGAAAACAGAATATTTGATGTTGAGTATAATAGTTTCATGTAATTAGTAGGGAAAATATTCATATCGACTTAAATGTTAGAACTAAAATTAGGTTTAAACTAAACATATTCTTAACCTATTAATCTCATGAACGTATTACGACAATGCAGGTAATTACGTTTAGACAATATTTACATAAGTCGCAGCCATCCTCATAGTTCTAACTCTTCATTTCCGTTGTTTTGGATTTAATCTTCAGTTGCTAACAAAATTTAAATGTACAAAAACTATTTTACATCATAACTTATTAATAAATAAAATACTGCCTACCTTCAACTGATATTCAGACACCCAAGTTGCATTATTTATTTCAAATATATATATATACCTAAAGAAATGGGTCTATACGAAACTGAAATCAAACTGTCATTGCTACTAAACTCGTAAAATTAAATTACGTGTGTTTGAAAATTCTGTAGCATTAATATGATAATGTAGAGAATAAACAGATATTATAAATTACATTTTTTTCCTATAAAACATATAATGATTCATTAATATTGCGTGTACTTTACGTATCGTTAAGAATGGAGTATAGGAGGTAAGAATATTTTCTTTCATGTGTTTAGGTACCTTAGCCTCACTCTGATATATTTGTACAGGATTGTTCCTGATAATATAGTATATTACGCTGGAAAATTCATCGGAAAAATCAAACAAACAAAATATTTGTACACCTAATTTTCGATAACAATTACCAAGAATTGTAGAAGGTGCTCAAAATACAAATGAACACTATGTAAAACAAAATGTAAATGAAAAGAGAAGCCATACAACCTACAGCTTTACTTGTTGGTAATATAGGTGCATATAATCATATGCTAAACACATATTTGAAAAAAAAAGCTACCAAACAGCAGCATAATAAATTAACTTTGAAATATGATAAGTTTTATTATTTCATCTTAAGGAGTAACAATGAAAGTCATATCAAATGTTAATTATATCTTCCAGGCAATCCATGACAAGTAGGACATAATAGATTTTGTTTTGATTTGATTCAATTACAAAAGGGCTTTTTGCGTTAGCTATTGTAGTTACATATATAGGAAAGTTAATGATGTCCGTCGTCAACAATTGGATTTATCTGATATAATAGTGGGATTTGACCTTCGATCTTATAACACACCCTTAACCCAAAAGCTTGGAGCACAACTTTGCGCCAGAAGCACTTGACCATAGACTTTTAGATTCATAATCTAAAACACTAGCCGCCAGGACAGGACTTGATAGACAGAAACTCGAACTATAGCATCATTAACGAGCATCACCCAATACTGAATACGATTTGTGTTCAGTCATCAACATTGAGTAATCGCAACAGTCTTATTAAGCTATGAGTATCATACCATAATCTATTGCAATTTTAAGGTTTCTTTTTCATAGATGTATTTTATATCTTGAGGGCTTAAAAAGCTAGAGCTTAGGATTTGTTCCTGTGTCAGACGCATCGTACATTAGCATAATGTCTAAATTTGCGCTAAAACAAGCATTTGAGTTTAGACACCTATACCAAATGGCATAAATATAGGTTATACATTTTAAAATTAAAATATTTTACACTTAGTATGTTTTGTGTCAAACATTTAGATGTTCCTCAATTCACTATGCAGCAACTGAAGGGTAATGTTGTTTAGTTAAATGTTTTATGATATTTTTTTACTTTCTGCGAAACAATGATATCTCGTAATGTTTACTATTTCCTTTTGATCCTTCATCAAAGCAATAAAAATATGACTATTAATTATAGGAATAAACTTGCACAAAATGATCATAGTATTTGATCATTAGATCACTGTACAGTTATCACACAGTGTTTGATCATTACATTACTGTATAGTTGTCACATAGTATTTGATTATAACGTTATCAGTTATTTTGTTGTTTGGAACAAGAATTGTATGTACGGTTTTATGGGATTAGATCCAGAAAAGAAGCTCAAAAATATTTTTATAATTTTTTGACAAATAATAAAAAAAAAATTATCGATCAAAATAAACAATTTTTATCTTGATATTAGAAGATAATACAAAATATAAATATAAATTGAGAGAGTTATTTAAAATTAGTTTGAAAATCCAAGTCCATGTACATTTCTATGTCTATAATAATAAATGGGCGTTCTGTGACTGTGTTCCAACAGGAAAAAGCTTAGAAACTTGAAATTTTGTCCTCCATACTTAATGGACCCTAAGAGTGCGCAAATGGGGATTATTACTTATCCATGTGCGAGCGCATCTTTTTAATGAGTTAAACTAGCGAAAAATCACATAGAAAAGACGTACTTCCTTATATTACAAATATATAAATTACATAGACGTTCTTTTATTATAGAAGCATGGTTCATTAAAAATAACAAGGCATATAAGCTATTCCACATATATCCCGTCAAAAGTGACGAGACAATTACTATACTATCACCCCATACTATATATACCCTGTAAAATATCAGTCAGATCAACAACTTTTACTATACAGAAAACCCAGTGCGTGTCAACAATGCTTTTCTTATCTCATGTTGCTTCGCAACAAAAATATAAAAATATTTTTTGGTAGTCTATGAACTGAAAGTTTAAAATGAAATGTATAAACAACAGAACTGAATAAACAAATGTTTATTTATAAATTTAGAGTAAAGATTAAAGAGGTTTATTTTGATTAAAACATTAGCAATATAACAGAAAATAGCTCAGAAACTATTTAAGTTTAAAATTGGATCGATGTTTTTACTTTCATAACAAATTTTATGCACTTGGCTGTAGGTTAGGTTATCACACACTATATGTTTACTTCAGACTTCTTTAAATCATATCAGCACTAACCACACCCTTGCACCCCTGTCACATCATGATGTATGCCGAAACTGAAGCAGAGAAGCTGAGATTCATTCGCATAAACCAAAACATGCTCCGAACTGAAGACAATGTGTACCTTTGGGTTGCTAAAATGGGTTCAAAATACACGCCTGACATAATTATCTTTAAAATATGAACCTGATAAACCGAGTCAGGCTGGGTACTTTCGTCAGTAATATAATAAATTAGAATCACGATTTCAAGATGAAATTTCTATTTCAATAATCAATGGGGGCTCTTTACACCATTAGTCTGCTTTTCATGAGGCAGTGACTATTTTTTTATTCTTAAGTTAACATAGATTTTTATCAGAGATTGGAAATAATCTTGGAGAGGAAAAACTTTTGTTTTTTATAATTTCACTCAAATGGTAGATTGTTTAACAATAAAAAGTAAATACTTCATTTAAGCCGTGAATTTATTAAACTTTGCTGAAATCAATGATTAATTCTGAAAACTTTTAGTTAGAATGCACAAATTTTATTGATTAGGTAAATGTCATATTTAAATGTTTAAAGAAACAAATTTACCCAGAAAAACATTATTGTAGTCATCCATGTCGAAAATCGTTTTGTCTTTCAGCTGGACTTGCAATATAGGAAGAGGTAATAGTTTTCTGAAAATAATAGAAACGTGCAGATGGAGTAAAATAACAATGTATAATTACATTCTTACATTAAACATAAAGAAGAACAAATTTTTTGATAAAGTGAAAAATATAAGATATGTAAAAAGCGTGAAAGATTCGTCAAAAACAAAATAAAAACGTAACTGTACCATAAAAGTCACGAAAAATAAAACACAAATTTATTAATAAATTTTAAACAAATAATATCACAGTATTCATTAAACATATCCTAAATATATATATACATTTCAAAATGTAAAAATTTAGGTTATGCTTCAAACATATTTACAAAAGAGATAAAAACGGATATTTTAAACTCTAAGAAATATGAAAAAAAGTTTGAAAATTCGTCGTCATCAGAGGTTCATGTTTCTCAATGTTGATTCTGATACTGAGTGTTAAAGATAGTGTTATCTCTTTTTTTGGTACCCCGCTGGGTTGATGAAGTTTCATTTATCACATGTATTAGAAACAGTTTTCACAGTTATTCTGCTAATAACTGTGTATAAAATAAAACGTTGTTGTCGTTTTTTATTGTAGCTGACAATTCGAATTCGAATCCCCTTTATACGAAACATGCTCGCTCTTTCAATTTTCTTTTTTGTTTAGAATTAAGCACAAAGCAACACAATGGGCTATCTGTGTTCTGCTCACCTCGGGTATTGAAACCCGGTTTTTTGTGTGTAAGTCTGCAGAAATACCACCGTGCCACTGGGGGACCGCTCTTTCAGCCGTGGAGTGTTCTAATGTAATGGTTAATCCCACTATTTGTTGGTAAAAGAGTAGCCCAAGCGTTGGCGATGGGTGGTGATGACTAGCTGTTTCCCTCTAGGGACTAACATCGAGAGAGCTCTCGAGTAGCTTTGCGTAAATTAAAAAAAAACAAAATCAAAGTAGGAAGCATGGGTCTCTGAGAGAAATCAAATAAAAGTGATTGACTCAGTCATGAAATGTGGTCGTTCTAAGATTTTCAAACTATTTTAAATGATAAAACTATCGCTAATCATATAGACATGCTTTATCCGTTCTTCAACAAAAATGCTCATTTCTAATTCAAATCAAAAACAAACCTTGTCATGTGACTGAGAAAGCAGAGAGTAATTATTTTGAACAGTTGTATTCGTATGGTATAATAATAGTCAGTAGTGTAAAAATATAAGGATACAGAAAATTTGCAAAGGTTTCGAAAAAACCAACGGAACGTAGATATAGAGTAAATTTAATATTTCGTTCTGAAGTTTTATAGTAATGTTCATACTGCATTATGTAATATATGCATAAGTTAACTCTATGTTAGCTAAGCATTAATATACCTATAGACCTTTGATACAGAGTGGAACAATAGTATCGAAAAGTGTTCCAATTAATGTATTAGTAGAGTTAAAACACAGAAGATTAACTCTGCGACAAAGCATTAACCTGAACATACAGTGCTAATATCAGTATGATTTTACATAACTTGCACCCAATCAATCAAAACCCCGAAGTTATCGTATTAGTAGATAAAGCTGCAAGTACTGGTTTTTATCGGCAATTCAATAAAAAGCGACTCAAATATTTGATCGATTTGCCAATTATAAAAGTACTGTTTAACTGCCCTATACCACTCCACAGTGGAAACATTTATGTGGTTAAATAATATTTTCTTCACAAATTGAAAATTTTGGAAATAGATAGCTGAGACCACCTCCGATTTCTTTGATTATGCTGTCGCCCTTCTCCGTCATACCCTTTTAGCCGTAGTGGTGTTATTATGTAATGACCAACTTCACTAGTCGGTATATGGTGTTGACTAGCTTCCTTCTTTCTAGTCTTACACTGCTATGTTAGGGATGGCGACTGCAGATAGCTGTCGTGTAGCTTTGCCCAAAATTCAGACAAACAAACAAATACTGTCAATCAACATTAGGATCCAGACTTTACGTTTGTGGAAAGTATCTTAAGCTTGACCTTCGGACTTTTTTAGAAAATTTGGCGTACCTTTATACTTTCAGCCCAAACTTCTTCCAAAGAAGAAAATCTTCTTCACTACTATCAGACGATAAAACCCAAAACTTGCAAAGAGAAGCGAGTGTCTTCGAGTGCGAAAAGTTCCAACAAAATCTTTCAACTAAACTTTCCTTTAGCAGTGTTGTTCACTTTTCCACGCTTTTGAGGTGAGTAGGTCAGCTGTTCACCAGACGAGGTTTACTTCTTAGTTTGAACAAATCATTGTCTTGAAATTCCTGAGTAGGTAGGAACAAGGCCACTGGGTCATTCGAATGCAAGACAATTTACTTAAACATCAGGTTTATCGCAGACAAAAATAACTGTGTTGTAAGCAGATCAACTGCTTTCTTTCTTATAGTTGAAATTTTCCCTCGCTACAGTTCTAAGGTTATTTATTCTGTGTATTCAAGAGACGAACTATGAGTTGGGTAATATGTAATAAAATATGCTATTTTAAGAATACAAATATGATTCTCAATAGTACACATTCCATACATAAATATTGTTGTAAATAATAAGTCTCGTAAATGTTGATTACAGTACCATTATATAGTTACCACATGGTATGTGTGTGATTGCTGCAATACCTGTGTAGGTGTCATGCAGTTTTTGATCATTACAACATTGTGTAGTTAACACAATGTGTTTTTTTCATAACAAAACCACTGTACAGTTATCACATCTTATTTGATCATTGCATCGTTGTGTAGCTATCACACAGTGTTTGATCATTACAACACCACTGTATAGTTAGCACACAGTATTTGATCATTACATTACTGTATAGTTATCGCATAGTGTGTATAATCTTTACAGTACCTGTATAGTTGTCACACAGAGTTTGATCATTACAAAATCACTGTGTAGCTATAATACGGTGTTTCATCATTAATATGCCACTACATTAATTCATTTATCGTTTATTTTCAGAATATTTTGCTTTTTATTCCTGATATTTTTCTCTGAAGATATCTATGTTGTGATATCTCTCGGTATCATTCTTTAACTGACATTTATGCCTCCCAGTGGCACAGCCGCATGTCTGCGGATTTACAGTGCCAGAAATCTGTTTTTTATACCTTTGGTGAGCAGATCACAGATAGCCCTTTGTGTCGCTTCGTGCTTAACTACAAAGGCTTGCATTTATTTCAATACTTTTAGCCGCAGCTTAGTAACTCACAGAATGGATCTGAGTTTTATTTTCTTTCTTCTTCATTTTTGTTGATCGAGTACAAACCTTTAGCACATAGCTCCGTCATTTGTTGACCAATTTGAAACCTAATTACAATTTTGGACTCAGAAGATCAAACCCTTTCAACTGAAGTATTAAACCAAATGCAAAGTCTCGTAAGTTAATTTATTTTAAACCTCTGTAAAATGATTTTAATTTTATTTAACATTTAATGTATGTTATGAAGTCCTTTTTTGTTCGTCATATTTGATTCTCAAATAACTATTATCTGTATCATAAATACATTAGTTAGCTGCTTTACAGTCAAACTGAATATTAAATCTATTATTTTTATTTTACACTTCATGTAATTTCAGAAGTAGTACACAACGTTTCAATTACTTTAATTAACTTGAATAAAATTTCTCAAACATATTTGTCCTGATGAAACATTTTCCCTACATTACCGACATCTGATGTATATTATCACAATTATTTCCAGTTTAATGGATATTTTATATTTTCAAAGTGAAATACTTTATCACGAGAGAAAAACAGTTATTTTTGCGATGCTTGATCTATTTAAGTTTAACTAAACTGTCTTCAAACATTTTTAAAATAGTGGAATTAAGTAGTTTTATCTTTATAATTATATTTTATCTCTCAGTTATGATAATCAAAATCAACGAAAAACTCGACATTAGATTTTCTTCCTCGAATTCACGAAAAGTTTATCGCTACGAATACATCATATATATACACATAAATGTACACGCACATTTATTGTTATTTATAAACTTTTTGCGATGATTTATTTCATTATGGCTTCTTTAAAGGCCAGAGTGAATATATTTAACTTTTCATAGTTGATAGTAAAAAGCGTGAATGTTGATTTTGTCACACAAACTATTGTTTTAACAATTATTTATTTATTTTTATAAAGGAAAGTTTATTCGGATACTCGCAGAAAGAAATCTTGCAACACTCCATATGTAACGTTACTAATGCTGATTGTTGAAAAAAATCTGAGGTTTCAACAAAAAGTAAATAATTATTGAAGCTGTTTTATAGATTTATAAGACTAAGTTTTTCATGTATCTTAATTTATTCATGTTTGAATTCTTTTTTCGTTATACTTGGATTTAATAATTTGATAAATATTTTAATAAATCTCTAATCGCTGTTATTACTTTCAGTCCAGTAGTTAAGACGTCGGAGTAGTAATTGGTGAGTCGCAGGTTCGAATTCTCTTTACATCACATATTATCGTGGGATTAGCCTGAAAATGACCGAAACAGCTAGAAATGTTGTGTTTATTAGTAAAAATGTTGATACCCATACCTGAGATACGGTTTTACTTCAAGTGGGTTTCTCGTCATCACGATTTATCTTGTGGCCGTTATATGATAGTCAGTTTCTCTACTGGTTGGTAAAAGAGTAGCCCAAGAGTTGGCAGCGGATGGTGATGACTAGCTACCTTTCCATTAGTTTTACACTGCTAAAGTAGGGGTAGCTAGCGCAGATAACTATCATGTAGTAATGTGTGAAATTCAACACAAACTGTCATTACTTTATTAATCATCGTACTTGATCTTCAAGTAGCATTTAATTTTACGTTTAATTTATTTTTTATTATTTAACGTATTTAAGAATCACATGTATTATGATTTATATTATTCTTTATATCATTATATTTAAATTTGAAAAGACGTTTGTTTGTTTTTAATTGTGATCACTCCATCTTAAAATGTTACTTGTACATGCCCTGATTTGAAATCGACAATGGATCAAGAAGAGATAAGAGAAATGACATAATAATGGTTGCTAGGCATACGATTAAAAATAACTGTCGTCTTTCTTTCTTTTTATGTTAATGCAAAGCTGCGTGGGGTACCTACTGTGTCTACCACTAGGTATCGAACTCTGCATTTTCGTAAACTTATTATTACCCTATCGGGGTACTATTTTCTTTGTATTGTGTTACATATTTCTAGAATAAATATTAATATAATGATCAAATGTTCCATAATCTCTATTTCTTTTTAAAAGTTCCCTAAGGATTTTAGATAAATTGGTTCACTGAAACGGTGTCATGGACACCAGGTGTTTTCATGAACAAAGACTGCTCTGAAAAACATTTCTTATAAAATCTAATTTCACTATAGTTCAATTTTCAATTATATATATATATTTCCCAGAATCAGATTAGTGATAAGAAGTTTTGAAGGATATATAAGGATACATAGTGAATTTTCAGTCACTCGTTCGTTATTAATAAGATAAGAACAGAGACAAACATCAAAACAACTTGAAAATTATGCTTGTGAAATTATCAGAAATAATACATTTTATTCATTTGATATCAGACACTAAAAGCGACGTTTCTTATCATAAGTGCTAAAGTTGAACAATCGTCGTCAGTTCATGAGATAACCAATAAACATAAGATGGATTTAAAAAAAAAAATTAGCTACTGAAGAAAAGTAAAAGATGATTATGTAGTTTTCAACTAGATGACACTAGCAGCGTTTACCAGAAATACAACGCCATCGAAAATGCGTATCTATTCTATGTCTCCCACAACCTATTATTTTTCATCATAAATATACCAACCAGAGAATCTGAGCCACATAGCCGTTTCTGACTCCCTACGTAGAAAGATAAGAAGTACTGGAGATGATTGACCTCAATCATCAAGAGCTGTTCTGCCGGCTGATGAAGCAGTAAGCTCTTATCAACAAAATTGGTACTTGATAGAGTATAGTGAACTTCAAGAGACCGCTAGCACTGTAGGCAGAAAACATTCGCCAACAGAGGTTATTGTCTCATCACCAGTCAACAAGGCCAGGTAAGGAACATGAACTGTTCGTGAAGAAAAGTTAAGAATAGCCACAAGATCCACCAAAGTGACCTGTACCACCATCCACCAATGCAAGAAGTGTTTACTATCTACAAGGATGAAGTGCGATGTTGGCAAGACTCTCTCCAAACGAAAATGGGAGTTGCTATTGCAACATCTACCAACAGTTCAGCAAGAGTAACAAGGCGCCTGCAAGATCACCTTAAGGAGAAGTTTACCTCTTGGCACTCGGCAATATTCAACCGTAAGATTCCCGTATCCTAAAGTTTTGATAGCATAAAATAGTCATGTTAGTACAAACTGTGAAAGAAAAAACAATAATTTCATGTCAAAACCACTTGACCCCTGAGTGAATGCGAAGTATGCCTTTCCTCCAGTAGATAAAATAGAAGCCACTGAAGGGCTAGGTCACTACTTTTATAATTCTAAAAAGTCACTGTCTGGAATAAACATAATTTTGAGCAGGCAATAATACGCCTGAAACCGAGTCTGTAGGGCTCTGAGTCTATGCTGACTATATGGTTGATAAGAAGGTACAGCTTCAGAGCTGCAACGGTTTACTAAAATGCCAATGTCAGCTTTATTAGTGGTTGTTTCATATGATAATTGTAAGAATTATAAAAGCTTCTTAATTAATGAAAACATAAGAGCTTTGCGATTCTTACTTTTTGTTGAGTGACGTTTATTTCAGGTATTTTTTTCACTTAGAAATAACTAAGACTGTCAAGTATACTCTTCAAAAGAAGAAACCCAAAAGGCAAAATTTGAAAAATATTGTTAACAAGTTTATTCCGGGTAGTTCTGTATGACATGTGTGAAACTTTGTACATTCACTGATGAACATCCAAAGTCTGCAAAGGCGAAGTCCACGCTCAATAGTTGAAGTTTAACGTCACTCAACGTCAATAACGAGTATGCCCCCGTGAGCATCAATAACTGCTTGGCATCTCCTTTCCATGGAAGCGATGAGATGACGAATCACATCCTGTAGAATGGCTGTCCACTCGGCCTGCAAAGCTGAGATAGAGTCTACAGTTGAGGTTGTCGCCGTCGCAGACGTCGGTCCAACTCGTCCAAAAGATATTCGATGGGGTTTAAATCTGGTGATCTAGAAGGCCAGGGAATAACCTTGATGTTGTGGTGTCTCAAGAAGACAGTGGTGAGTCGGGCTGTGAGAGGACGATTCGTTGTCATGTTGAAAAACGTCGTTGACGTTCACCATGATGGGTTGCGCATGGGGCCTAAAAATCTCGTCGACTGTTGCGTACGGTCTGATCGGAAATCCTACGCAGCCCTGGTATGGTTGAGGCAGTAGACGTCGCAGTGGTGGTTCTATCCCGAAGGTGACGTAACCGGATGTAACGATCTTGTGTGGACGTGGTCACACGAGGTCTGCCAGATCGTGGATGGTCACAAGTTGATTCATGTTGTTGGTGACGATTCCGTAGCCTTGTGATGGTGCTTGGGTAGACATTCACAGCTCTGGCAACATCTGATCGAGATTCGCCTGCTTCCAATGAACCAATGGCGTTGTTGCGTTGTGCTTCAGTCAGTCTTGGCGTAACTGTATTGCGCGTCGGTGGCTTAACACTGAGCTATGGAAACCGAAAACCCATCACTTTTATAGGGATTTTGCACATGTTGCACTTGCAGAACATGCAGATCTCTCAAAGAAATTTATTGGGCACGAATGCGTTTTGGCGAAAAATTCGTTGTTTTCCTCCGTGTTCAAAGTGCACAACTTTTATTGTCATTTTGGTCTGAAAACCAGTGCCTTAACACGTGTAACATCACGTACTCTGAGCTTTTAACGTTATTACACATATTTTTTTTTTTAAATAACAAAAATATCCCTTTTGCGTTATTTTTTTGAAGAGTATAGTTACAGTATTAATGACAGAAAGGATATAGCATATATTTCTCTTTGAATCATGATAATGTAAGACAAGATGCATGCAGCATATGTACAATTACCACTGACAGTGTACTTAAAACACTTGTTTAGCCAAATAACCAACAAGTTAACACATATTATAGCCGCTGCTTTCTGAGCTCCCAAGTAGGAATGTAAGCTACAATGTCTTGCATTAAATTGTACAAATACTGCTTACATAACAGTTAGAATTAACTGTTGCTGATTAAAACAATCACTGACTGAAAGGAAGTGTCAATCATGACTTTCCAAGATAGTGGGCAATGTTTAATTGTGATGATTTTCAGTCACTTGCTGGTTGAAACAGATGTTTGACCAGAAATCAAGTGAAACGATGTGACAGACCTTGCTTTATTTGATTCTCAGTGCAATGTTTAGTTAACACTCCACTAACAGGTAGGATAGTGTTTGAAAGAATGTTGCACTTTGTTCCTTTCCAAATGTCAGGGTTCTCTCAAGTGCAAAGTTTCTGTAATGCCTGTGTCTATGAATTTTCTCCATGAACACAAAATACAGATTAGATGACAGCTTTAATGGAATAAGTCTCATTTCATTGAATTTATCTCTATATGGTTAACTATAATATCAACTGACATGAATACATCAACTTGTGTAAGGCAATACAGTGTTTCAGTTGTTCACAGTTGGTATCAATTCCAAACAGAGATGAAACATCAACTGTTGATTACTGTATTCAGTTACAGTTGAATTATAGGCATATTAATGTACAAAGCAATGATAAAAAATTTAAGTCTGGCATCAAGAATTTATTCTCAATAGCATTTCAATTAGATTCTGCCATGAATGATTTTCGGATACCCTGTACAATTCTGTTGTGTTTTATTGTTCATAGATGGGAGTTGCTTAAATGTATACAAATATACTTGGTGTTTGTGTGTATGTAAGGTGTCGCACATATATACAAAATTTTAAATAAAGTTAGTCGTAAGTGTTGTCGAACACAAAATAAAAAACGTTTAAAACAGAGGGCAACCTTCTGACTGAGAATACGATGAGTTAAGCATATTGTATTAGCTGTGATTAGCTGTGATAAAGAAGTAGTGAGACTGCTGGGTTTGTTCAGACTGTAACTTCGAACTTCAAATCCATAGATGTGCTGAAGAAATTCTCTCAAGATGATTTTAAAGAGATGCTTCATCTTTTACATCATTTATAATTTTATGTATATATGTGTATGTATGTTTTGTATGTGTGTTTTTTCTAACTTGTGTTTTACAGCGCATGTATGTTAGGTCAAAATTTAGACTTGCTTATTTTTGTAGTTCTATTCTTGTGAATATTCTGTATTAATGTTTTAATTAGTTAAGGAGTATTTTTCTTAGATTTTAATATCCAAGAGAGAGTTACATTTACTTAAAAAGCAGATTTCATCATATCTCTTAAGTACTTTTACTGTTTAATGATTTTAATTACGTTTTGCAGAGAGTAGTTTGTCAGGCTACATCTTTTCAATGAAGATAGGTAATATTAAATATATTCTCTCTCAAAGAGATAGGTTTTCGTTGTTAACCTCATGCGTATGGGTGGAGATCAAAATGTCATTCAATATAGTGTAGATATTTCATCTCAGAGCTGTAAGCTCTTCATTTTACTAATATTTAACGATAATTCATGATAGAGATACGCAAGATACAGAGATACTGAAAAATAAAACCCAGTAGATATGCGTTTCATAGGTTACAGACAATGCAATACACAAACTGCATATTGAACGAAAGTATTTTTCGTCTTCACGTGGACATTACCTTGTGCTCTCAGTCAGTGACTCAGTAGGTCTGAAGGCTTATAACTCTAAATATCAGGTTTCAATATACTTTGTGGTCTCAGCACAGATAGCCAGTTATGTAGCTTTGCATTGAACAGCAAAACACCATCACATTTCACTCTGACGTATCATAGTTTGAGTTCGACAGCCATCATTAATTCACAAACGTATCTTGAGTGCAAAATCTTGTGTAACACAGTTGTTTATACATAGGAGCTTCACACATTTTACTAAAGTGGTTAAGCCCTCCGCTAGTACAGCGGTAAGTCTACGGATTTACAACGCTAAAATTAGGGGTTCAGCAGATAGCCCGATGTGGCTTTGCTATACGAAAACACACACAAAGGTTGTTACCTTTTATTTGGACCTAAGTCGTAAATTTAGAAATATAATGAAGTCGATAAAAATTGGTGTTTTCTCTTCTTCTTATTGTTTTGTTGAAAATCACAATGGCAAAGATTAATATTTTTTTGTAATTTTAAAGTTAGGGATAGCTGAATTGAGGAAAGAAACGAAAGGATAGCATATACAGTATGAGTTCATATTATGTATCTTCCACCCGATATTTTAAAGATGGTAATTCTTTAAATGATGGTATTTTTCATTGTTCTTCTTTCTCATGCAGTAAAGGATATCAAAAACGTTATCTAACTTTCACTTTTTCTAGGAACCAATGTGAATGTGTAAGCAGTTATCTGGTTTTCTTATAAGAATAACTATACTGCAGGTAAGCAGGGGTAAAAACCGAGTTATTTTTGTCAGCCAATTAGATTTACAGTTGCATGAAATTTTACACTTTACCCGAACACAAACGAATCACCAGCTGATTCTAGTTCAGAGTGTAGGTTTTAGCCTTTTCTGTATTAATTCTCTGAGGATTATAGGATCATATCTGGCCTCGGTAGGGAAAAGTTTGTATATCATTTTAATATTTTAATTTATTCAACAAAAACTTGTCTGGCTTGTTTCTTAAGTTAGGTTTAATATCATTTCAGTTTAATGTTAATTATTGCGACAGTGTTAGAAACCTTGTGTTACAAATATATCTTACGTGTGCTTTGTTTTCACTTCCATTTTCATTATAAGGTCAACAGGCTGTCTCTTCTCAAGGAGTCCAAGCAGAGGAGTGAAATCCTAAATTTTACTAATTAGATTTGGGTATACCTTGGTACTTCGATTTGTATTTAGCTTGTGGCTGTTGCCCTTTTGGATTTCTGTATTTAGTATTTACACAGCAATTAGTTTAATTTACAAGAGAGAGCACACGGCCCGATAAGGGCTGTTATTATTTCATTTAGCTCAAGTCAGTTCAAACCATAGCACACAATCACTCGGTCTTAGTGTTTAATTGTGTTATATTTTTTGTCACTAATTATTTGTCTTCTGGACTTAGGATTATGCGACCCAACAGCAGCTACTACACATAGAAACGCACACCCTCGAGATTCGATAACCTCCCGTTAGACGTGATCCCACGGCTGGTATGTAAAAACATGCAGTTAAACAAATAAATTGAAAACTTAAATGTCGTCCAATACAAATAATGTTTTTTAGAACGATTGTAAGTTCATGGGTTTATCTTGTACAGATCAATTAATTACTGCTTCAATTCTTATCATGATTATTTTTACTTTTCATGCACACATTCTGCTGTTCATTGGTTAATACACTCGATTCGAATCCCCGTCCCACCCAATAAGCTCGCCCTTTCAGCCGTGAAAGAGTTATTATGTGTCGTTCAAATTCGTAGCTGAAAAGAGTAGTCCAAGTGTTGCCAGTGGGTAATGATGACTAGCTACCTCACCTCGAGTCTTACATTACTAAATTAGGAACGGTTAGTGCAGATAGCCTTCATGTAGCTTTGCGCGTAATTCAAAAAGACAAAAACAAACCAGAATAATAATTATTGTTATATGTGTAGATATTTACTAACATCTCAACTCCTATTAAGATTTTTACTTTTATACAGATATATACTAAGTGAGTTCATCTATTTAGCCTTATATCAAAACGTTAAATAATATTTTAATAAGTTGAACATTTGCTACGTGCAAATTATTATTATTTAGCTTAACAGATTCCTGTTTGATGCAGTATTGAGATTTTATTTCAAATAATCTGAATTACCTCATTAGCTATAATATTACGCAAATGACCACAGTTTTATGGTTTGGTTCGTTTTTAATTTTGAGTAAAGCTACACGAGGGCTATCTGCGCTAGCCGTCCCTAATTTAGCATTGTAAGACAAGAGGGATTGTTGTTTTTGTTGTTGTTTTGAATTAAGCACAAAGCTACACAATGGGCTATCTGTGCTCTGCCCACCACGGGTATCGAAACCCGGATTTTAGTGTGTAAGTCCGCAGACATACCGCTGAGCCACTGGGGGGCGACTAGAGGGAAGGCAGCTAGTCCTCACCACACACCGCCAACTTTTGAGCTACTCTTTTACCAACGAATAGTAGGATTGACTGTGCCTTCATAACTTCCCCACGGCTGAAAAGGCAATCACGTTTGTTGTGACCCGAATTTGAACCCACAACTCACAGATTATGAGTCAAGTACCTTAACCACCTGATGACGCCCGGCCGATAATTTTATGTATTTCAGTTTTATTTTTATTTTATTTTAGTTTAAACTCGTTTCATATTAATTCGCTCAAAATCCAATGGTAATTATTTATTTCGCCCACCAGTGGCTTAGTGGTATGTCTGCTGACTTACACGCTAAAATCCGGGTTTCGATACCCGTGATGGGCAGAGCACAGATAGCCCATTGTGTAGCTTTGTGCTTAATTCAAAAAAAAACAAAAAAAATTATTTATTTTCTGCATAGCGCTAATTACTTATATAGATAGTGATAACTAAAAATTATGTTCATATTAAACTTCAAATATTTACGTAAACTAGTAATAAATATTAATTTTCTCGGTTTAGTGGTTCAGTTATGGTCTTCGCTCGAAAGTATGAATAAGTGCTTATAAGCATATTGAGATATTAAAGTTACTTCCATTTCTCCATCAGCAAGCACAGTAATTATAATTGGTCCCAAATAAGCTATTTGTGTTCTGTTTACTGTATTCTAGCGTTGAAAGTTCTAATCGTGCTACTAACCCACCTAAACAACTGCAATTTACTATAGCTATCTGAGGAAAACTGAAACATTCTGCAATCTATAAACATGTTATTTTCGGGAAGATCCTTTTGTGGCTTGAGCGTAACTCAAGTTAGATGCGCCTACAAAACTGTTTCACGCTTTGGAGTTTTGGAAAAGTGTAAGATTGACAGTGACATCCAACTATTCCGTCAGACAAGAGTATCCAAGGAGATGGCAGTGGATAATACCAACTAGCTAGTATCTATAGTCAGTGAGAGCAAAAATTAGAGCGGCAATGCAAAGATAGCTCTTTTGTGGCTTTGCAAGTAAATTATAAACATATTCTTAGTTGTAAAGAACGTTTCAGAAACATAATAAAAGTATTATTTAACATTTTAGGTGTAAGCATCCCTGGTAAGAATTACTTTTGACAAAAATAGACATAATTCCAAAGGAAAAAAGTCAAAACAAAATAATAAAAAATAGAAATATAATTTATTTAATTAGCTAGATTTGGGCTGATTTAATTAATTTATGTAAAGTTTTATGAAGATATTCCCATCAGGGATACAATAAAGCTACTGAAAAGCGAAAACAGACACGTTTATTTTTTTTTTACATTCTATAAATAATTTAGATCCCACACTTTACAAAAAAGTAATTAATACTGAAACGGACAAGTGGTAACTTTACAACTCCAACAGCCAGTACTACAGAGTTGTAACTGTTAATTAATAACATTTGCAAAGTATCTCACACCAACAACACTTAACCCACAATTGCTATGGGTTTACAGGAGTTTATTTGTGTAACCGTAGCGCAGATAGTCCTTGTGTTGCTTTTCGCGAAATTCTAAAACAATTGTCTAACCGCATTAAATCGTTTTTTTTTTAAATTGACCAGGAATTATCGATGTAACACACATTGCCTTCAATAAAACGTTGCTTAAAAAGCATGTGTAAAAATGATAGAATAAGAAAAATTCAAACGAACAGCATGAAAATTAATTAAAATAAAGGTTGTTCTTCACATAAAATCAACGTAATGGGTCAATTAGCATTAAGCTCTTCCAACAGCAAATTCTCTCATTTACAGTAAAAATAGCTTAATGTATAATTATTCAAAAGTCTTCACGTAACTTAAGTATTCTTGTTTCTTTAAGAATTGTCCAGTAATCCGTTAAAACCCTTTGTCATCCTCATAGCAAAACAAACAAGTCGTATCCTAGAATCGGACGTCACTACACGTTATTGAGCTAGAAATGGTATGATACGTCAGTTTGTTTGTTTCTATTTTAAATCTCGTGCAAAATTGGAGCCTAATAGGCCCCAGAGCAACTTGAAGGGTTACTAATATTAGGCTAATAATTTTGTATTTAAATGAAATTGCCATTAACTGACCCTATCCCTTTATATTTTAAGGAGCAATAATATTGACTTTTCAGACATTTGCGAAATAATATTTAAATTTTTTTGTAAAACATCCCCTAAGGGTAACACTTTAGTGGATGTAAATATTTTTTTCGTAGAAGTCTTAACGTACAATTTTGTTTATCATAAACATACACTTTATATGTTAAGCAATAATTACCCATTTATTTGCATAGTGTTTACAAAAAACCTTCTTAAATGTCACATTCATTCATAAAAGTTGTTTTAGCTTTAATAACGGATTTTTCACAATATCACATAAGATCTTTTTTCCAAATCGGAAAGAACTAAAAATTATTTCGACCAAATTATTATTTCGCCTACTACAATGAACATTATTTATTATTGTGTTTGTTAACTAAAATACAAACAAACTGAAGAAAACTTAAGAACATTGATGTCAAACGAATATGTATTCTCATTCATTCTAATATTTTTTTGTGAAATCTGCCTCTTTTAGTCTCATAACTACGTGTTGTATCTAGTACCGACACACAATTAAAACAAAAATCCACCGAAAAATCACCATACTGGTCGAAACATTCCTTAGGACTCAGCACATGAAACAAAACAAAAAATCAACATACTAAGAAACCAAATAAACACAGCCATAAAACTATGCTTACCAGATAAAATTAATGATGAATTAGACAAAATAAAATAATACTTCATCAACATCAATAAGTTTCTTCCACAAACCGTAGAAAACATTATACGCACACACCTAGACAGAAAGCAAAATCAAACAGCAAAAGTAAATATATCTCATGAATAAAAAAATCACGAAACCATATACTGCTGCATACCATATATTCCCGACATCAGCAGAAAAGTAACCAACATTTGGCAAAAACTAGTAACAAAATATGACATTCCAGTTAATATCAAATTTATTCAAACCAGGCACAAAACTAAGGTCTATACTATGTAAAAACTGCATTGACAAACACCACATTAACATTATTTATAAAATACAATGTGATAACTGCCACGGCTTCTATACTGGAGAAACAAGTAGAAAAATGGAAACTAGATTCAAAGAACATAAAAAGTCGCCTTTACACATTTTCGAACACTGCAAGTCAAATAAACACAACATAACCATAGAAAACACTCAAATACTAAATAAAGAAACAAACGCAAAATTAAAGAAGCCTTACTTATACAACAACCCAGAATAAACCGATATAAAGGAACGCCTTTATACCTATATTAAAAATAATAAAGTAAATAATAGAAAATTATACATTCAAACATCTAACACCGCCTTCCACATACCGACATTCAGTTACACAGCCCCTTTCTAACATGTGGTCAGCTTTCGGTCAGTTACATCTTTCTTTCTTTGTGAACCTGACGATGACCAAAGAAGGGCGAAACGTTGTTTGCTCCTCTACGTAAAATATTTTCTTAACCAAAACGAGCCGTTTCTACACCTATATTTTTTTCTACAAGTAAATTTTCTTGACATCACTGATTATAATCAGTGATTATAATTATCAATAGGACCGGAGAAGGCCAAGGAAGATATGTATAAGAATGTCGTAAGACAAGAATATTTTTATTTTATTTTCGTACAGCAGGGTTTTATAAATGTAACGTAAGTTATAGAGACATTAAATTATAACCTATATAAAAAATAAAACAATGTTTGATTTTATTTCGTGTAATATTGTGAAGAAGTGTAAGTGAAGGGATTGCTATTGGGGTTTTCAAAGATCGCCACTCCAACCCGAGTTTCGAAAGGGTTTATTTATTGTTCTTTGAAAGTAGACCTTTAATCGCTTCAACTGCACATCATTTAACGGTCTTCTTGACATTAGAAAACAAACAAACATATATTCCGAAAGCGATCTTTCACGGGTTGGGAGTAAGTAGGGTTAAGCACGTTCCTAGAACAGTTGCTCTGGCTGCTTCATCTAAGTGTATGCTACAGCGAAAGAGAAACATTGTTACACCAAATATACTCGCCCCTTCAGGCGTGGGGACATTATAATGTGACGGTCAATCCCATTAGTCGTTGATAAAAGAGTAGTCAAAGAGTTATGGATGAGTGGTGACTTCCAGCCTTCCCTCTATTCTTACACTGCTAAATTAGGGAAGGCCAGCGCAGATAGCCCTCATGTAGCTTTGCGGGAATGTTAAAAGCAAACAAATAAACAGAGCTTTGGAGCCGTAGATGCATTATAACAATAACGTTCAAATCCCATTATTCGATCGGACGAGATTAGCCCGTGAGCTTGTGGTTGAGGTTGTTGAATAGCTAGCTACTTTGACTCTATCAGTCAAAAATTAAGAACCTCTACCCTCAAATATGGCATTTACGTTGCTTTCTGTGAATATTCTAAAAAAATAATATTTTTAGAACTATTCCTCCTTTATGTACCTATATCAATTTCTCCAGTACCCACCCCCCATTGAAAGATAGCTCGGCGCAAAATCCGGAAACTTATAACTCTAAAAGAAGAGTTTGGATTAATGGAAAGGGCAGAGCACAGAAAGTCCATTATTTAGCTTTGTGCTTAACAACAAAAATTCTTTAAAATATAGTATAGTTACTGCACTGGTAATTTATATTTTTAAATTTAACTTCACAGGTAGTTATATCATCTTAAAGAGAATAAAGTTTTTCCTTATTTAAAAGATCTGATTTACTGTCACGTACAAAAGTGTTTAAAAGACAGTTCAGCTTTTTTTCTCTGGGATCTTTTGGGGAAATATCGGGAGTTTTCATAAAAATATTTACACATTATCTGTGAAATTTAAATTGGTTAAACAACATATACAGGTTTTAAAAAATGTGACGAAAATAAGGATTTTCTCATTTTGTAGCTTCTAATCTGGATCATAGGCATATTACAGCAGCACCGGTCAAAATCCACTATTTGACTGCACAATAATAGTCTAAGAGCTGTTGATGGGTGCTATAAACTAGCTATCTTCCTTTTAATCTAGAAATTAAGTTTGGAATGGTTATAAACATATATAAGTTTCTACAGCATTGAGCGAGAATCTTAGACAAATAAACAAAATTACGATCCTGGCAGATGCTTATTAAAAGCATTATAAATACGGGTCATAAATTAGTTCAAATTATTTATGTGTAAGAAAATAATAAAATGTATGAAGTTTGACAAAAGGTTAAAATGAGTACTTCAATAGTGTAAAAAAAAAATCAAAAGTTAATTTCCATAAATACAACATACATATTGTTATTTTATTATTTTTAATTACCTGACGTAATTACGAAACACTTTTGTCCTATTTGTTTATAACTGAAATGCATACTTATCAGTAGTTTGAATTTGAAACTAGGACTGCAATCCACTTTTTCAGGAGCGTTCTCTACTAGGACTTCAATAAATATTTCAGTGTTTTCAAGAGAAATGTTCAGGTCTTATTAACTCATATGCAACATTTAGCAAGTGTCGTATTAGTTATCTTTTATCTTGTTTTTTTCTCTTATATAATTCACGTCCCAGTATTGTAGTGTTATTCCATATTATTTCTCTTACATAATGAGCTATTTCAGAAATATCAATATTACAGAAAGTTTTTGTATGCCTATTATTCCTCTGAATTCCTACGTTTTTCGGATTATTGCTTTTCCAACGCTTTAGAGACCACCTTCACAATAAATATTATCATAGGGCTTTTTGCTCTTCATTGAATATTTAAGTAATTTGGTATGCATTAACTGCGAGAAAAATAAGAATAAAACAAGTCGTCTACATACACCTAAATGATAATATTTTAACTATATTGGTACTGCTACCTACGGCATTAACAGATGATAGATAGTGGAATGACCTTCAGTGAACTCTGTTGGATAGGTGGTTGTGGACCTAACAGAAGGATGTGAAGTTATTAGCGGCAGAGCAACCAGAATAAGATGTCAGATAATCATCGGCTATGAAGACTGCAGCAAAACAGGATCACCACTCGTCTCTGTTTCCTTGCCTTTGGATCAAGGTTTCGTCCTGCTAATAACCGTCTAGAAGCCTGTATACAACGGCTTCTCCACAACAAAATAATTCATGTATAGGCGTGTTCCGTGAAAAAATAACATCTTTCAGCCATCATCGGGTTCACAGGTAAGATCGTTAAATAGACTATAAACCACGACCTCAGGTGATTACCAGTAAAGAAATAATATGATGAACCACTCATGAAACGTAATATACAAATTAACAAACTTGAATAACCCTGTTAGAGTCACTTAAATAGCTAATTCATATAGTAAATGAAAGATTAAGGACGAGTAAATGGCACACTAGCATTTGTAACAAGAAAACCCAGGTTCAGATCCAGACCTGCCACCACACAGTATATTCTCACCACGTTTCTGAAGATGGCAGCAGGATAGGTATTGCATACTGGATACAAAAGAAATATTAACTAATGAATAATTAGGCTTGGCAAACGTAAAGTTATTAACTACGACAACGTTTGATATTTGAACAACAACTCCACTTTAAACATTTAAAGATGCTAGCAATTCACAGGTTGTCGCATCTCATAACATTTCATTACATACTGATCATTAGATATTCTTAGAACATGTTTCAGGCGGAACTTGAAAGCATGACTTCAGATAACACTATAGTGTATTTAATGATGTTCGTTGAAATTATATTTTGATGAAAAACGATTTTAATTTCACTACAAAAAGTTTAACATTAGTGGAAGACATAATGTAAGTTTAAGTTTCAAATCCAAACCCAGTGCATTTCTATAAACACTGTTTTCTACAGTATTTATAAATATTTGGTCTGCCTGCAGGAAAATCACTGCATCAGTTTCTCTGATGGGTTATCATTCGACACGTGCCGTTCAGCAATAAGACTTTTTTAATCCGGAACGTCACAACAGTCACGAAGAGAAAAGCAATTTGCTAATTCTGTTCTATAACAGAATTAATCTGTTGCAGCTTGTGGGTCTGCATAGAAAATAGCGGGGGACAGATGGCGAAAGAAAATTGTATGAGATACGTATGCTTTGTTATCGGTCCGCTTATATGAAGTCTAAACATAGAGATACATATTTTCTTGTTTGTGTATATATTACACAACGAAGCTTGCCATTTCTAAAATATTTGAATTATTTACTTTGTCATTTAATTGCCAACAGTAACTTCTTAATGGCAAAATTTTCCTAAACAACACAATAAATTTATAAAGTTTCAATTTATTATATATTTGATGATTTGTGTATGAAAAATTATTACATGGATTTTAATACAAATTTTTATTCTTAAAGAAAGAATAGACTTTAGGCAAACATTGAGTACAGGGTTTATCTCAGTATATCAGAATTTTCTATCTTTAAATTCTATTCCATCTTTGCAAATGTCCACACATTGTTACTTCAAGAGTTGTCTAAAGTACAGTAATATCTTAAGACATGTTCACACACTGTCGTTTGAAAGGTTTGTTGTTTGTTATTGTGTGGTACGCATTATAATTTATATCGGACAAGTGTCCAATTTATCATTTTTTGTATTACGATTTTAAATAGACTGAAACTGAGTTAAATTTTAATTTAAAATTTAATTAAACCTTGTTTATATATTTCAATATATTTCTATTAGAAAGAGAACCGCGCGTGTCAATATTGTTGGCAAATATCATAAATTTCATACAATAAAATAATACAGTTTATAATAACGGTTATTATAAACAGTTTTACAAATGATGATTTATATATATAAAAGATTCACATTGCAAACAATATTGAGTCTTATATCCGACCTGAAACTTCCTTGAAATGTGATTGTATTAGGGTCCGGCATGGCCTAGCGCGTTAAGGCGTGCGCTTCGTAATATGAGGGTCGCGGGTTCGCGCCCGAGTCGCGCCACACATGCTCACCCTCCCAGCCATGGGTGCGTTATTATTTTAGGGTCAATCCCACTATTCCTTGGTAAAAGAGTAGCCTAAGAGTTGGCGGTGGGTGGTGATGACTAGCTGCCTTCCCTCTAGTCTTACACTGCTAAATTAGGGACGGCTAGCACAGATAGCCCTCGAGTAGCTTTGTGCGAAGTTCCAAAAAACAAACAAACAAACTTATTTTATCATAAACAGACAATCTTTCTATAACGTTCTATTTCGTACGTATTATAGCTGGTCAGTCTGTCTTAAGTTCTATTTTCTCTGTGCTTTCATTGGTTAATCTTTACTAAGCATTCTATTTCCTCTGTTTTATAACTGTTCAATATTTTTTAAGCGTTCTATTTTCTTTGTGTTGCAATCAGTCTACAGTCATTAAGTATTCAGTCTTTTCTGAGTTATAATTGGTAAATCTTTCTTTCTTCATTCACTACGTATTTATAGATTAATAACATTTAACGTTTCATAATGCTTTTCATATCATATCTTTTTGAAGCTAAAATACATACATTTTGTGTTTGGAATTAAGCATAAATCTATTCTTTGAGCTGTATGTCCACCTTGAGTTTCGAAACATGGTCTCTAGCGATTTCTCTATAGGTTTGATTTACCTGTATATCAAAAACAAATGAACAATTTAATATTTTCGGTTTTATCACGTTAAGAAAAAATATTAAAAGCCACTTTTTTATTGAAACATTGTTGTAACAATAATTTTTCAATTGCGGGAAAAAAAGTCAAATCAGCTTCCTTTTGCCAGGATAATTTAATGTTCACTATACTTGGAATAATATCTTGTAGCTTCTGATATTCTAATTTATGAAAAAAATGAATAATTGGTTATATTTACCGTTATGAATTATCAGTTTTATGGAGAAAGAAATTAATATTTTTTTTATTTGTTTCTTTATATGTTCTCTCATCAACATGTATAGTACCCTACACAGTGGCGAACTTAATGAGGAAAGATCGGCCTCTCCTCATGTCGGCAACTGATTTTAAGGCATTTCGAATGGCACAGAATTAAATAAGAAAGTAAAATGGCTACCAGGGGTTATTTTGAGTCATTTGACTGCGTTTCCAAACCATAAAGATTTATCCTAACAAACATGAATTATCATCTTTAACAAAACATAAAACGTGGTGTAGGTGTACATACACCCAGAAGTTGCTTGTAGCAGCAACTTTACTATATCTTCTTATACGTTAGTTTGACACAAATTTGTGCTGCGAATTATACTAGCTTAGTCTTCTAACGCGTATCATTAATCTTCAATTTCTTTAATTCACAATGCGGTCCACTGCAAAATGGACGACTTTTTCAAAGGAACTGAAGGTTTCTTTTGTTCAGTTGCAAGCATAGGTCTGGGCTTAGTGACTCACTTTCGGAGAGTTAGTGACGTCATTCAATAAGTGTTGCCTA
Organism: Carcinoscorpius rotundicauda; assembly: GCA_011833715.1. Lineage (NCBI taxonomy): Eukaryota > Metazoa > Arthropoda > Merostomata > Xiphosura > Limulidae > Carcinoscorpius > Carcinoscorpius rotundicauda. The sequence goes on along the minus strand of CM022399.1, from coordinate 55,352,426 downwards.
CGTCAGACGATGAGTGAGGAATGTTTAACAAAGTCCCCTATCGTCAAAATATTTCTGCTTGTGTCAAAAAAAAAGATTTCAAAATAACGTTGACGTCCCTTTCTCACCATTCGAATTGTTTTTACCACGTTTCGAGATTACAGTCTGCTATGAAGTGTCTCATTTCAAGCTGGAAACAACCAAAAATTCACCGTATTTCGGGGCTACTCTAAACTCTTTGATAGTAAATATTTTGCTCATATGCCAACATAAAGTGAAAGTGCTGAACAGCTCAGTTTTCTCTACCTTGGGCAAACATATTTCAAAGAAATTTGTTTCAGAACAATGAATCACTCTAATAGCTGTTCCAAATGAAATAACGAAAACAAAAACTAAATATGTGCTCATTTTTAAGCGCAACGCTACACGTTTCTTATCGTTATAACATGTCAGGGTCACCACAAGCCACAAAAGACAAAACAAAAAGACGAAAAAAAAAACAATTACATTTAAAAAAGGCTTCATACAAAGAGACATACGTTGTTTGAATATTTGAAACACACACTAATTCAGATATTGTAATTCTATCCTGAATACTATCTCTGAAAGCACACGCAGTGTAAACACATTAGGCTTATGCACGAGTCATTATACTTAATATCATTATAGTTTTTACTTAGGTTATCTGTGCTTGCTGATATATCTATTCAGGGTGATGATGTATCGTATAGTATCTTTACAATCACTGCGAGAGCTGGATGTCCCCATCTCACACTCCCGAGGTAGCCAGTAATTTGTCTTCTCTCGTGTGAAGGAGATAGGCTGTTTTGCTTCCCGCAGAATTAAATGTCGTTGCGCTAGCCGGGCGATACAGCATTGGCGCCAGAAAGTCGCCTCTTCCTTCGTATGATTTCATTTTAATTCGAATGAGACTGATGTGCCTCCGGTTCTAGGCGCCAGTTGATGGTGCACTCGCTTGGCTGCCCGCCAATGGGCACACTTTGACCTCTGACAGACTCTAGCATCAACAATGGAACTACATCGACAACCAGCCTGCGGAGCTGCGTTCTTTTGATGCATTGAAGCTTGATGTTTAACATTAGAGCACGGTTCTTGTCCGGAATTAAAAATTCATACACGTAGCTCACTAACCCTTATCGGCATGGTATAACTCTGTTAGCAATTACTTGTTTCAGTCTCATTTTGCTTCTGAATTATCTTTTTTTGTTGATAAACTAAAATTATTCAACCATATAATAAATTATTCTTATGTATGTTAAACTAAGCTAGAAAAAATATTAACAATTACATTTCAACCTTCTGTTTTTAACATCGATCTTCATATTTCAGAAGCCTAGATAATATCCAATACACTGTCTAATAAAATAAGTTGGTGCTTGAGTTGAAATAACTCGTTGTTTTGTTTTGCTTACACATAACTATAGCAGCTTCAAGTTTCTTTTTAACTTTTTCTCCAATATTCTGAGCACTATAAGGAAAATGATAAATAAAACCTGTAAAATGGATAACATTTCTGCTGTTCCTTCTTAGAAGTTTTTTTTTGGAGTCAGTGAAAATGTTATAACGTATTGCATTGTATTCAAAGACACTAATGGTCCATTGAGTCTTTTTTTAAAGGCAATTACCAGGCACGGTCACGTCAAAATTATCTTCAGAAATCCCCCAAAACTCGATAAACAGAAAGATATTAATATAACCTTCAAGACTGGTGCTGAAATCAAAGATTATACAATTCGGTTCGTAATGGCGACCTTGTATGAGCTATTTGATTTGTTTTTGATTGCACTTGACTTGAAATCTGAAAATCAGGGGTTCCATTACCCTCGGTGGACTCAGCAGATAGCCCATGTGGCTTTGCTGTAAGAAAACACACACACTTGCAAGCTGAGAGCTGCGAGCTCGGATCCCCCGTCACTGAACGTATTCGTCCTATAGTGCCAGCCACTCAAATGTAAAAATTATTCGCTTAACAAAATATTGATTGAATCCCAACAAGATGGGATTAAATTGGCAAAAGAACTTGTGAAAACAACTTCAAAACTAATTTATTTTAAAATGTTACACAAATAAAATTATCTTGTTTATATTTATCCTGTTAATTTCGTCTCCATTCATTGCTGTCAATAAGATAAGCAAGGAAATTGATATAATTTAAGAGCTAACTAGTTAAGGATCCAGGCAATGAGAAGGAGACATATTTCTATCTTTCAAAATGATATCCTACTTTGTAGCTTTATCCTTAGCTACAAACAACAGTTACCTTCCAAAGTAATAACTTTGACTTGACAGCTATCTAGTCGGTTTCCCAAATCATTTCAACTAAATTAACGTTTTTCTATTTACAATATTTATGAGTATTTTATAAAGTTGTATAGAATTAAATTGGCTATTACGTATTCAATTCTCTCTAACGACAGAAGTTATTTCAAATGATAATCCTGTCGCAGTTTATGTGAGAACGTCAGTCTTCAAAAGAATCGTAAATGAAACTTCAAAAGTTGTTATGATAGTTTCTTTTGTCTGTTTCTTTATTAGATATCTTCTTTTACGTTATTTTATTGTTTTTTGATTTTTGAATTTCGCACAAAACTACAACAAGACTATCTGCGCTAGCCGTCCCTACTTTAGCAGTATAAGAATAGAGGGATGGTAGCTAGTCATTGCACCCACCCCCAACTAGTAGGCCACTGTTTTACAAACGAATAGTGGTATTGACCGTCACTTATAACACCCTCAAGGACAAAAGGGCTCACATATTTTGTGTGACGGCGATTCGAACCCGCGATACTCGAAGTACGAGTCGAGTGCCCTAACCACTTGGTCATGCCAGACCTGATATTTTATACTGATAAGCTACATCAATACGAATGTAAGAATTTTGAAGAAATGTTTAACCACAACTATGTGCAAAAAATATATAAATTATCTCATGCTGTAGATGCAAATTATACGAATAAAACTGTCTATTATAAGTGAATAATAACGTTTTTACACTGAAAGAAAACTTTACGTTTCTATACACAAAAGGTGAGCTCTGTTTAACATTTGTTTAAAATAATGTTGCACATAGTTAAACAACTGGATTGCTTATAGAGTTTGGATAATGTTGTATATGATTAAGCTATTGGATAGAAAGTTTTAACTTCATTTTCTCACAGGTAGTTATGTAATTTTAAAGGTATGAAAAATTAACTTACATTTTTAAATTACGTAAGGCTTTGTCTCATAACATTTTGTAATTCATATTTTTCCTAGTCTGAAACTAAATTGATGTTTTTCAAAACACATTTCTTGGTTATAATAGTGTTACTGTAACAAAATACTTAAGTAATAAGTCTCACCAGTAAAATATTGAACGCCTCAAACTCTTTTATTGTGAACTGGAATAAGAGAGAGAAAGGACACTAACGTAACTGTAAAGAAATTTCGAACGTTTACATTATTACAGTTGTTTATAGCAAATTTTAAGATATTCATACGCTTAGAACTTTAAAAACGAATTGTTCTAATGATCAGTTTGTAAAATACAGAAACAAGAAAGTTTCTTCATTAAAAAGAAGCTGGTATAATAATTAATTGAGCTCCAGATTACACAGGAAAGATATATCACTGCATGGATAGTACTTTGAGAACATTTGCGCTTGAAAAGGAAACCTTTCCACCAGAGATGTTCACAGCGAGTTGATCTCCAGTCGTCTTAAGTCTGTGTTCTCCCTACTTGCTACTAGACCGTAATTAACATGAATACTTTGATCCCTCAGTTTTCTTTATACAGCTGTTTTCTTTTGAAAATATTTTGTACGTCTTTCCCCATTAGTTAATGGTCTATCAGGTGACTATGTTGATCAACTGCAAAAGCTTCACTGTCTTATTGCATTTTGATGTTCCTTGATAAACGCTCACAAGGGTGGTCATGTTCTCACTCCTGTATAAGATGCATTGGAATAGTCACGAACAAAGTTGTGAGTAACTCGAGTTCTGGTTCTTCTTTGGCTCTTTGTAATCCAACAAACTTTCATTGGTGTAAAACTACAGTTGTAAAATGCTAGTACCTGAAAAGTAAAAAAAAAAAGTGAGTTATTTGTTTGTTTATTGGTCAAACTCGATTGAAACACTTCTTGATTGCTTTTGGAAATGTCTATTGGCGAACTAAAAAGTTAAAACCTCGATATTTTCTTTTTTTGTTATGTTAGTACAGTCGGTCAACATTTAACAAAGTAAAGGTTGACGAATTAGGTACGACGCACAAGGAATTTATTAGAATTTGTATAATTTTAATGTAACTTTTAGCTTTAAAATCTCACTTTTCCTTTATCACTTATACTTAGAAAAGTTCAATAAATGATATTTTTAGCTCTTCGGCTGCCGTGAATTGTTAGAAATTATTCAAATATTTCGGAACATAAAATTAACAAACGTGCCTTTTTTGTACACTGCTAAAAATTTGATTGACCGATTAAACAGGAGTAAATAAACGGGAAGTAAGAAATAGTCAGAATATCAATCCTATGAATCCAGTGCAAGTCAACTCAGTTTACTATCTTAGCTCTATATGCCTTATGACTCAAATTCTGGAAACTGATAACTCTAATTCACGAATGAAAAGTAAAGCTATATCAACCACTATCTCAATGGTTAACTTATTCAGTGCCGACGAGGTCTTTCATCTTATACCAGCTCTCATCAGATCAGGCGATATACACTAGACCTAGCAGTGGTCTTGGCACTAACCACAAGATCAGCAACAACCTTTACGAAAGAAACTAAACATCAATTTCATCCAAGAATTTAAAATCGGATTTTTGGTTAATAACATGAAATTTTACCTGTTTTGAATTTTCTGCACAAGTTATTATATTTATTTAAATTAACTTTATTATCTTTCTGAAGAACTTACGAACCTGCAAGAGGGTCAGTTTACTGGTTTTCGTAAAAGGTCAGCCCGGCATGTTCAGGTAGGTTAAGGCATTCGACTCGTAATCCGAGGGTCGCGGGTTCGAATCCCCGTCCCACAAAGGTACTCGACCTTTCAGCCGTGGGAGCGTTATAATGTAACTATCAATCCCATTATTCGTTGGTAAAATAGTAGTTCAAGAGTTGGCGGTGGATGGTGATGATTAGCTGCCTTTCCTCCAGTCTTACACTGCTAAATTAGGGACGGCTAGCGCAGATAGTCCTCGTGTAGCTTTATTCGAATTTCAAAACAAACTAAACAATTGAAACAGGTCAAACAACCACAGCGTCAACGAGCAATAACAAGATTAGTTTTATTGTTTGTTGAGAATTTTGAATAAAGCTACACGAGAACTATCTGCGCTAGCTGTCCCTAATTTAGCACTGTAAGACTAGAGAGAAGGCAGTTAATCATCATCATCTACTGCCAGCTCTTGGACTACTCTTTTAGCCACGAATATTAAGATAAATCGTCACATTATAACACCCCACGGCTGAAAGGGCTAATGTGTTTGATGTGACGGTGATTCGAACCCACAAATCTCAGATTGCAAATCAAGTTCCCAAACAATATCAGTAATTCTTAGAATGTTTAACGTTTAGATAACTTCTCACTCCTTTTTTTTTTCAGCGAAATCAGTCTGAAAATGTTAGTTTCTTCTCCATCAAAACGTCTGATAACTGATTGATAATTTTCCGATATAAACATTTAAACTAAAGGCACTAAAAGGTTGCCTTTATAAAGTGAATTTTTTAAGAGGTACTGTTTTCTTCAATAAGCATGCTGCAAATTGTAGTTTGTTTTTTATAAAGTATAAATCTAGTACTCTGGAAGAATTGTTTTTGACATCTCATATTTTTTTTTAGTGTAACAGTTGGATTGAAGAGGGTTTCTGATCGTGTTAAAACATGTCTTTTCATAATGATAAATCTTTATTTCAGGTTTATTTACACTATATTGTTTGTGTATTTGCCTACTATAAGTATAGTTTGTTTCTTTTGCATACACATGTGCATGTATTGCTGTAAGATTTATTTGTGTGTGTGGCTTTCGAAGAATTTAAAACTTCGGTTTGAACGATAAAGAAAATTTCAATGTTTGATAGCTTGATTATTGACAAAATTCGATGTTTTAAGTGTCACTTAGCACACCATGACTAAATTGCGGTAAATATTGCATATATTAATCTGTACAATTAATTCTTAGTGCAGACTTAAGCGTGAGTGATTTCGTTGTTAGTAAACAATTTTGTGAAAAACAAGAATGTTCCTTTAGCATTGTTAACAACTCTTGTTATTGATTTTAAAATGTTTCGAAAAACGAAAGTTGAAAGTCTTAAAACTTATTTACAAAGAACAAAGCGATGTCTTAACTGTTTATCATAGTATTTACAGTATAATTCAGTAGCTTCTATCTGAAGATTTTAGTGCAAATATGTAAGTATGTATTCATAAAGCTCGGAACAAACGTTTTCTTTTTCAAAACATTAAAGAATTGTGACAAAAGAACCGTGTGGAAGGTTGTTACAACTCGCTAACGATACAAAGAAAAAGAACCATGAAGGAAACCGTATTAATGCATTAAGAAACAACGATAAAAATAACTGGAGTTAAGGAAATCAGATGCTTGCTATAAAACAATGAATCTAGGAGGTAGACAGGGCATTTCATAGACTGAAGAGAAAATTTGTGAAATGCTACCAGGTTTTTCTGCTCTGTGTTTACTTCGGCGAATGATGTGGAAAAGAACACCTCTTAGTATCTGGAATCGAACGCCGTCTCTCTTCTTTGTGATCGATTAACAATCTCGAAATTTCCTTATGTGTTCAAACTTGTTCATATCTGCACTCTATTGTACTTTTAAAAAATAAATAACACTTAGCATCAATATCATCACAGAAACAATATTATTATTTGTTCGAAACATTCTGGTTACGTCAGAGGCTCCGTTTCTGTTTTAATGTTAACTTCAAACTTTTAAGTATTAAGCTGGTTAAATATAGTGTTTTTTAGGTAATTTATGTTCAACCTGTGAATTATTCCGTTAGTTTAATGACACTATATTAACCTTGTGAAATGTAGTGCTTACCTGACGACACCAAATTAATCTGATGAAAAAAGTATTTTCTTGATGGCAGCAAATGAACCTTGTGAAGTTTAGTATTTGCTTGGCAAAACTCTGTTAACCTTGTAAAGTGTAGTGTTTATCTAACCGTATCACATCAACTTTCTCAAATACAGTGTTTACTTGACGATAGTCCACTTATCTTGAAAGCTGTTCTGTTTTACTGGTGACCTGTATTAACCTGCGAAATGCAGTTACTGCTAATCCCACATTAAACTGTTTAGGATAGCGATTGTCTGTTCTTTAAACAAAGTTTTCCTATCTTTTATTAGCCACTTTTAGTTTACTAAGGCACAGATAGCCCTCGAGTAGCTTTGTGCGAAATTCCAAAACAATCAAAACAAGTTGACTAAGTTTATTAACTCAACCCTGGTACACGCAGCTACTCAATACAAAATACCTTTTAAATCATTTAAAGTAATTAATTATATGTGTGTTGTTATAGAACAAGTGTAAAAACTTCTAAACTTTCAGTTATTTTCTCTTTCAAACCTTCTTAAATCAGTGTTAACCAAAGATCAATTGACAATAATTATCAGAAATGTGTTAAAAATTTTCACTTTTATCTTTTATTCATTGTTACGCATCCACGTGTTTCATTTCAAGAAGACTATATTGCTGTTTCGGTTTGTTTGTTTGTTTGTTTTGGAATTTCGCACAAAGCTACTCGAGGGCTATCTGTGCTAGCCGTCCCTAATTTAGCAGTGTAAGACTAGAGGGAAGGCAGCTAGTCATCAATACCCACCGCCAACTATTGGGCTACTCTTTTACCAACGAATAGTGGGATTGACCGTCACATTATACACCCCCACGGCTGGGAGGGTGAGCATGTTTAGCGCGACGTGGGCGCGAACCCGCGACCCTCGGATTACGAGTCGCACGCCTTACACGATTGGCCATGCCAGGCCTCTGCTGTTTCGGTTCAACTTTTTTTTTTGTTTTGTTTTCAACTTATTTTTGGTTTAGTTTGTTATGAATTTCGAACAAAGCTACACGAAGGTTATCTGCGCTGCTGTCCATAATTTACCAGTGTAAGACTAGAGGGAAGGCAGCTAGTCATCACCATCCACCGCTAACTCTTGGGTTACACGTTTACAAACGAATAGTGGGATTGACCGTAACATTATAATGCCCCCACAGCTGAGAGGACGAGCATTCTAGGTGTACGGAAGTTCGAACATGCGACCGTTAAATTACGAGTCGAACGACTTCACCACCTCGCCGTGCGGGTTAAACAAAAGACTTATAATGTTTGCTGAAAACTTGCCAGATTTCGTGAAGATACATAAATCGTGTCATATCGGAAGATGTATTGATACAATCGTATCACAATTGCACGATACAATACTCGTTTCGTATCGCCACAACTTTATTAAAAACATTCCGACAAAACGATTTCTAATTATGTTGAACATCCTACACACAGGATAATGTGTAATTCCGTTAAAAATGCAAAAAATATTATTATATAGAATATAGAATTCCTACGTATACCATAGTGGTTTAAAGGAAAACGCCGAACCTAGCGAAGAAACTATCTTTCCTAAGTTTTATAATTTTATGGCTAAAACAATAGTTAACTGCAAATATTTTTACTACAATTCCATTTCATAAGTCTGTTTCAATTTCAAGGACAGAGGTATAAAAATGTAATTTTGTTTAATATCATATAGATCGAGATGGACTGCCCTCAAAGTCCTCGTGAAATATTATTTCCATATAATACAATGAAATATTTTTAAAGAAAAATATTTAATAACTGTGATAAAAACCATGTTTGATTTTGAAATGGTTTTTATCACTTGCTGGTACTTAATCCGTTTCGACATTTAGTATAATTTTAAGGCCTAATACGTAAATATGAGTTTTCAACTAGCCCTTTGAAATAATACATTTATCTATAATCAAGATAAAAATTAGTTTTAATCTTTCATTCATAATAATATGAGTAATTACTCCAAAATGCGAATTAAAAATGAGTTATCACTTATACCGAAACGCTTTAACTTGTAAGTTAATCAAATCATGAGGAGGAGTATTTAAAGTTTTAACCTACATACACCATCAGCTTATTATATGTTTAATTTATATAGAAAAATAACATTTTCTGAACTTTTTTCAACGCAGCAGTGTATAGTTTTGTATACAAACGTTTGCTATTCATGTACAAGTTATGTGAATATTTTTTACTTCTAATAGAAGTTAAGCGTCTGTTACTGACAGTTAAGCTCTTGTTTACTTCCTTGTTGTGAATACCAAGAAATATGTCCAACTTTATTACAATATGTTTTTGGTTCGTAAAGTTCAAATTAATGATCTTCACTTGGAGAATTAAGGTGTTGCTCCGGATTAGCTAGGAGTTTGGTTTTATAGAATGTCTCTTTACTTAGAAATTTGCGTCGCGAATTTTTTTCGTTTTCCTGAGAAACAATGAAAGTTCTCGTCTTTAAAATGTTGCGATAATAACTAATCCTCAAGGAGATTGTACTACATTCTCCAGACAAAATACAATCCATGGGGCAATACCGTGTAGAATGGTCATAAGCCAAGTGTATCAGTGATAACAAATCACTACAAGAAACCGTGGCTTGCATTAGCAATATTAAGCCGTCAATTAACATTTATAAATCATTTTTGTCAAATACGATTAACCGTTTATGTAAAAAAACAAATATATTTCACTAAAACCTATTAATAATGAAGCTTGTTAATGAAAAACATTAATGTTTAGAATTGCAAGATACTAAAGATCACACTTGTTATCCTTTATATAGTCAAGTCGTGAACACAATGTCTTAAAATAACTTAATGAAAGCAGAATTTATTGTACAAATGCAATATTTCTTATATGCCAACAACTACGTATAGTCTAATAAAGGCAGACTTTAAAGTACCGAAACACTTTCTGTAATTGTAAATAATATACAGGAAAGGTATTAAGAAGTTATGGTCAAAGAAGTATTAAGAGCTTTTAAGTATCTCACAAACATATATGCTTCTCTACAAATTGTCTGGTAAAAAGTAAAGTACAAATACTTGAATAAAACACATATATAACGTGTTAAAGACATGCTTGCGCTATAAAGAATTGCACAAGGAAACAAAAATATTTTGCTCTTAAAACAAAAAATGAAGGTTTTTAGAGTTCGGAAAACAATATTTATGATAATATAAAAACACAAGAGGAATAATTTAGCTTACTATCACAATTTTGTTATTGTACCAATGATTGTAAAACAATATCATTTGTTATTACTTTCCATTCAGTTTCTTAGTGCAACACTTTCTTTGTAATGAATGGGTTAGAAATTATTTTGTGGTTTCCCAGTAATAAACACGAGGGCTGTTAACACAAAAATTTGGGAGTCTGTTATGAAGCTTCACATTACAAATAAAATACACCTAACTTGTGTGTTGTCGTATGTTTTAATCCTCTTACTAGCTTAAACGTGTAAATTATGTAAAAAAAACACATTGAACATATTATAAAAAACATAATGAACATATTATACATAATCCAAAACGGTTTGTCCTGTAATCTTAGATAAGGTCTTAATTATAACTTTGGAATGTGGTGCTGAGAGCAGTTCAAAAGAAAATATTTTGTGTATTATAATACCAAGTTATTAATATGTGAAATATGTAGCGCACTTTACAAAAAGGTGAAGGATATTGATATAAAGATTATTAAATGTACTTTTCAACAAAAGATGTTCGATGTAATTCAGAACAGAATATTCTTTGCTTTTTTTACATCATAATATGAAATATGTGACGATTAAAGCACATTGTATTATTTAGAGCAGTGTTTCTCAGCTACCGTTCTGTCACAACCATGTTGTCGGTTTGTGGAATTTCCCGAGAATAAAAAAACAAAAATTGTCAGAATATTGATATTTAAATTGTTGTGGTTTTTTTGTGGTATTTGCATTTTAATGGTTTGCAATAGTTTAGTGAAGCAGCAAATCTGTTCCTGGTACATAATAGGTTACCCTACATTGGAACAGCGGTAAATCTTTGGATTTACAACGCTAAAATCAGGGGCTAGATTTTATATCAATTGACAATACTTATCAGAAATGTGTTAAAAATTTTCACTTTTATCTTTTATTCATTGTTACGCATCCACGTGTTTCATTTCAAGAAGACTATATTGCTGTTTCGGTTCAACTTTTTTTGTTTTTGTTTTCAACTTATTTTTGGTTTAGTTTGTTATGAATTTCGAACAAAGCTACACGAAGGTTATCTGCGCTGCCGTCCATAATTTACCAGTGTAAGACTAGAGGGAAGGCAGCTAGTCATCACCATCCACCGCTAACTCTTGGGTTACACGTTTACAAACGAATAGTGGGATTGACCGTTACATTATAATGCCCCCACAGCTGAAAGGACGAGCATTCTAGGTGTACGGAAGTTCACAGAGAGGACTCTGTGAACACAGCAGATAGCCTAATATGGATTTGCTATAAAAAAACACACACACATAATAATCTGAGAGATGCAGACGTAGAATATTGTGTGCTAATTAGAACAAGTAATTTAAGTCTGTGCCGTCCGCATGAAGCGGTTGCTTTTGCAACAATGATCCAATATGTAAACTTTTATTCTGTATGTATACTCGAGGGTAGGGTAAGATTGATACGTTAGTGTAGAATGTACATGATAAAGTAATATTCGCATTGTAGTGCACTATAGGCTACAAAATACTCCATATTACTAATAGATTTTTATCAATACAAGTTAACTGTGAAAATCAGAAAAATAATTAAGCCAATAAAGAGCATAAATAATCCAACAAATCGCTCTTGCTAGAAGTATAAAAAGTCATACATTATATATATATATATATTATATGTATACATATATATATATATATTTACATAAAGATTAAAATGTATTGTGTCTTCATTTGAGTGATGTTATTTTCTATTGTAATCCCAAAAATGGTCCATAAGTTTCCGTCATCTTGGGAGTTTTAGCCTAGATTTAGATTTAAACTCTTAGCTAACAATTCAAGATAATGATTAAAGTAAGTAATATAAATTATGCTTATATACAGATAATGATAAAAATTGACATAAGATATATGTTATAAACATTTTAATCAATATTAACAAAAAATATTACATAGGACATAGAAATCGCTTGTCTCTCGCAGTACTTTAGGTTTCCTGTCTGACGACACCAGTTTAAGTTAAAACTGTATATAATAATCTTCTCTAAAAATACCTTTTGTGAAAAACACATTCAATTACTCCAATAGTCTAAGTATAGAGTCTCTTAACTTCTGAATTAATTACTGTAGTTCATGTTACTGTTTAATTATATAGTTGCTTCAGACATAGTCAATTTGTTAAAAACATAGCCGGAAGAAAGATAAACTTTCAAAAACTAGCCGAAATGTAAAAGCCGTAAAACAGTAGAGAGATCACATTAACAACAGGACTTAATCAGAGAACTAACAATAAGTGTTCAAGAGGTGTGATTTTTATAAATTTCTCAATCTCGTAATTGGTAGTAACACCGTTATTAAATATACCGCAAAAATGGAATAAATCTGGTGCTTAAAATGTGATAAGACAAATTTCATTTTTGTAAAATGAGTTCTGTGCACGAAATCTTGTAACGCTGAATGAATTTTATTGTATTTAATAAGCTGTGAGTAGTAAAGTATATAGAGAAGTGTATTTGGGAAATTTGTATGCAGAAATTGTTAATTCTTAGCTTTAGACTTAAAAGTGTGTGTTTTATTGGAGATGTTTGTCTTCAACGATGTTATTTCTAAATCAGATAATACTTTGTAACAAAAAACATGTTTCTCAGAATCAGTACTTGTGGATAAATTTGCTTCACAGTAGCAAAAAAAAACATTAATAATTCGTTAAAACGATATTATCAATGTAATTACCAGAGTTATAAATAAAAATTCAAGTGGGTTAAGGATGACACCTGTAAGTATTCCTTGTATTTATTAAAGATGGTTGCATTGCATAATATGTTTTCAGGTAAGATTTCGTTAATTATGAGATGTTAATAATTTTTATAAATAACATTAGCCAGAGAAATATTCTGTATGTGTCGCATTACAAAATTCTTTACACCTCAAACATAAACATCTAACACTAATGTGTTCTTCACTTTTGAAGATAAGATGTTCTTTTTGCTATTTAAGAGTGCTTACTAAAGTAAACTATAATTTATGTTTGGTATTAGAATGTTTTTATGCTTCAGGACAAGATGTTCTTTTTATGTTGTTCAAGAGTGTTTACCAAAGTAGGCTGTTCTGTATGTTTGATATTGGAATGTACTTTATATTTCAGGATAAGATGTTCTTTTTATGTTATGTAAGAGTGCTTACCAAAGTAGACTATTCTATATATGCAGTTCCAAAGCGTTCTTTACACCCCAAGATAAGATGTTCTTTGTATGTTATTTCAGGATAAACACAAGAGTATGATATTATATATATTCGATACTGGTCTGTTTTGCTTATTCTAGACTTGAATATACCTTATATTTAAAGATAAATTAATTTATGTACTCTGCGATAGAATATACCTTATATATTAAAATACGTTATTCTTTGTTTTTTAACAAAAAAATTGTATTTGTAGGAACACTTTTAGCTTTCATTTATTCTAGTGTAGAATATTTTACGCATGTACCTATATCTAAGTCTACATTGAATTTCATTCAGAGGTATGATTTATGTACACTCGGGTTTGGATATATCGTATATTTGATGATTCTCAGTCTAATCCTGATGAAAACAGACTCACTTTTTGAAAGCATTCGGGTTATAGGGAGGGTTCTGTAATTTATGCATTATGATAGAATACCCAATTTATTTTAGAGTAAAATGCTCTAACTATATTGTTGTATTTCTCATAATAAAAGAGACAATTTTCTACCCTCTAAAATAGGTTAACCTCTGTTCTGTACTTGAAGATGTAGTGTTCATAACATTCTCTGCTAAACTGATCTATGCATCCAGATTATGATAGAATCCATATTTGAGCTGAAATGGTTGTACATCCTACGTCAACATTTGGTGTGTATTTCAAAAGAGAATATTTTTGTAAATCAGAACAGAATGTTTTCTACGCGTGAAGGTATAATTTGTGATTTCTAAGCTAAAAATGTACACAAATTGAATAATATAGTAAACTGCAATTTTTAGGGAAGAATGACTTGTGCATTTTTTCAAATAAGGATCTGCACAATATACATTACGTTCTATAGATATCTCAGAAAAATAAACACTCTATTTAACTTTGTTACATCATCCCATATGTTTTAAGCTAGTGTATTAGTACGTAGTCACGATTTCCGTTCGTTCTTGTTGGAAGAAATTTATAGGTTTAGATATTGTACTTAATCTGTGGTTCTTTGTTATCTATATCATATAATTTTGTGTTTTATGAACTTCAAAGTAAAATATTTGTAAATCCCGCAATAGGGTATTTATGTTTGTTAGAATATAGTATCAATCTCTGCCAGAAGTAAAGGAAGTTTTCAAGTTTGTGCTAGAATTTGTTTATTTCAAGTTAAGCACAAAGCTACACAATGGGCTATCTGTATTTTGTTCACCATGAGTATTGAAATCCGATTTATAGCGTTGCAACTCTTCAGGCATACCGATGGGTCAAGGGTGGGCTTGTACTAGCTTGTATTTGGTTATTACATAGTAATGTATTTGTTAGTTTACATATATTTTTTTCCATAGCAGAATTTTAAATAACTCAAATGCTAACTAAAATTTAATAAAAAGCCAATTTTTATTTCTAGAAATGAGAACATTTTATTTAATATGAAAATACTACAAGCAAAATTCTAGACGTAACTGCGTGCAATGTGATATCAGTCAGGTGCTTATAACCTTAAGGGTTTGTTTGTTTGCTTTCGAATTTCGAGCAAAGCTACATGACGTCTACCTGCACTAGCCGTCCATAATTTAACAGTGTAAGACTATAGAGAAGGCAGTTTGTCATCACTACCCACCGCCAAATTCTTAGGCTACTCTTTTACCAACGAATAGTGAGAATGAACGTCACGTTGTAACACCCTCACGGCTGAAAGAACGAGCGTGTTTGGTGTGACGGGCTTTTGAACCCGCGAGAAAGGAGTCAAGTACCTAAGCCACCTGGCTATGCTGGGTCACCTTAAGATGGACAAAGTAGATGATTAAGTTTCTGGAACGCAAAACAACACAAAAATGTTTAAAATTCTACCCTTCCTAGCGAGTTCAAGCATCGTTTCTAAATAACGTCAGGTTTTCATTTTTTGTAGCATACAGTCACTGTTTTGTGTATTATTCATTATTTTAAAAAAATCTTTTCAACAACTTAATATTTGAATTTTGCATTTATGGTAACGTTAATAAGGTTATCTGCTGCCGCCTCTAATTTTGAGCAACTTACCAGGTAGAAGGAAGCCAGCTGTAGCAATCTAGCAACCACCATTCACAATAAGGGACTGACTGCCACTCTGGTAACATACATACAACTTAAAATGGATGGAATACTTTATGGTAGTACACAGATTCGAACCCAGCTCAGCAGCTCCAATATACATAGTTCTAATCACAGGATTTATCTAGTGCTCTAAGCAATAAAGTATTCACATGATATGTACCAAAGCAGAAATTAGTTGTGTAACATATTAGTCAAGATTCAATTAAATGAGAACTTTTGTAGAGTAATAAGAATGTTCCTTTGCAATTAATAATAATGAACATTTTTCAAAGTAATGGACATAAGTTTATTATATAGGTACGTGTAATTAATTAACAAATTTCCTTTAAAAGTGTAAACTGTGTTACAAGTGTAGAATTATGAGAGTTTTCACTTTTACAATAGCTTGTGATATATTAGTTTCAAGAGCAATTAATCCAAATACTGTAAAATCATAATTAGTTCCTTTTGTTATAAATGTTGCGAGCAAATTTGTAACATCCTAGATTGATATCTAAATTTTAAAATGTGTTTTATCAGAACGTAGATTAATAGTTTCAGTCAAATTTAAGTAGATGAACTTTACGAATGCAATTTGTCAGCGGATTTAAACAACACAGGTCTTCACTTGCTTAGCTTTGATATTTTTTGGTTCATTTGTAGCCTAGTGGTTAGGGTGCTCGATTCTCAATATGTGGATCTGAATCAAAATTTAGTGCCGAACATCTAATTTATTTAGTCATATTACGTCTCTGCAGAGTAACATACTATTTTTCTATTGTTTCTTCTACTTTCTCTCTTAATTTCTTCCCGATCGATCATTATTTCTTCACTTCTCGGTGGATTGACATAAATCTTGATGAGGTTATACCTTGATCCAATACCATCAGATTGTTTTTATTTTTGTTGTTGTTGTTGTAAGCTTTATAATGATTTTATTCGGTTGAAATTTAAGTGATGCAAGAATGTACAGATCAAGCCCCTCTGCAGCCGTATTTACAGCAACTAAAATGAAAATTGGTACCAATATATTTTTATGCAATAACACATTAGCATGCAAACAAATGTTGAATTAGCTCAGAAGTAAAAAAAAACACACACATAATTTTATGAGTATTGGTCAATTGGTCATATTTTAATCACCAGGATTTGGTACAAAGATACTTTTGTACAGCTCCCACACTTTGGCAATCACAAAATTGTGAACTTAACCATTTTTAATAATTATAAAGGATATTAAGGTGCCACAAAAAGCATGGATATTGAGTGTACTTTTTTACTACTACTCCGCCATATTTAAGGCAAATTACATGGGATTTATACAAAGATGTTTTTATAGAATACCCAAATAAAGATATAGACAGATGGGAAATTTTTTCCTTTAACATTTCAGCCAATAAAGAAGAATTTAGGGTTTTCAACTGTTCACATATATGACAACCAACTCTCAATGAATTTAGTGCAAAGAAGTAAGCTGTAAGTTCTTGTAAGTTCCAAGCAATGATAAAGACAGATTTCAATTTTTCGGTGCTTTAAATGATTTTTCTTGTTTCAAAATTGGCCACGTTGGAATTGCGTGGTGGATACAAATTGCTAATCGCCCGCGAATGTTGGCTTTGTTAAGAGTTGATCCAAATTTCTAATAGCTATGTGCTCACATCTCTTATATTATAAATCTCTATTGTTACAGTACCCTGGTAAAATTATTGTTTAAGATCTTTATCAATAGCATAAAAAAATCGAGAGAAAATAAGTTTAGAGAAAAAAATTAACTATCTAATTGGACAGAATTACTTGTGAAAAAATTAAAACTCACATAAAGTCAAAGAAATAATCTTTAAGGTACCTGTTTATTATTAAATGATAATTGTGCTGTTTAATCCAAGCTAAAATTGGAATAAGTCTGCCGCTAAGGATATCCTTTTGAAAAAGATATAAATTTTATTTGCTAAAATAGTTATTGTTAATACTTTGAAAACACGGTTATTCACGTTTAATATCTTATTTTATTAATACTAACGAGTATTATAATGTTAAAGGAGTATAATTTTTTGTGTATTTAAATTAGTCTTTGTAATTACATAAGCCGAAATTTCTCTTGTGAATCACAGAACGGTTTCACTTGTTAAACAATAACGTTATCATACAATCCTTGCAAAAGGAAAATAATAAATCATTTTCAAACTAGTTGTATTTGTGTAACGTGTTACAGAATTAAGTGGAAAGTGCTACATGTATGAAATGTGCTACATTAAGTAAAAACTGGAACATGTGAGCAGAAAATATCTCGTCTTTTGTTGTTGGTAATGGGTCGTTTTCCAACCAGCCTTTCTAACAAGAAAACAAAAATTCGAATCCTAGCCACTGTCAGCACATCAGGCTTTCTTCATTAGACAGCAAATTAGCAGGAAAAACGTAAGATATAAAGAATTATTAATTAGTAACTAGTGTAAAGTTGAAACTAATTAATAATTATATTTAGATGATCGTATAGCGTTCTAACAATTAAAATGATTGGAAACCGATCGCCCCAAATTTATCATAAGTATTTTATAACTGTAATCAGTTTTGTGTAATACCGTGTTACTTTTTTGCTGCTTTCTGGTTGTATATATTTTTTATATTTTTAAGTTCGAAACTTAATATTCGACAAGTTAGGAAATTAAATCCTAAAAAAAATAGTGTGCTTTAAGTGTCTCATGTGAAAAAGATGTATAAAATTAGTTAATAAACTTATCCCAAACACCTCTTGATATGACATTGAAATATTCTTGGTTGTAAGACAACAGTACATCTTAATATACTCTTCAAAAAAAGAGACACAAAAGGGATATTTTTGTTATTTTAAAGAGAAATATGTGTAATAACGTTAAAAGCTCAGAGTATGTGATGTTACACGTTTAAGGCACTGGTTGTCAGACCAAAATGACAATAAAAGTTGTGCACTTTGGAAACGGAGGAAAACAACGGATTTTTCGCCAAAACGCATTCGTGTCCAATTAATTTCTTTGAGAGATCTGCATGTTCTGCAAGTGCAACATTTGCAAAATCCCTATAAAAGTGATGGGTTCTCGGTTAGACGAGTTGGACCGACGTCTGCGACGGCGACAATCTCAACGGAAGACTCTACCTCAGCTTGCAGCAGCTTTGCAGGCCGAGTGGACAGCCATTCCACAGGATGTGATTCGTCATCTCATCGCTTCCATGGGCAGGAAATGCCAAGCAGTTATTGAAGCTCACGGAGGACATACTCGTTATTGACGTTAAGTGACGCTAAAGTTCAACTAGTGAGCGTGGACTTCGCCTTTGCAGACTTTGGATGTTCATCAGTGAATGTACAAAGTTTCACACATATCATACAGAACTACCCGAAATAAACTTGTTAACAATATGTCTCAAATTTTGCCTTTTACGTTTCTTTTTTTGAAGAGTATACAATGTTAAATTATTCTTGGTTGTAAGACAACAATACATTTTAATACAATGTTTTATTTTTTTTTGTAAGACAGCAATACAACTTAATACAATGTTAAAATATTCTTGGTTGTAAGACAGCAATACGTCTTAATACAATATTAAATTATTCTTGGTTGTTAGACAACAACACATCTTAATACAATATTAAATTATTCTTGGTTATAAGACACAAATACATTTTGGTAAAATATTTGTGCCTGGTATATACTATATCTTTATTCCATTTTACCACATGCAATAATAAATCATATACCGATAGTAGAGAGTGATTTTGTTTCATGAACCATGACTCATCCTTTTCTTCTGTAACATAGGACCATAACTTTAGTTTGCTTAAAGTAATATGATAAAGATATCTTATTCTTGAAATGTACCTTGCTAACATAGATGTTTTGAAATATCAAGTATAGAAGTTTTACTTTAAATTTTAGTCTTTTTAACTTGTATTACATGAGAAAGAAGTAGGTTTTTTTGCTGCAGTTTTTACGATTTATTTTTTGTTTTCCTTGTACTTTAGTTTCTTCTTTTCATAAACTATTTCACTACAGTCGTTACGAGATTTCAACTCAAAATTTCATGCGAATTTTGTTACTATATAAGTCCCTACAGGAAGCCGTTAGATCACTCTTTTTATGACTAGTACTTGTGTTTAAAAAGCTATGTAGCCAAATTCTAAAGTAAAAAAAGCCTTTATGTGATAGGATTTACTTTTATGTACAAGTTATGTATTAAGCTGTATTTACTTTATTTTGTTTCTGTTAAGGTCACAGTGAATTTCAGAACGACAGCTTCTACAACATAAAACGCGCAATGTTTTCCTTGTCTTATTGCGTATCTAAATTTAAATCATTATGGTGTTATTTATTTCTAGTTAGATGTCTCTCTCAAAGCAACCTTTAAGATTTTCTTTCACCAGTAACTTTCTTTGTGCATAATTGACTAAAGTAGACAAACTGTTCGCTGGTTTATTTGCTTTTGAGTAAAGCCATACTGTGTCATCTATTGTGTCTATCGAAGGTATTCGAACCCCGAATATTAGCGTTATGAAACCTCTAAACTTATCGCTGTCCCACCGTATGATCTAAGTATGTATCCTTTGGTGCTAAGCGCCTGTACTAGGAGTACGAGTTTTGATAATAAATGTACACATTTTAGTGACTAATAGCTAAAACTAGATGTTCGTGCTTTAATAAAAAGTGGTTATGTTAGACATTACATGCTTGGTTACAAATGGTGAAATTAGGTGTGCGTACTATGGCAACAAGTGGCTGATGTTAGGTGTGTGTTGCAGATAGATTTATTTTTCTTTATTGTAATCTGAATAGCTATTTATACTTTATCGTTAGTTCTTTAATTATTGTCTTTATTTAAACAATGTTATGAGTCACATTATATTAATAGCTGTTTATAACTTATCGTTAGTTCTTTGATTATTGTCTTTATTTAAACAATGTTATGGGTCACAGAATATTAATAGATGTTTATAACTTATCGTTAGTTCTTTAATTATTGTCTTTATTCAAACAATGTTATGGGTCACATTATATTAATAGCTGATTGTAATTTATCGTTAGTTCTTTAGATTTTCTTTTTTTTAAACAACATTATGAGTCACATTATTTTAATAACTTTATATTTTATCGTTAATGCTTTTGATGTTGTCTTTACTTAAACAGCTTTACGACTCACATTATTTTAATTTCAGTTTATGAAAACTTTATATTTTTATGATGTATTTTTAAGAAATGGTGATTTCCTACTTAGTAATCTCTTATTTTCAAAAATAGCATTTAAGGCTGTTGTTAACAATAGATTACTTTAGAATCATGTTTCTAAGCGCTTTCATTTGGTAGTTTGTTTGTTTGTCTTTAATTTCGCGCAAAGCTACATGAGAGCTATCTGCACTATCGTCCCTAATTTTGCAACGTAAGACTAGAGGGAAGGCAACTAGTCATTACCACCCACCCCCAACTCTTAGGCTACTCTTTTACCAACGAATAGTGGTATTGACCGTAACATTATAATGCCTCCACGGCTGAAAGGGCGAGCATGTTTGATGCGACTGGGATTAGCACCCGCGACCCTCGGATTACGGGTCGAACGCCTTAACACATTTGGCCACGCCGGGCTTCATTTGTTAGTGAAATACTTGGTGAAGATTGTGTATACTTGTTTCTAAGCAGAAAATATTGTTTATAGTTTTTCTAGAAATAAAATGAGTTTGAACAATGTTATTTAAAAGCCAACCATATTTTTGTTATAGAGTCCAAAAACTTGTTCGATCTAAGCATTTCTATGATATCGTTTTTCAACACGTTATTCTCTGTTGTCATTCTTCGAGAAACAAAAAATATTTTGCTTATCTTGCTGCAATAGTTTGACTAAAAATTTGTGATAATTTGTGTGCATCTTGTAATTTTGTAAACAGCAATGTTTTCGGATCGGTTCGCACTATCTTCAGGATACCTTTGAATAAAGGTGTTATGAGTGACTACACATCTTTTTTCTCCCTGAGCATGCA
The DNA here is from genome assembly GCA_011833715.1 of Carcinoscorpius rotundicauda. NCBI lineage: Eukaryota > Metazoa > Arthropoda > Merostomata > Xiphosura > Limulidae > Carcinoscorpius > Carcinoscorpius rotundicauda. The sequence continues at coordinate 55,330,897 of CM022399.1, read as the reverse complement.
GACACATGCGATGACGCTTATACGCTTTCTTGAGCATAAAATTAATCAGTCTACAATTATAAACAATTTACTCTAGAACTAATATATTATAATATGTTTGATGAGCGTTTTACATATTCACCACATTTCTATAGTAAATGCAAGACAATAATTAGAAGTAATAACGTTGATGCAGAATGTGAATCTTCTACCACCATAAACCTACATACGTACGAAAAAGACGAAGTGGAATGGGTTATAACCGTTAAATGAACTTTGATATAGCCTCACAACAAAATTAAAAAATGTAAATATACTGATGTAGGTAACGAGAAGGAGCGAAAATAGGCTTAGAACGACAGAAGTTGATTTTTTATTTAAGCTAAAGAGATTTATTTGTGGGATTCTAATTCGTCAGAAGTTCCAAATATATGTGGATCGGCAGATAAAATTTTGAAACGCGTTGATGAGTTTTGTAGTTTGAATGTGAGTGTAGATGGGAAAAGTACAGAAAAATGATAAAAACTGAACAGTTTTCTAAGAAATACCCATATGTTTTTGAATACTTACAGTTATACAGCGGCCAGGCTTGACCACGATTTTTAAGGCGTTCGACTCGTAATCTGAGGGTCGCGTGTTCCAGTCGCCGTTCTGAGAAAACGTGCTCACCATTCAGCCGTTGAGGCGTTTGAGTCCAGTAATTCCTTACTAAAAGAGTTATCTATCATTTATACCTTTCTAAATATAATCGCCACTTATTGCAACGAACTGCGTATGGTAATATAATGACAAGTAGCTGAGTAGCGGACAATGGTGAAAAGCTTGTAAATAAAAAGGAATCGGTATAGTAAAGCTTTCATTTAGTCCATCAGTACGTAGAGTATGGAATTTTACCCTAATATACTGGACGAGCTCATATTCTTTGAGCAATATTTCAGTCATAGATTTTAATTCGATTATTCATATTTATAGATCTAATTTGTCAAATTTATGCTAATATTAATTTCATTTAGCATAATTTTGCTATTTAAAACAATAAACTCAACCAGAGTTGTTATGGTGTGAACGCTTTCTCAAAGTGGATAAAACATCATTATAATTCATTATAGTTGGATAAAAAATTTAGTGAGAAATGTAATATGTTTAATACTAATGTTTAATTACAAGTTTAATTTATAGTAAACTTTACAGAAGTAAAAAAAAAAATTGATGATGCCTTTACTAGCGATACTGTGGTCGAGATTAAGTGATGTATTTGTGAAACGTACATTTGTTTTTCTTAGTCCTGTAATTAAAACGTTTCACCAAGTACCGACGATTTTAAATATAAATTAAACATTTAGATTAGCTATTAGCTAAGTTCATACATAATTTGGCATTACTGAATTTTACTACTGTGTTTGTATATATTGCATATATCTATTGTTGTATGTATTGATGTACTGAATTCACTGAAATGTAGAACATCTAGACATTAACTCTCATGACCTTCGTGAGAGGCAATTATCATGGTAATTGTTATTTCTGTACCTTAATTATATGATATATCTGATAAAATAGTAAACAACGTTAAACTTCAGAAGAAAGTAATGCTTTAGTTAACGTACCAACGCTTATACTTCCCTCTTTATCATGATATAAGATACGAGAAAGAAACAAACTTGAGTATAAGTAATACAGTTTGCTCGTTTGTTTCTGAATTTCGCGCTAAGCAACAAAAGAACTATCTGCGCAAGCCATTTATAATTTAGCAGTGTAAAGCTAGAGGAAAAGCAACTAGCCATCAACACTCGTGGCCAGCGAATAGTGGGATTGACCGAAACATTATAACTCACCCACGGCTGAAAGGGCAAGCATGGTTAGTGTGACGCGGCTTCGAACTCGCTATCCTTAGATTACGAGTCGAACACCATGCAAGGCCAAGCGATTAAGAATTAGACTTATTTACAAATAAAACTGGAAAGAACTGCACTGAGTATCTCACATCATACCGGATGAGAAACAGCCAAGAAATATTTCATAGGAAGAAAACGTATAAGTTGAAATGTCACGTTCCAATATAAAATTCTTATGAACACATGTTCAAATTACCTTCAAACAATATTTCTTAAGTTACGTTATGTAGTGTAAATGATAATACAAACATTTTCAAGCTACATTACTAGATAGTAAGGAAAATAAAATTTGGTGAGAAATAGATGCATTTAAAAATAGCGTGCAAGTATTAGCTTAAATACTAAAAATTCGGTGTTGTGCGTTGAGTAAATACTCAAAAAATAAAATGTAAGATACAACACATAAATTATACAATATGGTAATATAAAAACCTGAAATATATTTAGTTCTTCTGTTATTGTAATTTTTCCATACATGAAGGAATTAAGATGAAATCAAATACGAACGCGTGTTATATAAGACAATGTCAACGAATTCGATGATAAATTATCAAAGCAATGAATTACTACATCTTATACTGGCATGGTAAGGTGGTTAGGGCTCTCGAGACGTAATTTAAGGGTCGCGGGTTTGAGGCCCCGTTACACCAAAACATGCTCGCCATTTCAGCCGTGGCATGAGGGACAAGAAACCAAACAGTGATTATTGATAAAAAGACAGAATTTTACCTGGAACAAGTTTCTAAGTGTTGAAGAAAAGGCATCATGGAGACCTGGAACAAAACAATTATTGTTGGTAAAAGTAGCATAACAGGACCTAGAACAAAAGAGTAATTAATCAGGAAGGGGCAGCATGGTACCTGGAACAAGATAACAGTAACGGTTGATAAACTGGCTGCATAGGTCTCTAAAACAAGATAATAATTGCTGACAAGTATGGTGGTATAAGGACTTGTCAGTAACTGTTTATAAATTGACCGCATGGGACTTGGAACTGGTCAGTAATTGTTGATAAAGTGGTAGCATGAAACCTGAATAAGACAGTGTTGTTGACAAAGTTATATTTCTTCAAGATGTTACTATCAACTCTAATTCTAGTTAGGCATGCCGAATAAAAACTAGTCTATTTTTAATACTAAAATTAGAAGAAGCTAGTATCCACACAATATATGTCTGTGCTCAACACTGGTTCTCTGAGGGCCATATGCCAATGGTACTGACTCGACTGATCTGGACGTGATACAGGAAGCTGGTGTCCACACAGCGTCAGTCTGATCCCAGCTCTGATTGATTACAAACTGTACTGTTATACAACCAGGTAAGTCTGTTTCTTACAACAAATGTTGTAACATGATTTTATTTTGCGATGTTCCATCACACACAAGAAAAGGAATCGGAATATATTTTTAGTAAGTGTGTTCAATCAATGTGATGTTGCTACTGTGTTTGTTTTTTCATTTTCCATCAAAAAAGTAAGAATGTTTATTCTTTAAAGTTCATCTTCCTGTTGTAGACAAAAATAGCTTATAAATGTTGTGTGTTTTTTGAAAAAATATCTGTATTTAAAACAAATTTGGCAACACGTGTATTTCCTACCTTCATATATATTTATTAATTATTATTCTCTTTTGATCTTTTGGTTGCGTTTGTTGTTCAGATCACATTTAACATGTAATAGAAACAATAAGTATTGACTTTTATTGTAATCAGAGCTAAATAAAAGCCGCTCAACACTTGCTACAGGCAAAGAGTAGCACAGTCTAATAATATCACAACATTCAATCCACAATAAAATATTGGATTATTGTTGTTGTAAGCCGTATAATTATTACGAGATCATAATTATCAGTTAACTTACACCCTATGTTTCAGAGCGAATCCCTCTCCTTGCGATGATGGCAGGAGGTGAGAGTCGAAACATAGGATATACGAGAATTTTTACCTATATTTATATATATTTAATTTATATTTTATACAAATACATGTATATAATTCATATCAAAGAGTAATAAAACAAGTAACCAATTCAAACTTAGAGTTATGCGATCGTATAAACTGTTAACAACATCAGTTTACATCTAGTCGTCACAACTTTAGTGCAAGTTTCTAACATGTAACATTGCCATAAAAGTAAGAGCTCACTAGATGAAAATTATTTCAACAAACATTAGACTTATATATATATATAAAGTTCATATGATTCTCTCGACTACAGAAAGATTGTAATCCAAGATGCAAAATTAGAACAAAACAAGACCGAACAATTCAAAAATAACTATAAATGTTCCTTACTAAAGCTAAAATAAACTTTTTTGGAAAACACTGATTTTACGCTAAGCACTAAAATCCAAAAAACAAAACTACATAACTTCAGAAGAAAAAATATACAGGTTTAATTTGCAAAATATGAAAACTAAACCATTTTACGTACAACTGTTAAGCCACTTTAGGACACCTGTAGTGTATTGTTTTTTGTGCTGTTTATTCGTGAACTGATGTATAGTGGAACTAATAATTGTTGTATAATCAATCAAAGTTATGCTCAGCCATTTGCAATAATACACGACTTCTATTCTATAATCATAGCTTGTATTACTAAATTATTGTGTAAAATCACTGACTTCATTACGTAAAACCTGTATTCATGTCCGCTTTCAGCCACATATTTAGGAACGTTCGAAAGTTGCAGTCATAAGCCCTTAAAGCACGCAAGGAATGAAGATTTAATGCGGTAGAAATATTAAATCACTTAATTTTATCAATATGCTTTTGTTCAGTTGTTAATGTAATTTATTTTCCGAAACTTTAATTTCGGAGAAAAAGAGATGATGCAGGGACGTATTCCATTCTTTGATTAGCTATAGCAGAATAGTTTAGTTGAATGCACGGTTGATCAGTGCTGTTTGGAAGAGCAAAGCAAATACGTAAACAATATCACACAAGAGAACTAAAATGTAAATTGTTTGGTCAATGAACTTAAGATTTACAATATACCTTATTTTAGACACAAAAAATGTAGTCTTTGTACCTTGTACTGATGTATCTACTTGTGTTCGTTTTAATATAGATAAGGTTCATATTTTTTGTGAGTTGCAAAACCCTATTGAGTAAAATATAATGTACAGAATATACTGATGCGTGATGTTCATTTCTGAATTTCGCGCAAAGCCACACTAGAGCTATCTACGTTAGCCTTCCCTAATTTAACAGTGTAAGACTAGAGGGAAGGCAGCTAGTCATCACCATTCATCGCCAACTCTTGAGCCACTCTTTTACCAATGAATAGTGGAAATGACCATCATATTATAACGCCCTCGCAGCTGAGAGGGCGAGCATGCTTGATGTGATTGGAATTCGAATCTATGACCCTAAAGTTACGAGTTAAACACTCTAGCTATCTAGCCATGCCAGGCCACTGATACGTTAGGTTATTAATATTATTGTTAATAATTTATTCATATAATATAATGTCCGCCGATGTTAAACTTTTCTCTCAAGCAAATTACAGTCTATTGCATTATGTGTTGAAAGTGTGATGTGTGTGTATGTGTATATATATATATATATATATATATATACATACTCTAATATTCTTTTCTTTTTAACTTTCTAGTGATGTACAACTTCTTGTTGAATACCTTGGATAAAAAGAACGTTGGTATGAGAAGAACACTTGTTTTATATGCTTCACTTACAAGTATTGAAGAAAGCGTAGTGAAAGTAAAAACTGTCATATTCGAAAGTAAGATAGGGCTTACAAATATATACCGCATTCCCAGGCTTCAACTTCTCAGATAAGCTCATACAAAGACAATCGTTTATTTATTCCTGTTATGAAAAGCTCAGTTGAAATTACTTATAACTAATGGACCATTCATTAACGCTGGATATATCAAATACTTTTTCAATAAGTTACAATATTGAAACTAGTGTTGTCCTATTTAACATCCATACAGGCAAACTGCACACAAGGAAGTCTTTTGAGACCAAGTTCTGCGTGTGTTTTGCCAAATTCATCAGTGTAAAAGGGAAATAGAAACCACAAGATTCAATCCCCATGAACCAAGCTTCACAAACGCTTCGAACTGTTTGAAACACTGAAAAACTAAGCGTTGAACGATTCTTACATTTACTCTTATTTTAGTGAAATTAAACAATGGTCAACATGAATGTTACACGGCTATATAAAATCATTAGTAACAAAGGATAGCAGGAGAAAAGCAAAGACTGATGTATTTTATAAATTACAATCGGTATTACCTAAATATTCAGTAAATACTTACTATTATCTTCAAATTTCTTTAATAAAAATAGATAGTGTGTATGCGGCGGAATTTATAAAGTAGTTATTTAAATGCCGTTTACTGACCTACTGTTGTGTTCAAGCTCATAAAAACATATTCTGAACTGAAAGTAAATAACTGTACTGTGTGGAAGTCAGCCAGTATGAATTTTTTCATCAATCTTTCTTTTATAAAATTAATCTAACACTACAGAAGAGTCCAAAATCATGCAATAGAAATTACTTCGTTAAACTTAAAAATTTTTAGTTCTATAAACTATAAAACCCTTAATATTTACTACGTTTATTGTGTGTTTTTTTTTAAGTTCAAACCTTCAAAATAAGCTATTCGAGTTCTGTAATTTATGCACTGTGCTTGAATTAAAAGTTTGGGCCTGTGGTAAAAGTGCGTAGCATTTGATGTATATTTGTTTGTTTGTTTGTTGTAAATTGCAAAATTGTTAAATGGGCTACCTATGTTGAATTTATAACAGGAACTGAGCTCCAAATTTTAGCATTATAAACCCCTCAAACTTATCGGTAAGTCACAGTGGCAGAGGCGATGCTTAATAAACCCTGACTGACCATGTGGCGGGTTTGAATCCCATCCCACCAAACATGCTCGCCCTTTCAGAGTAGCCAAAGAGTTGGGGATGGGCACGATGACTAGACTCCTTACCTTTATTATTACACTGCTAAATTATGGCCGATAGCGTAGATAGCCCTCGTCTAGCTAAAATTTAAAATGGTAAACAGTAATCTTCTTATTAATTATTCGGGTGTAATAAAACTTAAGTCATTTTATTAATCATCTCGGTGATGACCGACAGTCTGCGAATGAAAAAAGACACTTAAGTGCAAATTTTTCTCATTCACATTTTATAACATTTATATTAGTAGGGAAGGTAAAGTTTAATTGGAAGAAGAAAAGAAAGAACAATCGGTTTCGAGATCATCTATTATAACCTAATGATAACTTGGAAGTGATTAACAAATAATTATAAATGACGGACTTCATATTGATTAACATAATGATACTTAGATGAACTCACTCCATTACAGCTTTGCATGCATTTTGTACAAGCGTTAAAACTTATCAATATACTTGTATTATTAGTAATACATGCTTTTCATAAACGCATCAAATGGTCGTTACAAAAACAAACAATCCAGGAACCTAGTTAAGATCACCCACATAGTTTGTGTTGTCCTTGTTATTTGCAAATATTTGTCTTTGTAACACTATTCAGTGTAGCCTTCGTGTTAGAACAAGTTCCTACATAAACTTACCCATACCCTGGATCGAAATATTTTTTAGATAATCTAGCTTTCCAGTTAAAATTAGCTTTGGTTGCGGTGAATATTTTACGTAATATTTGCTCATAAGTGATAAGACATTGTGTACTATGATCCCTGGGAACCAAGGGTTGAAGATATAACTGTTAGAAACAAATATAAATCACATTGTAGCATATTATAGATCGAAACTTGTTTAAAATGTAATAACTTTACTTATAAATTAAAAAGTAGTAACATTTTAAAAAGCTTGTTACCTTTGTTATTTTTTACAATATCACCGTACAATAAAACAATCAACACGATTTAATCGTTTATAACAGACATTAAGAAAGTGAGAATCGTTTTTTTCACAAATATAGTAAGCCGGAATATACTAAACTAGCCAGAAACCGCAGCTCTTGTAATCAGAGTTAACTAGAGTTAACTAACCCATTGTTTTAAGACAATTTTGTCTTGAAATATAACTAAACTAAGTTGTTTGCAAATGATTCCTAGACTATTGTGTTTATTTGTAGTTCTGCCTTATAAATCAGGTGTTACTTCAACTTTCTTTTACAGTAAAATTTTAGGGATTTAAAGAAATTGTTATTTAAGTATAGGATTATTCACAATGAAAATTACTCTGGAATATTGAAATCGTACATTTTTTTGTTGCTGTTTATTCGGATTACAGTTTGGCGTATTTTTTTACCAGGTTCAAATATAAAACCTTTTAATTCATTACATATATATTCTAGAACTTGCTTCGCACGTTTGGGTGATAAATCATAGTAAACTATAGGAGCACATCTCCCAGTTCTATTGGCTGAAAGGCCAGAAAGATTACAAGATATGATCCCGCCTCTTTCTCCTATACGGCCCGGGAGTCGGCATACTGATAGTGACGGAGAAGGTTCGTGCATTCCACTGGAAAGACGTCAACATTTTAAAATTTAGCTTGACACCAAACTTATTCTGCAGTACTACTTAGTGTACAAATAAATTTGAAAATCTGCAGTCAGATAACATTTGGGAAGTGTTAATTTGCCTAATCTTTAAATGTTTAATTTTTGCGCAACGTTCTGAGAAAGCATGTTCGGTAAATGACAATGTCCTATCACCCATACAAAGGACTAGGTAGAAGTCTGTCCCATTTACAGCTATGGTGCATTGCAGTAAAGACAATCTATCGACATCCCATTTCGCCAGATCACAAGTGTTCAGCTTTGTCCTGTTGTCCACTCTGATAACTGTGGTATCTCTCGATACCGGCTCATTTAAGACGTGAAGTAGTATTTGCTTACTGCTTAAAATTGATACTGAGACCATCCACCTGAACTGAAACCGCCTGGAATTCTTAAGGCAAATGGAAAATTTTCAAACTTATCTTTATATTTTGGGCTAGTGGTAAGTTGAAATCGTTCCTAATTTTAAGTTATCAAAGAAAACAGAACACCCCACGACTAATACGCTCTAACACTGTCTCTCTTTGACTCCAGTTTTATCTGACTTCCAGTCACTGAAATATTTCGTCCCATATGTAAAAATCAGTACTTATATGTATTCTGTAATAAATCATTGCATATTAAAAATATAGCACATTAGAAAATAACATTAAACATGGGCTTCTTTGACTTTTTCTTTTTCTTTGTGTAAGATATGTATATTGAACTGTTTAAAATTGTTCTATAATAGTTGATAAATTTGAATATTTAGGTCGTTATCGTTCTGACTTATTTTAAAAACTAAGTTATGATAAAGACGAATGGAAACAAACGACTTCAGATGCTGATCATTGGTTCTTTGATTAAGATATTTTACTTAAAGTTTTAAATTACAATTAATTTAAAATCGTATATAATTACAAAGCGTGATATAACTGGTCCCCCAATGGAACAGTAGTAAGCATTCGCATTTACAACGCTAAAATTAGAGGCTCGATTCCCTTCGGTGGACACAGCAGATAGCTGTAAACACATTTTTGTAGAGCACCTGGTTTTTCTATTTTTACAACGATAAATTAGAGGTTCGATTCACTTCGGTGAACACAGCAGATAGCTCGATGTGACTTTGTTATAAGAAAACACACTGATATAATTGATAGGTTGATTAGTATTTTTCAACAAGTACGTTGCTTTAGTACATTAAGACAGGAAGTTGTGGTTCATACAGCTAAATTTTCTTTATTTATACAAGAGTCGAGCTTATGAGCATATGTTTTAAAAATTTACAAGCAACAGAGAATACGTAGTAATATGTTAACCACATTATCTCTGCCATATATACTGCCCACGAATCTTTCGTTCAATATAAGGGCTAATTCGGCTGGCTTGAACACGATAAACATGACAATAATCTAAGCGTTATTTATACCACCAATTGCGCGTGATGCCAAAATTAGAACTTCTGCAAAATATGCTTAATATGTAATGAGAATCTATAATATTATACTGGTATGTACCAACTCTTATATAGAAAAATGCTTATGCAATGATTGGCCATCGTAAACACATTTTTGTAGAGCACCTGGTTTTTCTATTTTTAAAAATAGAATGAGATATGTCAAATAATAGCTTGAACAGTATACATGCAAAGACATACTTTAATCTTGTATAGTTTACAAGACAATAAGTAAGAGCAGGAATACCCAACTTTCAGAGAAGTATGATAATTGGTGTCTGTCTAGTGGGAAAGCTGTAACTGAAATAAACGTTCTTTTGGCAACTTTTCAAAGACTTGTGACATCAAAATCGATCAATAGTGGTATTAAACAAAAAATATATCTGCTACTTGGAAAATTGACCCAACACCACTTTTAACTGACCAAGAAAAGTTGTTAGAGTTAAGGTGTAATTGACGTCACATCGTGTCTCCGTTTACAGAATCCATCAGCAGTGGCCAAGATTCAGTTAATTTTAACCAACCACATGAAAAAAAAACAATATAGCAACCAATAACCAGGCAACAGACAATAAATGAATTAATACGTATGTTATAGTTTAATGCATTGTCTATCACCTTGGCTGTGCTAACAATACAGTAGTAATATCGGGAAATTAAGAGAGGTATGTTCTGGAATTGGAAGCTGACGGAAGTGACGTGATAATGTAGGAAAAGAACATACTTGAACGTTTTTGCAGAGTATCTCCATCCAAACATTTATGTTTTCATCCTTACGGAACTGAGCTTTTCCAAGATGATAACGCAACAACTTTATCGTGTATTCTCCATGATTGGCTCGAAAAGCTTGACGGTGACTTCAGCGAGTTTCAGTTATCAACACATTCTTCAAACCTGAATCCTGAGGATGAATTTGAAACGTGAATTTTCAACCATAGAGTTCTGTTGACATCTTTGAACAAACATTAAGACAACCTCTCAACAAACGTCAACAATCGAGTGAGATACATTCCAACATCTTGTGGAACCAAAAACTATATACACCCCAAGTCAAAGATGAATGCATTTAAAACAACAATATGTAGAGGTCCTGATAAAGAGACCAATTAGTGTACATTAGAGAAAGGATTTTATGCTATAATGCAAACAGTTGAAATTTACATACGTAGAGGACTAGTAAATGTTATTTCAAATTATAAAGTAATATTTTTTTTATAAAAAGAGAAGTCGTATTTTTCCTTATTTGCTTACTTCATATGAGTAGGTAAGACGCAAAACCTTATTATATAAATATATAGCAGGAATTAGTTTCAGATCTTTTGACTTGGTAGTTTTGCTTATAATAAAAGCCATAAGTTAACCAAAGTTAACTTGTATGAGTTATACAAAGACTTACTGAAACTGAGAGTGATAAAATCTTTCGTTTTAAATATACGAGAATTTGAAATTGATAACTCGTAAACATTGTTAAGAATATCATTCAAAATGATATATGTGGAAGTCACGTCTTAATAAGTAAATACATTTTATGAAGTTGTGTGTGTGTCAGAGCAGTAGAAACCACCAGTTTCAGATAATTATATTTATTCGTCACTATATCTAGTATTGCTCTTTTCATATGCATAGTTTACAAATCAATTTTATTTATGTCATCTAGATAATTTATTATTATAAATTTCAATTTAATGAATTTCCTCCTTTGAACTAAAAGGTGTTGATTTATGAAGCAGAAAATAAACAAGTATAGTCATGTTAAATATGGGTATTGTATGTAATTCATTGTAAAATACTGCTGTGAAAACAACAGCAACGTTGGACAGGATGGGTTGCCTCTCGGGTTTAGCTTACGTTGTTATAAGAAAAGTAGGGAAGAAGGAATGAAGATCAATTGTTCATGCTTCCGTCCTATGGGATCAGAATTTTTCATACATTCACAAGAATGAATGTGTAACTTGTTTAACATTTGTGACTCACACTAGCCGAGTAGTGAGTAACTAAGTTTGTTTGTTTTTCTTTACTGAAGGCTAAGTAAAAGAAATGTAATGTCACGTAAAGAACACTATACATTGAAAGGTATATTTGTACGGAGTCCATGCACTTATCCATCGTAAACAACAAACAATTACTGTTGTTTCACCATATTGTCCTGCTTTGTGTTTACCGTAGCCACTTATTTCTATTAACTTTCGAAGATCTTTAACTTAAACACCGATTGTAAATTCTCGCTTCAGAAGATCTTTAAATTAATCTTTAACCACACATTCGACTAACTTTGACTTTCAAAGGTACTTGAGCTAAACGTTGAACAATCATCCCATTCATCTCGTGATCATTTTCGTCTTATGTTGCGTAAGTACAGTTGAACGTGCTGTAGAGACGAAATGTTTAGTTATTAAAAAGTTTGCATCATTCTAGGTACGGGATAATTTTCATATTAAAGCAATAGCAGAAGTTTATGTGTGAAAAGCTGATTTCACTATACTTTTTGTTTCTACTCCATAGTTCGTCTTAAACTTAGATTATGTGTTATGCTTCCCCAGACGATACGCCATAAATGCACTGTTTTTGTCCATATTTTTGGTTTCTATATCTTAAGTTTAAAGTTACATTATAAGCTATCTTCTCTGTGTCCACTGCACAGATATTTTAACGTTGAAGGCCTCCTTGAGGCTTATCGCTAATCCACGCGTTAGGCACTGTTTTCAAAATAAATTAAAAATGAAATGTTCACAATACTAAGCGACTCTGTTTTTAGTTTGATTCTACCTTCGGAATGAAACCAATAAGAGGGTGAAATGAAAATAGCTATCAACTGCAATCAACTGATATCTTATATTCTTGGTGAAAGTTCCCGAAATAGAGAAAACATCTTCTGCCAGAGTCATGCTAGACCAGGAACGTTTATGAAAGATAAAAGGTAGAAAATTCATGAATACGGAAGATATACAATGAGAGCTAAAGAGAATCTGTAAGTATTATAAAGCAATACATCTCGCCCCTTCTCCTCATACGCACAATAAAAAAGTTTTATTTGAAGATCTAGTAAACTTTAAAATCGTTTAAAAATTTGAGAACGAAAATATATTAAAGTTCAATCATTAGGAAGACAATTGATAAACGTAAAAAGAATGTTAAAGAAAAATTTTCAAAAGCAAAATAACATCTTAAAATGTTTTTAAACTACTTTAGAGGAATTATTAAAAACCCTATTTTAGAAAAACAAGATTTTTCACTCTCTGCTTATTTTTGGCACTTTATAATCAATAGATTTTTTATTGCTTTAAACTAGAGGTAAACTAAATCATTAAAATAAGTCCAAGTTCAAGACCTATTTATTTAATATAAGAAACAGAGCACAACGTTAAATAGTCATTTTAAATCTTTTATTAAATTTACTGTTTTCTTAAATTTTAGAAACCAGACGTATTTGGAATACTTTGAGAAATATTCTTATTTTTATATATTTATAAACGAAAACTAATTTTAATGCAGATCATACATTTCGTAGATTACGTCCATTTTGTTTGTTGTTTTATTATAAATCGACACACTAGGCTACCAGTGCCGTATTCAAAAAAGGTAACAACCCCAAATTTTAATGTTTGAAATTTAAATATACAGAGTGGCCCATAAGTCCCAACCCATCTATATATCTTATGTATTCAGTGTGTCTGTGTACTGTGTCTCATTCTTGCTGCATAATATTATGCGACGCCATGTTCTGTGAAACATTTTCCTCAATATAGCAGGGGTTATTGTTCCAAATGCCGCTCTAACAGCTGCCTTCAACTCATCACTAGTATTATTGAATATAACATATAGATGGGTAGGGACTTACGGGACACCCTGTATATTGTCTGAAGTTATTGGTAAAAGCAATTTTATTAACCAGCTGATTACTCGATTAAATTCACAGTATCTTCAAGTATGGCAAACAGTACCCACTGAGACTAGGAAGTTATTTGTACGTCTGTATTATTCTTTCAAAACCAAATATTATTCAGGTTAGGGCGTTCAGCTCGTAATTTCAGGGCTGCGAGTTTGAATCACCATCACACCAAACGTGCTTGTCCTTTCAACCATGGGGACGTTATAATGTAATGGTCAATTCCACTATTCGTTGGTAAAAGAGTAGCTAAATTAAGGACGGCTCGCGCAGGTTGCCCTCGTGTAGCTTTGCGCGAAATTCAAAAAGACACAAACAAACGAGAATAGTAATTATTGTTATATGTGCAGATATTTACTAACATCTCAACTCCTATTAAGATTTTTACTTTTATACACATATATACTAAGTGGGTTCATCTATTTAGTCTTATATAAAAATGTTAAATAACATTTTGATAATCCTTGATGATGAGAAAACCCACTTGTAGAAAAAATTATGCATTTAAGAACAGTTAATATGGGTAGAGACAGCACTAGTAAAAAAGCAAACAACTTCGATGACCGAAGAAGGTCGAAACGTTGTTCGTTCTTCTACAAGTGCTTTCGCTACCAATACCAGCCGTTTTTAAACATATATTTTAATAAGTTGAAAAGGTGCTACGTGAAAAGTAGCTTTGAATACTTAGATTATTATTGTTTAACATAGCAGATGTCTGTTTAATGTAGTATTAGGGATTATATTTGAAATAATCTGGATCACCTCATTAGCTGTAACATTACGCAATAGACGACAGTCTTATGGTTTGTTTTGAATTTCGCGCGTAGCCACACAAGAAGTAGATATAGTGGGATTAAGTGTATCATTTCAAGGATGTATAAATTAAACTTTTTGGTTGAGTATACGTGAAACTAACAGTGTTAATAATAGAAGTTGTAGAATAAAAAACTGAAACTTTTCAAAAGTTAAATATTTTATGCTCTTTGCGAGAAAAACCTAGTATAAAACATGCCATCAATCTTGCTCTAAACACAGGTGTGAGTGTTAACCAAATAAATACTTTTAAAAATCTTCCACTGAGAAGAGGTAAACATTCCAAACTGTTTAAATATATGTCAGTTTGTTTGTTTTAATTTCGTGCAAAGCTACACGAAGGCAATCTGCGCTAGCCATCCCTAATTAAGCAATGTGAGATCAGAGGAAGGTCAGCTAGTCATCACCACCTACCGCCAACTCTTGGGCTACTTGTTTACCAACAAATAGTGGATTTGACCATTACACGATAACGCCCTTACGCCTGAAATGGCAAGCATGTTTGATGTGATGGGTATTCGAACGCGTGGGTTACGAGTCGAGTGCCTTAACCATTTGGCTATAATTGGCCCGATGTGCATCAGACACACAAAGAGTTGAACAAACAAAACAAGACATTTTTGAACTGTTAGTCAAAAACCAACTACCTGAGGATAGATGTTTGCATGAAACTTCATGTTTCAATTAATTTCATAACTTTATTTTCAATGCAATATATTACACTTTTTTTCTTTTTTTTCAAACTAATTTCTGTAACCTTAAAGTTTTCCATAAGTTTATTTACTTACGAGACATCAAAGTGGAGTAAACATTTACGTTAGATTTCTTCTATCTTTATTTTCTTTCAACTGTATTAAATACAAAGGAGAGAGAGAAGATAAATTACAACAGTTCGGTTACAGAATATCCCAACGTTTGTATTAAAACATATCACATTTGATATACAGTAAATGTGTTAGCAGTTGTTGGCTAAAATTAGTTGGAGAGGAAAATATTTACAGCTGTAGAAAATTTTCATTTTATCTCAAGAAACCAAAATCTTGCAGCTTCATAAAAATATCAGTTTTGTACTGAAAACTTGAGATCGGATTGAAAGTCCCCATCATTGCAGATTATTAATCTGAAAATCCACTCTATTTGTTCTTCAAAACGTAAAGTTAGTTAATTTGCTATAAGGATTGTTTCTAGCACCATGTTCTGTTATAATTGATCTGCCCATTACGATGAGATTTATCGTGATTAAGTTTCATTGATATGAAAACACTATCTGTAAAACACTTTTATAAAAACAGTCACGAAGTATGAAAATTTTACAACACGTGATTTAATGAAGTGTTTTGTTAATTAATCTGTTAAATTATTCCGAACTTATTTTGTTCCTGACTTTACATTTAATAAAGTGAAATTTCCTACCAGATGCACATCACTAACATTTAAAAATATTTTGACTTAAATGATTTAAAAACCTTTACATGTCACAAAAAAATATGAGATAGTTAAAGAAGAAGCGATTTAAATTAACACCAAAAGTTTCATATTTCGCACAAGTACAACACATGCTTGAAGGTGTATTTTTAAGTAATCTCATATGTAAGGACGAAATATATGGTATCCAGTTCATGATAAAAAGTGAGGAACTTCTGAATATTGAAGATAAAAATTTTAAGTTACGTCTTACAAAATTAAACTTATTTTTAAACATTTCTAGTACAAATATTTTCATACCTAGCTTTGGAAGATTAACAAATTAAATAAACTATGTTTTGTGATCCATATGTTAAGATTTGATGCAATGTTCAGAAGTAAGGAAATGGTTTGTTTTGTTTTAATTAGGAGAACAAAACGATATAGAATTGAATCTGTTTCGGAAAAAAAAAGAAGTTTTACACTGATAGTGATTGTAAGTATAGATAAATGTCTATTGGTATAAAGAAATGATAGCATTATGTAACACAAATTTTGTTCCTGGATAGTATGTGTTATTTCTTAATTGCTTATGCTATAAAAGAACAGAAAATGGTCATTATTCTCTTCAAACTTTGCTTTTGTGTCTTAGATAATGAAATTTAGAAATTAATCTATTTTCTGTATAAAAACGGGGTAAATTTGCAAATTTTCATTTACATAAAGTCTGAATAAAACAACATATGGACCAAGATTTACATGTATTTATACTAAAGTTATACAAAATATTTAGAAGTGAGTAGTTTTTCGAGATTTGAGACTGTAATGTAAATCATTTTCACGTATCAGCCCCCAAATTAGTCTCCCATCATGTTTTCGTTATACGCTTCTTGATAGCGATTTTAAAAACTAGTATATCTTAGTGGAAGCACTCGCCTTGCTCCTCTGAGTATGCTTCCTTGTTCTC
The DNA here is from genome assembly GCA_011833715.1 of Carcinoscorpius rotundicauda. Lineage (NCBI taxonomy): Eukaryota > Metazoa > Arthropoda > Merostomata > Xiphosura > Limulidae > Carcinoscorpius > Carcinoscorpius rotundicauda. The sequence continues at coordinate 55,313,993 of CM022399.1, read as the reverse complement.
CTTAAATTTAACAAGATGAGCGTCAAGGATATGGACTTTTAGGGACATCTTGCAGCCCATTTTGCTGCAGTTCTTCAACAGAGCCTCAACCAGTTCCACATAATTTTCGGCCTCCTGATTGCTCAAGAAGCCCGAATAACTGCGACAAAGCTGCTCCAAGCTTTCTTTTTCCCCCTTCCAACTGAGCTTCTTTGGGAATTCTGTGTACTCCAGAATCTTCTTTATTTGTGGTCCAACGAAGATACTAACCTTGAATTTTGCCTCAGACAGCTGAGGGAAGAAGTCTCGAAAGTACTTGAAGGCGGTAGAATCCTTATCATGAGCTGTGACAAATTGTTTCATAAGACCCAATTTTATGTATAATGATGTTAACAACACCTTTTGGAGGCCCGCTATTGGCTCACACTCGATCCGCTGTGGCCAGTGCTTCCTGTTGCAGTATACTTCGGTATCCCTGCTGTCCCAAAGGCAATGATAACAGGGAAACTTGGTAAAGCCTTCTTGGAGATACATCAGGAATGTCACTATTTTCAAGTCGCCGATAACCTCCCAGCCATACTCATCATACTTCAAGGCTACCAGCAAGATCTTGACGCTGTTGTATTCCTCTTTGAGGTGCACCGAATGAGTCAGAGGAAGAGACGAATACTATTCCTGTTATTGAGCAGCACATCTTTGAGGCTTCTAGATGAGCTATCAGTGAAGAGGCGCCACTCGTTCGGGTTACAGTCAATTCCAACTGCCTCGCACAAACCGGATACATTGGGGCGGAAGCAGAACCTATCTTGACAAGAGAAGTTCCACAACATTCTAGAAATTTCTTGAAAATTTGTGTAAGTTCGGGAAGATTCTCTATCATCTACTCAGCACCGAATCTACCTGTAATGTTCTGGAAAATGGATAGATTTGAAAATTTCATAACTTAGGTCACAAAAGCAAAGTTTAGAGAAAGAAATAGGATCTTTCCATTAGGCACAAGCAATTGAAAGATAACACTTTCTGTCCAGGATTGAAAAAAGTACAATTTTCGCTACATAATGCAAATAATGGTATATATTAAATGCAGCAACGTTTGCGTGGTCTAAGCTACCTTATAACACAGAAAAGCAGAATAAAACCTATTCTGAGTTAATACATACAGCTCATTAATACTTATTATTTTTAAAAACTGTTATCATATTCCTGAATAGTAACTGTTCAAACCTGGAAATTTTGTCAATAAACGAGGAACTCCAAATAAAATCACTGATATTCATTTAGATACAGTAGCTAACTATTCGTAAAATGTTTTAAGCAGTCAATAGAATACCTTTATTCTTTGTTTTTAGAAATAGGTCAAGTTATGATATGATCTGAATAAATATACACAAATTATATTCTGAATTGTTCATAAGCAATAACAATTTTAATTTGCAAGGATTTCATTAAACATTAATATTTAACTTTCAACTGCATATTTCTACATGCAGAATGACTCTTCCAGACAATTTCCTTCCATTGTTTATGACTTTACAGTTTAAACCTGCCCACGTTTTATGGCTTAAAGTGAAGAAATTAGTCTGAGAAACTTTGGTCATCAAAATAAAAAACAAAACGTAAAAAGTTAGCACTAGAAGTAGGAGGCTTCTTTTTTTAAAGTAAAATTTGTGACAACAAATTTGAAATATACTCTTCAAAAAAAAAAAAAAGAGGAAAAGGCAAAATTTGAGACTTTGTTAACAAGTTTATTCCGGGTAGTTCTGTATGACATATGTGAAACTTTGTACATTCACTGATGAACATCCAAAGTCTGCAAAGACGTAGTTCACGCTCACTAGTTGAAGTTTAACGTCACTCAACATCAATAATGAATATGCCTCCCGTGAGCATCAATAACTGCTTGGCATCTCCTGCCAATGGAAACGATGAAATGACGAATCACATCCTGTGGAATGGCTGTCCACTCGACCTGCAAAGCTGCTGCAAGCTGAGGTAGAGTCTACCGTTAAGGTTGTTGCCGTCGCAGACGTCGGTCCAACTCGTCCAAAAAATGTTCGGACTTGGTGTTTAAATTTGGTGATCTGGAGAGCCAGGGAAGAACGTTGATGTTGTGGTGTCTTAAGAAGACAGGGGTGAGTCGGGCTGTATGAGGATGGTTCGTTGTCATGTTGAAAAACGTCGTTGACGTTCACCATGATGGGCTGCGCATGGGGCCTAAAAATCTCGTCGACGGTTGCATACGGTCTGATCGGAAATCCTACGCAGCCCTGGTATGGTTGAGGCAATAGACGTCGCAGTGGTGGTTCTATCCCGAAGGTGACGTAACCGGATGTAACGATCTTGTGCGGACGTGGTCACACGAGGTCTGCCAGATCGTGGACGATCACGTGTTGATCCATGTTGTTGGTGACGATTCCATAACCTTTTGATGGTACTTGGGTGGACATTCGCAGCTCTGGCAACATCTGATCGAGATTCACCTGCTTCCAAGCAATTAATGGCGTTGTTGTGTTGTGCTTCAGTCAGTCTTGGCGTAACTGTATTGCGCGTCGGTGGCTTAACACTGAGCTATGGAAACCGAAAACCCATCACTTTTATTGGGATTTTGAACATGTTGCACTTGCAGAACATGCAGATCTCTCAAAGAAATTTATTGGACACGAATGCGTTTTGGCGAAAAATCCGTTGTTTTCCTCCGTTTTCAAAGTGCACAACTTTTATTGTCATTTTGGTCTGACAACCAGTGCCTTAAACGTGTAACATCACATACTCTGATCTTGTAACGTTATTACATATATTTCTCTTTAAAATAAAAAATATACCTTTTGCGTTTCTTCTTTGAAGAGTATAGTTCAAAGTAAAACAAATATGTAACAATAACAATGTTTTTGGAGAAAGTTGGCAGGGTTATCCTGAAGGTTTAATAAGATATATAAATACTAGTCAGCCTAGTAATTTTAGTAGCAAATAAAACGGCAAATCATGATTTTAGTACCAGTTTTAAATGTTAGTTTACAGTTACAGTTTTGAGTTTTGATAGAAGGATAAAATTCGAAGGTTAAATGTAAACATTTATGTGCTAATTCCTTAGATTAAGTTGCATGTATAAATCTTACATTTTACATAGATATAATGTGATTAAATTAAACTTAATATTAATATAAATTACTCATGTGTTTTTAAGATTGTTTGTAACATTTATTTTAAAAAAGGGAGAAATTAGCTTTATATGAGCTCTTTATATACTAAACTAAAAGTTGTAATCATGCTTTATGAGTTGACAAGTCTCATAACGCCGATTTTGTTGATCTTCAGTCAACTAAAGCGGAACCAAATTATCCAACTTTTTCGTCTTTACAGTCACACTCAGATGGTTGGCAGTGCTTGATTTACTTGTGCCTAGCTTTTTTGCAAGCTCACGTACTATTGGCTTAAATGTTTCCCATAATATGTTTTCATCTAAGGATGGCTTCCTTCCATGACTTTCGTGGTCTTCAAGACTTTCACCTCCATGTCAAAACATTTAGAACAAACGTTGAATTGTACATCCAGTAAGTGGTTTATGGTCAAATGCCTAGTTGATGTTCCGTGTAGCTTTTCGTCTAAGTTTGAAATCGTAAAGGAAAATCTTGTCCATGTTGCTTTGAGGGTTGCGAAACTTATTCTGAGTAGATTTGAGACAGCAGACAATTAAGACGCCTCGTAAGCGACAAACGTTGGATTAAACCAACCAACCAACAATAAGCTACTTAATATTCAGCTTTTAAATGTCATCGTGAGAATTCTGACATTTATTTCTGGATTACCTAATATAAGCCCCAACCTATTTGCTATGCAACAGCAGAGCTAATCGAACTAAAAGCTTTCTATTTTGGGTGATCGGGAATGCAGTCTTGGCCAACATGTTTGCATACTTTTCTATGTTTATCTTATTGTATAAATTCATTCAGTAGTTATTAAGAAAATGTCCGTAAGGTAGCGTACCATGTACAAATTGTTATTCTGGGTTTGTAAAAATTATTTGAATCATTTGTTCGTCAAAACGTACATTCACACCTGTTTTGTATAAAGGAGTGTATTTTTGATATAACCTCTTTTCGAAACAGATCAACGCTTTGCTCAGGCGGTTTCTCTATAGTTGGTATAGAATCATACCTTCGCACGTGCCAGAAGTTATAACATGTTAATTGTTTTCCTGTCTAAAAATGTTACGAGGCAGAGGTACACTCCCAAAACAGTAGAGCACCCCCATGTACTGTATTCAAAATCCTGAAACGTTATCAGGCCACAAGGAACGTTGTTCCAGAAAATTCTTTTAATAACCTTCGAAAAACTACTACCAGAGATGATCATGTTTTTATCAGGTTAACACTTTAACGTCGAAAAAGTCTTGCAACACCTTAGTACAGAAATAACATGGACACATTCATTCCAGGTTATTAAAAAAGACAGTGACCAAACAGAGTTCTTTTACAAGAGGGACGCTATCTGCAAACTGATATAAACTAGAATTCATCGCTGTTACCGTGTTATTTAAACAAGACAGCATGCCAACTAATTAAAAAGTGACATGTCATTTTTGCAGATGAGTCATCTTTTCGGCTTGTTAAAATTGATGATTGAATTCGTGTTCGTCGTTTGCATGAAGAACAGATAAAGGAAGAATGCCTTTCTCACAAGAAACCTGTAGAAAGTAGTGTAGTAAATGATCAGTGATATCGAGAAATCCACTTGTTGAGAATTTTATATGCAAAAACGGCTCGTTTGGGTTGAGAAAATATTTTACATAGAAGGTCGAAACGTTGTTCGCTCTTCTATGTAAAATATTTTATCAACCCAAACGAGCCGTTTTTGCATATAAAAAAAGTGTAGTAAATGACTATTCGTCATGGTGTAAAACCGGTTTTCATATCCTCCAGGGAAACGTCATTGGCGTCTCTTACATACATCACACGGAAACGATATTTCTGTCATATATTAAGCCAAGATTCGGCAATACCTTTGTGTTCCAGGGAGAGCGAAAGGCGTGCGACTCGTAATCCGAGGGTCGCGGGTTCGCGCCCTCGTAGCGCTAAACATGCTCGCCCTCCCAGCCATGCGGTGTATAATGTGACGGTCAATCCCACTATTCGTTGGTAAAAGAGCAGCCCAAGAGTTGGCGGTGGGTGGTGATGACTAGCTGCCTTCCCTCTAGTCTTACACTGCTAAATTAGGAACGGCTAGCACAGATAGCCCTCGAGTAGCTTTGTGCGAAATTCCAAAACAAACAAACAAATCCAGAATAGCAGTGCCACTATTCACAGTGTTTGTATTGTACAGGATTATATCGATCAGAAGTATGTTCCAAGATTGACATTGCCAATAAAGTCTCCACATTGTATCCCAATGAGAACAGAAATGAGCCGGAAAATTACTAATCATGACCATAAACCAGTTACCGTAGCTTATGTCCAAATATTCAGACAAACATGATCATTTATACAGAGGTAATTTCCTGAATTTATTTTTAACTTGGTAAAACGCTCTGAAGTAAGATAACTTCAAAATCAGTTGAATTAATAAAGGTATTGTACCTGAAGTAATTACCTATTTAGTTATGGATAGTGAGAAAATTAGTTCATAAACCTGTTAATTTTTCAACATGCTAGTCAACAAACAAGAATATTTAAGTGATTGATTGAATTGTAGAAAAACATCATTTTGTTAGAGCACTAAATTATTAAACTTTCTTTTGAATTTTTTTGTAATTACAGGTTACACAGGTCTGTGATTGTTTTATTATCTTGGAAATGTATTAATGTTCTACAATAGTTCCTGTACACTGAATCCAAAAATGATAACAGTTTTTTTCTGACATTTGTTTCGCAAAATGTTATATACACTTTTACACAAATGTATTATTTCATCAAAATCGAGTAATATGTTGTTATGCTTAAAATATTGACAATCTTTGGCTATAGATTTCCTTTAACCAATTACAACGTGAGGGTCTTATCGAGCATTCTAAAGCACACAAGAAATCTGCAATAAGTATATAAACACTTAACAGGAAGCGTGACGTGTCATTTCTGGACAGTATTTGTTTGTGCGTGCACTTTCACATTATATTTTTTCATTATTTTTTATTCGTTGCTATGGCAGCAAGAGGTTGTGCAAATAGCTCTGATTTATTTTGTTACATTTATGATAAATTTCATTTAAGTAAGAGGTTTTCTTTTTTCCTTCCCAATTTGTAAATATATATATATATGCATCCTTACATGACAAAAAATCTATAGATATTATATTCGAGATCTTCTTAGTTGAATTATGGAAAATCTATTATTAAAATCAAAACAGCTTTCATGAAGTTTGAGTTCGCTGGCCTATATTATCAAAGCCAGTTTGGAATGGTTATAACATACTGGTAGTAGTGTGTGCCCACACTCTCGAGTGACTTCTTTGCTTAAATAAATAAATTTTTCACACATACACCAAATGAACTGCAAACAGCTACTTATTTTAACATAAGTAGCTTTAAGACTCTGAATTGGTGAGACAAGGAAATAAACTGTTCAATGTTTTACTTTATTCTCTTGCTCAGTTATCTAAGAGCTAAGTTATCATTTATTTCCCTGTCAGAGCAAGTCACTTAAAAACAATCTCCTAAACAAATCATTGATTTTCACATTCCAGTTATAACTTATCTCTTATCTTTTACTCATGAACACGATACCAGTAATATTTGGCAAAACCAAATTTACACTTTTAACGCAACAACTGTTTGGATACAGAAAATACTTTGTGAAAACAATATTCATATGTTGCAAACTAAATATATTTGTTCCTAACAAATGAATTTTTGCTAGTTTTACAACTCCATAATGTTGTACTTTAACCTGTACCGTAACTAGCTGAGAAATGTAGTTCTGAGTGACTGTATCAAGTTTTATCATCCCAGTTTCGAGGAAATATGAAGTATATATAACTAGTTTAGTTGTTATTATGAAATAATATAGCTATCGGTGTATAAAAAAACTTTCTCAGCCTATGTTTACACAAATTCTATTGAACTATATCCTCCATTACTGATTTATCTTGATTGCATAGTTCTGATGTTGCTCAACGTAGCATTTCTCAACTTGTCATGCATGAAATAGATTTTTAACACATACAGCATTGAAAGACTGAAAAAAATTATGAATATTGAAACTTACTGAGTAACTGCAATTTCTCTTTTTAGGAACAAAAGAGTGCAAAGATTGGATCTATAAAATACATGTTGTGCAGATTCATTTTTATATTATGTTTTTCATATATAAATAATGAGGATTTTACTCCTAAAAATTAATGTTTTCTTCAAATTTGTTTAAAAGATGAATTTTACTTTATCAGAGGATCTATAGGTAGCGTTAAAACAGTTCCACAGTCCTAGATATCAAAAAATGAGGAATCCTTTCGCTGTGAGATATGTTTGATATTCTTGGTTGTGACACTTATTTCAACCAGGAGTCAGACATATACTTATAGAGACGGGAAATTCTGCTTAAAACTTCTGTGAGCTTCGTTTGAAAATACTGATACAGAAATTGAAGATGTTCGGTTAAAACGCTAATTTCTAAGTAAATGTTTCTGACTGAAATGGAATTAAAAGGTTTACGTTGTTTTGCTGTAAACTTACTTTGTATTTTAACTGTATAATCACCCTTTTTACAAAGATTAACTCAAAACCTCTAATCTCAAACTATCAAACGTTAAAAGTCACAAGCAATCACGAATACTGTCGCGTGAATTTATAACATGATAAAATAATGCAGTTGTTCTTTCTTTAAACAAGGTTTGATATTTTATATTTCAGGAGAAACTAACAGTTAGATAACCAAACTAATTTGTAATGTGATAGTACTTGTGAAATAATCATAAGCAAAACAATTCAAGAAATATTTTGTTTTAATGATAGATCTCATTGCTTAAAACTCAACAGGTAACATCTGAAATTGTAAGTTTGTTTTATATCATTCATTTTTTTATTTTCTGTTCATATAAATTTTTAGTGTTCTAAAAGTTTTAAGAGTTAGTTATGAAACATAGAAACAGATAATTATATCATTGCTACTATTTGGTCCTCAACTTTTAATTTTCAATCATTTGTTTATTGTAAAAACTTTCATGTACTGTATTCTGATCAACATTTCAAAGTCTAATATTTTCTAAGTTGTAACCTTAATTGTCTTTTCTATTATTAGACACTATAAAACAACTATCGTCTTATTTCTATTAATAATTTCAAGTTTTTAACCTTGAAAATATCAGACTTAAACCAATGATGAAAAAATTTAATGATTATATATATAAATTATTATAATTGAGTTTATATCTGTTATTATATATTGAAATCGTTATTCACGTTTCTTAATAATGGTTGATATACTGTTTATGTATCTTAGAAATATCAGAATAACTGGGTGTTGCTTGTTTACGGAACCCTTTAAAATTTTATACTTTACTGAGTTGAAAATTAATATTCCTAAAATATTGAAAATGACTTTCTTAAGAAGTACAATATATCATGTATTCAAAGTATGATGCGTAGAGAATTGTTTTTAACATTTTTTTGCAATTATTAAAGCCAATTCATCTTTAAATAACCCAAATGTATTCTACTGTTTGTCTCCCGCTGGGCTAGCGGTAAGTCTTTGAATTTACAACGCTAAAATTAGAGGTTCAATTCTCCTCGGTTATCACAACAAATAGCCTGATATGGCTTTACTAAAAGAGAAATAGATGTGCACGCTCCATCGTCCAATTCTGAAGTTAGGGGCAGAGAAGCCTTTTATGTGTAAAATGCATAAAAATCATTCAATTTTGTTAAGCAGACAACCATTAGCACTTGAAAGTGTATCTCACTCTTTTTTTCTTCACTTGGTCAATAAAAAAAAACATATTTTGTTCACTAATCCTAGAAGTAACAGAGTATCTTGTAGCTACTGTATGTGAAAGTTTTTTTTTTTTCATTTTGTAGATAAGGATTTCCACACTTACCTTTGTATCAACATATAAAAGAAGTAAAAACAAATTTCATGGTTAACTTTATACGTTTCGTTAAACTTTGCTATACTGTGATTTATTTAGTAGTACAGAAGTTTGGTTTGTTTTAAACTTAGCGCAAAGCTACACGAGGACTATCAGCGCTGGTCGTCTCTAATTTTGCAGTGTAAGTCTAGACGGATGGTAGCTTGTCATCACCATTCACCGCCAGTTTTGGGGTTACTCTTTTACTAGCGAATAGTGGATTGAACGTCACATTATAACGCCTCATGGCTGAAAGGGCGAGCATGTTTAGTGTGACGGGGATTGGAAACCGCAATCCTCGGATTCTGGAGTGCCTTAACCACCTAGCCGTACCAGGCCCAATACAGAAGTAGCAGTGTGAGTGATGTCTAATGAGTCTGAATGTTAAAAGCATCTCTTTACACTTCTATTACTAAGTTCAATAAAACTATTATAATATATAAAAAATATATACGGGTATAAAAAGTATATCATAACATTACGTATTCTAAGCTATTTTCTGGGTTTAATTTTTAACAATGCTTTTAAAATTTCTGGAAACACCTATCATTATCTTTGTCAACAATACAGGCCCACTCAGTTATTTCAAATTAAAATATACTAGAATAACATAACTCTCTAATAATTATTAAATGTATTTTTTTGTCTGTGGATAAGTCACTATCTGCATAAAGTGGTAAACTTATATTTTGAGTTCACTTGTTTACGTTAAGGATCAGTTCTTGTTATTTTTTTGAAGATGCTTCTTTATCCTGCTAGTACTTCATTCTTATTAAAGCAACTCATCCTCTTACATAGTTATGTAATGAGGTTACAAGGGTCACATTTTATCTGCTTTATATCAATAAAGATTAAACCATATCCTAAATTCCACTCTTTCTTCAGATGAAATGGATTGTGTCCATAAAAATATTTTGTTCAACAATTTTGTAGTATATCAATTTGTGTTACAATTGCAAAACTTAAAGACCAAGTAATATGAACAGAAACTTCAGAAAGAAAATTTGAAAACAATAAATCAGACACGATATTGTAACATGACACTACTTCAAGTTTTCAGCAGTCAATTCATCAAGCATTGTATAAATTAACCTTGAAATTATCAAGTTGTCTTCATAACTTTCACTACTTTTAGGGTCTACAATATTGTCTCATATTCATATATTTTATACTTTTATCTCTTCCAACAAATAGTGCAAAGAACTGTTAAAAACATAGGATGTAATTATTTTTTTCCGAGTAAAATGCACAAGAAGTGTCTGCAGTAATCACAAGCTTTAGTAACAAAATCGATGATATTTCTTTTAAAATTTGTTTATGTAACCGATCTGTTATTAGGGATTATAAAACCTTATGGACAAATAACTAATTTGATGCATGGATAGTTTAGAAAAATCTGCTTAAGAAGAGTAAGTGTTGGTTAAAATAAATAACAGTGAATAACTCGGTTATTAGTAAATTGAAATAGAAAAAGTAAACCTATATGAGTTTAATTTGGAAAAGCAACTAATTAATATTAATGTAATTTGTATCTCGGCTAGTTTTACTCGCTACAAATCTATAACGAAAGAAAATATAAATTTTGTTAGGCCTTACTAATTATACATAATATTTTAGAATGTACCTGTAATTGAATATTGGTTTGCTCTTTCACAATGAAGGAATCGCCATAGAAAATATTATAGATAATTGTTTTCAGAATTTGTACAGTTTATTAAAGAAAAAATATAGGCACATAAGCATTTACCTTTATTGTTTATCAAGTTATTTTAAGAGAAGGGTTGTGCTAAAAATGGAGCTAGAGGAAACAAGAGAACTATTAGCATCACTGATTAAAGAGTAAAGAATGTGAACTATTCGACTATCATAAATGTGGCTCTTCACGAAAAGTAGTCCAGTATTCAGTAAAGAAAAAAAATGTGCTTATAACAACAGATCTACCTATCTACGTTATTATGTGACTGTCAATCTCACTATTTTTTTCTAAAAGAGTGGCTCCAAGAATTAACGATGGGACGTGATGACTAGCTGCCTTCCCTCTAGTCTTACATTGCGAAATTAGGTTTGTGTAAATAATCGTCATGTAGCTTTACGCGGAATTCAAAACAAACAAACATAACAAACTAATATCTCCAAGCCCGTTCCCCTGACTATGGTTTCCTATAGTAGATAGGAACAGTTAAAATCTTGTTAATCCATTTATGCAGCAGCAGTGACGCACCATTAGCACGAATTAGAAGTGTCATTTTAACGTGTGTTACCTGCAAGCTGTTTTCCCATAAACGTGTAAGTCAAAGAAATAATTCTGAGCACCCCATTAAATAAATTACTGAGAGTAATGCTAAAGCTGTGAAAACTCTACCAACATAATGAAATCGAGAATATTATATAAAAATATAGGATGTTTGGAACCTGGTGACGCTTGAAATATTTTTGTATACTTATTATGCTCGATAAAATCATACTCTTACTTCAGATAGATAGATAGATATATATTAGCACTTATAAGGAAAAAATTGTCTTGTATTGTACCACTAGCACAAATGAAAAAGTGTAATTTTAAGCTTTAACTGTGAGTTATTTTTTAACAAGCTTCTAGCCCCGGCATGGCCAGGAGGGTTAACTCGTGCGACTCGTAATCTGATGGTCGTAGATTAGCATCCATGTCGCACCAAACATGCTCGCCTTTTCAGCCGTAGGGACGTTATAGTGTGACGTTAGCCGTCCCTAATTTAATTGTGTAATGCTAAAGGAAAGGCAGCGAGTCATCATCACCCACCGCCAACTCTTGGGCTATTCTTTTACCAACCAACAATATTAGTGACCGTAGCATTATAACGCCACCATGGTTGAAAGGACGAGCATGTTTCGTATTAAGATTTTCCTATACAGTCTTCAGTATTATTAGTACCGAAAACGGTTTATTTTTGTGGCACCAGTCTTTATTAGGATATAATAAGTTATTAAATACAGTGATTTTTAGTATTCATAATTATATGTTATTTCACTTTCATCAGTATTTTAAGACAGTATTACAGTGTATGTACAATTACATATGAGATTTTTGATATAATATTCTTATCTGCAAATGTTTATGTCTTTTTAATCATAATAGTTTCAACAAATAAAAAGTAATGAAGTTATAAAGTAGAAAGAAAATATATAATGGATAAGCTATATTTAAGACTTAAAAAAAACTTTTAAGAAATATATATGTATTTAATACTTTTCTAAACGCTGTATATTTCTAAACTACGCAAATAAATAAAAGTAATTTGTTTGCGGGTGAAAGTTGTTAGTGGACCAGTATAGCCAGGTGTGTTGATGCGTTCAATGCGTTATTTGAGGGTCGCAGGTTCGAATCCCTGTCGAACCAAACATGCTTGCCCTATCAGCCGTAGGGACGTTATAATGTGATGGTCAATCCCACTATTCATAAGTAAAAAGAAGCCCAAGAGTTGGCGGTGAGTGGTGATGACTGGCTGCTTTCCCTCTAGTCTTACACTGTTAAATTAGGAACGGCTAGCGTGTAGCTTTGCGCGAAATTAAAAACGAAACAAAAAGAAAGTTGTTAATATCATCCCATAACCATGAAAGTTTCATGACCAACACTATTTTGTTTAGACACTGAGATAGCTGCCATGTTTTACACTTTTTCTTTTCAATTACTGCAAATGTAAGCATCAAATGGCGTTAAGTGTAGTGCCGGTTTTATTAACTCTTTTTGCTTGGGTTCTTATCGTCAGTATAGCAATATAAGTTGGTAATGCGCATAAATATGGATGTATAAGGTTTTGTATACGCATACTATAAGTACTGGAGAAGTATTTAAACAAGTGCATTTACATATTGATTATTTGTTCATTTAAAAGTTCTGATACTTCAAAAATAAAATTTAATCCAATTAACGATATTTCTTTTAGCTATCAAGTACGCATTTCAATAGTCTGAATGAACAGCCCCCCAAGTGGTACAGCAGTATGTTTACAGACTTACAACGCTAGAATCCGGGTTTCAATACCCGTGGTGGGTATAGCACAGATAGCCCATCGCGGAGCTTTGTGCTTAACTTCACTCGAATCAATTAAATTGATAGAAGAGAAATATATGGACGCGACGTATAGTACCTTCCTAGTGGTAAAACATAAATACCAGTTTCATTTGCAGCTACTTGAGACATGCGACGGTTCAACACGTCTCTCATTAAGCCAGTTGCCACTGTTTGTTTGTTGAATTTTGTGCACGCCTACTCGAAGGCTTTCTGCAGTAGCCATTCTTAATTATGAAGTAACATACCAGTGAAAGGTTGTTAGTTAATACCACCGAGAGATGGTGAGCTACTCTAATCGAATAATGAGATTTGACTACCACGATTGTAACGTACTCACGTTCCAAAATCAGGGGTGTGGTTGCTTTTGGTGATAAAGGTATGCAAACCCTGGATCCTCGGATCCTCAGACCAACACGCTAACCACTGGGACATACTCATCTCGTTTTCAAACAGAGGTCCTTCTTGATTATATTTCTGGGACACATAAATGCATTTTCCCATTGACTTTTATGTTCGTAGATTTGCACCTGTTACGAAACATTGCAAGTTCCTTACTATTGTTGAATATGACTCTTTTCAAGTCTATTTGTGAGATGGTTCTGGTTCCAAACTTGATCCATATACCTTTGTTTTCCAAAGCAACTAAGTAAATGGCAAACCTCCGAATTAAACACATTTTACTGAGTATATGAATATTTTGCATCAGAATGAACTGCTGCATACCCTCTTCAAAAGTTATCAATTTTCTTTGACATTTCATTACCTACGAAACACTAAGTAATGTAAACACATAGTTTTGATTCACACCGTGCAACTGCTAATTTATATCAATTGTGGCTGTCAAGTAACTTCATAAAACTGCATTTTCAAAAATCGATTTCATATAACAAAGCCAACCTCTATATATCTATTCAAAACTTTGACTTATTTAATGTAACTATTTCTTAGAAATGGTTACTTTTATTGAAGTGTTTGCTATTATAGCTAAATAGCATCTGCCGCTAAAAAGAAATGAAGCTATTTTTGTAATAATAATATTAATATTTGAAGACTCTTTCTAGTATAGAAATACAATATTTTTTTCTTAAACTTGAAAATGTTTTTATTTCAATTCATCATTTATAATTAGGTTACTATGACTCAGTAGCACCACTTTAGAATACAAAATTATTTAATTCAGGTTTTAAATAATAAAACCCTTTCAAAATTCTGCATTTTCAACTTCTTCGGTTTCTTGCAATTTAAAAAGCAAACTAAGTCATGTTTATTTTAATATCAGCATTCTATCAAAACAATTAAATTCGGTTTTCTCTCCTTTGAGCAATATTTATGTATTGATATTGTTTTAATCCAAATAAAATTGTATGATATTTCTAAATCTTTATATAAGAATTCTGAGATCTTCCACATCATACTGATTCAAATACCTTAGTTCATTATTTGTATACTTTAAATCAGTATTTCAATACTATTGCGCAGGATAAACAGTTTAAAAATAATCGCTATTAGCTTTGCACATATTTAACTGTTTTAAGTGCTAGTTACATTCTACAAGTAATTGATAAAGTTTCCTTGAACTTTCTTGATTGCCTGTATTTCATGTTGACTAAGTAATAAACTTCCCAGTACCAAATTATGATACTGGTGAAAATTTTAAACGTATATATTTCTCATGTAAGGTTAACTGTCAAGATAAAACATGTGGCTGTACATATTAAAAATAGTGCAAAATAATTACCTCTTCTCTTAAATTGTTGTTCTTATTGTTTACACACATACACACACACACCCAAAATACTAGTTCTGCATGAACTGTCTTCAATTATAAAAGTACTAATAATATTATTATGAAAACATAACCCTTAGGCAATGTTAAATAATAACGAAAAAGGTTATGGTTTTTTCAATACACGAGAGAAAACTACCATAAGTAGTTTGTTTATATAAGTTGCAATTAAAAATGTATGTAAGAAACATTCACTTCGAAAATGAAATTGGTCACAAGCAATTGAACTGTATTTTCTAATACACTGCAGGTCTGTAACAAAACCTATTTTGGAGAAAAGTAGAGATTCTTGTTTCTTCCTTGTCATTTGTGCCCCGATGAAACACAAGTTTACTAATTTACAACTCTAAAATGTAAGGTTCGATTCCCCGAGGTAAATATAGTATGGATTTACTCTTAAAGAAACAGACTTCACTGTTACTAAGATCACTTTATTTGACAAAATTCTCCAGAAGAAGGGTAGGTAATATTTATCAAAATAAAGATCTCACCTTCCTGCATTTACAGATATTTACTAATAATCTTTAGAAAACATGAATTTTTAGAACTAACACAAACTTATGTCATTGATTAAAAACTTAATAACAGAGAAAACATTGTTTCTTATGTTGTAAATAAATTGCAAATAGAAACATGTACGTTTACACGAAAAGAATACAGGAATACAGATGACTTACTTTAGAAACAGGTTTTGCATCAAGAGATTCCTAATGAGAAAAGTATGTCATAAATGTATATATCTGAAGTGGGTAAATTGTTCTATAGATAAGTTGTGGATAAAGAAAAAGGGTGAGTGTGACTAGGTCAACATAACTCAACAGGGACAGTTGACATATATGAAGCTGATTAGTGCTAAGAGGAACATATTCTTGTAGTAAGGGCAAACTGCAATGTCAGATTGTATATTTATTGTAAAAACTCGATCCTTAAGAATATGCTACTGAAACAAATCTTGTGTTATTACGTCTTTACACATACACCCAAAATACCAGTTCTGCATGAATTGTCTCCAACTATAGAATTTTTAAAAAGAATATTATGAAATAATAATCAGTAGGTAGTATTGAAAGATAATGAAAAAGTCATTGTTTTTCATTACACTACTAAAAATAATGTTTATGTTGGCTTTATATTAGAAACATATATAATGTAGGAATAATAAATGTATACAAACACACAACAGGTATTATTACTAACTTATTTTAGGCTGTATATCGAATATATGACATAATATTTTTGATTCAACAGACCATTTGGTTTGTTCCTCGCGCTTTCTAAAAGAAAACTCCAAGAAAACACAAACACTATTCGACGTGCTATTTGAAATCGACATGAACACTTTGCTTATAGTGACACGCATGTAACAATATGCCGTCCTTTATGAATACTTTGTAGTATTTAGATGTGTTGATCACAAAATTATATATTTGAAAGAAAGCTCCTTTGAATATTTCTTTTGGAATAAATAACCCAAGAGCTAGCCGTTCCTAAGTTTGTAGTGTAAGACTAGAAAGAAGGCAGCTAGTCATCACCATCCACCGCCAACTCTTAGGCTGCTCTTTTACCAACGAAGAGTTAGACTGACTATCACATTATAACGCTCCCACGGCTGATAGGGCGAGCATGTTTGGTGTGACGGGGATTCGAACCTGCGACCCTCATATTAGAAGTCGAGTGTCTTATCCACCTTGTTATACTTTATTATACCATCATGCCTTTTGCCTTCTTGTTTTATTGTCTTCGCACATGATATAATAAATAATTGTGCTTGTTTGTAATTAAGTATAAAGCTACACAATGAGTTATTTATGCTCTGCTCTCCACAGAATTCGAAATCCGGTTTTAAGCAATGTGAGTCCGCAGACATATCGCTGTGCCGCATAAGAAATATCAAAACCTGAAGTATACTTTGGCAAACTTCTGCAAGTCTTAAATTATTGGCTAAACAACACTCCACTTCTATTTGTAAAAATATTGCATTGATTACATTTTCATATAAATATCTCTTAAAATTTACGGCTTAAAAACTTCTAATCAAAAGAAAAGCACACCCATTAAAATGTATACATCTTGTTAAACTTAAAGAGGGATGTTGTACTGGAAGTTTAGAATATAATTAATTATTAAAACACATTCAAATCATGTTTTATTTCTAAAACTCAATGTACGTAAAGAGATTTTTCAAGTTATTAAAAACGTTAATGCTATCACCTCATTTTGACTTCTAGCATTCTTTGTTAATTTTGCTGGAAAAAATACTCACCAACAATAAACCTCTAATTTAAGTTCGTGTATGTCGTACTGTGACAACTTATTATAACAACTATTGTAGTATTGAGCTGTAACTGGTGGAACTAAACTTATTGTTACTTTCATAAAGACACACCAGTGTTAAATGTGAGGGATTCTAATAAGGTTTAGATACTTGTGATGGACAAAATATAAATTGTTCATTCTGAATATGAAATCAATTAACAGATACGTTTTACCCAGTTTTGATGAAAAATATGCCCAAAAAAAACAATAAATTTATATCATGTCTGACGCAACAATTTATGAGAGCCGTATTTATTTTTAATTTATTCTGGTTACTTATTTGTTGAAGTTTAAAATATTGTGAAAAAGGAATTAGTGTTACCCCGATATTTTCAATACATATGAAACGTGCTTCACTAAATAGTGCATAAAAAGCATTGTATTAAATTTCTACTAATGAAGATCATTTTATAAACAAAATGAGATAATTCTATATGTATCAAAATCTTTGAAACATTTGCGTAGTAATTAGATTTGAATTGATTTTAAATAAAATTTACTATTCTCTATCAGTCTTCCTGTTCAAAACACTTTAACTTCATAATTTCAAACTCTTCCCTTAAACGATAAAATTATATTCCAAATGTTTTGGTGGAATTTTACTTTGATTTGATGTCATTGGTTATTTGTGTAGTAAATATATATCGAATACATTTTATTTTAATAGGTGGTAGACAATCAACATAACAAGTGGAATATCCATCCTCCCTTTACCTGGAATTAAATGTATTTAATCGATATTAGAAATTAGTTCGCAAATGTATGTTTGTTTGTTTTTTAAAATCGCACAAAGCTACTCGAGGGCTATCTATGCTAGCCGTCCCTAATTTAACAGTGTAAAACTAGAGGGAAGACAGCTAATCATCACCACCCGCCGCCAACTCTTGGACTACTCTTTTACCAATGAATAGTGGGATTGACCGTCATATTATAACGCCTCCACGGCTGAAAGGGCGAGCATGTTTGGCGTGACGGGGATGCAAACCCGTGACCCTCAGATAATATAACGGTCAGTCTTACTATTCATTGGTAACAGAGTAACCCAAGACTTGGCGGTGAGTAATGATGATTTGCTGCTTTCCCTCTATTCTTTCACTGACAAATTTGGGACGGCTGCCGCAGATAATCTTTGTAGTTTTGCGCGAAATTTAATAGAAAGAAAGAAATTTATCAACGTTAGCACAAACACAAATCCACAAGAACGAAACGCACAAACAAATTAAGCAAAGAGAAGCACAAGCCACAGTAAACATACCACACCACCTACAACAACAAAACAGTCAAGAACACACACTAAACCCAATCACTCAAGAAATAAAAAATATTACGAATTTGCTATTAAACATCGAAACATACAAGAAGACTGCATCACACTAATCATAAACATAGTCAAACAGTGTGCAGGACGGCTAGTATTGGTATTAACACTTTTATAAATAAGCAGAGACAAAGTTTCGACCTTCCTAGGTCATCTTCAGGTTTTTGTAATTTTTTTTATTTCAAGTGGGTTTCTTGTCATCAAGAATAGTCAAACAGTACTTTACACTTCTAATCCCATACATAAATCAACAGTTCATAAACTCTACATCACAAAAAATATAAAACACAACGATACAAGAACGCAAATAATGCCTGCGCAATAAACACAATAAAAACTAGATAAAATATATGGAGATGACGCTGAAAAGGAGATAAATAACAATAAGTGTTTTTTTTTATAGTAAAGCCACATCGGGCTACTTATTGTGTCCTCTGAGGAGAATTCAGTCCTTCAATTTAACTTTGTAAATCCGAAGACTTACCACTGTCCAAGAGGGTGATATAATAAATAACAGAAAATACAATAGCTCACGCATTAAATCAATAAGAAAAACAAACTACAATATGAAAGGTAGAAAGAAGAGGTCACTTCTAGACCTAAATCTCAATTTTGAGAGAGAAAACCGGATGATAGTTATCAGAAACAGATTTTAATATTGTTTAATATTGTATAGGTAGTGTGGTGCCACCAAACATCGATCACTTTTGAGAATGGTATGTAGAAGATCATTAAGATGAGTTTAAATAAGATATTTTGAATATTTAAGACAGGAATATTCCTGGTGCCTAAAGGCAATGGAAAACAAAAGATTGTGGGTCAGCTTCTACCTATAAACCATCAAGAAAAAAAAAACCTGTAACAAGTCAAACTACATCTATATATACAGCGTCTTCTAACGGGTTGTAAATTTACAATCACAAAAGTCAGTAACAAATGACGCTCATGTGTCTCAGGCAACAGTGCCCAACATAATAAAGTATATCTGCCTGGAAATGCTTCAAGCGCAATCCAGTGGTTGGCGTACCAGACTGTGGATTCGAAGTTCAGTGGTTCCTGTACCATTAACGTAAGATATATATATATAATTATATATGCACACACACATATTACATCAAGTTTTGATAGTAAGTGCTGTTGATTATTTGCCTTTTCTCTAGTTTACTTATTCAAAGTGCGTGTAACCTAAACAATCCAAAAACGTGAGCTTGTGGCAATAAGCTGTTCTTCTAGTTAAATCGTGTTTAAGTTTACACGTTTTGTTTCGCAAAATGTGGCTTCTTAATTATCATTTAGAACTTTATGGACTTTAAAGTGATATCAACACAATGAACAGCCAACAATTAGATTGTGATAACATTTCCAAAAATAAGAAATCATTTAACTAATTCTGAGAAAAATAAATTTTGGTCACTGCTTAAATTAAATAATCTTGATGTCGCTCTCTCGATCGTAGCTAAAATGGAAATTTATTTTTTTATAAGTTTTCATAAAGGATTTTAAAAAAATACTTATATTTGTTATGCCATTTAATGGACAAAAACTGTTGAATATGCCAAAAACAATCACCAAGTCATTAGTAAACTAAAATTGTCAGTCATTTATTTATTGATATTCATGTTGTTTACAAATTCATTCAAACAGAATGACATATTTTCATGTCTACAAACAAAATTCAGGAATAAAATTGTGACGAATCATTTTATATTAATTACCAAATAACATTTATATTTACAAGTACTTTCACAACAAAAACTCAGTATCAGTAAAAATTAATCTAAAGTAACATATTAAAATTGAAAACGTAAATTTAAGAAATAAATCTATTTTAGGGTAAAAAATCAACAAAATAATGCTAATATCCATTGAAACAATTAACATGAAAGGAAGAACTTGTTGTTTCTTTTTCGTTCATATTCATTAAAGTTTGAACAAAAATATTTTTAAGTGAAAAATATGTGGTGATTTTAATGACAAAAACACATTGTGCTTAAAAATATTGAGCTCATTTAAAAATATATATAATATTTGAGAGTTAATCGACAGCTAATAGGAAAAAGTCTAATGAATACTCATAATAGTATCAAAATACAAAAACATTTAACATGCGTATCCGTAAACTAATTTAGTTTGATAATGTTTTATTTTCGAATATAAAAAGAACTGGTTGACCCAATTGTTTTATATTGAAAAACATTGAATGTGTTTTACATTTCTTTTAACAGGCACAGAAATTTGACACTAGATGTTCAATATATATATATATATACCTGTGAAGATTTTTAAATGCAATTTTCACTGTAATTTCAGTCTCATTGTACAAATTATAAAGGATATTATAGATATCTATGGAGCTTGGTCATGAAACACGGTTTAATTTTGTACTTATGAAACCTTTCATTAATACAGCTAGAATGGTTACAGATATATGTTTATATATTTTTTACACATCAGTGTTCCCTTTTGTTTCTCGAAAGTTCGAGATAAGATTTTACGATCCTATTCATAATTATTAACCTTTAATCTCAAATGGGTTTTGCAACAAAAATACAATAACATTTAATTTCATAATTTTATTAAAGCCGTCAAACATAAGAAATGCGCGCTTTCTATGATAACAACTCATTGAGAAAGGTTTTGATAAATACGAGTTAAACGCTACACTACTAAAAGATCATGACAACAAAAGAGGGAATAATTAATGTATTTTACAAAGACTCAAGATTGCAAATTGAAGAATTTGGAATGTAAGTTGGTTTTGAAACTCTTCTAGCATGTAATCAACTAAAAGATGAGTATGTTCTTCAGTGGCAACTAGAAATATTTTTCATTATCAAGAACGTCTCAAAACAGCTAACTACTGCCAACTCTTCATAGAGCTGATGATTGTTTAGCATTCAACTTTTTTTTGTGCTTTCACATTAGTGAAATAAAAACTCTTTAAACTCACTGTATAAAAAATATCGTTTTGACTATACGAATATTACCAATTTATTCAACGTCAATACAGAACACTCAGTTAAACTGTTTAATATAGAAATATTTGAGACCTTTAAATGTAGATAGATATATTTTAGAAAGAACAAATACCGAGTTTCCTTGCAAAAAAAAATTTAATTCGAGTCTATATTCTAAATATATCTACAAAATGTAAGAACTAAAATCTTAACATTTGATTGAACTGTAAATTAATTTTTAACCATTTTCTACCTTTTAGTTCATTAATTATACATAACAGAATAAAAAACTATTAATTCATGTGAGTGCTATAATATTCTGTACAAGATAATACAATATCAAATGATAAGAAATATATAAGCATTCTATGAATCTTATGATTGATAATATCATTTTGGTTGATAATTATGTATAAACCTCAGCGAAAAATAAAATTTCAAAAAACAACCACAAAAAACTCATAACATTTTACCCTCATTTCATGAATATAAAACACATCTTAATGCTACAGCAAAAATTTTCCTTCTAATTGCAACAAAATATAAGCTTTACCTACGTCAGTAGCAAAACTCGTTGGACATTCAACTCAAACAAGCAGTTACACAACCGGCTCCCTGGAAAATAAGCAAAGATTTACATATTAGGTAATGCGTTATAATGTTAAAGTCCTTTGCTGTTCCACAAAAAAAATAAAATACTGTAAAACCCTCACAACCTTGAAATATACATTACCTTCAGAGTGAGTTAATCCTGTCAAGTCGTCACAGCCTTGAAACGTACATCACCTTCTGAGTGAGGTAACACTGTAAACCTTACAACCTTGAAATATACATTACTTTCTGAAAGAAGTATTACTGTCAAATCCTTACAACCTTGAAATATACATTACTTTCTGAAAGAAGTAAAACTGTCAAATCCTCACATCCTTGAAATATACATCACATTTGAATGAGTTAAGACTGTTAAACCATTACAACCTTGAAATATACATTACATTTGAAGGAGATAATACTGTCAATCCCTTACAACCTTCAAATATTCATAACCTCCTAAATGAAATAATACTGTCAAGACCTTACAACTTTAAAATATTCAAAGCCTTCTCAATGAGATAATACTGTCAAGTCCATACAAATTTAAAATACACATCACATTTGAAAGAGGTAATACTGTCAAGTCTTTACAGCCTTGAAATATACATTATTTTCTGAATAAGGTAACACTATCAAGCCCTTACAACCATGAAATATACATTACATTTCAATGAGGTAATACTGTCAAGCCCTTACAACCTTGAAATATAATATACATTTGAAAGAGGTAATACTGTCAAGCCCTTACAACCTTGAAATATACATTATATTTCAATAAGGTAAGACTGTCAAATTATTAGAACCTTAAAATATACATAACATTTGAATGAGGTAATGCTGTAAAGACCATACATTCTCTAAATATGCATAACCTCATGAATGAGATAATACTGTGAAGCCCGTACAACCTTCAAATATACATTACATTTGAATGAGATAGTACTGTCAACCCTTGCAACCTTAAAACATAAATTACATTTGAATGAAGTAATACTCTCAAGCCCTTACAACCTTGAAATATGCACAACCTACTGAATGAGGTAATACTGTCAAGACCTTACAACCTTGAAATATGCAAAACCTACTAAATGAGGTAATACTGTCAAGACCTTACAACCTTGAAATATGCACAACCTACTGAATGAGGTAAAACTGTCAAGAGCTTACAACCTTGAAATATCCAAAACCAACTAAATGAGGTAATACTGTCAAGACCTTACAACCTTGAAATATGCACGATCTTCTGAATGAGGTAATACTGTCAAACCCTTACAAACTTGAAATATACATTACATTTGAATGAGGTAATACTGTCAAGTCTTCACAGCCTTCAAATGTACATTACCTTCTGAATGAGGTAATATTTTCAAGACTTGACAACCTTGAAATATACATTATATTTGAATGAGGTAATACTGTCAAATTCGTAGAACCTTGAAATATACATAACATTTGAATGAGGTAATACTGTCAAGACCTTACAACCTTGAAATATGCATAATCTTCTGAATAAGATAATACTGTCAAGTCCTTACAAACTTGAAGTATACATCACATTTGAATGAGGTAATAATGTCAAGTCTTTACAGCCTTTAAATATACATTACATTGAATTAAGGTATTACTCTCAAGTCTTCACAGCCTTGAAATATATATTATCTTCTGAATGAGGTAATACGGTCAAACCCTAACAACCTTGAAATATAAATTACATTTGAATGAGTTAATACTGTCAAGCCCTTACAACCTTGAAATATACATGACATTTCAATGAGATAATACTGTCAAGCCCTTACATGTTGAAGTATACATTACTTTCTGAATGAAGTGATACTGTCAAACCCTTACAACCTTGAAATATGCATAACCTTCTGAATGAGGTAATACTGTCAAGACCTTAAAACCTTGACATATACATTGCATTTCAATGAAGAAACACTGTGAAGCCCTTAAAACCTTGAAACATACATAACATTTGAATGAGGTAATATTGTCATGTTTTCACAGTCATGAAATATACATTTTCTTTTGGATGAGGTACTGCTGAAAAAGCCTTGCACCCTTGAAACATACATTACATTTGAATTGCTAATTCTGTCAAGTCTTCAAAGCCTTGAAATCTGCATAACCTTTTGAATGAAGTAATAATGCCAAGCTCTTACAACTTTGAAATATACATTGCATTAGATTCAGGTAAGGGTTTGAACCCTTACAACCTTGAAATATACATTACATTTGAATGAGGTAATACTGTCAAAACCTTACAACCTTGAAATATGCATAATCTTCTGAATAAGATAATACTGTCAAGTCCTTACAAACTTGAAGTATACATCACATTTGAATGAGGTAATAATGTCAAGTCTTTACAGCCTTTAAATATACATTACATTGAATTAAGGTATTACTCTCAAGTCTTCACAGCCTTGAAATATATATTATCTTCTGAATGAGGTAATACGGTCAAACCCTAACAACCTTGAAATATAAATTACATTTGAATGAGTTAATACTGTCAAGCCCTTAATACCTTGAAATATACATGACATTTCAATGAGATAATACTGTCAAGCCCTTACATGTTGAAGTATACATTACTTTCTGAATGAAGTGATACTGTCAAACCCTTACAACCTTGAAATATGCATAACCTTCTGAATGAGGTAATACTGTCAAGACCTTAAAACCTTGACATATACATTGCATTTCAATGAAGAAACACTGTGAAGCCCTTAAAACCTTGAAACATACATAACATTTGAATGAGGTAATATTGTCATGTTTTCACAGTCATGAAATATACATTTTCTTTTGGATGAGGTACTGCTGAAAAAGCCTTGCACCCTTGAAACATACATTACATTTGAATTGCTAATTCTGTCAAGTCTTCAAAGCCTTGAAATCTGCATAACCTTTTGAATGAAGTAATAATGCCAAGCTCTTACAACTTTGAAATATACATTGCATTAGATTCAGGTAAGGGTTTGAACCCTTACAACCTTGAAATATACATTACATTTGAATGAGGTAATACTGTCAAAACCTTACAACCTTGAAATATGCATAATCTTCTGAATAAGATAATACTGTCAAGTCCTTACAAACTTGAAGTATACATCACATTTGAATGAGGTAATACTGTCAAGTCCTTACAGCCTTGAAATATACATTACCTTCTGAATGAGGTAATACTGTCAAACCCTTACAACCTTAAAATATACATGACATTTGAATGAGATAATACTGTCAATCCCTTAAAACCTTCAAATATTTATAACCTTCTGAATGAGATAATACTGTCAAGACCTTACAACCTTGAAATATGCATAACCTTTTGAATGAGATAATACTGTCAAGTCCATACAAACATAAAATATACATCACATTTGAATGAGGTAATATTGTCAAGTCTTTACAGCCTTGAAATATACTTTATATTTGAATGAGGTAATACTGTCAAATTCGTAAAACCTTGAAATATAAATTATATTAGAATGAGGTAAGACTGTCAAATT
The DNA here is from genome assembly GCA_011833715.1 of Carcinoscorpius rotundicauda. Classification (NCBI taxonomy): domain Eukaryota; kingdom Metazoa; phylum Arthropoda; class Merostomata; order Xiphosura; family Limulidae; genus Carcinoscorpius; species Carcinoscorpius rotundicauda. The sequence continues at coordinate 55,288,426 of CM022399.1, read as the reverse complement.
CTTAGAACCTTTAAATATACATAACATTTGAATAAGGTAATGCTGTCAAATCTTTACAACCTTGAAATATACATTACATTTGAATGAGGTAATACTGTCAAGACCTTAAAACCTTGACATATACATTGCATTTCAATGAAGAAACACTGTGAAGCCCTTAAAACCTTGAAACATACATAACATTAGAATGAGGTAATATTGTCATGTTTTCACAGTCATGAAATATACATTATCTTTTGGATGAGGTACTGCTGTCAAACCCTTGCACCCTTGAATCATACATTACATTTGAATTGCTAATTATGTCAAGTCTTCAAAGCCTTGAAATCTGCATAACCTTTTGAATGAAGTAATAATGTCAAGCCCTTACAACATTGAAATATACTTTGCATTAGATTCAGGTAATACTGTCAAACCCTTACAACCTTGAAATATACATTACATTTGAATGAGGTAATGCTGTCAAGTCTTCACAGCCTTGAAATGTACATTACATTTGAATGAGCTAATACTCTCAAGTGTTCACATCCTTGAAGTATATATTATCTTCTGAATGAGGTAAAACCTGCAAACCCTCACAACCTTGAAATATGCATAACCTTCTGAATGAGGTAATGCTGTCAAGCCTTTACAACCTTGAAATATACATTTTATTTGAATTACGTAATGCTCTCAAACCCTGAAAACCTTGAAATATGCATAACATTCTGAATAAGGTAATACTGTCAAAATCTTAAAACCTTCAAATATGCGTAATCTTCTGTATGAGATAATACTGTCAAGTCCTTACAAACTTGAAATATACATTACATTTGAGTAAAGTAATACAGTCAAGTCTTCACAGCCTTGAAATATATATTACCTTCTGAATGAGATAACACTGTCAAACCCTTACAATCTTGAAATATATATCACATTTGAATAAGGTAATGCTGTCAAGTCTACACAGCCTTGAACTATGCATTACCTTCTAAATGAGGTAATACTGTCAAACCCTTACAACCTTGAAATACAAATTACATTTGAATGAGGTAATGCTGTCAATCCCTTACAACCTTCACATATACATTACATATGAATGAGGTAATACTGAAAGTTTTCATAGCCTTGAAATATACATTACATTTAAATTGCTAATGCTGTCAAGTCTTTACAGCCTTGAAATATGCATAACTCTTTGAATGAGGTAATACTGTCAAGCCCTTATAGCATTGAAATATTCATTACTCTTGAATCAGGTAATGCTCTCAAGTCGTCACAAACTTGAAATATACATTGCATTTGAATGAGGTAATGCTGTCAAGTGTTCACAGCCTTGAAATATACATTACCTTCTGAATGAGGTAATACTGTCAAATTCTTACAACCTTGAAATATAAATTATATTTGAATGAGGTAATACGGTCAAGCCCTTACAACTTTCAAATATACATTTTATTTGAATTGCGTAATGCTGTCAAACCCTCAGAACCTTGAAATACCCTCAAAAACCCTCAGAACATCCTTGAAGTATGCATAACCTTCTGAATGAGGTAATAGTGTCAAGTCTTCACAGCCTTGAAGTATATATTACCTTCTGAATGAGGTAATACTGTCAAGACCTTACATTTTTGAAGTATGCATTTTCTTCTGAATGAGGTAATATTGTCAAGTCCCTTCAAACTTGAAATATACATGACATTTGAATGAGGTAATACTTTCAAGTATTTACAGCCTTGTAATATACATTACCTTCTGAATGAGATAATACTGTCAATCCCTTACAGCCTTCAAATATACATAGCCTTCTGAATGAGATAATACTGTCAAGTCCATACGAACTTAAAATACACATCACATTTGAATGAGGTAATACTGTTAAGTCTTTACAGCCTTGAAATATACATTATATTTGAATGAGGTAATACTGTCAAGTTATAACAGCCTTGAAATATATATTACCATCTGAATGAGGTAATACTGTCAAACCCTTACACCTTGAAATATAAATTACATTTGAATGAGGTAATACTGTCAAGCCCTTACAACCATCAAATATGCATTACCTTCTGAATGAGGTAATACTATCAAGACCTTACAACCTTGAAATATGCATAACCTTTTGAATGACGTAATACACTCAAATCCTTGCAATCTTGAAATATATATTATATTTAAATAAGGTAATACTGTCAAGTCTTCACAGCCTTGAAATATACATCACATTTGAATGAGGTAACACTGTCAAGCTGTTACAACTTGGAAATATAAATTACATTTGAATGAAGAAATACTATCAAGCCATTACAACCTTGAAATATACATTACATTTGAATGAATTAATACTGTCAAGACCATACAATTTTGACATATACATTGCATTTGAAAGAAGAAATACTGTGAAGCCCTTTCAACCTTGAAACATACATTACATTTGAATGATGTAATGTTGTCAAGTCTGAACAGCCATGAAATATACATTATCTTTTGGATGAGGAACTACTGTCAAACCCTTACAACCTTGAAATATACATTACATTTGAATGAGGTAATGCTGTCGAGCCCTTACATCCGTTAAATATACATTACTTTATGAATGAGGTAGTCCTGCGATGTCTTCACAGCCTTGAAATAAGCATTACCTTTTGAATGAGATATTACTGTTAATCCCTTACAACAGTGAAATATACATTACTTTCTGAATGAGGTAATGCTATCAAAACATTAAAACCTTAAATCATACATTACATTTGAATGAGGCAATGCTGTCGAGTCTTAACAACCTTGAAATATACATCACATTTGAATGAGGTAATACTGTCAAGCCCTTACAACCTTGAAATATTCATTACATTTGAATGAGATAATACTGTCAAACCCTTACAACCTTGAAATATACATTACTTTCTGAACGAGGTAATACTGTCAAATCATTACAACTGTGAAATATATATTACCTTCTGAATAAGATAATGCTGTCAAACCCTTACAACCTTCAAATATACATTACTTTCTGAATGAGGTAATACTGTCAAATCATTACAACCGTGAAATATATATTACCTTCTGAATAAGATAATGCTGTCAAACCCTTACAACCTTCAAATATACATTACATTTGAGTGAGATAATACTGTCAAGCCTTTTCAACTTTGAAACATGCATAACATTTTCAATGAGGTAATACTGTCAAGACCTTACAACCTTGAAATATGCATAACTTTCTGAATGACGTAATACTCTCAAACCCTTACAACCTCAAAATATATATTACATATATTACATATTTTTTTTTACTTTCAAGTTTCATATTGGTTAAACAGAAGCAAAAATATCATCATATATTTATTAAGTATAAATCTTTAATGGAATGAAAGAATACGAAATTGGGTTTATCATTTTAGTTCTTTAAGAATGTTCGGCAGTGTTATGCACGTAATTTAGTTGAAAACGTGACCAGTTCCGGATATTATGGTTTTCATAGCATATATGGACAAGGTTTTTTTAAAAACTTGTCCTTCAGATTTGTTTGTTCCTGTCATTGCCAGTTGAATCCACATGTTAAATCATATAAAGTAATTTTGTGTGTTTACTGCTGTAACATTGTCCATATAGGATAGACTAAAATATTGGATGAATTCACTTATTTTCTATTTCAAGTACACAGGAAACCTCAGTCATATTTACTGAAATATAAAGTGTGATTTTTAAACAATTTAATATATCACTTATCTTATTATAAACTCTAAAATAAATAAAATCATAAGACCACAAACAATATGGTTCATAAGCAGTTATAAAACAGAAAATAAAAAGTATAAAATATACTTTATGAGCTTCAAAAAATTACTCAATCACTATATCATTCATATTACTTTAAGTCTAAGCCAAGCTAACATCAAAATAGTCGTTCTTCAACAAACGCCATCAGTAACACAGCGGCATGTCTGCGCACTCAAATCGCTAAAAACCGGGTTTCGATACCCGTGGTGGGCAGAGCACCGACACCCCAATGTATAGCTTTGTGCTTAATTCCAAATAAACAAAATCTTCAAAAAATTAACTATAAACGTTAAAATAACTTGTCAAAATGTAAATAAATTATGTAAACGCTTGAAAATTATCTTTTAATTTAAATACCCATAAATTTGAGAATGGCAGAACAAATGTGTTTAAAGGCTCAAACTTTAAAATGAAACAAGGACAGAATATTAAGTTTGAAAAAATAGAAAATAAATAAAGTTTCCTTTTACTTTTTCGGAGATCTTTTTCCCAGAGGATGTTTGTCACAGTTACAGTATGTTCCACCTTCTGGAGGGTTTTTTGTACACAAGTAAGAGCAGAGCTCACTACGGAAACTGTCGTCTTCAGCTGCTTCGATAGGTAACCCTTCGACATATACCATAAAAACTAGAATCACCAGAACTGATACCACCAGGTTGCGAGGAATCATCATTAAATATTTCTGTTAAATGAGAAAATACCTAAGAAGTTATATATATGTGTGTGTGTGTGTGTGTTTTTTACAGGTCAATATAACTAGCCCAAATACAGTGAAAAGTAAGAAATACATCAGACATACACAATCTTTGCATTAAAATACCTCAGCGGTGTTATAAAACAGGTAAACAATTGTTGGTTTTTTCTGTGTGATTGTTTGCTGATAAAAGCCAAAGCAACGCAATGGGATATGTACGTTGTGCCAACCGCAAATATTAAAACCCTATTTTTAAGATTAAGTGCCTTCAAAGTTACCATTGATACAATTTTAGGGCGATAAATATTTTACTACATAATTAAGATATGCAAGAAATAAAACTCTAATTATGTAGTTATCATATTCCATAAACAGTATTAAACATACCCAACCCCATCTACCTAACTCGTAGGACTCAGTAGTTAATTTGCTAAAATTTAAGATTTGATTACTGCGGTGAACACACTATAGATACTTCATAAATGATAAATAAAATATATATTATTACCAAATAGTTGTTCCTTTCTGTTTGGTTATCATATTTTAACAATAATTTATTATATATTTTCACTGATTTATCTCAAAATAATACAGTGTGTTTTACACATAGTAAATAAATATTTATACTAAAGCGTGTTATGGTTAAAATACCATAAAATTTTTAGTTGAACGTATGAATTGTTTATAATTATATAGATAAATAATTAAAAAAAAATAATAAAAATCAGTAGTTACAAGATAATTGCAGAAACTTTGTGACTAACCTGTTTACTCCCATATATTCCAATAAAATTCTATTAGTAATGTCTTAGTGCCTTTTGAACACTTACTTTTTCACAGTCTTTGAAAGGTATAAATAACTTGAACTGAAATTGTCTACTGTTTGTACTTGAAGCATCGATTCTATTGTGTTATTATTTGCTCTTTGTGCCATGTTTCGCTTCAATATTTATAGGAATCAAGTTCTTTATTATTATTATTATTACAAATAGCTCTCATATTGGTTACATTTTTACCACTCGATCTTTATTATCTCTTATGATAACAAATTTGAGTGTTCAGAGACGAAGGTTCTGAAAGCTCTTACAAACTTATCATTTTTGATGAAGGCACAAAATGTCTTCGTTTTGATGTATATATGTATGTAAGACTAAGAGACGCCACAAAGTAAAAGATCAATTGTCCGTCTTATCTCACCGGAAATTCTTTATCTTAGGTGACACGATGAATACTTTCGATTTTGAAGAATGGTCCTTATGGAGAAACATAGATACTGTGTTATAAATAAATGTGAACACAAGCCTACTGGTTTTGGCCTTTCACGACTTGTAATTTAATTTTTTCTTCACTGGTTAAACACTTCAAACATTAAATTATGAGACAGTAATGTTGCTCCTAATCATTTGACTTATAAAAATAATAAAATATTGCTATTTGAGCAGAAATCTGGTAATAACAATGTTATTAATCTCTGATTATTAAAAGCGTGAAAGTTTTAAGTTATTATAATGAAGCTAAAATAAAGTTTCGTAGGCACTAACATTCTCATATAATATTTTTATTTTATGTGAAGAGTTAAAAAGAAATCGAAAGTTATATTTCCGTGCCATTGATCCACATTTTCTCATCAAAGTTTCTTGCTCTGATTTGGCCTCCCGCTAGTGCAGCGGTATGTCTCCGGACTTACAACGCTAAAATCAGGTTCCCCTCGGTGGGCTGAGCAGATAGCTCTTTGTGGCTTTGCTATACGAAAAACACACAAACACACACTGCTCTGATTTGACAACAAGTTTTGCACACTGTTTGAAAATACAATTATTTTTCATGATTATAATGTTTTAAATACATTATAAGTTATTGTTCAGGACTTATTTATTTCAGTGTGTTATTTATGTTCAAAAATGTGTTTTTATTTATAGCACAGTTAACTGTGCTTACGTTTCATAGCTTTAACGACATTAATTGTGTTTTGGTAAACTAATTTTAAAAAAGTTGCCTTTTACTTATTGGATTTTATTTTATGTCTGAGATTCAACTTATTCTGTCTGAGATTCTACCCTACTACGTGTGGTCGTTCTTGAGCTTGTAATCGAACGTTTGAGAAATCGAATTTAAGCAAAATTTATAAATAAAAATGATTACCTTATAAATTTCACTCGTAATCAGTATTAAAAAAATAAAACTAAGCTTCCTAAAAAAATAAAATACTCTGTATGTAACAATTTAGGTCTTACAGAATTATTATCAAATATATTCAATATACAAAAACTAAAACACACGTGATAAAGCGTTGTAATCTCTTAAATGATACCCATAAATTAATACACATTCACTAATATTTTATTCAGTCACAACTTATCCACAAAAATAAAGCAAGAATAAATCTTTGACGAACAAACGAGAGACATAAGTGTTGATTTGGGGTTAATAGAGCACGACATATTTTATCTTTATTTTCTTTTAATGGAAATGTTTATGATTAAATTTTAATATTTTATAATTTCTCATTTTCTTTTATTAATCTTAACTATAAATATTGAAAATTTAAGCATCTTTTTTTACATAGCAAATCAACAAACAAATTCAATAACTATAAGACATTCATAAAAATTATCTATTTAAAGTTTTACAGATTAAAAATTCTTTATTAATTGATAAAATTGCTATAATTTGAATATTTTCCAGAATTTTGCTACATTTCTTGAACATTTATGCAAAGAAATTGTTTATTACAAAATCATATTCACGTTATATGTTGAAGCCAGATCCATCAAATATATTTTGAATCTTACCTTCTTTAATATGTTTTCCTATCATAATAAACCATTATTATTCAAAATAATTCAGAAAGAAAATTATGTTTAAATTACACAATTTATGTTATTTAAATTTTACTCTTACATATATCCATAGTAAGAACTTCTCTAGTACAAATTTGACAGTCCCCAGAACACCCAGACAAAACAGAAACCCTCCTCTAAATACTGAACTCTTGTGCCACTGCAAAGGTTATTTAATTTTTAATATAAATAAATTTATATTTATTTATTTTGTAGCAGATATATTTTTCAGTACTTAGATCTGTTGTTAAGCATTCATGAACTTGTAACTTAAAAGAAATGTGTTTAAATTGTATTTGAAACGTATTTCAAATAAAAGCATTACCTTTAAAAAAGAGATATTTCTAAGTTTTGCACATGTCTTGAAAGTGTAGATCATGTATTAGCTTTCCTGTTATCCGGCAGTTTTTTTTTAACTGGTAATGAAATGTTTTAAGCGTTTCAGAGTGCTCACTTGCAATTTGCGGGTTACGAAATCGAACCCTGTCACCAAACCTGCACGACTTTTAAGCCGTGGTAACATTGTAATGTTATAATCAATCCCACTATTCTTTGCTGAAAAATTCCAAGAGTTGGCGGTGGATAATGTTGACAAGTTCTCTTCCCTCTCATATATTACTTCAAAATTTCTCGTGTACCCATTGAGATAATTGTCAGACAAGAAGAAGTCTGAATAGAGCTTGAACTCCCAGGTCAAGCACAGAAAAAAATGTCTATCCAGTAAGAAAACTATGTTTAAATTATACAGTTTTTGCCTTTTAATAAATTTGTGAAATAAGCACAGGTTATTATTCATCATGTACGCAAAAAGAAATAAAGAACAAATAATCAAAATTTTCCACTTAAAATCCTTACAAAGTTTACATTTTATATTCAACAATTTGATAATTACTTGGTAAATGCTATTTATGAAATAGTTTATTCAACAATCCATAGATGTTATAAAGTTCCCCAGTAGTACACCGGTATGTCTATGTACTTTCGCCGCCAAAAACCGGGTTTTGATACGTGTGGTAGGCATAGCACAAATAATCCATTGTGCAGCTTTATACTTAATTCTAAACAAATAAGCATGTTATAAAATTACTTTTTAATTTCTTTTAAATAAAACTAGCCAACTGATAGGTTTGTTTTGGGATTTCGCACAAAGCTACTCGAGGGCTATCTGTGCTAGCCGTCCCTAATTTAGCAGTGTAAGACTAGAGGGAAGGCAGCTAGTCATCACCACCCACCGCCAACTCTTGAGCTACTCTTTTACCAACGAATAGTGGGATTGACCGTCACACTATACACACCCACGGCTGGGAGGGCGAGCATGTTTAGCGCGACCCTCGGATTACAAGTACACGCCTTAACGCGCTCAGTCATGCCAGGCCCAATTGATAGGTGCTAAATAAAAATACATAAAGAAGTATCACTGTAAACTTATTTGAAAATAAAAATAAAATACAAAGCAAAATTATAATCCTACAATATATCAAAATCATTTTTCCATTCCTAACGCCCCACAGTGGTATAGTAGTATATCTCAGTACATACAACGCTAGACACCTGGTTTCGATACCCGTAGTTAGCAAAGCACAGATAGCCAATCTATAAAGATACACTATCTTTATAGTTAATTCAAAACAACAACCATTACTAATGCATTTGCCACAAACGCTTTTGGAATTAAAAACTAGTGGTTACCCAATTTTTTTTTACCTTGTTAACAATCCTGGTGACAGCAAAAAGCATATTTTTCGAAAACCGATTACCGTATTTCGCTCTAGTGTTTTAACTTTTAAGATTGGTTACACCAAACAATTACTTAAAGAGCATGGTGAAACGTAAAAAGGTGAAGATGTAATACTCTTATAAGAAATGTCTTATTTCAAGTAAATTAAAGGTGACTATCAGAAAAAAAAAGAGTTCTTTCGTTATAAAACGAAGAACTTACAAAACGTATAAAATATATTTCAACTTCAGCTAGTTCAACTCATGAAAGTACATTTCTTTTTTTAAATGTAAAGAAATTAGCGATGCAGTTTATGGCTTTTCAGTAGAACTTCATTTTTCTTGCAGTAAGAGTACAGACAGTTTATTTTTGGTTTACGCTGTAGGTAAGTGAGAGGTACAGAGTTCCCTCGTGTATCGCGGTAGATGCGTTCCAAACCCCCCCCGCGAAAGGAAATTATCCGCGAAGTGGGATCGCCGATTTTTACGTATATATTTATGTGCATTTAGACTTTTAAAACCCTCCCTGTACAACTATTTAACCCTCCCATTACAATACTGTTCATTATTGCTGAAATAATAAGAACAATTATTAAGATATTAAGCCTTAAAATTAAAAATTACATATCTTCAGCAGGTGGTGTCTTTTCGGGGGACACCACTTCCTCTTCTGTGGAAGGTGAATCGGCAATTTCTTCGTCGGTCGTTACAACTTCAGGAACAGTACTTGCCACCGGTACCCTTTCTTTCTTGCTCGGCTGGAAAAACATTGTTATTGGCAGTTGTTTTCTTTGCCTCTTTAGCCTATCGAAAATCATTTAATAAGGAGTCATCAGTTCTTCTATTTTATTGCAAAATTGTACTGATCGAACCATATCGTAGTCCCATTCCTGTGAGCACTCCTTCACTTCGTTAATTAGTTTCATTAGTTTACCTAACCGCCCTAACGACCATCCACTTTGCTCGATTGTATCCTCGGCTTCTTTCGGTGTTTCCTCTTCGTCGTCTTCCTCGGCAGCAGACTTCGTCAGTGCTTCTAAGTCTTGGTCGGCGAGTGGTTCGGATTCTAAGTCAATCAGTTCATCTACGTCTTCCTTCGTCATATCGGCAAATCCTTCACCTTTGATTAACGAAGCTAAATGCACAGCTTTTTGAACAGCCGAGTGTTAGATTTCTTCAGGCGTGAATCCCTTGTCGTCGTGCACAACCTCAGGCCACAACTTCCTCCAGCTTGCATTAACAGTCCAGGGATTCATCTCTTGCAATGCCTTATGAACATTTTGAAGACATGTAGCAATGGTGAAAGACAATCAAAATGGGTAGCTGTCATTGGCCGTCTTTCATTTCTGCACCAATCATAGCCCGTCTTGCACATCGCTATGCCATGAAGCTGATCTCGCGTAGCCTTCGCAGACGCACAATGCGTACATCAATAGCCTTTCCAGTTGGTTCTGTTTCCATTTTGACACTGTTATAAACTCAAATATATGTTTATATCTCAAAATATACCTGTTTTTTTTTCTTTACACTATTAATTATATTTATTTTTAATATTTTAATGGTATTTAATGTTATATTTTAGATTTAATGTATATTATTTTATATATATGTGGGGTCGGCCGAGCCTGCGAAAGAGGATCCGCGAAGTGGCGAGGGAACACTGTATTGCATAAAAATGCAAAACGAGTTTTGGTTTTTTTGGAACGAATAATGGTTAGATTAGAAACAATATTCTTTCGTTGTGATATCATTTTTTACATTAGTCGAAGCGCTGCAAACTCATATATCTAATGTGGTGTATTTTACGATGATACGTCAGTTGTAATAATAAACTAGTATTACTGTTATTACAACAACATCGTTCAGTTGAAACGAGGATTGCATGGAAAGATGCTTATTTTTATAACTTGAAAGTGTAATTTAGGGGCAGAATAATGCTTTATAGCCATAATAATACTATTATTAATAGTAATGGATAAGGAATGTGACTTGAGTACTTATATTACTGGTAGTAATAATTAAGTTATAGTTTTGGATAAACTCGCCTTTGCTTTCAATTCGATATTAATTTATAATTACTATTAGTATTACCAAGTGTAGTGTACTAAGTGGTTGATAAGGGTACAGTTACTCTGCAGATTTATAAATTGTAACTGTTTTAGTTTTTGAATTTAAAGCAGGTAATGTTCAGTTTATTATAATAATTTACTAGTGTTTTATAAGAAAGTGATTATGGCGTAAAAACCATTGCAATATAAGACGTTAATTTAATTTTATCTAAACAGACTAATTTGCCTAACGTTAAAAATGAAAGACAATTCATTCTCTCCTTTTTATCAGTGTTAGACTCAAAATAATGTTTTTATATTTGATTGTTGTGATATTCACAAAATAAAATAAGATATACACCTTGTTATGTTCACATTTTTATGTAGATTTTAATAACAGCATATAGTTCCACAACTAGTGGTAGTAGTTGTAATATTTCAAAAGTTATATTATAATAGATAGTTTAGGGAAATAAAACAACTTCATACTGTTATATTCACATTAAAATTACTGATTAGATATTACACAAGTGTCTAACCAACAGTATATTTTGAAATATCAAAAACTAAGAAACAGTAAATTGGCACATTTATATCAGGTTGTTGAAATGTATCACTTTAAATTTCTCATGTTTTATGTGTCAAACTTATTCTTCACAGACATATGCGACATTTTTCTTTTTTGTTATTTTCTTAAATGGCTATTCATTCAAATTAAAATTCACAGTTCTTTTGGTTCCTTGTGATGAAAATTGTCCTCAAATATTAAGTAAAAATTATAATACCAAAACATTTTTTCTCATAGATGTTTGTTGTGATATTCTCTTACTTATGATGAGAAGGAGTTAAAGACACTGGCCAGAGAAAAAATACATTGGAGTTGAAAATAATAAATTTTTGTTTTTGTACTGATAAACTTTTCCAGATTATCAAGTATGATGTCTCCTATAATACAGATTTTCAGTTATGTAAATTTAGTTGTGCTTAAAGCTAAATAACTTTTCTAGAATATATCAGGGTGTGGTAATTTTGCTCAGTTACTAAGATTGATTAAATAATCCATTACTACAAGCTTGGGCCAAATTATCTACATTTTGAATCAAGATAAAGTGTTTTCACTGCTAATATTATTCTAAACCACATAAACAGATTAACCCTATGTATATAGATGTGGGTCATGTCATGACTTGTTACAAAAGTGTCATTCAACACTGCATTACATATTTGATGTCAGAGTTATCACCTTTCACTTTATCCTAAATTGTTAATTTAATGGCAGTTAGAGGTAAAGGAGGTAAGGTACTAGATGTGGTATTTGTGAATGCTAAAAATAAACTGTGTCTGTGCATTTTTAAGGTTTTGTGGATGATATAAATACAATGTGCAAACTGTATGATGGACAGTTATATTCCTTACAAACATTGCCTTATCTGGCATTAATTCACAGACAAATCTTGTGTACATGTTTTTGAAACATCTGATTTTTGTGTATGACAGGCTTGTATGTTTTATTAAAAACTTACCATACTTTGCACAGATACACTTAGTATTTATATATAGTTGTTCCAGCCAACCCTTTGCATATTTGGTTATGGACAATACATATAAAACCTGCCAAATGTCATGTTGACAGCCATGTAAATAGACACAAAAAATAAGAACATATTTGTCATACTTAATCTGATTATGTGCAAAGATGCTTTAATTTCTTGACTTCAAGAAAATAGTCAAGTAGTCAAAGCTTCACATAACTGTAAGATAAGTCATTTGTTAAGAAAAAATTAGTATAGCTTCTTCACAGGAAACACACATGATGAATAGATGTTTAATGGAAGTGGTGTAAGCTTTATAAGCACAAACAATGTAAGGAAAATAACAAAACCATACAAAAATTAGACAGTTAATTACCTGACTTGTTTCAGTGAACAAAGTATGGCATTTTCAAACAGTATATCTATGAAAATTACTTGTGTTATGTTGAAACTACTCAGGTGGTTAACTTTATGTTTTTGTAAATTTCATTTGTATTGTTTTTCTTGCATAGTTTGTGTTGATAAAACTTAACATTTGTAGAAAGTGCAAAGTATTGCATAAATTGATTGTTTAGTGGAATGTTCTAAGTATATATTTACATTTGAAAATTGTTATAGTTGAAATTTCAAGTTATAAAAATTATGTTCAAGTAAAGACTGATAATCTTCACTCTTAGTATCAGTAGCAAGTGTATAATGTAAATATATTTAGGATAATGTTGTAAATGTAAACAAAGTGTGAGAGTTTCAATTTTAACTGGTTAGACATTTGTGTATGACAGATTTAACAAAAGATTTAGGATAGAAAGAACACTGTAGAAGGTTTGTGATGTAATTGAGCTTTTGTATTTTTTACAGTCACTGTTTGACGTTTCTTCAAACTATGTGAGTATTTGAAAACTAAAACATATTTTATTTAATATAGTTTTGGGCTTATCTTGATATATGCATTAAAGTGGAGTATAAAATGTTATTGATGTCTGTTCATATGGAACACCTCTTAGTAACTCAGCAGTAAGTCTTTGGACTTATTACACTCAAAACTGAGTTTGATACCTGTAGTAGTACACAGTACAAACAGTTTATCGTGTAGCTTTGCATTTAACAGCAAACAAACCAAGAGCAACATAACATTTTTTTATTGGCTATTCATATGCTGGCTGAAGAAACTGAATTTTGTATATTTAACAATTTAAAGGCTATAAAAATGAACAATAATGTAGGCCCAGTTTTCTTTTTGTCAGTAAATAACATTCATATAATTAACTTGAAAACATAATTGAGAACAAAGAATATTTGTTTGGTATTAAAAACTGCTTTGTTGGTATATTGACACTATTTCTTCATATCAAATGATGCTTTGGTTTGTTAGTTAATGGATATCTGGTATATGCTATCTCACAAAATGTAGTTGATGGCTTAAATTATGTAATATTATTTTATATATCATTTTCATTCTGTTACTAAAAAGATAAATACACTTCAGATAATCTTGAAAAGCTAAGTTCTGAAGAAAATAGTTCACATCTGCATGTAAACATGACTGATATGAAGATGAATTCATGGGATATCCTTGTGGTGTGTCTGTACTTTGTGATGGTGATGGCTACTGGCCTTTTTGTAAGTTTCTTTTTTAATGTTTATTATCACAAATTTCACTTTAATTTACACTAAATTTAATTTTCATTTATTTTATTTTATTTCAAATAAGTATTTCTTGCTTCATTTGAAAATTTTATGTGCACATAATTAAGACTGAATATATATATTCAAAAGTTAATTCAATATATATAAATAACATTAACTAGGTACTTTGCTGTATTCATTTGAAAAATTCTCTATCATCACTTAAATATTCATGAAAGAATCTCAACTTAAAGATTTAGCTTAAAACAAATATATAATATATCAATACAACTGAAAGTTAGTTGTTCATATATTTATTAAATATTTAATTCTCTAGGAATATGGTATAGTAGTAGATTTTAAATATATGGAATTTTGTGGTTGCTTTTATGCTTAAAACTCCTATATTTCAACTTTTACAAACTTCATTCTACTGTCTTGAACTACAGGGTGGTCGCTAGAAAAGCAGAAAATTTGTCAAACAGCTATTTATTTTTACAAAGAATAACTTTTACAAAGTTTTTTAAAGGCATATGTTATATTACACTCATAGATGCTCAAAATTATTAAAATTATGCATTTTATTCATGATGTAAAGAAATCAAAATAGAAATGAGTAAGCACGCATTTTATTCATGATCTCATCTGACCCTCAAATTTTCCGCTTTTCTAGCGACCACCCTGTAGTTGAAAGGGCTGTATTAGCACAAGCTTTACAGTAAAACCATATATAAAGCATGTATAACTATTTTATGCTTAGATCTTATTATTTTCACCTGGTAATTGTTAAAGTTCCAAACTTGTATTGGCTAGTTTCAAACAACAGGTACAACAATGTTGAATTCTGTTGGACAGAAATTTAATCTTGGAAATATGCATCCCAGCTACAATGAAAGAGTTAAAACTTCAAAATATATACAGTACTGTATTTAATCCTATTTAAAAATATTTAATCCCACTAAAAATAATATTCAAAATTTCAAAAATCAGTTATTTTTTATGGACTTTTAACTCTTGTAAAACAAAAAAGTTGCATGATAAAATACTGGACTTATGTAAAGTAACATTGTAAATTTGAAGTACATCAGTCTCTATATTTTGATGTTACCTGTGTATTTTGTTTTATTCATTGTTTTTATTTTGTAGGAGTAGTTTGTCTATTGATACTTTGTATAAATTTGTTATTGCTTTTCTGTTTTATTCTAGTCTATGTGCAGATCTAATAGGGGAACAGTTAGTGGATATTTTCTTGCTGGACGATTTATGTTTTGGCTTCCAGTAAGTTTTATGTTTTTGATCTTATTACTTTGATGGTATTGTTGTAAGTTATATTTTCAATGCTATAATTTAATTGTTTGCTAGCATTTGCAGGTTATTATGGTTTAAAAAATTACTGTTATGGGTAGGGGTAGGTAAAGTTTAAGTACAAGTATTGTGGAGTGGTAAATCAGCAAGAAATATTTGAAAAATTACTGAATTATTTAGTGAGTGATGCAGATTATTGTTAGTAGCATGTGTTATCATATATGTTTCATCACTCCATCAATTAATCATAGAATTGTACAGAGAAGTTGTTCTGTAAGCTAGAAGAAATACTATTAGTGAGAATTCCTGTGAAAATGAACATAGCCTATAGATACCTTATAAAAGAAATAAACTCGTTTGTTATTGATTTGTTGATTGGACTTAGTATTATTTTTATCAAATAATCTAAAAGAACCAACCTAATGGTAAAATGCACAACAACAGTATTAAGGTAAGTGGCATAAACAATCATTCTCTTTAATACTATGATATTCCTTATGAACAAATATAAACAACTTGGATAGCAAAAAAAACATTTATTGATAGCAACAATTTTCTTAAATAGTGTAAGTGTATTTGCACTAAAATCAAACTAAATTAAGCTTGGAAATAAATGGGTAATGAAGAGAACTTTATTAGAAACTTAAGATAGTAGTCAATTTTTGATAATGTTTCATCATAATAAGTTTTCTTCCCTATGAATGTAAGTCATTTTCAAATCCCATTAGTCTTAATGTTGGTTCCTAGCAATAAAATTTGACAGTATAAATTTGTGTGTATCGCACTATGTATTTCTAATTTCATTGTATAGCAATGTTAGTGTCATTATTTCAATTAACAAAGTTTGCAAACTACACAATTATTGAGAGGTTTATTCTTACCCCTTTCATTACACAGTTGCTCTTCATTTACAGAATGCTGGACCAAAACACTTGACCTTAAAGAAGTTTTAATTATTTTGCTTTAAATACAGACTTTTAACAATTAGATCTAACTGTAGAAGCTTTAAAGCTGACCTGATCTGGCATGAAAGGAAATTAATTATCTATACTCAAAACATGACAAACAACCCTAGCAGAAAATTAAAACATGGGAAAGCTCTTTTTTTCCATTTTCAACAAAAACTGAATTTCAGCTTTAATACTGAAAAAGTTTAAAAACTGATCATAAAATGATTGTCTGTTTGGCTTAGTAGAAAAGTGTCTAGGTCTATACACAAAATATGAAAAAGAAGCTTGACAGAAAATTAAGATGTGATTAAAAACCATTTGCACCTTCTTGATTTTTTTGGCATATCAAGTTTGAGAAATACACATCAATAAATAACGAAGTTGGATTCAAGTCTAAAATTCATACTTGGCTTGAACTTAGGAAGTCTGTGCTGTTGGCTGTGAATGTATTCCTTTCACATAGATAAAAACAAAAGTGAACCAATCTACAAATTTTGAGATAAATATCAGTTTCGGTCTACAGTCTTGAATGAGTTGAAAGGGCTGTTCTAACAAACTTTTACAACAAAACCATGTGTAAAGCATGTATAATTATCTTACAGTTTGATCATACTTTGTCCACATGGTAATAATTAAAGTTATACACTTTTAATTATAGAACAGTTTAATGGTTAATTTCTTACAATAAGTACAATGATATGTTTAACTGCATTAAACACAAACTTTATTAATACTAGATATAAACCCAGTTTTTTTAAAATTAAGTTAATACTACTTTAGATAACAATCAAATTTTTAAGTAAACTTTCAAATAGTCAGTAAAAGAGTTAATTAACAGTCTACACCTAGTCTATTAATTAATCAGGATCTGGGAATGGGTCAGTGGTTAACATGTGAATCGAAGGCTCCGTGGTTTGAGGTGTGAGGGAATTTTAGATGTGAATACTTTATAATACAAGTGATGGTCGATTTTATTATTCAATTCAAATAGCCACAGAAACCTTTTGTAGCCACAGGTGCTGCTATTTGGCTGTATTCTCTCTTTCGGGAATAGTTATACCTCACCCCTAGGGGCTCTTTGACCTGCCTGTTTACCTCATCTGCATCTAAGGTTCCATTGTGGTTAGAAATACAAAATCCAGAATTTCTCTTCTCAGTTAAGAGAATAATAAATTATGTGTACTTTAAATTAATACAATTTCTTTTACCATGTAAGGACAGAATTTGAAGTTTTCAACAAATCTTTCATTCTACAACAAGAATAACTGAAATATTAATACCAGCATTCTTGAAACCAATACTGAGTAGTTATTTGAAGTTTGAAAAGTAAAACAAGATGTATTCTCACTTAAGAAATAGCTGAACTGAATTTTTCACAAGCACCAACACTTCAAAGCATATTTTAATCAGTATTTCACCATGATACCTCTTCTCACATAATAGGTTTCCTAAATTTGTGGTGTCTTATATTTGTTCAACATTCTTCTCCAATGTTACCTACCAACTTCTTCCCTCCTTCATGTTGAATCTTCCTAATAACTTCATTCATACTGACTATTTCAGTTATGGTTTACTCTGTTGCACCTTCCATTGCCCCTACTCCTTCAGCCTTACTCCTCCCACTCCCATCCAGCAATCTCATTACTCTGACATCAAGTGCAGGTTTTATATGGTCTCTTGCAAATTGTTCTATATTCCTTATGAGTAACCTTTTTTCTTGTTCAGTTTGTTCTTCTTCCTTCTTTGTTTATCATGAAAGATGTGCAAATTCTGTATTTTGTCTTTGCATCATGTTTTATTCTATTCCCTTCCTTTTGTCCTCCATCTTTCCAAATGTTTTCATGCTGCTCAGATAAGGCTTGTTTTTATTATGGCTGGTTGCTGAGTAGCACTACTTACTGGTTCTCTTATTGTTTTCACATATTATTTTCTCCTGTCCTTTTTGTGTTGTTCTTTTTGTTACTTTCATTTTCATCTTGCAGTCTTTCCTGATTTGAACCTAAATACTGTTCTACATTTCCTTAACCTTTATCCTTTTATCCCTTTAGTCTGTTGTTCTTTGTACTGTCCCTTGCTGAGGTTTTACTTTTTACTTTTTTGTGGTCATAGCAGATATGTCACTCATATATACTATGAGAATAACAAATTATGTGTACTTTTAATTAATATAGTTTCTTATATCATATAAAGAGAGAATTTGTAGTTTTCAACATATTCTTTATTTTACACTAAGAATAACTGAAATATTAATATGAGTATGTTGCTGTTTCCCATATTTTTTTTCCTGTTGTCTCTTAATATTGTTCTGTTTCAAATTGTTTTCTCTGTTCCAGCCATGTGGTTTATTGTTCTTTGGCTCACATTGCTCCTTTTAATGGTTCATATTCCTATCTATTTACTCTTTGAAACTCTTCATCTTCCTGTGATATTTCTCCTATTACACTTAAGGAATGGCTACAGCGCCTCATTCATTTAGTCTATTCTTTATTGGATGTATGTTCACACGGACTTTTTTTCCTCTTACCAAATTTGAGATTTTACTACCTTTCGGCTCTTCACTTCTGTAATTCATTGGAGGAGTTCATGCGACTTAGCACGTGACTACCCCACTTACTTTTGTTGCACATTTCCTTCATCTTCTGGCCTTCTCTTGTTCTTCCAGATTTAAACTTCTTGTCACCATTCTATATACCTCTTATCAGTTCTGAATGAGAACATTCTCTTTTCACATATTTCATCTTTACAGTGGTTTATTTTTACATCTCTTGATCCTGCTCAGTGGCAAGTTGTGCCCTCTCTAGGTATACTTACCTTTAAATCCCCACTGTACAATGTTTAAAGGTCTGTAACACTCACTAATGAAATAGGGTTTTTCACAAGACTGCTCAAGGGTTCTTCACTATACATGGCTTCATAAGTTAGTTTCTTTCCAGTCCATATCAACATGAGTAAAGCAGTGTTAGGATTTCTACCAATCCAAACTGGGATCAACCTGTTTTACAAAATTGGTTTTTCATGGTCATTTGCTCAGTCTTAAGGTGTTGTGTATTTATGGACTCCCTACTGGATTAGAATTTCTTTTTCATCATGTGTAGTGTGGGTGTCTTTGGTCTATGCAACTTACCAGTTCCTTGCTGCTGCAATGGTAGACCATGAAAGCTCTTGAGTGTGACCACTTCCACTCAGTTGAGAGGTGTAGAAGGTGAGTATTTTCCTTTTACTATGGCCCAGAAGACAAATACCCAATGCCACCTGGTTTTGGACTAGATGAATCCTCCAGATGCATTTTACTCTTTTGGCTAGCTTTACCCCCATTTTACCACTGTCTGGAAGTTAGTTCTCAGGTGGTCTGGTATTGGATTAGTGTGGTACCAGTCAAAATGAGTTCTCAAACATGTTGTTGATAGGGTCATTCTTCCTACTGCAAACCAGATAAAAATTCCCAATGTCACCAGGTTTGAGATTCCAGGTGACCTCTCACATTTGCATTATCCCTTTTCCTGGATAGTCTAATGCTGGCTGTGTATTGGATCTGCACACATATGCCCTGTCTGTGTTGTTGGATAAAAAATGCTTTTCCATTCTGCTTCTTAATCATGAGAAGAAAATGATTGGGACCTTGCTACTGTAGACTGGAAGACACATTACTGATGCTGCCTGGTTTTGGACTGAAGTTTACCCACCAAATACAGTCTGACGTGCTATAGCCACTTTACATCATACGGTGCATCCATTTACGGACTGACTTGCATCTTTCCCGCTTGAATTAGCTACACATATCTTTACAGTGCGTAAAGAGAGTATATCCTGATACAGATGTGATGTGATCTCTCATGAATGTGACCTTGTATGTTAGGGTATCAGATTCTATGAGTTCTCTTTAGATGCCTTTTGAAGGGTGCACATCCAGATAACTTTTTCATATGTCCATCCATCATTTCGGTGTGGGATTTTAGCTATTATGTGAGAGGAGGTAAGGTATTGTACTGGTAGTTATCATTTTCCAACACTGAAAATGTATTATTGGTACATACTAACCTCACTCACTGTTCTCACCCATTCTTTCCACTTCTAGTACTTTTTTTTCCAAACCTTAAAGTGGTGATTATGCTGTACAGTATAAAGGGTGGCAACTATGTTTGGAAGGTATGTTGCACTCCTATTAGTAAAAGGTTGTCATGTGATAATTTGTGTGATACAATGCAGCTATATTACATGTTATTATGATATTAGGGAACTTCAAGTCTAGTGGGGAGCCAAAAAATGTGTTTATAGAGGGCAGCATAAATTTAGGAAAGCTATTATGTGAGAGAGGCAAGTAGCTATTGGAAATATATTTTCAATATTATAAAATGTTACCACAACCGAAACAACTTTTAATTTTGGCTCTTTGTTTTAAATTTTAAAAAATCCTAAAAATATGTTAGATAACACATTTCTGATCAAGTTTTGGGTAATATGCAGTCTTTTTAATCTTACATTCTTGATCACTTAACATTTTAATTACAAGTTTCCTTTGCTTTTTTACTTCATTTTGACATAAGGTAACAAAACTACAAATCAATTTGTTTACATAGAGACGTGCAAAATTATTAACAGTTGTGTCACTGTGTGAAAAAGGGGAATCATAGAGCACATTTTTAGGAAACCTTAATATGTTGCATACAGCTGTACTTGTGCTGTTTTACCATTTATTCAGCAACTTTACTCTCTGTGTTGTATCCATGTTTCTAAGTTTTAAACTGTTTTAGTGTTTATTTTAACAACAATGGATCATTGATCAATAAAAGTATTTTTTTTAGTTTACTTTATTCATCTTAAGGACTAAACTTGAACATGTGTGTGTGTGTGCATACTGAAATAAAAGTGAACAGATGAATGGAAATACTTTGACTTTATTACATTTGTGTCGTATACATATATAAATGACAGTGCTTGTAGTTTCTCAAATTTATAACTGTCCTTTGTTTTTATAAAATTGCATTAATATCATTGTGATAACTCTGAAAAACATTTTTAGACCTTTGCCAACTTAAAGAAACAAGTTATAAATGTGTTGACAAAATCCACCGAGAAACACCAAACTGTATGTCTCACTTGCATTGAGTGATAACTGCAAAAAATTTTTCCCATTTTGTAAAGTGAACTACTGGGTAAGTCCTAAATCTTGGCAGGATGAGCTTGATTTTTTTAATCTTTATAAAAGTGACTACTTTTCAAGAGACAGTTGTAGCTCTGTTCCTTTTTTTTAACCTACTGGTGAAAATGATACATGTATTTTGTATGCTTTTTTCTCAACTTGTACATTAAATAAACCTAGAAATAATATGGGTTTTGATGAACACACATTTACTAAGAATCTGGGTCATTGTATTAAAATGGGGATATGAAGTTTGAATCTTACAATTTGCTGCATTGAAATATCTCTGAAATCTGCCATCATGATTTGATATAGTCCAAGTATTGTAAATTAGAATAATAGAGGGAAAAAGACAAAACTGTAGTTACCTTGAATATTAAACTTATCTATCCCTTAGTAGCATTACACAGTTTTGAGATTCACTTCAATATGTTGTGAAACTAAGAATAAGTACATTTATGACCTGGAAAGGAAGAATGTGAAATTATTATAATTCTCTGTGAATGCTGTTGTGACAAGTAATAGCAAAATGTTCATTGTAATTTTAAGTCTTTAACTCAGAAACTTTGTTTAACATTTGAAATTATGCTTAATTAGGGACCACTTTTTGAGACATAACTTTGAGGGACATTGCTCTCTTATTAAACACAGCTCAGAAATTGATGTTATCTTAACATATTAACTAAAGCAATCCATTGAGAAACTTTTATCTGTATGCATTAAATGTGTCACAGTTTCACAAACATTCCCATGCCCTGTATAATTGACATTAATTTTGAACATTAGTGTGACCTTATTACATGTTGGCAAGACTTTTAAGTTTATATAAACATTATATTTTTAAGTGAAAACTTGTGTAAACAAATGTCATCTATATGAAATATATAACTGACATTTTTAAATCTAATTATAAAGGGGTATTTTATACAAAATCTTTGGATTAATGTGATTTAACACTTAAGTGTAGTAATGACCAGTCACCATGTGCATATTCATTACAATAGCGTAAAATTGAAAACAAAACTATGTATAGTGAACTATATTAGATATGCATTTCTACAGGTAAAAGACTTTCTGAAAACTATTTTATAGTTTTCACACTTATTTTTCTGACTCAGCTTTCCCTATGCATGCACCCATATTGTGACTTAGAATTATAAGCTCTTAGTTCAGCACTAAGCCTGAGGACTTAGTGCTAAGAACTGATTTTTGATACAGATGTCTGATATTTCACATTGTGTTATGAGAGACAACATGCATGCATGTAATAATGTAATAAAGCTTTGTTCACTTAGGAGGAATACATTTACACTAAAATATGTAGGATTACATTGTGTTGAATGTTTTTTTTAAATTAGCTTGGATTTTTTTACTGTTTCATTCATATAATTTAAAAACAAAAATCAGGAATAGAATTTCTTTTAACCTGAAGCTAATTTGTGCATGTATACAACCATTCCACAAAGTTAAAGAAGCTGCAATGTATTTGAAGCTTATTTGACAAGTATATGTAGTTGTCATAAAACGTGTCTTATCAGACCCCCTCAGTGTGTGGATTCCTGTACGTGGTGATGGGACCTCCCAGGGAAGGTTCTGTTCTGTCTGGCTACCTTCTCTGGGATCTAAACATCCACTAATTCCACAAGTTAAGACAGAAAAAAGGGATTGTTCAACTACAAATAATCCATATGTTGCATTTCGAAGGCGCACAGAAAAAATGCAGACAAGAAAGTTATTCGAACTTTTCGTGTGTTATTGCAAGGATTATCACTTAAATGGATTGAAAAACATGTCATTAAAGTATTGTACATTGTTCAAGTATTTCATGAGGTTTCAAAAATCTAAAAGTAATTGTAACCCCTCGATGTGGATTCCTGTTCGTGGTGAGGGTACCTCCCAGGGAAGGTTCTGCTCTGTCTGGTTACCTTCTCTGGGATCTAAACATCCACCCACGTGTTTGCCATGCGTGGCAACCCGTGAAGGGGAGGAGAAGATCCTGGTGGTCGAGGGGTCCAACCCTAACACACCATTTTGGCCTTGAATTCCTCTAGACAGGCAGCCTTTGGGTGGCCCCCCTTGGGTCAATCAGCTGGTCCACTTGGGCTAGAGTCAACCAAGTATCAGTGTTGGAAGTTCTCAACGGGTGTTGTGGACATTGTGCCTGATGCTGGTGTTTGGTTATAGTGCTCATGAAACCCTGGCGTTGCTGCATTGTCTTTGCATGACTTTGTAGTGCATCCCCTTGTAGGGCTCCATAGTGAGTGGGGTCAGTGGGTACTGAAACTTTTCTTCTTTCCTATGGATCCTCCAAAAAATTTAAATGAAATTGTAAAAAAACAGTCAATGGGAAAGCGACCGCCTCTTGAATACTCAGAACAG
The DNA here is from genome assembly GCA_011833715.1 of Carcinoscorpius rotundicauda. Taxonomy (NCBI): domain Eukaryota; kingdom Metazoa; phylum Arthropoda; class Merostomata; order Xiphosura; family Limulidae; genus Carcinoscorpius; species Carcinoscorpius rotundicauda. Next base: position 55,264,434 of record CM022399.1, on the reverse strand, counting down.
CAATCTTCAACATCAGTAACACACGTACCTCATTTTCTTATATTACATTCTCTTTCGGAAAAACCTTCAGGGCAAATGTACCCTTTTTTTATTCAAAAGGGACGAGAGGGAATTGTTGGCTCTCCAAAGTCAGTAAAGAAGCTTCGATTTGGTGACATATTGGTTGAAACATCTACATTCCAACACAGTGAACACCTCTTGAATTCAAAGGCAATTGGTAATAAACCTATTGAGGTTACACTCCATGCCACTTTGAATTCTTCACGAGGAGTTATTGTTGAAAGGGATTTGAAGAACGTTCTTAAGTCAGAGATTCTTGCTGGTCTCTCCACTCAAGGAGTTTCTGCAGTGAGGCGCATCTCCACTCTCAAAGATGGAGTTACACTGCCAACAAATACCCTCGTTTTAACATTTACTTCACCATGTAAACCTGCCACCATCAAGGCAGGTTATCTCAATTGCAGGGTTTGGCCATACATTCCAAACCCTCTTCGATGTTTCCAGTGTCAGAGATTCGGCCACTCAAAGACATCTTGTCGTGGTTCCCTCACATGTGCTTGTTGTGGGGGCAAGTACCACAATGCCTGTGACTGTGACATGAACCCACATTGCGTAAACTGCAATGGTTCTCACCCCTCTGACTTTTATTCTTGCCAAAAATGGTTGGAAGAAAAAGAGGTGCAGCGTTTGAAAACGACACATAACATCAGTTATCCTGAGGCTCGGAAATTGCTGTCCACAACTCCATCTCGTACATATGCTGCTGTACTTCATTCCACAACTACAGTGGAAGTGCAGACAGATCTCTCTGTGCCTCTAAGAGATTCGTTTTCAAAACAAATGAAAAGCCTTTTGACCTCCGTGGTTAAAAAGGTTGATGAATCAACTTCCACACCCATCTCTGTTCCTCCCATACCTTCCAACAAACCATGTCAAGATCCATGTCCTTCAAATTCAAATACAGGCATTTCGTCTGATACATCGTTTTCTCCCACCACAAGAGACAAAACAATTATTCGTTCACGTCCTCAGTCACTGGATTCCCCTTACAAAAACAAAAACCTGCCCACTTGACCCAGAGCAGGATCCATGGAGGTTGATAGACCTCCTCCGATTAAAGACAGTAAAGAAAAAAGACGTGGTCGTAAACTGAAGGGTTCTCCAGCCACTTCACCTACCTGTTCTGAAAAATGGCCACCTTGATACAATGGAACAGTCGAAGTTTATGTTCTAATCTGGATGATATCAAAATGCTGATTGCTTCCTACCATCCTGTTTGTCTTTTTTTACAAGAAACATTTCTCAAATCTGCTGATACAGTTTCAATTCAGCAGTTTTTTCTGAACAGAAATGACAGATTGTGTGATGGTCGAGTACATGGAGAGGTGGCACTGTTGGTTGATCAACATGTGTCCACCCTGTCTTTGTCACTCAACACACCCTTGGAGGCCGAAGCCATCCATGTTTCCATGGGTCATACCATCACTGTTTGTTATCTGTACCTGTGTCCTGGAGAACCATATGATCAATCAGACCTTGTTGCTCTCATTGAACAGTTGCCATCTCCATTTCTATTCCTTGGGGATTTTAATAGACATCATCCCCTCTGGGGAAGTGCTATTATTGATGGAAGGGGTCGATCTGTGGAGCGGATGCTCTCTGATCACAATCTTTCTCTTTTCAATATTGGTTCTTCCACTTACTTTCATGCACCCAGTCAGTCCTTTACAACTATTGATCTCTCAGTTTGCTCCCCTTTATTATTCTCCCATTTTTCATGGAGGGTTGACAGTAATCCACTAGGCAGTGATCATTTTCCGATCCTTTTGAGAGAGACTGGCCGTGGTCGATGCCACCCTACCTGCGTGCCCCAGTGGAAGCTGGATCAAGCAGACTGGTCCACTTTTGCTGATCTCGCAGAACTTGATCCTGCCATCGTAAATCAGCCATCAATAGACGACTGTGTAGCAGCGGTAACTGACTGTATTATACATGCAGCTGCTCAGTGTATTCCTAAAACCTCGACATATTTTCCATGATATCCTCATCCGTGGTGGAATCCTGCTTGCCACTTAGCACGGAAAGCTCAAAAATGGGCCTGGGATACTTTTCGTAGATATCCCACACTTTCAAAGCGGGTTGCTTTCCAACGGGCCCGTGCACATGCTAGGTGGGTAAGACGTCAAAGCCAGAAGGAATCTTGGATTAAGTTCACAATCAGCATATCTTTTACCACCAGTTCCAAGGTCATATGGGACAAGATTCGAAAGGTTTATGGGCACTACAATTTTGTCTCCCTCTCGATCTTTCTCTCTGATGGTCAGGAGGTGACTGATGTTCGGAACATCGCTAACACTCTAGGTGAAAGCTTTTGCTGGGTATCTTCCACTTCTGCTTGTTCCTCCACCTTCCTGGCCATCAAGACTTGGGCAGAGTGATCATCTCTTTCCTTTCAAACTGACTGTTTCTTTGACTATAGTTGTCCCTTTGACCTGGTGGAACTAAAAATGGCCCTTCATCGGTCTGCCAGTACATCTGTTGAACCTGATGATATTCATTATGACATGCTGCACCATTTATCTCTTGCTTCTCTTGATGTCCTTCTGATTGTCTTCAACCGGATCTGGCAGGAGAATGTTTTTCCTGATTCCTGGTGCAAGGCTATTATTTTACCTTTCTCTAAGCCAGGGAAAGATCCCAAGATTCCTTTAAACTACCATCCAATTGCTTTGACGAGCTGTCTGTGTAAGACCTTAGAAAGGATAGTTAATGCTCGACTTGTTTGGTTCCTTGAATCAAACAACCTCCTCTCGCCCACCCAGTGTGGGTTCCGTTGACAGCACTCCACCACAGACCACCTAATTCATCTTGAAACATCTATCAGAGAAGCCTTTCTCAACCGCCAACATCTTGTATCAATATTCTTTGACATAGAGAAGGCTTATGACACAACATGGAGGTATGGCATTTTACGAGACCTCCATACATATGGGTTACGTGGCCATCTACTCATGTTTATTAAAAAATTTTTAATGGACAGGAGATTCCAAGTTCGTGTAGGTTCGACACTTTCCCGTTCTTTTGTACAGGAACTTGGAGTCCCTCAAGGCTGTGTATTGAGTGTCACACTCTTCAATATAAAGATAAATGCTATCACTGAACAACTCCCTCTCACTGTTGCGAATGGGCTATATGTCAACGACTTTCACATCTGATGCCAGTCGTCAAACATGAGATATATTGAGCGGCAACTACAAACTGCCCTCAATCATTTACGGAAGTGGACTCTGGCAAACGGCTTTAATTTTTCTCTCTCCAAAACTGTATGCATGCCTTTTTGCTGTTGACAGGGTATTCACCCTGATCCTGAACTTCATATCGGTGAAATTTTGCTGCCAGTGGTCCCGGAGACCAAGTTCTTGGGGCTTATCTTTGATCGTAAGCTGACCTTTATACTACACTTAAAGCGGCTTCGGGTCAAATGCACAAGAGCACTGAACATCCTCCGTGTCCTCTCTTCTACCAGTTGGGGGCAGATTGCTGTTCAATGTTAAAGGTATATCGTGCTCTTATTAAATCGAAATTCGACTATGGATCAATGGTCTATGGCTCTGCCAGACCCTCGGCCTTAAAGATGCTGGACCCCATTCATCACCAAGGACTTTGACTCTGCACTGGGGCTTTCTGTACCTCTCCAGTTCAAAGCATATACATTGAATCTCATGAACCTTCTCTACACCTTCGTCATTTGCAACTATCTTTACAATATACTTCGAAACTTCGTTCCTTACGAAAGCATCCCATCTGGGAATGTGTTTTCCTTCCTCGGTTGGCAGTACTTTTTCAGAACAGTTGCTCCGTTTGGCCTTTGCATCCAGGCGCAATTGGATGAATTGGTCTGTCCTTGGATAACATTGCAGATTCCACAGGTCGGCCCATCCCACCATGGCTTATTACAGCTCCCAAATGTGACCTTTCTTACAGTCACCTTAAAGGGGCAAATACTCCAGATTGGAAGTACCGTCTTTTATTCAATGAATATCTTTCAAACAATCATTCAGTTCCCATTTATACAGATGGTTCCAAATCAGGTAAGTCAGTGGGCTCTGCTATGGGTCAGTAGTTGCACACAGAATCCCCTCTACAGCTTCTGTGTTCACTGCTGAACTGTATGCCATATCTCTTGCCCTGGATCATATTGCAGCTGAGCAATACTCCAACTGGACTATTTATACTGATTCACTTAGTTCTATACTTGCCTTGGAATCGCTACACGTTAGCTCACATCCTATTCTCGCTGATATTCGAAACTGACTGGCCCATTTCTCATTAGTAGCTACTTCAATCCAGTTTTTCTGGATACCAGGCCATGTTGGTATTCGTAGGAACGAGCTTGCAGACATGGCAGCTAAATATGTCTGCTTCAGCACCATCACCCCTATGCCTATTCCATACATGGACTATGGTGTTGTCTTCAAGGCTCGGCTCTGTGCCAGCTGGCAGTCCACTTGGAGTGAGCAACGCGACAACAAACTTTTTCAAATCAAACCCAAAATTGGACTTTGGCCATCTAGCTTCCGTAAAGTTCGGAAGGAGGAAGTTGTTCTCACTAGGCTACGCATTGGTCACAGTTTTTTAACTCATCATTTTCTTTTATCTGGAACTGATGCACCAATGTGTAGTTTGTTTAACACTCAAATCACAATCAGCCATGTATTACTTTCTTGCCATCATTACAATTCTCAGTGATGGCAATATTTTAAAATATTTTTTCCCAGGGTCAGTCTGTGACATTGGACAGATTTATTGGTGATGGTGACTCTGTCCACCTTGATAACATTTTTAATTTTTTAATGGCCATTAATCTTTTTATCTCATTTAAGTGTTGCATATTTATTCGTAACACCTTTTTTTATTGTGGTTCTTTTTTTACAGTTTTAATCTCTCATTTAATTTGACATTGGAAAATTACCAGAACATTAAATAACTCGACACCAGGACTGGAAAGGCCAACTTCAGGTGACTTAACGCTACAGTTTGAACTACTCATTAGTCGTCCTGGCGAGTTGTTACTATACTTTTGCTGCATATCATTTTACACTTTTACTACTTTACTTTTTAGTACTGGCCATATTGACTCATAACCCAGAACCAAGACTGGAAAGACCAACTTCAGGTGACTGACGGTGGTTTTTATACTTACCTGTTAGTCTTCCTGGCGGGTTATGATCATTAGCATTCTGCTACAGGTAGTCCTTTACAACTTTGTTGACTGGATGTCAACATTGGTTTTTGCACCATTTTCTGTTTTTATTGCCGTTTTGCTTTTATCTTCAATTACTTTTATAAATTTTACTCCATTTACTTGACTTTTATTCTTTTCTGGACATTTGGCTACTCATTGTTGCGATTTTGCTATGTGTCTTTTGACACTTTTATTCTTTTACATTTTGATACTGGTTGCTGTGACACATAACCCAGAACCAGGACTGGAAAGACCAACTTCAGGTGACTGACGGTGGGTCTTGAACTTACCTGTTAGTCTTCCTGGCAGGTTGTGATCATTACCTTTTTGCTAGAGTAAATACCTTACAACTTCTTATACTCTGCCTTCTATCTTAACGTTGTAGACTAGGTGTCAACATTGGTTTTATACTTTTTTTTTTACTTTCATTTCCATTTTTGTTTTGTACTACATTTATTTTTTTTTTACATTTTTACCGGATGTCTGGCGCAGATAGCCTCGCCTCTTTGTGCCATAAAACACTAAATCAATCAATCTTATCAGACTGTAAGTCCATATTTAAGTCCACCACATGCATGTGAACACTTAGGCTCCAACATTTAGAGTTAAAAAAGTGGAGTAATAATTTTCAGGTGAGCACACATTTACCTTTTTTTTTCTGTTTCCTGAGTTATCCAGGTTTTGATTATTATTACAACTATAGAGATACTTCTGGTATCCTTGAAATTCCATAGTTAATTGGCTATCGCAATCTGCTGATACAATTGTTATGATTTAAACATTTATTTTATTTTTTTACTTAAAATTTCTGGTAAAATAATACTTAACAAAAAACTTATTAACAACTACTATGAATATTATTTTCAGTTTTATACACTTTAGGAATAAGAACTGTAGGGAAAATACTATATCAAAGATTTTATGCCCCACAAAAAGTTGTTTTTGGGGGGTGGGGAAACTATGATAGCTTAGTTGGTCTCAAAACTGAGTTTCTAGCTTAAAACTTCTGGAGAAGATTATTTTCTTTGCATACTTCAAATTATTTTAGTTGGTGACCTCAGAATGATAATTAAAACACATGTGCTGTTAACTAAGTCACCATACTTCAACTCCAAAACAAGTAACTGTGCATTAGGTTTATTATAAACCACTTGGTAAGCATAAAGTAAGTTTGCATATATTCACTATAATAAATATTCCAAAGTAAGTAATTTGAAGCTTTGACACAGTGGTCAAATTTATTGCTATCAGCTTGCACATGCTATTGAAATGCAAAATTAATTATAGATCTTAGAAGTTCACACAGTATTGTATATGCTTCATAAATAGATAATACAGGTATGATATATTTGCTCAGTAATCTACATAAATATGTATATTTGTATAATTAAATCACATTAATTTGATGAAATAATGCATGTGAATTGAATGGAATAAAGGTATGAGAATGTTAGAAGAAATAAGTTTAAATATACTGTTCTAACATATACAAAAAAAAATCTGAAACATATAACATTAAGTTGACATCTGCATGTGTACTTTTAAAGACACTTATCCAGTTATTCTTACTGATTCATAAATTGTTTTTTACTTGTTGTTATTTTGTCATATATTTGTTTATATTTACATTTCCTTTCTCACATCATTAAGATAACTGATTTTGAACAGATATTTTTTCAAGAAGAGATTTTGTTTACACAACAGCTTTTGTTGCAAACATAGGTAGGAGCATCACTTTTTGCCAGCAACATTGGGAGTGAGCATTTTATTGGTTTGGCTGGATCAGGTGCAGCTGCTGGGATTGGAGTTGGAGCATTTGAAATTAATGTAAATGTCACTTAGTAAAATTATTAGTTTCAAGTCTTTTTGTTAATACTTTTAAAAAAAACAGAAACAGATTGTGTGTAAAAAGAGCAGTTGTTATGTGTATTTAGTAATTTTATGTTCTGTGTAACTACCTAAAGTAAGGTTAAATGATTTAACACCAACATACACATTAAATCACACATAATGTTACAAAAGTATGTAGGTTCAACAAATAAATTAAAGAAAAAAAATCAAAACACTTTAACCTATTGCTTTGAAAAGGTGTACATTTATTTATTAGTGTTGACTTAATTAGGCTTTTTATTATAATTACCATATTGTGTTATTGTTATTGGGTCAGTATACTACAACTCGATCAAATTATACAGTCTCAGTCTTACACTTATTTGTAATTTATTTCCATTTGATTCCTTATAGAATTACAAAATATCAACACTTAAACATCTTATTTAATCTAAACATTTTTTTCAGACTTGTTCTGCAAACTAATATTTAAAGAACTATTTACATTTTACTTTTTTCACACTTGAAAAGAGCAAAAAGATATTGTGATTAATTAATTTATAATGTTTTCTTATTACTTCAGTAAGAAAACATCAGAAGCTTAAGTTCCTAAGAAAATTGAACAGGTTACTATTGATAATTAAAATAAAGAAAATAGAGATACTATCTGATGGTTATTTTTGTTTTGATTTGTGTTTTTTGTGGCAATTTATCCATAAATGTGGATTAAGGATTATTCAAAATTGTGCCTCACCATTCACAGTACATAAAATTATAACACCTATAAAAAAAAAAAAAAGTATGCTTGTAGATATGTGAACACGACTGTAGGCAATCATATTTCAAAATTCTACTAATTGTATCATCAATGACAAAGTTATTTTTCATATTTGACAAAAGAAAGTATACCAAAGAATAATGGCTGAAAAGAGGCAAAATCCTAAACTGAAAACAATTTGAAATGGTGAAGTTTTATTTATTTTAGGATTTAAGAAACTTTCTTATGGCAGAAAAAAAAAATGAACTTAATCAAGAAAATGACTAAAGTATTACAAATAATTTTTCCATACTTTAGGTATACTTAAAACTTGCCAAAGTTGAGGGGAAGATAAAAATAAAATATTTTTCCAAAACTTTTGGAGAGTATAAAATGGCAGCAACTTTTATGCTGCATGCAATTACTATATATATATATAATTTTATTCTTGAAACTGGTAGTAAGACTATGACCTTCACTTAGCTATATCCTTCTAGCTTATACAGTTATAGATAGTTTAACACGAGATTTACCCAAAACATTACATCGAAAACGTTTTGTTAAAAGAAATTAAGCTTAATGTTTATAGTAATTACCTGTATGTAATTATGAAATCTAACATACAAATACTCAACAGAGTACTAAGAAGTAGTCTGGAAAAGCTTGTTAAGTCTGAAAAATAATTGATTTATTTTTATGTTCATTAGAAAGTATGAAATAAGGTCTTATTAAGTGTCAAGTTTGAAGACTCGTGAAGTGTTTGCTGCTTTATTTGTTCCATTTTTTATTTGACAATAAGAAAATGATGTAATATAAAATGAAAACTAGCTTTCTAGCATTGTAACATTTTATTGAATTAATTGAAATTAAATATTCACATCAGTTATATTGTACAGAGTACTTTGAAGTTAAACTATTCATTTACATTAAAACAAAGTAGGAAATTTAATGTTTTAAGAATAAATTCATAACTATTTTTAGATTTGTTACATTATAATAGTGATTATAATTATTTATGTTTAGACATGAAAATGTGAAAGTGCTGTGTTGCACTAAAATTCCCTTTTAAAGAAAGTAACATCTAAAACAGGGTTTTTTAATTCTTTACAGGCTCTTATTATTCTGCAGTTTACAGGGTGGATATTCCTACCTGTTTTTATTGCATCTCGGGTATGACATAAAATATTTTTTTTAATGTCATGTGGATATAATAAATTCAATTAAATGAGTTGTCTTTATTTTAAATATTTTTATTTATCATTATACTCATTGGTTACTGTGGTAGATATTTCAGAAAACAAATGACACAAGAGTGTGTCCTAACTGATCTGAAAGAAAATGGTTTCAGGTTTTTTTCAGTTTTTTAATGATCATGTATGATTTTTATGGACTTCAGAGTTGTAGAACTTATTCCATTTTTAGTTTTAAAATTCTCTTCATTTTGTAGTATAGATTTTGATTTGTGTTATTTGAGAAATATTTAGAAATTATAGTTATTCTGTCACACAACAGTTCATGACATAGTCTAACACTTGGCAATACACTGTATATACTGCATCGTATCTTAATTTATCAAAACTCAAAAAGTTGTATCATTATTTTATTACTTTGTCTTTATGACAGTTACGTAAGAAACCTGATTTATTACTATAAAAGTAAATCCTATCATCAATGAAAGGATCTGTGATTAAAAGATATAAAAAACAATTTTGAAATTATACAGGATTAAATTATCTTCAAAGACATTAATTCGTTCACATTGATAGTTGATAGTAGAAATAAAACCATCTTGTGTTATCTCAAATATTCAGTTCATAATTAATATCGCCCCCCAGTGGCTCAGCGGTATGTCTGCGGACTTATACGCTAAAATCCGGATTTCGATACCCGTGGTGGGCAGAGCACAGATAGCCCATTGTGTAGCTTTGTGCTTAATTCAAAACAAACAAACATAATTAATATCATGTTTTTGACTTAGTTTTTCATTAGCAAACTGAATTCAGGAATTTCAAGGGAAATAATACCCTAAAACATTTTGTATCATGTATGGTGACATGTAATTGACTTAAAGAAACATGATAAGTTTTTTTACACAAGAAACTTGTGTGGATGAAGCCTATTGGCTGGGATCCTTAATTGTGAATCCTAGGTATTCGGATTTACATGTTTCTGCCATAAACTTATGCTTGATCTTTTTGACTCTGTGGGTGGTATAACAGTGGTGGTGATCAAACCTTACTAATTGTCTTGATAAAAGTAACCCAATAGTTTCTAGTGGAAACTCTTGACTAGTTGCTTTTCTCTAGCCTATCACTTCAGCTATGTTCAGATATTCCTTGGCATAACTGTGAATGAAAATTCTTATACAAATAAATATGTTTATCATACTACTTATGAAGTAGATATTGCATATCATGCTTATTAGAAATTAACCTGTCATTTAAGAAAACCAAACTTTTTTTAATAATTTAAGATTATGTACAGCTACTCAAATTAAAATTTAAATAAAAAGTTAAAGTTTTCTACTGTTTTATCTTAATTGTAGGTATGTACTTTGCCTGAATTTATGTCTAAAAGATTTGGTGGACAAAGGATTCGAACTTTCCTTGCAGTTCTATCTCTTATCTTGTACATCTTCACTAAGATATCAGTAAGTGAAGAAGTGTTAGTTTTCTTTTATAAGATTTTGTTTTATCTTACTTAAATAGCCTATTTTGTCACATTTTGGCTTTGTACAAAGTGAGACTTGTTTTTAACAATAATCTGAAATGATAAAAATAAGTCTACAATATTTTTATTGAAAAATACTTATACATCAAGGAAAAAAGAGGATGCCTGTAAAGGTAAAAAAAATTATTATGATAAAAGCATTTATTTGAATAATTTTCAAAGCTATAAAAGTTTTGAAATGTATAATTTTTGCTGAAACATTTTAATTTAAAAAAATTACCATAAAATGTTTGTCAAATAAACATGAAGCTTCATGTAAGTGGATTGGGCAGACCTAGATGATTGGAAATTGAATAGTTTTTTCTCAACTTATCAAAGCTTAGTATGCTAGAGTAAAGATTTTGAGTTAAGAGTAAACATATTGTAATTTTTAAGTTAGATATGCAGTAAACATATCTAAATACTGAAAATATTTAATTCTTTCACTTTGGGCTTGGAATAATATACACGACTTTTTTTACACGTTTGCACGCATTAAATATTTGCACTACAACTTTTGATACAGCATGTGTATCTTCAAAAAATTTGGTAGACTTTTAGTAAAGATTACAGTATTTTGTAAAAAAATAACAGATTTTTTAGTGACATATTTTTATTAAAGATTTGTTTTTGAAAATAGATTCTCTGTTTTGTTACTACTCTGAGTGCAAAGTGATTTCATGTTGCAGTTAAAAAACTATTCTTCTTTACAAATATCTTAAATATTATTTATGTAACCTCTAAACACCTAAATCCAAAATTCCAAATGTTTGTTTTCAATAAGACTATATATTTTATGTTATTTTCTATACTCTTAACGGTGTGGAGTTTGTCACTAAACCAACCTCAAAATCACCATAAAAAATTAAGAAATAAATACAAATTATGTTTTTTTCCATGCTAGAATGACAATATATTATTGCATTAAAATACAAATGTTTAGTCTAAGTAACTTAAGTCTCATAATAACATTCCAGCCAGCCTTTTGCAAACGCTTATATGCCAAAGCAAATGTTTGCAGTTATTTGCAATGATGATCGTGCAACTCACTACTGAGACCTCTTGTTGGACATTTCCTTCTCTGTTTAGGACTTCTTTTTGGTATGGTCTTTAACTTTTAATTGGCTAGTATTTAGGCTAATTTCATAGTGTTCACATTTTCCCAATTAAATGCTAAAAACGTTTTTCATTTTTGTTTTCCTTTTTTTTTTATCTTTTGAAGCTTTATTCAAATAAGTGGTTGAGTCTAACAACACAAAATGCATATTTGTTCTTTATGTTCATTGGCCTAAAGATTTTGCCCAGCAGTGTATATATATTTTTATTATATTGACCTTCCAGTCATACCTAATTAACATAACTTGCATTGGTGCATTGCACATGTGCTCATGTCAGTGGTATAAAACTGACCTTTGGTCTTTCCTGTCTTGGCTGGATTTCAGTTAACTAGTATTTTATAACATACAGTAATGTTTCAATTATTACACATTATACATATATGTATGTATATGGATAATTACTGTTTAGAAATAAATTATTGAATTTATTTTTCTTAAAATATAGAACAATAAATCATGAAATAAAACAAACAGTTATCTCTTCTCCCTATGACCTTTGTACTTGATTTTTGCTGGATGTAAGTTACTAAACCTTTTAAGTTTTGTGTGTGGAGGGTATCAAACAATTTTTTTTTTTTAAAGATTTTATATATGCAGTTGAACTACTAAAAAAAAAATCATAAATAACTACATTGATACAATAGAGTTTCACTTTAATTTATTAAGCTTAGTAACTAAGATGTAGTATTTAGATTAAAAAAAAATGAAACTTTGAGCAGGCTAAAGACAACCTGCCTGCTTGAAACCTTGGATAGAAGGAACATGGTAGCCTTTTTACATCTTAAAATGGCTGAGAAAACACTCTTGTGATATTCTAAGATGATGATTGGTTATTCACATACCATTTACTGTACTAAGAGTATATAAAGGACCATTTCAAAAAATGCATTTGATTCAGTACATGAGCCATATCTCAGCAAAATAAAAAGATACAAGGTTCTTATTTTGTATTATTACTTGGTAATATTTGTAGTTTGAGTTCCTAATTTATACAAAACTATAAACTTAGTATTTTGACATCACAACTATCTAATTTTAAACAGTGCTGCATTTAACATACCACATGATTTGCAAACATTTGTATTTAGATGTTTTATTTTAACATTTACTTTTAAATTAATAAATTAACTTCTGTATAGTATTAAAGTTTGAATTATAATCTACAATTTGATTCTGAACTTACTGACATAAATTCATAAAATAGTAGCTCAAAACTTTGCAAATCAGTAAATACAATAATATGGGCTTTGACTCACGATTCATTGCAAAAGGGTTAAATGAAGAATCTATAATTTATTCAACTTTAAAGTACTTGGCATAGTAAATTTAAAAGGGTTTTAGAAAGTCTTGTATCATTACAGATGCAATTTCCAGGGTCTGAAAACAGATAAAAAGTGTTGATTCTGATCCATCAAATGTTGATATTTAGATTTCAGTCTTCATAATACCCACAGTGCTTTTCAATCTGGCTTTAGTAGTGTTGAGTGTAATATCAGATATCCTTTAAAATATACACACACACACACATACACACTCTTTAAAGACACACGAGTTATGAGAAATGACTATGAAGAGATCACTAAGATATTACCATTTGAAGGGATGTGTCCAACACATTCTGTAGAAAATGTTTTAGTGGCAAATCGTGGCATACCCTCATTTAAAGTTGTGTACAGATATCATTGAAAAATATTCTGTCCTTTTTAATTGTTAAAGCATCTATTTAAAGCCCACTTACCATTCCAAAATCGTTATTCTTTTTGTCATTTCCAAAAGTGTTTACCCCTTTTCTGACAGCATACCAAACATGTAAGTCAGTGTTACCATTGTTATGTTGTGATATTGAAAACCTTCTGATGTACCTAATGAAAGGGTGTATAGACAGAGATGTTCTCTAAAAGGCAGTCTGTGTCAATACTGTTGAATATTGATGTTTCAAAAGCTAATGTTCAGAAATTTGCTAAACATATTGATGTAGGAATTTTATATGCAAAAAAACGGCTCTTTTGGGCTCAGAAAACACTTCAAATAGAAGAGCGAACAACGTTTCGACCTTCTTCGGTCATCGTCAGGTTCACAAAGAAAGAGGTAACTGGCCGGAAGCTGACCACATGTTTGGAAGGGGTTGTATAACTGAGTGTCGCAATGTAGAGGGCGCGGTTTGATGTTTGAATATATAATTTATCTATAATATTAATATAGGTATAATGGTGTTCCTTTATATTGGTTTATTTTGGGTTTAAGTTGTTGTATAAGTAAGGCTTCTTTAATTTTTCGTTTGTTTATGTTTGTTTCTTTATTTAGTATTTTAGTGTTTTCTATGGTTATGTTGTGTCCATTTGACTTGCAGTGTTCGAAAACGTGTGAAGGTGACTTTTCATGTTCTTTGAATCTGGTTTCCATTTTTCTACTTGTTTCTCCTATATAGAAGTCGTGGCAGTTATCACATTGTATTTTATAAATAATGTTGGTGTGGTGTTTGTCAGTGTAGTTCTTACATAGTATAGACCTTAGTTTTGTGCCTGGTTTTTGAATAAATTTAGTGTTAACTGGAATGTTATATTTTGTTACTAGTTTTTGCCAAATGTTGGTTATTTGTTTGCTGATGTCAGGAATATATGGTATACAGCAGTATATGGTTTCGTGATTTTTTGATTCGTGAGATATATTTACTTTTGTTGGTTGATTTTGCTTTCTGTCTAGGTGTGTGCGTATAATGTTTTCTACGGTTTGTGGAGGAAACTTATTGATGTTGATGAAGTATTGTTTTATTTTATCTAATTCATCGTTAATTTTATCTGGTGAGCATAGTTTTATGGCTGTGTTTATCTGGTTTCTTAGTATGTTGAGTTTTTGTTTTGTTTCATGTGCTGAGTCCCAAGGAATGTATAGTCCAGTATGGGTGATTTTTCGGTGGATTTCTGTTTTGAATTGTGTGTCGGTTCTTATAATTTTGAGGTTAAGAAATGATATTTGATTGTTTTCTTCCTGTTCACATGTGAAGTTAATGTTGGGATGTATAGAGTTAATGTGAGTGAAAAAGTTAAGTATGTGTTCTGTAGATTCGAATCCCGCAACCGTGTCATCTACATATCTGTACCAGTATAGTGGTGGATGTAATGCTGTATTAATTGCTTGTGTTTCAATAATGTAGAAAAGAACAACTAACCCCTAATTTTGTAAAGGTAAAACTTTCAAAAGATTTTAATAAATACACAAACATTATCCAAAATTTACAGAAAAAACTACTTAAAGCCATGTTGAACACAAAATACAAAGAACTACATGACTTACAAAAACAAAAAATGAACTTAGACCATCAACCTTCATGCTGCATTAAACCAGAGATTTACGGACTAATACAACGAAACATAAACCAAATCAATACTAAAAACGATAGAGACAAAAAGATCCGCCACAACAAAAAACTTGAAAAACTAAGATGTAAGCAACAGAAAAGACATCAACATGACAAACCGTTGACCAACCTCATAATTAACAGATCTGACCGAAAATTAAACACAGACGAGATACATCTACTTAACAAAGGACTCAACTTCGCAATAGCACCAAGGTACATTCCAACCATAGAAATCAAAACATGTTTAGAAGACCTAGCCAGGAGACTTGTGATACTTTCTACAGAAAACAAAAACAACAAACAGAAAGAAGACAACTTAGATAATTTTATTGACATCCAACAGCCAAACTTCCCAGGTAAAATTACAAATTTATATTTTCCAGAAACACCTAAAAACATTATCTTAAACGATTTTTTCAAAGAATTTTCTTACAAAACTATCAACATAATTTCACAAAACAGAAAACTAAAAAACAACCTTACAAAAAGAGACATTAATTCCATTAAAAACCTAAAACAAGACAGAAACATAAAAATTCTAAAAGCAGATAAAGGCAACGCTATAGTAATAATGAACACGAATGAATACATACAAAAAATGAATAACATCCTATCAGACACGAACAAATTTAAACCAATACACACAAATCCAACAAAGACACATGAGACGCAACTAAACAAATTACTACTACAAATGAAAAAAGCCAACACAATTTCACAAACACTTTATTCCTACCTACGCACACCGCAAATATACGGCATCCCCAAACCTCATAAACCAGATTGTCCATTACGACCAATAATGTCAACATATGAATCGTTTAATTACAATCTTGGTAAATACATAGCATGGGCATTCTCCAAATATGCAACATCAGCCAGCTCATTCATCAAAGACTCTTTTAATTTCAAGTCTAATCTAAATCAACTTAATCATAAAGCCTTAATGGCCAGTTTCGATGTTATATCCCTCTTCACAGAAGTTCTAACAACAGAAGCCTGCAAGATAGCCTTAGAACTCTATATTCGAGATCCTAACCCGATTATAGACATTCCCAGTAACCAGTTAGCAACCCTCATAGAATTCACCACAATAAAGACAAACTTCATGTTCAACAACCAAAACTATATACAAACAAATGGCCTAAGCATGGGCAACCCAGTATCGCCAGTTCTAGCCAATATTTTTATGACACAAATTGAAACACAAGCAATTAATACAGCATTACATCCACCACTATACTGGTACAGATATGTAGATGACACGGTTGCGGGATTCGAATCTACAGAACACATACTTAACTTTTTCACTCACATTAACTCTATACATCCCAACATTAACTTCACATGTGAACAGGAAGAAAACAATCAAATATCATTTCTTAACCTCAAAATTATAAGAACCGACACACAATTCAAAACAGAAATCCACCGAAAAATCACCCATACTGGACTATACATTCCTTGGGACTCAGCACATGAAACAAAACAAAAACTCAACATACTAAGAAACCAGATAAACACAGCCATAAAACTATGCTCACCAGATAAAATTAACGATGAATTAGATAAAATAAAACAATACTTCATCAACATCAATAAGTTTCCTCCACAAACCGTAGAAAACATTATACGCACACACCTAGACAGAAAGCAAAATCAACCAACAAAAGTAAATATATCTCACGAATCAAAAAATCACGAAACCATATACTGCTGTATACCATATATTCCTGACATCAGCAAACAAATAACCAACATTTGGCAAAAACTAGTAACAAAATATAACATTCCAGTTAACACTAAATTTATTCAAAAACCAGGCACAAAACTAAGGTCTATACTATGTAAGAACTACACTGACAAACACCACACCAACATTATTTATAAAATACAATGTGATAACTGCCACGACTTCTATATAGGAGAAACAAGTAGAAAAATGGAAACCAGATTCAAAGAACATGAAAAGTCACCTTCACACGTTTTCGAACACTGCAAGTCAAATGGACACAACATAACCATAGAAAACACTAAAATACTAAATAAAGAAACAAACATAAACAAACGAAAAATTAAAGAAGCCTTACTTATACAACAACTTAAACCCAAAATAAACCAATATAAAGGAACACCATTATACCTATATTAATATTATAGATAAATTATATATTCAAACATCAAACTGCGCCCTCTACATTGCGACACTCAGTTATACAACCCCTTCCAAACATGTGGTCAGCTTCCGGCCAGTTACCTCTTTCTTTGTGAACCTGACGATGACCGAAGAAGGTCGAAACGTTGTTCGCTCTTCTATTTGAAGTGTTTTCTGAGCCCAAAAGAGCCGTTTTTTGCATATAAAATTCTCAACAAGTGGGTTTCTCGACATCACTGATATTGATGTAGGGTTCTGTGTTACCAATAAACTTTGAAAAGTAACAACCTTGAGAAAAATATTGCAACATAAAGAAATAGAATTTTAAATGGATACTTACAAGATAATGATAAAGTAAATGTGAATTTGTTTGACAGAAGTACACTGAATTACTCTCATATTGAAATATTGCATGTCTTTCTCTATATAAGATGGCAGATGTTTCAGGGAACTACAGAAAGTTGAGAAATGAAGAAATTTGGTTTGTCTCAGTAAGTCAAACAACTTTAAAAAATAAGCAGTGTGAAATTAAGGAATTAGATTGGAAATTTAAAAACTGAAAAAGGGTCTAAAATTGGGTAAAATTATGTATGAACATTATTCTATAGAGAACAACATGGTTAGTTAAGGAAATAAAGTTGTTTTCTTTACTTGATATCATCTTACTAACTGACTTTTCTTGTTTAGTATGGTTATGAAAAAAACCAAATAAAGGCTTTGGAAAGTGTTGAAAAAGTCGTGGAATTTTATTCTGACTTAAGTGTATGAACCCTGATATAATATCATGGAGAATTTTATGAATACACATAATAATTTAATTGTCTGTTTGTTCTTATTGCTGCTATGTTTCTGTTTACAAGCACAGCTGCAAGAGTACTCAGAGTCATAGTTTATTTCAACCTGCAGTTTAGTAACAGATTAGATACTCGTATATTCTCATATGGAGTATATAAAATATGCACAGAAAGTTTAATAAATTTACTGTTGTTTTTCCCTATTCTGTCTCAGGTTTTCTTTATAAGTTCAACAGCAAGGGCCATTTAAAAGTAGTTCTGTTGTTGTTATGTATATGGTAAATATTTTGTAAACGACAACATGTGTTGTGTCTAAATTTTTATTTCTATTATTCATTTTTCCATATTGATATTATTGTTTCGAAGTTTAAACTAATATTTTGTTATTTATTTAGGGTAACATTTTAGAATTTTCTAGAATTAGGTAGATCAAATATATGACCATAAATGGAAATGTTTGGCCTAGCGTCTAGACGTAGAGTCTCGTGCAAAAACATACATGCACAGATTACTCTGTCGAATTTCTGGTGAATGTTCGAGAAAAAGAGTCCTAATAATACATATAAACAGATGGAGATAAGAAGGGAGAGAGAGTCAGTCATTAGTTTTATTCGAAGAACAAGTGAGAGAATCAGTCATCAGTTTTTATTCGAAAAAAGAAGAGAGAGTCAGTCATTAGTTTTATTCGAAGAAAAAGAGTGAGATTCAGACATCAGTTTTATTTCAAAAGAAGAGAGTTAGTTATTTGAGAAAGATTAAGTGTTTGCTGTGGATATTCAACTTGGTTTTGTGATTGAAGTTAGATCTACGGAAGCTGTGATTTTATTCCGTCAATCTCTACGATACATCTGAATTACTGCTTGTGCTGAGACGCGGCGAATTTATTGAACTGTGAACTGTTTCGGAATTTCTTCGTGGGACCAAATTCACACCCTAGACAGGAATTTGAGACTTTAATTTTAGATCATTACATTAGATACAGGCCAGTACCGTTTTGTATTGTGATTTATTCTGAAGTTTGAAACTAATATTATTTTGTTTTGTAATTAATTTCGAATGTTGTAACTTAATATCTGTCACTGTTATTATACAATTTATGTCATATCTGTTATATTTGTTAATAGTTTAGTGTAATAAATTATACAAGCTGTTATCTGTGTTTTTCTGTTGCGTTTAATCTACGAAGAACTTAAAACATAAAAAATACGTAACAGTTGTTTTCAGTACAAAAGCATTGCTAGTGAGATTGGGTGTTAGAATTGTATTATTTAAATTTTTCATGTCAGATCACTACAAAAATCTCAAAAATATTCTTTACATTATTCAGAAATAGATTTACAAGTTTTTATATTAGCAAAAATTCCAACATTTTTTTCTGACAAATTTTTAAATGTCAAAAGCTAAATTATAATACATCTAAATTTATTTTTATATACTTTCAAAAATCAAAATAATGTTCTTTTAAAAGTCCTGTCAGAATTGACACACCCACTATTTGTTGCTATATATTCAAAATTTTGTGAATGTCTCTTTGTATGTTAATAAACTTCGTACATTTGTATCAACAAGTTTTATTAATTTTTTTTAATATATTATTTTCATGTAAGAAATTAAAGTAAATTATCCTCTTCATTCCAAATATGACTTTGCATGTTGTATATTAAAGGGAAATTAAAATACATATGCAAATAAATATTTCGACCACATTATTATCAGTTTTCATATTGTTAGGTGATTCTTTAACTTTTTGTGTGAAAATTCAAGTTTTAGTCAGGCATTGCAAGAGAACATATTATAGAACTTTATGGTCACTTTCTTTTAAGGTCAATAACTACAGAAACAACAATCTGTGATATGTTGCCAGATATAAGAAGTTTATCAAAAAGCATTAAACAAGTGAACAGTGTTAATTACTAATTAATATTAACTTCCAATCATGATAAGCTATGTTTTTAGGGTAATACTAAATATCAAATTAGCCATTATTATTGCTAATTAAATATACTTCTCTTAAGTTTCTAAGTATAAAGTTTGGTATGTATGGTTATCATTTAGATATCTTCCCTGTAAATAGTTTCCAGCTGTAAGTGCAGTAATATTTCATGAGGTCTTACCTGCTTTGGAGATTTAGGTTAGTTTTAAGTACAAATATTAAACTAATGTTGCACAGCAGTCTTTAAAATAAAAGTATAATGAGACACAAAGTAATAGCATATGATATACCAGCCAGTATAGCCAATACTGTTAATAGAACTATTAGTAAAAATACAGTACTTATTCATGGAACACAAATACTAATTATTGTTTGAACTATCTACAGTGTTTTATAACTTATGAAACTATCTTCACTGACTTGTATTGTTAATATTTAAAGGTAAATCTCTATTCTGGTGCAGTCTTTATTCAGCAAGCCCTCAGATGGAACTTGTATATCTCTGTACTTCTACTGTTACTAATGACATCAGTCTGCACTGTTTCAGGTAGATGTTCTGCTTAGTATTTTTGAATGTTTGCAAACACATCACAAAAACAGGTTTAGATACTAATGCTGTTAATTCCAAAAACAGTTTGTAAAATTAATTGTATGTCACCTTTGTTTAGTATTTTATATTGCAAAAACATAATATTTTGAATTTATTTTTACAATTTGAGTATCTTTATTATTTCATATGAAATGACTTTTTCTCTCATTTCAGTTGTTATTCTTTTAACTCTAAAACTTTAATTATACTAAAATATTTTTATCATATTAGTTTTATCTAATATTTTTTAATATTATTTTTTAAAATAAGGTATAAAATACAGCTAAAAGGAAGTTTTAAAGTAAATTGTATTCTCAGATTGATTATTAGTAATGGATAGCAAAATGTTCATTACCATGTACTAGCTCTGCTTAAAGAATGAATCATTATAACAATGTTAACGTAATACTTAGATAATAATGATTTGACATCCACTCAGCTATGTAGAGAGTGAATCATGTATTGTTTATAATTTTTTTGCTGTAAATGAGAAAGATATTTAAGAAGGTATACACAACTAATATTTATTTAGTCTTACAGTTAATTTTTTCAAGTTGTTAGTTGTTTTCTTGTTTTCCATGTACACATGTTAGATGACTGGACCTAACTCAATCCTTTCCTTAAAACTTCAGTTTCATAAATAGGTTGATCAAAATTCATGTCAATAGTATTTTTACAGACTTGAACAAGTTTTTTTTTTATGTTTATAAACTCCTGTTTGGTATATTACTATCTATGTCATAATGAAATATGTTACCAGTGCTAGCCACAAGGTAATAATGTTGAAATACTTTTATTGAGAAAAAGTGTTTTCTTGAAAACGTTCTCTATTATTTTATTTTTTACTGATGTGATAGAATCAAATAATACTGTGTCACAACATCATTTATGTTTGGTTTTGATTCATAATAATACATTTTAACTGTGTATTTATATATTTGAAAAATAAGATGTTCATTCTATTCATTTATATAAGAACACAAATTCACTTTCGATGTCAAAATTAGTATGTAGTAACCCTTCCTCTCCACAGTTACCTCAGCAGTAAGTTTGAGATCTTCTCACAACAAAACACTATATTGTAATCTGCACAATAAGTAGAGCAGAAATAACCCATTGTTTGAATGCAAACATGCAAAATTTCAGAGCAGTTTTAGTTTTTACATTGACATTACAAGTTAGTCATATTTCAATTACTACAGAATTAGTTTCTTTAAAATAGTAGTATATTTATCAATTCATTTTGCTAGGTGTATTTCAAATTTTTAAATAATCTTTTTACAAGTGCATTTTTCTGTGACAAAATCATTTATTTTCAGGTGGCTTAGCAGCTGTAATATATACAGATACCCTGCAGTTCTTTATTATGCTTGTTGGAGCTGGTATAGTTGCTGTGAAAGGTAGTTTATTGAAAGGTTGACATATTTATACATGTATATGTAAAAACCTTTTTTTTTAGTATTTTATAGCATAACTTTTAACTACTAGTAAACATGCAGTCATGTGAAAAAATAAGGACACCCTATGAAAGCCTGTGTATTTTTGTAACATTTTTAGATATATAAATATTTAATCTCAATTTTGACAATACTGAGAGATTAAAGTAATAAAACTAAACAATTAAAACTGAAGAAAAGACTTTTCAAGATCTTCTGTAAAATGTAATTCTACAAAAATGCATATTCTGAGGAAAAAGTTAGGACACCCCAACATTTATACCCACTTAAAATGGCTCAACTCATACACAGGTGTATCACACCAAGTGCACGTGATTAGAAGATTGTTAATTGACATTTTGAATGAGGCTTGCCCTATTTAAGCCTCAAATATTCAGTTTGGTGTGCTTCTGACTGTTGAAATGAGAGTGAGCACCATGGTGAGAGCAAAAGAGCTGTTTGAGGCCTTCAGAAAGAAAATTATAGCAGCTTATGAGACTGGTAAGGGATTTAAAAAGATCTCAAAAGATTTTGAAATCTGCCATTCCACTATCTGGAAAATATTCAACAAGTGGAGGGCTTTCGAAACAACTGCCAACATGCCATGGTCTAGTCAGCCAAGCATGTTCACCCCGAGAGCAGACCGCAAGATGCTAAAAGAGGTCTCCAAACACCCTAACATGTCATCATGGGACCTACAGCAGGCTCTGGCTACTGTTGATGTGAATGTGCATGCCTCTACAATAAGAAAAAGACTGCACAAGTGTAACTTGCATGGGAGGTGTGTAAGGAGGAAACCTTTGCTCTCTGAGAGAAACATCAAAGCCAGACTGAAGATTGCCAGAGAGAATGTAGACAAAGACCAGGACTTCTGGAATAATATTCTTTGGACAGATGAGTCCAAAATTGAATTATTTAGACACCAGAGCAGAGGACATGTTTGGTGTAAACCAAATACAGCATTCCAGGAAAAGAATCTCGAACCAACTGTGAAGCATGGAGGTGGATGTGTCATGGTTTGGGGCTGCTTTGTTGCAGCAGGACCTAGACAGCTCACAATTATAGAATCCACCATGAATTTTACTGTGTATCAGAAGGTGCTTGAGAATCATTTGCGACCATCTGTACAAAAATTAAATCTGAAGTGGAACTGGATCCTGCAACATGACAATGACCTGAAATATACCAGTAAATCCACCAAGGACTGGCTGAAAACTAAGAAATGGATAGTTCTGGAATGGCTGAGTTAAAGCCCAGATCTTAAACCCATCGAGATGCTGTTGGGTGACTTTAAACAGGCTGTGCATGCAAGAAACCCCTCAAACATCTTACAGCTGAAGGAATTCTGCATTGAGGAGTGGGGGAAACTTTCTTCAGACCGATGTCAGAGACTGGTAGATGGCTACAAGAAGCATCTCACTGCAGTTATTTCAGCCAAAGGGGGTAACACTAGCTATTACGGGGTAGGGTTTCCTTTTTCCTCAGTTCGAATATGCATTTTTGTAGCATTACATTTATAGAAGATCTTGAAAACTCTTTTCTTCAGTATTAAATTGTTTAGTTATATTCCTATAATCTCTCAGTATTGTTAAAATTGAGATTACATACCTATATATTCAAGATTGTTACAAAAATACACCGGTTTTCATAGGGTGTCCTAATTTTTTCACATGACTGTACATCTTGAAATTCATTAAATTTTTTTTGAAAAGATATTAACACTATGAGAACTTGAACAGTTAATTAAGATATTAAATATAGGAAAAGCAGTGCATATTTAAAATAATATGGGTGGATTCAAACATAAAAAATGAAACGTGCTAATTTCCATAAGGGATAGAAAAAGCTGACATATACAGGGGGTGGACAGAAAAGTGGCTCCCCTTGAAAATATTAATTTGTTATTTCTTTTATTAGATAAAAAGTATGTAAAACTTTGTTTTTAGGATTCACTCAATGAGGTCTGTCCAAATGAGATCTCAAATTCTAATTTTAGCACTGGCTTTCATAAATATCTGAAATTTTCATCAAACATGTTGTGAATCTGTAGTTTCTTATATTTTCTTATTCTAATTAGTCTACAAAATGATTAAACAAGTTTCTCATTAATAATCAAACATAAAAATTAAACTCTAAATAACACAAATCTAACACTGACCCAATAACTTACTTACCTCAAGATATTTTTCTATTCTCACTTCAGTCATACAAGATCTTGATAGTGTAGGGACTAAAGTCCGCATCTTTCCTTCCCCTTCTGTGTGGGTTGTTCTTTCTCTTAGGGGCTACCGCTTTTTTGGAACTTCTCATTTCACTTGTATTTGCATATATTTGCACTCTCCAGGCATCTCTTGTCCTTCCTTATTAATCTCCTAAATGATCTTGCCTGATGGCTGAACTTCCTGAACACAATCACAGGCATTCCCTTACTTCCTTTCAAGTGTGACCAATGGATCTCTCATTAGGTGGGAAGCATCCTTGAATGACTTTCTCACATTAGGTGCCTGAACCTCTCCACATCAACATCCTGGACTGCTTGGAATACAGTGGTGATGTTCCCAATTTTCCCCCCTTGTAGTGGATTATTTAATCACAGTCCATTCAGATGATTCCAGTGGAGCATCTTGCAAAACCATTGAAGAAAACCCATTTCAGAACCCTCTACTTTCAGGCATTAGACTTTTTCTATTAGGCCCATACCAACCAAGTGAGCCTAATTACCTTCCATGTTCTGAGTACTCTGAACATCACAGCAAACTGTCTTTCTTGATGGGACTACATACTACCCTCTAAATCTTCATTGAGTCAGTTAATGGAAGGTGATCATACCCTCTATCCTGGATCAATGAGTGCCCACTGGGAGATGGAGTGTGGAATAGTTCATTCACCCTCACATTTTTCATTGGGTTTATTCCCAACTTGGTACTCTTTAAATAGACACATTTGTCTAACTTCCCAATGCCAAATTACCTTTGTTTTGATTTGCAGTTCCTCTCCCGTCAGTCCTGGCAGCAGATGCTCTCGGTCAGGAGTGGTCTCATTTTTTCCTTTATGGACATATTCTCAGAACACCCATTCATAAATACTGTTAGTCTCCTTCTACTTGCATGCCCAGCCATAGTTTCCTCTTTTACATTTACTCTCATTCAAGCTTTTCTTGCATTTCCTACCGTTTCAACCCTTCATCTACAACCTTTCACATCTCTTTCTTCCATCACATAAGCCCTCATCTTTCCTGCATGATATTTGTCTAGTTCATTACCCACTGTGTTAGTTTTTCCAAATGTGTAACCTTCTTGCTCTTCCACTTCTTGTGTGTACCAACAAAAATGGTGGATTTATTGCCTTGGTCTCTTTTGCTTTATCATTTCCCCTCACCTCCATTTTACCTAGTTTTTCAGCTGTGGCTTGTTTCTATTATTGCAGGGACTCTTCCCCCCCCCTATTCGTATATTCTTATTTACCCTGACTACTCCTTTCTGCCTTAAACTTCAGCTACTAAGGGAGATGGTCCAGTATTTTATTCAATTTCCCTTCCATTTATCTTTCATTTTTAAAGATGTTCTGATCTAGACAGACTCCTGTGTTAGATCTGACTGGTTTGCTATCTCTCTCTCTCTCTCTCTTGCTTTCTGTGTACAGGGATTCCTGATGCCATTCTTTCATTCATTGAGATCTTTGTTACAGTGGAGAGCTTTCTTTCTCCACCCATATGAAAAGGATTTGCTACTTATTTGGATTACCTACTCTTCCTTGAGGTGGATAGTCAAGGACTTTTTCAAGTATCTTCTCACCAAATTTATCACTTTACACATTCACTGACTGCTTGAAGAAATTCTCTAGGCTTGCATGTGGACTTATAAACACATTCATTTACCACTATATTCATTATCTGAATATAAACTTCCACCAATTACCATTCTTCAATTAACCCTGTACATTTAACCCATGAGAGAATTATTTACTTATCCCTTTTTCTTCTGTATTCAACTTTTGGACCTCACTAGGCAATTAATGTTGCCTCCCAGGGAATGCTTACCAGAAATCTTCATTGAGTCAGTTAATGGAAGGTGATCATACCATTTATCCTGGATCAGTGAGTGCCCCATGCATGGGGTATTCTGTAAGACACTGAAATTTCATTTGTAGTAATTCTGTATAGCACTCATATCTGATTCAGACTTCATCCATTCCATGTACTATAATGTTCAAAATCAGCACCAGGGTTGTACATCTGCCTGGTTCTCTGGCTGTTGTTTATTTGTTTTTGAATATAGGGTCTTTTGGTAACCAGTTTCACTATCTCCAGTAAAAGACCTTTCCAGACAGATTTTCTAGGTCTCACCTGAATGAATTCCCCTCACTCCATTCAACCAGATTATAGAAGACTTTCTACTTCTTGGGTCTTAATCACTTGGATGGTGATTCATTGAGAATTCTCACAAATGGGGAATTGAGTGCTGTGACAAGAAAAAGGGACCCATCTACTGTAAAAAGTGGACAAATAATGTCTGGAGTATTTTATGGATCATCCCATTTAACATTGGTATATCATGATCTGCAGGTGAAATTTGAATGCATTTTGTCAAATAAGAATTGATGTGTATTCCTGGTGGAAAGTCACAGTTGCTAATTTTGTCAACATTTTATATGCAGATGAACATCAGCAGTTTTCAGATGGGTCGGTGGTTGTAACATGTTTGTTTATAACAAGCTCAATGTGAGAAGGTATCTACATATAGATATATAATATGAAAAACTAGAAAAATGCATAGGTGATAAAATAAAGAAATTGTACTTTTCAATATTTAAGATGATTTAAATTCCAAAGCTACTTACGTGTAAACACATGCTTTATGAATATGTTCTTATTATAAGTATTAAGTTAAGGTATCCATTTTGTTCCGTATATATGTATATAGTTTAAATATGATAATGTATCAGAAGTTTAATGTAATATATTTTTATCTACTTAACAGCATTTGTTGAAGTAGGTGGCTTCCAAGCACTCCAATTCAAATACATGCAGGCTGTACCTTCTATTTTGAAAGAAAATGTAACATGTGGATTGCCTAAAGAAAATTCATTACAAATGCTACGTGCAATTAATGATCCAGATTTACCTTGGCTTGGGTTTTTTCTTGGACAGACTCCTGCTTCAATTTGGTATTGGTGTGCTGATCAGGTACGTGTGACTTTTTTTTTTTTTTTTCAAGAACAAAAACTGCCAAGCTAAAACAGTAAAAACTTCAATTTCAATAGTGATTGTGACCTTCCATTTCATCAAAATATTTATGTTGAAAAATTAATCTTAATATAAATAATATTTTTAAACCAACAATCACTCTGGTGATTTTTCAGAACCAAAGAATAAAAATAACTCAGTATGATAATCTTGGATTTCAGAATTTATCTTTAATTTTTCTTTATATAAAGTTTTGTAACCCTGGAATATGTTTGTTCAAAGATTGAGGGGAATTTTCATTCTTACTTTAAAATTTGAAATTAATAAGCTATGCTCATGTGTTGCATAGCAACAAATATCAAGGTCTATGTTGTACCAAATTTCAGAATCAAATTTGAAATTATGATTTAATTGAACATAAAGTATAAACAAAAATAAATGTAACAGAAGATCTACAGACTTTTGCTAATAAAAGTGCAATAGAATATGTATAGCAAATAAGAAACATTGTAAATACATTATTATACTCTGTTGAAAAAAATTCATATGTTCATACTGTCTTATTGTTTTAGGAAAAGATATCAGGACAAGACACTTTAGTTTATGTGTGTGCGTGTGTATATATGTTTCTTTCTGATTTAGTGAAGTGTCTTTATTTCACTGGTAACATAAATTGTTATTCTTTTTAGGGTATAATTGAACAATTAATAGTTAAATTTCAAATTTTTCATTTCAAAATGGTATTACCTCCTTTCACTGAAAACTATCTTGATCTACCTCAGGCAGATTGTTTGGCCTTCACTACTATTTCCTTACCTACCATTTCCAACCTATTTGGTCCTAAACAATCTTCTTTGTCTGGTGTGTTCTCTGAGATGTTGTGCAGCTTGTACTGCTTCTTTTCATGTTATTGTTCCCATCAAGGATTCTCTCTGTGTCCCAAAATCTGTCCCCTCTTGCTCTTACTGGTTGGGTGTATCAACTTGTTTATGGAAGGTAGCTTTCTACAAAATGTTTCTTCACATCCAATTGTTATTTTGCTATGTCTTTGCTGGTCTTCGTAGGAAATCATTGAGGCTGGAATATGGACAACTTTCAATATATTTGTTACACATTATTTGCACAGCCTGGCTATATCTTCTTCCTCTGACAATTGTACATACGTCTGTTCACCTATGACTGGGTTAAGTTGATATATTGCTTTCATATATATTTTTGTTGTTACATATCATACCTCTGTTATTTTGTTTTTTCTCTAGCTTATTTACTGGCACCATACTGTGACTAACTATCGCTAGTTTTGATCTTATATCTTGTTTCTCACAATGACTCGTTTTGACATGGAGGTGGACAGAGGGCTAATTATGATGACCCTAATGATCACACTCATAACAGTAGTTTATATTTTTCATAATCTTATGTATACAAGTTACTTTTACCCATGTGTTTTTGCTTTGGCATACTATACTTGTTGATTATTATATGTTTGCCCTGGGTGGACTGCACTTAGTGTAATCTAATGTAACTGAGACACTTCCTTTGGCACATACATATAAGGGGATTTGGTTGCATATGCATGAGTGTTTTCATGTTTGTCCACTCCATACCAAACCATGTCATTGTTTTCCAGCATTTTCTAACTGATTCAGTGCCATATGTCTCTTTATTGACTTCAGTTGTGCCTGCTACTTCAGTTCAACCCTAACTGTATTACTATATTGATTGTTGGGCAAAGAGCAAACCTGTTTCAGAAATAGTACTGTACTTCACTATTGTGTTTTTTTTTCACATTGTGGCACACCATTTTTTTCAGTATGGTCATTTTCCACTTCATTTGAAATTGATGTGTTTTTGCTAGAACCTCCACCTTGGCAATGTGCAATTCTAGCTTTGGATGAGAGGAAGTAGTACTATTTTGGAAGTTAACATTTTCTTGATATCAGAATGTATTTCCAATATGTGCTTACTTCCTATCATGCACCTTTCCTCCCCATTGTGATGTCGTGCCTATCAATTCTTAAAAGTTAGGATTATTCCAGAATAGTAGAGGAAACTAGCTGTGCCAATACAGAAGGTGCAGTACAATTATCAGAGAGTAGTCATGTGATGATCACATGCTCTGAAATGGCACAAAACTGATGGAGTATAAAAGCTTGTACCCTGTAGCAAAATTTGTTTCACCAGTGTTTAAAGTGCAGACCAGGATTGAGATAGCTTTGAGTGAAATGAGGTAATTATCTATCATAATTACATTTTCAGTGTAATAAAATGTTAACTTTTACATGCTTTTACATTTTTACTGTTGAATTGTAACAAGTAACAGATACTTAAATGCCTTGTTATCAGAATATAAAGTAAACAAAGATCAAAATAATAAAAGCTCCAAACAGTATATGCAGTCCAAATCAAGAGCCTTGAACTTCAAGAAATGTACTGATCTTTCGTAAATCAGAAGTGTTGATGGATTGGGTAAAACATGAATAGTGGTTTATTTATACACTTTGTAATCATGTTTATCAGACAATTACACAAAATGTCAGACAGATGGAAAAATTAATAAACACACTGCCTAAAAGTGGTCTTACACAATGCCAAAAGGTATTAAAACATAAAATAATCTAAGAATAAAGTGTTATCAACAGTACTTAAACACATTCTTTAATGAATATTGCCCAGTTACAGTTTATTTTATTTTTTTATTGTAGCTTAAGTTTACTGACAAGCAACTTTCTAACATTGTACTTCTATGTTTATATTAGTATGCAATATTTGTGTGAAAGGTAAAAGTTAATGTTGATTTTTTACATATGTTTAAAGGACACCCATTTTTGCATTACTTATCAATCTCCTTTCTAGATGATGGTTCAGCGATTACTAGCAGCAAAATCATTGTCTCATGCTCAAGGAGCAACTGTTTTTGCTGGTTTTATGAAGGTTTTTCCATTATTTTTCATTGTTCTTCCAGGAATGATAAGTCGTGTCCTTTTTACAGGTGAGTTTACAGAATTAAGTGGGCTGAGACAGAGTTTATAATTAATCTAGAATATTTATTGGTCTATGAACATCTCTTGCTCACAAACAAGTGATTTTAAGATTTTAAAGTAAATTTTTATTGCTTGTTTAGTAATAATATTACCTGTAATGCTAAGAGGTATTGGATCATCATTTCCTGTATATTATATTTTGCTAATGTGTTGTACTGAACATTCTTATTAAAAAAATTATATCATAAAACATTTGAATTGGTGTGTCGATTTTGTACAGCACTATTCAAAGGAAGTTATGTAGGTATAGGTGCTGGGGTCAAATATAGATAAAAGCACATTTCATATTACTCAGTAACAGACATGAGACCACATTCAATGCCAACACAACAGTTTTGTCTACTTACAAGTTTTCTCACATATGGTATTTTATGAATGAAGTAAACTCAGTACTCATGGAACTGAAGAAACTGATTAACTTGTTGTTAATAATTAAAACTTACTACCCAGTAATAAATTGTCATATACTTCAACTAGCAGAAACTCCAACATACAGGTAGCTATTTGGTCAATATCTTAGCAAGCTGAACAGTGTGCTTCTCTGTCACAAAACTGCTCTTGACTTTTTCTAATTGCATGATGTAAAATTTCTATTTGGTGAAACATCAGTACAAAATCCAATTTGAAACATATTCTACAATATGACCTATGGTTAGGTGCTCACTGTGCATTTGAGAGGTTATGGTTTCTGGCTGCTGCTGTGGAAACAAGTTCTTGTCCACACTCTGGCCTATGAATGTACTATGTTCCGATCACATTATTCAGTCAGGTAAGAAGAGACAATGGTTGTTGTTGACTTGCTGCTTTCCCTCTGGTCTCTTAGTTTTAAAAGAGCAATGAATATGCACACATAACCCTTTTTGTAACTTTCTTCAGAAAATATCACAATAGTTTTATCTATTGTTTTACATGGGCACTAGAAACAAAACTTGCATGGCAAAAATAACAATGTTCATATTGTAATAAAGCAATTTTGACACAACTAAAATAATTGAATTATTTAAACATATCTATATTGATTATATAAATACTGTTCAAACTAGCATTAAGAAGTACCTAGGATATGTTGAAATGTGTGATGTTCTAACATTAAAATAATTGCATTATTTTTTCTGTACGATAAGTATCCATTTGTCATTTTCTGTATGCTATTCCTAATTTCTTATAGATCAGGTAGCTTGTGTTACAGCGGAAGAGTGCTATAAATATTGTGAAAATGAAGTCGGATGCACCAATATAGCTTATCCACTTTTGGTTTTGGAACTCATGCCTTCTGGTAAGATTTTCTAACATGATTGCTCTCAACTGACTGATTAAATATTAGTGTAGCTAGACAAGCTGAGGGGAAATATATATTATTCATTTGAAAAAGGATTAATTAATATTATTATATACTTCTGTTTAATTCCATTATTATGCTAGAATTTACTTTTCTTGATAACAGCATAAATATTAATTGACACTGTAAGTGAGGTCTGAAAGATCTGTAATGCTAAAGAAAAATATTTGACAAAATTCACTAAGTAGTGCAAAGTAAGATTATACATGTTTCTGAGTTTTGAGCTTTTTGTACACACTTATTATAAGTTCACAAATATGAAAAAGAACATCCAGAAATCTTTTGCAAAAACAAGGCATATTAACCTAAAAACAAATATTAATACATTCTCTATATCTGGTTAACTATTGCAAGAAAAAAAAGGAGTGTTGCACTGAAGATGCAGGAGTGGGAATAACTATACGTTAAAAATTTTATTTATAAAGAAATCTGTAAACTATGCAGTGAATTGAGCATCAGAAAAATGACTTGTGCAGTAAATAATAGATTTGTTGAACACATAAGAGACCTAAATTTCCTATAAAAATATGCTAATACTATAGTGGATCACTTTGTAGAAATATTTGTTATACCATAATCTGATACTCCTTTATAAATAGAAATATTTATCATAGTTAATGAATTTATCGTGCTAAATATAAAGAAGCTTTACTTTTTTTTTAAATTTTAGCCACAGATTAACAAAAACATGTTGGGAAATGTGACCATAGATCTTTGTCTATTCTTCTTTAGTTAACTTTACTTGTCAAATAAATTTTGCATCTTGTAATTGTAATCTATATTACTTGTATTTATTTTGTTCTGTGTATCACTTCTGTTAATATTCAAAAGGGTTTTCATTGTAACATTATGGTGAACACATAGATTTGTGTCAGACATTGATATTGCTGTACATGTTTTTGTTTCAATATAAACTTTATTATCCATGTGACTTTGTTCTATACTCTCAGTTAATTGATAGAACAAATTTAAAAATGTGCATTGTGAGGCTAGCAATATGGACAGTAAGTCGTTTCTAATAATGAGCAAAGTAAAATAACCTTATTCTGCAATTTATGCCCATTTTTCTTCCTCATTAAAAAAAACTCTTAAGCTTCTCCAATCAGCACTTCATTGTATTTGCATTTTCTTGGTGATTTTTTAAAAATAAGCTTGTTTTTGTCTAATCATAGTTTAAAATTTTAAAATGAATTTATTAGATGAACTGTCTCCAAAAGTTCAATTTCTATACCATCTTTGCCTTTTCTTCATATATAAAACATGGTGGGTTAAAAGCTATTTTTTAATTGCTACTAAAGAAGATATGCTGAAGAGAGTTCAATTCAATTATTGTATGTTTCAGTATAATAGTTCAAACAAGCAAATCATTTTATTTTATGTTTTAAGACTTCTCGTTTCACTGTATGTTAATAACTACAGTTAGGATAAAACCTTTCATTGTCATTTACTAGTTTCTAGAGGTTATGCAAGTGAAGTATAAAATATTTGAAGTATGAAGAATTATTGCTATTCCTAGCATGATAATAACTTTTTACTCAGATTGACTTGGGTAAGGTTTTGTAAATTTATAGACAAATCATTAGTAGAAATATTTTATTTCAAAAAATTTGTTTGTGTAACAGACTTTTAATGTGTACTAAAAGATTTGAAAACTGGTGAAAATTCACCAAGTTTATAGTTGTTATTAAAGACTTGAACCCTTGAAAAAATTTAAAATCTGTTATATGGAAGTTGCCAAAAGATGTCACAGTCACATGTGCATTTATAATCACAGTCAACACTTCAAATATTATTGTTTCAGTGATTACATAACCCTTTTGCAATAGGACATGCACATGTTCTCACATTTTCATTATAACTTTTGACACAGCATGTGTATCTTCACAAAATTTGGTAGACTTTTAGTAAAAATTGCAACTATTTTGTATACAAAAAATTGAAATTTTTAATAAAATATTTTCATTGCAGATTTGTTTGTGAAATAGTGTGTTTTGCTAAGTGAAAAGCGATTTAATGTTATGATTAAAAACTCTTCTTCATTCCAAAGATCTCAAGTATTATTTGTTATTTTCAAAACTTTCTAAATACATTTCAAAATTGTGTTAAGTGAGACTTTATATTTTGTTATTTTCTATACTCTATCAGTGTGGCATCTGTCACTTGAACAACTTCATAAGCATCATATAAATTATGCTTTTTTCATGCTAAAATCACAACATAATATAACATGAAAATAAATATTTCAAGTCTAAATAGCTTAAGTCTCATAACACTATATATTTATTATTTTTTATTACATTCTATCTAATGTTACAGTCATGCCTAGCTAACATTAAATAACTTGCAATTATGTAGTACACATATAATCAGGTCTCTTACCCAGTAATATAAGACTGACTTAGTTTTTCCTGTCTTGGCTGTGCTTTAGTGGACAAGCATTTTGTAATATACAGTCACATTTTAATTATTATACATTATATGTAATATGTAAACAGATTATTACTGTTTAGAAGTAAATAAACTTTTTTTTTAAATACAGAACAATAAATCAATAAGTAAAGCAATCAGTTAGATCTCTACAATCTTTGTTGATGATCACAGTCTTTTAGAATTTTGCAAGTGTAGGATATCAAACAAATTTTGTTTACATTATATACAGTAAAACCTGTCTAAGGCAGAATCGCACAGGACCGAGTAAAATTTCTGGCTTTAACAGTGAACATGCATTTCCTTAATTATATATAATTTTTGAGCAGAATGTGTTTCTTGCTTGTCTCAAGGGAAGTAAGACATTTGTGAATAAACTTATTATACTGTTTATGCTATATTTATTAGAATAAGAACAAAAATAGACATTCAAAATATACATAAGTACACTAAATCTTAATCAAATTTATTTCAAGAAAATGTCCAATTACAACTGTTTCCTTTTTTAATGGGATTTCTTATTAGATTAAAAGAGAACTCCAACTCTACAGCCTTTTCATGAAGTTCATTTTCCCCCTTCATTATTGCATACAATTTGATAGCATTAATATAACTTAACAGTTGCAATGAAGTAGGAATTTCTATATCCTCACTATCTTTTCCATTTTGTTCATCTTCTGAATCTTTCAAACTGTTACTATCTTGTAACAGTATTATAGATTTTAAATCAATTTCACCATTGTATTAAAACATTCTTGCCAATGTTCAAAAAACTTTCTGCATTCATAGAATCTTCTACATCAATCTTCTCAGTCACAGTTTGGATTTCACTGTAATTGTCATGACAAACAACTTTTTAAAAAAGGGAGTTATTTAGTAGCTTTTTTTAAAAATGAGGGTATTAAGAAAATTTAGAGAAGATAGGAATTTATTATTTTGATGAGAATTAGTTAGAGTAGAATTTTGCACTTAAGACAAATATATTTCTGCAAATCATGAATCTAATTTAACTGAAAAAATGATACCAGTAAAAAGAACAGAAAATATTTAACCAACACTTACTGTAACAAAATGTCTGAGAATTTATTAATATTTAAACAAATTGTTATTATATAAAAAATTAATATTTATTCAAAATCATTTTTCCACCTTACTCAGGTTCCAATCCTACTTATTGATAGCTGAGGTAGGTGAAATATAGTTTTCTATCTGCATTATGCAGGTTCCACCATATAGAGGGCCTTTTATAAGAGAAACCTTGAGATGATACTACAAAATATTGATATTTCCAGCTTGTACAGGTTTCCACGCTATGCAGTTTGCAACTCAAACAGGTTTTACTGTATAAATATACAGTTGAACAACCACAAAATCATAACTAACTAAACTGATACTACATAATTCCACTATAATTTATTACCCTTAGTTACTAAGATCTATTTATATCTTTAAAAAAATATGAAAATTCAAGCAGGGTAAGGACACACCATACCTCATTGAAATCTTTGATTGAAAGAATGTTGTATCATTTTCAAAGATTAAAATGGTGGAGAAAACAACTCTGCAGCTGTTGATTGGTTAATCACATATCTTTTGAAGTAAGTGTATATATCTAAGGGATTGTTTCAAAAATGGAAAGAGGTGAATGGATCCATTGTGTATGATTTAGTACATATGCCATTTCTCAGCAAAATAAAAATATGAGATTCTTATTTTATATTACAGCCTGATAATATTAGTATTTTGATTTCTTTCTTTGTACAAAACTATAGACTTTGTATTTTATCACAAACATCTAATTTTAAACAGTGCTGCATTTAACATACCATGTGACTCACTAAAATCTACATTTAGATATGTTATTTTAATATATGCTTTTAAATTAAGAAATTTACTGATACATAATATTAAAGTTTGAATTATAATCTACAATTTGATTTCAAACTTGTGGACATCAAATCATGAAATAATAGCTCAGTAAAA
The DNA here is from genome assembly GCA_011833715.1 of Carcinoscorpius rotundicauda. NCBI lineage: Eukaryota > Metazoa > Arthropoda > Merostomata > Xiphosura > Limulidae > Carcinoscorpius > Carcinoscorpius rotundicauda. The sequence goes on along the minus strand of CM022399.1, from coordinate 55,228,529 downwards.
TTTTGAATGCAAGTCAACAAACATGATGACTTGGGCTTTGACCAGTGATCTGATGCAAAGAAGTAAATGATGAATAAAATTATGTTTGTTATATATTTTGCTCATTTATTTGGATGTTTGGAGGGCAGAGAGGTGCTGTGACCCACCTCATATATGTATGTATATAACACTAGTTTTTTTAATCATTTTATCTTATATTTCATGTTTATATCTTAAGATTATAAATAAATCTCATTGGTAATATTATGGTATCTTTAAAACTGCTTTTTCTTAGAATTAATATTTCACCAAGGGTGCACTGGAAATTACATGCTTCATTGAAGAATGGTTAGACATTGCTTAAAAGTCATGTCATATATAGTATTTACATCCTTTTAAATAAAGTAGCATCGCTTTTGTTTTCATTTTGCTTTTGAATGATATGAGATTTGCAACTGGAATGAATTGTGTGTTAGTTTGCAGTTTTTTGCAACTGTTGCTCAACTTCACTATCAAGATAATAATGGTTTTATTTGATCACATGGCAATCTCAAGGACGTTAAAAATTAATTCATTGGCTTTAGATAGCTGTATCCATTAAATATGTTACTGGTATTTAGTTGGTTTATCTATGGGAACCATAATGGAGGTTTCTCATTGTACAACCTCTAAGACCAAGCTTGGAAACATCCCTTTGGTGATGTTTAAGAAATTCAGTTACAACAAAGTATGGTAGGGAAAGTAACAGAAAAACATTAAAGCTCAGTTCTTGTTATTTTATGTTACATTGACAGGAATACACTTTTTAAATTCCATTTTACACATTGGATTTTAGCCAGATTGATAATCAGTGGGGTTTTATCAGAGGACATGTCTTTCAAAATAGCTAATGAAATTTGGGCAATTTCAAAACATCAGTTAAAAATGTAATTCCAAGAACCAGTGAACACTGTCTGAACTTGAGATTGTTCGGAACAGCTTTATTTATTAATCGGTGTCATATGCTAATTGAGAATGATATATATGGAACATCTTTGGTCACAGTTTTTGAAACAGCTTATATCATTTTTTAATTTTCTCAGAAAATGTATTGATTCTCAAATTTAATTCCCCTAGGACAAATTGTTTTTATGATAAAATCATTTTGAATATGGGGTTCTTTTGTTATTTGATGAGGTCTCTTTGGTAGGCTGAAATTTAACATTTATTCAACTATTTTTAACTATAAACAATCACACACTCCAGCAAAAGAGTAAAAAATGTTTTCAGATATTTTAATATGTATAAACTATAAAAGTTTATTTATTCTACTTTATAGGTAATTTAGATTTTACAAGTGAAGATGTGTGTGTACAGTATTATTTTGTATATTAAACTCTATTTACACGGTGTTTATAAAAAACAAATGATGTTAATCTTAAGTAATTCCGTATTCTAAAATACTGAAAATGCTTTCATGTTTTAGGTCTGAGAGGATTAATGATGGCAGTTATGTTAGCAGCACTGATGAGTGACCTGACCTCCATATTTAACAGTGCAAGTACCCTCTTTACCATTGACATATGGCCACAGGTCCAGAAGAAAGCATCTGTTAAAGAGCTAATGATTGTTGGAAGGTGATAATTGACTTATAAAAAATATATATTATTATTTCTGTTTAATTGTTGTCTTTAATGAGAAAATATATTTAATTTGGTATTTGAAATGTGTGTACATTTTATTCATAAAAATGCATTCTCCTTACACCTTTGAGGCCTTCCAGTAAGTTTACACTTTTTCATTTTTAATTTAAAACTGTGTTTTTTAAGACTCCTGTATTTTTTCCATGCTTTAATAAGTAGATTCTAAGATGTATTTGTATACTTATGTATAAGAAGAAGTCGAGTTAAAAAATGATAGAGACCAGGTTTTACCTAGCATTGATATGTCGGAATGTACTTGTTGTGTCAGCTGTATGGAGTGAGTCAATTATGAGTTTTGTATGCTGCTTAGTTTTTGCTTACTCTTTGAAATGAATTTAACCTACAGAAAGTTCTCTGTTTTATTTTTCAAATCTATCCTTTTTCTATAGTATTTTATGTAATAATAGCTGTAGCATACTGAACAAAAAAATCCTGAATTTGGTCACATATATAAGCAACTGATAGAAATGTTTAACTCTTTAAACAGTAGAAATACTGCAGGTAGCAGCTCACCACAGACATAAGATTGAGAGAAAAAAGTTCTTAAACATAATCTTTAGAATATTTTTATGAATTTTGAAAGAAAATGAAAAGAGACTCATTATAAAGACTTATTTATTAAAAATTCAAATGTTTTTGATGGTATAAAAATCATGAAAACATTCTCCAATGTACAATGTTACTGTACATTTTTTAACACCAGGTAGTCACTGTCTTTTGCTTCTTCTCTTTTGTTGTTGTATGCACACATATGTTGTCTTTGTTCACTTTTTCTAACTCCTGAGGATTGAATGCTGTCTAAAAAGTGCTAAGAAAGTGCTTCTTTTGAAATAAGTCTATCAGAAACAGTAAGGCTATGTCTTCTTGGGAAAGGTCTTGTCACTGTTCTATACCTTTCCAATAATTGGTAAATCACATTGCAACTTAACTGTCTCAGTGATGACTTGTTGCTGGTTTTTAATAAATAAATGTTTTAAGAATTCAAATTTGAATATCAATAAGGTGAAAAAAGTTATTCTTGTACCACTTCCCACATTTGCAAAGGCAATCATTTTCTCCAGTTTGTATGTCACTTTTGTCAACTAACCTCATGTTGATAGTATAATCTAAAACCATATCAGGTTTGGTTATTGATTGTTTAGTTTTGTAATCATCCTTTCCACTGTATTTTATTTAACCTTCTTATACTATACTAAATAAAGTAACGGTATGTTTGTTTTTCCATTGAAGTGCTAAAGTATTCCCTTGCTTCTTGGTCTCAACATCTCCCTTCTTCAGGGGTGCAAATTTAGGCATGTTTTTCTGAGTAGTTTTGACTGTTCTACAAAAACCAGCTTTATTTTCAAAGAGAAAGTTTCATACTTTCAGGCTTGTAGAATAGTTATCAGTATATAATATATTACCTTTTCCAAGGTAGTCAAGCAAGATCAATTGCTTGACAAATGATCCTGAAAATCCTAATTGGGGATTTTTGGGGACATTTACATCATTTGCAGAATAGATAATCATATCTGTTACAATTTCTGTCTCACAGTTACATAATACAAAGATTTTTATTTCAAATCTATGGCGCTTGCTTGTAATGTATTGCTTGAAAACAGTGCAACTCTTGAAAAGAATCAAAGATTCATTGATAACTACTTTTTGAAATGTAGAAAGAGATTCATTAGCTTTATTCTTCACAATTGTAAACACTTCTCAAACTTTCCATAATCGATCATTGCATTCAGTTCATTATTTGCAAAGTGCAAATACCTAAGAATCTCCCTGAATTAATCTTAAGTAATGTATTTTGGAAAAATTGGAGTTCCTGTCAGGAGATCATTCTTCCAGTAATAAGCCAAAACATATTTGAAGAATCAAAGATTCATTGATATCATTTGGAACTATTTCCCATAACCTTTTCATAAACTGAAGTAGCATGTTTAAATAATTGGCAAATAGTTAGCTAGGCTAAGAACCAGTTTGTCAATTTTGTAGTAAAACCCTGCAAAGGAAAATTCTTAAATGGTAAATTTGTCTTATTTTTGTTAATATCTTTTATAATATAAAATAAAAAGATGTAGTTTGGAAATTCTGAAGAAGTTAAGGGTGGCTTAGTTCTGCAAGAATATTATATTATCATTATTTATAACATCAGTTAAAGGTGTAGAGGTTAGAAGTTTTACTTTCTAGAATTCTTATAAAGTTGACCCCTCGGTGTGGATTCCTTTACAAGGTGAGGGGACCTCTCAGGGGAAGGTTCTGTTCATTCAGCTTACCTCCTCAGGGATCAAAACATCCACCCACGTGATTGCCATCCATGGTGACCAGTGAAGGGGAGGAGAAGATCCTGGTGGCTGAGGGGTCCAACCCTAACACACCACTTGATCTTGAATTCCTGTAGAAAGGCATCCCTTGGGTCAGTCTGCTGGTCCACTTGAGCTAGGGTCAACCAAGTACAAGTGTTGGATGTTCTCAGCAGGTGTTGTGAACATTGTATCTGATGTTGGTCTTTGGGTATAGTACTCTCAAAACTCTGTCATTGCTGCAGTGTCCTTGTTTGGCATTGTAGTGCATTCCACTCGCAGGGCTCCATGGTGGGGGAGGGGTCAGTGGGCACCGAAATATTCCTTTTTTTAATATGGATCGGGAAAAAAAAATAGTGAAAACAGTCCATAGGTAAATAATCACATCTTGAAGATTGTGAACAGCAATTTTCAACATCTGTAACACCTGTTGTACCTCATTTTATTATACTATATTCTCTTTCAGACAAATCTTTAGGGCAGATGTTTCCCTTTTTCATTCAGAAGGAACTAGAGGGACTTGTTGGCTCTCCAAAGTCGGTAAAGAAGCTTTGATCTGGTGACATGTTGGTGGAAACATTCACATCTCAACACTGAACTCCTTGTATTCAAAGGTGAGTGGGGATATACCTATTGAGGTGTAACCTCAATATACTCCTCACTGGTTTAACTACCCAAGCAGTTTCTGCAGTGAGGACTATCTCCACTCAAAAAGATTGAATTATGATACCGATCAGTGTCCTCATTCTGACATTTACATCACTACGTCCAACTGCCATCATCAAGACAGGTTATTATAATTGTTGGGTATGGCCATTCATTCCATACCCTCTCAGATGTTTCCAGTGTCAGCAGTTTGGTCACTGTAGGATGTCTTATCTTGGTTCCTTGACGTAAACTCGATGTGGTGACAAGGACCATGATGTTTATGAGTGTGAAACAGACCCTCATTTTGTCAATTGCAATGGCTCTCACCTGTCCTACTTTTGTTCTTGCCCTAAATGTTTTGAAGAAAAAGAGTTACAGCATTTGAAAACAATTCCCAATATTGCATATATATGCTGCATTTCATTCCAGTGCTACAGTGGGAGTGCAGATGGATCTCTTGCCTCCAAAAGAATTGTTCTCAAACCAAATGAAAAGTCTTTTGAACTCCATGGTTAAAAAAGTTGATGAATCAATGTCAACACCCATCTCTGTCCCTAACATACATTCCAGCAAATCCCAAGATCCACTTCCTTTGGTTCCAGTTTGCTCCCCTTCACTTTTCTCCCACTTTTCATGGAGAGTTGACAATAATCCATGAGGTAATGATCTTTTCTCTATAATTGTAAGAGAGACTGGCCATGGTCGATGTCACCAATTCAGCATGTCCTGGTGGAAGCTGGATCAAGCAAATTGGCCCTCTTTCGCTACTCTCACAGAACCTGATCCTGCCATCAATACACAACTTTGTGGCAGCAGTATCTAATTGTATTATACAGGCAGCTGCTCAACATATTCCTAAAATCTCAACATGTTTTTACAACATCCTCCTCCATGGTGGAATCCTATCCGCTACATAGTATGGAAAACTCAGAAATAAGCCTGGGATACATTTTGTAGGTATTTCATACTCTCACACTGCATCACTTTCCAGCAGGCCATGCTAGGTGGGTGAGATGTCAAAGCCTCAAGGAATCTTGGATTAAGTTCACAACCAGCATATCTTCTACCACCACTTCCAAAGTCATATGGGACAAGATTTGAAATATCAAGGGGCAATATAATTCTGTCCCCCCCTCTTGATTTTGCTCTCTGATGGCCAGGTAGTAGGTGATACAAGGAGCATTGCCAATATTCTAGATGAAAGCTTTTGTCGGGTACCTAGCACTTCTGCTTCTTCCTCCACCTTCTTAACCATCAAGACTTGGGCAGAGCAATCACCTCTTTTCTTTTGAGCTGATTGTCTCTATGATTATAACTGTCCCTTTATCCTGGTAGAATTCAAACTGGCCTCATCGGTATGGCAGTACATTGGTATGACCTGATGATATACACTATGAAACGCTGTGCCATCTATCTTTTGCTTCTCTTACTTTTCTTCTGATTGTTTTTAATCAGATCTGGCAGGAGAATATTTTTCCTGATGCCAGGTGCCAGTCATTGGCTTACCTTTTTCTAAGCCTGAGATGGATCTCAAGGCTCCTTAAAACTACCATCCAATTGCTTTGACAAGCTGTAAGACATTAGAGAGGATGAATAATGCTCATCTTGTGTGGTTTGAGTGTCACTCTTTTCAGTATAAAGATTAATGGCATCACTGAACAACTTCCTCTTATTGACATCTCATGTCAGTCATCGAACATAAGGTATATTGAGCAACAGCTACAGACTGCCCTCAATTGTTTACTAAAGTGGACCACAACAAACACCTTTAACTTCTCACTCTCTAAAACCATTTGCATGCACTTTTGCCACCAGTGGAATATTGACCCTGATCCTGAACTCCATAATGGTAAATTTGTGCTGCTTGTGGCCCCTGAGACAAAGTTATTGGGGCTTATCTTTGACCGTAAGCCGACCTTTATACCACACATCAAGCGGCTATGGGTCAAAAGTACAAGAACACTGAACATCCCACATGTTCTCTCTTTCACCACTTGGGGAGTGGATCGATGTTCTATGCTAAAGATATATCATGCTATTTTTTTGGTCAAAACTTGACGATGGATGACTGGTCTATGGTTATTCCTGGGCCATGGCATTAAAGATGCTGGATCCATTCATCATTAAGGACTTTGGTTTTGCACCAGGGCTTTCCACACTTCCCCAGTTCAGAGCTTATAGATAGTCTCATGAACCTTCTTTGCATCTCTGTTGTTTGCAGTTGTCTTTACAATATGCTTTGAAACTTTGTTTCTTACCAAAGCATCCCACCTGGGGTTGTGTTTTCCTTTTGCAGTGAGCAGTACTTTTTCAAAACAGATGATCTACCATTGCTCCTTTCAGCCTTCACATCCAGGCACAGTTGGATGAATTGGGTCTGTTCTTGAATAACATTGCTGTATGTGCTAAGTAACCCATCCCACCATGTCTTTTTACAGTCCCCAAATGTGATTAATTTTTAAGTCATCTGAAAAAAGCAGACTCTCCCAATTGGAAATACGGTCTGTTATTTGCTGAACATCTTTCAAACCATCCTTCCATTCCTATTTATACAGATGATTCCAAATCAGGTGACTATGTGGTCTCTGCCATGGTTTGTTGTGGTTCATTGGTTGCATGCAAAATCCCCTCTACAGCTTCTGTGTTCTTTGCTGAACTGTACACCATTTCTTTTGCCCTGAATCACATAGAAACTAAACAATACTCAAATTTCACTATTTATACTAACTCGTTTAGTTCTTTACTGGTCCTGAAATTGCTTCATGTTAGTTCAAAACTAACTGGTCCGTTTCTCTTTAACATCTACTTCTATCTAGTTTTACTGGATACCAGGCCACATTAGTATTTGCAGGAACAAGCTCGCTGACACCACAATTAAATCTATCTGCTCTGGCACTGTCACTGCTGTGCTTATTTCAAACATGAATTATGGTCCTGTATTCAAGGCTCTATTCTGTGCCAGTTGGCAGTTGATTTGGAATGAGTAACGTGAAAACAAGCTTTTCCAAATAAAACCCTGTATTGGACTTTGGCCATTTTGGTACCATAAGGATCAGCAAGAGGAAGTTCTTGTAAATAGGCTACATATTGGTCACAGTTTTTAACTTATTGGTTTATTTTATCTAGGACTGATGCACCAATGTGTTGTCTGTGTGACACTCAGGTCACAATAAGCCACATTTTATTGTCTTGCCACAGTTATTGACTCTGAAGGATGGCAACATTTTAAACATGTTCTGTCACAAGGTTTATCTGTAACATTATACAGTGTTATTGGCGATGATGACACTGTCCACCTTGGAAATGTTTTTAGTATTTTAAAGGCCATTAATCTTTTCAATGCTATTTAAGTTTTTTAATTTATACATTAGACCTTTCTTAATGTGATTCCCTTTTAAGAATCAAGGTACATCTAGTTTGATTTAAAATTAGAAAATGGCCGTAACATCAAATAACTCAAAACTAGGAATAGAAAGACTAACTTCAGGTGACTAACAGTGGTTTTTGAACTCTCCTATTTGTCTTCCTGACAAGTTATGATAATTACAATTATGCTACAGAAAGTCCTTTACGACTTGTATTACTGTAATGTTTCTCCTACTGCTGTGGACTAGGTTTAAAAATTGGTTTTAATGTTATTGATATTTGTTTTTATAAACTTTGTTTGTTTTACCTTTGTTTCTTTTAATAAATTTTAAAATTTTATTAATTTTAATTTAATTTTAACTTTTTACCATACGTTTGGCACAAATAGCCTTGTTGCTTTGTGCCATAAAACACCAAACCAACGAATCAACCAACCTTATCAAGTTGTTTTAATTCTATATTAAAGTTATTTCTAAATATTAAGGGCTATTGCTTTCCTGCAACTGGCTGCAGATGCAAAAGGCTGTTGAAGTTTAAATCTTCTAACCCGTAACTGATTCATCTTAGTTGCTGGCAACTTTTCACTGACATTTTGATTTTAACTGATAGATGGATTAGATGGGTGGAACGTGGGTAACATTATTTTTTACAACTTAAGGAAAACATCAGAAATGGTAGTGAAACCATTGTTTTGCATTTAATTTTATTATGTTTATGTGTGTGTCTGTGTATGGACATTAATTCGGACATGTGAGTAAAAAAATGGTTAAGTACAAAAAGTGAAAGCAAGCAGTTAAGCTTAGCCTCAGAAAGATAAAGAAGAAAACTTATTGGTGAAGTTCAAAAACTGTGAATTCAACTTCAAAATACAAGTTATGCATGCAACAGATTTCAGCAAACACGGTGTTGAATTGCATTCAGTTACACCCAGAAGTATCAGTATGAGTGATATTCTTTTGCAGGTGCAAGTATCTGTTGTTTTATAATGCAGAAAAATGCCTACTATATAACAAGTTACAAGTAATCAAAACTGTATAAAACATAGTCAGTTTGATAATTTAAATAAAATAAATGTACGAGGATGAAACCTGATGCGTTCAAATATCTGTATTATTATTTTTAGGTCATTTGTGATTTTTATGGTAGCTGTAAGCATAGCTTGGATTCCAGCTATACAGAACATGCAGAGTGGCCAACTTTTCATTTACATCCAAGCAATATCTGCAAATCTTGCTCCTCCTGTTGCATCTGTCTACGTCTTTGCAATTCTGTGGAAGAGAATGAATGAGAATGTGTGTATACATTATTGATATTTCACATTGTGCTAATGATTTAAACATTTAATTTATCATTAAGATGTTTAACAGTACAACTTTTTTAAGATTTTATAAGGTACTCAAACCTATCAATTCGGTTGTAGTATCAGAAATTGCTTTTATTTAACGTGTGGTTTATTAGTAAATATCTATAAACAAGTATTTCAGAAAAAATCCTTCTTCTAAAACTCCCTTAAGGAAAGAAGAATTTTTACCTATACTTTATGGTTTTTCAATGCTGTTGATGTATACCCTTTAATTTTTCAGGGAGCTTTTTGGGGATTGATAACAGGATTTTTGACTGGTTTAATTAGACTAGTGTTAGATTTTGCATATCCTGAATCATTCTGTGGAGAAGAAGACACACGACCAGTTATTTTGTCTGGCTTACATTATATGTATTTTGCTTTAATTTTGTTTTGGTTAACTGGATTTGTGGCTGTGGCTGTCAGTTTGTTGACAAAGCCTCCTGAGGATTTTAGGGTAAGAATATTTTTATTATTGGAAGACATGTAACTTTGATTTGAAAAGTTATTTTTGGACAAAAACTTAAAACATCCATTTGACTGAATGTACATCGTATGTCAGAATATTAGCCTAAGATTATACAGAGTTCACCTTGACATTTTCTTGAATCACTGGATACTTAAATTATCATTGTAGTTAGATCTGATAATGACATATCACTTATTAAATAATTTAAGAGTGTATTCAAGCAATAATTAATGCATGCAATTCACAGTATAAAGATCATTATCACAAAGTTCCTTAGCAGTTTCAAGAAAGACCAGTATAATTCATTAGTTGAAGAATGATACCATTACTGAAAAATATGTCTATATAACTTGATTATTTGGATCTACTGGTATCTTCCTGACACAAATGAGTGATAATGGTCTTCCATAGATAGTACTAAACTCAGAGCTATATCCAGTTATTTTTGCATCCTGGACAGTTTCAGTAACTGCTCCTCTAAACTCATTTTACTTTTGGCCCATGCGTGTTTGTCAGTCTGCAGAGGTGATATATAGTGCATTGTACTTTAGGTCTGCCTAACATTTTTTATGGCATACGTTCTTGCTGAACAGATTTGTTATTCATGATGGCTATTCAATCAAAACAAATGCTTTCATATCACAAGATAATAAATGTATTTTAAAGGTAATTAATAGAACATTGATAAATTACCGAATAAATGAATTTTTTGTATTTAATTGCAATAAATCTCAGTTTTTACTTTACTTTATAGCAATAACAGATACATTAAAAACTAATTACCCTGTGGAGCATGCATTCTTTAGTATTTGGTAGCCAGCATAATTTTAGGATGTTCCAGAACATTGGATGTGCTTTAAAAAGATACATATATTATGAAAGGAGCATGTATTTAAGTCAGATGGTAAGTACTACAACACTAGAAAATCTAAAAATAATTACGATATATATACACGTTATGTCTTAATAATAAGACAATATAGTTGAAGTATAAAGAATGAATGCAGGAACTTAAGTACCATACTACACTAAATAGAGCAAGTTATCTTGCTTAATTGAGATGATAATGCTCAAATGGTAAGTTTCTCTATTTTCCTTCCATGTGTAGAGTTATGCATAAATTATTGAGTAGCAGGCATAACAATCAGTCTGTGCCCTCTACTAGCTGCACCTTGGGCAGTTGCCCTTTTCACCGTACTGTAGCAATGGTTAAAGTAGTAACTTTATTATTTTATTGTGATCTGTTAGTTTGTAATGATTCCCTCCTCATCCTTTTCTTTTTTATTTATTATTACTGAAGAAAATTTTAGTTGTGGTCTTAACTGTTTATTACATCTAATGAATTCCACCTAGATCTGGTGGTTGATAATGATATGAATAGTAGTTTTCCTAGGGTATTACTGATGAACATTTTGGTAGAGGTCTTAACTGTTTGTTATACATATTGAATTTTAAGACCATTTCAAAAAAGATATGTTATATCAGTGATGTGTACATGAAACTCCCTATGTATATGTATTTTCTTCATGAGGGCACTCAGTACATTCCTAGTTTGTATAGAGCTTGTTTTTACTGTTATTTGCTAAGGAGTTTGGATTTTTATATCTCTACATTATTTTGCAATTGCTTTCGATGCAATATGTTTCTACTGCTGTTGTTTATTTTATTCTACATAGCAGCTGAGAAAGGCAATTTAAGACTATTAAATTGTAAAATATTCTTCATAGACAATAAGGACAACATACTGGACACGATTTGATTCTTGTCCTCGTAAAGACGATCTTGAAAACTTAGAATTGAAGAGAGCTGAAAATTTAAAAGATAAAACTGAGAAAGAACACACTGAAGTTGCAGATGAAGGTCAGTTTCATCGCTTTTTAAACTTCAAAATTCAGTCTTATTCTTTATTATTTCAAAGATTAGATTTGTGAATATCTAAGGAATTTTTAGTTATTTATTTTGTAGCTTTCTAAGTAAAATAAAATAAAATTTGTATTTTGAAAAACTTTTGAAAAAATTGTTGTTTTAAGAAATTTCAACTGATGCCATTTATACTTAACTCTATGCACAACCATCATAACATAAAGTATTTCAGTACTATCTTCCTTGGCCTGGTGTGGCCAGGTGGTTAGGGTGCTCAACTCATAATCTGAGGGTCATAGATTTAAATCTTTATCAGACCAAACACACTCACCCTTTCAGCTGTGGGGATGCTATAATGTGATGATCAATCCCACTATTCATTGATAAAAGAGTAGCCTCAGAGTGGGTAGTTGGTAGTGATGATTAGCTGCTTTTCCTCTAGTCTTGCATTGCTAAACTATGGAAAGCTAACACAGATGGCCCTGGCATAGCTTTGTGCAAAATTCAAAAATGAAAAACTATTTTTCTTTTCAATAATAAAGAATGAACCTATTCTGAAAAAGCTGTGGGAAGCTTATAGCATTAGAGTTTTCATTACACTGGAATATTTTCTAGCTAGAATTGCATGCTATTTGTAAACTGCATCATATTTCTTGCTCAAAAAATTTTATTTCCAATTCAGTAAATTACTTCTGCTCACATAAATAGCTATTCTGAGTCAGTGTTGCCCTCTATATTTGAGTACATTTTTTTTATTCTTGCCTTGAGCCTTTTATCTCCTCTCAGTTAAAATTAACTGATTACAGTGTTTCCTCATGCAAATCACCATAAAACAATAAGAGTAGAAGATACTCTTTTGATGTATTGGCAGTACTCATTTTCTAAAGTTTAGTTTGTGCTGTCTTCAAATGTTTTAATAGTTTTTTTGTAACTTTATGTTAATTTCTTTCAACAAGTTTACTGTTTATTATACAACACTGATATTTATAACTTGTTCAGCTATTCCAGAGTAAAATTATATTTTTACCCAGTTACGGAACTTAATACTTCATTCAAAAAATGTTTATTGCTCTGTCAACACAGTTGTGTGATTATTCATTTTGCATTGACTTTTACATTATCAATTGTATATTCTAAGTTTTATTAGATAAGTTGAATTTTTTCTACTATACCATTCCTTTATGCTTAACATGGTCTTTATTTCACTATATTGTTTTCTTTCATTCATCAAATCTTGTACATAGTTTTTGTTACAACAAACATTTTATACAATGATGTCTCTTCCATTTCTGTTATTATTTCTCTTTTACCTTCTTCTTATTCAATTGGTTTGTGTGGAACCCTTAAGTCAGGGTCCACACAAACTCATTCCAATATTGTACATACTTATTATTCAGTTAATTTTTCAATACTTAGTGATATTTTTTGTTATGCATTGCTTATTTAGGCTTCACAAGTGTTTATTTTTGGTTTACCAATAGTTCTGTTTCTGAGTTAATTAGTAATTAGGTTTATTTTCCTTTTTTTGTTTAGATTTCATAAATATCTGTTTGTTTAGTGTATGTGAATTTGATTTTGAAAGTTTTCCTATACCTTCTCATGGAGTGTCTTTATGCCTCTACTATAGTCACTCAGTCATTTTATGGGTCTTTTCTTTTTTAATATGCTATATTTGATCACATTTGAGTAGGTCTTTAGGACTGAGAATGGCCACAGTATACCTCCTTATTTTTTATTTTGCCTCCATGTACTAATAATCATGTATCAGTTTTGTGCCTTCACCTTTGGACTTGCTTTGGTTGTATAGGTCTTTTGTGGGACAGTCTGCATTTTACTTGACTTACAGATTTGGGGTGTTTTATCAATGGTGTTCATTTATGTCTGCTTCAGTTAGTTCATTTCAAATGGTGTCAGTCATATTATGCTCTTCTGCTTCTTCTATAGTTGGATTTTTCAGTCATATAAGTATTTTCTGTTACATTCCTCTCATTCTTGTCTATTTGAGTTGGGCTTTTTTTAACACTACTTCCATCAGGAACATCCATTTTTCTCCTTAAATGCATTTAAAAGTGTTTTTGATTATCTTTGCATTAGGAGTTTTCTCTTCATTTTCTTTGTTTCTTTGTGTAAATATGCATTGATAGTTCAGTATATCCCCCATGGTTTTGGGCTCACCACTTTCTCCCCCCTTTTTGGGATTGATTCTCTTCTCTAATGCTTATCTTAAAGATGGGGGTATGGTTCTGTCGTAGGAGGCTTCAGGATGATGGTCTTTATTCGAAAGTTCTTATCTCATTCACACCTAAACACTTCCACCATTTCAAAATGTTTTAATTCACACTCATTTTCCTGTTAAATTTGATTTGTTGATATCAGTGGCTTGTATCACTCACTGAGGAAACATTTGTTTTTGTTTTTTTTTGGGTAAACAAGGGATTCTTATTTGAACTCTCATATTTAACATATATCTCCAGATGCTTTGTCCTCATCACTAATTTAATTTTCAATCCTGATGCTTTCTCTCACAGAGTGACTTCTTAATTTTCCTCCAGAGTACTCTTCCACATGACATTTTTTAATGTCTTCTCATTTCAAATTGGCTCCAGCATAACTAGATGGTTATAGTGCTTGATTCACAAACTTGCATCACTGGTTTGAATTCCCGTCCTTCCAAATATGCTCACCCTTTCAGCTGTGGAGGCATTATAATGTCATGTTCAATCCTACTATTCATCCATAGAGTAGTCTTAGAGTTGGTAGTGGATGGTGATGATTACAATGCCTTCCCATTTAGCCTTTCACTACTATGTTAAGGAGAGTTAGCAAAGATAACCCTTGCATAAGTATGTGTGAAGTTCAAAACAAACATTTCCCAGTTATTTTTGGTCTCTGATTCACCATCCTCTTGCTCTGATTATCAAGTTTACATTAGTTTTTTTCATATTCTATTATTTTTCCCTGCCAATTATCTTCCCCCCAATCTCTTGTCCACGATTTTGTGTTTACCCATTGCGCTACCTAAAATGATGATGTTCTTCTGGACTTTACACTGCATCCCCCACCCTTTTCTTCCAGTGAATTTAAAAGTTCTTACTTCTTTCCAGTTCCAAGCTGCTGGGGTGATAGACCATGGAGGCATCAGTTACTAGAGTACAAACAAAATATGGAAATTATTATAAAACAATTCAGTTAAGAGTAGGGCAGTGTTGTTCTTCTGGTCTAGATACTGTAATATCCTCCAGTATGACAAACAAAAACAGGAATAGCTGTGGCTAGATTTTGGATTTAGAGTAGAACCAATTGATGTAAATCCTCACAAGTGTATTACGGATGTCTATATTCTTCTCTCATTTCTACTTCATCAGTGTTGTGGATCATGGTGGAGGTACTTGCAGATCTGTTGCAGTTCTTTCCCCTTCCACTATCCTTTACACCTGAGAATACATCCTTTTAATTTTGCCCACTTTTTTTATATTTTTTGATTGAGTTCATAAATATTGCGTGGTTCAGATCACTATCTGACTATAACTCTCTCCAACTTGGATGTACTCCTCTGTTCTTCTGCCCATATATGCAATATCTTTCTGTGATGGACAGAGAGCATACCTGTTTTGGAAGTGGTGTGATTTCTTGCATCAGATCTTAAAAACTGAGTATCTTATCATAAGGGGTGTCCTTTGAATACTTTTGAATAATGCTGCTTTTTTCAATTCAGTGTAGGATTCTAGCTATTGGTGTGAGAAGAGGTAATATATCACATTAGAAGTTGTAATTTTCCTGTACTGAAAATGTATTTATGATAAGTACTTACCTCCTCTCACACTTCCAAACTTTCATCTCCACTGAAAACTGGTAATTCTATTTTCTGCCAAAACTCAGTGATAGTTTGAAAGAACTGAATAGTTACATGCATCAAAAGAGTTATATTATTATTGACAGTGGGCTGTTACTTGATAAATACATTGGAATCAGTCACTTCCAAGTGAGAAGAGATAAGGCTAGTGGCAACATAAAAAAAATATTTTTGAAAATAGAGGGCAGTACTAAAAGATAACAGCTATTTTATGTAAGTAGGAGTAAGTACCTATTGGAAATGCATTTTTCAGGTAGAAACCAAAATATACAGTGTCTTGGTGTAAAACTAATGGGAGTTTGTTTGAAATGTTAATATCTTATTTGCTTTTTCTAAATTGTACAATCTATTTTTACCATTTTATATTTTCAGAAGTTCAACATCAAAATAAAGAAAAGACAATATTGTCATATCTCATGCAGTTTTACTACTGGTTTTGTGGATTTGAACACTCTACAAAAGGAGAGGAAAAGGAAATAGAATTTTATAAGCATCTGGAGGATGTTGCTTCCCTAAAACAAGGGTTTTGTGAAAAAATTACACTAAATTTCTTTTTGGCTTTTATAGTAGGGTTTGCGATATTTATTTTTGGGTTTTTTTCAGTACCAACAAATATTGAATGATTACATACATATTTTTTTTTAAATTTTATTAGTTTTTATAATTATGTATTATACTAAAATATTTTCATAAAACAAGATAAATGAAAAACTTTGTTTTAAATTTGAATCTTGGTACCAGCTCATATTAAAAATAAAATAGTATATTTTGTGATACTAGCACATTACCAGTTATTTTTTCATGTATAAAAATCTTGAAAACAAAACAACTTAGAATATCCATAGGCTCCAAGCATTTTCTAGTTGTCAACTTGTTAGTCAAATTCAACTATTCAGTTAAGGGTAACATGAGAGTTGATGATCAGTGGTGCTATTTTCCCTCTAAAATATCAGTTATTTATTTTGATTTGATGTATATCGGAAGGTGTTTTATTTCAGGTGATTTATTCCTTAAACTTGGTTACTATACCTTTGGTGGGAAGGGAAGTGTACGTGTGGTCCATTGTGTGGTGATATACTTGACAAAAATACAAACATAGCTCCTTCTTGATTCAACAATTAGCATGATGGCTTATAATGCTAAAATTTTGAGTGTGACTTATGTGGTGTGCACAGTGCAGTTGGTCCATTTGCTTAACAGAAAACATATTTGGAAAAAAGAGAAAAATATAGCAAAACTGTATCTTATTATAGCCTGAATCTGAATATTTCTTTCATTACACTTGAAACTATATTATTTTTAAAGTAATACTTAGCATAATTTAATATCAACATTATGAATATACCTGAAAACATAAGAGTGAGTTGTTTCATTAAATACTGCACAAGGGTGTCTTGGTTTATATGCTTACTCAAAAAAGTTATTAGTTTCATATTAAATTTATTCCTTTTTTTGAGTTAAAGTTAAATCACCTTTTAACTGTTAGTAAAACTAATTATTCAATTTGTCACTTGAAAAATATACAGTTGAGATGACATAACGAGAGATATAATGATTTCCTGATAATATGTATTAGAGCCAGGTGAAACTTTGATTCAGAGAAGTAATATATTTTGTATATTAATAATTTTCAATCAAAATGGTCAAAATGCTGGAACTTTTGATGTTAAAAATAAATCAAATCATTCAAACTTCACCATAAATACATAATTTCATTGGCTTCCTGATCTTTGAGCAGTGCATTCTTTTATATTGCCATTTATAAGCCAATTTCATTATTTCAGGTCACTTTTAATAAGAAATCTAAGGAAAGTAATGTAGTTTTAATGAAAGTCTTTAAATGCTGATAGAAAACAAAGAAGTCTAACTTAATGTTAAACTGGTGGGTTACTGTGTATTTTGAGTGCAATCTCAGGGGCTATAACATTGACGTTTGACAAAAAATACTTGTTGTGGTTTTCAGTGATGTTGAGAAAACCCACTTGTAAAGAAAAATACATATGTAAAAATGGCTCATTTGGGTTGAGAAAATATTTTACGTAGAGGAGTGAACAACGTTCAACATGTTGAACAACAACAACAATATACAAACAAATGGCCTGAGCATGGGCAACCCAGTATCACCAGTTCTATCCAATATTTTTATGACACAAATTGAAACACCAGCAATTAACACAGCATTACATCCACCACTGTACTGGTACAAATATGTAGATGACAGTTGCAGGATTCAGATCTACAGAACACACACTTAATTTTTTCAATCGCATTAACTCTATAAATCCCAACATTAACTTGACTTGTGAACAGGAAGAAAGCAATCAAATATCATTTCTTAACCTCAAAATTACAAGAACTGATACACAATTTAAAACGGAAATCCACCAAAAAATCACCCATACTGGTCTATACATTCCTTGGGATGAGCTCAGCACATGAAACAAAACAAAAACTCAACATATTAAGAAACCAAATAAACACAGCCATAAAACTATGCTTACCAGATAAAATTAACAATGAATTATACAAAATAAAACAATACTTCTTCAACATCAATAAGTTTCCTCCACAAACCGTAGAAAACATTATACGCACACACCTAGACAAAAAGCAAAATCAACCAAAACAAGTAAATACATTTCACAAAACCATATACTGCTGCACACCATATATTCCTGGCATCAGCAGAAAAATAACCAACATTTGGCAAAAACTAATAACAAAATATGACATTCTAGTTAATACCAAATTTATTCAAAAACTAGGCACAAAACTGATGTCTATACTATGTAAAAGCACACTGTCAAACACCACACCAACATTATTTATAACATACAATGTGATAACTACCACAACTTCTATATTGGAGAAACAAGTTGAAAAATGGAAACCAAATTCAAAGAACATAAAAGTCACCTTCACACACTTCTGAACACTGCAAGTCAAATAAACACAACATAACCATAGAAAACACTCAAATACTAAATAAACAAACAAACATAAACAAATGCAAAATTTAAAGAAGCCTTACTTATACAAAAACTCCAAATAAACCAATACAAAGAAACACCTTTATACCTATATTAAAAATAATAAAGTAAATAATGGAAAATTATATATTCAAACATCTAACACTGCCCTCTACATTGCGACACTCAGTTACACAACCCCTTTCAAACATGTGGTCAGCTTCTGGTCAGTTACCTCTTTCTTTCTTTGTGAACCTGATGATGACCGAAGAAGGTCGAAACATTGTTCGCTCCTCTATGTAAAATATTTTCTTAATCCTAACGAGCCATTTTTACATATATATTTTTGTCAGGTTTATTAGCATTAAATGATAGAGTAAAACAGTAACAAGTTAAAAACATCAAGCAACTAAACCTTAACGTGAAAAGAAGTAAAAGTGAGTCTTCTTTAGTATGGTAACTTCTTAAATTATTTAAAGGGATTTTATGATTACCAGCATGCATGACACCAGATGACATAAGAATAATAAGTTAGTATCATGTCACCTCATATTGAGACGTTTGTCAATGATGTGCTTGTTATTTTGTTATTTTTAGGGTGAATAGTTAGTAATCTTCACCTGCTACTGCAGGCATATTGTGCAAATGAGAAATTTTATCATTTTTAAGTTGCAAAAATTTCTGTTGTCATAACCCATTTCATATACAGCTTTCACATTTTACTTCTTTTTTTAATAAAATGTTAGTGTTACTCATTGTAAGCAAATAAATTATGAGAATCTGATAATGGTAGTTTCTTTCCTATTTGTAAGTGTTAAGAAAATATCAGACTAATATAACCAATGTAAGATTATATGTTCCAGGATATCATACACCAAACAATCTTGGAAATGCAACTGCCAGTATGTTGTACCATACTTGTGTTTTTCAGGATAATCCCTGTTTTAGTATATCTGTGTTTGTCGTAATTAATATGTTGTTGAAACAGAATAAAATCGACAAGAGGGTCAGATTAAAATTTTTGAACTTCCAAGTGTTTAGGTCATTTGGAGATAGTATACTTGTCTTCTAATGCAGGTGTAACATTTATTTTAAAAAGAGTTCAGACAGACATAACTGAATAAAAAGTTGAATCCTTCTATGAATAAAAGATAAATTTATAATTCTTATATTAAAAGAGTTAAGGATGTGTAATATAATCCACTCTGAGTCAATGGACAAAGGTTTTATGACAGAAACCAAGTGATTTGAAAGCATTAGTAAAACTGGTGGAATGAGTTAATTCTTCAATTCCCACTGCCATATATTCTCCATTTTATAATACTGAATGAAATTTATGCATGCTAATTTTATGAAATTTTTGAATTGTCATTTTATGTACTGAACCACTTGTTTATATGCACATATCAGTTTAATTGCAGTAACTGGTGCATCTTTCACTGTACGACATAGACATGTTTTAGTGGTAGGTGTCTTTGTACTATCCTTTCGATCAGCATTTTTAGTACGTTACTTCCTAAAGATGTGTTCAACACTTTCAAAAAAGTGTTTTGTTGTTATAAAAAGCTTTCATTCTAACACTAGATTGGGATTTAAAACATTTTTTGTTTTACTCTTGTAGCAAAAATTAATTCAAGCAAATTATGCTTTCAAAATCACTTTGTGATAAAACTTGTATACAGTATGCTATATATATTTGGATAATAAAAACTATATAAATAGGTGTAAGATGTACACATATAAACTAATATAGATATAGTTAATGTCTAGGAAAGTAGCATGGTTTTCGTTTTCAACTATATACAAAGTTTTGTTCAACTTGTACTTGTCTCTAACAAGTTTCATGTATACACAAAATAATGTACTCAATTACTGTATGTTGACCCCCCCCAAGAAAAGGTTTGTTTCAAAAAGATAACTCATTTGATTTGAAAATTATCCATTTCTATGAAAGAAAAGCTAGTTTGTTGTATGTATTTGTTTAAAAAGGAATGTGACATCATCCATAATAAGAAATTGTCATTTCTTATGGTACTCTGATTGGTACTAATATCTAGGTTATTTTTCAAATCTTAATACTTTATTTTATTGAACAAATAAGTACTATTAATAGTTTTAACTATTATATTAAAGTTAATTTTTTAAAATTTGTAATCTGATATATATAAGACAAGACATAAAGGGTCTGATGATTAGTGCACTAGACTATAATCAGAGTATCACAAGTTCAAATTCTGTCTCTGAACATGTTTACCCTTTTATCATTGGGGTGTCATAATGTGATGTTTATTGGTAAGAGAGTTGGTGGTGGGCAGTATATATTAAATGCCTTCCACCTACTTTATCACTTTACTATTAGGGATGGCTGGTGCAGTTAGCCCTGGAGTAACTTTTTATGAATTTCATAAACAAACAAAGGGTGTACATAAACATCACATGTTCATATTGTTATTACAGTTGCTAACTTAAAATTATACTAATATTTTACATTGACATGACCAGATGCACATGATCCTGTAATTTTATGTTTTATCTTTTGTTGCAAAAATGTCTGTTGTTACTCAGGTTAAAGTCACTATTTATTTTTTAATGTGATATGTGTGGAGGGTACAAACAATTAAATTTATGTACAAATTGACTAAGTTTAGTAGAGTTTTTATTTTCAATATTTTGCTTATGAGGTTATTTTGCAAATAAGCATTTTAAATAGTGGTTGAGCTAAAACATGGAACATAACAGAAAAAGCACTTTAAACTTGAACTGATATTTGTGAAATAAAACATGTTAAACTATAGAAGTTTTTCACACTTAATGTGATTAACCTCTTGTGTACTTCAAATAAGAAGTGTATTAAAACATTTCTGGTCTGTCTTTTGTCTATCTTAAGCTACTGTTGAATAGGACTTTCATTAAAAACCATAATTGTAGTTATATGTCTATATGAAATAACATTCATATGCAGCACGAGTAGACTAATATTATAGTTTCTTGGTTTTTAGGCATATTCTTAAACTCTTTATTAGGACAAAATTTTCCTACCTTTCCCACTGTAAAATCTTATTTGCCAGCTTTAACAATGCAATGTCCTATTATCTGTTCCAACTGAGGAGCATAATAATAACATAAATTAACATGTAAAAGAGTAAAAGTGATACAGTTTCAACAGACATTTTCATTGCTACTTTGCAATAAGTGTTAGGGTTTGTGCTACATGTTAGTACAGTTTACTTTCACACTATCTGCAACAGGGGATGGCCATGGGCAAGATAGGAGATAAAGGAGTTAGCTGATATAAAGCAACATCAGTCATCAGTACAGGCATGGTGATGGCATATGTTTGAGTATGAAGTTATGGGTTGGAAAACTGTTACAAATTTGTAACTTTTTCCACTTGTACATCCTTCCATAAAATTTACATTGGAACATTTCCAAGGAACTAACAAATTAAACTACTTATATACCATAGAAACAGTTACTTAGGCTGCTTAAAGACTTTGTTATATTAAAATTATGTTAGTCTTGTTAATAAAAACTTTATATTTTATCATTCAAGTAATAGTCAAGAAAGGAGATTTTTTCATTTGATAAATTTGAGGACTGAACATGAAGTTCTGTTGATATTAAAACATGGATGGATTCAAGATAAAAATGCATTAATACTAATTAGAGCTGGATGATTGATTTATGCTAGTACCTATGAGTATTGATTACATCAGTTAATATTACATAAAATAATCATGTAATTGAAATTATAAATAAACTTAGTGTGTCCAGTTATTGCCTTCTTTTTATTGTTCCAGTTATCCAAGTACTCAAAATATTGCCTTTATGATCTGTGATTATTATTTTCAATTAATTATACTTTTTATCAGCTTAACTGATTAATATATCACTCCTTACAAAGTTGATTGACTAATCAAAATCTGTGTTTCCAGTTATTACTGTTTTCAGCTGTTTCAGCTATTCAAGTCTTATGTGAAAATAATACATTAATTGAATGACCATAATTCATTAGTGAGCTTGATGATTAATCAGTTATCAGCTTCTACTAATCACCCAGCTATAAAACTGGTAATGTATTCAGTATCTAAGAAAAAATGTAAAATCCAGATTAATATTCTTTGCTCTTAAGCTAATTCATCTTGTGGCCACAAATGCTTGTTTAAATTCACAACTAGTTTCTACTGTAATATAGCGATCACAAGGTATTCTTTAGAGAAAAGATGTGAACTACAGTTCAGAACCACCATAAAGTATGAAAGCAGTGAAGTAAAACAACTCCCAGTCCAGTTCAAAACAAAACACTAACACATGGTTTACCCATAAAAACAGAGATTTTAAATATAAAATACCAAACATTTGTAAAAATAAAACTGATTTTTGCTAACATACAGATGGCTGATGTATCAACCATTATCTTCACCCTGTTGTTTTGTCTCGTCTGTAAATTATTTGCACAAATGTAAAAAAAAGAAAACAAAAATGAAAAGCTTAAATTTGTTAATATTAATTTTCTTCCAAATATTTTTAAAATTATACTGATTCCAATTGTATCTCAGTGTTATTGCTTTAATATTATTGTGGCACACTCTTTAACAAGAATTCCTTCTAAGTGGCTCAGGAGTAAGCATGAAGACTTGTACACTAAAACTCTGGTTCAATACTCATGGTTGGCACAGTGTAGATATTCCTTTGTATAGATTTGCATTTAGAAATAAACAACTTGACAACATTAGCATATAATATTACTTGATCTCATGGAATATTTTTATACATTTCCCTCTTGAGACTTTATACTTGCATGAGAAGTCCCATAACTCATAAGCAAAACATTGAAAATAAAAGCATGTGTTATCGTTGATTGAGTTTCATAGTTTTTAATATGACAGAAGAAGGTGTCATATTATTTTGGAATGTTGGACTGAAACTAGCAAAAAACATTTGCTTTAGCAGCTGGAGCAAACAATTGGCACATTACTGCAGAATGTTGTTCTTATTGTATCTTACCAACTTGGTGAATAAGTTTATACAATAACTCCTGTTATTAATATATTTAGAAAACATTTATTAAAACTTGTATTTTTGTTAAGGCTAGGCTGTACTTACAGATAAAAATTATTAGTGTAGTTGCATGTGTAGAACTATGAAAGTGATTTGTATATATACAGTGATTCATTGACTGGTAAATAAGTAGTAATAAATTATGCCATTTGGGCATTAAATAGGAAGTCAAGTATAAGAAAAACAACATGAAAGTACTTTAATAAATGGGATTGGCGACTCACTTTTTACAGCCTGAATGTAAACATGGTATCATTGTCATTTCAAAATCATGGAAACTCACTTTATTACCACAGTATTGATGAAGAAGCATCCTCAATCTGTGTAAGCAACTGGTTAGGCCATATTTGGAGTATTGTGTTCTGCTTTTGGTTACTTATCTCAGGAAAGACATTGAATAGTTGGAAAGGGTTCAGAGGAGGGTTACAAAAACTTTACCTGAGAGGGAAGAGTTTTTGTCTGGAGAGAGATTAAGATTCTTAAAGTTGTTTTCTCTTGAGAAAAGAAGTGATAATCTAACTTAAGTGTTTAAAACTGTTTAATCAACATTTTTCGTACTTAATAGATGTAATAATGACAGTCTTGTAATTTGATGAGTAAGAACATTGACATTTACAATATTATATATTCACTAAATCCTTCACAAAATATGAATACTGTGCAACTGAATTTGAATAGTTTAATTTCCTCTATGAAAAGTATTTGAATACAAACACAAATATTCCCAAAGGTGAATTTGAATGCATTCAAATATGAATACTCTATGTTTGAAAGCTACTAATTATATTATGAATTTTTAAATAAAATTTGTGTTTGAAGAAATGATATATGCTGTAATACATCACCTGGAACAGACAGAAAATCCTTAGCTAGGAAGTGTTCAGTATGTTCCACATACTATGGATCCATGCTGTCACATATGGAGTAGTATTAACAATTGTTGAAAACTCTTCAAAATTGCTTTTGTCATAATTTCACCAGAAAAGCATTGTTCTCCAAAGTTTTTTTATACAGAACTTTAATGTTGGATGGATATGACTAAACTATATTATGTTGAATAATTAGACTACCGTTGATGTTTGTTATTAAACACAAAACCACAATATATGACCTGCCCATCAGATAAAAAGTTCAATAATTGCATTGTTCTTTGCTAGCCAAGAGGATAGTGTCTATATGTTAGAGTCAGCAAATGCTGTGAGAGAACAAAGGTCATGTGGTAACAACCTCATAAAAGAAAGAGCATGAGTTGTCTTGCAGGATCGGATCATTTATTTTTTGTCAGTTTTACCATTTCTGGTCACAAATAGTACACCAGAGATTTGTCTAGAGAGATAAAACCTGGTAATATATCCAGGAATCCCATAGAAATAACTGTCAACTTGTTTGTACAAGTATGCATTCTGTATTTTCTTTATATTTGATTTAGATAAAGTTGATGTTCGTTTTCTTTGAAGCTTTTCAAGTTTTTTATTTTTTCAAATAAGGTTAAATCTCAGTTAACACTTGAAATGCAGAATACTCCTCAGATTTCCTGTTCAATCCTGTTAATAAAACAAGCATCTAACACTAAACAGGAAAATAAGTTTTACCTAAGAATTCCATAGTTATCATTACTAGAACATTACTTAAGATCACTTAAGGATATAATTCTGCTAAGCTTTTTTTGATAGTTTAATCTGTGCATGATACTAAATGTGGGATTATTTTTAGTAGTTGGATTTGGTCACATTCAATTTACATGATGTTCTAAGTTAAGTCTCATATCATAGAGGAGACAAAGAAATATAACTGATTTGGTTACCTTGGCATGGTTGCATTTAGGCATAATTGTGGTTGATTCTTACTGATTTTAGTGAACTTGTATAACCAACAATCTGAGTTTTGTGTGTGTGTGTGTGTGTGTAATAATTTTTTTATACGATAACGATACCAAGTCCTAGTTGAAGATTACACAATACAATGCTTTAAAACATCTTTGGTAAGTTATTAATGTAGCACAATCTTAATTAAAAACTTTATATTATAGTTTTGACTAAACAGATTAAAAATAAGATAAATTCAAAGTTTTAGTTTATTACTACAACAGATTTTTTCGAGAACTAATATTTCTTGTGTATTTATTAGAATAAAATTAAAAACTAATTTGTTTTCATAACACCATTTTTTATTTTGTTCACTTATTTTACATGATATACACTAACCACCAATATTTAACAACTCTACCTTCATTCCACATTTTAAACACTTGCTTGGAATGCTTATCTAACTGACTTGGTGATCAATATTACTAGAAAAACTGTGTTGACTTTCACTAACTAGAGAAGGGTTGTAAAACGAACTTGGGTCTTCATCACCAACGTCAGAAGATGGCAGCACTTGGAAACACTGTGAATCTGAAGAAGTTAATACTGGAAAAGTCAGTTCAATGACAGAATCTGTTGATGGGTTATGAGAGGACCCTTCGTCATAGCTTCCATTTATGACAGCACAGGTTGTGCCATTCATTACATCATCATATCCTGTATAAAAGCAAAAAGTCTATAGAGCATGTGATGTCAGTGTTAATATTTATGTAATTTAAGCTATTGCTAAACATTCTATGTCAGTATTTCTCAATCTTTTTGCCACAGCATTCCCTGCAGCAAACAATGAGCACTGATTCCCCATCTGCTGCTGATTGTTATCAAATTTTAGATCTGGGAGAGTCAGGCTCTTCTAATAAATTTTTAAGACAAGTATAAAAAATGGTGCTAATTAGATATGTTTAATGAATAGACAATATTCACCAGACACATCCACACAGATTTTTGCTCAAATGTGTGGAAAGAAAATACCCCTATTTCTAATGATTTAATTTCAATAAAAAGAGCTCTGAAACCCTCAAACAGTTTCTGTCCATCCCCTCATAGCTTACAGCCCTCTTGAACTTTAAAAACATACATTAAATGGCAGTACCACCCAGGATGAGAAACACTACTTTATCTGAAAGCAATTAAGCAGCCTGTAGCACATTCACAATTAAAAATGTTGGGTTCTTTTATGAGCAAGATACATCTTTAATAGACTGTATGTCTTAACAACCCTCAAGTCATATTATTTTCCACTTTGTCCACAACTTGTATATTATTCACAATTTCAGACGATTAGTGTACAACAATAATACTAACATTCACTTCAAAATCCTGCAGAGTAATTACCCAAACATTCACTTCTTGGTTATTTATCTGAATATATTTTTAAAATACCCTTTAAGCTTGGTTTTGTTCAGCTACATAACTTGTTTGAACAAGACTAAATAATTTTGTGAACTGAATTCTGACGAAATGTGAAAACAAAAACAGTAGTTTCAGTACATAAGCCTTAGCAGTATATGAGTCTAGAAAAAGAATTATATATTAAGACTTGATTCACTCTAGTATTCTCATAAATTTTATAACATCGTCCCAAAAACAGTTTCATCATTTATGTTTTATAAAACATAAGTTATTTTAAAAACATATCACAATGGTTTACCCAACTTGGGAGTAATAGTACTGTCTTATTGCATAAATATTTTGGTTTCTAATTCAAAACTATGCTTGTATCAAATTAAAAGTAAATTTTGATGTTAATTTCAAAGGTTTTCTAGTTTATGTTTTAACAACTATTAACCTTTTATACTGTATTGTTTTAATCAGCTGAACTGTTTGCAAGAAATGTTTAGAGAGAGCATTAATTTGTGTGAAACTTCTACAGCAAGTGATTTCAAGGTGTACATAGATATAGCTAATAAAAATTAAAGTGAATTATATAAATTCTAATATTTGTTATGGCTGGTAATAAACTTTCTCACTTTAACAAATCAAATTTAGACTTCAGTAATCCATACATTATTTATTATCACTACTAAACTATGACCTCTTAAGATTTGAGGAAAGCTTACTAAAAAAAAAAACATTCCTTTTGTCTGGACTGCACACTAGAAAAGTGAGGTTCCCATACAGGTGAGTAAATTACAAAGATAAAATCTTGTTCATTATTAAAAGTATAAAAAATTAGTATCCAGTTTGTTAACCTAAGTCTTGCATTAAATGAACAAGATTTTATCTTATCATATAGCTGTAATGTGGTAAATGATAAGGCCATATTATTTAATGACAACTTAATAATAAATATACTGCAACAAAGGATGAAAGAAATTGATATAAAAACATCTTATATTTCTTGGTTGATCATGTTTAGTGTTTACGATATTTCTTAATGGGAAGAAAGTGACTTTTCTTTTTATAAATTTTACTTCTAAGATATTTTAAATTCTTGTAATTTATATATTCTGTTCTATATAAGCTCATTAATACATAGTAATTGCTTTGAAAAATTCTAATGCTTGGTTAGTTATAGCTAAAAATCAAATGGCCACATATGAAAAGAGTAATCAACTCTTAACAACATCCCATCATTTTGCATTAAAACATTTATGTTGTAAATTTGGAAATGATGAGGAAACTGGCAAAAATTTGTAGGATTCATAGTAAGACAGTCTCATCACTGTTAATATACTTAAGTTTTAAAAATGTAAAGACAAATGGGGTGAGGCAGTTCTCAGCACACCATATCTAGTATTAAAAATAAACAACAGAGAAAGAGAGAGTGACAGAGACCTAAGGCTGGGACAGTGACTATCATAACACTAAACTTAAAATATACCAGAAACTATTATATTTGTATTCAATATTTTGCCATGAGAGCTTTGAATAGAAAAATACTTAACTTTGTGTGCATGATAGATCAATGTGTGTCTCAAAACCTTTTATAGTGTTACCTACACATTTTAATT
This sequence comes from Carcinoscorpius rotundicauda, assembly GCA_011833715.1. Classification (NCBI taxonomy): domain Eukaryota; kingdom Metazoa; phylum Arthropoda; class Merostomata; order Xiphosura; family Limulidae; genus Carcinoscorpius; species Carcinoscorpius rotundicauda. Next base: position 55,200,190 of record CM022399.1, on the reverse strand, counting down.
AAATGATTTTATTACCAATGTATTTACTAAGCTTGGTATCAAAACATATTTCATAATTCATTTCATTTCTATATTATCCAAGTTTCAAAAATGTTCATACTTCACTTCTTGGTGTAATCCAACACTTGTGCTCTGAATTCTCCATCTGTAGATTTTATATTTTCCTAATATGGCTTTCAGTGTTCAGCCAATAAGAAATAAAAATTCAAAATAATTACAAAAAGTAATATAAAATTTGAATCTCCAACCTTCTCAAGATACTGATTTATCAATATATTTGTCAAACCCACCCAAGTAGCCCCTCCCATCTTTCTAGTTTTCAGGGCAATTAGCAAATCATGTTCTAATCTGATCAACACATTTATAACCTGTATAAAGAGCATTTTATCCTCTAAAAAGGCCTTATTACAGTTCTATTTATTGGATATATATAAATAGTTGATCTTAGATTCTTTGTCTATAATCATTTTTAAGTAGCTAATGGAATTTTTTAACTTAGTCATATTCATAGTTAAGTTAGAAAGTTAATTAAATTATAGTAGTTTTTAGATATCCTGTTCTAGTGCCTGATGCATTTTGTGAATTCTAATCTATATTGAATCATGTGAACTTTTATTTGATTAAGTAACTTAATGAAGTAAAAAAAAATAATGAGACTTAGCACAATCACTATGAGTGTAAACACCACGTGGGTAACTCACTTTGATTATTCATATGTGACAGTTATTGTTCAACTCTGAACACCTAATGAAATAAAAATAGCTTTGAGACATTTTGTTCCAGTGTCTAATGAACTATACAGATCAGAACTGGGTATAGACGAGAAACAAAGAGAAGGGAAATAGGCAAAAAGAAGGAGTTACCCTCACAAGTCACTGAGGTTTTAGGAAGAAAGAAATCAGATAGGGAAGAAGATATCTATGGTGGTAAAGTGTGCATGTACTGTTATATGGCAAAAAGTCAGACCATTAATTTCTCTTAGCCGAGAGGAGAAGGAAATACATTTTAAGTGACAAGTAACACAAAGAACAGGAGAAAATATGTTTGAGCAGAGGTAAAGTAAAGAAATGGAGGAGCACATTAACATCTAAAGGAACAGGTTGCTAAATCAGGAAAGAGCTGATGAACATGGTAAATATTGATGAGAAAAAATCCAGTAGTTACAGGAAAGATGAAAGAAAAAGAGATTAATCTGCAATCAAGGAGACTAAAGTCCCTTGTTTGAAAAACCATTTCAGTAACTTGGAAACACTAGCAACATTAAAATAAACAGAAGATAATACCCACCAAACCTTTGCCAATGTGCAAAAGATCTTCCACATGCACTGATACACTTCTCTAGATGAATTGAACCAAATGGAAAGCTAAACAGCTGAAGAAATCAGAGCACCTCACCAAGGACTGGATAAAAACTAGGTGTGAAGAAGGAGGACATGAAGTTTGGAATATAGGACTGGTGACTGTGGTTGATGAATTAGGTCAGGTAATAAGGAAAATGGTTCAAGAGAGAATAATTATAGATGGAGAAAATCAACTGAGTAGTAGGGCGCAATCAGAAGGATGCAGCATGGATAAGGGAAATTACCCAATAAAGCAATCAGATAAGAGTTGGTTGGGTAGTTTGGTGTTTTTATGGTGCAAAGCAACTTGACCAAAAGTCTGGTAAAATGTTAAAATCAAAGTAAAATTGTCAAAATTCATAAAATGAAACTAAGGTAAAACAAGACAATGTTTAATTTTTGAATAAAAAAAATAAATAACATTAAATCCAATTTTTACATCTTGTCAACAGTGGTAAGACGTAAAACTCAGTAACACAAGTTGAAAAGGACTTTCTGTAACAAAACTGTAATTATCATAACTTACCAGGAAGACTAACAGGTAAGTTCAAAAACCACTGTTAGTCACCTGAACTTGGCCTTTCCAGTCCTGGTTTTGACTTATTTGCCATTATGGCCATTTTCTAATTTCAAGTCAAACTAGATGTACTTCTATTGCTAAAATGGAATCATATTAAAATAGGTGTAATGTATAAATTGAAAAACTTAAATAGCATTAAAAAGGTTAATGGCATTTACACAACTAAAAACATTTCTAAGGTCACCAATGCCAATAACACTGTCTAATGTTACGGATAAACCTTGGGACAGAACATGTTTAAAATGGTGCCGTCCTTCAGAATCATAATCATGACAATACAATAAAATCTGGCTTATTGAGACCTGATAAAATAAAACAATGAGTTAAAAAACTATGACCAATGCACAGTCTGGTTAGAACAACTTCCTCTTTCCAATCCTTTTATTTGGAAAAGATTATTTTCCTGTTACTCACTCCAAGTCGACTACCAACTGGCACAGAGCCGAGCCTTGAATACAAGACCACAATCCACTGCAGTGACAGTGACAGAGCAGATAGATTTAGTTGTGGTGTCAGTGAGCTCCTTCCTACGAATACCAACATGGCCCAGTATGCAGAATAACTGGATAGAAATAGATGTTAAAGAGAAATAAGCCAGTTAGTTTTGAATAACGGCAAGAACAGGGTGAGAACTAATGTGAAGTGATTTCAGGGCCAGCAGAAAACTAACCAAGTCAGTATAAATACTGTTTAGCTTCTACGTAATCCAGGGCAAGAAAAATGGCATACAGTTCAGCAGTGAACACAGAAGCTGTAGAGGGGATTCTGCTCGCAATCACCAAACTATGGCAGAGCCCACAGAGTCATCTGATATCAAACTATCTGTATAAATAGGAATGGAAGGATGGTTTGAAAGATGTTCAGCAAATAACAAACCAAATTTCCAATCAGGAGTGTCTGCTTTCCTCAGATGACTTAAAGATTAGTTACATTTGTGAACTGTATCAAGCCATAGTGAGATGGGCTGCTGACCAGTGGATACAGCAATGTTATCCAAGGACAGACCCAATTCATCCAACTACTACTGGATACGAAGGCCAAAAGGAGCAATGGTAGACAGTCTGTTCTCAAAAAGCATGGCCCACTGAAGAAGGAAAACACAACCCCAGGTGGTATGTTTAAGTATGGAACAAAGTTTTAAAGCATAGAGTAAAGACAGTTACCTCTGGCAGAAGTGCAAAGAAGGTTCATGAGACTATCTATAAGCTCTGAACTGGGAAAGTGTGGAAAGCCCCAGTGCAGAGCCAAAGTCCTTGATGATGAATAGGGCCCAGAATCTTTAAGGTCAAGGTCCTGGTAGAGCCATAGACCAGTGATCCATAGTCGAGTTTTGATTGAATAAGAGTACAATATATCTTTAGTATAGAACATTGATTTTCTTTCACAAGCGGTGGAAGAGAGGACATGTACGATGTTCAGTGCTTTGAAACATAGCTGCTTGATATGTAGTATAAAGATCAGCTTACAGTCAAAGATAAGCCTCAATAACTTTGTCTCAGGGACTACAGGCAGCACAATTTTACCAATACAGAGTTCAGGATCAAAGTGAATACCATGTTGGCGGCAAAAGTGCATGCAAATGGTTTTCAAGAGTGAAAAGTTAAAGCCATTTGTTGTGGTCCACTTTAGTAAATGATTGAGGACAGTCTGTAGCTGCCACTCAATATACCTCATGTTCAACAACTGACATAAGATGTGAAAGTCACTGACATAGAGCCCTTTTGCAACAGTATGAGGAAGTGATGCCATTAATCTTTATACTGAAAAGTGTGACACTCAAATCACAGCTATGAGGGACTTCAAGTTCCTGTACAATAGAACAGGAAAATGTTGAACCCACAAAAACTTGGAATCACCTGTCCATTAAAAACTTTTTAATAAAAATGGGCAAATGGCCACAAAACCCACATAAATGGAGGTCTCACAGAATGCCATACCTCCATATTGTATCATAAGCCTTCTCAATGTCAAAGGATATTGATACAAGATGTCATTTGAAAAAGGCTTTTCTGGTTGGCATTTAAAGTCACATCAGGTGGTCCATGGTAGAACACTGTCATTGAAACCCACAATAGGTGGGAGAGAGAGGGTTGTTTGAATCGAAGAACCAAACAAGATGAGCATTAACCATCTTTTCTAAGTTCTTACAGAGACAACTCACAAAAGCTATTGAACAGAAGTCTGAAGGAATCTTGAAATCCTTGCCAATGAAGGGTCAGTTTGATTTCCACCAGTGTAAAGGGATTACTATAGTCATAGAGACAATCAGCTCAAAAGGAAAGAGGTAATCTCTCTGTCTGAGTCTTGATGGCTATGAAGGTGGAGGATGAAGCAGAAGTGATAGGTACTTGGCAAAAGCTTTCACCTAGAGTATTGGCAATGCTTTTGGTATCAGTTACTTCCTGGCCATCAGAGAGCATGACTGAGAGGGAGACAAAATCTCCCTGTAGAATCTTGTCCCATATGACTTTGGAACTGGTAGAAGAAGATATGCTGGTTGTGAACTTAATCCAAAAATCCTTCTGGGTTTAAAGTCTCACCCACCAAGCTTATGTACAAGCCTACTGGAAAGCAATGCATTATGAGAGTGTGGGATAGCTACGAAAAGTATCCCAAGCCTATTTTTTAGCCTTCCATGCTATGTGGCAGGCAGGATTCCACCAAGGACAAGGATATTGTGGAAAACATGTCAAGGTTTTAGGAATACATTGAGCAGCTGCCTATATAATACAGTCAGTTACTCTGCCACACAGTCATCTATTGATGACTAACAGATGATGGCAGGATCAAGTTCTGTGAGAGCAGTGAAAGAAGGCCAGTTTGCTTGATCCAGCTTCCATCAGAGCACACAAGTCTGGTGGCATTGACTATGGGCAATGTTAATTTTTTTTATGTGGACTGAACGCAACAGAAAGACACAGATAACAGCTTATATAATTTATTACAATAAACTATTATATATGTAACAGATATAACATAAATTATATAATAACAATGACAGATATTCAGTTTCAACCTTCAAAATTAATTACAATACAAAATGGTACTGGCCTGTGTCCAATATAATGATCTAGAATGAAAGTCCAAAAGTCTAAATCAGAAATCCAAAATTCCAGTCTAGGTGGTGAATTTGGTCCCATGAAGAAATTCCTAAGTTTGAATGGATAAGTCCAGAAACAATTCACAGTTCAATAAATTTAACCCAAGTTCTTTTTACGATGTTTTCGATGAATGTCTCAAATTTGTCGTTTTCCATCTTGCTCCGATTTCCCCTAAACAGTCCTATACGTGTTGACATTCAGTATAACCAGTAAATCGTAAAGATTGACAAAATAAAATCACAGTTTCTGTAGATCTAGCTTCAGTCACAAATCCAAGTTGAATAAACACACAGCAAACGTTGAAAATTTCTCGAACAAAGACAATATCTCTTGAATCGAAATAAAAACGAATAACTGACTTCTTTCTCCTCGCGTCACTGTCTGTTTTTATACTAGTAGGCTTACTGTGTTCTCTGTTCTCCAACAATCGTGTAACTTCCACAGAATTTCAGAGTACTCTGCGCATGTCTGTTTTTGCACGAGACTCATCGTCTAGACACCAGGCCGACATACATTTTATTTATAAACATATGATTGATCTACCTAATTCTAGAAATTTCTAAATGTTATTTTAAATGAATAACAACATATTTTATTGTTTTTAACTCCGAAACAATAATATAAATATGGAAATATAAATAATAGATATGGAAATCTAAACACAACAGGACATGGTTGTCGTTTACATAACATTTACATGACATTTACATAACAGGCAGTCTCTCTCAAAATTTTAGGAAAATGATCACTGCCTTGTGGGTTTTTGTCAACCCTCCATGAAATGTGGGAGAATAGTAAAGGGAAGCAGATTGAGAGATTAATAGCAATAAAGGACTGACTAGGTGCATGAAAATAAGTCTAAGAACCACTAATGAAATGAGAAAGGTTGTGATCAGAAGGCATATGCTCTTCAGAGGGACCCCTCCCATCAATATCATTTCCACTGTAGTAGTGAAACAAAGTGCAGCAGCATACTTCCAAGACGAAGTGGTGAACAGCAACTTTCGAGCCTCAGAAAAAGTTATGTTTTAAATCACTTTCAAATGCTGCACCTCTTTTTCTTCCAACAATGAAGGTTTGTTTCACAGTCATATGTAATGTGGTCCTTGCCATCGCAACAAGCACATGTCAAAGAACCACAACATGATGTCTTCAAGTGACCCAACCACTGACATTAGAAACATCTGAGAGGGTTTGGAATGTATGGCTGTACCTAGCAATTATGATATCCTACCTTCATGGTGGCAGGTAGATGTGGTGATGTAAATGTCAGAATGAGGACATTGGCCAGTATTATAATCCTATCTTTGTGAGTGGAGATATGCCTCACTGCAAAAATACCTTGGGTGGAAAAACCAGCAAGAATCCCTGACTCAAGATGTTCTTCATATCCATCTCAACAATAACTCCTCATGACGAATTCAAAGTAGCATGAGGCATAATATCAATAGGTATTTTCCCAATTGCCTTTGAATGCAAGAGGAGTTCACTTGTTGAGATGTGGATGTTTCTACCAATATGTCACCAGAGTGAAGCTGCTTTACTAACTGTGGAGAGCCAGCAAGTTCCTCTGGTCCCTTCTAAATGAAAAAGGGAGTCATCTGCCCTGTAGGTTTGTCTCAAAGAGAATGTAGTATAAGAAAATGAGGTACAGATGTTGAAGATTGCTGCTCATAATCTTTATGTTTTTATTTAGAGTATCCATAATGAGAAAAAAATATTTTGGTGCCCACTGACCCTACCCACCATGAAGCCTTATGAGGGGATGCACTACAATGCCAAACAAGGACACTGCATCAATGCCAGGGTTTCAGCATCAGATACAGTGTCCACAACACCTGTTGAGAACTGATACTTGGTTGACCCTAACCCAAGTGGACCAGTCAAATGACTCTAGGGAAGCCACCTCAAGGCTGCCCATCTACAGGAATTCAAGGCCAAAGTGATGTGTTATGGTTAGACCCCTCAACCACCAGGATCCTCTACTCCTCTTCATGGGTCACCATGTGAGTAGATGTTTAGATCCCAGAGGAGGTAAGCTGAAAGAACAGTACCTTTCCTAGGAGGTCCCCTCACCACATACAGGAATCTAGACAGAGGGAACAGATAAAAGAATAAGCACAGCTGAAAAAATCCATAGCAAAAGTTTGAAGATGAAATCCAATGTAAGAAAACGATGTAATCTGACCAAATGCCTCCTTGGTTATTAATACATGCCAACCCCATCTAATTGTCAGAATAAACCATTACCAGATGATGGGAAAAAAGTGCTCCAAAACCCAACAAACAGCAATATGCTCTAGAATGATTGCATGTACAGACCATTCATCAAAAGACCAATAGTACAAAATCTCCTAACGATTGATCTACGTAACCCAGCTTTGATGGAATGAGTTGGTAAAAAGATGTAAACTTGGATGAGGAGAAAGATTGTTTGTTTGTTTGCTTTTGAATTTTGCAGAAAGCTATACAAAGGCTATCCATGATAACCCTCCCTAATTTAATAGTATAAGATGAGAGGGAAGGCAGCTAGTCATCACCACCCACTACTAACTCTTGGGCTACTCTTTTACCAATGAATAGTGGGATAGACCATATTATAGTGTCCCATGACTGAAAGAACAAGCATGTTTGGTGTGATGGGGATTCAAACCTATGGCCCTCAGATTACGAGACAAGCACCTTAACCGTCTGGCTATGCCAGGGCAAGGAAAATAGTACTGAAATACTTTACGTTATGATGGTTGTGCACTGAGTTAAGTAAAAATGGCATCAATTGAAATTTCTTTAAATAACGGGATCTTGGGTGAGTTTTCACTGATTGTGCACAGTCAACTAAAGGAAGTGTACACATACATGACTGAGGGGATTAGTGGGGTATTAAGAGACCATATCTCCAAAAGCAACAGAACCTCATGAAAATGAGAGAGCAGACAGGGTGTGGTGAACCGACAGTTCCATAGAAATGAGTCAGAGAAAGAAAGTTTGGCTCTACTGAGGCAAGCAAAGATATAAAAGACACCTAATTGCACAAGGTATTGAGAAGAATGTAGCAGCAACATCAGCTTTAAGAAGGAGATGATGAGTATGTTTGGCTGACACCTGTTCAAAATTGGCCAGAGGTAGACAATCAACCATGTGAAAAGAGAAATGTAATCTCAGTGCATAAATATGAAGAGCAAAAGCTCTCATCACTTGACAAAATATACAAGGAGCTAATGCCAGCCATCTGAGACTCCAAAGGCTAGAAGACCAAACCAAATACCAAACGTCTTAAAAACAGTTCCAGATGTAAATCCTGGAAATGAGAAAGTAAATGTGTTCAAGATAAAATAGCATCAAGATCTAAAAGGTCCCAACAATGTTTCCGAAATCAGAGCTGATGACAATAAATGAGTCAAGATGGAGGTAAAAAGGGAGAGGATGCCCACAAAAAAATCCCTCAAGATGAACTGTGGAAAGGTATCACAAAAAGGTTATAAGGGTAAGATGGTGGCAGAAAAATTGGTCATGTGTGATACTAATAGAAGACTTAGGGCCCACCTTTCAAATGGCTAATATCTCACTCAATAGGTGTTTGCTGAGATATGGATAGTCAGTCTCTGACATGTGAGGGCAGACTGATCCAAATCCCTTAGGGGTAAGGCATAACAACAACAACAACACCCAATTGACAGGAAAATATTCAGCATGATTCCAAATGTCAGAAACCATGGGAAAAAAAAAACACTTAGGATTGGGAAGTATATTCCTGCAAAAATGAAGGACTCGGGTCATAAGATATAGAAGCAAGGGGTAGAATATCACATACCTGAGAAATAAAGTACAAAAATCCATGAGAGGCTGAAGAGAATCCTTAGAAAAAGTGTATGAAGGTATGGCAAATTCAGGAAGTGGAAACAGGTGATCAAAGTCCTTATTAACCTGTTCAGGTTTCACACATAAGGAGAAACTGGGGCAATGTCTGGAGATAAATATTAAGCCTTACAATATTCAATCTCCCTGCAAATAAATGTAGATAAATCTCTTGATGGGTCACCAGCACCTGAAGCTTGTGGTAAAGCATTTGTCAAATGTAAAACATCAAAAATGGTTACATCAACTTCAGAATTTAATTTGTGTTGTAACAGTTATCAAAACTGTTTGAAGTAAGAAATATATGTGACTAGAACAAAGGTAATGGAACATGAATGCTTTAAGAAAAATGAGCATATTATATTAAACCAATTCAAAAATTAATTCAATACAAAACACTAATCAAGAAAAAAAAAAGAAATATGGTGAGGTGCAAGAGCTGCCAAACAAAAAGGGATAGTTTGGTAGAGGTGCATAGAGGGGCTCGCATGCATCAAGTGAGTGTACCATGCTCCTACTGATGGAGATGTGACACGATGATTTACATAAGAGACACACTGGAATCATTTTATTCCAGTGGGAGGTGCAGAAAAGTTCAAACATAGAAGTTAACAAAATGAGAATAACTAGTCTTGTGAGTGGAGGAAAGTACTGTACCATAATTTCCATTGTTTTGATCCATGTACAAATATCTGCTTCAAATTATTTGAAAAACATCAATAATATTAATGCTAAGGTACCTGACAAAATGAAATATTTTGGCATTTTCAAAAGTGTCACAAACAAAAATAAATTTAATTAAAGAGGTTAAAATTCTGGGCAAATACAACATGTCTCCACCATACAATTCAAGATGGCCAAGTTTGGTCAAAAACGGTGCCATTGCAAGGGACCTGCAAAAAGTTATCTTTCTTACCAAATCCCATGCAAGTTAGTTGACATACACAACTGGTTTACCAAAACATAAAACTGTGCTTTCCTCGCTCAGAAATTAAACAAAAGACAAAAATTCCAAAATGATTACTTTGTACTTGTTTTAGAAAGCTGAATTTTTGGATAAACCATAAATATTACCCATTTTAGATATGTAAAAGCTCTACAAAAAATATCACTTTGTTTTAAAGAAAGTTAATAAATCTGCCTAGCTTTCTGCTTATGTAGATTCCCATCTTATGAGTGTTACTAATTTCTTAAGTAGACTTGGGGTTATGACTCTTTTGTTAACACAGACTCTTTAGTTTTGATATGCAATTCTATTCATATGTCATTTGAAATAAAAGAATAGAAGTTCTTATGGCTATTATTCATGACCACCATAATAAGTTGAATACCATCCACTACTTTAAAGAGCAATGTTGAGTTGATTTATACAAACACATTATACATGTACCTATGAGGAAAAATATAGTGGTTCAGTTTGCTATGGTTTTACGGATAAAGCACAATATAAAAGCAAGCATATATAATTAAAGGTTGATAGCAAACAATGAGAAATATGTTATCATTTTATTGATGATATTTTTGAGGTATATAACTAATATCAAACTTTTGAGTAAATTTCATTCCTTTCTAAATCTTTTCAAGCATAAGTATATTATGATAACTAGCAATAGATGATGTCTAATGTTTCAAATATCTAAAATTTACCTTTTAAAATAGATTTATTCAAAGCATGCTGCAGCAAATCAATAGAATAAATCAATATCCAACACTCAATTGTGTGAACATGCACGATTTACCACAGACATATAAATCATGCATCATATTACTGTAAGGGAAACTATATTTACTTTTTCAATAGTTTTTACAGCACTCGCAAGTTATCATATGCAATTATTCAGTGAAAAAATGAGAAAATTGTAGAACACTCCTACAACCAAGAATAAGACCATCAAGAATGATCTTGTAGCTTATAGAATTTCTTTTGACTACTGTGCTTTTAGATATCAAACAGGTGCAGAAAATACTGTAACTTGCAAGTTCAAATATCTGTGGAACATAATACAAATTATTCAATGTGAAGAACTAAGCATGACAGTAGTGTTAAAAAGAAGTTCCATTAATAAAGAAACTAGGAGAAAAACTAGAAACATTAAGTTATAGGAAATGTAAGAAAATGTATGTTTTAAATGTTACCAGAATGAGAAACCACATGAAGAACTGCAAAAAAAAAAAAAAATGTCCTAACAAAATTAAGACATTTTCATTATGAAAGATAATAGACTCAAACATTACCAGACCAAATAACAGATACAGGCCTACTATATATCACAATCAGAAAATTTCAGTGAAAATTAAGATGAAATTACAAACATGAATTTGTTCTATGCAGCAAATATAATGTGTCAAGGCAACACAACACCTTTCCATTGCTAAGTACCCTTTCCTTGCCAATGCTTCACTGTTCAAGCTCCAAAATGGAAAAGTTAGCTAACTTTGTGACAAGAGAGAATTAAAATTATGTGTACAAACAGTACACATAATTTACTATTAACCTAGTCATCTCTTCCATTAAAATATGGAATTCCAGAGTTAATTGTAAAGTAAAGTTGAAAGTATAAAAGTGTGCACTCTGTAGCTTTAGTAAGATGACTGGAATAACTTACTTAATGAACTAGTGAACTTTATAATTAGTACACCAATGTCATTTGTCTATAGGTCAAGCTGTACAACTGTAAAGAAACACAATGAATATTTAGCTCTTAAAATAATGTGGTCATGGAAGAAAATAGTGTTTCAAGGTTTATTGGATTATAAGATACTCTAATATTAACATGAAGTGTGCTGATTTTTATTTTAAGAGAAATATCCTGTTCATGTCTTAGCACTGTACAGTTGTACTTTTGTTTACACCATTACCAATGACATCATGGAGATAAATCATGTTCTACACAATCAAACTGTAAAACAAAGGTACTGTAAAGCCTATCAAATATTCACAGCTTCTGAATATGTTGTTTCAATCGCATGTAGAAGAAGAAAGAATCAAGTATTTTTTTAGACTTTCAATGAAAACATTATGAGCTCCTTTGTACCCTGCTTAACAAGTCTGGTCTAAATTAAATTTAATCTCCAAGCTCTGGCAAGAAGCTATGCCTAAACTGGACAAAGCAATCAAAGTCAAAATTGTGGAAAACAACTTCTTCAGGTCAGATTTGAGAAAATGGTTGAATTTCATAAAACTGTCACTAAGTGGATTACCATTTTCAAACCAAATTACAAAAAAAAGCCTTTGTACATTTTCAGAAATCTTGAAAAGCACTTGATAGTTATCTTCTTCATTAGTCATTAATGCTGAAGAGTTGTTAATCCATGACAGCTTTAAACGTTTAAAAAAGTTTTCACATCACCAAATTCACATGGTCACAAGAAATCTGGATGTTGCATACATCAAAAAGTCTCTCCCCCAAGAGACCTGTTGATTTGAGAGTATTACTGTACTAAAAGAAAAAAAAGGACATGGAAAGAAATACTTATGTGAAAATGACTGACAATTTTGTTTTCTAATGACACTGCTGTATTCAAAAAAAAAAAAAAAAATCAGTAGCCTCAAGAGATAAGTTAAAATGGAAATAGTACTGAGAAGATAAAGAACAATGCAACAAAAACGAAAATTCCTACTATATTCTCAAAAGCAATTTGTTCTTTAATATAAAAAAAATATTTTTTGTTTGAAAAACACTGCTACCTGTGATTATGACTGATTAAAATACATGCATAAATTTTAATCTGTTTAGGATTGATATACATAAAACATCACAAGGTACTGCCTTTTATTAACAATATTTAAGAAAACAATTGAAGAGTAAAAAGTGACCATTTTGTAAAATAACAGTACAATGAATATTGCACATAGTAACAGAACAAATGATATGCTGCTTTGTATTAAATATTCTATAACTACTGAAACCCAAATAAAATGTTTAATTATGAAGTTAAATTATGGAGGAAAATTCAATTGTTTTGAACAAATATCTAACTACATACAATACTTTCTGTTTAGAATTAGACTTTTATTACTGTCACAACAATGTCAAAATAAAAAATTAAAGGAGTAAGAACTCTTATGACAGGATGAAACTCCTGCATTCCAATGAAAACCACTCTTGATAAAATCCGAGCTTAACTACCATATACAGTTCTTTTTAGGATATGTAAATGGTAGTCATGTATAATAGCACATCATTGATATTCTTTGTTTAATTAAAATTAAACAGGATTTAAAAAAAATTATAACATAAACTTGTTTTTCTTATATTAGGAAATATAACCAATGATTACTTGCTGTTTTCAGATCTACAATATGCAAAGCAACTTTATTTTATACAGATGACACTAGCATAATTTTAATTGTATTATAATAACTGTATAAATATTCAATTTAAGGGTTTAGTTGGCACCTCTGGAAACAGATAAAAATAAAATTATATTACTTTCTTGTATGAACAAAATCACAGTTCTTCACATTATCAATAGAATGCTCCTGAAAACACAAAAGATCCCTACCTTCACGAGTGATCCCATTACAGGATGGCAGAATGCATCCGTCTGGTCCTAAGTGAGCACCACCTGAATTTACTGAAGAAACTACAGAGTTCACTATCCCAGATACCTCTGACACACTGAGTAATGCTGATACAGCAAACTGAACACTTGCAGAGTCTAGTGTGAAACGAGAAGTGGGTTGAGATGAAAAGGAATGATCAACACATTGTGAGATTTCTGTACTAAGTTCTTCCTGTTTTAACCTTTCAAGTTGCTTTCGTTGCATTTCAAACAGTTCTTCCTGGTGATTTTGAAAACTTTCAAAGTCTGTTTCAGAAGGCAGTTTTTTTATTGAGCTATAAACTTGAGTTGATGAATCACCACCTAATAACACAGTATCCTCTTTCAGATTCAAAAGTGGCGGTGTTTGAGGTCGAAAACATGGCCTGAAAAAATTAAAAACAAAATTACTTACAATGTTCATCTTGAACAATGGTTTCAGTAACACAAGCAAAAATAAAAAGGCATAATACTGTTTATACCTTGCAATCAGTTTAACCAAGAAAAATACTGACAACTTTCATAGATCAACAAAATCTGTATAAACAGTTATGGGTACATAATAATTATTGAACTGAAAATGAAAAAAGTACCACAATATCAAGGTAAAAGTGTATGTGTAATAAACCATGGGATATTAAGAAAAAGTTGAATCAGTCTTCTCAATACTGAATACTATAAATTAATAAAGGCGATGAGCAGCATAAGACCAGCCAATAAAAGTATATTTAAAAAGGAATTATACGTCTGGATCTAATAATTTAGAGAACATAATTAACCATTAAAATAACTTTAAAAATAGTTGTATTTATGAATAAGGTAATAAGGCCATCTGCCACCATCCTAATTTTGAAATACTGAAATCTAGAAATTTTTATTTTATTTCAACCTCTTCATGGTCATAATTAACCAAAATATAAGTATATAGTTGATCTGGCAACTTAAACCACATAGTAAAACAACACCCATATTTTTCATAATCACAGATTGTTACTGTTTAAATATTCAAGTACCATATATGTGCCATACAATAAGTGACGAAAAGCTTAATTTTCAAATTAATGAAAATCACATGCAAATTACTCATACCAAATTGCAGTTAGAATACACAAACTTTAGCATGTCACTATTATCTATCACAGGATATTTTAACATTAATATATACATCTGATGATAAATATGATTACAGTATCTGGTCCTTTCAACAATATTAAACTAACAGAAAAAAGTTATTCATTCCATGATAAAAAACAAAATATTCATGAGATATCTGATGTTGCATCATTAATATGAACAAATGTTAACCTCTGTGGGTACAAAATACTTGAAATTACTGTGTTAGCAAATTTTTATTGCATAGCAAAGTAAAACAAATTATCATCACTCGAGATATAATCTTTGAAAGACGGATGTTGGTGGGTAAGTTTTCTGCTGATAACAATTTAATATAATTTTCTATACTTTCTTTACACATTGTGTGGTAGAAGTTTTAACTGAAATATCAAGAAAACTCAGTGTTCTGAATGAATGTTGGTGATACTATATTACCACAGACATGTTGATAAAAACCCAATGTATCTTCAACATTAATTATAACTAATTTCAATATATAAGAAATACAACAATTAATTTGCAAATACAAATTAAAGTTTCTAAGTAAGCTAAAAGGCATGGCCAGCTAAATGTAAACATTTTGTTGAAAATGTTTTGCTTAAGCAAGAATTTCAAAGTCATTCCAGTGATAAAACATTCATTTTTGTTCTTTATATTATTTTAGATTTATTGTATTATTTTTTTATCTCTTACTACAGCACAAGTAGTTTTAAAATAAAAATTTACATTTTAGGCTAATACAAAAATCAATAAAGTCCAAAAATGAATCTTTAGTGTTGCAGGCTTCTGTTTGACATCTTTAGAACATAATGCACTTTGCCATTCATTTATAACTTGTGTCTGACATCTTTGGATTACAGTACACTTACCATTTATTTATAGCTTCTGTATAAGATCATTGAAACATTATACAGTTACTATTCATTTATAACTTTTGTCTAACATGTTTGAAACATAATACCCTTAACCTTCCAAACATGAGTTGATAACTTTACACGAGCTTGTAAATAATGTTGATTTAAGTAACTCAATTGTTTATTAAAAGTATCCTCATGAAATCTGGCATAATTTTAGTAAACATTACAAGTCCATTTTAAGGAAGAATATTATAATTTTTAATGATGTATTTACAGCAAACATTTATCTTTGAAATTCCAAAGTCTTTTCTGAGTTATTCTAAATGGAAGGTGAGCTTTTATGCAAAGTATAAAAATACTTATTTTCAACTTACAGTTTTCATATTTCATTTACTTAGCATATATAATCTCCTAAATGAATATTAAAATAATTAAGGTTAAAAGTTTACATTTAATCAGTTATTTTCTCCAATGATATAAAATTTTGAAACAAAAAAAACACTCTACTTTTTAAAATTATTCTTTGAAATAATTAATTGATGCTATATATTCATTTTAACCACTTACAGAATTTCAACTGTTTACCTTTTTACATATATTTTTAAAATTTTGTACCCCATGTCTGAAAAGTAACACATCACATTAACAAACTTGTATACATTTACATACATGCACACCCAGCTTCAGATTCATTCACTTATAATTAGTTACTAAGCCTAATTTTTGTTGAGGGAAATATTAATTTAACTTTCAAATATGTATTTTTAAACATAAGTAATATATAAACCACTAAAATAGAATTAAAAAAAAAAACTATAACTTTGTTTTCAAATTAAGCTGCTTAAGGTAGAGCACATGAAATAGAATGAGCACAAGTTTACATACCAAAGGTACCCAATAAAATCCTGTATTAATCTACAGTCTGTTAGTATCAGTTCCAAACTGACCACTTAAAGCTAAGTTCAAAATAACCTCTTTTCGTTGGTCATAAACACATTTTGAAATCCTTCAAGAATTAAGTATAGATGGGTGGGGCTTCACTATTGGAAGAAGTTATAATACTGAACCTTATATTGGACCTTGGGATTATTTATAGACAGTGTCTAGAAAAAGTCAGACAATGTATTTTCAGTAACAATAAAGGTATAAAGATGAAACAGAAAGAATTCAGAAAGCATATGCATCATAATACATAAAAATGAAAACTGAATGTGTTTTTTTTAAATTAATATATAAAACTTGGATTATATAAAAATGAATTATAAAACACATTCTGATACAGATTTACTGATCTACATTGACAACAAAATCTAATAAATTTTTGAGGTAGTTGTGAAACATTGTTACATTTACCAGGTCTGTATTTAGGGCATTTATATTCATTTATAACTTCTTTCTGATATCTTCAGAATATACTAAACCTACAATTAATTTATAAGTTCTGATACACTTAGAAAATAATAAACCTACCATTCATTTATAACTTCTGATAAAAATGTATTTGATGGAATTCCATTTGATAATGAGCTGTTGAATTCTACATCTAAGTTGCTCCAATAATCATCCAAGGGCGTCCAGGCACGATCAAGCAGAAGCCTTAAAATTAACAATGATTTGCAATTGTGAAACATAGTTTCAGAAATTAAATAAATTGTTCAATAATTTTTAAGCATAGAAAATAAAATATGGCTCACTGTAATATATTTTCAAGAAAACATTCTGTGCTGTATGAAAAACAATAATAAGATAAGACTTGCTTCTTTCTATTTCATATTAAAATCAAGTTTTTGCTATGGTTTTACCTGTGCTCTTACCTAAATAAATACATATTTCTAAACCAACAAAGTTTACATGAATTTAACTTCAGTGATATACTTGTGTTGAGCATGACAAAACTTTTTCCTTTTGAATTTTCTAATAACAACTGCACTTAGAAACCTATATCAGAAATTTTTAAATGACAATGATAAATTACTATTACATACATAAAAATATTTTGTCATTGTTATGTGTTTTCAAGATAATTTTAAATTTCTTAATATCTTTCTCTTGTAATGAAAAATTGCAGTAAATTGTTTACCCGTAGAGGATACTACATCCAATACATATTTACTTTAAAAACTTCTCTTGCCCATTCATTACTGGGTTATGTTTCTAACGGAGCCTGTCCATTTATTTTAAAACTTAAAATAACTTACTGATTATAATAAATTTTAGGTTACAATACCTACTTATTAATATTACTTTTCTTTTGCAACATGATTTAGATAACTTGGTGTAACATTGGATACACTTCAACCAGACAAGAGCCCAAGGTTTAAAATAACAAACATGAGCTAGTGAATCTATTAATGAAAGTTCACTTCCAAATAATATTATTTCATAAAGCTAAATTAATATATCTTTCATTGACACAGAAAAATCACACATATTATGTTTTTAAGTGGAGATCAGTGATGGCTTCAATAAATATCTTGGATGTGTACAATGAAATACTTAATGGATTTTAAATTTACAGAAGTGCTTAATTATTCATACATAAAACAGTTTATACCACTCACCAACTTCAAAACAAGTGTATATAAAGTTTAAGTCCTTACCTGCCACCTCTACCTAATCTCCTTCTTGCAAAACCTATACATTTCCTTTTTGGAAATAGTAAAGACGTTAAGCAGAACCTATATTGATGATCACCTTTACCTTCCTCTTGAGGATGACACCAAGGCCAGTTTCCCAGTCTTTCCTTTAGAGGCTTTCACAAAAAGAAAGTTTGGTAAAGACCATTCATTCTTATCTATACTACAGAAACTTAAAAGTATTTTTAAAATATTTAACATTGGTGACTTTTATTAACAGTGTACATGCTTTTAAGAATTGTAAGGAAACCTAAAGATTGAACAATAAGTTAACAGACCTTATAAACTTGTATGTTACATATTGTGACATTAAACAATTTTGTAACTATTAATGAAATAGTTACAAGATAAAACATTAATTCCTGAAATGATTGATAAAAAATGTATTTTTTCCAATTAATAAGATAGTGATGACAAATTTAATAATAAAATACTCACCAAAAATTGAAAAAACAAGCTAACACTTTAGTATGGTGCTGTTATTTGCCATCAAGCATAAATTTACTGTCATTAAATAACACAGACTAATTATTTTTTTAATGTTTTAATTCCTTTTTCATGAATTTTGTTTGGAAAGAAGAAAACATAATTTGTCATTTAACCAAACACATACCTTTTAACTATATCTAGAATGACTACATATTCTAACACAAGAAAATGCAAATGTTTATTTCTAAGTATCTTAAATCTCATAACTCTGCAGAATGTTTGTGTGTGTATATATATATATATATATATATATATATATCTGCAAAGATTGAAGAGCTACAGTGGGAAAAAATTCCATGTCCTCCTTATTCTCCAGACCTTACCCCATCTAATTATAATCTACTTGGAAGTCTGCAGAACTATCTTGATGGAACATACATTATTGAATAAATAACATCAAAAGCATTTGAAATCCTTTCTCTTTTTCTGAACCTAAAACTGGACATTACTTAAGGGATGCCCTGATATATTTAGGTGTGTTTTTTAATATTTACTTTTATATTGAGAAATTAACTCATAATATAACATTAAAGTTTGAATTATGATCTTCCATTTCATTTCAAACTTACTGACATAAAATCATAAAATATTAGTTCAATAAAATATGGGAATGCAAGTCATCAAAGACAATGATGTGACCTTTGACTTGTGACCTATTGCAAAAGGGTTAAATTATAAAAACTATGTTGAAAATTATGTAAAAGGTACTAAGCAACCAACACATCCTATTATTCTAGATAAATCATTACTGACTGTGGAAGTTTACATCTAATATACATCAGATTTTACTGTTAACTCACTGCATGATAGTTGCAAAACTTTTTTCTTCTAAATGCAAATAGTCCATCTGGATCATTGTCATCCTCCACATCAGATGGTGAGGTAGCCTACAAAATGGACACATTATTTTCACTTAGATACAAAAAATCAACAGACCTATAATAAAAAATATGTAATTATATTTCTTTATATTGCAATACATTTTAATAAGTAAATATGCTGCTGGCATGTAAGTAATAATTAACTGAAGTACACAAAAAATTTGAAATATTAAGTGATATTAACTTTTAAACATGAAACTGGATTAAAACTAATTAACAATACTTTTGTTCTAAATGAAGGTCTAAATCTTCTAAAACATTAATTTTTGCCACTAGTCGATATAATATTTATTTTAGCCCTTCTACCTAAACAAGTTTTGCTTGCTGGCTGACAGACAGATTTATTTATTTAACTAGACTCCATTAAGTAAATGGAATAAAAGAAAATTTAAGTTTTTCTCAGCAAGAAAATTCCTTTACTAAGTTAAATTTTGGCCTGGCATGGCCAAGCGCATAAGGCGTGTGATTCGTATCCGAGGGTTGCGGGTTCACGCCCACATCGCGCGAAACATGCTCGCCCTCCCAACTGTGGGGTTGTATAATGTGACAGTCAATCCCACTATTCGTTGGTAAAAGAGTAGCCCAAGAGTTGGTGGTGGGTGGTGATGACTAGCTGCCTTCCCTTTAGTCTTACACTTCTAAATTAGGGACAACTAGCACAGATAGCCCTCGAGTAGCTTTGTGTGAAATTCTAAAAAAGAAACAACAACAAACAAGTTAAATTTCTCTCATTCTTATAACTTTTCTAGTGAAATAAAGTATCTCATACAGAAACAAAAATACTACCTTTATTAATTGTTAAAAGTAATGTCTAATAGTAAGCATAACTATTTTAATATCCATTATTTTGATAAAATATCATTTTATATATAATCCATAAGTGGAAAATTTATACAGAAAAATTTAATTCTATATATATATTTGCAGAGGTTTTAATGTTTTAATTTTATAATCACAGCTTCAATTCTTAATCAACAAAAGGAAAAAAAATATTAATTTCCTCTTTTCCTCCTTTCAGCATTAACCTAAAAAAACTTTTGTAACAAATAATCCTAAATTTAAAACCCAAGTTCAGTCACTGTGGATTAGTTTCACAGGACTTCAAATGGCAGTAAAAACTTAAGACAATCTTTCTAACAAACATCTTACTGGGGAAAAGCCTTCATCATCAGAGCTAAGTACATCTGAAAAACTTGTTTCTGCATCATTCTTCTGTGCTGATGAAAGCTGTCGACGCAAAGATAAAGAAGTTTCTTGTTTATACTTCTTCTTTATATACTCTCTTTTTCTTCGGGGTATTCCTTCATCCTATTTTTAAAAAAAGACATAATTTAACAACAATAATAAATACATTTGTGGTTATAAAATGTTAAATGAAAGCTAAAATTCTGAGAAATGTTTTTATAAACCACAAGCTCACTTTTTACAGATGACATGGCCACACTTTCTTAAGGACATGAAAGGTTTTACTGAAAGAATATTCTCATGCATACCTCAGCCACTAAAACCACTCCCCTACCCACACACTTCTTAAACTAAAGTTATTTCAGTGACAAACAATCATAAATTTAAATATTAAGTACTGATTAAGATTACAATTGATTCCCCCAATAACTGATCAAAAATTACTTTTATACTTGTTACTTTCAAACAAATTTTACTGAAAACAAAATGTTAAAGAAAGTTTTTGAACATCTCTGAAACCAATTGAGTTCAGATTACGATCATTCTTATTAGTGAATTAGTAGGCACTGATAATATCTACATATATGTTAAATATATCAATACATTTGGTGTTTTTTGCTATATTATTCATGGAAAATGTTAGGTACCCATACTAACTTTGTACTTTAAAGATCACAAAAAATACATCTCCATGAAACTTGTATCTACTTTATTCTACAACACAGAATAAATTCACTCTATACAGTTTGTGTCCACAATATCCTCATGAAACTACTTAATTATGTTAAAGAGAACAAAATCCAATTAACAGCATTTGTATCAACAGTATTTTCACAAAACTTCATTCTGATTCACAGAATAAATTCTCTTTATAGGGTTTATATCAGAAGTATCTTCATGTAATTTTTTACTTCCTTCAACTATGCTGAGGAAAATCCACTTCACAAAAGCCTATATTAGCTGTCAGTAAATGACAAATTATTCATTGTTGTTGGATATACAAGAATGTTTAGCTTAAGAGTTATTATTTCACTTATTTTGTGATTTAACACTTAATTATCTAGTTTTTGTAACAAGTGTTAAAAGATAATTATTTTAAAAACAATAGTTATGACAGACTTTGTTACATGACTATGCATGAGTTGCACACTGTGTATGTAGTTATAATTGTTTTTCTTGGCTTTTGTAATATTGTTGATATATCTTACTCAACTTTTCTAAGTTTTATCATTATGTGTCAAACAAATGTAGTTTCACTCTACATTTGAAGTCATTCTAGAAAGAAAAGGAGAGTAATTTAGGTTTATTTTTTTGGTGGTTACAAAGTAAGTTGAATTGATAAACCTTGTAAAGAATTACAGTAGACAAAATAACTGATAAAATATAAAATTTTACTGACAACTAATACACATTTATATTTTGTAGGTTTTAAACATTACAGAAATGAGATGAAAAAAGTATTTTTTATCTTAACATGAAAATCACTTTGCATATGGACAACAAATATTCAATACATTCAAGGACAAATTTTTTTGAGTTTAATAAAATTACTTCACTAAAAAATACATTTTTTTGTATTTGAAAGGCTTATAATGTTTACTGAAAGATTGTGAAATTTGGTGAAGATATACAAATTAAATTTATAAAGACTTTATAAGAGAACAAAAACATCACGTGATCACTCAATTTTGGCCATGCCTGTGTGGAGAGAGTTAAAGGTCTGAATATAACTATAGCAACCCACAGGATAATGTAAATGAATTTATTACTGATCATAATGTGATAACAGAGAAGAGATTAAATAATTTGTCTTGCCAGTTCTGTTCTAAAGTCACTGAACCATCCTGTGTGGACTTTTGACAAAAAAGACAATTATTCAAATCTTTAGATTCAACTGTAGTGACCAGTACTGTCTATTTATTGTTGAAATTTATTGCCAACACATTTCAACAATAAATGTAAAGAATCATAGTCTTTATAAAAACCTGACAACATATATACGAGTGATGATCATAAAAATTTAAAAACTCATTTAGGTTGACAATTTTGAATGATAAAAATTTATCTAAACATTTTTAAAATAAATATGTATTCAAGCAAGTATCATACAGAGATAATTATAACTACCATATAAAAGTTAATGTTTTAAGTAATACTTTCACTACTCTTTACAATTAAATGTTGTATGAATGTCAACAGCTTAGGTTTTCAAAACTTAAACTGATCAATTACTATATAGAAACTCACGTGGATTCATGGTGGGAACAAGTAACAGTGAAACTCAGATTGTATAGCTTATTAAAACACAAATTAATGTCATTTTAGCATTCTTAAATAATTTCACAAAAATCTATTCTAATACTTACTGTATGTCTCTTGACTTTGTGCTTGGTTACCCGTACATCATGTTTAGAAGCAGTTTGATTATTAAATGGAATATAAGGTTGTCTTGTATGTTTTAATGCTGACACTTCTGCTAGGATTTGTCCTGTATAATCTCCAACTTGATACCTGCATAAAATTATTTCAAAAATGTATCTTAAGTGAGAATAATTTTTACAAGACACAAAATAGCTCCTATAAAAAAATAGTACCTTCAGATATCTAAGAAACTAAACAAAGACAAAATATACCCTTTTTTATCACATTCCTCTGTTTACTTTTATGTTTGCATTTTATACAATTTACAATAATTTGATTTCCATATTTTGTATTATAAATTTTTGCTCAATTTGCAAATGAGCTATGTAAGTAGTTTTATTATTCTCATTCTTGCCAATGACTCACTGCCTTTATTTTGGTTGAAAGTTCTTCATTCTGAATGAAAAGCAAAAAAAGCAAAACCAGAGCCTAATGTATTAAAATATTTTACAAAAACAGTAGCTTTTCCATACAAATAACACTGTTTATAAAGACAAATATTTTCACATCACACACTATTTAGACAAAAATATACAATAATATTAACTTTCATAGTTAGTGTTGAATAAAACATCCATTACTCAACTGTATTATTCTATGAAGATTTTAGGTGAATCTGAAAAAAAAGGAAGTTTCTTGCATTTAAGAAAGTACAACAACTCCAAGCTTTAAAATTGTGAATCTACAACGTGTATTTTATAAATGAAAAAATAATATATATATATATATATACACACACACACACACACACATAAACAAACAATTTGTTCATATCTTATTTGTATATAGATGTACAGCAATAGAAACATTATCACATAAAAATACAAAATATTAGGCTGTCCAGAAATAAATGTCATTTCTGAAATACAAAGTTTGGAAAGGTATAAACCAGTGTTGTGAAACATGCTTTAACAAAAGTAAGTACTGTTTGCTTCAATATACTTTTGTCAACTTATATATGCCCTTGCTGTAGAAATCAAAGTTTCTAGGGTCAATGAACTCCCTAAAAGCTTCTTCTGCAACTGCTTGGTTTTGAAAACATTTACTGCTCAAAAGTTGTCAAAGTGCTTGAAAAAAGGAAAACCTTTAGGGGAAAGATCTGGGATTTAAGGTAGACGAGGGAGAGCCTTGATGCCCAATTCATTCAATTTTTGGAGCATTGTGCTTGTCATGTGGGGATGAGCATTGTTATGATGAAGAATAGGGTTCCTTTGATTGACCAGAGTTGGTTGTTTCTTGTGCAATTTTGGCCAATCACTGACAGTATTTGTCTGCTGTGATTCTTTTCCCTGGATTCAAAAATTTGTAATGAATAATGCTGGCCACAGTCCACTGTCTTTCCAATTTTACTGATCTTCAGTCAACTCATGTGGAACCACTTATATGACTTTTTCATCTTTCCAATTTTGCTGAAATTCAGTCAGCTCATGCAGAACCACTTATCTAACTTTTTCATCTTTTCAATTTTACTAATCTTCAGTCAGCTCATGTGAAACCACTTATCCAACTTTTTCACCTTTTCAATTTTACTAATCTTCAGTCAGCTCATACAGAACTACTAGTCCATCTTATTCGTCTTTCCAGTTGCACTCAGGTAGTTGGCAATGCTTGACTTGCTCAGCTTTTCTGCAAGTTCACATACTGTTGTGCGAGGATCTGTCTCAACTGCTTCCCTTAATATGTTTTCATCTGAGGATGACTTCTTTCAACAGCCTTCATGGTCTTCAAGAGTTTGATCTCCATGTCGAAACCTTTGGAAACAACTATGCACTGTATGTTCAGTAATAGATCTATGGCCAAATGCCTGTTTGATGTTCCATGTAGTTTTGGTAGCTCATCATCCAACCTTGAAGTCATAAAGGAAAATCAGACAAAAGTCCTTCTTGTCTATGCTGCTAGGGTTGCAAAACTTACTCTGAGTAGAGTTGAAACAATAAACAATTAGCCTTGTAAGTAACAAATGTTGGATTAAACCAACCAACGATAAGTTACTCAACATTCAGCTTCTAGGTGTCATTGTAAGAATTCCAACACTTATTTCTGGACAACCTAATAAAACATGATCTATAGTGCATTCATATTTTGTATCTGGGCACTTAACAGAACACAGCATCTTGTTTTTACATTGCCATACAGTTTGTCAATGTGCAATTATGGAAAAGTTTCAAATGTCCTACTCCTAACAATTAAGTGAAGCTGTTTTGATTGTCTTTTTCTCAGTTTTTACATAAGCCCATATAGGCTTATGAATGTTCATATAACGACTTCATACACAGGTCAAACAATGATTACAACTGATCCATTTCCGTATTTACTATCAACACCGTTTAAAATAAATATTTCTCCTTGTCAAATGGTGCCAAACAATGATAAATATTTGTCCCCTTCACGTAATCTTCTGTAGTCTCATACATGAACACCAATAATTTTCAAAAATGTTCACTGCAGCTCACTTATTTACTCATCAAATATGTTTAAAATAGTTTAAAATTGTGATATAAAGTTAAATATTATGACACCAAAATTGTGAAAACAAAGCAGCCAAAACATTTTTGCCTCATGTTGACCACAATTCAGGATTCTCTGGTGTGATTCTGTTTCCATCACACTTTCTACATTTTAAGAGATGTTTCTACACTGCTTAGAAAATGACACAACTTACTTTTGCAACTTGTGCAATGACTGTACTAAGCCCAAGGATCAGTGTATATTCAGGCATTCTTTAGTTGATTGGGCAATAACCAATAACAGCATAAACAAACAATACAAGACTCTTCTAGTGCAGTTCATTTTCAAACAAAAAATGTTGCCACTACCATAGTTTTGTACTTTATACCATTTTCCTTCATTGCTTACATGAATAGTTTTAATTATATTTTCACTTTATCCCTTTTTGGACCAGAATGGTGTCAGTGATATTCCTTGATTGTTTTCTTTCTGTATTTAACCATACAGAATGAAATGTGCAACAAAAACTTACTACATAGTTCAATTTTTGTCTTTAAAAGATTGATGTAATTTTAGTTTATCTACACTTTATGTTCTGAAACATTTTCTTGAAATACATGAACAATAATTCAATTTATCTTATGATTTCACTTTTTTGTTCTTGTTGATCAAAAATCTTATTTTATACATTCAATTAATTTAAACCAAAGTTTGATATTCTCTACTTAATTTCTATTAATATACTGTTAAAATTTGACTACAAAAAATATACATGTTATATTGAAGTATTAATTATTTATTTTAAATGAACAGTCCTTCACTAAAAAAAAATGTCATATTTAAAAATTATACATGTCCTGTTGTGGATTTTTTTTTCTATTGTTACTACTATAAAAATATAGGAGATACATAATACAGAACATTAATATTAAAGCTACATGAATATTTAAACATTATGTTAAAATTCATTAGCTTTCCTTAGTAATAGTTCATTTCCTACACCACATCATTCCTCTCTCCCTTCACATTGTGGGTTAACTGTGGCCTCAGTTGCATTTGTCATTAACCTCCACATTTTCAGCTGTAGCTGAATAAGCTAACAGACAAAAACAAAAGAATTAAACTTTTACTTGTACAAGTTAATATGGATTTGAAGTGCTTTATGTAAACTGGGTCTCACCTTTTTTCATAAATCTCAATAGATAAGTGTAGATGTTCTCTTTTTGTTTTTTCTCTTCTTTTGACCATTTCTAACAGAGTGCTGTAAAGAAACAATAAAATATAAAAAGAAACAATAAAAGTTGCAAACTTTCTTTGGTAACCTGAAAATGATCTAAAAATGTCAAAATATTGTTCTCTACTTTACTTTAATAAAAGTTTTACTACCCACAGCAGCTGTCTTTAGAATACATTTTTACTTCAAGTGGGTTTCTTGTCATCATCAAATAGTGTACAAAAGTTTAAATTTTTGTATTAATATGGTATGGTAGAAACTTACTATTGCATTTGTAGTTGGTACTCAAAGAAGGGCAAAAATAGTAACTTACACACATGTACATACAGTAAAGTTATAAGCATTACTAAACAGAAAGTTACTTATCAAAATACATTTACCTGTGTGTAAAACAAGTGTCTATACACTTCAAACAAACATATTATAATGAGCATAAGTAAAATAAAATTTTACCCACTGTCTTAGGAAGTAAAAAGGATGAGTTTCATTACATGAATATAATAGCACATTACAAAACAATAAAATGGGGCTGAAGTTTGGTTTCAATCAATGTTGAGATTCATCAGTACACAAAATTACATTCTGTTCATGGCACAATGACGTCAATACGTTATCAAGTTCGCGTGCAAGAAAAAATGATATGACTTAATTTATACAAGTCTTTGCAGAATGTGGAATTGATATTAACAGGGAGCTTTATATGTGTGAAAACATTTGTTTGTCGTAAGTCTGAAGTCAGTACCTCTTGGAAAACTTGATCTCAAACTTCAAAGAAACAAAACATGGGTGAAAATAACAAGGAATGGTGAAATATATGAAACACTAAGCATACTCACATTTGGGAAGTTCAAAACAAGCTCACCTATAATGAGATCAGTAATGTTAGTGATATGGTTTGGTGTTGTCTCCAGCAGAATTCACCCATGATATATTCCCGCTTCTTACAATGATGGAAGGTATGCAAGAGCAAGCATATACATTTGGAGAGGTGGAATGGTTCACCCATTAAAGGTTCTGTAATGTTAGTAGTCTGGACTGATGCTGTTTTGAGTACAGTTTAATCCATGACATATTCATGCATTTTCCAATATGACAAAATAAGCATATACTTTATGCAGTCAGTAAAGATATATTTAGCTGAACAAAGTGATATACAAATGCAGATGACTAAATGGAAGAGCTATAGATTCATTCAGTTGCTGAGCAGGGTTGGATACACAAGACTGCTTAGTTTAAGAGTTATTAATTAGTTTATTTAATGATTTAACATTCAATGATTATTAATTTTCATTACAAGAGTATTTGACGTTAATTATTTCAAAAGCAATAGTTGTGACAAATTTTCTTAGATAACTTAGCATGAGTCATACACTGTGTAAGAAGTTTGTTGTATATATTAGGCTTTTGTAATGTTGTTGACATCATATCACACAAGGCTTCCAGGTTTTTCTCATTACATGCAATATTTTTACAACTAAATGTCTAGATAAAGGAAGAAAAAAAACGTCAAGTTAGTAAAAGTGAGATGAAACTATGCGATTGCTAGTTTAGCCAGATATGGCAATATCTAAAGGTTTTTTGTTTTTTTTTAATTAAGCACAAAGCTACACAATGGGCTATCTGTGCTCTGCCCACCACGGGTATCAAAACCCGGATTTTAGCATGTAAGTCCGCAGACATACCGCTGAGCCACTGGGGGGCATATCTAAAGTAAGTCTCACAGTTTAACAGAGATATTGGAGAAAATTTGTCTCATCAAAGAATGGTCTAAATTAATCGAACCAAATGTAGGCATTCTTGAAAAGGAAACAATTATTTAAAATTCTAGATACAACTGTGGTAACCCATAGAATAATGTAAGTGAATTTATAGCAGACTTAATAGTAAGAAACAGAGTAGGGGTCAAATGGGCTCTTAAATAATTGTTTGTTTCTAGTAACGCACAAAGCTCCACACTGGGCTAGCTATGCTCTGTCCACAAGTGTCAAAACCCAGTTTCTAGTGTTGCAAATCTGTAGATAAATGTGACACTGAGGGCTCTCAAGTAATCAAACTGGTCTGTGTGAATTTTTGACAATAAAAAATAATTACTTAGAATTCTGGATACAACTGTCATACCCTAAAATATGGTGTTTTTATACATATACTTGACTTGTTCTGATTAAATATTTTGAAACAAGTGGATTGTGTGCTGTTTGTTGAATGAATTTATTGCAAAAAAGGTAAAAATTATTAAAAAATATGGCTACTATGCAAGAGTGGACAGGCATATTACATGAAGCAAAGATTTCATTCTAATGGACCTCATACAATATACAAGTAATACTGGATGCTGATATTTTTCCTAACTATTCTGTAAAACTTGGCATAATGAAATAAATGCCTCCATGTGAACTAATTTATAATAGACTTGAAGACACTTCTTTTTTTGAAATAACTACTGAAGATTTTACAACACAAAATATACCATGATTAACAGATTAGTAATATCTATTCTAGAAATCAAACTATGATGTGGCATAGATATAACATATCATATCTGCCACTATATTTTTGCAAATTTTGATCTGAAACTCATGATGTAATTTCAGACCTTCACTGGTGCTCACATTTCATGACCATTACACAGACTGTAGTATCTTTGACATATGCAACATAGTTCTGAAAGACAAACAAATGTTTGATTCTTCCTAAATTTGCATTTACTCGTTTAACTTTTCTTAAACTGATGTTAAACATTTTTTATATAAGAGCAAATTAACAATTTGTTTCAGTAATAAAGACAAAAATTGAAATAAAAAAACAACTCAAACCTAAAACTATTTTAGTTTTTACTAATTTTAACAATCACAAATGGTCTATTCCTCAGGATCAAAAGAAACAAACATTCATAACACTCCAAACAATGATTTATTACTTCAAAACACAAAAAGGAAATCTAAGAAGTAAGACATTGCTGAATAGCAATAAAGAGGTAAACTTTTCACTAACTTTTATAATACAAAAAAACATAATTGCAGCTCAAAAAGAAAAAGAATACTGTTTAACAGTCCTTTGTTCACACACTAACAGTAAAATTAAAGTTTTGTTCACTTAGAATTATGTTAAGCTATTACATGCATATTTAAAGGTTTAGAATTCTCCTTTAAAAATTTCTATTGACACAAAATAAACATTTCTAAGTTCCAGAAAATAAACAGCTCTTCCAGGAATTGCTTATCCATCTATCTATTGTCAAGCTTTATTCTGAAAGAATTTTACTTCAAGTTATACTGTCTTTTTAGCTTCATACCAAACTTGTTAACATTTATATTATACATTTTTAGAAGCAATTCCAAGGTATTTATCTGGCACACATTTGTTAATTTTACTCCATTAGTTATACTGTTGATGTTTTCTGCTCATCATATAAAATTTGATAAAATCAGTACAGAAACTTCAAACAACATGTACCCTGCAAAACATATAGTAAAAACAACATATTAAGAAATAAATGTGTGTTAAAAATCAATTTATGATATTCAAGTGTCATTTTAAAGGCATCCACGTCATAATCCAAATACTTATATAAATTCTACCCAACGTTGGAAGTCCTAAGTAAGAAAGCAAATACATTTCATCTGAAAAAAATAAAGCAAAAAAAATGTCAAAATTTACTCACACAGCTCTACTGAGGTCTCTTCTCAATTTTAACATTTTCTCATATGATGCTTCATCATTCTTTCGGTTCTGCATCAAAAAATGAGAAGACAATCTGTACATTTCTCGATTTAAGAATTTTAATATTGAAAAGCTTTTACTTCATCCTTTGTTTTTTTTTATTTAATGACCCTTCAAAACTGATGACTCTATGAATTTTCTATTTTCTTCAAAACTACAGTTGCTTGTAATTATTTTGTTTAAATTACCTTTTAGTACTTTGGTTGACATATAATTATTTAATATAGATATTTTTTTATATTCTTTAATTTAGGTTTCACTTTATTTTTGCTAACCTGACTACCAGCTTTTGAAAAATGTAATAGGAAGTCTAATGAATAATCTTCTGAGAATGCTAAAAGAAATTTTGACAGCATAAAAACTATAAAAAACCAAAACAATCAAATAAATATCTCACCTGATCTCATACATACAGCAATACTAATACCAGTTTAATTAAATAAAGACAAACAGCTGCTATAAACAATTGTAAGCAATGTATTTATAGATTATATTACAATTTTTGTGCTCATTATAAAGTTTAGGTTTATAATTACTGTAACAGTATCCTCCCTCAGAAATATAATTCATGTCTTGCTTTTCATGAGATTTTCATTTTTTGTCAGTGTTTTATTACAAAAATCCTTTACTGCCATTATTTTATGATATTACAGCATGCTTTCTGAATAATTTTTAAAAAGCTAGAAACAAATGTTAAAAATGACTGAATAATAGGTACTGTAATCTATTTTGATAATATGAAGGATATTAAGTAGTTTTTGCAGTAATTATTGGCTTTTTGAAATATTTAATAACCTAGAACACTTGTAGGAGTGCACAAAGAATTATAAGGCACATTTTACAACACATATGAACAAACCACTGGCTCTGAAATTTTTTTGTAATTATTTATTTCATAAAAATGTGTTCTTTTTAAGTTATATTTGTTTGGAAGCCACATAAATCTTTCTTTAGTGATGAGACATATAGTAAGTTTAGTTAAGTTAAACAAGAACAGTAAGCAATGGCAAAATACTCTAATGACTTGAAGGTTTGGGTAAAGCACAACTACTTTCATGTATTTAGGAAAATGATCATTATTTATCAGTGATGTCGAGAAACCCACTTGTTGAGAAGTTTACATGCAAAAACGGCTCGTTTGGGTTCAGAAAATATTTTAAATAGAAGAGCGAACAACGTTTCGACCTTCTTCGGTCATCGTCAGGTTCACAAAGAAAGAGGTAACTGACCGGAAGCTGACCACATGTGGAAGGGGTTGTGTAACTGAGTGTAGCAATGTAGAGGGCAGGGTTAGATGTTTGAATATATAATTTTATCTATAATATTAATATAGGTATAATGGCGTTCCTTTATATTGGTTTATTTTGTTGTATAAGTGAGGCTTCTTTAATTTTGCGTTTATGTTTGTTTCTTTATTTAGTATTTTAGTGTTTTCTATGGTTATGTTGTGTCCATTTGACTTGCAGTGTTCGAAAACGTGTGAAGGTGACTTTTTATGTTCTTTGAATCTGGTTTCCATTTTTCTACTTGTTTCTCCAATATAGAAGTCGTGGCAGTTATCACATTGTATTTTATAAATAATGTTGGTGTGGTGTTTGTCAGTGTAGTTCTTACATAGTATAGACCTTAGTTTTGTGCCTGGTTTTTTAATAAATTTAGTTTTAACTGGGATGTTATATTTTGTTACTAGTTTTTGCCAAATGTTGGTTATTTGTTTGCTGATGTCAGGAATATATGGTATACAGCAGTATATAGTTTCGTGATTTTTTGATTCGTGAGATATATTTACTTTTGTTGGTTGATTTTGCTATCTGTCTAGACGTGTGCGTATAATGTTTTCTACGGTTTGTGGAGGAAACTTATTGATGTTGATGAAGTATTGTTTTATTTTGTCTAATTCATCATTAATTTTATCTGGTGAGCA
This sequence comes from Carcinoscorpius rotundicauda, assembly GCA_011833715.1. Classification (NCBI taxonomy): domain Eukaryota; kingdom Metazoa; phylum Arthropoda; class Merostomata; order Xiphosura; family Limulidae; genus Carcinoscorpius; species Carcinoscorpius rotundicauda. The sequence continues at coordinate 55,167,861 of CM022399.1, read as the reverse complement.
TAGTTTTATGGCTGTGTTTATCTGGTTTCTTAGTATGTTTAGTTTTTGTTTTGTTTCATGTGCTGAGTCCCAAGGAATGTATAGTCCAGTATGGGTGATTTTTCGGTGGATTTCTGTTTTGAATTGTGTGTCGGTTCTTATAATTTTGAGGTTAAGAAATGATATTTGATTGCTTTCTTCCTGTTCACATGTGAAGTTAATGTTGGGATGTATAGAGTTAATGTGAGTGAAAAAATTAAGTATGTGTTCTGTAGATTTGAATCCCGCAACCATGTCATCTACATATCTGTACCAGTATAGTGGTGGATGTAATGCTGTATTAATTGCTTGTGTTTCAATTTGTGTCATAAAAATATTGGCTAGAACTGGTGATACTGGGTTGCCCATGCTTAGGCCATTTGTTTGTATATAGTTTTGGTTGTTGAGCATGAAGTTAGTCTTTATTGTGGTGAATTCTGTGAGGGTAGTGGTCAGCTTCCGGTCAGTTACCTCTTTCTTTGTGAACCTGACGATGACCAAAGAAGGTCGAAATGTTGTTCGCTCTTCTATTTAAAGTATTTTCTGAACCCAAACGAGCCATTTTTGCATAAAAAAAAAGATCATTATTTATATTCCAAACTGGAATGACAAGAAGAAAGTAACAATTCGTGAAAGTTTGCACATGCACATTCCAATGCAAAATCTTGAAACAGATCTAAGAGTACAAATACAGAACAAAAACAAAATATGAACTGTGTTGTTGCCAAAAATCTAATTATTTTAGTATGCTTGTATAATTCTATTTTAACATTCATATTAGTAGAAAATATTAAATCACTTTAAATAAAAGAAAAACTGAAATCAATACATTGATACCTTCTTCTTCATTAAAATTACAATCACTTTTATGTTTTGAATGCTGGGTGAAGCTTTCTGTCTTTTTCTCTCCTTAGAACTAATATGTATGTATACGTTTATTTCATTTTCATATAAAAAACACAAACTGTGTAAATTAGGACAGAAATACTTTTTAAACTATGTTTCTACAAAATAATTTGTTCAATTGCATATCCTTATAATGAAGAACATTATGTTTAAAAATTCCACAATACTCTTCTGACCTTGCACTACTAAGCTTTTTAAAATCAAGAACCAATAGATTCAATGTTCCTCATGTCCTTACTGCTTTTATATCCATAAACAATGATATATATTCTATTAATTTATTTTCTAGTTTCTACAAGTACATCTATCCAAACAATACAATTTTTCAACAGTAGTCAGAAGTAACAAACCAATTGCTAGGATATAAAGAAATATTTTTTTAGTGTTATTTTTATTAATAATATTAGTTAGAATGCTTAATATGTATTATTACTTTGTTACAAAAATTATTTTACATTTTCAGCCAAATACTTTGATCTCGGGATAATCTAAATTTTTTCTGCCAGTTGAACCTAGTGATAAGTTATGGGGTTTAGAGCCAAAAATATCACAAACAGTGAAAGCATCCAATAGATAACAATGCATTCTAATTATTATAAGGGAGAGCCTAGGAACAGTAAATTTATTTAGCTGTACTCTTTACTGGATCAATTTTTAATTTTGATCTAAGTTGATAGTTTCCTTAAATTGAAAGTTAATATTAATTTGACTAATTAGAAATAACATTTTTTCTCTTTTCTTTTTACAATAAATCACAAGAACCTTTACAATTACTTGATTGATTGATTGATTTAGTGTTTTATGACAAAAAGCAGCGAGGCTATCTGGGCCAAACATCTGGTAAAAAGGTAAAAAATAAAGTAAATGTAGTAAATGACACAAAAGGAAATGAAGATAAAACAAAAAAGTATAAAACCAATGTTGACACCTAGTCTACAACGTTAAGAGAGAAAGCAGAGTATAAGAAGTTGTAGAGTTCTAGCAAAATGGTAATGATCATAACCCGCCAGGAAGACTAACAGGTTAGTTCAAGAACCACCGTAAGTCACTTAAAGTTGGCCTTTCCAGTCCTGGTTCCAGGTTATGTGTCAAAGCAGCTATTATCAAAATACAAAAGAATAGAAGTTTTAAAAGACACGTAGCAAAATCATAATAATGAGTAGCCAAATGTCCAGAAAAGAATAAAAGTCAAGTAAAGGGAGTAAAATTTGTAAAAGTAAATGTAAAAACAAAACAGCAATTAAAACAGAAAATGGAGTAAAAACAAATGTTGACATTCAGTCTACAAAGTTCTAAAGGACTACCTGTAGCAAAATGGTAATGATCATAACCCGCCAGGAAGACTAACAGGTAAGTATAAAAACCACCGTCAGTCACCTGAAGTTGGTCTTTCCAGTCCTGGTTTTGGGTTATGAGTCAATATGGCCAGTACTAAAAAGTAAAGTAGTAAAAGTGTAAAATGATATGCAGCAAGAGTATAACAACTCGCCAGGACGACCAATGAGTAGTTCAAACAGTAGCGTTAGTCACCTTAAGTTGGCCTTTCCAGTCCTGGTGTCGAGTTATTTAATGTTCTGGCTATTGTCCAATGTCAAATTGAATGAGAGAGATTAAAACTGTAAAAAAGGAACCACAATTAAAAAGGTGAAATGAATAAATATGCAACACTTAAATGAGATTAAAAAGATTAATGGCCATTAAAAAATTAAAAACGTTATCAAGGTGACCAGAGTCACCATCACCAATAAATATGTTCAAAATATTGCCGTTGTTGAGAATTGTAACGATGGCAAGAAAGTAATACGTGGCTGATAGTGATTTGAGTGTTACACAAACTACACATTGGTGCATCAGTTCCAGATAAAAGAAAATGATGAGTTAAAAAACTGTGACCAATGCGTAGCCTAGTGAGAACAACTTCCTCCTTCTGAACTTTACGAAAGCTAGATGGCCAAAGTCCAATTTTGGGTTTGATTTGAAAAAGTTTGTTGTCGCGTTTCCAACTCCAAATGGACTGCTAGCTGGCACAGAGTCGAGCCTTGAAGACAACACCATAGTCCATGTACGGAATAGGCATAGGGGTGATGGTGCTGAAGCAGACATATTTAGCTGCCATGTCTGCAAGCTCGTTCCTACGAATACCAACATGGCCTGGTATCCAGAAAAACTGGATTGAAGTAGCTGCTAATGAGAAATGGGCCAGTCGGTTTCGAATATCAGCGAGAATAGGATGTGAGCTAACGTGTAGCGATTCCAAGGCTAGTATAGAATAAAGCGAATCAGTATAAATAGTCCAGTTGGAGTACTGCTCAGCTGCAATATGTTCCAGGGCAAGAGATATGGCATACAGTTCAGCAGTGAACACAGAAGCTGTAGAGGGGATTCTGTGTGCAACTACTGACCCATAGCAGAGCCCACTTGTTACGTTTTTTGTATGTGGACTGAACGCAACAGAAAGACACAGATAGCAGCTTGTATAATTTATTATAATGACTTACTTATGTGATAGACACAAAATAAATTCTCCAATATCAATAACAGACGTCCAGTTTCAACCATCAAAACAACTTACAATACAAAAAGTACTGGCCTGTGCTTAATAATATGATCCAGAATAAGTGTCCAAATCCGAAATCCAAAGTTCTATTGTAGGCGGTGAATTTAGTCCCACAAAGAAATTTTCGAAGTTTGAATGGGTAATTTCAAACAAAAATTCACAGTCTAATTCCTATTCACTTTCGATATAATCCGTAATCCGACTGAATTGCAAAGATTGACGGAATAAAATTTTTCAACGCTTTAGTCGATCTAGTTCTATTCACAAATTCAGTTTAAACTTTCTTAAACGAGACAAACTCCTTGATCCGAGTAAAATGGATGATTCACTTCTTGACCCGAGTGAAAGTGGATGATCTACTTCCCTCGCATTGCCGTCTGTTTATATACTATATCGCGTAACTTCCCAGAATTCCACAGTACAAACACCAGGCCAATACAAGTGATCAATCTATCTAGTTTTAAAAATTTCTACATGAATAATTCTAAATGAATTTTAATTAATGCTAAAATGTTATTTTAAATTTTACTGATTTAAACCTCAAAACAATAATATAAATATAGAATTATAAATAATAAATATGGAAATTCAAATACGACATTACATTATATTTACATAACATATGCATGATATTTACATGACATTTACATAACACTCTCGACAACATTTACATGATATTTACATAACACAGAAGCTGTAGAGGGGATTCTGTGTGCAACTACTGACCCATAGCAGAGCCCACTGACTTACCTGATTTGAAACCATCTGTATAAATGGGAACTGAATGATTGTTTGAAAGATATTCATTGAATAAAAGACGGTACTTCCAATCTGAAGTATCTGCCTTTTTTAGGTGACTGAAAGAAAGGTCACATTTGGGGGCTGTAATAAGCCATGGTGGGATGGGCCGACCTGTGGAATCTGCAATGTTATCCAAGGACAGACCAATTCATCCAATTGCGCCCAGATGCAAAGGCCAAACGGAGCAAGGACAGATCGTCTGTTCTGAGAAAGTACTGCCCACCGAGGAAGAAAAACACATTCCCAGGTGGGATGCTTTCGTAAGGAACGAAGTTTCGAAGTATATTGTAAAGATAGTTGCAAATGACGAAGGTGTAGAGAAGGTTCATGAAATTCAATGTATATGCTTTGAACTGGAGAGGTACAGAAGGCTCCAGTGCAGAGTCGAAGTCCTTGGTGATGAATGGGGTCCAGCATCTTTAAGGCCGAGGGTCTGGCAGAGCCATAGAAAATTGATCCTTAGTCAAGTTTATCCAATAAGAGCACAATATACCTTTAACATTGAACAGCGATCTGCCCCCTAACTGGTAGAAGAGAGGACACGGAGGATGTTCAGTGCTCTTGTGCATTTGACCCGAAGCTGTTTTAAGTGTGGTATAAAGGTCAGCTTACGATCAAAGATAAGCCCCAAGAACTCGGTCTCCGGGACCACTGGCAGCAAAACTTCACAGATATGAAGTTCAGGATCAGGGTGAATACCCCATCGATGGCAAAAGTGCATGCATAAAGTTTTGGAGAGAGAGAAATTAAAGCCGTTTGCCACAGTCCACTTCAGTACATGATTGAGGGCAGTTTGTAGTTGCCGCTCAATATATCTCATGTTTGACGACTGGCATCAGATGTGAAAGTCGTTGACATACAGCCCATTCGCAACAGTGAGAGGGAGTTGTTCAGCGATGGCATTTATCTTTATACTGAAAAGTGTGACACTCAATACACAGCCTTGAGGGACTCCAAGTTCCTGTACAAAAGAATGGGAAAGTGTCGAACCCACACGAACTTGGAATCTCCTGTCCATTAAAAAATTTTTATTATACATGGGTAGATGGCCACATAACCCATATGTATGGAGGTCTCGCAAAACGCCATACCTCCATGTTGTGTTGTAAGCCTTCTCTATGTCAAATAATATTGATACAAGATGTTGGTGGTTGAGAAAGGCTTCTCTGATAGATGTTTCAAAACGAATTAGGTGGTCTGTGGTAGAGTGCTGTCGACAGAACCCACACTGAATGAGTGAGAGGAGGTTGTTTGATTCAAGGAACCAAAAAAAACGAGCAATAACCATCCTTTCTAAGGTCTTACAGAGACAGCTCGTCAAAGCAATTGGACGGTAGTTTGAAGGAATCTTGGGATCTTTCCCTGGCTTAGAGAAAGGTAAAATAATAGCCTTGCGCGAGGCATCAGGAAAAGCATTCTCCTGCCAAATCCGGTTGAAGACAATCAGAAGGACATCAAGAGAAGAAGGAAATAGATGGTGCAGCATGTCATAATGAATATCATCAGGTCCAACAGACATACTGGAAGACCGATGAAGGGCCATTTTTAGTTCCACCAGGGTAAAGGGACAATTATAGTCAAAGAAACAGTCAGTTTGAAAGGAAAGAGGTGATCGCTCTGCCCAAGTCTTGATGGCCAGGAAGGTGGAGGAACAAGCAGAAGTGCTAGATACCCAGCAAAAGCTTTCACCTGGAGTGTTCGCGATGTTCCGGACATCAGTCACCCCCTGACCATCAGAGAGTAAGATCGAGAGGGGGACAGAATTGTAGTGCCTATTAACCTTTCGAATCTTGTCCCATATGATCTTGAAACTGGTGGTAGAAAATATCCTGGTTGTGAACTTAATCCAAGATTCCTTCTGGCTTTGACGTCTTACCCACCTAGCATGTGCACGGGCCAGTTGGAAAGCAACCCGGTTTGAAAGTGTGGGACATCTACGAAAAGTATCCCAGTCCCATTTCTGAGCTTTCTGTGCTAAGTGGCAAGCAGGATTCCACCACGGATAACAATATCATGGAATACATGTTGAGGTTTTAGGAATACACTGAGCAGCTGCATGTATAATACAGTCAGTTACCACTGCTACACAGTCATCTATTGATGGCTGATTTACGATGGCAGGATCAAGTTCTGCGAGATCAGCGAAAGTGGACCAGTCTGTCTGATCCAGCTTCCACCGGGGCACGCTGGTAGGGTGGCATCGACCATGGCCAGTCTCTCTCAAAAGGATCGGAAAATGATCACTGCCTAAAAACCCTCCATGAGAAATGGGAGAATAATGAAGGGGAGCAAACTGAGAGATCAATTGTGGTAAAGGACTGACCAAGTGCATGAAAGTAAGTGGAAGAACCAGTATTGAAAAGAGAAAGATTGTGATCAGAGAGCATCTGCTAAACAGATCGATCCCTCCTTTCAATAATAGCACTTCCCCAGAGGGGATGATGTCTATTAAAATCCCAGGATTAGAAATGGAGATGGCAGCTGTTCAACGAGAGCATCATATATTTCTCCAGGGGACAGGTACAGAGAACAAACAGTGATGGTATGACCCAAGGAAACACAGATGGCTTTGGCCTCCAAGGGTGTGTTGAGTGACAAAGACAGGGTGGACACATGTTGATCAACCAACAGTGCCACCCCTCCATGTCCTCGACCATCACACAACCTGTCATTTCTGTACAGAGAAAACTGCTGAAATGAAACTGTATCAGCAGATTTGAGAAATGTTTCTTGTAAAGAAAGACAAACAGGATGGTAGGAAGCAATCAGCATTTTGATATCATCCGGATTAGAATGTAAACTTCGACTGTTCCATTGTATCAAGGTGGCCATTTTTAAGAACGGGTAGGTGAAGTGGCTGGAGAACCCTTCGGTTTACGATCACGTCTTTTTTCTTTACTGTCTTTAATCGGAGGAGGTCTATCAACCTCCATGGATCCTGCTCTGGGTTGAGTGGGCAGGTTTTTGTTATTGGAAGGGGAATCCAGTGATTGAGGACGCGAACGAATAATTGTTTTGTCTCTTGTGGTGGGACAAAACGATGTATCAGAAGAAATGCCTGTATCTGAAATTGAAGGACATGGATCTTGATATGGTTTGTTGGAAAGTATGGGAGGAACAGAGATGGGTGTTGAAGTCGATTCATCAACCTTTTTAACCACGGAGGTCAAAAGGCTTTTCATTTGTTTTGAAAACGATTCTCTTGGAGGCACAGAGAGATCTGTCTGCACTCCCACTGTAGTTGTGGAATGAAGTACAGCAGCATATGTACGAGATGGAGTTGTGGACAGCAATTTCCGAGCCTCAGGATAACTGATGTTATGTGTCGTTTTCAAACGCTGCACCTCTTTTTCCTCCAGCCATTTTTGGAAAGAATAGAAGTCAGAGGGGTGAGAACCATTGCAGTTTACGCAATGTGGGTTCATGTCACTGTCATAGGCATTGTGGTCCTTGCCTCCACAACAAGCACATGTCAAGGAACCATGCCAAGTGGCCGAATCTCTAACATTGGAAACATCGAAGAGGGTTGGGAATGTATGGCCAAACCATGCAAATGAGATAACCTGCCTTGATGGTGGCAGGTTCACATGGTGAAGTAAATGTTAAAATGAGGGTATTTGTTGGCAGTGTAACTCCATCTTTGAGAGTGGAGATGCGCCTCACTGCAGAAACTCCTTAAGTGGAGAGACCAGCAAGAATCTCTGATTAGGAACGTTCTTCAAATCCCTTTCAACAATAACTCCTCGTGAAGAATTCAAAGTGGCATGGAGTGTAACCTCAATAGGTATATCCCTAATTGCCTTTGAATTCAAGAGGTGTTTATTGTGTTGGGATGTAGATGTTTCAACCAGTATGTCACCAGATCGAAGCTTCTTTACTAACTTTGGAGATCCAGCAATTCCCTGTCGTCCCTTTTCAATAAGAAAAGGGGACATTTGGACCACCAGGATCCTCTCCTCCCCTTCACGGGTTGCCACGCATGGCAAACATGTGGGTGGATGATTAGATCCCAGAGAAGGTAACCAGACAGAGCAGAACTTTCCCTGGGAGGTACCCTCACCACAAACAAGAATCCACATCGAGGGGTTACAATTACTTTTAGTTTTTTGAAACCTCATGAAATTCTTAAACAATGTACAATACTTTAATGACATGTTTTTTAATCTATTTAAGTGATAATCCTTGCAATAACAAACGAAAAGTTTAAATACCTTTCTTGTCTGCATTTTTTCTGTGCGCCTTCGAAATGCAACATATGGATTATTTGTAGTTGAACCATCTCTTTTTTCTGTCTTAACTTGTGGAATTAGTGGATGTTGCTGATGAAAATAAATGAAAAAATTAATTGGCTATGCAAGTTTAACTAAAATTTTAATTATAACAAAACAAACATTCAGACTCATTCAAAAGGTATTTATTACTTGCTTTTCCAAAAAACCCTACCTCAAGATTATTCAACAACAACATACTTAACGAATATGCATTTGACATGTATTAAACACAGTAACAAAAGAAACGTTTTTATTAAGGGAAGTCAAAATTTATTACTACAAATATGTATATTGCATATTTAAGTAAATTTGTTTAACTTTTTCATGGATAAACACTCTAGTTAAACATAAAATTTATAACTTATACCTACTTATATAATTCAAACTATTTGTATATTAACATGTCATTAAAGTAAGAAAAATTAAGAAATTACTTAAAGAATTGGACTTAAAGAAAATATACAATTAATGAAAGAAATTAAAATGAATCTTCTAAAAAGTTTGTATTAATTTATACATGAATAACTAAAAATACAAACTTTAACAGGGTTTCAGTAAGATGTTGAAACACCGTTTCAACATGCTTGAATAAATATATTCATCTAAATTCTAAAACTTTACTTTGAAGTGAAAAAAGTTACTTAAGAAACATTTATTCAAGACATTGATAATGAACACAAATTAAGTTGCAAGAGCTGAAAATGAGAAAATTTTCAACTATGTTGGGATATTATTCAAGTTATGGATTAACATTTCATTATTGAAACACACCATTAAAACATGTAATGTCATGAACACATGATTAGTCAGAAACAATGGTGCATGTTTTTTAAATATGAAAATTGTTAAAAAAATTCAATTACAATGTTTAAATATCATCTGTAATGGTTGTATAACTTAACTTCCTAGCAACATTAAGAATGAAAACACAACATTTTTGGCACTTCCCAATTATGAAACTGCAGACTCAAAATTTACGTACTAACATTTACCAGCCAGTCACTCACTGGAAATGCTTGCATTTACTTCTTTTACACATAAAGCTCAACAGTAAATAACTTACAGAAATCAATGTTATTCTGATGATTTATATGGACATGTTTATTCAAAGATAAAACCAAATTGCTTCCCAGATTACTTGTTTTTATATGTTATCAAGAGGAAGCAGTTATCCCTCCCACTCCAATAACTTGGGTGCACCATAAAAAATTTAAGATTTGTCTTTTAAATTTACTAATCATTAGGCCAATTTGATAAAGAAAATAAAATGTACTTTTAAAACATTAACTCTACAACATATGATGTGATATGGAATAGACCACCTCTGGACCAAAATAATTTCAAAATTTTCATTTGTTTTTTAATTTTGTTCACAGCTACATGAGGGATATCTGCATTCACAAATGAATGGAATGATTACCACACTAAGAAGAGGTAAGTAAACTATATAAAATATTCCAAGATACATAGTTATATAATATAGTTAGCACTATATTAGGATTATCTAACAGTAGATTATAGATATGAGTGTATCATGTTCGTACACTAAGTCCGAAAGTGAGACGAGGAAGGGTTAAATCAGTACTGATAAATCCTCCACCTGCACTGAGAAATTGAAAGGGTGGATAGCTGGCAAGGGCAAGCAAAAAATGGGATACCCTGTGAGAAATATCTACTCACCATGCAAGGAATAGAAAAAGCCATAGATAAAGATGAAATGTGGAACACTGTGGTGAAAAATGTATATTTTGGTCAATGCAACAAGACAGATGAAATATTAGCCCCAGAACTGCTAAGAGCAGAGGAGTGAAAACCACAATTTGGCAGGCAATAAGATGAACCTGACAAAAAAAGGCTGTTAATTAAAGTGCCTGATGAGGGGGACAGATACATAGAAAAGTGTTGATCACTTTAGACTTATAAAAAATACTATGAAGGGCATAAATCCTGGTAAATGGGGGTCACACAAGCAGTCCGACTGAATTGCCCACAACTACAGGATATTAATTTGAACAAATACAAGTGGCACAAGATATTATTTTTATGTTCCATAGAAAGGTAAGCAGTGTTTCTAAAATAAACAGTTTTTATATACTTAGTAAAAACTATCAAATACTCTACTTACCATTCTTAATCGTTTGTTTAACCAGTAGTCATAAACTGCTATAATAAGATCATCATCTTCTTTCAAAAGAAGCTTAGCTTCTTTGAGTGTAACAACCTATATAGAACGAAAAAAGTTTTAACATGCGAGAAAAAATTACTGTAAAAACAGAAAAATGAATAATCTGCATGACATAAAGTTGGATATTTCTACATATCTCTAGCAATCCTGAAAAAAAAAAGGAAGCAACCACTTTTATGCAGTAAAAGCAATAGGTTATCAGTTTGCTTAAAAATTAAAAGTATTGGTATGCAAAAATATTTGTGGTATATCTAAAGCTTAATAATTTTGCACTTTACTGACAATTTTCACACTAAAACCAATTGTTCTCCAATTTTGACAGACATTTTTTAGTTTAAAATGGCTACCAATTACAATCTATAATGCCAAATATCATTTGTTCCAACACATTTTGAAATGTTATACAAATGTCAATATCACACTTTTAAGAACTAAATGTGTTGAAAACAATATACTGGTGAGAGCAAAGTTTAACAAAATGAAATAAAACTGAGATTTTGAGGAAAGTTTAGTATAAAAAAATCAGAAAAAAAGTAATTATAAGAATAGGCTTAATTGTTACCTATTGCAATGCTAAAATTACAATAAATAAAATTGGTGACTTCATGGCCCTGGTAGTAACAGATTTTAAAATAATTGAAATAAATGAAACATGATTAAATGCAGGTGATTTTGATGATAGAAATTTCTTTGAAATGCATGGTTATAGGTTAGCTAATAGGAAAAGAGCAGTAAAGTGAGGCAGAGAAGTGGCTCTATAGGTAATGTGTTAGTTACAACCTGTGAAAGATGAGAATATTAAACATTATAGTAAGGACAATGAATTCATTAGTGAATACTGAAGAAAGAAGCTCTAAGTAGGAATTTGTTACAGACCTCCAAATGAAACTGATGATATTAGTGAGAAACTATACAATAAGATTAAGATCTTAGACATTAAAGAAGTCATAATTATGGGGGATTTTAATTTCAGGCACACTGACTGGGAAATGCTAGAGTCAAACCATGAGGAAGATAGGTTTCTGAAAACTGTTTAAGATGAATTTCTTCACAAGTTTGTCAAGAAACCTACTAGAAATAACATTATTTCAGATTTACTGTAAATTTCTGACATACAAATGCTTGAATGGATGGAAGTTGGGGAACACCAAGGTAGAAGTGATCATTGCTGTATAAGGTTTGATGTTTTACTGCAAATGTAAATCAGTAATTTTGATATTTTGATTCAAATCGGACAGCTAAGTTATCTGGAGACACTGAGAAAATGTGAAAAATTGTTAAAGAAAATTCTTCAACTTTCAAAAAGAAAGAAAAGAGTAGCTTCAAATAAAAAACTAGGTTGGCTCACAAAGGGTATAAGAGATAAAAGAAAAGTTTCACAAATTTACAAAATTTAAATTGACTGGTATTATAGAGATTACAGAAGGTCAAGTAAGTCAATAAAATATAAAATTAGTAAATCCAAAAGGATGTGTGAAAAAAGAAATTGGTTGAAACCATAACACTTAACAGTAAGTTGTTTTTTTAAATATGTTAGAAATAAACAAAATTTTAGGATGGGGTGGGACCCTTAAGGGATTGTAAAGGAAGGCTTGTATCTGATGATTATGAAATAGCTAGGTTATTAAATTCTAACTTTTCTTTCGTTTTTACTTATGAAGATTTAAACAGTACTTTGAGCAATTATAAATGAAAACAAAGTTGAACAAGAAACTGCCTAAATTCTGATATTGTTAAAGTAAAATTGGGAAGTTTAAAGAATGACAAGTCTTTTGAGCCAAACAATACTTCCTAAAAGGTTAAAGTTTTCGTAATTTTTTTAATAGTGGAGAAGTAGCAACATATTAAAAATTAACTGAAGTCACTCCTATCTTCAAGAGAGGTAATGAAAGTTGTCCCAGTAATTATATGCTTATCAGTTGTGGAAAAAGTTTTACAAACTCTGATAAATGATACTTCACAAAGTCATTTAACAGAGGTTAGAATTTTACTGAATATCAACATGGTTTCATTAAAGGAAAATCTGGCCTTACAAATCTTTTGACAAATGTTACTGCATATGTAGACACGAGAAATGGTGTGAAGTTAGTGTATCTGATTTTTCAGAAAAATATTTAACAAAGTGCCACATAAAAAGCTTGTAAAGAAACCTATTGTTATAATTGTATTGGAGAAGTTAACAAGTTAAATAGAAGAGTGGTTATATGGAAGAAAGCAGAGCTTTGTTATAAATGATGTTCAGTCAAATTGGACTGATGTCACAAATGGGATATCTCATGCTCAGTCTTAGCACTTTTGATCTTTTTGATTTACATCAATGAAATAGGTGACAGAATGGTCAATAAATTACTTACATTTGCAGATGATATAAAGGTATTGGTAGTTACTAACTGTGAAGAGAAGGTTGGTGATTTACAAAAGGATTTAGATCATCTAGTGAGTTGGGTATATGTGTTTTAATTACAATAGTGTCATGAAAGAAAAAAATCTTGGTGTATTAGTTTAGTAGTGTGCTGCTGCTAGTGGTAAGTCAAATATGGCTTTAGGTTGCATCTACAGATATACTGAATACAAGTTTTTGAATAAGGGGTTATAATATCTTTGTTTAGGTCACTGGTTAAGCCACATTTGGAGTTTGATTTTTCAGTTTCGGGCTCCTTACCTTAGGAAAGACATTAAACTATTGTAAAGAGTTCAGAGGAAGGATACAGAAATGATACCTGGGATAGAGGGGTTTTTGTATGAAGAGAGATTAAGATCTTCAAAATGTTTTTCTCTTGGAAAAAGAAGAGTTGAAGGGGATCTGACTGAAGTGTTATAATTCCAACATGCCCTAACCTTGGATTCCAATATGGTAGCAATCAAAATATATTATAACTGATAGACTGACTGTCAAGATACCAACAAACCAAGTTCTCAGTAGCTAATCACCATTTTTTGCACCAAAGAGTTTGAAAGAAACACCTTAGATCCAGGATGATAACAGTTCTTCTTCTTAGTGCTCCAACTACAATATCACTATTATTCATGATTAGCATTAAAGTAGTAAAAATAGTCTGAACATCTGTTGATAGGAATCAAAACAGTAACAACAATTCCCATATATGTATAACAACATTCATTCATAGAAGAAATTGAAATATCAGCTGCCTATGTAAATGTTACCACACTTATTGAAGCAGATTCATATAACACACTAACTATTTCAATCATATCAATATGCACACCTTCAGAAAAGATACTTCACTGAATATGTGTATGTCAAGTAAGTCATGAGAAATATGCAAGTTTTTTGTTTTTTTCATTTCTTCAGGACACCAAGCTTCTAGATACTTAACAAAATTTCCCCAACATAAGTTATACAAGTAATGCCCAAAAGGGTTAATACCACAAGTACATTGTGTTTCTTTAAGGTCTATTTTCAGTGGTAACAATACAGATGCAAAATGAGAATCACTGCAGGTTTATTCTGGCAAATGTACAATGGAATTGGTTTAGATCATCTAAATAAGAAAACAGACAGTTATTATTACATAATGAAAAAAAGCATGCCCTTCTTTTTTTCTTAAAAAGTAATACAAAATGATCATTAGTCCTCCTTACTGCATACAGCTGAAGCAATTCATTTTTCAACTTTCATATTTTCACTGTAACTGTTTCAATGTTAAGATTTTCCATGCATTTGTGAAGCCTCTCCTGATACATTATTTCATGATTTGTTTATGAAATACCTACAAAGCATAAAACACTTCTATGGTTTCTAAATTCAGACACTTCATGTTGTGGATGGTAATCTATTTGTTTGTATTATTTATAAGGAGACATGATAGGCTGTCACATAATACCTGAAAAATAGCTACAAGAAATTTTGAGAATAAAAACACCTATATGACAATAACGTTCAGGTATAAATACATGTATATTGTTAAAATCTACTTAAGATAAACAAAAGTAGTTTCATGTTATAACCTGGAGTAATTTTATAGATAATTTAAATATATTTTGACTTTTTTGGGGAGTTATGTGTAAAGTAGAAAAATAACAGATAAAATATAAAATCTTCCTGAAAATAAATGTATGAAATGTATTTAGAAGCTTCAGAGATTATGAAAATGAGATTTGCAAATTTTGAGTTGAAGAAACACATTTATAATCTCAACATGAAAATCTCTTTGCATATAGTTAAAAAAAATCAATATATATTCACGACCAAATCTTTTTTTTCAGTTTAATACAAATAGTTCACTAAAAATATGTACCTTTTATTATATCAAACTTATATCTTCAAACATTTGATTTTAGTACTATTAATAATAAGACTTATCACTGTCCCACTGTAGGACACTAAAAAATTTGATTTTATATACATGACAGAATTATAATGTTTACTAAAAGTTTGTGAAAATATAGATATTACATTAAAAGTAAGTGGTATCAAAATAGTAAGACTTGAGATAAAATGTAGCAAAACAGAGAGATGTGGAGGATGGATCTGATGAAAGGAACAGAAAAAGAGGGAAATCACAGGGAAGAAGGCTTTCCAGAAAAAGGAGAGTTCAAAAAAGTTCAACAGGGGAGCCCTCTAACTACAAACAATATACAAGAATAAACTCAGATCAAACAACCACACAAAGAATCAGGAAAGATGAGGTACTGAATGATGGCAGGGGCTGAAGTCATGATAAATAGACCAAGGTTTGAGGGTATACTACTGCTTCTGATACACAGACAAGGAGGATGGTTGAATAGATTGGAAAAAGAATGATGTTACACGAGGGGTAAATATCTGAGCTGAGGCAAGGTACTGGACAAATTTTATGCGTGAAGATAAAATTTAGTGACATCAGAATGAGCAAAGTGTGATAAAAATTGTCAAAGAAAAGACTAGGATGGATGTAAGGGTAAGGGACACCGCTCCAGAAATACAGAGAAACAAGCACAACACAACAAGGAGTGGTTTGAATAAAAGAAAAAAACTCTAAAGAGGAAGCTGATCAGATGGTAGGCATATTGGTAGAGATTTCTCCCAGTCTGCCTGAACATGTTTTCTGCTTTCAGAACTGAATGAAGGGTGAAGAAACAGAGACCAAAATGAAGGAATTGTTGTCTTCAAGTAGCCAGCAAATACATCTGTATGTGATGTTCCCAGTTAAGAACACATCCACCAACATATGCATGAAAGAAGGGGCCACTCTATGGAGAGAACCTTCAAAATTAGTGATTTGCCACTAGATTATAAATATGGGAACATGACACACTAAGATAACCATGTAATGGTCAAGGTCTCAGTAAAAAAGATACAGAGCCTGAAAACACAAAATCTGGATTTTATTCCTCATTGCTTGGAAATATAGCCAACAAATGTGGAATTATCAGGATGAACTTTAATTACTTGCCTCCTCAAGAGGGGAAGAAAATGATACAGAGCCCAATGAACTTTCAAAAGTTTCAGGATAATGAAAATGGAGAGTAACCTTCTCAACAGACCATTAACCTGAAATCACCTGGGAACCAAGACAAACTCCCAACTCATTAAGGAAGCATGTGCAAAAAAATGAGATTGTATACAAAGTGGAGGAATGACAACCATAATCAGGGTCAGTACCCTATCAAGCTGCAAAGCAAGATCAAACCTGATTCAAAGGAAGGGTAATAGGATGGTACAAGGGACCATGTGAACAGTTCCACTGGTTGAGAAACATCCAGTGAAGGGAATATGAATGTTCAACCTAAGGAAATTAGAGCTTCCAGGTAAGCACACATCCCTAAAAGAGGGAAAACCCCTCATGCAATAAGAAAAGGAGAAGGAAGGATCATTAAGACTGTCTGTTCCATATCTCTTAATCAAAGTGGAAAAGACTTGGTCTAACAAAGATGGAAACTGAAGAAAAACCCCAATGGGTTAACGTACTGAGTGGGGTTAAGAATGGTATTCTCCAAATAGATCAGAAAACCCCATCCAATTAGCTAACTAAAGAAGTAAGCATGCATAGCTGACTGACTGGCATGGAAATAGGCATGCAAGAACCAGTACTCCATGAAAAAGATAGTCCAAAGACCTAATGAGTGAAAATGACAGGCAAAAGATCATACCACTCAACAAAACACATGGAGTTGAAAAAGACCAAATAGTAGCACCATAAACTGGAAGAAACAACCCTCTTAGATAAACTGAAGGAAATAATGTGACAATGGAGCAGTTGGAATAGAAAGATAGACATGTACCTATCATGACAATATAGTCATCTAAAATCCCGAGAGAATAGAACTGAAGTGAAAGGTAAAACTCTATTGTGAAAGGACGTGGATCCAGATAAGAGCTGAGCCAAATCTGAGGAAAAATCTATGATAAGGACAAAAATATACAAGAAAAAAACCTTGTTGATTGGGAACCATCCTTTTGATGTTCCCTTTGTGTAGTAGCTCTTGGACAAACTAGGAATATTATTGGAAGAAATACAACCCCAAGGGGAAGAAATGATACGAGGGGGAAGTGGAACTACAGGTGAAAGTCTTCAGGCAGAACCCATAGAACCATTGAAACTGTTTCAAAATGTAGTTAAAAAGACAAACTATTACATTTAGACAAAGTACTCATTACTAGCAATTTCACAAGACCTAGAGACTTGTAGAATCTATAAAGTTCATTAAAACAACAGATGTGCAAAACTTTGAAATTTGGCCAAAAACATAAAAAAATAAGTAACATTTAAAGTACAAAACTATTAAAGGAATTTAGAAAATAAAACACATGTAAATACTGAGTTCATGTCCACTCAAAGAACTGACAAGACAAAAGACAGAAAAGTAAAACGTATTCTAAAAACATAAGAATGAAAAAGGCAAACAGCTAAAAATAGCAAAATTTGATACAAACCTAATCCCTGAGGACATGTGGCTAATAGTAAATAATAAAGAAAAAACTTAATAACTAGCAATAACCATAAAAAGAAAGTATATATATTGAACTAAAATACCTATAAAAATTGACAAAGTTACAAATACTCAAAGAGTAACTTTTGTGCAAAGCCTATACATGTATCAAAAATTCAACAAAAACAAAGTAATAATAAATTCTAAATGCAAATTTAAATTAATATAACTTAGGTGGTTAAAGAATTATAAAAATCTAACTCATCAAATACTAAGCAGAGAAGACACGAAAGACCTGAATTATCATTGAATAAAATTATGTCAATCCTCACAAGCTCACATAAACATAAAACTTGCTAAACATGGATAGATACTGAGAATGAAAAATACATACTGAAAAACTTTAAACAGATCTCCTGGGAAAAGAAACAATGCCCAATCCAAGAGATTACATGGAGATATAGTAACAGCTGGAAAACACTGTAGAAACTTTCACTCAGTAATTATATCCTTTCTCAGAAAATACAATGACATGTAAGGAAGAAATCATCAGCCAAACAAAAGACATGAACTCTCCACAAACTAAAGACTTAGTTCCCTAGCAGACATCATCAACCATAAAACCTGGGGACTTATGTAAGTACCATTGTTGACTGTGTGAGAATTTCACCAGTTGCCATATTAAATCTCAAATTAATATAAACAAATTAGAATTCAGAAAACAGAAATATTTCAGAAACAATGGAAATAAAACACAAAGAGTTGAAACTAATATAAATCTGTGATCAAGCACAATCAAAATTGTGTAGTCACACAGAGAGTTAAAAACACATCTACACACTTGAATGCTAATTACAAAAGTGAGGATTGTTTTATAATAGTAAAAGAAGCCAGCTGTGCCAGTACAGACAGCATAATATCATTGATAGAGAGTAGTCACATAATCAGCATGTTCAGAAAGGGTGAAAAACTAATGGGGTATAAAGACTGGTTGGTGTACTGTAGCAAACTTTCTTTAGCAATGCTTAGAGAGCAGACTGTGATCAAGATAACTTTGGATAAAATGAGGTAGTACCATTTTTAGACTTACCAAATTCTTTAAATTTTCACACTAAAAAATTCAAAATGCATTTGACGATATCAAAGCTATCTTGATCAGTTTAAATATCAAAATAATTTTCATCAATATATTCACTCAATGTTGCATCCACTCTTCTTGTTGATTAAATAAGCTTCTTTACCCTATGATAAAGAGAAGTATGTGCCTTTAAATGAGTTGTGTTCTTCTGAGATGTGCTTTTTTTTATAATTCTCATATATAATGATCCCATTCTTTCTGTACTTCTGGTTTAAGTCATTCATATCCCCTTAATCTCAAAAAAACATCTTTGAGATAATAATTTCAACACACGCAATTATTAGATATGTTTTTTTGAGAATCATCTTCATCAGAAAAAATGTTTGCTTTCTTTTCTTCTTTTGCAATACGATGTGTAGATGCTCAGAATCATATGTTTGAAGAAATAAGAATTTCTGTTAAACAGGTAGAAATCATCCAAAATTTGAATTTTTGGACTAAGTTGAAATGTTGATCACTTTTTGACCAGTTGAATTAAATTTGGACTTTATGCATATCAAATATATCAGATTTACTTAAAAAGACACATTGATCAGTATCAAGCAAAATAATCTATCAATTGAAATTATGACTGAACCAAGTAATGCCACATAAATAATCAAAACTAATATCTTAGATTATTGCTGTTTTGATTATTCCAATTATTGAAGTAATTGTAACATTGACATTATGATGTCAATTCATTATTTCAAGGTTGTTTATCTTAATTGATAAGTGCAGGCCTTAAAAAATATTTTCAAATGTGGAAGCTAACCCAAAAATTCATGATCGCTGTGCCTAACTTAATGTCACTACTGTTTGTAGCAGGATATGGGGACTAGTACATTTATTTCCTTTCACAGCAATGAGTGCATGCTATCAATCATGTGATATCAATAATCACATAAGAGTATTGCCTGAACACTGGATTCTGTACTATTTGAGTGGTTGAATTGAAAAAAAAAGAAAAACAAAATGGCAAAAAATTAGTAATGTGAAACCACTAACAATCACATGATATTAACAACCACTTTAGAGTATTGCCTAAATACCGCCATTTGACTTGTTTGATTGCTTAAATTGAAAGAACAGAAAAAAAAGTGAAACAAAATAAGTAGCATATGCAATTGCATTGCTAGGTTCCTAAAAAACTATAAAGAAGTGCTGAATCTGTGATTAAAATCTTAGAAGGAAAGTTTGATTTATATCTTAAAGAAAGCAAAAATAGTTAAATACTTTCAAAATTCCAGAAGTGTTCTGGGTGTGAGTTCTGCTAAGCAAAGCCCAACAGACGAATAAAAGGGTACAAAAATACTACGTTGCTATGGTGAATTTTTTAATTGCTATGGTGACCTAACAGCCAGTAATTTGTTGAGGCATGGATTAGTGCCAGCAAAATGAAAACAATCAAATAAACGTTTTTAAGCATTTCCATTTTATTACTATTTTTGATTATTCCAGCAATCTAAAACTCATGTTAGAATAATCAAATAGTTAAAAATAATTATCAAATTTCACTAATCACTCAGCTCTACTGCTGAATCAATATTCTTATTAAGCATATCACAGAAGTGATAATCCCATGAACTAAACAGAAACAAGAAAGCATCAACAACTAGCAGAAAAATGATTTCCATATCCAAGTCTGTACTGTAATCATGACTGGTAAACAATCAACTTTGATCAATATATTTATTTCCAAGAATTCTGGCACATCAAGTGTTATTTTTGAATTATTTGAACTTAAAAATACTATAATTTAACATTTTGCTAAATTAAACATGTGTATTTTTGATAGATACTTAGCTCTGTTCACAAATAGCTTTTTTTGACTTATACTTATGTGCAAAGATTTGCTTACTGTTAGCCTAGATACTCCCACTTATTCTCATGTTTATTCACGTGAGACATCTGTAGGCTGTTATGTAAATGACCACATAGCAACTCTCCACCAATAGGAATTTAACACAACTCTTATTATCACTAACTCTCTCTCTTTCATGCAGCTCAAAATCACTTTGAGATTGTACAGCACAGAAAAACAATCACCATTGGAAATACATTTTAGGAAAATGTTAACTTCTGAAAAATTACCTTATCTCCTCTCACAAATAGTTAGATTCCCATACTAAAATGGCAGAAGGCTTGATAAGATTATGATTCCCCTTTAAAAAATGCCAAAAGAAAAATCATGGGGAGTGCAAATAAGTGTAAGGCAACATCTCTATGACAGATCACACCACTTCTAAACTAGTTTACTCTTTGCCAAAGAGAAATTGTGTCACAATAAAAATGGAAAAATAAATGGACCTTCCCAGCTTAAATGTATGTACATGTAACACAATCTCTCTATATCTCATGAGAAATGACATCCAGGAAACTGGAGAAAGATGGACAGCAAAGTAGGGGTGCATCTCCAGTCCATTAACAAGTAGTACTGGGATTGTATCATGCAGTTCATGTTAACAGGAGGGTATCTGGCAACACACGTGAAATACAGGGATCTTTGGTTTAGAGAGCTAGGATACACTGGACCATAAATGGGAGAATTATCTCAATCAGTACCAGGCAACAATGATAGAAATATTCAGCCCATGGTAGGAAGAGGGTCTTCTACTACTCACTTCAGTTATGGAAAATAGTAGGGAGGATGAGCCTCCATACCAAGGACCCACACATCATCAGATGAATATATCCAACACAACTAGTACCACATCTGCGAGGAATCAATATTTAATTGCCAGTTGGAAGACAGACACCAAAGAGGTTCACACCTTCAGCTTCTCACTATACAGCACTGGAAATGTATTGTCAGGTCTGTGGTAGGTGGTGGTTAATCAGTCACAAACATATGCAAGAATGTATGTGACTGATCCAGCTCTCATCATCACCATACTCAAAGAAAGCCAACATCCAAGAGATGGTAGTAAGAAGGGGGACTCAACCAGAGGAGCAAACTGCATGTTCAGAGAATACTCCATCCCACACTTGTTGACATCTGAAACTGTACATCAGGTCCATGGTAGGATGAGCGTTGATGTACCTACTCTAAAAGAACATCACTGTGCTATTCTAAGCTGAATGAGGCTTAACATACTTAGAAGGATGCATTCATGGTGCACCACCCCTGGCCTGGTATGTCCAGGTGGTTAGAGTGTTCAACTTGTAATATGCTAGTAATATCCTTTCCCATGAAACATGCGCACTCTTTCAGTTGTGGGGGGCAGTGTAATGTGATAGTCAATCCACATTTCATTAGTAAAAGAGTAGCCCAAAAGTTAGTGGTGGGTAATGATGTCTATTTGCCTTCCCTTTTTCACTGCTGAATTAGAAATGAATATCACAGATAGCCCTCATATTGCTTTGTGCATAATTCATAACAAACCAAATCAATCCACCACCTCAACAAATATGAAATGGCAAGTGGCAAAGAATCCCACACTGTACTAGATAAAAAGGGAGAAACAGCATGATGGAGGATATTCAAGAATATTGCAATGGGTGACTATGATAACTTATTTTGAAAAGTAGACCGATTTTGTGACCTATAATACACATATCATCTGATGGACAGTAATACAAATCTGTTTTACTCATGTTAGTTCCTGAGAGTACAGTTTGGGACAAACATCTTTATGAAGTAAAATATTACAAGGTCTTATGGACCATGTTGTATGAATAGTAGGGTGTGTATGATACACAGCTGAAGAAAATAATAAACAGTAAAGGTATGGGTAATGGTCCACATAATGGTAATGGCTGACTCAACTCTGAACTGTAGAGTTAAGAATATTCCAAAAATCATCCTACTGTAGAAAAGATGCCATGTAAAAAGCAAGCAAACCCAAAACAAAAAGAGCATCCAGACCCAAAAGATCCCAACAACAGAATAACAATGCTTGCAAAACAAGGACAGAAAAAAAAAGGTATGCTAATGTGGAAAACGAGATTCATAATCTCTACCAAAATATAATCCAGGGAGAAATGAATAGCCTCAAGCAACATGTATAAAAAGGGCAAGGAGTGGAGATGGGATGAGAAAATGAAATTGAGTATTAAGATTAGATCCTCACAAAGAAACAAGCGACTCCAAACAATGTAAGAGTAAAAAGAGAAAATCCAAATAATAACATGAAAAACCATGGTTGTCCAGAGCACATGTATGTTGAGACATACTGACAACTAAGTGCAACTGGTTTCCCAAAACAACTATTGTGAACCTCAATATCTGGAGAGGAAGGAAACACTATGTACTGACCAAAAAACATGTTATTGAGAAGAGCAGCTTGGTGTGCAAGGACAATCATCAGGTGATGCAGGAGACATCATAAAAGTAGCTAACTACCTGTGAACCAGAGCTATTACTTAATTATCACATAAAGCTTGGCCATATACCACTAAACTGGCTGGCAAATCAACTGTATTAGCAGCAGTACTTTGGTAGAAGCCATGTGAGCTTGCGAGTACCTGACCAATAGAGTTAACCAAGGAAAACAAATTATTTTCTAACTCTGTTGTTAAAACCATTAAAAGTAAAAAAAATACAATGACAGAATATACATTATGCATAGCCTAATAATTAACACAAAACTTTATCAATTAAGAAGACTTTCCTTTTGAAGACACAAGCAAAAATGCATCTTAACAGTTAGACTGCCAGTCAAGAAGTGATTTTGGGCAATATGGAAGAAACGCTATTGACAGTAGGAGTTATGCTGCACTTTTATTGATATAGGATAGGAGGGAATATCAAGGATAGTGGCAAACAAACATTTGCACATGTAGGTTGTAATATAAGTCAAGAAAAGTTATTTGTGATTGGAGGTAAGATATCATATCAAAATACTTTGTTTGTTGTTAAGCATCACACTATACAATGTGTTATCTGTGCTGCACTCACCACAGATATCTAAACCTGACTTTTAGCATTACAGGTTCTCTGGCTTATTGCTAAACCACTCACGATGGTAGAATAAACCCTGAAATGTTTTTCTTTTTTTAGAAATAAAAATATACAAAAAATATAGACTACTATTTAAAATCCAAGACAGCCACTACATGAGTTTTAGAAAAATGGAAAACACTTTCTGCATTCACCATGTTTAAAAATTATGAATTATAAAATTGGTTTTAGTATGCAAATCGAGCCAGATCCTATTACACTACACATGACACTACGTAAATTTACGAGTTATGTAATTTTAAACTTTTCAAAGGAGCAATATTTGAGAGGGTTAAAAATATATAAAAATAAAAAAGATAAAAAAGTTGGGATAATGTGGTATTTTAAATTTAAATAATTAAACAAAATTACAATTAAATCAATGTTATGAAAAAAGTCAACTGACTGAAATTAGCATTTCTGATTATTTACTGTTTTAGTTTATTCTAAGTATCCAAGTAATCAAAATATTGCTGTTATTTTTGTTTTTAAGTAAGAACAAAGGTGCATAATAGTTACTTGCTTAGATGACTTTTGTTCAACACCGTCTAATTCAAAATACTACACTATTATAATGAAAGTCTTCTATAACTAAGTTTTCAGTATCTTTATAGTGTTACAAACTTTCACAAAATTAACTGCTATCATACATTATTGTAAAAATTAAACATTTTTGCAGATAGTGTGGAGAAGCTAAACATTGTTACTTTTTGAAACAACAGTACTTTACTACTTGAAAAATCTTTCTAATTTTTATGGTTTTAAAACTTTGTAAAATCATAACAATATCATAAGTATTACTTTCCAAAATAAACTGACGTTATTCTAATTTTTATATACCTTATCTTTAAATTCAGGCTACTTTAAGAATATGAAAAATACAATATTTTTTCTTTGATTGTATACTCATTTGTTCAATAAACAAAATAAGTTGTGTCTGCTCATTTTTCTTGGTTAGTTTTAAGCTTTTGAGTAAGTATGTGGTCATAGATACAACATTTAAAACCCATACACTGTTATAAACAAGCATGTGAACATATAGTGTTATATTAATCTATCTAGCATAAAATATTTGGAAAAGTGCATAAACTATAGTGGCAACAGGTGTCTGGTAAGTAAATAAAATATTTCACTATTTCCAAACATTCAATGGGTGTATAGTTTCAAGAGATATCCAGTATCCCACCTACCAATGTGCATGCACTTAGTGTTCAGGTGAAAACAACAGCCACTGTTGGTGATGCATTACTGTTTTTATATTAATTTACTAGTTTTGAAATAATATGAACATGAAAATTAACAATTTAGATACAATCTGTAAAAAAATGCCTGTGTAACAGTTGATTTTTGAAAAGCCTGTGTTTAAAAAACAATTTCTTAAAAAAACAAAACACAACGGCTGATATCATATTTACATTCATAATTTACCAGACAGTATATATTTTACTAATTTTGTGCACTTCTGCTTTCACAATATATTTTTAAAGTGCAACATTACAGTTTGAATCATACAATGGTAATGATACTTAATTTCAAAATTGTATGAAAGAATTATAAAGTAAATTGAATAACTTGCCCAATGAATAAACTGTAATGATGAAAATTGTTGCTACTAACATAAATTTTATTGTCTCGGAGGATGCCAAGCAACTTTAAGTGATCAACCTTGTTCAGTTAACCTGTTATTAACTGAAAACTGACTTTATATGTTACAGACAGTATATTAATTCAACACCTTTGATTCCATAAAATTAACAAGCAAAGTACATGTAACAAATTCAGACTACCCCTATCAATACGTACATTTAACAAACTGTTTGGATTATACACATACACATACATAATTTAAAGACAACATGGGATCTGCTGGTCTATCTAGACTATACCATTCATTAAAATAAATTTTAAAATAAAATTAAAACATTTCAATCGACCTTTTACCATTCAAATATTTATGAAGCTCTCCCTTAAATTCTCTCAAATTCACTCCATCCATCACATCTGAAGGTAACCCATTCCAAAATGCTAATCACCCTGTTAAAAAGTTAAAGTTGTCTTATCTGAAGAAGAGTCAAACCCTGCCAAAATTTGCATTTGTTTCAATTTGCCCAACTATTCTCACCATTAAGTATTAAAATAAAAGATGGTGTATCAACACTGTGAATCACTAAACGATATTAAATATCTCAACCAGATACATTCTAACTCTTTTTTGGCCTTCAAAAAAAAATTTTAGATATCTTAATCTATCCTTGTTCGACAACCCTTCCATCCTTCCGAGTAGCCCTCCTATAAACCCTTTACAACAATTCAATATCCTTCTAAGATAAGGCAACCATACCTGAACACATTATTAGAAATGTGGCCTAACACAAAATACATAATTTTTAATAAAAGTAACAAATAAATCTATTATTGTAACAAAACAATCAACTAATCAAAATCAGGATTTTCAATGTTTATTATTTTCAAATAGTTCAACTATCCAAATAATTGAAATATTTTCATTATATCTCATTATAACCTTTGATTAATTTTAAGTTATTTATCTCAATAAATTAGTCTCATAATTGAAAACAAATAATCAGTTAATCAAAATGAGTTTAAAACCATTGCTATTTATGATTCTTCCAAACATTAAAGTATCTTGTGAATAATTAATTAGTTGAATGTAAAATATTAACAATTAATCATATATACATGAACCTGATGATGACCGAAGAAGGTCTAAACACTGTTCGCTCCTCTACGTAAAATATTTTCTCAACCCAAACAAGCTGTTTTAACACATATATTTTTCTCTACAAGTGGGTTTTCTCAACATCACTGATTAACAATTAATCAATTAGTAAACTCTACTAATCAATCATCTCTAAAGTAAATGTATACTTCATTACATATTTCAAATGCTATAACTACATAATGAGAACATTTCTTTCTTTACAAAATTTTCTTATGACACTGGGTTATGAAAATAAACATTAGCTTACTTGTTGGCCACTACTTTTCTCTAAACGATCCATCATTTCTTCAAACTGTAGAGGTGTAACTTCCATTTTCTTAGCTTGTTGTGTCAGCCATCTTTCATCTTCTGAATCCATATCATAGTCAGGAATATCATGATCAACTGCAAAAGCTGGAGGAGAGAGAAGAAAACTGAAGTGATCAAATAATAAACATTATTGTAACAGTCTCCAATGTTTCTGGTAATCAACTTATTTCTCCAGTGGTCAGATGAAAAAAGAAGTTTAAAACCATCAAAGAAATGTTACAGCAACAAGAGACCCAGAACATGGTATGAAGGAAAACGTTCACAAAGTGAAAGCAACGTTTGAACACAAACAAACACAAACAAATACTATATTTTTCAAGTAAACTGAGTTTTGAATAAGTACTCACCTCTCACAATAAATTATACTGTATCTTGTTAATATATATTGATTTTTGGCTTTCAATAAAGTTAAAAACATTCCAGTAATGGGATACGTCATGTTTTTTGACAACTAGTAACCATTAAAGACCATCTCCCTAGATAGTCTATAATTCCCTAGCATATTTTGGCACTAGATTCCAGCAATCAGAGAATCATGGGGCTAAGGAAAGGACTCAGCTTCTGTCCACTTATCAAGAAATGTTAACAAACATGAATGGATGAACTAAAATAATACATTGAGATGATCATTATATTAAGTCCATAATAAATAAACTATGAGAGAAAAAAAGCAGACATATGCATTTTATAGATAAAATTTATTCTATAAGACTTTTCAACTAAAACTCAAAAATGACATGAAAGAGCAGCTTTATGTCCTTCAAGCAATAATTATGAAACAAGAAAACAGACATCAACCATCAATCAAGCAGTGAAAATTCAAAGAAGTTAGTATGAATTAGTATTAGAGAAGAAGAAAGAAATCACATAAATTGTAAAATCAACTTATTCAAGATAAATAATATCAGAAGCAACATCACTGTAAATCATGGAAGGAGTAGCTAAGAATCTTTGGGATGAGTGAACCATGAAATGGGTCAAATAAAATTCCCAAGAAAACAGGGAGATCAACATACACTGAAATGTACTAGGCCTATGAAAAAAAAGAACCATAAGAATTAATGTCACAGAAAAAAATGTAAAAAAACTGCTACATTTGCCAAAAAGTGAAACCAATGTTCATTTAGTTCAATGGAAAAAAATGACACACCCACAAATATTGAGATATGTTCTCTTTAACTGCTGAAAGAGGCTCCACTTCTAAAGTTATCTTACTATCATTTCAGAACATATAAAACAGTATATGACATACCCATCTTTTATCCTAGTTATGAACTAAAGGAATGTGGGTTGGATACTATGATAAATAACAAAAAATTATTACACAAAATTTATTAACAACATATTATTACAGGATTCATTATTGCCTCACCAAAGGTTTTATATAAGCTTTAAGAACTCAGTATGTACATATGTAAACATGATATACACTATGCAATGGTCAGAATGACTGTACTAAAAAACAGCCAAAGTAGCGTAAGCACGGGTGCTTTCTGTTACCATCATTCAACACCAAACTCTTTACGCTGTCTCAAGGGTTATAGTTGAAACATCATGGGTCTAAAAAAGGAGCTAATATAATCCAAGAAACTACTCTTCACATCAGCCTTAAGGTAATCATAGTAACAGAAATTTCAAGTGAGTTTATGTATTATTACAACAGTATCGGGCATTATTTTCATTGTATTTCTACACTGAGGGCACTAGCACACACTCTGAAATACATAAGACATTTGTATGCTCTCATACACACTGTGTATGTTGTGTTATACATAATAATATTTTGTGCAATGATCTTGTGTCATCAATTTATGCAGTTAATGTTAATTTACATCGAAGACAATAAATGTTTAATAACAAAAATAATGGGGTGTCAAAAAGGTTATTAGCCTCATTAACATGCCTCTTTTTATTTATAACTAGCAATAGAAAGCAAGAGTAAATTATAGTATTGTAAGCACCCAAGTTAGAAGTTAACAACAGATAACTCTCATGACTTATCACATGGTGATGAATTAAAGTACACAAAACCTTTTCCAAATTTTTGAAAAGTGCAGAAAAAGATAAACAGTTAAAATGAATGAAAGTATTTGCAATATTTTTACTTACTATTTAATTCTTATTAATTTATGTCACTGTGCAGGTCATTTGAAATAATGTTAGGTGAGACAACTGTTTGACCATAGTTAAAATAAATGCAACAGATAACAACAGATAACTCTCATGACTTATCACATGGTGATGAATTAAAGTACACAAAACCTTTTTCAAATTTTTGAAAAGTGCAGAAAAAGATAAACAGTTAAAATGAATGAAAGTATTTGCAATATTTTTACTTACTATTTAATTCTTATTAATTTATGTCACTGTGCAGGTCATTTGAAATAATGTTAGGTGAGACAACTGTTTGACCATAGTTAAAATAAATGCAGTATGAGTTTTAAACTGTTTGAAAATCAAAAATTTGCTTTTGAAGGGAGAAAATTTCAAACTAATTTCAGCTTAAATATTAAGATTTGACCAAAATTTACTTCAAATCGAAACAATGAATTTAAGCAATTTCATAACTGCAATTGAATTAAATTTTTATAATTCTCTTTTGCACAACCCCATTCAGTGTTTTTTATTGTGGTAACATGGGTTTCCCCTTTTGTTTTTTATTTATCTTCGTTTAAAGTTACTGTATTAATGTTTCATTTGGGTCTCAACTAAACTACTATCCAATGTTAACCCAGCATGTGCTTTCTTTACTTTCTCTGGCTTCATGGCCATAGCTCTGATCTCTTAAATCCTCTTAATATTCTAAAACATAAATTTCAATATATACACATTCAATAATGAAACAATAAAATTTATTGTCATAAGAAGCACTGCTATAAAAACTAGTTAATGAGCTACAATATCATTTATTGTAAGAAAATGTTTGGTGAAAAACATAAATGATGGACAGGGAAACTTAGTTGTTTTTGGTCAAAATACAGATACTGATAAAGCTTAAAATTCATAATTTTCTTACACTGAAAATATATTTCTCAAAGTTCCAAAACGTATTTAGTTTTGCTCTCATACATAAATATTCTCATTTAATGCTGCCTCTGTTTACAAAATGTTTTTTGTTTTTTTTGCATGCCACAAGCCTTTCACTCTCATGTTCCCTTTGATTCAAGTGGTTTAACCAATTCTCACATGCAAATTATCATTCAAAAAATCTCCATCAACAGTAGTGCCATACAACCCCCATGACTGATGTGTTCCCTCTATATTATTCTACCTAATTATCAGTTTTAGTTTAGAAAGAAACGTAAGCAGTGGTTGACTGTGGGGAGGAAGAATAGAAAGTGCAAGTAGAAGTAACAGTCAGAAAAACATTTTCAGTATAGGAAACTTATAACTTCTGACAAGGTACCTTACTTCCAATCTAACATATAGCTAGAATCCCACATTAAACAGGTGGAGGAAAAAAAAGTATGAGCATCCTTTGAAAGCTTTTAATGAGAAAACCCTCTAATAAGAGGATTATATGTAAAAGACGGCACTACTTCTGTACCAAGTATACTCCTCTTTCAGATGCGGCAAAGCTGTGACAGAACCAGGCAGAAAATTGTAAGGAGCACATTCCAATGGCAGAGAAAACAGTTGGACAGTGACCCGAACCGTAAGACATTTCAATTTCCTCAATGAACAGAATGCAGGTGAAATAAGGGATGCTCCCCAAAGTGTAGAGTGGCTGAGAAGCAATGGACCATATGTGGCAAGTAATCTGCATCCAAACTTGACCTCTGGAAACCAATAACTATTTTGGGGTAAGATGAGAAACACACCATTTGTAACTCAACTTTAATACAAAACTCAGCCTCTGAAAACTAAAATCCATGCTGGGGTAGAAAAAGAATATCACACCTTTTTCACCTGAAGATCAGCTGATTGGAGGAAGAAATCCTACCACTGATCTGTGAACAGTATAAATGTGAAAAGAGTGATTGATTGATTGATTTAGTGTTTTATGGCACAAAGCAATGAGGCTATCTGCACCAGACATCCGGTAAAAAAGTAAAAAAATAAATAAATAAATCAAATAAAAGACATAAATGGAAATGAAGGTAAAACAAAAAAGTAGAAAACCAATGTTGACACCTAATCTACAACGTTAAGATAGAAGGCAGAGTATAAGAAGTTGTAAGGTATTTACTCTAGTAAAAAGGTAATGATCATAACCCACCAGGAAGACTAACAGGTAAGTTCAAGACTCACCGTCAGTCACCTGAAGTTGATCTTTCCAGTCCTGGTTCTGGGTTATGTGTCATAGCAACCAATATCAAATGTAAAAGAATAGAAGGGTCAAAAGACACATAGCAAAATCGCAACAATGAGTAGCCAAATGTCCAGTAAAAAGAGAAAAGTCAAGTAAATGGGGTAAAATTTGTAAAAGTAAATGAAGGTAAAAACAAAACAGCAATTAAAACAGAAAATGGTGTAAAAACCAATGGTGACATCCAGTCTTCAAAGTTATAAACTATTTACTCTAGCTAAATGGTAATGATCATAACCCGCCAGGAAGACTAACAGGTAAGTTCAAGAACCTCTGTCAATCACCTGAAGTTGGCCTTTCCAGTCCTGGTTCCAGGTTACGTGTCATAGCAGCTATTATCAAAATGTAAGAAGACAAAAGTTTTAAAAGACACTCAGCAAAATTGTAATAATGAGAAGCCAAATGTTCAGTAAAAAGATAAAAGTCAAGTAAATTGAGTAAAATTTGTAAAAGTAATTGAAGATAAAAGTAAAACGGCAATTAAAACAGAAAATGGCGCAAAAACCAATGTTGACATCCAGTCAACAAAGATGTAAAAAAACTACCTGTAGCAGAATGGTAATGATCATAACCCGCCAGGAAGACTAACAGGTGAGAATAAAAACTACCGTCAGTCACCTAAAGTTGGTCTTTCCAGTCCTGGTTCCAGGTTATGAGTCAATATGGCCAGTACTAAAAAATAAAGTAGTAAAAAGATAAAATGATATGCAGCAAAAGTATAATAACAACTCGCCAGGACGACTAACGAGTAGTTCAAACTGTAGCGTTAGTCACCTGAAGTTGGCCTTTCCAGTCCTGGTGTCGAGTTATTTATTGTTCTGGCCATTGTCCAATGTCGAATTGAATGAGAGAGATTAACACTGTAAAAAAGGAGCCACAATTAAAAAGGTGTAATGAATAAATATGCAACCCTTAAATGAGATGAAAAAGATGAATGGCCATTAAAAAATTAAAAACGTTATCAAGGTGGACAGAGTAACCATCACCAATAACGCTGTCCAATGTTACAGACTGACCCTGGGAAAAAAATATGTTCAAAATATTACCGTAGTTGAGAATTGCAACGATGGCAAGAAAGTAAAACGTGGCTGATAGTGATTTTAGTGTTACACAAACTACACATTGGTGCATCAGTTCCAGATAAAAGAAAATGATGAGTTAAAAAACTGTGACCAATGCGTAGCCTTGTGAGAACAACTTCCTCCTTCCGAACTTTACGGAGCAGGATGGCCAAACTCCAATTTTTGGTTTGATTTGAAAAAGTTTGTTGTTGCGTTGCTCACTCCAAGTGGACTGCCAGCTGGCCTTGAAGACAACACCATAATCCATGTATGGAATAGGCACAGGGGTAACAGTGCTGAAGCAGACATATTTATCTGCCATGTCTGCAAGCTTGTTCCTGCGAATACCAACATGGCCTGGTATCCAGAAAAACCGAATTGAAGTAGCTGCTAATGAGAAATGGGCCAGTCAGTTTCGAATATCAGCAACAATAGGATATGAGCTAACGTGTAGCGATTCCAAGGCAAGTATAGAACTAAGCAAATCAGTATAAATAGTGCAGTTGGAGAACTGCTCAGCTGCAATATGATCCAGGGCAAGAGATATGGCATACAGTTCAGCAGTGAACACAGAAGCTGTAGAGGGGATTCTGCACGCAACTACTGACCCATAGCAAACCATAGCAGAGCCCATGAATCACCTGATTTGGAACCATCTGTATAAATGGGAACTGAATGATTGTTTGAAAGATACTCATTGAATAAAAGACGGTACTTCCAATCTGGAGTATCTGCCTTTTTTAGGTGACTGAAAGAAAGGTCATATTTGGGGGCTGTAATAAGCCATGGTGGGATGGGCTGGCATGTGGAATCTGCAATGTTATCCAAGATCAGACCCAATTCATCCAATTGTGTCCGGATGCAAAGGCCAAACGGAGCAATGACAGATTGTCTGTTCTGAGAAAGTACTGCCCACCGAAGAAGGAAAACACATTCCCAGGTGGGATGTTTTGGTAAGGAACGAAGTTTCAAAGTATACTGTAATGATAGTTGCAAATGGTGAAGGTGTAGAGAAGGTTCATGAGATTCAATGTATATGCTTTGAACTGGAGAGGTACGGAAAGCCCCAGTGCAGAGTCGAAGTCCTTGGTGATGAATGAGATCCAGCATCTTTAAGGCTGAGGGTCTGGCATAGCCACAGACCATTAATCCATAGTCGAGTTTTGATCTAATAAGAACACAATATATCTTCAACATTGAACAACGATCTGCCCCCCAACTGGTAGAAGAGAGGACACGGAGGATGTTCAGTGCTCTTGTGTATTTGACCCAAAGCTGCTTTAAGTGTGGTATGAAGGTCAGTTTACGATCAAAGATAAGCCCCAAGAACTCGGTCTCCGGGACCACTGGCAGCAATATGAAGTTCAGGATCAGGGTGAATACCTCATCGACAGCAAAAGTACATGCATACAGTTTTGGAGAGAGAGAAATTAAAGCCATTCTCCAGAGTCCACTTCCATACACGATTGAGGGCAGTTTGTAGTTGCTGCTCAATATATCTCATGTTTGACGACTGACATGAGATGTGAAAGTCATCTACATACAGCCCATTCGCAACAGTGAGAGGGAGTTGTTCAGTGATGGCATTTATCTTGATACTGAAGAGTGTGACACTCAATACACAGCCTTGAGGGTCTCCAAGTTCCTGTACAAAAGAACGGGAAAGTGTCGAACACCCACACGAACTTGGAATCTCCTGTCCATTAAAAATTTTTTATTATACATGGGTAGATGGCCACGTAACCCATATGTATGGAGGTCTCGCAAAACGCCATACCTCCATGTTGTGTCGTAAGCCTTCTCTATATCAAAGAATATTAATACAAGATGTTGGCGGTTGAGAAAGGCTTCTCTGATAGATGTTTCAAGACGAATTAGGTGGTCTGTGATAGCGTGCTGTTGACGGAACCCACACTGGGTGGGCGAGAGGAGGTTGTTTGATTCAAGGAACCAAACAAGACGAGCATTAACCATCCTTTCTAAGGTCTTACAGAGACAGCTCGTTAAAGCAATTGGACGATAGTTTAAAGGAATCTTCTGATCTTTCCCTGGTTTAGAGAAAGGTAAAATAATAGCCCTGCGCCAGGCATCAGGAAAAGCATTCTCCTGCCAAATCCAGTTGAAGACAATCAGAAGGACATCAAGAGAAGCAGGAGATAGATGGTGCACATGTCATAATGAATATCATCGGGTCCAACAGACGTACTGGCAGACTGATGAAGGGCCATTTTTAGTTCCACCAGGGTAAAGGGACAATTATAGTCAAAGAAACAGTCAGTTTGAAAGGAAAGAGGTGATCTCTCTGCCCAAGTCTTGATGGCCAGGAAGGTGGAGGAACAAGCAGAAGTGGAAGATACCCGGCAAAAGCTTTCACCTAGAGTGGTAACGATGTTCCGAACACCTCCTGACCATCAGAGAGTAAGATCGAGAGGGGGACAGAATTGTAGTGCCTATTAACCTTTCGAATCCTGCCCCATGTGATCTTGGAACTGTTGGTAGAAGAAATGCTGGTTGTGAACTTAATCCAAGATTCCTTCTGGCTTTGACGTCTTACCCACCTAGCATGTGCACGGGCCCGTTGGAAAGCAACCCGCTTTGAAAGTGTGGGATATCTACGAAAAGTATCCCAGGCCCGTTTTTGAGCCTTCCGTGCTAAGTGGCAAGCAGGATTCCACCATGGACGAGGATATCGTGGAAAACGTGTCAAGGTTTTAGGAATACACTGAGCAGCTGCATGTATAATACAGTCAGTTACAGCTGTTACACAGTCGTCTATTGATGGATGATTTAAGAAGGCAGGATCAAGTTCTGCGAGAGCAGTGAAAGTGGACCAGTCTGCCTGATCCAGCTTCCACCGGGGCATGTGGGTAAGGTGGCATCGACCACGGCCATTCTCTCTCAAAACGATCGGAAAATGATCACTGCCTAGTGGATTACTGTCAACCCTCCATGAAAAATGGGAGAATAATGAAGGGGAGCAAACTGAGAGATCAATAGCGGTAAAGGACTGACTAGGAGCATGAAAGTAAGTGAAAGAATCGTATTGAAAAGAAGAAAATTGTGATCAGAGAGCATCTGCTCTACATATCGTCCCCTCCCATCAATAATAGCACTTCCCCAGAGGGGATGGTGTCCATTAAAATCTCCCAGGATTAGAAATGGAGATGGCAACTGTTCAACGAGAGCATCAAGTTCTGATTGATCGTATGCCTCTCCAGGGGACAGGTACAGAGAACAAATAATGATGGTACGACCCAAGGAAACACGGATGGATACGGCCTCCAAGGGTGTGTTGAGTGACAAAGACAGGGTGGGCACATGTTGATCAACCAACAGTGCCACCCCTCCATGTACTTGACCATCACACAACCTGTCATTTCTGTACAAAGAAAACTGCCGAATGGAGACTGTATCAGCAGATTTGAGAAATGTTTCTTGTAAAGAAAGACAAACAGGATGGTAGGAAGCAATCAGCATTTTGATATCATCCAGATTAGAACGTAAACCTCGACAGTTCCATTGTATCAAGGTGGCCATTTTTAAGAACGGGTAGGTGAAGTGGCTGGAGAACCCTTCGGTTTACGATCACGTCTTTTTTCTTTACTGTCTTTAATCGGAGGAGGTCTATCAACCTCCATGGATCCTGCTCTGGGTCAAGTGGGCAGGTTTTTGTTTTTGTAAGGGGAATCCAGTGACTGAGGATGCGAACGAATAATTGTTTTGTCTCTTGTGGTGGGAGAAAACGATGTATCAGAAGAAATGCCTGTATTTGAAATTGAAGGACATGGATCTTGATATGGTTTGTTGGAAGGTATGGGATGAACAGAGATGGGTGTGGAAGTCGATTCATCAGCCTTTTTAACCACGGAGGTCAAAAGGCTTTTCATTTGTTTTGAAAACGATTCTCTTGGAGGCACAGAGAGATCTGTCTGCACTCCCACTGTAGTTGTGGAATGAAGTACAGCAGCATATGTACGAGATGGGGTTGTGGACAGCAATTTCCGAGCCTCAGGATAACTGATGTTATGTGTCGTTGTCAAACGCTGCACCTCTTTTTCTTCCAACCATTTTTGGCAAGAATAAAAGTCAGAGGGGTGAGAACCATTGCAGTTTACGCAATGTAGGTTCATGTCACAGTCATAGGCATCGTGGTCATTGCCCCCACAACAAGCACATGTGAGGGAACCACGACAAGATGTCTTTGAGTGGCCGAATCTCTGACATTGGAAACATCGAAGAGGGTTTGGAATGTATGACCAAACCCTGCAATTGAGATAACCTGCCTTGATGGTGGCAGGTTTACATGGTGAAGTAAATGTTAAAACGAGGGTATTTGTTGGCAGTGTAACTCCATCTTTGAGAGTGGAGATGCACCTCACTGCAGAAACATTCTTGAGTGGAGAGACCAGCATGAATCTCTGCCTTAAGAACGTTCTTCAAATCCCTTTCAACAATAATTCCTCATGAAGAATTCAAAGTAGCATGGGGTGTAACCTCAATAGGTATATCCTCAATTGCCTTTGAATTCAAGAGGAGTTCACTGTGTTGGGATGTGGATGTTTCAACCAATATGTCACCAGATCGAAGCTTCTTCACTGACTTTGGAGAGCCAGCAAGTCCCTCTAGTCCCTTTTGAATAAAACAAGGGGACATTTGCCCTTAAGGTTTTTCCAAAAGAGAATGCAATATAAGAAAATGAGGTACGTGTGTTACTGATGTTGAAGATTGCTGTTCTGAGTATTCAAGATGTAGTCGCTTACCCATTGACTGTTTTTTTACAATTTTATTTAAGTTTTTTGGAGGATCCATAGGAAAGAGGAAAAGTTTCAGTACCCACTGACCCCACCCACCATGGAGCCCTACAAAGGGACACACTACAAAGTCATGCAAGGACAATGCAACAATGCCAGGGTTTCGTGAGCACTATACCCAAACACCAGCATCAGGCACAATGTCCACAACACCCGTTGAGAACTTCCAACACTGGTACTTGGTTGGCTCTAGCCGAAGTGGACCAGCCGATTGACCCAAGGGCCGCCCATCTACAGGAATTCGAGGCCAAAGTGGTGTGTTAGGGTTGGACCCCTCAACCACCAGGATCCTCTCCTCCCCTTCACGGTTCGCCACGCACGGCAAACACGTGGGTGGATGTTTAGATCCCAGAGAAGGTAACCAGACAGAACAGAACCTTCCCTGGGAGGTCCCCTCACCACGTACAGGAATCGACACCGAGGGGAAAAAAGAGTGAAATGCAAAACTAGCCCATTTAAATAAAACAGATAAGACACCTTAAACACAGCAAATTATCGGCATAAAGACATCACAGGATGGTACAAGAGGAAGAAATGGAGCAACCAACAAGTGCACACACTGTGACCCACAACAATAGGTAGTGTACTTGGAGCAAATTAAATGAGGGACTAGAAGATGTCTTGAACAGCTGTCAGGTCTGATGTTGGTTCAGATCAAAATTCAAAACTCTACTGCTGGAAACCAACATCCATGCAGGAGTCGGAAGAGAAATCCCAATCAAAGGGGTAAATGGCATTTAAGCCAGCACACTACATGTCCAGGTACATCACATCAAGTGGTTTAACTCTAATCCAAAACTCAATTGCCTGGAACCTGTGGTTATGTGGGAGTATAATAAGAGATACAAATTGCTTGACAGGAGGGAGAGCATTATAGTGACTGGTTCAGCTCTAAATCCAAAGCTTAATTACCAGAAACTGACATTCATGCAAGGGTGAGATGAGAGATCCCAATTGGCACAACATGAGTATGAACAATATGTTGATTGTATAACTTCTAAATCCAAAACTCAACTCCCAAGAACCAATTTCCTTACAGAGGTGGGATGAGGGATCCTAATCATTACAATGGCACATTCGAAAAATACAACATCCCCTCAAACAAATCTCTGCAAAAATGGAGAATTCATTTGGAGAACATCCCATTATCTACACCAACAGCAACCACCACTCTACTCTTAACAGAACAGAATCTTTACTGTTTATTTTGTACATCTCTCAATCACACATCTGATACACAAAAGAAAAAAGCTAACTATAAGTCCCTATCAGAAGTACATAGTAAAAAAATGATATAAGACAGTATCCCATCTTAGAAGATCCCATAACAAAAGAAGCCATGTATGGAAGGAAAAGACTGAAGATGGCAGATGCCTCAACATGGAGGGAAGGAGGAGAAGGTAATCCCACAAAAATCCCCTATATATTGGTGAAATGCATAAGGAACAAAATGTAAGATTAATATTTCCTGCAGGAGAGTCAATAAGGTAAGATGTAGCTTGAAAACTAGGTAAAGAATAAAATGGTTAGAATTAACAGAGGCTGCCTGCAATACACACAACAGAGATTCTAACTAAATGCAATCAAGGAGAAATATACCTGATGGTAAGCTATGGCAAAATGAACCAAAGCCTGTATAGGGCAAGATATGCAAGTACCCTGTCCAAAACAAAGACAGAAATGATAATCATGAAACATAATATCTCAAAAAAGGGGAAAATATTATTGTGAAAAATGTTTTAAAAGGACTAGAGTAAATTCCATAGTAGAAGCCTAGTAAGGCAAGATATAATCGGGTGGAAAAGAAATGACAAAACTTAAGCTGCCCTGAAGGTTAGGTGGGTTTGGCATTGTAGAAGGAAGGCAAAAAATATTGGAAGACAAAACCTGAGACAGTGTAATTGGTTACCATAAAACTCTATTCAATACAAGGCATGAAAGGAATGGGCAGTCAACCCCTTCTGCCTTACCCATGTAGTCTATGGGTGAGTTGGGTTGAGAATGGGCAGACTAATGAATCAAACATTTTGAGAGAATGAACCTTCAATCAGTTTTATGTGGAATAACCCATTTCAGTATTGTGCATTTTTTTGGCTGTGGAAGTAACTATTTGTAAATTGGTATGTTCATACAATTTAGATTTAACTAACTTAACTGTATCTAAGCAGACACAACTTGCCACAGATCAGGATCCAGAAAGAAAAAGAGTGACATGCCTTTGAAAAATAGTGTCTATACAGACACTAAAAGGTGACTTACCCAGTCACTGTCTCACAAAAAAGTTCAGGGTGACAATAGATGTTTGACATTACCCCAACAAGGGAGAAACAACTACCCAAAGTAGATAAAGGAAAGTGAATATATAAGATATAATTCCAATGCTTAACAAACAAAGTACCTGCAGGCAATAGAGTTAACATACAGGGAAAAGGGAAAATTCATCATCAGAGTGAAAATAACAGGCAGTGATGATGGGAAGAAAGAGACCAGAAATAAAAGGCTGATAAAATCACAATCTAAACCCAATAAGTAAGAGGGAAGGAAAAAAAACAGACAAAGCAGCAAATTAAGGGAAGGAAATTGTGGGAAAAGGATTAAATGGAATGTAACACACAATCCATAAAACATATTTAATAAAATCAATTCAGAACAAAAGAAACAAACTGAGCTTAAATGGCTCAGAAATGCAAAGCAGTGTAACTAGAAAAGATGAATCAGTAATACCTGAACCAAAGTGGCATGGATGAAAATTTGTTTCAGAAAAAGACAAATGGAATGAGAAAAACCTAACATTATGAACAGGAAGTAGACATTTCTGAACTTAATGATAGCCAGGGCAAGTAAATGATGAACCAGAGATCAAAAGTAAAAAACATAACTAACTGAGATGTAATGAAAAGTTCTAAAACTCCATGTGGAGGAGTACTCTACATACAGTAGGCATAATCACCACAAATTAGGACGATCAACAAGTCACTACTGGGGGAAACCTAATGTTTACCACAAAACAAACAAGAATGAGTGTCCCATTAGCAAGTGATATAAGCCACCATCATTAAAAAAGTTGAAATGAAACAAGATTAGTCAAATTCAGATAAAAGTAAGGGAGAGTGAACTAAACCACCTTTAACTAGAAGAAATGCTGAAGTGTCCTGGTGTGAATGGGATCAGACCTTTCATCTATATACCATAGTCCTGAAGCTTCCTACTGACTGCACCTTCAGAGATGAGCATTAAGGAAAAGAAATAATCCATAAGAGGGGGAAAAAGCAATAAACTCAACCATATAAAGGATATGTTCAACTATCAACACATATAGATGAAAACTCCTTCAAATCCATTCAAGGAGAAGAATGGATGATCCTGATGATAAAAGTAGTGTGTTTAAAAATACACACTCAAAATAAACTAGAATGTAAGGTATCTAATAAGAAAAAAATATTAAACTGGAAAATGCAACTACCTGAGCTGATTGTGGAAGGAGTAAATGACCATGTTACGACCACCCCAATTTGGAAGAAACTAACAAGGCACCCAAATAATGTAAGAAAAATCTCCTAAAATGTGGAAGTCAGATATAATGCAGACCACTCCACAAAAGACACATGGAACCAAAATAAGTCTTAAAGGTAGAAAATCAAGTTACGAAAATAACTGATGA
Source organism: Carcinoscorpius rotundicauda (assembly GCA_011833715.1). NCBI lineage: Eukaryota > Metazoa > Arthropoda > Merostomata > Xiphosura > Limulidae > Carcinoscorpius > Carcinoscorpius rotundicauda. The sequence goes on along the minus strand of CM022399.1, from coordinate 55,127,297 downwards.
TACGAACATGTACAGTGGGCATTTGCAATCATGCAGCAAGAATATCCAAATATGATCAAACAAAATGTGTGAAAACTGGAAAGACCCAAGAAGTGATTGAGGTGGTACCAACTGATCCTGGGCCCTAGTAACATCAACCATATAAGATAAATGAAGAAAACCTGTAAGTACAAAAGGTAAAGGACAGCAAGGTGCTAAACTTGTAAAATAAAACAGGATGATATCTTACAATGAAACAAAAGAGTAACTAAAAAAAACTGAATATAGCATAGCAAGTGATAAAATAGGTAAGATTAAAAGAAATGAAAATGACACAAAATTAGGAGGAAAATCTACCTGATTATAAGCTATGATAAAGAAAATTAAAACTTGTATAGGGCAAAGCATGCAAATACCCACTCTGTAAAGAAAAACAAAAAGATCATTATGAAACAATGTCACAAAAAGGGGAATATACTGTGAAACATGTCTAAAAAGAAAAAAACTGAAATAGTCCAAGCAGATTCTGCAGTGGAGGCTTGGAAACCTATTCATGATAAGGTGGAAAAAAACTGACAAAATCTAGATCATCTAAAAAATGGGTTTAGCCATTTCAGAAGGAAGGGAAGCAGCACTTTGACCAGGTAATGTGAAACATGGCCCATAAAAGCCCTTATAAAGGAAGTTAATGGTAAGAAGTTTAAATCTTAAGGAAAAGACAAAAATGAAATTGTTAGTGTAGTAGAAAAGTTAAGAAATTCTACAGTGAAATAAACATGTCTGTTATGTGTTGAAGAAAAGATATATCACCTAATTATTGATTAATGCATGAATATAACTGCAGTTACACTGAAAATAACAGACACTTGACAAACAGCCCAAAATAAAAATCTTAAGCTAACAGTATGTAGAATATCAGGATTGTATGGACCTTGTCTCATGGGTTCCACATAAATCAAAATATTGTAAAAAGGATAAAAGACAAGCAATATTGGAAAAACAGTAAATGCGCTGATAGATGATATAAAATCTAAAGTGGTAACTTCAAATTTGAAATTCATAATTGAAAACAAATAACCAAACACAACAACGTTGGCAGAAAGAAATAAAAAGTTTTAAAAAATTGTAATGAAGTGATAAATTCCAAAACTAGTTAGAAATATAAAATAACTGTTGTATAATTAATGGTAAAATTGATGAGAATAACTGATATCAAGATACAAAAAACTTGAAGAGAGCACAAACTAAACATTTCAACACAAGCATTGTCAGATGAGAAGTGACTGTTAGGTAAAATAACATAGAGGGAGGGAGTCATAAGTCAGATAGGTGTGTGGCACTACTATTGGTGGAAGTTTATTGCACAATAAGTTTCATGTGATATTCAGTTAATTAAACCATGTGGGCCAAAGACCCAGAGATAATGAATGAGTGGTGTGATAAATTTGATGAGATTAAATGTGGAACAGTCTGAGGAGTATACTAAATGTAGAAATAGTTAGAAACAACCTGAAACAGCAGAAGGAGAAATGTTGTCCCTGGAGAAAGATGAATCCCAGAAAATGAAGAGTTAGAAACAGGAGCTTAGAAAGTGTGATGTATGAGATAAGTAGTTACAAACTGTACAAAAAGGACACAATTATTTGTCCAGTTCTGATCAACTATAGAGGTGGGAAACAGAGAGAAAGAGTAGTCCCCTTCCTGAGCATTCAAACTCTTAGAGAGACAGGACCAGTCAGAAAAGAGAAAAATATAAGAGTAATGGAGGTTAATAGAAGAATCAATACCATAAATATCTGAATGACAGTGATCCCAAGTGAGAAGTAAAAGAAAATTAAATTCTTTAAATTTTGCAAATCCTGTTAAGTTAAGAAAGAAAAATATCTCAGTTCTGGTCACTGCCAAGGAAGGAAATGAAGATTCATGAATGCAAATGCACAGAGAGAATGAACTCAATGAGAACACAGTACCTAAGCTTGAATAGAAACACTTAAGCTCTATATCATAGGGCAGTCATACATTACCGATAATGAACATTCCTTATCTGCATATATACACACCAGGGATGATGAATGCTGTTTCTATGCAAGGAGTTGTGTCACAGTCCTATTGGTAGAGGGTTTTTCTTTCATAATAACATCATTTTTCAATAATGCAATTCACAATAAATTCTTATGAGATTAGATTGGACCTCACTGAATATTATTAGCATGCAAATTTCTAAGAAAGACATGCAAAGAAGACAGTTACTGTATAAACAGGTGTAGTATTTTGTTGAAAAAATAAGGTTTATAGAGCAATGTAGGGATGGTGGAAGAACTGCTATTAACACATTACTGTATTAAAGTTACAGCACATTTTCATAAAAGGTAGAAGGAAATCCAATAATACATGTAACTTTAGACACACATTCTTCACTGTTCCACAACTGTTTCCAATACCTAACATGTGTGTTAACCCAAGACACACAAAATTCATGTACTTACGCTGCATGTGTCTAAGCTGTCTTGAAACCTTATAGTCTGCTGGATACAATGACTGATATAGTTCTTCATCTGTAGTAAATACCTCTGGTGTTGGAATAACCAATTCTCCTGTATGTCCAAAAGCTTGCTGAGCAGATATTGCCCTTTGCAAGTGATGTTCCTAACGATAATAAAAATAATTCATTCAACAGAATGACTAAAAAAAGGGAGGTATATAATAATAATTTTATATTTAGATTACAATAACCTTTTGAAAATTATCTTTTTAACTCTTCTTAACTAAGAAACTCACAAAATTGTTCATATTTCAATCAATAAAAGTACAAGTTAGGATTTTGCATGACATACACTGATGATCAAACATTTCTTTTTGGTATTCAATGCATTAGAAAAAGTATTTTCAAAAGATTAAAAACAAAAGAAAGTCATATTGCATTGAAGTGTATTAAAAAGTACAGAAGATAGTAAAGAAAAAAATTAACACTTAAATAAAGATAATTCCTGAGAAAGTAATCATAAATTACACATAAATAGTGGAGACTGACACATAATCAAAGTGAGCATTTTCAAAATAAAATAGTTTATAAAAATAAACAGTGAAGAGAAGAAAGAAAATGGCATATAAAATAGAGAAGATATAGGATACACTGCTACAGGAAAATACAATTACAGAAGAAAGAAAATAAAAAATAGAAGAAAAAAATCAGTATGAAAGAAAATTAGAGAGATAAGAAGACAATATATATATGAAGATCAGACATATTCTGGTTAAACAAAACCAAATGACAGATAACTGAAAATTAGAGAAGATTGGAAGGAAATAAAAACAATTTTATCAAACTTCAATTTTTTTTTTGTTAAATAACCTTAAAGAAGAAGCATTTACAAAAAGTACTAAAAATCAACATTTTTCTAAACTGAAAATGTATTTCCAATAGTGTTTATCTCTGCTGAAAATACAGCTATTTCTTGATTTTCAGTGTTCCCTTCTTTGCCCATCCAAGCACTGAAATATTTGTTCCATTTCACATATTCCACTCAATTTCTAGTTTACAAAATTCCCCAACAATTAATGTATCCTCTGTCTACTTACCGTATTTAAGCACCTTATTCAGATAATAATATAACCACTTTTTGAAACATAAATCAGCTTTTAGTGGGGAGAGCGTCAAAGGAGGTAAGTATTATTGGAAATACATATTCAGTTTAAGAAAATAACTTCCAAAACATACTTCCACTGATAATATAGCTAGAATCCCACATTCAGAAATTGGAGGGGTCAATGCATGCATGATCCATAAAGGACGTGTCTGTATAAAACAGGAGTGTACCAAGATAAAAAATGGTACAAAAGTTGGGGAACTATACTACATCCAAAACAGATCTGCTTTTCACCTGGAATTTAGTTCCCATATCAAAAGAGGAATAGAATATAGTTATTACCAGTATAAGCCAGTACCAACTAGAAAATTGAGGTTCTAAAACTCAGGGTTGAAATTAAGTAGTCATTGTACCTATATCCCATGTTGGTGGTTAGGTCTATTGGACCACAATTCTCTACACAGACACACACACGTTTGATTGGATACCAACCAGTAGTCAAAGAGTGATGGGTTTCATACCACTGGAATCATGACGTGAAAGTAAGCAACACTGAATTTGACAAACTTTATCCTCCGTATAAACCAGCCATGAAACCAAAGAAAGAACTGAAGAAGAAAGTCTGAGTGAGGTACATATAAGTAAATTCCCCAACTCATCCTCAAAGTTCTGAGGGAAACATTGACAGGCTTTACACAAAAGTTGGATTGAAGTTTAATACCTCAGGACAGTTGTGAGCATAAAACAAATCTGAGAAAACTGTAATGTGTCTAAATTGATCACAGGTTCCAACCTAGACCCTCGCATGTCCAAAAGTAGGATCCATCCACTGACAATCTAAATAGGTCTCCTCCTGGTCATGCAAAAGTATGTTGATTGGATAAAGGGAGATAGGACATAGCTATCCCACTGCACAACTGAGCAGCAAATTAGGCAGATACTGAAAGAAGGTAACAGAAAGAGGTATATAGAAGCTGAAAGAGATATTCATATGTTATATACCTTATTGGCATTTGACACAGTAAACAGAAAAATGTTGCTTGAGATTATTCTTAAAACTTAAAGGAAAAATGCTGAGTATGATATAAAAGGTCTATAATAATGTACAATAGTAATGGGAGGAATTTTAGACATAAGGAGTCAGACAAGAAACTGAGGTACATTAATTGGAAATAAATTTTACTAATGGAAATTTGCAAATGATATAGTGATAATGGCAGATGATATGAATGAATGTACAGAACTTATTGGAAAGATGAAAATATACATAGATAAAAAATTAACAAACAAAACTGAACTAAGATAAATAAAAAATTATCCTACTTCAAAATCACAGTTTGTTTTTTTAAATTTTGCACAAAGCTACTCGAGGGCTACTGTGCTAGCAGTCCCTAATTTAGCAGTGTAAAACTAGAAGGAAGGCAGCAAGTCATCACCACTCACTGCCAACTCTTGGGCTACTCTTTTACCAACAAATAGTGGGATTGACTGTCACTTTATAACACCCCCACGGCTGGGAGGGCAAGCATGTTTGGCATGACTCGGGCACGAACCCACAACCCTCAGATTACAAAGCGCACACACCTTAATGCGCTAGGCCATGCCAGGTCTTTCAAAATCACGGAAGAAGAAAAAAGTAAACAGTGATGGATGTAAACAAAATATTTCTCAAAATCTCAAATATTTTGTTTCACTTGTAAAAATACACTAAATAAACAATAAAATATGAGAGTATCTAAAAGTCCAAAAGGCATTCAATGTAACATGTAGTGTAACAAAGATAAATGGAATAAAAGATATAAAGAAGTAAATTAAACTTTTAAAATATTACTTAGATCAGTGATCATTTATGGAGCAGAAATATGTGGTGTAAAAATAAAAAAAACATTAAGAAAGTACAGAGGAAATATATATAAAGAGGGTGAAAAAATTATAGGTATACATTGCAATGATATAAAATAATTATGAATAAAAAAAAAGCACAGAAATAATTTGGATGAAGTGAATTTGGACATACTTTGGAAATAATAAAATTAAAAAATAGGTGGCAAAAAGAAGTGCGTGATGAAGGCAGTAGGAGGAATGGAGAAAAACATGAAGACAAAAATAGGTATTAAAGATGAAAAGAGTAGTGGAAAAAGATGAAAGAACGTAATAAAAATTTATTATATACAGGGAAAGAGAATATAGGATAGATACAAACAACGTTTGAAGAAGCAATGCAAGAAAGATAGAAGAAAACACACAGGAGAGATGGATAAGAAGAATTTACCTTTTTTAGACATCCTCATTAATTATAACACTAATGAATTCTGTACATACATTAATCTACAAATAAAAAGACATTTACTAGACTTTTTATGGAATTTGACAGCTTTATCTCATTCACATATACACAAAATCTTCTGGTGTATTTATTAAAAACAGCTTACAACCTGTGTTCCATGTATCTTAATCTACACTTAGAAATTTCTTTCATACATTATATATACATCTATATTGTAACAGATAAAACATTTAGTACAAAAGATTTTATACCTTTCTTACTATGAAATTCACAAATCCACCAAGACTATAAAACACATACAAACTTCTTAACATATATATTTTTAGCTTTTATACATAAGAAAAAAATTCTTAACTTTAAAAAAAGTCAAATACCTACTTTATTGCTACCACCACCACCCTCTTCCCCAAGCTGATTTCAGACTAGCTTTTAAATTCATGTCTACATACAGAATTTTTTCAATACTAAAAATATCCCACCAATTTACCTACATACACGTGACGACTAACACTTCTTACATAAGAAAAGCCAAACACCCTCTAAAAAATTGAGTTAGAGCTAATAAAATATAAGAATTTCTGTGAAAATGTAATAAATGTTGAGTAATCCCTGTGCTTTCTCTGTATGCCAACACAGCTAAGAAACAAAACATGAATTTATCAAATTTCAATATCCTTTGCAAGGCCAACACTGATCTGAAACCATTTATTACAGAAACCCTCCACATCAGACAATGTTCTCCAATTAAATGTCAAATTCTTCTCATAAAACTTCCTTTACTTTGATGGCATTTTAAGATTTTTTAAAGTTATAATTCTTCAACATACTGAAAATGCTTTTTTGACAGGTACCTATCTCACATAAATAGCTATTCTTGTTCAGTGCTGTTCTCTATATACAAAATTTGTTTGCAGATGCCACAAGCCTTGAAGTTTCCACCCATTTGGAATTGACTGATTCCAGTGCATCTCTTATGTAAATCACCATGCAACATCCCTCCACCAACGAGAGTGCAATACACTCTCTTGATACGCGTTACTATCTCTATCCAATTCTATTGAACAACAACTTGAAGCAACACTTTTCAGTGGAAAGGAATGTTGAAAAGTGTAAGTACCTACTGGAAATACATTTTCAGTGTAGGAAAATTATAACCTCTAACACATTGCATTACCTTCTCTCATATAAATTGTCAAAATCCCACACTAAAAAGTCAGATGGACTTGGGCAAGGAAAGAGGAAGAATCCTTTGGAAGCAGTCTAAGGACACTAGAAAAGAGATCTTCAGAGCAGAAGATTAATCATGGGGGACAACCACACTTCTGGTTAAGGTGTTCTCTTTATCTGGCACAGTAAAAGGTGTCACAGACACGAGGAAAAATAGGGAGTAGTATATCCAGTAGTAATAAAACTATTATTGAATAGAAATAAAAACCACACAATATATGAATCTCAATCACGTAGTACATAAATAAGGGTGGGAGTAAAAGGATGTGCTTCCAGATGTAGAGCGGCTGGGGCTCAACGGACAATACATGGCAAGTTTACTACATCCAAAATCAAGGACTGATATCCATGTTAACTTCCAAGTTAACTACAATCCAAACTGCAGGCTACCATGAACTGACATCCACAAAGGAAAGAGAATTATATTGTTTTCATCTCAACTTCATAAGCAAAGAGCAAATCTCATACTCTTTGACCTTTGAATGGGACAAGAGGTGGATGATAGTATCCCAATATGGAAAGAATAGCTATCCAATGCAGACAATGAGAGATGAACTTATGAGATGTAGTCCAACTGCAGCCAACACCAAGATTACTGAAAACCTCAGGTATCCTATGTAGAACAAACTTCTAAAATCTGTGAATTACCCTAGAAGAAAATGTAGAGATTGATTAAAAACTGAAGCAAAAAAGACCTTCAGTGTCTATTTGAAGGTAAAATTGGACAGTCACTTTTCATCACTGTCATGAAAACTTTCTTCAATAAAAATCTGTATTAGGCCAGTAATAATTTAAGCATCCTACAAGCAACATAAGGATACAGTTTGAATCATAAAGCAAACTCATCTCAGGACTGCTGAAAGCAATGAAACACAAATAGGCAATGTCACCAATATACCATAAGTATACCTCTAGTAATTTCAGCAAACACTCCATTTCAACAGTGAGCACTGGTATAGCCAGAGTGAATGAGTAAAATGCTTTCCACTCCTCCTGGCCCAATGCAGATTTTTGAAAGTAAGCATACTATAAAAGGCAATACTAGCTACCTGGCAGGATCCTATAAAATGGAAAATGGTAATGAAAAAAAGAGATGTAGTTACCCTTCTCAAAGATGGTATGTAGTTTTATTGAAGAACAGTAGCTGTAGGAGTCAAGTGAAAACAGCCAGATGATTGAGATAATGATGGGCAAACATGAGTGGATTCATTCACATACAACCTGAGGGATTTCCTCCAAGGGTTGGTAAAAATGTGACGTAAGAGAGTATCAGTTAATGAATCTGATGCAATGAAATGTTAAAGCATAATTCTCTTTTCAAACAGTCAAACCTTAAGAAAGAAGACCCAGTCTGTATGGAGGAATAAAGAAGTACAGTAAAACAGAGAGCAGGAAGTATCAATAGCATATACATCACAAAGACAACCAAGAATAAAATGCATTCCAAAAAAGAAGATATAAACAGCATGTAGTTAAGAACTCAAATGGAGCAAGTAAAACTATGCCAACGTTTCACTCAGGCATAGGAGTAAGAAGAGGGTATCAGAGAAGAAGGAAAGAACAAGAGAGAAAAACCAGACAGCAAAAGGTGAAATGTTCAACAACAAAGTAAAATAGGGCATAATAGATGGCCTGGAAGAAGAGAGAGACTTGCATCAAAAACCCACAACTTCTACTAACAAACTGACAGAGTTGAAGGACAACAGAAATTGGATTACAAAAAAAGGCTAAATAATCAGATAGTTTAACTCTACAGGCAATGGACTGGGCAAAGTGCAAATGGAGAAGAAAAAGAGGGGGCCTGGACATCAATTAATGAAGCAAAGAAAATTAGGTTTGTGTGATTAAAGAAGTGTTACCAACTAGACCTAACAAACAATGTGGCCTACCAAAGTGGGACATAAAAGAGAAGAGAAATAACAGAATAAGTTAAAAGAAAAAGGTGAGACCAGTACTGACTAAGAGAATCAACTGTCAAGGACAAAAAATAAGGAACTGGAGGCATACAAAATCAGAGTTCTGATGTTGAGACTGGCAAAAACATTGAGAAGAGGGATTTACAACTGAAAAAAAAAATCTGAGGGTGGAGAAACCATTCCATGTTTAGAATCCTTTCCAAATGAGAAAGGTGATCCACCATATGCATAATAAGCAATAAGGTATGAGATGAACCAAATGGTAATAAGCCTCAAATAGCAGGTAAAATACATGGAAGTAAAAAGTCTTGAAATGGGTACTCTTCAAACAACAGTAGGACTGTTTAAGTGGTTCATGTCCCCCTCATCTATAAGAAAATAGAGGAATTTGGAAACTATCTGGCAGACAAGAAGTTCAAGAACACTGAGTTGCAGTAAACCTCCACCAGAACCCACATGTCTAAATTTATATTGTCATCCAGAAAAGCCCTCAGATCAACAAAAAAGAATCTGTGAAGAGATGAAGATCTGCCTCAGGGTATCAAGAGGATATCCACCATGATTTTAGCAGTGTTGAAAAACCAAAATAAGTCCTTGAGAAGCTAATTAAAGACAATGGATCCAAAGAAGGGTACCACTGATCCTGTCTCAACAGCAAAAAGAAGGAAAAAAACAGCACTAGTACCATGTGTTAGTGCAATTAAAAGAACAAATTTCTACAAAAATTTCTACCTTAGTGCATGATGAAGTGCCTCAGACATGATGTGAAGTAACAAGAGGAAGCATAAGAAAGTGGCAAGAAAGAAATGAAGGTGCAAAAATTAAATGCTAGAAAGGAAATAACTTTAATGAAAGTTAAAGGGTAAAATTGATTCCACAGATTGAGAATCAAAAAAAGGAAACAAAGAAAAACTTTAAGCAAAGACAAGGGAATCAAATAGACAAAAATGATAGGGACTGGTAGTGTGTGTAGTTGTTCAAAAAACAAGTCAGTAAGACCTTATAATCAGGGAAAAGAGAAAAACAAAATAGTCTTGAGTATAAGAATCATGCAGAAAAGCATGTGGGATTATCAAAAAACAAAGAAGTAAAAGAAAGTACATATCCATAAAATAATGTTAAGGAAGAGATTAAAAGGATGAGGAATTTCCTCATAAGATAAAGCTGTGCTTAGAGCCAAATCTAGAGGGAGAAATAGCCATCCCCCTGATCATGTTCAAATTGAGGAGATATCAGCCAAATGAGTAGGAGCAGATACATGAAGGAACCCACAGGGTACTAAATAATGGCCGTCACATGTTCCACAGATGACAAGACCAAGTAACCACAACAGACATAGGTCTCATGTTAGTAACCTTTCCACTATAATGGGACAAAAGGGAAGATATCTTCAACTAAGAATTCATAAAGGATAATCAGGACAATTTTATTACTAAAGAAAAAAAAAAACCCAATGAAACTTAAACAGAGTCCAAGTTTCATAAACCATGAATAAATCTCGTGTAATTAATACTTTTAAAAACACATCCATTCTATATTGTGCCAAGGAAATATGAGGTGGTTTTGAATGCAAGTGCTTAGAGAGAGTTACTGCACAATATTGTCATCATGCATGAGTAAAATTCACATTCAACACATAATTTTCAAGTAAGAATTAGCTCAAAGCTAGTTGCATGCAAATTTCACAGTGTGGATGTGAGGTATGATCTCAGAATTTACAAGTATTAAATGGGGCTGTACAGAGTCAAATGCTAAAGGTGATAGTTTCTTGAAGTTATTACAGAACACATTTCTATCAGCTAGTTATGATTAGAGGTACTGCTATTTTGGATATAATTCTAGCCATTGATCAGGATATCCTTCAAAATATTTGAATGGGAAACATGTAATTTTGTACAAGGTTATATGTTAAGATCAAGGTTAATAATTTTTAGACAGAAGAAAATGTGAAAGTGATAAAATAAAATAAATTAAACCTTTAGCAGCTACGAAAACATATATATATATAATTTTATTAATTTAGTGACATTTTTCGAGCAAACGCTTTTTTTCGAGCCAGGATCAAGCATGTTAGTTAATGACAATTACAGGAATATTTTGAAAAGAAACAATATACATGAGCAACAAATAAAACTGACAATAAAACAATACAACAGAGCTGGTGATTAAAAAATAGTATTTAAAATTATTAGAAATATAGATCAACTACAAGTTATTTCTTTTTTTGCTACGTAAACAGTTTAAGAAAATAAACGAAGGGTATTAAAAAAATTATTAAAAGCAGGTCTGTTTGTTAACACCAAAAGAACTTAAACAATCCATTTTCAATTTTTTTTTTCCATAGTGGTTCTTTTATTGGTGTTAGTGAGGCATGATATAAGACAAGTACTTCAAAATATACTTCCACAGAACAGCTTCCCACCTGGTCTGATTTCATGCCTGGACATACCCAGACTACATAAAACATTGTTCATAGGTCTCTTACAGAAATGAAAATTTTTGGACACAAATAAGAAAAAACATGACAAAACTGAAGATTTCGATGAAATGGTACATGGTGGGCAAATTTGGATGTGATTTTCGTGATTAACAGGCAAAAATCTATAAGAAACACCCAACAGTGTTTAAGAAGCAAAAACTTTGTTGTGCAGTGTAATTTTTAATCACAAACTTTGTTATATCATTTTAAATACACTGTTAAATTCTTATAGTTCTATCTTGCATTACATTTTATCTTAGATATTGTTTCTTTTCAAAACTAATTGTCGTTAATCAACAAGTTTGTTTACTCAAAACATTGCCAAGTAAAAAAATGATTACTGTAGTTTTTCAAGGTTAACAATATTTTACTTCCAAAGCTTAGAAAAAATAATTTTAGCTTTTACTAAAAAAATGTTTTTGATGTGAAAGGTTACGTTTATGTTCCTTTGTCTATTTTTTTACTCAAAGCATTAAACTGAGTTCATGATTCAAACTGCAAATAAAACTATGTGATTCATCCACAATACCAGATGTATGAATCCTAACTAGTAACCAAAGAAGCACAATATGTTCTACATTATTCTTGTATTAGCCATTTATAGAAGTTATCAAACCATATAAATGTTTATATGTATTTAAAAAGTAATGATCTCCAACAATGAATGGCATTACTGATACACAAAAATATAACATGCAAGATAATAATGTGTATTCCATTTTTCAAGTATACTCCTTTACACAATGAAAATACACACACAAAAGCAGCTTATAAATGTTAATACATAGCCAATTAAAAATAAATTAAGTTAAAGACACACACTACTTGGACAAACAAAGTAATTCATTTAAATTTTAACAAATAAAAACAAGAAACATAAAGACTCATAGAAAATAGTTATATCACTTCTTACTCATAACACTTAGTAAGTTTAGATCAACTGAAGTACTTGACATTTATTATCAAGTAACTCTGCTGCCTTTATGCAAGAATATATGATGCACTCTCTCAGTTCCAGCAAACTGTTTGTCTGGTAATAATATATATTTCACAAACATTTTCTCATATTTGTATCAAGAGAAAGAAATCAGTAGCATCAAGGGTGATATTTTCTAACAGAATGAGACGTTGAATTAAAAATTTTATATATAAATTTTAATGAATAGTTCAACATACAAAATTAGTATAAATGTTATTTGACTTCATTTCACAGTGCCAGCAAATTGGCAACTGTATATTCTTACTCAAAAATGATAAAAATGTTAAATGCAAATTCAAAACAATTCCTCAGTTAAAAGGAAGGCTTATGGTCTAATAATAAAAAGTACATACACATTTTTGTACATCTTTACATAGTTGAAAAATCTTTAAATTAGAGATAGTATTGAATTTAACCTATAAACAAACACAGACAATTTGGCCCAGCAGGTTATTTTTCATGCTTGGCCTTGAAAAAAAGAAAATATTAAAACAGATTATTCTTTCATCACTTCCCCTTTTAAATACTTTTAACATGTCAGCTTCTGCTACTGCAGACATCAACTGTAAATCAGTCATCTATTTTAAAGAAAAATAAAAATTATTTTAATTAGAGCCAAGCTTGTCCTTCCCAAATACTAAACTTGTGTTCTCTTGTCCTATAATAATAAGAAATAAACCACAAACTTTATTCTATTTATCACCTGGACAATCCTGTAAATTTAAATATAATCACCTATAAATCATCTTTTCTCAAGAAAATGATAAGTTGATATCTTAAACTATCCATATAACATAGCCCTTCCATCCATAAAGTCATTGTAATAACTCCTCTCTAAACCATTTACAGTAAGACCAACCAGTACACAGTGTTCCAAGCGAGATCTAACTCGTGATTCATAGAGAGATGATTATCTGTTTTCACTTCTACTCAATCTCTTAAACTTCTTTTAGCTTTATTCCTATGAAATATAACTACTTTGATAGCTTGAGTAACCTATTCACTACTCCGCCATGATTCTTTTCTGTAGTCACACTACTGAATAAATTCCCTTCTATGTTAACCCTTAAACACTCGAGTCTTTTAACTTTCCAATTATATTTACTGCATTAAAAAAAAATTCAAAAAGTATTGGCTAAATGTTTAAGAGTTGAGGTGAGCTTCATACAGTTTATGTAAATTATCTAAATTATAATTTTTATTTTTCTTACGAAGCATTTAAAGATACCTTTTTTGTAAATTTCAATTATTGATCTTATGTCTTCCTTCCTTGTAAAGCATTCAAATGCTTTTTATTATATAAAATTGTACATCTTGTTTTGTTTTGATTATCATTTTAAATATCACATATAGTTTAAATGAAATACAAAAATATTTTTGCCATTCTAAAATTATAAGCCCAATGTTTTACTCTCAACCACACACACCTACATTTCACCTTTCATTTTGGTGATTTTCTTTACTCACTGAAGCAGTCACTTGGTCACTAAGGTCTTAATGTATGACTTAACAAAGACCAAACTTGTCAGTGAAATGAAACTTGATACTGTCAAGATTTAAGTGCAAAATAATAACTAAGCCTTACAATTCTCAACCTGATCTTGTTAGAATCAAAAAGATATTTTCATGTCATACTGACTTTGTTTATTTATTCTAAGCAATGAGTTATCAGTTCTCTGCCAACTGTATGTATCATTATAAACCTTTAAGTTTACCATTTAGTCATCAGGTAGATATTGTGCTAAAAAATATATAGTATGAAACAATGAAACAATTTTTGAAAAAAGAAACATCAAGAACACACTTATGATGGTTGTTTACAAACATCTTTTTTCTACGAACATATAACTGCACCATCAAAATGAAAGCCTCATTGACTTGTATATTTAAAAAAAAAAAAAAAAAAACTTTCATCACATGTTTGGATCACTACCTTGTGACTTTATAATGCTGAGAAACAGGCAGTTTATGCAACAACTAAGAGTAATTTGATTCAAATGTTTATTACTGGTCAAATGAATCATGAAGTTAGGTCACATTATGCTTGCTAGTATGCAAACCAAATAGTGTGGCTCAATTCATAATTTATAAGTGCCAGTAAGCAACAATCACATTTGCTTTTCACTTTATTATTATAATTTTTTAAAACACAGATCACTCAGTGTTAATTAAGCTATTTCAAGAGATGTTGCAATATCTTATACATTCTATATGATATGAATTACATGTATGTAAAATGTTAAAACATCAAAATAGCATTATATCCAAATGTAAAACCTATACTGTATTTTAATACTGAAGCATTTATCAACAGTTTAGTAAATTACTTTAAAATAATTATAAATTTACAAAATACTGATGTATGGTTCAGCACTGTTGAGCTAAATGTTTCCACTTCAGGTAAAACTATATCTGCAAAACTAATGTCTGGAAATTTTAAGGTGTGAAATCCAAGATAATCTTCATAAAGCTAATATGGCTTACATGCTCTAGGTTAGTGGTTCCCAACCTTGTTTATGCTCCGCACCCCTCACAGTAATTATTTATTAAAGAATAAAGGTGAAGGTGGCCAAAACAAATGTTATCTCACATCCCTGCTTGGGAACCACTGTTCTAAATATGATAGACACAAAATACCAATATCAAACTTTATGTATTCTGAATATCCACTTCAAGCATTATTATGGCTAAAATAAATAAGCAAACTGTAGTATATTTTAATATTTATTTTCATTTCTTATTATATTCCTTTTCTTTGGTACTTACATTTCTGAAACATACCTATAATACCAGCAACCAAGTCAATAAACTACAATTAAAATTACATGGTTCACATTTACATTGTTTTATTAAAAGCTGTACTGACTTTCTTCCTAGACAGTTATGATTAGACAAAAATCAAAAGAATTTATTAACACTAATGCTTTCATTTGGAGTGAGTTAGAATCAGCCCCAAATAAAAATTAGCAATTAAAAATAAAATATAAAATTTAATAAAAAATAACTAATGTATTAAAATCCTCTTTTACATAAAATGTCTTTTCTTTGGATAGCTCTTAAGGTTTTACCTTATTATAAATCAATGTAAACTGTCATAATAATAAACTCAAAGATACAGTATATTTCACTGCATTATATGTACACATAATTTAAAGGACAAAGAACTTGTTTGCTCATGTATGCCATCATCTGTTAAACTAAATTCTGATATAAAGCACTCAAAGCCAGCCATTATCATTCAGTACTTTTAAGCTTTCACTTAAATTCCCTTACATTAACTGCATTTACCATATCTGATAGCAATACAATCTGCAGGTCAAACATCTTTGAGAACTAAGAGAAATAAAACTGTTTTAGCTAAAGATGACTCCTATCCTGCCAAAATCTGTATTTGTGTCCTCAAGTGTTATCATTCTAACAACGTAATATAAAAAAAACATATTGCATCAACACAATAAATCATCAACTCAATCATATTCCTTCTAAGTCTATTTTTTCAAAAGAAAACAATTTTAGAAATCTTAAACTATCCTGGCATGTTAACTTTTTCAACCTAGTAGCCCCCTATGAACCCTTTCCAATAATTCAATGTCCTTTTTTAGGTAAGGAACTCAAAACTGAACACAGTACTAAAATTGTGGCTTAACTAGTGACCTATACAATGAAATTATATCCTCTACAGAATTGTATTCAGTATTTCTGTATATACAAACTAAGATCTTATTTGTCCTACCACTAACAACAGTACACTGTTTGGATGGTTTAAGATATTGATCATTTTATATGCAAAAATGGCTCGTTTGAGTTGAGAAAATATTTTACATAGAAGAGCAAACAACGTTTCGACCTTCTTCGGTCATTACATATTCAAACATCTAACCCCACCCTCTACATTGCGACACTCAGTTACACAACCCATTCCAAACATGTGGTCAGCTTCCAGTCAGTTACCTCTTTCTTTGTGAACTTGACGATGACCAAAGAAGGTCGAAACATTGTTGGCTCTTCTATTTAAAATATTTTCTCAACCCAAACGAGCCGTTTTTGCATATAAAATTCTCAACAAGTGGGTTTCTCGACATCACTGAAAATACTGATCAGTTAGAATACCAAGATCTTTTTCTTCCAAAATCCTATTGAAGTTATTCTCATCAAAATTATGCTAATAATTCAAATTGAAATATATCACATATGTGGCCTTATATATATATAATAGTTACAAGTAATCTGCCATTTATTTACCCAACTCATTAAACAATGAAGATATTTTTGTAAAGCAGCAGTTATATCCCTACAATAGCCAGCAACACCCAAAACTTTAATGTCATCAGTAAATTTAAATAATTTACTGACCATTCCTTCATCCATGTCATTGATTTACAGTGCTGGCTCAGGTTCAAAATTTGAAGGTTGCAAAAATAAAAACTGCAACCTTTTTCAATTGTTTAATATTTTTTCAGGTTTAGAATACAGAGTACAAAAATGATACATGGTTGAAAAATACAAATATTTGTCTTTAGAAAATGAAACCTTACGAGCCTTTTACATGGCAAAACTTTTCCTTCATTTCTCCATATTAATTTCTTTGGTAATTTCATTTTCTATAGCAATTATTGCAAGACCATTTAGTCTCTCTTGTCCCCTTGTTTTTATAAACTTTAATTTCAAAAACAGTCTATCATTACTTGCCACACTAGTAAAATTAATGAAAGTTTAAAATGATAAATGTATTTGAAAAAATATATCTTATATATGTGACATCTAAAGTAAAGAAGACCTTATTTCAAATATAATTTTCCAGCATTCAATGCATTATTACTTACATACTGCATACAAACTTTCACCACCAATATCCCTTTTCTCTTTGTTTGTTAGTATTTTTTCCTACATTTTTACAATTTTTACCTCCCTAAAATTTTGAGGTGGACTCTTTGAGCCATTCAAATACACCTTGAGCTGGTGCTGCTGATGTAAGTTAAAAGCAGTAAAGGTCCTGATACTGAACCCTAAAGTATCCTACTTTCAAATTAATACAGTTTGACTGAACTTCATTTATGATAACACTTTGGTTTTTTCCATCCAGCAAGTTTTCTATCCAAAAACGACTTGTTTGGGTTGAGAAAATATTTTACATAGAAGAGCGAACAACGTTTCTACCTTCTTCAGTCATCGTCAGGTTCACAAAGAAAGAGGTAACTGACCGGAAGCTGACCACATGTTTGGAAGGGGTTGTGTAACATTGCGACTGTTGAAAAAATTAAGTATGTGTTCACAACCCCTTCCAAACATGTGGTCAGCTTCCAGTCAGTTACCTCTTTCTTTGTGAACCTGACGATGACCAAAAAAGGTCGAAACGTTGTTTGCTCTTCTATGTAAAATATTTTCTCAACCCAAACGAGCCGTTTTTGCATATAAAATTCTTAACAAGTGGGTTTCTCAACATCACTGAAGTTTTCTATCCAATAAGGCAACCCATTGTGACACCTAAAAAGTTAACTTTTAACAAGCCTTTTATGTGGTACCTTGTCAAATGTTTTTCTGAAAATTTTAGATATACTAAATCCACACACACATTCTTATCTACAAAAGCAATAACCTTTTCAAAGAAACTCAAAGGATCGGTAAAGAAAGATTTTATCTTTGATAAACTATGCTATCCAGCAAAATTTTAAGTTTTTTTTTCAATGAATTTACAAAGCATCTCTTAAGATATTTGAAAACTTTCTCCATTACTGATGTAAAACTAACAGACCTATAATTACAGGAGAAAATTTTCACCTTTTTTTGAAAATACAACCAACATTAGGCATCTTCTAATATTCTGCGAACTGCTCATTACTCAGGAAAAAATAAATAGTAGCAAACAGCTCACATATCCTATCCTTAACTTACTTCAAAACCTTTAGGCAACTATTATCTTGCCTGAGAGCTTTATTATTCTTTAAACCTTTCATTTTCTCCTCAACAAACTCAAAATTTTTTAACATATTTTTCAATCTTGTTTACATCTAGCAACTGTTTAGGATGATGAATATTGCTTGAAGTTTACATTATCAAAAACAGAAGAAAAAAAAGTAAAATTTAAAAATCCAGTAATTAGATATTAATCTTTACATGTCAGCCCTTTAAAGGTCCTACTAACATTATAACACTTTGGGTACCCTTAATGTATTTAAAGAAATTGCAACTATTAATTTTCATTTTTCAATCAGCCTTTTTAATATAGTTTATTATTTCTTTAATTCCAATCTTACCAATTTTCTTCTACAATTCTCCAAATCTCCCATCACTACAGTCAATTTAAACTTCTTTATTCATAACATTTTTTAGTTTTAACCCTTTATATTCTTTAAAAACCAACTTGTTTTACTTGCAGAAACCCATTTTCCTCTCTAAGGACCATGCCTGTTTTGAATATTAAGAATTTATTTTTAAGACTTTTTTAACATTTTTTTTTTAATTTTGCACAAAGCTACTTGAGGGCAATCTGCACTAGCTGTCCTTAATTTAGCAGTGTAAGACTAGAAGACAGGCAGCTAGTCATAACCACCTGCTGCCAACTCTTTCATCAATGAATAGTGGGATTGATTATAACATTATAATGCCCCCATGACTGAAAAGGCAAGTATGTTTGGTGCGACGGGGATTCAAACCCGTAACCCTCAGATTATGAGTCGAATGCCTTAATCTACCAGCCATGCTGGGACCTTTAACATCTGATCATTCTTGTTGATAAGAAACCCACTTGAAATAAAAATGTATCTCAGAAAAGCTGGTATGAGTATCAACATTTTCACTAATAAAGCAGAGAACAACATTTCAACCTTCCTAGGGCATCTTCAAGTTGAAACGCTGTTCTCCGCTTTATCAGTAAAAGTGTTAATACCCATACCAACCATTCTGAAATACATTAATATTTTATCAGTATCTCCAATTAATTCAACTACCCAATTCACTGCAGATAATTCTTGTCTAAGCCATTCAAAATTTGTTTTTGAAATTTTGAACCAAATTCTCATTATTTCTTATTTCCATATGCAGCAAAATTCCAAATCTAACTGAGCAGTGATCACTTGTACACAAACATTCCCTTAATTTTCACCCTGTTAACTGTTTCTGTATTAGAAGTTAACAATAAATCTAATATAAAATAGTATTGTTCCCTGTAGTTTCCCTTAGCAAGTGGTGAAAAAAAACACCCTAAACCATTTCTAAAACTTGACTTCTTATGATTTGACTCTAACATCCCCCTACCTAAATGCCTGAAATAAAAATATCCTATGACAGCTTAAATGTATAGTTCTTTTAAATTTCATCAGCTGCTCTTGGTAGTCTGTAACAAATTTCAACTCTAAGCCTTCTCCCTTTATAATTACTAACAAAAATAATAGTTTACCCTACCATTAAAACTAATTTTGTAATTTGTTCCTAAACAATATTTTTCTCTACATATCAATGTTTCATTATTTTGGTCCTCACCGCTGTCTATGCCTAGTTTAAAGCTATCCTTCTGTTAAGTTATTTAATAGCCCATGCAATCAAGCCAGTGATGGGTCAAGTAGACATAAAACATAATTGTATGATTAAAACAAAATGTATGTGAAGGTAAAATAGAAGGTTATTTTCTAAAAATATTAATGTCAGAGCGCAATTCTGTCCTCAAGCAACAGGTACACCACACAAGGTACCACACAGTTAAATGTGTGAACAAACTCAAAGTAACCCAAATATAGAAACATTTACCATACATAAAGGTCATCTGTTAACTAAGTGTCCAATTTACAAACTAATCCAAGTCATTCGATAGTACCTCAACATCTTCAAAACAGCGATAAGTATGTATTCCCTAAATTTTGATGTCCTCAGCAAATTTTACTAATTTATTAATTATGCCCCCATCAGTGTAAATATTCAAAAGAAAAAGCACAAGAATGAATCTCTGAGGCACTCTACTAGTAACAAGGGTCCAATTCAATTGGATCCCTTTAACCTCTGTGCTGCATTATGCTGTAGAAACTATGGTATATATATGTGTGTGTGTGTACATTATAGAACCATGAAATTAACTCAATTAATCAATATAATTGATAACCTATAAGCATTGATTAATGTCATATAAGATAAAAATTAATCATAAATTTCAGTAATCTATTATTCCATGAAATCCATGAAGAATATTTGAGAACTGTACACTTTATATGGCACACTTACATTCAACTGCTGGAGGCAGACCATATCTTATACAGTAAATCAGCAGACAATAGGTTTATGTCATAAAAATAATCAGCAACTGTTTCTCATTATTATTATTCCAACTATTAAGTAATCAAATTCATGACTACATCAATGAAAGTCACAAAAATAATCAAATAATAAAAATTAGTGTTTCCAATCATTCCAACTGTCTAATGATCAAAATTATGAACAATGAAATAATCAACTATTTAAAATATTTCCTTTATGGTTTTTCATTGTTATTTTTAATTGAATTCAAGTTTGTTCAGCTTAAATGATAAGCATCACAACTCACAAAAATAATAAACTAACTGAAATAAAAGTCAAATGTAACTGATTAATAAGCCTGACCATTAATTGATTAGGAAATTCAACTAACTGTTCATTAGGCTCTATTATCTATAACATATATTAACATTCTTTCCCTGCATCCCTCTACAAGTGCATGAGGCACCTCAAAGAAAACCTCAAGTGTTGTACTTGTCATATAATATGTATCATGTTAATGACATGAAAGTCATAATGACTGCATCATATTTTCAGCTAGATAACATGTTTTTACAAAAGTTTTAGGATATATCTACAGATTTTGTTGGCATTCTGTGCTTCATTCATGCAACTATATATTTCCGTTTAACCATGACAGATTTGGCTTTAATTATTATTGTATTCCACTAAATGATTTTGTAAAATTTCTTTTATCACACTATAATTTTTCTCAATGTAAAAGACTAATATGCCTATAATTTCCAAAATAATTTTTACCTATCCTTTCAAAATGAGATCAAAATTAACAACTTTTTAATCCTCTAGCATCTATCAACTGAACTAGTAAAAATGAAAAGAGGCTCACACACATGATCTTTGAACCTTCTTTAAATCCATAGGGAAACTGTCTGGTCCCAGTGCTTTATCTCCCAATATTTCCATTTGCCATAGTGGAGTTAATATCTATGTTATGCAGATCAGTTATAATATTTAACATTGAATGCTCAGAGTCAACAGTACTGGTATATTTTCTCTTGTAAAAACAGAAACATTCAGAAGCTCATCCATCTCATAGTATTCAACAAAAACAACCTTGCTACCATCATCCTTTAAAGGCTCAATTCTGATTCAAACATTTTTCTCACCTTTAATATTCATAAACAAATCTTTGCTGCTTAATCATTATTAGTCAACAGTTTTTCATAAACCTTTTTCTTTTTCCTAACTGTTTTTTAACTAAACAGTAGCCTTCCATTTCTTCCACAGATCTTCCATGTTTTCTGTAAATTTGAACTTCTCAGACTAATGACTTATATCCATGATTTTTGCCTATATATATTTAGTAAGCTAATTACCACATTATCCTTTTTCTCTTTTTTAGAAATGTGCTCATCTTAAATTACAAATAATTAATTTCTAAGCATTCCCTAAATTTGTACCACATCACATTTTAATTCATTATCCCAAATATTCTCACATAGCCCTGCAACTGGCTTTCTGAAATTTAAGAACTGATAAAAAACCAAAAAGATCACAATAACAAAAAGTCAGTATTACAAATATTATTTAAGTTATACCTCATAAAATGCATAAGAAATATGGAATTTTTCACACCAAATTCAGGTCAGTGGGATTAACAGAAACAAAATGTAGAATATTTATATTTTGTTCAGTGATAACTCTCCTGCACTAAAAACAATTTTGCATATGCAAATAAGACATTTATAAAAAAAAGTCATTTTAATAGCCATGAACAGTCTAACTACACAAAATTTCATGCAAAATTATATTCCTACTTTAGTATGTTGACTTCTCAAAGTAGTATGTGAATTTATGATAAAAAGAAAGGATGTATTACTCAAAGGAACAAAATATACCAGCATTTCCTCACCATCTGTTATTATGCTAAATCCATAGTTCTGAGTTTTTGAGCAATAAACAGAAAAACATATATGACAACACTTCACAACTTATAAATATATCTGAGCAAGGTCAGTTTATGGGTGATTAAAATTTGGATGTAAATGGCCCAGAAGCTGATGTAACTGTTATGAGGTAAAATAATATAGTGCTCGCAATATAAGATGTGAATTTGGACTATTTAAATAGGAATTTTATGAGTATTATGTTTTATTCTTGTTATATGTACCATAATGCAATGCTAATTAAGGCAAACCATTTTTTGCTATATTTTTAATTATTTGCCCAAATTTATCATATTTTACCATGAATTGCATTTAATACTCACTAAACAACATTAGAAGTACTGTTTGTGCTGATCTTTACTGGATTTATTCTGTATTATGTATAATAAACACTGGCAAAATACATTCTTTTCTGTAGCTTCATTGAAATTATATCCCATATAAGCCCAGATTTGTATGATTTATAAACTATACTTTCTGCAGATCATAAAAGAACTTTTGGTTCATTAACATATATAGGCTGGCAAAAAGTAAAATAATAAACCTGGTTTTTCTTAAGTTCATTTCCCAAAAAATCTGACACTGAAGAGGTTAATGACCAATATTATTGCACTTTGGTCTTTGTTATCATTTATTTGTCTTCAAATATTGTTAATGTATTTGTATGTACTTATAGCCATTTCTTTATCATTTTAAACTTGAGTGGCCCTAAACACATTATCAAATGAAATGAAATGAAATTAATATATTATTACAAAACATGTTACAATAATAAAACAGTCACATATAATACACGAAAACACTCTTTAAACAGTTTAAATTTACCTCTTACATCACAGTTCAAACTTTGTACTGTATGGTGATATTTCCATATTAAAAACTAGCTCAAACATCATATTGTAGTTCAGTAATTTTTAGCTCAATATGTTCACACAATTATTAACCTTTGACCTATTGTGTTTCAACTCTAAAATTAGACCTTTTGATATGTCTTTAAATAGTGCGTGAAAATATTTCTGTGTAAAAAACAAGCTCAAACACTCAAAACATTTGACATTATGACAAATGATGGTGAAAATGTTTTTTGTACATGATAGTTACCTATTTGGACAAAATACAAATTTCTATTAGTTTTTGATTTAAAATTAGTATCAGAAAATGCAATTTTTCTGTGTTTCAGGCTGATATTTTTTTTAATTATTAAATATGATAACTTAATTGCAGATCCTGCCGGTTTGTTTCATATTTATTTCTACCTCATCAGGTACAGGATGGCCCATAAGTCCCTACCAATCCATATGTTACTATGTTATATTCAATTACGCAAGTATTATAAACTTGTTTCTTTTATTCAGAGAAATATGGCCAATGTAATCCCATTTACACTTATAGAGCATATTGTGCATAATAGTATGCAGCAAAAATGAGAGACAGCACACAATACACTGATACATACAATATATGGGTGGATAGAGACTTACGGGCCACCTTGTACAAAATCTTGGTTTATTCTCATTTTGTCTACTCTCATATAATCATATATTAAAACAATTATTTTATATTTTTACTGTGAACTTTGTATGGCACTTTATTGTAAATGAAAAAAACTTTAGACCAGTACTATTTCTTGAGAACAAGCTATATTTAAAAGTGATATACATTTGTGGTGTGTATGTGCATGTACCTAAAAAAATATTGATGTGTGGACGTTTTAAGTCTATTGCATCACACTGTACAGAATATAAATATAAAACTTACCTATGATTTTGTTATTTAAATCTTATTCTATATGTGATCACACAATGATTGTATTCTTTTAGGTTTCTTCTATTTTCATCTATTCCTATTTAGTCTATTGCCAATGGGAGTACACTAACTTGGATGTTACTACAACATCAAACATATTTATGAAACTATTACTAATCCTCAACTGTTCCCTCATTTATGGTTAACAATAAAACTATAATTGTATCTTTCATGGTTAGTTCCCTGACAATTTGTATAGAATGTCATCCTTCTATAATAGCAATATTTGTTAAAATTAGAGTTGTTGTTCAAAAGGATAATTAGTGTATTTATATTAATGTAACATAACAACCTTTCATGAATGAAATCATGGTTGGAATGCCTTTTCTAATTTAAACATCTTCAACAACACCAAAAGATAATGTATGGAAAGGCAAATGAAGTTTTGAAAGAATTTAGTTAAAGAATATTTATGAAATCTATGTACACATACTTGCGCCACATTCACAAGTACTTTTAAATCGCATAACTCTTTCTAAATAAAATTAAAAATATTTCCAAACAGGAATATATATTTAATGTTATGGGAATGACAAATTAAAGAATTATCAAGTTTCAATATATTTGGGTTTTTAATAGTCATAAATATGCTCTATATAAACTTAAGACTAACCATTATAGCATTTAGAGGTACTTACACATTCTTCTTCTTTTTCCATTCCAGTTGGCATCTGAGGTACTGCTCGATTGATTGCTGCAAAATCAGGCAGGTCTGGGATTTCTTCTGATCTGAATATTGGCATTGGTTTTGAAGCATCTAGTGCACGTGCTCTGAAGGACAACTTACTCATCTTCAAGGAACAATTTGATAATATCAAGTAAAATAACCTCAATACATACGTAGTATTCTTCTCTTCGATAAAAATGTCAAAATTGTGTTTTTAACTAACGAATGTTTCATCCAAATGAATGATGAAGCTATGATACAATGAATAATGAGTTTAGAATGTCGAACAAAACAAACCACATACCA
Organism: Carcinoscorpius rotundicauda; assembly: GCA_011833715.1. Classification (NCBI taxonomy): domain Eukaryota; kingdom Metazoa; phylum Arthropoda; class Merostomata; order Xiphosura; family Limulidae; genus Carcinoscorpius; species Carcinoscorpius rotundicauda. The sequence goes on along the minus strand of CM022399.1, from coordinate 55,101,916 downwards.
AGCCTAGATTAAGGCTCCTCATTGGAATCAAAACTAACATCAAAAGTGATTATCACGTTTGTACGAGTATGAAAAAAACAAAACGAATAATCACAACTGTCGAGCTAACCCTCCTGATGCCCAAATCTTAAGATTTTTAGGCCTAACGGTAGTTGATCAAGCCCAGTATAACAGGAATTTTAATTTAAAATATCATTTTTATGTCAAAATAAATAGTTTTAAAATAATAAAAATAATGTAATATGCCTAATAGTTTAATGGATAAATTATCTGCTTTGTCCTAAATACTCATGAGAAAGCTATAAAATAATTCTCTTTACTTCTTCAACAAACCCCAAAAATAATAACTTTACGTTAGGCCTAGCCACTCTACGACATTTTTCAAGAATGTTTGTTACCGGTTCTAACTTCTAACCACAGTGAAAAATACTCATTAAATTTACAACTGAATATTTGAAAACAGATCTAAATAGCAAAAACTTACAGCATTGTAAATTTTTTTAATGTATATAGGTTTTACTGTGTTTGAGACAATACATTTTGACAACAAACAATGTTTCATTTTTATTAAAATTAAATCTAGCTTGCTCATAATCGGACCACGATTACAATCCACACCCAAAATTAATTTTAAGTTTCTGTGAATAAAACTTGTTAGTATCAAATTTTGTCAAAGAAAAATGTTATTCACAAATTTTGAATTTCTATATTATTCTTCTTATTTCCTAATTTGACATTTTTCTTATAATATTTTATAAAATCTTATTTTTTTCAACAATCAAAGTAGAAAAAAACCTTCATTTCAATTTAAGCACTTTTAACTTCCAGTTTGTCACTTGTATAATACTGACAATTAGTAGTATGATGTTGGGTACAAAGTTGGCACTGTGCATAATATTATAAACTTGAAAAAATTGACAGCTTCAGTTGATATAAGACACATGCAGATTAATTTTTGGAGCATTTTTTCTTTTGCGTTTTATTAGTTTAAAAAATAATTTATTTTATAAGCTAATGTTTCTCTTTAGTATTTGAAACAATTTTCAATGTTTGTACTGATTTTTAGTCTTTTTGAGTGTGATATGGATGTTGCTGCTTTACAGATAGATTTATATTGTTCGGTGAGTTGTGTAAGTAAATGACGAATAGCTTTCAATCATAATAGATGCCTAGTAATGCATGTGACTTTAAGTCAAATTAAAGTATGATTTTTGGGGGAATAAACTGGATAGCGTTATGAAAGAAAAGAATATTGATGTTTTGGTTAATTAAAGTTTTAAATCATCCAAGTTGTGAGCTATTACTATAATGAGAGCAAATTGGGCTTTAGACCATATTTATAGAAATGTTTAATATAAATTTAAAGATAGCATATCTTTATTGTATAGGTCATTAGTTAGACCTCATTCGGAATATTTGGTTTTGGGCTCCTTACCTTAAAGAGGACATGGAACTGTAGGAAAAGGTTGAAAGGAGTTCTTCTTGGTTAATACCAGGGATGGTCCGCGAAAGTGTTAAAAAAAAAGAGTTAGCGAGGTTCTCTTCAAAATGTTTAAAGTTGTTAATGAAATTGGTAATGTCGATGCATCATATTTTTTCGTATTTATTGGTGAAAATGACAAAACAAAGTAACGCAAAAGTAAATTTCAATAGCAGAGTTTTATTTTTCTAATAGGATAGTTGTTTGGCCTTTGGAATGAATTATCTTTAAATGTTTTAAGTCTAGTTTAATTCAATGAACAGGAAAGCATCAATGAACCAACAGTCTATTTGGTGCCTTTGAATGCTATGTCATATTTTAAACTAAGAACTTTATTTTAAATATAAAATAAATGTAAAATCCTCCTATCTTTACTAGAAAGCGAAAATTACACTCATTTTAACTATTTGTTATCAATTACAATCGACATGTCATTTCAATACCACACCTAGGCAATATATAAAAATTCAAGCTCTTTGAAAACAAGAGAAAAACCGTTATGGGTGAAAATATGAAAATAATTGAAATATAATTTTTAGAAATATCAAATTAAGTGGTTCAACACTGAAATAAATCGGTTATAAAAAAAAAGCAAAACAACGAATCATCTTCCAAAATATTTTGCCAGTATACGATTACAAGTGTGGCTTTTGTATGCATTTCATTGTGTCTTTATATAAAAAAGACAACTTGCGTTCGCTGCTTTTATGCACCGTTGTATAATTTATTAATGGGAGACAATATATAAACATATGTATCTATTAAATATTAATATCATACAGTCTAGAAAAACAAAATAAAATATAATTGCGTTAAAAACAGTAAATCAAAACCTCTGAACAATGATAATTTATCCTAAAACAAAAACAAGCCCAAATAATCGAAAAGATACCCAGAGTAAAGCCTGTAATGCGGGGTATAAAATGTACTCCAGGTTTAAGAGGTGCTTCTGGAAGTAGGCTCTACATTGCAATGGGGATACACTGTCTATCTGTCTTAATCTACATTCGCCAGTCTCCATGAAGAATAATAAAATAATTAATGAGATATATATAGAAATGAAAAGATCGAAATGTGGGTGCTCAAACCCACAAAGTCCAACATCTACATAACCCTTCACTGTCTGCAAACAGTTGTAGATTTGTTTGTTTTTGAATTTCGAACAAAGCTACTCGAAGGCTATCTGTGCTAGCCGTCCTTAATTTAGTAGTGTAAGACTAGAGGGAAGGCAGCTAGTCATCACTACCCACCACCAACTTTTGGGCTGCTCTTTTACCAACGAATAGTGTGATTAATTGTAACATTATAACGCCCCCACGGCTGAAAGGGCGAGCATGTTTGGTGCGACGGGGATGCGAACCCGCGACCCTCAGATTACGAGTCGCACGCTTTAGTAAAAAATGAAGAAAATAGAACAGAAATAAATGATAAACAAAAATAATAAGGTGTTACAACTTAAGAGGAAAGTAATTTAAATGAACTCACCTCCTGAAGCTGGCATTCCAGCTCCAATTATGGTGGTAAAACACTAATTAGTAGTCTAGTTAGCAAATTGTTCTAGTATAAAGGGTTTCAACCGGTTATCTAACCGGTACATCTCCCAATCACCGACCATTAAGTCTACTGTAACTACCATTTCTTTACTCTAAACAAGTCCATATATGCCATAAAGTGATCATCCGCATAAAGTAGTGCAAAATTGTTTAAATGACCTTATTAACAACTAGAAATAGTAATCAGAATTTTTTAGTAAAATTTTCTTAACGTTTGCTTCTTATATATATATATATGCATACATACGCTCACAAAATCAGCGTCATTGTGCATTTTATTGCACGATTGTCATTACATGTGCGGAAGGTTAACAAGAGAACTGGTTATAAATAAACAAATTAATACATGTACACAAACAAATTTTAAGGTCTTAATAGTGAATGAGAATTTATCAAAGTGGCACTGTCATTGTCAAAATAATTTCATTGTAAGCTATTAAATGTATAAACTCATTGTACGAGCCCCTAGCTTTTATAATACTATTGTAGATTATGTTTATTTTTTATTTTATATGCTTACTTTTTGTTAGGCGCGTAGACAGAATTCAGAAAATGAAGAGGCTATCTTTAAAGAAAGAAATGAGTAGCAAAACCGTACTGTATTATAGTGGGGCAAGCCTCCCTCGGGAAAGTAATGTAAAATTTAGTGAAAGTTGTTATTCTGGCGGTATCTGAAACTGTTTTAAACATAGCGTTTGTTAATATGAGTGAAATTTTGAGTCTGTATTCACTCGTGAATTCTTTCAGTTTTGTGAATCTTGAGTTTTTCGACAAAGAAATTGAAATAAGAAAAGTATTAAGTACAAAAGAAAATTAGTACGAGAGTGAAAGTGTGATGACAGCAATGAACTAAAGCCCACCAGTGAGCAGTAACATTAGCTGAATAAATTGTAGAATAGTAAATAAAGCTTTTTGTGTTGTCGTTATCTTTTTATTATATTACTTTCGTTGCTTGCCTGGCATGGCCATATGGCTAAAACACTCGACGTGTATTATAAGGATCGTGTGTTCGAATCTCCGTCACATCAAAATACTTGTCCTTTCAGCAGTGCAGGCGTTATAAATTTACGGTCAATCGTACTATTTGTTGGTAAAATCGTAGCCTTAGAGTTGGCGGTGTGTGGTGATGACTAGCTGCCTTTCCTTTAGTCTTACACTGCTAAATTAGGGATGGCTAGTGCAAAACAGCTCTCGTGCAGTTTTGCGAGAAATTCAAAACAAACAAACCATGTGTTGCTTACAACAAAGAAGCGATTTTTTGTTGATAACGTACAAAGAGGCTTAGTGATTTTATCTTGAAGAGAAATCTCGAGTTCAAATCCCATCAGAGTGGGATTTCTATAACTCGTTTTTTACTTAAATCATGTTTAGAGGAATATATTACAAATTAGTGAGCATCACAATAACGTGATAACTTGCATTTGGGGTTTTAATTATTTGTTTTCATTTGTTTATATTCAAGTATTTGTGAAATTAGGATTTTTTGTAATATTTTTATTAACATACCTATCTTTTATGTATTTATTCTTGCATACACAGCAAGAGTTTTGAATATAAGAAAAACAGTTGTAGATGTATTATAAACACACAATAAACACCAGTAAAAGTATCTTTTCAATGCAATAGATGGCAAGACAATATGTTATTACTCTTGTTTTCACATGAGGTAAAAAATTTACATAGTCGAGTCTCGCTGAGTGGGTATTTGGGTATTGATGTTAAATACCCAGGAGCGTCAGGTACATTAAACCTCTTTCTCCCTTCCGAGCGTTGATAGCGTCTGTCGTTCAGGGATTTGTTTTATTATAGCTTTTGGCCAAAGTAAAAGTATTACACCGTATTTAGGCCCATTTCAGGGCAAAATTTGTATAGATTTTGTGGCTTAGTTTGTTTTGAATTTCGCGCGAAGCTATTCGATGGCTATCTACGCTAGCCATCCCTAATTTAGCAGTGTAAGATTTGAGGGAGGGCGGAAGGTCATCACCATCCACCGCCAACTCTTGGGCTAGTCTTTTATCAACAAATAGTAGGATTGACCGTCACATTATAACGCCCCCACTGTTGAAAGGGCGACCGTGTTTGGTGTAACATGGATTTGAGAACTTGCGACTCTGAGATTACAAATCGGGTGCTTTAACCACCTGGCCATGCCGGACCTATAAATTTATTGAAACAATTTTTAAGAATATTTCTAAGAAAAGTTATACCTTCGTGCATTTACATTCGCAACCGATAAATTCTTTGTCTTTACAATTAAAAAAATAGAAGCGTCAGTCATTTCACTAATTTATTATAATATAATTAATTTTTAGAAAACGTGTTTATGAAACATTTTTTATATTTAATTTTCAGAAAAAAAAATCAGCATTTACCATCAAATGAGAGTTATTCAGATAATATATACATCGCATATTCGCATCATTCAATTGGCTCTCACTCGCTAGAAGGCTCTGAGCTGCCTTGAATAACAAAAATAATCTAATCGGTTCAACAGGACTGATTAGAATTATAAGCATTTTTACTTTTTATCTTGTCATGAACCTTAAATTTTCAAATTTTTTTCTTAACACCGTAGTTATGTTTTTGACTCTTGTAAGTATCTTCTTTATTTTAATCTCCCAAATTAAACATCTAGCTTTCTAGAGATTCCTAGTTTATTTTTACACATTATGAGAATATATGACGTCTAAAATGAAAAAGACATGTGAATGATGGGACCGATTCAAATGAAATTTGACGATTGTTAACACTTTACTTGAAAAATAACTTTTGGTCAGCATCAGAAGTGATCTCAAGACACATTATTTTAGTGTATTTGCCTAATTTTAAGATTAGTTACATTTCAAGAGTATTATAATAAAAATATTGTTTTCAATTAACTGACTTTGTATTAAAGTTACACATATTTTCGAGTGTATATATATTTCTTTTAAATACATAAACTTATTTGCACTTACAAATGATATAATAAAATGAGCAAATGTGTGTGTGTGTGTACAATTTGTTAAAGTGATCCAATTGAACCTGATAAGAACCAGTTAATATTTTTGACGAATAAATTTTAAATTTTGTGGATATCGGACTATGATATATCCATATGTTTGATGAGCAAATATAACATTAAATATAACGAATATACATGTTTATTAGCACATATAACACAGAGGCAAAGGGATGAGCAATTTTTTTATTTTAATGCAAAATGTTAACAAAACATAGTTCTCAGACAAGCATTTGGCACATGTATAACAGTCATTTTCAATGAAAATATTCAAAGATTCATTTCTTTATCTCTTTCTTTTTATTGTGTCTTCCACGTGTTTTCAAGTTTATAGGTCAAAAATATGGCTAAAAAATAGTAGTAGTCGTAGTGTACATATGTTGTGTCTCAATACAGGTGAATTTCAGAAATGAAAGGCTTTATTCGACCCAAACATAATACACTCGCCTGACAGCAATACAATGGGACCTTATTTCTTGGAGTTCCAGTATGGCCAGATGGTTAATGCACTCGACTCATGATCCGAATGTGGCGGGTTCGAATCCCAGTTACACCAAACATGCTCGCCATTTCAGCCGTGGGGACATTATAATGTGCCGGTCAATCCCACTGTTCATTCATAAAAGAGTAGCCCAAGAGTTGGCGGTGGGTGGTGATAACTAACTGCTCTCTCTCTCGTCTTATACAGCACAATTAGTCATGACAGTGAGGATAAAGATTAGTCTTTGTTTTAATTTTTTGTTTGAATTTTGCACAAAGCTACTCGAGGGCTATCTGTGCTAGCCGTCCCAAACTTAGTAGTGTAAGACTAGAGGGAAGGCAGCTAGTCATTACCACCCACCGCTAACTCTTGGGCTACTCTTTACCAACGAATAGTGTGATTGACCGTAACATTATAACGCCCCCACGGCTGGGAGGGCGAGCATGTTTGGCGTGACGGGGATGCGAACCCGCGACCCTCAGATTACGAGTTGCACGCCTTAATACGCTTGGCCATGCCGGACCATGAACAAATAGGTGATAATGTTGTTTAATGGTGAAAACAGTGAATACTTCTAAAAATAAAAGAGATAAAACGCAATTAATTCATATGTAGAAGTATGAGGTATATTCCAGTTTCTAAATGGCGAAAACAATCGACTTTCTATAATTTAAGATCAGATGTAGCAACGTTTATATTTTACTAGTTTACAAGTTTTATTTACGTTTTGCTTACCTAATTTTACTATAATCCAATCAGTCTTTGAGTGTGTTTAATCTAAGTGGTAAGCTTGAGGGCTTATAACTCTAAAATTCCAATTTCAATACCCGCAATGAGTAAAATACAGATAGCCCATTGTGTAACTTTTGTTTTAATAAAAACAAACACATATTTGTGTGAAATATGCAGCTTTATTGTTTTTTAACAGACGAAGAGAAATCACCTTAATGAATCATTTCTAGATTTGATGTTCTTTATCTACTCGAGTTGTATTTAACATTTTAACTTCTATTTATTTCTGAAGGCTTATCGTTTGTTGAATATGAAATCTAATAAAAACATATGCTGTAAAACAACAAATCAATGCAACGTTACATTATATTGTTGATGTTTCTAAGTACACATTTATCATCTGTCTTGTTTCTTTTAAGATGCCCCCAGTGGCTTAGCGGTATGTTTGCGGACCAACACGCTAAAATCCGGGTTTCGATACCCGTGATGGACAGAGCACAGATAGCCCATTGTGTAGCTTTGTGCTTAATTCAAAACAACAACAAATTCTTTTAAGAAATCACAGCATGACAGGTGTTTGTGGAAATGTTGCCGTTGATTTGTGGCACTGTTTAAAACACACTGATTAACATTTAAATACAGCTTTGTTCGTTAAAAACTAAAGTTTATACATGAGTGCTACCTTTGTCTCTAGCATCTTTTGTATTTATGAGATAAGATAGTATACGCTATGTTCCAAATTGTGTCAGATTTGTTCAGACTAAGTTTAAAGGGTTTTTTTATTTCCATTTTACACACTCGACTTTATTAGAATAATGTTTAATTATACGCTGTACACTTAAATATGCACTCATTCCATGAGATGCATCCAAGTGCACTGGAGATTTGTTTAGTTTTATTTGTTTAATTACATTGGGGGAGGAAAACTTTAGCTAGCTTCAAGCAGTAGGCTATGGAATAATATATTTTAAAAACCTCTCTTTCAGGTATACATAACAAATTTTGTGAAGGTTGAGAATGATGTGAAAGACACGAGAATATAATTTTGGTACAACTTCCTGATTTATCACATAAAAATCAGTTTCACCAGCGTATTAAAACATCAACAGTACAAACAGAGGAGTAACATAATTTATAAATACAGTTGAATAATTCTTTTACAGTACCCCGATGGTACAACAAGAAGTTTACCGATTTAGAAGGCTAAAATCATGGGTTCGATTCCCTTGGGTGCTCTCCGTAGAAAGCCCAGTTTGACTTTGCTGTAAGAAAACACACAACTCTCCAATATAATTAATATCTGTCACTAATATAATTTACAAGATAAATTAATCCAATTACAAAAAAGTTAAATAGTATAGTTTTCTACAGCTTGAGGGTAATACGTGTCAAATATTGCTGTATTACCTTAAAAGCTGATAAAGACAATATTTTGTCGTTCTGAGTTCTCGCGGCTTGACGTTCTGATGTTGTGACGCCCTGATCATCCAAGCGATACAGCTGAGGAAATAGACATATTACACGATACCTGAGTAAAATAAATATATTATTGTTATTTTCAGAGTGTTTTTATATCCTTTTTATATTATCAATCGCTCTTAATTTTTAATATTGTATTATATTTAATTCGTTAAAAGAAAATGAGTTTATCGTTTAAATTTTCTAGTCTAGCTTTATTACATAACATTTTTGGGTTGAAAAAGAGTTTAACTAGAACCTAGAAATATGCAGTTTCTCTATGGTAATAATGACAAGTACACAATGCAATTAATTATTCCCGATGACGTGAAAACCCACTTGTAGAGAAAATTATATATGTAAAAAAACGGTTGGTATGGGTTAAGAAAGCACTATGCAGAGGAGCGAACAACGTTTCGACATTCTTCGGTCATCATCAGGTTCACAAAGAAAGAAAGAGGTAACTGACCGATAGCTGACCACATGTTTGACTCAGACAACGAGTTAAAGCATATTAAGGTTATTTGTTTTCATGTAAATGACATAACTTAAGTTAAAATTTTTAGCAAAAACTTTATTCTTTATATTGATGGCATTTCTATCTTTTGATCTCTTATAAAAAAAAAAGTGTCATTTACTGGAAGGAACGGACTTTTTTCATCTTGAAATAAACATTATTCGTCAATTCGTATGTAGGTAATCAAAGTGTTTGTGTGAAAAATGGGTAACATAATTGAAGAAAAGCAAACTCTACCTGTATTTGAGATTTTCTTCCAGTGTCTTTCCATTGAAATAGCTTGGAGCTGCATCGTTTCCCACCAAACTTAATATATTAAGTGCTGGACAACTACGAGCTAAAACAGGTATGAAAGTATTTAAGTCAACGATGAGGTTGTAGTTCAACCAGAGCATGTGGAGCCTGGGTAGATAGGGGAACACTGTGTTACTTCCTACAAGATTGTGATCAAGTACGACCGTTTTTAGACGCTGAAAGCCAGTAAGGAATGACACATCACTGAAAAAACATTTCTTTGTTACTACAGACATAATGCTGAAACATTTTAATTAGACATTTTAGTTTACTTTTAAGTAAAACGTTTTATTTTTACAAGCTATGTTAAAATTATTTTCTATTAGCAAATTACACGAAAACTGGGGCCAATATGGTGTTACTGTGGAACGAAATATATCAAACCTGCATTTTGGCATTACTTGGTGTTTCACAGGTGGTATAGTGTGATGTCGTCGAAAACTAATCGGTTTTTTTTTTTTGGGGGGGGGTATCTGACAACTATTTTCGACGCAAATATTCATATATACAAATCACACAGATGTGTTTATATCGGAAACTTAGAATTTTCAAAGCAGGGCTAGCCCTCCTTACATTTAGTTATGTGTTTTACTGCCAAAATGTCGATTTCTGTTTTATTTCACCAAATCGTTATTATTTCTGGAGAGTATCGCCACTCATAAATAATGTTGAACTGAAAATAATGATTTCCTTTCCGCCTCTTGAATCAGAAGCTATGGATTTGATTCATATTGTCATGTGTGAATTGATTGCCATATGGTTTGGACTTAGAGGACAGATAAGAAATCTGCTTGTAAAAACTTTTAGAGAAGCATTTCCCTACTCAGAAATGACAGATGTGTTCTTTACTGAATTTTAGTAAGAAAAAAAAATTGTGCAAAATCAGTCTAAGTCTTGTTTTGACTTACTTTTTAATTTGTGATTTCAAAACATATTTCAGCATTTTTGTACTTGTCCGAATGCATTGTTATTTTCATGTTAGGATTAAAAATACTTTTCTTCTTCTCGAATATTTCAATTTTCATTTGTATAATCTTTAAAAGTTCATAAATATGTTTTAAACATCTGTTTTCAGTGAAAGTTTATATTTTATCTGTTATATTTTCTACCTTAACACTATACAAGGTTTATATTTTATCTGTTATATTTTCTACCTTAACACTATACAATGTTTATATTTTATCTGTTATATTTTCTACCTTAACACTACACAAGGTTGGTAATTTTATCTGTTATTTTCTCTACCTTAACAGTATACAAGGTTTATATTTTATCTGTTATTTTCTCTACCTTAACACTATACAAGGTTTATATTATCTGTTATTTTCTCTACCTTAACACTAGACAAGGTTTATATTATCTGTTATTTTCTCTACCTTAACACTACACAAGGTTGGTAATTTTGCCAGACCTCGTACCACCAACAACAAAAAAATTGAAACTAATTTGAACAAGTCTTTCTTCTTTATATAAGGCCCGGTATGACCAGGTGAATTAAGGGGTTCGACTTAGGGTCGCAGGTTCGAATCCCTGTAACACCAAACATGCTTGCCCTTTCAGCGTAGGGGCGTTATAATGTTACGGTCAATTCCACTGTTCTTCGGTAAAATAGTATCCCAAGAGTTGACGGTAGAGCTGCCTTTCTTTTAATCTTACATCGCTAACTTAGGGACGGCTAGCACATATAATCCTCGTGTAGCTTTGCGAGAAATTCCAGTCAAAATCTTTACAGAATAACTTGAAACATTCTTGAAATTATATTCGTTTATCGCGATTTGCTTTAAACTCCTAACAATACACATATATTTATACTTAAATTCTATTGTTGTGTTACCCTTTGAGCCGTGTCTAACTATTATTCGCGCCTTAATAAGTTGTAAGTCAGTAGGAGAAGGTGGACCTTACGTTAAGCTGTTAACTATATTACCTATGATCCTCTCCGATCTCCATGCACACGTGCCTCGTGAAACATTTTTATTATTTTATTATTTATTTCACACAACATAATTTTAACTATCCTAAATATTCTTATTTACATTTTAAATAATTTACAATAATAACTAAAGAATACGCATGAAAAACTAGAAATAAAGTACTTACCAGGGTTTTCCTTTTTGTTGTTGTCGACTGTCAATGATACTTAACCCTACTTTTTATACTAACGGTGGTGGTACACTAAATATTTTTTTATTTAATTAAATAATGCAACACAAAACATAAAATAATTACATTAAAAACATGCAATGTCTCACAGCTATGAAAATTTTCGAGCTTTCTAATTGAGCCACTAGAACTGTTATAAATTCATCCACGCCAGTCGATATCTTTCCCGTTGGAACGAAGCTTGTACTAAAATAGAAATTGACAATTCTCTGTTCAGAAAACAACATAATATAATTTTTCACTTGATAGATGAAAACACTGACTTTCTATTGGTTATGCATCTAGTGGCACAGCAGTATGTATGGGAACTAACAATCCAATAAACCGAGTTCCTTTACTTGTGGTATACGGAGAATCCACTCTCAATGGTACATCTTTACGGGCTTAACGCTAAAAATGGGGTTTCGATGCCCGAGGTTGGTCTGTTTTGATTTTCGCGCAAAGCAACACGAGGGCTATCTCTGCTAGCCGTCCCTAATTTAGCAGTGTAAGGCTACAGGTAAGGCAGCAAGTCATCACCACCCACCGCCAATATCGCAATATTATAACGCCCTCACGGCTGAAAGGGCGAGCATGTTTGGTGTTACGGGGATTCGCACCCGCGACCTTCATATTACGAGTCGAGTGCCAGCTGGCTATGCCTGGCCCCCGAAATTGGTAGAGCACGGATAGCTGACTGTGTAGCTTTTCGCCAAGCTGCAAAAAAACTTTGATTATGTATAGTATAGTATAGTTAAGATAGAACTATTACCAAATCATTAAAGAGAAGATATGATATGTGGGTGCAACCAAACAAGTTTAAAAACTATAATAATTATGTTTTGTTTGAGTAGTTAATAATTAACGTTAAATTTCGTACTTATTGGAGGGGTGGTGAAGAAATTACAGAAGATGGTATACCTAGAGGTAAATATTATGTTTCTCACACTTGGAGTAATTTAAAATTTGATATATCGATAACAAACATTTATATTTTCTCTATAGTCAAAAATATCGTTAAAAGCGAAGGTGCCCAACTGATTCATCATTGTAGTCTCTATGAATAAAAAAGTAAGAAAAGTGTATTTAATTATCTATATATAAAACTTTGCCTGGTTTATTTGTTAGTTTTGCTATTAGTAGTTAGCTTGCTCTAATCGAAAATTAATATTAAGGTTATATTAAATTACACAGGAAAGATTTCGTTTGTTTATTTGTTTGTTTTTGAATTAGCACAAAGCTACACGAGGACTATCTGCGTTAGCCGTCCCTAATTTAGCAGTGTAAGATTAGAAGGAAGGCAGCTAGTCATCACTACCCACCACCAACCCTTAAGCTACTCTTTTACCAATGAATAGTTAGATTGACCGTCATATTATAACGGCTGAAAAGATGAGCATGTTTGGTGTGACGGGGATTCAAACCCGCGACCCTCAGCATTACGAGTTGAATGCATTAACTGCCTGACCGTACCCAGAAAAGGTAATTTTATTCTGGCTTTCAATAAAATATTGTGATAACTTTCCTGAAAAAATATTCCCCTATTTTGAAGCCTCTTACATATGATACACTTTGTTATTAGCGTTGCTTTAAGTAAAAATAAAAATATAAACTGCACTTGTTAGACATACAAAATTTTGAAATACTGAGTTTATAAAAACGGAGCTTTTTAAGTTAGTATATTTTGTGCAAAGGAATGTATGAAGATTCTAGATTAAAAATGTGACAGTGTTATTAAGCTAAAATACATATGTTCCTTACCTTAATGTTACACCTCTGTATTATCTCAACCCTTTGAACAATTTTCAGTACATTGCAGTTTGTTTTGACAGATATTTGGAAGTAAAAATCGGATGTTTACTATAAGTAATTAGAATTAAATTCGAATAACATACATCAAATGTTAATGTTTTGTGATGATTAAAAGTAAAATCGATTTGTTAACTTAAATGCAATGAGAAACATGAACAGTTATCAAATTCTGGTTAGGGTGGGGAAAACTTATATTTTTGTCGATAAAAAGTTGAGTTATTTTCACCTTTGAACCGTGTAAGTGTATTTCCTTTATGGATACCATAAGAAAATCTCCAATGTAGATAACCTACTATTTATAAAATAAATATATTGGAATTAATTATGGTTTCTGAAAATAAAGTAAGATAGCATTCGATGAAAGCTCGCTATCACTGTGTCCAAATAACCCAGAAAATGAGGTAGCTGTTAATTATGTTTTTGTTTTGCTCAACGGTAGATTGTTAACTTTTAGGATAATGTGGTGGTTATAAATTAAAGCTAAGACAAATTTCTGAATAATAAAACAAAAGAAAATTATTTTTCATCTATTTCTATTTATCAAAGACATTTGTCACGAGGCATTTGTTTATTTCAGTAACCATAACTATTATTATACATTTTAATAACAAGAATCTTTGATATTATTCGGATTATGATATCATGATTTTCATCTGGTGTATTAATAATGAAATCTTGTTAAGTTATGAGAGGTTTAAAATAAACAAATATATTATGCTTTAGGAAGACGTTGAAGCTATAATAATAGAAAAGTAATGTTGGCAAAATTTTAAAATTGGTTGCAGAAGGGGACCTTAGTTTTTATTAAAATATGTAAAATAAATAAGCGTATCGTTTTTAATTTGGATAAAAAAATTAACTGTTGATTTGTTCTTAAACAAATCACTTGTATTCAACCCTTATTTTCCTACATTTTTATGAAGTAAAATTGTCTGGGAAAATAAAAAAAAAAAAAAATATCAGTGTTTCATACAACTTTTATTGGAATAAGGCCGTCCATTTATGTCATAATGAAAATATTATGTTATTATCAGCAGTTGATATAATATACTAAAAGTGCTTCACGAGTTTCTCACTAGATGGCAAAACAAAAAAAAACTATAAATCAAGGGACTCGAGTGTGTATGTTTTCTTATAGCAAAGCCACATTGGGCTATCTGCTGAACCCACCGCAAGGGACTCTCTCTAAATCCGCCACTGCATTTTTTTCTGAATGTTGATTTTTCGTTTTAAAGTTCATATCACATTATATCTCTGTTAAAATATATACACTTTATTAACGTATAAGATTTAATACTTGATAGCCGGTCGTTTACGATTGCACATTGTCAATGGAATCGGTGGAACCTACTGTATAGAAATATATATATCAACATCTATTACTAAATTATTTAGTCCAAAATTTCATACGACTCAGTGCCTGTCAGAGAGTTATAAAACGCATATAGCGTAGATAGCTTTCGTGTAGCTTTGCGTGAAATTCAAAACAAACAAACAAAAACGCACAATAGAATATCAGTCAAATGCATAATTTTAAACGTAAATATCATCAACATGACAATCAATTCCACAAATTACTGCTAATGTACGTTAAGAATTTTACTTTAACAAAAAGTAAATTCACTTAATTTTCATTCTTAACTTTGTTTAAAGCAAACTGGAGTTTGTTATGAGACATTACTATGAATATAAATAAATTCACCACCAATTTCTTCAAATGTAACTTTATTAGTTCAATACTTCACTGTTACACCTTCTTCAGGAGTCATCAGTAAACTAGAACTTGGATAACTCGTTACATTTTGGAGGCATAGGTCGTGATTTTATTTACATTTATAAAAATTTCACTTTACGCCGAATACGACTCAATATGCGGACTCAAGAATACAATTAAAATCAAGTTAATAATTTGAGAGTAAATCGAATTGTAAGGTTCTTAATCGATTACATATTTTGAAGATATGAGGCAAGTTTATCCTGCTGAATATATATATTTGAAACCTAAATTATTAGTCTACGTTCTACCAAGATTATTTACGTGTTTTATTAAACAAATGGTCTTGTCTAAAATGAAAACAAAAATCGATGAATGAATTTGTGCACACAATCTCATCATAATGTTTTATATCAAAAGTTATTTAATAATACTGAATGTTTCAATTTTTCTGTTATACTTTATACGTGTCAGGCTTAGGGATATCAAATTTTGCTTTGAGTTACCAAAATCACCTTAATGTAATATAGTCTAGCTATTTAATTATGAACAAAAAACCCATGTGCTTACTTTAGTAGCACAGCTGTTTACCTGATTTCATTGTGGGAGAGGTCCAAGATTTCTACACATTCGTATTCACTTTTCTTATCTTCAACCGTCAATTTCGAAATTCCTTGATGTGCTAAAGAAAGATAATAACCATTCTCTGATTGGGATTTTAAGTCCAACGACTTAGTCATGTTCTTCATGTATGAAGACTTGCAAATTTTTACATATTTCAAACCTTCAAACTCGTACAGGTTTCACAGAGTTATGACACACCTCACTACTCTGTTATCTGAACTACGAAAATCTTTACCACCATTGTCTTTTTTTGATAAAAGGTATTGTATATGTGAAATCTGATAGATAAACACATCTATAGAATGGAGAAACTAATCAATCACGTAAAAATGCCGATATGAGTAGCAAATAATTTTGTAAATTAAATAGTTGAGAAAACTATAATGAGCTAGAATTAACTAAACTTTTACTGCTATCAACTACATAATAAGATTGATTTTTTTCTCATTTTACATAAAATTAATAATTAACGTAGATTTATTTCTTAATTAGACAAAAGTATTAACAAAGATGATATCCGCTTGAATAGACAGGAGTAAAGTATACTTCTAACAAGTAATGATACAGGATTTATCATTCGAATTTTTTTTAACATGTGGCTCAATAATGAAGATAATAATTACAATGGCTATTAAACATGTTGTTTTGTTACTGAACAATTGGTCTAATAATGTTTTGAAAGGCCATTTCTGTTACTGACAGCAATATGGATGTTTTAATGTAATACACTAAGCTTGGAATATAACCTTCTAAATATATATATATAGTCCATAATGTATTACTATTTTGAGACTGGTTATGAAGTAATTACGAAAAAATTAAGTTACTAAAAAATAAAATTAAACTGTGAAATTTTCTAAAAACCTTATAGTAATATTGAATTGACGAAAAATAGCCTGTTTCAGTTAGATGGATTTATTAACTTTTTAAGTTTAGAATACATCGTTATCATAAACAATCCCATAAAACTGGTGATCAACAGTTACCTTATATCTTATAACATCTCCTCTGATGATTAATAGTTACCTTAAATTGTAACAATGCATTCTTTCGTGAGCAGCAATTATATTAAATCTTTATATTTTCTTCTTTGGTGACCAACTGTTGTTTTACATCATCATATCTCTTCCTTCAGAGCCCAACAGTTACACCACTTCTGGATATCAGTTATTCTAACAGCCGAAAGTTACGTTGCATCTTAATATTTCCGTTTTTGATAACCAACAGTTACCTAAAATATTGAATTATTATTTTCTAGGTACTAACATTGATGTTTTCTCCAATGACGATTAACAGTTACCTAATATCTTAATATGTCACACTCCGAAGTCCAACAGCCACCTTATATCTTGATCTTTTCTACTTTAGTGCCTAAGTTCTTGATATTTTTTAATAGCAATCTGTGACTTTAAATGTCGATATTTCCTCCTTTAGTGATCAATAGTTACCTTATATCTCAGTATCTTCCCATATGGTGATCAGGTTGTCTTACGTTGTGATATCTTCTCCTTTGGTGATTAACAGTTACCTCACATCCTTATGTCTTTTTCTTTAGTGACCAACAGCTACGTAACATCTTGTTATCTCCTTCTTTAGTAACCAAAGGTTAATTTACATCTTAAAACTTCCCCGTTGGAGATCATTATTTGCCTTACATCTTGGTATTTTTCCTTTAGTGACTAAAAGTATGTAATATGTTGATAAGTATTATTCTAGTAACGAAAAACTACCGTACATTTTGATATTTCTTACTCTGATGACCAAACCTTATTTAATATCTTGTTATTTTCGCTTTTGATCAGTAGCTATAAGGTAATATTGTGATGTCTTCTCCTTTCGTGACCATTACTTAAGTAACATTTTTATTTCTCTTCCTATGTTAACTAAAAGTTATCCGTAATATTCATAGCTTTCTCCCCTCCAGTAGCGAGCAGCTAATTCACATCTTTATATATTTGCCTTTGGCGATCTGTAGTAACTTAATATCTTGACATTTACCTCTTTGGCAACTAATAGTTCAATCAGACCTATGTTTCTCCTTTTGGTTTCTGACAGTTACCTCGCATTTATCCTCCTTAGATGACCAAAAGTTAATGAATTACTGATATCTTTTCCTCTTGTAACCAATAATTACCTTATCATCTTCGTATTTACCCTTTTGATGAATAATAATTGTCTTTCGTCTTGATATAGCCTCCGTTAGTGACAAATGATTAGCTAATTTCTTCTAGTAGCCATTGATTACCTGATATCATTATATATTTTCTTCTAGAAACCATCGATTACCTCAAATTTTAATATATTTTCCTTCATCGACTAACGGTTATATAATAGTTTAATATGTACGCATCTAGTATCTAACAGTTACCTAAGTTCTTGATATTTCGTCTTCTAGTAATCAACAATTAACAAACATCTTGATATCCCCTCCTCTTGTGTCCAACAGTTACCTCAAATCTTGATATAACCTCTTCTAGTGATCAATAGTTAACAAACATATTGATATTTTGTTCTCTTATAACCAAAATTATCAAATATATTTATATCTCATTCCATAATGATAAACAGTTACATCCCCTCTTATATTTTTCTTTTGGTAATCACCAGCTGTCTAACATATTTATATTGCCTCCCCTAACGACCAACAGCAGGCTAACACCTTTATATCATCTCCTATAATGACCAACAGTTGACTAGCAATTGATATCGTCTACTCAGTGACAACTGGATAAAGGTTATCTCACACCTTGATATCTCATGCTATAGTGACCAACAGCTACTTCACACCTAAGGAAACTTCCAACAAGATAGGAGAAAGCTTGTTAATTAAGGATACATTTTTATGTTCTTTCTCTTTTTCTTAGTTTCCACAATATGAATCTAAAATAACTGTTAAATTTTATGACTTGGTAAATCATTCTTTGATGATTAACAGTCGCGTATAATTTTAATATGCACTGACAGTTTCCTCACATCTTGATTTTTCCTTCTTTGTAGATTAAACTTTATATAACAACCAAATATTTCGTTCTTTAGTAGTCATCAGTTATCTAGCAACAGTGACCAGCAATTTCCTCACATCTTAATATATCGTCCTATAGTGACAGACAGTCTCTCACTTCTTTATATTATTCTACTTTTGTTACAAATAATTACCTAAATATTAACTATGCTTGTTACAAGACAATAGTGTTACGCCTCTTACATTATTAACATTTCATTCTTGACATAGTACGTTAGAGATTTTCAAGAATCAGAAGAGTGTATAATAATAGTATCCTAATTTCACTGTCAACGACGCGTTTTGCTTAATTCAGAACTCATTATGTCGACTAGGATACAAAAACACATTAGTTGTTGGAACACCGTTTGTATAAGCTTTTGCAACAAAAAAAATTGTTATAAAATGAAAGTATTTTCGAAGAGCGTAAAACATGATTATAATATTATAATTATACTCGGCATAAGATTAGGTCTATTATGTTTATTAATTGATTTAAACTTATTTTATTATACTTGTCTTAAAACATTCTTCATTCATTAGTTGGAATATTATATTTATGCTACTTATACGGAATTTTTAATAATGCAAATTTGTTTACATTTTTTTGTGATATTTAACCCAAAGGTTTTACATCAACCAACGCATTTTTGTTCTGTTTTCTTTGCCCAGTGTGATGGTGTTCTTTAACGTACGATATACTCATTCAAACAGAATGCTTGTTCCGTTTTTAACATTAGTTTAATTTTTAATGCAATGAAGTCTTCTGTATAGTTGCAGTTGAAATACGTTTTTGCAAAAAGATTTTGTTGTTGCCTTAAAATTCATTTCTTACATAAAAGCCTTTGGATTTGAGTATGAAATGCGTTTAAAAACACACTTTGTAAACTTTAGTAAACAAAATAACTGTGGACTAATGTGTAAATTTCTGCCAGTGATTTGGGAAGTTAATCATTTTTTCTTGTAATAAGCCAAAAAGAAAACAATATTTTTTAGTTTAAATAAATGTTCATTCAATTTTAAGAATGAAATTCAAATGTAGAGGAACTTATCGAATCTGCTATTGATATTTTAAGATAAGAACCTTATCTCATTCCGTTATCTATTTATGTATAAAAGTACTCAGACAGAAATGAGCATTTACTTTGTGGTAAAAACTGTAGTAATGTAAAATTTTGTGAACTATCCTGTACATGATAGAGCACTTATCCATACATTTTTAAATACACACACAAGTAGGGACAAACTTTGCCATACAGTTGACACTACACAGGTGGTAAAGTTGGTTTAAAAAATGCAAAGACAAATAAAGTGAATTTAATTATTGTTTCTTTAACAGCAATAGTTAAAAATTAAACTATTTTCTAAATGAATCAATTGTGCAACCACTTCTGTTCCTTCTGTACGTTTTGGAACCACCATCGTTATTTAACATGTTTTTCCGAACTTTTCACTTTTCAAATAACACTTTTGTTACTTAGTTATTGAATGTTTTAAACATTAGCATATTTTTATCATAACATTATTATTATTATGTTATGTAACCTCAAGTCCCCCCTTTTCTGTAGTTCTGCAAATATTATGCGATTGTTACACTCCAGGACCAGCTCTAGCGGGGGTAACTCCCCTGAAATGTCGCTGTCTCTTTGCCTGATGCCGTTCATTAACTTAATTTTTAAATGGATTTTAACTGATACGTCGCATTTCCTTCTCCTCCATTTGAAAACAAAAACAAAACTGGAGTCAGTAATGCTACCTTTATTGTTCAAATAAGAAATGCAGTCACACACTGATAGTTTACATTGTGGTATTGCCAGCTAACCAAGAAAAAAGGTGCCATACTAGTTGTTGTAAAAGTATACGTAGTCCTACTATTTCAGGTACAACAATACAGTAGAGATCTTGCAAATGATCATGTTGTAAGTACATGTGTGAATATATCTTCTAGGACAATAAAACAGCTTAATCAAAAGAGTTGAAATGGGTATTAAACTTCAAAATGTGGGCCGAACAAAGATAAAGAAGATTGTTCCGTGCAGATGACGATATTATTCAAATATCATTCAATTTCAAACTGTTTGAGAACAGTTGACGATAATTCGTTTGATGGCGGTTAGGATAGAACCGTATCACGGTGAGTATAGAACGTCCACAGTAAGGCACTATTAGAAGCGTAAACTGCATCTCGGCCAATGGTGTTCGAAGTCGACACCTTGAGTGCAGACAGGCAAAGCAGATTCCTATCCATCATGTCATTTCCTCAGGAACAATACCTGTTGGATAGTGTTTTAATTTCAAGCAAGATGGTAATTTCAATCATTCATGAGAGGTGAAGGAGGCAGGAGGAACACTTGCAGCCATTATTTTGTCTGTACATAGTCTGAACATGAATATTATTAAGGCTGTATTAGATTAGGTTTAAAATGAGAAGGTTTAGTGACAAAGATACAGCGTTATAGCTGTAAAGGGAGAAACTGTACAGTTTGAGCAACTCCTTTGGTTTTATATTTATTTTCTACAATAATGTGTTATAGAAACGATAAATTGGCCATTTGACTGCAATTATTCATTGCTTTTGACTTCTGTATGTATATCAGCTTGCCTATCTATCAATACTTATAAAACCATATATCTGGCACGAAGAATCATATTTAATCGTGAAGGACCTTCAGATAGTGCCTATATATATATATACATACATATATTTGAGAAATTTTACCTAATAAAAACGCAAAAATAAAAAAGTGTCACTTTCAAACGATACTCTATTATCAGGAAAAAATTAAAAGTTATATCGAAAGATGGCAGCACATACATTTCCACCAGTTTAAATTTTTGCGTGAACCAATAACGTTAATTCGATGCTGTTTAAACACTTGTTCACAAGTTTCTTTGAATATATTGATGTGTTTGTATGATAAATAGTTGACCTTTTAATGTCACTAATCTGTAACCACATCAAGGTATTATACGACACTGGGTTATTCACTGAGGCCTTTTAATTTGTGGCTTTCTTTCCTTAAAAGTTGTTTATAATTTGCTCAAATAACATAATTATCCATTATTTACCATAAAAAGATACATAAACTGTCCCATTCATTACTTTATTTTCTAATATTAAAAAACACAATTGGTAGAGCAGTTGCTTATAAAGACTATCTCTTAATGTAAATAAAAGGATGTCGAGTTATCAAAAGCGTTCGTTGTTCATTTTTAAAAGATTCACATATTTTCAATAATATAAACACCAACTAGTCACTCAGGAAAATAAATCTGTACTGTTATTAACAGTAAACATGTATTTCATTGACATTAGATAAAACTACGTAATCCATATATATACGTAAACTTTCAGGCTATTCATTACTTATCTTGAACCAAGGTGGGATAGGAAACAAATCTCCAGACATTACATATGTATAGATATTTATTCATAGTTATAATATCTTAGGTATGTAAATCTTCATTCAAATTAGCACGGAGTTCTTGTTATCCACTTTTGTCATTAACGCAATTAGTAATTCATTTAGCTCAACAATTCACACACACACACTGACAGCATTCAAACTATCGAAACAATCTTCCTTTCTGAAAAAAATATTTCGTAATAGTCTATAGTTTTTATAGTTTGTTTTATTCATCAGTTCAAAAATGCAGGATCATTTTATAATGGAGACAGGCTTGGCTAAGTAGTTAGCGTGCTTGAATTGTGATTTCATGATTATAAATCAAATAACGAATTGTTTAGTGTGTTAGAGATACTCTATTTTGTGGAGTTCAAGATATTTTACCAACTTTACGGTTTACAGTCCAAAAACATGTTGGTTAGGACTAGCTATGTGTAATAAAATTTTAAGAAAATCATTTTATCCATATCTTTAGAAAGAGGTAACTACACCTTTGCCTCTGTGCACAGTGAAGTAATTTTATTGTCGAGAGAGTTTGGAATATGGGTTCACCCATGACGGAGCTCACTTGGATAACCAGTGTTGAGTGAAAAAATTTAGTTCCCGAGAGAAATGAAAAATTATACTAGTGGAATAAGTCTAGTTTATATAAATCATATTGTGAAAAACTAATTACCCTTTCAGGAAATCAATCCTCCCGAGTTGACTACTCCTATCAATCTGTAAAAGTTTAATTTTTTAATTACTCGGGTAAAGAAGTATAATCTTTAACAGTTTACAGTATAAAAGAATTCTAATACCTTTACAATAGAAAGAAAGTCTAGTCTGATAACTTTACATAAAAAGTGTAATCTTGAACAGTTTTACAATAGAAAGGAATTCTAATCTAATAAACTTGTAACAGAAAGGAAGTCTAACCTAATTAACTTACAATAGAAAGGAAGTCTAACCTAATTAACTTACAATAGAAAATAAGTCTAACCTAATTAACTTGCAATAGAAAGGAAGTCTAACCTAATAGTTTTACAAATTAACTTTACAAAAGAAACGAAGCATAATTGTAATTACATTACAATAGAAAGTCCAATATTGAATGATTTTAAAAAATATAAAAAAAATAATTTATGATAACTTCACGGTTGTAACAAAAATGAAAAGTCGGGTAGATATTTATGGTGAAATCAAAAGTGAAGTTAACACATGAAAAACACTGTAAAAAGAACTGACGGTGTGGAATATTCACATTTACTTCCACTGTGCAGCGACGTAGCTCTAATGTTCTGCATCATCACCGCTGTACCGTTTATTTTGGCAGGAGTAATCACAATGATTAACTCTTGCAAATCAGGCCGACTATGATTTTTATGCAACATTCATAAAAAGATTACCAGCTTCATACAAAGTGTGTAGACTTCAAGCGCTATTATCAATTCGTGCAGCCATAAATGGAAGTAGACGGGTCGCCAATAAGAAATGTAATAATGATGATTGGAGCATGTGTGTACTCTGAAATATCGTAATCATTAGGTGCCTCACTAATCATGCACATGAGGTTTTGACAAGGTTAACCTGTTAGGATTACAAACAAGCTATTTTATTCTCACCGCGAAGTTTATCTTGCTGATAAAATATGTTATTTTCCTATTACCACTATTTTTCTATAGCTGTTCAATACAACGCTGCATTGTGGAGAAGACGACAGGTTTGTGAGGATATTATAATCTAATTTGTGTTGGCTTTTTAAAATAACTAGCCTTTATTAACTTTAAAAGCTGTTATTCTCCAAGCAAATAACGTTGCCAAGAAGCATATCATTTACTGGTTATGAGCTGTACAGTCGTTCAGTTCTCTCTTTCGAACCGGACGCCATGCTATAGCTGATCTGCACGTTGTATCAAATCACCGTGTTTGTAATGATTCTATTTATTCTCACATTGCTGTATATGATACCAGAAACGTGTTTAATGTTTGGTAATTGAAATATTGGTACTCGTCTTATGAAGTGCCCCAATTTCTACTCACTGGATTTTGAAATACTACAAACATTTTGCTAATTCTATTGAGAAGGTGAAGACAGTAAGTAGCTCGAATCTTTTATGATACTACAAACTAGCTGTATTCGGCGATTTCTAATAACTAACGTGTACTATGAAGAGCCAATAAAGCATAAAAGCGATTACATATCTTCAGGTTAACATGGTTGTAGAGGTACGAGTTATTTACACGTACTAATTACGGAGCTGAATCGGTTTGCATACTTGTACATAAATTTATTGCTTTGAAACTGAGTGTATGTCAGCTTTAGAAAATAGCATATGTATAAATAGTTACGTATCAGCATCTTCCGAGAACTGTGCTCTAAATTCACGATTGTGCTTGTAAATATTTGTATTCTGCGTGTTAAACAATCTACTGCATAAAACTTGTAATTATAGGAAATTATTTGAACTGTGAAACAATATAAAAAAAAATGAGTGACATAGGTGTATCGTCAAAATTTCTAAAGCACCGCATTTAATAATTTGTGTTCAACGTAAGAGGAAAAATGAAATTAAATATATCCTGTAACTTCTGCACGGAATTACTTGTAGACAATCAATCTTGTGTATTACCGTTGAAAGTAATAAAGTTTATTTGTAAGAAACTTAAAAACTTTGATTATGGGATGATATTATAACTTAAGCTAAATCAAGATATTACACTGCTTTTAGTATTAAATAATCTCTTGATGTAATTCGATTTTTAAAATTTTTAAGTAAAGATAAATGACCCTACGGCTAATATTAACACGTGGCATAGCTTCTGGTGAGTATACCAATTATAAGCATAATCATAAAACTTATTGGAAATATAGCAACCTTGTGTCTGTTTAAAATATTTCATTTGTTACGTTTTCTTTTTGCCTTTGAAAATGAAGTGTTAGAAGTAGAAACAGGTAATAAAATATCCGAACAGAATAAATAAAAAGTATATTAACATCAACTTGAGTATTACCACAATAGTGAGAAATAATATAATTATTAAATTTCACCTTCTTAAAAGAGCAGACCTGACTTGAAACTAAAAATTTTGCGCAAAGAGAGTAACACTGCCATATAACACAATATTTTGTATAAAAAAAGATTAACACTGCTTTCTAATATTTCATTTTGCGTGAAGAAAGTGACAAAGCTTTATATCATAATACTTTATATAAAGAGAGTAACAATGCCTTATAACTCAATATTTTGCATAAAAGGAGCAACACTACATTATAACTTTTATTCTTTTTAAAGAGAGTAGCAATATCTTACAACAATATTTTGTGCGAAGAAAGTAACAATGTGTTACAACACAATATTTTATGCAAAGAAAGTGACAGTGTCTTATAATACAATATTTTGTGCAAAGAAAATAACAATGTCTTACAACACAATATTTTGTGCAAAGAAAGTAACAATGTTTTACAACACAATATTTTGTGTATAGCAAGTAACAGTGACCTGTAACACAATATTTTGTTCAAAGAAAATAACACTACTTTCTAACATTTTATTCTGTTTAACAAGATTAATACTTCTCTATACACTCCTTAAACAAGAATTAACTGCTGTGCCGATAAAACAAAACATAGTTCTCAAATGTTGTAGTTATTTTTAAACAATAGAAGGAATCATAATTAAGTGTCATTGATTTTTATTTGTATAGAATAATTTATATAAATTAATTTGTATATATACATTTATTTATCCTTCTTTTTGAAAAGTATTATCCATGATTTTATAAATATAGCACTTTTCGATTTTTGTAACTAACTGGATAGGCAGAAATCGATAAAAAAAAAGTAGGTGCTTTCTACTTTTGTAGGAGAAAAAGGAGTGAAATGGATGATAAAGCAATAATTTTGTATGGGGTTATTTATGCTTAGATAATAACTTCAATTTTAACGAAAGTGGTGTATTTTGATAATATACGAGGTTGTATATTTACACCTTTTACTTATGTTTTAAATATATATATAGCTATAGTTTACTGGACACCATTGCACACGCAGCTCTCGTCCTATCTACGCGCATGATGTACAAGAGCCAAACAGGAGTATTACATTGTTTTTGTCTACATGCTCAAAATCAAATAAAATCGACGATATTAGCGTAGTACCAGTTCTACTCAACTAAAAGAGCGCATCTTTATGATTTACTCAGTTGTATTAGGCTTGCTTGGATTTTGAGCAAAAAAATCAGTGTTAATAAATAATTATTTGTAGTTTCACTTATTCGTCCAAAACCCAAACAAAATTATATATTTTTTAATAAACACACACGTGTATTTGGTATTCTATAACATAACGATATCTCACGTTAGTATACAGATTGTTATATATGTGCTGATTTCTCTAAAAACGTTACGTCATACTGAATCTATAGCACATCAAATTTCAGTCACTTATCTGGATTTGAATTTCTTCTTAAGAATTACACGTTTTTTCTTCCCCGATAAAGTAAATGACGTTCGATTAAAAAGCTATTGATATCAAAATATCATTTCAAAGAAATGGTTTTGCAACTTCTGTAACCGTTCTCGTTGATGCCAAAAACAATAGCACCTTGTTGGAATATAGAAGATGAAGTTTGGCGAGAAGAAAGGCGGGGAGTAGCAAGCCCGAATTTTCATGATAAATATACCCAAACCATGCGCCTGAGGATGGGATTATAGAGTTTATGTTGTTAATATCGGGTGTCTTTGAATGGTAATTCCTGCGTGCAAGAGAGGTTAGAGGTGCATCTACAGCTTCGTGCATTCTTTCGTGGAAGAGAGAGAAAGAAAGAAGAAAAAAACTTCAGACGGAAAGGTCAGAAACGGCGGCAGACTGAGTCACGATTTCTTTTAGAATAAAATAACTGTCATTACATTCTTACTAACCCATCATTAGGCCTAGCGTCATCTTTGCTGCACGGCAGTCGCCTCCCCCTCCGGGAAGACCGACTGCAGATCGGATTGCTTGCAATGTTTCTTGGACATCAATGACCGCGACGTCATGCCTGTTACCAAACCATCAGTTTATGTTACAAAGGCACTAAAATTGAGATGCAGCCACGTGGTTTATGCCCAACTGATACGTATACTTAAAACGTGCGTCATATCTGATTTGACGACCAGAAAAAACATTACAGAAACTTGTGAAACGGAAGCATTAAACTGGAAGATTAAATTTCAAGAGAAAATATTTGACGTTATGGTCTTCAGATTTAACATTGATTACGATATTGTGAAATGAAATGAACCTTGGTATAATTATCTGTGTGGGTTAGCTCGATATAAACGGGAAAGCTCAGAAGTTTTTTGATTATCGAATAAGAAGTATTAGTTTAATTGGTAAGATATATAATAGCTGACGTTCAGAAGTTTTTTTCCCCACGTGTATAAATATACATATAATACTGCTGTAAAACATGCTACAAATAACCACACTATTTGAGTCACAATTTGTAATTCAAGGAAGCTTGATAAATACGCAAAATGGACTAAACATAGGTAGGTACGTTTTTCAATTGTTATACGCAGTTCAAAGATTAGCATATTATATTGTGAAATAAAGCCTTAAAGTAGACTGAATTTGAGCAGTTTTACACTTCACAAGTTAAAAGAATTTTACCACAAAGTGTTCTTTATAAAGTTTCTGGAAATAGCTAACCTTAAACAATTCTATTGTCCAATGCATCATATAATTGGGATAGCTGGAGACGTACGAGCTTTAGGGAGTTTCTTTTTCTTAATTGTGGAATAGTGTGTGTATTGTTTGTATATTTATTTATTTAATATGAATTGAAAAGAATGAGTGAGTATGTTTTTCTCAAGTTTTTGGAAGAGTGTTGGTTTATGTATTTCTGTCACAATAACAATAAAATAATTTAGATTCATTCTGGTTCGCTTTCCTTCGAAATAAAGATTGTATAATTTGTAATGCTGACACAATATTACTTTTTTTTTCTCTAGCAGTGATAGTTCAGATATAATCACAAGTCTTTAAGTCAGATAACAAAATAGAAAAACCTTCTTTATGGTAACATATTTTCTTTATAGTAATGAAGATGTATTAAGTAATATATATAGTTATTATTGTATTTGACTGAAACAGACTGCTTTCGACAGCTACGAAAAGGAACAGAAAATTTGATGACGACGTCTTTCATAAATTTAAACGCATTTTATGTATATATTTTTTGCAAGTTATAGTTTATGTTAGTAATAATAACTAAGTAACTAATTAAGTTTCAGGTAACTTACGTTAATAATATGTGCGTAATCATTACATTTTTCTTCATTGTTAACAGATTTTATATAAACAAATTTACAACAATAAATTTACTATTTATACAGCACTGTAATAGATTATGGTAGAAAGTGTTCTTACGGAACACTAAAGTTAAAGCAACTTGAGCAGAATTATTAAATTATTTTCATATCAGCACTTACTGATGGGCTGAACAACTTTTCAAAGTAAGTTGTTTTTTGTTGTTGTTTTTTATTTTTCTGAAAAAATAACGAATAGTTTTCAGTATTCTCTGCTCATAGCTTCAGGACTTACTCTTTAATGAAAATGAAAAGTACATAAAATCGTGTTTTACTAGAAAACATACACTTATATGACAGTACTACAGCATAATTTCCTCACCAGCTACTAAGAAAGATTTGGCTTGTCCAACAACTGTTATGAAACACATGCCACCCGTTATGACCTATTTCTAACCTCTGTAGGGAATAAAGTCCGATGAATTGATATTACAGAATGAAAATCATCCGTTTTTATAACTTTATGGTAATCAGGTTCGTTAACATCCTGAATGAATTTAAACTACCCGCAAAAATGCAAATCAACACTGTTAAGTGCGTTGGATACACACATTAAAGTCAAAGCAAAACAGAAAAAAACACAAGTAAACGTACAATCAAAGTCTTTAATCACAATAGATGAGGCCATGGGTTCGATACACCAGTTGTAGAGGTAGAGAGAAGCTTATCAAACTTTCACAGATATGACGAGTACAAAAGACATACTGTACTTTCAAAATGCAGTATTCAATTAACCGATCATATCAGGTAATATATACAGGAGGAAACCTTCTCAGTGTGTATAAATTAAGTTACCACTGCAAATAAACATAGACATTGGGTCCAAGTGAAAGAAGATTCAAGCTATTGTTATAGGTAACTTTTTTCTTAACGATTAGCAAATGTTAATATGCCCTCTAATAAGTACATACACGGTTGAGAGGAGGGAAGACATTTTATTTAAATAATTCATCGAAAATGAATGGCCAGGTGGTTAAGGTACTTGTTATCATACCAAACATACTCGTCCTTTCAACCGATGGGGCGTTATAATTCCGCTCAATCCCACTATTCATTGGTAAAAGAGTAGCCCAAGAAATAACGGTTGGTAGTGGTGTCTAGCTGCCTTCCCTCTGGTCTTATGCTGCAAAATTACTGGGCCTCTCGTGATATGACCAAGGAATTGTTCACAACAACTTCCTTTTTCTAATTTTTAACGTTGTTCTCTTGCTGTTAACAGTTAAGTCGGAATTTAATGAAATTGCTTTGTCTTGCTGTACATTAATTCACGAACTTGTGTGTAGTCTGTATCTCTTTAAAAGCTCTTATTCTAACTGATGAAACTTGTTTTTTAATTACAACAATAATAAACTTTATCAAGCATAAGACAAGTATTTAATATTGATTGGAGTTTTGTTTCTAAACTCTCCTCAATATAGAAAAATGTAACCAAGCAATTCATCCAACTCAATCAAAACAAACAAAGGATATCACGAGATTGTTATGGATGGAGGAAGAGGTCAAAGTGTACCTAACGCTCTAGGGTACATAGGATCACCCAAATCCTGAGAGAAAGATTGTTATGGTTACTGTTTTTGATATATCCTTTTTACTGTAAATAATAAACTACGTTAATCCAATAAAAACCGTATCACAAGCTCCACCCATCGCCAAAGAAGGTCGTTATGAGGCGTAATCAGACTGTCTCACGCCGTAGGAAAGGGGCCGCGAACCCTGAAAAGAGTGGGAGCAGAATGAGGGAAATATAGGCGGAGTTTTCTGTGTTCGCGATAAGTAAATACTGTTATGTATATGTGTAAATATTTTGTAAACGACAACATGTCGTATTGTGTTTGAATTTTCATTTGTATTATTCATTTTTCCATATTGATATTATTGTTTCGAAGTTTAAACTAAAATATGTTATTTATTTAGGGTAACGTTTTAGAACTTTCTCGAATTAAGTAGACCAATCACATGTTTGTAAATGAGTGCTGGTGACTTCCTGTCTAGATGTGTAGTCTCGTGCAAGAACGGATATGCGTGTATAGCTCTGGAGTTGTATGGAAATTGCGAGATTGTTCGAGAAATAGGCCTATCGGTATAAAAAAGACGGTGACGTGAGAGATAGTTAGTCATCAGTCATCAGTTTTTATTCGAAAAAGGAAGATAGATCAGTCATCAGTTTTATTCGAAGACAAAGAGTGAGATTCAGACACCAGTTTCATTTCAAAAGAAGAGATTAGTTATTTGTGAAAGATTAAGTGTTTGCTGTGAATATTCAACTTGGATTTGTGATTGAAATTAGATCTACGGAGGCCGTGATTTTATTACGTCAATCTCTACGATACATCTGAATTACTGCTTGAGCTGAGAGACGGCGATTTCATTGAACTGTGAACTGTTTCGGGATCTCTTCGTGGGACCAAATTCACACCCTAGACTGGAATTTGAGACTTTCATTTTAATTCATTGTATTAGATACAGGCCAGTACCGTTTTGTGTTGTGATTAATTTTGAAGTTTAAAACTAATATTATTTTGTTTTGTACTTAATTTCGAATGTTGTAACTTAATATCTGTCACTGTTATTATACAATTTATGTCATATTTGTTATATTTGTTAATAGTTTAGTGTAATAAATTATACAAGCTGTTATCTGCGTTTTTCTGTTGCGTTTAGTCTACGAAGAACTTAAAACATCAAAAGATACGTAACAGAGAATTGGGGGCCCGTCCGGGATATCGAACAAACAATTTAATTTTATTCTAAAATAAAATTTATATTCTATACAGATAGACAGCTTGTATATTCAAAATGGCATTCCAACTTGAAGATTTTATAAACGAATTTAATCAGAATCCCTCTTTCGAATTAATCTGTGAATTAAAAAAATCTGAATTACTTGATGTTGGTAAACATTTTAATTTAGAAGTGAAGCAATCAATGAAGAAAGCAGATATTAAACAAATTATTGTTGAACATTTGGTCAGCCAAAAAGTTTTACCTCAAACAGTTGCACAACAATTGCCTGTCGCTCATTTTGACCCAGATTTCGAATTAAAAAAAAATGGAAATGGAAATGAAATTTCGTTTAGAAATTGAAATCAAACGACTTGAGGCAGAACAAAAACGTATTGAAGCAGAACAAGAAAACAAACGCCTTGTTCTTGATGCCGAAATAGAAATAGAACGCATTAAAGCTGATAAAGAAATCAGTATGAGAAAGGCACAGACAGAAGAAAAGGTTGTCCGAATGCAGTTGGATAATTTTGATGCTTCCAGACAAATTCGTTTAGTACCTCCATTCAATGAAAAAGCTGTAGATACATATTTTCAGCAATTTGAGAAATTGGCCCTTAGGCTAAAATAGCCTACCGAATATTGGACAGTATTACTTCAGAGTGTTCTCAAGGGTAAAGCTCAGGAAGTATTTTCCAAGCTCACAGCCGAGCAAAGTTATGATTACGAGCACGTCAAAAAATGCATTTTGAATGCATATGAATTGGTACCAGAGGCATACAGACAAAAATTTCGTGGTTACAAAAAGTTTGACAGCCAAACTTATGTCGAATTTGCTCGTGAAAAAGAAACTCTGTTCGACAGGTGGTGTAATTCCAGAGAAATTAAAGAGGATTATACAAAACTCAGAGAACTCATGTTAGTTGAAGAATTTAAAAGATGTATTCCCGTAGAGCTAAAAACTTATATTGATGAACAAAAAGCTTCCAAAATTCATGATGCTGCTGTCTTGGCAGATGAGTATGCTTTGACTCACAAAGATTTCTCATACAAAAGCAAAACATCTCACACAACAAAGAAACCCAATGACTCGTTCAAATATTATGCAAATGTCGACAGAGACAAAAAGAGCAAACTTCTAATTCTCAAACGAAGACTCCATCTTATTCTATAAGCTCATCATCTACTAAAAACGTGTCATTCTCATCCAAAACATGTGCTTATTGTAAGAAACCTGGCCATCTGATTTCTGAGTGCTATAAGCTCAAAAACAAGCCATCACCCAATAGTTTCATTTCGCCCTTGTTTGATATATCATTGGTTCCCAATGATTTTGACCCTGTTCAGTCCACTGTGGATCCTAAGCCCAATATTATTGATGTACCTGAAGATATTGTTGAAGACAAATTTAAGCCTTTCATGACTGAAGGTTTTGTTTCTTTTGTTGGCGATTCACATCTACAACCAATTAAAATCCTGCGGGATACTGGAGCTTTTCAGAGTTTGATTTTGGAAAGTGTACTTCCGTTTTCTGAAAAGTCATCCGTTGGGGCCAGTGTGCTCATTTCTGGTGTAGAAGGTGGCGTCGTTTCTATTCCTCTTCATAGATTAGATTTACATTCGGACTCAGTTTCAGGCCCAGTGACTGTGGGTATTAAAGCTTCATTGCCTGTTGAAAGTGTGTCTATGCTTTTGGGGAATGATTTGGCTGGTAGTAAGGTGGTACCAGAGGTTCGTGTTGTTGAAGCACCTGTTATTAGCCCCAGTACAGAGCAACTCGTTGAAGAGTTTCCTGATGTTTTTCCCGCCTGTGCTGTTACTCGTTCTCAGACATGTTCTCAGGAGTCCAAAGAGGATTTCTCTTTATCTGATACGTTCATGTCTGACATCGATGAGATTTCTGACTCAACTTTAAGTTCTACTGATGACTCTAAGACATTTTTCGACTCTCTTCATCGAAACAAACTTATTGAGGAACAGGACAATGATCCTGAAACTCGTTCTCTTCTACAACTGGCTGTTGATGAAAATGAAATAGGAACTGTCCCTATTTGTTACTACCAGAAGTCAGGTGTGCTAATGAGAAAATACAGACCTCCTGACGTTGCTGCTGATGAAGAGTGGAATGTTATTCACCAAATCGTCATTCCAAAATGCTATCGGAATGATATTCTTAGTCTTGCTCATGACCATGTATTGTCGGGATACTTAGGTGTAAGAAAGACCTTAGATCGTATCCGACGACATTTCTACTGGCCAAAGATGCGCCAAGATGTTGTTAGCTTTTGTAAGGCATGTCATTCTTGCCAAATCACTGGAAAACCAAATCAAGGGATTCCCAAAGCACCACTGCAGTCTATTCCTGCCTTTGAAGAACCATTCTCAAGGGTCATTATCGACTGTGTTGGCCCAATGCCAAAAAGCAAAGCAGGAAATGAATACCTCTTGACCATCATGTGTGCTTCTACACGTTTCCCTGAGGCAATCCCTTTGAGAAAAATCACTGCTCTTGTCAAATCCTTTACCATGTTCGGAATTCCAAAAGTTGTGCAATCAGATCAAGACACAAATTTTATGTCCAAGCTACTTGAACAAGCCATACATGAATTAAGGGTCCATCAAATTTCATCCAGTGCCTACCATCCTGAGTCACAAGGTGTTCTTGATCGTTTTCACCAAATTACTGCCACAAACACTCAAAGAACTGGGTTGAGGGTGTTCCCTTGTTACTGCTTGAAGTTCGCGAGGTTATTTCAGAATCTACTGGATTTAACCCTTTTAAGTTGGTTTAAAAAGACAAATAAGCAAAAAAAAAAGTTTTCACAAGTTCAAACTTTTTTTTTTTACTTTTAAGGGGGAGAGTGTTATGTATATGTGTAAATATTTTGTAAACGACAACATGTCGTATTGTGTTTGAATTTTCATTTGTATTATTCATTTTTTCCATATTGATATTATTGTTTCGAAGTTTAAACTAAAATATGTTATTTATTTAGGGTAACGTTTTAGAACTTTCTCGAATTAAGTAGACCAATCACATGTTTGTAAATGAGTGCTGGTGACTTTCTGTCTAGATGTGTAGTCTCGTGCAAGAACGGATATGCGTGTATAGCTCTGGAGTTGTATGGAAATTGCGAGATTGTTCGAGAAATAGGCCTATCGGTATAAAAAAGACGGTGACGTGAGAGATAGTTAGTCATCAGTCATCAGTTTTTATTCGAAAAAGGAAGATAGATCAGTCATCAGTTTTATTCGAAGACAAAGAGTGAGATTCAGACACCAGTTTCATTTCAAAAGAAGAGATTAGTTATTTGTGAAAGATTAAGTGTTTGCTGTGAATATTCAACTTGGATTTGTGATTGAAATTAGATATACGGAGGCCGTGATTTTATTACGTCAATCTCTACGATACATCTGAATTACTGCTTGAGCTGAGAGACGGCGATTTCATTGAACTGTGAACTGTTTCGGGATCTCTTCGTGGGACCAAATTCACACCCTAGACTGGAATTTGAGACTTTCATTTTAATTCATTGTATTAGATACAGGCCAGTACCGTTTTGTGTTGTGATTAATTTTGAAGTTTAAAACTAATATTATTTTGTTTTGTACTTAATTTCGAATGTTGTAACTTAATATCTGTCACTTTTATTATACAATTTATGTCATATTTGTTATATTTGTTAATAGTTTAGTGTAATAAATTATACAAGCTGTTATCTGCGTTTTTCTGTTGCGTTTAGTCTACGAAGAACTTAAAACATCAAAAGATACGTAACAATACTTTTTCTTCCCACTGAAAAGACCTAGCATATTTGTTGTAGTTGATACTGTCTATCGTATTTTTTGTATAATATATATATATGTTTTTCCTATGGTCGCGTGACTAGACACAAAACGAAATAATCTTAAACATTCTGGAGCCTTAGACCGTGTATACTCGATTTTATTTTCACACTAACAATTAAAGTGTAAATTTTTAAATCGTTTACCATTAATATCTTTTCAAATAGATAGCTTTTTTACTTTGCATATTCAGCTTTTAATTCTAAAAATATTTTGTAATCAAAATTGCCTATTAGTGATAGACACGATGTGCATTAGCTTGTTTTTTCTTCTTTTTGCGAACGCTAACATATCTTTCTGTATCATTCGTAAAGGGTTTTTTTTTTCGCTATTTTTCAACATTCTCGTTAGGTTTACAAATATTGAATAGAATATCGCTGACGAAAATAAATCAAAAGCATTACTTACCATAGTAATATCTATAAATCTTGTTCATGTCTATTTTATCTGACTGCTTTGCGAATCAGATATATAAAAAATGAAAATATTCATTTTTTTTCAGAAGCGTAAGGGAACACTATAAATATTATTTTAATAATACTGTTCACTGTGATAATAACACAAATGACTAATAACACACGCATAAACTTACTAATTTATTTTATTTTTTCATTTGTTTATTGATATTTTATAAAACTAAAACACTTTGATTGAATTTTATGTGAAAATTAAGGCTGTTGAATATAAGTGCACACACAGATGGCAAACACTGAACATGTGTTTCACATCTGGTTTACGGCAGGCGAAGTGTTTAACATATAACGAAAAATAAACTATTTCTACACGTATGAAAAAAAAAAAAAACAGGATAGAGGTGCAGAAAAAACTAACTAAGCAATCGTTATGAAAAAACAACTTTACGTTATTAAAGGAAAAATACATACATACACTCTCGAACAAAAACAGTCTTGACAACAAACTTAAAATATATACACGAACTTCTTCTATAACAATCTTAAACGCCGCATTTGAAAATTGTCAAACTCAATTGTATAAAAAGAATGCACATGTGATACTACACAAGTTCTTCTGATTTTTTCGGTGTTCTTGATGTATTGTTCCCTTCTCATTGATGTTATATTTATTGCTCTGTTGCAATAGGCATATATCATCTATATAAAATGAATAGTCCTATACTCATTTGCTTATTCATACTTTGTTTGTTTGTTGTTAAGTTTAAAGCTGCGTAATGAATTGTCTTTGTTTTGACTACCACGAGCATACAAACCCGCACATAGCGTATTAGATTTTTAGAATTACCGCTGAGGTGCTGGAAGCTCTTTATTCATACTTGAAAATGAAATGAAAATTTAATTTTGTAATAAATTAAGTCTTTTTTTTTCTTATACGTGTCCTCTTTTTATCAAACTTAGATAAAATGGAAATATTAAATCTGTAAGACTGAGAATTAAATTTAAGAAAATATGGAAGAATACTGAAGGTAATATGTTATAACATGTCATCCATGCCATATCTACTGCCGACGAGGCCTTTCGACCAACAGTAGAGCTCATCAGACCCACTGGGCTACAACAATCATAACATTACTCTAGGTGCTTCACATATAATAAAAGTTCATGAACAACAGTTAAGGTGTGAATTAAATTGAGCAAGTGAATTGTAATTATTACAAATTGTATATAAATTATTTACAGATCCAAGTAACACGGATTAATAATAGAACGTTATTTATTTTTATGTTAATATACATTGATTATATTATTTATGTGTCTTTTAGCCAGTCTTAATGTCATTCACAAGAACTTGTGAAAATGTATTACTAAAAAAAATTAAAATATCATTTTTCACAAAAGAAATAACTATTTTTCAGTTACTTTAAGTGTATAATTTTAAAATAAAAAAGTAGAACTATTGAAAACCCTTCATAACATCCTACAAGGTCCCAACGGAAACAATAAATCTCGATACCATATAATATACTCTATATTTAACGTACTTGATTTATTTTTATAGTACGGTATATATATATGTATATAGTTTATTGTATATTATCCGGATTTATTGTTTGCATAGTTTAACATATAGTATCGTGATTTATTGTTTTTACAGTACGTTATGCGCAGAAATGCGTGTGACTGATATTATTAAATAAAAATTGCGAAATTCCTTATTCACAAATTTGTAAACGATTCTCGAGTGTAACAATCAACAATGTGTATCTTGAGAAAGAACTAGCATATCGTCAAGTATTGTTGCAAACTTAAATTTTGAAAACATCACCAAAAGTTTATAAATCGACGCGCTGAGAGTCAATTTATATATTACTGATTTTCTATAATTGTATGCTATAAACTTCTGAAGCTATAATTGTGATTAACGCTTATTAATCAGAAAATTCAACTTCAGCGAATTCACATGAGACATCAATATTTTTACGGAAACGTTATGCAACTTCATTCGTGAAAAACTCGATAAAGAACGTACAGCTAAATTAATCTGTTTGTCGTGAACCTTCAAGTTACTAAGGAAGTTCCGGATCGGATAGAAGACTCAATATTGTTTGGAAGTTTGTGATATGTTTGTATATAAATCTTTTTTTTTAATAACCGTTATTACAAATTGTATTATTGTTTGTATATTAAAATACAATTATGTTAAGAGAGAAAACTGTGTGTATCAATCTTGTTGGCAAATATCATAAGCTTGACACATATCGACATTTAATTAATTTCTGAACCCAAATTACAATTTTATTCAATTTTAGGCTATTTCAAATCGTAATACGTAGCTTAATAAATTGAAGCCTCGTTCTGGATAAATTATAATACAAAACAACATTAATTCGTGTTCGCTAAAACACGCTACGCAGTAACACCATTTCGTAATTTTTTACATTATTATAGAGTGTACAATGCCTCTATATTTTTGTTGTATAACGGTTGTTGTTTATACAGTTTGCTCATAACAATACTTTCGATCACATCTGTATCTAACTGTACCAGCCGACTTAATGAGCTCTGGTATTAATGAAAGACAACCTCGGCAATGAACACATCAGGTAGAATGTGGTTGACGTATCGTGATCCCGACTTCTTTATAATTTCAAAGAGTAACAAACACCACTTCTTGCTTTTCACAGTATATTATACAATATATTTTGTTTGTTTGAGGTTAAGCATGAAGCAACACATTGGGTTTTCTGTACCCTGTTCTTCACGGGTATCGAAATCCGGTTTTTAGCGTTGTAAGTCTGCGGATATATCGACATGTCATTGTGCAGCACGAGTGATTTGAGGTCTGGAAACTAAAATATTTAGAATAAAATATAATGATTGTATTCTCGCACACACCTATCGTCCTTTGAATTGATTGTATAGCTCAAACAGTCCAATATGTATAAGCCTTTACTTTGATTGTATAATTACGTCGATGGACCACCTACAAGTCTTTGTGTTGACTGTTTAATTCAAATAATGCGACATATATAATATTTTTAGTTTATTGTATTGTTCAAATAATGCAATTCGACATGCCTTTGGTTGTCCGTACAGTTCAAGTAGAACTTGACAATTTTGAAACACCATTAATTTATATAATGATCATTAAGTTCATCCAGTAAAACTAGATCTAAGACTACCACAAGATATTATCTCAAGTGTAGAAAATCAACTTAGAAACAGAGTTAAGAATATTTCTACTGTTAAAATTGTGTTTTGGTAGTTGAGCCTACTTTTTATGAGCTACAAAATTAATTCGGTGAATGTTCTTCCATTAAGGACAGACTTGGCATGGCCAAGTGGTTAAGGCACTTGACAAGTAATCTGAGGGTCGCGGGCTCAAATCTCCGTCACACCAAACATGTTCGCCCTTTCAGTCATTGCTGTGTTATAATGTGACGATCAATCCCACTATTCGTTGGTAAAAGAGTAGCCCAAGAGTTATTGGTAGGTGGTGATGACTAACTGCTTTCTCTCTACTATTATACTGCAAAATTAGTTACGACTAGTGCATATAGCTCTCAAGTAGCTTTCCGGGAAATTAAAAAAAACAACCAAACCATTGAAAATACGTGATAAAAATATTTTACCACACCTGTATTTATCATTTGCTTTAAAATACCGCATGGTAACATATACCTTTGTTTCTACAGTGTATTAAAAGGAAAATAAGTTACAGAAATATTTAAATAAGAAAGAGACTCAAGAATATCTTTTAAAAATGCATTAAATAGTTGTAATTACTTCTATAAAAATAATTATATTTCTTCAGTTCTCTTTCCACGTGGCCCTCTAGTAGCTCAGCGGTATGTCTGCGGACCTAAACGCTCAAAATCCGGGTTTCGATACCCGTGATGGACAGAGCACAGATAGCCCATTGTGTAGCTTTGTACTTAATTCAAAACAATAACAAATCTTTCCACGATAAATAAAATAATTAAGGTAGTTAATGATATTGTCCAATGATCTTAGTTTACAATAGAAGTAACAGCAACATATTTGTAATTTTATCATTAGAAATATTTCTAATAAATGGTTTGATTTGTTTTGAATTTCGCGCAAAGCTACACGAGAGCTATCTCCGCTAGTCGTCCCTAATTTAGCAGTGTAAGACTAGAGAAAAGGCAGATTTTCACCGTCACCAACCGCCAACGTTTGACTAATCTTTTACCAACGAATAACGGGATTGACCGTTACATTACAACACCCCCACGTCTTAAAGGGTGAGCATGTTTGGTGTGATGGGGATCTGATAAATGATATTTATGAAATTTAACTATCTAAAAATTCACTCAACAAGATAAGAAATAAAATTATTTTTTTATCGAAAAATCATGATATTTTACGTTTGGTAAAATAATCTCATTCGTTGATCAAATGATTTATTAAAATAAATCTAACTTTATAAAACAATTCAGTTTGACCAGAGGTACTTCATTCATTATTTTCACTGATAATTCTAAAATAACATTCTTGATCTTACACAACGATTTAATGTTATTTTATCAATATTAAACTATATATTATATGCTTCAGCTGGTAATCACAAGCAGTATAATGTATCATATTTATATGCAGAGTTGTGAAACATAGGAAAAGTGGATCTTACTATACTTTCTAGCTATATATTTATATTATATAGCATAAATATTTATCTCTCTCGATTTCATACATTTTAGTACATTAAGTACTCAGATTTCATGTTCTTTCAACACCATTCTATTTTGCATTAAATTCAACTTCTATTAAATCAAAAGATATAAATACTGTTATGCTTCCCCTCACAATAATTCCATTTAGTTTTAGTAGCTACGTACAGATGGCGTTAGAAAATTAAAACTGTCAGAGATTTTGCTATATATATATACATTTTACTTGTCTCAGAAATATTACGTAAGAGTCAGTTGAAATCTTCCAGTAAAAAAATAATGTTCCAGAAGTTATTAGTCTTTAATTTTTTAAAAAAATTTCAACGCAGAGGATGTGGGTACGTCTTCCGTATTATCTCATTAATGTTGATATAGTCCTGAGATGACGAAACACAACGATTTGTTTGTTTGTTTTTTAATTTCGCGCAAAGCTACACTAGGGCTAGTTGCGCTAGCTATCCATAATTTAGCAGTGTAAGACTAGAGGGAAGGCAACTAGTCATCACCACCCACAGCCAACTCTTGGGCTACCCTTTTACCAACGAACAGTGGGATTGATCGTCACAATATAACACCACCACTGCGAAAGGGCGAACATGTTTGGTGCGACGAATATTCGAACTCGGACCTCTTACAACGGACAGCGTACGAAGTCAATAAAAGAAAGACGCAAAACAGAAAATTCTGGTACAAATGGTTAGACAGATAGGAGTATTTCAATGCATGAAAATATTCTCTTCTTGTAAAATCTTCGTTCCTAATTAAATAGCGCGCAGTAAAACAAATTTTGAGCTATTGTTGTTTTTCAATACCAAATTGTTTAAGAATTTTTCTGAACTTTAAAGTATTTCTTTATATACATTATTGTATATCTAACTACGAATAATCACTATGAATAAAATCGAAACGTATTTTTATAGCTGTACGTACACAGAGTACGCTTCGAGGCAAACAACATGTATGAATTTTCAGTTTGTCTGTTTTTGAATTTCGCACACAGCTACACGAGGTTATCTGTACTCTCCTTCCCTGACATAGCAGAGAAAGACTAGAGGGAAAGCAGCTAGTTATCACCATACACCACCAGCTCTTGGGTTACTCCTCTAGTAAAGAATAGTGGAACTTTCCGTTACATTATGATGTTCCCACAATTGAAATGGCGAGTATATTTGGTCTGAAGGGGAATCGGATTCGTGATTCTTGGATTATGATGCGAGCGCCCTAACCGCCTGGCTGTGGTGGGCCCTTATAGTTTGTTCAAATTTATTCATTAAAATGTACACAAACGTTATTCGATGTTTTTTTACAGTTAGACGTACACATTCCAAGGACTTTTGGAAAAATATGTTTTTTCTTCTTGAATAATATTGTATAATAATATGAAACGTAACTCTTTGTTGTTTTTGAGTAAAATTCGATAAGCATTGTTATAAGTACTCGATTGTGAAGTGTAGACTCTTCCCAAAGAATAAATCCAGGAAAGCAGTTGAACATAGCAATTACTGTAAATACGAAAGTGTAAAGTCTGGACTCCACGAAATCGCTTTAATTTGGCATTATTGTTGATACCCATGAAACCTTTTATTTAGTGCCATCTGATGAAATTAAATACATTAAACGTATGAGCCTATATTATTCATAACATACTGTTAGATTTAGATATAAAAAAGCATTAATAGTACATCAAGTTTCCTGCAGATGGAGATGTCTTGGGATGAAATGGAAATGGTGAACGAAGGTAATTTAAAGATGTGTTTTCATAAAATCGTCTTAATTAACAATACTGCTATACCTCTCTTCCCTTTAATTCGGAATGGAAATTAATAACTTTGAAATTCGCAGGTCGATCTGCACAATGGACATAACTCAGATAACCCATTATGCAGCCTTGTATCGTTCTTCAATAACATTTGACAACTTATTTAGTACAAATATATAAGGCTGAGTTTCCGCATATCGTTTTATTTCACTAATTATCAGTAAAAAAACACGTTCAAAAGGAAACGTTTGAAGTATAAATGATCATGTCAGACCTCTTAACACTAAAGCTTAATAAAGTAAGGTTAGTCTTACCTATGAAAGTTTTCTGTTTGTGTAGATCAGAAACAGTTTAATTTTAAAATTTAACCTAATAACTATGGACGAGTGCACAGAATGGATTTTTATGTGTTGTACTGTGTCATATAAATTCTACCTTATCGGTAACGAAGTTAAATTTGTACCTTAAACGCGTTCGATGAATTTATTTTGCAATTTTGCCTATTAGAAATTTTCATTCCAGACAGGAGACAGTCTATGAGTTTTTAATTTTTTTCTAAGTAATGAAAATATTTTTTCTATTAATCTTTCGACGTTTCATCTTTACAACTTCGTTAAGTGCTACAGCTGTTAGGTAGCTCTTCAGCAGTTTAAAGTCTTGAGAAAGACGTAGCACCAAAACGTCTGTAAATAAATAATATTCGTGCCAGCAGCTGTAACCCTAGATTAAGTTCTAAAATCGAAATGTAAAGAAATAAATGAATAAATGTATATTTTTTTCCCGAAAGATAAAGGTAATTTGTTTGTAAATTATAAGAAATGCATCTATTTGAATGTATATTGGGTGTAAATGTTTTCTATTTGACATTGTCTGTGTTCAGTGATAGTGTATTTGCAGTCTCTGAAAATGAATTATCTTTTTGATTATGTATCGAATAATAAAAATAAGCGAAGAGTTATATAAATATTTTAAAAGTAGTTGTTTTTTAATAAGTAGCCACCAGCTAATACAGTGGTAAGTCTACGGATTTTACAACGCTAAAATCAAGGGTTCCATTCCCCTCGGTTGGCTCCGCAGATGGCCCGATGTGGCTTTGCTATGAAAAAACACACAAACTCTATAATAAGTGGAACAGTATATCACTATGACGCATTTTAGACATACAGATGAGGATTTTCAATTCGATACATTAGGCCTGTGTTATGTAAATATCATGTAAATGTTATGTAAACAACAACCATGTCGAGAGTGTTATGTAAATGTTATGTAAACGACAACCATGTCGAGAGTGTTATGTAAATGTCATGTAAATTACATGTAATGTCGTGTTTTAATTCCCATATTTGTTATTTATAATTCTATATTTATATTATTGTTTCGAGGTTCAAACCGGTGAAATTTAAAATAACATTTTAGAATTAATTAAAATTCATTTAGAATTATTCATGTAGAAATTTTTAAAACTAGGTAGATTGATCACTTGTATTGGCCTGGTGTTTGTACCGTGGAATTCTGGGAAGTTACGCGATATAGTATATAAGCAGACGGCGATGCGAGGGAAAGAAATCATCCATTTTTACTAGGGTCAAGAAGTGAATCATCCATTTTTACTCGGATCAAGAAGTTTGTCTCGTTTGAGAAAGTTTAAACGTTTACCGTGTGATTATTCAAATTGAATTTGTGAATAGAGCTAGAACGACTAAAGCGGTGAAATTTTTATTCCGTCAATCTTTACAATTCAGTCGGATTACGGATTATACCGAAAGTCAATACGAATTGGACGGTGAATTTTTGTTTGAAATTACCCATTCAAACTTCGAAAATTTCTCCGTGGGACTAAATTCACCGCCTAGATTGGAACTTTGGATTTCGGATTTGGACACTCATTCTGGATCATATTATTAAGCACAGGCCAGTACCTTTTTGTATTATAAGTGGTTTTGAAGGTTGAAACTGGATATCTGTTATTGCTATTGGATAATTTATTTTGTGTCTATCACATAAGTAGATAATTGTAATAAATTATACAAGCTGCTTTCTGTGTCTTTCTGTTGCTTTCAGTCCACATAAAAAACGTAACAGCCTGTTATTGGCCAGTTTTGTAAAAAAAACGATAAATTCGGCATATTATTGGTCAGACTACTTTTTTTTTGCAAGGGAATACATTATATTTATTATTGACAAGTGGTCTTTCTCATAACGGTAAATTCGGCTTATTATTGGACAGTTTTATTTTGAAATGGATACAGTTGAATTGAATTATTATTGGTCAATGAGCAATGTTTTCTTGCTCATTCACTGACCTTTGTTGGTATCAAATGAAAAGTGTCACGCTTACAAAGACCATTGTTGTTGTTTTTTGACAAACTAAAAATATTTGTTTTCATTAAGGAAACAACAAACGACTGGAAAACAGTCTTGTAAAAAAGCGCATTCTCGTAATATCATTGCAAGTTTGTTTTTAAATAAAAAAGACACATTTATCTTAATGATAAATTAGCAAATGGTTATAATTAAAAAAATAAGTAAAAAAACAACAAAGTGTAATAACAATATTAGTAAGTTTTCTGTTTGTAGAGGCGAGTTGGAGTATAGAAATAAATGATTATTGTTTGAACTCCTCTGAGTGTTTACAAGAGAGATTCGAAGACGAGAAAGTAAACATATGTTTCTCTAAATCATTGCGTTGTTGTTCTCTTTTCTTTTGACCCTCAGTGACTCAGATGGGA
Source organism: Carcinoscorpius rotundicauda (assembly GCA_011833715.1). Taxonomy (NCBI): domain Eukaryota; kingdom Metazoa; phylum Arthropoda; class Merostomata; order Xiphosura; family Limulidae; genus Carcinoscorpius; species Carcinoscorpius rotundicauda. Next base: position 55,057,205 of record CM022399.1, on the reverse strand, counting down.
ACTTATAACATCGAAATTCAGATTCAATCTTCATGCCTAATACAACTAGAATAGCTCATTATGCAATAGCGCTTCAACGATTTCTGGTGACTCATTTAGAAACACCGAAGGGCAAAAAACAATGTACACTGTGCTTCGTAATAACGTTTTCATTATTAAAAATCAATGAAAAACACTTCCAAAAGTATAAAAAATCATGTAAATGTAGTTCGTTAGTAAAATTTTCCCCAGTAAAACAGCGGCAAGTTTAAGAACGCTAAAATCTGTGGTTCGATCCTCACGGTGAACAAAGCAGATAACCTAATGTGTCTTTGCTGTAAAACAAATAAAATGATCAAAATCAAAAAGTTACTGCTTTGAAATGTGTTTTGACACATAATGGTTTGAGAAAAATGTATAACTTTAAAAACGACTTAAATTATAAACAGTGTTTCTAAATTTTCTTTCCCAAAAACACTTTTGATTTGTCAGCGCCGTTTAATTAAAGGAAAAAACTAAATTTATGGTTGTTCTTTCTAGTGAAGAACTCTAGACTCGAAATCCACTGTAAATTCAGAAACATGAATCTTCTGAAAGCTGGCATATCTAACTGATCTCCGCCGATGAAGTCAGTGGGGCCAACTGAGGAGCATGACGAGGGCGGAGCTCTATTTCAGCCCATCGTTACGAAGCTTCGTCTTGTCTACTTAAAGCTATTCATGTGACTTCAATTGCTTATTCAGCTCCTCCGAGCCAGATGATGACAAATGGATCAAATTGTCTTTGAAATAACATAGAAGATCATCTGTGAGCTTCACCGCTTCTACGTCAGTACGATCATAACTATTAAGCTCATTAATCATAAGTTGGAACTATCATTTTCCTGTCCACGTAAAACCAAACCAATCTTGTTTCCTGTGTACAGGCTGCATCTGTGATAGCAAGATAATCAAATTATTTAATCCCCGCTCCAACTTTATCATCACTTATTCTTCCTGCTCCGTTGACCAGCGTTCAAAAGTCCTGAAGGTCGACTTCGCTAAGCAGTAACGGAATAGTGTCGTCTACGAAGTACCACACCCGCAATACGGGTGTAAGGCCACAGGGGAAGGTGAGGAATTTCTCTCACGTCCTGTACGGAGGTCTCTTACATTTGTTTCCGAAGTTAAAAAACAATGATAAACACGTTCTCTGTCGTGGTTTGTTCAGTGAGTGTTAATGTCACTGATGAAAAACAATGTCAAAAACTATACTGACGTGATTTTTTTCAATGACTATCAATGTCACTGTTGAAAATCAGTGGTAATAATGTGCTCTGTTGTGGATTTTTCGAGAATATTAATGGTACAGTTGGAAACAATAGAAAAAAATCATTCCGTTGTTGTTGTCCAGGGACTTTGTCACCGTTGAAAAACAATGACAGTTAAGGTACCTGACTTAGTTTGCCCGCTGACTGTCAATGCCACTATTAAAAAATTACCGCAATAAACAATCTGTTTTGGTTTGTTCAGTGGCGCCCCAACAGCACAGCGGTATGTCTGTGGTCTTATACTGCTAGAAACCCGAGTTTCAATACCCCTAGTGAGTAAAGCACAGATATTTTTTTGTGTTGCTTTATGCTTCAATACAAACAAAGCAAAACATTGTTCAGTAGCTGTCAATATTGAGAAACAGTCGCAACAATGAATTTGAATACATTTATTCATTAACTTTTAATATCACTGGGAACCTAGAATGTTGCACTAAATTACTATAAAAGTAATTCAATCTTGACACAGCGACAAAATTAAACATTAAAGTATGTTCCCTATCATCAGTCTCTTTCACCTCTTCTACTACAAGATGAATGAATATGGTGTCATAAAACAAAGGAGTCAAGCGTAATAAGTGATTTGTTTTATTGGTTTTGATAATATCTAGAAAAACCACGACATTAAAACAAAATTACCGAATAAGAAAACGCGTACTAAAAGGTATTGGTTGGGTTGGGTTTAAATTTCGCGCAAAACTACAAGAGGGCTATTTGCGCTAGCCATCTCTAATTTAGCAGTGAAAGACTAGGGGAAAGGCAGCTAGTCATCACCATACACCGCCAATTTTTAGGCTACTTTTTACCAACGAATAATGGGATTGACCGTCACATTATAGCACCTTTATGGCTGAAAGGGCGAGAATGTTTGGCGGGACGGGGATTCGAACCCGCGATCCTCTAATTGCAAGTGAGACGCCGTAACTATCTGGAGTTGCTAGGCCAAAGTAGAGTTAATATGGAGACTAAAAAAGGATTCCTGATGTACTGACAAACGTCTATCTGTTTTTTACTGTTGATAATTCTGATATAAATGCAAATGTTGAACACCTTCTAATGAGTCTTAGTAAGTGGGAAACACTTGTGGAAGTTTTGAATGTTGTATATGTATAAAGCGTGAAACAGTATTTAGTCATTAGTTATTTTTCTGTTTGTTTGTTAAGTTGTATGACGCAATAAAATTTCTCACAGAGAGCAAATGGAACTTATAGGAATTATGTTTCAGATCTTATATTGCCCTTGGAATTAAGCTTTTCTTCATCGTTTATGATTAACATGACGACTATGATGATGAACTATTTTCATGGTGAGGTCTTGGGCACGTATCCTAACAAATGTACTCTTTTCACAGACCATAAAATATATGTAAAAAACAGTCTAATGCCTAATATGGGCATTCGATTCTTGAAATTGACACAGCGAAGTTAGATCGTTGTGTGGCTTTGTGCTTAAATAAAAGAAAATTGTATCCTGCAAACAAACGACTGTTCACCACAAGGGAATACATAGATAATCAACAAATATTCCAAAGACTCTACCCATATATTTTATCTGTAAAATATCTATCTTGTGATTTCATACACTTTGGGCTGTTATTCAGATTTATTAGACAAATAAGATATAAGCTATTAGATAGACCCCTCCCCCCAGAAAGCCTTTGAAACTACTTAGAATAAAGATCGGTCTTTAAATGTCTACATGTAGACTAACAATGACGAAAGGAAGTGTTTAAACAAATATGTAGTTTTAATATGTAACCTACTTCAAGCGACAGAACAGGATCTAATTTAGTTAGCAACTTTTGGAACTACAAATTATCACACCATTTTTACAGAGAATGTTTCTAAACGTTTATTTTGAAATTTTAATTTACAAAGCAATAAGGAAAAGTCAAATGCCTTCTTGAAGACTGTATATAGAACACTATAAATCGTCTCTATATATAGAGATATGTACGTGTTTTCTTTAGGTTTTGCGCGCTGTTACGTAGGTTTGGAAATCAATGTGAAGTCTTTTTAATGATAAAAACAAAGGGTTGTAATGGAAAAAATTAATTTTGATTCTTGAGTCTCTCTATAATGTTTTTAATTTATATTAATTTAATCATTGTTATTTTATAATGCTGATTAAATACAAATATATACGTGTCACCTATACGCGAAATGGTGATATCGGATACTTTAGACTAATATGGTTGTTGAATACAGAATGTACGATTCTGAGAAAGCAAACATATAACCTTGTGTGGAAACTACTAAAAGATCAGCTGAGAAAAATAACCTTGCAATGATCAAACATGAGTAATGATAATAAATTTATGGTTAAAGCCGTATCTTGATGAGATCGACGTATCATATATCATTTTTAAAGTTATAGATAAGTTATATATCTAAATGTTATATCTAAGAACATATAATAGTTTCTTTCACTGCGGTGTGTGCATTTCACTGTTATGCCTGAAGAGTTCATCGTTTGGTTTGTTGTTGTATCGTGTTTATGTGAACATTTTTATTAAAAACTTTAGACTAGATGCTGAGTTTATCTTTACGAAACCGTAACGTACTCACATGACTGATATGAAAGAAATATGTATTTCAGTATTAAATATTAGAGTGCAAAGCAAATGTATCACTCTCAGTATATTAACTTGTCAAATCGTATTCCTATTTAGCTGATTTCTTGAACTTTTAGAAAGATTTTTAAATAATAAGTAATTTTGTGGAATTTCTTCAAATAACTTTGGTCGATTCTAGAAAGTGATCAATTTGTTTAATGTTCAGAAATGGTAAATAAAAAGTTTATTCTTTTTTATGTTTTTATTACTTACTTACTAGTTCGGAAGTTGTAAAAAGTGCTAGCTGTCACAACGACAAGAACGAAAGTTTTTCATTGAATTAACAGTAGGAACGCCCAGCTTAGCGAGTCTTGCAATAATAACTGGTTCCTCGGGATGGAAGTATCGGAAGACAGAAGATGATGCCTGCGGCGGCTGCGGAAGCTAGTCTTTCCCACTATAATTACGTACAGAATGATTGTCCTTGCCGTCTTGTCAAATATTTGCTGTTGCTCTAACGGAAATATTTGGCGGCTCTGTTCCATCATTATGTTCTCTTGTACATACTGTTCCAAGAAACTCTGTATTTGTATTTTATTATATATATATGTGTGTTCATATATATTTGGTGTTGTTGTTTTGTGTTTTTTAACTTTAGCATCGTAAAGCAATCAGCATCAGATGGTTGGTCAGAGATATAAGACGACAGGTGGCTCAACCATAAGTCTGAAGGCTTATAATTCTAAACAATAGGAATTCAATGTCGGCAATTGGCACAGTAAAGATAAATCATCAAGCATATTTGTACTGCGTAACAAACACCGATTTTACAATTAATCATTCGATTTTGTACTTCGCCATTGATTTATCGAAGCCACATGATATACGTTAAACAAATTACTAGCTACAATAAACCAATAAATATTTCCAAGATTTAATATAAAAAAGATAGTAAAAAAAGCAAATCATTTTTACACACGCGTGTGGAAGTGTGTACTGTTATAAAAGTGTTTAAAGTTACTCGTGTAAATTTTCTTAAACTCAAGTAATAGCGTTACAATAATATCGGAACACATACAAGTACCAGAAAAGCTGCGACAGTTAAAGTATCATAGCTGTTTATTTATATGCTGCAATGAGCATGAAAGGGTCAGTGATAAGTTCTGTGGTGGGATAATGCTTAATTTACACATTACTTTATGAAGATACACAAAACATGTATCCTAAAGTTTAACATATAGTTAAGCGAAAAGTGACTGGTGTGTTTTAGTTCCACATATTTAACTTGGTAATGCAGAAGGGCCCGGCATGACCAGGTGGGTTACATCATATGACTCATAATCTGAGGGTTGCGGGTTCGAATCCCCGTCGCACCAAACATGCTTGCTCTTTCAACCGCCGGAGCGTTAAAATGTGACGGCATATCTCACTATTCATTTGTAAAAGAGAAGCCCAAGAGTTGGCTGTGGGTGGTGATAACTAGCTGCTTTCCCTTAATAAATTGTGAGGTACTTGATATTCTATAAGTGTATACATACATACTTCTGAGCTGCTTGTCACAGGAAGCTACACAAACCCTAGTTGGTATGATTTTTTATTTTATTTTTTTTGAGGTAGCAAAAATGTCTGATTAAATAGCCGGTAAAATAATACTTTTCTTGAAAGATTTAAGCTTTGTTTTAGTGAAGGGATATTATTGTAAAATGATTTCGTATTTATATATGTAAGATAAATATTTTAGAATTGTTAAAAACAGTTGATTCCAAGAACCGCTTCAATAGAAAACGGAATTAGAACTTCACTAAATTAAACCTTTTTTTTTACAAATGCCACAATCATTACAATGCATGAATGGAAAAGATAGAAATTGACTTGGTGACCTATTTAGCTAGAATATTAAATACTATTTTTATTGAAAAAAAATCAGCACATTATTATTTCACTTAATTTTATCCCATAAAGTATGCCATAAATGCTTTATATTGATCAAGGATTAAGAACGCTGCTCTAACAATAGTATACAAACATAGATTCACGCTTGGAAGGTCCGGCATGACCAGGTGGTTAAGGTTATAGACTCGTGAATTGAGAGTCACGGGTTCGAATCGCTGTCACACCAAACATGCTCGCCCTTTTAGTCGTGGGGACGTAATAACGTGACGGTCAATTCCATTACTTGTTGGTAAAAGAGTGACCCAAGAGTTGGCGGTGGATGGTGATGACTGGTTCCCTTCCCTCTAGTCTTACACTACTATCTGTGCTGTATCTACCACGATTATTGAAACCTGATTTCTAACGCTGTAAGTTTGAGAACATACCGTTGTGCGATTAGGGTGGCATGACCATGTTTAAAGAAGAGTAAATGTTCACCCATAACTTATGTATAAGGAGAAATAAGCACAGTGCCTTTACCAGTAAATTGATAACCAATTGTACCTCACTGTTTTGTGAAACAAGGATGGTGAGAGCTGCACATCTTATACATATATGTTATATATGGATTTTGACTTTGCTTTAATGTAATATTTAAAGTAAGGTTTGTGCAAGCGATGAATTAGTTGAAAACAATAGGCCAAAATGATCATGTACATCGCTCATGCGTGGGTAAATCATTTGTGCTTGTCGCCATTTGAACAGAATAATCTTTAAGATCTTTGAAAAAGAAATGTTTAAAACAGATTTTAATGTCACGAGGTCAAAAGTTATTTTAATTACAGGCAACTATTTACTCGTTGCTGTTGAAGTGTAAAATGTGAAACTCTGCCATAATAATCTTATGCCAAAACGTACCTTCAATATATTACACATAAAAAGTAATACATTATCAAATGTTTGTTTCACAGAATAGTAATAGTGGAAATTAACACAAAATTAATTAAAAAAATAGTACTAAAGCTTGAAATAATCTTCAGTCACTAGACACCAGCTTATCATAAACGTTTCTTTCGTATGAGACTTGTTTGAATAGTATTAAAATATGCAATCACTAACAACATTACACATTATGTGTTCAGAATAATTTATGAGATATTATATTGTTAGAATATATTAACGTAAGCAGTGTGTAGTTGGTCCAGCATGGGCAAGTGGTTAAGAAGCTAGACTCGTAATATGAGGAGCATGGGTTTGAATCCCCCTCATACCTATCCTGTTTGCTCTTTCAGTTGTTACGTTATTACGTGACGGTTAGTCCCATTATTCGTTGAGTAGCTCAAGATTTAGTAGTAAATAGTGATGAGTAGCTGCCTTCTCTCTAGTCTTACAGTGCTAAATCAGGAACGGCTAACGCAGATAAGCCATCTTGTAGTTTTGCGCGAAATAAAAACAAAACAAATAGTTTGAAGTTTTAGATCAAACTAGTAAAGTTAGACTGAAACAAAAGAAAAACGAATAAAAACTTTGTTTTTAACGGAAAATCTCAACGACCTATTGATTTTTTTTATTGCACACTTAGTTCTTTCACTATCAAAACAATTGGTTAATTATTGAAATTGGTTTAATACTAAAAGCGATTTATCAGTAAAAGTTATTGATATTTTCAAAACTATTTCTGTTAATGTTAATATTTTTTATGCCTTTTAAGCAATTAACAGAGCTCTCAGTCATTAATCGGGTTTAGTTGGAAAGGATTTAGTAGCAGTACATAAATTTAGGACGTTTGATGTAGTTAAAGGTTCGTGTAGCTTAGAACATATACTGTAGCTGGAGGTCTATAACGTACTTTGAGGTAAGAACAATATTCAAAACTCCATTGGTATAAGAAAAAATTTATATGGTAAAATAACACTACATTCAAAAGAAACTTTGATGCGTAGAGCAAAGTTTATGATAAACAACACACCTCTGAAAATATGTTTTAACAGTAGATGGCAGCACACTATTATATATGTACTTGTTAGAGACCAATCATTCAACATTTTTTTAACTTTCATTTTGCAGTTAAAGCAAAATTACCATATAAATCAAGCAGTAGAAACAGAGAAATAAAGAGTACTCACATATTACCTATATCTATTGGTATAACCAGCAAATACTAATGAAAATATAAGGTTTTTGAAGTAATATTTCAATTTTTTAAGACTGGATGGAATAAGTAGAGAACTTGCGGTATATTGTATGGCTCAAATCTCAACAGTACAGTAGCATATATTTAGCACTCTTATCAGAAGAAAAAAGATGAAACAAAAGACTATAACGAAAATATTAAGTGCAATACATTTATAGGTGGATAAAATAAACATCAGTGATTTATGTATACTCACGCAAGAGGAAATATTGAGAAAATAAAACAATAATTCATAAGTGCTGAGTAACAAAGTTGTAAGCAAATTATATCAATTTACATTCTTCAATTATTCGTGATTTATGTTGATGTGTTAATCTGTGTTAAGATTTGTATCAACACTCTTGGCATGATTATGATTTATATTAATGTCGTAATTTAAACTAAAATCTGTTTTTACATTAGTGGCTTGGTCATGAGTTGTGTTATATGGTAATATAGGTTAAAATTCGTATCTACATTCTTAACTAAACCATAGTTTGTGTTTATGTGGTAATCTGGTTAAAACTTATACTTACATTCTGAGATAAAAATGATTTGTATTAATCTCATAATCTTGATGAGGACATTCCCGAAAAAAAATTAATACTTGAAGTATTCTATGCAGTCTCAGTTAGGTAGAAACGAGTCATAAGATATTCTTTTCATTGTAAGATAAAAAACATACATTAGCTCTGGCTGAGATGTATGTATAAATACAAATTATAACTTATCTGTTAAGGTTGTGGACAGTTAGTCACGATGGGTAAATTATTGATAAAAGTGAAAGTTTAGCGAAATTTTCTCTGAGATCATAGAGAGAGAGCGTAAAATATTAAGTATTACAAAATGAATAAACGTGGGAGTTTAATTCGTCGACCAACAGTTTACACTTGGATGCACTTTCTGAGCTTGATGTCTCATGTAAACAAAGTCCTTACACTACTGAGTTACAGCAGTGGTGCTAAGCAAATCTCGAACTTCTTGGTCCTCAAGTCAGCTTATAAAGAACTCTAAGAAATATTTTTAGATAAAACAAAACACTTCACTTGCAAAGGTACAACAAGCGTACAAGACGTTCAGAAGATTACCATTCTCCCGTTACAGACTCAAAGGATGCACAACAAATATTAAATAATAGGTAGTATTTTCACGATGTTCATAAACTTAAGTAAGAGAAAGTGTTTTATTACTCTTAAAAGCATACAAATGTTCTATATTTTAAAAACAACTGGGTTTAAGATAAACTGTCTCCATTATACAAGTGCATATACAATAACTTTTATTACTATAAAACCTTTACTCTTGCTCTACCCCAAGTGGTATCTGCCGACTTACAACGTTAAAACCCGGTTTCGATGCGCGTGGTGGCTAGAGCACAAATAGTTCTTTGTGTAGCTTTGTGTTTACTCACAAACAACAACAACTTTTACTTTTCAAACTCAGTTAAGCAGCAAATACAGTTTTCACGCTTTGTCATTCTTTATTTCTTTGACATACTTAGTTTTGAAGTAGCCATAAACCGTTATTTTTACTTCTAAAAGCACCCATTTAAAGAAACGTTTCAATCTTTCGAAAGTCACTTGTTGATATTAACGAAAAAATCAATACCACAATTTCTTTATATCTAATGTGACAGGAAGGGCTGATATTTATTAGCATATAGTGTCACTTTTTGTTTTGCAAAATGTTCATGTTACTTTAAAAAATGTAAAATATAAAAAAACATTCATATCATTGTCCCTACGTAGAAACAAAGAGTTAAGTCTTTGTTAGCTAGAAACCACGTCCAATAAGTTTGAGTCTGTTTTCCTGTAGCCTGACAGCTGGAAGGCGTAATAGATTTTTATCATAACAGGCCTAATCAACCTACAACTCGTAAGAGTCAGAATATTTCTCTTTGCTCCACTGAAAAGACAGCACCCGGTCAAACAATGACAAGATATTTTCAATTGACGAGAGAGCATGATATTCTCATGTACGAATTAACAAACCTACCAAATGGAGTGTAGTCAAGGGAAACAATAATACTATGTCTTATCTTTGTTGAAAACAAAAAGCGAAAAACAACAACACACAGATGGAAACCTCTCAAAGGTTCAATTAACTTGAAATAATGGGATTCCGAGCCTCTCTTCATAAATTTGTTTTAATTGTTTTAAACGTGTACATTTCGCTGCTGAGCTTTGACTATAGTCCACAATTTTAACAATACCTTATTCAGATTAACATTGAAACCTGGATAGAAACAATGATCGTGTATTAATTTTTTACTAATATCAATCCCAGCATTCTTTACCTATACAGAAATATATATCTCTTATTGATACTACTATGAATTATACTTTGGAAAATCAGCAGTATTTTAGTAGATATTTCAAGTGTGTTTTGTGATAGTGCGTTTCTATGATATTTTCTTAAGTTAATCCAGATTTAAACACAGAGGTTCCTTAAAAGCGTTTATTTAGCCATTGATAACACATGATAAAATGGTCATACTTGTGGGATCAGTTCAGTAGTGTACGGGAACTTTATGGAATGGATGGCTTATATTTAAATAAGAGCACCGCTTTGTTTGCTGTAGCTATTAACTCAGCTTTAAAGAAAGTTTTGAACTAAGACTAGACAGTGGTGAGGGCCAGGGAAAACTAAATGCAAAAAGAATAAGAGATAGAAAAAAGCTAAACATAAGAAATGAGTATAGTAGTTATAAGGGTAGGCTTAATTGTTCTTATTGTAATATTTGAAGTATAAAAAATGAATTTTGATGCAATGGGAATAACTGAAACATGATCAAACGTAGAAGATTTTGATGACATAAATTTCTTTGAAATACAGAGTTTCAAGCTATTTAACCTGTTTAGTGTCGTAGACGAGATAACTCGTCCAAGCTAATCGGTAACACAGTGCCACGGAACACTTAATTCGTTCTCAATAATATTGAACTTCAACGCTAGATTTCAGCACCATACATGCGTTTGACCTACTTACAAATTGTTTCACTTTCGATCCAAAATGGCGTCATGAAAAAGTTACAAATTGAAGAAGCATTAGAGTTGTATTGCAGCAGCTGAAATACTTGGCAGTCAACAGGTTAATAATGATACAGTACGGAAGAGGGAGAATGTTTTTTTTTAATGTATAAGTTATTTACATCCTATTAAAGTAGAAAATACCAAAAATAATAGCAAAGATATAGAATATATTTAAGTTTCAATTAGTGGATGTAAAGGGAAAAGGGTTTTACAAGGGATTTACTGACCTACAGATTTTACCGATGAAAACTTCACAATGAAATTAAGATTTTAACTATCAAAGAAGTCATAATTATGGGTGATTTTAATTTCAAACTTATCTATTGGGAGATGCCAGAGTCAAACTATGAGGGAGAAATGTTTTTGAAAACTTTTCAAAATGGCTTTCTTCACCAAGTGGTTAAGGAACTTACCAAAAACAGTGTTATTTTACATTTATCATTAACTTGAAGTATATAAGTTATTTAGAGGAAAATCTGAGTACAAATGATCATTGCTCTATTGGATTAAATATTTTGCTGGATATGAAAATCAGGAGTGATATTTTGATTCAAATTGTAAAAAAAAAAAAAAAATTTTAAAGGTAAGCGGCAAGACTTATCTTTTGGAATTAGGCAGTTGAGTCATTTGGAAACACTGAGGACATCTGGAAGATTTTCAAAGATATATTTAAGATTAAGCGCACAAAAAGTATAAAAAAAATTAAAAAACGCAGTATAAATATAGGAATTTTAACTTGACTGGTATGACAAGAGATTTAGAAGATCAAGTAGAAAACTGAGAGATCAGAAAGGATGTGTGAGAAAAGACTGGCTGATAATGTAAAAATCAACCGAAAACTCTGATGTTTTCCTCCGTTTTCAAAGTGCACAACTTTTATTGTCATTTTGGTCTGACAACCAGTGCCTTAACACGTGTAATATCACATAACTTGAGCTTATAACCTTATTACATATATTTCTCTTTAAAATAACAAAAATATCCCTTTTGCGTTTCTTTTTTTGAAGAGTATATATATATATATATATATTGTCTAATTAGTCAGATAAATATGGATCAATATTTCATTTTTTTTCCAGAAGGAGTTTAAGCTTGTTTTGTCAAAAAATATAGTTGTGAATTAATCATTTGGTTGTTTTGTTAAAGTAATACAGAATATGTCGAAGCAATCAGCCAAAATATAATTAATGGCTGATTTTTTAAAAAATTAAAAAACCACCACCAAAGAACTACGTCATATAGCCAGACGCAATTACCTCCAATGGACAGACGAGATCATAACTTCTTTCAGTATGATGTAGTAGATGTTAATGATTATAACTACATTATTTTGATAATTTAACGGATAAAATACACTCATATATATATATATATGTTTTAGAAGAGGTTGAGAACACCCTGAACGCCATTACGACTTAATGGATTTATATCAACACTAAAAAGAGAAAGAGTTTGAATTTCGTGCAAAGTTACTCGAGGGTTATCTGTGCTAGCCGTCCCTAATTTTGTAGCGTAAGACCAGAGGGAAGGCAGCTAGTCATCACCACCCACCTTCAGCCCTTTGGCTACTCTTTCACCAATAAATAGTGGGATTCACCGCAACATTATAACGCTTCTACAGCTGAAAGAGCGAGCATGTTTAGTGTTATGGGACTCGAACCTGCGAACCTCAGATTATTAGACAAGTGCCTTAACCACTTGGCCATGCCAGATCTGTAAGAGAAAGAGAGGAATATAGGGTGATTATCATTGTACGAAATGATACTGGAAATCTGTTGAACGTTAGAATAGTTATTAAAGTGGAAACCTTAACAAATACGTTAAGAAACTACAGCTGATACTATGGAATGAAATTAAGAAAGAAACATTGATCAACAGGTCCAGAACAAAATCTTCAGTTAAAAAAGGAACATTGATTAACAGGTTAAGAACAAAACCTTCAGTTAAAACCTATTATAAACGTAGTGACGGACTGGAAAAAACAAAGATAGAAATAGGGATTTTTCTTTACTGAATTGCTTCTATTTATGTTTAGAGTGATATATGAAGGGGCCTTCAATACATAAGCTGAAACGTAGCCCCGTTTTTCAAACAAGCAAAAACAGTCCACCAAAAAAGCAAAACTCTGTCATGTCTGCAATACCTAAAATAACACTGAAAGAGTGAGGCTAAACTATTGTTTTAAACTTAAATAATCATCTAAGGCGTAAATAAGCAATAGTACAGTATATATTGAATTTAGTGACCCATAAATTATCGATTGGTTCAGAAATAACTGTTTCTGAATAAATAAATGTTTCAACAAGTCATGATGTAGCTGCATGTATTAGTAACCAATTCGTAATACGTTTCACTAGTTCGTTCGTTTTGAAATTAATGTTTTCAAACTAAACTTCTCACAAATACCCCCCGTTATTAAGCAAAGACTTAAATCAATTAATCAAGCTGAAGGAAATGGAAAATACGAACATATCATAGAACTGTTAGGTTTGTTGGATACCAACGTCTGTTGGAGAAAGGCTCAGTGTGATCAGATGTTTAAGGCATTCGACTCGTAATCTGAGGGTCGCGGGGGGGGAAGCAAATTGGACGTGATCGCTCTAACGACAATGCTTTATCAGGCCGTTCCTACGGTGAGATTATGACGGAACGATTGTAAGGTTTGTTATATAATACCCATATTCGTATCATGTGTTGTAGAATTTAAGTCTATGTGCTAAGTAATGGAGTTTGTAAAGTTAAATTTATTTGAAAAACACTATCTCCAAAATATCAAGGAATACAGTATATATACTTAGAAAATCCTGATCGAAAATGAGCTTTACTCAATAGAAACAATTTTTATGCCAGACCCACATGGTGTACTTTCTGGTTCATGAGTACCAATGCAATTTTTGAATATTAACAACAAAAACTATATATTTTTAATGTCGTTTTGTTAATATAATAAAAAGGTATCTTAAGTGGCACTAGTAGTTTTGGTATATTCAGTTTATAATAACTCTCTCTCAAAGCAAAATATCTCGTGGGCAGTGAGCTGTAAACCAGCGGCATAAGTATGCCCATGTAGCCCCAAAAATACAGTTGTTATTTTTTCACGTGAGGTTCATTCCTCATGGGACACAAGAAAGTTTACAGATTTATGACCCTAAAATCCCGGTTTGATTTCCCGCGGTAAACAAAGCAGACAGCACAGTGTGGCTTTACCCTAAAAGAAACAATTTAAGCTCTTTAACGTGCTAAAACTGGATGTTGTAATTGATAATATTTTAATAGATTTTCCATTTTTTATATACGCGTTCCATGAAGAATGTGTTAAAATTTCGCGTGGTCTTTTCAGTATACAGTTCTGCACTGAAATAAGTTATTGTAAATCAGGACAGTCTGCTTCTTAACCAGCCAGGGTGCGACGTGCTCTGTTTTTAATGATGACAAATGGAATGTCACGCCACCAATGGCTACTCTTGGAACAATGGCGGCTCTCCAGTCATGCGACACCTTTCCGCCTATTTTATCAAAGGAATTGATGTACATGTTAAGGGATTATTTATCATCTTGATTGCAGAGGGGGCGCTGCAGAGTTCAATATGTGGAAGAGGGAGATGACTACTTGTAAATGGATATACGTGAAAAAAAAAACACAAAAACAACGCTCACCAATAAACTTTAGTCAGTTTATTCTGGTTACAACAGATGTTTCATTAGTTTCTTATCAATAAAAGGACTATGCGATTGTTTTCATATGTTTATATTTTTACATTACAGGGCCAAAAAAGCAACAAAAACAAACAATTGGAGTTACGCTTTAAGTTAAGCATAATACAATCATTCAATCTAGTTATACAATGTTTAAGTAATCAAACGCGAATAAAATCTTAAACGTATTAATAGTTATAGATGATCAATCAATCAATTTGAAGTAATCATTTTTGCACAAAACGTGCAATTGGTTTACATTTTTCGTGATACTTTATCTAGGTATAAAAACCAAGTTCTAATTCGTAAAATGCTTATAAAAATTGCCCGGCATGACCAGGTGGCTAAGGCATTCGACTCGTAATCTGAGGGTCGCGGGTTCAAATCCCCGTCATACCAAACATGCTCGCCCTTTCAGCCATGAGAGCGTTATAAGGTGATGGTTAATCCGAATATTATTTGGTAAAAGAGTATCTCAAGAGTTGGCAATTGGTTGTGATGACTAGCTGCCTTCCCTCTAATTTTTGCGCAGATAGCCCTCGAGTAGCTTTGCGCGAAATTCCAACCAAACCAAACCGAACTTATTAAAATATTGGTCCAAACTGATACATTCTCTTATTCAAATAAACGAGGGGATGATGCGTCTTATTCATGAGACAACATTTTTTTTTTATAAAAGATTAAAATACACAATGCTTCTGGACTGTCAGGCTATAACCCAATTGCTTAATAGTCTATTATCCAAGAATTAGCTTGTTTAAAACATTAGAATGTTTAAGGTGAAGTTATGGTTACATTAGTTTTGAGAAAAAGTTGTTGATTCTAAATGGTTGAGTACAATATATTAAAACGATTTTGAATATGACAAAAAGCCAGTCACGTGAAAAACAATGTAAATTCGTGGCGGGGATAGATTTTGACATTTCTTAGTGAGAAATTTCCAAAAAAATAGCAGTTTTGGAAAGGGTATGTGACAGCCTTTTCCAGCGCAAAATATTTATAGATCTAAATAATAAAGATATGTTTAGATCAACAATTTAGTATTTCCGAAACGGAAATATTGTACTAAAGGTCAGTCACGAAAAGGGAATATGAATTAAATCACATTCATAGCTTATTATTGTTCTATAGGAAATTACATTTAATAAAAATAAATACGAATATGAACATTTATTATATAGAAAACAGTTTTTTTTATAGATACAAATATTTTCAACTGTTTTAAAGCATGTCATTTTAATAATCGATTATACTTGAGTATGCATTCACTTGTATAGACAAAAAAATGTTGAAACCTTAGATACGTCTAGATGAAATATTTATCCTTCTTAAAGACCAGTTTGTTTTTAGCGTACGTAAGTATAAAAAATTAGTAATATTGTTTCTTATTAACAAATATTCTTAAAATTATATGAATTGTTATGTCAGGTAATTTGAATCACTGGATTTTATAAAACAAAGCCAGAAAGACTTTGCACATATGATTTCTTTTACTTTTGGATTGTTACCACAAAGGCAAAAAAATTAATGCATTGTTAATAAAGGCGTGTGTAATGTTTCAATTAAAATTAATTGTTGAAAAAAGTTTACCACTAAAGTAATCCTTCACAGATAAATAAGTAGCTCATAAACGAATGTTGCAAAAAGAATGAAAAAAAGAGGTTTAATATCAAAGTATTGTGTCTATTATATGTGGTGGAGAGTTACACTCATTTTATTCTTAAAGCTTGCTACTGGTTCACAGACTGGTGTATTGTAGTATTTTAGTGTCTTATTGTTAATGTGTATTACTTATTCACAGACTAATGTACTGTAGTATCTTATTATATTATTGTTAAAATTTGCTACTGATTCACAAACTGATTGATGTACTGTAGTATCTTAGTATATTATTATTAAAGCTTGCTACTGGTTCACGAACTGATGTACTGTAGTATCTAAGTATGTTGTTATTAAAGCTTGCTACTGGTTCACAGACTAATGCACTGTAGTATCTTAGTATATTGTTATTAAAGCTTGCTACTGGTTCACGGACTAATGCACTGTAATATCTCTTTCAACTAAAGTCATGTGAAGACAAAAGTTGCCGCTCTTTTTGTATTACATCAAGTCATGTCATAAATAATGATATTTTTGAAATGACCCACCAACCTCAATGCAACAAATGCTTTCAACAGGCAAAATGAATCTAAACCATTTCAAATACAAGGGATACTACATACACGTTTGTTTTTATTTAACTTACGATGTGGCATGACACCACCAAAGTTGACTTAGAAGACAATGAATGTGAACAGATTATTATGTTATTTTTCTGTTTAGAAGTTTGAAAGAGGAAATATTCTTTGAAAACTTGAAAGAGAATATTTAAATACATTGCGTTTGTTTTAATGACTAGCTTCTGTAAATGAAATTTGAAATTTTGACCTGTTACATCTAATGGAGTTTATTCATTTCCAATGAAGAAGCCGCTTGAGAAAACTCTTTTTTAAATTGGTATATATATAATAATCAGTGATGTCGAGAAAACCCACTTGTAAAAAAATATATATGCATAATAGTTTTAAAATGTAATAATTTAATAAGATTCGCTAATTGCCAGACAAGTATACCTCGTTAAAAGAAAACAGTTGTGACAGGTATTTAATCTTTAAATGAAAGCACGTAAACATTCCTAAACTGGGTGACCACATGAAACAATCTTTTTACCAGTTATAACCAGTGAAGTTTGATAATTGATAGAAAGGTGGCAACTCGTGAAAAACTGTTCTTTTATCTGTTATATCTAATAAAGTTCATTAAGGGCTACAGGAAGAGTCCCACCTGTTTTATTCGTTATATGTAATGACGTTTGTTAATTGCCAAAAAAAGGAGCTATCGTAGAACGCTTTTCCTGTAATATCCAATAAGGTTCTCTAATTGCTAAAGTATTAGAGTTCGTAAAAAGACCTTTAATTACTATATTCTAAAACAATATCTGAGGCATTTTGAGCCTTCGCGTGAAAACAGATATAGTATTAAACCTAGAAACTCAAACGGAAAGTCAGAACGAACTCAACATCTATATTCTTGATGTTACCAATCCAACACTAAGCGAGTATTTAGCTGGCTGTCTTGAAGAGATGCCCGGTATGGCCAGATGGTTAAGGCACTCTACTTGTAAGCTAAGAGTCGCATGTTCGAATCCCTGTCAACTAAACATGCGCGACCTTTCAGCCGTGGAGGCGTTATAATGTGACGGTAAATCCCACTATTCGTTGGTAAAAGAGCAGCTCAAGAGCTGGCGGTGGATGGTGATGACTAGCTGCCTTCCCTCTAGTCTTACACTGCTAAATTAAGAACGGCTAGCGCAGATAGTCCTTGTTTACTTTGAGCAAAATTCAAAACAAACCAAAACCAAACTTGTCTTAAAGATAGAGAAAAATATGTATCTAAACTCAATTGTGAGTCAAGAAAACCCATGTCGCCCTGATTGAAATAGCTACTGTAACATTCTTTGAAGAAGTTAAACATTATTTGATACAAATGGCTCAAGAAAAGAAACTGTGAAGAGAGTTTTTTTTTATTTCATATTGCGCACCACAACTTGCCGCTGGCCCCCTTGCTACACACATAAACTAACGCCTTCATTTGCTCAGCAGGGGGGTACTTGTAAACAGTCCAGCAAAGCGCAGAGAAAGAAAATTACAGGCTTTGTGTTTGCTTACGAGCTGTTAACAAATAGTGACAAAAAATCAATTTGAACACCTCTGGTTCTATGGAGCAGAAAAAATACATTATCTTAGTTTAACTCGAAAAGAAAAATCACATGGCATTTCGTACTCTCATATCATAAGATAAGCTACACTTCATATCTCCGTAATACATTGTGTTAAGTCATTTTAAGAACAATTACGAAGCGTACGTTACACAAAGAACTTTATGAGATTAAAGTAGCTAATAACCTAAATAAACAAAGGCCGTAAAAGAGGGTAGTTGGAGCTCAGTGTCGGAATGTAGAGAGCGGTGTTAGATGTTTGAATATATAATTTTATTTATTTTATTATACTGATATAGGTACGCCTAATATAGGAACGCCTTTATACCTATATTAATATAATAAAATGAATAAAATTGAATATATTCAAACATCTTACACCGCCCTCTTCATTCCGACACTCAGTTACACAACCCCTTTTAAACATGTAGTTGGAGCTCAGTTGCAGTAACGGGTGAAATGAATGAGATGTAAATTATAAATGAGAATTTAAACAGATCAGAGAGAACAGGAACTTGCACGCTGTAAAATGAGGTAAACGTTCTTTAAATCTTACCATTGTTTTTAACATTGCATCATCATAGGTGAAGGTTAAGGTGGCGCTTCCGGTCTCCTCATGGTTTGAGAAAACCAGCAGCCGGAAAATTTGCCTGATCGTTTGAGATATTTATTTTCTTCTTTGTTTTTTAACATAATTCTGAGTTTAATTTTGGCCTTCTCAGTTGCTTTGACATTTCGTTTTAACAATGAACCATTATTCAAGTCATTTAATTATGATTCTGTTTCATACTGAAAGTGAACATTTATTTATAGTAACAAATGTAACTGAAAAGTAACGGGCATCTACAATCACGTGCATTTGATATACAATTAAACTAATGTTGGTTTATTATTTCGTTTTAACAATGAACCATTATTCAAGTCATTTAATTATGATTCTGTTTCATACTGAAAGTGAACATTTATTTATAGTAACAAATGTAGCTAAAAAATAACGGGCATCTACAATCACGTGCATTTGATATACAATTAAACTAATGTTGGTTTATTTCTCACTACCATTGTCATTAAAACGAACAGCATCAATATTAGAAAACTAAATATTTTCTAACGTCATTTGGTATGAACATTTGTATTTTGTAATCAATATTTTACCCCTTAAACTTTGCCAGTATTGTTTCACGTGTCAGTTTTAACTAAATGTTAAATGATTAACGCTTGTTATGAATTCCATGCCATTTTAAAGTACGAGTGAAACTCGTAGTCATGAAACTATAGTATTAAGGTTACCCACACAAAAACATTTTTGTGTAAACTACTCTATCGAGCTTTTTTGTTTCTTTTTGACAATTTAATAATAGAATATTATTATTAAACTTTATTTTACCGCAGTTTGTTAAAACAAGATTAAAAGTCAAGTATAATGTAATCTATTTCAAAATTTCTGTTTTTTATTCGAATGCACAGCAAAAATATGAAGGAAAAAGAGTGCTTAGAACAACATATGGTAATACAACAACATACAAAACCACTGAAGTTGTTAGGTAATATCCACACAGTTCGGTCCTGTGTACAGCGTTTACCTTTTGGTGTCCTTGTTAAACACTCTGTATGGTAATTTACCAGGTTGCCAAAAGTCTCGATTAAACTCATTGAGACAAAAAATTAATTGAGTAGCCAATATTTCAGCCAAACAAACGACCTTCATCACTTATAACTGTTCTAAAAGTTTCTTTGTATTTTCAGAAAATATTTCCATGTTTCGCGCAAACCTGCACAAGGACAATCTGCGTTAGACGTCCCTATTTTGGGACTGATGGACTAGAGGGAATGAAGGTAATTAACAACTAACAATCACCTTGAATTTTTGAACTACTCTTGCCCGATAGAATGGTGTGATTCCATTGTCACAGCTTTAGCGAATCCACTCCTCCAAAGTACGAAGCGTAGTTTTGCAACAACAGAACCCAGATCACGAATATTTGCTTCACAGTTCCGACATGGTAAAATTTAGGTCACGCCCAACGTGTGTTTAGAACTTATGATACAGCAGTTGTAATTATGCATGTGTGAAGTTGTTTTCTAAATGAAACTTTTCATGTCGGCTTCCAAAAGGACATACCCTAATATGATTCATGAGACCAAAGCTTAAAGTTACACTCCGACAAATCACGTTGTAATAGCTAATACAGATGAGTGTGGTACAGCGGTGAGTCGAACAGTGGATCTAACTGTTCATGGTTCGCGATATGTTGCCGCCGAAAAGTAATTCGCCATCCCGTGCTTTTCAATCCGGTCCTTGGCAGTAACTTTAATTTTAGACCTTTCAGGCCTCGAAGAGGTTTAAAATATAATCAGTAATAAGGATGCTCAGAAACATGTTGTTCACTCCGCTTTGGAGCCTCGGAAGCATTATGAAAATGATAATGAAATCTAACTATTTCTTTATATTAGCCCAAGAGTTGACGGTGGGTGTGAGTTATAAGCTACGTTCTTTTTAGTCAATAAATTCAAAATTAGAAACGGGTATTACAGGTAGCTGTCGTGTAACTGTCAGAAACAAATCGAACCAAAGAATTAGTAATTAGTAAACGAGATTTTCTAATGTTTATTTCAGTCAAAAGAGAAGGAAGGGAGAATCTCTCATGTAAAGCGTTTATAATAACTGAACGTTGTCACCACTTTCACTGAATTTATTATCATGATTATTAAATGAGATTTTTAGTTATTATAGAGTACGTTCTTTTTATTATTATAATGAAGTTCCAGTTATCTATTGTGATGATTATAAATCATTTATATTACTGGCATGAGCTTTGTGCATATACGATATGACGATTTAAAGTCCTGTGTACGAAATAGTTTTATCTGTACCAAATTAGTATTAATTCTCAATCAGAACACACTGACATTTCAGATAAAAACTAAACATAAACCAGATGATGAGTATACCAAATCAAATATACTTTTTTTAAAGATTTTTACTTATAGCAATTAGAAGACATTACTTCATCAGATGGTTATCCTCTCTGTTAAATATATTTTCGGCGGTAAACCTAATAACATCTCACGAGATATGAAGAACTTAGAAGCTTAAAGTTAGTCCTAATTAACTTATTCAGACTAGGTGAGTTTTTATTTTCTTAGTTAAATTGATGGCAGGCCATCATGTGAATTGAACATTAATGTAATATAATTTCTTTCCTAATTTCTTTGTAGCTGAAAGTTACATATCACAAAGGTGTTTATAATAAGGCCATTTAGTTTGTAAATATATATCAAACTCAAGTCATTCAATGGAACAATCTCTTTTCACGTTTTTCTAAACACTTTCAGTGTAATGTTTTATGTTTTGTGGTAAGTTTTCTTTAGGTAAGTAACTCAATTTATTTTACCCTGACATGGTTACTAAAAGTTTAAATGTACAAAACACACGAAAGTATTGTCTTAAGAAACACATTTCGTCTATTTTTTCATTAAAAGGTTAAAGAAAACTAAGATGCGTTACTAAACTACACAAATAGCGAAGCATTTCTCGTATAATTTTCTTCTAATTTAAAAATGATCAAAATTTTACAATGTTCTTCAGTATTCGTGGAAAAGACGAAGTATAAAACGTGTTTTTGCGTGTTCGGATAAGTTCCGATAAAAAGTTAGAACCTATTTCAATTAGTAATGTGTGCGTGTGTCTCTGTGTGTTTTCTTAATGGCAAAGCTACATCGGGCTATCTTCTGTGTCCATCGAGGGGAATTGAATCTCTGATCCGAAGACTTACAAATTAGTAACGTGTTTCTTCTTTTTACTTCGATTCGTAGGGACTTATTTTGATGTTTTCCAGAGATATTATATAATCCTAATACTATGCGTTAAGCAATGTAAAATTGATACACGTATTTTTCATGCGTAAGTGTATTTCATCACGTCGCCAGGTACCCTGCTGATAGTTTTCACAAGAAAAGTATATAATTTTGTATTTTACTTGAAAAATATTTATTCATTTACTACCTACACGTTCCCGCTGAGATGTAACACATTAAAAACATCTTTGTAAACATACCGCTTAATATAAGGTGTCTTTCGCTGACTCTAGGGTATGCTTAACTAATCGCTTATAACTTTAAAATCCGGAGTTGAATTCCCACTGTAAACACAGTGCAGATAGCAGATGTCTCTTTAACCATTTAACAAACTAGTTAACATTTTCTTCTAGAAATGCATAAAAGATTTTTGGCAGCGGCCACTTCAAATTGAAATCTATCCACAAAAGAGAGTCAGTCATTTATATCTATTTAAGGTACGACACACCAAAACATGCTTGCCCTTTCAGCTGTAGGGGAATTATAATGTGACGGTCAATCTCACTATTTGTTTGTAAACGAGTAGTCCAAGAGTAAGTGGTGGGTGGTGATGACTCGCTGCCTTTCCTCTAGTTGTACACCACAAAATTAGGAACGGCTAGCGCAGATAGATATCGTATAGCCTTGTGTGAAATTCGAAACAAAACAAACCAAATACGTTCCCTCAGCATTAATTTTTAATAGTAATAACCTGAGCATACACTTTTTACAGTAAAATTCAAAACTTTCAAAATAACTCCCTCAAAAAATCAGTAATATTAAATTGCTTATTCAGGAGAAAAAAGATAATTTAAATATGGGAATAACTAAGTCTGTTTAAGGATTGTGTTTTCTGAGGTGCACACAACTAAAAGAAATGTGTATATATATTGTTCAATAAACGAGACGATATTACTTTAATGTCAAAAAAGTTCAAGATATATTAATGACAGGTATGTTTTAAATTTAGCAACCCGTATCATTAGTCCTCCAGTGGCACAGCGGTATGTCTACGGACGCGCGCCACTCAAAAACAGGTTTCGATACCCGTGGTGGACAAAGTACAGATAGCCCATTGTGTAATTTTGTGCTTAATTCTAAACAAACACAATTAATTAAGTCTCCTGGGGTTACTCTAAACACGAAGTCTTTATTGAGTTGTTAATTCAAACTTTATATAATTTTCAATTCAAGTATATTGTTTTAAAATGACAGTCGTATATCTTTGTATATCTGTATTAACTCATTTTACTTAACGCGTTATCGAACATAAAGGATATTTTCTTATAGGTCAGATAGTTCGCTATCAGAACAAGTCATCCGTTTTTGGAGAACTGTTCTTCATTCAATTCTTGGCTCATTAGTGGGGAAGAATCTGACGACTATTCCATTCATACTAATCAGGTCTATGTCACTAGAACATTGAGAAAATCAAGCAGAGGGGCAAGCGTTTGCCGTTAACCGTCTCTCAGAAGTTGCCGCCAGGAATCCTAGAGCTCAGTCTCTGACGCCAGCCTGGCGGACATGAATCTGATAATAAATACACGGCTTGGGGCGCCAAGGCGGCTCAAAGGTCCCGACAGGGCACTGTGTTTCAAAGAAAATGCGAGGACGCTGTAGAAATGGGTAAATGGTCAGCGCTGACCGACGACCTTGCCGTTATGTATAGTATGTATAACTAAGTTCTCGCCTCTGTACTTCCTCACTTCAGTGTATACAATGGAAGAAGTACAAAGGTTAGAAAACATTTCTATCACTGCTTTAATTTACGAGAACATCTTACGAACGAGCATGTTCTAAAGAATATGCAGAAGTAACACATGTTACATTCAATTCTTAATTCGTTCTTGCATTATTGAAAACTTAACATACTTTGACAGACCTTTTTCTATGATGCACCTTCCACTGTACTTAGATGAAGGTCTTAAAGATCACTTTTAAGTGGACCAAAGGTACTCAAATCTGTTGAAGTTATATTGGGATACTTGAGAGATGTGTGATCGAACGTCAATGTCATAATTCTATTTTCCTCATGACTCGTTCTCTTTAAAAATGTCGGTGAATTCGATACGTCATTTAGAAGATTGTAAAAGTTTGGTTATATTTTGTTCTCTGGTTAACATTAGCAAAAGATGTGTCAAGCGTTTTCGTAATGGCTTCTTGGGCCAGAAGATTTTCTTTCAAAATTTGTTTTGTATTTTGTATATGAAATTAATTTATATTAACTTCTGATTAGATAAAGTTATCCACTTAAATCAAAACAAAATGTAACTCCTCTAATGAGTATATTTAATGAAATATACTGTTCTTCTATTGCCACTGATAAAGGTAGGAATGCGTTGTTTTCTCAATTGCACGTTTTTTAAAAATAATTTTAGTGTTGATTCTTTGCAGGTATCATTTTGGAGTTTGTTTGTGTCCTAAAATTTTGTGTTATTCACTCACTTTATTATTTATGAAACATTAAACACCATTTTTCAGGGGATGTTCGAAGTATTCTTATTTCTTTCACACGATGTTCAACCTTCTCCATGGTAGTTAATATTGTTTATATATATTCTTTTACCTCTACATGAGGTAAAGTAACAACACTTTCTACACTTGAAGATAAGCAGTCAACTACTACAAGGCCATAAAGTTTCTGGGTCTTTTGAAATACATATTAACCTAACATCCATCTACATCACCCCCTACAATCCCGTACGCATTTATACTCTCGTCCTTAAGACGTGTCCGTCAAAAGTCACATTTAAACTCTCTCTTTCTTAACCTGAAGATGACCTAGGAAAGACGAAACACTGTTCTATTCTTATTAATAAAAGTGTTAATACCAATACTCGCCGTACTGAGATACATTTTTATTTCAAGTGGGTTTTTCTTCATCAAGAGTGTGTGTGGGTGTTTTTCGTATAGCAAAGCCTCATCGGGCTATGCCCACCGAGGGGAATGGAACTCTTAATTTTAGCGTTGTAAATCCCTAGACATACTGCTGTACCAGCTGGGGGCTCGTCATCAAAAATATTTGACTTTTGTTATCCATTGTGCAAATTCTTTTATAGTACCTTAATACTTTTATCTGTGCAGTATTTTCG
This sequence comes from Carcinoscorpius rotundicauda, assembly GCA_011833715.1. Classification (NCBI taxonomy): domain Eukaryota; kingdom Metazoa; phylum Arthropoda; class Merostomata; order Xiphosura; family Limulidae; genus Carcinoscorpius; species Carcinoscorpius rotundicauda. The sequence goes on along the minus strand of CM022399.1, from coordinate 55,031,904 downwards.
TATTAATTTATAAGAAGTACAAATAAAATGCTATTGTTAGGCTCTATTTTTTACACAGTACTTTGGATAATGTTTGCATTGTATTAAATCCCTATGAATTGACCAACGCTTTGGTTTTTATACCATACTTCATAACTATCGTTATAACTAGGCAATTTCACATAATATTGTCTTGCTTACTCTTACCAACTACAATATATTTACATTCCTAATTAGTCTACTTATCTTATGTGCCTTTAGTTTACATGAACAGGAAAGCCTTTCTTGTATTATATGTTGTTCTTCTTATAGCAGATGAGAAGTGTCTTTGTCACAATATATCGAATTCTTCAGAATATAATACTTGGAATACTGTTCAGCACTCAAAATATTTATTTCTATTAATATACAGAGTAAAGGACTATGCCTTATGCGTTGCTCATTTTAAACGGATATGATAGGGTAATTGTTATCATCGTCTTCTGTGAAGTCCTAATTATCGGTTTACTGAAGTGTGAGGAATTATCGAAAATCCTCGCCTCTCAGTCTCGAGTAACTGTTAAACCTTTGATGTCAATTCTATGCATATCTTTAATTGTAACAGGTTTCATATTCTTATTTTTTATTTGATTTTAGTTTTGTTGTTGCTAAAAACAAAGTTACACAAGGGACTATTTGTAGTCTGCCCATCACGGATAAAAAAAAAACTAATTTTTAGGGTTGTAAACCAGCAGATTTACTACTGAGCCACAGATCTAAGAGATTTTAACAGTTAGAGGTCGGCCTGACATCGCTAGATAGTGAGTGCTCGAATCGTAATATAAGGATCAAGAGTTCGTTGCACCAAACATGCTCACTCTTTCAGCCTTGGATGTGCTATAATGTAACAGTCAGTCCCACTATTCGGTGGGTGGTGATAACCTTGCCTTTCCTCTCTTCTTACACTGCTAAATTATGGACGACTAGATCAGATAGCCCTCGTATAGCTGTGCACGAAATTCATAAACAAACAAGTAAACAGTTAAAGTTCACGTTATGACATAAATATGTGAGTTCTTACTCATTGAACGTCATTCACTTGCTTTTTTGGTAGATTTGTTTCATATTTGAAATTGACTTCTACAAATGCTTCTAAAATCCTTGTTAGACCCAAATTTGGCATCAGTTTGTCACTTTTGTGTATTGAAAATTGTTTCGTGATTCCAAAGTCACTACCAAATTTCGTCTGTCTTTGTTAAAAATCGAAGAGAAAAACTTTGAAATAATTCTTGCACTCTGATTGATCATTTAAAACAAATCCTGATCATTATTGTGCGGGATATCTTCAGGCCACCTATTTCTGTCTTTACAAATGAAAAATATTCACCCATCTTACAACACGTCCTTTGATTGTTATATTTTGGTGAAAAAGGTTGAATCAAAAGTTTCGCAAAGTTGATTTTTTTCTTGTAATGTCTGCAGATGTACTGCGGAGCCACTGAGGAGGAGCTGAGCATTTATTGACTGTATAACTCTGAGAAAACTCTCTGATTCACTCTAACTCAATATATATGTTGTATATGACGGGAGGAATTCAGTTTTAGTTCAGAGAAAAATGTTGTTTTCTTAGGATTTCGAATTAATTAACTTTTCTTCTCTACATACTGTATGATTAGAGAAATCCCACAACTATGAAAGTGAAAAGCTTTGAGACATTATCCCAATAAACTTTTTTGTAATATTCTACGCCGCATGTTTTTTGTGTGTATTTTATCTTACAGCAAAGCCACATTGAGCTATCTGCTGAGGTCACCGAGAGGAACTGAACCCCTGATTTTAGCGGGGACTCTACGTCGCTGATATCTTTTTAAAAGGTGCATGGATGTTTTATATCAACCTTTTGCACTATAATATTTGCTAAAAAAAATACGTTAGAAAATAATCTAAAAAGTTGTTGTTTTTTTCACGGCGGTAAGTCGATGGATTTACAACGCTAAAATTAGTGGTTTGTTCCCCCTCGGTGGACCTAAGAGATGGCCCGATGCGGCTTTGCTATAAGAATAACACACAAACACATTTTTCAAACAGCATTTATCGTATTTTCCGCTTAGGGTTGTTGTTTAGAATTAAGCACAAAGCTACACAATGGGCTATCTGTGCTCTGCCCACCACGGGTATCGAAACCCGGATTTTAGCGTGTAAGTCCGCAGACATACCGCTGAGCCCAGTGGCCCGCTTAGGGATATAAAATAATTAGATTGAAGACATGTTTGTGTTAAATCTGAAAACGTTACACTTATTTATTATTCTGTTTAGATGCTTCTTGCAATTATAGCAACTGAAATACCTAGAAATTTTATTTTATTTTATTTTTTACAACTGGTATATAATTATTTTTATTCAGATATTTTTCTACACTTTCATGCAGTTTTTTCTTGTAGTTAATCACGTCCATGTTGATCAGAAGCTACAGGTAAAGGTTACATATTGTAAGCTGAGTGTCAGTACAGAAGGTGTTTTCTACAAAGGCAGCCTACTAAAACAGGTGATACAATAACTTGTAAGAACTAGCTGTGGATACTTTGGAATTGTATGTAAGCTACTGACTGACGAACTATAGCCTAGGGGCCTGTAAGATACCATATTAAAGATTTTACCTAAGTATAAAAAGGAGATATCTTCATGACGCTAGGTCTAGTTCGTCTTAAAATGATTCAGTCCTGTTTGTTTACAGATGTAGGAAACTTTTTCTAGCCTTAGTGACCGGTATAATCGATCGCCCGGTTAGAAGCTGGTCAAACCAAGTGATTCATTATTAATAAAGGTCATATTTTATTTTTTACTTATGCCAACTTCTCCTCAGTGATATAACGGTATGCTTGCAAACTTACAACATTAGAAACCTTGTTTTGATATTCGTGGTGGGCAGAGAACAGATCGTGTAGCTTTGTACTTAACTTCAAACAACAACAACATTGTATATACTTTTGTTTCTTTTTCTGTTTATATTTGAATTTATTCTTTAATGTACATTTTAGAATCTGCATTTTTGTGAATACTGTTAGCCACTTGGAGGGTATCAGTGTATCTAAATACAACATCTCGGTTAAAATGTAAATTTTGGTGTCGTCGTCAAATAATTTACTATTATATAGTTTATTTTGGAATATATTTATTTTTCCATTTGTATTTGTGGTTCTGTAGACTTTGGTAATCATGATTTTTATGTAAGGGCACTTTTTAAGGCTACATAGAGGCTACAGAGGAGATAGATATTTATATGAAATGGGTGAGATGTGGACTCGAATGGAGAATCTGAAAACAACCAGGAAAAACACTTTTAAATCTTGAGCTCTTGTAACAAGTAATGAAAGCTATGACTGCTAGGCGTAATCCAGGCTGTATTAATGCAACCTCTAATAGTTATTTGCTGTAACCGGATGGATAGTGTTACACAAAGTGGTTATTGTAGGTCTATAAAGCTTAAACGTCCTGATACTCTAAATTACTTGTGAACAAACTCGTGTATTTCAAGGCATTGGTTTGAGTCATCAGTGATTACAGAGAGCAATGAGACGCAAGAGCTTGATGGAGTTTGATGCTGAACACATCTGACCTTCATGATCAGAAATTAAAGTTGATGTAGAATATGATGACAATAAATATTCTCATGTATCATGTCATTTCACAATTCTGCAACAGATTGTACATAAAGATCACACATTTGTTAGAATGCATTCATTTTTTTACTCCCAAATGACAAAAGTATCTCTCCAATGTGTAAACCCTTTCAGCTGGACAAAATGTAGAAATCTTCATAACAGGCACATAAATAATTGCACCATAATTAATAAGTATTGTGAGAATGGGAAATAGGTGAGCATACCAGTTTTTAAATTGATGGTTATTGAAGAACTGGGTCATTTTCTCAAATATTTCGAGCAAGTGAATGATTAGAATGGATGCAATCAAGATGAAATAGTGGAGTGCATATGGTTACACAATCAGTACCTCAGATAATTTGTATTAAGAGCGATGGGATGATTAGGACACAGTTCTATCCCATGATCGATCCTGTAGAGAATAAAGCAATCCAATTTAAAGCTCCTTTACGACAGCTTCTTTTAAACTTGTTCACTTATGCAGATAATTCAATGAGACAGGATGCGAAATGGTTCCTGAGCATGTCTCCCATACCTTGCAATGAAATACAAATTGTAAAGTTTTTGAATAAGTTTCTGAAAAAATGCGTGTAATACCAATGGGTCTTAAAAACATTTGCCTATGAAATTTATTTCATATTATTGTGAAAACACTGATGGAAGCGATCACATTTAACTGTATTCTGGAGCTAGAAAAGCAGCCAATAACTGTGAAAATTTCAGCTATATATATTCAACCCTCAGATAGACAGTTCCTTATAGAACTCTCTTTCTAAAAGAAACATTGACTACAAACTTTATAAGATGTAATGTGGCAGTCATGTAAAAGTACTTATGATTCTTCAGATGACAATAGGGCTTCCTAGGTTTAGTTGTATTAAATGCAGCCAAAGTTGTAGTCTCGAGGGTGCAAAGAAAGCAATGGTTTTGGCCCCTGTTTCAGCTGTTGTTTAAGGATCACTGATAGTAGTATTATCTATATCACCATTGAATGGGAATACTTATATCAATGCAGTAAGGTTAACAGTAATCATAACTGCAACATATACTTTAAACTAATTGAGCCTCGATTGGATCTGGTTACCAGATTGACTAAGTGCAAGCTATAGTCAGCTTTCATCAAATACACATTTTAGTTGCTGATTTGGAGACCTGTTTTGACATGAAGAAAAAGAATGAGCTTTCGGTGGATGCTGGTGAAGCTAGGACCTTACTACTTATTGTCATGTATCAGGTGTTCCTGATAGCATCCTAGAAATGGTCAAACAGATTTGATTGTGCAACAATTGAACGGCAGTTTCAAATAAAACCATTCAGTGCCATCAGACCGAACCTAAAAAAAAAGAGAATGAATTCAGAATGTGATAGCGATATCATAAAATGTAAAATCGATGTTCTGCATCCAGTATAATGCATTATCACCATCGTTTATGGTCACAGAAGTAATGTATTTAGATATATGTTGTTTTCTGTTTGGAAATCAGACTGTTCTTTCTCAAATATAGATTTATTTGAATGCTGGTGTTGTTTCGATAACAGCCTGTAATTACTCACAACTGACCACTCAGCTTCCATCTGAAATAGTCATTGGCACGATAACATGTGTACAGGTGACAAAATAAAAAGATTCGCGTAGTTAATGTTACAGTTCTTGTGCTATGTTTAAAGGACAACACACACACAACTTCTGGAGCACACTAAAAGAACAGTAAAATTATGTTTGGATGTTAGAGGAGGAATACGGTAATATGTGTTCTCTACCATATACTCATGAATTTCCGCATGAGTCCCTTGTGTTGATCAGATGTTAAAAAATCGTAAATGTGTACTAATCCTCCTACATAGGCTCACTCACTCTAATTTGATTCTTTTCTTGTTTTATACAGACATAGAACGCTTCTATCCACTCCACCAAGCAATTTCGAGTTTTGATATCAGTGGTGAACAGAGCACAGATAGCCCACTGCGTGGCTTTGTGCTTAATTACAAACAAACAAACCAGTTTAATTAAACTGCGGATTAGAACCCAACTAGTCAAATTATTTATTGTAAATGAATATATTTTTTACTTGCTCATTTGTATTTAATTTTGTTTCTTTTGCTCTCCACGCTTGGAATTTCTCTGAAATATATTTTTGAAATATGTATCATTGCAGATACTTTTAACCATCTGGAGGATATTAATGTGATTTTTGCCTTTCTATAAAATTTGGGCCCGGCATGGGTAGGTAGTTAAAGCATTCGACTCGTAATCTGAGGGTCGCGGGTTCGAATCGCCGTCGCAACAAACATGCTCACCCTTTTAATCGTAGGAGCGTATTAGTATTATGGTCAATTCCACTATTCGTTGGTAAAAGAGTAGCCTAAGAATTGACGGTGGGTTGTGAGGACTAGATGCCTTCCGTCTAGTCTTTCACTGCCAGATTAGGGGCGGCTAGCGCAGGTAGCACTCGTGTAGCTTTGAGAGAAATTTAAAACCAAAACCAAACCTATAAAATTTATGTTCGTGATATCATAATGGGCTCAGACTAAAAAGTGATATAAACATCACTGTGACAAAGAGCCGAAGTACTTTAATAATGCTGAGTTATAGTTTAAAAAGCCAATTGTTTAAATCAATATATGCTATTGAACACTCTATGCACTTTTTTTATGGTATTATAAATGTGTCACGTGTCAGTAAGTAGGTAAAATAAAAATTAATAAGTTGCACATTGCAGTATCATCTTTTACCAACTTTAAATATAACAATACACCTTGTTTTTATACTATCATAATTGTTCAAGGTATGATTGCAAAATGTTATGCATTAGCAAAGTAGTTTAATTGCCATTTAAAATTCTCAGTTTCATATGAGCTTATACAGTTTTACGATATTCATATTGGGAATTCGTGCAGGCCAAACCAAGTTTGCGAACGTTCTATCAGCCGTTTTCCCAGGGGCCTGGCATGGCCGAGCGCGTTAAGGCGTGCGCTCGTAATCCGAGGGTCGCTCTCCCAGCTGTGGGGGTGTATAATGTGACGGTCAATCCCACTATTCGTTGGTAAAAGAATAGCCCAAGAGTTGGAGGTGGGTGGTGATAACTAGCTGCCTTCCCTCTAGTCTTACACTGCTAAATTAGGGACGGCTAGCACAGATAGCCCTTGAGTAGCTTTGTGCGAAATTCCAAAACAAACAAGCCATTTTCCCTGAAAATGTCTAAATAAAAAACGTTGAATCACATTTGTTGCAAGCACGATATCTTTGTCTTACTGAAAGATGAATTCCAGACCAACATGTAGGTTGTTGGAGGAATGAATGATATAATGGATATTAATTTATTTGCATGTGAAATTTATCCTTTTACTTCGACCGCTTCTGTTAACAACAGTATTTGAATGAAGTACTTTTTTCAGAGTTTTTTATATGGTTTCTATTGAAACATAAATGCTTGCCTCAAATACTGCTAGGAGTATTTTTCACCAGGAAGAGTTTTAGTTCTAGACATTTGTTATATTGCATATCTGTCCTGAAAGGCTGTAAAGACCTTCACCATACTACTGCTGGGAATAGTGTGATTGCCTGTACTTATTTAGGCATTAGCTGATATGTTACTGACTGATAGGTTATATGACAATAATTACTGCATACATTTACAGCATGTTACGGGACATTAACAATACCATAACATTTTCATTTCATGCCCATCCTATTCATTGTTTTTTAGTTATTTCTCATATTCATACAATATTCCTAAATAATTCAAACAGTTATCTTGTGATAATAAGTTTTCATAAAACTAATCGTATACGAGTAATAATTTTAGTGTAATTATAAATCAGCAGATAATGTGTCCATGCATTTGTTTAATTTAAAAAAAATCCATGAGAACGTTCTGTGAAGTTAAACGAGACTTCTAATGATCGTGTAAATAATCAAATTAAGCCTTTTTAAAATAATCTCACCAATGTTTGTTTTGAATTAAGCACAAAGCTACACAATGGGCTATCTGTGCTCTGCCCACCATGGGTATCGAAACCCGGATTTTAGCGTGTAAGTCCGCAGACATACCGCTGAGCCACTGGGGGGCAATCTAACCAATAGTGGATATGACTGTAACTCATCAGTTGGAAAAGAAGTCACCTATATTTCAGTCATTTTATAAAAATATTATAAAATAGAATAAAGTAGTTTCAGCAAAGTTAGACTGGAAAAAATGTTAAGCAAAAGCACTAATGTTACGGAATTTATTTGCAAACACAGTTGTCTCTTGGTGGCACACTAATAACACTAAAATAGGGTTTCGATCCCGACTTTTTAGTATTCAACGTAAAAACATATTGCATAACTTTAAGATCAGACGAACATATAAACCAAAACACTGATGATTGAGTCTTGTAATTATTTGATAGCATCTAAGCAATACTTGAAGTTGGTTTTATTTGTTACGTAAATAGTTTAAGGAATGAGTGTTGTATTTACATTCTTGTAATATTAAAGACTTCAGTACAAACACTATTTTTATGCAATTTTCTATTCCATCACAGCTTGCAAACAAAGTCCACCCGTAACAGGTGAAGCTTGCCTCTGGGTGTGCGGAGGCATAATACGCCTTTCTAAAATTCAGCAGCCCTTTGGCAGGTCGGCAAGTTCTTTCAGGCCGTCAGAAATGGTGAATTATGAAGCTATTACTTCAACACTGCTTGCCAAGTACACGTAAGATTAACTTCGTAAAAAAAACAAAAGCGAGTGATAAAGAATGGGTTTTTGTAAGCCACAAAACTGTATCCGGTTCGAGAGTAACATCTTCAACGTACATTGGACACTTTTAGCGGAAACCACAGCTAAAGAATTCTTTGTGGTCCTGCATACGATAAAGTTTTACTAGAGCTGTCAATAAACTCTAAAGATCCAATTGTTTACCTCACGTGAGAAAGAGTGGGCGGTCTTAGTTCAATAATTCATGACAATCAGATTGCTCATTACCCAACAGGGAATCTTGTAGTTAATAGGCTTTCTTAAGCTTCTGTGTGGCCACTAGGCGGCGAAAATGGTGCTTTTTGCTAAAAAAAAAAGAAAGAAAGAAAGAAAAATAATAATCTTTACAAAGAATACTAGCACGACAGATTAACCTCTTTAAAACCAGAGTATTGTATTCAATAAAGTGAGAGTGTTGTCAATAACAATCAACAATTAATAATTCTAGTTTATTTATACTAACACTTTGGTAGTTAATAAAATACTCATAGTAATTGAAACGGGCTAAGAGCAATCTCCTAAGTCTATGCAATTAGAGCAATTAACTCACTAATAAAAAGGATATAATTTTTGAGTAAAATAATGCTAAAATCATCGCTCTCTGAATGCTTTTTAACAAATAAATGCTACTGAATTATGGATAAAATTAACTTGACTTTCTTAATGAAGTTCCAGACGAACCATCTTACAAAATGCATCCCACAAAGACTTTTGTTAAATATTGATCCACATTTCTCTTCTAACGAAATTCAAACTTTTGATGGTTAGAAAAACAGTTACAGATCACGGAGTTCATTATAATATAATAACCTTCTATTCACTTTAAACAACAAAATTAATTAAATAGTTAGAATCGGCTTTCTTGTTTACAATGGACTGCTACGCCATAAAATTGGAATAAGTTTTCATTAAGGCTTGGATCTAAATGTCTAATTAATAGAACTTCCTTTATCCGCAATGCGCTTTCCTTTTATGCAACCCATAGAAATTGAAATCTTTTTCGCAAAGTGTCGCGTTACACGCGTTTATTCCGTTATACATGTTGTTGATATGTATGTAAATACTGGAATGATTTCCATCGTTCCGTTTGAAGTGTCCATTTATACCGCTTAGTGGCGTATCATGGAACCAGTGTAAACCTGTTTAAAGCAGGTACATGTACATTTGTAAACAATTTATGACCGCTCTTGCATTTGGATATAATTTTTCAGCCTGGGAAAAGCTATTAATGCTTTTATGAAGTTTAACGATGACTTTCAGCGAAATTTATGGATATATAGATTTTAAAGTGTTTGAAATAGTTCACTCTATTTTACAACTTAAAGAGCTTACGTAGAGCAACATTATTGTTATGAGACAATTTAGGTAAATTAAACACTGGTGCTTGGGAAGTATTCTCTTTTCATAGGCATTTCTTCATGTTCCTGCTAATAAAATTTTCAAAAAAGCATTTCTTTGTGAGATAATTCTTAATGTTAAGAAGAACTGCTTTTCCTGAACGACTAAATAATATATTCAGTTTCGATTAACTGTAACAATACTCCCATAATCAACAGAAATTGTCCCGTCAAATATATAGTTTAATAACCTACGTTTTTTTATATGTACGTATAAAAGATAAATAAAAATTTTAAAAGAACGCATGATTTCGTTATTTATGAAGGCATGTATAACCAAAAAAGATTCGAAATAAAATGAATTCTGTTTTTCACTGTCTGTATCTTCTCTGTCAGTGAAAGTTTTAGAAATGTATTTTTTAATATCTTCACTATTGTTTTTTCCTAAAATAACTCTAAACGTTAAATGTAGACATCACAGAAAAAAATGAACAACTTAGTATAACCTGTATGTTTCAACTATTGTTATTAACGTGAATCTCATCCAGTGCCATCCGTTATATAGCTCGTGCAGATGAAAATTGTTTAATTAATTGAAAATAAAACTTATTCAAAATCTGACGAAATCTGGAAATAGAGCGTTGTATTAAAGAGGAGACAACCAACCGTGCATGGTCACAAACACACAACATATTTTTTTTCAAGGTGAGTTAATATAAATTTGACAGCTTTTCCTTGTTATGAACATTTATCTTAGCTACCGAGATAAAACTGGGTCATTTAGGATTTTAACTTGTTAAACGTTAAAAGAACATCATCGAGAAACAGCATGCTAGATCTTAATGCGAGTTTATAAAAAAAGAAACAGCGACGCCATGCAATATACGAAGTAAACGATTTGTTTATTAAATATTAAGTGTAAAGATTCATAATGGAATATTTGTGATATGAACACTGCAGAGTTGGAATTCCGAATTTTAGCGTTATAATCCTTAACTCATCTGAGGTTTATAACAAAAGAAATGTGTCATATTATTTTATTCATTATTATTCAGTCTAAATAAAATGAGTCAAAACAGGTAACGTTACAAACATTACAAGCCAGCAACTTACTGAGTTACAAGTGTTACGGTTCCAGCTTAGCGATTCACAACTCACTGGAACTGGTAACGATATCTAATCACTGTTGTTCATCAGTTACTCATCTAGTTTTATCGGCTTTACTGTTTAACAAGGTAAGAAAGTTAGTTAGCGTTCAGGCAGACAGATGTGTCCCTAAACTTTGGTGCCTAATTTGTAAAGAAACAAAAAAGCGTTATTAACTAATCCAGATCTTCTGTAGCTTTTTTATTTGTAAATTTGAAGTTTAGTGAGAGCGAGACAGACTTGGGTGAGCATTTGCACAAAGACTGTGGTAAGTATAATATGTCGGGTTTTTAGGTTTTACGTATTTGTACCACGTTATGATTACCAATGATGGTTCTTATTAACGTCTTCTCATTTACATTGTTTATGATGATTACTCCAGGAATTGTTACAGAAAAGATCGATAAAATTATTGTGATATCCGATAATGTATACATATACACGTATTAGCTTACATTAAATTAAAGCAATTTCATCATCATATTCTATTACGCGGCACGTAAGGCAAGTTGGACAGGCAAATATGTATGTTGCCTGAATAATAGAGTTTGGGCAAAAATGTTTGCATCCTCTTCTATACTGACATTATTGTTTAGATGCATGGAGCAGTTATTGACTAAATGCTCGGTAACACCGGACAAATATGTACACGTTGTTATTCTAGTCTGTATAAGTTGTTTTGAGATTTATTCGTCAAAACACACACATACACACGTTTTATATAAAATGGTGTGATTTTTCGAAACAGATAAAAGCTTTGTCCAGGCATTTACTCTATACTTGGTGTAGAGCCATACCTTGTCACGACCCAGAAGTTGTAGGGCGTCGAATTAATAGAGTGTTCAGAAAATGTATAAAGCAAATAGGCGATGTCAGAAGAATAGGATACACCCAGTGTACTGTCTCTAGAATCCAGAAACGTCATCAGACAATAGAAAACTTGGTTTCAAGAAAGATTACTGATAGACGATGAAAATTACTGCTAGAGTTAACCTTGTTTTGAACAATTTAACATGTCAAGGTCGAAAGAAGTCTTGCAACCCCTTAAAAAAGGTATGGAATGAACGTATTAATTCCAGACTATCCGAGAGATTCGTGCTCATCTTTTGTTGAAGAATACATGACGGAAGAATGTCTTTCCCACAATAAACTCACAGAAGGTAGTGCAGTACAATGCGTTTTTTCTAAAGTGGATACCCACTGTGTTGCTTAATCTTCATGCTTTATGTCACCACTTGCACACGTTTTACACATTCGAAGTTTAGGGAGACCAAATTTTCCTTTGAATGTGGAGTTAAAGCCTGCGTTGGAGAAAAGTCCCTATATTCAAGAAATGTCTTGGGCGTATCAGTTACGTACTCTGCACAGGCCGATTCTAAATGAGGTTATGTCCTGTGTTCTGTCTCTATGTCAAGATTCAACTTTAGAACACGTTGTGTCATTTACAAAAAAAACACTTTATACTGTTTATTACACAGAACTGCTGAATACGCATTTTCAACCAATTTTTCCTTTGTTGGACAGTTTTTTTAATTCCACGACACATTATTTGCTCCAATGGCAAAAAGAACAGTGAAAACATAAAACACTAAAAAAATGTATTTCGTTTTCAAGAAATCACTATTGTTTTTTTGAATTTCGCTCAAAGTTACTCGAGGGCTAGTTGCGCTAGCCGTCCCTAATTTTGCAGTGTAAGACTAGAGCGAAGGCAGCTAGTCATCACCACCAACCGCCAACTCTTAAGCTATTCTTCTACCAACGAATAGTGGGATTGACCGTCACATTATAACGCCCCAAGGGTGAAAGGACGAGCATATTTGGCGCAAAATGGAATGCGAACCCGCGACCCTCAGATTACGAGTCGCACGCCTCCTACAATTTTATTCAGAGTGTTAAGAGTTTTATCTTCCCAACTTCTATCTAAAGAGCTACATTGCTAAGCGATATTAAATCATATACACAGAGGCTTTTAAATTTTGAACAACAGTTTTTTTGTGCTTTTATTAATGGGATTTCGCGCAACACTACACGAGGGCTATCTGCGCTAGTCATCCTTAATTTAGCACTGTAAGATTAGAGGGAAGGCAGCTAGTTATTGCTGCATGTCATAAAATAATGCACCCATGGCTGAAAGGGCGAGGATATTTGGTGTGACTGGGATTCAAACCCTCTACCCTTAGATTGAGAGTTAAACGCTATAATCACTTGGCCTTGAGCAACAGAAACTTTAATTCTTGAATATGTTAACCTATTATAACCAGTACTTCTGTCCTCAGGATGGTCATAACAATTATGTACGAGCCTTCGAAAATTAATGTAATTTTGGAAGGCCAAGCTACAGTGATGCTACAGTCAATGTAAAGCTACTGTGATGTTACAGTTAATGTTTGTGTAATATTTTTGTAGGTAATAAAACCCTGTTGTAAACTAAAAATGATAAAAATTTCATTTTCAATAAGCTCAGAACTTAAAGTACTTCAGTGATTATTTTATCTCAAAGCAACAATGAGCAAATAGAACTAAATCATTCAATTGGAGATAAAGGTCTGTCTATCTGTTCTTAATTCTAAAGCATGTGGACTCGTGTTTTGTGAGAGAAAGTGTAGTTAAAGCCGTGTAGCCAACCACGTAACTATTATGACTATCGGAGCAGAGAGACCATGGGCGTCCACTGTACCTTTGAGAATTGACATCGTCCTAGGTAAAAGCTGAGAATCTCGTAACACCCTACTTATAGAGGCATGGTAAATGACAGCTACAAGGGTGATATAAAGCATAATTGTGTGAACTCTCCGTGACGGAAATTCTACTTTTTATTATACAGTGACTGCTTGTATAAGTCTATAGAGGGAGGGGAGCAGTGGCAGCGCGTGACATTTGTGAGTGTATGAATATCTAAATGCACATGTGTTCATGCATTAAATATTATGTTTTTAAATGCCCTATTTATTTTGTATTGGTTTTACTATGTAACCCTCTGATAAAATGTAATTTCTTTCATTTAAACTTTCTCCAAAGAACATGGCCATTTTTTTATTAGAACGACTAAATGTTCAGTTTAGTGCATATGTATAATATAAGGAAAAGTGTTCACGCAATTTTTTTTCTGACACAAGAGGCATTGGTTTTGTGTTTGATATTATCTAGTTAAACTAGAAAATCGTTTATTATTTATAGAAATTAGGCTAAATGTATTAGTATAATTTATATAAAATGCTGTGTTTAGTTATATTTTTTGAAGAAAAAAAACATGTCGATACGAGTTTCTCTTAGTGCTTAGTTTGAAAATTAAAAAGAGAAAGTAGCTAAATAACCAAATATTATTAAGTAAAATGGCACAGTTTTGCACTCGAGCGAATGTTTATATGATAATTTAATGGTTTTTTTTAAAGTCACATAAAGGACTTTCAACGAACGTTTTTAACCAATGAATCCTATTGTTTGAATGGTTTTGCTGTGTTTAAGTCCTAGATGTGTGGTGGACCATGGGAAACGGCATGACCTAGTAGATTTCTAGTGAAGTCCTACTTTGGGTCCAAAGAAAACTCCCAGTTGTTGTGTCAGAATGGTCATGTTCACTAGCAGTAACCACTCTAGCGCGAACAAACAATATTCCTGAGACAAGTAAAGTGGCCTCGCATCACTTAGACTTTTTATAATTATTATCATTAAAAACAACATAATTTATGCGATTCTAGAAAATTCTGACCTGATTTCAACCCAAATGGGAAAAAATAAATAAACATTTCAGAGAAGATTTAGCCACTTATATTTCCTTGAGAGTAAGTAGGGTACCTGATGAGTAAGAACGTTTATCTCAGATACCTCTGGTGTAGCTTTGCGCGAAATTCAAAAAACAAACAGACCTACATGTAATCACCTTTCATTTTTAATTAGCAACATCACGTGTTTTTTCTTTTCACATATAGAAATCTCTATTTATCACTCGCGCTAGTGTTCTTAAAAACGAATCTACGACTTTCACATCTTTCAAAATTCTTGAAAAAGGGCATTATAATGTTATTTGGTTTAATAATTTCATTCTGTACGTAATTTCTTAATCTAAAGGTTTAACATATAGAAACATGATTGTTAATTTACTGGTCATTCCTCTTTACATTCATCATCATTCTTATTTAAGGAGACTTTTCTCTTGTTTCTCTAGTAATAGTTTTTACTTTGATTTAGTTAAATACCTAGATAGCGAGGCACAGATTAGTTTAGCTCTTTTGTTCTGTGGTAGCTGTCCACGTGAAATTGAGGAACCCTACTTTGCGTCCCGTTACGTTCCACACTTTGGAACTGTGGGTGCGTCATAAGAGAAACAGCCAATTCCCATCATTTAATTAGAATAGCTAAAGGTTGCCGATGGGAGCTGTTGTCACTTCTATTTCGTCGATCAGTTCAAAATTAGGAGCACTTAATGCGGACAACTCTTTTCTTTGGTGTAAGACAGCAAACGCACTTTTTAAAAGCAATTAAGCGATCAACCACCTCTCAAGGTTGATCCTACAACACAGATTTGTCAACCTCACACTATTCATAGGAGGACTCTAAGAGCTGAAACAGGAAAATTTACAAAATGTCTGTTCAAACAAATGTAAAAAATAGTAATGGATTAATCGTGCATGTTAATACTACGTGTTTACGTTTTCATCTTTTTTTACCATTTTAATAATGACCGTTAAATTCAAAAATGAAACAACGACTTTCCATGACAGTTACGTATATGCTGTGTCAAAGAACACTTTGTTATCATGTCAAAATGAAGAATGGGCCTCAGTTTCCTCTCCTGGCCCCCTCACCTGTGCATATACTTATGTTTTATATTGGTTTGATTTGTTTTGAATTTCGCGCAAAACTACACGAAAACTACCTGCGCTAGCCGTTCTTAATTTTGCAGTATAAAACAAGAGAGAAGGCAGCTAGTCATCACCGCCAACTCTTGGGCTACTCTTTTACCAACGAATAGTGTGATTGACCTGGCCATCCGCCCGGCCATGCATGGCCATGTTTTATATTGAGAAACGTACAACACCTAGGACGGAATGATGTAGAAACATAAAATAATTTATATTTCAGCTCAATATACATGACATAGTATTCTAGGGGGACGGTTGTATGCTTACAGATATATAACACTAAAATCGATTTCCCGTTACAGGTATTTCACTAATACAAACAAATACAGTTGAAAATTCATTATTTTTTCTTTTGCCTGACATTCATCTGCAAGGAGGACAAACAAACCTTTCTTGCCAATAAAGGAAAATTTTCATAAATAAATTAAGTAGCGTCCCATTTCTCTTCAAGAAATGTTAATGAACCCCCAGAGGGCACGTGAGTTTGTGTCTTATTTTATACTATACTTCAAGCCATTACCTTTCACCCTGATACTTATTAATATGTCATTCAATGTCATTGATGTTAACACGCTCATCTTTGTTACTATGTTAAAGCGGTTGATGTAGTAATTACAATGAGATAATGATAAAATGACCTTGAAACTTCAAGAAACCATCAACTGTGACAAAAGAGGAAGAAAAGCATCAGATAAATCTAAAGTACTGATGTATTTTATTGTTTGTCTCTCCTGCACCCCTCATAATACAGCGGTAAGTCTACGGATTTACAACGCTAAAATCAGGGTTCGATTCCCCTCGGTGGGCTTAGCAGATAGCCTGTTGTGGCTTTGCTAAAACAAAAAACACAAAATACACGTATCTTCTGTTTGATACAACATTATCATAGTTTGTGATTTTCAGGGCATTTATTTTCTACATGTATCATAGGCCAATTTGACACACTGTTATATTTTCTATCCTTTTACTTTTTCTGAGTTTGCTTTTAGCCTGAGATAAAATAAAATATTAGCTACCATTTTATTAAGTAATTAATTTCTGTTCGAGGTAAATACGCGAATACAGCCTCAACAACATAAAATGTTAATTGAGGATAGGGTAAAACAAAGACCCTACAAAAAGATGGTATATTAAATTAGTTTTGAAGCCATCATAAAGTGATATTAATCCACTTAAGATTGTGCTATCTGTATCAAGTAATACATACAATAATATAAATTAATAAAGAATGAAACACGCATTTGTTTATTATACTTTATCAGTAATGTAAATCGGCCACTATTATAACTAAAATTTACATGCAAAACAGCTTTCTCACCTTTATAAACAACAAAGCGCCATTTTGAATACGTTAACCTGCAATCTTTATTTCAACAGATAAAGAGAGAGATAAACCGTAATCCCAACAGTGCTATTTATAGTTTCCCAACGAAACCTACAATATTAGCCATAGATATGCTGCTACTATGACGATTTCATACGAAAAATAAATAAATCTTACTGTAGAATCATGCTTAAACTTTTCTATTATCATAACTGAAAAGGGCAAAGACTTAGGAAATCCGTTATAGATTTTGTTTAGTGTTATTGTAGCTTGCTTCTATTCTTTGAATCACTGTAAATAAAAAGAGAAAAATCTTTGAATTATTATCGCTCAAAATATGTGAAAGTTTTTGCACGTAATATATTGATTATTGATCTAAAGATATGCCTTACTGTTAAATATTGAAGAACACTAAAAATAATTATTTCATCTAGTTGTACTTTTTATCAGTTCATGAAGAAATGTGTTGTGCCTCGTGTCGAAGATCAGTTTTTGATCAAGCTGTGCATGTAAACAAAAGGAAGTAAGAAACCTTGTTAGTGTTATTTACTCAGCTTGTAGGATTTGCAATATTTTCATTAATCTCGATCTGACAGACTGGAGGGAAGGCTTGTTTGTTTGTTTTTTGGAATTTCGCACAAAGCTACTCGAGGGCTATCTGTGCTAGCCGTCCCTAATTTAGCAGTGTAAGACTAGAGGGAAGGAAGCTAGTCATCACCACCCACCGCCAACTCTTGGGCTACTCTTTTACCAACGAATAGTGGGATTAACCGTAACATTATACACCCCACGGCTGGGAGGGCGAGCATGTTTAGCGCGACGCGGGCGCGAACCCGAGACCCTCGGATTACGAGTCGCACGCCTTACGCGCTTGGCCATGCCAGGCCATGGAGGGAAGGCAGCCAGCTAGTGAACAGCACACACTCTTGGGTTTCTCTTGTTAGGCCAAAATACAATATGTGACAGTCACTCTTATAGTTCGTGGTTCGAAGTAAGAATCGCGGTTTTGCAATAAATAATAGAAACATGAACTATCGGATAAACAATCCCAGCATGATAAGCACTAGGCCAGTCCATGATCAGTGTCCTTCATTTCAAAGTATCGAGTATGTTATATAATATTTTTCTAAAGCATATAAACGTAACTCTCTGTTATCATTATCGAAAAATTCTATTAAATACATTTATATTTACGAGGTTTTTATCAGACATTAATAAGTTGCGTAAGACAGCACGATTTATATGATTTTTCTCCCTTTTAAAGAAAGTGTTTGCCGTATAAATTAAATTTTTTTCGGCCTATACTCTCTCTACACTTAAATATAAGAGTAACATATCAATGATTTATAACAACTTAGAAACTGACATTAAGGTATTTTCGATTATTTATTGCGAACTTCGGTTAAGTTCGATAAATGCCTTTGCGCATAAAGACTGTACCTAAGGATTATATGCTGTTTATTGAAATCAACAAAATATACAGACAAATATACAGAATTACTTGTACCACAGGAAATTACAATTTATTTAAAGGTGGTGAAAATGTGCACAAAGTACTTTACTATTAATATTTTTAAGGAATTACAATTAAAATATTTATTTAAATACATTTTTATTTAAATTGTTTTTTGTATAAATAAATTTGGAAACATTGTATGTATGAAATGTTTAGGTACACTTAAACAAAGTTTATAAACTGTACATTCGATGGATCGTCTTATAACATAATTAAGATATTTTGAACATCAGAAATTGATTTTATTTATTTTGTTTTAGCGCATTCTAGAATCATAAGTTACTAGAGGAATAGAAATTGAGGTTCTAGTTTTCGTGCAGTGTTGACGCTGATAGGATTGTATTAGACCACACTATGTAACACAAATTTTGTTCCTGTATAGCATGTGTTATTTCTTAATTGCTTATACTGTAAAAGTACAAAAAATAGCCATTATTTCCTTGAAACTTTGCTTTTGTGACCTAGATTATGAAGCTTAGAAATTAATCTATTTTCTGTGTAAAAACGAGCAAATCTGCACATTTTCACTCAATAAGGTCTGAATAAAACAACATAGGAATCAAGATTTACGTGCATACAAAACCTATACAAAAAATATTTAGAAGTGAGTAATTTTTTGAGATTTGTGACTGTAATGTAAATCACTTTCACGTATCAGTCCCCAAATATAGTCTCCCATCATGTTTTCGTTGTACGCTTCCAGGTCACAAAAGTAAAGTTTGAAGAGAAAAATAGGTCTTTCCTATTTACTTCAGGCATAAGTAATTGGGAAATAACACTTTCTGCTCAGGAACAAGAAAAAGTAAAACTTTTGTTACATAGTGTTATTTTTCAGATGGTCTTTGAACAATTTAACGATGCTAGCATCCGAAACTTTAGAATTTTAACCAACTAATCCCGTGTTTTTAACCATATTTCTTAATATATTGATGACAATTATAATTTTAGAAGCAATACAATAATTTTAAGGAAAAGAAAAACTATATTTACAATCTAAAACAATTCTCCATGTTACTTGTATCTTATATTAAGAAAATGGTTATTGGGGCTGTTCTTTTATCTCCAACGAAATATTTTTTTTGCTTATAAATCAAGATTAAATAGGACTAAAATCAGGTGGTTTGTTAGGTTGTGATTGAGAATATTTAGTTATACGGCTTAGTTGCAAGTGGATTTTTGGGTACTAATTTATTGGAAATATAAAGCAACATAACTTACCAAAGTAGAGGTATGCATTTTGTGTTCAGCACTAGTGAAAGTTATTTAATTGAAAAGCGTTTGTTCGTGGTATTGACGACTAAAACAGATTTTAGTGTATATTTGAAATGGTTCTTTATTAATAACTGTAAGCATGCAGACATTCGTGAAATGTTTATTAAAAGATCTTCTTGAAGCTAATTTTAATGCAATGATTGTTGCAAACACGTAACGACTGTTGTTTATCCTTTTACAAATTGGCGTGCTGTTTTAAGGTCGTGAATCTCGGTAGGAACAGGTAAGATATAAACTGAATCTCAGAGTCTCTTCACCCAACAACGATCGATGATATTTTCCTTGAAACAAAACCTCAGTTGAATGGACAAAATTTACCCAATTTTTATAGCCATGGTTGGCTTGTAACCCCTGCACGAAAACTTTCAGATAATCTTCTAAAAGCAAAATTTATCATTTAAGACATTTTTCTTAAAACTGGATTGCCTCTGGTTGAAGGTATCATCTGTAGCATAGAATAAACTTAATATGTACACCTCGAGTGCAACCATAACCTAATTGGTTAGTTTCTTTATGGTATAGCTACTGAAGTTATCCAGTTATTGTAAAGGCAACTAGCTGACAGCACCCACCGACGAATAGCGAGATCAGCCGTTGTGTTTTAATACCCCTATGATTGAAAAGAATAGTATTTTTGGTGCTGGATTTCCATCTCACAACCTTCAAATAACGAGTTGAGTATTATAATCACTTATCCAAATGAGTCTAAGGTAATTGATTTAATAGATCAGACACGTATGGTCATGACCACTAAAAATAATATAAGATATATTTAGTAAGATAAAAACGTACTAAACATGCAATAAAGATAATAGACTAGAAGTTTCTCTAATTGTTATACATTGCTTTACGTGGTTCAAGATATTTATAGGTAGAAATATTAAGTCATATCTGTTAATTATTTCTATGTATTTTTTTAGATTTTCTTTAAACGCTTATATTGTAGATACTGTAGTTTACCCTGTATGTACGTAAACATCCTTTTAGAAATTAGACTGGGTAACAGAGCAAAGGGCAATTCGGAAGAGCTTTGTTATTTAGGAAAGTTGGAAACAAGAATAAAGTTCTTATTAGTACATAAGATGCCAAAAATAAAGAAAAAGTTCATTGGTAGTGTTATTCAAGCAGAAATGTTGTTATTGCATAACACGAGCTTCTATCCATTATTTTAGTCACATGTAATCATAATTAAAATCAAAGGATAATTTTTAAAGGATTATTTGGATCTTAAGACTAGCATAAACTAAGCAATCTTATTTTGGTAACAAAGCTACCCAGGGTGTGTCGAAACGTTTTTAGTTTATAAGATTTGGTAACAGGTCACAGAGTTTTGAACAATACTCCACTGGTTACTGGAACTTTCATATTATTTATGTGCTTTCATTAGTTTGTTTGGATTTAGTAACCAGAAAACAGACCTTACGTTGTTGGTCCCACATTAAAAGGAGGAGACTGGGTAGTTTTATTAACGTGATCTTGTTATTTACCGAAATATTTGTTTGAAGTACACGTTGTACGTTCTAGTGGTTACAATGCTTGACTTACAAGCTTGAATCCATCGTCCAAGATGCCTTCCCTTTCACCCGTTGGAGCGTTATAATGTAACGGCCAATCTCTCTATTTCTTGATTAAAATGTAACCCAAGAATTGGCGGTGGATGGTGCTAAATAGCTAACTTCTTGGATCCCTCTGATACTTTAGGGATGACTACCAGGAGCGACATGGGTGTCACCGGGTAATCCCGCCTGAAAAAGACCTATGATAGATCAGTATTTAAGGTGTCCTCGCGGTTTTGAGCGGCATTGACACAAGAAAAAGATATTTTAAGCAAGAAATTTGGACTGTAAATTGTTATAAGGCATAAAACTGGTGTGTACACTTCTCATACGGATGTCAGTTAGATTTTTTTTTTGTTTTATCAAGGGTTGATTACAAAATAACATTTTTCACCTCTTTACCAAAACGAAAGACTGTTTTTGAACTAAATAAAAATTGAAGCAACGAATTGTTTTGTGCCCCCCAAAAAAGAATATAAAAGCAACTGGCTTATATTTCTTAATGCTATGGGACTGAGCCTTCCCCCATACATACATCCCAATTGTTATCAAAACAAGTAATGGGAAGTATATTGCTTTCCAACTGGAGAACTGAAAAAAGAAAACTTTTTTATTTCAACTGGAGGATGTTGTATTTTCTACTTTCCAAGCAGTAAGTGTCATTTTAAAACTGTCTCTTCATGTTAATCGACAAGTGAAGTGTCTTTCTTTTCTTTTTTTTTTCTAAGTACTGAGCATAATTTTTCAAATGTTTTTTTCTAACTGAATCTGCTAGAAAAATGTTCTTCCTTTTCTTTTCCTTTTCAGGTATTTATTGCCATTTTTCAAACCATTATTTTTATTTTTATCTTAATTAACAAGTGAAGTGTTCTTCCTTTTTCTTTCTCACCTCGGCACGGTCAGGTGGTGAAGGCACTCGACTCGTAATCTGATGGTCGTGGGTTCGAATCCCCGTCCCACCAAACATGCTCGCCCTTTTAACCATGGGGATGTAACGATGCTACTGTCTATCCCACTATTCCTTAGTAAAAGAGTAGCCCAAGAGTGAGTTGGTGGTGGGTGGTGAT
This sequence comes from Carcinoscorpius rotundicauda, assembly GCA_011833715.1. NCBI lineage: Eukaryota > Metazoa > Arthropoda > Merostomata > Xiphosura > Limulidae > Carcinoscorpius > Carcinoscorpius rotundicauda. The sequence continues at coordinate 55,009,466 of CM022399.1, read as the reverse complement.
GACTAATTGCCTTCCTTTTAGCCCACTGTTGAATTAGGGACGCAAAATTGAAATCTTTTCAGTATTAGGAAATTTGTAATAAAGTGCTTCTTTCTTTCCTTTTCTAAATAGCATGTGAAATTTTAATTATTTTTTTTGCCAATTCGTTATTAAAAGATGATTTTTTTTCTATCCAAACAAAGATCGGGAACCGTTTTTTTTTTCTAAGCAGAGTCTATGAAATACCTCTCTTTTGAAACAGTAAATGTGAACATATTTTATTTTCGAAGAGTAACTAAAAAATACCATGAAAAATGGCTTTTATATCTATGTCTTTCTTTTCAAGTCGAATATTGCAGAGGACTTTCAAAATCTTTCATATATTGGAAGGTTTCGACACTTTATAGCCTTCTGGGTAAGTTTTAATATATGACTGTCGCCATCATTATGATATGGTAGCCGGGATTTCAAAGGAAAGTACTGAAACAACCTTACTAATAGAGCCTACTGTGCCACTGTAATAGAATGAATCTTCTAGTGCAATTTTTCTGGCGGTTTTACGTTACAAAACTGTTCATATAGCGAAGATAAACTGCTTGATTGCGGGCCCACCGGAGCGACGGGCGCGTGTCAGCGAAGTAACAGGAGACTTGGGTTCGATGTTAAATATCTTGTTAGCTTAGAGTCACCGATGCTATCCGATAACTAATTACCTTGTGATTGAGCGAAGAGAAGCCTGCTCTAGTCAGTGCTCAAGATTGGGAATCGAATGACACTCTAGTTGGCTTATCGTTACTATGCTTTGCTGTAAGCTACAGAAGACTGTAGAATTTTATATGCAAAAACGGCTCGTTTGGGTTCAGAAAATATTTTAAATAGAAGAGCGAACAACGTTTCGACCTTCTTCGGTCATCGTCAGGTTCACAAAGAAAGAGGTAACTGACCGGAAGCTAACCACATGTTTGGAAGGGGTTGTATAACTGAGTGTCGCAATGTAGAGGGCGGGGTTAGATGTTTGAATATATAATTTTATCTATAATATTAATATAGGTATAATGGCGTTCCTTTATATTGGTTTATTTTGGGTTTATGTTTTTGTATAAGTAAGGCTTCTTTAATTTTTCGTTTGTTTATGTTTGTTTCTTTATTTAGTATTTTAGTGTTTTCTATGGTTATGTTGTGTCCATTTGACTTGCAGTGTTCGAAAACGTGTGAAGGTGACTTTTTATGTTCTTTGAATCTGGTTTCCATTTTTCTACTTGTTTCTCCAATATAGAAGTCGTGGCAGTTATCACATTGTATTTTATAAATAATGTTGGTGTGGTGTTTGTCAGTGTAGTTCTTACATAGTATAGACCTTAGTTTTGTGCCTGGTTTTTTAATAAATTTAGTATTAACTGGAATGTTATATTTTGTTACTAGTTTTTGCCAAATGTTGGTTATTTGTTTGCTGATGTCAGGAATATATGGTATACAGCAGTATATGGTTTCGTGATTTTTTGATTCGTGAGATATATTTACTTTTGTTGGTTGATTTTGCTTTCTGTCTAGGTGTGTGCGTATAATGTTTTCTACGGTTTGTGGAGGAAACTTATTGATGTTGATGAAGAATTGTTTTATTTTGTCTAATTCATCGTTAATTTTATCTGGTGAGCATAGTTTTTCTTAACTTCACATGTGAACAGGAAGAAAGCAATCACATATCATTTCTTAACCTCAAAATTATAAGAACCGACACACAATTCAAAACAGAAATCCACCGAAAAATCACCCATACTGGACTATACATTCCTTGGGACTCAGCACATGAAACAAAACAAAAACTCAACATACTAAGAAACCAGATAAACACAGCCATAAAACTATGCTCACCAGATAAAATTAACAATGAATTATACAAAATAAAACAATTCTTCATCAACATCAATAAGTTTCCTCCACAAACCGTAGAAAACATTATACGCACACACCCAGACAGAAAGCAAAATCAACCAACAAAAGTAAATATATTTCACGAATCAAAAAATCACGAAACTATATACTGCTGTATACCATATATTCCTGACATCAGCAAACAAATAACCAACATTTGGCAAAAACTAGTAACAAAATATAACATTCCAGTTAATACTAAATTTATTAAAAAACCAGGCACAAAACTAAGGTCTATACTATGTAAGAACTACACTGACAAACACCACACCAACATTATTTATAAAATACAATGTGATAACTGCCACGACTTCTATATTGGAGAAACAAGTAGAAAAATGGAAACCAGATTCAAAGAACATAAAAAGTCACCTTCACACGTTTTCAAACACTGCAAGTCAAATGGACACAACATAACCATAGAAAACACTAAAATACTAAATAAAGAAACAAACATAAACAAACGAAAAATTAAAGAAGCCTTACTTATACAAAAACATAAACCCAAAATAAACCAATATAAAGGAACGCCATTATACCTATATTAATATTATAGATAAAATTATATATTCAAACATCTAACCCCGCCCTCTACATTGCGACACTCAGTTATACAACCCCTTCCAAACATGTGGTTAGCTTCCGGTCAGTTACCTCTTTCTTTGTGAACCTGACGATGACCGAAGAAGGTCGAAACGTTGTTCGCTCTTCTATTTAAAATATTTTCTGAACCCAAACGAGCCGTTTTTGCATATAAAATTCTCAACAAGTGGGTTTCTCGACATCACTGAGAAGACTGTAGATACTGGCATACTTGCTGTATTCTTTGTAGAACACTGTAGTATTGCATCCACTAATTTATGCTACTATTATACAAAGTTAATATTGTTTTCCTGTATCCAATGCCTTATTTCTCTTTAATACAAAAGATTCAAAACATAACTGACTTTAAAAGGTATTGAACTTTCTGTAGTTTGTGAGATGAGCACAGGGTGGAAACATGAAGGATTGCGCCAATAAGCACTTCTTCCTCACGTAGAGGATCACTGTCTCGTGAAAGATAAAAGACATTTCGTTTACTAATGTTATGTGTGGTCTGGCCGTATATTGTTCTATTAATTCTCTGTACTCTGTCGTGAAATAAGACAAAGGCTAAATAAGATACAAAAAATAATATTTTAAGTATGAAAAATAATACACAAGTTAATCCTGTTAAATGAGAAGAGCCAAATAATACACAAGTTAATCCTGTTAAATGGGAAGAGCCAAATAATGAGGATATTTTATATTAATGTTGGAACTATAACAAATATTCTATAAGCTTACGAACTGTAGCGTCCTAAAGCCAAAAAACAGAGAAGTAATTGACTTGCAGTATTATTTTATTTCTCTTAACACATAGATAAGTAGGTATTTCTGAAAAATAGTTAGTACGCTCTAACTATGCAGGTAATATATTCTTACAGAATGATACTTGGTAACTCACAGCTATGTACATTTTTACTGGCTGATACAGTCTGGCTATACAGGTACTACGTTCTTACTTAGTACATTACTGATATACAAGTAACACGTTCCTACTAAATGAAATACTATAGCTATACAGGTAGGTTTAACTGAATGATGCATTCTAGCTATACAGGTAATACGTTCTTTCTTAGTATTAGGTTGTCCAGAAATAAATGGCGTTTTTGAACTGCGAAGTTTGGGGAAGTATAAATCAGTGTTGTAAAACATGCTTTAATCAAAGTAAGCATCATTTGTTTCAACACACTTTTGTCAACGTGTAACGATGCTGTTTATGTCCCTGTTGTAGAAATCAGAGTTTCTAAGGTCAATGAACTCCCTGAAAGCTGCATCTGCAGCTGCCTGGTTTTGAAACCGTTTACTCTTCAAAAAGTTGTCATAGTGCTTGAGAAAATAAAAGTCTGTAGGGAAATGGCCCGGGTAATAAGGTAGATGGGGTAAAACCTCGATTTCCAATTCGTTCAATTTTTGGAGCGTCATCCTTGATAGGTCTCATAATGCCGATTTTGTTGATCTTCAGTCATCTCATGCGGAACTCACTTATCCAGCTTTTTTATCTTTCCAATCGCACTCAGGTGGTTTGAAATGCTTGATTTGCTTGTGCCTAGCTTTTCTGGAAGCTCACATATTGTTGTGCGAGGGTCTGTCTTAAATGTTTCCCATAATGTGTTTTCATCTAAGGATAGCTTCCTTCCACGACTTTCTTGGTCTTCAAGATTTTCATTTCCATGTCAAAGCATTTGGAATCAACGCTGAATTGTACTGCACGTTCAGTAACATATCGATGGCCGAATGCCCGGTTGATATTCCGAGTACTTTCGGTAGCTTTTCGTCAAACTTTGAAGTCGTAGAAGAAAATCAAACGAAATTCCTACTTGTCCATGCTGCCTTGAGGGTTGCGAAACTTGCTCTCAGTAGAATCGAAACAGCAGACAATTAAGACACCTTGTAAGCGACAAACGTTGGATCAAACCAGCCAACCAACGATAAGTTACTCAACATTCAGCCTCTAAATGTCATCGTGAGGATTCCGACATTTATTTCTGGATAACTTGATACATTTTAGCAATGCAAGCAATACGGTTTCACTAAATGAAACATTCTAGCTTTACAGGTAATACGTTCTTACTGAATGAACTATTCTATCTATACAGGTAATATGTTCTTACCAAATGAAATATACTAGCTATACAGGTAATAGATCGTTACTAGATATGCACGAATTTGACTAAGTAGACATTTATAAAAGTAAGATTATCAACTATGTGTAGTACGTACAATCGAACAGAAGCAAAACTGTTTAAGAAAGCCAAGTGCGACGAGATACAATACTGTTTAGAAGAGAGCAAAAGCTAAATAATCAACGCTGTCTACAAGAATGAAACAATTAACAGAAACGAAACTGTTGAATGAAATTTAAAGGTACGTTGAGAGACTAATAAAAACCCAAATAATATACTTGAAACATTCTATTTTGTGTAGGATGATAAAAACTAACGAGTACAAAGCACAATACAATTCAACAGAGAAAACAAAAAACGAAAATTCTGTAGGAAACCAAGCGTATCCAACAAGCAACCTTTGGTGTCATTTATAGATATATGTTGCAGAGTTCACATCCCATACAGAGAAGAAACTTCTCAGCCAAGTCGATGTCCTATTTCTGGTATGCAGGGTCGATCAGTGACAGTACGGGACCGCGAACGCTTTGTTGGCGTATAGTTCTTCGGCACACGAACGGCGGAGCCCCCTTAGTTTCTCTGCTCAACCAAACGGAAAAGCCAGGTTGTTTCCATTCGCTCTCGCTAAAGCCTGTGGGAAATCTAGAGATAATAATACTCTACGTAGCTTTTTTTAAATAGAAAAAAAAAAGATAATACAGGTTATGCTTTGAAAATGTATACACTTGGAAACAAAAATGAAATAGTTATGTGTTGAAACTAAATTCATATAGAATGACTAATATTAGGGTTTTATTTAAATTCTCATTTGAGACTTGACAGACTGGGTTTCTTAATGAGAAGCGGATATGTCATTGTCAGATCAATTGTCCCAGGAAACAAATTCATACCTAAACACTTACAGTATAATATCTGAACCTCTGAAATAGCTTTAGTGGCACAGTGATACGTCTGTGGACTCACACCATTAAAAACCGGGTTTTGATAACTGTAGTCGGCAGACACGGATAGTCCTTTGTGTATCTTTTTGATAAATAACGAAAGAATCTTTGAAATATTAGTCCTACAGTCTTTCAGCTAAGATAGTTGTTGAATATTTCGTCCAAACTGATTGAAATTACTCACGTTGAGAGACTAATAAAAACCCAAATAATATACTTGAAACATTCCATTTTGTCAAATCTAAGAAATTATACATAAAGCAGAGCAGACGACATAGGACATCTAAAACAACGCATGAAAAAGGAAATTAAAAGCTTATGTCATCATTTAAATACAGAAAAATAAAACCGTATATTCCTTAATTATCAAATCCAATCATACATAGAGGTAAAAATAATATAAAGAAGTAATTACATTAGTTTGCAAATACCATTAGAACTAGAAAAATCCTTTTCATATCTTATAAACAACGCGTAAGTCTATTATAAGATGAGTGATAAAAATTATGACTTCCATAAATTCACTGGTAAACAGACTAAGTGTGCTACTAAGAGTTATCAAAGAAGAAGCCTGCAATAACTAGAGAATCGGAAGGATATATGTGGCAGACATGCTCGTCCTCCGACTGAAAGCAGTTATTGTTGAAGAGAAAGAACTGTGTGTTGTTAAATATTTATGAAGAAATTAAAAGCGAAATATTGTTTACAGAACAGAAAGTAATATTTTGACTGAAGTAAATAATTTGAAAAAGGCACAGGAACTGTTTATTTACTACTCTGGGTAAGATTAACGACACAGGTAGTAACTAGTGTCTGCTACTCACTGAGAGTTTGTGTATTTATTTGTCAAAAAGATTTAAAGGCTTAAGAATAATATAAAATATATAATTTGGTACATACAATTTTTTATTATGTAAAATTAAAATGACAAAATGTTTGGATATGAGAAAAAATCTAGCTGAGTAGGTTTGATCAGCTTTGTGGAAATTAAGACCTAAAATATTTGCTACTGATTGGTTTGCGTTTTTTCTTATACCAAAGCCACATCGTGCTATCTGCTGAGGGAAATCAAACCCCTTATTTTAGTGTTGTAAATTCGGAGACTCACCGCTCTACGAGCGTGGGGATAAGTGATTGGTCTTAAATATTAAAATATCATAAAAGAAACAAGGTAGAAACAAGGGTAACTGAAATAATTTTAATGTTTACAAATTAATAAATTAAGTCGTCCACCATTTAGTAAAATACTTAGACCAAACATAGAGAAAGAAATTTTTTAGGAGTTTTTAAAAATCGTGTAAGTCAAACTATTTTCAATTATGAAAGACTGAGTGTGCTATATTCAAACAATATTGAATCTGCAAATCACAAAGCCACATGACAACCACGGCCAATATAATGTCGTGGTAGAATGATACTTATCAAAACTACATTTTCGCATTGCTTGGAGTTTGAAGGTGATGTAATGCTACCAGAAACTGATCGCTTTTGGGAAATCTATGAACATGCCTTCCCAACTCAAAATATGTCTACTCTTATATAATAAAGATGTGTTCAGATCAGGGATTTAGAATTTAAAAGTCTGGAATATACCTTGTACTTAATGTCATTGTAATATTAAGTGAATATTGATTAACGTGTGACATCAGAATCATCCAGACTTACAACAAGTCATAGTGCAGTAATGGTAAGCAAAATGTAAGTTTTGTAAGAGATCAGATCCACGAACACAAAAGTTAGTGGTAAAGCTGTCCAAGTATCTTAACAGTACGCAACATAAATATGAAGGATATCCGTCTGTAAACTTAGTCAACAGAATATGGTTCATGAAGTTAAGGCTTCCAGTCATACTTCTCGTTAAACTGTTACATATTTAATGCAGATGAAGAATAAAATAAGTATTCATACCATTCTATATAAAGACAAACTGATAAAGTCGTCGGACATAGCCTATCTTGTGCACTAGGTAAATAATGGAAAAGAGGCAGAAATGAATGGTGCACTTTAACTATACCTATTGGAAAGTGATAATTGGTTAATTTAACCAAATTTTGAAGACTTTTTTAAAGGCACTTTGAGGAATAAGTTAAGTACCACACGAATCTGTTTGCCCCATGCGTAGTAGGGGTATGTATGTCAGTTAGTAAATTATAAGGCAAAGATAAACACGGGCATGTGCTACACGAAGATAAGAGGACGGCTGAAGTTAGATGTGTACAAAATATAGAAATAATAACAATGTTTAATAACATAGATGTATACCACGCTATTAGAATGTTTGTAGATAATAAAACTCAAACTTAATAAGATGCTGGAAAAATATGGTTGTGGGTTGCCAGGTGTAACGGAGAGTAATGAGGTTTCTTAACTGTGTACAGCAAATAACAGTACGAGAAGAAGAGCAAAGCTATCAGACGAAGACGGCATCAAGTTGCAGGAAAAATATACCATAAAAATATTATACGCAAAATATGTGTTAATAGTGGATAATACAAAGAAATTTATGTGCACAATTCTGACAATATTACGAAGATATGGATATAACTAAATCTTTAACAAAGTTTTTTTTATTTTAATGTACTTGATTTATAGAGAATAATTTATTTAATTTATAGTGATTTTATTACTTCAAATACGGTAATAGTTCAAAAGGTATACATATTATCCTGTTCACAGGAAAGTTTCTCAGTAATAGTGACTACAGAGGACTGGGAATAATTTCTTAGAGTGGGCTTTCCTGTTTGGCTCGAGCTTCACGCGCTGAAGCAACACACGTTTCTCAGCTGCCTGTTGAAGAGACATGCGATATCATACAGGTGTGTGACAGACTTGTCTATATATGCACCGTCGATGTACTTGAGAAATTGGCTGCTATCATACTCAGGACAATAAAGGTCTGAATTAGAAACGCTTGTGTAGGTGGATGCACAAGAGGGATAAACTCGAATGGCAGGTAATAAACAAAACATATTTTTACTTTACCCATATGGAGTAGTAAGCTCACGTAGAGAGCAACCTACTAATACCACCTGTTGTTCCCATAGATCTTTCTGATACCTAAACGTTTGAAAAAAAATGCATGCAAGCACAAAATGATCAAAACTTTTTTACAATATTTAAAATGTTCGATCATAGTAATAAAATTAGTGATACGTATATAGTTTAATTATATTTGTTTAACTATGGAATCTTAATCATTAAAAATTTCACAGCACATAAGAAATTTCTTTAAAACAAACAATAAACAAAACTTCGAAAAACTTATTGATTCAATTCATATTTTGTTGAACATTATTAGCAATATTAGTATGAATGTTTAGATGGTGTACAAACATTTATCTATAAGCAAATAGCAAGTTTCATGTAACAAAATCAAAACATAACATATGATAGTGTTAATATAGAGTAATTATATACATTGTTTTAGGATTTTTTACTTAGAAACACCTGAGAAGTGTACCTGTTTTAAGTTGGTAAAAATAAAACTGATCAAAGTACGAGAACATTGAAATAAATGAACTGAACTTTTGACATGATGTAACAGCAACTAGATCTCAAGTAATTCCATAGTACAGTGAGTATGAATCATCTTAAGTAAATTATTTATACTGAGGTTAAATCTCTAATAGCGATTTTATATTAAAAGATTTATGTATCTGCATATTAGTATTTCAGTGGTGAATTAGGCAGTAATACTGAGTATTTTGTATTTTGGAATAAACTTAACAATATTAAACTGGATTTGGAAAGGATAAATCTGGATACAAAAAGGGGGAGAATAAAGCTAATTAATTTCAACATAAGCATTTACTTACCAAAAAAATAATTAGATTAATGAAATCTGAAACAAATAGTTATGCAGAACATTTGGCCAGGTTAGAGCCTCTTAAGATATAGCTATCTATATTTAGAAACGCTCATCAAAGTGAATGTAAACAATCATCAATATCTACTGCCTGCGCCAGTGGTTCTAACTGAACAACGCAATTCACTGTCACGTTTATAACGCTCCTTCAGGAAAGAGAGTAATGCATATTCAGCTGCTTATTGCGTCTTGAAATGTTTAATTTTCGACGGTTCATAGTTATAGTAGCATTCTGTAACAGAATAGATACTTATTCAGGAGGAATTAATTTTAGGATACACAAAAATACATATAATAAGCATATTTTGGTGCATTATTTAGCAAAATAGTCATGAAAGAAAAACAAATTTCGAGATACACTCGTGTTTTGTAAAACAATGTCAATAACACCAATTTCTCACTGGTGTTATCGACATTGTTATAAAATGCAGGGATTTATGCTTTAAAATGTCTTATTTAAAGAATCTGCTTATATGATTTATCGATTGGTAACAGTGAGAAACTTAGAGATACACTGATCAAACAATGCATTCTTAAACTTAAAAATACTCTAATGAAATAGTATGTTCTTAAACTTAAAGATACACTGATCAAATAAAATATTCTTAAAGTTTAAGGCGCAGAACTAGTGCAGTCTTTAAGTCATGGTGCTAAGTCTGCTCTTCTTTCCAGAACTATCTAACCAGTTCAAACATTACAGGGGGAACTAGCTATAAGTCTCCTGAAAGAATAGCTCATCTGGATTAATTCATCTCTGAGACTACATTTACCTTCCCGCAATTGATGACAGTTATTATACGTGCTTTTTCTTCTAAGTTAAAATAAACATAGCTTTATTAATAAAAATGCTTTCTTTAATTTCCATGCAATTTCCAGTTGCTTATAGATGAAGATACTAATATACAAATGAAGAATCCTAACCTGTATCTAACATATAAATGAATGGTACATCATTTGATAAATATCCAAAAAACATGAAAAGCGATGTTTTGAATATCTCGTAAGGATAAATTGTTCATTCATGTGTGTTAATTACTTGGAATGATCGGTTGATAAAATGACAAGAGAGAAGAAATAATCTAATTTACACACTTCCATGTTGCCAGATATTTTTACTGTACTGATATGTCAGTTAAAGTGTATAACTGCTTTATTGGAGTCCATACACGCTCATATAATTATAGCATTCACCAGTTGTTCATGATACAAGCCAAAGTCACTACGACTTTCAATGAGACAATACAGGGGTTTCTGCTTAGCAGAATCATCGTTATGAAGCATTTACAGTGAGATTGTAGCGATTGGATGGATATCAGTCATTGTTATAGTTAGCAGCTAATTTGATCACTTAAGTAGAATAACCTATACATTCACCTATAATTATAATTGGAAGGCTCAGGTTCGAATTCCGGTAATTGTTATCAAAGAAAAAGTCTTTCTCAATACAGCAGCAGATAGTAGCCAAATCATAAGAACAAGAGTCAGTCAGTAAGTAGAACTTAATAAAAAAAAACATAAGTAATCTAAAGTAATCGTACAGGTTTATAATCATGACAACAGAGTGTATTATTAGTACAACTTAAAGTGAACGGGCTTGATTTTAGGAATAAGATAAAAACGTCCGTTGTTTTCTAACTGACAGACTCTTTCAAGTTTGGCAAACACTGGTCTCACACAGAAACAAAAAAAAAAACAATTTTCAGTGGCGCTTAGATCGCAAAATGTTTACATTAAATAACTGGAAGCGTAGGCTGTTGTCTAATGAGTTTCATTTCATAACGTTTTCTAAACTGACAGTAGACCAGTTTGCCTCTGAAGAAGAAAAGTACACCTTTCCAAAGCACTCGTGTTATAGTGTTTTTATTCATTTCTATCAAGACTTCTTGAACCTACGTGTTTTTCTAATATCGTGAGGAAACCATAAATATGGAGAAAATCATATGAGGCATGTAATCTCGTGTTTTTTTATGTTCAAGCTGTGTACATTTCCTACTGCAGGTAATATTATAGCGTGAAGCACATTTCTGTGCAAGTGGTTGGATCCTTATATATTTCTGTGCGATTGAACGGGTGCTGTGGAACTGTCATCCTCTCACATTATATTGATTATAGAAAGCCATCAAAGAGGAACGGTATGCGATGGACATGACAACACCAGAGTCTCATACAATGTAAACTGAGCTGTAGGGCTGTTGTCAAGCTGCATGATTGCAAGATGGGAAATTATCGGACGTAGTAAGATAAAATGTAACAATATGGTAACGCTCTAAAATAGTTAAATATGCTTAATGGTACTCAAATTAATATTCTTTGTTTCAAAATTGATTTAATTTTATAGGCAATTGAAAAAAGAAACACTAAAAGTAAAACCCTTTGAACTGTATTTTAGAACTAATAATGTTCGTTTAGGAGAAGAACAGGAAATTTAATAATGCATTATTTATCCTTTCTAATCAGGATCTCAAAATCAGTAAATATGAGCAAGGGAAAGTTGTCTCTTCTGCATAGTAGTAAATTTAAGGAACAAGTTATCAAACAAAGAAGAACTAGAGTGCCTGCTAGCCATTCTTTGCTAAAACTAGACTCCCAGTTAATCCCTAAAGCTAAGATTGTGATAGTTAAAATGTTGCTTTGAAAATGAGTATGAAGAAGTGCCTTACAGAGTACTTATGATGGATTCTGTAGCCCGACATGTCACTTTTGTTAGGGAAGAGAGGAACGGGACGTATTAATGAAACTTGATTAAAAGTGTAAAATTCAACTATTAAAACCACACCAATCTGAGCACCAAGTTTAAATCTAAATAATCTCCTTCATGTGTTTGTGTTCTGATTCCAGTATATTTCAGGCTTCTCTCTCATGAAAGCAGTCGTAGATTTTGAGTTGTGATTGGAAGGCTGTTAAACCCTTATCTAGTTGGTTGTAAAAGTACCAGAAAATACGACTAGCTCGACCTTCGTGTTTTTTGGATCGAAAGGTTTTCCATCTTGTTGCCATGCCTTCCCCTTACGGGTGAAAATGCTGATCACGATTGGATGGGGTGTGGTTTCTAAGTCAGACCCTGTCTTGAATATCCTGCTTCTTGAGTTATTTCATTTATAAAGACAGCAGTGAAAGATCCCTTCTTCGAATTTTTTTGTATGTTAGCTTCAAATTATTTAACAGTTTCGCTTTAGAAACATTTAAGTTAAGGATGTAGTCTCATTATGAAACATAATGTTACAGTAAGTGAGATTATATTGCAGAAATTCCATGGTATCATTCTCTGGCTATGTTGAGTTGTTGATTTTGTTTTCGTCACAAACTAGTAAGAACATGTAATTAACACATTTATTAAACGTTCTTACTAATTCTTTAATTATAATATAAATATATATATATATCCCGCAATATGTTGTTTAAGCTTTAATATTTGTTGGAGTGAATATCAAGCTCGAAAGTTTAATAAATATACCTGTGATCTGGAAGTTGTGCTAAAAGAAATATCAGTATTTTACTTTTATCATACATGTGTATGGTATTTATGTTGTACAATATGTGTGGAAAAAAACATGGAAAGTTTACGTTCGGCAAATGTATGGAAGCTATATATAGTTTCTATGCTGTGAAATATGATTTCGAAAGAATAACAGAATTCTCTTTTCTCTGAAATTTGTGTTTGAACGAATGTAGAGCTAGAACGTTGTCATATACGCATCCTATTTTGTTTCTAAAAGAAAAGCATTTGAGAAAGTTTGTTTCAATGAATATCAGCTACAAAATATTGAAATATATCAATCCTAAACTGAACGTCGGTTTCGATATTTTACACTCATATAGGACCTGCGAAGTTGAATATGTACTTTAAGTAATGACGGTTGAAAAGAAAACTTGGTTCTTGTGTAATTGAATATGTTCCGTAAAAATGATTAAGGTTATACTTAGGTAAGAAGAGACATCAAAAGTTTTATTTTCAAAGCAGAAAAACAGACATAAATCTTCATATGGATGATATAGCTGGAGTCAGCTCTCAGTGACAGGCTCTATGATGATCTCACCAATCACGACCAATCTCTCCAATGACAGGCACAGTTAAGAGACGTTACCGAACCGCTAAACTCTCTAGCGCATGCCAATAATTCTCAATTATTTATAAAATTACCGAAATTAAGCAAGGTTAGAAATATAAGAACCACTGTAACCTAACAGCATTCTCTAACCTTGTTACAAGTTCGTTCTTCGAGAAGAACAGCTACTCGCTGGCTGTACCACAGTCTCATAAAAGCTATGGTAAAATATTTGAAAACATCAGAGAGAGTTTCTTAAGTAATAAAGTTCTTTGGTGCCAACCACACTTCTTCTGTACACTATTTGATGGCGTAGACTCTTCAACGAAAAGGCCACTTACATGTACAGGTAAGTAAGGACACAGATTACAAAAATAATTTCGAAATTCATAAAGAAAAAAATTGTTTTTTTTTAATCTATATCAACTCTATCTATATTATAAAAGGTACACTATGTATGCAACAAATCATCTAACGTAAACGAATCTAGAGACAGTCTTATAACTTGATTTGTTCAGTTCTCAATTCTTCAAACGCTACTAAATGTGTCGTCATTACACGTTCTCAATCGCCCTACAAAATTGAGAGAATAACAACAAAAACTAATAATGTGAAAGTATCGCCTTACGTTTTGATTTTATTCATAATTCTTAGAAATATTTGTTCATTAAAAAAATACAGCTTTTACATACAATTATTCTATTAAAAGATTTACCACGATTAGGAGTATTAAAATAAATAAAAGCTCTCTTTTAAATAGATATGGGCGTGAGTACTGGTTTCGTTCGAATGGTTTCCTGCGCCCTTCGAATAATGACCAGCCGCCATTAAAAACAGAAGAGATAAAAACCTTAATCAATGTAGTTAGTTTATAAAAACAATGCAGCGTTGATATATGTGAAATAGATTGATTTTATTGCTAAAGGTCATCTTTTACCAAGATTTATTAAATAACGTTGATTAGCTAAGTAATAAACTTTGCTAACATGAGCTCTACCAAATATTTTATTGAATTTCTAGGTAAACAGAAAATATATAATGAAAATGATTAAGTTAGAGAAACATGATTTGTTCGGAGAAAATGGAGTTTGTTTCACTTCACAGTATTTGGTACCAAATGTTCCGAACTATAAATGAAGTAAAACTATTTTTACTTCATCGAAACGTAGCCGCAACTTCCTATGTGAAATCCACATAAATTAATCTTCAGTGAAACATTATAGAGAAAAATGAACAGTTACGTTTCTCACGTGGAAAAAAAAAAAGCTAGAATATACTTCACGGTGATGAAGTAGATTTCTCATCAAATCTTTGAAACAATTACGTATACGCACGCACAGCAGCCTTGAGTAGAAAATATAGTATTAGTATTTTGCTATTGTTTAAACACAGAAAAAAACGTTGTTTTGGTTAGAATCAAACAAAATATTCACTAGTGACTAAGCGAACAAAAACGTTTTGTTTTTCTTTACTTCGTTCTTAACACCGAATAATAATGAATAAAAATCGTACTGTACGTTTCGCTTGAATTTATCTAATGTGGCTGCAAACACCTCAGTAGAGGAGCCTACAATTAAACGTAATTACGAAGCAGTGAAAATTCAGAGACTTCGTTTCGTTGGCGTACAACCTAACATTACTCAACACCAAATAAAACTACAATTACTAGTGTCTTGTAGTTGCCCCCCAGTGGCTCAGCGGTATGTCTGCGGACTTACAACGCTAAAATCCGGGTTTCGATACCCGTGGTGGGCAGAGCACATATAGCCCATTGTGTAGCTTTGTGCTTAATTCAAAAAACAACAACGTCTTGTAGTTTTACAGGAGCAACTGAATCACAAAGTTCACATGCTAACAAATACACAGGTTTCAACCCCAGATCATTTATCTAGTTTCCCGGTATTTTACTGCAAGTTAGCTTTTGTTAGTTTTTAGCAGTATGAAATAATAGGTAGGATACCCAAACTATGATGATCAAGTTATAATTACAACAATAGATGTTTTCTATTACGATTCTCCAGATGCATTTGAAATACAACTTGATGTAATAACTTCATTTCAAGCGATAACAGCAACAAAGGAATAATCTTTAGTGGCATTGGTTCAGTAACGTTGTAAAATTAACAATAGTAAACAAAAAGGAAACGTGGTCTTATCTGCATAAGACTCACAGTTACAACTTTTGCTAGCGCTTTGTAAACAATACTTTTTTCATATCATTATTTATTCCGAAAGAGTCAGACCTTACAGCAAGGATTTTTCCAAACATTTATTTTCTTTCAAACTCCAATGCACTTTTGACTGTTTTCTAGCTGGTTCTAAGTTATGGAATAATTTCTTCCGTATTGTAATAACTTGAAACTAATACAAATTAGAAACAATTTACGTCTAAGGCCTGACTTTTTTTTTATTTACCTGTTTAAAGTTCCAACTTCAACGAATGATGTTTCATGTGTGGACGAACCACTTGGCTGACTGCCAGGAGTACACCTGTTGTCCGATATAGTAAAGCGTGATTCTCTGGATTTCACGATAAACCCTACGGCACTTCAGTTGAGATAAAGTATGGCATCTACTCAGAGAGAACCAAGACAAGCGGGCCTGACCGGCGTCACCCTCAGCCTTTTGCCGTGTGCTTGGGTCACTGTTCACTGCCTCGAGCGGTTCTGTAAAGTCGCTTTACAGAACATCGTGGGCTTTAGCCTCGCTCCTAGTTTTACGCGGCTGCTGTCAGAAGCCATAATGAGCATGGTATACTCATGCAAGGAATTGTCGATGAGCTGTTTACTCTTAACAGTCAATTATGTTCACAGGGATAAATAGAAAAGTTACTTTCATATTTTCAGAGTTTAGAAAGCCCCTTTCTCGCTGGGACAGCGGTAAGTCTATGGATTTAAAACGCTAAAGTCAGGGGTTCGGTTCCTCTCTGTTTACACAGCGGATAATCTGTGCGACTTTACTATATGAAAAACACACGCAGAGATAAAAGGTTATGAGAGTAAGCTTCTAGGGAAAAACGGTGTTCTTAACCAGGTGAAAAATAATCATATTTGAACTTAATATTCTTATAACAGGGAATTTATTCAATTTTTTGTTTAACGACTATTTGTTGTTGTTTTTTACACAGAATGAGCCGCTGTAGAAAAACACCCTTTACGTCAAAAGATTCCTTGAACAGTGCTAGACAGAGAGAAGTGTGTTATCAGTGAGTATCGTACATCTGACTGACTTCCTTAGTGGTTACTTTAGAACCTTCTAACCTTTAGAAGGTTACTGATTTTTGGTAACCTTTATTTAACCTTTTAAAATGATTGAAAATCCAAAGTAAGAAACAGAAAACAAGATATTCGTCACCGTACCATCGAAAAGCTATATTATTACGACAGTGTATTTGAACTCTCAAGTGCGTTCAACTATTTAACTCTGTTTTGTTACTTTACATTTGTTTGTTCATTTAAATGAGACTTTATGCACAAACTCGGCTAAACTATAGAATCACAAACCTCTATGCTTTAGGCACAGCTGTACATAATTTCGAACTGATGGCCACAAAGAATATAAGCTGATGGAAGCACCCGTATCTTTTAATTAAATATCCATGTTGACCAGCTGTTTGACATGAATCGAGCGCCTACTTTTAGTCGAACCCGAAACTTTTGGGTCCCCAGCCCTATACGTTAACCGCTTGTTCACAGTCGGCCATTTCTTTTCATGACGTATCATTTATTTGAATTAATTAAGCTTAAAAGCACTAATGCTAATATCCTTGCACAGTTTAACAGCTATAGCACCCGACTCGCAATCTGCGGGTCTATCGTTCGAGCCCACCAGTGGCTCAGCGGTATGTCTGCGGACTTACACGCTAAAATCCGGGTTTCGATACCCGTGGTGGGCAGAGCACAGATAGCCCATTGTGTAGCTTTGTGCTTAATTTAAAACAACAACTATCGTTCGAAATCTGGCGTTCCATAAACAAGCCCAACATTTTAGCTATTGGGGTGTTACAGTTTGAAGGTCAAAAAAGTTGCTCAAGAGCTAGTGGAGAGTGTTACAAGTTGGCGTTTCAAAACTGGAAGCGAGGTTAGTAACTTTAATAAAAAACAAAGGAAATAAACAAACTAATATTAAAGGATTCAGTAATTAAGCTATGAAGCGTATAATTAAACATATCCTGTATGAATTATGTAGATTTGTTACAGGTTAGCATCCTGACCTGTGAACCCGTAGAACCGTAAGTAGAAACCCTATGCTATAAAGATTGTGCTTTATACTTTCGGACGACAGGCGTGACATATAAAGTGACAGTCTATTCCTACAATTCGATGTGACAAAAGTAGTCAAAGAGTTGGCGGTGGGTGATGTTTCTTAGCTATCTTTCCTCTAAGTCTATCGGTTCAAAACTATTTTTCGGGTACTTAGCTTGTGAAATTCTGAAACAAACTTATTTAAAATATAGTGCTATTCATTTCTATTAAATATTTTACTACAGTAAGACTGGTATATAATAAAAATCTATTGATAAAAAATAGTGCATTTTCCAATTCAGTCAAAACACATATCTTAAAGTAATTTTTTTAAATAATGGTTTTTATCGATTTCTTTAGGCCTTAACTTTACATAACTCAAGTTATCTCGCTATTCTTTCGAACTTTTTCTGTGATTCAGGTGTTACACAAACAAGATAAAATAATAACGATTTAGAACAAATATAATAACCTTTCAAATTTAATATAAATACATATATATATATAATGTAATTAGTCACGGCGAGGTATCTGGACACTCGAATCGCAGGACCGAAACCCAACATACTCGACCTTTCAGCCATGTGTAAATTATAATGTGAGGGTTAATCTAATCATTTATTGGTAAAGAGCAGTCCAAAAGCTGGCAGTGGATATTGTTCACTAGTTGCCTTTGCTGTGGATTGTTACTTCAAAGTTTAGAACGGCTAGCGCAGAAATTCCTGGAGTATATTTGTGCGAAATTCAACAAAGAAACAAATGTATTTTAATAAGAAGTAATTTTAGGTATAAATGCATAAGAAGTTAAAATATGATAAATTTGTAATTTAATCACAGTCTCCTCCGAGCAATGAAAGATACCAAACAAGCGTTGATTGGTCACCAGAATTGATTTCATAATAATAATCACTTTATTTTCAAGAATACTTTCAAGGCGTGATTATAGCGAATGAGAAATGTTTACTTTGCTGAGAAAGAAAATTCTGATACTTGGTTACACGCAAGAATAACTAAGAATTATAAAACTGTAGCCTAAAGGTACCAGAAAAGTTCATTAAAATCTTAAAGGACTATCTTAGAACGACTTCAGGATATTCACCTCTTTAATCACAAAACTTGGTAGAAGGAAAAGCTTAGTCGTGGGTAACATTACACAATGTTATAATTGCAGAAACAGTGTATTGTGGTTTCTTATTTACTGCTGTTAGTCCGAGTATTGCGGCAACATGAACACAACTATATAACGGCTGGGTACTGAAGAGAAATAAAGTGTCTCTGAAGCCCATGGCCATCACGCCTGACAAGCCACCGACACGGTACTGCTTACTTTCTTCCTAATTGAATGGACGTTATTTTTACGATGTTTTAGTAATTGCTTGAAACTTTGCTTTGAAACAGGTGTGGAGCCTGTTTCATCTTATCTTTGGCGGTACTTTACTAACTCCCAAAGGAGACAGTTAAGCATTTCTTCCCACATTTCTCTTTCAACTATTATATTACGTGAATCACACAAAACGTATCTATATTAGAGAATTTCGTTCCTCAATACAAATATTTTAATGAAGCTCGAATATTATATTGTGCGTAGAGATAGGAATTTGACAGTTTATTCAGCTATAACAGAATATAAATGAAACTCTAGACAGCCCTAAAAAACGAGACAAAATCACAGATTTTCGGTGCCCTGAAATAAAAATAAACATACCACGTGAATTCACTGTTATAGTTGATATGAATAAATGGTTCCACTGAAAATGTCCAAAACCAAATATTGCAACAGGACATCAAATACAGAAAGTATACGTGGAAGAACATACCTCATATATATTTCTTAAAGATATTACATTTTACGTTTTTATCAAACATCTTTTTTTTCGGTAAAATAATCAGCTTAGACCACTATGTAATCTATTCAAAACAGAATTATTTAAAATTTTAGAACCAGACAACACTGTTGCCTCCCGTGTTAAAATTATAAAAGTTCAAAGCACTGTAACGTTAGCTGGCCATGTTAAACATTGCTTATTGATTAACACCAGATAATCATATTAACGATTATAAGGTAATTACAACTAGATAACTAAATTAAACAGAAATTACCTTGAACTAGATAATTACGTTAAACTCATGCTATCCAGAATTAGATGGCCATGTGAAACCCAAGTTATCCAGGTAATTGTGGTAAAGAAAAGTTATTTTTAACAAGATGACCATGTTAAACACAAATTATCTTGAACTAGATAATTACGATAAAAACAAGTTATTTATATCAAAATAATTATTAAATACAAGTCATGTGTTGCATGATAATCACGATATATGGATAAGACGATACATCACTTCCAATAATGTAAGAAAGAAGCTGTGCGAAATAGTGTCGCCTTTGAACTTCATGTCGATGTTTCCTTGTGTTATGCAAATATTTCTGACATTAAATAGCTCCGTAAAAACACTCCATATCGTTTAAAGCTAAGCAAAAATGTAAAATGCACCATTCGTGATTCGTAAAGATGACTTATGAAGGTCGAAACGTTGTTCTCTACTTTATTATAATAAAAGTTTTAGTACCCATACCAGCCGTGTGAGATACGTAAAATACACCAGTTCATCAAAAAACGGCCTTAAGACTATTTTGAAACTAGGCACCGACATGGAACAGTGTTTGTTACCATGGGATCAAGTAATATTTTTAAGATAGGTGAGACTGTAAAACACTGTTAGCTAATTGTTAAGATAAAATGCACACTAGAAACATTGAAAATTGTTTTCAAAACTCTATGTAAAACCCTACCGGTTAAGTTAAAGTTAGAAAACGCTTAACACTATTTTAAAACGATATACTTGTATAGAATAGTATAAAGCATTTTGTAAGCTATATGTTTTTACATTTAGACTTCTGTGTTTATGTTTCTTTAAAATGGATATTACGTCACAATAGGAGCGTGGCTTAATGACTATAACGAAATTTAGAAAACAATTTAAGTAATTAGAATAAAGTAGGCGATTATTGATTGTAAGTTGTAATGATCACTGAGTTAGCGAATATTATTCAATTTGTCTGTTTCTCTCGATTAGTTCAGTTTTATGAATGCTGATTTTGTGTATAAACGAAATATTTATTGTATAGAAGGATATGAGAAGTAGAGTACGTGAAATAAAAATAGCGATAAGCAAAATCGTTGTACAAGCGCCGACTGTAGCATTGTGAACTTAGCCTTCCAAACAAACTTTATTAGTTAACACGTAAAACATACATACGAGGAAGTAAAACGTTTTCGCTTTCAGAAATTAAGTGAACTAGGCGTTCCATTGTTTTTTTTATTTTACAGATTAATCTCACAGAACCTAATCAACATTAGTAACCAATTAAAGAGAGTCCTCTAAAGGATATAATCCACTGCAACTCTATTATGAAACTAGACGATATCGTACATCTTATGAATATATGGAACCGTAGGAAACAGCGAGTTGCTTTTGAGGTAAATGAAACTGTGGAGTATAGATATTGTCTTGGAGCTAAATGAGACTCTTAAAATACATAACATTTTCTTAGAACTAGAACACAATGCTGTAAAGTACAAGATATTGCTTTAGGGATAAACGAGACTGCAGACTAGAATAAATATGATGTATTGGAGCCAGATAAGACTCTATTATGATACATGATGTAGTCTTGGAGTTAGATGAGTCTATACAATAAATGATGTTATCTCAGAAGTTGGTGAGGCTGGAGAAGAAATGATGTTGTGTTGGATCATATAGTGTTTTCTTTTAGATACATGGGGTTCTCCGTGTTATCTTAACCCCAGATGATAAAGTTGTGAAGTAATTTTAAGTCACAATGATGATGCATAGTAGTCCTCATCAACGTTGAGCCATGTTAAATTATCTAAAACTAGATGATAATGTAAAGTAATTCATACTGTCTTTCAAACAGACGAAAGTTCAATAGATTGTTTTGTTTGTTGTATTGAGACTAAATAATATAAAACAAGAGTTTATGCAATTTTGAAATTAATTAGAGCATAAAATGGCATATGCCAAATATCTCGTAATGATAAAAAATTTTCACAACACGTGAAATAATACACGTGTCAGTGAAAGCGTTAGTTTTACCATGCGACTAACCCTAAACGGAAAGAATAACATCATATAGAAATCAGATTATATATTTTGTGTTGTTGTTGTTGTTGTTTTTGAATTAAGCACAAAGCTACACAATGGGCTATCTGTGCTCTGCCCACCACGGGTATCGAAACCCGGATTTTAGCGTGTAAGTCCGCAGACATACCGCTGAGCCACTGGGGGGCATATATTTTGTGGAAACATTAACTTCGATTTGAAAAAAGTACCTTTAAAAATGGAATGTAAAATGTTATTCAGAATATTTTGTAGGTTAATTAAGGTTACAATATTAAAAATTCTGAACGCTAAATCTATGTATGGAATAATAATTTAAATTTGTATGAAATTTACTTTAAGAAGTTAACCTCTTATAAAGATTTTTTAAAGTCAACATATGACTTCATGACAAGACCTTATCAGTATTTTCTGCGTTAGAAAAAAGTAATACTTATAAGTCATCGAGAACTTGCGTGACAGTTAATGAAGACCGATAATTTCATCAGGACGCTTGATAAGTTCATGAACAAGTCAGTGAACCCGAATAAACATCTCCGTTAATAGAATCCAGTCAAAAAATCCTGAATATATTTTTCTTTTTTTTTTCTATATATAAAATCCAAAAATGAAGTCTTTGTACTGAAGATATTGCCTGAATAAAGGTGTTGAAACTGAAAAGTAACTTTTATTTGGAATTTTTTTATAAAAATATAAATAAAGATGATTATTTTTTGGCTAGTGATTATTTTGTAAAGAGGTTTCCTGTTTTGAGGTCTTTTAAGAGAATTACTAAGTAAAAGTTTTATTGCTTTGATGGGAACGTCACAGATAAAGGTTAAACTACAGCGAGAACTAGTACACTGGTGTTATTATACAGTATCAGAAATAGTAATATAACAGAGTATTGAATCTGATCCTAGAAAATTAAAAAGAACTGTTTTGCTTCTTAAAACAAAAAAATGTAAGTTCCATAAATTAGACTTATGCAAATTTATTTTCTAATAACATATCTTGGTATAAATAAGGCTGTTTTTTGTAAATATTTACAAATTATTCTATATGTAGAATTTTGTTTGTTTTTCCTGTTTCACAAGCCGTAAATTAGAAAGCAGTTTAGTCGCTTTTGTACACTATCAGCAACTGCAAAATTTCACCGAATCAATGTTAGTTCCCTAGTGGTATGTTTGTGGACTTATACTGCTTCAAACCTGGTTTTGATATTTGTGGTGGACAGAGCGCAGGTAGCCATTTGTGTAACTTTGCTCCTGACAACAACGAATCAATTTTGGATTGGAAAAAAAGCAGATCCTTTCCTTAATCTGATATTGCGTATTAAAAGATAAAGTGAAGCTGTTTTGGTAAAGTTATAAATAAGTTTTTATGCCTGTAAAACCCAAACTAGTTTTAAACACTGTGTGTTTTATTTCGTATTAATGTACATTTTGTAATTTTGTCTACTAGTTTTCTTTTAATGTAGGAACGTGAATTTTGAAAAAAAAATGTACAAGACTTATTCTGTTGCGCATTTATTAAATGTAAACAGTATGACGAGTTGTATTTCAGGATCTTTTCGCAAATTTACAAAAATCGTTTATAAATTTTTAACTGTTATCTTAGGGAGAAAGTATCTGGCCCTTAACACTAATCGCAAACTGGAGTTACTGTGATCGTAAAGTGATTTGGCCGTTATTCTTCTTACGCACTAACTGCTTCAGAGAATGGAACATGTTTGATGATTTCACATCAGTTGTAAAACATGTCAATTAACATTGGTGTTTCTCAGTTCTTTTACTTCTGAAGAAAAAATTAGAAATAAGTTCTAGAAGACATAAACGAGTTAGACTTGATCGGTTTTAGTTAACTCAAAATTCGCTCCAAGTTCCATTTTGATAGAAATTTTTTTAAAATGGGTGAAGTTACCTTAAATAATATATTAATTACCAGAACTGAGTTCGTTTTGTGCGTTTGTGTGTGCGAATGTGAACAAAGAAGGTGGCAGAGCACGTTTATTAAGCACCTCGTTTACAGTAGTTGTATTTTATAGAAAGCATAAGTGTAGTCGACCATTTACAAATGTTTATTTTTATCTCACGGGATGTGTCATTCTCAACTACGCTTCTATTACATTCAGCCTTATCAGAATAATAAGTTTCTAGGTTAAAGTTTCCTATGATTGTTCTTCTTTTTAATTACGAATATATTTCTAATAATATTTCTTCATACTAATATTTTATAATATAATAAAAAATGAATAGAAAAAAAGTATTGAGTCATCTTTTAAAACTCTAGTAAAATTAGCTCACAACTCAAAATGTGATCAAAGCAATTACGTTACAGTGGTTTATTTGTAATTAGTGTCCGAAATATAAAAATATACAGCTATTTATCGTTAGACAAAAAAATCATTCAAATAATTCCTAATTTCAACACTACTTATAATATACAATTTAAACACATCATACTTATTACCAGTTGGTAATAGTAATTTTCGATTTTAAATCTCCCAGAAAAATTAAATATACATAGCTACATAATCGTAGAATTCTGTTTATTAAGAGCAAAGTTATTTGCTTTGATTTCAACATGTTTATAGATTATCCTTTTTTTTGCGATTCTGTGTATGTAGTAACACAGGATCATTAGAAAGACATCTTGAAGAATTTCGGTTATTTAATTACACAGAGTTAAACATTTTGTAATGTTTTAAAAGAAAGCATTTCACAAACTTTTCTTTTGTGTATGGAACAAAAAAAGGATTTGTAGTTCTACAGAGCTTTAAGGAAATTTATTTTAGTGTTTGTGTATGTGTTTTCTTATAGCAAAGTCACATCGGGGTATCTGCTGAGTCCACCAAGGGGAATTGAACCCCTAATTTTAGCGTTGTAAATCTGTAGACTTACATACTAAAAAAACAACAAAGGGATTATCTTGAAACTGTTCACATTTCCTGGTGCTATTATTAGGATATAAACAGGAATTTAAAGCTAAAGTTGGTCTATAGGTCCGGCATGGTCAGATGGTTGAGGTGCTTGAATAGGAGGGTCGCGGGTTCGAATCCCTATCGTAAAAATCATGCTCGCCCTTTCAGCCATAGGGAGTTATAATGTCGTTCGTTGGTAAAAGAGTATCCCAAAAGATGGTGATGACTAGTTGCCTTCCTTCTTGTCTTATACTGCTAAATTACGGACAACGTGTGGTTTTGCGCGAAATTAAAAACAAACAAACAAACATGGTTTATAAGGGGAAAATTTACAAGCTTTTAACCAAATTTGGAAATAAACTGAAATCACGTTCAACCACACAAACCAGTCAAGTTTATGACATGGCTTTGGTTCGCTCAAACATTGTGTTGAAAGCTTACGTACAGGAGACAGATTTGTGATTTAAATCGGCCTTGTAAATAAATAAATAGTTCTGAATATATATAGAAAATTTCATCAAAGTAAGACCGCCATTGCTTTGTTAGTGTAAATATACGAATTGAGCCATGCCCACTTCAGTAAATCGTTGTAAATCGGTAAACTTACCATTGACCCACCAGTGGGGACCATCAAGACAATTTGAATATATAATGACCGAAGAAGGTCGAAACGTTGTTCGCTCTTCTACATAAAATATTTTCTCAACCCAAACGAGCCGTTTTTGCATATAAAAAAGCAGTGGAGTTGTAGGAAAGATTCCGACAAGGATATGGTTTCATTCTCGTTTTGAAAGAAAATAAAAGAATTTCAAATGTGGTGGACTGTAAATATAAATATATACGAATTTTGCAAATTTGATAACTGAAATACCCTAGGAAATTACATTTTAACATTTGTATGTGCTCCAACTACCTCACATGGAGAGATCTTACCTGTCTCATCATAGTAATGGAAGTTTAATAAACAATGTAGTGGGATTCGTCAATACTGGCTATGAATACGTGTGTGCGTGTCATGGTCTGAAATCACTAATATCCGGATATTTTTGTAACTTTTTTGGTCTAGACAGCAGAGAAAAAACAGAGTCTGGTTTATATATCTGTGCCAACTTCTTATTAAGAAAGCTCAGTCACATTATGGTTCTAGTCTTCTCTTTTAAGTTGCTTGCTTGCGTAAACTGACTATTGTCAATAATAAAGTGGGCAAATAAAGCTATAATTTGAGCTACTTTAGTTCGATTTAGAACTACTATAATGGCATAGAATTAGTTTCATCCATACTCAACTTCCATGGGGGACTACTGACACATACCCATCTTGAACTGAATCCTTTAATCTTTATTAAGAGTTTTATTCTAATCACTGTACTCTCTCGGTTTATGCAGGGAAAGCATGGCTTAAGTATCACGCTGCGCTCGTGGCAGTTTTGCCGTTTGTGTTATGATTAGGTATTGTGCTAAAATGTATTCATTAAAGCCAGAACTCAGAGAAGAAAAAACGTACCGATCTCTTTAGCAGGAGTAAAATCAAGAGCACAATGAGCTGTTGACATTGTGCCAAAGTGCTGTGAGGTGAGAGAGAAAAAATTAGGGAAGTTATTTCGCTCGTCGTTGATTGTAAAACAAACAAACAAAATGAAACCCGGGTTTTGGCACTCACTGTAAGCTCTCAGACTTTCAGCTGGGGAAGGAGATCTTGGAATAGTAAACAAGGATCTTTTTAGTGTATAAGATTTTTGTTTCGTTAGCCGCACTTTCCAAGATGTGTAACTCATTCTATTTGATATTAATGCCACAGTCTTATAAAGAATGACGAAAATATCCAAGTGCTTATATATTGTATTCTGTGCATGCTCTTGGTTTGTTGAACTCAAATCGATTATTAAAAAAATGAAGTTGTACCTATTTTGTTCAATCTTAGTGGTTAAAACGTTTATATATAATATATCATTGGTGCAAGCCATACAAAATAATTACTTTACATAATTGGATTCACACAAGCATTTCCGTTGTTTTCTTTCAGTACCAAGTTGTCTGCATGTAGCTGAGCTGTTTTATAAATATAATTTTAAAGTGATGTTCTTAAACTTAATTTCTATTGTCCTTAACGTGCTTATAGCAAAATTACATTTGAGCATTCGATATTTTCGGAAATGTTAGTCGTTTCTCTCGTTGTTTAACGTTGAAAGGACCCGCACGGTCAGGTGGTTAAGGCACTCTACTCGTAATTTAAGAGTCATGGGTTCGAATCCCGGTTACACTAAACATGCTCGCCCTTGTAGCCGTTGGGGCGTTATAATGTGACGGTCAATCCCTCTATTCGCTGTTAAATGAGTATCCCAAAAGTTGGCGGTGGAAGGTGATGACTAGCTGCCTTCCCTCTAGTCTTACACTGCTAAATTAGGGACGGCTGGCGCAGATAGCCCTCGTGTAGTTTTGTGTGAAATTCAAAACAAACGTAGTGTACGCTGAGAGACTAAGTTTAATTGTTTACTTTCTTTTTTAACAGAGCCGTGTGTTGCCAAATGGCGTTGAATGGGAAGTGGAAATCAAAGGATTTTTTATTTACTTTCGTTTACTTTACAAAAAAAGTATATATTGAAGCTATGTTTTCAGTTCCAGACGTTTTTCTAAAATTATTGTTACGATATTGTTCTGTTTTCCAGTAATTTAAATAAGAGAAATAAACCCGTAATCGTACTTTTTAGTATCGAATTTTTTACTTAAGGAATATAAGAGATATGAATATCGAACAGTTATACTTACTACGAAGTATTGTTTTATTCGACTCTCTGCTCTTTATTTGTTTCTAGATATTCGAAGAAAGCTATTTAAAGTTTGGTTTAATTTATTTTGAATTTCGCGCAAAGCTACACGCTTTGTTAGTTATCGCGCTAGTTATCCTTCATTTAGCAGTGTAAGATTAGAGTGAAGGCAGCTAGTTAGCACCACCCACCGCCAACTCTTGGGATACTCTTTTACCAACAAATAGTGAGATAGACCGTGACGTTATAAAGCCCTTGCGGTTGAAGGGATGAGCATGTTTGGTGTGACGTGGATTCGAACTCGCGACCCTCGGATTACGAGTTCAGTACCTTAATGTTATGTAAATATCATGTAAATGTTGTCGAGAGTGTTATGTAAATGTTATGTAAACGACAACCATGTCGAGTGTTATGTAAATGTCATGTAAATATCATGCATATGTTATGTAAATATAATGTAATATCGTATTTGAATTCCCATATTTATTATTTATAATTCTATATTTATATTATTGTTTCGAGGTATAAATCGGTGAAATTTAAAATAACATTTTAAAATTAATTAAAATTCATTTAGAAATTTGTAAAACTAAATAGATTGATCACTTGTATTGGCCTGGTGTTTGCACTGTGGAATTCTGGGAAGTTACGCGATATAGTATATAAACAGATGGCGATGCGAGAGAGAAGTGAATCATCCACTTTTACTCGGGTCAAGAAGTAAGTCATCCATTTTATTCGGATCAGGAAGTTTGTCTTGTTTGAGAAAGTTTAAACTGAATTTGTGAATAGAGCTAGATCGACTAATGCGGTGAAAATTTTTATTCCGTCAACCTTTACAATTCAGTCGGATTACGGATTATATCGAAAGTCAATAGGAATTGGACTGTTAACTTTTGTTTGAAATTACCCATTCAAACTTCGAAAATTTCTCCGTGGGACTGAATTCAATGCTTAGATTAGAACTTTGGATTTCGGATTTGGACACTTATCCTGGATCATATTATTAAGCACAGGCCAGTACTTTTTGTATTGTAAGTTGTTTTGATGGTTGAAACTGGATATCTGTTATTGCCATTAGATAATATATCTTGTGTCTATCACATAAGTAGATAATTATAATAAATTATACAGGCTGCTATCTGTGTCTTTCTGTTGCGTTCAGTCCACATAAAAAACGTAACACCGGGCCATCTACATTAAGGGCTATTTATGTTACACATTCCTAATTTTGAAACGATAAGTTAGAAAAAATGCCTAGTTAACAGAAGTTCTGAGCTATTCTTTGCTTAAGAAATAGTGGTATTTGATTTTTACTCTTATAACGCACCTTCTGCCCCAGCTTTCGAAACGCAATTTTAATTTATTTTTTGTGATTACGTGATTTCATTCAGAAACAGTTTTCAGTATCAGACATGAAGGAAACTTTTTTTAAAATAAAAGCACTACTTATTAATCTACAACCATCACTATAAAACGTTTTAACAAGATATTCAGTAATAATTATGGAGGTTTCTATTTTATGTATTATTATTTGATTGTTCACTTAAGCGGCTCGTATACACAATGTTCTAAAGAGTCAGGATAACAACCGCTCTGATTCACATATATTCGTTCATAATTCTGAAAAAAGGAAAAAAAAGGTTAAAAGTCGGGAGCAAACGACGTCTGAGGCGAACAATTTATTAAAATTTCAAGATTGCCTGCTACTCTTATAATGCACCTATAGCTGAAAGTGTGTTAAGAAGCATCAGTTCTCGAACTCAAACACCTTGGATCTTTTAGTTCAATTCATTAACCACCAACTACGCTTTCCTCAAATTCTAGTAACAATAAAACTATGACCAATATTACAGTGACTAATAACTTGTTGTTCCTATCACGGTTATAATTTCATTTTGGCTGTATATTATTAGTTGCAAAACTTGACGTGAATCAGTTCATATAAAGTTCAAATAAACCTAATTGTAAAACCATTACAATTATATGAGTTTTTAATTTACTAATAGAATTTATAAAAAAAAATTCTGCTCAAAACCTGAAGATAAACATGGCATGATAAGCTATAAAAATTATGCGTTTCGATAGCTTTGTTTTAAAACCAACTCATTCGACTAAACTTAGTACTCATGGTAGAATGCGTATTATTTACATGTAATTTCTTTCTGTGTGTAATTTTCAGAATATTTTAAGTGTCAGTTTTAACACTCTATATAACTTTCAGAATTTAGTAGCTGTTCCACTCCTGGTTTATATAATGTTATTTAATGAATATCTCGTTTGGTACAACGTTACAAAATGATCTATTTGTGCTTTGTCCGCCGCCGTGATTAAACCTTGAATTTTAACTTTAGAATATCTTAAGCGTGCTACTAAGCCATTGAGCAATTTAATAAAAGGAGCTACTAACAAAATACTTCCCAGTGGGAAAGACGTAAGGTTATGTTCTTTCACTAATAAAATCCAGTGTTCGATTCCTCTCAGTAGACACGGCAGATAGCCTAATGTGACTTTGATCTAAAATAAACAAATACTGATAGCATTGTTGCATTTAGGTTACTTAAGCTAAGACATACTTCAAACCTTACCTAGACGAGGGTTAAATCATTTGGTCTGCCTGTAAATGTTATGTGAAGTTATTGTGTGTAGATTCAATCAAGTTGGAATTTGCTGTGTGAATTTACCAACAAAATGCACTTTATATGACTTAGATATTGAAAATAAGCATTTTCATGTTCATTTTTATGTGTTACTCATACTTATATTTCAAAACCATAGTTTATTTATAAGCATAACGTTTTAGTTTCTTACATTGAATTACTCAACCCATCATAATTTATGAATATACATATATGTATGCATATATTTTCGAATTGATTATGCTAAACATCCCTTTAATGGAATTCATTCATTTTTCTTTCAAACAGTCAGATAATAAATCTTAAGGAATTGTGAATGTCTGTATGTTATTTTTTTTCCAATTTTTATGTGAACACCCAGTAGCTAAGCGGTAAATCTGTAGGTTTATAGCGCTAGAAACTGGTTTTCGATACCAGTGGTGGGCACAACACATAAAACCCATTATATTACTTTACACTTAGTACAAACAAACAATATTTATGACATCCATAATTTCGACAAAAATCCTCTTTAAGTTCAGTATTTCCTTCGTATTATTCAATGAGAGCCTAAATCCCCGACTTACTAAATATTCTCGTCCTTTCAACTGTAGGGACGTTATATGTGAGGTCAATCCCACCATTTGTTGGTAAAAGAGCAGTCCAAGAGTTGGTGGTGGGTAGTAATGACTAGTTGCCTTCTCTCTACTCTCACGTTGCTAAATTATAGAGAGCTAGCGCAGATAGCCCTCGAGTAGCTTTGCGCGAAATTCAAAACAAACCATTCAATGAGGCAGATAATATTAATAATAAAGATTCGTTAAGAAATGCCTGTAAGTGCTTTAAATTATGAATCTGCACGTGCAAATACGTACCGTAGAATATAAACTTTAATTTATGGTGGATGGTGTAATAACACGTGATAGTATCTTTCAAAGTGAAGATGGTGCGTTTTATTGCTATATCGGACAGTCTTTTTCAGTGCATTCTTAATCATAAGTGATACATAACAAGGTTATGCTTTTCAACTTCTTTTTCTTTTCGCCTTGAATATAAATGTATGTTTGTGTTGTTGTTTTTAAGTGTTTCATTTGTTAAACGGACACTTCTCTAGGACATTCACCTCCGATGGATCTATGACACTTTTAGACTTTTCACATTTAGCAGTGGCCAGTAGTTGGGAAAAATCATTGTTTTCATATTCTTTGTATGAGACTGGAACGAAGGTTTATGACCGATTCCGACCAAGTGTGGGTGCAAAACTTATTGACCCACGACAGATACTTGCTGTCAACGACCCACGAGCTGGTCACGAGCTGAGAAAAAGATCGTTAGGAAAACAATGGCATGTCAGGCGAGCACATCCGCCGCAGCCCAGAAACCTAGGTTATCCTATGCCTTGTAGATCCCTAATCGTTTTTTGTTTTGTTTTTGTTTTTCAGGATAAATGGTGGAGGAGAATGAAATAAGACGTGGACTGTCATGACTTCTGTGCTTTGTTGGTTGTATAGTACTAAAATTATCTCAAAATTTAGTTAATGGAAACATATAAATGTTGTTACTTCATATAGATAGTTCAATTAAATATGAAAAAAAAACAAATTTGTAGAATGTACTGTAATACGAGAACTAACTCAGACACAAATTGAAAAACTGCAAATACTGTAGAATTTACTTAGTTGTGCTGAATAAAAACTCGATTTAAGTCAAAAGACTAGTGGTTTACTACCGTATTTGAAACTGTAATACGAAAAGTTTCTAAAAATGATATTATTGCATAGGGCATAGTTTCATAGACTGACTTCAAACAATATATTACAAAATTTTAAACCATAATACAATATGTAATAGGCTTTTAATAAAAAATAGTTTGTATCTTTTCGAACTGAAATCTTTATTGTTTGAGGGATTAAGTACAAATTATTTATTCACATATCAATTAAAATTATTAACTCCATTTAAATTAGGTACACAACTAACCATTGAACAATAAATACAAACTCAAATATTCGTGATAAATAAGACAAAGAGAATAAAATTCTAATATAGCCTTTAATAATATGTTCATTAAAAACAGCTTTAAAACTCGGTGTTTGACGGTTTAGAAAATTAAGTACACACAAAAGCGTTAAAAAATCAAGCTTACTTTTTGATATTTGAGGCCATAATTACACATAGATCTTTTAAAATTTAACCCGGTCTTGACTGTTGAGATAGTTAAATATACACAAAACGTTTAAGTTTAACTTTGTTTAAATAATTAAGAGCACATAAAAAATTTAAAAATCAAACTCAGTCCGTGATTGTTAAGAGAAATAACTACACATTAAATCTTAAAACTCCAAGCCAATCTATGATTAGTCAGGATATTATATATATAGAAAAATATTTTAAAATTAAATTATGGTAATTGGAAAACTTATTTCAATCGAACTCAGACTGGGGTTTCTATGGTATATAGAGTAAAAAAGAACCCCATAATACCGAAATCAGAGTTTAACCTTGCGGTAACGAAATATAAATTAATTAAAAATAAATAACTAAGCTACTTGTTTCGATAATTGAATAATTTAAAACCCGGTAATATTTATTTTGATATTCGAATAATGTATGGTTTTACTTTTTCAGCTTCAATAAAAACAAAGTTTTATCATTAAATTTAACTATACACTTACTATATAGTTTAGAGTACTGCTTATATCACTTTGAGAGTATCTGAGAATAGTATTGGAGGAATATGCATAGTATGTATTTGTAGAGCAGGTAATTTCTAGAATAATATTGGCCCGGCATGGCCAAACGCGTTAAGGCGTGCGACTCGTAATCTGAGGGTCGCGCCAAACATACTCGCCCTCCCAGCCGTTGGGGCGTTATAATGTGATGGTCAATACCTCTATTCGTTGGTAAAAGAGTAGCCCAAGAGTTGGCGGTTGGTGGTGATAACTAGCTGCCTTCCCTCTAGTCTTACACTGCAAAATTAGGGACGGCTAGCACAGATAGCCCTCGAGTAGCTTTGTGCGAAATTCCGAAACAAACAAACAAACAAACTAGAATAATATACAGTAAGTGTACCATGTATATGTATATACATATGTACTAATTTGTTATAATTTAAAACAAGCCGAAACAAAGATAAATTAAATATACATATATATATGTGTGTGTGTGTGACAGCTTGAGTAAGGGTAGGGTTTTTTTTTGTATAACTAACATGACCAGTACCACTTATATTCGACGAATAGATCAAAGCAGAATAATTTTCTTTTAATTCACATATAAGAGCAGAGATAGTATAAGATAACGTAATATAATATTTTCGAATATAATGAATATAGTATAAGACGATACATATACATCATTTTTCGAGCTGAATATATCAGTACTAGCAAAACGAAATATTGCTATATCATAAATGATGAAAATGAACCTTAGTACCTCTCACCATTAAATGTGTATTATAACTTTAATAATACGCCATCCGTCACTAGATCTGCTTAGTTCATCATATTATTGTTTAATTAAAAGGGTGTTTATGCAAACACACAAAAATAATCCAACAACATTAAAAATATTGGAATAGATGGAATAGATATATCGATTATGTCACAGTGTAAATGATGAACGGACGAACATAAATGGACATAGCCCTAATATGGGTTTTTAATTCATTCGTATACATGAACTTGTAAAAGCAATATCCTCTTTTATGTTGTGTCAAGCATTTAACAGTTGTCAGCCAAACATGAAATATCCAATGGAAGAGGTCAAGGTCCCAGGTCCGCTCAAAGGATCTAAATACTGACAATTAGAAACGGCGAACAATTTTTAAAACAAAACACCTTATATTCGTCTTTTTTTAATGATCTGAATTCCATGCTGATGTAGGGTTAACTGCTTGGGTCTTCCAAGGTGGTAACCTTTCTTGGCTTGGGATCTATATGCTCAGTTGAAATAAGCATGGCTAAACTGGAAATGTCTCATATTAGTATGTTATAAACT
Organism: Carcinoscorpius rotundicauda; assembly: GCA_011833715.1. Lineage (NCBI taxonomy): Eukaryota > Metazoa > Arthropoda > Merostomata > Xiphosura > Limulidae > Carcinoscorpius > Carcinoscorpius rotundicauda. Next base: position 54,975,328 of record CM022399.1, on the reverse strand, counting down.
TAGGTGTCAGTTTAGGTTTTGATATATATGCCACATTTTCTTTTACAGAAGGTAGATTTTAAGTGAAGCAGTTTAGAAAAATGGTGCGGTAGAGTACATAATGTTGTCAATCAAAAATCTGAACGAAACAAAACAAGTCTAGCGTTCGTAAAAATAATTGTTTTATTGAATGTGAAAAAAGAAAAAATGTTCATATTGAGAAAATTTTTGTTTGGTGTTTTTTTGTTTTTTGCGCAAAGCTACTCGAGGACTGTCTGTGCTAGCCGTCCCTAATTTAGCAGTCTAAGACTAGAGGGAAGGCAGCTAGCTAGTGATCACCACCCACCGCCAACTCTTGGGCTACTCTTTTACCAACGAAAAAAGGGATTGACCGTAACATTATAACGCCCTCACGGCTTGGAGGGCGAGCATGTTTGGAGCGACTAGGGCGTGAACGCGCGACCCTCAGATTACGAAGCGCACGCCTTAACGCGCTAGGCCATGCCAGTCCACAAGAAAGTTTTTAAAGCAACTAAAAAATCTATTGGGCAATATAATTATTTTGATTAATCTAAACGATCATTTAGCACTAGAAAACAAAGCAAAGACTTTAATTTATACTTTATTTTATGGTTTGATACAAAGGTTATAGGTTTTAAAAACTATATTTAAAAAGTTTTATTAGCATATCTTAAAATAATAGTGTTATGTGTGGCGTATAAATGAAACACTGGTCTCAGAAACAAATATATCAGGTGTCGAGATCGCGTGCCAATATTCAAACCTCTGCACTTTCATACGGTGCTTATCCGCCAGATGGCTAAAAGCTTCTTTGCCTCTCTTTGATGTCAGTTCTTATAAAGCAGCTTGTATTCTGTGTTCCTATTGTGCTGTTGTTCGAAAGCAACCATTACTAAGGCGGCCATAAGGCACATTCTGTGTACTTCAACCGCCAAACCAAACCCGTTTTGAATACTCAGTCCATTTTTTATTGACACCTCTATAAAGGGGGACAAGGAGCTATTGAACGCTCCATCGAACTGTTGAGGATAAATGGATTCTCTTTCATAATACAGGAGAAAGTGGTAGTTTACAAATAATCACGAGACCGACTTAGCAGGGACTAACCTCGCGCGATGACTGTCGTTAACAAAAGGGTTCGGTGTTCACAGTTGTTAATTTCGAAACTAGAGTAGTTAAAAGACTAGAAGTTAGATTTATAGAGGCTTCGAAAGTTAAGTAAATACTACTGACGCTAGTCTTATTAACAGTAACTTTAATATGTGTAAAATCATATTTATCTGTCATATGACTACACTTCGTTATTTCATGACTTTTAAAAATCGCGTGGGCATTTTAACATCGAGTATTTACAATATTCAAATAACTTTGAAAATGTCTCTTAATTCGAGATTATGACTATTGTTATTTGAAATATTATTTCTATAATCTCATTCTTGCATACCTAATCCCTTGTATATACAGGGTGTTCGAAGAGTCACTGTGCGGTTTTGTATGTTAATAAATGTATAAGTCTACAGTGACTTTCCGAAAACCCTGTAGTACGTTAAACAATGATTGTAAGGTTCGGAAAGGAACAGCTAAATATTCACTCAAATTCTGTGGCTTCGGATACATTCGTTATAAATAAAAAATAAAATAAAATAAACCCATATAAACAGCTTTATAACTAAGTGTGACCAATATTTTACATGTTCAGAAGTTATTAGATAAAAATGTGCCTTCATAATCACGTAAATTAAAAATAACGTGTCTCACAAAGAATGTCTTCTTACAGTTTAGCTTCCAAATTTATCCGAACACATGCTAACTAGATTTAACCAAAAACGCCATAGGTGTCAAAAAACGTGCAACCAAGAAAAAACAACAACAACATCAAGGATTTGTTTGTTTGTTATGGAATTTCGCACAAAGCTACTCGAGTACTATCTGTGCTAGCCGTCCCTAATTTTGCAGTGTAAGACTAGAGGGAAGGCAGCTAGTCATCACCACCCACCGCCAACTCTTGGGCTACTCTTTTACCAACGAATAGTGGGATTGACCGTCACATTATACACCCCACGGGAAGGCAGCTAGTCATCACCACCCACCGCCAACTCTTGGGCTACTCTTTTACCAACGAATAGTGGGATTGACCGTCACATTATACACCCCACCGCTGGGAGGGCGAGCATATTCAGCGCGATGCGGGCGCGAATCAGCGACCCTCGGATTACGAGTCGCACGCCTTACGCGCTTGGCCATGCCAGGCCTCAACATCAAGGATTCAGCGTGTTACATAAAGAAATGAAACCGAAACTGGTGGCAAAAACTGGTAGCTACATTTATGGCATTGATAAGACGTTCGGCATGACCAGGTGGGTTGAGGCGTTTGACTCGTAATCTAAGAGTCGCGGGTTCGAATCTCCGTCGCAACAAACATACTCGTCCTTTCAGCCGTGAGAGCGTTATAATGTGACGGTCAATCTCGCTATTAGTTGGTAAAAGAGTAGCTTAATAGTTGGCGGTGGGTGGTGATGACTAGCTGCCCTCCCTTTAGTCTTATATTGCTAAATTAAGGACGGCTAACGCAGATAGCTCTCGAGTAGTTTTGCGCGAAATTCAAAGAAACAAACAAAACATTGATAAGAATTTTACAGAAAATATTTATTCATCAGTTATTCTGGCCGAGTGTTTGCTCAACTTGGGACATAATGGTTAGTATAAGATAAAATAAGTAGCCAAGCTAACTAAAGAACGGATATTTGTTCTAGAATTCTTATCATTGCTATAAGTATAGCTACCAGTTTTGATTTCATTCATTTTAGTAACAGCTCGAACTTTTTTATATATATTTAAGATATTTTATTAGACATCATAATACTAGGCAGAACAAAATATCATGTCTATTTGTCAGTACACACCAACAAACCATAGCAAGCAAGAAAGCAGCATTTGATAGTAGTAACTAGCATTAACAGTGTAATAATAATAATAATATATGGAACAAATCTTTACTTTACAGAACCAACCAGATTCTTTAAAATATATAGTGGTAGCTTTTCCTGTCTAGAACAATGTTAATAACTTACTTTATGCTGACGCTATGGAATTTAGATTAACAGTTTCTTGTCATCACCCTCATGTAATCGGTACAGCTATATCAAGTATTATTAAGCTAATATCACCTTACGCTGAACTCTCTCTAATTAGGATAATTTCATAAAATTTTGAAAATCTGTACTAAAACTTGGCAATGAATAATAACAGTTCACCTGTTTGAAAACATGAGCTAGAAACTGCTAATTTTGTTTCCTTGGTCTAACAAGTATCAATGTATTTGCACGTCTTCTCACCTTATAGTTTTGCTGCTCTAAGTCAGTAGTCTGTAAACCGAATGACAAAAACTAAAAGCCCTCCACATTTAGTCTTAGATGAAAGAGCAATAAAAACATTGAACCAATAACTCATGTAACGTTTTACGTAGAAGTGAATGAAAATTTTCGCTACATTTAAGTAGTTTTTTGTTGAATAACTTTGCACATGTCTTATATTTACACCAAACTAAAATCCTAATTCTAAGCTGTGAAAATCTATCAGTGTCACAAATTTGAAAAAGAAATCAACTAAAGTTGTAGAGAAACTCAATAAAAATTGGAGATGTTATACCTTATATTTTAATGAATTGTGCTGAAATATGGGATATAAAGTAAGAGTCCAGTAAACATCAACTGAAAACATATCATAATTTAAATTACTGTAGTCCGAGCTATAGGTGAATCACCACTAAACTATTTCTCTTGTTAATAACAAACATTATGCCCTGCAGGATGTTTTTTCTTGTTACCGCAAAACACGCACACTACCATGTGTTCTGATCTCTGTTTTTTTTTTTATCGAAAGACACACTAATATGTGTCTTGATCTCCGTTTTACTGTTAAAAGACATACGACCATGTGTCTTGATCTCTGTTTTACTGTAATATTTTAAGAAACAATTCCCTCGGTGATTTTTAAAACTATAGATCTTGAAGTTTTTCAAATGTTCATGACTTATTATTTTTTAATGCCTTCTCTTTATTTCCTTTTTCTTGGAAACATTTTCAATATAATTTTGAGGTGTTTACTCTTGAGTTTCGCTGGGTTTCGATATGCGTGGTGGGCAGAACACAGATAAACGATTGTGTAGCTCTGTGTTTAACTTCGAAGAACAAATTTTAGCTTATACACTAAAATTTAGAAGCACAAAACCCAAAAACAACAGACACACGGGCGCACACACATGCAAGCAAATGATTAACTGTTGGGTAGCTGGCTATTTAACATTATTTCAAAATGCGTGTATTTCTTCAGCAACAGTTTAGATACATAATAATCTGTGTATTGTGATAACGTGAAATAATCATTCAATATCGAATAGAAAATGTGAAACATATGTGCTTTTATTAACACGTTAAAGTGGTTTTCGGCAACTCTGATCAAATATTGTGGTGACCTCCTTGGTGAATCTTTCAATATTTAATACCGAGTGAGCAGGCTTCCTACGTCAATAACGTGAATGGGTCCTACGAGAGTGTGTGTATCTTAGAAAAGCAGGTTATGAGCGAATTTATTTTCCCTTCCAACCAGCCGATTGTACCAACATTTCGCACCTCACACGCCTCAACTTCCCCTGATCTCTGACCTGCTCAAAGACCCGCGCAGTGTTGCGTGAACAACGCGTCCTGAATCTAGCGATGGACTGGCTCCGTTGGCAAAATGAATGCATCGAGCTGGAACGTGTTTTGCGCTATTTCCAACCGATATGGATTTTTTTTTTCCTCCTTTCGAATAAGAGTTGATTCAGGTAGTTGCTACATCAAAGGCAACAAACACTTTGGTTTGTAAGTAAGGCGCATCGTGACTTTCAGATAATGAAGTAGTGGTGACTTTTTATTTACATGGACGTCATCAGGGGAGAGACATTACTACCGATTAACAACTTACATCCTTTCTTTGGAAAGCGGGGAGAGAAAAAACAAAACAATGATCAGTATGTCTCCCTGTTGTTAAAAATGGAATCACCTGTTGTTACGAAACAAATCTATTGAATTCAATATAAATATTTTATCACATTAATATTAACCTTATGTTAATAAAATAAAAATATTTCTCGGGGTCGTTTCATGCAGTTTCCATTACGGCGAAAAGTTAACAAAATCACATAAAAGAACAGTACAGAAACACGTTGCGAATAAACATTGATATGAATCAAATTGTTGTCGTATTACTATATCTGTAACACAACAGGTACGTTAAGAGTTGATCACTCCGTAGCTTGTGTTTATTTCATGACGTCAAGTTTGACCGCCAACACATTTGATGACCGCTACAGTACTGCCATTCTGTGGAATAGTAGCTGGTGAAAAAACAAACAACGATTTCATCAGAAGCCGGTAGGCGTATGTGTCTCCTTTCTCAGGTGTTTCGAGAGAGGGGAAGGAAGGGTCATCTTGGCCGAGCGGATCGTTTGCACCCTCAGGCACAGCACGGGAATGAAGGCGGAGCTTTCTCTTAACGGGCAAACAAGTCAGTTTTACAGAAAGAGCGTCAGTCGTAGGCCGCGTTTTCTTCTGCGACCAATCAGTAAGTAAGTAAGAGAAATAGAGGTGGAGCCCCAGAGCTGCTATCAATATTCATGCGAGTAGTGTTGAGGTAAAAGCTGGTAGTTTTAAGTAGTTGTTCGTTAGCAACGGAGAGACCACACTGTGCTTCCTTACATCTTTTCTTGGTTACGTTCCACAAAAATCGCCATCACGTTAAACTTCACGGAATTCTCGACCCCCTACCCGAACATGACGGGTACGGTGGATGGCCTTGATCAGGACGTGGCTAATAAGTCTGTTTTCATGGAATTACAGCAGCAAGGGCTGACGGCCATGCAACACCATGCCCAGCCCTACCAGATACGGTCCTCGTATACTAGCCATCAGGCGCCGCAGCACGATGCGGCATTCCCCGGCAGCCAACATGCTAGGTCGCTGGGCGCTTACCAATTCGCCATGAACAACAATCCGCTGAACAGTGGTCTTCACAACACTTATACCCATCCGAGCCATCATTACCTGGGGTCCTACCCGCCGAACGTAACAAGCTGTGGTCCTCCATGCCCTCCATCACCCAGAGACGGTAAGATAATTAGTTCCAGAACTTTGTTGTTTTGTTGTTGTTTTGAATTAAGCACAAAGCTACACAATGGGCTATCTGTGCTCTGCCCACCACGGGTATCGAAACCCGGATTTTAGCGTGCAAGTCCGCAGACATACCGCTGAGCCACTGGGGGGCAGTTCCAGAACTTCTCATATCGTTTTCTTTTATGCAGTTATAAACGTGACCCTAAAAGTATAACGAAATAAGAAAACCAACTTTTAAATCCCAGGATGGACTGCTATTTCTTTTGGCTATTTATAGGTAATGGTTTACATTATGTAATTTAACAGTTAATAAACTTTTTATTTTAAAAAAATGATAACTTTGTTCAGGTTCAAAATCACGTACATAAATAATCTCGCACGTGACTATAACCAAGAAAATGAGCAGCTATTATAGGCTTAGCGTCCATCACTGTTGTTTTTCTACCTAATTTACATATATATTATGGCTTTATGGTAGTTATTTTACCCCTTTTATTTCCCAGTTGTAATACGCAAAGAACTAAGGAAGCGAGCTTCACTTTGGATTGCGTTAGGCTTAATAACTTGTAAGGGTTATGACATTTGTCACAGAGAGAGAGTGTAGGCGTACACACTTCAAGAAACGCACGCCGGTATTTGGACAAGCGAAAGGTATCTGACAATGCGATCGTCAAAGAAAATATCAGCCTTATAACCCTTTGAATATTAAACTTATCTATAATAATATTTATTGTTGTAGAAGGCTAATTTACGTCACAGTCAAGTTTAGCTGTGCAAATAAGCATATTTTTGCTCAAATTTGATAACATTTCACTAAATACATATAAATACAGAGGGTAAATAACCAAGTATATGAATCTTAAAAACGATGGTAAAACATTTTCCTATTTTGAAATCACCTACATAGAGACAGATATATGATAATATATTATTTTAAATTTGGTTTTTTTCAGTTTTGTCGTATTCATCGAACAATAATTTTTGTGTCCTACCAAAACGAATACACAAATAAAGTCGTTGACTTCAGAAAATACTTAATCTTGAATTGCATTAAAAACTTCAACGTCCGATTCTATAAAATGTAAAAATAAATTTATCAAAGGTTTAACGAAAGGAAGAATGCCACTAAAATATTAAGTATTCCAAATTTTGTTTATAGATTTCGGTGCCAAAAAGCAACAGCAAATAATTAGAAAAAGAAATAGGTGAATAAGTGACAAAATAAAATAATAATATATTTTATTTCATTTATTAAAGAATAAAATAAAGTAAAAAAATCACAAAAGATATTTTTTTATTGAAATATAATTATAGGTTACTGGTCAATGACAAGGAATGGAATTTTTAGTGTAGAGAAAACAGTACTGGTCACAGAGAAAGAGGAAACGAATAGTGATTGTCAACCTGAGATGTTACTTGATACAATGTAACAAAAAAGTATAACCAATTTACTCATAAAAGTGTTGAGTATTGTGGGGATTATGAGTAAACGAATGGCGCTTAGACGTGGAACAGGTAGAAAAGTTGGATTTACAATGTCATCATAAGATGATTTAATAGACAAGTTGGTTGCAAGTCAGGAATGTGCACACTTGTAATATAATTAATAAATGATTTTTGTGAATTTTAATAGAAAAGAATTGATTTATAAGGATGTAATTTAGTTGATTACTAACTTATATTGTAGTTATTGGAAAATTGAGTAAGAATATGATAGCTCGAAGTGATTAAATTAAATGCTACGGAAAGAATGAAATTTTGATAAAGTTATAATAAGAGAAAGAAGCATGTTATGATAAAATAGCTAAGTGAAACAATGGGTACTTTGTAATAGAATGGATGTCTGTAGAATATTATAACTATTGAGAGAGGAAATGGATTTACAGAGTTGTGGTAGAATGAAATGCTATGTGATATCTATAAAAAGGTATGATGTATAATGTATAATAGAAATAATAGTTATTCCCTGGAATGTTTATTAGAAAAATGAATGTACGATGTTGAGTTAGACTGGGTTGTTGTTCAACGAGAAAACTAAAAGTTACACATTAATGTGCTGAAATAAAACGATCTAGAAAGTAAAAATAATTTAGTAACTTTTATTCTTCAACCTTTCCATTTTGCGTTTTCTTCAGATACATTACTTAAAAATATTCTAGTAAATTAAACATGGCCATTCTATTTTGTGAAATAGCATGCATCATCCTCGAGGAATTAATATATTTTAATGTTATAGGAAAGAAAACTGATAAGCATCACGAATGTGCGATTTCAAGACTGAGACAGAACTATTTTATCTTGTGTTAAAAAAGTTAATGGCTGTGCAGTGTCTTTGTTATAAAGTATAACACCTAAAACGTTATCCTAATCAGAAAATATGAATATCAAAATCATTATCTTTATTTTTTAAAATTCTGTTTCGAGTAGTTTTCTTTAAATGGTTCAGCGGTACGTTTTAAGACTCATAACCCTAAAATTAGGGTTGGGGTTTTGCGATGTATATAGCACGAATCTCCTGTTCGTAATAAACAAAATATCTGTACCGTCATGTTTGAATAATTTTGTTAATAAATTTATCATGCTAAAACTTGGTTGTGTTATGTCAAGAAGAAGCAGTAATTAACATGAAGACAGTATATATTAAAAAAGTTTTAACTGGAAACCTTGAGAACAGCGTGTTAATGTTACAGCAATCTATAGTTAACACATAGGTACAATTTATACAAAATTACTTTCCATTAGAAAAGTTTTAAAAGTAGAAACAAACAACATAATTGTTTTTAAAACCGAAGATGATTTAATTTGCTTGTTTATAGTAACAATATTAGGGCTAACAGCTCAAAAAACTTGTATGGAATTAGGCATTATTAATATAACTGAAGATGATGATAAACTACTCAGTTACTTGATTAACTATATTGGAATTATGTAGTAAAGTATTATGAATCAACGAAAGTAAACTTTTTAATAAACTTATAGCTATGAAAATTATTAAATAAACATTGACTGTCATGTGTACTACATGCCATATTAAACGAGCATTTTTGCCATACTTGTAGACAAAAAACAGTTAGAAGAGTCACTACGGGTAAATGGGAAAGAAAAGAAGATGAGGAAGCCGAGAACCATCTATTCCAGTCTTCAGCTGCAGCAGCTCAACAGGAGGTTCCAAAGAACTCAGTATCTAGCCCTGCCAGAAAGAGCCGAACTTGCCGCATCCCTAGGCTTAACTCAGACACAGGTAGGTCTGGAGGATTACAGTTTTAGTGCCCTTATAAACAATTTAAACAGGTACAATCAGGCTGTTAAGATTTGCTGGGAAAATGGCCATTGTCCTCGACACGGTCGCCACAAATAAGTACTTTTAGCTCCCTGTTAGCGGTTTAAAGACTTCTATGGTGACTTTTTTGATTTGATCCTTATGTTTTCTTTAAGAAACAGTGAAACTTTCGGACAGTCTTAAGGTTGTATTTGTCGTAAACAACCACGAACGGATAAAACGTACGGTGCGTTTTTTTCAGAGTTCAGTTGAATAGAGGTCTGTGACAAGCAGAATAGTCATAATTCTTTCAAAGCCTTCGACTTTCCCAGGAATTTCTGGTCGTAAAGTAATCAGTGGCAATATTGTCTTTCATCAGGGTTTCTTCTGGTCAGATATTGGAAGGAAAGTCAGAAAAACATTTAACAGAAACGAACAACAACAACATCTAGAATAGTCATACTTTTCTTTAGTGGGTTCAAATGTTATGACAAATTTTCTTGTTTGCAGTAAGTAAATCCTGCAGTTTCGAAAACATGTCTTTATCGAAAATTAAAATCAGTTTTTAAACTTAACAATGAACCGGTAAAATTATCTTATAAAAAATGTTCTTTTCATATTTTACGCTTTTAATTTCAATACTTAACAAGGAAAACGTGATATATATACCCAGAATTATATGCAAGTGAAATTATTCATCAATAACTATATAGGGCCAGCTTTTTTGACTACTCTATTGTGGACGAATAGTGGTGTCTAACCATTATTCTCATAGCGCAACCAAGGCTAAAATTGAGAATGTGTTACGAGACACGAAACATGAACTTTCTGACTCACAGGCCGGGCACGCTAAGCCTTGTGTCATGCCCAACCATTGATAGACAAATAATTATTTGTGGGGTCTCTACCAGATACTGGGTTTTGATGTGGATTTTTTAAAATTAAAATAAACGAGTTCTACGGCGTCACTAAATCTGCTTTTAACACAATTGCTTAACTAGTTCTTTATAATGACATCTACTCTTTGTAAAATGTTTATATAATCTAGGGTCATGTGCACGTTATGTGGGTATTTCTCACTTCCATTGCACTATGTCATCTTATTTGTCCTAGTATGAAGGTTTTCGTTTTGTGTTCAACACTAAAGACAATGTAGACAGTGTTGTTATATCTGCTACAGTCTCTGAACTGTACTTGCTCTAATTGAAGTTAGTTCTGAATGGTTACAATTATTCAAGCATCGCCATTGAGACTTTTCAGTTACTGGAGAGATCCAATGGCATGGGCGATCACTAATCGCCACTGGTAACAATAACCTTGTATTTAATTAGGAAAGCTGACAAACTGTCTAAAATAATGAAGTATATTGAAAACGTAGGAATGACACATATAACCAGCCTCTTAATGAGTCACATGTGAAATGCTTGTTTGCGAAATTAAGGTACTAAAATGTAGTTTATACAGCTAAAACTTGTGCGTCTTAACACAAATTTAAAAGAAAAACGATTTTTGTAGTGTCTTTGATAGAAGTTGCTTCTACTGAAATGATAAATTTTTGATCCATGTTTTTAACAAGGTTTTTGATCCTTGTTCGTATAGCGTACACAACATTGCGTTTAAGTGTTTTAATTCCTGTTTATAAAATACTGTCTAATCCATGTTCTTAATATGACGTTTAATTCTAATTTACAAGACGACATTTACTTCGTGTATCTAACATAATGTTTATGGATGTTTCTAATACGGTGTTCAAGTAAACACCCTATTATACATCTGATACAATGCACAGTTAAAAATTTGCTTAAAGCTATACTTTCACTGTCATAAAACACAGAAAAAAGCCCGAAATTCCAAGAATAAGAGTAAAATACAATATCATTATAATCTTAGAGTTACATTTTTATTTATTCACAAAGTTAGCTTCTTTTCATATATTTTGTTTTTCACATCTTCATATTCCACAGGTAGTAAATTTTAACCTTTTAAGCTGGATAGTCGTCATGGTTTTAAAAAGGGATGAAAAATTTTCTACCCATCAAAATAAAAGGCTATGGAATATGATAGCGTCTGAAAAGTTTAATAATGGTTACTGGTGAAACTGATGTATAAAGAAATAGTTCCTTAGTTTGTTTGTTTGTTTTGAATTTCGCTCAAAGCTACACAAGGACTATCTACGCTTGCCGTCTCTAATTTTGCAGCGTAAGACAAGAGAAAAGGCAGCTTCTGCCTGAAGTTCAAAATTGAAAATTGTTCTGAAGTCCTACGTTATTTTCTCAACTGTGTTTTTTCTTTCAGTACTGCTTGCTTGATATAAAAATTATTATTCTTAGAATACTGCAAAATATTTTTTAAATGAATGTAGAACTTTAAACATCAAATAGTACAATATATTTACAAATAAAAATAAAGCATTAGTCTTACAAACTGAAGTACTCATGGTATTGTTCGTACATAACCGACACTAAAGACTGTGATGTGGCGTTCAGCTGGTCGCGACATCACGCAATCTGTTGCCCTGGGCAACATTCTATCAATGGTTGTTGAATTATTAAACTGACAGAGAAGAAACCCGACGCGACAATAAATAACGCAAACTTGATTGGTCTGTAACCACAGATTATATGAAATATTTCGTCTTGGCTGAGCGAAAAGCGACGGAAGAATCAGGAATACCTTACTAAAGAACAGATCTTTATTTTATATGCCATATTTTAGTAAGGATTTATATATATGTCTGTGCTTGTGGGAATGGTAGAATTTTATTTATTAATCTGTTTGTTTATTGAGGTATGGAGTTAAAACATTCACTGGTTTACATTTTGGTTTAGCAGTTTATTGTAGTCAGTTGAGGTGGTACTAATGTGTGAATATATGTTGGAATTCACAAAATTAGAACAAGACTACAGTTTGGAGAGAAATGGAAGTCCAGAATTCTGTTGACTTTTAAATGAGTTTCAGAACACCAGTTACTAGAATATTTTGAATACTTGGCTACTGAGTATCATATAACTCAAGATGATCAAGAGATTGGATGAAGTTTCAAGATTCATTATAAGCTAAAAACCGTTTTAAATCAACAAAATTCGATGCTCTCGATTTCTCTTAAAACTGTAAACTTGTTGTATTTGGATTTAATATGTTTAAAGAAGTTTTGTTGGTGGGAGTTGGTTGGAATGATAAGTTATATGTATTATATTGCATAGATTTTAAGACCATGGGTTAGTTGGACAGGTAGTTTAAACATATACCTTTTTACTCGTCTTACAAACAGAAGGCTGTAGAAGTAACTTAAATATATATATTTTTGTGCAAAGCTTACGAAAGTGGGCTATAGTTTAGTTTATGCATATACTTTTACACATAGTTTACGATAGTGAGATTAGAGGTAGTTTATATATACATATAAATTATTATTATCATGTATTTATGGTTTCATAATAAAATGGTCTTCGCTTGCTATTAAAGAGCGATAGTAGTACCATACCAAGTATTAATAGTAAAATAATCTACTCCAACTAAGCAGCTGCAAGATTAGTTTTAATACGAATCTATTTATATTTTGATTAAGATTATTTGAAAATGATTGTAATGTGTTATTGATGTCTATGCTTACGACAGTTTAGTATTCTACTAATTAGTATCATAAGAAAGGTCAGTCGATTAGATACAGTATGCTTTACACGAGATAAAGTCAGACCACTTTGTATAATGATACTTCTTCGTTTCAAATGAAAGCTTTAAGGTACATGTTTCAGTTAGAAAACACGAGACTCGGGTCCTTCATTTTCTTACTCTATTAAACTTCTTAATTTCCAAGACTAATTGGACAGCATCTTAGTCATATTACGAATACTGCATACTCAGAAAATGCTTAAATTAACATTAATTGTGACAAATGAAATATTAAAAAAACGTTTTTTTCTTGTAAAACTAATATCAAAGTCATTAAAAAGCATCTTTCTATTATCAACAGAATAATGTTGCTTTATAATGTTCACCAAGAATACATTCTAATTTTATTCACGAAAATATTTGTGTAATTCCAGTATGTTTATTAATATTTTAGTTTAATTTTTAGAACCCGTAGCACAGAGCAACACAAGAACTGTGAATAGTTGTTTTTTTCAGCATACTTGTATATTATATGTGGTATTTACTCTTCTCTGTCACAAATTGTAAGTAATTTAGCAATTTAGGGTAAAATGAATAGTTTAACTCCGACATCATTTACGTAATATCATGTGAATATCATTATGTGAAAGGTTATGGCATTTGCACGTTGATTCCCATCCAACATTTGATGTTCTCTACATTTATCTTGATTATTCATGCTAAAACATTTTTGTCTACAAATTTAATTTCCTGATGATAAAAATCTGCTACATTATATGCCTTTCTTTAGTTTTCCTTACAATGAATTTAATTTTTTGTGATTTCCATTACAAAAGCTTATATTTCGCTGGCAATCTACGGATTGCAAACTATGAACATTCGGTTTCACAGAATGGGCACGATAATCAATAGACAATGCCTTGTTCGTTAAACTGTGTCTAGACAGGCGTTATAATAAAACTTTTTGTGAACAATAGATTAATTGTAATTTCGTTTGTACCATGGTACCATTTTAAGTTTCCCTGAATATACCAGTGTAAAGATAATTTCAAGATTACTCCATTTGGTAACTTCTTATCTTCCGCTGGATAACCGGATAATCTTAATCTAATTTATTTTATTTCCAGATTCCTAATTGTAAAAGTAGAATGATAACTTTAGCTTCACATTTTCTGCCAGATAGTAAAATAGTGTTACTCCATAGAGTAATTTCAAAGCTAATTAACATTTTCACTGGGTTAGAAAAATGCCTTTATTGTAGAAGTCTAACAATATTTTTTACTGAATGTCAAAGTACTGTTAATATTTACTGTGATGGTATAATTTCACGAATTATAGAACAATATCAGGTTTAACCGATATTTTTACATCTTCGGTTTCAAAGTACTCTTTTTTTTTCTTCTGAAAAAAATAAACGCATTCAATGTCAATAGTGACGCCATGATTCTCAGTGAACAATGAAACGTTTGTTTTACAAAGTCACATCACAGTCATTTTAAAAGAGCATAAAGTATTAGTGCGAAAACGTTGCAAAACAATTTAATCTTGAAACTAAAAAAAAAATCGCTGAAATTGTGTATGAAACTGTTGTAAAGTTATATGTTACTTGATTGATGTCTTAGTGTTTGATGAGCGCCATACACTTGTTTATGAGGTAGAAAGTGTTATATCCATACGTATTAGTTGTTTAAAACTTCAATTTCATTTGATGGTATTTTCAATGTTCATTTAAAGTATAACGATTTTGGAGGAACATTCTTTGTTATTTTAATATTTTACATGTTAGAAATAAAAACTGGTTATTAGTCGCTTTATGTATCGAAAAACAGACAATTAAAAGAAATAAATAAATCAAATATATCATTATAAACCTTTGGGCAATTTTGGGCAGACGAGTCTGTCCGTGAACGGAAAAATATGATGATTAAGTCTCTATAACGTACATCCGGACTGCGCACGATGTTCTTTCTCTGTGCATGAACCACCTGCCGTTTGGCTTAAACTCAACGTAGTCTGTACTACAGCTGGCTTCGGTAAATGAAACCTTCAACTACATTGTTGTTTGAGTATCTAGCAAGGATATAATTTCTTTTCACAACGATTCCATACGACAAAGTTGCCATTTTCTGCATTACCGCTCGCTTTTCCACACAAAGGACTCACTTTCTAGAAGATAAAGGTACTGGCTTATCTGATATTTGTGTGGGTTGAACAAATTTTCTTAGCAATAGGCAATAGGTTTGTGTACATTTTTATTGTTTTTCCTACAAGCGAGCTATATTGAAATGTGTTGTATTTACCAATCGCTCACAAACATTTATGAACGATACATTAACTTCTTTTCAGCTTTCCTCTACCCTAGTTTGAGTAACAATTTATATTTCAAGATAAAGACAAAATTAGCTATCATTTCATTATTTTTTGTTATTTCTTATTAAATATAAACTTGTAGCCTCACTTAAAAAGTGTTTTAAGTTTATCCCCCACCACTGAGTGACTCGTTAGTCGATCTTGATATCTTGTACCCTTGGATCCGCACCCACTCCATGAACCTACTGGTTTCAAGCAGTAGTTCTAGTAGTTTCATGTACGTGCACTTCTATCTACCGTGTGTACTTTTGATCAAAATTTTAAGTATCTTTCCGCCTTTCTGCGAGGAAAATAATCTTTTTCAGTTACATTCAGACTGGTTTAATTTACTACATTTGAAAATGTTTTTTGTTACTTGTTTCTAGTGAAGAAGTATATTAAACCACACAGTAAAACTGTTTGTGTCAAAACCTTTGACGTCAGACTGAAAGGTTATGAGAAAAAGTCACTTATTATCAGGCTTTCAGCCATCAAACATAATGTACGAAATAAAATAAAACAAGCTATATAAATAATTTTAATACTGAACAACCTAAAGTAAAGGTAAAGGTCTCGTTTTATAGAGGTAAAAAATATAATTTTAAAGTACGTATTACATTTTGACAGTGATTGAACCAATCCACATAAACTGACTGACATATTAGTTTGTTTTTAAAGCCTCAAAAAGTGTTAGTCTCGTTTATATGAAAACAAATTACACTGTTTTACAGTGCGGCATGTATTTTAAAGTAAGTACCAATTTGCTTCAGAAAAGATCGTAGGTGGTGAAAATACCTATTTTACTATTTAGTTATTGTGGTTTGAATTTCACCAAAGCTACTCGAGGGCTACCTGCGTTAGCTGTCCCTAATATAGCAGTGATAGGCTAGAAAGAAGACAGCTAGTCAATACCATCCACCACCAACTCTTGAGCTACTATTTAACCAACGAATAGTGGGATTGATCGTCACATTATAACGCTCTCAGGGCTGAAATGACGAACATGCTTGGTGAGGAGAATTCGAACCTGCGACCGTCAGTTTGCGATTCGAGTGCCTGAATTATCAAGCCATGCCAGGCCTACGGTGATAAGCAGAAGCCATGTTCATGGCAACCTAGGCATTAGGTTGTCAAGACATCAAGTAGACAGCTGTTGAACTAATTATTCTGTCATTTTAATAACTATGAGACGATACACTCAAAATATCACATTTTCCAAAAGTCTCATCACTTAACTGGAATGTGATCCAAAACATTCAGAAATTCTACCAAAATAGAACAACAACAAAATTTTAGTCGGAATGTTCAAGTAGTCAACAATAACAAGTTGTAGTCAGGATTTCACGTAATGGTAAATTGATATTTTAAAATTCCGCTTAAATACAAATGACAATTTTACAGTCACATTTTTCATAAGCCATTAATATTAGGTTTGCTACGTTTCTAAACACTAAATTCTTAATGAATGTCATTAGGAATTTTTAAGAGTTAGAAGAGTGAATGATAATCACATTCCAATCACAGTATAGCTGTCGTATCCACTGCCGATGATGCATTGAAGAAGTTTTGTTATTAAGATTTTACATGAACGGCCTGGTATGGCCAGGTTGGTTAAGGCGTTCGACTCATAATTTGATGGTGGTGGGCTCGAAAGTTGGAGGTTGGTGATGATGACTAGTTGCCTTCCCTGTAGTCTTACACTGCTAAATTAGGGATGGCTAGCGCAGATAGCCCTTGAGTAACTTTGCGCGAAATTCAAAAACAAACAATTTACGTGAACGCCAAAATACAATAGTTCGGTGGATTTTGAATGGAGAGGAAGAATGGGTGTTTCATTATTTTTGTTTGTTTCAACTGTTAGTAAGAGATGGGCTCACTTTGTGTGAATTAGTCGTGTTATTTTATATTCATTACCTATATTTTCAAATAGCACAAACAGCTTAGTTCTTAAGGTTCATGTAACTGACCAACGGGGAACTTTTGAGTAAGATGTTGATTTGCTTTAATTTTCAGGATTATGTTTTGATTGTTTTTCAACACTGTTTATAATTTATAGTTATAATTAATTTGTACTCTATACAGTTTCGGTTTTTGCTGGGTTGATTTTTTGTCTGTGTTTCTCGAACTTTATTATATACAGCTTTGTTGGTATATTGTGGTTTTAGTTTTAGTGATATTCACAATAGCAAGCAAATAAACTCATCACTGTACTAATTATATAATTGTTACATCTCAAAGCATATCTCAGTGTGTGTTAGGAAACCAACCCTTAATAGTTAATTGTTATGAAAACCTAAAGTGAACATCTGGAAAAACAAAGCTTTAAGGAAAGGAATCTAAAGCACGTATCGTTTGGTGGTTTTGATGGTTAACTTTTAAAAGTAGCTAACATGAAGCACCAACAATTAATTTTTTTCTTACCATTAACCTTAGACAACTTTAAATATCGTCATGTATTTAACTCTATCTTTAAGAAAACGCTTTACAGTCGTTTAACCGTTCATTTCAAACACGTTACGATGATTTTAGATAAGATGATCTGTATCTATAAAACATATAGCTATTTCAGTGGTAAGTTACAAATGTACGAAGACACTGTTTAAAGAAACAATAATAAGCTTTATTTATATACACTACCGAGTTCTGCAGAGTTTGTTGTACTAGAACTCGTCTGTTGGACTTGGCGTTGAGATAAAATATCCTCTGAAATGTTAATACATACATAGTATTATTCTTTAAAAGTTAAGATTTAAAAGCTGGCTTTTGGAAAAAAGAAAACAACGTTAAATAACATAACTTTTACATTATATTATAAAATTTAATGGAATAACATCTTATTCAATAGCATTGGTGGTTGAAACTCTACGGCATGTTCTATAAAAAACTTTTATTAAATAGATTAATCACTACGTATTCTTTGTTAAAGCAACATTGTTGTATATCAGTGACATAATTCACCGTTTTTTACTATCTTAAATAGCTTTTCTGGTTGTATAATTACAAGAATGAATTAGTAAGATTAACGATGTATATTTTTGGAATTCTTGTATAAATGTATGATTACCGTATGAGTAAAAGGTACTTAGAAACACCTTACATATAATATACGCTCCATCACTATTTGAATTCTAGTTTTATTATTTCAGTTTTTCTTCGTCCGTGGTTACTCATGAGAGTGGGTGTTTTGAAATCAGTCTAGTACAGTGACAAGTGGTAAATCCAATGGTGGTGGACTGTATTTTGCTTTTATTTTTGGTTCAATTAGCTTTCGTTTCGATGAGGTATCGAAGATGCGTTAATACCATACATAAACAACCTTTTGACATCAAAATGTTGTTCTTATTCAATTAGACACTCAACTCTTCGTTCTTTAGCTTCTTCAGTAGCCCTCACTGAAACACAAATCGAAACTGACAGTACAAAGCTTCTAATGTAAAGCGAAACGTCAAGTGCCTAATGAAATAAAATCAACATTTTGTTGTTATAAGGTCGTTTATTACTAGTATTTATGTCTTTTATACATAAATATGCAACTCACAAGTTAAATATATGAAGTAAAGATGATGCTAATAATAAATGTTTATACTATTATGACATTTTACGAGTGTATCATGGAGCGAACGCTGGTGTTTACAGAAGAGATTAGTTGATCAAAACTTTATTATTTGTTTATTTAACAAAATTTTAAAGCCAAAAAACATTTCCACCAACGTGGTAAAAAAAAATATGCAAGTATTTAAACAGGTGGTGCTAATTTTGTGATCTGTAATTCGTTTTAGTAAATTGTAACATAGCGTAAACTATTACTGATAATATATCACAGTAATTTCCATCCAGTGTCTGTGTGAACAGTATTATTAGATATATGCTTTTGATCAAATTTATTACAAAACTTGACCGTCTCCAAAGGAAAAATTATCTGTACTTTTGTGAAAACAGCACAAATTTCTAACACTTTCGTTATAATCGCAACAAATTAGGATTTTATAAGCGCTCTAAACTCAAGAACAAATTGAGATCAAAAGTGTATCTTTGCAGCTGCTACGCCTAAGTTTTCGAAGACGAGATATATTTTGTGATTGTTTGCCTTCAGTGATTGCCTTCCTAGTCAGAAATAAATAGACAGTCGTAAAGCAGCAAGTATCTTTTTGAAATTCTCATTTTAAATAGATTTTGCTTAATGATAAAATATTTCCACATTATGAGTTCCAAATTCTACGGATTCCAATTGAGTTGTGTTAAAACATAAATCATTTATATCGTTTCGTGTTTAGAGTATTAATTTGAAGCATTTAGAACAAGGTAGTTTTATTAATAACATTAGTTTCTCTTTTTTAACTTTATAATAAAGCTAATGCATTGTTCAAAAATTTTTTATATAATGGCTTAATTGACAAATCTTAAGAAAGATGTAATAATACTTTTAGGAAATAATAAGTCACGCGTTCTGGTGTTAACTTAATAAAACTTGATAGTATTAATGCTACATGTGAGTTACTTGTCCAGGTAATGATTTATTTATCAAAAGATAGAATAATGCCAGTTGGCTTATTGCCACAGTAATGATCTAAAGTAGTCATGTAAGGTAGCGTTACCAATATGGCTTCCGTTTGTTTAGTTACAGCTTATAAAGAGCACTAAGAGCAGTACAACTTTTTAATACTGATACGTAAACTACTTGTAAATATAATAACCTTCTCTGCATATGTGAATATATATTTATAAGTGTATTTAGATCATTAGCGTAGCTGCACCGAGTAGCAAGTACTAATAAACAGTATGGAAAACTATGCTATTTATTGTTTTAACTGTGGTTTATGAATAAATTAAACTCTATTATTAATAGCTAACCGAAATCCTTCAAGGAAAGAAACAATCCTGCTAGTCGACATAGTATATTAACCTCGTTATCTCGCAGTACTCTCCATACTTATGATTAAGGACATTTGATTGTCGAATACTAAATTATATAAGTCGGTGCCAAGTCTATACTTTTATTCTTTATGTACTACTACTTATTGGGATTTACTGAAATTTTTGTTGTTAATGATTACTTGAAAAAATAGAAAAAGTAACATGCTATTTACATATTGCAAGACAAATATTTTTACATGATGTTAGTTTTATATATTAATTTTCTAAAGGACAATGTTTCCTGTGAATATATTTTAGGTATAAATAGCAAAAGCACTTATTAAGGACTACTTATCATACATGAAATTGGTTTTTTGTTAATTAAGATTTTTTTGTCTTCTTCAGGTGAAAATTTGGTTTCAAAACAAAAGGTCCAAGTGCAAAAAAATGTTAAAAGCTCAGCAACAAGCACCTGGTCAGGGACATCAACCACAGCATCCCAACCATACCCCAGTGCTGCCACCTCCTAATCCAGCTATTACACCACAGACTCCGACGGAGCCACCAGATACACACAGTCCAGGAAGCGCTGGACAACCAGGCCTGCTACCTCCGAATAGCAGTAGTCCGGCAGTTAGTAGTTTAGCGGCGGTCAGCCCGCCTGCCATGAGTCCGCCGATCAGCTCTTGGGACATAAACCCTGGCAAGCCGGCAATGAATCTAACCAATAACTACATGCCTCAGTACTGGTATCATCAAGCTGAGCCTAGTGTGAACCACCAAATTCTCACCTAATCCTGATACTGTTATTTTTTCCAGCACGTGCAGCCGGCCCTTCTTCTGGGCTAATGCCACGAGTATGTGGCTCCGGTATCCAGGCCGCAGACAAGTTTCCGCCCCCGCTAACAGGCCTCGAGGATATAGGGCCAACATAATATCCAAAGATCAATTATTATGTATATTAATGTCTTCTGTAATATCTCCTCGTGTTAAAAGAAGCTCAGCTTCCCGGTTTTCTGCTCCGGTCTGTCAGGTTTTGTACATAGGGCTCAGTCCACCAAGAAACGGGGAGATGGCCTACGACCTATGTACATAGCGTTCTCTTTTTGCAGAACAGCCCTTGTTTATTTTAAGAATTCAGTTGATTGTATCTAGCGATCTTATATGTAAACTTCTTCAACTTATTTTATTTATGGACAGGTGTGTTAATGATCAGAAAGTAAACTGTTGCTTGCTGTTCGTTAGGTTTGTTGTAAATAATACAAGCTAGAAGAGCTGTAGGGTTGAAAGTGCCAGTATTCTGGCGACTTAATATTAAATCAAAGACTGTTTCAGAAAATCAAATATTCAAACAATATTATTCTGGACTGAATAAAATTAATAGAAAACTGAAAAAAAACTACGACCCTCAGGTAGTCTTTGTGAACCGGTACCATACTCAACACCTTTTCGGTGATTATAGTTTGTAAAATTATTCTGCCACCACATCAAGTCTATTGTCTAAGTAATGTTTTCTTTTTATATCAACGTTTCATTCACGAGAGCATCCATTCGGGATATTTGTGTATATTTTACAGGGTTCGTCAATAAATCATGTTTCACAAAAAAGGGCTTCGCTTCCTTTTATGCTAAACTTCCAAAGCAATTCTCATAAAAAACTTCCTACAATGAAGGTTTTCTTTCACTGAAAAAAGAAAATTAAAGTAGCAAGAAAATTAAACAAAGAAATAGAATTAATAAATTTATTGTTATAACTGAGAAAATAAGATCGCATTGTATCACTATGTTAGCTTAATGATAGTTATTTTACGTGATTAATGCTATTATAATACTCTTATAATTACCTAAGCTAAACATAGTAATTTTTAATTATAATCATTTTAAAGCTTACAATGTCAACAAATCTTTTCAGTTGATTATTTGTTTTAAGGTTTTAAAAAAGTTTGTTTTTACACATTGTTTAACAAGTTTAGTTTTGGCTTTACACATACTAAAATGTTATGGTTATCTAATTTGGTTCACTGTTGATTTTTCAACATTTTGTTTTCAATTGCTCAGTCGATGTTATTTGTTCTGTTTCAGATATTCTTCCACAGGTTAAGAATTCGTATTATGTTTCACGTATCATTTTTTTTATATTGCACGGGTGTAACTGACGCTGTGGGGGTTTGCAATATATCCTTCCGTTAAAGGGAGATGTTCCCCACGGGTTTCAGCAACATTACCACTAAGTCACAGGGCATGTTATTGCAGTGTATGTATAGCAGTTTATCCCATATTCTCTTCAGTATGTGTTACAGATTCCACTACTAAATTTTCAAGAAATGTATCGATAATAATAGTCTATAACTACGTGTGCTTTGTTTCTGAATGTGCTTTTATTTCGATGAATCAGTTTAAAACTTAGACAAGAAAAAATATATTCTCTATAACAATGCGCTAATAGATTAGGTAAAAACTGTCATTGAAACATGTTATTCACACAACATTCTTAGGTTTGGTTTGTTTTGAATTTCGCGCAAAGATGCACAAGGGCTATCTGAGCTATACGTCCCTAATTTATCACTGTAAGACCAGAGCGAAAACTAGTCATCACCAACCAGCGCCAACTCTTGGGTTACTCTTTTACCAACGAATAGTGGGATTGACCGTTAAAATATAACGCCTTCACGACTGAAAGGGCGAGCATGTTTGGTGTAAGAAGGATTCAACCCCGAGACCCTCGGATTACGAGTTCGAGTGCCTTGTCCACTTGGCCATGCCGGGCCACATGTTTTTGAAAGATAAGTATTATTTCAATGTGAGAACATTGTGATCCACATACTTTAGTTTGATATGCATTTCATATATCTTTATGTTTCATAATTTTGTTTTTGTTATATATTTTTAATTTTAGTTTTTAACTATGATCGAACATTATTTTAATGAACTTAAATGTTTTTATGCGTATTTCTAAATTCATCTCACTAATGAAGTGGAGAACAAATCTACAATTTAGTGATTTTTATCATTCATTTTAAGTTTCAGGTTTATAATGCTTATTCAGCGTTTAAACCATATATTTTAAAGAACTATGCTGTTTATAATACGCTGTTTCACTGTAGCTTAAGAATGTGTTACATTCTACACATAAAATATTAGTATACAGCTTGCAAACAAAGAAAAAGAATAACAATGGTTGTTTAAAATGCGTATTTTATTGTCTAAACCTAAACCAAAAGACTACATACGAACCATGCACAAATGTTTCACAATTATTTTAAAGTATAAAAAGAAAAAAACACCTAAAATCTTAAAACCTGAGTAAGGTATTGTTCAAAATTATATTAAGGAAACAAAGAGCAAATTTTTATGTTTGGTTTTAATACCTAAGAATTTCTTAACCAATTGATGTAATGACATTTTCCTTTCCTTATAGTAAACTATGTACTTGATGGATTTTTATAAAGTTTGGAGTAATAATATATTATTTTGAATTATTCAAACTTAACGTTAGCTAGATATCAAGTGTTAAATAATATAAGAAGTAAAAAAATTGAAGGATTGAAATCCATTGATAACAATGAAAATGTTTGAACTTGTAGAAAAACTACACCTCAATTTTTTAGTAGTTTTTGCTATTTCAGTGACATAAGTTACACGAATTTTAATCCTATAGATTAAACAAATGAACCTAGATTAGGGTAAGTCAACACACCTATATGTAACGCGTGTACACAGAACAATGACGTTGACAAGAAATATATCGTTCAGTTTAGTAATTTTTCTAGCTACTAACCTCAATAGAATAGTAACAAGTTACTGGTAAGTAGCATCTAAAGAACGGTGCTTGATATTCTACTATTTGACTATACTGTAGCAGATATTTATTATTTAAAATAAATATAGAACAAAAATGATTTAATGTAAATTAAGCCGAAGTAAAAAGGCTGTATGTCTATATTCACCTATACTTTTATACATCACGGTGCGTGACTATACCACATAAAGAAAAATAGTGGTTAATAGCTGCAGCACATACTTGCTTCAGGCTTTTTCAATTTCGGTTTTAGC
This sequence comes from Carcinoscorpius rotundicauda, assembly GCA_011833715.1. Taxonomy (NCBI): domain Eukaryota; kingdom Metazoa; phylum Arthropoda; class Merostomata; order Xiphosura; family Limulidae; genus Carcinoscorpius; species Carcinoscorpius rotundicauda. The sequence continues at coordinate 54,951,049 of CM022399.1, read as the reverse complement.
GTGGGGTGATATCACAAGGAACACATAACATTGCATGACAAGTTGACAGCAAAAGTTGTTTGCGTCTGTCTCTTTCTCTTTCTTTTTTTGCAACGAAAATCCTCTTTTGAAATATTTAACAAACGAAACTTTGCCACGATGAACGTCTCTCTCTCTCCTAGAGAAAATGTGGTTAGTTGTTGTTTTGAATTAAGCACAAAGTTACACAATTATATATCTGTGCTAAACGTGGTTGGATAGATTCATGTTATTTTATGTCTGGATATCGTTTACACAACAATACTGAATGATCACGATCATTAGTAGTAAAAAACCAGAAATCAAGTCGTTATCATCCATGCTTTCCGATCTTATAACTCATCGAATGCGATTTTCTGACTAAAGAGAATATATAAGATACGTCGAGGAGGAGTCTGACAAGAATATTCAACTAAATACATTTCTTAGAACTCACTTATGTCAAATCAACTACAAGTTAAAATTCACTAGAAAGTGTTTACATAATAGTGTAAACCAATCTCATGAATTTTGACAGTAATTAAAATTAGATAATTCTATGCAGCATGGATAATAGTTTCCATGTGTATGATATCTGACACGTTCTGGAGAGAAGGGAGCTCAAATCGCAATCTGCAGGCTCGAATACCTTCACTAATTATGTTCATCCTTGTAGTCGTTATGATGTTATCATCAAACTCACAATTGGTTGGTAAAGAGTAACCCAAGACTTGGTGGTGAGTGGTGCTAATGGGTTGTTTTCCATCTAGTCTTCCACTGCTAAATTAGGGACGGCTAGCGCAGATAGTCCTCCTGTAGCTTTGCGATCTTGAGCAGCTTTGTGTGAACTTCAACAAAAAACAAATTTTGTGAATCGAAATATTAACTTTATAACTTTTAAAGCATAAAATTCTTAATTTTCAGGAAAATCATTACCAAAGGATTAATAGCCAAAACTTTGGCGTAAATTATGAAATAAAACGAATTTTAATTATTTTCTAATACAATAATTAACCAGCAAAAACGCGTTATCCCTGAAACATATTTTTTATACATCTGCCTGATCCTTTGAATATAAACGCCATTAAACTTAACTACTAACTGGTGTAAATGTTTGTTCGATAACAAAGCACATAGTTGAGAATAAATTCTAACATCGTGCATTTATAATATTGAACTTAACTGATAAAACATACCGCCAAAGTAAATCTAAGTTCACTAAGATATTTTATATGGAAAAGTAATTCATTTCACATATTACAAACAATAGGTATCTTTATTATAACATGTAACACATGAACAGAGCAACAGAATCGGAGATTGTTCATTTAGTCTTTCCTCTCACTTATTTTTAATTATATATGTATATATATATATATATATATATAAAGGGCATACAAAATTAACTGTATTTGGATTATAATGGAATGAAACAGCCATAAAATATTCCACTGAACACCTCGAGCTTAATTGGAAAATAATATTTAGGAAACTTATGCATGGTAAAATTAACCCCAGGTAGTCAATAAATGTATTTTTGATTGTAAGATTATTTGAAAGTTAGTTAAAAATTAATCTTGGAAACGGTATACTTTATTAGTTAAATTCAATAATACGAATGCACGACGCTAGAACGTTTTCTCTGTGAAACGTGCTTTGTTATCGAACATACATCTAGACCGATCGATGATTAAGTTAAAATGACGTCTATATTTGGGAGGATCAGACAAATGTCATATAAATGAGAGAAAGCGATTATATTGAAATACTGTTCTGCACGTTAGTTAAATATTCATATAAATCCCTATTTTCATTAGAATCAATATATATAGTTTAGAGAAAATTAATACTGAAAGAGTTAACTAAATTAAAACAATATATATACATAGACAGAGAAAATAATTTAAAAGTCGCACACATATAAAATATATGAATGTATCTACATTTTGCATGGGAACATTGGAAATTTTTCTCATGTCATATTAACGTAGCACAGACTTCATTGCGTGTATGTGATAAGAGTTTCGAAGGTAAGGTAAATACCTGATAAATCAAAACAAACCATAGTTCACGAACTTAAGGAATATAAAACACTTTCTGCTTGAAAATTCTCTAAAAAGAACTTAAAAATCTACATTAATTTCAGTATTCTTATTTGTATTTTTAACTTTAATGTCAAAATGAGACTTGGTCAATTATTTTTAAATAGAAAATATAATAATTTTGTCAAATTGATTACAGTTTGAATTACTTTAGGTCCTTAGTTTGCGAACAGAAATTACATACTTTACTATTACAAATAATTATAACTGGTATTTTTTTCTTATTCTGAAAGCACATAGTAAATCGGATAAAGGATATTTTTCATCTTTGAGTATTGTAGTTTAACCTATTATAAGCAGAGTGGTGAGGCCTAATAACAGGAATGAATATCGTTTTAGACTGGAGGCGCTTTTTGCATGGTTTTTAATTAATCCGATTACTGATTTCAAATTAGAGAAATATAAGAACAGCATTTTAAATACATTTTAGTCCTTTTGATGTTAGTTTTACAGGCTTTTAAGATGGTATTGATTCAGAAGAATATAGAAAAAAAGAAACATTTGTATTCTAATGTAATTTTTATCACTATTATTAGGCCTTTGGTTCACTGGTTTCCTGAGTCTAGCGTTTTCAATTTTAACAATTTATTATATTTTCAATCTTGAAGCATACGTAGAAAAATAAATATATATCACGTTATTTATGAATTTATATTTCCAATAAAGATTTTGTTTGTTGAACTTTCATTTTCCATTTTACGTTCAATAAACAATGTAATATTGTCTAATATTTTAACACTGAATAGTTTTTGGTGTGTTTTTTCGCATAACTAAAATATAGATTATATATATAAGTATATTTTTATATTGATATTAGAACAATATAAATCATATTAGATTTTCATCTAATTTATTTCTATTATTAGCATAAATGTCTTCTACTATGTAATAGTTTAATACCAAGAAAATAAAAATATAATGGAGTAAAGTAAAATATTGTATTTGTTAACTATATTTTAATGTCTTAGACTTACATAAACAAACGAATGTTTCTCTTCATAATCGTATAATGACTTTAAAAAAATAAAAAAGTAAAACGGCTCGGCATGGCCACGTGGGTTAAGGCGTTCGAGTAGTAATCTGGGGATCGCGGGTTCGAATCCTGGTCGCACCAAATATACTCGCCCTTTCAACCGTCGGGTCATTATAATGTGACGGTCATAATGTGAGTAGCCCAAGAGTTGACAAGGGGGGGTAATGACTACCTGCCTTCCCTCTAGTCTTACACTGCAAAATTAGGGACGACTAGCGCAGATAGCCCTCGAGTAGCTTTGCGCGAAATTCAGAAAACAGACTTTCAAAAATTTATGACAACATTAATGCTTCAGTGTATGTTTCTAAACATAATATTTATTTTAAATGAAAATGCTTCGTTAACAAACTAAATGATATTACGTCGGGGAGTGGGGGAGGGAGTTTGTCAGTAAAGCTTAGCCTCAGTTTCACCACATGAAACATAAATATGACAACTATGTTGCAAGTACCATAATAGTATAATACAGGAGTACTTAAGTATTTAATATTTGTCGAAATGAAATATTTTGGCAACATAGCCTTTGACGGATAGATTGATACACCTGATTATTTAGTTTCCAACCATTTATTGAATTCATGGCTAGTACAAGGCTATCGTGTTGAAAGAAAAGAACAAAAATACAAACGTACACACGATCTTCTGTCCCGCAAAATGCTCCTTAAGAGACTGAGAGACGTGTCATCGTTAAAGTTAACATAAAATTTACGAGGCTTGGTTGCTTATCTCACTCAGTATTTGATCCAACACATTTTAAATGATTGTCCGTTATTTTAAGGTTAATATAATATACATTACCAACGAAATGTAGCATTTAATTTTATGCAACATACTAGATGTAACAATCAATTTTAAAACAGTTAAAGTATTTTTCATGTGAGTTTTAGTTTAACTACGTCACTTTAAGAGATCACGCATTCCAAATAGTTTGCCGCAGACATACCTTTATGATCTGAAATAAAAATTTAAGTAAATTTATCTCAAATTTAAAATTTAAAAGTAAAAATTTTCTCAAATAAAAATTTAATTCAGTACATGGAGTACATTGTTGGAGATTATATACGTATAAACATTATTTGAATTTATTTGTATTGTTGGAGATTTTATTTCCCGCACTATATATATTTTATATATCACTCATAGTTCAGTAGACTGTTGAAATAATTATAGTAAAATGTTTTTGTTTTTTGTCTTATTTTCCTCAAGCAGATAATTTAGAGTTGCGGTACAGAGGGCTACTAAGACAGTTTTACACCATATTTTGATTCTACTAACGTTGTGTTTGTAATTTTAAACGTAACCATAAATATTTTTTGTAACTGTAACTGTAATGACATGCAGAAAGCATCAGGGTAACTAATGTTTGGAAATCAGACTTATAGAAAGCAATAATGTTGAATTGGAAATTTGAAAACGTTATTACAATGATCCCAATATTTTTTTACCCATGCTTTAGGTATCTTATTAGATACTTTGACCTCATTATTTTATTTTCAGTAGATTTTTTCTATTGTATTTTATTATTCTCTCTATTTAGAGTTTCTTTCCGAATAGTTTATTTTGTTTTATTTTTTTCCACACATTTTATATTACATATTTGATAAGTGTTATGCTTTTTTGATCATCAGTTTATTATAGTGAATATCGTTGGATTTTTATTTGCTATGTCATGTTTCACCTTAAAAATTTGTATTATATTGTTATAAAAAATAATTTTGTTTTTTTTATAGCAAATTCACATCGGGCTATTTGCTGAGTCCGCCGAGGGGACTCAAACCCATGATTTTAGCGTTGTAAATCTGTAGACTTACCGCTGTGCTAGCGGGGGACATAAAAGAATAACTTTTTCCCTATTTCTCAGAGATAACAGATCTAATGAACAACACCAGTTCCTGTTCCGTCCCTGTTAACATCAGCCTATAGAAACAGCTAAACACGATGCGTAAAAAAACATTACTGAGATATGCTTAGTTATTAACAAAACAAATCACACACATTGTATTTTATAAGCTATATTTAAATTTTTGTAACTTCAGTAGTTTTTCACGCCTATTTATCTTTGCAACTTCTTTCTTCTGTAAAAAAAAAGAAGGTATTATTTTAAAGAATACGTTACCTTTAAATAAAGGTTTGAAAACTATAATAGGTTGAACATGGACCACATTTTGAGACTAAAATAAAATTAAATCGGAAAATATTTTTAATAAACCTCAATAAAAGTCAAATGTTTATAACCGTACGGTATTTATCGCCTTTAGTTGGGTGTTAGTTGACGTTATGTATTTAGTTTGATAGGAATTACTAACTCATTATTATTGCTGGAGAACGATAAATATTTTGGTTTCCTATAAACAATAAAAAAAGAAAAAACGTGAAAAGGCAGTACGATATTCTTATAACGACATTCTCCAATAAATGTGAAGTAAAAGTTTAACTCTTTGCATGGTTTTAGAGTTTTATATTGAAGCTTCTTAGCGTCGTTGGAAATTAATATGATTGATCATCAGAAGAAAACCAATATTACACCAATCTGTCAGAAGTCGTACGTGCATCGAAGCTTCTGCACCGTAAAAAAGTTAATCGATACCTTTGCCATCAAACAGAAAACACATTGAATATTCCATGAGGGACTGACGCTCAAATGATATCTGATCGAATTCCAATTGTTAGACAGAGCAGAGACTCTTCTGTTAGTGAACGTAACTCTAAAGGTTTGGAATAACTGCTTTCTTTTTCCCAGTAGACTTATGCTCCTCAGCTTTCTGCCATCGGCCTTACATTATGAACTGTTCATAGGTGTTTAAAAACTGAATTTCAGATCACCATGAATGCAACATTAACTACCCCGTGTTGTCTGTCATTCATACAAGATTGCTGTGAATCTTGACTTACAGTATATTTGTTTAGAAGTAAGAATTTTTTGAAAGCGTGTTTTTGAATTTCGCGCAAAGCTACTCGAGGGCTATCTACGTTAGCCGTCTCTAATTTTGCAGTGTAAGACTAGAGGGAAGACAGCTAATCATCACAACTCACCGCCAATTCTTGGGATACTCTTTTACTAAATAATGGTAGAATTGGCCGTCATCTTATAACGCCCTCACTGCTGAATGGCGAGCATGTTTGGTGCGACCGGGATTCGAACCCATGACCCTCAGATTACGAGTCGAACACCTTAATTCACCTGGCCATGCCGGGCCTAAGAATTTTTTTAAAGTGAACGGTTTTGTCATATGCACTCAATGAATTGCAGCATTCTTTTACTATGACAACTGACTACCAAACCTGTAACGAAACAGATTCCTTAACTTTTCTTTTTCTCACCACCACTTTGTACTGGCTAAACAGATATGTGACTTAACATAAACTGCAATTGTAATGATTTTGCTGTCGTTCAATTATTTTGTGCAAGCATGTGTTTAACTTAATATTGTTCTTGTGAAAAACCAAAACTGAGTATATCATAAAATCAGATTGTTTTTGATGTCGTTCACAAAACGTGGTAAGAAAAATGTGTCAAAAAAAGAAATGTCAGTGATACAAACTACTCTGAGTCATGAAGTTCTGTTAATGCCGACGGTATTACCCTGAACCACAGACGAAGCGCTGAAGCAAGACATTGTTCTATAAGGACGTTCTATTGATGCTGATAATTTTACTTTGAACAATAAACATTATGCTGCGCTTACTAGGCGCATCAAAGCGTGATTCTAGCATTATATGACCTCAGACTTTTAGTTTTAACAACAGAAAACGCTATGCTGCAGGATATTGTGCAATAGAAGTGTTGTAATGTACTGATTTTAACGTGAAAATAAACATTTCGATACTTCTTTAAATGTGTCCTTGGGAATTTTTGTTTATTTTACGTGTGAAGAGGTTTGGTGTTGTTCTGTTTATCCTATGCGAGTAAATATCCCATATTTTTTTGATGATCTTGCTTACAAACAGGTCCTGCATTATTCTCTTTATCTTGCTTATGATCAAGATTGTTTTGAATATGTTGCTGAATTCCTTATATTAAAGACTGTATTTGATCAACATCCGTCAAAATATTCTTATTATAACCATCGTCTTGTTCACTGATACTAATGTGCTATCGCGAGCCAACAGAATTGTTGACGAGAAACACGTGCTTAGACCTTTAAACCACATAGCCAACTTCTTGCTGGTATTAATATCATAACATCAGGCATCAGAATTATTGTGTATAAAGTACACGCTCACGTTCATGAACGATAGCCATCTTCTCGTTGATATTAACGTGCTACTAATGGTCGTATGAATAATAGGACAATAAGTATGTGCTCACAAAGACAATTCAGATTGCCATCTTTTTGTCAGTGTTAATTTGTTATTTAGATCAAAGGCATGACATGGATAGTCATCTTTATTATTGTATTTGTTTGTTATATTAGTCGTCACAGTTATAAGCCAAATGTACGTGTGCACACGAATAAAACTGAGCTGGAGAGCAGAAAATATGCAACTGGAGAAAACTGAAGTGGTTAGGACTAAGTTTATGGTGCTTATTTCAAAAACGTAGTGAGAATTTAGTCATTGCCTCTAGATTTATACTCATTATAATTTCTCATTATTTTATCAGAAACATGTAAAATATTATGCAAACAACTTAGTAAAGTAGATTTATGCTGTGAAATTTAGTTAACTTGGACATTTAATGGGTAAAAGTCATACATTTTTGATAATTTCAAAAATTAACTGTATTTATGCGTAATTCAAAATATATTGTTCACATATGCTGGTTGGTCTTAATATAACTGTAGCAAATTGTCTCCTTTTGCTTTATTCCTTCGCTCATCTGCTTCACCCGTGAATTGTGAAAGCCTTATATGATATTTTTATAGAATATCAGAGAAGTCCCTCGACTGTGAATAAAATGGCCGTAGTCAGATGACTGACTCTCTTTTAGTTGCCTTTTTCACTCAGTCAGTTGGTTACTTCATCTTACTTTACACACAAGTAAATCAGTGTTTTATCTTCTTCTTCGCATATCCACGATATAATAAAATTCTGAAAAACTATGCTTTTGAGTATTCTTTAATCTTTAGCTTTGGAAACATAAACTTTTATATATATTTTTAGAAAATAACTCGCAGTTATAACTCGCCTTCAGTTCATATAAAGTCTTTAAATGTAGAAAAATCAGCCATACAGTTTTTGCAACATTTGAAAAAAAATATATACAGTTTTACAAGAAAAAATGCAAATATAATTCATACAGTTTCTTCTACATTTGTGGAAAATGTAAAGGTAGCTTAGTACCATTATTTTGGGTATAAAATTTGTGATAAAAAAACACTGATTTGAACATCGTGTGTTGTACAGTTTGCACATTTGGCTTGACACAGTGACAGGATAATAAAAGAAATATGCCATCTACAGTTCCTATAATATGGTGTGAGTCCAAAGATCGCCTAAATGACTGTAATTTTTCATTAGTAATGAATGTTTCTGGATATTCAGGCAAAACTAAATACAACATTAAATATACTGATATTGCACCTACAGTGAAACCAATATGTCATGGCGAAGGTCTTCCAGTCATGTACAACAACGATTTGTAAAATCTTGCAAAGAAGACAATAAACTATCTTTATACTCTTCATCTCGTAATTCTATTCCTGTGGTATTTCAACATAAACTACTTCATCTAATCACATAAGACAACTAACCTATTTGATTACTAACTTGGCTCTATTAAAACAGCATGGGAAATATCTTTGTCTTGTTTACAGCAATGGAACTTGTCAGTTTCAGAAAGAGTTCCAATTTTTCAAAGTTGCCATAAATGTCTTGCTTTTCACAACAGCATAGATACTTTGTGCTTTTGTACAAATAATGATGCACTAATGAAAGAATTAGGTACAGAACGTCATCCTCAAAAATATAAATATTTCATTGACTCATAAAATTACTGTGAAAGTTATACTTCTGACCAATAAGAACACTAAGTTCTTAATTCCTGTTTCTTATGCTGTGAACATGTAAAAAACTTATCAAAGCATGCGGCCATCAAATAAGGTCACAACAGGTGGAACATGTGTGATAATATAAAAGTTACTACATTCATATTTGGCCTGCAGAGTGGGTATACCAAACGTTATTGCTTTCTGTGTTTATGGGACAGCCGAGGTGATAAAAATTATTTCAGAAAGCGGTGGCCAGTGAGAAAAAGTTAAATACTAGAGAAACATAATATTGAGTATCAACCTTTACTGGGTCTTTAAAATTTCTTTCTGCTTCCAATTCATATTAAAGTGGAACAACTCTTGAATCATTTTACAAAAGGAATGAACAAAAATGTTAATGGCTTCCGTCTGACAATTTTTTTTTTTCAAAAATCATTGAAGCAAAATTGAAAGTAAGAGTCTTTGTTGAGCTACAGATTCGGGAAGTGCTGATGAATATTGATTTTAAAACACTGCTCAATCAGATGGAACTTATTATCTAGAAATCATTCAAGCTCGTTGTCAAAATAACTTCTTAGTAAATCACATAAATGAAAACTATGATGTGAGGATATTCTTGATAACCACAAAGATATGAGCTCTACTATGTCACTAAAGATGCATTCCTTAAACTCTCATTTAGACTTTTTTCCAAACAACCTTGGTGCTATGAGAGCTTCCACCAAGGTATTCTACAATGAAACAATGATACCAAGGGCAGTGGAAACTGGCGATGATGAAAGATTTTTGTTGGTTCTACACAGTTCAAAATTGAGAACATATATGAAAGGCACAAAGAAATCAACTGGATATTTTTAACAAAAATAAAAAATAATACCATGATGAAAGTTTTGAACACAGTCTGAATGAATTTTCAGTATATAATATTATTATACTCATTGTTTTCTTAAACTGATGTTGCTATTACAGATTGTTTTTGAGTATTTTTAAATACAATTTTCAATGAATAAATAAATCTATCAAAGAACGTCCGAGTGGCATAGCCTTCGGACTTACAATGTTAGACACGAAGCTTCGATACTTGTAGTGGGCAGAGCACAGGTATTACTTTGTGTAGGTTTGTGCTCGACAAACCACAACAACAAAGATTTAAAAAAAGCTATTTTTACGATATATATATAAATATTTTGCATAAATTTATGATAGCTGTTAAGCTAGATGCGACCAGTAATTTTCAACACGGGTTGTAGAGTCACTTGAAAACAGTTGCAGGAGTTTTATTGTCCAGAGTAATCTGAGGAACCCAAAATACACTTGATATTGATTTATTCTGTGCATTTATTTAATATCTGAAAATACGTTTTGAACAGATAGTGGATATTTTAAATTTTTGCAAAAATGTCATTTTCTCAAAATTTTCATACGGTATGTTATTATACAATGAATACAATATCTCACAGTATGACGTTTAGATGTATTTAAATTAGTAACTGTTCTAAAAATTATTTCACGTTTGTAAAAATGAATTATTTTGTTATACATTATTGTTATTTTCATAATTAGTTTCTACAAGAAAAGTTTGTTTGTTTAGAATTAAGCACAAAGCTGCACAATGGGCTATCTGTCCTCTGCCTACCACGGGTATCGAAACCCGGTTTTTAAAGTGTAAGTCCGCAGACATACCACTGTGCCACTAGGGGACACACAAGAAAAGAAAATTGTATAAAGAGCATGTCTCATTTTAATATTGGACATAAAAGTTATTGTCACTAACTATGTTACCACTTTATAAACTAAATAAATCAATAACTTTCAAACGACATTTCATCTTTATGCTGTTTGTACACTGTTCTTCGCATTTTGAGTTAAAATAAGATATCAAGTACAAAATAGGAACAAAGATAGAGCCTTTCTTTAACAGCTCAAGCGATTTGTAGATTCCCACTGAGGATGGCCCGTGCCTGCTCATCCCCAGCTTACCACCCTCTGAGCCATCGAATGGCTCATTTGTTCAGAGCAGATGCATTCAGGCAAAATGGGAGACATCAGGCTGTGCCGTGTATCAGATCTTGACAGATTCTAGATGTAGGAAAAGATTTAAGATAGTCTTAGCATCTTTTGAACCATGTGCATACAAATATGTGCTGATTTCATTAGTATTGACACTCGCTCTTTCTTTGGAAATGCTTTAGTTTGTGTTTTTGGAGACAAAAAGACGTCCAGCCTTAGAGAAATGGTGGCTTACTCCTTTAACTGGATCCTCTCCCAACAAAAGCTTGAATAAATAATACGATTGAAGATTCTCTTTTGAGCGATGATGATCTAGAAAAATATCAGTCATCTAATACCGCCCAAAAGAATTTTTCACAAATGGATAATTATTACTTGATGAGGGTCTTAACAGGATGGGTAAGTCTAAAACTTGTCCCTATTCTCCGATTAGACGATCTTATTGTCAGGAACACCTAGGGCACCGATGACGTCACATTAGTATGGGCTGGTACAGACTTTAATTTCAAGGTTCTGGTTCTGAGTGCTTGTTGCATGTTAATAGCTTGTCTCTCCACGTAATTACTACTTCCTTCTTCTCACTAAACAAGATCATAAATACATAAAAACTTTTATAAGTATAATCCGAACGGTGCCAGCCAGGCTACTGTTTACGAAAAACACATCTCGAGATGAAAATATGTTCTTGTTGTCTCTTACGGATATAAAGTAGCCTGGAATGAAGTTGTCAGTTCTTTTACGAAAGATAAAACATACGTTTTCATCTCCATGTTTTTTTGTGAATGAAATATTAAAATAATAAAAAACCGCTAATTTTGATGTAAGATTGTTCGGTAGAAATACCTGATATTTCAGTTCATGCTTGTTTATTCCTTGATGATGTAAAATTTTAAGTTATTTTAACGTGATACCATGTTAAGTTGTATACTAGTTTATTTATTGCATGTACAGTTTGTCAATATGTGACCCTATGTTGTAGTTATTGAAAACATATTACTGCTACACAAACACATAATGTTATTTTATATACTTTTGAAGTTTGGTGACTTTGTTATTATACTGTAGAGCCAGGTAAACTCTAATAATCAGGATTCGTGACGGTCCAAGCCTCGAACTATGTAATATATATATATCTATATATTAAACCTGATTGCGCATAATAAAACATGCATACCATAAAATCATTGATCACATGTTCGTTGTAGAATTAATTTCACAATTTTATATCTATCCTGTGCTAGAAATTTATGTAGCTCAATTTGTTTTTTTTTGTGTGTTTTTTAGCTGGTGTCGCTTAATTCCACATTTACAGAAGAAATAATATTGAAGGGAAGACGTACCAGGAGGCTAATATTGTTAACAATATAACAATAGTAGTATAAAGTGTTTTTCGACCTCGTGATTTACTTTTATTCATTTTTTACCTTTATGCCACCTACTCTTTTAATATTATGTTATCGTTTATCAAATATGACAGCAAAGAGAAGCCAAGGTCAACGTAATTTTTGTAAATTTTAAACGGATCTATCAAATTTATATCACACTGCACAGTGACGTGGTATTATACTATGTGTTGAAAACCAGACGACATTCAATACATTATCATGTAAAACAAATCACCTAAATTGGAATATAGATGGAGTGAAACCCTCTATAACTTGTAAATCTAAAAAGTAAAATAACACATGGAAAACGCAATAGCACTAAAAAAGTTTAACAGATATGTAGATAAAGTTATTCATGAAACGTTAAGAAAATACTAAGTAAATACAACATCTGTCACTGTTAACTTTCCCAAGTTAAAGTCTCATCCGAGATTAATTTATCACCACCATCTCACTTGTAATGTGTTTTGTATTTCCTTTCCCTGCCTTTATATCTTAACTGTCTTCACTGGAAAATGCTTAGCTTTTCTTTTGTTCAGTTTGTTTGAAAGATAACCCTTTTCCCCAACCCTCATTATAGCTCATTGTAATAGCATTCACAGTAATCTTCTTCATTGATACCTCCTGCAGCTATTTTAACATATTTCACATAAATATCTTTTTCCCTTTTTATACTTTTTAGAGTTCTCAGAATTTGAATCAGTTGACTTTTATAACCCCTTCAAAATAATATTATGTTAAATATACCAGGAAATTGTCAATATTAAGGCTTCATATAAGCTGAAGATTAATATGAATATCTTAGTGTTGAGGACATTAGAATTTCCGGAATATGTATTTATTGCATCCTCATTTCTTCATGTCCAGGAGACAAAAAGGAATTAGACAGTCCCATCGGTAATATTCATGCTGACACATGATGTTTGGGAAGTAATATTCTTTGACTATATCTGAACGTTCACTGCGGGACAATTTGCTCTAAATGGACGCTGGTTTTGAGTGATAATATATAATGTGTGTGAATATGTGCATCTATCGTTGTCTGGTTTATCATCGACATTCAACACATTTTTGCTAGAATGGATATTTAATTGTATAATGATATCAAATACTGACTTATTTTTCCATTGTATCGTGCATTGATCATTTCTATCATGTGAAAGATATTCACTATTATATGTTTACTTTAACAACTGCATTGGTTTCAGCATAGTTTTCTTTTTTGCATATGATGTATATTCTTGACTGAGTATTGAGAAGTCTCTTCTGTTATTGAAAAGTATAGCAGATTCTTGAGAGTTAGAATCAAAAATACTGTTGAAACTCCGAAAAACTCGCATGATTCGTATAAAAACGGTTAGCCGACAGACCCAAGGGTATAATTATTGGACAGCTATAGTCATCGAAAACTATAATTGTGATTAACGAATATAAATCGGATGACTACAGAAATTGTCCAGGAACGTTTATAGATTTCGAACATTACAAACCATTCAACTTCAATGAATTAACTTAGGATGTTAGTGTTTCTACAAGGAAATTAAATATCTTTGCCGGAAAATGTCACCTTGTAAGGGTGTGAGGTCAATCAGGCTAGTTAGCCTGAGAGGTGAGGCAATATCAACCGAGAATTAATTTATTCGTCGTGGATCGTCGAAAAAATATTGTTCTAGACCAGATGTAGGAATTAGTATTGTCTGTAAGTTTGTAAACTATTGTATATAAACCATCATTTATAATACCTATTAGTAATAACTATTATTAGAAGGTGTATCTTTTCTATATTAAAATATATTTTTTTATTTCTTTGTTTGTAAGTTTCGCGCAAAGCTACTGCACTAGCTGTCCTTAATTTAGCAGTGTAAGATTAGTTGAAACGTAGTCATTACATTATAATGTAAGGTTAGTTGAAAGGTAGTCATTACATTATAGCGCTCCCACAGCAAAAGGGCGAGCATGTTTGGCGAGACAGGGCTTCGAACTCGCGACCATCTAGCGCCTTAACCACCTAGTCATGTTGTGCCATACTTATATTAAGAAAGAAAATTGTGTGTATCAAATATCATAAATTTGATGCAAATAAACATTAAATTAACTTCTCGTGTTTGTGTGTGTTTTCTCATAGCAAAGCCACATCGGGCTATCTGCTCAGCCGACCGAGGGGAACTTAACTACTCAATTAAAACTCAAATTTCCGGTTATTTGAAAGAGTAATACGTAACGTACACAATATAATAAATTGGAGATTCGTCAGGAATGTATTATAATACGTTACACATGGCAAGGTGGTTAGGGCGATTAACTTGTAATCTGAGAGTCGCGAGTTCGAATCCCCGTCGCACTAAACATGCTCGCACTTTCATTCGTGGGAGCATTATAATGTAACAATCAATCCCACTATTCGTTGGCAAAAGAGTAACCCAAGAGTGGGCGGTGAGTGGTAATAACTCGCTACCTTCCCTCTTGTCTTACAATGATAAATAAAGAACAGCTGGTACAGATAGTCCTCATATAGCTTTACGCGAAATTCAAAAAATAAACAAAACAAAACGTGACATGTGTAGCTGTACTACAGATCTTATATTGAACTCACAGTCTTCTCTATTTTAATTGCTTTAATACAATTATATTGTCAAATTTTCACTGAAATTATTTTGAAATAATTTCTAGTGTATGATAACTACAGTTTCCCAGCGTTAGTTTGAACATAATGGAAATCCCACTTATTATTTTTCCCATCAGGTCAAACTTTCGGTCAGTAGAATTTATAATTGAAATTATATTTTACGTTTTCCGCGTTAAATATAAAGACCAAAGGAATCAATGATGTGTGCCTCAGAAGTGCCTAACGAATTATACTCCACTCTTATCCTAAGAAGTGTTATCTAACTGATATAATAATCAACTGAGTTTCCTGTACTTCCTCCATAGTTAGGATGGGAATCAGTCAGTTTCTTATCTATGCGTTTGTATTATTAGACTGCAATGTCTGTTCTTTCTTCTGACGCTTATTTTCGTTAATTGCACTATATCAGAGCACTAGGTGAATATCCAAGCTTTAACAGTTTATCTGAAACGTTTTCGTACTCTCATTATTGCTTGTTTTAATGTTGTTTTGTTTCTTCCTGAAATATAGTAATCCATCATGTTGTAATTATTTCAAGATTTGGGTAATTTTTTTTCTATCGCCAAAGTAATGCATGGCTACACTCCAAGTGATATTAAAGTAATGCATGGCTATACTCCAAGTGATATTTTTAGAAATTTTAGCATTTTATTATCAAAAGTGTTTCCCAAAATTATTTGTGATAACATTACACTTGTAGTAACATAATTATAACCACATTAGTGGCAACTGTATTCATAAAATAAACTGATAACTTTTGTGTGGATATGCCAATACCTAAACTTGTAATAAATATGTTTCATAGGCTAACAAGTGTAGCTAGTGTTCTATTTTCATTTGCAAGAAATATTACGTAAGGTTTGTTGCAAATAATGTATTAGAAGTAGCAACTCTAATAAAAGCTGCAAACAGCCAGTCCTACATTGCTTGTATATTATAGGGTCAAAAAGACTCCGTTTATGCAAACAGCATGCTCAATTAACTAAAACTGTGGATGTATCCATCCGAAATAATTTGGTTTGGGTTTCCGACTTCGTTTTTGTGAATCAATCTTAAAATTTCCAGAGATTCCTCATTAGTCTCCCAGTTTCACAGCGGCTAGAAAACAGGTTTTGAAACTTGTGGTGGGCAGAGCACAGCTGGCCCATTGTGCAGCTTTTTAAACAAACGAAAAGCTGTCTCATACATTTTTCGAAAATGTAATATTTGTTTAAACATATTAGCCATTTGTCCGTTTTAGTAAAAAGGTAACAAATAAAGATTTTTATTATTCCTTTTTTCTCAACGACTTCTTTCATTTTAATGCCAAGAAGTGTTTGTTTGCTTGTTTTGAATGTCGCACAAAGCTACACGAGAGCTCTTTACTCTAGCCGTCCCTAATTTAGCAATCTAAGACTAGAGGGAAGGCAGCTAGTCATCACCACCCACCGCCAACTCTTGGGCTACTCTTTTAGAAACGAATAGCGGGATTGAGCGTAACATTAAAACGAGAAATTCGAACCCGCGACCTTTGGATTAAGTGTCCAGTGCTTTACCAACCTGGCCATGTCGGGCCTTTATCGAATGATAAGTGTTAGTCAGTTTATACAGTATGAAAACACTCTACAAGTATTTACCGAGAAGTACGTCTTAGTTTATAAAATCCTGCAATTTTATTCAAGTATAGAGTATTTTAATCTAAACAATGTTATATTACGAGTATTCATTATACATAATTAACACCTTGCACAATCACAATTGCACAATACTCTTCATGTATTCTTAACATGTTTCTAATGCAAGGGATCATAGTTTACACAATATTACAATGCTATTCGTGTGTTCATTATACGTTACTACTACAGAGAATCTTAGCTTACACAATATTACAATGCTCTTCAAACGTTCATAATACCTTATTAATTAAAAGTAGGACAGTAATTGAAGCTAAAAGTCAATGTTTGTTTGTCCGAAAGTAAGATTTGATATTTTATTTTATTATAGCGATGGCTTTTGATTACTAATTTGTACGTAGTTTTGTTTGTTTGTTTTTGAATTTTGCACAAAGCAACTCGAGAGCTAACTGTGCTAGCCGTCCCTAATTTAGCAGTGTAAGACTAGAGGGAAGGCAGCTAGTCATCACTACCCACCGCCAACTCTTGGACTACTCTTTTACCAACGTAGAGTGGGGATTGATCGTCACATTATAACGCCCACAAGGCAATGTTTGGTGCTATGGGGATGCGAACCCGCGACACTCTGATTACGAGTCGCACCTTAACGCGCTTGGCCATGCCGACCCCACCAAGAAGTGAATCCTAATATTCTAAACCAGTTTTTATTCATGTATACATAGGCGTTTTTATATTTTTGATCCAGAACAGAACCGTGAAATGTTTTTTCGTCTTACTCTGAATGCAGCACTAACTGTATACTCTTTTTTCTATATTAGAAACACTCCAACTAAAGTATCCACTGAATTTCTGCTTGAAAGAGTTTTCATGTCTTCCATGAGAATTGTTCAAAATGCTAACAATCAGCTATTCTGCTAAGACTGCTATTCTGTTAGCCGTCTTGTGGAGTTAATATGACATAAAAAACTTCACACTCATATTTGACATGACACATATGCATCAAGGTAACTAAAATCCACTTGTCGTGTTCTATTGATGTATTGTTGTAAACTGAAAAGTGTTAAGTTTGGCTTGTATTCATTTCAAAAGCTGAGTAGCACGTTTGATATCTTTAAAAATGGTACCACTATTATTATTATTCTATATATATATATCTTTAGAAAATAAACTAGAAGTCTGAGTGCTTACGGAAAGTGGACCTACTTCCTCCATGAGAAGAAAAGATCATAACAGTTATCATAAGGATTTCAAAGGCTAGGAAATTCTAATAGCCACTGTTTAAAAAATAAAACAGAAATGTTGTTTGATCGAATTAAAGCACAGATATACACAATAGGCTGTCTGTGCCAAGTCCACCACGGATATTAAAGCTCAAATGTTAACGTTATAAGTCCGCAGACTTACCACTTGACAGCTGTAAGATACCAAAAAAAAAAAACGTAAAAAGAAATATCCAAGAAAGGATTTAATGTTACACCAGTGTGTATATACTATATTTTGTTCTTTGTTACCTAAATATAGACGCACATTTCTTCCGAGAGCACAGATAACCCATAGTGTTGCTTCGTGCTTAACTTCAAACAAACAAACTTCTCCCGAAACTTCTTTTATTTGATGCATTTAATAGTTCTAGTTTTTGATGTCATGCCCCTGATTTTTCCTTGTGTTGAAAAACATTTATGTTGTCTGCCATACATCTCTGCAAATCAAAGGTACCAAATAAGGTTACAAGAAAATCCCTCATGTATTTCAACTATTATGCTATATAGTTTTGTTTGGACATGTATTACCATCTAGGTGTTTTAAAGATAACATAATCGTTTCAAATGTCGATTGTAACATTAAGTCATCCATCTGGTGGTTTTATAGTATACTTCAGAAGCTGAAGATCTATTTTTTTTTTAAACTGGAGTTAATAAAAATTTCTACTCATCTCGACATATCATATCCAACTAGATAAAAAAAACATAATGTTAGTGATGAAATTTCAATATTTAAAGTTTAAAATTAATTAAATTTCAAGCAGTTCTCCAGTCTTTCTAAGAACATTTATTTGAGAAGATGCATACATGTCGCACGACACCTGAAATCTTGAAGGTACATTAAACACCATTTACGTTACTAGAAACAACATTTATAAAGTTATAATAAAAAAACAAATTAAGGAGACACTGTTTTTGTTAGTAATAACTAACTTAAATTCTATAGCAAAAAAAATTGTTCATTAAATGTTAAACATAGAGACAATTTAAAAAATTATAACGCATGCGTTTCATAGTTTGTGGAAAAGCGAGTAAATGACCAACCTAAACCCTTGCTGACAGCCACATAGGCGTTGGAAAGCTTTCACCGAAGTCATGTGAGCAATTAGTTCTTAGTGGTGGACTGTATCAATCAGCGTACTTATAAGTGCACATCAAAATATTTCTTTATATTTACACATTCTACGTTTTAAGTCCTTGAAACACTGAGAAGATCTTTGTGGATTCTTTCTCCACAGGGATATTCCCGTGTCACGCACATCTCAGATTTACAACCCTTACAAGGAGCCCCTCAGCACGCTTGAAGAACAAACCCACACGAAGGGGACCAACTTTCCCTGAAGGAGCATAAGTGAAAGAAAGTCTTTCGTATTAACTTCAAGGTGGAGTAGTCTGAGCAGGTGAAAGGCGTCGGTACCATAAAAGAATGACGCATGAATCGAGCTGTTCAAAATAACTGTAGGGTCCTTCAATCGTCCCTGCTTCTCCGATTGCAACGCCATGGTGTATTGTTTACATTTATCCACCCATTGAACCATGTCTGAGGCGGGATTGTCATTTCGCCTTAGGCCGAAGTGAGTATGTGTACGGGTTACTTGCTGTTTCAACACAGCGGCTTTGTTTACTGTTCAGGTACTGTGTAAAACTTAAAACAAAGCATCTGCTATCAAAACTATAAACCTGCAATATAACTTTCACGATTAAAGAAAATATTACAATCATATATTAATTTTTAACTACACAATGTCTTATAAGGTAAACACTTATTAATTCTTGTCTCTATACAAGTTTATGTTAAACAATAAAAAATTTAGCAACTTATTGGTGGTATAGAAGCGAGAATATATTGACTTTTACAATAAGAGATAATCCATAAAGATTTGCCCGGCATGGCTTAGCGCGTTAAGGCGTGCGCTTCGTAATCTGAGGATCGCGGGTTCGCGCCCGAGTCGCGCCAAACATGCTCGCCCTCTCAGCCGTGGGGCGTTATAATGTGACGGTCAATCCCACTTTTCGTTGATAAAAGAGTAGTCCAAGGGTTGGCGGTCGGTGGTGATGACCTGCTGCCTTCCCTTTAGTCTTACACTACTAAATTAGGGACGGCTAGCACAGAAAGCCCTTGAGTAGCTTTGTGCGAAATTAAAAAACAAACAAACAAACCATAAAGATTTAACAATATTAATAATATCCTATGGTGTTCACTTGATAAAGTTAGTTTAGAAACACTCAAAACCCCACCTGCTGTCGATACCACGAAAAGCGTGAGCGAAACGGCCTTCCTACTAAGGTTTTGATAGAACGATGAAGTCATAGTGTTGACTTCAAGAGTATCGAGTTCCTCATCTCTTCAAAAATCTCGAATTTTCTAATGTACGTGAACAGAAGTAATTTGTTGTACACCGTGACGTCAGCGTTTCACTATAGGTTCGACCTTAGGCAATGATCCCAACAAGCCACCAGCAAGAAAGTTATATCCCCAGGTAAGATGTACTTGTGTTCGGCACCCTTGCTTCGCAATTTAGACATACTGGGTAATTCAATGCATTATGTTTCGTAAGTGAACGATAGAAAATATTCGTATTAACTCCTTCGAATTATACGTATTTAAATCAATGTGTACCAGAGAAAAATATTCAGTGTTGAAAGTTTATGTTAATATATAGTTTTGGTGTATTTTTTTGGTATTTCTCGAGAAAGATAATTTAAAATATCGTTAGTTGTTTTGATACTTTAACCGTACACGCATTAATACATAAAGTTTTCCGTCTCACAGTTTTTGTCAAAACTGTCACAATGGAAAACAAATCCTAAAGAATCGTAACATTTACTAATTTACTTGAAATGAAATATCATCAGTGGTATATCAAAGTGTCTTTAGAAGTATCAAATTTAACAAGGAAAATTTAACATTCATTAATACTTTAAATGTTCTTTATTCCATCTTATTATTCAATTCATTAACTGGCTTCTAAGTAAAAAAAAACTCCTGAAAGTTGCAAGCTCGAATCCCCGTCCCAACAAACATATTCGCTTTTTCAGCCTTGGGGACGTGTTCAATCCCACGATTCGTTGATAAAATAATATTTTCAAAAGTTTGCGATGGATGGTGATGACTAGCTGCCATCCGTCCAACTGCTAAATTACGGACGGCTAGTGCAGATAGCGATAATCAAAACAAACTAAACCCAGCATTCCAAGAACGTATTTTCTCACTAGACCACAAATATACACTATAACATTAACATTCGAAATTAATTAACCAATTTGATCATTTTGAGATACATATACACTGAAAATACCAATACTCGAGATGGGTTCACTAGTCTGAACACCTCAGGACACATATACACTATATAAATATATACAACGTTTTGTATTTGGTTGAGCTTTTAGTTATAGTTTTGATAACTGATCCTTGTATGATCTAACAAAGTATTACTGATTGGCTGATATCTTGTAAACAATGTGATGTTGGATCTATTAGAGGTTATTGTGGTATTTCTTGATAACACATTAGAAACAATATAAACCATACTTGTTTTTGACAAAGACTGCATACTTTATGTATTCAAATATACTCAGGTAGGAAAACAAATGATGCAACTAAAATCAATGATTTGTGATTAAAAGCACAACTGAGGTATAATTAGATTATGATAGCATAACGCATAGTTATCCATTTTGTGCTATAAATTTTTGACCCAAGAAAAAGAATTGTACTTGAAAACCAGTCTATATTGAAACATGACTGAAATAACTAACTACAAACTAAGTTAAGTATATGTGAAGTATGGAAATACTATAATATAAAAATTCGAAAACATAACTGAAATTTCTGACCAAAAAACTTTAAAAGATTAAAATTTGAACAGGTAATTATTATTCTAAACTACTGATTTGAGCTATCGTATATCAACTTGTAACAATAGGTAAACATGTCTAGACTCTATATTAAATTTAATGCAGATAATGTGGAAATTTCCTGGCCTTTATATTGCGGTCTATAGATCCATATTCATTTCCTCAACTTTATATCAGTTAAAGACATAATGAAATGTTATATTTATATGTAAAATACGATTTCATCCTTTTATTACGCCTTTATATCAATCCCGTAGTCTCCTTTGCTGACCAAAAACAAAGCTATGCCATATTTATTAGAAATTTTTAATTTTCTGATACATGAAAGGCATGAGAAATAAAAACGGTTCATGAGCAAATAGAACTGTTGGACGTTCTTGAAACAAACATGGCGTCTTGAAAGTAGAAATAAGCTTGTTTATACAAAAGAAAATTTCAATCATGTACAATAATGGAAAACACTGAAAGTTGAAACAAACAAACACCAAGTATACACAAGTAATAAATACAGTTCGATAAGATGAATTTTGTATGTTAACTTCTTGGAGTAATTAACTGAATATCTTTAAGCCGTATCTTTGAAATTAGATTTAAATCCTTGTACTGTTACATATGCCGCAATAAAGTGTGCGCCTCTTTGTACTTAAACCATATTTACGCTATTGCTATATGCGTTAACGATTATTGTGCTGTTTTTATTTTTCATTTTCATAAAAATATTTTTATTTTTATTTCTGCACAGCCAAGCGTTATGTATGCATATTTAGTGGTCATATCTTCATTTTACAGACACTAATAAAGTTTTAAACATTTATTTTTGTGTATAAATCACATTATTTTTTGGATTTTCAACAGATTATTATTTTTGTTTTAAATCATTTTTTACAAATGATTTAATTGCACATAGCCTTCTATAATTTTGAACTGATAAACTACGGGGAGTTAGTGCTCAACGGCTTCCATCGCCAGGTTACGGGTTACTCTTGTCTGACCGAATAATAGCATTTGTACAACGCTTCTTTAATACACACACATGCATGCGGTTCCAAAGTGCAGATCTCGTTTCTGAAGCAAAAAGACACGAAATGTTCGCCCGAGATTCATAGTTCGTGCATGTTAAGCTTGACCTACGTCCCTCTCTCGACAGTTCTGAACAAGAACGTTCATTACACTCAGTACATTTCATTGGTTCAGTATATCAGGTATAGAAAATCTCAATACGTTTGCAGGTTTTACGAAGAAACCAAAATAACTAGGCAGTTAAAACTAAGTGCTTCTACTTTCAAGAAACACCAAAACAAATTAGGCTTAAAACACTGATTTGAAATTTGTTTCTGAAAAATAAACTTAAATATACATGACATCTCTATAAATTTGTAATGCTATTCACAAACAATGTATATTTTTACGGTTTTGACGAGTTAGAGAGAAAGAAACATAACATGCTTTTATATGCTTAAGAACTCTTGGACCTATCTTATCGGTTAGAATTTTCGAACTAAGAAACGATATAAATATTTATATGGTTCCTTTTTTACACCCGTATAAATCAGTAATGCTACTAAGTTGCATGCTTAAAACTTTTAAGACGTTTTTTCTTATAAACTTTAACGTACAGCAAAAACAGTGACAATGAAGTAAATTAAACTTAGTAAAATAAACATCTGTATATACAAACACTCAGGCAACCCTCCCCGATTGTAACTGACACGATATAGAAAAGAAGATACGGGAAGGTTTCGAGTGTTTACTTGAAGCCCTTTAGAAGCAAAAGTTTATAATTATAAATCATGAATATAACAGCATAACTTTTATCTTGAGTTACCAGCTCGTATTAAATTTCTTTATCACTTACAATGTTCTAAAATGGATATTTACTGTTACTTTCTTTATATGGAATAAACGAAATGAAAACGTTACGCCAGACTTTTCTGTACTATATATGACGAGTTATTGAAATGAGTTTAAAAATAGTCGTTATATTATAGTTTGTAACATTGAATAGTAAAGTATTCAAGTAAAACCTCCAGTTAAGACAATCAAGTTGTTTTTGTGAAGTATCCTGTTTATTTATGTTTTTCTTCATTGAGAAAAATGCATATAAACATTTAAATAATTAATCAGAGGAATAAAAATAAAGAGACAGATGCACCACCCATTTAAGGGATATATTATTATAATCCATAATAAAGTTTTATTGTTTTGTAAGTATGTTCATCAATCCGTTATAAAATGATAAGAATTTGATGTTTCATATTCTGATTTATATGTTGTGTCCTGTTGATGAATTGTTTCATTGTTTGTTGTTTTTAACAATGTGGCATTTGCGCCCTGTCTTCATCGGAAATCAAACCCGTTGTAAGTCCGTAAACTTGGGTTAGCCTTTTAATGGTTGAACGGCAAGTTTATAAACGTACGACGCTATAAACCAAGTTTCGAAACCTGTAATGGGCAGAGTACAGATACTATTGGGTAACCTTGTGCTTACCGTTAACCCACCGTGTGACCTGCTCATGAAATGTTGAAACACTAATGCTGCATGTTATTGTCTGCATTACTTCAAGAGAATGTCACGACTTTGTGACCTGTAGGAAAAATAAATTTATTTGTATTATTCTGTTTTTCTTTTTGTATTTACACTAAATAATTAAGTAAATATTTGATTGGTTTGTAACAAAACCAACGAGAGATTAATGTTCGTGACTGATCACTAGAGCTGTCATGGATTTCGTAAATAATGAAATTAATTGTAATAAAAATTAGGTAGTGAAATTAATCCAACTTAATGAGCGCTTGGTTGACTTATTACTATGATTTTTATTGAATAAACAGCGATGTTTATAACCTAGTGAATGGTTGCATTGCTGGCATGAATTTCCAGAGATCTAACCAACTAAATCATTAAATTTGTTTTGCCCATGGTTGAGTTATTACAAATGAAATTTTATGTGTGATAGTCTCATGCATAGCTAACTGCTCTAATAAGGACATGCAAGCTTTCACTTATAATATAATAAAATGCTTTATTTAACTCATGGATGAGTAGATACTGTGGATCTTTTAAGTTTGTAAGCAAGTTTTTCCTTTCATATTAAAAACATAATTATGTAATATTTCTGCAATTTTATATTTGAACTCCTTAATATTCATTACCTCTAAAAGATTATTCTATTGATAATAAATTACAAACTAAAAAATAGTAAGATGGATAATTTAAACTAATACAAAAATTTAGTTGTTTCTCAGATGAAATAGATTTTTTTGTGAAAAATAAATTGAAAAAGCAATAAATAATTATTTTGGTTACTATTTTGTATTATGATGTTTGACCCATCACCACATTCACACACACATATATATATTTAAGGACCAATAGCTGTATAACTACATTGCTACCTTTAATATTAAAAGGTTTGACTAGAGTCCAGACAGCGAATGACCAGTTACTATTAAGTGATGATTTTACATCTACGGGTTTGACCAGTCAGTGTATTATTGTGAATGGCCAATAATTATTAAACGTTTGTTTTGTTTCTATCACTTTTATAATTCTTTGCTCTATTAACAACAACTAAACACTGAATAGTTAAATATAATAATGATTAATCCTAAACAATATGATGCAAGTGTAGCTTATTGAAACACGTATAAGGCAAAAAAAAGGGGCATTCTTGTTTTAGTTATGTCACTAAGCCTACTTCTTTTACTTGGATAAATAAAACTTTATAAACAACGTATTTTGCAGATATCCCGTAACTAAATTTATCGGAGGGGTATTTTCATTAAAAACGTACGCCACTAATCTTAGTTACCTTATTTGTAAGAGACAAAGAAAAAACTCATTTTAAGTAAGATAAGAAGAATAAAACTTTTAGCAAACATAAAAACACAGATTTAGATAATTTGAGTCAGTCTTTGATTTAAAATACTAAATTCTATATATAGTTTACGACGAAGTACAAATAATATTTGTTGTTAAGCTAGGTCTCAATAATCATTTTGTTAAAGATTTTTACCAAAGCTTCGGGTTTCTTATGCGTACACGGCCTACTACCTCCAACCCATACCTAGCTTTCGTTAACAATGTAGATTTGATATACACATGTAAAATTAATAATTGTTTTTTTTTTCATATTTACTGCTGCTTGATATTTAAGTTTATGGGGTGGACCTTTGATATGAAAATGGAAACTTTGTACATAAGTTCATTAAACATAAAGCATGATTATATGTAAGATGTTATTGATAAACAACTGTTTCAAAGTTTTAATTTACCCTGAAACATTGGGGTGGAATTTATATAAAATGAAAAATAAATCCTCAAATTATTAGTGCACACAAAGTAAGACTGTATGCATGATGTTATTAATTAAAAACTGTTTCAAAGTTTTAGTGTACCCTAAAACGTCAGAGTGAAATTTACATAAAATGAAAAAAAATCCCAAACAACTAACAGACTGCTTATATAGCTTTTGCTTGTTTACTTGGAATCAAACACAAAACTACACAAGGGGCTATCTGTGCTTTGCCCACCATGGGTATCGAAAACCGGTTGCTAGTGGTGTGAGTCCACAGACTTTCCGTTGTGTCACTGGAGGGCGCTTATACAGCTTACAGAATCATAACGAGCATAGCTTGGAAAAATGCTGTGTATGGTGTAACTTATGCCTGTTTATATGTATAATTATTTATATAATTATGTGATTTTACATAGTTCTGAATTTCTACGAAAATAACATATCTAGTAAGTAAAAGTATGACATATACAACAGACCAATGGAAGGTTTTGTAAATCTCACTGCTACCTTTACATACACTTTTTCGTAACTGCTATAAAACTAGTTACGAAAGCTGATTTCTAATATCTCTCTGGCCTTCCTCTCGTACCATAGAACAAACAGATGACAAGCAACAGAAATGCTGGAGTATTTATCATAGCTCCTCTCGTTTGTTGGAGTTAGAAGAGAAAGTGAAAACGTTACAATTTGCCTCTACAGACGGCGACAAAACGCGTGTTCAACCTCGGAATTAACGCGAGTTTGGTTCCGATTGTTGTTCACAAGCAGAATAGACGTGTTCAACCGGCTCTCTAAATGACAGTTATTAAGCGAATATCAGACGGCTCAGTACCAAATTTGACCAATTATTTTCAAATTACGAGTGCTTTCAATTTTCCTTTCGAAAGATGTCATTTCATATAATCATGTTAATTTTTTAACATCTATAATAATAAAAATCATCAAATTGTAAAAAATCCAGTCGTTAATTTTTCAAATTGTTATCCGTTTAACTACGTTTAGATATAATGTGGTTTAAAACGGAGCGTACAGAAAACCCCGCCATTCTGTTTTGATAAGACTCGAAGAATAAAGTCTCGTGTTGTTCGATGCGTGATCGTGCAGGTTAAGACCATGTTCTGGATACACAAGTCAAGTTTTGAAGGCTCAAAGACAGACGGCAGGTTGTAAATAAACTAATACAGAAGGCTAAAAGGAAACAGTAGAATGGAAATAGACTAACAGTGAAGATTTAAATGAATACGGTAGGTCATGAATAGACAAAAGATAAAGTTCAGAAATAGACTGTAAATCGATTAACACTAATGGCTAAAAGAATACGGTAGGTTATGAATAGACTAACACTGAAGGCTGAAAGAAAACGGTAGGAGAGAAATCGATTAACGGCTAAAATAATATAGTAGATTATGAATACACTAACAGTGAAGGCTGAAAGAAAACGGTAGGACAGAAATAAACTAACACTAAAGGCTAAAATAATGTAGATTATGAATAGACTTGCACTAAAGGTTCAAAAATACGTTAGGTTGGAAATATCACATTTAACTTTGAAGATTCAAGCAAATAGACAAGAGTTAATGCTTAAAAATAGGCAAAAGAATCATAAGTAGAAATCTGTAGCTAAACTAGTGTTTGAAACTACAAAAGAGAAAGCGGGTTTTCAATAAACAAAAGTGGAGCCAAGCGTGTTAAGGCATACGGCTCGTAATCTGAGGGTCGCGGATTTGCATCCCTGTCGCGCCAAACATGCTCGCCCTTTCAGCCATGGGGGCGTTATAATGTGACGGCCAATACCACTATTCGTTGGTAAAAGAGTATCTCAAGAGTTGGCGGTGGGTGGTGATGCCTAGCTGCCTTCCCTCTAGTCTTACACTACTAAATTAGGGACGGCTAGCACAGATAGCCCTCGAGTAGCTTTGTGCGAAATTCAAAAAACAAACAAACAAAAGTGGAAAGGACAAAAGTACAATATGCAGAAAAACATTAAAGGCTCATAAAGAAATGACAGATTGTAAACGAAATAATATTGCAGATTCCAAAAGCAGAGAATATGATATAAATGGACACGCGTTGAGGTCTCAGAAGTAAACAGCAGTTCGTAAATAAACAAACATCGAGGGCGCAGAAACAGACCGTAAATTGTAAATGGACAAGTGTTGAGGGCTTAAAAAGTAAACATAGATTGTAAACATACAAGTGTTGAAGTATCAGAAACCATTATTAACAAAAAATGAAAATGTACATGAATGTAGTATATCATTATTTCATTGTTTGTTTTTATTAAACGTAATAGGCTGTTTATTGTGTGCCCACCACCGTGATTGAACCCGAATTTTATTGCAATTAGAGATGAGTTACTGGTGAAGATGTAAAACTGTGGGTTGTGATTACATGAACTTGTAAAACTGTTAGTTTGTCGACGAGCGATGTTCTCCACCCTTATCAGGATTTAATCTACATTTACAGCAGTCAAACAAAAACCTGTGGCAGTAGTTTCAGCATCTTTAGATCAAAACATATGTGAATGCTAAAACAATGTTCTAACAAAATGTGTTCAGGGATTGTAAAAAAACACATGGCCTAAAACTTTTATGGCATTTACTGGGACTTCAACATTTGTGATTATTTTACGGAAACGTTTTGTCGTTGTGTAACAATTAGTAAGAATTTGATATACTATTAATAGGTGATTTAAACTTACAGTTGAACTCCAAACTTGCAGCAGGCAGTTTCTACAAACTTTCATCGTACATCCTCCAGGAGTCATACAACTACAATTAACCCTTAGGTGGTTCGTTGCTTTAGTAATTTTTTTTTCCGCATGAATACCAGACATCTAGGTTGCTAGGCCTACTTTCTGGAAGAACTCTATTATAAATAATATGCCTGAGAAATTTCCGGGAATGAAAATGACAAAAAGCTTCCAACTGGGAAAGTTAAAACTATCGCTTCGTGAAGGACACAAATGAGTGAACACAGGAAACAGGTGCTCAATCCTGCTGAACGACTGCTTGTCTTTGTTAGTGCTTCCTTCATATAACTAGCCTCGAATCGCTGTTAGCAGTAATAATACCGACTTGTTGTAGCCGAAATAGCTTAAAGTTACTTCAGTTTAATATGCTGCCGCAGGCAACAAATAGAATATACAGTCTCTCACTCTGAGGTGATCGACGCCAGATCGGAACTTCACAATAAAAAAGAGGTCTATGAAACTGTTAAACCACGTTCCTTAGTTCATTTCATTCAATTACAACTAGGTATATTTAATGTTATGGATTTTTGTGTTATACAATAAATATTTAATGTGTAACTTTTTGCATTAAAATGCTTTAAATAGCTTCTTCCTCTGCTTTACTGTAATTTCTTTTTCGGATATTGTGTTCCATGTATGTGACATGATGCATGTATATATAGATGCTTTAGCGTTTGCAAAAGCTCTAACAGTATATAACCAAACATTACATAGTGAATACTTAAAGTTTAATTCTTGATGATGATAAACCCACTTGAAACAAAAATGTATCTCTCCTTATCAATAAAAGTGTTAATACCATACCAACCGTTCTGAGATGCATTAAACTATTCCTTATTCTTTCGAGGCATTCTCTTAACTAATCTTATCTATTAATCTGAGACAATCTTTCAAACGTTATTGAAAGTAATCCAGCAGGTGTAACCAAAACACACGCAGTTTTCTACCCATGGAAGATTGTATGTATTTGTTTATATACATATATATCACGTGGATATATAGCATGTTATTCGGTAAATTCTAAAAATAATTGAATGAGATCAAAGGAGGACATCATAAAATATGTTAACTACTTTCTCTACACTAGCTATATCCAGCGCATACGAGGCGTTTTGCCCAATAATAGGGCTTATCAGGCCCGATGGCATGGAGCAAACATAACAATTGTCTGAGCGCTTTGTTTATGAACAACAACTGCAATGATGTGAAATATATTAAGCAAGTAAATTGTGACTAATAACAACTTTACTTAAGTCATTTGTATATCAGATGTTGACCTTAAGAATTAAAAAAACATAATTATTTATTTATTTAATTTGTAACAGTGATTATTTTTCTTTATTTATTTATTTTAGCGATATTTCGTTTTTAATCAATTTTAATATTAGTGTTTTTTCGTGCATTCGTATCATCACTGTAATGTTAAAACATACAACAGTACTATTTATTTTTTGTGAGACAGAACAGAGAACAAAACAGCTACTTTTGAATGAGCTAATATCATTTTTTTTTAGTATTCCTTACTTGCGAAACATTAGCAAAAATTATACTACCACTCCCACCAAATTTATTCTTTGTAAAAACAATACCGTCTTATTAGGCCTGGCATGTCCAGGTGGTTAAGGCACTCAACTCATAATACGAGAGTCATGGGTTCGAATCTCCGTCACAATAACATGCTAACCCTTTCAACCACCGTCGTTATAATTCTATGATCAATCCCACTATTCATTAGTAAAAGAGTGGCCCAAAAATTAGCATTGGGTAATGATGACTAACTGCCTTCCCTCCAGTCTTACACTGCTAAATGAGGGACGACTAGAGCAGATAGAGCCTTCGTGTAGCTTTGCGCGAAATTCAAACAAACCGTCTTATTAATTTTCAACATCAACTCCGCAATTTGTCTTTTCATGTAAGATCCTATTGAACAGTGAATCAAGCACAGAATGTTCAGATTAGACGTGCTTATAACCCTCTCTCATCTGACAGAGGAATCTACTATCATAAAATGCCCTAACAGCTACACAGAACTATTAGCTGAGTAACAAAATCGTATTGAGAGTCGCTATGGCATTATTCACATTATGTTTTGTCTGCAATAAAAATTGAAAATGTGTAAGGCATTATAAGAAAAACTCAAATACAGATATGTTAGATTCAAGGTTGTTCATATCGCATCGTGAAAAAGTTAGGCTTATAACGTAAAACTGTAATTACTAATGTAAAATGAAGCTCACTGCTTATCGTCATAGCAAGCCGAGTTTGATTTCGTGTAGGCCTGTCATATAAAATCAAAATTACTAAAATTGTGTAGAATTGCTGAATAGTTTTATTTTTCAAGAAGGCTTTAAACTCTTTAAGGCAGTTCATAATACTACATGAAGAAAGTAGGCTTAGACGTTATTTATTAGGTTTTTTCCTTTTATACTAACAAAATGTTTTATGTCATTGTGAAGTGTTATATTTTACATAGTCAATCACTAATAGTTATAAAAATATCGTATTTACATTTAGATAAGCTTTACTATACACGTACAGTCATATGAACCATTTTTAAGTATCGAAGTTGAATAAGAATACATTATTACAAATAAAGACTTCTTCATTACTATTACAGAATACATTATTACTATTCCCACTACAGCTAATTTAAGTTGGTGTGAGAGAAACAAAAGTTTTGACGCCTCTTTCTAGGTACTGGGCCAATTTTTAGTTGTAAGAGTTATTAGCTGTTTCGTACGTTTTTATCGCATCTGTAATACTTCATGATATTTTCCAAGAGGCAAATTAGACTTTGAGATGTATTGTACTGTGGATCTTGGCTTTGAGTATATTTTATTGTTGAACTTGGCTTTCACATACATCTATTTTACTATTGATATTGTGTTTGGCATATATTCAATCTACTGTAAAAGTTGATTTTGATATATATTTTACTGCTGGCGTGATTTTTAGATATAGTTTATTGTTAAACTTAATTTTCAGATATATTTTATTTTTGGGATTTGATTATGTTCCCTTTCACTCTTTGTTTTTCATTGCTGATTTATATGGTAATAACTATTTTTGAACAACGAAAATCATAATGCAGTGGAAGTAATTTATCAGATTTAAAATAATAGACAGTCATATAATTGGGTTTTATGTTGGAGATATTAGTACTTCAAATAATTTAGCTGTCAATTATGTCGAATTAATTACTCACTCCTGTTCGAGATGCCATCTATCGTTAATGTATGAGAAAACCTCATTCTGCTCAAAACACGTGCGTGCTCGTAGAACTCTTTGAGTGAGACTAAACAATGGCAAGTTAGTAGTTCCCAGCTATTCAAAATGCACCAAAACCCTCTATTCATATTTACCCAATAAAGCACTGAAATCAGTGAAAGTTATTTACTAATACTGTAAACTAACAAACCACCAGCAATAATGGAAAGCAGATAAAAGGTGTTAACAGTGTTTAAAGACAACGAACACTATAAAAGTAATTTAACTCTTTGTTTACCGTAGTATTCACTCAGTACTTTATCACGAATCATTTTTGATACTTCTACACACAGTTACCTGAGATTTTTTGCACATTAAATAAAATTTATATTAACATTACCCTAATATATATATATATACATTATCGTTGATGAGCACAAAATTAATATTATATCGTGTATATATATACAGGGTGGCTCGTAAGTTCCTACCCATCCATATGTTATGTTATATTCAATAATATTAACGATGAGTTGAAGGCAGCTGTTACCATCGTATTTGTAACAATAACCCCTGCTATGTTGAGGAAAATGTCTCACAGAACAAGGCGTCGCATAATAATAATAAACCAGCGAGAATGAGGGACAGCACACAGATACACTGAATACATATGATATGTAGATGGGTAGGGATTTACGGGCCACCCTGTATATGTTTGTTGATGAGCACCATATTCCACAAGAGTTACCTGTATTGTGCCAACCACAGGTATCGATACCTAGTTTTTATCATCATAAACTCTCAGACAAACTGCTGAGTCACAAGTGGGAGAAAACTCTTTTATTTGTAAATTTAAATTGTTTAGACTTTACTATTTACACTACTTTTGATATTAATCTATAATTTATATGTTAAGAAGAATTTTATATTATTTTCAGTTAATATTACTTAACGAATAGCAGCTTTAAACATTACTGAACACTAAGTTAAAATCCTGTAAAATATCATGAGTGTTTGACTGCGCGAACGAGGCTCACAAATGAATCCTAAAAATTTCAGAATTGTTAACTAATTAATCGTAGTTAGACATTTAGAAATGAAGGGTTTGTAATTCATTCTATAAAAGTATGTTTGTGTATATGCATTTAAAATAATCGTTTGCCATTTTTTGTCACTTTTCTAGCTGATACGACATACATGGTATAATTGGTGTATTGTGGGCTCGATGTTGCGTTTGATAGTAAAATATATAAAAACTAACTACACTTTGGCATAGACGAACTAGTTTTGTTTTTATCGCTGTTTTGCATCACTGAAGGAAGTCTTCCAATTATGAGTAGGCTGAATGGCTGTAAAGAAAACAAAACCACAAAACATACATTCGCTTATATGTATATATATGTATGTGTAAGAAACAAAGTAAACATTAGAAAGGGAACGGTGACTGTCGCAAACTAAATTGAAATCAACACTTACAAGCCACGATCTTCCCGGATACGGAGGCGGACAGACGTGTCACCCTTACTTAGATTATCATCACGTGGCTCAATGGCGACTGGCAGTTACGCCAATGTATGGTTATCGCTGATGGGACAATTTATTGAACCAATTTCCTGACTCCTATTTCCGTTCTTTTGAAGATTTAAATAGAGTGTCAATGTTAAAGTACTTGAGCGGGCTTAATCATCGAAATAATGGACGGTCTAGTAACTGAACATGACGAAATTACTTGATTATGTTCATTGTTGAACTCATTCATTTAGCTAATAAGAATATCATACCATAAGGTCCAGAGGAAGGCTGTCGCATACGGTTGCAATTAGTATGCAACGTAACCTACAACACTGTATTTTACGCGCCTTTCTCTGTCTTACTGATGCTACGGAAACATCCAAAAACTATGAATCATGTGAAAGTAGCTATAACATGTGAAACATAAACATTTCATAGGGTATGAGAAAAATAGCGCTTATATGCCTTATTTTGTTTGTGAAATGCCGAAGATAGTTCACATTCTTCGATATTATACGACTCCAGTCAAGCACTGCGTGGTAGTCATAGGATGCTCTCTGAAACATACGTAATTTTGACAAGTTTTCACACACTGAGTCATTGCCTTTTCTATACATACTTTATCAAGCTGTTACGTGTACTGAACTAACCTTACATACAGATATGTCTCTGTATATAAGTACCATTATTCCAAAGAAAATCAGTTCAGTCAGTATTGAGAGATTTAATTATATTATATTTGTAACATATAAAAATATTGTTATTAAATGAACGTATACTATCTGTGATACTATCACATTAAACTTATTTATGTACTTTTAAACATGAAGAAATCAGTTCATTGAAACAATCATATTTATACTAACAAAAAAAAACTATGTTGTAAAAGGCGTATAACTACTATAAACATAAGTAAAAGGCCGTCACGATACCTGTATCTCTATTTATATTGTTAATCGTATTTATTCATATTAGAATGAAAGTACCTGTTCCAAGACTAAACAAAATGTCCGCAGCTGCAACTGGAAGAAGTATCAATATGGAGAGAATTTAGAAATAGTAATTTCAAATCCAATTGGTATGCCATATGCTCAGTGAGTTTTATTTTGCTTACAGCAAGGTAGAAAATGTATCACCAATAACTGAACAAATTAATCGACGACATACGCAGTAGAGTTATATTTACTGATGATTTGCTATTCATCTTGTAGCAAAGTACAAGCGATACTTATCATGGATAGAACCTTGAACAATCTCAAAAGTATCAAATTCTACCTGCCAGTTGTTAATGTCACACACATATCAGTGGATTTGGCCCTAACTTCATATTAATGGAGCACAATATCAGTCACTCTTATGCAATGCCCAACACTTGGGCTATTCTTCTATCAACAAATAGTGGGATTCACAGACACAATATAACACCCCCCACGAAGAAAAGGGCGAGTTAGTTTGATGTGACGACGGGCATTTGAACCCGCAACCCTCAGATCACGAGTACTGCGCCTTAACCACCTAGCCATGCCGGGCCTCGCCTGAATGGAGTAATATTCTTTCTCACCACTCTTCATGTATGTGATGCTCTTTGAAATACATTGTTTCAAGTGAAGTAACTCGAAACCCTACAGATGGAATGAAAACAGCTCTTTCAGAGTAGTAGACACCACAGATTTTAAGTATGCAACTTCACGACCAGGCTTCCCTTACTGTTCATTGTGACTCTGGTCCATAAAGAAATGAAACGTCATGAACTGCAACCTTGTAAAGATCTACAAAATTTTCGTTTAGAAGTGTAGTTTGAAAGACGAATTATCTTTATTTCATATCCTGATTTGTCTCAGATGCTTTATTTGTATAGCAATGAACTGGGAAGAGATTGATATCTTTTGTAACAATAGATTATGTTTTACATACTGTATAGATAAATATATCATAAAGATAAAATACTCTTGGATATTTACACTATACTGAATACGCTACAGATCGTCAAAGAGCTTTGTTAATTCATGCTTTAGTGAAATAGTTCGAGACGACTAGAAATGTATTGTTTATTTATGCTGGAATGCATGTGTTGCTGGCTGTACAGATATATTGTTATTAACACTAGAAATACTTTGTTGTGTATGTGTTGGTATTTTTCTTCTTACATTGAAAGAATGATGAGTAATTAAATACATGTAAATAATCAAACTATAACGAATGTGTTTAAAGTGGCGAGATATTTTTTTTTATTTCTTTTAGAAAGAGTTTGTTTCAGAAAATACGATACATGTTTATTCCAAATAGAGTGAATTTTCGAGAGATAGCTCCTTGTTTATTCGAAACACATTTAGCCCCCCAGTGGCTCAGCGGTATGTCTGCGGATTTACACGCTAAAATCCGGGTTTCGATACCCGTGGTGGGCAGAGCACAGATAGCCCATTGTATAGCTTTGTGCTTAGTTCAAAACAACAACAACAACAAAAAAAACAACATCGAAACACATTTACCCTCCAGTGGCTCAGCGGTATGTCTTCGGACTTACGATGCTAAAAACCGGGTATTGATACCCGTGGTGGGCAGAGCACAGATAGCTCATTGTGCAACTTTGGGCTTAATTCAAAACAGCAACAAAACAAATTTAAAATATTATAGTCCAAAATATAACACTTTTTCATTTATGGTCTAGGTAATTTGTTTTGGAGTTATTAGTTATGTATTATTTTGTTTCAGTGAAATTCTTATAATTTATTATAATTAAATGAATGTGATTTAGTTTACTTCATCAGAAATTTGTCGGTCAGCATAATTTGTTCTCATGTTACAGCTCAGAGCCTTCTAAACTTGTGTTTCCTCTCGCTTTGTTACCAGCGGCCTTTTCTCTTTGTTGTTGATGACAGACGTATTTGAATACCCAATGAAAGAAATATTTTTTATAAATTGCACTTCTGCTAGACAGGCACAAACTGTCACGTCAGATGTTATTAGTTTTCAGTATCGTCTGTCCAGTCGATTATATGAATACTTTCATAGATTTACAGAAGTTAATCAACACTTTACATCAGCAGCCTAGAAATGCTAATTTAATGGATTAACACCGCCACATCTGTGAATGTAAGATAAATAACTTTTCCAAGAGAAATACATGACATTATCTAACGAAATAGAACCAAAAACACATAGTATTTTGAATAATGGAGACTTAAAAGCTCTTCATAGAACTGGAAAAACTCGTACGGCAAAATGTTTAGGAGAACAAAGAATTCTGAATTACTAAAAGCAGAGTAACGTCTTTGTTTGTAACGTGAATGTTATGATAACAGAAGAGAATTTTTCAATTCTAAAAGCCGTTCTAAGGAAGGTAGATAATCAAAATACTGTTAATAAGACAAATAACAATGATTTGAAATTAGTGAAGTAAGTTTGTTTTTGTTTTGTCAGATTGTTTTTGTTTGTTTCTTGAATTTTGTGCAAAGCTACACGAGAGCTATCTGCGCTAGCCGCTCTAATTTAGCAGTATAAGACTAGAGAGAAGGCAGTTAGTCATTACCTTCCACCGTCAACAGGCCATGCCGGAACTGTTCTCTCAGAAAGAATTCTGACGATAGTGAAATCAAAAGACACTTATTCGAGTACAGTTTATGAAGTTGTGAAGGCAGTTTCAAAAATACTTTCTTCTTTGGTCTACAAAAGATGTTTAGTCTACGACTTACCGCCATTTTTGCCAGAAACTTGTTTCAATGTAATTTATAATGTCTAGTAACAGAGCATTTTCACGTTTATTAGACTGACACGGTCAGCGACGAAGGAAGTAGTTCTAGGGGCAGCATAAGGCTTGTAACATCATATTCATTAGGGATCTCACAAACACCTGTCACGCAAGTAGTTAGAGTATTTTGCATATCCAAATAAAGGTACTGCACTCCAAATGTGTGTGGACGTTCCAATAAAGTAATAGTAAATACACCTACGCATATATACATGTATTATTACGTTGATACGGCTGCAAACTGAACACAAGTTAGTTTATGTCCATGCTTTAGAATCAAGGTTTCGAGATATTTCTTACTTATTCGCCTAAGAAGGGTGCTGTTATCAAATAAAGTATGAATATGTATACCAAATTCGATAATTTCTAAATGATGAGACGTATCTTATTCATTCACGATTGAGTGAAAATTATGAGTGTGGTAAGGTTTTTTTTTTACTGACATGTCAGTGAAGGGTGTTGTGAGACGCATAGTTTTGTTGTTTTCTTTTAGTTATGAATTTAGTAAAACGTGGACTGTTTACTTACATTTTAATAAAGGGTTTGAGTGTGGTGAGACGTTTACTGTTCATCCACGCTAGAATGAAGGGTTTGAGTGTGGGGAGATGTTTACTCTTCATCCGTGCTGGAATGAAGGGTTATATGTGTGGTGAGATGTTTACTGTTTATCTTCGCTGGAATAAAGGGTTTGAGTTTAGAGGCATGTTTTAACTTTTGACTTTGGAATAAAGGTTTTTTATGTATGGTGATATATTTACGTTTCAGTAAATGCTTTGAGAGTGGTGAGTCGTATGCTGTTAATTCACGTTTTAATGAAGGTTTTTGGGTGTGATGAAACATGCACTAATTGTTTACTTTGGAATAAAGGTTTTGAAAATGGTGAGCCATCTACTGTTTATTCACGCTGGAATGATTTTGACTGTGCTGTTTATTTATGCTGAAATGAAGATTTTAACTGAGATGAGAATGTATTGTTTAATCACGTTGAAAGAAGATTTTGAATATGGGGAGATATGTGCTATTTTTCACGTTGGAATGAAAATTTCTTGTGAGAATATACTGCTTATTATACAATAGATGTGTTGCTTTTTTATTTAAGTTACAGTAAGTTTGTTACGAATGGTGAGATCTGATGTTTATACGCGCTATGAATAATGCATTT
The DNA here is from genome assembly GCA_011833715.1 of Carcinoscorpius rotundicauda. NCBI lineage: Eukaryota > Metazoa > Arthropoda > Merostomata > Xiphosura > Limulidae > Carcinoscorpius > Carcinoscorpius rotundicauda. The sequence goes on along the minus strand of CM022399.1, from coordinate 54,912,551 downwards.
TAAATTATAAATTACATATTTTAGTCTTTTTAGGTAGAACGAACGTTAGACAGTTGTAATAGACTGTTTAAATAACAATTAGAAAATGTATTGACAACTTGTACGGCATATCTGTTTAGTTACATTAGAATTCACAAATAAATTGTAGTAATATGTACATTTTTAATATGTTACAATTATCTTCAGTAAACCGATATTTGTACTACTCATGAACTTCAATATAATTTATTTGTTATTAGATGCTTGTTTTCGTCCACGATTAAAATGTGTTACCTTCACAAGTACTGTCCTGACGTTCATACCTACACTGCTCGTGTCAACTACGAAGAAACGTTAGCAGAAGTTGAAGCTACAGTGTTCATATCCAAATGTAGCAGCAAATTAACCAGTAGCTGTTATCAGTCTTGCGGAATGACTCGAGTGATTGTCATCTGAACATTGAAGGTCCAAGCGAAAAGGCGGAGTTAAGCTTTTCGACAAACAGTTTACTTAGAACGGTGTGTCTAGTTTGAAATATCAATAAAGCTGTCAAAGGAGAAGACTGAGGCAAATGACGGTTTCTGAATGCGTTTTTCCACTAGTGTTTTGTGGTTCTTGACCGTAGCCGCTTCCCGATGGGCCGTTAAGGTATACGCTGACGGAAGCATTCTACTCAAGTTGTTGTCACGTAACATACTCACCTCGGGCAAACATGCAATTCCAGACAGCCATCGACACTTGCGAATCGTATTTACGTCATTGATAGACATATAAATACACTTTTACTGGCTTTTATCAATGTGTTTTGACAAATTTATGAATGTTTATACGGTGAATATAAAATTTCTAAACCTACCACTGTAATAATGAAAATGTAAAAAATAAAAAAATTACTGTTATTACTGTAGCAGTACGTATAGATGTAATTTTTTACACTAAAATAAACTATACATTTCTGAAAGTATTTATACAAAGGGTCGATCAGTTGTAAGAAGAATAGTTTGATGAACGGAAGTTCGTTATGCTATCATTTCTTCTTGTGAGGACATAAAAAAAGACAAACTATCAAATATTCCTATAATATTCACATATTTCCTTTCTACTTTGATACACCTTGAAATTCAAATGAAGTTGAAATTCAGATTGTGGCCTTAAGTGCTAACAAACACAATATTCTCTGTTCAGATTGATGATCCGTGGGTTTTTATAACTTTTCATCTTCGATATTGTTGTTTGGCTAACGTATTTTATTCAAATATTGTGAATATTATTAAAATGAAAGTATATTGTTGAACTTAAATTACTAGCTCGATCAAGACGGAACAGAAGAATACCTAGATTTCATTTCACTTTAAAAGATTTCTAAAAATACTGTCAAACTAATATACAGAGTCTAGACATAAGTCTACAAGATAATACCAAAATACGAACAAAGAGAAAAAGTTTATGTCAAAACGTAATAGTCGAAATGTTTCCAGGGCGTATTTTATAGTGATTAAAGGGTCGACTGTCTTCCACGTAAATTATCTCGACTTTAGTGGAGCGTTTATAGAACCTTTCGTTTCATTAACGCTTTATTTCACATTCTCTTTAAGGAGATGGAAAAAAATGGCTCCTTTAAAATATTGTTAATTTGTTATAGATTTTATTGGATAACAAAAACATATGTGAAACTATACGTCTTTAGAACGCACTCTACGAGATCTGTTCATATATGATATCAGGTCCTAATTTTAACAATAGCGTACGTAAAAACTGAACTTTTCATGATTTTAGTTAAATTTCTTTCATAAAATGTGTTGTGCAACTGCTGTAGTTTCTTAGATCTTCTAATTCTAATTAGTTTACAAGATGATCAAACAAGTTTTTCTGCAATAATGGAACGTAAAATGAAACTCAATAGAGCATAAATCAGTTTCACAAGTTAATATTTAGTTGCAATTCCATTGGATTTCATTAGTGCTTCACATTAGTGTGTCATGCTTTCAATGTGTTTGTGCAGATGTCCTGAGTGATTGACTGCTCTCCTTCTCTGAGTATTGGTTTGTGATACATCACTAATTGGTTTAACTCAGCCCATAAGTTTTCAATCGGATTGATATCAGGTGATTGACCTAGCCATTTCATAATTTCAGTTCTTTTATTTTTAAGATATCTTTTAACACCTCCACCATTGCAGAGAAACTTCTTTGATCATTTGGTAGGTAATTGGAATATTATCTAAGAAACTAAAGCAAGTGTACAATACTTTTTTGAGAAAATCTAAATAAAAAAATCATGAAAAGTTCGGGTATTTTCGAAAGCCAGTGTTAAAATTAGGGTTTGGTGTCATATTTGAACAGATGTCGTCGAGTGCTTTCTAAAAACATATAGTTTTACATAATTTTCTGGTATTAAGTAGAAGATACAACAAATCAACAACATTTTTAAGAGGGACCACTTTTTTTGTCCACCCCTTGTACATATTTTGTAGAGACTTGAAATTTAACGCTAAGTTACTGTTTTTGCTTTTATTTAATTTGGCTCATTTTTAAAAACACAGGAATACTTTAGCGATATGTGTTGGAAAATTGTAAGCCAATGTAACAAAATGATACAGTAGTAATGTAATAAAGTTCACATTGTTAATTGTTTTAACCAAATACATTAAAGGTTTCCTTGTGGGATCTATACCCAGTTAACTGATCTTACTATATATCTTATAAAATCTAAGACTGTACACATCACGAAGAATTATTCTTGCAGTTAAATTAATTGTGAGTGGAATAATATATTATTACAACAGCCACAAATAAGAGCTTTTTATAAATCTTTGCCTGGCATGGCCGAGCGCGTTAAGGCGTGCACTCGTAATCCGAGGGTCGCGGGTTCGCGCCCGCGTCGCGCTGAACATGCTCACCCTCCCAGCCGTGAGGGTGTATAATGTGACGGTCAATCCCACTATTCGTTGGTAAAAGAGTAGCCCAAGAGTTGGCGGTGGGTGGTGATGACTAGCTGCCTTCCCTCTAGTCTTACACTGCTAAATTAGGGACGGCTAGCACAGATAGCCCTCGAGTAGCTTTGTGCGAAATTCCAAAACAAACAAACATTATAAATCTTTGGGACTTAAATAGTGCAGTTGAAACTTTATTCTGCGTGGTTTATCGTTCCTTATATATGTTTCCTAAAATTAAAATAAATAGTGGGGTCGAAGTGAAGATAGTTATGAAGAATGGTTGTAGATTTTTTCTGAATAACGATTTTAGTTTTATCTTGATATTATAGTGAAGAACAAAGTGTTATTAAATACAAGCTTTACGACAGATAAAGATAACCAGCCTCCATGTAAGGTGGTTAAATTAGTTGCAGTAGGTAAAAATAATAACTAGGTGTATTTACAACTCACATATAAAATTATGAACATTTACGTTTTACAATAAAAATGATATTAAACTATAAGTTGATTCAATAAGTTCTCTTTACAACTTACATAAAAGGTGAATAAAAGTTTATATATTATGATGACATAATAACTAATACCTTAATTCATACATGAGATGGTAAAATATTTACATTCTGTAAAAATGTATCTCAAGACGGCTTGTATGGGTATTTAAACATTTATTAAAATAAAGTAGAGAAAAACGTTTCGACCTTCTTAGGTCATCTTCAAATTAATAAAGAGAGTGTGTACTGACTGTTACCAGGCGCATGTCTTAGGGCACAAGAGTGTAAACAGGTACGGCATTGTAGGGGGCGTTGCAGGTTATTAATTAGTATAGGTATAAAGGTTTTCATTTATGTTGGTTTAATTTTGATTTGAGTTGTTGTATAAGTAGAGTTTCTTTGATTTTGCGTTTGTTTATGTTTATTTAACTATTTAGTATCTGGGAGTTTTTACGGTTATGCTGTGCTTATTTGATTTTCAGTGTTTAAAAACGTGTAAAGGTGTGTTTTTGTGTTCTTTGAATCTAGGTCTTATTTTCTCCTTGTTTCTCCAATATAGAAGTCGTGGCAGCTGTTACATTGTATTTTATAAATTATATTGGTGTTGTGTTTGTCTGTGTAGTTTTTACGTAGTATAGATTTTAGTTTTGTACCTGGTTTTTGAATAAATTTGGTGTTTACTGGAATGTTATGTTTTGTTATAAGTTTTTTCCAGGTGCTGGTTGTTTTTTCGCTGTTATCGGAAATGTATTGCATACAGCAGTATAAGGTATTGTAGTTTGTTGTTTCTTGGGATTTATTCTTGTTTGTTGGTCTAGGTGTGTGCATATAATTTTTTTCCACGGTTTGTTTTTATAAAATTTGTTGATGTTGACGAAGTGTTGTTTTATTTTGTTGATTCCATCGTTTATTTTATCAGGTGAACATAGTTTTGTGGCTGTGTTTATTTGGTTTCTTAATATGTAGAGTTTTTGTTTTGTTTCATGTGTTGAGTCCCAGGGAATGCATAATCCAGTATGGGTGATTTTTCTGTGGATTTCTGTTCTGATTTGTGTATCGGTTCTTATGATTTTGAGGTTGAGAAATGCTATTTGGTTCTTTTTTTGTGTTCGGGTGAAAGTAATGTTGGATGTTGGAGTTAACGTGGTTAAAAAAAAGTAAGTGTGGATTTTGTAGATGTGAATCCAACAATTGTGTCGTCAGTATATCTGTACCAGTATAATGGTGGGTGTAAGGCTGAATTGATCACTGGAGATTCAATCTGTGTAATGAAAATGTTGACTAGAACTGGTGACATTGGATTGCCCATACTTAAATCATTTACTTTTAGGCAGTTTGGTCATTAAACAAAATATTAGTTTAGTGCCAATGGATTCTATAAAGGGTTGCTAAATAAACCTTTGTATATTTTCACTTCCATATATAAATACCTTTCTTTGAAAGAGAAAACATTCTTCCATCTTGAATACTATTAGCCGTCTTTTCAATTTTGTACACAAAAATACATCTGATACACACACACACACACACACACACACACACACATATATATATATTAATATACATACACACAGAAATTATTCTTTAGCTTGGTTATTAGGAATCTCAATTTATTCTCGCTTCTGTATCTTTATATGATAATATAGATCGTTTTAAATTCTCATTATTTCAAACCTACATCTGTTACTAGTTTTGTACGTAAGCATCTTTCTTTGAATTAAGAAATTCTGTTTCATTCTGAATATTAGAAGTTCCATTCTATTTTCTGTTCTCTGCACAAGCATGTTTTTTTTTTCAATAAAAGAAAACGTGTTTCATACAGAACATTAGAAGTCCCATTTTGTTTTCTGTTCTCTGCACAAGCATGTTTCTTTAATAAAAGAAAACATGTTTCATCCGGAACATTGGAAGTCCCATTCTGTTTCTGTTCTCTGCATTAGCAAGTTTTTTTTTAATAAAAGAAAATATGTTTCATGCGGAACATTAGAAGTCCCATTCTGTTTTTGTTCTCTGCACAAGTATCTTTCTTTAATAAAAGAAAATATGTTTCACCCGGAACATTAGAAGTCCCATGTTTTCTCAGTTTTGTACACATGAAAATTTTATAATAACATTTAGTTCAATCTATTCTGAATATTAGAAACTTCCGCCTATTCATGATACTGCGTACCAACGTTTTCTTTGACAACAGAAATCATTTTGTATTCTTAATATTAGAAATCCATATTCATTCTTCGTTCTGTATACAAACATCTGTCTTTAATAATAAAAACTCTTGCTTCCTTCCATCTTTTCTCAGTTACGAACACTCCTCTTTGATAAGATAAACCTTTTTCCATTGCGAATAGAAATAGCCTTTCTAAATAGAAAAGTCATTAGTTAGTTGGTTATTCTTTCTATTTACATGATCTTGAAATATCAGGAAATATTATGCATTAATTAAAACTTACATTTTCACCAGTTTGAGTTTATGCTATCAATATAACCTGAAACTTGATGTCCAAAACATGATGATGATGAATAAATTAATCTGGTTGATATTTTTTGAAACATATACAAAATGGAAATTGCAAATAAAAAGAATGAAAATGCTAGTACGTGAGTGCTTGTGTTTTTCTTATAACAAAACCACATTGGGCTATCTGATGTGTCAACCGAGGGGAATCGAACGCCTTATTTTAGAGTTACAAATAGGAATAGTTGTTGCTGTCTCAGCAGGGAACACTTAAAAAGCATGTGAAGGCAAAAAAATTACCATATCTTATCGATGTATTTCAAATTATTATTTTACCAGTTACCGTGCTATGATAGTCCGATTATTTTTAAAACTAGATATAGTTCTATGCATTTCAAAATATTAGTTGCATAACGCTAAAACTAAAATAAGATCCAATTTTATCACGGGATTCAAATAAATAAGCAAAGGAATATATAAAAGACACTTTAACAAATATCTTAAGGAAATTGACTTTCAATGTATCTCAACATGCTTCACCTATAAAAAGTCTATTGAATATTATGCATTAATTAAATTCACACTTCAACTAATTCGATTTTATGCTATAACTTGACAAAATAATTCCTTTTACACATGATTCGTTATTTCGTTATAATTTTACCTTACACAAGTTTTAAAAAAGCGACACTTACATATTTTCAATGAGTAAACTGAAAGAATTATTTTAATGACTATCTGTAGGACTTTAATAACTTTCTTGTGACAGTGTTACTATACTTTCACGTGTGATTATGTCATTGATGTCCATATTTAATTGTGTTAAAATAATTATTTTGCATAATTTAACATCTGCTCTAATACAATTTGCGAAGGTAAAAATAATGAATGAATGATTTACTGTTTGTTTATGTATATATGTTCTATACTGTTATTGGTTACTGGCAAATACACCTTCAAATATTTTTGCATACATAAATTTTGTGAAAGTATGGAATACATTACTAAACTTTTCATAACTTGTTTCAGAAAATGTTCTGTAAAACACTTAATCATCCACTTTCATCAGTGAGTCACACATATTATTTGAATGAGATGATTATTATAATCGATAATCGTCCTACGACTAAATCAAGTAAGTCAACGAGTTACTATTTAACTTTACTAATATTTAACATACCAGAATACATAATGCTTTGAAACAATCCACGAGTACAATCTTGACACAGTCTTAAAGAATTAGAAAGGTTACCATGTGGTCACAAACATGCATACAGTGAAGTCACATTGCACAAATCCAGCATGGAAATACTGACGCCATTATTGTCTAAACTTCAAAGAAGTCATATGTGTTTAATATTCGAGGCCATTGGCCAGCTTGGTCATATAAAGGACAGCACGTCAAATTTAGTAAAAACAAACTTCAATTTTAGCTAAATCTTGAATTTTAGAATCTAGAAGTATCGTTACGTGGTCACAGATACATAACACTTAAAGGCAAAGTTAGCCTGTGTTCATCTAATCTAAGAAACACTTTCAATTCTTGATATATATTTCAGTATCTTTTATTTAAACTCATTAGCTTTTCAAACGCACATAAGGACGTTAAATAATAAGAAAAGTAGTCATTTGAAAGCTTTTAGTAAAAGGAACTGTACAAATCAATGTTTGTTATAGTCTAATGCACTATCATACACTTTAACAAAACAGTCCAGGGGCGTAGATCCTAGGGGATGGGTGGGATACATCCCCCTTCATTTTAGGTGGGAAGTATGGTGCATACAATCACCCCCCTCTACAGTATGATATATTGAATTGTTTTATTGCATCACAGGCTCACAAATTATGTGTTTCTTTTTGTGATTCTTGTGTTCTTACCAGTCGAATTACATAATTTGACCTGGATGTAGGCTTTTTCAGTAGCCGAAATGTACATCTTTAATACAGGCGTGCTTTTAAGCTTTTCGATCTAAGCGATAATTCGTAAGTATAAGTTAATAGGCCTAAGTATACATGCAAGCACTATCACAGAATCTACCTTCGTCTTGTACGTAATGTAAGATTAAATAATTTTATATGCAAAAACGGCTCGTTTGGGTTCAGAAAATATTTTAAATAGAAGAGCGAACAACGTTTCGACCTTCTTCGGTCATCGTCAGGTTCACAAAGAAAGAGGTAACTGACCAGAAGCTGACCACATGTTTTGAAGGGGTTGTGTAACTGAGTGTCGCAATGTAGAGGGCGGGGTTAGATGTTTGAATATATAATTTTATCTATAATATTAATATAGGTATAATGGCGTTCCTTTATATTGGTTTATTTTGGGTTTAAGTTGTTGTATAAGTAAGGCTTCTTTAATTTTTCGTTTGTTTATGTTTGTTTCTTTATTTAGTATTTTAGTGTTTTCTATGGTTATGTTGTGTCCATTTAACTTGCAGTGTTCGAAAACGTGTGAAGGTGACTTTTTATGTTCTTTGAATCTGGTTTCCATTTTTCTACTTGTTTCTCTGATATAGAAGTCGTGGCAGTTATCACATTGTATTTTATAAATAATGTTGGTGTGGTGTTTGTCAGTGTAGTTTCTTTAGTATTTTAGTGTTTTCTATGGTTATGTTGTGTCCATTTAACTTGCAGTGTTCGAAAACGTGTGAAGGTGACTTTTTATGTTCTTTGAATCTGGTTTCCATTTTTCTACTTGTTTCTCCAATATAGAAGTCGTGGCAGTTATCACATTGTATTTTATAAATAATGTTGGTGTAGTGTTTGTCAGTATAGACCTTAGTTTTGTGCCTGGTTTTTGAATAAATTTAGTATTAACTGGAATATTATATTTTGTTACTAGTTTTTGCCAAATGTTGGTTATTTGTTTGCTGAAGAAGGTCGAATCGTTGTTCGCTCTTCTATTTAAAATATTTTCTGAACCCAAACGAGCCGTTTTTGCATATAAAATTCTCAACAAGTGGGTTTCTCGACATCACTGATAAGATTAAATAAAATTTTCATCACAACACATTTAACAGAACATGAAATTCTATCTGTGATCTACATCTGGTAAGCCATTTGTAGCTTGTAGCTGAATCAATCTTATGTGCCTATTGTACGGTTTTCCTACGCCATTTGTTCTTATGCATGTCTAGCCGATCTTATTGTCGAACGCCTTACTCTCCTTAGCTGCAGAAGCTGCTGACCATAGTGTACGTTTAGTATACAGTTAACGACAGGTTCGGACCGCTCGGATCCAGACGTGCCCTACACCTCCCTTCCGCTCCTTTTAGTCTGAGCCTCGATTTTACAACAGGGCTCATTAGACCTGTGTTTGTGGCCCTCATTAATCCATTACATTTCAGTTTATCACCGCTCTCTAATGAAGTGCTGGTGCTTTATGGTAAAAGAACAATATATTTTCTTATCGTAGATAGTAAAAATATTGTATTTTCTTGTATAATCAGAACACAAAGGGAGCGATTTAAACGGCCTAAAGCCTCTCCTCGAATTGTATTGCTAGTTTTTTTATTTAATAGACGTGCTTATAGACATTACATCACAACGTGTTTGCCTTTTGATGAGCTTTAACAGGAATATAATATATTCGAGAAACTTGCAATTACTTGTGTTGTAAATAGCACACATTGTTGTCCCAGCGATGCCCAGGCGGTCAGTCGGCTCGGTAGTTACTGTGAGGTTCGCGTGTTCGACTTAAATACATTGTATAGTTCGGTCTTCCAGTCTGTTTTACCTTCATTCGTTGTACTTTAGAGTGTTCCAATAAAGACTGTGTTTTAGCCTGTTGAGTCATCTGGGAAACAGATTCCAATTATGACAAACAAGCGTCTGAATCTTTCTGATATTAAACAGTTCTGCAAGCCAGTTACTAGAACTACAAGTGACAATGCAGATGTAGGTAATCCAACAACTTCAAGCAAAGGAATAGAAACTTATAATACACAGGAAACACCATGTTTATCAAAGGACGAGTCTGAAAATGCTTGTGCAACTATTGCACATCATGAGCCTCCAGATAGTTGTGAAACAAGTTTTACAGCAATGAAAAATCTGACACCTCACAGATACGGTGTGGAAAGCCACATCATCCAGACGCATAACTAATATCACGACAGAAAGCAAGATCCAAAAATATCAACTTCCAGGGCAAGTGGTTTGATGAGTTCTCATAGCTGTACTTCGACAATCAAGTTCAAAAAGTCATATACTTACATTGTGCCAAGGCGGTAAATAGAGGCCTTTTTACAGGGAAATTGGAGAGACCAGTGGAGTATACCTTGATATCTATCGGTTTTTGCAACTGGAAAAAAGCAAAACAGAAATTCCACGAACATCTATCCTCCTCTCAGCACAGATTCGCGATATCTCCAGAAGTTTCACTTGATGTAACTCCAGTGACTGTCCAGCTACATGATGGAAAAAAGAAGCAGCAGGAATAATGCAAAAGAAGTGTTGCCAAAATATTCAGAAGTTTACGTTTCTTACTGCGTCAAGGTTTAGCATTATGTAGACATACTGATACAGAGGGGAACTCCCTGCAGTTAATGAAGCTCCTGAAAGAGGAAGATCCTGAGTTGACGGTCTACAAAGAAAACCACATTCACATCACCCCAAGCTCAGAATGAAATAATGGAGAGGTTCAGCCATCAAATACTGAGGAACATAGCACACGAAGTGCAGCAAAGTAAAATCTTACATTAATGGTTGATGGCACTCAAGATGTTACAGGTTCCGAACAGGAAGCAATATGTGTAAGATACGTAGATGAGAACCTTGACGTCCATGAGATATTTCTTGATTTGTACAGTGTTTCCAATACAACTGGTGAAACAATATCCTCGACTCTACTTGATGTACTGACTAGACTCAATTTACCACTGTCAGAATTAAAAGCACAAACTTATGATGAAGCCGCTAACATGAGTGGTGCGTACTGTTGATGCCAGGCAAAAATAAAAGAGAAGCAACCGTCAGCTTTGTTTTTTCACTACGGAACACACAAGGTTAATTTGATAATGCAACAGCTTGTGAACGTGTTTGAGATTCTATCCAGGGGGTACATGAACTTGGTGTCTTGCTTCAGAGGTCAGACAAATACAAGACAATCTTTGAAAATATTGTATCGTCAGACAGCCTCAATGGTCCAGTTAAATACATCCGCCCACTGTGTCCAACACGCTAGTTGTGCTGCCTATCTGCAATTACATGTGCTAATGATCACTACAGTGACATTGTTGATTCTTTGTCTGAATTAGCAAGTGAAAAATCAGATGTAGCAAAGCATGAGGTATGCTGGACAGATTTGACAAAGGAAAGACAGTTTTAGGATTGCTGATAGCTCAGCATCCATTAGCTGTATGAGTGGAATTAAACCGTGCATTCCAAGAACATTCAGCGACAGTATCTGGCATGACAGTTGAGCAATTGCGAGTATTGCGAATTACAACAAGATATTTGATGAAGCTGAGAAAAAGGTAACTTCTCTTAAACTGGTACCTGTTGAACTACCACGCTTTCGCAGACCCACCAGAAGGATCACAGGTGATGGCTCCGCACACCATTCTGCAACAGCTAGAGATTACAACAGAAGCCAATATTTTGAATTTGAGGACACAGTCATAGAACATCTGACCAATAGATTCAATGCAGACAACAATGATTTGAGGCAATATCTGGCATTTTATAACATGATCATATCTGGCAAGATTGACAAATCGGTTATAAACTTCTATCCAGAAATCTCTGCACAACGGCTCGAGTTTCAGTTGTCTATGTTCAAAAGAACAACAAAAGCAGTATCTCTAAAAGGTGCGAAGGATGCTTACCGTAAAATGTATGAAAAAAGCCAGCAGATGTTAATGAAGTGTTTCTTTTCATGAAAAGTTTGCTTGTGTGTCCACTATCCAGCTGCGAATGTAAACATAGCTTTTCCGCATTAAGACGGTTGAAGTCGTGGTTAAGGTCAACTATGTCTCAGTGCCGCTTCAACCATGTGGTAGTTTGTCACACTCACAAAGATGAGGTCGACAAGATAAATATAGAAGAGCTTATGAAATAAATCATAAACAGATCATCACAAAGAAGGTCTGAGTTTGGAAACATGTAGACTAGAGAACTAAATGAATTTTACTTCAATGAAAAGTATGAATAATTATGTGCTACATTGTATTGATGTATAATTTTCAAGAGTTTGTAAAAATACTTTCAATTATTTTTATCAAACAACATGAACAGTTTTTCAGTAGATATAAACTTATCAAGGGTAATTACTAATTTTATTAATATTTGAAAACGTAATTCATGCAATGAAAGCTATTAGTAACCTTGTCAAGTATTATGACCATCTTTTTTACTGTGCAGTGTGCAGAAATAAATTCATGTGGCAGTTAATTTGTGACACATTTGTCTTTGTTCTATTAACTTTTTGAAAACTGTTCACAACACCTCACTTATACAAACATACACGGAAACCTTGAAGTATCGTGGCAACAAGATTACTCTGTCACAGCATGTTTACAGCTTTCAGGTTCACGTAATCAGAGATAACCAATTTGCAAATTGAACAGTTCACATAAGTGGTTGCAAAAATCTTCCCCCTCAGCGGGTGTAAAAAATCTACGCCCCTGCAAAACACCACTTGCTACAATCGTAATTGTAAACGTTTGTTTTATTATTCAGTTAGCACATAGTTATTATATATTGTGCCAAAAATACTATCAGCACTTAAATAAGTTTCAGTCAGCTTAGAACAATTTTAATGATGAAAGTTCTATTCAATTCTTATTTATGATATTATTATAAATATGTAAAATATCTGGTACTTCATTATACATTATTGATGTATAATTATCATTTTAAATATCTCATGTTATAATACGAGGTCTGTTCAAAAAATACGCGGACTGTTTGAATTGCGCAGCTCCAGTTGGTTCCAAGGGAATCTGAATCGCTAGGTTTGCACAGATCAGCTGATTATGACGCCACTTCCCGATTGCAGATATCTTCATTTGTGTATTAGCTACGCGGTTTTAAGTGAAGTGCAATTTTTCGTTTGGCGGATTTCAGAATGAATGACCTGAAGGAGCAACGACTTGCTGTGAAATTTTGTGTTAAACTTGGAAAATCTGCGACTGAAACTTTTGCAATGCTTAACACGGCATACGGTGATGTTGCTATGAAGCGTAAGGCATGTTTCAAGTGGCATGAACGTTTTAAGGATGGTCGACAGTCCATTAAAGATGGACGTCTTTTTATGTCAACTGACGACCCACACGTTGACGAAATAAACACCCTGGTGCGGACAAATCGACGTCTGACTGTCAGGGAGCTTGCTGAAGAGTGTGGGATATCAGTTGGATCTTGTTACGAGATTTTGACCGAAAAATTGAAGATGAATCGAGTTGCTGCGAAATTTGTGCCTCAGAACTCGTAAGTTTTTGGCCAAATACTCGATCACTGTTCTTCCGCACCCCCCTACTCACCTGACCTTGCTCCTTGCGATTTTTTCTTGTCCCCCAAACTCAAAAGACCCTTGAAAAGAAGAAGATTTGAGACGATTCCCGAAATTAAGGCAAATGAAACGAAGGAGCTGGAGAACATTACAAAAGAAGCGTACCAGGACTGTTTCAACAAGTGGAAACACCGTTGGGATAAGTGTGTGCGTTGGGGAAGAGAGTACTTTGAAGGGGTCCCAGACCTGTAACTTCTAAATAAAGTACATTTTGTTTTATGACGTCAGTTCGCGTATTTTTTGAACATCCCTCGTATTTCGAAAAAGAAATTAAAACATTGTTGCTATATATTAAACATATATTTCAAATACAAACACAAAAATGTGTGTTGAGTTCATTAATCAGTTTTGATTAGTGATAAGTTTAATTTTATGATACTTTTTTCAAATAAAAGACAGGACAAAGGTTTTGTTTGTGTAAACATTTATATTAAGATTCATTACACTGAAAACGAATATTATAACAATTACGAAACAATATATTAATTGTCCAAAATATCCCGAAGATCACCAATCACAAAGTTGGCATCCCCTATCATCAAAAACAATTTCCCATGTATGATGTTACAAAATTCACAATCGTCTTTTTATATACATGTCATATATACAAGTGGGTTTTGGTTTCTTTTTTACATTTCAAGATAATCCTTTATTCTTAGAGTTGTTGTTGCATTGTTTGTCATTAATCAAAGATGTCTCTGTTATTATTAATTCGTTTTCTTCCCATCTTACTTTTATCAAATTCAGATTGTTTATTTTTTTGGAATTAAGCACAAAACTACATATTGGGTTACCTGCCCACAACGGGTATCTAAACCCGGTGCTTAGCGGTGTGAGTCTAGAGATATACCACTGTGCCACACATATTCTATATGATTATGCTAGAGTGTATATTCTGAACCTACCTTATCATCCCAAAGACAAACATAGTTTGTGAGGAATCAAATTCAGAATCACGGCATTTATATATACAGATTTGTCATGTTTATGCCGCCCGCTAGTACAGCGGTATGTCTCCGGATTTACAACGCTAAAATCAGGAGTTCTATTCCTCTCAGTGAACTGAGCAGATAGCCCAATGTGGCTTTGTTAAAAAAAAAAACTTGTGTGTATACTTATTTAAACATTTTAGTATTAAGAAAGTAAACTGAATAATCAGCCTAAATCGATTATTACATCCTGAACAAATGTATCTTATCTTATAAGTACCTAAGAAAAAACAATGTTTAATCGACTATTCTACTCAAAGTAGTTCTTGTAACACAAGAAATAAATGAAAGGGACTCGCCTTATATAGATCATATTTGAGCACACACTAGATTGACCCCAAAGCTCTGCACATGCCATATTTTCATTCCATAGACCATGGCGAGGACGAAGCTCCGTAAGATGAAAAAAAACACATAACATTCTTCAAATGGAAGGGTGTTAAATCTGGAAACGTGTCGTTTGTTGTAAACTGGACGATAACTTTATATTTCTTCCTTGTTTTAAATGGTTTCTGTCTTTAAATTTTCACAAATGTTCTAATGATTAGAGTTATAGAAGGCTTGAAAGGACTAAATATATCTGTCATCACACATTTCATTGATGAGAAGTTCAGTTTTCCGCTGTTGATAAAATTGAAGTTAAACCCTCTAATTGTACAGTACGATTTTCCATTGTTGCATGTACCAGTAGTTCTTTAGACCATCATTGACCCATATTGCTGTATAGTGTCCATATAGATCTTCTGTAAACTCGTCGTGATAATTCCTGTTTGAAATGAATAAAACACTGTGTGTATTATAATACAAATCAGACGAGCCTAACTTCTCTGTTGTATGATATGACTTCAGACGTATAGGTTCGAATGTTTCAACCAGTATAATTTATTCATCATGTTAGTAATTTTATTGTTAAGTCTTCCAATTATAACAACAGAGTAAAATCTGACTGGTAAAAGTGTAAGTTTTAATTTATGTATAATATATCATGATATAATCATGTTCGGACGAATAAATGGTAAGGAAATGTAATTAACTAATAATTTAGTGTCTTAAACCGATTGTTTTAAATATAGTCAATTTTAGACATTGAACAGCTATTTTTAATTATTTCATCATTTTGTCCTTTTTAGGATAATTTAAATAGGTAGAAAATGTAATTAATAATTTAGTGATAAGCATCCTTTTAAAGACAATTTAAGTGATCATGAAAATTAATTAATTAATTAATTACTGTTAATATTCATTGTTTTAACTACATTCTCTTTACGACATGTTATGCTGATTCAGTGGCAGTTCATAGCAGTTTGTCATGGCGGTCTAGAATTTCGTTCTCTAGTTTGTGGAATTATTACGCAATCGTCTATCATAGCAGCATAGCAATACGCCCTCTGGTGCCAATGTTTGATGTCATGGCGATTTTAAAACACATTCTCTACTTAATGGTACTATTAATTAATCGTCCATCATGGCTGCCTGTCATGGGGGCAAAGCAACGGGCCCTAACAACAAGTCCTCTGATGGCAATGTGTGGAACTATTATGTCTTCGTCTTTCATAGCATCATTCCCTTTTCCTATCACCTACGCATCCCCACTTTAATGTTAAATGCCGATAAATACTTTCATTATTAGAATCACAAATCTATCTTTAGTATTAGAAATCTATGTTTTTTGACATTGTATGCCGCAGTCTTATTTTCGATATTGAAAACCCAAATCCTTCTTAAATATTACAAATCTCCGTTTATTTTCAGTGATGGAATCCAGTGTTTGCATGTCTTTGGTTTTAGAAACAGTTATCTACTGTAAATATCAACAGTTCTTGTTTGATCTTTATGTTGAAAAACAGCTCCAATCTTCAGTATACTTTCATTTCGACATACTAAGAAACAGAATTCTAGATTTCTCTTATTCTTTGCTGTATCGCCACCAAACACGAGTGGGAGTCTACATTTAGACTAAAAATCTTTTCAAAGTCTTTCAAAAACCATTTAGTAGAAACTCATTAAGTTTACTTCGGATAATAATAAGAATTTTAAACATTTCTGTTGTAAAATTAATAATAATATTTTCCTAATTTTCTGTTTACAGGATTATTACTTGCACTGTCCTTACTCACCCATAAAACCTAAAAATTCAGTGATTCTGTAAAATTATGATCTTGACTTTCATATAAATTCTGGTTGTTTCCTAGTATTATTACTTTCATCTATCGTGACAATCTTTCGAAGTAGGTTATTTAATTGAATGTCATTATTACTGAATAAACGATAAAGCATAGTTAACACGTGAAAAATTCTGTACAAATACAAAGTGTATGTCAAATCAATCTGGTGTTAGAAAAAGATTATTAAAATATTCGTCACTAAATTGTCCACCCCTCATTTATTATTAATATCAACACGATATTTTCAATTCCTTTATTGTTTACATAATCAAGTATATCAAGTATATTTAGAAACTACTTTATTCAGAAACGTTTCTAAAACTCTTTCTTTCGTTTAATGTAAAAAGATAAACTTATCTGGCAGGTGCATTCATTTATATAAAAGGATGTAGGTTGTGGTTATAGAAGTCTATTCATGTGAGTGTAGGCTAGTCAGTTTAACTGTTTCTTTATTAAAGCATGCGGTTCACCCGATAATATTTGTTCGTACTTTTTCTATAGTACATGTTTGTGTGTTTACGTAAAAGCTGTATTCATTGTTGTTCTTGTATATGAGATTACGTTTTGTTTTTCTCGTTCAGACCCATTTCTCTTGGACTAACGCTGCCTCACCTTCTACAGTAGTCAGCCCACTTGGTCCATCCGGTTCTTCTTCGTAAGGTGGAACGAAGAAATGTGTTGTTTGTCCTGTGAATCTGCATACTCGGTCCTACAGAATCGAAACCGCAAATAAACACGTATGTTAATTGATATGAACGGTGGAAACGTAGAGCGCTTCGGCTCACCGAGCTATTATTAATTCATCTCCAACCTTTGTAGTGGAGCGCTTGCATCCCAGAACTTGGTGGGTGCACGAAAATTCCGCATTATGGCTTATCAATTATGTCCTAAAAGTGTTTCGTGCTGCCTGAAGGCGTGAAGCGCTCTCGTCTGTTACTTGCACTTACGTAAATGGACGGGCAGGCGTTAATAATGCAGCACTGGGAGAAACAGATTGCTACATAAAGACAGCAATTTTCCCGGCTAGTGAGACTCAATGCACTGTTCACTGGATATCCTCTTGTGCCAGACAGACGTGAATTCCCACTCTCTTCAACCAACGTAAGCTTGTGAGCTGGCGCGCACGGAGGGGACATTGAGTTCCAGACTTGAGCAGTATGAACTCCAAAGGAAACGCCTTCCTCGCGCTGCAACATATACACCGATGGTAATGTGATG
Organism: Carcinoscorpius rotundicauda; assembly: GCA_011833715.1. Classification (NCBI taxonomy): domain Eukaryota; kingdom Metazoa; phylum Arthropoda; class Merostomata; order Xiphosura; family Limulidae; genus Carcinoscorpius; species Carcinoscorpius rotundicauda. The sequence goes on along the minus strand of CM022399.1, from coordinate 54,894,806 downwards.
TGTCGAAGAACATCAATCAGGCAGTGGTGGTTTCCATTTTCTAAAAAGTTTTCTGTTTTATCACAAAAAGAAAAAAAAAACAAATCCATTCCTGCTGACAAGATTTCAGAACGGTGGGTAACATAAACTGAAAAAACAAAATACATTTTATAACAGCCTGAATATAATTTTAAAACTTGTAGTTTAATCAACGTAACAATTAGTGTCAGCGAAATGCTAAAAATAATTTGTTAGCTACGCGTGTGTTAAGCAGTTAGAACGCGAAATATGTGTTGATAAATTTATTATTGAAATAAATTACAAATTATAGTTTGTAATTATTAAAGCGAATAATCCTTCGATTGTATGAATTCTGATACATGTCATTTATTTTCTTTTGCCTTAGAAGTTGATTTCCTTGTAAGACATTCTTGTTATACGTTAAAGGAACAAAATCACTGAAGGCAGTTTTCTGTAAGCGTGTCGAGTCGAGATAAAATATTATCATAAGTTGATCCAACTTAAAACAAATTCCAACATATGATTACATGAAATTCGAGTGACTAAAAAAAAGCGTTCTTAAACTTTTTCAATTCGTTGTATCTTCCCAAACCATTCGATTTGTTCAAATTAATGCCCAGAAAAATAAAAGATACAAAACTAACATATACCAGCATTTCGTATAACAAACATGATATATTCGCTGAAAGTTAAAGATATTAAAGAGGCGGTTTCAATCTTCATGTCAGTGCAGATTAATAAGAAACGGTCCATAATGACATTCTTATTCTTCGCTTCACCTTCTTATACCCATCAACTTTACTCACGTTGTGATTATTTTTGTCATAAATTGACTGATGTTAATATAAAGATAAAACGTTGCTGTTTATTGCTATGATGAATAACGCAGAGGTTTAGAAATATATTTCGTTTCTTATTGGGATCATATTGCTTTATTTCTTTACCTCTCTCGGTTAATTTGCTTTTTTTTTCACACATTCCTTGATTTTTTCCTTTTCACTGAACTCCTGACTTTGATATTCCTTTTTCAAACTCATGCCAACACGTTAATTTTTTCCTCACCTTGCACCTGCATCCTGTCTTCTTTACAACACTGAGCTCAGAAAGGCGAGTTTTCATCTAGTAATTTTATAATAAGCTAGAGTGCAGTAATCCTCCTATTCTATAGAAACAGACCAATCTCTGATCCTGACATCTAACCATTTAATAGTGCACAAAAAATTATGCTCTGGTGTTGTAGAGACCTGGCATGGCCAAACGTGTTACGGCGTGCGACTCGTAATCTTAGGGTCGCGTGTTCGTATCCCCATCACGCCAAACATGCTCGCCCTCCCAGCCGTAGGGGCGTTATAATGTGACGGTCAATCCCACTATTCGTTGGTAAAAGAGTAGCCCAATAGTTGGCGGTGGGTGGTGATGATTAGCTGCTTTCCATTTAGTCCTACACTGCTAAATTAGGGACGGCTAGCACAGATAGCCCTCGAGTAGCTTTGTGCGAAATTCAAAAAACAACTTATGTTGTAAAAAAACAAATATTTTAATAACGCGTACCTTAATATTATTGACTTGAACAGTACTATAACAAACAAATAAATAACACAGGTCGGAGAATTCGCCCCCCAGTGGCTCAGCGGTATGTCTGCGGACTTGCACGCTAAAATCCGGGTTTCAATACCCGTGATGGGCAGAGCATATATAGCCCATTGTGTAGCTTTGTGCTTAATACAAAACAACAAACAACAATCGGCGAATTTAAAATTAGTGTGGTTTTAAAAACATCTTTTACATAATTCAGCTATGAAAATTTTTGAAAATAATATCTTTTTTCTATTTCCTGAGGATGTTTTATAATTCAGGAAAAAATCTTTTAATTAGATCAAGTCATTATTTCATTTATCGCAAAAGATATTTTTGAATTCTAGAGCGATCGATGGGAATCTCTCGTCGCAGTTTGTCTAGAGAAATCTATAGCCAGTGGCTATCAACATCATAAGCATAACAAAATGTGACCCGAGTTCAATGAAAATTATTAATTTGTGTAAAAGTACATTTTGCATTTTGTGAAAAATATGTATGTGATGGAAAAAACAAGTAATATTTTCGAATTCAGCGTACAAGAATTATATTAGTACATGCAAACATTTCAAGACAATAATACCACAGTATACCTATCTATAAAAACGATACGTTCATTGAAACCGTCTATGACTATCGTTTAAAATGCACTCAATATGTTTTGTCGTGTCTCCGTCATCTGCAGAAAAAAGCTTATGCACTTATTATATATTATGTGGTATTACACCATTCAATATTTTAATTGGCAAACCAATGCAGTAAGTTACCCCTTTACCAATAGAATTAATTGCTATTTTTTAACAAACAATCTCCAAGTCAACGGCAGTAAAATATTACTATTTTGATAGGTGGCGTGTATTCCATTTCACCTAACAGCCTAAGAGTGAAGTATATAGAGATGTATTGAATGATCCGGAGACGATTCTTCTCTGCTTTTTTTCTCTTATCCGAATAGTCGTTAACTGTTCCCATCCTATCAAAATGAACTGCTAGCAGGGTATTTTGCCATCAATTTAGTACTCTTTTCTACCCTTATATTGTTGTAATGTTCATGCAGTCAAAGAAAATCTGCTATATAATCCTGAATCATCCTCTTACTTCTGTTCTATTACCGTTTGTGTGCAAGATGTTAGATACATCTTTAAGTATATTGTTCCTTTACATGGCCTAGTGGTTAGGGTGCTCGACTCGCAAAATGAGGATTGTGGGTTCGAAACCTCCTTACCAAGCTTGTTCGCCCTCTTAACTGTGGGGGCGTTATAACTTGAAGGACAACCCTATTATTCATTGGTAAAAGAGTAATTCGAAATCCAAGAATTGGCAGAGGGTGGTGTTGGCAAACTGTCTTCCCTCTGATTTTTTACTGATAAATTACAGACGGATAACGCAGATAGGCATCGTGTAGCTTTGCCCAAAATTTAAAATCATTCCAAATGAACTATCCACCCTATCCATGTCCATAGAAGTACTTCTCTCTGGGCGCTTGACAGCATCTCTTCTGTCTGAGCTTTCCTGATCTCATTTAAAGCTAATTTTTAGAGCGAGTGGTGTGCCATGATCACATCTTCACCTGCTACACTTGCAACATTTTTGACATTTGCTTCTCTTTATTCACAAGCTTGCTCCAATTTGTTTCTTTGTTTTTCGAATTTGGAGCAATGCTAATCAAGGGCTATCTGCAATAGCTGTCCCTAATTTAGCAGTGTAAGATTAGAGAGAAGGCAGCTAGTCATCAAGACTCACCGTCAATTCTTGGACTACTCTTTTACTAAAGAATGATGGGATTGAGAGTAACATTATAGCGTCTCCACGGCTGAAAGGGCGAAGAGGTATTTGAATCCGTGATTCTCAGATTAAGAATCGATCGTCCTAACCATCCGGCCGGTTAACTTTGCATCTCGCCTAGTTTTCATTTCAGGAGGAACAAAAGCTCAAAGTCTGGATTGTTTATTCAAACGCTGCTCTTAGATTTCCTAATTGGTAGTTCAATAATGCTGATTTTTGCACGGATAAAGGTAAAGAGTCAGTAATAGCTTCTTTAGAGGTTATTAAATTGTAGTTCAACATTCATCACTGGATTTCTCATAAAACATTGCATATTCTTATAGATATTATAAAACAAAAAAGCTTGAATGTCGGATATGGCTCCTACAAAGTACCCTACATTTTGCTATTTCTAACAAATCTAGAAAATTTATAGCAGTTATATTGTGAGGCTAAGTTAAAATTATAGTTTTATCCCATAAAATTGTGCATGTAATTTTTACGTGTTAGTTTACAACCGAACTATCAATATTATAGGATACATGAAAAACACAACTGCATAGGATAAAACCATAATTCTATATTAACCCAAAGGTATGACTGCTTCAAATATTCTAAAATTGTTAGAAATAGTAAAAAGAAATGAAAGTGAAAATAAACAGAGTTAAAGGTTCAGCTAGTACTTCTATTGGTATATGATGTAATCACTCCAAAGGTTGGTCACTTAGTTATTAAAATAACGGAGAACGTAAAGCTACATTACTTGTAACAAGTGTGTAAACATTAAAAGTTACTGGTGAAGATGAAGTGGAAACTGAAACATATAGAGTGCTTATGAATGCCTTTGACTGTTTGTATAAATACGCTTTACGCGTTGTATATGTAAAACGTCTTATTTAAATGATTTAACTTATTTTAAAATTTCACAAGAGCCGATAAATCTTACATAAATGCAGGAGTAGTAAAGTTCGTCATTACATCTTTTCAATCATCTGATAAAACTCATCTTTGAATAATTGAAGTACTGAGAAGATAATAGATGTAGAGAATTATTCTCTGACATCCCACTGAAAAAAACACAAATACAAGTGCTTAGTGTATTTAATTATCCATGTAGAAACTCACAGTTAAGTATAGTAAGTTTCACAGTCGTTTATTTTACACAGAAGTACCCAATAGTACAAAAGGATGTACTCCATGTGTACACAGCTTATAACTCCTGTAATATCTGCCCAAAGCAATTATTCATTTCGTAAATACTACGTACATACCAATCATAAATAACATATCAGTAACATTGGTCATAATATTTATCTAAATGCATATATAGACATTCAAATATGGTGTAAGCTATAAATATTTGCCGCATATGTATTTACAAAGAAGCGAGTTAATGTGAACTGTTAGCTTAACATATGCATTTAACAACAATCTAAATCTCCTGAGAACTAATTTCTTTACCTTGTAAATTATTCTTCAATCTGGTCTGTTTAACTAATTATTTGTTCTCACAAAATTTTGTTCATGCTGAGTTTCACCCAATATGTTTATTTTGGAGAAGAAATATAAAGAATAAAATTATTAAAATAGTTATGTGAAATTTATACTTGACCTTGCAATTCACTAATCTGTTATAGTTAAACACGTTTATGAAGCCTGCACTGTTGTTGGCTTAACAGTTGTATTGTCAATATTATTTACATTTAGTATTTAAAATTATTACAATCTCAGTTTGTTTTTGTTTGTTTTCTTATAGCAAAACCACATCGGGCTATCTGCTGAGCCCACCGAAGGGAATCGAACTCCTGGTTTTAGCATTGTAAATCCGTAGATTTACCGCTGTACTAGCGGGGGGCGACGCTCTTAGTGATTGCTGTGATAGATTTGTTAATATATATTTAGTAGCTCCTCCCCCCTGTAGCACAACGGACTGTTTGCGGACTCACATCGCTGGAAACCGGGTTTCGATACCTGTAGTGGGCAGAGCACAAATAGTCCTTTGTTTAGTTTTGAGCGTAATTTCAAAACAATAAATCATTCAGTGTATTCATTTTAATGTTGGTATTTGTTTAATTTAAATATATTTAGAAAATTTATAAATACATTTAATTTATACTGTTAAATGCGAATTGCGAAGTTCCTGCCTATTCAATAAAGTTGTAGGAGATTCTCGAGTGTAAAACTTAACAATGTACTATGTGTGTATATAAATATTAGTGATCGCCAGTATTTCTGTTTTAGCTGAAATTTATAGAATCTCGCCTATTGCTTATAAAAGCTAACAAACGTAAATCGCAGAGAAACTGTACGTGTTATTGGTTTGCTACAGTTGGTATAAACCTTGAAAGCTATAACTGTGATTAACGCTTATTAATTGGGAACTTCAGACATTGACCAGGAATGTTTGTAGATTTAGAATATGACAAACCATTTAATTTCGGTGGATTACCATTAGACGTTAGTATTTTTATGAAGACATTATGTAACTTTAGCCGCTAAAAGCTCGCATGTGATCAGCGTAGATCCAGCCAACTATCCATTAAGTGAACTGTGCCTATATCAAATCCAATTTAATTCGCTCACCGTGAGCCCTTGATAGAATATCAAGAAACTCCCAGATCAAATAGAAGACTTGATATTGTTTGTAAGTTTGTTAAATATTTGTATACGAGTCATTATTTATAATAATCATTGTAATAGATTGTATTGTTGCTTTTATATTAATATATAAAATAAAATATATTTATTTTAAGAAAGAAAACTGTGTGTATAATTTTTGTTGAAAAATATCATAAACTGGAAACATATCGACATTTAATTAATTTTCAAATTATCATTTAACTCAGTTTCAGTCTTTTATATGCAAAAAACGGCTGTTCTGGGCCCAGAAAACACTTCAAATAGAAGAGCGAACAACGTTTCGACCTTCTTCGGTCATCGTCAGGTTCACAAAGAAAAGGTTACTGGTCGGAAGCTGACCACGTGTTTGGGAGGGGTTGTATAATTGAGTGTTGCAATGTAGAGGGCGCGGTTTGAATATATAATTTTGTCTATAATATTAATATAGGTATAATGGTGTTCCTTTATATTGGTTTATTTTGGGTTTGAGTTGTTGTATAAGTAAGGCTTCTTTAATTTTTTCGTTTGTTTATGTTTGTTTCTTTATTTAGTATTTTAGTGTTTTCTATGGTTATGTTGTGTCCATTTGACTTGCAGTGTTCGAAAACGTGTGAAGGTGACTTTTTATGTTCTTTGAATCTGGTTTCCATTTTTCTACTTGTTTCTCCTATATAGAAGTCGTGGCAGTTATCACATTGTATTTTATAAATAATGTTGGTGTGGTGTTTGTCAGTGTAGTTCTTACATAGTATAGACCTTAGTTTTGTGCCTGGTTTTTGAATAAATTTAGTGTTAACTGGAATGTTATATTTTGTTACTAGTTTTTGCCAAATGTTGGTTATTTGTTTGCTGATGTCAGGAATATATGGTATACAGCAGTATATGGTTTCGTGATTTTTTGATTCGTGAGATATATTTACTTTTGTTGGTTGATTTTGCTTTCTGTCTAGGTGTGTGCGTATAATGTTTTCTACGGTTTGTGGAGGAAACTTATTAATGTTGATGAAGTGTTGTTTTATTTTATCTAATTCATCGTTAATTTTATCTGGTGAGCATAGTTTTATGGCTGTGTTTATCTGGTTTCTTAGTATGTTGATTTTTTGTTTTGTTTCATGTGCTGAGTCCCAAGGAATGTATAGTCCAGTATGGGTGATTTTTCGGTGGATTTCTGTTTTGAATTGTGTGTCGGTTCTTATAATTTTGAGGTTGAGAAATGATATTTGATTGCTTTCTTCCTGTTCACATGTGAAGTTAATGTTGGGATGTATAGAGTTAATGTGAGTGAAAAAGTTAAGTATGTGTTCTGTAGATTCGAATCCCGCAATCGTGTCATCTACATATCTGTACCAGTATAGTGGTGGATGTAATGCTGTATTAATTGCTTGTGTTTCAATTTGTGTCATAAAAATATTGGCTAGAACTGGCGATACTGGGTTGCCCATGCTTAGGCCATTTGTTTGTATATAGTTTTGGTTGTTGAACATGAAGTTTGTCTTTATTGTGGTGAATTCTATGAGGGTTGCTAACTGGTTACTGGGAATGTCTATGATCGGGTTAGGGTCTCGAATATAGAGTTCTAAGGCTATCTTGCAGGCTTCTGTTGTTGGAACTTCTGTGAAGAGGGATATAACATCGAAACTGGCCATTAAGGCTTTATGATTAAGTTGATTTAGATTGGACTTGAAATTAAAAGAGTCTTTGATGAATGAGCTGGCTGATGTTGCATATTTGGAGAATGCCCATGCTATGTATTTACCAAGATTGTAGTTAAACGATTCATATGTTGACATTATTGGTCGTAATGGACAATCTGGTTTATGAGGTTTGGGGATGCCGTATATAAAAATCAAATGGCCACATATGAAAAGAGTAATCAACTCTTAACAACATCCCATCATTTTGCATTAAAACATTTATGTTGTAAATTTGGAAATGATGAGGAAACTGGCAAAAATTTGTAGGATTCATAGTAAGACAGTCTCATCACTGTTAATATACTTAAGTTTTAAAAATGTAAAGACAAATGGGGTGAGGCAGTTCTCAGCACACCATATCTAGTATTAAAAATAAACAACAGAGAAAGAGAGAGTGACAGAGACCTAAGGCTGGGACAGTGACTATCATAACACTAAACTTAAAATATACCAGAAACTATTATATTTGTATTCAATATTTTGCCATGAGAGCTTTGAATAGAAAAATACTTAACTTTGTGTGCATGATAGATCAATGTGTGTCTCAAAACCTTTTATAGTGTTACCTACACATTTTAATTAAATGATTTTATTACCAATGTATTTACTAAGCTTGGTATCAAAACATATTTCATAATTCATTTCATTTCTATATTATCCAAGTTTCAAAAATGTTCATACTTCACTTCTTGGTGTAATCCAACACTTGTGCTCTGAATTCTCCATCTGTAGATTTTATATTTTCCTAATATGGCTTTCAGTGTTCAGCCAATAAGAAATAAAAATTCAAAATAATTACAAAAAGTAATATAAAATTTGAATCTCCAACCTTCTCAAGATACTGATTTATCAATATATTTGTCAAACCCACCCAAGTAGCCCCTCCCATCTTTCTAGTTTTCAGGGCAATTAGCAAATCATGTTCTAATCTGATCAACACATTTATAACCTGTATAAAGAGCATTTTATCCTCTAAAAAGGCCTTATTACAGTTCTATTTATTGGATATATATAAATAGTTGATCTTAGATTCTTTGTCTATAATCATTTTTAAGTAGCTAATGGAATTTTTTAACTTAGTCATATTCATAGTTAAGTTAGAAAGTTAATTAAATTATAGTAGTTTTTAGATATCCTGTTCTAGTGCCTGATGCATTTTGTGAATTCTAATCTATATTGAATCATGTGAACTTTTATTTGATTAAGTAACTTAATGAAGTAAAAAAAAATAATGAGACTTAGCACAATCACTATGAGTGTAAACACCACGTGGGTAACTCACTTTGATTATTCATATGTGACAGTTATTGTTCAACTCTGAACACCTAATGAAATAAAAATAGCTTTAAGACATTTTGTTCCAGTGTCTAATGAACTATACAGATCAGAACTGGGTATAGACGAGAAACAAAGAGAAGGGAAATAGGCAAAAAGAAGGAGTTACCCTCACAAGTCACTGAGGTTTTAGGAAGAAAGAAATCAGATAGGGAAGAAGATATCTATGGTGGTAAAGTGTGCATGTACTGTTATATGGCAAAAAGTCAGACCATTAATTTCTCTTAGCCGAGAGGAGAAGGAAATACATTTTAAGTGACAAGTAACACAAAGAACAGGAGAAAATATGTTTGAGCAGAGGTAAAGTAAAGAAATGGAGGAGCACATTAACATCTAAAGGAACAGGTTGCTAAATCAGGAAAGAGCTGATGAACATGGTAAATATTGATGAGAAAAAATCTAGTAGTTACAGGAAAGATGAAAGAAAAAGAGATTAATCTGCAATCAAGGAGACTGAAGTCCCTTGTTTGAAAAACCATTTCAGTAACTTGGAAACACTAGCAACATTAAAATAAACAGAAGATAATACCCACCAAACCTTTGCCAATGTGCAAAAGATCTTCCACATGCACTGATACACTTCTCTAGATGAATTGAACCAAATGGAAAGCTAAACAGCTGAAGAAATCAGAGCACCTCACCAAGGACTGGATAAAAACTAGGTGTGAAGAAGGAGGACATGAAGTTTGGAATATAGGACTGGTGACTGTGGTTGATGAATTAGGTCAGGTAATAAGGAAAATGGTTCAAGAGAGAATAATTATAGATGGAGAAAATCAACTGAGTAGTAGGGCGCAATCAGAAGGATGCAGCATGGATAAGGGAAATTACCCAATAAAGCAATCAGATAAGAGTTGGTTGGGTAGTTTGGTGTTTTTATGGTGCAAAGCAACTTGACCAAAAGTCTGGTAAAATGTTAAAATCAAAGTAAAATTGTCAAAATTCATAAAATGAAACTAAGGTAAAACAAGACAATGTTTAATTTTTGAATAAAAAAAATAAATAACATTAAATCCAATTTTTACATCTTGTCAACAGTGGTAAGACGTAAAACTCAGTAACACAAGTTGAAAAGGACTTTCTGTAACAAAACTGTAATTATCATAACTTACCAGGAAGACTAACAGGTAAGTTCAAAAACCACTGTTAGTCACCTGAACTTGGCCTTTCCAGTCCTGGTTTTGACTTATTTGCCATTATGGCCATTTTCTAATTTCAAGTCAAACTAGATGTACTTTGATTGCTAAAATGGAATCATATTAAAATAGGTGTAATGTATAAATTGAAAAACTTAAATAGCATTAAAAAGGTTAATGGCATTTACACAACTAAAAACATTTCTAAGGTCACCAATGCCAATAACACTGTCTAATGTTACGGATAAACCTTGGGACAGAACATGTTTAAAATGGTGCCGTCCTTCAGAATCATAATCATGACAATACAATAAAATCTGGCTTATTGAGACCTGATAAAATAAAACAATGAGTTAAAAAACTATGACCAATGCACAGTCTGGTTAGAACAACTTCCTCTTTCCAATCCTTTTATTTGGAAAAGATTATTTTCCTGTTACTCACTCCAAGTCGACTACCAACTGGCACAGAGCCGAGCCTTGAATACAAGACCACAATCCACTGCAGTGACAGTGACAGAGCAGATAGATTTAGTTGTGGTGTCAGTGAGCTCCTTCCTACGAATACCAACATGGCCCAGTATGCAGAATAACTGGATAGAAACAGATGTTAAAGAGAAATAAGCCAGTTAGTTTTGAATAACGGCAAGAACAGGGTGAGAACTAATGTGAAGTGATTTCAGGGCCAGCAGAAAACTAACCAAGTCAGTATAAATACTGTTTAGCTTCTACGTAATCCAGGGCAAGAAAAATGGCATACAGTTCAGCAGTGAACACAGAAGCTGTAGAGGGGATTCTGCTCGCAATCACCAAACTATGGCAGAGCCCACAGAGTCATCTGATATCAAACTATCTGTATAAATAGGAATGGAAGGATGGTTTGAAAGATGTTCAGCAAATAACAAACCAAATTTCCAATCAGGAGTGTCTGCTTTCCTCAGATGACTTAAAGATTAGTTACATTTGTGAACTGTATCAAGCCATAGTGAGATGGGCTGCTGACCAGTGGATACAGCAATGTTATCCAAGGACAGACCCAATTCATCCAACTACTACTGGATACGAAGGCCAAAAGGAGCAATGGTAGACAGTCTGTTCTCAAAAAGCATGGCCCACTGAAGAAGGAAAACACAACCCCAGGTGGTATGTTTAAGTATGGAACAAAGTTTTAAAGCATAGAGTAAAGACAGTTACCTCTGGCAGAAGTGCAAAGAAGGTTCATGAGACTATCTATAAGCTCTGAACTGGGAAAGTGTGGAAAGCCCCAGTGCAGAGCCAAAGTCCTTGATGATGAATAGGGCCCAGAATCTTTAAGGTCAAGGTCCTGGTAGAGCCATAGACCAGTGATCCATAGTCGAGTTTTGATTGAATAAGAGTACAATATATCTTTAGTATAGAACATTGATTTTCTTTCACAAGCGGTGGAAGAGAGGACATGTACGATGTTCAGTGCTTTGAAACATAGCTGCTTGATATGTAGTATAAAGATCAGCTTACAGTCAAAGATAAGCCTCAATAACTTTGTCTCAGGGACTACAGGCAGCACAATTTTACCAATACAGAGTTCAGGATCAAAGTGAATACCATGTTGGCGGCAAAAGTGCATGCAAATGGTTTTCAAGAGTGAAAAGTTAAAGCCATTTGTTGTGGTCCACTTTAGTAAATGATTGAGGACAGTCTGTAGCTGCCACTCAATATACCTCATGTTCAACAACTGACATAAGATGTGAAAGTCACTGACATAGAGCCCTTTTGCAACAGTATGAGGAAGTGATGCCATTAATCTTTATACTGAAAAGTGTGACACTCAAATCACAGCTATGAGGGACTTCAAGTTCCTGTACAATAGAACAGGAAAATGTTGAACCCACAAAAACTTGGAATCACCTGTCCATTAAAAACTTTTTAATAAAAATGGGCAAATGGCCACAAAACCCACATAAATGGAGGTCTCACAGAATGCCATACCTCCATATTGTATCATAAGCCTTCTCAATGTCAAAGGATATTGATACAAGATGTCATTTGAAAAAGGCTTTTCTGGTTGGCATTTAAAGTCACATCAGGTGGTCCATGGTAGAACACTGTCATTGAAACCCACAATAGGTGGGAGAGAGAGGGTTGTTTGATTCGAAGAACCAAACAAGATGAGCATTAACCATCTTTTCTAAGTTCTTACAGAGACAACTCACAAAAGCTATTGAACAGAAGTCTGAAGGAATCTTGAAATCCTTGCCAATGAAGGGTCAGTTTGATTTCCACCAGTGTAAAGGGATTACTATAGTCATAGAGACAATCAGCTCAAAAGGAAAGAGGTAATCTCTCTGTCTGAGTCTTGATGGCTATGAAGGTGGAGGATGAAGCAGAAGTGATAGGTACTTGGCAAAAGCTTTCACCTAGAGTATTGGCAATGCTTTTGGTATCAGTTACTTCCTGGCCATCAGAGAGCATGACTGAGAGGGAGACAAAATCTCCCTGTAGAATCTTGTCCCATATGACTTTGGAACTGGTAGAAGAAGATATGCTGGTTGTGAACTTAATCCAAAAATCCTTCTGGGTTTAAAGTCTCACCCACCAAGCTTATGTACAAGCCTACTGGAAAGCAATGCATTATGAGAGTGTGGGATAGCTACGAAAAGTATCCCAAGCCTATTTTTTAGCCTTCCATGCTATGTGGCAGGCAGGATTCCACCAAGGACAAGGATATTGTGGAAAACATGTCAAGGTTTTAGGAATACATTGAGCAGCTGCCTATATAATACAGTCAGTTACTCTGCCACACAGTCATCTATTGATGACTAACAGATGATGGCAGGATCAAGTTCTGTGAGAGCAGTGAAAGAAGGCCAGTTTGCTTGATCCAGCTTCCATCAGAGCACACAAGTCTGGTGGCATTGACTATGGGCAATGTTAATTTTTTTTATGTGGACTGAACGCAACAGAAAGACACAGATAACAGTTTACATAATTTATTACAATAAACTATTATATATGTAACATATATAACAACAATGACAGATATTCAGTTTAAAATTAATTACAATACAAAATAGTACTGGCCTGTATCCAATATAATGATCTAGAATGAAAGTTCAAAAGTCCAGATCAGAAATCCAAAATTCCAGTCGAGGGTGTGAATTTGGTCCCACGAAGAAATTCCGAAGTTTGAATGGAGAAGTCCTAAAACAATTCACAGTCCAATAAATTTGACGAAGTTCTTTTTACGATGTTTTTGATGAATGTCTCAAATTTGCCGTTTTCCAACTCTTCCGGTCTCCCCTAAACAGTCCTGTACGGGTTGACCTTCAGTATAACCAGTAATTCGAATGAATCGTAAAGATTGACGAAATAAAATCACAGCTTCTGTAGATCTAGCTCTAGTCACAAATCCAAGTTGAATAAACACACAGCAAACGTTGAATATTTCTCAAACGGAGACAATATCTCTTGAATCGAAAGTAAAAACGAATGACTGACTCCGACTCATTTCTTTCTCGCGTCACCGTCTGTTTTTATACCAGTAGGCCTACTGTTTTCTCGAACAATCACGTAACTTTCACAGAATTCCAGAGCAATCCGCGCATGTCTGTTTTTGCACGAGACTCGTCGTCTAGACATCAAGGCCGACATACAAATTATTTATAAACATATGATTGATCTACCTAATTCTAGAAATTTCTAAATGTTATTTTAAATGAATAACAACATATTTTATTGATTTAAACTTCGAAACAATAATATAAATATGGAAATTCAAACACAACATGACATGGTTGTCGTTTACATAACATGTACCTACATTTTAAAATGCAAGAAATATTTTGTGGTACCGCAATGATTCGAACGCAGCTCTCCAGCTCCCCCCCCCAAAAAAAAAATCCATAGCTTTACCAAAGACTCTACTTGCTCTTTCCTATGAAACAAAATAAAGAATAATTTCAGTTAGAGGAAAGGATATAAATTAAATTACATAATACCGTTTTGCCATCAAAACAATAGATTGAACGAAAAAAAACTTTGAATAGTAATTACTTTAAGCAATGAGCATACATATGATGTTTATTATTAATCTGAAATATTTATATTTCAAGGTACTTTGTGTAACAATGATTTACCGTCACTTTCTATCATGGTCGGTTTTCTTGTTTTATCTCTACTGGATTTTATAGATACGTTTCTAAGAATAAAGTCATTAAGCATTCGTTTAACCATGAATTCACCTTCAAGGTTATATGTATATATATTTTAAAGACATTTTTCTTCATTCTAATTTTATTGTTTCCTGTTCGTTTATTGTATGTTAATTTATGGTAAACAAAGACATTGCCTTTGCTTGCTTAATGCTCAAGCCATGGTTTAACTATTAATTACAGCCCTGAAGTTTCTGCATAAACAAATAATTCTGTCAAGTTAAATATTTTAAAATAGTATTATTTCTGACACTAAGACCTTAAACATTATTTTTATGACATATGATTTTCATATATTGTTATAATGCAATAAAAACAAATTATAGTTAAAAAAGCTTCATACAATTATTATTTTTTAAATATATACGTATGCGTATGTACATTATATATCACAACACTGTCCGAATATGAAAATAGATCGACGTGGAATTTCTTTCAGCCAACCATTACATAAAGTAAGTGTAAAAGTGTAAAGTAAATGTAAATTCTCTTTCACAATAGCTACATAATATCACTTACAGAAGTTTAACTGCAGTTTTCCAAAAACGATTAGCATATGCTAGTGAAGTGGTTGCAGAAAGAAAAACCTTAGCGAAAAGTGCGATGGGTTTGACAACCAAATAATTGGCTTACTGTAAGTTCCTAGCAATGTAGATAGGCAAAATTGTCAAGTGTTAATTTACGGGAACAGAAATTTGTCACAGTGTTTTTTTCTTTGGAAAGCGATATTTGTAGATCATAGTTGTTATCGAATCGAAACCTTAAAATACAATATATTTCCAGGAAAAGCGCCTTTATTTTTCTCTGTTGAGGTGGAAATTAATTTCCACAACAGAAATTTTAAGACAGAAATAATTCACACCAAATCAGAACAAGGTAGAAACTGGGGTTAAGAACGAGAACCTTTTGACCCTCAAAAATCTATTACGAAGACGTTAGCCATACTTTTTGCTACCGTTAAAAATATAATATGAATAACAGTCATCTCGCAAACTCAATGAAAGTTGTCGTTAAATGAAATGACCGAAGAAATTGTAACAACAAAAATTCCATTCAACGATACACCTATCGTTGCAGTTCCAACGAACTCGTGATTTTTGTTTCTGTATAAGAATGGTATTTTAAACCAGTGTCTACGTAGGGTAGCGAATATGTGGGCAATTTATCAAAATGTGTGGTTTAAGGTTAATATTGTTTTGTTGTCATACTTAAAGCTGCTTACAATGAAAATTGAGGATTGGACATTGTTCATAGTGCGTAATCATGAACAACGCTGGGTGGAAAATCTGTGGACAAGTTACCAAAATGTGTGATTTAAGGTTAATCTTTTTTGCTATTATTTGTACAGTGAGAAATAGAAATTGAGGCATTTGCAAGTTTTCGTCTGTGAAAAGACAAATATTTTCACATGAATTATTAAGGCTACATATATCAACTTAGTATTACAATTAAAATACATCAATGTTTTCTGTACCATTTTTGTTTATGAGTTCAGATCTTCAGCTATACTTGAACAGAATATCACAATTATTAAGACTTGATAAGAACTGATTAAGTGCAAGACACCAAAACGAGGTATTATATTTACAAACTGTTGACTAAATTAAACCAAATGGTTCAACTCCTATTGTAAAACATGAGTCACAAATAGTAAAACATTAGAAAAACAGAGACATGTGCGAAGTTAGCATAAGAATAACAGCGTATATCAACCGCATTTTTTTATCTTTGTTTATTAAAATTGATTATATAAAATGTCTAAACTATTACTAAGAATTTGTACTTAGAGTTTATTAAAAATAACTCGGACTAATTATATTCTTCTTCTCTTTCTAAAAAGTATGTTTGTACAAGATTTCTAAAATATTTTATATCCTCTATAAATTTGTTTCAGAATGAAATATATAAATTATTTTTGTAACGATAACTAATATAGATGTACAATACATAATATTTTTGAAAGATGGTTCAATATACTGCTGGTTTCCTTTCATAAAATCCTTTCACCCGTATGCTCATGATAAGATATCTTGAATACTTTAAAGCTAAAAGTGACAATGCAGGTCTGCGTATCGCACAAAACAATAACAAATCAATGATTTTTTCTTTACTATGATAGCCTGAATGGTAAAGTACACAGCTTTGCAACTTTTTTTCTTTGAAAATAAAAAAAGCAAGACATTCGATTTTTTTCTCTTTCAACAGAACGAACCAACAGATTTTTTGTTTGTTTGTTTGTTTGTTTGTTTGTTTTGGAAAGCTATACGAAGACTGTCTGCGATAGTCGTCCCTAATTTTGCAGTGTAAGACTAGAGGGAAGGCAGCTAGTCATCACCACCCACCGTCAACTCTTGGGTTACTCTTTTACCAACGAATAGTGGGATTGACCATCACTTATAACGCCCCACGGCTGGGAGGGCGAGCATGTTTGGCGTGACGGGAATGCGAACCCGCGACCCTCAGATTACAAGTTGAGTGCTTTAACTGGCCATGCCGGACCCATGTAATAGAATTGCATTTCGAATACGTATTGATACATTCAAGACAATTTTCCAGACTAAAAGATTTCTTGATTGAAATTATTAATTACTATATATTATCAGCACTATTCGTTAAAAAGGGGACAGTAGTGATTAACTTATTTTATCTAACCTATTTCATCAGTTACAATTATGTTTGCCTCTCACAATTTTAGCATGCAAGCATTAATTTTGTGTGATAATGTGTGTTGGTTACTGTTTAAAGTGCAATTTATTTTCATTTGGAATCTCTTATATTTTATCCCCCATGGCTACTGCGGTAAATCTATGGATTTACAAAGCTAAAATAAGGAGTTCGATTGTCCTCGGCGGACTCAGCAGATAGCCTGATGTGGCTTTGCTATAACAAAACAGAGGCACACACTTTGATATTTTAATATAACTCAGTGTCGAGTTTGGATACGTTTTATTTATGTCAAAAAATGTGCATTTCATAACACAGCATAACTGTTGAAAATGGTTTTGTTTTCTTCATTATTGTACGTACACCGTATAGAAACAATATATTAAATATACTTTTTTCGACATAACTATTGATATGTATTTTCAACACAATGTCGATATGATTTAAAATTTGAAATGATTGATGAAGATATTCCAGGTATATGACCAAACGAGGTAACGTTTTCTTCCTTCTCTGGTATGTTCGCGGGCTTAGAACGTTAAAAATTGAGTTTTGACATCCTTTGTTTGTTTAACTACAAATAAACATTTTTTTCTCCAGAAAAGCACTAGAGTTGACAAAATGCAGAAGCAAAAGTATTTTTTCTAAGCTTACAATAATATATGTACATTTGGCCGAAGAGAAAGAAAAACAACATAAAACAGTAGTGGCTACTTCCGAGTATTTCAGTTTCTACAATATCACAATGCTTTACAAGTACTTATTGAATAGTTGGGTGTATTTGCTTGTTTTGAATATCGCACAAAGCTACACGAGGGCTTTCTGCTCTAGCCGTCCCTAATTTAGCAATCTAAGACTAGAGGGAAGGCAGCTAGTCATCACCACCCACCGCCAACTCTTGAGCTACTCTTTTAGAAACGAATAGCGGGATTGAGCATAACATTAAAACGAGAAATTCGAACCCGTGACCTTTGGATTAGGTGTCCAGTGCTTTACCAACCTGGCCATGTCGGGCCTTTTTCGAATGATAAGTGTTAGTCAGTTTATACAGTATGAAAACACTCTACAAGTATTTACCGAGAAGTACGTCTTAGTTTATAAAATCCTGCAATTTTATTCAAGTATAGAGTATTTTAATCTAAGCAATGTTGTATTACGAGTATTCATTATACATAATTAACACCTTGCACAATCACAATTGTACAATACTCTTCATGTATTCTTAACATGTTTCTAATGCAAGGGATCATAGTTTACACAATATTACAATGCTATTCGTGTGTTCATTATATGTTACTACTACAGAGAATCTTAGCTTACACAATATTACAATGCTCTTCAAACGTTCATAATACCTTATTAATTAAAAGTAGGACAGTAATTGAAGCTAAAAGTCAATGTTTGTTTGTCCGAAAGTAAGATTTGATATTTTATTTTATTATAGCGATGGCTTTTGATTACTAATTTGTACGTAGTTTTGTTTGTTTGTTTTTGAATTTTGCACAAAGCAACTCGAGAGCTAACTGTGCTAGCCGTCCCTAATTTAGCAGTGTAAGACTAGAGGGAAGGCAGCTAGTCATCACTACCCACCACCAACTCTTGGGCTACTCTTTTACCAACGAATAATCGGATTGACCGTCACATTATAACAAACATGCGACACTCAAATTACGAGTCGCACGCCTTAACACGCTTGGCCATGCTTGGCCTTGTACGTAGTAATGATCTAAATACCCTAAACCTGATTTAGCTCCATAAGATATTATTGGGTTTACGATCAAAAACTGTTTATTCAAACAAATATAGCTTTATGGTTCACCAGTGGCTTATAATGGCATATGGAGGCTTATAATGCTAAAAACTGTATTTAGATTGTCCCCGTGGTGAGGACAACACAGATGGTCCATTGTGCTACTTTGTACTCAAGAAGAAACAAACATGTTTTGTGTATATCTTTTGATATTGTTTTGTTTTGCTTCAAAATTCATTTTTGAGTTTTACGCACATCTTATTGTATCATATTGTTTGTTTTTTAAATTTTATTCTGTCATTATTGTACACGTTATTTCACTTTTTGTGTTTTATAAATTTCTCATGCGGATCGCTTATTGCACACGTTTACAATCAACAACAAAAGACTTTAGATAGTTAAAACTGTGTAAAAGTAATACATTGTTTCTGTGTGATATTGGACAATTATGTTATAAGAACGTAGTCCGATATACTCATAACTAGTTTACACGAGTACATTCACTGTTAGATTTTGTAGTAACTGTTTGAATTACATCTTGTTTCATACCGACTTAATGTGTGAAATTATGTTATGAAATATATCAAATATCTATACAGAGTATACAGGAATCGTATTTATGAAGTGAGAAATTTGTTTGAATAATAACTTAAGACTAATAATTTAATATCGTTAAACTAGAAACATTCTTCTCACAATAATACGTAATGACGTTTTACATTAAATTTAAAACAAAATAATCAGAAAATAAATTAGTACGACATCTCATTAGGGCATTTACCGTTATGTAGTCCCGTTGAACCGTTAAAGCAGCTATGAAAATCACTACTGAACTGTTTACGTATGTAACAATTTAAGTTTCATTTCAGTTTCTCTCTTCGCTAATTACTGGGCTGCGTGCATAATCTGTTCGCTTTGTCTGATCATTTTCCCGTCTCAACAAGCCTTCTGCTCTAACGAACCGATCATAAAGATCTATGTTCCATCAGCTAAGCAAGAGAACTCTAATTGAATTCCACTTATTAAGATAAATGTCTCTACAGAAACCAGATGACAGCTATTCCAGAGAAACGGAAACAATAAACTAGTCGCGTGCAAACACTGAACATTACCGAAGCTCTTCTAATTTCCATATAAAACTTTAAATTGAAATTTCTGAACGTTTATGTTTGCAATTTTGTAATTGAAGCTCAAAGTTGTATTTTAATGTCGCTTCAACCACGCATTTTACGGAGGAATATACAATGAATGTACACAAAGTTTCATAAAAACTAAATAAAATTCATGATTGTTTAAAGTGGAATTAAATTGAATCTTTAATGAAAACCATGAAGAAGAGAAGATATTTTCAGTAAATAACAAATGTCTGCATAAACCTTTGTATGTGCAGGAAGAAATTGGATCCTTTTAAATATGCTCGTGTTCTTGCTTTATTATAAATAATCTACATTGTATTGAATATTTTCAGTAAAGAGCAAATATATACATCCAACTTTTGTCTATATATCCAGGCAGAAATTGGATCTCTTTAAATATGTATGTATACTTGCTTTATTATAAATAATGTACAACATATCCTGTTTCGAATGTATACACTTAAAAACGTTTATGACGGATTTTATATTC
This sequence comes from Carcinoscorpius rotundicauda, assembly GCA_011833715.1. Classification (NCBI taxonomy): domain Eukaryota; kingdom Metazoa; phylum Arthropoda; class Merostomata; order Xiphosura; family Limulidae; genus Carcinoscorpius; species Carcinoscorpius rotundicauda. The sequence continues at coordinate 54,874,454 of CM022399.1, read as the reverse complement.
TTGCACAACTATATTATGAAACAATGTTTGTGTTCCAAATAAAAAGAATTACATTACGTGTATGTTAGATCGTAGAAAATAAATATTTAGTGCTGTAGTTCATACTTTATATTTTATTGTTGTTGGTGTTTGAAACTTTAAAAGCCAAGCTGCTCAAGAACTTGCCATATTCGGTACGTAATGGCCAATGAAGCCGGTTAAAACATACACTATGTATCTCAAATTTGGTTCGAATTTGACTTTCATTTCTTCTTCAAGAACAGAGAAATAATAATAAGTAAAAATAGTTATGGTCAGTTCTCTTGTGTTAGATACGCTAGGCATAAATTATAATATATGTCTCTAGGTCATTATTCTAAAACCTGTAAAAAGTAGATCCTGGAAAAATAAATCATTACAACAGTTATCTCCAAATTCTATCCATAGTTTGGACAAAAACTTACAACGGTTGTCTCTATAATTGTATCTAAAGGTTAAGCAAACATTATAATGGCTTTCTCTATGCTGTTTCTTCAAAAGTTGGATATAGCAAGTATTAAAACTATATTGTTTCCCAACTGTATATAAACATTGTACAAACGTTTGTTCTCCAGACCTTGAAAAAACGTTGGGCAGACATTATAGCATTTGTTTCTAGACAGCATCTATAGATCTGGCAGACATTATAATGATTCTGTCCATACGTTTGGCAAAGAACAGATTAGAGCGCTTATCTCTTGACTGTGTTGAAGCGCAGTTGAAAACATTTTCAACTGAACGTAGAAAGTATTTGTATGTTAGACTAATGTTGTACCGTCTATCCCCACATTATTCGAATGTTTGTTAGTTCGTTTGTTGAAACATTATAACGACCGTGCTCCGAACTGATATATATATATTTGACAAACATTATAACGGTCATAATTCGGACCATATCTGTAAGTTGGGTAAATATTATAATGGTTGTGCTCCACACTGTATCTTTCTGTCCAAAACATTCAAACCTTTATGTCTGCATGTGCGTAGCTACAGCATATGAATCTGAGTGTTAAAGAATTACATAAATATGATAATTATTCAACAACTTAGCAGTGTCTTTGATACACAATTTAATATCAAACTCTTTTCTGTAAACTGTAAGTTGAAAACTAAAGATTTTTGAACACTTTTGATGCAAACTGTAAGATCAAAATTAAAGGTTTTTGTAACACTTCTCATGAGCTCTTTTTGTTTTCATTTTTGTCTCATTGTAATTGAATAATAAAATTTTTAAAAAAATATAAATATTGTGAATACCTGAAGCAAGAGATACAACGTCAGAAACCTGTTTCAGATATTACCCGGGTAACTTACCCGGTTCAACTGTAGTACAGTTGTTATTTTTACGTCGTTAAATGAGCACTCGCAAGACACGAACACACTGTGCATTATGACTCGTTATGACTGACGTGAGAAAGGGGGATTATATGACATTTTACACCCCTTACTTCTCGTCTCAACCTGCCATACCTTCAGGAAGAGGGACGGACGATGGCAAGCGGCGCCTTGTTGTCGCCGCTCACTGCCCCGAGCCCGCGGCAGCTGTGGAGGGGCGGACGAAAGTAGAAGCCTCAGCGTACGGGGTGGGCCCACCGGCTGACAGCTTAGAGTAGCACGGCGTCAGAGGTGTATCATTGGAATAACTCTGTGTTATGTGACCACTCGGATGAAGATTATGTTTATTGGCTTTAACTAGCATGTTACCTTCTAGTGTAACGGGCGCTTTTTGTCATTCTAGACCAGTTAATGTTGTTCAAGATGTGGCACGAACAGTCCTATATCATCACTCTTACCAACATTTAGTTATTCTTCAGAGTCGATGAAGGAGGAGCTATGCAAGGTAAACATATTGTGTACGTGGAACATGAACCCAAGATCACAAAGTATAATTTTTACTGCTCTGGTAATATTAAATCTAAAACATTCAGCTTCTACGCCAGCATTAATATAGATTACGATATATGACTGAATCCCAAGATTACATTGATTATACTGCTTATCAAACTAGCTTTGCAGCACTCTAAATACAGATCGAACTATGTAAAACTATTTTTACACAGTGTATATAGTACTTATCTGTTTTTAAGTTTCGCGCAAAGCTATACGAAGGCTATCTGCGCTGTATACAGTGCCACTCATCACAACAACAAAAGCTATAACGCTATAAAATGACCACTATGTTTAAATGTATTCTAGAGACAGTTCGTATGAGTACTAAAACTTTAATTAAAATAAAGTATAGAACAACGTTTCGACCTTCTTAGGTCATCTTCAGGGTGTAAAAAAAGTTCCTCACCTTATTTCGATTAAAGTTTTAATACCCGTACCAGCCATCTTCATGTGGGTTTCTCGTCATCATGGACCACTAGGTTTATTAACTTACTGAATTGAACACAACGACTGTTACGACAATGATCTAGGCTGAACCGAAGTAGAGAAGACGGTACATTCTGAATCTCTTTCATCATTACTTGTCTACAGTCAGTAGTGAACTGCTAGGCCAATGAATAATGACGAACTCGATCTGTCAGTTAGTGAAAAAGACTTCTTTAAAGGGTTGCTTCCCTGACAAAATAAAAACATTTATTTAGATTATAAGCTTTTTACCCTCTATATAATATTTATTTAGAGGGTCTATCGATATGTAGATATAAACTGTTTATTTAAATGTTTGGAACCATACATATGTCATGATCAGAGGTTAACCACATCAGTCACTGTCTAAAAAATGTTTGTTCACAAATCTGACAATCACCTATTTGGCAGTGTTTATTAAGAAGTTTGAATTTTAATTAGATAATGATTGGAAGTGATCCATATTAGTCAGTAGCAAGATAATATTTGTTTACAAAACGCAATCGTCAGCTCTTTGGCAGTGTTTATTTAGAAGGTCAAAGTTTCAGCTGGTCAACACCTTTGTATTTATAGATTGCGTTTCTTCTTTTTTCTTAATTCTATTATGCTTCTTTTGATAACTTAAAGGTTGCTGAATCAGTCTTTCAAAAGAAAATATTGATCGTATAATATTTTAGAAGTGCTGTTTGACCAAATTATAAAATAAATCTAGAGAAATTTTGAAAACCAGGTGCTCCAGACAATAGATTTATTTTACTTGTATTTATTCGGTGCAAATCAAATTCTCTTTGAATTCAAAATCTTGCTAGAAAGAAATCTTTTTAACTAAGCAGTTCAAATAAGCTTAATCAACCCGAAGGCCTCAATCTTCATTTATGGGACTTACAAAAGAATATTTCGGTGGTATTAAGCATTGAAATGTAGACTCAAAGATAATTTGATGCTCAGTTGTTACTTTTTAACTTTCTATGAACTCAATATACATTGAGCTGTTTTCTGTCTAGTTTTAAAGTAGAAGAAAGACTTAAGCATTTATAGCATTTTTACATGACTAAATTATGAAAGAAAGCTTCTTCAAAAATTACTATGATTAAATATTAGATTATTTTTTATTATTGATTAAAATTAATTTTCATTAGATATATAGTGTTTTGAAATAACGTTTCAGTGTGTTTGAAAACACAGTTAGAAACCTTTAGTTTTTTTAAGTTATGCTCGAGTATTCAACCACACGAAACTAGAATGTCTTGTAGTTTAAATTCTGTTTGTACTTCAATGAATTGTAAAAAGTCCACCGTCCTGTTCCTAACTAAGGATAAAAAATATCAAACATAATAGAAGTTTTATGTCTCAGATAATACTGATTTTCTTACCCGAAGTAAGGTTATTTAAAATGTGCTGTAAAAGATGTTTTGGTTAGAAAGTTAACAAGTAAAATTTTATCGTTTATATCTGAAACTGGAACTAATGAATAAAATGTTGTCTAAAAGACTCGACTAGCAGAAAGAGCAGTTAATGAATAATGTGAAAATATTATTATTTGTTTATTTGGGATAATAAGAAAGGCTCTGACATGGCCGAAAGGTTTGGGCGTTCACCTCGCAATCTGAAGTACGTGGTTTCGAATCCCCGTCACATCAAACATACTCGCCTTTTAGTCGTGAGGACGTTATAATGTTATGGGTAATCCCATTATTTGTTGGTAAAAGAGTAGCTTAAGAGTTGGCGGTGGATGGTGATGATTAGCTGCCTTTCCTCTTCTCTTCTGCTAAATTAGAGATGGCTAGAAAATAGCTCTAGTGTAGTTTTGCAAGAAATTAAAAAACAAAGAAAGGCATGATGTTGAGAGAGAGGGCTGATTAATTTAAATTGCAATTGCTAAAATGTTTTGAAAGTAACTGAAGAATAATTGAAAGTCATATGTTACCTAAGTAACTTATAACTTAAGTAACATATGTAACATAAGGAAAATCGTTTTCTTTATTTTTTTTGGCGAAAAACCACACAATGCTGTATCTACAATCCGTCCACTCGGGAAATCAAACCCAGGATTTAAGGGTCGTAAGACCAACTCTTATTACTAATTCATGGAAGGAAGTGTTCTTAATGAAAAGTAAATTATTAAATTTTGAAGTACAGATAAACAAATTATTTGAAAAATTCAGCTAGGAATGGTAGTTAATTAAGAATTTTGAAGTGATGTCTCTGTTGATTAATGATAACTGGCAAAGAATTTTGAATTTAGATAAAGCAGTAGCTGATGTAAAAATAGTTACATGACATGGTAGGTTTCCCTATGCTTTTTGCTGTATAACCTGAATTTAAAGTTAAGAAAAAAAAATTATTCTATTTGTTTAATACAACGTATCATAGATAGTTTATCGTAGTGCTGGTATATCGTTGAATTGTCAATAAGTTTTAAATTTTACTTTTTATAAACACAATGTTTTAGTAAAATAAATATTGATCTATATATTTATATACATATTATTTGGTGAAATTTAATAATTTATATCTAAATAAAGTTAAATGAATAAACAAAATCATGAAGAAGGACTTCGTTAAAAACAGCAAATTAATTATATTATAATCATAAAATATTCAAGCTATAAACCAAAACACATTAACGTTATTTAGGAAAATCATAATTATAGTTTCTGCTTTAACACCGTTACAATGGAAAGATTTTTGTTGGAAGGTAGAAAAGTCACGACAAAACAAAAATCAGGGATTTTTCACTCTTTATAAGCACTATTAACTTTTGTTTCATAATATGTCAGCTTTACTTCTTTAATCTGTAGAGTAAACATATAAATAATCAATTTTAATTCTCATTAAACAAAATTAATACGTGAAAAGTTGCCTATATAAACACAAAATTAATACGTGAAAAGTTGCCTACATACACACAAAATTAGTATATGAAAAGTTGCCTATATATACAAACAAGTAATACAAGAAAAGTTGCCTATATACACACAAAATCAATAGGTGAAAAGTTGCCAATATACACAAAAAATTAATACGTGAAAAGTTGCCTTCATACACAAAAAATTAGTATGTAAAAAGTTGCCAATATATACACAAAATTAGCATGTGAAAAGTTGCCTACATACACACAAAATTAATACGTGAAAAGTTGTCTATATACACACAAAATTAGCATGTGAAAAGTTATTTAAAAGGCACATACACACAAATTTCATGAGATGTTTGACATGAAGAGAAATATTTTTTATTACAGATTTTATCGAGAGACAAATTAATACCAAGTAGTTTCTCACTAGCTTCACAAGTAATAATGATTTTAAACCATTGGCGTCATGTCCATAGATCGCGGATAGGCACGTCCTCTAACGCCCCAAAATACCTTTCATGTATAAATATCTGAATAAATATGTTTAAAATATTTGCCTTTATTGAAATAATCTAAATTTTATGATATGAAAAGGAAAATGCACCCTACTTGTTGTTGTTATATGATGTTTATTATTAATTCTCTATTGATAACAAAAGTATTTCGTTTTCTGACTGTCCCTCGTACAAAAATTAGGTGTCTGACGTGACTGCACAGAACCATCTTGAAACTTAGATGTTATTCGTTTTCACAGCCGTTTATCAATAACTCATTTTTACATTCTCATGAATTATAATTTGTATAATCAGTATATACGAAATTTCACCTTATTAATATCTAAACTCTATTATTACTAAGCTTAAACTACATATTTCAGTAACAAACCAATTACATTGCGTTATTATGTATTTTAGAATATAGTTATTATCTTAATCTGTTTATTTTTTAACACTGAAATCTATATCTTAGTTCATTTTGCAGCACTGAAAACTTTACTTCTGTTTATTGCGCCACTCAGTAGTCTCTGTCTCTGGTTATTTGTCGCACTTCAGTCTTTATCTCTGTTTAATTTATCGCAAGGTTGTTTTATCTCTATTTATTTTGTAGCACTGGTGACTTTATCCCTATTTATTTTGTAACATTGAAATGTTCACCTATGTCAATTTGTAGCAACGAAGTTTTTACTTATGTTTATTTTGATGATCGAAGTCTTTACTTTTGTAAGACTGAAGACTTTTCCTCTGTTTTGTGGCACAAAAGTACTTCTTTTTATTTTGTAATGTTGTATTCTTTACTTCTGTTTATCTCGTAGTACTAAAATACTTATCTGTGTTTATTTTGTACCACTGATGTATTTTTCTTGTTTATTTTATATATCAAAGTCGCTTTTTCCAAAAGAAATCAAAACTATTGTTATCGAATTTCAAAGACATGCTGTCACTTAATGGAAGAAATAATCTAAAAGACTCGTCAGCAATAATTGCTTTATAAAGTGTTATAGCACTCAATGTAATCATAAAATACTTTAGTTTTACGTACCACCATTAAAATATTTTTATCACGAAGTTGCACTTTTATTAACGAAACATGCACTTATCCATATCTATAACTCAAATATTCCTATTTTGTACTGTTAAAACACCAAACGTTAACTGATCTTGTAATATGTGTACTATGTATTTTTAATATAACCGATCCAACAACACATATAAAAGATAATATATATATATATATGCCCCCCCAGTGGCTCAGCGGTATGTCTGTGGACTTACAACGCTAAAAACCGGGTTTCGATACCCGTGGTGGGCAGAGCACAGATAGGCCATTGTGTAGCTTTGTGCTTAATTCAAAACAAAAACAACAACAATATATATATATATATATACCTTTATAATTATAGCAGTTGTATAATTCAATAACACGTGTAATGTGTACTATTTGTTCCTTCAAAATCCAACATTTACAAGATTCTTTAGCACACGTACTAATTATTATCCTTTAACCAATCCCATAACACCTGTACTTTGTATCATTTATTGAATCAATTACCAGCTTCTAACTGATCGAATAGCTCGTGTATTACCAATTTTCAGCCATCAACTGATCAAATAAAAATTGTAATATGTATATACTCACACTATATAAACACGAACTTTAGCTGACCCAGTAACATTGAAACCATTAAAAACATTATCCATTAAGAATAAGCGTGCGTCGAATACTGCTACACCATCACAACACCAAACAATAACTGGTATAATAAAACATGTATTATGTGCTACTAATTCTATCAAAACACCGACTGCTTACTGATCTGATACAATAATAATGCCTAAACACCAACCGTTATCTGATCCAATAACATAGTCTGTTCTGTGTATTGTTTTTTACTATAAAAAACATCCGTTGACTAATTCATTAACTTGTGTATTGTGCAGTATTTATATCATCAAAACTCAACTCATCTGCAGAGTATGTGCGTGTCTTTTTATTATAATAAAGCCACATTAGGCTATCTGCCAAGTCCACCGAATCAAACCCGCAATTTTAGCTTTGTAAATCTGTAGACTTACCGCTGTACCAGCGGTAGACTTACATAATCAATAACATGTTTACTATATGCTATTTACTTTATCCAAACGCCAACCGATAATTCATTCAACAACGCGTGTATTCTGTACTACTTATACCATCAAATCACCAACTGTTATTTGATAGAATAACACATGTACTATGTACTATTTATACCTCAATAATACCAGCAGTTAATAAAGTGTATTATGCACTATTTATACCATCAGAACACCACCCCTTAAGTGATCCAATAAAAGCATATGTACTCTTTGTACCGCCAAACACCAGCTACTGTGTGCGCCTTGTATTGTTTGAAAATAATAACACTCAAATAACAGTTAAAACGTGTTTTGTAAATGATAGTTATATCTTCATTACACAAGCCAATAGCATATCGAGTAACACGGGTACTATTCGAAACATTAAAATACCAATCGTTAACTGATCCGATAACTCATGTACCATTTACCATTTTTCTTATCAAACCCAATCACTTAACTAATCCAATAACACGTGTACTATGTACAATTTATTGTAATGAAAATAGCTCAAATATTTATCCAAGTACTTTTTAATAGTTATAAACATGCTCTTTCATGTTCTTTCTCAGAACTTTGATGATTTTAGAGTAAAAATAATCAAACGATTTTGCTTAATATTAACATGTCTAGAAAGTGTTTTAAATACCGTCTAAATTTATGTTATTTGAGATTGGTAACATCCTTAAGTTGAAATGTCATCATGGCACGAATAATCTATTTACAAAAACTTTCCTTTTATGGGGTTTTCATTGATTTATTTAAACACAGTTAAGTTCATGAGGTATTTTGAAAACACCAGAGTCCAGCAATTGAACTACTTGCGTTGGCTAAGTAAATATTGATCTTAAAACAAAAAACGTGAAGTTACTGATTCACTTAGTTACACAGCCTGAATGATTTTTTATCAGGTACTTCATTAAATAAAACACCCTGTGTAATTTTTATTGTATGCTTCACTGAGTTATACAGCCTTAATGAATTTTATTAGTTACTTCATTTAGTAAAGCACCCTGTGTAATTTTTATTATATGTTTCACTTAGTTATACAGCTTGAATGATTTTTATTAGTTGCTTCATATAGTAAAACACCCTGTGTAATTTTTATTATCGGCTTCACTTGGTAAACCAGACAAAATATCTTTTATTATATATTTCACTTGGTATATATACATATCTATAATTTGAGGGCAACGAGAGACATGTTTATCAATCTAGGCTATATTAAATTCTAATACAAAAAATATACAAACAACAATCCAGCCCTTACTTTTCATATACTTATTACGGTCTCCCTTAAAACCCTTTACGTTAATTGCTTCTATCATACCTGAAGGCAACCCATAAAAAAATCATTATTTAAAAAAAAACAGATTTGTTCTAGCTGAAGGTTGTTCGTTGCCTGCGACAATTTATATTCATTTCCCTCAGTTTAACTCTTCTGATTATTAAACATGAAACAAAAATGATGCATCAACACTCTCGTTCCCCGAATTTTAATCAACTCAGTTTGTCCCATTTTAACTTTTCTTTTTCTATCTTCGTGTCACAATTTTCACATCCAAAATATCATCCTTACATCCTGATAATTTCTCTTCTGGACTTTTTTTAAAAAAAAGTATAAATCCTTTCTGAAGTATAGAACTTAAGGCTGAACAGAGTATTCCAAATCTTTCCTAACCATTGACCTGAATAATGACATTATAATCTCTTTGCATTTGTATCTGATTCTTCTGCATATATAATTTAAAATCATATTTGCCCTACCACCAGCAACATCATATAGATGGTTTAAGAGACTGATAAAATATAACACCAGTATATTTTGTCTTCAATCACACCATTCAGGTCATTCGCATCAAAATTGTAATTAAAATTGTGATATACATATATATATATATATATATATATATATATATATATTTGATGTAATTATAAACTTGTGCTATTTATTCGATTAATTTGCCAGATAATCCAAATCATTTTGTAAAGAAGTGGCATCCTTCTCACAGCCAGCAACAGCCAAAAATTTAATATCATCAACAAATGTTAATAATTGGTTGATCACTCTCTCATCTGTGTTACAGATAAAAATTAAAAAGAACAGAGGTCCTAACACTATTCCCTGAAGTACTTCATTTATGACAAAAAAATCAACTTGATTAAACTCTATTTAAGAGCTTCTATTTTATTATTATCTAGCCAGTTTTTTATTCAATGAGCTACTCTCTTTCATTCACTTAAAGAGACAATGTTTTAGCAGGCCTTTTATGTGGTACTTTTGTCAAATGATTCCTGAAAATTCAAATACACCAAGTCCATATACATACTTTCACTTACGTAAGCAATATCCTATCCAATGAATGCAAAAATATTAATAAGGTAAGATTTTCTCCCAGTGAAACCGTCTTGACTATCAAAGAAATCCGAAACTTAAAAATGTATGAACCAATAATGTCTGTGTGTGTACGTAAATACTTATGTATCGTTAGTATTGTTGTACAAGCTGAAATTTCTAGAAACTTTCCTCTCAAGCTTATAAAAGCAACAAACGCAACTCGCAGAAAGACAGTATATACCTTTGGTTTGCTACAGCTGATATACTACAACCCTCGAAAACTACACCTGTGATTGACGATTATTAATCAGGAACTTCAGATATTTGACCATGAACTTTTATACATTTCGAAATTTAACGGATTAACATCGCACGCTAGTATTTTTACAGAGATATTATACAATTTTAGCTCTGAAAAATTCACCTGTGATCGTGATGACGAGAAACCCAAGGAGAAGAGCAATCTAGTTCCTTGTTAACTGAATCGTGAATCCTTGTTAGGATACGAAGAAAGTTCCGAATCAGATAGAAGATTCAATATTGTTTGTAAGTTTGTGAAATTTCTGTAAATAAATAATTATTGTATTAACTGTTATTATAAATTATATTATTATTTGTATGTTAAAGTGTATTTGTATTAAGAAAATGAGGAAAACCGTGTGCATCAATCCTTTTGACAAATATCATACATTTGAAACATATCGACATTTAATTAACTTCTGCATTTAAATGATCATTTAACTTAGTTTCAGATTATTTCTAATCGTAATATGCAATGTTCTTAAAAACAAGAAATTAAAGAAAGACTATATAGACGTCAGTTTCTGTTGTGATAACTATCTGTCTTACGGAACGGCTACCGCAGATAGCCCTCGAGTAGCTTTGCGCAAAATTTAAAAAAATAAAACAGACAAAGCCAATGCTGTAGCTATAGTATCTCAAGATACAATGAACTCTTTTTTACTTTACAAACATTTAGTCGGCTGTGATATAAAGTGAAACATTATACATGCAGTAGAAAATGTCCATATTGTCTAAATATGCGTATGTGATTATAGCAAAACTTTGAAATTTAACTCAAAATCACTTGGCACATTCTCTGGTTTTCCTACAATTATTATATATATATATATATATTGTAGTCTCTATAATTAGCTTAAGCGCATTATACCTAGTACTTATACGATGTGTATTGTACAAAATAGTACTCTAGCTACTCTTGTACCATTTTCATGGTAATGGATTTGTAATGGTAGCACTATATTAATATTCTTTGTTTCTTAAACGTTCGCTTTTTTTCAGAATCTACATTAGTTTAATATGCATGTGTTTAGTACCATTAGATACAGTAATAAAGGTGAAGGACGATGTGATTATCTCAAATAATCACAGACTTTCATGCTTTCTGTTCTTCCTTTCCAAATTACACATTTAATCTAAGTTTACACTAGAAACGTTTGGATATTCACTAACAGTTCGTAATAACATACTTGTAGGAAAGTACTTTATGTGTTATTATTTGCTTTCATTGCAAAATCTAAGATTAAACGTCAGAATTCCTGGTTTTAATAGTCTTTTGTATTTCATGAAGTTTGTAACGAATATAACAGACCGTAAACTAACTTGTAAAAGTATTTGTGTGGAGGTTGAAGCAATTGAATATCAATCGTTGGAATAATTAGAAATCTAAACAAACTTCTAAATGTGGTTATTAGCTACTTCCTTTATTTTTGCTCCTAGATAGTGATTAATTACTAACTAATTTACACTAGGTTTCAGCTGCTAATATGCTCCCGTATTTCGGAAAATACTTAAAAAAAAAAAGAGTTTGTTTATTGTGTTCAGGAGTCTTTCCTTGGTCCTAAGAAGACTGACCATAACACACAAAACTTTTCAGGTTTTCCTATATGTATCCGAAAATTAATGTATAAACTGTTATTAATGTGTATCTGGTAATAACAGATAAAGTAATCCATTAATAATTAGTTGTAAATCGTTTTAATGGCAAAGCAACTACAAGGCTATCTAACGTTCTTCCTAATTTTGAACCGCTGACCACAGTTGTCAGTAGTTACAGCACCCTACCCCCCTATCCACGCTAAGATACTGACTGCCATTGTTATGTTTGAAAGCATATAACATATTTTTATTCAAATACGTTAACTCAATTTTTATATACTCCGCTACAAAAATATTTAGTCAAATTATAATGAAAAATGAAACAACTTATATTTAACTATATTGTGTGCTTTTTTGCAAAAGAAAATAAGATGTTACTTTACAACATTAAGTATTTTGACGTAAAATTGATTTTGCTGGGAATTTATACTTACACGGTTAACTTAAACAAATGCTATAAAATATTAACGACCATTATTATTTATATAGCAAAGAGGAACTTACTTCTTAAAAAAGTATCTCAGGAAATATTCGTTTTGTACTGTTTATGTTGAAAACGAAAGCAGTACAAAATATACTGCAGCTTTAAAATAACTACGAGCTGTTTTCAAACAACGGCATGGTCTATCTATTTGTTTTATATCAAATCTCTATTTCGTCTTGGTACGAGTACACTTTCTGAACTATTGTTCTTACTGCCATCTATCAGTAGTAAGTTGAACTACGAGAAAATCATATTGTAGATAACCTAAATAGTAATGTTGACAAAGTTTTTGTGGCTCTTTCGAATCAACAGAAGTATCGATTTAACGATAGACAGTCAGGACTAAACCCTTGCGTGTTTGTGGGTCATTTGCCGGTCTTTGGGTGTACCGTCATGACAGATAATGAGCCATACTCTTGTGTCGTGAATAATTCACTCGCCATACGGACACTCAACCCAACTGCTTGTTAGAATCGAGTTAAAATAATATAGCCACGCCGAGAACTCACGTACGCCGGGCTTCAGGTGTTTAAGTCAAGTTTGTAGTGGCAGGTCTGTTGGCGGTAACTGCTGTCACAGACAGTTTTTTATAGCTTATCATTAGTCGAACTTTATCTAGAATTGTAGATAAAAATGTAATTTCTCACATTGCATGTTGTTACTCATCACAACCCAGAAAAAACACATACTTACACGTACATAAAATATTCACATTGTTGTTAATAAAAACTGTCTATCACACCTTTACCATCTGATATAGTAAGCATATACATATATATATTCATAGGGTATCGAAAAATGATCATAGCTATGCTGTGTAGGCCTAACTGAATGTCAAGCGAAACGTTATAGGTCATGCTCACTGTAACATGTTACTGCTGTATCAAAAACAGAAAGAAACGAAAATGAGTTAAGTCTTTTGTTCGATATTCTGTATCTAAGTAAACTACCGAAGTGCTGTACCTACTCTTTAAAACACATTAATTTAGCACACAAACACGTGCTTTATAGTGCAATTCTATGTCAGTGTAATTTATATCCAATCAGGATTCAGTAATAGTTTTATGACGTATTCATTAAAAGTTAAGCCTGGCATGGCCAAGCGCGTAAGGCGTGCGACTCGTAATCCCGCGTCGCGCAAAACATGCTCACCCTCTCAGCCGTGGGGTCGTATAATGTGACGGGCAATCCCATTATTCGTTGGTAAAAGAGTAGCCCAAGAGTTAGCGGTGGGTGGTGATGACTAGCTGCCTTCCCTCTAGTCTTACACTGCAAAATTAGGGACGCCTAGCACAGATAGCCCTCGAGTAGCTTTGTGCGAGATTCCAAAAACAAATCATTAAAAGTTTGCTGAAGTTTGATTGGTCGAATGTTTGTTTCTTGTTGTTTTGTTTTTTAAACTTTGCTAGATAACGACCTAAACGAGAGCACCAGCTCTTCTTTGATCAGTATAAACTGTATAAATTGAAGATATAAACAGACAACGTGTTGCTATAATTTACAAGTGTAGCTCATCAAATATGTTTTATATTTAAAGTAAACGTTATTCCGACATCATTTGTAATGTTGTAAGCATTTCTCAAAAATAACAGTTCTTTTGCCAGCCTAATTTTGAGGTCATATTAAGATGAACATGAAAAGCTAATTCAACATCAAAACTTTTGTTGCAATGCCGTCAGAAAGGAGAAAGACAACTGGTATTAGTAAAACATTCTCATATTAGTTTTGGTATTACTTCTTGCACCAGGTTTTGGGAATAGCTATGAATACAACAGTATTTTGAAGTCAGTAACGTTCATGATATGATTTTTTATTGACAGTCTGGCTTGTTCAACTTTTAAATATATTTATCCCTCTTGTTGAAATATGTTCAATCTCGAAATTCTTTTATTTTTAACTTTGTGAAACATACTTTGTATGATTTCATGTCTTGCTTAAACATTAATGATAATTTTACATCCCACATTCAAACACTGAATGATTTTGTGTCCTTATTAATCTTAAAATAACCTACACGATCTTTTTGAGACCTGTGATGACTTCTGTTTTGCTTTTGAATCAATTTTGTATGTCTTGTTCAATCTTAAAATAATTTGTACCTCTTGTTAAAACCTTGTATGTCTCTTTCAAACATGGTAGCATAGCGGTATGTCAAGGCCTGGCATGGCCAAGCGTGTTAAGGCGTGCGATTCGTAATCTGAGGGTCGCGGGCTCGCATCCCTGTCACGCCAAACATGCTCGCCCTTTCAGCCGTGAGGGAGTTATAATGTGACGGTCAATCCTACTATTCGTTGGTAAAAGAGTAGTCCAAGAGTTGGCGGTGTGTGGTGATGACTAGCTTCCTTCCCTCTAGTCTTACTCTGCTAAATTAGGGATGGCTAGCACAGATAGCCCTCGAGTAGCTTTGTGCGAAATTATGAACAAACAAACTTTCAAACATGGAATGGATCTTGGCTTGTTCATCTTGAAACCATTTTCTGCATTTTCTCTAAACCTGAAATTATTTTGTATTTTCGTCAGACTTGAAATGATTTCATATCCCCTAGAGTGATTTGTGTCCACTTTGAAACAAGTTTATATATATTTTTTTTATTAACTAGCACATTCATATTTTAATTTGTACAGGTAACCGTTAAATATATTGAAATGTTTATATTTCATAAAAGCATAAAACATTGTCTTCTTTTTTGTGTTTGTGTTTGTGCATATTGGCTTGTAACTCATGTTGTGTTCTCCGTTTTTTAAACTCGAATTCTTTAATAATTTAATCTTGTTTTTGTTATCATTTGGGAGTGGACTGTCTTCGTGATAAAGTTGTGGGTTTCGAAACTGTTGAGCAGGACTCGAATTTATGTGATATCACAAAATATTTTTTGAACTTTAAAAATGTCGGTGCGATTTAGAAGTGACAGTCAATCACTATGGTGGATGGTGAATAACAGGGTGCTGGCTGATCACATTCTGCCCCTGGTCTGTGGTTCAAAATTAAACCCACAGGCAGATAGCTTTAATATCTAAAAACAACAATAGTGTATCGGTTTAGAGCTTTTTTCAATGCCAAATCTTGTGACTTTGAACGAATAACAGTTTATTAAAAACAATATTAAATGTGCCTACAGTTTTACCTACCATAAATAAGTTACCTATTTAAGAATGTAGTATCTGCACATAATTCAGAGGTATAGTGTTTCCATTTCATTGTAAAAATCTTAAGGTTGAATAAGACATACACAAACTTTGTAACATTTGAATAACACAGGAAATCACAGCAGGTTTAAACATCTGAACTATTTTAAGATTCTGCAAAACCAAAATATCATTCGAGATCTAAACGGGATACAAAAAATTATTGTTAAAGTTTGAGCAAGACATTAAACCATTATGGCAGATTTCACCAAGACAGAAACAAAATGAAATACATATCATTACACAGTATTATGCATGCGTGAAAAGATTTATATAAGTGTATTAATACATATGTGTGCACATCTATGTTTAGTTTTAACAAATATATGTGTGGGCATTAAGCATGTTCAAACCGCAGCGGTTACATTCTTTCAGTCGGTAATTTTCATATATGCGAGTTTTAGAACGTCGTGAATTCGCCTAATGCCTAAGTATTTTAATAATTGAAGAAGAGAAATGATACAGTTTAAGTATTTTCGTAAAATAACAATGCGGTCACACTCTGATATATGTCTATGTACTTTGCAACAGAATATAATGGAACAGTAATAGAACAAGTACAGAAAATAATAAAAACTTGTTCAGGGTATTTCATAACAACATGTGTTTTAAATTATCTTTTTATAGACGTTCATTGCTTCCAATTATTTAAATTCTTGTATTTTGAAAGAAAATATATTACATAAAGCTCCTCCTGCGTATCTTTACATACTGAATTATATGTTCTTAATTGTATAATTACTAAAATTGAATTTTAAGCAAACATAATTTTATACTAACTAATTAATCATTCGTTGTTATCGTCAGCACTGTGTAGATTAATTTTTAAGTTTCTTTTGCACACAAAAATATGAAATTCTTTCATCACTTTTATATAATTAAGACACAGTAGTGTTTTACCGTAAATTCACAGAACGAATTAACTAAAGCCACAATGTGTATAATTTAAAACGAGTTTTATGTAGCCCAAGTATTTCGTTAACATTTATTCTAATATTACTAGCTAACGTGAAGATCTTCCTGAATTAAATCGCCTGTGATTTGGCCCGGCATGGCCAGGTGGTTAAGGCACTCGACTCATAATCTGATGGTCGTGGGTCCAAATCCCTGTCACACCACACATGCCCGCACTTTCAGCCGTGGGGGCGTTATAAGGTGACATTTAATCCCGTTATTTGCTGGTAAAAGAGTAGCCTAAGAGCTGGCGGTGGATAGTGATGACTAACTGCCTTCCCTCTAGTCTTGCATTGCTAAATTAGAGAAGGTTAGCGCAGATATCCCTCTTGTAGCTTTGCATGAAATTCAAAAGAAAACAAACCAACCACTTGTGATTTGATAACTATGCATATTTTTGTTGAATGAATACTATCACTAAAGCGTTCTTAATATTACATTCTTATTTTAGTTTTATATAATTATCCTGAAGCTTAACTCTGCTTTTAATTGTAAGCATTTTATTTGTCTTCGTTTAGTTTACTTTTAATGTTCACGAAACGCAACAAGATGGATATTTGTGCAAGCCGTTCCGAATTTTGAACCAGTAGACTTGAGGGATCAAAGCTAGTCAATATCACCAACCGCTGCTTTAATCGAATAATGAAATTTGACCATCACTCTTTTGGCACCGATGGTTCCAAACTGCAGAGCTAGTTTTCGTGCTGGATCATTAATTCTGGACCCTCATATGGAGAGTCAGTTATGCAAGCCACTAAACTATGTCTGACACGCTTCACATACTTGCATAGGTGTCTCTAGTTTTGAGCAGAAAAGAGGCAGATTAAAACAGCGCTAACCACTAAATCTTGGGCTACACTTCGCTGATCGAATAACTGGATTTGAAAGTCACTCTAATAGTGCACTCGTGTGCCCAAAATGAAAATTGCATTTTTTTTTTCGTCACTGAATCACGAACCATGAATCCCTGGTTTTACAATTCAACACACTAGCTGCTAAGTCACATTCAGCCCATTAATATGCCATATCGTTAGATTACATAAGGATTTTGGACTAAACTAAAATATTCGCTAACAGCGAGAATATCCAATTCATGATAAGTACATACTAATCACTTCAAGTTTACCTTATGACGCTGCATGTTTCTGTAACATAGAACATCAAATTAATTATTTTAATTACTGAGTTAATTTTTTACTTTTATTCTATCTACGAAGTTTCTTTTTATCATAATTTACTGGTATTATTATATACTTTATAAGGTATGTCTCTTTGTTAAGCCCGGCATGGCCAGGTGGTTAAGATGCTCGATTTCCAATTTCAGAGTGAGTTGGGGGTTCAAATCCCATTCTCACCAAACATTATTGTACTTTTTTGTCAGACTTGAGGGCTTTATAATGTTACGGTCAATCCCTCTATGCGTTGGTAAAAGAGTAGCCCAAGAGTTGGCGGTGGAGGGTGATGTGTAGCTGCTTCCCCTCTAGCCTATCCCTGCTAAATTAGGAATTAGCGTAGATAGCCCTCTTGTAGCTTTGCGCGAAGTTAAAAACAAGCAGACAAAATCTTGTAGCTTTGATAGCTATCTGGATTCTATTTTGATTATCTGACGTTGACAATAAAATATTGATAAATACCACATATTAAACTGACCAAACTACCTCAGATATTCAAACACAGCAAAGAAGACAAAACGTTGGAACGTGATGAGACCGATTGAAAGGACTGATTAAAGTGCACAATAACGTTTTCTACTGGAAATATGAATTAAGAAAGAAAGTAAGAGCTAACAAATATAATTATCTTAGCTATCTCTGATTAATAACACATACCACATGTATGAATAAACTTTGAGAGAGCCTCCTACAAAATACAATACATTTGAGACTGAATCTAAAAAGCTGTAATGTTTGCAGTCACTACATCTTTCTTTTTTCACAGTAGGACAAATACTTATAACAAAAGTTATATTAACAGCCTTGAATAATAAAAATGGTGGAGTAACTCAAGTGATATACAGTACTGTATAACAGTGTTATGACAAGAGGATATTTACAGTATTGTCTAACAGTGTTATGACAAGAGGATATTTGCAGTTCTGTGTAACAGTGTTGTGACAAAAGGATATTTGCAGTACTGTGTAAGTGTTATGACAAGAGGATATTTACAGTACTGTGTAACAGTATTATGACAAGAGAAAATTTGCAATACTGTGTAACAGCGTTATGACAAGAGTATATTTGCAGTACTGTGTAACAGCGTTATGACAAGAGGATGTTTACAGTACTGTGTAACTGTTATGACAAAAGGATATTTTATCATTCTTTGCATTTTATTGGGCTAATTCTTTCATGTGATTCTAAAAGTTAAATTCCAACACTATATCACTGATCCCTGTTGACAAATAAAAATGTCAGGTTAAGAATACTTATCAGTCTTCAGAATTTCCATACATATGACCAAGGGTATGTCATAATGGTTGTTCTTGAATGAACACACTGATCCAATTTAGGGTATGAAATAACTATCATGGTATTCTATGCAATGTTTAATTTGCATATAAAAAGCTAGTAAGAAGCGAGCATATGATACGGGTATATGCAAGTGTAAATCATTTTAATAGCACTCCACAAATAAAACTTAGTAAAAACAGTATTCAACACTACATATATATTAAGTTTTGATGTCATACCATGGCCCGAAAAAGTATAGAGAACTGTCAGTGGAAGACAAACTTTATCTAAATGATTTACGTGATGCTTATTGGACTCTGACAAATTGCTGCAGATTTTAAATGCTCTCTACACAGTGTTAAGTACACCTTAGATCGTGAGACCGAGGAAGACAAATTAGAAAATTGAAAAGAAAGAGGCAAAACACTTTAATTCAATGAAAATTATGTTAAGTATTTTTATTTATGAAGCTTTCTGGGCAGAAGGAAGGGCACCATTGATCTCACACATAAGATAAATAAACATATACCATATGACAGCAAAGAGTATAAATATACAGTATAAAGAAGGCTAGACGAGAATTGAATATTTGGTCATGTAGCAGTTTATAAAAACCTTCACTTTGATATCCGAATATTGTCAAGAAACAGAAATTTGATTAAAAATAAAAAAAAACTGGAATTTTGATAATTGGAAAAGGATGCTATGGGCGATCGAGTTCAAGTTTGAAATATTTGGTTCAAAGTATAGGCTGTATATCCGGGGGAAGAAAGGTGAAAGATACCTCAATGTACAGCACCTATCATGAAACACGGAGAAAGCAGTGTGACGGTTTGGGGTGTTTTACAGCTGAGGTGATAAGCGATATTTGTAAAATTCATGGAATAGTGAACCAGCGCAAGTACCATCAGATACTGATTGTTTTTGGTATACCTAGTGGTTTGCGTAGTAGCGGTAAAAAATTCTATTATCAATGATTCCAAACATTCACACAATCTATGTAGAAATTGCTACATTCAAATAATGCAGTAGCCCACACCGAGTTCCGGTCTTAACCTAATTGAACAGATTTGGAAATTGATAAATAAAAAACTTGACAAATGAAATGTTACTTAAAAAAAACTTTATGGGAGTTTATTTTATATTTTTTTAGTAAAATTTCAAAGGATACTCTGATTAAATGTGTTGCAACAATATCTGAAAGACAGTCTGCAGTTATTAAAGCAAAGTGAGTACGTAAAATTTTAACTGTTTACTGAACTCAAACACTTCCACTGAGAGTCTGTTGTACTAAATTTGAACATTAATAAAATGTTGATGCTATATTTGTGATCTACTTTCCATTGTTTTTTTAAAAGGAGCCTGAAACGGGTATCAAAACGCGGTTTCTAGGGTTGTAAGTCCGCAGACATACCGTTGTACCGCTAGTGGCCCTAATAAGAGAGATATGATGGAATTAAAAAAATGATAATCGTTATCACTGGTATATACTGACTATAAATTATTTTTAAAGCCATAAAAACAAAAAGGAAACTTCCTATGAGTTATAGGGTTTGTCCGGCATGGTCAGGTGGGTTCAGGAGTTCGACTCGTAATCCGAGGGTCACGAGTTCGAATCCCGGTCGCACCAAACATGCTCGCCCTTTCAACCATGGGAGCATTATAATGTGGCGGCCAATTTGTTGGTAAAAGAGTAGCCCAAGAGTTGGCAGTGGGTAGTGATGACTACCTGCCTTTCCTCTAGTCTTAAACTGCTAAATTAGGGACGGCTATCTTAGATAACCCTCGTGTAGCTTTGCGTGAAATTCAAAAGTAACAAATAAGTTATTTGGTCTAATAAATTTCACAAAACAAAATAATAATAAATGTTAAGTTGTTACTGATTTTGAATATGGAAAATCATTCGACTGTTTAAACCACAACTATTTAAGAAAGGTACTTCAAAAAGTCTGTTTGGCAAAAAAATTATAAGAGAGGTTCTCTCAATGTGTAAAAATATAAGGTTATATGTGTAGTTCATAGGTCAATTTAATTAGTTGTTCATTTCGAGAGGAGTTTGCGACAAGGAAATTCAAGTAAATTTTTTATTTACGTTAACTAAAAATATCTTTTCTTTGTGATTCAAAATTATGAATATAGTTCTTTAAGACCAATATCTATTTTTATTGATCAACAAAGAGTTATTTAATTTTCTTACACTGACGGTTTGAATATTGAGAGGAGACAAAATTTAGTGCTATTGAAAACACAATAATGAAAATTGAAATAGATTATGTATCAACATTCAATAAAAAGGAATCTTGATTTATTGTTTGGTATTTGAAATGCGGGCATAAAAAAATTAGGCTATGCTTGGTTAAATTTAGAATAAATGTATCTGGATTTGATTTAGGAAATAATCTAATAAGGAATCAAAGAAACTGAGATGAGCTCAAAGAGAAAATTTTGTAAACTTATTAGAGCTTTGAACCGTTTTTTAACTTTCTTGTGATTAAAAGTAAAAAATGTTAATTATTAATCAACTTACCCTTAGTTGTATGTCGTATAGGTTTCAAGTATAAGAACCCATTATGCCATACTTTGTTTATAAAAGGCAGTAAACAATTGGGTTTAATAGATAATTTCCCAAATGCTACTACTCAATTTGATTCTGGAAAAAAATTACATTTAATTTTCGAAGAAGGTGTATTCTATGTTATACTTCTGATTGACAAATTAACCATTTTTATGACCAAGTCGTGTATAATATAAACCAACTTCTCGAATTACAATTGAAGTTATGTTTAAACAAGCATTCGGAATTTTTATTTTCTTACCACATTTTATGGATAACATGAAATCGTGATAAATGTTTTAATTTTATGAATGTGCTTTCAAAATATTGAAAATTATTATATTGTTGCATTTATTAATGGAGCTCTTTTATGAATGATTGTTCCATAAATAATATAGAAAATCCGTTTTGTTTTTCTTTATGAATGAAAACAAACTGTTTTTTGCATGTGAATTAACCTCTATGAAACCGCAGAGGCGAAACATTGGCTAAAATAAATATTTCTTTTATAACTATACACAGTATAAATAAAAATCGTTTTTTTTCTGGTCTTTTTACCAAAATGTGGAAAGAACATTGAGATAATGTGAAATATTGTATACGAGCAAAGAAATAAATGTAAAATATTAGATTAATTTTACGGAACGATGATTACAAATAACGTATGAATTGAATAGTGACTGAGATTACAGTATGATTCAAATACATTATTGATCATACTGGATTAATACTAACAATGAACAAGGTAATATATCTATTAAAACTTATCAGTAACACAAAAGAACCCTGAAACCTTGTAGAGCAGTTTGACAAAAAGAAAATTAAATAACATTTTGAATAGCTACTTTCAGTAATTACTAAAAAGTATGTTCTCAGTGGCTCAGCAATACGTCTACAGACTTACAGCGCTAAACATCTGGTTTCGATACTCGTAATGAGCAGTGCAGAGATAGCCTATTGTGTACCTTTGCGTTTAATAACAACTGAGTCAAACTAAAAAAGTATATAAAAAACAGAGATATATCCGAAATACGTGACTAAAATATTCAGTAACGATTTATGTATTACGTACTCGCACCGTATTCAGTACGGTTATAGAGAATAAAAACGACTGAAAATGAATAGTATTCTTGATTTAATACAATGATTGGCGAAAACTGGCATGTATATGTACTTCAGTTGTGTCGTAAATTAATTTTATGAATAATGTCTTTTAAAGTATGTTAAATATTTCAGGAAGAAAATGTGAATCGATTAATATTGACATTTATACTTGTATAAGAAAAACGCAATAGTTCCCAATGAATTGAGTTGGTTAATTCTATTAAAATCGTTGATAAATGTAGTGTAGACAGGTATTGGTTTGAGGTACAAGAAAAAAATCGTATATTGTAGCTTAGAATAATTAAAAAGGTAATGGTACGTAGTTTCATTAACGGGCTTAAATTGTGGAATGTATTAGTATATATGCAAGCTAAACAAAATAGCTAATCAGTACTCTTAAAAACACTCTGAATAAATATTGGTAAATTATTGCCTTTAGAAAAGCTTTTTATATCATATACATATTACGAGTTTTTGAATCATTTGTATATTTGAGTTTGTAAATCATTATGATGTAATATAGTACATTGGTGAATGATGAAATTGATCACCCGAAAGAAACTTTTAAAATAAGAGCTTGATTGTTTTAACAACAGTATTCAGAACTATCCATCTAACATTTTGCAATTATTGATTGGAGGATGCGAGTTACCGATGAAAGAAATGTGACTATTTCATATCCAAAAAACAAAGAAAAAACATCGTGAGATGTCCAATATAAACATATATGACTACTTAATGTTTGCTTATAGATATTACACATAAGTTACATATGACACTGAATATAAGGTTATATTTCCTATTGGCGTGATAACTGTTTTTTTTTTTTTATGTATGTGAAACTATCCAATGGTGCAAAATTCCACGTCCTTGTGCAAACTTCTAAAACAGTTAGTGTAAATAAAATAGGGAAATGTTAACTTTAAAATACTTTTACCGATTTATTAAATGTCTTTTCTGTTGTTCGAAATACAAATAGCAAACGCCAAATGATTTTATTCATTTCTACAAAACAGTTATAAAATTGTGTGTTGGATTGATATTTTTATTTTCAATTTACGTAAAGGAACAATTTAATGACCATCACAGCAAACATAAAAAACACTTTTAGAAAAAAAAACACGACTGTATAACACAAATGTAAATACTTCTAGAAAAACTAGATATGATTTACACAAATGTTAACACTTTAAAGAGAAACAACACGATTACATAACACAAATATAAACACTTCTAGAAAAATCAGTAGTACTATGCAACATCAATATACCGCTTTTCATCACAATGTACTTTTTCTACGTTGAAACTAAGACTTCTAGAAAGGGCTAAAAAATGTGCCCTTGTTCTTTTCTAAGTTCGTAGATTTCCAATAGACTTTAATGTGTCCGTCCACAAGATATGTAAAGAGCTATAATTATACGATGTAAAATACTATAGAATTACGTCCTTTATTGACCATCCGTAACTAACAAAACCTACTGTCAAACCTTAATTCACAAAAAAAGAAATCGTGTTTTTGCTTATGGTTGACTTCAAACAGAGCTAAGGTTGTCATTAAGTAATTTATTTATCTACTTTGTGTAATCTACTAGTCCATACAGCTACAAAACAATACTGTTTTTTACGTGGATAGTTTAACTGCATAACACAAAACCTATATTTTATACTTATTAAGACCTTAAACTGAATAAGGCTTGTTATTCAGCTCTGTCACCAACAATATTTAACAAAACATTAAAATGATATCTTTTTTTCTTTGAAGAGAATGGAAACTAAAAGTAACTAAACTTTCTGTAAATAATGTATATTCCAATTATTTCGTTGGAATAGGCGATGATTTTTGCATTAATATTTCAGCTGATAAATAAAAGAATGGACAAATTCACAAATATTTTGTAGTTGTAGAAGTGATATTAGTTTAAGATGTACCTAAACACTAAAATGAAGCCTTGAAGAACCTGTTTGGTGCGTAGCCTTGCTCTATAGAACAGACTCACCTATCAGTCGATCATGGCTAATAGTATTTCAGGTTTTTATGTAGAAGCTGTTATATCTACGTGGCTGCCACAACAAATATCAGTAGATAATAGTGTAATGTTCGAATCACTTCTTTCTTACTAGGTATTCCTGAAGTCCTAAGGATCCTTGGTGGTATCAAGACAGCGACCAGTGGTCAAGTGGGCTGATCAGTTGGAGGAGCCTTTCTGTTCTGCATACCTCCAAACGTGCTCGGTGTGGCATCTCCAAATGACATGTTTTAAATCGCTAAAGACGTTTCAACATTTTGAACCGAGGCCTCAGGTCCCGGCTTTCAGCTTCTGCGACAAACGTAATAATTATGGGCCATTTCGCCATAGCGATTAGCTGAAGTGTCGGCAGCACAAAGCAAGCCAAGTTGGGATGAAATTACTGGTTTCTAGCCGCCGACACGGCTTTCCTTCATGTAGCCTATTTTGTGAGAATCTGCTATTGTTTTAAGTAGTTCCTACCTTAGAAGAACATTAGCGCCGTCAACAGGAAGTACTCTTATCTACTGAGATTAGAGGTATAAATTTAAACTTATAGTAAGATTTATTTCTGTTTGACAGAGAAAGCATGAAGCTCTAATCTTGTTGAGCATCAATCTTAATATTACTGTGTTATTGTTCGCCATCTTGTTCTCAGTATGAAATTATTCAATGTATGACCAAAGGAGTTTAAAGTTTTTTAATTGCATTTTATATATATTATATTTAACCATTAAATATTATGGAGAATTATTTTGCAAATTATTCTCTACATTCTTGTGTATGAAGTTCTAAGTTTCACATTTTTGTTTTACAAATTATTCATTAAATGTGGACAACAACTGAAAACTTTATCGTTGATGCTTTTGGCTTCTAACTTTGACAATAACATATTGTTATTTTGCAGTTTGTGAACTTTTAAATCTGTTATAAAATTAAATACGACACCCTGATAAATCAGCAATAAGTTCAGTGGCTGTAACACGAAAATTTGGGGTTCTTTTTTTGTGTTGGACACACTGCAAATACTATTTCAAAACCTCATGTACATCGCAAAACAAAAATAAAATTATAACATATTAAAAAAGTTTAAAACTTCAGACTATCTGAAATCCAAATAAAATGAAATGTGTATTTTGGCAGGTTGTATTTTGGAGTAACATGAAAAATTTAAAATAACCAAATGCTCAAAGGACTATACATACGCCTGGCACAAACGCTTCATATAGGATAAAGAATATTCAAGTGTATTTTAATATATAGTAAGATACTAAAATCAAGATGTTATGCTTTACATAATCATACCTTAGATACTTAAAAACTCCTCACATTTCAAACGTAACCCAAGCTTCTTTGTAATATTTTCATTTTAAGTATCTTGGAATATTTTTAACGTGGAATCTTTCAAAATTAGAAAAACAAAAAGGCTAATTCGTTTCTTATTTTTTAGCTATTTTGAGGACGCTCAACTATCGACAATAAGATATTGTAAAACACTATTTTCTAAATAATATTATTAGTTATTATGTATTTAAGAACGACTGGTGTGGGTAGAAAAATCACTAGAGGAGCGAAAAACGTTTCGACCTTCACGAATTATTACTTGTTATTACACATGTATATTAAAAGGATCATTTTTAGCTAAATATTCTTTTTTCAAATGTCTTTAAAAAACGAGAAATATCCATTTTCTATATAAAGGTTATTCGTATACAGAATAATTGTGAACTTACTAAGCGCTTGATTATAAAGAACTTATAATTTTGTTTTAACATATTTGTATTAGCGTCTATTAAAGCAGTGATATAGACTCTCGTACTTCGAATCAAGCACCCTAATTACCTGGCAATGTCGGACCCCATGCTTAACAGCTTTCCATACCACATGAAACAGTAAGACGGAATAAGGTAATTTTAAGACATTACTACATTATTGTCACTGTGTCATCATTTTAAAACAAAAGAAGCAGACAATCCGAGGCAACCACATTATTTGTAATTTCTTATGTATTTCCAACTCATTTTTACTTCAATATTTAACATCCTGTTTTTTATTTTGCTAAAAGCATTAAGGTTGAGTACCACAGGAAAACACGGTCACTTCCAATAAAGGGCCACTTTTAAACATAACTGTTGATGAATGTGACAAGATATTCCTTGAGAAGTTTATTCAGATACCACATGGAGAACTGATAGAGCACCACAAGTGTCTGAAAGCCATCTCTACTTCTGTAGCTAAACAGTTTTAAATGGTTGAACTGTACTGTAGAGAAGAAGAGGAATGAATCAGAAAAAGTAGCAAAACAGCTGAACAGCTGAAAACTGTTCAAAATAATCTCTGAGTTCTATAATTACACAAAAACTCAACTGAAGCAATAATTGTTAGCTCCACCTATTTGACATCACATCATAGATTTCATTATGCAGTCATCATACTGACAAATGAAACTACAAGGCTTTTATGCTCCAGATGTCATTCTCCATTGCCTATGCAACATAATAACGCTACAAAAGACGACAGGAACGAGAGATAAGAGATCTCTGCTTCTACTGTAGATTAAGTGATCGTTGAATACAGTCATGCCACTTTTCTATTATAAGAAGCAAGAATGTTTATCCAATGTTCAAGACTCAAGGCAAGCCATGTCTGTCTGTTGATGCCGTGTATCGCTTAAATAATAGGAAATTGAGTAAAACATAATCGTCAACTTTGGCAGAAGTAACAGCTGGCTTTGCAAACATTTGTTATGTTGGCAGTTCAGATAATTATGCACTTAGCATCATGTAGTATGTTCATACAAAATACGTTTCAGAAACACAAATTTTAATAGTTAATAAATGAGAACGAAATTATTAAGATTGTGAAGTTATGTAACTGCTTAGTTAATATACATTAAATTAATTTTTTATCAACGTTTGCGTACACAAACAAACATTTGGATTTTGTACAATGACTTCATCACCGAACTCTGTATATCGCCAGTATGGGGTCTGTCATTTTTGGTGTTTCCTGAAGACTGTGTTGGCGATTGTTATGTAAATATCATATAAATGTTATGTAAACGACAACCATGTCGAGAGTGTTATGTAAATGTTGTGTAAACGACAACCATGTCATGTCGTGTTTGCATTCCCATATCTATTATATTTCCATATTTATATTATTTTTTTCGAAGTTTAAACCAAAAAATGTTATTCATTTAAAATAATATTTAGAATTAATTAAAATTCATTTAGAATTATTAATGTAGAAATTTTTAAAACTAGGTAGATTGTTCACTTGTATTGGCCTGGTGTTTGTACTGTGGAATTCTGGGAAGTTACGCGATTAGTATATAAACAGACGGCGATGCGAGGGAAGTCATCATCCATTTTTACTCGGATCAAGAAGTTTGTCTCGTTTGAGAAAGTTTAAACGTTTACCGTGTGATTATCCAAATTGAATTTGTGAATAGAGCTAGATCGACTAAAGCGGTGAAATTTTTATTCCGTCAATCTTTACAATTCAGTCGGATTACGGATTATACCGAAAGTCAATACGAATTGGACTGTGAGTTTTTGTTTGAAATTACCCATTAAAACTTCGAAAATTTCTCCGTGGGACTAAATTCACCGCCTAGATTGG
This sequence comes from Carcinoscorpius rotundicauda, assembly GCA_011833715.1. Taxonomy (NCBI): domain Eukaryota; kingdom Metazoa; phylum Arthropoda; class Merostomata; order Xiphosura; family Limulidae; genus Carcinoscorpius; species Carcinoscorpius rotundicauda. The sequence continues at coordinate 54,846,013 of CM022399.1, read as the reverse complement.
AACTTTGAATTTCGGATTTGGACACTCATTCTGAATCATATTATTAAGCACAGGCCAGTACCTTTTTGTATTATAAGTGGTTTTGAAGGTTGAAACTGGATATCTGTTATTGCTATTGGATAATTTATTTTGTGTCTATCACATAGGTAGATCATTGTAATAAATTATACAAGCTGCTATCTGTGTCTTTCTGTTGCGTTCAGTCCACATAAAAACGTAACAGCGATGGCCTTTATATATTGTATGAGGAGTGCCTTACAAAATAATTAGCCTTTTAACAGTCGGCCATTAATATTAACCAGAAGATTTAATACAAACTTATTTGTGAGGTGTTACCATTAAGCTTGAAGGGCAGCCATTTCTACATAACTAGAACAGCTGGTGATCATTTCTAAACGTAGTCTCTTGTAAATATATTGAACTGTCCCTTGGAGTAGATCTTTTGATTGTATTGTTTCTTTTCATAATTATAGAGACAGATAATGCCTTTGTTTATCCATAATTCTCTAGCAATTTGACTTGATTTCATGTAATTTCCACGTACTGCAATAACCCGAAACAGCTCGGTTTAACTTTGCTGAGAAGCACCAAACTTGAGACGTAGAAAAGTGGACGAGAATTTTTTCTCTGATGAGAAAAAAAATTAACCTGGATGGTCCAGATGGCTTCCAACGTTACTGGCACGATAAGCATATCCCACCGGAGATATTTTTCTACACGACACAGTGAAAGAGGTTCCATCATCATCTGGGGTGCTTTCTCCTTCCATGGAGCTTTAAGTTATACAGGGGCGTCAAACAGCGGCTGACTACATTGGCATGTTGGAGAGAGCATCCTTATAGACTGAAGATCCTCGCTTGTGTGGAAATGACTGGATCTTTCAGCAGGACAATGCTGCAATCCACAATGCCGCAGGACAAAGGATTATCCAGCGTGTTCGCTTGAACTGAACCCCATTGAAAATATTCGGGGTGGATGGCAATGAAAGTCTATAGAAATGAGCGTCAATTCCAAACAATGCATGATCTTCGTGAAGCTAACTTCACCACTTGGAATAACATTCCAGCCAGCCTTCTGCAAACGCTTATATCGACCATATCAAAGCGAATGTTTAAGTTATTAGCATAGACGGCCGTGCAACTCGCTACTGAGACCTCTTGTTGGGCATTTCCTACCCTGTTTATGACCTTTTTAATATGGTCTTAAACTTTTGACCAGCTGGTATTTAAGCTTATTTCATATTGTTCACATTTTCCTTATTAAATGCTAGAAAAGTTTTTATTTTTATTTTCCCTTTTCTTATTTTTAACTTTCGAAGCTCTACTCAAATAAATGGTTGAGTTTAACAACGCAAAATGCATATTTTTTTTCTTTATGTTTATTGGCGTTAAGATTTTGGGCAGTAGTGTATCTACAAGAAATTCAAAATCCAAGATTGTGTTCAAACTTCAATATTCATATAAAAAGGGACATGTAAGTTTTCATTTTCGTTTTACGCCATTCTTTGCGTATTTTTGTGCTAATGATAGAAAGTTAATTTCTTTAATAAAATCTAAAAGTTTTTAAAGAGAGAAATGTATTTTTATTCAACTGTTATGGAGGGCACTGCTTATTGTAATTGTAGATTTGTTGTATTCAACTTCTGAAACATTCTTTGTACACATTTTTATATTTTGGTAGTTGTATTCCTCATGAAGTTTGAATCAAAGACTAGCAGAAGAAATGTTCTAATTACGCTCTTTAATTAAAACATCACTTTTTACTTCTAAATAATTCCGTTATAGTTTGTTTAATATCTTGTTTTACCATAATTTTCATTCATGGGTTTTTTGTGTGTTTTGAAGCAGAGCCACAAAATAGAATACTTGTGCTTTTGGTCACCACTGGCAATTGATCTCTGAATTTTACTGTTGGATGTTTGTGAAATTGCCTGTGAGCCAACAGGGAATTTCACTAAGAGGATCTCAAAGCTACTGGGTAATTTAAAAAAAAAAGATATTATGTTGCTAAACCAATATTTTAGCTAAATATCTCTTAAACAGAAATGGAATAAAACTTGTTCATATTTAAACTTTGCTACTTTTATTCCATTTCTGGCGCAATGAAAACAAAACATAAATAATCTATTAAATGATAAAATAATACAGAATTATAATAATCTGTGAAGCACATTTTCTGGCCAATAATCTTGTAGTTTTCATATAAAGTGTGAAAAATATTGTCTGAGTTATTTGATCATTTACATGAAATTTTAAAGATCAACCTGAACAAACAACAGCTTGTAGTAGCAATAACTGATTCCAGAAAACTTCCGTTTCCACTATTCGATTGTGGTTTTCGTCAATAACAATTGAGTTATTTTTCTATTCCTGTGTATTAAAAGTCTTAAATTAATACATACTTCTATCTACGGCATTTATTTTTCGTGGAGATAGTGACGTAAATTTCAATTTATTCCGGTTCTGTTAAGAAAGAAAAGAAAATACTCTTTTTCCCTTTCATTCGTGCATTTATCTACTTAAGTAGCTTACTATTAATTTGTTTTTCAACTAATTTAGTTACTTGTAGATACTGTTCGAAAAATGAAAGGTTTTTGAAGATAGTTATATAAATCAAAATAATTTACATTTATTCCTTAAAATAAGCAGTTATTACATTTTTTCTTCCTTGTCACATTAAACATTTTGTTTTAAATACATTTTTAGGGAAGGTACTTTGTAGATCTAGTCGTATTAAATATTTTTAAAGTATTTTAAATATTAGAATTACAAAGAGGTACAAATTGTGTTGCAAAGCTTTCTTAAGTATACAGAGTATCCACTAAACACTCTGTAGATTAATCATAACATCTAACAAAAAACTGCTTTTCTAAATCATTAGTAATATCATCTACTTTTACTAAATATATATTCATGTTACTTGGTGATAACATTTCATTTGTCATCGGTATGATGTTTATATAGAAAAGTACAATTTTACCACTGATGTAAATTAACGCAACTGATTTACGCAATACTTTGTGGAAAAACAAACTGTTCTTTACAAATTGTGCGAACAGAATCCATACAAATTACTCACCACAACAGACAGAAGAACGATTGTCTGAGTTTAATCTCATTATTGTGCAAAAGAAGAACAAGCCTACACTTCGAAGAGAGCATACTGTGATTTATTTTATCGTTAAATTTTTCCTAAGACAATTCATAGTTTAGTTATAATTATTTTAGTACACACACACTTACATATTATCTTTATTCTAATTAATCTAATTCACAATCTACAGTAAAAACAGGCTTGTAATTAATATCATGTAAGTCGTTGTTTGTTACTAAGAGCCAATCTGCGCAAAAGGCTGTGTTCTGCCAACCACGGGTATCGAAACCTAGGTTCTAATATGTAAGTTGCTAGACATACCGCTGTGCCACAAGAGGGATCGTGTAAGCTAATAATTAATGCAAATTAGCTATTTCATCTCTGAAAAGTTGAGAGGCAAATTCTTAATTGTCGGTTATTAGGATCCCCCATTTGCTTAATATAATTTTAGCTTTCATACACTACTACGTCTTCTGAATAACATCTTTATCACCTCCAACAGAGGATCAGGCTACTGTCCTCTTGTTGCTGTCTGTAAAAGCTAGGTCTCTTATCTCAAACTACGACAATTTAGGTTATCGCTAAAAACTAATAAACGTGATAATCGCATGTATACATCTAAAATGTTTCCCCATGACTGTGTACGTCTCTTTGAGTTCCAGGAAAATACCATCCGTCTCACATAACTGTGGCAAGCCGATCACACAAGCAATATTTTAATTCTGGTAAGACAGTAATAGTACCAGATTCCCGAGAAATATTCATCTCGGGCACTCATTATTATTCTAGGTTTTTGTATGTGTGTGTTATTAAAAAGTGTGTATAACTTACGTTAAACATAATGGTAGTTTGATGTGGAATATCGGTCCAAACTCCTCATTCATTTACAAAAGTTGTCAGTACCAATCTTACAATCCTGCTCTATTTCGAGTAAATATGTTTCTAATGTTCTATATCCATTATTTAGTACAGTCCGAATTGACAAAGCCAATTTGTGTATTTGTAAAATATTTTAATTTAGTTTCTTACTGCTTAATTTCATTATAGCACAGAAAGTGTAATTAAGCACACAACGTAATTTCTCCTTCACTGTAAAAAATCTTAAGAATAACCATTTAATTCCATTAAGGTGTTATGCATGATAAAGCATCAAACAGAAATGTTTTTGGTTGTCCAGAGCACGTATTTTTTGAAAGGTAATAGCTATGTGCAATTTCATTTCAACCTTTTAAATTAAGATGATTTTCTTTGGAAATTATAATTTTCATTGCTGTCATGAATCATACGATAAGAATGAGTAATCAATTAATATTATTTTCTGAGGTTACAGTCAAAACTGCTTTCCTGGTGAGGTTCGGAAAGCGATAAATATTTTTAACAAAACAATATTTGCAGTCAGAGCGACTAGAAATCGATGCTTGAGAAACAGGGGCGGATTTTCGTCGCTCTACTACCAATGTGTTCCTCCTTTCGATCTCTTGTATAAATGTTTGCAATTTAGTTTTACAATTCTTCCAGATTTGGTAAAATTTCATGGCTGGTTGAAATTAATGAGTTGAAATGCGTAATTTCCTCCCAAGCAGTTTATATCGTCTCATGAGAATGTTCGAAGGTGTTGGTTCCACATTAGTGAAGCGCCAAACCGAATCGATCTCTACTTGTTGTTCTCTATTATCTTTCAAACTTTAGGAAACACTGAATGCTACTGGGGGTGGAGATGAAAGCGTTAATAGCGTTACACCTAACTACACGTTCAGGTATGGCAACTGTAGTAGTGGGAAACAAATAGACTAAATAGTGTGTGCCTTTGCCAAATAAACGCTTCAAAAACTTAAATCTATTTCAACCAATTCAAATCAATTCCATACACAAAAAATATAATGCTTGATGTAAAAAAATGATTGGAGAAAGTTACCTCATATGAATGAACATCTGTTTTTTCCCCCTAAGCAAATAATTCATATTAACAAAAGAAAAAAAACGTGATATTGATTATAAAACAGTTGTCTTACATCGAAATACAATGATGATTTTCTACTTCGATATAATCTTTACTTTCAAAATTTGTTCCAAAATTGCGCTTTTCAGGTATTTCTCCTTTACGGAATATCTGCGGCTTCAGGTAGTACACTGTACTAGAAGTATTTCACCTATTTTTACGTAGTAATTCTGAGGAACCATGATCTTTTGGGTAAAGAAAAAAGTTTCCAAATCTTTCTTAATGGCAATCACAATTTATCTCCGACATTTTAGATGTCTATAACGCAAAAGTAAGAAATAAATCAATTACATTAAGAATTTTAAAATATATTTTCTATGCGTATCTTCGTGTTGTGTTGTCGTTTATAAATCTGATTTTTTAAAGGAATTGAGTGTTTTATTTTAACAAAAGTTAGGATTTATACACCTGATTAACTCATTTACATTAACTCCATTTATGGTTATACACATAATAAATTCATATTTATTTATTGTACTTACGGATTATGCATCTAGCTGCTTCCTTGATATAGTAACTAGATCTTTATTTTATTCATCAAAGTGACTTTTGTATATTAGCTTAAACATGTAGTTAACTTTTTTAATTAGCTGGAGTAATAGGTTATAACTTGATTAGTCCTCTACGATCAATTCATTTTACCTTAAATCCATCTAAAAGTTAAACACTCATCTATGAGTTATACATATGATTGACTTCTACATGTGAAATGTAGTTTTAAGCACAGACAAACGATACTCTATGCCACACTTGTTGACTGTAAGTGACTTCATTTGAACAACACTGGTCGGTCAGTCTTTCGTATTTACTCTTGTCAGCTTTGTCCATCCTCATATAATTGTATCGACTCCCACAGCCGCAGGGTTGACTCAGTTCAAGTTGTTACCAATAACGTGAACTTTATCCCTCCTCTCCACTGTCATCGATCATCTATTAATTTAATGTAACTATATCTCGCTAAACAAACTACAGACTTTTCTAACTCACTCATGTAGTAAATAAAATACTCATTTTTCACAAGTCTTATCCAGAACATAGCTGAAATTTTCTGTCACTATATGCTTTGAAAAACTAAATAAATAAAATCATCATAGATAATTAAATAAACTGCATTTTTCATAACGTTAGATCTTATATTTTTAATTTAATAAATTAGCTGTGGCTGTTAGTAAAACACTCAACCAAATATGATCAAACTCAGAGCCTGATATAAAATTTTACTATCAGCAAACATTATTATACGTAACAACTATAAAAATCATATCGCTACGAACTTATTTGAGCGAAACAGATATTACAAACTGCATTATTTGCTCGCCACCCGAGAGTAACACACTATGAGATACTTATTTATCAAAAACATTTTTTTTTATAATTACTGCAATTTAGTAACATAATCTTGTTAGCTGAACGTAGTAGCAGCACCAAGGTCAAGAGTGAGAATGATTGTCACCTTGCTTTAGATGAATATGAAATAGTAACCTTATAACCCTTCCTTTAGATAAAAATGTTAAAGGGTACTTCATGAAAGAATTAGGGATTGACAATCTAAATCAACATCTATTCAGAGTTTACCGAAAGTTATGTGTATATGCTATCTTCTTGATTGGAGCCTGAACATCTTAGAAAATGTACATAAATTTACGTAACCTTGTAAAAAATAGAAAAATACTTTCTAATTGTCTAAGTATGTTTAACTACAATTTTCTTTTAAGTTGAATTTTTTCTGTAAGTTAATCTATTTATTAAATTTCGTTGCATTACACTTTACATTTTGTTATTAAAACAATTTTATGTTAAATATTCTTAGAAAACAGAGTATTACCTGTAGAATTTTAATTCGATAATAATTAGAAGTTTAGACAATTTAACATGTCTTTATTCATGACTTATCTGATTATATAATATGATTTACTGCATGAAACATTTCTCATTGAAATTCGTTCCAGAAATTTCATTATATTAAATTGAATTGTACAATAAATATTGAACTAAATTTTATTAAATAAATTCACTATCATAAATATAATAATAATGCATATAAAGCAAAGATTTATCTTCTACTTTATTTCTTACTGTTTTTCTTATGTTAAACTTTATATGCTAGATTTAAGTTTTCTAAATTATAATTAAGACATTATTAGAATTTAAAAGATGTTTGATGTTTATTAGAATATTTTTGTTATTGGAGCAGTTTTGAATACTGAGGAAAGCATATGTAATTTAATTTTACTTTATACCTATTTGAAAATTTTGGTGTATAGTCGAAGTTAATGATAGTTTAAATAACTGACTGTCTTTAGATTCAGAAAACTGGAGCAACTCTTAATTAATGTATCAAGTGGCAATCCTGTGACCCAGAAGAAATTATTTTAATTTGTCCATTGCGTCTCGGAGTCAGAAATGTGTAATAAATAGCGTTTCAATCTATGTTTTGTTTCCAACTGATCAGTGCCCAATAAGCTTTTCAGCTAATGCCATAATTTATCAATTGGGTTGGACGATACGAAACAAATAGTTTTATGAAACACTATTTTTTAAGTTATTATCAATCGATGTGTTCGAAAAGAAACGTAATTTAAAACTAAAAGGATAACAAAACTTAAGATAAACAACATCGTTTATTTATGTCAGAAAATTTGGATTTGTTGATTAAATAAACTTTCTACATCAAGCAATAATGGCTTTTTACACTGTTTATTAGATAACTAAAATTTGTTAATCAATTACTTCTCCAAAAATTATGAAAAAATACATGTAATTTTTAAGAATAGTGCATGTGTGTGTGTGTTTTTTTCTTATAGCAAAGCCACATCGAGCTATATGCTGAATGAATTGACGGGAAGTATAGTGTAATAAAATGACAAATTGATTTAAATAAACACAAATAAACTTAATTATTTGTCGGAATATTTTTTATTTACATAATTTTCAGTTGATATGATTATTTTTTGGACACAGAAAAATTTATTAAGGTAAAACGACCTAGAGAGTTAGAAATAAATTTGGAAGTCAACACATATACACAAACAATGAATAATCGTAACTAAATGATCAATTTAGTATTCATAGAATACATTATTTGAAAATAAATACAAATGCGAATCTGTTTTATAATACGCTATTATTTCTTAGTTGCTTTAAACAGATCAATACATCTTAATTATATGCTATCAAAAGTGATTATCGATACATTGCATGATTATAAAACAAAGTTACATAAGTTTTGTACTACTCTTTACAAATCTGTAAAGTTGTGTGCTGGCCTCTTGAGCTTCTAAAGTTTTCATAATACTACAAACAATCTTAATAATATTCATATTAGACCTTTTTTGCAGGCAAAGCTATGACTGCGGTTGTTCCATCTACATTCGTGTACATCAATGTATCGTTTCACTATATTTTGGATGCTTATGGATAATGTTTAGCTGGAAAATGAATCGCTGGCTGACAGGTCTTGTTCTTGAGTGAATGAAACAATGGAACATAATCTGCATGTACCTTTCCGTAGTCAAACTTCCATCAGTTTTGTGCAGATATCGAAGATCTTTGGCCTCAATATATCCTACAAACTTAAGTTGATTTCCCAGTATGCTTTATTACAACATTTTTACTTTATCCTTATTAACATTTTGCTCTTTGCCATCGATTAAATCATCATTGGTTATTATCAAGCAATGTGAATTTGGACTCATGTTTCAAGTCTGTTTCTCAACTAAAAAGTGTCTTTTGAGCAACTAAACACATTGTGCTAATATGTATCTGACAATTATAATGGTAGCATGCCCATTTTTATTTGTAGCTTACCTGGAAATATATCTACTGGATTGTCGTTTATCATCTAATGATTATAAAGGGAATAACTTATTACCACATTTGAAGATTTGAAATTTCTCAAGGCACAGTTCTATCATCTATAGTACTTGTTTCTCGTAACCCCTTCAATGTTTTTTCTTGAATCATAAAATTTCGTCTCAGTCTGTCGCATATAACAATCTTAACCTCACAGAACGTCTAAACTTTTGTCAAGTGACATTTCTGTCCTAGGAACCATGAGGGTATTCACCTAATTATACTGCTATAAATAGTATCATTGCCTATATTTTCATAATAATTATTCTGATTAGTGCAATGATTGGCTAGATGACGAACAAACAAACATAGATACAAATAGGTACATGCACATTCAAAAATAGTTTTCAATTAATTTTGAAAATGTATGTAGAGAGAGAGAACTAGCTATAAAAGCACTTTCAATTTTGCACTTACACACAAACACATACCAACTAAACATTAAACTAGCTTGCGCGAAAATGAAAATAAGCAATAGGTTTTTGTACGTTTTAAATTTTGCTCATAAATATATAAGCTACATGAGGGCTAGATATTTTTAATTTGAGAGTGATAAATTACAAGGAATACATCCAGTCAACGCGACCCATCACCAACCTTTTGTTTACTGTTTCACCAACAAATAATGTGATTGACAGTCACTTTACAATGTTCCCCCGACTGAAAAGGCACGGATATTTGGTAATGACCACAGTAATAAATACGTGTTCGGTGATTAAATTATAAATATCATATACTGAATTTACAAATACAAAACAGAAACTATTTTTACTGCTAGACAAATTATATACTTCTAGATCTCTGATTTATTGTTCAACATTATGATTGTTTCTGTTTTTTGTTGCTTAGCGAGAAAAAAAACTTTCGCGTAATAGAACTCCACTTAACACATTACAAGATTTGAGCTTCGTTTGTGAAATAACAACGGGGAAATAAAGTGATTTTTTTATATTTCAGGAAAGGGTTTGTTTGAATTTCTCCCAAAAGCTACACAAAGGCCATCTGCGTTAGCCATCCCTAATTTAGCAGTGTAAGACTTGAGAGAGGGTAGCTCGTCATCACCACCCATCACCAACTCTTGGGCTACTCTTTTACCAACGAATAATGGAATTGACAGAAACATTATAACCTCCCCACGCCTGAGAGGGCGAGCATGTTTGGTGCAACGGAGATTCGAATCCGCGACCCTCGGATTACGAGTCGAGTGCTTCAATCACCTGGCCATTCTGGGACTGTTGAGAAAGAAAAGCTGTAGCAGTGATGCTCATGCTTGGTCCATCACTCACGTATTCAAAATTCTGTTATTTTCCAAACATCTGTGATAATTAATTTAATTTTTACTTGCTTAATTTGAGTTAATTAATTGATACTGTTGACTTTCTTTCTTGATTTATCAATTCCATGTTTTCTCTTGTAAAATGAGTTGGTATCATAATGAAACTTTAAGTCCTGGCGTGTAGACTCGCCACGACACATAAAATCCTTAAAGATCTGATGAAAGTATAGCGTGACATTTCTGAATAAGAACACATTGTAGTCAGCTCTATCTCTCATCAGTTAGAGCCGCCTCCAGCTAACAATGCCTTAAGGCCGAAATCTATGTAAAATAACTAACTGTGCGTGCTTTATACGACCAAGCAAGTGTCGTAGTTTAATATAACTCACAAGCTTCTTTTTTGGTAAGTTCCAAGCTGTTAATTTTTTTTATTTCAAAACTTATTTTCTTTCCATTAAAGTTCTTTCAGTTTAAAGCACATTCATTTCATTTTTTTATACGTGAAGTAGTAGTGGCTCTTTATTACAAGTGTCATTTGATTCCAGCGAAACCGCGACTTTCTGGAGAAAATAAAATAAACACGTTATGTTTAAAATTTGACAGTTTTTAAGAAATAATAATTTTAAGTTCGACGTTATCTGTAATAGTTACACATGACTCGAGTGCCTAGTTCAAAATATCAATAAACAACAGGCGAGTTACCCAAAGAAAAATCTGAATACAGCAATAATTGATATAGGTATTTGCAGAACTCAATAATCATGTATGAAAATAACATCTGGTCAAATTATTAATGAGGATAGGATATGTAATGCAAACATAATTTCGTTACTGTAATCCGTTTCGTTTAAAATGAACGTCAAATGCAATGCAGGTACTTTAGGGTAGAACGGGGACAATTTAGGTGAAGTTGCCTCGGTAATGGACATGAAGGAATATACAATAACGGAAGTCGCCCAACTGTTAAAGTAACAATATATTGTTTCATTTAATCTAAGAAAATGTACTTTAGTGTGAGTACTCGGACGATGATAAATATTTAAAATAAGCTATAAGAATCCAGTTGGAAATGGAGTTGATCTACCGATTAGTGTAGCTGTGTTAATACTGAAGTGATAAAACGTGGATTAGGAGCACTTAAGTTTAAATACAGCAAAGTATTTAATCTGGATGAAAAGCCTTTTTTATATGCATAACACTCATATCTTAGGTGTATGTTTTCTCTGTTCTTACAGTAATTAGTACCTTAAATTCTGATCTGTAAATTACTTAGATAAATTTAATAGCAAATACAACTCACTTGCTTATTATCTGAATCAATACATGACGGTCGTTGAAAACAAAGAAAGGTCATCTATATGACGTTTAGAACACTGCAGTATATGCTTCTTAGTTTGTGTGTTTCTTTTTAAATTTCGTGCAAAGCTACACCATGCTTATCTGCGCTACCCGTCCCTAATTTACCAATGTAAGACTAAAGGGAAAGCAGCTAGTTATCTAGGTTCGAATCTCGGTCGCACCAAACATCCTCGCCCTTTCAGCCGTAGGGGCGTTATAATGTGCGGTCAATCCTACTATTCGTTGGTAAAAGAGCAGCCCAAGAGTTGGCAGTGGGTGGTGATAAGTAGCTACCTTCCCTCTAGTCTTACATTGCTAAATTAGAGACGGCTAGCACAGATAGCCCTCGAGTAGCTCTGCACGAAATTCAAAACAAACAAACAAATCGTTTGTAAACAAATTGTAAACGATAGCAGAGTTAATTAAGAGAAAAATGAACAATCTGCATTGCAATAAAATAAATAATATCTTGTTCTTAATTATTATACTCCACGAGGATTTATAAATGGCTTAAATAATTATGAAAATAATTACAATTCACTTTCATAATTTGTGTTACACCATGAAAGTAATTGTTCATAAAACTTCGATATATATCATTAATTTATATCTTTCGTTCTTACCAGGTCCGATATGTCCACGTGTTAGGGAAAGGCCTCATCAGTATTTGGTGCTGAATAGTAAAAGTAGTTCGCATATTGCAATCTATTTTCCTTTATTTTCACTCATGAGTTCTTAGAATTACTGACAAAGATGTAAAATATTAAATTTAATATGTATGTCATAGAAGGTAAATATATCCGATTAAAACGCATTATTCCATCACTCTCATCATGAAATCTTTGTTGTCAATGGCCGAGGGTGCAGTGCTTGTCATGAAACATCTTAAATGTTGTCTTGGCAAGGTAGTCGACAAAATGCATAAATTTTGTTTGGCTGTCAAGTTGATTACCATAAACGCGTAACATTGAAGCATAACTTTTTTTTCAGTAATTTTTTCAGCACGGTATAAACAGCTTGGTTTATTTAAGTTCAACTTATACAAAATGTTGTAAATTTCACCATTTATTTTGTGTAATTTCATGTAGAAGTTAAACAGATGCGTACTTTATACGTTTATTTGTATTATTGCATGATGATAACCTGTCATAATTTGGATGTTACTAAATATTATCGATTTATTATTGATTCTTAAAATAAAAAATTCAACTTAGGTGGTTGTTCGGTAATTAGTTGTCATGCTGTAATTTTTATTGCTCGAGACTTAATCATAAGAGAAATAAATAATATTTGTTGATGAATTAGCAAGTTGCCAAATATAATTAGTTGTAGATACGACCGCTGACCGAGAAATGTTGAGAGTCAGTGTTCGTTGTGACCATTATTTGTATCCGTTATTGACTGTATTCTTGAGAGAACGTATACACAGCCAAAGAATTATTGCCAAAGGTAGGGTCTGCGTCATTACAGCCTCCCAGTGGCTCAGCACAGATAGCCTTGCTAATGTTTACTGTCTTCATATTTTATTAGACTGAAAAATCAGTCGGTTAAAATCCCCCACTGAAACAGCGGAAAGTCTACGGATTTATAATTCTAAAATCAACGATTCGATTGCCCTCGGTGGGCACAGTAAATAAACCGATGTGGCTTTACTATAAGAAACGCACATTTAAATACATTTATTCCTCTCATTCTTCACTGTACTTCCCAGATAGTCCCCATCATGGCAGATCTCTCACAGATGGCCAAGAAACAAATTTATGACACTTAGAAAGGCATTATATTACCAAGCTACAGGCCTAACACAGCTGAAGATCAAATCCACTTGGGCAAAGCTTTTACTTCTCCCGTATTCAACAACAACAAAAAACTTACAAAGAAAATGGTTTCCCAGGTAGAGTTTTGTCTTTACTTGTCTACCGTAAGCGTGTTTCTATAGAGTGGGATATCACCTGGATTCCTATATTCCTATTTACTATGTATAGTCTACCTAAAATATCCATGATACAGCTTCTTAGGTACAGTTGGTTACACTAGTGAAATGAATACGTAAGATAAGAATTACATTTTGATTATTTGCTTTTGATGTTACACTACACGTTTTGTGTTTAATTTTCGTCAACAAAAGGTGGTCCAGAACTAGAACTTTGCATAAGAGAGATTTGAGAACAGTCCATGTTGCAGATATCTATCGATTACCCGATTCCCTAGAGCATGTCTCAGGAGTGTTATGAGACATCTTGCAATGTAGGGTGCAGTGGCATTTTACATGAAGATTGAAATGCAAAACTTCCACTGAGTTCCAATAGTTTTACTTACGTAGTTTCCTAATAAAATGATGTGTGGTGAACTTGTTTATTACTCCAACCTATATTGTAACATGTCAATGACAATGCTTAAAGGCAGAAAGAATCCTATATTTTCTTATGCTGATTTGTTACAATCTTAAATATGCAAATTCTACAATCAAAGTCCACTAGTGGCAATGAATTAAGGCCAAAAATCATCTATCCAAACGACTCATTAGTTTAGAGCCAAGTGTTATAGCTCACTATTAAAGAATATCCGAGTTAGGTTTCAGAGAATAGATCGGCTAACTTTCTTTCTATGAAAAATACTTCAATGCAATAAATGTTAAGATGTGCTTTAAGTTCAGAAAAACAAATATCGATATATCTATCATTTCCATACCTTCTAATATAAATATATATAAATACACATAAGTTGTTCTTAACGTGGAAGTTAATAACAAAATACAATAAACAAAAAATTCAACCATGAAAATCGTAAGAGAGGCAGAACAGAATTGATTCGAATTGTGCACTGTATTGCAACAACCTGAAACTTCACACGGTCATTCACAAATAACATTCATCAACTATCTTGTGATGAGATTGTACAGATTTAACTTGGTGATTTTTTCGATCTTGCTCCTAGTCATCGAGCCGACTCCTAATACATATGCTAAGTATTTATAATAAGGTTCGAGTGAAAGCAAAGAATAATATGTCAACCACGCTGTGTCTGCTATATTCTGTGCTAAGGAGATCTTTTGCTCAAGTAAAAGCCATTGTAATTTAAAAATTGACCTTAAACTGACGTGCATAAACTCCAGAAAAATTTACTGTTTTTATTTTGACAACTTTAGACTCATAAAAATCGATATGGTTATGTATTCTCCATTGTTGTTACATTATTTTTAATGAAAAACTAAAAACAACGAAAAACATCACAGATTTTGACCTAGCAGTGGGTCGGTGTTAAGTTTGAAGGCTTATAATGCTGAAAATAGGGTTTCTATACCCGTGATGTGCACGAAACAGGAAACCCATTGTGTAGCTTTGTGTGTGAAAGCAAACAAGTCGGAGATTTGAAAAGTTTAAAAGATATAACAGTGGTATAAAACCAAGTGTTTAGGCATATAAATTGTGTATTTTATTCGCCTATTTAAAGTACACAGGGCAAAATTAAAATATAAACATTAATTTTAGCTCATTTGAATATTACTCTGTTTCAACCTTATAAAATCCAAATAAACATTTGTTGGCAATTCTTCTCTATACTTAATGTTTCTCTTACGTTATGTTTTACCTTATCTAACTATTACCATTTTCAATTTTTTTTTCAACTATATCTAATTCTAAATAGTAGAAACTTAGAGTATATTTTGAAAACCATATTTAATCGAAAGTCCAAAAACCAATCATAATGTTGATGTTGCTGCTGGGTTAGTGCATGGCTGCATAGTGGAATATCTGCGCGATGTTTACAGTATGGATTTGAAACCCACATTTTAACATTGTAAGTCCGTTAACTTACGCCCCTCGCTAGTGCAGCTGTATGTCTACGGATTTACAACGCTTAAAGCAGGGGTTCGATTTTCTTCGGTGGGCTCAGCAGATAGCCTGATGTGGCTTTGCAATAAGAAAAACAAATACAGACCCGTTAACTTATTGCTGATCAACCAAGATACATGGTTAGTATAGAAATAAATGTTTTAAATGAAAATTTTACTGATATAATTTAAGTTGTGATTTGCTTTTTCTAATAGAATTGAAAATAAATTAAATTTTGAACTTCTAAGTTATCAAATGTATTAACAATTAAGTTTATTTAAATTTTGTAACTTGTGTTAAAGGTAAGCTAATAAAATATGTGTGGTTATTATATTTAAAGATTAGCCATTAACATATGTTACAAATAAAAATACGCTTTTCTGATGCATAGATTCATGCCCCCAATGGCACAGCGCTATGTTTGCAAACTTACAATGCTAGAAACCGGTTTTCTATACCTATATTAGAATTTCCTTGCAGGTAAGCAATGACTTTACCATATAACAATGAAGTTGTTTGTAGTTAAGCTCAAAGCTATAAAAAGGGCTATCTGCCTCTGTGCACCGCAGGGAAACGAACCCTGAACTTTAGCGTTGTTATTCCGTTAAACTATTCCCTGCCTGCAAGAAAATTCTAATAGTAGATTAACATCTACAGATGCTGGAAGAACTGCTATAATTAACCCTGTCATTGAATACAATTTTGTAAATTTTCAAGATCGAGTATATAATTATTAACATTACAATTGACAATAAATTCAAACAAATAAAAATGATTATGTGAATAGTGATGAAATAATAATTACTTAAGTTATTTACGACTAAAATATTTTTGGCACAGTTCTTAAAAACTGAAAAAGTCGATATAAATGCATGAATATTTCTATTAATTATGGATGTTTTTAATAATTTTAGTAAAACGTCAAGTTACCTTTTGTATTTGTTAATTGGTTAAAAAGATAAAAGATAAGTATCAGTAAAGTAAGACTAATTACTCAGACCTGATAAAAATGACATTTGTCTGATGTTTAACACAAGTTTATGACCGATGTGATGTGTATACTACTTAAAAGACGAAATCCAATCAACGTTCTATGTCAACCAACGCTATATGTCTATGACAACGTTCAACTGTTGTTATTTCAACAGTTCATCTTTATTATAAAGTCTTAGTGTTTTTACTCTACACTAGTGTTGGATAAAGGACACTTTATTACATCATTTATATTTATATAAAATTATGTAGAAATATTAAATGCACTGTTATTAGCAGGATGCTTTCTGACAACAGAAACTGAAGTCATTTTGCTATTCCAGTGTGAGGAAGTAAACATATATATCTTCGTTATCAATATATATATATTTGTGGTTTTAATAACAACTTCCTCTTTCCTGAACAGTTTCTTGTTTGTCTGTAAATATGTTTCACATTAGTCGTCAAGGTGCTTTTGATTCTGTGTCGTAATACTCCCTGTTAGTGAAACAGACATACGTTTATTATGTATTTAGTAATATCAGCAAATTCTAATGTATATTTTGATAGAGTTACCAGAATGATCCCTCTCTGGAGAAAAGCTGTTTGAAATTACTGTCGAAATAAGTGAAACTACCCTATTTCTTATGATCACGATATATTGATTTCTTTAATGGGATCTAAGATCGTCACGAAAGAAGATTTCTCCAAACCATTCATTAGAAGAGGTTTGCTGCTAGCAAACTGCCTGCTTAACTCCAGTCTGGCCACATGCGTTGTTCTCAGGGCTATAGCATAAAGTGTACCAAAGAAGCCCTCAGTCGGCTGACTGTAATTTTCTCTTCCTTTTGTTGTTTTACAGAAAAGTTAGGATAGGTTTGAGTCACATTTTGTACAGCTTGGTCTGTATTATGGTATCGACAAGACGCCTGATTGATCTTTAAAACTTCTAAGATATGAGCTCAAAATGTTCATGAATTATTTTTACTGAGTGACGAGTACTTCAGTTAAAAGTGCTGTTTTTGCAATTTTAAATTTTAAATATACAACCATATAATATACCAGCTAGTTTACAGATTATATATTACTAACAGCTTCATATGAATTTCAAGTTCACTCTTTTTCAAATTTCCTTAAGCGAACATCCTAGAATAACATCCAAGGAAACTTATAGAATTTTAAAATCATTAGACACAGCTTTTATCAAAACATAAAAAAGCCAGGACAAACATTAAGAAGAAAAGGTGAACAAAAAGTTCACAAAAATCAAAGAAACTTTTAGTCTGCGAGTAATTTTGTGAAGTCAATAAAATATCAAACATTTTCTCATTAAATTATTTATGCGTTTCGGTGCAATAACTATAACCGTAATAAACGTCTACTGAACACTTTCCAGGAATTCACCATGAACGGCTGCAAGCAAAAATGATGCATATAATTTCAGAAATACACTTTTGTGAGAAGAGGTGAGGTAAATGGCTTACGTTACTAGAAATATCTAGGTAATAAAACCCTATTTTGAATTATTTCTATGAACAGGGGGGCGAGGATCAAGGTCCACTTTCCAGTAATCACTGTCAATAGATGCAAGGAACATTAAAAAAATACGAGTAATAAAGCCATTATTTTAGAGATCAATGTGAAAAGTGTGAGAACAAGGCTTGTTTTAGATCAGAACTTTATGCAGAAAGAAAAGAGCAATAAAGCCTATTCCAATATAAAATGCCATTATAGTCAGATGGGAGAAACGGCTTAGTTTTCTTTCGTAGAGATCAATGTGAACGAAAGTTAGTAGCAGAACACTACAGAAACAACCAAGTTCGATGGTGTATAACACCTTGGCTGACACAGTAAGTCTTCTGATAGGTAATTTGTGTGATATTACATCACCATAAAATGGTAAGTTTAATCTTATCTTTCTTTGCTGACATTATACAGTTTTCAGTAAGAAGACCATAAAAACTGTACACTCTTCATCTACTTATAGAGGAGTGCGTGTTTTCTAATGACAAAGCCACATCAGGCTATCTGCTGAGCCCATCAAAGGGAATCGAACCCCTGATTTTAGCTTTGTAAATCCGGAGACATACCGCTGTACTCGCGGGGGGTGCTTACAAAGGAACGGAGCATTGTTTCCAGCTTAAAATGAATAGAAGTTATTTATCTAAAAAATGATGAAAAGAAATATTGGTAGTCTAAAAAAAAATAATAAAAGCTTTCTTAATCTGAGGTTATTTGGATAGGTATCACAAAAGACAAATATATTCAAGCAACAATAAAGCGGATCAATAGCTTTTGCCTAACATGATCCAATAAATTAGAGTTCTTTCACAGTTCTGGAGATGGACTATTTGATATAAATTACCTTTTTATGGAAATGTCCAGTTTCTGTTCTTCCTGGCTTAGAACTCAGAACCTCATGAAACCAGTTTGACATTCTTACTTCGCCAGATATTTAGATAATGTAATAATAGATAAATACAACTGTATCATTTTAGAGATCAGTATGAACAAAAATCAGTAACAAAGCACTATAAAACTGTTAAGCTTGTTTAATGGTGATGTATGAACATCGGCCTGTGACTTTTCATTTACAGTCGAACTCCTTGTATATTTCTGTAAAGTAACGCTTTATGGTGTAATACAAAAGGTTCATGGGAACAGCTCCACATAATACCAAGAGATAAAAGTATCAATAAGAAAACTGTCACCATTCCTTAAGTTCTCTGCACGTGCATACATAAACAACAGCTGTCAAGGACATACTCATTGCAAGTTACCTTGAAGTCGTCTTTTTACACACATTTACGTTGCACGTGTTTAGTTTGTATAAACATGCTAAACAATAAAGGTTTTTAAAATCAAAATTACTTAAATTATTTTTTATAATCAAAATAGTTGTACCAATGTAAATTATATTAAAGGGCACAAAAGAAAGAAAAAATTGCCGTAAATATTTCGTATATTCAAAATATTTATATTATTATGGATGTAACCATTTACATTTTTAGTGAACTTAAGTATTCTTTTCTTATATTATCTAACTTACAAAAAAAGGATAGCGTTAATTCTTTATCAACCTGGAATTATGTAAGAAATCTGAAGTCTAGGAACACACGAAGTTTCTTTACTTGCTTTATTCAAAACCATCAGTTGGTTAATTCATTGGATGTATCGTATTTTATCCAGCTAATGTTTTCAGAACTAGGTATTCATAGTGATTGTCTACAAAAATAAGATAAGCATCGAAATTCAAGTTATTTTCTATCGTTACAGCTGACTTATCCTCTAATTAGAAACGCATGACTATCGTCTAATATCAGCAGAAGGCGTCAAACATGTTATAAAACCATTACGTTCGCACGCTTGTCCAATGAAAGAGAAAAAAATTGAGCTTTATGAATCTGAACAATATCAGAAAATAAGGTACATTTCCTTAGCCGTAATTAATCATTTATACAGACTCGATGTAAAATATTATAGCCGTTACTACACTTATGAGTTAAATAATTTTCATAAACCGAGTGAATGATGTTTATGACTTAACATCACGTCCAGCGTAGGAAATTATTATAGAGATTATTCAGCAAACAAGCTACTTTAAAAAATGGCGTTGGATCAGTAAATATAAAGTGTGTTGCGCATGCTATTTCCTATTGAAGATATTGCAAAAATAGTATAAAACAAACAGATAAAATGAGTAATATGTCACAAGTGTGAATAACCATTTTTTTTTCATGATAATTACAGTTTAAAATACCCTGTTCGTACTGATGCGTAAGCAAATACAGTGACAAGAGCCATGAATGTGTTATTTCACCAACTGATCGTAACTTCTCACCGAAGTTACTACGTAGATATCAACCCAGTAAATAATGCAGCTAATTTAGTATATTAACTAAGAGTATTAAATTTCTTTAAAACGCATTTTGAGTAGAATGCATTGATCCATCATTTTGGTAATCTCGATGTTTTCGACCGTAATCCCAACACTATCTCTCGAAGTTCAGTCAGATTAGAAGCTTTTCTTCTTGGCAAACCATTGTTAAAAAATCCACACCCTACCAAAAACCTTTGTTTTCTTTCGTTGTGAGTATGTGAATGCCACAGTCTTACCATTGATGCGCAACTATACCCAGTGAAGTATTTATTTGAGCATAATCATCTCCTTCACATGGATCGGCCATGGTCAAGTAGTTAGCGGGCCGGATTATAAGTCTGTGGATCTAAGATTTACGTCTCGTTAAAGTAAAATCGTGCTCTTTGATGCGTTGTAAGAGAAATGACCAAGTCTTGTTATTCAATTAAGTAGTACATGAGTTAGCGGGAGGTGATGTTGTTCCCCCAGTGTCTATCAGTTACAATTCAAAACTTAGAACAGATAATCGTTGTGTAGCTTTGCTGGAATATTTGAAACAAAGAAACAAACAAACAAACCATCTCTTCAAAAGATTAAGTCCTTGTTTTTAAACCCCATGAAGATAAAATTAATTGAGAAAAGCTTCAGCAAGGTCTTTGGAATTTTTTGTTGTGTTGGTTTTAAATCTAAAACCATAGAGACTTAAATATTACAAACCACCTATATACAGAATACTGTATTATAAACGTGACTATCGAACGCAGATGCCGTTTTAATTTGCCTTGTTATTAAATTTGAATTATTATGTTTTATTCCCACGTGGCTTCTTTACAGACTGATGACGTTCTTCATATTTTATACTTTGATTTTAATTGAGCTTCCTGACTATATTTTTGTCTTGGGCGTAAACCTGAAATGTTCCTAATCTTTCGTTGTTGTTAAATTCTTCCGATACGCGCATTGTTCTTATTAATTTTCTATAAGTTAGATTATGTTCCCTAAACTTCTTTTCCCATATGAATCTTTTGGCCCGGCGTTGCCAGATGGTTAGAGCGATCGACTCTTAATGTGAAGGTCACGAGATCGAATCCCCGTCACACCAAACATGCTCACAGTTTCAGCAGTGAGGGGCGTTATAATGTGACGGTGAATTCAACTATTCATTGGTAAAAGGGTAGCCTTAGAGCTGGCGGTGGATGTTGATGACAAGCTACCTTCTTACACTATCTTACACTGCTAAATTAATCAAGTCTAACGCAGATAGCCCTCTTGTACCTTTGCAAGAAATTCAATCAATGAGTTTCTCTTTCTGTTGTTGCATAGTATTAAGCTGTTGCTAGGCCAGAGTAATTGAGTAATAGTTTGATTTTCCAGCATATATACATTATTATTATCATTGAATAGACTATTTCACTTTGCTGGCTTCTTTGTTCACACACTTTCTTCCTTAGCATGAGTCGTTCCACTTTTATATCTGTATCGTAACTGTTGATTTTATTTATACGCTTCTGTGATCTATGTTTATTCTATTTTAACGTCTTTGATTCAAATGCGTTAACCCTGATATGAGTTTAAACAAACGTACGCGTTTTCTTTTGTTGTAAGAAACAATCATTTACAATTCATGCAGTCAGCTCATTGTTAACCTTAAACAGATAAAACAGAAATTACAGTTGTTAAAAGATCTATCTGAGCTCAAAAGCGGATTTATACTAGGAGCAAATTAAATAGAATGGAGGTGATTTTCTATCAAGGATAAAATTCTGAGATTTTGATTATGTTACTAATATTTGAGGCGTTTTTAAATAGATAGGCAATATAGGAAAAAGAAACATGGACAGTAAAAATGTAAATCTGTTCAGTTTGGTACGCAGAATATATGATGACTTCGTAAACAGCGTTACTGACATTCGTGTACAACAATGAAAACGGATACTATGGTATTGTAGGCAGTAACAAAGTTACTGGAAACCAGATTCAAAGAACATAAAAAGTCACCTTCACACGTTTTCGAACACTGCAAGTCAAATGGACACAACATAACCATAGAAAACACTAAAATACTAAATAAAGAAACAAACATAAACAAACGAAAAATTAAAGAAGCCTCACTTATACAACAACTTAAACCCAAAATAAACCAATATAAAGGAACACCATTATACCTATATTAATATTATAGACAAAATTATATATTCAAACCGCGCCCTCTACATTGCAACACTCAATTATACAACCCCTCCCAAACATGTGGTCAGCTTCCGACCAGTAACCCTTTCTTTGTGAACCTGACGATGACCGAAGAAGGTCGAAACGTTGTTCGCTCTTCTATTTGAAGTGTTTTCTGGGCCCAGAAGAGCCGTTTTTGCATATAAAAGTAACAAAGTTACATTTCTCGATAAATTGCAAAAAGGACAATCCAACAGCGACCAACAATGTTTTTCCGTGCAATTAAATAACAAAGAAGGAAGTGTCAATGTGATAAAAAGTTGAAGATCCAGAAAAATATGAATACATAACGAAAGTGTATTTTGGAATTAGCAATTTGTAGAAGTGTACAGAAGTTTCTGTTATAAAAAAAAATAAATTCGTATTCATATATTTTATCTTTCGAACCTTGACTATCCGAAAAATATCTCTCTCTCGATAATTCTGAAGGCTTATAACGCAAAAAACTGGGTTTTGATACCCGTGGTTGGCACAGCTCAGACAGCCCCTGTGTAGCTTTGTGCTTAACAACAAAGAAATGAAAAAAAAATAGGGAGCCATAAATTTATCTTTTTCTGGGAAGAAACCAATACAGGTGTTTCGGCAGTTAACCGTATCATTGATCTGCTCAAATATGGGGATCGAAGAAGAAAAGCAATAAATAATGGTTCAAATACTTAATTAACAAAATATTCATACGTACATTAGATGATGTACTACGAAATATTTATGTGTGACCTACCGAAAGAACCTAGACCCCGAATTGTAGTGTTATAAGAACCCAAACTTTCTACTGAGCTATCGATGGTTACAAAAGTCTCAAACATTGCACGAACAATAAATATCTGCACAATAGGTGGTGGCAATGATTTTACTTATTTCTTTTTTCTTTCCTTTTTGCTTAACTTATGAAATGTTAGCCTTCTTTGGATGTAGCATACACACGTACACGGATACAGATATTTTAACACATGACATGTAGCTATCCTCAGGAAATATTTGTCAAGACAGGAAATTTCATTAGAAATTAAATAACTTATAAGTTAAATTATTTATAATTTACTAAGAAACCCTTTGATCGATGCAACGATTCCTAAGCAAATGGCTTACGAGGTACTATGCTCAATAGAAACACGGTATTTATGACCTATTACTACGAACGTTCTTAAAAATAAACATTTATTTTATTTGTTCTCAACTTCACTTGAAGTTTAATATTGTGCTGATGTAAAATCACTCTTAATCTGAGCTTCTTAAGTCTCGAAACGGTCACACAGTTTAAATAAATCTAGTTAAGAAACATATTAAACAGTATAGAAATACACGAGTTTTTCGTAGAACACATTGAAATAACACTGAAATGGGTTCTTCATTGACAGTCTGTGTTAATTTTGAAGATTTCGTTTTACAGTTTTGCAAGAACGAATCAGATTCCAAGTACGTACAAGCCGAGTTTTCTCCAAATTCCACATAATTATGAATGAAATTATAAACAGAGAAGGTCAATAAATAATACTAAACAAACAATGAAGCTATCACTACCTAAGTATTTCTAATAATTATTGTATGAGTCATTTTATCACATCTTCAGTTATTTAGCTATTGTCCAGACAAGGAAGATAATTGACATTTTTGGGATCCTAGTCATCATTATTAGTTCTGGTATTGTCGAAAGGTCTCATCGTTATGGCGAATATAGTGTGGTTGACAAAATATTACATTTTTCTTTACTTTCACCCATAAGTTCTTATAATGAAACAGGAAAATCATCTTTTCTGATCCACCTTACAATAGCAACAGAATGGGAGTATACGTCCACACCCACAGACTTGTACATATAGGTATATATACGCATGTGTATTCACAACCTGTGATAGCAATATTAGGGATTAAAAGGTTGGTGTATTCTGGTGTTGGTTTCCTTCTGAATAACATTGGTACTCTTTTTTTGCAATCAAACAGCCAGAAACGCTAATAACCTGAATGGATAGCAAGCGGAAACCGGTTCTAATCCAATTTAGCCTTTGCTTGTAGGTATGGACAACAGCACTGCGTTCAGTGGCAATACAATTTCACTGTTTAGGAAAATGTGTTTCCAGTCGGTTTAATTGTTGTATGAATATGTCCACTCAAGGCAATTAGTAACAGGGCAAGACGAAGATGATAGAAATGTTAGAAAGTGTATTTACTGTGGTTTTTCTGACTAACACAACTGTATTATGATATATATATAATCGGTTACGCAGTTTTGTAAAACAAACATCTAACTTGGCCTGATGCCTAATTCAATTTTCTACAGACCCAGTTACCCAAAGTTATTTTCTGTTCGTAATCATTCTATCATTGGGTCATCAAGGTGCTTCAATCACAAATAATGTATTTTTTTCATTCTTTTAGAGCTTTTAACAGCACCTTTTAGCGCACCTTGCCAAGGATGCTTCTACAGCACTAAATCAGCATATATGCGACGATATAGTTGACTATAAATAGCTATATACGTATTCACGTGAGCTGTCAAGCGACAAGAGCACGCGCAGCATGAACATTTGGTACTAGGAAAGTCTGTGGGTGCAGGCCTGACTGCTTTCACCTGTTACAGATATGAGATACCACAGAGTTGGCAAACGGACGAACAGAACACCAAGACCGGCCGGAAATCGCATCAATTTGAAAAGAGAAATATTAGAGGATCTCGTGCGGAACGTAATAAATAGGCTCAATAATCATTATCCAAGGCAGCAAACGTAGAAGTGAGATCGCTCAGGGTGGCAAGACTAGAATGGTCGACTGCAACCCGTTCTGCATGATGCACAAACATGTACTAGAGAATGAATTTTAAAAAAAGTTTTATCAAACATCAAAGTTTGCACACGATGAAAAACGAGTTAGTGGTCATACAAATATTGTATGTTATTTACTGTGTTGTTCAGAAGGCAAACGCTAATGGTGACTAGCTTACAGCAGTTGAGACTGAATGCGCTTAACCATTAATTATTAATATAAATATATAATTCGAGATAATTCAACTTCTAATATTGGCTACTTTAACTCTTCAATTTAAAATTTTAGTGTAGGAGATGTCGTCTATAGCAGCATCGAATCAACTTTTAGGTCCCAAGTATGTAATCTATGTAGATAAGAAATGCAAGTAACTTAGAAATTAATGAAACCAATTCTTTGTACAAATATTCTTACATCATTAAATATCAACGTTATAAGTGCTATTGCGGTATAAAAGGTTCATGTATTCTTTACCTACGAATTGAGTCTTGAGTTGCAATGCATTGATCTACTGAGTTTATTGCAATTTTCAAAAACGGATAATATATTACCGAATTATTCTATATCAATGTGTCTTTTTAATATATATTTTTTCATATATAGGCTGTTTATTGCAGATTAACATACTATACTCATTATTTGTAATAAAAAACAATTTAAAAAATATTACAAATGTAATCAATGAATATTTAGTCAGGCCATCCTACAAAGTATGCTTTCTTTAATGGTTTAAAACCAAATATATATATATATATTTATGAACTTAACTTCTAGCGACGACCTGTAACTTTACGAACAAAATGTTATTTGAACATTATTATAATAAGCTTAACACTAATAATAGTAACTTTACTTCAAAAAGACAGAAATACAGTCATAAATGATAATACAAGAAATCGCCCTTTTAATTTAGAATAGAAGACATACATATGCATAAGCGTTTTTCATGAATTTATATTATAATTACTTCAAAAATTCAAGAATCAGTAAACACGCTACGCTAGAAATGAGACGAAACACTCGCCAGCTATCAGTTCTGGTTTGTTTGTTGTTTTTTCTTACCTAGGGGGTTATATGTGAATGATCCGCATATGCAGCAACCACTGTAATGATTGATACGTTAGCCAAAACAGGAATGAATATCGACTCGATATCTTGAAACCTACAAACGGGACACGTATTTAAATGAACGGAAGTGGAAAAAACTGCATATCTGTGTCCTTCATACACCACAAATCGTAAGTTCGTAACTGTTATTGTCTGATCGTACATTAAGTTTATATACGTCACAATTTTGGACAGCTTTAAAATCTGATAATGCACGATATTTACGAACAATCAAATTACTGATCAAAACTCACTAGCAAGATAATAATATTACATGTCTAAGAGAAAATACGGCGCGGACTGGTCCTAATTTAAACCGCTGGATAACATAAAATACTTTTGCGCATTTCACGTTGTAGGTACGTTATAAGAGCGACAGACACTTCCTTAGTGGGTGTTAAAATTCTGATGACAGAGTGCCTTCTTCTGCTCATAGCCTACATATCAGAAACGGCGGAAAGTGGTTTTAGTTGTTTGGCAAAAATACAAAATTTAGTAACAATCATTGCATGAAGTAAAATCTGTTAACTTTCAATACGTGATGAACACTCATTAAAACCTGTTTATTTTCAAACAGTTACGAACACTCGGTAAAGTCTGTTCACTTTCAATATGTGATAAACATTCAGTAAAAACTATTCACTTTCAATGCGCGCTGAAAAACTTTACGAAATCCGTATATTCATAGTTTAAGAGTGCTACGACCATACGATTTTGTGCACCTTTAGATTAACTTTAGAAACTGACTTATCGCTTATTCAGAGGCTCTTATTACATTTTAAACCTTCGATATTAGCTATTTTTAGATAAAAATATAGATTTTTCTTATTAGAATTCCAATCTCGTATAGAGAGTTTTCAAAATGCATTATGCCTCCCGCTAGTTCAGCGATAAGTCTTCGGATTTACAAAGCTAAAATCAGCGGTTCGACTCGCTTTTGTGAGTTCAGCAAGTAGCCCGATGTGGCTTTGCTATGAGATAAACACACATACACAATGTATTGTAGAGTTGTGCATTGCAAATGTACACATACATACCAACGAAACAGTTGAAATAAAAAACACACAAAACTATAAGTGAGAAAAAGACCCCTTTCTCAAAACAACGAAGAAAACTTCAATTAGTAAACGTTTACCTGTTTCAAGCTATTGATTTTTCATTTACACATTTGGTGTATAATCATAAAAACCGAATATCCAGCAGTATTTTACATTAAACAATTATACACCTTTTTGTGTGTCTTATAAATTATTATCATTTTATTATATACCTATTACTTTGACTATAGTTTAGTTTCAGTTTTCAATAAATAAATAGTTCTCGGCAAATTTATAGCATCTGAGGAACATAAAGAAATATTATTATTAATAACGTACTGACATTCAGGCGCTAATAATTATAATAATTCACAATCAGCTATTGCACTAGAGCCAATGGTTTGGTTTGTTTGGAAGTTCGGACGTAACTACATAAGGGCTATCTACACTAGCTGTCCCTAATTTAATATTGAAAGACTAGAAAGAAAGCAGCTAGTTGATACTACTTGTTGATACTAGTAGTCAAAGTCATAAAGAACTATGAGTTATATACACAAAGACATAACAGTATTTGAATGAAAACTGTAACAGAATTTACATGTAGAGTAAAATCCTTACATTACTGTCTCCTTCCCCTTTATCAAAACTTTAATGTTTAAATAAAACCTCAGCTTTATTCATTATACCTTTCCTCTAGTTACTTTAAGAATTCTACTATTTTTACTAAAATAGAGTAATATTTTAAGATGAGAAATTATAGTTCTGTTTGTTTTGTCGGTGAGGAAACTAGTAACGCAGGAAGTTTATTGTCCATGTAAATCGAGAGAGCTTATACTGCTAGAACCCAAGTTTCCATACCCGCGGTGTACAGAGCATACATAGACCTTTGTGTAGTTTTGTGCGTAATACTAAAAGCAAAGAAACAGACAACTTAGTATGCTATGTTATCATTAACCAATGAAGTACTCAATTCCATCCTTATCTTGTTTCATTCCTTTTTTCAAGTCCAATAGCCAGTCTTATGTAGCTTTTATAATCAGCGATATATTATTCATGATAATTATTTGTGTTTGTGTGTTTATAATAAAACATAAAGCCTCAAAAAAAGAGTATAGGTACTCTATCTATCTCGGGTATCGAAACAGAGTTTTTAGTGCTCAAGTCCTCAGACATACCGCTATGCTACCGGGGGAAGAAATAATTATTTGTTTATTTTTTCTATAAGATGGCGAACGAGAGTTATAGGTTATAAATTGTATTCTAAAGCTTTATAAATGTTGCATAAAATAAACTGATAAAATAGGCAGTCAAAGATTGTAAAAACTGCTTGGCTAGAACAAATGATGACAAAATTGTAGTTATAGTAAGAACTAGGCCCAGCATGGTTATGACACTCAACTCGCAATCTGAGGGTCGCTGGTTCAAATCCAAGTCAAAATAAACATGTTCGCTCTTTCAGCCGTGAGGGTGTTATAATGTTACGGTCAATCTCATTATTCGTTGGTAAAAGAGTAGCCCAAGAGTTGGCGGCAGGTGGTGATGACTAGCTCCCTTTCCTCTAGTACTTCACTACTGAATTAGGAATGGCTAGCGCAGATAGCCCTCGTGTAGCTTTGTGTGAAATGCAATTCAAACCTAACCAATTAGAACTATGTAGGCACCTTTTCTTTAATGGTAATTACCTTAAGAATTCTACTGTTTTTGCTATTATATGATAGAGTAATATTTTATAATGTGAAATTATAGTTCTGTTTGAAGAAAAATGATAAAGGAAAATGTGTTTGGTTGTTTGTTCTTAAATTTTGAGCAAAGATATCTGCGATAGTCGTCCTTAATTTAACAGTGTAAGACTAGAAGGAAGGCAACTAGTCACCACCACCTGCCGCCAGCTCATGGGCTACTCTTCTACCAACTAATAGTAGGATTGACCGTCACACTACAATGACTACAAAAGGGGAGAGTAAGTTTGATGTGACGAGAATTAAGCACTCACGATTTTCAGATTACGAATCGAGCGCCCTCACCACCTGGCCATACTGAACTTCAACAACACCGAGAAATCTCGGTTATTAGCTATTTGGCGGTTTACGACTTTGAAACACTTTGAATAACTAGATAGCATTTCATATCTAGCTTCCAATGACCTGTAGTGAACAATATCCAGATAAATTTCGTATTGCTTTTACACACGGGTATTCGTGCCATCCCTACATAATACTTTCCTCTTCGTGCAACATCGTCAGTTATAAATGATGAGCAACTTCTACAACTAATGAATTTACTAACAAAGAGCCAAAATATTAGTCTCATCTTTTTATGTGACAAATCGTGTTTTTTTTATCTTTATTTCAGTGTTTATTTTAAAGTCGTGAAAATCGGTAACATATACGAAATATAATGTTCTGTTTTATGAACCCTAATGAAATATTAGTCTCTCCCTGGACAATAAAACTGTTATACGTTGCATTTCTCTATCACTACTGTTGTTGCATTAAAATATACAAAAAATTATATTTCCTTTAAAGTTGAATATACTTATTCAGGAGCGAAACAAAATTATGCAGTTGAAAGAAGATGCAATCACGCCTAAGAGGGAGATAAATTATATTATCAGTGATGTCGAGAAACCCACTTGTTGAGAATTTTATATGCAAAAACGGCTCGTTTGGGTTGAGAAAATATTTTAAATAGAAGAGCGAACAACGTTTCGACCTTCTTCGGTCATGACGAACGTTGTTCGCTCTTCTATTTAAAATATTTTCTCAACCCAAACGAGCCGTTTTTGTATATAAAATTATATTATATTTGTAAATTAGTTTTACCAAAGTACACGTACATTATTTGGCACAAAAATAATAAAATAAATCAACAAAAGAACGATTGACACTATGAACTATTTATCATACATCCTTTTTTTTTATACCAGTAAAATTAGTGATAAGCAAATACTGAATAAATAACATTTATATCACAAGACATCGGTTGGTTTACCATATAAATGTATTAAAATCTTCCCTTTCTTATTTTTGAGACAAAGCGTGAAACTTATACGTGCAATTTAATGATTAATAGTATTAAATATTTGAGTCTCATATCAGGTTATTTTAGTTACAAGCTCAAAATGTTCAAAGATGAACTGCTTTAATGCCCAAAACGCAAATAACAATACACAAAACGTGAATATGTCGTAATAGTTATGTACACGCACATAACACTCTTTTTAAATCTCTTCTTTTCATTCAACTTAAGACTGGTATTTTAAAGTAATTTTCATTACTACAGAGTACTTCTGCAGTCTATAACATCATGTGTATTTGCTATGAATTCGAAAGTTGGATTTTTTTTCCAATTTTCATGTCGTATGCTATTGCAATAAATAATCTTATGTGTTTTAAAACTCAACCATGATAAGAGGAATAAGATATATGCATTGCTGCAGATGTTACTTGACGTTTTCTATACTAAACCTCTTATTGTTATATTTTACGAGTATTTTGCAGAATATACATGATACAAATGTGAAAATATAGTCCACAATTGATTTTTGAGGAGGTGAAATCCACAAATGATTTCTCCAGTGGCTTGGTGGTAAGTTTGAAGACGCGTAATGCTAGATGCTGGGTTTCGATGCTTGTGGTAGGCACAGCACAGATAGCCCATCATGTAACAAACAAACAAACATAAAAACCGTTTTACGAATCAATAAACCAATATAAAATTAACATTTCGATTTGCTTTCGAAACTCGAAATAACTGGAAATGATTTGATTTTGATATGCAATTTTGTATCGTTGGGTTAATAATTCTCAAACTGAATGATTGTTACAATCAAAGAATTGTGGCAACGTGATTAAAGGTATGGGTGACTTTATAGTAACTTGTACTATGTCTGAAGAAGGATAAACAATAATATTTTTTTGCAATCATAAAAGTCGTTCGTATTTAATCGCTATCTGCATGTGCAACAAGAAACCTCACGTCATCGGCAGTAAACAAACAATTTATTATTAAAGGTGTGTTACTGTTGATACATCTGTAGGAGTTGCTAATTACTGTTGACGTTGTACACTTTAATTATGTTATAGATTTTTCTGAATGTTTATTTACATTGAAAAACACGCGAGTACGTGTTTGTCAATAAAATATCACGTGATTTTTTTTCAGAGAGCGCTGTTAAATCTCAGGTTTTCGAAGTTGACATGCTCAGTTCGCCTCTGAGTGTTGTATTGTAAATTTCCTCTTGCACTATGATTGCACTCAATCTCTTAGTGTGAGTATTAGGGCGCTACGGACTCGCTTATGTTAAATCGTTAAAAAATAAAAACAATGACAGATAATTTTGTTAATGTTGCCTTAAGTTCGAAACTGTTTCTGAGCGAACTCTCAACCGCCAATCTTTGACGATAAAGTAACCTCGCTAGTTAAACAAATGTCCCCCACTGGGACAGCAGTAAGTCCATGGAGTTAGAACACTATAACCAGGGGTTCGATTCCTCTTAGTGGACACAACAGATAGCCCGCTATTACAGAGTTAGACAAATATTTCCACTGGATAAGTGGATCTAGAATACGTTGATTCGTAACTATGGATTTCTTTTCTGTGTTCTGTTTGATTAAACTTACCACTAGGTACAATAAAACTAACTATAATGCAGTCATCAAGGCAGTACACAAGTATTAGCGACAAGTACAGACGGAAATCCAATAAAGTGTTTAGCAAAAGTCTTCTCCGTTTGTGAAAGCGTCACGCATAGCAACAATCGATTTAAATCTACAGCCAATCAGTCGTTTTACCACCACTAACACGTACAATTTCCACCACTCATAACGACGGTTACAATATTCTCTTGTCAGGGATTTTTTTAAAAATAGGAAATTATGAGAGCCATCATTTAAAGGTTTTTTTCTTTCTTGTCATAATTTATACATCAGTCATTCATACACACATATATATATATATATATGCTTATTTGACCAAATAGAGCTATACATATAGGTCCTCTACTAATATATAATAAATGGAAATACGAAGCACTTTACTACTCACGCACGGCTGCTAATCACTATCCCAATTATTTCATATTTCATGATGTTTCTGCATATGTAAATCAAACAAACTAGATGACAAGTAAGAAAACACTTACCTAGACACACATACACACACAAAATGTAAATGGATAATATTAAGAGAGAACTTCGACATTCACTGCGTCACTGGTACAAGTAGTTGGTTAAAACGTTTCTTTTGAGAATGATTATAATTCCCGTTAAAGGAACCCTTGGGAGCTGCCAGGTGGAAAGCATATTAAGTAACGTTACATTAAACATAATATGATTCGTCACAGAACGCTAAACGATAGTCAAGTATTATATACAAAACAAAAGTATCATTTGAGCCTTAACTGATAGAGATAGAATTTATGATTTACCTAAATATGTCCCTTTATTGATTGCAACAAGATTTATCATTTCATAGGCTTGCAAAAGAGACTTAAATTTTAATTCATATATTTCAACACCGCGAACAACTACGGATATCAAATGATATTATTTTCGCTGTTTGGTCACTTAACTTAAACTACATGTAAACTGACAGTATTCCTTCGTTTTTTATTCAGAATATGAGTTCTAAATTGAGTGAGAAGTGTTTGAAACAAAATATAACTTGCTACTTATATACAAAGTTAACAGCGTTAAATATATGCATACGTACTCAAATCAATTTCCTTATAATATAAATTATTTTCTCGTTAACATAAGTGATTCCTTTGCTAACATTTCACTAATGGCGTATACGTTAATCAAATATGTGCTTTATCATTAGATTGGCAGCTTCTTAAAACTGTTATTCGTGCTTAAAACTATTTATTCTTTCATACCACGCGATATTCCTTCTATGTTTTATCTTTCGGTGGCTTACTCAAATTACAAAAGTTTTTTTTCACAGTACGCCTGTATCAACTCTTCCATGTTTTTTTGTAATTAGGCTCCAGAATTTTTGATTGCAGAATGGACCTTTACCCCAGAATATGGTTTTATATTTTCACGTGCATTTGTTTACTTTCCCAACGGCCTTGCATGTGTTAGTAGTTAGGGCTCTCGACGCGCAATCTGTTAATTGTAGGTTCGAATTACCGTCATCAAAATTTTTCGTCTTTTCAGCAATAATCGTTTTTAAAACAGAAGCCCAAGAGCTGGCAGGGGTGGTGATGATTAGCTTTCTTTCTTCTAGTTTACTACTGGTAAATTAAGGACAGCTAACTCAGATATCCTTCCAGTAGCCTTGCGCGAAATTCAAGATAAATCAAACAGATGTTGTAAATAGATATGAAAACGTGCTTTAAACTGAATTAAAGTTCACTGTTATCTACACATTTAATATGCAAATTAGTAAACATTAAAATCATTCAGTTTATTACATTGCTTTATAATGCATTTGTTCCTTACACTTACTGTTGACCCATTGGAAAAACATTTTCAGATATACCTATATTTATAAATTAAAGATAAGACTTACTTAAGTGATTTTTCATATTTACTTTTTTCAAAATTTCGCGCAAAGTTTCACAAGGGATATCTGCTCATAGCTATACTTTAATTTTGACTTGATAGACTAAAAGGAAAGCAGCTAGTATAAACAACATCCACTTGAAAATGTATTCCGTATATGGTCGTTATTTCATTCTAGCATGGCCTTTGATAAAACACTGTTGTACTGAGTTGAATATGACTATATTGTTGCTTTTAAGTGCTCATTACAAGGTCGCTACAGCGTCAAAAATTGTTCAGATCGAGTATGTGTGTGTGTGCTTTCTAAAAGCAAAGCCACATCAAGTTATCTGCT
The DNA here is from genome assembly GCA_011833715.1 of Carcinoscorpius rotundicauda. Lineage (NCBI taxonomy): Eukaryota > Metazoa > Arthropoda > Merostomata > Xiphosura > Limulidae > Carcinoscorpius > Carcinoscorpius rotundicauda. Next base: position 54,811,811 of record CM022399.1, on the reverse strand, counting down.
GAGTTTACCGAGGGAAACTGAACTCCTGATTTTAGCGCTGTAAATGGTAGACATACCGCTGTACCAGCAGTGACATTCAGATCGAATACTGTATTTTCCGGTTAATAAGCCAAATCGCCGAATAAGCCGAGGTCAATTTTCAGCTCTGAAAATGAGGGTTTTTGCTTATTACCGCCCAATAAGCCGAGGTCATTTTTAAGAAGTGACAAGTTTCTTCAAAATGATTTCTTGAAAAAAATGGAATCAATATGAAAGAAAATTCAAGAGACTTTAAGGCAACCAACAGCTGGTGTACCCGCTTCATGAAGCGACACAGCCTTGTACTTCGAGAGAAAACGAAGATCGCGCAGAAACTGCCAAGTGACTTGGATGATAAAATCACCTCGTTCCAGAAATTTATCATTCATCATTGCCAAAAACACAACTACCCTCTACAAATGATTGGAAATATGGACGAGACTCCGATTTCTTTCGATATGGTTGGAAACAAAACCGTTAACAAATCTGGCGAGAAAACCGTTTGGGTTAAGACAACGGGCTACGAGAAACAACGTTTCACTGTAGTCTTAACGTGCTTTGCTGATGGGACAACATTACCGCCTATGGTAATTTTCAAAAGAAAAACATTTCCTAAGAAGGAGAAATTTCCGAAAGGAGTGATCGTCCATGTACAAGAAAACGGATGGATGGATGACGAAGGATGCATCAAGTGGGTCGTGAAATCGTGGGACGATATTAGTGTTGAAACTGTAGAGAAGTCATTTAAAAAATGCAGCATCTCAAATGCAATGGATGGAACGGAAGATGATATGTTGTGGTTGGACGACGACGAGGAAGACAACATTCCACTCACTCAGCTAATAACACCAGAGAATGACCCGTACGACGACCAGGTCTCTGCTGAGGATTGGAATCTATTATTTGGTGCTTCTGACGATGAAGATGATGAATTTGATGGATTTTAATAAATTTCTGAGATTAAAGTGTGTATTTTTTTGTGAATTTTGTTATTTCTATGAATACATGTCATTCGTAATGTATAGACCTTTTTTCTATTAATAAATAAAGTTTATTCAACTGAAATAACTCTGCCGTAACTGTAAGATCAGAGGTATGATTTTGGTCTTCGGTAGTTTTTGGTCCATAGCTGGTGATCGGCCAATAAGCCGACCCCCAAAAATCAGGTCCAAAATTTAGGGACAGAAATTCGGCTTATTAGGTAGAAAATACGGTACTTAATATTTGAAACATGATGGCTTAGTGATAAGTCTCAGAGCTTATAATGCTAGAAATGGAATTTCGAAATCAGTGATTGGCAGAGCACAAATAGAAATTTTTGTATCTTTCTTTCAATAACAAACAGAGCTGAGCGTTAGATACTTCTTAAGAAGATTTCAATAAAGTTCACCCCTATTTAAAACCATTGCAATAAAACACGGTTTAAAAAGAAAAGGGGTTGAAGAACAGTGATGCCAAAATAACAATAAAAACAAAGAAAAATGTTCTTATTTGTTAGATGTGCCCTTGAGCTATATATTCTTGTAAATAGTTTTGGCAAAATATATATTTTTCCATCCTGTAGACAGTTTGTGAAGGAATTTAGTGGAAAACAGATATCTTATTTTTTATTTTGGTTAATGGTCCTGAAAGCAGAAAATTTCGATATTAATTTTTCAAAACAAACTACTATTATTAATAATAACATACAAAATGACATACAATTCGAAAAAATTATAAAGATTAATGTTTTTCTCCTTTTAAGTGGGTGTAGCCTTATAACCAATATTAGCATATATCCGCTTATTAATTTTTTTTGCTCAGGAATATGTCATGTGAAATGTACTTGTTTGTCCAATATCTTGAAGAGGTTATAGAATAAATAATCTATCACAGCTCTGTCAAATTAGTAGTTCATTATAAATTATTTTGCATCACTCTATTAAGAGAAAAGTGCCAAAGCTAACGGAACCAGTTTACAAAAAAAGCATTAGATGGCGCCACATGATAGTTTTTTTTTCATATGCTACAGTGATACTCAAACACCAATATTAAAAATGTGTATCAGTGACTATCATTTATCTCATAGCACAACAATAAGCACCACTTAACCAAATGGAATTTCATCAAGCATAAATTTTAATAATATATATTTGCAAAAGCTATATTTTAATTTACGTGTTTGTAGTTTTTGCGTTTTTTTTTGTTTTTTTTTGGCAAGAGGAACTATTTACTCTACATAGTAATCAAGTGGCTTAATGACTATGAATGAGATTATTTTATTAAACTAAAATATAATCTAGACTGAGCTTCAAGATAACAGCAGGTGCTCGTAACCGATATCAAAGACGTGATGGAAATGATGAAATAGAGGAACAGTAACACAGAAGAATGAAAGACAATTCAAAGACCAAAAAAAGTAAGAAACAACCATTAAAAGAAGATATAAAAATAGGCGAAAAGATAAAAGGAGTTAAAAGACCATTATATTAGTTTTACAGAAGAAATATGAACCAAGAGAAAATGTATATAGTGAAGTTGAAGAGCCACAGGAAAAGAGCAGAACTATTTTCTAAAGGTATGCTGAAGCATTTAAAAAAAAATTACAATAATACGATCGACGAATCCATAGCCAATGTACAGAAGAACACCAGGCCAAAGTGTTTCGCAACTATAAGAATTAAATCAACTGCACATCTCTCTCTTGATTCGTTCAAGAATTACTATCTCAGACACAAATTACTATGCAACATGGAATAGAACATATCACGAGCTGTATACCTGTTGCCACTACTGCTTTGGCACTCATGACTTCAAGACCATCCTGGATTACTCCAGGTACATAACAGCCTCGTCATGCTCGCAGGTATAACAGACCAGTTTAATGGCATCTTTCAGTCGAAACCAACATAGAACACAGAAGTAGTACAAGTGGTATGAACAGGGAGGTAATAAAGGTGACATATTAGAAACAATTTGAAAAAAAAAAAATCCAAAATTAATGGATGAAATGGTGAACAATGAATATTCATCTTGATATATGTTTAAAAGGGTTACTTTCAACAACATTAAGCAACGTTCTAACAGAGGGCTGTAACAGGTATCAGACAATAGGACCACTTTATCAAATAAATATGGAGTGTCACAGCAAATTAAGACAGAATAGTATTCAAGGCAGTCGAAGGTAGTACATACTATAACATATATGTTTCACAAGAATAAACATTAAAAAGAGGCTTTTATCCGAATAAAATGTACTGGTACATAATAAGTAGGGACCTTATAGTACACAGAACAATCAGTTACCACACACATATATATATATATTCATTCACAGTAACAAAATCGCGTACATAACATTTGGACAAATAAGACATTTTCTTCGACACGGTATATGTAACTTTATGCATTTTACAACTCGAAACACTATTATTAACAACATCTGAACGCACTTACATCTGCAGACCATGTATAGCTTAAAACTAACTCCCTATTACTTGATTTTCGCCCACCCAGTGACTCAGCGGTATGTCTACCGACTTACAACGCTAAAAACAGGGTTTCGATACCCGTAGTGGGTATAGAACAGATAACCAATGTGTAGCTTTCTGCTTAATTCAAAACAACAACAAAAACAACTTGATTTCTGAATTTTATTCAACTTTGGTCCTTGCAAAAATCAAAATACAAGCCCAAGTTCATAATCTGTATAGTTCAGTTGTTGGGATGTGTTTTGTAAAGTATCGTTACATACAGTCTCATTTAAATGGGTTAAAATACCAAAGGAATAGAAATGTAGAAGTCCTAACTTCTGGATTTCTTTCATATTTGAATCCGGTGTAATCACAAGAATGAGAGATATTATAAATTTTATTTTTTTCAATATATACAAGTTGTCGAAAAGTATCTTAGTGCAAAGTATGATCTGTATTGGAAAAAAAAAATGAAGAAAAACAGATCAAAAACCTTAGTTTATGAAGAGTTTTTTACCTTTGATCTACAGAGAATGGACTAAAAGTGTCCCCGTTAAAAATGTTAATTTGTCTACTTGTTTTTGAATTTCGAGCAAAGCTACATGAGGGCTATCTCCGCTAACCGTCGCCCCCCGCTAGTACAGCGGTATGTCTCCGGATTTACAACGCTTAAATCAAGGGTTCCCCCCGGTGGGCTGAGCAGATAGCCCGATGTGGCTTTGCTATAAGAAAACACACACACCGTTAACCGTCCATAATGTAGCACTGTAGGACTACGGGGAAGGCAGCTTGTCATCACCACCCACCGCCAATTCTTAGACTAATTTTTAGCAATAAATAGTGGAATTCACTATCTCATTATAACGCCCCCACGGTTGAAAGGGCGAGCATATTTGGTGAGATAAGAGATTCGGTCGTGTTAATTTGTTATATCTTTTGTTAGATAACAGAACCATATATAAAACTATATGTTCTTAGAACGCACATGACGAAATCTGTTCAAATATGACATCAAATCTTAGTTTTAACACTGGCTTTCGTAAATATTTGAACTTTTTATCATTTGTTTTATTTAAATTTTCTCAAAAAATATTATACACCTTAGAACTTCTTATTCCAGTTCGTCTACAAAATTATCAAACAAGTTTCTCTGCAACTGTGGAGTCGTTTAAAGATATTTTAGAAATAAAAAAAATTGATGTTATGGAATGGTTAGGTCATTCAACTAATATCAATCAGATTGAAAATTTATGGGCTAAGTTAAACCGATTAACGAAAGATCGAAAGCCAAACACAAAAGATTAACTTTTTGAAGTGCTTAAAGCAAGATGGCAGTCAATCACTCAGGAACATCTGCACAAACTCATTGAAAGCGTGCCATGTTAATGTAAAGTAGTACTGAAATTCAAAAGAATTTCGACCGAAGAAGGTCGAAACGTTGTTCGCTCTTCTATTTAAAATATTTTCTGAACCCAAACGAGCCGTTTTTGCATATAAAAAAAAAGATACAAAGTGTCATTACAAAAGAAAGAGAAAATATGCTTCAGAACTTTTACTTTGAATAGATATTTACTAATAGCATCAAAATAGTGAATAAATTGCTTCTTAAACTAACCGACAATTGTTCAAAACGATTTCTGTACTTTGTTAAAAAGTTTTTGTTACTAATATGGAAGCGAAACATTTCCCGACTGTGCTTTCATTCTTTAAGGCAGCCGCTCACCAGGGTGCTCACTTGTCGCCCACTAATACACACTTTGTCTCCGCTACACGTTCTTCACAGATTATCGAGCTGAACCGACCTCGAGGTCCGTACAAAGACTATCATTAAAATCCCATTTCGTTTGTTTTTTCCTCGCTCGCTACGTTCTTTTCGGTAGCTGGCACATCGAGGCGGGTCGTTTGTACGTTCACTAAAATAATGATAATAAAAAAAAATAACGAAAACAAATGTCTTAGTCGAAAGAGTGATAAGGTGGTTCAAAGTCCTGATGACTCGGTTTAGAGAACCATTTTTTCAGCTACACTAATGACGGAACAAGTAGGTCATTTTTTGGTTTTGGTCAAACTTTGGTCAAGACGTTATCCGCCCCTCTTCATACATTACACGACAAGTGGACCATGGAGTTGTGACACAGAAGTCTAACAGACCGAGATGTTCGTGATTAAAGATTAGTTATATTTCTTATCTCTAAGAAAGCAAACCTGAAGAACAGCTCCAGTGAAGCGGGTATATTTGCCGATCAAAGCGACATAGTTTATTATCTTCTGACGGTTCACCACTATTTGAGTACACGCACGTGGATATAACAAGTTTAATGTTATTCCTTCTTTTTTTGCTGTTCTCACTGAATAGATTTTGTTCTCGCTGGTCAGTTGTGCTAAATGTTAAGAGGCCATAGTTACTTAAAGCCATTGACATTGTGAGACATTTATGTTTGACTGCTGTTTTAAATTATCTATCACGTCACCATCTATAAGTGATGAGCTATTACCAGGAGCTATATCTAACATCATTGGTAGTAATGTGCAGTTAACTGTTATTAAAAATATATCTTGATTTCGCTTTATTTGTTTAATAACCAGTGTAAAACCAATATTGAGTCACATAATTACTTTCAAGTTAACGTTAATCATTTGAGACTTGATTTGTTTATGTAGCTATCTTTAATCATTCATCTTTACTTCAACATTTCGTGACTAATCTACAAAGCTTCACTCGAACTATCAAATGATGAACATAGTCTGCAAAATATGTTTATTTAAAGAATACCTAACATGATATAACATTAAACTTTGATTTGATTTAGTAGTTTGCACCGTATGGTCCGAGAAACTCAGTGTCTATAAACTGCACTATTTCCAGATTAAAAAGTAAGCAACTTATATAATGTTCGTTTGTTTTGAATTTCGCACAAAGCTACTCGAGGGCTATCTGTGCTAGCCGTCCCTAATTTAGCAGTGTAAGACTAGAAGTAAGGCAGCTAGTTATCACCATTCACCGCCAACTCTTGAACTACTCTTTTACCAACGAATAGTGGGATTGGCCGGAACATTATAACGTTCCCATAAGGCTGGGAGGGCGAGCATGTTTGGCGCGACGCGGGCGCGAACATGCGACCCTCGGAGTGGGAGTTGCACGCCTTACGCACTAGGCCATGCCGGGCTCAATTATATAATGATGTTCTTAGACTGCTTTTGTATTAAAACCTCAGTACACAAATTGCTTAACAATATGTACTGTCAATTCCAAAACTAAACAACCTATAAAATGTTATTATTTTATTTATCTAATGAAAAAAAATCAGTACCCAAATTACATTCAAACCAAACAATCAATATCTTTATGTTTCTCTTGCACTGGAAGAACTCTGTACACAAATTAGAAATAATATAAAACTAAGTTATTATATCGTTCATGTATTGAAAAATTTAATGTGGAAATGGTACGACAGTCAACATTTCTAGTTTCAAAACTAAACAGCGTATAGAACGTTTTATGCTAGTTCTGTATTAATAAAATCAGAGATATTTCTTTACGGTTGCTTATAATACTTGAGATAGTGATGTGTGGTCCCTTGAAATATTACAAACAGGTCCAGAATTTCATTATACATAATAGAATCCCAAGAAATGATTCCGCTTAAAAGTTCTGTAATGAAGTAAACGTGAAGTTTTCAATGTGACAGTTATAAACACAAAGAAAATATGTTTATCTTCTTTGTGTTTGTAATTGCCACTTCTTTAGAGAACTTTTAAACTATGTGTTTAGTTTCCACTACATTCTATTCTTACTTTATTACATTTATTTATTTTTCTATAAAATAATATTCATTTCTTTTCCTCTTTTAAACTAATTTGTTTCTTTCTCTTTGTGAAATTTGTTAAACATTTATTTTTTTGTCACAAAGAAATTTTACTTCGCCACAAACGGACACCTTTTTGAAGCAAGTCTTCTCTTATCTCTAGCACTTCATTGTCTTCAAATTAGACAATAGTATGTTTGCAGACTTACAGCACTAGATACAGAGGTTTAATTCCTTGCGTTGGATTCAGTAGATAGACCAATGTGTCTGTGCTTTAAAGCAAGAAAGCTTCATCTATGTTGTAACTATGTTTTAGGAAAAAATAGAACCTACATATTTATAATTATGTAATTAAACACCATTATTATATCCGTTAGCAAAACACTCCATTGAAACCATAGAGTTTCTATACTGTAACATTAAGCACTTCGACTGAAATTATTGTTGTGATAGCTAACTGCTACTATCTGTTGCGTTCCTATAGTTTCTGTTACGGAACAAACAATAAAAATGATATTAGAGTTAGCACTGATGTTCTTCTGAAATAATAAGTTTGAACAACATTTTAGTTTGATGTTCATTGAGGATTCTATAAGAAAAATTCAATGATAAGGATTTTTTTTAGTAAGAAAATAGTTTTACTAACATAAAAAAACGTTTCAACCCATAATAAAGAACTAAATCCTTAGGTTATGGTTAGTCATACAATAAATATTAGTCTGACTGTAACAGTAACACTATTATAGTCAGAAACGTTCTTTTTCATGAAATTAAAACACTTTTCCACTAAAGGTTGCTTTTTTTATCGTTGAACTTACTAGTTTATTGTCATCAATTCTAATATAACAGTAAGTATATACAGTTTAAACTGGCTACACAACTGTCAGTTGTTGTAACAACCAGTTTATAAAATATTCTTGTTCATTATTGTTATTACAGAATAGTCAGGAGGACGTATCATTGAGTTCTACTGCCATCATTTTTGGAACAGTCACAAACAATATACTTATTTGAAAACATACATAGAAAACTACTTTTCTACCATTAAACATACCAGTTTAATTGTTATGATTGTTTTAACATACTAAGTGTAAAGAGCATATTAGTTTATTATAGTCTGTGCTATTTCAGTATGGAAATTTAAAACAACAGAACGGGCAATATTAATGACATTTTTGGAACAGTGACAAAAAATAATAAACTGATGTATTACTTTATCTTATTTTCTATATTGTTGCAGAATGGGGAAAAGTATAATTTGGTCTTTACTATTGTATAAAATTATACTAGATTATAAATTTCACTGGTATGTTATTTTTGTCTTTACTCTTTCATTAAAAACGGTAAAAGTGTAAACTGGGTTACTGCAAGATTATTAATATTTTTAGCAGTCGTTATATACAATCTACTAAGTTATTATTGTTACCAGTTTATTATTGTTTATATTCTTTCAGAATAAGGACAATATTCATAGCTGGAAATTGTCTACCTGCTGATCCTACAACATTAATTTTGGGTTTCAAGTTGTATATGAGTAAGCTTTCTTTTATTCAGAGGCTCTTTCCTTATTGGCCTTTGCTAGGATAGTAAACGAATTAGAACGAACAACAACGTCATATAATCTTAGGTCGCGTTCAAGTACACTTTCTTAATTGGGAATCTTAGGTAAAAATGTGCTTTCTTTCGCCTTAGCAGTTGTTTTTAGTCGAACCAATAGAGCATGGTTCGCAGCAAGGACAAGTCAACCTATAAACCACGTTCGATGATTTTAAAACGGGATTTCTGTCTGTCCTAATACCTAAAAAGCCAAAAAGCTGTACAGGATAATCAGGTTTAACTACAAATGCTATCCATGTCTATGAATCAAATAACATAGTCTAATTAATTTTTAATAATTAAAGAATATATAACCATGTATGGCAAGCTGACGACAATAGGATAGTATAAACTTCAAATATACCTGGTTCACTAACACTTTATTTCTTCAGATAAAACAATATCAGAACTAAATTTTCCATAAAAATGTTTTGAATAAAATTTGAAAAATCAAGCAGAGCCGATTAAATGGTTTCTATGGAACACTTCATACTGGAAATAATTATTATTGTTGCTATTTAAAGTGTCCAGAACCTTGCTAATGTTCAATAGTGAAGTTAATACTGTTATTCTTCTCATCTAATACTAAGATAATTGGCAAACTTGTTTGAGTTTTTAAAAACAGTAAACGTGTAATCTATGTACCTCTAAAAATACAGTGGTTTAAACTCTTAATGACAAATTTCTAACTATTGTTTTTCATAATAAGAAAAATAAATAAATTGTCTAAAGAAGGTACCAACCTTGACCCAAAAGTACCATCACTGACCTCATGATAAAGCTCGGCATTTAGAAAAAAATTGGATTCTTTAATGATAAAGCTCATTAGTCAACACTTAACTCTATGATTTCATCCAAATGTATACGTGTACATAACGAGTAAACATCAGCAGGATCAAAAACTCTTATTTTAGAACACTTTAATTAGCAAGAATAATGATCCACTTCCAGTTGAAGTGTACCAAAAATTCATACACAAGAAAAAGAAACGAAAAAAAAATAGCTTGTGCTTTAACTGTGCAAATTTTATTTCACATATTAAAAAATACCTTAGAATGTTGCTTCATCGTACTTGAAGAATATCTAGCAATAATAAATATAGGGTTTTACATAAACAGTTTAGTAGTAATATCGAATATTTTCTATTTTAAAATATTTTTATATCTTAGGTTTAGCGTTTCACATTTATCTGAATAAGCGAGATGCTCATAAACCATGTATATTTGAAGGTTTTGTCACCAGTTTACTATTCATGGGTAAATGTATGCATGTAACTGCCTTTTCATTTCAGCCAAAGTCTGTCGAACCACAATTGCATTACATCCTCTCTTTAGCCATGACATGTGACTAGAAAAGCAAAGCAAAATTAATGATGGATAAGTGAGAGATAACTGTGAGAAACGATGCAGTGAAAAATAAAGTGGAAGTTATTCCGATTGTTTGTTAAGACGCAAAATAAAAACAAGGTACATTGATCAAGTTATTCACGCTATCGTGTGTAGGTACTGAGGTTAACCTCTCCTTACTTATTCATCTTTTTATCTATCTGTTTGTTATTATGCTTTTTGATAGAAAATATATTTAAGTATAAAATATCATTTTAAAAAATTATTTGAATCATGAGGCCACATATACGGCTAAGTCGTGTGTTTAAAACCAATTATCTTTTTTTTTTTTAATTTAAAGACAGATCTCCTAATTAAAGCAATTGAATGTAGTTTATAAATTTGTTTGTGTATGCTGTAAGCAAATAGCAAAAGTATTTTGTTTTTTTAAAAGAAAATTGTTAACACGAGTAAACTAATATGCTAAAATAGGATCCTGTACTAAGCCTAGTGTACTAGAACATGTCCTAAAATTTTGTGACGTTGCCATCCATCCTAATTGGTTTAAAACCATAACAAGGGACAACGATGAACAGACCTTCTTAATCAAAGAGAGCTTTTCTCATTCATGAGTCAAATAGTGTAGGATCAGCAAGTCAGTTGTTTATGGTCTCATAAAATGTAGTCTTTCAGGATGGTTCATAACAATGTAATCTGGGCAACACTACTGTTAATGTTTAGGACAGTCAATATAAACAGTATACTAGTTTTTTCTTGTTCATAATTTTCAATAAAATCTATAAACTAAGTTATACTACGATCAATTGTTGAAACAGGTAATATGAAAATACTATTCATTACTATTATTTGTCAATTACAGTCTGTGATGGTTTGGATTAGCCAGAAAAAAAAAAGTGTAAACTAGGCTACCCAACTTATAATGTTTTGGATGAATAAATAACACATTTAAAAATTGTTTGTTTGTTTTGGAATTTCGCACAAAGATACTCGAGGGCTATCTGTGCTAGCCGTCCCTAATTTAGGAGTGTAAGGGAAGGCAGCTAGTCATCACCAACCACCGCCAACTCTTGGGCTAATCTTTTACCAACGAATAGTGGGATTGACCATCACATTATACGCCCCCACGGCTGGGAAAGAGAGCATGTTTAGCGCGACGCAGGCGCGAACCCGCGACCCTCGGATTACGAGTCGCACGCCTTACGCGCTTGGCCAAGCCAGGCCTATTTAAATAATTAAACAATTCACTTGTGTGAATTGCCTACTATTTTATAGAATTAATTATTTATTTTTTTATATCTGGTATTTTTATCTCGCTTAAAAAACTAACTGTTAAACAGAGAGAGAAACCAGATATCTAAATCGATTTTCTAAGAACACATATTAAGAAACAAACCCACTGCGATTTGAGTAAAACACATCGTATATGTATTGGTTTTTATTGGTCAATTTTTATACTACAGTACCAAAAACAGCTGTTTTCTCTCAGTCGCAAGACTATTGACCATACTGCAAAGCAACATAATTTGATTAATTTTTTTAAGTTACTTAGTCTTTGCGGTAACGACGTTTCTATCAACATACCTGGTATTGACGTTTGTCTGTTATAATAACAGAGTATACTGATGAGAGAGCTTTACAAGTAATAATATTTTCATCGAGTTTCTGGAATCTAAAAATCTGGAGCAACTCTTTAACTTATCAATTAAATTAAATAATTTCGAATTCATTTCTGCTAGTTAGCTGTTGTCTCTGGGTTTTTGTTGTATTCCGTTACCATTGAAGGTAAACATAAGTTTCAGCTCATCAACGTGAATAATCAGGAAAAGTGAGACAAGATTAATTATAATGATTGAGTAATGAAATGTAGTTTATAAAAACAGGTGTTCAAATGACTAACTTATTGATTAACATAAGTTTGGTTTGTTCCGGATATTGATGCTAAGTTTCACAAGTTACGCCTGTGTTATTGGTCAGTAATTTTGAACTTACAGACTTGAGAAGAGCATCTTTTCAAGAGTGTCCATCGCCAGCTGTTCTACTTCTGTAATAAAATAGTGGGATTTGCTGTCACACTTGTCATGTGCCCTTGTTTTGATTTCTGGTGAAGGGATATGAACCATGTAAACACAGATTCACAATCTGACAAGTTAATCACTAAACCATGACCAGATATTTAACGTGGGATGGATCACAAGAATGCATAACTATTATTCAAAAACAGCAAAAAAAATACAGATATACTTAAGCATCATTTATATCAGTCAATGTTATAACCCAAAATGACAATCAACCATTCCAGAAACTAATTATTGTTTAAAGACTACACCCTAATCGCTGTACACTAAAAACGAGAACAGTAAAAACGAACATGAATACAAAATATTTGCTTAAATTGCCATAAAACTTAAATATTCCTTTTTTCTAAATTAATTACTTTTATGAGCATCAGCATAATTATTGAGATATACAATTTAATAACAGTATTTTAAACTGATTTATTTTATATTGTAGATCAACACCTTTATTTTAACGCCCTAAGTGCACGTTCATAAACGGTTATTCTTATATTTTGAAGTTGTTGTTGTTTTGAATTAAGCACAAAGCTACACAATGGGCTATCTGTGCTCTGCCCACCACGGGTATCGAAACCCGGATTTTAGCGTGTAAGTCCGCAGATATACCGCTGGGCCACTGGGGGGGCATATTTTGAAGTACGATAGAAACTTTACCAATACTGCAAAATAATTGTAAAAAAATAAAAGTATCTTTTCGAAAATTAAGATATTCTTGAATTGAATTTTTTTTTTACAATTGTCAGTATATGACTATTATCCAAGAAAAGAAATAAGGTTCAGCAGTGAAAATGCCAAATTAAAAAACAAGTCGTTTTCCGCTGAACTAAGAAAGAAAAAAAAAAGTACTCCAAATTTGTGCACTGACGTGTGCTGCCATCTTTCCATAAGGAACGAAACAAGAGAGAACAGGCCGACACAGTAAATAATATAGCAGTACTCAAGCGTAATTGGAATTAAATTTCTAAACGGTTTAAAATGTGAAAGTCTAGTACGAGTATCATCTTCTACTAAATGAGTAACAGTTTTTACTTACTATGAGATGAAATTAGTTTGAACGTTTTACGGTTTTACTTCTACCAGTGGTTAGTTTATGTTATTATGAACAATTTCTTAGCAAGTTAACGATTGAAAATAAATTATTACATTAAACTGATTAGGAGAAGTAAAAATTATTTACTGTAAAGATTTTACTTTATTTTTCAGAATATATTTGTGTGAATTAATTTTTCTTCTTCTGCTTAGTGGTGCAGTAGAAATTTTACAAACTTATAACGCTAAAAATCGGATTTTGATACGCGTGGTGGGCACCGCACAGATAGCCCATTGTTCAGGTTTCCGATGAACGTCAAAGAAAGAAAGAACAACATCAGCTAAAATATTAATGTGTCTGATTTAAAAACATAAACTAAATTACTAAAAACAGACACACTCTGTAAATAAATATTTATTGGATGTCGTAACTAGATATATCAACTTCTAAAATATCTTTATAAAATATTTTAAGTAATAAATCGGGTAAAGTTTGTATTTTAATGTGCAAATTAATGTTTAAATATTTCTAACATTTCTCAAAGAGTATTCCACGATGCAGAACTAAGATCGAAACTAGTTCTCTAATATGTTTTCATTTTGCACATTATATTTAAACAATACAAACTTGCATTTCTATGCTGACTAGCTAACATGTTTAAGGTTTTGGTAATGAAGTTGTAGATAATATGGAGAAACTAGAACTTCTTTTCTTTATATGTGTCCACCAATTTAATTCTTAAATATTTTATCCATTTCTTTTTTAATCTGTTTTTACTAAACATAACATTAGTAAGAAAATGATACTTCTGTGCTGTAGAACAAATATGCCAGTTCAAATCTAATAATGTCACTTATAAATACTGATACATATATCATAGAATATATATGTCAATTTTAATCAAATAATATCACTAATAAGAGATTAATAAATGTACCGTAAAGATACATGCCAATTTTAATCTAATGACAGTTTTATTTTATTGTTTTTTTAGCTTCCAAGTAAATGCAACGCTCATAATCTGTGTGACTAACCGTTGTGCAGAGAGCCGACTTCGACTTCAATGGTGCCGAGAAAAATTCGGGGTGGTAGTTGGAACTGTCCTCATCCCGGTTCTAATCTATCAAATCGACCAACACTCCTGGGAAAGCGGGCCAGCGCGCTCTAATAATGGCTTGGGAGCTAAGATACACAAACATGCCGCAGTATGGTGCTCACCCTCGGCGAAAGTTCACCGGCTTCATTTGATGGATCCGTATGAGCTAGGATAGACGAACTGGTTTTAGATTTACCGGCCCCGGTTTCATAACCCGTGAGGTCTCGCATCAATCGTTGGTGTCTTCGGCGATCATATACGATATCCTAAGAGCAGTGGTTTGAGAGCTAATGACTGAGCTAAACTACGTGTCATGTGGTTACAGTCGTTCTTGATAGCGAAGTTATCATTTCAACTGCTAAGAGGACAGAGAAGTAATTACAAGACAGCAACTTTATTGTTGTTTTACTTGCGAATCCTGACATAATTGTCACTGTTTTCTTTGGTAATGTACAAAGTGATAGCATTCAGTGGTTTGATCAATAAATCGTACAAGGAACCGGAAGTTAAAATGTGATTAGTTTCGGAAATGTTTCTCATTAGTGGTATTATACTCACCTCAGAAACTAAGCATGGTATTTAGATCTGAAGTAACGCAAAAGTTATGGATACAGTCTAAAAAGGTCTGAAATAATGCAAAGTTTCTAGTATACATTCCATACAGAGTTGAAGTAATGCAAAGATTCTAGAATACAGTATACATGGATTTGAAATAATAACTTTCTGGAATACAATGTATAGAGAATTGAGTAACGTTAAGTTTCTATCTTTGAAATACAGACTATTTAGATGTGAATCGTGTCAAATTTCTATATCTGGAATACGATACATGTAAATTTGAATCATGTGAAATTTTTAATTTGGAACATAGGTTATCATAATAAATTCCAAAATGGTGTAATATTGTCGTGGTTTATTTTCATATCTTTCGTGTTTACCGATTATTTTGTAATTGTTCACTGTAAATACAGTACAGACTCTTTATTCAATATTTATTGAATATAGCGTATTTGTTCAACTAACAAAATATAGTGTATTTGCCATGCTTTATAAAATATAGATGCAAGAGTTTTTAATTGTTACTTTCTGCCATGAAGAATCTACTTGCATATAGATTTGCAGATTGCGTATACCTAATGCTACGAATTATTTCACGTGTATTGTTTAACAAATGTTTGTGTAGGATATTAAAAATAAATGTGAATCAACGAGAATTCTACCCCATATCACTAATCCTAATTTAAAGAACAAGGCTAGGTTTTTATATTGGTGAGTTGTACATTATGTGAATGGTATCCTTAGTGGGTTTTTTTTCCACTCCGTAGTAAAACCTATATTTATACAGCATTTATATAGCAATAGTAATAATAATACTTTATTTGTCTGCATAATTCAACAAACCAGCTTTAAATATACTTTCATTGATCACTATCAATAGAATACTATCTTATCGTTGACAATTAATAAAATATAGCACCATTGTTCATCATTATAAAATAAACTTCAATGTTGACTGTTTACAGAATAAAGTTTCATTGTTCAATATGTACAGAATACATTGCTATTGTTGTGTGTCTTGATTCAAATATAAACATATAGCTGTTGTTGTTGTTGTTTTGAATTAAGCACAAAGCTACACAAAGGGCTATCTGTGCTCTGCCCACCACGGGTATCGAAACCCGGATTTTAGCGTGTAAGTCCGCAGACATACCGCTGAGCCACTGGGGGGCAAACATATAGCATAATGCATTTTTGTATCATGCAAGTTGTTTGTTTAATCTTCAAACTATCGAATTGTTTTTATGCGTTCATCATCTGTATGGATCTGCAAATTAAATAAGTTTATGTTTATGTTTGTCAGAACACTCAGGAGTCACTAAAAACGATGGGTGAAATAATTCACTATTTACATAAAATAATTTATGATGTGGAGTTAAAATGAGTTACGTTAAAGTTCAGTGTTAGTAGATACCTAGAAATAGTTTATAGAATATTCCTTGGAATGTTATACAAAATGATTGCCCTTTAGTGTGTAGTCCAGGATTTGTTGTTTGAATGTATCTTGACATTGTTCCAAAAAGACTCTGCAACTTTAGAATGGGAAAGGTTACCTTATATAAATTTATCTTTTAAAATATATTTTACTGAAGACATGCAAAAGAAAAAAAAATGTTTTGTTTTCCTATGCAACTAATTAATTTGGTTTTACTAGCATTAAAATTGTTTAGGATCACAGCAAAGAGCTGTGAATAAGTTTTGAGTTCAAATGATAACAATTTGCAACTGAATCTATAAATAATAGGATTATCAAATTGTAATGATGCCATATATGTAATCTCTAGAGACCAACACTGTCTGTTCTCATAATTTATGAAAGAATAATTTTTAGAGCCGGCTACTGAAAGCGTTAATGATAGACAGTGGCAGAAATATGGCAAAAATTTAGTCATTAAGGTAAACATTCTTCGAATAAGAACTAATAAGTCATCTTGTTACAAATATTGAACTTTTGACCGATGAGATTCTGCCACTTTTCTTATTGATTGATAGTCACACTGAGTGCATATATTGATTTAAGTAGTTTGCAATTTTTATTTTCTTTCTGTAAAATTGTTTACTTTAATTGCTGGAGTCGTGGAGGAATTATTTTCAGTTTGCAATCAGGTATTACGTTCACAATAATGACTATGATCAGACTGAAGTTTGTAGTGTTATGTTTGTTGAAATAGATTTCGTATCAAAATCATGACTGTGATCAAAATGAATATTTACTTTTGAGCAATATATTTCATAGTGTTATATTTGTTAAAATTATACACTTCTGATTATAACAGAGAATAAATATGAACGCAAACTGCCCTTCAAAACAAAGTTTATAAGCGAAACTGTACGAGAAACATAACATAGGTCAAACATCACGCAGCAAACTAATAAAAATCAGTACTTGTAGTGCAACAACACTTAAACGGTATGAAACAAAAGGAAGAGCTAGAATGGAAATAAAGTATGCAGAACATTATACGGTCTTCCCTTGAAAAAGGCATCGCGTTTTCTGATCGATATATAGCAGCTGCAAGCATTAAGTCTATACATATTTGAAATGTTCACGTTATCAGATTTTTAACCATGAATAAATTAAGCATAAGTCTTGTTGAAAACAAAATGCATTAGAAAAGAAATATATATATCTAATGTATTACACGCTAACTAAAACTAAACATAAAAAGGTAATTGTTGTAAGATGGAAGAAACTGTAATGTTCATTCACAAGATTATTTTTACTTAATGACAAATTTCTACATAAGTTTTGTTAACAAAAATAAAATTGGTGTGGAAAGTAAATGTAAGGGTACGTAACAATAACATATTATACCACGCAGTTTATGTAGTCGAAATGATTAAAAACAAGAATCATCCTAGCATTCAAAACAGATCAGCATCATAAAGCACAACCAGTTATGAAAAGAAACATAATTCGATTATTCTATTCAAAAGTGGCTAAACTAGTAATTTGATGATTTAATTAAAATGTAAAAGCATTAAGAACTTGATAAATGTATTTAAAAGCGAGATGTATATCAGTTGGATCGTTAATACCAATAATTTTAGTTCAGAAGCAGATAAATCAATTAAGATTACATCTTTAAAATATCTTGTCTTGCCTAACGATTTCTAGATTTGTTGAATAAATTTTCATGACTTTGGTTTTAAGCACATTTTCCTTTAAATTAGTCTGCTAATTAATTCTGGTTAAAGAAAGAAATGTCCGAAATAAATAATGTGTAATTTGAAATAATACGAGAGGGTTTAAGGTGTGGTTTGTTATAAATTTTGCGCAAAGTTACACAAGGTCTAATTGCGATAGCCGTCCTTAATTTAGCAGTCAAAGACTAGAGGAAAGTAAGCTAGTCATTACCACTCACCGCCAACTCTTGGGCTAGTCTTTCCTTAATGAATAGTGGGATTGACCGTCACATATTGCTCCAACATTGCTGAAAGGGCGAACCAACGACCTAAAATTGCGAGTTGAGCACCCTAATCACCTGGTTATTTATGCTGGGCCGAGTTTAAAGTGAAACACAAAAATATTGTAATTTTAGAGTCATTTCTAACTGATTTCCTACTTAATGACACTTCATTTATACTTAACTAACTTCTGAAGTACACAACCAGACATAAGGTACATCGGAACTATCAATCAGTCCCTTGCGGCACTGCGGCATGTCTGCGGATTTATATTGTTAGAAAGCAGATTTCCCTTTGTGTAGCTTTATGCTTAACAACAAACAACATCTCTCGTTTTTAAACATTTAGTAAAGCACTTAAACAGAAAGTGAAACGTTGAGATCATAAATCACACTTTAGAGCTAAAGCAAACTGAAAAAAATTGAAACATTCCTTTATATTTCATTAAGTGTTTGTAACACATTTTAGACCATAATTTGTGTGCGTATTTAACGTAATAACAGCTTAGTTTTTGTGTAAATAGTATCGATTTGTTTCAGAGAAAAAATATACGGTAGAAATTTTAGACAAAATGTATAAATAAACTTTGATTGAACCGCTCAGAAAAACCAAGTAGTTTTTTTTAACATATAAAGTCCGTAAACTTACCGCTGAACCATAGAGAGAACATATAAGATTTATGATTGTATAATTTTATTTTTTTATAGAAATCGATATATTTATTACACTATTGAAACTACTTATAAGATTATATTCGGTGCTTTAGATGTTGGTCAGGCTATGTCTGGATGTAAAATGAATAAACATCAATAATTGCTCAGTCACTTAGACGAATAAATTCACGTTTATGTGTAAATATTACAGGGGCAGTTTTGTTGTTAGGCCTCATATTTTCCAGTGTTAGAGCTGATAATTTGTTTATTTGAACATAAACAAGGTTGCCCCAAATGACTCAGAGATTCGTCTAAATGCTTATAACCATAAAATACGGATTTAGATACCCTTAATATGCAAACAAACAAATAATGACTATCCTTGATACAGTCAATAGATACGCACCACGTTCACGTACACACACACACATACACATATATGTATACCTTGTCAGAAGAAAAACTCTACTCACAAAATGTTAAAGCTAACGTATGTTTCCTAAAAGAATTCAGTTACAAACCTGAGAAATAGAACATGCAATAAACAGTGTAGACCTTCGTATAGAATTAATTTAAAATCCTTGTATCAGAGCGGTTAACAACAATCATATGAGCGATCAGATTCTGTTTAGTTATACTCAACATTTGGTGCTAATTTAACATTACAATAACAGTATCAAAATGGACTAAACATGCTCTAAACATAAAAGTTGATATTTCATTTTGTCACTGAAAAGGTTAAATAATTTGATCGGAAAGTATGCCTAAAAGTCGCATAAAAATTATTTGCAAATCCAGAGACAAGAGTTAGCCTCGTAGACCTATTATGGCATCTGAAAGCTGAGTTTTAGCTTCTGCGAAGCCCTTCTAAACATTAGGCTACAAAGAATACGTAAATTTGTAATAATAACATTTTTCTATGTCAGAAAACCCACTCTTTCAATGCACGTAATTTGAACGAGTAGTTAAAAAAACTGGAACATTTTTCTACATACAAAACATATTTCCTTCATTGAAAACTAGCAGTCTGCTACCTCGCCCTTCTCACAAATGTTGAGGT
Organism: Carcinoscorpius rotundicauda; assembly: GCA_011833715.1. Classification (NCBI taxonomy): domain Eukaryota; kingdom Metazoa; phylum Arthropoda; class Merostomata; order Xiphosura; family Limulidae; genus Carcinoscorpius; species Carcinoscorpius rotundicauda. Next base: position 54,791,713 of record CM022399.1, on the reverse strand, counting down.
GAGAAACATACATAGATCATAAATAAAAAAAATAGTTGCATATATATATATATTGAAACGAGATTATTAGTGTAAAAAGTTCCTTTAAATAACAGATATTATACAACAGAATGATGCGGTACGTGCCGGTCAACTGTATGGCTTTTATATTTTGAGCTTCAGCTTACGAAATATTCCCAAACATATTTGTGTAAATCATGCTGAGAGGCTGCAGACAATATTTTTTTTCTTAGCTTGAAGATGGCTGTGTTTGTGACAACTATATTCACATGTACTATTGATAAAGCATACTTTGTCATAACAATGAAAATTAAAGAAATTGAGTCAATATTTATCTAATAATAATTTGCACAGGACAGAATATTTTTGATTAATAGTATTTTTGTCTAACCCGTTTGTAAATACGTATATATAAATAGAACACTTAAAGGCATTTGGATCAATTAATAGCAACTTCGTTGGCAAATGTTCATGAAACAACGTACACTTCAGTTACTAGCAATGACTTCAGATCTTATCACCTTTGATCAAAATGTATTACACATAAATATATAGCAATATGACTTGCATTAAGTTTATGAATGGATATTTAATTTCTACAACCCATTTTGATCTCTAATTAATAAGTTTGATAAACTGTTATGCACTTCAATAAACAGAAAATTCATTACGAAAACAGTTAGTGAATAATTCATCAGAATAGTAAGTGTAATTTGTTAGTTAATGAGATAAAGCAGTTTATATTAAATATGCCTATAGTTAAATCTGTTAAAACCGTCTTCATTATAATTAGTTCAGCAAAATATTAGTATATGTTGAACGTCTGTAGTTAAACGATAACATAAGAGAAATTGTAATCACTATAAAGAGTTGAGTTATAAATTAACACAAACATTATTATTCCAAAATAACACAAATGTGTGTGAAATATTGTTTTCTAACAATAAAAATAAGGTGCAGGTTTATTTTAAAATTGTGTTTATTTAGGTACACAATTGCGTTGTTAAATCACATTTCTGTTATGCATATGCAAATTATAAATCAGGCAACACATTTATCTTTTACTTTGTTAATCCACAATAAATCTTTTGTTTTAACTGGAAATTGGGTCGTAGCTGTCCAAATACAATACCTAAGTTGCTGTTCTTACAGTCTGTTATAAACTTCTCAATAGGAATAAATAAAAATACATTAACTTTAGAAATATAAATAAATACAATTCGGTTTTAAGTAACAATGATAGTAAAAAAAATAATTTACGTTATCATATACAGTTGTAACTCAATAAGCCAATGATGACAGAAATAAAACAATTATGCCTATACATATACGTACATACAAACTTATGTATAAATTTCGAGTACAATTAATCCTGTAGCTTTAAACCATTACAATCTCCATCACGGAAAACAAGAAAAGTAAATATTTAAATGTGATAAAAAGATAAATTTATTAAGCCTGCACTTCACTGTATTTAGATATTGAAACTATAAACCAAGATGCAGCTTAATTAACAAATTAAATTAATCCTAATTAATTACAAAAGCAATTTTCCATAAAGTACTTAATGAACTATATTTATAAGTGTTGGTTTATTTAATTATAAGTACTGCTTATCAGATTTCTGTGAACAACCCAAAAGTATGACTAGTTAATTCAAACCTTGCTGATAAAACAATTTAAATTAATTATAATAAGTTTGTATTGACTTAGATAACTTAGATTATGCTCACATCATGTCATTAATAGATCAAATTATGTGTTTGGTTGTAAGTCCAATAGTAACACACTGGGTTCGGTCGGTTTAAGACATTTTTATCTAAATATGTATGTTAAATTCAAAACAGAAAGCAAATTTAATAATAAAAGTATTATAATAAATATTAAGTCAAAATGAAAAGTAATACATTCGAAATACAAGAGGTGTTAAAATATTCACTACGTCTCAAGGGTTTACATGTTAAAACGGTACACTGAAATGAATTTAACTGATTTGGTTTAATTTATTTTGAATTTCGCACAAAGCTACATGAGAGCTATCTGTGCTAGACATCCTTAATTCAACAGGGATAGACTAGAGGGAAAGCAGCTAGCCATCACCATCCACCGCTAACTCTTGAGCTACTCTTTTACCAACAGATAGTGGGATTGACTGTAACATTATAACGCCCCCACGGCTGAAAGGGCGAGCATGTTTAGTGTGACGGGGATTCGAACCCGCGACCCTCAAATTATGAGTTGAGTGCCTTAACCACATGGCCATGCTGGGTCGTGAATTTAAATGTTAAAATAACCCATTACAGCTCACGGCTATTTTACTAGGTAGTAACCTTCAAGTATTTATCTCGTGCTTAACGATGTGTGTGCACTACATTAAGTTAGTTCTCGTGTTAATGTATTAGCTATAGAGCAATAATGCACGTAGGCTTATATATATTTTTAAAAAACAGTTTATAAGAATATATATTTCAGGAACTGTCAAGGAAAGATTGGTTTTTGAGCTTAGTGATTTTTACACAACGATGTTTCATTGGTTTAGCAGACAGACAGAAGACAAATAACATTATGTTTACGATACCACTACTTCAGTGTACATAATGAATCTAGATAATTTGTGTTTGTTGGAAGTTTTAAGCACAAAGCTACACAATGGACTATCTGTGCTAATCATCGACAAAATCCCACATATATATATATAGGTATAAATATTTAGCTTCATATTTATTTTTAGAATCCTGTCTTCTGAATAACTTAGAATAATAAATTCATAGCGTCGGTGTTACGTATCCTTCAAATTATATACACTTATTCAAATTCTATACCACTATATATTGTGGTGAGAACAAGACATCTAAAAGCACCGTGCAAGTAGCAAATACATATTCTACATACATTCCGATGACACCTCTGTCGATGCCACATGCAAGACAATGGCCATTATTAATAGAGCCTTACAAGCTGCAGTCAACGCCTTCTTGGTTTATAGTCGTTGGTAATGCTTTATTATTAATGCCATAAAAACCAAGGTCGTTGTCTTTGGACCAGTTTTATATCTGGATCGAGTATGTTTCCATCTAACTCTAAAATGGCGTCAAGTATTTTGAAGTCACCAGACTGTTCTTGAATACAACTCCACTTTTTATGACGATTGTCAGGAACTTCCTAACGTTAAAATCTACCTTTTCTTCTGCATTCATTGGGTCTTGTTCAAACTATAGCCACACCACATATAACCCCTTCTACACCATACTTCAATTTATGAAGCGTCATGCCCTCCACGTCGCTTTCAACATATAACTACCTTGTCCAACTGAAGAACTTAATGACTGTGTTCATTTTCTACGGGTTCTAGTACATCTCAGAGACCTCCTCAATGCTGTTTTCAAACCTATAATGCCATTTTTGGGAACCTCTCTTTTCTACTTCAACCAAAAGGATATTCTTACAACCTGCATTTGTAAAGCCCTTATGTGATGTACTTGCCACCAATAAACCTACTCAAGATGTTCCTATGCAAGATGTCCGACCATTTCTATCGTACGAATTGATTGTTCTTTCCATGCTTCCGTTGCTGTTTGAAATAATGGTTGGACAAAAGAACAACGAACACAAAACAAGAAACGTAACACAACAATATTGAAAGAAAGAAACAAATTTGTCTCACAACATATAAAAATAATAAATATTACAATTTTTCCGCTCTCACACCACATCTAATTTCGTCTCCTAAAATATAATAAAAAGAATAAAAAGTTGAATTTTATAACATAATTTGACCAAAGTGAGGTTTAAACTTTCTGCTGGCCAACAGCCTTTCGGCTGAAGTGAAATATAACATCCACATATCCATGCATACATACAAAACATTTTAATTGAAATTGTGATTGAATCAAGTTATTATTAAATCAAGCTATTACAGAGAAACCAAAATTCAACTTAACAATCAAGAGAATTAGGACTTTGTTATTGTCAGTTTTCAGCGCAAGGCAACACAATCTGCGCTCTGTTCATCGCAGAGAATCGAGCACTGGACTTCTGCATTGTAAATCCGTAAACTTACGGCTAACAAGTGAAAAGCCAATTAAAGAGTTAAGAGCTCTTAAAATATTAGGTATCGTACTTCGGATTCTAATCGTTTCTCGCACAAACGAGAAAAACTACTGAGTAAGAATTATAAACTTGTGCTTGTTGCTAGACTTGACAGGTTTACCAATTATATTTAACACCATGATGTTTATACAGATCATCAGCTACAACTAACAATCAAGAGACAATTTAATATTGTGTCTCTCTGTCAAGTACTACAAAACATTGTTATCGAGCACTGATGTCTTAACGATAATTTGAGAAATTTATCTGTTAATAATTCATTACATAAAACCTTCGTTTGGTTTGACTTTACTTGTAGGTCTGGTAATTTTGATTTTAATATATTTCAAGTGTTTAACTCTATTTACATATACTTGGCAAATACAACTTCTTAGAAGAACTGGATACTGTTAATGGTAAATCAAGTAATATTCTTGTCAAATATGCACTGGAAATGGTTTGATTAGCTATTGTAAGTTAATGTTTATATAACCATTACCAAGCACTCTTTGAGAATATTCTTCAAACTTTTACAGTACAATACTATGTAAAATTAACTTAGAAGTATAAAATACCTTCAGTTAATGTTGTGTTGATCACGGTGCGTATTCGTCTTACGCAAGGTAAATATCCAAGTAAACTGTCATAAGCAACACGTAAACCCTTGTAATTTAAATGTCTATGTGTTTATACAATATAAAATTGCCATTCAAACTAAACTTCAAAACAAAGACGAAATATTTCGAGGGTCGAAAAGAACCTACTTTATCAACACGCTCTAGAACGACTGATATCTAACAGACGAGACTGGATTCACTCCGTTTGAAACACTCAGTCGTAGCATAAATGTGCAAATAAGAGATTTAATAACTATGTAGGTAACCCGCAGTAAAGGTTGCATAGGGATGTGTAGACCTCAATTAGCTCAGCCTGAGACCGTTTAGTACGATTTTCTTTAAGTAGATGATAGTCCAATAACTGTTTTTTAGAGCGCCAACTGCACGAATTAAGCTCTGACCGCCTTGCAATGACCAGGGCTAGCTCTACTTGGGTATTCACATATATTGCTGTGCTATTGTTACAGGCAACTGGTTCTTTGGTAAAATTATAATGATTATACAGATTTAAGTTTTTCATCCTAACATGGCTGACACCACGTAGATCAACAAGCTTATAAATAGGGTCGCGTGCTTCCCTCTAAACGATATAAATTTCCTTAGATTACAGCTAATGAAATATAATGATCAACTGCACCAACCGATAACTACTTAACTGATAGGTGAGCAATAAAACGCACGTGATTTAGGCCTTTGAATGTTTTCATTTTTAAAACAACCCAAGTTTGCAGCTACATTCAACTTACAATTGGAGCAATTATAGTTCTTTTTTTAGCACGTTACGTTGTGGTTTCCTTGTCTGTCTCCATCAATGGCCACAATTCTAACCAAATGCTGTAATAACACCTCATCCTGTATTTTACATTTAGTGGTGTAATCGTAACAATCTAGACAGTGTGACTATGACTTTTAAAGTCAATTCAAAATTCAGCTCAGTATATTTTTTGTTGTTCAAATCTTATCCACAAATATTCAAGGATTCTTGCGTATGTAAAATATTTGTGACCAGTGATATCACTTAAGAAAAAGAAAACATTGAAATTAAAACAGATGTTGTCAAAAAACATTAATAACAACCTGAATAGTTTTATACTTACACTTTCATGCTATTTACAGACAAACAGCTTTAAAATTACACTTGTTTATATCTATACATATGTCATTTTTGAAAGATGCTCGTCTCATTCTATTACATAAAGTATATATATAATTATTTTCGCTTTCTTCACGAGCGAGAGATTCTATACAAAACCGCATAAATCTTGCTTTGTTTCATATATAAAAAATGAACTAAGAATACTGTGCTTAATTAACCTTAAAATAAACTTTGAGTAGTTTATAATACAGTATGAATTTCAATCACAAATAAATACGTATATTTATTAATTTCTCGTTGAAATTAATATGCCTCTATTACCTAAATAAGTTTCTCATATATTTTCAGAGTTGTTTTAAACTAATGATATTTTTTACACGATAATGATATTTTTACGTATTAACTCTTTCTTGAATTGTATTAACAAGTCACATAGCTTTGTCTAACGACACGAATATCATCATAAGTGTTTTGTTCATAGTGTACCTGAAAGTTTAACTTCAATAATTCAAAATCTTTCAGCCCTTCAATCATCATCTGCTTGTATTCTTTCCTTGAAATGAAAATATACAACAAAAATAGAAACACAGTTATACATTTAAGAAAAGTTAACTTTTCATTTAAAACAAGTAAACAATTAAATAAGATATTAATTATTATGCATCAATTATGCATTATAATTAATTATTATGCATTCATGTCTACAGCTCCAAAGAAACACGTCTCATAATCCAACCTTGTTAAACATGTTAATGTTCACAGTTTATACACTGAGCGTTTGCTAAATATTTTAGCGTACATGTTTTTGTACCAAAGTGTTGTTAGTCTAAATACTTTTAACCTGAAAATTTGTCAAATATGTTGGTGTACACACATTATACACAGATCATTTGCTAAATATGTTAGTGTATATGCTTTATACATTTAAATTTTATTGGTGTACGTACACGCTTTATACACCTAACGTTTGTATATGAATACCCGTTATAAACTTTTATAACTCGAACGTTTGCTGATGTGAACATTTTATACAATGAACGTTAACTAAGCGGAGTTTTAACAAGTACTGACGGTTGAAATGTTAATTATCTACTATATGTCGCTATAATTATAATTATGCACTTATAAATGTGTACATTTATTGATATCTTTATAACAATTGTTATCTAGTTATATATTTCTACATGGGCGGTATATTGCTATATTTTGAAATTTTTATAAATACAGTTTATGTAATATATATATATATATATACACAAGTTCATATACACTTCTGTTAGAAAAAAATAACTTTTATTTATAGACAAAAATAATGCTTTATTTAGAATAAATATTTATTTGAAATTTATTCAGATTTTTTTTAATATACACATTTAGCACTTTTATTAAGAATTACACTTTTGTTGCAAGTTAATATATTTTTTATCAAAACCATTTTACTGAAACGTATCGTAATATTGCAGATTTTATGAAATACATGATTGATCCTATACCACTCTTTTCACTGTTTAAAATCAACCGTTTTGAAACTCCAGGTGCTAGTCCTGAAACAAAAGTTTAGTAATTAATCATTATTTCGTGTCTCGTATTTCTGCAACGAAGCCGACAAACTGGTGATTTTCATATGTTTTCTGTTTAGTCCTCGAACGGTAATTATAATGAGTTCATTAAATTCATGAGAGCAAATAAAACAGAGACAATTATTTTCATGTTTATCTTCATCTTGAAGGTGCTATTATTGATTGATCTATTGAGTGTACAACTGAGTCATTACTTATTTATATGTAGGAAGTTAAACGTTTGTACACATCTGTACAATAGATGAATTAGAAACATTTAAGATAAAATTCAGCATGTCAAGTTATAGTAACTGAAGCTTTGTATAACGAATTAATACATAGTATATGAATACCCTATCTAATATCTTCTAAGACCTCGTCAGGTATACTGTAACTATAACATAGATGGCGTTTTAACGATTAATCGTGGAACATTTAGTTTAAAATGACAAGGCCTGGCATGGCCGAGCACGTTAAGGCGTGCACTCGTAATCCGAGGGTCGCAGGTTCGCGCCCGCGTCGCGCTAAAACATGCTCGCCCTCCCAGCCGTGGGGGTGTATAATGTTACGGTCAATTCCACTATTCGTTAGTAAAAGAGTAGCCCAAGAGTTGGCGGTGGGTGGTGATGACTAGCTGCCTTCCCTCTAGTCTTACGCTGCTAAATTAGGGACGGCTAGCACAGATAGCCCTCGAGTAGCTTTGTGCGAAATTCCAAAAAACAAACAAACAATTAAAATGACAAAGAATATTTAGGCAAGTAGCCAATCTGAAACATGTCATAACAACATAATCAGAAACGTATCCATTTAATATTTTCAAACTATATCAAAGTAAAAATAGTCACTTAAATCTGTGAAATCTGTTTACAATGTTAATTTTTTTCTATATACTTACTATGATAGATGACCTCCTTCACAAGGTTATGGCAAATATTGTATATTAATTTATAAAAACCGTCTTATTTGAATATTTTTATTTCATACAACTTGATAAAAAAGCTACATATACACCACCGTACGAGATGTCATTTTAAAGTAATAATGCAATGGAAAAATATAGTATTTTCTGCCTTATTTCCTCTTACTTATTCCTTGAGATAGCCAGCCCCCAGTATGTTTGCGGAATTATACTGCAAGAAAATGTGTTTAGATACCCGTGATGGGCAAAGCACAGATAGCTCTTTGTGTAACTTTGTGCATAAATAACACAATAAACAAACCTAAGGATAATTTTTGGGTTTAAGTACAATGAAATATGACAGTAACCGATTATATAGAGAAAAAACATCGATTTATCAAAATCAGATTAAGGATAAACATAACGAAAGCTAGGTTGCAGAACACATCGGATATTATGATAACAACACTGACAGAAAACAAATTAATTGCGACACTGCCATATTAACTTAAGTGCAGACTTCAAATGTAAAGGACAGTATAGTGTTACTCCCCAAACACCAGTCAAAATAATGTCTTAAGACTGTTCCAGTCGTCAGGTGTGATTGAGAAATTATTTTAAAATGAACTTGTTAAAGACAATACTAATAACCTTGTCTTCCTTAGTACGTACAATAAACACTGATAACTTCTTCCTCCTTAATGAGTTATTGTAACCTATTACTATTAACCTAGTTTCTTTAATTCAATAAAATTATATCGATAATCTTATGTTTTCTACTGAAATATAACGATACTGAAAATCTTATCATACAATAATAATAATTCCTTTCCATTCGTAACGGGTTATCAGAAGTTTTACAAAGGATTGTTGACCTCATACATTTTCACTATATGTTAGTTTTCTAATTGCAAGAAGGTGATATTTCACCTAACACACAAAATAAAACATCTTTTGCAGTTACCCAAATGCGCTATAGTATTTTCGATATAAGATACCAGATAGCGAAGCGAATAAAAGAAAAGAGAGACGAAAGAACCAAGTTACAAATGAATTAGTTTTCTTTCAATAATTTTTATACAATTAAATATCTTGCCCTTTGATACATTAAAATAGTGAGTACTTTTACTAAGATATTTATTATCCTAACTGTATGTAATCTCATCATAAAACATGTGAATATTGTAGTTAAACAACAGTACGTCAAAAATATATATTGGGTCGAGATCTGTTGACACACGTTTCAGTTTATTTACATTAGTTGGCATTTATAATAGTTGCACAATCAACATTTAAGGAGATAGATGAGTTATTATTAGTTTTTCTTTTTTGTGTGGATTTTTATTAGTCAACACTTTTTGTTGAATTAGGTAGGAAATTAAAAAGATCAATGTTTTTGGTTCCCAGGTATCATTAGCACAAGGATAATTAAATAGGTAAATAGAAGGGCCAGTTTTAACCTTTTTCGTGTATCAGTCAACGCAAGAACTAAACACATTGTTAGGAACGTCAGTTCTAGTACCGACTAAAAAAACACTAAACTTTTATAACATCCCTATTCATTTCGGACCATCCTGTATAGTGAGTACATATCAAGTATTATTTGAATCTAATGGATTATAATATTTTTCGTAGTCAATAAATAAATTTTGACTCTCGTAAATCAAGCTAGTTTTTTTTTTCTATTTTATGGTGTATTCAACTGATTACTTACGCACTTCTATGTACACAACACAAATGCCAGGAATGTACTTCTAATATGAATCATAAACAACGTTATAATGCGACTTGTAGAATACTGTGATATATGTGGTACAAAATAGAATATCTTTATACTACATTGCACCAACAAATTAATACTTAGTTGAAGTTACTTGGATTTTAAATAAATTTATTTTTTGTTAAATTTTCCAACGAAATAGAAACCGTCCTTGTCACATTGAGACTAAACAATCCATTACGTTTTAATATACGACTGAAGATATATATATATAAGAAAATTAAGCAATGTGCAAAATTTATTAGAAGGTATAACCGAGAACCTCTGATACAAAATTTAATGGAAAGGTAAGACGAATCTTTGTTATTCTACTTATATAGATGTTCATATATTATGTATTAAAAACTTATCCTATAAGACCTTACACTAACCATCACTATGCTACACTTTCTTTGAGTCAAAATTGATAAAAGGCATCTAACATTTCCTACTTTCAAGATAGTCTAAAGATTTTAGAAATATGAATTATTTGTGTTAAAAATTCCGTTAATATTTTTTTAAAAAGCAAAAGACTAATTTAGAGCATCAGAGCACACATACCTGCAAGCATGTTGTGTGACATAGATTAAAACTTTATAAGAATTAGTCATAAGTTATTTTTGAATTATTTCCCTTCAGTAATTGATAATAAACATAACGTATAGCCATTTTTATCACCATACATAAAATTATTCATACTTTTACGGAAGGGTTACTATTATAATCAATAATTAAAAACAGTCACGTTTTAGCACAAGTAAAACATATTTATGTTATTGCGTTACTTTATCATGATATTTTATTTACGTTATTGCGTAACATTATCATATTTTTGTTACTGTTGAAATTAAGCCGGCCTGGCATGGCCGAGCGCGTAAGGCGTGCGACTCGTAATTCGCGGGTTCGCGCCCGCGTCGCGCTAAACATGCTCGCCCTCCCAGCCGTGGGGGTGTATAATGTGACCGTCAATCCCACTATTCGTTGGTAAAAGAGTAGCCCAAAAGATGGCGGTGGGTGGTGATGACTAGCTGCCTTCCCTCTAGTCTTACACTGCTAAATTAGGGACGGCTAGCACAGATAGCCCTCCAGTAGCTTTGTGCGAAATTCCAAAAACAAACAGAAATAAAGCCTAAAATTAAAACCTAACACAAGATCAGTTTTTCAAATACTTACTGATAAAAACCTATTCAAGTAAACAATTGGAGTCAGTTATTAAAATAATATCACACGTTCAATACTTTCACCTCTCAAACATGTCAACGTGTAATTTAATTTAAATGTCAGTATAAGCGTCTTCAAAACAGTTTAAGTAAATATATAAATAATAACAAAATTCCACTACAAGAAACATAAAAAGAGAAGATAAACATAATACTACTTGTAAATAAGAAGTAAAGTCGATATTCTATTTCGCATCCTAATAATTAGGAAAGCCGAGCCTAAGTGTGAAATATACTGTTACAGAAACATCAACTCGTAGAGTTCCAGGTGCCATATGGCACATTCATTGAAAGTATTTACCGATGGCTCAGAAAGGCCAAATTCAAGCAATTTTACATCGTGCTGTTATTATAATGACAAATGCCTTATACAGAAGTTCTTTACGAAATCTTCTCCCTCTCTTTCAGAATAGCCAAATTCCAGCAGTTCGACATACTTATGTAACTGTAAAGACGAGTGTACCTTATGTTGTATCCCAGGCCCGTCGCCAACGTGTCGCCCGCTAAAACACTCAGGGAATAATTCAGGATGTGACACTCGTCTCGTTTGCGAGTTTGTTTCTAATTAAAAGGTCAGAGGTCACCAGGCTGGTCTAGCTCAGTTACAGGGACCGGAAGGTGTAGAGTCTTGTTTATCATCATAAATAGAAGTTTAATACAAAAAAAACTCCTGTAAGTCTTCGTAGAAGAATGGTACAAAATGGTTTATATTACAATACCTTATTTTCGATACTATTTATGATTTTTCTTCTAAAACCTAAGGTTAATATTAACCACAGGCTTAATACTGCGCACTTCACTACAGATACAATACTTTATTTTTATACAGATAATTAATTTATTTGTTTTGACTCTGTCAAATAACTGCACATACAGATTATACAAGAAGAAGTGCTAATTTCCTAAAATTCCACACTTGGACTTATATTGTTTGTTATACAAATGGAAAATTTATAAAATTAACTGTTTTGGTTGTGGTAAATATGTTATCTTGTAATTTTGCCTTATCGGGAGTTATAGGCAGAGAATTCAAACACCATAGTTTCTGTTATTGTGTTTGAATTCTCTTTCTGTAACTTCCGATAAACCCAACTGACTTACATATTACCCAGCTAAAGCTCCATAACTCAAGCAGACATCAGCTTGTATCTAATTAAGCCTAATTAGGATAATTTAGGAGAAAATAAAAAGATGATATATTGAATATTTAACATTCTGTGTGGAACTACAAAATTTACGATCTAAACTTTTATTTAGAAGTTTAGACAGATGTTAAATACTTTACGTCAGTCAATAGAAATGAGTTTCGACACTTTAGAACAATAATTTTCAAGTAAAAAAAACATGTCAAATTTCAAGAAGCCTGCTACAGTTTATACTTGATAGAATACTATAAAAATTTGTTTGTAATGTGTAATTATTGTGTATTTTCAAATGAAAATATTCCTTTCTAATAACGTAGAAAGCAAAACTTTTACTGTGCCTTTCGTAATCCTTTCTCCAAACCATCTGTAATCCAAATTTATTGTTATTTCTAAACCATTCAAGTCATATAGTATTTACAGGAAATGTTTAGCAGAATGAAATTAGCGACTTTTATTACACACAATCTGAAGCTTTATCTTATGAGTAATTGAAAAATTAGGAACGTAAACAGGATGTAAATGTATTACTTTTATACGCTGTAAAAAGTATTTCAATTTTAATTTTATTTGAAATGTTACACAGCAAAGCCAGATTTAATTAGTCTGGTGAGTTTTTCCTCAATTAACTTGACTTTACATTACCAAGATAAAGCACCGATTTAATATTTTATTGAGTCACTGAATACAATATTAAACAGAAGTTTTATATATATGTAACAACTCTTTACAACTGCGTTAAACAGCAGCCAGATGTTATATACAACAGCTCTTAAATATTATAAATTCAAATAGATATTACATACATAAACTCTAATGGGTTTCAAACTGGAGCACTTACACACAGTTTACTCTTCAGCCTCAGGATAGCTCCCGCTGGTATAGCGGTTATTCAAAGGAGTTACAACGCTAAAATTAGCGGTTCGATTCCCCTCGGTGGATACAGCAGATAGCCCGATGTGGTTTTGCTATGAGAAAAGACACACAGACACCCTTGTCAGAATAATAAAGCACTTTAGCATGTTAAGACAAAACATGTGATATTGAACAGCAGCAATGTATGATTTTCAACAGCTCATTGCCGTTGCCTTAAACAGTATCTACGTATTATGTACAAGTCTTTATCTTTATGTTAAACAGTAGCTACATATGATGCGAACCAACATGGCCAGGTGGTAAGGACGATTGACTCGTAATATGAGAGTCATGGGTATGAATCCCTTTGGCACCTTACATGCTCGCCCTTTCAGCCGCGAGGTCGTTACAATGTGACGCTCAATCCCACTATTCGTTGGTAAGAAAGTAGTCCAAGAGTTGGCGGTGGGAGGTAATGACTAGTTGCCTTCTCTCTAGTGTTACACTGACATCTTAAGAGCGGCTAGCGTAGATAGCCCTCTTATAACTTTGAGCGAAATTCAGAAACTATGCACGTGATATCTGACAGCGTCATGTTAAACAGTAGAACGCTATCATTATAATAGCAGCAATATATTATATATAACAATATTTACCATTAAAACAGCAAATAGATATTACATACAGTAGATTTTGACTTTATAACAACAACATGTCATATATATAACATTTTTTTACTATTATAACAGCAATAGATATTAACGTACAACTGTTCTTTATAATGTTAATAGCAACAAGATACTATTATACAGCAGATTTATTCCTTTATGTTAAACAGCATCAAGATGTTATATGTAACAAACCTTTACGATTATGACAAATATCAGATAGATATTACAAGATGAATAAATAAAAAAAATTGAAAATTCGAAATCTTCAAATAGGATCGTAACAAATAAACAAAGAAAGTTATAAACATTATTTACTGAAACTATAAATCCCTATTTTGGCTTCATGCTGTTATCTACAATTACATTTGTTGGAGTCAAAATAGGGATTTGGAGTTTAAGTAAATAATGTCTACAGTATCTCTAACATTGTTTGTTTACTTTTCTTACGATTAGTATTTTCATTTTTTTAATTCCTACCTTTTTACTTAGCTTGTTTGTCAGATTTTGTAATACTCAACTTTATGTAAAGAAATACTTGATACAGTAACTAGCTTTATAAACCGTGATGATAATAAACATAGCTAGAAACTAGCTGATACGTTCATAATGATATACTGTAGATAATAACTATTTGATCGCATTAGTTCGAAATGTAAAGTATGAAGTTGCATATAGAGATTGTCACTCAGATTTGGTTGAAAATACAATGAGCGTTTACAGTTTCTGTCTAACTAAATTCACTATGTGTTATACATAGTAATGGGCAAATATACACTTAAAGGCACAACCCACACTATGTGTGTATAAAGTTTTACCAGTAGAAAAGCAGCCTTTTAAAATAAAACATATCAATCTGAAACACAGCTTTCAGAAACTCTCGTGTCTTTTAAAGTAATTATTTTACGAATGAGGGTAATAAAACTTAATATTATATGTATTTTTTTTACTCCTTCATTTCATACATAATAAATGTTTGCTCCATTAGGACACTGATTGGATAGTGTACAAACCGTTAAGTATCTATATGTTAAGCCATCCGCTATTAGTAGCTGATAATTTCTGTTTCACCTTGTACATGAGATTTTCACAGAAACGATACATGTGTATAAGAAAACTAACTTCAAGAGGTAATGATAAGACGGTTTATGAATTATGATGGTTTTTAAGTAATGTAAAATGCAGAAAAAGAGATCGACTTTTCAATACTTTTAAGACCTTCGCAGTACCTCATTTAGTATTCTACGAGAGGTTTGGTTGCAATATATCACGCCTTTTTATCGTAAGCTGGTAAGCAAATAATGATAACTACAATAGGGTCGTTTTGAGAGGATTTTCTTTTCCTTGAAAGTCTAATATGCATATTTTGCATTTTGATATCTCTACATCCGCTTTAAAAATTAATAGTAAAGGTTTTAAAGTGCGGCTTGAATTTACTATTTAAGGTGCTTTTTTGTCAGAACGTTCTGTGACAGTTTGCGATTCCTATTATGAACCATTATATTGGCCCATGATAATGAATAACAGCTGCATATGTCACATACTATTATATCTAAGATGAGTCATTCACACAATTAAAACCGTTTTGAAATAATACTTAAGGACAGCTAGCCACGACGAACGACTAGTATTACGCTGCCTAGCTAGGGATGACTTGCGCAGATAGACCTCGTGTAGTTTAGCCCGAAATTACAAAATTTTACAAATTAGTGCAGAGACGGACCTACTTCACAAGTTCTTTCTTTAGGGGAATGTTTAGAAAAATGGTCTCAACTAACCTTTTATTTTTTCATTGTTTCTATCGGGCAGAAAATAACACTTTGAACAAAGAAATTGTTTCAACAATATCTATAGTGTTAGTTTTTCCCGATAAGTAAATTAAAGCAGCTGTTAAATAGAATACCTTTAACATATGTATTATATTTATTTCTACATGGAGCGGATGATATAATTCATTAACAACTTAATGATAGGGAAAATCTAAAACAGACACCAAAACGATAGAGGTAGTATCGAGTCCATTAGCACATGTTTAATAATGTATTAACTCAGAACCTGTTAAGCACTTCAGACCTAGTTTAAGTATAAAGTTTTCAAAGTAATATTGATTAGTAGCTATATAGCCATCTGTTACTGTACTGTTACCCGATCAGACTTTTAATAATATATTCCAGAAATCTGAGTAAATTATATGCGTGTAGTTTTATCGTGATTGAGAATTGAATAAATCATAGCCAACAGTTTTCTAATGGAGACTAAAGTAAGGTTTTACAGAATTAAAGAGGCAAAGTAGTGATTCATTTTTGATTATATGCATATAAGCCCACACATAAGTATAGTTATACGTAAAGTATGTATAGTTATATATGATGAAGTTTTCAATTATTATATATTTAAAAAGGTGCACGAGGAACTTGGTGTATATTGAGCTGTGCAAGAGCGACGTCTACCTACGAGTAAGATATCAAAGTACATGGTTTATATCTAAATTTTGATATAAATTAATAACAATTTTGGGCTGAGAAGTTTATTACGTGCACGTGAGAAAAAATAAAGGAAAACAAAATATACAACGTAATTGTCACAATTACAAGGATTTATGGAAACGAAACCATCTAATTTTTTCCAGCGTTCTTGTAAACTTTTAAACTTAGCCACCTTCCTCACTTTCAGACATATAATATTTAACTTTCTAAAGTTACACGTACGTTTTCAATAATAATAGCAATTTTTACGTCAAACCTCCTTTACAAGCATTATTGGTCAATTGTTAGCATGTGACAACATTACGCAACGTACGCCATCTGCTTCCTGTCTAACTGTGGTTAAGTCCATATTTATGTGCACCATTTTAGCTTTTCACGTAGCTTGTTAACTATCTTTCTTTCTATTTTCTCTACCTATCTTCATTTGTTTTCATGTTTATACGATAATGTTAAAATTATGGTTCTAATTAATGAGAGCTACGTATAAAAATTTACTTTTATTATGAAATTATGATAACAAGTTTTAAATATGGCATATATTTTTTCTGTAAAGCGTTAAAATGCAAAACATATATATCAGGTTACAGTGTTCTGTTAGCTAAGTTGACTATCACTCTTATTGTCATTCTACTTAAGCGTCAGCCAACTACTTCATTTTCTGTTGCTTTGTCAGTTTACAAAAACGACCATTGGCGACAATTAAACGAAATTCCATTGTAATTTTGTCAGTAATTTAACCAAATAATTAAAATGCATGCTACTGTTTTGTCATCGTCTATGGCAACAATTAAACCAAATCCAATTGTTATTTTATCAGTCAACTAATCCAACAATTAAAACGCATACTGTTGTGTTGTCATTGTCTACGGCAGCAATCAAACGAAATCCAATTGTTATTTTGTCAGTCAATTAATCCAACAATTAAAACGCATACTATTCTATTGTGTTGTCATCGTCTATAGCAACAGTTAAACCAAATCTTATTGTTATTTTGTCAGTCAACTAATCCCGCAACTGAAAAACATGCTAATATATTTTCATCCGCTATGGCAACAGTTAAATTAAATCCCATTGTTATTTTCAGTCAGTTTCGTCAACAATCACATCACATGCAAACGGTTTTTTCACTTCTGTAACAGCTGTTTAACGAAATTTTCATGTTTAGTTATTTAATTTCTGTAGTGCATATTGATGTACAGAATGCATTTTAATTTTAGAAATAAACGACCTTATATCACCAAATTGTTGGATTTCTCTAGTATTGAAATTATAGTTTTATTTTCCAGTCTTTCCGGAGCAACGGGTAAACCACACACTACTGTTTTTTTTATCAGTCAAGTAATCCAACATTTAAACCACATGTTATTGTTTTGTAGGAACTCTTAAATCAAATCCTGTTGCTGTTGTCACAATCTTCTGAAGCAACAGACAAACCAGATCCATAGCAGTAACAACTTACTCATAGTCATTTTCTGTTAGTTCTCTACTATTACAGTTAAACAATCATACAAATATAATAAAGACAAAATAAAACATATCCAACCATTAATGTGAAATGTCATTAAATATTAAACATAAAATTTTGAAATCGGCAAGAGGCTATTAAGAATAAATGAATGAGTAAATGTTTAAAACTCAATTAAAACTCAAGTACGTTGTTTTATCAAACCATATTCTAATTATAATTTGCAAATGGTTCTTATAAACATGATAAATATTTCATTTCAACTACTTTATCTATTTCAAACCATAGCGGTTTTTATTTATGCAATGTGATAATATAAACAGAATCTCAACCATCACCGTATCTGTCGTATCCTACTAGACCTGATGAACAAAAGATCGGTAGATGCGGGATATAGCGGATATAGTGTCAATGAAACATTGTTCTCCATATTGTTTTACTTTCATTAATGTTTTCTTAGACTTTTGTTAATCAATAATCACAGATATGATAAGCTGATCTTAACATTTCTTTTGCATTTTGTGATAAAGGTTTCTAACAGTTTGTAATATTTGTCTCTTTATTTTCAAATGAGAAATTTGTTCAGATTTTCATTTCAAATTACCGATTTGTTTTTACATAGTTCACTATCTGCGAGGTCCACATAACAAAACTCATTGTAAAGAGCATTCTGCTGAAAAGCAAAGTAAAATTATCTCTTTCCTGGGTATATTAGGATAAAATCAGCAGTGAGTAGAGACAATAACTGCAACATTTCTTGTTGGTAATTTTTATTTCTATGATATGAGTGACATTTTTGCTATCACAGTCTGGTAATTCAACTATGTCATGAACTCCTAGGCAACTTGGCACATAATTTTTTTTTTTTTAAATGCGTTTAAAATCGTGATAGAGTGAATATAAACTACATCAATAATGCTAGAGGTACTTCACGTTTTCTAGCTATTACAAACCATAATACAAGCGTTATGGTGACAGGTTTCACTTGGAAACATTTCACAGTAAGCACAGTTCTTTTTTTGAATAAAACAATACAAATTCCTTAAATTAAATTCACGTAAACTCTCATATAAAAAGAACGCGTTCATGAATTCTGTAGTAAACAATAGTTCTCTGCAATTAAAAATAACTCGCTCTCAGAAACTAAACGGTCATGACTAGTGTGTCAACAATGAATAAATATTTGTTTACCGAGATTTACGAGCTCACACACAGAAACATTTTGATTATGATTTTCTACTCTATTTCATGACTGAGGTCAGGTTTATTAAAAATGCTTTGTTAAACATGTGGAAGTCCAAACTCATTTCACATGAATTTCTTATATTATTTAATTTAAAGACCCAAAAGAACATTGTAAGTTCTCCTAAAGTATACGTAGACGAATAAGATGTGTTGTAAGTCATAGGTTATTCTCAGCACAGAGAGGCTGTAGATTAATGACACAATGAATTAATTAATATATTATTAGAATCTGTAGATAACTGCCATTGAAGCTTGCAACCAGATACAATGAATATCCCACTATTAGTTAGTAATAGAGTAGCCCAAGAGTTAGCGATGGATGGTGATGACTAGCTGCCTCTCTTTTAGTTGGCGTGTGCTTTGTAATCTGAGGGCCGCGCCAAACATGCTCGCCAACCCAGCCGTGGGGGCGTTATAATGTGACGGTCAATCCCACTATTCGTTGGTAAAAAGAGTAGCCCAATAGTTGGCGGTGGGTGGTGATGACTAGTTGCCTTCCCTCCAGTCTTACACTGCTAAATTAGGGACGGCTAGCACAGATAGCCCTCGAGTTGCTTTGTGCGAAATCCCAAAACAAACAAACAAACTTTCATTTATAATTCGGGGACGACTAACGCAAATAGCTCTCGTGTAGCTTTGCACGAAATTTAAAACAAGCAGTGCTAGGGTAAAGTTTATTCGATATGCTGAAAACACAACAAATTTTCTTCAATAAGAATAGCATTACTGGAGATCAAATAATACTTATTTCCTTCAGTTGCTGCACTTCACTACAGCCACTTTTTTACTTAAGAGTGTGACTCCTATTGTAATTTTTTTACATTTTTTGAAAGATATAACAGTTACCATAAAAATATCAAGTTTTTATCATGAATATTTGGCATATAACCATATGCCATGAGTTTGTTAAACCTGAAATAAAACTAAAGAAAGCAAATAGGCTTTACTGAACTACACGGATGTATGTATGCATTTCATGCTTCATTTTTCAATAAAGATAGAAATTTTATCACGCAATTCAGTTATTGAAGGATACATTTTCCATCATGCACCACAATTACGTGATGTTCATTGATATTTCATCCACAAGATACCATATTTATTTACCTATTATTGAAGAACAGAGCCTCCAAAAGACACCATAGATGTATTTTAATATCACATACAGCTTCTACAACATACCATAGTTACTTTACAGATGAAACAGCTTCAATAAGACCTGCCACTGATAGATACAACTTTTAATATGTTTTATAGTTAGAGGTACGGTAGAAAATGTGTGTTTTTACCAACAACCATATTTAAATGTTTAAAAATACAGCTTCTGTCACATCGCATAAGTTTTTGTGCTGACGAATATAACTTTTACAACAGTATAGTTACTTTTAAGTAATTGTTGAAATTTCTTCAATACTTAGTAGATAGCTATTAGTGTTGGATACAGCTTCTACTAAACACTGTAGTTACTTTCAGATAATGCTTACAGTTTCTATAGTACTTCATTGTTGTCTGCTGGTGCTGATTACAACTTTAATTAGTAATGGATACAGACGTTGCTGGAGCATAGAATATTTATCATACACCATGGTTATGTTTCTTTAATGATACAGCATACGGCAGTTATCACATAGTACACTTACTATGCTGTGTATTGATGAATAAAAAATAAGGTAAAATTTTCACTATATATATATATACACACACACGTGTGTATGTGTGGAAGAACGGCCGTCGAACTGATGAACAGATAAAACTATAATTTTAAATGGTTTCAAACGAAGAAGGCTCGTATATACTGTTTTACTAAACAAGATATCAGAACTCAAGGTAACTATAGTTACACGTACATGAAACACAGAATCATGCAACTCGACAACATGACCTCAAATGTAAAAATAGCAACATTTGATAACTAAATGTCCATTTACCTCTGACATGAAGAACAAAGATCACTCTGTTAATATATAGGTAAAGAGAAAATTTAAACAATAATCCAGGATAATCAAGACCTGAGAAAAGTAATCCTTTTGCATCCAGAATGAGAATAGAAAAAGATTTTGATGTTTGCCAAGATGGACAAACACGACTTTTTGATAGATGTTGTACAGCTTTTCGTATCAGTTCATTCCTTTAAACTTTATGTATTTTACGTTTAAAACGTACAAAAAAGATGTGAATACTCAATATATGCAGTACGTAAGGTAATCACTTTACGACATATTATCCTAAATCAGATGATTAGGGAGCTCGAATCGCAATCTAAGGGTCGCGGGTTCAAATCTCCTTTTCAACCGTAGAGGCGATATTAAGTGATATGTAATTCCATAAAAAAGTAGCTCAAGAATTGGTGGTGGGCGATAGTGAGTAGTTTCCTTCTTTTTAATCTTACGCTGCTAAATTAGGGACGGCTAGCGCAGATAACTTTGCGCAAAATCAAAAAGAAACAAACATTCCTAAGTCAATTTACTTCGTGTTTTTTTTGTTTTTTTTGCTGTTTTATAATTCGTGCTCTGTAACCTAATGCTAACCATGATTTGTAAAAGATCATTTTTCTTCAAAAACAATTTCAGGATAATCTCTATAACTTATGTTGTAAAACCACCATTTATCTTGATTTTATGTATTTGATTGGTAGAAGTGCATGCATGCTTTGTTACTTCGAACATAAATGGCTTTTAAATGGCTCAATGATATGCCTACGGATTTATACCAGTAGAAATCCATTTCGATACTCGTTGTGGGTAGAGCTTAGATAACCCTTTGGTTAGTTTCGTGCTTAGTTAGAAATAAAACAAACAAACGAATATAAATGATTTGATTAAATGGCATCTAGCTCCTGAGAAAAGAATTATTTTAATTCATTTTTCAGGAAGGCCTTCAAATCGTCTAATAAATGTTGTGGAGTAAAAAGGTAATTTATTGATCGTTTAACCAAATCGATTTATATTTAATCTGTTTAATTTTCTTTTCTCGGAGCTGTTATGAAACAAACTTTCATTAGCAAACTTATTTTATAACATTACTTAAATAATTCTTCAAAGACACATACTGCAGATAAAAATGTTTTATTTTAAGTATTAGGTCACCGATAATTAAACCGAATTTCACTTACTCACGATTTTGGGCTAGAAAATCAGAAATTGTGTCCTCGTACTACACGATTTATCACAGTTGCTACAAGTTGTATCAGTGTGAAATTACTGTATTCTTTTCTTCAAAACTCTCCAAGATATACATCTGATAAGTTTAAACCGAGTGATCTCTGCTAGAAAGGTTAGGAGAGTTTGTGAATGTAGATATTAGTCGACAATATTTCATTGTGAAAAGCTCTGATAACAGATGGCGCTAAGCCCCGCGGCTTGTTCATATCTTGTTGCTCACGCTACGCTTCAATCATAATTTTCTGTTGAGACCTACTCATTACGGAGAGCCCAGCCAAGAACAAATGACAAGCTCTTGCTGGAGTGTACTGTGGAGCCTATTGTTAGTACCACCCCTATAAGATGGTTCCCTTTATCTCTACACAGACCTCATCAAACAAGGGTAAAACAGTCGTTTACCTTGGAAAGCCATCTGTAGTATAAAAGTCGTTTATTTTCCTACCTTTAGTCAAAATAGTGAAATAATTCAATTAACATGTAGATTGTAGTAATACATCGGAAATGAAAACAGTTAATTATTTAAGAAGTAAGTAGAAAATGCATAGTTGATATAAATAATTACTTAGACTAAAATATATATTATACTAATATATTTGAAATGAAAACATTCAAACAGTTAGGTATCTCAATTATCATGTAAACAGCAACAGTCTGATAGAACAAGCAGCTGGGTAATCAGAGAAAAAATAGAATAACCACGCATTTTAGTGCTGTTTTAGGTGATTCACAGGCTGTGTATCTTTAACAGTAAATCTGAGTTTGTGGTTATGTAAAATTTACACCTTTATCTTCACCTTTACTATATATAGTATAAAGACTAGAAAGGTCTGACTAAGAAATAAATATTATCAAGCGGTTTTCGGAAGTTTCTAATACTTAAATAAGCAGTTTTAAATAGTTTCTAGTAGATAAGTAGTTTAA
Organism: Carcinoscorpius rotundicauda; assembly: GCA_011833715.1. Lineage (NCBI taxonomy): Eukaryota > Metazoa > Arthropoda > Merostomata > Xiphosura > Limulidae > Carcinoscorpius > Carcinoscorpius rotundicauda. Next base: position 54,768,532 of record CM022399.1, on the reverse strand, counting down.
AGTAGTTTTTAGTCGATAACTTGGCTGTCTTCAGTACGTTTTAGAAGATACCTAAGTTGTTTTATTTAGTTCTTAATAGATAAGTAGGTTATTTAGTAGATTCTAAATGGTTTAGCTACTGGTACATATCCAAGCAGTTTCAAACACTTTATAACACATTACTAAATGATTTCAAATGGGTTTTGATATACAACTAGTTATTTTAGCTCTTAATGGATAACTAGGTAGTTTTAAGTAGATTTTAGAAAATAACTAAGTTGTTTACTTTAATTTCCAGCAGATACTTAGGTTGTTTTACGAAAGTTCTAAAAGATGGATAGGTGGTTTAAGTAGCTTCTAGTTGACAACTAGTTAGCTTTATGTAGTTTCTGGTAAATACTGGGTGGTTTTAAGAAAATTTTATAGAATAACTAAGTAATTTTAATTGGTTTCTAGTAGATATCTAGGTGGTTTTGAAATAGTCTCTAACACATAATTAGATAGTTTATGGATAACTAGATATTTTTTATTTAGTTTTCAGTAGATAACTAGGTGGTTTTAAGTAAGTTCTTAAAGATAACTGGGTAGTATAGAGTAGTTTTTAGTAGATAACCAGGAAGTTCGTGTAAGTTTTAAGGGTAATTAGATAGTTTAAAGTAGATTTTAGTAGATAACCAGGTAATGTTAAGTAGATTTTAAGTATCAAATATTTTTTATTATTTAATTAGGTAGTTTTAAGTAACTTTATAAAGATAACTAGATGGTCTAAAGTAGTTTTAGTACATAACTAGATGTATCCATTAAACATAGTTTCCAAGAAACTTAAGCAAATTTTAATTTTTTACTAGCGGCTATCTAAATTTTTTACCCTTCTAATATCATTAGTTACTTAAATTTTTCAAAGAAATTTTAGAATATTATTCTACAATTAACAAATAACATACCATAAAATAAAGCAAAAATCGATGTGTTTTACCTTAAACACATTTCTGTATTTTATCAGTAAAAACTGTGTTTATATATGTACATGGTTTAGTAGTTTGTCGTGCTCAAATTCTCTTAATCACTGCTTGAATTTGAAATTGCCGATGTAGCGCCATCTAGCAGTAAAACAGAACACTTAAAGAAAAACAACTTACCAATTTCGTTGAAAACATGTTTTCAGGTAAAAATAAAACACATTCCTGCGCTATAAAAGTAAAATTCTAATATAACTGCATTTAACCTGAAGTATTACAGTAGATAGTTTTCTTTACTTAATGACAAGTTATATAATTATTGCAGTATAATGAACGTGAAAAATTAAAGATATGTTTGGTTAGCCTTCTATTAGTGTGAATAATTTTACCTCTGTAAAATACCTTAGAGACGAGGTTTATACAATTTGACACAAAGCATCAAATATTTAAAAATTTGGGTTTAGTGAGAATGTAGCACATGTTTAAAACGTCATATTTAATACTGTAGAATAGGTAAACACAAATTCAATATTTGTCTTCTGGTAGCAACCCAGTAAGTGTTTGTGTTCTCAAGTTTTTTACTTCAACCGCGTTTCTCGTCGTTAGTAAGTGTTTCTTTTAAATACTTTTTTCCAATATATAATAAATACTCGTTACTATTAAACACTTTCAAAAAATATATAACTATTACTTCTTATGAGCTAGTTTAATTGATACTATTATTAATATAACATATTTAATTCGTGTATTTAATTAATGTTATGCTCCGATTATTAAAACTGTATTTCTAGTTACTTTCTATAATTATTTAGTGCATTATACATTAAATGCTATTGTTGAAAATGTATTTTAGGTCGGGAGCTATGACTAAAAATATATATTTCTTCATCTGTACCGTAATGCAAATTCCAGGATTCGTTGATAATATCTCGTTGCTAAATTTTCCTAAGCTTAAGTTTCCAGAAGATAATAACAACCTTAAACGTTATCAAGGAAGTTTCACGTAATATCACGTTACAATTATTCCATATGGGTGTTTCTTTGGCACCATTAGGATCATATGAAAATTAGATAATAAAATCCATTAAGGTTATAACTGCTTTGAATTCCGAATAACTTATCATTTCCATATTTATATGAATTATTTTTGTATTAAACAATTCTTAAAGCAAATGTAAAGAATAAATACCTAGAATTTTGTAAACGTGCCAGCCTTTGTAGACTAGAAAAGCTGCTTTATTCTAGCATAATGTTGTCAGTTGGCCAAAGGCTTCCATCGTTGATGACTGATAAAATATTTCTGGAAGCTAATGTTTCCGTGTATATCTATGTACATTTATATTTCTGTGTATACGCGTATGTTCTACTGAAACAACATATTTTGTGAAGTTTTAATATAAGCCTAGATATACTGGAGTTTGAAATCTGTTTAGTAAATCCTTCAATATTCTTGATTTATCCAAAACGATTCTGAATGCATTTCATTGAATAATGCACATTGTAAAAAGTATTGATACACAGAACAGGCAAGTTGAATATTGTGACGTCATTAGCTCTAAAATTTAACCAAAAATTAACTATGATCAGTGCTAGTACAATAAAGTGAACGTTCTTTAAAATTAAATCTGTTAAATTCAAGTGCGATAATGTATTCAGTTAAGTTACTTTAGAAATAATCCAGTCATATCCAGGAGTAATAAAGTGTCAAAATTCTACACGAAGTACAACCACAATAAAGAAAGTAACATAAACGTACCTGAGGAATAAGCTTGATCACAACAAAGTGTGCAATACACGTATGTGAAACACGCTAAACAAGCAAGTACATCTTTTATCTGCGCTTGTACGATAAATAAGTCGGGTACTTAATTTCATATTTCTGTGGCCCAAAAAAGAAGAGAGTAGTAAAAGAGTTCTCTATATTGTGGTATGATAACTCTCATCTTGATTCCCATCTTAAAGTTTGGTAGATTGAAGAAATTAAATGTCTTGCATGAGAATTCAATGATAACACACAGATAATCCTCGAACATTAAACTTTTCGCTTATACGTCTAAAGCGCTAACAACTAGACAAAGCCTCCCCACTTAAAAATACCTTAAATACACCTTACACAGCAAAGTGTTTAAATAAAAACCGTTAAATAACTTTAGTATTTACAGCCAGGTTATGGAGATCGGATATTGTTGTATTGCATAGTGGCATGTAAGGTCACCAAGTCTAATTATTAATTAATTTATATCCCACTTTTAGCCTGCGAACTAAGAAGTAATGTATCTAATGGTATTGTCTGGGATCCGATCACAGATACGTTTGTTAGTAAAGCTGTATGCTGTCCATTCATTCAGGATCTTTTCTGTTAGGACTTCAATCAGCTAGCTGAATGATTTAACAGGGGTATCCATGCCTTGGTGGCATCTATGCTGGCTACTAAATGTGTTATCGTTTAGATAAACATAGAAATCTTCTTTTACCTCTCTTCTTCCTGTATGTTATTCATATCCCATTATTCTATTTTACAGTATGATTAATTTCTGTGACATGAAGGACTATTTCAGACAAATATTTGTTACTAAGCTCCATCCGTCTAGTCCATGATTCTGATTGTTGTGTTTTTGTTTCTCCAATGCATTAAAACCCACGTTTACAAATAATGTTGTAAATGATGTTTCTACTCTCCAATGATCCAATAAATAATGGTGGAAACCCGAAGAACTTAATAACATAAAGATCAAGTATCGAATCCTAAACTCTTTAACAAAGAGTTCTTTCCAGAACTTCCTTGAAGACGAAAACAGATTAATAATCAAAAGTTAGGATTGTAACCATCAAAGAATCCAATATAAATAAAGGATTTATTGTCACGACCATTTTTATCTACGAAAATAAAATTATATAACATATTAACTCTTTTATAATATACATCTCGCTACAAATCGACCCCATCAAGAAAAGCGAAAACAAAACTAAACAAACTGTACATATATTTCACTTCACAAAATACTCTGTTAAAGCAACTTTCACGTGATTTAAAAATGATCGAATAGTCGTACCAGAACTCTATGGCTTACCCAAAGACATGAGAATGAATATAAATAACAAAAGAAGAAACGCCATGGAAACAAGATTAACAGATTTTTATCATCGCCGAACGCATTCGCTTCTGCTGTATCAGGCATCATTATTTACGTTAATATCACGTGACGCTAAACATTCTGTAATATGGATAATCGTATAAATTTTAGCAAATTTAAGGCTGGTAATGAAAAATGTAATAACCGTCCATTCGTACGATTCTTTCGAAAGCTTGAGCCAAAAATTGCTAATCTAGTTTCTTTAGCCTAAACCAATACTTATGTATCTGCATGTGCTTTCACCTTATGGTTCTGCTGGGCTAAATCAGCCGTCTTTAATCAAAACGACAAAAAAAAAATATAGAAAAAATCCCTTTTTTTTTCATAGACAAAACTCTAGTAAAAGCTTAAAACCGATAGCTCACCGTGACTTTTTGCGTAAATGTGTGCAGAAAATCTTGGTTAGTATAAGCTGTTTTTTTTTAAATAGCTTGACAACTGTAGTTTATATTTAAACCAAAGTTGACATTTTATTGTTTATTATAAAATTATATCTGTGTGTCAAATTTAAAAAAAAAATTATGGAAGTTATCTATGTTTGTCTATCAAATAAAATGTCTGCACTTTTCGGTTCAAGAAAAATAAAATACAAAAAGTAAACAAAACTAGAGTATTATATATCCTGTATTTCTTATTTGATTGTCTTTAAACATTTCATGTAAAGTGAGAGTCCAATACAGTATATACATGAAAAATATTTGATAGTTTGGATTATCACAGCTTGAACTGCAGTGAAACATTGTTAAACGGTTTCCTTTGTTATAACACACGATGTTATGCAGATTGTGTTGGCCACACAACACATTACTGTCTGTCGCTACAGGCTACAAAGTTAGTGAAATTGAAAGTTAATAAGAAAAGGAAGATAGAATATGTGTGAGCTTAGTCGTTATGGTTGGTTTCTAAAGTGAGTTTCACATCTTATATTATAACAACACAGTACAGAAAAGTGATTTATTTTGTCAGACTGAACCAGCTGACTCTTGACGAAAACAGAGGATTATTCTGGATATAACTCTGATGATTAACTGTGTAACTATCATTTGTATGCATGTTTACTTGTTTTTATTATATTTTAAAACAAGTGAATTATGTGCCATCCCCCTTATGATGAAATTTATCGTCAACAAGTCATGAACACCTATTGAAAATAATTCTAGTCATCCAAATAAGCACAAAACTTACAATCTTCCTTAATAAACGTTTGAAATACATTTTAACAATACACTCACATGATGATGATAAATTTTTGTTCACCATTAATGAAATGAGCGCCAGATGAGACTATTTTGTTCATCATGAATGTGATAACTTCATATCCTTCCCTTTCTTTTGTGAAAAAGATTTGTGCTGCTTCAAATTAAACCCCAACACCACCAAATCTGTTTAAATTTCATCATTAAAACTGTTTTGGAAACTATTCCTTAAAAACAAGTGACAGGATGCCAATGTTGCTGTTATATTTGCAGTTGTTTTTGTGTAAATGCTTGATGTCGAAACATTAAATCATTGACTTACAAATACATGGACGATGTATTTAGTGTATGGAATTGTATCCTCGATAACCAGGAAACATTTCGTGACGTCATAAACACCTTTCACCATAATATTAAGAATAAAATATATTTTAGATGTTACAGTAGCTGTGAATAGAAAATATATAAACACTCAAGACGAAACCCTTTTTTTTCTCTACACTATGATTCTCTTCATCCGGATGTTGTTAAATTTGATACAATAACTGTTGAACTGATATATGTTACCAGAAATTACTTCCAGCTTAAAATCAGAAGCCTATGAATGTTTCAAATCAATCCCCGAGATTAATTGATACATAAAGATAGTATAGACAAATTATCTCTTAACTTTTGACCACAAAAACGTTGTACAGTACTATAGCTCAACAGAAATCGAAATCAACAGCTGTGTTTAGTACTGTGTACATAATTAACCCTATGAAATAAAAGAAGTAGTAAAAAAGTCCTGTATGTCGGTAATTACTTCCTTACAAGATACGAAAGTACTAAAAAATTATCTTATACTGCAGTAACAGCTTCACTACGAAATACGTAAAACGGTAAAAAAGAACAAATTATTCTATGGATCAATATCCACTTCACTATGAAATACATAAAAATAGTGAAAAATCTATTCTGTACACCAGTACCGAATTCGCTACGAAATAGAGAAACGTAGTAAAAATAGCCTTCCAATTAGGGTTGTACAAAAACCCGGTCAAACCATATGACAGAAGCGAAAAAAAATTACACTTACAACTATAAGAGGTTTAACAAAATACAATATAGGCTGATGTTAGAGATAGTGTATTGTTTAAAATGTATTTTATAAACCAAAACACCTATTTTGTTCTCAAATTTATATTGATGAAACAGGCAGACCACAACACATGTGTTACTAAACCCGTCCGATGTCATCTACAAATTTCAGCCAGGCGGAAGAGGGCCAGTCTCAACACATTTATGTGATAAAAACGGTCTTCTCTCAACTAATACAGATCTTTTTTACATTTCTAGAATACTTGCAAAGAAAAATAATGTTTTTTAAATGAAATCACACAAAAGTTTTATAATTTTTTCGGCGACCAACAGAGACAAGTCTTTCAACTATAATCCACTCGATTCGTAATCAGAGGATCGCGAGCTCGAATCCATTTCAGCCGTGAGGGCGCTATAATGTGACGGTCATTACCACTATTCGTTGGTAAAAGAGTAGCCAAAGAGGTGAAAAAACTAGGATAATTGGTGACGGAGATTCGACCCACGACCAACAGATCGCAAGTCGAATGTTGCAATTACCAGATCATGTGAAAATCTAAAATTACATTCTAAAAATGATGTATTCTGAAATGATTTAAAAACATTGGCGCCCAATTAAAAGAAATACAGGAGAGTTAAATTAAAATATACTACATGTACCAGTCTTAACATTGATGAAGATATCATCCACTTTATCTAATGCTTCACGGAGGGTCAAGCGTGTTAAGGCGTTCGATTCGTAATCCGAGGGTCGCGGGCTTACCGTTTCAACCGTGTTGGCGTTATAACGTGACGGTCAATCCCATTATTCGTTGGTAAAAGAATAGGCCAAGAGTTGGCGGTGGGTGGTGATGACTAGCTGCCTTCCCTCCAGTCTTACACTGCTAAATTAGGGACGGCTAGCACAGATAGCCCTCGAGCAGCTTTGTGTGAAATTTCAAAACAAACAAATGCTTCACTAACCATTTAACTTATAATTATTCAAACTGAGCAGAAAACGTAGATAATGTTTTAAAAAATACAAAAATATAAACACTCTAAACATAATCAGAAACTACGCTTTTTTTCTAGAAAATCCTAGCTTGCAATAATCTAAAAATACGAAAGCATTCTCTTTAAATAACTTCTAGATTCCTGCTCACTTCAGAAATAATAATCAAACATATGTTAAGTAAACTAAACAATAGCTCAAAGAAGCATTTACAAAATACTGTATACGTAACAACTACTCGGATGTTTATGTACGTGAAACAAATAGACACACGAATAAAATAATACGCAGCTTTAATATTTAGCGATAAAGTTTTATTAAATTTTTTATTAGATGACATACGTGGGCTAGTAAGTTATAGAGTGTATTTTAAATATTTATAAATTTTGCATGGAATAATAATAAAATAGGAAGTCAAAGACTGTGAAGACTGTATGGCTGCATCAAATGATGATAAAAATATAGCTACAGTTAGAATTAGGTAGGCTCTAGGCTTGTTGAAGAAAGATGATGATAAACGAAACTAAAAAATCTCGGTTTTAGATTTTCGCCAGTTTTCGACTTTTGGTCGCTCTGGATATTAATTCAATTAAAAACCTAAAACAAGACAAAAACATAAAAATTCAAAAAGCAGATAAAAGTAACGCTGTAGTCATAATGAACACGAATGAATGCATCCAAAAAATGAAGAACATCCTATCAGACGCGAACAAATTTAAACCAATACACACAAATCCAACAAAGATACACGAGACGCAACTGAACAAATTACTACTAAAAATGGAAAAGCCAACACAATTTCACAAACATTTTAGTCCTACCTACGTAAAACCAACTTACGTACACCACAAATTTACGGCAAACCAGGTTGTCCATTACGACCAATAATGTCCACATATGAATCGTTTAATTACAATCTTGGTATTCTCCAATTATGTAACATCAGTCAGCTCATTCATCAAATACTCTTAATTTCAAGTCTAATTCTTAATGAACTTAATAATAAAGCTTTAATGGCTAGTTTTGATGTTATATCTCTCTTTACAGAAGTTCCAACCACTGAAGCCTTCAAGATAGCCTTAGAACTCTATATCCGAGACCCTAACCCAACTGTAGACATTTCCAGCAACCAATTAGCAATCCTCATAGAATTCACCACAATAAAGACAAACTTCATGTTCAACAACCACAACTATATACAAACAAATGGCCTAAGCATGGGCAATCCAGTATCACCAGTGTTAACCAATATTTTTATGACACAAGTTGAAACACAAGCAATTAACACAGCATTACATTCATCACTATACTGGTACAGATATATAGATGACACGGTTGCGGGATTCAGATCCACAGAACACATACTTAATTTTTTCAATCACATTAACTCTATACATCCCAACATTAACTCCACATGTGAACAGGAAGAAAGCAATCAAATATCATTTCTTAACCTCAAAATTACAAGAACCGACACAAAATTCAAAACAAAAATCCACTGAAAAGTCACCCATACTGGACTATACATTCCTTGGGACTCAGCACATGAAACAAAACAAAAACTCAACATACTAAGAAAACAAATAAACATAGCCATAAAACTATGCTCATCAGATAAAATTAAAGATGAATTAGACAAAATAAAACACTACTTCATCAACATCAATAAGTTTTCTCCACAAACCGTAGAAAACATTATACACACACACCTAGACAGAAAGCAAAATCAAACAACAAAAGTAAATATATCTCACCAATCATAAGATCACGAAACCATATACTGCTGCACACCATATATTCCCGACATCAGCAGACAAATAACCAACATTTGGCAAAAACTAGTAACAAAATATGACATTCCAGTTAATACCAAAATTATTCAAAAACCAGGCACAAAACTGAGGTTTATACTATGTAAAACTACGCTGACAAACACCACACCAACATTATTTATAAAATACAATGTGATAACTGCCACGACTTATATATTGGAAAAACAAGTAGAAAAATGGAAACCAGATTCAAAGAACATAAAAAGTCACCTTCACACGTTTTCGAACACTACAAGTCAAATAAACACAACATAACCAAAGAAAATAATCAAATACGAAATAAAGAAACAAACGCAAAATTAAAGAAGTCTTACTTATACAACAACTTAAACCCAAAATAAACCAATATAAAGGAATGCCTTTATACCTATATTAAATAAATAAATGAATTATATATTCAAACATCTAACACCGCCCTCTACATTTCGACACTCAGTTACACAATACCTTCCAAACATGTGGTCAGCTTCCGGTCAGTTACCTCTTTCTTTCTATGTGAACCTGACGATGACCAAAGAAGGTTGAAACGTTGTTCACTCTTCTATGTAAAATATTTTCTCAACTCAAACGAGCCGTTTTTTGCATATATATTTCTCTGCAAGTGTGTTTTCTCGACATCATATACAGTGCAGATAGTGTATCTGTGTCTGATAGTTCTTTATATCTAAGTAGCTGAGACCGGTAGAAAACAATAGAACAGGCTTAAAGAACATAAAATATCACTTGTTATTTGAACATTCCAAAGCCTGCGTTAACATTCATTTAAGAGGATCAACCAAAATCTTACAATATGAAAGTCATATAGTTACTAGAAAAAACCAAGGAGACTTTAATAAACATCCATTCAAACCACTGTATCTTTTTAAAAGTGGGACTAACCCAAAGAAGCAACGTTAAATGCAATTACTGTCAGAGTTTTTAATCTGTTTAATCAACAGTCCGAGATGTTATTATTTACGTTAAGATTTCTGTTTAGCTACTTTTATTAATAGTTTGGATGGTAAAACATCAGTAGTAAACATGAATAGTAAAACGTAATTTTAATGTAAAACTAAAATTGTTTTATTTTAATGAATTTTTTTCAGATGTTTCATATACTATGATTTTTCCTTATTTTATAATGTTTATATTTTTGTTACAAGTTGTAGTACTCACAACTTTTTTTGGTTTCAATTTAAACTCATGTTTTTCCCCTTGCAATCACTTGAATGTGACAGATTAACCTGATGAAACGTTGTGTGTTCATATATTCTTTTCGCTTCCAATAAACTTAAAGTTTCCGCATCTAAGTTCTTAACTTAATATTTTGTTGACTTATTCCGTTTATACCTATTCAATATATATTTTTTTAAATTTAGCTTTTGACATAACATGAATCTTTTTGATATTCATATAAAATTATTTTTAGAAGATTTCTTTACATGAAACGTTTAATATGTGTTTTCAAATAGATTATGGCATTTGGTGTTTATGGCTACCCTTAATTATTATTTTTACGAGCGTTTCTACACATGAAACTATTAACATATTTGTTGTTTAAATTTATGGGGTGAACTGTTTCGTTTTAATCTTCACGAGAATTTCTTTTTTTCAATTTCAAACATTTTGATAAAATAATTAACATCTAAATGTATTAGACTAAAAACACTTGTGCACACTTTCACACGTTTACAATTAGCATATTGTACACAGCAGTGCCATTTACAAAGAAGAATTCTGAAAATTAACTAATGTGGAAATTGGAGGTAAATCTTTATTCAAAATAATTATTTTATTTCAACAATTTCCAATGAATGTCTCATATTTTATTTATTCCTTAAATTCACCTGTTCATGTAATTTTTCACTGTCCCAATCAATAACATGTGAAGATTTCATTAACTAAATGTTAAGCCAAGTCCGAATCACTCGTTTTTCGCTCCACAACTGCAATTTCATATTCTGTTGTTCAAATTTCTATACATTTGTCCAAAATAATTGGCTCGGCATGGCCAGGTGGGTAAGGCACTCAAGTGTTAATCCAAGGGTCACGGGCTCGAATCCCCGTTGCTCTAAACATGCTCGCCCTTTCAGCCGTGGGGTAGTATAATATGACAGCCATTCCCACTATTCGTTGGTAAAAGGGTAGCCCAAGAGTTGGCTGTGGGTGGTGATGACTAGCTGCCTTCCCTCTAGTCTAAAATAATTTAAACATCTATTTGAAATGTCAAATATTTCACGTTTAACCTTTACGTTCAGTTTTATCTTTCAGTCGATTTATGATATTAATCAGCTTTAACTTAGAACTGAAGGTTATCTAATAACCAATATATTTCAAGAAAATATTACCTATTTGTATGGTTTGTTTGTTTGTTTTGGAATTTTGCACAAAGCTACTCGAGGGCTATCTGTGCTAGCCGTCTCTAATTTTGCAGTGGAAGACTAGAGGGAAGGCAGCTAGTCATCACCACCCACCGCCAACTCTTGGGCTACTCTTTTACCAACGAATGGTGGGATTGATCGTTACATTATACGACCTCACGGCTGGGAGGGCGAGCATGTTTCGCGTGACGCGGGCACGAACTCGCGACCCTCGGATTACGAGTCGCACGCGTTACGCGCTTGGCCATGCCAGGCCTATTTGTATGGACCACGATGGAACATATGACTAACTTATTCTTGCTCTATTTTACTTTTTAATTAACTATAACTTGGTACTCTCAAATATTTGTAATTTGTTCCAATATATTTATAAATCATTTCTGTGATATTTGGTTAATATCTCTATTAATTGCTACAGAATTTAAATAATTTAATTTTGATATTACTTATTCCTTCTATGAACAAACATTAAAAGTAGTATGAACAAACGAAGAAAACGTGAAAATTTTTGTGATAATGTGGCGGCATGGTAACCGTGAACAGCTTTTTGCCCACAGAAGTCAACCGAAAGCCATTCAATTGTTTTTACAGAAACATCCAGACAATCTAAGCAACCTCCCCTGTTCAACTTCAAAAGTAAACTGTATCGTAGGGCTGAACGAATCAAAATGCTTTGGAAAATCAATTTACGTGCCATTGCTATGCGGCCACAACAGAAAAGTGACATCCACGTATCTTACTAACACCTCGTGTTTTTTTTAACCGTGTTTCTAGCTAACGAGTTTCAGCATCAGACATAAATATTTCTGCTAAAAGAGGTGAGAAAGGAAACTCCCATGTACAAATCTTTATTCTGTTTAAAAATTTCACCTTATTACCTTAAAATAACTGTTAATTATAATATAAATACTCTAGATATCTCACGCATTTTAACTGTTTCTGTTTGGAATTTCGCACAAAGCTACTCAAGGGCTATCTATGCTACCCGTCCCTAATTTAGCAGTGTAAGACTAGAGGGAAGGCAGCTAGTCATCACCACCCACCGCCAACTCTTGGGCTGCTCTTTTACCAACGAATAGTGGGATTGACCGTAACATTATAACGCCCCCACGGCTAGGCGGGCGAGCATGTTTAGCACGACGCAGGTGCGCATTTAACAATTCGAAATTAAAACAGCTAAAATGGGATTGGGAAAACATTCAATAAAACAACTTTTTGCCATTCAAGATGTGTTCATTTTTTTCCTATTCATAACACACAACTTAGTCAAAATACTGAACAATCTATTTTCAGAACAACATAATATGTCTTCTACTGGTACATTTGAGAACTACGATACTAAGTCAAAGCAACTAATCGCTCACGAGCTTCTCTGTCAATATTTTTAATCTTATTTAAAAATTCATTGGATTATTTAATTGTATATATGTGTCACTTTGTTGAAACAATGATTTATTTATACGTTGAACGACCATCCGTTATCAACAATTAGGCGTAATGACGTAAGGTTGTTTTGTTCGTTAGGTGTTAGCCGTGGCCCGGCATGGCCAAGCGCGTTAAGGCTTGCGCTTCGTAATCTGAGGGTCGCAGGTTCGCGCCCGAGTTGCGCCAAACATGCTCGCCATCCCAGCCGTGGGGGCGTTATAATGTGACAGTCAATCCCACTATTCGTTGGTAAAAGAGCAGCCCAAGAGTTGGCGGTGACTAGCTGCCTTCCCTCTAGTCTCACATTGCTAAATTAGGGACGGCTAGCACAGATACCCCTCGAGTAGCTTTGTGCGAAATCCCAAAACAAACAAACAAACCTTATTCTAAAAGCTGTAGCTTTGTTAAAAGTACCTACCAGCAAATAAACGCAATACAAATCATGCATTCATTAGATAAAACGCTTGATATTTGAATTGTTTTAGTTGAAGTGTGACACGCCTCTTCCAATACAAATCTGGTAAGCAAGCCTGTTTTGGATTTCTGATATTAAGCGAAATGTTTAGTCGCCACTTGTTATAGCAGGCGTTACAGGTGATATACAATTAGATTATTTTTTATTAGTGTTTTTATAATTGATGGGCTTGATGTTAAATTTTTTTAACAGATACATAATTAGATAACTCGATTGGCCCTAGGGTCGCGGGTTCGAATACCGGTTGCACCAAACATGCCCGCCCTTTCAGCCGTGGGGGCGTTATAATGTGACAGTTAATTCCACTATTCGTTGGTAAAAACGTCGCCCAAGAGTTAGCGGTGGGTGGTGATGACTAGCTGCCTTCCCTCTTGTCTTACACTGCGCGAAATTCAAAACAAACAGATAATTCGATTACTGTCTCTATTCATTGCAATTGTGACTCCAAGTGTTTCTTGCTGTTGGTTAACTTTCTACTAATATTTTTGTATAAAATAACTATTATCTGTTTTGCTTTAATCTCTGGTATGAACTGTTTCTTGCTAGTCTTAATGATGAGTCGCTTTTAATGAGGATTTCTTTATATTAAACTATTATTGATTCATAAGACGTGAGGTGTTTCCCGCTTGTCTTGTTAAATTATCTTTTACAAACATTTATTTAAACAAAACGATTAATTTGTCGTTGTTTTTTTATTATGTAAGGAGTTTTGTTAGTTTTGTCAATGAAATCCCTTCATCTAACAAGTTCGCTCTTTTATCAGTCGAGGGCATTATAATGCACATAAATTCAACGTTTTGTTGGTAAAAACAAGTCCAAAAGTTGGCGGTGGATAGTGTTCATTAGCTGCCTTCCCTCTTGTCTATAATTTTCATATTAGAGAGAACTGGTACAGATAGCCCTTGAATAACTTTAAGCGTTATCAGCAAAGAAACATCAGTGATGAACAACTTTTTTTTACAAAAATTTCTTCCCATAAAACTCTTAATACCAGTTTTATCCAAGCTGATTAATAAATTCTGATATTGTTCAAATTCCTTCTAGTCGCCACTGGTTGTAGCAGGCATATTCAGGGCGACATATTGCGATCTTCTTTACTTTCATTCATAACTCTTATATTTGCTACTTCCAACGTTAAATTACTATTTTCATTCATTTAGTTTAGATAGAATGTAATTTTGCTAGTTTTTATGTCTAGTCACTTTTTGCAATCGTTTCTTCAGACGAAATTATTAATATCCGTTTTACAGACATTATGACATAAAGTGTTTCTAGGTAGTATCAATGTTAAGTCACTTTTAACGAACATTTTTCTATATTAAACGATTAGCGTCTTTGTTGATGTACTTCGTAGCATATGTCTCGTTTTAGTTTTCCTGTTGATAAATGTTTACGAAGATGTCTTTAGGCAGAACATTTTAATATCTGTTTTTACTTAAGTTCATCACCTTATTGATTTCTTGCTAGACTTTAATCACTTTTTACGAACATTTCTATAGACAAACGATAAGTAACTGGACTGATTTTGTTCTTTTTCCTGAATTGTTTTGTTAGTTATCATGTTAAATCATCATTTTACAAACACTTCTTCAGAAAAAAAACGTTTAATATATTTACAGAATTAGATTATAGCGTTTCTTTCTACTCTTCATGTGAATCATGTTTAAGATTTTTTTTGATACCCCGATTATTGTCTGCAGTGATTTGATATACGGCAAGAAATGCTTCCTTCTATTTTTTATGTTGGTTCACTTTTTAAGAGCATTTCTTTAAATAAAACTACTCGTATGTGTTTTCTTATAGCAAAGCCACATCAGGCTCTCTGCTGAGCCCACCGAGGGGAATCGAACACCTGATGTTTGTGTTGTAAATTCTTAGGCTTACCGCTGTACTTTTAAATATAACAATTATTATCTCTAACGAATTAGATTATAGCCTGAGTTGTTTCATTCTAGTTCCGACATAAATAAATCTTTACAAGCATTTCTTTGAACAAACGCTTCATATCTGTTTTGATTAAGTTTATAGCATGACGTGTTTGAGCACTAAACCAAAAAAGTTTAACAATTTTACTACCATTGAATATACTCTAAAAGACAACTTTAAAATCTTCATAAAAAAGAGCAGTTGAAGTTTAACAGTAGTGTGTATTATTACAGCTTTGATGCGGAAACATTATATACAAAAATACCCTTAAATGAGACCACACACCTTAATTGTGATTTGATTTATAACGTTCATTCCAACAATGTGACTATTCCTAAATCATTTTTCCCGAAATTAATAAATTTTACTACTGAGGAATTTTTTAACAAGGTCGATAGTATTGCTACGGGTTCGAGATTAACACCATCTTTGGTCATTTCATTGTTTCGTATTATTATGGAAAACACATAGAGTAAACCATTTTACTATCGTTTGTATGTAGATAGCAATTTCAGCTTTTATCATGTTTAACAACTCTAGCCAAGCTTCCAAGTTTCCTCAGTATTTGATCAGTAGACATATCAGTGTGAAGTTCCCTGTGTAGTATCAGCAAGGACACAAATTTTCATATCCGAACACTTTGATCAATAATAATAATAGTCAGTTCAAATATGAACCGTAACATACGAAAACAGGTATTTGAATGTTCATTTATTTGACAAGTCGTATTCCAAATATTTTCAAAGAAAATCTAGTTAAAATATTGTATCGTCACGTGTATAAATATTTAGAATTTACGAGGTTTCACATAAATAATTTAATAGTATTAATCAATTCTTATACAAAACTTCGTAAATATTTATATAAAGGATGCGTTACTATACCACGTATATATTATAATTTGCTGGCCATGAGTGTGTAGGTATTCTTTAATTATTAAAAGAATAAGTTGAAAAATATCAGATGAAGGATGTACCTGGAGATACAATTAAGATGGTTGTTTAAAACATACTTGTTGTTTAGGATTGTTTTATTTTTAAACCTAAGGCCGGATTCCTGCTTATAATTATTATACGTAGTTCATATCCTTGCTGTGGGCAACGCTACATTAGTTCAACTATAAGAAACTGTTGATGCGAATGAAAAATAACTCTCTCACCTAACACCCTATTTGAACACGACCTGAGCGAATGTTGTTCATTCTAATTGGTTTAAAGGTTTAGAAAGGACTAATGATGAACATGCCACTGAGTAAATGAGAGCTGAGGCCTAAGTATATTGAGAATACCTAGTAAATTAGTTTTGGTATTTTAAAAATGAAGTCGATTGTTGAAAACCATCTATATTGATTTAGATTACGGTGTGAGATGTTTTTCTCTTTGTCTTAACATGGACATGTTTTTAAGGACGTCCCTTTCAATAAATCATTTCATATGTCTATTTATTTAATTAATTTACGATGCGAATCTGGTGCCCTACACTATGTCTCTTGTATTCTGGCGACCTTCTCTTAATGACGAAGGGTCTCGTCAGAATTGAATATAGCAGACATAGTGTGAGTGATACATTATTATACTTTTCTTGATTTTTTCTCATAACTTCTTATCATTTCTATCACTGATGATGAATCACATTTTATAAATATTCATTTAAATGAAATAATTAATATCAGTACTGGTTTAGTTTACAGCGATAAAAATGTTCCTCGGGACGTGCTTTGGGGAGTTAATGAGAATAAAAATGATATACTTGTATTTAATTTTCAATAAACACATATTTGAAGAGAAAGATTGAGTGATCTTCAGTTTTAGTTTTGCTCCATTGATTACTTATATATTCTTGCATCATTTTAAGAAAAAGTGAAATAAAAACATCTTATTTCTTTTAATCTATTTTTTATATAATATATAGAGTCTAGGACAACTGCCGATTGGTCAGCAGTTAGAATATTTTAGAACTCATTTGTAATATTATTATTTCTTTCTTTGATCAAAGCTAATTTGATACTTATCTATTCAGAGGTTAATCGTTAAAAAGCGGTAACTGTCCCTCCTACCGACAATTTATTTTGCTCCCAATAGCTTTGTTAACAATACTTTTGTATTTATTGAGAAATTTTAGCATATAAACAGTTAACTATAACCCTTGTATATAAAATGAAAACTGTTACCTTTTTATACTATTGTTAATAATGGATAAAATTATTACTTTTTTGGAGCTTATCACAAATCAACTTTCCCTAATTTATGTTTTAATAAAATAGTTTTATTTGTATAAACTTAAAGGAATATTAAAATTTCAATATTTATGGCTTATAATATTGATGCAAGACTTATACAGTATCAAAATTTTTCTAAAAAATTTATTTCAGTGTATAATTATGGAAAAAGACTGTTGTTTTTACGGATAAGGTAAAGATTTTAAGTAGCTCCGATGTAGCGTACCAACACTAGTGGTACAAGTGTGGTGTATATGAGTAAGCTAAAAGCAAAGCCACATCAGGCTAGCTTCTGTGTCCACCAAGGATAATCGGATCCTTAATGTTACCGCTGTAAATTCGTAAACTTACCGCTGTCTCAGCGGGGGACTCCAAGTTACATCGAATGGACAGTGCACTGTCTCTATAAGTGTATAACAAGGAAAAACGAATGTTTGAAACAAGTAAATATTAAGTACTATGCAATTTCAATCTGTGATTAAGTGACGATTAAAGAGTATCTTAAGAATGTTTAAAGAGCTAATAAAGAAAGAAATCTGGAAATTAAAGGAACTGATACAGACATAAGCTTAAATTAAATGAAGTGACTAGAGCAACTAAGCTTGTACTGAAAGTTTGCCGAGTGCACTTTACTAAACTTCTTTCCTTTTGTTAAAACTTCGTGTCCCGTTTCTTAAGCACTTATTCCGTAGGTGCGCTATAACAGAGGTGTGGTGTTGTACGAGAGAAAAAGCTTACGAGTTGGCGGTGGGTGCGGTTGAGTAGTTTTCTTGTTTTATTCAAACCATCTAGCTTGTTGCAAGTATTTTGAGAAATTTGGATCCAATAACGTCTTACGAAGTTTGACCATGTTTAGATTCGGCTGCAGGACACTTGTTCCCCACATGCATTTAAACGGAATATGTTTGTTTAAGAACTATTTGTATGTATCATGGTCCTATACTCTCCTCCAAAATATACCCGTATGTATGAAACTGAATTTTGTAGCTAGAAATGTGTATATATAAGCTAAGTTTTTAGTTTCACTGCAAAAGTTGTACAAAGTGTTTTTGCTGGCGCCTTCTACACTAGAGAAAACTTTAAAACTGTTACACGAGAAGTGTTCCGTTGAAGCTTTTTATTACATTTACACTACGTAAGATATGTTAACCTATATTCTTGCAGATTGGGCTGTTTGTTTCTACAGTAACTTCATACCAGCAATAAACATACTGTGCATTTAATTTTCTTTCCGTTTTTTGTGTATATTAGTTTTCTTTCTGACACCAAAACATGATCATAAACAAACAATAATTACTTTATACTTTAGTTTAAAGAACTACGTTGTAATTATATATTCGTTAAAAGTTTAGTAGATTGCTTTCTGTGTTACCAGTAGTTAAATATTAGCATTCCATTTGTATGGTGACTTTAAAAGACCTATCAACTTAACTGCTCAATACTGTAATGCTCTAATAATGCAATGAAAGATTATACTCAAGTTTTTATTATACCGGGCTTTCCTTCCCGTCGTGTATGGTAAAGATAGTTTCATGAGAACTACATAGTCACGTCACCACACTCAATTTATCTATTACAAACACGTGAAAGTCATTCGTACAGAGTGCACGAAAGTTACATTCACTCAATTTAGGCTTACTTCTTAATGTACGAAGTATTAGAGTGCATAATGTACAACCTAACTTATTCACCAATATTTTTTTGTTGGTCTAATCTAATTCTAGAAGATTTTGTAGCAGAGGATCACTGCTCCTACCTCTAATACATAAGTTAAATTACACTCTGAATACCCTCCATTCTTCTTCTATTTCCAACAAAACTATATTGTACATATCTAAGACACCCTTTTCTAACTTTTGAGTGATAGACTGGAGGAATGGCAAATAGTCTAAAGCACCCACTGCCAATTCTTAATTTTTTCTTTACAAATCCAATAGTGGGATTTAATCGTCATTCTTACAACGCACCTAGAGCCCTAAGATGAGAAGCACGATTTTTCTTTCTTTTTTTTGTGGTAAAATGTCACAAATCACAGAACCTCAGCTCCAATAGCTGCAATCGACACTCTTTAATAACTGTAACAAAGTTTTCGTATCTCAACTTATATGTAAAATTAATATAGATGTTTATCTTTTCTAAGCCCGAGGTTCTTGTAATGTTTGAAAGTTAAGAAGTTATCAATAATTATTAGCTATGCTGGTACTGCTTCTATAAATACAACTCTTCACGATACAGACGATCGACAAATATTAATACATTTTATATCAAAGATACGAACATTAGTTCCTTCTGTTGAGGGCCTGGCATGGCCTAGCGCGTTAAGGCTTGCGCTTCGTAATCTGAGGGTCGCGGGTTCGCGCCCAAGTCGCGCCAAACATGCTCACCCTCCCAGCCATGTGGGCGTTATAATGTGATGGTCAATCCCACTTTTCGTTGGTAAAAGATTGGCCCAAGAGTTGGCGGTGGGTGGTGATGACTAGCTGCCTTCCCTCTAGTCTTACACTGCTAAATTAGGGACGGCCAACACAGATAGCACTTGAGTAGCTTTGTGCGAAATTCCAAAACAAACAAACAAAAATCCTTCTGTTGTTCATCACTGGACACTATGTATATGTAATATCAACTTTAAAAATTCAATTAAAATGCTTACAAGTCACAATGAGATTTTAATGCTCATTGCTTAATGGTCACAAATCTATAAATGATTGTAAGACCACCCTTAGAAGGGGTCATTTAGAAAGCTGAGACCTGTACTTGTGTTTAGACATAAGCTCCCGGGTTATGTCGGCGACGGCTCGCTGAACTGTCGGGCTGTCTCTCTATGACGAATGTTGTCGCCAGCCGTAACCTCATAGTGCACAGTGGATAGAGTCTGTTTCCCAGACTCTCGTTATTGATGACACACACACACACAAACCCACTAAGAATAACGATCAAAGGGAACCAAATCTCATGCTAAAATTTAATTAATATTAAAACAGAAGAATCTTATTGCATTATGTTTGCCTGTTTTAAAAATAAAAGATGCAATATGGGTTGTCTACACTTTATTCACTGCAAGAGTCCGAATTTTAGCGTTAGAAGTTTTGTCAAGCTCACCTCTGAGCCATCAGGAGATAAATATCGTCTGCAAGTTATTTTCAGAGGCAAGTTTATTCATATTTGAAATCATTTTTAGATCTCAACTATTATAAAATCACATATCTTATATGTTCTCTTTAAAAATTTCTCAACAGACATCATAAATTTAGTAGCCGATACTCGTGTGTAAAGACTCGAGGTAAGATTTTTCAACCCGCCTTATCTACAGGAAAACTTAGTCTTATTTATTTAAAAAACAAAAAACAAATTTATTACCATCAACATGTAGACTTTAATTTGTGTAAGAGAACTGTTCAACATGAATCAACAGAAATAATCACTTTTCTGATTGTAACAACAATATTTTTGAATTATATTTTCCTTTTAACTGCAGAACGTTTCGAGTGTTACAGTAATCCATTTAACAGCTAATAATACTTTTACTCAATCCACTGCTATATTGTTGGTGTGAGTCTCATCATTGTTTTCTCTCACTGATATTAACAGTTGGTAAATTCTTTATGTCTCATTAACTATATCAAAGTACCAAGAATATATTTTGTCGTTGTATTGTTTTATTTAATGTTTAAATATGATTTCATGTAAATTAAAAAAGCGTTGCGTAACTACCTCTCGATTTCGACTCAATCTATTTCAAGCCTTTGGAGTGAACAAATAAAGGAATGAATTATGCATATATAATCTTAAGTTTCAAATAAATACGAAAAACTTGTTAAAAGAGATAATATAAACTTCTTATGACAAGGATTTCAAACGTCTTGCGCTCAACAACAGATAAGAAAGCTGTGCCATAAGCCTGCAAAACGAACGGTGCTCGGAACAAACCAAGCCAACAGGTATATTGGAAAGAAATATCTAAATCTGTATTTCTTGTAATACCTGAAAACGAATTTTGAAAATTCCTATGTACTCGAAATGTGAGAATCTTAGAAATCACACTTTAAGCAGGCAGTTAATATTTATCTGTATTTAAGTATGAATTCAGCTTCACTTATTAGTATTCGAATTTTATAAGCCAGATTATTTAAGAGAAAATTTGAAAATTACCGACAAATTATGAATTAATCTGCCTACCTGAGAAGACCAGTGTTAAAAAAAGAAATATATTAACAACATCTTGAAACTGATTTCCACAGGTAATTTGATTTCGATTTGCAAAAAAGAAAAGCTTGGTTTGTTTTCAATTTCGCGGCAAAGCTGCACGAAGGTTATATGCGCTAGCTGTCCCTAATTTACTACTGTAAGTCTAGAGGGAAAGCAGCTAGTCACCACAACCTGCCACCAACTCTTGGCCTACTCGTTAACCAGGGAATGATTCAGCGTCACATTATAACGCTCTCACGGCTGAAAGGGCGAGCATGTTTGGTGTGATCGGGATTTGAACCAGCAAATTACAAATCGTGTGTCTTACCGGGCATAGAAAGAAAAGAAACAAATCATTGTGATTATGCTGACTTTGTAAAACGTCTTTATTGCATGAACAGCAAGTTCCACTTTAAAGTAATCGTAATTTAAATAAGTGGTGGAAGTACTTTAAGTTATTTTTGAAACATGAAACAAAACATATATATAATTCATTTTAAACTTAAAAATATTTTAACATTATTAACAATATTTAAATTTGATAAATTAAGTGTACACAAAAATACTAAAACACGGGCAAAAAAGTTGCCGTTAATTTAAAGTCGCAGCGAGCGCTAATAGAAATATGCACTAAGAAGGAATTTAAATACCAATATATCCTTGGCTAAGCAGTTAATACCACATAAAGATGCACTTTTACATACAATCTGTGTTTGAAAACACAAGAAGTGTCTTTGGTTTAGTGGCTGTAGTTGAGTTAGAAAGTAGGCATTGGGTGTAACGGTAAAGTTGGAGGCGTTCCGTTCATGAATGTCCTCCCTTCATCACCAGCAAAATGCCCGACAGTTTTAACTGTTAACATTAGGACACAGTTGCCAATTAAGTTGGAGATAACAAGACAGCTAAGATTACGAGCTTTAGAGAAGTACTTGGAGCGGAATGATTAATTACTATGCAGAAGCGGTTTTAAATTGCTTAGAGTCGGGAAAGAACTAGCTTGGTTGAGCCTGTTTAAAATAGTATCCTAATGGTCTTCTATGTGACGCGAACGAATTAATAAATTTCCCTGTTTATGATTCCAATTCCCCGACAGCAGACACTCGATGCCAAGTGTGGCGATGGGGCGATGTGCTTGCTGTTCCGTTTCCGGACCCCAAGAAGCTAACGAGCCGTCCTAAGCAACGTCGCAAATAGGCCCCCACTTAATTGCCCATTTCATATCGCAGCAGGTCATTAAACACTTCTTAAAATCAATTCATCAGTCGCCAAATGTCAGCGTGGTTGCCAGCAGAGGCCAATGGCAAATAGGCTAAGTGCTACCAGATATAGTTGAAGACTCCAAATGTACAACTACCACTAAGAGGCAGGACCAACTCTGGGGAGGAGCCGGGGAGGTGATAATGTCACGGGGACGTTAAGCTTTGAGTCATGGTAAGACAAACTGTTCAGAAACGAGAAGAATCTTCAAGCCTAACAGTACAGTCGACATGATCAGCAGTGACAGGATGGACTAAAGCGAATAAAAGATATCCTTTTTTTTCAGAGGCATTGATATTCTGTGGTTACTTGTTCTAATAACACTAAGGATGAATACAGTAGAACAAACTAGTGGGACAGATCTGAGGACTAGCACTATCAAGGCCTCGCCGTCGATGACCTCAGAGTTTTTTATAGAGAACTTACTGTCTAGACAGCCAACGACGAACTCAAACCAAGCTTGGCCAATGGTCAATCGAAGCAATTCGACTTGTAGCACACTTCCCATAGTGTCAGAAGACCGTGAAAAATTTAATATAAGTAATACTTGTTCAACATCGTCCACACAACATGCCTGGTTACAAAATCCCACCTATGCTGACCATTGGTCAACTGAAGTCACGGTGATTCCTGATAGTAGCCCCTTAGCTACTGTTCAAGATGAAGATTCAGAGACTGACACACGCGAAGATTTAGAGAACTGCCCAGTGGATAGCCAATCTGAAAGCGAAGGTATGTTCGTTTTAAAAGTCTGTAACATTTGGGTTAAATAATCTTCACCAGTTTACTGAAATATATAAATAATTTACAATTGTATGATTCATAATTTTACTCTCGAATGAAATATTTTCCCCTAGTGTTTATTGAAAATGAAGCACGACTTATCAATGTGTGAAATAAAATTTAGTAAATTAATTTGTCAATAATTGAAAGCTCCAATAATTAAGCGGAATTACCTAAAAAAAATCATATTAATCTGAAAATGGGTTTTAAAAGTCACAGCAATCTTCTTATCGATTTTATCAACTTTGGACTATCGGTACTGGAAGAAACAGTATCACAATGTGTAAATCTCTAAACCGTTATACCACACAATGATTTAAGCGTTTTACTCTTATCTGTGGAACCTTGCATTGCTTGTGTAAATTCGTCTTAAGAAAATAATCATAGTACTATATAATCACTATATAATCCAGTTATGATGTATTCTGAATCCTGTGTTTAATTATTATTATTTTTTACTTTAACAGTTATAGTGTCTGTAATAATTTATTTTGGTCCTTTAATCTTATAATATATAATGCATTTTCCTTGTTTGTTTGTTTTTGAATTTTGCGCAAAGCTACTCGAGAACTATGTGCGCTAGCTGTCCCTAATTTTGCAGTGTAAGACTAGAGGGAAGGCAGCCAGTCATCACCACCCACCGCCAACTCTTGGGCTATTCTGTTACCAACGAATAGTTGGATTGGCCGTCACATTATAACGCCCCCACGGCTGAAAGGGCGAGTATGTTTGGTGCGACGGAGATGTGAACTCGCGACCCTCGGATTACGAGTCGCACGCCTTAACCCACCTGGCCATGCCGGATCACCTTTTCCTTTTAAACGTGGTCCTTTACCTTGTACTTCAGTGTGTGGCAAGTAAACTAAATGTTGAAACATTTTTCTAATGAACTAAGATCATACTGAACACACTCAAACTAACTGAAATAATTAATGATTAAAACCGCAGTTTAGATTACTCATAATATTAAACGACAGCTGATAAGTTATGGGCAGTTTTCGAATGTCAAATCAACGTCTGGTTTTCCTCATGACAAACTAAACTTGATTTGTTTCAATTGGAATTTTTTCATGATTGTTTTTTTTCGTTATTTCTGTAACGAGCGAATAATCAAAAAAATGTTTTTTCTTATTAGAGCTATAATGACCACAATATTTTTGGTTCTTTTTACATTCGAGGATTATAAACAATATTAAGCCACGTTGATAGAAAAGAATTCAAATTTCTTTGTAAATATAAACTTTAATAAGTTATTTTTTCATTAAACAGTAGTTTGTGTGATAAGTTGCCAATTAAATAAATTAGAAGTAGTTAAAACGCGCTTTATATAAATGGATTTCAGTGAATGTTTATAATTATTAATATTGGTTATAAGAGTAGTTTAATTATGAAGATAACTTTACCAAAACCTTCCAACAGTAAGCAGAGCCATGGTGACATTTGCAGTCTATAGGTAAAGCTGTGGTGCCATTTGCAATCTTCAACAAGACACTAAGTAACAATATAAAATCATATGTAATATTCAACAAGATAAAAGTTATAAATATCTCGACATAAGTCAAGTAGTATAAATAATACAAATAACATTTTTGTCGTTGTTGTTATTTTAAGATTTATGTGATAAATCGACAGAACAATACTAAGAAAAAAAACGCCTGTGAAAGCGTATGAAAAGCTATTGAAACGTAAAACCTGATGATAATTAAAAGAAAAATATAAAATTTATAACTCTAAGTTACATTTATTTACTGTGTCCTGTGTCAAATTTCAGCAACTAGTCCTCATTGTGGTTAATCGTACAATCTAGGATAATAAATATATATATCGTTAAGTTTAAGTATTATCTATACGAATCAAACAACTTCGTTAACAGAACAAAATAAATATTTTTTGCTAAAAATTAAGGCACTATAACAAACACTTAAATTATTGCATATAGCATATGAATATCATAATGATATTTTAAAATGAAAACAATATTGTTAGTTAGGTATCTCAAAATGTATTGACAATGACTCTACTCTGGTTTTTAACTACACAACTAAAACTAAGATACGCTTGTGTTTTACTTATAGCAAAGCCACATCGAGCTATTTGTTATGTCCACCAAGGGGAATCGAACCACTGACTTTAGCGTTATAAATCCATAGCCTTACCACTTGACCACAGATATGAAACTTAAGATATGCAAGATGAACCTTAAGTTGTATTTTTTTTTTATTATTAGAGGCCAATTATAATTATAAACACTTATCTTCATCTTCTGGTTGGTAGTGATTTTCGGATTTCAGACAAAGATGTTACTTTATCATATAAACTAACGCCCAGCATGGCTAGGTGGTTAGGGTGCTCGACTCGTAATCTGAGAGTCACGGGTTCGCATCCATGTCACATTAAACATACTCGCCCAAGAGTAGCCCAAGAGTTGGCGGTGAGTGGTGATGACTAGCTTCCTTCCCTTTAGTCTTACACTGCGAAATTAGGAACGGCTAGTGAGTTAATTAAAAATAGTTTATGAATTTGAATATTTTCAAATTCTTTAAATTTGCTAACTCTAAGTTTGTTGTCATCAACGCGTTAAACAAAACTGCTTTTATACAAAATCTCAACACATAACAGAATTAATAGAATAACCTTTAAATTTCTCAAGATTAATTTTGCAACTATACCCCAATTGTCATATAACAACGCGTCTGCATGAGAGCAGTCATGAATGACAGAGAAACTGAGTACAGTTTACGTTATTCAGACCTTAGCGTTTTCAACAAAAGTTACCATGAACACCTTGTTGTTGTTGTTTTGAATTAAGCACAAAGCTACACAATGGGCTATCTGTGCTCTGCTCACCACGGGTATCGAAACCCGGATTGTAGCGTGTAAATCCGCAGACATACCGCTGAGCTACTGGGGGGCCCATGAATACCACATAAGATGAGCATGCATCAGTCTTAGTCTACCAACGTTTTCACGAGTCACCACGAAAAATCAGTTTCATTCTAATGCTTCTCGTAAGGAAACAATAAAAACAGAACAAAACAAGTTATCAACCTGTAATAACCTGTATTCCAAGTGAAAATATTTATAACGCCTGGTTATTTATGATTTGTAGGGCTTATACACAATTAACAACGGAACACAATTGAAGTTTTGATTAGTTACCAGAGTACAATGTTTCAGTGCTTTCATCTGCCAACATTCCCGAACATCGTATAACTTATTCGCGCTTAACAGCTGATAGGTAGTTTATATAATTTTCTTGTTTGAAAACATTGTTTCATACAGCTGAGTGTATTAAAATATTCTTTTGATTATGAGATATGTTATATCTGAAACTGAGGTGTATTCAACAACCGAAACTTTTTATTTTTTCGATGAAGTTGATTGTAATCGTATTTGTCAAATAAACACTGAATGTTTATAGGCAAAAACTAAAGGTCACCTACGATAATTCGAAGGAACTGTATCCTGAAGATAAGTTGAAACAATGATAGGTGTAATGAAAACATCATGAAATGAAAAATTAAACTACACGATTAAAGAACAAGGAAACAAATAACAAATAAACACATATACGTTATTAGAATCATCAGAACGATAAGACTGACTGATGTATAATAATATAGTCTCTTACGTAGCAATGCAATGATATTTATTGAAATTTACAGCTTTGTAATATACTTTTAATTAAGATAACCCACTGTTTGTACGTACCATTCTGCTATTGACGTTTCTTCACGATAACATACTTTGTAACTTCGAAATTTGTTTACGAATAAGCATTAGGAATAAATCTAACTTTTACTTTTGAATCCACAAGATAAATTAAATCATTTACTTCCTAAACCGGCCCGGTGGTTTATACACTCGACTCATAATCTGAGGGTCGCAGGTTCGAATCCCGTTACACCAAACATGCTCGCCCTTTCAGTTGTGGGGGCGTTATCATTTGACTATTCGTTGGTAAAAGAGTAGCTCAAGAGTTGGCGGTGGGTGGTGATGACTAACGGCCTACCTTCTAGTCTTTCACTGCTAAATTAGGAACGGGTAGAGCAGATAGCTCTCGTGTAGCTTTGTGCGAAATTTAAAATACAAACAAACAAAACTTTCTGAACCTCGTTAACAAAATGAAACATGAAGTTTGACATTCTGAACCAAGTATATGAAGAGGTAGAACTGTTTCATTTTAGAGCTTACTAGAAACACCAGTTTTTTAATGTTGAAAGTATATACATATATGTTATATTAAGATGAAGAACCGAATTTCAGAAAAGATGTCATTATACACGAACTTGATCGATACCATTTAGATAATGACATATCCAAATACGGTATTTGAAAGCTAAAATGTAAGCCTGACCTTGTTGGATATGATAAAGTTACATAATAATAATGTCTGTGTTTTTTGTACGTGAATTTATTTTACATAAAACCCAATATATATATTTATATATTATGTTTGCTCAATAGAGTTAATGAAAATAATTCGCTTTTCAAGAATTTGATAACAATTATGAGTACGTCATACAGACATTTTTAATGTTGTGTTTGTAACATAAGTGCAGCTTTCGATTGTAAAAAAAGTTATATAATATCTTATTAGGTTATAGGAAATATAATCCTCTGTTTAAAAGATAGGTAGATAATAAAAATATAGAGATCTGAGTATATTACGATTTTGAACATGCAAAGCATGACAACACTTGACAACAATCGGTATTATATATTTATGGAATGACATGTATTAGGACTACATTTTAGCATTAAGTTCCATAATGTTACCAAAATTTGAACGCTTTTAGGAAAGGTATATATAACATTCCTTTCAACACAAAATTTGTACGATCAGATCATAAGGATTTGTTCAGAATTTATAGAAATTATCCATTATATTTAAATACATTTAAAAATAGAAAGAAATATAAATTGACTTGAAGTATCTGGATCATCCAGAAATAAATATGCAACAAGTTGCGTACCAGCCATGGTAAGAAAAATATGGAGTCTTGTAACACATGAGCGTTCACGAATTCAAGCAATAACAGCAAAAGCCGTCTACGTGTCCGAGGCAGCAGCACATAACATAAGCAAAAACAATCTATGTTTGGAAATGAGGCCAAAGGACATGGATTCTAAAATATAAAAATTTCAGTCATGCTTTTACTTCAACCATCGTATAACTCAAGAATGAAAGAAGAATGAAACAATTATTTATTCCATTCTGTGTTAAGACATACAGAAAAAGCAGCTTATGGAATTTCGTACTATCAAACTGTAGAAACTGGAAGTAAAAACTGTCGTCCTAGTACATCAGGTGGATTATAAAAAGCATGCTGGGAGGTAGTATGTGATTTGAACATCACAACCTTACCATAGAACACTTTTGTAATGGAAACTACGTTGCAGGGTTACTGTCAATATTCAGGGTCATCATATAGAGCTTCAACAGACTTCACGACATGGACTTTAACGACATGACGAAGCTCAAAAATTGGTTTGGTAATACAATGTTAACCTCTGTAATAGCTCGTTAGAAAATGTACAATGTTGGTCTCCTATATACTTCTGTTTGAGTTTAATCTTTTGGTAATCATTGAATTAACGATACGCTATTACTTTACTTTTGTAACCATATCAGTTCTTGTTTTGGCCTATGCTGTGATGTCATTACGTTTGACATCTGTTATATATATATATTAAAAATTAGTTATAATACATAAAAAATAAACAAAAAAGAAAGTGTCAGTCCTCATGCTAGATTAATGCTAGTTTATGGATACCATTAGCTTCTCAGATTTTTCAAAGAACAGTATTTAATAACAACATTTTTTAATTAAAATAATTGAAATAACGATTTATATTGTGCTAATTTATCATCATATAGTTCTTCGAGTTTCTATGTACTCTAAGCCATTTTCATCAGGAACCTTCTATAGCTTTAAACAATGACATTTTATAACCGGAACCATGTTTCACAATCATAGCCAAGCTATACCTGTAAAAAATGAAGCTGTATAAACAGAACCATTTTTAACAATAATAACTGTGCTATGTTTGTATACTGAAATGTTGTATAAACAAAATTATTTACTTTATCTTATGAAGACTTCGAAAACCTCTCATTGGAAATCTCAATAACAACCTAATATTAAGAACTGAGTGAAATGCTTATTAAGAGTAAAATATTTAACCAAGAAATAAAAAGTCATAATATCTTCGTTTATTTGTAATACAGACGTAAACAACGTTGAGTACATTTCACAAAAGCTGAGATCAGATGTCTGTGAGCTAATTCAAGGGAATAAAGCGATATTGAAAAAGTTCTAATTCAATTATGTTTTGAATAATCTTCTAATTTGTTGTTATTTTAAATATTTATTACATATTAAAACTTAACTTTTCTAACTATTGCAAACAAAGTTATACTAAATTTGTGATTACGTTTGTTATTAAGTACAAAGACACACAACAGAATTTCTGTGATGTGCCCTCCGCAAGTATCAAAGCCTGTTTTCAGTGTTAGAAATTCTCAGGCTTATCATTGAGCCACGAGGCAGTGCTAAGCTCATGCTGAAAATTCTAAAAAAAAATCAATACTTCACGTTGTTGCGGATGATACTTGTTTGTTTATAACGTATAACTATATTTTTCTTTATGGGCCAAGCGTGAAGTAGGAATTAATTTTCTCAGTTAGTGAATCCGAGAGTTATATTCGTGTTCCGCTGCCCCAGAAACGCGTTGTGCACTTTGGTGCTGTGGTTGCGTTGTAAGAGTGACGGTCAAATCCCACTGTATATTAGGTCAGAGACGTATAGCCCAAAAGATGTTAGCTGTGAGTGTTATTGTTTCACAGGTTTTCTGTTAGTCCACTATTACAAAGTTAGGAACAACTATTCGGTTGTAGACCTTGGACTAAAGTTGTAAAGTAAGCAAATAAAGAGACATTTTCTTTAGAAACGAAAAAAAATAGAGCCTTTCTACGTTCTGAAATTGAGCTGAGCTAATTTTTCATTTGTTTAAACTAAAGACAAAGACTATTTATAGAGCATATTCATCGTGTCTTGGTTGCTTTAAAATAACGATACCCTTCTTACAAGACAAAATGGCAAATTTTTCAAACTAGTATAGGAGATGTTAAACAAAATTCATGGTAATTCACTGCTCCTTACATTCATGGGCGAGTGACAGGACATTTCCCTAAATATATGAAATCTGAAATTATTATTTTACAGTGTCTCTTCTCTATGCCCCCAGTGGCTCAGAGGTATGTCTGCGGACTTACACGCTAAAATCCGGGTTTTGATACCCGTGGTGGGCAGAGCACAGATAGCCCATTGTGTAACTTTATGCTTAATTCAAAACAACAACAACAACAACTATTCTCTACAATGTAGTGTTTAAAACGTATTGTAACAACTTTACACCCAAAGAATATTTGTGCAAAAATATTTCGTAGCAATACCATATTGGCCAAAGGTTTCTAATAAGCTAAATGAGAAATACGAGTATATTACCACGCAATAGTTATATATTAAAAAATATATGTGCTTAATTCGAACAAATAAACTAAAATATATTAAAAATATTGAACAATGAACTGTTTTGTTTTCGTTACATCGAGACCAGTCGATAGTGTGTCTTCACTAGGGCGAGTCATAACGGGAGGCGTTTTATTAAATTTATTATATACCATCCATGTCTAAAATAATACCCTCAACGACAATAATTTTATAATTTTCTTTGATGTTTTAAGATATTACATTCATTTTCTTATGTAAAATAACAACGAACATTACGTTTCAGTTAATAAGAGAATTATAATACATTTCTGGGTGACAACCATTATTGGTAGTGTATTATCTTTCAACGTACATCTTTATATTAACTTTAAATATATCAGTTGCATCTGTAGTCTTGATATCACCAAATGATACTAAGAGTATTGTGTCACTAGGTGAAAATTCGTCGATCATACTGACTTAAGTGTTGCCTTTACGCAGGCTATAGCTGATGTATTGAGATAGTATAATTTTGTATGTCTAGCAAAATAACATCTGATGATCTAATATTTATTTTAAATACGAACTTGTAATTGATATTGCATCATATTTAGAAAATCAACCAAACGTTTTGGAACGTTTACAATACACGAGTGAAGATGGTTATTTATAGCTCTGCATAACACTATACGTATATACCACATTTATACTCAATTCGAAGGTGTGAGATTTTCATGCATTTTCCGTTACTTTGAAGTTTCTAGCTTAAATTCTATTTTTCAAAAAGATTTTTCTTTGAAAGACAAGGAAAACCATTTTTGTATGTTTTATTTGTTTTAGAGAATTAATTGGAATTTAAACAAGTCATTGTTTTGTTTTGTTTTTAGAATTAAGCACAAAGCTACACAATGGGCTATCTGTGCTCTGCCCACCACGGGTATCGAAACCCGGATTTTAGCGTGTAAGTCCGCAGACATACCACTGAGCCACTGGGGGCCTTAAACAAGTCACACCATATCTTGAAGAGGCTTTTAGGTTACGATTATTTTTCTCTATTTTAATCAGTAGTCTATAACAAACATTAACGAAAGGGTGCAAAGCTTATATTTCTTATGTATAATAAAAACTTGTATGTATATACGATGTACAAGCTAAATTTACATTGAGACTTCACACTTACCACCTGAATAAAAATCCCCTAATTTGTACATCTTAGTTTATTACTGAATTAGTAACGCTGAAAGATGAGTTTGATCTTAAAATAAATTAATTTCAGAAATAGCGAGTTTTTCTTCGTAATCTCGAATCCATTGTTCTACATAGTAAGGTAAAATATATTCAGGGTAATTATTGAAAGTTTTGGTTTGTTTTGATTTTGCTTAAAGCTACATAAGGCCTATCTGCGCTAGCCGTCCCTAATTTAGTAGTGTAAGACTAAATAGAAGGCAGCTAGTCATCGCCGCCAACTCTTGGGCTACTCTTTTACCAACGAATAGTGGGACTGAGCGTAACATTATAACACCCTAACAGCTGAAAGAGAGAGCATATTTGGTGTGACGGGGATTTGAGCCCGCGACCCTCAGATTATGAGTTGAGTGCCTTAACCCACCTGGCAATGCCGATCCATTATTAACAGCAATAACAAAGTAAGAAGATTTAAAACCTTGTTGTTGACAAAATTAACTGATGTAAAAAAAATTGTAAAGTCACAAACATTTCTAAAAATAGAGAAACTTGTCATATCGCCCAACGTGTTGGTTTGCGATATAAATACCTCGGACACGAGATGTATTATCGTCGAACACGTTCCGTACTTTCAACTGTGGGCTTGTTGAAAATGACAATGTATCCCGCTATTCTGTTAAAAAGAGACGGAAGAAATATTTGTTGGCTGCGGATGTTGCTGATTGGCTATCTTTCCTTTGCTTAATAGTTCAAAATTAGGAACTTGAAACCCAAAAGTCTCTAAACTGGTTGTTCAGTGCTCCTGCGCTTGAGATGTCGTTCCAGTAAACAAAACAATTCCATCTTGTTGAAAACAATAAATAATATCATAAACTTCATTTGTAAAACAAGAATTATGTAGTTATATATAGTTAGTCTTATTTTGTATCTTATGCCTCACCATGAAATTCTTATGAAGTGAAATAAATAGAACGACATGATATAATTATTCACACAATACTGTATGATACGATAGAAATAAGTACACCCCGTTTTAATTATTTAAAGCTGTGTAAAATCCCGGGGTAAATAATATATTTAGATAGTTTCACTGGTGATACTTATAATTTACGTGATAATCATTGCTCATTGTATTTCAACTTGAAGCCACATATAATGGACTTATGGGCGTTGTGTCCACGGCGAGTGATAGAATTCTAAATTTTAGCGTTGTAAGTTCTTAAACTCATCTCTGATTACCCGAGGGACAGACCGTCTCAGAATATATGTGGATTGTTTCTAAAACGTACTGGTATCTAAGTTACAGTTTGTAATGTAGAAACTTGGAGAGAAAATGTTTTATGTTTCATAGGAAGCGCTACTCTAATTTGAAACGGATAGACAAGAGAGAAAAAAAAGAAACGATAGAGAGAAAAAGAGAAAGTGAAACAAATATAATATATGAAATAGAAAAATTATTTAAAAACGGTATCGAAGGTAGATATCAAAAATGGAACAAATGGAGGATAAAAACGAAATAAAATATTCAAAATAATGATATAAGTATTAGGGAAAATAATCTTTAATTAAAACTTGCCCCAAATTTAATATTTTTAGTCTATAACAAAGGTTACTAAATGGTTTCAAGGTTTATATTTTTATGTAAAATGATATAGCATATGATTTGCGTCATCGTTATCTTAAAGAGGCTTTTAGGTTAAAACTATTTTTCCTATTTTACTTTATCTGTTTGTCTGATCCTATCAACTTACGAAACTATAATCAATACTTGAAACTTGCACCAAAAATCCCAACTAACGGGATTTAGTTTCTATTTCGAGTGTAAAGATAGTTTTTCTAACTTTTTTTTATATCAAATTGAGTAAATCTCTCCAGTATCCACTAAAATGTTGAAAGACCTCGAAAATAATAATATAAACGAATAATGACACAATGTTCCTTTGATAAGTGTATTACAGTTGAATAGTGAAAGAACAAATATGATGGAGATTGGGAATAAAGCATTGAAGAAGCCAAAGAAAGTCAAATAACTAAAGAAAAAACTCAGATGTATACAATTATTACGTTATTAAAAATAAAAAAATACGTTGTAGTTCTATTACAAGTTTGGCCTCAGTTTAAAAAAAAACAACGTTTGTTCCATCAGACATAACCCAGAAAATCTATCAGCATACCATTACTCATTACAAAAACATGCTTATCAAACGTGGTGTTTCTAAAATAAGGAGGAATTCTGTGATATTGATTAGACGCTGAAAAGTCGATAGATTTAGGTCTAATGACAAGCGTTTATTTTTCTCTAGGAAACGTATTGCATTAACTCGGTATCTCATTGAACAATTGTTTTTTGTACACCATTTACAAAAAACTAAATATTTACTGAATATTTCTGTGAAGTATAATAAGCATCACGTCTTGAGTACCAAAACATTTATTACACTATCGATTACTTTAATAAAATCTTTTAAGTATGCGATTTCGCGGAGAAAACACTTCTTTCAAAGCTATGGACTTTTTAAACGTGTACAAAGTAAATCCCTAATCTCCTTACAAATATATATATACATATTTTCTTGGTTTCTAAATTTTTCTTAAAATATTTAATAAAATATTTCTAATTGCACATGTAGGCTCTTAACAAAAGTAGAGTGTTGAAAAAAGTTGGGACTCCGAAAAACAAGGGTTCAAAAAGTCTTAATGGCCTCACAGGTTTTACTAGCTGATACATTTGTAGTTTTCTACTCATTATAATAATCTTTAAGGAAATCTTCAAATTTTAAATTCCATCTGGACTTCCCAAAAGTATTTCAGGCTTTCAAGATGTATCTACGACTTTACGTAAAGGCTCGGCATGGTCAGATGGTGAAGGTGCTCAAATCGTAATTGAGAGTCGCGGGTTAGAATCATCGTTATACAAAACATGGTCGCTCTATCAGCCATTGGAGCGTTATAATGTGATAGTCAATCCCATTATTTGTCAGTAAAAGAGTAGCCCAAGAATTGTCGATGAGCGGTGATGATTAGCTAGCTGCCTTCTCTCTTGTCTTACACTGCTAAATTAGGGACCGCTAGCGCAGATAGCCCTCGTGTAGCTTTGCGCGAAATTAAAAAGAAACACACTTATAAAATAAATGTAGCATTTTTAATTCTATTTGAAGTTGTCTTGTTTACAGATCAAAAATTTATAAATTAAAGATGCATTTTTGAAATATACTGTAGATTGAAACAAAAAACTCTAGGAAAACAAAGTTTCATTATCTTAACAAACAGTCTGTTAAACCACCTCTCTGTTTGCTGTGTAATGCTGTTATTACTGTTTAGCTTTAATCTCATTTTAATTTTTTTGTTCTTTCAAATTTTTATAGATGCAATTTTATATCCGTTGAATATACAATAGATTACACATAAAGATACTTAAAGCTAATTGGAACCTAGAGAACGATAACTGGAGCAGAATACTATATTGAAATTTGATTACCTTTTCCTACCTTCCAAATAGTTTTCGTCTACATCCATATTTTCTTCGAGTTCATTGCAGTCTTGAGATATGTATCGACCACATTAAAAGATATGCAAGAGTTACACTTTCTTTACGAACAATATCATAAAACTAAAGGATCGTCGAGTAATATTATGTGCTAATCATTTTCAATTTTAGCAAAAAAACTATACCAACATAAAAATAATTAATTATTAACAGGCAAATAATGTAGTAAAATTGTACTCTGTGATTATGTGATTATAATTGTGAAAGATTGTAGTCTATGACTATGGGGCCATAATTTTGTAGTCTGTAATCATCACGCCAGAATGTCGTAAATCTTCAGCTTTTGAAATATTTGTGAATTTATAAGTCACGAATGTATTTGATATTTGAGTTAACAGACGTTCTGAGTGTATGTACACAGAACTAAAGAGTAAAAAAAATAATCACTCGTTTTATATTAATCTCTAAAACAAGGAATTGAACACATTTTTTTTTTTACATTTCTTGTTCGATGACATGTAGAATGAGAGATCACATTACAGCGAAAAGAGTAATAATGTCTTGTAGCGTGTGATTCGAATTAACTTAACACAAACTGTGTTTTCACGAAGTTCATAGAGAGAAGTCACATTGGTTGGTATCTGGCAAGTATTGTAATCATCATGGATTCATTTCTCGTGACATTCTGTCTACTTTCTTAGTTTGAAGTTTACTTAACTTTCAAATCTTCAAAGTGATGCACTTTACAAAACATGTGCAGCAACATTTTACCTATGGTTAACATTACAGGAATTGAGTATTTTTCGGCTATATAAAATTAAACTACATATTCAATTGTGAAAGTAAACTTACGTAAAATGTATATATTTTTAATTCCACTATACGCGTTTGTTTGTTATATTACAAAACTCAGGGGTTTGAAAATGCATGTTTCTAACGATGGATCGAACAAGTGTACTTATTTTAATGACAAACAGCTGTAGCTCGTTCTGATAATGGCGCTGATAACTTTCATTGAAACTTGACAGTGAAAACTCTCTACCAATCTAATTAAGCTAGCAAAGCATTAGAACAAATAGGCAAAAACTTTATGATTAAGAACCCGTTACATGAAATTTGAATAATAAGCAGCAGTTCAAATATATTATAAAATTAACAAATTATAAGATCACCAAGTAAAATTATGGATTTGTTGTTTACAAAATGTAACAAAAGCGATGACAGAATAAAACTACTCTGTAACTACTAAGTCAAAATGTCGTAAAATTGTCATCTGTGACAATGAAATCAGAATGTCGGTAAATTTTATTGTGTGACTAAGAGACCAGGTTGTCTTTTAAACTGTAGTCTGTGATTGTGAGACCATTTTTGTGCCCATGATATAAGGATATAATCAAACTGTAGTCTGTGGCTATGAAACCAAAATATTGTAAAACGGTAATGATTTTTAGACCAAGATGTCGTCGAATTGTATTGTGTGACTAAGAAACCATGATGTCGTAAAACTTGCCCCAAATATAATATCAGTCGTCTATAACAAAGGTTAAAGGTCGCAAGGTTTATATTTCACATCCATGTGTCACTCAACGTTATGCTGGTTGCTAATTATTTGTTTCAAAACTGTAATCTGTGATTATGAGACCAGGATGTCGTGAAACTATAGTCTGTGACTATGTGAAACGTGAAAGAAACATCTGCAATTAAAATGTTTTTTGTATCAGTGTTTAAGCCTATTGGTAATCCTTTGCTCAGTGTATGTGATTGATTTTTAAACAATAAGTATTTGATTAAAAAACAGAAAGGATTTCTTTCTTTCCGGTTTTTAAAAGTAGACAAACGTTCTAGAAGTGTTCTAAACCTATTTTGCGACTCTACTTCACGCGTATTTAGTCAGCGCATAATAGCGTAACAAGTTATAATTCAAAATTATTGGAGTTCCAAAACATTCAGTTAATCTCTAATGTTTTCTAATGCTATTGATACACATTAATATATACAAATAGTACAACAAAAATTTGTTTTTCTGCGTCATAACGGTACACCTCTTAATCACTCTCGTATTTAATATCATGTAAAAATAGAATTATTTGAGAAATAAACTAAATACTTTCGCTTATATATACATGCGTTTATGTGTGTGTGCATACTTTGTATATTTGTGAATATGTGCTTTTTGAAAGTCAAGAGATGCAAAAACAGTTCTCTATTTATTCAGTATATATATATATATATTAAATATACTTTTTGTTTGCCTATTACCTAACACTGTTTCCTTCTAATTTTCAACATGTGCATCAGCAAGAGAACCAATACATGTTACGTTATTTTGTTTTGAAGATAAATGATTTCTGGTGTAAAAAAAATATGACCTCATTGGTAAGTATTCGCCTTAATTTCCAGAGAATATTATTTTAAAATTCACTTCATATTGTATTTAAACACTGGAGCCATTCCATACCTCTAAGTCTTATGATATTAAATGTGACCAAATTTGATTAACGTACTATATTTACTATATGGTATTTACTATATTTACTTTGTTTTTTTTCAAATTTGTGACACCACAGCTTCTTTTCTGTGTTTGTGTTTTTCGTATAGCAAAGCCACAAAGGGCTATCTGCTCAGCCCACCGAGGGGAATCGAACCCCTGATTTTAGCGTTGTAAGTCCGGTGACATACCGCTGTACTAGCGGGGGGCCGATTCTTTTCTATGTCACTTGAAACTAGGGTAATTGATAATTGTTTAAGTATTTTTATCTTTAGGATACTTATTTGTTTCATTAATCTTAATCTCACTGTCTTCTCAAGTGATGTCTGACAAACAATAAAATCCGATACTTTTGATCAAGTCGGCGATTATTCACCTATCGTCATTGATTAATCGACGACGACTTTGTGGTCTCACGCCTGAATGAAGTTTTCATCACAAGGCCTAGCGCTAATTGAAAACAGCTGAAAGGGCAAGTGAGGAACATAAAAACCTCTCTGAATAAACTGTGACGTTCTCTTAAACTTTTATTTAAACTTAAATAACTGAAGTTTGGTTCTTGAAATTAAGAATAGTCTTTACGTTATCAACATGTGGTCCTTATCCTCAGATATAGCTGAGCCGACTCTGAATTAGTTTAGTTTCTATATAGAAATATGTAGCTCTGAGATTTGGTAAAAAAGTTGAAAAATCACCAAATATCCTAAAGTTAAGGATATTTATACAATTACTAAGTATCCCAAAGTTAAAGATACATTGAATAATTACAAAATATTCCAAAGTTAACACTGCTTACACCGTTACAGAGTATGTCAAACATAAAAATACTTAAGCACTTACTAAGTTTTGTGTGACAGTAAAAGAAATACGACGTTTTAAGCTAAAAATACAACATTTACGATCACGATGTAAATTTATTTGCAATTCCACGAATCTGAAAATTATGTTTTTTACCGTGTAACTACCTGATAAACATGACTCTTCTAGAATCACGTTAAAACGTTCAACGTGTTCCTAAAGGAGATAAAACACTACTATAATTAGATGAAAGTATCTTTTCGTTGTGTTGATGAATAAACGTATAAGAAGTTGTTTCCTTCTCTGTGTCTATCATAATTAAATAAAATAACATATCTGTAATAAGCTGTATTTCAGTAGTCCGATGATTTTCTACATAACTGAAACAACCATGTGTCATTTTAATTTGTTTGTTTGTTTTTGAATTAAGCACAAAGCTACACAATAGGCTATCTGTGCTCTGCCCACCCCGGGTATCGAAACCCGGATTTTAGCGTGTAAGTCCGCAGACATACCGCTGAGCCACTGGGGAGCGTGTCATTTTAGAGGCATAATCATAATTCAGAAACAATTTGGAAAATTTTACGCCCCAGAATTCGCTTGAAAGTGATAATTGAAACAAGACTGTGTCATATTCATTTACTTATACAATCGAAGACAGACGATCAGTCGTATATATTTCAGATCACATGACTATTCAGGATATTTGAGAGTTTGGATAACAGTGGTCTGAGAGGATGATTAGGATTATTTTATAATATAAATTTGCTTTGCCCTTGTTTTAATATTAGATATTTCGAATTTTCTTGAATTTCTCTGTGCAGTGTGCATTGAAAGAAATGGTCGTTTTATTGGCTATTTTATTAGATCTATTGCACATTGTTAAAAACAAAATTCTTGACATCTAAAAACAGTTTACAGAATAAAATGTTTTCTTCAATTACGTTATATTGTTACACAATGTGGGCTGGAATGTTTAGTATAATAAAATGCAACTTTAAGGTAAGGGAAATGTGCTAGATGAACCTAGAAAAATCAGTCGTGTTCGAAAATTTTGTGAAGATAATATAAAAACAGACCTCATCGAAAGTTCTACACAAAAAAAAAGGTCCTCAGAAATTGCGTAGCGCTGGTTGAGTACAATAAGGGTGTAAAACATATCAAGGAATACGTCACTGAATGCAGTTCTGAAGGAGTAGCCTGCTGGGTTTCCAGTGTAATGAGTTTAGTTACATAAATAAGTCCAGAAAAAATAGATAGGCTTCAGATATATACTGAACATTGGTGACATTACATTAAGAAAATTCATACAAACAAATTGCAAAACTGATCACTTTAATCAAAATATAGTTAACTTCAGTTATTCGTTCATGAGCAGGAACGTAGCACTGCATAACCAGGTGGTTAGGGCGTTTGATTTGCAATCTGAGGGCTGCTGGTTCGAATCCTCGTCAACCATTTAAACTCGGCCTTTCAGGCATGAGGACGTTATAACGTCTCGGTCAATCCCAATTGTTCTTTGATTAAAGAGTAGCCCATAAGTTGACAGTGGATGATGATGACTAGATGCCTTCCCTTTAGTCTTTCACTATTCATTTATAGCGAATCAGCAACCCTCATATTGCGAATCGAGCTCTCTAACTTCCTGGCCAAGCCTATGCCACGTTTCTACTCATAGCTTATATTAACTATGTTTTGATTAGTCAGTTTCAGTTTGTGGCGGAATTTTAACCATGAGTGGGAACACAATTTTAAAAATTGTGAGAGTTCTCTTATTTTATACAGCATGTGCCATTATTTGAATATAGCACAACAGTACGACAACAAATTGCATGCACTCTACTGTTTTTGTACTCACCAAAGCTCGGTATGGTTTTATGAGTAACAAATGTTGAGAAACGAAAAATGAGCTTCAGTAATCGTTTCAATGTTTTTATTAATGATATAAGTCTGAAACCATGCAATAAATGGTGAAGTTAAAATGATGGTTGTCACTTTGTAGAACCATATGTTTCTATTTTTGGTTCCTAATCATAGTGTTGGAGTGATGTGTTTTTATTGTTGATTGGTAATCCTAGTGTAAGAACGATATATTGCTACTGTTACTTAGTAGTTATAGTGTTACAGTGATTCGACGATTCTACTGTTGGTTGTTAACAACAGTGTTAGAGCAATTCGATTTTTCTTCTGTTGAGTGCTAATTTTTAATTACAGTGTAAAAATGATGTGATCTACTATTGGTTGTTAATCACAGTCTTAAACTATAATTTTAGTTTCTAATTATAGAATTAATGCGGTGTGTCTACCATTGGTCGGTAATCATAGTGTTAGAATGACCTGTTTCTATTGTTAGGTGATAATTGCTAATTACAGTGCAGGATTTATGCGGTTCTACAGCTGGTTAATTATTGTTAAAAATTTAAAGTGGTGTGCTTCTAATGTTGGTTTCTAATCAACGAGTCAGTGTTCCTACTCTGTTGACGCTAATTAACAATTGTGTGTTTTTTATTAATAGTCGGATCACATTTGCCCGGAGTAAACTGTAAAGTAATTTAATATGAATGAACGTCAACTAAGTCGCAGTTAAACAAGGAATAAATGTGATGAGATTTTCGTGCGAATATTTGTAATGACAAGATGCTTTAATGTGAACGATTATTTATGATTCTGTGATAATAATAATAAGATCGCTGGTGTATTATTATAATTTCAAATATATTTTAAACATATACAAACAAATGAAATTCCTCTCCAAAATGAACAAATTGGTGTAGCCCCAGAGCAAAATATCTCAGCCTTCTAATTCCTGTCACGCTGAAGCGTGTCAGCTTTGTCGTCTCATTAAACTTCGCTATACACTCAATATAAATATATTTTTTGCTTCTTTCCCTCCTCTAGTATTGTTCCTTTATTTTGAATTGATTGTTCACTTCTTTATCTTATCCTTGGTTTATCCATGGACTTTCTTTCTTTTGGTATCCAAACTGTATATTTCTACCGTTAATCTTCTTCACTCATCCACTTGACCTGCCAACACCAACTCATTTACCTCCTGTATGCAATTATACCAATGAATGCACTCCAATACTTCTCTTATATATCCATATTTCTTATCCTATCTCTACGAGTAACTCTATATACGGGTCTTATAGCTCTATTTTTTACTGTCTTTTATTTAACTCCTTTTCGGGCAGGAAATTAAATAATGAAAATCAAATATCACTAACAGAGGTAAT
This sequence comes from Carcinoscorpius rotundicauda, assembly GCA_011833715.1. NCBI lineage: Eukaryota > Metazoa > Arthropoda > Merostomata > Xiphosura > Limulidae > Carcinoscorpius > Carcinoscorpius rotundicauda. The sequence continues at coordinate 54,726,042 of CM022399.1, read as the reverse complement.
ATTATACTGACTTACATTTTCTAGTTAAATAGTTTATGGAGCATTTTGGATCGTTATAACTGTGATGTGAAGATAATGAAAACGCCCTACAATGTCTAATTCACTTTAGTTTACTACGTGAGAAACCTCATTGCATGATTTGAGAGAAAAAGTTTTACACGCAACAAAACAATTATTATTTTCGTAAAAATCATTTTGTAATGCACAAAACAACAACAACACGCACAAAAACTTCTGATTATTTCAGATTGTGACAAAGTTGATCTTATTAAGCTCTTCTTTCAGACTTTAACTGCACTACGTTTGACTGTTTTGTTGAATATTCGATAAAATCTCATTCATCAAAATTGCAATTACTAATTTGTCCAAATTAATGCACAGACTAAATACCAAGTGGAACTGTAAGTGCTTCAGCTGTGTGTTTCTTGTGTGGCCTAGTTTTAACCTAATGATTGTTTTCCAAGAATAAGGTAATAATCCGTTATAATATTTTAACACGTTTCGAACAGTTAAGTTTATTTCTATATTTTCAAATATTATGAAAATGTTTTGTGTATACGAAAAGCAAAATAATCTTTGCATTCGTAGCAGGTTGTTTTAACAACACTTCTCATAACTAACCATATTACTTATGCTTTATATAATATAATTATATTATGTAAGAAAGAGAGAAAGATAGTTCGACAAATCTATCACAAAACAGCATTTAATAAAAAATAATAAGTCTGTGCCAAAAACTCTCAAAAAAGCAAATTTTCTAATTTTTTGTTTCAATGTACTTTTAGTGCTTAAAGTTTCAGAACCAAACAGTTTTCCATTCCAAAGCGGCAAGAGGCTATTCTATGAAACTTTCACAACACCTCAGAATTCCTATGAAAGATATTTTAATAAATTCCAAATCCTGAAAACAAGTCAGAACATGAAAAGAAAGTTTTACATTATTTACGGAAGATGGCACTACTACCGTAGGAAGCATCACAAACTATGACTCAATCAGAAAATAAGATGTGTAAATTTTAACGTAATATTTTGTAATTACGTCTTTACTCATATTGTGTTTCATGCAATCCTATATTTTGCTAGGATAAATGCTATAATGGTCTAGAAATTTAATGTGTCGATACTAAAAAGAAATATTTTATGCAAAACAAGTCGCTGTATTAGAACTGTAAAGTTGTTCACTCTAAAGAAATTTATAAACAGAGTATTTTAAAATTTCCAAAAATTAAAACTGAAAATTATATTTGGATTCAAAACAAAATATTTCTTGAACTTCTAAGGAACTTAAAAAATAACGACTTGTTTTAGAAAATTCGTAAAACATTGTTCTTCACTAGAAAAGAAACCAGAAGTGTTTTTGTAATTCAAAAAGGAGATAGACATATAAACAAACTTTAAACCAAGTAGGATATATAAATAAAATCTTAACCAAGTAGGACACTATAAATAAAATCTTAACCAAGTAGGACACTATAAACAGAATCTAAACCAAGCAGAACATATAAACAAAATCAAAACCAAGCAAGATATAGAAACAAAATCTAAACCAAGCAGGACATATAAGCAATAGTTGAATCAAGAAGCATATTTAACGAAAAGCTGAGCCAAGCCTATTTACATACTTTAAACAACGTAAGATTCCGTTTAGTGTTGCTTATTGTAATCAACTTAGCTACACTAATGAGAATTAACATAACTTGAGAATACAGTCCTCAGTTTATGATATTTTATATTCTGTTCGTAATCTAATGTGAGCTAGCTAATGTCTCGTATTGTAAGTTATACAAATAATTATCTTTTATATCATTTTTATTTCTTTTTACATTTATTGTGTTTCCTGTGCAAGTTGTGTTGAACATTAGTTATATTTAGAAACAAAATGTTGAATTAAAGAAAAACCTTTGTTATATGATGACTATAACAGTTTTACAAAAGGCAACGTTTATAAAAACAGTAAAAAAACAGTACTTTAATAAATTCATGGGCAGATTATCAGCTTAATTTGCATTCCTAGAAACAAATTTAGTTTGGAATTTTCATTTCATTTAATGTCTCAAACTATTAAAGACAAACGTTTTTTTATTAATCAGTATATCTTATATATATTGGTAATAAAATTGATGTGAAATATACATTGGAAACAGTCGAGTTCAAAATGTTTTTTGTTCTTTATGTTTAATAAAGAAAGAGGGGTCTTAAGAAGCATTTCTTTTCACTCCTTTTTCCAGTGGTGACTTGATTCTATAAACATCTCTAAAATGTTACGATCTTAAGTTTAACGAATACTTTAGATTCATTGAGTTACTTTTTCAAAGTTACGATGAACAGTGGAACATATACATTGTGTGTGTTTACAAAATCACATCAGGATATCTGCTGAGTCCACCAAGGGGAATTGAATACCTGATTTTAGCGTTGTAAATCCGAAGACTTACCGCTGTCCCATTTACATTCTCTTACTTCGATCCCAAACTATTTTTTGTTGTATTGCATAAGTATTTCGTGTCAGTTTCCTACTTTTGTTTTCTGCTACGCAAACAGAAACAGGCGGGAAAGAAGTCACTTCAGATATTATTCAGAATTTAATACAATGTTTAGCCAGAAAAAGAAATGTGCATTTTATAATTTATATCAGCTTCATGATTTGTGTTATGAAAGTAACCACAAACTGTTGCACTCAGTGTGTTTTAACATAAGATATTTAAATAATAATTTTTGGTTTGTTTCGTTGATATTTTCTTCCGCTACGTGCAATCCGTTATTTGTAATGAAAACTACATTCTAATTAGCCCACTTACATCGTTTACGATAATCATCACATGAAGACGTTTTTTGTTATTATACGTAAAGAAATGGATCTCGTGGAGTTTTATTTGCATTTCTAGTTATAAAAGTTTTTGCAATGTTAAAATAAAAACCACTAAAGTCTATTATATACGGAAAATCAATCAACTTTTATGTTCTATATTTTACGTCAATCATATTTATTATTGGTAGATGCAATTGTAAGTTAATTCGCAGTAACGTGTTTTTTTACAAATCTCCAAAATGAATCTTAAATTTCATGTTTGAAAAATGAAATCAATATTACACGACAGTAACAGTGAAGTAAAACCTAGGACTGGATTTGGTTATAATAAAGTAATTGATACAAAATGTCTTCTTTATTCTGCAGTATGATATTTATATTTAATTTGCATAAACACGTTATAACTCCTTGAAACTCAGTTTTAGGGTTCATAGTTAAAACAAAGGGAGTAAAAATGTAAGCGTTTTATTAAGGGTTAGACACGTTAAAAATTTAACACCTAGAAACAGTTCTTGGAAGCATCTTTGTTCCTGTTCTTGTAATTATCATTTAACACAAGATGACACTTTTTTAATTCTTTGCCTTATACATTGAAAATGACTGCATGCAAATCGTTCAAACTAAAAATACCAATTATTGTAAACCGAATACGATGCAAAACTGTCCACGTTCAGACTTGGTAGCTTATTTAGTCAAATAATAATACTTGTGCTTTAATAAATAAAACTGTTGAGTGGGTTTGCATATCTTAATGAAGTAAAGGGAGATTTCCATATGTTGCCATTTTGTCTATTGGTAGCTCAAGAGTTGGCAATGGGTGATGATGCCTAGTTGCATTCCTTCTACCCTTTCACTGCTAAATTACTGACGGCTTATGCAGATAATCGTCCCTCGCTGGGTCAGCGGTAAGTCTTTGGATTTACAACGCTAAAATCAGGGTTTGATTCCCTTCGGTGGACAAAGCAGATAGCCCGATGTGGCTTTGCTATAAGAAAACATACACATACATACGCAGATAAACCTCGCGTAATTTTTTTGCAAAGTTCAAAACAAATCAAACCAATTATCTATTGGCATTTCAACTTTTCCGCCAAACTATTAAAAAGTTCTCTTCACGTAGCTAATTGTTCTTATGACTTCGATACGGTAAGCTGTAGCAAATGATTGGTTTATTTTTATCTGATCGAACATATAGATTTATCCAAGGCTTCTATTTCATGCTCAGGAGTCCAAAGAGTGGAGTGCGTTTTTGCAGTAACGGGTCACAAACCATGAATCTGAAAAATAAAAAAAAGTGTGAGAACTAATGTTTGATGGACGATTGAAATGTAAAGTTTCAGAAACGTATTTGTTGAAGCTTTAACAAGTACACCAACATATTACTACATTACTGTTATAGACATTTGTATTCACTCGTTATAATAACAATCCGAACTGAGTTTGGACTTTACTGGAAAAAAACAATATGTTTTCATTGTTAATTAGTTTCTCTCTTATCGTCGCCGAAGACATTTGAATGAATAAGCTACGAGGGAAATCAAAGAGTAATAAATATATCAATTAATTAAGAAAAATGCGTTGATCAAAACGAAAAATTTATTATGTTATAATACCAGATTAGTCGTGTAAGAGCTCTTTACGCCTTGTTAATAATAATTGTGATACTACTGTTAACACTTTAATAGATTAGAAGACCAGCAGCTGCACATGTTTGTTAAACACAAAGTAACACAATCTGTGCTGTGCCTACTACGGGCATAGAAAAACCATTTTTAACGTTATAAGCCTTCTCGACTTAAACTGGGGAAGCCACTGGGGAAGGGGAGCTGGTAGTTGCATTAAAGGCTTTATTCATAGCATCTAATACTAACTGCCAGCTATACAGCTATATCTAGACAGATAGAACGATGAAAACAAAGGCTACGAAACAAAATGTTGATTAGTTTTATTATACAAAGAGTTATCTTTACGTAGATAAAGTGCTGAATATGAAGATTACAAGATGTGAAGTTGGAGGTATCGACAATCAAGAAGTGCAATATTCTATGGCTTTTTGTAACTATATTATATTGTATGAAAATAATGTTCTGAAGTTATGTATTCAGTGAATGATAATAGTAATAGTCAAAAACAAAAACACGTACATTTAAAAAGTACAATACACACGTGTATATTTTACACTGCGTGCACATTAACTATATATGTATAAAATATTCTTGGAAACATGAAAATTTCAGATTCTATCAACATATCTGCATACTATTGGAAATTAATAAACAGTTAGCAGCATGCACTGTATCTCTATATTTAGATAACTTTAGCTGTTAATATAAAATATACATCAGCTAACAATTTTAATGCTATTTTCCCGCACAACCTTGTTGACGTATACTCTAATGCTCAGACTTTACATTACTTTACAGAAAAATGCCTCTCCTACTTTCGTCCTCCCACCACCCGATGATCCTGTAATTAGTTCGAAAGATCAAAATGCTCACATTCGAAGTTCGATCCTTGTTATGAGCATATCATAACTAGAACACGTTTTAGTTGTTTTGCATAACAACAAATAAACAAACAAGGGAAATTATAAACCAAAAGTGTTTAAGATTGTGTAAGTATTGACACTATTGAAGCATACCCCTTCTTTTCAAAGGATAAAAAACTTTCATTTTTCTAACAGGGTGCTTGGCCTTGGAGTACTTGCCATCGGATGTTGTAGAGGCAGTAAATTTAAGTGAGTTCAAGTAAAAGCTTGATAAGTATATGAATGATAAGGGATGGCTTTAAGATTTTTTTTTAAATATTTTAATTTAATTTAGAGGACTGAACATTCGAGATGGACCAATAAGCCCAATGTTGTTCCATCACGTTATTTTGCTTCAGGAAAATTACTACATCCATATTACCTTTGATATAATAACTAATATTATTTCAAAAGTGTTATAAATAACTTTCAACTTCAAATGGTTCTTCATGGTTTTAATTCATCTTTAGATAAAACTACCTGTAACATACCCAGAACACCTACAGTTTGTGCGTTACAGATTTGAATCCTGTCACCAAACATGCTTACCTTTTATGGTATCGGGCGTTATAATATGATTAGCTTCTCTATATCTATCAGTTAAGAATTAGACAACTAATAAGGGTACCAATCGAGTAGCTTTGCACGAAATTCAATAAATAATTGATCAAAGCTATTGTAACGGGTTTTAATTTTAATAATTACAATTCGAAAAAGAAAAATTATTAAAAGACTAATATAAATATTAAAGCGTACAGAAATACATGTTTGAAATAATAAATGCCTAATACTGTTTTTATTTAATGGATTTACAGGTACTGAGCAATATTAAGTTACGTACACAGATCAGAACTGAAATATTTTAATATAGCATACATATTAATGGATATTTAACGGTGTATCATATTGACTATATACTCTTAATTTAGTAATAAATAGACGAGAAACCATAAAATCTAATAATTATACTAAGGTGTCTACCCTCAATCTTATAACGATTTCCAAGAGGTTCGATCAGCTCATAAGATCTACGTTAGTTGTAAATCCATACACTAAGTCAACGATAGAGTATATTCTTCACACTTGCATGTATAGACGGTAACTAGACTCTTTAACATTAGTACAAGCTTACATGTAGGCTCTATGGAATTTCACATGAAATATGGATCTGTTGATGTATTGAATACACATCATATTTAATGGTTGAGAATTCTGTAGATGGATTCACTGGAACGTATACCTGAAAAATACAATAAAAAAACAATGATGGAAATGGGAAGAAATTCATTAAAGAAAGAAAAAGTTGTATCAGAAAAAGTCCAGCTAAAACATACCTACATAAAGCACGAGGGTAAACACTCATCTAAAAATATACATAGAAATTCGTAATTAAATATTGAATCCAGAAATTACTTTATTGTTCTGAAATACTTATTATCTGGCTATACGTTCTTTAATGACTCACAATCATAAGTAGGTTTACGACATATTTTGATTACTGTTCTTCCTTGGGCATTTTGAGTTCACGACTATACAGTTCAGAATCCTATTTTATAGCTCTCAAATTCACTTGTCCAATGTATTTATACATTTTTGTTTAAACATGTATATGTTGGCTGACTCTTAGAAAAGAATGTTAAAACAGCGCTATGATAGTACTGGAAACGTCAACATGTTTTACTAAGTACCTCGAAATGTTGTTTAAATTAAAATATTCATAGGAACCTGATTTCATGTCATAATGACAGCAGAGTAACGTTATCATACCTATTGAATTGCATATGCTCCTAATTTTTATTTATTTATGATAAGAAATATTCATATTAAATGTTAATTAAAAAAGATAAGTTAAAGTAAATAAATAAATAAAATCCTCATCCTATTTCCGATGTGTTACATATGGATAACATTGATTAAACATTAAAGTAAGCATCTTAATTCAGTTCATGTTGTAGAAGGTGTTATCGAGTAGTTAATAACAAGTAGCATTCCAACTTTTACGCTGTCTCAAGAGCTCGGCCCGGCATGGTCAAGTGGATAAAACTCTCGATTCCTAATTCAACGGTCGCGGGTTCGAATCCACATCCCACGGAACATGTTCGCCCTATCAGCCATGGTGGCGTTAAAATGTGACGGTTAATCCCACTATTCGTTGGTAAATTAGTAGTCTAAGTTGATGGTTAACTACCTTTTCTCTGGTCTTGCACTATTAAATTAGTGACAGCTAGAGGAGATAGCCGTCGGGTATCTTTGGGCAAAAGTCAAACTAAACGTAGAACTTTGGCATGGGCGAAAAGCCAGGTTGTTACGTTATAACACATAACGTGTAGTTGATTTTATTATTATACACTCTAGTTTAACTTTCTTTTTTGTAATTACTTGTTCATTTGCCGGTGGCATTTCCAGTATCTTTATAAATTCTAAGTAATATAAGTTTTAAATATCTGCAAAAAATGTTGTTGTTTTTTACGAAGCAATGAGATTGTGTTCACGAGCTTTAGAGTTGCGGATGTAAAGCATAGTATTTTAATCGCAGTTTCAATAATGGTTGTGAAAAGCGTGCCATAGTGGCTCAGTTTCAATTGACATTTCCAATAAAGATATAGAATGTTAAGTATAGCACATCACTTAGAAATGCATTCACTTATAATCATAGGAAATGAGACAAAGGACAATCATTGTTGAGAGGATAATTTTGGTGTGATATAAACATCTCGGGTCTTCATTATTCTATAGATTAAGATCAATTATTTCTAATTGCACCAATATCCTTCATATTCCTGTTCACCATGTTTCTCTGGTTCCCTCTACTGGCATTTCTAATTTCCTTTTCGCCACTCATTCTTCTTCATCTCTTTCTTCTCGTCCAAACAGCCTTAATCCTTCACATCATATTTTTTTCTGTGATCTTATAAACTATAACTATTTTTCTGACGTTTTCACCAAATATTCTCTCTCTAAAAGATCTTCCAGGCACGACATGGCCAGGTCGGTTAAGGCATTCGACTCGTAATCTGAAGGTCGTCGAGTTCGAATCCCCTTCACACCAAACATGCTCGCCCTTTCAGTCGTTTTGGGCGTTATAATGTGAGGGTCAATCCCATTATTCGTTGGTAAAAGAGTAGCCTAAGAGTTGGCGGTGGGTGGTGACGACTAGCTGCCTTTCCTCTAGTCTTACACTGCTAAACTAGGGACGGCTAGGACAGCTAGCCAGTTACTATGGCTGTGGTTTCGCTAGATAGTAGATAGGGACAGTGAGTAGCTTTGCGTGAAATTCAAAAACAAACAAACAACATCTCTCTCTATGGGCCTAGCACGGCCAGATGGTTGGGGCGCTGGACTAGTAATTTGTTGGTCACTGGTTCGAATCCATATCCCACCAAACATGCTCGCCCTTTCAGCCGCGGGTGGGTTATAAGGTAACGGTCAACTCCACTAATTGTTGGTAAAAGAGTAACTCTAGGGTTGGCGGTGGGTGGTAATAACTAGCTGCCTTCCCTCTAATCTTACATTAATAAATTAGGGATGGCTAGCAAAGACAGCCCTTGTGTAGCTGTGCATAAAATTCAAAAACCAAACCAAACGTACGTACATATACATCACAAACTTGCTGGATTAAAAGACAAGCCTTTGATACAATAGCTTCCTTTCCAGTCTAAATCTGCTTATAATAATTTTTTTTACCTACCATCATGCTGCAACTTGAACAAAAGAAGGGGCCTGTCTATCTAATCAATGAACATTTGTTGTACAATTGTTATCGATGCTATAAGGCCACCATTTTTGTTGTTCTTGTTCTGTTCGTTCGCAAAAACAATCATTTATTGGCAGCGACTTTTTTCACACCTTAGGTGTTATTGGTTATATTATCTATTAACTATAATTAAAATGAGTTAATAAGTTTCTTATAAACTTCCTCTGAATGTTTCTTGTGTTTAATGTGCTTTATTTAGACAAAACGATTTTTTTCACAATACTTGCGTGATTCTTTTGTTCTTGATAGTCGATCAGTATTTGTATATAATTCTACAAGAAACACATGTTTGTTCAGGCACCATTGTCATACTGGCACGTCAGGTAACTTAATTTTATAGGTTTTGAGTCTCATTAAACACATTATGTTACATATACCGTTTGTCTTACTTTAAATAAATACACACACACACAAGTGGCCTTTACACAAAATAAGTTAATATTACCTTTTTTGCTTTTCGTCACTCTCCTTATAATACTAAACTATTTAAAGGTCAGTTTTCTTTCAATGAAAGTTCCACTGGCTCTTTAAAACGTAATTACAGTCTTCTAAATCAGTGTAACGAGAATGATGCCTGTTGATTGGACACAGATGTTAGACCCTTCTTTGTGACAGTTGCCATTCAAGAATACTGACCTCACTTCCTCTGGGGTCAAAGGAGAGACGTCACGCCCCATTGATAGTCTCCGCCATGTTTGGCTATCCTATTTCACCATACGAGTAGACCGTGAGAGGTAGGTTGGACTCGTTGATATGGTGGAGGGTAGGGAAAGGAGGAGGCGGTGCGTGTTGATTTAACACAGTCTCAGTCATTATGTCCTGTTACTAATCTCTGAATAGTTCACTTCCTTGGAAGGAAACTGATCCGCACTTAATCTAAGTTTCTTGTTACATAGATAAGTTTAATGACCTAAGATCTATTTCGTTTAGATGTTATTAAAGAGCACCGTGGAATTACGATGATCAGATCAATCGATAATTGGTAGCTAATTAATTGATTTTGTAAATATTGCAGAATGGTTAATAGAAATGTTGTATGAAAGCTTTGTATTAAAACTTTTTTCATTATCATTTTTATAACGTTTACAAAGTTATTTTGTTCAGAGGCAAACAAATAAAAAGTACATTTTCAAAAGAATTACATCTGAGAATGTGATAGATTCATCAATACAAATTTAAATCCTGAATATTTCCAGTTGTAATTAAGTGCAAAAGTTGTGTGTGAAATGAATGGGTTAAGGGCTTAGTGAATCATCAATAAATTCTGATCAAAACAAACTACCTACTTAACCAGAACCAATAATTAAGGAAGTAAGGACCTAATATAATTAATTTAATATACGTTATTAGTTACAATGATCATGTATTTAACACCTTGCTGTTTGAGGTGCTTAATAGCAATAACAAAATGTTATGTTTTGAAAATTTTGTCATTAATCATTAAATAGTTAACTAAAGATAAAGTAAATTTAAATGAAATATAAGTAGTTTATAGGTTTGATTTCAAATAACGATTACTTAAATTTAATTGAAAAAGTATAGATATCACAGTAAAGCCTGAGTGAAACGTTTTTGCTTTCCTTTTAGAATCTACAAGTAGATGTCGCTCATCAGGTGAAAGAAAGAAACGACCGCGAACAGCATTCACAGCAACTCAGATAAAGGCACTTGAAGCCGAATTTGAACGGAGCAAATACCTGTCGGTTTCGAAAAGGATGCAACTTTCTAAGACACTAAAACTAACAGAAACTCAGGTAATATGGAAAACATATTCTAACAATAGTTATCAGATCAATTTATCATTAATTGGGTTCGTTTGTTTGAATTTCGCGCAAAGCTACTCGGGAGCTACCTGCGCTAACTGTCCCTAAATCAGCAGTGTGAAAGTGGAAAAAAAGGCAGCGAGTCACCACTGTCAACTCTTGGGCTACTCTTTTATTTATTATTTAATAACACTCCGACGGCTGAAAGGGCGAGCACATTTGGTGGTACGGGGATTCGAACCTACGTCACTCAGAGTACGATTCGAGTGCCTTAACGATTTAGCCATGCATTAACTGAGGTAATTGGAAAGAATTTAAAATTATGAAATATCTAACAATATTTTACAAACAAATTTCAATTGAATTAACACAGTGTTTAGCATTGAAAGTTATTCATATTAATTACTTGATTAAAACACTTTAAGTGTTGCCTAAGTCACGTAAACATTACCTTCACGAAAGCTCACGCAAACTCATACGTTTTTATTCTTATTGTTTATTTGTTGAAGTTCGCGCAAAACTACACAAGGCTGTCTAAACAACGGTTGAAGTGGTAGTCCAGTCGACACCCTAACAGCCAATTATTGCTCTATTCAACTCGAACTAAACAATAGAATTTACCAATCGTTCTTATAACGTGCTTAAAATAACAAAGCACGGAGCGCAGTTTTGTTTCTTTTTAGCGGTAGCACGAATCACACACAGATCCGGAAACGCAATCCAGCACACTAATCACTATGACACACTCAGGTTACCACATAAAACACTAAAACGTGGTAGTTTTTATTGGAATGAACTGGTGATACACTTTATAAGCTGGCGAAGCGCTAGTTTATACAATTAATTATAATAACTAATTATTTAAGGTGTGATGTTTTATTACAGTTGTTAGTTATCAGGCTCACAGTTATACAATATTTCCTAAAGATCAACTTCGACACTCATTGCACGACTTGGTCAATGATCTCCTAACTATCAAATTTAGCTCGCCTCTACAAATGTGAAAAAAAGACATTTCGAATAGTTGTAATCGTGACGTACTTCTAATTAACTTTAACACGAGATTTATGTTTTGAAAATCTGTCCAGATGTTTTATCATCCCACACACAAAAGTGTTTACCAGGTTTCAAATGTCATATGAGTTATACATATACCTCCATAAACACAGCATTTCATGACTGATAAGCGTATTATCCGAAATTAAATGCAGTTAACCTTTAGTGAACTAGTTCTTCCCAGAAATCTACCTAAACGCTTGTATTCGACTAAAACCTTTATAAACTTTTAAAGTCTATTATACATTTGCCACCGCCATCTTGTGACAACATTATCAGTTTCCATACAAGTAATATCTGATGTGCACACATTTCGAAACAGTTAATTTCGAGCTGCAAGAGATGAGTACATTTATGAACTAATATTCTGTGGAGGTAATTTATTGATTTTCTCAACGACACTCAATTTATATTGTATAAAAAACTAATAAAAACATTACTTCACTTGTTTCTTTTAAGGTCAGAGCTATTTTTTGACCAGTAAACGTCGAATACTAAATAAATGCTTTGAAATAATAGTGTCATTTTTAATAAAATAAATGCACAAAAATATCATGAAACATGAAAATAATGAGAACAGTTTCGTTTATTTAATTTTGCGACCATCTTGATATTTTACTTCACGATTGTTTATGTTTACAAACACCACCTTTTTACTTCAATATTAGTAGACAAAAGACAGGGTTAGTTTTTTGATACAGGACAGGTGTTTAACTAAAACTGTCAAAAAATACCACATTTATAACTTTTTTTTTAACATGTGCTGCTCTGCTCGTGAGCTAAAATCGTGTTTTTATAATTCGGTGTATGAATACTGACAGTTTTTCAGTGTTGCCATTATAAGGCTTTATATGAATACAAACCTTTTGTCCAGTACTGGTGCTATAGCTCTATAACTACAAATTGTTATTACTATTGCTCTGCATGAATTCACGCTGTTCATATGGTTAGGTTTGATTGTTTTGACTTTCGCGCAAAGCTACACGAGAGCTATCTGCGCTAGCCGTCAGTAATTTTGCAGTGTAAAACTAGAAGGAAGGCAGATAATCATCACCACTTATCGCCAATTCTCGGGCTACTCTTTTACAAACAAACAGTTGGATTGCCCATCGCATGATAACGTCTTCATGGCTGAAAGGGCTAGCATCGTTGGTCTGACGGGAATTTGAACACGTGACCTTCAGATTACGAGTGGATGTTTTAACCACCTGATCATGTAGGGCTGTACATGGTTAGAATTTTAGAGAAATTATCAAATATTTAATAACGTATTTTTAAAAAATACAAAGAGTTTTCAAAGTAACAGTCGTCTCAGGTGTTTTAAGTTCATATAAAATAGGGCAAACAATTTTCTTTAAAGCTTAAGTCATGAAGGATATAACTATATAAACCTGGGCATACTTTCTATATGGGTTTTTCCAACTTCGAACACGTTAATTAACAGCACCTCTCATATCACATAACAGTTACCTGCTTAGAGGAAATGTTATCGAATTAACTTCTGCTTATCAGTTCGTGAGATTTTTCGCGAACAATATACAGTTACTCTAATGGATTTGACATGGATATTATACAACAGCGAATTGAACATGCTGAAAATGTACATTTGTGGGATCAGAGTGAGGCTGAGTTACAACGAATTCCGTCCTCAAGTGGTTACACGGTTGAAACATGGCTATTTGTATGTTCTCCTTGACCAGCTCATCTGTTTGAGTAATTTGTGCAATAAAAAATATAAACTTCAAGGATGAGTGTTATTGTGCTTTTCACAGTTTTTGTTTGATTATTAAAACAATTATATAATTATTTTAATTACGTCTTAATTGTGATAAGCTTAAATTTTCTAGTTTTTAATCTTGTGAACAATGAATTCATTATCAGTTAAACTGAAATTATACATGTTTCTGTTTATAGATTAAAATCTGGTTCCAGAACAGGAGGACAAAGTGGAAGCGGAAATACACGAATGATCTAGAAATCATGGCTCAACAATATTACCAGTCGTTAGGAGTTTACACAGCTCGTCCAATGTTTATTGGAGATCGTCTGTGGCTCTTCGGCTACCCTCCCGGAGTCCCTAATCCTCCTGGTAATTCGATGTACTGTCTGGGGCAACTACCGCCTTACTTGCCTTCATGTGTTGGTTCCTTTTCTACCACCACCCGACCATCTTCGATCCTGGATCCCTCGGGATTGAGTCCTATTACACCGCCGACAAATAGTCTCGGTCCTACAGGACTAAGAGGACCTACTAGTTAGATCATCTTTTCATGATATGTTTTTCCGACAAAGTTTGACGAAACAGACTATATCAAGTTTCATAAGTTCGGATACATCGGTACCATATGCAGTGTGGAGAGTAATTTGTTGTGACCAATGACCATATTATAAATATTGTTGTACCCGGTTTGTTATTTCTTCAGTCTTGGAATTTGTGACGCCAGTTTAGTATTGAACGAAATTTATACGACTGATGAATCATAAAAATTCAGTTAAACGTACGACAAATTAGCAGTTTGAACAAGTGTTGTCTTGTTTTTTTGAGAATCTCTTTTTTTTCCTTTCTCGTCAGTAAAAACTTCAAACGCGCAATAGTGTTTATCTTGTGTTAGATTCCGCGATAACATTGTTACAACTAGCATCTTCCTTCTCTAATTTTAGGACAAAGTAGTAAGGTGTCCACTGCTAAAAGCTGGTCGGAATTTATATTTTACCTTGTGATTCATTCCACGCTGGCACGCTTAGTGAATAGACTGATAGAAAGAATTGACCAACAATGACATTAAGCAGCCACACATATTTGTAATCAAACAGTCACTGTAAAGGGCTTTTACCAGTATATCTACTGATTGTAATCAAATGATGACACCAAAACATTCCTTATATCCAGCAAATCAGCCAAGATCCCAGGTCTGCTCTCAACCATGGCATGCCAGTAAAAATGATGAAGTCACCCATTACTAGTTCCCTTAAATATATGTCTACCATTGATGTTTTAACATACAACATCTAGTATATTAAATAATAAGCATAAACTATAACTATTTTAAGGAATAATTACAGATATAATTAAAATAGTCCAACAAAAACTATACATATACCACTAATATAATATGATAATTAAAAAAATAGTCCGTTTTCGGAATAAGGGGCTGTGATGATAGGAATTTGAATGATCAACTGACCATTGTAACTAAGTATTAATCCATAAGTTTGTTTTGCATTATCTAGCTACCTTCTGCACATTTTCCATTATATACGCTCATCGATAATTTATGCGTTTATACAGAAACTTTGGGACTTTCATCAATAATTAGTGAAAACGTTGCCAAAAGACTATTTCAACATTGTCAAACAAGTGTATATAACAATATTAACTGCAGGTTTTTTCTTTATTATCATGTTTTATGTTTAAGGTTTGAATTGTTTGATTGCAAGACGAATAACACTGTTTTAAGATTGACAAATCAGCTTGGTGAATCATAACAAAGTACAGAAGATGGCCTAAGAATGTCGAAATGTTGTTATATACTTTATTTTAATTAAAGTACTAATACCTATACTAGCTGTCTTGAAAATAGAAGAGTTTTTGTTGTTGTCTTTTTTTTTAATGATAAACAGTTTTCAGTTAGCACTACAAAATATAAACTAAGAAAAGGATAGTAAATCAAATGTATTAGTGTATACTGCACGAAGGGCAATCTTCGCTCCGTCCGCAGTGGGAATTAAACATCAAAATCTCGTGCTATAAGCCCATAAGATTACCGCTTAACTACCCGAGGACTGATAATTAGTCTAAGGAATAATATAAAAACTTTATTATCTCTTTTTAAGACGTCCCCCGCGAGTACAGCGGTATGTCTTCGGATTTACAACGCTAAAATTAGGGGTTCGATTCACCTCGGTGGGTTCAGCAGATAGCCCGAGCTGGCTTTGCTATAAGAAAACACATACTCTTTTAAGATAATAGAGCTTAACAAACTACGACGGGAACAGCTAGTCAAGGGACGATGCCTTTCCTTGTATTATAGCCATAATAAAAGTAATTCGTCAAACTGTTCGATAAGGCGTCAGTCTGAGTCAATGTTATTTATTTCTAAATATATTTTCGTATAATATACTAGAAAAAACCAACAAACTTGTGCCCTGTTTTTAACGCTACTTTTGTTACAGCAAATTCGTTTTGAATAATAATACCGCAATTAAAAATAAAGGTCTGCATTTTTTCTTTATTGGTGTGAAAACTACGTTAGACGATAATATATTTCATTGTACTTTTGTTCCTCAAAAATGTTGAGTAATAAAATGTTTGATGTTTGACGCAGAAGTTCATGTTGTTGCATTTTGTTCAAATTCTTATTAGAGAAACAAATAATGTTAAAAACATCTTTAAAAGTTTTTGTAATTTTCATCTTCATCGAGAAAGTGTTAATAAGACGGCATTTTCCTATACAACAGCTGGTTTTATTAACAACTGAAGCAAATAATTTATTTAGAGTTTCTCCTGTGATGTCGCAAACTTACGAGCATTTTGAGCAAATATGGGACTTTTCAAATGTGTAATGATTTGAGAAGGTAATTTAATCACTTAAAAAGAAAGTTCAAGAAACATAAGTACAGCTGTTAATGAAAAAGAAAGTGAGTGCTTTAAATGTTTTTTCATATCTTGAGGTTCTAAACGTTCGTTTCTCAAACGGTCCCAAGCAGCTTTGTATCACGAAAACTAAAAAAAAGAGGGAAGGAAACAATATTATGTAGGAAAATTTTGGTAGGAATTACTGATTCCTTATATTTAACTCCTTGCCCTTGTATTAGTAAATTAGATTTAACAAAATATCTAAGTCTGAAACAACGTGTGAAAAGTTTAGTATGTATTACTAATTTTTGTCATTTGATTCGCTATTCATTGTCATTGTACTAGTAAAAACAAAATAGAAAATAAGGGAAAGTTGGGTTCCTTTAGCACAAAGCTTCAAAATGAACTGTTTGTGCTGTGCTGACTTAGGATACAGAAACCTGATTTTTAGGGCTGTAAGACCTTAAATTTACCACTGAGTCATCTGGAAGCAGGAAGCAAAATTAAAAAGAAATTACCGAGTGTAAAACTACGTTATACTCCTAGAATTAGTGTAAAACTATGTTATACTCTTAGAATTAATGTAAATCCATGTTATACTCGTAGAATTAGTGTTTCCTTTACTTAAAACATTTCGTCTCCAAAGTAAAGCATTCATAGTGATAGATACAAGAAGTTCCACAAATAATAATGAAATAACAAATGAATCCGATGAAGTTTGATCACTATTACCTTTCTCACTTTGTGAAAGTCTTCAAGTTATTATAATGCTGCTTTACGTTGTTCAAACTGTGGATTTTGTGTTTATTTTAAGAACACTTTGCTTTCCTAACAAAATGTGTTGACAACAAGCATAACTGTTTCCTTACCATTTACATTTGACCGAACAGAAAATTTCCCACCAAAGAATTTTGTATACAATTTTTTTTATCTTTTCTTGCATAGATCTGTGGCAGTATTTTAACAAAATAAATTGAGATCTGTGCATATATGATAAGATTTGAATAACACTTTCATCGTATTGTTTCCTTCTGACAAAGCAAAAGTATGCAAACTGTTTGTTTCAACATTATATCGTTACATAAGAAAGTAGCCAAGCTAAATCGTTGTTTTCATAATAGAACCTGTAATAAACTCCGTAATTTATTTTCGGTATGCAAGTTTTCTGCATTCTTGTGTTCAAGCTCCAATTTAATTTCATCAGAACACATTCACCTCTTGTGAAAAATGTTATGGCAAAATTTCTCATCTATATCTCACAAAATTCCTAGGCAAACATTGTTATTCTCACAACAAATTTGTTTTTTCGTTGAAATTCGCCCAAAGGTATTAACTTAAGGGTTATCTTAGCTGTCTCTAATTTTCAAGTGATAGACTACAGGGAAGGCAGCTAATCAACTCCAAACACCTCCAGCTCTTGTGGCCCGGAATGGTCATAATCCGAGGGTCGCAGGTTCAAATTCCCGTCAACACCAAACATGTTCGCCCTTTCGTCTGTGGAGCCGTTATAAGGTGACGGTAAATCCCACTCTTCGTTGATAAAGGAGTAGCTCAAGAATTGGCAGTGGGTGGTGGTGACTGGCTGCCTTCCCTCCAATCTTACACTGTTAGTACAGATAGCCATCGAGTAGCTTTACCCGAAATTCAAAACAAACCAAACCAACTCTTGCACCACACTTTAACAACAAATGTTGAAATTGACTTGAACACTATAACTCTCTCACGAACTCACAGTGTAATTAAATGAAATCACTTCACATTTAAAAGTATTTTAATTGAATGTCAAAAAGCTTCTGATATTCGTGCAAAAAAAATCAGTAACAAAATAATTACTAACGAAACTGTCTGTATTACTACGTTGCTATGTCTGAGATATTTGTTATCACACATAAAATTAACATAGAATAACTACAATTTAAGTGTTACATTATCTTTGAAAGAAAAGAAAAAAACAATATTTTTAAAAGTTATCAAACCCACTGCCAGTGCAGTGTAAAAAGAGTGTTGACAGATCTTTCAATTTCACATTGCGTTGTTCTAATATGGTTTAGTAAGACGAACGAGAGTTAATTTTGATGAATGGTGATTTAATGTTTGTTCCTAAGTCTATTACAATAAAAGCAGCAACATGTGTCTTAATATTAGCCAATTACTGAAAGTTCAAGATAATGATCTAAAGGAAACTGTCAAAGCGTTGATAGGAAAAATACGAACCTCAAAACTCACCGGAAATGGAAATGCAAGGTCAAAAACAAACATTCGGACTTAATTGGTTTGAGACCTATTAGTAGCGAGTTTCTGAAGAAGTCTCTACTACCCGAATAAGACGTCCCTGAAACGAAGATTAATTACCCCATCCATTGGGTGTCAGCAGCGTGCCTTTATTTATTTTTATCGGTTTTTATTCAGTTAATCAATAGCCAATCACACAGGATGCATCACTCACTTTTCTTTTGAACATTAAAATAAATTTCCTGTGTACGGACGTTTAAGAGAGTCAACTTATTTGTAGATATGTTTCTTTGTATTAAAAATATTATTTTAGGGTCATTATCATGATGTTTAATTTAATCAACTGAAAATTACCGATTAGTATGGGAATAATGATTAACTGTTTGCATAAAATATGTATAGAAAAAATAGCATTCAAATTATTTGTTATTTTATTAACTATGGAATTTCAATATGCCTTCTCTAATATCAAATAACTAGTATATCATCATAATAGTTCAAAATCACTGTTCAATTTAAGTGCACATTTGTTAGATTGGTTCCTCTACACCTATTGCTAAACGTTTTTTTACCTGTGGACAGATGGCAGCACATTCTTTAAATAAGTAAGAACAAAATAAAATCGAAATCTTAGTATATTAGATATCCATTCTTGCAATTTTTAAACTATAATTTATTACTAATTTTAAATACAATTTAGATAAGTTCACTGAAAAGTATATTTCAGTTTTCTATCGTTATAGGAGCATTTCTTTACAGTAGAAAAACAATTATAATAAACATAGTTGAAACATTGAAACGCAAACCTCTAAATGAAATAAAAGTATTGGTACGAGATAACTAACAATTGCTAATATGAAAAAGTAAATATGGATAAACAAAACGTGCAGAAACAAGTTCAATCAGAATGAAAACGTTATATTTTTAGCCTGTAACCAGGGACTCTAGGAAAAATAAACAAACTGAGCTGGAAAGAGTGTGTGCATTATCTTCTCAAGCTACAAATCCCTATTTGAACTCCGTGTCTACAGTACTTGTCAGTTTTAGTTGACTCAACAAAGAGATATTTAGCCTGAGAAAATAATGTAGACACTATTTCCATACTAGTTTGATTATTTTTTTCGTTGTAGCTTTAACCATGATTTAACATCTGATACACTTTAATATTAAAAAAATTAAATTCATGTGACAGTCCCCACTCCCACACACACTATATTTTTCTTCACGTTTAAAATGATAACTAGGCATAGTCAAATCAGCGACATTAAGTTTATTACAATTGTTTGGTTAAATCTAATCAATATTTGTATGTGAAGACAGTCAAATGAAACATAAAGTCATTTGAATGAATATCGAAAAAAATAGAAAAATATATGCAGCGAGAGTTTAGCTGAATTTCAATTCAATGCATTTGTTTATTTTTCAAATTGTCAAAAATAAAACTTTTCTGATATTCAAGTGTCTTTTAAATGAATTATTTAAAAAAATAGGCTTAATGAAATTACACGTTGAACTTAACCATCCTTAACAAATTAGCTTAACTACATATTGCAGAATTTCATTTATTTACTGATGTCTTATCTCTATTTCTTTGTTGACTGACTAACCGACTATATATAAGTGTAAGGTACAAGTTAATAGATTCATTGATAAATAATTAACTGACTAAGAAACTCTCTAATTCAATAGCTCAATATATCTAGTTGTTATCTACAGCTTAAGTCGATTTTAAATCTGGTTTCTCTTATTTCATAAATTTAAAGAAACATTCAAATTAAGGCTACACCTCTTATACAATATTAAACGTCTTTTTGGAGTAAAAATATTATAAATCTCTAAAAATATTTAAACTACAGCAATACATAAGTGCAAGTATATTAAGCAATGCAAACTAGACTGCCAGACCTCAACTTTACTGCAACTATTATAAATGAAGAGCTTTAAAGTAGATGCCAGTGGTTAAATGTGATTTCTTTATCTCCGAATTTACAAATGTTAACATTAATAATTTTGTTCTTACTTTAACTAATGTTATAAAATGCATGATTTTCATCACTACAGCCTTTGTTGAATCGATGCTTGTGACAGTCCTTTAGAATATAAAACCAAATGAACATAATGTACGTTCATTTGAGCTTTTCCTAGATGGCAGCACCAACAATGTCTAAGATGATTAGTAGGAAAGCATAATGAAGTAAATGTGCTGTCAACACAGCACGTATCGAAACACGATGTTTGGTGTTAAACACCCTGATATTTACTGCTCAGCCATCATAGACTAAAAGTATAAAGAGAAATAATTACTAAAATAACATAAGGAACAATATTTCAGAAACGTGTAAAAAACAAAACACTAAGATAATTTGTTTCCAGTTAAGAACAAAACTCCGTTATGGCTTAATTTTACTGTGCTTACAACAGAAACTGGATATCATATTTCAGCGTTATAAGCTATCAAGTCACGATGAATAAATTGTTTGAGGCTCAAAAATGAAATTGTAGCTCAACATAGAGAAAAAAAACACGAAAAATATAATTGCAATTCTTTAAAACTTTCAAAAATATGATAGCTGCAGGAGAATGGTTATTATACATAAAAAGATAGGCTTAATATCAATTCTAGACTATTCCTGATAGAAAAACGTATACACTAGGCATAGCAGTATTCTATTCCAATGCAGGGCCCTCTAGATATGGCAATATTTTATTCTAGGCAGATCAGATTATATATATCAGGCTAGCGAACTTGTTACAGTTATAGTGCCACTTGACATAGTAGCATACTATTCCAAATACATTTGCAAAGAAACTGCATAGATAATGTTAGCCGGTGGGTCTAATATCAGGTTTATGGTGCGTAGCAGCACTGCGAAAAAACAAACAAACAAGACAGACTCTACAACGTTGTAATATTAAACATGTTATACAAATACTAGAGTTGTTTGACAAAACTTTAAAACAAAATATTTAACTTCTCCCAATGACTTATATACACTTTCACTTAATAATTTGAAACATTAAATATTATGTTGAAGTACAAAATTATTTCTTCATACAAACTTCACTCGTGTCCGTTTGAAAGCAGAAACTTTCAGCCCCCCAGTGGCTCAGCGGTATGTCTGCGGACTTACACGCTAAAATCCGGGTTTCGATACCCGTGGTGGGCAGAGCACAGATAGCCCATTGTGTAGCTTTGTGCTTAATTCAAAACAACAAACAACAACAGCAGAAACTTTCGAAACGATTGCACTTCCCCTTGGTACATACTTCGGCTATGTACGTTCGTTACAAAGATTTTTTTCATAGTGGTTTCACTTCCCTTTGCACTTTTGTTTATGTTCGTCCGAAAACAAAAGCTTTCCTTGAATGTGTCTTTGTATAGTTAATTAAAATATATTAAACTATATATACTTTCCTTTCTAGATTCAGCACAAATTATGCCCAAGTTACTGATTTTTTTAGTTTTAACTAATCCTAAATTTAAATAAATGAAGCTCTCCAATTTCAGCATACTCTAAACTCAAATTACTAAAATATTCTTGCTTCAACTCGCCCTAGACTCAAGTTACTTTAAAAAAAAAATGTATTCCTAGTCTAAGTCATAGTATTCCTTTAAAATTTCGACCCATCCTAAACTAATCAAAATAATTGTTATAATCAAGATTTTACATTTACTTGTGATTCAGTGGTGTATAAAACTAAAATTTTGATCGAACGAAATACTTGGTTACTTCGGCGAAAAGAAAAATTCAGTTAACGAAGAAATACATATTGCTCCTCCAACGTCCTCTTTTAACGTAGTTGTGGTGGCTTAACTACGTAATTCAGAAATTCCGCTTAGTTGCTAATTTCATGTCAAGCTCAATAACTCATTCCAGTAGACTTAATAATTAACTCTAGATTATCTATGTTCTACATCTGGCTTGAGATATTTCATAAAATTAGAAGAAATTTCCAGTCTTTAAGGATACACATATCACTTTACATTACATCGTATTTTAGCTGAAAAACAATAAATATTTATGGAAAAGGTTAGATCTGAAAAAATAACCACAAATATTTATATTCATTAAGTGTGTGTGTGTTTTTCATATAGGAAAGCCACATCGGGCTATCTGCTGTGTCCACCGTGGAGAATCGAACCTCTGATTTTAGCGTTGTAAATTCAAAAATTTATCGCTGTCCCAGAGTGGGTACTTGCTTGTTTGAATTTCACGCGAAGCTACTGGAGAACTATCTGCACTAACCAACACTAATTTATCAGTGTAAGGCTAGAGAGAAGGCAGCTGGTCATCACCAACTCTTGAGCTACTCTTTTACCAACGAATAGTGGGTTTAACCGTACATTATAATACCCCCACAGCCGAATGGGATAACGAGTTAAGGGTCTAACCACCTGTCCATGCCAGGCATGCATAGAAGTAGATTCATTAAAGCCAAATAGAGTGTTGGATTTTAATAAAACCTTTAAAGTTAGCTATATGGCTATAAAGATCTGAGCAAAATTAAAGTTGTTTGTTTGTTTGTTTTGGAATTTCGCACAAAGCTACTCGAGGGCTATCTGTGCTAGCCGTCCCTAATTAAGCAGTGTAAGACTAGAAGGAAGGCAGCTAGTTATCACCACCCACCACAAACTCTTGGGCTATTCTTTTACCAGCTAATAGTGGGATTAACCGATACATTATAACGCCCCCACGGCTGGGATGGCGAGTATGTTTTGGCGCGACTCGGGCGCGAACCTGCGCCCCTCAGATTACGAAGTGCAAGCCTTAACGCGCTAGGCCATGCTGGGCCCAATTAAAGTAGAAAGATAAATATATATGTGATTTAATTCGTTCCGAATAAATAGGTGTAAATCTATTTTTATTTTGCGCCTTCAACATTTCTAT
The DNA here is from genome assembly GCA_011833715.1 of Carcinoscorpius rotundicauda. Lineage (NCBI taxonomy): Eukaryota > Metazoa > Arthropoda > Merostomata > Xiphosura > Limulidae > Carcinoscorpius > Carcinoscorpius rotundicauda. Next base: position 54,702,436 of record CM022399.1, on the reverse strand, counting down.
AATACATCGCTTTCAAGTCTCTGATAAGTTTGTCTTTATTTTATTAATACTATGTTCGTGTTCATTTTTCAAATAATTGAGCAAAGATCTACCATATGTTATGCAAAAACACATTATTTGGACCAACTACAACCTTTCAATGAGAGCTTACAAAATTTCTATTAGCACTTGATACCTCGGAAAGATTACTGAACACTTACTTTAGTACCTACTAGATGGCAGGACCAATATAATCTAAGATGAGAATTTGAAAAGTATTTGTGCTATGCCAAATGAAAGTATCAGAACTCGTCTTCTAATGTTACATGCCATCACTCACTGATGAGCTACTTGGTGGGGCAAGTGTTTCAAAAGCCCATAAATATACATAGTATTTCATTTTATGATTGTCTGTTTTAAAACTAAGCACAAACCTACACAATAAGCTATCTGTGCTCTGCCTACTATGGGTATCAAACCCGGTTTTTAGTGGTGTGAGTCCGCAGACATACCTGAGGGTGACTTCATTTTATGTGCGTAGTTTCATTCTTCAATATTTCCAGCAAGCAATTTCTGACTCAACGACGACAGAAATTATAGATGCTTTTTAGAAATCATATCTGAAAATAGCCATGCAGTTCTTCATAGCAATCAACTGAAGACAAGCAACCGTCTTACATAAAGATGAACTGAAGTTAACCATGCAGTTGTACAAAATTATTAATGGAGGGCAAATTGAGAAATAATACAATATTTTCAACTGAATGGAAATCATGTTGTCTTACAGTGACGTCAACTGAAGTCAAACACTCAGTCCTACAATATGATAAACTGAATTTAACCATTTAATCCTACTTATTGATTAGCTGTAAGTAACCAGGCAGTCCTATAAAACGACGAACTGATATTAACCATTCGATCCCACATAAAAATTAATCAAAGATAACCATGAAATCAATAGATAGTGATCAATTAAAGGTAAAATATCCAATTATATATGATAACCAACTGAAGATAAGCCCTGCTGTCTTACTTATTTATCAAGAGAAGGTAACCATATTCACAAATGATGAATTAAAGGTAACAACACAGTTCTATATACTCATAAGTTGATAGGAGCCATGCAATTCTACATAGTGGTGTATAAAAGATAAATATACTGTCGTACACTGTAATACATAGAAAGTAACTACATATTTTTACTCAGTGATACTTAAAGGTAATCATACAGTCGTACAAATTAATGGACTAAAGGTGACCATGTAGCCAACAACATGAAAAAATTAAAATTACAATGTAATCCTACGCAGGGTCAAAGTGGAAGGAGCTGTGATGTTCTCGATAGGATCAATTTAGAACCAACAGAAGCCGTCCTATACAACAAGCAACTGAAAGTAAACATGTTGTCTCCAATAGCGATCAACTTTAAGTAACCATGCAGTTACACCTAGTGAGAAACTGAAAGTAACCATACATTCCCGAAGAACAAACAACTGAAAGAAACAATGAAGCCAAAACTAGTGATCGACTGAAGGTAATGTGTGTTGTTTTAGATAAAGGTGAACGCATATTAATCATGCAGTCATACGTATTAACCAATTAAATTAAGTAAGCAGTCTTACTTACAAATGAAAGATGAATTGGAGGTAAAGCTACAATTTCACGTAATGAGCAACTGAAAGCGAGTAGCGTAAGGTAACCATACAGTCTTACATATTGACAAACTGAAGGTCAGCTGTGCTGTATTATAAAGTGATTAAACAAAAGTTAACCTTATTATGTCACATGACGGTATACTAAGGATACAAAACGGTCTTGTTCAGCGATCAAATACAAGTAGCCGTAAAGTACTATATATCACACTGCTATTTATAGTAACAGGTGGAAAGTAAACTGTGCTGTCTTATATATTGATCAACTGAAGGTTAACCTTCCAGTCCTAAATACTGATCAACTGAGGATGAATTGTGTTGTTTTATATGGTGATTAAATTATTTTTATAAAAATAAATTATAAATAGTTGCTGTTGTTTTTGTTTTATTGTTGTTTTGTATTAAGCACAAAGCTACACAATGGGCTATCTGTGCTCTGCCCACCACGGGTATCAAAACCCGGATTTTAGCGTGCAAGTACGCACACATACCGCTGAGCCACTGGGGGGCATAAACAGTTGCAACGAAAAGTTTAGGTAAAATACAGCTTTACGAATATATAAAATCAAGACTATTTAAACCTAATTTTGGAACAAATCTTTATTAGAAACCAAGACCGGAAAACGTATTTAACAGCAGTTCTCCCTGGAAATATGATCAAAGACATAAAATCTCACTAGGAAAAGTAGACGAAGATGTCTTTATATATATATATATATATATACACACGCACACACAAGATTGTCCACTTGATTAATGTCATTAAATGTTCACTGACGCTGATAAACAGTTCAGTTTGTTTTATAATTAAATAACCGTGAATTAAAAAATAAAGTAGTGAGTCTATGAACATCACGTTATTCTCTCTCTCTTTAGATAGATAGATCAAACTTGTGAATTTCTACACGTTCATAGTCATAATATGAAAATACCATACGATACTATATCGTACAAGAAAGAAAACATTATGTACAGCACACCACTGAATCAGACAATGCTCTTTCAGTACATTTCGCAAATACACGATTATTTATGCATGTATTTCTCACAGTTCAACTTCAATCTAATATCATTGTGCTACATGAGAATATTATGCATTTTTACATATTCTATAAAGCACATAACAAGTTATTTAAGTGAATTGTTGGAAAGCCCCTACTCAGTTACACGTTCATCAAAAGATAGAAAGTTATTTCAACATTTGTAATCGTACATATTTGTGCAGTATAGTTTTAGTTAATTACGTAAAACTAGTCCAAAAAATGTTCACACATACATGAAAACCTCTGATATAGAAATGAGGCTTCAACATTTCTCTAAACCAAAAGGAAATTGAAGAAAGAACCAAGTAAAAGTAATGTGATTCCTTCGCTTCTATTTTGTTTCATACGTAGAAGATAACACACATTGTAGTCTTCCTTATGAAAAATCCATAATTGAAAAATGAGTTTTTTATTATTTTCATGTTTTGTTGCTCCTTACATTCAACAATCTGAAAATGATCTTTGTTTCTAACCTTATCCCAGTCACACTAAACATGTTCGCCCTTTCAGCCATGGGGGCGTTATAATGTTATAGTCAATCCCACTATTCGTTGGTATAAGAATAGCCCAAGAGTTGGCATTGGGTGGTGATGACTAGCTGCCTTCCGTCTAGTCTTACACTGCTAAATTAGGGATGGCTAACGAAGATAACCCTGGTGTAGCTTTGCGCGAAATTCAAAAACAAAACCAATCAAATCTTATATTAGTCAACTACTATAAAACACAATACAGGTTATCAGTTATATTGATACAATTAATGTTTAATAAGCCTACAGACAAACTTCTGTGCTTCTAGGTGACTGAACAATATGTCTTTGAGCTTGTAACGCTAAGAATTCAGGTTTTATCCCTTGGTTGGGTATAGCTTAGCTATTCCATGCTAAACTTTGCGTTTAAAAGAACTATCATTTCGCTTGCTCATAAAAAGTCTAAGAAACAAAAACCATAATAATAAGCGTAAGATATATTTTTTAAATTTTACACAGACAAGTAGAGATTAATATATACGTAACCTATCTAGATATAGTAACATAGAATGTTTTAATGCTACAAAGAGTATTAAAATAACAAAGCAAAACCACAAAAACTGAGTTACTTAAAATTTAAAAACTTTTATCCCTTCTTTAGCAGATCATTGTAATTATGTCAGTCTGAGGTAAAGTAGAATAAAAAAATACGTCGCATGAGACATACATCCTGTTCAATATTATTATCATTAAGAAATCTTCATCAAATGTAAAAATACGCTCAAAATAGCACATTGTCTATTTTGTGTACACACACATATATGTAATAGTATCATTTTCGATGGACACAAGAAATATTTGTGGGACAGACGGAACAGACCTTTCAAATAATTAGATCAATAAGTTTATTATATTTCTGTAGTCTTGTCTAGAAAAGTCACTCCCTTAATTACTTAAATGAAAATATTTGTTGAAATAGTGAAATTCTGATGCACTCAATAAACACATATATGGTGGTTCAGGCAGTTTTATGAGTACAATGAACTAAACGTTCACCTATCTTAGAACTTTTACAGTTAAGATTTTTTAACGATTAATAGATGGCAGCACCCTGGCTAGAATATGTCACGTGTGCTGCTTTTGGTTGTGTGTGCGTTTTATATGCAAAAAACGGCTCTTTTGGGCTCAGAAAACACTTCAAATTTAGGTAATATTCTTCATATTCTGTTAATGTGTTAAAGTTTAAAATTTTATTTCAGAATATAGTAATAAAGATATTTTTGTTAAACGTAAAGGTACACAATGATTGGTTTGGTTTGTTTCGAATTTCGCGCAAAGCTACACGAGAGTTGTTTGCATTAGCTGTCCTGAATTTATCAGTGTAAGAATAGAAAGAAGGAAGCCAGTCATCACCACCCACTGCCAACTCTTTTACCAACAAAGAGTGGGATTGGCCGTCACATATAACACCCCCCACGGCTGAAAGGCTGGTACACAATAATGTATTTTCTGTAGGGACCAAACCTTAATTTTTATTATAGTAAACTTTTCAGCTTACCGCTAATCTAGCGGTATAGAAACAAAATGTCATAAATATTAAAAAATATTTGTTTAATAAATATAAAACTGATGCGTGCAATTATTGTTATTAAAGGCACTATGCTTACTTAAGTACTGTGCAAAAGTGTTGAGACAAAAGAATATTTTTTCATTCTTTCCATTTTATGAGGCTAATTCTTCCATGCAATTACAGAATGTAAATTTCAGCATTATGGTAATGCTTCACTGATCTCTGTTGACAGCTGAATGAGCCAGGGTGAGAATACTTTTTAATTCCCACATACTTGTACCAAGAGCATGTCATGAATATACTGAAATAACTGTCATGATACCCCTTGCAATGTCTTAAATGTACAGAGAAAAGATAGCATATGGTACCGGAATATGCTAAAATAAATCAATTTTATAGGACTCCACAAAAAAAACAACAACAACAATGTTTAACACTATATGTTAAGTTTAACAACAACGTTTATGTTTTGTTGTCATGCCACAGCTCAAAAAGCGTAGAGAATTGTCAGTAGAGCAGAGAGTTCGTCATGCTGGTTGGATTCTCCGACAAATTGCAACAGACTTGAAATGCATCCTAAACACTGTCAAGTAAACCCTAGATGATGAGACTGAGACAGGTAAATTTGAAAAAGTAAAGGAAGAGGCAGAACACCTAAACTCGATGATATTGATGTTAAGAGTCTTCGTTTCTGCAGCCTTCAGAACAGAAAGAAAACTGCCACTAATTTCGAGTAAACAACCTCGTAGCATAAGACATATCTACAGTATCAATAACGTAATATTTGGTTATATATCAGTTAAGAAACTTTTCTTTTACTTTCCAAATGTTATCAAGAGACTGAAATTTGCTAAAAAGTACAAAAATCGGACTGTTGATGATTGGAAAAGTGTGCTATGGACGGATAAGTTTGAAATATTTGGTTTATAGCTAAGGTTGTACTTCAGACGAAAGGTGAAAGATACTTACCTCAATGAATAGAACCTACCATGAAGAATGAGGGAGTCATTGTGATAATTTGGGGTTTTAGTTTTCTGCTGACGGAACAGAAGATATTTGAAAAATAAATGAAATAATAGACCAGCACAAAAACCATCAGATACTGATCCATCGTGGTATACCCATTGGTTTGCGTATTATTGGTAAAGAATTCTTCTACAAAGAAGATAATGACCCCAGACAATTTTCCAACCTATGCATAAATTAATTAACTAAAGAAGAAGCTACTGGAGTCATTCAAATGATGCAATGGTCCCAACAAAGTCTCGATCTCAATCTATTTAAGCAGATCTGGAATTTGATGGGTGGAAATCTCAAGAAATCAAAAGTTACTTTCAAAGAAACTGTATGAGAGTGTATTACAGAGATAGAGTAAAATTCCAAACGACACTTTGATTAAATATGTTGCAACAATAACCAAAAAACTGCATGCATGCAGTTATTAAGGCAATTATTCATCTAATCTTTTTCTTGCCACAAGTAATTAGTAAACAAAGACTGTATTTCCTTAGACAAATACATATACACCATTGTTACTTTTTGTTACTTGAAATGAAAGTTATATTTGTTTTCTGCATTTAGTAGTTAATACTTATTGTTTATTTCTTTGATAAATTGCATAAAAACATCTAAGCCTCCGTTCATTAAGTTGTCTGCTTACAAGGATAATTTTTTTAAAGTTTTCTGATAACGGTTTTGAAATCAAAGACAAATATGTTGTGTGTGTCAAATTTTCAAAAGAACGTCTTCATTTTGTACTTAATAAATGTTTTGTAAAATAAAATAACACTGTCTTCTGAAAATGTTATACAAATAAAAAGCTTCTCAGAAAGTAAATCAGAAATATGAAACGTCTGATAACACTGGGGGTAGAGAAGAAAAAAAACTCATTTTTGGCAAGAGCTGAATTACGCCATTGTTCAGTTATTTGGTTGACTGTCTTTCTCATTGTACATATAAACGCTTCTTCTGTAAAACAACAAACAAACAAATGTCCCTTAACAATATATTCTGTATTACTTGAATAAAAAGTATTTGTACCTAACACTTAAATAATTATATACTTCACGGAGTCTATGATTTATGATATATTACGAACTGGCCCGCCAGGACCACGTGGTGAAGGCACACGACTCGTAATCTGAAGGGTCGTGGGTTCGAAGCCCCGTCGTACGAAACATGATCGCCTTTGAGGTGTGGGGGCATTATAATGTTACAGTCAACCCCACTATTCGTTGGCAAAAGAGTAGTCCAAGAGTTAGCGGTGGGTGATAATGACCAGATAGAAGGCAGCTAATTATCACCACCCACCTGCAACTATTGAGCTACTCTTTCAACAATGAAATGTGGGGTTGATCATTAGATTATAACGCACCAAGGCTTAAATAGCGAACTTGTTCAAGGGGACGCAGGTTCGAACCTGCGACCTTTAGAGCGCGAATCGATCGTCCTAGCGAATTAACCATTATTTTACTGCTAGAAATTAAGTTTTACTATGTGAGCAGAAATCTATCGTGTTTTATAATTCGCAGTTAGTACACAGAGCATACAATTCAAGAAATTTTCCTGACTTAGATGTTTTATTTGAACTGTGACATACGAATCAAAATCAAGTGGTAAAAAGTGTAAACGTTCCTTGAATAATTTATCAACTTTAGTGCCTCGATATGATATTGTTTTTCTACAATATATTTATAATTTACTCTACAATACTCTAATATATTAAATTGAGAAATATTAAACATATCTTAACATTCACAAATGTAACACAAGAATGCTACATAGCTTTAGAAAAAAATATTTTTTTCTAGATATCTAGCTTTTTTACAGCACAAATCATTAAACTATATGCTCATCAGCTTCCCCACGAAAACTTTCTTGACTGTGACACAGAAAACGCTGAACTGGTTCTTGAGAGTCATTTGTTAAATTACCCGGTGACGTATCGTCCTCAGTTCTCCTGCCTTTTTCTGCACTTTCTTCATGTTAGATTTTAGTCACTAACAAATTGTGAAATAAAACACCAGAATATGTTCTCTTAAGATTCAACACTTTTCTATATTTTAATTATTTTCATACTTGCTTCGTATTTCCAATTACAACATCACAATTTAAAATAACCTGTAAGCAAACTTTGCCTGTTTGAACCTATAATTAAAACCTTTATTTTATGCTCAAGTTGTTAATGTAACGGTTAGTGCGTCATATTAGGATGCGAATAAATTGTTTTTCATTTCATGGCGCAGCTAATGTCTACGATTATGGAAAAAAGAAAAAAGAAAAACGTATTTTTAGAAATGCACAGAAGTTGGCGTCAATAGATGACAGCAGTAGACGAAATGAAGATGGGGATCTGGTACAATGCGAAAGATTAAAATCAAAATCACAAATGTTTAATTCCTTTTGGAAATTCTGTACACCTTCACCTTTAGGAACAAATACATTTTTCCTTATAACTACCAACAAAATATCTTGAAATATTACGTAATTGTTTCTTATTTAACCAACCCCTGCATCAGTCTATGTCCACTAGCAGTCAATGTTTACCTCATCTGAAAGACGTGAACCTGTTGGGCTGTCCAACTGCGATGATCAAAAGTAATTATTATTTAGAAACGAAGGACTACATTTATGTGACAGAAAACTTTACCGTTAGTTTATGTAGACTAAGTAAATAACGTTTGAAGTCTGTTATAATGTAGCCTAATTTTAGAAGTATAATTATTTGACTCGAATTTATCAGCGATCAAATCTTGAGCCAAATATAAACATATAAAATATCGAATTTGAAAACAGTCGTTTAAATACTGATGTGTGTGACATATATTTACGAACTTCTACTACACAGAGAGGCTATAACTTTCTTAATGTTTAAAACATTACTTTGAAAAGGTATGTGCTTACTTTTGAAAATAAAGAAACATTCTTGAAAAACTGAAATAATTTTGAGTTGTTGAAGTAATCGAATTACCATGCTAACACAGATTCAGAGAAGATCAATGTCAGGACCCGTTATGATCATAACACAAGTTTCTTTTAATATGGAATACACGTGTGTGTGTTTTTCGTATAGCAAAGTCACAAAGGGCTATCTGCTCAGCCCACCGAGGGGAATCTAACCCCTAATTTTAGCGTTGTAAATCCGGAGACATACCGCTGTACTAGCGGGGGGCGTGGAATACAACACAACCATTTTCAATCTTATATTTGGCATCCATTGATGAAAGAGTAATGGATAAAAATTAATGGGGTTCCAAGATCTCCAGTTACTTATAGGTGATTGGAGCTTCCAAATTTTGATTTTATATATTTTGTTTAAAAAGGAACCAACATTATGAAGGCCATTACAGTTTCAGATAATAAAGACGATGATTATGGCATTCTGTCAGCAGTAATTGTTAGCATTCACCAACGAAATGAAAAACAGAAATTTGAACAAGATTTGTTGTTCAACATACACAAGGCAGATAGTAACAGAAACCTCCGCCAATTCTTATCAGACAGAATAGTGGTATGTTATTTTCAGTTTTTTTAAGATGTGGAATGCTTGTTTTATTTTTCATTCATCATTTTCTAATTTAATTTTATTATTCTAACAAGACACGAATTACGGAGCCTGAGGTCCACAGTTAGGCACGTTGACCATTATCCCCATTCCTTTCCGAGTGGCACAGCGGTAAGTCTGAAGACTTGTAACACTAAAAACCGGATTTCGATGGCCATTGTGGACATAACACAGAAAGATTATTGTGATGTAGCTTTGTGCTTAAATAAAAAAACAAAAACTACCTACTGGATTACACTCAGACTATTTTGTAATAGAACCGTAATGATAATTTATGAGTGTTCCGCTAGTTTTAAGATCCTCCAAATTAGAAGGTTATTTCTAAACAATAAAAGGTGTTACTAAAAGAAAGCATTGTTAGCTGTCTGTAGTTCATTTTATTCCTGAACAACTTTTAAAGGAACGTCTGTGGTGTATTTCCTGGTGTGTTTTATTACATATATATTGAAATTAACTTATGTACATAACATAGGTACTTGTACTTAACAAAATGTTCTGTTAGTATAGTACAAAAATTGCTTAAATGTTTGTTAATCAGGCCCTAATCTCACACAATCAAAAACATTGTTTTAAAAACGAATTCGTTTCACATAGGAAAAGTCAACTCCATTCAACTTTCTATTAAAGCTAACACATTTCTGAGACACTTTAGACACAAATTGACAATGGATATGGAGAAAAAAGCTGTGAATAAATGGGTGGCGAGAGAAACTCGTAGTATCCAGCCTGCTGCTACGGAGGAGTGGGTACTTCGTAGAAACCGGTTATTGTAACCGCAGGAAGTATGGTAAAATGTGAACATAGTGAGAACATCGAGATTATGTGAAGCAAACTTACGTGCCACTGAAATCAGTTGACAAGAGTAATATCTGTCTATATATTACATTAGAATTAGTTGCATTACATTCCATACTACAACCGGCTACGTAGCACTGGCTATTAAACTTGGATATCTTATAGTTTTTACAGAATTAATAAATAAAACACATATTTCCGGGCTATAAAAGTTACTTAAAAGCGCATCTTAACAAACAGTTAACTGACCAGTCAGGCAGATGTACATGTCAGCGAATATTATTACGGAGACCATAAAGAGCCACATGCAGTTTCACACGATTTATATATCCGGTTCTAGAAGAACGGAATAATGGTTATAATATAGCATAAAATATCATTAAGAGTGATTATTTATTTAGAAAACAAATACCCCTGCATCATGTAAAAACTAATGGAAAGGCAACCTTTTCCAACAAAGGAAAAGTATTTCTATTAAACTCAGTATGCCTTTCACTCTTTGTGGTAGCTTTTAGCATATAAATGTATACAGCTTATTAACTCTGTTCAAGCAGAATAAGTTAGATTTAATTTTTGTTTTGTTTTTACTTAAGTTATTTCTACCAGACATACTTACAAAGTACATTTGCTAGTAGTAAAAGTCAAAAGATTTCAATTTTTCCGTTAGCTATTTTGTCGTTGGTTATGTTTATCTGAAATCTTAATTTCAGATACAATAAAGATTTAAAATAAACTTCACTAAACCATTCGAGATTTCGTTACAAAATAGATATTGCAAAAGCGTATCGATAAACGAAAGTAATAAACACTCGTCACTAAAATGCTATTACGAAAATTAACTGGGGATATATGCTATATGAATGGTATTTCCTTATAATCTTAATACAACGAAAAGGGTAAACTCGACAACATTTTGCTGTATAAATTAGCCAACATGCAATCAATTCTAACAGAGTATATTAATATTAAATTCATAAGTATTCAAAAGACCGTAATAAGAATATTACCAACAAAACATCAACACTATATTCCAAAATCGAAAAACAAATATTAGTATTAGAAGTTTGAATATGATAGATACTGTGGAATATTTACATATTGTTAAATTTGCAGCATTCTTAGAAAAAAGGAACAACTGAAAAGTACTTGTACAGATTAATAAGTAGAGTTTTGCTAAACGGGCGTGATCCAAGGGTTAGCATGTTGGACTATAGATCCAAAGCCTCGTGTTTCTCATCCTGTTGTCTTAACACTAAAAAAGAAAAGGAAAAAAATCGTTCTTTGTACTATAAAACATCGGGTAGATTACAAGAACTACAGGCAAGTCTTATTTTTCTATTAAATGTTTTCAAATGTTGAACTACTTACATCTTGTTTATCAGTTCGAAATTAGGTTTTGTTAACACAGATAGATAGTGTACGAAATGATTTAGATATCGGTTGTCAAGCTCAACTCAGATTGCAAACAATGTACGAAGTGAATTCCAGATGTAAACAATATTTTAGTTATTGTATGTAAGCCACATCAGATTACACTCAACATACTTGCAACAAACACTCTCAAAATCGGAGGCAGCCACGTACCGTTATCCAACATAGATCCTATTACTTATGATACATTTCTTTCGTTCTTCATATATGTTTAATAAAACGCGATTGAATCCAATTGAATAAAAAAATTATTTAAGTACATTATTTGTCTTGTAGGATACTGAAGGATTGTCCATCCAAAACATTCAATTGCTGAATGGAATCTAGCATGGTTGTGGTGTCGGAAAACATCCTTGTTCTAATGTTTAGAGGTGTGATGCTAGGATATGAACAAACGTTCTTTGAATGGTAATATAGTTCTTACTTATGATAATTTATCATTTTGAACCCATCTTTATGCAAAGTAGGATGTATATATCAAGATATACAGTTGTGTGTTGTGCAGCCAAAACAACCTGCAGAACACATTGTAACTGAAACTATGGTAATCTAAACTATCACATATTTTCAGGAGATATGCCTTACTGATCTCTAAGTTCACATTTCAAAGCAGTCCATTAAAAATACATGATTTATCAAATTTTCAATTTCCTTCTAATTCCCTCCTATTTCTTTTTCGTCACACTGAAAATACAAAATTAATTTAACAAAAAATATAAGTATCTTTCATGATTTATTTTTTTCAAATTTGGTAAACTGACGGATGTCTACAATCAGCAATTAGGAGTCAAACGTAGATTAAATGTAAGTCACACATGTAAAGTTATTGAACAAAAACCGCTGAGTTTTGACCAAAATGTTTGCGTACGCCTACGCAAAAGGTGACGTGAGTTATCACATAAAAGTTTTAATTCAGTTTCACTTAAGAGTAAAAATAGATTGTTTTTAATTATTTTGTAATTCGGATTAAAGACGGTTGATTTAGAGCAGTAAAACTATGGGGTGAAAACATAAATATTCGCTAGACCGAGCAAATTATATTATCAATTTTTGGCTCAAGTTATCAGAAGAATCGTAACCGTGATCATTTATTATTCACTATTCAATGCCAACGTTTACACAGGCAATCTTATGAAATTATTTGAATTAAAAAGCGTTTAGCGTCACGTAATATTAGCTTTGAAAATAGCGTAAATAACGATACTCAACGTGGTTTTGCGAAGTACATGCAGGTGATAAAAAAACTGTTAAAAGTAGTTTCCGTGGAATTACTGTAAAGGAAAATATTTCTTAACGCTGTTTTAGAGAGAAAAACTACCACCATGTATTTCAAAGAATTTTGTTGATTCTCTAAGCATAAATTTGTTCCGAATGATAGAGTTGTTATCCTAAAGCTAATGTTGGTTACTAAAGAGTGTCACTTTCTTACTTGCCGTGGTTTGTTGATAGGTATTGACAACAATAAACGATATGGAATCAAAAACACCTTGCTGAAAACAACACATAATAGAAAGTTTGTAATAAATCTGTCACATACGACGAGATAAACTTCTAAATCTCCACAATGATGATGTAATGTATAGCTTTGGTAAAAGAAATCACTATATACGTATATTTGTCTTTAATATGATGTTAACAATGTTATGATCTTCAGGCCATACACATTGCTTTCATGATGCATGAGCTGCAGCTTCATGATTCGTGTAGCAGCTGTAACTGTAACAGTAGTCATTTACGAACATGTTTTACATGTGTTGATCTGCTATTAACTAAATAGAATCCAGGGTTCATATACTAATATGTTGGTGTACATCAAAGTACATTATGTTTGAAATAATGCAGCATTGGAAAGTTTAAAGAAAGAGAGTAAAATTGTCATGCGTCATGTGTCTAAGATGCTATTCATTAAGCATATGTACATGGACTTGCTTTCAGCGTACGTGTATGAAACACTACATCAATGCAAATTAATGTGTAATACTATTGGTTTCGTTTTCAAAATATCATAAGCAAATATTTCTAAACGAACCTTAAGGTATAGTAAATTTTCAACCTATAACAGACAGAACACGAGAGTATTACAGGATTAAGTTGTACACTCCTTGTTGTCCATATTTTTATTTCTCTGTTAATTACTAATCGTCCCCTAATAACGTTCAGTGGGTCTTGTGATAACTTTAGCCAACATTGTCTACTTGGTGTTGGGTTTTGCTGTCTATGCATGCCATATGTTACCAGTAATTTGATATGCAGGAGTAAAGAGAGCAATTTCATGTTGAATTTATGTCACTGCAACTCAGTGTATGCAATTCTAATACCTGGAAAATGTTTGTCGGAAAATGTCATAAATGGAGCAGACAAATATGAACAAAATGGTGTTCTGACAGCCCAGAACAAGCGTGCAACACGTAAAGAAATGAGAAGTAACCATCAGAACTCATCATCCATCCTATTGTCTTGTCCTCATCGCACCAGATATTATAAAGTCAGGATCAGGCAAATGAGTTACCTCCAAACACATATAATGAAAGAATGATAATGGAAATACTTCTTTCCATTCATGGATTATATATATGTAAGGTTACATGAGGGTTAAACAACAAAACTCTAAATGCTGGATGAACAATCGGGGGTTAGTTTCTGGTCATGAAAGTCTAAACTGAGTTTAATTTTAACATATAAAGATATCGCCTCTTCGAACATACCAGTTTGATAATTTATTCATATAGTGAATGGGTATTATAAGTTTATTATCGTCACCACATCTATCACCAATAAGACAGATCTAGCAAAATTGAACGTAGTTGTTGAGGTAAGCCTCTCTACTAATATAATAACTTCTGAGAAGCCTATGGAAGACACCAGAAGATGCATGCACTAAGACCTTTCATTTGAAGGACGTAGTGGTCAGAAAAGATAACGGTTGCATGACTGGAATAACCTATAGACAGTACACGACACCAAGAGGCCAAGTTTGGTTTACAAGTGTAAATCTTCAGAACGAACTACCGCAGAACAAATAAATAAATGTTATTCCACAAAGATCTACTCCAAGACTGCAGTAAGTTTATCGTACGTTAGCATTCAACGTATTATGCCTTATCCACCTGCTGGACCTAGACAAGTGCGTTTCTTCAATCCCTCCTCCAGCCAAATTTCTAATAGGAACAGCCTTTTCACTGTGAGAATAAGTGAGATTGTGCTGTGGATCGCATGTTTCTTAAAGAGGCATACCAGAACTTGGGCTGCTCGGAAAAAGCGACAGATGAATGACATAATTTAGTAAGACATGCTCTGTTGGTTTGTCAAAAGTAATTTACAGCCTGTGAATTTCTTTTATGTTTAATACTCAGGTAAGACTATCGATATCAATAACTTACAATTGTTATTATTTTTTTCTTTTTTATGTTCTTCTCTGCATATATCTTGTAGCTGTATTGTATCGTTTTCTTTTTCAAGAAATTTACTTCTATGCTGTGTTAAAGTAAAATTAAAGGTTGGCATATATAATACACACGTATTCAGTAACTGCATATAAAAGAGAAGTTTTCTTGTTGTTCACAACATCATACTGGTTATTTCCTTTCCAGCTTACAGGAAATAAAATCCTGTATTTTTCAAAACGCCCTTACTTATAACTCATGAACAATAATGCTAGTACCAAAACCTCAAATAGATCCAGTCAGTAACCTAACATCAGTAGCCTTGATACATCTAGTTTCTGAAAAGCACCAATAACTGGTTATGGTGTCGACGTTATTAGGCCGCCCATAGACAAAAACTGTAACAAGTACTGTGCATTTCAATCATAAACAAAATCGCAAGAAAAAGCAACTTAAACATAAAAATAATTCACAGGCAAATTAGATAGATCCTTCTAAGCAATTGTCATCTTAGATTAACGTGACAGATTGAAAATAGGAACTTAGCTTTCCAATCACAAAGCCAGTTTATGTACATATGGGCTTAACAACCAGTCTCTGGTCCCGAGGGTTTATGTATAATCATCTTAATGTTTAAATATTGATAAGAAAATCGACCAATCTGCGGAAACCCATCGCCACGACAGTTGTGTGTGTGTTTGTTTTCTTATAGCAAACCACATATGGTTATTTGTTGTGTCCATTGAAGGGATCGAACCCTTGATTTTAGCGTAGACTTTCCGCTATCTCAGTGGAGGATCGATTGGTTTTGTCTAACACTGATAATAGGATTAACCATCACTTCTACAACTCTTCTGCAGCTGAAAGTGTGGAGCGTGTTGAACAATACTACATCTTCAAACCTTGGACACTTCACACTTCAACTCATCACACTAACCAGTAGGCTACAACAAACCTATCAAATCTTTTAATGCATATAATAGGTAAACAGTTCTTTTGTATTTGAATAACAGAATAAGCTAATATTTAATAGCAAACTAACGTTTAAAAGATCATTTACTATCGATTATAGAATCAGAGTTAAACAAATACGTACACAAAAATATTAAAACTTCCTGTCGTCTGTCAGTGTTATTAACTCCTCTATTTACTCTTCTTTTTAGTTAAACACACGCATGCACACATACATACACACTCTGTACAAAACTGGTCTAATTTCTTTTGAAGCTGATGTTATAACAAAGACGTAAAGTGTGATATTGTCTTTTAATGAAATGGGCGGAAGACAGCAGATGCAGACACGTGGTCATAAATCCGAACTGTACGATTTATTTAACAAGAAGAACATAAGTTTTTGATAATGTACTACTTTAATTATAGAGAATGGACTATCAGTATTCTTTACAATCATCTGACGTCACAGTTTACTACTAGTACCCTAAGTAAATGCTCATGATGCCACCTTATGTAAGATATACGAACACGTTTACCATAACTTATTATTTAAACTTTTTCATTCAATGGAATTGTAACTTCATTGGTCGTGATATCACGTACGTTAAAATAAATAACGCAAATCAGAGATGATTATTTTCCTATACAGCATTATCATAGGTTTCCAAACCTGACATTGAATTAAAATGCGTTATGATTTATATTAAATGAAATGTAACAGAGATAAAAAAAAAATAAATAGAAAAATATCCAATTAATTAATATAAATTTAAAAAGGTTATATATCATTTAAATAAAATGAATTATGGATCGGTGTGCCTTCAAAAGTATCCACGAGTTGTAAATTTAAGAGCACACATCTCTCTTGTTCGAATAGTAGAATAAAGTAATCTGATAGTACTGATAGTGTTAAGTGTTAGTAACTTTGATTTTTCAATACTAAATTAAATTAAACATTAAACGAAATAAAAGTAATAGATAATAATATTTTTTAAAACATTGTTTTATACTTTACTATATCACTGGAGTGTTTGTCTGTCTTTTTAGGCACTACACTTCACCATTGGTTTTCTGCGCTGTACCCACTACATGTATCAATACTCAAGTTTTAGCGGGCCCGGCATGGCCAAGCGTGTAAGGCGTGAGACTCGTAATCTGAGGGTCGCGCGTTCGTGTCCCGGTCGCGCCAAACATGCTCGCCCTTTCAGCCGTGGGGGCGTTATAAAGTGACGGTCAATCCCTCTATTCGTTGGTAAAAGAGTAGCAAAGATTTGGCGGTGGGTGGTGATGACTAGCTGCCTTCCCTCTAGTCTATCCCTGCTGAATTAAGGATGTCTAGCACAGATAGCTCTCATGTAGCTTTGTGCGAAATTAAAAAACAAACCAATTTTTAGCGTTATAAGCCATCAGACTTACCGCTGCATTACTTGGGGAGGCATCACTGGAAAAAAACATGAAAGGTAGTTGTTTCAGTTTATCAATAGAGGGCGTAAGCCTGGATCAATATCAGGTTTCATATACTATACATATTGTCCGTTAAATATTATGTAATAATTTAAATAAAAAAAATTCAATTGATTTCTTGCCTTATATTTCTGACTTACTTAACTTTTGAGGATTTGATACGTTTTATCTGGGATTCCTTGTATCTCTTTGTAACTTTGGAAGAAATAAAAAGGGTAAATATATATATTTTTAAAAAGCACAGAGATACCAGTTACTTGGCAATGTCAACGGAGGGAACATAAAAGAAGGATGGAAGAAATAATCATTAGAACACATAAGATATTACTACATTTTATGTATAAACAAAATAAATAGTAAATCGTGGAATTTACTTCTGGAAGAGACGAAGGCAGGTACTATAATACTCCGTTCCTTAAAATAAAAAAAAATGAGTGAAATAAGGAATATGTGTGATAATAGTTCCTTTCTCTCTATTTAAAAAAAAGAGTGAAAAGTAACAGATCTCATTTTTGACGGAATAAGCATTTTAAGCGGTAGAGTTACTCTGTTTGGATAGAGTGAAATATAAAGAACTCATATTTAAATGGAATACACATTTTAACGTTAGAGTTACTCTGTTTGGACAGAATAAAAGTAATAAACCTCATATTTAGAAAGAATGTAAATAGCAAACGTTGTAGCATGTCTTACGCTTGAAAGAAACACAGACAGTAAAATGTATGGAGTGATGAAGTGGTTAGACTGTGGATGTTAATCCTTTAAATACCTCAGAAGGCATTAAATTTTATAAGTGAGAAAAGCGAGGAGAATATTCCTTAAGCCTTTCCATTTATGGTTTTAGTGTTATTAGGATTGTGAAAAATTGAAAATTCCACGAGTTTTGAAGAAATAATTTCGATATTACCCAAGGAAAAAAATGTATACATATATCTTTACATATTTACAGTCGATTGAATGTTTTGATAATATGTAAGGATATATTTCTTATAGTATTTAATCTCATAACTGAACCTATACTTTCTGATATATATATATATATATATATATATATATATATCAAAGAAATATTATAGTTCTGTGGCTTTTGGCGGAATCTGTGTTAAATACTTACATATTCGTATATACCATACAACAACTTCTTTTTTCTATATATGATAAAGCGAAACCAAAAGTAAAAGGTTGCTTGTGAGGAAAACGAATAATGTATCCCCGTTTCTAATCAACGTATTTCCAGTACTGAGTAAATCATATTTTAAACAATTCAACAAATTGAAATCCTATTTTATTGACTTATTCTTGTTGTGCCTTGACCTATAAACGTTGCATTGCTTCAGGTTTAATGTATCGGTTGTTGTGTTATGGGCAGCACGAATCAGTGTGGGCTTAATATGTCAAAATGGTAACCGCATTCCAATTCAAGAGCTCGAGTCCTGCGGGATAAAACCATACCAGTTTGCTAAGATTGCACATTCCATACTAGTCTGTCACACACAAATCAAAATATAAGCTGATACTTTATCAACTGAATGATACGTTAGATGACTGTTTTAGGGTGAATGATTATTTGCTGGTTGTAAACACCCACTGAACGAGATATTTTATATATTATGAACACATTTTTGAACACACGAGTTGCAAGCAGGTAACGTCAGCAGGTGGCTCAAAAGTTTCTACATACGATATGTCGACGACACCTTCATTATCTGGTCCTACAGTTGTGAGAACTTACCAGCCTTCTTAGAATATCTCAATTCTGTAAACAAAAGAATCCATTTCATCATGGAAATACAGGAACAAAACAGCTTATCGTCTCTTGACGTACTTATCAGCAAACAAACAAGATAAATTACCACAACTGCATACAGAAAACCCATCTACACGGACAGACACCTACACTCCAGTCCTATCATCCAACCTCGATAAAACGTGGTATAATCCAATGCCTAAACAAATGAGCAGATAACAGTTGCGATAAGACATCAATCGAAGCAGAATGCCAAAATATCAAAAGAGTTTTAAACAGAGTGGTTACACCTCCTTCTTCAACAAAAACTCCTTGATGAAGATCATGACAGAAAGAAAAGATCAGAAAGTCACCATCACTACCACCATTTACCTACCATACCTGTAAAATTTTAGTAAAAAAGTCAAACGCATAGCCAAGAAATTCACCATAGAAGTTCGTTGGAAATCCTACAACACCTTAAAGTCCATTCTGGTAAAAAACAAACAGCGACCTACCAAAGAGAATATCAAAAACGTCATCTATGAAATTCCGTGTTCCTACAATGATACATTCATTGGAGAAATTGGATTAAAACTTGCAACAAGAATAATAGAACATAAAGATATTACATTGCTCATGAAAACACAAAATTTAACCATTGCAGAGCACGCCACGTCAACTGGACACAGAATAAACCGTGAGAAAACCAGAATCATCGATACAGACAAATTATGGAAGACAAGAAAAATCAAAGACTCATTTTATACTAACACTATTACACCTTCACTAAGCAGAGATTCCGGATTAGAGGTGAGTAACCTGTGGCTACCATTGG
This sequence comes from Carcinoscorpius rotundicauda, assembly GCA_011833715.1. Lineage (NCBI taxonomy): Eukaryota > Metazoa > Arthropoda > Merostomata > Xiphosura > Limulidae > Carcinoscorpius > Carcinoscorpius rotundicauda. Next base: position 54,682,570 of record CM022399.1, on the reverse strand, counting down.
TCGAATCCACAAGAAATATCTCTAATCATAGCACGCTCTCCACAATTCACCAGTACACTATAAAAACTGACAACACCTTACACATACATTGACCTGAAAACGAAAGGGTCTCAAAACGTCGTCCTCTACACTTGTGTCTCCACAGCAGGCAGTTACCGTCTATTCTACAAAGTTTCATCAAGACTGTTCCTGCTTAGTTAACATAGTTTGGGTTTTTCAAAGAACAATCCTAGCATCATCTTGACAGTTACTTTCAAATGAAGGAGTTGGAAACGCTAGTATATAGTTCATAGCATTAACAGACAAACATCGATATGTATATTACGAAGATAACTCCTTACAAGTCAGCTCATATCTCGCATCACATTTAATGCCCGTAAGTAGCAAGGGCAGGAACCATGTTATATGCCATTATAGGATGCTACACATATATATCATTCTTGGAGAAGGAAGAGAAGGGGTAAAGACAATGGTGTTATCAAGGATGATGACGTCATGTTTTACAAAGTGGAACCAGTGAGCACGTTACTAGCCCCTTACGACAGGCAGAAATGACGTCCACGAAGTGTATCAATGTATCTGAACATGACTAAATATAATACAATCGGCTTAAAACACTAATTTAATAGTTCTATATTTAGTTATATTTTCTGTCCATTTATATGTAAATCGTTCTGTCAAAAGTTACAACTTAAGATTTTGTTTTCATTTGTACCTTTATGTATATTACAGATATTTACAAAGATGCGCAATATTACTAAGGATTGTATACGGTTTTTAATGAACATTTAGGTATGTAAATTTTACAAAGATGTTTCTGTAATTTCACAAGACAGCATGTAAGTTTCATCATTCCTCATCTTATTTTCCATTTACTTGTATTTCTAATTATGATAATGTTACTAATATGATTAACATACTGCTGAAGGATTCTTACAATGTCTATTATTTCATAATTATTGATCTATTTAGCCAATCGTGTTTGTGTGATTTAATACACATTTCACTCATGCTTATTATAATTTCTGTGTTTAAACATCCTGTTTACAATTATTGTTCTGAAAATGATACAAAATTTGTTATATGAACGAGACAACTATTATAACATACATATTATTTGAATGAGGTAGAGTAAGTCACTTATCGCCCTGAAGTGATGTTGCTATTCAAATAAACATCATTTGATTTATTGAAGTCGATAGATCTGAAGAGCGTATGTGTGTGTTTATATAAGCATATAAAGTTACAGAAATAAACTTATTGACTACCTCATTAAAAGACCCCTTGAATTCCGAATTACAGCAAGTCTGAAGGTAGTGTAAGAACTGTTGATCAAATTTTAAATTATTTCTAATGGCAAGAACAGAGGTAACATCCGTTTTATAAATTAAGACATCAGGGAGGTGAAGAGCTTTGTTGTTTGAAAATGCATATATTGATGTTTTAAAAGAGATTTGTTGTTTGAAAATGTATATGTTGATGTTTTAAAAGAACTCGCTCTTACAAGTTAAGACATTTGTAAACTGAAGAGAGTTTTTTTATAAAAATAGAATATTTGGACAGTTCTGATTTATGAAAGTTATGAGTAATTTACTCTATGTCATGTAAGGAAGTTATCTGTTGAAATACGCATAAATAAGACCGAATAACTAATTTCAGATTTTGAATGGTATTTCTGCTACGAGAGTAGAATACAAAGGAATACTATATATCAGGAAGGAATACTATATATCAGGAGTCAAAAGCTGTCTTAATAAAGACTGCACTCTATATGACAGACCGAATGATTTCATTTAAAATGCAATTATTTTTATCATAAATACATAATTCACTACTTGTAGATATTTAGCCCAATAATAAAACAAAACTATTCATTCCATCTAGTTTCGTTTCATTGGCAGTAAAGAGGGTAGAGAATGTTAGTTGTAATATACAGAAGGTTATTAAAGGTTACACTTACTAAAAAAAAACTGTGCATTATGTTAAAGCAGATTATTTGTTATTAACTATGCAATGTGTTAACGCAGATATTTTGCGAATCAACTGTGAATTGTGTATAAGCAGATATTATGTGTATGAACTGTGATTTTGTTAAAACAGACATTTTGTATATCAACTGTATCTTGTATTAAAGGAGATATTTTATGTATCAACTGTGTCTTGTGTTAAAGCAGATATTTTGTATATTAACTTATAATAAAATCAACAAACAATTGTCACTGAACACTATAGAAAGCGCTTTCAGAATAAAATGAAAAAATATTCCTAGAGAAAGAGAATAAAAAACAAAAATTAGCAGCAGGTTGGTTCAAGTGAAAAGGAACTGAAAATGCTCATATCTACAACAAGTCACTTTCTCATATGTTAGAAACAAAAGGTCTGAGGAGCTCATATCGCCATACCATTTCAGTGTATCAAGTTGTCTGTTAAAATCTTTTGTCAATGTCAGTTAACAAGCGATACAAAGCTTTAGAATAAGTATTTAAAGTACAAGATCCTCAAGTTCTATATGCCAGTTAGAGATGGGCTTATTAAGTGGTGTGTATCCTCTGTGGTACAATTTTTCCAGCACCTGCAAATCCTATACACATTTAAAGATTGACTTATGAATGATTTTGTATATCCTGTGAAGATCGTATCGTAAATGTCAACGTCAAGGAAGACAGAAGTAACATTTAGAACAAAGTTTTTTTGTGGAATTGTCAACTCAAGTTGTCTTTCTTACAATTAAAATAATTTTCATACAAACCAGAATTGTTGTAACATATTTTACTTAAAAGTTTAGAAGTTGAAGTTTTCCCCAATTTATAATGTTGTCTTATAGCAGTAGAGATTTAACACATGTCAAAAATATGTACAATCAGTGGACTTCCTTCTAAATTAGTCTTATAGCAGCAGAGATTTAACACATGTCAGTAATATGTACAGTCAGTGGACTTCCTTCTTCTTGTAATATAGCCTTGATATGATACCAAAATATTTAATCTTTAAATAACCTTTCACAAGTTGCAATTACGAATAATATCGACTTTGAATGCAAATAGTTCAGACGTACCTTAAGTCGATGTTTTTATAAGCTGTTAAAATCAAAAATGTCAATTATTCTTGGTTAGCTTTGGTAGGCCAAGATGAGGTTAAAAGTCTCCGTTAATGATCCAAATCTCTACTTGGGTTTGTTATAACTACCCTGGTGCCCAGAAAAATTTATATTATTCATAGGTAAATTCATTTATGGCGGCTTGTTTCTAACGGAAGTCAACTATAACTTGGGCTGTACTTCCATTTGGTGGTCACACTGGTGATGTGCGAGCCATACCTGTAGTCCTGTCTTAATTTCCATAATTATAGTTTCGGCCCCACTTGACTTAAACATTCTCCAATCAAGCACTCAACAGAGAAGGTCACTAACCTCATGCGACACTATTAATATTATTATCTTTGCGGAAACTAAGTTGTAGGGGATTACCTGCAGCCGGGTGAATTTTATTTACTACTGTTCATCCTTTGGCTGCCTGAAGAAATACACGATTTACAAGATTAGGTTCGAATGACCTAACGCAACCGATGTTGCAGAAAGTCATTAGTGATACTGACGTATTTATCTCATAGCGTTCACCTCTTGTTCAATGTCATATTTTTTTAAGAACATTTTTTCCAAAAAAATTTAATAATTCAATACGATGTATCACATAGTGGTACAATATAACTTTAATATTCCTATAGATGTACCAGTTTTTCCATAATTAACAACTCTCAATTCAATTAAAACAATTGATTTTTTTAATGAATAGCTTTTTTGAGGAGATTTACTCCTCTCATTCTATTATGTCATTTACAAACAAAGGTTTAATGCGACGTTAAAACCAGTTGGAGAATTAAAAAACAAACGAAAATATCTGCTATTTATTCATACATTAAATAAATTGTCTTTACCATTTTAAGGATCGGTCCTTAATGACCACCATCACAAAATGGCGTTTATCTTTAAGTTCTGTTACGGCAGTTTTTGTGTTCTTATCCGTGAAAAAAGTCTTACCATTTTTTTTCTGATATCTGCATTCCTGGAACTGCTTAAAACTGTAAGGCTGGTGATAACGCATTGTGAGCACCCAAAAGGCTGTGCAGAGGAAGGCCATCAGCGGCCGGAGATAGTACATAACCAACAGGAAAGCATGCGAATAGAATGCCGCTCAAGTGGAATCCCACAACCAAGCCGTAGTGTTATCGTGAAATCAAATGTGAATGACAAATTTCCAACGTGACTAGGACACTAAAGCTATTATCATACAGAGTATATTTTCATTGGCGGCAAGTTCTTATCAAAGAACGTAATGCAAGGGAGAGCAATTAGCGTTAAATTAGTAGCTGAAAAGAACCCATATTTAATTCATTTTCTTCATGCTGATGTATGTTCTTAAAAAGATCGTCCACATTACCTTTTATTTTTACATACACAGCAAAGAGAAATATTCCTAAAGTTAAACGAACATGTTACGTCGATTATTCAAAACTATTTTCATAATAATTGAAGTCTAAATTTCATTTTATAATCACATCAACTGAATATATTTCATGCTACTCAGATGCAAAATTTTCTTTTAACTTGGAATCACAATAGTATTGAAAAATAAATGAAATATATATAAAAGAAACGAAAAATTAGTCGAAATGAGTATGTTAACAATTACATGAATAGAGTTAGAAAGCTATTCAATGTACATGTACCATAACCAATGATACCCAACTATTAACTGATAAATACAATAGTAGAACAATATTTAAACGTACGGATATAATAGAACCACCAATATACATATTAAGTATCACAGAGTGAAATATTATGCAACAGTTGCGACCGCTAAACATTTGCGATAATTTTCATGGCCTTCGCTTCGGTTTTCCTTATTCTCACTGTTTTCATAGATGGCATTTAAGCTACGCTTTTTTTGGAAGCACTATGCGTTATTAATGATCTATAAATCTTGCTCTACTTGAGAAAATAGTAAGTAACCAGACAAACAAATTTACATGAAAGAAAGCTTTGCTAAACAAAGCTTCACGCAAAGTGAACAATAAATTAATGGTATGTATTAAATGGTATAGATTATATGAAACACTTGAGTGAGTGGATGTTCAGCGTACGATGACAGGGTTTTACAATTCGAAAGAAAGAAACCAACAAAAATATATAAACTCTGTACTCAAGGAAAAGTAGGTTTATAACAGTCTAAGAAACGAACTCTCATCTAAATTATTGCAAATTGAAGTAAATGTAAAATTGTAATGAAGGCAAACTTAGTTCAATATGCAGAAACGTCTCAATGCGTGTTCACAAAGAGATGGGCATACAGATTTGAACAAATTGCGCATGTGTATTTTAAATCTATATAAGTAGAGAAAGCCCATAGAAATTGTATTTAGTGTAATGATAATTGTTCTTAGAAAATTACATGCAAATTAAATACTATTTGTGTGAAATACTTTGCAAATAAAAATAATAAAGTTTTAATCAAAACCAATCGTCACGTGATGACAATCATTTTGTGCCATCATATACCATACTCGTTACATTAAGAAGTTTGACTTTGCAAAATAAAAAAACAACAATAGGTAAAATGATTCTGAATGGAAGAGCCAATCTGGACTCTTCTGGCAAAAGTCTTTCTAATGATCTGATATTTTTAGCGTTCGATTAAGAAATCTGGGTTAAAAGCTACGGACAGACAGACAGACTGACAAGAGCATTATTTATATGAACATTGATACCGAAACACAACCATGTCTAAAGTATTAGTGTACACAGAACTACCTCTCTCTATAGTTTTTTAATTAAACACAAAGTTATACAATGGGTTATCTGTGTTCTGTCTACCACGGGTATAGAAACCCGGTTTCTTGCGACATGAGTCCGCAAACATACCGTTATGCCACTTAGGGACACCATTATATACACAATTAGTATTATAGAATTACCATTAAATATACTGAAGAAGAATCCCTATATATTTTAATTGATTAAATGTGCAGGAACTAATAAATATCGCCATTCAGTACGCAAATGGTAATAAATATGTATGCAAATCTACCATACAAGTACCCCGACAGAATAATCAGCAGATAAAGGGTATTATGAAAGAATTATATTCTTAAACGTACGAGAAACGTAAATAAATATATGGTTTCCTTACCAAAGCCAACATCCAATAAACAACGATTATAAAAGAAGAATCACTATTAAATGCACGAGTTCTTAGATTGTCTTTTTATTAGAGGGAAATGCAAAAAGAATAAAGGCTCAAGAGTTGGCGGTGGGTGGTGATGACTACCTGCCCTCCCTCTAGGCCTACACTGGTAAATTAGGGACGGCTAGCGCAGATAGCCCTCGAATAGCTTTGCGTGAAATTTAAAAACAACAACAAAACAAACAGAAAAAATAAAAAAACGTACCCTTCCCTAATAGAACTTCCATCATACAATAAATGTTTTGTTTGTTTGCAAGCAAGTTTAGTGTGACAGGGATTCGGACTCGCGACCCTCAGATTAGGAGTAAAGTGCCTTAACCATCTGGCCGAGCCTAATATAATAACGACAGAAGAACCTTTAGTTAATGCATAGATTTCTTGACGCAATAGCTACAATACGTGTACATACAATTGCAACAAATTATTGATTAATATCTTTACCCACCAAAGCTGTCCCTGAAGTTACAGTGACTATAAAACCATTGCCATTAAATTTGTAGACGGTACTGTTAATAAATTTTATTGAAGTGACGAGACCCATTATTAAATCACTAGGCTTGTCTACAAATTCTCCGCTGAATATCGAGAAATGAAGAAAAGCCTTAAACATGCAATTACTTTGAGAAAAGAGGCACAAAATGTTGTTCATTATAGTACATACAAAATACTTTTTATGTTGGTAAAGATTTTTCTATATCATGAAACCAGTAGCTATATTAACGTGAGTTATAAATATGCTTCCTTAAGTGTATAAAGAAAGAGGTTTTAACGTATGTTAAATATGTTAAAGATGCCTTAAATAACTGACACTAAATCTAAGAGTAAGTATTGATGTACAACATATAAATTATTTCAGCCTTCTACCGCTTAAAATTTGAATTATTATACAAATGGGGTACAGGTTATACAGTAGATGTTATTAACTTGTAAGTACGACAACGTTTTTATAAAAAAATTCATTTACAGAATTTATTCTGACTTATTAAGGGGTTGTCTTCGAGAGATTTCTATAACTAAAATCTACAAAAATGTCTTTTGTTAGATTAAAGAAGTTTGTGGAAAATAGCTGAAACAGAGATGAGCTAAGACACGATCACTTACCAAAAACCCTCCTCTGACACTTCTTGAGGATTTGAATAAGGTATTGAATTAAAGTTATATTTCAAGAGTCTTTGGGTTACGTGGATGAGTCAATATGTGGAAAATTTTCCGAGCATTTTGAGTAGCTGAAAAGTTATTGAAATAAAGAGGTGTTGTTTCCAGGTTCTAGTGTTGAAAAGGAAAACAAAGGTACATTTTTCAGTCTCTATGATATCTTATATAATTTAGTCCTGCAAGAGCGAATACAAAAATACAACCCAAGGAAACTTATTGAGATTGATTACATCTACTTCTTCCACAATCCTTTAAATTTTCATCATTTACATGCAAAGGAATATCTGTTCACAAGTTACATGAAGCAGACCTATTCTTTAAGATTCAAAAACGTATTCTACCAGTTACTCCTGACTTTTAACGTTGTGAAAAGTTTAATGTAGATCAGTTAAATTGCCCGACATGGCCAGATGATGATTAGAGCGTTCCAATCATAAGCTGAGGGTTGCGAGTTCAAACACTCCGTTCCACCAAACATACTCGCCCTTTTCAGTCGTGGAGCATAGTAATGATACAGTCAATCCAACTCTTCCTTATTAAAATAGACGCCCAAAAGTTAAAGGTAGGTAATGATGACTAGCTGCTTTTCCTCTAGTCTTTTACTGCAAAATTAGGTACGGCTAGTGCAGATAACCCTCGTGTACCGTTGCGAGAAATACAAAACAAACGCACTTAAATAAATCGAATACTTTCTTTAAACTTAACTATATTTTAATGTTTTAAAATGATGAAAAATGTTGGGTAATTCGATAAATAAAGTAGTTCTAATGTTTAAGGAAAGTCGTAAATTAATCAAACAATTAAATATTTTAACGTGTGAGAAACCTTAGGGTAATTCATTTCCATAAATCAGACTTATTGGGATTAAAAACTGTAGCAAATCGGTGGAATTCTCAAAAAAAAAACACGCGATGTTAAGATCACTGAAAACAAAGAAATTTCAGAAAAATATGAATTACATAATTTTATATTATACGTCTATGATATTAAATATATCACATGATATTTAATGCTGGTTAAAACGTTTTATTACATTGCCCAATGACATAAAGTAAAATAAGCTACATTGCTTCTAGTTAGAGACTCGACAATATTACAAAATGTAGTTGTAAAGAAAGTAATAGTATACAGCGTGTAGCTAAATTTTAGAAATGCCCTAAACTGTAATGGATTTGTTTAGCCCAGGCAAACGAAGCAAAACTCAATTACTAATCTTGAAATTAATTGAAGCCTCAGTGAGTTTCGTGTGAAAAGTGAGCAGATGGCTGAAACAAACGCCTGTTCTCAGATTTCGCTTCTTTAAAGTAGAAGAGAAAGCACATTATAAGATGGAAGTTTATATTCAATCAACGTGCATTTGAATAATGAGAGAGATGCTATTGAGGTTCAAGGAAACTGAAATTAAGTTCACTGGAAATTAATGGTACAAATAGAACAAATAGAAGCTAAATATTATTATTCTTAGATAAACTTTTAAAAATCACAAAAGTGATGTGAGAAATCGATTTAATGCAATAATATGAATGTTTGATAAACATTGGAAACAGAAAGGAGACTTATCTAGCACAACTATTACCTATTATACCAGCTATGTTTTATATTATCATGGCTTAATCATAAGAGAAGAAATACGAAGCATAATGCTTGAATTTGATTATATTTAAATTTATGCATGCGTTCATCTCTGAATTACATAGCCAAATGTTTGAAAAGTAATATCTGTGTAATTGAAAATTTGTGATAACGGCTCCAACTCTTACAATCTGGGAAGATAGATTTTACATAAAATCAGTCAGGTGATGAGAGAAAGAAAAACTAAAGTTTGTACTTGTGCTAGCTATTCAACAATGTAGAAACCTGGTCCTGTTCATATAAGTTTGCGTTTGTTTTTTAACTGGAATATTTTACACGAGATTTGACTCCATAGCTAATTAAATTTTTTGTTATATAACAGGAGTTTTGTCTTTGTGTTAAGGTTGGAAACCTACAATAATAATTTATTTAAATATTTTAAAGTTTTTTGAAATGTGTTACCCTGGAATTATTTATTTCGACTCCCACAACCCAGGATAGACGTAAATAATTATTTTTTGCAAGCATTTTACGTTACTTTTGTAATCTTCATAGAAATGTCTCTTGAGATTAACTGTATTAAATAATAGTTGATATGCGTGAGTTTCTTTTCCATACACTAAATACGAGTTAATTATGCTTTGTAAGGTTAACAGGTTAGTATCTGGTATTCTCAGGTACATTAACAACCTTACACGTAATAATGATAGCCACAATACGGTGCCCGGTATGGCCAATCGTGTTAAGGCGTGCGACTCGTAATCTCAGGGTCGCGGGTTCGCATCCCCGTCGCGCCAAACATGCTCGCCCTATCAGCCGTGAGAGAGTTATAGTGTGACAGTCAATCCCTCTATTCGTTGGTAAAAGAGTAACCCAAGAGTTGGCGGTTGGTGGTGATGACTAGCTTACCTCTAGTCTTACACTGCTGAATTAGGAACGGCTAGCGCAGATAGCCCTCGTGTAGCTTTGCACTAAATTTAGAACAAACCAAACAAAACTAATTAGTAGAATCTCACTGCTCACAACAGCATACAGAGTTTCCAGAAAAACATCATCTGAATTCACACACAAATATTCTAGCACATCAACCATACCAGATAGAATCCTACATAGTACAACAACGTATTTTGATTTTAAAAAATGGATGAACAATGAATTATTATGCGAGCTAGACAGGTACCTCATACATGTTGAAGATAGTCCTAAGCAGCTCTCTCTGATCAACATATATTTTGAACATAAAAACTAATAAATGAGATATATATATGTATATATTTAAGAAAAAAAAGAGGCCACCACCAAACTAAACTTCCTACTGATAGGGCAAATAATATCTATAAATGTATGAACCCAGTACATCAACGTTGCCCTGAAAAAGAGTCGGAGAAATTCAGCCCACTTTGACCCTAAAGCAGTTGCCATACCAACCAACACTGCATGACCATATAAGTAAATGAAAGAGGAAGAGATCAAAGAGCACCTGGTTCTCCAGGATACATATGATTACCAAAATCCCGAGAGAGAGAGAGAGTGATACGACCTGAAAAGTTCTTTGGATCCTTAATCAATTTCAAAATTACTGTGAAAATTATCCAGTAAATACAGACCACAATATGGTTGTTCCTTCCAAAGTTCACTGGTTACCCAAGTCACTTGGCCATTCGCTGAGTGTAAATAGGATAGTTATTGTTTGTTATTGAGCATAATGCTACACAAATTGCTATCTGTTCGTGAACTTACCCCTCTACCATCGGGGGGTGGAAATAAGAAGACCATAGTCTTCTGATACCCATCTTCACAGTTGATCTCATCACGGAAATTATATCATATTAAACCAAACTACCCTCCAGTGACACATTCATGGGAACATCAAAATGTAATGACCTATTAATTGCATAACTAGGGCATTTTACGGGATAGATTTTTTCTATATATTTGGACGAACGTGTCCCAATAAGTGTAAGAGTAAATATCTTTAAAGTTCTTAGAAAATGTGAAAAAATAATCTATCTAAACTACAAAAGAAAAAAACACCTGGCACATTCCACGTGTTTATCCTTCCCTTTAATTTAAGTTTGTTCTCAAGCCTACTTTAGAATTTAATATCTATAGTTATGTATAAGTAGCATCTTGTTCTGCACGTGAAGATCACTTATATGGAAAGATAAGCAAAGAAAAGGCAGACAAGCACAACAATACAGCATTAATATATTAAATAATAAAATATTTAAACAATCATAAATCAATGTCAATACAATAACACAATCGAGTAAAAACAACCTTTGAGAAATGTCGGTGTATTTAGCATTACATTTCACAAAACACACTTTAAAGTTTATAATATAAAACTATAAATGTTCACATGTAACACTTCATTTTAAAGTTAATATAGATGATATATTCTTCAAGATCAAGAAGGGTATTCTCAAAATATACTATAATTTTGTAGTTCAATTCTTAAATATATGTAAAAATATATAGGTACCTATTGTCAAGTTACCAGAACTTATCACATTCATACTTTCATGATATAATGATACTTCAAAATATCGATTACACAGTTGTGAAGATAAATGGTAATACTTGTTACATTCCTCATACGAACTAGTAAATAAAACTGGTTAACTCGAAGACGACATTGATTATACTCGCATCTTCATAATATAAATGATGGTTGGAGATAATTATTGCAAACTACTGAAAACAAAAATGACTCTATCTCGTCTATTGTTCGTTAGATCAGAAATAAAGATTATCCTGAAAAATGTTAACGCAAATATTTTTAAGATAAATAATAAAAATAAAAATTGTGGCTCTGGAATTATAAAAATAAAAATGTTTAAAATACCTGTTAAATAATACACGTACCTTAATTACATGGTCCGAGTTGTTTTTGACATTTTCGTGAACTGAAATCGCTTATCAAAGCTAAATCATATTTTGTGTTTTTATCTATTAAAGTAACTGGTATATTAATTTATCATTTTATATCCATGGGTGATGAAGACATTTTTAAAGTAAGTATTTATCCTATAAACAATTGTTTTATTTGTTTGAGTAGTGTAAGACTAGAGGGATGGCAGCTAGTCATCACCACCCACCGCCAACTCTTGGGCTACTGTTATGCCAACGAATAGTGGGATTGACCGTCACATTATAACGCCCCCACGGCTGGGAGGGCGAGCATGTTTGACGCGACTCGGGCGCGAACCCGCGACCCTCAGATTACGAAGCGCACGCCTTAACGCGCTTGGCCATGCCGGGCCTCTACCAAGCCTAAACCATTGGTTTAACGCCAAATTGCCAGAATTCTAATCAGCTCGAAACTAATTTCAAACGTTGAAATTCGTTATATAGGACACTTTTTCTTGTACTTAGATAAATATTTAACATATACATTTAATTAAATATGCAAATGAGTGATGCACACAATGGGCTCAAAAGCTGCATCACATATCTCTGTGATTCAAGCATAGTCATCCCTGTGGACAAGAAATAAGACAAAACAATCGTCTGCACAAGCCACACAAGCTATTTTTAACAGAATAACGGGATTGACTATCACACTTATGATGCACACACTTTCCAATATGTGAAGTACAATAATTACATTTTGTACCTCAGATCTTTAACCCGATACGCTAATCACTAGAAACTGAGATGAAGGTTTAACATTATAGATACTTGTGCTATTAATATTAAACAAGTGGTACTGATACAGCAAACGAAGTTGTAATTTAACCTCAAAGCACAAAATGGACTCAAAAACGCTTAGACAATCACTCTTGAATAATATAGCATGTATCTAATATTATTTAATTGTTTATTTCTGTGTTTATTGAATTTACCAGGTTGGAAGCTAGAATATTTTCTTGTATTTTTAATCTAAGTGTTATTGTAGATACTAAGATAACTGATATTAGAAAGGTATTCATAAATGTATATGTTTACATATATAGAAGTGAAGAGCTGATTGAGGTAGAAATGCTTGTATATTTCGTAATTCTTTAATTTCTTAGTTTCAGCTGTTAGTAGACGATCAACCAATCAAGACGTCACACTGTCTTCTTCTTTGAAAGTTTCCAACAGTTCTGTAGGATATTTCATTTAAGATCAACTCGATAGAAACTTTGCTTGAAGCTAGCCATAAATCGATCAGTGGCTCCTTATTCACAGGATAATGGTGTATTTAGTTCTATTATTATCCGCTGCTGGAGGAATAGCGTTCTCTGCCAAGGTTAGCTAAGCCTTTTAAAGATTGTTGAGTCAATGTTCATCACTCTTAAGTGACTTAGGGAAGGTCTTTGTGTCGAAACTGAATTTTTCGGTTAGAAATCAAGTGAACAAAGCGACTTTTATTGTTGACAGAAGCAGGTAAAGGAAAATAACCGGTGATTACTTTACTGTGTTATGTATATGTGTAAATATTTTGTAAACGACAAAATGTCGTGTTGTGTTTGAATTTTCATTTCTATTATTCATTTTTCCATATTGATATTATTGTTAAGAAGTTTAAACTAATATTTTGTTATTCATTTAGGGTAATATTTAGAACTTTCTTGAATTAAGTAGACCAATCATACGTTTGTTAATGAGTGCTGGTGACTTCGTGTCTCGACGTGTAGTCTCGTGCAAGAACGGATATGCGTGGATAGCTCTGGAGTTGTATGGAAATTGCGAGATTGTTCGAGAAATAGGCCTATCGGTATAAAAGACGGTGACGAGAGATAGATTCAGTCATCAGTTTTTATTCGAAAAAAGAAGATAGATTCAGTCATTAGTTTTATTCGAAGAATAAGAGTGAGATTCAGGCATCAGTTTTAGTTATTTGAGAAAGATTAAGTGTTTGCTGTGAATATTCAACTTGGATTTGTGATTGAAGTTAGATCTACGGAAGTTGTGATTTTATTTCGTCAATCTCTACGATACATCTGAATTACTGCTTGAGCTGAGAGACGGCGATTTCATTGAACTGTGAACTGTTTCGGAATTTCTTCGTGGGACCAAATTCACACCCTAGACTGGAATTTGAGACTTTAATTTTAGATCATTACATTAGATACAGGCCAGTACCGTTTTGTATTGTGATTTATTTTGAAGTTTGAAACTAATATTATTTTGTTTTGTAATTAATTTCGAATGTTGTAACTTAATATCTGTCACTATTATTATATAATTCATGTTATATCTGTTATATTTGTTAAGAGTTTAGTGTAATAAATTATACAAGCTGTTATCTGCGTTTTTCTGTTGCGTTTAATCTACGAAGAATATAAAACATTAAAAAATACGTAACAACTGTGATTAACTGATTAATTTGCTAGTTTCTTCAGAATAGCTTCGTTCTCATATCACTCTGTTTTTGCCTAAAGGCTGTAACAAAGAGTTTCTTCACTGACAGTTGTAAATATTGCTTTAAAATTACTGGTACTTATAAAACTGATTTCCTGCTACCCAAGTCAAATAAACAAGCAGCTGCTATGATATGAACATACACATAAACTTCTACACAACACATTTCTGTTATTGAAAGAACATGGCAGAAACGTGATACAAATATACAATCTTTACATATTAAATATAGCTATTAAAATATTTCGTATAAAGCCAGTATAGTTTTCTATTAAATTGTAAAGGAACTTTTAATATTTTTGGTAACACTTAGCCAAATAACAAGTTAGTTTAGTTCCTTAAGTGCAAAGCCACACAATGGGTTATTTGTTCTTTCTCCATCACAAATTCTGAAACCTGTTTTTAATGCTGTAAGCTTACAGATTTACTGATGATCCACTGGAAGGGAGACAAATAATAAGAATGTGGAAGTTTAGAAATAATGAAACTGCATTAACTTAAGTAAATATAATTTAAAAGGACAGAAAGATAAAACAAGAACTCTAACTTAGAAATAACTCGAGAGAATACTTTCTGTGTAATGTTCTTTAAACGATAATTTGTGAGGCGTATTCACAAGTTTAAGCAAAAGCTAGTATAACGTAACTAGACAAAAACTATTGTATAGCAAACAACACGATTTGTAATGCCGTTAAATAACATTATGTAGTACATATTAGTAAACGTTTATAAACTGACACAGTATTTAATGCCCACTAAGTAAATTGGTTTAAGGTAGTTTTTTTGAAAATAGTGTGTAGGAAGTGTTTATATAAGTTTACAAAAATGTGTAATATCACTTGAAATATAGTTTCTAACTCAGTTCCTAGTGCTGTGGCCCAGCATGGCCAGGTGGTTAAGGCATTCAACTCGTAATCTGAGGATTGCGGGTTCGAATCCCTATAACTCCAAACATGCTCACCCTTTCAGCCGTAGGGTCGTTATGTTACGGCCAATCCCACTATTTGTTGGTAAAAGAGTGGTGGGTGGTGATGACTAGCTGCCTTCCCTCTAGTCTTTCAATACAAAACTAGAGGCGGCTAGCGCAAATAACCCTCGTATAGCTTTGCGCGAAATTCAAACCAAACCTTAAGTGTTTAAACAGTAATGTGCACATAATAAATAATTAATGTAATATAGCGTGAATCTGCACTACTGGGCAGTAAGTAAATCAGTATGAGTTTCTTTTTAAAGCAATAGTGTGTTAATCATGTTCATATAAGTTTTCACAAAATATTTATTCGACACAGCACTTACTGTACTGTGCAATAAGTAACTAACTGTCTTTGCAGTGTTGTTTCTACGATACTCTATGAAACACAACCACATAAGCAAGTGCTTGGTGTAACAGTTAATGTACAATAAGCTAAGTTGTTAGTGTTGTTTAAGCAATATTTTGTAGGGCGCATTAACTACACAGTTAATGCAACATAACTCGAGATAGCGTTTATTGCATAGTAATAAACTCTGTATCTAGTGTTGTTAGAATATAGAGTACGGAAAGTGTTCACATAAGCTTACGCAATAGTGATTGTAATACATCTCGTAACAGCATTTAACGTAAAATAAGTAATTCGGCTTAAGGTGCTGTTTACACAGGATTATGAGAGACATGTTGACATAAGTTTGCAAAAACGTCATTCTGTTATAACTCAATACAACACTTGCTACGAATCAAGTAACTCAAAAGGAAGCGATATTTAAGCAACAGTATGTGGGATGTATTGACATAAGATTGTATGAAACATAATATAAATAAAAACAGCACTACACTTCAATAAACAACTCAATTAATACTGTTATTTACACAGCAGTGTGTAAGACGTGCATACATAAGTTTACGTAATTGGTAGTGTAGTATAATTTGAGATAGTGAGCAATAATAAATAAATTGGTTTAAGGTACTTTTAAAAAAATAGTGTGCGGGAAGTGTTTACATAACCTTACACACATGTGTAATATTATGTGAGAAGACTCTTACTATATTGTTAGTAACTAAGTTCCTAGTTTAGTAAGCAAGTAATGCAGTGTAAAGGAATGTTTAAACAATAGTGTGGTAGAACGCGTTAGCATAAATTTATACGAGAGTTAAAGCATTATAACTTTAAATAGCATTTATTGTATGGTATGTGATATATTTTGTAGGGTTTATTAAAGTTTACGAAATAGTTAATGTAATGTAACTCAAGAGAGCAGCTCCTGTGTAATAGATAACTAACTTTGTAATGCATTTTAAGAAATAGTTTGTGGGGTGTGTTTACATCAGTTTATACAAGAGATAATATCGTATAACTCAATAAAGCAAATACTATACAGTAAGTATGTTGCTTTCTAGTGCTGCTTAAACAAGAGCGTATTGAACGTGATGACATAAGTTTACATGATATTTAATGTAATGTAAATCGAGAAAGTACCTTAGGTATAGTAAGTAACTCTGTTTGTTCTTTTACGTTGACTGTAGTGCGTGAAACGATTTAATTATCATAAGTTACTACAATAGTGCGTATAACTCGAGACAGCACTGTGCAATAGGTACCTTAGTAGTTGGGCTGTTTAACCACTAGTATTTGATTCACAGTCATTCTGATATAGGTTATGTTATGTTCACTGATTTTAGTACTGTGCCAACAATAGTGCGTTAAGATGAGTTGACTGACATAAATTACCAAAATAATGTAATATAATTCGAAAAAACTCATATCGAATAACAAACTGTTTTTAGTACTGAAAGAACACTTATGTGTAGTAAGTAATTGTTTGTAGTATTGTGTCAACAGTAGTGTGAAGGACATATTTATTGACTGGCACGAGATACCAATAGCGTTGCATAAATCGAAGCAACACTTATGTTTAGTAAGTAATTTATTTTAGTGCTGAATCAACAGTAATTTGTAAGACGTGTTGATGGACGTAAGTTGCCAAACAATTTTACTATAAAACGAGATAGCTCTTACTGTATGGGAAAAAGCTTAGGTTGTGGCTCTTTAAACAAGAGACAACATTAAATGTATCATAAGTATATAAAATAGTAGAGTTGATTAAACAAGAGTTCATGCGATGTGTTTATATTTTTTACGAAAGACTGTAATATAAGTCAAGATAGCACCGTGTATTTAATAATTCAGTTTGCAGTTTCACTTAAACTTTATTGTGAGGAGCATAGCCATGTTGATATAAGTTTATCCAAGTGTGTGTTATAGTTCGAAACCGCACCTACTTTTTAGTAAATAATTTCGTTTATATTAGTGTTTATGTTATGTGCTAGTGTGTAAGAAGATGTTTAGATAGGAATTAATATAATATGACTTACTGTATTTTAAGTAATTCATTCTCATGTGTCGTTTAAACTCTGGGACAGAGCCATGTTGCCATAATTTTACACAGCAATATAAAATAATGTATGACAAAACAACTTTGTAGTATCTCAAGTTGTAATGTTGTTTTACAATTAGTGTATGGGAAGCGGCTATGTTGACATAACTTTAGACTATAATTTAACTCGAGACAGCACTTTAATAGTGGATGAAATCCAGTTTTTAGTGCGTTTTTACATAACAATTCGTAAAATGTATTGACATAAGTTGCAAATGAGTGTGATATTACGCGAGGCAATATTTACTATTTAGAAAGTGACTTGGTTTGCAGTATTGTGTAAACACCAATGTGCGGTTTATTTTCAGTTTACGACCGAAATATCGTTAACGACGAGGGAACCGAAGTAATACAACAATACATTCTAACAATTATAAGTAGAAATGTGCGGAAGACACGTTTATTGAACTACAGGGTGGTCGCTAGAAAAGCGGAAAATTTGTCAAACAGCTATTTATTTTTACAAAGTTTTTTAAAGGCATATGTTATATTATACTCATAGATGCTCAAAATTATTAAAATCATGCATTTTATTCATGAGGTAAAGAAATCAAAATAGAAATGAGTAAGCACGCATTTTATTCATGATCTCATCTGACCCTCAAATTTTCCGCTTTTCTAGCGACCACCCTGTATAATGACTAACAAACTGATTTTTAGTTTCGGTCTATGTATGTAGCTTGCTTTGATCGGAAGTTATTTTTCGAAAATGAAAGTAATATGGCTCGAAACAACAATTTCCATGTACTAAATGTTACGTACTATAATTTATTTCGAACGAGCCTCTAATTTATTACGTTGCGTGTGACAGTTAGAAATAGCTTGAAATTGAGTTAAATTTATATTTGAAGTTTAATTAAACCTCGAGAGGTATCAAATTAATGATATTTGCCAACAAGAATGATACACACAGTTTCTTTCTTCCAACACATATATTTTAATATACAAACAATAATTCAGTTTATTATAACGGTTATTACAAATAGCTATAACAAATACTGATTTATATACAAAAGATTTACAAATTTATAAACAATATTGAGTCTTCTATCCGATCCTAAACTTCCTTCATATCTTATGAAGTGTTCACGACGAGCAAATTAACTTTGAGTTGATGTCGGTACAGTTCACTTGAAGGGTAGTTAACTGGTGCTTCACTGATCACATGTGAGTTTTCACCGCTCAAGGTATATAGTGTCTTCGTAGAAATATTAAAGGCCGATGTTAATTCACTGAAGTTAAAAGGTTTGTGATGTTCTAACTCTATAAACGTTCCTGTTCAAATATCTCTAGTTTCCCAATTAATAAGCGTTTATCACAATTATAGCATCCAAGGTTTAAATTGCATCAAATGTAGCAAACCATCATTATACACTGTCTCTCCCTGTGTTGCGATGGCTACCTTTTATAATCGTTAGGCGAGATTCTAAAAATTTCAGCTACATAATAATATTGGTAATCACTGATATTTACATACACACTTAGTACATTCTTGATTCTTACACTCGAGAATCTTTTACAAGTTTAATGAATAGGCGGGAATTTCGCAATACATATTTAAGAATATAAGCTACAAGCATTTTTAATTACAAATTTAACTTAAAAATACCTGTATTAAAATATACGTATAATAATATATTGGTTACAAAACTCATATTATATCTTTCAAACTATAGTGTATAAGACGCAGCCATACATGTCGCTATAGGTTAGACAAGAATTAATGTAAGAAACCTCAAAACAGTACTTGTATTAAGTAAGCCTGTTTATAATGCTTTTTACATGCTAATGCATAGAAAACACTCATTTCAACGTAAGCTTAAACAATATTTAATGTAATATGATGCGAGGCATCACTCACTTTGTAGTGCTGTTTATGGTGTGGGACGTGTTAACTTAAACTTGCATAACTCGAAAAAGTACTTACTCAACTCTGAGCTAGTAGTTGATCTTATACTTAATCAGGAAAAAGAACTTATAATAGATCGTCGTGGAGAATCTCCTTACTGAAATACCCTTGACTGTGGTTACAGACTTTTAAGAACAATAACATAGCATAAGTGTTGTTTCAAGTTCAGAGATTTAACTATACTTTTCAATTTATGGTAGATACATACCTTTAGCTTACATTATATGTATATATACATGTTTATATGAACTGTTACACAAATGACACGTGATATTACTGCAGCTTGTTTTTGTACTGCGATTGCTAACTGTAACAATAAAACAGCAATGAGTTGATGAAGCTGTGATTACCGTGTTATCAGTGCGAGAAACCGCCTGCGAGTTCCACATAGTTGTCTGTGACGCATCGAGAGGTCAGTGGGCGTCTAGCTTGTGATCTGGTTGCTAGTCGTGTAGAGTAGCACACAGTTTTATTCCATGCTAAAACTGAGGCTGAACCGATTCCTTCAAGAATGCATGCAAGGCAGCACCGTTATTACCCAGCACTCAGGGAAGCATATAATTGAATATTAGAACTAGCCGGACGAATAATAAGTGATAGACCACATTTTCCATTTCAAGACTATGGTAACTGATGAAAAGAAAAAAAGAAACGAAACGTTATCTGTGTTTGTTTAACATAAAATGAATGCAGAAATTACAATAGAGTACCGATAAAAAACCTCTGTGTCAGGACGTCGTACCAGCGAATCATTTTTTCAAGGTAATTTTATGTGGTGGTTTATCGTAACAGCTTTTTATTACCAGTATTGTTAGCTATCATGTTATATTGTTCTAAGTAAATTCTTGTTCTTCAGATTCTAAACACTACCAATGTACTGGTAATAAACTGAAGTTACTCTCATTACAGAATATAATTATTCTTATGCAAAATAGCTTTGTCCTATAACTACGTCACACTAGACATAGTTCTATATAAGCTAAAACTAATGCATTTACTCAGACGAAGCTTTATTTACGGATCAGCTGAACAAAGGAAATGCCACAATAATAAATAAACCAACCATAGTTCTCTGACAACTTTTTTCGGTTGTATACTTTTAGTCGTTAAATACAAAATCAAAATAATTTTTCTCTATGTGAGACAGCGGTATGTATGGGGATTCACACCGCAAGAAACCGGTTTCGATACTAATGATGGGCAGAGCACAAATAACCCATAGTGTATCTTTGGCTTAAATCTAAACAAATAAACAAAATAAGTTTATGTTCTGCATATTTAAAATAAAAGACAACAGAAAATAACAAATATCAACTGAGATATAGTTTTCCTTCTCCATTATTTTAAAAGTTAGAAAAATATTCACAAAATCTAGGTATCTATAATCTGTAATCTCCAGCTTTAAAAAGTAGGACAAATTAGTTTTTATTTTGAATCTTTGAATAGTGGAACTAACAAAAAGTGAAGAGACGAAAGTGATTTTAACGGAAAGGTACACAATGATCTGTCTGCATTCTATTGCTCAGAAGGAATCGAATCACGGATTTTAGCGATGAAGGTTCATAAACGTGGAGAGAAAAGACTGTGGAAGAAAATTTCTACGTGAAATAACTCCAGTAATTTTATATCAACTCAACTGTTGAAGTCTTTTCAAATTCAGGACGACAACTCATATAAATTTTGAAAGTCGTTTATTCTTCAGGCTTTCATTGACAGAGCATTTATAATCCTTTTTGTTTTTAACATCTGTACTGTTTGTTTTAACTATGTTTCTTCTGATACTATTAAGCTTATTAGAAGAAAAAAAGTGGTGTTGAAATTGAGGGAAATCTGGAGTGAAATAAATTGTTTTTCTTGATCAATCTCATTTGAAATTCGTATTTTAGAAGTATAAAACTTATAGTAAGAGATGCTGTGATAATTTCGCATTACAAATGTAGGTATTCAGTTAATTTGCAGGCATTACGATATGAAACTATGAGTAAATTAATAGAAATAAAATGCTGAATAGGTCTTAAAAATAAAACAGACAGTTTTAAACTATCTTGATAATGATCAATTTCTGTGCATTTTGCGTTTATGGCATCTACAAAGACAAACATAAGATTTGCACCAATTAATTTTTGTTGATTTTTATCGTAAAGATGATTTATTCGTCAATATTGAGAAAATACCATTATATTATTGTCTTCTTTTCTTGAAATATTGATTTAATTAAACAATCATTTTGAGATACACCCAGTGGCATTGCCTGCTCTTCATGAAAACAATATACAAAGGTTTTCCGATCAGTACCAAGCTGCATAGTTCAGCGGTAAGTCATAAATAAAGACTTACAACACTAAAGCATGTGGTTTTGTTATCCGTTTTCGTTATATGGCCTATTATGTAGTTTTTGCTTGCAGAGAAAGAATAAAAAAATGTATATCTTCAGTGTTATTCAGCGTGTTTTTTTAAATGGTATGTAGTTTCACATAATAGTTTTTAAAGGTGTTTAATAAAACTGTATTACCTAAAAAATGATTTCAGGCTCATAATGTTGACCGAAACCCTTACATTTACTCTTAAAGAGCTGGAATGTTATAGGTAGCAGCATAAGTTGATGATGGCTGCCGTTTAATAGGTAATTTCTTGTTTAAATTTCTAAATAAAATGGTAAAAAATGTAGCTTCATACCTTACAATAGTTTGATTTTTTTAAACAGTAATGTAACTTATAACTTTCTAGTTTGGAAATAGCAACAAGTGCATTCAGCTATTGTTTCAATGTTCTTCTTCAAGTGCCTGTTTTCCTGCCAGATCTTAACGTAGCTGTTTCCTGAACAAAAGAAGGTACAATTGGTGTTTCTACCTTTCACTTCAATAATATTTGGTGACTGCGTGATTCATCTGTGAGAAGCACTTTGCTTCACAAGTTGAGTTTGTGGATAATACACGCTCTTGTGAAAAGAACAGAAAACTCAAGATATCTATCACAGACCAACTTGATGAAAATGTATGCATATAGTCAGACAAATCATTGGTTAATTAAAAGATATCAGGACAAACAGAAGTAAAGAAATCAGTCTAGTTGAAGGTCGCCATTATTCTGAGCGAAGTCCAGGGATATGACTGACCCAGCACAAAATACATTTATTAATTGAACACCCAAATTGTATCTACAGAGACTGTGTTTGTGTTTTTCTTATAACAAAGCCACAAAGGGCCATCTGCTCAGCCCACCGAGCGGAATCGAACCCCTGATTTTAGCGGTGTAAATCCGGAGACATACCGCTGTACTAGCGGGGGACATCTACATCGACACTGGTCATTTTTCGAAGCAAACAGTGCTGGTAGTATCACTTTGCTTCGTACTGTTATCTTGTTAGAAACCTAACAACTAAGCAGTCCAGCCCATGTAAAATAAAACATGCCATTCAGGGCTGGAAAATGATTCCTCTTTTGACAGATGAGTAATGAACATTTCTGAGAATAGCAATTTTTAATGATGAAAGTGTGAAACATGCTAGGGGTAAAAGGAGGTCAGAACCTGGCCCAGATGCTTTCGACGTCTCTGGTTGTTTGCTTTCATACTTATTTACCAGTCGCATGCATCTAAAAAACTCCAAAATCACTTGGTTACAATATTTCTTATAGGTTTTAATGTGACAACAATGTGAGATAACACTTTTTCGCTGATATTATGATTTGTCTACCACACTGCACATCGCTATAGAAAGTAAGATGAGAGGAGTTTTATAAATGACGGGTAATATTTTGAGACATTTGAAGTCTAGCTTTAAGCGATCCAACACCTTTTCAGCCAAAGTATGCGGTAAATTGTGGAATATGCGGATTTAGCTGACGATCTGTACTGAAGTACATGCTGCTCAATGGAATAATTGAATCTGGAATACAGGATCTGAAATTAGTAGCTAAGTGTGAAAGGCATCTTACTACTCGTTAGCATGAAATGTATAGAAAAAGCCCTGATGGGCGTACAGACGAGACTATTATAGACAGTGCCCAGCATGGACATTTAGTTAAGGCACTTGATTCGTAATCTGAGGGTCGCGGGTTTGAATATCCGTCACACCAAACATGCTTGCTCTTTCAGCCGTGAGGGCATTATAATGTGACGGTTAATCCTACTATTCGTTGGTATTAGATTAGATGAATATGCAGAAAGAATAAAGGCCCAAGAGTTGGCGGTGGGTGGTGATAGCTACCTGCCTTCCCTTTAGTCTTACACTGCTAAATTAGGGACGGCTAGCGCAAAGAGTTCTCGTGTAGCTTTGCTTGAAATTAAAAAAAAAACCAAACCTATTATAGACAATGCGCTTTTGAGTATTTCAAGTCTAGGTGACCAAATTCTAACATTTCCTTCTTACTTGTTATTGATTTACGATAAAATTATACAAAATAAATGTCGGTTGCGAACCTTTAGAAATAATTTAAGATGTTGAGATAAAATATTTAACTTTTAAAATTTTGAATAGAGAACATTACATTATGTTCTTTTTTAAAATTGAATATTATATTTAGTGTTGAATGCATTACTTTGTAAAAGATATGTCCATTTTGGGCTTGGTCCTAGCCAAAAATTTAATCTTCTTTTTCCAGTTTTTGGAATTTCGCACAAAGCTACTCGAGGGCTATCTGTCCCTAATTTTGCAGTGTAAGACTAGAGGGAAGGCAGCTAGTCATCACCACCCACCTCCAACTCTTGGGCTACTCTTTTACCAACGAAAAGTGGGATTGACCGTCACATTATACACCCCCACGGATCACGAGTGCACGCCTTAACGCGCTCGACCATGCCAGGCCTTCCTTCAGTACATAATTGGATTTCTAAGAGTTGAATGATAACCTGAGGAGGCTGTATTGATATAAATTTTTTCATATAATTTTCTTAATTGGTGTAAACTTTCAGAGAAAAAGTTTAACTTACATTACAATTTCATTGAGGCTAAATGGTTATGTTCATACAGAGAAACTGGAAAACCACAAAATTAAATTATTTTTACAACGATCATAACAATATGAGGAAAATAAAGTTATAAAACTCTCCCTTAAAGTGAATTATTGCAGCTACCAACAGCTGGGAGTGATTTGTGAACGAAATATTTGAGGGTTAAAGATAAAGCACGTATAGTCAAAATTTCTTTTCGCCAATAGTTTAATTTCAAGCTGTAAGTTGGGCATTAATATGTCAACCATATTCTGATACACCAAAAGCATCTACATCACAGCAAACTTCCTGCCCCCCGCTAGTAAAGCGGTATGTCTCCGGATTTACAACGCTAAAATCAGGGGTTCGATTCCCCTCGGTGGGCTGAGCAGATAGCCCTTTATGGCTTTGCTATACGAAAAACACACACACAGCAAACTTCCTATTAATTGTTGTTTTAATGCATCGAGGTATGAAGAACTGCTGGCGATATTCTGACGAACCTGTTATGACTTTGTTTCCTGTATTTTACAAACGCCATCAGATGGTGATTACTGGAATGATACAACATAATCTTTGAAATTAATTTATTTTGATGGTCCTAAAAATGTTTTACGTGTAAAGACATCTGAGGTCTAAATGGATCGTTCTAATACATTGATTTCGTTCCTTAGAAACCATAGAGGGGCTCTCTTGACTTTGTTGCAAGGACCTTTATCCTGTTGGAATAGTTTGACCTAATGACCAAAATCCTCTACCATCGTTTTCTTTTATAAATGACACGCACTGACATTTAAACATCTAGACACCTTACACACAGGTCTCAAAAATGAAGTAAAAGATGGCGCTCTTACAAGAGCACCCATTTCTTACTCTCCTTTACAGTTCATAGAGAACAGTTATGAAATAATTGCTCGTCTGTCTGTTTTTGTATTCTTATTTGGCAACACACGTACAAACCAAACTAAGAGAACGAATTATCACTACATCACAAAATCGGCAACTATTCATCAAGAATAGTGCTGAAATATTTTACAATACGAATTGTGGATCTAGCAGTATTCTGATGAATGACTTACATGATGTAGAGTGGTTGTGTCGAACACTTCTTACTTACGTTTACACGAAGTACGCTACACAGATAGAGTCCACTTACATGCAGTCAAATTAAATACACTAACGTTATTTATAAATGTGTCGTAAAAACAATTTTCGAGACTTTGATCTACATTTATATAGGCGAAGCCTAGCACCGACAAGCAAGTTTTTTTTTGTCCATGTAATAAAAAGAATTTCTAAAGAACACTTGCATTGATAGAGGAATATCAGTTTTTACAATGACTTATATTCTGAGCTACAAATCTTTTCACAAATACGTCAAACTGTACAACACTTTTCTTGGCACATTTTACTTTTAAACTTTAACATTTTTCAAATATCTTTTTCAATATTTCAGAGTTAAAATACAGTATTATAAAACAAAGAGTTTAATGGACTAGTTATACAACTTCCATGTGTATATTTTCTTGTAGGAAAGTCAAAGCGGATGAAGCAGTCCATAGATGGGAATCGAACCTCTCCCTGTACGTTTGCAAATCTGTAACCTTACTACTGTACTAGGGGAAAACTACAATTTTCATATCAAAGCTTCTTATATGACCTTTTGGTTCAGTCATTTCACAGAACTTTTTACTGTCTTTATCTGTTGTAATTTAATACTCATTATTTTCTGAAGCTGCAACTACTGATGATTAACCATCAGGGAATAGTGTAAATAATAACATAGAAAAACCCGTTGGTTTGTGCATATGTGGTTTATTTGCGGTAAATCTGGACGTTAAAACTTGGATTTTGATATCCGTTTCATAGCTTTGTGACTGACAACAAATAAACGACCCAATAAAATCAGAGGATGGGTGTTGATAGAATTTTATAGCATGATAGCAACTGAATAAAAACAGCAAGAAAGACTTTAGAACTCTGACCTCTAATTCTCAAATTCCCCCGCCAGTGCTGACGTAAGTCGACGGATTTGTAAATCTAAAATCAACGGTTCGATTCCTCTCGGTGGAGAAAGCAGATAGCCTGATGTGGCTTTACTATATAAACATTTCTAAGACTACGGCTGTTATCAAGAGAAAACATTTTAAATTATTTTTACTGCTCTTAAAAAATGTTTGATAAGTTTCCGTTTTGTTTGAATATGTTTAAAGACGAATATTTTGTTTTAAAAAGATTTGATAAAACCAAATGATACAACGATGTTTCACCAATAATTACATACATGTGTTGTTATATTAAATGGCTTTTACATTTGTTCCCTACACTAATGCAACAACACAACACCAGTTAGTATATACTTTGATTTACCAATGTTTCATTAATAATTATATACATATGTTGTTATATTAATATGGCTTTTACAGTTGTTCCCTACAATAATGCAATAATCAGCAACAATATGGTAAATACTTCGATTTACAGTGTGAAACAGAACCATGCTATGTAATCAGCATTTTGTAAACACTGATTATATGCTATTCTTTGTATTAAATATTTAGCCTTATAAAGCTATAATTAGCTTAAATGAGTTGTTATTTCACATGCAATCGTGCTTTTATTTCACCAAAAATATGTTAGTCTACTTTAGCAATTTAAAGTATATTTAACCATAAAGAATGAATTTAACAGGCGTTGAAAGTGAAAAACAACTAAAACTAGAATGAAAAATATGTTTGATTTATTTATTGTAAAATATAATGAAATAACTCAGTCATATGTGAGGTTTATGAATATACAGGGTGGTCGCTAGAAAAGCGGAAAATTTGTCAAACAGCTATTTATTTTTACAAAGAATAACTTTTACAAAGTTTTTTAAAGGCATGTGTTATATTACACTCATAGATGCTCAAAATTATTGAAACCATGCATTTTATTCATGATGTAAAGAAATCAAAATAGAAATGAGTAAGCACGCATTTTATTCATGATCTCATCTGACCCTCAAATTTTCCGCTTTTCTAGCGACCACCCTGTAGTATATATTTTTACACCTTAACATTAACCGCTTAGTGAAAGTAAAATTATTATTATTCATTAATTGAACTGAATGCTTATTTCTAGAATAATATAATGTTCACTAATATATGGATAACTTCATAACCTTTCTTTTAACCTTGAAAGTTTGGTAACAACCACATATGCGTTTTGAAAATAACGAACTTACATTCATATTTTCCAAAGCTAGCAGCTTGAAGTTTCATATAATTAAAGGAATTTTAAAAATTGTGTCTATTTGACTTTTATTATGTATCTATCTATACATGAACCTTGCACTGGGAGATTTGTTTATCTATAAATGCAGCAGAGAAAGCGATATTCGGTAATATGACACGTGTGTGCAAAATTGCAAAGGAATAATCCAATATTTATTGTTTAATTGATTTAAAGACATGTTGGAAAATAACACTTCTGTGCATAAATAAATATACATATAAATATTACGTATATATATATATATATAAGTAACTTCAACAGTGCAACAGAAAATATGCCTTCAATTATATTTCTAGTCGATGGACTTCACGTGAGTAGCAGAGATTATGAACAATGCTTGAACAATATACAATTGTAAAAGTTAATTTGTAAAATCTGAAATATGTATGTTTTCTGTATAAGATGACAGTGTTTATTAAACGTTTCATAATGCTTAACAAATATTCGTTCTAACACATGTGGATTTATAATGAAATGTAAGTACACACTAACTTGATACAATTCTCAGAATTATAAACATAGTGTTTAAGTTAGATATACATGATCATTTATCAAATATTTTTCTCTACTGTCAGTTTATTACTTTGATTTATACTTAAAATTTTGTAATGAATCCCTGTTTTCTTTTCGTTACGTATCCTTCAGAAAATAACTGCTACAAGCAGTGAATAAAAAAAATTCACTCTAACGCTACAGTCCTTTAATTTCAACATCCTCATCACTAGCTCTTTGCTATAAGCAATTTATAGACATTTTTAATTCACTAATGCTGCAGTTGACCAACTTTAAGATCCCCTTTCTCTAGCTGTTTGCTACAAACAGCTTTATAGAACAATTCATTTCACTCTAATGCTACAGTTGGCCAACTTTAAGTCCCCATTCTCTATCTGTTTGCTACCAATAATCTATATACATTTCCACTAAATGCTAAAGTTCACCAACCTTGGCATTCTGAGCTTTAGCTGGTTACTGTAAGCATTGTATAGTAAAGTTTCATTCTAAAACTACAATTCTTCAAGCTAGACATTTTTGTATCTATATGTTCAAAGCATATAACAAAGTTTCACTCTAGTGCTTTAGCTCTTCAAGTTTAACAGTTTAATTAATACTAGAGGACGTCGCTACCTGTTAAAACTCCATAATTATAGAATCGAGGAAACAAAGACGTTTTACAAATATTTTATTTATGTAGTGACATTTCAACAGTCTCATCTCTCTCTAGCTGACTGTTATAAGAAGTGTATAGAAAAATTTCATTCAAATGCGACAATTCACCAGGTTTGAAATTCTCATCTCTAGCTCACTTATGCAAACTTGTGGAGTAAAGTTTCATTCCAGTGCTGTGTATGATATACAGTCCACCAAAAGTGACATCCTAATCTCCAGCTAATTGTCACTACTCATGCACAGAAACGTTTGACTCTAATATTACAGTTTACCAAATTTAATATATTTATATCTAACTTGTTGCTACAAGCAGTGCGTATAAACGTTTTACTTTAATACTACAGTTTACCAGACCTCATAATCGATATTTATCTCTAGCGTGTTGCTACAGGTAGGGTACAGGAAAGTTTCACTCTGATGTTACAGTTTACCAGACCTCATAATCAATATTTATCTCTAGCATGTTGCTACAACTAGTGTACAGGAAAGTTTCACTCTGATGCTACAGTTTACCAGACTTCATACATCGATATTTATCTCTAGTTTGTAGATACAAGTAAAGTACAGGAAAGTTCTATTATAGTGCTACAGTTCATCTTGCTTGGTGTACTTATCTAGAGTTAGTTGCAATAAATCATACATAGAAAAGTTTTCACTCTAATACCTCACCAAGTAAACCATCATATATAGCTGGTTTATTTTTCTACTTAAAACAAATTTTACGGCTTCAGAGAGTGACGTAAGAATAAAGCGATAAGAAAAATTATCCCATCACAAACAACGAAAAAAATGATTCTACGTGGTCCACCTTCTTCAGCTACGTGCGCTAATGTTTCCACAACATTAACCAACACCAGCTCGGTGCCGGCGATGCTCTTGTAGTGATTGGTGGTTGTAGGCAGTTAAGGGAAAGATGGGAAGGGCTACAGTGAGAGCGACTACTGTTGCTCGCCGCTCCAAGAAGTAATGACGGTTTTACAACAGCTCGACTCATGGCTCAACGATAAATACATATAAAAAGCGGACAGAACTGTCGTCAAAAGAGGACATGAGACACCAGCTGACCATAGAAGGTCACATTAAGCAGATTCACGCAGCCACTGTTACTTGATTAGGTTTCCTATCTGCCGCTGGGGGGAGCTGATCAATGTATATTGTAGGAATGAAGAAGTAACTGAACAAATAGAGAACTTCAAACAAACGTAAAAGTTGGACTGTGCGTACTTGCAGTGTACAAGTGGATCGACAGGATGGCTCAAGATACTGACCATCCACACAATACGGCCAGAAGTCCCGAACCCCAAGACTTGCAGAAGCATTCAGAGTATAAGAGGGAAGGACTGCCTCCAACGCCAATTCCCGGAAGCCAAGGATCAGATTCCGCTGCACCCGTTGGTATAGCCCGATCATTGAAGTTTTCGATAGAAAAAATACTGTCCCCAGACTTCGGTCGGCATGCTCGAAAGGATCGTCAAGTTAAAAATACTGGAGGTAGCAAAACTCTTTCATCTCAGACTCCGAGTCCTAGCAAAACGATGGCACCGTTGGTGTGGCCGGCTTGGGTGTACTGTACTCGGTATTCGGACAGGCCGTCCTCAGGTAGGAGAGGTGATTATTATTCCTATTTTCCTAGATGTAAGTGAAGACCTAGCAGACTGGCTAGAATGACTCATCATCACGGATACACAGATGAACTACACGTAGCTTTCAGTTCTTGCTGATCGACTTTTCCTTTAATTTTAGGAGCAGAAAATTGACAGTTTGAATGACAATTTTTTAATATTTTTGACACGTAAGCTCGTTAAAAAAATAGTCTTTACAAGTTAGTTCACAAAAAACGTTTTAGATCTTTGTTTTGTTTTGCAGTTTATGAGTTATATGAAGTTGTAAGGTTTTGTTTCAAATTATGAGCCAGGGCGTGGCCTTTGTTAAAACAGGAGAACCATGGTCACGAGTCCTTGCTATAAAAGTGTTTTGATCTTGAAGATATGAGTGAGCTATAGGAATGACAGCCAAATCCTACCATTTGGTCTAATAAAAATAGCCTAAGAATTGGCGATAAACGTTCTCTTCTGACATATTTCTTTTTAGTCTATCAAGTCAAAATTATGGTCTACTTACGTGAAAAGCTCTTTGATGAAAGTATACTGGATGAAAAATTTAAAATTTGTTAATTTAGATCAGAAGAAACATTGATACAAACCTCGGGGTGTAGCATACAACACAGCGTATTTGTGATGTCAATAGTATGTAAGGCTAGTAGAGTATAGTGGTAGTGAGCATGGGATATACAGTTCGCAACAGAACTTCAGGCAAAACTTTGTAATGCTAATAGTAAGTAGTAATAATCCACTGGGTATAGTGTATGAAAGAACTTCATACAAACTTTGCCATGTTATGAGCTTATAGTGATAGGGCACATGATATATATTTATAGCTCACGAGAGAAGTTCATGAAAAGCTTTTTCACACTAATAGCGTATAGTGAAAGTGAACGTGATATATATATATATATAGCTCACGACAAAACTTCATGAAAAACTTTGTAACGTTAATGATATAGGCAAAAATAGGCTCTTATAGTAAGAGCAGTGTTTTTATTGTTTTACACTTTCATCATAGAACATCTCAGACTAAATATCTTCATGGTTGACTTTTTATTGCTAATTATATACTATCTGGCCCACACGATAAGGTAAATAGTTAAACGCCAAAAATGATGGATTGAAAACAAAATATTTAAATAATACGACTTATCAAAACTAAAAGATCTTACTATAGTTAAAGATTATACCCGGAATGTTTAAATACATTAGTTTTCAATAACCTTTCATATGTTTAGTGATATTGTTACTGGCGCTATATTTTTCAAAAACTGATATTATTTGGATAATAAGCTCTTGGAAACAATGTAGAAGAAAATTTTGTTTCTTGATTTATGGAATGACTTGAATATGATAGAGATAGGTTGGTTGTTTTTATTGTTTTTTAATTAAGTACAAAGCTCCACAATAGGCTATCTGTGCTCTGCCCACCACGGGTATCGAAACCCGGATTTTAGCGTTGTAAGTTCGCAGACATACCGCTGAGCCACTGGGGAACAGATAGATCGGAATTTATAAGAAAAAAAAACACGTTTATGTACTGGGAACAACATCCTTAATTTGTTTGGAGCCTCAACTTCAAAGCTTTGATTTTACACCTCTCTTATGTATGTCTGCGGACTTACATGCTAAAATCCGGGTTTCGATACCCGTGGTGGGCAGAGCACAGATAGCCCATTGTGTAGCTTTGTGCTTAATTCAAAACAACAACTTCTCTTATGTATCTAACGTATGTACTTATTTTGTAATAAAGTAAAGTCAATGAAAAGCAGGCTAGACAATGTAAAAATACTTCTGAAGTGGTGAGAATTTAGAGAGAGTAGTATATTTTCATGATTAGTTAATAGAAGCAATAAACTGGAAAATATGTGAAGTTCTAATAATTTGGTATACGACGACAGAATGGTTTAATTTGAACTTTGTCTCAATTATTCCATTTTTAAGCTTCTTTTCTGGTACAATATTACCTAAAGCTCTTCAATGTATAGGGAAAAGATACATATGATCAAATAACCAAAATTTTAAAACTGTTCAAACAACCTTAAAAAAATACATTTTCAGCCACTCGAGTGTAATACGTATAAACAATGCATTGGAGAAAGTTACACGATCAAAGAATTAGCTGTTTAAAACTGTTTAAAAATCGTTAAAATATATCTTTATTCACTCGGGTATAAAACATATAAATAATGTACAGGAAAAATATTTATACGATCATATAACTTCAGCCACTTATTTGATCATTTTTTTATGATCTTGAAAATATATTTTTATTCACTCTAGTGTAACACAAAAGTGAAGAACGATTTTATGAATCATTACAAGGTAATACAAACAAATAATAATAAATAAATCATCACTTTACAACAACAAAAATTAAAACTATCGAACCATACATGACTAAAGTCACAATCGTATCGTGAAACGGTATTTCTCCAGTTTCGCTAATAAAAACAAGCTTTGTTTGTTTGTTTTGGAATTTCGCACAAAGCTATTCGAGGGCTATCTGTGCTAGCCGTCCCTAATTTTGCAGTGTAAGACTAGAGGGAAGGCAGCTAGTCATCACCACCCACCGCCAACTCTTGGGCTACTCTTTTACCAACGAATAGTGGGATTTACCGTTCACATTATACGCCCCCACGGCTGGGAGGGCAAGCATGTTTAGCGCGACGCGGGCGCGAACCCGTGACCCTCGGATTACGAGTCGCACGCCTTATGCGCTTGGACATGCCAGGCCTGAAAACAAGCTACAAATAAAAGAAGTTTCTTAACTCAGATAACAAAATACAACTATGCCAACAACGGAAAGGACATGGCTCAAATAATTTCCAATTTATACAACAGTTATAATGTCATTAATCTCATTCAGCATTGTAAATTGTTACTTACTGTCTTAGGTGTTAATTACCTAATAATTTACAGAAAAAAATTCAAATCATTTATCTCATTCAGCGTTGAAAATTGTTGCTTGTTTTCGCTTTTCGTGTTTTGTATTTTTCACGTAAATTTTTAATGTTTAATACTATTTCAGACATAAGTTAAACTGTCAACATCGATATTCAAACCGTTACCAAGGCGCATGAATGAATTTACATCTAATTAGCTTTTATTCTGTAACCTAGTTAGAAATATGTCGGTTGTGGCGTTGTAAATAACGATCCCAACTGTGAATCCGAGGGTTTGTAGTTTGTCACCATGATAATGTGTTCATTGTTTGTTGACCTAGCTTTATCAAACGATATACTACATCTGTTGAGGAAAACAACGGAAAATCACCTCAACTATTGCTTCTTATGACAAACACAATAGCTTCTTGAGTGATTCTGCTGAGATTCGTAAAAGGTTTAAATACAGAAATGTTATGAAAAGAGCAAAATTTAAGCTTATAGAAAGTGTTTTAAAGTAAGCTTAATAAAGTCCCTGTGCCTAAAACCACTGAAATAGGTTTACATAAAATACAATCAAACACAAGTCAGCTACGGTGATAAACAATGCTGGACGAAAAAGTGGCACTAAACAATTTGTTTTTTTGAATTTCGCTCAAAGCTACTCGAGGGCTATCTGTGCTAGCCGTCTCTAATTTAGCAGTGTAAGACTAGAGGGAAGGCAGCTAGTCATCACCACCCACCGCCAACTCTTGGACTACTCTTTTATCAAAGGATGGTGGGATTGACCGTCACATTATAACACCCCCACGGCTGAAAGGGCGAGCATGTTTAGCGCGACTCGGGCGCAAACCCACGACCCTCAGATTACGAGCGCATGCCTTGACGCGCTCGGCCATGGCGGGCCGACACTAAACAGAAACGAAATCGAATCAGAAATATAAGAATAATATACATATACGTATATGGATGTGTGTGTGTAATTACACGTTGAGAAAATTTACAGATTATACAATTCTTTGATAATTTCAAGATCGTTATAATTAACCGTTATAGTTAAAAAGCTGATTATTTTTCTGAGTTTATTTTTATTATTTTTGGCTTGAATTTAATAAACAAAATAAAAACATGTTTATTGGATGATATGTACGACCTTTGGACATCTCAGTGATCACTTATAATTATATATAAAGGGTAATCATAAATAAAGTCCGACATTTGAAAATACTTTATCTTAAAGAGTATTGTTTTAATAGGTGAACAAAATTTTATCAAAAGCACATGGCGAATAATGTTCAATTTAGGAATACATGCCCTCTAGTGGCACAGCGGCGTATCTGCAGACTCAGAAAACTAGAAATCGGGTTTCGATACCAGCGGTAGAAAGATCAGAGACAGCCCTTTGTGTCGCATTATGCGTGAATACAAACAAACAATAAATTGGATAAAGTGAAGGATCTTTTAAAACCAGCTTATTTCGAGTACTTGAATTGTGTTTCTCGCAAATTAGCAATGATTTTATATTTCGTCTATATTTCGACGACACTAAACTGATGATTTAAAACGATTGAAACTTAAACCTACTTGTCCATAGTGAAAAAAATCATTCCAGATACACACTATCACTATTTATTTATAAGTTTTATTTCGGATAGTTTGAATATAATACACAATATTTCAAAGCTATATCATAATACATCCTTAAAACGCTTTTTTTTTTCTCTAAAACTAGCTATTTCGCTCCGAAATTCAACAGCAAGTTTGTGGTCGTATAATATTAAAATTCAGCATCATATCCATGAGGTAAGAATAATCTCCAATAAATAGAAGCAAATAAACTACAAACGTGAATATGGTTTACCTTTTGTACTCCGGTTTCTCCATTTTTCAACAATACTAGGTTATTGTGAGGATCAATGAACACTTTCAAAAAAACAAAGATGATGATCATAGTGGTTTCGTTTTGGGGTGGGCTTAATAAACTGAATGATAATGAAAGTAAACGTATTAAGCTTCTTTTTTATGAGTTTGTGGAACATCCTGCACCATGTCCAAATTTTTTAAATGAAACTTCTGATATTCAGTATGTCTTTGATGCAATTTAAGATATTTTAAACAAGAAGTTTCATTTCTAAACATCTTGTAGAATTAATTAACACAGCGAAATAATTATACGTAAAATAACGGTTATGACCATCACAGCAATCTTTAAAACAGTAAAGAAAAGTGAAAACCGCTGTAAATATGTCAGATAAGCATGTGGAAATTATTATTATATGATAAAATCACTGCATTAAACT
Source organism: Carcinoscorpius rotundicauda (assembly GCA_011833715.1). NCBI lineage: Eukaryota > Metazoa > Arthropoda > Merostomata > Xiphosura > Limulidae > Carcinoscorpius > Carcinoscorpius rotundicauda. The sequence continues at coordinate 54,646,768 of CM022399.1, read as the reverse complement.
TTTAACAACACAGCGAAACAACGTCATGCCCATCAAGTAAAACAAAACGTAAATCATCACTCAGTAAACAAACCAAAACAAAAAAGAAAAAAAAACAGAGCACCATTAATTTAGTTTTATTAGAAACTATAAATATAATACATCTTCACTTCCAAATAACATTACACGTGTAATATTAATTTCGAATACAAATCTCAAACAATTCGACAGCCCGTTCTGTAATACACTATCTGTAAATTAAAATTCTTGTTTGTTTCTTACCCGGAACAATACGTGAGCTTTTTCATAACGATTATGTATGGTGAATATTTAAGTGCCAGTGTTGGTGAATATTTAAGTGCCAGTGTGTGACAGTAATTCAGGATGATGGCTGTTCCGAAACTGTTTTTTTTAATCTTTTCATATATTTCGACACGTTTCTTGATCTTTCAAAAACGTTTTTTTATTTGCTATAAAAGAGAAAGAGCTAAAGTTCTTTCTCTACTTTTTTATTTTGAGTTAATTTTTAGCTTATAATACAATTCCTATATTCTCACTAATATTAATATAACGTGGTAGAATTTGTTTAACTTTTAACATTGTCGCTTTGAATTATGAATAAAGTGTTGTAGAATAATGTTAACTCAGTTGTAGCTTTTAGCTATAAAGGAATTTAACATATTCCTAAACGAGCCTCTAGTTTATCTAGTTTATACCTTTACAAAGTGTAGATATCAATGTTTTTAAGCCTGTTTATGAATATTTTAGTAAGTGTTAACTTACAGAAATTTGTTATACTTGTCGTAGATTTCTTGATACTAGGTGCTTATCTACTTACGTCTATAAAGTAAAACTGGTTACAGATGTATAATAAATAGATTGTTTTCATATTTTGATACCCAACCTGCTTATCACCAGCACTCCGATTCTGTCACCTGAAAAAGACTCTTCCCCATTAGGCTTCTATTCTCTTCAGTAGTATTCTCTCTATAATTGGAACTTACGGATGTTTAACAGCCATATGATTGCTTTTTAACCTTCTATAAGCATAGAGTTACTCTGATTCTTATAACAACAAACACATGTGCGATAAAATACATTGTAGTTTTACACTGTTAATTGGTTTGTCGATATATATATATATCGTTCAAAACTCATATGTGATCATTGAAAGAAACTGGTTTTTCCCAGAATATTTCATTTTATTTTCTACCTAATGTATACAATGAATATTACCATAGAAACCAGAAGCACTGACTGTTTTTTTTTTTTTTCAGTTTTGTGGAAAAGTTAAAGTTTTAATAATGGATTTACTCATTATAAATACCTGTAATAATTATTCTGTGAAATATTATGCGCCACAAATTTTATAATTCTAATCACATATATATATATCAGAAGTCTATAACTTTAAAGTACCCGTTCAGGTACTTCAGAGTTAATAAATTTTAATAAGACTTATTTTAAACGTGTAGTCTTTTGACGTTCATAAACCTACGTCACAAAGTTTTATACGGTGTTTTTTTATTTTGAAGAAAAAGTAAATACACTAATTAAATGTTGTCATACTAGTAGAGATAAACCAAGACATTTTTGACACACTATAAAAATTTATGGCACTGATGAATTTTTAACCATTAAAGGTTTGTTCACACTGAAGAACAATCGTGAAGCACTTTGGAAGACATTTAAGTACCCCGTATATCACATTAAAGAATGTTTGAATTAATCATATCATTGTTGATTGAATGCAGTAAAATAAAATGAAATGTTGAAAATTTATATTCCAGTGAAACAGTGTGAAACATTATTTCATTTCTATATGATGGATGTTGCCTACCAAGTGAATTAAAATCATATTTTGTAAAACTTCGACGAGTTAATACATCTAACCTATGTTCCTTTGACTGCAGAATTATACTGATAACTTACATTTGATTACCTTGAATGTTATTATTCAAAATGTATGAATACAACGGACTGAACAAAATGTGTCAGTAAGACCAAAGGCTATCTGACAAAGGTGCAAATTGACAGTAGTGGTTAGCAAGGTGTATGTAGACAGTTGTGGTTAGCAAGGTGTTTATAGACAGTAGTGGTTAGCAAGGTGTTTATAGGCAGTAGTGGTTAGTAAGGTGTATATAGATAGTGGTGGTTAGCAAGGTGTTTATGAATAGTAGTAGTTAGTAGAGTGTACATAGATGGTAGTGGTTAGCAAGATGTTTATATGCAGTAGTGGTTAGTAAGGTTTATATAGGATAATGGTTATCAAGACGTATATAGGATAGTTGTTATCAGTACGTATATAGGATAATAGTGTATATAAACATTAGTGGTTATAAAGGGGTATACAGGGCAGTGGTTATGAAGGTGTACATAGGCAATAGTGATGAACAACATTTATGTAAGCAGTAATGGTTATCAAGGAGTATAAGTTATAAAATCTATTAAAAGCAAGCAAGTTCTTCCGTAAATAAATTTTGAAGTATACATATAGATGTCGTGTTAGCTATACGACACTTTATGAAACTGATATTCAGTGTGTGTTCTGGAACATAAAAATATATGTTTATATCATTTAGTAGTATAATTTGCGATATTACGAACCTGTTTTTAAATAAAAACGCATACCTGTGATGTTCCATATTCATTATTCAATAAAATATTTTTCCTATAATAATTTATATCTGTTCTTTAATATAATAACTTATATTTGATATTTTGTATCTGTTTTTAATAGAAGTGTCTTCTTTCTGAGTCATCTATATCTATATAAAGATAAATTGTATATTTATTCGCACCCTATCTCTTGTAAGCCTATTGTGCCAATTTCAACCAAACTTTGTATGTAAAACTAGGAACTATGGAGAATATCCTAAGGGAGTCAAAACTGAACTTAACCCTATTTCTATTTTTGTAAAACCTGTTGATTAATTACTCCCAGCCCATTGAGTCAGTTTCAAACAATCTCGGTAGGTTGACGCTTTAGACAATGTTGAAACCTTCTAAATGAATTCAAGGTCGAAGTATGAAAAATGCTGTATTTCTTTTTCAAACAACCACGCTTTTCTCATGGTCAGTGATATGTAGGATGTTGAAGGGTGAAATCATCTCGAAATTAGTATTTGTTGGTAGATGGAAAGCAAACTTCTAATGTTCTTTATGGAGAAATTTTGTTATAATTTTAAAATTTTGAGATAAAATTTATGTTTAAGTCATTGATTGGAAATATATGATTGCAGTTAAACTTCACATTGTTTTAATTAAGTTTAAACATTCGCTGTCTTGATACCTATAAAGCTATGTATATTCTTCATATTTTGAGATGTATTTTTCTGCTTGTAATCCATAGATACTTCTTTGAGAAATTTGATTTTTATAAACAAAACTCTGGCTATTAGATGTTTTGCTGAGGTTACAGGTTCATATCTTCGAACAGCTATTACAATCGTTACTCCCTTTTAAACAATAATTAGTTCAGTTTGGAAAAATTAAGCTTCTATTACTATTCGGCTGTAAGTACGAACTGCAAAAGAAAAAAGAATGAACGCTTTGGATTGACTGCATCAATGCGTTTCTCGCAATTTTATCACGTTAACACGTGTACAAACGAACAAGGGTACGTTCGAGTTTTGTTATAACAACCATAGTAAAATTTCTTAGTTGAATTTTAATATATTCTTTTATCTTCAAGTTTGCCCCCCAGTGACTCAGCGGTATGTCTGCGGACTTACAACGCTAAAAACCGGGTTTCGATACCTGTGGTGGACAGAGCACAGATAGCCCATTGTGTAGCTTTGTGCTTAATTCGAAACATCTTCAAATTTACATGTCTGTTATAAGCAATGAATATTTGCATGTCACTATTTTCGACTTAATCACATTAATTAGGCTTATATAAGAAAGACACTACTTTTACTTCTATCAGTTGGTAGTTTAGTTATATCTGACTGTGTTTAATTTTCTATATTTACACTTAACAGAGGTTAACGTCAGTCATCGGTAATAATTTCATCTCTTGTTGTAAAAGTTGGTAATTTACGTAGAGTCTATATACTGTCATTCATCAAAACTTTTATATAATTGATACCATATTTCATATTTGAATAATTTATACAGAGCCCAGTAGTTTTGAATTGAATGGTGCGTATACCTTGTCATTCCAACATGAATAACTAGCTATCAAAGACGGAAATAGGCACCATTAATTCGGATTATCATAGGAAGAACTTAAAAAATAATGTTGTTGTTTTTTTTCCTTTCACAGTTTATCTTATTTGTTCGTGCTCAGCTTCGAGACAACAATGTAATAGTTACGTAATATTTCAAAACTACGAACAAGTTTACTTATACAAAGTGTTCTACGTATTACCTCATCTTCTAATAGTATGGTAGTATTAATAAATTATATATTGGGCTCGACATACACTATAACTCCTTTAATCGCATATTTTGATCACTGAACCTTATTTACAAAACCGTTATTATTAAGATTTTCTGTCATTTTTATATGTTTTTCATGCTGTGTGTTTCTCACGATCGGTGCAAGAACATACACTACCTTTGTAAAATGATGTAAATACTAAAATTAAGTATTTAGTACACTTTCTATCTGAAAAGAATTTTGTTGAAAAAGTTAAAAGAAAGATTATAATTCTATGTTTGCACACGTTAGAAAGATGTATTATATAAATATTATCTAAGGTGAAATATTTCACAACGTTTAACAAAGCCAATGCCATATATATATATTTCAAATATATGATTAATATACACGTATGTTGATAATTCATTGCAATAAATAAAAATATCGGCATTCTTTTTCTCGTTTTAAGAAGTTTTGAGTTTCCTCCACATTAAAAGAAAAGCGTTCTGACAGAAGACAAATAATGCTTTGTGGGAGATTATTGTAAACCTTCAGTTCGCTTAAGAAATCGCGTTTGTGGGAAGTAATAATGAATAAATTAATAATAAAACTGGAACCCGTCACACTGAACATGCTAGTCCTTTCAGTCATGAAGGAGTTATAAAGTGACGGTCAATCCAACCATTTGTTGATAAAAGAGTAGCTGGACAATGTTGACTCCTCGCCTTCCCTTTAGTCTATCACTGCTAAATTAAGGATAGTTAAAGGGAAAGCGATCACTTTAAAAAATAAATAATTAAAAATTGGCGTCTTTCTTTTAAATAAAATGTTTAAAGTGCAAATTTTATGAATTCCTTCTAAGATTTAAACTTGAGCATTATTTTTCTCGCTGTAGGCTTGTTTTTTTAAGAGAAATAGAGATAAACGAAAACCCTTTGAACATCTGCATACTTTTTTCGTTTTTAATTTATTTATAATAGACAAAGGCTGAAAGTTTAGGGTACCTTGTCTTGGTGAGTGGTAAAGTACAGCCAGTATGACCGGTGTAAACTGTTGACAGGAAGTTAATTAAAAACTTTATCACAAAAAACTCCTGATGCTAGTTGGGAAGTTTAGTAGCTAAACAATATTGTTTCATATAATGCTGGGGATTTTTAATGACAGGCTGGAACTTACTAAATGGAATCGCACTATTCAATATAAGTAAGCAACGGAATTTTTAATCACAGGTGAGATTTTACTGTGATTATTTTTTTTTGTAAGTTTGTAATTTGTGTCAATAAAATAAAATTACGAACTAAAAATTGTAAAGTTAAATGACATGTCAATCGTGCAGATTTTATAATGGTAACACACTGAAATAACTCAACACGCATTACCCTGAGAGTCAAGATTTATCTTGTTACACCTTCCAGTATCATGTCGTAATTCCTTCTTCACGTGTGTGTTTGAATTACTAAACATTAAACAATATGATATACTGAGAAGATTTACTTGAAAAATATAATAGTTTATATTTCAGTTTTCTACTGATAAAAATATAAATATATAAATATAAATATATTTTCATGTAGTTTTCACAAAAAGCAGCACGATCAAAGTATTTGCTCCAAATCCCCACATTCAATGTGGTTTCGCTAGATTACTGATACGTTTAAGTTAAATACCTAATTATTTAGTGGATACATATCGTTGATAAAACTATCTGATGTACCCGTATGAAAATTATGTAAATTCATGATTAATGAAATATTATCTTAACATATGAAAAGCTGACTCCCTTATGTGCAATTGTAAAAAACAGAAAAATGCCTATGAAAACTGCAGAACAAAAAACATGAAACTGTAACTTTACGTGTATCTTTATAGCGATCCAACAAACCTTCATGCCAGATATGGTGAAGATTTAGCAAAAGTGGTGAAGCAGTGTTAACAATTATAAAAACTCCCATAAAAACCGTAAAGTACAAACTGAAAATTTGTATGTACCTACGCAATTACCAAATAAACCTGCGAAGTAGCTACGTGGACATACGATAGTTGTTGTTTTGAATTAAGCACAAAGCTACACAATGGGCTATCTGTGCTACATACGATAGACAGCGCTATTATATTTAAATAGATGCGTTTTTAATACTTATTATAAATTAAGCACTTATTAAGACAGAACTTTCATATTTTTTTAAATAATTCTCTAAAACTGTTCGCAATAAGCAAATTTGAAACATGCAAACGTTAAGCTGTTTATCTGTTGTTTCTTTCAGTTGGAACAGATAATAAAATGTAATATATTTCTTGAAATGTTTACTTTTGTCTGTGTAATTATAGGAAGTACAGTTTGTTTAAGATAAAGGTGTATTATACAAATAAAAAGAAAACGCTAGGAAATCTCCGACGTGGGGTAATATATGATTGGTCGTAAGAACCTGGCTGTATATCACGTGAGAAATAAACATAAGTCGCATAGAATAGGGAGAAACAAAGACCAAGCATGGGGTGTTTCATAATCATGCCATTGTTGGAAACAATTGCGGTCAGTGTTTCAAAGAACAATTACGTCCAGTTTTCTACAAATACGTGAAGAGGTTCTTTCAGCGTTAACAAAGAGTGCTTTCACAACTTCCCCAAAGGCTTTTGCACATTACCAGAAGTTTTCCGGTAACATAAAGGTTGAAACCAGAATTTAAACGTTCAGTTTAACTTATTTTCCCATCCCATGTTGTAACGGATTCGCCACATCCTTGTTCCACAGCTAGACACCAAGATTCTAGGTGCGTTTAGAAATTGGCCGCAGGGTATATAAACAAGGAGCTTCGTCACAAGTTTCTTTTAATTATCTGTCTGTGAGGAAATTACGTTAACCTAACCAAAAAACCAAAATATTTACTTTGTTTATTAGTATGCTTATTACGACTTACGGGAGTTGGAGATAGATACCTTGAATGTTTCTGTGTTTTGAAGAAGCTATAATAATTTTTTTCTTAAAGTTTTGAACTTAAGATACTGATATTAATAAAGTTCTTTTAGGGTACTAGAAACTCGAAGTCTGTATTGTTTATAGCAGCGCATAAAACATTTGATTCTATCTTTAAAATCTATTAAATAAGTCCTTATATTTGACCCGATAACACCCTAATAAACATTTCAATAAGCTGCAATATATGTAGTAAATTAGAGCTTTTCGTATTCAAATATGAACATTTTCCTTCACCTTCTACGTCTATGTAAATACGGAATATACCAAAATATCATAAAGCAGAACTTTCTATTAAGCTGTCCGAAATGTTTTACAGTTTTACCCATTAAAACAAGTTTAATACTGGGGAAGTTTACGTCTACGTTATGGTTAATACACCTGACATGTTCGACTTAAGGCTCACATATTTGTTTATTTAATAACGAAAAAAACCTTCTTAATTTTTTTTTATTTAATTGTCGGCGTTTCTTCTGGATAATAATTTTTAGTTCTCTAGATGTGTGGATTGTATATATATATATATATATATATATAGGTAGATATAAATACTTTTCTTTGTTTGAGTCTCTAGGTCACTTACCACTGTTACCTGATACACACATATTAACATTTTTAACTCTCTGAAATCAGAGAGAGACTAATTATCTAACATTGTGTGGCTCACCTCATTGCTTTTAATATCAGTTCAGAAGAATCGGAGTCATCAAACATTAAACATTTTACTCTGTTTGGAAACTAAGAATCAACATGATTTTATTAGGATCACGGTATAGACTAAACATGTTTTTGTGATCCATATTCTGCACTAAAATACTTTTTATTTTTATTTAATTCATGAATCAATTGTTTTTCTAATGCAGTAAGTTAGAAAATTATTTTTGATATATATGGCTTTCAGGAAAAGTCCTGGGTTACGCGTATATCAGTGATTAACATTCGAGGCTGTAAATTTAAAAATTCATGATTCACATCCCGCTACCATACGGGAAAAGCACACTTCGCACTTCCGGGTTGTGTGTGCATTATAGAAGTGACAGCTTAAATCTCTCAGTTTCATTAAAATAGCTCAACATCTTCCCTCTAGCCTATCAGCTCAAATTTAGGGGCGTCTAGAGTAGTTAACCCTTGTGTGGCGTTACGCGGATATTCAAATCAAAAGAAAAAATCTTAACGTTCAAAGAAAGACAAGCATTAGAATGCTGATTAGATGAGATATGTAAAATTAGATAGTTAAATATACAATTTTAGAATACCTACATACATATATATTTTAATTTTAAATAATTCTCTATTTACTTGGAAGATTAAATTCGTTTAAAGTAATATCCAAAACTAAGAGGTAGTATGAAATTTTGATCAGTGTCAATCCTCTTTCTGTCGAAACGAAAATATTTAACGTCAGTATCACCACCAAGTATTTCATTTTCGTTGAACCGGAAACTTTTCTGTCATTTGATACATGGTCGTTTATCTCATGCTTGAGATCACTGGCAGTCTTTCTTCTGTCCCGAAGACGGCATAAACAAATATATTAGGTTGTCCTGAAATAAATGTCGTTTTTGAACTGCGAAGTTTGGAAAAGTATAAACCAGTGTTGTGAAAAAAGCTTTAATCAAAGTAAGCATCATTTGTTTCAACACACTTTTGTCAACATGTAACGATGCTGTTTATGACCCTGCTATAGAAATCAGAGTTTCTATGGTCAATGAGCCCCCTGAATGCTTCTTCTGCAGCTGCCTGGTATTGAAAGCGTTTACTCTTCAAAAAGTTGTCATAGCGCTTGAGAAAATAAGTCTGTAGGGGAAAGGTCTGGGTAATAAGGTGGATGGGGCAGACACTCGATTCCCAATTCGTTTAATATTTGGAACGTCATTCTTAACAGGTCTCATAACGCCGATTATGATGGTCTTCAGACAACTCAAGCGGAATTTATTAATCAAACTGTTTGTCTTTCCAATCACACTCAGGTGTTTAACAATGCTTGATTTGCTTCTGCCTAGCTTTTCTGAAAGGTCACGTGCTGTTGTGCAAGGGTCTGTCTACGCTGCTTCCCTTAATGTGTTTTCATTTAAGGATGGCTTCCTTCCACAACCTTTCTGGTCTTCAAGACTTTCATTTCCATGTCGAAACATTTGAAACCAACTCTGAACCGTAGTTCAGTAACAGATCCATGGTCGAAAGCCTGGTTGATGTTCCGTGTAGTTTCGGTAGCTTTTCGTCCAAGAAGTTTGAAGTCATAAAGGTAAATCAGACGAAAGGCCTTCTTGTCCATGCTGCTTTGAGGGCTGCGAAACTTTTTGTTAATACAGTTGAAACAGCAGGCAATTAAGACACCTTGTAAGCGCCAAAACAACAAAAATGGTGGCCTTCTGGTAGCTACATTTATAGCATCGATAATAATTCTACAACAAATGTTCATTCATTAGATAGACAGATATTTTTTTGTTCAAGTTGCAGCATGATGGTAGGTAAAAAAAATTATTATAAGCAGATTTAGACTGGAAAGGAAGCTATTGTATCAAAGGCTTGTCTTTTAATCCAGCAAGTTTGTGATGTATATGCACGTACGTTTCGTTTGGTTTTTGAATTTTGTGCACAGCTACACAAAGGCTGTCTTTGCTAGCCATCCCTAATTTATTAATGTAAGATTAGAGGGAAGGCAGCTAGTTATTACCACCCACCGCCAACCCTAGAGTTACTCTTTTACCAACAATTAGAGGAGTTGACCGTTACCTTATAACCCACCCGCGGCTGAAAGGGCGAGCATGTTTGGTGGGATATGGATTCGAACCAGTGACCAACAAATTACTAGTCCATTGCTAGGCCCATAGAGAGAGATGTTGTTTGTTTTGAATTTCAAGCAAAGCTACTCACTGTTCCTATCTACTATCTAGCGAAACCACAGCCATAGTAACTGGCTAGCGGTGCTAGCCGTCCCTAGTTTAGCAGTGTAAGACTAGAGGAAAGGCAGCTAGTCGTCACCACCCACCACCAACTCTTAGGCTACTCTTTTACCAACGAATAATGGGATTGACCCTCACATTATAACGCCCAAAACGACTGAAAGGGCGAGCATGTTTGGTGTGAAGGGGATTCGAACTCGACGACCTTCAGATTACGAGTCGAATGCCTTAACCGACCTGGCCATGTCGTGCCTGGAAGATCTTTTAGAGAGAGAATATTTGGTGAAAACGTCAGAAAAATAGTTATAGTTTATAAGATCACAGAAAAAATTATGATGTGAAGGATTGAGGCTGTTTGGACGAGAAGAAAGAGATGAAGAAGAATGAGTGGCGAAAAGGAAATTAGAAATGCCAGTAGAGGGAACCAGAGAAACATGGTGAACAGGAATATGAAGGATATTGGTGCAATTAGAAATAATTGACCTTAATCTATAGAATAATGAAGACCCGAGATGTTTATATCACACCAAAATTATCCTCTCAACAATGATTGTCCTTTGTCTCATTTCCTATGATTATAAGTGAATGCATTTCTAAGTGATGTGCTATACTTAACATTCTATATCTTTATTGGAAATGTCAATTGAAACTGAGCCACTATGGCACGCTTTTCACAACCATTATTGAAACTGCGATTAAAATACTATGCTTTACATCCGCAAATCTAAAGCTCGTGAACACAATCTGATTGCTTCGTAAAAAACAACAACATTTTTTTGCAGATATTTAAAACTTATATTACTTAGAATTTATAAAGATACTGGAAATGCCACCGGCAAATGAACAAGTAATTACAAAAAAGAAAGTTAAACTAGAGTGTATAATAATAAAATCAACTACACGTTATGTGTTATAGCGTAACAACCTGGCTTTTCGCCCATGCCAAATCTCTACGTTTAGTTTGACTTTTGCCCAAAGATACCCGACGGCTATCTCCTCTAGCCGTCACTAATTTAATAGTGCAAGACCAGAGAAAAGGCAGTTAACCATCAACTTAGACTACTAATTTACCAACGAATAGTGGGATTAACCGTCACATTTTAACGCCACCATGGCTGATAGGGCGAACATGTTCCGTGGGATGTGGATTCGAACCCGCGACCGTTGAATTAGGAATCGAGGGTCTTATACACTTGACCATGCCGGGCCGAGCTCGTGAGACAGCGTAAGAGTTGGAATGCTACTTGTTATTAACTACTCGATAACACCTTCTACAACATGAACTGAATTAAGATGCTTACGTTTAATGTTTAATCAATGTTATCCATATGTAACACATCGGAAATAGGATGAGGATTTTATTTATTTATTTACTTTAACTTATCTTTTTTAATTAACATTTAATATGAATATTTCTTATCATAAATAAATAAAAATTAGGAGCATATGCAATTCAATAGGTATGATAACGTTACTCTTGACCGTCACCTTATAACGCCCCTAGGGCAAGCAGGTTTGGGTTGATGGGAATTACTAGTGAAAGACCTTAACACACTTGGCTAAGCCGGGCCAGAGAGAGATGATTTGAAAATGTAGGTGTAATATTCTTTTGTCAGTGAAAGCTATTTTTAGAAACAACATTTACACTCATGAACCGTTTTTCTTATAAGAATATAATGAAGAAATAAACTACAACATTAAATATTTATTTTATTAGTTATTCATTAAGCTTGTAATATATAAATATATATACCTATATATATATATATCAGATTTTTATCATAATGAAGTTATCTGTTGTCACCTAGATCAATAACATTTACTTCTGATGTAATTATAATAAAACTCTGAATAATTAACTTGGTTGGTAATAATTTTAAAAAAATTCAAACGAAAGCTTGAGATTACTGTCGGCATTACTGAAGTAAGTGATAAATGAGATATAAGGTCTCGGTGCTGATATATTTCATCCAATACTCTCCACTTCCTTCTATCATCAGTCGTGAAATCGAACCTAGGGCAAAGAATATTAATTTCAAGACGTAACACACCAGGAGGGATTGCTTCTAATCTGTTGAAATGACTCTGTGTTGTTAAAACAGGTTGCGGTAGAGGCGCGGCCCTCCAGGAATTCATACATGAGGGTGTTATCACTCAAAGTTTTGAATTGTATGGCTACTTCTTCGTGTTACAGAAGGAAGAAAAATTGTGTTAAAACGTTATCAAAATAACTGATAGATCTAATGAATCTGACACTGCGCGAGTAATGTGGTTCAAGTAATTTTCCTCCACTACATGAGAAGAGTTGCTATGAATACAGTCTTTACCCAAGTGCTTCCGAGTTTCATGAGATTTTTTATTTTAGAAAAACAAACAGGTTTAAAAGCACTTACGTAAAAGTAACGTATCTGTGAAACACAGGAAATATTTTCATCATTTTGTTACTAGTTTTTGCCAAATGTTGGTTATTTTTCTGCTGACGTCAGAAATATATGGTATACAAGCAGTATATGGTTTTGCGATTTTTTAATTCGTGAGATATATTTACTTTTGTTGGTTGATTTTGCTTTTTGTCTCGGTGTGTGCGCATAATATTTTCTACGGTTTGTGGGGAGAACTTATTGATGTTGATGAAGTGTTGTATTATTTTGTATAATTTGTATTATGAAAACATTAAACACACACACCTAGACAAAAAGAAAAATCAACTACCAAAAGTAAATATATTCCACGAATTAAAAAATCATGAAACCATAAACTGCTGCATACCATATATTCCCCCTCCCCCCCCGCTAGTACAGCGGTATATCTCCGAATTTACAACGCTAAAATCAGGGGTTCGATTCCCCTCGGTGGGCTGAGCAGATAGCCCTTTGTGGCTTTGCTATACGAAAAACACACACCCACACCACACATTCCCGACATCAGCAGAAAGATAACCAACATTTGGCAAAAACTAGTAACAAATTATGACATTCCAGTTAATAATAAATTTATTCTCATTAGTTATTTCTTCCTTGTTATATCATGTAAGGCTGTCAGTAAACCTCAAGATTTGGTGTTCTTCTTGGTTAATATTGCTCAATTTATTACTTGTCTGCTCTGTCAGTGAGATGAAATTACTGTTTGTTCGTTTTTTTATTCTAGTGGTGGCTGTTTAGCTTATAAAATATATACTGTCAGTATTAACTTCAACGCACGCATTATTGAAAAAAAACTTGTTATTTTCAGTCAAGTGTGGAATAAATGTTCGAATTTCTTAACTGATTCATAACTGATATGTTACCGTACAACAATAAGCTCAAAAAGTAAACTGTTAGGAGTGTATTCAATTTGACAGACATTCTTCACTTATACTGTTAGAGAATACTGTGTTTAACCGATTTAATTCGTTTTTATTTCTTCAAACAAACTTTGAACATTTATGATAGAAACATATAAGGCGATAACTTGTATCTAAGGCCTCCATCAGTCATTTTTATTATGTTGGTTATTGTCATTACGAAGAATAACACATGGACATAGTGCGCGCGATGAAGCTATGGCGAGATAAAGAAGATAGCCATATTCCTGAGGTTTTCAAAACAAAACCAGCAATCAGCGATGAAGAACAAATGTTACAATTTTTTCCCTGTATATGTGCCCGGCATGGTCAGGTGGTTTGAGCGTTCTGAGAGTCGCAGGTTCGAATTCCCATCACAACAAACATGCTCATCCTTTCAGTCGTGAGGGCGTTATTTTGTGCAGTCAATCTCACTGTTCGTTGGTAGAAAAGTAGCCCAAGAATTGGTGGGGGTTAGTGCCAACTAGTTGCCTTCTCTTTAGAGACGGCTAGCACAGATGCCCCAAGTGTAGCTTTGCACGAAACTCAAAACAAACCATTTTCTCGTCGTTATATAACCATAGATGAATGTGCAACTTGATTATCTGGAAATGTGCGATTACTTTCGTTATTTACGAAACCCGAACTAAATATTAGCCTCTGAATTGGTAACGTGCAATAGCAAAACAAATAATTAAACTAATAATAGTATTTAAGAACAATTAGAATGCATTATTTCATCAGTTGGGAAAATTAATCAATGTATCCATATTAACGTAATGGTAAAAGTAAGAGAAGAAAACAACTTAAAAAGTCGATTCAGTAGTTATATTCTCGCTGCCCTCCATGTTTTAGGCCTTAATCCAAGGAGTGTTATAGGTTAAGCTAGAAACAGGTCTATTTCAGTGTTTTACTCTAGAAAAATGTTTTCTTCACCTTTTTCAGCTCTCATGTTACACATAGACAACATTGTCTGTATGGTTATATACATAGCTACATTTTCCTAGTGACAAACTTTTTCGGCCACAATCAGAGGTATACTTACCTAAGGTTTCGGGATGCAATTATTATGTTAAGAAACACTTTTGTTTTGTGCTGCTTTTTGTATTTTGTCATATTTAGTCTATCATAATTATGGTTTTTTAGCGTCTCTTTTTGCCAACGGCTCCGAACTTGGGACCACCATCAATGTTCCTGCGTGCGGTCTATAGAGTCAGTCCGCCTTGGCCCGGCCCACTTTACTTAAATCGTCGACCCGTTAGACTTGTGTATGTTATTTAGTGTAATTCATGGAGTATGTACGAAAATTGAAACAATTTCTTTGTCTTATAATAAAAACTATTTGGATGTTTACTTTATTGCGACAACAACAATGTACTCTAGATTTTAATTTCGTTACTTGCGTTTACCGATTGCGTTAACATATAATTTTTTGTTAAGGGTGATTCAAATACAAGATGATTTGTTGTTGCAAGATTATTGGACATGATTTAAAGATAAATTATATTAATTCTTGAAAGAATCATACAGATGCACACAGTACCATATAAAATTTTACAGATACGTATTTTGGGTATGCATTCCTTTATTAATTCAAGTTGCATGTGAAATTATTTATTATTCTTTTTTTAAATGCGAACGCTTACAGTTTTAGACGTATTATGACCCTCAGGGTGGCCCAGGGAATGTCTTTATCTATATGGCGTACCCCACTACTAAGATGAACAAAGAGAAACTAAATGCCCTAGAAATGTCAACTAAACTTAAAAAGTAAATGTTCGCTGAACATTTTGCCAGATTGAATCTGGCATTGAACTTTGTGTTCCTGGTCCTTTTCGGAATCCTGTGGGTACCAATTTTGAAATATAATGTGTTCATACACACTATCACAAACTAAGGAAACCAAATTTGATAAAAGTACTCAAGACTACAGACGGGTGTTTTCAAGGCGTTTATTTTCGAGTATGTGCCAAATGCGGTAGATATAGCTCTCTATCAAGAGGTGAAATTGCATCTGGAATGTTGCCCAGACATGATGGAGCTCTGGAGTAGGTGTCGCTCAACCTGAATCTGGTAACGACACTTGGTAACAGGCTGTTATATTTCAAAATATATCAGTATCCTCACTCACAAACTAGAGTGATCAGACGTGAAACTCGTGCTTAGATACCTAACATACCTTGTTTATGAGTACAGTTTTTCTTAGGATAGCTATGGGAGCAATTGTAGATAATAGAGGGACTTGATCAATACAAAGGAGCTTCTATCAGTCTTTAGAGGGCTTCGGGTCCCGCAGTAAAACGAGGGTATTTTAAATATTAAATATCACAGGTATAGGCAACACCGTCACGTAATATATATTGTAGTTAAAATATATTTTAATTAAATCTAATTATCGCTGTAAAACTCTTCAAGTCACCATCGGTGGCTCAGTGGTAAGGTTGATTGGGAACTTATTAAGTTATAATTATCCTTTTGCCAGGCGCAGTGCAACTCAACATTTTGTGCAGCTTTGTGCTTATGAATCAACTGCAATAATTCCCTGAAAACTTATTTTGTTTTTGTTTGAATATAAGTATCTAGATACATGAGCTTACAAGCCGTATGAAGTATTTAAACGTATAAAAAACTGTGTGAAGTCGTTTGAGTCCTACGTTTTGTACGATATAAGTTCTTGTTAAGTAATTGGTATAACATAATAAGTGATGTACGAGTATTGATAGTTTTTACTCATTTGCCATTACATGTCCATACACATATGTTAGCCTATTTTGAAATCGCTACACGTTAAAAACAATGTCTCTCCTGCTCTAAGGAATAGACGTTGATGAAGTCACCTCTGAACGTGATATACTAATCCTGTGGATGATTCTACGAGCAACAAAATTGCAAGGATTCTGAAATATATTTTGTCCCGATTCTGCTTGAGAACATTTGTTAGTGTTCACAACTTTTACACCGGCACATTGTAGTAGAAACCCGACTCAGCCGGTATGGTTTGATTCATCAGTGTGGAATCCCGGTGCCATATAGACATCTGAGACTAATCATAGATTGAATTCGTTCAGCCTCTGACCAAGCATGCGTAAAGCTGTGTCATATGGTATTAGATGCGATCCACACTTTCACACTTGTTTTATTTATGAAATCGAACCGTCATGAAACAGCACTTTAAGTAGGATTTTTACATCAGTCTTTCAGTTATTCGTTTCTTTGAATTGAATTCAAACATCCTATGATTTCGTATACAAACAACCTATACGTAATAAAATTGCTTTGCATATGTATTTAGATTAGTTTGAAATTAAGCAAAGAGCTACACGGTGAACTATCCATGTTTTGTCCATCACAGGTATCGAATCCCGGTTTCTAGTGTTGGTCCGCAGATATTCCTCTGTGCCACTTGGAGGAGGTGAGAGGGAAGGTAAATTGGCCAGACTTGCGAACCTACTTAGCTTTAAAACATATACTGGTTGTCTCAACAACTAAAGTCTCACCCCTCATTTGATTTGTTTTTACGATGTTTCATGTGCATCTCGATTAACTCTTATATTGTTATTCTTTGTTTTTACCTGACTTTGTTTGGAAATGCTATATAACACCTTATATTTACATCCAATCCTTCGTTTAACAAAAAAATTAATCGTAGCAAAAGTCTGAAGCTGGAAATAACCAACTCAATCACTGCTTTGAAGTAATCGAATTGATTGCCTCTAAATCACCAGTACTTCTTTTTATTGACACGTACATATATATGTATACTTTTTTTTTGGTGAGGATATAAATCATAAAAATTAATTAGAATAAAAATTAAACAAATTTAATTGAGAAGGCGAAAACGTCAACAAAACTATGTAAGATTGATATATAACCAATACAGTTTCTATACTAACTTTAAAAGCATTAATCATGAACAGCTTCTAATATAACTCGAACATGTACAACAACTCCGGATTAAGACATGGGCTTACCGGGCTGAAGCCCAGGGTTTCACACTAATTAGAAAGCCTCAAGCTATGACTATAAATGTATTGCACGTAAAGGTTTTGTATCAAGGGGGTTTATATAAGTTGAAAAGCATAGGAACAATAAAACTATTAATCCGGCCTTGATGCACAGAATTAAAAGAGCAAAGTATCATTCCGTGTTCAATACTAAACCTTTACACCAACTTATAGTAAAATGTATGTAGCGCTACAACAATATGATCATATAGTGTTTGACATTTTGTACACTCTTTCACTTGCCCGATTAACTAAAAACAACAGGAACAATAAACAGTATGTATAGTTGTTGCAATTTTATTCAAATATGCATATAATTATTGTAAGATTTAGCCATATATCTCTATTTTGTGCTATGAGGGTTTCAGAATAGAGTAAATAGACATGGTCCAAAATGCTATGACACCCTATAATAAGCAAAAAAAAAAGGTTTTATTGGATTAAAAAAAGAGGACTTTGCACTTTATTAGAGCTTCCATATTACAAGTATGTTGTGAATTGTAATTTATTTAGACTACATTCACTATTTCTGATATTGTAATGACACTATTATAAAATAATGAAAACTGTATTAGTTACATAACAAAACATACTTTCTTGGTACTGAAACAATAGTAATAATATTACAATATTAGAAATGAAATTAGCTGGATACAAAGAAGTTGCTTGTTTTTGGTATTGCAACAATATCAACACTGAATGAAGACTGTAATTAGATACATGTCTATATAAGTCTCTTTTTTATCGTTTTTTTTTCGACAACACTATAATATTAAAGTTTGAAAAACCCAATTAGCAATCTTTTTTGTTGGAATTACATCAACTTTTACTTTAAACTATGATGGGTATAATTAGTTAGACACCAAGAAGTATTTAGTTTGTGTTTTTTCAACAATACTGTTATATTTTTTGTTGTCTTTCAAAATGTGTGGAATCCTAGAAAGCTGCGAAGACGAAACGTTGGTTAAAAAAATTAATATATATGTATATATATATAAAGTTTAGATCTCGTTTTTTCTTATATTTTCATCAAAATCCTGTAATATCAGAAATTATTGTTAAAAAACAATATTTTATTATTCACAATAATAAAAAATACAACAATGCACCAACAAACTCACTGTAAAGAATAATAATGCTCTGTTCATCTTTGAATTTCACGCAGAGCTACATTTACGACTATTTGCGATAGCCTTCCCCAATTTAGCAATATAAGACAGCTAGGTGGTCATTATTACCACTGCCAGATTTTGAGATATTCTTTTATCAGCGAATTCGAATCCGTGACCCTCGGATTACGACTCGAACGCCTTAACCACCTGCCTATAAGGAAATAAAACCCAATCGTGGAAACGATCATATACACTGACATGCTTTGGACGTTTCTTCTGTATCATTTTACAGCAGTAAGTGTTAAAACATGTAGAATGTAGAGTGTTTCCAGTCTCAGAAGGTTTCTATTCTTTATAGTGAGCTATTCAATATTTTACTGTAATATTGAGTCTAAAAATAGTCACACTTTTAAGATTATTGTGTACAATAACTCCTTATTTTGTTTGTTTTTAATTTAATTTTAATACTTACACAAGAGCCAACTAAATATCAATACTGTAATACTATAATCCGAAAAGCATAATTACTTGGAAAATAAAGAAAATTATTTTTGATACTTGACTAAGCAATTAATATTAAGTTGTGAAGAGTTAAATTCGTTAATATCAAGACTGTTGAATTTTTGTGCAAAAACCACTCGAGATCTATTTCTTCTAAACGTCTCTAATCTTGAATCCATAAACTAAAGAAAAGGCAGCCAATCAACATTATTCATAGCCAAATCTAGAGTCACTATATAACAATGAGAAGCGGGATTGAACGACAAACTCAACACTGCTCACTGTCAAGTCTTGAGCTACTCTTTAACATCAAAACGAGGAATTGTATTTCAAAATGTAACGCTACAAGAACGGAAACAGCAATCATAGTTGATGACGAAATTCAATACCGCGACTTTCAAATTAAGACCCAACTAGGCTGTAAATACCAGCAATGCACTTGATTTTGGTATTACAAACGTTAAACTATGAGAATTATAATTAGTTAGGCATCAAGAAATTTCTTGTTTAGAATAACTGCACTATGCTAATATTAAACTATGAAAAGTTTAATTAGATCGATACCAGTATTACACTTTATAATTACAAGAATATTAATATTAAACTATAAAAAATGTAATTAATTATATACTCCAAAATTACTTTTTTTTACAGTGTAATAATACAAACACTAAACTTTGAAATGTGTATTTACAACCATTGAAGTACACATTGTTTGTATACCATATAATATTAGAACTAGTGAAAACGAAGATAGAACAATAACAATAGAAAATTTTTATTTTACTGAGTGTCTTAAATATGTATTTAAGTAAAATCAAAACAATCCGCTACAACTGGATATGTGAAAGCTGTGGCGTACGAAAACTTACTTTATGAACGTACTATGAGGGACAAAACATATATGATTAGTTTCCTAATACATAAAAAGGATTAAGATTCTTTACGAGGGGGGTTAAAACGCTTATGATCAGTTTCACAATGTAAAAGAATTATTTGAGTACAACAAAGGACAGAACCTTTATGATCAACTTAACAATACTTTAAAAAGAATTATTAATATAAAAAGAGGGGCATAACATCTACGATCAGTTTCGTGACACATGCAAAGAATTATCAGTGCACAATGAGATTGTATTGTAAGGTTATTTTTTCTAATAGTGTGCAAAGATAAGTAATTACATACATGATAAAAAATAAGCAAAATGTTTCTGTCATAATGTTGTTAACACACAATAAGTTTAAAATTCAAAAGCACGCTTGCCGCGAGGGGATCGTTTTATTCTAGAATTTAGATTTTTTTGGCCTCACTCTTGATGGTGGGAGTTTATGCTTGACTTAAATGTCATGACATTGATGATAACTGTAATTTGCTGTAGTTATTTAGTGCTGGTTCGTCCATTAGCTACCGGAGATCTATATGTTGCTCCTACGTTATCGTGCCATATCTTCAAAAATCTCATATTTGTAGAGCGTTTCTTTATCTGATTGTGTCTGGGTAGCCAGCTAGTAATCTAACTTTCAACAGCCGCCATGTTAAATCAACATGTGTGGCCAGTCGAATCCAAGGTTAAACAATGAGCACGCTGAAACCCTATCATTACGTTTGTAAAGTGTGAGCGAAAGGATAGGTAAAAAAAATGTTAACTACACAGTTTTTTTTATAATGCTTGAGCCTACTCTTTGATAGTATTCTATCATTCATTTTTTCTCTTTTTACTACTTTGTTTATTTAGTCCTTCTTGTTCCCCAATGCACTAATACACTCTCCAGGTTGCGAGTAAAAAATAACTGTTTCACACTTGCATTTTTGGTTAAGCAATTCAGTCTTACATCCGATCTTCCAGGCCAAGATAGTGTTTGAACATAATACTACCCCTTCTCCAACCACTTTAAACCTGAATGAGTTTGCTGTAATCTTTATGATCATGTAATATTTCATATTTAACGAGAAATTAGTTATGTTGACTGAGGAACGTCTGTTAAAAATTGACTCTCACACTGCTGTACAAAGTTTTACAATTACAGCTTTTCTAGCGACATAAGCAATTTTATACTTTCGGCTAACATATATTTGCATGTTTATACCTGTTTTCATCACATTTGCTAAAACATGAAACAACGCAACCATTGATATAATGCTTCTCTAAAAAAAAAGACAACGAAAAATTAACTTGGGAAACAAAATAACGTCTAAAAATGTCTGAGACAAACAATTCTAGAGCGTCACATGGCCTTTTAAATTAAATAAGTGTCTCAGTACACTTAATATACAGGATATCAGTTTCATATAATCATGATGAGCACAGCCTTTCCTAAATCCAAAGGAACGTGTGTGAAGTATTAGAGTTTGAGTTTTATGTTGTGCATCTTTAAAGTCAACAAAATAGGGCTTTATCACTCATTTACTAAAGGATGTTTGGTTGTTTTGAATTTCGCAAAAGCTACACAAGGGCTATCTGCGCTAGCCATCCATAATTTAGTGGTGTAAGACTAGCTGGAAGACAGCTAGTCATCATCACTCACCGCCAGATCTTGGGCTACTCTTTTACCAACGAATAGTGGGATTAACCGTAACGTTATAACGCCCCCACGACTGAAAGGGTTAGCATGTCGGTGTGACGGAGATTTGAATCCGCGAACCTCAGATTACGAGTCGAGTACCTTATCTAATATAAAACAGTTGCATTATATTATTTTCAAAACTAAACGAGTATATTTTTATGTATTCCATGAAAAGTGAGGGACTGAAAATGTCTGATCTGAATGACATTAGAAAGCAGTATTTTTGTTTTTGATTCATACATTCATTCAAAATATTTCCTTTATTAATAGAAAACGCAGTTTGTAGAATATTTATAGAGATATATCTGTCAACGTTAAAAGCTATTCACTGTATATTATAATAATTGTTATGAACAAAAGGTAATATTAATTATTAAAGGCATTTGGTTATTTTTAACCTGAGCGGTACCTTATATGACACATGACCAAAACAGGCAGATAATATACCCCAATATTCAGGCATAGCCACCTTTAATAGAAAAATACCGAGAGGAAAAATTGTAAACACTGTTAAATGCTCTATTCACATACTTGACTATTTTTAACCGAACATCAAGACTGAGTGTCATGGTTACAATGCCCCAGAAGCTAAAAGTGAGAAGAATGTCAATACACATAAATGTCAACAGCAGCTACTTTAAGTCAAAAATTATGAATAAATATTAGCCTTAACAATAAATGAATGCCCATTTCAAATGTGCACAAACACAAATCAATTCAATTCAATGATAGATATTCTAATTCAAAATATATAGTGTAAATCATTCTTAAAGAACAAGGGTAGTGCTTGATTTCAATTTTTGTAATAAAATTCAAAATATATGTCTTTTATCTGAGCTGTTTATTACCGAAACAGCTGAAAACTACCTACCATATTACCAGAAATTTAGTTTAAAGGCATCTAATTACTCTTATATATGTGACTAATGACCATGAATGAACCTAATTAAAGTGATGATATCTTCTCAAGACTATCTATCACCTGATATACCTTATCGTAAAAACAGAACAGAATAAATTCAGTATAAGATAAAGAAACACCTGAAGATCACGTGAATAAAAATATATATTAAATTAGAGAACAGGTGATTTTCAATCCAAAAGAAAAGGAAAAACTAAGAGATAATGAATTTTTAAAGAACCAATCATTTAAATATCTTGTTGTTGTTATTGTTGATATTAAGAGAGGGAGAGAAGTGAAGAGGCTAGTTACTGTTATAGGAATTGTGCTTATGGAAGGGGGAAGCAAATATTATACACTCCCCTAATCGTTTAACTGTAATGTAATTCGTTAAGATGACAATACTGCTTTAACCAACAGCTAAGAAGTACACTTAACCAGAATTATTTAAAACAACACCTTAACCAAAGATGATCAATTATTAACTGTTAATCTAATACCAAAAAAGAGCGTCACCTATTATTTTCAAAGACCAAAAATAAGTACACTTTCAAATTTTTAAAATTCTGTTAAATACATTTACAACAATCAACAAATATGCTTGTCTATATAGAAATAAAGATTACTGTTTTATTAGTTATAGTTATCGGGTAGGAGGTAACACTGCCTATGACTTGGAGTGTTCATTGAAATGGCATTTTAAATATCTCTTCAATAGTTCATCGGATCTATAGAATACTAGACAGTGTATCCTTTTACAACCGTATGTATGTAATGACTGGGTCACAAGATTTTAAAATGTCATTGCAAAAAATTTGAATTTCTTGTTCTGCTTCTTATAACTCTGAAATTAAAACAGTAGTGTTTACAAATTTCAACGAAGAGACATAGTTTTAAATGCAGAACCCACTTTTGCAGTTATTATTAATAACTACAAGTAATTTTTTTCAAAAATCATAATTCTATTGTAAGCGATAATCCCTTCATTATACCTTGAAGTTAGCTTTCTTATAAAATTTTTGTTCCTTTAAAAAAGTTAAGCACAGTGTGAAACAGGAATAACCAACCAATAATAGATAAATACAACCTTCCAATGTCTATCAAAACACTACATTAAGAAAAAAAGTAAAGAAATCATTTAAAAAAAGGAAGTATTTGTAAGGGTGACTAGTATTAATTGTTCAAAAAACAATGCACGCAAGATAGCACGGATGGTATTTGCATCATTCCTACATAAAGAGAGAGGTAAAAATTAACGTATTGCAACATATATAAATATTCAATGACAAATGAATTTAATTTATCCTATTTTTGTTTGTAAACATTCTACTACACTGTGTGTCTGTGCTATTACTTAGGAATTATGCAAATGTCATCCCTAATATCTTCTTTGTATTGTATTTGGATGATTGATATTAGCCATCCTTACAATTACTTCTTTTTCGAAAATCTTTTTCTTGTTCATAATTTGAAAACAAAACTGAAATAAAACAGTAATAAGAAACAAATTTAAGTTAAGTATTAGAAGGAACAAAAATCAGCTACACATTTCTGTCTCATTAATGACATCAAATGCATTAAAAGACGCAGCTAAAGGCAGAACTGTTCAGGAGGTTAAAGTGGTGTAGTCATTGTTTTATATAAAGTCATAGAGTGATCATATAAGGACACTGGATATAACGTAGAATATAAGACTGCATACAGCTTAATATAAATTCAGTGATCATTTGAAAACGTTTCACGAGAAAACTACAAAATGATCCAGGCACTGGGACTTCTCACACAAAACGATGGCATTAAACAAATAGCAGGAGCAATTCACGAAAAAAACGTCGTGGGTAAATTTGAAAAGTTGTTTACTTGTGCCTAAATGTTGGCTGAAAATTGTTCACACAAAACTGAATCACCATTTCCCCCTCCTGACAAATCTTGTAGCAGTATGCTGCAACGTCGGCTGGCACCGTTTCTTCACACACACAACTGAACCCTTCTCTTACTTAGTCCAGACGAATGATGTAAAGGTATTTTTAAACTTTGGCTGGCGATGTTGTTTTGTTGTTGGTTTTAAAATAAATATCTGAGGCTCTTTCCTTTCTGAAGAACCTTGTAAAGATACGCTTAAAGTGTGGCTGTCGCTGTTTCTTCTTCAAACACGAATGAACCCCTATTCTTTCTAACGAATCTTTAAAGTTTTAATATATTGAAGAACATCCGTAGTGTAATATGATGTTTTGTTTATAAATAGAACATAAAAAACGTTAAAATGCAATTACTGGTTGGTTAAATGTCTATATAAGACAATGTATGTATAGCAATTATAACTACTTATTTACTCTTAGTGTAATTAACTTAGGTACATTCTTAGAAATATCACAAAATATTAGGTGAATTACTTTTTAGACACATTTTGTTCTTCATACGTTGCACATCATTTGGATGTTTTGGGAACATACAATAAAAATTAACGGTCTTTGGTGTATGTGATGAAAGATTTGATTAGATATTTTTATCCACAGATCTGTGCCAGTCCATACAAGTGAACTATTACCATTATAATCTTGAAAATAACCTTATGTATGACTCATATCAATGGTGCTATAAAACCTTTCATAAGCATGCTTTCACCTAGACTCCTATCAGATGGTCAGAGGGAATTTTACTGATTTACAATGCTAAAGTCCAAACAGCATGCAAACAGCTTATTGTGTGGCTTTGTGTTGAAATAAACAAAATTCAGAGAATATACGTACCTTTTACTGGCATTTGTAGGTCTGATGTTGTAATTTGTGTATTTTTCTTATATCAAAGCCACATCGGGCTATCTGCTAACCCTACCGAGGGGAATCGAACCCCTGATTTTAGCGTTGTAAATCCGTGGACATACCCCCGTACTAGCGGGGGTATGTTGCGATTTACATTTCAAACTTTGTCAGTGCTTGATGCCTAAAAACTCTAAGCGCAATATTTATCTCGAAAGTCCAGCATTGGAGAAAATAAATCATTCATAGCTTTTTCTACTCGTGGAAAAATACATCTTATAAAGTAGAAACTGCCTTCCCATAATTGCAGACTCTGTGAACACACCAAAGCTATATGGCTGCAAAATATGAGATTCCATGTCAGAATCCTTAAGAGTTTTATAGAAACATTAATTAAAATAATATAGTAAGTATTTTGTGAAAGTAGATAGGAAAAAACCCAACTCTAAAGGTAATCTATAAAATACATAACCTAAAAGCATTACAAATTATGAACACGAACACTTGTTTAAATATCCATTACTAACTTTATTTTAATATCATGATGACTCAGCAATTGCTTGAGTGATTTTAACGTTAAAATTAGGTGCTCGATCATTGTAGCGGGCACAGCACAGACAGCTATTTTTTTAGGTTTGTTCTTAATTAAATAAATAAACAATTGCTCTTTAATATAAAAAACTGCATTTGTTTATATCGAAGCTATAATAGTTCTTATATAACGAATAAAAACAAATCATGGAGTTTCAAAAATTGTATTAATTTAAAAACACAAACAAAAATATTAAAGCCAAATAATTCTGTTGCTGGAAAAAATAAATATTTCAATATATGTATATTTATGTGTACACATATCATTCAACGTCAAAGACAATGTAACGCTGTGTGGGGGGCTGCACTCTCTCAAGGAGAAAGAACACTACATAAGAGCAGTGAACATTGAAACAAATGTCACTTCTTTTATATGTTCATAATGTTATTTACAACCACTTTATACGCAAACTAGAAAAAGACAGAACTCAATCTTGTCTGAAATAACTATAGATTGATAGATTTCCATTTCTTTATCTAATTATTGTTTAGGAAATAAGCCAATAAAATGCAAATTTCCATTAATATTTTATACGTAGATATTCCTACAAATATTCTTATATAATGTTCATCTACATATGACAAATTTTATACTTGAACAACAGTGTTTTTAAGTATAGCACCTTTCCATATTTAGAAAAAAACTATATTTATCAAACTTAATGCATTGTTGTGAATGTATTGAAGCTTATATGAACGTTGCAGTTCTACATTGCATTTCTCTAAAATCAGTCAGTAAACGCCAGCAACGAAACTCTGAAATGTTGACGCTGTACGTAATACAGAGAAGAGTAAGTGCTCTTTCCACATGCTGTCAACCTGAAATGATTAATACTTGTTCATAAGTGCTGCTACGAATGTGTATGAAGAGGTAGGCTTAGCATGTAGTACTTAACATGCACGTTTGACGTTATCGAAGTATCTTTTAACGGGTTTTTTGCAAGAAACACGGCCTTCTGAGTGTCAAGCAGGCTCAGCGTCTGGTAGTGAATTAATGGGCCGTGGTGTATGTTAACCAGCGAGCCAGATGCCGTATCGCACTGGCCAGACGTGCTGTTCGCGCCCGATTACGATGATCTATGTTCCCGGAGCTCGCGTATCTCAATTTTAGACCGACATTTGCTCTAATTATGGAGACCAAAATCGCCTGTGAAAATGCCCTTTCACGGTGTCTATAGAGACGTAAGCCTCAGCCCACAACGAGTTGGGCTGCATGCCAGATAAGCCAGGTTATAGCCAACAGTACTTTTAACTGAGGTGTCATGTTTGTCTCTCCAAGCTGAAATCTGAGGATTAAATTCACGTTTCATTGGATGATAATGGAATAATAGCTGCAGCTGTAAGGCGATAAGACCCTAACTGAGAGCTCCAGCAGCCCAATACTATCCTAATCCACCACTTTAAAACTAATTAATTGGAGCTATTACGTTCTATCTCTTGAAATAGCTGTTATTATTAACCGCTACAGCAAAGAACAATGAACACCCATAAAATAAAGTGTCGAAACTTATTTTTTCCCTTTTTATTGTACCTTAATTTCTGTTTCGGATGGTGAAATTTTTCAATTACTTAAGTTTACATTAATTCGTTATTTCGTTCTTTATTATTTCTTTTTGTTAACCAGTATAAATAAGTTAATGTAGGATTTAAACAATGTAATGAATAAAGACAACGGAAAATTATTAGACAGAGTAAAACACGCGTCTTTTTAGTGTTAAAAGAGTTAACAAAAATTTTTTAAGTAAAAATAGTCATAAAATGTTGACTATGTAGTCCAGTCATGCCAAGTATATTAGCCAGAAAAAAAAGCTATATTTTTTTGTTTGGAATTAAGCACAAAGATACACACTGGGCCATCTGTACTCTGTCCACTCTTGGGTAGCTATGTTTATAATTGAGTTCTATATATGTTAACCTTTTGATTTATTTGGTCGTAATTGAAACTTTTGAAGTGAATGACACATTTCAATTATACTATTTTCATATTATGTGTGGAATGTTGAAAATATGTTTTCAAAGTGAAATAAATCTCACTTTATAACAAGGAAATTGTGATCCATATTTTATATCAAAATAGATGGATACATGTGTAAAAATATCAGATTAAAGTGGTATCTATATTTTAAAGTAAAAATATTTATGTAATCAGAATTATTTGTCTAGTGGACTTTTACATTTGAAGATATTGCTGCTACGCTAGGTATGAAAAGTGACATCGAAAAATAACATTAATTTGACATATAAAACTAATGTAGCTTTGATATACCGAACTATTTAACACCATACAGAAGATATAACCACTTTTAACATTCGTCAGCACATCTACACTTCACTGACGAAACTTATTGGTAACTAAACGCTGTATAATCATGTTCACATGATAATTAATAATCACTCGTTAGCTCATTCTCCACAGCATTTTTGACATTGATAAATAGTTCACAGTCTGCCAAGGTTAACAGGGCAAAACAACAAAGATGATTATAATTAACTGGAACTGAATGAAAAGCACATAACGTTTCCTTAGTTTTTTTGCAATTTAACATGCAGATAACATACAGTTTACTGTATAAAAAGCAATAAAGCTTCTTCCAATCATAGTTACAGTAGTTTCAATAACTCAGTAAAATCCGTCAGAAGGGGCTATTTGTACACTACTTAGTCTTTGTTTTATATACAGTATTAAAAGTCGTATAAAATATTTTAAACATTTTCTATCCATAACTTAAGAGAAAAATTCTATATTTGTGAATATCTATAAGTTAGTTTAGCTTGTTCTGTAGTCTTGTACAGAACATGAGTTTTAATCAAGTTGTAATTTAGAAGAAATGATTTTGACTGTGACAAATTTAAATGAGATACTTACCGTTGCTGTAACCACTGTCCTCTCGCCCCCAGTGCATCAGCGGTATGTCTGCGGATTTACAACACTAAAAACCGGTTTTCGATACCCGTAGTGGGCATAGCACATATAGCCCATTGTGTAGCTTTGTGCTTAATTCAAAACAACAACAACAACAAACACTATCCTCAACTTTTCATGTTATTAAATTCTTCCTTACTTTGTGGTTTGGTATTTGAAAAAGTAGTTCGTAATTTTCAAACGCATATATTTCAAACCAGGAATTTTAAATGTTATTTTCTAAAAGTGATATTTATTTTAAATTACACACACACACGCGTAAAAACTTCGCAGATTTTGTGTAATTTTAATGAGCTAAAGATAATTAATTTTTATCAATCCCTTCGTTAGTAGTAATTAAACTCGTAACAAGACAAGGGGAAAGATTATTTTGAATTTTAAACAATTCAAATTATAAGAACGTATGTAAAGAGTACGTGTATTAATTTTCACGTTTTTGTCATTCCTAAGTAAAGTTATGGTGTTAAAAATATTTATGTTATGTATTTCTTTACCACTCCTCGAATTATACATATGACATATATGACAGAAAGTGTACTTTCAGAGATTGGGACATCATACTTTTGTCTTGTGCTCAACTTGAAGGTTATATGAAATATTTAACAGAGTTTCCTCAGCATGTGCATTTGCTCAGATTTTAGGATCAGTGCTACATTAAATTAAGTTGTGACTAACATAGGTCACCACAGGTACAACGCAACGGTTATGTAAGTGTAAGTCTAAATTCGTTTACGTAGCTCACTAAAAGACCCTTAAATTAAACTGTTACATATTTACTATTATAAGTTTATAAGAACACAATGAAATGCTCATACTTACAAGAATCCATACGTAAAACTGTTTTTATACCTGACTGCGAAGTTATTTTATGTTTATACTTCTGAACATATCCACATTTTACAGTAATCTCTACATTAACTTACCTGTATTTGTTATAAGTTTATAAGATTTTTTGAAAGTGGTAAACATTCAAGGACATTATCAGCGTTAGTGTTTCGTATCTTATACTGAAGCGTGTAATACATAAAACCGTTCATAAGAAAACCGAAATTTTAGCCTGTAGTAAAGACTGTTACTTTTGTATAAAGAATGTGCTAGAATCTTACGCAAAACTACAGAAAGGCTATTTGTACAGAGCTGTCTCTAATTCACCAGGGAGAGACTAGAGGAAAGGCATCACCACCCATCGCCAACTCTTAGGCTACTCTTTCACTGACGAATAGTAGGATTGGCTGTATCGTTATAATGCTCTCACGTTTGAAAGGGTGAACATGTTTGGTGGGACGAGGATTCGAAACCTTGACTCTCAGGTTGCGAATCAAACTACCCAACCACCTGGCTATGTAGGGCCAATATATTGTTTGTCTGTAATTAAGCAGAAAGCAATACGATAGACAATTTCTGCTCTGTCCACCACGAGTATCGAAAATCAGATTTTAGCGTTGTGATTCCGCAGACATGCTACTAAGGGGGAGAGATAGAGGGAGAGTAGCTATCTAGTCAATAGCACCAAGCTTGTAATCATAACCTACTTTTTATTAAATATTTAAATCGTAAAATAGAACGGAACTCGTTCTTATTAAATGCACTATATCATATCACAGAATCATAATTTAATTACTTTTTACTACATACACTACATCATAAAGTAGAACTGTTTTTCAATCAAATTTTAATTTTACTGAACATGCTATATCATTAAGTAGAACCTTTACTCTAAAACAGGGGTCACCAAACTTTTTTCACAGGAGGCCAGATTACTTTAGGAATGAGAAGCGCGGGCCGCATGATCGTTATGTTCAACACTCATAAGCTAGAACGAAAGCTCTCTGTTAAAAACTTAATAAATTTAGAATGCCACATTAGCCATGTCGGAGTAGCATGCAATACACACATATAATAAAAACAAACAGAAATACAATAAACATTTTTTATTTACCAAAAGGCTATTAAAGAAGGTGACATTAGCAAAAACAATTGTCACATCGCACATAATGGGTACACATCTGAATTTTACTTAGACGCAAAAAAGTTAGTGAGATTTATAAAATTGGCATTTGGCTTTCAAAATATCTTTAATATTCGGTTTTGAATTGCTGCATCCAATCATTAGAATTGCTTTTAAATGTTTATCAGTCAACCTTGATTGATGTACCGAATTCATACACTTCATTTTTGAAAATGCTTGTTTACAGACATAAGTTGTTCCGAACACTGATGCCATACCAGATGCGAACTGCTTCAGCTTTGGAAAATCATCTTCAGGTATGCAGCTGTAAAATTTAATAAGTTGTCCCTTTCTGTGTTTTGCTTTTGAAAATCATCTTCAGGTATGCAGCTGTAAAATTCAATAAGTTGTCCCTCTCTGCATTTTACTTTCAACAAGTCATTTCCTTACAAATCGATGACCTCCAGCTGAAGTTCCACTGGCTCGTCATCAATGACACAATCAAAATGATTCTGAAAAAGGAGAATGTCACTTTCGATTCTGTCGAGATCCGACAATCTCTCTAAAAGTGCTTATTTAAATCACCAATACTCTTTTTCTGAAAGTTCAGGCTGACATCTTCTGTGATTCCAGCATTAAACTCATTGAAACACTGAAAATGATAGAGGTTTCCTCCTTCCAAATGTGCTTCAAATAATGACAGCTTTCTCCGAAATCCTTTAATGATTCTATAGAGATCACAGACAAGGTTATTCTTCCTCTGAAGTTTCAAGTTCAATTCATTCATGTGGGATGTGATGTCAACCAAAAACGACAACTTTGACAACCAGGTTGGATCCGACAGAAGTGGATCGGCTCTATATTTCCCGATAAGAAATATATCTATTTCTTTTATCAGCTTATAAAAATGAGACAAGACTTTACCTCAGCTGAGCCACCTCACCGCCATGTGATAAGGTAAGTCACAGAAATCCGAATCAACTTCTTCAAGAAATGTTGTTGTTTTGTTTTGAATTAAGCACAAAGCTACACAATGGGCTATCTGTGCTCTGCCCACCACGGGTATCGAAACCCGGATTTTAACGTGTAAGTCCGCAGACATACCGCTGAGCCGCTGGGGGGCTTCAAGAAATGTCTTGAATTGATTAAGTGCATAACCCCGAATGAAGTTTACTACAGAAATGACTGGTTTCACTACGCAAGACATATTTAAGTCTTTTCCAGAGTGCTTGCTGATGTATGATGCAGTGTATGAATAGCGCGCTTGGGAGGTGAAGATCTTCCAACTGTTTCCTGATCAGCCCCACCAGACCCTTCTTTACTCCAGCCATGTTTCTTCCTCCATCAACTGTTACACCTCTAAGCTGATTCCACTGAAGGTGATAGTCTTGCAAAATTTCATGCACTTCCATGAAAATGTTTTCTCCAGTTGTTCTTCCGTACATGCTGCAAATTGATACTAACTCTTCCATGATCTGAAAGTCCAAATTAACTCCACAAAAAAACAAACAAGAGAAGATGTGACGTACTCAAGAGATCAGCAGACTCACCCTTTGCCAGAGAATACCATGGGAAGTTTCTAGCTTTTTGGCGTATCTGTAATGCGATATTCTCTCCAAACTCTTCTGCTCTCCGTACAACTAAAGTTGCTGAAAGGCTGATACTTTTAAAGAAATTGGCTTTTTCAGGACACAGCTCACTTGCTGTTTCCATCATACACTCTTTGATGAAATTGTCGTCGGGCCTGGCTTGGCCTAGCGCGTTAAGGCGTGCGCTTCGTAATCTGAGGGTCGCGGGTTTGCGCACGAGTCACAACAAATATGCTCGCCCTCCCAACCGTGGGGGTGTTATAATGTTACGGTCAATCCCACTATTCGTTGGTAAAAGAGTAGCCCAAGAGTTGGCAGTGGGTAGTGATGACTAGCTGCCTTCCCTCTAGTCTTACATTGCTAAATTAGGGATGGCTAGCACAGATAGCTCTCAAGTAGCTTTGTGCGAAATTCCAAAACAAACAAAGTTGCCGTCAGTAAAAGGTTTTCCTCGCTCTGCCATCCTGTGCACTATTTTGTAACTTGTACGAGTGACAGATTCATTTTCAGCAAACTTTCTCGTGAAGAGATTCTTTTGAGATTAAAAAAACACTTTTCATGGATTCAAATTTCTCAGAACGGAACTTTCCTGAAAATTTCAAGTATGTCGATAGATGTTTTGTTTCATAGTCACGCCGAAGCTTGTACTCTTTCAAAACGGCAACACTTTCGGTGCATATCACACAAGTAGCTTTCTGGATTTTTGTTTCCACATAGAAATACTTTTCTTCCCATTCTTCATTGAAAGCACGACACTTTTCCTCTTTTAAAAGCAGCCATAACGATGTGTGAAAAAAACAAACAGGATCTGAAAATGGAAAACACAGAACGCTGTGAGAAAAGTATTGTAGTGGTCCAAGAACGCACAAACAAAATATATTGAAACGTACGTTTGCCAAGACACTTACCTAAGAACGAGAAACCTGACTATTAAGAGAAATCAGCTTGCTTAAGCGGTAACCCTAGGCGGTTGAATTTACAAGACGAGTTGATAGGACGAGGGTTAAGTCTGTACTTGTTTTCGAAATCCTAATGCTTTCATTGATACGTGCCTCAATATGAATAAACCGACAGCAAGAACGAAAGAAGTATTTTACTATTGGATAAAAATTCACGTGACAGCCTTATTTCTTTTTATTATAATGTTTTGTGTTTGCCAGCTTAAAACGACCATCGGTGTGATTTATTTTGTTATGACAGTCGGACATTTGATGAAATGTCACTTTCTATTTCCAAGCGGCTAGTTGCTGGCGGGCCGGACAAAATGATCTCGAGGGCCGTAGTTTGGTGACCCTGCTTTATAAAAATATACTGTTACTGAGCACAGTATATGGTAAATTAATACCGTTATTCAATGAGAATAACCTGCGAGGCGCTTTCTTTTGCTTCACGAGGATATCGGCTTGTCCACCTCCAACTGAGACCCTCTACAAAAATTAATTAATTTTTTTTTATTTCATCCAGTTATTTAGAATAACTTGTGACGTCAAGACATCAGACAGTCTGTTAATCGTGCTTTACATATATTGATATTGCATCTTACAGTGGAGCATTAATTAATTAAATTCACTTTTATTAAATATACTGTGCCTTAAATTAGAGTGTTTAAGGTTGAAAATATTCAAATATATGTTCATATATTTTAGGATTTTAAAAGCTCAAGACATTTTCTGTTCTGAAATTATATATATATAAAAGACGTGAAAGTGAAGCTAAGTTATGGTAAGAACGTAACTCATGTCAAATACTTAATAACATGAAAATAGAAGGATAAAGTGTTGTTTGCTAAAAATATTGCAAATGCTTTGACTAGTTTAGTGTATGACTTCCGAATACATAGGCCTTCAACAGTTTTATTGTTTTGAAATCTTTACATGATCTACGTTAATAACTGTACGCTGAATCCGAAAATATCTATTTCTCTCCATCGCTTAAAGATTTTTCACATAACGTCATATGTTCTTTTACATAAGTGAATAATATTCATTGAAATATGTTCACATTTTGTTATGATTAAAACGTTGACAACTACTGGCTGTAGATTTTCCTAGACCAATCTCAACGTGAATATCTTATTTATCTTAATAGAATCCAAACATAATGATGAAAAATGTCCATTGTGGTAAACGAAATAATAATTTGATTTAAGTAATAGTTTCTCATCCAGATCTGAAAAAAAAATATTTTCTTGAAAACATAAAATTAATATTATTTTCGAAATCTGTATAACAGAATTATTAAAGCCAATAAAACTTTTATAAAATTTAAATTCGCAAGCTTGTGATATTGATATACCAATAAGCTTATTTTGTGTGTGTGAGATTTCTGGAAAATTGAGGTTAAAAATGTTACCCAACTTTTAAGTCGAAACTAGGCTTCTATTTATAATTACGTCGTTGTGTGAATAACTAAAATTTATGCATTGGTTTAAGTCTAAGCCGTGGTATGTGCTATTTTAGTTTAAAAACACAATAGGTTTTTTTTATTTGTATAACAGGTTATGATTGAAAATATATATTTTGTCTTTTACCATATATAGTGTCAAACTTATGTTCCTTATGGCTACGATTTTGGCGTGACGGTTTGTGTGTTTTTGAATTTCGCGCAAAGCTTCATGAAAGCTAGTTGCGCTAGCCGTCCCTAATTTAGCAGTTTAAGACTAGAGGGAAAGCAGCTAATCATCACTTTCCACCGCCAATTTTTGGGCTACGCTTTTGTCAACGAATAGTGAGATTGACCGTAACATGATAACGCCCCACAGCTGAAAGAGCGAGCATATTTGGTGTGACGGGAAGTAGACCAAGAGTTAAGCGAGTGTTGCTGTGTAGCTGTGGTTCATCTAATTTATTACTCCATAATTTGGGGCAGATAGCCTTTATGTAAGATGAGACGAAACTTCAAAGCAAGCAAAACTTACCCACTCTATATTGTAAAGAATGCTCTACGAATGTGATTAAACTTAGAAACTTCATTTGACATTGTTAATATAAGTTATGCTCTTGAAAGACAATCATACTTGTACTGCTTTCTTCCTTCGTTTTGATGTCGGATATATTAACTAACTGCTGTGACAGATTGCATTAACTACTCATATACCTTTTAATAACTTTATTAACATTGCACTGCCCTTATTGCATTGTATTTTTATTGATTTCTAAGGTATACAATTTCGGGTTTGTTGTGAAATTGAGGTTTTACGGTTATTATAATAAAAAAGTACTTGAAAGATTCGGAGATTATTATTGTATATTTAACAAAATTTGATTTTTTCTAGATATCAGACAGTTCAGTTTCAGACCCACAACAAGTGGAAAGTTTTATGAAACCTTTGTAGCAGTGACAACTTTGTTGGCTATGTTGAGTAACTACTTCATGAAAGCCTTCATTAACTTCTATCTTTAAGAATTTTATTTTTGAATTCACTTGTTATAAATTCCGTGGTTAATTTCCACTCACGTTAAAATTATTTATTTATTTATTTTTTTTGTCGTTGTTCTTCAGCTTGCTTCGAATCGCAATCCTAAGTGCAAGCTAACAGTCCCCGCAACGCCTTGCACTACTATTTATGTGTTGCTCCTCTGAAATAAGACTGTTTCTATTACGGGTCGACTTGTAGCCAGTAGGAGTAGTCGCTTTGTTTGTTTTGGAATTTCGCACAAAGCTACTCGAGGGCTATCTGTGCTAGCCGTCCCTAATTTTGCAGTGTAAGACTAGAGGGAAGGCAGCTAGTCACCACCACCCACCGCCAACTCTTGGGCTACTCTTTTACCAACGAATAGTGGGATTGACCGTAACATTATACACCCCTACGGCTGGGAGGGCGAGCATGTTTAGCGCGACGCGGGCGCGAACCCGCGACCCTCGGATTACGAGTGCACGCCTTAACGCGCTCGGCCATGCCAGGCCTAGGAGTAGTCGCAAGGATGAACATCAGCAAAAGTAACATTATTTTTAATTAATACGAACTAGCTTAATATCAGCTACTTGGGAGAAGTGACGTTTAAGTAGTCTTTTTATGTAGTGCAGTTTAATGCAGCCGGTGCGTGCAAAGCACGCACAATGTTATTATTACATACGAAAGAATCAGTCACGTTTTCTCTTAATGAACAGCTTCGTATTCTCGTCAATTCCCAGTCATATTTTGCGGTTTTAATATATATATATATACATATGTCTGAATCTCTTTGTTTTTGTTACGTGCACGTGAAAGAGAAGTAAGTTTCCCTAATACTATAACCTTTAATTCATCCTCCATATTTTAAGTTTTACAATGTACATGATCACTCAGAATACTGTTATAGTGGTATAGTCGTCGTACATGGTAGTATTACTGTGTAGTTCTATTTCTTACAGACAAGTTTATTTCGTGAAACACTTTCTAAAAAAAATATTTTTTATAAACTGAAATACATTTTCATACATAATCAAAATAATAAGACACTCGAACAGGTTATCAGTTGACATGGGTATAAGTGTTTTACAAATGTTTCCAGATAGATGAATAACCTTTAACAGATCCGTCGGGTTTTGTATGAATGTTAATTCTAGTTGACAGTCGTGTGAGCTCTCGTGAACAAAAATATGTTGCTTCACGCTCTATAAAATTACCCATAATTATTGTCTGTGGACGTTTAAACTGAGATAGACTGCCGGAAACCTTGGATAAGCCATTTTGTTATTATCCTTAACGGATATATTAGAAGCCGATGTATAGCGTGTTAACTGACACCTGGTGTTTGGATATTCGCGTGATTTTATACCGCTATCGTTCTTAACAGCGCATAATACTTTGTCTCCATGGCAACCTGTTAAATAATTTAGAAATTGCTTTGCTGTATATTATATTGTCACGCATTTCCTAAAAATTATTGTATGTAATGCACGTTATTTCTATACACAACCACTACCTTGATTATCACTGTTTTCGGCTATAAGGAAAATTTACTGTCAATAATGAAACTTTTTAATGTAATCTTTACTTTAATGTCATGTTTATTATGCTGTGTTTTATATTAACATTTATTTGCTAGTATTAATACCAATATTGCACTTAGCAACCAAGTCGTTCCAAGCTTCGATTCCCGTGATTTTTTTTAGAGTTAAGGTCTGACAAGGAAAGGTTCTCACAGTCAAATCTTTCTCTAATAAATATCTTCTTGTTAGACGGCTGTGCTTCAGTTTACCTGGTGTGATGTACTTACCTTATCGAAATATTATACATAGGTAATATCTACATGACTTTCAACATCAAAATTCTAGTTCTGTACGATATCAATGAATCTAGAATCTTATTATTTTAATATCTAACTTGATAAGGAAAAGTTCTCACAGTCAAAATCTTTCTTTAACTGATATCTTGTTAGACGGTTGTGCTTCAGTTTACCTGGTGTGGTGTACTTACCTTTATGAAATACATGACGTGGCATGTGACAGCATTAGTAAGTTCTCCAACTCGGTATTTATTGATCGGCCAAGAGCTTGTTTGTATTGAGATATATTAGCTCCACCTCCCGTTTTCTAAGAAAGTGAATAACTGCGTCCCGTGATCAGAATTTCTAGCACTAACTTTTCTAAGCTATCAACCAATGAAATGAAAAACAAAGAGATAACCCTAACGAGTGAATGACAACAACATTATATTTATATTACATCTGAGGAAGTAATTTAGTTTGCTTTGCTGGTTTCACAAATACGACACGAGATATTTTGCTTAGCTTCTGCTACGGTCCAATAAAAACATAACAGCATTTTACGACGAGAAGTGTATACCTTTTTATGGTGTTTTTATAGCTTCATTTTAGATGTTAAAATTCACCTGAACCAGGTAATGTAAGCTTGAAAACTCTCTTCATTTAACAATATAAAAGTTATATTCCCCAATCGTAGAAGAATTAGAGAAATTCCAAGCATATTTATATCTGTTTCACAAAGGTCAATGAAGTTGTATCAGACATGAATATATTTTACACAAATATACTCACTGCGCTATGTGTTGTGCTAGTCGCATCCATCGAACCTGTAATTTTAGTGTTGTAAAATGAAAAGTGTTTACGTTTAAAACCTTTATTCAAACAACACAAAGAAAAATGTCAGGGTGTTTTCTGTAAGATACTAGTTCTCACAGGCTCAAACTAATACTTTTTTCCGGTGTACCATTTCTCTCTGTGCGTATAATCTTGAATGTAATGGTCTTGTAAAAAAAAAAAAAAATCACTCTTTGTCTGTACTTACTCACAAATACAAGACTCGTGTCGAAATGCCGTCACGTGTCTATACTCCTAAACACAGGGCCTATGTGGAAATACAGTTGTGTATTTGCTGTAAAAAAAACAAAGCTCCATGTATTTATAATCTCAACACAAGGTCCGTGTATTACTATCTTTATGTGTATCACCTCTCAAAAACAAACCTTATATGGAAATATTTTCATGTTCCTTTTTTTAAATACAAAGTTTACGTGAAAAAAATTTCTACGTATCTACTACTTTAAAACGCAAAGCTCATGCAGAGATATCTTCATGTGTCTACGACCAAATGTGTTCGTTCTGTGACACACGTATGTATCTCCACGTGTTCATTTTCAAAGGTAAAAGTTTTCACACGTTCATTCTTATGCGTGAAATTTCAAGCCTGAAACCTATACATTTGTTTTCCATTCTCATTATTTTGTCTTCCTATAGATGCTTATGTGCACATATTATTTCTATATATCCTAATCTTACGCGACTTACCTCTTATCTAAAAGCAAGTATTTTCGAACTCATACTCAACAGTTTATCATACCATTTACTGACTGCCTTAGTAGGAGATACATCTAAATACGAGTTGTTGTTGTTGTTTTAGAATTAAGCACAAAGTTACACAATGGGCTACTTTTCTTGTTTCCTACAAAATGCTGAGAGTGATGCAATGAGGTTTAGAAGACATCTGAAAACGTCTGTAACTTACGTTATGTTTTATAATATCTAAATAATCTCTAGCTGTAAAAATACTATAAAATATTTGAATAAGCATTGTTATCCATATAAATCTCATGTCTGTACTTCATTTACTTGCTTTTATTTACAAGTGATTTCAATCATTTAAATTTTCGCTGATCATATAAACATAGGAGGATTTTCGTGTAATTTCTAAATTTAATACATATTGTTAAGGCCCGGCATGGTCAAGCGTGTTAAGGTGTTCGACTGATAATCCGAGGGTCGCAGGTTCAGATCCCGGTCGCACCAAACATACCTGCCCTTTCAGGCGTGTGGGCATTATAAAAACACCATATAGTAAAAGTAATCCTACATGATGCAGTCTGAAACTTTGATCCGTTTTTTCTATCGTCTAAATTCGATCAAAACAGTAATAGTCCCATAGAAAAGGAGGATTTTTTTTATTTTATAAATTTGTAAAGATAAATATGTATCCCTCAGCTAAATATGTTTCATTCAGTGACACAATGTCTTTAGACTTATAACGCAAAACATCGGGTTTCGATCCCCCTGGTGGGCAGAACACAAAAGCCTATTCTATAGCTTTGTGCTTATGTTCAAACAGTCTGAATATGTAGCTTTTATTTATCTTATTTTCAGGAAAATCCTAAGAAAGCGACGTGACACAAAAACCTGTGAAACGGCAACCGACACTTGTTAAGGTTTAACAAGAATATTTACTAGTTATTGTAGTTCAGTCTAGATTTGGAACATTAAACATTTGCCTTCAAAACACTAATTAAAAATATATTCCTCTCCTTATTTTTTGCTTTATTTTTGATAAATAAAAAATTATTGTGAATTTAATAAATACCCGATAAACTCTTTTTTCACTCCCTCTGTTTCAAATTTTAATGAGTTGTCGTGAAATATTTGGTAAACTTATCAAGGATCCTGTATTTAAAAAATGAATCCTACCCTCTATAGGCAACATATGCTGCAACTTACAATTAATTTCTGATAACATCTACTGTTGTTTAATATACATTTTGTAACACAATCAAAAAATTTACATTACTGATATTTGATCAACTAAACTTATATAATTATCACCTTTTTTGATATTAAAATGAAATTCTTCCTTTATACACTTAAAATCAACCTGTAGGTGAAAAAAAAGTTTGACCTATTTTTGACAGATGTTAACAGTACCGAATATATTTTGATTATATTATTCAACATTACCTTTCTTAGTCCCATTAAAAGATATATTGTGCTTTATGCACTTTTTAAACTCTTCGTATCTTTATTATGTGATCAGAAGTTTACAACTCGCTTTGAACTGAAAATATAATATCTATACTTTTTTATTCATTTAAGCCTTTTCTGACGTTGTTTTAACTTATATTTCAAGCATCCGAAACTTGATTTATTTACCGTCATATGTAGCATTAAGATTTTTTTATTACATGAAACAGTTTTGGTCAACACTAGCACACAAAATCACTTGAAGTCGCACGAGGAAACTACCAAACTGGTTTATCTCCTAGCGGCCAACACAGTCCCTAAATTATGTCAATTTCAGGTGATCTAAGGCTAGAGTTTTAGTTTGAGCGTAGATTTAAAACCCTGATCTGCATCATGCCGGGTGGGCTTACCGCTGATGGACTCCCGCTTGGGTGGTGGGGTCAAATGGCGCAAACTACCATTTTATCTGATGGAGACAGACAGAAACAGCCGCGGAACTTGGGTGACATCGAAGAATAGCTCGTTTGACATCTGTTTACTTGATGAATGGTTATTTCTTGTTCGTCCACTGGAATTATTAAACATCTGCTTGTAGTTAGAAGTAAAGAGAAAGGAATGTTTAATACAAACGTATTGTCTATATGGTCAAATCAGTGCTACGTAACAATACTTTGTGCTCATTTATTTTCTGTCGAAACAATGTACACTTTAAATGTGAAAGGTAATTTTACTACAATGTAAGTAACTTTTTGGCATGTTTATAATATAGTGTATGTGTGTATATATCATTTTATACATCAATATGTCACACCAATATTTATATATGTGTGTGTGTTAGCGTTTTACGTCTACACCATTTGTTTCAGAAGTAAATTTTTCTAAATCATGGAATGTTTTAAAAATTTGTCAAAGCAGCTTGGAAAGTCGTATACATAACTTTATACGTTTACTCGTATTATAGCAAATATTTATTTTACTGTGCCAAGGGAGTTCTTGTATGTATTGTAACTATAATAATAATATATTAATTTAATTTAGCAAGCAGTTGGCTTACTGATGAAATACAAATTAAAATACTTTCGAAAATATTTCAT
The DNA here is from genome assembly GCA_011833715.1 of Carcinoscorpius rotundicauda. Taxonomy (NCBI): domain Eukaryota; kingdom Metazoa; phylum Arthropoda; class Merostomata; order Xiphosura; family Limulidae; genus Carcinoscorpius; species Carcinoscorpius rotundicauda. Next base: position 54,605,066 of record CM022399.1, on the reverse strand, counting down.
TAAAAATTATTCTTCAGAATATTGATATATAACACATTCACATAACATTACTGTATATCAAAATTAACAAATAATTTGGCAACATTCATTCTGTTATATTGCGATGATATCAAAGTAGTAATATAGAACCTGTATTATTACAATTATCTAAACTCATCATTTTCCATTACTAAGTAAATATTCCCAAACTTTACTTCAAAATAATATTTCAGCATATCCGTCTAATCCTTACCTTTGATGTGATAATTTTCATTTTCAATCTATGTTCATATATATACCCGAGTAAAGAATGTTTAGGACTATTGTGCTATCGTAAAAGATAAATGAACGTAATTTTTCTCAATGTAGGAGCATACTTTTATTATTTTGAATATTTTAAATACTTCTACTTAGGCTGATCCAGTAAGAGTTTCCAGTATAAGAAAAAAAAATGCATATTTGGAATTTAAGTCCAACATATCCGGAAGTTATATCATGAAGTGTTTGAATACCAATTAAATAATTTTATAAGCGTTACTTAAGATTTGCTGTCGACGCTATTTACTCCAAACACATTGGTGTTAGTATTTTATAATATTTGAACCGTTATTGGTTGATGTTATACTTCGTAATGAGTTTCCTTGATATATTAGAATCGTCCATTTCGTTCTAATACATTCTTAGCAGAATATTTTATTGTTTTAAACACATTCTATAAGAATGCATGACACATTTCTTATTTTTTTTATAATAATTCAACTGTTTTTATTAATGCCATATTGTAATCTTTTGTGTCGTATACAAAATTAACAAATTATGCGAAAACAATTTTTCATATACTCAAAAGGTTAGGAAATTGATTAATATAACCAGAGGTTGTTTCATACTTATGTAATTACGTACACAATTATGTTGTTTATCTTTAGAATGTTTTTACTTTAGGTTAAGGCAGGGTTGTCTATGTTATTTTTATATAAAATGTGTGTCACACCTTCTTCCATTTGGTCAAATTATCAGCTAAAATAACTTAATATTATACGTACCAATGTCTTTCCTGATCGTCATTATTTTATATTTCACTAAAATCAATCTAATATACCATACGATGTCATTCTCTGAGATAGTATTTATTCTTACTTTGTGACAGCTACTGAGAATAAAGAGGAAACTATAAATCCAATTAATTTTTGTAAATTACAATTATCATATAGTTATTTTTACCGAAGCCCATAAGTCGCAATATTTTTCGATGCTATAATTTTAGTAAAAAAATACGTTTTTCTTTCGTAAAAAAAAATATCGCGCTGAAAACGAAGGTGTTTCTGCTAATGCAAATTCGATTATTATATTATGTTTGTTTATCATGTTTTGTATTGTTTCTAAGACGTATGCGACTCTATTATGTGTCATATTTTAATTTTTCCTTTCATGCCATATCATAGTTCGTTGCCCCCCAGTGGCACAGTGGTATGTCTGCGGACTTACACACTAAAAACCGGGTTTCGATACCCGTGGTGGGCAGAGCACAGATAGCCCATTATGTAGCTTTATGCTTAATTCTAAACAAACAAAACATAGTTCGTTAGTGACATCAGTGTCAAAGAGGGGAAACTATCGGCAAACTACGCTAATAAACTGATTACAAATGGGAGATTAGTTTACTAGAAAAAAAATTCTTCCAAACACAGGAAAGGACATTCGTTTTAGTATGTAATACACGAACTGGGTGTTAGTTTTCAACTATATATATTTTTATTGGGCAGGAGGACCAACACTATTAATGTCAGTGAATACCACTTGAAATAATTTCTTCATAATAACAGGACTAATATAGACATCCTAGTCTGGCTTAACCTTTTTAGATATTATTGGGTTTAAAGTTGTAGATATTTTTTAATACTGAAAGTACTCAACTTGTGAAATGACGCATTCTAATAAGTAATATGATTTGAACATTATATTTAATTAGCGATGCTTATTTGTAGGTGCTTATAGAATTAGTTCTGATTCATATAGGTTGCATGCTTTGTTCAGAAGTTAATATTAATAATCTAAATATCATTTCTAGTTTGCAATTGATAATGTTTATACCAGAATTAAGTTTGCATTAATTATCATTGTAGAATACGCATACAAATCACCACTCTAAGAAAGATAAAACTAATAAAGGACCCGAGTGAGTTTCATTGCAGTAAATTTGTTTGTTTGTTTATGAATTTCGCTAGAGCTATCTGCGCTAGCCGTCCCTAATTTAACAATGTAAGACTAGAGGGACGGCAGCTAATCATCACTTTCCACCGCCAACTCTTGGGCTACTCTTTTACCAGCGAATAGTGGAATTGACCGTAACTTTATAGCGCCCCCACGGCTGAAAGGGCGGTCATGTTTGGTGCGACAAGGATTCGAACCCGTGACTCTCAGATTACGAGTCGAACGCTATAAACCACCCTGCAGTAAATGACTTATTGTGTTGCAAGATCTACCTGCCAACATAACGGTTGATATTGTTTATGTCATGTATGTTGTAAATATAACCCACAAAATGCATAAATTAAACAATCCAGATGTTCTTCTACAAACTTAACATATCAAATTTTAAACCCAAATTACTTCGTGTACAAACCGCATCCTGCTCGAATTGAACAAAAGTATATTTAGTTTTAAAAGTATATTTAAATTATAGTAGGCATATGTATACCTCACAATTCATTGAATCTTTATATGCAAGAACGGCTCGTTTGGGTTCAGAAAATATTTTAAATAGAAGAGCGAACAACGTTTCGACCTTCTTCGGTCATCGTCAGGTTCACAAAGAAAGAGGTAACTGACCGGAAGCTGACCATATGTTTGGAAGGGGTTGTGTAACTGAGTGTCGCAATGTAGAGGGCGGGGTTAGATGTTTGAATATATAATTTTATCTATAATATTAATATAGGTATAATGGCGTTCCTTTATATTGGTTTATTTTGGGTTTAAGTTGTTGTATAAGTAAGGCTTCTTTAATTTTGCGTTTGTTTATGTTTGTTTCTTTATTTAGTATTTTAGTGTTTTCTATGGTTATGTTGTGTCCATTTGACTTGCAGTGTTCGAAAACGTGTGAAGGTGACTTTTTATGTTCTTTGAATCTGGTTTCCATTTTTCTACTTGTTTCTCCAACACAGAAGTCGTGGCAGTTATCACATTGTATTTTATAAATAATGTTGGTGTGGTGTTTGTCAGTGTAGTTCTTACATAGTATAGACCTTAGTTTTGTGCCTGGTTTCTGAATAAATTTAGTATTAACTGGAATGTTATATTTTGTTACTACTTTTTGCCAAATGTTGGTTATTTGTTTGCTGATGTCAGGAATATATGGTATACAGCAGTATATGGTTTCGTGATTTTTTGATTCGTGAGATATATTTACTTTTGTTGGTTGATTTTGCTTTCTGTCTAGGTGTGTGCGTATAATGTTTTCTACGGTTTGTGGAGGAAACTTATTGATGTTGATGAAGTATTGTTTTATTTTGTCTAATTCATCGTTAATTTTATCTGGTGAGCATAGTTTTATGGCTGTGTTTATCTGGTTTCTTAGTATGTTGAGTTTTTGTTTTGTTTCATGTGCTGAGTCCCAAGGAATGTATAGTCCAGTATGGGTGATTTTTCGGTGGATTTCTGTTTTGAATTGTGTGTCGGTTCTTATAATTTTGAGGTTAAGAAAGGATATTTGATTGCTTTCTTCCTGTTCACATGTGAAGTTAATGTTGGGATGTATAGAGTTAATGTGAGTGAAAAAATTAAGTATGTGTTCTGTAGAATTGAATCCCGCAACCGTGTCATCTACATATCTGTACCAGTATAGTGGTGGATGTAATGCTGTATTAATTGCTTGTGTTTCAATTTGTGTCATAAAAATATTGGCTAGAACTGGTGATACTGGGTTGCCCATGCTTAGGCCATTTGTTTGTATGTAGTTTTGGTTGTTGAACATGAGGTTTGTCTTTATTGTGGTGAATTCTATGAGGGTTGCTAACTGGTTGCTGGGAATGTCTATAATTGGGTTAGGGTCTCGGATATAGAGTCTCGGTTAGGGTCTCAATTTTATTCAACAATGTAGAAAGGAACAACTAACCCCTAATTTTGTAAAGGTAAAACTTTCACAAGATTTTAATAAATACACAAACATTATCCAAAATTTACAGAAAAAACTACTTAAAGCCATGTTGAACACAAAATACAAAGAACTACATGACTTACAAAAACAAAAAATGAACCTAGACCATCAACTAGCATGCTGCATTAAACCAGAGATTTACGGACTTATACAACGAAACATAAACCAAATCAATACTAAGAACGACAGAGACAAAAAGATCTGCCACAACAAAAAACTTGAAAAACTAAGATGTAAACAACAGAAAAGACATCAACATGACAAACCGTTGACTAACCTCATAATTAACAGATCCGACCGACAATTAAACACAGACGAGATACATCTACTTAACAAAGGACTCAACTTCGCAATAGCACCAAGGTACATTCCAACCATAGAAATCAAAACATGTTTAGAAGACCTAGCCAGGAGACTTGTGATACTTTCTACAGAAAACAAAAACAACAAACAGAAAGAAGACAATTTAGATAATTTTATTGACATCCAACAGCCAAACTTCCCAGGTAAAATTACAAATTTATATTTTCCAGAAACACCTAAAAACAACATCTTAAACGATTTTTCAAAGAATTTTCTTACAAAACCATCAACATAATTTCACAAAACAGAAAACTAAAAAACAACCTTACAAAAAGAGACATTAATTCCATTAAAAACCTAAAACAAGACAGAAACATAAAAATTCTAAAAGCAGATAAAGGTAACGCTATAGTAATAATGAACACGAATGAATACATACAAAAAATGAATAACATCCTATCAGACACGAACAAATTTAAACCAATACACACAAATCCAACAAAGACACATGAGACGCAACTGAAGAAATTACTACTACAAATGAAAAAAGCCAACAATTTCACAAACACTTTACTCCTACCTACGTAAAACCGACTCACGCACACCACAAATATACGGCATCCCCAAACCTCATAAACCAGATTGTCCATTACGACCAATAATGTCAACATATGAATCGTTTAATTACAATCTTGGTAAATACATAGCATGGGCATTCTCCAAATATACAACATCAGCCAGCTCATTCATCAAAGACTCTTAATTTCAAGTTTAATCTAAATCAACTTAATCATAAAGCCTTAATGGCCAGTTTCGATGTTATATCCCTCTTTACAGAAGTTCCAACAACAGAAGCCTGCAAGATAGCCTTAGAACTCTATATCCGAGACCCTAACCCAATTATAGACATTCCCAGCAACCAGTTAGCAACCCTCATAGAATTCACCACAATAAAGACAAACCTCATGTTCAACAACCAAAACTACATACAAACAAATGGCCTAAGCATGGGCAACCCAGTATCACCAGTTCTAGCCAATATTTTTATGACACAAATTGAAACACAAGCAATTAATACAGCATTACATCCACCACTATACTGGTACAGATATGTAGATGACACGGTTGCGGGATTCAATTCTACAGAACACATACTTAATTTTTTCACTCACATTAACTCTATACATCCCAACATTAACTTCACATGTGAACAGGAAGAAAGCAATCAAATATCCTTTCTTAACCTCAAAATTATAAGAACCGACACACAATTCAAAACAGAAATCCACCGAAAAATCACCCATACTGGACTATACATTCCTTGGGACTCAGCACATGAAACAAAACAAAAACTCAACATACTAAGAAACCAGATAAACACAGCCATAAAACTATGCTCACCAGATAAAATTAACGATGAATTAGACAAAATAAAACAATACTTCATCAACATCAATAAGTTTCCTCCACAAACCGTAGAAAACATTATACGCACACACCTAGACAGAAAGCAAAATCAACCAACAAAAGTAAATATATCTCACGAATCAAAAAATCACGAAACCATATACTGCTGTATACCATATATTCCTGACATCAGCAAACAAATAACCAACATTTGGCAAAAAGTAGTAACAAAATATAACATTCCAGTTAATACTAAATTTATTCGAAAACCAGGCACAAAACTAAGGTCTATACTATGTAAGAACTACACTGACAAACACCACACCAACATTATTTATAAAATACAATGTGATAACTGCCACGACTTCTGTGTTGGAGAAACAAGTAGAAAAATGGAAACCAGATTCAAAGAACATAAAAAGTCACCTTCACACGTTTTCGAACACTGCAAGTCAAATGGACACAACATAACCATAGAAAACACTAAAATACTAAATAAAGAAACAAACATAAACAAACGCAAAATTAAAGAAGCCTTACTTATACAACAACTTAAACCCAAAATAAACCAATATAAAGGAACGCAACTATACCTATATTAATATTATAGATAAAATTATATATTCAAACATCTAACCCCGCCCTCTACATTGCGACACTCAGTTACACAACCCCTTCCAAACATATGGTCAGCTTCCGGTCAGTTACCTCTTTCTTTGTGAACCTGACGATGACCGAAGAAGGTCGAAACGTTGTTCGCTCTTCTATTTAAAATATTTTCTGAACCCAAACGAGCCGTTTTTGCATATAAAATTCTCAACAAGTGGATTTCTCGACATCACTGAATTCATTGAATCATTCAATAGCGGCCCGGCACGGTCAAGTGGTTAAGGCGATCGACTCGTAATCTGAGGGTCATGAATTCAAATCTCTGTCACACTAAGCACGCCCCTCCTTTCAGCTGTGGGGGCATTATAGACGTATGGTCAATCCCACTATTCGTTGTTAAAAAAGTAGCCCAAAATTTGGCGGTGGGTGGTGACGACTAGCTGCCTTCCCTCTATTCTTACACTGCTAAATTAGAGATAGCAGATAGGCTTCGTATAGCTTTGCGCAAAATTCAAAAACAAACAAACAAACATTCAATAGGGAATATAACAGAAAGAGTTTCCTTGTAGACAACATTACCTTTCGTTAATTTACATGTTGGTTAGATATTGTTTTAAAAATAATATAAAAACTAATAGATTGAAACTTCTGTTTTTCGCGTGATTAAAACAAAAGTTAGATTTTATCAGACCATCCGCTATATGTGAGCGAATTATTAGTGGACACGTTTCAAATACAAGAAGTTCGTGTATCCTTTCTCTCAAAGTCTCTAAGTTTGGCTTAATAAAACTGTTATGTAAATAAAATATAATGTCTTCTTTTTATTATTCTATGATAATTTGAGTATGATCAATTACCCTAGGAGGAAGAAATGGAATTGATTCTTCCATATATATTTTTCACCTCAACTCTTTAAATGAAACCAAACAGTGTGAAGTGAGACACTGTAACAGAGTAATTCATCAGAATTTTATCGGGTGAGGAGTGTTTTATTCACACTCGAAGAACGGAGTTGCTATGTTCCTACATAGAATGGCTTCAATGGCAAAAAAATAAGAGTTATCCTCTATAAATGCATTGACAAAGTACGGATAAAATACTTTATTATTCATAGCTATTGCAAATGTACTTTGGAATATGACACCGGCAAAAAGAAACGAATCCGTATTGATAAAATCACATTTTAGCCTAATAAATGTTGATATTTTGAATCTAAGTAACGTATTAAAACTATTTTACTTTAATAAAGATAAGCTGAATGCTCTTAGTACATTAAAAGTTATATTGGAATTAAATCAATCTTTGTTCTTCAGCGGATTTGTCAAAATGTATTTCGTTCACTAAACAATGTTTTTTTTTATTGTGTGAAGTATCGAATGGAATGATAGATGAAATAACAAAGGTTCGCAAACAAATGAATCAATCACAAGTAAAAAGTCGTTTTATCTGTATTTGAATGTGAAGATTACATGAAATAATTTCTTCGTAATAACAATATAATTGGAAGAAAAGTACTACTAGTATTAGAAATACATTGATAGCTTTAAAAACCAACCAAATAGTGGAACAGGAGAGTCAGAGCTCTTAAACAGAAATGTTCATGTTATTTCTATTAAAAACTTAAAATATAATACGTCAAAAGACTTGTAATTTAAGATAAGTAGGAATGACCGTATATAAGAAAGAACTACAGGGTAATAAGTATATGCATGGTATTTTACGCTAATAGCTTTAATAATTGAATTCACAAGTATTATACCACATTTCACGAAAACAAAAGAGCTAAATGTGCTAATATTCTATAATATTCATGTTAATATTCATGTTAATATATCATCACATTGTAGCTAAGAACAGGATTAATATAATATAATATTCGAAGTAATCTAGGTAAATGTCCCAGTAATATAGACCCGTGAATGAGAATCGACGAAACTAGCAGGACAACAGTTCGTACAATTCAGTATATCACTAAATAACATGTCATTGCAACACCACATTGTAAAAATAAGCTCAACTAGTTAATGTTATAACACAACCCTCTTATCCTACATTGTAGCTTTATAGCAGATGTAAAAATTAGGTCAACTGGGTGTTATTTCAAACGATTCAGCCACCAGCTTTACTGACTAATCACTTACAGCCAATAATACTGGCAACATAACATTCCATCATTCTAAGAATCAGATTAAATATCCACAATTCTAAAACACACAGTAAATAAACTTTGGTAACATTTTATTCTAAGTGTCAGCTTAGCTGGCTAACAACATCCAGACAATAACTTTAGTAATATACTACTTTAAGAATTAGATTTATGATTAAAATTTCGGGTATTAATTTTATTTCTTCTGTAATTTAACTGTTAGTAGCCTTTTGTTTATTGAGGAATGCTAGTCAAAATGATCATAACGTTTTCTTGCATTCCCAGAGAACCTGTTTGTTTGTTTGTTTTGGAATTTCGCACAAAGCTACTCGAGAGCTATCTGTGCTAGCCGTCCCTAATTTAGCAGTGTAAGACTAGAGGGAAAGCAGCTAGTCATCACCACCCACCGCCAACTCTTGGGCTACTCTTTTACCAACGAAAAGTGGAATTGACCGTCACATTATACACCCCCACGGCTGGGAGGGCGAGCATGTTTTTGCGCGACCCTCAGATTACGAAGCGCACGCCTTAACGCGCTAGGCCATGCCAGGCTCCAGAGAACCATAACAACGTCTGAATATTTTTAAAAGTTAGCATTTGACTTGTTTTTATATCAGTTCTAATGTAACCGATTTTTTTATTTATTATACAAACTAGGGCCCAGGTCTCGTAGGATGAAAAAGAAAAAGAGGCCTGACGAGAAACGGCCTAGAACGGCCTTCACAGCAGACCAATTAGTCCGACTTAAGGCAGAGTTCCAAGAAAACCGTTACCTGACAGAGAAAAGACGACAAGACCTGGCTCGTGAACTACAACTTAACGAGTCTCAGATTAAAATTTGGTTCCAGAACAAACGTGCAAAGATAAAAAAGGCCATTGGTCATCCGAACACACTGGCTATCCAGCTTATGGCCCAAGGTTTATACAACCATACAACAGTCCCTGTTCGTGATGACATGGACGATAATGACATTGACTCATCATAGACTGGGATGTAGATACCGTATATCTCACATACCTGATTGTACATATTCCTATAAAGACGATTTGACGTCTTGGCTTACTGGCCTTCTGCTCATATATGTTATAAACTCAGCACTCGTAGCTTGACATGGAAAAGACGTCACAGCCCTCCAGCACTTGACATTTTCTCAAGATTAAAACTAGAGACGATTATTTAAAACAAATTATATATATTCGTCGTCCAGTCTGCACGTACCATAACTTCATCATGATTTTAACTAACAACCATTAATGTATATTAGGACACGGTTGTCATAACTACGAGTATCTAAGTCATTAAGTGCTAAGGTGTCTGCAAAGTTTGCACCTTATAAACACACATATACACAAATATATATATTGACGTTTCTTAAGTACTTAGCTTTTTTGTATATGGAATACTGTACTGCCATTACATGTTATCTTATCTAGCTCTCGACTGGCATCTACCATATGACAAAAGCTGACTATTTCTCTGTTTGGGCCAAAAATAAATAGAGTTAGTCAATTGGTAAGAAACGTATTTCGTGTACAGATTTTGCTACACTTTATTGATTCGCATATGGTAAAGAGATTAGTGTGTGTCGAGATGTAAAGCTAAAAGTTGGCGTCTCTCTTGCTGTAAAAAACGCGCTCCGCAAAAAGACTGACTGCCAGATAAATTCTACTGTTCGGTCAGACAAGGAAAAACAAAAAGTTAGATTTGGTTGCTGTTGACTGGTTATATTCTTTTTAGTTAATGAATTAAAAATTAGGAACCACAGGTAAATCTTCACATAACTTTGTGCAAAAAATCTGAAGCACAAGAAAAAGTTTTCTTTTACTTTCTTGAGTTTCAGAATTTTTTTTATCTCTAAATAATCTAAGAATTAGTTGGTCTAAAGAGTGTAAGGGCTCTATGTTCATATTTTTTTTCAAGTCTTCCTTGGTTTGGTTTGTTTTCATCAGTGCTTGTGTTAAACCTTCCTGACTTTAATCTTTAAACTAGACTTCAGTATATTAAGCTTCACTAATTGGTTATATTTCTTGACAAGAAACTGAATCACTTACGTAAACGTTATAGCTTTAAACAAATTAAAGGAACGAAATAATTTGACATTTTGAAGTTCCGTGGTTAACAAGCGCCCTACTATGTTATTGTAAAACCACTAAATTATATCAGAAAATAATCGGGCCCTCCAATAGGCATGTCTTGAGAATAACACATTCGCAAAATTTAAATCTTATGTTATCCAAAACGTTATATAAAGCAGTAAAACGCAATTTTTAACACTGATTTACTGATCAAATGAAGTGTAAGTTTACAAACCAGAGTTTGACCGAGAGTGTGGCACCAGCAGTTAGGTCTTTTTGCATTGTTAATGGTGTCAACAATATATCTTTGTTCCACAACATCCAGCTTTTATCACTACTGTTGTTATTTTATGTTACTTTGAAACAGAATATCACATCTGTTTATTTATTAATTGGCTGAAATAAAACTTGCAGGTACAAATGAACACTCTTCTTCGTAGAATATTGCCATAATTTAAGGTAGATACAGAACAATGACAACTTAGGTTTGTGGTAAGCCCTCGTCTCCTTGTCAATAAGTGTATCCAAACTAGCACCCAGAAAGTATAAAAACAGTCTGAGATGTCTACCGGCTCAAAAAAGAAGTGTTTTAGTTTTATTAATATTTTCTTATTATACAATAAAGTAATTAATGAAGTTAAGTCTAAAAAGTAAACTGAAGGCAGCCTCATAAATAAAAACTCGAGAAAAATATGATAACTTTATTTCAAATTCAACCTGACAACGATGTCACATATAAATATTCAAGAAAATTATAATAGTTTTGTTATTAACCTCAGTATAAGAGGTCTAAGTATATTATAATGAAAATGAATGGATGGACCACTAAAGGTCTTCAAAAGCAGGAGCGAAAAATAAACTGGACTTTAACTTCAGAAAGAAAAGAAGAAATGAAAATATATTCAGTGGACTGTAAATATATACAGACATAGAAAAACTTACAACCTCTTAGATTTTTCAAGCGTATATATAACGCAAGAGAAGCGTTCAAAGTTAAATAAAAGAATGCTACGTCAAACTTTGATTTACACTACAAGGCTTTCATCTCGACTCACTTAAGGTTGAAACAAACACACCAATGTACGTGCACTCTAATAAATAACTCAGTACTATAGAAAATATTTCATCTTTTCTATAAGGCTTCTCAAAATAATATTCGTTAAACTATCGACTGCTGTAAACATTTCCAAAACATTTCTGCCAAAATGTTATGGAATTTTATGTTTTCATTTTTATTTTTTGTATGGTGATATACATAGTTATCTATTGTATTCACGTAACTTTATTAATTTTTAGTCTTGATTACCTTTGTCTGTTTCAAATACTTTTTATCACATTCTAAATTGAGTTCAAATGAAGCATATTCCTATATCTAAAGCAGAAACGAGTTTATTTCTCCAAGTTCCACGAAGCTAGTAAGAAGTACCTAAAGAAATGTGGGCCTGACATATACGCTTCCTGTATTCTTATTATCACTTTGTTTATACGGATATTTATAACGAAGTTACCTGTTGTATAGTAGTCATCTTCTGTACGTTTCAGTGTACATATGAGTTTTCTGTAAAAAAAGATGTTCTGATAAATGGAAATAAACTATTTTTAGTGCTGTAAACCGTTTTCACTTAAGTGTTTTTCAAATGGGCATAATCGTAATTAGCAATTTGAGTATCGTTTGCGTTAGCTCAAATCAACTCGAGAAAAGTAACTTGAAGAAAATTTACAAGTTCTTAACCCTACTTAATAAAGAACAATTTCTAGCTCGTTACACGTCCGGAAATGTTCTGGTTAATACAGTAACACTAAACGTTCAACACATATGTGAAAAGCCATCATTTATGATTTTTTATGAATAACTGCATACGTGATAAGTGTTACGAAAATATGTATTGTTTGGTTTTTATTAATGAAAACAATGCTAATAGTACGGAAATTAGTATAAAATAAACACAGAAAACATCCTGAATTTGTTTTCTCTAATATTGCACTTAATAAATATTCATCGTGTTGCTAATTTACATTCAGTGTAACATGCCATAAAATCACAATAGATGTCTGAAAAGATTACGTCAGATTAGCAGAGGTGTAGGTAGACGAATTAGTGTAGACAATTCGCTATACCTTAAAAAAAGGTTATTTTTATTTTAACATTCTTAAATAATAGATATGACAAAATAATTACATCAAAGGATTGACCAAAAAAGTCAAGGATATTTCAAAATACCCACAAACTTCAACGCTTTCGAATAGTTAACTTTTTTTTTTCAGATGTAGCAAAGATCTCTAACACTATTTACTGTAAACTTTTGTCACATTCACATAAATTACGATAATATTGATGGAGTTTATAAAATAGGTACATATGTGTTAAATAATGAGTTCTAAACATATATAACTCATGCGATTTCACTGAGTTACAAAATACGTATCCACTTGTCTATGGACACGCTTTGAGAAGTACTCTATATGAGATGTAATTCGTAAAAGGAAATATATAAATAGGTTTTATGGCCACCAGTTTTTCCCGACTCATTTTTGGCAGCTTTCATTGCACGTGTCTCTAATATGTTACGTGCATTCTCAGCCTTGCATTATGTTCTCTCGTATATTTAAATGATATGCAATTTTTTACGTGCCCCCCAGTGGCTAAGCGGTATGTCTGCGGACTTACACGCTAAAATCCGGGTTTCGATACCCGTGGTGGGCAGAGCACAGATAGCCCATTGTGCAGCTTTGTGCTTAATTCTAAACAACTAATTTTTTTACGTTTTCTATGAAGTGGAATTTTTGCAAATGATATCACAAGTAAAATCAAACGTGATGTTGAACTGACAGTTTTTAGGTTACTGAGTAATAGAACACTTTCAAGTCTCGATTGGCTTCAGAACTGACAACGTTAACATTCACTGTTTCAAACATAGCAAATTGAGCCTTAATAAAACAAACAAAGACAATTCCAATATTAATTTTTAAATACAATATCTTTAGTTTTGATCACGACAAAAACATCATTTCAAGATGTTTATTTTTGTTAATTTTTAAATAAATAATGTTGTTCGTCGTAAGTGTCGAACATATTGACTTCTAATTCTAAAATTCTAAAACAATTTTTAAATACATTACTTTCCATCTTTATCACTACAACTATTGCTTTTGAAAAATTACGGGAAATAAATCCTTTAGTAAGCGACAACTTTTTCATTTTAAGCTATTTGAGACACTTAGTGTTTGACAATTTGACACAGCGGATGACAAAATCGGATAGAACAAAGATGTTATTTACAATAAAGCGACGTCATGTTAGACTTGATAGGTGATAAAAAATTACTCCCCCCCTTGAGTTATGTTCCGAAAACGTTTCTTTTTATCTTTAGGACACATATGTAGTCAAACATGATGTCTTTACTGTCATAGTAGTGAAATTAAGAACTCGCATTTTCTTCTGCCTTCCTATAACACATACTTCTCCATGTTATTAATGGTGTCATACTTCACAAGACAGAGAAGCTTGTCAAATTACTGTCCCACATGTCCTGTCTCTTAGTCTACTACTGCTACAGGAGTTGCGGCTAATTAGCACTGGTTCTGAAAGTAACCATGCTCACGCAGGAAACTTGGGATTCCTCTCCATTACGCAGGAAAAGCCTTCTATTAGAAGTTCATCAAGGGACAAGAGTTTGTTTAAAGAAGTCAGCTGATGTCGTCAGAAATCACACCGTCTAAGACCTCACACGTTGACAAGCATCAATAAGCTAAAGCTACTCATGTTTCTCGTCGTTATTATCGTCGCATGGTCATGAAAATAAAACGATACAGCGGCATCGTAAAACTTTTTTTTATAACAGAAAAACCTCTTTACCTTGTTCAATCTACGAAAAAAGCATTGGTCAGTGTGTGTGCTTGTATAAATTTTCATATCATATAAACTTCTTTGTTCACTTATTTACAGAGGTAATCGCTTCACGAAAGCATAGAGCTCTTTGTTCTTAGAATAGTTGTCTTTACAATAAAATAAGTTAAATAAACAGTGCTAAACTCCAATTTAGTAGCAAATAAGTATTAATAACTATATTATGTTAACATTAGATATAGCAAAACTCAATAAAATATCATAAAGTCAATTATCGTTGATATCTTCGAAATAATAGTTCATTCTAATTATCTTAATATTCTGTTTGCAATCCAGTTTATTGAAAAATATTAACTAACATCTCATGACTATAATTGAATCAAGGTTTTAATTAATGCAGTATCTACAAATTAATATAACATACCAACCGAAATGAGCTCAAGAGATATTTACGTATTATATTAACTCTAGTTTAAGCCTGAAGTAAAATTAAACCATGTCTGTTGTATATAACATACTAGTTAAATACATTTACATTTTGATTGCTTCGTTTCATCACAATGAAAATGACAGATAAAAGTTGAACGCCCAAAAAAGAGAATGAAAGAGAAAACAGCTGCATAGATGAATAAAATAAACAAGAGTATATCTAAAGGGTGTGGGAGGATAATTACAATAAGTTTGGACATATAATTATCTGACGATAAATTATAGCATTTTAAATCATAAAAAGCCAGCTGAAGAAAGCAACTATGGGTTTTGAATCAGCTATGCCTCACAAGAATAGACTTAAAACATCTATTTGTATAACTAATTTGTAAACATTGTCCAGGTGTGCTACTTTTTACGACGCTCTTCTACACTAATTATTACTTAACACTTTTACACTAACAACTGACTACACATGTAGATCAAATACACTCATTGTAAGGCAGACTAAATCAGCAACCAGTTTTCTAATTTGTTTTACTTTGTCCATTTCCTATCTCAAATTATGAGTGTGTAAAATAGCATTTCTTATGTATCTTTTGTCTCCTAGTTCTCCAGTAGGCTTTTCATTGAATATCAGGACACGTCTGCCGGGCTGGAAGGTGAAAGACAAACAAATACTGTAGTCTAAGTACTTTTCTCATACATATTAGGCGCTCTTAATGATATAAAAACAGCAAATGATTTTGATTTAGTAAATAATTTGTTCGCGAGTAATATAAAAAAGGTTTAATTTTTATGTTTTAAAAATTAGTTCATGACATTAAAAGAGAAGGATGTAGCGAAGCTGTGCAATAAGATCTATCTAAAATACAAAAGAAATATTACTTTATTGTTGGGGGATTACGAATATAATAATAAAAGGTTTGAGTGGGAGGCAGATAAAGAATTACATCAGATTAAGACGATAACGCCCCAGTATGTGATTTACGTCTGTATGATAATTGTATGTAACTATTCAGCTTTTATTCTTAATAAGCTTCAAGAAATAACATAATACTCAGCTTCATTCAATGTTAATTTTAATATACTTTATTTTCTTTCATTGTACAGGTACTATTCAGCACCAACAACCTCCAAATAAAATGTTTCACGTTTCTTTATTTTAACGTTAATATTTGCACAATATACTAAATTCCTTTTATCAGCTTCTTCAGATGAAAATGTGATTTAGATAAATGAAATAGAAATAAAATGTTATCTTCGTTTATCCATGTCAAAAATTGATGTTGGTGATATAAAACTTTAATTATCAATATATTCTACATATTTGTAGACATTCATTGCCTTCATAAATTTCTGTTGATCATTTTAAAGAAGTATCCACCAGTGTATATTATCTCTGCGTTCTTATTAGTGTGATGGATCTTATACAAGACTTTCAGGTAATTAATTTGTCAATCACAGAACATATAGCTATCATTGCATTTTAACTGTATCCTGACTGGTTCAACTTGAAAGAATAGCTGCAATAAAGTTCTTGTTGCAACGTTCCATAAATTCTATCAAAATGCTAATATAAAACAGTAATATCTAGCTTGGATCCTTTGTACAATGTAGACAATCGTCGTTATATTATATATGTCAAAAAGTACTTTGAGATTATTACTTGGTAATTACGTGATAGTTGAATAATGAGCGCTTTTATTTATTTGTAAAATTCGTTACATAACATCTTTAATGTCATCTGTTGTAACCATTTTGCAAGAAGTAAAAATAAAATCCTCTTTTATGGACGCAACGTACTTGTCTGTATAGTCCTGTTCACAGGGATATCATATTGTAATAATAATAACAAATTATTGACCCATTCATGTACATTACTGGAGAGATGAATCGAATACGTTAACCTTTACTATCTTACGACAAAATAAGCCTTTACACGAGACAACGTAAGTAGTATGCAAGTGCTAATATGAGCTTTATAAATTTACAACTTGGAATGTTGTTTTCTTGTGCATATAACTCATGCTCTCTATAACAAAATGTACTTCTTATGATAGAATTTCTTCCAGACGCACTAGACTTTCATCACTTATTTAAGAAAAGTTTATCTTGAAATACATACAAATAAAACTACAATGTGTATATGCATATATATATCAGTTATATTATTTCATTGTGAATTCCATGGCTCTATGGAAGTTATTGTCACAGTATAAGGAGATTCAAAGCGAGAAATTGAAGTAACTGACTACTGAAAGTAAATTACTATAACTCGTGAAGGAAGAGGAAGTTGTCATAATCAAACTTTTATAAGTCGTACACACAATACTTTTCTTTTTAGCAAAAGTCAAACAAGAGGATATCACCCAGAAAACTGAAACCTCAATGGATGTAAGTCTCGTTTCTTCGTACAACGATCAGTACAAACGTTACCTCACTTGCTCTTACGTCTACACTAGAATTATCTGCTTTCCTGTTTGTTCATAGATTTAGTATTGAGTTCTGTGTCTCTCAAAGCCAGTGTACTTAGACTAATCTTCTTTCTCTGTGTGTTCATAATCTAAGACTAGACTTCTTTTTCACGCTTCTTGTACACTTAGATCAGGTTTTTTTTCTTTCCATGTGCTTGTATACATACTCTAAACCTTTCCGTCTCTCAGTATACTCAGACTACTTTCTCTCTTTGCAGTCTGGTTAGATTCTCTCTCTCTTTCTTTCAGTTTGGGCTTCTACATTTTGTCAGAGTTCTCTGTGTAAATTTTGATTTATATTCATAATGTATATGTCAGTGCCGAGAGACATTTTGAGCCTTTGGTTTATATATGTACATACCATATATCGAATAACAGTGTGGGCTGTTGACTTATATTCATACTTTTCATATTAATCGCTATGTAAAAGTGTGAAATTTTAATCTACATTTATAATGTTCCTCCTATAGACATGTGGGCCTTTGATTATAGATCTAATGTATGCACCAATTATTTTGTAAAATTGTAAGAATTTGGTTCTCACTTATAATGTGTATACCATATGCATAGTGAACTTTTTATATTTTAATTTATATTAATACTATATTAGCAATGCGATTACTAGCAGTAATCCATTCACAATAAACAAACTTCGTAATACAAGAAAATTTATAATAAAATGTTTTAAGCATCATAATATTACAATTCTATAAATGTGTCATAATATTGTTGAATATAAAATAACTTTTGAATATAAATGTTATTTGTCGTGTTATAAAAATACATAATTTTAAATTATACTCTTCATTTATAACTTTTCATAAAATTGCACATAACACAATTTTATAGCATCGGTTTTTAATTATTGTGACTAAAATGATTAAGACACCTCAATTACGAGACATGTAGACAAATCTTTCAACAAGGACCTGTCATGGCCAGATGGTTAGGGCGCATGAGTTCCAGGCCGAAGGAGACGTGTTTTAATCTGCCGTCCTAACAAACGTGTTCGCCCTTTCATGAGCGTTATAATGTGACGGTCATTCCTACTATGGATTGGTAAAGAGTAGTTCAAAAATTGCTAGTGGGTGGCCATGAGAAGCTGCCTTACCTCTAATCTTACGCTGCTAAATTAAGGACTGCTAGAGCAGATAGCCCTCGTGTATCTTTGCCCCAAATTAAAAAAACAACAACAACAAAACTTTCAACAGGTTATTTGCAAAAACTACTTTTTTTTCTCGTTTACTTGTTTTGTTTACAGCACGTCACAAACGATCTTTGTTGAACAATCGTTTCCTAAGTTTGAACCAAGACAGCTCCTTTTTTTCCCGTGTTTGGAAAACAAAACAGCATAAAACAATCAAACTGTTTCCCGATTATTCGGTTTGACACTGTGGTTATTACAGCCTGTAATACGAACAACGTGAAAAAACCCCTTACATTTGGAAACGCTAACTTCCTAGCATGACGCTTTTAGATTTGTTAGTAATAATTCTTAGTGCACTGTTATGTTGTTAGGTAATTTTGTTTTTCGCTAATGACAACGACTCAGACTTCTCGACTCATTATCCCAATAATAAACTACAGATTATGCTACAAAAGAAAAGAAGATTTTTTTACAATGATGTTCATATTAAACTTTAAGTTGATAATAAGCATTTGAAACGAGATAATTCTCAAATTGGATGTGTGTATTAAGAACTACAAAACATACGTATGAAAGATGAAATAAAAGTCTTTCACAGTGCAATAGGAGGAAAATTAATACATATCCAAAAAGTATCTTTCACATGAATTTCTGGCAGTGCAATAGGAGAAAAATAAATACATATCCAATAAGTATCTTTCACATGAATTTCTGGCAGTGCAATAGGAGAAAAATAAATACATATCCAATAAGTATCTTTTACTTGAACTTCTGGCAGTACAATAGGAGGATAATTAATGCATATCTAATAAGTATCTTTCACTTTAATTTTTGGCAGTGAAATAGGAGTAGAATTAATGCATATCTAACAAGTATCTTTCACTTTAATTTTTGGCAGTGTAATAGAAGAAGAATTAATACAAATCTACGTGAAAATCACAATAGCATAGAAACTAAAATACCAAACACGCATGTACATTTTTGTATATTGTGAATTGCATCTGAGTATGTGCATGTAATACTTTAATATTATCGCATTAATTATCATTTTTGTAGCGTATTAATAATACTTTTACTGTGATTAAAAATTAATAAAACATCTGTTTTTCTCTTTTTGTATTAGAGCAATATTTTGTGAAAGAAATTGGTTATGAGTTGTAAGATCACCTTGAACATTATCGAGCCAGTAACCATCCAGTTGGCCTACTTTAAAAGTACACTCCCAGTACTAGTTACCTGGAGTGCTATGACCTTCTGGTTTTGGTGATAATGGTTCTTAGCAAGGTAACCTATTCTTAAATACACAGTATAATAATCACTCCTTTTCACGATATACTTCCTCGCCTCGGAATTTAACTTGAGACATTTCGAACACGAGACTAGTATTTATGAAGCATTTTTAACGACTCAAATCATTACATTCCTCCCTTCCTCGTCACAAAAAAACCATGTTTCTGACTTTGTTTCGGTTACGTATACATGTACACAACTGGATATACATTCTGTGCTCACTGCGGGTATCGAAACTCAATATTTTGTCTCATAATACATATCGATTAGCTACTAGGTAGTGGGAGCCGGGTCACAGTTTAGTACTTGTTTTTCTTGTTATCAATGTATATGTTATCATTAGATAAATCGATATCTGATATGCTCCACCCCATCTTATCTATCGCAATATGTGATTACTTAGCGTTCTTAAGTATGCTTGAATCTTTGACCTATTTTTTTTTAGAATTAGGCAAGACATTCCCTCGACATGCAGCTAGGAATTTTGTAAAAGTATCGTATGTATTTAGAATGTATTCTTAGAATGTAACATCACCTGACTACTGAGTGTTCAAAAGTTTTTCAATATGAAGAAGCAGCCTGATAAGGCCTAGAAATTAGGGTGCTGAACTCGTAATCTAAGATTCAAATTTCATCAACAAACGTGATCGCCCTTTCAACTATGAAGGCGTTATAAGTAACGGGCAGTCCTACTATTCGTTGGTAAGGAGTGGCCCATGAGTTGGTGGTGGATGATAATGATTAACTAGATCAGATAATCCACGAGTGACTCTGCGCGAAGTAAAAAAAAAATCAAAACCATTTTTAGAACGTACCTAGTTGTACACAATGCCGTCACCTGAACCTTGTCTAATCGGTCACAATTCTAATATCTTATCGCTAGCAAGATATTTTTAACTGCGAGGAAAGAAACATCAACTTGTGTTTCTTTATTTTATCTTTATCTACCATATTTTATATGTAAGACATTAAATTGCTTTCCTTCTTCAAAAACATTTATTATTAGAGCAAAATTATTTTTGAAACTTATTTCGGCCATCAGAGCTGTTTTTAAGAACAACATACCAGAAGCTATCACTAATATTTTTTCTCAGAGCTATGGCATATCCAAAACCTTTTTACATCCGAAGTGGGTGTGACAAGCATTCTAAAGAGAAACTATTTCTTTTCAATTGGAATATCATATTTCAAAGAACATTTCTGAAACATTTACACGGATGATTATTTCAAGTTTCAAAGTACTGTTTGATCACTTCTGTCGAGCACTACTGTTTATACAGATATCATTATTTGTATTTAACTCTGAAAAAAATTATTTAAGATTTTCAATTATTTCATATGCAAATGATTTCAAAATTATATTAAGATTCAATAAATTGTGTTATTATTGAATTCTAATAAAATTTATAGACATTTGAATCGTCATTAATGTCTGGAAAACCCTACTTACTATTAGTTTTTCTAAAATCTTAAAAAAAGGCTGATTAATAGTTTCATACATACATTAGTATTAGTCGGTAATCTCCAAAGGATAAAAATAAAATATCGTTTAGCAACATTTTATCTCCATAAGATAATTTAGATTTAATACTTCTAATCCCAGTAAAAAACAGAAACGACCGTGACGCTCATTACACTATGTAACACAAATTTTGTTCCTGGATAGCATGTGTTATTTCTTCATTGCTTATGTTGTTAAAAAACAGAAAATGGGCATTATTTTCTTCAAACTTTGTTTTTGTGACCTGGATAATGAAATTTAGAAATTAACCTATTTTATATGTGAAAACGGGCAAATCTGCACATTTTCATTCACATAAGGTCTGAATAAAACAACAAACGAACCAAGATTTACATGTATTTATGCTCTAAAGTTATACAAAAATGTTTAGAAGTGAGTAGTTTTTCGAGATTTACAACTTTAATGTAAATCACTTTCACGTATCAGCCCCCAAATATAGTCTCACATCATGTTTTAGTTGTACGCTTCCAGGTCAGAAAAGCAAAGTTTGAAGAGAAAAATAGGTATTTTCTATTTACTTTAGGCATAAGCAATTGGGAAATAACACTTTCTGCCCTGGAACAAGAAAAAGTAAAAATCTTGTTACATAGCGTTATTGGAAGATCCCATACTCGTCAGTGAACTTTACTAATATAAAAAGAAATATATTGAATTGCCACGTAAATCAGAAATTGGAACACTTGTTTAAAAGTTTTCAGATTTTCTGTCACTTTAACTATTCACAGCAGTTTCATTGCAAAATTAATCAGATGAATTGTTTATCTTTGAAATTGTTAAATATATTTTGAATTTAAGATCAAATGCTACAAAAACTGAAATTTAGGTAAATGTTCCTGAAAATACCGTCAAAGTAATAACGATTTTAGCTTTTCAAATTCTGTATTTCACAGTAAATATGGTATAGTTGGGTATACTATACGATTATAGTATGAATATGAATTTAATGAAAATAAACAAATTAAGAAAACAGTCTTCATTACAAAGCGATTAACGACTGAAATACATCTTTTTGAAAATATTAAGTAATGAAATAATGACATTGTTTCTAGGAAACGTAAAAGTTTGATGTATCAAATTTTTCTCATTAAGAACTTTTTATTAAAAATCTGTCAATTTTTTTGCAATTAAGTATAAATAACAATATTTCAGTTTCAGAAAACTGATTGCATATTTGATTCACTTACACTTCCGCTTTCAATGATACATTGCTATATTGTTATACAACTCTTTAATACACCTTTATTAGATTTATAAAAGTGTGGAAAGTTTAGGCAAAATTAAACAACTTTAAATTTTTTTTTTAATTTTACGTTCCTAAAAGTAGTACTTGTATTAACAACGGTTTTACATAAATATTGTTATGTTTCTAAGTGTACATGAACAGAGCACGAAAAGGAAATTTACTTAACATTAGCTAATGTGTGAACATATATGAAAGACGGAAAATGATAGATGATTTTATTGCTTATGTATTATTATGTTTCTAAGTACATTTGAGAGTCTGCGTAAACACAAAATGAAAATAAAAGTTAGTTAAAACTGTATCATATGTGAGCAGATATAAGCGAATTGGATACATATATACCCACACACATACACATATATATATAAAATTTTGTCTATGTATAGGTTTCCAACTAAACTATTTTACCTAAATGTAGTATGACAATAAAGTGTACATAACATGAATTGATGTGTGAACACATAAAAGTCGACATATAAAAAACTATTTCATTGTATATATATTGTTATGTGTTTGAATATTTAGGCTTATATGAACATATAAAACTAACGAAATTTCAAAAATTACCAACTTTATGGTGATTTCAATAAACTTTCTTTCGTGATTTGAAAAATAAGACAAATAAATTCTTAAAAGTATAAAAGATATATATATATATATATATCTTCAGTGTTCTATACTTATATATATATATATAAGGAAGGTTTTATTTACATTTTGAAAATGTTATGTATATGTGTAAATATTTTGTAAACGACAACATGTCGTGTTGTGTTTGAATTTTCATTTGTATTATTCATTTTTCCATATTGATATTATTGTTTAGAAGTTTAAACTAATATTTTGTTATTCATTTAGGGTAACATTTTAGAACTTTCTTGAATTAAGTAAACCAATCATATGTTTGTTAATGAGTGCTGGTGACTTCGTGTCTCGACGTGTAGTCTCGTGCAAGAACGGACACGCGCGGATTGCTCTAGAGTTGTATGGAAATTGCAAGATTGTTCGAGAAGTAGGCCTATCGGTATAAAAGACAGTGACGCGAGATAGATTCAGTCATCAGTTTTTATTCGATAAAAGAAGATAGATTCAGTCATTAGTTTTATTCGAAGAATAAGAGTGAGATTCAGGCATCAGTTTTAGTTATTTGAGAAAGATTAAGTGTTTGCTGTGAATATTCAACTTGGATTTGTGATTGAAGTTAGATCTACGGAAGCTGTGATTTTATTCCGTCAATCTCTACGATACATCTGAATTACTGCTTGTGCTGAGAGACGGCGAATTTATTCAACTGTGAACTGTTTCGGAATTACTTCGTGGGACCAAATTCACACCCTAGACTGGAATTTGAGACTTTAATTTTAGATCATTACATTAGATACAGGTCAGTACCGTTTTGTAGTGTGATTAATTGTGAAGTTTGAAACTAATATTATTTTGTTTTGTAATTAATTTCGAATGTTATAACTTAATATCTGTCACTGTTATTATATATAATTTGTGTTATATCTGTTATATTTGTTAATAGTTTAGTGTAATAAATTATACAAGCTGTTATCTGTGTTTTTCTGTTGCGTTTAGTCTACGAAGAACATAAAACATTAAAAAATACGTAACAAAAAAGACATCAAAACAAAACAAAAATCTTGTAAAGTTTAAAAGTACATGGTCAACCTAGTAATATTAATGAATCTTTTGTCGCTCGCTGTACTAGCTTTGTAATTTTTATTGCTACAGTATTATTAAAGCTTTTGCTGTTGCAGAATCATTAAAACTTTTATTGCTAAATTAACGTTAAAGCTATCGGTGTTACAATATCACTAAAGCTTTTTACTGTGGTGTCGTTGAGCTTTGTTTTCAGCTCTAGTATTAGTATCAGTTGTTTTGTTGTTGTAATATAATTTTATATAAACGTAGTATGATAATAAAGTTTACATAATATCAGTTGATGTGTGGGCACATAAAAGTCAATATATATATAAAAAAACTATTTCACTGTGTACGTATTGTTATGTGTTTAAGTATTTTGGTTTATTATATTTTAAACATGTTTTATTTTAAACCAAGGAATTTAAAGTTCGGTGTAGGTTTGTTTCACTGGCTTCAAATAAAGTCTGTGACTTGAAAAATTATAAGTATGTAATCAAGAAGCAAGGCACTATTAAGAACACATACAATTCAAACGAAGTACGGTCGCAAAACTTCATGGTTTGTTCAGTTAGAGAGAGCGTGTGCTATTAAAAAGGGCGAGGTGATCTAGTAGAAATACACGTAATACACGAGGGATGTCGTTTGATTCTATGAAGCCACTTTGCTGATTGAATAAGCTTATGCTTATGTTTTTAATTGTGGGTAGTATTACAGATTTCAATTAATCGGACGTTTTTATGATCGAAATCCCTGCATAGTGAATAACAGCATGTATAAATTGTACTTATGTAGCTTTGTTTATACTTTGTTACTGCATGAATACATTACACTTTATATATATATACATAGAGAATTGGAGGGCGTGAGGGATGAGTATCAGATATGATTTTAATTCAGTAGCTAAGATTTAAAATCATATCTGTCATTATCTGGTGCTTAGGGTACTTCACTTGTAGTCTTTGTATTGCGGGTCTGAAATTCGTTGCCGAAACTACCACCTCTTTCAGTTGCAGAGACAATATAATATGACGGTCAATTCTACTTTGGCCAGGTCGGTTAAGGCGTTCGACTCGTAATCTAAGAATCGCGGGTTCGAATCCCCTCGCACCAAACATGCTCGCCCTTTCAGCCGCGGAGGCGTTATAATGTGATTGTCAATTCCACTATTCGTTGGTAAAAGAGTAGCCCAAGAGTTGGCAGTGGGTGGTGATAACTAGCTGCCTTCCCTCTAGCCTTACACTGCTAAATTATGGACGGCTAGCGCAGATAGCCTTCGTGTAGCTTTGCGCGAAAATAAAAAACAAAACAAAAACAATTCTACTATTTATTCGTAGAGAGAAGCCAACGAATTGGCTTGGATGGTGTTGACCACATCTCTACCTACTCACTAGTCTATAACTTCAAGACTATACATCAACTGTGTTTCAGTTCATATGAATATATTGTTTCTGTGTCTAATACCCCTTGTAAAAATAATGAATAAATTCAAAAGCTCCATCTGCTGTTGAAGAGTCATCTATTTTTTTCCAAAATTCATTAGCGTTAGGCTAGACGTATATATACACGACAGAAAAGATCACCATGTTAAAATTGTATTAGCACTAATCAATTATAACTATTATTAAAACCACGTAAATAACTCTCAAAAGCATTATTTTGACAAGCAATTTAACAATATGTGTAGAAGTCTCGAAAATCTTTACAAATGTGAATCAGTCAGATAGCGTTTTTATTTTAACTAGTGGTGAATGAGTCAGTGTTTTATACTCAGCCAATCAGCCAGGAAAATATACTAGTAAGTTTACATTTTTGTTAGTACTAAACAGTTTTAGTGGGTGTGAACATGGTCTACAAGTTACGACAAGGTTTAAAGCTTGAAAGATTATTAAAGGGGGACAATAAACTAATTTGTTATCGTCACGTACTCTCTGTGTTATATTATTTTCACTGATAATTTAAAATAATCCTCCAAAAAAACAATAACATTATAACACATCGTATTAATTCATATACTGTAACAAGTAAATTTTTGGCCACAGTCTAAAATATCTATGGGTAATAATTAAAGAAGTATATTGTCAAATTTGTTTGCTTCATGTATAAACGTAAGTCCTCGTAAGTAGTGTTTTTATTAAGAATGCAAAACACAAACGTATGTATACTAGAATAAAATAAATAAATAAATAATTTAAATATTCTACTTAAACTGTAACTTATGTTCCCGAAGATTACTCCGCAAAATCAAATGCCCTTAGAATTCAGGTATATCCTCTCCTTATTTTGAAATACTGATTATAGAGAAGAAAGACATCCAGCAGACTTTGTCGTCACAAGGACTTTCGAATAATGGCATTGAATATCACTCTTAAAAGGCATTCATATTTGAAAATACGAAGCGTGCTACATATTCAGAAATTTCGATAAACAGCCTAATGTGCTAAGGCCATGCAGCTTAATTTGTAATAAATAACGGCATTTTATTAAATATAGATATATAAGTACAAATATCCGTAAGTTTATCAAGCCCTGTAATACTATGAAACACCAACAAAATTAACTGTATATCTGAATCAACTTTAAAGCATTTGCACAAAACATTTATAGTGTAAGTATTCATTTCTATTGAAGTTAATTACAAAATGTATTGTTAATAATTATTACTTTCAGTTATGACTGACATAACACTAGTTTATGGTGTAATAAATATATTATATATTTGACAAGAATACACCAGTATACATATAGTATAAAAAATACATGGTTTATCTTATACGAGATTAACCAATGCACACAGTGTATATTTTACTGGGATATTACAAGGTACATTGTGAACATATATTCAGAAACATAACTGTACTTGAAAATTTTTATTTAAATGTCGAAAACCAACAAAGAGTTAGAAATTAATAGGCTTTTAAAAGTATCATATTGTACATATAAATAGCATTTCGCAGAATATTTTGTCTCTTATTGTCTAGCATAACTGACGCATTCTGGTATTTTACGAAAAACCTCTCGAGCAGTAAGGTGTAGAAGACAAAACAAATACGAAATGCCATTTCACACGCTTTCTATTTTGAATTTGTTTCAAATAAAGTAATATAAAAGCGGAAATATAAATACCTGCACTGAACGTGCGTTTGGGCCTATTGGCTATAAATTAATTCAGTTTACATTTTACCGAGGTACTCCAATACACCTAGTTTACATTGTACAGACACATCAATACGCTATAGTATATATTACTGGAATACATCAGTATACACAGTTTACATATTACTGAAATTTATTAATCTACATAGTGTAGCTTTTACTAAGAAACACCAAGGTACATTTGCACATTTAATTGTGATACATTAATACATATATATAGTATACATGTTGCCAGGATGAAATGATGTACACAGTGTACATTTAACTGTGTATTACCATACATCTTTATTGTAACGTCCGAATATATGTAATGCACGTTCCAATGAGATACGTCACAAGGTACACAATTTACTAAGATACATCAAAACGTAAAATGCACACGTTACATACCTTACCAGTAAGCGTAACGTAAATTTAACTGAGATAAAGAATGTAAACGTGCTTGTTTAACTATAAAGTTTTACCAGTATGCATAAAATACATATTATCAAGATATATCAATACGCATATCACAGTTTATCGAGATGGATGTCAGAATAAACAGTACATACACACT
Organism: Carcinoscorpius rotundicauda; assembly: GCA_011833715.1. Classification (NCBI taxonomy): domain Eukaryota; kingdom Metazoa; phylum Arthropoda; class Merostomata; order Xiphosura; family Limulidae; genus Carcinoscorpius; species Carcinoscorpius rotundicauda. The sequence continues at coordinate 54,577,079 of CM022399.1, read as the reverse complement.
ACCTTGTGATGTATGAACATATATGAAGTCAATTCTATTGAGATTAAAATATATAATGTATATTTTACTGGTTAAACCAATAAAGATGTAAGATGCGCATTTAAATATGCACAGCATATATTCTATTGTGCACAATTTCTATTTTAATGAAATATAGCTATTTTACTTTATACTCAATAACACAATGAAACACGTCAATTATATTAAATCCTAGTTTATTTATTATTTATATTAGGGGCACTTATGACATTGTCAGGGGTTGTATGTAATCATTACAAATTTCTAAAAATGTCATTAATAAAATATATTACCACTCAAGAGGTGAAGCCGTTAAAAGTTTTTGTTTGCCAATAATTTGTCATTTGTGTAACTTTTTAAATGTTCTTGTCTAAAATTATATTTTGTTTAAACATAAAACACTTAGAAACAATGTAATTCGAAAGTAACAAAATATTACACGATATAACTTATAAAATACTAGATCATACAGTTATAAAATATAAAAACAAATACACCTCAAGTTATATAAAATAACGCCGTAAATTTTTTATTTTTTTTAATTTCCCTTTGAAAAATAATATTTTTCGAGTGTGTGTTTTTCTTATGGTAAAGCCACATCAAACTATCAGCTGAGTTCATCGAGGGTAATCGAATCTCTGATTTTAGCGTTGTAAAGCTGTAAAATTACCGCTGTACCAGCAGGATACATTTTTCGGCAGATACAGATATTTTAAGCAGAATTTCGCGCAAAGCTACACGATGGCTTTTTGCGCTAGCCGTCCCTAATTTAGCAGTGTAAGACTAGAGAGAAGGCAGCTATTCATCATCACCCACCGTCAACTCTTGAGCTACTCTTTTAACACCAAATAGTGGGATTGACCATCACATTAATACGCCTACACGGTTGAAAGGACGACCATGTTTGGTGTGACGGGGATTCGAACCCGCAACCTTCAGATTGAGAGTCGAACGCCTTAACCCACTTGGCCATGCAAGGTCACGTTTAATTGAAAGTAAATAAAGTTGGATGTTTCCGTTGTAAAGTTATTACTAGTTTGATATAATGCATCATGGGAGTTTATCTTTGTCTTTTTTTTATTTCTGGTATCTTTTCTCAGATTTTTGATTTACTAGACTTTTATTGCTTGAGTGATTTTATTACATTTTGATTATATTTTCATTTAATTCAAAGAAATGTAACGATAAGAAGTCTTTAAAGTAAACAGCTAAAATTTCCATTTGTAATGGAAAATTTTCTTTAATGTTTTTTTTTTGTACAGTATTTGTTCCCATCAGCTACCGTCATTATTCTTAGAAAGATGTTCATTTAAATTAGGTGTTAGCAAAAGGTCATAAGACCATAACGTCCCCCACTGGTACAGTGATAAATCTATGGATTTACAACGCTAAAATCAGGGGTTTGATTCCCCTCGGTGGACTCAGTAGATAACCCGATGTGACTTTATAAGGAAGATCCTAATACACTCTCCATCACACCAAATATACTCGCCCTTTCAGCGTTATAATGTAATGGTCAATTCTACTATTCGTTACTACCCAAGAGTTGACGATAGGTGGTGATGACTAGATACCTTTCCTATATCTTACACTGATAAATTAGAGACGGCTAGCATTGGTCAGCCCTTGTGTAGCTTTGCGCGAAATTCAAAAACAAACACACACACACACAAGACACGTAACAAAACTTCGGGCCCGATATGGCCAGGTGGTTAAATTGCTAGATTCATAATCTGAAGGTCGCGGGTTCGAATCCTCGCCGCGACAAACATGCTTGCCCTTTCTGCTGGGGGTGTAAAAAGTTCGGTCAATCCCACTATTCGTTGGTAAAGGAGTATCCTAAGAGTTGTCGGTGGGTAGCGATGACTAGCTGCCTTCCCTCTGGTTTTACACTGCAGATAGCCCTTGTGTAGCTTTGCGCAACAAAAAAACTTCAATAATTATTTGAAACTGAGGTATGAGAGAAACACCGCGAAATAAATATTCCTAAAAAAGAAGGAAGCTATTGAAGTTATATTGGTAATGAGTCTTATTTATTCTCCACTGAAAAAGGCCCCCTGTTAGTACAGCGGTAAGTCTACTGATTTACAACGCTAAAATCAGGGGTTCGATTACCCTCGTTGGGCTCAGCAGATAGTCTGATATGGCTTTGCTATTAGAAAAACACACACCCAATGTTCTATTTTTACTTCCTTATTGCTAATATATCATAATAGTTCACATACAACATGAGTTATTCATGTCTTTTTTACTGTTTTAAATAATGTATCTGTATAGATAATAATGTCACGACATTTTCAATCAATTACAACAACGCATTTCACCAAAGTTTTTATAGAAAGTCACAATTAATGCTGAAACTTGTGGGTACAGGCATTAAACATATTACCAGCTAAAAGTTAGTATGTAAAAAAGTTCATATTTTTATTTTCTTACTAATGGTGTGATGGTATTGTAGGAATTACTCTTTATTATTAACATTTATTATCTTTTAGGTTTTATTTTTTTAATAATTTTAAATGGAAATCTAAAGAAATGCATCAATTACATGTGATATGAAAGTTATAGTTCATTTATTTTCTAAATTAGCACTTTTAAAATATACGTAGTAGTTAAATGTGGTTGTGTAAGTTTATGGTACCCAGTGTGATCCAGTTTATTTGTTGTATTAAGAGTCTGACGACATTTGTAATAGTTAAATGAGTCTGTACGAAATTGTGGTGTTTAATGTAAAGTTTTAGTTAATTACTTTATATGTATAAGTGCCCCTTAAAGTGTTGGCAATAGTTGAAGTTGAAGGTAAAAAGGTTGTTTGATTCACTCCCGGTCAAAAGGTTATGATCACCTAATCAATATTACAAATATGTACTTTCTTCATTAGGTAACTTGGTCTGCGTAGTTACTTCTTTAACAATTATCCGCTTAATAAACAGTTTTTAGTAAGTGAGCGAAATTGTAAAGGTAAACTATTTCGTACAGAACATTAATTTTCTTCGTTAGAAATGTGTGCACAGAAACCAAGCGCCCACGGCGGTCACTCTAAAGAATCAAGGAGAAAAGGTGTTTTTCCCTCGCACCTAACCTTCCACGAGGTACAAAAACAGGCTCCTTGCTTACTCTGAATAATTACATGCTCCTTGCTGGCTCAACCTCTGCGCCTCCTGGTGCACGCGCAGCTAGAGTCTAAGTCCCCGCCTCCGAGAAAAATGGCACCCCCAGATGGACGCAATAGTGGGATTCCTGCTATAAGTGTATGAAATCTTTTCTTCAGTTTCAACTAATGATTATATTCTGCAGCTGTGAATGTTTTAACGAGGACCTTCTTTACTGTAATTGATTCCATGCAATGTGTGTGGTCTGTTTGTTTCCAATCCTGGAATTTTGCATTTCGGACAACTAAACTGCAACCACATAACCAAGGAGGAAAACTTTGTTGGCATATAAATGACAAAGGTAGAAATATAATGTAATTTATGTCTGATTTAAACGGTTTTGAAATATGTGTATGACATTATACAACGTGACTGATTTTTAAATGATTTCATTTTCACGCATCTTTCATTCCAACAGTGTTACCACTCCTTGGAGTATGACAGGAAGTTAAAGTTAACTAAAGACTTGATACTTTATTACACCAAGGTTGAACTGTAGTATAAACAAACACAGTCTAGTTATACAAAACATCGACCGTAAATAACTTATGTCTTCTTAATTATTTTTGGCAATTTGATGACTAGTAAAGTTTAAAAAGTCAGTGTCGAATTAATCTTGATGAATAAAAAGCAAATAATGTTAAGTAAGTTCTATATTCAAATCATTCAGTGAAAGCTTAGCGTTTATTAAAACAGGGTCAAGCAGTTTAACAATGTGTTAATTCAATACACTGTAAAAAGTGTTAAAAATAAGTTCGTGTTTGTTTGGCTACACAATTTTAAATGTAAAACAACACTACCATTGAATTAACAAAATAGAACACAAATGAGTTGGCTGGTGCTCAGTCTTTTTCTTAAATTTTACCCAGTACACACACTCCTAAGAATGTTAGCAAATTAAGGCGTTTCATCACATAAGTTAAAAGTCAAATACTATATAAAAACTACTTATGAGATTACTTCAGGTGCATGGCGACTTATTTCCACCATGTGCTACTAGTAAACAATTCAAACCAGAACTTATCTTAACGAATGACTCCACAACACAGAAATACATTTCAATAAAGACACTTTTAAGTTAATAAACCCGATTTAGTTTGTGCTGTTAAGAAAAAAAGTTGTGTTTTTATATCATTACGCCCCCCAGTGGCTCAGCGGTATGTCTGCGGACTTACACGCTAAAATCCGGGTTTTGATACCCGTGGTGGGCAGAGCACAGATAGCCCATTGTGTAGCTTTGTGCTTAATTCAAAAAAACAAAACAAACAAATATATCATTACAACAATCAGTTATGTAACGGCTCACACAAATTTATGTTTAAGACACAATTTGCGTGGTTGTGAAATAATAAAATAATTGTGTTAACTTACAACACTTCATTATTTGCAATATCATAATAAAACTCTGCTAGTTATTGTATTATATTTGCTCTTTGACATTCTTCACTATAAAAAAAAAACTTAAGCCTTTCTCCACTTAATCTGATATGGATTCTCTTATTGCTCAACTTTCGCAATGAAAGACATTTAACTAAATTGTACAATGTTCTAATCACTAAAACTAAGAGTATGAGGGCTGAAAATAAATATCTTGGTCTTCGAGCAAACAAAACTTCAAATTCACATTTATTTCATCTTATCAAATGAACAAATCGTTTTTCCTACAAAGTCTCAAAATGATTATGTTTTATCTGACGTTATAACTACCCTGCATGACTTCAGTTTCAAGTTGCTTTTTCTGATCAGAGGTTTTGAAAGAAATTTCTGTGCACGGTGATAATTAATAAGTATCATCACGGAAAAGGTTATATTTATAAAATTTTGTTATTTACGTAAATGATAATCTTAATGTACATGGGAGAAAAGTTATATCAGTGTTATGGTGCTAGTATGCAGTCATGTTAAACCTATATTATGTTTACATTTGTTTATCACCAAATCAAATTAAGAAATAGAAAAAAAATAGATTTATATTTTATATTTCTAGCATGTCAGATAACTCTTAATTTTACATGTAACTCAAGAGCAGTGAAACAAATAATGAAAATTTTGTTTTTCCTTTTGATATTCAAAATTCACACAATAATGCAAAGAGATTATAAGGAAAGAGGTGTAAAACATAAACTGAGTATTTAACTCTTTATACCTAGTTACTCCTTAGTTTGACTACAACTAGAAATTCAAGTTTACATACAATCTACCTTATCCAAAGCCATCTCTGACAGTCGGATTTATTCACACTTCTACTAATTTATTTCTTAGTTTACCTATACACAAAAACTGAAATTTATATACATCGGATAGCTATACCTTATCTATATAGATAAATATCTAAAATTAGGGAATAATATACTTTTTCTTTCTAAAAACAAAAGAAAATATCCATTCTGCATTAACATTAACGATTAGTTCTTATAGTAACTTATAAACAATCAAAATAAACCAATACTTCAAAATTAACAGATCTAACAAACAAATAGGATATTACTGTTAAGGATAATTAATTCTGATGTAACATATAGTAATAATAACCTTTAAAAAGTATCATAGTTCAATTAGAATGACCTGCTATCCATTTGTCACATACAGTATTATTCAAATTGAAAAACATTACATACCTTTCTATTTTATATATTACACAGTCATACTATCCACTAATGATGACTGCACTTATGTTTCATAATATTAAAGCGAATGTTACAATTCTCAATGAGGTGTCCGACACAATATTACCAAACAATTCTCAAAGAGGTGAACGATACAATATAACAAAACAATACTCAGTGAAGTGAACGACGCTATATCACCAAATAATTCTAAACAGGGTGAATGACACTATATCACCAAACAGTTATCAATGAGGTGAATGGCATTGTATTAACAAACAATTCTCAATGAGGTGAATTGAAACCACATATCAGTATTTATCAAACTATAATAAAAGTACCACCGGTGGTAACTGGAAGGGGCAGAAAATAAACAGGGATACTCGCTTTAAAATGTTTTGCCTCTGAGCTCAAAATCGTCTGTATGACATGGAGCTAAATTTTAGCCTTAAGCCAAGAATATTCCTATTCTACTGTCTGGTCACAAACAGTTCCACCCCTCAAAGTGAACAATCATCCCAGGTACATAAACAAATTTGAATGTAATGATTATTACTTTAAAGTTACATTTAATGGACGATTTTGACAACGTCCATATGCTTCTGCACTTGTTTTTCTTTTTCTTTTTATACATTACGTGCATTATTATATTATTATGTAACAGCAGTTAGACATAGCCCGCTTAACACCAATCTCAAAAGTGGAACACTGATGCTTAAAGCTTGGGAAACACTGCTGTATATTATCAAACAACCGTCACCTTTGATCACAGATTAAATTGCTGAAGTCAAGAAATTATTATAATTTGTCTAACAGTTAGCTGCTCAGAAAAAAGTGGGGTCTGTATCACTATGACCTCGGTACAGATCTACAAAGGGTCAACACAATACACTGATGTTCCTTTTAAACGATTGTCAGTAAACCTGCCACTCTTAATAGCATCTCTAAAGTCCTCCTTTCACGCGTATAAAGTCACCAATCCAACACTTCTTTTAAGCGACGTCTAATTGCCCGTATCCCCCCTAATGCTAGGGTGCCAGGAGTCGGAAACATTAAGCTTGTAGCTCTGCAAGAAACCCCCGAGGTGAACGAACGATGAGCATGTTATTTTAAACTTTCATCTTTTGGTTCCCAGGAACCTTAACTAATTTTTATTTTATTTTTCCAAAAAGCTAAAAACATTTTCTCAGGTGCTTACGATATGAAAAGGTTTGTCGACCATTGATGTGAAGGCCAACGCTATTGCTAAAATGTTTACTACAGTAACTTAAAAGCACTTATCAACTGTAAAGTTTCGCCTGGCGGCTGCTCAGTCCTTCCCGTTATTTATAAGGCCAGATTGATGATACTTAGCCTTTCTTTCTATGTTTTAAACTAGTGAATGATCGGTTCTCCTTGTTTTTTAAAAGGTTAAACTGACGGCTACTTAAGTTCATAACTTCTGGATCGTTTCTCTTATTTAAAAGTTGAAGCTATTATGTTGTAAGGTTTGGATGGTTACATCTCGGTCCTTCTTCTAATTTACAAAGTTGGACTTGCAGCTGCAAAGTATTTTTATTTGTTGTCAAGTTAAACTTGTGAGTTTTTAGTTTTCTATTTGATTACGTACTTAAATGAATTTCCACAACTTGGGGGGGAAGACAGGAGAAGATTGCTAGAGTCTCACAGTAAATTATCAGTTTTATGCATTTATTGCTTGTGTTTGTTTCTTGAAGCAACAAAGAATTTCAATTATTAATAAGAACTTTTGAGTACTAGACCGTAATTATTCGTTTTAACTTGAAGAAACACCAGAAACTTTCAGCCGTCTATAACTTCATAAATATATGACCCTTAAGTATCTCAAATAGGATTGCTGTCCAAATGTCACTAGAATATTGACCGTACTTAACGTTAATTCCAATAGTATTTTGACCCTATCATCCACAATTTCAAAAGCAATAAACCATTTCAAGGTCTAACTAACTACTTATAACAGTGAAACAAAAAGATCGCATGACTAGCTTTCATTATATACCACATGTATTAAAAAATAATTATGATATAGGTGTTTCTATTTTGTACGATCTAATACTTTAAACAGGAAAGGTAAAATTATATTCACGTTGTATTAAATTTCGTACAACATCTACACTTAATAGTTGTTTGGTTAATTAAATTGTCTATGCCGGGGACTCTTGAACTGTAGTACATGGAGCTAATATCAATACAATTAATATAAGATATCACCAAATTTGTAATACATATACATACACACACACACACATATATATATTTCTTACTTTTTACTCTCTACTTTCATTGACATGCCAGTATTTTCATCCCTACAAATTGACAAAGATAGCACCACATATACTTCAATCGTGCCAGAAAAAACAATCGTATCCTTCGAATTTATAGATAAGTGTCAAAAATAAGAATTTTTGCAACTGAATCTTTATCTTTCTTTTATAATCAGACGTTGGTTTGTAATTTTAAATAAAGTAAAGGAAAAGCGGTCCGCGAGCCAGAAACGTTTGAGGACTATTGATCTTTTCATACACACCACTGTTATAAGCAAGTACAGTTAACTGAGATTTATGAAGACTCGATAAACAACTGATTAAGTTTATAAGGTTTTGCTAATTATTCATCGCCTGAACAGCATGAGTCCTGGATTTCAAACACATTCTTTATTTATAATACAATATTTAATATTGCTCATAGAAATATTTTATAGCATATACAAATATTTGTATAGTTGCATCGCTGCATTTGCACGTGATTGTGATGGTTGCTTGGCCCTCTCGGTTATTTATAAGGTTAGGCTGGTGAATATGAACAAACGTAGTGGTACTAAACACCTGGAAGATAATATGTATTGATCAACCATTTTCTTTTTTTCTTTTTTTTTCGCTTGTGGAAGTCTTATAACATTCGATGAAAATTTGTATGTCCAAAAAGCAGCTTTAAAGCTCTCAAAAATAAAGCTAAAAACAGTTTAATTTAAAATAGTAGAACATTTGTGAGCAGTTAAGGTTACTTAGTTGTGCTACGTTCAAAGAGAAAGATTAAACGATATTTTGTTAGAGTTCCTTGGCAAAGATGAGATTCCCCCTGGGACCCCAAACTACAATAATTTTATTAACGTAAACCATTCGTTTTACATATAATTTTAAAAGAGAGTTTATAAATTTTACTAAAATCTTGAATAGAATAAAAGAAAACCACCTCGAATGAATTCACATGTTATTACCTTTGGATCTTCTTTTGAGCCTAGCAGTAGAATCTAGAAAATTTTATAAAGTTTATTTGTAACTTAAGAGTTATCTTCACAAATTTTCCCCTTAATTTTGAAGCGATAAACGTGAGTATGGCCCTGGATGGCCAAGTGGTTAGGGCGCTCGACTCCTAATCTGAGGGTCAAGATTTCGAATCCCCGTCACACCAAACACGCTTATCCTTTCAGCCGTTGAAGCATCATAAACTGATTCGTCACTGTTCGTTGGCACAAGAATAGTCCAAGAGTTGACGGAGGGTGGTGATTACTAGCTGCCTTACCTCTAGTCTTACGCTGCTAAATTAGGGACGGCTAGTGCAGATAGCCCTCGTATACTTTTACGAGAAATATAATAAACAAAAAAACAATATACAAGAGTAAAGTCAGCTGGTTAATTGCACCCACCATCAACTCATGAACATGTTTTGTCTAACCGAACAGTCGTATATATAATGCACCCACAACACAGTTAATCTATTTATTGCAGTAACGGAAGTCGTAGATCCATAGTCCAGAACGGTAAAAACTGAGCCATATTTAGTCCCATTGTGAGCTGTTACGTAACAGGTTTAAAGTGGTTATTACTGTAACTAATGTCACCAACTCTCAAACATGGTGACATTATCTAAATTTTTGGACTGCACAACATAGACGACGCAATGTGTAATTCATAAACTATCGACTTTTTATCGTACCATTCCATACATGTGTAGTCAAAAGAGTACATTATATCTTGCCTGTTACAGCACGTTGTATAAAAAAACTAATCCAAAAACTGGATGAAATAAACACCTTGTATCAATTAGTAGAAGTAAATGGAATTTTTGTTAAGGTTTCTTGTGTGACTCAAATGCTATCATTGATCCCATAACCAACCAGTTGATCCCATCGTCCCAAAAGTAATATGATATATAAATAGTTTAGAAACATGTGTATAAAAATCTCATCTGTAATCCTTGGGCTGATGTCTTATAGCTTTAGTGCAAGGAATGTAAGTAACAAACATTTCATTGACTGTTTTCACGGGGAATGCCTTGTGACTAGAGTTCATTTATTTTTTGTTGATTGCTAAATATTTTTTAAAACTTTACTTATAGACAGGTGAAAATGCATTTGTACGGCCTCTCGATGTTACAGAGATAGATATAAAGACTTATAACGCTGAAATAACAAGGATTCGGTACTTATAGTGGGCAGAACACATACAGCCCATTGTGTATTGTTGTGCTTAACAATAATTGTATCTATATCTACAAATGTTATGTAGTTTAGTTTTAACCAATGAGAGAGTCTATAGTGTAATCGAAAGATAATTACATATTTTAATACGTAATTACAATAATATATTTTTCAACTTACTATCGTACATAGTTCCAGTTATTGGGGACAAATGAAGTAATTTATCTCTGTAAACGTGGTTACTGTATATATTTGTTTGCTTTTATCAGAGTACACTTAAAATGGAAATGTATTGAAATAGCGATTTTCTTATGTAAATACAAAGTTAGAATGATACTCAACTTGATTTACACAGACGTAAATAAGCGCACAGAAGGATGTAACTTCCTACGCATAACTTGCAGTTAATTCTAAGATTACTTCATTCTAAACATGTGAACATTTGAAGAACAATTAAATTAGAAAGTAATAGAGAGCGTTGGTTTCTTCTATCTCCAAAACTATTAAGTCATGTTGATGTTAACATGCGGAAAACAAATCCGCCAATCGAGGACTGAATTTATTACACGTTCTTCTTACTCTTTTTTACTCTTACTTAATACTAACTTTGCCTCCTAAATATTTTTTTCTACATTTTGGTTTAAGGAATTCTTATGTATTAATTCCACAATTATTTTCAGTTAAGCTTGAAGTACATTTCTAAAAGTATTTGATTAAGATTAACCACAACAAGCAAACAAGGAATGATTGAAATATTCAATTGACATAGTTATTTTGTGACAATTAATATCCTGCAAAGATCAGAAAAAAGAAACTAATTTGTCAAAAAGTTGAAATATAACGTTTAAACCGAATATGAGTAAAAAGTATAATGTTTTAAGAATAGAATAAAAAATACAACAGTGAAAAATATAAGTTTACAATTTTTACATCTTAAGCAGGGTTATCATATAACTGTAGAATACTATTTACTTATTTAATATTCAGACTAGTCAACTAAAGTAATAGTCTGTTTGTATGTTTTTGAATCTCGAGCAAAGTTATAAGAGGGCTATCTGCGCTAGTCACCCATAATTTAGCCGTGTAAGACCAGAAAGAAGGCAGCTAGTCATCACCACCCACAGCCAACTCTTGGGCTACTCTTTTACCAACGAATAGTGAGATTAACCGTCACATTGCAAGGTCCATAAAGCTGAAAGGGCGAGCATGTTTGGTGTGATAGGAATTCGAATCCGTGACCTTCAGATTACAAGTCGAGTACCGACTTTTACTACCTGGCCATGATGGGCCATAAAGTAATAGTTAGGTAAATAAGTAAAAAGTAAATAAGAGAGACGCATTTATCCAAAATACTTCTAACAATTTCACTCACTAAAGCTGAGTAAATTAAGTAAACAAAAATAATAACTGTTTACGCTCTAATACTGAGTAGAGTTGAAACAACAAATAATTAAGTCACCTTATAAGCTACAAACATTGGATTAACAAAAGTACTAAACATAGCAAAAAATCACAAATAAACGATAACCGTCTCTTTTTTCCGTTTTTCACACAGAAAAGCTCTTAATCGTCACTGAGGAAATTAAAAACAACTAAAACAATTTTATAGCAGCTTGAAATCTAATAATGTTAGTGAAACGCTTAGGTTCAACCAAATGTGTGTTTTTCTCAAAGCAAAGCCACATCGGGTTATCTACTGAGACCATCGAAGGGAATCGAACCCATGATTTTAGGGTTGTAAGTCCGAAGACTTCTCGCTGTACCAGCGCAGGACTTCATGATTTTAGTGTTGTAAATCCGAAGACTTATCGCTGTACCAGCAAGGGACTTCAACCAAATTAATTAAAGACAAAAATACTAAGCCATATAACAAGAGAGTTTTCGAAGAGTGGACCTATCTTTTATTGAAGGTATATTTGCTCCTTATTGAGAGAAGTTCAACCTCCGAAAGACGTTTCGTATTTTTATACTAACACTTTGAAACAACAGTATTTCAGTTTCATCATTTTATTACATTTTCGTAAAATAATAAATATTTGTATGTATTTAAATAACGTATAGATCAGAAATATTATTCAGATTCAAGCCATCCATTTATTGACATTTCGCACATTACAAGCAATTGGAAACATTACTGCTTCAAACTTAAACCCCTACTTTATTGACGTTTCGCACATTACAAACAATTAGAAACATAACTGCTTCAAAATTAAACCACTATTTTATTAATATTTCACAGATTACAAACAATTGGAAACATTATTGCTTCAAACTTAACCCTCTCTTCTATTGACATTTCGCACATTACAAGCAATTATAAACATTACTGCTTCAAACTTAAACCACTACTTTATTGATGTTTCGCACATTACAAACAATTAGAAACATAACTGCTTCAAAATTAAACCACTATTTTATTAATATTTCACAGATTACAAACAATTGGAAACATTATTGCTTCAAACTTAACCCTCTCTTCTATTGACATTTCGCACATTACAAGCAATTATAAACATTACTGCTTCAAACTTAAACCACTACTTTATTGATGTTTCGCACATTACAAACAATTAGAAACATAACTGCTTCAAAATTAAACCACTATTTTATTAATATTTCACAGATTACAAACAATTAGAAACATTATTGCTTCATACTTAAGCCACTATTCTCTCGATATTTCGCACATTACAGGTAGTTGGTTATTTCTTTTACTGTAAGTTTTGGTTACATCCAAACGATTAATCAAACTTTCTCTCTGTGTGCTCTGTTACAAAAATCTATATTCGTGTCTATAAATGTAAATTACCAGAACGTATGGGTGAAAGTAAAGAATAGTGTAAAAGTATGCCAAACAGAACAAAACTGTTATATCCAATGTAGACGAAGCTTTTTCTCAATACCAGCTATCATCAAGTCAGCTGGAATACGACGAAGATCGTATTCCATCAATCACAGAGTAAAATGACTTTTCTATCGCGTAAACTAGTACATAAATAAGGACTTGCAAGAGTTTTCTTTCACATGCGCACGTATGAAAGTGAAATCCTATAATCTGTCTAAATTGTTATTGTGTTTAATCATCTATTACTGTATAGCGGAGTAAGCTTACTCAATGTTCGCACTTTTTACCTAACAACCAAACAGTTTCAGTAAGAATCTAAAAGGTAAGTATTTTGTGTAACATTAATCAATTATGTAAGAATGTAAAAACCGTTATTTGAGGAAAAATATAAAGGGCAAATCGTTTGTGTGACAGTTTAAAAGTTAAATCCGTTATGTAAAACTCTGAAAGGCTAATCGAACAACACAAAATGTTTTCAAATAAATACATTATCACATGGTTTCTCTTTATACTAGAGGACAATCATAGGTTTTATCACTAGACAGTAACACAGATTTTACCTTCACAGAAACATTGCATCATTAAGTGATAATACAGTGTTTACATTATGAATGTATTCCAACGTTAATATAATAACACAGCGTTTGTACCATAAATACTTGTCTCACAATAACACTGATGTTATCAGTAGAACACGGATATATTTAGTTTACAAAGACCTTTCAACACGTGGTGATATCACAGTGCTCTTGTTATGAATATTTTACAACACAGTGTTTGTTTTATGAATACCTTGCAAGAATAAAGCCATGGCACTTGCTTCATGAATTATGCAGTGATATAAATTATAGGAATGTTATGATACGTTGCAGATAATGTTTAATAACCGTTCTTGGGAGCATACGGAATGACTGATATCTGTCATTTTGTTACAATGATACATGCAGTTAATTCCTCAACAATATGACATCAAAGAGAACGTTGTCTTAATTTTAGGACATATTTCTATAGTATAAACAAAATATCTATTCAGTAGGTCTGTACAAAAAGTGAAACATTGTCAAACTATGAACTTTGCAGACACAACGTGTATTTCCTTATCTTCATCTTAGTTATGTCACATATTACTTAATCTCATAATTATTTATCCTTGGTTAATTGTTTCTCTTATATAACTTGCAAAATTCGTGGTTCCTTAGATGTTGAGCATTACGAAAACGTGGTTTACATTTTACCGACAGCATTCCAGCTGGCAGAACATGTCCATGACCGTGAACTGCTGTGAACACAACGGCAACTGTTGGGCGGGCTTCCTTTGCACTCGCCGCAGTTCTCATTGGCGAGAAGGAAGGTTTGCCTTGCTACTGCTTGGTTGACAACTCCCTCTTTCATCATAAATATCCCGGGTAAAGAGAACACCAACGTTGAAGTAGTTTTAGTGTGACCTCTCGCACTGAGGAGGTAATTCAAAAAGTTTTATGAATGCTGCTTATTTCGAATGTTCTTTAAACTTCGATGACGCAGGTCTGGCTCGCGTTGTGAACATATTGAAGAGTTCCGTTCCAGCGGACCCAGCGAGTTGAAACGGATTTAGTCAGTCTCGTTTTTCTTTGTTTTTTTAGTAGTATTAAACCATGACATGACTTTTCCAAAATAAAAGCCACAATGATCGTCCTGACAAGCGCTTTTTATAAGATATACAACACGACGTGAGCGAACAAGTCGTGCAGAAAAGTTTCGTTTTTCACAGAGAAGTCCAGCAGAGGCTTTTGTAACAAGGGTACTTATTGTGAGATTTTGCAACGCTAGCAATGTCAATTATTAAATAAACCTTACGGTTTCTTCTCGCTTCACCTCATTTACACTATAGGACCACTATCTCCTTCCCAATCTTCTGTGTTTACTTCTAGGAAGAAAAAATGTTTTAATTTTGTCAACTCCAAAATACGAATGCGCAAAGCAATACGTACCAATAAATAGACGTAGATTTTACCAGGTGTGAAATACATCGCTTTAAAATGTAATTTTATGGAGAAATTAGAGCCAAATATCTTGTTATTGACACAAAAATTGGAAATGTACTAATACGAATTGATTGATTTGGTATTACTAACCACTCAGCTTAAATATTATATTAAAAGTTTTTTTAAGTTTACAGATATTTTAACGTGTATTAGTCCGAGAAGATAAATATATTGAAATTGAAAATATTTTGTTATCCTAATACTTATTTATGCGTTTGTTTATTGCAAGAATACAAACACGCTTAAACACTATTATTGCGTAAGAGGATAGTTATGGTTCTGCACTTGAAGACAAATATGTCTCAACCATTGTTATATAAGACGGTAGTTACGTTCTATTGCATAAATACAGACACGTTTGAACATTATTATTGCACAAATACGGTAGTTCATGAAGAATTCTAACATTTTAGCCTACGTTCCTTTTATTAAACCTGCTGGAAACTTGATACGTTAAGAGTGTTTCTCTCTGTGTACAAATATATATAAGTACACCAGGTCAATAAAAATTTAAAGAAAAAGCAGGCACGCAATCGCGAAGCTATATTAAAATTGAATTAAGAGGCAAATTGGATGGACTTCTGTGGATCTGTTGATACGGCTGTTGTGTACATCCTTTGTTATTTGTAAAAGTAGACATGGAAGGTTAAAAACGCATAACATCGATTACTAAATGAGGGATGAGCAGCTACAATCAAGAACTACGTATGAATAGTACATATGTTGTAGCTCTAAGTCGCCAGCCTCACAGCTGCTTCACTCAGAAACGCATTAGATAACAACAAAGTCAGCAATAGAGAAAACAAAATAGATCAGAAAACTGTCGTTTTCATGGCAACTGCGTCAAACAACGCTTGAATATTCTGGTTTCAGGTTATTCAAATAATACAACAATAGCGTAACAAAATGAAACACCAAGTCAAATCCATTATTAATACATAAACACATTTATTTATACAACGTTTTTAAATGTAGTAATCCTAAACTTTCGAGTATTTTTAGGTCAATATCGAACTTGCAGAAAATATCAAATACAAGTTAACAACGTTACTGTATCTTCGTTTTGAAAATATAAAGCTATTATAAAGAAAATCCTAAACACGTGTTTGTTTATATTTTTAAGATACTTACCTAATGGTTACAGATTTACCTATTGAGAATCACAAATTTTATCCAGAAACATCTGGGCATGGGAGAGTGTGTTACATATCCATGCTATACCATATAATTTAATTACTGTGTTTTTTTTAATATCTGTGTCACAGCTTTCACCCTTCATCTCATTTGTCAGTGAGGGCGGTATTTCTAAACTTCAGGGAGTGGTATACCTTTTCCTGGATGTTGATAATTAAAATCGACATAAAGTAGTAACAAATAAGTTTTAAGTTTACAAACTGACTGATTCCGTTACTATACAGTGAGATGGAACCTAAATCGTGGCAGCAAGTACGTCATAGCAGATATCTGATTGTAATAATTTCGGATTCAAGTCTAACCTATTCTCAGTTTTCACCTTTTTAGAGAAATATATTACATTCAAGGAAAGACATTTTGTCCTTAGCATTTCTGTCGTCAGGATAATTCGACGTTGTTTTTCTAACATTATTTTAAAATTTCAATGATGGATTAAATCAATTTCACGTTTATTTTCTTCTTTGTGCTGGTTACAAGTTAAATTTTATCCCAAAACCTATAAGCTGTAATGCTTCACTGATCTATTTAAAACTGACTGCAAGTTGCTCAATCAAATTTGTTTTACGTTGATGTTATTATAAGTGTATAGATTAAATGTTTCACAAAAACGATAAACTGTAATGCTTTGCTGGTCCATTTAGAACTTCACGAAAGTTACATAATGAAAAATATTTTATTCCGTCTTTGGTACTTATACTAACATCCAAATCTTTATTGTATGAGATGACTTTTCATTCATCTAATTTTGAAGAAACCTTTGATGTTCGTGAGAAGTTATATTGCTTTCTGTTACTTATAGTGTAAATGTAAAAAAATTCCACCGTCCTACAGTTACTTGGCCTGGCATGGCCAAACGCGTAAGGCGTGCGACTCGTAATCCGAGGGTCGCGGGTTCGCGCCCGAGTCGCGCTAAACATGCTCGCCCTCCCAGCCGTGGGGGTGTATAATGTGACGATCAATCCCACTATTCGTTGGTAAAAGAATAGCCCAAGAGTTAGCGGTGGGTGGTGATGACTAGCTACCTTCCCTTTAGTCTTACACTGCTAAATTAGGGACGGCTAGCACAGATAGCCCGCGAGTAGCTTTGTGCGAAATTCCAAAACAAACGAACAAACTACAGTTACTTCTTATAAGTATAAAAAATTATTGGTTCTTTAGCAGCTTTTCCAAACAGACAAAAGCATATGTTATCTGGAGTTCTGAGAAAATAAGGTCCCTTCATCACAAACTGGTTTTCTGAAACAAAATGTCGAAACGGACTAGCTCTTTGAAACCTTAAGTTCTTACAAAATAATTCTTTGCAAGCCCAAGTTCTTACTAACTAGTTCTTGGAAATCCAAAATATTACTTAGTAGTCCTAAACCCTAAATTAATACCAACTATTCTTTTTAGCTTCCAAACTCTTACCAGTAAATTTTCAGAAACTCTCAGGTCTCACGAACTATTTCTTTGAAACCTTACATTTTTACCAACAAGTAACTCCAAGTTTGTATTCTTACAAATATCGGATGTTTCTTTATTTTACACGTCACTAAGTTTCTAAAGTGAAATAACGATTCTAGAACTAGTTTGTTCAAATACTAAAATCTCACTTATTGTTGAAAATAATCAATTTATTTGAAAACAAATAACTAACATACAATTTCTTTTGTGATGTAACTAACGTTTGTTGGAACTGAAACACCTTTATATAGAACAATGAACAGAATATTTCAAATATAAAGGTCTATCAGTTACTTTTAAAAACAATTCATAAATTTCTACAAAAGTAACACAAGTTTTCAGTATTTTTATGGCCGTGACATTACTCTAATAATAGAGAGTGCACACAGGAAAGGAGAAGGTTCGTTTCTTAATGCTGTAAATTCTTATTGAATCTATATGTTTTTCAAACTAAATTATGGTTCACTCCTAAGATTAACAATTCTATAGATATGTAAAAACTTGAAAGCCTCTTAAAAGCTTCAAACATTTTTCATTTCTTAATAATCTTGCACTTCATGACAAACACATTTAACTGTTCACTATAAATTAAGATGAGTAATTGAGAAAATGCCCAATGTACCTAGAAATGAATATGGCTTATATAAACCCCTAATTATGTTGCAAAACTGAATGATCCAATGCACTAAAAAAGAATAAAATAACTTATGCCACATACTAGTTATTTTAAAGCTGAAAGGCCACATGTGCCTAAAAACAGTAATATAACTTATATCAAGCCTAAATTATTTTAAAACTAAATGTGAGATGCAATATGCTGGAAAAGAATAATATAATACATGTCAGATTTCGAATTATTTAAAGAATATACATAACTTTATGTAAGATATATATATATATTATAAATTATAATACTTCACTCCAAATGTAAGTGCTTTAAAGACTACACCTATCTTAATGCAGTGTTTAAGGGTGGAAGACAATACAAGTATTAATTTTCATATATATTTGATTAACAAACATAACATTCACGATTAGGAACTGTCACTACATACCTCTGTATAACAGATCACTGAAGTGGAACAACAATTTCAAGAAACGATTCTTAACACTGGACTTTCTACCTAGCTAGTAAAAAATAGCAAATACAAAAGGTGACAGCGTGGTTGAAGAATACCTTAGAATGGTTGGTTTTCCTTGATTTCATTTAAATCTTTCAAGAGGTGAGAGATTCCAGACTGGGCAAAGATATTGATGGTTGCCGCCACTCGAAAAGAGCCGTTCAAAATACGTAGAACAGATGGGTTTGTTCCCACAACCAACAAAATGGCCGCCATTTTTGCAAAATTATGTCAAGGGATACATATTCGTACTTGAAAGTTATCCAAACTATATACTTAATAATACAGTTCGGAAAGTACTAAATACACCCAGCTTAACTATACACTGACTAAAAAACAAATGCACACATAAGTGTATATCCCCTTCTTATTACGTATACTTATTACCTATATTGTACGAATTTATAATCAACAATTTTAAATAAACATATTTTTTTTGTTTCGTGTCAGGTTCTTTTATTTCTTTTTTTTTCTCGTTTACATAACTGGAAATGTATGTTAGACCTGTGTGAAATCTGAAATATTAACATATTATATGTATGGACTGAAAGTTTGAAATTGTGTTTTAAGTTGTTGTTTGCGATGGTTTCACAGTCATTTGTTGGCCCTCTGCCCCCCAGTGGCTCAGCGATATGTCTGCGGACTTACACGCTAAAATCCGGGTTTCGATACCCGTGGTGGGCAGAGCACAGATAGCCCATTGTGTAGCTTTGTGCTTAATTCAAAACAACAAACAACATTGTTGGCCCTCTACACGAGTTCTTGTGTTTTATCCACAGAAAAGGTGTATGAAACCAATCATCCAATAGCGCCGCGGGACGAAAATTAATTCCCAATGTCAGTAAAATCGACCGAGTCATGTTTCTCATCCAGTTTGTTCTTTTGTGCAGAAACTTTTTCCCATGAAATGTGATTTCGTGTACCTCATTAACGTTATTGACAGTGGAAAAACAGGGAGTCCTCGCTCATTTAATTATATGTAGATCGCAGCGCCGCCAGTTTTCAACTACTATAACCTGGAGACCTTTGTTTCCAACGGAACAGAATAGTAGAACTTAGACTACTTTTAAATACGTGCTGCTACTCTGTTGAATACAAGACGCTTCAGAATCCCTGCTGTCCCGCCTAATGTCGGTAATTTATTTTTTTATTTTACGAAAAAAAAGCATCTGTTATCATTTCAAACAACGGAAGTGAATGTTATTTTATTACAATACCACAACAAACTATGACAACATCTAAACGATTCGAATTTCAAACGAAACAAAAACCTCACATCTCACAACACATCAAAATAGTTTATTTTGCGGTTGAATAATTACACAGAACATCGTGGGGTATTCTTTCAATGATAATTAACAATCACTGCTTTAACTAAGTGTATTAAAACACAAATAACCCATTGTGTAGGTTTGCGCTATAAAAGAACACAATGAACTCCGTTTTATTTAACGCACACCATAAAATATTTTATTTCAGTGAAACGCAGTCTGTACAATTTAAAATAGTTTGGAATGATAATGGCAACATCTAGTTCAAATATACTAGAAGTAATTCGGAAACAAATACGTTTATATCGTAGCTTTCAATTGCATAATTGAACTAACAAAGCTGAAACAATATTGTTTAATTGTAAACTTTTTATACTGATGTTTTCACGTGGACTGCAACAAAAGTACAACCCTAGTTAGCAGCTAGTTCGTGCTTTATAGCAGTGGCATAGTAGTTAGCAATTAAAACATGTTATATAACAATGCTACAACAGAATTATATATAATTATGAAGTACTACAAGAATAGACTTGTTTGCAGTTAGTTCACGATATGCCCCCCAGTGGCTCAGCGGTATGTCTGCGGACTTACACGCTAAAATCCGGGTTTCCGGGTGGTGGGCAGAGCACAGATAGCCCATTGTGTAGCTTTGTGCTTAATTCAAAAAAAAAGTTCACGATATAAAAATAATGTTAAATATATATTACCTAACATAATTTATAGCGTTAACTTAGTAAAAACACACTTATTATTAATATCAATACACAGCAATATTGATATACGAGTATACCGTGTAGTTGGTTCCACATGGTCTACAGCAGTGTTTTCAACAGAAGTGTCTTGGTTGTATTGCAGATACCACATGATTCACAACAGTATTACAATAAAAATTTACTGGAAAGGAGGTATCTTGCGGTCCGCAGTGTTACAGTAGATGTATCCATGTTAACAAGTAGCAAAAGATCTAGAAAAGTATTAGAATAGAAGTGTATTGAAGATTAGGTAGGTATCAGCTGGTTTAGAGAACTGTTAAAATAGAAATCAACTGAAAGACAGGTATCTATGTTCTAGAGAGATATTACAGCAGACGTACACTATTAGGTTGTACGCACCCCTGGTCAAGAGCAGTTTTACAGTTGAAATCTACTGTATAGCAGGTACCTCATAATCTACAGCAATATTACAACAGAAGTCAACTGGTTAGCTGGTATTTATGGTTTGGAGCAGTGTTGCTAAAGTGTACTATAGTTAACAGTTGTGAAGAACAAAATGTTATTAGCAGATAGCATGGTAGAGATACACTATTATCATTGGCAGGCAATCTAAAACATTGATACAAAATACTCATATTGCTTGTTCTTCGTCTTTGTCTATAGTATGTACTTAAACCTCATATCTTGTATTTACTGTGTAGTTCAATAATAATATTTCCATAAATTACAGAAAATAACATTTAGTAAAAAGTTATAAGATAAAATTATTATCACGTAAGAATAAATACATAACATTTGAACGAATAATCTGCGCATTCAAAGTAATTGTGCTCTAAGAATAATTCCAAGTTTATCCACGGATTACAGAAGTGCAAAACATATATAACATTAGCTTTAAGTTCATCACGAACAGACAACAATGATGCTTTATACGTTGCAGTTTGTGGGAGGTCTAGCTTCTCTTATACATGAAGAAATCCGACAACATAAGATCGCCCAATGTTTCAAAGGAGTGACAGAGAATGGCAAGGCCTGTTTTCCATGAAAATGCATCAGAGGATAATTAAATTGGACAGAATTTTAATCAATCCATACATAAAAACGATCGCAAAGCAATCGCGTTTCACACAGGAAATATTTGCAACTAAGTGAAATATGTTCATGTTCAATGTATATAATTACAGAATGAAAGGAGTCTGTTCTCCTCATGCAGCCTCCAAGCAAACGATACAACATACAAGACATTCGAAGTAATTGGGGTTAATTTTGTTAATTGAAGTTCACAGTCCAGGAAGGTGATTGATTAATGAGGTTTCACCATATAAACAGATCGTCGTTTGTTTTCCACAACCCTGGTTGATATTCGTAAACTAGCAAAAACATCCTACTCTGTTGTCTCATGTATTGATTTTCCCAGTTTAGTATGAAGTGTAATCAGTTGTTCCTCTTTAGATAGATAAGAAACAAACTGGATTCTAGCATCACTACCATCGTGCCATTATTAATCAGATACAGTCAGACGACAGGAAACTATGTTTGTTCATAAAAGTATATTGTTTAGTTGTCAATACGTTGTTATCTTTGAGAAGATAAATGATATGATAATATACAAACCCTTCCTTCTTACTAATTGAATAAAGCAACCCAAGAAATATATCAAGTTATCGTCTCTTTGTAAGTACTGTACGTATATATACTGTATAAGTAACATTTCTCATTCTATCGTTTAATACTGAATACATATCTAAAATTGATAGTTTACAGAATTCAAAAGACCAGTCTGCTACATACTACAATAGCAATATATCACTTGTTTTTCACAATTAAAAGTTTTCAAAAGGTATTGCTGCTTATAAAATTATAAAAAAAATTGTTAAGAAATACCTAATCATGTAGTTTCTATACCTGCTATCACTATAAGAGGAAAATATATACTATGAAAAAATCTGGCCTATTATAGACGATATAATTATCTCACTATAACTAATGTATTTTGCTTCTTGAAATCCAATGTTATAAACAAGAAAGTTTGACTTTATTAACAAAAAGCTTCACTAACATTGTGTGAGAAATTTTGTAATATAATATAATTTTCTAAAATTGAAATTAAAAAGTTTCATTTGCAATTATGTCAATAATTGCAAACTATATTAACCGATATCTTAAAGAAACGTAATCTTATATTCAAATTTTTCTTCCTTGTGATTTTAAATTTCTGAATTGAAATAGTTATTACCGATTTAAAGGAGGAATTTTAATTTTAAACATCAAAGTAATTCAAAGTAGAAACAAATACAGGTAACATGGCGTTGCACGATGATTCATATAAACATATTATGCAAGCTATTAACTTTGCAAACAAGAAGTAGACAACAAATAAAATGTAATATATTTCAAATGTAATATTATATTTCATTTCTTCATATTGAAATTAAGATGCACACATATAGTTTGCAGAACACTATAATTTAATACTACAACTAGGTGTCTGCAGAAGTTTCTACTTACAAATATTCTTACAGTAGCATTATGAACATATATTAGAAAAATATATTTTTATCAATATCGTTTAGTTTCGGTGAATGAACAAGCTGTTTTGAAGTTTATGTTCAAATCGTTGTCTAGGAATCACAAGATTACTGTTTTTTATGTAAATTTTGTTGAAACTAAAATTAACTGCAATTTCTGATCAAACGTAATTTAACTGTATAGATCAGAAATAAAAAAGTAATACATTCTTGTTTGCCAAGCTTTAAATGTCAAGTGTCACAAATTCTTGTGATCACTTCATTTGTGTCAACACTTCTTATAAACTGAAAAGACACTAAAGTATAAAAAAGAGTTGTAGTAGCTATCTGTCCAATTAACATTTAAAGGAAAATGTTCTGATATTGATCGGTTAAAAAAAAAAGAAAGTCAAACCTGAATGCATGTTACGTCAAATCTTAATATTTATGTAGATATTCACCTAAATTATCTTATTATACTCTATACTTTAACATTGCATTTTACAAACATGGTTATTGATCATGGTTAATTTACTGTCATTATTACTTTTACAAATTACAGTTATTACATGAATAATTATATGAAATACAATGTGGTATAACATCTGAACTCGTGAACTGAATGTTTTTCTGCTTTGCATTATATATTTCATGTTTTTCAAAATATAATGACTGGAAATTGTGTTAAACACCTACCTGTAAGTCTAAAAAAAAAAGAGGTCTTACAGAAAATATTCAGTTTTTTTTTCCGATAACGCTTAATCTTGGAATAAAATATTATCAGTGTTTTCTTGAAAACACCTTGATATAAAAATAATTCACCTTCCCAACCAAATAACACCTTTATAGCGCAATATCTTGACGTAAAATATAAATATATTAATTCTTCCTTCCGAAAGGTGACAATTTTGCGCAATCACAATAATATGAAGAACAATATATTACTTTTTTCTCAATAGCATAACACCTTGAAATATTTTTAATTTGACTAATGTCATTAGCATCTAGATTGGAACCACTATCAATATTTAAAATACTTTATGAACAACACCGATATCATTAGTGCACTTTTTATCGACCTGTTATCCTAAATCATTAAGATTTTACTGTTCGTTCGTTTTTATCATACCGCAACAAATAGCACTAATTCATCCAATTTCTTATTTCTTAATTTAGAGTAGTATTTTAAACAATTCATTTCATTTCTTATTTATACCATTAACGAAATCTTAATATTATGATCAAATTAGTAATTAATATAATACAATTTTACACATCATAAAAAGTTTCACTACTCCTCTCTAAACATATGTTATTCAGTTATTTCTAGTAGTTTCCACACAACATATTTTCATTATTTTTTCCTGTCTTTCCTTATTTTAAATCTCTTCGAGTATTCTTCTACATCGGGAGCAGAATCGAATCCCGGAGTACAAAGCTGACTGTCAAGTGTAGCTTTGCTCTAAAACAGTAAATCAATCATTCTTTTACCAATACATTTTGGCACTTATTACGTTATAGTGTACGTTCACATAGTCATTTTTGTGACAGTTTTCTTTGTGCTCCTTTTAAACTGCTATATTAGTAAACAGTATCGGTAATGAGCTCTTACGTTACACATTTTGAATAGATAGATTTGACCATTTGTTTTATAATGCATCAACGCCTTCAAAGTAATGAGAGCTTTCTTATTTTTTTCTTTTGACGGCACGGAACGCGAACCATAGATCCAGAAATTCATACTCTGTATACTAGTTCCAATACACAGCCGACCAATTTACTTGAACGAAACTTCATGAGTAATTGAACAGTTATTATAAAATGAAGTAAAACTAATGGTAGATAATTTAAGTATTTACAGAAGGAAATCTTTAAGAAATAGCACTATAATTTTTCCTGATATGGATAATTCTGTAAACAACCGCGTGTACATGTGAAATATTTACAGCAGTGATAAACATAAACATTTTCCTTTCTGAAAATAACGTTATAGTTTTTCTAGCATAAAAACTTCTGAAAACAACGGATACCAATCTGATTTATAAGGTATTTTGTTATCAAATATGGTTCATTGTCTACTGCCTAGTTTCCTTGATTATCATTAGTTCATAATAAAGTATGTTTTGATTTGTTCCTAGAACTCGTGAATAATGCAAAACAAAGTTCTTTACATAATGTATGTGTGAAAGTTTTGTATGTTTACGGATTTATGTAATGCTTATAAAAAATAAAGAATAAAACAGTTTGAATGACATGCATGAAGCAGCAGTTTCAAAGTCGTGTTTAAAAATGATAATGATCTGTTAATAATGATTGGCTTTCTTAATAAGAGTCATTGAAAGTTAATACTTTTAAAAGCCTTAAGAATGCATATAATAACGTGTTCTGCAACGTTCCCTGTCCCCCAGTGGCTCAGCGGTATGTCTGCGGACTTACAAGCTAAAATCCGGGTTTCGATACCCGTGGTTGGTAGAGCACAGATAGCCCATTGTGTAGCTTTGTGCTTAATTCAAAACAACAGCCACGTTTCCACTACAAGCCCAATTCAAGTATAAAATGTCCGAACACAGAAACAATTTAAATAATCCATTTACGTAACAAACGACATCCCAAAAGTCAGCTGAAATGTTACACATCCTTGACTGTTATAATATACTTCTAGTAACTTAAATCTTAATACTATACTAAATTATAAATGAAAAAAAATAGTTTATTTTAAAATGTATGCTCTTCCGAAGGCTTAGCGAAAAGTTTGAAGGCTTACAACTCTAAAATTCGAAGTTCGATTCGCGCGACGGATTCACCCCACATAGCTCATTGAATAGCTTTGTGCCGTAATAGATATAAAGGGTAAACGTCTTGAATTTATTAGACGTAGGCATTCTTATACAGTAGATATAAGTAATTAACAAAAATAAAAACTTGCACGGTTTTAAGACAACACCCAACCATTCGCTGATGATGAGGCTTCGTATTTTATTTGAAAATCAAAGAAATTATTAAAGATGTAAAATAAATTAAAGTGTAAAAACGCAGGCACATCCATTTGTCTTGCCATTATTCTTATTGCTCAAAAATGTGATTGGAACTTATCACTAACATACTAGTGTTTTATATCGCTTATAATTGACACAAAAAGTTCGTTTAAAACGTTAAATCCCAACAAAAGTTCTTAAATTTATGTGTTAACGAAACGATACCGAAAGGAATAAAGAAAGAAAATAAACATTCAAAACACATAATTACCTAAAACAATCAATTGTCCTTTGTGGTTCATAAGATTCTAAAATGACTCAACAACACGAAACCCGAAACGTCCTTCTAAACCGAAAAAGAACAGTTTGAGATATTATAAATCTATTAAAATAAATAATATAAATATATGTAAATATGTTGGAATAGTTTGCATTGATAAATGTTGGGAGAGGGGTTGCTTTGTTTTTATTCATCGAGGCTTAATTCTAATTCACCCCATCTCTCGATCGTTTGACGTAAATTTTATGATCACATTTTAATATCATTAACAATACTTTAACTACATAACAACCAAAATTTGTATTATTTATTGGATTTTTATAACGCTAATGTTGCAGCTATTACTTTTGGAGTTGAATGTTATCTTAAACACCACAATACACAAAAAGTTCCATGGATTCTCACAACTGTTTTTATTCGTTACTGAATTCAAAGCGCCATCATTATTCTTTCTTTCAATTCTCACCGTTACTGTTTGGCTTATTGTTTTAACTAGTTAACTACATGTATTCAAATGTTTTCTGTTTTGTTTTTTGTATAATTAATTTCTTAAAAATATATTTGATTTTTAAGATTGAGTTTTTTAATAGGAATGAAAGTCATTACAAAATATACACCCGAAGAAACCTGATCGTTTTGGTACATAAAGACTTTTCACGGATAAGAGAGACTACATGTAAACTTAATACTGTGTAAAGTTACTCGGGACATCCTTGAGAAAAAATTCAGTGATTTGTCTAGTCGTTTTGTGAAAAGAAAAACGAGATGTGAGCCGATTTTTAGGTTAGAGCAGCGCAAGATGAATAAATACTTGTGTTATTTTATGTCATCAAACGAGGTTTAACCGACTTCAGCAGGTCGTCTGGATTACAATGCCCATGTGAAACCTTGATTGAAACACTATTCTATTCCAGTAGTGTACTAGGTATTAACTCGAATACAATGTACAGTGCCAAGATAATCAGAGCAGTATTCTTGTCTTAGAGTATTAAGTGCATATCATAACGTGACTGAAAATATATTTTATAAAAACTTAACTCTAAACTAACTAGAAACGAGTTTCCAATGAGAAGATTGTATACTAGCATTTCAAGTACTATGAATCTATCACCAACTACCACCAACAACGCCTTTCGCTCAATAATAGAGAACATCAGGGTAATTAGGGTTTTGACGAAATGCTATTTTGATCAGTCGTGTTTGTTGCAAAATATACCATATTGTATAGAGTGACGGAAATGACGAAGCATTATATCTGTCAGTGTAGCAAGTACGATGGAACATTACAGTGTTACAGAAGAAAATTCTCTTTTCCATGGTTTTCCTTTTTGTTTTCTAGTATGGAAATATTAATAAAACAAATTATTTGAAGAAACGCTTTCAGAACATTATTTAGAGAAGCTACCGCTCTACACCATGGTCAAGAAAGAGGTGTAATATGGAGTCCGTTGTCAACCTGTATATATTTAAAATAAATTAATTTTCTCTGCAATTCTTCTGTATTAAAATTATTTATTTTATATTCAACCTAAATCCTGTACCAACAAAAGGTTAGGGGATCAATATTCAAATGTACTCTAATAACACTGGAAATAGTATTAGTATTAAAACGTACTCTTGTAAAATGGGATTAGGGTATCATTATTAATATATACTCTAGTACCACAGTGTTTGTCTTATCGTTACCAAGACACAAGGTAGTGTGTCGTGCTGTCTAAACAACTTGCAGGATATATTGTGCGATAATAACAGGAGTGATAGTTTAACAATATTCTACCTCTCATAGCTTAGACTGCAGTAATTCCAACTACCACATACTTTCAGTGAATATCCACTGTTACACCCTTATTTCACTTACGACAATTCAAGGCAATCCATTAAGATATGCGCGAAATTAAATTTCAAACAATTTTTTCTTCGTACCGAAAATACGAAAACTTTATTTGAAAAACACACTTATTTTTTACAGATTTCTTTCAAATTTGATTCATTGATAGATCGTCCCAACCTACAATTAAGAATCTCATTTAGTGTAAGTACAAGCCACACGCACAAAGTTATTCGACAAAACCGCTTAATTTGACCAAAATATTTTCTCACGTCTGTGCATAAAGTTTCGTAAGCTACCAACCAGTCTAAACATTTTTTTACAGCTTCAACTAAGAGTAAAATCGGACTTTTCTTAGATTTTTTCATTCGAACTAAAGACGTCTGACTTAGAACATCAAAACTACAGGGTGAAAGCACGAGCAGATACATAAATATTATTATTAAAATACTATATGATAACATGAGATCACGAGTTGTGTTTGGAATCTAAACATGAAAAATACGTCTGAAACTGGTGTTAGTTTATTACAAATAAAATTCTAATATAAATTAACTTTCCTGCCAGAAACAGCACTGAGGTAATTAAATTCTTACAAACTCTATCGTTTTTTAAAGAATTGTAGTTCATGAAAGAAATTTGTTTTTCATAAGAATTGGTTATCATTTTAAAATAAATTCTTTAAACAGTTACTGTAAAACCATGAAAAATATGAGAAAGTTTAAAAACAATACAACTTTATTAGTTTTTATTGCTTGACTTTACATCTTGCAATTTATCTTTTTAGACATAAATGTGTTAAAGATTCATTGAAAGATAGTTCAGTAAAAAGTGGTGTTGGTGTTTTGAATTATTTTTGTCATTTGATTCAGGTGGAACGACAACCATTATAACTTTTTATTGTACAGAATAAGATTGACTTTCGTCACTATAATAACTTTCTTTGGGGATATTCTTTAAAGTGAACATTTATGTGCACGCATAAGATGGAATCTGCTAGTAGTTGTTGCAATCGTTAAAAACTATCAGTGTGTGGTGCCTGCAGTTATTATTGGTGAATCAGGAACATAACTTGTTTTATTCAGTTATTCCCTTTGAAGCGATCGTTACGTAATACCTGTACCTTAGTAATCATTTCCTCATTATATTGCCTAATGTTGATACTGTCGAGTATCAGTCAGCAATTAGAATTTGAACATTTACTGTAGTTAATGAAAGATGGATTACTTTTAATGAATTACAAATCGATATATTTAGTTTTAAAATGTACTTTGATTGCTAACTTCCTACAGAATTGAAATAGGCACATACAAACTTCTTATGATTTCATGATCAAATAGCTGAACCAGCTTAAGGCATTTAAAAAAGAAACAAAAACAAACCTTAAACATTTTAAATATTAACGCCGGAAAAATATGTAACTTGAAAATTTACATTTACAATTTTTGAAGCAAAAACATGATACTTAACAAATCTCTATAAAACAACGAAACTAACCGGTGGATCGTTGAGAATGAAGTCAAAAATTGTAAATAAAACTTCCCTTATATTTTATTTATTCCATCCCTGGTAATTGACAAGAAAGCGCACAATAATGTTGCTCATAATAATTTATACAAACGTTTTAGGCTATGGTATAACTTTGAAGGGAGGACACAATTAAAGAAGGATTTTTGTAATGTGAACCACTTTAAGTATGGTTTTTAATATTACCAATCAGAAATTATATGAAGCAGTTCTTCCATTAGAAAATACTGAATCAATATATTTTGTAATAAAAACCACACTAAGTTTTGTTTTACTTCTGTCATTCAGAAATTCTAAGAAGCAAATTCTCCTGTTGCTATTTGTTCTGATAACCGATTTACTTAACCTTTGATAGACAAGTGAAGTTTTGAATATATTTTCATGAAAATTATTAGTAAATTACTATTATTGCGACAATTACCTCATTCTTAATTGTTTTTATTTTGAGTGTGGTCGTTGTTGGTACAATTAATCGTTAGCACTATTATTAGGAATTTAATATATTGACAAATATAACAAATGAAAAATTTAAATTATAGTTCCATCAATGATTCAGTAATACAAAAAAAAACTATCTCCCCTTATATTTCTAGTAAAAAAGTTACATTTTATTTGCTCATATTTATTGCTATAACCTGTATTTCTTCAATTAAACTTCATTTCGGGCCCGGCATGGCCGGGTGGGACAAGGCGTGCGACTCCTAATCTGAGGGTCGCGGGTTCGCATCCCCGTCGCACCAAACATGCTCGCCTTTCAGCCGTGGAGGCGTTATAATGTGACGGTCAATCCCACAATTCTTTGGTAAAAGAGTAGCCCAAGAGTTGGCGGTGTATAGTGATAACTAGCTGTCTTCCTTCTAGTCTTATACTGCTAAATTAGAGACGGCTATCGCAGATAGCCCTCATGCAGCTTTGCGCGAGATTCAAAGCAAACCAATCGTTGCAAATTTATCCAAAATATTTATTTTTCCCGTGTGAATAAAGTTTGTGCTAAAGAGAAATGAGCAGTTCTTTTATTAGAACACAACTTAATTTAATAATTAATTTGAGAGATGAAAATATTGTTTTTTTTATCGGTTATAAATAATGTAACTTCAAAATTCAAAAAGAAACCAAACAATCTCCATTTTGAAAATTTACCGCTGTATTACGTATATATTAATTTCGTACGTGTTAGTACACATAGAGAGATTCAATTAAAAGTTTTTAAAGTGTATTTTATAAGAAAAATAAATTTCCAACACACACACACGTACAAATATACACTAACTGTGCTAGTCTAAAAAGCGGCATTAATTAATGATATTGTGTACACATGAAAAGTAGAATTTGCACAAAAATATTGTTCAAAGACAAACATAAATTCTTACACTAATAAAGTTCTCGAATACGATCTTATCTGTTTTTTTATTACTACTCTGCAATAAAGATAAGTGATGTTTTAAACTACATTGCTTATATACATATATTTAAAGTATACATTTACTTATGTAAATGATTAAATACTATTTAATCATCGTTGTTAGATGAAGTAACACTTTACAAATTACTTATAGATTTCTCTAAACTATGACATTTGTTCATTTCAATTTCGCGTAAAGCTACACAAGGGCTATGTGCGCTAACCGTTCGTAATTTAGCAGTGCAAGAGTAGAGAGAAGGCAGCTAGTCATCTCCACCCACCGCCAACTCTTTTACCAACGAATAGTGGAATTAACCGTCACATTATAACTCTCCCACGGCTGAAAGAGCGAGCATGTTTGGTGTTAAGGAGACTCGAACCCACGACCCTCAGATTAACTTTTGACATAAACATGTGAACACATAAATCACGTTCCTGTTAAATATGTAGAGTGAAAAAACAAATAAGGTTGTCACGACTTGAGGTCCTCTGTTGCAAAAGGTTTAAAGGACGAGTAAGTGGTATAAAGATAAATATGAAGAACCTCAAAAAGAAAACAAAAAAAATCAGTGTATAATTTTCTTCTGACAGTACAAAATTCTTTTTACTGAAAAATTAATTTTAAGTTCAAATACAAATTAACAGACAACTACTGTGTTCATAGACTTTATTGTGACATATAATGGCCCAGAAAATTATAATAAAGATATTAAGAAGTTTATACTCAGTATAATTAGAGAAAAGTTGTTTTGTACGTAACTAGTATTATCACAGTATATCCCCTTTTTATGTTACTGTCGTCTCATATAACAAATTGCGGAAGTAGAAGAAGCAAAATAGTATATAACTCCACGTGTTTACGATGTTTATTTTGGTTGGAAATTATTGTTAAGAGATGTAAAACAGATTATTTCTATCTATTTTGCAAAGGAGAAAATATCAATCGATTTTTTGTTTTATTCTGGACAACTGACTGTATATTACTGTTAACTATATTAATAAAAGTTTTTCTTCGTTATTTTCTGTATGCTTCATTGTGACTTCAGAACAGAAAAATAAAAAAAATAACTCATTAGTGTATTTAATATGTAATTTAATTTTATCTTTTTCTATTTAGACTAGTTGGTTTGAATTTTATTTTATAAAGTAATAATTACGTGTTCCATAGCTCCAATTTTTCAAGTTTTTTTTATTTATTATCCAAAGTAATATTTATTCATCTCGTGTTTACCAAGAAATGATAATGTGTGTTTCTAGCAGCTGTATCAGTTGCGTTACTCGTTCCACCACCTTGGCCTGTCAGCGCCCAAAAACCCGGGAACCTGAGGCAGGTGCTCCGCAGGCTGTCAGCCAACAACCATCAGATTACAACCCTGTAATGGCCGCTGTGTTTTCAACTTGGGTGGTCGACTCAGATCGTTGCCAATTTGTTGACCTATCATGACCTTAGCGCCATCTACCCGCTCATTTCCCGTGTGGCAGAGCCGTCAGGGCTGGGCCTAAACAGACTTACGCGCGTGATTCAGCCCGCGCTAGATCACTAGAAAACGACAATTATGGGGCTTAATAAATTGTATGAGAAACTGTCAAAATAAACTGGGCGGGAACTTAGTTCTTGTTCAGCGTGCAAGCAGATCTTTGATAACATCGTAAACTCAAACTAACATTACCACAAATCTATTTGCAGTAACATAGTCGTGTTTTACAAAATGCAAAAATGATTAAACACCAGATTTCTAGACATGAGTTAAAGCCTAATCTTTAAAAATTCGTTAGACTTAAAATGTGCCTGAATAGCAGGTTTGATTAAGCCAATCTTTACTGAGCCACCGTTTATAAGATACATCTTAGCTTAGATAACGTAAAACTTCATTAAAAAAAACATTAGATTACAAAGAAATCTTCCTTGAGCACCGTTTTGTCTCCCACTAAGAGAAACATTTGGTAAAGTTATGAATTTCGAATTATTTAAATACACGTGAATATTTTAGAGTAACTATTATTGAAATATATGTTAGAGTCCTCTGCTTTTTTTTAAACCTGAAATTTTCATGAAAAACCAGTAAACGTTGTTCTACATTGAATGTGGAAATTTGATTAATTAAGAAAGAGCTTAGAAGGAGTCTAAAAGAGCATGATTAGAAACTGGTTATAACAATACAGATTCTTCTGAAACAAGAAGACCGGCATAAGTTCTGTTTGTTAGTTTATGTAGAATCTTGGTTCTGTGCTTATTATTCTGGGAGGAAGGTAAGGTACTAATTAATTTGGATATAGCCAATCTTTACTTATTACTCTCTATTCTGGGCAGATTCTCTGTAGACACAATACCCGCTTGTCGGGGTAAATATATTAAGTTCAATACGCGCTGGTTTGGGCAAATTTGGATTCAATATTCACTTGTTTAGACAGAATCTTGTTTGAGAAAGCTGGATTCAATACTCGTTAACTTGGGTAGATCGTATGTAAGCTCTGTGCTTTGAGTTCAGGTAGAACCTATACAGGTTTATTACTGTCTGATTTGAGCAGAACAAGGATTCAACATTTTTTAGTTTGGAGAAAGCTTATATAGGTTCAATATTCACTAACTTGGATAGAACCTCTGCCTCACTTGTTTTGGCAGAGTCTATATGGGTTCAATATTCTCTAGTTTGGATAGGTTCATTTTCGTTAATTTGAATGAAACCTGTATAAATTTAATTTTCGTTAGTTTGGGAAGAACCTACATAGGCTTAATACTTGCAAGTTTGGTTCAAATTTGAATTAATACATGATAGAACAGGCAGTGCCTATATAAGTACATTACCAAGTGCCAAGTACATTATCCGTTGGCCATGCAAGTTCAACACTCACTGGTTTGGATAAAGCCTGGATTAAGTATTCGCCTGTTGGAATAAAAATTAGACTCGGAACCAGATTCAATGCTCACTAACCTGGGCAGAGTTTATGTACACTCAATACTCTCTAGTCAAGGTAAAACCTGTAAAAGTTCATTGCTCACAAATTTGATGAGCTCTATATATATTCAATGCTCCCTAATGTGGGAAATACAGGCTCAACACTCGCTAATTAAAGTTGAGCCTGATACCAATATTCGTTAATTTGGTTAGAATCTAGGCTTAATACTTGATACTTTAGATACAACATATATTCAATGCTCGTTAGTTTATGTATAATCTGTATTTAATATTGCTAGTTCAGAAAAAAAAGTCCATATAAGTGTTTTTCTTGATAGCTTGAGTAGAATATTGATTCAATGAATTTTATTTTCTGTGCAGAGCCTATAAAAGTTCAATACTCGCTAATTTAACAGGACTTGGATTCAACATTCCTCAGGTTGGATAGAACATGGACTCAATGCTCTCTTGTCTGTACAGAACTTACATAGTTTTAACGCTGACTGGTTTAGACAGAACCTGGAATCAATGCTCTCTAGTTTGTACATAACCTATACAGTTTGAACACTCGCTAGTCTGGGTAGAGCCTGTATAAAGTTCGATATTAGCTACTGTGGTCGAGCCTGGATTCAGTATTCGTTAATGTAGGTAAAGACTATATGAGTTCGAAGCTCCCGAGTTTAAGTAGAACATTGATTAAAAACTCGATTTTTAGGGCAAAACCTATGAAGGCTCAATATTCCGCAGATGAACCTATATAAGCTCAATGATAAAAACTCGTTACTTCGGGCAATACTTATACCAGTTTAATACACTAGTTTGGGTTCAATTGTTATAATTTTGGGTATTCTAGGCGTGCTTGGATAAAAGCATGGATGAATATATTATGATATGTCGACCATAAAATATTGGCAAAATTAGATGCCACAAGGAATTTCGCTCAGTTCCAGTGTTTGTCAAATCAGCTGGGATACGACAGACAGAGTAATCGTCTATACAAATATAATACTACTATCTGTTGTATGTCCGTGTAAATACTTCTCAGGTTATGGATAAATTTTCACCAGAGTTCGCAAGAAGGTACACTGGGATCATGCGATGACATGTAAATTTGCGATTTCACATTTTCTGTTTTTGAGTTTTTATGAACGTTTTTCTTTTATAATTATATATCAGGAAAGCAGCTTTTCACGTCCTAAAATAGTTTTTCATTAATTATGAATTTACATAACTTCTGTCCAGGGACTGATACTCCAGCTGGTAAATACTCATCTTACATGAACCAGATAGCTATTGTGTGAACTAGGTTAAGCACACGATATATATTTATTTTAACTCATAATCATACTCATACTGATAATCATTTTACGATAGGAATTAATGACACAACATTATTACTGCAACACCGATAATTTATCTATATATATATATATATTTACATTTTAACACAACATTACTGTCACTCATGGGAACTGGCAAACCAATTAGTTTGTCATCTTGTTCAGGAGGGAATTAAAGAAACCCAACGTGAATGGAAGAAAACTATATTAGTAGATCTAAGAAACCTTAACTTTGATTTAACACTCGCTAGTTTGAGCAGAACCTGGGTTCAGAAATTCGTAGTTTAGGAGGAATTTAGTTTGATACTCTTTAATTTAAGTAGGTACTGGTTTCAGTATACCCTAGTTTGAGTGGAAGCAATCAGCAATCCTTTAAGATTGTTGTTGTTGTTTTGAATTAAGCACAAAGCTACACAATGGGCTATCTGTGCTCTGCCCACCACGGGTATCGAAACCCGAATTTTAGCGTGTAAGTCCGCAGACATACCGCTGAGACACTGGGGGGCCCTTTAAGATTGTTTTAGTTCATTTGAACTTTATCGATTGCGACAAGATGGGCAAAAGGTTTGAGTAGCTCAATGAAAGAAACAAAATATATTGCTTGAAAATACTATGGGATCGGGTAAATGATCTGTCTCTGTGAATTCATCAAGAAACTCTTGTGCCAGTTAGAGTGTTGAAGCAGTTTACCATACATGATGACAGGTGGAAAATAAGGAACCTCACGCACTCTGCTCATCAAAGACTGCAAACAAATTCGTCCTGTTACACTTGTGTTGGTCGTTTGTTAGCCTTAACAGTACAAAATTTAGAACAATCGCTCAAGGATCGGCATTGCTCATATCACTGAAGTCACGAAAGAACTCTGTAATGATTAAGCTGCAAGAGCAGTTAGACCTAATTTTTCAATATTTGAATCGTTGTGGGGTGAGGGTATCATACAAATGCTAATTTCACATGTTTATTACTTTTCTATGAGGAAAAGGTTCTTTTAAACGGGTATTGCCATTATTATAAACAAATGTATTAGGATTTCGAGGAGTGTAAATAGTCAACAAGGGGTAAAACATCATACTTCAATGAACTTTACTAATTCAAGTTTATCTTAACACAGTGTATTCTAATTATAAAATTATTTCATCCAAAAATTATTTTCCAATACAGAACAAAAAGCAATGCTGTTGATTTTTTTATAAAGAATCTTTAGTATTACAAATCACTTATTAAACCTCATAAATGGAAAAGTAATTTGCTTATGTTTATATTTTTCAAATAAAACAAACTATTACACAAAATATTTTTCTTTTAACAAAATCGTGTAGAGCTTTTGCTCTGTATTCTTTATTTAATGTTTCTGTGGACAGAGAGAAAATATTCAGCTTATATTCCAGTTTTGCTATTCACCACTGCTAGATATATCACTATTTTGGCATGAGATGAAACTCATGATCCTTTGTATTACTACTTGTTTCTAAGGGTACCGCTGAAAAGTATGTATCCTTTTTCATATTTCTTTTCTCAACAAAAACTCACCAAATTTCAATTAATTATTCTAAAACATCAGAAATATCCTTTTAAAGCTTCTTGAATGGCCAAATGATTTTAAGGAGTGACTTTAACTGGTTTGTTATGATGGAACTAGGAAGATAGTCAAAAATAAACTATCCCTAATATTAATATATTCTTATGAAAGACATGATGAAAATGATAGAAATAAAAAGAGACTCCAATATCAGCAACTAAAACCAATCCTGTACCTGGTTATACTCTTGTCCCTAAGACGTGTTCGTTGTTTGTTGTTGTTTAGAATTAAGCACAAAGCTGCACAATGGGCTATCTGTGCTCTGCCCACCACGGGTATCGAAACCCGGATTTTAGCGTGTAAGTCCGCAGACATACCGCTGAGCCACTGGAGGGCTTCTCACGAAAGATCTGTGAAAAAAAAGTCAGAAATCAGTAATCTATAGTTTTAATACTTCATTTGTATACAACTAGATATGGACTCTAAAATCCATGATCTTTAGTTTTAATAGATTTTATCATAGGTATTTACTTTTAAGCCTTTAACTCATGATTTAAAATTTACAATTTGAATCCAATAATACAAAGTTGTTATAATCGAAGGGATTTTGTTGTTGTTATATAAATATACGTAGATTTATCTTGCTTTAAATAATTTTGCTCACACAATGTCAGTCATTAAATAAATAACAGTCATGGTTTATATAAAATATACATAAATTGTAATCGAACACAATCTGCAATGAGAAAATAGGTATAATGAAAGAAAGTCCAAAATCCATGATATTTAGTTTTAACATTATTTTATGTTTTCAGATTTTTCTGTATAAATTTGTCTTTACCATTTCTAAATGACAAGGTATTTCAGTAACATACTATACTCAGATTAATAGTCATTTTTCCAACAATATAAAGTGATTAGCTCGTCTTCTTGGAGTGGTAAACAAATTGACAACACCATGCAACAAAATTTTACTTTTTCTTGTTCCTGGGCAGAAAGTGTTATTTCCCAATTGCTTACTCCTAAAATTAATAAAAAAAGACCTATTTTTCTCTTCAAACTTTGCCTTTCTAACCTGGGAGCGTATAACGAAAACATGATGGGAGACTATACATGGGAGCTGATACATGAAAGTGATTTACATTACAGTCGCAAATCTCGAAAAACTACTCATTTCTAAACATTTTTGTACAACTTTAGAGTATAAATACATGTAAATCTTGGTTCGTTTGTTGTTTTATTCAGACCTTATGTGAATGAAAATTTGCAAATTTGCCCGTTTTTACATATAAAATAGGTTAATTTCTAAATTTCATTATCCAGGTCACAAAAGCAAAGTTTGAAGGGAATAATGGATATTTTCTGTACTTTTACAACATAAGCAATTAAAAAATAACACATACTATCCAGGAACAAAATTTGTTACATGTGAAATTGACAATAGATTTTTTCTTCATTTCTGTTGTCTATTTGAGGTCGAGCAAAGTTCATATATTTCTATCCCTAGCAAAGTTAGTGGAACCGAGAGTATAACCAGGTACAGGAATGTAGAAGGCGTTGCAAGTGGATGCTATGTTATTAATTCGTATAGGTATAAAGGTGTTCCTTTATATTAGTTTAATTTTGGTTTTAGTTGCTGTATAAGTAGTAGGGCCTCTTTGATTTTGCGTTTATTTATATTTGTTTCCATGCTTAATATCTGATTGTTTTCTATGGTTATGCTGTGTTTATTTGATTTGCAGTGTTCAAAAACGTATGAATGTGTTTTGTTTTTTTTGTTCTTTGAATCAAGTTTCCATTTTTCTGCTTGTTTCTAGAGGTAGCAGAGAGAAATCTAAAAAATTAGCAAATTCACAGACATTTTTGTGTTGATAAGTTTAAGCGACTTGGTACAATGTCATTTTCGTTTGTTTATTCGTCATTAATTAGTCACTTTAAGACCCTTAATGAGTGATTTAAATCTCAGTATTTCAATGGAGAAACCAAAGTTGTTATTACTGGAAAACGTTTTTCTGTTATTCAAATATATCTAATTTTATTTTGCTTAAAATAAATGTACTCGTACTATGTTAGTTGTTAAACAAAAAGCAACTTTAGGTTTTCCTAAAACGTTATAAAATCGAATAGTAAATGTAATTATATAGATGGTTTGCAGGAAGATTTTAGACGTCCAACTTTATGCTGGAGATAATTTGTTGAATCATTACTTTTTTAAAAGTCACAAATAAATGAGCAAAACAAAACAAAAACATTAGTACTTTCTTGAAGACGCGTAGCGTTTGTGTCTTTATATATACATAATAAAATAAATAGCTTCAATGTTATAATTTACATTAATTGTTAGAAAACCTCGTTTGTTTTGAAGTTGGCGCAAAACTACACTGTCCCTAACTTATCAGTGCATTTGTTTGTTTCTTTCAATTTCGCTCAAAGCTATTCAAGGGCTATCTGCGCTAACCGTCCCTAATTTAGCAGTGTAAGACTAGAGGGAAGGCAGCTAGTCATCAACATCCACTACAAACTTTTGGGCTACTCTTTTACAAACGAATAGTGGGAGTGGCCGTCACATTATAACACCCCATGGCTAAAATTATGAGCATGTTTGGTGAGACGGAGATTCGAACCCGTGACTCTCGAATTAAGGGTCGAGTGCTTTAACCACCTGGCCGGGTCAGTTGTTAGTAGGCAATCAAAATCAGCACTATAAAATAATAATGAAACACAAGAATACCGAGATAAAACCAGCTGTTTGAAGCTAATCTTTCCGTCCCGGCATACAAACTATAATTTTAATTTTAGCTACTTAAAGGTACCTAATTACATCTACTGACAGACAAAAAAAGGTATTTTCCATGAACAAATGGATTACAAAACTTAAATCTGTATCTCAGAACTACTGGTATGGGTATTAACACTTTTACTGATGAGGAGAGAACAACGTTTCGTCCTTCCTAGGTCCTCTTTAGGTTAAGAAAAAGTTTTCAAGTAACCGTTGACAAACACATGTGTCCCCCAATTGCTCAGCGTTATGTCTGCGGACTTACACGCTAAAATCCAGGTTTCGATACCCGTGGTGGGCAGAGCACAGATAGCCCATTGTGCAGCTTTGTGCTTAATTCTAAACAACAACAAACAACGAACACGTCTTAGGGACAAGAGTATAACCAGGTACAGGATTGGTTTTAGTTGCTGTATAAGTAGTAGGGCTTCTTTGAATTTGCATTTATTTATATTTGTTTCCCTGCTTAATATCTGGATGTTTTCTATGGTTATGCTGTGTTTATTTGATTTGCGATGTTCAAAAACGTATGAATGTGTTTTTTTTTGTTCTTTGAATCAAGTTTCCATTTTTCTGCTTGTTTCTCCAAAATATAAGTCGTGGCAGTTGTTACGTTGCATCTTATAAATTATGTTGGTGATGTGTTTGTCAGAGTAGTTTTGACATTGTATGGACTTTAGTTTTGTAACTGGTTTTTGAATAAATTTGGTGTTTACTGCAATGATGCGTTTTGTAACAAGTTTTTTTCCAAAAATGTTGGTTATTTTTTCGCTGATGTCGGGAACATAAAGTTTGCAGCAGTATAAGGTTTTGTAGTTTGTTGTATCTTGGGATTTATTATTGTTGTTGCGTTTGTTGTTGGTCAAGGTGTATGCGAATAATTTTTTCCATAGTTTTTTGAGGAAATTTGTTGATGCCGATGAAGTGTTGTTTTATTTTATTGATTTTATTGTTAATTTTATCGGGTGAACATAATTTTGTGGCTGTATTTACTTGGTTTGTTAATACGTTGAGTTTTGTTTTTTTGTTTCAAGTGCTGAGTCTCAGGAAATGTATAATCCAGTATGGGTGATTTTCCTGTGGATTTCTGTTTTAAATTGTGTGTCACTTCTAGTGATTTTAAGATTAAGATTATTTCTGAGGATGACCCAGGAAGGTCAAAATGTTCGTCTCTTCTTATCAGTAAAAGTGTTATTACTCATACCAGCCGTTCTGATATACATTTTATTTCTAGTGGGTTTCTTGTCATCAAGAAAAAATTAAATCTTTTTCAATATAAAGGCCCGGCATGGCCAAACGTGTTAAGGCGTTTGATTCGTAATCTGAGGGTCGCGGGTTCGCATCTCCGTCACGCCAAACACGCTCGCCCTTTCAGCCGTGGGAGCGTTATAATGTGACGGTAAATCCCACTATTCGTTCGTAAAAGAATAGCCCAAGAGTTGGCTGTGTGTACTAGCTGCCTTCCCTCTAAGTAGTCTTACACTGCTAAATTAGGGACGACTAGCACAGATAGCCCTCGAGTAGCTTTGTGAGAAATTCAAAAACAAGCAAACAAATTCAACATAAAATAGATATTTATTTTAATATCTTCAAAAATAAAATAGTTCAAGAAAAATTCATTACTATTCTGATTGACAAGGAAATATATAATTTTGGCTTTTTAGGTAATAAACTGCACACACAAATTTTCATTAAAGAAATTATTAATAGAATTGGGTTGAGTTTCACGTAAAGCTACACGAGGGTCATCTGCTCTAGCCGTTCCTAATTTAGCAGTATAAGACAAAAGGGAAGACAGTTAGTCACCACCGCAGCCAACACATGGGCTAGTTTTTTATCAACGAATAGTGGGATTGAATGTGACATAATAACAGTCCCATATAATAACGGGGGCGAGAATGTTTGGTGGAACTAAGAATTTGATCCCGTTACTCTCAACTTACGAGCCGAGTACTCCAAACATCTGGTCCCGGTGGGCCAATGATAAGTAACAAAAATTAAAATTATAATTTTATTCAGTAAGATTAGCTTCAAGCAGCTGGATTATTATCAGCTTTCCTGTATCATAACTGAATAAATTTTGAAGAAAAGGAAAGGTGTTTGGTGTATGAACTACACAATAAATATTAAAGTAGACCTTGTAGTCCCATTTAAGACTATTTATTACTTCATATATTTTGTAATGGCAGAGGTTGGAAGAGACATATAATAGAAATATTACAGTGGCTTCATTTCATTTCTTCTTTAGGAATTATAAAAGATTTTTAAGGAGGCCTGGCATGGCCTAGCGCATTAAGGAGTGCGCTTCGTAATCTGAGGGTCGCGCCAAACATGCTCGCCCTCCCAGCCGTGGGGGCGTTATAATGTGACGGTCAATCCCACTTTTCGTTGGTAAAAGAGTAGCCCAAGAGTTGGCGGTGGGTGGTGATGACTAGCTGCCTTCCCTCTAGTCTTATACTACTAAATTAGGGACGGCTAACACAGATAGCCCTCGAGTAGCTTTGTGCGAATTTAAAAAAACAAAACAAACGAACAAATATAATTACTGGAAAATGACGTTTTTCGTTATTTTGGTTTATTGCTGTCATTATTTGTTATCAAAGTATATCAACATCAACATCCGTAATAACAAACAAAGTGACCTGGTATAAAAATATAAAATAGTATAGAATTACTGCTTTACATGTTTTCGGTGAAAGCGATAATGCAATAATAATTATTTTGTGTGGTTATACGAAACTTCAACAATAATTATTTTCTAGGACTGACTGTGATAGCACTATTTGTTTCTACTTCAGAAAAAATAATGTCATACAGGTATCAATAATTATTTTGACCATCCTAAGTAGGAAATATAACCTAAAAATCATTTTAAAGTCATTACATGAAAATCAAAGCAAGTAGGAATACTTAGGAAAGCCAAAAATTTCATGTTTTTAAACAAACTTGGGTTATTATCTGTCTGAAAATTAATTGTTCCATTGAAACGCAGTTAAATTGTTTTAATAAAGAATAACTCTAAACAGTTTTGGTAGATTTTTGTTGTTAAGTATATAGCTACATAAAGAACTGCTTGCATTATGTTTACCATGGATATCTAAACCCAATTATTTATACTTTAAGCCTTCTGAAGATCATATAACATCGTAATCGTAAGGCAGATATGAACAAATATTGTAAGCAGTTTGTTTGGACGTTGACGACTTTCAAACGTGTGAAATTAATAAGACTTACTTTATATAAACCATCTTTACTCTGAGCAAAACAGTCACTTAACTAAAATGAATAAAGTGTTGGTTTACTGTAATAAACCGCCTTTACTGTCAACAAAACACTAGGACACTTGAATATATGTAAACTGTCTTCACTCTCAATAACAAAATTAATTTATGAAAATTGTTCTTTCAGGAACCGAAATACACCAAGGTTTTATTATTTATTTATTGAGGTTTATTGTACAGATTTAACTGTGAGAACACACTGTGATGTAAGGCAAACTTCGTATATATCAATATTTATTTTACCTCAAACTCTAAGATTTCTAAATTGACTATCAGATGACATTATTCCAAAATCCTGAAAATTAAAGCTTTGTATTTTGAAACTTCTTACCACAAAACCTTAGCTTACTTAAAAAAAATAACAAAGAAAAAAACAGATATAACCTCTAAAGAAGACTTGAAACTGAAACGTTGAGTTAATAAAAAGTCGATATTTTGCAGCAGAGTTGTCAAACCTTTAACGTTTTACCAGTAAATGGGTAATACAAATTACATTTACCAACTTGTTTGATGAGCTAGTGGTAAGTTATGAGCTTCCAGCTCTAATCTCCGAAGTCCATGGTGGATAAAGCACAGATAGCCTATCAGAAACAGTATAACACTTATCATTTCATAATATAACATTCATTTTTATATTACTGTTAAATTAGTGTTGAGAATGAATTGAGTGGAGTTAGAATTAAAATTTCCAAACGGAACGACTACACAAATATATGTGATTAAACGACTAGGTTAGAGACCACGAAGGGTTTAGGTATATCCACCCTAAGTATTAAGCTACCAACAAAACTAAGACAACCAGCAATCAAGCAACATCAATCAATCAATACAAAGGCTTTCTCTACCTCTTAATTGATCAAATAAAGAGAATGGCTGTCCTTTTTATAACGCGCCCCCCAGCTGAAAGTACGGCTCATGTTCAGCGGTGTCACATCTTGAATCCTTGACCTGTAATTCCCAGCTTGACTTATAGAAACTGGATAAATATCAAAACTTGTCAAGAAAATGACGATTCCTAATATTTTAAGGTAGTTCCTAAAATTCTAGTTCTTATGCAATATTACGATTGTACATGGTACGTAATTATCACATCTCTCAGCGCATGGTTAATCATTTCAAAAATTGATATAATTTCATAATTTAAATGTACGTAACTATTAGTACATCAACCACAGTTCTCTGTGCGTCCTCACACACTCTTATATCATCTTTAGTTATCGAAAACAACATTATTTGTAAAGAGGTTAATGAATTAATTAATAAAGTTTCAGGTATAATATGTTAATCATTATGATGTTTTATTGTATGCTTCAAAGAAAATCTATGCTTGGCAAATATTAACCACATAATTAACCATGCAGTAAGCCCCTGATACCCTTTAAACTGAGCATGTACCAAACTCCTTCTTTGAAGCATTACTTTGCTCAACATATATCTCTAAATAACGAATAAATTACATAAAAATGTAAACAAAATATCTTTCATATTGCGATTAAATCCAGTCATTATTGCTGGAGTTCACTTTAAACCTCTTTATATTTTACAGAATGGTT
Organism: Carcinoscorpius rotundicauda; assembly: GCA_011833715.1. Taxonomy (NCBI): domain Eukaryota; kingdom Metazoa; phylum Arthropoda; class Merostomata; order Xiphosura; family Limulidae; genus Carcinoscorpius; species Carcinoscorpius rotundicauda. Next base: position 54,532,363 of record CM022399.1, on the reverse strand, counting down.
TTGCTCTTTTTTACGTAAATCCTTTACATTGAGTGTTGTAATCTATAGTAGTACATTGAATCATGCACCTTTCTCATTACATAATACTGTGTCTGTATGTGTATAGTTTAGCACAAAGTTACACAACGAGTTATCTGTGCTGCGTTCATTCTTAATGTTTTTTTATTATGTAGATTTCAGTTTCTGCTTTCTCTTCAACTTGCATGGAGTAAAATGAATTCCATGTTTGAAAGTATCATGACTAGAAACATTACTGACAATTTTGAAGACGACCACAAACTTAATAGCAATGAATCCGCGATATCAAGTAGTGAAAATGAAGATATTTTATCTACTAAATAAAAACAAATTCAGATGAAAGTTAAATTGATAAATAAAATTTTGATAAAATTGAGTGGCTCACAGTACCACGACAGCAGCCAACTGTGAGTAAAACGATCGATCTTTGCAAGAAACATCAGCGTTAGCTAGCTCAATAGGCAAGAAAAAATTTACACAAAATTATCTGCATTTAGTTTAATCATAAATAATGTTATTACTAAGGTGATACTGAAAAGCACACAAACAAGGAAATAGAGGATGTACTGGAAAATAAATGGAATAATTAGAATTCTAAGAAACTGCATTTATTTTTCGGTTTGGTGGTGATAGGCATGAAACAGTCAAACATTTTTGGACTCCACTGACAAATAGTGAATCAGTTTACCCACAAGCAATGTTACTTAATAAGTTCTATCAAATTTCAAGATTCATTCGATGTGATAATGCTAAAGATTGAATAACAAGGTAAATAAATGAAATAATCTGGTTCTGTATAAAATATTATTAAATTAATGGAACAATACTCTTCAACAATGTTATGCACCTTCAGAATATGTAGCCGTTAATAATCTGATCCAATAGAAAATATTATTAAATTAATTGAGCAATACTATTCAATAGTTTTATGCACCTTTAGACGATCTAGCCGTTAATGAAAAGTTACACTCCCTGGAAAATGATCTTTTAACCAATACATTCAAAAGAAATTTATTTTCACAACAATGAGTAAAGGTATTAAAAATTTCATAACAAATAGTAAGACTGGCAATTTATACAGCCAAATTTTACGTAGATGGTTATAAATTCAAGGAGGAGTTTTAGAGATACTGAGAAGATGTAAATACTGACTGGATTAAACGTCGGTTTTGTCTTGATAATTTACTTTTTATTAACGGTTTCAGCTATCCGACATTAGTTAAATCCAACAACAACAAAGTGTAATTTTCCATTCTCTGACTTACCTGATAACTTGTTCAGTGAAAGTATAGTTATTCACATTCCTTAAAGGGTTTTTCATAAGTCTAAATTTATTAACAGTTTTATCATTATTTAAAAAGATTTAACTAATCAATGCTTTCATTATATCTAATATGATCGAATAACAAAGAAAACATCATAACAGCATTATTCAATTGCTCAAAGGCACCTATGTTATTATTTTGGGAAGTTTTCTTTTAAAAGTATATATTTGAAAAAAGTGTTTATTTCATTAATATTACCGTTCAATAAGTTTGAATTTCCCATTAAATATCTTATTATTAAGACATGTACAAACATTGAGGTGTATAAAATTCAACTTGCGGTAAGGCTTTTGGTATTTTCAACTTGAAAGAAATCTTGTGTTAAACGTGAATTAAACAGACAATTCAGAGATTCCAGGATAGCCATCTCTTAACTTTAAATAGTTAGCCAGAACGATGGGGCCACCAATTAGTAACACCCGCCGGCTACAAAGTTACTCCTGTAAATAATGTGCACTCAGCTGAAAGGATGAAACTTATTCAGAAGTATATCGGGTGTCGGACTTTCTGATCCGTAGCTTAACATTATAAATTATGAGCTACGCTTATCACTAAATGTTTAAGAATCGTATTTAGTTAATGAGGTATATCGAAGGGTAAAAGATTACAGTCGTAATTATTATTTTTGTTTGTTTTTTTCTCCTTATACATGCAAGTTTTGCATAATTTTAAAATGGTTCCTATTTTATGTTCATTTTGATTGTTTGGTTTATTCTGTATTTATAAGGTCTTTTTAAAATTGTACCTATTTTATGTTATAGTTGACTAATACCTACCAACCTACCTGTACTAACTTTTTTCTTACCTTGTCATTATTTTATGTACTTTTATAAATATTTTTTCATGCTTGTTTACGACGCTGAAATGGCATTTATCGCTTATAGATTCTTTCTATGCAGTGGTGTTATGTAAATGTCGTGTAAATATTTTGTAAGCGACAACATGTCATGTTATGTTTAAATTTTCATTTATTTTATTTATATTTCCATATTTATATTATTGTTTCAAGGTTTAAACTAATAAAATATGTTGTCATTCATTTAAAATAACATTTAGAATTTTCTAGAATTAGGTAGACCAATCATATGTATTTAAATGAAATGCTGGCGGCCTAGTGTCTAGACGAGAAGTCTCGTACAAGAGCGGACATGCGCGGATTTCTCTGGAATGTTGGGAAGTAACGCGAATGTTCGAGAAGTAGGCCTACTGGTGTAAAAGACGGTGACGCGAGAAGAAAGAAAAAAAAGAGTCAGACATTAGTTTTATTCAAAAGAAGAGAGTCAGTCATTCATTTGAGTGTTTGCTGTGATTTGTGACTGAAGTTAGATCTACAGAAGCTGTGATTTTATTTCGTCAATCTCTACGATTCATCTCAATTACTGGTTATGCTGAGAGTCGGCAAGTTTGAGACGTTCATTAAGAAGCACCGTAAAAAAAGAACTTCGTCATTCTCCATTCAAACTTCGAAATTTCTTCGTGGGACCAAATTCACCTCCTAGACTAGAATTTCGGATTTCTGATATGAACTTTTGGACTTTCATTCTAGATTATTATATTTGACACAGGCCAGTAACATTTTGTATCGTAATTAACATTGAAGGTTGAAACTAGTACCATTTTGTATCGTAATTAACTTTGAAGGTTGAAACCAGTACTATTTTGTGTTGTAATTAATTTTGAATGTTCTAACTTAATATCTGTCACTGTTGTTATGCAATTTATGTTATATCTGTTACATATATATATTTATTTTAGTGTAATAAATTATACAAGCTGTTATCTGTGTTTTTCTGTTGCGTTTAGTCTACGAAAAACATAAAACATAAAAAAAACGTAACAGAAAATTGGGGGCTCGTCCGGGATTGATCAAACAATTTAATTATATTCCAAAATTAGATTTATATTATATACAGATAGACAGCTTGTATATTCAAAATGGCATTCCGACTTGAAGATTTTATAAACAAATTTAATCAGAATCCCTCTTTCGAATTGATCAGTGAATTAAAAAAATCTGAATTGCTTGATGTTGGTAAACATTTTAATTTAGAAGTGAAGCAAGCAATGAAGAAAGCAGATATTAAACGAATTATTGTTGAACATTTGGTCAGCCAAAAAGTTTTACCTCAAAAAGTTGCACAACAATTGCCCGCCGCTCATTTTGACCCAGATTTTGAATTAAAAAGAATGTAAATGGAAATGAAATTTCGTTTAGAAATTGAAAGCAAACGTCTTGAAGCAGAAAAAGAAAACAAACGCCTTGTTCTTTAGGTAGAACAAAAACGTATTGAGGCACAACAAGAAAACAAACGGCTTGATGCCGAAATACAAATAGAACGTATTAAAGCTGATAAGGAAATCAGTATGAGAAAGGCACAGACAGAAGAAAAGGTTGTCCAAATGCGGTTGGATAATTTTGATGCTTCCAAACAAATTCGTTTAGTGCCTCCATTCAATGAGAAGGCTGTATATAAATATTTTCAACAATTTGAAAAATTGGCCCTTAGGCTAAAATGGCCTACCGAATATTGGACAATATTACTTCAGAGTGTTCTCAAGGGTAAAGCCCAGGAAGTATTTTCCAAACTCATGGCCGAGCAAAGTTATGATTACGAGCACGTCAAAAAATGCATTTTGAATGCTTATGAATTGGTGCCAGAGGCATACAGACAAAAATTTCGTGGTTACAAAAAGTTTGACAGCCAAACTTATGTCGAATTTGCTCGTGAAAAAAAACTCTTTTCGACAGGTGATGTGATTCCAAAGAAATCAAAGATGATTATACAAAACTCAGAGAACTCATGTTAGTTGAAGAGTTTAAAAGACGTATTCCCGTAGAGCTCAAAACTTACATTGACGAACAAAAGCTTCCAAAATTCATGATGCTGCTGTCTTGGCAGACGAGTATGCTTTGACTCACAAAGATTTCTCGTACAAAAGCAAAGCAAATCACACAGCAAAGAAACTTCATCTTATTCTCAAAGCTCATCATCTACCAAAAACGTGTCATTCTCATCCAAAACATATGCTTATTGTATGAAACCTGGCCATCTGATTTCTGAGTGCTATAAGATCAAAAACAAGCCATCACCCCATAGTTTCATTTCACCCTCGTTGGATACATCATTGGTTCCCAATGATTTTGACCCTGTCCAGTCCACTGTGGATTCCAAGTCCAATATTATTGATATACCTGAAAATCTTGTTGGGGACAAATTTAAGCCTTTCATCACTGAAGGTTTTTCTTTTGTTGGCGATTCACATCTACGACCAATTAAAATCCTGCGGGATACTGGAGCTTTTCAGAGTTTGATTTTGGAAAGTGTACTTCCGTTTTCTGAAAAGTCATCCGTTGGGGCCAATGTGCTCATTTCTGGTGTAGAAGGTGGCGTCGTTTCTATTCCTCTTCATAGATTGGATTTGCATTCGGACTTAGTTTCGGGCCCGGTGACTGTGGGTATTAAATCTTCATTGCCTGTTGAAGGTGTGTCTATGCTTTTGGGGAATGATTTGGCTGGTAGTAAGGTGGTACCAGAGGTCCATGTTGTTGAAGCACCTGTTGTTACTCCCAGTACAGAGCAACTCAATGAAGAGTTTCCTGATGTTTTTCCCGCCTGTGCTGTTACTCGTTCTCAAACACGTTCACAGGAGTCCAAAGAGGATTTCTCTTTATCTGATACGTTCATGTCTCACATCGATGAGATTTCTGACTCAACTTTAAGTTCTACTGATGACTCCAAGTTATTTTTAAACTCTCTTCATCGAAACAAACTCGTGGAGGAACAGGACAATGATCCTGAAACTCGTTCTCTCCTACAACTGGCCGTTGAGGAAAATGAAATAGGAACTGTCCCTATTTGTTACTACCAGAAGTCAGGTGTGTTAATGAGAAAATACAGACCCCTGACGTTGATGCTGATGAAGAGTGGAATGTTATTCACCAAATCATCATTCCAAAATGCTATCGGAATTATATTCTTAGTCTTGCTCATGATCATGTGTTGTCAGGACACTTAGGTATAAGAAAGACCTTAGATTGTATCCGACGACATTTCTATTGGCCAAAGATGCGCCAAGACGTCGTTGACTATTGTTAGACATGCCATTCTTGCCAAATGACTGGAAAACCAAATCAGGAGATTCCCAAAGCACCACTGCAGCCTATTCCTGCCTTTGAAGAACCGTTCTCAAGAGTCATTATCGACTGTGTTGGCCCAATGCCAAAAAGCAAAGCAGGAAATGAATACCTCTTGACAGTCATGTGTGCTTCTACACGTTTCCCTGAGGCTATCCCTTTAAAAAAATCACTGCTCCTAACATTGTCAAGGCTCTTGTCAAATTCTTTACCATGTTCGGGATTCCAAAAGTTGTGCAATCAGATCAAGGCTCAAATTTTATGTGCAAGCTATTTCAACAAGCCATGCATGAATTAAACATCCATCAAATTTCATCCAGTGCATACCATCCTGAGTCACAAGGTGTCCTTGAACGTTTCCACCAAATTACTGCCACGAACACTCAAAGGACTGTGATGAGGGTGTTCCCTTGTTGTTGTTTGCAGTTCGTGAAGTTATGCAAGAATCTACTGGATTTAACCCTTTTGAGTTGGTTTAAAAAAAACAAAAAAAAAAGGTTTTCACAAGTTCAAACTTTTTTTTTTACTTTTAAGGGGGAGAGTGTTATGTAAATGTCGTGTAAATGTTTTGTAAGCGACAACATGTCGTGTTGTGTTTAAATTTTCATTTCTATTATTTATATTTCCATATTTATATTATTGTTTCAAGGTTTAAACTAATAAAATGTGTTGTCATTCATTTAAAATAACATTTAGAATTTTCTAGAATTAGGTAGACCAATCATATGTATTTAAATAAAATGCTGGCGGCCTAGTGTCTAGACGAGAAGTCTCGTGCAAGAGCGGACATGCGCGGATTTCTCTGGAATGTTGGGAAGTAACGCGAATGTTCGAGAAGTAGGCCTACTGGTATAAAAGACGGTGACGCGAGAAGAAAGAAAAAAAAGAGTCAGACATTAGTTTTATTCAAAAGAAGAGAGTCAGTCATTCATTTGAGTGTTTGCTGTGATTTGTGACTGAAGTTAGATCTACAGAAGCTGTGATTTTATTTCGTCAATCTCTACGATTCATCTCAATTACTGGTTATGCTGAGAGTCGGCAAGTTTGAGACGTTCATTAAGAAGCACCGTAAAAAAAGAACTTCGTCATTCTCCATTCAAACTTCGAAATTTCTTCGTGGGACCAAATTCACCTCCTAGACTAGAATTTCGGATTTCTGATATGAACTTTTGGACTTTCATTCTAGATCATTATATTTGACACAGGCCAGTAACATTTTGTATCGTAATTAACATTGAAGGTTGAAACTAGTACCATTTTGTATCGTAATTAACTTTGAAGGTTGAAACCAGTACTATTTAGTGTTGTAATTAATTTTGAATGTTGTAACTTAATATCTGTCACTGTTGTTATGTAATTTATGTTATATCTGTTACATATATATATTTATTTTAGTGTAATAAATTATACAAGCTGTTATCTGTGTTTTTTCTGTTGCGTTTAGTCTACGAAAAACATAAAACATAAAAAAACGTAACAAGTGGATATTTAATTACTTATATCTATACACTTAAATGTCATAACATTAGCTATTTGAACCATCCGAACGTTGCTTGAGGGTTTAATAAAACTAAGAATACAATACTATTATCCTGAAAGTTACGTCAACAGAGATCAGTTGTAAATAACATTATGTAACGCAAACCAATACACCATAATTTACAACTACGTATGTAAAGCAACTCTACTAAAACTTATTATAAGATAAAACCAGAAATACAGACTACTAGTATTCCAAAACTTGCACACAAAATATATATTTTAGTCTGCCAAGCCTTAAGTACAAAAACACAAATCTAGTCTATAAAATTATGCCATAACGTATCAAAAACATATGAATTAACTATAAAAAGCTTATTCACAAGCATAGTATATTGAAAACAATAATAACAAATACAGGGTCATAATGCCAAATATTAAAATAAAAATTATGATTTCAAAAATTTAAAACACATACTAATGTTATTTCATACTTTAACAACATGAGGTTTAAACAGTTTAGTTGCTAACTGCCCCAAAACGTAAGATCAAAGAGAACATTGTAAAAATTTTGTTTCTCAGAATTAAAAGTAGTAAGTAGGTTAGTGGTGGTTATTCATTGACTGATACGCAATTATTTCACTAATCTTGTAAAACACGGGATAGAATACATAAAATTATTGTTGATACTTGTTTTGATTCAAAGTATTCGATACGAAAACAGACTCAATGGCGACTATATTAGCGATTTTATCATACACACACACACACACACAATTTTTGACAACATACACAGCAAGAGTCCGTTCACCGCAAGATGTAGGCTAACAATTTAGACAGCGTGCTTTGTCATACTTTAACATCGTATTACGTTAAACAATCCTTATTTGTGGACATTCGTCGTTGTAGTTCGTCCTAAAAAAAAGAAATTGATTTTCCACAGAGAAAGAAGTGAAATATTTCTCGACTGAATAATTTAAACGAATCAAGGCCAGAAATAAAATAATTATTAGGCTTACCTTTTCTAAAAACGTTGAAGTAACAGTTTATTTATGATTAGCACCATCTATTGGCTTAAAATCTAAGTATAAAATGGAACTTCAAAGTAAGCAGTGCGCTTTAAGTTATTGCCAAAGTATATTACAAAAATTGTAGTTATTTCTGATCTTGATAGAGGCAGTTAGTATAGTAAGTTATATCTCATAAGTTAGTTAAAGTTTTTATTTTGTCTTTACATTTTCTTTTTTCAGAGTAGAAATCGTGCTGGCCGTTTTTTTGTTCTTTCATACTCCACTGTATGATCATCATTCCCCCTCACCGTGAGGTAAAATACAGTGACTACCAAAACACTAAAATGAAGCTAAGCCTTTTTTTATATTTTACTTCTTTAGGTTACATGTTAGTACCACAGCCGTGACTCGTTGAATTATGGTGCATTCAGAAGAGAAGAAAATTGTTTTAAAGTTTTAAATAAAATATGTACAACCAGGATGATCAATAGAAACGAAGAATCTCTACTAAATGACAGTTGGTAGAAAATTTAGTCACGAAAACGTTTAGGTTTGTCAGAAAGGTTTAGTTTGATTCTTTAACACGTGTAAATTTATGGAAAAAAAAAAGGCCTGTTACATATCAACTCATTTCAAAGAAATCTGCCGAAAAAAAATCAAATAAACCTTGTTACTAAGCTTTCGAAAAAGAACTATTAGCAGCATATGTACTACGGCTACAAGCACAAAACCAATTTTTTAAACTATATATCTGTACTCCTTTAAATCAAATCCATGAATAGTGTGTAAAGTTTGTTTAGGGTAGACACAAAACATTACTTTCATTTGAAAATTATTCTCTATATAGAACAAAACATAAGAAATACGATAAAATATTTTTCCTTTTCGACACGGCCAGGTGGTTAGGACGCTTGACTCGTAATCTGATGATTACGATGTGGCTTTAACTATAAGAACACCCTCACACACACACTGGTAGTCTGATGATCATGGGCTCGAATCCCCGTCACCCCACAGAGATTCGCCCTTTCAGCCGTGGGAGTGTTATAATATGCGATCAACCCCACTTTTCGTTATTAAAGAGTATCCCAATAGTTGGCGGTGGGTGGTGATGCCTAGTCCAATTCCTGCTAGTCTTACACTCCTAAACTAGGAACGGCTAGCGTATATAGCCCTCATGTAGCTTTGCGCAAATTTAAAAAAAACAAATAAATACAGGAAGAAAAGTTATATAAGTTACTCGCAAATATTTGTGCTCCTTGTTCGGCAGGTATTTAGTTTGTCGCCTTGTTTCTCCCCTTCTTAATGATGTTACATCATTAGCCTTGGTGTTTGTGTATGCTCTGAAACTCTTTACACATATTTCTAGTTCTCGCGTTTCTCCAAATAAGTCTTCAAACTCACTGGACAACGTAAGATGAACATCCCCAAAACCTCATTAAAACTTAAATGTCTCAAGTAAGTAACAAGTAAATCATCGCAAGCGGAGCGAAGAGAGATAAAAATATCCCTGAAGATTTCAGTTGAGGGAAGTTTCTTTCCTTTAAAACATAAAATCCTGTCACGAAATGTTTTTTTTGTTTTGTTTTAGCGCGTCAATGTTATATGATGGGTCAACTGTTAAATCCAATTTCAGGGATCATATTCGTATAATGTAAGTCAAATATCTCAATATTTTAAAGAAGGGAACCTTTATTGTTCTCCTTAAAAGCAGAAAACTTAAACATTAAAGTGTTTAATAAAGCAACTGATTCTGAGGTCATTGACAATCTGAGACATCTTTATTTATCGAAGTCTATTGTTAAAAAAATGTAACACTTCAACTTCAAAACTTATTTGATGAAACTGGCAAAGTAAGAGTTCCCAAGCTTTCAACCACTCTTTAAAATTGGCCCGGCATGGCCTAGCGCGTTAAGGCGTGCGCTTCGTAATCTGAGGGTCACGGGTCCGCGCCCGAGTCGTGCCAAACATGCTCGCCCTCCCAGCCGTGGAGGCATTATAATGTAACGGTCAATCCCACTATTCGTTGGTAAAAGAGTAGCCCAAGAGTTGGCAGTGGGTGGTGACGACTAGCTGCCTTCCCTCTAGTCTTACACTGCTAAATTAGTGACGGCTAGTACAGATAGCCCTCGAGTAGCTTTGTGCGAAATTCCAAAAAAACAAACAAAAGCAAAGAAACTCTTTAAAATTAATGTTTCTGGGTTTTTTAATGAAAATAATGACGAAAAAAATCTAGAATAATTACTATATTATTACATTACATGCAATTTTCAGTCAAACATGCAGTTCCGATGGACTTTTTTGCCTTCAGTCTGCTTATACATGAACTGAAAAACAAAAGTTCACGTACAGTGAAAACATGGTCTAAGACTTACTTTATCAGTCTTCGCAAAAACGTTTAGCTGTGAAGTCTAAAAACATCAAACTAAAAATTGAATTACCTCTCATAACATTCTCTTGCATTACATTATATGTGTTATTTTTCGAAGCTCAAAGAATCACCGAAGTCACAAAACGTACAATTCCATACATAAAACGCTACGAGCTAAACCTAACGGCCCGGCATAGCCATGTGTGTTAAGGCGTTCAATTCATAAGCCCAGGGTCGCGGGTTCGAGTCCCAGTCGCACCAAATATGCTCGCCCTTTCAGTCGTGGGTGTGTTATAATGTTACGGTCAATCCCACTATTCGTTGGTAAAAGAGTATCCCCAGAGTGGGCGGTGGGTGGCGATGATTAGCTGCCTTCCCTCTAGTTTTTGTTGTTGTTTTGAATTAAGCACAAAGCTACACAATGGACTATCTGTGCTCTGCCCACCACGGGTATCGAAACCCGAATTTTAGCGTGTAAGTCCGCAGACATACCGCTGAGCCACTGGGGGGCCCCTCTAGTTTCACACTGCTAAATTAGGGGCGGCTAGCGCAGATAGCCCTTGAGTAGCATTGCGCGAAATTTAAAACAAACTAAACCCAATATTTAAGCTTGAGAATCCGATCATTATAAGAATAGGAAATCGTAATTATTTACAATACAATACAAATAATTAGCACGTTATTGCAAAGTACTAGACCAGAAAAACTAGAGTTGTTTTACTCGCCTTTATTCAAGAATTATATCAATCTTTTATTTCATCTTTCTTGGTTGATACATTAGCCATGATACATTTAGTTTGACCTGTGGCTACTTTTTTTCTCCAAAAAGTTGAGACGTTTTAAGAAAGCGTTGACCTGATTAGTTGACAACGACATTTACGTCTTCCAAAAGTTATATATGACAGACAAGGTTAAGTACACAAATACAAGCATACCCTCCTTTCGGAAAGAAACTCGTTCCATTCTAGAAAGATTCTTAGCATTTCTTCGCCGGTTCAAAGAACCATTAATGCTACTTTAATAAAATATGGAATGTTAACAGAAGTGACCAAATAATATCAATATATGTTTGGCTCAAGATTACGTGATAAGAATGTTCACAATAAAAGTTGCATAATTCAATGTTATATTTGTACAAGAGAAAAAGCATTACTCTGTTTACTGACGTTATGTGTCCACACCGCCAGGGACAACATGCCATAAACTCGTTATCACGTATCTTTTAACAGTCTGAGTAGGAGTCTTTGTCCTCATAAAGCATCACTTGTAATGAGTTACAAACAAAAACAAAATACTCGGTCATCATTAAGAAATATTTTCCTCTCTTTATTTCAATCCCAGACACAAAACCTATTATATCCTTTGCTCAACGGAATAAACCTGATGTCCGAATGTTGACACAGAACTGGTAATTTTACCCAGTGATCATGTGGTTTGTTAAAACAATTAAAATTTTTTATCTGCAATTATATGAAACTAATAAAAATACCGATACAAATATTAACGGATTATACACATAATAACAGAAATATACTTTACAGCATCCTAATTATTATGATAATTAATAAAAGGATAGAATTCAAAGTCCCAACCAAGTCAGTCCTAACTCCGCGCATAAAAAAGTTATAAAGAGTCAAAAAAATAATTCAGATTATTTTGTTATAATACAAAACGTTTTCCCAAAACTGACCGAAATAAAAAATCGAATCTTTGGAAAAACAAACAAATATTTTTGTTGTGTATTATGTCTGATATTAACGTAAATTCAGGCACTGACATTAAAGCTATAACTTTCTGCAATTCATTTGGCCTACCAATAATTTATTTCTAAACATGAACTGGCTGTTTTTTACAGCTGGTATGTGCTAATAATTGTTTTATTTTATTTACTAGTATTAGTATTGTTTCAAACTGTATGTCCTAAAGGATAAGTTCATGTGATACTCAAGGTTAACACTCTATGACATAATGACATAGATACTTTAAGTATAGCTATTGTCTGAGTGCTCTTTTTGTTTTCCAGATGACTAAATGCCCGAGTCCACAGATTTATTTATTTAATCGTAGTTTCATACTCGATATTCTTGTTATTTTAGTTCAAAACGGACTATTACGTTTAGTTTGTCCAAAAGCATTAGTTGTCTACAAAATATTAATGTAATTAAATAAGTTCAGACTTTTATTTTTCGCAGTATAATGCGATATAAATATCTGAGTTCGTATTTGATGTGACTAAACATGCCCAGTGAGGCCGTGTGATTAAGGCACTCGATTCGTAATCTGACGGTCGCTGGTTCGAATCCCCATCATATCAAACATGCTCGAGCCTTAGCCGTGGAGGCGCTATAATGTGATGGTCAATCCCACTATTTGTTGGTAAAAGAGTAGCCCAAGAGTTAGCGGTGGGTGGTAATGACTAGCTGGTTTCCCTCTAGCCTTACACTGCAAAATTAGGGAAGGTTAACACAGATAACTCTCGTGCAGCTTTGCGCGAAATTCAAAAACAAACAAATGTGAATAACTTTATCTGAACCCCAGAAAAGTTAATTTTTTTTTTACCGTCAACAAATATATGGTTTAAAAATAAAATGGTCCCGAATAATTCTAAAATACTACAAAATGTGTGAACATTAACGGTTCTTTACGAACCTCGTAGAAACAACCAAACATTATTCCGAAAATCCTTTAAAAATCGGTTTTAATAACTCATTAAAAAGGTTTTAAATTGGAATAATTATGACAAAAAGTCAGATAATGAAAACAATGGCTGAAACAAAATGTCATTGAACAAAAACTAAGTTAAAAATGAAAGGGATCGTAACGTATCGAAAGCTTTTAATAATAAATAAATATTTTGATGTTCATACGCAAATTAATCTTCTAATAATAGTCTAGATCAGGCAGATTTAGGTGTTTAAGGTGTCAAATCAAGCTTTTGAAAACAGTCTAGTCTATCAGCTTAATTAGCTAAAGCATCAAATTAAGCACCTGTATTGATCTTGACTCAGCAGTTAGTGAATTAAAGCATTAAGTAAAACTTTTAAAACGGTCTAAGCCTGGCAGTTTAACTGTCTGAGGGTTTGAATCTCACTCGATCTCAGCTTCTACCTTTTCAAGGTAGTACATTTAATAGTAAAATGATAAACATACCTCAAGAACAATGTTACATTATGCTTGTAAATTGATGTTTGCCACTTTATATTGCATTAGCATAACGTGCTTACACACATGAGTAATGTGTATTTGAATTAAAGACTATCTGCGCTAGCCGTCCCTAATTTATCAGTGTAAGATTAGAGGTAAGGCAACTAGTCATCAACCGCCCACTCTTGAGCTACTCTTTTACCAACGAGTAGTGTAATTGACCGTCACATAATAACATTGATAAATAATCTTAAGGTATAATGAAAATACACACAACTTCTTTTTTCAATGTATAGATAGATATTAAACATCTTAATTAGCACAGTTAATGAAATTAACAGTAAATAAATGTCAGAATATGTTTCACTTTCTCGTTACACATTATTTTAATGTCAAATCAGAATGTAGAAAAACTTCATTAACACAACCTTGCCGGGAAGGTTTTCCAGTTTTCACTTGAAGAAGGAAGATATGTCTTCTCAGAGGGCTCGTGTTTTTGAGCTTTCTTAGGAGTACGTATTTTTTATTACTTATCTATATTTCAGTGAAATGTATTTTTGTTTTATTACACAGCTAATTACCTCCATCTGCTCCTAAAGATTTTATATCTTTAAACTTATCACGATCTGATAGATCATATTAATATCTCCTGATTTGATTTCTTATCACGGTGAAATTGAATAACCGAAAATATTATGATCATTATTGTTTTAAATTAAGGATAGTTAGATGCCGGTTTATTTAAACTGGCCTTAGTTCGTGTGCGCATATGGTACTACCAAAATGAAATTGAATAATACCCGCATTTCACAAACTATGCTAGAGATCAAAGATAGAGTGCTAAAATTATAGTTGCCTCTCTCATATCCAGATCGGAGCTGAAAATCAAATTTAATTTCAACACAAATTATTGGAAATACTCTTTATGATATTGTTAAAAATTAAACAGATTAGTTGATGTTTGTTTATTATTTTATTCTAAAAAATATATTAGAAATTGTTAATTGTTTCGGCTTACATAAAATTCAATAAAATCCAGTAATAGCAATAAAACAATTTAAACTTTACGCATGTAAACTGCTATAGTACTGTACAAAAAAAATGTTTTGTAACATGAGCTTGATTTTTACTTAAAATTTTAAGTCTAGAAATGAAATAGAACATAGTATATTGGGAAAATGGGAAAAAATGACTTACAATGAATATCGTGTACATGACTATCTGGCGACGAGTCCGGAAAAGCCAGGTCGTTAAAACACTCAACTCATAATGCGAGAGTCGTGCGTTCGAATCCCGTCATATTAAACATATTCACCCTTTCAACCGTGGGGGTGCTATAATGTGATGATTTATCTCATTATTCGTGAATAAAAGAGTAGCACGAGAGTTGGTGGTGGATGGTGATGACAAGCTCCCTTCTCTCTAGTCTTACACTGCTAAATTAGGTACGGCTAGAGCAGATAGCTCTCGAGCAGCTTTGCGCGAAATTAAAAAAACACAAAGCTTCTGCTGGCTTCGCTGTAAACTTAAGAGTTTATAACTTTAAAATTCGAGATGCGTTTCATGCTGTAGGTGCATCATAGATACCCCACTCTGAATTTCTTTGCTTATCAACAGATAATCAAAAGCATGGTCACGACAAGTAAAGATCCTTAATAATAAACATATGTATCATTCTATTCAAACTGATTTGTAACATTTTTTCTACAAACTGATAACAAAACGTTACATAAAATTGGAAATGTGTAGAGCATAACTAAAATTAATTATAGTAGAAGCGTGCAGAAAGTGTATCTCACTAAAATCTTAGTTGGAGAGTTCCTTATTAACGAACCTTTCCTTGCCACTTTTTTGTGATATTCAGTGAAAGTCAACGAACGAGAAAGATATAAGGTACCGAATCGTATTCTGGAATTAATGAGTTTTAATAAACAGTGTTGTTTGTTTGTTTTCTGGCGCAGTTATTTAAAAATAATTTAATATTTTTTAATAGACAGAAAGTCCGTTGGCACTTCATAAAATGCAAATATGGCCATAACGTGTCTATCCAGTTAACAAAACAAGTTAATTTTTGGTGAAACAAGTTTTGTTCAGTCACTGCTTTCTCTGCTTGATGAATTTTTACCTCTCCATATCATAGAAGCACGACTTGAAAAGGATTCGTTGGTCGTATATGGACAGAAATATTTCATTCATTTTAACCGTATGTTTCTTTGATAATTATACAAAAGAATGTTTGAATACCGTGTATTACTCCCTATCTTACTAATGCTTCCTTCGAAATGTAAAATGAATTAACAACACATAAAATTCACTCTTGAGTAAACCGTCTGTGGTACAAGTATTTTACACACAGGGTACAGACTTGTTTGGTACAGTTAGAGGTAATGAAACAAGAAAAGTTCAAGCTCAGATGTTATGCTTTCATTAATATTTGTTTACTTTCACACATGCGCGCTGTTTTGTTACTTTTACTAAACAATCCTATCATTGAAAGTTAAAGAACTCAAAGCAATAAGTTACATTACTTCTATCCATTGATCCTTCCTCTGGTGGGTCAGCGTCAAGTCTGAGGTTTTATAACCCTAAAAATCGGGTTTCAGTATTCTCAGTGGGCAGAGTACAGATAGATCGTTATGTAGTTTTTGTGATTTATAATAAACAAACCCAAAAGCCTAGTAACACGTAATTTGTCAACATTCCTTGTTACTTTTATGTTTATACATGTGCGATTATAAAATTTTAAAAGCAAGTTTAAACACACTTCAGGTTTTTCCCAGTGAATTTCACTTAGAACATAAAATATTTAATATTAGTTTAACTAATGATACCCAGTTAGTATAGGTGCAGTCAGTTGGCAATACTGTCAGTGTTTGTTAATGAATTTATACATATAAGTGGGTTTGTTTAATGTAAAGCAGGTTTATCCGTATTTTTGTCTGTCTTATATCTTGACACCATAAGTTCGTGCAAGGAACTGAATGGTGAGCCGATTTCGATTAGTTTTACTTAAATAGCTCTGATACAATCCCATCCCAAAACAAATAAGCGATCATAAGTGAATAAGCTGTCCGGAGAAAAGTTCGAATTTAGCAGCTATGTACGAAAGTGACAATTAATGATGCAAGAAGCTCTGTTCTGTCGGATATTAAACAAACAAACAAACATTAATGCCTGGCGAGAAACGATTAAATTTCTTAGTTCACAGATAAATATGAAAACATTACACCTTATATCAAATTATTTGAAGTAAGAATAGTTTACTAAAATATTCCAGAGGATACGATCATTAGCTTCTGAGGGTCGCGGGTTCGAATTCCGGTCACAACAAACATTCTCACCCTTTCAGCCGTAGGGGCGTTATAATGTGACGATCAATCCCACTACTTGTTAGTAAAAGAGTAGCCCAAAAGTTGGCGGTGGGTGATGATGACTAGCTGCCTTCCTTCTAGTCTTACACTGCTAAATTCGGAAATGCTAGCACAGATTGCCCTCGAGTAGCTTTGTGCGAAATTCAAAAAACAAACGAGCATTAGCGCCTTCTATTGGCTAACGCTGTTTCTTTAAAAATAATATTTCGTGTGCGTGTAAGACGTTGTTATTTAATTTTTCATTTTCCCTGTAATTCGGTCCATAGATGCAAGGCTTTCTACGTGGGAGGTCTCATTCCTTGGTTCAATAATGCAGTTTCATAGTTACAAATAAGCAGTGCGCTTCATAGTTTTTGTTCTGAAATCATCTGTGCCAATTATACATTTCAAGGTTAGGCTATTAGATTGCCTTAAGCCTAGTCAATTTACTGCCACATAAAGGAGGGAAAGAATATGTCTTGTATGATCTTATCAATTTAATTTCTCATAAAGAGTTTGTTTGTTTTGGAATTTCGCACAAAGCTACTCGAGAGCTATCTGTGCTAGCCGTCATTAATTTAGCAGTGTAAGACTAGAGGGAAGGCAGCTAGTCATCACCACCCACCGCCAACTCTTGGGCTACTCTTTTACCAACGAATAATGGGATTGACCGTCACATTATACACCCCCACGGCTGGGAGGGTGAGCATATTTAGCGCGACGCGGGCGCGAACCCGCGACCCTCGGATTACGAGTGCACACCTTAACGCGCTCGGCCATGCCAGGCCGCTCATAAAGAGAATGAAAAATCATGAATAAGTAGTTAAAAAAAACTTTCAAATTTATGTTTATTCTCGTGAAATAAATTTTGGTCCAAAAAGTGTACCAATATAACTCTAGATTGTGTCCTCAATTTTACGTAACGTTAATAGCAAAGAAATAAATACAGGCTCAAGGTCAAAAACAATTTATCACCAATTTGTGGAATTGAACGTTAAACTGATTAAAATTACAAGTCTAACGATTTGTAAGAAGAAAAACTATTATTAAAGTCATGAAATAAAGATCGAGTGTAGCCTTGGACTATGGACCTGAAGATTGCTCAGCTCTCGTCTCGTTTCCGAAGAATAAAACAGTTTGCTCCAAACTTTATGATATGGGTGCACTAAAAGAGTGACAGTCAAATTCGACATTTGGTCTAGGCAAAAGTAGCCCTATTTTTGGCGTTAGATGCGGTCGAATATCTACTTCCTTCTAATCTGTTACTCCAAAATTGGACGGCTATGCATATCTTTGTTCCATTTCTTTATAAACAACAATAACCACGACTGGTAAACGACCTACTTTTCCCTTCTAAAAGACCAGACAGCTGTGGGGGTGTTATCATGACTCAATTAATTCTACTATTTGTTGGTGATGTATAGCCCAGAAGTTGATGGTGGGTTTATCAGTCGGTCCCTTTCTTGTAACCGTCAGTTCAAAATTAAGAATGGCGGTAGCCTTTCCATAAAAAATAAACAAACATTGTAAAACATAAATATTCTAAACATCTAAATGAGTCCAATATAAATACATAAAAACAACTGCTAAATTTTAACGTAGTATCTCTCGAACCAAAATGACATCAAAATACATTAAATTTGTTATAGTGCGATTATTAAAACAGAAAAGTTATCTAGCGTTATAAATCCGAAGATATATCGTTGAAAAGAATCACAAATTTGTTATCTACATGATTTATCTAAGCACTTCGGAAAACATATAGTATTTGTTTTTGAAACAGTTGTACTTGAAGGAAGTATGAATCACAACAGAAATCACCTCTCTTTAATATGGTAAAGAAAACAGGCTCGTATAACCAGGTGATTGAGGCGCTTGACGTGCAGTCTGAGTGAAAGTCGTGAGTTCGAATTCCCATCCCCCCCAAACATGTTCGCTCTTTCAGCAGTAAGGGTGGTATAATGAGACAGCTATTTATACTATTCTTTGGCGAAAGATTAGCCCAAGAATTGAGAGCGGGTAGCAGTCTAGGTACTACCCACTTTCACTGTTAAACGACGAAGACAGTTCTTACGCGAAATTCAAAAAAAAAAAAAGTTAAACAACTATCGCTTGTGTAAACATTCTCACTAGAAATGGTTATAATTGAAGTAAAGAGATACATTAATGTTTCTCTATAGTCAACGCGTAGTAATTATTTTGTGTTAATTAGAGATAAAAAAAACAAGTCGTGCTGGCTTGTAATTAATTTTTCAGCTATGTGATAAGATTTTGAAAGGAAAATCTTCAGCATGTCAATCTAGATCCGGGTGCATTAGATGTGAGTATACACTATTCTTTTTCTCTCTTTGATAATATCCACTGATGACTTAAATTACTTCATATTTTACCAAGTAATGGGTAATGGATAACATTTCTGTCTTACGATAATATTTTACTTATCTTCTTCATTCACGCAACTCTTTCGATAGATCCTTAATACTAGATTTAAATAAATTCTTAATAATATACGGAGAAACCATACTTCTTACAATAGAAGTTGTGGGTAGATTAGTTTAATTTTAATTATACCGATAACTAATAAATATACAAATGTTTATGAGAAGTATAGGACTTCCATTTCAGTGTAGGTCTACGTAGCTAGGATCTTCATCTCCATGTTCTTCTAAAGGTTTTGAGAAAACACTGGAGAAACCTATCTGGCAAATTACGAATATTTATATAACAGTAAGAAGTTCTGGTTACATGTATATATTGTCACAATGTGTGTGTATGTATGGTCAAATGTACTCTGAAAATGCTACGTAAAGCAGAATGGTGGACTTTTTGTAGTTTTCTATGCTTGTTTCAGTAATATTTAATCTGAAAGGGCTTGCGTAACCCGTTAACGGTCCTTTGTTAAGTACGTTTATTTTCGTTGAGGTACATTTGCTGTTCCCAGTTGAACTTACATACATGTATTTATTAATATACGAGATTTCATTAAAAATTATGGTATCAATAAAGTAAAAATATCAGAGCTGGCTAAATAAAATATATATATTTTAAACACTGTATCAATATGGATATTCTTGAATTTCTTTTTAAAACAAGCACTACTTGCAGGGAGCTCTGATTTTTATCTCACATCAGTTCCAGTGAGATATCTTGTGTTATTAGAAATATTTAATTAACGAGCAACTGACGCAGGTTTATAAGAGAAACCATGCTTGAAAATATTTATTTGTGAAAGTTTTTAAAGACAATAAATTATTACTTAAGAAAAAACTTTTCGAAAAATGTCCCCTTAAAAATAACCAAACAATTTAAAAATGATACAGTGATTAGCTGAAGACACATATTAGACGTAGATAATATTAATGAGTTTCATAGCTCCTATTGGAAAGTAGTTGACACGTAAGTATTTCTCTGTTATGGAGTGACGTCCTATCAATACATTTCTATTATTCCAGAACTTTGAAAACCAGCAAATAAAATTTGTAGTGGGTAAGTCAATAGCGTACTGTTGTTTCGTACATTTTGCCAATGAATAGTGAGATTAAGTATCAGATTATAATGCCCTTATGGCTGAAAGAGCAGGCATGTTTGGCGACAAAAATTCAAATCCACAGTAAGCAGATTGCGAGTCAAGCACCCTAATGATACCATATAAGACATTCGTTTCCACGGGCTTTTATCGCCATCTGGTAGTGAAATCAAGTTATTCTCTGGAAAATTGGTATCCGAAAGGAAATAGAAGTAACCTTATACAGTATAAAAGTAAAGTTAGAGTTTCATTTAATAAACTAGTTCCTGCTGAGTGAAAACTTGAAAACATAGTTTATATGCATAAATATAAAAATATCAATATGCGTGGACTTCAAAATATTTGGTAAAACACAAATCTCAAAATGTATCTCAGAATTGCTGATATGGGCTTTAACACTTTTATTAATAAGGAGAAAACGCTTTGACCTTCCTAGGTCATTTTCAGGTTAAGAAAAATAAAGTTTGCAAGTGACCGTTGACGAACACATGTCTTAGGGACGAGAGTATAACAGGGTACGGGATTGTAGGGGACGTTGCAGGTGGATGTTAGGTTATTAATTAGTATAGGTATAAAGGTGGTCCTTTATATTGGTTTAATGTTGGTTTTAGTTCTTGTATAAGTAGGGCTTCTTTGATTTTGCGTATTTTTATATTTGTTTCCTTGCTTAGTATCTGGGTGTTTTATATGGTTATATTGTGTTTATTTGATTTGTAGTGTTCAAAAACGTGTTCCTTATAGAATTCATTACCACCAAAACTAACTTTATGTTCAATAACCAAAACTACCTGCAAATAAATGGCCTAAGTATGGGGAATCTCGTGTTACCAGTCACAGCCAACATTTTTATGACACAGATTAAATATCAAGGGATCAATTCAGCCTTACACCCACCACTATACTAGTTCAAGGTATGGTGATGATACAGTTGCAGGACTCACATCTACAGAACACACGCTTACTCTTTTCATCACGTTAACTCGATAACCCCAACATTAAATTCACCTGTGAACAGGAAAAAAACTAACCTAATAGCATTTCTTAACCTCAAGATCACTAGAACTGATACACAATTCAAAACAGAAATTCACAGAAACATCACCCATACTGGATTATACTTTCCCTGAGACTCAGCACATGAAACAAAACAAAAACTCAACATATTAAGAAACCAAGTAAACACAGCAACAAAATTATGCTCGCTTGATAAAGTTAATAATGAAATCAACAAAATAAAACAACACTTCATCAACATCAACAAATTTCCTCAAAAAACCGTGGAAAAATTATACGCACACACCTAAACCAACAACAAATAAACAATAATAAATTCCAGGATTCAACTTACTACAGAACCTTGTACTGTTGCACACCATATGTTCCCGACATCAGTGAAAAACCAATCAATATTTGCAAAAAACTTATAACAAAACACAACATTCCAGTAAACAGGAAATTTATTCAAAAACCAGGTACAAAACTAAAGTCCACATTATGTTAAAACTACACTGACAAACACAACACCAACATAATTTATAAAATACAACGTAACAACTCCCACGACTTCTATTTTGGAGAAACAAGCAGAAAAATGGAAACATTCACACGTTTTTGAACATTGCAAATCAAATAAACACAACATAACCGTAGAAAACACCCAGATATTAAATAGGGAAACAAATATAAACAAACGCAAAATCAAAAAAGCCCAATTTATTCAGCAACTAAAACCAAAATTAAACGAATATAAAGGAACATCTTTATACCTACACTAATTAATAACTTAACATCTACCTGCAAAGCCCCTTACAATCCCGTACCCTGTTATACTCTCGTCCCTAAGACATGTGTCCGTAACGGTCACTTGAAAACTCTTTTTTTCTTAACCTGAAGATGACCTAGGAAGGTCGAAACGTTGTTCTCCGCTTTACTAGTAAAAGTGTTAATACCCATACGAGCGCTCCCCAGTGGCACAGTGGTATGTCTTCGGACTTACACACTAAAAACGGGTTTCGACACCCGTGGTGGGCAGAGCACAGATAGCCCATTGAGTAGCTTTGTGCTTAATTCTAAAAAAAAACAAAAACATACCAGCCATTCTGAAATTTTTTTTATTTCAAGTGGGTATCTTGATGACCATGAAGAGTATTGTTTGTTTGTTTGTTTTGAATTTCGCACAAAGCTACTCGACGGCTATCTGTGCTAGCCGTCCCTAATTTAGCAGTGTAAGACTAGAAGGAAGGCAGCTAGTTATCACCACTCACCGCCAACTCTTGGGGTACTCTTTTACCAACGAAAAGAGAGATTGACCGTTACATAATAACGCCCCCACGGCTGAAAGGGCGAGCATGTTTAGCGCGACACGGGCGCGAACCCGCGACCCTCGGCCATGCCAGGCCTGGTGGTTTGTATTGAATAAGTTATGAAACACCATCCGACTCGGTAACCTAATGTTTGTTAATCAGCGTTATCATAATTGAGATTTGATATGAAAACTTCTTCATGTGATTTGGAAAATATCATTAATAACCTAGAAGTGATTGTACATGCACTAAATGAATATTTGTTTCCTTTCGTCTTTTAGAGAACAGGAAAGCTCTGTGTATTAAGAAAAGCCGTGTATGGAGAAGAATTATTACATGTTGAGATAAAATGCGTTGTTCTTAAAAATAAGGACGAAATATATTGGTGGCTTCTTGGCGATGAAAATCAGTTCGTCACGCTAAAGCTTAAACCTGTGATTTACTTTAACATTGCAATTTACTGAAAATGGATAACAGATTGACAAATAGCTTTTTCCTGACTTCACCTGGTGACATCATCAATCATGATAGTGGTATCACTATTTACTGTTTATCCTAAATGAAATATGAAATAGAATTTAACGTTTCAACTGTAGAAGTAAATTATTTTCAACAAAAGTTTAAGTGTTTAATGTTTTAACATGTCAACAAAAGGTACATATTTTGCGTAAAGTAAAAAGAAAAAAACACGAGGTAAAAAGGACATCACCTAAGTGTAATGCATGGTTGTAACTATATACTATGGGTCAAACACTAATAAAGCATTTATACAAGCTTTGCATTAAGTCCCACATTATATCGTCAATAGAAGATGTATCTCAAAGACTTGAGAATTTTCTTGAGTCCCAAACTTCTGTAGGTCTCCAACTGATCAATGACTTATATCTGTTGTTCTCTATTGCCCTGTTGAATAAACACGTGGAAAACACGACTTTCTTCTTCCTTCTACCATCTAATTGTCATTTAGACAACACCTGGTTCCAACAGGAAAGAATGGAAGTTGAGATTATATCAGGTTTATACACATATAAGCTCATTTGGGTTAGGTGACACCAACATTTAACAACGATCCCACTGTCTTTTCCTAGGGACTTTCCTCCAGTTATAAGTTTATACTGGTTTTAAGCATAATTTAGAGAGTTTTCAAGTCACAGGTGTTACTTTCTGTCTTCTTCTTATATACTTAGAGCCTGATATTTTCATGCCTTATAACTGTAATTGGTACGATGCAACGTTAAGAAAATATTTAGAACACTGTGGACATACAAAAGTTATTTCAATCTGCATTTCTGAAAATACACAACGATAGCCAAATAAAACACTGGGTACATCAATTTTGTGTTCATTACAACACCTAAGATATTGTTTATTAATTTCAGTTAAAATTAATAATTTCACCAATTCATTAATATTTCAACTCATTACAATTTAAATGCATTTTGCTAAACTCTTTATAAAATACGGTGGGCAAAATTTATTATAATATACAGTATGTGTCTTTTACATAAGCGTTTCCATCAAACATAATGTGAGTCTCTTTGTTACTCTTATCTCTTCAAGAAAAATCCACCAATTTCCAAATATTCGAATGTAAAAATTGAAACAATTTTATATTATTCATGAAAATAACAAATACACTGTATTTTCATTTGATATCTCCCACGTAATTCATCATAGTTAACCTTAAACTCATTAATCCTAACATTGAGATAAAATTCTTGTGTCCATGCCCTTATTTCTTTCTGTTGTGAAACTGACCCATTTGTGTCATAAAACATGCACAGAAAATTCTATGTAAGACTACACACCTATACTCATATTGCCATTACACATTGTAAATTACTTTGGTATTTTGATATAGACTGTCTTCAGCTTCCACATAAACTACTTCAGCAACAGTCTCAGTAATAACAATATTTTCATCTGGGAGCTGTCGAATTCAAGTCACTTTCCTTAAATTTCAGGTATGGCAAAATAAGTAATCACATGCAAAATTCATAGTAACTATAACTTTTAAACTAAAAGTCTAATAAGTGAGGACTAATTTCATGTTGTAAACAACGTATCTCAATCCAGTCAAAAAGAAACGGAACTTTCTCAGTAGCAATGCGTTTTGAGATGTGCAAAATACACAGTGGCATGTTCCAAAGAGTTCTTACCGTTTAGGAAAATCATTGAAATTATTCTAATGAAATGTTTGCAACAAAAAATTTACTCATTGGTTCAGAAGTAAGGGTGGGTCATACTGGGCTTTTAGTTATTGATTTGTCAATCATAAAATCATCCTATCTTATTAGATGACAATCACAATATGCAAGGTTTATATCATGCCATATAATACTACCCGATAGCTTAGACAGAAAAGGAAGCAAAGCTTGTTAGGTCTCATTACCATTGTGACTTCATCACTGTAGTAAGGCCCGAACACATCGTTTTATGCACGAGAGAACTGGAGATTTTTCGGTAGCTGTGGATTCTTTGAAGAACAGAAAACTGTTCATACCATGCCATATAACAGTAAAACGGCAGATTTTCATCAATCTAACTACTTGGCAACAATAAGAGGGTTGGTGACAAGATAATGAAATCTGTATTTTGCTTAGTTAAAACCAGTAAAATCTGGAATTTTTCTGACTTTCGATATGAGAAGACACAGTAGTGTTATTGTATCCAAACAAGCTCAGGTCATCCTGAACTAGGCATGACTTAGTACAATACTTTGAAGACACAAGGCTGTAAAATTGGGACGCCAGCGAAGGATAGACCTCAAAGTATTTTAAGCACTTAAAGTGAATCTATTATTATCACTGTTAATGCTGATTTCATTCTGGATAATGAAGGTAAGATAGAAGTAAATAAATAGATGAGCGCACTCTCACGACTTTTCTGATGTTCTTTCTCACAGAACAAAAGCTAGTTTATTACTTAAGTATACTATGGATAGGTCTGCTACAGAAGTAACCAGCCACCACGGACCGTGGAGTAGGAGAGTCGAAGCTCTGCAGTAAAACCAAGAAATGCTGAACTATCAGAGCCCAGAATTAATGAGTTACACGACTAAGCATGAGAATAAATTCACGGTATTTTTAAATATACAAGTCGAACTTTATTATGTACTATGTGTCGAGTCTAGTGTCTTATCACTATCTTCTTCTATAATGAAAGCCATAATTGTCGACCATGTGCTAGTGCTTGTTTTAAATCATGGAGAGGTGGCTACTAAACTTCAAACTTGAATTATGATCAATGCGTGAGTGAAATATAACAATGAAAATAGCTGTGTGGCTAGTGTTGCACCAACTAAATTTTCTTCACGAGCAAATAAATGACTACCAGAGTATCTAATGTCACTCATCAAGTATTGTAGAGTCAGTCTTGATTCGGAACAATAACATGTATTCAGTAGATTCCTGTTAGGATATACCAATGCATTTATATAACAATATGGTCAAATAAATATGTACCATCTGCATCTAACACAGGTAATATTAGTCCCACACACTTGACCTAGCAACCGATTACTACGAGTTCATAAAGTGAGGAACCATCCAGACCATAACCAGATCGTTTTGTGTGTATGTGTGTTTCTTGTTCCCAAGCATACATTAGAGTTTAATTTTTCAAAATTAGTTCTACCGAAAACATTGTTGAAATTATAATCAAACATAGCAATTATCTGCCAAGCTGGTAGTTGAGTGCTTTATTCTATAGTAACCGAAATTAATACAATGAATTACAATAGTCTAGTTTTATTTCTCTAATATCAAAATATACAAAAGACAGATACTACAACTATTTTATTTTAGAAACTTGCCAAAGGGTTAGTATTTACAGGAATACAAACTTGGTGTTTTGTTAACAGGTTTATTTTCGATTGTCATTGCCTTTAGATCCCACTGGAGGTCTGAGGAACCGTAGAACCCTTGCTAAATGCCTTTATATCTACTTCGATTGATCACTTTTAATTAGCAATAACATGTGAAATCGGAAAAATTATTGTAGCATTATAATCTTTAATCTACTGCTGGCCTATTATGGATTCACTGAATATTTATTGTTATGTATGTTAAGAGTAAAAAATATTGTGTCCAGCTATTGCTTTCACATAACGTTTATAAAAATAAAGTGTCATTGTTAGCAAACAAGTGTGACGAATCTGTCTTGTTTTGTCATGCATGATTTACCTTTGTTCGGGATATAAGTTTTTAGAACCTTCTGTTTTTAGACTTGATACTTCCCTATTAATTTAAGTTTTAACTAAGAATATTACGCGTACTTACGATGTTAAAAATTAAAGTTATTAAATACTATTCGGTTACTACATTATGTGTTATAATAATACAGATATTGAAATCATAACAAATAATGTGAGAGAAAGAAAAGATGATGAGTTAACAATGCTTATACCTTTACCATAACAATCATAAAACGTCTGAAGGGTTGAAACAGACAGAAATTACAATGTGGAATCCATATTTAGGACTATTAAATATTTAAACATATATACAAAGTTAAAAGAAATATTTTAGATTTTCTAGCAGCTAAGAAAGACACAAAAGAAACAGGAGTGCAGGAAGCGAGTTTCAGGTAATATTAGCTAAGACATGCAGATGTATCACGTTGAAGCGTATAACCCTATGAAGCACTATACATGATTGATAACGATGCTAGTTGCAAAATGTAACTGACCTAAGGCTAATACACGTACTTTATCCCTCTCGTATATCATCAGCATGCTTCAAAATAATTTTAACATGCTCGCCCTTTTAGCCATATGAGCGTTATAATGTGACAGTCAATCTCACTATTTGTTGGTTAAGGATAACTCAATATTGGCGGTGGGTAGTGATGATTAATTGCCTTCCCTCTAGTTTTACATTATTAAATTAAGGACAGCTGGCGCAGATAGGTCTTTTGTAGCTTTGCGCGAAATCCAAAAACAAACAAAGGAATTCGTAATTTAGAACTTCTAGAGTCGTATAATAACTCAATCACGTACTCCACGATAATGTCGTTTTCAGTTTAGTTCATCTGGCACTGTTCAACCTTTCTAATATTTATATTAACATGTTTCATTGTAAAAATATATGCCTTTTCTAGCGCTATGTGCTACATGACCCAAAGTTTGCAATAGTTTACTCAGTGGTAATTTTCTTTTGAAAAATTTAGCTCTCTGGTGCCGTATAACTCCTTCAATACTTGTAATAACCTATTTCGTGGTGATTTTTGTTTTAACAACAACAATGTAATGATGATGGCGTATCTCTTGTTGATTTCAGTTCAAGGCACAGCATTTTTAGACATTACATGTCCGTCTAACATAAACTTAGCTAGATTTGATCGCAGGATATTTGAAATATTGTTATATTAAATTCTCTCAGCTGCCATAATGAATTCCTTCAAGGTACATAGAGTAAAATACCGAGAAACATTCCCTAATCCTAGCTAAGCATTATCCGGTGGATTAGTAGTAAGTATAAAATCTGACAACGATAAAATTCGGAATTCAAATCCCACAGTGAACAAAGTGAATATAGACCATATAATTTTGTCCTAAAACAGTAATGACAAATCTTCCGAACTAACTTATAATTTAAATATTTCTATTTAAAAATAATCTAATTTGTGGCTTTTATCTTTTCTTAAACTTTTGTATAACGCTAAATAGGAATGACACTAGTAGCTCAGTACATGATTTTTATAAAACTGGTGACCAGAAATAAAATTTCTAATTGTCATGTTTCAAAGCAACTTTCTAGTAGGAGTTTTATACACACCTGTTTAATTAATTCTTATTGCGTCTGGATCAGCTGGATACAACCGTATGCAAGCAGTAACGATCCACCCATCCACTCACTCTTACTTGACAACTAATCATGGAAATAGGATCTCTCCGGACAACCACCAGAGTTCCTCAATAGCGTTGTTAATTAATTAATTACAAGCAAAACGTAGATTCCACCTAAATAACGTCTTTAATATCTGAAGTGTTCATCCTCCTGGCGGTAGTTCGACCGACCACACATCAGTTTCTAACTCAGACCCACCGCAAAGCATAACCTCGCGCAATCAAACATGTTCAGATTCATCCGTATTTCTTCTTTACAAATATTTCGTACGTGCATACAAGAGGTCAGAAAAAGGCATCCGTAGGCACCTAACAAGTTATACTGTTACTCTTCTAGTGCACTTCGATAACGTAA
This sequence comes from Carcinoscorpius rotundicauda, assembly GCA_011833715.1. Taxonomy (NCBI): domain Eukaryota; kingdom Metazoa; phylum Arthropoda; class Merostomata; order Xiphosura; family Limulidae; genus Carcinoscorpius; species Carcinoscorpius rotundicauda. The sequence goes on along the minus strand of CM022399.1, from coordinate 54,503,499 downwards.
TGACTAGTAAATACACCATTCTAAATTGTCCTTGCTCTTCAAACTTAAAGAACAATTGAACACGCCCTTCGATAGGGATTGCTCCCAACGCTGAAATCTAGTTTTCTTGGAACTGTGTTATATTGTACAACCCAGTAGTTCATTTTTAAAGATAATTTCCGATTAAATAAATCTAGGAATTCATCTCTCATTTCGTTTAGCTAGATTCAGAACGATTATACAAAAGTTATTTTCATGAAGAAAAATGAAGAAAACTTAATTGTTATCGACATCTTCTTTCGTTATAATTGTCAGTTCTGTACCCCTAGTCACACAGCGGTATCTGCGGACTTATAACACTAAAAACAGTATTTTGATATCCGTGGTGGACGGATATTATACTGATATATCATTAATGCTGTTTTCTTTATATGAATTTGCAAAAAATAATTTTTTTCTTATCAAACAACTTATATAGGAAGTACATCCAGAGGGTTATTTTGGCCAACGTTCTAAGCTCGAAGAATAATAATCAAAAAAATGTCCTGGCTGGAAAACGAGCTGATGAGACAATAAAATAAGTGCTCTCATGCCAAATATATTTATCACCACGAGGAGCAGATTGTGAAATTTGCATAGCCAACATGATAACTAGGTTCAATATTTACTATTCCTTCCATTGACCATTATTACTTACATTCATGTCCTCTACAGTTTACATTCAACATTATTTTATTGTTCGATGTTTTCTAACAGTTGCACTTAACGTTGTGTATTATCTTTCAGATCTGTCAAAATAGTAGGCTCATGATGATCCCACAACCAAAACTCAGCAGATGTGAGACTTAAAAAATGTGCTGAAATGTGTATATAAAATATCTTCTGATCAATCGATCTTAAAACGAAATGCCACGACAGTCCCAATAATGTATGGAAGAGAATTTTTGGCATAAAAATGTTTCTGACAAACCTCCTCTGCCTTGAAATATCGTAATGATGATACATTTCAAGTTACGTAAACAATCTTTCCTCTTTGTTCAGAGAATTGTGACATGGTCTCTGTCGTTCACGAACTTTACGTCGATGGGATCTTAATGTCATTACCTGTTCTGCAAAAGCACTTTTTTTATCAAAGCAGACAGAATGTTATGCTGATATGATTTAAGAGTTATGGAAGTTAAACAAGCTGTATATATAATAAAACGGGATTTCTTTCCATTTTTGTTAAACACAAAGCTATACAATAGGCTATCCACTGTTGATATCTCCATCTCATTAAACTTGCTCGCGCTTTCAGCCGTGAGGACATTATAATGTTACGGTCAATCGTACTAGTCCCTGATAAAAGGGTAGCCCATTGGCAGTGGGTGTTGATAACTAGCTGTTTTCCCTCTATCGCGGATATTCCTCGTGTAGCTTTGCAAGAAATTCAAAACAAACAAACAAAAAATAATTATAATAAAGTTTATATGTTTTTATCTAGTAAATCCAATAAAAACTAGTTACAAAATATTCTTAAGCAAGCGAAAAGAAACGGGAATCGTAAAATTTTGAATCTCTTGTGTTTTTTATAGATCTAAACTAAGTAATTAAAATAATTTTACTTACCAATTGTTAGAAATATTCAGAAATCAACAGCATTTATTTTTCAAATCATGTAAGTAAAATTGTGGTCAATATTTCTATAATGTACTTTTATTAGCTCAATATTTTGCTATTATACCATTTCAGAAGCTATTAACAACTTCGCTAATCCAATTTATAGATGTAGATGGTATTTACATAACAGAAATATCTATTAATGAACAATAGTTTCCTTTAAATAAAGCTTAGAAGTTCAATCCCTGTATAATAATAGACTAAAATTATGATAAATGTTTTAACGGTCACATAATATATTTTTTCTAACATAAGAAATATCCTAATGAGCCTGTTATGACGTGGGATAATAATAAGAGACAATTTATATTCAACGTAACAAAGAGAAGGTACCTCGCTAGTACAACGGTAAGTCTACAGTTTTACAACGCTAAAATCAGAGGTTCGTTCCTCCTCGGTGAATTTAGCAGATAGCCTAATGTGGCTTTCCTATAGGAAAACGCACACATAAAGAGTAGTTTAATTGGTAGAAATGTCTACATATTATTATGGTATTGCTATGCTTCTTTGCTGAAACTACGTAAAGGGAAATGTTTGTTTCGAAAAACGATAGAGAAGCTAAGGTTTGTAAATCTAAAATAATGGTAAATTGTTATTGAATGTGTTGTATTTCTATACAAGAAGAGTTAATACACAAGTAGCCACTAGAAGTCTATCAATGATAAAAATTCCAGGAGTTAGCTACAAGAATGGATAACAATACATAATTGACGATATTAACAGATTGAACCAGAAATAGAAGAGAAAAGATGAATTTCTTTCTTTATTACGTAAAATACTAAAGTTATCAAGTATCACGTCAGAATGATACTGTAGTTTCAAATAAATTAATGTTGATTAAAGTAAACGGAACTTAGATATTTATACTTAAAATAAAGCCAGACTCCAACGTTTAGATTTAAAATAAATATTTTCACATCTTGGAGTGTGTGTGTTTTCTTATAGCAAAGCCACATCGGGCTATCTGCTGAGTCTACCGAGAAGAATCGAACACCTGATTTTAGCGTTGTAAGTCCATAGATTCACCGCTGTACCAACGGGGGACTCACATCTTGAAGTTACATACGAAAAAGAGTAACGCATATCAACAACGAAAAAAATAACAAATCCCTTCTGTATTTAAAACAAGGCCTGGCATGGCCGAGCGGGTTAAGGCGTGCACTCGTAATCCGAGGGTCGGGGGTTCGCGCCCGCGTCGCGCTGAACATACTCGCCCTCCCAGCCGTGGGGGTGTATAATGTGACGGTCAATCCCACTATTCGTTGCTAAAAGAGTAGCCCAAGAGTTGGCGGTGGGTGGTGATGACTAGCTGCCTTCCCTCTAGTCTTACACTGCTAAATTAGGGACGGCTAGCACAGATAGCCGTCGAGTAGCTTTGTGCGAATTTCCAAAAAACAAACAAACAAAAAACAAACTGTATTTAAAACAAAATTTTCATATTTAGGTTCAGGTCTAAAAACTTATTTTTATTTTTCAAATTAAATATTTGATAATTAATTCATAAATACTTTATTATACATATATATAACCGTTGGATCATACGTGTTGTAGGTTGTGATTAAATATACGCACATTATTTTCTTATTTCAAATTAATTTTTGTTAGTCTTAGTTCTGGTATCTCACTGCAAAAGTGTTAGGACAAAGTAAAGTACTATTTTCCAGACGTCTTTAGAAAATAATGGAAAGTAAATCATAAGTGAAACGTCAAAATTTTATTAATCTTTATATTTAGTATACCAGAATCTCAGTTGAAGTCCTTAAGTTACGCGAACAGTTAATATTTAGTGTGTTTCCTTTTGCTTTAATAATTGCACACAGTAGATACTTAGTCAAGGTGTCCTTTGGGATTTTACTCCAAATATCTTTAATACACTTCCATAAAGTTTATTTGGAAGTAACTTTTGATTTGTCAAGTTGGGTTGAAGTCGAGGCTCTGTGAGGGTCCTTTGCATCATTTAAATGACTTTAATGGCTTCTTTCTTATAAAAGTAATTTCTGTATAGGTTGAATATGAGTTTAAAGTAATTATTTTCGTGGTAGTGTAATCCTTTACCAAACCATTGAGCATACCATGACGGATCAGTATCTGATGGTACTTGCGATGGTCCATTATTTCACTTATTTAGAAAATTCGATTCCCAGTGTCATGGAATATGTTCGTCATACGAATTTACCAACTGGACCATCTACCCAACTGTAAAACGTCTTGGCTTCTAAAAGTACCGACCAATAAAAAAGTAGTTGAAATCGATTATACAGTGTACATAAAACAGTTTGAAGAAAGAAAGTAAAAGTACAGAACCCATTGTTGGGTTGTTTAAATTGATTCGTTTTATATTTCTTTTAAATCCAGCACTTGAGGTATTGAAAAACGTTAAGTAATTACATAACTTAAAATATATCACGATTGGGATGATGAAAGTAGAGTATATTATAAATATTATACTAACACACATTTACATATTTTTTATGTAAATTGAACGACAAATAAACTGTTTATAAACAAATAACCAAACATGGGAGGAGCAGAAAGTGTTTGTGCGTCTACTTTAATGGTCAGTTGTGAAGCCTTTCAGGTGAATTACTTGGCGCAATCTCTCCTTATAACCTTCCATGATCGTTTGAAAGTACTCGACTGGTATTTTCTTCCATTCTTCTTTACAGAAGGCTTCCAACTCTTGCAAGTCTTTCGGATGACGCTGATGAACCCTGGGCTTCAACTCATGCCAAACGTTTTCAGTTGGGTTGAGATCGAGTGACTGCGATGGCCACTCCAGAACACTTGTATGGTTCCTCTGCAACCAGGATTGCACATATTTCGATGTCTGCTTAGGGTCATTGTCGTGCTGGACGATCCAACGACGCCCAAGCCGCAAGTTCCGAGTATCATTCTTGATACATCAATGTACTCTTCTTTTTTCATGATTCCGTTGACGCAGAGAAGGCAGCCTACACCAGAAGTGCTGAAGGAACCCCATAGCATGATCAAGTCACCTACGTGTTTAACTGTAGGGACGGTGTTTTTTAGAAGATTTCGTTCCCCCTTCTTACGAAATATACAGCGAACATCATTGTGGCCGAAAAGCTCGACTGGTATTTTCTTCCATTCTTCTTTACAGAAGGCTTCCAACTCTTGCAACTCTTTCGGATGACGCTGATGAACCCTGGGCTTCAACTCATGCCAAACGTTTTCAGTTGGGTTGAGATCGAGTGACTGCGATGGCCACTCCAGAACACTTGTATGGTTCCTCTGCAACCAGGATTGCACATATTTCGATGTCTGCTTAGGGTCATTGTCGTGCTGGAAGATCCAACGACGCCCAAGCCGCAAGTTCCGAGTATCATTCTTGATACATCAATGTACTCTTCTTTTTTCATGATTCCGTTGACGCAGAGAAGGCAGCCTACACCAGAAGTGCTGAAGGAACCCCATAGCATGATCAAGTCACCTACGTGTTTAACTGTAGGGACGGTGTTTTTTAGAAGATTTCGTTCCCCCTTCTTACGAAATATACAGCGAACATCATTGTGGCCGAAAAGCTCGACTGGTATTTTCTTCCATTCTTCTTTACAGAAGGCTTCCAACTCTTGCAACTCTTTCGGATGACGCTGATGAACCCTGGGCTTCAACTCATGCCAAACGTTTTCAGTTGGGTTGAGATCGAGTGACTGCGATGGCCACTCCAGAACACTTGTATGGTTCCTCTGCAACCAGGATTGCACATATTTCGATGTCTGCTTAGGGTCATTGTCGTGCTGGAAGATCCAACGACGCCCAAGCCGCAAGTTCCGAGTATCATTCTTGATACATCAATGTACTCTTCTTTTTTCATGATTCCGTTGACGCAGAGAAGGCAGCCTACACCAGAAGTGCTGAAGGAACCCCATAGCATGATCAAGTCACCTACGTGTTTAACTGTAGGGACGGTGTTTTTTAGAAGATTTCGTTCCCCCTTCTTACGAAATATACAGCGAACATCATTGTGGCCGAAAAGCTCGACTGGTATTTTCTTCCATTCTTCTTTACAGAAGGCTTCCAACTCTTGCAACTCTTTCGGATGACGCTGATGAACCCTGGGCTTCAACTCATGCCAAACGTTTTCAGTTGGGTTGAGATCGAGTGACTGCGATGGCCACTCCAGAACACTTGTATGGTTCCTCTGCAACCAGGATTGCACATATTTCGATGTCTGCTTAGGGTCATTGTCGTGCTGGAATATCCAACGACGCCCAAGCCGCAAGTTCCGAGTATCATTCTTGATACATCAATGTACTCTTCTTTTTTCATGATTCCGTTGACGCAGAGAAGGCAGTCTACACCAGAAGTGCTGAAGGAACCCCATAGCATGATCAAGTCACCTACGTGTTTAACTGTAGGGACGGTGTTTTTTAGAAGATTTCGTTCCCCCTTCTTACGAAATATACAGCGAACATCATTGTGGCCGAAAAGCTCGACTGGTATTTTCTTCCATTCTTCTTTACAGAAGGCTTCCAACTCTTGCAACTCTTTCGGATGACGCTGATGAACCCTGGACTTCAACTCATGCCAAACGTTTTCAGTTGGGTTGAGATCGAGTGACTGCGATGGCCACTCCAGAACACTTGTATGGTTCCTCTGCAACCAGGATTGCACATATTTCGATGTCTGCTTAGGGTCATTGTCGTGCTGGAAGATCCAACGACGCCCAAGCCGCAAGTTCCGAGTATCATTCTTGATACATCAATGTACTCTTCTTTTTTCATGATTCCGTTGACGCAGAGAAGGCAGCCTACACCAGAAGTGCTGAAGGAACCCCATAGCATGATCAAGTCACCTACGTGTTTAACTGTAGGGACGGTGTTTTTTAGAAGATTTCGTTCCCCCTTCTTACGAAATATACAGCGAACATCATTGTGGCCGAAAAGCTCGATTTTAATCTCGTCTGGCCAAAGAATACTCTTCCAATAGGTAAAGGGTTTAACTGCATGCTTTCTTGCATACCTCATTCGTGCTTCTAAATGAACAGGTTTTAGATATGGAGTTCTACGAGGACGACATGCTTTGAAAACAGAAGAGCGTATCATGTTCGTATCTATAGAGGTGCTTACTTCAACCCCAGTTTCTGTATGTTATTAAGTGTTAAACGAAGGCTCCTACTAACTTCTCTGAAAACTTTCCTCTTGGTTCTCTCCGGAATTTTGGTGGGGCGTCCGGAACGAGAGAGGTTAGCAGTTGATCCTGTAAGCTTAAACTTGGCAATTATACTTTGAACAGCAAATTTCGGCACATTAAGTTGTGTAGCAATACCGGAAAGAGACACACGAGACTTTTATTTTACAATAATTCAGTTTTTAAATCACTGGACAATTGTTTCCTGTTCGTCATGACGACGAAGCAAATAATGACGGAGACAGCGCTACATTGCCGGAAGTATACTTTTTGCTGGCTAAATTCCAATAATTATGAACCCAATGTCTAGTTCTGGAATGGTATAATGTAGTTTATTCGCCACACCTAACAAAATGTTTACGGGAATATCAGATTTTTCACACGTTCTGAACACTTTCTGCTCCTCCTGTTTTTGGCTATTTGTTTATAAATAGTTTCTTTGTCATTTAATTTACATAAAAATTTATGTAGATGTGTGTTAGTATAAAATTTATAATATATGATACCTCTATTAGCTTAATCGTGATAACTTTTAAGTTACGAACAAAAACCACTCGGGACGCAGGGGGTACGTACACTTTCTGTCGTAACTGTACATATAATGTACAATCTATTACTATATACAAGTCTAGGCTTGTTCTTTTGACTTCCCTTGTTTAGTACCACCGATGAAAGGGTGCCCCGCTGGTACAGCGGTAGGTCTACGGATTTACAACGCTAAAATTAGGGGATAGATTCCATTCGGTGAACTCAGCAGATGTGGCTTTGCTCTAAGAAAACATATACATACCCAATGAGAGACGGTATTCGACAAAACCGAAATAGTTTTTTGTTTGTTTTGAATTTCGCGCAAAGCTACTCGAGGGATATCTGCGCTAGCCGTCCCTACTTTAGCAGTGTAAAACTAGAGGAAAGGCAGCTACTCATCACCACCCACCGCCAACTCTTGGGCAACTCTTCTACCAACGATTAGTGGGATTGACCGTAACAATATAATGCCCCCACGGCTGAAAGGGCGAGCATGTTTTGGTGCGACTGGGATTCGAACCCGCAACTCTCGAATTACGAGTCAAACGCCTTAACACGCTTGGCCATGCCGAGCCAAAACCGAATTAACTCAGAAACAAGTGGAAAGTCGAACGATAACTTAAGCTTCACATTTATTTTACTATTTAAAACAAAGGTGTTTCTTTTTCATAAACCAGGTCTCAGAAATTATATTTTTAAGCCTCAAATAGCTGTTTTATATATATTTATTCGACTTACATAAATTAATTTTTAATTATACTTAACCTCTTTATGTTATATTTAATTACACTTAACGTTCTGTAAAGTTTAATCTTAAACAAACTAAAATCACTGCAACGTTAAATGAGCAAATTATATTATTACAACAGCGCCAGACCTGTTTCAACATTCTTTGGAGTACGCATAGAGGTTTGGTGTCATTTTTATAAATTACTGTGATCTTATTAACGTTGTGTTGTTTTAGTTCATTTTAATGATACAGAAGTACAATATATTACCATATTTTAGTTTAAGCCTTCGTCAAGTTTTCCTTTAAAAAGTCACTTTCTATATTTTGACAAAGACGAGACAAAAGAATAAAAAACACGCTTTTTGCATCTGACTTTTGATATATTTGGTTGCGTAACAACTGCAAATTGTTTAACTTTATTGAACTTGGGCTAACATTTCCGCAACTCTTAATCTGTGGTAGAGGATTAGATTAAAGTCATTTAACTGTTTGTTTCTTTGTTTGCTTTAGAATGTTCAGGAAGCCGTACACAAATATGTTTCTGTAAATAATCGTTCCTTAGTTTGAACTAAGGAACACTTTCAGGCTATTCTTGTCTTATCAAATAGTTCGACATAAATAAATTACGTACTTACGTATCACCAGAAATGAAACCTTTGCCTTTATTAATACATTTTCTAAACGAATGTGTTATGTAAAATAAATGGTAGGTCATAGTAAACGATTCTCAAAACTCATAAAAACACAGATATACATTTATAACGTATTATCATGTATTCAGAAAGACAACATTACTATGAGACTTAAAGCAGCTACTTGAAATTGTGAATATTCAGTTGTTTTGTTTTTACTGTTATCCCATTTAAATTGGAAAAATAAGTAATCGTTGTGGGAGGTCTGGGATACACATTGCAAGCTGTAAAAAGCGACCAACTGAACAGTCAAGTCCAACAAGGAACATGATGAATGAGTGGAAGAACCTAAAATGACAGAGACAGCCCCTAGCAAGCAGCACAAATAAATGGAAAAATCATTAATGTGGAAATCAACAACTACTTAGATCCGGACTTCTGTTTTATCTACTGAGTAAGACGACTCCTTTATTGTTTCGATCAAGACGTCGATCATTCCCTGACAGAAATAAACAACGATTTGTGTTACATAACTGCAACAGACAGAAGTACCGAATAATTATCGTAAAGTTGATCATTTTATTTGATACTTAGTTCAATTTACCAATTTTATTTTTATTCTCTTGTCAGATTTATCTTAAATCAGAGGAATAAAGATCTTTGTCAGTTGGTACCAAGATAAGTCTTAGGTTTCAATATCACGGATAATCTTATACTACCCACTGTTAAAGAATATTATTTGTATGCATAAATACATTTTCAAAAAAAAATCTTACTTCCACAACGCATTACTCTTTGCCGTTTTAGCCAACGGTAATTACAGGGTTACTATCATTAATAACTGAAAAGTTATAATTCGCAAAGTTCGTTTTTGTAATTTTATAAAACAAAACAATAGTTTCGTAGCCACAAAAAAGTGGGGTAGTGAAGAAATTAAGTTACCGTAGTTCTTTCTGTTTACATGATTCACTCATTACATATAAAATATGCTGCCTACTTATTGATTTTTTTCCATAATTAATAAATGATATGTGTATTTGTGGTTTCTCTTATAGCACATCGGTCTACTTGCTATGTCCACCGAGGGGAATCGAAGCCCTGATTTTAGAGTTGTAAATCCGTACACTTACCGCTGTCTCAGCGGGAGGACTAATAAATATAAAGTATTTTAAATGAATTAGAAGCAAACTCTTTGTTGTTCTGAACAAAAATATAATGTTGCTAATGTGAAGCGAGGCTGGATGTTAATTTATGTTTGTTGTCGCTTTTCAACTTCATGCAAAGCCACACGAGGGCTATCTGTGCTAGCCATTACTAATTTAGTAGTGTAAGACTAGAGAGAACTCAGCTTGTCATCACTACCCACCAAAAACTTTTGGGCTACTCCTTTACCAACGAATAGTGGGATTGGCCGTCACATTATAATGGCCAGATGGCTGAAAGGGCTAGCATGTTTGATGTGATAGGCATTCGAACCCATGACCATCAGATTACAAGTCGAGTGTCTTGATCACCTGGCTATTCTGAGCCATTTTTTACATCAAATTCACAGAATTCTACAACGCGAGTAATGTACTAAGCTGCCTCATTTCTTTCTTTCCTTTAGATACAACGTACATTTTGAGCTAAAGCAGAATTAATTTTTATGTTTTTTTAGCTCAAGCATTTTGCATATTTTTTTCCATAATTCTTTTGGCAGGTTTTTATATTTTATTTCAACTTAAAGAAATATTCATAGTACCTTTCAGTTTTTGAGCTAATTAATACTCATTTATAAATTACGCTTACATTGCATAATTTTAGAAATCGTTCGAGAACAATAAACTTTTTCGGTTATTTTCTCGTTGGGTTCTTGTGTGATATGTTTTACAGACTAGTAAGTGTGCAACTGTTTCAGTTCTCGTTTACTTCTGTTAACCTTTGGTGGCGTAATTGCTCATAACGCTGGTATTCATGGTTCACTTCCATGAAGAGTATAACAGCTCAATTATCAATAAACGGAAGTTTCTCTAAACACGAATTCTTAATTTCAGATCACAAACAATTTTTAAGTTCAAAAAATTACGATACAATTATGCTCTCTTTATTATCTACATTATGATCTATGTAAGTGGCTTCCATTGGTTAGAAATTAATATCAATTAATACTACAAATAAAAACACGTGAAGTCTCTAAAATCTTTGTAGTCAATGTAAAAAACAAAACAATACAATAGCTTATTAAGCTCATAATACATGTGAAATCATAAATTCATTAAAAAGTTACAAAAACGTTTTTCACACGTTATTGGAGAGTTTTTTGAGCTCTAAGTTGCACTTCTAGTGATCATTTTGAAGTATAACTTAGCGTAAGTCTAACCAGATTATAGCCTTAAGACGGGAGTATTAAGCCTGTTATATTTTTATTACCATATTCTCTATTCGATCCCGTGAAGAACATATAAAAGTATTCAAAAACACTGTACTCACAATATACATTGTCGACAACACGTTTCGCTTAATATCATATTTGTTTTTCTCTTTACTAATTCATTCTTCACATAATGCCTCATGATGAAAATGAAACAAATCACTTTAAATACAAAAAAAATATGAAAATTGCACAAAGGTGGAGTAAAACATGAAATTAAGTAGAAATAAATATTTTAAAAAATACTGGAAGTTGTTAGGGTTATAACAGCTTCTGTTGAAGAAGTATGAAAAATTCGAGACTTAAAAAAAGCTGACTTTCTATCGAATATGAATCTTATAAAAATACAATTAAAAAAATGCGCCAAGAGTTTTCGAATTGTTGTTACAGAACATCTGGTCATAGTAACTAAAAACATATATTGTAAATTTTCATATTTAAGAAATCCTTCAATAAAACCCACTACAATAATCAGCATTTTCTAATTAATTAATAATGCACTTTGAGTGATAGCAGCAATTATGTTGATAACCATTGTTCTCTCTCTCTCTCGGTGTTTGGATAAGATATGTTCATACCCTGGAGAGCCGGTTCTTTTTGGCCTCTTTCTCCTCCCGGTACTTATGTGGTCTTGCAGTATTGGAATTTATAATTATCCTATTTTTAGGTCAAAGTGAACTGACTATTATTCTGATCCTTTTCAGAGCAATGTCCATGTTTTGTGGTACATATATAGTTGTTATTTTGCTCTATCAGCAGAATGTCAAGTTTGTTGGTGGCACTTTTTCAAAAAAAAATTATATTTATTTATTTTTATGTTTACAGTATAAATTAACTGGAAAGAGATATTTAGGACTAAGTTCATCATGTATGAGGTACCTATCTAATTCGCATAGTACTTCGTTTTTTATCCAATTTTTATCGAAGTACATTATTGTACTATGTAGGAGTCTATCTGGCACGATTGGTATGTTCGAATATTTGTGTATGAACTGAAATGATATAGTTCTTGGAATTCTGTACGGTATTGTGAGGAGTGTGTTTTGGATTGTTTGTAGTTTGGTTTTAATTATTTTATTGCTTACAGTTATCCATGTTGGAGCTGCATAATCTGCTACTGGTCTAATATATGTTTTATAGATTTTTAGTATGTTGTCTGTAGGTGCTCCACTGTTTTTGCCATTTAGACTCTTAGCATAGTTAGTTCTTCGCCAGACTTTATTTTTCATTTCGTTGATATGATTAATCCAAGTTAATTTTGAATCATAGGTTAGACCTAAAAATTTTGCCGATGGGGCATTCCGAAGTAGTGTGCCATTCGTATATAATTCTGGCTGTTGTTTTTTGTGTTTTGTCAATTTCGTAAAGACTACTAGTTGTGTTTTGTTCGCAATTGGTTATGTTTGTTTTTGAATTTCGCGGAATTCCTTGTTGATGTTTGGACAGTTCAATTTGTAGCCCGATCTAACCACTAGGTCAATTCCGTCGAAATAAAACAAGCAAAAAAAAGCCAACCAAGATATCTTATGTAAATTATAAACTCAAACTTTAAACAGGAAAAAAATACAGTTAAATTTGTTTTATAAGACTTACCAAGCAGCAAAGTCTTAACTGGCAGACGTATTAGATGTAAATTATTATTCGTTAACTTTGACACATCAAACTTTCGTTAAACCAAACATGTAACAATCATAGGAGTTTGCTGATTGTCTTTTAAATGTGATGTTGTGTTCGTGATATTACTTGCCACTAGATGGAGAAACGAAAAACGAATCAATGTATATAAAGAAAGGGTTAGTTTTGATCAGCAAAATAAGCACAAAATAGTTATTCATTTAAAAGTTTATTTTGTTAAGTATAACTGAACATTAAATTTTGGTCAAAAAATGTAAAAATTTGAAGTTTTAGTAATAAATGTTACAACATGAATTACAAAGCAGATAGCCCTTGAGTAGCTTTGCCGAATTTCAACAAAACGGATCACAGAAACAAGGAAAAGTCTTCTTTAGCAATTGGAATTTCTGTAATCCTTTATGAAGTGAATCAATAAATTAGTTTTAGAAAAAAATTGAACCTTTTAGAAACATATTAGAATTGTTGGTGAGAAATGTTGCAGATACAACATTATGAACGAATGTTGGACCAGGTACTTACCTATTTCTTAAAAGTCAAAACTTATTTCTTTAGTTTTTGAAAAGAGATTGTTTGTTTATTTTGAATTTCTCGCAAAGCTACTCAAAGGCTATCTGCACTAGCCGTCCTTAATTTAGCGGTTTAAGACTAGAGGGAAAGCAGCTAGTCATCACCATCTACCGCCAACTCCTGGGTTACTCTTTTACCAACGAATAGTGGGATTGACGTCACATTATAACGCCCCACGGCTGAAAGGGCGAATATGTTTGGTCCGACGGGGATTCGAACCCACGTCCCTCAGATTAACCAAATAATATTACACCACCGCATCTCTTTTCCTCTTCACTAAAATTGCGATCCAAGGTTTTAAGTATCTAGTTAGTGAACCAATTTTCCGACATCTCAGAGCATCATTTTTTAAGAACTTGAAAAAGACGCACACATAAAAGGAAACCGATTAAAATCAATGCCAAATGTTATGTAAAGGTGAGTCTATGAACAAGACCTACTGGTTCAAATGTGTCTAAATAAAACGTGCCTTATCACTTTTAGCTCTTTGAAGAGCTCCAAAATAAATAATTTATGACTGGAAATATTCTGGCGCACAGGATGGCAATTTGTTTAATCATTATTTTAATATATCTTGCCATTTTGCTGTAGAACTAAAGGAGCTAGTTCTATTGTTTTAACAAACACTTAAAATTTAAATCTGATATATTTCTATGAACTGAAATTGATCTGTCAAGCACTTTTATCAATTGTGTTACTAACATTTAATGTGATATATTTATTACACTTATTTTTTTTTACTTTGATATATTTTACGAGTTGAAATTGAACCGTCAAGCCCTATTATCTCTTGTATTACTAAAATATAACTTGTTATATCGAATACGTGTATTTCGCACAAATGCTACATTTAGTTACATTTCCCGCTGTTTACTTTATCATTTTAGCATTCAGTATCAAATATGCTGTTTTTCTTTTCATGATGCAGTTACTTAATACCACTCTCCTCAAGTACCAAGTTTGGAAATTGTACAAAGTTACTGATTCATGGATAGAACATTTCCGAGATGTTTATACTTCTACTGATATTAAATATTTATTCTGTGGTTACTTTCACATTACGTGAAATACCTGAGTATCAGCATCCAAATATGTTTGAAGCTCATTGTGTCTTCAAGAAAAAAAAAGATTTGTCAATTATATATGACTTCATGTTTGTATATTTTGCTGACAAAACCTAATATGAGGTTATTAAATAATTGGTATTTTTATTTACTATTATAAATGGTGATTTAGAAATAGTGTTTTATAAAGTTGTTATGTTTATTTTAAAACTGAAGTGAATATTTTAAACTGGAGAGGCATCAAAGCATCATGCCTCCAGCAGTAACTTCAAGAACTTATTATGCTAAAAATGTTATCCGATTGATTTATATTATAAAAATAGTACACATTTGGTCGGCCGTTTATTAAAACTGATAAGTTATACCTGTTTCTTTCAATGCCAGTACAAACACTCATGACATTGTTGTTGCACGTTGAAAGTAAGCCTATGTATATATACATATATATATAAAGAGAGGGGGATACAATTTTTATTGCAATAAAATATTTTCTCTAACATGCGCAAATTGCTCTCGTACGTATTGTTATTGCATAAAGTTGTTTGGTTAGTTGGTTAGCATTTATTGGCGCAAAGCAACTAAGCTATCTGCGCCAAACAACAGGTAAAAAATGAAATAAAAGTAAAATCGTTATGAAATGTGAAAAAGAATAAATTTAAAACTAAATAAACTTGAAACAGCTGATACAAACTTGAATAGAGTTAAAAAGGCCAATAGCCTTTAAAAAATTAAAAACATTAGTAAGGTGGACATTTTGTTTGCTTGTTTGGAATTAAGCACAAAATTAAAGAATGGGCTATCTGTGCTCTATTCATTATCTCTATCAAAACTTGGTTCTTAGCAGTGTAAATCCGCAGACATGACGCTGGACATGTCATTGGAGTGCATGATGGACAGTATCTTCATCGCCAATGGCACTGTCCAATGTCAGGGATGACCATATGGTAAAAAGATTTCTCAAATACTGCAGTTGTTCTTGGTCTTAACGACAGCATGACAGTAAAATGTGGGTTTTTGTAACTTGAGTGTCACAGAGACAACACATTGGTGCATCAGTCCTAGATAAAAGAAAACAATGAGTCAAAATCTGTGACCAAAGCGTAGCCTGGCCAGGACAACTACCTCTTTCCGAGCCTTACGGAAATAAGACGGCCAAAGAGCAACAGAAGGTTTGATCTGAAGAAGCTTGTTATCACGTTGCTCACTAAAAGTAAATTACCAACAGTCTATATATGGAAGAGACACGGCAGTGATAGTGCCAAAGCAGACAAATTTTGCTGCGGTTTCAGAGAGCTCGTTCCCGCGAATATCAACTTCAAACCATATTTGATGTGTCCAAACGTAAAAGCACAGGAGGAGTTAGAGAGCAAACAAACAAATTTCATTCAAATTATAAAAGGTTTGGTTTGGTTTGAATTTTGCGCAAAGCTACGCAAGGACTATCTGCACTAACTATTCCTAATTTAGTAGTGTAACATTAGAGGGAAGGCAGCTAGTCATTACCATCCACCGCAAACTTTTGGGCTATTTTTCTACCAACAAAGAATTGGATTGACCATCACATAATAACACCCCCACGGCTAAAAAGGCTATCATGTTTGGTGTAACGGGAATTCGAACCCGCTACCCTCGGATTATGAGTCGATCGCATTAACCACCTAGCCCTATTGGATTACACATGGCCTTGTATCCAGAAAGATTGGATAAAAGTTGATGAAAACAAAAGAGGCCAATAATTTTTGAATATCGACAAGATTAGGGTGGGAACTAACGTGAAGCAAGTTAGTATAAATAGAACAGTATGGTATACTGTATGGCTTCTACACGCTCCAGGCAAAAGAAATTTCATAAAATTCAGCAATTAACACAGAAACTAATGAAATAAACCTGTATGCAACCAATAAACCATAACAGTCATTTGATTTTGAACCATCTGAAAAGTGGGAATGAAAGGAAGTTTCGAGAGATGTTAGCAAAATGGTACTTTTGGAAACTGGAAGATGGTACTTCCAGTTGGGAGCATCTGCCTTTCTCATGTGACTCAAATAAATACTACATTTGGAAATGGTTATAAGCCAAAATTGGATGGGCTGACCAATGGAGACTGGAAATTCATTTAAAGCCAAACTCAATCCAGCCTGTTGCACCTGGATATAAAACCCAAAAGGAACAATGGCATGGAGTATATTCTCAAAAAGCATGACCCACTGAGGAAAAAAAACACAACCCCAGGTGGGATGTTGTTGTAAGGATTAAAGTTTAGAAGCACACAGTAAAGCCAGTTACAATGGCAGAGGTATAGAGGACGTTCATAAGACTCAGTGTACAAACTCTGGACTGAAAAAGAACGGAAGCCCCATGCAGAGTCGATGCCTCAGTTAGTGAATGATATTCAACACTTTTAAGGCTGAGGTCCTGGTAGACACCCATATTGTAGTTTTGATCAAATGAGCGCATGATAGATCATTAGTGCAGAACATCGATCTGAGACCCAAGAAGTTGAAGAGAGAACACAGAAAATATTCAGTACCTTGAACACTTAATGCTTAGCTGCTTGATTTGTAGAATGAAACTCAACTTACAGTCAAGTATTAGCTCCAAGAACTTTACCCTATGGACCATAGGAAGCACAATTTCGCTGAGACAGATCTCGGAACTGGGATGAATTCCCTGTAGGTAGCAAAAATGCATGCAAACGGTTTTATAAAGAGAAAATGTAAGCAATTGATAGGATTCTACTCAATAAACCTCATGCTTGGTGATTAATACGAGACGTGACAAGCGTCGAAATAGAGTCTACTTTCAACTACAGGGGATTTGTTTACTGGTAATATTAATCTTTATGAAGAAAAGTGTGATATTCAAGACACAGCTCTGAGAGACTCCAAGTTCCAGTGGGAAAGAACGGGAATGTGTCGAAACCACATGGACTTAAAAATCGCCTGTTCATTAAAAATGTTTAATAAAAATTAGCAAATGGTCATGCAACCCATATGAGTGGAGGTCTTGCAGGATGCCATACATCAATGTAGTATTATTAGCTTTTTCAAGATAAAGAAAATACAGAAACTAGATATTGTTGCTTGAGAAAGGCTTCTCTGGTTGATGTTGCAAGTCGAATCAGGTAGTTTATGGTGAATCAGTCATTGTAACCCGCACTAGGTAGACAAGAGAAGATTGTTTGATTCGAGGAACCAAACAAGATGAGCATTAACCATCTTTTCTAAGATCATACAGAGACAACTCCTCAAACCAATTAGAAGATAGTTTGAAAAAATCTTACAGAAAGAAAGGACAGTAGCATGGCACCAATCATTAGGAAAATATTATCCTGCCAGATCCGGTTAAAACGACCATAAAATAGAAAGGGAAGCAGAAGAAAGATGGCGCAGCATCTCATAGTGAACATCATCAAGTCTGACTGATGTACTGTCAGATTGATGAAGAACATACTTGACTTCCACCAGTGTAAAGAGGCAACTATGCTCATAAAGATGATCGCCTCGAAAGAAAAGATGCGATCACTCTGCCCGAGTATTGATAGCTAAGAAGGTGAGAGATGAAATATAAGTGTTAGATGTACAAGAAAAGTTTTTGCTAAGAGTATTGGCGATGCTCTTGGCATCACCTACTTCTGGACCACCAGACAGTAAGATTGAAAGGGGGCAGAAGTATACTGACCTTCCGAATTTTGTCCCATATAACGTTGGAACTGGCTGTAAAAGAGATACTAGTTGTGAACTTAATCCAAGATTCCTTCTAGATTTGATGTCTTATCTGCCAAGCATATTCATGAGTCCACTGAAAAGTTACGCAATTTAAAAGTATGAGGTACCAACAAAAGGTATTCCAAGCCCGTTTCCGAGCCTTACGTACCATATGGCAAACTGGATTCCACAACGGATGAAGATACCATGGAAAACGTGCCGAGGTTTTAGGAATAGATTGAGCAGCTGCTTAGACAATACAGTCAGTTACTGCTGTTACATAGTCGTTTATCAATGACGGCACGGTCAAATTCCAAGAGAGCGGTAAAAGAGGGCTAGTTGGCCTAGTCCTGCTCCTATCATGGAAGGCGAGTCAGATGGCATCAACCATGACCAATTTCTCTCAAAATGACAGGAAAATTATCACTGCTAATTGGTCACTGTCAACCTTTTAAGAAAAGTGAGAGAAAGTGAAGAAGAGTAGACAGAGCGATCAAGAGTGGTAAAAGACTGACTAGGTGCATGATAATAACTATAAACATCAGTATTGAAGAGAGAAATGTTGTAGTTTGAGAGCATACACTCTAACAAACAATCCATACCATCAAAATCAGCACATTCCCCAGCAGATGGGATTATGTCCATTAACGTTCCAAGGATTCAAAAGGGAAACGGCAAATATTCATTACGAATATCAAGGTCTGATCAATCATAGGCCTCTCCAGGAGACAGATAGAGAGAACAGACGGTGATGGCACAACCTAAGGAAACACGGATGGCAGTAGCCTCCAAGGTATATTGAGTGGCAAAGATTGAGTGAGCATGTTCTTTTCAACCAGCAGTACCACGTCTCTATACAATCGTCCATTCACAACCTGTCATTGAGGTTTAAAGAAAATTACTGAAAGATAACAATATCAGCATGTTTTAAACATTTTTTTCTGTAAGAAAAGACACACAGGATGATAAGAGTCAATCAATGCCTTGATGTTATCTAAATTAGAATGGAAACCTCGACAGTTTTACTGTATTAATGTGGCCCTTTTTATTTACATGTAGAAGAATTGGGTAGAGAGACCTTATATTTTCGACTACACATTTTCTTTTTATTCTCGTTAGAAAGAAAAGGTCTATTAAACTACAAATATCCCCTGGCCAGGGTGGAATTGGCAGGTTGCTGTCAGTAGATGAAGATTCCAGTGACTAATGGCGTGAACGATTAATCGTTCTGCATCTCAGGGCCAAAGAAGACGGGCCTGCTCGCCAGAAACTGAAGCCAAATAAAGTGGATCTGGGTAGCCACTGGAATAAATTGTGGGGACAAAGATAGGTGTTGATGTTAACTCATTAACAATTAACCCCAGAGGGCAAAAATCTCTTCATGTGGTTTGAAAACGACTCTGTCAGAGACATAGAGAACTCTGTCTGCACTATCACTGTGGCAATGGAATGTAGTGCAGTTGTATATACTCAAAGGGGAGCGGTAGACAATAAATTTCGAGCTTCGATATCAGAAATATTGTGAACTCTCTTTAAATGCTGTACTTCTTTTTCTTCCATCTACCTAAGGCAAGAACGAAAGAAAGAAGGGTGAGAGCCATTACAATTAACACAATGGAGAACCACTTCACTCTTGTAAGCATCATGGTTTTTGCCACCATAGAAACGAGCACACGTCAAAGAACCGCGACGTTTGATTATCAAACTGGAGAGGATTTCGAACGCATAGTTGTACCATGCAATTTAGATAATTGCCTTGATGGTGGTAGGTGGTGGTGACGTAAACGTCAAAATTAGGACACTGGTCGGTATCATAATCCCATCCATGCGAGAGGAGATACGCCTCCTTCAGTTGAGAAACCAGCAAGGATCTCTGACTCGAGAATGCTTTTCAAAATTCCTCTCAACAATTACTCCTCATGACGAATTCAAAGTAGCATGGGGTGTTACCTCAAAAGTCATAGCTACAATGGCCTTTAAATGCAAGAGGAGTTGACCGTGTTTTAGAGTGGATGTTTCCATCAAGATATTCCCAGAGCGAAGCTTTTTGACTGACTTAGGAGAGTTAGCAAGCCCCTCTAGTCACTTCTGAAATAAAAAAGGAGATATTTGCCGTAAAAATTTGTCTAAATGAGGCACGCGTGTTAAAAATTAAAGATTGCTGTTCAGAATCTTCAAAACCTGATCGTTTACCTATGGTCTGTTTTTCACTATTTTTATTTTTGGGAATATATAATAAAGAAAGAATATTTCAGTACCCACTGACGCCACCTACCATGGATTTCTACGAGTAGACACACTACAATGCCAAATAAGGAAATTATAGCAATGCCAGGGTTTGGTGTGCATTATATCCAAACACCAGGATCAGACACAATGTCAGATACATTGAGAACGTCCAGCACTGATACTCGGTTGACGCTAGCCCAAGTGGACCAGTCAACTTACGCTGGGGAAGCCATCACGAGGTTTCCCGTCCACAAGAATTCAAGGTCAACATGTGTTAGGGTTAGATTCCTCAAACACCAGGATTCTCTCCTCCCCTTAACAAGTCGCCACGCACGACAAAGACGTGGGTGGATGTTTAGTTCCCAGAGGAAGTAAACTGAAAATATAGAACCCTCTCGGGGATGTCCTTTCACTTCATGCAGAAATCCACACAGAGGGGTTCTTGCATAAAGACGATACCTCTGGCAAGATGGAAGTATTATAGACACTGACAGCTCGCTTACAGTCAGTGTTTGCTTTGTTTGTTTTTGAATTTCGCGCAAAGCTACTTCAGGGCTATCTATGCTAGCCGTCCCTAATTTCGCAGTCTAAGGCTAGATGGAAAGCAGTTAGTTATCATCACCTACTGCCAACTCGTTTACCAACGAATAATGAGATTGACTGTCACTTTATAATGGCCCCACGGCTGAAAGGGCGAGCGTGTTTGGTGCAACGGTGATACGAACTTGTGACCCACAGATTACGAGTCGAACGCCTTAACCCAACAGACCACACCGGGTCAGTGACTTGTATGCTCTCTAGTTACTATACCAGTAATAGCTCAATGGTTCTGAACTAATTCGAATTCTCTGCTAAGACCAAAAGAAGTTTACTGCCTCACAGTACGGATATCCTGGGTTCGAGTTCTCGTGGTAGATAGGGCCCAGATAACCCATTGTGTAGCTTTGTGCTCAACAACAAATATACAGTAGTTTAAAGCTTACCAAATCCGTTTACAAATATAATAATTAACTGACTACGGTAATACAACGATGCAGTTTTCAGCCTCTGGAAATACCACTCGTCACAAAAGCAATCAGCGCACAAAAAGAGGTAAATCCAAGATGAATTTAACCTTTATAATGTTATAAATAGTAAAATCAAACATTTTCTACACAATCATTCTTCAGGTCTAATGGTCAAAATTCCAAGTCATGTTTGAGATAAAAGCAGATGTTAATCATTGTAACTTGTATGATCATGTAATAATAACTTTTTTTACATTATATAATAACTAGCTTTTTTTCTGAAAGTGTGGTGCCATCTTCACAATAATTCCGAGAAGAACTAACTTTGTGGTGTTAAGAGCCAGTTTTCAAGCTGAGATCGGCCCAACAAGGCAAGGTGGTTAAGGGACTCGACTCCTAATCTGAGGGTCACGGGTTCGAATTTCCGTCACACCAAACATGCTCACCTTTTCAGTTGACTGGACATTATAATGTGACGGTAAATCCAATTATCCGTTAGTAAAAGAGTAGCCCAAGAGTTGCCAGTGGGTGGTGATAACCAGCTACCTTACCTCTAGCCTTACACTGCTAAATTAGGAACTGCTAGTGCAGATAGCCATCGTGTAGCTTTGTGTGAAATTCCAAACAATCCAAACCAAATCAAGCTGAGCTTTATTTATTACAAATATAGATGTACTGTTATAGTGGTCCAGGTTAAATTTCAGATTAAAAATTTCCAGGCTCTCGTTCCTTAGCCCTCCAAAAGCACAGCGGGTAGTCTGCAGGTTCATAATGCTAGAAACTGGGTTTTGATACCCAAGGTTGGCACATTGTGTATTTTTAACTATATAGGAAAAATTCACCTGAAATTTGGTTCCAATGTACAAAAAAAATTAAATATCAAGCTTCATCCATTTTGGACCACATTTTGAAACTGCTCATTCAGGTTGAAGATCCCATCAGCAGTATCCTGGAACTGTATGTTACAAAACATACTTATTATGTACAATACAATGATTTATGTAATATTAGTTTATCACATGCACAAGAATATAGTTATATAACTTTTAGTGTGATTTATTGCATTTGTATTGTTATTGTTTCCTTTTTGCTGTCAGAAACTCATCTTCTATAATCCATTACAACTTAAAGGAGGAATTGTTTCTGCTAGCCTTTCTTTGTTATGAAAGCATTAAACTCGTTGAAAGGGTCATATCCCTTTCATCGTTGCCATTTACCACATTCAAGTGTCGAACTGTCTGTAATGCTTCCGTGTAGTCATTGCTGAGTTCCCATAAGGTGGGATAATAATTCACATGGAATTTTGAGGCACCTGAAGAATATGTTGTTGTTTTTGTGTGCATGATGAATTCTTCAATCTCATACATCCTAACACTCAGATGAAGAAGTTGACCTGTATTCCTTCTCACTTAATGCCTTTACCATTGCTTGTTGTATCTCTGTAGATACAAATAAACCAAACAAAGCTAAATCAATGAGTTCATTATTGAGATACCATATATGTCCAACACATTTTTGACACAGATTTTGTAAAAGCAGAACTCATCTTCTTATATTTAACAAGACATCTAAGGAAGTTACAATCATTGCTAGTAGCAGAAATAGCATCAGGAGCAATTAACCATGCTCTAAGATAGACTCAAGTAACAAAGATGCAGATGCCATAGAATTCTTTCATTACTTCTTTGTGGCCAATGAGTTTACATTGCCCAAAATATGTCAAGATCTTGAGACCATATAATGCCTTGTCAATGATACAGTGCTCCAGCTGCCATAAAGCACAATCCACAAGAAGGAATAACACCACGAAAAGGATTGGATGGTTCAAAACGTTCTCAGTAATCATCTCTAAGTTGGCTGACATTATTTGTATTATGGCAAACTTAATAATACTGCCCTTAACTTCTTTTACTTTATCATGGTCAAGTGCAATTTCATAAATTGACTGGTCCAAATATTCCAAAGACTGCTGGAATAAATTGAAAATTGCAATATCTAGACTCAAGGAAAGCCCCATACAGTCATTAAATACGCATGCCCAAACAAGATGTAAATATGATGTCAGCATGCCAAATACAGAATATTTTTGTTTGATCTTTGTTATAACATGAAACATGTTCCATTTCAGTGACCAGTGTCTTGCTGTTGTATCAAAGCAAACTTCTCTTACATGATCAATGACACCTCACTTTCCAGTAAATTTCTCACAACAAAAGTTGTTTGAGTCTCTGCAGTGTTAGAAATGAACTATGGAAAATTTATAATATCCAGACATAAAATGAACTATGAAGTAAAATTTCAATTTCTTTGAGCAAACCCTAAACATTACTCAATATAGGTAAATTTTAGTGTGAATTATTAATTTATTTGCAATAAAATGAAGGAGCAAGAGTGTTGTGAATAAAAATTTTGAAAAAAGCTAAGAACCAGTTATTTAGTTACATAAATATATTCCATAATAAATATCCTGATCAAATCTTATGTTATTCTGCAGAACCATCCCAATGTTCTTAATTTAGTTCTAGATAATCAGAAAAACACTTTTTAATGTTATTCAAATTATTTTTTAACAAATGGTTATTAACATCAACCTTGTCACTCAGAATTTCTAAAATTACATTCTGTTGATAATTTAAACCTATATTTTCAGTACTTCCTTTATACATGTTGAATTCCCCAGCATCATAAATGAGGCAAAGAGCTAAAAGTTAACTTTTTTAACTACTCATGCTTAAATTATCTAGTAAGAATTATTTCTGATTTACAGTATGTAACTTCAGCCAGTTGCAAACAACAACACGGACTGTATGACGTTGAAAGAAATATTAACACAAACTCTAAAAATACAAACTTTTTGGATGGAGTGTTTTACACCTTGAGCACCCACCAGGGCCTTGCCCTAGATCCTAACTTTTTTATTTTCTTGTTCTTTCATGGGTATCAAAAGCTGACAGCTATATTCCCATTACAGTAGCATTTGATACTTGTTCTAAACTTATGGATCTGATCAAAGGGGAAAAGGTCTAAGATGATTTATATCAAAGATCTAGTTGAAATGTTTAAAATCTGGTAACTTGCTTTCTCATTATCAAGAAAAATAAAGAGAAAAAGTTGTTCTGTGAATTGGAACGAAAGTTTAATATAATAAGTGCAAAATTTCGTAAAAAATGTTTACTTCCAGGTACTTGGCTCCTTACCACTATACACTGTTATGTCACAGTCAGACAATGAATCTGAAATTGCAAACACTCTGCTATAGAATAAGGTAAATTGGCACAAAATATGTGACTTGAAGTTCAATAATAAACAACTAAAGAAATATAAAATGTCATTGATTCATTCAATGACCCTTCTGCAAAATAAAAATTACTTGTTAAAGTCAACCATCAAATGATACAACAATGCAAAATGATATGTGCTTCCTCAGTGGAAATGTTATTAAATCCCTAGACTCACTACATCAAGCTTCAACATTGCATATCCATGTATGAAAATTAGCATGCATATTTCAAGATGAATCTCTAATACCAAAAGTATCTTTAGAAGCCATAATGTACCACAAGCAATACTAAGTTGATATTTACAGGCAGCAATCTTCAAGGATGACAGTAACAAATAAGAAACTGAAGAAATCTGCCATGTTCTTGTACTAACCCAGCCAGTCTCACAAATAAAAGAAAATGCCAACAAGAGTATGTGTTTGTGTGTTTTTCTTATAGCAAAGCCACATCGGGCTATCTGCTGAGCCCACCGAAGGGAATTGAACCCCTAATTTTAGTGTTATAAATCCGTAGACTTACTGCTGTACTAGCGAGGGGCACCAACAAGAGTAAACACACATCTATTTTTGAGTTGTCGGAATTGGCACAGTTATGTAAAATGAGTTTAGAACTACTTGAAGTGAGTTTTTTTTGCCATATACATTCAACAAGGTTGATACAAAGAATACTTAAATACATACGTGGCCTAAGTACCCATGTTGGTGGTTGTAATACTGTTTTTACTTTCAGCAAAGATATTGTATTTGTACTGCAACAGGCAAGTTGGAGAAAATATGATGGTGATTCTCTTCCTATGACACAAAATGCTGACATTATATGTCATGATATTTTTGAAGTGAAAACCATTTTTATGGAGGTTTTGATGCAAGTTAAAATAATTTAGATTTACCCAGCTTCAATGGATCTAGACATTGGGTTTAACAGCTAACAGCTATGGAAGAGTGAAACTCAAAGCTTTTAGAACATGAAAAAATAACATAAAATGGTTGGTATATCCATCTTTACCAAAACTTCAAGATTTGCAGATAAAAAGTGAAGCAAAATAAAAAAATAATTTCATACTTTGCAAAACAGAATCACCAGATGACCTGGATTCTAATTATGATATAGCTGAAAAAATGGCACAGATGCAAGTAACTAAAAGTAAAGAGTTGCTTACCTTCATCACAAACAGCCATACAAAACGAAAATCAATGAAAAATTAAATCAAGAAACAAGCAACAATGCAGTCAGTCTTCTACTACTAGTGATAATACACAGTATTTCTTTAAAAAACAGTTTATGACTGATAAAGTTGTGGATAAATGATTTTTTCTTCAATCTGAAATGCACAATGTAAGAAATTTAAGAATTAAACAAATTTATAAATTTTGCTCTTATCATGACTTGAAGGCATTTTCAGTGAAACTAAAACTAATATTTATGTATCTTCCAACATCAGAAAACAATCTTAACAATGAAGATATACATTTTTAAGATAAAAACACAAGTCATCATGCAAAGTATTTCGTCACATAGTGTATCAGTGTGCAAAAAATCCAAAGCAAGTTAGAGTGCATGATGTAGTGGAAGCTATCATGTGAGAAATAATTAAGTACCATCAAGAACAACCAACTAATAGAACTTGGAAATTAAAACATTCTGCAAACTATAACTCTTCTTCCAAGTATGTAGAGGAAATGAACAGAACTAAAAACACCAAGATTAGGAATTGCCATAAGCCTGAATGTATAATTCAGGCTTGTCCTATATAATAAATAAAACAAGTTCATACAAAATCCAAGAGGAATAACATGAGGCAGAGAGAAACTTATTTTTAATCCAGTTCAAAACTTATCAACAGTATAGACTAATAAATACTAAGCATATTGCACATTAACATGTGAGGTATTTTGGCAAAATGGGCAGAGCTAACAAATGACAATCACTGATACAAAAGTCATGTACTGACTACCTGAATATAAACAATTAATAAAAAATGTTGTCCTTTTATGTAACATAAAGTTTAAAATTCTATATTATAAAACCAAAGCTGCCTAAAACAATTTATTGTTAGTTGTTTGTTCAAGCATGTTACACAGTAGAATGAAATAAAAATATATAAAGCTTACCTGAAGCATGCAAGTACATCAAAGGCCTCTTTATAATGTTGTGCGAAAAAATATACTATATCTTGCAATAAATTAGCATACAGCATGTGATATTTATTGTGAAAAATAATTACAAAATTTTACTTGTTAACACATTAAAAGATATACATTCTTTACAATATATATGACTACTTATAATTTTAGTTTATAATATAAATTTTTTATGTTACTTATGCAAGAACATGCAGATTTGTGAGAAAGTAAAAGTATAAGAATTGCTATATGTATACACATATATTTGGAACATTAACAGAAGGAGCAATTGAAGTACAAAAAGATTTATACGTGTGTTTTACTGATTATACTAAGGTATATGGATCTTGAGTTCATTTTTCACTTCAAATTAAATTTACTTTAAATTTTTTGTTGTATTAAATAAAAAAAATAGTTGTTTTTTTTGAGAATCAGAAGCCCTTTATCAATGAACTAGTGGATTTAAGTAAAATATTTCAGCCTCATTTAAAATATTATTGTGTTAAAAGACTATAACCTAAAAAAACTTTATCAAGACATAAAATCTACATCAAGATATTTCCGTATTTGTCCAATAAAATCCTCTAATATAAATTTAGTTATTTTCAATATTAAGATGTAAAATTTGAAACTGTTATTCATGTGATGTCACTTGATAATTGTTATAGACAAAAAATTCATATATATATAATGTGGTAAAAAATCTTTTACACCACCTTACTGCTATTCATGTAAAAAGTTATTTGCATTTATACTGATAACAAAGTGCAACCATAATAATAAGAAATGTCTTTTGAGAAATAAAACAAGGTGTAAGACAAGAATTTGTTTTTTCCTCAGACCTTCTCTTAATATGTAGCATAATGATTGTCAGAGGTATGAAAAACAAGCCTGGAATTAAAGTAAAGGATATAACATCTATAATATAAGGTATGTATTGTATATGATGCAATATTAACTGTTGAAAAATATCTTCACAAAATAGCAAATAAACAGAATGTTTTGTAATTTCCAATAAACATAATATTCCTAAAAGTAGCATTACAAGTGACAGGTCAAAAGTTAAATTCACTCTTTTAACTATATATACTCATTAACAATGTTATATGATCAGTGCGTATATGAGGTTAAAAAGAGTAATGCTTGTTAAGAATGCCTTTCAAAGTATCTATGTGTTTAGAATATGTTTTGTTTGTTTACTACAAGAAATATGTATGTATTACTACAGGTATTCATTCTACTTACAAAATGTAGTTGACTATGTTGACTACAACATAGATATTTCCTACATAAATTCATTCTACTTACAAAATATTTTGTTAGTTTAATACAAGATATATATTTGCTACATAGCTTCAATCAACTTACAAAATGTTTTATTTTCTATAAGTCATCTCCAATAAAAATTATTGTGCTAACAAATAATGTTTATTAATTTACTACTAGATATATTATTCCCAATAGAATAAATATCAGTATATTACTGTGTTAGAAACTTGTGTTTGTTAATTTATATTATAGTGCATACAATAGTATTTATCAGATTGTAAAGAAACTTTTATTATATTTATATATTTCAAGTAAACTACTTTTATTACTTGTTCTTTATATTTCTTCTAGATAACAGATGCTACCATATTTGAAGAGAAAATTAGTATAAGAAAGCAACCTCTTTTGGCAATTTTAGGGCCTTAATATTGCTTTTAATACAGTTAATTTAAATGGGAATTATTTAGAAAAAACGTTTTGATTTAAAATGTTAAATGAAGGTCAACTCACACAAACTTACTCATAAAATATTCTGGATCAAATATTTGACAATAATGACACCATAAGGTATATTTTGCTGTTAGTCAAAATTGTAGCAATCATCTGTTGGTTTGTCTCAATCAAAAAAAAAGGTATTGAAAACTAAGTAAGTTGCTTTTTCTTAATACACTACTTAACTCTAATCTTTCTAAGTATCATGGTTACGGTGCTCAACTCACAAATTGTGAGTTCAAATCCCATCACCAAAAATGCTTGCCATTTCAGCTATTGGTACATTTTAAATGTGGTGATCAATCCCACTTTTCACTGACAAATATAGACCAAGAATTAGCAGTGGGTGGTGTTGATTAGCTACCTGTCTTCCAGTCTATCACTAATAAAGTAGGTACTTCAAGCTCAAATAGCTCTCGTGTAGCTTTGAGTGAATTTTATAAAGCAAGAATCTAATTTTCACTTAATACATACTAATAATGCACCTGAGTAATGTTTTATGTCAATTTTTAAATGAAATTAAATTATGGATGCAGATATTAGATATATTCCTAAGTCAGTACAAATTACAGAAATGAAAATTCAATGAACTGAATAAACAATTTAAGGGGAAAATATATATACATATAAGTAACATTTACAAGCAAATGAGTGATATACATTATGAAGGAATTAAATTTGCATTCAAAAACTGACTAATGTTATACATAAATACAGAACATTACAGCCTCATTTATTCAAATGAAGGTAAATTCGGAGTAACTTGACTTCAAAAGAAACTAATATTGATTATCCAAATGCAGTGAATAGACCAAGCATAAAAATGGATATAAAATGCTATAATTATATTATAGCTTTGAATTATTTTACCAGCCAATATTATTATTACTGATAACTTAAAGGAAATGTCTTCTTCTTATGAAATTAAAATTTATGTGACTGTAAATGAAGTCAAAATTACCATCCTTGAAGGGTATAGATTTCAATGTATTATGCATTATGTATATGTATATTTTAACATCATGGTTATTATACTTTCTCTCTTGATTCAGAATCTAAATTGCAATGATTTTGTAGAATCATAAATATCTTTGACTCTCAAGTCAGGCATTAAAATTTATAATTACTTTAATTAAGTAGTTATACTGCAAAAATCCATGAAAAAGTAATTATTTTTTGTACTAATAATCCACTCATCCTTGAATGCAGGTCTAAATTTCTGGCCATCAGGATCAAAATTGTCTACATAGTTTGTTAAAAAAAACAAAAATTGCATTTTCTTTTTCAATCACTGAAAAAGTGGGCATATTAACATGTAGCAAGCCTTAAACAAGCACATATTTCTTGTCTGTTTATCAGTGAGGAAGTGTGGTCAACTGAACCTTTTATGGATGAAGGGTTGATGACTCATCTGTACAAAATTTCCTTTGATCCTCAGTCTATATGGTAATTGCATACATATTTTCACCATTTTTATCTTTGCCATATATATGCTGTTTAACTTAAATAGTCATACCATGTTACATTTTATTTTTTTAAACATTTATTAAAAAATAACTGTTACACATAGATTTAAGTCACTTCAAGAATAATAAGTTGATGAAAAGAGCTGCATAAATAAGAACTGACAAACATAAATAAGTCTATTTAACACTGTATTAGTACCCTTACTGTGTGGAACAATCTTTGTACCATGGGTTTCTGATTCATCCCACACCACAGAAACAACAACAAAAGTTTCAAATTTTCATTACATTACTAATCTCTCTTTGTGTGCTTTTAAAGTAAACACCTTGTGAATTATTCCATAGAATATTGTTTGGAATATTGTTCACTTTGAATGTTTTGGCAGTGTTGTTATTAATAAAGGAATAATGGAAAATATCAGATATTGATATTTGATCTAGCTTTATTCACAGAAAATACATACTTAAAACAGTAAAATCATTATTTTTTATCTAAATATTTTCCCCAAATTATTTTGAACTAAAAAAAAAAGAGATCACTGATTGAGCAATATCAGTTAAAATGATAATAGACAGTTAATTTGGGAAAATATACCTTGGTTTCGTACCAAGAAATATTCTGCTTTTATACATGTGAAAAAAGCTGGTATGTGTAGAGAAAACACTATATAGAGGAGAGAACAACATTTTGACCTTCTTCATCTTTGTGAACCTGGCGATGACCAGAGAAGATTGAAATGTTTGCTCCTCTACATAGTGCTTTCTCTATTCATACCAGCTGTTTTTACATATATAATTTTCTCTACAAGTGGGTTTTCTCATCATCACAGATTATAATATACTGTTCAAAAAAAGAAATGCAAAAGGCAAAATCTGAGACACATTGCTAACAAGTTTATTCTGGGTAGTTCTGTATGACATGTGTGGAACTTTGCACATTCACTGCTGAACATCCAAAGTCTGCAAAGGTGAAGTCCACGCTCACTAGTTGAAGTTTAACATCACTCAACGTCATTAACGAGTATGCCCCTCATGAGCATCGGTAACTGCTTGGCATCTCCTGCCCATGAAAGCAATTAGATGACGAATCACATCCTGTGGAATGGCTGTCCACTAAGCCTGAAAAGCTGCTGCAAGCTGAGGTAGAGTCTGCAGTTGAGATTGTCACCGTTGCAGATGTAGGTCAAACCCGTCCCAAAGATGTTCGATGGGGTTTAAATCTGGTGATCTGGAGGGCCAGGGAAGAACGTTGATGTTGTGGTATCTCAAGAAGACAGTTGTGAGTTGGGCTGTGTGAGGACGGGCATTGTCATGTTGAAAAACGTTGACGTTCACCACGATGGGTTGCACATGGGGCCTAAGAATCTCGTTGACGATTGCTTACGGTCTGATTGGAAATCCTACGCAGCCCTGGTATGGTTGAGACAGTAGACATTGCAGTGGTGGTCCTATCCCGAAGGGGACGTAACCGGATGTAGCAATCCTGTGCAGGTGTGGTCATATGAGTTCTGCCAGATCGTGAACGGTCACAAGTTGATCTATGTTGTTTGTGACAATTCCATAGCCTTGTGATGATGCTTGGGTGGACATTCACAGCTCTGGCAACATCTGATTGAGATTCGCTTGCTTCCAAATGACCAATGGCTTTGTTATGTTGTGCTTCAGTCAGTCTTGGCGTAACTGTATTGCGTGTCGGTGGCTTAACACTGAGCTATGGAAACCAAGAACCCGTCTATAGGGATGTTGCACTTCTAGAACATGCAGATCTCTCAAACAAATTTATTGGACATGAATGCGTTTTGGCGAAAAATCCAATGTTTTCCTCCGTTTTCAAAGTGCACAACTTTTATTGTAATTTTGATCTGTCAGTCAGTGCCTTAACATGTGTAACATCACATACTCTGAGCTTGTAATGTTATTACACATATTTCTCTTTGAAATAACAAAAATATCCCTTTTGCATTTCTGTTTTTGAAGAGTATATATTGCTGTCACCTTAGCTGGGGTAGAACTGGGAGATATTAAGTGTACTCAATCAGATATTTTGGGAAGCTACCAAGGAAAGCAAAGGCCTGAATGCTTCCATGTGTTTCTGAGGTTGTTTACAAATTGTTTAGAATGTAAAAAAAAACTCAGGGTATGAATGTAGGGTTAAACTATTCAAAAACAAAATTTTTAATCTGAGCTTTCAAAAACAATAAATAAAAGCACACACTTAAGTCATTATATTCATACAGTCACATGGAAATTTATAAGACAGTATATTACTGAACAATATTTCTAGACCCAGTTTAGTGACAAATATTAGGCTCACCATTAACACTACTCTGCCTTTTACTCGATCTCAAGATTTAAGTAACATCTCCAAAATGTATAAATATTTGATATATGTAATTGTGACTGCTTAAAACTAAATGGATTAGTTCTGAAACTTTTATACTGTGATTCAAAAGCATCTAATCAGCCTATAGCACTAGCAGTTTTCTGTCTCATCAATAAAAGAAGATATCTCATTATTTCATGCCTATACCATAAATCCAGCTTTAATTTCATTGGTATAACTCAATTCCAGTAATACTTTTCTGGAATATGAAGAAAAAATTTAACACCATAAAAAAATCAAGGGGCCATTTGGTTCTTCAAAGCTGTTACCACATACACACATAAACCTTTAAAAAACAATTCTATAAAAACTCAGGAAATCTCCCATTCCCCTTTTAACTTTTGTGAAGTACTAGCCTTACACTGCTACTGATAGGTTTGATCAATTAAGATCATTAATGTTATCTCTGGAGAGTTACATGAAACCAAAATTTAAGTTTTATTTATATATATATTTTTTGAAACAGAACACTTTAAAATCAATAGAAAAGCTGTTACACCTAAATTACTTAGAAATTGTCAAATATTCAGATGTACTTTTTAAGTTGTGTTGGAAAATAAAAGTTATTAATATTAAAATTCTAAGAAAAGATGAGGTCCATTAAATGCATATAAATTACTGAAAATATATAAGGATGATCATACAAAACATTTTTGTGTTAAACTCTAGATAAATGAGAGAAGGATAACCAAATATTTAGATTTTGAAGATACAGACCATCTTTCAGTTGCAAAGGCTGGCCCCCCAGTGGCTCAGCGGTATGTCTGCGGACTTACACGCTAAAATCCGGGTTTCGATACCCGTAGTGGGCATAGCACATATAGCCCATTGTGTAGCTTTGTGCTTAATTCAAAAAAACAAAACAGCAAAGGCTGGCATCAACCAACAAAAAGTAATAATACAATTAAGAGATCTTTCATTGTCCCCTACATTCCATTATCTGAAGCTTACTCATCCTGAAAGGGCACATAAATTAGAAAGAAGCATCTGACAACACTTGTCATAATGTCTCAAATGAAGAACACTTCATTCAACCTTGCACTGCCCCCTTTATGAACATTTTATTTACTAATGTTAGCTCATAGGATGAATTTCCACTAACTGTAGTAGAGGACTGATTTCTCATGAGTTTCAGAAAATAATTCACAATTTTCAGACATTTACAAGCAAATAAGTGATATACATTTTAAAGGAAATAAATATGCATTCAAAAGCTAAACATTTTTAAAAGTAAATACAAAACATTACAGCCTCATTTATTCAAATGAAGGTAAATTTGGAATAATAACCCATAACATTATGGATAAGATGGGTCCATTTAGCTTTTCTATTTTTAGGCTATCATTGTGAAACCATACACAATTGAAAAATAAGCAGTGCAAATAAGTTGCATTGTAAATTAACTCTAAATCAATTTCATTAAATCCTCCATTTAATTCACTTTAGCTAATTCAAACATCTCCAATATCTGAACAGTAAATACTTAAAAACAAATGATTCCTTGTTAATTGAGGAACTGGAAAGAATAACTTAAAGGTGTAACTAATAAATGAATTTCACAGTAATAATGGGAATTTTATTTTTGATATAGCCCAGCTAGAATGCTTGCCTAAAAGCAGGGGCATCAAGAGGCAGGTCAGGCCCAGGGGACAATTATGTCACTCGGGCCCTTTTTGAAAGTCTTCATAAAATCATGAGAGAATGAAGAATTTTTCTGGTGGATGAAAACCAAATGTGTTGAGAACATTTTAAATAAAAAGGTATTTTTGGAGGCAAAGTGACTTCTCGCATAAGTGCAATTTTTTCCTTAAGTATATTATAAAAATACATCATTCTTTATCCCACATTTCCCAGGTCCCTAACTGACCCTGGGTTCTGGGAATGTAACCCTTCTTTGCACCAATGAATGAAAAACAAAAATTTTGCATTTATTGATTTATTTCAAATTTCATACATACCTGACATATATGTTCCCCTAGCTTCAAATTATCTTGTAGTAGCTCGATAATGTTTGTAACAATGGATAAAATTACTTAAAATATAAAATGTTTGCACTTGCCTGGAGAAAAACTGGTTAATTCAGTTGCCTTGAAATTTCTACCTTACATCAAGATATTCATAAAAGCAAACTAATTGTAATCTTATAAAATTGGTCACGAAATCCTGATGTTATGAGCCCAAAATCATAAAGTATCGTGTAGATACTTTCACGTGATTTTTTATTACTGCTTTTGACATCACACTTCAAACAAATAAAACTGCTTTTCTCCATGTGATTCTGCCTTTGTTTCTGAGACATGGCAAAGATGCATTTTATATCACTTTATCCACTATATAATTTTATACAAGAAACAATATTTATTTAAAAAAACTTGGCTGAAAAAAATGTGAAACCAGCTAAAAAATTAGTTGGGTGTTATACAAGACTGATATCTGATCAAAACCAGCATAGCTGTGAAAAAAAAATCTACCAAAATGAGAAAATAATGACAACTGAAATTTTACATAAAATATTGTGATGATGCATTTAAAAATTTGTAAAACATGCACACCTACTGTATGAAATCATACAACACCGGTTTTTGTCAGTGTATGGCTCAATATAAAATAGCATTCCATTTGATTTCTTGTAGTAAGTATGCACTCTACAAATATCATAAAATTTTGAATACTCATTCATAACATTTTAATCATAAATACATTCTTATTTTGGTCGGCCCCCTTTTTTTTTTTACATCCATGCTAGTTTTGATTGAACCCCACTGACTCAGAGAAACTACCAATACTCATACGACAACTGATTAATATTTGACCTAAGTTGTAACCTTTAGGTATTAAAAGCACTTTTTCAGGATACTACTGTCGACATCTTTGCCCAATAATCTCCACAAGTGGTACAATGGCTTCCCATTATCTTTAATAATCTAAGTTAAAGATTGCCATTCAGGAATTTTAAGTCATAAGTTTAATTAGTTTCCATTACAGATTGTATAAATGGAATTTAGAAATTATATTTATATTTAGAACAAAGTCGCATCGCATTATCTGGCATGCTCACCTCAGGAAACTGAACTTTGAATTTTAGCATTGTAATTCTGTAGATTTACCATTGTTCAACTGGGGCGCTATAAATTCTACTGTGCCCATTACAGAAAAGTTTGTTGATTTTTATGTGAATTTTGTTTTACGTTTGATACTTCTGTTAAAATATTCATTTTGTTCCTGTTGAAATCAGTATTCAATTAGTTAAGTACTTTTCAACTCTACTCTTTCATGTTAACATACAGTATTTAAAAATTAAAAACAAATTCTTAGTGTAAAAAAAATCTTTAGTCATAATAAATAAAGAAAGAACCTTCAATACTGCCATGTTATCTTCTCATGCCTTTTATTACCTCAAAAATACACAAATTATAACAAATCAGGTTCATTATTCAATTAAGTCCTTACAGTTCATCGTTGAATTCTGAAAACATTTAATACAAAACAAAACATAACTAAGTGAACCATAAAATTGCTGTCGTACAGATTTGATGTAGACATCTATTTTATGCGTAAGTTGTAACTGTTTGACCCTAGGTATACGACAATTCCTCTTGTCATCACACAATATACACAATAAGCACTGGTAATGGCTGTGGGGAGAAAGGTACAAGCAAACCCAAAAGTTCTGTACCTTGGGGCTAAAAGATATCCAAAGAAAAAAGTAATTCGACCCACCACGAAAAAAAACACAAGTAGAGGAATAATTCTCATTTGTTCTTCGTTGATGTACGTACAAAGTACGAGCTGGCTAAAACTACTAAGTAGAAACTGTTCCACTGTGTTCTGTAAACAGTTTTTCGCAACTTGCACCATGCGCTCGTTTCCAGCAAGTGGATTTATAGCTGACGAAAGAAAACGTTGTGAGGCCACAACACATACGCATATTAAAACCGTCAGCAACTCGAATAACTGGCATCGTAAAGTGAAAAGTATACGGTCGCTTAACTCATGGAGATGTGGTAGCTGAACTTCCATATAATTAATGTAAGTATATGACACCAAAAATATAAAACCTATAGCCACACAAGTAAAAAATACCACAAGTACTCGTACCTCCTTATTAGAAGTTGCTACTTCGGTTTCTTTAACATGTTTTGCCATAACTACACCGTTTGCAATCCACGTAACTTATTACGCTAACTCGCCTTCTTCCTTACCTTCAACTGAAACTGGATTCAACAACATTTCTTTTAAGAGAGGGCGCTAATAAAGGAGATGAGTCATTTTATAATTAGCCATTTCGACAATATGATTTTAAATTAGATCGAAATGGCCTTGCATGTTAAGCACGTTAAGGCATGTGTTCGTAATCTGAGGGTCGCGGGTTCGCATCCGAGTCGCGCTAAACATGCTCGCCCTCTCAGCCGTAAGGACGTCATAAAGTTACGGTCAGTCCCACTTTTCGTTGGTAAAAGAGTAGCACAAGAGTTGGCAGTGAGTGGTGACGACTAGCTGCCTTCCCTCTAGTCTAACACCACAAAATTAAGGACGGCTAACACAGATAGACCTCGAGTAACTTTGTACGAATTTAAAAAAATAACAAAGTAGAGCGAAATAAGTATTGTAAACAACAATTTCGAATTGTAATTAATACTTTCAATAAAAGAAAACAACAAGTTTTGTCAAAACGAGGGCTGTTCAAAAAATACGCGGACTGACGTCATAAAACAAAATGTACTTTATATAGAAGATACAGGTCTGGGACCCCTTCAAAGTACCCTCCTTCACAATGCACACAACTATCCCAACGGTGCTTCCACTTGTTGAAACAGTCCTGGTACGTTTCTTTTGTAATGTCCTCAAGCTCCTTCGTCGCATTTGCCTTAATCTTGGGAATCGTCTCAAATCTTCTTTCTTTCAAGGGTCTTTTGAGTTTGGGGAACAAGAAAAATTCGCAAGGAGCAAGGTCAGGTGAGTAGGGGGTGGGGAAGAACAGTGATTGAGAGTTTGGCCAAAAACTCACGAATTCTGAGGCACAAATTTCGCAGCAACGCGGTGCAACTTCAATTTTTCGGTCAAAATCTCGTAACAAGATCCAACTGATATCCCACACTCTTCAGCAAGTTCCCTGACAGTTAGGCGTCGATTTGCTCGCACCAGGGTATTGATTTTGTCGACGTGTGGGTCGTCAGTTGACGTGGAAGGACGTCCAGGACGCTCATCATCTTCAATTGACTGTCGACCATCCTTAAAACGTTCATAGCACTTCAAACATGCCGTACGCTTCATAGCAGCATCACCGTAAGCATCACAGATTTTCCAAGTTTAACACAAAATTTCACAGCAAGGCGTTGCTCCTTCAGGTTATTCATTCTGAAATCCGCCAAACGAAAAAATCGCACTTCACTTAAAATCGCGTAGCTAATACACAAATGAAGATATCTGCAATCTGGAAATGGCATCGTAATCAGCTGATCTGTGCAAACATAGCGACACCAAGCGAATTCCCCTGGAACCAACTGGAGCCGCGCAATTCAAACAGTCCGCGTATTTTTTTAACAAATCTCGTATTATTTTGATGCAACTTAATCATTATAAAGGATTTCTGATAATAAATAAGATAAGGACTATAATTACTGTAAGGGTAATATTCTTTTATCGTAAATTGACTAGTGATACTTAATACCATGAATTACAAAACGACGAAACGTAAAGTTATAGTTATTAGTGTGGTATTTTCACTGTTATTAATATAATTGTAAGCTTTATTTGAAATGTTTTAATTTCATTGTTTTCTAGACAAGTATCTGAACAAAGATTATGATGCTACATCTTGAATGTGCATAAAACTAGCCCAAGAATATTTAGAAACTTCTTGGTAATATAGTAATCTAGACATTTCGTGGACCACTTAGGTAAGCTTATCCAAATATTACGCTAGTTCAGCTAATGTCTCTTTTTCCTCTATACCATTTGTATAACTTTGCTCTAGTTAATACTTTCTTGTGTGATTATTTGGAGAAAACTGGTGTAGTTTTTTCTGGCCTCAAGAAACGCCAGGGAGTACTGACTTTTGACCTGAAAACCTGATGCTTTAGAGAAATTTCGTGTGTTTTTGCAATTTATCAAGTAGCATTGTAGTTCCAGTCCCTAATTAGGTCTTTTATCGAATTGGCTTAATTTTGCTGAT
Source organism: Carcinoscorpius rotundicauda (assembly GCA_011833715.1). NCBI lineage: Eukaryota > Metazoa > Arthropoda > Merostomata > Xiphosura > Limulidae > Carcinoscorpius > Carcinoscorpius rotundicauda. Next base: position 54,465,012 of record CM022399.1, on the reverse strand, counting down.
TCCTTGAGTCAAAACCAAAAATTGGACTTAACTGGATATGGTTAAAACTTGTCAAGTAGCTGCCTACAGTCATGTGAAAAAGTTAGGACACCCTATGAAAGCCTGTGTATTTTTGTAACATTTTTTTGGATATATAGATATTTAATCTCAATTTTAACAGTACTAAGGGATTATAAGAATATAACTAAACAATTGAACAATAAAAGACTTGTCAAGATCTTCTGTAAATGTAATTCTATAAAAATTCATATTATAACTGAGAAAAAGTTAGGACACCTCCACATTTATTCCCACTTGAAATGGCTCAGTTCACACACAGGTGTATCACACCAGGTCCGCATAATTAGAAGATCGTTAGTCAGCCTTTTAAATGAGGCCTGCCCTATTTAAACCTCAGACATTTAGTTTGGTGTGCTCCTGACTGTTTAAGTGAGAGTAAGCACCATGGTGAGAGCAAAAAAGCTCTCTGAGGCCTTCAGAAAGAAAATTGTGGCAGCTTAAGAATCTGGTAAGGGATTTAAAAAGATCCCCAAAAAATTTGAAACCAGCCATTTCACTGTCCGGAAAATAATCAACAAGTGAAGGGCTTTCAAAACAACTGCCAACATGCTCAGGTCTGACTGTCCAAGCAAGTTTACTCCGAAAACAGACCGCAAGATGCTAAAAGAGGTCTCTAAACACATTAACATGTCATCATTGGACCTACAGCAGGCTCTAGCAACTGTTGAAGTGAAAGTACATGCCTCTACAATCAGAAAGAGACTGCACATGTTTAACTTGAATGGGAGGTGTGCAAGAAGAAAATCTTTGCTCTCTAAGAAAAAAACATCAAGGCCGCACTGAAGTTTGCCAGAGTGAATGTAGACAAAGACCAGGACTTCTGGAATAATGTTCTTTGAACAGATTAGTCCAAAACTGAAATATTTGGACACCAGAACAGAGGATGCTGTTGTTGTTGTTTTGAATTAAGCACAAAGCTACACAATGGGCTATCTGTGCTCTGCCCACCACGGGTATCGAAACCCGGATTTTAGCGTGTAAGTCCGCAGACATACCGCTGAGCCACTGGGGGGCCCAGAACAGAGGACATGTTTGGCGTAAACTAAATACAGCATTCCAGGAAAAGAACCTCATACCAACTGTGAAGCATGGAGGTGGAAGTGTTATGGTTTGGTGCTGCTTTGTTGTAGTAGGACCTGGACAGCTCACAATCATAGAATCTACCATGAATTCTACTGTGTATCAGAGGGTGCTTGAGGATCATATGAGACCATCTGTAAGAAAAGTAAAGCTGAAGCGGACCTTGACCCTGCAACACGACAATGACCCAAAGCATATCAATAAATCCACCAAGGACTGGCTAAAAACTAAGAAATGAAGAGCCCTGGAATGGTCGATTCAAAGTCCAGATCTTAATCCCATTGAGGTGGTGTGAGGTGACTTGAAACGGGCTGTACATGCAAGAAACCCCTCAAGCACCTCACAGCTGAAAGAATTCTGCATTGAGGAGTGAGGCAAACTTTCTTCAGACCGATGTCAGGGATTGGTAGATTTATACAAGAAGCGTCTCACTGCAGTTATTTCAGCCAAAGAGGGTAACACTAGCTATTTGGGGGTAGGGTGTTCTAACTTTTCCTCAGTTAGAATATGCATTTTTTGTAGAATTACATTTACAGATGATCTTTAAAAGTATTTTCTTCAGTTTTAATTGTTTAGTTATATTCCTATAATCTCTCAGTATTGTTGAAATTGAGATTAAATATCTCTATATCCAAATATTTTACACAAATACTCAGGCTTTCATAGGATGTCCTAACTTTTTCACATGATTGTATTTGCATGTATCTCTCCTTTTTATTTATAAGTTCAGTTTGAACTTTTGTGTAGCCTTTCTCTCTGTTATGATTCCTTCTGTTTGTATAGAAAGGAAGACAAGTCTGCTTTCGTTGCAATTAATATATTTGTATTAGCCAACTTGTAAATATTACTTTAATATAACGATTCCTTATTTTAACAAAGGTCTTTGCTAAATTAGGGACGGCTAGCACAGATAGCCCTCGAGTAGCTTTGTAAAAAATTCCAAAACAAACAAACCTTACAAGGCTTCTATTATACGCTCGTTATCTTGCATATCCTTGCTGCAGCTTACATCTAAGTATAGCACACGTAAAATATTCTTTTTTATTTCTCCTAAGAGGATATACAAGTTCGATAAAATGCCTCAGTTTGTTTTGGAGCAAAACTATTTTGAGTTATCTCTTTTGCCAAATGCTGGAAATCTAACCACATATTTTAGCGTTGTAAGCTCATCAAGTTATTGCTCTCTCACTAGGAGAAGTCTTTATCTGCTTGTTCTATTTTTACTGTCTCATGATCCCGAGCAGTTTTTCTAGATTTTGCTTTATAACTATATAGCTGAAGTTTAGTACATTTCCGTTTTATTTTTAACAAAAATTCCCACTTCTGACAGAAATTCTGTAACACATTTTTTTCATTGTTTGGGTTTTGATGAATTCTTTGGTAAAAAATAATGCCAAGTTTAGTGCATGTACATGCAATTATGACAAATAAGTTCATTTTTCAATAATGTTTGCAACACAGTTTATAAGCACAAGTTCATAAACAATGTTTGTACAGAAGAATTTTGAGACTAATGGTATACCTAACTCATTGTTACAAATTAAATTAGTATAAATAATAATTCTCACTTCAAACACTGAACTAAATCAGTCATAAAATACTTCACTGAATTTCCAGGTAACTTGTACTTATGATGTACTCTTGTTTATCTTAATTCAAACAAATTTCTATACCGCTATATTACTATGAAGTTTCTACATGTTGCATGTGTGTTCTTACACTGATTTGATGAATATAAAGTCAACAACCCATAAGGAAAACCAATTAATTTGTTGTTGTTTTAAAATGTTTGATACAGGCTATGTTCACTTTGACACAAATTATAAGCCGCATGTAAGGAAGAAGTCCTTGCTAACGGTACTTGATCTGAGTAACTTACTTTTAATATGTAAAAATTAATAAATCGACAAGTAACTGAAAAGCAGAATAAGTGATAACTTTCAATGTGTGAAGTACCCAGTCAATACTCATTGTCTTCTTATTGCTCATTTATTGTATTTATAATGCATTATTGTTTCTAGACATTTTACAAGGCTCCTCCATCCTTAACTTTCCTGAATATACAAGGTGTTGAATCATTATCATGATTAACATAGTTCATCTAGTTAAAGAAACATCTAAAACATTAAAACATTGTTTAAAATAGTGTACCCTTCCTGAATTGTAAAGTCTCTTGAGGGCTATGGTATACAGATATCAAATGATGTCGTGTATCTTTTTATCACATCTACTTTCCTGTAACTGAGATAGTTCTCTTTGGAAATGTGACTGAGTGAATCTTTTAGCGGCTTTATTCTACATTTTTCTCTTAAAGTGTTCTCAATAGGAACTCTGGGACTTTCAGCAGGTTGATTTTACACTGTCATTATTCTCTGATTCTATTTGGCTCTCCGTTTTCTTACAAACATACTCCCAAACACCACCAAGGTGAAAGCCTTTGGCTTGGACTACCTGTTTTTATAAAATGTGTAAGCCGCATCATTGTTTCGTTTTATTACAACATATGGCCTATCCCAGCACCTATTTAACTTCTGAGTTCGTCTTTTATTGTGGCAGTGATTATACAGTCATATCATGTCAACTCAATGTAATCCAGAATTATGAGCATTAATATCACATTAGAAATTCAAATTATCTTTAGCTGACATCAGTGGTCTTCTTTAGACTCTCTGCATAGTCTGATTAACACTCTGTCTCCTAAACATCAGTTATGACGTTGCGTTGCCTGTAGGTTTATATATTAGTATTCTAACACATAAGTATCATTGAGGGATCTCACATTTTCTTAAGTTCATCCACATAAATGATTAAATAGTTTTAAAATGCAACATTCTGTTTCTTCATTTTGTTATCAGATCATGGATGAGCACTGTTTTATTGGTCTCTTGATTCCAAGAATCATATACATTTCCATACACTAGGTTGGCTTATAGTTCCATTCCTGAACATAGTGAACTTCCATAAGCACCTAACAAACTGAAAGGTGGTACATTAATAAGTTTACCTCGCAGAGTTTCTGCTATGCTGTTAGAAACAGCATTTTATAAAATAGTCTCTCAGAACCATAATTTATTTATTTCCACTGCTACTTTCTCACAGAGCATCAAATACAACAACTGTTACTCTTTTAAATAATGCTTTCATAGAAAAATACTGTAGTTGCTATGGGCCTTTTTACTCAAAAAATATTTCACGTGATTTATGATTTACACTAATTTTTACAGAGTTCTTGCATCCAGTCCAAAAGAAATATATATAATACCCAAGTAACCAGCCATTAGGAAATTGTAAAGATGTGATATCCAGAACCACACTATGGAAGTATCAACTATATTCATTATTCTTGTCCACTTTTCCATTTCCAATGCAGCATGCCCTCTTTTCGGCATAATGAATTGCTTGTTTGTTTTAGAATTTAACGCAAAGCTACACGAGAGATATCTGCGCCAGCCGTCCCTAATTTTGTAATGTAGGACTAGAGGGAAAGCAGGTAGTCATCACAACCCACCCCTAATACTTGGGCTACTCTTTTACCAACAAATGGTGGGATTGATCGTCACATATAACGCCCCACGGCTAAAAGGGCAAGCATGTTTGGTGTGACCGGGATTCGAGCCCGCGACCCTCATATTACGAGTTGAGCGTCTTAACCCACCGAGCCATGCCAGGCCAGCATAATGAATGTCTCTTTGCCCTGTACATCTATATTTTTGGGCGATAAGAAGTGAGCATCTGTCATAAGGGTTTTCACTAGTCGTGATTTACTGTAAAATTGGTTTCAAACTCTAAATTTTTCTGAGCACCTTTAAGTTGACTGTAGAATCTCATTATTCCTCATTATCACTTATAGAACAATCACTGCATGATTGTATGTGGGAGAGAATGTCACTGTCTCCATTTGTACACAAGCGTCATTTCATAGTTTACTGTGTTGTTTTTGAATAAAGCAGAAAGCTACACAATGGGCTATCTGTGCACTGCCCACCACGGGTATCGAAACCCGGATTTTAGCGTGTAAGTTCGCAGACATACCGCTGAGCCACTGGGGGGCAGTTTACTGTGAAGAAAGTGTGTCTGTGCCATATAATATTGTTTTAGAGCTTGCACATGAAACAAAATGTTTATTCATCAAAAGGCAAGTAGAATTAGCTGTGAAAGATACATCTTTATATTATTTGGCCTGTTTAACAATACTTTGACTTTCAAACAGGTAGCAATGTGAAAATTGACACATTGATTTATGACAACAATGTTTTAGTGTATAGTCTGCAGTTTATGGCTTGCAAATGGTATTTCAGTAGATATAAAAAAGGGAGGTTTTAAACGAAAACCAGAAAAACTGGCATTCCTGTGCATTGAAGAGAGATTTCAGTCACAAATGAGTATATAATGAAATTCTGTAGATCTTTCTACATTAGCAGTGGTGTAAAATTAGCATCGGCCTCTGTACTGTTTTAATGGAAAGACTACAATATTTTCAACCTCTCAAGTCATACTACTACCAGTGGTTTGTGGGCAACTTTTTCAAAATAATTTCTCTATTGACGGCTCCCACGAAAGTGAATGAAGGTTTGACGTATCACTGTTATCAAGTAGTTGAATGGGCTTCTTATCCTTAGTCGTAGCTAGTACTCACCATTATTTTGAGGCACACGATTCTGTTCTCTTTGTATAACACAAAGACTGTTGAATATCAAGGTGTCACTCACGTTTGTGATAATTTATGGTGGTTTTTATTGTTGTATTTAAGGTAAGACTTTTTTACTGATATCAATAATATATGTTGCATGTCATCTAAAGAAAAGCTGGCGTAAATAAAGTAAACCCAGGAGAGAGTTCTTGGTTCTATCCTACAAAGAACATTTCTGGCTGTCTCTAGTACACGTACAAAAATGGAATGAAGTTACTTGTAGTTGAATTGGGCTATTAACAGTTTTAAAAAAATGGATGGAGACTAGTCTATTAGTCAATATGTCAGCACAGAATAGCTTTATTCAGAAAACGTGGTGAGATCAGGGAGCTAACTTTTAACAGCGAACTGTTTTCTGGGTTGTATAAAGTATTGTATATGGTAAATCTATACATTTCACCTTATAGTTTGCTGGTTTACTAGGATGAGTAACACAGGCTGTTACATGTATACTTGCTGAGCTTATAATTCCAGGTGAAATAAATTGTTATGCACATTTACTATGTGCCACGATAGCTTGTGACCACAAATCATCACAGCATGTCACACAACTGAGCAGAAATCATCAGGTTGTTTTTCAAACATACTCATATCTGTGTAATAATTCTTGCTTTACATAAATAAAACATATTTTTTACAATGTTTACAATAATATGTTGTGTAGTAATAGCTTGTCTTATTTGTTGTAAGTGAATTATCAGTTAAAAATGTCAGCAACTGATAGAGGAGATATTATTACAATACAGTGAAGGAATAAATGTAGAAACTGGGTGTAGCCTATGTAGACGCTACAAGCTCAGCAGCTACCATACTTTGGCTAGGCAGGACTACATCTTGTGCGCTAATGTGTTGGTCCATTAAACTAAGAGTTACATCAGTCGATTAGAATACACAAGGACTTCATACATGTTGCCCACCTGTGTCTATACGTTAGGGATAAACCTTTCATGTACTGACTTCATCAGTAATGAGATAACCAATGCAATGAGTCACAGGAAAACAAGAGCACTATCTTATATCATTCAAATACAGACGATGAGATAAAAGAATCTTAGCTAATGTTATTTATTTGGCCGTTCAAGATGGACAACATGAGGAAATGCCAGAGCTAGTGGCAACAGAAAACTCTAATATTCAGCAGAATTGTCGAATCGCTGTCAATAACCTCCTGGTTAAGGTGGATGGGATTAAACCTAATTAAACCTGGTTGAATAATCAAGGATTATAAAGAATTGATTATCCGTGCTTTATATGCTGTCAGATGATGTTCATCATACAAGTTGTGCCTTACATTGTGTGATTTGTACTTGATTACCATTAAAATATGATATGGTGGTTGGTTGGTACAAATAAACATAGCCCTAGTGCAACAACAATTTGTCTGAATGGAAATGACAGTTTAGAATTCAAAGAGTTGATTAAAGAGATGTCGTATCTTTTGCTTTCTGAGCTAATAGATGGTACTTTAATGTATGATGACTGAAAAGAAAAAAATATGTCGAATTTGATGACATAAATGAGAACATTACTATGCTGCCTCAGACAGTCTGTTTTATGTTATTAGTGTATGTGAAAATGTGTAGTAAATATACGTGTATGTGGCAATATATGCATATACATACACATATATATATATAAATCACACAAGAAACATATTAATATAAACAAAGGATCTATTCTGGATGTCAAAACTTTGTTATATGAAATTATATGTGATGACTGATCTTTCAGAGTTATATTTATTAATACTAGTGAGAAAATATTTTCATTTCAACACAAATACCTGGTGCTGGGAGATTCTAAATACATTTGAGAGGAAACACTATTTTATCTGATGGTTTTCGGTAACTAATTCGTATGATCTCAGTTGGATAGGGTGAAATTATTGGTAGTAAAAATATCACTAAATCAAACATCATGACAGTTGTAAAGTTGGTGTATTTAGTATTTTACTTAATTACAATGGAATATTTCAAATTACATAGATGTGAATATTCAATTAGTACATAGTTTTTAAAATATTTTCTTAGACTTCTTTCAATACAAATTTCAGTAAAAGATGCATGAATATGCAGACTGTAAGTGTGGCACAGCGGTATGTCTGTAGACTTACAAAGCTAAAAACCGGATCCCAATACACCTGGTGGGAATAGCACAAATATCCCATTGTGTAGTTTTGTCCTCAATTTCAATCAAACTGCAAGTGTACCAAATTGGGAAAAGTTACACCTGTGTGGTGAAAAGTGAAATGTAATTTACAAATATTTTCAAATTTATTTTTTGCAATATTTTCTAAAAAGGAATTGAATTACAAATTAGAAAATAATAAAATTAAAAAATTAAAGAAATTTATTGAATACTTGAAACATCTTGCTTAATTACAATATTCATTCATCTACAGTCTAGCTAAGTGTTGTTCTTTCTAACTAATTATTGTTAAATTTTAACTTATATTTTATCAGCTCATTTGTAGCTTCTGTAGAGCTAACACCTGAAAACAACTCGTAGCCAAAAATATGTGCATTGTTTTTATTTTTAAATAAATCATTAAATAAAAAAAGTTTCATATGCATGAAGATAATTATATCTTTATGACATCGATTCTTGGCTAGAATGGGAATTAATGAATGAAGACTTGCTAAATAACATTTCAGTGTAAGTTATATTTTCGGTTTTAATTTGAATGTTGGTTAGGTAAGCATGACATCAATATCAAGTAAGCTTGGAAGTACACTTGAAAACTTTTAAGTTTCACGTCACAAAATGCAAGTGAATTCCATGTATATCGAGAGACGAGTGTAGGTAATAAATAGGCCTGGCATGACCAGGTGGGTTAAGGCTTTAAACTACTGTTTATTTGTTGTTGAGCACAAAGCTACACAATGAGTTATCTGGGCTCTGTCAACCACGAGAAATCGAACCCAGGATATCAGTATTGTAAGGCAGTAAACTTCTTGTGATCCTAGCAGAGAACTCAAATTAGCTCTGAACCATTGAGCTATTACTAGTATAGTAACTAGGGAGCCTACTAGTCACTGACTGTAGGCCCATCGCACCAGACATGCTCGCCCTTTCAACCGTGGGTTATATTATAATGTGACGGTCAATCTCACTATTTATTGATAAAATAGTAGCCCAAAAGTTGGCGATGGGTGATGATGACTAGCTGCTTTCCATCTAGTCTTACACTACTAAATTAGAGACGGCTAGTGCAGATAGCCCTCGTGTAGTTTTGTGCGAAATTCGAAAACAAACAAGCTAATAAATACTGGTATCGGCGAAGCATTGAAACAGTGTATTTTGCTTAAACTTGTTACAGTTAGCAGCAAGTCCACCCACTACGTTTGCTGTTAGCAGACAAATAATTGTTGGTTAGGGTGTATTCAACAACAAAAATCTGAAAAAGAAATGTTAAAGGTTTACAATATAATCATCATCACTGTTCTCCTATATGGCAGTGAAACATGAACACTTTAGAGACGACACGTCAAAGCCCAGAAGAAGAAAAGAAAGAAGCTTATCCCTCCTTGCGACAATGTATTCCACTAACCACCATTGGTTAATCCCAAATTGGGCTGTTTAGTTGGTGAATTGACAGATTAAAAACCACAGATTCAACTAGTCATTTACGTAAGATTTCCAACTTAAAACACTATCTGCTACAGAGAATAAAATGTGAAAACTTATTTGTTCTACATCTGTTAAAGTTACTTCTGTTTCAACTCTTATTGTAGGACTTCATTGGACTACTCCGTTCAGACCACTACCACATATAGTTCTAAAATTTAGCTGGTTAGTTCATCACTGGCCTATCGATAAATCAATGGATTATGATGAGAAGATGTCAAACCAGTGTGAAGAAGGAATAATGAGTATCAAGCTATTCAGCGTTCTGCCTATTTAAACGTCTCAGTTTTGACAACATTAAGTAACCTTCCAGCTTAAAAGGATAATAATTATCAAGCTGCCTTATTTAACGAAATTGGAGTATACAGAGGAAATTTTCAGAACTCCAGAACAGGGTAGGTATGGAAGAAAAGACATTAGCAAAACTTGTAAAAGACGTGGAAAGGTTTGCTTAATTATCCTACCGTGATGGTCCTCATAATCAAATACGTAAAAGATGAATGCGAAATAAAGTGCCTTCAAAAATGTAGATTTATTCATGATAATGGCGGAAATTGTAGAGAACTTGTTTGTTCTGAAGATTCTAGCAAAATCCAAACTCTGATTGAGAAGATTGATGCAGATGATTCTGTGAACGGGGAAAGTTTACAAGAATGTTTTAACAGAAATTGATTTAAAATCTATAATAGAATTGCAAGATGGTAACAATGTGTGAGATTCAGAAGATGAACAGAATGGAAAAGATAGTGAGGAAATAGAAATTCCTACTTCATCACAAGTGTTAAGTTATATTAACATTATCAAATTGTATGCAAATATAAAGGGGGAAAATGAACCTCATGAAAAGGCCATAGAATTGGCGTTCTCTTTCAACCGCATGAGAAGGCCCATTAAAAAAATGAAGCAATTGAAATTGGACACTTTCTTCAAATACATTTGATTAAGATTTGTGTACTTATATATATTTCGAATATCTATTTTTGTTCTTATTCTTATAAATATAGCACAAACAGTATAATAACTTAATTCACAAGTGTCTTACTTCCCTTGAGTCAAGCAAGCATAACGTTCCGCTCAAAAATTATACATAATTTAGAAAATGCATATTCACTTTCCAAACCGGAAATTTTACTCGGTCCAGTGCGATTCCGCTTTAGGTTTTACTGTATTTTTCAATTTTGATTTCAGTATACGTTTAACATTTTTTAGGTTTATTGCAATTTGATTTTAACCTTAGTTTGTGTTTTACTTTAATAAATTCAGATTTTTTTTCGTTTACCACCAGTTATATTTTAATAATATTCAGTGGAGTTAGATTCATTTTTATTTTACATTTTAATTTATTTCATTACCTTCGTGTTTTAAACTTGTTTCAGCATATTTTCCTATTTACCACTAGTCTTTTGAAATTTACGAGTCAGATTTTCATCTTTTATCTCAAGTTAGAAACAAGTTACATGCTTATACCTGTTGTACATATTACATCAAATGTTTCATTGTTTTAAGGATCTGAAATCTGTCAGCTCTAAATTAAGTCTCAGAACAATATTCACAAAAAATAAAATAAAACGATTATTTGTTTTTGAATTTCTTGCAAAGCTACGTCCCTAATTTAGCAGTATAAGACAAGAAGGAAGGCAAATAGTCATCATCACCCACCGCCAACTCTTGAGCTACTCTTTTACCAACAAATAAGGGAATTAACAGTCACATTATAACACCCCCAGGGCTGAAAGGACGAGCATGTTTGGTACGACGGGGATTCGAACCCGCAATCCTAAGATTACGAGTCGAACGCACAACCCACTTGGCCATGCCGGTCTGAAAAAAAGAAGTATAATGTGTGAAAAGTAAGAATTATTATTCTACACGATTTATTGCTATGCTACATAACGAAGACTGTTTCATAAAGTAATCTTCAACTGTCTTCTTAAGTTTTATCAAATTTTCCTCGCTATAATTTATAATAACGAATTTTGATTAGCCTTTAACTTTGAACCTATTTACTTTGTAGGCAGAATGTACATGATGTTGAATCACGCCCTCTTCTTTCTGCGCTCTATCTCGACGAGTTTTTTGTTTGTTTGTTTTTTATGATTAAACACAAAATTATAAAATATGAGATCTGTACTATGCCCACGAAGGGTTTCGAAAGCTGGTTACTAGCGTTGAAAGTACCTAGTTAATTAAAATATTTTATGTGAGATACATGATGTGGAATGTTTATATGGGGAAACTGTTTGAGTGATTACGATTGAATTTGTGAATGACAAGTGAAACTATATAATTTAATGATTTATAACTACAAAGTACGATACATCTTAATTTTTGCTCTCTATTTAAATATACTTAGCTTTTAAAGATTCTAGTTTTTAATTAACAATATAAATAAACGCTTATGACTCTTGGTGGCACTCCATTTTTATTCGCTGGGACAGCGGTAAGTTTTCAAATTTACAACGCTACATCAAGGATTCGATTCCCCTCGATGAACGTAGCAGATAGTCCGACGTTACTTTGTTATACAAAAATACACACACAAACAGTCTCTTTTTCATTATTTAATGGAAAATATTTATCAATCCCACCACAAAAATGTAACACAAATGATCTTACTAACATTCGAGTCAGTTTGTTTGTTTTTCATGATTTTATTTCAGAAATAAGCAGATAGGTACATTTAATATATAGAAAGTAGACTAATGTCTTTCTTTCACACGCAGTTCACTATTTACCTGCCGTTTTGGTTTACACATATATGTAATCTGCAAATTGTAATATACAGTAGGATTCTCTTTTGTTGAAATCTGTATTCCAGTTATCCACTTTTCAAATCAAAGGATTCTGAAAAATATTTTTCTTTAAAAAGGATCATTACCATAACATTTTCTTTATAACAACAAATCAAATATTTGTTAAAGGTCGTTTATTATTCCAAAACTACGCAAGCTATAGCAAATGGTTACAATTATTCAACTAAAGGCTTTTTAATATATCCTTAACTCCTAAAAACCTTCATAATATTGTCTATTGTATAGACAACAACCCAGTGAGATAATTGATGGACACACACCTAGTATAGCCACTTAAGTGTAGCGATTTAATCCTAAATGAATATTAATTCCACTTATCATCACACAATACATACAATACGTAATGGTACTAATTATTGGAAGAAAAGTGCAAGCAAACCCAAAAGCTCTGTACATTGGAGATAAAAGATATCCAAAGAAAAAAGTAATTCGACCCACCACGAAGAAAAACACGAGTAGAGGAATAATCCTCATTTGTTCTTCGTTAATGTACGTACAAAGTATGAGCTGGCTAAAACTACTAAGTAGAAACTGTTCCACTGTGTTCTGCAAACAGTTTTTGGTGACCTGCACCACGTCCTCGTGTCCTGCAAGTGGATTTATAGCCGACGTAAAAAGTCGTTGGAAGGCCACAACACACACACACATTAAAACCGTGAGCAACTCGAATAACTGGCATCGTAAAGTGAAAAGTACACGGTCGCTTAACTCGTGGAGATGTGGTAGCTGAACTTCCATGTAATGAACGTAGGAACACGACACCAAACACATGAAACCAACAGCCAGAAAAATCCAGAATAGAACACGCATTTGTAAATTTTTGTTAGATGGTGTCATCTCCACTTTTTTAACTTGTTTTGCCATAACTGTATTACTTCTGATCACGAACCCAGAGATCCACAGATTTCGATATTAGAACAGCGTTATTAGGTTATCTCATCTACTCACGTGCTTTACCTGCCTTGAAATAAGGGGTGGCTTGTTAATATTAGTTTTATTAGAAGGAGATAAAACTGATTTTTAAAAATAATTGTGGATAAGAAGTTTTATGCACAATGTAGTATAATCAAATAAATTTCGTAATTATTAATTTGATTCTTGCAAAACAAATCAATAGTATATAGTTCTATTTATAATTAAATATGAAAATATTGGATGAAACTCGAAGGTTTTGCCATAGGTTTTTGTTGTTGTTGTTTGTTTTTAATTTCATGCAAAGCTACATGAGCGATATCTGCGCTAGCCGTTCCTAATTTAGCAGTGTAAGATTAAAGGGAAGGCAGCTAGTCATCACCACCCACCGCCAATTCCTGGATTACTCTTTTACCAACGAATAGGGGGATTGATGTTACATTATAACGCTCCACGGCTGAAAGGGCGAACATATTTGGTGTGACGGGGATTCGAACCCGCGACCCTCAAATTACGAGTCAAATGCCTTAACGAAAGATTGTGTCGGGTCTCTTTAGAAGTAAAAGAATGGGTACAAATTCATATATATCTATTTTATCTGTTGTTATTTCGATATGTCCATATGATTTTGGTGTTTTGAATGTAGTTATAGTGGTGCATTTTGAACTGAATCTAAAAACGTTGTCGTGAACATGTATTTAATCCTATAACTTATACAAAGGTAACATATTCCAGCTATTGTTCATTTAGGGTTTTTCCTTACTGAACCTTAACCATGCCCTCATGTACAAAATTATACTTATTTCAAGAGGTTACGCAGAAACTTATTGAAGTAAATATGAGTTGGGGGTCTATCATCTTGAATATGCATAACTGGACTGGTCATTGGCGTAGATAATATATATGTCTGTAAAGTTCCGTATGGAAAGTATTCAGTGTTGGACAATTCCTTTCGTATAATACAATGGAATATGCTTTGACTTGAATCTTTGGTACAGTAAAATTCTGCTCATCAGAGAGAGAAAGGGAGAATGAGTAAATCCATATTCTTAAATGAGAAGTGGTTAAGTGCCATGTTCCTAATTGAGGAGTTGTTTACTCTCGAATAGACTACTGTTATTGACTGATTTGAATATGTGAGATCATGGTGATTATTCTTTCTTTACCTGTTGCAGAATTGTGGCTCACTTGCTCCAGTAACCAGAATAGTCTTTACAGCGAATATTGGAACGAGCCATAATTATGAATAAATATTTGTTTTATTCGTACATGGTCTATTTTCTTTTACTTATTTATTGCTGTCCGTGTTCCAAATTATTATGCAAAATGTTTGGAGAATATGATGCTTTGCAGATACTCATAACTTTCGAACGGACGTAATCACAGTTGAAAACCACGCATAATACCTTTTCATTTCATTATCACTTTGATATTTCTTAATAAGGCCCAGCACAGCTAAGTGCTTAGAGCGCTCGACTCATAATATGAGAGTCGTCGGTTCGAATTCCCGTTACACCAAATTTGCTTGTCCTATAAGCCGTGGAGACACTATAAGTGATGGTAAATCCGACTATTTGTTGTAAAAGAGTAGCTAAAGAGTTGGCGGTAGGCTGTAATACTTAATTACCTCCCTTCTTGTCTTACAGTACTAAATTATGGATAATCCTTGAGTAGGTTTGCACGAAATTAAAAATAAACTTCTAAATAGCTCTTATTGCTATGTTCCTTTAATCAAAAAAGGTAAAAGTTTACAAGATTATGCAGGAGAGGGTAATCACTATGATAAAAGCTTTTTCTTTATTTTTTATTTTATTATGACAATAATAAGATGGCAGATTTGAAAAAATAAACTAAGCTCCATTTTAGGAAGTTTCATTTGAATTCCAGGGTGATTGATTTGTACAATGAGTTCCCGTGAACAGTTGTGCAGCCAACATTTTGCATGAGCTGAAAGGAAGGAATGGATTATCATTTTTTTCCTGAATTGAGACCGATGGGCTTACATTTTTACTTTTGGTAAGAGTTGGGAAGGTGTAAGATCAAATGGTTTGCTGCTGTCCTTACGTTATGTTATGACATAAACAAATCTCACATGTTCTGTTCTATAGAATTCCCAGGCTGATGACAGCCAGAGCAATCCAATACGACTCTGGTCGAAATAATCTGAGAACACTGGAAAGAGACTAGAAGTTTTATTATGGACGATGTACACCAATAAGAGATAACCTCAGACGCTGAGTGGTAAACTATTAGAATCATGGGGCAGTGGTAAGTCTTCCTGAGTCAGAAGTTATACTACCAACGTAAACGTAATCAACAGAGGTCAAGCAGAAGCAACAGACAGGAACTTAAACTACCTCATCATTTTGTTAGCTTGTATTAACATGGTCGAGAAGACTGTTAAGTTGATTTCATTCTAATCTAATTGTGTCTATTCGTTGTTCTCGGAACTGGATAATATCTCTTATCCGTGAAGAATATTGGTTAATGTGACTTGTAAAAATATTTTGATAGCAGTCTTTTATTTTCTGAAGCATTAAAGTTAATCTAAAAAAGTCAAGAAAAAATTGCGAAATAGTTAAGAAGATTAATCATCGATCAGTGTATCAAGCAGGTCATCTATGGAATATAATGATTTAAATGCATAGATGTAAAACTGCAAAAATCTGATGTAGCATAAAAGTAAAACTTTTGTACAGTAGCGTCATTTTATCACATTTAACAACTGAAATAAATTAGCATTGATGATGTTTTATAACAATGTGTGGAATCATTTGATGCTTAACCATTTAGCAAAGCATCTATATTCATGAAGTAGCAAGCATGTGTGCTGTTGAAGTCGATGAAACTTTGTATACTAAATAGGCAAAGGTATTTTTTGAGGAAAATACAGCTTAGCAAAAAATTAAAATATGCATTAAAAAACCAATGTAAATCACCAAACACTTCATTTTTATGCGGCGTTTACATGAATATTCTTTTTTTTCTTTTTTTTAGTTATCCTCCACTAGGTCAGCAATAAGCTCAAGAAAAGTATCTCAAAACAGCTGGTATGAGTATTATCATTTTTACTTATCAGTAAGAGAGATAATATCCATATAAACCGTTCTGAGATACATTTTTATTTCAAGTGGATTTCTCGTCATCAAGAGTTTAAGAAACGTTCAATTTCAAAATCCAAGGTTCAATTTTTTTTCAGTGAACAAATAATAAATAATCTGTTGTGAAATGTTAAGCTAAAAAAAAAGAATAAAATATATTCTGACTAATTATTCGCATGTTGAAATTTAAAAGTAAAATCTTTTGTTAATCCACGTGTTGTGTTCATTCACCCAAACTCATTAAGAAGAGGAAACTGAAAATATATTTAATGTTGAGTAACACATTGTTTTTGGAGTTTCATTATCAAACTACGAACAATTTAATTGGAAAAGTATAAAAGTTAGTTTGAGAAGAACAAGATAAAAACTATTAAATAATTTAAAAAATAATCTTTAAACAGTATACCAAGCATGAAATAACAAAAAAGGTGAAATCTATTTCACACATCTGCAGTTTTCATGTCTTTTCATTAAATTTTGGTAATTTATTTTTAACACATATGTCGCTTTAGCAAACAAGTAAACATTTTGCTATTCCACTACTAGGACATTATTGTTAATTTTCAGTCATGCTAGAGAAAGGGATCAATTAGAAAACTTAAAGTAAATATGATAGTTTCACAAGTGAACATGCTGAATTAGTGTGATATTGGAATGTATCACGATTTCCTATAATATTGTTATATTATACTATTTATTCTTTGTTCTGTGCATGTTTAGGTTTCACATAATACCTAGTGAAGGTTAAGAAAACCATTAAGCTAAATTTTACCTTTATTGTCCTCAGAAATAAATAATAACTGTTATCAAGGAAGGATATCGCTTAATCCATGTTGTGCAAGTACGTCGACAGCAGTGTATTTCAACGATTATTTAGGTGATACCAAGATGTTATGGCCCATCTACATGGCCCAGCATTGTCAGGTGGCTAGGATGCTTGAATCGTAATCTGAGGGTAGCGGGTTTCAATCCACGATTCACAAAATATGCTTGTCCCTTCAGTCGTGGGGGCATTATAATGTAACAGTCAATCCCACTATTCGTTGGTAAAATATTATCCCAAGAGTTGGCGATGGGTGGTGATAATTAGCTGCATTTACTCTAGTCTTATACTGCTAAATTAGGAATAGCTAACGCAGATAGCCTTCATTTTGCTTTGCGAGAAATTCAAACGACTAAATAATTTTTCAAAGTTGTGATGCTTTTCTTTAATATTATTCCTTACACCCTTCGTGAGCCAAATTGGTTTTCACTTGTAACCATCCTTTTATTTCTACAAGGAATACATTTATCCTGAATATCAAAAAAAATCCATTTTGATCAATGTCTCGAAATAACTTAGATACTCAGTTCACAAGAGACAATTCTTATTGCATCCTTCCAAAATTTGTTTTTGAAATATGTGACTAAAATATCATTATTCCTGATATATTAATCAGTAAAACATTGAATCTACTAGAGCAGTGATCACTTATGTCCAGATCTTCCCTAGTTCCCCATTTAGCCATGTCTGCATTAGAAGTTAACATTTAATCCAAAACAAAATTTTTTTAGTAAATTATTTGACATATTGGTGAAGAAAATCACCTCTTACAGTTTCTAGAAACCTCCCTTCCCGTCGTTTGACTCTAACATTTCTTAAGCTATATGTCTAAAATTAAAATCAACCTTAATAATGACCTCATTAACAGATGAAACCTCAATCTCACTGTAAAGTTTATCATTAATTTCATCAGTACCATCTGGTAGAATTAATCACAAAACTCCACCATGGATTATCTGTTCTCTGCCCACCACATTTATTGAAAACCGGCTAATAGTTGTGTGTGTTCATTGTGTCACTGAAGGGGCATTATTTTTAATATCAGTTTCAATAAGATGTAGCTCGTATTTTGTATATAAACCAACTCTTTTCCTTCTCTTTATTACTATATCCCTATTAAAATAACTTATAATCTTGAATTTCAAAGAAATTTCTGTCATCAAATTTGTCTACAACTAACCAAGTTTCTGTTATTCTCATTATTCTAAAATCTCTCATTCATGCCAGCACTTTGAAGTAAGCTGTTTTATTCCTTATACAGCTAAGTTCTATATAATAGCACCAGTTAAACTTACCCTTTAGAACTGCTTCAATATTTAGTTTCTGTGTTAAACCTTTCTCTATCTTTTTTCTTTTTTGTATTTATTCTATCCTAGTGTTTACTGCTGTCTGGTTTGTTTGTTTTTGAATTTCGCACAAATTTTCTCGAGGGATATCTGTACTAGCCGTCCCTAATTCAGCAGTGTAAGACTAGAGGGAAGGCAGCTATTCAACACCACCAACCGCCAACTCTTGGACTACTCTTTTACTAACGAATGGTGGGATTGACCATCGCATTATACGCCCCCACGGCTGGGAAAGAGAGCATGTTTAGCGCGACTCCGGGCGCGAACCCGCGACCCTCAGATTACAAATCGCACACCTTAACACGCTTGGCCAAGTCGGGCCGTCTGCTGTCTGGTACTTGTTATGGATTTACATGTGATATAAGGGCAAGCTCATTTATCTGAACCTTGCATCTAATTTTAACAATCTTTCCATGATATTTTGGTGACATTTATTTAATTCTTTTAGTTCAAGAACACAGAGCTTTTAAACTTTTTAGCAGTTGAACAGTCACTAAACAAGATATTAGATATTAGATAAGCGCTCGTTGTATGCTGAACGCAGTATTTTTTATTATCTGTTTAGATATCTTAATTAATTAATTTTGTTTTGGTTTCATTTTACTTTTAGAACAGAACTATACCATTGGCTACTTGAGCTCTTTCCACTACGGGGATTTTGAATGAAATAATAATGGTCCTTGTACAAAAACAACAAAACGAAAAAAGTTCTTAAATATATCTATCGTCAAACGAAGTTTTCGTTATAAGATGATTCTTCTAATTCTGAGCACTAACAAGAAATTAAAACATAATAAAAATATAGATTTGAAGCCCATGTTATTAAAATATAGTTATCAAATAATACTAATTGTGGGAATTACAGTTTTATGTTTTATGTGCAAATCCAATATACTCATGGAGAAATTCTTTCGATAAGTATTTTGTAGGTAGCACTGCACGGTAGCTATTTTGATTTTTTTACGTGTGTGATGAAGGGACACGTTGGAAGACGAACAAAATATCAAGAAATTTAAAGTACAGTTGAAGTCCATAATTTGGTTTATAGAAAAATATTCTTTCCAAATTTATTTTAAATTTTAATGCTAAAAGATGAGCCGTGTAATTAATTTAAATCATAATTTGTATTTAGCTTATCTGTTATGGTATTTTAATCTTACGTTGTTAGTAAGCGCTGTCGAATTGACTTTTGAATTGCCAGATAATGCAAAGCAATGCTTTTACGAGGAGGTAACAGAAGGGACTTTGTCCACAATAGAGTTTCAAGTACGTACTTTTGTTTAAAGTTTTTCATTGGGCGTGTAGGTACATATATTTTTAAAAGATTAACGACAGCTATATTTTACTTAAAAACTGCGTTTTGAGAGTCACCCTAAATAGCGTAACTAATAGTAATAATTAATGTTGCTCCAGCATATGTGATACGGTAATTTACCAAGTTGGTTCTTAGATTGGCATTTATATTTATAATGTTATCATTTTTATTTATATGATTTGGCAAGCAAAATGTTATTTTACTTTTTATAATTATGTTTAGATGCATGAATCATGGTAAGCTCACCTACAAAGTACAATGTAGGCTACAGTGCACTGATAGTCCTTGCAAGAGTAAGTTAATGTAAAAAATATAATAATGTCTTAAGCACATTAACAAGAGAGGGTATACACAGATATCAAATCAAGATTCAGAGAAGTGAGATGTAAAGAGAGCTTCAGTGACATTAATAGAAATATAAATAACACATTAAGATTGGATACTGATAAATAACATTGTTAGAAAGTATATAAAACATTACAAGATATTTGCATGCTATACGTAGTAGTGAAGTAATAAATGAAGAAAAAAAATGTAAAGGCTAAAAAAACTTTAAACAAAAAGATCACTCTTCATCTCATTATCAAAATAATTAGAGAAAAACATTAACATTGTGGAAACAGTAAAATGCTTAATAAGCACTACAATTTCTGCATACGCAAAACCACAATCACAATAAAAATAACCATAAAATGGTACAAAAATATTTATAACATATAACCCCTTTCCTATGTAAACAATAAGTTAAGAAAAGAGGTAAATCAGTATTGAAATTGTTGTTTATCTGGAAATGTAAATAAAAGCTAATGACGACACATGTACCAACACATACAGGAAAACTTTAACACATAGAAAGGCTATAAAGAACAAGCAAGAAACAATAAAAAAATAAAATATATAGTTAAGAAACATCTGAGGAATTATGTAAGGAAAAGTAAAGATAACTATGAAATGATGGAATAGCCTATTAATAAATAATTTACCAAAAACAAAGTAATGTTCCTACATGGAATATTAGCTTAGTTTACTTAAAATACATTTAATTTTTTTTAAATTATGGTACTTTTTAATGGTAAAGACGGACAATGATTCCAAATAATTCATGTGTCAAAAAATCTGTGACATCAAGTTTAGAGGCAAAAGACCAACCATTCAAAGTATTGATTATGATACACTATGGGCATATATATTAATAATATGGGAAAAAAGATCAATAAAATTTCTGGTATAACAATTTAAAAATTTCTAAAATGACAACTTTTTCATTTACTACCTACCCACTTGATCAAGTCAGTAGTGCTAGTCCCGAGACAGCTCTGCTTATCACTACAAGATTTATCCAACTTACTTGGATATCTGCATTTGATATTTCAATAAAAATCTATATAGTGATTAAAAGTTAGAGAAAAATAACCTTTAAATTCTAGATAATTATAAAGGACCCAATGTCTTTGAGGTTTTACGAGTGTAATATATTAAAGTTAATTGAGGGTTGGTCTTAATTAGATTTTATTTTATATTAATTTTGAACCAACATACAACATTCAGTAAAACATTGAAAATTTTGACCCAGAACTTGTCACACTCAATGATATATTTTTGAAGGATTAATAAGTTGTTTTCTGTGCAAGAAACATCATTTTTCTCAATACTGCTAAATAACATTAGCAGTTACTGCAGTTATAATTAACAATTGAGAAATTTAAGAAGTATGATGTTTTATGGTTTGTATATATATACAAGGAGACCCTGTTTTATTCAAGTAGTAGGTTTCCTAGGAATTAAGAAATTAGAGCTATCACAACCATTGTTATGGAATTGTAACACATGAACAGTTGCTTATTAATTAGAATAATTGTATAAACCACTATGTCTCAGTGATTAACTCTATTGAAATGGCTATTAAATACAATAATATCACACAGACAATGAACTAATTAAAATTAGTTTTCAACTATCCAAGTAACCAAAATATTGCCATTATGATTTCTTATGTTTTGATTATTTTATTAGTGTCATAACCTAAAGTAATCACTTAATTTAAATAATCCAGTAGTTGGAAATAATCAACTAATGAGCGTATTATTAATTTATTAGCAAATTATACTTCCTGCTCAGCTCTAAAAACAATGCACACTGGCCACACACTGTCTCATTTTTGATTAGGATACCAAATACTCTTGCACTTCAAATTATTTTGTATATATTCATTATATTTCATTTCTTATGAATTTAATGAGATGTAATGGGTGATATTCTTAAAGTTGTAAGAATAATTTTATGCAGTAGTCATACATAATGATGATTTTAGCCTTGAGTTAACAATGTTCTTAATTGTAATGAGAAGCATGAAGATCATGAAGATCTCCAGCAGAGAATCAGTTTTAGAGGAGTTTTATGTTAATTGTGAATAATTCTACTTATTCTAGATTAATCTTCCACTTGAAAATAATGATGCAAGGCCATACAGGCACATCTCTTCTACTTGTAAACCTTTCACTTGAGAATTTTGTCTCTTTACTGCATAGGAATTCTTTATTTGAGAATATTACTATAAATCTTCACATCTTTTCACTATTTTAAGAATCATCCTTCAGAGGATGTTGGTATAAGTTCACTCATGTTTCTTTACTACTTAGGAATCTTTTTCTTTAGTTATTTATAGTTTCATTAGTGTTTAGGCAGGGGAATGTGAGATGTTAAAGGGCATAATGGCTGTGCTTCAGATTTTGGTCTTTTCATAAATATTTTTTTTTTGTACATCTGATTCTTTTATATTTAAGTAACCAGTATGTGGATGCAATGCTGGACACTGGAAAAAATGATGTAATATTTGAAGCTAACTGTTGTGGCCAAATCTATTAATAGCAGTTCTGGGTTCCAAAGCAGAACAATCAGTGGACCATAAAATGGAACTGCTTACTATTATGACACTTTTTTATCTCTGTTAACACCAGTAAATAGTTAATTACTTTTTGTTGCAATTTTAATTTTAAATCAGAAAATTTATCTGTAGATACTTTGCTTGAGCCACGGAGCAGTTATCCTCCCATCCTTAATTTTGACAGGCTTAGTTGTGTCAATTGTGACTCCAATTTGTTAAAAGATTTGTGAAATTACAGATTTTTGAGTTCTGTTTCACTATTTGAATCTGTTGTCAGAGAGCATTAGGAAAATATTTTAAAGCTGTTGCTAATAAATAGCACTGAATATACTCTGTATCTTAATAAGAGGATCATTTTTAATGGAATTCTAATGGCATCTTATGATAATCAGTAATGATGTTAAGTTAGTAGAAATTCCTTACTGTACTAACATTTTTATAGTATTATACACACAGATTTGATGAGCTGAGTTATCACATGGTAGGTGCCTTCAAGTCTCAGTCAATTCCAAGATAATACCCCCCCACACACACATTTAACATAGTCATCTGTGTACCTGTGTCTCAGAGAGATTTGCATGCCACTTGCCTTGAGGTAACTTTCACCTTATTTTATGTGATTCAATGTGAATTACACTACTACATGATGTAATCATGGGGTGAAGTCTTCCACCAATTGCAGGGTGATAAACATTCATGCATGATAATCCCTGGGCATATTCTTTTCCATTCCTTTGTAGATATTGCAAATTAAAGTACTGAGAATAAATAGAGCTATTTACTATAGTGTAGCTCTGGTTTTCAGGCATTTTCTTTTCCATCTCATTGCTTATGCTCTTTATTCATTTCCTTCTCTCCTTCCTTGTTATTAGATTTTATACTGTTTTTTTATCTTTTATCTAATAGCTCTTTCTCTTGCCTAAATGCTTGTATAACTCATGTTTGTGACTCCTTTTGTCTTAATCTGTAGATTTTCTTTCTTTTTCCCAATTCCCTGTTATTGGTCTCTCTAGGGCAGCTTGGAGATTGAGACCAAAACCTTTGATTTCACTTTCTAGTTTTCCCTTTTCATATTTCTTATCTTTGTCTCTTAGTTATTTTGTATTCCATTTTCTGCATCCATTTTTTGTCATAGGCACTTAATGCTTCATCAGAAATTTGTTCTCTTCTCTCTTTGGCCTCTATTCCTGCTTTGGGACTTGTTGGGTGTATTTTTTTCTTTTCTTCACTTTTTACTGTCCTTGTGTATTGTGTACCTCTGTTTCATTTGTCTTTCTTTCTTTGCCCAGGTGGCTTTTATGTTGCCCCCCCTACCTGGTGACTTGAACTGCTGTCAGAAGATTTCTATCCTTGATATCTCTCTAGATTTTGTTTTTCTCGTTCTTCAACTTGTTCTTTACTTTTATTCTTCATTTGTATATTTTTTTTTCACACCCCATTTTGAATTCCAGAACTTTATTTTATTTTTTCTCATTTTCTCTCTTTTGGTAGTTTTGTTTTTTGCAATTTTTACCAGTGATTGTCGCATGTACAATTCTTTGGATGTCTCTCTCTCTCTCCTCCTGCTGTTTTACTCACTCTCGTATTGACAATTGTTTTACATTTCTTCATCTTGGTCTCTTTCTACTCTCTTCTTTTCTTTCCATTTCCTCCTCCCCAATCCAATTTGCAGTCTTTTTTTCCCAGTTCTGTGGTTGGTCATAATCATATAACTTTTTACACATCTATATTAGTCTATTGTTTCTTTGTTTTCTGTTCTTTTTTTTCTTGTGATTTCCATCTCTTGATCTTCTCTACTTGGTATTAGACCCTTTTTTATTCCTTGGTATTGTATTGGCCTTCACTTGTGATGATAAGCTTGACAAGTCATTATTACACTTTTGCTACATGTCTTTTGAAACTTTTATTACTTTACCTTTTGATAATGGCCATAATGACACATAACCCAGAACCAGGACTGGAAAGGCCAATTTCAGGTGACTGATGGTGGTTCTTGTATTTAGCTGTTAGTCTTCCTGGTGGGTTATGATACTTACAATTATCCTATAGAAAGTTTTTTACAACTTCTCTTACTCTGGTTTCTCTCTTAATATTATAGAGTAGATGTCAACATTGCTTTTATGCTGTTTTGTTTTACCTTCATTTACTTTTATGAATTTTACTACATCTACTTTATTTTTACCAGACATTTGGCACAGATAGCCTAGCTGCTTTGTGTCATAAAACACTAAATCAACCAACTACATTCATGCAAGCTGTCTGAAAACATTGAATCCCAGGAGATAATTCCAGAAGGTAGAAAAAATCTTTTAGTGGTGTTACCATGACATGATATGTTGCTTTTCTTACAAAGTTTTCCGTTTTCTTATTCACTTCTACCCTGGTACATTACCTAAGTGATGGTCTTACTATACTTTCTGTCATCTTTATGGATCCCAACCAAGTCTATACAGTGCTATTTGTCTCTCAGAAATAATATGATGATGGCACTGTTTGTATAAGACATTGCTTTAACCAATTTGGAAAAAGCTTGCTTTATTGCTTCCAGCTTCATCATTATACTGTTTGTAGGAAGCTTGAATGCATAACTTGATTTATGTATAATGTTATTGCTCTACAAGACAAAATATGTCCAATTAACATTCTTGCTCTGTGACACAATAACCACCTGTGGTAATGGTGACTAGTCACCATAGTCTCAAAATAGGACTTGCAGGTTTTCTTTCTGTTTCAACTTCTGTCTACTACATGTATTTTCTGCCCAGTCTGATTTCCAAAAATCTTTGTGGTATTGAATGTTTATTCCAAGTGGAATTGTCTGAGATTTAGTTGCAACCAATGTAAGTCAGCAGTGGATGTGTGGTACCTGTCCAGTCATGACTATCTCATGAGATACCTTTTAGAAACTATGTGCTTGACTGATATCTGTGGGATTATGGTGAAGCTGTAATGTCTCAGTTGAGAAGGGCAATGATTCGATGATTGAATGCATGGTCTTTACGCTGCAAGGTACAAGTTAAGAAATTTGCTTGTAAATAATGTTTCTGCTGTGTGATGTTGATGAATCTTGTGAGGTGTAATTGGGTAGAGGTGGCTGTATCACATCATTTGACCATTCTTAAACTGCTGTTTTGTATTCCAGTCTTTATTTAGCTGTGAAGAATTTGTAGTGATAATTGGTACTGTCTAATCCAGAATGTAGCATATAAGATGGGTAGTACATAAGCAGATGATGTTTTTCAGTTCTAGCTCCTGCTGTAACTTTCAGAATATTGATACCTTTGGTAGCTCAGGTTACTGTGGCCAGTGGAGTTGTCACTTCAGCTGACTTTTAACTTTATTCTACATTCTGACCCAAGGCTGGGATGGTCAATTTAGTTTGATACCAATCAGTGGAACAGTCTGATAGCATAAATGTGTGTATACTGGTGATATCAGTGGGATTGAGGCTCCATAAAATTTGGTAGAACCACATAATATCTTGTCATTAATATAACCACAATGTTTGGATAGTTTCTTGATACTGCTTTGTTTATATAACATTTTCGTGCAGTTTGGTGTTAATAAAAAGAAAAAAAAGCTATGTCTGTACATATATTCTAAAATAATACATACCTCCTTTCACACATATTTATGTATCAGTTGACTGCCATGGTTTCTTCCTTTGCCCATCTTAGTATTGGTCTTATTTTTCCTCCCTTGATTCAGTAGTATGTAAACCCCGCTTAACTGCCTTTGGTGATATCTGTCTCATGAAGCTCTCCACCTTTGTCATTGTACTCTATCCTGATACTATATAAAATCACTTCATTCACATAATGTTAACTTTTTCTCTAGAAAGAATTCACTGATGTGTTTCTCTATACTATTACTACAATCATTGGAGATACTTTGAGCATTCTTAGCAGCATCTAGTTGAATTTCATTTATAAAAAAAAAAGACTAACAAGCTGATATACAGTATAAATTCCTGGATTATTATTTCTGACACAGAGGCAAATCATGTCTATTCTT
Organism: Carcinoscorpius rotundicauda; assembly: GCA_011833715.1. NCBI lineage: Eukaryota > Metazoa > Arthropoda > Merostomata > Xiphosura > Limulidae > Carcinoscorpius > Carcinoscorpius rotundicauda. The sequence goes on along the minus strand of CM022399.1, from coordinate 54,438,347 downwards.
TGTCCTCTCTGATATATAGTGTCTCACAACATTGTGGAGGTTTTTTTTTATACTTGGTTGTGTCTGTTAGTGATCTTATTTGTAATGAGATAAAGATGTATACTTAGTTCACTGGTGCTCCTCCAGGGTCTCTAAAATTGCACTTGTGGCAGTCATGATCATTTTGGAGTGAGATTTAGTTTTTTTTTATTTCTGTACCTTCATTTATTCTGTTACCTTCTCAGGTCCCTTGGGGTTATTCAGTTTCCCAGGATTTATCCTTATTTACATTAAAAGGTGGGTATGAAATTCTTCCATATTGATTATTCTGGGCTCTCTTTGAGGACAAAGAATCTACCATGAGTCATAACTAATCAGGTTAGTCACATTTACATGTCCTTAGCAACTTGGTTTAATTGTTTACTAATAATCTCTCCTAATACTTTTCTATTATTCTATTATCTGTATGATCTGGCAATATTTTCATTTGAGGGTGTTCAACTACTTCCCTGTTGCTATTTTAACCACTTCCCCTGGATTATACAGAAGGATGAGTATTTTAATTGCTGTGCTTGTCTATTCTTTATCTCTCAGGGTTCCTTACCTTATTTTCACAGGATTCCACTTTGTGACATGTGTCCCTCAGGATGGATTCTTGTACATGGTGAGGGGACCTCCCAGGGAAAGTTCTGTTCTCTCAGTTTACCTCCTCTGGGATCTAAACATCTGTCGATGTATTTGCTGTGTGTGGTGACCTGTGAAGGAGAGGAGAGGATCCTGGTGGTTGAAGGGTCCAACCCTAACAAACCACTTTGGTCTTGAATTTTTGTAGATGGGTAGCTCCTCTTGGATCAGTTGGCTGGTCCATTTGGGCTAGGGTCAACCAAGTACCAATGTTGGATGTTCTCAACAGGTGTTGTAGATGTTGTATCTGATGCTGGTGTTTGGGTATAGTGCTCACAAAACCTTGGCGCATTGCTCATTGCTGCAGTGTTCTTGTTTGGCATTGTGGTGCATCCCCTCGTAGGGCTTCATAGTGGGTGGGGTCAGTGGGCACCAAAATATTCCTTTTTTTATAATGGATCCTCCAAATAAAAACTTAAATAAAATAGTGAAAAAACAGTCCATAGGTAAATAACCACATCTTGAAGGTTATCAACAGCAATCTTCAACATTTGTAACACCTGTTGTACGTCATTTTCTTATATTACATTTTTTTTCAGACAAACCTTTAGGGCAGATGTTTCCCTTTTTCATTCAAAAGGGACAAGAGGGACTTGTTGACTTTCTGAAGTGAGTAAAGAAGCTATGCTCTGGTGATATATCGGTGGGAACATCCATATCTCAACACAGTGAACTGCTCTTGCATTCAAAGGTGATTGGGGATATACCTATTGAGGTTACATCTCATGCTACTTTGAATTCAACATGAGTTATTGTTGAGAGGGGTATGAAGGACATCCCCGAGTCAGAGATTCTCCCTGATTTCTCCACCAAAGGAGTTTCTGCAGTGAGGCTCATCTCAACTCACAAAGATAGAACAATGATGCTCACCAATATCTTCATTCTGACATTTACATCACCACTTCCACTTGCCATACATTCCAGATCCTCTCAGATGTTTCCAGTGTTTGTGGTTCAGTGACTCAAAGATATCATGTCATGGTTCTTTGATGTGTGCTCGTTGTGGTGACAAGGACCACTATGCCTATGTGTGTGAAATGGACCCTCATTGCATCAGTTGCAGTGGCTCTTATCCATCCTACTTTTGTTTTTGCCCTACATAGTTGGAAGAAAAAGAGGTGTAGCGTTTAAAAATGATTCATAACATTACTTATCCTGAGGCTCAAAACTTGCTGTCCACTACTTCATATTGGACATATGCTGCTTTTCTTCATTTCACAACTACAGTAAGAATGCAGACAGGCCTCTCTGTTCCTCCAAAAGAATCATTCTCAAAACAAATGAAAAGTATCATGACCTCCATTGTTAAAGAAGTCGATAAAACAAATTCAACACCTGTCTCTGTCCCTTCCATACATTCCAACAAATCCAAAGACCCATTTTTTTTGGTTCTGGATACAGCCATTACCTTGGATACAATACCCAAATTGCAAAATGATCATTTGTTCATGTCCTCAGTCACTGGAATCCTTTTCCAACAGCATAGACCTGCCTAATCGACCCAGGGCAGGATCCATGGAGGTCTATAGACCTCCCTCAAATAAAGACAGTGAAGGAAAATGACAGTCATAAACAGAAGGGTTCTCCACCCAGTTTGCCTACAGATAAATAAAAATGGTGATCTTGATACAATGGAACTGTTAAGGTTTATGTTCTACTCTGAATTATTTCAAAACACTAATTGCTTCCTACCATCCTGTATTTGTTTCCTTAAGGAAACATTTTTGAAGCCTGCCAATACAGTTACCTTTCAGCAGTTTTCTTTATACAGAAATGACAGGCTGTGTGATAGATGAGTGGATGGAGAGGTGGCACTGTGGTTGACCAGCATGTGCTCTCCCTGTCTTTGCCACTCATAACACCCTTTGAGGCCATAGCCATCTGTGTTTCCTTGGGTCATACCATTACTGTTTGTTCTCTCTACCTGTCACCTGCATCAATCAGATCTTGATGCTCTCACTGAACAGTTTCCATCTCCCTGGGGGAATTTAATGCACACCATTCCCTCTGGAGAAGTGCTGATATTGATGGGAGGGGTCACTCCATAAAGTGTATGCTCTCTGATCACAATCTTTCTCTTTTCATTAGTGGTTCTTTTACTTATTTTCATGCACCTAGTTAGTTCTTTATTGCTATTTATCTCTCAATTTGCTACACTTCTCTCTTCTCCCACTTTTCAGGGATGGTTGACAATAATCCACAAGATAATGGCATTTACCTTTAATTTTGAGAGAGACTGGCCATGTTGATGCCACCCGACTTGTGTACCTGGGTGGAAGCTAGGTCAAGCAAACTGACCCTTTTTCACTACTCTTGCAGAACTTCATCCTGCCTTTGTCTGTAAGCTCTCAGTAGACAACTGTGTGGCAGCAGTAACTCACTGTATTATACAGACAGTTCTGCAATGTATTTTTAAAACCTTGACATATTTTCAATGATTTCCTTGTCTGAGGTGGAATCCTGCCTGTCACATTGCATGGAAGGCTCAAAAATGGGCCTGGGATCCTTTTTGTAGATATATCATGCTCTCACACCACATCACTTCCCAGCAGGCCCAGGCCCATGCACCTGCTTGGTGGGTAAGATGTCAAAGCCAGAAGTAATCTTGGATTAAGTTTACAACCAGCATATCTTCTACCACAAGTTCCAAAGTCATATGGGACAAGATTCAAAAGGTTAGTGGGCAATATAATTCTGTTCCCCTCTTTCTTTAGCTCTCTGATAGCAAGGAAGTAGCTGATACCCCAAGCATTGCCATTACCCGAGGTGAAAGTTTTTGCTAGGTGTCTGGCACTTCTACTTCTTCCTCCACTGTATTAGCCATCAAGACTCAGGCAGAGCAATCACCTCTTTCCTTTTAAGCTGATGGTCTCTTTGACTATAATTGTCCCTTTACACTGGTGTAACTCAAACTGGGTCTTCAATGATCTGGCAGTACATCAGTTGGACCTGATGATGTACATTATGAAATACTGCACCATCTATCTACTGCTTCTCTTGGTATTCTTCTGATTCTTTTTAACCATATTTGACAGGAGAATGTTTTTTCTGATGCTTGATGCCAGGTTTCCATTACATTTTGATAATAGCTACTATGACACATAACCCGGAACCAGGACTGGAAAGGCCAACTTCAGGTGACTGACGGTGGTTCTTGAACTTATTCGTTAGTCTTCCTGGCGGGTTATGATCATTATTATTATGCTATGAGTAAATAGTTTATAACTTTGAAGACTGAATGTCACCATTTGTTTTTACACCATTTTCTGTTTTAATTGCTGTTTTGTTATTACCTTCATTTACTTTTACAAATTTTACTCCATTTATGTGACTTTTCTCTTTTTACTGAACATTTGGCTACTCATTGTTGTGATTTTACTGTGTGTCTTATAATACTTCTATTATTTTACATTTTGATACTGGTCGCTGTGACACATAACCCAGAACCAGGACTGGAAAGACCAACTTCAGGTGACTGACGGTGGGTCTTGTACCTGCCTGTTAGTCTTCCTGGTGGGTTATGATTATACCTTTTTGATAGAGTAAATACCTTACAACTTTTTACACTCTGCCTTCTATCTTAACCTTGTAGACTAGGTGTCAACATTGGTTTTATACTTTTTTGTTTTACCTTCATTTCCATTTATGTGTTTTACTACATTTTTACCAGTTGTTTGGCGCAGATAGCCTCGTTACTTTGTGCCATAAAACACTAAATCAATCAATCAATCAATCAATTGATGCCAGGTTATTGTCCCACCTTTCTCTAAACCTGAGAAGGATCTCATCATTCCTTCAAACTATTGCCCAGTTGCTTTGGCGAGGGGTCTCTGTAAGAAATTAGATAAGATGGTTAATACTCATCTTGTTTGGTTTGAGGAACCAAACTACCTCCTCTCACCCACCCAATGTGGGTTCTAATGACAGTGCTCACCTGTTTTAACTTGAAACATCAATCAGAAAAGCCTTTCTGAAACAACATCTTACATCAATATTCTTTGACATTGAGAAGGCTTATGATACAACATGGAGGTATGGCATTTTGCAAGACCTCTCTATATGTGTGTTATGTAGTCATTTTTATTAAACTTTCACATCTCATGTCAGTCATTGAACAATAGGTATGTTGAGCAACAGCTACAGACTGCCCTCAATTGTTAACTGAAGTGGACCACAGCAAATGGCTTTAACTTCTCTCTCTCTAAAACTGTTTTCATGCACATTTGCTGCCAATAGTAGTCATCCTGATCCTGAACTCTGTATCGGTGAAGTTTTGCTGTCTGTGGTTCCCGAGACAATGTTCTTGGAGCTTATCTTTGACCATAAGCTGACCTTCATACCACAAGTGATGCAGCTGCAGGTCAAATGTGCAAGAGCACTGAACATCCTCCATGTTCTCTCTACCATCACTTGGGAGCTGATTGATGTTCTGTGCTAAAGATATATCATGCTGTTATTTGATCTGAGATCAACTATGGATTACTGGTCTATCACTCTTTCAGGACCTTGGCCTAAAAGATGCTGGACCCCATTTATCATCAAGGACTTTGGCTCTGCATGGGCTTTCCACACTTCCCCATTTCAGAGCTTATACATTGAGTCTCATGAACCTTTGCACTTATGCCATTTGCCACTGTTTTTACTATATGCTTTGAAACTTTGTTCCTTACCAAAGCATCATACCTGGGGTTGTATTTTCCTTCTTTGGTGGGCCATATTTTTTCATAATAGACAATCTTCTATTGCTCCTATTGGCCTTCGTACTTGGGTATAGTTAGATGAGTTCAGTCTGTCCTTGGATAACATTGCTGTATCCACTAGTCAGTCCATACCACCATGGCTTCTTACAATTTCTAAATAGGACCTTTCTTTAAGTCATTTGAGTAAAGCAAACACTCCTGATTGGAAATACTATCTGCTATTTGCTGAACATCTTTCAAACCATCCTTCCATTCCTATTTATACAGATGGTTTAAAATCAGGTGGCTGTATAGGCTCTGCCATGGCTTATTGTGCACAGAACCCCTCTATAGTTTCTGTGTTCACTGCTGAACTACACACCATTTCTCTTGTCCTGGATCACATAGAAGGTAAGCAGTACTCAAACTGCACTATTTATACTGACTTGCTTAGTTCTCTACTGAGCCTGGAATTGCTTCACATTAGTTCACACCTTGTTGTTGCTGATATTCAAAGCCAGTTGGCCGATTTCTCTTTAACATCTACTTCTATTCAGTTTTTTTGGATGCCAGGCTATGTGGGTATTTGCAGGAATGAGCTTGCTGACACTACAGCTAAATCTATCTGCTCTGGCACTATCATCACTGTGCCTGTTCCATACATAGACTATGATCCTGTATTCAAGACTTGGCTCTCTGCTAGCTGGCAGTCGACTTGGAGTGAGCAACATGAAAACAAGCTTTTCCAAATAAAACCCTATATGGGACTTTGACCATCTTGCTTCCATAAAAAGGAAATTGTTCAAACTAGATTATGCATTTGTCACAGTTTTTTAACTCATCATTTTCTTTTATATGGAACTGATGCACCAATGTGCCGTCTGTGTAACACTCAGGTCACGATAAGTCACATTTTACTTTCTTGATGTTGTTATGACTCTCAACGAAAGCACCATTTTAATCATGTAGGTTTGTCCTTAATGTTAGACAGTGTTTTGGTGATGGTGATACTGTCCATCTTGGAAATGTTTTTAGGTTTCTAAAGGCTATTAATCTTTTTAATTCCAGTTAAGTTTTTTAGTTTATACATTAGACCTTTTTTTAATGTGAGTCCCTTTTAAGAATCAAAGTACAACTAGTTTGATTTGAAAGTAGAAAATGGCCATAACATTAAATAACTCAAAACCAGGTGACTAACGGTGGTTTTTGAGCTTATCTTTTAGTCTTTCTAGCAAGTTATGATAATTATGCTACAAGGAGTGCTTTACAACTTGTATTACTGTAATTTTCTCTTACTGCTTTAGATAAGATGTTAAAATTGGTTTTAATGGTATTTGTTTTTTTCAAAACTTTGATTTTTTTTTACCTTGATTTCCTTTTCTGAATTATACTAATTTTAACTTTTTACCAGATGTTTGGCATATACAGCGTAGTTGTTTTGTGCCATAAAACACTAGACCAATCATCTAACCATTTGTGGCAAGTGTTACCCATTGCATTGTTTAAGGAATAGGTTGACTTTTTCCTCGTAGTGGTTCCATCCTGGGTCCTTGGTTTTGTACATTTGTTCCACCTCTTACCCATAATATTGGGAGCAAGTGGAATGTACTTTGTCCACACAATTGGAGAGTGAGGGTAAATGTTCATAATCCTAGTCAAAAGGAGTTCTGCTTCCTTAGATTGAACAAGGTATACTCAGCCTTGTCATTCCAAACCTGGAATGTTGCATTTATGGCTGCTTCAAGTAGAGAAGATGATTTATCTACTTCAGTGTTGCTTTATGCCTACAGTATGTGATTTACTGAAGTGTGTGTGTGTATCTGTCTTTTTTTGGACTGGCCTATAGTGATGATCACTTATGTGCAATTCTACCAATGATACAAGAATCAAGTTCAGGGTGAAGTACATACCTGTTTTGAATATAGTTTTTATTTTAAGGGGCGTATTTAATGATCAGCTAAATTAACTGGGCCCTATTTGTTTTTGCTTAATGTATAATCTTAGTATGAATAGAGCTCTTTATGCTTCTTTAGCTGACCACATATTTACACTTAAATGTTCCCTTGCCTCTAGAATGCCAACTCTCTATTGACACATTCATGATCTGTACAGACACTTTTTATATAGATATGTCCCCACCAGCCCCTTTACCTTTTCACCGTGGAATTCTAGTGATAAGAGGTACATTTTGGAAGTTAACATTTTCATGAATGTAAAATGTATTTTCAGTCATACTTTTTCTGACACTCACACCATTTTTCCCATGAAGAGGTTCTATTAGAGACTGCAGATTGAGTCAGTCTCAAAAATGTGATAAAATTATGTGAATGAGGTAATTATATACAGTACTAAAATATAGAGTGCATTGACGTAGGTGCAGAATTTCATGGGACAGATATTTCCAAGGGTAATTAAGTTGTGTATAAAAGATTAGAGCAAGTGAGAAGTAACCAGATCACTGCTTAGTTTGGCAAAGGAATAAAATCTTGCAGTTGAATAATAGCTTTAAGTGTGAGAAGAGGTAAATATAATTGGAAACACATTATAAATTTAGGAAAATGTTAACTTCAAGATCAATATAGAAATTTCCTGTATACATATTAGATACCATACTTGTTTTTGTTTTGTTCTAATAAAATTAGATACTGCATTGGTTTGTATGCTTCTACAGGTTGTGACAGGTGGTCAGTATGATGTAGATATGACTCTAGAATCACCAAAGAAAGAGATTCTGTATAAAGGAATTAAGAAGCAGTTTGACAGTTTTACCTGGACAGCTGCTCAGACAGGTGTTTACACTGTGTGCTTCAGTAATGAATTTTCAACTTTCAGTCATAAGCTAGTTTACATGGACTTTCAAGTGGGGGATGAAAAACCCCTTCCAGGGGTAGAGGAGCATTTGTCTGCCATGACAAAGGTTAGTATAGACATTTTAAAGGAATTTGTTTAGATAATAACAATTCTATTACATTTAGTGGTGAATTTAAATGGAAGTAAAGTGCATACTGTATTTTTGTGTCATTTTTAAAGTCTTTTAAGGCTCACAAAGCCAGTCCAAGAGCTACAAGTGTGTTCCACAAACAGTGGTGATGACTTCTTATAAGTTATGCTTAGGATGAACCTTTTTTTTTCACCAAATTTATTCTGAAGTGTGAGTTTTGTTACTTGTCCTTAGTTTAGTCTCTATCACACCAAACATGCTTGGTGTGAGGGAATTATAATGTGACAGTTACTCCCACTATTCATTGGTAAAAGAGTAGCCCAAGAGTTGGTAGTGGGTGGTGATGACTAGCTGCTTTTCTTCTCATCTTACACTGCTAATTTAGGAACAACTAGTGCAGATAGCCCTGTGTAGCTTTGCAGAAAATTCAAAAAACAAACAAAACAATTTTTGGTTGCAGATTTACTTTCTTCTGCTCTTAAAAGTTTTTGTTAAACAAGTGAATAATATTGTGAATTTTTAAACAAGAAATGTGAATAAGAAAGTAAAATGTAGAGATGTAAATACTAATTACTAAATTTTTTGTAATTGTTACGATGGTTTTTGCTGAAACAAAATGCATTTTATATGAAATATTAAATATGCACCAAATAATTTCCAAAAACTAGGTGTTAGTGAAAGAAATCATTTTGTGTTAAGAGAGGTGATATTTAGTAGCACAATAATACAATAACTTCATAAGATTTTTCTTAATGTAACATATGAAATAACATTGTAAATTGCTGTATCAGGACCAAAAATACAATAACTGTCATAAGTTGGAGAACTTTTGTCTCACTTCATTTCTAATTAATATTATAGTTACTTTCATGCCCATTTCAAATATAATAATAATTCATAGACCATTTTGATATTTTGTATTACCAATGAACTTCAACTTCAGACATTTCCTGTGCATTTTAATTTTATTTACTAAAATGCCTCCACAAGTTTTTTGTCTACTTTAAAATTGATCATAGCTGGGTATGGTTAAAAGAATGCACTGCTCATTGAAAAAATGAAGTTTTATTTTGAAAACAATGTGTACCTAAAGTGTAATGTTGTATCTTCCATATTCTCACAAGATTAAATTTCCCCATTTAGTGTTGTGTTGCCCTTTATATTCATTTTTTTCAAAATATATGCCACAAATCTTCCACATCTTTCTGTTAGAATCCAAAGTTCCAACACATCTCTTATGCAAATCATTATGCTTTAAATCTCCACCAATAGGGGAGCACTACTATTATGTGACTTTCCTATGCAAAACTACTTAACTATCACTTTGTTTGCGAGTGCTTGAGTGCAGGCATCTTTCTTTAGACCACTTACTACCTAAGAAGTGGTTTAACTTTACCTCAGTTGAAGTTCATTTAATTTAATTTCACTTTTCTTTAAGAGCATTTGATTTACCTATGTTGCTATGTATTTTCAATGGTTTAATGTATAACCCGAATTCTGAAGTTGCTACTACCATTTCTGTTTTTGTCACTTGTCTGTTATTGCACTTTTGTCCACAGGTGCAGTCAACTCATCAGAGAATTTCTTGGCCTTTGTTCATAGGGAAATGGAACAGTGTATGGCAACCATGCTGTCTTCTTTTCATGCACTTCTTCTTGTATTTTTAAGCCTTTTACATGATGAAAATTTGATTCCAACACCTGAAGTTTGCCATACTTTTCCACACATTCTGTTCATCTGTAATTAGCTTTATCAGGGATTACATCTCAGTTATGTGATGTTTTATTTCTTTCCATAGTTATTTTTACCTTATTGTTTTCTCCCTTGTTTTCCTGTCCCCTTACGTTTGTGTTTACATTGAGCCTTTTTCACTGTGTTGGGTGATGGTACTTGTATGCTTACTTTCCTGTGGACTTTGGGTCAGTCCACCTTTATGACTTTTAGGGTTGGCTTCCAAATTCTGGACCATCGGTTCTGGGTTCAGTTTTACCTCTTTGGGGGAGCACAGGTCCCAATTTTCCTGTTCATCCCACCTACACCAGGTTTTTCCAATTTGATCTTTTTCTAACACTTTATAATACCTCATCTCACTCCTCATCATGTTTAAGGCTTTCACAGGAAGTCTAGGGAGTTTTCTTGGGACATCCTTTCTCTCCTCTTCCACTGTATTCCACATATTGTTTCTGGTCCTACATATGTATCACATCTCTTAAGGATTTTTTTGGTTACGACACTGTATTCTCATGGACTTATCACTCAGGTACATATATATGGGACCTTTTTATGGCTCCATTTTTACATTTCAAGTGTAACAAGGTTACTGTGTTCTTGAAGTTGTGTGTGGCTTCTGTCCAAAAGTGATTCACTGTTCCAACTGGATGCTTCATTGGTCCTCATTGAAGTCAGTCATGGCTCAATGTCCTTGCTCCAGATTTTATCCTTCACAGCCTTATCTATCCCAGCTCCCCTCTGGACCACAGTTTACTGTTTTTTATGCTGATACACAGTATGAAGACAATGGTTCCTTGACTGCCTGTTGGGTTTGGAACTAGTGTTAACTCATCTGGCAGACTAGGCTCATTAGAGTAGCCCTTTCCTCTCTGATATTCAGGTTTGTCTTGTTATATTAGAGGGTTTCATCTTACTTTTTTTTCTCCTTTCTCTTCTTTCCTTTGTCTTGTGTGGGATCCCTGGTCATACTAGTGTCTGTCCAAGGCAGTACTCAACCTCCTCACCCAACATATTTTTGTATTTGCTCCACATGTGTTGTGTGGGTTTTGCTCCTATCTATTTGCCTGTCATTGGGTGCCATATCTTTTTGGTGCCTGGCCTTTTCATCTGACTTTTAAGCTGTATGTTTTGCCAAGTGGTTTGCCACTTTGCTTGGCAAAATATGGGTATGGTATTCATACCCTTAGGTTGCACTTTCACATGCACTGCTGACTTCTTTCTCATTCCAAAGAAGAGACAACCAGTTTTACTCAATATTATTTTCTCAAAGTTGCACAGGTGGGATGGTTTATCACATTTGAAGCACCCTAAAATAACCAAATAGTTCAACTATACTTTCTCACAGCTAAATATAGTCCTTAAGCTTATGGCAAAATAATAAATATTTCAGCTTTCTTTCTCATGAGGTGGACTGCTACTTTATAATAAACATGTGCATTGACCAAACTAAACCATGGACTTTGGACTTGTTACAAATTAATAATTGTGAAATGCTAACAAAAGGTAATTGCTGAATACACCCTTCAAAAACAACTAATGTTGGACTGGGATTTTATGTTAGGAGATGTAGACACTGAAGAAAAACAAATGTTGATGCAGTTGTTTGAAAAATATAGAAACATTTATTGGGGAAAGAGATTTCTAAATGGTGCTCAAGTAAGATGAAACATAAAATAGTATTAAGTGATAATAAAGCTGTAACACAAGGACCCTATAGAGTGCCAGAGAAGCACAGAATTGAATTAAATGCATGTGAAAAACATGCTTAATCAAGGTGCAGTAGAGGATAGTAGTAATCATTATTCACCACCAATGGCACTTGTAGCAAAGAAAGATTAAGGTTTCTTGTGGACTTCGAAAAATTGAACTCTATTACTGTCATAGATAAATACCTGATACCTAATGTACAGGAAACTGGATAACTTAAATAACAGTAAATATTTTTCATCTATAGATTTGCAAAGTGGTTATTGGCAGGTAGAGCTAGAAGAAGAAGACATATTACTCTCAGTTCAACAGAATGTTATTTGATTTATCCAGTGTTCCCTCAACTCTTAATCTGAGGGTTCTGGGTTTCAATCATTGTTGCACCAAACATGCTCACCCTTTCAGCCATGGGAACATTATAATGTGATGGTCATTCCCACTATTCATTGGTAAAAGAGTATCCCAGGAGTTGGTAATGACTAACTAATTTCTCTCTAGTCTTACACTGCAAAATTAAGGATGGCTAGTGCTGATAGCCCTGGTATAGCTTTGTGCAAAATTCAAAAACCAACCAACCCTCAACATTAGAGTCTGATGGATATTGTGTTATCACACTTGCAGGATTTAGAATGTTTCTCTTACTTAGACAGTGTCGTTGATTTTGCAGAAACTTTTGAAGACCATTTAGGGAGATTGACATATTTGATAGATATAGCAAGTTTAATTTAAAGCTTAAGCCAAACAAATGCCACTTTTTAAAGAAATGTAATAGAATACTTAGGTCATGTGGTAACTGCAGAAAATTTAAAACTTGATGTAAAGAAATTAGAAGTGTGTAAAAATTATCTAGTGCCTAAAACAGTAAAAGATATCTGTGCATTTCTGGATCTTGCAGGTTTTACAAAATATTTCTTCCACATTTTGTAATGTTAGCCAAACCTTCAACACAATTGAATTAGAAAGACAGCTTTTCACATGACAGAAAAAAGACAAGAAGCTTTTTTAAAAAATTTAAAGATGCCCTAATTAAAGCTCTAATCTTGAATTACTCATATTTCACTACATTTATTCTAAGCACAGATGCTTCAGGTTTTGCAGTACGTGCTGTATTATTTTAAATTAGATGAAAATATTAAGGAATGTCATTCTGATTATCAAAGTAGACAGTTAGGAGAAACAAATGAATATTTCAGTAACTGATCATGGCTGTAGTACATGGCATTGAAACATTTCATTGTTATCTGTATTGTAGAAAATTTACTATTATTATAGATTATTTCCCCTTTACAATGGTTAATAACATTTAAAACCCCATAATCTAGATTAGCTAGTTGGTATTTATTATTACAGGACTACGATTTTAAAGTTAGACACAGCAAAGTAGAAAACACTATAGTAGATGCATTGAAAAGAATTAGGGTAGAAGATCTTGAAAATAAAGAGAAAAGTTGTAAATTTGATAAAAGAAGTAAAAACTTGTTTTGACAGCTGTGAAGGTCATTGGAATTTAGATCATGTAATCAAAGGGCAGAACAAAGATCCCATAATTAATACATTAAAGCAAAAGGCTTTGCCCCATAACTTAAAGTATACAATTATGATAAGGTATCATGACAGCCTTTTTTGTAGCACACCAAGCATTTGGAAAAATTTATAGTAGAATAAATAAAATATTTTTTTGGCAAAATATGAGAAAAGATATTAAAAATTATTGTGACTCATGCATAGAATGTCAAAAATGAAAAACAAGCATACATTTGAAAAATACTCCCCACAGAGAATGACAAATATAACCACATTTTATATATCACTGATTGAAATATAACCACACCCTTTCAGTTAGTGGTTTTGGATATCTTAGGTCCTATGCAAGAAATAAGTATGTATTAGCAATAGTAGACTGCTTAATTCAGTTTCCAGAAACCATATGCTTACTGGGTCAGAAAGCTTAAATAATTGCAAAAGCATTTGTCAAATAATTGCCAAGCATAGAGTACTCCAATTTCTCTTAGCAAATCAAGATAGTAACTTTATTTCACACTTAATGAAATAAATTTATCAAAACTTAAAAGTGAACAAAATTGAAACCATAACTTATCATTCTGCTGCTAACAGCTCTGTAGAAAGATTCAATTGAATATTGTTAGATACAATCTGATGTTGGTGTGAAAATTTTCAAAAGACCTGGAATAAGCAGATAGCATTGTTATTGTATATATTATTAGCCTACAGAAGCACGGTAAACAAATCTATGCAAGAAAACCTCTATTTATTTTTGCATGGTAGATGTAGTTTTTACCAATGCAGAAAATATTAACACCTAAGAGAATAAGTAATACTATAAAGAAGCTGAGATGATCAAAAGAATGCCATTAGGTTTTGATATAGCACAAGAACATTTCATAAAAATAGCAGAGCAAAGGGAAATCAAATTGAACAGAAAGCCCAGATAAATATTATAAACATAAGAGATAAATTTTTATTTTATACTTCTGGTGTTAAAATATGGCAATACCAAGAAGCTAGCTAAGTTATGGAAAGGACCGTTTAGAGTAATTACAAGCCCAGTTAATTACAAAATTTAGGAATTATATATAGTACTTGTGAATGGACTAAAGAAAGGGAATGGCAACTGTACCCTTACAACAAAAGTAAACAAGAAAGAGGAACAGTTGAAGTAGAAGAATCAAAAATAGTAGTAATATCTACAGATGTTGATATCCTGAAGAAGAACCCATATCAAGTGATGATAATGAGATAGTAGTTACAACTGTCTCTGAGAGTAAACCAGAAAGTGGATGAGATGAGAAGGCAGAATAAATCACTTTCTCTGAAGAAACAGTGGTAGAACAAGTTACTCTACCAGAGGAACTGGTGACACATGGTTTTTCCATTTGTACCACTTCTTTTAGCTAAATTCCCAAGATATACAAACAGAAAATGGTAGTTTATGTGCAAGACTTGCACTACATTAACTTTATGTGGGTTTTAATTACTACTCTCCTTTCACTACTAATATTATCAGGCAGAAATATGATGTATAATGCAAAAGTTTTTGAAAATAAATAAGTAATGTTGAGATGGCTAGAAATATTATAGATCTGATATAAGTTATTTAAAGTGTTAATTTTTATCTGATCAATGTTATTGTGTTTTATTTGTTATAAACCTTCATATATTATGTTAATAAGTGTTAATAAGGTGTATATTTTTTTATGTAGAACTGGACTTGGTATCTTTTTTTTTTCTTGCTTTACTTGTGCACACAGTCATGACTGCATACTTGGGTTTTTAAATAAATGTATTATAAGTGATGTCTTATTGCTCTAAACAATATTCTCCTTCCAACAACAGAGTAGCCTATTACATGATGGAGGGGTTCTTTATTCATTCCCTCGAATACTTTGTATATTTGTGTATTTACTTAAACACCCATCTTGGTCGGGCCCAACCTTCTTCTCTCTCATTCCATTCCATGAAACATGCTGTCATTTTTCTGTCATCTGTTATGATCCAACAATTATATAATGGTGGCTTATATCAACCACCAGGGCAGCACCAGGTAAATATTCCTGTGTTTTACATGTTGAATCTTATCTTTTGAGCCAACTCCCATCACATTCACTTAATGGCATGCAATATTCTTGGTGCATTCATTCTGGTGGAGGATCGTCTGTCCCGACTGGATTGGGTTTATCCCTCAGAATTGTTTTTACATCCTGCTGTTCAGTAGTGCTATCATTGTTTAGGTACTCCCCTTATTGTCACATTTGCCACTGCTCCCAGTCACAAGTTGCATCAGTTTTGGTCCTCTTTTTCCCATCTTAGAGCTATGGAAGTAAGTGCATGTAGTAGGAATTGGTTATACCTGTTTCTCACTGACACTCTATGCAGAATCCTTCTGATTGCTCCTTAGTGATCTACTCAACTATGGTTCCTTATATTGATTCAGCTCCTGGTGATCCTCTCCTATCTCTTTTTCCCTTACTTCCAGACTTGTTACATGAACCTCATTTACTGGTTCTACATCCCTCATTTCCCATCTTTCATCCTCACATCTGGCTTTTGTCTGGTCCTTGGCAAGGAGAACTGGATTCTCTCACAGTGTAGCTACTCACATAGCTCATCTCATTTGTCCTCCTTCTTTGGCTGTTTGCCTGACAAAGTAGAGTGTTATTTTGCTTGTGGCTTTAACTCTGAGTTTTTGGACTTTTCACCCAACAGTTTCTTGTATTTTTGAATTTCTCATATAGCTTTTTGAAAGGGTTCTTCAGTCTCCTCAATTTCAGGGTTACAAGTGGTATTATTATATACTTTCCACTTTCCATGTTTCTGCAAGTCTTTGCTTCCATTGTTCTTTCCATGTTAATCCATTCCTTATGGCACCATTGGCCACTGAGGTTTCTATTGCTCTTGGACTGGAATATTGACAAGATCCTTCATGCTCTCACTTTACCTCTGTTTGAACTGCTGTCTATGTGTTCTCTGTTTCACCTCTCTTTGAAGGCATATTTCCTCCTCCTGGCTTGCAGATGTAAGTTGGGTATTTTTGCCATCAATGTTTCTAGGACCTTGTGCCACCTCTCCTGCATTACTGTTCTTTTGGATTGTGCTTTTCTTCATAAGATCTTTGCATCTTGAAAAAGTCAGTATTTCTTTTCCCCTATCTGCTATTTTTCATCTCCACCCTTGTCCTTATCAGAACAGACTTTTCTATTCTGTCTATGCAATCTGTTGTTATATTACATGCATAGCTTCCTTTCAAGATCCTTGTTCCCACTTTTACTTATTTTTTGGCAACCTTCCTTTTTATGGTTACACTGACCAGTTGGGTTTGATGTTTGATCCAATTGTTCTCATCCTCTTTGTCTCCATTTCAGCATGATATCTTTTATGTTTTCTCATATCATATTTGCCCTTCTACCTTCTGTCTTGTCATTCATTTTTGTCAGCCATTGGAAGAGATTCTGTGATCAGGAACATGGATGATTCCACACACATTTGTCTCCTACTATCTACACCACATCACTGTTTCTGCTTCCTTGGGGTGTTACCTACTACCTGTGACTGTTCTACAGACTTCAGTGTACCTGTGATACAAGGTATGTTTTTACTAATGATTTCTTTTCTTTTAGGAGCCCCTACTTCAATTTCTCTTTGGATCCTACTCCTTGCATGGATGTTGGTCATTTCACGGTATTTGCACGGGATTGAGTGCATATGAGGGACTTCTTTCAGATTTTGGATGATACATTCTTAAATCTCTGGCATTAGGCTACCCTGTGGATTCTTGAAATCAAATGTTAGGCTCATTCTTGGCCTTGGGATTCGAGGTGAAGTCAGTATTATCCTCCTCCTATTCTGGATTTGTGTATTCAGCGAACAAGGTTTGGGATGTTGTTGACTTACCAAGTATGGTCTGTCATGCACTATCTACATCATGAAATATATCCTCACTTGCTCACTTTCCATTATGGGATTGGGTGATTCTTCTTTCTTTGTAACATCTCAGTGCTCAACTATCCCACATATATGTGCTCCCTATGGCCCATCATGTTTTGATCACACCTTTTCATGCCAAAAGAGATAACTAGTTCAGAATTGGTGCAGTGCCCCTCTTCAAATCATCTGTCTGTTTCTCTCTCATATCTATGTGTGTCCTTTCAACACTTTCAGAGGATACACCTGTTCTGCCCTCACAGATGCCCCTCATCCTTTTCACTATGGGATTCAAGCTCATATTGTGAGAAGTGGGAAGATACCATATCAGAAATTATAAATTTTCTATATAATAATGTATTTCCAATAGGTACTGTCCTATGTTTACACTTCTCACCCTTCCTCCTCAAAAGATTCCAATGCTCACATCTTTCAAATTTTGAAGTGATTGTTTGGTAGTGACACATAGGGAGCCACATGTCACATAATAATGGCTCTTTCTTATTGATGGAGAGTTGATCCATAATGTTTTGCGTGAGACATGTTGGAAGTTTGGATTTAACAGAGGAATGTGAAAGGCTTGTAGCATGTATTTTTTTTTTTAAAATTGCATATGGAGAACATTACAAAATGGTGATAGCTAATATTGTGAGAGGAGGTAAGTACTTTCTGGAAATGCATTATCATATAAGAAAATTGTATAAGAAAATTGTAACTTAAAAATTATGGTACATATCAGCATTTACTATGAAGTTACAAACATTACAGTATATTGCTTAGTATAGTAACTCAAGAAATCAGTGTGGCCATAGATTCTCTAAAGATAAAGCTGTTTTTGTAGTAAAGGAATAATAAGGCCAACAATGATATGGGATATTTTGACTGGAATGTAAACAAAGCTTTTAGTGTTTTTTTTAAACTGTTTGAAAGTTTGTTTGACAAAAGAAGGAATCATTTTGAGTATATTTCCAAAACATTTATTGGATATGGGGTGTTTTCTAAAATAACATTTATTTCTTACATATTTTGCAAGTTTAAATGAATTTTTT
The DNA here is from genome assembly GCA_011833715.1 of Carcinoscorpius rotundicauda. NCBI lineage: Eukaryota > Metazoa > Arthropoda > Merostomata > Xiphosura > Limulidae > Carcinoscorpius > Carcinoscorpius rotundicauda. The sequence continues at coordinate 54,420,138 of CM022399.1, read as the reverse complement.
GCTCTATTGACCTTGCTGCAACTCAGCTTCTTTCTGTAATTATTATATTTATGTTATTATTGTCATGTCTTTAATTTTTTTCAGATGGAATCTTCATGCACCCAAGTTCATGAGAATTTAAACACCGTTATTGATTACCAAACACATCACAGATTACGGGAAGCTCAAGGTAGAAAGTTTGCAGAGGATTTGAATATGAGAGTAATGTTCTGGTCCACTGGTGAAACTTTGGCCATTCTCTGTATTGGCATTGGTCAAATCATCATTTTAAAAAACTTCTTTACTGAAAAAAAGACTTAGATTATGAAAAAGTTTAATTTCATTTTTATGTTAAAATGAGATATACTGCCACAGTATTTATTGCTGGGAGGAGAGTTTAGTCTGTAAAGAAGATTACAGTACATCTGTATGTATAAGAATTATAGTATGGTCTTGTGTGATAGTAAATTTTATGAATTGGAGGTTGTAGACTTACTTGCATTCAAGATTAACAAATGCATGTAAGATAGTGTTTTTTTGTTGTCTTTTTTTCTCTCCACTTGACACAGAATTAAAATGTATCTCAAGGTGGCTGGTATGGGTATTAAAACTTTTATTAAATTAAAATTTTAATACCCATACCAGCTGTCTGGGGATGCATTATTACATCAACTGGGTTTCTCGTCATGAATGACATGAAATTAGTTTTTAAATATATGGCACCTGGATAGGTGTATCTCTTCCTCAAAGTCAATATTACACAGCTCAGTTAAGAAATTATTTAAAAAGTACTTTTAGTCATTTTTACGCACATTTTGCAAATAACAAATACAAATATTGATTTTCTTAAGTTCAGAATGAAAACATAAGGGTTTGTGAATTTCTTGAATTTTTTTCTGAGTGTGATACTGTACTGATAAACTCCTAGAGAAAAATTCAACATGGTTTTGAACAAAACTGCACTAATTTTAACCTTAATTTCAGTATGAATGTTGTTTTATCAATACTATTCAATCCCTCTTTCTAAATCATATTATCAGGGTGTGATGTAATTACCTGCATTTCAGCTTTGACAAATCATAGGCTGCAGATCTCAACAACTAGTGAACCTCTTTTTTCTTTTTTTCTATTACATTCAATTGTTTAAGCTCATAGTGATGAAAGCTTAGTGATATGTTGCTAGGAGAAATGATGTTTGTGAACAGCTTCCAATATAGTTATAGTCCTGGTATTTTAAAGTTTTTGTAAAGCTTCTTTTATCATTTTATATTTCAGTTAAATTATTATGTTACATTCATAGAACAAGTTAAACTAGGCTTAGTAAGGACCATTTTGCAATAACTATATCAAATTTTGTTTGTCCAAAAAGATTTATGTTTGTTAGTCTCTGCTTATATTAGGCCTTACTGGCTTAAGCATGTGCTTGAATAAACAAAGAACATGAAAATAAATTTACAAAATGGATATAAACAAGTATGGGTTTAAGTTACATATTAAACGAAACCTAATGATTAATAATAAAAAAAGAAATCAGCTTATTTATAATTTTGGTGTGGTGAAGTTGGACACTGAAATTGCATTTTGTGTTTATTGGTTTGAAACAAAGATAAAACCTTAAGTTCTGTAAAATAAACTTCATAGGAAAGTTTCAAAACAATATAAAAAGCTGTTAAACTAATTCAAGTCTACATTAAGCAATTTTAATTTTCTTAAAACATATCACAATAAAATATTTTTTTCAATTTTCAAAGCTGCAAATTCATATGGAAAAAAAAGGTTTATCAGCAGAAACTACATAATCTTTACAAAGTTTACAGAAGTTTTTAAGCTACTTCATGCAATCAGTTGTTTGTAATTTAATAAAACAAACCATAAAATTGGTGCATATAGTCGATGGGCATTTTAGAGTCAATACTACATACCTAAAAATAGAATCAACTTGCTTTTATAGCATCTTATTTTTTGAAATAGATTTGTAATTTTGTTCAATATTTTTGTTTTGAGACTGGTTTTAAGGAAGCTTGAGCAGTGTTAAAAGTATAATTTTTGTAGAAGTAGCAAAGACTGAACATAAAAGATGCTAATAATTTTGTTCATGTTACTTAAGACTGAATCTCAAAATATTTACTTGATTAAAATGCAATTTGTTTAACTATGAAAATTTATCTGGGAGTTTGAAATTATTTCAACAAAATATAATGGTGAAATAGATTTTCTTTGAAACTGCATGAAAGGTTAGAAGGTACAGGTAATATTACAAATAAGAATAAACTGGGAATTATTTTATACAGTTTACAGAGAGTGCAAATGAAAGTATGCTTAATTCTAAATTAACTATTAAAGTATAACTATCTTCCTGCTCTAAATTTTATCATATTTATTTTTCAGTAGATGTTTGTGCTGAAAGGAAGTTTTCTGTTGCTTTCATAAGTTTCATATTTGTATATTAAATCTAAACAATAACCTTGAAACTGATTGCAGTTTCAACTGACATTTAAGATATCAATGTAGATAACCTTTTAAGTTGTTTTTTTATGAAAGAAAGTAGTTTTGTCTAATAATTTTAGTAATTATTAAATGTAACCCAGAATAACAATATTTAATATTGCACTTTTACTTAAAGAAATATACTCTACCTAACCATGTAACAACTTTAATGTTCATAGTTTTTATTATCTTTGAAAATTTGTAATGGTTCAAATTCAAGCTTCATTTGGAATTTTCATGTTATGTTTTCTTTTGTTTGTTTTTTATTCAGTAAATCAAAATTATTTAGTATCACCATACACAAAAACTTGAATTGTTAAAGTTACTTCAATTTTCTTGAAATAACCATGAATCATTTTACTTAAGTGTTAAGTGTATTTAAACCTAAGAATATGTAGTTATATTTCTTTCTTACAGTGTTAAAGGGTGGGTACGTACTGTATACTGATATGATTAAAGGATTTTTTTGGGTGGATATTATACTCTGTCCTGCTTCATTTTTTGCACTTGACTCTTATATGAGGCCTAATGCATCTTTTAATTGTACAATATTAAAATGTTTGGTAATGTGATTCTGGTTGAAATGTAACTCTGGCAATGTAAATCATAAATATTTGAACAGTAAATTGTTATATATTTATATTAGTTTGTTTTTTTTTAAACACCAAGTAACATAGTCTGTTATCCCTATAAAGGATCAATGGAAAATTTATGACTTTTTTCGAGTGCATACCTTGTTTACTGAACTCGCAATACCAAAAACAAATATTGAAAGCTAATAAGGATAAAATGCTTAACTGTATTATAAGGAATAAATATGATAGCATGTTTTTAATAAAGGTAAGTCACAAAGCTTAATTTTTAATAAAATCTAAAAATGTGTGTGCAAAATTTTTCAATTTTAAAAAAAATTCTTGACCCCTTGACTGTGGAGTTTTTGTTGTTGTTTTTTTGTTAAAAATGACAATGCAGTGCAGAATGTTTTCCCAGAATTTTATATTTTTTTTATTTTCATGTATTTCATTTGTATTGTGTAATGGTTCAGTGTGTGGGTGTGGTTGTGTATATATAACTGAAAGAAAAGTGTATGCAATTTTTTTGAAAAGCAATTCAGCATGCTTTGAGCTAATGAGTGAGCCAGTAATATCAAGAAAAATAAATAATCAATCAAAATTTAAAAATCAGTTGGGTGCCTCTGCATGCTTTTGTTCCAAAGAAATTAAAGTACACAATATGGTATGTTCCACAATTGCTTGCCAGTTTACAATTGCACCATATGGTGCATTCTGCAGCTGAGGGGTTAATACATTAATACTCCTTAATGGGTTTGTTCTCATGGTGGAAATGATTTAGACCAATTTTATGTTTTAGTTTAGAACTTTCACAGTTGTCAATAACAAATACACTGAACTCCAACTTTAAAATAATGCATATATGCATACATGTCTTTCACAATATTTCAAACTTTACATGTTTAAGTCATTTAAGTTCAAATGATCCAAATTCTCTGGTGAAAGAGTTATATTCTAGGTTCTTTTTTTCCAAAATTATCTGGAGAAGACAACTGGTGGTTTGGGATGCTTGATTTATAACTTGCAAGTCCTGACCACTTAAAAAGGTTTTCTCTTCAGCCTTGGAGGGTTATAATGTTATAGTCAATTTCACTTTTAACTGGTAAAAGAGTATCACAAGAGAGGTAGTAGATGGTGAGTTTTCTGTAAGAAATACACTGACATTTTCCACAAAAAATGGTGCTTTTGATTGGGTTTATTGGACTTTTTTATATAATTATTAATATTGCCATGTTTGTGTTTTTATACTTCATTTATAATTTTTATAGCTGTAGTGGAGGGGAATTGGTTAGTCTTAGCAAAGCATTGGATGAATTCTTTGATAGTTTTTTTTCCACCATAGTAACACATATGGTATATGCAAAATTGAGGCTTTTTTTTTTGCTTAATTTTTTTGTGTATTACATAATTAGAAAACCAGTTTATTTAATATTCATTGTTCTTGGGTCTTTGGAAGGGACTTGTAATTTTTACACTTAGAAAATTTATTGTGAAACTGTGTTGGAAGAATAGTGTTTATTAATTTGTGTGTTTGCACCTGCATAAAACATTCTCTACAAATTCAAATCATGCTTGTTAAAGGATTTATTTATGGCATGTTATTCAATATTATAAAGAAAAAGGGTAGCTAACAAATCCCCTTGGTGTGGATTTGTGTACGTGGCGAGGGAACCTCTCAGGGAAAGTTCTTTCAGTGAACCTCATCTGGGATCTAAACATCCACCCACGTGTATGGCAACTCGTGAAGGGGAGGAGAGGATCCTGATAGTTGAAGGATCTTTGGCCTTGAATTCCTGAAGATGGGCAACCTTGGGGTGGCTCCCTTGGGCCAATCAGCAGGTCCACTTGGGCTAATGTCAGTGTTGGATGTTCTCAACAAATGTTTTGTACATTGTATCTGATGCTAATGTTTGAGTATAGCGCTCAAGGAACCCTATCGTTGCTGCAGTATCCTTGTTTGACATTGTAGTGAGTCCCCTCACAGGGCTCCATGGTGGTTAGGATCAGTGGGCTCCAAAATTTCCCTCTCTTTATTATGGATACTCCAATTAAAAATCTTAATAAAATAGTGAAAAAACAGTATAGGTAAACGACCACATCTTAAAGATTATCAGCAGCAATCCTCATCACCTGTTGTACATCATTTTCTTATATTGCATTCACTTTCAGATAAACTTTAAGTGCAAATGTTTCTCTTTTTCATTCAGAAGGGACTAGAGGGACTTGCTGGCTCTCCAAAGTCAGTAAAGAAGCTTCAATCTGGTGACATATTGGTGGAAACATCCATCTCAACACAGTGAACTTCTTTTGCATTCAAAGGAAATTGAGGTTATATCTCATGTTATTTTGAATTAATTATGAGGAGATATTGTTGAGAGGGGTTTGAAGAACATCTCCAAGTCCAAGATTCTTGCTGGTTTCCCCAGCCAAGGAGTTTCTGCAGTGAGACGCATCTCCACTCACAAAGATGAAACTACGATGCAGACCAAGATCTTCATTCTGACATTTACATCATCATTTCCACCTGCCACCATCAAGGCAGGTTTTATCTTAATTGCAGGATATGGCCATACATTTCAAACTCTATCTGATGTTTCTGGTGTTAGCAGTTTGGTCAATCAAAGACGTCGTGTCAGGGTTCCTTGACATGTGCTTGTTGCAGTGGCAAGGCCCATGTGATACCTGTGAGTGTGAAACAGATCCTCATTGCATCATTTGTAATGGCTCTCGCACATCCTATTTTCGTTCTTGCTCTAAATGGAAGAAAAAGAGGTGTAGCATTTAAAAACAGTTAATAACATGACTTATTCTGAGGCTCGAAAGTTGCTGTCCGCTATTTCATTTTGGACATATGCTGCTTTTCTAAAGCGAGAGTGCTGACAAATCTCTCTGTGCCTCCAAGAGAATCGTTCTCAAAACAGATGAAAACCCTTTTAACCTCCATGGTTAAAAATGTTAATGAATCAACTTCAACACCCATCTCTGTCCCTTACATATATTCCAACAAATCCCAAGATCCATTTCCTTTGGTTCTGGTTACAGGCATTACCTTGGCTACATCTTCTCCGACCCCAAGATGCAAAACGAGCATTTGTCTACGTCCTCAGTCACTGGAATCCTCTTCCAAAAACAAAAACCTGCCAAATCGACCCAGGGCAGGATCCACAGAGGTCGATATACCTCCCTTGAATAAAGACAGTAAAGAAAAAAAGATGTCATTAACAGAAGGGTTCTCCACCCAATTTGCCTCACATAAGTAAAAATGGCCACCTTGATACAGTGGAACTGTCAAGGTTTACGTTCCAATCAGAATGACATCAAAGCACTAATTGCTTCCTACCATCTTGTATGTCGTTCTTTACAGTTCATTCAGTTTGATTTTCTTGGTGAGTAGTTGTGTATTGTAGTCATATGTATTGTTAGTGTTGCAGATTTTAATGTTGACTGGAAATTGTGAATTATATCATTCTATGTTATTTGTTATGTGGGTGTTTATTTTATTGTAGTAATGGCTGTTCTTGTCCGTATCATTGTGTTTTAAATGTGCTTTGTAGTTGATGTTTGAAGGCTTTTGCTTTTTCTTTGTTGGTTTGTGCTAAGGTGCTGTTATATTCCATTGTTGGGTATTTTCTTGTGGTGGGTTCATTTGTGAATCTTTTCAAGTGTAGCCATAACTTACTAGGGTCGGTTTGTTCGTTTAGTTGAGAGCAGAAGTTGTTCCATTTTTCTTGTTTTAGTTGTTTAATTTTTGCTCTAATTTTATTTCTAATGTTGCTAATCTGTGTTTTGAATTCTTGTTCTCTTGTTGCCATGAATAATTTTTTTAATTGTCTTCGTTGTTTAATCATTATTGGTAGTTGTTTGGTTGGTTTCCATGCATTGTTTGTTTACAAATAACGTTCACCATGGAAAGAAACGTTTGATTTTTGCGCAAAGCTAGATGAAGGCTATCTGCGCTAGCCATCCCTAATTTATCAGTGTAAGACTAGAGGGAAAGCAGCTAGTCACCACCGCCAACTCTTTGGCTACTTTTTTTTTACCAACGAATAGTGGGGTTTACCGTCACATTATAACGCACCCACGACTGAAAGAGCGAGCATATTTGGTGTGACGGGGTTTAGAACCCACGACCCTCGTATTATGAGTCGAGTGCCTTTACTACCTGGCGATGCCGGGCCAAAGCTTTCTATGGTGTAATCTAAACAGATAACTTTTAGCTATCTTCAAAATAAAGTTCTTACTTTTCCAATTTCCTTTTGTTTTCGTCCGAAATATTTTAAATTTCACGAATTAATGTATCCACGTTTAGGAAATGGAACAATTAAACTTCTGAAATTAGTATGATTTTTAAAGATATTCAGATATTAAATCGAAATCAACGCAAAATATTCAAATAAAATCCCAACAAGATAATAGTCTACGCTATATTGTGATTACGGACTACTAGAGGAGAACTGTTTAGGTTTTGTACAGTATAAACCGTTAAATAAATATGGTTATCCTGTATATTCCGAGAACGTTCCCCCAGCATAGATTTATTTTATTTTATTTTTACTTAAAACTATTGTTTCGCAAGACAAATGACGTCAGAATTCAATATTTTTTTGAAAATGAAAGGGTTAATTCATTCAACGGAAAAGTAAATAATAAAACATTTATTTGCAGTTACTTAATGCATTATAGTGTGTGAATTTTACAATGATCAACTTATTTGAAATATTATAAATCACTTGTTTTTTATTTTCAGTTTTTAACATCTACGAATAACAAAAGTCATAGTCAATTCTGTAAAATGCCCCCAGTGGCTCAGCGATATGTCTGCGGACTTACACGCTAAAATCCGGGTTTCGATACTCGTGGTGGGCAGAGCACAGATAGCCCATTGTGTAGCTTTGTGCTTAATTCAAAACAACAACAACAATTCTGAAATAGCCTATCTTAAAGTATTTTATTACACTAAGGTTTTTCACAATAACGATAACTCATTGTAGTGTATAATAAAAATATGACATGTATTCTTCTAACAAATTGCATTTATACTGCAAAACCGAAAAATCGGTTCTCTTCTTTATCCACTACTGGGAATCGAACCCTACAATTAAGTGTTATATTTTTTAAGTTAAATGCTAACGAACTGGGGAATACCTGGGGTCTGTAAATTGCTTCAAATCTGTTTTTAATCCTAATTTATAAAATAAAACAAACATATCAGTAATATCTTATTAAATAAATCAGTATTAGAATTATTCAGTAGTGTTACAGTGTTATTAAATCCTTTTTAAGGTGATTCTTCTGTTTTAGTAAGCTACAGTTTCAATCACGATGAATTCAGGATGCAATGTAAACTCCAGAACAACCAAAATGACGAACTTAGAAACAAGAGCTACAAAATATATATTGTTTTTTTTTAACGACATTATAAGTAATAATTTACTTTAGGTTATTGTATTATTATTATTCGGTCTGTTAATATTTTTGAAGTTCATTATGGTTTGGTTAAGGCCTCAGTCGGTCTGTGGGAAACACCCAAGTACTTTCTTTAGAGCTTGGTAACAAATAACATCGATATACCTCTTATGCCTTTATGATGTTCTATAGATTTTTAATTAAATATGAAAAGCTATGGTGTTATTTTAAAATATAGAGATTGGCCCGTATCACAACAGCTGTAAATATGTGGAATATTTACAACTAATGATTTTATTGAGATGATAAGTGTTATGTCTAGCAAATGTTTGTACAAGACATATTCATCTGTGAAAAGCAACAACTATATAAACATGAATGCAGAAATAAATGTAGTACAGTATTCCAATTCAAATTTTATCAAAAGTCATAGTTTTCTCATGGGTGGGAGCGCAAGATCGTGAATTCTTTACTTTCAAGTAAGGTCTACTCTCACAAAGTTTATGCCTAACGTAAATGCTTTGCAATCAAGAAATACCTCAGTTTTCATTTTATTATTTTATCATAGCTAGGAGGCGGTGTCTCTGCCTTCTGATTAGCGCTCTTTCCAAAGGGTTACAGACTAAAGCTAAAGGACAATCTAAAGCTACTTCATAGGATGGTGGATCATCTCTGACTGGTAACTGAGTGGATCTTGTACTACTTGTGAAGAAGGTACGTGATACACATGGCTGAGCGACCGGGAGTGTTGTTTGGTCCCTTGTGTAAGCTTCCTGGGTTGGTGGTAAATCATAACAAGATCTTGAAAGACGATTGGCCGATTGTATCCGACGAGGAGAACTTGAAGAATGTCGTTGAAAGGAACGATATGTTCTGTAAGGGGAAGACGACCTCATATTCTGGTGGTTAGAAGATCTGGATGAATAATGACAAAATGAGGAGTTATATGAGGGCTGGCGAAGGGAAGAAGAGCGTAAGTGTTGGGAACTGAACGGAGACCGAGAGACGGGAGAATCAATGAAGGCAGAAGAATGGAGCTCTTCATGGGGTGAGGAACGATTGTAGTAGTGGGGAGATAGGTGATAATGTACTGGAGCATGGGTGTACGAATGCAAAATGGGAACTCCCGAGCGAACGTCATGCGTACCACCAGTTGATGGGACATTGTACAAATTATCTGGTGTATAACGATTGGTCACTGGTAGTATACAGTGCTGTGGAAACTCGCGTGTCACTTGGATATATGGCGTGGCTTCCTCCAAATGGCACTGATGAGCACGCAGCAATGTCATCAACATGCAGGAAAAGACAGCCACTAGCAGCAGCCCAAAAGTAGTAAGAAAAATGCGCCTGGTGGGAGGCACATCCTGTAAATAGATCACCACCGGTATAGCTACAGGTAACACTAGAAGCAAGCAACGAAGCAGACTTTTGTTTAGCTCAGTGCTAGTCGTCTTGGCCACGTCCTGGTCAACTGCACTGGCTTCAGGCTGCTGAATGGTCTCTTGTGTGCTGTTGTCCATTACTTCATCATTTTTATAAGTACTGACTCCTTGATGTACATAGAAATAATATGTATTCAGAAAACGTGGTTGTTACACGATCTATAGATTCTGTGTTAAACTTATGTTTAATTATGAAGTGCATTTTTAAAACAAAATTAATCAACTGACAAATTGTTTTGCTTCAAGTAATTCCTACTTTCTTACTTAAGTAAGCGACACTGTCAGGAAATATTATTCTCTTGTATTGTAAATCATAAAACTAGCGAAACAGGCATACGTAAAAGGTTATACCACAATAGTCTGCTTTCAGCAAGGACACATATCGTTAGTCATGAGCTTGCATTCTAGGTTTGTCAAATGTTATACATGAAAGTTGTACAGATCTTCGACTGCAAACTACATTTAAAATTTATTTCTCTTTACCCATAGCACGAAACACGTTTCTATTTTATAAATAAAATTATATTATTTTAAATCGAGCCTACATAAAAGCTAGTGTGTATCACCTAACATCACGCTTGATTTTTTCTTGATTTCTCGAAATAGGCGGAGTCACAAATACCAAAACACATTATCGGAGGTTCGAATCCCCCTCACACCAAACATGCTCGCCTTTTCAGCCGTGAGAGCGCCATAACAGTACGGTCGATCCCACTATTAATTGGTAAAAGAGTAACCTAAGAGTTGGTGGTGGGTGGTAATGGCTAGTTGCCTTTCTGCTGCTAAATAAGGGACGGCTAGCGCAAATAGTCTTGGCGAAATTCAAACCAAACCAATAATTATGCGTCACCCAATTTATTTCATGAACGTTCTTAATTTTGATCGGCTCACAAAAGAATTTACCGATATTTAGCTGCCTCGTCTGCACTTTTTTGCATCTTTGTTGGTTAAGTTTGATTTTGCAAATTTTTTTTTTTTCAGTTTGCTTTGAAATGTGAGGTTAGAGCATATTATAGTACGGAGTGACAGTCCTTATCCAATCAATCTTGACAGGCTATATATATACTAATAGCAAATACAATAATGATATTTATAAAATTACATTGAATGACATACTTTACACGTTGGTGTAACAGAACACAAAGTAAGCACTTGCATAAACTGAATATTTACAAATACCATCTGTGTGTTGTAATTAAACCTAAAAATAATTTTAAAAATGAGTATGACAAAAATTTTCGTCTATAGAATATGTAAACTACTAATACAAAATTAAAACATCATTAAGTTTAAAATATAACTAGGCGTATTTCAAAGATTTTGGCAAACACGTGGATATTTCTGTCTCTAATAAAGACTCAAAACTGAAATATCGAGTTAATTTCATTAAAATAATTTAATATAGTTGAATTTAAAAGTTGTTTCATTATGCAGAAAACAACCTTGAATCACCAGGAAAATCATTATATTTTTTTACTAATCTCTGCAGCATGATTGGCTAATGTTAATCAAAATTCTCTCGTATTTTCAAGTTTTAAGCGCGATATTTTTAAATTTGGACTTACTGCCACTCGTAAAGATAAAAAAATCACATGTGTGTGCAACAACTTAGGGGCAATCATAGCGCCCCTGCAGTGGGTGAATGCTGTAAAAATAGATTTTTCTAGCTACCGGATATTGTTGAGGCTTTATCAAATAGAATGGGTGGCCATTACCACCCACCACCAACTCTTAGGTTACTCTTTTACCATTACTAACAGACAAGTAGAGAGGCATAGGTCATGTGTATACCTTATTCTACCGGGTTACTTGACCAAATAACAACCACAGAAAAACATGAAAATAAGTACTTTACACTAGATTAACCGTCAGGTGCATATCGTTTTACATCCATCAAAATCCTTTCATTAGAATTCTTTGGTAGAAATATGTTCCAGTAGTTTGAAACTAACGTACAATGCTTTTAAGTATGTTTTAGCAATTTCTTAATTTAGTTTCATAATGCATTGTTTTACAAAATATTTAAAATATTATTAACTGACACTTTCAGTTTGTTAACTGCGGTTTTCTTAACTGTTGTTAACAGTTTTGTTTTTCAGTTTTTAAATTAAAGCTCTCATTTTGCACACTATCAGCTCAGTTTTTAACTACCGTCTTTTATTTTTTGATTCGTTTTTAGTTCAAGATGTCCGGCATTTTGTTCTTGTTAGTGAAGTATGTTGCCCCCCCCCCAGTGGCTCAGCGGTATGTCTGCGGACTTCCACGCTAAAATCCGGGTTTCGATACCCGTGGTGGGCAGAGTACAGATAGCCCATTGTGTAGCTTTGTGCTTAATTCAAAACAGCAACAACAGTATGTTGGAAGTTTCGGAAGTGTTTCCTGTCAAAATTTTATCATATACTCATGTAAAAGTCATGAGATTGTTCTTGTCAATTTCGGTTTGTAGCGAAATGAGTGTTCACGAACGTTTTTAAATATTTTGTTTCACTTCTTGATTAAATACTTTTGTTATTTTTCTATTTGCAAAACTAGGGACTTCTCTTAAACTAATCACTGTTTAACTACCAGCATTCATTGTGATGAAAGTATAGACGCAACTCTATTTATACTACGGTATAATAAATAAATCAAATGATTTTAAGTGTTTGCCACTAATAAGTTTTTGATTAGGAAAAGTACCAAATGTACTTTAGAGTTGCCCCCCAGTGGCTTAGCGGTATGTCTGCAGACTTACACGCTAAAATCCGGTTTTCGATACCCGTGGTGGGCAAAGCACAGATAGCCCATTGTGTAGCTTTGTGCTTAATTCAAAACAGCAACAGCAACTTTAGAGTTTGGAAAGTTATCATGATAACAATACAGATTGGTAATAATAAGGCTAACACATTATATATGCAATCTATAATAAAATTCCGCGATGTATTTAACTCTCTATATACATAAGCAATAGAAAATATTATCATTAGATTTATATCTCAATTCAATACACATTTTAAACAGAATAATTGGAATTCACCTCCCAATTCAGTACATTTACTGATATCGCAGAATATAAGTTCAAATTCCGACGTAATACACATATTAAGAGCATATAACTAATCACGAAGAAGCAAAATCTCACAAAAACGAACGAAATATTTGCCATCTTATTTCTTCTCTAGCAAGTTTTTGTTATCGTAACTGGCGTGTCCAATGTTGTAACCATGGTAACAAGCCTGTTTGATTGGTTCACTCCTACGAATATGTTATATGAATGATACTGTATACATTTGGGTATTTAGACAATTCTGCGTAATGTATACCGAATCAAACCTGAATTTCATATCTTCAGTTCTTACAATACAATAAGAAAACATAGTAGAATAATGCATGCGCAAAATATACCCGAAGAACTGGTACTCAAACAATTCTATATTCATATATCTATGAAATTAACATATTCTGCTTAACTCATTCAGAGAAATGAAACAACCATCTCCTCTAGAAAGAATTCACTTGGATGTCAACAGCCTGTTTGGTATAACATTACTCATATTTGCTATTATTTTAACGTTGTTTGCATTTGAAATTTTGATGATGATGTTGCTTAACATACTTATATCTGTACAGAGGCTGAGTTCGTTATATTAAACCGATTTTGGAATTTCACCGCATTCCACCTGGAACCTTGGTAGGTCAGGAGTAAGATTACGAAATTACAACATTAAAATTCGCGTGGACAAAGTGCAGATTAACAAGAGTATAGTTTTGCACTAGATACATATAAACCAAACCAAACAAGTCGTATCTGATTATATGCAGTTTGACAATAGCTCTCTAGCGTAGTTTGCATTTAAAAAAAGATTCAACGTAAGGTTAACAGCGTAAGGAACATCATTCTTACCTGCATGCTTTCCATAACATCCTAGTGAAGGAGGACGGCGTTTTTCTCGAATTTCCTGTTCAACAGTCCATTCGCACAGAAATTCATAGGCATTGTGACGGATGAATTAATAAGTAGGTATTCCTATGAGAGAGCATGAATATCCTTCTTGATTATGTTATGTATTGTTTGTTACTTGGATCATGAAGGCAATTTTTGTTACTGATCTTTATGCTATGTATTCTCACCTGACGCAACACACCGTATTTTGCTTAACACGACTGGGGTATAATTTTTGCAGGTTTCTTGGTGAATGGTCGTGAAGTCTCAAAACTGATCCATATTCCTTTGTTTTACAATGCCATTAAGTACAAGATAAATCCCCATCTTGAAAGGACAAGATACCCAATTTGAATACAATTTTATGATCTTATTGTATGAATATGCTGCGTCGAAAAAAGCTACTACACAGTCCTTCAACCTACGTCGAAATGTACTTCTTATTCCTGGTGTTCTTCTGCTGCTTTATATTGACTGCGTTTGCTAAGTGATTGTATGAGTTGCATATTAAAATCGTTTTGATATAACATACTCAGTTTTGTATCCATTTTGTTATATGAATCATTTTATAACACTTTAATTGAGACTAGACAATATAGCTCTTTGTTGATGTAATGTACTCTTTATTCATTAGTAATATGGATGCACAGTATTTTAATTTTCTGTTAACATAACATAAATATAGATTATGATTAGTTGTTGTTGTTGTCGAGATCCGACAATCTCTCTAAAAGTGCTTATTTAAATCACCAATAATCTTTTTCTGAAAGTTAGGCTGACATCTTCTGTGATTCCAGCATTAAACTCATTGAAACACTGAAAATGATAGAGGTTTCCTCCTTCCAAATGTGCTTCAAATAATGACAGCTTTCTCCAAAATCCTTTAATGATTCTATAGAGATCACAGACAAGGTTATTCTTCCTCTGAAGTTTCAAGTTCAATTCATTCATGTGGGATGTGATGTCAACCAAAAATGACAACTGTGACAACCAGGTTGGATCCGACAGAAGTGGATCGGTTCTATATTTCCCGATAAGAAATATATCTATTTCTTTTATCAGCTTATAAAAATGAGACAAGACTTTACCTCAGCTGAGCCACCTCACCGCCATGTGATAAGGTAAGTCACAGAAATTTGAATCAACTTCTTCAAGAAATGTTGTTGTTTTGAATTAAGCACAAAGCTACACAATGGGCTATCTGTGCTCTGCCCACCACGGGTATCGAAACCCGGATTTTAGCGTGTAAGTCCGCAGACATACCGCTGAGCCACTGGGGAGCTTATGATTAGTGTTATTCTCCTAAGCATTATTATATTATATAAATTAAGATTAGTTTTGCAATTGCATAGTTTGTATTAACAGTTTCATATTCTCTGCAAAAGAAGTTATTTTGACATCAATTATTATGAGTTCCATTTATGACCGCTGATTACTTAAATCTATCATTCCAGAGGACATATAATGTTACTGCTGAAATACATCAATGTTTCTTCTATTATGCCAGTGGTTCCCAAACTTTTTCAGCTTGTTACCCAATTTAACATGCCACATTAAGCATGTTAACCCTTTCACAAAATGTTTTCAACATTGATATATATGGCTAAATTAAACTAGAGATATATTGCACTTTATTTATTTACAATTTATTTATATAATTTATTTACACTGAATTACACTTTTAATTATTGTATTTGATCATTGTGCATTTCTCATGAATATTGCCAAAGATGTCAAAAACATCAGTGGAATGGATGGAGTTGCATACTTAAAGCTAGTTTAGGATTTCTTGACTTTGTGGTTGAAAGTGCCAGCCTGGCATCGTTTGCAACATTCAAGCGAGTCCTCTTTTTTGATTTCATCCCCAGCACGGTTGAGAACCCCTTCTCGCACAGATACGTTGTTGAGAATGATACCAACAACTTCAAGGCTCTCTTTGACAGAGTTGGCGAGTCAGCTAGTTGTGAAATCCAAAAGGAATCTGCATTTTGGTTTTGGAATTTGACTTTCAAGGCTTCATTTGCTCGCATTGTGATCCACTCCTCCTTTTCAGGGAAATCATCATCATGAATGGCCTCATCAGGTACAGAAAAGGGATGAATGCTCCACTGAAGACTGGCTGTTTTTAGGTTACTCTCTAGAAAGTAGTGCTGCATGCTTATTTCAAGCCCCTTCAAATGGTCGCTCATCTCTTTGTTGATGGTCTGTAAAAGTGATCCAGTATCATAACTATTCTCCTCAACAAACTGGTCTAGGGTGGGAAGCTGAACGATCACTCCTTTCTCCAAGCGTCGAATCCAGTGTTTCAGTTTTCCCAGAAATGCAGTCACAGTGTGATGGGCATCAATGACAGTAGTGTTTGGCCCTGGAGTTGCAGAATATCACTGTTAGCTCTACAAATATGTCAGCCAAGTAACAAAGTCGAGCAAGCCACTCCTTATCAGTGAACTTGGTAGCAAAAGGAGATTCTTCTTGTTTCAGAAATTCCTGAAGAGCTGTTCGGAGCTCAGTGACTCGACATACAACCTTGCCTCGTGACAACCAGCGAACATCGGTGTGGTAGAGCAGAACTTGATACTGCTCTCCCATTTCCTTGCACAGCTCCCTGAATATGCGCGAATTCACATCCCTGGACTTGATGAAATTGACGATTTTCAACACATCTTCAAACACTAATTTCAGATTACTAGGCAGGCGTTTTGATCCAAGAGAGTGCCGATGAATGATGCAATGATCTACAGAAATTTCTGGATTCACAGCTTGTATGAGGCCCCGTAATCCACGATTACGACCCGTCATCGACGATGCTCCATCGACGGAGACCTAGATTAAAAAAGAAAAACTATTATAGATTGCGTCAGTTAGTCATTCTTACTTATCTTTTGCGTTATAATTATATGGTTTTAATTTAATTTAATTTATTTTGGTACTTTAGTATTTCAGTACGACAGACACGATACTTTTTGTGAATTATGTATAAAATATTAGCTACACTACAGTACAAGAAATAAAACTATATGACTATATGCCATGTAATTCATTGTATTTATACTAATCTAGACTTTATTATAAACATCTCTCCCTACCTGTTGAACGCTGTTCCAATCCAATCCATTCGTGGTAAAGAAACTGTTGATGATATTGAAGATATCTTCTCCCTTCGTGGTTGTCAGTAGATCTTCACATAATAGGAACTCTGCTTTGATCTTGTCCTGGTGGACGTAACGAACGAACCCAAGGAGAACAGCACAACAGGCTACGTCACAATCAAATTGCAAGGAGAATTTGCTATATGAGCTTTCCTTGATCTCTGTTGTAACTTGGGACAGAATATCTGATGCCATGTCATCGACTCGTCTGCGGATTGTGTTGTTTGATAGAGATATGACACTCAGTTTCTTCGCTTGATCCTCCCCACATACCTTGATTACCATCTCGTATGCACAAGGCATAATCAGATTCTCTGCAATGGTGTGGCATTTTTGTTGTTCGGCAACTTTATATGCAACAAAGTAAGATGCTTTGACCGCAGCTTGAAGCTTTTGGGCTTGAATTCCAGATGAACCGAACTGGATATTCTTCAGTGCTACAACCCGGCGCTGAAAATAAGCCTGATCCTCATTTTGAAGATTTGGATGGCACTTCTGAAAGTGAGCTGAGAGTTTTGATGGCTTGAGGCTTTCATTTGTCAACACTTTGTGACATACTACACATTGTGGCCGATCCTCTCCACCAGAAGGTAAATTCACAAAGCCATAGCGAAGAAAGGCGTCAGAGTAGGTGCGCTTTTCAGACATTTTATTGTTTAATCTGCAGAAAAAGAAAAACTGCATGAAAAGTATGGACAATTTGAACTTATTATTTATTTTTTCATGGCATTCTAGATAGCATTAAAAGAGCTTATTCAGCATAGGAATGATGTAATAGTAGGTAAATACTAACTGTACTGCACAGGGCAGTACACATACATACCAGGTTTAGTCTACTTCGGCTGATGCTCACAAAGAAACTGACAGTGTGAAATAGAGGCAACCTCAGGGTTACTGAGTGACTTGTGTTCTGAAGCATACTTGTCAAAATACTTTTAGGTTACCACACACTTAGATACATATTTTTTTCTTTTCTACTACTGTATTTTAGTTTTTGATGTTTATTGTTATTTGGTTTAACTTTATTACATACTTAAAATAGGTTTAATTTACAACTTTACATACTAAGACCAAGTTAACATTAATCCTAATACCAGCTACCTCAATGTTTTCTTGATTTTCAGAATTTTAACTTTTTTTCTGTCACCCCTCCATTATCCCCGATAAATTGTTAAATTACCCCCAGGGTTAATTTAACCCCAGTTTGGGAAACACTGTATTATGCATTATTATAAATTATGATCAGTTTTCTTTTGCTAAGCATTTTCATTAATTAAGATCAGTATTCTTCTGTTAGACATTATTATAAATTATGAAAAGTCTTTCTCCTGTTAAGCATTATTATAAATTAAGTTAAATTTTTATTCTGTTATAATAAGTTTTCTTTTGAAGCATTATTATAAGTTATAACCAGTTTTTGTTCTACTAAGCATTGTTATATATTCACATCATTTTTTCTCTTTATTATTATAAATTTTAATTACCTCTTAAAATGTATAATCTGTATTAGAAATTCTTTGTGCTTTCCGATATATAAAATTTTTGACGACAATTATTCTGAGTTTCATTAATGATTGCTCGATGATTTACAATTGTCATTGTAAATGGCACGTAATGTTATTGCAGAAACGGTTCAACGCTCATACTTGATGCTTAAGCAAAAAGTGCATAATGAATTTGAGTTTCCGAATCTCATCATTTTAGGCGTCATTCTTTCTTCTAACATTCTTATCTTTGTTTCGAGATAACATTTAAATTAAAACTTGCTTTATAACTTAGCAATATTTAATAAACCTTTTAATTTTATTTCATGGATTCGATTATCCATGACATTTTTGGTTTTATGCTGATCACAAAGGGCGGTTTTTACTGTGCCCACCGTAGGGATCGAACCGCAATTTTGTCCTTGTAAGCCTTCGAGCTAGCCACTGACTCACCTATAGCGTGAATATGTCAAGATATTATACACACAATATTTCGTGCACCACAAAAACCTATGAAGAAAATATTTTAATCGATTCCTCCTGTCAATTGAAAATCATAAACACATTTAAAACTTCTCTCTAAATATTTATTTAAAATACAAATTTAACTTTACCGAAACTATCCTACAGTGAGTAACCGAAATATATTTAAAATCAATCAATATATCAAAGACATGCATACCATAAACTGTCTTCAAAATCTCCAATGCAAAGATGACATCATATTATTCACATTTTAGCCGCCTTGATTAACTTGACCATTAGCCTGGCCTGGCATGGCCGAGCGCGTTAAGGCGTGCACTCGTAATCCGAGGGTCGCGGGTTCGCGCCCGAGTCGCGCTAAACATGCTCGCCCTCCCAGCCGTGGGGGTGTATAATGTGACGGTCAATCCCACTATTCGTTGGTAAAAGAGTAGCCCAATAGTTGGCGGTGGGTGGTGATGACTAGCTGCCTTCCCTCTAGTCTTACACTGCTAAATTAGGGACGGCTAGCACAGATAGCCCTCGAGTAGCTTTGTGCGAAATTCCAAAACAAACAAAAACAAAAGACCATTAGCCCTTTCGAGTCAAGTCACTATAGATCTGTAACTAAGGCTTTATGAAAAGGTGGAACGTTTAAAAGTTGAAAAACGAAAAGTTTGCTCAATGAAATAGTAAATTAAAACTAAAATGATACAGTAAATTGTGCTAGAGCAATGATATCTGATGGTGCTTCTTTTCGTCTTGAAGTATAACAAAAACCTATGTAATTGTAAATTTTTTTATCTTTGAAATGGTTTTGATTTAATAATATTGGGAAGAGAATATTTAGTCTTTGATGAAAACTTTGTTAAGATAATATTAGCATAAGTTTTTGACATTTCTCTAGAGCAGCTACACAATCGGCTGCTGTTTTCTGCTTATTGTAGGTATTGATATCCAAATTTTAGCGATACAGTCCTTCAGATTCGTTAGAGGGCATGGCTTAGGGAAAATCTGAACTTTCAAGATATTTTTAATCTCACATGTTGACATTATACCTATGGAACCCAGCAAGGTTAAGATTTAGGAAGCCAAGAATCAATAAACTCGAGAACCTAATGATTAACTTCCAAGACTACGAGTCTGAAGGTCCAATGTTCACGTCTCGTTCAAGCAAAATCGCGCTAAGCCATGGATGTGCTATAACAGTGACGATAAAATCCCATATTTGATTAAAGTAGCCCAAAAGATACTGGTGGGTGGTGCTGATTAGTTATTTTCTCCTCTCATCTATCAGTTTAAAATTATTCATTGCAACCACAGGTAGCCATGAGTAGCTTTGCACTAATATTTAAAACAACTAACAAGTAAACAAGTAATATGTTTTCTTTTTTAATTTTGAGAGTGTTCTGCATCAGTGAAATCATGTAACTCATTGAAAAGTTTCAGAAATAGCCAATTTTGTCTTTAAAATCTGTAAAGCATATTCTTTCATAAATGATAATTGCAGAGATATATCTATGTTGATAAATTGTTGAGGACAGGCTTTCAAATGTGCCTGGGGCAAACTTCTCTGCGTATGTACCTTACATAAATTCACAATATCTTCTAAATGATACATGATGGACAAGCTTTCTAAATATGTGTAATATATTGAGTTTATATTACGTTTTTCCATCAAAGTAGCACGTTTCACCAGCATAATAATTTAATTTTAAAAGAATAACACAAATACAACAATTGTATGTATGATTCAAGCCTTTATTGTGATTAATTAATTTGTTTGTAATTAAGCACAAAGCTACACAATGGACTATCTGTGCTTTGCCCATCACGGATATCGAAACCCGAATCATACTGAGTCCCCAGACATACCGCTATGCCATTGGGAGTCAAATTAATTATTAAATATTTATGTTTTGAAAATTTGTTATGAACTGATAGTCCCATTACTTTCCCATATCCAAAATAGCATGCAGCCGTAATCATGCGTTCTCCTTTACAATTACTTATTTTGAAGACAATAATTACAAAGATTTGAGTAAATAAACATATTAAACTCATTAGAGTCTAAAACCCAATCCGGGAAGTATATGATTTGATTTGATCATACCTCAAACGCATGGTATGAAGAGATATTTTGAGTATGTCCATCTGGAGCTTATAATAAAATTAGTATTTTTAAGCATCTGATCTCCTTTACCAATATATTTGTATATCTGGTGTAGATACTCAAATTATGCAATTTTTTATATAATTATACACAACAGTCAAGATATCTGTGATTATCAATAACTGAAAGAGTAACAGTAACTTGCATTCTTCAGTAAAAATCATTGGATATGAAACTGTGTGAACGCCTTTAGTTCAGTTTTGCTTCAGAGAGAAATACATAGAGTGCATAATGCTTATCCCACCATAATTAGCTTCCACCTTTCTCTTAGTGTGTAAGAACCAAACACAAGTTAAAATTTATATTTATTTTGTTGGAAGACCCAAAACTTATTAAAGCGTATTACCGAATCATTGAGAAATAAAAGTATGTCAGAAAAAAACTGTTGTCACAAAATTTTAAATTAATCATAATAACATATTCAAGAAGTTTTAATGCATATTCTTGCTAACTAATTACGTGTATTGTTGTTCAGCTGTCTTAATTAACGTATTAGAGTTTTAATAATCACTTGTTTTGTACAACTAACTTTGCTTTCAGAAATAAACTGCCCTATGTTTATTGTATATATACAACTATTGAAGTAGTGAAGATAAACATATTATGTTTCTATATTTCAAGAATTTGAAGATTGCTTTAGATTGCTTTCTTTAGTGATTTTAATAAGTAGTTGAATGTAATTCTAAGGACCAAGAAGGATTATACAGCTTCTGCTGCATAATTTGGATGGTTTGGCATTAGATGTCGCAGAATGCTTGGAGCTTAGCCAACTCTCCAGCTGAGAGTTATTCAATCCAATAAAAATTGAGCCATTTATCGGTTAGGATTCAAAGGTCAAAACTAGAATGTTCACAAAATTTTCGCTACACATGTTAAACAGCTGAAACATTTACTTTGTAAAAATGTACCTCATCATTATGGCAAAAAACCGACAAGATATTTTAGTTGATCAGTTTTTGGAGAGACTCCCTTGTTGATTTAGGTCATACAGCTTTGGTTTTAAAGATGTTACATTTACAACTGTAGCTATTCTTGTAACACAAAGATATGAAATACTAACTTTAATCAAGTTGTGGGAGTGAAAGAAAATAATGATGCTTGCTGTAGTGTTTTCTCTTGAAACTGTACACTCTCAAACGTGTCGACCTCATATTAAAGGAATCTATAACATATAATACAACAACTGTAGAAGCCATACTGTTATAACAAGTTCTATTGTATAGGCCCGGCATGGCCAAGCGTGTTAAGGCGTGCGACTCGTAATCTGAAGGTCGCAGGTTCGCATCCCCGTCGCGCCAAACATGCTCGCTCTTTCAGCCGTGGGGGCGTTATAATGTGACGGTCAATCCCACTATTCGTTGGTAAAAGAGTAGCCTAACAGTTGACGGTGGGTGGTGATGAATAGCTGCCTTCCCTCTAGTCTTACACTACTAAATTAGGGACGGCTAGCACAGATAGCCCTCGAGTAGCTTTGTGCAAAATTCTAAAAACAAACAAACAAAACAATCTATTGTATAGCAGGTTCTTTTGAATTATTTGGTAAAAATAATATGAAACTCAGTAACACCTGTTGTAAAATACGTTAAACGGTAAACTTAATTTCATGAACAACTGTTCAACAAAAATTCTAAAAATAAGTATGCCCAACGTATTTATAAATTTACATTGCAGAATTACAAAAAGCTTCCATATTCTGGAGAAGCCTTAAATTTAACAAAACATCTACAACTTGTATCATCATAGTGTAATTATATAACAAACAGAAATCTAAATCTTAAAAACATTGCTTACAATACTGCTCCCTCTTTTTGCACTGTGAAGTCCCTTGAGCAACCGTAATACAGAAGTAAAATAACCCACTGAATCTGTCTATTTAGTATATTTTTTCTGATTATTTATTACGATTGTTATGGATGATATTCTTCCTGTTATCATGTCATGTCACTGGGAAAGTTTCTTTTCGGTAGGTAGTCGAATATACCCACCGATGGCTCTATCGTTGATGACTATCTGTAAGTGATCTTAATACGAATCCAGGGTTCTACATAAGATGGCATGCTCATTAGTATATTTTAAATTGTAATTACTCAGTTCACTGTTCTCTCAAGGACGTATTTCAAAATAGCACCATAGTAAATTTTCTTTGGCTTGGACAATTTATCCTTCTGGATTTTGGAAACCATATTTTTGGTTGATTTCAATACAACATATGGCCCTTACCATGAACTGCTTAACTTTGGAGTTCATCCTCTCTACTAATAGGAATTATACAGCTACAATATGTAAACTCGATAAAATTCAATCTACCACCGTCAATATCACAGTATATTTTCGTTTTATCACTACATGATTTAATTATTTGCTGTGTAAAATCATGTATAATATAAACAGTATTCCTTAGTCTTCCTCCGTATTCAATGTAAAACTCTGTTGAGTAGCTACAGTAGGTTAAATAGCAATTTATTTCATGTACTTCCATTCAATAAGACATAAATAGTAGTTGAAGATCTTGATTTTATGCTTTCTGATGTTTATCCACATAAATAGCTGATTGATTTAAAAGTGTATGGTTGTATCTCTCTGCCATGATATTAAAAGACTGATGAAGAACTGTTGTGCTAGTTCCTTTGATTCCAAGCACTTGACTCATTTCTACAAAGGGAGTTGTTTCAAATTCCATTCCTAATTAGAGTGAAGTTTTTGAGGCACCTCCTACTTCTTGAAACAAATTCACTGACAACTTTTCTTGCTAGTTCTTCTTCTTCCTGATTAGGAGTACCACATTCTTTTGGTCATTTGGTAAAATAGTCCACCACAATCATGATATAGTTATTCCTGCTGTTTCTATGTGGCAGAGGACCAGTCACATCAAACTAAAATGTTTCATATCCTACTCGAACATAATATTGCTATATCTGTCCATCTGAAAAATGTGAATGAATTTCTAATTTTTACCTAAATTACAATCTGATGAAGGTAATAACGTTATCAATACCAGATTGTGCGCTTTTGTTTTTAATTTTAAATAATTGTTTTCGTGAACCTTTTCCCTCATATC
Source organism: Carcinoscorpius rotundicauda (assembly GCA_011833715.1). Lineage (NCBI taxonomy): Eukaryota > Metazoa > Arthropoda > Merostomata > Xiphosura > Limulidae > Carcinoscorpius > Carcinoscorpius rotundicauda. The sequence continues at coordinate 54,396,001 of CM022399.1, read as the reverse complement.
ATAGTTCACATTATTTTCGCCAATTCTCTACCGATAAAAGTGCTGTTTTATTTTTTAAAATGTATTTAACACATAAGCACACAGATGTTGGAAGGTTATGGAAATGAAGTAATGCTTTCGAATATAGAGACTGTGGACGTACCAACTTCAGTTCGTTTTGACAACCTTTATTGCTCTTTCTTATTTCAAGGTGTTTGTATGGCTATTTAATATAGAATATTTGTAATAATGCATCAACATTTTCATAATTCTATCTAAAGTTATACATGATATTAAAGTTGCACCCCTGATGTTTCTGGGGTGATGATCATGATGATCTTGCTATGTTACCTCGAAGATTGTGAAAATTCACCTCCCGCTTCATTGTTGCATAATATGGCTACATTGTAAAGTTTTTCCATATAGATAATTGTAAAAGTGGCCCAAGGCTTAAGCAACACTTAATACTATTTTTGAGTTTTATAACATATTTTTTCTTCAACATTTATTGCCTATAATAGTGAGCACTCAATCATACGTTTTCTTTGTTGTTCTGAATGTGGTAACATTGATCAAATATAAAATTACTAGCATGCATATCTGATAAGAGTAGATCCTCAAGAATTGAGTATGATAATATAGGAGTATTGGTTAATTATTTCTTCACTTCTTAAGTACTTGTTTAGAATCAATGATTCAGCAGAACTTGTTTACTTCTTCAAATACTTTGTGTAGAGGGTGTACTGTGTTAGTGAGTGACTTCACAAAACAATGATAATAAAGGCACAACACAGGAAACTTTTTGCCTTATACAATTTCTTTGGTGTTGGACAATGTTGAACAGATTGAACACTTTCTCTCTGCTGACTATTTATTCCAGGAAACTCACTCATTGATAGAACACTTTACACTTTTTGAGATTTAGTTGAAGAATCTCTTTGTTTGACCCATTATAAGCATTATGAAAAATCTTCCAAAGTGTGATTAGATCATTTAACTAAGTGACCATTATGTTTCGTTATAGTTGAGAGAAAGCACTCTCAATTAGTTTTCAAAATGTAGCAGGCGCATAACATAATCCAAATAATAATACAAAAATGGCCACATTTCAGTTCTTGTAGTAAAGACTCATTTCTCTCTACTTACTTTGTCGACTTGCATTTGCCAATATCCACAATTTAGGTCCACTTTAAAACTTTTTTCATCCAGATAATGCACAGTAAGCTCTTAATAGTGGGCAGATATTTTTCTTTATGATTTCATTCATTTTCCAAATGTTTTATTTTGCCATGATTTATTTTTGAACTTCTTTCATCTTGTCATTACAGCCTCTATGTATATCTTGTTGGTTTAACCTACTTCTTCACAAGTATAACAGATAATGCCCAAACTCTAGTACTTGTTTCAACTTCTTGTTCTTTTATATCTTCTATCTGTTTGAAATCTTCAGCCTGTTTTTAGGAGGAAGACATCTAGCTAAATTCACATATTGGAGCTGCATCTCCTGTATGAATCTTGTGATATATCGTATTTGCTCAGCTTAACTTATGAGATTCACTGGAGCAGATGCCCTAATATACCTGCAACATATTAAACAGTTTCTTGCATTAGTCAGCTGTAAGACCTTGAGATCTCCACTGAAGCAGCTTTTGCAAGTAAGATGATAAGCTATCTATATGTAAAGATTATATATCAAACTTTCCATATTTCACCTTAAAAGTGTTTACTCATGATATTATCTCATGTGAAAGTACTAGCTTACATTTTCCCATAAAGACTTGATTCCAGTTTTATTGTCTGCTATATCATAGTCATAATTCTCTATTATTCAGTTCCACTAGAATTCTTTCAACCATTAATCCCTTATTGCATGTTGGGGCGTTTGTTCTACTACAGCTCAGCCACTAGATGTAAACTCATTCCCAATAAATATTGGTATATGTTTCACTGATTAAAGATACAACGATTACCCTCCTTTTTTCTCACTCGAAGTTCAGTCTCTGCTGTATCAGTTTTCACGTAGTACAAGTGATTTTCCTGGTTATGCGCTGTGAAACTATTTCAAGTTAACCTAGTTTTGCATCCACGTATTTCCACGAAATTAATTTCCAATATGCGTTTTCCTTCCATGCAAGTTGCCCACGTATCATGAGGCTCAAGAAGTTTCCTACAGTAAAGTTAACCACAAACTTCCCTCTTAGTCAAACTTTGTGTTCATTGGCTTTTTGTGTCAGTCTATCTTCCTTTTTCATCTCTGGAAGCAATTTTTCACTCGTTATTATCAAATACCAAATTCCATCGAACTTTTATAGCAGTAAAGCCAGTGTTGACAAAATATTGCAAGACTTCCAATTAATAAATTCATGAAATCGTGAATTGATCTCTTTAAATAATGATCTTCTTATCTCATTCAGGACAGATAGAGTATTTTCATCAGAACTTTGTTCTATGAGTTCAGCTAAATTTTTTGCCACACATCTTGTTAGCTCTTTGTTGTAAATAGTTTGGGCTAAACAACTCTTATTGTCACCTTGGTGTATTAACAGCAGTTGATTCCTCACAGCCTTGATGGTAATGATCGTAATTTTCACATTAACAGTTATGATTTACTGATATGCTTTCTCTACTGATCCTGGCAACATGTTTGTCCTTTCAAACTACACTTCGAACATCTATTTTGGTTTATTTCCTCTATTCTATGCAACTAGTTATTTAATCTGGTTTTCTAATCTAAAAACAGTGTCAACTGATGTTTCAATATTACTCTGACTAAGATAATTGAACTAGCTTTTCAAAATATTCTGTAGGTTCAACTAAATTTTCTTCTTTTCTCTGTATTTATTCCAGAAATTTGCTCTGGGCACTTCTTTGGTGCGTGGTTCCAAAACTCTTGGATAAAATAGATTCAGCTAAAAATGCTTGGTGGTGGTTAATATTTAGTGTTGTTAAAAGTGTTTCTGTTATTTAGGCATTACAATAAGCAATTTATTGTTCTTTTTTCTACACAATTATTTTGAATTGTGTTTGGTGTGCCTTCCATAATACTTTTCTACGATAGCCTGTTAGTTTCTTAATTTGTCAATGCTGAATAATCTAGCTACATTCAGGAATTAGCTTAGTCGTATCACAGCTGAACTAGTTTAGGAAGAGATGACATATCGGTAGTGGCAATAAGTGTAGACCAAATAGATTCTCTTATTCCATAATTTATTTTAAGTTAGAATTAATAACCAAATGTAGAAAGAGGTATGGCTGACCTGATCTTTGCACTTACCCATCATTTTCCAAATGTTTTATTTTGCCATGATTTATTTTTGAACTTCTTTGATCTTGTCATTACAGCTTCTATGTATACCTTCAATACTGTATTAGCAATATCTCTGTAATATCCAATAGCTCCACCACCTTATTTTATAACATATTTTAATGATTCTGTATTAGTATGTCTTTTCATTCTATTCTACTTTTAAATTCCCGTCTTTTTCTTCACTAAAGCATTTCCACATCTGACAACAGTTGTAACATTTATTTTATCATTGGCTAGGTTCCTTTTAGATTTCTTGGTGAAAATAATACGAGTTCTGGTTCAGCTAAAAATGACAAATTAGTTTATTTCTAACAAATTAGTTTTTTCTTTACTGTCTGTACTTTCAACTGTAGGCCTAACTTTAAATACAAATATTTTTAGCATAAACTCTTTTAACTGGTGTATACCTGCTACATTAATAACATTTAACAGAAAATACCTTGATTAATAGTTGGTATCCCGACTCATAAATATAGGTAAATGTAGAATTTTCTCTCTAATCATATGAGCTGGGTTAAATCATACTTATAACACTGATAAATTTCCTGACACAAAATTTGTAAACTCACTGAGTACCCATTAACTTCATCGACTGATTTCTTGTATTTATGAATAATCCACCATTGTTTCTATACATTAGAGGAAGGTTTTCGATCATTACATCACCATTATGAACATTTTCCTCTTGCAAACAAGGATGATATAACATTGACAATAAACAAACTTTACTGAATCATTCGCTCTGCAATTTATATTATTTTCGTCTTCCACTTATTACACAGAATTTCTAAATTACAGTACAATGTTTAATTCCCTAAATAAGAAACATTTAAATTATGACATTAAATGTATGGTTGCCAACAATAAGGTTACAAAAAAGTTGAAATAACAGTATGTGTGTTTTCTTATGATGGTTACATCAGGCTATCTGCTAAGCCCACTGAAGGGAATGGAACCCCAGATTTTAGGATTGCAAATCCGCAGATTTATCGCTGTACTAGCGAGGAATAACAGTACTATAAGTATTGTGTTAAACAGTTATTGTCTCATAAGATTGACTGATTGTATGTAATTAAGCTAAACACTGGGCTATCAGTGCTCTACCTACTATGGATACCGAAACTTGATTTCTAGCAGTGTGAATCCAAAGACTTACAACTGTGTCAGTTAGGGTTTGTCTCATAAAGGTATTTTTTCGTTTTTTTTGCACTTTATTAAAATGTTATTACATTCTAGGCATGGTCAAAACTTTTCTCCTATGTACTTTATGAATGCGACATGGCCAGTAAGAATTTTGTATCATGTACCAACAGTCTCTAATTTTTAATTTAAAGATGTTATTTTGATATTCCGTCATATGTTTTATGCAAAAGTTTAAAATATAATGATTGTGCTTCTGCCTTTGCTTAAAGCCGTTTGAGACTGAATATGGAAAAATTTATTTTGATATTGAGACTTAGAGACTTTGTCATGTGATATATCAGCATATCTTGCAATGTTCTAGTTGTTTTGTTTTTCGTTAATTTTAGTAAAGGACTTTTTCTTTGGCTACAAAAATATTTCAATACTGTGGGGAGCATTGTTTGTTTGTTTGTTTGGAATTTCGCACAAAGCTACTCCAGGGCTATCTGTGCTAGCCGTCCCTAATTTAGCAGTGTAAGACTAGAGGGAAGGCAACTAGTCATCACCACCCACCGCCAACTCTTGGGCTACTCTTTTACTAACGAATAGTGGGATTATCCGTCACATTATACGCCCTCACGGCTGGGAGGGTGAGCATGTTTAGCGCGACCCTCGGATTACGAGTCGCACGCCTTATGCGCTTGGCCATGTCTGTGGAGAGCATCCAGGTTGAATGAACTGGCACTGGAGTATTTCTCGCTGGCTGATTATGACGTTATTTGAAAGTGACAGCTAACCAGTGTTGTCAGGGAATAGATGTTCTAAGGTAGCGTCCTTCATTAAATAAAGAAAGTGAATTTACATTCTAGTCTAGAATGTGCTTTCTTAATTCAATTTTGTAATGAATGGTCTCCCGCGAAATACTTGACTTTATGGACACCATGATGTATAGTTCTGTGACAGTTGATCGAGATAATGTAAGATATAAATGCATTCTGGCGTAAAAATGAGTGTCCGCTATTCCGTATAGGCACTTTGATTATGGTTTCTGCCTCTTGTTTCATATGAGAAGAAAATATTATATATTTCTTAACAAGTTATCCAGTTTCTTTTATTTCACATCTAAAAAGGAAAACTCAATTAAACTTCTTCTACTCAGAAACTCTTCAAACTTCCTGGAAGGACCTATCTTAACTATTAATTGTTCTATCAATGACTTCTTGGGAAAACATATTAAACTGAAAATACCACCTTCAGACATATTGAGTGTAGGGACAAAGTGTGTATGAATGAATAGATCCTGCTTGAATGAAGCAGCAGTAGTCTAGCTGGAACTTGCACATAAAAAGGAAATCCGAAGCTTTTCCTACTTTTTCGTCATATTGTAGACTTTTTTTTTTATCATTGTTTTGACGCTATTAACATTGCTGAGAAGTTGAGTCCGATTTTTGAATGAAGTTTTGTATTTGTTTCGCCGAATTCATACTTGCTGACCATATGTATTGATGTTCAACTCCTCTCACTTATCCGTAGAGATTTGATTTGTAACTATTATTCCGATATCGTATGACCTGTAGTTCCTTTGTTCAGAAATAAAGTGCAATTTCAATATCGTGTTTTGTCTATTTCATTTCACTGACAGCAAATCGGCAAACTAGCATTCTACATATAAGTTATATTCACGAATCTTCTATTTCTGTGAAGAACGAGTAATTATAAACTAGTTATATCCTGGAACTACCACATTAGTTTTAGCAAACTAGCAATAGTTATTTTATGAGAGAATCTTTTTATTTTTAATTTGCAGTGTTATTTATATTTTGTGGATAGTGGCGCTCATCTCGAATGTTGCCTTGAATGCTGCGCTAATCACATCAAACTAACTCGCAGACCAACAAGAATATAGGTATGGTTTTGAGGTATTAATATGAACGATGGGTGTGCCCATTTTCAGGTGATTATTGAATTATCCTAATTTTGAAGCGGAGCGGTCCACGAATACGAGTGGAACGACTAATCTACTTAAAACAATCACATCATTAGATAACTGAGTAGCTTGTTTCATTTTTATAAATTTTTTTGTAAAAGTTGTATTTTCTGTCGTAACGTTATTACTACTACTAATAATAGTAGTAAGCTGGACTTTTCTGGGACTTGTAGGTAACTTATAATTTATGTAACAGCCCAACAACAGCAGGTTAATCTAAACTATATGATATAAATTATGCGTACCGTTTGGGCTCTGATTTGCTTTGCTTGCATTTTGTGCGTCATTATGTTATTATTACTCACTTAAAAATCGAAGATAGATTGGTACTGTGTTATCGTTACTCTCACTCTGAATGTTACTATTTGTGTTAATATAATTTGATTACGAGTTTAACGTAGTAACATATGATATATAACAAAAGACCAAGTGGCACAGTCTGCAGGCTTACAATGCCAGAAACCAAGTTTCGGTACACATGGTGGGCAGAGTGCACACAATTCATTGTGTAACTTTGTGCTTAATTACAAATAAATAATTGTAATAGAATTTTTCTCCCATTTTCATTTGTAAACTTACTGAAATCTATAAGCCATACTAAATTTTAATACACCAGTTCTTTTGGTGATTTGTCTATGTGGTCAAGATCAGTGTCTTTAAATACTGTAACACTGGGCGCAGATAGCCTCGTTGCTTTGTGCCATAAAACACTAAATCAATCAATCAATCAATCTGTAACACTGTCTCCTTTCTATTGGAATTATAAGTGTGTAAATTTTTATTCATTTACTGAAATTCAATTTTTAATTATTGAATAATTTTAAGTAATGAGAGAGTATATTTTGAAGATTCTTAGAGCCATCAGTACACATTAGACTGCAGTTCCATGTTGTATGGTAATATGGAAGTATTGATATATGCCCTATAGAACATAGCCTGTACACAACAACAACAACAGGCAACTTGTTATCCATTAAGGCTGCCTTTTAAATCCACTCTTAATATTTTATGGACCATTTTAAACTTTTGTAAAATGTTTGTCCTATTACTGTCAATAAAAATCATCACAAGCTGTTACTTAAATGGTCTTTTCCAAACTTTGACCCAAGTTTTCTAATCCAGATGTTTTTAAAATACATTAGAAAAGAAAATTAGTGACATTTATTTCTCTTGGTACTCAACAATTTTGTAATCTTCAATACAATCATCTTTTACCCTTTATTTTTTAAAGCAAATAATATATCTTCACCTGTTTGAATAAGCCAATACTTGTATCTCCAGAACCAGCCTAGTGGCCCTCTTCTGAACCTTTTCCAAAAACTTACTGTCTTTTTTCAGCTAAAGAAAGCAAATTTTACACAGTTATCTTGGTGAAGCCATTTTTATTTTTTATCAAATAAGTGTATATTATTCAGATTATATTAACTTTACTATAATCTTAAGCACACTGCCTTGCTTGGCCTTAATTAGTCTACCATTATGTCAAGTTCTTTATCTGTTGTTCTGTTATTGAGTGGGTTTCTGTCAGTATTGAACATATAATCAGAAAAAAATCCTAATACATTACCTTTCACTACTTTAGTTTTTTTCACCAAATATTTGATCAACTCATAAATTGTTTCAAATCATTTTGTAATACCTCAAATTTTCAATACAGCAAGAAGTATTAAAGAGTTTAATATAATTAGTGAATTTTACCAAGATACTAATTATGCTGATATCATTGTCATTAACAAAAGTAAGAGAAAGTTGAGGCTCAATCTATGGTCTGTGATGAATCTTGAAACAAAGTTCCAATTGGACTGGACTCCATTAATAAAAATCATTTGTTTTCTTTCACCTGGTTACATTACAGTCAAATAAACTAGTATTTTCTTATCACCCCATTTCATCGAAAGTCTTAATACATAAATTTACACAATTTTATCATCCAGATAAATAAAATGTCTACAAAACATTAATGCATCAATAAAGCAATATTTCCTGTCACTTAATTCATGTTATCTTTTATATTTAAATAAATTTTGTTTTATTAGACTAAAATTTTCCTCACACCAGAAGAGATAAGTAAATATATCTATCCTAAAAGTTTCTAGGCAATTTTTACCTCATTTAAAACTAGAAGTAAACTTAGTAACTTCATAACCTCAGGCACCTGGCCATTGTCTGTTGATTTTCAAAAAATGAGAAAGGCTGCTCTACTGAACTTTATGACCTTTTTTAAAGTCATGATAAAAAGCTTATCTGTTTCTGATTTTCCCTTTGTTTCTAATCTCTCAATGTTTTTTACCTACCATTAATGGACAAATAATAGCTTCAACAAGATTCAGGCCAATTCTAATATTTCCTAAACAAGGCTTGGGGACAGGATTGTTTTATCTTTTCTAGTAAAAACAGATGAGAACATGTAAGGACATCATCAATGTCAAAATCGTATTACAGACCTAATCTCAATTTTAATAAACGATATGATGTTCTAATGTTAAATAAACTCTGCCTCTCTATATTCACAGTTAATTTGTCCATCTGTCTTTCTCCATATTTCTACTTAATGAGCATTTCAAAATTAGATGCTCTTATAACTTTATGAAATTTACAACCAGTTTTCTTTATTCTAGTACTGATGTGTTTTCTCTCAAACAGAATGATGGCAATATTGTTAAAATTGTATAAGATTTGTGCATCTCTCATCTTTTCTTAATTGCACACAAGTGCAACTAATGATGAAAGATGCTTCATATTCACATTTGGCCTCATTTTATACAGCAAAGTTACTGGGAGTTTATAGAAAATGTTTCTACTTTTTTTCTTTATCATTCTGTACAAGTTGTTATGACAAGTGAATTGGTGAGAGTAGTTTCTTATGCAGTATATTATACATAATCACAGTTTGCAGCCACATTGTATTTTATATGGATTTACCACAGTTTGAACATGTGGTATTTCATTTCACAAATTGTCTTTCAATATATACTGGATTTTACATAGAAACTGTTTTCTTTATATTTATACTTAAGTGTATATCAAGGGCTTGCAAGATGGCTCATATTTAGGTAGTGTCCTGGTGTTATTGATTGACATTACACTTTCTTTTCCTCATTCATTACTTTCTTGTTTTAAGTGTTATTTTATTCTTGTTTTAAAATGCATTAGCTTTAATTTTAGTATACTACCTTTTAATTTCTTTGTGATAAAATTGTATTCTTACTGTATATTTTTTTGATGGAATTCACACTGAAAAAGCTCTTTCACAAAAATGATATCAGAATTATGAATCCAGAAGTTTGTAATAAACTGGAAATTTCCAACAGTGAAGTTATGAACTTTCTATTGCAAAATACAAATATTACATATATATTATAATGTCTGCTTCTCTTTATGAGATATAATAGAATTAGTTCTACCTTTTCACAAACAAGGATTTTCCTGTTATATGTGGAACTCGACATTCATTTATTCATTCTTGGAAATTCAACAAAGTTATTGCTACTGATTATGGGTTTCGAAGTTTTAGAATAATACAACTTTTTATAAATTTTGATCTATACACTTGAATTTCTGGTGAAGTTACACTCTTGGAGTCATTTTATAGATTTTCACCTGTAATAAAATATGTTTATGGAGGATTGTTGAAATTACTGCTGAGAGGAAATGATCCAAATTTGATTAGTGTTTAAAGCAATGTAACTATAAGGTTTGATATTTTAAAAATTATGGATAGTAGTGAATATCAGATTTGAGTTGATGAGCTGGCTTCATTAGTTAGGAGCTAATTAATGTTATGGTGAAAGATATTAACAGATGTGAAGATATGCATTCATAGTTTTTATCAAGAGGTTTTAACTGGTGAAATTTGCTAATGCTTTGCTCTTGTGAATTGAAGGCTCAGATCTATGACTAAGAAATTTAGTATAGAGGCCAGGTTATTGTATTTAAACCACCCTTGTTAATGCCATGGCAAACCATTTTGTTCACAATTCATTTTCTTTCAATTTGTGTCTTTGGTAGCTGTTCTATTTTGAGATAAAAAAGTATGTGTTAAGAGAATTGTATTTTGTTTAGTTAGGCAGGTGTATTTGGAATGTGAAAAATCAATATACACACACACATTTAATGATAAATTATAATCGGAACCTGTTATAAAAATCAGGCATTTTAATCTTAATCAAGTACTAAGAACTTTAAGTTTACTGAAGATTTGATATGTATTAAATATTTGTATTTTAGTGTACTTACTTGATTGTACTGATATGGTATTTTCTCTTTTCAGATGTTTCTCTGTGTAATTGAGAGAGATACCTGTTCACTGAACTGAAACTATTTTACCTTGAAAGCATGGCAAGCACACAGTACATAAAGTCTCCATTAGATGTACTTAACTTTGTTCCAGAAGGACATGAAAAGGCTTTGAAGCAGGCTTTTTACAACACAGCTGCAATCCTCTTTGTTGCCTTTGCCTTTACTGCTGCTGTTGCAGTATATTTTGTTTTTGAACCTTTCTTAGAGCCACTCTTGTGGGCTGTGTTGTTTGGATCTGTTCTTCACCCATTCAAGCAGAAGTTGACATTACTTTTCAGAGGATGGCTCAAGGGACTTCATGATGATGGAACTCCTCTTGCTTTTGGTTTAATTGCAAGTCCATTCAAGGTCATAGATAGTATATCTGAAGGCATTGGATATTTTGTATTAAACTACATTCAAGTATTCATTGGGCTTGCTGTTGGCCTTCCTATGCTTTATTTTATCTATGGCTTACTTCCAGAAACCTTTTCTTTTGATTTATGGATTGGAATTGTTGTGTTTTTTCAGAGTGCTTCAAATGTCTTGGAATTCTTCAGCAATGCTGGCCTACTGGTAACTATATTTTAGATCCATCTTTATTTGGATAGTAACTCCATCTGTATGAACAATTCTTTTGATATGACATATTGAAACATTTGAAACGTGTTTTAAGCTTAAAAGTACATTTGCTGCAAGAAGACAAAACCATTGAAACAAGTAATGTACATTAGAGCTGGGCAGCTAGTGGAATTCAATAATCAATTAATTATTGAAGGCATTAATGAATTACATGCAGCTAATAGACTGTTATCAAAAGAGATTTGGGCAGTTGAATTAATAGAAAATAGCATAGATCAGAAGTATTAATTTCACTTGGGGATTAGTTTCCTGAGTTGTGACACAAATGAGTTATACTGAACAATCTTGAATTAATCAAATGATAATGAGTAATTGTAATGACAGTATTTTGTTTATTTGAATAGTGGGAATGATTTTCTTGACATTAATTGATTTAATTTAATTTTGATTAATTTTTTTTTCACATGGCCCTAAATGATGCTCAGAGGTAATCTGTCGTATTGAGTAATTGAGGTAATTGCCCATCTCTGATCTACATACTGCAGTACTAAGTTTTTAATTTTGACATACTCACATTTAAAAATATGACATTAAAATGGGTATAAAATGGTCATTAGGTAAGGGTACAAGTATATTTATATGTTGGTTTTGTGTAATATGTTTCAAATATTAAATCTAGGTATGGACATTGGTGATTGGATATATACTTCTTGTGGTAATATGGTGGACACCTCATTCTCAACGTATACTTCCTCTGATGTCTGTCTGTGTTTGGATGACTGTTATATTTCATTTTGCAACAATTGCTGGTTTTCTGCGTGTTCCTATACTGTTCATTCTTCTAGTCCTTCTGGTGGTGGGTTTTTTTACTGAAGTGAAAGAAAACTGGAAACAGAATGACTCCGGAGGTACATATGTAAATAAATTCTATTGAGTATTAATTCTACAGCCTTCATGGCTTTAAAGGTCAATCATCATAATGTAATTTTACAGATAATCAATAATAACAATTTCAAACACAACATTTCAATTAAATGAAAGTAGCCTGAATTATATATTTTCTTCAAAATATATAAACAAAATATCCTTATATAAACTAAATACATTGAAATATACTACAAAATAAATTAGTTTATGCTTCTCATATATACTTTATCTTATTGTCTGTTTCTTTGACTGAAACTAATTACACTTTTTCCTGTTATTTTAGGAACACAATATATTTCCATAACAATATGATAGAAATATACCCCTTATTTTATTTTTCCTTTTTGTAATTCCTAGTCATAGTTGTTACTATTATGTAATTTTAACTAACTTACTCAGGCACTGTTACTTTTGCCCCTTTTTCTCCATGTGTTTAAAGTGGTAACAAAATGTTTGGGAAGTATTTTTTGTAAATTAAAGTTTTTAGTTTTGTACTACAAGAATTTTAAATTTGTTCAAAATACATTAATTAAAATGTTTGTTGTGTTTGCTAGGCTTTTTGTTTAGAACTTTTAACATTTAAGTTGTGTATATTTAATCTTCAAATTACCAACCTATGATTTGTCACAATTTATACATTCTAAGATCTTTGTGTTTCCATAATTGCAATTAAAAATATCTATTATTGTTTTTGTAGTTTTAATATAACCTAAATTACATTAATTCTTTAATGGATGGTATCTTGTATGTTTTGGTTATACAAATATATATATATATGTGTGTGTGTGTGAATAAAAAAATTTTCTAATTTTAATTTTCACAGCCTTTTTTCATCCATCAATTTGTAGCATGTTGTTAAGAAAAAAAAAAACGTTATTGTACTGTTTTAGCTCAAATATTTCTTAAAATATCACACCAGGTGCATAATGAAGTTACAACATTGTTGCTTAACTATTGCTGAAAACTACACTTAGTTATTTTACACATTTTTATACTGTATGCAAAGAAGATAATAATTCTGATGATTTGCCTTAGAGTGATAAATTATAATTTTTCTGTTTGACAGTGACTTATTATAAGTACCAGTTGCCCCTCACTTGTTTTTAAATTAAATGGTTTAAATATCACTTTATAGTTAGTTGAAAACTCATGATTTAAATGTCAGGGCTAATTATGCAATTACTAATTTTTAGTTTTTATGAAAATATAGAAGTTTATTTTCAGTCTGTGACTGTTTAGGAAATAGATTCTTCATCTCAAGCCCTTTATGTTTGGATTTTAAATAAATTTAGACATATAACTAAGATATATTTTTTGCAAGCACAAATTATTTGTTTGTAAATACAGTGGAAAAAGATATCCAGCCATCATCTGTGGGTTCCTTAAAGTCTACTACAGAATGGCTCACTGAAGGAAGTGCATACACTGAAGAGGTCACACAAGTTATGGTATGTTGTTGAACTTTTGTATTAAGATATATGATTAAGTATTTGAGTTTTGGCAATTTTTTCAATTGTACATTCATTTATTTTAATGGTGTATTGTTTTACTGATATGCTATAAATATGTAATGTGCAAATATGAACTGTACAATTAAAAGTGGAATCTTTATGGACCTATAGGTTTTTAAATAATTATGCACAAAATTGCTTGCGAATCCATGACTTGTTTATATTATCAGTCACACAAGAAGTGTAAATATATGAGAGTACAATTAATATTGTAGTTGATCTTAATTTATTATTTGTATTTTCTGATTATCTTACACGGAACAGGAATGATTTGATCTCATATTTTGGTCAGTTTTTCACACTAAATGTTATATTAGGCCTCTTGGTATGAACACCTGTATGTGGTGAGAGGATCTCCCAGAGAAGGTTTTATCTTTAGTTTCCTCCTCTGGGATTTGAATGTCCACCCACGTGTTTGCTGTGCATGGTGACCTATGTAGGGGAGTAGAGGATCCTAGTTGTTGAGGGGTCCCACCTTAATACTTCACTTTGGCCTTGAATATCTGTGGACGGGCAGTCTTGGGATGATCCCTCCAGGTTCATTTGGTGTAGGGTCAACTGAGTTCCAGTGTTGGGCATTTTCAGCTGGTGTTGTGGACATTGTGTCTAATGCTGGTATTTGGGTATAATGCTCACAAAAAACTGGTGTTGCTGCGATGCCCATCCACAAAAAGAAAAATAATTAAAATTAGATTACTAGAAAACAACCATGTATGGATGACTGTTCAGTAGTCACCATCACAGTCTGATGCAACACTTTTATTTCTCGTTCTGCATTTATTGTCTGAGAAATCCTTAATGGAGATGTCTTCCTCTTTCATTCAATAGGGATTAGAGGGACTTGCTAACTCTCCCAAGTCAGTGAGAAACCTGTGTTTGAGAGACATTTTGGTGGAAACAACTTCACCACAACACACCAAATTCCTCTTGAAGTCAAAGGCTATTGAGATTACTCACCATGCGTGTTTGAATTCTTCCAGAAGATTTAGAGTTGAGAGGGATTTAAAAAAAACATTTTCAAGTCAGAGATCCTTGCTGGTTTCTCGAACCAAGGTGTTTCTGTGGTGCTCTATCTCCATTCAGAAGGACAAAATAATGCTACCTACAAATATACTTATTTTGACATTTACATTGCCACATCCACCTCCCACTTGGAAGGCAGGATACTTAATTTGTAAGCTATGGCCACATATTCCCAACCCTCTCCAACGTTTTCAGTGGCAGTGGTTCAAATATTCTAAGATCTCTTGTTGTGGATCATTAATATGTACTTGTGGTGGCAAAGGCTATGATGCCTATGATTGCAAATTGGAACCACACTATGTTAATTGTAGTGGTTCATATCCCTTATACTTTTGATCTTTTCCTCAATAGGTGGAAAAGAAATAGATGCAACATTTAAAAACTGTAAACAATCTTTCATATCCTGTGACTAGGAAGTTACTGTTTCCCATTTCATTTTGAACACAAGCTGCTGCACTCTGTTTTACTGCTACAGTAGGAGTGTAGACATATTTTTCCATGTCTCCAAAAGAGTTGTTTTCAAACCATGTAAAGTCTTTTGCCTTCTGTGGCTATGAGAGTTAACAAGTGAATGTCTACTCCAATCTCTGTTCCTACCAATCCTTCCAGTGATTGCTTGGGGCCCTTCCTTTGCCCCTGGCTTCTGTTGCATGTTAGGTCCATCTTCGGCCTGAGATGTCAAATGATTATTAGTTCTCAACCTTAGTTGCTGGACTCTGCATTTACTGACAGATATCTGCTCACTTGATCCAGGGCAGAATCCATGAATGTTAAAAATCTCCTTCTAATAAAGAAAACCAACATGGTCATAGATTAAAAGATTCTCCATCTGAATAAAAGTCACCACATTGACACAGCAGAATTGTTGAGGTTTCATTTTGAATATAGATGACATTAAGGCCTTGTTTGATTATTATCATTTTGCGCATCTCTCCTTAAAGGAAATGTTTCTGAAACCTGCCAGTGCAATTGCATTGGCAATCCTTTCTTTCAGCAATTTCATTTATACAGAAATGTCAGGCTCTGTGACTTGATTGCATGGAGGAGTGGAACTGCTGGTTGATGAACATGCACCCACCCTGTCTTTGCCACTTGATACACCCTTGAAGGCCATAGTTATCTGTGTTTCCTTGGGTTGTACCATCACTGTCTGTTCTCTTTATCTGTCTTCTTAAGAGACCTATGATAGATCAGACCTTGTTACCATTTCCTTTTTAATTTTGGTGGATTTTAATGGGCATAATACCATTTTGGATGGTGTTAATATTGATGGGAGGGGCCATTCTGTAGAGAATATGCTATTGGCTTTTAACCTTTCTCTCTTCAGTACTGATTCTTATACTTATTTACATGCGCCAAGTCAGTCTTTTACTTTTGTTGATTATCTGCTCCCTTTCACTTTTTTCTTATTTCTTTTGGGGGGTTGGCAGTGACCCATGGGGCAGTGATAATTTTCCTATCATTTTGAAGGAGACTGGCTGTGATCAATGCCATCTGACCCTTCTCCCTTGGTGGAAGCTGTCTCTCTTTTACTGCTCTTTCGGAACTTGATCCTACCGTTGTCTGTAAGCCATCAATAGATGTGTGGCAGCAGTGACTGACTATTGTCCAGGCAGCTACTCATCGTATTCCTACAACTGTGACATGTTTTTCATAGTATTTTCATCTGTGGTGTAATCCTGCTTGCCACATGGACACTGTGGATTCAAAAATTGGCCTGGAATACCTTTTGTAGGTACCCCACACTTTTAAACCATATTGCTTTTCAGCAGGCTTGTGCACATGCTCAGCAGATAAGGTGTTAAGACAGAAGGAATCTTGGATTAGGTTCTCAACCAGCATGTCTTCTGCCACCAGTTCCAAAGTCATATGGGAAAAGACTAGAAAGGTCAGTGGTCAGGAAGTTGCTGATGTCCAGAGCATTGCTGATGCTCTTGCCAGTTCTTAACCAGTGGGGCAGCAGACCATGGAAGCCTTTTTTAGTGTGCTCAATACCATTCATTTTATAGTAGTGGTATATACCAGTATATAGTAGTGGTATTCTACTGGTATGCATGACATTGAAGCTTACCTTACTACAAATCTGATACACAATTTCATATCTGTCAGGTGTTGGATATTGTATTTTGCCATCCTGCCATTCACCATTTTGGCTGAGGAATCCCCTCTTCTACCATTCACTGGATGTTTATTCCCAGCAGTTATGGTGCTGGTTTTATTGAATGTATGCTCATGATGAAGTAGATTCTTGGAATGGAGGCCTATCCTCCCTACCAGTTGTTATGTCCAAGGTTTATGGTAGAGGACCCTTTTCCTTCTGTGAACCAGATATTTCTGTAATGGTTTGCCTGGTGTGGGTTGAGATGAATTTTATGTTTACAGTCCAGCATTAGAAGGATACTAAGATTCCTTCAAAATACTGTCCAATTGATTTGATGAGCTGTCTCAAAAATATCTTGGAGAGAGTGGTTAATGCTTATCTTCATGTTAGTTCTAACTCTGTTCTTATTAATATTCAAAACTGACTGGCCCATTTTTGTTTAGTTTTTCTAGATACGTGGCCACTTTGCTATTTGCATGAGTGAGTGCACTGACACTGCAGCTAAGTTTTTCTGCTCTGGTGCTGTTATGACTATGCCTGTCCTATACATGGACTACAATTTGCTGAATTAGATCTGTTCTTGGATGACATTGCCATTCCACTGATCTGTCCATCCTTCTGTTTCTTATTACTATCCCCCACCTGTAACATATCTGTGAGTGATCTGAAGAAGGCAGATACATCTATGTAACTTTCTTTTCTATTCTAATTTATACAAATGGTTCAAAAGCAGGTGACTATGGAATTCTTCCATGATTTGTTGTGACTTGATGGTTGCTCATAGGATTCTTTCTACAGTTTCTCTGTTCACTGTTTAGTCGTATGTCATTTCTCTTGCTCTAGATCATATGGAAGCTATACAGTACACCAACTGTACTAATTACACTGATTCTGTTAGCTTTGTATTTGCTCTGGAATTGCTTGATGTTAGTTCTCACTCTGTTCTCAGATATTCATAAACAACTGACCTATTTTTCTTTATCTTCTGTTTTCATCTAGTTTTTTGGGATAATAGGACAGATCAGGAATGAGCTCGCTGACACCATTACTGAGTCCATCAGCTCTGATGCTATTGTGGGCATGCCTGTTCCACATATGGACTATGGTCTTCTATTGAAGGCTCAGCTTTGCACCTCTCAGCATTCTCCAGGAAGTTCTCCTGGCTAGGCTGTGCATTGTTCACAATTTTTTAACCCCTTGTTTTCTTTTAACTAGGACTGATTCATCAATTTGTTGCCTTTGTCATTATGATTCTGAGCAATGAAACCATTTTCGACGTATTTTCTATGGGTCTATTCTTCACATCGGATGGTGACACTGTCCAACTTTATTGTATTTTTAAATTTTTTATGAGATATTAGCCTTTTTAATTCTATTTGAACATTTTATCTGAATTTTAGTCATTTTTAGTTCAAGCTGTATTTATTTTTCTCTAACAGTTTTCAGTGGTTGTTTGGCACATATAAACTAGTAGCTATGATAAACAAACAAGCAATTCTATTGGGCAAAAAACATAGTATTTTCAGTATAGTGCAATGCAGTGAATATTATAAAAAGAAGTTTGTGAATTTGAGAGTTAATGCTGCTATGCTTCTTGAAAGAATGAGAAAAAATGGAACAGTGCTTTTAATATTTTTTGTTGTTTCAGAGTAATGAATTAGAAAATGCATCACAACAAAAGGTACAGGTGGAGCCCTCTACACCAGAGCGAGTATCACAAAGGCTTACTAAGCCTTCTTCTCTCCCATTTACACCAAGAAAAAATGAAACCAAAAGCCAAGCAAAATTGAGCAACTTGTATTTATATGGACTTGTGTGGGCCTGCATTCTGACTGAAATTTGGTTAAATTTATGGCTTTTAAACCTCCTCCCACTGCCTGTTATATATATTGTTATTAAGAAATTAGGTAAGTTGAAAAAATTAATCCAGGTTCAGTTTGAGAATTTATCTCTTTTGTACACTTTCATTTTAAGATGCTAATTACTGTTTCAATGAAAATTTGTAATTAATACATTTTTAAAGTTTTGCTACATAGGTGGTAATTGTTTAAAAGTATTAAAAGTATCAATACTATTTCAATACATAGTAGGATAAAAGTAAAGGACAGCTGTCAGTTAATGAAATGTAAAGTTTGTAAAGTTAGATATTTTAAAATGGTTTACTTATAATTGATTTAAGTCAGTCAAGTCAAGGATCCTCAAATGTGCATGTTTATTGAACTTGGAGAAGAATGATTTAAATAAGTTATCAATTTCCTCTGAGCTGTGATTATACCAGTTGGTGTCACATAAACTAACTGATATCATAATTAAATGATTATTTAATACTAGTGTTTCTGATTATTAATATTTTCAATTAATATTTTCTTACCCTGTCTCTCCTATATTTGAACCAGTTTCACCCTTCATTCCCTTACCCCTCCTTATTTTTAACCCTTGTCAACCTGTTTTATATTTATTTTTTATTTTTCTCCTATTGACATTATATCATGGTTCAGATGTGTATACTCTTGATGCCCCATGTACCTTGTTTCACAGTTCATGTGTGATTCTTTTTTTCAATTGTTATCCATTGCACTGTCTTGCAGCATTTCTCCAGAAATATCCAACAATCTAAAAGACATTTCTTGTATTTTAGTGGAGTGTGGGAGTCCTTGTCACTTGCTAGTTCTCAACCACTGCTGCAGTAGACCATGGAAGCTTTCTTTAGTGTGTGCTCAATACCATTCATTTTGAGTATATAGTAGTGGTATTCTACTGGTGTGGATGACATTGAAGTTTACCTCATTACAAACCAAAACTTTTAGCTGAGGAATCATCTCTTCTACCATCCCGTGGATGTTGATTTCCAGCAGTTATGGTGCTGGTTTTATTGAATGTATGCTCATGATGAAGCAGATCCTTGGAATGGAGGCCCATACTTCCTACCATTTCTTGTATCCAAGGTTTATGGTAGAGGACCCTTTTCCTTCTGTGAACCAGATATTTCTGTAATGGTTTGTCAGGTGTGGGTTAAGATGAATTTTATGTTTATAGTCCAGCATGGCCTAGCTTCCCACTTCTAATGTTAGTTTTGTATATACTGCCCAATCTCTAAGTAATATTGGACTGTACAGAAAAGAGGACTTTTGTGAGAGTAGGAGTTGTGTTGCATTCCTGTTGGTGTAGGGTTGCTGCATGATCATTTGTATGATAATTTTCAGATGTCTTGCATAAATACTTGTGAGGGTAGATGGGAAATATCAAGGCTAACAATGAACAGAAATTTTTGCATATATATGTGGGGCAGTATTATTCAAGAGGAAGTATTTTTAGAGGAAGGTAACTTTTAGAAATACATTTTCAGTTTAGGAAAATATAAATATTTAGGTTTATGAATATTACTACCTTTGCTTTTTTTTTACTTTATCAAGTAATAGACATATTGCTACTATATTATTTTCTCTTAAGTTTATTAAACTTTGCTGACTTGGAGGGATGGTCTTGGGTTCATTTCTTCTTGGCATCTTTTCACCAAACTTGTTTGCTCCTATTTCTGTCATTACAAAACTACTAAGGCTATTTGCCATGGTTATTAATTTTAGTCAGAAGGCAATTGTGATTTTTTCCTCTGAACTGCTGAATAGAAAGAAGGTAACTGCTGTGCTGCAAACCTTTTATTTGTTTGTTTGTAGTGTGATTTGGAGAAAGCAGTAGTAACTGATTGGTCAGATGTAATCAGTTAATTGGGCCATTGATTAATAAATGTCACTAACTATCCAGTTCTGTTTAGAAAGTATATTTTGTGAAGGGTGAAATAATGAATGTTATATATGTACATTTGACATTTACTATATATTTTTTTTAATTACATCTCTAGGCTGTCACTTTGGGTTATTCAGCTTCATCAAAGAAAAGCTTTCTGCTGCATGGGCAGTTGGAATGGACTGGTGCCAGAGTAGAAAGGAGGCTCTTGTCCCTGCACCTGTTCGAGGCTTGGGGAAGATGCTTGCTCGAGGTGACCGAAAGGTAATTTAAACTATGAAATTACAAACCTTATTTACATACTCTTTATTACCTATATGAATTTAATATGATAATTTTTTATTCAAATATTTTTTCATAAATACACTAGAAATTATTTTAATGTAAGATTAAATACATTTAGATTAAACATGCATATCATTATAAATCTACTGAGATGGTAGGGCAAAATACACAGATACTAAACTACAGTAATTTTATACATAGTTCATAGTTTTTTCTAAATGACAGTGGTCTTATTGTGTAAGTAATTCTGACCACTTGTTATATTTATCAAAAAGAGAGTTTAATCTTGATGTAGGGAACACATTAATATTGATGTATGTTAAGTCAATTAGAGACCTTGCAAACATTATATATACACACATGTATATATATATGACAGTAAAGATATCAGAAGTCTAAACATTTTTGTAAAGGGAGATCATGAGGAGTGGAGTCTCTGTTTAACCACTTCTGACCAGCATGCAAAAAACAAACATTGATACATGGTTAAACAAATCAATAATGTTATTCAATTATATTATCTCTGATAGTATCAATTTTCATTATTTAATTTGTTTTAATTTTTGGAGCACATTAAGTGTGATCCATTCAACAAATCAAGATGTTTTTATTTGCCTTATATATAGACTTGGACCCTCTTTGTAACATATCACAGAATAGGATTAAAATCAATATATAATATCAAGAGTTGGCACTCAGTTAACAACTAGAAATAGTCATAAGTACTAGGGCCATAGATTACTAGTGATAATGAAGATGACATAATCATTACAGCTATATTCTGTGAACCTAGTAAAGAACAATTTTGTAGATGTTAACTCTTCAGAGTTGTACATTGTCCTGGTTTTAGGTAACCTTTGTCATTTATTCCACATTACCCAAGCTCTTAACATGGGAAACGTTGATGACTGACAACAGAGCAATAAAATTGTTTAAAAGAATGGTGTATACTGCAGGCACATCATTGCAAAAATCCAAAATTCCATACTGGTCAGTTGCCACTCAGTTTATTCTCACAGTTTATTAGCAATAATAATTAGTAATAAAGTAAATGCACTGAACTTTTATGTTATGGTCAGAATATTCTTGGTAATTACAATATCACTAGTTGTCTACAAGTCTGTAAACTGTGCCACAGAGAGAAACATTGGTGAACTCAGAACTTGTAGAATATCTAAGGCCATAGAAGAAAATAGTGTTGCATGTTTTTTTGATGCTGCAATAGATTACACTACTGATATGAAGAATATGGAAGAAAATAGTGTTTTTGATAGGAAAGAATGAGTTTTCTTTGAAACAGTTGGTTAAGTCCTGTTCTACTTGACTCCACTCTGTTTTACCAAACTGTATCAAAGTTTTCCTTGAAGTTTTTTTAGCTACTGAAATAGTCGTATTTGTTCTGGGCAAAGCAGTCAAGGTTTGCATAATTTTTCATTTTCACAAACCTGTAAAGCAATAGGTTTGTTATGGAGAAGTGATCTGTCAACACCCTCAAGAAATGTAAGGAAACAACAATTTACTCAGTTCAAAAGCATTCAGGGTTATATTTCTAAGAATGAATATTTTTTTTAGTGGAAAGGGATATAAATTAAATATCACACTTCTAGTTGACAGCAAAACCAATACCTTGTTTTTTTGTTTATTATTGAGTACTCTTATCACCATACAAATCAGTAACAAGTGTTTGTTTTATGAAAGTTTAAATGAGACTGTAATGGTTTTGTACAAATACTCAACTATTTTTAAAATATCTTCTTGAAATACACTTTAAATCATTTAATACAGTACAATCTTTCTATGTTTACAGAAATTCTAAATTATTGATGTAGCTAATATTTCTGTCTTTCAAAGGAAGAAAGAAATAACTTACTGAATTGTAATAAAATAACACAATAAAATATAATTTACACATGTTTAATGATTTAGAAATATGACCAGTAATCAATAAGCATTTGTTACAGAATGGAACCATGGTTTCAGGAGGTTTTTGAATATTAAGTGAATGATGTAATGTGTATAAGTTAAGTTGGATATTGCATGGTAATGTTAAGGTTTAAAAGGGACTGTGTGACAATAAAGAATTATTCAAGAGTTATGAGGATATAAATGTTAATCTTAGGATTGTTTTTCTCTTTATAGGTGATAGCTGTATTGGAAGGATCCATTGATACTTTCACAAGTATTGGTGTTATATTGATTGTTTTGATACTGACAGTTGTTGGGACAATTTTCCTTTCTGTACAGGTAATAATTCCATCGACTTCTGATGAAAAAGATCATTAGATATTTTATCAACTAATGTGACATACGAGTTACCAAGCTTAATTCTGAGAAATTCTGTTTTTTACTTAAATTTTTAAACAAATTTTTACTTGAAGCCTGAAAGGTTTGTAGGTCACTATAGGGTTAAAGTATTCTGTCAACACTTGGACACTGTAATTACAACCAATACTTTTGATATAATCTCAATAATGTCTTGCTTTGTTATTTATGTTTCTGCTGGAAGAAATAATATTTTATTAACTAATGTGAAACACAAGTTACCAAACTTAGTTTCAAAAAAGTAGATACTGTGCACAATACTGTGCATTAGTTTATTTGTGTTTACTTTTTTTAGTGTGTTACATGTCAGAGAGTTAACATTTTTTCAGGCAATAATACTAATTGACAGCAAATTATTTACACAGCTTTCATCCTGCATTCAAGTTGAAAGAACTTAATACTGTACTAAGTTTCTGCATCCATAACCTGTAAATAATTGTCACTGAAGAAGAAAGGTGCATTTTGGAAAATCACTGAGGTTATAGGTTTTTTCTGTAAAAATATTTAGGTTAGTTTAGCTGTTTCAGGTTAATTTGTCTTTTTTAAATTTTGTTTTTTTTATTAAATATTGACAAAAAAAAGTTGTGTAATTGATGAAGGGCAGTTATTAAAGCTATTATTTTTATTTATGAGAACAGTTCTAATGACAAATAACATGACTACAAAAATGATACCATTCCATATTCGGCCAAACATTTTACATTAAATTTACAAATATTTAGTATAACACTTAAAAGTGCAGTGAAATATTTGTACCATTTCAAATATTTATGAGAAGATAAAAAATAAGTGAAGAGGGAGACAAATAATTAGATTCTTGAAACATTGAAGAGGTAGAGAAGTAGGACACAGCATCTCCTCCTCAAATTCCCTCATAAACTTTCATGCAACAGAACAAAAGTTCATTTATTGTATGATATTTTTTAGCTTAATGTTTACAGTTTTTTATTTAAATAAGTGCTGCCATTAAAGTTTGGTTCGACATAGCTAGGTAGCTAGGCCTCATAATCCCAGGGTGAGAAACTGAAGTCATTGTTCCACCAAACATATTCACCCTTTTAGCTGTGGAGCCCTTATAAAGTGATGGCCATTCATGCTATTTGTTAGTAAAAGAGTAACCAAGAGCTAGCAGTGGGTAATGATGACTAGCTTCCCTTTCCTCTGGTCTTGCACTGTTAAATTGTGGTCAGCTGGCACAGATTGCCCTCTTGTAGCTTTGCACAAAATTCAAAAACAAACCATTAAAGTTTTAGAAAATTATCTTCTATAAAATAAAACTAATTGAACTATTTATATGCAGAATGTCTCTTTGGTGTATGTTGTATTAACATTTGTTTTTCATAAGGTAAAAAGTACAAACTGCTAACTAATTTAGATATTTTATTCCTCATTTATGATTTTTATTTGGGGAATAAACGTGTTGAAACTTTCCACTTGTGGATAAGATTTGTTGACATATGATGTAAAATTGCAAGTGTGTAGTCTGTGTTATTTATTTTTCATTCAAATAGTTTGTAAACAGCAATACATTTAAAGTTGTTAGAGTGAAAAACTAAATTTTAATGCTTTACATTTAAAAAAAATGTAATTCTCTAAAGCCAATGACAGTTTAAATTCAACATTTAAAAGCTGAGGTAACTATTTGTCACAGTATTTTTCATAGAGTTAATATTCCTTTTTATGTATAAAACATTTTCTGTTTGCATGCCTGTAAGTAATCTTAACTGTAACATCTTTTAATGATGTGTAAAGGTAATCAATTAACCTTATTGTTTCATCTTTTTTTATTTTGGTAAAGTAATTAGTTTGGCAGTTCCTATTTCAGTTGCAAAATTTCCTCCTTGTAATTTGAGACTACTTGAGTTGAGTAATGTTGCTTTTGAATGACTTTATCCAATTTTTATAAGGATTACAGACAAAATTTAAAAGCCAGTGAGATAGATACTATTTGTTTAATCTAGTTGTAATAAAATGCAATACATTAATTGAAGCTGCAACCTATAACATTCCTGCTGTTTAAGGGTTAAGAAACATAGATGCATTTTAAGAGTTGTCAAATACTGCTACTTGAGTTATACCAGAGTAATCCTAATCTTGGCAATGACTACTGTTGACCAGCTGTTTTCTCCTTAGTCTATCTATCAGTTGAATATTCTGAATAAATATATACAAATAACTTTGTATTATACATTTCAAACAAAGCAGCTTGTATATTATATTATTTTCCTGAGAAGGATAGTCAAAAGACTGCATTATTTTACCAGTTAATAAAGCCTTTATTGTAAGTAGAAAAAAGTATGTTTTTTTTATTATTATTTGTGGAGTAAGATTATGTAAATAGAATTACCTTCAACAGATTTATGGTGAAAGTATGCATTTGGTGGAAGTGACTAGCAATTTGATCAATCGAGTTGTTGTACATAATCCAGAACTGCAGCAATTGTTGCCTGAGAAGTTACAAGATGTTCAGGGGACTCTAGATTCCATGGTGGGAAATGCATATGTGTATGGAAGAGAATGGATTTCCACCACGGTGAGAAAATCACAATGTTAAGAGTATTCTCAGATACTCTGTTATTTTTATATTTACTTTTGTTTAGGGTTTTTTTTCATCATAAATTTTTGTTTCCTTCAAGTATAAAATTATGAACCTTTTAATAATCTCTTGTTTACCTTTTCATGTTTTTGCATAATAAATTATTATTTTTTGTATAACAGGTAAGAGATTTTATTGATGAAAAGGATGAAAATAGAGCTGCTGTTGTTGAGGAACAGATTTTAGAAGTTTGGGATCGTATTTATCATCTCTGGATAACCAGGAATGCTACTAATGTTACCAGTGCTTTTTCATCACATCCTGGAATGTCATGGAGTGATCTAGTGGATGGAATGAAAACATTAAATTTAACGCTTTTGGTCAGCTACGTCCAAGAGAACATTGGCACCCTAATAGCAGTAAGATAAGTGTTTTGTTAGTAGCATATATTGGAACATTGTGGATTCATCTGTCATTTATTTATTGAAATTAAAATCTGTGTAACAAACTAGGATGCAGATAGTAATTATATTGATGTCATTCTTGTTTAAATGTATGCCTGTTTGTTTACACATAGCAAAAATACTTGATAAAGAAGGGTATTTTATTATGAAATAATTATTTAGAACTGCCATTTTATTTAGAACACAAAACAAAGTAATAAAAAACATAGCAAAATCTACAGTATGTTTGAATTCTTTAGATGTAATGGGAATCGGAATGATTAATTTATTCATGTAGTAAAGCTTATACACTTTACTATTTATAACCAGTACACTTTAAATTTATGTATATCTAGTCATAATGAACATTGTCTTACTAAAAATTAAACATGGATAAAATATCAAACTTAAATAGAATTAATGCAAACATTGAAATTTAATAACAGAACAGTAACATTAGTTTGTGAACAAGTCACAATTTAAAATTATTGAAGAACTCTAAAATTGTGTTTTTAAAAGTTGTTCATTTTTTTAGGAGACAAAACTGACAACATTTTTATTAGCATTATATTAATGTTAATGAATCTTGGTTTGATGCAAAGACTGGCTACTTTATTGTGATCTTCACCTAATACTGAGTTGAATAATATTTACCACAATAACAACTTAGATTAGTATAGAAAAGACTAAAGATATCAAAATCTTATTTAATAATGACTTGTTCACTTAAGAGTATGCAAAAATTAGTTCACATCTCAGAACAAGAAAGCTGTAAGATATGACATTTAAGAACCCAATATTTTTGGTGTTTGTTAACTTGTGATTAAGAAATGGTTGACAGGTTAAAATGGAGGAACGACTGGGTGCATTAGCCATTGCTCATTTAGATTTAATGTCTTAATTTGTATGGAGGTGAAGAATAATAAGATTTTTATCCCATCTTTCTAAAAAACAAATTTTTGAACAGATGATACAAGAATTATTTGTTATATATTAGCCAACTGATTTAGTTGGAGATATTAACTAAATTTGGAAAATTTTTCATACCTTCTAGTCGTGCCTAATTAACATAACTTGCATTGACACAGTTCACATGTACTCATGTTTTATATTCAGTAATATAAATCTGACCTTTAGTCTTCCCTTTCTTGGCTGTGTTTTAGTGGACTAGTATTTTGTAATATACTGTCACATTTCAATTATCATACATTAATATATGTATATAGATTATTACTATTTAGAAATAAATTATTAAACTTATATTTCATAAAGGATAGAGCAATAAATCTAGAAATAAAGCAAACAATTATCTCTTTGTACTAGAACCTGTGAACTCTATTGCTGCTATATATAGGTTGCTAAGCCTTTTAAAATTTTACATTTGGAGGATATCAAACAAATATTTTTTAGGTTTTATATATACAGTTGAATAACCAAAAAGTCATAAAGAACTATACTGATAACATAGAATATAGAATTCCATTATAATTTATTAAGCATAGTAATTAAGATTTATTTAAATCTGTCTTCATGAAATCTTGGTTCAAAAGAATGTGGTAGCGTTTTTAAAGACTAAAATGGCTGAGAAGACCACAAAGGGAAAATTCTAAGTTGTCAATTGATGATTTACCTATTATATTTTTATTATCCTAATCATGATACTTTTTAAGTTATTAGGAAAAAACTACTCATGACATAGGGGTACGAACACTTTTTGTTGTAACTGTATGTCTTTTGATTTACAACATTAAAATCAGTGGTTCAATTCCCCTGGGAGGCTCAGCAGATAGTCCGATGTGGCTTTGCAATAAGAAAACACACACACCCTTATGCACTACTTTCAGCATGACACCACCAAATCAAGAATTTATCTGGCCACTGTTAACTGGCCAGTTTAGAAACCATTTGTCTATAATGAGAAGGTACAGTGTGGATAGTACCAAACTCACTTGTAAATCATTTTCTGAGTAAATGAGTGGAATGGTTAACAAAATTTCATCCATTTTGATGCCCATTTAATTGGGAACAGCTTTGACAGTTTTGGGTAAGATTCTATCCGAGAACCATAACATCCAAGCTTTCCAATAGGTTCTGAGTATTTAAAGCAAAATTCTTGAACAGAGTATGGAGTAAAGAAGTAGGTTTAGCTGAATTTGTAGAATATTTGGAAAGGCTTACCCAGCGAGCTACCTTACCAAGATGATTCTTGTAATATGTTAGATTCATTGGTACATGAGCAGTTTATAAATATCATAACCAACAAGAATTACCCCGAATCAAAGAAGTTTTGCAATTGGTGATAGAATTAGAAGCTGTTAAATTTCAGTTGAAGAACTATTAACACCATTGACAATTTACTGGATCATTAGATGTTGATGATAATTTATAATAATTGAAAGGACTAGTTAGACAACAACTGACATAAAATAGAGGAAATAGAGAACAAGACAATAAAGATTTGAAGTTTTAACTTGAAAGGATATTTTATCAGTAACTGCAAACAAGAACTAGCAGAGGATAAGAACTCCTTCCAAAGGATACCAGAAAGAGAGAATTGTTACAGATATAGTAAACCTAACCATTACAGTTGAGACTGTTTGGAATCAACAGCACCAAGGAGATGATATTTTGAGGATAAGTTTCTGATCCCAACCAAATCTAAGGAACAATAAAAGGCTAACCATACATTGGGTAACAAGAATTAGCAGGACTTGTTTGTCAGAGTTTAGATGAGAATACCTGATCTATCCCATATGAGATAAAAAGTTCATTGTTTAAAGAAACCAAGTCCATAGATTTCTTGATGGGAAACCTTGCAGTATTTATTGACAGTGGTGTTACAGCTACAATAGTATATCCAACTTGATGACGAAAGATGGAAAACTGCTTCCAAATGTGAAGGTGAAAAAGAGAGTAATACTAAAAGTAAGTTGGCATAAAGTTTCAGCAAGAGTTAAGTTAAAAGCTGCCTTTACTTTAGAAAACTTTTCTGTTTCATGATGTGTGGGTTATTGATTTTGAAGAAGAGTACATTTTTAGGAGTGACTTCAAATGACAACATGGAAGTGGGCTTAGGCCAGCTTCAAATAACTTTGCAGTTTATTATCAGGAAATCTATGTGTATTGCATGACAATTACAACATCAATGACTGACTTCTCATGAAAACAAGGAGAGTGATCTTTGTACTACAAACAAATTAATCACTGATACTGGGGCTTGTTAAAAATAAATTTATATCGAGTGACTGAGCCAGAACAGAACTGCACACTTTAGTGTGTAGTGGTGGATTATTGGGATGTAGAATTCTTATGGATCTGAAGGATAAAGATGTAATGAACACAACAAACCATAAAATTAGAATCAAATCTTGATAGTAAATTGCAAGATGTGAGGCTTTATAGGTAATACTGGCAGTTACCTAATTGATCATAAGTATACAAAGACATCTCCAGTGGGCCTCATGTCCTTCACAAAATTGATATTGAAGAGGCAGTCCCAGTACATATGACTTCAACTTATAGAACAAACTATCATTCAAAGAGGCAAAATCCATAAAAAGCAGGGAGTGATAGAAGAAAGTGCTAGTTTTCAGGTATCTCTAATTGTACTTTTGGAGAAGAAAGATGGTTTCTACTTGAACGTTTGGATGGTGAATGAACTAACCAGGAAAAATGCATATTCATGATCAAGAATTGACTGTACTTTGGATGCTCTATCTTCATCTAAATGATTTTCAACATTGGATGTTAGAAGAGGATATTGGCAAATTGAAATTGAAAAAGCAAGTATAGAGAGGACAGCCTTTACTGCAGCGTGTACTATGCTTTATCTGAACTACCCTGAAATATCATATTGATCTACTTAGATGACATAATTGCACATGGGAAAACCTTTGAATAATACTTAAGGAAGATTTTGTATAAGTTGAGGAAATATTAAACTGATTCATAAGAAATATGAATTATCTCTTCAATTGATGAGTTTCCTGGCACGTGCAATCTGCAAGTCCATTGAAATTTGGACAAAACCACAGAACCCTCGTTATTGACAGTAAATGTTGCTGTCTTATGAAATCTTTCCCTGACGTAACTAGTTTACACAAACCCTAAAAGCCAAATACATTTTGTTGGACAATTGATTTTGAAGAAATATTCAACAAATTGGAGAATGAATTGATAATATTCCTATATTGTCTTATCTAAATATAAAAAATCCACTCATTTTAGGTATGGATGCCAGTGATTTTGTAGTAAAAACAGTTTTGTCTTAAGTACAACACAAAGATAGAATATATGAATTGCTACAGTAACAAAGCAATAAGTGCCAAAAAATGATGTATTGTACAACTAAAAAAAGAAAATTAAATGTTGTTAATCAAAACTCTGAGTCCCTTTTATCATTATCTACATTTACAATAGCTTATGCTCCAGACAGACTTTTCGTCACTGAAATAGCTGGTGGATTTTTGAACCTGGAAGGCCAGCTAGCAAGATGGCTCCAGAAACTCCAGGAATACAACTTTAACATTATGGATTATAGCATGGAGATACTAATACATTATCCCTAAGACCATGTGTTAATAAAGAGCTTAAACAATATAAGAAGAAAGGAAACACAATAAAACTCACCTAAGGTACTGCAAAATCTGAGAATATGCCAACATAAGTTATTAATTCTGTAATGTGGCCCAACATCTAACTGGAAGCTACTTGGGTAAAATATACAAGTTTGAGATCAGTTATCAGAAAGACCTTCATAGCTCAACTCCTAACAAGAAGCTGCTTTGGTAAAGGTTTGCCTTTAAAAATTTCTCAGGTTCTAGGATTTCACATATTTGTCTTTTAGAAGCATATGCAAAAACTGGTTAGTCGTTAAAATGCATTAAAAATATAAATATGGTAATTACTTGACATGTATAAATGTATTATCATTTTTAAAAGTAAAGACTGATATTTCTGTTTAGGTACTGGAATCAGTGTGGACTGTAGTGATAGGTAACCTCAGTCTAGCCTTCAGTAGTTTGACAGCAATTTTGTCCTTACTGTTTGGAGGAGGAACTGCTGTTCTCAATTTCCTTTTGGATTTTGTAAGTTCTTATTAGGTTTCTTGATAAAAATACTTGGAATGCTAACTTAAATTGTGATAACTTCATTAATTTCCCAGCAGCATCTAAAAGTGATAGTAAAACATAGAGTAGAGAGAGATTGAGATTTTTTCTGTTAATAGTTTCTACTGTTTCAAATGTTTTAGCATTTTAACTACTGAAGATGATGCAATTGTTAATGTACTTCTATTTTGTTATTCTTTCTATAGAAACTGTTTTGTTCAGCAAATTTATGTATATCCTAGGTATAAGAACAAGATAAAATTTGCTTGTAGAAAAAAGAGTAAGCTCTTGATTGCTCCTCACAATAACAAAATATAAAGATGAAACTAATTTTAACTCAATTGTAAATGCAGTAAATACAATTTTTTTTATACATTAGGAGCAGTCATCTGTATCTGCAAAATTAATTGGTTAAGAAGTATGCATATAAGAAATGTTCAATTTTATTTATTTTGTAAATAATCACTATAGTTGCTTAGTATCTAACTTAAAGTATGTATTGAGTGAAAGCTGATGTAACTAATAAGTGCTGTAAGAACAAAAATTGATGGTTTTTGATTAGACAAAACTACATGGGTATATGATGAAGTGTTTTGCTGTTTAAAGATTTGAAGATCATGCTGTATAAATAAGATTTTACAGTATACTTAATATTCTCAATAAAAAGCAATATTAGAGTGGATCCACATGTTACATATTTATTTGATGTAAACAGTAATGTGTTGTTTCTAGGTTGTATTTTCAACAGCTCTGTTTTATTTGCTCTGCGCAAGTGGTACTCTTTACAAACCTGTTGAAATGGTCAGTATGATGCTACCCTCTGGAGGAGCAGGTAACAAAGTAGGAGAAGTAGTTGAACAATCCATCAATGGTGTGTTTGCTGCATCTTTCAAGATGGCTGCATTCTATGGCCTGTATACTTGGTTGATTCACACTATCTTTGATGTCAATATAATATATATTCCATCCGGTAAGCTGTAAATGTTTGCTAGAACAAATCGTGAAGAAACTTCTGTTTTGTGATAGTTTTATCATTATTGTAATAATATAAAGTACAGGGTGTTTGGAAAGTCGCTGTGCAGTTTTGAAAGCAGGAATAACAGCATTCATTCAGTCTATTTCAAGCTAGCAACTGATAGCAGTGTTTAGAAACAAAATAAAAAGGATTCAAGCCTGTATTGATGACAACAGGGGTCACTTTCAACATTGTTTATAATTGTCATTCATATTTACCTCCTGTATTCTATATTGAAATATGTCTGTTAATAAAAATACAAGTGCACAGTGACTTTTTGAACACCCTGTAGAAATGAAAAATTGAAATATTGTCTTCTTTTTCATCATGTATGTGAGTACTGTAAAGCTTCAAAAGATGTACCTGCTGGAGATGAATATATATTATAAAGGAATGTGACTTTATAAAGGAATGCATTAATATAATTACTTTATTAATTTATAAATTTATAAGTAAGTAATGTTTATGTAATAAACTGGCATTAAAAACAGCAGCATAATTGAATACAAGTGGATTTCAGTTTTACTGCATTTGATTACTGTCATTTCTATTATATAAGGGACTACATAAAAACTATTTAAAAAAATGTATGCTTAAAGTATTTGATGTATTGAAGAAAATTGAAAAAAATAGTACATTTAAAATATTGTAATTTATTGTTTGTAAAATATATTTTTTTGTTATTTACATACCTGCTTTAAATCATATTTGCAAAAAAGTTGATTATATAGCAGATGGCAATGATTAATTACACCATATTAAAGTCATACTTAATGATATGCTTTAAGAACTAGCAGTCATGATAGAAAATGTCCAAATGAACAAGTGTAAAGGCAATAAACATTAAAATATCACCTGATTATTAGTAATCTCAATGAACATTTATATTAATTTTAATTGTTTGTTAATTTTATTTTTACAAGTTTTTCTACTAGAATCTATATGTTGTTTTTACAGTTTTAGCTGCCATATTTGGTGCAGTCCCATTTCTTGGTGGTTACTGGGCTTGTCTACCTGCAGTGCTGGAGCTGTGGTTGGTTAATGGACAAGTCTTCCGAGCAGGACTTATGTTTATTGGCCAACTTGCACCAACTTCTTTTGTTGATAGTGCAGTCTACAGTGAAATTAAAGGGTACTTGCTTCAATTTTGCCTTAAATATTGTGTAATTGTTTACAAAATGTGTGCATATAAGTTTAGTCAGCTGGTTACTACAGAGATTTAGTTTACACTTTTTCTCATAAAACTAAAAGTATGAATTGGGCTCATCAAGTCTTTCCAAGTGAACTACTGCATATGATTTTTGATGTTTGCTGGAGTCAAGTATTAGTTCTGGGAGTGGATCAAATGTGACCCATGTAGGTAAATTTGAAAGTTGAAGAGAAGATTAGAAATACAAAATTAATTTTCTACTCATTAGTCCTTTGTTGCCAGTGAAGGTAACAAATCTAATCAATTTCTACTTAATTTTATCTTTCAATAAAACTTCTATTCTTCTGCTGACAGTACTGAAGATATGCTCAAACAGCAAATATATCCAGAATATTTGAAAAACTTAATAAAAGCACACGATATCATCAATACACAGTCACTTTGTGATAACATGGTGACTGATAATCTCCCATTCTTTCAGATAAAATCTTGTATTAAAGAAGGACCAAATAACAGATATTTTTCTAATAAACAGCAGCAAACTCATGAAAACTCTTTCTTACATTTAATTAAAATTACAAAAATATTTTTTTTTATTATCTAGGGGACAGTTTTTTTTATATTCATTTTTATAACTTTGTCCCAAAATAAAAAGTGATGTATCATCACATAACAGTAATTTTAAAAATTGTTACCCAAAAGACCTTAATCTATAATGGAACATAAAATTTTGATAAATGTCTTATCACTTACAACTGCACCTTTTACTTCAGTTTGGAACTCACCAAATATTGTAATTTAATGACCCTATTAATAACTCTACTAGTGTTATCATGGAAAGTTAGATATGACTAAATCAACCATGATGCCAAAATAAAAAGTCTACTGAACAAAAATTCAATTTTTTTCCCACAATTCTGTAATGAACATCAAGTTCTTTATGTTCATCATGAATTATTTATAAAACAAGAGAGACCATGTTGGAAAGCTCCCACAAATAGAAGCATCCAGGCTTTGAAGTCATCCCAATATTCATAATAAATTGAAACCAAAAATGATAAAAAGAAAAAAAAAAATCCCTTAGGAACCTCGGAACTTATTTCACATCTTAACTTCTCATGAGAACTGTTACTAAGATTACACTTGATAGTATTTCTGACATACTCACACACAGGTTTCTGATGATTGTCTCTGCAAGAAAGATGACCTTCTATACATTGATTTTAGTATATAGTATATATATATATACTATAGTATATAGTATAAAAACTGATTTAGTAGATCATACTATCTTAATTACCCATCACACACCAAACCTATTGCCATACTCTTCAAACAGCTGGTATGGGTATTAAAACTATTATTAAACTAAAATAGAGAACATCGTTTTGACCTGCTTAGGTCATCTTCAGGTTAACCATTTGCTTAATGTTTTCTTTCTTTTAACAAAACAGTTAACTGTGATAGAGATGCACATTATCACCTACTAAAAAAATTTCTAAACATAGCACCACTAATGGATGTAACAGTGCATCAATATACAGCATTCAAAATGCTCTCCTAAGGCATGTAAAGTTTAGTGTGGATACATATCCTGTCCATCCCAAATGACACTACTACTATATGCTTGTCTTTATTCGTAAAATTGAGACTCCACATTTTCTTGAACTCTCTCTACGTACATAAACATGTTGAAGGGCTAGAGCACATAAATTCATTTAAACATGCTAACTCCAAAAAAAAAAAGCTTTATGGCATACAATTTTACTCCAAGCAGTGTTTTCAATTAAAAGTAGATGTGATTGAGGAATGGGACAGATTACACAGAAGTTGATTCATTGATTTGTTCTAAGCTTACCACACTATTGTATGATTTGTATTAGTGTCCAGAGTGATCATATACCTTATTATCAAATGTTATTAAATTGGGTTATGAAAGTTGTAGTCTTAAATGATCATTTGTGGATATCAACTTCAGTAGTAGATGCTTTCATACCAGATTGTCTTGCATTCATTTTATACACAAATTTATCCAGTAGTGCCATTGGCATTATTAACAACAATAGTTGTGCCTGTCATAGATAGAATTTCAAGTTAAAAGTATGTAAAAAGATTATTTTGAGACTAGAGAATTTGTTAATATATTTCTGTAATTTGCAAAATGAATATAAATACTTGTGTATTTTACCTTAGATAAGGTTTTTGTCATATTTTGTTATCATAATTTATAACATCCTGAAATTCTAGTATTTATGTTTAACACCTAGTTATTTATTAAAATCTCACATTTTAAACAGCATTTATTTTATGCTACCATATTTTGGATTTTTTTGCAGGATATGTTGAAGTTCTCAACTTAGAAAACAAAAATTATCTTTATCAATAGCATTTTTAGCTTGAAATTCAGTGTAAATATTTAGAAGCAACTCCTTTATTTGTAAGTAATTGTTTATATTGAGTAATGTTTCATTTGTTCTCATATATCTGTCTGTCAGAGGTGGTCATCCATATCTGACTGGCCTGGCTATAGCTGGTGGGGTATTCTGCTTGGGATTTAGAGGTGCTCTGTTTGGGCCAATGCTTCTTTGTCTCCTGATGGTAGCCATTAATATGTACAGTTCTATGATGCAAGATACTTCAAGTACAAGAGTAGGTCAGGGAGGAGCTAGGTCTCTTCTAAAACGGTATATGTTTAAAGCATTATAAATATAACTTCTTTTTTTTATGTGAAACTAATAGCAAGTATTACATGCTGATAGTTATGTTGGAAGACATTACTTCAGTTTTTGTTTTTTTTCAAAGCCTCATTTTGCAGTACTGCATGATTTCATTTGATGTGATTAGATTTTGTTTCAAATTTTCCTGATAGATAAATTTCCAATGTTAGATTTATTTCATATGATTTTATACTTTTGTTTTTATGTGCATGTAAGGCACAACTGGTTTTGTTGATAGTGCACAAAAATCTAGCACAAAAGAGATCTAATAGGATAATTTTATCATTTTTTAAATAGTTATCTGTTGTTGTTTTTTATCAAATTTTGTCGTAGATGTGCATGTATTAGAAAATTAATGTTTTTCTACAGAATGAACACAGTTGAATAGTACCTGAAAGGCTGATAGAAAATGTATTTACTTTTGACTGCATTAAATATATGTAAGTAAACAACTATTATTGGAAAGAGTTTCACCTTTTTGAATAATTGGTTTTAAGGATTTTTAATATTAAATGGTATATCAGCATAGCTTATAATGAAGAGTACTTTTAAAAGATTATGCTAATTCTTGCAAAACTAAATCTTTTGGAGAAAATTAGCATTTCAAAGGTGTTTTGTTTAGAGTTATTATAGTGAGGAATAAAAGTGTTAGACATTAAATTTTAAGGTATGTACAGTTCTTACTTATTAGAAAGATGTTTGCAGAAAAATGACATTTAATTAGTAAAATTCCAGAAAAATCAGAAAACCCTCAATATTGTACCATATGATATTTTACTGTGTTCTTTAAGCTTGGTAGAAAAGAACCCTGCACAATGTATCATATACTGCTACACTCTGTTCACAAAGCTTAATTAGCATATCTGTATCTTATGTTTTGTTTTGTTTTTTAACATTCACAGTGTTAAAGTAGATAATTGTTATTTTATATTCTTAAGTACCTTTTTTGTATACAAAAATCAACATCAAATTTGTAACATCTTTTGTTTATATTTTTATTGCATACTGTCATATGATTAAGTTATCTCAGTAAATTGAGAAGGATTCATTTATCTCTTATTTTATTTGTTTTAATTAAAAATACATGATGTTATATAGCAGTAAAATCTCCAAAAATGTGTTATTTAGGTGAAGATCTAAAGATGAGTAATTAAAAGTGAAACAAACAAATAAGGTGGGTACAGATTTTAAAGCTGGTCTCAGGACTATTTACAGTTTCTTGTAGATATGCTGTGACTGGCTTTGTTATTAGTTATCAGCTGCTAATGAGTCAGATAAAACATGACTTAGCTCTTGATATTACTTCATGAGTTTCTGCAAACATTTTATACATATAAGAAATTTATATTGTCTTTTTTTCCACTTATGGTTTAGTTTATTTTACAATTGTGTTGATACTTTTGAAAGACAAAAAATATTTTAGAAATTGTTAGTAGCTCCTTCAAATTGCATTTTATATAAAATGCTGGAGATAAGTTTGAGGACAATATTGGTTATTTAAAGCATAGAAAATATTTTTAGTTTGTTGTTTTATTTTATTCTTGCTTTTTTAAGCAAAAAGTAGATAAGTGTAAAAGTTCTTAAATTGTGCAGCTATTTAGTTGACTTTTGTTTGTTATTAAGTATTTTAATTTTTTGCAAAAAAGTAAAATTAATATTAGCCCTATTTTTTAATTAATGGTAAAATGATAAAACTTCATTTTTGCACATTTTGAACCCTTAATTTCTTTGTAATTTTGCAGCACCAACAGTCAGTAACGTGATGAATTGTTTGCTTCTAGTAGATGAAATGGAACAACTCAAGTTTCATGCTACTTTTTGTCCTTATTCTTCATGAATATTTAAAATATATTAGAAGTAGTCTACTTGTAAGTCATGGAATATAATGTATTAGTAACTAAACAGTAGTCTAAGTATTTTGTACCAAGATATTGTCTTTGTGTTAAAGTAATGAATTTATTCATTATATGAAATTGGAGAAGAATAACTGTATTTGTGTTTCTTGTAGTACTGCACTGTGTTCTAAAATGAATGAAGATAGGTAATGTCAGTATTAATTGCTTTACAATATAATTTTTGTCTGTGCAGTAATTTCATTGTCTAAACATCTTCATAGGATGTAGCTTTTAATTCTTAGTGTAGTGAAGGTTAGAATAATTATACATTTTGCAGTAACAGATATTAACAGTTATGTTTAAGTGAGCAATAATATATTTTCTGTCCATAAGTTAAAACTTGTATGATGAAGTTTTAAAAATTTAATTATTTTAGGTTTTTCTTGACGTGTTTTATGTCTGTTGTAAAAAGAAAACATGAAATTTGTGTAACTTGTGAAAATACTGCTTTGCTTAAGTAATTACCAGAGAGCAGAAACAAATTCATAAAAAAATTATCACATTTTGGTATTGTTCGTATTGTAGAAATCTCAAAGTTATGAAAGAGTTTTGATTTCAAGTAGTGTACTTCAAAGTATTGACTGAAATAACTGATTATCAGTTTCTTGTAGAAGTATGCTAAATGGCTGTGTTTCAGACTGCTATGAGTTAGTTAAAACCATGGCTTAGCTTCTAGTAATGTCAAAAGATGTTTTCAAAAATAAACTTTTCAATTAAGCTGTTTGTTCATACAAGTAAGTTGAATTACATGCTAGATAATTCTGTTGTTGTTTAGAGTTGTTTGACAAATAAATAATATTGTAAGTATTCTTTATAGAAATCATATATGCATATTTTATTCTGCAAATTCACGGTTGAAATAATGTGAGTTTTATTTCTCCCAATTATCTGTTTGATACATATACCTATAAAATATATTTTCATGTTTTGGCATTTCTTTATTAAGTTATTATGTTACTTTTCAAAACAGGGTTTATATGAAGAAAATGTTTTGTATTTTATCATACTGTGATTTTTGAGATTGGTTTAGTTCTCTTTTTTATGTGTAGATTTCTGTTTTTTATAACTGTTTTAATTAGTGACCACTGTTGATTTTATCTTTATTGTAAGGTAAATATAGATCCTAAAAGTGTTCCTCCTGTTAAGATTAATAAAATCATCATAATGTCTATAGACAGTAAAGTGTTACTTATGCTCTGCTGTTATATATATTTCTTAAGTTAAATATAAAAGTAATAATAATAAAAGATGAAATATCAATAGAAAACAGGTTAAAAAACAAAGATCAGAATATTTTAACTTCATCTGCAATTAGAGAAAAGTTACCATGTAAATAGTTATTTCAAAAAAAAAAATGCAAAATGAAGGCTAGATTGTGTATAATATATACGATAGAATAATTTCTTTTGCTGAATAAAAATGATGCATTCTTATGATAAATGGAAAAATCTATTACTCTTCTGTGTATCTTGCACTGGACAGTTTCTGGCACTGTTTGTTCCTCTTTCTTTACTTTAATAGTTGTAGTTTTATATGTGTTTGTAAATATTTTAGTTATTAAAAATAAATAGTAAGTATTTATATAAGACAAAGTGCAGTTGAAGCAAAGTGTGATAATGTTTACTTGTTATTTAACTGTGTATTTATTTGCTTACATTTTGTGACTGAATTTGCTTTTTTTTAATGATGTTAAAGAAACATTTTAAGCATTACTTGTTCAGCAATTAAGCAGGAAAATTCCAAATGCTTGTATAGTTATAACATTAATTTATTATTTGAAACTATGTTTAGGTCCATCCAAAGCAGTGTTGTCTTTTCAATTCCTTTATGTAGTTAAACTTGAACATTTTTGAAAAGTCAGAAGATATTTATTATAAAAAAGTCTACATAATGCACATTTAAATAAAATATAATGGTACTTTTTAATAAATGTCTGCTTTTCTGTGAAAGTAAGTGTTAGACTTGATTGTAACATTTCTGTAGTTTTATTTAAAAATATATATAGGTGTAGCACCTCTGTTTTGTATATTGAAAGGGTAATTAGGTTAATAATTTCTTACCAAACCTAGGATGGTACTGTAAATGAATAATTAAAATATTATATTTAATTTAAAAATCAGAAGTTACCTTCTGTTTGCTTCACATAGTTAAGAATTTGTGTTAGAAATTCAAGAATATATAAATTATATTCTAAATTTCTCCAGCAATTGTTTCATGCAAATGCATCATTACTGTGGATCATTTTGGGCTATTAATAAAATCTTTACCAGCTTGTATGTTGTTTTTTTATCTGGATATGTAAAAGTTTAAGTTTCTTGTGTTGATCGTTAGAAACACGAGCAAGTTAATTAAAAGTAATAAACAAAGGTATAACATTTGTATAGATGTAATTTTTATTTCTACATCATGTCTTCTACTTATTAAAACCATTTTCTATTTTTTATGTAAGTATCAGAAGAAAGAATAAATTACTTTTTAATATTTTTACATTTAAATAGGTATATTTTTCCAACTCTTAAGTTTTGATATAAATTGATCACAGTAACTTTTATTGTCTTTTCAGCTTTATTATATTTTATGAGTTGCTTGAATTTTAAAATGCACCAAGATGCTATGTATTTAAAAACTTATAAAATTTGTACTAGAAAATGGTTCATTTCACAGCATGTAATATTTTGGACTTGTTGCCTGAATCATAAGGAACACTTTATGAGATCCAGTTTCTATTTATGGAATGTAATCTAGTTAAATGTTTTGCGTTATTTAGTGGAATGTGGTACATTAGTCTGTCAGGTGTAGTAAAATATTCTGATGTGTAACTGATATTGCAGGTTTTTACTGACTCTTCCCTCAGAGGTTCAGAAGTAATTTTGAAGGATTATAATGCTAATTTTTTAGATTATATTCCTCTGGTGGGCACAGAAAAATGATATCATTGTACAGCTTTGTTTAATATGCAAACTAAGAAGTTTTAGTTGACCTAATATTCTTCATTAGTTTCAAAGTACTTTGACTTGTTTGTTGCTGGTTCTTATTATAGAATATTTTGATCATATAGCTAATTAAAAAAAAAATGTAACGCTTAGAAACATATATTTGCACTATCAGTATAGATA
Source organism: Carcinoscorpius rotundicauda (assembly GCA_011833715.1). Lineage (NCBI taxonomy): Eukaryota > Metazoa > Arthropoda > Merostomata > Xiphosura > Limulidae > Carcinoscorpius > Carcinoscorpius rotundicauda. Next base: position 54,354,853 of record CM022399.1, on the reverse strand, counting down.
GTTAATATATTGTTTAAATCAAACATTACCTCATTTCTTGGGACACAAAGTGAGAAGCTTCAATCTCATTAACTAATGGGGTAATTAATTCAGAAGCTGAAACCTGTTGACTAACTAGAAGGTTATTTCTAAAGGAAACTGTTGCACTTTGAGTATTTTGTGCCTTAGATAATTAGTTTTGTCAAGTTACTGCTGTATGAGGTCATTACACAGTATTCGTTTGCTTTTCATTAAAAATCTGGCCAAATATTAGCATACCAAGTTTCTTATCCAGAAATCTAATTTTATAAAGTATACCTCTATTTATATAAGTATCTGTTTTGATTTCTGTGTTAAAAATGAGACAGGATTAAGTTGTTAATTCTTCTGGAAGTGAAACATTTTTAACTACAAGGAGATCTGTAACACTGTTTTATTTGAAAAGAAATACAAAATAAAACATTGTGAACCACTTTTTATGTGCACTTCATTTTTGTTGAGGAAAACATGGTAGTAATAATTTATGTATTCTTGCTGTTCAGAACTGCTTTTTTATTTAATATAAGGTTTAATTACACATTAAGGTCAAGTGAATTTATAATGCACTAATTTTAAATAATCAAATATTGATAAGAACAGAATGTAAACAAATTTACTGTATGATCTTTATTAATACTGAGAAATAACTAAAGTATTGTGAAGAGCTTTTACTGAAATATTAAGTAAATAAAAACAGTTAAAACTCCTTTTCCAGTTACACGTTATAAGGGTTCTTAATTCTATTTATGATTTTACACAAGTGTACTACAAAAATTTTATCTTTCAAAACATACTTTTCCCTTACACTACAGCTGTTACTATATTGCCAGGGTTTTTACCTTTGCCCACAAAAGTATTGGTCTTTCTTTTTCTTACTTGCTCCAGTCTTTTATATCTCACTTGCTTTCCCTTGGCGATATTTGTCTTCTGACATTCTCCACATATGTTAATGTGTCTTGGTGCTGTATATAAACACGTTATTCAGATGATGATGTAACTTTTTTCGACAGAGCATCAGTAAAGTGTTTGTCATGGCTACGATGATTTGTGTATATACTCTGATTATTGTCCGTGTTACCTGGTTGATTTTCATAAAAAGAAAAAATCCATCGGGTATCTCAGTTGAGCTCAACTGACTCTTATTTGGATATAAGACATAGAATAGTAAGCCTGGCTCTCACATTTCCCTCTTTCACTGCACGGATGGTTCTTATTTCTTCATTCGTGAACATCATTCGAATGCCTCTTTTTAAAGAAGAGGTGCATATCCGAACCGTCAAAATTGCAGGGTACATGCATGGGCAATGAGGCTTACCCACGCAACGTTTTAGTCTTTCTTGTTCTTCAAGAGGTAATGCCTCATGCTCTGGGATTATTAAGGGAAATCGTCAAGCGTTACTCCAACTATTTCACAGTGGTATCTTAAATTTCCCGTCAAGGGTCACTTGGTCCATGACTTAATTATTTTCAAACCATGAATCTATTTTTCTTGTGTAGGCCTGGCATGGCCTAGCGCGTTAAGGCGTGCGCTTCGTAATCTGAGGGTCGCGGGTTCGCGCCAAACATGCTCGCCCTCCCAGCCTTGGGGGCGTTATAATGTAACGGTCAATCCTACTATTCGTTGGTAAAAGAATAGCCCAAGAGTTGGCGGTGGGTGGTGATGACTAGCTGCCTTCCCTCTAGTCTTACACTGCTAAAATAGGGACGGCTAGCACAGATTGCCCTCGAGTAGCTTTGTGCGAAATTGCAAAACAAACAAACAAAATTTTTCTTGTGACTACTAGTATCATATCAGCCTACAAACTTGCTATGTTACAGATGATGACTGTGGTAACAGATTAATAGTATCGGTCCAAACAGATTCTCTCCACAGAACAGATGCTGTATCGCAAAGTTTTTTTTATTTTGAATTGGCTCTCGTTTCAAATACTGATAATTGATTGGTGAATTGCCCACTTGTTGAAACACCCAACTACTGGTAATTTAGTCTCCAGTACCTCACCTTCGGGCTTTGGCAGTGGATGAATTCCATCAGGATGGGAGAGAATTACAATTTGTATGTTACCCAAAGTATTAACTATGATTTGTTCCAACACATTATCATGTCCTGTCTATAGCACTGGATTGGTAGCTATGTCCCGGCTTCTGCTTCTGCAGTACCTTCAAGAGTACCCATCTCTTTTGCTTCCTCTTTTGGCCAACTCTGTAGAGGCAGCCATGACCTAATATGATACTCCTGTTATTCACAATATCAAGCTTGAGACATGTAGGTTATGCAGTCCTTTGCTTTTAGTTTGGGTTGAATTTTCAGGATTACCATGTATTTGTTGTAGGTTTTGCTTAGTCCTGCAATTGACCCAAGTCAATGAGAAATTCCAACTATAACTCGTATTTTGACCTGACTTGGCTCTTTGACACAGATTCTGCATATTTCACAGTCGCCCCTTATATAAGTCAGCCTTATCAATTAACGTACAATACTCGAGACAAAGTGAGTCCAAATTGATAATTACGGACATTTAACTGATTTATTAAAATAGCATTACACGTTCTATTTCAAAAACTATTTGTGGCTTTTTATCTGAAGGTTTATTTTTCGTTGCTCTTTACCTGCAGATATTACCAGTCAGAGTGGTTTAGGCTGACTGTCTAATGACGTTTTATCGTTCTACCTACGTCTTTAGACTCATTCTTTTTCCATAAGACATTGTCAGCTATGAAAGAGGATAAAACCTTTTCACCAATTAATCTGATCTTTATCTCTCACTTCTATGACCAACCAGATTTCAATTGTTTATTTTATCCATTAATGATGTTACAGCTTTCGTTGCCTACACTAATTTCTTTAGAGATGCTTGTCAACGACTGTTTATTTATTGAAATAATTCAGTTTTCCATAATTTATCCCTGGCTAGATTGATAAGGTGGGTTGAAATTGCTCTATACTGATTATTCTGGGCTCTCTTTTGAAAGCATTGAATCTTCTGCGAGTTGGGTCTCGTCAGATTTGTCGCAATTCTACAGGGTGGTCTCTAGGAAAGCGGAAAATTTGTCAAACAGCTATTTATTTTTACAAAGAATAACTTTTACGAAGTTTTTTAAAAGCATATGTTATATTACACTCACAGATGCTCAAAATGCATTTTATGATATTAAAATCATGCATTTTATTCATGATGTAAAGAAATCAAAATAGAAATGAGTAAGCACGCATTTTATTCATGATCTCATCTGACCCTCAAATTTTCCGCTTTTCTAGCAACCACCCTGTATATCCTTGTTAGTTGAATTGCTCAGTGGAGGACAGTCTGCAGACTCGTATATGGACCTCATCCGAAACGTTTATCTCACGTTATTTGTGTTATCTGTCAACAATTTCATCTTAGGCTGTTTCAATTCCACCTGTACCTATTTAAACCACTTCTACTATATTATACAAATAAAGGAATATTTTCATTGCTACTCTTGTTTCTTCTTTATCTGTCAGAGATCTTGACTTTCGTTTTCACAGGATCCCACACTATAGCAAGTGTTGCCTAGGTAGATATATATATTATGAAACCTATTTCACACTGACAATAATTAAATCGATATACATTGTCTATGTTGCAGGAGGTTCTGCAGAAATGAGATGTTCCATAATACCACCTGCATGCTGAGTGGGTGGTATTACTCTACTATGCTGGACCGACACTCGTGGACTATCATAAGTAAAGCAAAAGGGGGTCCTGCTTGTGCCTAATAGACATTAGATTGAATAAATCAGGTTCGGTTTGCTTTTAAAGGTTTGGATAACTTGGTTCACATATTACACTTTCTCCGCTATCCTGGGATTACGAGTCGTTAAGAAAGGTAAAAATAAAAATATTGTTTTTATTAACTTACATGGTGTCTTCAAGTGGATCAGTCGTAAGGTATTAGACTTGAAACACTAAAATCTGTGGTTCTATTATGCACAGCGTACAAAGTCCATTTTGTAGTTTTGAGGTGAAAAACAAACATGAATGATATCTATTAGTATTTAAAACGTAACTTCATCTGGTAAATCTAGTTTTTAAATATCATTAACATTACCAGCTTTTGTAAACCAATTCCTTGAATAAACTTAGTTCAAACCGCCTTATGATTTCTTCTTTCATGAAGTCACTGTTAAAAATTAATATTGTTTCAGTTGACTTCTGTTACGGAAACATAGTTAAACTCAATTCTGCAGAATTTTGCATTTTTTGGCAGAGGAAATACAATACAGATTTTTTCGACAGATTTGAACCGAAATACGCCAACGTTAAATTGCCTGAAGTAATTATTGCAGTGTAATTTTTATTTTCAGTTTGTAATATATTCAGATACTGTAATGACAATACCAAAATTAGCATGGATTGAAACTTTCACTGCAAGAAATAGCAATATGCACACTGATTTTTACTTTACTTACATTTCACAGATGCATTAGCTTCACTTTTTTAAGTACAAGCATGCTGGGGCAATATTATTTAGACATCAATCTGTAGTTATTGTGTATAATATTCCTTTATATATTTTTGAAGAAACATTTATTTCTCATTCGCTTTCACCTTTGCCTAAACATTTAAGAGTTCAGCGTTTACTGCATAATATTAGGGTGTTGAAGCATCGTCATCATCCTGAGTACTTCTTCTGCTAACTCGTATTCATTAAAATATGTTTGTGATAATTTTACATTACATTTTTTTTGTTAAGCAGTGAAAGAAGGAAGGCATTAAGTCATCACCGCCCATGTCCAACTCTTTGGCGACTCTTTTTACCAACGAATAATGACGTTCACCGTCACATCATAACGCCCCTACAGCTGAAAAGGCGAGCATGTTTGGCGTGACGGGGATTCGAGCTTACGACCCTCAGATTGCGAGTCGACCGTCCCTAGCCATGCCGGTTTACATTTTTATTTCACTTAGATTCTTTTTCTTTATTTTGTGCTTTTCATAGAGCAAATATATATATGTGTATATAACAATGTTTGTTCTAAAATGTATATTAAGTTTAAATATATAATTTTAAATTTTGGTGCATTTAAACACATATTTTTATAGTGAGTTATTTTACTTCATGTAGTAATTACGCTTTTAAAATCTTGACTTGTAATAAAACGTTTTTAAAATTAAATCTAGATTTATCAAACAATTCCAGCGTGTGACCTGTTATTAAATAGCTTTAGAGTGTATACACATATTTATTGCTTTTTAACTATCTTAATCAAAATTTCTGATGCTGTTCGAAGTTATTATCAAAAGTAAATAAAATTATTGATTGAAAAACTGGTAATGAAAATTTTCATTTAAATATTACTTCTTTAGCTTGAAAATAATTGTGTATTTCATTTGTGAGCACTCCACAAGATTTCTAAAATTTACTTAATCTCTAAATAAATATATATATATATATATATATAAAACAAAATAAACTTCTTGTACTGTTTAGGGTGGTTAAATTAATGTACTGACAGCCTGTATTAATTTATTGTTTAGTTTTTAAGATGGCCTGTAATCCGAGGGTTGCACCAAACATCCTTGACCTTTTAGCCGTGGGGGCGTTATAAGTTACGGTCAATCCCACTGTTTGTTGATAAAATAGTAACCCAAGAGTTGGTGGTAGGTGGTGATGACTATCTGCCTTCCCTTTATTCTGACATTGCTAAATTGGGGACAGATAGCCCTCGAGTAGCTTTGCGCGAAATTTAAATAAAAATTAAGATAAACTGTTGAAGAAAGTGCCTTCTGGGTATTGTGCCTTTTCTTTACAGTGTGAAGGTTTTCGTGCTCACACGCACTCGTTGATGTAAGAGTAGAATAGAAGCGACGGTTATGTAATTATTTAATTAAAAAATATTAACTCATGCCATAATCAAGTTAAATTATAGTTTCAGCCCTACGAAAAAAATAATATGACATTAACTAATATGTTTTTTATGGTGTGTCCGATGTTTTTCTATACATAGATAGACATTGTTCTATAAATAGATATACATTGTCCTGTAAATAAATATTGTCCTATAAGTAGTTAGACATTGTCTTATAAATATATATGCATTGTCCTATAAATAGATAGACATTATCCTATAAATAGATATTGTCTTTTAAATAGATATACATTGTTCTATAAATAGATAAACTCCTGTAAATGGATAGACTGTTGTTTTTTGTTGTTTTGAATTAAGCACAAAGCTACACAATGGGCTATCTGTGCTCCGCCCACCACGGGTATCGAAACCCGGATTTTAGCAAGTCCGCAGACATACCGCTGAGCCACTGAGGGGCTTACCATGATACAAATAACAAAAAGCATATTAAGAGGATATTGTAACAGTGAAAATAGAACATAAGCTTACATCAAACCTATCAGTGTTAAAAGTGTTATATTATGATTAAGGGTAAAAAATATTTCTAATATTCGTTAATAAATACCACATATTTCTTTAGGTAAAAAAAGCGAATATTTTTGTTTGCCAAAATTTTAGAAAGTATTTCATACAGCACCAGTGTTCTGTTTGTTAAACTATTACGATTGTTAAGATCGTATCTTCACGCTAGTCTTACAGTGTTGAAGATAATTCTTCTTTAAGTGTTACTGAACTTTCCCAAGAATGGTGATGTAATTCTTGATGACGAGAAACCCACTTGAAATAAAAATGTATCGAAACCCGGTTTTTGGCGTGTAAGTCCGCAGACATACCGCTGAGCCACTGGAGGGGCACTCAAACTTAATAGTGAGCCAGTATGGGGTGCCTCATCACACTCATACAGGTTTATGCATTTGCGAATAAAATAGGTGTCTGCATGCATTATTTTATAATGTGTTGAGACTTTTCTTCGATTCATTCAGTTAACTCCAAACTCATTTTCTGTTTCATCGCTGTTTATTGTGGTGTTTATTATTATCTAAATATTATCGGTACACCTGAAAATATTACATATTGTGGTATAATTACAACATCCCTTTTAATACTAAATGCAGTGCAGAAATAAATTTTAACAGACAGTAAGCATTCTTTTTTAAGAGAAATTAAAACTAGAAAGATATAAAATATCAATTAATCATCCAACAGAATACAATAATACTGTTGAAAAATGCAGCCATACATTCATAGTCTGGAGTATATTTTTTATAATTAATGCAGTTCAACTTTTTATCACAGCACGTATATGCTAACAACAAATATCTTCAGTTACATTTTGGACATTAAGTACAGTTTTCAATGATATATGAACAGTTTTCACTGCGTTTATGAAAAGAAGAGACAAAAAAACTCCTAGTAAAACTCGTGTGTCAACGTTTTTATTTCAGGTTGAAACTTATGTTGTTAAACAGAATATAATAAATATTGATAGTTGTCCTACCAAGAGCAGGTAAAGCTTTTTTTCTATTTCGATGCTTGTTAAGTATAACTGCCACTCGGTCATACGTTATTAAAATTAGTAATTTACCATCCACCTTTTCTACAGTTCAGAAATGAGTTATTTATATATTTAATATTTTTTAATCCCCTGAAAGAAATAATAAGATGTGAAGAAAAATAAAACCGTGTTTACAACGGAACAAACTTGAAGCGTTTAAGCTGTAAGTGTCCCTTTTCAGTAAATTTCTAAAGAAAAATTAAAACTAAATTAAATATAAGATATTTTTAAAATGTAGTTTAGAAACTACCGAATTATCACCTTTCAACGTTTCTGGTAAACTGACCTGTCATTTCATCGATGTCGAGAAACCCACTTGTTGAGAATTTTATATGCAAAAACGGCTCGTTTGTGAACCTGACGATGACCGAAGAAGGTCGAAACGTTGTTCGCTCTCCTATGTAAAATACTTTCTCAACCCAAACGAGCCGTTTTTGCATATAAAATTATGACCTATCATTTATTAAGGAACTCTAAGATCGAAGACATGGCTTTCGAACACCTTTTTAGCGTAAATTTATATTTTTATTGTTTTCCAAGACTGTTATGTATATTTTTCACAATTTTTATAATGCCATACAATAGTATTTCAATTAAGGAACCCGCTGAAAAGCTGAAACTGATAAAATGAGTAAAATATTTTGTAAGTTTTCAGGAAGAAATGATTGTTCTCACATTTTTTTGTTCATTAAAGTTTTAAGAACAAATACTACAGAAGTAGAACAATTTAATACTGGAATATTACTGTAAGTATATTTCACCACAGGCATTTTAGCGACTTACTGTCCCAAAACGTAATATCTATGAGACAACTGTTATAAGGCGTATACATATATTATACTTTATCATTCTGTCACATTTCACTCGTGTTTAGTTTTCTCTCCTTGTGTTTTAACACTACCGTAGAAACAAATTCATTTTCCAGTAGGATAATAGTTTTTCTTTTCATTCTTGAACAGAAGGTATTCATTTCTCGTTATAAACGTCTCAGATTGTCAAAACTTTTTTTTTTTTGCTTTGTGCAATCGTTTTCTATTTGGCTTTTTCTAATCGGCTTCAACCCACACTGCTTTTAACTTTGATTAATACTTATTGCAGAAGGATTAGAAAAAATATTGAGTTTGAGTCTAACAAGTTATTAGTTTGGTAATTCATTACGAACAAAGCATGAAGAGACTTATAATTGAACTGTAGGCAAAATAATTATCTTTCTTTCAGAAAACAGAAATAAGTAATTTCTTTCTACGTAATTTTGATAAATAATTTGACAGCAGTACTTTCTATTTTTCTAAGATTAGAAAGATTTATTGAAAACTGTTGTATTTGAACTTTCTTTCTATTATTGTTAATTTTTCTTACTTTCTGCTTGAACGTACAATTTTTAATTTTACACTGCCAAAATCAAGTTTTCCTACACTTTAATATATCTTCATTCTCGACTTTTTCTTCATACGTGTCACTCTCTGCCAAGTCTTTTGTAGTTCATTTCTTTTTAATGTTTCTTTAATTCAGTTTTTGAATTCCTTAGTGGCCTTCCTTGCCCTCTCTTGTCGGCTACTAGTAATTTTAATGCTCTTTCTGTTATATTTTCTTATTTTCACATAATAACCAAACCCTCTCATCCTCGCTTCTCTTGACTTTTCTTCTTTTCCACACACTCCTACCATTTTTTTTAAATTTCATTATTCGTTCTCTTCTCTTTCAGTGACACTTGAAATACCCATCTCAGTGTTCTAATTTCTGTCCTTATCAAGAAGATTTCTTCTCCAAGGTTCAGGTCTCGGACTCTTAGAAAAATATCGGCTTGACCACGGTCTTATACGCTTTGGCTTTTAATAATCTTGGTAAACTTTTGCCACAGATGACTGTGCCTAATTCCTACTGCTTTTTTCAACCTGCTTGGATTCCACCTCTCACAGTTTTCTCACTTATTCCTTCACTGTGGATTATACTTCCCAAATACCTTACGTCTTTTACTTGTTCCGGCCTCCTGTTTACATCTATGATTCTAACTTTTCTCTTCTTACCTCTTCCACTCATCGTGACTACCATTTCTCTGGTATTTACTTTCAAGCTCCTTCTTTCCAAATTATTGTGCTACAGTTTAACTTGGGTTTCTCGATTCTGCTCAATTTCAACTGTTATGGCGAGAGCATTAGTGAGTAATGGTTCTTACAGTGGTCCCTTACGGCACTTATTACTCAAGACATCGATGACAAAGATGAAAAGCAGGAGCTTATGGCTCACCTATGATACAGCTTAGCACTGACTTCAAACTTATTCGTTTTTCTATATACTGTATTCACGATCTTTTTCACTCCTTCTCAAATAGGTCTCGCTAGTCTGGTCAATTTTGGAGCTACTCCTTTGTTACAGAGGCACCATTAAATTAATTCTCGTATAATACACTTCCCCAAATCTATAAATGTGTTGTTTAACTTCTTGTGTTCTTCAAAGTACTTCTCCTGAAACTGTAGCAGAATGAAGGTTGCATCTACTGTTCATCTCCCACACTGAAATACGGACTGTATTTTGTCGAATTCCACAACTTCCCTTATTCTTTTTTTCTGTACTTTCAATAACCAAAAATAGGAGGAGCAGAAAGTGTTCGTACAGTTCAAAACGTGTGAAAAATCTGATATTCCCGTAAAAACTTTGTTTAGTTTGGCGAATAAACTACATTATATCATTCCAGAACGAGACACTTGGTTCATAATTATTGGAATTCAGCCAGCAAAAATGTACTTCCGGCAATGTAGCGCCGTTTCCATCATGGCGAACAGGAAACAACTGTCCGGTGATTTAAAAAACCGAATTATTGTAAAATACACGTCTCGTGTGTCTCTTTCCGGTATTGCTACACAGTTTAATGTGCCGAAACAGGACCACAAAAAGTATCAAAACAAGAAATTCAAAACTACAAATAACTGAGTTACTTAAAGTAATAAAAAAAATTATCCTAATTTTGCTCAAACTGATATAATTACAGTGATTTGCCAAAGTAGGACGAATCTTCATTTATTTCGTTTACGTAATTTTGACTTTCTTGTTCTAATACTATTTGTAGCATTAAAACTATATATTACTAGAGCTAGCGAGGTTTCGTACGTATCGGTCCCTACTGGTCGTTATAGAATTTAAATTATTTTATAATACTTGTATTAATGTAAATTAAGCATTAATGATTTAAGGAATGTTAAACGTTATTGTTCTATTACAGATTATAATCTTATATTGAGTCTTTTAATTCACTCTCTCTCCATATGGCTAACTCTCTGCATCTAATGCTTATCAGAGTGAAAACACATACGCCCAATAACAGCTGTACGGAAATTCGTAATGTAATTTCAAACGTACCGATCTGAAAATGTCAGAAGAGAGAATGCGATTTCTGTAGTCCCTTTGGGGGCAAATAAAAAAACACCACAAGCCTATTTAATTAGCTCTTCCAATATTTCAATGGCAAGACGGATTAATCTCCTAACGTGAGTCATTTCGTGATGTCGTTAGATTATTACATCTAGTCATTCATTTTACAGGACAGAATACAAATAATAAAAATACCTCCCAAAAGAAAGTCTGTGACATATTACATTAAATGGATAATAGCCACCGTTAGAGCTACTGCTTTTATATAACGATTGTGACCTATATAATTTGAAATTTACACTAGGAATTTGTATTACTTTTTACGACTAAAAGGTATCGTTTAAATTCATATTATGTTTATGACTTTACCTAAAAATAGTTCAGGACAAACGCTTGCATCCATAATGAGCTAATATGCAAGAGTTAACGAAAATTCCTTATATTAAACAAACTTCAGTTTACATGCTTAAGTTTGTTTCGTGCTCTGAATATTTTAAGAATATATTATTTGAATATTCAACTCTGTATTCGTAAATCTTACTTCTTGAAACACAGTTTAAAAGTTGTTTATTATTGATAATTTATAATCTGTTATTTTGTTTGCCTTCTATTTAAAAGAAAATAAACACAAGAGCTATCTTCGCACGCCTGTTCCTAATGTTTAAATAATTGTCTAGAAGGAAACACAATTAAAGAACTGCAGACTACTACTAAACTATTTTTGTCTGATCGAATGATAGAGTTTGACCATTTTTGCTGCAACGGTCTGTGAACCATGAATTTTTGGATTTAAAGACCGGCTACATTAATCATTGATTTTCATCTTGCATAACTATAAAATTATTTTGTACCCTTTTTAAGAAACTCTAAAAAATCACTAAGGATATCAGAAAAATTACTCGAAAAGCTGCTTTCAAACAGAACATGTGTTGGTATTTTAGTTTTAGTATCCTCCCAGCTGTGTTAGACTTTGTTTACTATTGATTAATGGATAATTTCTTCACTAAACATAGAGAAGTTTTACTGAAAGTCTATATAAACGTGAAATAAGTTTATTATAACAGCAAAGATGTTGTTTGAGTCATCTTATTTACAATATCTGTAATAAATAGTCGCTTACCTTCTTAACACTGTTATTGTTGGCAACTGTATGAAATAAATGCTTGATTATTCTATGTATTAACTTTTTGAACATTAAACATTTTATTTTACTGTAGCTCTAAACGGTTTCAACGCTATTTTATATTGGAAAAATAGTGCAAAGTAAAATAATATATATCAGTGCAGTGGACGTATCTACAGCTTTAGCACTTTCTTGTTTTAATCTTTTAGCATTTTCAATTAGTTCACTACGGAAAAAAAATTCATACTGGAAAACATTATTTTGAAATTTACTCCTGATTTTCATGCAAGTTTTAGGTAAAGTTTAAAATATTTTATTTTTTGTTCTACACAAATAAATTACAAACTTCTTACTGTTAAGATTAAAAATTACCTTCTATAAATAAAACAAGCTTGCATAAAAAGTTAGCAAATTATGTGCAATTTCACTACCTTCTGGTGACTCACAGATAGGCTCGGAAGCTTACAATGAATAACTTCGGAATTCGATTCATTTTGTGACTAATGTACAAATAGCTCATTATGTATCTGGCGCTTAACAATAAGCAAGCAGCTTCGTTTTTATGTTCTAGAATGTACGTGTATAGAGATTACCATAAATTCCGAGAGGATTTAAAAACGAATTATATTAAGGGACCGTCTAGTAAATTCATTAGAACAAAGTAAACTGCTAAAAAGGTTTTAAGGTGATGTTATCAGAGTTTTAAACTGCTAAGATTAAGAGGCGGAAACTACCGTTCAAAACTTAGGATAAGTTAATATTATAAAACCTTGATAGCAAATCCCCCTAATGAATTTAACTGATAACTTCATATTTTAAATATTACAATTTATGAATAAACTGAAGTGGAAGAGCTAATTAAGGGTTGCCATTAGCAATACAGATTGGGAATTGCAGTTCTCGATAATCGTACAAAACTTACTTACTGTAAGGATACTGGAAAAGCAAGCGTTTTCACGTTGAACAGGAGTGTTTTAGTGTTAGTAATGACATATATGTAAAAAACTGAATTGAAAATGTATAGTAAAAATCGTATTAATATAACTGAATACCACAGAAATAAATAACAAAGCATCAATTACTCAGATATCCAGAAAAAGAGGATGTTACAAAAAAATTAATCAGAAACTCTGCGCATCATTATAACTAAGGAACAGGTAGACTTGCTTATTAGCAATGCAGGTAAATTTTGTATAATGTGTACAACGAATTTTCGGCCTGCATGGCCAGGTGGTTAGGGCGCTGAACTCGTAATCTGAGGGTCGCGGGTTTGAATTCCTAATTCATAAAACATGTTCGCCCCTTCAGTCGTGGGGACGTTATAATGTTACGGTCAATGCCACTATTAGTTGGTCAAAGAGTAGCCCAAGAGTTGGTGGTGGGTGGTAATAACTAGCTGCCTTCTCTCTTGTCTTAGACTGCTAAAATAGGGACGGCTCGCGCAGATAACCCTGGTGTAGCTTAGTGCAAAATGTAAAAACAAACAAAGAAATTGCGAATTTTAGCTCAAAACAAGCCACAGTAGCATGAAATTTCAGTTTCTAGTTGCTTAATGAACCTAATAAAATAAATCTAAAAATGGCGCTATTTCAAGTGTATTAAAGCACAGTAGCCTGATTAAAATACTATACAATTTTGTTAGTGCGAAAATTCAGTCGAATGCTTTGACATCAGATAATTAAGCTGGAGAAAAACTGAATTTCTAAAGCCTAAGAAAAGTAATTAAAATTCATCTTCACTAGAGAAGCTTTCACATTAAACATTTATTAATATTTTTTTCGTATTTTGAATGAGTAACGTGTAAGAACTACGTTTCTATCTTCTAGAGCACGTGTGATTACTGTTTTTTTTAATTAAATAACGTTGAATCTCTAGGTTTTTGTAAATATAAATGTACGTTGGTAATAAGTAGCCCAGGATTAACGTACAATAAAACAAGGGGAAGTCCATGTTTCGTAATTGTAAATAACTTAAAGTTAAGAATATAGTATATATAATTATAAATAATAATAGAAACTATAACTATAATGCTGTAATTCTGAATAGAAATATTACTTTAGAAGTTTCTTTGCATTCCTTCAAGCTGAACTCTTCTTTTCCTAGCTGAACTTACATTCACTTGGCTTTATCCAAAAAGAAAATTATTTTTACTTCAACTAAGAATTCTTCCGAAAAGATAAAATTGTAAAATGTAATTAAAGAGTTTCCCGTTAAGTGATTGGAGTAGAAAGCGCTTAAGTAGCCGCGTGCTTCTACTGTATAATGTTATATTTTAATGTGTAAAACCGCGGTAAAAAGAAATAGACATAGGTTTGCAGTAGAAATTATAATCGATCAGGGAGTGAACTGTAGGTTGTCACTGTGATGCAGCTCGCAGTAATAATTGTAGAAAGAAGCATCTTAATGGAATGTGGAAGTTTAATAAAAGGAATACTTTGGACATTGTCACACGTAAGTATCAGTTGTTGTTGTTTTGAATTAAGCACAAAGCTACACAATGGGCTATCAGTGCTTTGCCCACAAAGGGTATCGAAACCCGAATTTTAACGTGTAAGTCCGCAGACATACTGCTGAGCCACTGGGGGGCTGTAAGTATCAGTATACTCTTTAGTTTTCATAAGAAACGTGTAATTCCTTCTTCAGAATTACAAACAGTCAACGCTCATGAGTTTTTTATATATATATCAGTGAACTTAAATAAGACTTATAGTTTCCATCGGTCATAAAAATATCTTCAAGTTGTATTTCCGTTGCTGCAGGAGAAATAAAAAGTGCCAACACGCATATGTTCAGAGGTGCTAAGTGACTTTTAATGAATATAGAAATATTTAAAATCTTAATTAGTATTCAAGTTTTCAAGCACATGTTTTAACCAAACAAAATTTAATTTTTTTAGGATTTTATATTCAAAGAATGCGAGTAAGTATCAAAGACAGCAGATTTATTGATATGAGAAAACTGATCTCAAATTCCTAGAGATTATTCAACTAGCGTCGAATTTCTCTACTCACTTCGCATGTGTGACTAGAAAAGGAGAGGAGTACTTGGTATTATGATGCTTAATAACTGAATAGTTAAACACTTCAGTTGACCAAATCCTGCTTGATTTACAGTGATAAGATTTTTCTGAAAGTTAATGCACAAAATGAAGCTCGTAACTGAAGTGAAGCACGTGGCCCATAGCACGGGAATTCTTTCGTTTGTTTGTTTGTTTTTGGAATTTTGCACAAAGCTACTCGAGGGCTATCTGTGCTAGCCATCCTAATTTAGCAGGGTAAGACTAGAGGGAAGACAGTGTACAAAAGTTTTACAACCACTATTGAGATTTCTATCTGATCTAAAACTTTCTTGATGTCTTATCGAGGAAAGTTCACAATGAACAATTTCATTTGAATTGATGTAGGTACAATTTACTTAATAGAAAGCTGGCTAGCTCTGTTGTCTTCGTTGATTTTATCCCTCACTTTATAATTTAATATTGTATTTTATATAGGAATTTCTTTCATCATTAAATATAGCCTTAAACAAGAGGTTTTTTGTGGTTTTAAATTAAGCATAAAGCTACACGATGGCTATCTGTATTCGGCTCATCACGGGTATCGAAACCTGATTTTTAGCGTTGCTAGTCCGCAGACATACCGCTGATCCTCTGGGTGTCGAACAAGACGGAGTGCATTACTGTGAAACAGTCTTGAATAACGTGGTCTTTTTACACTAGATTAGCTGTCATTTCACAAATTTGTATGTTCTTGCACACATTTTCAGCCATCTGGTAGTTGACCCAATATACTTATAGCTGTATTTAAGACGTTTGATTTCATAAACCACGTTTGATATTTTTATAGATGGTATTCTATCCTTTAAAATAACACATGAGAACACGTTCTACGACAACACCTGTACAGTTGTATTTTTTTAAACATCGCGTGTATACTGTTGCAGGGTAAGTGCTATTGATTTTTCGTTTTGTTTATTTTTCAGAACGTTATAAATGACCTGTTTGATGCTTCCAATATTTTATTTTGGAGTAATTAATAAAATTCATTGCTAAAACATTATTTACAAAATCTACATCTTATACAGTTCTTTGTGCATTGTTACCTATTGCAGTTTATCTCGAATGAGCATCCAATTTGTTATGTTACGTATTATAATTTCAACCACCCCAATGGCACAGCGGTATGTCTGCTGACTGACAACGCTAGAATTTCGTCTTCAATACCCGTGGTGAGCAGAGCACAGATAGTCTATTATATACGTAAAACTGGCTGATATGGGTAGAGAAAGCACTATGTTTTTACATATATAATTTTCTCCACAAGTGGTTTTTTTCATTTTCACAGATAGTCCATTATATTGGTTTCAGCTTAACTTCAAACGAACAAAACAAATGATCTCAAACAGCCTAAAATTGAATTAAAATGTAATTTGAACTTAGAAGTTTATTGAATGTAGAGATATGTCCAATTTATGATGTTTGCCAAGGGGAATGATATATTCAGATTTTTTTCTTAATACAGTTATATTTTAATATGCAAACAATAATACAATTTATGGTAACGGTTACTGAAGATAGTTATTATAAATAATGATTTATATACAAAAGTTACATACACTTATAACGTAGAGATGTTGTACGTGTTAACTTCTAAGAAACACAGTAAATACTTGTTAATAATATTTTCTTGCTGCCCACTTGTGGTAAGCAAAATAATAATATGATCTAAAAGTTTTTCTTTTGATTTGTAAAAAAAAAAATCCTTACGTGATAATAAAACAAATTGAATATTATTTACGAGATCTTGGAAGTTGAATAGCGGAAAATCAGTTATTATAAACAAAACAATTTTTATAAAGTTTAAATTCACTGGCTCGTAGTATTAAATGATTATAATAAAGAATTGTTTAATAATAATTTAGCTGCCGGTTTTCTATTTCCTACAACATAAATATATTGCAGATAGTGCCAAAAAAGCTTTAAAAGTTTTAATTATAGGACGTTATTATTTAATTATATGAGAAACATTAAACATAAGGCGTATATTAATCGAGATTCAACAGTTTTCTTCCCCAAAACTGTATGGATACATTCTGTAAAATGGTGTGTTTAAAATCAAATACATAAGTTATATTTTCGTTAATTTGTAAAATATTTTAATAAAAATTCTAGTGCAATGAATGCTGGTATTGTTTGTTTTGAATTTTGTTTATAGCTACACGAAGTCTATCTGCAACTAGCAGTCCCTAAGTTAGCAGTGTAAGACTAGAGGGAAGTCAGGTAGTCATCACCACCCACTGTCAACTCCTAGGCTACTCTTTTATCAACGAATAGTGGGATTGACCTTCAATTTCTAACGTCCCTACGGATGAAGAGGAGTTCGAATCCATGACCCAGTCGAACGCCCTAACCACCCAGAAAAATAATGGAGAAGGCCGAAGAGCGTGTTGGTTTTCGTGCAGCACATGCTAACCACAAGGACTCTATCTGACCTCTGAACTGAATTATAGTATTGGTTGTAGCTTTTATAATATGCTCATTTCTGTGGTGAGAATGGCGCAGGTAGTCCACTTCGTAATTTTGCGCTTAAAAAAAAAAGTAACTACTTTACAAACGTATAGTAGGATCAACCGTCACATAATAACACTTCCATAGCTGAAAGAGTGAAAATTTTCAGTTGCAAGTGGAGATCTCTAACCATCACACTTTGCCAGGACACATATTTCTGAACCACAATAAAGTAATCGGTTAAGACGGTTTAATTTGTCTTGAATTTCGCGCAAAGCTACACAAAGGCTATCTGCACAAGCCGTCCCTAATTTAGTAGTGTTCGAGTAAGATTAGAGGGAAGGTAGTTAGTAATTACCATCCACCACCAGCTATTGGGCTACTCTTGTACCAACAAATAGTGTGATTGACCGTAATCTTATAACGCTCCCACGGCTGAGAGGGTGAGCATATTTGGTGTGACGGGGATTCGAAACTGCGACTCTCGGATTATGAGTCGAACGCCTTAACACGCTTGGCCATGCCGGGCTCACTACACGAGGGCAATCTGCTCTGATTTAAGCTACTAACATAGATATAAAATTGTGTATCTCTATTAATTTGAATTAAAGCTTATCGTTAATACCATGAAAAGACATAAAGAGAGACACGGGATATGAACAGCATACTGTATTGGTTATTTGTTTGTCTGTATTTTTCATGCAAACTTATACAAAGAATGGTCCGTCCATAGCCGTCTCCAATTTAGACTGATATACTAGAGCAAAATTTAGGACAACTCTCGTCTGACCAAAAACTGCAATTTGACCCTACCCTGAAGTGTTTGGCGATGTTTTGAAGCAACATTTCGTGAACCATTAATTGTATGATTAATAATTCGGTCATTTTAACCCTTCAAATTATATAAATAATGAATGATAAAGATAAGCTATGTTCCTTGTATCCAACCAATTCGCAATCCTTTGCTCGGTTTTGTTTGTTTGTTGTATTTTGCACAAAGCTAATAAATAGCTTTCTTCGCGAAGTTAGAAGAAATAGAGCACTGTTAGTTAACACCACCGTCAACTATTGGAAGGCTCTAATCGAATAATGGGATTGACCTTCACATAATTACGTCCACAGAGTTGAAACGGTAAACACATTAGTGTGAATCGAGTCATATCAAGCCCTCTTGATTTGAAAAAAGGATCCCCCAGTGAACGTTGTTCAACAAGTATCGGTGTTGGATTTTATTTCAATTCAAATGGAAAACAAGTATGAAATTAGTCTTTGCTTTCTCGGTGTAATTAAAGGTTCTTTTTTTATTATAATTCCAACTAGAGGTACAGCGGTATATCTGAGGATTATTTACGTTAAAAACTGGGTTTCGATATCCGGGTTGGGCAGAGCACAAGTCGCCCAATGCGTAGTTTTGTGTTTAGCTACAAACAAACAATATATTGTAATATAATTATATCGAGACTAGACCTAAATAAGTAAAATGGTAAAAAATCGATTTATTCAGAAAAGTGTTCACACTTGCTCAATATCCCAAAATGCTTCGTGTTGCTATGCAACGCTTTATTATCATATTTAATGTATTACAGTTTTGTTAAAATGTTGCACATGATATTTAAATACTTAGCATCAGTGGTATACATTAACATAACAAAAAAGCTAAATGACATTTGATTGCGTACCTGGAGAGTGATTTAAAAAGTATTCATGTAATAAAGGTGTGTTCTAGAAAATAATAATGAAACAAAATAAAGCAACGTTTGTACCAAAATTTATTTTAAATCATGCTCAACATATTCATTATTTTTTGATAAAATCCTGAAATACTTTACAGTCAATATTTTAAAACTAACGTAGGATTTTATTGTATTCCTACTTGTACAGAAAAGAAATGTTGACCAAAACTTGTCCAAGTTATAACGGTTTTTATTAGTGTTTTTAAGTGTTTCACCAATCTTCTCTTTCTGTCGCGCAGTAAGCCTTGAGTTGAGAAGTGTGGCAGTAGAGATATGCTTTTGATCTTTTTATAATATGGAAGGTTTAGAATTGAAATAAAACGTAATATATTGTTACTATAAGATAGTACTGAGAGAAATCATAAAGATTAATCATGATATTAAAGAGTGTTACAGCTGTGACGCAAAATGTGACCTTTGTGAATCAACTAAACCACAATAAGCTGCATATCGAGTGATGTAATTATAAAGACCATTATGAAACAGGTATAAGAGTTAGAAAAAAAGAAAGAAATACTGCTTTAAACCATGAAATAAATTCCGAGAAAAGAAAGTCATAATTTCAAACTTTAATATTATAGATATTTTAATTACTATTTTTCGGTTGTGTATTTGTTTTTATGGAAATTAAAACTGATTAAAATAATATTCTTAATTGATTTCAGATAATAATACTGCTTTAACTAAGAATAAACAAAGTTTAAAAAGTACTTAAAATTAAAAACATATTTTTAATATATTCTATGCCATTTTATAAAAAAAAATTGGTTCTCTAAGACCTCTAGTTCCGTCTTGGCTTTGTGGTTAAGGTGTTAGACTCGTAATCTGAGAGTCGCGAGTTCGTATCATCGTTACATCAAACAAGCTCATTCTTTCAGCCGTGGGGGTATTATGACGTGACGGTCGATCCCACTATTCTTTGGTAAAAGAGTAGCCCTAGTCTTACACTTAGGGACGGCTAGAGCAGATAGCCCTTGTGTAGCTTCGCGTGAAATTCAAAAGCAAAGAAAAAACTAAAACCACTATCCAAACAGTGAACAAATCTATAAATCCAAAAAATCAAAAAACAAAACTGAAATAGAGTTAATGATATAATCATAAATAATTCTTAGGAAAATACCTATCGAAATTTCAGGTTTCAATAACCATACCATCCGTCTTGAGATACAGTTTTACTTCATGGGAGTTTCTCGTCATCAAGGACTCAGGATAAAGGTTCGCCTAAAGATATCAGTCATGTCAAATTTCACGTTTCGTGCGTTAATATTAAGTAGGATGTTGTACAGAAATAGATGGAGAATGACGCAGAATGAGTTGAATAGTCTTGTTAAAATTACCTGAAATTAAAACACAATTTGATCAAGCTTCTATGTTAAAAATTAATCTGAAATATATATATGTACAATTTACTTCACATAATTTTATTTAACTTTTGACACTTAAGGAGAAAACTGCTTTATGAAATGTATTCTGACTGTATTAACTAAAGAGATCTCTACAAAGTTAGTTTAATGTCTAAGTCTTAACTGTTCACATTAGCACTCAAACAGAATAGTGGAATGTTAAAAGTTAGTTTTACAATGTTAAGACATGTATCTGATATGATATAAAATCTGGTAATATTAAATACATAACGAAGAAGAATACCTTAGTTTAAAAACACGAAACTTCACCCCATTTTCATTCAGAATGACCTTCTAATGCCATTAAACATATGAAAGTTAAGTGGTTAAACTATATAACTTGGTCCCCCAATTATTCTTTCTATATTTAATTGTTATGTATATGTGTAAATATTTTGTAAACGACAACATGTCGTATTGTGTTTCAATTTTCATTTGTATTATTCATTTTTTCCATATTGATATTATTGTTTCGAAGTTTAAACTAATATTTTGTCATTTATTTAGGGTAACATTTTAGAATTTTCTCGAATTAAGTAGACCAATTATAGGTTTGTAAATGAGTGCTGGTGACTTCCTGTCTAGACGTGTAGTCTCGTGCAAGACACCAGTTTCATTTCAAAAGAAGAGAGTTAGTTATTTGAGAAAGATTAAGTGTTTGCTGTGAATATTCAACTTGGATTTGTGATTGAAATTAGATCTACGGAAGCCGTGATTTTATTTCGTCAATCTCTACGATACTTCTGAAGTAATGCTTGTGCTGAGAGTCGGCGAATTTATTGAACTGTTTCGGAATCTCTTCGTGGGACCAAATTCACACCCTAGACTGGAATTTGAGACTTTAATTTTAGATCATTACATTAGATACAGGCCAGTACCGTTTTGTATTGTGATTTATTTTGAAGTTTGAAACTAATATTATTTTGTTTTGTAATTAATTTCGAATGTCGTAACTTAATATCTGTCACTGTTATTATACAATTTATGTCATATTTGTTATATTTGTTAATAGTTTAGTGTAATAAATTATACAAGCTGTTATCTGTGTTTTTCTATTGCGTTTAATCTACGAAGAATATAAAACATCAAAAAATACGTAACAGAAAACTGGGGGCTCGTCCGGGATATCGAACAAACAATTTAATTTTATTATAAAATAAGATTTATATTCTATACAGATAGACAGCTTGTATATTTAAAATGGCATTCGAACTTGAAGATTTTATAAACGAATTTAATCGGAATCCCTCTTTCGAATTAATCAGTGAATTAAAAAAATCTGAATTACTTGATGTTGGTAAACATTTTAATTTAGAAGTGAAGCAATCAATGAAGAAGGCAGATATTAAACAAATTATTGTTGAACATTTGGTCAGCCAAAAGGTATTACCTCAAACAGTTGCACAACAATTGCCTGTCGCTCATTTTGACCCAGATTTCGAATTAAAAAAAATGGAAATGGAAATGAAATTTCGTTTAGAAATTGAAAGCAAACGTCTTGAGGCAGAAAAAGAAACCAAACGACTTGAGGCAGAACAGGAAAACAGACGCCTTGTTCTTGAGGCAGAAAAAGAAACCAAACGACTTGAGGCAGAACAGGAAAACAGACGCCTTGTTCTTGAGGCAGAACAAGAAAACAAACGCCTTGATGCCGAAATACAAATGGAACGCATTAAAGCTGATAAAGAAATCAGTATGAGAAAGGCACAGACAGAAGAAAAGGTTGTCCAAATGCGGTTGGATAATTTTGATGCTTCCAAACAAATTCGTTTAGTACCTCCATTCAATGAAAAAGCTGTAGATAAATATTTTCAGCAATTTGAAAAATTGGCCCTTAGGCTAAAATGGCCAACCGAATATTGGACAGTATTACTTCAGAGTGTTCTCAAGGGTAAAGCCCAGGAAGTATTTTCCAAACTCACGGCCGAGCAAAGTTATGATTACGAGCACGTCAAAAAATGCATTTTGAATGCATATGAATTGGTGCCAGAGGCATACAGACAAAAATTTTGTGGTTACAAAAAGTTTGACACCCAAACTTATGTCGAATTTGCTCGTGAAAAAGAAACTCTGTTCGACAGGTGGTGTGATTCGAGAGAAATTAAAGAGGATTATACAAAACTCAGAGAACTCATGTTAGTTGAAAAATTTAAAAGATGTATTCCCGTAGAGATAAAAACTTATATTGATGAACAAAAAGCTTCCAAAATTCATGATGCTGCTGTCTTGGCAGACGAGTATGCTTTGACTCACAAAGATTTCTCATATAAAAGCAAAACAAATCACACAGCAAAGAAACCCAATGACTCATTCAAATATTATGCAAATGTCGACAGAGACAAAAAAGAGCAAACTTCTAATTCTCAAACGAAGACTCCATCTTATTCTATAAGCTCATCATCTACCCAAAACGTGTCATTCTCATCCAAAACATGTGCTTATTGTAAGAAACCTGGCCATCTGATTTCTGAGTGCTATAAGGTAAAAAACAAGCCATCACCCCATAGTTTCATTTCGCCCTCGTTGGATACATCATTGGTTCCCAATGATTTTGACCCTTTCCAGTCCACTGTGGATTCTAAGCCCAATATTATTGATGTACCTGAAGATATTGTTGAGGACAAATTTAAGCCTTTCATGACTGAAGGTTTTGTTTCTTTTGTTGGCGATTCACGTCTACAACCAATTAAAATCCTGCGGGATACTGGAGCTTTTCAGAGTTTGATTTTGGAAAGTGTACTTCCGTTTTCTGAAAAGTCATCCGTTGGGGCCAGTGTGCTCATTTCTGGTGTAGAAGGTGGCGTCGTTTCTATTCCTCTTCATAGATTAGATTTACATTCGGACTTAGTTTCAGGCCCAGTGACTGTGGGTATTAAAGCTTCATTGCCTGTTGAAGGTGTGTCTATGCTTTTGGGGAATGATTTGGCTGGTAGTAAGGTGGTACCAGAGGTCCGTGTTGTTGAAGCACCTGTTATTAGCCCCAGTACAGAGCAACTCGTTGAAGAGTTTCCTGATGTTTTTCCCGCCTGTGCTATTACTCGTTCTCAGAAATCCAAAGAGGATTTCTCTTTATCTGATACGTTTATGTCTCACATCGATGAGATTTCTGACTCAACTTTAAGTACTACTGATGACTCTAAGACATTTTGCGACTCTCTTCATCGAAACAAACTTATTGAGGAACAGGACAATGATCCTGAAACTCGTTCTCTTCTACAACTGGCTGTTGATGAAAATGAAATAGGAACTGTCCCTATTTGTTACTACCAGAAGTCAGGTGTGCTAATGAGAAAATACAGACCTCCTGACGTTGCTGCTGATGAAGAGTGGAATGTTATTCACCAAATCGTCATTCCAAAATGCTATCGGAATGATATTCTTAGTCTTGCTCATGACCATGTATTGTCGGGACACTTAGGTGTAAGAAAGACCCTAGATCGTATCCGACGACATTTCTATTGGCCAAAGATGCGCCAAGATGTTGTTGACTTTTGTAAGACATGCCATTCTTGCCAAATGACAGGAAAACCAAATCAGGGGATTCCAAAAGCACCACTGCAGCCTATTCCTGCCTTTGAAGAACCGTTCTCAAGGGTCATTATCGACTGTGTTGGCCCAATGCCAAAAAGCAAAGCAGGAAATGAATACCTCTTGACGATCATGTGTGCTTCTACACGTTTCCCTGAGGCAATCCCTTTGAGAAAAGTCACTGCTCCCAACATTCTTAAGGCTCTTGTTAAATTCTTTACCATGTTCGGGATTCCAAAAGTTGTGCAATCAGATCAAGGCTCAAATTTTATGTCCAAGCTATTTCAACAAGCCATGCATGAATTAAGCATCCATCAAGTTTCATCCAGTGCATACCATCCTGAGTCACAAGGTGTCCTTGAACGTTTCCACCAAACTCTAAAAGCCATGCTTAGAAATTACTGCCACAAGCATTCAAAGGACTGGGATGAGGGTGTTCCCTTGTTGTTGTTTGCAGTTCGTGAGGTTGTTCAAGAGTCTACTGGATTTAGTCCTTTTGAGTTGGTTTATGGTCACTCAGTTCGCGGTACATTGAAGTTGGTTAAGGAGAAATGGTTGGAGGATAATAACTCACAAATTAGCTTGTTGAATTATGTCTCTGATTTCAAAACCAGATTGCACAATGCTTTTAATGTTGCCAGGGAAAACCTGAAGTCTTCTCAGGAAGAGATGAAAACCTGGTATGACAAAAGGGCCAGGAAGCGATCTTTTAATGTTGGTGACCAAGTACTTGTCTTGTTGCCTACATCAAGCTCTTTACTTCAAGCTAAATATTTTGGACCTTATTCAATTGAAAAGAAAATTAATGATCTAAACTATGTGATCACTACCCCTGATCGGAGGAAAAGCAAACAGCTTTGTCATATCAATATGTTGAAACCCTATTATGTGCAAAAGAAAACAAATGTGTCGAATGCTGTTCCTGTGAACGTGACAAGTGGTGTAAATGAAGATCATGATCCTCCACCTTCTCCTCCTGAAATTATAGAAAATAGCTTTCCAGACACTCATGTTAAACTCAAAAACTCACATGTATTAGCAAACTTAGATGAAAAACTCAATCATTTAACCCAACAACAAAATCAAGAGTTTAAAGGTTTGATTTTAGAGTTTGCTCATTTGTTTCCTGATGTTTCTGGTAGAACCAATGTCATAGAACATGATGTTGTTATTGAGAACACTCGACCAATAAAACAACATCCATATCGGGCCAATCCTATGAAATTGTCAAAAATTAGGTCAGAGGTACAATACATGCTTGAAAATGATTTTATTGAGTTGTCAAATAGTAATTGGAGTTCACCTTGTATCTTGGTACCAAAGTCTGATGGTTCATTTAGGTTCTGTACAGATTTCAGAAGGGTTAATGATGTGACCAAGACTGATTCATATCCTATTCCTGGGATGGATGATTGTATTGACCATGTAGGTAACTCAAAGTACCTTACCAAATTTGACTTATTGGCAAGTACCTTTAACTCCTCAAGCAAGAGAAATTTCAGCTTTTATAACACCCGATGGTTTGTACCAATACAAAGTTATGCCATTTGGCATGAAAAACTCTGGTGCAACATTTCAAAGGTTGATGAATCATGTCATTGCAGGATTAGAAAATGTGTATGCTTACATTGATGATGTACTGGTAGTAAGCAGTGACTGGTCTGAGCATTTAAGCCACATTCGTGCATTCTTTGAGAGGTGTTCCGAGGCTCAGTTGACTATCAACCTGTTAAAAAGCGAATTCGGTAAAGCAACAGTTGTGTACTTAGGCCATGAAATTGGTCGGGGTAAAGTGAAGCCTATCCAAGCTAAGGTACAGGCAATAGCGGAGTATCCAGAGCTGACGAATAAAAGAGGTATTATGAGATTCTTGGGCATGGCAGGATATTATAGAAAATTTTGTCCAAATTTTTCTGATGTGGCTGCACCTTTAACAGCCTTACTAAAAAAGAATGTAAAATTTTCCTGGAATCAAAATTGCCAGACTGCCTTTGAAAGGATAAAGATCATGCTCATGAATGCTCCAATCCTCAAAGCTCCCGATTTTGACAAACCATTTAAGCTTGCTGTAGATGCGAGTGACGTTGGTGTTGGTGCTGTGTTGTTGCAAGAGCAAAATGGTGTTGACCACCCTGTGTGTTATTTTTCAAGAAAACTTGATAAGCACCAAAGAAATTATTCAACAATTGAGAAAGAAGCACTTGCATTGTTGTTAGCCTTACAACATTTTGATGTTTATTTGTGTTCTTCACCATGGATTGTTAATGTTTACACCGACCATAATCCACTCGTGTTCGTGAACAAAATGAAAAACAAAAATCAAAGGTTACTCAGGTGGAGTATTATTTTGCAGCAATACAATGTGTCCATTAATCATATCCGTGGTTCGGACAATGTCATTGCGGATACATTGTCACGGTAATTAAGTGGTTCAGTGTTTCGTTATAATTAACGGTTGACTAAAATTTGTTTTTTAGTTCAATGTTATGTATAATAAGTTAAACAAAAAAAAGTTTTCACAAGTTCAAACTTTTTTTTACTTTTAAGGGGGAGAGTGTTATGTATATGTGTAAATATTTTGTAAACGACAACATGTCGTATTGTGTTTGAATTTTCATTTGTATTATTCATTTTTCCATATTGATATTATTGTTTCGAAGTTTAAACTAATATTTTGTCATTTATTTAGGGTAACATTTTAGAATTTTCTCGAATTAAGTAGACCAATTATAGGTTTGTAAATGAGTGCTGGTGACTTCCTGTCTAGACGTGTAGTCTCGTGCAAGAACGGATATGCGTGGATAGCTCTGGAGTTGTATGGAAATTGCAAGATTGTTGGAGAAATAGGCCTATCGGTATAAAAGACGGTGACGCGAGATAGATTTAGTCATCAGTTTTTATTCGAAAAAAGAAGATAGATTCAGTCATTAGTTTTATTCGAAGAAAAGATAGTGAGATTCAGTCACCAGTTTTTATTCGAAGACAAAGAGTGAGATTCAGACACCAGTTTCATTTCAAAAGAAGAGAGTTAGTTATTTGAGAAAGATTAAGTGTTTGCTGTGAATATTCAACTTGGATTTGTGATTGAAATTAGATCTACGGAAGCCGTGATTTTATTTCGTCAATCTCTACGATACTTCTGAAGTAATGCTTGTGCTGAGAGTCGGCGAATTTATTGAACTGTTTCGGAATCTCTTCGTGGGACCAAATTCACACCCTAGACTGGAATTTGAGACTTTAATTTTAGATCATTACATTAGATACAGGCCAGTACCGTTTTGTATTGTGATTTATTTTGAAGCTTGAAACTAATATTATTTTGTTTTGTAATTAATTTCGAATGTCGTAACTTAATATCTGTCACTGTATTATACAATTTATGTCATATTTGTTATATTTGTTAATAGTTTAGTGTAATAAATTATACAAGCTGTTATCTGTGTTTTTCTATTGCGTTTAATCTACGAAGAATATAAAACATCAAAAAATACGTAACAAAATCGACAACGTTTTATCCATAAGCTCGTCAACTTTCATAAGGTCATAGTCGTTTGTTATAACGATGATTTAACAAATAACAATATCACTAAATAACACAAGTATAAATATAGAGTGAACAACGTTCCAAATGATGTTTTCTAGAAAGACTGCAAAAAATTGAAACGAATGATTAAAGACGTTACTGTTTTGATATGAGTGAATTTGTCGCAACAAAATTAGATTGTTATCATGTTAATAATAGCACTAAGCTCTAATAAAGTAGCAACCAAAACTGTTGCCGACTTAGAATGTGTACATTAATAGGAACTGACAAAAAACTTTATAAAAAACCATTATTCAGCATATGTATTCCA
This sequence comes from Carcinoscorpius rotundicauda, assembly GCA_011833715.1. Classification (NCBI taxonomy): domain Eukaryota; kingdom Metazoa; phylum Arthropoda; class Merostomata; order Xiphosura; family Limulidae; genus Carcinoscorpius; species Carcinoscorpius rotundicauda. The sequence goes on along the minus strand of CM022399.1, from coordinate 54,326,889 downwards.
GTAACATATATTAAAATTGATAAATAACACAACATATTTACATCCTTTAGTAAATACGAGGAGCAAGAGATAATATAAGATATATTATTTATGCGTTTAAAAATAAAGTGACTCTGTAATAATATAACAGTAAGCGTGTCAGTGTTTTCTTATAGCAAAGTCACATCGGGCTATCTGCTGAGTCACTGAGGGGAGCTAAACAGCAGATTTTAGCGTTGTAAATCTATAGACTTGCCGCTGTACTAGCGGGGTGCATAACAGTAAGTCACTTATAAATCTAGCATAGGAGTTCGGACGTGATTTTTCAGGTTAAAGTTGTAATATTTTGGAATACATTGCAGAGTTTGTTAATACTTCAATAAATAAGAATATTGATCTTGAAACAGCCGTTCGTGTTGGATTTTTAACACAAAGCTATGTAATGATACATCTATGCTCTACTTACTAGGGTAATCAAACCCAAATTTTAATTTTGCAAGTCAGGAAACTTATCCTTGACCAACGAGTGGATGATTTTAGAAAATTAAAATCAAATAATCTGGTTTATTCGTTGTAAATACTTATTCAATTTATGAAATGTTAGAAGTGAAATTTTTAACTCCAAGAATACCTAATGTACATGTGAGTTAAACGGCCAGGATTGAAATATTTAATATTTACATGTAGTGGTGTGTGTGTCTTATAGCAAAGCCACATCCAAGGGTAATCGAACCCCTGATTTTAACGTAGACTTACTGCTATACCAACGGGGAGACAGATGTAGTGGTGTCTAAACGGCCAAGTTGGAACTCCTTAACATTATATGACAAAAAAGTGTGTGATGTTTCAAAAAAATGTTAGTTTGCATGAAAAGTCTATTTACTAAAAGTTTGTATTATTGTTGGGACGAGTTAAGCGTGCACTGAAACATAATTTATAGAGATCAATAAAGTTTAGATTAAGGTAATTAAATCTAATTTTGATCGTTAGTAAAGATCTATGTTATAACTTTCAAATTTTATATTTGTGTAATAAAATAGATTAATTTACACGTTGGTATAACAATTAATAAAATGTTCGTAAAAGAGCAGTTTTTCTCAGTATTTTTACAATGCACCAACTAACTTCGAGGTACATATTTATGTGATCATGCAAATTAGTTTCATATTTGTTTTACGTAATTCACATCAGTTTTGACAGCAATTACGAATATAATAACGTGAAAAATTGCATGTTATTGTAATACTGAAGTGTAGAAACTTTTTACATACAGCTTTATGCAAAGTAAAGTCTGTTTTATATTTTTTAAAGATTTTTTATAGAACCATAAGTTTATGTTGACTGTTATAGGCCCTACAAGTGGCTCAGCGAATAGGCTGGGGATTTATAATTCGGGTTTAAGTACCCTCGGTAAGCATAGCAGAGACAGCCATTATGTAGATTTATACTTAAGAATAAATAAACAGCTATTATAGAAGTGCATTGAAAAGAATTTTCTGAACTATACAGTTAAGTCATAAAAATCAAGAATGTGTATATATATATATATATATGTTTATTTTTAAGATTTATGTATAACATGAAATTTCTGTCGCATTTTATTTTTAATCTTACTAAAAATATATACTTGGTACTATAATTATCTTTTTCTCTCAACTGCAGTAGAAGCTAATAAAATGAAAAAATCAATTGTAGCACAGAATTTTTTTTATTTACGGAATGCGATATAACAACCTTTGCACAAACCTGTTCAACTTGCTAATTATTTGACATTCTACACATCTTTCATGAACTTAAACTTTACTTACATGAGATATAATATTCTGATTACGAGATAAAGCAGAGATTTAAAACAGAATTCCAAGAAGCTCGAAAACTAACGTAACTTCAATGTTGTTTTTGAACTATATTTATTAGTGTTGGAAGAATACGGTCAGAAAACGTAAAATGTATATAATTCGAATCAGATCTCAACATAGTTTGTCTGATTGTAAAATCGATGACGTGTGCTAACAATTCTGTTTTAAGCTCAACCTATAGTTACTGTTGAAATGGCCGTCATACTTGGAAGTTCCCGTTTTTAATTTTTTGTTTCAATTTCTCTCAAATATTCTTTCTTATTTCGGAACTGTGTACTAATGAAACATGAGTTAAAAGCTATTATGTTTAAGGTAAAAATAAAATCAACCACTGTAATAAAATACAAAACTAATGAAAACGGAAAATAGATAGGACTGTAATGATCCAATCGTTATCTGTAATTCGTTTAAAAATTTTGTTTGTGGCTTTTCTGTGTTTATCTAAGCTTAAATGTAGCGCCCTCTAGTGCTGATATGTAAAAATATGTCATTGTCTGTCTACTGATATTAGTAGCACATGCCAGCGGCGCAGCGAAACATCAACTCGCTGTTTATTCGAGAGAGCTGCAGGAAGCTGAATGGCTGAGATTAAACCTTCGAAATATAGGAGAAATTTCGAGATGTACCTTGCCATTGAAAGAAGTTTATGAAAAACCTTACCTTCAAATAATAAAACGTGCAATTAATAACATTTGTTTACCTTAACATACTTTAAATGTTTTAGTCAGAATTTTTAGAATGTGGAATAGAACAGAAAGCTGCAATTTAAATCCTTTCTGTCAAAACATTAATGGTACAATGGTAGTATCTATTCTTGATATTCAAATTTCATAAACGAGTGAGCCTTCAGTTATGCGTAAGTACAGAGTTTTCTTTCTTTCTTTTTCTCTTGTTAATTTTTATAGATCTTGACTGATGTTGATCTTTCTTCTATAAATTTGATATTTTTTTGAAGAATTCAAGTTATACATTTATATAAACTAACAGACAGGCAGGCTAAAAACTTAGAGACAAGATTTTCAAAACGAAAATGTCCATGGTCATTAAATATAGGTTTGTTTCAGCCGTACAAATTTTTAGATACAGTTATCTTAAAAGTACAAACTTCTGCGAAAATTGAGGAAGAGTATAAAAAATGATTCTGAAGATTCTTATTAGATGACTTAGTTTGAACAACACGAAACGTTAGTGCTTGTTATTTCCCTATATTAGGAGTCTTGTTAATCTAACTTCCATTTCGAATTTATTTGCTTTAAATAGTTAGTTTCAAGAACTACGAAATGAAAAGTTATGTTCAGTAAAAATCTGCACTATTCTCATCCTCATTTTACACATTCTGTGTATAAATGTTACATGTTTTGTAGGACAAATGACGGCAGCTTCTCAGATATCAGTGTACTGTTTAATAATCTATAGGAAACAAGTTTATTTTTTAAACCCAGATATCACATAATTTTTAAACATGCACTTACTCATAGTGTTGCTAAAACTATTTTTTATAGTATGGATAAACTATACATTTCCAACAATTGTTGAACGATGCAGGTATTACAACTTTCTTTAGGGTAGGAAATCGAAGTTTTGACAGCATGCTTGTTCTCCAGTGCTTGCGGCTTTTATTTCTTAACTTTTGAGATCATCATCACTGAATTTCCAAAACTAAAATAAACAAATAAAATTTTAAAAAATGTCCTTTTTAAAGCTTTTAGTGTATCAGAATATTTTCGCTTAACAGCGAATACTGTTTTGGTGTAGTTTTCGAACTAGAATGTTGCGAATTAATTTTTGAGGTTTAAATATTGATGTGAAAGTTTGAAACAATTATGAAACGTTCATAATCAAAAACGTTTTTGGATGTTACTTGGTTTCTAATATTTATTGCAAGATGTCGAGTTCCACTGATGAATCAGTTGTGTTTTTTTTTCTATTTCATTCTAAATGTAACTGTTCTTTAGTGGGTAACACATTAAAGGTACTGCTCACTTAATTCAGGCTTTAGTAAATAGCCCTGCTATCGTTCTCCGTAGCTTTGGCCTTACCTGGTCGTTAAGATACTGGACTCGTAATGTGAGGGTTGGGAATTCGAATCCCCGTCAAATCAAACATGTGACGATCAATACAATTATTCGTTGGTAAAAGAGTAGCCCAAGAGTTGGCGGTGGGTGATGATGACTAACTTTCTTTCCTGTGGTCTTACATTACTTAATTATGAGCGGCTAGCGCAATTAGCCCTCGTGTAGCTTTGTACAAAATTCAAAAGCAAAAGAAATCATTCTTAATAAATTTATCAACTGTCATTCTATATGCAAAGTTACAAGAGTTTAGTTTTATAATACTGCCGGACATAGGCTGTCCATTCAATGTTTTCAAAGCAGGGAAGGTATTTATTATGAGCATAAATAAAATAGCTTTCAATGAATTGTTTGTTTGTTTGTTTGTTTTGAATTTCGCGCAAAGCTACATGAGAGCTATCTGCATTAGCCGTCCCTAATTTAGTAGGGATAGAGTAGAGGTAAAGCAGCTAGTCATCACCACCCACCGCCAACTCTTGAGTTACTCTTTTACCAACGAATAATGAGATTAATCGTCGCATTATAACGCCCCCACGGCTGAAAAGGCTACCATGTTTGGTGCGACCGGGATTCCAACCCGCGACCTTCAGATTACGAGTCGAACGCCCTAACACACTTGGCCATGTCGGGCCCTTTCAATGAAAGAACACTTTTAAACTTTTTTTTTACATTGTTAGCAAAAGATTTAGTTTACTGTCAAATAAAGATTTTAAAAATATGGCAAAGTGCAACGCATGACATTTGGAAACGTACACCTCAAGTACAAATAAAACTTTACTTTAACAGTAAATTATACTGTATAATAGACCCAATATCTAACCTTGATGTAATGTACGAATTTATATAATTAACAAGAATTAAGTCAACCATGTTAAGATTTTCAAAACAATTGACATTCATTATTGAAAATATAAAATAGATCAATCGATAATTTGTAAATGATACCTTATGTTTGATATAGTTAATTACAATAAATTAAAAACTACTAGTGGTTAAAAGGTAATTAGGTCACGAACTAAACAGAGAATTGTTATAAACAGAAGTGACACGAGAAATAATTGTTTACCAAACAAGATTGACTTACAGTTTCTCATGTAAAGATAGCCAGATGGTCAATAATTAACGATATTTTTTTTCAAGGATAACTGACTTTGCACCCTCACATAATCACATTAGATCGAAACTGTAATGACATCACGGAACAAAATCCATCGACTTTAAGCCATATGGTGAAGGAGTTTCAGTGTTCTCTTTCGCAGTTTCTTTATGTTGAGTTAGTGATTCAATGGCATACGGCTTAGAAATAGGAATGATATTTCATGGCTTCTAAAGTTATCATGAATAGATCTACAAGAGTTTTCATGTGTGTAAAAAGAAAATGAAAACTCGATTTTCAGAACAATATGAACTGCTGTTTTTTCATAGAAGACGCTATCATCGTACTTGTAAGTTTATATTATAGCGACAACTTCTTATAATTAATTTGATAATTCGCCTAAGCTGGTTAAATATTGATTATAAATTATTATTGTTTTATTAGTATGATTATTATCATATTGAGTCTAAGTTTATCGCATATAGTGATTAGTTTGATAATTCAAACTTATATTGGTAAAATGTTTATTGGGAAATAATATTCATCGTTTGTGTTTAGACATTATTGTGTGCGACGGGAGGTATTTCTTACCTGTATATCTTTTAGCTTTACTCATGTTATTATCATTGTATCATTATGCTCTTACTCAAAACAATCGTTAATGTATTTTGTTATGTGCTTATCTTTCTTAAAATTCATATCGCTTATCTCTTTCAAGGCCCGGCATGGCTAAGTGTGTTAAGATGTTCGACTCTTAATTTGCGGGTTCGAATACAAGTCGCACCAAACATGCTCACCCTTTCAGTCGTGGGAATATTACAATGTTACGGTTAATTCCACTATTCGTTGGTAAAAGAGTTGCCCAAGAGTTTGGGGTGGGTGGTGATGACTAGCTGCCTTCCCTCTAGTCTTACACTGCTAAATTAGAGACGGCTAACGCAGATAGCTCTCGATTACCTTTACGTAAAATTCAAAAGAAACAGAAGAATATCTCTTTCAAAATATAAATATTTTCAATTTTTTTATGTTTATTTGTCGCACATAATGTTTCGGGATTTGAACGTTAAAGCCCAGAGAATTTTATAAAAATAAATTTTGTCTGTTAAATTATTAAATTAAGTTATTTCGCTTAAAGAGTTAATTAGGTTTATAGTAAGAAAAATAAACCAATTACTTACTGTCTTGTGGTGTTTAAAATATGTTATCTTATGTGAGAAAGCGTGCGCTTAGATTCTGTCTTTCCTATTAGAAACAATCCATAGGGATTATAATGGATGTGCATATATTCACCTGAATGTGATAATTTCCAAGATTATTAAGGCGACAAGGAATATATCATACTCTGATAAATTACCATTTTAAATATATTAGCGAAAGAAGAGATGTTATTTGCATGTTTATTAACTTGGAAAATTTGTAAAGAAAGTTTTCTGCAGATCTCAGTTACTAGACAGTTATTAGACAGACAGACATTCGGTTAAGTACAATATACCAATTTTGAACTCACAGATATGTGTGCCATGTGATTATTACTGACGTAAAGTTGCAATGGAAGGACGTGCATCAGAACAACTTTTTGACATTGTTTGATGTGTCGTAATTTAAACGAACCCGTCTAACAATATTAGTGGTTGCTACAGTATCGTGCATGTTGTAAAACAGATTATATGCAATTGAAACATTGCTTGTAAAATTATAAATAACCTTAAACTTGTACATTTCCATGTTTTCCATATGTTAAAAACTTTTACGGCACAAGTGTATTTCATTTTGAAAACCGTTTAACACACCTAATTTGTGTGACTCGAATTCATAAAAAATGTGAAGACATGAGTGAAACATAATATAAATTTCATTTTTTTATTATTTCCGTTTTAATTGTAACGGTAGAAACCAATGTTCCGTCTAATTTTCCTTTTTACTGGACAAACTTCATTTATCACTATAGTTTACGACACTTTTTTTTAGCTTACATTTGGATATTATTTTCTTTTTTCAAATTGAAGACTTAAGCCTACAAAACTACACGAAACCATTACCAAGTGCCTATTTTGCGAGAAGCCTGTTGCTTTTGATGCGCGTATCTGTTGGATTGCAACTCGGCCGCGCATGCGCACAGCTTAAAGGAAAATAGGTAGAAAGATTTTTTTTCTACTAAAAATAATTACTTAGAATTCTTCCATTACTTGTTTTATCGAAATCCATAGAATCCTCAAAGCTCTACTGATGATTCTTTACTGAAAATATTTCAGAGCATTGTGCTCGAAACGCTTTCCAAAGTCTACGTATGTAAGTACATACATGTGAAAAAGAGGCTTCAAGGACTTAAATACTCTACTGAAACCTGCAACCGAATTTTATTTATATGTTCTGGTTGCAATAAACTAAGTTTTATACCTTATACTTATTTGCACAGCGGTTTTAGAAAGATTGATGAGAATAAAAGCATTGATCATTATTCACTGAGGTCACTGGTACTTCAATCCATTCATTAGAGCAAGTAAACATCCATTATGTAAAGTTTTGATCTGAGGATTATAGTAGTTATTTACTTCATTTGGTAAGGCCATGTCTGTTTTACTTCTTGTAGTAAAAATACAAGAATATTAGTATCAGTGATATTTGTAATTTAATGTGATATCCTCCAATAAAATAATGCAATAAATGCATTCTCCAAAGTCGGTAGAAACGTATTAAAAATGACGAGCTGCTTTATTATTTCATTTCAAATAGATTGTATTGAAAATATAATTTCAATTTTGTTTGTCTAATCGAATTTTACGCATAATTATTTGAGAATTATCTGCGCTATGTTTCCCTAACTAGAAAGTAATCAACTAGAATGAAGGTAGCTAATCAGTATGACCGACTGTCAAATATTTCGTTGAATTAAGGTAATAGTGGGATTAACCTTAACTTAATAACGTCACCACTGCTGAAAATATTAGCATGGTCGATAAAGGGATTCGTATCTGTAAGGTCGAGTGCTTCAACAACTAGATCATGTTTTAACTTAAGTTTTAAAGAAATTCTTTGTCTCTCAATTTCAGAAGAATAACTTTGTTAGTATATTTAAAATTAATTACGGTTTGCTTTTAATTTCAAGCAAAGCTACACAAGGGCTATCTGCTCTAGCCGGCCTTAATTCATCAGTGAGAGACTAGATGGAAAGCAGGTAGTCATTACCACCCACCACCAAATCTTGGGATATACTTTTATTAACGAATAGTGAGATTGACTGATCTTTATAACGCCCTCACGATTAAAAGAGCGAGGTTTTTTGATGTAACGAGAATTCTAATTCGCGGCCCTCATATTACAAGTTAAATGCCCTTATCATCTAGCCCTGCGAGCCCAAAATGAATTACTTTGTCGACTTATTTAAGCGAATCTCCAGTTAACCTGTATTAAACAGATTGCTTTAACGATCTATTTTCAGTGAATATCTTCATCAATTTGTTTTAAATTAATCACTTTGACAACCTGTTTTAAAAAGAAAAACTTTATTAGTTTATTTTCAATTATAGCTCCGTAGTCTATTTTAGATAAAAATATCAGTCTATTTCAAATTAACAACTTTACCACTTTATTTTGTTGGTGAGTTTTAAATTAATGATGTTTCCAGTTGATTAAAAAGTATCGATTTTTAGTCTATTTTAAATTTATAATTTTATGAATATGTTTAAGTGAATCACATTATCAGTTATTTTGAAGAAAGTATTTCATCAATATATACTTATCCATCATTGTTGTGGGCTGTTTTTGTAACTCACTTTTTAATATATTCTAAGTGAGTCACCATTTCGTGTTTATGAGTCTGTGTCTATTATTTCTGTGGAGTACTGGGCTATAAATCACTTTAACAGTCTGCATTTTTTAAGTTTTGATTTGTTAATGAAGCGACTTACTAATGATAAAGATCTGCGGACTCACACGCTAAAATCCGGGTTTCGATACCCGTGGTGGGCAGAGCACAGATAGCCCATTGTGTAGCTTTGTGCTTAATTCAAAACAACAACAACAACTAATGATAAAGAACATCAAACTTTTATAAAATAATTATTTCCCAACAAAACAAAAATTGGTATCATTGTTACATGCTTGAAGCACAAGCACTTTTGTTTTTGAGTGTGCTTGTAGGCGTGTGACGTGTGATTTAAGAACTCTTTGTGTCGGATACCACTAACTTTGATAAATTAGCTTTAGTATATAGAACATTTAGATTAGTAAGTCAAAGAAATCAAAATAGAAGTTACTACGCCTACAAAATAGGTCTACCGGAAAGTATAGCATCAACTTCATCTCAATGTTGACAGGTGCCTAATGTTGTAGGCGTTTCCTGGAAACGTTCCTGTTCTGCTTCCAGACCAAGATCACAAGTGAGATTTATATTTTATTGAGATACGAAGGTTATTCTTTCTTATAATACATTATTTGTACCTAACGTGGAGAAAGAATTTTTAGAATAGAGTTGGAATATCATTTAGAAAGTCAACCAACTATCTTCCAAATGAAAAAAATGTATATCTGAAGATTAACTCTATATTGCTTTTTATTACAGAAATATGAGGTTTATTTTACGTATTAGCGAGCTACTACTTAAGTACAAGCCTAATCTTCACGAACTGCGTAGTTTAAGTTAAGATATGTAAAATAAGAAAACAGAGAGTGATCTGAAACGTTGATATTTCCTCACGGATACGAAACTAATTTATTTTCATTATTTCTTTTTTTTTTACATATACCTATAGGAAAGTAAAGACATTACCTTTCTTCTTGTTTTATTTATTAATTGTTGTACAGCTGAACAGAAGTGGCAGTTTTATTACTTGTGGTACAAACATAACACTTTTTTATAGTAAAACAGAAGTGTTATTTTTTCAAAAATGTGGGTTTTCAGGAAAAAAGCTGATGATCATTTTCTATATTTTCACAAACAGCTGAAAAGATTCAAGTGTTTTATGAAAATAAGGATTAATCTGATTGTATAAGTGTAAATGACAACACATCACCAAGTAGGCCCAAAAGAGAAGCTTACAGATCTTACAAATTCTTGGATGTGAGACGTGTTTCTATTTGCAAAGGTAGCATAGATTGTTTAATTTTGTTATTTATTTCTACTTATTGCAAGATGTTTATACTCATTCTGTTTCCTCTATGGGTTTGTCTTTCATTAATATTTATTAAATAATTTGTTTGTTTAGAATTTCGCGCAAATCTACTCGAGGGCTATCTGCGCTAACCGTCCCTAATTTAGCAGAGTAAAACTAGAAGGAAGGCAGTTAGTCATCACCACCCAACTCTTGGGCTCCTCTTTTACTATCGAATAGTGGGATTGACCGTCATATTATAACGCCCCCACGACTTAAAGAGCGAGCATGTTTAGTGCGACGGGGATTCGAACCTGCGATTCTCAGATTACGAGTCGAACGCCTTAACTCACTTGGCCATGCCGGGCCATTTATTTATTACAACCACAGTAATTTCAGATATAAATGTTTATACATATATCATTACTTCACAAGTGGCATGGTTAGTCATGATGTTACATATATAAGTAATGTGACGCAAATGATCTCTTTTGGACGTATGTGTAACAGCTCTTTCCAGGTGCAAAATATTTATGTATTGATATCATAAGTGTGTGCTCCTGTCGGGAATTTAGAATTTATAAGAAAAAGATAATCTTTCTACCTAATTACATTGGAAAACAAAAAAGTATGAACCAACATGAGGTATTATAACTATCAAGAAAAAGACCGACAACAGATCATATTTTAGGCACAGTAAGCGAAGTGAGGCACCTTGTAACAGGTTCCATATATATATATATATAAAGGTTAGTGGTGTAATCCATCAATAGTATTTATTACAATAATGAAATATTTCTACCTGCAAAAGCAACGCAAGTCACGCAAACAAAAGTTGCTTTCACAATATATCCATTGAACCATTTATACATCAAGCAACTGGAGAATTACATGAGTATTTATACTATTTCATACCGGAACATACTTGTCAAGTTGACAGATATAGCACCTATAGACTGTAGAAACAAGCGTTTGTAACCAATCTTTGTACATTTGATGGTATATGGAAAGCTTTCAAGGAGGTGTTGTATGCTTTAAACATGACTGAATATTGCGACATGAACTGCAACGACACTGTGAGTCTCAAAAATTAGTTTAGTATAATGTACGCAGCTTTAGGCAATAAAAATCAATCTTACAAATTACAAAATTTATAATTTTTCGACATTTTAATAGTAATACACACACACACAAACAAACTATAATAATTAATTACTACAGCAGTGAAAGCAGAGTATATTATAACAAATACAACTTTTACCAGAGTTCAATGATGGTATAAATTTTAAATTTAATTATTTTTCTGCTTCTTTGCATAAAATTTTCGTTTTTCATGTGTCTAGAAAAATAGGGCTGTCATTGAATTTGAAATACTATACATAGCCTATGTTGTCAGAATAAAAATAAAACATTTGAAATATAATAATACGTTTTACCCTTTCCAGTTAAACGTGCACATGGAGGATATTTATATTCTAAAGAATATGTTCGGTCCCTTTCCAATATGTATTTCTATCACATAAAGAAATTTATATGTAGATAAGAACCGTTCTTACATTAAGCGTAAAGACCTAAAAAAAAAATTATGCTGAAAAACATATTTTAGTGAACAGTCATAGTCCTTTCAATTCAAAGAACAAGAATATTGTTTTCAATATTTAAGTACAAAACATTTTTTTATGCAGTTTTTTCGTATTTTTCATTTGATGTGGATCAATTTTTTATTTCTTATGAATATCATATAGTTTTGGTTTAAAATATAGTATGTTGATTGTTTTTATTGATGTAGCGTTACTAATTTATCCTTGAATATTTATCAGCAGACACGATTGAGATACTAAACAAACTTATGAAACACAATATATCATTGGATGGCTGTTCCCTTTTTAACATTTTAAACAGGTGTTCTGTCTAATTAGTCATAAGAATAAATTAGTAGCATCATTGCTATATATTATTCAAATTTTATCTAAATACTGTTTTATTCTGGCGAATGAAATACAATTACAATATCATACGTATAATTTACAAATCAAAATTATAAAAAGCTTGGTCTTGTTTCTCGATATGCCAGTGCTTATGACTACTAATTAACAGTGAATTTCTTTTAACTGGTTTAAATTGGGGGAAAGCAGTGAATAAAATGGTACATTGGACTTCGAAGTTTATACTAGTTCTTTCTTTCACAGAATACGATATATGCTCCACATTTATGAATTAATGCTCATTTGATTGATAACTTGCAATCGACTCGTTTGTCTTAAAAAAAACGTTTCTTGTCGAATTTTGGAAGAGCAACTTATAATCTTCAGTTACTTTTTAGTTTAAAAACTTCGAAATTTTAACAATCTCTGGTACGTTATCAAGCTGAATATAAATAGATTTATCGTATTATACCCTTCTACTGTAAAATATTAAAAATATGCAACCGTAACTATATTAGAATTAATATTTAATATTGGGATTTGAAAACATATTTTAATATCAACCTTTCAAGATTTATTCCTGAGTTTTTATTTTGCCCATTTTTGCCTTGCATGATGGTGTAATTTTGTATGTCAAAAAAACGTGGTGATTCTCAGCAGAGAAAATTCTGATACGAGAAATCTAAAGATATTACCATTACTGGTGTGAACCGCTGATAGGATTACCATTTCGTGTTTGTCGAAACACGGATTAGACCGTTACTTATTTCAATAGTGTAATTACTTATAGGTATTGTAAGTAAAAATTATGCTGTGAACAAAACAAATATTTTATTTTGATGCTAATTTACCTAGCATTTTACTGTTGTAATGAGTTGATCGCTAAAGTTCATTGTGAAAATTTCTGGCAGCACACTTGAATTATTGCCATTAAAAATACGGCAATAAAACCTACTGTAATTGTTTTCAGTAACGATTACACCTAAAATAGGATGAAGTCAAACCACAATAATAACAACTATTCAAAAGTGGCTGTTATGTTTTTATGATACAAACAAATTAGTAATGACATTTTAGTGTAGTGATTATTGGAATACAAATTAGATTTAAAAAGGAGATTGTTATAGTTCTTCAACATAGAACACCCACTAAATCTGTCCGCTTTACTGTAAACGTCGAAAGTCCATGTAGGTAATCCATTAAAAGGCACTTAAAGAATACTTGCTCTATAACTTTGATTTGGTTTGTCTTGAATTTCGCGCGAAGCTACACAAGGGTTATCTACGATAGCCATCTCTAACGTTTTTGTTTATGTTTTTCGTAAACTAAACGCAACAGAAAAACACAGATAACAGCTTGTATAATTTATTACACTAAACTATTAACAGATATAACAGATATAACATAAATTATATAATAACAGTGACAGATATTAAGTTACAACATTCGAAATTAATTACAAAACAAAATAATACTAGTTTCAAACTTCAAAATTAATCACAATACAAAATGGTACTGGCCTGTATCTAATATAATGATCTAAAATGAAAGTCTCAAATTCCAGTCTAGGGAGTGAATTTGGTCCCACGAAGAAATTCCGAAGTTTAAATGAAGAAGTTCAGAAACAGTTCACAGTTCAGTAAATTCGACGAAGTTCTTTTCACGATGCCTCCGACGAACGTCTCAAACTCGCCGACTCTCAACACAAGCAGTAATTCAGATGAATCGTAGAGATTGACGAAATAAAATCACAGCTTCCGTAGATCTAACTTTAGTCACAAATCCAAGTTGAATAATCACAGCAAACACTTAATCTTTCTCAAATAACTGACTCTCTTCTTTTGAAATAAAACTAATGTCTGATGAATATAATACTTATGTTCCACCTATGAGTTACCTCCAACAGTTCTTTTAAAGTCGCTGAAATCTAACTTTTTTACTTTGTTCTAATAATTTTTCACAGCACTATACATCAAGATATATAGTCACAGAGTTACTGTGCTGTGACTCATTCAAAATGGGCCACATAGTCTATCCTTAATTCATTTGGGTTGTTTGGTGACAGTGGAAAGTACCCATGTTTAACATAGTGTTGCAAGCGCAACGAGTAGGAATTATCTTGTAATTTTGCATATAAGAAATGCAAACTACTAGATCCTTCATTGAAGGTTTTATTGTGACTGGAAAAATTCTGCACCATGAAAATAAATTATCTTTTTTCTTGTTTCTAACTTTCTAACAGAGTTATTCGTTTAAGAATGTATGTCGAATTATAGATATTATGAAGGAATATCACATGTTAGTGAATGCTGTTTTTAATTATTTTATGAGAAGTTCGGGTAGTTGGGCTATGATACAAAAGAAGTGCACAAAAACACAATCTGATTGCAGAATCGTGTGTTCACGATAAACGGACCTAATAGAAAACTTCGTATAAATAAAACACTATAATATGTCACAAGTCACTTTATAAATGTAGGCATTTATTTAAATACCCATAACGTCTTATAAACACTTAGAACTGTGAAAGTTAGAACACCCTATGAAAGCCTGTGTATTTGTGTAACATGTTTGGATATACAGATATTTAATCTCAATTTCAACAATGCTGAGAGATTACAGGAATATAACTAAACAATTAAAACTGAAGAAAAGACTTTTCAAGATCTTCTGTACATGTAATTCTTCAAAAATTCATATTCTAACTGAGGAAAAAGTAAGGAGACCCTATCCCCTAATAGCTAGTGTTACCCTCTTTGGCTGAAATAACTGCAGTGAGACGCTCCTTGTAGAAATTTACCAATCCCTGACATCGGTCTGAAGAAAGTTTGCCTCACTCCTCAATGCAGAATTCTTTCAGCTGTGAGATGCTTGAGGGGTTTCTTGCATGTACAGCCCGTTTCAGGTCACCCCAAACCATCTCAATGGACTTTGAATCGACCATTCCACGACTCTCCATTTCTTAATTTTTCAGCCAGTCCTTGGTGGATTTACTGGTATGTTTTGGGCCCTTGTCGTGTTGCAGGGTCCAGTTCCGCTTCAGCTTTACTTTTCTTACAGATGGTCTGACATGATTCTCAAGCACCCTCTGATACACAGCAGAATTCATGGTGGATTCTATGATTGTCATCTGTCCAGGTCCTACTGCAGCAAAACAGCCCCAAACCACGACACTTCCACCTCCATGCTTCACAGTTGGCATGAGGTTCTTTTCCTGGAATGCTGTATTTAGTTTACGCCAAACATGTCCTCTGTTCTTTTGTCCAAATAATTCAATTTTGGACTCATCCGTTCAAAGAACATTATTCTAGAAGTCCTGGTCTTTGTCTTCATTCTCTCTGGCAAACTTCAGTGTGGCCTTGATGTTTCTCTTAGAGAGCAAAGGTTTCTTCCTTGCACACCTCCCACACAAGTTAAACATGTGCAGTCTCTTTCTGATTGTAGAGGCATGCACTTTCGCAACAGCAGTAGCCAGAGCCTGTTGTAGATCCCGTGATGATATATTAGGGTGTTTGAAGACTACTTTCAGCATCTTGCGGTTTGCTTTCGGGGTGAACTTGCTTAGACGACCAGACCTGGGCATGTTGGCAGTTGTTTTGAAAGCCCTCCACTTGCTGACTATTTCGCGGACAGTGGAATGGCTGATTTTAAAATCTTTTGGGATCTTTTTAAACCCCTTACCAGACTCATAACCTGCTACAATTTTCTTTCTGAAAGCTTCAGACAGCTCTTTTGCTCTCACCAAGGTGCTCACTCACACTTCAACAGTCAGGAGCACACCAAACTAAATGTGTGAGGTTTAAATAGGGCAAGCCTCATTTAAAATGCTGAGTAACGATCTTCTAATCATGTGCACCTGGCGTGATACGCCTGTGTGTGAGTTGAGCTATTTTAAATGGGAATAAATGTGAAGGGTGTATTAAGTTTTTCCTCAGTTAGAATATATATATTTGTAGAATTACATTTGCGGAAGATTTTAAAAGGTCCCTTTTTCAGTTTTAATTGTTTAGCTATCTTTCTATAATCTCTCAGTATTGTTAAAATTGAGATTAAATAGCTATATATCCAAAAATGTTACAAAAATACACAGGCTTTCATAGGCTATTCTTACTTTTTCACATGACTGTATATATTACGAATTGTCAAATTGTTTGATAGTCAATGTTCTAGTGGTCAGTATGATTGCTATTGAAAAACATATTATTTGATGTTGCCGTAAAGTATAGGATTATTGAATTGTATGGGAAAAACGTTAGCAGACGAGAACTTGAACTGTGGAAAATTAGAAGACACGCAGATCTGCCCCTCCTTAAAGAAATAAATCCTAACATCAAGACATTGGGTTGTAGATTGCAAGAAGAAAAAAAATTGATTTAATGAGCACAAAGAAACGTGAAAGACGTTTCTCACAAACCATTAGTATATATTAATATTTTGAAGGATGGGCAAGGCTCTTAATAATTAGACTGTTGCTCAGTGATGCTGAATTCACTGGAGTGAAGGATCTGACTTTTTAATTTCATTTTAAAGTATTAGTTAAGTGACATTTAAAATGCTGAAGAGAAATATAAAAAAAATTCTAAACAACAATAACATTGGCGTGTTCCAATAGCTGACAAAGGAACGCTATGTTAAAAAAGTCGAAGTCATTCAATATAACAACGACATTAAGGCATCCCAACAGATAATAATAAAACTCTATATTAAGAAAGAAACGACACTTATGTAAATTTTTACACAGATGTATTATATACATCTGGATGAAACGTCATGTTAATAACTGATCGAAAACAGAATCTGAAGTTATTGAGGAAATTATTACTTCATGGATTCATGTAAATCAACAGAGAAGACCTGAAAGACATTTTTAAGCATAACATGAAAACGTAAAATGTTGAAACCAACAAATATCCCAAACATTATTTGATGTTTCTACAATAGAATTGTCGTTATTGTGGTATTTAACTTTTTATACACTTTACAATGTCTGTTTTTATTTGCTTTTCATGATATTATACCTTTTGACGAACTCAATTTTCAGTAAGGTAATTAACATGTTTCACCAAGGAATTCAACCTGAATTTTTTTCATTTCTGAAAATGGATAGTCGATCATACTATCGCATCTAGATCATTTCATGAGGTTAATACCACGAAAGAACCCATGATATCATTTATAAATAACATCCATCCATGCAAATAAACTTGTAGTTCATTTACGTTTCACAAAAAAATCTTTTGCTAGTGAAGTACAAATATTTATTGTCCGTTTATTATTCGTACGGCTTCTTCTTCTTCATTTTTTAAGTTTTAATGAATATCATATTCACTGGTGTACAAATATTAGTACTTTGGTGTGCATCAAATTAATTACTTTCTAGATTAATAAATGCTGTAGTGCCAGAGAACTGAAACATATTGTTGAAAGTATAGAGACAGTATTAATTACACCGATACAAAAAACGAGTTTATTATGTGTATGGGTATGTTTATGGATGTAATATATTCTGCTTGATTTATAACGTTCCCTTTACATTAAATAGCAAAAATATCATTATTTGAGAAAATTATTTCGACACAGCAGCTGTGGTTAAAATGTATAGAGCACAGAGATGTGTGTAGAAAATTATAATTAACACGTTTAGCAGTTTCAGTTGATTCCCTGTTCTGATAGCAGCTGTGAGAGTTTAGTTCACAGCAAGATCGCTTCTGAGAACTCCTGAAGTGAATGAAAATATAAGAAACTAGAAAAGAAAATCCCTTTAGAAGAACTTTATTTCAAAACTACAGCCGTCAAGTTATACTAACTATCCTTTAAACATTTGAATCTGAAAAAAACACTAATTTATCACTTTCATTTTATGATAGATTTGTTAAAATAAAACTAAACACGTTAAGTTATATTCGAAGTGTCCTAACAAGTAAAACTACGCCATTATTTGTTACAGTTATAATAATCACGTATTTTTGTTTTGTTTTTATCAAACAAGGTTTACTGGTCTCATGAGGAATCAGAAAATCTGGTGTCTTATCATGCTAAAAATTTCACAGAAAATGTACCAAATCCTTTAATTTTTCGCGAGTAATGACAAAAAGCTACGGAAACTTAAGAATACTAATTAAAGCTAATTTGAAGTTATTTTTATGTGTTTGGTCCAAAATTTAAAAAAATAATAACGTTAAATTTCCATAACATGTTTGAACTTCTTAAAATATGTTTAAATAAACAAAATATGAAAAAAATGAGTCTAGCAGAAATTTTGGTCTTTGCCTTACGCAGACGAATGATGAGGTAGAACTAAATTTTTTTTAATGAAAAGGAATAATCTGTTTCTGATCGCTATTTGTATTTCATGACAAAGTTGCTACTGAGTCTATCTGCTGTCACCTCTAGCTTTGAACTACTAAACAAAGGGGTAGCAGCCAGTTACCAGCATCCTACAACCTTCGTCCACTCGAAGGGAATGACTTATATTCTTATAACGCACTCATAGTTTATTTAAAGTGTGAAGAATATATTGTATTCAAAAGAAAAAAAAACACTAAAAAGTTTTAGTTTGTTTTAAATTTCACGAAAAACTACACGAGAGCTATCTGCGTTAGCTGTCCCTAATTTTGCAGTGTAGGACTAGAGGAAAGATAGCTAGTCATCACCACCCACCGCCAACTCTTGGGCTACTATTTTACCAACGAATAGTGGAATTGACCGTAACATTATAATATCCCCACAGCTGAAAGGACAAACATGTTTGGTGTGACGGGGATTTGAACCCGCGACCTACAGATGACGAGTCGAGTACCTTCTCCATCTGGTCATACCAGGTCTACAAGTTTTCTCATATCGTTATCGCTTCAAGATTCCAGGAAGAAAGAATAACTAAAATGTACATAAAATAATTTATATTAACTCTTTAATTCATTACAAAATTATTTAAAACAATAAAACTGTATTAGTCGTTTTAATATTAGAAATATTCAAAACCTGTTTGCGTATATATTTTTTACTTTCGACAACCAAGCAGTTTTTCTATCAGACTTGAAAAAAACTTGTTTTCAAGATTAGTACTGCCCCAAATGTTTTTTACTGAATTTTCTTGTTACTTCACTCAATAAATGTTTTCTGGCACTCGAAACATTTGAACATTACTTTTAGTCTCCTTTCTGTCAAACGTTAGAGTATTACCTTTCACCAACAAGAAAATCACGTGCTCTGCCCACGCAGAACCAGCAAATGTGTCACGAATCTGCACTACGCATTGCCAAGCCAGACATCAACGCCAGCTAAAATCATTTGAAACACAACCTGTTTTCTTTTTTTTCAGAAACGTATATTCGAAACTTTGGACTGTTGTGAATTACTGGATAGCACGTATGAATTCATAGAATAATTCCTTTTGCCTGTTTAACGTGCCACAAGATAACGTTATTCTCGTATTACTGGTTACACCGAATACGGACTAGAATATTTTTACCTTTCTTTTAGAATCTGCAAACACTGTGATATAATTCAAGTTTAGTAAGCCTTCGCATTAATTTAGTTTGTTTTTTACAGTTTCGCCTATCATTTCGACAACAATTTAAGAAGTGGCTTCTCAGGTTCTTCGCCGTATTTTAAGGCTTAGCGTAATTGGATTCTTGTTCAACAAAACTTCAAAATATTCCAATATAGTTGTTGGTCATTAGTAAATTCTTAAGTTCCTAGATATTTATCACAATCTAAACTCAGTTATTTAATCAATTATTTGTTGAAATTTATCGTACAAATTTATTATAGTTTTCGGTTACTTAGAGTATGGTTCACTCATAAAGTCATATTCGATTGTTTTTACTAAAGTTTTCGCTTTTATTCAAATTTAAGGTAAATTTCAAAATTTATATTCAAAACGATTGCTTTATTTATTTATCATTAGTCGTTATAATGAAACAAATATTATCAAAATAACATAAATATTTTGTTTATTTTCGCACAAAACCGTATAGGGGCTAACTGCTTTTGTCACTGCTCGGGCAATCCCAATTCACATTTTTTTTTTTCTGTAAGCCTGTAAACTATCAATTATCTGCTGTGGGATGAATACACATAGTTATATGTTAAGAAAAACATTGCTCTAATAGCAGATCTGAATGTTTGCAGCTATACGGTATTTAAGGGTGATAACATCTTAATCACATCATAAATAACAAAATAGTATAATGATCATTAGTAACAAGTGTTTAACCTACAGTTGGTCAATTACCAAAGAACGGTTCTTTACCTCTACTGTTCCTTTTTTCAACATAGCTATAGGAACAATTTGAATATGTTAAATAAAGCATTATGCTTAAGTAATTAAGATAGCAAAAAAACTATATATAAGGGAAAACAAGGGCAGTGCTTTTCGGAGAAAGTGTTTTTCTTATAGCTAGCCACTTTGGGCTATCTCCTAAGTCCACCGAGAGGAATCGAACTCCAGATTTTAGCGTTATAAATGCGTAGACTTACCACTGTACTGTCGGAGGACGTTTTTGGAAAAAAAAAATTAATTTGGTTTCTAAGAAACGAGATTCTTACCAATCCATTTAAAAGTCCTGATGGAAAATTGAGAGACTTTAAAGTAGATCAATTATTTCTAATTGTAGCCTTAATTTTAGTAGATGACTAACACCTTAATGTTGATGAGCATTTTAAATTCATGAATAAGGTGTAAGAAGAACATGATGTTTCGAAAAAATGGAAGA
This sequence comes from Carcinoscorpius rotundicauda, assembly GCA_011833715.1. Lineage (NCBI taxonomy): Eukaryota > Metazoa > Arthropoda > Merostomata > Xiphosura > Limulidae > Carcinoscorpius > Carcinoscorpius rotundicauda. The sequence continues at coordinate 54,306,151 of CM022399.1, read as the reverse complement.
TAGCTGGATATATATAGAATGGTCAGTGAACAAAATGTTCGTACACATTAGACAAACATTAAGTTGTGAGGACGTGAAAATATATCATCAAAAAATGGGAGATCTTTCCTTTATTCGCTAAAAAAATTAGAACATGTTTTCTATCGAACAGATGTTACATAATTCATATTAGCAGCAATAAAACAAAACGAAAAAGATGTGACTTGCTTATTAGCTATAGTTATACAACCAACATTTTGCTTGACAGTTTCAAAATAGAAGCAAAGCAGATTCTGAATAAAAAAACAAATTATTTTATACTTGAAAATCAACTGAGTCAAACGAAGACTTCTTGCTTTATTGAAATTTTCAGCAATGTTAACCCTACGAGGCTAGATTTTTAAAAAAGTTATATTTGTCGATTTATTTAAAAAAAATACTTAATTGTTTAAGAGAGACAAAGTAACTTAATTGGAAAGTTATTTCAGACATCTGTGTGATTTATCCTAGCAAATATAAGCTATTAAATAGAAGTTTTCACTATCATTACATGTTTTTACGTAATCTGGCGAGTTAAATTGTTGCCAAAAAATCAGGAGTCTATCTGCTCAGTCTATACATAGACATACATCACCAGAGAATTCATTCTAGAACGTAATATTTCAAACTATATAAAATGATAAGTTCCAAATCACTAAAATAATTGTTTAATGCCGAAACGTTATACAAACAAGACGAAAAGTTTCTTTTTAGAAAAATAACTTTCGTTCCCATTATTATTTACGATAGTGTGGAAAGGAATAATTCCTACAACAATATATCCATGTAATTTTCGTTAATAATGTGAAAATACATTTTTGTACGGCTGTGCAACATTTTTAACAATGCATTCTTATATCTTATTAATAACATTGAAATATAATTAAACTACCAAATGATTTATTTTGAAGGAAGGGCATACTTAGCCAGTGCTCAGGATAGAAGTAGGTTTACGTAAAGTATACCACTCATTATATTTAATTTTGACAAGAATTCATTATCTCTATACATTTGGAAATTAAATTTAAAATAAAACTCAACACAATAAAACTTTTTCTGTTAAAAAATTGATCGTCTTTCAAGAAAAGGCCCGGCATGGCCAAGCGCGTTAAGGCGTTCGGCTCGTAATCTGAGGGTCGCGTGTTCGGATTCGCGTCGTGCCAAACATGCTCGCCCTCCCAGCCGTGGGGGGCGTTATAATGTGACGGTCAATCCCACTTTTCGTTGGTAAAAGAGTAGCCCAAGAGGTGGCAGTGGGTGGTGATGACTAACTGTCTTCCCTCTAGTCTTACACTGCTAAATTAGGGACGGCTAGCACAGATAGCCCTCGAGTAGATTTGTGCGAAATTCCAAAAAACAAACCAAAAACTTTGGAGAAAAATGTTTTTTACGACTTATATTTACCTCAGTAAGTAAAAACAGTATTAAATTGAAGAATAATTATAATTGCAAAATTATACTTCTCATAAGTTACCCGACTTAAACATTAATATCACATATTTATTTATTAGATTGTCGTAATTTTGAGATTAACTCTTTTAACGGTTTCGAAAGAAATATTGATACAAAATGAGATTACTTTTAAAGATTGTGGCCACTTCAAGTTAACTGTTTTAGCTGGTTCTTTTTATATTTTTCAGATCCCAAATTAAAATTAATATATCCGGAGGAAGGAATCCAAACTAAGGAAGAACATAAAAAAAACGTTTTGTGTGAACTAGCCTACTCCTCTATTGACTGAACAAATGAATCAGAAAATACATTAAAGTTTCTTCGTTAATAGGAAGATTTTGCTAAGAGATTTTATGATTATTGTGTAGCATTGATTTTGATATAGGTGACTCCATTTAGATAGGAATTTCTTTCTCGATAGCTCAGCAGTCTCTAAAATTAAACATGCCAATAGTACTCTAAAAATTCAAACTCGAGCTAACATTCCCATTATATTCATTTATCTTACTTTCCAGGAGAGTTTGAGAATGTATTTTCAAAATACATAATCCTGTTCATAACCTGTTATTTTCAGTTACAAAAAACGTCGTTCCTTAACACTTCTACAGCAGATTTTTGGATAACACATCAGACGCTTGAAATTATTAGGCCTTGACTTTATTCCCATTACAAGACAGTAACTGTTATAGATACATCAATCATCGCTAATTTCCATTACCGAGAACTAACGACAGGGAATGTACTGGTCGCGTATCAAAGCTACGAATAAAACGTTCAGAAAAAGAGAAAAATAACTTCTTCCCTTTTCAGCGAAAAAACATTTTTTGGGAAACAACCGAGTTTACGTTGGAGAATGTGTCATGGTTATGTGACCAGACAATGTATTCGCTTTTAGCACTGTTCTGTTTTGATATTGTTGTTCTCTCTCGTTCCAGCCAGAAAAATCTATGTAACGATATGCATATATAATAGCAACATTTGCTTCTTTGTATTTTGAATGCAAAGTAAATTAAGTACTCGAAATATTGAAACATGGCTGGCTACCTAATTGTACAAGAAAGTAGAAAAATATTGGTTAGAATTGTGTTCTTCGTCCTAGTTTATCCCTTGGTCTTTGTCGCATATTCTGAGTTTGAATGCCCAAACTCTTGTTTTTGTGATGATAACGGGCATCTTGTAAGCTGTATTGGAGATGGCTTATTGCTCGTACCTCGTAACTTGCCTGCGTCAGTCAAGAAACTCGAACTTCGAAATTATATCATTCCAACTTTATCAAGTAAAAACTGGGAAAACCTAAATGAGCTCCTGGAGCTTAAAATTTATCAATCTGAAATTTGCTATGTAGAAAACGGAACTTTTATCAAATTAATAAAGCTCCAACGGCTAGAATTAAGTCTAAATCTCATAGAAAAACTAAATGCTTTTAATTTTTTTGGCCTGAAAGAGCTGCAGTATTTAGACCTATCTTTCAACAAGTTAACTAGCACTGAAAAAAGCTTTCCAAAATTTAACACTGCTAGAAAAGTTGAATGTTAGGACCAACAAATTTACCACGATCACTCCAGGAAGCTTTAATGGGCTTCTTGAAGTTCAGTATTTGAACTTAGATTCAAACGCTATATCTCATATTGAAATGGGGGCCTTTCAACACTTAACAAACTAGTCTATTTGATTCTCAGCAACAACCCTTTAACTAGCTTATCACGATTGAACTTTTTTGGTTCGAAGCTCCAATATATTGACTTCTCTAACGTAGGTCTCATGCATGTACCGCCAAGCTTGACGAGGTTTGTACGAGATCTCAGACTAACCAAAAATAATATCACACTGATCGGAACTGGAGATTTCGATAGCTACCCTTACTTAGGTATTCTTGTTCTTGATGATAACAATATATCCAAAATAGAAAATGATGCTTTCGGGAGATTGGAATACCTGGTGCACTTGTCGCTGAATAGCAATAACCTCAAAAGGATTCCACTTAACTTGCCTTCCAGTCTACGTGCTCTGTACATTGAAGAAAATCACATGAAGAAACTATTTTCATATAGTTTTCGTAGACTGAATGTCTTAGAACAGCTCTTTCTCCAGAGGAACGATATTAATGAATTGGAAAAGTGTGCCTTTTGCAACTTAGTGCAACTAAAAAACCTGGACCTACAAGCCAATAAGATACAGAATTTAATCAATGAAATTTTTGCAAATTTAATAAACTTGGAGAGTTTAGACCTTTCTCAAAATAAATTGAAGATTTTGGGCTCTCGGTGTTATGCTGGCTTAAACAATCTAAAAATTCTTTAGCTCTCACGTACTTCTACGTCTATTGCATTTAATGATTCAATTTTCGACGCACTGAAAAGTCTTGAAACCCTTGAGATGTTTGACAGTGCTCCATTTTCGATCGAAATCCTGAATTCCACTCGAGCTTTGCATGGCCTTCAGAAACTGAAAGAACTTAACATCATGCATAACAAATTAGTCAGCCTATGATCAGACTTATCCTCATTTTTTTCAACCATAAAAGTTATTAAAATGAGTGAAAACAAATGGCACTGTGATCGCAGTGTATTGTGGCTAACCAAATGGCTACAGACGACAAGTATTCAGTTTTATCGCAATCATGATGTTAAATGCTCTTCACCAGACCAACTGGAATACAAGCCTATTATGCTCTTAACAGAGAACGACTTTATTATTACTACCACTTCATCTACCGATCTGAGAAGAACGACTGAATACCAAAACAACAAAAAGTTATTTGACATAGTTACAAGAAATCAATCCGTGGGAAGTCTCCATCCTTACAAGCAACTACTTCCGGCCGGATTAGGCACAGGTTCAACAAAGATGCTAACTGAAAAAACTGTTATTCACCATGCTGTTGAGAGTTTATTTTTCGACGAAATAACAGCATCAACAGTGTCTATTGATTCTTCTCCAGCATCTGGAGACGATAAGCACAAACAAAAAAATATAAGTTTTAATAACTTGCAAGGAAATGCATCAAAACAAAATTCGTTCGTAACCAAAAATCCAAATGGAAGTTATGTGGATTATACATTAAATAAAGTCACGCATTTAAATGTGAATTCTTCATACAAAAGTACAACTCATCTTGTAGAAGTTTTAAAACTTGATACAAATGAATACAACATCACACGATCCGTTTATAAAGATATCACTACGAAAGAAAAAACGAAAACATTTTGAAGGCGAAGGAAGAAAATGATACTGCTCCAACAATAGCAGGAAATCAGATACGTTTTTTAACTCCAAAAGCATTTTACTTGTCAACAATAGCAACAGTTCGTAACTTAACACATCACCATGATAAAACTTTTACCATTTTATCCTTCAGTTTAACTGTTAGCTGTGTACTGTTAACAATCGTGTTACTTGTCTCCATGGCTGTGTTTAAATATCGAAAAGGATCAGATGTTCCAGCGTGTGATGTGCATAAAAGCAGAAGTAATATTTCTTACTGCCAACAACGGGATGAGGTGTCAATTCTGACCCTTTCCGAAGGAACTGTTGGTTTCAAAACGGACACTCACAGTGGTCTTCGAAACAAACTCTATCATTTAATTGAAACTGGAGAAGTTAGCAAAGATCCAACAAAGGACGCAATACCTGATGCATTTTTTTTATATGCAAAAACGGCTCGTTTGGGTTCAGAAAATATTTCACATAGAATTCTGAACCCAAACGAGCCGTTTTTTGCATATAAAATTCTCAACAAGTGGGTTTCTCGACATCACTGAATACCTGATCCACAGCTTCAGAATTTGCTTTCCCAACTATTTGGAAAAAATAGGGAAATTTGTGCTAATGAGCATGTTGTCTTGTAAAAACTTAGGTTGGTCTTGGATCTGAGTATGATACACATTTTTCGTAGTTTCCTGAAATCTGCATATAGATAATAAGGCTTATGTGACACGAAAGAAAGGTTTAAAACCGTTACTAGTTTTTTTTTTAAAGCTAATGATTGATTTATCTTATAAAAATAATTCAGGCTGTGAGATTCTGATTCAAGGACTTGTATATATATTTTTAAATTATTGGCTATTTTTCATTGTTCAATACAATTAAATGAGCAAAATCTTAACACTATAACAATGAGGCATAATTGAAACCCTTAGCTTTAACACTATGACACTAAAGTGTCTGCTAGTGTTAAAAGCTCTTACTAACCTAAGGGGCCTTTATGCATTTTTGTCAGGCTTTTTATCTTCGTAAAACGTTTGTATTTTCTACATGTCATTTAAACTAAAAGTAAGGTATTTTTGTATAAAAAGTAGGAATTATTATGCGCTTGAATAACCATTTTATACTGTGTGAAAACTAAATACCCGCTAGACGCTGAAATATTTCAAATGCTTCAATTTTAACAGCTAGTATACTCAAATGATGTATGAGAGCAGTATGTCTGTGGACTCACACAGCTAGAAACAGGTTTTATATACTCGTTGTGGGCAGAGCAAAGATATTTAAGTTTGTAGCTTTGTGCTAAATTCCAAACAAACAATCAAACAATGCATTATAATCATTGTAACTTTCATTTTAGGACCTTATACGCCTAACTAAAAGGCATTTTTAAGCTGACTATAACATTTAAAAGGCTAATTTGTAATTGTGATCTATGTAGGTCGCTTGCTATTATCACAAGTTAAAGATAATCTAAAAATGTAAATTTAAAAAAAGATTCCAGACTATTCCAATTATTAGTCAAAAACTGTTAATTAAACAGAACCTACGTATTATGTAATTTGTAAGTCTTACGAACAGCAGTAGTTTCAAATATAAAAACGAAGAGTGATGACTAGTTTTAGATCAGTTTAATATTTTTTCTCTCTTATATGTTTATATACCCTTAATTGAGTGTGTTCGTAGAGGTAATGTATGAAAGGTGTTTGAAAACACACTTTGCTGTGCAATTTCAATGTATTGTATCGTATTCAGTGATGTCGAGAAACCCAGTTGTTGAGAATTTTTTATGCAAAAACGGATCGTTCTATGTAAAATATTTTCTCAACCCAAACGAGCCGTTTTTGCATAAAAATATTGTATCGTATTATTTCGTGATAGATTGTTACTATCCATTCCTTATACCAAATGTTCTAAAAATGTTTCCAACAAAAAAAATTAATAAGTTTGAAGATAAACCTTGTAGAGTTTTAAAAACAACATGTTTGTATGTATTTTGTGAAAGGCTGGTTTATGTTTATTCGTAAAACAAAAAATTAATTATATATATTAATTGGACTCTGTTTCCGATGTACATATGATGGTTAAATATACAAGAACATTAATATACAACACTAAAAATACTCCACGATTACTTAAAGATAAAATAATAATATGGTGCTTCTATATAACAACATCAGTAAAGACACTTCTTTTTTAGTAATGAGCAGTTTTTGACTCTAGGTTTCCTCTAAAACGGAAAGAAGAAAGAAAAAAGAAATTAGAATCGTGTAGGAAGTTACCGTAGTTTAGAAACTTTAATTTTAATTTCCCAGATGAAGTGGAAATTCAGAAACAAAAACCGTGTTAAAAATTGATGAAGAGAAACAGTAAAACACTTCTTTTTACATTTTTTATAGTCATGACTGGCTATTATCATGACATCTGAAGTCTCACTATTTTCGTATTATGGACTGAAACGTACCTCCACTTATCGACAATACCGACTAAAATTTATCTTCACTTTTTGACAGAATACTTGAATATCATGGATTGAAGTTTACTTCTACTTCTCGTAAATATCTTTGTGTTATTACTGTTTGAGTTTATATGGAATTTACTTCTACATCTTGCAAACGTCTCTGTGTTATTACAGATTGATTTTATATGGAATTTACTTCTACTTCTTGTAAACGTCTTGTATTATACAGATTAAGTTTATATGGAATTTATTTTTATTTTTTTATAAATGTCTTTGTGTTGTGACAAATTGAGTTTATATGGAATTTACTTCTACTTTTAAGCAATATTGTTGTGTTACTGTTGCAGAATCTTTCTCCTGGACAAAAGTTGTAAATTCACGATTAATAAAAAATTATATTAGGGTATGAAAAGTTGCCTCCCTCACATGTAATTATAGAAATCTCCAAAATATTCACAATAACTAGTAAAAAAATGCGGAACTGAAAATTGTGTGTATCTCCTTATGGGCCCAACAAAATCCAAAATTCTCAAGCCAAATCTGATGAGGATCCATCAACGGGAGGGGGTGAAGTAATAGTAAAAATGCACACCATAAAATCATAAAATTCGAAACCTAAAAATATGTATACATCTTTCCATGAATCTAATGAACCTTACAAATTTGGTGAAGATCTATCTACACTCTGTGAAGTAGTTATACAGACAACATGCAGTATTATTATATTTATATATATCAAGATTAAGGTTTACCTCCGTTCTACAAATATTATTGCAATATTGCGAATAGATGTTTGCCTCCATTTCTCGACAGTATTCTTGAAGATAACTTTTATAAACATATATTCAATGAACTTTTTCAAAAATCTATGACAATAATATCTCGTTGTCTGTGTATGTGTGTGGCCCCCGAGTGGCTCAGCGGTATGTCTGCGGACTTACACGCTAAAATCCGGGTTTCGATACCCGTGGTGGGCAGAGCACAGATAGCCCATTGTGTAGCTTTGTGCTTAATTCAAAACAACAACAACAGCAGTGTATGTGTGACCACCGTAGTTTCAAAAGGAAAGAAGATAGAAAACTAGAATTTTGCATCAATACCCTGAGAGTTTTTACCTGGATATTATTACTTATTTAAGTGTGTGCACATCTTTGTACGAAAAAAAAAACAAAAACACAAAAGAAGTGGTTTATAACAACTTCTAGTATATAGAAAATCTAGTAAGTTTCGGTAACACTTATTTCCAACAATACCTTTTATGTCACACTAATTAGCAGCATAGAAATTATACATTTATGCTAAAATGGGTTCAGAATGCGCACACTATCAATCTAATAAACCGAGCGAACCGCGGTACTTTCCCAAGTGAGTAAAATAAAATATACGATTTATTAAATCATTACAAATACCAAAGTTATGTCTTACATATATGAAAACCAATAACACAAAAACTAAAGAATCAACAAGACTATCCATGTCTAAAATAAAACAAATTATTTATTGTCAGAAAGTTTCTTTATTTTTGAATTTTGCGCAAAATTACACGAGGGTTATTTGCGCTAACTTCTCGTAATTTAGCAATGTAAGACAAGAGTGAAGGCAGCTAGTCATCACCACCCACAGCCAGCTCTTAAGATACTCTTTTTTACCAATGAATAGTGGGATTGACCGTTACTTTATAACACCCCATCACGACTGAAAAGCCAAGTATGTTTGGTGTGACTTGGAATGGAATCCGCAATCCTAATATCACGAGTCGACAACCCTAACCACCTGGCCATTCAGAACTGTTGTCAGTAAAAGATATATATTAATATCGCACTGTAGAGTAAGGGTAATTTTAAGAATTGTGATCGACAGCAATTTTGCATTCTCTAAATTTCTTAGACTTATATCAGCGTATCATTATCATATAATAATTTATTTCGTTCACAAAATTTTTATGGAAATCTGCATTTCCATGTATATGTGTTTTACGTCTTGGTCTGTTTAATAAAAAATAGGCATTTGATATAATTATCTACCAATCTCAAATGTATGATTGTTAGTTCCTAAACAAACAAAACTTTTCTACAAATAATCCTACTACAATTGGCCAAGTATGGCCAGGCGTCCGACTCGCAATCCAAAAGTCGTTGGTTCGAATCTCCTTGCACCAAACATGCTTGCCCCTTCAGCCGTGAGGGCGTTGTAAAAGTGTAGCCCAAAAGTTCGAGGTGGGTAGTAATGACTACCTGCCTTTCCTTTAGTTTTACACTGCTGAATTAAGAACGGCTAACGCAGATAGCCCTCGCGTAGCTTTGCGCAAAATTCAAACCAAACCAAACCTACTATAATTTGAATGAAATTTGTTTGTTTGCTCTCTAACTCCTCCTGTGCTTTTACGTTTGGACACATCAAATATGGTTTATTAAGCTAGGAATAACCAAAGTTTGGAAAAAAAACTTTTAACAAAACATAACATTCCAGTAAACACCAAATTTATTCAAAAACCAAGTACAAAATTAAAGTCCATACTATGTAAAAACTGCACTGACAAACACAACACCAACATAATTTATAAAATGCAATACAACAACTGCCACGATTTCTATATTGGAAAAACAAGCAGAAAAATGGAAACTAGATTCAAAAAATACAAAAGGCGCCTTCACACGTTTTTGAACACTGCAAATTAAATAAATACAACATAACCGTAGAAAACACCCAGATACTAAGTAGGGAAACAAATATAAACAAACGCAAAATCAAAGAAGTCCAACTTATACAGGAACAAAAACCAAAATTAAATTAATGTAGAGGAACACCTTTGTACCTATACTAATTAACAACTCGATATCCAACTGCAACGCTCCTTACAATACCGTACCCGTTTAGACTCTTGTCCCTGAAACATGTGTCCGGCAACGGTCACTTGGAAACTCTCTTTGTTAACCTGAAGATGACCTAAGAAGGTCGAAACGTCGTTCTCTGCTTATCAATAAAAGTGTTAATAGTCATACCAGTCTTTCTGAAATGCAAATGCTCAAACTATTTTCCCAGTTTCAAGTGGCATAAACCAATGAAAATTATGAACCACTATACCAGTATATCGTAGAAAGATTAATCCCCAAATAACAGCTGTTATCCCTCATAGAACAAGAGGGAGATAAATATGTAAACTCAATTACACTCTAAAGTGACATAAGCTACCCTTGACTTCGTAAGTATCTGTCAAGGATTCCAAAGTGTGATGTCACTATGCCACGCTCGTGCATAATTTATGTAAATATATAATGCTTATAAACCATTATACCTAGCTTGTTAGTATTGTTTAAAGCACATAATAAATATGTTTTCTTAATGACAAGACAGTTAAGTTTTAAATGTTAAGAAAATATTATTTAATGTTTTCTGCACGTTAGATGGGCGAAACTACTATTTTAAGGCTTGAGATCCAATTTATCATAAGCTTCTCTGTTCTGCGTTTTAATTTTTGACATTTAAACAGGGACAATTTGCTAAATTAAGCACCTTTATAAACATTGCTTCTCAAAGGGTCTTGCGTTCATATTTTTCTTTACATTTGACACATTTTATCTGACAATAAAATGATTCTAGTTTGACTTTAGTTGATTTATTCGCAGTTGTAGTTGTTTTCGAATTAAACACAAAGCTACACAATGAGCTATCTGTGCTCTGTCCTCAACGAGTTTCGAAACCCGTTTTCTAGCCTTGTAAGCCCATAGACGTACAACTCTACCACTTGTGGACTATTTACAATTAGCTGGACTTTAGGAAAACGAAGCAGAACACTCTTTTCATCGATGTTTTAAAATTGTTGATAATATTGACTATGTGCGAAAATTTATAGTGCAGCACTTCAGTGTATCCGCAAATTATGTTTATTATGGTAAAGTTATGCACTTTGACATACCTAATACAAGCAGTAAAGAAAAGTCTTGGCCCGGCATGACCAGGTGGTTAAGGTGCTCGACTTGCAATGTGAAAGTCTCGGGCTTAAATTCACGTCCTACAAAACCCGCTGCCCTTTCAGACGTGGTGATGTTATAATTTTACGCTGAAACCCACTACTCATTGGTAAAAGAGTAGCTCAAGAGTTGGCGGTGGGTGAAGATGACTAGTTTCCTTCTCTCTAGTCTACTCTGCTAAGTTAGTGACAGATAGAGTAGTTAGCCTTCATGTATCTTTACTCGAAATTCAAAACAAACAAAACCAAGCTTGAGAACAAATAGTGTGGACCGACCGAAACAAAATCAATTATTTAGACACCCATACTTGATTAAAGAAAATGTAATATGGAACATTTGCAAAAGAAGAAATCTTGCATATCGCAGTAAATGGCTAAGAGAAATGTAAGGTGGAACAAGTGAAATAGAAGAAATTATGGATGACACATGGAATGGTTAAAGGGAATGTGCTACATAAAAGAACAATCAAATAATTCATATATGATGCGTGGAGTAATTAAAGTAAATATGTGTGAAACAGGAAGAATAAGTCACATATAACACAAACAGTAATGAAAGAGATTGTGGTTTGTAACAACTGCGATAGCAAAATCACATAAAGGGCTCCAACATATATCACACATACATATAATATATTAGGTATTAAATAGATAGTAGCTCGAACCAACAACAACAGAAGAAACAAACGATAAAAGCACGTATAACACACAATTATTGAAGTGAATTTGGGAGCGAAACAAATGCAAGAGAATAATTCATATAGAAAACTGTCAATAATGAAAGTAAATGTGATGTTGTACAATTGAGACGTAAGAAGCTATATATAATACGTGCAAAGAAAATAAGTTAAAAATTACACACGTATTAACAAGTGTGAAGTGTGGAAAAACTCCAACAGAAGAAATAATATATAACACATAAAGTGATTAAAGAAAATGTAGTGTGGTAGAATAAATAACATGTAAAAGAGATAACGTTTCAGTAGAATGTTATGTGGAACAGCTATAAAAGAATAGTGTATAGCTTATAATATTCAGTTATAAAGATAATGTTACGTGAAGCAACTGCTAATTATTACGTATCATAATCAATCTCGGAGGGATCTCCGATTTTATTTTGTTTCCTGTATTACGATTTCAGATAGCCGAAATTTTTAATTTTAATTTAGAAGTTAAATAAATGTTAATGTTTCGCAATTTTACGATATTTGCTTACAAGATTGATACACGCAGTTGTTTTCTTAATACCAATATATTTTAATATATAAATAACAATACAAGTTATAATAAGTGTTATTACAAGTAATTGTTAAATATATTGATTTATAAACAAGTTTTACAAACTTACAAACTGTACTGAATCTTCTGTCTCGTCTAAAGCTGAATATTTTAACGACAATCCAAGTGAAATAATTGTAACAAAAAAAAACAAATATAATTTTGTACTGATTAACGTGAATGTGGTATGAAATTACAATAATTGTAGAAAACAACTGAATATAATACGGTGACATATAAGTACATTAGGTGACTTTAAAACGTTTCAAATTAAAATGGAAAGAAATATGAGGAAACACATAATGATTTTGCAAAATGTTCAAAGGAATGTACAGGGTGGTCGCTAGAAAAGCGGAAAATTTGAGGGGCAGATGAGATCATGAATAAAATGCATGATTTTAATATCATAAAATGCATTTTGAGCATCTATGAGTGTAATATAACATATGCCTTTAAAAAACTTTGTAAAAGTTATTCTTTGTAAAAATAAATAGCTGTTTGACAAATTTTCCGCTTTTCTAGCGACCACCCTGTATTTCCACTCCCGTGCAATAATTTGTTTCTACAATTAGTTTGAAAAGATATATTAGATCATGAATGTCTTTATTGTAATAATTGGAATGTGGATTTTCGCCTGTAACACTCAGACATTTACGTATCTATACCAAGCAGTCTAACTTAGGATTTACTATTTGACAATTTATTTAACAATGCGAGGCATGCCATTTGAAAGAATAAGAAATTTATGTACATGATAATAATATCACATTTTTGACACGATTAGTGTTTGAATGGAGCACAACGTGAAAACTATAAAACTCATAAAAAATAAATTACGGCCCGGCATGGCCAAATAGTTAAGACGCTCTTTCTATAATCTAAGGGTCTAGAATTCGAATCGCGGTCACACAAAACATGTCCGCCATTTGAATCTTTGGGGCGTTATAATGTGATATTGAATCTCACTATTCATAAGTAAAAGATTCGCCCAAGAATTGGCGGTGGGTGGTGAAGACTAGCTACCTTTCCTTTAGTTTTACACTGCTAAATTAAGGACGGCTAGTGCAGATAGCCCTCGTGTAGCCTTGTGAGAAATTAAAAAAAAATCAAACAAAATGATATTGTTTTAAGCAGATAAAACATTCCAGTACAGTATAAAACATTGTTTGATTTTTTTTTAATTTTTCACAAGGCTACTTGAGGGCTATCTGTGCTAGCCGTCCTTAATTTAGCAGTGTAAAACTAAGGGAAAGGTAGCTAGTCATCACCACCCACCGCCAACTCTTGGGCTAATCTATTACCAATGAATAGTGAAATTGACCGTCACATTATAACGTCCCCACGGCTGAAAGTGCGAGCATGTTTAGTGTGACCGGGATTCGAGCCCGCGACCCTCATATTACGAGTCGAACGCCTTAACACGCTTGACCATGCCGAGCCCGAAGGAAACATTGGCCGAAATTAAGAATTTTTTCTCTTTCCAATGTTTTTCATAAACCGAATCTGTAACTCAAAAAGTAATTCTGTCTTCGATAACAACACAACGGGGTTCATTAAGATTGAAACTTAGCAACTGACTTTTCCAAAATGAGTTGGAGTTTAATAAAAATCTTTATTTGCACGCGAATGATTGTTTACCCTCCTGCGAATTGATTTTACAATGTCACAGCATCATTCACTCGCTTTCTTCAAAATAAACATTAGTAAAACAAAAAAATTAGTAAATTCTAAGGAGGAGAGAGAAATATGAAATCTTATCTTATTTCTGCATCAAGATATATTTACAAACACTCAGCCATCTGCCTTGATAAATATTACAGTCTCTTGTTTGAATTTGGAATTATCTTCATGATCCTAATGTGACACATAATATATGTATAATTAAATGTTTGATTGGACCTTATTATTAAAATATTGAAAACAATTTTAAAAGTACCTTACTCTTTAAAACATTTAAAAATAAGTTAAGTAACATGAAGTCTACACTTCAAAATTGACATCGTAAATGAATCAACAACACCTGTATACGTTTTGCCAACTTTCCAATCATCCCAGGATTAGGACAAGTTGCCAGACTTGGTTGAAACGTGAAAAAAAGAAGATTAAGGAAGAAAACAGAATGTAGTTTTGGGTGAAACGCAAACTGTTTTGTCGCTGATAAAACAAGACTTGAGTGTTTGTTAAAATTTCTGGAATTAGATCGGTTATAACCAATACTACAATCATTCTAACTAAAAAGGTACTTGAGTTGCAATATTTCTTATAACTTATGTGAAGCACCAATTTAACTACTAGCTTTGTAAAATTTAGTACTTGTCATAATTCCTTCAAGTTGTGTTTGATAATTTTTAAAAAAGTTCATATTTCTATGTTTCCTAGGTGAAGAATCACTTAATCATTATAGTTTCACTTTATTAGTTGCTTAAGCCGCCAGATTCGGTCGATGTAGAAGGTCTTACTTTTAAATGAAAGCTTAAATTACAGTTTTTGTGTCTAATGAAACCATTATTTTATAAATTATTTATTTTGCATATTACAAATATGCGAAAGAAATATTTGATATCAGTTTTAATATACCGTGTTTTCCGCCTAATAAGCCGAATTTCTGGCCCTAAATTTTGGACCTGATTTTTGGGGGTCGGCTTATTGGCCGATCACCAGCTTTGGACCAAAAAATACTGAAGACCAAAATGGGCCCCAAAATCATACCTTTGATCTCACAGTTACGGCAGAGTTATTTCAGTTGAATAAACTTTATTTATTAATAGAAAAAGGTCTATACATTACGAATGACATATGTTCATAGAAATAACAAAATTCATAAAAAAATACACACTTTAATCTCAGAAATTTATTAAAATCCATCAAATTCATCATCTTCATCGTCAGAAGCACCAAATAATAGATTCCAATCCTCGGCAGAGACCTGGTCGTCGTACGGGTCATTCTCTGGTGTTATTAGCTGAGTGAGTGGAATGTTGTTTTCCTCGTCGTCGTCCAACCACAACATATCATCTTCCATTCCATCCATTGCATTTGAGATGCTGCATTTTTTAAATTACTTCTCTACAGTTTCAACACTAATATCGTCCCACGATTTCACGACCCACTCACAGACGGTAGCGAGTGATGCAGCGCGCATATTTCCGGCAGCAGTAAAACTTTGATGCCGGAAACCATCCACTCATTCCAGCATTGACGGAGCCTGTGTTTTAGCACACATTCTGCTTTCTTCCATTCACGGCAAGAGTTGGCGGTGGGTGGTGATGACTAGCTGCCTTCCCTCTAGTCTTACACTGCTAAATTAGGGACGGCTAGCACAGATAGCCCTCGAGTAGCTTTGTGCGAAATTCCAAAACAAACAAACAAACAAACAAATCCATTCACGGACCTGTTTTGCATTCACACAGTAATGGCGAGTGGCATTCATATTTGAGGTTTTTAAGGCTAGCTCTACTACTTTCAGTTTAAAAGCAGCATCATAACGCATTCTTTTTTTTGCAGGTGTAGACATCTTTGGCTTTTGACGGTACAATGATAAACTCCCACTACATACCCCTGGTATTTATACCCTGGGTTAGTGATTTTAATTACTGGGTAAAAATTCTGGAATTTTATTGGTTATCTAATTACAGTGAGTGAAGCCAATAACGAATGACATATTGATTCCATCTCTGTCTAAATACGACACGTTCTGCTTTACCACAGAACGCCAATGATAACACAACATGCATACTGACGCTGAAACTAGTCTAAAAAATCATTTTGAAGAAACTTTTCACTTCTTAAAAATGGCCTTAGCTTATTGGGCGGTAATAAGCAAAAACCCTCATTTTCAGAACTGAAAATTGGCCTCGGCTCATTCGGCGATTCGGCTTATTAAGCGGAAAATACGGTATGCTCTGTTGATCTGAAGTGCCATCTGTTAACTAAGGATTTAACTAATAATTTTAATATTATTTCTCGAGTAATACTGTAGGTCAAGAAAATTCACTGAATTCTCTGCCGTGCTCTTCAAACAATGAACTACTCTCGGTATATCATGAGATAGAAGTATTGTAGGGGACTGACTGTAAGTAGTAAACTAGGCAATTTTAATGTTTAGAAACAAGGATATTTTTATAAGCACATGGAAGATCTTATGGTGTAAGATGAACAAAATTATGTATCTCAGACTGATAAAAAAGTTGTAGTGGAGTAAAAAAATGCTGTATATAATTACCTGGAATGAACAAATAACTGTTATACCTTATTTTATACAGGAAATAGAAGGTTAAATATAAATATACTAAAATAAGATTTTCATGGTTACTTTCTGAACGTAATTGAGTTTAGAATGATACCGAGAAAGTTTGGTAAAACAATATTATCAACATAACTAAAGTGTAAAACAATATTATATTTTACAGATAAATGCAAATAAGCAACTTGTATTCCTTATTTGTTGTATTTTCTCAACAACTTCCAATACAACACGATACGCTAGTATATAACCAGCAATTTGTAACAATGGTGAAAGATTCTTGCTGAAAACCTGAGAATAATGTTTCACCAAATAAGTAAAACAGGCTTAAAAGTAAATCTCTTAGTCACATTGTACGCAGGAATGGAGTGGCTTCTGATCATATAAAATTCAGGTAAACATTAAATTTGTGATTAAAAAAAACGGAAGTCTGTAGTTTTCTTGATTTATCATATTATCAATATTTTCTAGCCAAATTGCTCAAAACAACAGGGCTTCTTGTGATGCAGTGAGAATGAAACCAAAAAGCTCTTGTGGTTAATAGAATGTTTATTATTATTATTATTTTACAATGAAAACCACTGGTACAAGTGATAACACTTTTACTATGTGAATAATTTAAACATTCTATCATATGTTTTTGAGTCAGAGGTTTCTTAAAGTTCTTAAAAGTAAGTATGTAAGTTTATTTTATTTGTTTGTTTAGAATTAAGCACAAAGCTACACAATGGGCTATCTGTGCTCGGCCCACCACGGGTATCGAAATCCGGTTTCTAGAAGGGTGAGTCTACAGATAATACCACTGTGTCACTCGTGGCCAAAGTGTGCAACTTGATTTACTAAAAGTTATAGTATACTATTAATTATTGTCTTAAAAAATATTAAAATATGATTTTCATACAATTTTGTGTCGAAATAAATAATAATTTAAAATATTTTCTCTTATATTTTGTCTATAATGATATTTGTATCTTTGTAATTGAGCACAAAAGTATAAAATGGGCTATATATTCTCAAATTATGCTTATAAACGTAAAGTTATGTACTTTAACGTACATAATACATGCAGTAAATAAAGATCGTGGACTCTCTGTGTACTGACTAGAACTTATTATTGTGAGCTTATGTTTGATGAGTTTTTCTCTTTCACCTTTGTACTCTTGTTAACCATAATGCTTATACTTCTTTAGAGTAGAAACGATATTTTAAAAACAAAAGACGTTTTGCTTAAAGGTGCTGCTACTCACAGGTACAATTACATGTTTTTAGCGGGAAAATGTCCCTTGCCGCTTGTAAAATGCTCTCCAAGTATTCTACCAGACCCTTTTAAAAAAAATAAAAATAAAGATGATTTGCATTTTGAATTAGATAGTGAAGCATAAAACACACCTTCCAAATTACTGAACAAATTGATTCGCTTCATTTATGTAATAAGCGCAAAAAACATGGAATCAAAATATTACAATTTCAGTGTTGAAATTCGGTATTCTATGATCTTATATGAAGGTGTCTGCAGAGACTCCAGGTTATAATCATCCACAAAATCTCAAAATTGTTTTTAGATACAATCTTTCTCTGATAAGAAAGTGTACGTGAACAACGCATGTCACTCCGTGTAAGCTCAAGTGGGTCAACAAGTATTTGGGGAAAAAAACTTGAGACCGCTGGCACATTTAAGGTTTTCTCCTGATTAAAGAGGTAGACAACTGTAGCCGAACGTTATCTGGATACTTCAGATTAATTAAAGTCAAATAATAAACTATTCTGCCTGAGTCTTATATTTTTCTGAACATTGTAGCTCCGAGGTACTAAAAATTCTGATAATTGTACGCCAAATATTTGGCTTTGAGCTTGAATATTCCTACCTTTCACACTGCTGGTTACTTAGATAAAGAAAAAGTTGAAGGTTGAACACAAACTTGTTGTACTAGACTTACTTCATTTATTTTAGCTGAAGGGATTAGAGACGTCTACTTCATTGAATTTAAAGTTATACAGCATAGCTTCATGAATATAGGAACTGAATCATCTTAACAGAAGAACGTATCCGGTAATTTTTGCTTCAAAAATGTCCCTTTTTATAAGTTTATTGAGTCAACTTATCAATAAGTGTAAGGGGTAATATGGTAACAAGTTTAAAGTTGTCACATCTGATAAAGCTGCTAGAATGTAGAAGTCCAGTAACTTCACCCATAGGTTTTCTACCATACTGAATTCTGGCTCGATTTCACATGATTCATCTGCCTCATCAACAAGCTACCCGTCATCAAATGCACGCTATCTAGTTTAGCTCATGCTGGACTCGATGTGAAGTAATACTTAGCTTGAAAATGCACAAACTAGAGGTTGAATTTTGACAGATTCAGAAGTCTTTTTTTTTTACAAAACATTGCTGATTTCATAAATTGGAACAAGCTTGAAATAAATTGTGTGGAAGTGAGAATCGATATTGTCATTAATAGTATATGTCGTTAACTGTTGGAAATGCTTTGATACTGACTCAAATATTGATATGTTATGAGCCATTTACTGTAGAAATTATCTATGCCATCGGTGAATTACAATATTGTAGAAAGACCATCTAATGCCAGCCAGAGAAAAACAAGAAAACGAAATGGAATTCACAAAGCATTTAAAGCAGGAATTTAAATTTCTATCACATGTCCAAGAGGTTTTCTACACGACAGAACTATGTACTTTTATGTCTTAACATTGATTTCTTGGATAAGACAAGTTCTCCATGTACACTGTGTAATGCATATAAGTCATGTTTGCTCATTTGATTACTTCTAAACACAAAATTTATTTTTGCGTCGGTTTGTAATCCGTTGACTAGAATGCAAGTCGATGAAGAATCAACTTACACTTGTCATATAGTTGACGTTGTTTTTGTTGCACAAACATATGATTATCAAAACACTTAACATCAATGGTAAAAAAATATTTCTGAAAAACTTGATAACTGTGTTTCAGCAGATAAGGAAAGCAGGCTTGAAAGTGAATTTCTTAGTCACATTATACGCAAGAGTGTTGCGTCTATCATATAAAAGTCATAATAATCAGTGATGTCGAGAAACCCACTTGTTGAGAACTTTTATATGCAAAAACGGCTGTTCTGGGCCCAGAAAACACTTCAAATAGAAGAGCGAACAACGTTTCGACCTTCTTCGGTCATCGTCAGGTTCACAAAGAAAGGGTTACTGGTCGGAAGCTGACCACGTGTTTGGGAGGGGTTGTATAATTAAGTGTTGCAATGTAGAGGGCGCGGTTTGAATATATAATTTTGTCTATAATATTAATATAGGTATAATGGTGTTCCTTTATATTGGTTTATTTTGGGTTTGAGTTGTTGTATAAGTAAGGCTTCTTTAATTTTTCGTTTGTTTATGTTTGTTTCTTTATTTAGTATTTTAGTGTTTTCTATGGTTATGTTGTGTCCATTTGACTTGCAGTGTTCGAAAACGTGTGAAGGTGACTTTTTATGTTCTTTGAATCTGGTTTCCATTTTTCTACTTGTTTCTCCTATATAGAAGTCGTGGCAGTTATCACATTGTATTTTATAAATAATGTTGGTGTGGTGTTTGTCAGTGTAGTTCTTACATAGTATAGACCTTAGTTTTGTGCCTGGTTTTTGAATAAATTTAGTGTTAACTGGAATGTTATATTTTGTTACTAGTTTTTGCCAAATGTTGGTTATTTGTTTGCTGATGTCAGGAATATATGGTATACAGCAGTATATGGTTTCGTGATTTTTTGATTCGTGAGATATATTTACTTTTGTTGGTTGATTTTGCTTTCTGTCTAGGTGTGTGCGTATAATGTTTTCTACGGTTTGTGGAGGAAACTTATTAATGTTGATGAAGTGTTGTTTTATTTTATCTAATTCATCGTTAATTTTATCTGGTGAGCATAGTTTTATGGCTGTGTTTATCTGGTTTCTTAGTATGTTGAGTTTTTGTTTTGTTTCATGTGCTGAGTCCCAAGGAATGTATAGTCCAGTATGGGTGATTTTTCGGTGGATTTCTGTTTTGAATTGTGTGTCGGTTCTTATAATTTTGAGGTTAAGAAATGATATTTGATTGCTTTCTTCCTGTTCACATGTGAAGTTAATGTTGGGATGTATAGAGTTAATGTGAGTGAAAAAGTTAAGTATGTGTTCTGTAGATTCGAATCCCGCAATCGTGTCAGCACATGAAACAAAACAAAAACTCAACATACTAAGAAACCAGATAAACACAGCCATAAAACTATGCTCACCAGATAAAATTAACGATGAATTAGATAAAATAAAACAACACTTCATCAACATTAATAAGTTTCCTCCACAAACCGTAGAAAACATTATACGCACACACCTAGACAGAAAGCAAAATCAACCAACAAAAGTAAATATATCTCACGAATCAAAAAATCACGAAACCATATACTGCTGTATACCATATATTCCTGACATCAGCAAACAAATAACCAACATTTGGCAAAAACTAGTAACAAAATATAACATTCCAGTTAACACTAAATTTATTCAAAAACCAGGCACAAAACTAAGGTCTATACTATGTAAGAACTACACTGACAAACACCACACCAACATTATTTATAAAATACAATGTGATAACTGCCACGACTTCTATATAGGAGAAACAAGTAGAAAAATGGAAACCAGATTCAAAGAACATAAAAAGTCACCTTCACACGTTTTCGAACACTGCAAGTCAAATGGACACAACATAACCATAGAAAACACTAAAATACTAAATAAAGAAACAAACATAAACAAACGAAAAATTAAAGAAGCCTTACTTATACAACAACTCAAAGCCAAAATAAACCAATATAAAGGAACACCATTATACCTATATTAATATTATAGACAAAATTATATATTCAAACCGCGCCCTCTACATTGCAACACTTAATTATACAACCCCTCCCAAACACGTGGTCAGCTTCCGACCAGTAACCCTTTCTTTGTGAACCTGACGATGACCGAAGAAGGTCGAAACGTTGTTCGCTCTTCTATTTGAAGTGTTTTCTGGGCCCAGAACAGCCGTTTTTGCATATAAAAGTTCTCAACAAGTGGGTTTCTCGACAACACTGATTGTTATTTCACCACGGCAATTGTTCGAGAAGTGTAAGTTTTTTTGTGTTTTTTCTCAGTGTATTTGTACTTACCTGTTTCCATTATGTCTGAACAAGCATACAGTACACCACCATTAACAGTACACGCTCACACGATTGTTAAGAAACTAAGAAATTTAAACCTACGTATCATTAATAGAAGAAATGACATCAACTTTATTCAACAATGTAGAAAAGAACAACTAACCCCTAATTTTGTAAAGGTAAAACTTTCAAAAGATTTTAATAAATACACAAACATTATCCAAAATTTACAGAAAAAACTTCTTAAAGCCATGTTGAACACAAAATACAAAGAACTACATGACTTACAAAAACAAAAAATGAACTTAGACTATCAACTAGCATGCTGCATTAAACCAGAGATTTACGGACTAATACAACGAAACATAAACCAAATCAATACTAAAAACGATAGAGACAAAAAGATCCGCCACAACAAAAAACTTGAAAAACTAAGATGTAAGCAACAGAAAAGACATCAACATGACAAACCGTTGACCAACCTCATAATTAACAGATCTGACCGACAATTAAACACAGACGAGATACATCTACTTAACAAAGGACTCAACTTCGCAATAGCACCAAGGTACATTCCAACCATAGAAATCAAAACATGTTTAGAAGACCTAGCCAGGAGACTTGTGATACTTTCTACAGAAAACAAAAACAACAAACAGAAAGAAGACAACTTAGATAACTTTATTGACATCCAACTGCCAAACTTCCCAGGTAAAATTACAAATTTATATTTTCCAGAACCACCTAAAAACATTATCTTAAACGATTTTTTCAAAGAATTTTCTTACAAAACTATCAACATAATTTCACAAAACAGAAAACTAAAAAACAACCTTACAAAAAGAGACATTAACTCCATTAGAAACCTAAAACAAGACAGAAACATAAAAATTCTAAAAGCAGATAAAGGTAACGCTATAGTAATAATGAACACGAATGAATACATACAAAAAATGAATAACATCCTATCAGACACGAACAAATTTAAACCAATACACACAAATCCAACAAAGACACATGAGACGCAACTAAACAAATTACTACTACAAATAAAAAAAGCCAACACAATTTCACAAACACTTTATTCCTACCTACGTAAAACCGACTCACGCACACCGCAAATATACGGCATCCCCAAACCTCATAAACCAGATTGTCCATTACGACCAATAATGTCAACATATGAATCGTTTAACTACAATCTTGGTAAATACATAGCATGGGCATTCTCCAAATATGCAACATCAGCCAGCTCATTCATCAAAGACTCTTTTAATTTCAAGTCCAATCTAAATCAACTTAATCATAAAGCCTTAATGGCCAGTTTCGATGTTATATCCCTCTTCACAGAAGTTCCAACAACAGAAGCCTGCAAGATAGCCTTAGAACTCTATATTCGAGACCCTAACCCGATCATAGACATTCCCAGTAACCAGTTAGCAACCCTCATAGAATTCACCACAATAAAGACAAACTTCATGTTCAACAACCAAAACTATATACAAACAAATGGCCTAAGCATGGGCAACCCAGTATCGCCAGTTCTAGCCAATATTTTTATGACACAAATTGAAACACAAGCAATTAATACAGCATTACATCCACCACTATACTGGTACAGATATGTAGATGACACGATTGCGGGATTCGAATCTACAGAACACATACTTAACTTTTTCACTCACATTAACTCTATACATCCCAACATTAACTTCACATGTGAACAGGAAGAAAGCAATCAAATATCATTTCTTAACCTCAAAATTATAAGAACCGACACACAATTCAAAACAGAAATCCACCGAAAAATCACCCATACTGGACTATACATTCCTTGGGACTCAGCACATGAAACAAAACAAAAACTCAACATACTAAGAAACCAGATAAACACAGCCATAAAACTATGCTCACCAGATAAAATTAACGATGAATTAGATAAAATAAAACAACACTTCATCAACATTAATAAGTTTCCTCCACAAACCGTAGAAAACATTATACGCACACACCTAGACAGAAAGCAAAATCAACCAACAAAAGTAAATATATCTCACGAATCAAAAAATCACGAAACCATATACTGCTGTATACCATATATTCCTGACATCAGCAAACAAATAACCAACATTTGGCAAAAACTAGTAACAAAATATAACATTCCAGTTAACACTAAATTTATTCAAAAACCAGGCACAAAACTAAGGTCTATACTATGTAAGAACTACACTGACAAACACCACACCAACATTATTTATAAAATACAATGTGATAACTGCCACGACTTCTATATAGGAGAAACAAGTAGAAAAATGGAAACCAGATTCAAAGAACATAAAAAGTCACCTTCACACGTTTTCGAACACTGCAAGTCAAATGGACACAACATAACCATAGAAAACACTAAAATACTAAATAAAGAAACAAACATAAACAAACGAAAAATTAAAGAAGCCTTACTTATACAACAACTCAAAGCCAAAATAAACCAATATAAAGGAACACCATTATACCTATATTAATATTATAGACAAAATTATATATTCAAACCGCGCCCTCTACATTGCAACACTTAATTATACAACCCCTCCCAAACACGTGGTCAGCTTCCGACCAGTAACCCTTTCTTTGTGAACCTGACGATGACCGAAGAAGGTCGAAACGTTGTTCGCTCTTCTATTTGAAGTGTTTTCTGGGCCCAGAACAGCCGTTTTTGCATATAAAAGTTCTCAACAAGTGGGTTTCTCGACAACACTGATTGTTATTTCACCACGGCAATTGTTCGAGAAGTGTAAGTTTTTTTGTGTTTTTTCTCAGTGTATTTGTACTTACCTGTTTCCATTATGTCTGAACAAGCATACAGTACACCACCATTAACAGTACACGCTCACACGATTGTTAAGAAACTAAGAAATTTAAACCTACGTATCATTAATAGAAGAAATGACATCAACTTTATTCAACAATGTAGAAAAGAACAACTAACCCCTAATTTTGTAAAGGTAAAACTTTCAAAAGATTTTAATAAATACACAAACATTATCCAAAATTTACAGAAAAAACTTCTTAAAGCCATGTTGAACACAAAATACAAAGAACTACATGACTTACAAAAACAAAAAATGAACTTAGACTATCAACTAGCATGCTGCATTAAACCAGAGATTTACGGACTAATACAACGAAACATAAACCAAATCAATACTAAAAACGATAGAGACAAAAAGATCCGCCACAACAAAAAACTTGAAAAACTAAGATGTAAGCAACAGAAAAGACATCAACATGACAAACCGTTGACCAACCTCATAATTAACAGATCTGACCGACAATTAAACACAGACGAGATACATCTACTTAACAAAGGACTCAACTTCGCAATAGCACCAAGGTACATTCCAACCATAGAAATCAAAACATGTTTAGAAGACCTAGCCAGGAGACTTGTGATACTTTCTACAGAAAACAAAAACAACAAACAGAAAGAAGACAACTTAGATAACTTTATTGACATCCAACTGCCAAACTTCCCAGGTAAAATTACAAATTTATATTTTCCAGAACCACCTAAAAACATTATCTTAAACGATTTTTTCAAAGAATTTTCTTACAAAACTATCAACATAATTTCACAAAACAGAAAACTAAAAAACAACCTTACAAAAAGAGACATTAACTCCATTAGAAACCTAAAACAAGACAGAAACATAAAAATTCTAAAAGCAGATAAAGGTAACGCTATAGTAATAATGAACACGAATGAATACATACAAAAAATGAATAACATCCTATCAGACACGAACAAATTTAAACCAATACACACAAATCCAACAAAGACACATGAGACGCAACTAAACAAATTACTACTACAAATAAAAAAAGCCAACACAATTTCACAAACACTTTATTCCTACCTACGTAAAACCGACTCACGCACACCGCAAATATACGGCATCCCCAAACCTCATAAACCAGATTGTCCATTACGACCAATAATGTCAACATATGAATCGTTTAACTACAATCTTGGTAAATACATAGCATGGGCATTCTCCAAATATGCAACATCAGCCAGCTCATTCATCAAAGACTCTTTTAATTTCAAGTCCAATCTAAATCAACTTAATCATAAAGCCTTAATGGCCAGTTTCGATGTTATATCCCTCTTCACAGAAGTTCCAACAACAGAAGCCTGCAAGATAGCCTTAGAACTCTATATTCGAGACCCTAACCCGATCATAGACATTCCCAGTAACCAGTTAGCAACCCTCATAGAATTCACCACAATAAAGACAAACTTCATGTTCAACAACCAAAACTATATACAAACAAATGGCCTAAGCATGGGCAACCCAGTATCGCCAGTTCTAGCCAATATTTTTATGACACAAATTGAAACACAAGCAATTAATACAGCATTACATCCACCACTATACTGGTACAGATATGTAGATGACACGATTGCGGGATTCGAATCTACAGAACACATACTTAACTTTTTCACTCACATTAACTCTATACATCCCAACATTAACTTCACATGTGAACAGGAAGAAAGCAATCAAATATCATTTCTTAACCTCAAAATTATAAGAACCGACACACAATTCAAAACAGAAATCCACCGAAAAATCACCCATACTGGACTATACATTCCTTGGGACTCAGCACATGAAACAAAACAAAAACTCAACATACTAAGAAACCAGATAAACACAGCCATAAAACTATGCTCACCAGATAAAATTAACGATGAATTAGATAAAATAAAACAACACTTCATCAACATTAATAAGTTTCCTCCACAAACCGTAGAAAACATTATACGCACACACCTAGACAGAAAGCAAAATCAACCAACAAAAGTAAATATATCTCACGAATCAAAAAATCACGAAACCATATACTGCTGTATACCATATATTCCTGACATCAGCAAACAAATAACCAACATTTGGCAAAAACTAGTAACAAAATATAACATTCCAGTTAACACTAAATTTATTCAAAAACCAGGCACAAAACTAAGGTCTATACTATGTAAGAACTACACTGACAAACACCACACCAACATTATTTATAAAATACAATGTGATAACTGCCACGACTTCTATATAGGAGAAACAAGTAGAAAAATGGAAACCAGATTCAAAGAACATAAAAAGTCACCTTCACACGTTTTCGAACACTGCAAGTCAAATGGACACAACATAACCATAGAAAACACTAAAATACTAAATAAAGAAACAAACATAAACAAACGAAAAATTAAAGAAGCCTTACTTATACAACAACTCAAAGCCAAAATAAACCAATATAAAGGAACACCATTATACCTATATTAATATTATAGACAAAATTATATATTCAAACCGCGCCCTCTACATTGCAACACTTAATTATACAACCCCTCCCAAACACGTGGTCAGCTTCCGACCAGTAACCCTTTCTTTGTGAACCTGACGATGACCGAAGAAGGTCGAAACGTTGTTCGCTCTTCTATTTGAAGTGTTTTCTGGGCCCAGAACAGCCGTTTTTGCATATAAAAGTCATAATAGGTAAGTAATAGGCTCAGCTTGTGATTGAAAAGGAAGTTCGTAGTTTTCTTGACTTAACATATTATCAATATTTTGGATCTAATTTGCCGAAAGCAACAGGGCATTTTTCTGACTGACTGTAACTCTTTGGTGAAGGTTGTTATCAGGCAGTTGATTCATTAAAATATGTTTAAGTTTATGTGTGAATGTTGGCTTAACCTTGGCGAAATTGTTCATTCATCTTGAAAACAGATATTAATGGTATCAGAAATGCAGCATCGTTTTCAAATGTACAAATTTGTAAGGCTGAATTGTCGTGCAAAATGAATCCGTCAAGCTCGTGCTTGTAAAGCTGTTGAGTCCAGATTGAACCAATTTGGATTATCATTTGCCACCTTATACTTTACATGACAATAAGGCAACAGCTTACTGGCTTTTATTTGAGTCTCACGCTTTGAACTTAAGTGTAAATGTTTGTTTGTTTTTGAATTTTGCATAAAGCTACACGAAAACTATCTACGCTAACTATCCCTAATTTAACAGCGTAAGACAAGATGAAAGGCAGCTAGTCATCACCATCCACTGCCAACTCTTGGGCTATTCTTTTACCAAATAATTGTAGGATTGACCGTCGCATTACATCGCCTCAAAGGCTAAAATTGTGAACATATTTGGTGTGACCGGAATTCGTACCTTAACCAGTGTGTCATGCCGAGCGCCAGTGTAAATGTTTTAGAATATTTATGAGAATATGAAGATGGATGTCATTCATTTTGGTTGAAATATATAGTTTTGTGTGACAAAAATTCAGAGTAAAAGTGAAATATTAAAAACAATATTTTGACATAAAACAATTAAAATTCTGGGCTTGTACAGGAATTGATTTTCTCAAGAGAAATTTGTTATAATATACTGTACCTCAACTCAATATACATCAAACTATCATGGTCATAGGGCATATTGGTGCTCCTTAACACGTTTATATAGTATATCTACATATTAGTGAGGAATTATTTATAAATTAGACTGAAAGTCAAAGCTGGATATAATGCAAAAGCTAGAAAATAATGAGAGCACCTCCATCCAAATAATGATAAGGAAGGTACTGACTGTACACAACGAAGCAGAGGATGATGAGTCAGTACTGTAGTAGCTAATTTGTTTAGAAATAAAACACTATCTTTGTTAACCAGAAGATGACCTAAGAAGGTCGAAACGTTCGTCTCTGCTTGTCAAGAAAAGTGTTAATATCCATACCAAACGTTACGAGAAATCAGACTGCATAATTGAGATTGACCATTGAACTGATATGGTTGGATCAAAATGTAGTTTATCAGAACTTGGCATAACCCGTGAGATTGTCTGAAAGGATCCCATTAGATAATTGCTTAATATGGTTTTTGCCTTTTAATTTCCAAGTTTTTAAGTGGGAGTTCCTTAGTACTTATAGACTCAAAATTACAAATAAGTTAAAAGATAACTGTAACTATTGTTTAAGTGCTTCTAGAAGTGCTTATCACTCTAGGAATGCCATAAATAGTACAAGAACACTTTGAAGGGCTATCAGGCCTACGATGTTCGTTTACACATATGAAAGTGTCGTATTCTATGCTATACTGAGTCAATTGTGATGATTACTTGGAACATGCGATAGCTTAGTAGAGGGTCATATTAAGTGGTTGCTCTCGTAGTAGTTCAATTTTACTATACTACTAGTGTTACGTAGATGTTTATTTGTTTAAAGTTATGCACAAAGCTACACAATGAGCTGTGTTCTGACCACCACGAGTATCGAAACCCGGTTTCTAGCATTATAAGGCCGGAGACAAACTACTGCGCCAATGAGGGACTGTTATGCATGGATACCATTTGGATCATCACTGCTGATTGACATCACCACAAAAATATGTTCTATTGTTTCAATTATTTATTTACTTTTATTGAAAAATGCCAGAGCTACAACTACGTGATGTTACTAAAATTTCTTTCTTAGCCTTAACTCCTGAGGTTACTGAAGTTTTCAGTCTATACTTTAATATAAAAATCCTGATCAATAGCTAATCACAATGTCTAGTGTCGACCAGTGGAAGGTATATTTTTGTGACTCTGTGGGACTATTAGTAGTTTTATTCTATCTTACTCGATCCTGAAGCTACTAATGGTTTTACTTTATGTTCTATTGGCCAATAACTAGTTATTAAGACCAGTGTTGGCTCATTACAGTGTGCCATTGTTGCAACTTTAGGAAGTTGCGATAACCTGAACAACTGACTAATTGTAAGTTATGTTGAATAAGACCGACGGACGTTAAATGGACATGTTTAGAAGCAGAAACAGGTAAAATTTCATAAAATAATACAATTATTGTCTATGAACACCTTATCAGGCAAAACAAATATGAGTCTGGGATTGAACTCTTGAATAAGAATGGCACTTTACCCACAAATGGGCCAAACAATCAACGTCAATAGACTTCAAAGAACCAGGTATTTCTAGTTTCATAATGGGCTCACAGTTGGAAATGCAAAGCGTGTTCAGAATTATTGAGCTTGTATTGATGAACATTTTGACAAATAAAGACATAACAATCCATAATTTGTATTTTAAATGGAAAGTGATTCTCTATGGCTAATCTAACCCTCTTTGGTACAGCGGTAAGTCTACGGATTTAAAATAAACGCTAAAGGCAGGGGTTCCCGTCGGTGGACTCAGCAGATAGCCCGATGTGGTTTTGCTATAAGAACACACACATGGCTAAACCTATTGCACGTACATAAAAGTGGCTCAAATTAAAAGTACATAGAAGTAGGGTAAACTATTGAAACTAGCCTGAGAACCGTCCTAAGAAACTCTTTTGATTCAAAGCCAAAATTCAATACCAGAGCTCTTTTTTATTCCACCTACTGACCAAGAATAGTAGAAAATAGGTTGAATAAAATTTTAGCAATCCTTTTTAACTGTTTATAAGAAAAATAAGGTTTTTTATGTATTTATACATGTTTACATATACTTTCTGCTTATTCTTAAACTAAGTTTAACAATTATTTTTGAATTTTTTTATACAATTGCAAAGAATAATTGAACCATTTTTTTCCATAAGAAATATGAACTTATCGATAAAAATACGTGAAACTATTCAACGAATATTGATGTGAATGGATGAAAAGATATCGGCGACCTATTACGTTGTTTTGTAATGAAAACTAGTGTAGTGAATTAGCTACGCGAATATATTACAAAATTTAATTCTGGAAAGAGTGAATAAGTGAATAAAGTTAGCGCTAAATGCACATATCCTACGATTGCTTCCATCCATTCTCAGTACTTATAACATTTAAAAGAAAAATTTCAATTGACAAATACGTATAAATCAAAGTTGTGGTTGATAACAGAAACAGTAGTGGTAGAAAACTTAAAATCTTCAAAGGTAATGTAAAGTAACTCGGGATATTTTTATATGATACATGACAATCTAATAGAGATCTTTTCAATAACCATGATATAAATTAAGCTGTGAATCTTACCCACGTGTATTTTCTTATAGAAAAGCCATATCGGGTTATCTGCTGTGCCCACCGAGAGGAATCTAATCCCTGATTTTAGCGTTGTAAATTCGAAGATTTACCACTGTCCCACCGGTGTACTGAATTTAAGAAATAAAACTGACATTAAAACACGTTAGTCCGAAGTGGCATTATAAGATGTGTAGAAGCTCAAAACCACTTCTAAAGATAAATAATCACATTAACATGGGCATCAAGCTACAAGTAACGGTGTATTCATTTTCATAATTATTTTAAATGCTGCATATATATATATCTATATATTGTAAGAAATCCCAGCATTTTGTCGTGTTGCTTAAATATCTAGTGGTGTTCGTAGGGTACAAAAAAAAGCTACGAAACAAAACTAATTTAGAGTTATCGCAGTCAAACTTCTCCTTTGCTTTCTTTTTCCATGCAGAACAAGATTTTGTTTTCGATAAAACAAACATTGCATTCATATGCTGGTTTGCTAACCATTAAGTAACACTCGACTTGAAAAACATATAGCAGAACTGATTCTTTAAAGCTATTGCATCAAAACATTACCTTCCTTCCATCACTTTTCTGGAAAATTGTGCTTGTATTTTGAAGTTCCCTGTTTCTTGTTTTTCCTGATTATGTGCTTAACTGCTAAGATGGATTATTGAGCTTTGAACCAATGACCCCCTTCTTTTACTTTTTCTATATGAGTAGACACAATTAGAGTAATTGATTCACTCATTTGTTTCTGGAGTTACTCATGCTAGCTTGGTGGTTCAAAAAACAACTATATAAATATCTTTGCGCATATAAATTACCATTTGTGCCGACGTTGGACTTCGTCCAACTCATTAATCTTCTGGGCTGTATTGTCGTTACGCTCTTTGGTTCGTAACTTCTTGTGATCCCACGGAAACTTTCCGGAACTGTAAACCTGGACCATACTCAACTAATTAATCTTCCAATCTGTATCGTTGGAAGCTGTTTGGTTTGTGATTCCATGGAAACTTTCCGGAACGGTAACCGTGCAACTTTCTTTGGATAGAGAAACGATTTGTTTTTGTTTTTTGTGATGTGATACCGAGCTAAGTGTAGCAATCATTTATTTTTTTATTTTGTAGAAATGTCTATTTACTAATGAATTTCGTAGTTAACTAGGGGATTATTTTTTACATATGTTTAAAACTCGAGAAATAATTGAAAAACAATGATATATATTTTTATATATAATGTTGTTGTTTTTTAATTTCGCTATTAATGTGGTACTACTCTTCAAATTTGATTTCAAAAACTTGCTACATTAAAAAACTATTCTCGCTGGGCTAAAGTGGCACTATCTGGATGTTGTTAAACTATATAATTTGTTGAAAGAAGCATTGTTAAAACTCTATAAGCCACCCAGAATATTGTCGCATTAAGTGGTTCCACAATTAAAGTTATTCAACTGTCAAAAACAACGAAGTATTAGAAATTTCAGAATATCTTCTGTGAATTTAAGATGCAGTCTCTGTTGCCATCTAGCATATAACTAAAAAATACATTGCACGTATAATTTTCTTACGTTCTATCATAGTTATGAGAGTAATTCTTAAAAACAAATTGTCGTTTTTCCTACTTTAACAATCTGTAAAACGTTATAAATGAACATTAGGCTCTTATTTCTGGAATACGATTAAAAGCATAGAAAATACTTTCAACCTTGCCATACAGTATCATGCTCTTAGGACATATACCAGCTTTGACATCGTTATCAGAAATAATTATCATAACAAAAAAATGT
Source organism: Carcinoscorpius rotundicauda (assembly GCA_011833715.1). Lineage (NCBI taxonomy): Eukaryota > Metazoa > Arthropoda > Merostomata > Xiphosura > Limulidae > Carcinoscorpius > Carcinoscorpius rotundicauda. The sequence goes on along the minus strand of CM022399.1, from coordinate 54,273,518 downwards.
GATACTTATTCACTGGCAAACCCTAGCTCGGAGATTGGACCTTTCGATACATCACGCTAACCACAAGACAACACCTAGCACTGTGGAGTGTTGAGTTAAAGTTTTGTATCCATGATCGTTTGTTTCTCCAGTGAATTTCTGGATTTTTTAATCTTCAGTTTATCTCTTATGTTTCATTCATGTGTTTCATACTAAACCCATTTAGATGTTTGTTATTTTGAATATTCTTTGCCCACTGGATCATCTGTACCGTTCTTTCTAGTGCAATGTTATTTAGTGCAAATAAAAACTACTAAGAGTATTTATTTATCTGAGTCGGTATGGTTGATTAATATAAATATATTATGCAAAAACTTTTAGTTTTATCTTGCCGTAATGAATGCTATCTAACCTACATTATCTTTCCTTTAGGTATATCCACAGACTAAAAATGGAAATAATGAATTTTCATTTCTATTTTATTTCTACAGATCTTCAAACAGAATCATATACAACAATATTATCACAAGCTATTTTCATATCTTACAAATATTGTTGATTGAAGATAGCTCAGTATTTAACATTATTAAACAAAGTGATCTTATAAACATTACTGAGTTTTCGTGTTCTAAGTTGGAAAAGATATTGTACATCTATTTTACATTGAATATAGATGAGTACGGGCTCTATCTGCCTTTTCATTTTTTTACTGTACTTCGTACCCGCGGAATGAGTTTTTTTGCTTGAGATAGAAATTACGATGTACAAAACATCGATAGATTTTCGTGAAAAGCTTTCTTTTGAGTAACTTTTAGGTTTGTTTCTTATTTACTAAAGAGTTAGAAAAAATGTTAAAAAAGATTTTGAGTAAAATTCTCGAAAACTTATTTTGGGTTTTCTTTTTGTCAAAAACACTACAGTATTATTCAGCACTTCTCATAATGCTAAACAAAGGTTAACTCATTTCTAAATATCACTCATTATTCCCATTAAAACAGGACAAAAATAGTACCTAACAAACGTGCTATATTGATTCTGGTAACCAAAATAGACGTCAAACGTCTTTCTCTCCACAATAACATTCATTGTTATGAGAAGGCCAGCCAGACAAGCCAATTTCCATATTGGCCTGCAGGCATTTTAAGATCTAAAGATTTTATTACCATTTGGTCCTGAAATTATAAAGAAGCTGCTTGGACCTTTACCTTCTAAAATATGTTTTTAAGACTGAAATATTTTAAATCCCTTATTGAATAGCTTAAATTTCGGATTTCTGTCTACCATTACAAAATTTTTTTCGTCCGGTCTGCGGTCTTTGAGTATTGAAGTAATTCTGGGTGACGATGACGTAGGTGATCTATGATTACGCGGCAAGGAGTTGCGATTCGCAGTAGAAACGGCCTTGTCATCTCCTATGTACAGGGGTTTTAATGTTGAAGAAGGATCTTTATCACGAAGGATGTGTCTGGCTACCTCGTGGAAGACTTTTTCAACTTCTTGAAAGTCTTCTGCTGCTGTTGTTTCAAAGAATATTGCTTGATACTTCTTGGCGCATGAAGCTCCCTCTAGTTTACTCACTTGCCTGAAAAAAAATCAGTAATATAAAATTACAATGTTTCTCATATTGCTGTATTGTTCAAAATGTATATTATCTAGATAATTCTACTTTTATCATCTGTAATTATTTCAGAAACCCCAAATTTGAGGGGTAGCATCTACAAATATAAATGTGTTTTATAGTATTCTTTGTATTTAGTTAAAAACAAAAAAGAAGCTTACCTATATCGTTCAAGATCGACTTTATTACCAATAAGAACCAGAGGACATTCAGAGTTTCCAGTTCCTGCGTGCCTCTGATTTTGGTTTTGAACAACTAGATCTAAATATTGTTGCGCATGTTTAAAACTCGGCCGACTAGTGATACTATAAACGACAAGGAAAGCATCTGCCCATTTGAGATACCTGTCTGGTTCCTTTCCTTCCTAAATTACAAATAATAATAATAGTGCTATCAATAGCGTAGTGGAACTCTACAATAAAAAAAGAAAAAATAACCGTGTCATATTTCATGACATTCGTGTTCACATTTGTTTTGAACTAATAAATCAGCATATTATAACATCAATAACTATTAGTATATTAGTATATAATTCGAATCAAAATTTAATTTGCATGGTTATTTTGTCAATTTAATTTGGATAAAATACATTATTTTCAATAGTAGTTACATCAGTAACAAGTTTTATTTAGCCAGTTAAACATAATGTTACTGTGAATTGTATTTCAAAGAGAATTAGATTGGTTGTGTGGCGTTTTATTGCGCAAATCAACTAGGGAAGAAATATTTCAAAGAAAGTTAATTCTTACTTTACCTGTACTGTTTAACCTTACCTTATCCGTGATACATATACATAACCTCCTACTCAATTAATCATTACCCAGTCCTCCTAAGTTACATATATATATATCAGATCATCCTTTAAGTACTGTCCGATGTTAGGTTCAAGAAAAGAGGAAGGATTTTAATGCTATTTAATCAATAATGTATATCCATTATTACTGAATACTTCCTGCTTTTGTCATTACAAGCTTCTGAATGACACTTCTATAAAATTCTTGGGATATGAAAGAAAAGAATGTAAAGATGGTAGTTTTGATATATTCATGTATTCCAAGTTCTTTTCCATCAAAATAGTTCTGAAAACTTCAGAATAGATTATAATCAGATGGAGCTAGGTCTGGAAAATATGGAGAATGTGGAAGTTTTTCCCATTCTAGCTCTTCAATCTTTGCAGATATAACCCTTGCTATATGGGGCCGTGCATTATCCCAGTGTAACACAACACCTTTACAACTGATCAAACAGGCCTCTTCTCGTTCAGTAAAACATTCATGCACTCTAACTATTGACAATAGAAGTCTGATGTAATTGTTACATTGAGTGGCAGCAACTCAAAGTGGATCGCACGAACAATATCCCAACAAAAATTTAACAAGACTTTCCTAGGGTGGAGGTCCATTTTTGGTTGTACTTTAGCCAGTGTACCTTCATTGAGCCATTGTCTGCGACGTTTAACGTTTTTATAAAATATCCATTTTTCATCTCCAAGTGTGTTGCGTTCACGAGAGCGCAGAAAAGTGCAAATATCCACTCTTGCTCTAAGGTTGGCTTCTGTCTAATCATGGGAAACCCATTTTTCAAGCTTTGACATCTTTCCAAGCTGTTGCAGATGACGGTGAACTGTTGAATAGGTTGAATTAAGCTTGTGTGCTAGTTCTTCAACTGTTATAGCACAATCTTCATCAAATGCAGTCAACACCAAGTAATCATTAAACTCAACAGGACAACCTGAACGTAGGGCATCACTTAAGTTGTAGTCACCTGATCTGAAGTTCTAAATCCATCTTCAACATTTTCTCTCATTGAGAGACTTCGCACCATAAACATCTTGAATGTTTCATGTAATTTCTGCTGCACTATTGCCTTTTCTAAACTCATAAAGCATTATATCCCTGATGTGATCCTCAGACACATTCATCTTCATAAGAGTTTATTTGATGGATGATCTGAAAAAGTCGAGTTCGGTTAATTTCTTTTATTTATATGAACATTTGTATACACGTCCTACTACATATTTTAGTCATTAAAGCCTTTTACAAAGACAGAAATAATGATGCATTTTCAATATTAAATTTTCGTACATTACTTATGGGATGACTTGATATATATTGTTATGTGGAATAATTTTACTATTGTAATTTGTTTGTTAGCTAGAATTGTAGAAACCTAAAAAAATCTAAGAGTGTTATGTCTAACGTTTTCTAATACATTTGAAGCTAGATTATATATATATATATATATATATGTATAAGATAGTTGAGAAATGTGTAGTTTTTTTAAAGATAGAGCGTTGAATCAGTTGGAGTGTTAACTATGACTCTCCTTGAATCACTTTGTACAAGCAAGCTTGTTTTACATTCGTTAACGTTATTTATAACTTAGGCCTACAGTAATTAACGTTAAAGGAGAAAAGAAACACATTTGTTATAGCTACGTGGAAGGAATCTTAAATTATCATATACCCAGATAACTTAAACGAACTTACTAAGAAAACAACGGTAAAACAATACATATTATTTTCTGTACTCTTAATCCCCACTTTAACAGTTAACATCTAAAGTACTAAACTACTTATAGTTTTAAGCTATATGTAAAGCAAGACTTTCTGAAAAGCAACAGATATTTAACGAGAAGGATAATTTAAAGTTTTTGAAATAGTTGTGGGTTAAACAGGCCTAAGAACTATTAATAAAACGTTTAAACTGCAACTTTACAACTGTTATACTGTTCATATATATAACGTTCCATAGAATATTTATTTTATCTATTGTCATCCAACCCAACTAATTAGCTCTTGTACTTATCGAAAAGCTTGTTGGGCAGTGACTTGTGGGTGAGGAAGGATAATTATAAAATGCTCTTTATTTCATACTTCTGATTTCGAGCCGACAAGAGCAGATCCAGAGTAACATGAAGGAAAAATGATCCATAGTTAATCCGTTTTTATAATAGTTCATGAAAAGGAGATTGGTTGAAGCTATTTCTTTCCAACGTAAACATAAATTATACATAGTAATTATTTAGTGAGTGCGCATACATCACAGTATTAAATTGACTTTTCTTAATCCCGAGTAATCAAAGAAATAATTTTCTTCATACCATTCCATTTATTATTAAAAAGAATACGTAACATCTTATGTCCAGGTTTAAATAATGCACGAAGTAGGAAATATAGATAGGCTGTTTGACAATATGCATGGTAGAGTTTCCCAAACTCTTCCCTCCCAGTGCAAGCCAGGAATAACTAATGACAAATGCTTGTTTTTTGGAATTTCGCACAAAGCTACTCGAGGGCTATCTGTGCTAGCCGTCCCTAATTTAGCAGTGTAAGACTAGAGGGAAGGCAGCTAGTCATCACCACCCACCGCCAACTCTTGGGCTACTCTTTTACCAACGAATAGTGGGATTGACCGTAACATTATACACCCCCACGGCTGGGAGGGCGAGCATGTTTAGCGCGACGCGAGCGCGAACCCGCGACCCTCGGATTACGAGTGCACACCTTAACGCGCTCGGCCATGCCAGGCCTATGACAAATGCCGCTCATTATTCATTATTATTTACGATGCTCATACCAGAGTCAGAATAAAGCCACACATACAAAATACCTTTAAAGCGGACAAGGGTAGTTTGAATGGTGGTTCATGGTTAGATTTTCACACTGCAACTGATATTATAATTATCAAATCACACTGAAACTGATATTATAACTTATTCGTTTTTATTGCCCTAATGGAACATCGGTACGTCTACCGACTTATAACGCTTAAAAAATACTGGATAGATAACTCACATTAGACAGCTCAACGTGGCTTTACTATAAAACAAACACTAATTCAATTTTAATTTATTATTTAAATTTAAACGGATAGATAATTCTTGTTTTTGCTGTCCAATTCTGCTAGACTATTTGCGACACATTAGGTGTGTCGCGGCATGCCCTCTGAGGACACTACTAAGGGAATAAATATGATTATTGAAAATAAAAGTACTATCACAGATATCAGAGTGGATGGAACGCTTTAACGAGCCACGTTTCATCCCGCTTTTACGATTTCTACTACAGTGATATTTCTATGTACAAATGTCTATAACAGGTGTTTAAAATTGGTCGAAACTTCTTGCTTATCAAAGGCAAGTGTTTTCCTCTACTCTAGTTCGTTATCTTATGGTTACAACAGTCCGCATTCGAAATATACAGTTAAAGAACTTTCGCTTACCCCAATTCTGTTGTAAAGAAAGTTTATTGTACTTCATTTATCGTAACATTGAGCAATGGATGTTTGTTTAATAATAACTGTCCCTTCGTCCTCATAGAAACATTTAATTTAGCGACAAACTCATATTCCTTGTAGTATTCTTATTGGATTAACCTGAAAACTCCTTGCTTGAGAATGACGTAGAGAAATAAAAAAGTCCAGTGGCAAAAACCTTAATACAACGAAACACAAAATATATTAAACAAATACATTGGTTAAGAAAGTGAACATGGCCTAATTCTTCCTAAATTTTCTAATCAGTTATAATTTTATTTTAAATTAAAAGTTTTTTTTTCAAAATCTCTCAATTTTCAGTTTTATCCATTTGAAGTTGTATTTGAGTTTCATGCATACAACAGTTTCTTAATTTAACAAATAATGTGAAGTTGTTTGTTCCTAAATGTTTTACATAGTCAACAGGGTTATTTTCTCAGACGAGAACAATATTTTAGCTATTAATAGCAGTGTTTTATATATATAATTGCGAAAAATTATTATTAATACATTAAACCACAATTTATTATGATAAACTTACATACTTATTTCATACTGGTTTTTTTCTGTTATCTCCAACTACTTGATTTTAATGTTAAAATAACTTAAACGTCAGTTTTGCAACGTCAGTTACAGTCAGTACTTTTTGTATTTGTTTATTTGTATCTACATTTAAATCCCTGATTTCGCACCACTTGGAATAGATTCTATTTCTAGAAGAATCACTCAGATCGTCACAAATTAGTTTCCGAAAGTGTTAATGGAAAGCATGTTTATTTTCTTTTGGAATGGGTGCAAGAAAATTGAGGTGTTGATATAAACATATAGGATATATGAATAAATATCTCAACTTCGTAAGGCTAATAATTTATTGTGATGTTATTCAATGTTTGCACTCATATTTTTGAGGTAAATAAATGTCCCTCTCTATTGCTTACTGTCGCAAGGAAGAAAACTCAGAAAAAAAATCGTTTTCTATAAGGAGACGAGACGATGTGATAGAAGTGTCAAACTCTCGAAATAACGTAACAAGTAGTACTGAAAAAAGAACTGGCAGTGAAATCCTACGAAGTAATTCAAGTTTTCGACTGAATAGCAAAAGAGCCAATTTATTAGACCTAATTGCAATTTCATGCGTGGTTCGGCATTAAACAGCTTAGAGTTTGAAGCAAAACAATGTCTTAGGAAAAAAGTCTTATATTTCTATTCACTCATATTGTAACCACTTTCTTTAAAGAGTTTTCCTTAGAAATAAATTATCGTTGTTATTGAAGAACAAATGCATTAGAACTACTTAGAATACGATGGAACAAGCTCACAATTGTGAGAAACAAATTTCTTTACTAGCTTTCATGAAACTTTAAATTTGTTTCGTTTCATCATCTATATAGTTTATTTGTAACCTCTGTTAAATATTCATACACGAACAAAACTACAATTACAAAATCAAAACGTTTGTTTGTTGTTGTTTAGAATTAAGCACAAAGCTGCACAATAGGCTATCTGTGCTCTGCCCACCATGGGTATCGAGACCCGGATTTTAGCGTGTAAGTCCGCAGACATACCGCTGAGCCACTGGGGGGCAAGATCAAAACGAAACAGGATTTTCACAGGAAGTGAGGCATAACATCCGCAATAATCAACAATCACCTTAGTATATTCATCAGCTCTTTCATAGATACTACTTAAATTTGACGTTTTCGTATTTCAGATTTCATCTCTGTGTGATTTGCAAACTAATTGTGCCTTTGTTTCGAATGTGGTTTGCTGTGAACATACTAAATCTAAAGCATTCACTGTATCAAAATTAGAATGTGTGTACTTAATTATGCAAGTGTTGGAAAGTTACAGTTTTGAGTTTTATAAGAAAAAGATTTAAAGAGCCGTGTTTATAACACCAGCTTCGATATATAGCCAAGCTGGCGACACGCCATGGTCCCCTAGGTTGAGAACTTTGAGATGCATTTCAGATGCTCTTGTTTCAAACAACACTGGCGTAACTAACAGCGACTCTTGACGTAAAGCAGTGAAACACAAACTATCTGTGACATTATTTTCTATGTTTATACACCATACCTTTTGCAGTTATTTATGAACATGATGAATAAACTATTTTTTTAATTACAAAGTTTCAGTGTTTGGTTCTAGGTTTTCGAGGTGCTTGAGAGTAAAGTAACTTTGTAAATCAGAATTAAAATAATTCTTGATAGTGAATAATATATCTATAATATGAAGTTACAGGTAAGAGGTTTGATGAAAACTAAGATATTTGTATTTCATTTCAGTGGAACTTTAGGTAGAGTATTCATAGCAGGTTTGAGATCTCAGATGGACTACAGCTACCTGTTGAATGAGAGGCGGACGGTATTCCGGTTTCTATACTGAGTCCTTCTTTAACTCTTCACAGTATTTCACGAGTAAAATTTTTTAAACTTAAAAAATAAAAAACTTAAGTATTTTATTATTTCACAAAAAGCGCTTATCAGACGCAAATCGTTAATATTTTATACATGTTTGACAGTTTCAACTGTCGATGTTAATATTTTATACACGTTTGACAGTTCCAGTTATGCATGTTAATATTTTATACACGTTTGACAGTTCCAGTTATGGATGTTAATATGTTTGATAAGTTTGCCATTCCTAGCTACAGATGAAATTATCAAAAAATTATAGTTATAAGTACAAAATATGGCTTAATAGTTTGAATATAATTTCATTTAAGAAACTAGTCTTAATCTAGTAAGAGCAGTTCTTCTTCAAATCATATCACAATAAAAATCATACATGTAAATAACTTGTTTTGAAGTACATATTTTCATGTACACAGTGTACTAAATTTATGGAACTTTACTTCAAAAATATAATATTTTAGCCAGGAGTAACATTCATTAAAAACAACAACACCTAAGGATCAAAAACTGGTATTCTCTTTAGAAACGACTCTTATGTGAGGTAGCTTGAAGGAGAGTATTCTCTTAACAGTCACTAAAGACTGTCTTGTTAAGCACATGTTAAAGAGCCATACCAAGCATTGATCCTGAATCCTCGGGCCGTTTAATACAATTCAATTACAGTTTTCCTTTAGATATCATACAGTGTATGGAGCATCAACCGTTAATTATGCCTCAGCGTACGTAGTACATCGAAAAAAGTGTCTTGATTTTTTCTGAAGCGAAAACTGAAGCAAGGCAAGATTGTACCCCGCAAACCTGCTAAGCCGGTAGACGCTGTAGTTAATTAAGCTATCTGCGTTAAATACTGCAGCTGTCAGTTTTCACTTTACTTTTTATCAAAGACAGACTTTGGCAAGACTCTAGAGCTGCATTAGACACATTATAGGACAATCTTACGTTTGAATGCTGCAAATCCAAAGTATCAGCATTTGCTTATGAAAAAAAATAACTATTTTACTTAGTTTAATCATATACCAAAAGTATTACGTTCTTGATAGAAAATATTACATTGAATTTTGTTTTCAAGGAATTATGTGGTTCATACCTTGTCACAGGTATCCATCAATCGAACTATAACTTCTTGTTGGTCAAATATTTCAACCTTGCTATATGTGTCTTCTGAAACAAATAAATAAAATATTTATTTATTTATTTAAACTGTCGACATTAATCATGTTCCTTATAATTAAACGTCCTTAAGAAGGTGGCATATAACGATTTTTTGTTTGTTTGTTTTTCAATTTCGCACAAAGCTAATTTAGCAGTGTAAGACTAGAGGGAAGGCAACTAGTCATCACCATCCACCGCCAACTCTTGGGCTACTCTTTTACCAACAAATAGTGGGATTGGCCGTAACTTTATAACGCCCACTCGGCTGAAAGGGCGAGCATGTTTGGCGCGAATGGGATGCGACCCTCAAATTACGAGTCGCAAAAAGATTATGCCGCCTTCATGTGGAATTTCTATAAAATAGATGATAGTTGTTTTCTCAACTATCTAGAAAGAGAAATTTGTAGAAAATCAAAAACAATTAAAAGTAAATTATTTATTCACTACAGAACCATAACTAAGTCTGATGGTGGCTAGAGTATCAACTGGTGGTGTCAAACACTCTTGGTACTTTCAGGTGTAAGTACTTTATAAGACTGTTAACAACAGAAAGCTCAAATGTTTTGAACTTATCTATGATAAAGCTTTAAATATCCTAATATTTTAAGTAAACGATCAAATGATGTTATGTGTCATTGCTGAGTATCCTGCAATAATATTTTCATGTAATTTTTGTTAAAGAATATTATTGTTTGAATCACATATGAAGTCAAGGTTATGTTATATTGGAGAATATGTCATAAGCACAAAAATAAGTCATAAGGTCAGAAATCACATATCTCTAACGAACAGAGAATAATTCTAAAAAAATGTATGACTTTGTAACAAGAATTACAGATTTTCTGACAGTTTTTAAAATGTTATTTCTTAATATAAAACAATTATTCAGGTAGAAACAAGCGAAACATCAAATTTTAGTTATACGTATAGCACTATATTCGAATTTCCGTCACACCAACCATGCTCGTCCTTTCAGCCGTGGGGGCGTTATAATGTGACAGTAAATCCCACTATTTGTTGGTAAAAGAGTAGCCCAAGAGTTGGCGGTGCGTAGTGATGACTAGCTGCCTTCTTTCTCGTCTTACACTGCTAAATTAGGAATGACTAATGCAAATAGCCCTTGAGTAGCTCTGCTTAAAATTAAAAAACAAAAGAAATCAAAAACGCAGATAGCCCTCGTATAGCTTTGCGCGAAATTCAAAAGCAAACATTATAATTGAGATAAAACTCCAATAATTAAATCTTTTGTTTTTCAGAATAACAAGCGGAACCAATAATGTTCGAAAAATAAGTTCATCTCGTTTTTGTTTACTACGTTTATATTTTCTTTCTGAGTTTTGATTATAATTGAGATGTTAATTGATAAACTGAATCAATTTCTAAAATATTTTATAACACTATTGCTAGATAACTTGAGAAGTAAACAAGTAGTACTGAAGTTCTTTTAAAAACTTCTCGAGTAATGATTACTCCAATAAAAAAAATAATTAGTGACGTTAGGGTGAAAATGTTATTATGTGTAACACTGTCCTCTGCTACAACTGTCAATAAATAGCTACTCAAAGTACTGTTGATATGTGAACAAAACGGGTTTGGGTAATTGTACAATACAATTTTTAGTAAGTGGGAATTGGTATAAATATTTCAACTCGGAAAACGAAGGCTGTTACAAAGGTTACTGTTTAGCTCATTTTTCGTACAAATACTAAGATTTAAGATTAGAACTTTTAAGTGAAAAATACAGTTTTCCTTTCGGGTAAAATAACCCTAACACTTCCTTTTCCTAAAGGACAATATTGAAAAAAAAAGTCTGGTATTTTTAATTCATTGTTTTTGAATTTCGCGCAAAGCTATACGAGGGCTATCTGCATTAAACGTCCCTAATTTAGTAGTGTAAAACTAAATGGAAGACTCTTAGTCATTACCACCCACTGCCCACTCTTGGGCTGCCCTTTTACCAACGAAAAGTGGGACTGCTGTCATATTATAACGCCACCACATATAAAAGAGGGAGCATGTTTGGTGCCACCGAATTTCGAACAAGCGATCTTCAGATTACAAGTCTCAACCCACCTCGCTATACCGGGCCAATTTTTTTCTTTTAATTGAACAACATCTTATGCAACATATAGTTTTGTTAGTTTGTTTTATTAAGCACAAAAAGCTATCTGTACTCTGCCCATCACGAATATCGAAATCCGGTTTCCAGCAGTATAATAACGCAGAGCAACACATGGACTAGACGGTTAAGTCAGATTTCTCAAATATTTAAGCACATGTATTAATAGTTTAGAGTCCAGAAGAAAATAATATATTTTATCTGGTTCAATTTTATAGATGCTGGGATGTTGTAAAATTTTGACAGAACCAAATAATCTTGTAATAAACGTTTGATAGTGGATTAGTAACATACCCAGGATGTAAACTGAAACGTAGTACGTTTCCTGGTCATAATAAAACTATTATTCTTGTCCGGAAGTAGTGTTTAAGCTACAAAGAACTGTACTTTGTCACAAGCAATTCTTATCAATACAAAGATACTTCAAGATATGTTGAATATATCGAAATAAAAAGGAAATTATAATTTCCCATGGTGATGGCAAGGGAGAATGCTATTCCTTAGTGTGAACTAAGAAGTACTAGGGGAAGCTTCCGAATGCAGTAAGAATCTAAAAATGGTGCAAGTACCTCATTCAATAGAATCACTTTGTGCCAAGTCTAGAAATAGAGACCATATTTTTGCCTTTGCAACCTACTTCTTATAAAGAAACAAAACTGATCCGTTGTTCTTTTCTAAACTTTGAGAAACAACACCTTAAAGTTTATTTCCGTTTTCGATGATTGAAATCACTGAGCTGTTTGTGTAGAATTAGATTTTAGTTTGTAAAGATGAACAACATTTTCCGACAGCTATTCGATATAATGTTTACCCATGAAAAGTGTAGCACCGTGAGTCCAGATAATACATATTGATTAAATATCGAATCAACAAAATAAGTTGTGAATGACAGTTCATTCCTGAACGACATATGAAAAATAATTAACATTAAACGTTTAAGGTTTGAAGTTAGGCGACTTTCTTTGAGCTGTCAAATCCAATTGTAATTAAAGGATGACGTTTGTGCTCTATGTTGAGAACATGAATACTTTTTAATCCTTAGTTTACGTTTTGCGTCATATGTATACTAAACACGTGTCTTCAATATTAATATGTGAGCTAATTACTGTTTGCCATTTATTTATAAACAACTATTTGGACTTTACATGAAACAGATGTCTGAGCGGAATTACTGCTAAATATTTTCTTTTCAAGTTAACACAACAGTTTTATTATTTAAAGCCAGTTTTTGTATATTTTCATTTTTATTTGATTTCAAATCCTAAAAGAAAATCAATTTGAATGTCTAAACCATTTATTTCGAAAAGCTATAGACTGATGTTAAGTAAAATATCTTTGTCTTTACAAGCATTTACCATATGAATCATTAAATTAATTTTATCGAAATCAGAGCTAAGTAAGAAACGCGAAAATGACTCAGTATGCAATAATTAGTTGTTATATTTCAACACGTGACTGTAAACGTATTTTTATCGATAGAAACTTGCCAAATGTTATATTTTAATTATTCAAATGTTTATCTCGTGTACTATATGTAGAATGTTGACTTCAGAATGAACCTATAGCCCTACATAAACTGTTCATCAAAACAACATAATGATATTCTCTCAACATGCGTTGTTCATCAAAACAATATAACTTATAAAACGATATGCTCTAAGACATTGAAACATAAGTTTTATCTATAAACTGAACTTTTTAACATTAATATAAATTTCAAAACAATATGTTTCAAGTATTAGTAAATAACTTACCTAAGTCAGGATCATACTCACTAATGAATCTTTTGGTAATGTATTTCACCGTCAGTGCTGCAAGAAAATAACATTTTAATATCTTAATGACAAGACAATAAAAACCAAATTACACTATGTAAAAAAAAATCTTTACTTTTTCTTGTTCCTGAGCAGAAAGTGTTATTTCCCAGTTACTTATGTCAAAATTAAAAAATAAAAGACCTATTTTACTCTTCAAACTTTGGTTTTGTGACCTGGATAATGACATTTTCAAATTTATCCATTTTCCAGAATATTTTAGGTAGATTCAGTGCGGAGTATCTGATAGAGAATTTTCTCGAACTTACAAGAATTTTCAAGGACTTTCTAGAATGTTATAGAACTTACAAGAATTTTCTAGAATGTTGTAAAACTTACTAGTATTTTCAAGAACCTTTTAGAATTCTCTAAGACTTTTCATAGCAGTATATGTACAGGGACTCACCACTTCAGTTTAGTTCTAGTTGTCCAAGTGAACACATAAACTTATCTGATTTTATCAGATATGTCATCAAGAAGCTGCTAGCATTCTGCTATGTATATAACCAATTTATTAAGAGAAGAGAGAAAAATTACTCTGTGACAGCATCAGCCTTCAAGTGTGATGAGTATGGCTGGTAGGTTATCGAAAACTTCAAAATAGTGGCATTCCTGATGAGTCTCCAAGAAGGCTTCACCAAGTTTCCCTGTTATCTTTGGAGGAAGCAATGGCTACAACGGATCGAGTTTTCTGTGGGAAGGCACAATGCCAAGTGTGAGCCACTAGTGGACTTCCCCACCATTGCACATAAAATTGGGTCTTATGAAACAATTTATCACAGTTCTTGATAAAGAGTCTGCAGCTTTAAAGTACCTTCAAGTCTTCTTCCCTAAGCTGCCTGAGGCAAAGGTCAAAGCTGGAGACTTCGTTGGACCACAAATAAAGAAGATCCTAGAGCGCACAGAATTCCCAAAGAAGCTCAGTAGGAAGGGGAAAAAAAGCTTGGGGCAGCTTTGTCGCAGTTATTCGGGGCTTCTTGGGCAATCATAAGGCCGAAAATTATGTGGAACTGGTTGAAACTCTGGTAAAGAACTACGGCAAAATGGGCTGCAAGATGTCCCTGAAAGTCCATATCCTTGAGGTTCATCTTGATAACTTTAAAGAGAATATGGACCATCCTCAGAGAAGCAAGGCAATCGCCTCTGTCAAGATATACTGGACTTTGAACGCCGCTACCAAGAAGCGTATAACGAAAACATGATGGGAGACAATATTTAGGGGCTGATACGTGAAAGTGATTTACATTACCGTCGCAAATCTTTAAAAAATATACTCACTTTTAACATTTTTGTTCATTTATGTATAACTTTAGTATAGATACATGTAAATGTTGATTCATATATTGTTTCACTCAGATCTTATGTAAATGAAAATGTGCAAATTTGCACGTTTTTACATATAAAATAGGTTAATTTCTAAATCTCATTATCCAGGTCACAAAAGCAAAGTTATAAAGGAATAATGGCCATTTTCTGTACTTGTACAACATAAGCAATTAAGAAATAACACATATTTTCCAGGAACAAAATTTGTGTTACATAGTGTAATTTAATCGGTAACCTGCATTTTTGAATTTTAATATAATATGTTTTTTTTCGAAACTACGTGTATGAGTATACTTTGGTTTCTACTTGCATGACTTTGATATAGTTTTCATTTCGCTTTTTACTAATAGAATGTGATAGTGTTCTGTTATCATTCAATACAATTTAGGTGTCTTAAGTGTCGAGAAGTATTACACGTGTCAGTCTGAGGAATATTCTTATATCCGGTAGTGCCTGTGAACTAAGATTGAGTTATTAATAAAAAATATGTGTAAAAGATGTTTAAAATCTGAAAACACATTTAAGTCGTTTACTCTTGTTGTCTAAAATTTTTATACTCAAGCACATACATTTTTATGTATTAGTCGAACTAAGTCTATTGTAAGAGAAGTTCTTATTTTCACATGTACAAACAGCTAGAAATTAACAATTTCTAAAAAAAAGATGAAGATCTTGTTTACCATCGTCGCTTTACTAACATAACTCATTTCAGGAGGATGAAACATTATAATTAATCTCAAAAGTGTGTTTAATCCTACATGCACAGAAGATATATTCAGTAGCAAGAAGTTTCCATTATCTTCAAAATAAAATGAGTTTCGTACACTACAAGAAATATAAAAGTCGTCTAACTGTGTTTACTGTAATCTGGAAAGGTAATTCACGTTTGTAGATTTTACCTTTATTGGATTTTTGTTATTTTATACAATATACAGTAAGATACAACAGGTTGCAGGAAATCAAACTCCAGATCGTAGCAGTGCAATTCCGTGAACAAATCTTTGACCCACTGCAGGCTGTATTTATTAGAATGCGCAATATAGGAAATTAAAAATTGTATACTTTCTTGAAAAAAATAACATAAAATTTTAATACTTAATATTAAATCCTTCTTTTAATTCCACTGTAAACAAATATTATGAAGAATTGTTGGCTGGAACAGTGAGGATATTTCACAGTTCACATAAGGACAAACATCGATTCAAGCTAAAGAAGAATAACGTTTTTAATACGAGAACTTAGGAAAATTAAGCTCAGAAAACAGCATACTGTTATCTGAATAATTTCATTTTGAGATATCCCGATTTATTTTTGATACTGTATCCACACTATTTTATTTAATTAAAAATACTAGCAACAAAAGGATCCTGTCGACTTAACATCAAAAGTTAACTATAAAATAAATTAAACTAGAAAAAAATGTGAAAGTCTTTGTTTATCTTTGTATTATGCACAAAGTTACACAAGGCGTTGGTTGTCTGTGCTCTCATCCACACTGTTATCGGAAACCCAGTTTCTAACAATATAAGTCCGCAGACATATCACTGAGCCACTGGGGGGACGAGACAAGGAATAACTGGCTTTCTGGTTTTAGACGGACACACAATATAACAGAAGAAAATACGGTTAATTTTAAGCAGTTCGATAACTCAGAAACTCTTTTACAATGAACGGCTTTTTCAAAGATAATCTAAGTATTTTTTGTTTATTTCTATTGTCTCGTTATTTTGTATTCGACTGAAATTCCTTTCGTCTTTCTATAAAGGCTTATCATCAGTTAGCTCATGGCAGGAGTTCTGTGAAAATGTTTTCAACCAAAATGAAAGACACAAATCCACACTACTTTAACAGCAATGTTTTTTGGCAAGTGACAGAATCAATCAATGTCGCTGAGGCTAGATGCTACAGCCGTGACTGTTGTATTTTTAGAGTCACGAAACATTGCATTAAAGTGTTTATTTGAATAACGTCGTTTACTCCTGTTGTACTATAACTTTATGCGTGCACACTATGTGTACGAGAGCAGGTATGTGTAATATGTCCATAATTAATTGCATTTTATGTTTAAAATTCACATTACGAAGACGTTTATATACTTCGTGTGTACATATATATATATATATATACACTGCTAGCCAACATCTTAAGGCCAATGAACATAAAGAAAAAATACGCATTTTGCGTTGTTAGACTCAACTACTTATTTGAGTAAAGCTTCGAAAGATGACAATAAGAAAAGAGAAAATAAATATAAAATACTTTTTTAGCATTTAATAGAGAAAATCTCAACAACATGAAATTATCCTAAAGTGGTCAATAGTTTAAGACCACACTAAAACGAAGCATTAATCGGTAAACACGTAACGAAATTTAGTCATTTGTGTTCAAGCATTAGCGTTGTCAACATCTCTCACTAGCAACTCCTGTGTTACATTGGGTAAAACATGACAAAGGCTGAAAAGTTCACAGAGTTTGAACGTGGCAGAATTGTCGAGCTACATAAACAAGGTCTCTCTCAACGTGCCATCACTGGTGAGATTGGGCGTAGTAAATCTGTTTTGCAAATTTTTTAAAAGACCCTGAGGGATACGGAACAAGAATTTCAAGTGGTCGGTCCAAGAAAATTTCGCTGGCTTTGAGCATGAGGATTCGACGGTTGCCCGGCAAGACACCAGCCGATCGTCGAACCAGATTGAGGCCCTTACAGAAACAGAATGCAGCTCAAGAACAATAAGACGGCATTTACGAGAGAAAGGCTTTTAAAACCGTAAACGTCGTCAAAGGCCACGCTTCCTTCCACCCCACGAAACAATTCTGTTAAATTTTGCTGAGAAGCATCAAACACGGGACGTAGAAATGTGGAAGAATCAATCAGGATCTGGCTACATTGGCATGTTGGAGAGAGCATCGTTATTGACTGAAGGCTCTCGCTTGCATGGAAATGAATGGATCTTTTAGCAGGACAACGCTGTAATCTACAATGCCCGCAGGACAAAGGACTCCTTCATGGCGAATAACGTGATTCTTTTGGACCATCCAATATGTTCGCCCTGAACTGAACCCCATTGAAAATGTTTGTGGGTGGATGGCAAAGGAAGTCTATAGAAATGGACATCAATTCCAAACAATGCATGATCGGGAAGTCATCTTCATCACTTGGAGTATTATTCCAGCCAGCCTTCTGCAAACGCTTACACTGACCACGCCAAAGCAAACGTTTGTAGATATTCGCAATGCCGTGCGACTTACTACTGAGACCTCTTATTGGGCATTTTATACATTGTTTAGGACTTCTTTTTGATATTGTCTCAATCTTTTGACCAGCTAGTATTTAGGCTAATTTCATAGTGTTCACATTTTCCCTATTAGATGCTGAAACAAATTTCCCCGTTTTCTTATTTTCATCTTTCAAAGCTCTACACAAATAAGTGGTTGAGTCTAACAACACAAAATACATATTTTTTCTTTATGTTCATTGGCCTTGAGATTTTGGCAAGCATATATATTTTGTATATAGATATATAATGTTCCCTCACCTACATGTGTATCAATCTAATTTTATAGATATATGGTAACAATGTGATGATAAGTAAGATGACTGAAATGAGTTTGTTATTGATCTTGCATTGCAGAGAAGACTATTTGCACTTTCTATTTCTGGTAATGTTTTAATTAAACCATCAGCTATCGACGGTATTTTTGAGGTAATTACCAGAGAGAAGGCAACTAGTTAGTACACCTTATGACTCATCACGGTAAGAACTTGACTGTCTTTCTTATAACTCACTTACAGCTTAAAGTTCGAGCAATATTATGTTGTATCACACATATTTGAACATGGCTCGCCAGATTCGAAATCCAGAGTTGTATTGCAGGGCAAACTTGAGCCTATCAAAGAACAGAAATAATACTACTGGCATTTATTTTACAGCACAGTTACGTATTTATAATGTCATTTATGTTCTATAAGACTTTTGAATACAAAGAAATAAATCATAAACAGAATATTAGGTGCGAATGCATATTTGTATTTGACCACTTAAATTATTATAGCGTAGTGAAAATATGAATTTAGGCTTCATATAACTAGTGTACATGCAGTCCTTAAGCAGTTCAGCAAATTGGTTTTACTCATTATTTAACTCTAGAATTCACTCTAACTCAGAAATAAAGCAAAGTATTCTGGGACTGGTACACCTTGAAACTTATCGCGTAGTTTGTTAAAAGCTTCAACTTTATACAAGTATTTTATTTGCCTTAAACATAACCAATTAAAACAGTAAAAGTTTAGTGCAACTTGAGGCTGTTTTCATAGACTACGTACAAGGCATGGCAACAAGAAGGATTATAATATGAAAATTGTTTTCTTATGAAGATTGAGTAATATTTCTTTAAATACAACTATTTCCCATGTACGTTTCTTTAACATTTTAACTCGTATTTCTTTTTTCGCGTGAGACAAACCAATCTTAATATCGGTTTTCTGTCGCATTATAATATAACTATTTGAGACAAATGGTCATATCTCGTTAGATATACATTTAAATAAGAAAGAAAACTGTGGGAACATGTTATTGTATTTTAATACATTAGGAAGTATTCTTGCATAATGGCAATTATCATTGGTTACATATATATGTTTATGTATATTCTTTTAGTTTTTACTGATTTTACAAATTAACGTTTTACTTTTTTCACTAAATTATATTAAATTATTTAATGGTTAACAACTTGAAATACATATTGAGTAAAGAACTGCTTTTATAATACATTTCAGAAAAGGAAAAAAAAACAGTCCTTACTTTGGGCTATTTCAAAAATGTTGTCATAGATTTTAATATGAAAACATCCTGAGTAAAATTTGTTATGGAAACTTACACTTGTATTAGTTAAACTTTATTATAGCAAACTGCATGTAATTTGGTATAGCTTAACAACATAAAAAAAATCATAAAAATTTCGAGTTTTCTATTTTAATATAAATTTGCAAGATTTTTTATTAAAACCTTGTTTTTCTAAATATAGTAACTACTAAATAAACTATGACGTTATCACTCGTTTCTCTTGTGAAATCATCAAATGACGTATTTTGCTTTAGGTCGAACCATTGCAACACCTCTCCATTAAAATATAGATCTTTTCTCCCAGTCCCGCGTATTTCTGCCTATCTTTCAGCTATTTTCATCAAAACAAAATTATTATTCTCCAGGACCACGTGTACTCAAGGAAAGCACATAAACATCAAATTATCGCATTCTCACTATGATGAAAGTGGAACCATCAGAATAATTTTTTCCGTGAAAATTAAAGTTGAGGCATGAAGTACCTAAAATAAGAACAAAGACATCCAGAGTAGACGATTTTTGCCATTAAAAGTATAAATAAGTCTGAGAAACACGTTATTTAAATACTCTCTCAGATACTTCTCGACGCCAACTCACTTCCATCTGGGCAAATAAACTTTAAACATTTACATCAGAGTAACACTTACTGAAACATCAGGTTAGATTTCAACATTTCAAACACAGATATAAAAATAAGGAAATATTCCAAACGTAACAATCGCTACTGCACTTTAGTGGAACGTAAATATACAATACAACCGCAATTTATTGAGAAAAGTGAACTGATTAAATAGATTACGATCAAAGGGTAAAGTACAAGTTAATGAAGCCAATTCTGTATAACAAACCGAAAATACACAGTGTAATAAATAAATTGACATACAATAAAATTAAAAGCTATGTTAATTAGGATGTCATGAATCGTCAGTTGAGTATTCTCGCTGTTTATTTAATGATATTTTTGGTCGCTATCCTAATAATATTTAACGACAGTATTTAATCACAGTACGAAACAGAGATGTTAAAGAACGAATGTGTTTATCCTTCGCCATTTTGTCAACACGAACCATGTTAACTTTTATCTTGGTGTAATTTCAACTAAAACATTAATACTTTTTAGAATAAGGAGATGTAGTCTAACTTTTCCGGTATAGTTCCGACGTATTTAGGATATGCAGTGCAGACAGGCCCAGAATGGCCTAGCGCGTTAAGGCGTGCGACTCGTAATCCGAGGGTCGCGGGTTCGAATCCAGGTCACACTAAACATGCTCGCCCTCCCAGCCGTGGGGGCGTTATAATGTGACGGTCAATCCCGCTATTCGTTAGTAAAAGAGTAGCCCAAGAGTTGACGGTGGGTGATGATGACTAGCTGTCTTCCCTCTAGTCTTACACTGCTAAATTAGGGACGGCTAGCACAGATAGCCCTGGAGTAGCTTTGTGCGAAATTCAAAAACAAACAAACAAACAAGCAATGCAGACTGACTTATACACTGTAATATAAATTTGTTTATAACATGCAGTACAGACTGATTTATAGAATGCATTTCAGTCTTGCTTATAACTCGCAGTACAGACTAACTTGTAAAATACAGTTCACACTTGTATATAATATGCAGTATTGAAAAACTTAAAACATGCATTACAGACTTATACAACACAAACTTGATTAAAACATGCAGTACAGATTAATTTAGAGAATACAGTTTAGACTAGTCTATAAATTCAATAGACTAACTTATATAAAAAGTACAAACTCGGTTATAATATGCACTACAAACTTACTCATAGAATTTAGTTCAAACTTGCTTGTAATACCCAGTGCAAACCTTATACAGTACATTTAATACTTGTATAAAACATAAATACAGATTACTTATAAGACACAAAACAGATTAAATTATAATAATCAATATAGATCAATTTATAACATGCAGTACAAACTAACTTATACATTGCAGTTCAGTACAACTCAAACCTACTTACTGAACATTAGTCAGATTTACTTCCAGAACGTTATGTACTTAGAGCGAAAATGAAAATGGAATTGGAAATCAGCATAACTAATTGCGTATACCATTCTCAGTTTTCTATTTATAAAGATTTTAATATGTATTTTTCATCAGCTTGGTACTCTCGCTACTAACGATATTTTTTACCGTAAATTCTAATAATGTTTTACAATGTATAGTCAGCTTAGGAGACTTAGATATGCCATACACAATATACTAAGCTAATTATAGAAAACAATATTTAAAATAAATTACAATAATAAGCAGTTAACCATTT
Organism: Carcinoscorpius rotundicauda; assembly: GCA_011833715.1. Taxonomy (NCBI): domain Eukaryota; kingdom Metazoa; phylum Arthropoda; class Merostomata; order Xiphosura; family Limulidae; genus Carcinoscorpius; species Carcinoscorpius rotundicauda. The sequence continues at coordinate 54,251,710 of CM022399.1, read as the reverse complement.
ATATTGTTCAGACTTATTTATAAAGAAGTTTATACTTCTAAAATTTAGTTGATACTTACAAATTAGTTCGGATTTATTTCTAAAACCTCCTTATAAAATACATTTCAGACTTACTTATAACATGTAGCTCCAACATAATTATAAAAATAATTCAGAAATACTTGTAAAACATAGTTTGGACTTCTACGTAAAACATATTTTAAATTTACAGATAAAAATAGTTTAAACTCACTAATAAAACATAGTTCATACTTACTTATAATACTTAACATGAGACTTAATATCATACTTGATATTAGACATACAACAAACTCAAATTTACTTCTGAAATAGATTTTAGCCTTACTTAGGAACACAACTATATTATTTTATCTATGTTTTTGACTATATCTTAAACTTATACTAAAACTGAGGACATGAAAACACTCGAACAATGTTTGGTTTATGAATACTGTTCATTTATTTTTTCTTCAAATTCGCCTGTATCAATTGCATTCTCCATTTCAGTTAACCTTTTTGGTTTCTTGCTTATACATGTTTATACTATCATACTCGTGCATCATTGAAAACGCCACGCCTCACAATCTTATTTTCAGTTTCTCTCTCTTTGTGTACTTGAGGAAAACAGAACATTTGCAACAGTTTTATACAATAATAATAAGTTAATACATTATTTAGCAATAATAAGTTAACGGGTTACAGTTTTTAACAATATTCTTAATATATTGCTTATTGAAACCCAAATATGATAAATCGAGATTTATCAATAATTTTCCTTTGGATATCAGATAAGTGTGATATCACAGTGATAAATTCTAAATTATAAATAACTATAATAAGTAATATTACTTTACTACTTTTGTAAGAATTGTTTCACGTGTATCTTGTAATTTAAATCTCTTTTTCCCATAATTTTCTTTTGCTTATTATACAACCTTTCTATTTTTGTTCTTATAAAATTCTTCACTGTTTACTTTTCTGAATTTAGGCCTAAGCGAAAATTAATAGTATCAAATACTCTTAATTTGATTTTAGACTAACCTAATAACTATTTCATTTGTTTTCTAATAATTTCATTACTTTTTAAACTTAATATTAGGAGCTAATATTTCCTCTGTAGTTTACCATGTTATAATACTGACTGAAATGTAGTACTTATGGTTACTACTGAAGCTCTGATACTTATCAACTTATACACTTATACGTGTACTTCCGTGTATTTGAATGATTATGTAGGTTCGGAATAGGTGTTTATTATTGTTCTATTTGGTTAATGATTTATTTTCTTTAAACAAAATATTGTTTCAAGAGCTCTACAGCATTTTTAATGGTTGAAAAGATCTCAAATATAAATTATTACAAAATAATGTTTACGTTATAACTTAGTCCGATTTTATAGTAATGCCAAAACTTAGAATAATTCTTTAAACCCGCTGACTTAAACTTAGAGGAGCATCTCCTACCTGATTTACCTACTCCAAGTGCCCCAAGTAACGCAATATTTACTTCAGGAAGATTGGACCCGTAGGCGGCTGTGGTTACTTGCAGGTTATTGGAAGCCTTTCTTCCACCAGTAGCATTCATTCCGCGAATGCGTCCAATACGAGCCCTAGGGTCATGGGACGTCCTTGACCCTTATGTTTGTTACTCCTTCTGTAGCCACAGTTAAACAACTCGAGATAGTTAAACGAAATTATCTTCTGAGAACGAAGTTTGTTTGAGATAAAGCTGACATAAAACTGTAGTCCATAGAAACGTATCTTACTATTTACGTTCCAGCTCCCCTTCCTGCGTCAAGCATCCAAAATTTTCTATTTCTAGCACAGAAAAACTCCTGTTACCAAGCTCAACATGAAAGCACGTAGCCATTAACTAATCTTTTCTTTCGTCAAAGAGACAGAATGTAATACATGTACTAAGATGGACGAGGAGGTGGGTGATACCGTTGTTGATAAATAGCAAGATTTGATTTCTACTTCCCAATCATCACTACATTATTTACGGTTTGGTTTGTTGTTGTTGTTTTTTAAGTCTTTTAGTTTCAGTTTTTGCAGTATGAAGAGAAATATGAGCCACTATATATCTTTATTATAGAATGATCGTGATAGTGCTAAGACGTTTCTTTATGGCACTGTGTTTATTGGTATAATTCGAGCTATTCAGTTTATAGAGTACAAGCGAGTACTCTTTTCGCAAGTGTAAAGTAGCCTGTCTTCAAGGAATTAAATAAATTATTTTGAAAATGCCTAACAAAATACTGACGCCATTTTACTATTAGGTTTAGAACCCACAACTAATACGTTAGTCTATAAACATATATTCATTGCTGAGAACCAATTATCATAAAACAGATACGTTTTAGTTTTTTACCGAGTGCTGTATGCGTCATATACTTTTCAAATTAGTTTGTCCTCCAAGAGTTAAAAATATATATATTCTGTGATGGGTTTGCACTGCATACACGTAAAATAAAGACGAAACATATTCACATTTATTTGACACTAAACATAAAAATATTTCAAGGGAATAATCTTATCAATTTTGAAATATTACAGTACATCCAGATATACATCTCTTTATATATATTGTCAGTATTTATTGCTAGATTATTAAAAATGTTCTGAGAATTCACTTCTTAAAAATTTTATAATTTTTAAATTAACGCCTTATTTTATGCCATTCATTACCAGTGGGAATAACATAATGTATCCTATTGGGTAATTTAATATTTTGTTTGTTACACCACTCAGAGAAATCCAATTGGAACTGCTAAAACTAATTATAGAACTGATGGTATTTGTTTTTAAATCTTTATGAGAATCACATATTATGAAGGATTCTGTAACTAATAAATCCAAGAATATACAAACAGCTTGCTAAACAAATAGCTTGGGAAATGTGTTTATAAAACAATGACGCCTCATTGGTAATGGCAAGAATAAGACACATAAATTGTTTTCTTATTTGTTCTTGAATTTCGCGCAAAGCTACACGAGGACTATATGCGCTAGCCGTACCTAACTTAGCAGTTTAAGACTAGAATAAAGGCAGCTAGTCATCACCACCCACCGCCAAATCTTGAGCTACTCCTTTACCAACGAATAGTGAGATTGACTGTCACGTTTTAACATCCTCAAGACTGAAAGGGTGAGCATGTTTAGTGTGAGAAAGATTTAAACCCGTGACCCTCAGATAAGGTTCGAGCTCCCTCACCAGCTGGCCATGACACATACACATATTTAATTTGTCCAAATTCAACAAGAGAATGCTGAACAAATAATGATAATTAAAGTAAAAAACTAACTTTCATTATTTTTTTAGTAAATATAGCCAAAACAAAACCCTAAGACTTTTTATAAAACATTTATGTTAACTTTATGTTAAATTTTAAGCAACTCTTTTAAAAAAACTAGTTTATTTCTCATTCAAAGGAAATTACTTGAAGACTGAAGTTTGAAAAATAAATAGTTTCGAATTTATTTATGAGTAATTTAGTTATCGTTCGGTAAGATGAATTAGGTATGAAGTTCATATAAATCTTAGGCTTACTTTATTTATATGGTAGATAAATTGTGTTTGTTCATAAAATAGAAAGTAGAGTAAATATATTATTTTTCCATCATTTAAAATTTCAGCGAAATTATTTCATAGGGTTTGCGGAAGAATAATGGTTTAGAGACCTTTTATCAGAATTCATAACTTTAACACAATTTTTTCGGGAAAGGTTAAAATATCAAAATAACTTAATATTTTTTAATTCCGAGTTTTGCTATATTTATTTAAAAATAAAGGGATTAGTTAAATTTCCTTGTAGAAGAAAATAGATTACTATTTTATCTTTGCAATTATTTTTTGTTATGACAAAAGCAAAAATGAACTTTAAAGTGTAAGTTGTATCTTTTAAACATCAAAGTGCATTTTATTTTGAAGCTGAACATGATTTTGTTGGACCATGAATGCAAGGGTCTATGATTCGAATCCCGTTATCTTAAGCTCGAGCAATCAAACGTTTTGGATCTGAGTTCGTTATAAAAATCATCAAATCTTACTATTTCATTAAATTTCACAAGCAGGTGGTGTGTACTGTTGACTAGTTGCTAACGGCTCAAAATTATTCTGAAATTTTATAAGAAGATTTGGAAAAAAAATACTGATAATAAAATAACTCTAAACTTGAAGTTGACAGAAAATTATATTCAAAGTTTCATGAGCATATACTATAAAACAGAAAATAATGGATATGAATTAATGAATTGTTGCATAAACAAATTGCAAATGACAGAAAATCAAAATAGGATAGGCTAGAAACAGCGAGTTTTACAATTTAAGCTTGCGACACTAAAAAATTGTTAATTGTTCTGTTGTAGCAGTTAGGTTTGTTATTTTGTACAATCTAAGGAAAACAACACCGTAAAACACTTATCTTTTAGCATTACATCTATTACAAAAACTTTTGTTCTTCATGATATTGTACAAATCCCCTCCGAAAAACGCATTCTGTTATTTTGTTTTACACTCTGGAAAATCACAGTATACGTAAATAATACAGTAAATTCTATTGACCGTACTACTACTACTAGTGACGATGATACAACTAACCTGTAAATATTGTGTCTTTACTTGTTGAAAATGTGTCCATATTATAAAAATAAATCTAAAAATTTATTGTGTAAAAGTGCTTGTTTTGTAAGCTAAACAGGATGTAATTTACTCGTGACTGTAAGTTTCTATTTTCGTCAACCAATTAAATTGATGATAAATATATAATAGGTGATGGTAGTACCATAATGAATGACAGAATGGTCACGTTATCATAGTCTCGCACAGTTTTGGAATTTTCTAATATATAACAATACGAAGCGTTAGCCACAAATATTTATATATATATATATATTGATTATAATAAAGAAATACTTTGAAGTATAGATCGCACAAGACAAAACATAGAGAAAAGTTAGGCCAATGGTAGTCGTTGGGAAGAATATATCCAGAATCAAATTAATTTTGGTATGGATTCGAGGCTTTTAACTTTTGTGAAACCCTCTATACATTTCCGATTTCTTTTCTTGCTGACTTAATACCGCTTTACGCAATGATCAATTCTGATTCGGTTTCAGATGCGAACGTGTAACAGCATGAAACATGTTCTTCTGACGTACAATTAATTTGTTATTAATTATTTGTAGCTCCTTTTTATATAAAGCGATATACAGGTTCGAAGTATTACAGTGTAATGCTATTTGGACAATATTACAGTGTAATAAGCTGTGAAGCCTCTACATTTGAAACAACACAATAATACGACAGATGAAGTGCAAATAGAAAATCAAAATATCCCGAAAATCTTCAACCAAGTTAACAATAATGATTGTTGAACGTACAATGGAAATAGGTACATTCATCTGCAAGTCCTAAAGTAAACAAATGAACAACGCGCCAGCCCGTGAGACACGTGTGTTTTCTTATAGCAAAGCCACGTCAGGCTATCTGCTGAGACCACCGAGGGGAATCGTACCCTGATTTTGCGTTGTGAATCCGAAGACATACCGCTGTATTAGCGGGGGGGGGAAGGCGTGAGACACACTCTCTACATATGCACTGACGATATACAAACGTACTGAGCATGAATTGATTGTACGTACAAACTAAAATTGTAAACTTTAGTATCTGAAACATCGTCTCAGTTGTGGATTACTTTATATATGTGTGTGTGTGTGCTCTCTAACTGCAATTTTGGTAGATCGTTGTTCATATATTTCAGTATTTATTCCAAAATCACTTGCACGGTAAGAAAGTTAGGAACAGAACACAAGAAAAAATAGGGGGAATTTGAGCGACCTTTTTTACATGCTGGCCTATTTTTATATTTTGAAAATTATAGTCTATATAAATATAATAGTACTGTCTTTCTGTTGCACATCCATATAACTACTTTGCAATTATTGTAAATTCCAGAGCTATGGAAAGGGCTGATATGCGCATACTCCTTGTTTCTGATTGTTACGTATTTTTTAAATGTTTTAAGTTCTTCGTAGATTAAACGCAACAGAAAAACATAGATAACAGCTTGTATAATTTATTACACTAAACTACTAACAAATATAACAGATATAACACAAATTATAAATAATAACAGTGACAGACAGATATTAAGTTATAACATTCGAAATTAATTACAAAACAAAATAATATTAGTTTCAAACTTCAAAATAAATCACAACACAAAACGGTACTGGCCTGTATCTAACGTAATGATCTAAAATTAAAGTCTCAAATTCCAGTCTAGGGTGTGAATTTGGTCCCACGAAGAGATTCCGAAACAGTTCACAGTTCAGTGAAATCGCCGTTTCTCAGCACAAGCGGTAATTCAGAAGTATCGTAGAGATTGACGAAATAAAATCACGGCTTCCGTAGATCTAATTTCAATCACAAATCCAAGTTGAATATTCACAGCAAACACTTAATCTTTCTCAAATAACTAACTCTCTTTTTTTGAAATGAAACTGGTGTCTGAATCTCACTCTTTGTCTTCGAATAAAATTAATGACTGAATCTCTCGCCCTCGAATAAAACTGATGACTCAAGACTCTCACGTCACCGTCTTTTTTTATACTGATAGGCCTATTTCTCGAACAATCTCGCAATTTCCATACAACTCCAGAGCTATCCACGCATATCCGTTCTTGCACGAGACTACACTTCTAGACAGGAAGTCACCAGCACTCATTTACAAATATGTGATTGGTCTACTTAATTCGAGAAAGTTCTAAAACGTTACCCTAAATAAATAACATATTTTAGTTTAAACTTCGAAACAATAATATCAATATGGAAAAATGAATAATACAAATGAAAATTCAAACACAACACGACATGTTGTCGTTTACAAAATATTTACACATATACATAACACTGATAGCTAAGGTTTGAGTCGTTGACCCATTATAAACTTGCTTGCAGCAAAGACACAAATATGCGTATGTTACCAACCATTTCAATAACACCTAAGCAAAGACTATAGTGAAAAACCAGAGTGAACACTTTAGAATAATAATATCGAAAAAAAAATGGACGCTAAGAAAAAAGGAAAGCACTTCTAATTCGTAACCTACGACTTAAGCTGAATAGTTAACTAGCTTTGTCACTGCATCTGAAACTATGATCAACTCATGGTGTCTTAAGATTGGCAAAAAGTGAAACCTTCGTCTAACAAACAAATGTCTTCGATCACTATTTGACCAATAACTGCCAAACATAGCATGGAAGGACAAAATTCCCACTAGGTCCCACTTCCTCCAGTCACACAATATATAGTGAGCTAAAACGAATTTTTGGCTTTTAATTCAGTTTCCGTCTAAATGACACACTTCTTTAAGTAATACTCAATTATATACCTTGTCACTCAGCAACAAAACTTTTACGATGTTGTTGTTAGGGCAACAATGTTGTTTATGTTGAACGTGTAATACCTGTGTTAATTTGTGGTTTATTCTTATTTTCTCTGTTTTAATAACTTGGGTTATTTAAATCAAACGGTTTAATTAAGGTACTTCTCAAGTCAGTGTTAGAAATTTTCAATAAATCAACTACGTTACAATTTCAGGCAAATGTGGTAACTTACTTAAGAATGCAAAAGAGCTAAAAAAATGTTATTTAATATTTTTTAAAACTATTAATAGTTGCGTAAAGAACAGTTCTGGCACTTCGAAATGATACTGTTCATGATATAAAGGATCAATTATTGCAAAAGGTTGGCGGACAAAAGTTCATCTGTCAGTGTACCAGTTATAGTGGATGATGTAAATTACCCAATTGAATTTCTAAATCCCACCAGGGATTCCAGGACACATTCTGAAGTAAAAAGTCGATTCACCAATAACGTTGGATCTCGTTAAAACCTGTTTATATTGTCAGAAGAAAGTACAACATATAACGTGGTATGTTAATAAACTGGAGTTTAGATTCCCCCCCCCAGTGGCTCAGAGGTATGTCTGCGGACTTACACGCTAAAATCCGGGTTTCGATACCCGTGGTGGGCTGAGCACAGATAGCTCATTGTGTAGCTTTGTGCTTAATTCAAAACAACAATAGTTTAGATTGTCAAAGTTTTGTATTCAAAATCAAAGACTTAAATAAAGATTAAAATATTATAGAAACTGAATATTTTAAATAATGTTTTTAAAAGTAATTTCATTGTGTTTTAACGCCTATTTCAGGTTATTTGTGCACATATGTATGAACCGCTAATTGAACTAGTCTGTTATAATAACATTTAGTTTTTGTCTGTTCTGAAAATGCTGTCACACATTTTCTCTAAATGCACATGTGCGCACACTTTATTTCAACCGATCTAATTTAACAAAGACAAAATTAACTATACTTTAGTAAACGTTTTATACAACAACATATTAAAAGCATATGAAAGTTATAAAAATTTCTAACGTTACGTCGTAGAATAACGTTACAAATTTATGTATTCATAGTATTACGAACAGTAAAGTTTATCCCTAACTATGATAAAGCAAAAACGTGCACAAATTATAGTGTTATATCTTTATATAGGCTGTACTTAATGAAGGCTTAGGTAATGTTAGGTCTAAAACAAGTGGACCTATAGATTTCGTACCTTGGTTAGCATTTTATCCTAGACATCCTGAGTTTAAAGAAGTGCTGTTGCAATAAAGGGACTAATTTGAAAGTAAATAGTTTAGGAGTCTCTTCTAATTTCTAATGTTTTCAAGTGCATGTAATAGTAATTGACAAACAAAGAAATTCCATATTTTACGTCTTGTAAAGATGCACGTTTTTCTTAAAAAATACCTTGAAAAATCCTCATGCGTCTTCCAAGACAAAAGTAATGGGTTAAGGGAAGAGGTTAGCTTAGGGTCTACTCAAAAAGGCCTCTGTTACAGATTGTAATCTCATTATTTAACAATTACAAGTATTTTCAATAATATAAAACATTCAACTCAACAATTATTGTCGATATACTGGGAATAATAGTTGCGTTTGTTTGTAATAGTTTCTCAATCTGCAATGGCTCAGCTTTATTTTGCCACACTGCCAGAAGTACCTGAACTACACCTGAGTTCTTCACTTACTATTTCTGGAGCTCATATGGAATTAGTTGGCATTCATGTCCAAGATCAGAGCATTTAATGAATGGACAGTATCTAATCATACAGTGAGACAATATAATAGCATTTATATGTCATATTCTGAAAGATTTCAGATTTTCCAAGTTCATCGGACATATCAGTAATGCATGGTCTAAAAAAACCCAGAGAGAATTGTATCATATACGTAATCAATGTTGGCAGTATTTCATAAAGACCACAGTTGTAAACAAATAAACAAATATTTTTGGTCATGCAGCACCTGCATTAAGGATCCATGGGCATATGATCATGATGACATGTCATACTCCATCCAGTCCCAATTCCACTATCATTAGTATCAATATCCAACAAGATCTGACAGTTATATCTTAGGTATATCTCTATTAGTACTTCAACTAAATCACATTTTAGGTTCTATAATACCTGCTCTCATGCGTCACTCCGACTGTAGTAAGAGCTAATAATGGGTTGTGGTCTTGGAGTAGTTAGCCACAGATAAATGCCAATATGATGCCAAATAAACATAACTGTGACTTTTTCATGGTCATAAGTTAAAGCTAGGCTTTGTTTAGAAAAAATCTATGGAGATTTCATCCCAAATTATGACCAAGAAAATCTGCTTCATGTAAATTAATGTGTATTTTGCATATTTTATTTTATTTTCATGACTGTTTTTCATCTTATGTAATACCATTTTCAGATTCTATGCTGTAGATTCTAATATGTCATCAACCACTGTCACAAAATAGTCCAAGCAAATTTTCTTTCAGTCTCTTCAGTTTAAGCTCCATTAAACTCTAGAAATAATAGGTGTGTTAAACAGGCCAAATGACACGATTCGAAACTCACATAAACCATCTCTCATAATAAACACAATTTTAGTTTTGTTTTTGTGATCCAATTCAAGTTGTCAATATCCATAAGTCAGGTCTAATGTGCTGAATCAACGGATCTTTCCAGTGTATCCAGACTGTTAGTAACGTAAATTACTTAACTCACATAATTAATATCAACACAGAACCTAGATGACTCATCCATCTTTCTAGAATAGATATCTAGGAATAATTATAATCTAATCCTTTAACATTTGTTGTATCTTACTACTGGATACTTTCCTGGTATTATACGATAGTGTTTATATATTTAGGTATGTATCACCTGTAAGTATGTGATGGTGAACTACTGTCACCAGACTCAATTGCGCATCTGGTCTCACAAATGTATAAAAATTCAACTAAAATCACACTAAAATGCTTCTGCACCGAGTCCAAATTGTTTGCACGACACTTAATTCAGGTACGTTTCCAACCATATAATTATTCTTGGACATGACACAATGGCCACACAACCCTAGCATTCAAACTAGCATCAGTCATTTTTACTAAGTGAGTTTGTTAACAGTCATTCCAGTTGAAAGCTTGCCAACAAGCTGTATATGATTTCAGAATATTCTCACAATATTTTTACGATATTCTTACAACACACTGTAGACATGGTGTACGTTTTATAAATAAGTGAGTAATACACCATTGCCACCTTTTTTTTAAGTCTTCCTCAATTTCCCACTAGTTAATACTGTAGTGAAACTCAAGTACGACTGTATCCCAATTGAACCAATTCTGACTATCAAAGACTTTGGAATTCTTGTTTGAACATAACTTAGTAGTGAGTGTTTATGGAGCAAATACAGTGAGAAATAACCTTTTAATCTGGTGTCAGAAAGAAATATTGTGACCATACTTCTCAAGTAATTTGTTTAATTTCCCTAGCAAACTTAACTTATAGCTTTTTTTTAATGAGTTAGTGTGCTTTATTGGTTACATTAATTTACGTGAAACTACGCAGCGCGTTAAGGCGTGCGCTTCGTAATCTGAGGGTCGCGCCAAATATGCTCGCCCTCCCAGCCGTGGGTACGTTATAATGTGACGGTCAATCCCACTTTTCGTTGGTAAAAGAGTAGCCCAAGAGTTGGCGGTGGGTGGTGATGACTAGCTGCTTTCCCTCTAGTCTTACACTGCTAAATTAGGGACAGCTAGCAAAGATAGCCCTCGAGTAGCTTTGTGCGAAATTCCAACTATGATTTCCATTTATCAGAGAAAAGTAAAATGATTGTGTAATACGTAACTAATTTTCTACCTATCCATTATTCATAGCAGTATTCTACTTCTTACTGTCACAATTTTCATCAATTATATATGTAAAGTGTTGTGACTTTTGTACATGAAAAATATTTGTATACTCATTTTAGGAAGGAGAAACCTGTTTATTGGTTTTGAAAAATACTTTTGGATTTCAGTTTATTTGTGGCTGTATTTCGTAAAATTCTTATTATTGTGAAAATGACGCTTTATAACGAGGTAAAATATCTTCAAACCTGATAAACATAGTAATTGTGTACAGTTCATGTTCGTTTAAAGCGAGACAAATACTGCAGCGAGTTGTTCATTTTTTTTAAAAAATTCCACTATCTTTTCATACCTGCCGAAATTAAAAAAGAAGTTGATTCTTCTTGTAATTTTTCTATAACATTAATTTAAGTGTTTTTATACATTTGTTTTTTAGCCTGATAGGTTTATTTCTTTTGTGATTTGTCCTGAACTATTTATAACGACACAATGGAGATGAAAGCGTGATGTCACATGTAATTATGATGGCTTTGCAAATAATATGCTAGTTAATAATTAGCCCCGCTCGTATGTCTCCGGATTTACAATGCTAAAATCAGGGGTTCGATACCGTCGGTAGGCTGAGCAGATAGCCCGATGTGGCTTTGCTATTAGAAAAACACACACAAACACACATTAATAATTAACGTCTAATAACAACGCATTAAAAGTTAATCAGTTAATTAGATGTAAATGTTATATAAAATAAAAATTAACACAATTAATATAGTAATTACGGCTTTAAATTAATATAAAAAACATATTAGATATTCACATTTTAATTACAATTATGCCATCAACATGAAAGAGCACGTTTCTAAGTGGCATTATGATTATGTTATCAGCACCAGGGACTCTTGTTAGGTGACATCATATAAGTCTTCACCACCTGAGGGTCATTTGCTAACATTGATTTTTATAATTTTTGCTTTCTAAATTAATATCTAGGCATACTTCTGCTTGAAAGTAGCAACATATACTAATCATGCACTATAAATCACTGTCAACAACACGTAAGGGGCGTTCCCCAAATAAATTAATGCAATATGACTACAAAATGTTTCTTCAATTAGAAACTTTACAGAACATATCATGCATTTGAAATCGATAAATGAATTCTCTATCAACTTATTGTTGGAACTTTGGACAATAGACCATTCGACCTTTTAGCTTATAGTTTGATACTATGTTATATTATTAGAAATATCTCAATTTTGACAAATTCTACTCTTGGTATTGAAGCTCTAAGAAATTACTATATTTTTCGGAATATAAAACGCACTTTTTTTTTTATAAAAGGGGGTCTCAAAACCCCTTACGTCCTATACACCAAAGGTAAAAACTTTTCTGCCTCTCTGTGGCGAGTAAGCAATTTTTTGTTTCGTTAATATTTAAAAGCACCAAACCTTTTTTCTTCTCTAAAGTATAGAAACTGTAATAAAAGTATTTAAAAATATGATGTGAACAATTGCCTTAATGACACCAAAGATGATATTGTTTGAGGACAAGTGAGAGTGGACTTTTAGTACTTGTTTTCAGTGATGCAAAAGAAGATTTTGAAAGTTTTCATAATGAATGAACAATGTTTTGATGTAAATGTATGAAACAACCATATTTTATTTTATTATAGACACTACTTTTGAAGTATATTAAAGAATAATAAAATATTATGCTGATGTTAAACAAGTAAATAAATGATAACTGTAAAAAGTATTTTTCCCTGAAGACAGCTTTGAAAATAGGGGTGCGTCTTATACACCAAAAAATATGGTAAGTCAAAAACATCTGGTTCATTTGTTATTTTACTGATTGTTTTTAAGATAGCAATATGAAAAATTATTGACAAAGTAGTTGATTTATAAATATTATTTAATTAGATTTATAATGAAAGATTTCATTTTATAGGCTGAGAAGAACTAGTTTACCTGTTATTTTGCGTTTCAACTTATACTTTATACAAGTTAAATTAAATATATTAATATTTTTGTCATTTATAAGTTTATGTCTTATGTTGTTATACATAGATGCGTGTGACCAAGAAGAAAAGTATAGAAAAGCACAATCATAATTGATGAAGTAATTCTCTCCTGTCGTAAGATATGAAATACGTAGTACTCCTTAAGGTTTTAGAGACGAAAAAAACCATCATAAATCTGTGTTAAAAATGTACCAAATTTGAATTAGGGGAGTGTCCCATTCATAGCATTAAGACTCATAACATTTCTTAAATGTTTTCGTTACTAACCCTTTGCTACTTATTCCAATAAGACGAAACGTAACAGCCTCTTGGTTTCAGACACAGATATCTCCCTTAGTTTTTGATAACTCATGTAGGAAGCTCACTAGGAATGTTTAACTATAAGTCTGAACAGTTGGTCTTAGATCATAACCTCCCATCTAACACTTAAAGTTTTGTTAACAGATGTTACAAACATTGATCTTATGAGTACATTTATCACACTATTTACGAAACAACAAATAATCTCAAAATGTAGTTCTGATACATCTTATATCAGTGCGATTGTGTGTATTAGTTGTGGTCGTAAGGAGATCTCTAAATATGCTTATTGAAATTTATTGTAATGTAACATACTTAACTGTCTGTATTTAGCTGCAAGTCTTAAGAGATACAGAAATTTGTGTTACACGTATTACATGTTATTTACAGAATTACTTACAAAAATGTCTAAATGTTATAGGTAAGTTTGATCGTTATATAATCCATTTTTTAATAATCTACACATTATTTAGAACATGAAATACACTATATCTATGATCCAGAAATCTTTTATAACATTATATAAAGTAACGTCTGTATCATACAAGTAGTTTAGAATATTCGATGACGTATCTATCTTCTACAACTTATTCGTAACATAAAAGAACACCAGAACATTACCTACAACAATGTATACTTTTTACAAGTGACTTACAACATTAAACATGTAAATTTATATATGTTATAAGCCATTAGATACAATGATTGCTATATCACCCACGTTGTTTAGAATATTAAATACAGCAACATACCTATCTTTCAAGTGATTCATAAAATTATGTATAGAAATGTTTATGCTCTTCAGGACATTTGGATCATTATACTCTGCACTGACCTATGTTCTACTAGTTATTTAGCATCATTTGTATCGCAGAAATAAGTTTTAACACGAGTTACAGAAATGTCTGTATACTAAAGTTCGTCTATAACATTTCAACAGTATATATATTGTTATGTATATGTGTAAATATTTTGTAAACGACAACATGTCGTGTTGTGTTTAAATTTTCATTTCTATTATTAATTTTTCCATATTGATATTATTGTTTCGAAGTTTAAACTAATATTTTGTTATTCATTTAGGGTAACATTTTAGAATTTTCTTGAATTAAGTAGACCAATCATATGTTTGTTAATGAGTGCTGGTGACTTCGTGTCTAGACGGGTAGTCTCGTGCAAGAACGGACACGCGCGGATTGCTCTAGAGTTGTATGGAAATTGCAAGATTGTTCGAGAAATAGGCCTACCGGTATAAAAGACGGTGACGAGAGATAGATTCAGTCATCAGTTTTTATTCGAAAAAAGAAGATAGATTCAGTCATTAGTTTTATTCGAAGAATAAGAGTGAGATTCAGGCATCAGTTTTAGTTATTTGAGAAAGATTAAGTGTTTGCTGTGATTATTCAACTTGGATTTGTGACTAAAGTTAGATCTACGGAAGCTGTGATTTTATTTCGTCAATCTCTACGATACATCCGAATTACTGTTTGTGCTGAGAGTCGGCGAATTTATTGAACTGTGAACTGTTTCGGAATCTCTTCGTGGGACCAAATTCACACCCTAGACTGGAATTTGAGACTTTCATTTTAGATCATTACATTAGATACAGGCCAGTACTGTTTTGTATTGTGATTAATTTTGAAGTTTGAAACTAGTTATATTTTGTTTTGTAATTAATTTCGAATGTTGTAACTTAATATCTGTCACTGTTATTATATAATTTATGTTATATCTGTTACATTTGTTAATAGTTTAGTGTAATAAATTATACAAGCTGTTATCTGCGTTTTTCTGTTGCGTTTAGTCTACGAAGAACTTAAAACATTAAAAAATACGTAACAATATATATTACAAATAGTTTGTTATATTGAATATAGTTTGTTTTCATATTACAATGTTTACTTAGAAGTTTACACACATAGTGTTATCTGTATCCTACACATAATTCAACTAAGTATACATTCTATACAACCATGGATTAAGACATGGGCTTACCGGCCTGTATGAAGCCCAAGACCTCACACTAATCTGGGGGCCTCAAGCTATGACTATAAATGTATTGCACGTAGAGGTTCTGTATCGAGGAGGCCCCTATAAGTTGAAAAGCCTAAGGCCAAGAAAGCCCGTAATCCGCTCTTGATCCTACAAATTAGTTGACCCGGCATGGTCAAGTGGGTTAAGGCGTGCGACTCGTGATCTGAAGGTCGCGAGTTCGCATCCCCCTCCCACCAAACATGCTCGCCCTCCCAACCGTTAGGGCGTTATAATGTGACAGTGAATCCCACTATTCGTTGGTAAAAGAGTAGCCCAAGAGTTGGTGGTGGGTGGTGATGACTAGTTGCCTTCCCTCTAGTCTAACACTGCTAAATTAGGGATGGCTAGCACAGATAGCCCTCGTGTAACTTTGGGCGAAATTCAAAAACAAACAAATTAGTTAGAAATGTGTATACCCTACAAGTCATTTAGAAAATTCGATGTAGTAACGTCAATATTGTTTAGAACATTATATTCAGCGTGTGTTTTCTTTACAGCAAAGCCTTAAAGGGCTATCTGCTCAGCCCACCGAGGGGAATCGAACCCCTGATTTCAGCGTTGTAAATCCGGAGACAAACCGCTGTACTAGCGGGGGGCACATTATGTTCAGCAATTTCGATTTCCTACAAGTCACTCAGAAAACTAAATATTGCAACAGTTGTGCATATTATTGGTAATTTAGAACATTAAATAGAGAAATCGTTGTATTCCTTCAACTGATTTACAATAAAGGATACAGCTATGCTTGTATGCCACTATTTATTTAAACCATTACATATTACGAGAAATATTTTGTGTAATTGTGGTTTAAACATAATTATGTACAATTATTTATATGCCTTGGTGCGCGAATATTTGAAATAATTTCGAAGGTCGTTATTAAGTCGTCGGAACGTTAATAAATTAATTAATGTGAGTAAAGTTTGACCAAGAGGACAAAGGTAAAAAAAATCTACATTGTTTAGTTTACAATTCGTTTCGCCCTTTATTACGTGCACAGGGTAGTCTCTAGGCACGCAGCGCGAGAACCTTGTCAGCGAGAGCCGCCCCGAAGCCTCAAAGTCGATGACAACTTACTTTGCTAGAGTCTTGCAATCGGCTACTTTCGTAAACAACCTTCTGGGACAGCTAAAATTAATGACTTCCATATGCTGGCCAACGTAAAAGACAAACCACGTGGGATGAATGATCGGAAGTGTTTCTTGGATATGAAACGATAACAGTTGTCGTGATTGGCTATATTTGTGACTAAGGCGGAGCATTATTTGGTAAATAAAGATAGTCAGTGTACTGTCGCGAGAAGTGTGTGTCGTTAATGCGCGTTGGTAGTTGAGGAGTGTTGTTACAGTTGTTAGATAGACTCGTCATGAGTTCGTACTTGAAATCAAAACAAGAAACTTGCTTGTTTTTGTTAATTGAACACTTTAGACGTGAAATTACAACGTGATGTTCATCAATGGTCTCGCTCACCCAGTAGTATTGAAACTGCCAAAAGTAATGGTGAACATCAGTGTAGCTGATCGATAGGGGCTCGCCATGCACTTTACGGCTATCTTAGTTGTTGCAGTTGTAAGTCTACTTCCTGCCATTATCTTTACTCTGGTTGATCAAAGCTGTGAAGACGCTCAGACAAAATGCGCTTACCGTGAGGGCTGCGGAACGGCTCTTAGAAGCTACATGGTTGACTGTGCTAGTGTTTTGGCCGGTCAAGTTTCAAGTTGTCCGTCTGCCTGTAAACGTGCATTGATATCTTTGACTAGTACTCCTGAAGGACAAGAACTTACGATGTGTAACTGTAACGGATCTGAATTCTGCCTGTTGAGTAAAGAACGTGTAGAGATCTGTCGCCCGGAGGTCATTCGAGCTACAGCTGTAGATGCTGTCGTATCTTGTTCCGTAGCTCACTGGATCTGTGTAGCTGACCTCCTGTGTTCAACAGCTCTCGAGTACTACAACCAGCTGTGCCACGGAATGTTCCGTGGGTATAAGTGCACACACCGCTGCAATAACAGTTTGGCAATACTTAACCGTCAGGACAAAGCCAAAAAACTCAGGACATGCTACTGTGATGGCTCGGAAGAGTTCCCATGTCGAAGGATCAAAGTTAACATGGAACGTTTGTGCTACGGCAGGGAAGACTTTATGCTCGATAATACATTAGAGGATAATGCAATAAGCCACTTGCGGTCATCGGCTGGTCAACTAAAATGTATTTTGTGGAAATTATGGTATTTTACTATTGTTTTAATCATAATAAATTGTAGTTGCTTTAAAACATGTAGTTTTTATAGAAGGTGACAAGAATGAAGCAAGGATATAACATATTAACAAACATTGAATGGTGAGTTTTTAGTTTTTGATTTGATTATAGAGTCACTGTTATAAACTAGTTTTAAAATTGTTTCCTTTTCATAGACTATTATGTGAAATAGGTATAAAAATGCGTAAAGAGTGCTTAATATTTTACTTGAAACGTCCGTCTTTTTCAAACTTCAACATCTTTCAGTGGACGAAGAGTAAACTTTTTAACTTTTATTCATTTCAAGTAAAATTTCTTTATGACGGTAAAAAACAAAATCAGTATATTGTTTGAAGAACAAATTCAGATATATTGTGTTTTTATTCAACTATACTTTAGGTATGAGCCAGACTTGTGGTCGTTCCCTGTAGAAAATAGTTTTCGTAAATGCGGATCATTATACTCTTTAAAATATATCAGGAAATTCGTATGTTACTATAGCAACCACATTCAGGTCACGGTTACCTTGCACAAACCGGGACAGAATGCAACCGTGTTTCCTACTACGCAGTATGCAGCTGGCAACAGGACCATACTAATCGATCAGTGAGAAAATGACCATCATTGTTAGCCTTAAGGTACTCTTGATGTGTTGGGTGTTTTCCCCTAACTATCCATCACAGCGTCGACAACCAGTAGTATTCTTAGGGATATCTTAATTTCATGTCGAGATGGAAGACTTGGTCTGTTGCAGTAGGAACTACTGAATATTCTTTTTAAAAAATCACTGAAATAAAGAAAAATAGTAAAGATAAACAGTAATATAAATACATCAAATAACTAAATGGTGAATAGCTGAAAAAATTAGTTTGTAATTAATATTAACTTGTAATGAAAACAATCCGCCTCCACAGATCAGAACTAAAAAGTATACCTGGTAATAATGTTAACCAGAAGATGACCTAAGGTTGAAAAGTTGTTCTGTACATTATTTTAATTGAAATTTTGATACCCATAACAACCTTCTTTAAAATACATTTTTACTTCAAGTTGGTTTCTCGTCGCTATGAAATACCTAGTAATAGTATCTGGAATTAACATCAAAAATTGAATACACTCTTCAAACTTCCTTATTTGTAAGAATGCACTGTTTCATTGATCAAGTAACCTCACTGTTAACGATATATTTGGTGTTTATGTACTATAATGTATCTCTAATCAGTCTTCGATTTATCACGTGATGTATTACAATTTCAAATGGTTCACCATAACTAGGTGGTTAAGGCACTCGATTCGTAATCCGAAAGTCGCGAGTTCGAATCCTCGTCACACTAAAGATGCTCGCCTTTTCAGCCATGGGGACGTTATAATGTTACAATCAATCCTACGATTCCTTGGTAAAAGAGTTGGCGGTGGGTGGTGATGACTAGCTACCTTTCCTCTAGTCTTACACTGCTAAATTAGGGACGGCTAGCGCAGATAGCCCTTGTGTTGCTTTGCGCGAAATTCAAAATGAACCAAACCAAATTATTTCAAATAGCCTGAAACTAAGTTGAATTGTGATATAATTTGTAAATTTATGATGTCTGACAACGAACTTGATACTCATAGTTTTTTCTTAAAACAAATATATTTTAATATACAAACAATGATACAATTTAAAACAAGTGTTATTAACAATGATGATTTACGTACAAAAGGTTTTCAAACAAGTAGCTGTAGCCTTAACATTGTGAGAATTGCTTGAACCAATCTTTAGCTAAGTATGTTTGTACAGATTTCGTTCCTTAAGTCTTAAAATTAGTTTGTGACACTACATGCTTAAAAATATATGTAATAATAGGACGTTTTATTCAAACATAAATTATATTTTGATAATCTTTGAAAACCTAAACGTAAAACACCTCCTAAATGACAATATTTAGCAGAATATCATACATAATAGTTGGCATAGTATTTGTACAATGTGAAAATCACACCCGGTGATAATTTGTAAAACCACAACTTTCTAACATGTAAAACAGAGAAACATACCAATAAATAAGTATTGACGACGGATAAAAATATTCTTCAACTACAATTGCAACCACAAGTGAGCACCGCTATAACACCTTCCTTTTTTTGTATAGAGAATTGTCGAAATAACTGCCCACGCTTATATTTGCTACCATCGAGGATCATAAAAACCATTCTTATAGTTGCAGAGAAGCACATTGTTTACATTTTCTTGTGTTCTCGACCAATTATATCCGCCATCTTTATTGAGGAAAATCTTAAAATTGTAAAACCAAAAAATCAATATTTCCAACCAGATCTCTGATTCCGGTATTTTGTCGAACTTAATACTTTTATATTGTAGCATAAGCGGGATGGGGGTGGGAGTCGGGGCAACAGTCCCAGGGCCAGGGATCAGAGTGCCCAGTGAAATATGAGTTAAAGAATAGTATATTCCCATTTTTTTAATATACATAAGGAAAAGTCACAGTAATGTGGGGAATCAATTTGTCTCAGAAAATACCTCTTTATCCAAAAAAAAGTAAATTCTCAACACATTTGGATTCCTTCCATCAGAAAATTTCTTCATACGTCCACGAATGTACCATGAATTTATGAAGATTTCAAAAAGGGGCCTCTAAATGCCCCTGCATTTACACAACTGTTATGTTAGTAGTATCTTTTATTTTTGAGCTAGTTGGTGAAATGAATTTTGATACTACTTAAAACTTTAATTTTTACCTGGTTAAATAATGAGTTTTATTAACCAGTAGGCATTGAAACTCTGAAATCGTTATGGATCAAAGATCACCACTAGACACGACTTAAACGATACGTTTAGATGCAGAATTCTTAAATGTGGAGCACGAACTGTTTATTAGTTTATTAAAAGCTGAGAAGATCAAGAGTTTGAAGTTTGTAAAAGCTAATAAATTAAAAGTAGCATCAGAAATACAATAACGTCTTCTAGTTTGTGCTACTCCTTAAAAAATATTTCGAATTGTTGATAGCTCTGAATATGTGGTGTTGTCTAACACCACTGTTTACATTCTGAGAGACTTCTGCAAAGGACAATCAAGCCATTATTAGAAAAAAAACATCTTGACAATTTTTTTCGCAGATTTTCCACTGTATATAACCTTGTGAGCTTTCTAAAGTATATTTAAACAATGCAAATACGCCGTAATAACAGACGTTGATTTCTGGGTGTGGCTGAAGAACTTCTGTATGTGCACATCATAATTAAAACAATATTTTGGATTGAAAAATTGTGTACCATACTCATTCTTCACTTTGTGTTTCTCCGAATTCGTATTTTTGTTTGGCTTTTCCTCTCGAAGTCTCTTCCAGATCAATATCCTATATAAATATTTCTCTGACCACAAAGTATTTTGACGTCATTGCACTGTTAAATGTGCCACAGTTTAATATATTTAAAAGCTAAGCATGTTCGCTCATTGTTTTAAAGCACATTTGGCGACACCATGTACAAGTTGTTTTAATAAAATACGATAAGTCATAGAGAAAGTATCAACTTGATTTAGTCGAAGTAAAATAATATTTAACATAACAGTTTATGTAAATATCTGTAAACCTACAGAAGTTGTAGGCCGTGAAAAGAAGTGTTTGAAAAAATTTGACATCAGTTTTATTCCTCGTTTTATCTGAAATTATTTTTTTCACATACAAAGTGTACCGATACTTTTGAAGCTTATAATGATTTTTTTTTTCGGTAAGAAAAGTTTGTATATTTTGTTTCATAAGTTAATCAATAGTGTAAACATTTTTATCGGTAAAATAATATTAGCAAATTACGAATTTTAAAGTATTCAGTCTAGTCTTGAAGAAAAATCGAGGAAAATAAACATGAGATAAAGTTTTCTTAAGTTGTAAGAAACAAAACATATTCTAAGTAAAAGTCATGTCTTCTAAATTTCGATTGGAAATGTAAAAAATAAAGTGAAAATTAGTTATGGTAATTTCAAACAATAATTTCAGTCATCCAATACGAACTGTGAACTGTAAAAAATTAAATTATGAATTGTTTCCTTGACGTTAAGCGCAAAGGTTAAGAATGTGTTTCCCCACAACATATATCGGAACTCGGGTTTTGGCATTGCAATTTTTTGGGCTTATCGCTGAGCTGATGAGGGTCTAAAATCAGGACAAAGTTAATCAGTAACTAGGTTCAGTATATTTTTAATACTATAATTCGATAAAGTATAACATTAAACATTAGGCCTGGCATGGCCAGGTGGTTAGGGCACTTGACAACCAATCTGAGGTTCGCAAGTTCGAAACCCTGTTGCACCAAAGATACTCGCCCTTTCAGCAGTGGAAACGTTATAACATGTTCGTTAATTTCATTATTCGTTTGTAAAAGAGTGGACTAAGAGTTGACTGTGGGTGGTGAAGACGAGCTGTCTTCCATTTAGTCTTACACTGATAAATTAGGGACGATTAGAGTAAATAGCCCTCATGTAGCTTTGCGCAAAATTCTAAACTATAATAATAATAAAAGGTTGAACATCATTAGTGTGTTATTGCGAAGTTGAACTACATGTTAACATTACAAAAGTGAATGAGAATTTTGCAAGAATGTTGCGTAGCGTTAGTGTGTTTAGTAAACTTTCCTTTGCAACATGTATTTTAGACATTTTATCACATAATAGTTTTTTCCCTCATGAGAATGTGTATATAGATACCAGAGGTTTACAGCATTATACAAGTAGCGATATTAATGTTTTAAAAATGTAAAATTAAACACGGTGATCACCAGTGTAACGATGAAACTCTAAGTTATATGTTTACAGTTGTGATACCCTTTAAGATCGTTTGAATAAATTAACAAAGCACACAATATGCTTGCGTACCATGCCTAATCAAAGCATGTCCGACGTCTAATTAAAGGTTCTAACTTAAAGCATTATCAATATTTTACTGTACAATTTTCAGTCTGTGGTTTCAATAAGTATTTATCCTGTTTTGGTGCCTAAAAAGGATAATTATGCTTATTATAAGAATTACTATCGAAAGTTTATGAGAGATTCAGCAACAAAAAGTATTTTGTGTCACTTATATGTGTGAAAACTAAATAGTATATCGCATAAATTACTGTTGAAAAAGGAAAGTCTTCAAATATATGCACATGTCTAGTGTGTTTAAAGTTCTTTTGAGACATAAAATTATGAACATCTGGCGGATTTATGTAAAAGTATAAACAAATTAAAACAGAAGAAATGGCAAAATGGTAAGTGACGCGATTTTATATTCTTAAACTTTTTTCTAGAAAAAATTTTAAATTTGTACTTTTTTTTATTAAGTTCAGCATTTTTGTTATGATTTCTCATTACCTCACATTTGTGAGGTAGTTTTTTAGGTTACTCTGGTTATTTCATCTCATCATAGCGATATAGAATTAAGTCAATTAAATAGAAGATAGTTGCAAGATAAATTATTTTATTTGTGTTGGTTAAACTCATGACTAAATTCATCGCGTACAAAAACGTGCAGGTTAAAACCAAACAAGTGTTCAAACGCTACTTGTGAAAAAGAAAACGCGGGAAAGTGTTTGCACACAGTTTGAAAATTGTTTATTTTAGAGTTGCCAATGGGCTATTACGCTGGTTAAGTGGATGGTGAGGATTCTTAAAGCTGGTTATATTGAATAAGTAACTAGTGGATCAAGTCCCGCGGTTTAAATAAACACGCTATTAATTTAGTTCTTTTACTGCTGTAGTTTTTCTATTAAGTGCTAAAGTAAGGAGAGGCAAATCATAAAGACGGATTTGCTACGGTCTTTTTCGTTATTCCTCTGTAATTTTTTTTAGTTATAATTTTCTAATTTGTTGAAGAAATATTATTGCAGTTTGGGGATGTATATTACTATAGTCTTGGCTCTATAAACCTAAGCTTTTCTACTGGAATTCTGCAAGTGTTTCACTTTAGCGTCATATGTTTCTGGCTTTTGGTTATATTACAAAAATATTTGATGCCTTTTGTTTTTTTGTTTTAGGAGGGACGCGTCATAAGATTTATTGACTTTTAAAAATGATTTAAATGTTTAAAAATTAGTTTAGGCCCACAATTTGATCATCACACGTACTTTTCAACAAAATAATATTAACTCTCTTTAGGTTTATTTAATGAGCAAGTTTATGAAAAAGAAAATGCTTAAGAAGTTGCCTTATTAGACTAATATTTCCGTAGTTTTTCATATTTTTTATATTTATTATTTAGATTTTATCTGCTGTGTACAACTGATCTTTATCTCTGCAGTAATGGTTTGTTAATTAGGTAAGCAAATTTTGTCAAAGAAATGTCATTATATTTATTTATTAGGTTTGGTTAAACGTTACGACTTTTGTCCGACCGTATTAATCCCAGTTTCTGATCAAAAGAATCTATTTACATGAATGAGAACTATGTATGAAACGATTAATGAATATAATCAATTTAACGAATTTTCCTTATTTATAATCATCAGAATGCAATGTTTCATCAGTTGGATAACCTTGTATTAGTGATACCAGCTGGAGCACGCTTACCCTGGACAGAAATTATGAAAATCTATGATTAATGAAAAGTTATTTCCTTTGTATGTAATTAAAAAAAAGAAAACGATAACGCCTACGATAACATTAAAATAAGAAATGTGAAATCGTAAATTTGCAAGGATCTAACAAACCTTCACGCCACATTTAGTGAAGGTCCGTCCATCAAGAAGGGGCAAAGTAGTGGTAAAAAAACCCGCAAAAGTACTAATAAAAACCGCAAACTACAAAATTGAAATTTTGCATGTTTTTTCTCCATGCACCTAATAATGAACCTTCATACCACATTTGGTGAAGATCCATCCATACCCTGCGAAGGATTTACATGGACATACAAAAAACAGTGCTAGAAAAGCGGAAAATTTGTCAAACAGCTATTTATTTTTACAAAGTTTTTTAAAGGCATATGTTATATTACACTCATAGATGCTCAAAGTGTCGTCCGTGCACTTCAGAGCAGCGTCTTAACCTAGAAATCCAAGCTCGTGTAGCGTTTTGAAGGGTAACTTGTGAGATATCGTTCCAAGCTCTTTTTCAAATCATCAATAGAGTTTATGTCACGTCGACAATTCTGAAGCTCTGTTAATAACAAGCTCCAAACGCAGTAATCCATGACATTTAAGTTTGGACTTTTGGAGGGCCAATCTTCCGGTTCAATGAAATCAGGAGTAGATTGGTGAAGAAATTGAACTGAAGCCGTTGCTGTGTAAGCATCATCCTGCTGCCATGTCCATATTTGATCGTCCATTACATTTCGTATATCGCTGAATATCTGTGGACACATCTCTTCACAATAAACTTGTTGGTTTATTGTTTTTTCTTCCTGCCTTCAGGACTCTGATAATATCCTTCAAGAAATCGAAGCTCCGTTTTGCCATACCATGAAACTGCAGCATAACAAAGAACAGATGGCTGCAAATTGTCATATTCCACATGCAGATCTTCCTTGGGTATGTCAGTTTTTACACGCACTTCTTGGTAAATGCGATCATTTTGTGTATTCAAAGGCGGTCGCAATGAAAATCTTGCTTCGTCCGAAAACCATACTCTTTTCCAAGCACACTCTGGTTCAAAGCGACTTGTTTTTGCGCATTTCCTGATGTCGCTCACTGAGGAGGTTACATTTTATTCGACGATAGCATTTCAGTTCACTTTCTTTGAGAATTTCAAACACTGATGTTTTCGGTATATTGAGATGTCGAGCGATTTCTCGTTGACTGAAATGACGTCTGTTCATTGCACCGTGTCGCACAGGTGAAACAGCCAAATCTTTCACTGTGGCACGTGCCTCGTCCGAAATTCGTTTCTTTGGACCCGTTCCTGTTTGGCGTGTACCAGCTGTTTCAAGACCTTCTCGTTTCAAAGTTGCAACAACATTATTAAACTGATGCCTTGTAATCGTTGATAAAAAGTTGGTAACACAGCTAGACATTTTGTCAGTCCCCAAGTCGGATTTTCACTTTTGAAAAGAATAATCACTTGCCTTTGAAAGTCTGCAAGCTGTTTCCTGTTTCCTTCCATGATGTGGGTAACAAATCAAAATAGAAATGAGTAAGCACGCATTTTATGATATTAAAATCATGCATTTTATTCATGATGTAAAGAAATCAAAATAGAAATGAGTAAGCACACATTTTATTCATGATCTCATCTGACCCTCAAATTTTCCGCTTTTCTAGCGATCACCCTGTAGTTTTATAAATGGCACCAGTGCATTAGATCCGTGTGTGACGTCTCAAGACGTCATATCCCACCCTAAGAATGATAAAATGAAGTTATCTCTGACGGGAAAAGAAGGTGGAATGGGAAAATCATGACCGCTATTGCAAATCTACGTGCACGAAAGATAAAATTTTCGCGAAGATGGGAGTTACACACCACATACTAAAAAAACGTTTTTCAATATCATATAAGCAAGAGTTCAAATATAGTATGTTATTCACCATTATAATTCCAATAATATCTCATGAGATTCGACGAGCTCAGGAGGTTTTAGGTTACTTCTATATCCATATACTAATCTTAACAATGTAAAATTATTTGAGGCCCCGCATGGCCAGGTGGGTTAAGGCTTGCGATCCGTAATCTGAGTCGCGGGTTTACATCTCCTTCGTACCAAACATGCTCGCCTTTTCAGCCGTGGGGGCGTTATAAAGTTTACGGTCAATCCCACTATTTGTTGGTAAAAGAGTAGCCTAAAAGTTAGTGATGACCAGCTCCCTTCCCTGTAGTCTTACACTGCTAAGTTAGGGACTGCTAGCGCAAATAGCTCTCGAGTATTGTGCGAAATTTGAAAACAAAAAATCATTCCAACCCTGTTGATTCTGAAAACAGAGGCATTATGCTGCTCCACAAAATGGACTTATCTGTAGTAGAAATCAAATTAAACAGTAGCAATGAACATGTTACTGTAGATATCCTCCAAACGAATAAAACTAAAATAACCGTAGCAGGAATTTACTGCTCACCCAATACACAATTAGATACAACTTTACTTAATAACATCTTTTCCCACAATCAAAACACCATAGTTATGAGAGACTTAAACAGTAAAAATGTTACCTTTAGATGCCGAAGTTCCAATGGTAGAAAATTAATACAATTTATAGATGAAAATAACATAGCTTTATGGAATGATACCACCCCAACACATACATCCTATTCCACTAACACTCGTGACATACTAGATCTGTGTATGTGTACATATAATTTAAGCCAGAAATTAATAAAATTTCAAGTGGGAAAAGATGTAGATAGTGATCATCTCCCAATTCTTTGCGTCTTCGATCTCGCCCCCTATAAAAATATAACATATAGGAAAGAAAATTTTAATTACAGTAAAGCAGATTGGCAATGCTATAAACAAGAATTAGATAATCTGTTACCTAATAAAATTATTAAAGAAGTTAAAACGCATGTCGAAATGGACAACTATTGTCAAACAATCACGGATTGCCTTCAAAAAGCAGCCAAGTTAACAATACCAAAACAACACCATAAAACAACAAACAACACATGGAAACCCACCACAGAAATAATCAACCTAATCAAAAAGCGCAGACAACTGAGAAGACAGTACATGATTACAAGAAACAGAGAAACTAAAACACAAATAAACAACATTAGAAATCACGTCAGAACTCAAATAAAACAACAAAAACAAAATAAATGGGACAATTACTGTAATAAACCAAACGACATAACTGACCCGAAAAATTCTGGTCACATCTTAAAAGATTCACAAATGAAAACACAAACACAAAGAAATATCCTCCACTTGAACATAATAACACCACTGCACACACAAATAAAGAAATAGCCGAAACTTTCAAGGATCAACTCCAAAATACTTTTAAAACTCACACAGATCCAGATATGAATACAAACTTCTACAATAAAGTCACTAATCACATAGCAAATAATAAACATCAATATGAACCAATATTCCCAGTAAACATAACTGATACAAATACAAGTTCTAACACTGATTATGAAAGTACATTACTAACAAAGGAAATATCCCTATATGAAATACCAGAAGCAATAAAAAACAAAGCACCAGGAGAAGATGAAATACAAGCTATTCTCCTAAAAAAGGGCACTCCGAAATTGTTTGACCACCTAAATTCACTATTTAACTTATCGCTATCCTCAGGATATATCCCAGTTTCTTGGAAGCTAGCAAATATTTTAATGTTCCATAAGGAAGGAAAACCAGCGAATAAACCAAATAGCTACCGACCAATCAGCTTGACCAGCTGTATTGGCAAAATTCTTGAAAGAATAATAAGTAATAGACTCTCCACATTCTTGGAGATAACATCAAAATTACCAGAAGAACAGAATGGATTCAGAAAATTTAGACAAACGACAGACCATTTAATAAGATTAACTGAAACCATAATAGATAGTTTCAACAAAAACGAATGTACAGTCGCTTGTTTCCTCGATATCGAGAAAGCATTCGACACCAAAAATTGGATGAAAAATGATTTATTATGCGAACTAGACAGGTACCTCATACATGATGAAGAAAATCCTAAATATCTCTCCCCAATTAACATATATTTTAAATATAAAGAAAAATAAATTAAAGTAAAATATGTATGTATATAAACTTTAAATCTTATATTTATAGTTTACATATTTATGTATTTAAAAAAATAAAAAATAAATTGCCACCAGCTAACTTGACCTACTGTGAATAATAGACTATAAATGGACATTGCCCTGAGAAGGACCTAACATACAAACAGTTAGGGAAAATAAGTTCAGGAAGGAGGAAGAGGTCAAAGAGAACCTGACCCTCCAGGGCAAAATACCCAGATACCATTGATCCATCGCAACCTGTTGATTCTGTTATCTAATCTTTGTATATGAGTTTACTTCTGCTCATTGTTTTCTATATGTGTTAAATGTGTTTCCTTATTTTAGTGTTATGTATCATTGCTTTTCCATTTGTAATTGCTGTTTTATGTGGTTTCTTTAATATTTGATCCTTAGCTTGTATCCTTAACTGTTCTTAGTTATTCTTTGATCAAGTGTAAGAGCTTTCTTTTTTAAATTAATTTTATTACTACTTTTTATCATACGTTAACTCAATTTTCATATTATTACTAACTTTTACTGAAACATAGTAGGGAGTATAATATCCAGAACAAGTGATATTCATCCAAAAACATCATCTAAAAATAAAACAAGACCGAATCGTGAAAAAAATAAAAAGTTATTTGGAAATAATTTTACACAAATGCCCTCAAATGAGTCCTGTAGCGCGAGTTATGTCGTGACGAGATTTGATATCGCGTGTTTGAAGTACGCAGTAAATTTGTGAAGCATATTTGAGCGAAGAAGAATGCATAAGTATAAGATTATGTAAAAATGGCATTCACGGTACTGAAAAATATTGGATAGGTTGTGAAAGTATTAGAAATGAAATGCGTCTTTTGAATCAAGGGAATTATTTCACAGTTTAACAATTCAGCATTTACATTGCAAAAAAACATGGCTAAAATTATAGTAACACATATGAACCAATATAAGTCACTGTTACTATTCGTTTGGTCAGTTGATATTGGTTTGAATGCAAGGTTAGTATTTATATTTGTTAGTATTATATTTATGTTAGTGTTTATATGATGTGAGAAATTAGTGGTTGTCTGTGTCCATGAATGTTTTCAAACTTGTCTTGTACATATAACAAATTTGGAATTAGGCGCAAAATACACTTTTGTAAAATATTAAACTTGTGTAGTTTTAATCTTTTGATAAAGTTACAGGAATTAGATATATAACTATAAAATGTATATATATATTACCATAAGTCAATGTATCATAAGTGAGTATGGAAATGACTTATGGTGATTACAAGAAATGGGTAACGGTCAGTTACAAATAGTCTTTGTTAACCCGAAGATGACCGAAGAAGATTGAAATGTTGTTCTGTACCATATTTTAATAAAAGTTTTAATACTCATACCGGCCATCTTGAGAATACGAAATCATATTCATGTATTAACTTATCCTTAGTTCTGCAAAAACATGTCAGGGTGGATGTAAAAAAAATACACGAGCTACGGAATATTCCGAAGTTAGAAATTTATGTATTAATTGAATGATAAAAACTCGTTAAGTTTTGATACAGTTAATGAAAATGTTATTTATTTCTATGAATTATAAGTGAAAATAAATAATAATATGTCAGTCACTCTACATCTGTCATATTTAGTGCTGACGAAGCCTTTTTTCAAATATCAGAGCTCATCACGAGCCAACATGGCGAAGTGGTTAGGGCGTTCGACTCTTAATCTGAAAGTCGCGGGTTCGAATCCTGTCATACCAAATATCTTCGCCCTTTCAGCAATGGAGGCGTTATTACGTGATGGTCAATCTCTCAATTCATTAGTAAAAGAGTAGCTCAGGAAGTGGTGGTGTGTGGTGTAAATTAGTGACGGCCAGCGCAGATAGCCCTCATGTAGCTTTCCAAAATATTCAAATAAACAAAACAGAGCTCATCAGACTGGTTGAAGAAGGGCAGACATAGTAATGGCGATATATAAATTATCAATTTTTATAAACAACAACTGTTGAACTGTGAATCAATATTGAGGAAGTAAATTTCATCTATTTACAATTAAATTTTGAGGAAAGAATGAATAGCGTTGTTGATTTTAACATTTTATTTTTTTCTTTGATTATTTCTTTTATTACTTTATTTGAATTCACTTTACTAACATACACAAAAATTCTATATCCGTTTCTGACATTGCATGCTATTATTGTAGCTTTAAGACTTTGGTAAAAATTTATAACATATCAACTAATATGAAGACTCCAGTTAAGAATGAAGTACGCAGTAACAACGGTCAACAATGCCTTGGTTGTGAGAAGGCTCAATTACTACGTGTATATTTTAAAATAAATTCATGGAATATGTTTCTTAATTTACACAGCGAAGCGTGTGAAGTAGTTGTGAGGAGCCTAGACTTTTGTACTAAACCTCGAAATCTATTGTTGAGTTCAAATCGGGCGAACATTTCTTAAATTCAAGTTTAAGCTGAGAAAACTACAAGCGTTTATTACTCTTTTTAACACTGTACTAACTTTGGTGGATAGAGATATTTACCAGGGTCTTGCTATAAACGTCCCTTACAGACCCTCAAGTAAAACCAGGCGAGATTAGTCGAACGTTCGATAACCCTAAATCCGATTGCCTGTTGCTTACTGTAGTGCTGGAGTAGGCAACGTATTTTTCATAGTGGCCACAACTGTAGCTAATGAAAACAACGTTGGTCACACAATTAAAAAATGAATAAGACATTAGTTTAATCAAAATAATTGCATTTTAACTAACCTTCAATGTGAAAATAGATGGGGGTTTTCATGAACAAGTTTCATGAAATTTGGCTTAATATCTATGCTCAATGTGTATCTCAACTCTACCTCTAAATTTATGCCAGTAAACTGAGATCTATATCAAGACTTTAGAAAATCTAGCGTAGAAAATGTTAACTCACACATCCATGTGGATTCAAATATGGAAAATAATTTTGAAACTGCAATCTTTAAATTTGAAAGACTCTCATTTATCAGAATAGTGAGCCACATCTCTCTGATAGAACATTTTTATTTATCTTTTGTGTTCTACACTTTGTAGAGTAAGCATCTCGTCTTCAAATCTACATTTATCCAAAGACAAAAAGATGTAATTTCCTTTCTGAAATCTCCTAAGTCATAATGAAATGGATCATGCAAAAATTTCAATATATATTTCAAATTTTTAAATTCGTAGAAAAGTGATTCATTTTTTGAGATAGAATTCTGATCCAGTTTACATTTTATCATAAAATTTCGTATACCATGAAATAAAGAGTGTCATGCTTTGTCGCAGTTTACACTGGAGAGACAAATAAGAAACATTGTAACGAGAAACTGGAGGACATAAATGAGTGACAGTAAAAAAACGACCATAATCTTATGTAAAAAGTATCGAAACAACCAATAAAATTATGCATTAAACAGACGTACCGTCATTCCATTATTGTTTAAAAGCACTCGTATTGTAGATTATCGTTGATGTGAGTGAAGTGGCGTTTCAACGAACAGTGTATAATAAGTGCGAGTTGAAATTCCACTCATATATATTTATGACTTTTGAAATTCATAAAGGCTTCATTGACGAATGGTATAAGCATTACTTTGTTAAAGTTCGTTGGTTGCAGATTACTGATGACAAGGTGATGGCAGGAACGGAACAGTGTTAAAACTTCAGCTGAGAAAGAAGTGTAGTAAAAAAGATTAACTAGCATCTGTTGTCTGAGAAGATAGTTCTACGTATTCTAGCGTTCGTAGAGTTTTTAGTCTGATGGATGGCAGAGAAACTGAGAGGAAGAGAAGAAGTTACGGCTCCCACGTGCCTTATAGGCAATGTTTTACACTTCAATTAGCAGATTATATCAAGTCCGTGTTGATGATTTGTATTTTTTAAAATTATTTCACGTTTTCCATGTTACTGAGAGTTCCGGGAACTTTCCGGAAAATTGTTCTTGTGGCAAAGATATCTGATATTTTGCCTGGTTTTCATTTCTTCAGGCCCTGTATTTAGTGTAACTTAACACTTTCAACAAGTTCTCCATCATCAAGAGCTTTCGTTGTTGGAATTTTATGCAGTAATTATACTGGGCCGAGAAAGATTATTGATGAGATAGTTCATTTAAGTTGGAAGATTGAGACATATTTTTAACACGTAAACCCTGTTGTCTCTGGCATAATGCTATTTGTTGTTATGCTATGTTCGAAAATGAAAAAAAAAAACAGTCGCTAAAATATAAATGGTGTCAATGTCATGGGCTCTAGAATTTTAGTCACAGGTTTATTGGGTTTTCTCTTTATTGGTATGGCCGAGTTTCATAAAAAAATACTTATAACTGCATAGCTCTTTATGTACTGTTCTATTTCATATTAATCAACAACAGGGGACATAATAATATCGCAAAAGAGTCTTTTATTTTGTTGAGTATTAAACAGCAGAACAGCTTTATAAAGTTCTTAAATATCAACAAAAAATAATTTCAAGTACGATCAAAAATAATTCACGATACGTTTACCTATATATTTCTCTGTTGGTTTAACAGTATATTCAAGATCGAATCCTAAGCATTTACAAGTCCCGTTTCCATGTTTTGTTTTGAGAAGGCGGCAGAGTATGAGAATTTGTTATAGATGTACTATTACTCGAAATTCAGCTTTAATGTATCACATGTTTATGAAATTACCTTCTCAAGAGTCATAGGTTTATGACAGTAGTCTTTCAATGGTTTCATACTATTCCTCTTCTTTTTTTTTAAATTGCACCGCTCAATTTAACATCTGGAATTTCCAAGACCACGCGCCCTCGGGTGACTGTGCGACAACCTTAATGGCTTATAACGTTAAAATTTGGAGTTCTGCACACGCGGCGAGCAAAACACAGATAGTTCATTGTGTAGCATTCTAAACAAAATCCAAGTATTCTCAGAATCTTAGAGATGGCTACACTTGAGAAATCCAATCAAATATTTATTATATCACTTTCTTATATTTATGTTTGTATATCTATATTAACTAAACATCTTAAAGTAAGTACAAAATATAATTCAACACTTAATCTGATTACGAACCTGTTGCTGTATATAAATCGCCAAAATAACTAAAAATTTAAGTTTCGCTCTAACAACATAACTTATTCTGATCGAAAGCTATTTTTTAGACCATTCTACTGTCATAAAATAGTCATCACCATATGTAAACGGACGTGTTACATATGTCTGTATACTTCTTCTGGTCTTCAAGTAAACAATAGTTATATTACCACGCAGCCGGATTTCACAAGAAAAGGTGTCTTGAGGCAGTAAAATGTAGTTTAGAAACAGGAAGTTTACGCTAATGACAATGAGAAAAAATATCAATCAATTACGTTCAAGAATTCGCCTACATTTGAGTTAAGTATTCTGAAACATTCATCTGAACTTGAGTTAAGTATATTCAAGAATTCACACACAGTTAAGTACGATGAAAATTCATCTACGCTTAAGTTATTATATTGTGAAGTATTAATCTATTCTCTGAAACAGCTGTGAGCGAAAAGTGCCCGTAAACACACACCATAGTCCAATATAACATATATTTATGTTATAGTATCATAAAGAATGTTAATTAACGTAATTAATAACCAAGTAATATTTTGCTTAGTAATGTTGTGTGGCCAGGTGGGTTAAGGCGTTCGACTCGTAATCAGAGGATCAGGGTTCGAATCTCCGTCACACCAAACGTACTGGCCCTTTCAGCCGTGGGGGCGTTATAATGTTACGGTCAATCCCACTATTCGCTGGTAAAAGAGTAGCCAACGAGTTGGCGGTGGGTGGTGATGACTAGCTGCATTCCCTGTAGCCTTACACTGATAAATTAGGACCGGCTAGTGCAGATAATCCTCGTATAGGTTTGCACGAAATTAAAAAAAAATGTGTAATATATCGATCTTAGTGACATAGGAGAAATTCAGTTTTTCTTAGAAAAAAAAATCCGCTACAAATTTTAAGATTGTTGATTCGGCCAAGATGTCAGTTTGATTTTGTGCAAGATATATTTATGTATGTATGTGTACATATATAAGTTGTGGCAAATAATTTCAACAAAAATGTTGTTAATCGTGAAAATAAATCGTTCTCTAAAGTTTTTATTAGATTATTTTTATTTATTGTGTGTGCCTAAAGCTTTTGTTTTTCTTTATTCGCGCTCATGTGAGATCTATGATTTCAATATCTACATATCTTTAATGTATCTTTCTATTTTTGTGTCGGTTAAGACACTGATTAGCAGTTATTTGCTGTTGTTTAAAAATGATAAAAAAACTAAATTTTGATTATTTCAAGTGTTCTTAATAGTTGCAAATTGAACGTAATAACTGAAACTATTCTTTGAGTCTGATTATAATATTACACTATGTACTTTTAGCAAATCCTTTTTTGTAATAAAATAAAAATTATTTTCTAAACACTTATACTGTAGCTGTCAGTTTTGTTGTATTTTTATGATTCGAAGCGCCAGGGTAATAAAAATCAAAGTTTAAGAAACAGGAGAAAGTAATCGGGTTTATTATAATGTGTGAAGTGTGATTTTAAATTAATAACTAATGCGATAAAAAAGTGGGTTTGGTTTGGTTTGAATTTGGAGCAAAGCTGCACGAAGGCTATCTGCGCTAGCCATTCCTAATTTAATAGTGTAAAATTAGAGGAAAGTTGTTGTTGTTGTTTTGAATTAAGCACAAAGCTACACAATGGGTTATCTGTGCTCTGCCCACCACGGGTATCGAAACCCGGATTTTAGCGTGTAAGTCCGCAGACATACCGCTGAGCCACTGGGGAGCTAGAGGAAAGAGCTAGTCATCACCACCCACCGCCAACTCTTGGGATACTCTTTTACCAATGAATAGTGGGATTGGTCGTAACGTAAAACGCCCCCACGGCTAAAAGGGCGGGCATGTTTGGTGAGACGGGGATTTTAAAAAACGGCAAAAGGAGTTTATTCTCACTCCAAACAATTACAGAAAGTGGGTATCACTTCTTCGCCTTTCCCCATCTCAATTGGATAAATAAGTGTTGAACAGCCTTAATGTATTTCTAGATATCAACCAATGGAATTATCGAAACTTTTTTCTATGAACTTATATCAGTCAACTTATTGAAGCCTCTATAAAAAAACTGGCCCAGCATGGCCAAGTGGGTTAAGGCGTTCGACTCGTAATTTGAGGATGACGGGTTCGAATCCCGGTCGCACCAAACATACTCCACAATTCAGCCGTGGGGCGCTGTAATGTTATGGTCAATCCGACTATTCGTTGGTAAAAGAGTAGTCCAAGAGCTGGAGGTGGGTGGTGATGACTAGCTGCTTTCCCTCTAGTCTTACACTGCTAAATTAGGGACGGCTAGCACAGATAGCTCTCGTGTAGCTGTGCACAAATTTCAAAACAAACAAACTAACTAAAAAACTGACGTAAAGAG
This sequence comes from Carcinoscorpius rotundicauda, assembly GCA_011833715.1. Classification (NCBI taxonomy): domain Eukaryota; kingdom Metazoa; phylum Arthropoda; class Merostomata; order Xiphosura; family Limulidae; genus Carcinoscorpius; species Carcinoscorpius rotundicauda. Next base: position 54,215,790 of record CM022399.1, on the reverse strand, counting down.
GCACTGCCTAACAGTCAGAGTACAGTAAAATGAACTTAATGACTGTTAGAAATACTCTAATGATTTCTTTTATGGTTTACTATTATCATCCGTTTTAAAATTTAGTCAAAAAATAAGTGTTTTAATTTAATCTGTGCTGGAAAACTAAATAAAACTGACGTTTGGCTTTTTACGTATTGTGTCGGCTCTACGCTTTGAATTGTTTTACTGTACATGGTGGGGAGATGTGGTCCTATCTCTCTCCACTTCGTAGAAACAGCTTCAGAAAAAATAACATAAGGAAGATCACGTTTATATATATCACACGTGTTCTTGGAAAGCTGTCATTTAATGAATATAATCATAGTAACATAATTATCGTTCTTTTGAAAAGCTGCTGCTTCTTGAGTCGTTCATGTAATTCCATCCTCAGGAAGAGTTAGTTTCTTTGAAGCAATATACCAGGAGATTACAAATTATAGGCCTGTACCCGTTAACAATGAGACTGTAAGAATTAATAGTCTATCTTGAAAATTAAATTAAAAACACACCAGGAGTTATGTTAGCTTCCCGTTATTCTTTTTGTTTTTCTCAATGGTTGTATTTAGGTTAGTACTGTGATTCCTATCATGTTTTCACGTCATTAGTGCTACGTATGCTCAGACAGGGAAATTGCTATCGGAAAGATACAATAAATCATGAGGAAAATTTTGAATACTTCTCGAGCTTTTTTGATCGGTACCAAAATAGAAAGAACTGGGCCATCACTAACTAAAACAATCACATTCTTATCAAAGTTACAGTAGAGACCACAGAAAACCTACAAACGTGTGTGCACAATGGTATACTGTGGAATCAAAGATAGAGCGTGACAGAAGCAAAGACTATAGCTGTCACAGTAACACAGTTTTACAACTGCCAAAGATATGAGCACATTGCGGCGGCGTACAGATATTAAACAAGATGTATGGGCAGTGGTGATAACCTTAAGATTACGCATTGCCCATGGATTACAAGGACGGACACTGTGCGAACAGTAAAATTTGTAAAAAAATATAAAGAAGTAAAAATAACTGTAAGTAATATATAATTACAAAATATATAAACGACAGCAGTACAACCAATGAATGCATACATTACAATACAGAAGTATTAAAAAGAAATAAACCTCAATTTCTAGCGATGTCCAACACCGACAAACAGAAGAAAGCTAACGAAACGAACATGCATCTGCTCACAAGTAGCATGTCGTGAAAACAAGGGGTGCAATATATGTACAGAACAGCCACCCAAAACAAACCAATAGTACTATAGAAGACCACTCAGACACAATGAAAGCATCCATTAATATGTTTGATGATTTTATTTAGGAAATAAGCAAACTTAACAACACCAGAAACATAATGTTTATTATAATAAATCGGACAAAAAATCCATTGCAAATTTCGTTCCGGAAATCCTATCTAGTATTTTATTAACTACTTGCTCACACAATAAATAATACTCATAATTCTACACATGACGATACAAAACAGATATCATATTTATAAGAGAAACTTAGCAGTATATCATAAACTATAGATAAGACAATACTCAGGTTAGAGGAAGTGAAAACTAAGGTATGAAAACTGATATATCTATTGCTCACAATTAAATAATGAAACAGATCCACTAAACTATTGGATCCAAAATCATTAATGTTTGAAATGTAATATACTAGTTTACACAAATTTACAGAATATACTTACTTTCAAAAACGCGTGAAAAAACAGTTAAGACAATAGATGATCATAAAAAGGAAAACAACTTGTAAGTACATCGAAAACAATAACACTCATACGCGATGATATTCACAAGAAAAACCACATTACATAAGATAGTAAACAAGACAAGTATGACATGGCTTTACAATCATTAATACATTTTGTCACTGTACCTGAAATTGCAAACAACAATACAACATTAGTTGAAGATAGAATACAAAGAATATTATTAAGAAAGAGGTTTCAAAAATTATACGAACACACCACAACTTTGTCATCATAATCAGGATATATACCAACCGCTAAGAAGCAAACTCGACGAATGATCTAGAAAATCACAGAACCTCTCAGTCTGATCAGTTGAGGGAAGATACTAGGGCAAAAGTATCAGTAAAAGTTTTCTGGTATATAAAATTATCAGAAATTCGAAACAGCTTTCACAAATCCATTTCAACAATCGATTATTTAATTCGCCTTACTGAAGCAGTAATTATAAAAGACAGCTTCAACAACAAAAGAGAAAAACAAAGTTACACTCTCGCCTGTGTTTTCTATGCTGATAACGCATTTAACAATGTATGTCACAACAGTCTAAATGTACAAACTGTGGCTTCTGTGAGGAGCTAATTATTCGCTGATTGTCTAACTTTTTAAATAATAGGAAGAAAAGAGTAAATATAGAGAACACTCTCTTTGAGTGTTTCCCTCCTAAAGATGGCGTCCATCAAGGAGGGGTAGTTATACTTTTTTATCATGTATGTCAGCACATCTTTTTATAGATCCAAATTATTCAAACTGCTGTCGTTTGCAACAGTTCTACAAACCCCGTAACAGCATATGACCTTCAACCAATATTAAACAAAACAGTATAATTCTGTGATAAACCAAATTAATATGTTTCACTAAATCAAGCAAAACCAAATCTGAAATTTCATTAGAAGGAACCCAACCCTACTCCAGATAGCAACATCAGACAAATTCCTTGTACAACTCCAAAGTAACCTGGTATTAACATATTGTTATATTAGCGCATCAGTGACGAAGAGTTCGTAAAATTAAAGATGTAACTATAATAACGAGGGTACATGGAAAGACGATATTTTTAAGGTATAAAAAACATATACACGTCCTGTCATTGAAAATGCCCCCAGCATTGCGAAACGTCTTTTCAATACAGTTCATAGAACTATGAAACTAGATTCTGACAAAACTACCTAAACATTTAAATATTTTATCAGATGTTGTCAGATATAAATTTTAAGCATAAAGAGTTATTTGTATTATACAATTTAATATTTCTTTTGTCTCTCATGCAAATGTACTTTCCTCAACGATGTCTTTGTCTCAACAGTTATGGCTACATATTGGATGGAGGTCGTCTTTTAAATCGCTCTGTGTGGTGGGATCGATTTCTTCAACTGACGAAGCTGGCCACGTCTACCTCTCAGTTTTGTAAACATGTCTGCATACCGTTTATGAATTTGAATTTGCCATTTTATAATGTAAAGCACAGTATTTAATCTTGTAATTTGTTTAATTCGTTTCAACAATAGTTTGCCAATAAATAAAAAAAGGCTTTATTTATATGGTACCTATATCAGATATTTTCCCCGGTGAAATAACCATATGGTTCATTAAAGGTCAGTTAAAGCAGTGTGACATATTGGGGTATTAATCTTCGGTTCGTAAACTTCAGCATGTCAAGTAAAGTTCAAATGTACTTTAGCATGTTCACTGTTAATCTATATAAGTAGTTTTAAAAGTAAGGATCAGAATGTGTAGATTCAGATGCCTGAAACTTTTCTAAAAAAATGCAACATAAATATAAATAGATGAATAGTTACCTGTCAGTTAAATAGAAGACTTACACCGTGCTTTATGACTTAGAAATCGTAGAAAAAATATCTTCTTAGCAGCTACTGAGAAAAAAAAGCTACCTCGTTACTTAGAAAGCCTATACATTTTGAAAAAAATGAAATATTTGTACAAAATAAAATTAATTAGATAATTTAGTTGAGTATTATATAAAAATGCCAAAACATACTTCAGTATAAATGATTATTGATTTTAAAACAATATAGGTTAAGACACCTAAACTGGCGAAGCTATGAAACTTTAGATTTAACCTCTAGTTTGAGATCTGTAATGGAAATGAAAATGCAGTTAAACATGAAAGTGAGACCTGTACATGTTTCACCCTATCTTAGAAAGTAGTTGTTGTTTTTTTGTTGTTTTTTGCATAATTGTATACCATTTGTGTATAGTGCAAGATTTTAAAACTAAGGTTTGGTTGTTGCAGGTTGTCAGTAAATTGAATATTTTTATAGAAGTGGATAATTATTAATCTTCTAATTACACTTCCTAAGAGGCTATTAATATTTTACACGGTGTTAAATTTAATATTCTGAATTTATCGTAAGTTTCATATGTTCTCAATAATCCAGAATTTATATTTGGGAGAAAACATTTGATATGAAAATATTTTTCCTATTATTTTATATGATAAACTGGAATCAGAAATAGAAATTAAAATTATGATTTTTTCAAAAGTTTCACATAGTTGAAATGTGCATGGTTACAAACAGTATTGTTTTGTGAAATGAATGATTCGTGGCGTATCAAATGTAGGAAAATTCCTCACTGAAGTTGTGATATTTGTGTTTTAAATAGGAGTAACATCTTGTGCATGGTTAAAACGAGTGTAAGTATTAGGATGAGGTTCATGTGAAAGACAGTGCTGAAAGAAAGTATGTTTATAGTATATGTATTAAAAATATTTTTAATGTAACAAAAACGTAGAATTATTGTAATGAAAAGGATGGTATTATTTTCCTTTATAAGGAAATGTACGAATTACACATACTACCTAAGCTAATTTGCTTAGGCGTATGAAATAAACTGTCACTCATATATCAATGCTTGGTCTTTTATTTTTACTCTGAACGAATAAACGTGAATAACGATTTACAGAAATTGAACATTTATATCTATTGATTTCAGAGTGAATGTCTTATTGTTAAATATATTTATCCTATTTTTAACAACAAATGTAAAAGGAAACAATGTCATAAACATGACTGTTATACGTCTGTATATAATGTTATATACTATTAGAGAGATATACAGTTCCTTCATATAGTATTATTACTAACGTACATCTCTGACCACGAATGGTAAGTCACTATTTTCAAACAAAAATATGCATTTTTATACAGTTCTCAATTTATTCCAATCTCTTCATTTCTCATATCTTATAAAATAAATAATTTAGCAATTTGAGCACTATGTGTAAAAGAAAAGAAAACAATGTAATTGCGTATTATTTCGTATAAAGGTCTCATAACTTAGCTTAATTATAATTTTAAAAATCCTAAATAAGAGTTCCGTGATAACAAAGCCGCAGCAGGTTTCCTACTGTATTCACCGAGGGGGAATCGAACCTTTGATTTTAGCATTATAAATCCAAAGACTTACCGCAGTCCTATCAGAGGAAGATTCTAAATTAACAACGAGTTAAAAAATAAACAAGTTGGAAAGATATTTTATAAATCAAGGAAAGTGTTTGAAAACGGAGTTCTTAATTATCTCGTTATTTCACTTATCTTTATGATATTCTCATAATTAATGTACTAAAATACTATATTTTTATAAGTTAAAGCAAAGTCAGTGTTGTAGAACATCGAATATTATATTTCATTCCATATTTGGCTATCTCTGAAAATCTATCACTATTATACAAGCAGAGTAAAAAGTTACAGCAACAGATACTAAGAATCATTCAGCAAGATAGAATTGATTTTTATTCTACGAATTAACGAAAACTCGTTATTGATAATAATTAACATAAAATTTGCTGGTATCAAAACGGATTGGTTTAGTTTGTTTTGAATTCACGCAAAGCAACATGAGGGCTATCTGCGCTAGCTGTCCCTAATTTCTAATTTAGTAGGGTAAGACTAGAGGGAAGGCAGCTAGTCATCACCACCCACCGCCAACTCTTGGGCTATTACTTTACAAACGTATAGTGGATTGACTGTCACATTATAACGCCTCCACGGCTAAACTCGGATTACGAGTTAAATGCTTTAACCACCTGGCCATACCGGGCTATCAAAATGGAACTAACGCTTAATGTTACCAGTGTACATTGTTTTTTGTTGTTGTTTTTAAGGATCTTCGGTTAGTGAAAGAGTCGGCGGTGACTAGCTGTTCTTCTCTCTTACATTCTTAAAATACGTACGACTGGTGCAGATAGCCCTCATATAGCTATGAGCAAAATTAAAAAACAAACAAGGCAAAATCCAAATCCTTCTTATCAGTGAAAAATACAAACAAAAAAAAAGACTGCAAAAGTTCAACATTTTTAAGAAGCTGCAATAGTTCTTAATTAAATAGAAATGGTGAATAACTCAGATAATGTTTTATTAACGAAGCTACAATGTGTTCTTAGTTGGTGGAAATGAAATATTAAAGTCAAAAATCTGTTTTTCTTCTCGGAGTTAACTCATTTTGGAAAATATATAAAACCTACCGATCTCCATTTTGTTGAATGACGTTTAATTGTCACTATTTTATTCTCCATTTTTTTATTTCGTTTTCCATGGCCATCTAATAATGAGACAAACATCTCTCTTTCTCTTAAAACATATTTTTGAAACAAAAGCAAATGGCAGAATGATAAACTAAGCATGTCGAATACCATTTTCTAGAATACAAAGACGTAATAAATAAATGGAGATAAATATAGCTCAGGATTTCCTCATGAGACAAGAATCTTTTCTCAAGTAACTTCCATGCATGACTTTTACATGAGATGAATCATTAATGATTCGCAAAAAACAAATTATTGAATGCGAGAACTATTTCAAAGCAAAAAACAAAACATTAAACTGTGCTATATTAATTATTCTGAACATTTTTGTAAGTAACTTGCTCTGTAATGGTTCATTTGTATTTGTTTATTGTTTCAGAAAGGTACAAGTTCTAAACTTACTTTAGAAACTCTTTACAACAGTTGGGTGTCGCCTACACGTCATAAAGTATACAGTCTACATCATTCTGAAACGGACTGCTTTATATACATGAGTCTACTCACAAGATATTTAAGCTCCAGATGCTTATTCTACGTACAATGCTCATCATTCAAATATCAGATCATCCCATAAGTACTTCCCGAAACGTTAATACAGAAAGTGCATCGTCATTCCTGTCTTTGTACAAGGTTTCAATGACTAAAATATGCAGTAAGACGTGTATAAAAATGCTCAGACAAGTAAAAGAAACTAGCCCAACTTCACTTTTTTCAGATCATTAATCAAATAAACCATTATGAAGATTGGATGTGTTTGAAGATCACATTAGTCATATAATACTTTATGAGTTCAAAAAAAGGAAATAGTGCAGCAGAAACTACACGAAACATACAAGTTGTTTATAGTACGGAGTCTCTCAATGAAAGAAAATGTTGAAGGTGGTCTCAGAAGTTCAGATCAGGTGACTACAGCTTAAGTGATGCACCACGTTCAGTTCGTCTCGTTGAATTTAATGATTTCTTGCTGCTGGTTGTACTTGATGAAGATTGTGCTGTAACAGTTGAAGAACTAGAATAACAGCTTAATTCAACTCATTCAACAGTTCACCGTCATTTGCGACAGCTTAAAAAGGTATCAAAACTTGGAAAATGGATCCCCCATGATATGACAAAAGTCAACTTTAGAGCAAGAGCGGACATTTGCACTTTCGTGAACGTAACTCACCTGTTTTGGTCAGGTTAGTGACTGGAGATGAAAAATGTTAAGCGCCGCAGACAATGGCTCAGTGCAAGTAAACTGGCTAAAGTGCAGCCCAAAAGCGTTAGGTTGGATATTGTTGGTGTAATCCACTTTGACTTGCTGCCACTCAATGTAAAGATTACGTGAGACTTCTATTGTCAAGAGTTAGAGCGCTTGAATGTTTTACTGAATGAAAAGAGGCCTGCTTTGATCAATCGTAAAGGTGTTGTATTGCACCAGGATAATGCTCGGCCCAATACAGCAATATCTGCAAAGATAGAAAAGTTAGACTAGGAAAAACTTCCACACCCTCTTTATTCTCCAGACCTTACCTCATCTGATTATCAACTATTCTGAAGCTTGCAGAACTATCTTGATGGAAAAGAGCTTGGAATGCATGAATACGTCAAAACTACCCTCTCTACATTCTTTTCCTCCAAACCCCAAGAAACTCTTGAATCACTGGAATGATGTAATTACTTGTAGCAAAACATATATTATTTATTAAATAACATTAAAAGCGTTTGAAATCCTTTCTGTTTTTCTGAACCTAAAATCGGACATTACTTAAGGGATGACCTGACAGTAATTTAACTTAAGTCTGCATGGTACTGAAAAGAGCTGTTTCTTGTTGTTTTATACATGAAATGTTCAAATTCTAGATATTTTCAAGAAAATTAATACAGCAAGTCTGAATGAAAAATGGGTAATACCACAGTATGGAATTTAGTATAACCTATATTGCAATATTTTAACCTTCATCCACAAGTTATTAAATCGAATAAGAAATTTTGCTTCACCTTCATGTATGTATTCCAATGATATTGTGTTTCGTAAAACAGCTTTCTAAATGAATGACTAAAAAATCCAATCTCTACAATTTTTTTCTGTTGGGTAAACTAAGCGAAATAATTAACAATTTTATGTTTTGTCAGAACGTTAATATCGGATATAATATTACAATTTCTAGGATTTTATAAAATATTTTTCTTTTCTCAGGAACATTTTTAATACACTTGAAAATACATACAAAGACAAAATACTAAACCTTTCCTAGATCGGTTAGGTATTTGGTCAATTTAATGATTTTGTTAAGATACAAATAACTTATGACCCACGTTAAAACTGACCGGCTTTTGTGATTTTATTGTGAATTTTTAAATAAAAATAACGAAACTGCTTAAAAGCTTGCAAATATAAACACCACTGGTTCATTTCACAAACGCAATGATAGTAATAATTTAAAGGTCAGTCGCGGTATAGTTCACGGTATATTTCAGGAACACTAGACTTACTGTAGAGATTTTTTTATAATATTCTTCACAGAGAATCAGTGTATAGCAGAGTTCGTTATAATGTTCAGAGATTCGGTGTATATGTATATTTAAAGTTTGTTTAGGTTATTTTAGAGATTATAAACTCGTGTGTATTAAACAAACGTGCCAAATAATTGAATATTATATGTTTTATTTAATGAAATAAAGTTGTGTTTTCTTATTGTTTCACAAATATACAAGATTCATTCTTCAAATGTATGCTATAAAGGTTGCTACTCATTCACATAGTTTATAAAGTAGTAGATTTTACTGTTGCTAGTCATTCAAGTAATTGATAAAATAGTAGATTTTGCTGTTGCTACTCATTCACGTAGATGATAAAATAGTAGATTTTACTGTTGCTACTCATTCATGTAGTTAATAAAATAGTAGATTTGATGACAAGGAATTCATCTAGTTGGTGATCACATGAGCTTGTCGAAATGTTATATATTTGTAATAAGGTTTCTCTTTTACGCTACCAATTCAAGCAATCTCCAAACTTTCAAATGCTAGATGTTTAGTTGATGAAATTGTTATCTTTTTAAGTTAAATATCTGTCCACTTCGTGCGTTAAATACAGAGATTATGTTAGCTGTGTATGATAAAATACTTCCGTTCACTATATAAAAGCATACAATTTTTACTTAGCTTATAAACGGTAACTATCAATGTTTTTCACAAATCTTGTATCTTATTATTATATTTCCTGAACTGAAGTTATCAGTTTCAAATATGCTTTAAGAGAAATATATTTTATGTTTACTAGGTATTAATAATTAAGTTTAACTTAATTGGTTCACGAAATATTTTGTGTTACTGTACTTCTACGCTCAAAAAACAAGTTTATTAGCTTTTCCCATGTGTACATTATTTAGACTTCTACATTTTAAAAACTCAGTTATTAGTATAAACTTTTTTATATATATATGTACACATATCAATATGGAATTAAGGCTTAAAACTTAAACCCAGAAACATTTATGAAAATTAGTGATGTTGATTTTAGGGATAGAAATATCACGAAAAGGTTATGACATGATACATTACCTGTCACCCGAAACTCTTCTCATGCTTTAAAACAACCACAAAGATTGGGATTTCAAGCAAATAATCAAATGTTCGAATTAGGTAAAAACCTACCAAAAGAACAGGTGATCAATGCATTTTCCTACAATTATAACCCTAACATGTAAGGCAGTTTCTAACGATCGAATTTAAATTCTGACTTTTAAATTCTAAACTTGTTATTTCTAATATTTTTTGCATATCTTGTCAATATTTTATGCTTTTATTCAAATATTCTCCATTATCAAAGTCTATAACAAATTTGTTAGACAAATATAATTCAACTCGCCATCAGATTTTCTATATTCTTACATGAAATAAAAGTCCGTGTTTTAATTCTTTCATCAAACCTCAAACCGCTTTAAGCGGAAATGATATTGTCTGAACGTCATAAATGAATATGGTTAAAATCGCAGACTAAATAAGAGTGATGTTACACATACTTGTTGAGATAACAAACTTCAGTTTTCAGATAGGGGTTCTATTCTTATATCATTTGTTTAAAATTATAGTTAACCATTTGAACAAGCTTAAAATATGTGAAAATGAAAACCTTGTACATCATATCAAGTTTTCAAAGGAGACCAAACACATACAGTTTTATAACTTACAACTTGCACTTTTTAATAACATTGATTATCAAACAGATCAACGACAACAATGCCTTTAAATAATAAATAAGTTATTATTTCTAACCTGTAGCTAAAACAATATCTTTACTATTCAACCATATTAACATCATATTAGTTTTATATTACACTCACAAAGTAATCTTACTAAACAGCGAAATAAGTCCTGTAGAGCTTACTGAACTTTATAGGTTAGATTACCATCGTTTTTGTGCATATGTTACTAAGGCTTCTGAAAACATGTTTAGTTCATTTAATTCTACAAGTGCTCAAAATCATAGTTTATAATACTCTTAGTTTTATCATCCAGTATGATAAACTATCTTAACAACGACGCTCGACTACACTGTTCATCATCCAATGAGTAATGTTAAGGTCTCATACACTTTATTCGTGTTGGAAATTATACCAAGTGTTTAAGACCCTATTTGCTCTTTACTGTGATATAAACAAAGCTATTTTGTATCTGACGTTCAGTTTTTGGAACTCGTTGATTTGAATTGTGGGATATGTTCTTTGGTTTTCAAAAATGAAGAGTCGTTGATTGATACCTGCAAATTATTCTCAAACCACCATTTGTTTGTGGAAATTTATTTTATTTATACAGTTACATAATTGAACATCTTGAAAAATCGCAGATATTATTACACTGAGTTATTGGAACTCTACAGAAATATCACTGCTATCCAGATGATGATTCATCCTGAAGTTGAAGAAGATGATGGTTTCATATCCTGTGAAGAAAATGGTTTTGTTCAATCATTCAGTGATAAGCAAGAGTATTTGTTTTTAGGACAGTCAAACTTGACAGAGAATGTCGCAAATGAACGTTATTGATGAAAAAGGTTTGGCTTCTAATATTTACTTTCACAACGAAGGTCACAATTGGTCTAATTCTAAGCGTACTCTCGGAGTTATCTCAAAACCTTTAAACGAACAATAATGATTGAAATAATAATTTGTGAAACATAGCAAATTGAAATGGTTTCTCGCATGTTATTATACCGTTTCACTGATTAAATGTTTATAACATGTTTAATGTTGATCTTTCAAAGTTTACTTTGAAAACAGTTCTTTGTATTTTAAATTAATATACATGTATACAGATATTCATTCGTATAAACCATGAATTACAATATGCCATCAAACTGTAATACATAAGATATTGCTTTATGCATTCAAACGTTTATTATTGAAACACTAATATTAAAGTGAAATTATAGTAGACAGTTGACCATATCGAAGATGCATAGTTATTATTATGTCGAAATCAAGGATATTATATATGACTTATTCACAGGTGGAGACACAGTAACAAACCGGAGAACTTTCTGATGATATTCTAAGTGAAGCAACTGTACACTCATGATCAGAGAGACCATTTAGTTGTTTGCTCATTAACAACATAAAATTACATCTGCCTGCGCAGCTGATGACGCAAAATTAATTATCTCGTCGTCTACCTGGGGCTATCCGTCCCCCTGGTAGCATATATTTGAACTAAATCCTTCATAGTTTTACGTTTTAGGACTATTCGCTCATAGAAACACATACTGGAACAATAACATCACAGGTGACGTTATCAGCAAACTCAAATGATACTCCCATCTAGCGTCATCCTTTGATCTCCATTAAACAATAACTTCCTATTGAGATAACTCCTATGGACGTAGGTAGGGAACCCTAACTGCTGTTGTCACCTGTAACTTTTCTTTAAGCTAAATTATTAGGAAATGGTCGTATGTGCTATTTAATTTTTCATAAATAATTCCAATAATAAGATCAAGACGACAATGGAAAAAGAAGTTGTTTTTGATTATACGTAATCTATCTTCAGCGGTTTTCCATGGAAATAGTTAAGTTGTAATGTAGTGTAACATAAAATTTGAAAAATAAAATGAGAAATGTATATGTGCAACCTAAAATATTGTAAAAAGAAGGAAGATCAAGAAACGTAAATTGTAAATAACGAGAACTGGACAATTAAAAAGGTTTCAATTTGAAAGAATTAACCATATGGTTAAGAAAAGGTCTACATTTGCTGGTTAAAAATATTTACTTGACTAATAATTCTATATCAGGTTTGCCGAAATCTAGAATATTGGAATACTTCAAAGTGTTTAGGAATGATGGATGAACGCGGACCTGACATAGCTCTTATAAATGTATCGAAATGTCGTATATTAATACGATTTATGAGCGCAAAAAATGATAGTTTGTTTTGAATAGAAATAAGTCTCATAACTAAAAAAATATTTCAAAAGTGTTTTGGATTGAAGCTTGGGAAGTATTTTTTATTAATTTAGTTACATTTTATTTTAGTAGTGTAGTTTGTTTCCAAGGTATGAAATACAGAGGCTGAAGGAATATTAAAAAGTTTAAATTCTGACAAATCCGATTAAAAAGAAATGAAGCATTTAAAGAAATTCACTAAACGTATTTAAAACACATAATTTAGTTATCCTCGCATTTATGTAAATGCTTGTATTGAATAAAATAAAACGATACTTACACATAGTTTTCTGTACACACACACATAATTATGCAAACGAACAGGATACTTATGTTACTTGCAAAATAACCGCAACGCGAGTTTCAATAGCAACAAGACATAAGCAAAGTACCTGGTGAAGGTGACATGCAACCAGTCTTACTCAAAAAGGGTATTCAGCTTTTGCATGGACATCTCACAGCATTACATCTCTTTCTCTTGAAAGTAGATGAATATCTTCACGTTCTTAAAAGAGGGGAGAACAACCAATAAACCACAGAGTTAAAGACCAATTAGACTTACCAGCTGTTTACTCAAAATTTTAGAAATACTTATAAATATTAGATTAAGTACATACTTAAAAAGACATTCTAAATTACCTGAAGTACAGAGTGGTTTCAGAATTTGTTGGCAAACACCTAATCACTTTGTTATGTATATGTGTAAATATTTTGTAAACGACAACATATCGTGTTGTGTTTGAATTTTCATTTCTATTATTCATTTTTCCATATTGATATTATTGTTTCGAAGTTTAAACTAATATTTTGTTATTTATTTAGGGTAACATTTAGAACTTTCTTGAATTAAGTAGACCAATCATATGTTTGTTAATGAGTGCTGGTGACTTCGTGTCTAGACGTGTAGTCTCGTACAAGAACGGACACGCGCGGATTGCTCTGGAGTTGTATGGAAATTGCAAGATTGTTCGAGAAGTAGGCCTATCGGTATAAAAGACGGTGACGCGAGAGAGTTTCAGTTATCAGTTTTTATTCAAAAAAAGAAGATAGATTCAGTCATCAGTTTTTATTCGAAATAAGAAGATAGATTCAGTCATTAGTTTTATTCGAAGAAAAAGAGTGAGATTCAGACATCAGTTTTATTTCAAAAGAAGAGAGTTAGTTATTTGAGAAAGATTAAGTGTTTGCTGTGAATATTCAAATTGTATTTGTGATTGAAGTTAGATCTACGGAAGCTGTGACTTTATTTCGTCAATCTCTACGATTCATCCGAATTACTGCTTGTGCTGAGAGTCGGCGAATTTATTGAACTGTGAACTCTGTTTCTGAACTTCTTCATTTAAGCTTCGGAATCTCTTCGTGGGACCAAATTCACACCCTAGACTGGAATTTGAGACTTTCATTTTAGATCATTATATTAGATACAGGCCAGTACCATTTTGTATTGTGATTTATTTTGAAGTTTGAAACTAATATTATTTTGTTTTGTAATTAATTTTGAATGTTGTAACTTAATATCTGTCACTGTTATTATATAATTCATGTTATATCTGTTATATTTGTTAATAGTTTAGTGTAATAAATTATACAAGCTGTTATCTGTGTTTTTCTGTTGCGTTTAATCTACGAAGAATATAAAACATAAAAAATACGTAACAACTTAGTTATGTTAACTGAAACTATAATAAAAGATAAATTAAAGAATACACGGTCATATGCTTATTCAACCTGGTAAAAGCTTTCGATACAATTTGGTACTTAGGTCTAAGGTCTCAGACGTTACATATGGAACTACTGCGAAGAATTATTTTTTGGTTGTTCATCGTCTTAGACAATAGAAAATGGAAAGACACCTATCATAACATTTTACACATAGGAGGGCTAGTCAGTCCCAAATTCTTTATGTATGTAAGCGATATGCTGCTAACTGATACACATTTCTATTTTGTTTCTCAGTTCATTAGTGATGTAGCAGGTTGAAAAAGTTCCCTAACTACTTCCACAGCGGGCAAAAATTTGTAACCCATGATTAATGATATAGCTTAATGCTGCCAAAAGAAGGGAATGAGATATAATGCACCAAAAACTCGGTCCTTATGTTCTAAAACGCCAATAATGCTGAAAAAAAAAACAAACAAACCTGACTTCTACCTTCGTGGAAACCTTATTCACACTGCAACATCACTGAAGTTTTTAAGCCTTACTTACGACCCGAAACCAAACTGTACAACACATATAAACGAACTCAAAACCGAAATCTGTAAGCGGGTGAACTACGTCAGTTGTCTATCTGGAAATAACACAGGTACATCGCCGAGAACCATTGAAAATGTACAAACAATACATACGGCTGGTTATCCAATAAACCATGGTCGGCTTGGATTAAAGTTACAGCACACATAATTAAACATAAATTACAGACTACGCAAAACATTAGTAATCGCTAAAACATATAAAGTACCACACACAAGAAGCTCAGATTTCCTACCTAATTATGTGAACGCACAGCCACTGCACATAAACTCCAAAAAACAACAACAAAAGGAAAACAAACTAGTACGTTCAGTACATATGTATTGTGAGTATAGTAATAAACCTGGTGCTCGACTCGCAATCTGAGGATTAGAGTTCGAGTCCCCATCCTGCTGAACGTGCTCGCCATTTTATCTGTGTGTACCTTATAATGTGGCAGTCAATCCCACTATTGGTAAACGAGCACGTTGGTAAAAGAGTAGTCCAATAATTGGCGGCAAGCGACAAGTGGTGATAACTAGCCGCTTTACTTCTAGTCTTTCAATGCTACATTTGGGATGGATAGCGCAGACAACCCCTAGTAACATTGCACGAAATTCAGAACAAACAATCAACCACCTACTGCTAAACTTACTTATCCACATAATTTGTGTGGTATATTCTTTATATTACAAGGGTGTCACTGTTAAACACATACAAAGTATATTATTGACTGAACAAGCATTATAATATGTGAAAGTATTTATGTAATGTAAAACTGTCTACACTCTAAATGAAACAAAGTATATACAGGTGCAAATGCTTAACGTTAAATATAAATAGACATGGTTCTGATCGGGTTAATGTAATTTGATATTGACTTTACATACCTACACAACCTTTATTTACATGATGTTTATCATTTAAAAGTGCTCTTAAATTAAAGGTGCAAACAACATCAATGCAGAAGGAGGGAGGGGTCTACATGGAATTAGACCTGCCAAATCCCTGATATAAAACTGAGTTGACTGTGGTATGGACAGCAATTGCCTATTACACAAACACTTTCTTAAATAATTTGGTGACCATACAGTCTACATCGGTCTTCAAGACAAAAGACAGAAGACTTTCGAAACTTCGTCCTCTACATCTTAACTGTATAAATATAATTCTCACTGACTAATGCTTTCAAAACTGGAAACAAATGAGCAAATACTCAACTATAAACGTCACCCTCTGTAACTCATCATTAAGTATGCAGGCTAACAACGCTACTAATCGGTTTTTGTTAACCCGTAGTGTGAAGAACGCATATAACCCTTTGTGTACCTTGTGCTTAATAACAAACAACAACTCATGAAATTGTAAATTTAATAGTTATTAACCTGGGCTGTTTAATAAATCTGATAAACAGAATAAATTGAGTTTAGTTTTCAGAAAAAAGTCATCTTACGACTTTTGAATTTTCAGAGTAGAATCACAGCCACCATAAATAGCGTATTTTGCAAGCATGGCATTCAAGTCTGTATGAGTCTTTGTAAAGTGAAACACATATCGTGATAGATATACATCATCTCAAGTTCCTTACGGGGTAGGGGAAGGCTTTTAAAGTACCAACTCCTAATTGTTTTCACGTAATAACGCTTTCTATTTCTGAACACCTTTCTTTGATTCTATATGCTACACACAATTATTTTGTCTACTGGTAAGACCCCTTAATTACATGAGATAATAAAACCAGGAAATCTCAACCACAATTGGCTGCTTTTTTTATTTTTGTTGATATGTGTTCTAAGAACTCCTAGATGGGAAGGAGGATTGGTACATTGTGTCCTGGGCCCCAAATTCTAAATGGCCTAAAATTAAAAAAAAGAAGCTATGACTTTGAAGTATTATAACGCTCCAATCCAGGCTTTGATGCTCAAAGGAGCACAACACAAATAACCCATTGTGTAGTTTTGTGTTTAACAACAAAGAAACAAGCATCATTTTTCGTACGAGAAATAATGTTTTGTTCTTCTTACTTCCCTTAATCTCGTATTAAGCTTAAAGTTCAATGTGTAAACAACTCTCGTAGAAGACACCATTAGGTGTTAAACTTAATGGAAGAACATAAATCATTCATGGGCTAATTGTTGGACGCCGTAATGCACCTGGAAACACATATAACCCGTTTGATTTAAACTAGCATTACCGCTTGGCAAAGCGTTTAATCACCAGGAGTTTGACTTTAATATAAATAAACTGAAATCTAATGATTATTTAATAAGAGTGGCCAGTTTAACTATGTATTACATTCCAATTAGTCTAAATATTTTAAGCAACCTACAATAAGTATAATTGTGTTTCAGGCAATGTAAAATAAACAATAACTGAAAATGTCGAGTAAGTATAAAATGAAAGTTCTTAATCCTACTTTGACAAAGACAGCTAACAGGAGACCGCAGTTAGGTAATACATTTTTATGATGTTTATAGTACCACCATAGCAGCTGCCCAGTAAAAGGTAATTAAAAAACCAAAAGTATAAGGTAGTTTGTGAAATGAGAAATAAGATAACTCACAAAATAAGTAGTAGAAGTTAGTTTAAGAAATAAGAAGTAGAGGGCAGTTTATACAACGAGGAGTTAGAGAAACGTCATATGACAAATAGCAAAATATACTTTCCCAAGAAGGACTAGAAAGTGGATTAGAAAATAAGGACTGAAAGATATTCTATTCTACAAATTAAGGATACAAAAGTTGATTACAACTTAAAGACAAAAACAAAACTAAATAAACAGTTCAACTGTAATACTTATAGGGAAACTAGAAGGCAGCGGCAGATGTTAAAACAATTTTTTCAGCCTGGAACTTTCATGACATTACGAAACTTCCTTCTATTGGTACTTTTAAACAATAAGCATACTGTTAAACTGAACATACTGTGGTTACGACCACAAGTCTTGAAATTGAATGGTTTCTTCGCACGCACTCTGAAAGTGGTAGAGACGTTAATTCATATCTATTTACGACAATCAATTGTATCTTATAAGAGCTTGGGTATAATGGTAACAATGAAGTTAAAGAAAATAAACTATTTTGTTTTAATTCTCAAACGTATAAGACGATTAATAAACAAACAATACGAAATACTAGTGCAGTATCACAGTAGAATGTAAAATATGACATTTTTTCCGTTTTAGTTTAAGAAATCATTAACTTTGGATGAGTAAATGTTTTAGCTGGTGAATTAGCAATTGCTTTAAAATATGTCCTTCAGTGTTTAAACTGTAAGTCTGAAGGCTTATAACACTAAAAACCGACTTTCGATACCTGTGACGAACACAGCTCAGTAATCCATCTTGCAGCTTTGTAGTTAAGAAGCAATGATCAAACAAAATTTAAACATAAAGTTACCTACAATTTATTACTTTGTGAACTTCAATGTTTTGTATGTTTAATTTTTACAAATATTCAGAGATGATCAAACATTTTCCTCATAACTTTTATTCTTTGTGTGTACAAATGACGAAGTATCTAATAGTTTCAATGTGTTTTTTTTTCTTAATAACCACTTCTGAAATACCTTTCATGTCAAAATTCTGATACTAATTTACAAAAAATAAAATAAAAAAGTAAATTCAAGGAACAACAATTAAATGAATGATCTTCTTTCTGACCTGAACTATTGCTCATTGTTCAAGTCATTTCATGAAATATTGAATGGAATGCACAAAGAAAGATAAAAAAATTTTTTGTTTGCATTCAGTGCATCTCTCTCTAAGTAATAGTCACGACATTTCTTGACGCCTGTAATCCTGAAAAATCACTAAAAATAGTACCTAAATTACAGAATTAGATTTTTTCTGAGCAGTCATGCTATAAAATATACAAGGAGGAAATAGTGGTCTCCTGGTGGTACAGCGATAAGTTTTCGAATTTACAATGCTAGAATTAGGGGTTTTCTTCCCTTCGGTAGACACAGAAGACAGCTCACTGTTGCTTTGCTATACTAAAGCAAATAGACGGAGAGAAAATATATGAATGTTATGTATAACAGGCAGTTTCGTAGAAATTATGTAGAATTTTATTTATGGTTAAAAATACAGTTTAAGATGTAATATATTCAAAAATAAATAAGAATGAATATGAGTTTTTGGGTGTTTTGAGTAAGAGAAATGGGTGTACACGATCAAAGTGCCAGAAGATGTAACACCATAAACTTCATATTTTGAAGCAAAAACGTAGATCTGTAGATGCACATTACACCATAGCTTTATATCTCATAGGATATTAGTTACTTATATCATTATATTTATGTATTTTTATTTCCTGTAGTTACCGTGAAAAAAACTAAAATATGATATTTTTAATGTGCCGCCAAATCCTGTTTTTTGTTTCATTGTATACCAAACTTGTCCTTCCTAAATTTAGCAACAACACAACAAAAACGTACAATTGATCCATTTTGTAAGATCTATTCAAAGTAATGGACGAAAGCATAATATTAAGAAGAAGTGATATTGCTTAAAAGGCCCGGCATGGCCAAGCGTGTAAGGCGCGCGACTCGCAATTCGCGGGTTCGAGCCCGCGTCGCGCCAAACATGCTCGCCCTCCCAGCCGTGGGGGCGTTCTAATGTGACAGTCAATCCCATTATTCGTTGGTAAAAGAGTAGCCCAAGAGTTGGCGGTGGGTGGTGATTACTAGCTGCCTTCCCTCTAGTCTTACACTGCTAAATTAGGAACGGCTAGCACAGATAGCCCTCGAGTAGCTTTATGTGAAATTCCAAAACAAACAGCTGCTTAAAATTAAAATTTTTTGCTCACAGGTGTAATTTAATTTGATTAAAAGCCTGTGTGATATTTCTCTGGTCAGAAGAACAACTTAATAAGGGTTTCTCAAAGCACTTCTGACCCGAGTTACCTTCCAACATTTTCCATCCTGATGGAAGAATGTGTGGTGGCATAAAAGTAAGGTGGCTGGTAGATAAGGTAAAAGAGCATGAGCCATAGCAAGGACATCCACAAAGATGTAGGTGTACTTACAAAGATTGGTCCTTGTTCGAAGATAATTCCCTCTTGGCAGTTTTAGGACTCTTAACAAAATTCAGCTTCAAACATTCAGACAGAAGTCCATAAGATACATCATTTGTTGCGCCAGTAATGTATTGCTTCCCAGAACCTGAATACAAATCTCGTGGTGGTGAGAACGTAGTAGAAACCGTAAATTACAGATCTATATAAGTGAACTCATTTAAAAAAAATGGCATTAAGAATCTCAATAAGACTCAGCTAAGTAACTCATATTCCACTCAGGGAAATAAATCTTGTTGATGTAGATCTAAGACCTCCCAATGAAATCCACGAAGCACCTCATGGGTCAAAAGTAATACCTTTACTTTTACAAATGAAATTTTGTGTGCATCAGGGTCCGAAGTAATGGCTTTAAATAAGCAGCTATTACTGTGTGAGATCTGTCATAAGTAGAACTTTGCAAAGCATATGTATTTCAATGAACTGAAAATAAACCTAACATTTCTTAGACACAAAAGTTTCCAGAGGTTGTGGTTTAACTAGGGTTAGTTTCATTGTTCCTTGAGCTTATGGCACTATATTTAACCATTGAATAGTAAAGAAAACAAGGGTGATGTGAACGCTTAAATTATTATAGACACAATTCCATCAATAAACATCCCAAACTTTTTATACTGGATACGTAATCCAACATTATATTAATTGTGAATTTAATACCAAAAATAACTGTGTTGTTTAAAATTCATATATAAGAGTGAGAACGCTACCACACAGACCACGCAACATACGGTCTCTAAATTTAGCTAAATACGTGTA
The DNA here is from genome assembly GCA_011833715.1 of Carcinoscorpius rotundicauda. Lineage (NCBI taxonomy): Eukaryota > Metazoa > Arthropoda > Merostomata > Xiphosura > Limulidae > Carcinoscorpius > Carcinoscorpius rotundicauda. Next base: position 54,194,969 of record CM022399.1, on the reverse strand, counting down.
CATTTCAAGGACATTTTTCCAAGACGTTCTCAGAAGGACGTTGAATGTACCCAAAAATTAGATTATTCTTCTATGAAAGCAAATAATTTAAAAGATGTAATAATATAATAATTGTACAACCAGGAAGTATTCTACTGGAAACTCATTAGGAAAATTTATACCACTTATAATTACTAATTTACTGAATTACGTACCAAGCGTCCACATTTTCAGTTGTGTATACCATAAATATTAGTATTTTTATTTCATATTCATGACAAAGTTATTAAGGCTATTTTCTACCGTTCTAATATTTAATTACTCATGAGAAGGATGGCAGTTATTCAGTAATAAATTACTACCCATAATTTACACTAGGAGGTTGACTGTCGCTCTTTTTGCACTCTGAGGTTTAAAATCTGGAGAACTTTGTGTGATATGGCAAGGACGTGAGCCTGACTCGTCATCTTCGAAATCCAAACTTCTTCCACAGAAGCAACTGTAAATAATGGTGCTTTAATTACCACTCTCAAGCCCTTTAAACTTTTATTCTTTATAGTATTAATTGAGCTAAGTAAAAAAAGATATAACAAAGACAATATCATTTCATGAGCAGTATACGAGTATAAACTGGTACTCAAAAAGTATTATAGACTTATTTTAAGTCCAGACTGAGAAGATAACAACTTGTAATAGCCTTGTTGTTTGTTGTTTGAATATAATTAAAGCTATTGCTCAAAACCTGTTTATATGTATAATACCAAGTGGCCCAGTGGTACAGCGGAATGGCTGTGGACTTACAAGGCTAGCAACTCGCTTTCGATATCAGTGATGGACAACGTACAGACGAAGGATCTTTTAAAGTTTTTGAAATATAAATAATTCTAACTTTGTATTTAAAAATGTTATGATAAATGTAAAAAAAAACAACCATCATGTTTATTGAATGAAACAATGTATACCTTCCTATGAGATCATAAATGGTGTTTAAGATATTTTTCTTATGTTGTCTTTGATTTAAGTTTGATCTTATTATATCAAATTCATTTTGTTTTTCTTTGTATGTTCCACAGCTTTTTGTTTAGCTCATTTCACAGACATAGAAAGAAAACTATGGGCCTCACGAATAGATTAATTAACGGTGAGTTTAAACATTTTAAATATTTAACTCTCTACAGTTGGTTTAGACATTTTGATAAGTTACTTTAAACACTGTAATTAATACACGAAGTTTAAATTATATAATAATTATTTTCTGTTGCTTGTATGTTATCAAAGAATATTTTTGAAAAACAGAATTCTTTACAAAACATGTATCGGCTTAAATTCAATAGTTTAAAGCAGAACCTTGATTTAATTTGTAATATTCAATTTGTTTAAGCGGCCTGAGGTAAAGGCGTAGGTTGTTTGCTATGTCACGGTATAACTCCACATCCTTAAAACATGTTAATTATATTTTAATATAAATTTATGAATCCTTAGATCCTACATATAGAATGGGAAACCTGTTTGCTCCACAAGATTCTTTAGTATTCCCGTGTCGATTCTACTCTTTTAATGATAATTTTAGAGCTTGGTTTCAGGTCTCTTTAACCCACAATGTTATTTTTTTCTTCTAAATGTAAGTAATAAATCCACTTACTCAGGTATTTCCTGCAAACACTTAAATCAATAACTTATACTTTATAGTATAACCTAGAGTACTTCACTTTTAGGGTTTTATATTAAGCGTATAAATAAATATGTTTTATGTTGTACATTTGTTTAGTGCCTTCAATTTCTTGAATAATTGAACCGTTGTTAGTGACGAATATTTCTATAAGTTGCTGTGAATGAATTATCATTAGCCAAGTACTACCCGTTAAATGAATGCAATAATAAACATACTTTTGTTTAATAATAAAGCCTATAAAAACAAATCAAGTACCTTCTATTTGAATAGGTAATAGTATAATAGTATATAAATGTCTTATTTGCATGCATGCATGGAGGACTCTTTCTGATTACTTATAATATACAGCTGTTTACAGTATATTCTGATATTAATATTATACATCATTACTGAAGTATAAGATCCTCAGATTAAGAGATTAAACTGATATGCTAACAAAGTTAATTACAAAATTTGCCCAAATGAATATGTTGTTTATATGTGCGTTAAAACAAAGAACAGTATAAAAAAGTGAAATTCATAAATGAAGTCACACATTAGAAAAAAGTCACCTGTAGTGTAGAAATCAAAACCAACAAGATATATTTGACATGAGTTAATCAATAACTCAAACTGGATTGTCGATCAGCAGCAGAATTACGTTATTTATTACCTGTGTAAGAGAAGAGGTGAACAACCATTTCTTAAAGTATTGAAGTGAATCGTAGTACACAAAAATAAACAAGGTTTTGTACGTAAAAGTACTTGTTGTTGACGCAGTTTCAATGATCAACAACTATATATATGATTTTCGGGCAAAAATAATGCTTTTTTTTTCACTTTGGAGAGAAGTTATCTTCCCACAACTGTCTGCAGGTAGTAAACGATGATATAGTTGTACAACGTTGTGGGTTTTGAGATTCACATGTCGCTCTCCTAATTTCTAGTTTTATGATTATTTTATTGTAAAATAAATTTCTTCATGGAAACTGGCGAACGGAGGTTAAGACTGACAGACGGCGTATACTTACTGCAGTGTGGTACTACTTCCGCAGTCACTTCTAAAACCTAGGGTACAATTTATATCTCACATTATAACCTGTATCCTGGGGATCATTTTAATTTATACATCGTCTTTGATTTGATTTTTCTATGAACTCGTTTTTGTTTATTTAAATGTCATTTATTCAAGGGCTACATTTGCTATTTTTAATACAATCCTTCCTTTTCATTTTATTTTGCTTAACTTTTCAAGTATATATATATATATATATATATAAACAGTTTGTTTATCCTATCGGTCATCGACAGTACGAATAAGGGCTAACAAGTTTCAAATGCTGTTTAAGGGTTAGGGTGACCGAGAAACGAACGGCCATTTCTGCTGGACCTCCGTATGTCCCCACCACACACGTTGTGAAGGACCACCCAGGTTGCCTGCAATCCTATAGTGTGCTTCTACCTTTCATACCAGCATGGACCCTCAAATTTCTTTTCTGGCTACTGGGCGTCGGTTGGATGCACGCACTTTCCAGATGTACCCATTTTATCAAACACACGCAATCTATTCAAGCGTGTTCCAAGCAAGCAAAAAATGAATCAGTTGACTCAAACACGGGTGTCTTGCTTTACTACAATATTTTGACTGCTTAGTTTCATTCACTTCCTCAAGAGAAACTAGGCTACAACATCTGTGTGTTTTGAATTTTTAACGGAGAACTTCCAACAAACAAGTGCTTTAGTTAAACACACGCGACTTTGATAGATTGTACTTTTCATGTTTCTCAATTACTAGTCATTAAAGTTGGCTTACCCATAATTAAAGCTACGTAAAAAGCAGAGATAGTGCATGTATACACCCATAAAGTTATGTATGCTAGAAATAAAACGTTTTGTTTATATAATGGAAAATTTGTTCTTAAATCACGTTATGAGTCAGAATTATCGTTCTAAATGAGAAAACTGGCCTTAAACAAATTACCCTGTAATTAGTTTGAGAATAAGCATGGAATTGTCTTAATATCACTAACTGTAAGATTTCATACCAACATATGAGATTAAATGAACTTATGTATATTATTTTATTTTGAAAATATATCACGGTTATTTAAGAATCAGAAAAAGTGTAAGTCTTCTATTCATGAATGTTTCAGATGGTCATCTTGTTCTACAGGATTGAATCCGAAAAAACTCAAATCTAAAAATGTGATAATAGATATTAAAAACACGATATTACCAAAAACAATTTTTAATACGGACGGACGTTTCGTCATTTCCTTAAATTTCGTCATTAACGGTAATATTTCCAAATACAAATTGTTCATAATATTTGAACTACAAAATTGCTAAATTATTTTTATTATCGCACAATCCTTACGAAAGAGATATAATGAAGGACTTAATCAGTTGAGTTTTATGTGTTATTGTTAAGCCATTCTTACTTAATGTTTTGTTCTCTTATTGTATTTAATAAAGGGGGAGAACAAAAACATCCATCCTACAGCTGTTTTATGTAAAGTAATTGTTAATTTAGGATAACATTTCAGTTATATATTAGTTTCTCAAAAATACACTCTCACACATTTTGATGGCTTTGAAGTGTGCTTATTCAGCAAAGCCAGGAATACATTAAATACCATTACTATGACACATAACAGCACTGAAACGAACTCTTTTAACTATATACAGTTAAAATACGCCTAATAGTTTCAGCTGTAATCAGTATATATTCGCTCTTTTTCAGTGGTTTTAAAGTCAATAGATTATCATTTTGTTTGGTATTTATTTTCAAAAACATTTATATTACTTTTCACATCATCACCATCTCAATATTTACATTATGACCACTTTTTAATTGTGGTTATTGTTTACAATGTCAACACTTTTGTACTGTGATTATTGTGGCTACTTTTCACAAATTATAGAGATAAGCACATGTAAGTATGAGCAGAGAATTCATTCCTAACAGAATGTTTCATGCGAATGTTCACTATAAAGCGCTATGTCTTAAGTTATAAAGAAACATTCTAGTAAATTAGCAAATAAATAGCATTGAGTAGTTGATTTTAGACGTGCTTTTCTGTTTCACTTGTATTTCTGATTGCTATTAATTAAAAATGTGGCAATTCATATAGCAACGTAAAACTTACGGTGGTACAGATGAGATGTTGACAAGATTTAAGAGTAGAAAGAATTAACGGAATAACTGTCCTTAACAAAGACTCCCAATGGACACAATTTATCAAGGGTATTGAGAGGTTAAACATGGTTGGACGACTTTTATCAGTGGTTTGCAAATAAATACCAAACAAAATGATAATCTATTGACTTTAAAACCACTGAAAAAGAGCGAATATATACTGATTACAGCTGAAACTATTAGGCGTATTTTAACTGTATATAGTTAAAAGAGTTCGTTTCAGTGCTGTTATGTGTCATAGTAATGGTATTTAATGTATTCCTGGCTTTGCTGAATAAGCACATTTCAAAGCCATCAAAATGTGTGAGAGTGGCACCACATTACCTGAAACTGCACAGTGACAAACATGATGCAAAGCGACTTCATAGTTGGAGATAGGGAAGACTGCTTTGATGATAAACTAGTACTAGAATAGAAACAATGAAAACTGGTTAGGAAAGACCATGATTGTCACACCAACGTTACCTCTTCTGATTACTTTCCAAATCGACTGACAGTGAGTGATAAATCTGTGTATTTTGAGACTAAATAGTGTGGTCTTTATGAACACAGTGAATTGTTAAGAGTTTCTTAGGTGTTTTTGGTATACGGTTAATTGTGTTAGAAAATAATTGTTGCATATCTTAAAATATGTATAAATGATGAGTACCAATAAAACGACCACTGCTCTAACTTCTTTGGAGCCCGAGGGGTTTTGTTAATGTTTTAATTAAGCAGCTATTGAGAAATTCAGAAAGTGCTTCTTCATCTAACGAGCAGATAGTTAGAAAAGGGAACATAAAGGTTTTGTGAGGACCTCAGACCAATAAATGTGGTAATATATATTAATGCCTTTTAGTTTCCAGGTACATAAACAAGTACTTGAATGCCTTGAAAGATATGTAAATATTCAATATAGTAGATAAGGTTGTTGGTGAACTTAATTGCATGTAGAGGGTAGGCTAAAAATTACTTTCAACACTTGAGAATAACGCGTATGAATTCTACATTATGTCATTCAGTCTGCATAATGTGTGTTCTATTTTCGAAAAAGATAATGGAACTTATGATATTCTTGTGCTTCAAATACACCGGCTTAAAATTGAAACTAGAAAAGTTTACATTCATACATGTGGAATTGATGCTGCTCTATAAGAAAGTATGTATTCATGAAGTGAAATGTTATCATGATCAAAGGCTAGCCACCAACTTTCACTTTACCTAAACATACTTTCTCTCATAGAATTCGTACTACACCTTTTTAAGTTTTACATGGTATTGTTGATAACTTGTGCCATCTTCTGCTGCAAGATAACTGCACCATTGACTAGAGCTAATACATTATATTATATGGATACTCAATTTTAATTGTGATTTTGGCTGAAGTACCAGTTTTTTTATCATTCTTTACAAGACTATTTTTTCATCCTAGGTACTGATGCCCATGATAATGGAACCAGAGTAGTTTTCTTCACAGGAATAGAATGGTATGGGACATACATATGCATATCATACGCTGACTACTCCTGAGTGCCAGTGCAGTATAAGAAAGAAACTACTTGCAGTTATTATATATGTCAAAAACAACCATCATTTCTTGTATGGTAGGAAATTCACTATTCAAGTTGACCATGCATCATTGAAATGATTACTGAACTTCAAAGTCCAGAAGACATGGCTGTGCATTTTATAATAATGCAGCAGAGGTACTGCTTCAGTGTACAATACTATCCAAATCTACAGCATGGGCATACTGACTGATTATTTTGTTAGACAGTGAAATAATCCGTAGTTTCAATATTTAGTTCCTGTACGTCATGTGCATATCAGTGATGATAAATCATAAAAGCAGTAACAATTCTGTATTTAAACATCACAACTGACCAGTTACTGCTTTTGAGAAGAGCAAGTGAAAGTCTCCAATAGCCTGAATACTTCTTCCTTAGCAGTAAAATACATCATGGCCATCGCAATCTGTGTAGCCAGTTATGAGTACACATTGACATACTGGACAATAATTTTGAGCCACTGATATAAAGTAGCAAACCTATGATGCAACTAAATGCACTGGATACAAAAAATAGATTACATACAAAATTGTAGAAATCAGTAATGTCAATTTAAATCCAAGTTAAACATTACACACTGTTAAGTGTTATAGTGTTTGTAAAACAATGAAGATGAAGTAAGAGAGAAATCTTTATGGATTATATTATCTGTTGGTTAGTCTAATATGAATCTAATTAATAAAAAGATAAAATGAAACAATTTCAAATGAATGAAAGCAAAAGTCTTTGAAGTTTCAATAATTTAAGTATCACAAATTTTCAAAATAAAGTCTTAACTCAAAGTTAATCTTAGAATCTATCAGTACAGGAGAGACTCTAGCTTTTTATGCTCAAAACAAAACAAAGCTAGCAAGCTCAGTGCTCTCAAATCACTCTCATGATACAAGACCACATCGCTATTGCACAAGAGTGGGCTACGACCCCAAAACACTACCTTACTTACAAACAAAAAAGATAGCTGTCTATTCTATCACACCTCAAATGAAATTATAGCTATCCTTTATGCATTAAAGATAAAAAGAGTAAATTTGTTCCCGTGCACAGCTACGGTAAGGAATGTATTATGTGTTTACTGAAATCTACTAAGGCTTTTTGGTTTCATTCCCAATTTTGATGCAGTGATCTGAAAGAATGCAACCTGTCATTCATAATAAGGCATTTTCCTATTACTTATTACTCATCTACAGCGGATATTTTGGGCAATATTTTGTGGTACCATACGGATTGAAATTCGTTTCTCCAGCTTTGAAATACGAAGCTTTATTCGTAGGGTCAGTCAGGGATCCTGAAGAAAACTTAAATTATTTACTTGATCGATTTTCTAAAATAGACCAAAATTTGACGTAAGCAGAAATTTCGAAAACAGTTACATAATAACAAAAGGGAAGAAACGATACACCACCTTCCTGTACTGCATTTATTTTGTTTATGGTAAGGCACCTTAGACCCCCTGCTACTGTTCTGAAATTTGATCTTTAAATTACGTTGAAGACAACCGACAGGCAGTACCAACCGCAAACTTTTGGCTTAATCTTTACCAACAAATAATGAAGCCAAGTGTCATAGTATAATTAAAGGGTAGTCATGTTTGGTGATTCGAATACCCTAAACATTTGACCATGCTAAGCCCGAATAAAATCCTGTTGTTGTTTTTTGGCCTCATTTTTTTTCACACGAATATTGTTTTCATTAGATATTATGATTTTTGTCACTGTGCACCAATAAACTACAGCGAGGAAAAACGTGACACTCAGTTGTAACCAACATTAGCTTTAAGACTACAACCCTCTTATTTGGAATAAACCTATACTTAACAGAACCAACCAGATTTTTAAAAATATACGGTGATAACTTCTCGTTATGGAATTCGTGGGCTGAATGGCCACATCAGAGACCCAAGTGTTGAAGCAAAGTTGTCTCTAAATTAAAGCTACCCTCAGTGGCTCAGCGATATGTCTGAAGACTTACAACGCTAAAAACCGGGTTTCGATACTCTTGGTGGGCAGAGCACAGATAGCCCATTGAGTAGCTTTGTGCTTAATTTAATACAACAACAACAAATTAAAGCTATTGACAGAAAGGGACAAGTCAGTCACTCGGTCCCTCACACCTTAACCAGATTGTGAGATGGTTTTTCATGGTTATAACGCTCGAACTGCTGAAAACGTGGAACGTATTTAGTACATTTACGCTTGTACTTTGGACTTTCCGACCCAAAACCTGCTGCACTAACAATTAAGCCAAACATCTTGGCGAATAAGCTATGGATACTTAAGCTTTTCTGAAAATAACCTATTTGTAAAATAATGGTAAAATAAACCCCAGACAATAATTAATACTAACTTCTAATTCGTCTCTCTGGATAGATAGCATTGCTTATATAAAGGATGCACACATCAAAATAAAAAGTATAGTTTTCACTAACAAAAACAGAAACAAAATGTGTGAAAGTTCAAAATGAAGAATGGAAAGAAAACAATGCCACCGTTAAAAAAATAAAGTTTGATCAACAGACAACAATAAACCTCGAAATCGTCCTGTTGTAATACTTGTACTTTTATTCTTAATTGGTCAACAATACAGCCGAATACTTTCAAGACCTACAGACAATAAAGGGTCTCAACCTGATTCTACTGTAACATTTGTAATTTTTTATTCAGTGGCTCACAAAGCTTGGTAGCTATATATTATCAGATTATTGTAGTTTAATTGACAACGAAGGACCTCATCATTATCCTGGTTTAATTCTTGTAATACATTCTTTAGTAGCAGCTGCATATTTTCTAATTAATGTTGGTCAACAGATAATAAAGAACCATAACAACATTCTACTCTATTCTTCAATGAGTAAAAGAACTTTATTTTCAACTGAGTGAAAGTAAGCAGACAACAGTAAATTTTAACACTATCCTTCTATAAGGTAATCAATGATGACAAAAAGATGAATTTTTCTATTTTTGTGAACATGAGTCTTTTTTTTTTTACTGCAAGTGGGTACAATAACCTCTTATAATCTTTTTTTCCATCACATGCACCGACGCTATATATCACAAAGGTTAATCATTAAATATCTTAGGTGTTTGTTACCTTCATTGTCACAATGAGAACGTATAAACTCTACAGCACGATACAGAAAATATAAGCCTAAGGACATATTCTTTGACACTTTTCTAAGAAAACCCAATGCCCGCTCTTCCGCCAATGTTTGGTACTCCAGATGTGACACCCCAGACTGTCTTATACGTAGTAGAATAAATAAAAACTATTCCTATCTCTCTTTATTTGTTGTCATTTCATTATTTTTCTTTTCTTTCTGTACCCCGCTGGTACAGCTGAAAGTTTACGGACCTACAACGCGAAAATCAGCGGTTCGATTCCCCTTGGTGGACACAACAACTAGCCTGATATGGTTTTGCTATAAGAAAATCACAAACACTTGTTTATGAAGTGTTTTCTCTTGAGACTTTGAATGATATTTTCGATAAAATATCTTTTATGATAATTTCTAAACAAGTAACATCATTATATCTGATACTAAAATATAATGCAATGACTAGAAAATAGCTGAAACTTAATATGTAAATCAAGAACTGAAGTGTTTTCTGTATGAAAGAGGAACAGCTGATATACACTATACTGTCAATCAGTAGTTTGGTATGAAAATGATCTTGTTTTACACTTTCAAGATGAGTCTTTTATGTTTATCACATTATAAACAGTGGCTGCCTCAGTAATCGTAAACGATCATTATTAATTTTTGTATTTTTTCACTTGTACATAACGAAACGTTTCTTTACGTTTAAGCTCATTTTGTAACAGTCCTTGATAGCGGCCTGAATCTAAATCTAATTACCTATACGTGTGGATATATAGCTTGTAGTATGTAATTCATGGTTTGTCATTTATGTCAAACACTGAAACGTTTTACAGTTTGTAAATTACAATGATCCTATAAAGTTTCAGTTTCCCATGAGTTTCTTGACAATATTTGGTGATTATTGCAGTTTGTTCTGTTCACGAATTGCAATAAACGATTCTAAAACATCTATAACTCAATTATTTACTGAATTGGAACTTATTATACACTATAATCAAGTTCTAACGAATGTTGCATGTTATTATCCCATTGTTCTCGATCTACTAAGTGAGGAAATTCAGATCTGTGGCTCTATATTTTTAGCCCTTGACATCGAACCGAACTTTAAACATAAATTATGTTACAAATATTCTTATAATGTGATATTATCATATTAAAGTTTTTTGCAACTCCAACATATGCTAGATTTTGTTCGTTTGCTCTTAAGCACAAAACTACACAATGGACCATCTGTGCATAGCCCACAGTGGATATTTAAATCTTGATTATAAGGTCCTGTTATGTATCACGATTTTAAGTAGCCTAAAACTAAGATAAATTGTAATTTAAATTTAGAAGTGAAATAAATATCGATACTGATATAATTTATGATACTTTCCAACAAACAAGAAACACATAGTTTCTTTTTTTTAATAATACAAATATATTTCAATATACAAACAATAACAGTTAATATAAATAATGATTCATGTACAAATGTGTTACTAACTTACAAAAATACTGAGTCTTCAGTTTGATCCGGCACTTCCTTGGTATCTTATCGAGGGTTCATGCTTAGCAAATTAATTTCGAATTGACGTAAATACAATTTACTTAACCGGGAGTTAGCTAGCTATATTCTTCTTTCTTCACCAGTAACACGTAGAGTTTTCCACCGTTGATATTATGTAACGTTTTTGTAAAAATATTAATGTGTGATGTAAATCCGCTGAAATTAAATGGTTTGTAATGTTCGGGATTTAAAAAACGTTCCTAATTAAATATCTGAAGTTCCATTAATAAGCATTCATCACAGTTATACCTTGTGATGTTTACAGTATACCAACTTGACAAACCGATAATATATACTGTCTCTTGGCGCGTCGTGTTGGTTACATTTCTAGGCGTGAGAAGAGTATCTAGTCTCAGCCTGCACAAAATATAAAAGATGAACTGGATTTTACGTACATATGTATATATATATTTCACTGAAGAATTTTCTGCAACTTTAGTGAAAAAGCGGGAGTTTCGCAACATAGGTTTAACAGTAGAAGTTAAGTACATTTCTAATATAAATTTAACTTAAACAAACATCAATATTAAAATAATAAATGCATCACACTTCTTTCCTTAAAGAGTTACAAATTGGCTAAAGCCAATTTTTAACTAAGATATATGTACATATATTGACAACAACGCATCAAACATCATACAGCTTCAATAATCATAATGGTATATAACGTACAATCAATACAAATAACCATATACAATAAAATTACATAGTACGTGAAAGTGCATTAGCACAAGTGTTATCAACCCCTTTCACATAGATTATCTTCAGCTTGTACTATTATAATGATAAATTTCAATTAAACGGGCTTCTGGTTTTGCCCTTCATTTAGTTCAAAAACATCTACCAGTTATGATCAGTGTAAATTACAATAAGTTGTTGTGATGCGGATGCATAGGTATTACCTGATGGGAAGGAGCTAGTATGTTGGGAAGAAATAAAATATTGCCCAGTTTGTTATCAAATGTATCAGGCTTTAACTGATCTAGAAAAAGGTTAAATTTCCTAATGATTCTAATATTTTATATATTTAGAACTAATTTAGATTCATTTTCCAAATTATGAAACACAAATTAATCAATGAAACATTCTGTTGGAATACAACAACTAAATTGGTGACTTTTGTGAATTTACTCCATAAAAATAGCCACTATCAAAAGAAATAGTAATTAACAAATTACCTTGAACAGTAAATACAACCAAGACGAACAGAGAAAATTTTAGTTGACAACAGTTTTATAGCTCTATTTTGTTTCAAAACATAAATTGTATGAGGAAAAGCTATTGACCATCTGCTATAATTTCTTCATCAGTGACTCTGCTTGTTAACAGCTATTTTTACTACTCATCAAAGAATGCGCTGTCTACATCATAAGCTTACTTTTTACGATTATTATGGGCTAGACAATATTTGCATGAACATAGATTTCCACAGGACATGAGTTAGAAATTAATAATATGATAAGCTATTAAAGAGGACGGCCTATTCTAGTTTCAGCTTAAAATCGACAGCACTAATACATGCAAAACTGAAGCCTAAAAATCATTGTTACAAATAGAAGTAATTCATCTTACTATTCACAAAGATAAAGGCTACAGAATATTCAAAATGCATGTATATATTACATATTATTATCACTTTTCATTTCCAAGTTGTACACTTTTTATTCTAATTATGAATTTCGACATTATTTCATTATAATTGAATATTCCGTTCTACAGGAGACGAGGCAACCTTCTTTAAGAAACTTATCCCTGTAATTAGGATAATGTTAATACATTTTAGTTATCCTTATTTTACCATTCTATTACCAAGCATCGATGAGCAAAATCAAACAAATCTTGCACTAGGAAAAGTCATTCTCGGTCTTTACGCAGCAATAATTATTTTTCAGTGTTTATTTAATAACATGAATATGAAACTACCAACGAAATAAGCATCTTTGGTAATTGTTATTTAGTAGGACTTTGCCCGATTTAAGTACGGACAAAAATTATATATGTCTATTTTGAAACGATTTCATCGTTTAAGTGTCACAGTGTGTCTCTCATTGTGTTGTAATTATTATAACAAGACAACTACGAATGTTTTCATCGTTATCTAATTTGCGTATGATGTGGTATTCTATTTTTTTAAAAAATAATTCTTTTTACACAGGTAAGTCACTTACGCATAACAGAAAGTTCCAATATTTGGGGATAGAACGTAACATATGTTAAAATTAAGAAATAAATGGGATAAGAGAAAAGAATATGTTTTAAAAAAGTGTGAAAATGTGAACAAGGTAGATCTTGAACTTCGGTTTAAAATTAAAAATACTTTGGTTAAGTCTAATTTACGAAAATATAAAAGAATACACAGACATGCTCCAAGGCCATGTTAGTATCTTTGATATTTTATTCATTATACTGGACAACAGAACTTTGTTTGAGGTGAGTGGTGCAGGTTTTAAATATGTAATCAGAAATTTCCTATTGCTCCTTTATTTTGAGATATTGTAATATTTCAGTATGCTATCAAAACTATATAAAATACCATGTAATCAAATCAGTACAATAGATTTAAGCTGTAAAGTCTGAAATGAAGTTTACTTGAAGAGTTTAATAGGAAAACGCATGCATACTGATAGCATTATATTGGTGTGAAATTTTAAATACATTGCTCATACAGTGTTCACTCGCCACTTCGCGGGCTCGGCCGACCCCCACATATATATAAAATAATAAACATTAAATCTAAAATATAGCATTAAATATTATATTAAAAATAAATATAATTAATAGTGTAAAGAAAAAAAACAGGTATATTTTGAGATATAAACATATATTTGAGTTTATAACAGCGTAAAAATGGAAACAGAACCAACTGGAAAGGCTATAGATGTACTCATTGTGCGTCTGCGAAGGCTACGCGAGATCAGCTTCATGGCGTAGCGATGTGCAAGACGGGCTATGATTGGTGCAGAAATGAAAGACGGCCAATGACAGCTACCCATTTTGATTGCCTGTGATTGGTGCTGTCAATAACAATGTTTTTTCCAGCCGAGCAAGAAAGAAATGGTACCGGTGGCAAGTACTGTTCCTGAAGTTGTAACGACCGACGAAGAAATTGCCGATTCACCTTCCACAGAATCCCCCGAAAAGATACCACCTGCTGAAGATATGTGATTTTTAATTTTAAGGCTTAATATCTTAATAATTGTTCTTATTATTTCAGCAATAATGAACAGTATTGTAATGGGAGGGTTAAATAGTTGTACAGGGAGGATTTTAAAAGTCTAAATGCACATAAATATATACGTAAAAATCGGCGATCCCACTTCCCGGAAAATCTTCTTTCGCGGGGGGTTTTGGAACGCATCTACCGCGATACACGAGGGAACACTGTATATGCTATTTGTTTCTCGATATAATTGTAACGAATTGCAATACTTTTGCTTCATTTCCATGCTCACCTGTTCCACTCGAGAATCACAAAACCTCACATGTTCACTCTACTAGAGTAACTGAGAAATCTCTAGCCTGAACATAAAAGGTGTGACGTAAGACACCACTCTCTGAATTGCCTCTCATTCAAACTGTTGGTGACGTCACCTCGTTCTTCATAAACCAAAATGAAGTCTGATCTCATTACTTGCATCGTACTCATGAAATAATAACATTCTACAAAACTTCGTTGTTGTTTTTTTATTTTTAACTCTAGTTCTGTAAACATAACTCTTCCTACAGATCTTTTATAAAATAATTTGAAATGATAGTTGCCTTCAATTCAAGTAAAGTATAAAAATCACATTTCTGCTACATTTCTATAAAATATATTACAGTTTCACTGATAAAAACGTCACACACACAGTAAAAGTAGCTTACTTCCACTATTCTGAGAAGAAGATTGGAAACCAAGAGAAACACTGCGCTCAACATGTGTGTTGCAGTTTGAACATTTGGCCTGACACAGTAGCTGAATAGTAGGAGAGCAAGTAGGCCACTTGCAGTTCACATGTTAAGACATGAACATAAATATCATCAAACTGACTGCTATTTTTGCATGACTAATTTTTCTGGATATGGAAGTAAAACTTAACAATACATTAAAATTCCAGACATTTCATCTGCAACGAAACTACCGCTTATGGGAATGATTTTCCAGTTTCACATTCACCAGCGAACTGGGAAACAGAACAGTTATCCAACAAAAAACCGACAATGAATCAACTTAATCTTAATAGATCTATTACTGTTGAAGCTCAACATAAGCTACCTCACTTATCACACAAGAAGAGATAAAGTATTTGATTCGTGACTTGTCTGTATCAAAGCAGAATATATAATAATATATTGAGTACATCTATCATAACTCGAAAGCCAGAACCAATCAGTAAATTTCAACATGATTTTTGCAAATGAGCATCGTTAAATTACTTTGCTTTAAAATATAATTTTAAGGACTCACTGCTATTCCATTAAAACGTGTTTCTAAATAAGGACGTCATAAAAAATAATATCTAAGCTACTTTGCTCTAAAATCATTATATAACATAACATCATGTTTAGGGACAACGACAGACCTATTAGTCTACCTAAATTGATTAAAAGCAAATAAAACCTTTAAACTAGTCCTTATCATCCATATAGTTACCAAGCTCTTTCTTAAATTCACTTGAATTTTACTGCATTCACAACATCCAAAGGCCAACCACTCTGTTAGAAAAATAAAACTGTTTTAGCTGAATCTGACTCCTACCCTGCCAAAATTTATATATCTTTGTCCCATAGCTCTGCTATTTGTGTCGCTAAATTTGTAAATGGATGATGCATAACAATATCAATTCTCCGTTCAATCTTAAATTCCTTAATCAGATCCCCACTAAGGGAAAAAAATTCAAAGATCTTAACCTTCGCTCATGTGACAGCCTTTCCAGCCTGCTAATTTTTACATTTTGAGCAAAATTTTTTCATACATCCTTTTTAATATCATAATTTCCATTTTAACTGTTTTGATCTTTAGTAGCCCTCTTCTGAACAACCCTTTCTAACTATTTAATGTTCTTCTTAAGATAAAGAGCCAAAGACTGAATACAGTACTCCAAATGTGGTCTAATCAATGACCTATAAAGTGAAATTATAGCCTCTTTAAACTTTCATTCAATATTTCTGCAAATACAACCTAAAATCCTATTTGCTCTACCACTTATAACAGCACACTTAAGATACTGACTGATTACGCCGAGATCTTCTTCTTTCAGAACACTGTTAAGGCTTTTTCCATCAAGAATATACTTGAAATATAAAGTATGATAATCCAGATGTATTATCTTGCATTTATTATAATTAAAATTCATTTGCCATTTAATTGCCCAAATCACTAAGTAATCTAATTCTTTTTGTAATACTGTGACGTCCTCTTCACAGGTAGCAACACACAATATCATAGTATAATCAGTAAATTTAAGTAATTTATTGAACATTCCTTCATCTATGTCATTGACGTACAACAAAAAGAGCAAAGGTCTTAAAACTGAGTCCTGAGTTCCCCCACTTGTGACATTACTCCAGTTTGACTGAACTTCAATTATGACAACCTCCTGATTTCTCCCATACAGCCACTATTTTATACAATTTGCTAGCTTATCCCCATTTCTAAATATATCATTTTACAACCCTTTTAAAGGTTTGAAAATCCAGATGTATCAAATTTACACTATTACACTTAATATACATAAACAGTAATCTTTTCAAAGAATGTCAAAATATTTGCAAGACAAGAGATTCCTTAGTAAAACAATGTTGATTATCTAATAAAACACTAAATTTAATTAAATGACTTTGTAAAGCATCTTTTGTCAGAATTTCCAAAGCTTTTCTCAAAACTGATGTAGGATTAATAAGCCTATAGTTAATGGGAATAATTTTTTATTTCTTCTTTCGAAAAGAAAAGTGACATTAGCTAACTTCCAATATTTATATTACAATATAACTAGGCCTGGCATGGCCTAGCGCGTTAAGGCGTGCGCTTTGTGATCTGAGGGTCGCGGGTTCGCGCCCGAGTCGCGCCAAACATGCTCGCCCTCCCAGCCGTGGTGGTGTATAATGTGACGGTCAATCCCACTTTTCGTTGGTAAAAGAGTAGCCCAAGAGTTGGCGGTGGGTGGTGATGACTAGCTGGCTTCCCTCTAGTCTTACACTGCTAAATTAGGGACGGCTAGCACAGATAGCCCTCGAGTAGCTTTGTGCGAAATTCCAAAACAAACAAACCAATATAACTTCCAACTACTTAAGGACTTATTTATAAAAATAGTAACAAGTGGCTTGCATGTCTAATCCTCAGCATCCTTCAAAACTTTTGGGTATTATCATTTGGCCCAGTAGCCTTATCATTTTGTAAACTTCCAAATTTTTCTCTACAAGCTCAGAATTAATATTCTTGTCCTACCTCATTGCCACGTATCAACTGTTCAAGATAAGGAATACTGCTTAAATCTTCGTCGGTACAAACTGAACAAACAGCTGAATATAACAACCTAACCATCTCCTAATAATCAGATACAAGGATTCTTGCATCACCCCAACCGTAAAATTTAGTTTACCTTTAATGAACTGAGAGAAATCCTTACTGCTAATTTTTACATTTCGAGCAAAGTTTTTTCATACATCCTTTTTAATATCATAATTTCCATTTTAACTGTTTTGATCTTCTGTGATATTATAAATCTATTGTCATACCAGTTAATTTATATTTCTTTAAGTTGTAATGTTTTTCTGTAACTTTATCTCTTGTATCCTATGTGAGCCAATCTGTTTTTTACTTGTAGTCATCCTTTTATTTCTGAAAAAATACGTTTATCTTTGATATTTAAAAGTTCTTCTTAAAACCTTTTCCACATTTGATTAATATCTCCAAATAATGCAGCTGTCCAACTTACAACAGATAAAGCAGGCATGCAGTGGTTTTATTACCTTGATATGTTTTACACTTTGTACACTATTTCCTGCATATTGAATTCGAAAATAATATCCATTTTCCTCCGTCACCTAAAGAGTTTTCGCAACATGTGGAACATTTTCATTTAAATTGGGTCACATTTGTTTATGCTTAAAATGTTGATGGTTATAGATTTCTCTAGACCAACCGTAACGTGAGAGACTTTGATCGTTCTGGAACCCAAACATAATAACAAAAAAATGGTTGTTGAGGTAAATGAAGTAATATTTTTATCTAAGAAGGAGTTTTTTCTTATTGATTTGTATAAAATAACGATAAACTTTACATTATAACCTCTTTGACAGCTATAATTAGTTGAATTACGGAAAATTCGTTAGTAAAACCAAAACAACTTTTATGAAATTTAAATTCACTGGGCTGCGGCATCTCTTCAAAATCTGAGTTTCTAAAACTTATAACTAATATATCATTATTTATGATTTCCAGATGAAACAAAACATCAAACTTAAGAGAAATGATGACTTGCACTCAGATGCTGCCCAGTTCCACTCTATCAACAATTTTTATATTAGAAGATAACAATAAATCTACTATAACATTGTTTCTAGTACGTTCCTTGACCAATTGCTGAAGAAAAACATGTTGAACAGTTTCAAAAACGTTTCTTAGTCTTTGCTCTTCGTGGCTTAACTCTAGCATTTCTCATTGTTTACCTGAAATTAGAATCATCAATAATTATGATTTCATGAACAGCTGAAATTTTAATTTCACTGTAATGTCTCTCCCTAATTTTATCAGAAAAGCCGGTATAGCCAGATGGTTAAGGTGCTTGATTCGCAATCTTAGGGTCGCGGGTTTGAATCTCCATTACACCAAACATGCTCGCCCTTTTAGCCGCGAGGGCGTTATAATCTAACGATCAATCCCACTATTCGTTGGTAAAAGGGTAGCTCAAGAGTTGACGGTGGATGGTGATGACTAGCAATTTTCATTTTAGTTTTACACTGCTAAATTAGATACGGTTAGCTCGAAATTCCAAAAACAAACAAACAAAACAATTTCATCAAAATCATCTAGTGGTCTTTAACAAATTCGCAATGAAAATCTTTTCCCTTTATATACATTAACATAAACACAGATGGATTCAACCTCTTTGCTATTATTCTTGGAAGTCTGAAAGTTAATAACATTAGAAATTGGATTTCGATACCTGTGGTGGACACAAAACAAATAGCCCATTGTGTTGTGTAGCTTATTGCTTAACAAAAATCAAACTAATTATAAACTACTAAATCTCGTGAAATTGAAAACTGAATATTTAAAATCTTGGGGTAATTGTTTAAAATCTAGTACAATCATAAGACTTCCACTCCAATAATGGTGCTAAACAAATAAAAAAGAAAACCTTGTTTAGCAAATACATTATAAATCTTGACTGTGAAAAGTAACACTAAGTTAATCAATAATAGAGACTACGTAACAACTGATTTGGTTACAGAGGGCCTGGCATGGCCGAGCGCGTTAAGGCGTGCACTCGTAATCCGAGGGTCGCGGGTTCGCGCCCGCGTCGCGCTAAACATGCTCGCCCTCCCAGCCGTGGGGGTGTATAATGTGACGGTCAATCCCACTATTCGTTGGTAAAAGAGTAGCCCAAGAGTTGGCGGTGGGTGGTGATGATTAGCTGCCTTCCCTCTAGTCTTACACTGCAAAATTAGGGACGGCTAGCACAGATAGCCCTCGAGTAGCTTTGTGCGAAATTCCAAAAAAAAAAATGGTTACAGAGAGAAAAATCCGTTTCAAAGAATGGAACGGTTAACACTGTCAGCTATGTAAGCCCGTGTTATGGATTTAAAAAAGATAGAGAGCACCATTATACATATTCATGGCGTCAAAGGTGATTTATCTTGGTTAATTCTTTATTATATTCTTCCTAAAAAAAATAAGCGTTCTAGAACTAAATTATCTTGATAAATGTAGTGTCAGCAAAAGAAAGCAGACAATTAAAATCTTATCGTAAAAAATTATGACTTTTAATCGTAAAACAAGAGTTTCAGAGGCTAAAACTGCAGTGCATATTATTAACTCAACAATAAGCTGCGAAACAACTATTTCTCAATCTCCTGATATCTATACTTGTTTCCTCTGCGTCATACAAAATGTCTATGATACCACATCTTCCCATACAATGTACTCGTATCTTCAAGACATTTGTTAATTAAAAACCATCTAGCAAACTGGTTTTCACCTGCAACGGATTTCGTTCTTGAAAGATCATCTTTGAGAGCATTGTAGATACGCAGTTTAACTCTAGTCTGAATACGATTATAAACGCTAATATCTTCTCTTGCTATTTCGTTACGCTTGTAGTGTTTAAGCAGCACTATCAACTCATTTTTGCGGAAACATTCTAACTTACATGGCATGACATAATGTTAGATGAATGTTTTGGAAGCGACGCATATCGTACAGTCAATAAATTAACCCAATTAATGTTTGCTATTATACTCGCATCACGGCAGTTTACGAATCCTGCAAGATTCAACATACGTTTTGCTTAACATTTATACTTTACAATGCTGCTTTGTTTAAAAAAAAGTTAACACCTGGAGGGCATGAAATACACAATCCGACAACTTTGTTAACGTTCTCGATATGCTCGATTACTGGAGCAATTTATTCTTAGTGGTGTCCTTCGGAATAAATAAAAGGCTTTTGGAAACACTTCAAGCCAGCTAATTTATATATTTTAAAGATATGCCATCATACCTGCCAACCTTCAAGAAGAGGCTCTGTCAACAATTGTATTGTTAGGTGATATTACACTATATATCAAAAAGGAGTAACACAAGTAAAGTTTTTCTCGTGTTATTTGAAAACAAATAAAAAACTATGCTTTTCTCACGATCTTCTGAGCTGTAATATGCATACGAATGTTTAAATTAAAACATTAAAACCTTTCCTTAAGTATTTAAGTTATAGCTGCACAAAAGATTGTTTACGTATAACCATACCTAATTTTGAACTGGCTGACTTAAAGGTTGGCAATAAGTCAATAACCTCCACAGTCAATTCTAGGGCTATTTCTATCTAAAGAAATAGTAGTATCTGATCGCCAAACGCACTCACAGCCCCAAGTGTGAATCGCATCGCAACGTGAGCCATAAATCCCTGTGCAGAATGAGACTGGATGAGTTTATGTTCCATGTGATCACAGATTCAATTTCTGAGAAAAAAACAACAAATATCCAACTTTACGTTGGTTATATTTAAGCCATAACAAGTTAACCAAATCGTGAATAATGCCAGTTCGATTTATAATAAAAATGTTTTATATAAATTATTATTTTCACCTTCGCAGATAACCTTAAAAATGAAGACTTTTAAGTCTTACTGTGATATTAGCTGAGAACTGAACTCTATGTGGAAATTTCTGTACATTTTAACATTAGAAGTGTGGATTGTTTGATTTAAGTAAAGCAGCATTGTCTGCTCCAGTTACGACGGACAATCAAACAAAGAATTTTAACGTTATCAGTTCGTAAACTTACCATTATCCGCTGAGGCAGCTATTGAGAATTGATCACCGTACGGAAATTCCTGTACATGCAACGTCACAAGTTTGCCAGTTCAGTGTAATCTTACTAGAGAACTAAGCTACATATGGAAATTTATGTGCATATAACGTCACTGGTTTGCCAGTTCAGTGTGATATCGCCAGGAAAGTGAGCTCCATGAAGAAATTTCTGTGCTTTCAGTCATAGGCGTAACGAAAGAAGTTTCTAAATGGGGTAAGAGCTTGGCAACAAAAATCTCATCCTTTTATCCTTGCTACTATACAATAATGTATCTTATCTTTCGCAAGCCTTTTTTTTTGCCTTATTTTTCATCTACTTCAATCCTCGTGACCATAAGTAAACACATACTTCTGAAATCGTTCTTCAATTACTTCGACTTTTTTTAGTCGTAATATTAGAGCAAATAACGTTTACTACATAATTTCGTGTATTAAACTAATAATGTATTTTTTCATTGTTACTCGAAGTCGTAGAATATTACCTATGCATAAAAAATGCACTAAAATTCTAACTCGAACGTTTCAAATAATTTTAAAGCTAATACTAACAATGAAAATAAAAGTAAAAAAAGTTTCTTCTGAAAATTGCCCAGTATGACGAGGGAGTTGGGAAGCTCTAGTGATAATCTGATGGTCACGGGTTCGAATCCCGGTAGCATAACAACCATACTCGCTCTTTTATGCGTGGAGGCGTTATACGTGACGGCCAATGCCACTAGTCGTTAATAAAAGAGTAGCCCAAGAGTTGGTGGTGGGTGTGATGATTAGTTGTCTTCCCTCTAGTTTTACACTACTAATTATGGACTGCTAACGCAGATAGCTCTAGTTTAGTTTTGCGCGAAATTCAAAACAAACAAATTTCTGAAAATACTTTAAGTGTTATTTAGGGAAACTATATATCAGAAAAGGGTAAAATAACGACTAGGATTTCTCTACTTGTTGCTTCCCGGTGGCTCAGTGGTAAGTCTGTTAATTTACAACCCTAGATGTCAGAGTTGGAAACCGGTGCTAAACAGAGCAGAGCACAGACTGCCCGTTGTGTTGCTTTGCGCTCTATAAAGAACAAACAAACCTTTTTTATTGCAATTTTAGGCATTATTTGAGTCCGCACTAACTATAGGAAGATCGCGCGTGCATTCCATGGAAATGGAACAAATTGTTCAATATTCATGATAAACTCAGAGGACTTAGTATTGTTATCTCCGAGATTTATCAAAAGTAATTTCAACTTAGCAGCACACTGGGTACTCTGAAACATCCATAATGGGTTACATATAGAATTGTTTAAATTAATCTTAAAAAAACAAAAATGGATAATAACTTTATGTGTTCGATTTATTGTTCGTTGAAGAACATACCTTAAGTATAATAAAGACACTTTTCAATTACTTAAACTACCAGTTTCTTTCTCCTCTCACGAACAAAGCTTGTCCTCGGGCTTTATCTCAGGGTCGTTAGACACTGATAATGTGGCTACCTGAAGGTTGTGGTATTGTGTTTATGTCTGTGTACGTTTTTTATGCTTCTTATTCACAAAATCGAGCCATTGACCCCAAAATTGCCAAATGAAGTACTCGAAAACCTGAGTTACAAGGTTAACCCATTAAGCATTCCTAGTAAGGCGATTTTCTAATAAATCTATCTGTCGATTTTTGTCATTAGACCCTCTTTTTTTTCTGTTTCTACAATAACATGTTTCTACAAAGGATAGACAGACAAATCTCAAACCACACATCTTGATAAAGATTTTCACAGACACTTGAATGTATGTGGACATCGATTTTTAAAACTACGCTTATTCTCTTAGACCTACATCATGGAGATTTGACAGGTCTGTGGTTTAATGGTAACTCTGTGACCCAAGTTTTCATGCACAACTTTCTTATTGAAATTAATGATTCAGACCAGTATTTGGGTAGAAGAGTGTGAGCCTTTTCAGTGTCTAATATTCGTTTATTATTTCATTGACAACACTAAGAGATGTTCTCAACGCTATCGCCATTCGATACGGAATCCAGTATTGTATATGTTGGGAAACCTTTTCAGAAAAGGTTCTGTTCATACATCTTACCTTCCCTAGGATCCAAACATCCACCTACGTGTTACCATGTGTGGCGACTCATAAATGAAAAGATTAAAGTCTAGTAGTTGAGTGGTGTCAGGGATACTGCAACACACCAATTCAACCTTGAATTTTTGTAGACGTGTGGCCCTGGAGTAACCCTTATATTAAATTAGCTTGCCTTACGTGACTAAACTGGTGTTGCAAACATTATGTCTGGTCTTTTGGTACAGTGTATACAGTAATTTGGCAAGGATGTCCTGTCTTTGTTTGACAGCGTAGCACATGCCCTTTTATTACATCATGGTGGGTGTAGTCGGTAGGCACTGAACCATTTTCGTTTCTTAAGGATTTTCAAAGTAAAAAAATATTGGTAAACGACCACAGATAGATGATCCTATTACTAACTTTCTACTTCTATTGTCACTCCTGCATCTCGATTTTGGATCTTACATACATTTTTCGGAAGCCCTCATCCAAGACATCACCGTTTTACATCTAAAAGCGCTTAGAAATGCTTGCTCTCCAAAGATAACTAAGAAACGAAGTTCTAGGGACCTGTTAGTCGAAACATCACAAACATATAACAGTGAATTCCTCTAAAAGTCAAAGTGTATTAGGGATGTACTTTTAAATCTAATCTCCATTTATTTTTGAATTAATCTAAAGAAGTAATTGTGGAGAGGAATCTTCATGGCATCCCAAAGTCGGAGTTACTTGATAGTGTCTCTATCCAAAGAGTATCAATAGTGAACCATGTCTTGACTTGCAGAAACGAAATATATGAGCCAACTAGGGTTCTGATTTTGATCTCCCCCCCCATATACTACTGTCATATAGTCCCAATCCTAACCATTGCTTTTACAGTCAGCATTTTGAACACACTGAAACATCTTACCAATGTCAGTTAACTTATGCTTTTGAGTTAGTTAAACCCATGATATAAATGAGAACCAGTTAAAGCTTCACTATGTCGATACTTCCAGTTCTCACCCCTTCTGAATATTTCTGCATGAAATATATTGAGGAGAAGGGGTGCAGCATCTTAAAATCTTGAACTCACTTATTCTCAGACTTGGTAAATGATCACTTCTCTTCCAACTTGGAGTTATACTGCTGCAATAGGTTCTACTTCCACAACGAGGATGCAAACATATCTCTCCATTCTTCTGTCAGAGTCTTTCACTAACCATATATAAAGTATTCTGCTATAATTCCTTTATGAACAGATAAGTCAGCTTCAATTTGTATATTTGTTGTCCCTAATACACTATTCAGTGAATGTCCCAACCCTGAGATGCAGAACTGTCATTTAGTTACATGGTCACTTAATCATTGAACTCTCATTCATCTGAGGGGGCTCCTTCATCGATCCAGGACATAATCCATGAGATCTGACAGACCTCTTTCCACTAAAAAAAAACGTCAGGGCCGAAAACAAAAATGTTCTTCACCCATTGTCTAGATCTTTCAAAGTAAAAATGGGCGTTTTGATAAAATGTAACCGTCAAGGTTTCCATTCTTATCAAGGTGAAGTTAAAATCTTGGTCGATTCTTACCATCCTGTTTTTCTTTCCTTATAGAAGACGTTCCAAAAACCTGTAAATGCTATCAATGTTTGGTAGTTTTCCTTTGTCAAAAAGACATTTTTTGAGGCAGGCGAGAACACTGGTTGACTATTGTGCATCCACTATGACTCAGCCAATAAATGCACCACTTAGTATTGTTTCAATGCGTCTCTTTATTGGTCGTACAATCACAGTTTGTTTTCTTTACGTTTCATTAGGGGAGGATTATGATGAAGCAGACCGCCATGATCTTATTGAGCAGTCACCTTTTTCATACTAAGAAACTTTAATAGACACAATCCATTCTAAGGTTGTGCTGGTACTAATTGGAGAGGTTATTCTGGTGAACATGTGCTCTTTATCTTTCTTCAATACCAGTTCATAACCAAAATGAGTTTCTATTGCTATTGATCTATCCATTTATTCCCCCTTCACCTTTCTTGCGTTTCTTGGAAGGTGAATAATGACTCACAGAGCAGTGACCACTTTATCATCATTGATATATTCATTCTTCCCCTGCTTGTAAGATGGACAATGACCTATGGACATGATACTTTTTCCATTATTCTGGGAGATTAACTGCAGTCAAAGCCATCCAACTTGTGTGCTATGGTGAAAGCTAAAGCAAGTTGATTGGATCTTCTTAACAACTCTCTCAGAACTTCATCCTAATATTATCAATCACCACAATACTAACTAGCATTTACATGAAGGTAATAAATGCTACAATCGCGACACATTTGCTAAAGTATTCTCGCTCATGGTGGACTCCTGACTGTCAACAAACATGAAAAGCTCAGAAACACTCTCTGCAACTATTCTATTTTCTCGAGGTCATAAATTGAAGACAGAAAAAAGGTTATATTAAATTCACTAAGAGTATCTCTTTGACTCCTAGTTTCAAGGTCGTCTGCGGTAATATTCGAAAGTTTTGTGGAAATTTTACATCATATTCTCTTTTGATATTGTATTTTAATGGCCAAGAGTATATTTATTTACAAGATGGAGAGTGCTTTTCTCACTATTTCAGCACATCTATCTCTTTCCCTACGTTTTTGACTATCAAATTATGTATTGAAACATCCTCACCTTCTTTTCAAACAAATGATCTATGTGACTATAATCGACCATCTAAAATCCTAGAACTAAAGATCATTCTACTCTAGCTTGGCAGTTCATTAGTTAGTTCAGATGATATCTATTATGAGGTGTCTTTCCATCTTTTTCCAAAATTGCTTATTATTCTTCTGGTTGTTTTTAACTGAATTTGGCAGAAGAAGAATTTCCCAGATGCATGGCGTAGGAATATTGTCATACCTTTTCCTAAGCCTAGGAAAAGCCCCAAATCCCATAAAAATTATAGATAAATTGCTTTAAAAAGCTATCTCTGTAAGGTTTGGAGAGGACGGTTTTTGCTTTGTTGTTTATTTGAGTCCTGGAATCAAACAATCCCCTCTCACCCACTTAATGTAATCTCAGTAGAAAACTCTCCATCGTGAACCAACTGATTTGACTTGAATCATTAATCAGTGAAGTCTTCCTAGAGAGGGAGCATTTTGTTTGTTTTTATCTTGAGAAGATTTGACATCTTACGGGACCTCAATTCTTATAACTTACATGGCCATTTACCCATTTTCATTCTAAACTTTTTAACTACATTCTCAGTTTGTGAGAATTCAGTACTATCTCGATCCTTTACACAGGAAATTGGAGGCCTTTAAGGCTGTGTGTTGATTGTTATAATTTTCAATTTTAGTACCATTGACTTCACTGCATGGCCAAGCGCGTAAGGAGTGCGACTCGTAATCCGATAGTCGCGGGTTCACGCCCGCGTAGCGCTAACATGCTCGCCCTCCCAGCCGTGGGGTGTATAATGTGACGGTCAATCCCACTATTCGTTGGTTAAAGAGTAGCCCAAGAGTTGGTGGTGGGTGGTGATGACTAGCTGCCTTCCCTCTAGTCTTACACTGCTAAATTAGGGACAGCTAGCACAGATAGCCCTCGAGTAGCTTTGTGCGAAATTTCAAAACAAACAAATGACTTCACAGTATAACCGCTACCTACAATTGCAAAAAGTCAATGACTTTAAGATTCCCCCTCAGCCATTGTATATGTAGTTTATTTAGGGGCATCTTCATACTTCCCTCATTCACAAAAGTTTTTCATTCTCATCATCTAATACTGATTTTGTACATTTTTGCTTCCAGTAGAACTGATACATAGCTCAAGTTAACAGATTTCGTTATTACAGAAGTAGATGAGACAAATCTTTTAGAAATGCACTTTGATCTTAAGCTGACATTTGTTGCTCACATTACTCATTCTTATGGCAAGTGTACAATGGTATTAAAAATCATTTTTATTCTTTATTTTCCTTCTTTATGAGCAGGTAGATATCCTATGATAAAGATCTATCAAATTCTCAACCACTCAAGATCTGTAGTCGATAGTTCCAGCAGAGGATCTGCCTTGAAGATTTAAGCACTTGTACATCATCAGATGTTTTGACTTTACACAAGCACTTTTTGTACTTCACTGGTTCTGTGTAAAATTTTTACACTGAGTCATAAGAACATTCACTTCACCTAAGATGTTTGCAACCTTCTTTAGAGTATGTTTTGAAGATTTGATCATTAGCATAACATTTCTCATTGCATTGTATTCATATGTTAGTGTACTGTGCTTTTAGCAAATAAGCACCTGTTACTTACAGAAATCTCTCTGCAGATGCTGTCGTCATTGCTGAGTTATATGCCAGTTCACTTGCCTTGGATCATGTTGAAACTCAATTGCATAATCTGTACTAACTCGCTTAACGTTTTGAAGGCCATGAAATCATTTAACAAAAGTTCTCACCCAGTTCTTTTAGATATTTGGAAAAGAGAAATCCACTTCTATTTCTCGTCCAGCTTTATTAATATCTTTCTGGATTATCAGCAATATTGGTATTCGTTAGAATAAGCTTGCTGACACTGTAGCTACATCCACTAGCTCTGCATCCCTGCATGTTCTGTAAATAGACTTCAGGCGTATCACCAAGGCAATGCTTTATGCTATTTTTCAGTCAGTATAGGGTGAGCAACATCATAACATACTTTTTCATATAAGACCTGTTGTTGTGATTTGAGCACCTAGTTTATAGAGGAGAGAGAGGAACTTTTCTTGTCTAGACTTCGCATTGGCCACAGTACATTACTCATTGATTTCTGTTACAAGGAACTGATCCACCACTGTATGGCTATTATGACACTCAGATCACATCTGTACATATTATATTTTCATGTCTTTCCTATAATTGCCAGTTGTAGTAATCATTTTAGTCGTATTTTATCTTGTGGTTTATCTTTAATGCTGAACATGATAATTGGAAATAGTTACTATGTCCAGGTTTATCGTATTTTTAACCTTTTACTGGTCATTTGCCGTTTTAATTTGATATAATTTTTAACATTGGTTCTACACGGAAATAACATTGACCATCTTGATATGTTTTTACTTCCACAAGATGTCTGGAACCCATGGCTACCTTGCTTTGCACCTATAAACCGAACAACCAACCAACTTCATTGCAACGTTGCTTGTCTTTTTCCTACTATTTGTTTGAAGGGGTTGAAAGAGTTTTTATTTGCATCACCAGGATCATCTTATATAGGAAGATATTTTCCGAATATACTTGAAGTGTGCTTTTGGAGCCTGATGTTGTCCATAATTTCTTTTTTAATAGTTTTTCTGCTTCCATGGAAAGGGTTGAAAGCTCCTTTTTTCTACATAATGCCTTAAGCATTCAATGTTTAATAATCTCTCTTGCCATATCAATAAATCTTCTGGTAAAGATTATGATATAAATCACCAGCTACATGATTTAATTGTAGTAGAATCATACTATCAAAAAATGTGCCATTCGTTGTGAATCAAATACATAGGTGCTAAATATTTCGTTGTTGTTTGTATGAAACGACATGCCTATAAAATAGCAAATGCAAGTTATTCTTATAAAGAATGAAGTTAATTTTCTAACAGAAATATAGCAAATGATTGAACAGTTGGTCGTTTTTTCCAGTTCAACATGGAGAGCCTGGTGATCAGACAGAACCTTTGACTCCCAATCTGAGCTCCCTCCAGTGGCTCAGCGGTATGTCTGCGGACTTACAACGCTAAAAACCGGGTTTCGATACTCGTGGTGGGCAGAGCATAGATAGCCCATTGAGTAGCTTTGTGCTTAATTCAAAAACACACACAAAGACTTATCAAAGACTTAAATAATTTATCCACCAGCCATATCTGTGTGTAATAGTGATATATTTTCAACTTTAAACGGACTATGTTGAGAACCGTTGTCACCATATAATTTATGTAGTTAAGCATGTTACAATTTGACACATATTTTAATTTAACCTGTATCAAATATGGATATTTTTGGAAACTGAATCTGTGGTTTCAATGAAAAGATGATGAATAATGTACAGAACATTAACAAGAATAACACACATTTTTTATTTTATTGTTTAAAGACAATTAGGTTTCACTAATGATAAGTGTTAGACAACATAATATCTAAAGTAAGCTGTATTTCACGATAAAAATACAGCAAACATTAATAATTTTTAATCAAGTATTGTTTCCTAGAGACAATTTGTTTTCTGCATGTTTGTGAAAATTTTCACTTCAGTCAAACAGGTGTTTATTGGCGAAAATTTATACCAATACTGAGCATTGTCTACATAAATATGCTCTCTGAATATTCCTGTACAAGTTTAATACTCCTACAACCTTCGAAAACACAGCAGAGGTTGAGGTAAACCCTTGTGCCTGACAGCCCTTTGCCTTTCACACTTTTCACTGTAACTATTTTTACTTACCAAAGTAAAATCTTTGGTAAACATGTCGGGTAAAAAAGAAAAACACAAAAACAACGAAAACCTAAACCGAAGCTTAGGGTGAATGTGGCTGCGAGTGATCAGAAGCATTTTGCCGATGACTATTCCGCGACTAATTAACAGGATCTCGGCAAGTATTAATATTCTCCCTCTAGTGAGAGAGAGATCAACTACAATACCTTCTTCTTGTTGTTGTTAATATAAATCTTCATTTTTCAGAAACTACTTATCATCTTATAACACAACTGTTTAAAATATATTAGATTAAATGTAATGACTAACACCCATGGTTGAAGATATACTTCCAATTATATACATATATAATGATACAGGTATTATGAGAATTAGTGGTGTCAAGCAATGTTAATTATAATTATGATAACAATACATTTCGTCCCTGTAATCTATCTTATGTTTTTCGTTATATTAAACCTATATGTGTATTGAAGATATTATTTGGATTTAATGACATTAAATTTTATAACACACGTAGTTATAGTTTAAGAAAACAAAATAGAAAAATAGCTTTGGTGCTTTTCGAAGTTAAATGTTTCCTCGAGAGGATATCATTTATAAATATTGTTCATAGTTTGTGTATGTAACTGTTATGGTTTGTATAGTTAAGCATCGTTCAAGTGCACTTGAGTTTCGTAGTGTTTGATCAGAGATAAGTTAGGTAATAGGATTGGTTATATCGTACTTCCTGTTATCAAATTATATGTAGAATTTAAATACGTAAAACAAAAATTTTAACGGCACAAAAAAATCACAATTCTTAAGTTATTATAATTTATAACGCACTTGTGTCTTAAAAACAAGTTTTTAAGGTTTTAACATAATTTAATCCTTTTAAGAATATCAACTTGGATATATTCAGTTTCCTAGGAACTACTTGTTCGACTCAGCAGCAAACACCTTAAACTTAGACAACATAAATCACAGCCTGCCAGTCCACAGTGAAGAGAGTACAATGACCAGCTTACTGTATTTTTTTTTTTTTTTGTCAGCGCCAGTCAAGACTTATAACTTGCTGGCAACTCATAAAAATCCGCTTTTCTTAGTATGTACGGGAATTTTCTCTTTCTTTTTTTCTTGTCAACTAATTCGCTTGTTAAACTTTAAAACGAGCACATCTGTTATTCAACACTCGAAAACTATTTCACATCATAATGACATCCTAAAAACAATATTAAGCTTTAAGATAAATATTGCATCATTACTGACTATAACATAAAATACAGTTTATACTATTATCATTAAATGTATTTACAAGGTTTAGAAAAGTTAGTATTTTTCTTGTGAAGTCTTTGAAAACACATACTTTCAATCACACTATAACAAAGTTCATAATTAAACAAAACATTCCATCTCTTAAACACATATGCCTATCAGATAAAACTATTATCTTCAAAAAAATACTTTTTATGGATTTTATTCAAAATTTCCACTCGTGATAAGCTTTCTTAAGATAGCAATTATCTTAAAAGTTCTCAGATATTTTGTGTGTTGTGCTGAGTTGTATACTTAATCACTAGAAATATTCTCAACAGAGTGTAAAATCGGTGTTCAAACACAATATTTAGGCAATTTTAGCGTATTAGCTTCAAAAACATATTTCAATGATATTAGGCATTGTGACTTAACACTTTCTTTAATCCTCCAATGAGTTAAAACATTTTATTTTGTTTCTCAAAAAATTACTTGCTTTAGAAAGTGCCTTTGATTTCTAAAAAAAAAATAAGAAAAAAAGGTTTAAGTGTGGTCTGATTTTATGAACGTGTCATATACTGCTACATTCTTTACATAAGAATAAGCTTAAATGTATTATTTAAAAATCTCATGGCAATCATAAGACCATTGAGTGTTATATCCTTTTGAAATACCTTTAAAAGCTCCCTAGCTTTTAAAGTAG
This sequence comes from Carcinoscorpius rotundicauda, assembly GCA_011833715.1. Lineage (NCBI taxonomy): Eukaryota > Metazoa > Arthropoda > Merostomata > Xiphosura > Limulidae > Carcinoscorpius > Carcinoscorpius rotundicauda. Next base: position 54,163,014 of record CM022399.1, on the reverse strand, counting down.
AAACAGCTACCTACACTTTGTTAGTTTGTTCACTTCACGTGGATATTTTGCTCATTCGTTTGAATTAAGAATAAAGCTGCATAATGTGCTATGTGTGCAAGCCCACTATGATTATCGAAGACAAACTGTTGTGCCATTGGAATTGTGACAGACTACCTTGCCTAGAAGGTGGAAAAACTTAAGACATGAAATATTCACAGTTCTATCATTGTTGCCCAGTAGAGGTTGAAATAAAATTACCAATTTACAGTTTGTTCGTTTGTTTTTGTTTTCAGTCTCTCAGTTTCCACCGGTAGCTTCTGTAATGCACATTCTCTGACGGTAAAGCAGTTTTTATCTGTGATTTTTTTAAAATACTGTATTGCCCAAAAGCTCGTTTCCCATACTTATATTTTTTTGCATGTGAATGACACATTACCTGTGGCAACAAACTTAAGTGGCCTGTTGTAAGTCTGTGTGCTATGCTTTATGAGCTGTCGAGAAATACTCGTGTATACTACTTTGACTGTCCAAGCATGACAAATGGTTAGGGTTATAGGGTTGTACATCTAAGAAACCAAGGTTAAGAGTCGCGATATTTTGTTCAATACGCTCCATTTTGCAGCTGTGGGAGTATTATAACCCTGGAAACCAATCAGTTTTTCGGTTACACACGTTTTGGTCACAAGGAGATTCTAGCATTGCATGTACACAAATTTATGGCTGACACAACGGGCAGTCGGTTTAAAGTAATGGCCTACGGAGGTGGAGGAAGGTGCAATTAACTTTCCCACCTTTTACTGAAATACTCTAAATTAAAAATATTTATGCCTGAACCTGAAGGAGGTATTGACCTAATTGGTGGTTAGTGCTTTGAGCTCGTAATCAAAAGATTACAGGTTCGAAATTTGCTTTTGTTTAGTCACTGTGTCTTTGAGCAGGAACTTTTAGCTGGAAATTAACCTGTAATAAACTGGCCTGCAACGATGGGAAATGTTTTATCATTTGCATTTGTTTATGCCACTGGGCCCAGAGTTAAGCATCGCCTACATGAGCCTGGAGGACGCATGAAGAATTAACTTTTATTTCCTGTGCCTTCATCATCTAGTTGTTTACTCATATATCGTGTAAAGTATTATCAAGGTTGAAATTTTAAAGGAATTAGTAGAATTGGCCCATCGTGTATCGAGCCATAGTAAACATACAAAAAAAACAAACCAACAAACACCACTTTGAATTTTTTTATATGTAAATTACCTTAATTTAATTTTTCTAAGTTAAAAACAAGATAGTAACCAGTATGTAGATGGAATAACAAATATGTTTCTGTCAAGAAGCACGGTCCGGCATGGCCAAGCAATTAAGACACTCAACTCGTAATTTGAGGGTAGTAGGTTCATATCCCCGTCACAAGAAACGTACTCGCCCTTTCAGCCGTAGGGGTGTTATTATGTAACAGTCAATTTCACTATTCGTTGGTAAAAGAGTAGCCCAAGAGTTAGCGATGGATGGTGATGACCAGCTACCTTCTTTCTAGTCTTTGCTAAATTAAAAACGGCTAGTTCAGATAGTCTTTGCGCGAAACTGAAAACAAACCAAACCAAGAAATATAAGTGAAATTTAGGAAAATGACTGAATTATGCAAACGTTATAGTTTCTAAACCATCTAAAGCTTTTCACTTGTTAAGGAAGCTCAAGTAATGCACATAAACAAGTACAGTAAGATGAAAGTTAAAGTTTATGTAGTAATTCTGCGAACTTTTGGAAAGGTTTGCTATTATTCATTATAATGCGAGATATTATAATAGAGAGAGAAATACGTGTGCGTGTTTACAGTAAGGAATCGAACGCTGCATTTTAGCATTTCAAGTCCGTAGTCTTACCGTTAGTCAATAAGGGAACATAGAAAGTATTTTTTCTTTCTTTGTTTAGACTCTCGCGCAGAGCTACACCAAAGCTATTTGCGTTAACTGTCCTTAATTCAGCAGTGAAAGACTCGAGGGAAGGCAACTAGTGATCACCACTCACCGCTAACTGTTGGGATAATATTTTACAAAGGAATAGTGGGATTGACCGAAAATTATAATGCCCACAGCTGAAATAGCAAGCATGTTTGGTAGAACGGGATTAAAATCAATACCTTCAGATTGCGAGCCGAACGCCCTCACCATCTGGCCATCTCAGGTCCTAGAACGAGAGTAACGGAAAGTCAGTTTCATTGCAAAAAACAAACAAAACGGACTTGTTCCATCTAAAATAATTCTAACTAAAAAAAATGCCTATTTCAGACCTTGTTAAATTAGGGCATTGCTTTCGGTCCTTGTTCATTCAGGATATTAAATGGCTTTTGAAACCAGCCATAAAGAGGTGCATCTGTTCAAGCTGCTCCAATTCGTGTAAAGGGCGGCAGTTCCTTATGTAACTGAATTTATCAAACTGATTCTGAGAACGAACTACAAGGGGTAAGTTTCCAGAATGATTCTGCAGACAATAAATTACTTTCATCCCAAAGCTACATGTACTTTTCTTGGCATGCGGATACAATTATAATTCTCTTCTTTCCTTCCCAGAGTTTTGTTAGACAAAAACCTGTCAGCATAACCGTTGTTTTTATTGCTTTATTTTTCATGTTAAATGAAAAACAATTTCTTAGAAATCACCATTAGTTGTTTTTTACTGTTTAGACTTGAAGGCAATGTAAAGGAGATTTGATCATATTTTATAACATGTGTCTTTTGAAAGCAAACTTTTATTTAAGCAACAGCCGAAAGAAACTCGTGAAAACGATAACGTTGCAGTTAATATTTAACGTTGCAGAAACGTGATTCGCGCAATTCTAGCTCTTGAAACATCGAATCTTAGAGATCTGTCAATATTTTTAGACGATTCGTATAAGTTACGTTTTTATGGATACTTTTATGAAAGTTTAAGATTTCGTTAAACACTTGAAAATACAACGCAATTGTTGTATCTCAAGAAGCTGGTAGAGATATTAAAATAATGTAGAGAACAACGTTTTGACCTTCTTAGGTCGTCTCAGGTTAACAAAGAGAGTTGCAAACTCTTAAGTTCTTATTATATTAAGTTTTAATACCCATACCAGCTGTCTTGAGATACATTTTTTACTTTAAGTGGGTTTCTCGTCACCCACTGAGACAGAGGTAAATCTAACGATTTACAAAGCTAAAATCAGGGATTAGATTCCCCTCGGTGGACACAGAAGATAACCCGATGTAGCTTAGATATCAATAAAACACAAACACACAGAATTAAATGGAAATCAAAATAATTTTCTTTCTATATATTTTAAAACTTTAAGGATTTTAAGTGGTTAAAAACAAAGCAAAATGGGGGTAAATTTATGTATAATAAGCTTAAAATTATAGTTGATTACACTAATTAAAAGTTACAAAATATTTCAGTTATTCTTTTATGGTAATGTAGTTAAAAACATGAAGATAAAAAATTATATTTTTTTATCTAATAAACTAACAACTTATGTTAAAGTCTTTAGCGATGACTACTGTTGACAAGCTGCTTTCCCGCTATCAGTTCGGAAGTCTAGTTGTCGGTAAGTAAATAGCCCTTGTGTAGCTTTACGCGAAAATTCTACAATATTTATTCTTGATATCTGGCGTTTTTGTTTATGTTTTTAGAATGTAAAAGTATCTGAAAATTTAAAACCAGCTTCGAAACAAAAAGTATGTTTTCAGGACAAAATACTTCCGAAATCACCATTTTCTTACTTTTATGTACTTAAATGTAAATATATTTTCCTCAGGATCAAGAAACTAAGTGGACACTTTAATATATACAATCTGTGTAGAGGAACTAATTGTCGGTTAGGATACTGAGTCAGTTTTATAGTGCTATACTGTTCGTTTTGATTTATTTTTTATAAAACTGCGTAAAGCTACACGGTCTCTCTTCGAGTTGTCCCCCGCTAGTACAGCGGTATATCTCCGGATTTACAACGCTAAAATTAGAGGTTCGATTCCCCTCGGTGGGCTGAGCAGATAGCCCTTCGTGGCTTTGCTATACGAAAAAGAAACACAAACACTTCGAGTTGCCATTCATAACTCTGAGCTCAGACTATAGAGGGGAAGAGGCAGCTACTAACTGATAACCCTACACTACTATCTTCTTAAATTAATTTTGTCTAATAGAATAATGAGATTTTACTGTCAATCTTATAACTCACCTACGTTCATGAAATGAGGAACGTATTTTTGCAACAACAGGACGTGAAATTACGAATCTCGGATTCTCAGTCTGGGAACGCTGAGTTTATGGCAACGCCCAGCCTATTATACGATACAGTGTAGCAATAAAAAATAGCTTGAATCTTCAATAGAATCTTTGAATTTTTTTCCTTTTGATCGCATAAAAATCCGACGCTTCAGTTTCGTTATCGCAAAATCATTCTCAAACGTATGTTCATTATTTTCAAATGCTTTAATAAAGAGGTAGAGGTTTTTGGTTTAAACTGCCTGTATTCGACTCTATTAAAGTCGTTTGAAATTTTGGCAAACCGTGGAAAAGTATCACGTTATAAACACAGTGGTGTAATTCTTTGTATGCTTTATCATTACTGAGATTTTTGTTTTATAATTTAAAAAAATATATATTTGTACCTGATCTCTTTTGTGAGATTAGAGTCTAATTTTCTAACTTTAGTTTCATCTGATGCATCTGCAATTACCTCATTTACACAATTTTATCTTTTCAAAGTAATTGCCATTCACCTAATTTGGTTAAGTTCTTTATTTATTTTATTTTGCAATATTAACAGGGCCCAGCATGATCAGGTGGTTAAGGCACTTGACTCGTAATGTGAGGGTTGCGAGTTCAAATCCCCGTTACACCAAACATGCTCGCCCTTTCAGCTATCAGGGCGTTATGATGTACGGTGAATCCCACTATTTGTTGGTAAAAAAAGTAGCCCAAAAGTGGGCAGTGAGTGGTGACGACTAGGTGTCTTCCATCTAATTTTACACCAATAAATTAGGGACAACTAGCGTAGATAGCCCTCGTGTAGCTTTGTACCTTTGTACGAAATTCAAAAACAAACGAACAAACAAGACTTTGAAAGCTAAAAGAAAATTGATAATATTGATTACTAATCCTTAATCACTCCGCAATATAGCATTGTGAGGAACGTAAAACAACGTAAAGGAATTTTTTATGAAGACTTTTGTAAGGTATTGATCTCAGAATGAACAGACACTAAATGCATGTCATTGAAGCCCTTATGTTGGAAAGCTGTTTTATTATCCTACAAACTTTGCTGAGTGATGCCCGATTGGAGGATTTATTTTTATGTGAGACGAAGATATGCTAGGCAGAGTTCTTAACCTGTGTAATCTGCAAGATTTTTTGTTTTTATTATTTCTGGTCGCATAGTTTCTAGCTTGCCGAAATTAAAACATATGCTCTTTGCATTCTTTATGAGTACTTTGATCTGCGCTATTTGAAAATATTGTCCGTGTCATTTAATTACAAATATCGCAATATCAATGTCTTTGATTACAGCTGGTATTATGTCTGCAACTCCAATGAGTGGTATTTTCTATCCAACCTTTTTCTAGTGTTTTAAGATATGATAAGAAATTCAATATATGTCTTTCTTTATTAGCGTATAAATTTATGCTCACGTTTTGCTACCAGAATATGGAATGGTTTGTTTTGAATTACATGAGAGCTGTCTTCACTAGCAGTTTCTATTTTAGCAGTGTAAGACTAGAGGGAAGGTGGCTAGTTATCACCATCTACCGCCAACTCTTGATCTACTCTTTTACCAACTAACAATTGACCGTCACATAATAACGCTCGCGACCCATTCTTGATAGAACGGAGATTCCAAATGGAGACCCTCAGATTGAAAGTCGAGCGTTGTAATCACCTGGTCATGACGGGCCCAGAATATAGAAGCACTTACCGATGGACACTGACATTCTTCCTCAAGCCACAGCTGAGCATTCTGTATCATAAAATCTTTCAAAAAGGGAATAAGTTCAAGGCAATTTTTATCCTCAGCCTATCGATTGAAAACCTTGTTTGAAAACAAAGTACTTGAATTACTTTATCTTCGGTTAACAAAGAAAACCTAAAATTACCTAAAAATTGAAACGTTGTTATGTACTTTATTTTGATTGAAGTTTTAATACCCATACCAGCTGTCTTTAGACTACATTTTTGGGTTTCTAGTCATCAAGAGTTACTTACTTTCTTCCTGTTCTACATAATTCTGTTAAGTAATAATTCTGCAAGTAGTAAAACGAAACTCCAACATGGAATGCTTCAGACAATTTATGAAGTAATTTAAGTACTGATTAATTTGTTTGTTTAGTAACGAATCTAGCGGTAATGCTGTTTGTTCTGCTTAAGGACCATAAACTTTGTGTTTAGTTATCAACCATATGACAGTTTATGTTAGTGTGCATTCTTAAAAATTACTTTCTTAATACTCGGACAACGTTTACATCTTTATCTTGCTGTAAAATACAAACATAATGTTATTTACCTTTATTTGAGCCACCCAGTGGCTCAGCGGTATGTTTGCGGACTTATAACGCTAAAATCCGGGTTTCGATAACCACGGTGAGCAGAGCACAGATAGCCCATTGAGTAGCTTTGTGCTTCATTCAAAACAACAAAAACTTTTGTTCGAAAGTATTTTGTCAATATTACCAGCATATTAACATGTTTACTGAGTTCTTTCTGGTTGCAGCTTCACGTAACTTTCAATGTGGCTCCTACAAACCAAAATTTGACGAGATAACAAAAATATCCACAGTGGATGTTCAAAATACTTCTCGTTAATATTTATAACTGGTATGTAAGTGGTTTTTAAGTCTTCAATTAAGATATGTTTTAAAAATTATCTTGTTATGGCTTCACAATTTCCTTTGTGTATTGCAAATGCTAAAAGGCAGAAGATAATTTCCTTGAAACAATATTTGATGAAAAATTTGTTTGAACATGAAACTTTTCAATTCAAATGTAGTATCATAAAGCAATGAATGTTCCTCAGATTATTATTCAGTGACAAATTAACAAATCCACTTTTCTGGTTGTACGATATTTCAAATTAGGTATTACAAACTCATCAGAAATCATCAAATGCAAAATATTCTTAGCTTAGCTAAAAATAAAACGTAAAATTTACCTAAAGTTATTAAACTACATGAACTAAGGTAGCAGAAAATTGCACCGAAGAGATAAACAAAGCAAGAGCAGTTTAAACACAGTCTATTTCAATAAATATTACTTAACTAACTTAAATAATTTTATCTAAAACTTAAGAAAGTAAACAACAAATATAAATAATATGCTTCCAACTGACAAGTATCAGAGTCAAATAAAACAATGAGCACAAGCACTTGTGCTCGCCTTTTGATACTCTTGTGTGACGTAGGATATTTTTGGTCTGTCCTTTTCCTGTGTTATTAATTCGTAACACGAGGAATACGACTTTAATGGTTCAACTCAGTGATATCGAGAAACCCACTTGTTGAGAATTTTATATGCAAAAACTGCTCGTTTGGGTTAAGAAAATATTTTACATAGAAGAGCGAACAACGTTTCGACCTTCTTCCGTCATCGTCAGGTTCACAAAGAAAGAGGTAACTGGCCGGAAGCTGACCACATGTTTGGAAGGGGTTGTGTAACTGAGTGTCGTAATGTAGAGGGCGGTGTTAGATGTTTGAATCTATAATTTTAATACAGGTATAATGGCGTATTCATGACTTTTCTCCTGTTATTTCAAAAGGGAATGTCGAGTTTTGTCAACGTGCGCAACTTTTCAAACGCAGTGCGAGAAGCGACCGCTGTAAACGGGAGATGACGGGTCCGGCCCTCCGCTAGTACAGCAGTAAGTCGACGGATTCATAACGCTAAAATCAGGAGTTCGATTCCCCTCGGTGGGATCAGCAGATAGCCCGATGTGGCTTTGTTGTAAGAAAACATACAGACGGGCGTCCGGACAGGCACCACGGTTCACAATATATATATAGGATGATTGAAAACGAAATTGAATAATAACATAATTCTAAACATATACGTGTGGTTTCTAAGCGTGTTCTAGCTAACGATTAAAAACTTAATGCTATGAGATTGAATTAAATATTGTATACACACTATATAATGTACTGAATTAAAAGAAACAAGTTTTAATATACGTGTTATAGCTATGCATGTTGTGAAAATGTGGTCAGGCCAGCAGGATCAGACCGGCTTCACCGCCTCCTAAGATCTTATTATATGTTGCTATCATAAACTTGATGCTCTAAATATAATCAAAATGATCAAATACAGGATGTTGGTTGGGATTTTATTTAATTTATAACAAATAATTTAAAATAAGGTTAATTTGTTTCAGGATCTTATGCAATAAAGAACGATAAGAATAACTGCAATATATACGGCCCGGCATGGCCAAGCGTGTTACAGCGTGCGACTCATAATCTGAGGGTCGCCGGTTCGCATCCCCGTCGTGTCAAACATGCTCGCCCTTTCAGCCGTGGGGGCGTTATAATGTTACGGTCAATCTCACTATTCGTTGGTAAAAGAGTAGCCCAAGAGTTGGCGGTGGGTGGTGATGACTAGCTGCCTTCCCTCTAGTCTTACACTGCTAAATTACTGACGGCTAGCCTTCGAGTAGCTTTGTGCGAAATTCAAAAACAAACAAAGCAATCTTTATATTTTAATATTTAACAAAATAGATATCTTTATTTAGATTTTTTTAATGAAGTCTTCGTGTAGGTGTTTTGTATTCATTACTAGATACCAGCTTACAGATAAGCACTAATATAACATTAAGTTGGTATTTAACGATTTATAAAGTTCTTGAAGAAGACAAACCACTGTTCTGTATATAGTACGTTTTCCTTAGAAATAAATCACTTCTTTTACAAATTACGATTTATCCAGGACGGAGGCCAGGCATGGCCAGGTGTGTTAAGGCGTTCAACTCGTAATCCGAGGGTCACGGGTTCGAATCCCCGTCACACCAAACATGCTTGCCCTTTCAGCCGTGGGGGTATCATAGTGTTATGGTCAATCTCACTAATTGTTGGTAAAAGAGTAGCCCAACAGTTAGCGGTGGATGGTGACGACTAACTGCCCTCCCTTTAGTCTTACACTGCTAAATCAGCGAGGGCTAGTTACGGATAGTCCTCGAGTAGCTGTGCACGAAATTCAAAACAAACAAAGGTACAAATTATCCCGGACGGACGAGTTTCCGATTCATTACCATGTGTATTACAAATCAAAATAGCCTGAAACTGAGTTAAGCCATGATATGAATTTAGAAGTTTATTAAATGTAGAGATGTATGAAATTCAAAATGTTTGCTAATAAGACTGACACACAATTTTCTTTCCTAATACAAATGTATCTTAATATATAAATAATAATACAATCAGTTATAATGGTTATTATAAATATTAATTTTATATAAAATTTTCACAAACTTATAAACAATATTAAGTCTTATATCTGATCCGGAACTTACTTGATATCCTATCGCTGGTTCACGATGAGCGAATGAATTTCGAGTTGATATAGGTGCAGCTCACTTGAGAGAGAGCTGAGTTTTCAACAGACACGCGTGAGTTTTCAACACCTGAGATTACATAATGTATTCATAGAAATACTAACGTCTGAAGTTACTCCGCTGAAGTTAAACACTTTGTAATGTTTAAAATACACAAATGTTCCTGTAGTTTCTCGATTAATAAATGTTAATCACAGTTATAGTTTCCTAGCTTCATGGTACGCCAACTATAGCAAACTGAAAGTACATACTGTCTCTTAGAGCGTCGTTTTATAAATATTAGACGAGGTTCAAGACATTTCATTTAACAACAATCACTGGTGTTTACATATACATAGTAGTTGCATTGTTGATTCTTTTACATTCGAGAATCTTCAACAACTTTAGTGAACAGGCGGGAATTTTACCTTTTAGATTTAACAGTATAAACTTTGCATGCACTTATAACTATATATTCAACTGAAATATACATAAAATATTAAAATAAGTATGTAACGGTAAATCCGTTACACTTCATTATGCTTATAAATTGTTGTTTATAAATGTATTGACTGTAAGAATTATAGCCTTCTCGTATCTTGAGACATTTCGTCGTGTTTGTCTTAATTAGGATTACCATTGTCATACACTAAGAAATTATTCTCAGAACTTGGCTCAGTATAGTGTCTTTCAATATATCTTGAGTATCACTCAATCTGAAAATCGTCAAGGGTTTTGCCTTTATTTCTCAACTCCTTTTTTAGGACTCTAACCCAATATATTTATACATCAAATTTATGAATTTCTGGTTATCTTATACATTATTGATATAGTTGAATATGTAAGTATTTTCTCTTGTCTTAAGACACATCCTCGGGTCCCCTTCTGGTGCAGCGGTAAGTCTACCGACTTCCAACGTTAAAATCAGGGGTTCAATTCCCCTCTGTGGACTCAGCTTTGCTAAAAGAAAATACACGCATCCTCGGTCCAAATCTCTTTGTTCTTATAAATTCAAAAGATAGTAACTAATACGACAAATGTAAAAAATCATCAGATACTATTCGTATTTGTTTATGGGTTAAATATCTTCTTTCTGTGAAGTATTAGCAGTGTACATGGCTGAGCAGTACGGCTTATTAACACAGTACAGTTGTATCGTTACTGAGACACAATTTTGTTTCACTTGTATTTTCCATTAACTCATTGGGAGAAAGAGACAGAGCAAACGATAATAACAGATGAAAGTTTTATCTTTTATTTACAAACTACAAAATAAATCAACTTTTTTAATCTGTCGAAGGACGTTAATATATCAAAGAAAACTCGTATTTCGAAGATATGTTGGTCATTGAGTTAAAATTGTGGTAACAATTGACAGGAATATTTTCAGAGCTTCTTAAAAAGACCAGAATAAAACATCGGATAGCTTATGAATTATGTTTTTAAAAATATAAATATTTAATTGGTTAATTTGTTTTGAGACCAAATCCACTTAGGACTGTCTGCCGTGCCCACCTCGAGGAATTGAATCTTAGATTTAAGTGTTGTAATATCGTAGAGTTGCTACTGTCCTTCCGGTGAATCATTGAATATTTTATGATTTATTGGGGCCCGGCATGGCCGAGCGCGTTAAGGCGTGCGCTTCGTAATATGAAGGTCGCGGGTTCGCGCCCGAGTCGTGCCAAACATGCTCGCCTTCCCAGCTGTGAGGGCGTTATAATGTTACGATAAATCCCACTATTCGTTGGTAAAAGAGTAGCTCAAGAGTTGGCGGTGGGTGGTGATGACTAGCTAGCTGCCTTCCCTCTAGTCTTACACTGCTAAAAAAAATCTGCTAGCACAGATAGCCCTCGAGGAGTTTTGTGCGAAATTCCAAAAACGAACAAACAAACTTATGATTTATTTATATGGTTACTTTTACTGACACAATATATCGCTGTATATAAATTCCATGCCTGTGCCTTTCTTTGGTTATACAAAAAAATTCAATGTCGACATGAGAATGTTTTAGCTCTGCACTCTTGTACATGACATGTTTTTAAGTAGTTATGTTTTACTTGATATAACAGGTTTATATGAGTATTATAGTTTATTCACGTACCATGAAGTTTTATATCCTATTTTGTATCATCCTATAAATCAGTCTTCGTTTAATCTTTTATTCTAAATGTTAAACCTTAAATTTAGCGGTATTGCTGTGATTCCATGATGAATTGAACAAGAGTATATTGAGTTATAAAATTTACACTGAAAAACGAGGACTCAAAAACTGTTTAAAAGCACTATGTTCTAAGTGTTAAAAAGTAATAAAAGAGACAGATAGATACGCATGAGTTATAAAACTGCGTACATATATTTATATATACATTCGACGTTTAATGATTACTCTTCTCTCCTCAAACATGAAATAAAACTAACCTTCCTCCTGAAAAAACATTTCGTGACCTTCAACGTTACTGATGTGCTGTTTAGGTTAATACTGAGGTATTTTGCAGATTTTCAATATTGATTTAAATGTTTCAACAACTATCATTTTCTTATATATGAAGAACAAATAGAATTCTGACCTAGAGAAGAGGTCATTAGCTTCTCAAGCTGATAATTATATGGATTAATAAACAAGTTCTTTCATTTAAGCCGATTAGAAACACAAGACCGCTTAGCGGTACCTCTTTCTCTTTCATTTTGTTTATTCCATTACTTAGGGCTCGATTATAGAGAGTGATCCCGTTAAATCAAATATGTCTGGTTATGGCTTCATTTGTGGTGGTGGTAGAATGCACTGAGGCTATAACTCAAACATGCGGTTAGAGGCAATTCGCACCTGTTTTGTACGCGGTCACATGAGTGCATAAGTGAAAATATTCTTGTTAGCAGACGTTTATGGACTTTGTTTTACTGTTTTTTTAAAGGTGGACCGAATCAGGCTTTCTCTAATCATTTGATTATGTTTGTTTGTTTTTGAATTTCGCACAAAGTTCTTTAAGGGCTATCTGCGTCAACAGTCCTTAATTCAACAGTGAAAGATAACAGGGAGGCCATTCCCACTCATCCCAAACTCTTGAGCTACTCTTTTATTAACGTAGTTTATGAACAAAATGTAAAATATCTGTTTTTTTTCTTCTCTTAGGTGGTTAGGTCGTTCAACTGGTAATATGAGGGTCATGGGTTCGAATCCCCGTCACTCCAAACATGCTAGCCCTTTCAGCCGTGGAGGCGTTATAATATAACGGTATAGCCTACTGTTCGTTGATGAAAGAGTAGCCAAGATTTAGCTGTAGGACGTGAAGTCTTCCCTCAAGTTACATACCGCTAAATTAGGGACGGCTAGTGCAGATAGCTTTTATACAGCTTGGGCGAAATTAAAAAACAAACCAGCCAACAATACTGTTGAAATATGATGCATTAACATGAAGTGATATATTGTAAGCAAGTGTTACCAGTTGATTAGTGTATTTTCTGTTAAGGCACTGACACGTTAATCTTAAGGAAATTATCCCATAGTAAAAAATACACTTTCTGTTGAACGAAATTTATTTTATAGCTTTTAATTGAGGCAATCAATTCCGACGATTGTAAAAACGTGTAATTCATTGGTTTGAAAATGCTCGAACGAAAATGCTTTTGCTTTGGTTCACAAGTATTTTATCTTCTTCAGCATTAGATACTAAGATAAATACAGAATTATTCATTATTAAGCGAAATACTCTTTATTCAGATAAGATATATAACGTCGTTATTGGTTCATGTTATTCATTTTAGATTTAGTTGGTGTTTTAGAAAGAAAATTTAGAATATTTTTTAATTTTTCGCATTTATCCAGAATTGCTAATTTTGAATACTCCGGTATCAATACCATGAGTTTCCTTTAAGGCTGAAAAACTGTGTAAATAAAATGCAGTTCATAGGAAAATGGTAGTTTTTTTTGTTGGTTTTTTTTATCTTGTTTTCGAAAGGAGGAGGATAGCCATCGCCGCAGGAAAGTTTCCTAGGAAACGTCAGCCATGACGAGTGAAACAGCAAAGCGAGTTCATTCGGTAAATTAAGACATCAACATAACAAATAAACGGTCACCTTGAGAACACAGCAGCGTAATAAGAAAAAAGGAATACAAGACATGTGGCAAAAATAACTCCCGCCCATTCCTGTTTGGTCTCTTCAGAGTAAGAAATTCTGAAACGCAGGTGCATCTTACATAAGTGGTATATTTCACTCTCAGTATTAGATCACTTACACTCTGTGTGATCTTTACACTGTAGCAATGTTTAATTTCACATCTTTTACATTACTGTGAAAGCTTGCATTTTACGAATTTTAGCATGTTGAGAAATGTAATTAGCATCTTTTCAAATAAGAATGTGTGTCTTTACTCTCAGTAATTGACGAGTCATATCTGAGAATTTAACATGCATGAACTGTTAACAACCCATGGATTTATGGTCCGCGTCTTCTCTTTACCGCTAAAATGTGGTAGGGACTTCAGGTTCAGGAGTGCGTTATAAAGAATAAGGTAAACTATTATAAGTGGTGAAACAACAATAACCTGAGAGATGTTGGTGGGTGCTATTGACCAGCTACATTCTTTTAGTCTGTCGGTTCACCATTTGGAATGGCTGTGATAAATTTCACAATTGATTTGCACAGATAATAAGATGCAAATATGTATATTATTTTTACCATTTCGGCTATTTTAAAAGACGTAAATTTCAGCTTGTTTTATAGTGAGTAATTAGAACGGCATAACAACATGTTAAATTGCCCATTAAATGAGTGTTAAAACAAGAACCACACTCTTCGTCTCTTTTCAAAGACTGGAGTTTCTAGAAAAAATATAAAAACACTGTTTACAGTCACGCAAATGTGGATTTTCGAAGTTAAAAATTTTCCAAACAATAGCACTTGCATTGTATATACCAATACATAGAATTAAAAATATAAATAAGAGTTTTAGAAGTCAACGAATATCTCAATATGAACGTAGGTTTATTTTAAGCATAATCAAAACATTCGAAACTAAAAGTTTGCTTTCATTATAAGTAAACAAATTGTACTTAACATATATTTTTATTAAAAACTTTGCAATTATCTTCAGTTACTTACATTTAAATTAAATTGCACTTAATGTATGTTTTTCTGATGACAAAGCCACATCAGTGTATCTGCTGTCTTTACCGAGGGGAATCGCACCCCCAGTTTCAGCGTTGTAAATCTAAAGACTTACCGTTGTAACAGCGGGAGACTGTACGTAATGATTTGATGTACTTTTGCTACAATACACAATTCATATAACAAAATTGTGTATTTTGTTCAGTGATGGGCCCGGGATGGCCAGGTGGTTAGGGCGCTTGACTTATAATCTGAGGGGTTCGAATCCCCGTCACACCAAACATGCTTGCCCTTTCAGCCGTGGGGGTGTCATAGTGTTATGGTCAATTCCACTATTTGTTGGTAAAAGAGTACCTAAAGAGTTAGCGGTGAGCAGTGATGTCTAGCTGCCTTCTCTCTGGTCTTACACTGCTAAATTAGAATCGGTTAGTGCAGTTAGCCCTCATATAGCTTTGCGCGAAATTCAACAAACAAACAAACTATTCAATGATTTAATTTAAAATATTTTTAATTTTCCGCCCCATACCTGAGCATTCTCAGATTGCGCATGAGAAACAACTGTTTTTATCGGATAAAAAAAACATTTTCAAACATATTTAAGATTAGTGTTGGGAAAGACGCAACAGTCGTCGAAAAGCTTTGGAATTATGAGGATGACGGCAAAAAGACGACGTGCCAAAGGTAAAGTTTTCATTAAAGTAATTTTTCAACACATTCAACTAGCCTTAGTACGTTCATGTTAGATATGAGGTTATTAGTATGTTTCTGTAGGCAATCACGTCATAAGTTTTTCATCGCACAAATTATCACAGTGATAAAGACGTAAGCTCCTTCCTTGATAAAACGGAGTATCATTAGTTGTCGATATTGGTTCTAACCGCAAGAGTTGGAATAAAAAACAGTTACTTATACATTTAAAAAACATGTTATGATTCTTCATGATCTGAATCTGGTATTTATATATACATATATATGTGTTATTCTAATACATAATTTAAGATATAGGCAAAGACAAACTGTGTACGTTTTTGTATGATTATCTCTGATACACTTCTTGAGTTTCTGAAAATAAATTATGTACTTAGAAGGGAGTATTAAGGCATTTCCCCTTTACCGCACATGCGCTGATACACATTCCGTGTACTCTTAAACGTTCATTAAAAATACAGAAGAGTTATTTCAATAGTTCACGAGAAAGGAGGAGGTAAGCTGAAACTAAAAGTTGATATGTTCGTGACACAGAGATATTCCGTTACTTTGGATGAGAGTTTAAATCATGAGAACACATCTTGTAAACTAACTAAAACTGTTAAGAAGAACAATAAACGAATATATATCAGAGTAGAAGCCACTGCAAGAGTCGCTAGTTACATTTCAGTTATAAGGTCGTGGTTGTATTTTCCTGGAAGATTTCCTTTACGTAGGTATCACAGTATGTTATCTTTAACCTAGTCTATTTCTGTGGCGCCATTCAATTTGTTAACGGCTCCTAGCTGCCTGCCGCCATGACAGTACCTCATCATGTGAGATCATTGCCGTTCTCAGAGTATGGAAGTAAAAAAAGACTGAAGATAAAATATTGTTCAATTTCATCCAAGTACACACTTGTGTTAATTCATTCCCAACATTCCAAACTAGAACAGTTTATACATAACTCATTTATTAAAACATTTAAAGTAATCTTGAACGACTCTTTACTTTTTCATTTTTTACTTGCATAGTAATTGTAAATATCGTACTTTATAATTACACTGTATACCCGAAAAACTTATAACTTCTAATAACGCTATGTATAGTGAAAAGTGAGTTTTTAAGCGAATTATGACTACATCCATGCGTAGGTCATTCGTATAAGATTTATATGCTTTGATGTTTTGATTTTAGAACAGCAAACTCGATATTTAACGAGGTTCATTAGAACTTGCAGTCATCCTTTTCATTTCCCTTGTGAATTGGTTTTTCTTTCATAAGAAATAACGAGAGAAGCCACTGCTGACAGATTTATTGCCTTCAACTGATATACCATGATAACATTAAATCACCCTCGCGTTTTCTTACAACAGGGAACAACAAATATCAACTCTAAGCGTATGTACATAGCTAAGCTACAATTCGTTTCAAATTTTTTCGGTGTTAGAGAGAAACTGAATTTCTTTTTTTTTATCTGCTTGCTTCATATGAACATCTTTATTATGAAAGCAAATACTTTTCGAACTTTCGGCGCCAGATCTAATCAAACCTGATCTCTGCGTCAACAATTTCCAAAATAAACAAATACTTGAAGAATGATTATTTACCACGATTCTGATGTTTTTTAAGCAAATTAAACCAAACTACCTTCTAAAGCCAGCTTAGTATGCAACACGCTTATGTTGTTGTAATAGCTCGAAGCGTCTGGTAGGCGGTCGCCATACGTATAACTTTATGAATATCTATGGTTCTGATTTACGTCCCCTTGCCACAACGAAAAAATAATGCGAAATGCATTTTGGGACCGTAAATGTGTTATAAGAGTGACAGTTAAACCTCACTGTTTCGTTAAGTATAAGTTATCCAAGCGTTGGTACCTCCCAGTGGCTAGCGGCATGTCTGCGGATTTACAACGCTCGAAACTAGGTTTCGATACTCGTGGTTTGCAGAGCACAAATACCCAAATTGTGTAGTTTGTGTTTAATTTCAAACAAAAAACAAATATCCTAGCGTTGGCAGTGGGCTGTGTTTTCTGGCTATCTTCTTTCTGATCTAACGTTTCAAAATTAGGAGTAGCTCTATGCGAAAATTTTGAAAATAAACAAACATAAAGCCATTACATACATTTGATCTAAATTATAAGTTTACATTATAAAATGCTGTATTCACTACAGATAATCTTAGCTACAAATTAACATGATGCGCGTAAAATTCATATGTTTATTGTTTGTTATGCACAAAGCTACACAAAGGGCTATGTATGTTCTGCCTACTACGGGTTTCTAAACCTGGTTTCTAGCAGTATAAGTCCGCAGACATACCTCTGTGCTACTGGGGAGCACATATGTCTGTAAGAATACCCGAACAATGCACGTATCTTAATAATGTAATCGAAATAACTTCCAACATTTGGATTACAAATACCATTTCAATTGACACTGTGGCTGCTCAAAATAAAAAGAAACAAAAAAGCTGTATGATTTCTCTGTTGTTATCAATTTTCCCACATCAGTCAACATATGGCCTTGCATAGCCAGGTGATTAAGGTACTCGACTTCTTATTCAAAGATCACGGGTTAAAATCCTCGTCCCACCAAAGATGCTCGATCCTTTTAGTCGTTTGGGCTTTATAACGTTAGGTCAATCCCACTATTCGTTTGTAAAAGAGTAGTCCAAGAGGTGGCGGTAGATGGTAATGACTAGCTGCCTTTCCTCTAATCATACACTGCTAAATTAGGGACGGCTAGCGCAAATAGCCCTCGTGTTGCTTTGCAAGAAATTAAAAAAGCAAACAATATTCCTTTTTTCAGTAAATTGTAGAATGTCACGAATCTTTTAAAAAGTATTTTCTAACCACTAAAATTTGAAAAAGGAAGTTAGTAGAGGTTATTTACGTTTGTCGATAAAGACCAACCCGACAACTAAAAATATTTTAATGGAGTCCTTGTATTTATAAAATAATCCATTAAAAAGCTACCTGTGAATTAGTAATTCACAAACAGCATTGCTTAGAAATAGAGTTCAATATTTGATGAACAGTTGCAAGTTATTTACAGTGATATAATTAAGAATTCAAATTTGGGTAATGAATTTTTGGAGTCAAAATTAGTTACATAAATCTTGAAAGAAATTCATCAAATATTTAAGCAATACGTAACGTGCAATGTTCATAATTTTTGACTAAAATTTAATATTTTTTTGTATTTGTTTGGAGTTAATTTTAAAGTTATGCAACAGATTATCGGTACTTTGTCCACCATAGGTATCGAAACCCGATTTTAACGTTGTAAATCCAAAGGCATGTTGCTGTGTCACTGAGAGGAAAAATAAGGGTTATCTCAGATTCAAAAATACAGACAATGAGAATTGACGTAAGAAATGAGTATGGCAGATTTTTTTTTAAATGTTCGTTTTAAATATTTCGTTTTTGTTTTCTTAAAATTAAACAAAAAGCACACAGTGGAATATCTGTGCACTAGCCACCACGGGTATCGAAAGCCGGATTCTAGCGTTATAAGTACACAGACATACTACTGTGCTACTGGGGTGGGGTA
Organism: Carcinoscorpius rotundicauda; assembly: GCA_011833715.1. NCBI lineage: Eukaryota > Metazoa > Arthropoda > Merostomata > Xiphosura > Limulidae > Carcinoscorpius > Carcinoscorpius rotundicauda. Next base: position 54,144,150 of record CM022399.1, on the reverse strand, counting down.
TTTCATTTTTATGAGTGTAAGCTTTCTAATGTTAACCAGTTCAGTTTGTTTGGGATTTAATCACAAAGCTATACAATAAACAATATGTTCTGTGCCCGCCACGGATATCCAGACCCACTTTTTATCATCATAAGTTTTCAGCTAAGCCACTGGAGAATTTAATCATTTCTGATCATTGAATTTAATTATAAAAATACTATCATAACAATGTAAAATGCTTAATAAAAAACAAAAAGTAAAACTTTTCATACCGTTTCGAAAGCTCTGCAAAATTATTAAGAGCTTAATATTCACTAAACAAGACATTTAAACTCAAAATATAGAATGGCCCTTTCCCCAGTTTATTTAGTCATAAACAATATAATACATATTCTTTCTAACAAGTGTATTTATTTTTAATAACAAAGCCATAATAGGCTTTGTTATTAGTGTTCACCGAAGGAAATCGAACCCATAATTTTAGTATTGTAAATCGTTAGACTTAAAAATGCCGTTATATTAAAGAAAAATAAATTGGTGTGAATTATATAGCAGGGTATTAAAATTACAAACTATAAAGTACAAAATTAAGAAATAGCAGAATTGGTAACTTATTTCATATCAAAATTGTTTACCTCATCAGGTACGTTTCCTATTATTATTATAAAAGAGAAATATACAATGAGAAAAACAATTAAAGTAAAAATGGAATTCGAAATATTCCAGATATAATTGGGTAAAACCCTTCTAATAAAATAATGCTAGTACATTTTAGAAGTTTTTGGAAGGTGGTATTGTTTTTGTTTTTTTGTCAGATGGACAGTCATTTAATGAACAGAAGCTAACCAATCACAGCTGGTTATTATGAATTCGCTATAAATGTCGCTAATAGGATATTGAACCGTTTCGAAAGCGTATGCCACAGTTGCTCCAACACCAACTTTGACAAGACAAATAATTATTCACAATAAAAGAAAGCGGCCACAGTATGTCAATTCTGACTCGTAACTGCAGTATAAAACTTAATGAGTTGTCTGTAGGAAGAAATGGACGTCGTTTCAAAGGCTAGAGATAGATCTGTCGTTCCTGGCCTATGTGACAGATGTACAACGAAATGCATTTCGCTTAATTAAGCAATATAATACTTAATTCACTTGTAATACTACAAATAACCTGTACCAAAGACCAACTACAGTGAATAATATTCTTTTTTTTTAGATGAGTTGTACTTAACCCCGTTATCAGATAACAAGTAGACTAGTAGTTTTAAGAGACTCTATGACCAGATACATATAGCGATGGAAGTATGATATGGAATAAGCAGTGATGAGGTACGTTGCATCCCATCAAGTGCCTCCAGTCAAGAAAGATACTCTGAAGACAAACCTTTAATAAGAGAAGTTGAGATAGCTCCAGACCTTATCATTCCTCCAATTTGAAGCGGGCCCGGCATGACCAAGCGCGTTAAGGCGTGCGACTCGTCATCTGAGGGTCGCGGGTTCGCATCCGCTTCGCGCCAAACATGCTCGCCCTTTCAGCTGTGGGGGCGATATAATGTTACGGTCAATCGCACTATTTGTTGGTAAAAGAGTAGCTCAAGAGTTGGCGGTGGGTGGTGATGACTAGCTGCCTTCCCTCTAGTCTTACGCTGCTAAATTAGGGACAGCTAGCACAGATAGCCCTCGAGTAGCTTTGTGCGAAATTCCAAAAAACAAAATAAAAACAATTTGAAACATGTAATACATGTTAGGCTATCTTTCATGTTTACGGCGACTTGAAAGGAAATGTCATGAGCAAGACAGATGTAAACTATTCTCTATTGAAAGTTTGTTTAAGAGCATAGATTAAAAAAAAATCAGTATCATAGCATATTAGGGAACATAAAAAAATCTTTAAGAAATGAATAATGTAAACTTATAGCCAAAAGAAACGAGTTCTATTATTTTATGATTTCACTTAGTTCCTCGCATAATTTCATATCAGACATAAGAATAGTTTTGGATTGATGTAATATATAAAATAAAATTTAGACATATAACTTCTATCTTGTTTTGTAATGTTTGCTCCTTGGATATTTCACCAGTATAGCTTAAATTAATGTGTTATTTCTTCTCTCATAGTATCTACTTATTAAAGAAATTAAATATCGTGTAAATTGCGACTAATTTAATTTGAAATAAGTTATTTCACTGTTGATTCTTTAAACTTTACTAAGATCTTGGCCTTACTTGAAAGTGGTATATTATTTTGTCAGTACGTCCTTATCACCAGTTTTTTACTCCATTTTTAAGCTTTTTGTCATGTGTGGAAGTTTCTTTGGAAAAACTCTCTCTCCAGCCCCAGTGTTCAGTTTAAGCTTAAACAAATAAAAACTAGTGAATTAATGCTACGTATGTATAAAGCAGTAACACGTTACTAGTGATATACCTCAAACCAATACACTATGTATGAAGTAGTGAAAGTCTATTATTAATGATACAATAACTTACAGCTGTATAGTAAGTATGGAAAAGCAATAAAGTGTAACTAATATTACATATGTATGAAACAGTAACGATATATGGTTCATGTTGCTACAACTCACAATTGAACACTATGTGTAAAGTATTAAGAGTTTGTCATTAATGTTGCAATAAATTACAACTGCACGCTATTTATAAAGTAGTAACAGCATGTTAATAATGTTATATATGTATGACGCAGGAAAACTTGTTAGTAAGATTATAATAAATTTCAACTTCCCTTTCTTTATGAAGCAGTAACAGCCTGCTCCTGATGTTACGTCAAATAACAACTGTACGTTCCAATAAATGAGTAGCAATATGTCACTACTGTTGCAATAAACCAATACTGCAAGTTTGCTTTGGTTTGTTTCGAATTTCGAGCAAAGCTACACGAGGATCCATCTGTGCTTGGCGTCCCTAATTTAGTAGTGAAACCTAGAGGGAGGGTATCTAGTCATCACCATCCACCGCCAACTCTTAAGCTATTCTTTTGCCAACGAATAGTGGGATTGACCGTCACATTATATCGCCCCCACAGCTGAAAGGATGAGCATGTCTTGTGGGATGGAGATTCGAACCTGCGATTTATTTTATGATTTTGAATGTTATTTAGTACAAGTTGCTCAACTTTGTATTCATTGTCAAATCAACCAATATGGTCCAATTCTGAGCAATCATTTAATAATGATAAAACTTAATTTAGTTTTATGGTGCTAACTTCTTTCAATAATTACAGTTGCGAATATAAAAGGGATCTAAATTTAAGTTCAGAGGAATTTACATCTCTGAAGAATCTAAGTCTTATTGTTTGAAATATGATAAAAGAAACGATACCTTTACTTAAGGAATATTTTTTTGAAAAACTGACGACTCTTTACGTGATTCTATTAAATTTACAAAGTTAAATCATTATCTTATTAATTGTAAGAAGCCCAAAATAGAAATTTACTTGTTAAAACTGATAAAAGAAAATATTCTTAATAAAAAACGATATTTGAATGTTAAATCATGAATATTTGAATATTAGTTTTTTTTTGTCGGTTTTTAAAACCACGAAGTTAAATGTCTATAGATTTTAACGTTGAAACTTATAATACTACTTTCACTTGGTAGCCTGATTAAAATTTCGAAAACATTCACAACTGGGAATAGGCGTTGAAAAGCAGTTTTGAGCTTTCTACTGAAACACAACAATTTAAGTTTGAAAGGACAGCTCATTGTTTTTGTTTGCAAACTGCGTCGTAAGGAAACTAACATTGTTTGTTTGTTTTTTGAAATTTCGTATAAAGCTACTCGAAGGCTATCTGTGCTAGCCGTCCCTAATTTAGCAGTGTAAGACTAGAGGGAAGGCAGCTAGTCATCACCACCCACCGCCAACTCTTGAGCTACTCTTTTACCAACAAATAATGCGATTGATCGTAACATTATATCGCCCCCACGGCTGAAAGGGCGAGCATGTTTGGCGCGAAGCGAATGCGAACCCGCGACCCTCGGATTACGAGTCGAACGCCTTAGCATGCTTGGCCATGTCGGGCCCAAGAAACTAACAATCGAAAGAAGAAACAAAAACAACTGAAGTTATGTTCTTTCAATTGTTTTAAGTATCTTACAGCATGCAAAATGTTGACAGAACTGGTTTGATGTCACTTGGATAAAGTTCAATCCCGAGAAAATTTATAAACATAATAAAGGTTTTACTTTCACTGTTACTCAACACAACAACAAAAAACACAACTGTCATGACAGCGCCACTTTCAAGATAAACTATTAACATAAGTCTATTTTAGTGGAGCGAATAATTTAGCTATATCAGTCCGTTCTTCCCATAAGACTCGTTTTATTTATAATGATTTCCAAACGATATCAGCACCTGTATACATATCCAACACAACTAAAAATTTCAATTTACTTTTATAAATAAACATTTCGCCTAAAATATTGTTAATATCGTGACTTGTTTTGAACTTAACACAAAGTTTCACAATGAGCTACGTGTTCTGCCAACCACGGCTATCGAAACCTGCTTTCCAGTATTGTAAGTACGCAGACAATCCACTATGCCACTAGAGGGCGGCTCCTCGTTGAGTTACCTTACACAAATATACTATTAGAATTAATTATATAGTTAAAAATTTATTTGATTTATAACAACTGTGTTAATGTGATCATCTCCATTTTTTTCTTTTGAAGTTAATAAACCTTCCTACCACGGAATTCCATAATGTACTGCATGGCAAATCTTTATTGACAGAATGATGGAATCACCAAATTTCTATGTCAGCACCCACTTTGACCTGTTTATTTTTGTATAAAAAAAAACGTTATTATAAAATTATTATTCAACGGACGACACGATTACCATCTTTAATTACTCTGATCAAGCTTTTCTTGTTTTGAATACTTGAATAACAGACATAGAAATATAAATTTCCAGGGTGGAACACCAGCAAGATTACAAACTTTCACAGTTGACACTTTTACTAATAACAATAAAAGCCACTTCCAATGTGAAGTATATATTATAGGAAAAATACTGCGTTGCTTTTTAAACTTGGAAATTTTAATCTAATTTTAAAATTGGTCAAAATTTTGTTCCATCGTGTATATAGAATGTCCAGCATTTATAAAGTTTTACATGAAAAGGTTAAATAACATCAAAGAATTCTTCTATAAAAACAGTTTTTCAAGTTCTTCATTGATAAAATGTTTCGTGGCTATTTAAAAAAGCGAAACAAACCATTTATATGAAATATCCTGTTGTTTTTGCCTCGTTTTAAGTCGGTAAATATTCTGTGTTTATTGAGAACGTACTTTGAGTGTAATTAAGGTGTTCCTAAACCTAATTGTTGCTTACATTTTTAAAATTTTAAGGTAAATATTCCTCATTTAAATTCACCAAATTCAGATTATAAACTTCTTTATTCCTGTTATCAGCAAGGCTATTTTGCACTTACTAAATTAAAATTGTTTACTAGTATAAAATAACATACAAGTTTCATATACCCTATTATGACGAGTGTATTTGAAAATGCCTTGAAATAATGTGATATACGACTCATTCAAAACACAAAGTCCCTAAATGTGGTCTTTCTTTAAATCATTTGAGAAAAGCACGTACTCCAGGACATGAGAAATGGTATACAGTTCAGCAGTGAACACAGAAAATGTTGAGGGGATTCTGTGTGCAACCACTGAACCACAACAAACCATGGCAGAACCCACAGAGTCACCTGATTTCAAACCATCCACATAAATAGGAATAGAAGGATATGACTTTCAACGACAGCACCAATTTAAACATGTTTTATCCTATGGTTTATCAGTAACATTACAAATATTTTTAGTTTTTTAAATGCCATTAATCTTTTTAATGCCATTTAAGTTTTTCATTTATACATTACTTGTTTTTTTAATGTAATTCTCTTTTAAGAATAAAAATCCATGTAGTTTTATTTGAAATTAAAAAATGACCATTACATCAAATAGCTCGAAACCAGAACTGGAAAGGCCAACTTCAGGTGTCTAATGCTGTGCTGTTTGAACTACTCATTATTCATCCTGGTGAATTATAATTATTAATATTTTGCTGCAAGTCTTTTAAAACTTGTCTTATGTTACTTTCTGAAAATGGCCATAATGCCAAATAACTCTAAATCAAAGCTTCTAGAAATCAAGACAAACAATTGATTCTGTACATTTAGTAAGAATGTTCACTGCTTTATTGTAACAATATTGATGAATTAATACCAATACTACAAGTTGCAGCCTGTGAATGAGAAGTGGATATTGTTCACTGATACCATCAATACAGGTCCAAAATGTGTTTTCCTTCAAAACAGTAGCATATATGTATTTGTTCCTATTAGTCAGTCAATTCACTTGAAGTAAACATACAAAACTATCGAAATTCATCTATTCAAAATCAATAAGGTCTAATACAAAGAATGCCATTGGATGGCTATTTTGTGGAAACTTGAAAGTTCTTTGAATGTTGTTGTATTAAACACCCAGTCAGATAAAGTTTTCACATTTTGTGTGCAAAATGGGATAAATGACACAAAACCAGTACTGGATAAGAAGTAATGGCCACGCAAAGTCAGCCAAATACCAGAATAAAAAACACTGAATGTGAAACACTGGTTGACACAAAGAATGTCCTATTATCTTCATTTCATATAAAACTGGGCTTGATAGATCAGTTTGTAATGATCTTAAACAAAGATGGTGACTGTTTCAAGTATCTGTATGAGGAATTTTCAGCAATTTCAGAAGCAACACTTAAAAGGATTTTGTTTAGCCACAGATTAGGAAACTGAGTTGAAATGAACATATCTAAGTCTGTTTGTTTATTTGAAAATTTTCATTTAGCCACACAAAAGCTATCTGTGTTAACCATCCCAAAGTAAGCTATGAAAGACTACAGAAAATGCAGCAAGTCATCAGTACCCACTGTCAACTGTTGGGTTACTTTTTATTGAACAACAGTAGGGTTGATTATAATATTATAATGACTACTTAGCTGAAAAAAACAACCATGTTTGTTTGGACAAGGATTCAACCTATAACTCACAGACTGTGAGTTGAAATTGTAATATGTAATATCATAACACATAGTTTTGACACTAAATGATGTAGATTTCACAAAAATATCAGGATGCATATCTCTTGGACATCAACTTTCCTCTCATTTATTCATATTTTTGTTTTTATCAAAACACATAATAAAAAATGTTCATTGTGGCAAATAAAATAACAATTTGATCTAAGCAAGAGTTTTATTTATTCCTAATTCGTGCCAACATTCTTACATGGAGGAGAAATGGATATTATGTTCAAAATCTAAGAAGCTGAATAATAGGAAGTCGTGGCACCCAATACATTACTGCTCTTGGAGAAATCTAAGAAAAACAATCTGTTAATTTTCTTGTAATGATGCCAGTCTTCATTGACAATATATTTCAACACGTATATTGGGATATTTGGTTTTTGAGCTATTAATGTGTATCTAGTTATCACTGTAGTGGACTATATTGCTTTCACTGGTCAGCTACTTCAGTGAATGGATGCTGTGTTAAGTAATAAAAAAAACATTTGTTTAACAAAAGTACTTATTATACATGATGTTTGGAAAGTCACTGTGCACTTGTATATTTATTAACAGACATTTTTCAATATAGAATGCAGGAGGTAAATACGAATGACAATTATAAACAATGTTGAAAATTATCCCTGTTGGCGTCAATACAGGTTTCAATCCTTCTTATTTTGTTTCTAAACAACACTATCAGTTGCTGGCTTGAAATAGACTGAATAGACGTATGATTTCAAAACTGCACAGTGACTTTCTGAAAACCCTGTACATCACGTACAGTTTGTTTAATTAGTCTCTTCAGACAGTACTGTGTGAAAGTGTAAGGGTAAACGAATGTTTTATGGGCTAATTCTTCCATGTTATTACTGATAGTAAATTTCAACACCATGGTAGTGATTCACTGATCACTTTTTAACAATTAAACGTGCTGGGGTGAGAACACTCAGTTTTTAGAATTCCCTACACTTGTACCTTGGACATGTCATAATGGTTCTGTGTGAATGAACATAGTGATAAAATTTAGAGCCTGAAATAAATGTCATGGTATTACACGCAATGTCTCAACTATGTAGAAAGAAGCTAGCATATTGAACAAGTATATGCTAAAAGAAATAAATGTAATAGCAATCCACCAATAAATCTTGATAAAAACAGTAGTAACACACATACAACGTTATCATTCCACAACTCAAAAAGAGGAAAGAATTGTCATTAGATCAGAGACTTTGCATAAAAGCTTTATATGATGCTAGTTGGACTCTTCATCTAATTGCTGGAAACTTGAAATTTTCCCCAAATACTGTCAACTATACCATAGATAATGAGAACAATACAGATAAATTTGAAAATAAGAAAGGAAGAAATAGAACACCTAGATGCAATGATACTGGTATTAAGTACCTTTGTTTATGTAACCTTCTGGACAGAAGGAACACTGGTTTCAAGCATGAGATAAATGACCATGTACCAAATGAAAGAAAATTGTCCAGATCTACAGTATCAAGATGAGTCAATGATAAAAGAATATTTGATCATGTAGCAGTAAAAAACCCTTTACTTTGTTTACCAAGTATTGACAAGAAACTGGACTGTTGATAATTGGAAAGAAGTAATATGGATGAATAAGTCAAAGTCTGAAATAGTTTATTTAAAGTGTACATTGTATATCCAGCAGAAGAAAGATGAAATATTCTTATTTCAATGCACAGCATCTGTGATAAAGCATGGGAGAGGCAGTGTGATGGTTTGGGGTGTTTTTCTGCAGAGATGACGGGAGATTTTTGCAAAATAGGTGGAATAATGGACCACTAAATACTGATCCATCATGGCAGACCCAGTTCTGCTACCAAGAGGATAATGACCCCAAACACTTAACCAACGTATGGAGAAATTACTGAGCTGAGAAATAAGCAGCTGGAGTTATTCAACATAATACAATGGTTCCCTAAGAGCCCCTATCTCAACTTAAATGAGCAGATTTGGGATTTGATAAATCAAAAACTTGAAAAATCAAAAGCTACTGCCAATGAAACTATATGAGAGTGTATCAGAGATATTTTGAATAAACTCCCAAAGGACACTGTGATTAAACATCTTGTAACAAAGCCTGAAAGACTTTCCATAGTTATTAAAGCAAAAGGGGGACACAACAAATATTCACTGTTTGTTGAACTAAATTTCTGTTGCACTAAATGTGAAGAATAATAAAATATTGATATTTTACTTATGATTTAACTTCAACTGTTCTTTGAAAGTTGCCTGAAATCTGCATTTTGACTTTGTCCTAATACTTTTGCACAGTACTGTAGAATGGGCCTAAATGTAACTAAACATACTGGTACTGCTTTTGGCATATGTTGTAGGATTATAGGTTCACAGTAAACCAAAATATTTGAGTAAAATAACAGTAATTTATACCACATCTTTCATAATAGTTCAGATGCAATGTAGCATTTATTTACAACCACTTCTAGACACCTGTCTAGGAAGTCTTGAAAACCTGTAGACAGGTTATCTTTATTTATGTTGTTTTGTTTCCCATTTGTTAACATTAAATCAAGTACCTGAAAAAGAAGTGTGACTTAATGACTTAATCAATAACATAACTTAACAACACAAAATAATTATGATAATTAAAATATACATGTATATATAATGAAAACAATTATATATATTAAAAATTATAACCAATACTGTAAATGAGACTAGCATTACAAACATAGAATATACCTTACTTACAAAACACAAAAATACTACCTGCATCAAGCACTATTACCAATTCATGTCACTTGACACCTACGACATCGAAATGTACCAATCTTTGGTTAATACTCCCTAATACTGTCTAAATATCTCCAAAAAATACAACTCTACAGTTTCAGAACACCATGAATGAATTACCTAGCATGTTACTGAATATTTATAGGGGTTTAACAAGATGGTAGTGATACTGTGGCAGAAAACACTATACTTTATGAATTTCAAAGATTATTATATCATACACTCCACAAGATTCAATAATTAACTGTTTGTAATTGTATATAGTCTTGTTAAATATTCAGTGTTGCTGTCATCATTCCACTTTTCATTATTACTTTTATTACATCTACATGTTTGAATTATGTGAACATTCTTGTTTTTATCTTTATTATATCTATTACCTGTGGTTGGTGAAGACATTCTGGACAAAGCAGACAATTGTATTTTAAAATACAAAAATGTAGCATTTAAGAATTTCAGTTTCATGAAACAATGATAATTTTTATTATTAAACTTTATGAGAGAAATATTTGTGTTTAACTAAAGCAAAGCATTAATACACCCAAGTTATTAAAAGATCTTGAAATTATTGGTTAAACACTAAGTTTATCTACTGGAAGTCTCTTTAAGATTTATTAAATCAAATTTTTATATTACAATTTGCAAAAGAGAAAAACAAGACACCCAAATAAGGAGAAAACTGAACTTCAATCAACTCTTATTCCTTGGCTGTAAGTACTGGTTATCTACACTTACCATGTCAGAATTTTCCTGATAAAATACCAAGGGATCAGATGTCAACCTCTGGTCTGTACTCTTTCCTTTTTATTAATTCTGGAACCAACCAATGCCAAGTGCCAACCAGGCAATAAAGTTATCATGTGAGAGAAAAAAAACCAACAGAAATAACTTGTAAATAACTGCTGGTTAGCCTTACGAAATTAACTCTAATTTAGATTTCTTCTGCTCCTATTGCAAATTTTGACTGTAAAATAGAAATATTTAATCATCCAAATGTACAAGTAAACTTGTCAGCATACAAAAAGTTGATAGTAATCTGCTATTTAGGTATATGTTTCTTGCTTTGTTCCAGATCAAATAGTTTGTAATAAAGTATTTTCTGAAGTTGCTGGTTTAAAAATGTCAAATCCAGCTAAACATATAATTTGTTTTACAATTACCAAATACCTAAAGCTAACACTTAAAAATACAGTCTGAAAGTGAAATTATTTCGTTTTTGTAACCTATTTACCTCTAAATTCCTCACGTGGATTGTACATTTATAAACTTTATGAATGAAATTAGAAAATAAACTATGATGATTTCTTACAACAAAGTGGGCTAGTAGTTCATTTGACATAAATTGTACTATTGTTAGTATGTGTACATAAAACTTGCCTTTCATGTCAAGTTATAATCCTATTGATTAAAAGTACAATAAGTAGCTGTGTCACATAATTGGATGTATTTCATGTTGTAAGTTTACAGAAAGAATCAAATTAATATTTAAAAATACTCAATGCTTTATACATCCAGAAAAAAATTTTTTTTTGGTCAGGAATTTTTTTTCAATAATATTTTTCAATTTTGATATTGAAGTGAAAATGAAAAAATAAACAGCCATAGAATAGAATTAAAAAGTATCAAATGTAACACTAATTAGTTTAGATAAATAAAAGAAAAACATGGATATATTCTCTTAGAAATAAATAAATAATCAAATAAATCACTGATATCATGTGTTGTTTTACATTTTCATAACATGTACCCTACGAGAAAACTGTTACAAACAACCTAAAATACACAGAAATGCTCATGTTCACAAAGACGTTATATGTCTAAAAACTTACCTCGTTTTATGGTCCAATCTTTTCCCAAGTAAAATGTTATCACTTTTAATATCTCAATAAATTATGTTGTTAAAGTGTAGAAACTATTAGAATATAAATAAAATATGAATTTATTTCAAAGGCAAATATCTTAAGATATTAGTGTAATGTTAATTCAGTGCACTTGTTATATTCAATACTTTGATGGGGTTATTAGGGTGATATATAAGTTCTTCTACCATTTGCTGCTAAGAAGTAGATGTTCTTACTAACAACAACATCCAAAATAAAGCAGGCCATGAGTAAAGTGTGGGCTTTCTAGGTTGACACCAACAACCTTGAGTGACTACCCCTGAGTAATTTTAAACTTAAATCATTTCTGAATTAAGGTATTTGGTGTTATGTCACCAGTGATTTTAATAAAAAAATGTTCTTTAATCAATGCAGGCTTTAAATTAAGATACTGATAAATAGTTTCTACTTTTGTTATTGATATGTTTCATTTTATATTTACAGTACAATATTAGTCTATACTTTTGTTACTGGGCAACATAACTAAAGCCATTGCAGGAAAGCACCATTACCAAAACACACTAGATTTTCTGTGTATTAAATGCTGTTATGTAAACAAAAGTACCCAGCTATGCTCAGGTTATCAGGTTGATATATTCTATGTGACAGAGGCAGAATAGCCATTGTCCCAAGGTACATGGGTCCCTTTGTATGAAGTGTACAGGTCATGTATGACTTAGTGCTAGTAGGATGGTATGAGTCCCAACTCATAATGAAGTGGCATGGCTCAAAATGAGTCCAGTCCACCTCTGCTACTGTTATTGTGTATATTCTGAACCTACTTTAGAACAAAAGTTTATGTGGTATGTATATCATTTGAACAATTAGTTCTTTCTTAATGTTACTCTTTTTCAAATTAATAAGTTGTATGATAGAATATTAAAAATGTGCTACATATTTAGCATTAAAGGTACAAGTTTTATTTTATATTTAGTACACTTGTTGAGGATGTACCTCCATAAAATGCACTGGGGATGTAATTCAATAAAAAGAAAACCAAAAAGAGTTTACAATATAATAACCTCACCGATTTTAGATGTAAATTCATTATTACTATCTCTAATGTTATTTAAAATTTTTGTTGTTGCTAGAGAAATGAAAGTTTATGGAAGTAATCAGAGGTTTGGTGAGAAGATCTCTTCTTTTAAAAAAACAACTTAATAGTTACTAATAACAATCAATATAACATACTTCTTTATAAACTGCTGCTATTTCATTTTCATAAACACATGTTTGGGCAAGAACATCAGTCATACAGCCAACTGGTAAATATTCCATTATTACCTAAACAAACAAAGTTTAAAATTTCACTTAAATTTTATTATTTAATGAAATTATACATAATAACGAGACAAAACAATTTATTTTCCTCTTTTAAGAATATTGTATGTAACCACATATCTAATAAAAACAGAAAAGTTTTTCAAACAATTGTTCATGGAGTGGAAACTGAGATAACAACAGTAGTTTAAAATTATTTAACTGTAAGAGTTTTATTATCTAAAAAGATTTGTGGTTCATAAAAAATATTACAAACTCAATTTCAAGCGTTAATAATAAAGTGTGAATCAGCTTTGTTTGTTTTTGTAATTTCAAGCAAAGCTACGCAAGGGCTATCCGCGCGTGGCTTAGCAAAGACCACTTTTCTTCTTTTTTGTTACTTCTTCAATTTCTAACTTTTATTTTTCTACCTCAAAAGATGTTTTTCGTTTTTTGAAGTACACTCTTTTTATATATTGGTAACTAATGCTGTGATCTGATTCTCAACAGTTATAAAAGATTGCATTGGATTGTATTTTGTGTAAAAGACTGAAAATTTAATAATTTAACATTTATTGTATTACACACTAAACAATGTTTGCAGTTTTGTAAATAATGCTACATTTGAGAGTACTGTATAAGCTGCAAATAATTTAACAAACTGAACCTTTCATGAATAAAATAATTTCAACAATCATGTATATAACACTGTGTGTGAAACGTACAACAAAGATGAATCAAGCATAATAAAAACTAAAGAGTGCTGGTTAGAGATAACATACTGGAAGAAGCTCAGAATAGAAATGTATAAAGTTATTTATATATGAAATGAATTAAAAAAGTCATTGTGTCAGAACCAAATGTGGCTGCAACTTCCCACACTAAAACTGTCACATATTACTTACAACTACAATTTAAACAAAGCAAACCTGTGAGAGTGACATATAAAAATATTCTTAAACTTGTAAAATTGCTATAACAGATAAGATTAAAAATAAAAAATTAACTAAAATGTAACATTAACAACACTAACCCAAAGTTCATCACCAACAAGATAACTATCCAAATAGTTGACGATGTTTTGGACATTTATTTTTGTTCACTACAAAAAGTTTGGTAACAATAAGCTCTTTTCTTGGTTACTGGTTTACATTGATCTCTTTAATTGGAACTGAAAACCCAGTAGCAGTTACTATGGCTGTGTAGATAGTTCCTGAACCATTCAAACAATAAAAGTATCATTAAAATTTGTAATGTACTAGTACGCAAATGTATTACTACGTGCTACTTATAAAATTATTGTACTTTTTAAAAAGTAATGGATTAACACGTTTCTAGTTTTATATTTTTGTAAGGTGATAGAACTGTATATTTTCCTTGTAAGTTTATTATACAGCAGTTAAAAAATTGTGCACAATTACTCTTTACTTATATGATTTCTTCTCTAAAATATTGATAAAAAATAAATGGTGCATTATATTCACACAAGTAAGCACCATTCCTCCAAGTTATATCAATAACCATTTGGAAGTGTGTGTCGCTGTTACATTCACAACGTCCTCATATTTTGATGTTACTTTTGAATATTTAATACAACAGTTCTGCTAAGATTATATGCAGAAATTAATCCATTTTAATAAATGTGTGGTTTTAACCTTGTAACCATTACTGTGATAACACTTTGAAAGTTCCTTGGAAATAATATATTTCTACACTGTTATTTTCCTCTTTATAATTTGTCAAATCTCCCCTTTAAATCAAAATGTACAATTATTTAGTTACACATTTTTAACACTTTCCGACTTATGCAACTATTTTTGCTGGGACTGAAATAATTACAACTGAATACAAACCTTTGTTGATGTAAGCTTTTTTGGGTGAATCAAATTACCAACTTGTAACACTAAATTTTTTTTCCTTAAACACATTCATCACTACCAGACATGTGAAGAAAGAAAAGAGTACTGTTTTTCACCTGCTCTGAATCTCTCAGACCCATGGTGTCCAACATGGTCACCACTTGCCACATGCCAAAACAGCTATTGACCTGTGGTGAACTGGTGCTTTACTTCTACCACCTATTTTTTAGTATAATTAATTCTATTAATACATAATTGAAAAAAATTACTATGTATCTTTTACCCATCTGTAAAATCACAGTTAATTTTTTGTCATATAGTGAAAATTTTAACAAATTTTAAACAGTTTTGGTAATTATGAAAATGCAGTTTTGCCACATGGTGAAAATGTTAACACATTTTAAACAGTTTTGGTGACTATGAAATACAGTTGGACACTGGAGCATTGGACCTAAAAGCACACCAACTACCACAGCTTTTTAAAGAACCACAATTATTTCAATGTTCTGATTTCATTCCAGTTAGAAACTTACATTTAAATAGTGTGTATAATAATTTAAATTGGTGTGTTGTACAAAGGATTCTTTTACAGTGAGTGTTTGCCATTTTTTGGAGATAAATTAAAAAATAAATGAACAGAATGCATTCCACTTACTTTAAAATATGTTCAAAGCAAGTGAAATATATGACAATTTTTTTGCACTGCATGTATCACAACTTGATCTAAATACTGTATGGTTCTCTTCTTGACAAAAATCCATTTTGGCCAAATTAAATTTGGTTTAAAATGCAGTTGACAAGTCAAACTATTTTTATTTATTTTAAATTATTAATTTCACGTTTTCTAACTTCTCTCTGACTGAAACTCTCTTTTCTTTGGCTTTACTTTTGGCACACTTTCTACTCTGTGGTCTCTTATATGGTTGTTGACACTTTTTATATCTTGCATTGAGGCATTCTAGAAATCTCTGTAGCCTTAATATCAATTACACAACTTTCAATAACCTTCTGCTTTCAACTTTCTTATTGTGAAACAAAACAGTCATGAAATATTAACTCACAAGATAAATTAACACTACCTACATTAAACAGTGTACTTTATCTTATAATCCTGAAATTATATTTTTTAGTCACTACACTACTTGCCATTGATTGAAAACACTTAAATAAAGTTTGTTGTAATGCAGTTTTTGAAGAGGAGGAAAAGAGAAAGTGGATTAGTTTGAACAATTCTTGAATTTGAAAAGATAACCTAATTTCCATAGTTTTTCTTTTCCAGTTAAATATAGAATTATAAGAAAGTTAACTGTTTAACAAGTTTTACTGCTATTCATTTAATGTTCCTATAAAAATATTACCTTTGAGAAAAAAACAGAATAGTATTCAGTATAAATATTTACAAAGTTCTTAAATGGAAAAACTTGAAGTAGGCACTCCTTCATATGCAGCAAGCAATATGTAGACTAAATTACAAACTACAATACCCATACAGTAAGACAGAACAAACAATTCATGAGGTAAAAAAACCAGCAAAAAGCACAACATTAGATTATTAAAACAATATAAAAGTAATACAAAGAATGGCAAACAAAAACTTAATCACAGCCAACATTTAAAGAAAATATTAAGAACGTGAGAGATACCAGTACAGTAAAAAGACCCTAAAAACATTTCAAACAAAAATACAGTAGTATTCTTACTGTTTTGTAAGAAAATATTAAAACTCCCACAATCTTAATAAACAGTATGATTTTGTAAAGTTCCTTATAACACACTATTTCGTACATCTAGAATATTGCAATAACCTGTTTTGTTTATTGTACTCAAGTTCAAATTCATTCCTCCACAATAACCAACAGTTAAACACACAAAAAACAACAGAGTTCTAAACATTAATATGGATAATACCCCATACCACTTTTAACAAATAACTTGAAGGTCACCATTTATCAAGCCTGTTCATTCTACATAAAAATATATGGCAAACCTATTAAGTAGAAATATACAAATCTGGTATACAGTAGTGTACGTAGTCATTACAAGTTATAAAAAGGTATATACATGGTTGTCATGTATACAGTAAATTTAGAAACAACTACATATTGTGTATAGAGTCAAATTAAAATAATTCACTTTGCACTCATCCATATATATTTTAAAACTGTGGAATATTACGTACTGTTGGCTGCAACTAGGGAAGCTACATACTAATCAAATCCAACCGAATATACATTATAAAATATCCATATCATAAAAATGACAATATTTAAGCTAACACACTGTTATCAAATTTAATTTTCAATATGACGAGGAAAATGGACAGAAAATATAGTACAACTATCTTGCTGTTCGTGATTCAAATTTAGAAACAGGTAAATAACTAATATATGACTCTTAATATTAGTACTACATTACTTAAGACAGATGTGTCAGTACAAATTTATAATGATTCTTGGATGTTTTCCATTGTTCTTTAAATCTGAGATTATTTCTCTTAGACACAACTTTATTCTACCTCAACATGAGCAATATAGCTTACCTTTCATCAAACTTTAATTTATAAATATACAACTAAACCCTGCTCCAAGTGTGTACAAGTTACACATGCACTGCCACTATCTCTGCCTAGCAATCATACAAACAGATCTTTTACCCCAAACAACATTTGTGCTTCAAAATATTAATACTATTTGACTTTTCTAACTGGTAAACTTAATACTGATTCACAGGAGTTTGATAAATTTAAATTAAAATTGGTTCTTTTATCAAATCAACATCCAAATTTAGCATTATAAATTACAACTATACTTCATAAATTACACTAAATTATATGCATAAAATTTGAATCTAAAAACACTAAAATTTGCCTGAAAATAACTAAATGTTATATGAATAAACTAGAAATAGTTGACGGTGAAACAGATTTGTATTACTAAGGAGACGAGCGTGTATGTTTTCTTATAGCAAAGCCACATCTGGCTGTCTGTTGTGTGCACCAAATGGAACTGAACCCCTGATTTTAGCATTAATGAATTCATAAATTTACAACTGTACCCGCACAGGAACAGAGTGAATCATAGATACATTCTGTTTACCTTTTAGTTTGTAGATGTTATAAATCAATCTAGTGATGAATGACATTGTCAGTTCATCATTTTATTTTTATTACACAAACTAACAAAAAGTTCAAAATATGATGATAATTACATGTATGTTATAATTAAAACATAACTGGACTGAATGCAAATATATCAGCATCTAAAACTAGTTTATAAGCATAAAACTGCTTCTGTAATAACTAAAACTATAAATATATAATAATGTAATTTTCATAATTTTGTCCAGAAATACATTTCTGATGTTTAACTTTAAAAACTCAAAATATAACATACAGAGGTAGAACTGATGAACTTTGATTATTGTACCTGGAATGTAACAATATAAAGGTTTTACAGATAAGCACTGACTACTGCACATTTAATATTTACCCAGAATGTGACATACAGAAGGAGTACAGATGATCATTGATTATTTTACCCAGTAGAGGTAGAGTGGATGAATGCATATTTCTGTACCCAGTATATAACATACAGTGTTAAAACAGATGAGCATTGATCAATGTACCCAGGATATAATATACAGAGATAAAGCAGATAAACAATATTTCCTGTTCCCAGGATAAAGCACACAAAAGTAGCACACATTGATTATTGTACAGGGGAAATAACATATACAGGTATAACAGATGAAACTTGATTACTGTACCTGGAATAATTAATATATGAGGTAGTACAGATGAACATTAATTATTGTAATCAGGATATAACATAGAGAGGTAAAACACAGGGGTAAAACAAATGATTATTGATTATTTTACCCAAGATATAACATAATGTGGCAGTATAGATAAACATTGATAAAAATTATACTCAAGGTATAATATATAGAGGGAAAACACATAAACATTGATTACTGTCCCCAGGATGTGACATACAGGAGTATATATGAACATTCAGTGATATCGAGAAACCCACTTGTTGAGAATTTTATATGCAAAAATCGCTCGTTTGGGTTGAGAAAATATGTTACATAGAAGAGCAAACGTGTGAAGGTGACTTTTTATGTTCTTTGAATCTGGTTTCATTTTTCTACTTGTTTCTCCAATATAGAAGTCGTGGCAGTTATCACATTGTAAAACAATGTTTTCGAACACTGTATGTCAAATAAACACAATATAACCATAGAAAACACTCAAATACTAAATAAATAAACAAACATAAACAAACACAAAGTTAAAGAAGCCTTACTTATACAACAACTTAAACCCAAAATAAACCAATATAAAGGAACGCCATTATACCTATATTAATACTATTGATAAAATTATATATTCAAACATCTAACCGCGCCCTCTACATTGCGACACTCAGTTATACAACCCCTTCCAAACATGTGGTCAGCTTCCGGTCAGTTACCTCTTTCTTTGTGAACCTGACGATGACCGAAGAAGGTCGAAACGTTGTTCGCTCTTCTATGTAACATATTTTCTCAACCCAAACGAGCCGTTTTCGCATATAAAATATATATGAACATTGATTATATAACCCAGTATATAACATACAGACGCAGAACAAAAGAACATTGATTACTGTAACCAGGATATAACATACAGAGTTAGTACAAATGAACCTTTATTATTATTCCCAAGCTATATCATACAGAGGTAAAACAGATAAACATTGATTACTGAACCTAAGATATAACATATAGTGATAGTGCAGGTGAACATTGATTACAGGATAAGCATACAGAGGTAGTACAGTGCGGAAATAAGCACCTGTGTGATCAACACCTGCGAGTGCATGTACCAATTTTCTTACTTACGTGCGCATGTACGAAAATAAGTACCAGCTTGCACAACTACAAAAGTTACACCTGCGCACAAATGTATAAAAATATGCAACTGAGTGCGTATGCACCAATTTACGCAGCTGCGAGGGTCTTTACCAATTTATGCACCTGTGCGTGCATGTACGGGAATAAGCAATTGCGCGTCCACCTACAAAATCATTACCTACGAGAGCTTGTAACAATTTACTCCCGTGCATGTAATACGTATGAAAATAAGCGCTTCTGCAAGCATATGCAAATTTACGCGCCTGCACTTCTAGAAAATAAACACCTGTGCGCGCATGTCCTAAAATAAGATTTTTTGTTTTGGAAATTCGCACAAAGCTACTCGAGGGCTATCTGTGCTAGCCGTCCCTAATTTTGCAGTGTAAGACTAGAGGGAAGGCAGCTAGTCATCACCACCCACCGCCAACTCTTGGGCTACTCTTTTACCAACGAATAGTGGGATTGACCGTCACATTATACACCCCCACGGCTGGGAGGGCGAGCATGTTTAGCGCGATGCGGGCGCGAACCCGCGACCCTCGGATTACGAGTGCACGCCTTAACACGCTCGGCCATCTGGTGGTACGGTCTCTAAAACGAGTAATGTTTTCTGTTTTCTTTATGGCCCGGCATGGCCAGGTGGTTGAGGCATTGGACTTGTAATCTAAGGGTCGCGGGTTAAAATCCCAGTCATACCAAGCATGCTCGCTCTTTCAGCCAAGGGAACATTATAATGATCAGTAACTTCCACTATTTGTTGGTAAAAGAGTTGGCATTGAGCAGTGATGGCTAGCTGCGTTCCCTCTAATCACACACTGGAAAATTCGTGTCGGCTGTCACAGATTGCCTTTGAGTAGCTTCGTACAAAATTAAAAAAAAAACATATTTATTTGTCTTCCAATTTTAATTTTAAATGATAAAAATGAATTGATTTAGTTAACAGAGCCTCTGATTTAGAAATCAAGAAGTTTCCGTGATGACGAGAAAACCCACTTGTAGAGAAAAATATATACGTGAAAACGGCTGGTATGGATAAAGAAAGCTCTATGTTTTGGAGTGAACAACGTTTCAACCTTCTTCGGTCTTCGTCATTTTTACAAAGCCGAAAAAGATCAAAATATTGTTCACTCCTCACATGGAGCTTTCTCTATTCATACCAGCCGTTTTTACATATATAAATCAGAAAGTTTATTTTTTCTCAGTTTTTTCGTTTATACATTTTATTTAATACTTTCAGAATCTCTTGATAACATTATTAGATTATAAATTATTGCTAAGCAGTGTAATATAAATATTATGTTAGAATGCATTGCTATCAAAATGGATTGGCTTTTTCACATATAAGAAGTTGTTGTGTAAGGAACTATTCCATTCCTTTGTGCTTCTTTGTTTTTGCTAGATTTTACAGTTTAAAAGATGGGCACATATCTATTTGTCTGTTATTTATATCTTTTATTTATAATATAAAATATCTCTTCTTTCGTAAGTACGTTTTCGTCTCATTAGAAGATTATGCACACGCACGTGCGAATTCTTGTTGATAAATGGCAATATTCAAATACAGACCCTCGGGGTTTGCTTAGCATTAGTGCAAACTTTCAGGTTTCTTGATTCTTTCCTCTTATAGATATGACGGTCATATTTCTTTTATATATTGTTTTTAACACAAAAAGAGGCCAGGCATGGCCAAGCGCGTTAAGGCGTGCGACTCGTAATTCGAGGGGCGAGGGTTCGCATCCCGGTCGCCAAACATGCTTGCCCTTTCAGCCGTGATGGCGTTATAATGTGACGGTCAATCCCACTGTTCGTTGGTAAAAGAGTAGCCCAAGAGTTGGCGATGGGTAGTGATGACTAGCTGCCTTCCCTCTAGTCTTACGCTGCTAAATTACGGACGGCTAGCACAGATAGCCCTCAAGTAGCTTTGTGCGAAATTCAAAAACAAACAAAAACAAAATTTAACACAAAAAGATATGCACACACATATGACCTGCAGGAGATAATAAATACATAGTTTAAATTACAAATATAGGATGGCTCTGAAACCAGAAACAAATGCAATCGTTTTATAGTTGTGTTGAGGCTGTACATGCATCACGACTGTGTATTGTATAAAATTTACTTTTCATTTAAAAGAACGATACATAAACAACTCGGTTACTCTTGTCTCTTGGATTACAGTCTTCTTGTTTAATCAATAACAGTTAATGACTCACTTCTATTGAAATAAAAAGAATTCAGGCTGAAATTTATTTACATATATTATTATATACTGGTACTTGTGTATTTGTCAACTTATATTTATGAAAACAGCTAACTGTCACAAAATTATGTAATATGTTTATTTTTGTAATACAGGTAAAAATGATGACCCCTTTCTCCAGACTACGTTTCTTCACAGTTCCAATATGTGTCTTCTCCACAGAAGCTTAAAAGTCGATCTAGAAACATTCAACAGAGGATCAGCCTCCAAAAATGAGGTTATTGTAATCCAGAGAAGTAAACTCAGAATCAAACAACATGTTGAACGACCTCGGGCAGAAGGGAGATGATATGCTGGGAACATATTTCTTATTGTATGGTTCAACTAGAGACGGAACCGCATATCTAGTGTTAGAATTGTTCAGTTATTCATAAAACCTGGCTCTATCTTCATTAGAGAAGCAAGGGATGGCAATAACCTGTCTGCGAGAGCGTCTATATGGCACATTATCTGCAGCCAGCCTTTGCTTTGGGGGGGGGGGTTGTAAAGTCAATATCTGACAACTGAACACTCTCTACCGATGCATTAGATCGCTTCTATGTACAGGCTTCTGTGCCTTAGACAACTGTACCCCACAGTCAATGACAAATAGCAGAGCACCTACATCCTTGTGAAAATTAATTGAAACAAGACGGAAAATTACGATTTTTTCAATTTTTTTGCATTTTATTTCTGAGAATCAGAAAATTACTCACAAATTAATACATGCTATGACCACCTTTATTTTTCAGAAGATTGTTGATCCGCTTTAGCATCGATTCCACGAGTTGACTACAATCTTTACTAATTTTTTGGATCGCGGTACCACACCTCAATTAGCTTATCTTTCGTAGTACGCTCTTTTCCCCGAGGTCTTTCTTTACAACTCACCCAAAGATTTTCAATAGGATTGAAGTCCAGAGAGTTTCCAAGCCAGTCCAGCACCTTTATTCACGTTATAGTCATAAAATTCTTTACAAGTTTCGATGTGTGGCAAGGAGCCAGATCTTGCTGAAAAATGCCAGATCCATCTGGAAATCTCTTTTTCAATTCTGGGACGACTCTTCTCTACAAAACTTCAATGTACTGTGGTCCTCGCATCATACCTTCCACGATATGTAAGCCTCCGACGCCATAATAGCTGAAAAAGCCCCAAAACATCTTCTTCGAGGGATTTTTTACAAACTGATTGATGCGAGATTCTCGAAATTTCTCACCTGGAGGTCTGGAAACATGCAGACTTCTTTAACCCTGTACGAAGAAATGAATCTCGTCACTGAATAACACCTTCTTCCATTGTTCTTGTATTTTAGACAGACCCCATTGATACCGTTTTTTCTTCATTGAGTTGGTAAGAAATTGTTCTTTAACTGGTCTCCTTGCCCTTCTTACGCAATTTCGTCATATATCCCAAAAATAGATCGACCGTACTGCAAAATACAGCTAATGACGCCGTCTGTGTAAAAAAAATGACTATTAAAAAGAAATCAGCGGGTCCAGCGAGCCTACATCGGTCGCCATGCTGAAAATATTCTAAAATGACCATTTGTTTCAATTAATTTACACAAGGGTGTACATGAGAATACACCTCTCTTAGACACGCCATACAGTTGCAATGTGCTGTAAGGACAATACCATCTTTCTGAGCGATCACACATGGGTTGAACGATGCCTCAGACTGCCGTTGTGAATGTTTTACCTGCATATCGGTCGTACATATAAATAAAACATTAGTTTAAAATACACATCATGAAATATTTCATGATAATTAATATTTAAACAACTGTATAATTAAATCTATTAAATAATAAAAATTATTGTGTATGAATAGTAGCAGGGATATTTGTGAAGAGGCATAAAATTGTATATAAACTGAATCTATAAATATTTAAGACATGTTAACTCTGTTTTTTGACAGTTATCTCATGAACAAAGCTCCAACAAACTCTTGTGGGTAATTAAGTTGGTGCTCAGGTAAATAAAAAACATTTACCTTGGCTTTGATAACAAAGAGTGGTTGGGGATCTGTGACTATCAGTGCTTGCAACACTACATGCACCCATCCAGCTGTAAAAAACTTGTAGGCTTCCAGGCTTTTGTAGGACTTCATTCACTCTCCAGTGTATGATGATGTGGTGTTAATGAGGTAATGATAAATGTCATTGTACTGAATGTCAGGTTTTGGATGGACATTAATGAAATTGGTGAAATTTTCAGGCGATATCAGATATGGTCGACTTTGATGGCACTGATTTTATTAATATAACGATCCCGATATCATGACTCAAGCCTTTTGCGTAATCAGATAAACATATAGGTCTATTCATATTGAAGATCGACCTGATATGACTAATGACAACATTTACACCACGCGGTCACAGTTCACAATATATACATCCATACATACGGTCGACTGCACTGTCTGGTGATGTTGCCCACCAATATGGCGTCAGCATTGAAATCATGTGATCAGTGACCTGATATGCAAAGCCACTATACCTTTATAAAACTTAAGAACTCATCTCGTATAACGTAAACAATTACCATCTCATACTCTTCTGAGTTCAGCCCATCTTTTAAGAGGCCCAATCCCCATCTTGACATTTTGCTTGTCCATCATATTTCTAAAGAGCTCATTATAATTTAACTGTTTGAGCCAACCCTCATTCACATGTATTATTTGCCCTCTTAACTTTCTCATTAACCATCTTGATTTCTTAAAGTCCTGTAAGTCCTTACTATTTTCAGTAATATTATATCTCGTAAATGCATTATGTTTATCCCTCACGCAACCTCTTAAACCTTTACTAAACAACACTTATTCTGACTCACTGACCTAGTTTTTTTCTGTAGTGAATATGCATGTTCTGTATGGTTATCAAATGCTTCCCACACACATTCAAGATCCCCTCCTATCTCTTTAGTCAGGTCAACAGAGCCAGATTATCTCTCTTTACATCAAAATGGACTTTTCTGAAACTTATAATCAGGGTAATATTCTTAAATTCTACATATAGTAATATCCCAAACCTAATAATGCAATGGTCACTTATACTTGTGCTCACCAACCTCAACTCTATCAAATTCACATCGCAAGCTAATATTAAATCTAATATAGGTTTTTTTTTTTATCTTGTACTTTCCATTGCTAATTGATGCATAAAAGTATTCGGACAATCTTCAAAAACCTATCCCCCTCACTGTCAAACTGCAAAATATTTCCAATTAACATCCTTGAAATTATAATATCCCATAATAACATCTTTTTCAACTATCGTTCTAATTTCATTATACAGTTTCTCTTGAAATTCCATATTCTGAGTTGGTAGTCTACAACAAATTGTAATTAAAAAGACTTTTCCCCTTAAATCCACTAACACTCACTTATACTTCAGGAACAATTTAGACAACATAAGAAAAACACTCAAAAACAATTAGACAAATAATAAACTTACTGGTACTGTACCCGTGTATAATATAAAGTCAGGGGTTAAGGATTCGCTAGCTCACAGCAAAGAATTTTCAATGGCTTATATCGAGATATATACACTGTTGGCCAAAATCTTAAGACCAATGAACCTAAAGAAAAAATATGCATTTTGCGATGTTCGACTCAACCACTTATTTGAGTAGAGCTTCGAAAGATTAAAATAAGAAAAAGGAAAAAAAAACAACTTTTTCACAAATTTAACAGAAAAAATGTGAAGACTATGAAATTAGCCCAAATACAAGCTGGCCAAAAGTTTAAGACCATACTGAAACGAAGCGTTAATCGGTAAAGTAGTAAGGAAATTTAGTCATTTGTGTTCAAGCATTAGCATTGTCAACATTTCCCACTGACATTTCCTGTGTTACATTGGGTAAAAACATGGCAAAGGCTAAAAAGTTGACCGAGTTTTAACGTGACGGAATTGTCGAGCTGCAAAAGCGAGGTCTCTCTCAACGTACTATCACTGGTAAGATTGGGCATAGTAAAACTTCTGTTGCAAATTTCTGAAAAGATCCTGAGGGAAACGGAACGAGAATTTCAAGTGGTCAGCCCAATAAAATTTCGCCGGCGTTGAGCAGGAGGATTCGATGGGTTATCCGGCAAGACATCAGCCGATCATCGAACCAGATTAAAGCCTTTACGGGCGCAGAATGCAGCTCAGGAACAATAAGATGGTTTCTACGAGAGAAAGGCTTTAAAAACCGTAAACGTCTTCAAAGGTCACACCTCTTTCCACACCACGAAACAGCTCGGTTAAACTTTGCTGAGAAGCACCAAACATGGGACGTAGGAAAGTGGAAGAAGGTTTTTGTTCTCTGATAAGAAAAAAATTAACCTGGATGGTCCATATAGCTTCCAACGTTACTGGCACGATAAGGATATCCCACCGGAGACATTTTCAACACGACACAGTGGAAGAAGTTCCATCATGTTTTGGGGTGCTTTCTCCTTCCATGAAACAATGAAGCTTCAGGTTATAAGAAGCGCCAAACAGCAGCTGACTATATTGGCATGTTGGAGAGTGCATCCTTATTGACTGAAGGCCCTCGCTTGTGTGGAAATTACTGGATCTTTCAGCAGGACAACGCTGCAATCCATAATGCCCGAAGGACAAATGACTTTTTTATGGCGAATAACATGATTCTTTTGGACCATCCAGCATGTTCGCCCGAGCTGAATCCCATTGAAAATGTTTGGGGTGGACGGCAAGGAAAGTCTATAGAAATGGACGTCAATTTCAAACAGTGCATGATTTTCGTGAAGCCATCTTCGCAACTTGGAATAACATTCCAAACAGCCTTCTGCAAACGCTTATATCGACCATGCCAAAGCGAATGCTTGAAGTTATTCGCAATGACGGAAGTGCAACTCACTACTGAGACCTTTTGTTGGGCATTTCCTACCCTGTTTAGGACTTCATTTTGGTATGGTTTTAAACTTTTGAACAGCTAGTATTCAGGCTAATTTCATAATGTTCACATTTTCCCAAGTAAATGCTAAAAAAATTTTTATTTTTATTTTCCTTTTTCTTATTTTTATCTCCAACGCTCTATTCAAATAAGTGGTTAAGTCTAACAACGCAAAATGCATATTTTTTTCTTTTTGTTCATTGGCCTTAAGATTTTGATCATCAAAACTGTGTAAACTATCCTATAGGTATATAATATATATAGTATATTATATATGATGTAAGTAGACTTAACTTTCAAATGTATTGCGCAGTTTCAGTCAGGCGTGATAAATGGTGAGTCAGCTGTAAAGATGTTTGTTTAGTCATTCTGAAGAAAATATTCATGTTTGCATTTACAGTGGAGAGCAATAACTCTATCATTAATAAGGGTAACATCTGTAATAATCTTGGCTGGATCATGCATTAATGTACAATATTCTTTAAGAAATGTTACATACGTCAACTGTGTGACATCCACAAAAACTTACAGATATGGACTTGACCTTCAAGTTCTAGTTATATATTTATACCATATAAATCTGAGAATATTACATGTATGAATAGATACTTTCATATACGAACGTTTAGAAACAGGTTAATATAACTGTCCTAAATGACTCGGCTCAGCAATAAGATTAAGGGCTAATAACGATATAAATTGGGTTTCGATACTTTCGGTGAGAAGAGTAGATATATTTTTGTGTAGTTTTCTGCTTAACAACACAACACTTTAATACGTTACAGTTAGTGACACATTTTAAAGTTTATTTACGAAGATTAAGCTTCAATCTTTGAGATAATCTTGTGAGATTTGTTGGAGTTTTTTGTTGGTTTGTAATTAAACACAAGGCTACAGAATGCTATGTTCATTAACCTAAGTGTTACAAGTCCGAAAACATAATGCCGAGTAACCGGGTGACAAATTGGAGTTAATAAACAGTGTAAGGAAATCAAAAAGAAATAAAATAAAAAAATAGTAGAACGAGACAGAAAATTAAAATATTATAGAAAAAAGTAAAATAGAGACAGTAAATTATATTAATGAGCAAGAAAAGTCAAATATTAGGAAGAAAAGATTTGTTTGTTTAGAATTAAGCACAAAGCTACTCAATGGGCTATCTGTGCTCTGCCCACCACGAGTATCGAAACCCAGTTTTTAGTGTGTAAGTCCGCAGACATACCACTGTGCCACTGGGGTGCAGGAAGAAAAGAGAGTTTTAAAATGTAACAGGTTTTATTCCAATATTGTATTACAAGTGTGATTGTAGTCATTCTTTGACAGCTTAGTACACTAAATGATAAAACAACAAAATGATAAGTTATGAGGGTCTAGAAATAGATAGCATATTACTAAACTTATAGTAAATATTTAAGGGTGATAGGTACTTAGGCTCATTTCCATCATGTTCGAAATAGCGGTTTGATGGTCGTCATATTTCGTTTTTAAGCTGTTGTTGTTAATGTTCATGGATGATCCGCTTAGAAATCTGTTGTAAAGTAATTGAATGTTTTCGTAGGTATGAAGGAATTTATAAGTTTGTTGAGCGGGAAATTTTATGTGCGCAAGTAAGCATTGCATTTTGTTGTTATTTGCAGTTTAATTTTAATTATCTGATCATATCTTGTTGGATAAATATAAATTGAATCAATATTTTGATTTCAATTTATTTCGATCTTTTTCTCGTTATTTTATATTTCTAATAGGTCTCCAACTTCTTGTATTACAACTTCAAATAACTGAAATTTGATTTTAATTTAGAATTTCATTAACTGTTAATATGTATCATATTCATGATGTTTGCCAACAAGAATGATACAAACAGTTTTCTTTCTTAACTCAAATTATTTTAATATCCAAACAAAAACAATACGATTTATAATAACGGTTATTTCTAATATTTATTGCAAATGATGTTTTTTTAAAAGAGAAGGTTTTGATGACTTACATGCAATACTGAGTGTTATATCTAGCCTAGAACTGAATATTGTATCGATGATTTAGGTCCATGACAAGTTGACATTGTCACATCTCGCTGAAGTTACCTAGCTTGGTTCTTGTTTAGCCTCACACCCTTACAAGCTGATATATGTAGTTTTGTTGTACAAGGTCGACTGATCTCGAACTATATGAAAAAAAAAACACCTCTTATAAAATTGGCTTAATCTAAAGAACTGAACTGAAACTTTCTTAAATATAACATAATTCGGTATAACTTTTTAATGAGAAGCTACTTTATACAAGACAAAGATGATTGATGGAACTACAAAATACTAAACAACGTGAATAATGAAAGAAAACTGTTGAAGAACAACAGGCACAAAAGGAAACAGGAAGTTATGTGAACGACTTCATGTAGACGTGATGACGGCGGATATTTTTACGACAGAATAAATAATGTCAATTTCAAGAGAAAAGTCAGTTAGTTTAAACATTGATGTTAAACGTAGCACAAACATTTTTATAAAATCAAATAGCACGACTTATAATTAAATTACAAGATAGCGGTGAGTAAATCTTGACGAAATACATACACAATATTTTTCATTATGAAGTGATTTTCAGATAATTCATTGCACAGCTTTGAGCTCACAAACAAATCAACGAAAGTTTAAAATTTTATGTATCGTGCAAGACATAAAAGTGAATAATAAAATTTTAAACATGATAATAGTACAATTACTTTTAAAACATACAGTTTAATTATCACAACAATACAAAATTTTATATTATAATTTAAGACTCACTTACACTTTGCTTCAACTACGTTCTTTGCCAAAAACATAATTCATTCTAGATTATTACTGAATTGAAATCAAATTGGTAATTATAGCCCATGTATTTCAATGTCACTTTGTGAAATGACGAAAGTTTATTATGGAAATTATTTCATTATAATATATTTTCAATTTTATATTTTCTCATAAATCGATGCTGTTAGCCTCCATCCCATATGGAGCATCGGTAAGCCTACGGATTTGGAACACTAAAATTAGAGGTTCGATTCCCCTCTTTCAACATAGCAGATAGCTATGTCTATGTGGCTTTGCTGTAAGATATTACACGCGTGCACATACTTTTAGCCTCCTTTTTTCTTTTTCTTGCGGCACTCAGTTGCTCTTGAGAAGAACCTTGCGACAGCTTGTGGTAAAAGTTGTACATTCTATAGAAACAATCTAGAAAAACAAAACTTGATTTATCACAAACGAATTCTTACTCTTCACTGTCATATCTAATCATTTTACAAACTTCTTGAACAGGGATCAAGTTTCAAGTTAGACCTGTCTATGTAACGCGCAGGACACCTATGTCTTTCTCACATTTTGAACGGGTATGCCAGCTACTCAACTAGATTTGTGGATCGTCCCATTTGTAGAACTCTGGATTTTGGTGTTTACGGGCCAGTAATTAATTCATATAATAGAAACAAATAATATAAGCCATAAAAAACACAGTCTCTCACAAAACAGTCACCCTGAACCTTAATTTTGGGTTGGGTTGTTTTGAATTTTGGAAACTAATCCCTGAAATACATAACTTAACGCTAGAAAGACGAAGCCTCCGTGGGATATTCATCAGAACACAACCACACCTTTAAACTGGTAATTAATAAAGCCAATAACAATAACTGGAACATGGTTTGCAAATCAGTCGATTTTTCGTAATATAATCTGCGCTCTTCTGGCGTAAATTTAAAATGGTAACCAACAGAAACAGTTCATCGGCCAACATTACTTACAACAACACCACGATGCACACAAATGATGATAAAGCCAAACTCTTAACACAATTTTACACAACCACATCCAGCACACCCAATTAACTCGCCTTTGCCAGATGACATTATACTTTCATCATTAATAGTGTCAACAGAAATAATTCAATATAGACGTACAGTGTTCCCTCGTGTATCGCGGTAGATGCGTTCCAAAACCCCCCGCGAAAGGAGATTTTCCGCGAAGTGGGATCGCCGATTTTTACGCATATATTTATATGCACTTAGACTTTTAAAACCCTCCCTGTACAACTATTTAACCCTCCCATTACAATACTGTTCATTATTGCTGAAATAATATGAACAATTATTAAGATATTAAGCCTTAAAATTAAAAATTACGTATCTTCAGCAGGTGGTGTCTTTTCGGGGGACACCACTTCCTCTTCTGTGGAAGGTGAATCGGCAATTTCTTCGTCGGTCGTTACAACTTCAGGAACAGTACTTGCCACCGGTACCATTTCTTTCTTGCTCGGCTGGAAAAACATTGTTATTGGCAGTTGTTTTCTCTGCTTCTTTAGCCTTTCCAGTTGGTTCTGTTTCCATTTTTACGCCTGTTATAAACGCAAATATATGTTTATATCTCAAAATATACCTGTTTTTTTTTCTTAAACTATTAATTATATTTATTTTTAATATTTTAATGGTATTTAATGCTATATTTTAGAGTTAACGTTTATTATTTTATATATATGTATTATATATGATGATGATCTTTAAATTTGATGATCTTTAAATCTACCCCCCTCCCCGCGCGCGAAAGATATAACTCCTGAACTCAGTTGGTGAGACACTCGCTTGGCTCGAAAAAACCCAAATATATATTTTTAAAACTTTATTACCATGTTAAAAAATTGTTTCCCAAGTAATAGTTATTTCATGCCCTTGAGACAAGGGCCTGAGGACTATTATTTTTTGTAAGAATGAGGAAGAATGTAGTAACTTGATTTGTTAAGATGTGTATTAGCAGCAGTAATTAATGGGTCGCTAGATAACCAGAGAAGATAAACCTGATAAATAATGTGTTGGTCTTATGAATGGAACAGTGACTTGTTGTGAAAACAAAATGGCTCCTTGAGAAACATGTGTTGAGTCATTATGAAAGATGTCCTGATTATGTGGTTCAGAATCATACTAATTGAAAACACATTTTGTTTCTTTTACTTGAAGGCCCCTTGTGGACTGTACAATACTAGAAACCGGATTTCAATTCCCATGGTGGGTAGAACACAAAGAGCCCTTTGTGTAGCTTTGTGTTTAATTGCAAACAAACAAATCTTACTTGAAAACGGATATTATTTTCATGAATTAAGGTATTTCTTTCTGTTATTTTTATACAATATTTCCATCTTGCTGTCTTCAAAGCAGATCATCTCTGTCATTTTTCAAAATGAATTACTTTGATTCTTGTTCTATGGTAAACTAATAAAAGCAAACACGAACAACAGTAATCTATTACAATATTTTTCTTCACAAATGAAACATAACAGTCTATTAACCAAACAATCAGGAAAATTTCAAAGTATGAAGAGAAGGAGTATTCATAATAACCAATAGTCAGAGAAATTTCCAAACATGGAGGTGTATGGTAACAACCAAAGAGATTTCCATAAATGGAGGGAGGAATTATTCAATGATAACTAGAGAAGCGCAGACATTTCCAAACAGGTACGTCCGGGGTATTCAGTAATGACAAAACAGCCAGGCGTATTTTCAAATACAGAAAGAAGAATTAATAAGTTATAACATAACAGACAAGGACATTTCCAAACACGGAGGAAGAGATTATTTAAGAAATAATTTCCTTGATTTACTAAAAATAAAGCAAATGTGAATTAATTCTGAAACACATAAAGATTCATTATGAAGGAGACGATAATTCACAATAAAAAAATATCTTGTCTTACTATGAAAGAAAAGAAGACTTTTTGGAAGACATAGTGACTCACTAAGAGAGAAAATGCCTTATTATAATACTCATGTTAAAGTATTATAAGAGATGTGTTAATTGTTATCGTCCAACAGCGATATCATGTTCTAGAAGTCCTGATGAACAAAACTATTACCTGAAATTTAACAAAAATGCAAAGAAAATTTGACTTGTTTTATTCAATATTTAAATAAGTAACGAGTTCGTAATTATCATGGTTAATGCTCAGTACAAATTATTTGTTGTGAAAACTCCCAACAGAGGGATTTTAAACCCTCAAAGACTGGTTTCTGATGCGTTCTTGCGATTCCCGAGACAAGGAATATAATACAAATCTCTTAACTTTACATAAACTGAGAAAAATAACGAAAACATCACAAGTTATTCAGAAAGAGGGCAACTGTGTAGTCAGTTTTAGGTTGGGCGGGACAGAACAACCTCAGTTTACGATCTGTTTCTCGATACAAATAAGGTGTCGAAGCAGTTTTTCGACGCAGAAACACGTTACTCTACCAGTTGAAATTAGTTCAACTACAACAAACAGTATTTAGGTAAACTTGGCTAGATCACTGGAAACGTTCACAGGTTCTTTAGCTATTTGGTTTTCTTTTCGGTAGTTTTTTTGTTTGTTTTTTAAAATTCTTTCTCACACAGCTCAGCAGTTAGACGTGCGAAAGTCTGCTTTGGATCTTACTGTAAATCTTTATGACAGTTTGAAAGCATTAACAACCATCGTTATGTTAATATATTTAGTTTATCGACATGTTGACGAGTGAACAGTTCATCGTCATTGGGGTAAATAGTTCAGTTCATACGAACTTTTGTTTCCCATAGGAAAAAGTTTGATATGGCCAGATGTTTAAGGCACTCCACTCGTAATCTCAGGGTAGCAAATTCGAATCCCCGTCGCACCAAACATGCTTCATCCTTCACTGTCGGGGCATTATTATTGTGATGATGAATCCTACTATTCGTTGGTAAAAGAGTAGCTGAAGAGTTGGCGGTAGGTGGTGATGACTAGCAACCACCACTTGCACTGCTAAATTAGGAACAGCTAGTGCAGATAGCCTTCGCACAGCTTTGCGCAAAGTTCAAAACAAGCCACACCATAAGAATAACTAACGAAATAAAGTATAAATATGCACACATAGAAACAATAGCAGATAGACTCCTATATAGAAAAAATAAATTATTTTGACAAAAATTGGAGAAAAAATGATCGAGTAAGAGAACTAGACAGGTACTGCATACATGATAAGGATAATCCTAAACACCTTTCCCCAGGAAATATATATTTTCAAAATAAAAGAAACAGAGGTATTTATGTAAATGTTTTATGGTTAATATCTATCTAATGATTGTGCAAATAATTATGGAACTATAAAGAGAAATGATTTTTTCGCACCAAGTGTATGTGTGGATAGTGCATGGAGTAAGTGCGGGTCACTCTGGCCCTCGTGTACAATGTATAAATACATTTGACAGATGCCGAAACAAATATAAAGAAAGGAAGAAGAGGTTGATTAAAACTGACCCTCCTGAGTATATAAACATAAATACTTAAATAACTATGAGAGAGAGAACGAACTAGCGAAATAAAAGTTGACTCTTCAGCGTACAATATTTTGTACGATGGAAATCTTGTTACCTCGACGTTTCGGCTTTTTCAGTTAGCTATTTTGAGCCTAATATTGGAATTGACAAGATATCTGACCCCCTGAAGAAGCCATAAACAGAAATATTGAATGAGTAAAGATGTTTTTCACTGAAAAATATACTATCAAAAACGATATTCAACAATATTGTGACGACAATGAACAACTAACGAACAAAATTTCTTTGTAAGTATACTCTACTTTCAATTAATCGGTTTGGTTTTGTCTCGTTTTGAATTTATCGCAAAGTCACTTGATGGATATCTACAATGGTGCTCCCTAATGCAGCAATGATAAACTAGAGAGACAGCAGCAAATAAGCGCTACCCACCGCTAACTCTTGAGCTACTCTTTCATAAATCAATAGTGGAATTGCCCGTCACTTTATAACGCACCTGTGGATGAAAAGGCGAGTAGCTGTACTGAAATGGATTCGAATCCGCAACCCGAGCACCCTAACCAAATAAGGTTTTTTTGTGTGTGGGTGACTAACCATTTTAAACCTATTAACACTCATTAGATGCTTTTCTTGTTATCTTCAGATATTTCAGAATTCAGAGTCAGTACCACCGTCTTCTTATACAAGTTCGATTGTCTCCTCAAAAATGAAAACAGTGGAACAGTTTCATGCCACTTTAGGCTCGTTTTCTGCTACAAATTAAAGAACTCTCAACTGCAAGTATTTTGCTTCTTTGTAATTAAGCACAAATCTACAGAATGGGCAATCTGTGCTCTGCCCACCACGGGCCTGCAAACCCGGTTTCTAGCGTTGTAAGTCCGCAGACATACCGCTGTACGAGGGACACTACGGGTATTATTTTCAATGGCAACATACGCCATACTGTATGCGAATCGGCCGGTTGACAATTTGTCCAAGATAAGCTTTGTCTGTTGACGTTGTACACTTATTCGTGTTTCTAGCTGGAAATTTAAATCGCTTTATGTGGTCACGTATAATGATAAAAAAAAATATAAAAAGTGCCACCAACAAACTTAACATTTTACTGATAGGGTAAAATAATACCCACACATGGACATTGCCCTGAAAAAGGTCGGAGTAATATTCAGTTCATTCTGACCCAAAAATGCAGTAACTACCACTATCAAATACTGCACGATCACATAAGTACGGGAAGGAGGAAGAGGTTACAGAGAACCTGACCCTCCAGGGTACGAACATATCATACCCAAACACCGAGAGAGAAAAAAAGTTTACGGTGAAGAGCGTGTTGAAAAGATTAACCTGATTACTTGTTTTAACTTTACCTAATTATTAAAAAAACACAGCAATATAATTTCGAAACATATCCCCATTCTTCCTCACAAACTTTTCACCTTATAAACTCGGGATTATTATAACAAATCAAATACTCTTAATGAACTAAACTATTCATGTCTAACTTAATCTGGGACTTAACTTTTCACGAAATTCGATTAGTTTAGAATCGAAAAGTCGCTTCAGCGTTTAGTGGTGTTAATCATCCAGTTATTTCATTCTTAAAACAAAACGTTTTATTCTAATAGTATGGAATACAGCAATGAAGAGTAAAGTTTTTATCCCTTAATACATTAATGTTTGTCAGCAAGTTCTGAAAGGTTAGATATCATTGTTTGTCAATATCATTCAATTAACAAAACAAAATCAAATTTTGGTGATGGTGTTTTTTTCTTTTTTAACGTTTTCTTAAATTTCTACAAACGTTAATGCCAATTAATGTCAAATCTCATAACAGGGGAAGCCGGGTTGTAAGTTCAATGAATATGACCACAATGAAAAAGAATCGAGTCTTCATTGCAAGAATAAAATTGGTTTGGTTTGAAATTCACGAAAAGCTACATGATGGCTATCTGCGTTAGCCGTCCTTAATTTAGCAGTGTAAGACTAGAGGAAAGGCAGCAAGTCATTATTACTCACCGCCAACTCTTGGGCTACTCTTTTACCAACGAATAGTGGGATTGACCGAAACAATGCATCGTCCCACGGCTGAAAGTGAGATTAGGTTTGGTGTGACGGAGATTCAAACCCGCGACCCTCAGATTAAGAGTCAAGTGCCTTTAACCACCTGGCCATGCCGAGTCACATAAAATTATTACCTTATTTTATCAAATTATAAATAATTTGAGAAAGTGTGTTGAATATGTCTTATCAGCACAGAACTGTCATAACTTTCCCCGTTTGATAAGTACTTGTGTCGTGTCTCCATAAACAGTATCTTTTTCATACTTAACGAATTGTCACCTAGACTTTTAGCAACATTGACTGTAAGCCTGAGGATTATTGGATCACGTCTTTTTACCGCAAAAGCCGCTTTGCACTTTGGATTGTTGTTGAGCTGAAAGAGAAAATGTTAATTTCTACTATTCCGTCAGCAGCCCAAGAGTTGACAGCGTGTACTCTTAACTAGTTACCATTTATCTGATGCAGCGGTTCCCATTGATTGCATTTTAACTCACCTTGATTTGCGCGACATCCACCCCTGCTGGTACTTGTAATATTTTACTGGGGAGATTTTTCATTTTGTTAATTTTGTTTTGTTTGGTCAAACTTTTGCGACATACGTAGCAAACTGCCACAACTGGACAGCACTGCTCTGTTCTTATCAGTTCGCCACCAGTGGCTCAGCGGTAAGTTTACAAGCTTACGGCGCTAATAATAGGATTTCGATACCCATGAAGGAATACAGCACAGAAAGCTCAATGGCCAATTATGACCAGGTGATTATGACGCTTGACTCGCAAGCTAAGGGTCGCCTTTTCATTTGTGAGGGTATTATAATGTTATGGTCAATCCCACCTTGTCTCTTTTGTGAATTAGTAAAAGAATAGCGCAAGAGTTGGCAGTGAGTGACGATGACTAGCTGATTTTCCTACAGTCTTTCACTGCTAAATTAGACGACTAGCGCAGATAGCAATCGTGTAGCTTTGCGCGAAATTCAATAAACAAGCATTTGTTTGTTTGAAATTAAGCACAAAACTATACAACGAACTATCTGTGTTTTGCCCACCACGGGTATCAAAACCAAATTTCTAGTGGTGTGAGTCCACAGTCACACCATTAAGCCTTTGGGGGTTCACAACAAACAAAATTATTAATTCAAAATAGGCTTCTTCTTAAATTTGTGGTCATTTGTAACGATGATTTGATTAATTATTGTCAGTCATAAAAGATTACGAACGCTTGTTGATTCTGTTGTTGTTGTTGAATTGAATTAAGCTTAAAGCTACACAATGGGGCTCTGCCCACCACGGGTATCGAAATCCGTTTTTTAGCGTTGTAAGTGCGCAGACATACCGCTGAGCCATTGGAGAGCTTTGTTGATTCTACAATCTCCATGAATACCTTATATTCTGCGTTTAGTTTTGGGAAAGCTTTAGTCAATCTGATGTTCAAAATACCCAAAGACGTTATCCTTCCATCTGAATGACTTTCTTACAGGTTCCATCCTCTTGTATGACTTTAAATACTAAATGTTCTCACGGCCCCGTCTCCTTAGAAATGTTACGTTTCTGAGTGCAATTCTGACATGTTTCATTTTTATGCAAATCATTAATTACCTTTGTTTCTTTTTTCCCATAATTTGAGTTACGTAAACAGAAACAAGTATTGTTTATTTCAAACTAATGTTTAAACATTTGTTTTTATATTTGTTAGTGAATATAACAAAAAATACTTGAAGGATATCTGCGCTAGCTGTCCTTAAAAACTCATAGATTAAAGGGAAGGCTGTTAGCCAGCCAAGACTACTCTTTTACCAATTAAGAGTGGATTTGGTCATGACATTATAATTTCGCCATGGCTGAAAGGCCAAGGTTGTTTGATGACGGGATTCAAATCTTTAGGCCGCAGATTGCGAGTCAAGTGCCCAAACCTTCACACTATTCCAGACTTTGTATAAAGGAAATAAATAATTTTCTCCACCCAGTCCATACCCATTCGTCCTTAATGGTGAAATGGAATTACGTCACAATAACAGCCATAAAGTTAGTAACTGTTTTGTTCCAAGTATAAAAGAAAGACATACATCAAGAAAGACTCTGTTTAATTTTATGTTAACACTAAAACTCTACCGAACATAAAAGCACAACAAAGCTACGAATAAAAAGAATGTACAGATGCAGCTTACACATCTTCGAACTAACTTCTATCCTAATACGAGAAGTAAAACAATACATTGCGCAATTACTCCAGATCCACCTGTCAGTCTGCAGTAAGTATACGAGCTTACAATGCTAAAATCCGAGGTTCAATTTCTCTTAGTGGAAAGAGTGCACGACAACAACTCCACTATCTTCGTGACTCATTGTAATAACAATAGTTCTTCCTACTTAATTCTTTTCATTTTGACTCCCACAAAGAGTAAACTGATTAATTCCACCAACATAGATTTTGTCTGTGAATACGGGTTTTGAAAGATTAAACCTATTACAAATAGTTATAAACACAATTTTAAACGTAATCATCATACTTACCACTGGAACTAGTCATGCTTGACAAACGGTATTTTGATCAATCAGTACACCTCTTTACAAATATATCATATATATCCACAAAGCTATAAACCGTAACTATCTTTACTCATGTAACGTTGATCGTTACAATATATTTGGTCAATTATTCTACATGATGCAGAGGAATATTAGTGTTTAGTAGTTAATACACTAAGAACATCAGACCAGATGTGAAGTAACAACACGCCAGCTTACTCTGTGTTTCAGTCATAGCAGTCTGCCACATCTACTTATTCTATGTCTTAGTCATAGCTGTCTACCACGTCAACTTATTCTCTGTTTCAGTTACAGCTGTTTAAAAAGTCAGCTTACTCTGTGTTTCAGCCATTGCTGTCTACCACGTAAACTTATTCTCTGTTTCAGTTACAGCTGTTTAAAAAGTCAGCTTGCTCTGTGTTTCAGTTACAGCTGTTTATTATGTCAGCTTACTCTGTGTTTCAGCCATTGCTGTCTACCACGTAAACTTATTCTATGTTTCAGTCATAGCTGTCTACCACATCAACTTATTTCAGTTTCAATTTTTGCTGTTTACTACGTCAGCTTATTCTATGTTTCAGTCATAGCTTTCTACCGCGTCAGCTTATTCTGTTTCAGTTATAACTGTTTAAAACGTCAACTTGCTCTGTGTTTCAGTTATAGCCGTTTTTCAGGTCAACTTACTCTATGTTTCAGCTCTAGGTGTGCATAATGACGACAAAACATTCTAAGACATTTGAACCTCCTCCTTATGGTATCAAGACAGACATTGGCATGTTCTAAGTATCACTTGGTAACATTAAAATATGCATCCAATGACATGTTCTAACCGTCGCCTTACTGAAGTCACATTACATATTTGTTCCACATGTCAGTTATGACTCGCCTAACTGAAGACACTAACATGTATTCTCAACCAAAAGTAATATGGTAGTGGCAAGTATTTTATTGTAAAATTATATTCCTTAAGTTATTTTCATGTCTTATGGCTAAAATTGTATTATTTTTTATGGGATGTAGTAGTGTCATTTGAGCTAATACAATAAGATTGTATACTTGTTGTTGTTGTTGCTACCACGGGTATCAAAACCCGGATTTTAGCGTGTAAGTCCGCATACATACCGCTGAGCCACTGGGGGGCAAGATTGTATACTTGTGTCAAAGCTTTGAGTCTTCATAGGCATATGAAAGGTGACGAAAGTTCTGTTTAAGTGCAATGTTTTAATCACATACCTCATAACTGATTTATTTCGGAATTCATCACAGAAAATGTGAATAACAAAAATTGATTTTAAATGTAATTTTTCTCTTATTTTAATCTTATTAAACTTCTTAGTGCACACTAAATAACACGCAGTATTCGTAACTACCTGGCAATGGAATATTTCTCTAGCTGCTTCAGAAAAAGAATTTCAAAATTAAACTGAGCCGAAATTACAAAAACACTGAACCAGTGATGCACAAAGTCCGGCCCGCGACGAGTTGCCGAGTGACCCACGATGTCCAACTGAAAGTCAAACATAAAGAGTTCATGCCTGCGCAAAGATTAAGCGCTATAGAAGAATATGCATTAGATTATATACTGGATGATTCCACATTTGTGTCGAACAATACAGAAAATTTAATAACCAAATCTCGTTAATGCGTAGGCATCTAATCATTGGCGCACTGACGTAATATCTCTGTAATTACAAAATCTCACGCACTCCAATTGTTCTTCAAGATTTACTTACGAGCCCTATTTTGATATTATTTCGTAACAAAAATGGCAATTAACCGTAAAAGAAAAGTTGACAAGGAAAACCGGGAGTTTCATGATGATTGGACTGCGCACTACTGTTTTGTTCAACAACAGAAGAACGTGATTTGTCAGCTGTGTCATTCAACAGTAGCAGTGACGAAGGTATCCAATATAAAGCATCATTATGAGTCGAAGTATAAAGATTTCTACAAAGTTGTCGGTGATGAACGAACAGCTCGAATTGAATCTTTGCGGCGGTCGCTGAATCACCAGCAGAACGTTTTCTCAAAGCATTCAGCAGATTTAAGTGTTGCTTGCGAGGTCAGTTACGATATTTCGTTAATGATCGACCGTTCACTGATGGTAATTTTGTCAAGCAATGTATGATTACTGCATCGGAAAAGTTGTGTCCGAAAGCAGTTCGCAAGCTACAGACGGGGGCTTTGAATCGTATGACAATTCAACGAAGAATTTCACACCTCTCCGCGGACGTGACAAGGCAGCTTACAAATAAAGCAGCCAACTTTGTCTACTACTCTTTGGCAGCAGATTAGTCGACTGACATCAGTTTCACAGCACAGCT
Source organism: Carcinoscorpius rotundicauda (assembly GCA_011833715.1). Lineage (NCBI taxonomy): Eukaryota > Metazoa > Arthropoda > Merostomata > Xiphosura > Limulidae > Carcinoscorpius > Carcinoscorpius rotundicauda. Next base: position 54,103,054 of record CM022399.1, on the reverse strand, counting down.
GCTAGTTTTTGTTCATGATGTGTCGTCACCGTTTGATATCACAGAGGAACTAATCAGCATGGGTTCCATCAAGGGTCAGACAACTGGGTCTGCTCTATTCGAGGAGACAGTACGACTGTGTAGTAGCATTTCATTGGATTTCACGAAACTGGTGTGACAACTGATGGAGCACCAGCCATGACTGGAGAAAGTAGCAAGCTGGTAGCACTGTTGGTGAAGCATCGAGAAAATCAGAACAGACAGTTGGTGAAGTTTCACTGTATCATTCACCAACAGAACCTGTGCAGTAAATAACTTGATTTTCAGGCACTGATGGCATAAGTGACGAAAACCATTAATTTCATTAAATCACGAAGGCTCAATCACCGTCAATTTCGAAGTTTCTTGAAGAAATTGATTCAGACTATGGTGACGTTGTGTATCACTGTGAAGTACTCTGGCTGAGTCGAGGAAAAATGCTTAGAAGATTCTGGGAGTTGATTGATGAGGTGATAAAATTCCTCAGAAAGAAGAATAAAGACACAGATGTGGTTTCCATGACTGATCCAGTTTGGCAAGCTGATTTAACCTTTCTGGTCGACATGACACACTTGATGATCTGAATTTGAAGTTGTAAGGCAAAAATCTAATATTTGTTACTTCACTCTTTTTTTCTGGCAAAAATAAAGTAAGACGCATTTTATTACTTCGCTTTTCGTGTGTTCTAATACTTGGTTTTGTTTTGTTTGTTTATTTTGGAATTTCGCACAAAGCTACTCGAGGGCTATCTGTGCTAGCCGTCCCTAATTTAGCAGTGTAAGACTAGAGGGAAGGCAGCTAGTCATCACCACCCACCGCCAACTCTTGGGCTACTCTTTTACCAACGAATAGTGGGATTGACCGTCACATTATACGCCCCCACGGCTGGGAGGGGGAGCATGGTATCGCATAAAAAGTTAGTACATTTAAACGCAAAGTATTAAGGTTTTCGTCTAGTATTTCATAAAATGCCTCTGTGTAATCAGTCAGGCCCTCCAGTGGGCGTGGATCGCCAGTAACTTTACAGATTTACACTGCTAAAAATCGGGGTTAGATTCTTTGTAGTTGACAAAACACATACCCCGTTGTATAACTGGTTGAAAACATCAACTATCAAGTCAGAAAGTTCCTCAGTTGTAAGACATTTTGCACAATAATTCAAATCACGTTGATGAGTTACATTGTAAATACTTCACATAGAGAGCAGCAACATGTTTCACTTCATTACATTATTTTCCTCGTTTCTTTTTCACCCCGTTCAATCTGGAAAGAAGAGCATGGCGGCTCCCGGAAGTTAGCACGTTATCTTTAGTAACTTTTTTTTTAAAAAGTGCAAAACGATGACGGGTTATCTCTGTACCAGAGTTAATAAAGTCTAACTTTAAACGATCGGCAGATAGTGCGTGGATTTTTCTATTTTCAGCACTCAGACAACAAATGCCTAGCTCTTTTCATAAAGACAAGAAAAATATCAAATCTGGACTCCTACTAGCATTCTATCTAGTCCAAACATGTGTTGCATGTCCCAGTTTTATTTAGTATCTCTGCAACTGACATCCGGACGACCAACCTTTGGTCATTGCAGTAAGCAGGCGTGTGGAAAGGAGAACATCGTAACCGTTTTTGCTTTGTGTTTTTTTTTTTTTTTTTGGCAAACCTTCACTGTATAAATACAGCTTCTGAAAATTCCTTAGGTATCACTTGCTTACTCAATAGTCTTAGAGGTTTAACAAACTCTACAAACATGAAAGTAGTGAATGAGTTGGTTAATAACAAACTACTTTCTTTCATAGAGAACAGTAGTCGCTCTCTGGTAAAATTGAACCAAAACCTAGCTTATGACGAACGTTACATCACAGTAATTACATGGGTTTCTTGTATGGTTTAGTATGTATAGCTGTTATACAACAGTATCGTATCTAACAAAGATATTTAACGAAATGTTAGATCCGATTCATTTCAATAATGAATTCCCTAAGTCTTTCGAATTTATTCTAATCTTACAATATCTTTTGTCCTAATGCTAACCACTCTTTATTTATTCTGTTTTGCAGTTAGCTGTTGTTTATATGCTGGCTGCCGTTGCCTACGTCGATGTATTTGTCTACTATGCTAATGGTCCGGCCCTCGTCGCCCAAAGACCTTATGGAGCCTGAGGAGCTGGCTACGGTAGTCATAGCCACTTGAACAGCGCCGCTGCTCACTCCTGTTACGGACACGGAGCTTATGATGCTACTGGTCTGTCTGCTGCCAACGGTAACGGTGCTTACGGAAAACTGTCGCAGTTCACGGTCAAGTTGGTGGCATCTACGGAAGTAGCTTAGCTACCTGAACGTTCCCAGATACAGCGGCCTTATCTACCACTAAAGGAAACGATTCACTGCACGGGATGAGGTTAGTTATGTATTAGTTTTTATGTTCAACTTTGGAAACAATGAACAACACAAAATTTAACAACTGATTAAAAATGTTTAAACAATGTCTTAATAAATCCGATTTTTTTGTTTCGTTTAAAAAGTATTTAAGCATTTGATCGTATACAAAGGATCTGTTGATTTTTCTGATATTTTGGGGTCTGTATGTTTTGTATTGTTGTGAATGGTCTGACAAATCAAGTCAGAACTCCACGTCCCTCAGCGTACACCTTTTCTTTCATTCTCAGTGACCTCAGTGGGTCTTCAACTGTTATCTCATTCTTCCTCTTCTGCTGACTCTTCAACCTCAGGGACTTTTCGTCTCTCATTTCGACTCTGTGATCTAGCAATGTTGTTGTTGATATTGTTGTATTTATTTCTTCTGTTAAATTATTGTAAAAACTAATAAAACATTCTTTAAGAAAATTCAGTGGCTATCTCGCACCTTTTTCTCCAGTGAAAATTAATCACACACTGCTAGAATGTCATGTTTAATATGGTAAGCTTCATGGGATATCAAGCTATTGTTGAGACGATTAGCTTAACATAAAGACACAGCGACCCGAAATATTCAAAACACTGGTCGTGGATAAAGCAAAACATATCTTCAAAAGGAGTTACTATTTTCAACACAGAATAAACCATATTTCATCTGTTAGTAAAGAACTGCTGCAAGTATGAAAATGGTGTGCTTTATTTTTTTCTTTTTAATTTTTGATGTTTCTTACTACGGCTTTATAACGCTAAAGTCGAAGGTTTCATTACTCTCGATGGGGTAAGCAAATAGCCCAATTTGCTGTAAGAAAAATTAAATAAAATTCCTGCATGCATTTGTAATTGTTTTGCAAATTAGACTTAAAATGCAACCGCTTTACAATCGATGGAACTATATACTATATACCAAAGATACACAGTTAAATCTAGTACAATTGTAATGCATGTACAATATTCATTGGAGTTTTTAGCTCTTTTTGTAACTTTTTGAATATATTGAGGAACTTTGAATAGATGAAAATAAGGTTCACAGTTACTACGTCACAGATTATGTTTTCAATTTTATTTTTAGTGAAAATACACGAAATCAGTAATAACATAATACAGTTAATTTCGTCAACACAAATATGCAAATAATAATAAACACTAATTCAGTTACAGAAATCAAAAGATGGCATAAAGGAAAATTTGTTGTCGAAAATACAAAACGAAAAATTCGAATGCAATCCGCCGATAAGTAATAAATACTTCTGTATTATACAGGGTGGTCGCTAGAAAAGCGGAAAATTTGTCAAACAACTATTTATTTTTACAAAGAATAACTTTTACAAAGTTTTTTAAAGGCATATGTTATATTACACTCATAGCACGCATTTTATATTAAAATCATGCATTTTATTCATGATGTAAAGAAATCAAAATAGAAATGAGTAAGCACGCATTTTATTCATGATCTCATCTGACCCTCAAATTTTCCGCTTTTCTAGCGACCACCCTGTAATATCACAGGTAATTTCAAATGGGAACATTTAACACTTAAAAATAGCTCTCTTTACTTGGAGAAAATTTATAAATTTTCAAATAATTTGTATTTTGAAACTTATGTTTTTAAGTTCTAATTTTGAAATATTTATTTTACACAAATCACTCACAATTTAGAACGAAAACGACGAATAAATACTTAAAAGTAGGGATTTACTTCTTGTTGATGACTTCACCCTACAAAGATAGAAAAAAACGATAAATTGTATTTTTATCAAACTCATGCTTGAAGTTCGTTGACTTCTGAGCACCCCCTCCTTTTGTGTGTGGAATATATGTTGGATTAATATTGCTGTTACTCAAGGTAAGGTTTATAAAAATACGAGGGATGATAATTATAGAGGGGTGTTAATAAAGCTGCGTTTGTTTTGAATTTCGTGCAAAGCTACACGAGGGCTATCTGCACTAGCCGTTTCTAATTTAGCAGTGTAAGACTAGAGAGAAGGCAGCTGGTCATCACCACCCATCGCCAACTCTTTGAGTATTCTTTTACCAATGAATAGTAGTATCGACCGTCACATAATAATGCCCCCACCTCTGAAATGGCGAGCATGTTTGGTGTGACGGAGATCAGAACCCGCGATCCTCAGATTACAAGTCGAATATCTTAACCATACGGCCCTTCCGGGCCGTTCAGTAAAGAGCAACATGGTATACATTTTATGCACGTGATGTTATTGCAAAAATGTCAACAGTTCTTACTTTATTCACTGTCTGAAGTATTTTTCTCTGCGAAGTATTTAGATTTAAATATATTTTGGCAATTAGTTTTCCTTGTCAGTATTGTTTGGTTATAATTAATTTATAATTATTATAATAATTATAATTAGGTTTGAATTTATTTTGGCAATTAGTTTTTTCTTGTCAGAATTGTTTGGTTATAATTACGTTTAACTTCTTTAGATTATCAAAAACACTTAACATTTATCATACTCCACATTTTGAGGTAAAGTACAGATAAGTACCATGTGTTTAATACTTTTTTTTTAAAAACGATTTAGAGTTTTTTGAAATTGTGTTGTTGTTTTTAATATTTTACCACGTGGACACAGAGAGTTTCTCAAATAGACTCTTCAATCTTTCCTTGTTTTGTTGAGTGCACACAAGATGTGAGTTCAGTATTTAGCAAGAAGCCAAGTTTCGTGCAGGGAAGATAACATGTTTCAAACAGAAATTGAAAGCTGTATTCCCTATCAGCGAATCGATCATGGAATAACAATGATAGGCTACAGCGTCCAGGCGCTAGAATTAATTTATAGTGAACAATGATCAAAGGTGCTAGGTGCGTTCATGTGCTGATCTGAGCTTCTTTTTAATGCCAATATCTTCTCAAGTACAAACTCAAGTTTGTCCTAGTAAACGAAAAGAAAGAATTTATTAGAATTAGGAACTTTTCATAATTTTTCTAGTTTCTTACATTTCCTAAAGTTGTAAGTTGATTTAAGCCTTCAGCCACAGTATTATTTAACTTAATGTGGTTTTCACTTAACTTTGGCTGAACCATTATTGTTTTATAGGGAAATAACGTTCAGCTTTCAAGTAGTTTTATTAAAGATTTTTGGAAGAGTTGACTTGTGCTTTGTTTTAAATTACTTAACATTGCTTTGCTGAGGTTAATAGTACCACATGTATGATTTATAATAGTTTTATTTATCTTCATTGAATAACATTTAGGTTTTAACTTTTAATAACATGGATATTTGTTTGTTTTTTTGTTTTCATATTTAGTGACAGTACAATTTACAGAGTGGAGGAAACACGTAGCTAATGAGAATTTAATAAAAGTTTAACAGCAATCTTGCATGTTCAACGCACCCAGTTGCCCTTGTTTTTTATGTTTTTATTTCGTTATTGTATTATTGTTTGTTTCTGTGAATATACATTTTTATCTTGGTAGTTCTTTAGACCTACCTAAGAGACCTAAGAGATGCTCAGTCACTCTGTAACCAAGTATATCACATATATCTAGTCAGTAGGCCTAACTGACTACTCAGTAGAATAAAACCTTTTACGGAAAAAAGCCTTAGGGGTCATAAGAGTAACTGTCAAATTTCATTATTCGATTAGTCTATGAGTCGGCAGGGGGTGGGTGCGGTTTACTATGTGTCTTCCCATATTCTACATGGTCTGGAATGGCCAGGTGGTTAAGGCACTCGACTCGTAATCCGAAGGTCATGGGTTCGAATCCCCGTCACACCGAAACATGCTCGCCCTTTCAGCCGTGAAGCCATTATAATGTGACAGTCAATCTCTCTATGTGTTGTTAAAAGAGTAGCCCAAGAGGTAGCGGTGGGTGGTAATGACTAGCTGCTCTCCCTCTTGTCTTACACTGCTAAGTTACGGACGGTTAACGCAGATATCCCTCGTGTAACTCTGCGCGAAATTTAAAACAAACTAAACCAATCAAATTCACCAATCCAGGAGAGTGTGCTAGGAAACAGACGTGTTTTACGTAATTCCTAAAAAGAAAGATTGAAAGTAGGCTCCCTCGACTATTATCGACTTTATTTTCTACCTGGACGAACGACAGTTACTGATAAAAGAAACAAGAACAAAGCTACACAGGCACCTGAACAATTCTCTCACGATTGAGCAGGAAACCGCGACAAACCAATCGCTGTAAGCTAAAGCTGGGCTAAGATACGTGATGTCAGACGAGAAAATTGTCAAAGTTGTTCAAGCCACCGAAACAACACGAAAAACAAGTAAATATATATGTAAAAATGGTTGGTATGGATAGAGAAAGCTCTATGTAGAGGAACGAACAAAGAAAGAAAGGGGCAACCGACCGATAGCTGACCACATGTTTGAAGGCGGTTGTATAATTGAGTGTAGGAATGTAGAGGGCGTGCATAGTCATAGTCACTGCATCTGCTCGTCAGTGCTAACCCTCAATTTTTTAAACTATTGTAGCACGAATGAAACTTAATTTTGAATTATATCAACAAATATTCGACATTATTTGAGGTATCTTATAATACAGAAAGTGTTTCTTCGGATATACCTAGAGAACTGATTTTTTTAAAAAAATGAGAGACAGTAGACTTCTAAAAAAAAAAAAAAAACTATCGTTACATATCATCTAGACCAGGAGTTCCCAACTTTTTGGCACTCGCGACCCCTTACCTAAAAGTTTGAAACCCATGTGACCCCCTACTTAGGGCTTACTATCAGCAGCTTAATTTTTCTTTTATTTTTCTGTACAGGAGAGGGAAAGAAACATCTAAAAAATATTTACAAATTCTGTAATTATTTCTTAGCAAATTAAATCACATTGGTCCAACCAGAAAGAGCATATATTTCTTAAAATAATATTAACATAGGTTTGAACAGCTATCCAACCCAGCTAGTGAGATGCCTGATGTTGCATTTCAGCAGCAAGCTTTGAAACTCGTGACCGAGCGTTTGTTAGAGCCAGTCTCATGTCATCTCCAACATCCAATTTGTTCCAATTCTTTGTTTTTATATTGACAAGAGTGGAAAACCCTGCCTCACACAAGTAGGTAAAAGCAAATGGAACAAGGACACGTAATCTATCATGCTGACTTTGGAGTATGACTGATACATAGCGCACCAGAACTGAGTCACGGATTGCACCTTGAAGAGATCACGAGCTGAAGAGTCGTTCCTTAGATCCAGAAATTCATCTTAAATATCATCTGGGATGCTGGATACATCAAGTTCAGTACAAAATGGGTTCCTTGTTAGGGCCTCCTGTTCCTGTGATAGCTCAGGAAAGTAACGCTCGACTTCCTTTTCTAGAGACTGAAGATGTTCGGTAATCTCATCCTTGAGGAACTGATCCAGTTACTCCATCCGTTACTCCACAAATTTTTTCAAACATAGTGATGTTTCCAAGATTGGTTTTCCGACGCCAGTTCTGCAGTTTGGAAACAAAGGCCCGAAGACTATCTTGAAAAAGGAGAACATGTGTTTCCTTTCCTTGAAGCTTCAAATTGAGCTTGTTCAGCTGGTCAAAAATGTCGACTAGGTACGCAACCCTTTTATTCCATGCTTCATCTTCGAAGTGAGCTGCAAGATCTCTCCTTTCTTGAGTCTCCAGGAATAGCTTTATTTCATCTTTCATTTCAAAGACACGATTAATAACGTTTCCTTTCGACAACCAACGTACTGTTGTGTAGAAAAGAAAGACTTCGTGGTCAGCATTCATGTCTTTGCATAGTTCTTTGAATAGGCGAGTGTTGAGTCTTTACATAATTTAAAATTTTGATTACAGATTCAAGCACTTCCTGCAGAGAGGCAGGAAGAGTCTTAATGGCGAGAGCATATCGGTGAATCATGCAGAGGATGCCCTTTGCTTGAGGTACTAGCTTCTTCACTCTCGACTGGAATCCTAAATTCAATCCCAGCATAGCCGGTGCCCCATCCGTACAAACCCCACACACGTTTTCCCATTGAAGATCTTCGTCTTGAAAAAAGTTGAAACTTTTTCTATGACATTATCAGCTTTTGTTGTGGTTTCAAGTGCACTGCAGAATAAGAATTCGTCTTTAATGTCACCTGAATTAATGTATCTCACGAAGAAAAACAACTGAGAACATGAATTTACATCTGTTGACTCGTCGAGCTGAAAGGAGAACAAAGGGGAACCCTTGATTTCAATCAAAACCTGTTCCTTCACATCCATAGACATTTTAGAAATGCGCCTCTGTATAGTATTATTTGACAGGGATACTTGCTGCATCTTCCTTGCACTGGCTTCTCCAAGAATAATATTTACTGCTTCCATCATGCAGAGTTTAAGAAGTGTTTCTCCAATCGTGTGAGGCTTTTTTTGTTTAGCAATTTCGAATGCAATCTCATTTGAAGCTTCCACTACGGCTGCACTCTGCTGCTGAAACGACCCACTTCTATCGATTCTTTGGCTTTTAAGACGCCGTTCATGCCGTTTGAAGAAATCCAAACCCTTCTTTGCGTGTTCTGAATGTTTTGTCTCGAGATGACGCTTGAGTTTTGATGGTTTCATTGACTCTGCACTCAGAACAGCATGGCACAAAACACACTGTGGTTTCTTGATGCCGTCGTTGGCGAGCACAGTGGTGAAGCCAATGTTGAGGTAGCATTCTGAGTATCTGCGCCGTTTAGCCATGGACACAACTCACCTCTCCTGCTTACTTATCTCCTTGTTAAAATAAAATAAAAATGTTGAATAATGAACGCTTTGGCAACTGCAGATCTTACACTAACTACTTGTCGGGGGTGCAGGTAGAGTAATGATGGGATAAGTATTGGGAGGGAAAGGAGCGTGGCCAATCGCGCGATTCGTCATCCACCAATCAGCAACGGACATGTGACTCACGTGTCGAGAGCGAGCACACACACGCTTAATCACAGCTAAACAGACACACAAGCATACGTACATGCGCTTGCACTCACATACTCTCTACTCACTAGTACACACATACATACAGTTGCAGACACATACACATTCACACAGACACGCATATATACACCCATAATATCACCTAATGACATTGAACTAACGTAGCACACGTTTTGCTTTACACCGAAACAAAATAATGTAAGAGCATGAAAATGTAATTGATGAAATGAAATTATAAAATTAATGTTATCCCAAGCTACTTCTAACAAGGCTGGGGGTCGCGACCCACCGGTTGGGAACCCCTGAGCTAGACACTTTACGAAAAACACCGCCAAAGGGCAACTCTGACAGCGTACTTTCAAGCAGAAGGTACGATTTGCTTGTTTGTTTGTTCTGAATTTCGCGCAAAGCTACTCGATGGCTATCTGCGCTAGACGTCCCTAATTTAGCAGTGTAAGACTAGAGGAAAGGCAGCTAGTCATCACCACCCACCGCCAATTCTTGGGCTACTCTTTTACCAACAAATAGTGGGATTGACCGTCACATTATACACCCCCACGGCTGAAAGGGCGAGCATGTGTGATGCGACCCTCAGATTACGAGTCGAACGCCTTAACACGCCGGCCCCGGTACGATTTGCAGAGGAAAATCAGACCCACAAGTCTTCGCTTTTATATAATGTAGGGTAGATCAATAGTAAAATACCTATTCGTTTATTCATTATTATAGAATATGTTAGATCTTTAGCGATACAGTAGCACATGCACATAATAAAATCAATGTGATTATATTCTATATGAAAATGAAAAGTTTTGGAATGTTTTGAACAAGCTATACCATTGTGAGCTATTATGTAACTGCTGCAAAATATTCAAACTACGCTAAAAATAAAATAATTCACCAAATATAAAGTTCAAAGTTTTGGAAAAATATCAGAATCATATGTAACTAACAGACATATTACAACCTCCACTACCCAGTGGGAAACATGTACACCTTATAAAGTTAAATATTAAACGATTGCCTGGCAACAGATATTTGTTCTTGATGTTAGTTTTGTTCGACGTATAGATACTTGGATACGAGATTAACGTATAGTCTATAAATGACTTGCACAGTAAAAATAAATAATTTTGTAATAACACTGGTAAAATATGAATAGCTCTTGAAGTCTTAGGAGAAATAAAAAAATCAACAAGTAGTAAGAATTTTTTCTTAGCTATATTTTTACTACTACTTCTACTATAAGCCTATTTCGTCTTTCCTAATCCTAGTTACCATGTTACTGCAATAAGTTTACTAATTATTTAAATAAAAATAAATATCACTATTCTTAGAGATAACCAGTCTCTTCTATAAACTTTAAATTTTATATAATTTATGATAGTCAAAAGAGGTAAGAGATGCCCTTAAAACTGACCAGAATTAAAACGCTGAAGTCTTTAGGGTTCCAATGTCCATTCATGGTGTACTTTTTCTCTTGTCTTGAGCTTCGTTGTCTGTGAACTCGAGAAGTCTGGAACCTTCATTTTGACAAACGTTCAGTGAAGGTGTCGTACGCTTTGGGCAAAAGACATCCGATCTTACAGAATAATGGTGATGACCTGTTACTGGATGAGATTCTTCATCTTCATGTTCATCATTTCTTGGGTGAGACACGTTCAAATTGAGATTATTCTGGGAGGCATTTACTGATGACATGTAATAACGCATTCTCTGTTGTTTTGATGTCTGATCATCATTCTCTATGTGTCTTTTTCTTGTACTCTGATCATCATGGGCTTCGCTGACACCAGTATTATCATTTCTGTCCCTTTCTTGTATAAATGACTTTTTTGAATGGGATTGTTTCAAAGTACCATCAACAGAATCAGATTGTTCAGAATATCGAATCTTTTTTGCAGTAGGTTTAAAAGGTGAGGATCCAAAAGATGGCCTACCAAAATAGTTACAGTTTTTACAACATAACCCCCTACTTGGAGAACTCACCCAAGCAGTGACCTCTCTATGATTGCCAGAACCTCTTTCTCCCTGTGCTTGACAAGTATCGAGTTCATTCAGGAACACAGACATTTGAACTGGACATTTCAAAAGTGATTTGTCATTTGAAAGTTCATCCAGGATTTCTGATGATGCTAGATAAAGATTTCAAAGTGGTCGTAAAGATCAAATATTTATAATGTTCTATATACTTAAAAATCATAAATGAATCTTAAAGGTCTTTGAATGTTCTAAATGTTCATTCAATTTTTCTTCTCAATAACCACCCTTTCTCTGCAAACAGTGAAAGAATGTAAAGATGCAGGATTTTATGAACTAGACCACATGCAACTGTTTCTTTTCTCTTTTATACTAAGCATATAAGATTAAACAAGGTAGTGGATGTTCCCTCCCCTCAAACACAATGTGTTTTACTTCTGCTAGTACTTAAAAAACAAAAAATGCCCTAGCGTTCTACATAATGGCCCACCAAATTCCTGCCCTGGCAAGGGGATTTGTTTTGGGGCTGCAATTTTTTCATTTATGTACTTATCTTATTAACAAAATGTACAATCAGGCATTGTTCACAACAAAGCACTTGCTTCCATTGTAAGCACAGTGAAACAATACACACAATCAGACATTGTTCATAATAAAGCACTTGCATCCATTTTAATACAGTGAAACAATACATACAATCAGATATTATTGATAACAAAACATTTGTTTCCATTGTAAGTATAGTGAAACAATACACACAATCACTGTTCATAACAAAGAACTTGCATCCATTTTAATACAGTGAAACAATACATACAATCAAACATTGCTCACAACAAAGCAATTGTTCCAATTGTAAGTACAATAAACAATACATACAATCAGACCTTGTTAACAGCAAAGCATTTTCTTCCATTGTTTGCTTCAGTCTCCACTGGAGTTCTTCTTTCTCCATAAATAATCGAGACTTTGACTTAACCTCTTTCTTAAACTCTTCCTTTAGGTGTAGACTTTCACTTTTTAACTGTCTGCAAGTTGAAATATGAAAGTCAGACCACAGTTACTATCTAACGATTTTCTTGGAAAAAGCGAAACAGATCTAGTTTGTTCTTTGTACAAGTTAATCTTATTTTATTCTTATTTTCATGACATATATTGTCAGAAATAATATCTGACAACTGATGGATTACAAACCAAGAAGAAATTATTTTAGTATAGAACTATTTGTGGAATGTCAGACAGCTGAAAATACCCAGTTTTGAGCCAATGCTTAAACTAAGGGATTTTCAGTGATGGAACAAATATCATATTTTAATGTATAATGTACAGTTTCAGAGCAAAACATGTTTTATATTGGCGGCTGTGTTAAAATCGTTTCATGATTCTGTAGATATAGTTTTATTAAAAACAAATAACCTCCACATGCATGTAGTACATTGTGTGATCCTCAAAGATGTGATATTTACATAGTTTGTAACCACATAACAAGCCTAGGTAGTTATTTGATTCTAATAATAAGCTGCCATGTTTACATAGTTCATAGTAACAAATTTATAATCAAAGTAATTGGTGGAACAAGTGTCCTATTTCTATACACACTTTTATAAAACACGTTTTGAACTGTGTTATGCTTGATTAAATTATGATTAGTTCTTTTATCAGATTAGATAGTCTTTGATTAGATTAGATGAAATATAGTAATTTGAGTTTGTACTATAAACAACTAATAAGTCAAGTTTATGATCTTATGTTTATTGATGAACAACTTAAGTGATTAAGTCATAATTATAGTTAACAGTAATTTTATAGATCATGAAAGTAATCATTGAAATGATACTATCTGTTTTATGACAGTATGCTATAATCGTTAAAATGACACAACTTGTTGTAATCATTAAAATGTCACTACCCGCTGAGCTGTCATAATAATTGACCTTCAAACATGTCTATAGTAAAAGTTGCTGTTGTTTTATTTTAGAATTAATTTGTGATTCTATGTTTAATATTATAGTTTTAAGGTTTCTATAATTTACTTTCAATATTCTCAAGTTATAGAAGACTGAATGGAGTCAGAACATGGTTAACCTATAGTCAAAGAGAGATACTGAAAAAAGTAAATTAAAATTATCGAATTATTTGATTGAAACTAAAAGTAATTCATAGATTTCTCAAGACAATTAGCTAACTAGAAACATTCATTGTTCTAAAAAAACAAAAGTTAAACCCATAATGGACTGAATCACTTCTAATGACACTCTCATGGGATATGTTAAGCCTCATCATGACATTATGTTGGATGAAATAAAGTTAAAATAAATTATATTACAGACGTTAACACAACAATTTCCCCTGATTATGTTAAACAATTAGATACAAAATATGAATGAATCTAAACTGGATATATTCTTAATGGATTATAATTGACACAAAAACACATAGTTATGGTTTGTAAAGTAATTAACTTGGTCAAAGAAAATGTAGTTCACTACACCGTTACACCGAATGAATAACAACAGTTGTCACCAGCTTTTTGTGTCAAGAAGAAAGAAATAAAACGTAATATCAAATTAAAATCTTGAAAGATTCTTGCAAATAATTTTTGTTTTAATTTAATCTTTAACAATAACTGTACAAACAATAACGATATCAATGCAAATAAACTTAAAATTAAATCAGGAGAATGAGAAGACAGTCCTCAATTATGTTGTTTGCTGTTTGGTCATACTTTTACTGTTAAATTGTTAACTGGTAATCATATTTGATCACAACTTCAAATGATTTAGTTCACTTTAGACTTAGCTGTAGTCTAGTTGCTGGAACTCCTATTACCTCTCAATTCGAACTTTCTCGTCCAACATAGCTTGTAAATCTTCATTTCTCGCCTTTAACTTCTGAATCTCTTGCTTTGCAGATGGTAACTTCTCCAACTAGTGATTTAATAAAAAAAATTAACTTTAATTTGAAATATAAACAAATATATTTGTTTACATTTTCTATCATAATGTAACAATACTAAAAGATGGGTCTTTAATTCTAATAATGTGATAGTGTGTTTAACAACACATATATAATCTGGAATAATGTAACAAGTCTATATGCCTCACTGATCCCAGCAATACGTTGTTTTCGCTTGGCTGTACTTACATAGGTAATAAATCTACACAGCCATTTGATTGTAACAATATACTATTTTTTTGAACTTTGTTTATAGAGTTTATAATATTATAATAGAAAGTCTAGATCCTAAAAATGTGAAACTGTGTTACTTAATGCAATAGTATAGCATAGCTGCCAAAACTTCTTTTTTGAGATACTGAAACCCTAAATAAATATTGAAACAAAAAAACAATAAAAAAGTAAAAATAACCTCTTCCTGCATTTCCAGGTTTTCTTTTTGAAGGCGATGTATGTCTGCAACCTTGAACTCGAGCACAGTTTTAAGACTTTCTACTTCTTTCTGAAGATTACGTTTCTGATCAAGAACCCTCTGAAAAGAAAATGTATTCCTTTTATTTAAACATATATAAGCAATGGTATATTTGATGATGCAGTTTTATTCTCACAGATGTGTTTTTATTTTGGATAAGTTAGTAGTGAGTGGCTAAATGGTTCATTATTGTGAATCCAAAAGTCTATAGTTTGCAGCCAGTTGCTGCATGATCTCGTTTTTTGTGCCATTAATGCATTATAAGTTTGATAATTATATGCTCATATTATATTAGAGTAGCCTAGTACTTGGCTGTAGATTGTTGTTGATTGTCTTCTATACTTCCAGTTTATCAGTTCAAAGTTAGAGACCACTAGAGCAATTAGCCCTTTTGCAGCTTAGTGCAAGTATTCATGAAAAAGCAGACAAAATAATAAACATTGTAACCTCTTCTCTCATATCTTTATACATGTTTTATAATTTTATTGTGTTTTAAACAAAAAATAAAACACAATAAAACTCACTAATGATATTAACATATTACACCAGATTAAAAATTAAATACAATACTAAAAATTTAAGTGTTTTCTATAGGTAAATCCATCTACTTTCTTTGAGTGTGTGTTGTTTGTTTGTTTGTTTTTCTTTGGAGGAGGGATTATAAAATCATTAATATACACGGGTATTAAAAATATTCCATTATTTAGGATAGAAAAAAAAAATGAACATTTTAGCACACATTAGCTCATCACATCAGCAAATTTCTGGAAATGTATCTCTTTTATAAAATTACTCCACTAGAGGGCATTAAAATAATGAAGTAAAAAAATAATATCATTACTGGGTAGGTGCTTGACCAAGTTAAACAACAATGAGTCTCGTCTATCAGGCATTTTTGTTAAGACTCAATAGTTATGATGTTTATGTTTCTAAAGTCCTGGTTTTGGTTATAAACAATTTCAGTTTAAAAAGAAATGTACTACATACTGGAAAATGAAATGGAAGTCATTCTTGAGAAACAAAACAAAAAACTCTTACCAGTGATATATAAGTTGATTTTCAAACATTATATATTTTATTCATGCCATGTTGCTTATAAGACTTTCTTAAGAAAAAAAAGTTTAAAATAGAAAAGTTAATAATATGGAATATCTTTTATTTCAAGAAAACAGAAAATTAAGCCATGGAAATATTTTTGACAAACTTACTTCAAAGTAGGGAAGTTGAAATAATTTTAGTATTGTTTCCACAAAATTGGTAATCAGTTGAAAAAAAAAACATCCAGTCAAAATGTTGTAAATGAATTTTCTAATTTTATAAAATAAAGTTGTATATTATTATTATTGGTTTAATACTGTAGTTGTTTAAAGATGTTCTTCTAAAGAGCCTATCTCATTTCTCAACCTATATTTGCTATTCTTCACCATAAGCTAGTTACGATCTGCCCACCACAGGTGATGAATCCCAATTTTTAGTGTTATAAGCCTGCAACATTATCACTGAACCACTGAAGGCCCTATTCTAGTAGTCAGATACCAGTAACAGATCATACCTGTTGTTTGGTGCCGGTGTCTCCCCGCAGATTGCTTTCCATCTGCTTCTGTAGGTCTTGTAGCTGCTGCTTTAAGATGTCTAGAGCTTTCTCGTGGCTCTCTGATGCCTGTTGCATCTATTTTACAAAGCCATTCTTTAATTCTATTAAAAAAGAAAATCAAAGATATTGCAGAACCACTCAACAAACAAAGCCATGACAAAAGCCATCTCGATATCAATTTTTGTCTCTTTGTATTTGCCTTTAAACCTTGTACCTAAGCATTAACATCATTTGTTGATAGCTAATTTTTAATAAATGGTTCAGAAATCTAACCAAGCTGTAAAAGACAAACAAAACCTTTTCCTCTCCAGTGATATAATAAGGATTGAATGCTATACAAATGTAAAACTTTGGTGCCACTAAGACTTTCATACAAAAGTATGTATTTCAGCTGACACACCTAACAGAAATAAGACCTTACTCAGGCCTGGCTTTAGGTTTTCTGTGGATCTGGAAAGAATAAATTACAATGTGACTGGTGCTTAATAAATGAACAGTTACTGACAATAAATATGACTGATGTTAACTGAAGGAATGGTTACTGACAACAACTATGATTGATGTTAACTGGAAGAAGGGTTACTGACAACAAATATGACTGATTTCAAATGAAGGAATGATTATTGACAACAAATATGACTGATTTCAACTGAAAGAATGGTTTCTGACAACTGGTAGCTCACCCTTTTAAAATACTCTTCATAATTTTGAAATTTAAGCATAAATTTCCAACATTTTTACCAACAGTCAAAAGTGTCATTAACAATACAAATAATTAATCCTAATTTTATATGCAAAAACGACTCGTTTGTGTTGAGAAAATATTTCAAATAGAAGAGCAAACAATTAATCCTGATATCCAACTTGCCATTATGAGTCATAACTAAAAAATTCTGTGAGTTGTGACTGAAACATTAGGAAAAGAAGCAAGAAAAAAATTAAAACCCAAAGAAGCCTACTGAGAAAAAACTTGTAATTATATCTACAAGTGTTAATGAGGTACAATTAATGTACAAATGAAGACACAAAATACAAAACTTTTAAACGGATGCTAAAGTAAATAATGATAAACACCATTAGAATAATAAAAAAAACCATTAGAAAAATTTCCACACACCATGAAAATTAACCAAGAAAAACAAGAAATAAAAAACTGAAACTGGAGTAATATCAGAAAACAATATTTAATAATTGATTTATTTAGAATTTTGTATAAAAATACATGAGGATGCTCTGTGCTAATCATCCCTAATTTAGCAGCGTAGAGAAAAGTTAGCTACTCTTTTTACCAATGAGAAATTGGATTGACTGTGATGTTATAATGCCCCCACAGCTGAAAGGTCACGCATATTTGGTGTGATGGGGAATTAAACCCATAACCCTCTAATTAAGAGTTGAGTGCCTTAACCACCTGGCCACACCAGGCCTAATAATTCATCAAACAAAATATGAGAAACATTGAAAACCAATGAATGAATAAAGATTCCACATATAAACATCAAAAAACAACAATGAAAAATACAGTCAACATAAATACATCAGGAACCTGTGAATGTCAGCAACAGATAAACCAAAGAAACCCCTAAATGGAGATGAAAATAAGAATGAAATAATAGGAGCCCATGAATAATAATAAGTACTTATCTATCACAGACATTAAGTAAACTTTAATATTCTTATGAAAACCAATGAATGAATAAAGATTCCACATATAAACATCAAAAAACAACAATGAAAAATACAGTCAAAATAAATACATCAGGAACCTGTGAATGTCAGCAACAGATAAACAAAAGAAACCCCTAAATGGAGATGAAAATAAGAATGAAATAATAGGAGCCCATGAATAATAATAAGTACTTATCTATCACAGACATTAAGTAAACTTTAATATTCTTATGAAATAATCTTAAAATAAAAATAACAGTCAACAACAACAATAATGTGTTATTAGACAAGAAATCAAATCTGCCAAACAAAAGCCATTTTTGTTCATATAATAACCACTAGGTCATGTTCTGTGAACTCATTACTCTGTATTATGTTGCCAAACTAACTAATTAATGTTTTGTTTCCAACTACTATCAGAAATCTGAAAGGTGTTTCAGTATTTGGATACATGAAATATTCTGTATGTCTTTTAACTTTTGGTCTGAAATGTTTACATCATAAACAAAAATATCTTACAATAAATTAACACAATGACACATAAAATCTTCCTACCGATACTGATATTTTTTAAACAATGCTTTAGATATGTTAACCTAAGACATTCTTCCTTTTCTATTTATAAGGAGAGTAAAATTTGAAAGGAAAAACAACGTTATGATATGTAGCTCTATAGTATTTGATCCTTTAATTCACAATAACCGTGCTTTACGAGTTTAATTGCACATAAATTTTTATGTTTCCATATTGTTACGTATTTTTTGATGTTTTAAGTTCTTCGTAGATTAAACGCAACAGAAAAACACAGATAACAGCTTGTATAATTTATTACACTAAACTATTAACAAATATAACATAAATTGTATAATAACAGTGACAGATATTAAGTTATAACATTCGAAATTAATTACAAAACAAAATAATATTAGTTTCAAACTTCACAATTAATCACAATACAAAACGGTACTGGCCTGTATCTAATGTAATGATCTAAAATTAAAGACTCAAATTCCAGTCTAGGGTGTGAATTTGGTCCCACGAAGAGATTCCGAAACAGTTCACAGTTCAATAAATTCGCCGACTCTCAGCACAAGCAATACTTCAGAAGTATCGTAGAGATTGACGAAATAAAATCACGGCTTCCGTAGATCTAATTTCAATCACAAATCCAAGTTGAATATTCACAGCAAACACTTAATCTTTCTCAAATAACTAACTCTCTTCTTTTGAAATGAAACTGGTGTCTGAATCTCACTCTTTGTCTTCGAATAAAACTGATGACTGAATATCTCTCTTTTCGAATAAAAACTGATGACTCATGACTGAATCTGTCTCTTGTCACCGTCTTTTATACCGATAGGCCTATTTCTCGAACAATCTTGCAATTTCCATACAACTCCAGAGCTATCCACGCATATCCGTTCTTGCACGAGACTACACTTCTAGACAGGAAGTCACCAGCACTCATTTACAAACATGTGATTGGTCTACTTAATTCGAGAAAGTTCTAAAATGTTACCCTAAATAAATAACATATTTTAGTTTAAACTTCGAAACAACAATATCAATATGGAAAAATGAATAATACAAATGAAAATTCAAACACAACACGACATGTTGTCGTTTACAAAATATTTACACATATACATAACAATATTAACAAGGGTTACCTTCAATTTGACGATTATGTCGTTCTTTCAAAGCTGCAACTAATTGACTGTTTTGGTTCTGAGCATCTCTAGCAAACTGAGCATGAATATTTTTCAAGACTTCAACCTTCAGAAAAATATCAAATGCAATTCATTTAAACTGTTATCAAGTGTTTTTTTTTA
The DNA here is from genome assembly GCA_011833715.1 of Carcinoscorpius rotundicauda. Taxonomy (NCBI): domain Eukaryota; kingdom Metazoa; phylum Arthropoda; class Merostomata; order Xiphosura; family Limulidae; genus Carcinoscorpius; species Carcinoscorpius rotundicauda. Next base: position 54,083,241 of record CM022399.1, on the reverse strand, counting down.
ATCACAAATGATATGTTTTGTTGCTTGTATTTAAAAAAATGGCGCCACTAAAGTTTTATGGTAACCACATTTATTTTATTTCGCACAAAGCTACATCAGGGTTATCTGTGCTGGCTGACCCTACTTTAGCACTGTAAGACTAGAAGAAAGGCAGCTAGTCTTCACCACCCATCACCAACTCTTTGGCTACTCTTTCACCAACGAATAGTGGGATTGGCATTCACTTTATAACGCTCCCACGGGTGACAGGGCGAGCGTGTTTGGTGTGACGGAAATTGGAACTCACGATCCTCGAATTACTAGTTGAGAGCCTTAACCACCTGGCCACGCCAGGCCTAACCAATTTTTGAGGATAAGTTTACTTTAGATCATGGTTCTTTCATTAAGTCAACTTGCTAGGAACTAAAACGATAAAACTAAATAAACTCTCAAATATAAATTAAAATCAAGTCACATTTCATAAGTTCTCTTTGTCCTACAAAATTATTTTGTATCATTATTGGAATATGGTTTGAGAAACAGCTTTTATACGAGGCTAATGCTTTAACTGGTTCAAAGTTCCTTCTATATAAATCTAAGTGTTTGAAAGTAAAGACGTAATTGTGGTATCAAAAGAAAAAGAACTTTTCCTTTTGTTCGAACAATTAAATCATATTCCGAAGAAAAAACAAATATCACAAATATGAATTCAATTCAATAAATTAATAATGATGTGGTTGGGTTTGTTTTGAATTTTGTGCAAAGCTACACGAGGACTATCTGTTTTAATTGTCCCTAATTTAGCAGTGTAAGACTAGAGGGAAGGCAGCTTGTCACCACCGTCCATTGCCAACCCTTGAGCTACTCTTTTACCAACGAATAGTGGTAATAACCGTGACATAATAACGCCTACATGGTTGAAAGAACGAGCATGTTTGGTGTGACGGGAATTGAAAACGAAGCACAAACAGAAGTTAGAATCTATAAAACCTACTTCATTAACTTAAGCCTAAATAATCAAACCCACTTCGTTAAATTAAACGTAAATACTCAAACAGGTTATTAAAGCAATCCTAAAAAGAATCACTACAAGTCTACTTCATTTAAAAAAAAAATCTTTGTGAATTTTTCGATCTCGAATGAGATTTTGGAACTAGTGTTCTTCAAATGTTTTTAGATTAACATCTGTTGTATTCGACCAGTGAATATCAAAAGAAAATTTACGAAAACAAATAAGTTTAAGAATTTCATTATGATTGGTAACTAGAAATCAGTAACTTTGAAAGTGTTATTAAACTCACCTCTTTGTCATACTCAGCTCGTAGTTTTCTAAATTCTTCATGGTGGTTAAAGGCCACTAATATAAATAATAATTGTTGCTGTTGACACACATTTTACTTCAACCGAAATAAAATGCCTTAAAGAATCTGTAATTCCATTTACTCTAAGATATTAAGCTTACAAGATTTATCGTAACGAAAACAGAAGAAGCAAATAGATCTATACTAATCACAACTAATTCTTGGATAACTCTTTCACCAACGGATAGTGCAATTGATTGTCCCTTCATATCAAACACACAGTTGAAAGGACAAGCATGTTCGATGATTGAGATCTGAACCAGCGGCTCACAGATTGTGAGTCGGTGGGCAGAATAGAGACAATCCATTGTATGATCTTTTGTTTCATTTTGTTAGCTCTAACTCTCCTAAAATATGCAACAATCACCAAGTATGTTATCCATCTAAATATTCGTAACAGACAACAGATTTATCTCAAAACTGATAATGACTTTAATGTTACAATTTGGAAGAAAACTTACACGTTTTCTTCTCTGTGCGTTGCTGTCAGCTTCAAATTCAGTTCTTCTACTTCCTCCGCACGGTTTCACTTCAGCTGCTCTAATTGCGTTTCATAATCTCCTAAATAAAAGAACCGTGTTTTTGATAGTCAAAATTTTCAAATTCTTATCGTTTTGCGATATTTATAATCTAGTCCAGCGTTTCGCATAGTGCAGGGAGCGAGCGGTTAGTGTAGTGTCAATTGCGTTATAATGCAAAATGAAGTTTTTTATTATTTTTTAATTAATAGAAATAATAAAAAAGAACTACAACAGACAAATTTAATGTACGTGCCTCGTCTCTTAATTCAGTCACAGTGGGGGGAAGGAAGCACAAGAAACTATATTTATTAAAGTAGGTTTGTTTGGTTTTGAATTTCGCGCAACGCTACACGAGGGCTATATGCGTTAGCCTTCCCTAATTTAGCTATACGGATCCGAATAGACTTTACTATTTAAACGACTTGAAGCTTCGATCTGTCAATTTTGGTTTGTGTTTTAGTGAACACTCCTGAAGAAACTGTAGAGAGAAACGTCTAACTAAATAAATAAAAATGGTGTTATAAGAACGTTTATTTCTAGTATCAAAAGACAGACAAGCCATGAAGAAAATCGTACAGCCAACTTGTTTATAAAGAGTCGTAAGTTTGCAAAACCAAAACTCATTATTAAATCCCGATATTTACGATGGGAAGATGATTTCATTCGTAACAGGCAAATCTTAACTGAGAAAAATAATAATTATTATAGCTTTTGTTAAATGGTCGAATTGAAATTATTTTGCAATCAATTAAAACTTAAATAGTATTGAAGAAGGAAGAAAAAACTCATTCTTAGGTTTCCAACCACCTCCTTAGATAAAGCATCGATGACATTTTGAAGTCGAATACTTGATATAAGGGTGTGTCCTCGTGAAACCATAAAACTAGCGTTAGAATCATAACTGATTGTTTGTAATTAAGCATAGAGCTACACAGTGGACTATCTGTGCTCAGTCCACCACGGATATCGAAACATGGATTCTAACGTTTTATGTCCCCAAACATACCTCTGTGTCAATGGAGGGGGTGCATTTTAGCTGAAAAACTTACTGCCCAAGTGATAAATTGGTAGATTTAAGCATTCTTTCCTTAGATGAAATTATAATTAAGTGTTAGTATAACCTTGCGGTAACATGTCAACAAATTATTTATAAAATATTAACAATCTATTTGTAATACACTAATAAAATACTTATACCACATTAACAATATACTTGTAGCACATTAAAAACTTATAACACATTAAAACTATTCATAACACTTCTTATTAATGAGTTTTGTGATAAATCATTTATAAACATTTAGCCGAAACAGATGTAGGACTAATTAAAACATTACTATTTAAGGTGACATTTAATAAGTTATTGGAAACATGGTAATAGAGGGCGGGAGAATAAAAGGGCTTGTTTATAATAACAAATGAAACCAACACAATACCTCACCGAGTATGCTAGAACTAGAACAAGGTCTCGTTTCTTCTTACACGTAAGACATTTGTTAACGCAAGTCTTCATAACAGTTTTAAAAGGGCCATTTATTATTATCGTATCTAACAGCAGCAGCCTGGGGCAACAAAGCCTTCCTGACCCGTAACTAGAAGTATTGGCGAAGGTTGTGAGTAATTTGATACAGGGTTCAAGATTTAGCCATAAGAAAGGTCGTTCCAATGATGTTTTTACTGCAGTAATGTATTTCACTGATAGCTGATTTTATCTCTATTAAATCATCACTTTTCATTTGTAACTCAACCACGCTCTTGTTTAAAATTCTGCCCCTCTAATAAACAACGATATCAATGGCACTGTTTCTGTTTAAACGCTGAATGATACTGAAGTATTAGAAACCAATAGCTTTTAGTTTATGATAACAATCGCGTCCAATTTATGTTGTTATTTTTCTGATTCCTTTTGATTACACTTGTTTGTTTGTTTGTAAACACAAAACTACACAATGGACTATCTGTATTCTACGAGTATCAAAACCCGATTAAAAGCGGTGCGAGTCCGCAGACATACCACTGTACTGCCTTAATTTCTCCATTACAGGTTAAAAATCACAGACGCATCAAAATGGCATTCCAGATCTCTCCTGCACTAAGCTACAGAACGGGATATCTTTCCGTTCCGATGTGTCGGTATTTGAGTATAGTTGTTAAATACTCAGGAGGGTCAGGTACATTAGACCTCTTCCTCCTTCCCGAACAATCATAACATCAATACGATTTCCAATTTTTTTTGTTATTCTTATTCTTATTATTTTTTTCGTTTTTTTTATTATTTTTATTTTTATTTTATTTATTTATTTATTTATTTTTTATAGCTTTGGGCCAGAGTAAAAGTATACTTGATGCTCCGGCCCATTTCAGGGCTCAGACCATGCATGGACGAAACAAGTTTTTTTTGTGTGTTTTTTTAAAGAAAGAATGCTACTACTACTACGTGTAGTAGTACACACACTCACACAAATAAGAGTAAGTATATTAATATGTTAATACAATACATATATGATAAAAAAGTTAAACAAGGACTAAAAGTCTAGTGCATAGTGGCCAGCTTGGGTTACATTATTTAAATATATATTAAAAGAGGAGAGGTACTTAGGACTATTTTCATCATGTGCGTGATATCTGTCGAGATCACACATTAATTCATTTTTATGCCAATTCTTATTGAAGTATTTTAGAGTATTATGCAAGAGTCTTTCAGATATTGTATCCATGTTTGCATACTTGTGCAAGAATATGGTTGAGGTGCTACGTGGTACTTTATAAGCAGAAGTTAGTACTGAATTTTGTATACATTGCAGTTTCTGTATGTGTGTAGGTGCTATGTTAATCCATGCAGGTGATGCGTATTCTATTGTTGGTCTGATGTACGTTTTGTAGATTTTAAGTATGTTTTCTGGTGATGTTCCTTGGTTTTTACCTGAAAGACTTCTTACATAATTTGCTCTTTCCCAGATTCTTCTCAGTACATTTTTTATGTGTGGTATCCACGTTAATTTTGAGTCATAGGTTAGACCTAGGAATTTAGCAGATGTAGCAGTCAGTAAAAGTGATCCATTCATATATAGTTTCGGTGGATCTTTTTTTAGCTTGTTCCGTCTGCTGAATAATATGACTTGGGTTTTTGGGATATTAATTTTGATTCGTTATTTCTGGCAGTATTCTTCAATGCTATTTAGGACTGGCTGTAGGTTTGTTGCTGCTATCGATGGAGTGGAAGCACTTTTCCAGACTGCTACATCGTCAGCGAACTGTGATGCATAACCTAAATTTAGGTCCGACAGAGGCATATTGCTCACGTACATGATAAATAGTATAGGGCTAACCACCCCTCCCTGCGGAATTCCTGCTTCGGGTGAGAAGGGCCCAGAGTGGGCCCCATTTACATTAACTTTACACGTTCTGTTTTCCAGGAAGTTGGAAAGCCAGCGAATAGTTTCCTGGGGTAATTTCATTTCCAGTAATCTATGTCGTAGACCGTTATGCCACACTATGTCAAATGCTTTCTCAATGTCGAGAAAGCAAGCTAAAGTGCATTCATTTTTATTAAAGCTGTCGGTAATTGATTCTGTTAGTCGAATCAGGTGGTCTGTTGTTTGACGGAATTTACGAAATCCGTTTTGTATTTCTGGTAATTTTGAATTTTCTTCTAAGTAAACTGACAGACGAGTACTAATTATCTTCTCTAATAATTTGCCAATGCAACTGGTTAAACTAATTGGGCGGTAATTGTTTGGTTTATTCGCTGGTTTTCCTTCTTTCTGAAACATTAATATTGTTGCTTCCTTCCAAGAAACGGGGATATATCCAGCTGATAGTGACAGATTAAATAGTGCAGTTAGGTGTTCATATAATCTCTGAGTGCCTTGTTTTAGGAGGATAGCTTGAATACCATCTTCTCCAGGGGCTTTGTTTTTTGTGTTCTTAATAGCTATTACTACTTCTGTTACAGTGATATGATTTATCAATTGTTGAGTACTCCAGTCTTTTGCTTTTTCTTGATGTGTAATTGTGTTGACTGGAAATACAGGTGTAAAAATGCTTCTGTTTTGATCTATGAAGTTTGTAACTGTATTATAAAAGTACCTGTTCATGTGTGGTTCATGATGTGTCTTGAACGTGTTTACCAGGTGTTTTTTAAATATCTCGGTTTTTTCTGTGTTAGTGTATGCTGTTTCTCCATCCAGTTCCAGTGGTGGATAAACTGTGTTTGTTGTTCCTGTATTTGTGAATCTTTTCAAGTGTGTCCAGAAGTGTTTAGGATCAGGTTTGTGATTTAGCTCGGAACAGAAGTTATCCCAGTTTTCTTGTTTTTGTTGTCTGATCAAGTTTCGTATCTTATTCCTTATTGTGTTTATCTGAGTTTTGAGTGTAGGGTTGCGATTTTGAATGTACTGTCTCCGGAGCATACGTCTGTTTTTAATTAAGTGTATTATGTCTTTATGCGGCTGCCAAGAATGAGATGTTGTGATGTGTTTTTGTTTCGGTATCGAGCTGACCACATGTTTGGGAGGGGTTGTATAATTGAGTGTTGTAATGTATACAACCCCTCCCAAACATGTGGTCAGCTTCCGACCAGTAACCCTTTCTTTGTGAACCTGACGATGACCGAAGAAGGTCGAAACGTTGTTCACTCTTCTATTTGAAGTGTTTTCTGGGCCCAGAAGAGCCGTTTTTGCATATAAAAGTTCTCAACAAGTGGGTTTCTCGACATCACTGATTGGTGTATGAGGTACCCCTTCAGGCTCTTCCTCTCACTTCAGCTTTCAGCTTATAACTTGTTAAGATTTTGGAGGCTTCTCGACTGTTGATTCATTGAGAGTCGGCGGTAATATAGAAATAAACAAAAGACCACTTAATCCTCTTTCATCTGAACTAGCCGACGATAACAGGCTTCGCGTCATAAACCAACGAGAAGACATGCCGGCCGGGGAGTCGGAGACCGGTGTAAAGAGTACGGAGGCTCAGACCCAGGAGGCGGACCCGCTTATGCCAGGGACTAAGGGTAAGTCTAGTGACGGTGGCCATATTGATAACGATAATTTAAAATTGAAGTCTCTTATGTTTATAGCCGAGCAGGAGTTAAAATCTAAGTTAACGCCTATAAAAGAAAACTCTGTACGGACTAGAAAAAAGAGAAAGTTGGTAAAGGAGGTACCTCCGATATCTGAAGTTAAGGTAGATAATAGCACAGAAATTAGTATTAATATGCCATCAACAAGCAGTAAAAGCATTCTAACCCCCACCCTGGATATTGCACAAAAACCAGACACAGGTAAAGTGGTAGATCTTCCTGACGACGACGGCTTCACACTTGTGCAGACCCGTAGCCAGAAAAAACAAACAAAACAAAATACAATCACATCAGACACAGACACACATATACAACGACTCACAAAAGTACCGAAATTCGGTATTATAATACAAGGAGTTCCTGGTAGTTATAACCAACCTCAATTGGCCAAAGAGGTCTACAGGTGCAAACCTAACACGGGATATCTTTGCTGTTTTGTTTGTTTGTTTTTGAAATTCGCGCAAAGCTACTCGAGGGCTATCTGTGCTAGCCGTCCCTAATTTAGCACTATAAGACTAGAGGGAAGATAGCTAGTCATCATCACCCACCGCCAACTCTTGGGTTACTCTTTTACCAACGAATAGTGGGATTGACAGTCATTATAACGCCCCCACGATTAAAAGGACGATCATGTTTGGCGCAACGGGGATGCGAATCCGCGACCCTCAGATTACGAGTCGCAGGCTTAACCCACCTGGTCATTCGGTCAATCTTTGCTGTGTCCAACACGGTTTCTTGTGTTAGAAGTCTGCAGACATGTCGCTGTGTCATTGGGTGTGTGTGGAGTAGGGTTTTCACTTATGTCGTAAGATACTTTAAATAAAAGTTAGAATTTGTACTTTTGGTTAGTTACATATTCAAGTTAGTGTCTTAAGCATTTCGTCACAGTTTGATACAGCTTAACAATGTAATGTGAACTCCGCTCCAATAAAAATATCGTTAATTTTGACTCACTTTTAACTGTAGGAAATAATAAAGGACCCAAGAAGGCCCTTCTTGTTTTTAACAGTTAAATAGTTGTTAAGTTTGTAACATAGTGTTACCGTGTGGACGTCTCCTGCTGGCGATGCGGGATATTAATCAGTTATATTCGGTAAAAAGAGCATCGTTTATTAACAAATCAAACCTAATACTATTTTCTTCTGAAAAACAGAATTCATTATAATCGTGTTTTGCCAACAAAGTAATTCACACCATAATAACTGTTATGCTAACACAACAAATAGCTTATGCCAACTACTAATAGTCTGCCTTATGAACTCTGGTATCGAATGAACATGTTATCAGTAATATATATGGCGGACATAATGTAAATTAAATACTGCTATCCACTCTTTTTGTCTGAGTGGTTGTTTTAAATTGTTTCGATTATCTGTTGTACCCACCTCGAGGAATCGAACCCCGGATTTTAGTATTGTAACACTCTTCCTGAAAACTCCTAAAGGACTGGATAAAGAACGAACCGTTAAATATATCATAAGTCCAATATTTTCGTCTCGTGACAAGTATAATTGATTAATAGCTTTTGAAACAAAGTAACGTGACAATGGTGGTATTTTAGGTCACTATTCTATCAACAGTTTAAGAATATTTTTATAATCACTATGGTTTGTTATAGTCTTTGCTGTGTTGTTTTACTTCTAAGTGAATGTTTCTTAGTTTGTTACAGTTAGTGATTGAGCTACTCTAACTGCTCAGTGGAATTTGACTGTTACTCATAACTCACCCACGACGGGACGTGAACCACGGGCCCTCGGATTTGTGACCCGTCAAGTTAAAGCCAAATGTGAATATTCCACTGTTGTTTTCCATTCATTTAAAATATACGATGAAGGTACCACAGTATCGTTTTCTTTCTTCAAGTTATGCATGAATTGTATCATTTAGTTGGGGAGAAATGGCACAACATACCTGTCCCTGTGAGTGGATTATTTCATACAGTATTACTTTAGAGTGGATAAATTATTATGTTTTCTTTAAATACTTTAAATCTGTATTTAGTAATTGAAATAAATAAATACGTCCTCTACAAAACTAAATTCCAAACAAATTCTGTTCACGTTACGATTAACGTCCTTTCTCAGATTTATAGCACATATATATATATATTTGATTCCAGTTCCATCTTCACCAGTCGTCCGTAATTTAGTAGTGTAAGACTAGAGAGGAGACAGCTAGTTATCATCACCCACTGCCAACTCTTGGGCTGGCTGCTCTTTTACCAAATAATAGCGAGACTTACCATTGTAATGTCCAAAGGGTAACCATATTTGAAGGGACAGGGGTTCGAACCATCAGATTGCTAGTCAAGTGCCCTAAACTCCTGGCCATAGGGGACCTATATATCTATATATAGGTGACACAAATGCGTTGTGTATTACGTGTATTTTCCAACAGATGGCAGGGATAAATTCATATTTTACTTCCATATTAAAAACCCGGAAAAACGTGTTTATTATATCAGCAGGTAGTGGTGTGTCATTCATTCTTCTTTGACTCTTTTGGTATTTATTGTTGGTTGTTTCACGGTTACCGTTATTTGTATTTGTTATCTACATCAACTACAAACAGCTGAAAGGGAAACGCCCGAAATAAATAACAATATCCGTGATACTCACATCATTCCGCATTTCTGTGTTATTATACCTCATCTGGGTTTTATAGAAAATTAAGTTTATTCACTTTCATTCATTTATACTGAACCTCATTATTAGGGGAAAATAAGTACACACACACAAACATATATATATTCAAAGCATCAAATGGTTTGAAACATCGAAACCAAAAACAGAAACAAAATGGTACAATATTCTATATTCTATTCTAACTATATTCCAACAATAGAGTAAATGTGCCTACAATTATACCTTGTGTTACAAGGTAACAACTTGTAACACAACTTTAAAACGACCTTCTGCTTATATAATTCATGTGTTTCCTAATAACAAGTGGTGTTTCGGACATAAACACTTCTTATGAAAGGTGGGAAGTTTTTTGTGCCAATATTTTGGACTTTTTTGGTATTATCGGTGACAGTTGTTTATAAGGTAAGTAAACTGCGCCGAATTACAATAAATCCATATTTCCAGAGTACATCGTTTGTTTGTCTGAATTTCGTGCAAAACTATAAGAGGAGCATCTGTGCTTGCAGTATCCAATTTAGCAGTGTAAGGCTAGAAGAAATGCAACTAGTCATCACCACTCATCGCTAACTCTTGAACTACCCTTTCAGCAACGAATAGTGACGCCCCCACGACTAAAAGGGCAAGCATGTTTGGTGTAACGGGGATTCGAACCCGCGACCTTCAGATTACGAGTCGAGTGTCCTACCCACTTGGCCATGCCGAGTAGAGTACTTTGCACCAAAAGAATTGAGCACAGAAAATCCGTCTATCTATAATACATTACAATGTAATGAAACAATACCTACCTCCTCTGTCATGTACTTCACAACAATGCTGAAAGAATAAAACCCCAAGAAAGCATGTTTCAGTTGCATCTTCATCAGTCCCAGTTCCATGGTACGAGTCTCACACAAAGCTTCAAGCCGTTGAATCTTTCCAACATACACTCTTTGACTCTGCATGTACTCTGCTGTTAGGCCTGGAGAAGATATAAGGAAATAAGGAAATATCCAGATCAGAACTATAAACAACAAAACAAATATAATTAATTACGAAAAGTCAGATAATCAGATACTACTAATAGGCGAAACCCATCTTTTATTCTTGGGAACCGGAAGAAGGCCTGGTTTCTTGATTGAATTACCTTAAATGGAAATTCGCACATTTTGTTGTTTTTTCCTGTCTCATACTCGTGTTTAACAATGTCAGGATATTATAATTATTTTGGCTAACCTACAATCACGTCATTCGGGCCATTGACTTATGAAAACTCTCAACATTAGTGTTATACACAAGATAAACAACTCCGGTTAAGTTATATTTCACGTGACTCAGCTTCAAACGTCTTCAAGTGTCCTCTACTGATCAGTGAGTTCTAGGAGGTGTTTTATAACATGTTAGGAACTGTTACGTTCTTTCTTCTTTCAGTCCCTATAGCCCCCTAGTGACATGGCGGCATGTTTACAGACTGAAGCAGCTAAAAACCGGGTTTCGATACCTGTGGTGGGCAGAGCACAGATAGCCCCTTTGTGTAGCTTTGTGCCTGACTACAAATGATAACAATGGTTCCTGTATTTTGTTATTTTCAGCTTATTGGAAGGTTATATCGCTTCTTAGCGAATTCTTTTGCCTTTGGACCCAGCAGATAGCTTTGCTCTAAGAAAAACATATAAACTCTTTTCCCTTTACGACTTTAACCCTACCTTCAACTAGTTTTGGATCGGCTGGTAATTTTGTAAGTTGAGAACTTTTGCTCCTGGCTGTCTGGGCCAGTCGATAATCATACAGGACATTCGGTGACGAGGATTCGAACTCTCGACCATCAGATTGCGAGTCGAGCGCCCTAAACCCCAGGCCACACCATGGCCCTCGTAGAGAATAGATCTATTGCTATTATCCATTATAAATCTGCATATACTGATTAACAAAAATCGTATAACCCGAAAGGTGAACCTTTTCTTCTTCAGGAGTAAAACATTACACCACCATTCCCCAGTTTGCCTCTGAAGAAGAAAGGTCCGTCTTTCGAAAGCGCTCGTGTCATAGGATTTTTTGTTATGTATTTTTATCAAGGCTTCTAGAACCTACATGTTTTTCTAGCTTCAGATACTGAAGTATTGTTACATATCACGTCCTTAAGGTTATAAATGTCTGAACATACGGGTTAAGTAAAAATAAGCAGCATCATAAATAAGCTGTTGACTGGATTACGAAACAAATCTCAACAACATTAAAATAATCCAGTTTATTAGCAGCTATGGGAAAAATAAATACTAACTATAAAACTAAAAAGGAACAAAAATAAGAAAGCAAATTATTTTCAAATTATGTTGCCAGAAGGGAAAATTAATCACATTTAGTTTAAAAAAGGGGGGAGTACTTCGTGAAACGTGATAGTTTCGCTGTTCCATAGCTGTAAGAAAAACTATGATCGCTTCGTTGTTCTGTACTATCGGAAAAGCTACGGTTCTTTCTTTGTTCTGTAACTGTATAAAAACGTATGATCGTTTTGCTGTTTTAAAGATGTATGAAAAGCTGTGATTGTTTCGTTGTTCTGCAGCTGAAGGAAAAGCTATTTGTCTTGAGTGGTTACCCCCCAAAAATATAGTATTATCCCTAAAAAAATTCAAAAGATGCCAAACTTTCATAACCTTGAAAACTTCGACAACACCTTTTTGTACACTAATCAACAAAGGGTGTTTTTTTAATATCAAACAAGTACACTTATTTCTCACCCCTGGGCGCCAGAACAGTAGACTTGTATGACACTTCTACAATATATCCTACTCTTTCGGTTAATAGCCGATATTTTAAAAAAGTTTTAAAATAAATACACCCCACCCTTAGGGGCAAAGACGTGACTGCAAAGAAAGTTTCAGGCAGTTAATGACTTATTGCAACTGCTAAATATCGTTGTCTATACTTGTTGTTTAATATTTTCATGCATCTGAGAAATGTGTTCAGACATAAGTATGCAATTTAGATTTGGCTGAAAGAAAAACATACAAAAATAAGTTAAAAACAAGCAAATTTTAATCTGAAACAAACTAGGTATTATTATCTAATTATGTTCACAAATCTTACATATGTTCATGTATAACTTCACAGAACAGCCCAATAGTTATTCGTGTAGAACCCCACAGAACAATAAGAGAAATAAACTGACACCTGTTCATGTAGAACCTCACCGCACAATCCACCAACTAACACCTAGACAAATCGAAACTTATAAAGTTCAAGAATTATACTAATTTTCTTTCGAACCGAATAACCTGTTTAAAACAAAAAATATGAAAAGTAACGTTAGAAGGGCATTTTGGTCCGAAAAGTAAGAATAAGGGAAACAAATCACCTCTGCTTAATACAAATGACTAAACTGTCTTCCTTTACCTCAGTGATAAGTCTGAAAGCCCATAACGCTAAATATCCGGTTTAGATAACTGTGGTGGGCAAATAACAGAATGTCCATTTTATAGCTTCACACTTAACAACAAAACAAAGACTAAAGTACATTTATGCATATCATAACAAAATGTTTAGCAAGAAAAAAGTAGTTCCGTAAGATCAAAAATCAGAGATAAATATCGTACATCATAAAGACAGCTCTTTAAGCAGTCGACAGACGACACTACAAGTTAACATGATCCGAGATATCTCAATTGCTTACTGTGAGAAAAATGAAGAGGGTTTCCATTCTCGTTTAACCAGTGTAACACCAGCTTCTCTAGTTGAGAAAGGGTAAGACTGCTGATATCGGAGTATTTCTGGAATAGTCCCAAATTCTCTAAATGGGACTCTAGGTTTCCACAGTTGCAAGTTTTAGTAACACTTGATACAGGCGTATCTTCCTTTGGTCCCAAAAACGTCTGTGGCAGACGACGAGCATTCCATGTGCTTCGCTTAATGTCTCCTGTCTTGTGGAAAGATGAGAAGGTGGACAGAGTAAGATAATTTAATGGGATAGGAGAAGAGACGATCTCTCGCTCCTTTGTCTTTTGTTGACCACAAGAGGTCACGACATCTGGCCTTTTGTGTTGATTCTGTGCAGTCCTTTGCGAATCAGGCCAAACCAAATCAACGATTCTTTCTTTTTTGTTCTGAAATGATATTCGATGGTTTCCCATCCGTCGTGGCGGATCATCCCTTCTCAGTACAATCATATCTTGACTGGACCAACCAGTTCGTGTTATTTTGACAGAATCCATTTTAGAAAAGTCCAGGTCTGTTTCAAAGTCCCCCTTTAATGCCTCGTCTTTTTTAAGTACGTTTTTACCCTTGCTTTTGTCTCATGAAGATTCGCTGTAAACTTAGGTGGTGGAAATATGTCTTTTTTCTTTGACTCTCTGGTTGAATTTTTTACCTGTTCAACTGCAAACAAATAGCGCTTCTGTTTCACGTCCTTTGTTTGTTTGTCCCAATAAGCCATACCATCTTTGTCATCAAATGGAGATATCTCATTCGCAATAACTGAACTGAAGCTCTTACACGACCACGTATCTACTCCTACGGGTAACTGATCCCCAAATGTAACCTGCTGTTGTGTTTTATAGAGGCTCTTGTTTATTGTCATCAGTCTTTCTGGTTCCCTTAAAGCATCAACACTTTTCTTCGTCGATACATGCTCATTTGTCCTTGCCCGTTTCACTGTGCATCTTGCAGAAAGAAGCTTACTGTCTTCAACATTCACTTTCTTATTGATTTCTTTGTTCTTTGCTTTTTTGGGCAATGAGAGATTTAGAAGAGTTCTGGAGTGAGACGCTGATGCACAACTGAAGGACTCTTGCAAATCGCAGGTAGTTAGTTGTACCAATTTCTCATCTTTGGTAATGTCCGAGTTATCTTTTACCATTTCTAGACTTTTACTTTTATCCACGTGCTCGTCATCAGGTCTTCTCTGCTTCGGTTGACCAGTAACAGTTTCAGAATATTGGTTTCTTTTGTTAGTCCTTGTCTCCAAGGTTTGCTTATAGTTCATACACTCATCGTTTTCTGATGAACTTTTACTCTCAGAATTGGAATCCGTCGAAGAAATGGACGTTGTTTCCCAGTTTAAATATTTTTTGTCAACATATTTGTCTTGACGAGCGATATTGGGATATAGACAAGGCGAAAGAATAGCCGAAGTTTGTATTGTGTTTCCAGTTTTACCTCGTAAAGCATTCGCTGTCGTTGCTTCCTCCAAGTGCGAAGGGCCCTCCGGCGTAGCCATAACTTCCCAAAGAACACCTTCGACAGCCACACTGGTGCTGGAACCTAAAGACTCGACACTAGTCGGTAGTAAACTTGTATGATATTGGCATCGAGAATAATCGGTTCGAGACTGTAAATATTTTTCATTCCGTATTTTTTGTTCGAACTCTGGGACTTTTTGTTTGTTAGTTATCAACTTGAAAATGTTTAGAAATCTGCCACCTTTCGGTTTCTTGTCTTTATGCTCGTAAAAAAATTCTTCAGAATTTTGTAACGACACTGACACATCTAATTTACCCACGTGTCCGTATTCAAGCTCAATTGACACAGGGACGCTGACCACGGAGCGGGAAACCGTCTAAACGTCTATTCCATTTAACTTTCATGTTTGTTACAGGGTTTGAGGTAGATATTTGCACATTTTCATATTAACAAGGATCAATCGGGTTCGTCCGAAAAGTTCGTTTTGGTAAAACAAGAGAACTAAGTAGGAAATAATATAAACTTGTTCATCTTCTGATACCCCTTCTTTAACAGATCTGAATATCACACCCAACGTGGTATTATCTCTGTTCGATTATCTTTTAGTTTTGCTGTGAAGACAAAAGTCGCTGACATCATTACAGAAGTCAAATGAAGTCTTAGTAACGAAAAAAAAACCTTTTATAGCTGACGTTAACACACACCTAGATAAAGATGTTACAAAAACAGTGACACCGAATCTACTTTATATCTGCTGATGTTGTCTTCAGAACGTAAAATAAAATAGGATTTAATCATATACACAAACTTTGTTCAGCAGAGCGAAGCTACTGGCCTTCACCGGCTAGAAACTCGCAAACACACACATACGTTCGCCCTCTGACGGACTTGAGTTTTAAGAGAGAGACTGAACTCGTAGGTACTGTGGTCCAGCGAGACCCTGAAACGTCACATTAACAGCACGTGACACTGCCACGACCAACTCTAGAAACCGGATTCTCGTTTTACACACGTATCTTCCCACTGAATATTTATATCGGCACTCAGTGTTTTAATCGATCCAGTTGAGAAGCACTCTTATAATGCCTGAGCGTTTGAAATGCCATAAAGTGGTACTTTGTAGTGGGTACCAGATGTTTTATAACTTGCAGAATTTGTTTGATCAAATGTTACACTTTCTAAGGTCCAGTGCTGTTTCAACTATATTTTTCAGGTGTCGTATAATTTAACATATATTAAAATGTTGTGCATAACTTACACATTGTGTTTATATCAAATATGCTACAAGTTATTACACTATTTAATATTAGGCAATGTATAAATTACATATTGTTTTTTGAAGTCAAATGTGTAAATTGTGCACTTTGTTATTTGGATGTTAAGTAATACAGCAGTTAGCCTTTTGTTCGATGTTAAGTATTGTGTCAGTTAGATTTGCTGTTCAATGTCAGGGGCGTATCCAGAAATGGCTATTGAGGGAGGAGTTAGTTTGAGTACTTTATGCAAGCGCGAATCCATGCTAGAGGGGTCCGAGGTCATGCACCTCCGGAAAATTTTTTAATAAAAACATAAAAGAAAAGCCTGAATTGTGTATTCTGAGACCACCTTTTTGGCAAATTTCAGAATGGCACACTAAGGTGTTTGTCTTATATTTTTTATGATAAATAAATATATACGCCTATAAATATAATGTATAACTTAAAGTTATCAGGCCCAACAAAGTAGGCCTACAGTCCTGTCATCAACATATAAAATACAGAGTATGTATTTTATAGAGGGTGCAAAATATATGTATAGTGTCTATAATCTGTATTCGAATATCATGGACAGTGTATGTTCAGACTCCCTGGATTTCAAGAATTAATTTCACAAATAAACAGTGGGTAGCACCGTGGCACGCTGGCAGCACCATGGCACTAATCTAGAACAATTGAAGCCATCTATAGTGAATGATTCACTATAGATGGCGCCCGTGGTACTATAAATGTGAAGTTGACGAAAAGAATGTTACGTTGACAGACAGAAGTTGCGATAAACAATAATTCACTATGTCAAGCCTGAAAGAGCAAAAGTCACTGTATGGGTTCTTTAAACCCATTCATGAGGCTGAAACTGATCAATCTGCTGCAGCCAATCAGGTTGAATCATAATTATCAACTGAACTGTCAGAGTCATCACCGTGGCCTTCTACCAGTGCTGCCACTACCATCTCAGGTGCAGTCTGGGACACTGGAAATTACATTTCTAATGATGTCAGCATTGGCAAACAGGTAAGTCGACTCCTCATTATATTAAATCTGTATTAAAAATCATGCAAGCACTCTGATGAATTTTAGACTGAATATTCATTGCTGCTAGTGACTAACAGTTACAGGATGTTAGGCCTGCTCTGTGAAGTACAGCTTTAAGCATTTCTCTTCGAGGTTATTGTACTCTCATAACAAACTTTCCTATGTGCAAAATAACTTAATTAGAAATATGTCTTCCTGTACCTTTTAGATAAACGCTGAAACCAAAAAATGTCTCCCTGAGAATGCCTGGAAGCCAGGGAATGATTATGTTTTCCCACAGTGTGGTCCAAGAAAGCTGCGTTTTCAGCATCGTTGACTTTCACAGAGGAGATGGCTACTCTACAACCAACTTGCATAGGGTACTTTCTGCAAGTACTGTTGTCTTTTTGCTCCTGATGGTGCTGGTGTTGGAAGCCAGAAATTGGAACAATTAGGGAAATTTCCTCACACAAACTGGAAGAAGGCTGTTGAAGACTTCAAGGCACATGATACAGTACCACCAAGATAGCAAAGAAAAAGCTAACAATTTTCTACAGATCGTAAATACAAGTTCATCTATGCACTTCCAGCTTGATACAACTTACAAGCAAGAAATTGAACAGAACCGGCAATATTTAATGTCTATTATTGATACTTTATTGTTATGTTGGAAACAGAGTTTGGCTTTTGAGGGGAAAATATGACTCTGGTCCAATGTTTGTTGGTGAAACTGATAGAGGCGTAGTTAGGGTTTTCAGTGCCCCCTCGTTACACAATTTTCCTAATTTCGCGCCCCCAACCCCGATGCTGCGCCCAGGTACAGATGTCCCCCTTGCCCCCCTGCTCCCTAGCTACGCCACTGGAAACTAATAAGGAGTCCATCAATAATGATGGAAATTTTCGGGTAATTTTGCGCTACAGGGCAAAGGGTGATGTCAAGCTTTCAGCAAGCCTTAAAAGTACAAAGAGGAATGCTCGGTATCTGAGTCCTCAGATTCAAAATGAAATCATCAATGCCTGTAATACTCATGTTCTTGATGTTTTTGTCAGCAAAGTTAATGCTACAAAGTGTTTCTCAATATTAGCTGATGAAACAACAGATATTTCAGACATTGAACAGTTTTCGCTGTGCGTTATATATTTGCATGCCAATGAAAACTGTTGCAATGAGAGATTTTTTGCAATTTATACATTTTTATGATGTGAGAAGCAGAAACTTGCCTGATGTTATCATAACCAATCTTACAAAATATGGTATTGACATGGCTTACCTGCGAGGACAAGGGTATGATGGTGCTGCTTCTATGAGTGTCCAGAGACACATAACTGATAAATTCTCACTTGTACCCAATGTACACTGCAGTGCCCATTCCCTAAACTTAGCAATTTCTGATACTTGTAAAGAAGTTCCTGTGCGAAATTGCATGGGAGTAATTTCTAGCATTGAAAACTTTATCAATACACCCAAACGAAAGCACATTTTGGCTTTTTCGGTGGAGAATAAAGCACCCGAATCGAAAAAAAAAAGTTTGAAAGGTCTCTGCCCTACACGATGGGTTGAGAGGCATAACTCAGTCATTGTCTTTCTAGAATTAATCCATGCAGTTGCAGATGCCCTTGAGACCACATCAGGTTGGCAAGACAGAGATTCTGCCATGCAAGCCAATCAGTTGTTGTGTTCTATAACACAGCCAGAATTCATCATCACTCTACTTACCATATAACACAGCCAGAATTCATCATAACTCTACTTACCATTGCTAAATTGTTTTCCTTTAGTTTACCTCTGTGCAACTTACTGCAGCAACAGAACGTTGATTTAGGTGCTGCGATGCATCACGCAGAAATTGTGGAAGATTTAATCCGTTCACTCAAAAATAATACTGTGAATAAATTTAACACTTTCTGTGAGGCTCAAACTCTGTGTAGTGAGCTTCAAATTGACATCATAATGCAAAGGCAGGCTAAAAGACATGTACTACGAATTTTATATGCAAAAACGGCTCGTTTTGGGTTCAGAAAATATTTTAAATAGAAGAGCGAACAACGTTTCGACCTTCTTCGGTCATGCGTGAACCTGACGATGACCGAAGAAGGTCGAAACGTTGTTCGCTCTTCTATTTAAAATATTTTCTGAACCCAAAACGAGCCGTTTTTGCATATAAAATTCTCAACAAGTGGGTTTCTCGACATCACTGAGATGTACCACGCTAACCCACAAACCACTAGACCCGAGGAGTACTTTCGTATTGTTGTATTTGTACCATTTGTTGATCACTTTCTTTCACAAATATGTGACCGTCTGTCCAGTCATAAAACTCTCCTTACAAAATTCATGTGTCTACTACCATTAGGATCTTCCACAGAACGGTCAGAACTTACAACACAACAATGTGACCAAATTAAAGAGTTAATCAATATATACAAGGCTGACATTGACAGCACTTCAAGGTGAGCTTAGGGTTTGGCAAAAATCACTTGCGAACAACAGACCAAAAAATGTCAAAGATGCATATGCAATGTGCAATGCAGAAATATTCCCAGTCGTTTCTAGACTCTTGAAAGTATTTACCACGCTGCCTGCGTCAACGAGCTCAGTGGAGCGTTCGTTTTCAACTCTCAGAAGACTCAAAACGTATTTGAGAAATACCACAACTGAAGATCGATTAAATGGCCTGGCCACATTATACATTCACCGTTATATTAAAATTGAGCCAAACTGTGTTGTAAATGTCCTTGTAAGAACGAACAGGCGTTTGAGCCTTTCATAGATATTCGATTGTATTTTTCTAGTTCTGACAAAACTTGGTGTATTAAAAGAGTGTTCAAACAGAAATTTGCATTTGACCATTTGTTGTGTGTGAAATTATCTGCCATGCAATCATGGATCTTTATGAAATTTCACAGGTGGCAACTGAAATTGTCTAAAAAGTTTGGGTCCATGGGGGTAGGGTTTAAACCTCAACTCCCCCCTTGGCTATGCCCCTGTTCGAAGTTAAGTATTGTATCAGTTAGTTTTGTTGTTCAGTGTTATCGTTTATAGAACATTTCTTAATGTCATGTATGGTTTCTAATTTATTTCTCTCAATCTTTGACATCGATTGCTTAATTTTAATTCAACTAGAAAGTTGCGATGCATATGACAACATTATGTTTGATATACAAGACGATGTTTCTATATTAATTCATATGTTGCTTATAGTTACACACAACTTTATTTTTAAAACGTTTACAATAACTTATAAAATACTTAGTTTAACCTAGTTTCATACAGCCTACAAATCTTTACGTTTCATTTAAGAATTATTGGGTTTGTTATTGATTGCTCTGTGTTAGAACTTCTCTTTTGTGATTTTGTCGAAAGCGATTTGGTTAAAATACTTGTATGAGATCTGATATAAATAAGCACAGTGCTGTTCAGCCATGTTAGCAGGTTTATATTATTTTGTTTATTTCGTGTCTCTTTTTATATTTTAATTACAAAGCTGAACAAAAAAAACATTTCGAATTATAAAAAAAAAACTCTTTCCCAAAATAATTTGGTATTATATGGGATACAATAGTACGATCATGTATCATTTGCAGTAACAGCCATATCCGGAAGTGAACCTGCCAATCAAAACAGTGTATAGTAGCCTATCAATTCAAAGAATTATATTCTACAATAAGTGACTAATACAAGCACGTACAGTATACAGCAGCCACTCAGAACAAACAATTAGAATGAACAGTAGCCAATCAAAATAATCGACTGCAGTATACGATAGACAATCAAAATGATCGAGTAAACAAACAGTTATAACGAGAAATAGACAATCTAACTAATCAAGTAAAGTGTACAGTAACTTCTCCATCATAAAATATAACAAGGGTGAACTTAAACATTCCTTGTTTTGAACCGTATTCGTATCCCACACATTTTCTAGTTTTTAACGTAATGTGAATTAAATTTATTTTGGTTGTTTTGTCTCCCATTACGCCAGATACTGGTACGAACAGTGGTTTCTTTTCTTTTCACCATAGGTGAAATGAGAAAGAAAATCATAAGGTTATCTACATAACTAAATTAGTTTTTTGTATTTTTTTTTAGTAAACACTAGTTGACCTTCTACTAAAACTCTGGATTTCGAAGCTGGTTATCTGGGTTTGAATCTGTAGGTTACCTAAAATATTAACCGCACTTTATTTTGTGGATATATTATAAGAGTTACAGTCAGTCCCTTAGTGTGGATGTAAGTGGTAATGTACTGCCGACTGGTTGATTTCCCTTCCGTAGCTCAGAATTAGGGACGATGGCAGTCAGTAGTTCTGACATAAGTATAAACTGTTTTCTCGGTTCTAATGTGTCCTAACCAAAGTACTAGGCCTCGCTCGATTAATTAGATTGATATTTAAGTGATCGACTGTGTGTCTGTGTGAGTACGGCCCAACATGGTCAAGTGGTTAGAGGGTGCTCGACTTCTAACTTGAGGATCTAGGGTTCGAATCTTCGTCATATCATACATGCTCACCGATTTAGCCGTGGGGCATTAAAATGTGACGGTGAATCCCATTATACGTTGCTAAAAGAGGAGCCCGAGAGTTGGCGGTGAGTGGTAAAGATTTGGTGCTTTTCTACTGGTCTTACACTGCTAAATTAGGAATGACTTGCATAGCTATGGTGACCACACACATATACAAACAGAGGTCCGTTTGTTATCACTATACATTACTTCTTACTACTTCGATTTCAATACTTACTGTCCTTTTAACTTCTATG
The DNA here is from genome assembly GCA_011833715.1 of Carcinoscorpius rotundicauda. NCBI lineage: Eukaryota > Metazoa > Arthropoda > Merostomata > Xiphosura > Limulidae > Carcinoscorpius > Carcinoscorpius rotundicauda. The sequence continues at coordinate 54,061,478 of CM022399.1, read as the reverse complement.
AGTTGTATCGTTCTTTTGTAACAAAAGACCTACCGTGAAGCTCAGAAAAGTTGGTATTTTGTGTCTATTGTGATCTGTAGCGAACTGATTCTAAATTAACTTCTGAGGAAGAACTGATCTAACAAATCAAAATCTTTGTGAATACAGCTCTGTTTCATCTCTGAAAATGCTCATTAAAAACGAGGATAAAACAGCCAATAACAGCTGTGACCTCAAAATATTCAGTACACATATGTCTTTTATGAATGTTTAGGTAAAACAAACTGCAGGCCCGGCATGGTCAGATGATTAGAGCGCTCGACTCAAAATATGAGGGTCACGGGTTAAACTCCTCCCCAGACATGCTCGCCTTTTCAGACATGGGAGCGTTATAACGTTACGCTCAATCCTACTAAAAGGGCAACCCAAGATGGTGGGTGGCAATGACTAGCTGACTTCCCTCTAGTCTTACACTGCTAAATTCCCTAATTTATAGATCTCGTGTAGCTTTGCGCAGAATAATGACTTTTAGGCACAAGTAAAGAGGTTGTAAGAGACATTCTTTTTCTTGTTTACAAACAATATAATAACAAGCATAAAATCGACTGGATTGAAATTTTGGAAAAACAAAGATCACTGGTTAACTGTTCTCGTACATTGTTATATAATGATAGGATTCAGTTATTCTAATATTTAGCTCAAAGACACTTAATTGTCAGCCAACTGAAATAGTTTAGCAGAGACTTGTGAGACGCACTGTTCTGGTTTCGAATACTATGTGTATTATAGATACCCTAAAATTTAAGCACCGAAGGAATTTCCTATTTATACAACAACGTATAAAAGATTTATCAGCTTTCTTAATGGTCATACAAAACCTGATGTAATTGCTTAGTTAGAAAATATTTTTCAAGCACGCTATTCTTTTATAGTCCAACTCAAAAAATCTTCCGTTAGAGTCTTATCTTTCATATTAAAATAATTTTTGCATGTTATGAGAGAAAAAAATAAAAACTCTCTTTACCTGTTTCTAAATTTAAAAAAATAATCAATAAGTGAATAAATATGTGAAGAAAACAAACAAAAACTTTGAAAGCAAATGTTATTCTCGTTTCAATATATTATCTTCCTTCCATTGTTATTTTTTGACCTTTCCTCGGGAGGAACTATATTATAGTAACACATTAATTTGTATAAGACTCTTCAACAAAACTAATGTAAATACAAAAAAATGTTTCATCTTCTACACGTGGAGTGACTAGTACGTAAGAAAAACAAACGTGACTACACTGGAATGTTTGGCACTGGCTCTCGATTTATCTACAAACAACCAGATTTGCCCGTTTTTCTTGCTACGTCGCAATAAGTATTGTGACGTTCATTTTTACTAAGAAATACCCAGGATGTAGAAGTGCTAGTACACGGCTATTGGTAGTTTTTGTTTACTTGTTGGAATGTCACACGAGTCTTACCTGGGGTAACAGCCCCAACCTCTCATTTCTCCTTGTTAGGATTTTGGTCTTATAAACAAGGGAGGATCAGCTTTCCTTGGACCTCTTCCTCCTAAGGTCGTTTGTTTAATGGCGAGAGTACCTTTCTCTCCATTTAGGCTTCTTTCTCCTTGGATTTTACGGACAAGTTGGATTAGCTCTAACTCTTCTGATACTCATGTCAAACTGGACACTGGGATTGATTCCTCACTCCTCTAATCCCCAAAGAAGGAGAAACTTAATGCAAACCACGTAACTTCAGCTCAGCTCCACAGTCTGACACGTTAATCACTGAAAATGAACCATGCTCGGCCCATTTTGGTCATAATAAACCCTCCCAGCCCTAACACTAACTTTCATTTTTATATACTTGGTTTAACTCAATAAGATACTAACAACAAAAAAGATTCGGTTTGATTCTAAGTATTGTTTCTTTTCTTTCGTATAAAAATATGCTAAATTAACATATGATTTATTTATTTTTGTCATTTAAAGCGAACAAACAGATAAAACAAACAAGTGTATCGAGAGTTAAGTATGACCACCAGTGTTGAGCTGTTTTTTACCCATTAATTCACGTGGAAAATAATGATACTGGGGAAGCACACTGAACTTTATCCAAATAAAGCACGTGTAAAAAAACGACAAGGTTAAGGTGAAGGTCAAACACGTGGAATAAAATATATTAAAACATTCTATACAAATAGAACACGTTGAAATGACGCTATTATAAAGCAATACTGAGCCGGGCATGGCCAAGCATGTTAAGGCGTGCGACTCGTAATCTAAAGGTTGCGGGTTCGCATCCCCGTCACACCAAACATACCCACCCCCTTTCAGCCGTGGGGCGTTATAATGTAATGGTCAATCCCACTATTCGTTTGTAAAAGAGTAGCACAAGGGTTGGCGGTGAGTGGTGATGACTAGCTGCCTTCCCTCTAGTCTTGCACTGCAAAATTAGGGACGGCTAGCACAGATAGCCCTCGAGTAGCTTTGTGCGAAATTCAAAAACAAACAAAAGCAGTACTGAATATTTTATGCTTCAAACAAAAGGTAGAGGTAATAAAAATAAAAGATCCGAGTGGTTAGAAAAAAAACAAAAAACTTGCAAGAACAACATCACAGAAGCCAAACGCAAAAACGTACTTGACTCAGTTGACGTATCAAAATGTAATTTACAAGTCAACGAACTGCTTTTCTCTAACACCTTATGCCGATGAAAATACGTTGTCCTCCCACTAAGTGAGACTGTCTTCAGGAAAATACGCCAAGGAATAAATAAATAAAACAACATAAGTTATGGCTTAAGATGCAACAATTAAATTACTTTTAATACACAAAACTTTTGCATGTTTCATACGATCCTTGCTACCCGTGTAGATGAACGACTTATCGTACTATTTACACCTACTGTAAGGTATTCAGTTAGCATCAGTGCAGTTGTCAGTATTATAGGCTGTTGTATTTTGTCAGACGGGGTAGGGGAGGTTTATAAAAAAGGAAATTTAACTATAAATCAACACAAAGAAGTAACAGAAATAACAGCGAAGTAGTAACGTGTTTCATCTGACTGCAGAATCTACGTTTTGTTTTCAATAAGCTCAGATTACAGTTTTAAAACATTATCTCAGAAAGAACTTTATTTTCATTTACAATTTTGCTTAAACAAATGGCTAACTAAAGCTTAAGGCAGGCATTAGATTTTAATAGAAACCAGTTGAGTAATAACTTAAATAAAGCATTAGTTTTTGATAGAAACTAGTACAGTAAAAGCTTAAAGAAACCATTAGATTTTGATAGAAACTAGTTCAGTAAAAGCTTAAAGAGAGCATTAAATTTTGATAGAAACTAGTTTAGCAAAACATTAAAGAAAGCATCAAATTTTGAAAGAGATTAAACTATTTTAAGCTTCCAGAAGACACTAGATTTTTCTAAACAGGAAATTGTTTTCATGAATTTATTTTTTACTTTTTCATTGTACGTATTTGACCGACATGGTATCACCCGTTTTTTTTTACATATTTAGTTCAACCTGCGACTGCATTGGTAGATGGCAAATAATGTATTTTTGGCCCTCGGTAAATTTGTATCACCAACGGCTTCTGATGCATCTATTACAGCACGTGTTCTGAAAGTAAAATATGAGCTTGTATTCTACCGTAACAAATCTTTCTCTACACGTGCAGGATTGTCACGTAGAGAAACGGCCATTGTTTCATATTTCAATACAACGTAGTTTTAGTAATATCTACACCAGACGATCATATTACCATGTATTACTTGTTATTAGCTCATAGTTCCTTTAATTCTGGTACATGTTGTTTTAATAACCATCTTACTAACAGCTCAAGTGTTGTGTATAGACACCTGAAAATTTGTATTTATACATTTTTCGTTAACAGTGCAACAACTGTAGAAAAATTCATAGTAAAATCAAAATTAGTCCGGATTACCTTGTTAAAGATAAGAGTGGCCAAAAGCAAATTCCTGACATTGTTGAAACACTCAAATGGTTCACAGCATATACTATAATGATCGTTGTGCTTCTGGTTATTTAACAGCTATCTGAAAAGTCTTATATCAAAACGTTTTTCGTACTTTATTTTATTGCGATATAACTCTTTGTTGTTTCCACGATGTATACAAAATGACATTTACCTTAAACGTGTTTTCTTTTCGTTTGAATTTCGCACAAAGCTATTCGAGGGCTATCTGTGCTAGCCGTCCCAAATTTTGTAGTGTAAGACTAGAAGGGAAGGCAGTTAGTCATCACCACCCACCGCCAACTCTTGGGCGACTCTTTTACCAAAGGATAGTGGGATTGACCGTCACTTTAAAAGATCTAACAGCTGAAAGGGCGAACATGTTTGGTGCGAGGGGGATTCGGACCAAACCTCAGTTTTCTCTTCGTATCTAAAAACTTATGAGACATAAAATGTCTTCAGATATTATGTGTACAAAGGGTTGAGTAAGTTATATTAAAATGGTTTTGAATATGTAAAGTAGTAAGTCACATAAATAACGCAGCTGGTATAAAGTTGAAAACGATTGTATCTGAACCAAAATATAACATCTCTGATAGAGCGAATCCACTAAAAAATTGATCATCTCAGGAAGGATAGGTAACAGCTCTTTCCGAAACAAAATATTCACACACATTTAAATAATCAAAATGTGTCCAGGTTAGAGATTTAGTATGACAAAGACAGAGGTAATATTTGCATCTATTGGCATTAGAAATTAAAAGGAGTGTGAATTAACTTGGGGTAGCAGGACCATAGAAAAGGAGAACTTCAAAAATAATACCTTTGCATATAAATTACTTCTATGATATATTTGTTCCACTGTTTCGTATCTCAAACAGCTGGATAATGAAAAGGATATTCATGCTATTCCATACGTAGATGTATCAGTTAAGTCTTCATATGCAACATCTGTGCATTTCTACGTGATTGTACTGTTGGCTAAGGGAAAGCATGAATAAAACAGTGAAATGCTCTTGATGTGACAGCTACTTTAAAACGGGGCTTTTTGTAATGGAAAATATCATTCAGGATTATTGTTAAAATGCGCAGCTATTAGAGACAAGAAACAGGTGGACTGTAACGACGTAGTAAGTCTCCAAAATCGTTTTAACATAGCATACTAAACTCACCGCCGAAACATTGCTTTCTTTTGACTGTCTTTACCTTCAAAACATTAACTGCTGCTTGACCATAGCTACCTTGATTCTGGTTAAGGTGTAAGCTTGCAGCTTGACTGTAGTTACCTTTACGTCAGTAATAGTTTGACTTATAACTCTTGTGTCGATTAAAATGTGAATTTTCTTTCTGATAATAATCACCTTTAGAATTATTTTAATCATCTAGTATTCTAAAACGACAAGAAAGTACTGAAATTCATCATGCTCACAAAATAGTTTGGAAGTTTGTCCCTAAAAAGTCCATTTGGCTGCCAGTTGATTACAAATAAGTGAAATTTTTCTTATCATATATGTTGATTTGCCTCACAAGCTCTGGGTAACAAAGGGGAAGCTACTTTTTTGTGAAAGTTAAATTTTGGTACAAAGTTACATGTCTTGGGCGAATAGTTGTGAATTACAATGGGTCTAATGTTCTATAATGACAGGCTCAATATTTCTTCTGTTCGACAATTGCATGTCGGAAGTTTTAATAATCAATCTTTCTCCATCCTGTGGCTTCCATCTTCTAGGTTTTTTAAAGGAAAATTTGTATAAATGAAACTTCCCAACAACTGAGGCTCTTATAATTGCAGAATATAATTGTAATCTTTATATAAAACCCGAAGGATGAAGGAAACGCATCAAACTCAGCAGGATTATTATACTGAGGAGTGGTGTCTCTTTGGCTTCATCCTTAACACTACTGGTGTACGTTTTTTAGGAGTACTTTTATGGGATTAGGCTAAAAGAAGTAAAATCTCGTTTATGTGTGAACACCCTCTCTTTTTTCAATTTTCACACCGAATTGTAATGGTACTAAACTTAACCTACCTTCATATCAGGTACTTCTAACTTGGTGGACTTCGTTATCGTAACTTCCTGCAGTTTTCACGATTTCCACAGGTCATCACACGCGGTTTTAGATGTTTTGGAGGAAATATCATTGGACCTAAAATATTCACAGTAACTCAATATATCCTTTATAATGCTGGGATAGTTGTTGTTTTTTATATTCAGATATTTTTACTGAATTACACAATATAGAAATGCGTATAAACTTCAAATTTCATCCAATTTTTAATTTTACAGCGAAGTTAATGGTAGAAACTAATTTTAAATCTTCTACTTTACTACTTTACCACTCTTGATCTTCAGTAACTTTGGAGTTTGACCAGGAGTAGAGATGAGTCCATTCTTGTCTAATGGCTATTTAAGAAGAGTAAATTTTACCAGTTATTATCAATATTATTATAATAATTTTATTTGGAATTCTTACTAACGAAAAAAAAAGTCATTTTATAAAATGGAAATTGGTAAATTTATGTATCGTCAGGAATTAAAGTATTTTCAGAAAAGAAATATAAAGAACGAATCACAGAATGCTTAAATCTCATACTAAAGAGGGGGGAAAACTGATTATAAATGTGAACAAAAATGTTCGTAATAAGTGGGTAAAAACCAAACTTTTTAACGAGAAGGAACTAGAAAGTCTTAATAAAAACAAATTATTTCACATAACTTTAATTGGTAAAAATAAAACTATAATATAAGAAAACTATGGCTCTATGTCAGACCATTGACACAGCGGGATTAAACGACCTAATTTCAGTAAGTGCTGGTCGTAACTACCAGACTGGTACATGTATTGTTTAGTTCTAGTTTTCACGTAATGTTTATAAAATAATCAAAGACATTGTTTGTTATATTTCGTAAATTGCCAGCATTGTCGGATACACACGCAGACTACAATAAAACTGGAACAAAAGATATATACATATCCAAGCGGCTGAACATATCGCTTTATAATCTGACCAGTCACTTGTTTATGAATTGGTCTAAAACCTAGTAATTATTTTTTCATAGGTTTAAAATGTAACACTTATTATCAAAATTCAAACAAGAGGCTGATATTAACATATCGTTGATCTGGGATCTTTGCTACTACGTTCTCGATATTCTAACGCCAGTTGTTTAGGTGCTTTGTTGATTGCAGTATTATTTATTATTGTCTTTATAATGTAGTAATTAGTAATTGCTCTTTACGCCTTGTTGGCGTGACTTGCAGTGGTATCAGATAACATTTCATGTTACGTAGTTATTTGTGCATAGTTTTTAATGGCAGTAGATTATTTATTATTGTTTTGTGTATGTGATGTATATTGTACAGGGTGGCCCGTACGTCTCTACTCACCCATATATCTTATGCATCTCATTCTCGCTGCAGAATATTACGCACAATACGCTCTTCAAGTGTAAATGGGCTTACATCTGCCAAATTATCTGAAAAAAAGAAAAGAAACACATTTATAATACATGCGTAATTGAATATAACATAATAACATATGGATGGGTAGGGACTTACGAACCACCCTGTTCAATAAGTGTTGTCTGTGTTATTATGTTATATCTGCATTTTAGTAAAACTGTCAGACTTACGTTTTATCGGGAATTATAATATAACGTATTATACTACTCGTCTTATTTAAAGTTAACCAAGATTCTCGCTTGATTAATCACTGCGATACCTTAACAACGTAATTGTTGTTGTTTTTTTTTTATATGGTGACTGATGAGACGCAAAGATAATGAGCTTGGCAAAATGCCAAGTTAACGACGAGAAGGTGAACTGAAGGGTATAGGATAAGTTGATTTTTTTTTTAAACACTCGAGTTAAAAACTGTTCTGCACATAGAAACAAGCAGATTTTTATTTTTCGTTTTAACAAAATCTTCACAGGGAGTTGAAGCTAAGTAATTTGTAAATTGATAATTTATTAAATATAAAAAGGAGAAATAAATGCTTGTTTGTTTGTTTTGGAATTTCGCACAAAGCTACTCGAGGGCTATCTGTGCTAGCCGTCCCTAATTTACCAGTGTAAGACTAGAGGGAAGGCAACTAGTCATCACCACCCACCGCCAACTCTTGGGCTACTCTTTTACCAACGAAAAGTGGGATTGACCGTCACTTTATAACGCCCCCACGGCTGGGAGGGCGAGCATGTTTAGCGCGACCCTCAGATTACGAGCGCATGTCTTAAGAGTTTTAAACATTTGTTGTTCATGTTTGGGTTATAAAAACTTAGGTATAGTGCATTTGTGGTTATATCTTAACCATTTTACAGCTGTATGTGGTATACAAATGTATTTTACTGAGATAGGTTCAGGTATTAAAATTTATAATTTACTTTTAATATCCTACGCTGAGCTTATGCTGTCATGAATAGAGAAATGGCTGACTGATTGTTTACCAGATTTACAGTTGCTGGTGCACCACATTCTAGTGCAGGTGTGCCATAGAAATTTGCAGAAAAGTTGAGATTTGTGATAGTCTATGCACATTAATTTATAAGTGAACATGTCAAGAAGTAAAAGTTTGAAATGGAAAACACAGTATGCTCTTTTAATGTATTAGGTAAATTAAAATTTCAAAGTTTGAAGAAATTATTGAGTCGAAAAATTCTGAGAACTGTGTTTTGATCTCAAACCAGCTGTTAAAAGGAAAATGCTATCGTCACTTTTTGCTTGTTCATAATGAATTAGATAAAGGTTAGTCAATTTTAGGGTAGATCCAAGCATTCAGAAGACTTTCCACAGTGTAAACATCTACCTTCGAGGTTGCAGGATTTGATCACCAAGAGAAGTTGTAACCCTTCCTTTCCAAGCTGTTGAGTAGAGTTTCATTTACTAATGGTATGATAGCTGCTATTATTGAGTAAATTATTGATGGTTAGTAGGTCTAATGATGATGTCTGGGAATTCTCATGTGCCAAAAGACTTTAAGGATTTTATGATTCTTGGTTTATTGAAATTAACCTGTCTATCGGACTGTTACATCTGTTGGTGTTAGGGACACATTTCATGCAGGAATATAAAGTCCAAACAATGTCACAATCTTTGAGATATCTACTTAAAACCATTTATTATAAAATTTCTAAAGTTATTAATCATGTCATTTTTATCACATGTCACTCACCGAAATATCAGAGAATGAACTGCCTTGGTAGTTTCAGCGTTAGCTGTTACCATAATAAAAAAATTATGACCACTTTTATTGTTTAAGAGACTCTGGACAAAAGGTGTGCCTAAGAAACTGTCCAATGTTTTCTTACAGGTCAAAAAATATGTTGACTTTGCCAGTGCTATAATGACTGTTTCCTTTTGGAGAAGCAGAGAAGGATGTAATTGACACTATTGCTCGACTATCAGCTATGAAACAAAAATATAGCACGTCTTCAGATGCAGTGAATAAAGTACCAATACTTGAAATTTGGTAGAAATTGCAATTATCACCACCCTGATAAGTCTAAGTGTTGTATGGAAGGAGGCACATAATGGTATTGATGAAAACAGATGATGCTTTTGTATCTCAGAACGGCTGGTACGTGTATTAACACTTTTATTGATAAGGAGAGTATAACATTTTGACCTTCCTAGGTCATCTTCAGGTTAAAAGAGAGAGAGTTTGCAAGTGACCGTTGCTGGACACAATAAACGGGTATAAACGGGTACAGGATTGTAGTGGGCGTTAGGTTATTAATTAGTATAGGTATAAAGGTGTTCCTTTATATTAGTTGCATTTTAGTTTTAGTTGCTGTATAAGTAGGGCTTTTTCATTTTGTATTTGTTTATATTTATTTCCGTACTTAGTATCTGAATGTTTTCTATGGTTCTGTTATGTTTATTCGATTTGAAGTGTAAACACGTGTGAAGGTGAATTTTTGTGTTCTTTGAATCTAGTTTCTATTTTTCTACTTGTTTCTCCAATATAGAAGTCCTGGTGGTTATTACATTGTATTTTATAAATTATGTTAATGTTGTGTTTGTCAGTGTAGTTTTTACATAGTATGAACTTTAGTTTTATGCCTAGTTTTTGAATAAATTTGGTGTTTACTGGAATGTGTTTTTTTATAAGTTTTTTCTAATGTTGGTTATTTTACTCTGATGTCAGATACATATGGTATGCAGCAGTATAAGGTTTTGCAGTTTGTTCTATCTTGGGATCTTTTGTTTGTTTGTATGTTGGTCTAGGAGTGAGTGTGTAATTTTTTTCCATGTTTTTTGAGGAAAATTGTTGATGCTAATAAAGTGTTGTTTTATTTTGTTGATTTCATCGTACCCCCCAGTGGCTCAGCGGTATGTCTGCGGACTTACACGCTAAAATCCGAGTTTCGATACCCGTGGTGGGCAGAGCACAGATAGCCCATTGTGTAGCTTTGTGCTTAATTCAAAAACAACAACAACAATGATTTCATCGTTAAGTTTATTAGGTAACCGTAGTTGTGTGGCTGTGTTTATTTGGTTTCTTAATATACTGAGTTTTTATTTTTTTCATGTTCTGAGTCCCAGGGAATGTATAATCCAGTATGGGTGACCTTTCTGTAGATTTATGTTTTAAAGTGTGTATCACATTTAGTGATATTGAGGTTAAGAAATGCTATTTGGTTAGTTTTTCCTATTCACCGTTGAACTTAATGTTGGGGTATGTCGAGTTAACGTGATTGAAAAAACTAAGTGTTTGTTCTGTAGATGTGAATCCTGCGATTACATCATCAACATACCTGTACCAGTATAGGCTGTGTACGGCTGAAATAATCTCTTGTGATTCAACTTGTGTCATAAAAATGTTGGTGGCCTAGCATGGCCGAGCGCGTAAGGTGTGCGACTCCTAATCCGAGGGTCGCGGGTTCGCGCCCGCGTCGCGCTAAACATGCTCGCCCTCCCAGCCGTGGGGGTGTATAATGTTACGGTCAATCCCACTATTCGTTGGTAAAAGAGTAGCCCAAGAGTTGGCAGTGGGTGGTGATGACTAGCTGCCTTCCCTCTAGTCTTAAATTGCTAAATTAGGGACGGCTAGCACAGATAGCCCTCGAGTAGCTTTGTGCAAAATTCCAAAACAAACAAACAAACAAAAAATTTTGGCTGGAATTAGTGACACACACAGGTTTCTCCGTCCTTAGACCATTTATTTGTAGGTATTTTTGGTTATTTAACAGAAAGTTAGTTTTGGTGGTAGTGAATTTTATAAGGGTTGCCAATTAGTTGCTATGGATGTATATATATGGGTTGGGGTCTTAAATATAAAGTTTTAAGGCTATCTTGCAGGCTTCAGTTGTGGGGACTTTTGTGAAGAGGGAAATTACATCAAAACTGTCCATTAAGGTCATTATGATTCAGTTGATTAAAATATATTTGAAGTTAAAAAAGTCTTTGAAAAAGGAACCAGCTAATGTTACATATTTAGAAAATGCCTACGCCATATATTCACTGAGGTTGTAGTTAAATGATGCATAGGTCGACGATATGGGTCGTAATGAACAATCGGGTTAGTGAGGTTTGGGAGTGCTATAAGTTGTGGTGTACATGAATCGGTCTTTCGTAGGTAAGAATAAAACTTTTCTGAGGTTATGTTGGTTTTTCTCATTCGTTGTAGTATTTTAAGTTTAATTGGTTTTCATGCCTTTTTGTTGGATTTGTATTTAGTAGTTATTTGTTTGCATCTGAAAATATATTGTTCATTTTTTGAATATATTCATTTGTGTTCATTATAATTATAGAACTGCCTTTACCTTATTATAGAATTATCATATTACCGTCTTGTTTTGAGTTGTTAATAGAATTAACATCTTTTTGTTTGAGGTTGATTTTTAGTTTTCATTTCTGTGAAATTATGTTGATAGTTTTGTACAAAAATTCTTTCAAAAAGTTATTTAAGATACCATTTTGAGGTGTTTTAGGGAAAGGGATGTTTCCGGTTTTACCTTTAATGACAGATTGTTGGTTGTCGGTAGAATTGTTGTCGAAGTTGTCTTTTTTCAACACCAGCGAGAGTTCTACCAATTTACTAACTTCGCACGCGTGTGTGTTTTTTTTTATAGCAAAGCCACTGTGCCCATCACGAACAATCGAACCCCTGATTTGAACGTTGTAAATTCGTAGACTTACCGCTGTACTAGCGAGGGGAACTTCGCCCGCATGTCAGAAAATAAACAACGACAAGCTCTTTTACTACCACAACTAACGGGATGATTATCCTTATAAGGACTGGCTAGTTCTTTACTGTTACCAGAACTCTCAAGTTGTTTATTGTTACGAGAACTGACTGGATTATTATTGTTACCAAAACTGGCTAGTTTTTATTGTTACAAGAATTGACTAGGTGATTATAGTTACTAGGAGTGACTTGTTGTTTATTGTTACGAGAACTGAGTAGATGATTATTGTTGCTAGGACTGGTTAGTTGTTTTTTGTTATCAGAACTGACAAGATGATTATCGTGACCAGGATCGCCTACTTGTTTATTGTTACCATCAGGGGCGTAGATTTTCTACACCAAATGATGGGGATGATTTTTGTAATCACTTATGTGGACTATTCAATTTGCAAATTGGTAATCTAAGATTACGTGGACCTGAAAGCTGTAAACATGCGGTAACAGAGTAATATTGTTTCCATGATACTTCAAGGTTTCCATGTAGGTTTGTATAAGTGAGGTGTTGTGAACAGTTTTCAAAATGTTCGTAAAATAAAGACAAATGTGTTGTTGTTTTGAATTAAGCACAAAGCTACACAATGGGCTATCTGTGCTCTGTCACCACGGGTATTGAAACCCGGTTTTTAGCGTGTAAGTCCGCAGACATACCGCTGAGCCACTGGGGGGCAAGACAAATGTGTCACAAATTAACTGCCACATGAATTTATTTCTGCACACTGCACAGTATAAAAGATGGCCATTATACTTGACAAGGTTACTAATAACTTTTATTGCATGAATTACCTTTTCAAATATCAATAAAATTAGTTATTACCCTTGATAAGTTTATATGTACTGAAAAACTGTTCATGTTGTTTGATAGAAATAATTAAAATGTCTTTGCAAACTCTTGAAAATTACACATCAATACAATATAGCACATAATTATCCATACTTTCCATTGAAGTAAGATTCATTTAGTCCTCTAGTCTACATGTTCCCAAACATAGACCTCCTTTGTGATGATCTGTTTATGAATTCTTTCATAAACTCTTCTCTATTTATCTTGTCCACCTCATCTTTGTGAGTGTAACAAACTGCGCCACATGGTTGAGGCGACACTGAAACATAGTTGACCTTAACCACATCTTCAACCGTCTTTATAACAGAAGTTTATAACCGAGATGTCAATCTTGCCAGATGTGATCAAGTGCTCAAGTGCCAGATATTGCTTCAAGTCATTGTTGTCTGCATTGAATCTATTGGTCAGATGTTCTATGACTGTGTCCACAAATTCAAAATATTGGCTTCTGTAGTAATCTCTAGTTGTTGCAGAATGATGTGTTGAGCCATCACTTGTGATCCTTCTTGGGGGTCTGCGAATGCATGGTAGTCCAATAGGCACCAAATCTAGGGAACTTACCTTTTTCTCAGCTTCATCAAATACTTTCTTGTAAATTTCCTCTGTTAGCAATATCTCAAATTGATCAACTGTCATTGCAGATCCTTCAATCATGCCAGATACTGTCGCTGATTTTGCTTGGAATGCAGCTTATGGATGCTGAGCCATCAACAGTCCTAAATCTGTCCAGCAGACCTCATGCTTTCACTGCTACATCTAATTTTTCATTTGCTAATTCAGACAAAGAGTCAACAGAGTCACTGTAGTGATCATTAGCACATGTAATTGCAGATAGGCAGCACAACCAGCGTGTTGGACACAGTGGGCGGATGTCTTTAAGTGGACCATTGTGGCTTGTCTGACAATACAATATTTTCTAAGATTGTCTTGTATTTGTCTGACCTCTGAAGCAAGACACCAAGTTCATGTACCCCCTGGATAGAATCTCGAACACATTCACAAGCTTTAACTCCTTGTTGCATTATTAAATTCGTCTTGTGTGCTCCGCAATGAAAAACAAAGCTGTCAGTTGCTTCTCTTTTATTTTTGCCTGGCATCCACTGTACGCACCACTCATGTTAGCAGCTCCATCATAAGTTTGTACTCTTAATCCTAACAGTGGAAAATTGAGTCTAGTCAGTACATCAAGTATAGTCGAGGATATTGTTTCACCAGTTGTATTGGAAACACTGTACAAACCAAGAAATGTCTCATGAACGTCAAGGTTCTCATCAACGTATCGTACACATATTGCTTCCTGTTCGGCATCTGTAACATCTTGAGTGCCATCAACCATTAATGCAAAGATTTTACTTTGCTACACTTCGTGTGCTATGTTCCTCAGTATTTGATGGCTGAACATCTCCATTATTTCATTTTGAGTCTGGGGTGATGTGAATATGGTTTTCTTTAACAAGTAGTCCGTCAGCTCAGGATCTTCCTCTTCCAGGAGCTTTATTAACTGCAGGAAGTTCCCCTCCGTATCAGTATGTCCACGTGATGTAAAACCTTGACACAACAAGAAACGTAAACTTCTGAATATTTTGGCTAGACTTCTTTTGCATTCTTCCTGCTGCATCTTTTTCCTATCATGAAGCTGGACAGTCACTGGAGTTACATCAAGTGAACCTTCTGGAGATATAGCGAATTTGTGCTGAGAGGAGGATTGGTGTTCATTGAATTTCTGTTTTGCCTTTTTCCAGTTACAAAAACCGGTGAATATGAAGGTATACTCCAGTGGATTCTCCAATTTCTCTGTAAAAAGGTCTCTATTTTCGGCCTTGGCACAATGAAAGCATATGACTTTGTAAGTCTGATTGTCGAAGTGCAGCCATGGGAACTCATCAAACCACTTGCCCTGGAAGTTAATATTTTGAGATTTTGCTTTCTGTCGTGGTATTAGCTGTGCGTCTGGATGATATTGCTTTCCACACTGTATCTGTGGAGTGTCAGATTTTTTATTACTGCACAAACTTGTTTCACAGCTTTTTGGTGGTTCATGATGTGCAATAGTTGCACAAGCATTTTAAGACTCGTCCTCTGATAAACATGGTATTTCCTCTGTATGGCAAGTTTCTATTCTTTTGCTTGAGGTTGTTGGATTATCTGCATCTGCATTGTCACTTGTAGTACCAGTAACTGGCTTGCAAAACTATCTGATATCAGAAAGTTTCAGACCCTTGCTTGTCGTAATTGGAACCTGTTTCCCAGGTGACTCAACAAGCTAAAATACAGTCTTTATTGAAAAAATCTAACTTACAACAAACGAAGATAAAATAGAATGGAAGTAGGAGTTGATATTTGATAGGTATTTGGGTTAACTTATTATTTCGTTTCCCGAAGGGGAAAGAAAAATAACCCGGGGCGGTCAGAAACTACTCTTTCTGTTCACCCCACACATTAGGCGAGAGTAAATTAGTCACCTGATTTCGAAACTGGTTAACTGAACTAGAGTGGTACATTGTTTGTTAATCTAAAGTGATAGTCTCAAATGACCTTGTGGAGTTGACAGATTTGTGTATCTATTTGAGGAGCGTCGGAAACCACTGCGAAGCGGGCCGACGAACCGGAGAGAAAGCGAAGAATGCAGGGAGATGTACAACAACCCATTCACAAGCGCCCAAAGAATTCCTTAGCGTAAATATGGTCGAAGTAAAAGGAGCAGAGAGATGGAAACACATAACGTCGATATAATTTAAACACATAGCATAGATTAATAACAATTTAAACACTTAAAATTTAGGTACTAATGGACGGACCTCTTTTCAGAGCAGGGATCTATAAATCCCAAGCAACGAAATTTTTGCTGTGGGGGGAAACGGGAGTACCCTGAGAAAACCCACTTTCACGACTAGGGCGCCGAATAAAAGGCCCTAACCGTGCCTGGAAGAAAGCTGTGATGAAAATAAAATACAAGGATTAATTATTAAAGACCTACGGTAACAATAACAATAATAAAGAGATGTGCAAAGGATAATAATAAACATAAACTGTAACTAGGGTGCAGATTAAACAAAGAAGGCGAATGTTATGAACGACATGACGGTTCTTCAGGGATGCATAGGTCTGATTCCAACTCGATTGGAAGAGGAGTGGCGGCGGTGTCTTTTCAAGGCAAAAAGAGTATATTTCTACTGGGTACAAATGGGCAATGGAGGAAAGAAATGGAATCCATGGGTGTTTTGGCAGAAGGAGTAGGCTGCTGGGTTTCTTCTTGTAGTAATTTACAACTTGTAGTAAGTCGCATGTTTCCTGGAGTCTGGATTCTTTAATAATTCACGGCTATATTAATTTGAATATCTTCGTCTACTGTTTGGAAATGATCGGTAGAAGATGAGGCTACATGTGTTTTGGTCTCATGAGTGGTAGTCTGAGTGATCTGTGTTATTTTTCCACAGGAATCTGTTTGGGTACACTTGTCGGATGATTGATTTATAAGTTGTGGGGGATCGATGGGTATATTGCATGGTACGTTAGGTTGCAAAACAGGTTCTGGTTGCTTGGGTGGCCTTGGTTTGGTTCGGCACCAGAGTGAGAAATATGATAGTAGCATCCATAATGTAGAATGGAATCGGCGATATATTTGACGGTTGTTACTATTTTTACGAAGTTAGTAGCTTGTTTGATGGATTTTGAGAAGATTCGATACACGGCATATATCTCAGACTTTGTCTGGCTTTCGATGGCGCGTTTGATTTCGCTTGAAGGAATGGAAGGGTGTATTCCTCTCATGAAAACAAAGAAAAGATTGTTGGGCTTTTGATTGGTGAGCATCTGATATTAATTTGAGTGTTCCACGGTTCGCAAAAGTATGAAAGGTCAGCAGCAGTTGACGGCTGGAGGAGAATACCTCCTCGGCGAAGGATCCGAGTAATGAGAACGTTATGCTGGCAAGGCAAAGGAGAATACGTCTTACTTGCTCGGCGTCAAGGAGAGAGTCAGTCAGTGAGTATCCAAAAACAGTCCTCAAAGGAAGTACGACTGAACTGTACAATGTATTTTAGTCGAACGCGCGAACCTCACAGTGACGACCGAGCCGACTGATCGCCTGGGCATCGCTGGGACAATAATGTGTGCTAGTTAAAACACAAGTAATTGCAAGTTTATCGAATAATACTTAAACAACAACAAATATTTTATATTCTTGTTAAATTTCATCAAAAGGCAAACACGTAGTGATATAATGTCTATAAGCACGTCTATTAAATTTGTACACAAAAATATTTTTTTTATAATTTTAGAATGCTGAAGATTTGTTCATAAATGTATGTGAAAAACAAAATATTGTTCTTTCTATGAAAAGCTTCAGGTTTCATTTGTACATAACATCTAGAATCTCCTAGGGAAATGTCAAATACATTATTTTCAATAAAACTTTATATTTTGATTTTCTTTTCTCCTAACTCTGTGAATTCACCTAATTTGACAAACCTTGTAAGCCACACAACAAAAATACAAATCTGACTTATCATTTTTCTCTTTCTTTCTAAAATGACTGCAGATTGTAACAGAAAATAGCAATTGTTTAACTTAAATAGGTTTTGAAGTTTGTAATAGTCTACATTCTTGTATATGTAATTACACTGCTGGCCAAAATCTTAGGCCAATGAACATAAAAAAAAATATGCATTTTTCATTGTTAGACTCAACCACTTATTTGTGTAGAGCTTTGGAAGATGAAAATAAGAAAGTGGGGGAAAAATTTTTTAGCATTTAATTGGGAAAATGTGAACACTATGAAATTAGCCTTAATACTAGCTGGTCAAAAGATTGAGACAATACCAAAAAGAAGTACTAAACAGGGTATGAAATGCCCAACAAGAAGTAGTGAATTGCATGGTCATCATTGCTAGTAACTTCTAACATTTGCTTTGGCATGGTCGATATAAGTGTTTGCAGAAGGCTGGCTGGAATGTTATTCCAAATGGTGAAGATTGCTTCACGAAGGTCACGCACTGCTTGGAAATGACTTCCATTTCTATAGATTTCCCTTTTCATCAACCCCCAAACATTGTAAATGGGTTTCAGTTTGAGCAAATATGCTAGATGGTACAAAAAAATCATATTATTTGCCATGAAAAAGTCCTTTGTTCTGCAGACAATGTGGATTGCAGCATTGTCCTGCTGAAAGATCCAGTCATTTCTACACAAGTGAGGGCCTTCAGTCAATAAGGATTCTCTCTCCAACATGCTAATGTAGCCAGCTGCTGTTTGATGCCCCTGTATAACCTGAAGCTCCATTGTTCTATGGAAGGACAAAGCACCCCAGATCATGATGGAACCTCCTCCACTGTGTCGAGTAGAAAGTGTCTCTGGTGCGATATCCTTGTGCCACTAATGTTGGAAGCCACCTTGATCATCTAGGTTAAATTTTTTCTCATCAGAGAACAAAACCTTCATCCACTTTTTTACGTCCCATGTTTGATGCATCTCAGCAAAGTATAATCGAGCTGTTTTTTGTGGTGTGGCCTTTGAAGACATTTATGGTTTTTAAAAACTTTCTCTCATAGATGCCATGTTATTATTCTTGAGCTGCATTCTGCATCTGTATGAACCTTAATCTGGTTTGACAGTTGGCTGGTGTCTTACTGGACAACCTGTCAAATCCTCCTGCTCAACACCAGTCCTTAGGGTTTTTTAAGAATTTACAACAGCAGTTTTACTTTGCTCAATCTCACTAACAATGGCACGTTGAGAGAGATCTTGCTTTTGCAGCTTGACAATTTTGTCACGTTCAACCTCTGTCAACTTTTTAGCCTTTGCCATGTTTTTACCCAATGTAACACAGAATATGTCAATGGGAGGTGTTGAAAATGCTAATGCATGAATACAAATGACTAAATTTCATTACGTGTTTACCAATTAACACTTTGATTCAATATGGTCTTAAACTTTTGACCAGCTAGTATTTAGGCTAATTTCATAGTGTTCACAATTTCCCTATTAAATGCTAATAGAGTTTATTTTTATTTTTCCTTTTCTTATTTTCATGTTTTGAAGCTCTACTCAAGTGGTTGAGTCTAACAATGCAAAAGTCATATATTTTTATGTTCATTGACCTTAAGATTTTGTCCAGCAGTGTATATAGTTTTGTTGCCCTTGATCTATGTCAAAATTAATGGACCAACTATACAAGTTATAAATAACTCAGGGAACATATAGCTCATATTGTCATTATGAATGATGTGATACATGAGATGTTCATGAATGTAGATTGTGGTTTAATGTTTTGCTTCATGATGCGTTTTTGTTTTTGATAAGTAAACACATGAGTCAGTCAGTAATAGTACTTTTGATATTACTTTCCCCTTATGATTTAAAAAAAATTACAGAGTAATAAATCACAATTTACTTCAAGAAACTAATAACTTGGATGTTAGTTATAATGTTGTGTAAAGCCGTCATCTGTAAAGTTGGTTAGAAAGGATTTTAGATTTAACAAAGGATTTGTTTTTATTATTAAGTCTGTATGGCTCATCAGCTTCTGTATTGAACACTTTAGATTGACAAGTAAGATCTATATAATAGTGCATGTAATGTTACATCAGAATAAGATTAATAACATAAATCATAACATCCTTCACTGGCCCAGTACAGGTTTCCAGTAAGAAGAGTATTGTCATATCACTACACCTGTATCTATTAATAAATGTCGTTCATCATTATTTAATGTGTTGTAGATCTTAAGGAACTCTAATAGTTAATTACTCTGTAAATGTGAATTGTTGCTCTAACAAATAAAAGAAGTTTGTAATTTTAAAAATATTTTGTTCATTTATGTTCATATTTGTGTAAAAGTTATTTTTACTGGTCTTGTTAAAGATTTGATGTTCCAGCAAGGAAAGAAGATTTCTTTAACCCAGGCCAATGTGCTCAAATTGTAGATTTTATTTTGAAGCAGAAAAGATTCAGTAATAATACAAGAGAATCTTATGTCAGGTGAGTAGATCCTTGGTAGGATAGGTGCTATACATTCCCCCTTCATTTCAGGTGGAGGGTATGGTTCATTCAATTATCCCCCCTACAGTTTGGTCTGTTGAATTGTTTCATTGCATCACAGGCCTATAAATTGTGTGTTTGTTCTTGTGATTCTCGTGTTCTTACCAATCAAATTGCATAATTAGGCCTAGATGTAGGCTTTTTCAGAAGCCGAAATGTACATCTTGAATATAGACATGCTTCTAAGCTTTCCGATCTAAGCAATAATTCGTAAGTATCAGTCAGTAGACCAAATATACATGCAAGTATTGTGGCAACAATATTAATCTGTAACTGCATGTTTACAGCTTTCAGGTTCAAGTAATCAGAGATTACCAGTTTGCAAATTGAACAGTTCACATAAGTGGTTGCAAAATCTCCCCCCCTCCCATCAAGTATAAAAAAATCTATACCCCTGTCTTATGCATTTGGCAAGTGAAAAAAAATCCCATAATATATTTCAACAGAATATGTATTTAATTTCCTTTGTGTATAATTTACTGTACATCAGAATTACTGAAAAAAATTCATCGGCAAAATTTATACTTTTTAAAAATAAACTTCTTCATTATGAACTGAGTCATCAGATAATCTGGGAGAGAAAACTGAATCTTTTCAATTAATTTTATAAAATATAAAATTCTTTTATGTATCATATGTTTTTTCTGACATTTTAAAATGATAACATTTAGTGATGAGTTTATAATAACTAAAATGCCTACCATGTTGTACACAAAAATGAATTAAACACTTTTATGAAGAGTCTATGTTAATAAATTTAGTTTTCAGTTCACTTTTATTTTTTGGCCAATCAGTTTTAGCTTCTGAATTTTGAAAAGTAACATAACAAAGGTTGTAAGATGCAACTTTTCTATATCATGTTAGGATTTACTAACACGAACAGTAAACTACTAAAATTTATATTAAGATAGAAACCTGAGCTAAACATAATTACAAGTAAGAATCTGAAATTTGCATAGCTTACCTTTTCAATTTACTGATATATCCTTTAATTATTTAGTCCAGCATGGTCAGATGGACAGGGCACTTGAATCACAGTCTGAGGGTTGCAGATTTAAATTCCTGTCATACCAGACATACTTGCCTTTCAACTGTGGGGGCATTATAGTGTAACAGTCAATCCCACTGTTTCACTATTCATTGGTAAAAGAGTAGCTCAAGATCTGTCTGTGAATTTCCAAAGCCTTAAATAAATTAGTCTGAGTGAAAATTTCCATGCTAAAAAGTGAAAAAATACTTCTTTTCAAAGCTATTTTTTCTGGCAAAACTTTATATTTTATTTACTATTTTTTTCAACCCTAATACCAATAGTAATGAAATTACCAATGTGCAGTGAAATGATAAACTGCAAAATAAGAAATATAATGAACAAACATGTTTTTTCCTCTCTGAATGATAGGTTTAATATTTTCTTCAAAGTTTCAACTTTGCATTTTCTCATACTCTTCTTTTAATTTTATGTTTTTCTGCCTGTACTTAGAACCACTGTCTCTTATCTAAAGCTTAGGAAGTTGTAATATTGACACATGAACTGATGTATAAAGAAATAGCAGTACATCAGTGGAAAACTAACGAAGTTATGAGAACAGTATAATTATGGTGTTAGAAAAACATGCAAGTTCAAGAAGTCTTAATAGAAATGAATAAAATCCTTGTAACCCTCGTTATTCCTTATACAATCACACAGAAATGGAAACCAGTGCACAGTTAATTCAAATAATTTCAGCTGTGGTCCACTCTGTATTTTGTGTAGAAAGTAAGCAACTTTCCCAAATGTTTAGGCCAGTCCTATATAGTTAGCATTGTAACAGGCAAAAATATGATGTTGTGTTGTGATACAATACATATAGTATATGTATATTCCAAAACAGTTTGGAAAGCAGTCAGTTAATTCTGCTCTTAGACTGTAACCCACTATAAGTATTGGAGGTGTGTGTGCCTTTTCATTTGGACAATATATTGTACATATCATTCAAGATGTTGTAAAAACTTGTAGGTTCAAAATGTCTTGATAGAAATTAATAAAAATCCTGTAATTTGAGCACTTTTGAAAAGTGGACCTTTTTTCAATTACAAATTGGAAATGGTGGTGTAATGAAATGAGTGATATACAAATAAAGGTAGTTTAGTAACATCAGGAAGGTCATCTGATTTTCCAAGAAATGTCTATATCTCTATGTTCTGGTATAAATGTCCCATTTCCAGTATAATATAGTCAAAAGGTGTTAGGAATATTTTACTTTAGAAATGGCTGAATATGTGTATATTTAAAACTGTACTTAAGCATTTAAGTAAAGTAAAGGTGACACCTGGAGACAGGTTGAAAAAGATATACTAATTAGTTTATAAAAAATTATATGAAAAATTGTCTTAAACAAATAGTATGTTTTAGTAAATTCAGCTTTCACGATACAAGAAGAAATAAGTAAAGAATAAAAATAATTTTTTTGACAAAGATAAAACCAGTGAACGAATATCATCGATTCCAGGCTCTGTATTAAGTCCAAAAGGTTGAACAGTATTTAGATTAGCAATCCAATAAGTTTCTTTTATTTCTCTATAAGCTTTAATATTGAATCCTGTTTTCAATGGTTCAACAGAACAGCATAATGAAACCTTATTTAATCAAAATAAGAACATGAAAATTTGGTAAATAATAATCTGGTTATAGGTTTTCTAAACTACTGAACAAAACTTAGTTACTGGCAATCCTGTAGTACTTGACACGTGTGCTTGGGCTTCTTACGCATGAGATGTGTGTTCCAATATATGATATATGGTGATGAATAAAAGTCATTGCAATCACTCTTTACACTGTTTTATTAAATATTTTCATATTTAAATATTTCATCCCTTATATATTTATACTGTATTTTTCTCCTATATTTTTAGGAATAACCAAGCTTATTAATGATAATGTGTATGAAACTACCTTTCCTTTACATGAGGTCAGTTAACTTATTGGATTCTTCTTTCCAAGTGTTCTTGATGTTGATAAAGTATTGTTCACAGTTATTTCTACAGCCAGTGTGTGTTATATCAGGTTTATGACCTGATAAATTTGTGTGATAGGGTTACTCCTGTAGTTTGTTATTAATATTATTTTCCAGCAGTGTACACTTTAACATATTTTTATTAGTTGTCATTACACTTTGAGATATTTCACTTCCTGTATCAGTAAAATAATAGTCATGTTCATAATTTACTTTGACGTATTATACTGGTGTTTTGAAAGAGATCATTCCAAATACAATATATATAAGGAGAGTCAGTCATTATAGGAGGGAGAGAATTCTCTCCTGTTGCTAACGTATTATTTTCATTCAGCTCTAAAATTCTATAAAGATGTGGTAATAATCAAAATAGATGTAGATCTAACAGCATTAGCATGTAGTTAATCAGATGTTTCTATTCTATAATATAGTTTTAATTTCTGAATTTCAAAAGTAAAATATTTTAATTTGTAAAGTCTTAGTGTTTACATTTCTGTATCACGTGATGACACTTCTTTATTCCAAATTGCTAAACTTAAATATCTTTTCACTTGTATTTGATTGACTAAGATTGAATACAACTTTCAGACTTGCAGATTTTTCTAATACATAACATAATGTTATAGTTACCAAGCCATCCCATAAAGCTCTGTTCTCTTGCATATAGTCTTTCAAAAATGTAAATAATTCTCTCTCTTTCTGTCTGTTATATTATTGATAACCATTAGAAAATAAATATTTAATCATCTGTTTTATGTATAATGACATCTCATTTACAGGATGGCTTTCAAGGTTTTCGAAACATAGATTCAAATCTGATATCACTAAATTTAGTTTAACCAGCTATGGAAATTGTTTTAATGCACAATGTTTGGTTAGAAAACCAGTTAAATTGTAATAATTATAGGACATTGTATGCTTTGTGTTTGTTATTGTTTATGCTCTAAATTGTGTGTTTGAAATTAATAAATAATTTGGGAAAAAAATAAAAAACAGCCCCACTGAAAATTTAGGTTTGTATCTCTCAACACTTTAAGTCTTTGACAACAAATAAAATTACAGCATTCAAAATTAAGTACTAGACTTTTGTTATTTTTTATGCACATATTTTGTTTGTTATAAAAGTAAAAACAATACTTATTAGGTAACATTAGAAAATATAAATGAAGAAATTGATTAATATTTTTGCAATGTATGTATATACATATGAAGATCGTGTGTATTACAAAATTTTATGCTGTAATTTGAACTAAGTGTATACAAGGTGATTCCTAGGTTGTTACATGGGCTTAGTATATAGGAAGTTGTCGTATTTAATTGATGCAAGTCTGACTATAGTCAGGATAAATAATGATAAGCTTCTATTGTAATTTGCAGGGATTTTAGAAAGGAAAAATATTACTTCATATTTTTTGATGTGGCTGCAAGGTTAAACAAATGACCTAAGCTCATATAGTGTAAGGGTAGAGAAAATAATGCATAACATATACCGTAAATCCTCGTGTATAAGCCGCCACCATGTAAAGGCCGCATCCCAAACTTTGAAGGTTGTTTTTTGGGTTACAAGTATACAGCGTATATAAGCCGCACCCGCCATGCCACACTAATTTTATCCATCCCCACATACGTTTTTCCATTCATTTAACACATTTAATTTACACTAGTCACGTGCATCATTTGCCAAGTCTATCGTCCCTGTCTGTCGTCACACGCACGTGTTGTCTGACAAGGCGGCAATCGACCAATGAGTGTTCTTACCTTTGCGTAGACAATGTTACACCTTCAGCAAACCACGGTACGCACGTAACAAATCAGCCAGCGCATTTTGTAACCCATGTCATCGAGAAGGGCAAAATACGATGCCGCGTTTAAATTGAAAGTTGTGAATGTGGCTTTGGAAACTACCAACCGAAATGCTGCTGCTGTTTTTGGGATCGACGAAAAGCAAGTTCGTGAGTGGAAGGAAGCTCAAGATAGCTTGAAGATCAGTGATGTCGAGAAACCCACTTGTTGAAAATTTTATATGCAAAAACGGCTCGTTTTGGGTTCAGAAAATATTTTAAATAGAAGAGCGAACAACGTTTCGACCTTCTTCGGTCATCGTCAGGTTCACAAAGAAAGAGGTAACTGACCGGAAGCTGACCACATGTTTGGAAGGGGTTGTATAACTGAGTGTCGCAATGTAGAGGGCGCGGTTAGATGTTTGAATATATAATAATCTATAATATTAATATAGGTATAATGGCGTTCCTTTATATTGGTTTATTTTGGGTTTAAGTTGTTGTATAAGTAAGGCTTCTTTAATTTTTCGTTTGTTTATGTTTGTTTCTTTATTTAGTATTTTAGTGTTTTCTATGGTTATGTTGTGTCCATTTGAATATTTATCTTTGCTATTCTTTATTTTAGCTAATCTAACCAAACAACTTTCATGTTTTTTTCATTGTAGTTACTTTTAAAATAATAAATAAAGAATATTTCATGAAAAACATAAAATGTACTGTTTACCAGCATCTTTTTTTTGTTCTTTTCTAATTGCACTACCACACTAAATGCCCCCTGCTAGTACAGCAGTAAGTCTATGGATATACAACATCAGAGAGAACTATTGGTAGCTTGTAAAAGAGGCTGTAATAGGTGTGCATACCAAATGACTCTAATTTCCTAGTGTATGACATCATAAATGAATAAGATAGAAAGCTGTAAAATTTTTGCCTTGCTTGAGTAATAACTATTTTAAAATAACTAATTTGTATAAAATTATTCAATTCTTGGAGAGGTGTAAAGTAAATTAAAGAAGGAAGAATCTAAGAACTTAAATACTATTAGAATTTGATTCAGTAATTACATTGTGATGCAAAGTTTACTTGTATACATTGATAATAAATTAGTTTAATTAAATTTTGCATTTAACTCTGTAAATGGTTGTGACATATGCAGTTTGATCTTCTTGATGTGAAAGGGTTAATGACCTTGTTTTCCTGCCTTGATTGGGTGCTCAGGACTTTCAGCTTTGTTTGTTTCCACTGTGATGTTTACAGCTACTCTCTTGTATTTCCCTTTGAACATCTTTTCAAACTTTGTCTTATAAAAATAATTTTTGAATGTTCCCTGAAGGTATTCTTTTGATAGTTTTACATGTTTAAAAATGTAAATTTCTTAACACACAGATATGATGTCTTACCTGAACTGTTGATCATAATGTGGTTTGTTTTATAAAACCAGGAATATCCAAGGCCAGAATATTTAGCTGAGTTATCAACGGTAAAGAAAAGGAAAGTAAACTTTATTACAGGAGTAAGAACAGCACTATTATCAATTTATAATAAACACCAAAACAAAAATCTGACTTTTTGACCAATTTTTCCCACCATTTGTCTTGTTTTTATACAAGCTTAGATCTATCTGTTGATAATGATTTTGCAGTGTTGTAGTTGATTATCAGATTATAAGTTTTATGATGACAGTAAAAATATTTGGTATTCGTTTTACAACAAAACTGCAACTAAATATACTCTATCAAACTTTTGTATGAATTCTTTTTTAAAATAATTGAAAATTATGAAACTTAAAAAATGCCTTATTCTTCTTGAAAAATACAGTTATTTTGGGTATATGGTCTTCAAAGGTATAATTTTAAAAGGGTGATAAAACCCTTTTTTAAAAATAATTCAGTAAAAATGCACTGCATGTAGTTTAAAAGATAGCAAAGTATAAAAAATAGATGTGAATAATAAAAGTTTAAAAGATCTTGATAGAACATTGTTTGAAATTGAAAGTTGAAAATGTCAACTTATATGCTTGTTTAAAATATTCTCATTGAAAGTTCCCAGTCTGGCTGCCAGGTGGTTAAGGCTCTTGACTCGTAATCCGAGGGTTCAAATCCCCGTCACACCAAACATGCTCACTCTTTCAGTGGTAGGGGCATTATAACGTGACGGTCAATCCCATTATTTGTTTGTAAAAGAGTAGTCCAAGAGTTGGCAATGGGTGATGATGAGTAGCTGCCTCCCCTCTAGTCTTACACTGCTAAATTAGGAATAGCTATCTCATATAGCCCTCATGTAGCTTTACGCGAAATTCAAAAACAAATCAAACAATAAAAGATATTGAAAAAATTTCAAAACAAATTAGCTTAATAAGCGACTCTGACCTAATGAATTATTTTTGTATTTAAAACACATTTAAATGACATCCAATCGTGAATTTGAGCAATCTGTTGCCCAATTTCGTCAAATCATAAAACTTTTCTATGTACATCTCAATCAGTGATATAGCACACAGTTTTCATTAAAAGCCTCAAGTTTAACCTGTTCAGTGCGGTAGACGAGATACTTTGTCCAAGCCGATCGGTAACAGAGCGCCACGTACGAGTTAATTTGTTCTCAATAATACCTAACTTCAACGCTAGATGTCAGTATCATACATGCATTTGACCTACTTACAAATTGTTTTACTTTAGATCCAAAGTAGCGTCATGAAAAAAGTTACAAAATGAAGAAGCATTAGAGTTGTATTGTAGCAGCTGAAATACTTGGCAGTCAACAAGTTAAATGCGTTTTTACGGTTACCTAATATGGTCTCTAGATTTTTTTTATCAATCTAGTTATTTCAGTCTGTGCTTTTGAAAAGAAGTGAACGTTGACGACAGAAACAAGAGACAAACAAGTCATATCCGATCCGTTACTTGTTAGTCGAAAGACTTTTTCACTCGCCATTATGAAAATGATAGAATTTAATCATTTTTGGGATGTTGATAAATTACACAAATAATCTGAGTAAGAATGCAAATTTTACTATCTATCTTGTCTACCAAATCTGACAAATAAAATTATAGACGAAATTCTAATATCATTAAAGCTATCACTTTTTATAATGTTAATTTCCCTGTTACAAATAATTAGACAGGACTTTTGTACTTAAGGTATAATTAAACACTCAAATTTTCTCTAGGTCAGCCAAGTTTCACTTGTAACTATCCCGTTTAATCTTAAACGAAGAGGAAATCGCGTAGTGTAGAAAAACTCTGATTCCACACATGCTATTGTTTCAGTTCTAATAAAGCAAATATGCCTATATAATTAGATATAATTTTTACCTTTCTTGTATGATTAGAGATTTTTATTAGAGTTGCAGAAGACACTATTTGTTTATTTATTGTTACATATAAAGCTAGACAATGGACTCTCTTCACAGTACTAATCACAGTGATTGAAGCCCCTAAGCCATCAGAGGCCTATCTACAGAAGACACGAACGATGCTTATGATTGGTCGAGGGAAAATAACGGAATGATTACGCTTTAATGTTCTGATCTTAACATCCATCTAAATGTTTTGACATTTCTTTTCACAACAAAAGTTAGAGAAGTTGTTAACAGGTAACACAAACTGAATCAGTGACTTAAGTGGTTATTAAAAAAACATGTAAAAGTCTATCACTTGCTTTAAAATTTGCTATAACCACCAATCAATTTGCTATACCCAGTAGAAGTATCAATAATTTTCTTGCTTCTCATATGCTCACAGTCAATCAATAAATATATAAAGTGTCTTTTTCTTTTTTACAAACACATATCTCACTGTTATCGTGTATATTTAAATTTTGAAACCAATAATGATGACAAAGAAAAGTATATGGAAAGTTTACTTTTTTAAGTTATTGATAGGAGTTGCTAAAATATTAAATAACATTTGAACTAAGAGTCGTTATTCAAACATTTCAGTCCTGTTATGATGTATATTCTTGAAATCTAATTAAAAATACTTGCAAATGGATTCGTCGAGTAATTTGTATACTTTAACAAAAGCTTTTAACTATCCATTTCCTGATAAGTGTGTATTTTAAACAGTACTTTACTTTGTGTAACTCAATTTTGCCTTAAGAGATGGGCCCGGCATGGTAAAGTGTGTTAAGGCGTTCGACTTGTAATCCGAGGGGCGCGGGTTCGAATCCCGGTCGCACCAAACATACTCGCCCTTTTAGCTGTGGGGGCGTTTTATTGTAACGGTCAATCACACTGTTCGTTGGTAAAAGAGTTGGCAGTGGGTGGTGATGACTAGCTGCCTTCCCTCTAGTCTTACATTCCTAAATTAGGGACGGCTAGCACAGATAGCCCTCGAGTAGCTTTGTGCAAAACTCAAAACAAACAAACTTTAAAAGACAGTACAATGATCGAATTGTCCTTTCTTGTGTGTGAATCCTTATATTTTTTTGGACTGATTTTTCATTGAAAATATATAAGTTTAAAGCTCCAAAGCACCAAATCTCTTATTTTATTACACGTATTTCACTGAATATTGTTGGTGATAACAGGTGCAAAATATTCGTACGTATTGTGTGGCTCGTGTTTATAGTATTTCGCTCAACGTAATTATCACTATAAGATTTAATACATAACATCCCGAAGATAAAACTGAAATCAAAATTGTGTTTGTTTCTTTGAGCACCCATTAAAAATTATAAAAACAAAATTGGTTTCGTTTTATACCTTTTTACACATTTCCAACGACAATAAAAACCTCCAATGCACAAACCAGAAGCGAAGGGTTGACACTGTTAATTGAGATTTCTTGTTCTTGTATGATGACATTCGCGATCTTGTGACAAATTACGATTGTTGGTCAGCGGCTTCGCATTCATGGGAATCGTTTTTCTCATGTTTCACGGGAAGTGGTAATTTTGCATAGTAGAGCTTCAAAATGTGCAAAGAAAGAAAAAACGTTTTTTTCGAACTTTTAAAGGAAGAATGAAACAAAGTTATACACTGCAATAGTTGCTGTGTCAAACGCATGGATTTAACCACAAATGTTAGTTATGCAAATTCCAAATAAGGTCATAACCGCCAGTATTTCGTCTGTAATCAAAAGTCAACAAGAGCTGGTTGATTTTCTACAAACGTGGTCATAACTATACAGTTTGGGGAACTTCAAAAACATGGCGGTTTACACTCTCTTCTAGAATAAAGATAACACATTATCTCTTCTTTCTGTTCACATTGTGTGCTAAAATTCCTTTCTACAAAACGGTATGACAACTATAACAATTATTAGTTATTTTTCAACATGCTTCCATTTTGAAGTCCCCCAGTGACACAGCGGTATGACTTCGAATTTACAACGCTAAAAAACAGGATTTCGATTCTCGCGGTGGGCAGTGCACAGATAACACATATTGTAGGTTTGTGCCAAACATCAAATACTCAAAATACCTTTTGAAAAGAAAGAAGCAGAAAAATGAAACAATTTACACAGAATGTTGTTTTTATTTAAGTATTTCGTTCTTACAGTTTCAATGCGCACACCTGTCAAAAACAAAATAATTATTTCTTAACAATATTTTATCAGACCATTAATTTTACACATAACATTTCTGTTTGGAATTTATTCTAGATATCGCTAGAGGCTACGTTAGTGGTTTGTTTTATTTTGAATTTCGCGCAAAGCTACACAAGAGCTATATACGCTAGCCGTCTCTAATTTAGCAGTGTAAGACAAGAGGGAAAACAACAAGTCATGACCACTCACCACCAACTATTGGGCTATGTAAGTGAAAGGTATGATAATGATGTGTGTAACAGGGTATCAGTCATTTTATTTATACGAACTATCTTTTAGTAATTAATAATATATTATTGTTGATGGTGCTTGCTCAAGAAATCAAGATATGTATGCATTAAAATTACATAAACATAACCTTTCTTTTAAACCCTGTTATTTTTCTCTTTTTTTAGGTAATTCAAAGAAGAGGAGACTTTGGTCAACCTATACAGAATTTTTACCAAACATGGGATAGTTATAAAAACGGCTTTAGGAATTTAACCAAAGAATTTTGGTTGGGTAAATAATTGTTTAATTAATAGTTTTGAAATTTATTTACATTCTCTATGTGCCATAGGTTATTTTCACACATATCACTGATGCTCTAAGAAAATAAAAATAATATTGATATATATTTTCCAATCCAAAGGAAATGACATCATATTCGTCTTAACCAATCAAGACAGCGTGGTACTCCGTGTGGATTTGGAAGATTTTGAAGGTGGTCGAAGATATGCAGAAGCTGTTGAATTTTTGGTCAGAAGTGAAATAGAACTCTAAAAAATGTATTTTAGAACATATAAAGGGGATGCAGGTAAAAGTGTTAACTTTATTTTGCTAATGTTAACTCATGAATAATATAAGATTATGACCAGCATGGGTTTGTGATCAGAATAAACTTTTGACCATCATAAACTCATAACCAGTATAAATTTATGACATGTATAAACATAAGACTCATATAACCTTTAATTCTATTTTAGGTATGCATATTAGTGAATTCGTGTGTTATTATACAGTACATTTCTTTCAAGATTTATTATTTTATTTTAAACAAAACACGGAAATAGATTACTAAGTCCACAAGCTACTGCATTTCATGCAAAAATTATCACCGTCTCTATTGTATATTTAAGAAAAACGCTTTCATAAAAATGGATCAAATACAGAACTGTGCAAAAGTGTAAGAACGAAGTCAAAAAAAAAAATTTCAGGCTACTTTTAAAGAACAGTGGAAGATAAATCACAGGTGAAACATCAGAAGTATACTAACCTTTATATTTAGTACAACAGCAACTGAATGGAAATGTTTGAGTTCAGACAACAGTTAGTATTTTGTATATCTTTCTTTTACCTTAATAACTGCAGAAAGTCATTCAGATATTATTGCAACATATTTAATCAAAGTGACATTTGGAATTTTACAACAAATGTCCCTAATACAGTCTAATAAGTTTTTTTTAAGGTAACTTATGGTTTTTCAAGTTTTTTAATCTATCAAATCCCAGATCTGCTCAATTGGATTGAGATCGGGACCCTGCAGGGGCCATTACATCATTTGAATAATTTGGGCAGATTCTTCCTCAGTTAAGTAATTTCTGTATATGGTGAAAAAGTATTTGGGGTCATTGTTTTCTTGGTAATGGAGTCCTTTACGAATAAAATGTAAACCTCTGGGTATACCATGACAGATTAGTATCTAATGGTACTTGCGCTGGTTCATTATTCCATCTATTTTACAAATATTTTCTATTGCCTCAACAGAAAAACAACCCCAAACCATCACACTGCCTCTCCCATGTTTCATGGTAGGTGCTATGAGTTGCAGTAAATATTTTTCACCTTTCTTCTGCCAGACATACAACCTACACTTTGCACCAACTGTCTCAAACTTGTACTCATCCATCTATAACATCCTTTTCTAATCATCAACAGTTCGGTTTTGTACTTTTTAGCAAATTTCAGTCTCATAATAATATTGTTATATCAAAGAAAAGGTTTTTAAACTGTTACACGACCAAATATTCTATTATTGTTGAATCTTCTTGACACTGTATATCTGGGGACTTTTCTGTCATTTGTTACATGGTCGTTCATCTCCTGCTTCAGATCAGTGGCAGTTCTGTAGACTGCTTACGCGAAGATACTTAACATGAGTATCATTAGGTTTTGGTGTTCTGTCTCTTTGTTTCCTATATTCAAATTTATCTGTCTCTGTTTCAGGATCTAGGGTGTATTTGAAGATATGTCTGGGGAGTATTATAAGCCTACAGTAATTTGTCGAAGAGTCCAACCAGCATCACATAAAGCTTTTATGCATTAGACGACAACAAAACTTAACATATAGTGTTTTACCAAAGTTTAATTGTGGGTTGCTATTAAATACTTTCTTCTAGTATATACCTGTACCATATGCTAGCTTCTTTCTATATAGTTAAGACACTGCATAAGGTACCATGACAGTTATTTCAGACCCTAAATTTGATCAGCATACTTATTGGAGCTGAACCTTATGACGTGTCCTTGGTGCAAGCATATGGGAATTCTAAAGAATTACAAGTACTCTCACCCTAACACATCCAGTTGACAACAGGAATCAGTGAAGCATTATCATACTGTTGAAATGTACATTCTATGATGGCATGGAAGAATTATCCCAATAAAATGGAAAAACGAGAAAGTATTCTTTTGTCATGACACTTTTACACAATAATATGTCAGAAAGTTTTAGACTTATTCAAAATCTTTTGAATGTATGTGAAATAAAAAGTTACAAAATTAATATTTAACCCCCAAAATTAAAAAAAAAAATTGCGGATGTAATTTACATGGCCTCAATTCTAGAAGTCATGTGCATTTGAAGGCAAGGGTCTGCGTTCTAATGTGTTTTTTATATGTTTTTTTTTTCTAAACTTATGAATCTTCTAATGTTTTGTTTCAAGAGATTCACTTTCTAAACACAACTATATGCCATTCACTACCAAAGATAGAGATAACGATAAATGGGGGAAGAACTGTACAGAAGCCTACAAAGATGGATGGTGGTATAACACATGTCATTACTCTAATTTAAATGGTATGTATCTGAGAAGACCACATGAAGAAAGTGCTGTTGAAATTGATTGGTATCGATGGAGAGGGCACAAGTATTCTTTGAAAGTAAGTGAGATGAAAATACGTCCTATTGCTTTCTTTCCTGGATGAGGTCTACCAATACAAGGCTTCTTAATGTAACAGTAGATCTGAGTGTAAATTTATATCTTAAAGAACGTTTACACATTTACACAACAGGTAAAAGCTTTTGAGAAATATATTTAAATTTATACTTTCTTCAGACACGTGTGTAAAGTATATTTGAGATCAAAATTATTGTTATTCAACAGTACATATTTCTTCATTCTTTGAAACAAATTAATAAAAACTATTGATATTCATTTCTGAAAATTTTGTTTGTTTGTTTTTAAATTTCGTGGAAAACTATATGAGGGCTATCTCCTCTAGCCTTCCCTAATTTAACAGTGTAAGAGTAAGACTAGAGGGAAGGCAGCTAGTAATCACCACCGACTGCCAGATCTTTGGTTCCATTTTTACCAACGAATAGCAGGATTGACCGAAACATTATAATGCCCCAAGGCTGAAAGACGCGAACTCGCGACCTTCAGATTAAGAGTCAAGCACCTTAACCACTTGGCCACGCCAGACTATGTATGATTGTTTACAAGAATTTTGTCTACCAAAAAAGTGTGTGACTATCCACAAGCTTGATGTGACTGTCAATAAGATTTTTTTTGTTTCGGAGAAGACGTGCGACTTTTCATAAGACTGGTGTGGAAGAAAAGTTATGTGACTGTCCCCAGGGTTTGTGTGGAAGAAGTGTGTTATTGTCTATAATTTTGGTATGTGTAATAATATTTATGACTGTATATATTAAAGAGAGTACAGCATCAAAGCAATTGCACAATAAATAATTTATTATAAACTGGGGACAGCCATAAAGACCCTACATGTTTCGGTGTTCTTACGCCATCATCTTAGTGGTAAAAGTTAAAGCTTAGCAAATACTTTTTTTTTTATATAAAAACTACACAATCATTTGCATTCCTTTGGCGCCATGTAGACTTTAAATACTCAGCGTTTATAAAAGATATTTTCATTACTTCATTTCTTTTAAACCTGGACCAACCTTGTAGTTCATCCAATATCTTTGTTGCTGTTATTGTTATTTTTTCAGCTTCTGTTGTTTCTCTGAAATTTATTTCAACTTTCAACTGTACCTGATTTATCAATTAAACGTCATTCCAATTTATAACATGATGCGTCTCTGCCATGTGTTCTGCTCAGGTCAACTCATTTACTTTATATTTTTCACTGCATTTGTATATTCTCTGATCATAAATTTCAAATTTATGCACGTTCGCCCACAAACACAAGAAATTTTATAAATCCCACATTTATCAACTTCTACCTCTTCATCGTTTATATCAGTGAAAAAAAGAGAACATATCATACTTACATTCTATATATTTTTATTTATGTTGTTATTCTTGTTGACAAACCGTAAATATAATGGCAAACAAAGCCTCATGTTATCAGCTTTACCTTTTCCTATAAACATAGAACGTGATGACATTTTGAATCAGAATTAAATTTCAGAGGAACGACAAAAGCTAAAAACAAAAATATTTTGGTTGAACAAAGAATTTGAGTTAGGTTTAGAAGAAATAAAGTATTAAACTTATGTTATATAAACGTTGTGTGTTTAAGTATAGGTGGCACTAGTTTTATAAACAAGTGTTAATCAAGCTTCAACTTTTACTCGTGAAGATAGCATAAGAATACCGAAACGTAGATTATTTACGGCTATTTTTAATAAATTATTTATTGGTCAATTGTTTAAACGTTATGCTTCTTTTAAGTATGTATTTGCGTGTGTGTGTATAGCACAAAACTCATTTTAATCTATTTTAATATATGACTATCTACGAGACTGGTGAGGAAGCAACGTGAGACAGTTTACAAGACTTGAATTGTAGAAGAGGTGTGTAATTATCCATAAGGTTCAGGTTGAAAAAGACGTATGAATGTCCACAAAGTTGGTGTGAAGAAAAGAGGCGTGTAATTGCCCACAAAACTGTGTGAAAGATAACAGTATGCCATAAGATCGTAAGTGTATTACCAGTACATGTAAACAAGCTATAATTATATGCAAGATAACATAAATTTAGGAAATTCACAAACTAACGAGCATACTTCACTCATATGTTTGTGTATAGAATAAAGTGACTGTATTGTTATTAAGTTTTAAAAAATGATACTTAACACAAAAGGAATAACAAGTATTCTCTGTGTTTAAATACGTCTTTTTCTTAACGGATAAACGTTTACAACTTAGAAGT
Source organism: Carcinoscorpius rotundicauda (assembly GCA_011833715.1). NCBI lineage: Eukaryota > Metazoa > Arthropoda > Merostomata > Xiphosura > Limulidae > Carcinoscorpius > Carcinoscorpius rotundicauda. The sequence continues at coordinate 54,025,754 of CM022399.1, read as the reverse complement.
TATATATATATATATAATTCTTTATTATGCCTTAAGTATAATTTTTCACTTCAATTATTATTCAACAACACGTAAACACTACCATAACAAACATTTCTTCTTTGAGAACTGTGTTATTTTTAACAGCCTCCTTAAGTAAAGATTTAGAAAAAACAGGTTGAAGTACACATCAGAAGAGTGCTTCCGAATGCACGACTCCAGCTTGTGAACACAGGGTACCAACGCTTGCTGCTACCTGGGAAATAAATGTAATATTTAAGTTAATCTGGTGTTGTCTCGGAGCTCGAAATTCGTTCACGTTATCATCTTCTCGAAGATTGCGCCAACCAAACGTAAATAATGCTGAACAGATTACTCTGTTATTACTTATTGATTTTGTTTGATGGAAAAGTCCATTGATTTGTAACATAGATGTTGTGTACTTATAAAATATACATTGAGTCTTATTCAGAACTCTTTACATCCTAAACATCTGTTCAATGAACACAGTGTGTCGAAGATAATGAAGGTTGGTAACTGATAATAATATAAGGTTTCGAACACCGGATTGTATTCAAATTAATTGGAAACACTTTAAACAAGCAACTAGTAAATAATTTAGTAACGTTTTACTTCAAAAAGTAAGAAACCAAATTTAAAAGTTTAGCAAATGGGTTAAATAAAGACATAACACTATGTAACAAAATGTTTCCTTTTTATTGTTTCTGGGCAGAAACTGTTATTTTCCAATTGCTTATGCTCAAAGTAAATGGAAAAGACCTATTTTTCTCTTCAAATATCGCTTTTGTGAGCTGGGTAATAAAATTTTCAAATTTACCCATTTTCCAGGTATATTCAGTGCTGAGTAGCTGATAGAGAATGTTTTCGAATTTACAAGAATGAATGTGTTCAAGTTGCAGGTCAGAAGATGCGTTACCAATATTTTTCAAGCTTCTTCCCTCGTCAAGATGAACTCTGCTTCTGCAATGTATCTGGTCTGTGTGAGGAAATTGGAATTGCCTGTTATTCGAACGAGTGGCGCCTCTTCATTGATAGCTCATCCAAAAGCTTCAAAGCTGTGCGGCTCCATAACGGGAATAAGTATCCGTATCTTCCCCTGGCTTATTCGGTACATCTAAAAGAGGAATACAACAGCGTCAAGACCTTGCAAGAAGCCTTGAAGTACGATGAGTATGGCTGGGAGATTATCATAGACTTCAAAATAGTGGCATCTCGGATGGGTTTCCAAGGAAGCTTTACCAATTTTCCCTGTTATCTTTGCCTTTGGGACAGCAGGAACACCGCAGCGCACTACAACAGGAAGCACTGGCCACAACGGGTCGGGTTCTCTGTGGGGAGGCACAATGTCAAGTGTGATCCACTGGTGGACCTTCATAAGGTGTCGTTCTCACTATTGCACATAAAATTAGGTCTCGTGAAATAATTTGTCACAGTTCTTGATAAGGAGTCTGCATCATTCAAGTACCTTCGAGACTTCTTCCCTAAGCTGTCTGAGGTAAAGGTTAAAGCTGGTGTTTTCGTTGGACCACAAATAAAGAATATTTTGGAGTACACAGAATTCCCTAAAAAGCTCAATAGGAAGGAAAAAGTAGCTTGGAGCAGCTTTGTCGCAGTGGTTCGGGGCTTCTTGAGAAATCACAAGGCCGAAAATTATGTGGAGCTGGTTGAGGCTCTGGTGAAGAACTACAGCAAAATGAGTTGCAGAATGTCCCTGAAAGTCCATATCCTTGGGGGCCTGGCATGGCCGAGCGCGTTAAGGCGTGCACTCGTAATCCGAGGGTCGCGGGTTCGCGCTAAACATGCTCGCCCTCCCAGCCGTGGGGGTGTATAAAGTGACGGTCAATCCCACTATTCGTTGGTAAAAGAGTAGCCCAAGAGTTGGCGGTGGGTGGTGATGACTAGCTGCCTTCCCTCTAGTCTTACACTGCAAAATTAGGGACGGCTAGCACAGATAGCCCTCGAGTAGCTTTGTGCGAAATTACAAAACAAACAAACAAACCATATCCTTGACGCTCATCTTGATAAATTCAAGGAGAACATGGGTTCATACTCAGAGGAGCAAGGCGAGTGCTTCCACCAATATATACTGGATTTTGAATACCACTGTCAAGGAGAATATAACGAAAACATAATAGGAGACTATATTTGGGGGCTGATACGTGAAAGTGATTTACATTATAGTCGCAAATATCGAAAAATACTTCGAAATATTTGTGTTCATTTTTGTATAACTAGTATAAATACATGTAAATCTCGATTCATATGTTGTTTTATTCAGATCTTATGTAAATGAAAATGTGTAAATTTGCCCGTTTTTGCATAGAAAATAGGTTATTTTCTAAATTTCATCATCCAGGTCACAAAAGCAAAGTTTGTATGGAATAATGGCCATTTTTATTTTCAGATGATAGCTTTGTTTAAGTTTGTAAAATACATTAATATTAGAACTTTATTTGAAAATATTAAAACTTTTGAGTAATGAGGTGTTCAAAGGCGCCAAACCAGATATAGAAAGCATCATACAGAAACGTTACAGTTTTATCGAGCTTTAATGTACCTTTTGTTAAATCGTTTAATGTTATATTTAGATTATTGTAAAGTATCAAACTACATAAAACACCATATAATTTCGTTTATTGTTGGTGATAAAAAGCTATGACTGAAGATTAGCAACTTCTAATAGGTTATTGTGTGAAATGTATTGCTAAACATTTTAAGAAATACTACAATAATATCAAAGGAGGAATCAGTATTAATCCATTCGTTATGCATCATCTGTAATTCTTTTAAATGTAATGAAAACATCTATATCTTTGTGGTTAAAACATGAGAAACTTTGGGTTTTTTCGTAATCTTTACACTAGTTTTTCTACTGATAAAATTAAAAACAACTGTTCATCAACAACTTCGAGATCTTTTAATAGTTATGTTAAATATATACTTTGTATTAATAAACAGAGATGTTTCCATGACGGTGTTACTCGTAAAAAACACACACAATTGTTTCTCTTTAAACTATATATTTTTATTGACAAACCCATTGTTACATTTGGCCTGCATATCAAATAAGTGCAGGGATTCGAATAAAAGGTAGCCTCAGCTTGCAGGGCAAGGATTTACATTCATTCGAACTTGAATTTATATATGTATAACAAAACTTACTATTTAAGTTTATATTAAAGCTTCGCACACCAGTTGCGCCTGTTGATATAGTGATAATATTGTTACAGACAATCATCACGTTTTCTTGACTTAGATGAATAAATTTTTTCACCGAAACTCCCTCTAGAAAAAAAATCACCGAAAACAAAAAAACACCACCAAGATTTAGATAACGTTTTTTTTAAAAAAAAATCAACCTTTTCAATAAATCGGATAGTTCTAAGCCATAATCTTTCTATTTTCAAAAACAAATATTCCTATTAAATAACTATTAAATACCAGATAAATGGTTTTATATCATAAAAATACGTGGGCATCGCTCATAAATCCATCTTATTCCTTACAAAGTTTATCGCACATTGAACATCAAATTTACTCGATTTTTATAACAAAAAATCATATCAATCTAAAACAGCGAAAAAAACAAATCAAATAAACACATTAAATATACTCTAGTGCTTGATGCTAGCTAGTTTTGTATGTATTCTTTAAATAATTTATACTTTATGGCTTTTTTATGTTAATTTCATTAGCATTATAGGTTAGAATGTTTAATAAATCTAGTTATATTATTTTCCAAAGTGTTATTATTTCTGTAAAAAAAAAAAAAAAGACAAAAGTTCTATTTATATCCTAAGTTCTACATGTTTATGTGTAGAAGGCCGTAATTGTAATCGCTTTTAAAACGTTTACCCTCCGAAAATGCGTTTGAGTGTTTTTCTTATAGCACCGAAGGAAATCGAACCCTTGATTTTAAGTTGTACATACGGAGACTTATTGCTGTCCCAGCAAGGGACTACTGTGTGAGAAATTAATGCGAGATAGTTTAACTGTTCGTATAGATGACTCAAATAACAGGTTGGCTTCACATTTATTTTTAGAATATGTATATCTAACCGACTCACTATCGGTATACGAAAATTTCAATGTTGCGAATTGCTATTATTTTTTTTCTTTAACTTGATAAAGTTCATTCGAATTAGAATTATTGTTATCAATATTATTGCAAAGATGTAATATTAATTAATGTTAATTAATCTGGTATTAATTGTTTTAATAATATAAGTAGGCTTAATGAAACTTTTCACTAAAAACGAATATTTCGCGTGTTTATGTTTATATTAATGAAAGATTATAAAGCAATATATATATATATATATATATATATATATATATAGTTGCCGCAAGCCTAAGAACTTTGATTCGGACTCCCTAGTCTTTAATCTAGGCCCGAATATTGCTGTTATAATTACTATGTTACGTATTATAAATTTATTTCGGACGTTTCTTCTTTATTATGTTGCATACGTTACATATTACCATTTCAAATAACCAAACATTTTAACTTAAAAGTTAATTAAACGTTAATATATTAAAGTTATGATATTTGCCAACAAGACTGGTAAATAATTTTCTTTCTCAATACAAATATTTTATTATACAAACAATAATACAATTTATAAGAACGGTTATTAAAAATAGTTATTAGATTGAAAAACGCAAAGTTTAAAAAGATATTGATAGAAATGAATAAAACCCTATTAGTTATTACAAGTAATGATTTATATACAAGAGTTTCACAGAGTTGCACACAATACCGAGTCTTACATCCGGGCTGGAACTGAATATTTGATCGACATTCACGAGAGCATATTAATTCTTTGTTGATACACGTGTGTATTTTGACAACTAGCTAGCTTGAAGAACCTGTAAGTTTCCTCGACAACAATATTTAATGTCATCGTAGAAATACTACCGTCCGAAGTTAATTCACTGAAGTTAAACAGTTTGTAATGTTCGAAATCTACAAACGATCCTGGTCCAATTCTGTAGTTTTCTGATTAATAGGGGCTTATCACAATTATAGCTTTAGAGGCATGTAACACACTGACTGTAGGTTGATTAACAACAATAATAATAATACTGTCTTTTGGGGTGTTGGTTTATATAGTTTAAGGAGAGTTTCTAGAACGTTTAACAAGCGTGCATGTTATAGCAAAGCCATGATATATAATTCAATTATTAATAAGTAAAAGGTCTCAAAAGTTATTCGAGATTTAAAATAAAATCTAGATACACACTAAAAATTTCATAAATAAAGTGTAAAAACAAAATAAGAAAAGGATCCTGAAAATTACAGTAAAAGAACGGATTTGAAATTAAGAAGAATGCTACACAATGGGCTGTATGTGTTCTACCCAGCAAGGGTATCAAAACCCGGTTTCTAGGAGTGAAAGTCCACAGAAATACCACTGTGTCACTGCAGACACTTTTGTAGTTCTAGCAACAGTAGAAACTTCCAGAAAGTTTTCATTCTTAATTACTCACTGAATATTCATATAGTTCTAAAGCTGATAAAGCCTTTACTAGCAAAACCATGGCTGTTAATAAATAACTTTAGGTACAAATTATTTTAAAATATTTTATGTAAATCACACCAAGTATGACAAACTCAAGATGACAAACAAAACCATAATATTTTCTACAATATAAAGAAAAATACAATTTTAGTGATAACTTAATTTTTTACAGATTTTCTTTATGAAATTTTTTATTATTATTTAAGGATTTGTGTTTCAATCTAAACAAAATGTATAGTAAGAAATATTACACTTGCTACATACAGCTACAAATTTTATTATATTTTGAAAATATACACCCAATTTCTGATAGCAGACAAACAAGGAACTTCAATGACAGTGATAAGTGCCATTTGCTCATACATTTATAAAAAGTTACATTAGAATACAAAATTAAAAAGCCATGCTTTTAAAGTGAAAAGAAACTTCTAGCTAATGCAATTCCAATAATAACATAGCATGTATTATGAAGATTACTTATACTTTGAGAAAATTGTTGTTGTTGTTTTTGAATTAAGCACAAAGCTACACAATGGGCTATCTGTGCTCTGCCCACCACGGGTATCGAAACCTGGATTTTAGCATAAGTCCGCAGACATACCGCTGAGCCACTGGAGGGCACTTTGAGATAAGGCTATAGCAGTACATAAACCTAAAACTCAAATTTTTATAGATTATACAAACAATATTTATTTATACCTTGATGGAAATAAAACTGCATGTGAACGTGTCATTTTCAGGTCTTCCTAAGTGTAATTTCTAAACATTCATTACCATTAGGTTTAGTTTGTCATTTAATGGCAAATGGTCATGTAAGCATCATAAAAACAAAAAATTGTTTGTGTACTCAGATATTTTACACCACTGAACCCATAACATCAACACATGGTTAAATGATAAAACTGTTCTTTTATATTAGGTTATTTGCTGGATTTTTATTTTATTGGTACGACTTTACAAAGTCATGGATAAAAACAAACTCTGCAAGAACCATTCTTTAATTAATAGTTCTTCAGTTTATTAACATATCTATAAATTTGAGCTTATGTGAAAATGGCAGAAATATTTTTTAGCTGTTAAACTGATTAATCATTGAAATCAAGAAAAATAGGTTTGTTTGTCAAGTATATGTAAATCCACTTCAAAAAATTTCCAGAGTACATCAAGTATTATAATTAGAGTGGAATGTTAAAATAATATTAAATTTAAAAAGCAACATGTTTATCTGTTTAAAGTATTTATTAATCTCTCAGTAAAAACATGCAAAATCTAAAGATTTAGCCAATAACAAGTACTTGTGAAATATACATAAAGCATATTAAAACATAAGTATAAATTTATTAAATGCATATCTAGATATTAAAATAACCTATTAAAGAATTTCTTTAGAATTCTTTATATTAGAGCATAGCAACATACCATTATGCTTTCAATTTATATTTTGAAAACAATAAAACCAATATTATTAACCAATATATGTTAATAAAAACTAAAAAGCATTTTTTTTTATTTAAAAAACAAGCAACAAAATGCTTTAAGATAAAAATTACCTGCATAAGTACACATACAATAAAAGAATAGAGAAAACTAATACCATATGATGAATTTGTAAACAGAAAAGTTTCACTACCATAACTGTTTTCATGTAGAGATAAAACACTGGTCAGTTGAAGAGGAATAATAAGCATTCTGTAATAGTGATTAAAAAGATTTAAAACACGTGAAGGCACAGATGAAGATATTGGTTCTTTGTATTTACAGATAATTTTAGTAAAATAGCAGCCAATTTATCATTGTTTTGTATGCATACCAGTAGTATCCCGATAAATTCCAAAGTTTTCCATTCTGTAATTATTTGCAATAAATGCATGTCCCATGAGCATTTAAAGCAGCAGTAGTTGCTATGATTTTACTAAGTTTCTATTTTTAAAAAATTAAAAGAAATAATGCAACAAATAATAATTCAAAAGAACATCATGTAAAAATCGAATAATATTTAAAATTACCCAAAAAGGTTTCTTTCTTTTTTCTTTTTTTTTTATTTCCCAGGAATAAAATTATTAAACTTATTCAGAAACATGCTAGAGCAGTTTATATTAAAATTTCATGTTATCTTCAAATAAACTAAAAATAACTAGCTGAGTATATTAAACAACTTTTTGCACATTTCTTTGTATCCCACAAGATTGAAAAATATGAATCTATACAAATGAAATTTAAGAGGAAAATTACATTATAATGGTTTACAAAACATGATTATTCAAATCTACCTAAATAACAGTTGTGAAAGAATTAATGATTTTGCTTCTCTCTTAAAAAGAGACAATTGAAATACTTAAAAATTACTTCAAAAGCAGTGGAATAGACATACATTTGTGCCTCATGTCAAACTGTTCATCACAAGTATACAAGTTATAATTTTTGTAAAGCAAGTGTATTTACAATGCATACTTTTCTGTTTAAAATGTTAGCTTTTCTTGTTTTCTGCTGCCCTCTATTTACAAACTTTTCTGAACACATGCCACAAGCATTTGACCTTTCCTCTATTAGAATTCAGAGTTCCCACAACTCTCTCACGAAAATCACTATTCATCACCTCTACACCAATAGGAGAGTACTACCATCATAAAGGCACATGACTCCTCTACAAGCCGGCACAAACTATCACTTTGAAGTTTGACAGAATACACAAGCACCAAAAGATAATGGGAAGGAAGAAGAGAAGCTCGAGTAGAAGGAAGTACATTTTCTTTGTTTGTTTTTAATTTTGGGCAAAGCTCCACAAGAACTACCTGCACTAGCCATCTCTATTTAGCAGCATAAGACTAGAGAACTCTTGAGTTACTGTTTTTCCAATGAATAGTGGGACTGACTGTCACATTATAAATACTCCGATGGCTGAAAAGGTAAACATATTTGGTATGATGGGGATTCAAACCTGCACCCCTCAAATTACAAGTCAAGCACCTTAACCACCTGGTGATGTCAAACCAGGAAGTTACCTATTGGAAATATTTTCATTTGGGAAAATTATAGAAGAAACAATGTGCATTTCACGCAGCACTCCAATCTCACAGTGACCAAAATCCCCTAATTGGTCATCTGCACCTGAGGCTAAAAGCACAGGAAAAGACAAATGATATGCACCTAAAGTAGTAATAAAAGCTTCAAAATTCATGCATGATAGAAAACCTGTGAAAATGTACAACAAACACTGGTAAATCAAATGATCTCAGAGAAAATGGAAAATAAATTAACTGAAGTTGAACTAAGTTAATTTAAATGAAGTTAAAGAATGTTAAACCATTTCTGGAGTAATGAGTGTTCGAAAGAATGATGTCTACGTTTGATCACTGCCAAACAAGAGATAGTTTGATGTTGGCACATATTGGAAGTTGCATGCATCAAATAATAGTGCTGTATCTCAGAACGGTGGGTATGGGTATTAACATTTATTGATAAGCAGAGAACATTTCGACCTTCCTAGGTCATCTTAAGGTTGACAAAGAAACTTTGTTCTCTGCTTATCAATAAAAGTGTTATAACCCATACCAGCCCTTCTGAGATACATTTTTATTTCAAGTGGGTTTCTCATCATCATCATGCTTGCCATTTTTCCGCTGAAATGCAGATTTCCCGCAGTTTTTAAAAACAGCCAACGATCACCCAAGAGATTTGTGGAGGAGAAAATATGGGCGATTTGGGGGCCTGGTAGGTGGTTTTTGAGGAGAAATCGTATTTTTTCAATGTTTATTGCAAAAAAAAAAACAATCTGACTGCCATTTTGGAGAGGCAGTCTTGTTTCATCTCGTGGTCCAGCAAAGAAGACGAGAATTCAGACGATTAATGGAAATGAGAGGTAGGTTTTTTTTTGTTTTTTTTTAATATAAAAATATCTGTTAAAAGTCATTAAATAATGGTAGATAATGTTTTATCGTTGCATATAAGAGTTCAGAACAGCTGAATAATGATAAATAAATGAGAGATGGACACGGATGATGTTTGTACAGCCAACCAAGACGGAGGCTTTATTGTTCCACCATCTTTGTTTTCTTCCTTGGAAATAACTGTTAAAAGTCATTAAATAATGGTAGATAATGTTTAATTGTTGCACATAAGGGGTCAGAACAGCTGAATATATTGATAAATAAATTAGTAATGGACATGGATGGTGCAGGTAGCATAGTAAACAATGAAGATGATTATCAATGATGATGGTGATGATCAGTTATGATGATCAATTCAATGATGACAGGATTGTTCAAACTGTCTAAATTATTGTTTTATACAGTGTGGTTTGTTTGGTTTCATTGCAGAATCATGGGAAAGTTCTTTGACAAGGATGATCCCGGGGCTCGCAAAATTGATGGGGACAACATCAAGAATAAATGGAAATAGCAGTGGCTTGAACTAAAAGTTACTCTAAAAAACAAGACCTTCCCCCTCAAACATTACTTCAAGAAAGATGAAGGAAAGGGCAAGGCAAAATGTGTCATCTGTGACAAGTACTGCAACTATGGTAGCCGTAGGAGCATTGCCCTAGTGGACCATTGTAAATCCAGTACACATGTGAAAAAAGTAGATGTGATGTTGCAGACTCCGTCTGTAAAGACCCTACTTCAGCCACCACTCCAAGGAAAGCCACCTAGTCAAGAGGCAGAGCCAGTCAGAAGTTCCGTCAAACTGGCTGTTCCCATTTTTGACAGAAAGGCCAATACTGAGGTGAGTTACTATTTTGAATAGCAAGAACATCCTTACTTGCAACTTGATATGAGTATCATCCAAGATTATATATAAAAAAAACTTATAATCTTTTCACATTTTCTTTTTAAACTTCTGCTTCACTCTGGTGACGTATGTCAGGTGTTGTAAATATGTTGTATAAAATATATATGGTGCTTGGCTATCACTAAAAAATTGATATGTTGGTTTATACTTAGTGAAATTGGGATATAGTGCTTTGTATAATATCATTGGTGTTGTATTGTATACTAATTGCTTTATTATAGATTGCAAAATTATTGGAAAGCTTTATAATGATATTTTTCAGCAGATTTAGAAGAATAAAAAGTTGAATGACATCCAAGTTGTTTTTTTTGTGCTTCCAGGCTATGAACCTTGGTGTCATCGCAGAGCATTCCCTCAGTCTGAGTGTGGCTCCAGTCATTGTAGATCTGGCAAAGGCACTGGCAGAAGACAAAGCAGCACTATCCCAGGTTCAACTGACAAGTACAACAGCAACCTACAAACTTGTTCATGGAGTGGCACATACACTGTCACAAAGGATTTATAACATGAGAAATTATCCATTCTCATTGAACATGGATGAAAGCACTAGTAACAGTAACAAGAAGGTTTTGGCCATTCTAGTGTCTTATCTTAACCTGGCAACAAAGAAAGTAGATGTTAAAAACTTAGATTCAATCGAACTAAAGAAGGTCAATTCTGCTTCATTGTACAAAATTGTAGTTAGACTTTTTCACAAAGAACCAAATACCTTGGGAGAATTTGGCGAGTTCGATGATGGATTCTTGTAATGTCATGCGTGGGATAAAATCAGGGGTTGAGGCAAAGATTAGAAAGGAGAAGAATATAAACCTTCTGGATGTGGATGGTGACTCGTGCCACCACATCAATAATGGTGCAAAAGTCTTTGCCAACCCATTCCAAAAGTGGTTGGAAGGTCTCAGCACTGATCTGTTTGAAGATCATCAGTGGGTAAGTTGATTGATTGATGGATTTAGTGTTTTATGGCACAAAGCAACGAGGCTATCTGCACCAAACAACCGGTAAAAATGTAGTAAAAAAAAATGTCCAGTAAAAAGATAAAAGTCAAGTAAATGGAGTAAAATGTGTAAAGGTAATTGAAGATAAAAGCAAAATGGCAATTAAAACAGGAAATGGTGCAAAAACCAATGACGACATCTAGTCAACAAAGTTGTAAAGGACAACCTGTAGCAGAATGGGAATGATCATAACCCGCCAGGAAGACTAACAGGTAGTATATAAACCACCGTCAGCCACCTGAAGTTGGTCTTTCCGTCCTGGTTCCGGGTTATGAGTCAATATGGCCAGTACAAAAAGGTTGTAAAAGTGTGAAATGATATGCAGCGAAAGTATAATAGTAACTTGCCAGGAAGACTAACGAGTAGTTCAAACAGAAGCGTTAGTCACCTGAAGTTGGCCTTTCCAGTCCTGGTGTCCAGTTATTTAATGTTCTGGCCATTGTTTAATGTCGCATTGAATGAGAGAGAATAAAACTTTAAAAAGGAGCCACAATTAAAAAGGTGTAATAAATAAATACACCACACTTAAATGAGATTAAAAAGATTAATGGCCATTAAAAAATTAAAAACATTATTAAGGTGGACATGGTCACCATCACCAATAACTCTGTCCAATGTTACAGACTGACGCTGGGAAAAAATATGTTTAAAGTATTGCCGTCGTTGAGGATTGTAACGATGGCAAGAAAGTAAAACATGGCTGATAGTGATTTGAGTGTTACACAAACTACACATTGGTGTATCAGTTCCAGATAAAAGAAAATGATGAGTTAAAAAACTGTGACCAATGCGTAGCCTAGTGAGAACAACTTCTTCCCTCCGAACTTTACGGAAGCTAGATGGCCAAACTCCAATTTTGGGTTTAATTTGAAAAAGTTTATTGTCGCGTTGTTCACTCCAAGTGGACTGCCAACTGGCACGGAGCCGAGCTTTGAAGACAACACCATAGTCCATGTACGGAATAGGCATAGGGGTGATGGAGCTGAGGCATACATATTTAGCTGCCATGTCTGCAAGCTCGTTCCCATGAATACCAACATGGCCTGGTATCCAGAAAAACTGAATTGAAGTAGCTGTTAATGAGAAATGGGCCAGTCGGTTTCGAATATCTGCAAGAATAGGATGTGAGCTAATGTGAAGTGATTCCAAGGCAAGAATAGAACTAAGCGAGTCAGTATAAATAGTGCAGTTGGAGTACTGCTCAGCTGCAATATGATCAAGGGCAAGAGATATGGCATACAGTTCAGCAGTGAACACAGAAGCTGTAGAGGGGATTCTGTGTGCAACTACTGACCCACAGCAAACCATAGCAGAGCCCACTGAATTTCCTGATTTGGAACCATCTGTATAAATGGGAACTGAATGATTGTTTGAAAGATATTCATTGAATAAAAGACGGTACTTCCAGTCTGGAGTATCCGCCTTTTTTAGGTGATTGAAAGAAAGGTCACACTTGGGGGCTGTAATAAGCCATGGTGGGATGCGTCGACATGTGGAATCTGCAATGTTATCCAAGGACAGACCCAATTCATCCAATTGCGCCCGGATGCGAAGGCCAAACGGAGCAATGACAGATCGTCTGTGCTGAAAAAGTACTGCCCACCGAGGAAGGAAAACACATTCCCAGGTGGGATGCTTTGGTAAGGAACGAAGTTTCGAAGTATACTGTAAAGAAAGTTGCAAACGGCGAAGGTGTAGAGGAGGTTCATGAGATTCAATGTATATGCTTTGACCTGGAGAGGTACGAAAAGCTCCGGTGCAGAGTCGAAGACCTTGGTGATGAATGGGGTCCAGTATCTTTAAGGCCAAGGGTCTGGCAGAGCCATAGACCATTGATCCATAGTCAAGTTTCGATCTAATAAGAGCACGATATATCTTTAACATTGAACGGCGATCTGCCCCCCCACTGGTAGAAGAGAGGACACGAAGGATGTTCAGTGTTCTTGTGCATTTGACCCGAAGCTGCTTTAAGTGTGGTATAAAGGTCAATTACGATCAAAGATAAGCCCCAAGAACTTTGTCTCTGGAACCACTGGCAGCAAAACTCCACCAATATGAAGTTCAGGATCAGGGTGAATACCTCTTCGACGGCAAAAGTGCATGCATACAGTTTTGGAAAGAGAGAAATTAAAGCCAATCGCAAGAGTCCACTTCTGTACACGATTGAGGGCAGTTTGTAGTTGCCGCTCAATATATCTCATGTTTGATGACTGACATGAGATGTGAAAGTCGTCAACATATAGCCTGTTCATAACGGTGAGAGGGAGTTGTGCAGTGATGGCATTTATCTTTATACTGAAAAGTGTGACACTCAATATACAGCCTTGAGGGACTCCAAGTTCCTGTACAAAAGAACGTCAAAGTGCCGAACCTACACGAACTTGGAATCTCCTGTCCATTAAAAATTTTTTAATAAACATGGGTAGATGGCCACGTAACCTATATGTATGGAGGTCTCGCAAAACGCCATACCTCCATGTCGTGTCGTAAGCCTTCTCTATGTCAAAGAATATCGATACAAGGTGTTGGCCGTTGAGAAAGGCCTCTCTGATAGATGTTTCAAGACGAATTAGGTGGTCTATGGTGGAGTGCTGTCGACGGAACCCACACTGGGTGGGTGAGAGGAGATTGTTTGATTCAAGGAACCAAACAAGACGAGCATTAACCATCCTTTCTAAGGTCTTACAGAGACAGCTCGTCAGAGCAATTGGACGATAGTTTGAAGGAATCTTCGGATCTTTCCCTGGCTTAGAGAAAGGTAAAATAATAGCCTGGCGCCAGGCATCAGGAAAAACATTCTCCTGCCAAATCCGGTTGAAGATAGTCAAAAGGACATCAAGAGAATCAGGAGAGAGATGGTGTAGCATGTCATAATGAATATCATCAGGTCCAACAGATGTACTGGCAGACCGATGAAGGGCCATTTTTAGTTCCACCAGGGTAAAGGGACTATTATAGTCAAAGAAACAGTCAGTTTGAAAGGAAAGAGGTGATCGCTCTGCCCGAGTCTTGATGGCCAGGAAGGTGGAGGAACAAGCAGAAGTGCTAGATACCCGGCAAAAGCTTTCACCTAGAGTGTTAGCGATGTTTCGGACATCAGTCACCTCCTGACCATCAGAGTAAGATCGAGAGGGGAACAGAAGTGTAGTGCCCATTAAACTTTCGAATCTTGTCCCATATGATCTTGGAACTGGTGGTAGAAGATATGCTGGTTGTGAACTTAATCCAAGATTCCTTCTGGCTTTGACGTCTTACCCACCTAGCATGTGCTCGGGCCCGCTGGAAAGCAACCCGATTTGAAAGTGTGGGATATCTGCGAAAAGTATCCCAGGCTCGTTTTTGAGCCTTCCGTGCTAAGTTGCAAGCAGAATTCCACCATGGACGAGGATATCGTGGGAAACGTGTCGAGGTTTTAGGAATACACTGAGCAGCTGCATGTATAATACAATCAGTTACCGCTGCAACACAGTCGTCTATTGATGGCTGATCTACGATGGCAGGATCAAGTTCTGCGAGAGCAGTGAAAGTGGACCAGTCTGCCTGATCCAGACTCCACTGGGGCACGCGGGTAGGGTGGCATCGACCACAGCCAGTCTCTCTCAAAAGGATCGGAAAATGATCACTGCCTAGTGGATTACTGTCAACCCTCCATGAAAAATGGGAGAATAATGAAGGGGAGCAAACTGAGAGATCAATAGCGGTAAAGGACTGACTTGATGCATGAAAGTAAGTGGAAGAACCAGTATTGAAAAGAGAAAGATTGTGATCAGAGAGCATCTGCTCTACAGATTGACCCCTCCCATCAATAACAGCACTTCCCCAGAGGGGATGGTGTCCATTAAAATCCCCCAGGATTAGAAATGGAGATGGCAACTGTTCAACGAGAGCATCCAGGTCTGATTGATCATATGTCTCTCCAGGGGACAGGTAAGGAAAACAAACAGTGATGGTACAACCCAAGGAAATATGGATGGCTACGGCCTCCTAGGGTGTGTTGAGTGACAAAGACAGGGTGGGCACATGTTGATCAACCAACAGTGCCACCCCTCCATGTACTCGACCATCACACAACCTGTCATTTCTGTACAGAGAAAACTGCCGAATGGAGACTGTATCAGCAGATTTGAGAAATGTTTCTTGTAGAGAAAGACAAACAGGCTGGTAGGAAGCAATCAGCATTTTGATATCATCCAGATTAGAACGTAAACCTCAACAGTTCCATTGTATCAAGGTGGCCATTTTTAAGGACGGGCAGGTGAAGTGGTTGGAGAACCCTTCAGTTTACGACCTCGTCTTTTTTCTTTACTGTCTTTCTTCGGAGGAGGTTTATCAACCTCCATGGATCCTGCTCTGGGTCGAGTGGGCAGGATTTTGTTATTGGAAGAGGAATAAAGTGACTGAGGACACGGACGAATAATTGTTTTGTTTATTGTGGTGGGAGAAAATGATGTATCAGAAGAAATGCCTGTATTTGAAACTGAAGGTCATGGATCTTGAGGTTTGTTGGAAGATATGGGAGGAACACAGATGGGTGTGGAAGTCGATTCATCTACTTTTTTAACCACGGAGGTCAAAAGGCTTTTCATCTGTTTTGAAAATGATTCTCTTGGAGGCACAGAGAGGTCTGTCTGCACTTCAACTGTAGTTGTGGAATGGAGTGCAGCAGCATATGTCTGAGATGGGATTGTGGACAGCAATTTCCGAGCCTCAGGATAACTAATGTTATGTGTCGTTTTCAAACGCTGCACCTCTTTTTCTTCCAACCATTTTGGACAAGAATGAAAGTAAGAGGGGTGAGAACCATTGCATTTGATGCAATGTGGGTTTATGTCACAATCATAGGCATCGTGATCCTTGCCTCCACAACGAGCACATGTCAGGGAACCACGACAAGATGTCTTTGAGTGGCCGAATCTCTGACATTGAAAACATCGAAGAGGGTTTGGAATGTATGGCCGAACCCTGCAAATGAGATAACCTGCTTTGATGGTGGCGGGTGCTCGTGGTGAAGTGAATGTTAAAACGAGGGTATTTGTTGGCAGTGTAACTCCATCTTTGCGAGTGGAGATGCGCCTCACTGCAGAAACTCCTTGAGTGGAGAGACCAGCGAGAATCTCCGATTCAGGAACATTCTTCAAATCCCTTTCAACAATAACTCCTCGTGAAGTATTCAAAGTAGCATGGGGTGTAACCTCAATAGGTATATCGCCAATTGCCTTTGAATTCAAGAGGAGTTCACTGTGTTGGGATGTGGATGTTTCAACCAATATGTCACCAGATCGAAGCTTCTTTACTGACTTTGGAGAGCCAGCAAGTCCCTCTAGCCCCTTTTGAATAAAAAAAGGGGACATTTGCCCTAAAGGTTTTTCTAAAAGAGAATGCAATATCAGAAAATGAGGTACGTGTGTTACTGATGTTGGAGATTGCTGTTCTGAGTATTCAAGACGTGGTCGCTTAACCATTGATTGTTTTGTTACAATTTTATTTAAATTTTTTGTAGGATCCATAGGAAAGAGAAAAAGTTTCGGTACTCACTGACCCCACCCACCATGGAGCCCTACAAGGGGACGCACTACAAAGTCATGCAAGGACAATGCAGCAATGCCAGGGTTTCGTGAGCACTATACCCAAACACCAGCATCAGGCACAATGTCCACAACACCCATTGAGAACTTCCAACACTGGTACTTGGTTGGCTCTAGCCCAGGTGGACCAGCTGATTTACCCAAGGGCCGTCTGTCTACAGGAATTCGAGGCCAAAGTGGTGTGTTAGGGTTGGACCCCTCAACCACCAGAATCCTCTCCTCCCCTTCACGGGTCGCCACGCACGGCAAACACGTGGGTGGATGTTTAGATCCCAGAGAAGGTAACCAGACAGAACAGAACCTTCCCTGGGAGGTCCCCTCACCACGTACAGGAATCCACTCCGAGGGGCAGTGGGTAAGAGATCAGTTGATGAACCTGGAAGAAGTGTGCAAGTTTCTTGGGATACTCTTCACAACACCTCCAAGATTTGTATCCCACAGATGGCTGTCTGCCTATGATGTAACCGTGACTACTGCAAGGATGATGGAGGCATACACAGTTCTGTACTTTGTACACAGGCTGCTCACTCTTAGACAGAAACGCAAAGAAGTAATTGAAGAAATCTACAAGAAACTTTATCAAGTAAGCACCAAGGCCCAGGTAAGGATTACAGCCATACATGCAGAACTAAAGAAGAAAAGCATGACAGAGCAGGGAAAAGCAAGGAAAGTTAGAATAGTGGGGAAGATCTTATTTCATAGGGAGAACACTGATCTTCTTACCAGTGTCTATCTGGGTGTGTTGCCCATACTTAAGGAGTATGTGATGGTATTCCAGGGTAAGAAGACAATGTGTCACAAACTGCATGACATGCAGATGAAAACATTCACTGCCTTTCTAGCTTGTTTTGTCAAAGCAGAGCATCTGCAGAATTTGACCCCATGGAAATTACAGAAATTGGATTTGAATGAGACTGATAAACTCCTGAAGAAAACCACAATGTTTGTAGGTGATGTTGCTAAACAAATTGTAGTCAAGAAAGGAAAAGATTCGACAGTGCTAAAATTTCTTGAAAATGTCCAAACTGCCTACACCACGTGTGGATCATATCTTCAGAAGACGCTGCCATTGAACAGCAGAACATTGTGTGCTATAGATCCAGTTGTCAAAGGCCAGTGTCACAGGTGAACATCTCACAGACTTAGCAGATCTCTTCAAACAGTTGCTGGCAGAAAACCATAGTGTATCACAGGAAATACTATGGTACAATGTGGACAGTGACCTGAAATGCCAGAGTGACACTGTTATCCACCAGCCAACAACATCAGAGTACATGATGGGCACCTACTCAGCACTCTCAAAAGTAGTGTCAGGAGCGCTTTGTCTTTCATGGCCCTATGGTTGAGTCATCCTTCAATGTCATGGGAGAAGTGATTGATGCTAAATCATCAAAAACAGCAATAGAAACCTACAGTGCATAACAGACAATAAAATATTCTCTATGCTCCAAAGAAACAACAGAGATTGAAATGTTTAAAAGGAAAGATGTTCATTTTGATCCTGTAGACAAGATAATGTGTAAGGATATTAGATCAGGAGCTTCAAAGTATACCTCAAAGCTGAGGGAGAATCAGAAGAAAAGGCCAGAAAGGCTTGAGGCCTATGGTTCTGTGAAATCTGGCCCAGCCACCTTGGCTAAAGAAAAAATCCAGAAAGCTGCAGAGGCACAGAGAGCTGCCCAATCAGAGAAGGAGAGAAAAAAAGCTTGGAAGAGAACACTGGAAACCCTAGTCTCGAAAAAGAGGAAAGTAGCCAAGATTGATTAAAGGAAATTGATTTGAAATTTGACTAATTTATGCAGCAGAGCAGAAGTTGATATCAATGACTGAAAAACATTTTATTATTATCTGCAGCATACAGTGCCAGTGGTTTATTTTAAAGCATATCATTAATTTTATTTTGAAGCAATGTCAAAGCTTTCCTTGATTTGCTGTTTCAGTTTTTATTGTGAAAGAATGAAAAATATACTGATACTGAGGTACCAGTAATTTACTGACAAGATTGTATGGATGAACAAGTTTTACTGTAGGTAGTCATGTAGAGTAATTTTAAGTAATTTGAAACTTTAATGGAATACAT
This sequence comes from Carcinoscorpius rotundicauda, assembly GCA_011833715.1. Taxonomy (NCBI): domain Eukaryota; kingdom Metazoa; phylum Arthropoda; class Merostomata; order Xiphosura; family Limulidae; genus Carcinoscorpius; species Carcinoscorpius rotundicauda. Next base: position 54,006,781 of record CM022399.1, on the reverse strand, counting down.
GCAGCATAGCAGTAGTTGATGTCAGTGACTGTACAAAATTTAATTTCTGAAGCATATCACTGATATCAGTAGTTTAATATTGAACCATATCAGTAGTTGAATTTTTAAGCAATGTAATAGCTTTCCTTCATATGCTGTTTTAGTTTGTATTGTCAATTTGTGAAAGAATGGAAAATTCACTGACATTAAGGTACCAGTTGTATAATGACAAGATTGCATAGATAAACAATTTGAACTGTAGGTAGTCATGATTAGTCAAAAGAGTAATTTTATGCGATTTGAAAATTGTATGGAATTTATGCAGCAGAGAAATAGTTATTGGCAATGACTGTAAAACATTTAATTGGCAGCATACCAGTAGTTGATGATGATGTTATTGATGACAAAAAGAATAATAATGAAATGATTTGTATTTGAAATATTTACCGAGTTGTTTTGGCTTTATTAACTCATATTACTAATATTTTGATTTAGAAAAAAACTGAATAAATAGCAAATAAACATTCTTAAATTTCATTTATTTACTTATTTTATTTGTTAATTTTAGATATTTTGATGTATCTTCTAAAAAATGAATGCAAATTAAAAGAATAAATCAATCTGCTAAAAACTGTAAATGAAAGTTAGTTTTTATTAGTTTGATTTAGTCTTTTAATTTCCTTTTGTTATTTTTATATGATATATTTTGTACTTTTCCAACATTGCAATGTCAAAAAACACAAATTATGTCCCAGATTGCACCAAATAGCATCCATTTTTTTTTTAATTTTCAAGGGGGGGGGGGGCAATGTCCTGGACCCCGCTAGTCAGGTGCAGCTGCACTGCACTGTGGTGCCAGGCTATATACCTTTTCCTCTCTTTTTCATAAATGTAATTGGCATGCCTGCATCACCAAGAGATGATAGTACTCTCCTACTGGTGCAGAGGTAATGCATGGCAGTTTGAATGAGAAGTTGGAACTTTGGATTCCAACAGAGGGAGTGTTAAAAATTGTGGCATGTGTTCAAAAAAGTTTGCAAATCTCACTTGGTGAGCAGAGGAAGAAAACCATATTGGAAGGCAGATAGTATCAGCATTCACGATACACCTGGTACCACTAAAACATGATTGTGTCTGCTACAACTGGAGATGTGGGGGGTGTGGTTATTGTTCTCTTTGCACTCTGCAACCATTTTCATCACGTCAAAAAATCTAAGATGGTGGCTCAATGAGATTTTCCTAGTAAAAAAGTACCAGGTTGATTAATAATAATAATACCAAAATATGCTAAGAGTATTATTTTAAAACACTTTTGTAACAAGTACTTTAATAATTTTTTTTTCCCTCAATTTATGCAAAATCATGTATAACAATTTATTACTAATATCTGTATTTCACCTTTGGCATTGTACGTTTATGTCGCCTGGGGGTTCCATTATCTGGTTGTTCATATTTATATTGCCTTCGGTGCATGTTATCCACATGGACAAGGTACCATATTCCTGGAAACAGGTCTTCCATTTTACCAACAGGACTGTAAGGAGCTGAAGAGAGAAAAAAAACTCATTACAATGATTTGAATGAGAGTAATTTAGTAAAATTAAACTAATTTTACCTCAACACTGGGTCAGATTAAAACAATATACCTAAATTAAGGAATTTACTTTTAAAACTGAAGAGAAATAATCTTTAAAATATCTTAAAAAGAGATGATCTCAGAAACATTGATACTGAAGACAAGTAATTTTAATCTGCTAGAAATATACCAAAACAATAAATCTATGTGTACGAATTCCAAAAAGGTTACTTCATTTCAAAAAGACAAAGCAAAAATATTCACATTTTGTAATTTAGGATTTAAAGGAAACAGGTTTTTATTATTTTGTAAAGCAACCATATCACATCATAACAACCAAATGCATATCAATGATTTATTCTGAAAACAAGATATTACTTTTCAAAAAGATAAATGATGTATTTCCTATTCCATAATATTTATCCTGGCTGGTGAATAAGTTCAAAATACATATAGCTTACAGCAGATTTAAGATCATTTGTCTGGAAGTGTCTTATATACAGTCCTTCTTAAAACAGATTATAAAAGTCCAGTATTTCAGGATTTTAGATCAGAACTGCATGAGTGATAGGAAAGGATCATCCATTCAAAACTTCTAAATTACAGCGGTCATCAAAAAATAAACAATATACTAGAACCAAGAGTACCATCTTCCATTTTGATGAAAGGATACTCAATAACTAGAACAGAAATAAGCTTCACTGGTGTCTTAATGCATATGTGGTACTCAGCAGTTATTAAAGCATTGGGTAGCTACAGCCAATGAACAGTAAAATATTAACTCATTTTGGAATTGTCTTTCATACTAATTACAATAAACAAAATATAATGCAGGATATCTTGAGCACCAAATGTATGTATGTATAAACCATTCTTGCTGTATCCAAGTTCTTACAAAACTTTTACTGAAGAAAGCAAAATAAGTGTGCAAACCTTGATGATGAGTATCCTCTCGAATCTTCAAAATGGACGTAAATTCCATAGGGCTAACTTTCTTCCTTAATTCTAAATAGTTCAGCTGATCTTTCAGAGTTGTATGCAAGTTCTTCAACAAATCAGCATCAGAAGTGACTATGATGGAAAACATTGTAGATGCTAAGCCTGACCCATATGAGAACATGCCTATTCTCTTTCCAAGCAAATTATTGATGAAAGAGCTGTAAAAATATCTAGGATGTTCGGAAAATATAGTAACTTCATGAAAAATTTAAAGTGAAACAGAATATACATTAATATGCAATAAAAAACATCTAAAGTTGATAATATTGACTACATAATATTAAAAATGCCTTGTAACAGGTACATTCTGAGCAAGTTTTAGAGCATTCAACCTTTAATACCGAAATTCACTTGAATTAAAACAAAATACAGAAACTGGAAAATACCTTTAAGCCCAAAAGAAAACTGTGAAAGATGAAAGAAAAATTAAAGTATCATAGACAGAGGAATGTATTTTGTTTATTCTGATATGTCATCAACTACTTGTTTATACTTTTCTTGGCATTTCGATTTACTGAACCTGTATAAATTTAATTAATTTAATAAATTAAAGTTTTGAAACTGTTTTCTTTCTATAATTATACAATTAAACACAAACACATACAAATGTTTGAATCTGTTAGAAGTTGTCCATGAAAAATGACAAAACAAATAATAAAAATAGCATTATACTCTTTAGTAACAATGGTATTACTAGGTATGTTCACAACTTTCAACATATGAAATAGTGTTAAACTTCATTTGCATTCAAGCAAAAAAAAAAAAAAAAAAATCTGTATTGAAATCATGGGTTTTTAAGTATGTTTGTTAATAAGCTTACTACAACATAAAACTTGTATTTCAACTTTAGACTAACAAACCTGACTATATATGAAGCCAGACATCCATACAGACATGGTGTATACATATTCCCAACACGACTGGCAAGCAGAAGACCAGGCTGGGTTTTCTTCTCAAACAAAGGCTGACTGAACTCCACAAAAGCTTTCTCTACATCTTTGTTAAAATATGTTTCTTGAAGTTTCAGATGGCTGGTAAAAAAATATTAAAAAGAACAATGCATTCTGAATAGTTTTCAGAAAATCATAAAACAACTCAGAGAGGACATTAAGATAAAACAAAATGTTCAGAAACAATACAGTGAACTTACAAAAATCTGATAAGACAAATCATAAATACTAAAACAGTAATTAGTAGAAAAAAATTATTAAAATGTGTTTAAACACAAAATATTTTGCAACTTTAATATACAAAATTTTATTTTTGAAACAAAATGCTTTAGAAATATTTCAAATATAAGTACATAAAACAAAGTGAAGAAATTTAATGATATTCAGGAAATACAAAACAACAGGTAATCTTGACAAACTTTTGTATTTCTACTGTTATTTCTAATTATGACATTCAAAACTAACTCAAAATACCAAAGATCCTTTTATTTTTTAACTGTCAAAGAAGAAAAAACCCTCTTTAAAAGAACTTAAGTTAGTTAAGATAAATTGTGTGTGTGTGTGGGGGGTATTTTTTTTGTTCTAGTTCTAAATAAGGAACATGATACCTGAATGCTTCCATGGTCTTGTATTTTTCACCATCAACTTTTCTTACAAAATCATTCAGAACAAGCCTTGCCAAAGATTTTTTCACAAGTTTACAGTATGGAGCATGAAACAGAATGGCATGTAGATCATCAAGAGAGAAATCTTTCTGTTTACCTAATGGATAAGAAGTATAAATACAAGTAATTCAAGTTTTAATAACCAAGTTCATTTGTGACACACATATACAATACAACAACGAATACTGGAATGCGTGCAGATACACAAACAAAATACATTGCATAAAATAAGTTTTATACACAGTTTTAAGGTATATATTAATGTAGCCATACCTATACAAATTAATTGAAAAATTTGAATAAAATAGTAGGGGCAATTAACTACTATCACATAAGAAAGTAATGTTTTTCAAATCATAATTTGTGACATAACTTTATATCTAATCACATAAAGCCATGTAATGGTACACCAAAATATTGTAAAATAGAATAAATTAATAAATGAAATAGTGTATTTAACTTTCACAAAATCATAAACCTAAGTGCAATAATTACTAGCATATTAAGATACCGATTAGTTTAAATCACAAGCATATGAAACTAATTTCCTATCTTTTTAGGATAAATAAAATACCTAAAAGTTAAAAAAGGTGCAAATTAATTAATTAATTATAAATGATGAAACTTAAAAATTTGATTTAAATCACTATAGCATAGAAACTGCATTTTAATGATTAATTACAGAGCTTCAAAATATTCCTTTAACAAAAGACAAATATTTGTCAATAAACAAACACTTTCTAATAACTAATCCTATTATACTTCACTATTTAATTAACTTTCTTACATTAACAGTTAGTTCTTTTAAGAAAAGATTGTTGCATTAAAAGAGCTATATTGAAACAGTAAATGTGCTAAAAGAACAGTCACAAAAATAAACAACTTTACAGAACACTCATTTCTTCAGTTATTACAATCAAGTTATTGATAATGCAACATATATTAGAAGAATATCAATAGAAAAATTAGTTTATACGAGAACTTCAAATTTTACCTGTTTTTATCAAAGTTTTAGCCTTTCTACAAAATAATTGGTAACACTGATCTAAGGCTTGAAAGTAACATTGGATAGCTAATTTTCCATCAACTCTTGGAAATTCAGAGAGCAAGTCAGGTTTATAGAAGTCATACACATGACCCATGTGTGTAGCTCGCATTCCTAGAAAAATAGATGCAAATTTTTGTTATATATATATATTCTAAATATTTAGTGTGTATGTATCATAAAAGTAAACATGAAAAACAATAAATATGGGTGAATTGAAATAAAATATAAGGGATGAACAAAAAAATTGCACCTTGAAAATGTTAATTTGTTGCATGGTTTAGTAGGTAACTGAAAAAACCCATAAAACTAAATGTTTTTAGAACACACTCAACAAGATCTGTTCATACATGATCTCAAATCCTAATCTTACACTAGATTTCATAAATACCTGAATTTTCATAAATTTAGTTACTTTTTCCCCGTAAAAAGGGTTGTACACCTGTAATTTCTCAGATATTCTTATTCAAATTAATCTATGAATTAATCAAACAAGTTTCTCTTCAATTGTGGAGTCATTTAAAGATTAGTAATAAGAGAATTCAAATTGGGACAAGTTAAACTGATAAATGAAAGACCACAAGTCAAACAAGGAAGATGAATTTTTTGAATACTCAAAAAAGTCAATCATTCAAGAATATCTGCACAAACTCATTAAAAGTATACTACATCAATATGAAACAGCACTGAAATGTAAGGGAATGCTGACTAAATATTAACTTGTGAAACTGGTTTGTGTTATTTTGAGTTTCATTCTCACATTTGATTATTGTCGATTTGATCATTTTGTAGGATAACTGGAATAAGATCTAAGAAACTACAGCAGGAATAACACTTAGGAGAAAATGTAAGTAAAAATCATGAAAATTCAAGTATTTAGATCACATATGAACTGATCTCAAATACATTCTAAAAAAACATACTTTTATATATTTTTTCTGTTTTCTAATAAAATATAACAATTTAACATTTTCAAGTGAAGCCACATTTTTCTGTCAACCTTCTGTATATAATGTAATCTGATCATAGCCTTAAGTCCAAAGAATATATTATTCAAATATACTTTGCTATTTTCATCCTTAATACTTACAATAACAGATATAGATAGCATTTCAATTAAGATTTTCCATGTTATAATGAGAACTGGTTGATGAACTCAGTGAATTTCACTAATTGATAAATATTATGTAAATATTACTACTCCCAAAAAGGAAATTAGTAAGCAGATAATATACAATACATTAGTATACTCATTACAGTATTAAAAGCAAAACCCTAAGAAATACCAATTTTAAGGTATCTACATAAATTTATGAAGCAGATAAAAAATATACACCAAAAAACGGAACTCCTAACCATAAGTTAACAACAGCAGTATAACATATGATAGATAAACTTATGATCTTAAAATGAAATTACAGTGTCATTGTGTGTTAGCCTCAGTATCAGAAAATCATAAAGTGTTCAACATTAAGTTCAAAACATTCTCTCTAATTAATGCTTAATTTTACCTTGTTCAAAAATCAAAGCAGCATCTGGTCCCACAAGCATGGCAACAGCCCCAGCACCTCCTGTTGGACGAGCATTACCACTAGCATATACTGCAATATCAGCAGCAACAACAATAGCATAACGACCTAAAAATATTAAATTTACTTTACCACTGACCTATCACAATAACAAATACTATTATTCACAGTTTAATTTGCATACACTTGTTATGCCATCAGCATGATGAGTCATCAGGATTGATATAAAACAAATATAAATTAAAATGAATTTTATTTTCAAACTTATTATGCCATATGCATATATAAATCTTCCAATTATGTCTTACTGATGAAACATGGAATCAAATTCAGCCACTCACTTGAAACTCATCTAATACAAAGATTTATAAAAATAGACCAAGTTATGTTCACTCCTAAACATGAAACATTTCTGTGCTTATTTGAACTACACAAGTAACACTGGGGTTTAAATGGCAGTCAATCATGGAAAAGTCTTCATTTGCAGAACTTGCAAATAAGCAGTACCACTAATCACCCACCTTTAGTCAAGGTAATGCCAAAATCATTTGGAAATGATAAACTAACATTATTAAAACCTTGTTCAAAATAAACATTTTCATTTTGAAAAGTAAGGAAGCATTTAATAGTAAATTGCAAATTCAAGAACACGTTAACTATTTAACTACAAATGATATTTTTTCATTTGTTTCAGTTAAGGTATTCTATCTTTTCAAAACTTTGTACATTGCATAAATCAATGGAACTAACAAGAAATTTGGGTAATGGTATAAAACTTGAGCTTAATTAAAATACTGCACTTTAATTGTTAAAAATAGTTCAACTTTTCTGAGCAAGAACTACATGCCCAGGAATGAAACACACATTTTATAACATTAAAGAATTAATATGAAATGAAAATTTCATTTAAGCACAAAACCTCTTATTTGGTTTGATGTGACCTCTAGTAAGACACTAAAGGTATTAAGGAGTAAATCATAGGAAGGTAACAAGGCTCAAAATGCCATTTAAAAGTAGTGTTAATGCATTATTAACAAGAGATTTTCAGAGTATATGAACTATTAAAAGCTAGTGAAGCACATGCATGTTCACACTTGTATTTTATGTTATTGTTTTAAATCGAAAGTTGTATTTTACATCAATTTAAGACTTTTGTATTAAAACAGAACAAGTCAAAATGAGCTAATTCAATCCCAAACAAAGAAAATTAATTGTAATGTTACCATTTTGTTGCCTATAAAAATAAGCTTGGATAATATTAGTGCATCATCCTATCCTTTGTTTATTTGGTTGTCTTTCAATGTATTTCATCCTTTCACTCTATTTTAAATTACTTTTTATAAAATGTTTAAATTTTATAAATATTTGTACCTAATATTTTACCATGTTTAATGTAGCTTGCCAGGAATGGAATATGCATATTTTGAAACATTCATGAATTAAATATTTACTACTGTATACACATCAAATTTTTTATTATCACTGCTGCTTTGTTGTTCGTTCATAAATAAATTGTAGATTCATTCTTATTTTTAATAAGTTACATGATAATTTAATAGGATTTACTTAATTCAGGTGTTTAAAACTGCTGAGAGTTAAGATGAGGTACCCATAGGGTTGATTTGAAATTTAAAACAAAATGTTTTGCAATAGAAAGTTGAATGAGGCATAATAAACAAAGGTTTTGGAAATCTAGTAAAATTTTTCATTTAGTTAAAAAAATGACACTTTTCTGTTAATTCATACTCATGTCATGATTTGCATGACCTCATGATTTTGCTGGTTAATAATATGAATAAGATCAGTTAGTGATTTTTAACTCAATTATGTGAAAGATAATGTTTGGCTTAAATTAAGTAGACAGCCTTCTGGAACTTGGCTTTCATGTTTCTTCTCTCTTTGTGTTTTTCTTTCTTTCTTTCTTTTTTTTAAATGTAATATTTTTGAAATATTTAATAATTAAAAGATACACAACTTTTCCTCTCAAGTACAACTTGAAATTTTCCATTTATTAAGAGAGAATGGAGCTTCTTCATAATCTGCCATCTAGATTAGAAAAGATGGATGTTTTAACATAATTTATGCACTAGACACATGATCAGATTAAACTGTTACTGTATGAACAACATTTACATCACAATTTTACTTCCATGACTTCACACAAGTTGAAATGAGCCTAATTTTATTCAGTATTTGCGTTTGTTTTTTTTAAATGCATTTTTATAGAACAGAATGAAAAGACAGCTCTTGGTTATGTCAATGAAATTAATTGAGTGAAACACTGAACTACTGGCAATTTTTAACGTGTTCTTTTATTAGATGGGTTATTTTAATTAATTAAAAGGAATATAAAGTGTTGTCTAGTCCATATTAACTTATTTCTACTGATTTACTTACTGATGATATTATGAGTAATATGCCAATAAACTTGCTTCAACACTCATACAATTTCATGGTGATTGAGTTAGTTACTGAATATGTGATAAATAACACTGATCTGAATACTTCACGTCTCTCAGTCATTCAAACAAAAAACTCATTGCTTAATTCACTGATTCTCACTTATACAATTTATCCTTGTTTCTAGATATTTTGCAAAGTCTCTCAATCATTAACATCCAAAAACTTTGTAGATATTCTGGGATAATTTTTTATGAACTTACTTGATCTTGATATTTATTATGTACCCTCTAGCAAACATCCAAATTACAATAAATCTACAAACACTTGATCTTTTGAATTGTAAAAATAGACATTTAGGTTTCAATGTACAAAAGAGCCCTTTCTTTCAAACAATTTTTTTTTTCTCAGCTTATTGTTGTAAACACCTTTCTTGCAATACAAAGAAATATGGAGGTCAACTAACAAAAAAACAGCAGCTAAGGAGGACTACAGTTGATTTCCTACACTTATAATCAATACCCTCTTAAAAAGTTGGATTTTAGTCGATCAAACAAGTACATCTGTTGATCAAGAAAATCAATACTCTACACTGTCAAAAATTAAAAAGCACATTTAGGTATTTTAAAACATTTCACTAGACAAAGAGATACACAAGAGAATGGAAAATATTGAAAGCATCAATAATTATTTCACTTAATATTACTCTCACCTTCAAAACTAAAAAAATTGCCTCTAACATAATCAGAAAAAATTAAATAAAATGGCTTAGTCAAATTTTGGAGCCTAAAAAATAGTCATTTGTACATTATTTAATTTTTACAATGTTAGATGAAGGGAAACTTGTATACAACAACCAATAATAGAAACATAACAGACATTTAACTTCTAACACTGAATACTTTTAACTATTCTCATAGAGACAAGTTACTCGCATACATCCACTAGTAGATATATGTAAAACTAAATCAATATAGCGAATCTACAAATACACACTTGTTATTGAATATTTCAATAAAAATATCAAATATTAAATACGTTTATCCAAACTCACCATCCCATGCACTAGACTCCACCCATGATAGCGAGTTAAAAAGAGCAGCTGTTCCTCCATAACAGGCATTTTTGTTATCCACTCCCTCAATGTCTGTATTTCCAGAATCTTCAAACAGTTGCATCAGAACAGACTTCACACTTTTAGACTTGTCAATAATTGTTTCTGTTCCAACCTCTAGTCGACCAATGTGCTTATAACCAACTTTAGTTCGATCCATAAGTCTCTGGACTACAGTCAAACAAAGTGAATTCACATCTTCTCTGTCAGAACAAAATCCCATCTGGGATTGACCAAGACCAATTGTGTACTTCCCACGAGAAACACAATCATGTACTTCTAATGCTTCCTGGTCAACATACAAAGAAGGGAAGTAAACTTCCATGTCAATAATGCCAACTTTTTCTGGCCAGGTGCATTGTTTTCTTTGTTTAAAACTTTGCATTGTAAGTAGATTTACCTGCTAAAAAAAAAAAAAAAAAGATATTTATAATTTAATAAAAATTTCACACACTGAGCAATAGAGCATGTAAATGTTTAATATCAAATTAACACATCAGGTAAATTATTCAATCTATTAAACACTATATTGTTCAAGCTTTTCTATGGGCAAGACATGGTCGTTTTATGTATGGACTGTTTTTTCACTATTTTATTTAAGCCTTTGTTTGGAGGATCCATAATAAAAAAAAAATTTTGGTGTTCACTGTCCCAACCTACCATGGAGCCCTACATGGGGATGCACTACAATGCCAAACAAGGACATTGCAGCAACACCAGAGTTTTGTGAACACTATACCCAAACACCAGCATCAGATACAGTATCTATAACACCTGTTATGAACATCCAATGCTGGTACTTGGTTGACCCTAGCCCAAGTGGACCAGTCAAATGACCCTATGGGGCCCACTCGGATACAGGAATTCAAGGCCAAAGTGGTGTGTTAGAGTTGGACCCCTCAACCACCAGGATCCACTCCTTCCAGTCATGGATCCACATGCACGGCAAACAAGTGGGTGAAAGTTTAGATCCCAAAGGAGGTAAACTGAAAGAACAGAACCTTCCTTGGGAAGTCCCTTCACCACATACAGGAATCCACACTGAGGGGCAGCAGATAATACATTTTAGAAATATCAGTATTTCTTTTACTTACTACACTATATCAAAAAAATTCTGAGCTCTTAAGTATTTAGAGAAAGATGTATAACAGGCTGGACATCATTTATTATTTCACTTAAATTACCATCTAGCCTTGAGAACTAAAACATTGTTTGTTTTTCTCTTTACTTTAATGGGAAAAAATTAAAATAAAAACTATTTGTATAAAGTTCTAACAGTTTACACACACACACACACACACACACACACACACACACACACATTGTAGAAATAGTATATCTATAAAAAGAACTTTGAGCAAGTTTTTAAACTAGAATCAAAGTTAAATTTGAAAGAAATTTTCCCACCAGCACCTCTGAGAATGCATAAAGTTTATCAAACAAGCTAAGGAAAACCATACAATTATAAATGTTCACTGATTAAATACCAGTAATAGGACATTTTGAGATAGCTATACAGCCAATGCACATAGTATGTGATAATAAAAAGAGGAATACTTTTTTTCTCTGGATGTTTGAAAAAAACAAAGATACATTAAATTTATTAAAATAAAGAATTTTTAATCTTCTAGCACTTTCAATAAAATTTAATTCCAATCTGCACAAAAAGAAAAATATGGTACCTTAAAATGTTCTAATATTTGTCTTATCCCAGTATTTAAAAAAATTATATACAACTAGTTGAATTATAATCCCTCTTATAAAAAAATAACTACAATAATAATAAAACATCGGTTGTTGCTTCATCTTGTACACTTGTTATGTATGTAATATCAATTGACTGTAGTATCAAATGACAACAGCATGAAAGAAAAATAAAAATACCCTTCTAATATTTCAGTCACTCACCTTGAATATTAAGATCAAACAGGCTAAATAATTATAATATTTCTGTCAATGACCTCAAATTAACTACTTCCTATACAAAATTGGTTTTGCAAACTTGCCAAATGACAAAAAGCACTGGAGTCCATTTTCACTGGAAGAATAAAACATTTCCAAAATAAACAAAACAAAAATGATCAATATAACATTGTATTGTTTAAACTGCAAAACAGACCAAAGTCTCTAACAAACTGCAATAAGAAAACATATTTTACAGTTTTACTTTCTACTTTGAAAAGTAAACATTTTTGATGCAAGAAAAAATAAATCTTGACATAAAAATTAACTACAATGGTGCCTTAAACTTACTTTACTATCTGTTTAAAAATTCTAAGAGTTTATACACACATACACATTGTGGAAATACTAAAGATCCATATATGAAAATTCTTTAAAAATTATTCATGCTAATTTTTCATAACACATAGCTATTATATTCAAAGGACATTTCTTCAGAAATATTTCACAAAACTTTGTGCTACACTTCTTTAATAACAATGCAAAACTAAGGTCACCACAGCTAATAACTACGATATGAAATTTGAGATAGAAACTTAAAGTGTAGTCTACTTAAATGGATCCTAAATGTCAATGCATCAAATTCATGGAAGAGTATTTTATGACAAATATTATATCCTTTCAAACCACATTTGCGTAACATATAAGCATGATACATGGTTCACATTCAATTGCTAAGGTAAATTTCATGTACTTTAATTAAGGACTTTATAAACACTGAGAACATTATTGTGTGCTTTCTGGAAGCTAAAATCTAAAACAAAAGGAATTAGATTCCACTAAATTTTTTATAAAAATTTCTATTTATTTGTTCAAAATATAAATGTAGAATAAAAAGAAATACTTTATTTATTGTATTCAGCTCTGCAACACTAATTAGAGGTAGATATATTGATACATTTTGCTATTATAACATTTTGAAGTACTTTTCAGGTAGTTCTGCTAAAAAAAAGGACCCTTTCTAAGCACTTTAAATTCCATTCTGAATTTCAAGGAAATGTATGCACTCCAATAATAATGGCTAATTAGACAGATAAAAACAAAAATTATAATGTGAAAAAAAAAAAAAGAAGTTAAAGCATTTCTAATGACTGATTACTCCTGGAAGAATTAAGAATAATGTTTTGAAAACACTATTTATAATATTATTTAATATATGTAGTACATAGTGGTGTATCCAAAACATTAATGCTAGCAACAAATGACCTTAAAAATAACAAATATTTTATTTTTCTTTAATTTGACATAAACATTTTGCCTTACAACTTATTCAGGTAATTTCACCAAATTGCAATTCAACAGTTGACATTTGCATTTTGGCAGTATGCTCATGAAGAATCTGGACTATTGCCAATACCTTTCACTGTAAAAACAAAAAAAGCACATTCAAAACTTCAGCCATCTCCATCTTCAACAAAACTACCACCACCTTTAATTATTGGCCCAATCTCCATTCTAGCATTTTTCTTACCTTCAACATATTTCGAAAAAGTCTTAAGTTTTAACATTATAAGCTACATCTTCTTCATTAGCCTTTTTGAATATCCTTAAAAAAATCACTAGCTTTTCCATAATTCTGTAAGTCTCCTAACCTATTTGTCAATTTGAACTTCTTAAACTTATGGCAATTATCCATGGTTTCTCTTATCTGTTTTAAACAATACAATTTAGTTTTATCTCTCCGATTATCCTTCTCCTATTTTTAAGAATATGCCTATTCTGAATTAAAAGATTTAAAAGAAAATATATATTAACTATTTTATTCCTAAATATGTACCAAATCATATTTTAACTTAATTATTATCCCAATTAACTAATAAATATTATGCAGTGGCCTAAAAAAAGTAAAAGCCAGGAACTAAAATTTCATTTATTTTTACCTCAACAACAGCAAAATATTCAGTCTTTTTAATGGAATAACAATTTTTCTATAAATCGTCAAATGTTCCCCTAATTCTGTTGTGACAACTATATAATACAACTGAAATCAATGTGTCAGAAATTAATCTTCCATATAATTGGTTCAGTATTCTTATCAGTACCAAGACTGGTCTCATTACTGATCCCATCTATTTAATCAGATGGCCTACAAGTATAACTGCCAATCAAAGTCCATATAAATTCATCCTCTTACTTAACATTTTGTGTCTCCATTTCTAAAATTTGCAGCTCCCATTCCACGATAGAGAAATATTTACATGCTAGAATTTCAAAATAATTCATATTACCAATGTTCTTTAAACATAACAAAGTTTCTGTACCCTTGTTTAACTAATTGTTTATATTATAGATGTGAAACTTTAATGATATTCTGAAGCAATAATTATAATATTAAAGTAAGAATATACAAAACACATCTTGTGAAAATGAATCTTTAAAATCATTAAATGCATTCCACTCGTAGAATCTAAGAATTTGTAAAGACAGTTATGTTAAGGCGAAATGCTACTATTACTTGTAATGGTAGGAATACGATTATTAATCACTACTAGTATAACAGGTTAAACTCTTTTAGAGTTCGAAAAATAATATTTCATAGACGGCCGATATTAAATAGCTTGTGGTAAAATATTACAGCTTATACGACAAAAGAAAAAGGGTAAATAAAAACATATCATTCGCATACAATTCCACTAGCTGATAACATAAAACTAAAAAGTAATAAACTATGCTCACACCATAGAGGAATTACGTGTTATGAATATTATCTTTATTACTTCTACGTTTTCGCATTACTGATCACATTTTTACTACAATTATCACAACGTCCAAATTAAAATTTAATATGGTTTAATGTAATATGATCTTATTTTAATTTAACATGACAAAAGAAAATGCATAAAACTAATAATGACTAAATAGGAAGCTAGTGTTATCTATGATAAAAACAATAGAAATAAAAACTAAAAGTACGCATACAGTTACTATTTAATTTACATTGTAAATTTTCACACATAATTATTTATATATAAAATTAAGAATAAAATTGTTAAAACCACTATTATATTTATTTACTCACTCTGTTATGCTGTTAAAATTTACTTCTGGTTCGAAAATATCAAGTGTAATTACAGCTACGTAGTTGCTCTCCCAATCATTTGTGATCCCACCATATGACCAAGCCCGTTAATAATTGAAAAATAAGAAAGTACGCGGAACTCTATTCTGGACCAATTTAATTACGCATTCATCAAAATTTACTTTTAGATGAAAAATATTTATTCTTAGTGAAGTGGATAATAAAATGAATTAAATCAAGTTGCTAAGATTAATAATGAAGAACTCAAGGAGTAATATTAAAATAATATATTTAATTTCGCTAAGCACCCTAAACACTATGCCAGATGCAAATAACGTGCCATAACAATTACAATTTGTTGTTTTTCACGGAGTTAAATTTACATAAAATTATAATACGCAGGAATCGAAAGAACGACATCCATTCCTTCAACAGTTGATAACGCAATAAATATTTATTCACATTAATAAAAACAATATTAAGTTAATATTTTAAGATGTTAGTGAAATAGTTATGCTGGTAAAACTGAAATAACAAATTATTGATAGCATTGTAAAGATATAGACAAACCTTGAATAAGACAAGTATATAGAAATAAGCTAATATCATTTCACCAGACTTTCCCAGAATGCCATATCAAAAATTGTTAGACCATTCCCATTCACAGATAGGACCAGCAAGACCAAGCGGTTATGGCGATAGACTCGTAATCTGAGTGACACGGGTTCGAATCCCTGTCACATCAAACATGCTCGCTCTTTCAGCTCTGAGGACGTTATATTGGTACGGTCAATCCCACTATTCGTTGATAAAAGAGTAACCCAAGAATTGGTGGAGGGTGGTGATGACCAGCTGTCTTACACTGCTAAATTAGGGACGGCTAATTTCAGATTAGCCGTCGTATGATTTTTCGCGGAATTAACAAACAATTCAGAGAAAAAGAACAACTATAGATTTTTACTTTTCCGAGTTTACCATCTAACTATTATATTAGACAAGTCATTCTAGGTCAATTAAATAACTGGACTAAAACAGATATCATAAGAAAAGTTACGATATAATTAAACTAATCTCTTGTTATGTGCCTCAACTTGAACAACAGACAATAAATAAATAATGTTGGGCAAACGCTGATCATATAGGACATCAAGATATATGCAAATATTAATTACATGAATCGAGATAAATTCCTTTTATATGTTATTGTTGTTGCTGTTTTGAATTAAGCACAAAACTGCACAATGGGCTATCTGTGCTCTACCCACCAAGAGTATCGAAAACCGGTTTTTTTAGCGTTGTAAGTCCGCAGACATACCGCTGAGACATTGTCACCACCCACTGTCAATTCTTGGACAACTCTTTTACCAGCGAATAGTGGTATTAAGCGTCACATAATAGCGCCCCCATGGATGAAAGAGCAATCATGTTTGGTGCGACGGACCATCGAATTACGAGTCGAACGCCTTAACCCACCTGTCCATACTGGCCCCTGCAAAAGTAATAGGACAAGAGAATATTTTGTCATTCTTTCCATTTTGTCGAGTTAATTATTCAATGCGATTACAAAATGTAAATTTCGACACTGTAGTAATGCTTCACTAATCCCTGTTGACAATTGAAAGAGCCAAGTGAAGGGTGCTTATCATTCTTTAGAATTCCCACATGCTTGTACGAAGGAAACGTCATAAGGGTTCTGCTCGAATGAAGATACTGATCAAATTTAAGATCTGAGAAATCTGTCGTGGTATCCCATGCAGTGTCTTAACCGTATAGAAAGAAATTAGCACATGGTGCAAATATATGCTAGAAAAAAAATATTTTAGTAACATTCCACAAATAAACCTAGATAAAAATCAGTTTTTTTAACATTACATAATTTTTTCATGACAGCTTCACGTGATACTGATTGGACTCTCCGACAAATTGCTGCAGACTTGAAATGCTCTCCAAACACTGTCAAGTACATCGGAAATCGTGAGACCGAATCAGATAATTTAAAAATAAGAAAAGAAGAGCAGAACATTTAAACTCAGTGTTATTCATGTTAAGTATCGTGTTTATGCAGCCATCAGGACAGAAATAAGGTAGCTACTTGTTTAAAGCATAAGATAAACTTCCATGTATCAAATGACAAGAGTGTCCAGATCCACAGCATCAAGGTTTACGATGTAATGTTTTCTTTGTGATCATGGATTACTGTTGTTGCTGCTGTCGCTTTGAAGATATGATCAGCTCTCTTATTTCGGCCTATCATGACCAGGTGGTTAAGGCACTCGACTCGTAATCGGAGAGTCGTGGGTTCGAATCCCCGTCACATCTAACATGTTCGCCCTTTCAGCCGTGGGACGTTATAATGTGATAGTCAATCCCACTATTCGTTGGTAAAAGAGTAGCCCAAGAGTTGGCAGTGAATGGTGATAACTAGCTACCTTCCCTCTAGCCTTACACTGCAAAATTAAAGACGTTTAACGCAAATAGCCCTCGAGTAGCTTTGCGCGAAATTCAAAACAAACAAACAATCATAATATAGTTCTGTTCACGGTCGCGTCAGGGTTGTCACGTGACTTCCTGATTTGCATATTAAAAACTGTTGTAACGTGTTCACCTCACTGCACACAATAACATAGACATCTGACACTTGTGATTAAAATTACAAACTACTTGCAACTAAAAAGGTAAGAACAATATTATTCCATAAATAGTTATGATTGCCATTCTCTTTTTTAATTTTTTAAAATATTTTTGGTATTCTGAGCTATTATGTTAAAAAAATACTGTACTATCTTGCTGTTTGCTATTACAAAAAAAAACTTCATAAAAGGTTATCGTTGCTCTGCCGACCATGTTTATCGAAACCAGAATTTTAATCTTGCAAGTGCATGAACATACCACAGAGCAACATGTTGTGCTCAGAAACATCGTCACCACTCATGCTCCTGGTACATTATAAAATTATTTTATTTTTGTTGTTAAGAGCTCGCCGTTGTTGACACTTAGCACCCTCTGTTATAATTTCTGTCGATTTTTACTATTTACTGCAAAACGTTTTCTATGCGTCAGGGAGTCAATTTGTCCGGTAAAGTGCTTGAGTTGAGCGTGATGTGATTAAACTTGTCTATCTAAACAAGACAATGTAGGATTAACGTCAGTAACGTGACAGTTTTGAATTTAAGTGTTGTTGATGTGATGTGATGTAATGTATTAGCTCTGAGACACAGAATAGTTAATTTATGATAAATTAGATTTGTGCACTTACTATGAGGTATGTTTGTTTATAGACAGATAACTTTTAATGCAAAAATTAACTTAGTTTGACTTTTTATTACAGATTTTGGTTTTAGTCGCAGCGATAAAGATACCTGTAATACCACTAGTATTAACATCACTAACTAAAACAAAAACCTGTAATAAAAAGTCAAGTAATAACACCAGTATAGTAATAACTAATATTACTAATAAGACAATAGTTATTAGTGTTACTAATAGTATTAGTATCATAATTTATATAAAGTATAATCTGTAGTGAAACTGAAAAGCGCTGTACTGAGGATGTTGTAACTTGAATTATTACAAAGTACATGAATTATTTTATAAGTTGGATAAATATTTGGCAAATGACATTGATTAGAAGTAAGTGTAAGTTTTAAGTTAATATATTTGGGGATTTGCTCAGATTTAAGATACAATTTGAAACACACGTTCCGTATAGGTAGGAATCCATACAGCAGCATAACTAGTACTCTGAGTAGTACTATTAGAAGGTTTTCTTACCTGTGTATTTGTAAGTTCTAGTGAGGTATGCAATAAATGTTGTCTTATAAAGTTGGGACCTTTTATCTTGCACCCTATTGCAAAGAGACATTTTAATTGCACTTGTGGATGTAGCTGTTTGATAAGTAAGTTAGAACCTCAACGTACTTATGTATATAAATAATTAAAACAGTAATGTGATACATGTTTTAAAAAACATTCTGAAACCGTCAGCAGTCTGAAAACACACTCTGTTTTGATGTACAATAACATCATCCTTGAAAATGACAGGTTATCTGTATTAAGTGTCCTGTAACCTTGTATTTCAAAGCAATTTCTGTCATCCAAACTATACATTTACTCATGTTTCATTTGTTTCCATTATATCAAAATTTCTCCATTCTGATCAGTGCCTTAACGTTTTTCTTATGCTTCTAGCATTGTGATAGTTATAATTAAACCTGTCCTTTGAAATATTCCTACACTTATTTTCTATGCTAAATGTTTTGCTGAATTTTTTTTTGTTTGCATTTAGTTTATTCAGCCCTCAACACCCTCTAGTCCAAGGTTAAAACTAGTGATAAGTTTGCAGTTAAATTAAAGTTTTAGCTCTTAATGAAGTCCTAATTATGGGTGTTTTTAATTTCAAGCATATAGATTTTAAAGCCAGAGTCAAACCATAAAAGTTAAAAACTTTTGGAAACTGTTTGAGATTGTTTTTTTCACCTACTAGAAATAATACTATTTTGTATTGATTGTTAACTTTTAATATAAAAGTTGTTGAGAGGTGGAAATTGAGGAGCATCTGTGCAGGTAATCATTACTTTGTTGAGGTCAGGAATAATATTTTGGTTACAAATTGTGAAAGTTAAGTAGAATTATCTGTTGTGAACTGGGCAGATAAAGTATTTGGAGACGTTGGCCAAATGTGAAAAATTTGTATGGATACATTTTTAAATATTCAAGATAAGTATTCCTTATAGAAAAAAATGGGTGGTTGCAAGGAGGAAAAACAACCACCAAAAAAAAGAACAGGCTGGTTCACAAAGGGTATAAGAGAGAAAATCAGAGAAAATAATCCCAAATTTAAGAAATTTAAATTAGCTTCTAATACAGGATATTTGGAAGATTAAGAAATATGGTCTAACAGGAAATTAGGATATAAAAAGAGGATGTATGAAAAATGATTGTATTAAAGTGTAAAAATTAACAGTAAGGATTTTGTAAATACGTTAAAGGTAAATAAAATGTTAAAATCAGGTACCCTTTAGAGATGAAGGAAATCTTGTACCTAATGATTATGAATGAGATGACTATTATTAAATTCAGTTTTTACTTGCAAATGTTTAAGCAGTATATCTCATCTTGAACAGTTGATAGATGAAAACAAGGTCAGGCAGAAAAAAAATGTGAAGTTTAAAAAATGATGAAGCTCCTGGACCACATAATATTTCCTTAAGGGTTTTGAAGGAAGTTAAATATTGAGTATGTGAGAAGTTTGCCACAAATTTTTGTATGTTCTTGAATAGTAGGCAGGTGTTAAAGGATTGGAAGTTAGCTAATGTCACTTCTCTTTTCAAGGGAGGTAATACAAATTGTCCTATTAACCTTACATGAATTGTAGGAAAAATTTTGGAAAGTTTGATAAAAGATGTTTTGCAAATTTATTTAACAAAGTTTAGAATTTTATTGGATAGTCAACTTGGTTTCACCGAGGGAAAATCTTTTGACATTCTTTGAAAAGATTGCTTCTTATGTAGATGATGGTAAGGGTGTAGATTTGGTGTATCTGAATTTTCAAGAAGCATTTTATAACGTGCCTCATATATAGGTATTGAGGGACAAGTTAACTAACTGAGTAGAAGAGTGCCTGGATAAAAGAAAGCAAAGGGTTAGAAATGGAGTTCAGTTAAAGTAGATAATGTCACAAGTGGGTACTGCAGAGCTCAGTCTTAGGACCTATGCTCTTTTTCATTTACATTAATGACACAGATAAAGGAATTAGTAATAAAATAGTTACATTTTCTGATATTTAGGTCTTGGGTGTCACTAACTGTGAAGAGGATGCTGCTGCTGCTATTTCATAAAAGGATTTAGATCATACAGTGAGTTGGGCAAATATATGGAAGGTTTCAATTATAATTGCAATGTAATGTGAGTTATCAAAATTTGAATTATAAGTATCATTTGTATGAGAAATAATTTTAACAGCATCATAAAAGAAAGAGATCTTGGTGTATTGGTTGATCAATCTCTTAAGCAAAATGATGTAGTCATTATTGTAGGAGTATCAACAAAATCAACTGTTACATCCTCAATAAACCATTATTGTGCAATAGGAGATTGAATTTTTCATGTAGCCTGGACCTTATTAACCTGATTTGCATCAGCCCATGTATCCCATTCATGATAAAGATGATTTTCTCAGTCTTTTTTCCACCACCTGTCTTTCCCAGATGTACCAATTCTGTCATGGATCATCCTGGACATATTTTTTTGCCATTTATGGGTATAGTTTCTCTCTCTGTCAGAATTTAAAAATAAAATTTGTATTGCCAATTGTCAAAATAAAAGGCTTCAGTTATATTTCTTAATAGTATGAATATGTACACTGTTGTTGCATCTTAGATTTTTTCTACAGTAGATGTCTGTGACTTGTTGACAATAAATTAAACAATAGATAAACAGCAGCACTTCAAAATAATTTATATATATTTCGAACAAGTTAAACATACATACAGATTCTTTCCCCTCTGTGTGGATTCTTGTAGTGGCGAGGGGACCTCCCAGGGAAAGTTCTGTTCTTTCTGGTTATCTCCTCTGGGATCTAAATATCCACCCAAGTGTTTGTTATGGGTGGTGATCAGTGAAGGGGAGGAGAGGATCCTGTTGGTTGAGGGGTCCAACTTTAACACACTGCTTTGGCCTTGAATTCCTGAAGACAAGGCAGCCTTTGGGTGGCTTCCCTTGGGTCAATCAGCTGGTTCACTTGGGCTAGAGTCAACTAAGTACCAGTGTTGGAAGTTCTCAACAGGTGTTGTGGCATTGTGTCTGATGCTGGTGTTTGGGTATAGTGCTCACGAAACCCTGGCATTGCTGCAATGTCCTTGCATGACATTGTAGTGTGCCCCTTGTAGGGTTCCATGGTGGGTGGGGTCAGTGGGTACCAAAATTTTCCTTTTTTCCTATAGATCCTCCTATGAAAAATTTATATATAATAGTGAAAAAATAGTCAATAGGTAAACGACACATCTTGAAGACTGAGCAACAATCTTAAACATCTGTAACACGTACCTCATTTTCTTATATTACATTCTCTTTTAGAAAAACCTTCAGGGCAAATGTCCCCCCTTTTTTTTATTCAGAAGGGACTTGCTGGCTCTCCAAAGTCAGTAAAGAAGCTTTGATCTGGAGACATATTGGTTGAAACATCCACATCCTAACACAGTGAACTTCTCTTGAATTCAAAGGCAATTGGGGATGTACCTATTGAGGTTACCCCTCATGCTACCTTGAGTTCCTCACAAGGATTTATTGTTGAGAGAGGTTTGAAGAACGTCCCCGAGTCAGAGATTCTTACTGGTTTCTTCACTCAACGAGTCTCTGCAGTTACACTGTTGACAAATATCTTTGTTTTGACATTTACATCACCACGTGCACCTGCCGCCATCAAGGCAGGTTATCTATATTGCAGGGAACGGCCATACATTCCAAATTCTCTCAGATATTCCCAACGTCAGAGGTTTGACCACTCAAAAACCTCATGTTGTGTTTCCCTGATGTGTTTATTGTGGTGGCAAGGAATACGATGTCTGTGAGTGTGAAACGGACCCACATTGTGTCAACTACAATGATTCTCACCCTGCCCACTTTGTTCTTGTCCTGAATGGTTGGAGGAAAAAGAGGTGCAACGTTCGAAAATGACTCATAATATTACTTACCCCGAGGCTCAGAAACTGTATCCACCATTTAATCTTGGACATGTGCTGCTGTATTTTGTTCCACAACTACAGTGGAAGTGCAGAGATACCTTTGTGCTTCCAAGAGAATCATTTTCAAAATAAATGAAAAGCCTTTTGACCTCCATTGTTAAAAAGGTTGGTGAATGAACTTTTACACTTATCTCTGTTCCTCCCATGCATTCCAGTAAACCCCAAGATCAACATCTTTTGGTTTCAAATACAGGCATTTCTTCAGATACATCTTTTTCTCAAACCCAAGGTGCAAAACAATCATTTGTTTGCATTCTCAGTCACTGGAATCCCCCCCCCCAACAACAAAGACCTGCCTAATTGACTCAGAGCAGAATCCATGGATGTTGATAGACCTACTCCCAATAAGGAGAGTAAGAAAAAAAAAAGACGTGGTCGTAAACAGAAGGGTTCTCCAGCCACTTTACCTACCCATCATTAAAAATGGCTACCTTGAAACAATGGAACTCTTGAGGTTTAGGTTCGAATCTGGATGACATCAAAACACTGATTGCTTCCTGCCATCCTGTATGTCTTTCCTTACAAGAAACATTTCTGAAACCTGCCAATACAGTCACCTTTTGGCAGTTTTCTCTGCACAGAAATGACAGGCTGTGTAATGGAGGGGTGGCACTGTTGGTTGATCAGCATGTGCCCACCCTGTCTTTGTCACTCCACACACCCTTGGAGGCCGTAGCCATCTATGTTTCCTTGGGTCGTGCCATCACTGTTTCTTTTCCTTACCTGTCACGTGGAGAGACATATGATCAATCAGACCTTGATGCTCTAAATGAACAGTTGCTGTCTCCCTTTCTAATCCTTGGGGACTTTTATGGACGTCACCTCCTCTGGGGAAGTGCTGTTATTCATATGTATGCTCGATGATCACAACCTTTCTCTTTTTCAATACTGGTTCTTGCCCTTATTTTCGCGTGTTAAGGCGTGCACTCGTAATCCGAGGGTCGCGGGTTCGCACCCGCGTCGTACTAAATATGCTCGCCCTCCCAGCCGTGGGGGTGTATAATGTGACGGTCAATCCCACTATTCATTGGTAAAAGAGTAGCCTAAGAGTTGGCAGTGGGTGGTGATGACTTGCTGTCTTCCCTCTAGTCTTACACTGCTAAATTAGGGACGGCTAGCACAGATAACCCTCGAGTAGCTTTGTGCGAAATTCCAAAACAAACAAACAAACATGCCCTTATTTTCACGAACCTTGTTAGTCCTTTACTGCTATTGATCTCTTGGTTTGCTTCCCTTCATTATCCTCCCATTTTTCATGGAGAGTTGACAATAATCCACTAGGCAGTGATCATTTTCCTATACTTTTGAGAGAGACTGGTCATAATCCATGCCACCCTACCCACATGCCCTGGTGGAAGCTGGATCAAGCAGACTGGTCCACTTTAACTGCTCTTGCAGAACTTTGTCCTGCCATCATCAGTCAGCCTTCAATAAGCAGTTTCTCAATATATTCCTAAAACCTTGACACATTTACCACAATATCCTAGTTTGTTGTGGAATCCTGCGTGCCACATGGCACAGAAGGCTCAAAAATGGGCCTGGGATACTTTCTGTAAATATCACTCACTTTCAAACCACATTGCTTTCCAACAGGCCCATGCACATGCTAGGTGGGTAAGGCATCAAAGCCAGAAGGAATCTTAGATTAAGTTCACAACTAGTATATCTTCTGCAACCAGTTTCAAGATCATATGGGACAGGATTCAAAAGGTCAGTGGGCACTAAAATTCTGCCCCCCTCTCAATCTTAGTCTCTGATGGCCAAGAGGTAGCTGATGTCAGGAGCATTGCCAATACTCTGGGTGAAAGCTTTTGCTGGGTATCTAGCTCTTCTGCTTGTTCCTCCACCTTCTTGGCCATCAAGACTTGGGTGGAGTGTTTACCTCTTCCCTTTTGAACTGACTGTC
Source organism: Carcinoscorpius rotundicauda (assembly GCA_011833715.1). Taxonomy (NCBI): domain Eukaryota; kingdom Metazoa; phylum Arthropoda; class Merostomata; order Xiphosura; family Limulidae; genus Carcinoscorpius; species Carcinoscorpius rotundicauda. The sequence continues at coordinate 53,981,895 of CM022399.1, read as the reverse complement.
TCTTTGATTATAATTGTCCCTTTACACTAGTGGAACTGAAAATGGCACTTTATTGGTCTGGCAGTACATCTGTTTATGTTTAGGTTTCTGCTGTTTTTTGCTGGCAATGGACTTTCATTCCTGTGCAATGTGTATCGTTTTATAACAAACATGGCTCTCATTTTCCTTCTGTCTGTTAACCTCCTATCACCTTTGATAAAATCCTGCTTCTGGTCAACCATTACTGGTTTCAAATTTAACTGTGCATTCTTGGTCTTGCCAGTTACACCACCTTCATGGGCTTCCATATACTCTTCTGCCAGCCTGATCATTTCATCTATGTATTTTAGTACTCTCTCCTTAAGGAACATTGACATGTCAGTTGAACCCATAGTTATGAACTGTTCACATGCTAAGAGATCTACTAGTCCCTCAAAACTATTTTCTCACAGTTATGTCAAGTCTATCTGGGAAGATATTGCCACAAACTGAAATGCAGTTTCTCTAGAGACTTTTCTGAACTTGCAATGAAAAATCTTTATTAAGTTTATATCATTTCAGGAAAACCACTTTTAATTTGTCATAATCTTCTAATTTCATGCCTGCATATACTTGTAGGCCTTTTCCTTTGAGAAGTTGGTGGAGATAGACTGCCCAATCAGTCATTTTTATTCCAGTTTTAACTGTGGAAATATCTTTATCTCTTCAAAAAAGCATCTATATCATCTTTATGTTCATCACATTTAGGCAGCTTGCATTGGCTAGGCTTGACTCCATTGTCATTTTTGAGTCCTTCTTCCTTTGGTCCCCTCGGAGTGGATTCCTGTACGTGGTGAGGGGACCTCCCAGGGAAGGTTCTGTTCTGTCTGGTTACCTTCTCTGGGATCTAAACATCCACCCACGTGTTTGCCGTGCGTGGCGACCCGTGAAGGGGAGGAGAGGATCCTGGTGGTTGAGGGGTCCAACCCTAACACACCACTTTGGCCTCGAATTCCTGTAGACGGACGGCCCTTGGGTCAATCGGCTGGTCCACCTGGGCTAGAGCCAACCAAGTACCAGTGTTGGAAGTTCTCAATGGGTGTTGTGGACATTGTGCCTGATGCTGGTGTTTGGGTATAGTGCTCACGAAACCCTGGCGTTGCTGCATTGTCCTTGCATGACTTTGTAGTGCGTCCTCTTGTAGGGTTCCATGGTGGGTGGGGTCATTGAGTACCGAAACTTTTCTCTTTCCTATGGATCCTTCAAAAAATTTAAATAAAATTGTAAAAAAACAATCAATGGGTAAACGACCACGTCTTGAATACTCAGAACAGCAATCTCCAACAGCAGTAACACACGTACCTCATTTTCTGATATTGCATTCTCTTTCAGAAAAACCTTTAGGGCAAATGTCCCCTTTTTTTATTCAAAAGGGGCTAGAGGGACTTGCTGGCTCTCCAAAGTCAGTAAAGAAGCTTCGATCTGGTGACATATTGGTTGAAACATCCACATCCCAACACAGTGAACTCCTCTTGAAATCAAAGGTAATTGGCGATATACCTATTGAGGTTACACCCCATGCTACTTTGAATACTTCACGAGGAGTTATTGTTGAAAGGGATTTGAAGAATGTTCCTGAATCGGAGATTCTCGCTGGTCTCTCCACTCAAGGAGTTTCTGCAGTGAGGCGCATCTCCACTCGCAAAGATGGAGTTACACTGCCAACAAATACCCTCGTTTTAACATTCACTTCACCACGAGCACCCGCCACCATCAAAGCAGGTTATCTCATTTGCAGGGTTCGGCCATACATTCCAAACCCTCTTCGATGTTTTCAATGTCAGAGATTCGGCCACTCAAAGACATCTTGTCGTGGTTCCCTGACATGTGCTCGTTGTGGAGGCAAGGACCACGATGCCTATGATTGTGACATAAACCCACATTGCGTCAATGTGCCCCGATGGAAGCTGGATCAGGCAGACTGGTCCACTTTCACTGCTCTCGCAGAACTTTATCCTGCCATCGTAAATCAGCCATCAATAGACAACTGTGTTGCAGCGGTAACTGATTGTATTATACATGCAGCTGCTCAGTGTATTCCTAAAACCTCGACACGTTTCCCACGATATCCTCGTCCATGGTGGAATTCTGCTTGCAACTTAGCACGGAAGGCTCAAAAACGGGCCTGGGATACTTTTCGCAGATATCCCACACTTTCAAATCGGGTTGCTTTCCAGCGGGCCCGAGCACATGCTAGGTGGGTAACACGTCAAAGCCAGAAGGAATCTTGGATTAAGTTCACAACCAGCATATCTTCTACCACCAGTTCCAAGATCATATGGGACAAGATTCGAAAGTTTAATGGGCACTACACTTCTGTTCCCCTCTCGATCTTACTCTGATGGTCAGGAGGTGACTGATGTCCGAAACATCGCTAACACTCTAGGTGAAAGCTTTTGCCGGGTATCTAGCACTTCTGCTTGTTCCTCCATCTTCCTGGCCATCAAGACTCGGGCAGAGCGATCACCTCTTTCCTTTCAAACTGACTGTTTCTTTGACTATAATAGTCCCTTTACCCTGGTGGAACTAAAAATGGCCCTTCATCGGTCTGCCAGTACATCTGTTGGACCTGATGATATTCATTATGACATGCTACACCATCTCTCTCCTGATTCTCTTGATGTCCTTTTGACTATCTTCAACCGGATTTGGCAGGAGAATGTTTTTCCTGATGCCTGGCGCCAGTCTATTATTTTACCTTTCTCTAAGCCAGGGAAAGATCCGAAGATTCCTTCAAACTATCGTCCAATTGCTCTGACGAGCTATCTCTGTAAGACCTTAGAAAGGATGGTTAATGCTCGTCTTGTTTGGTTCCTTGGTCACAGTTTTTTAACTCATCATTTTCTTTTATCTGGAACTGATGCACCAATGTGTAGTTTGTGTAACACTCAAATCACTATCAGCCATGTTTTACTTTCTTGCCCTCGTTACAATCCTCAACGACGGCAATACTTTATACATATTTTTTCCCAGCGTCAGTCTGTAACATTGAACAGAGTTATTGGTGATGGTGACTATGTCCACCTTAATAACGTTTTTAATTTTTTAATGGCCATTAATCTTTTTAATCTCATTTAAGTGTGGTGTATTTATTTATTACACCTTTTTAATTGTGGCTCCTTTTTAAAGTTTTATTCTCTCTCATTCAATGCGACATTAAACAATGGCCAGAACATTAAATAACTCGACACCAGGACTGGAAAGGCCAACTTCAGGTGACTAATGCTTCTGTTTGAACTACTCGTTAGTCTTCCTGGCAAGTTACTATTATACTTTCACTGCATATCATTTCACACTTTTACAACCTTTTTGTACTGGCCATATTGACTCGTAACCCGGAACCAGGACGGAAAGACCAACTTCAGGTGGCTGACGGTGGTTTATATACTACCTGTTAGTGTTCCTGGCGGGTTATGATCATTCCCATTCTGCTACAGGTTGTCCTTTACAACTTTGTTGACTAGATGTCGTCATTGGTTTTTGCACCATTTCCTGTTTTAATTGCCATTTTGCTTTTATCTTCAATTACCTTTACACATTTTACTCCATTTACTTGACTTTTATCTTTTTACTGGACATTTGGCTACTCTTTATTATGATTTTGCTGAGTGTCTTTTTAAACTTTTATTCCATTACATTTTGATAATAGCTACTATGACACATAACCCAGAACCAGGACTGGAAAGGCCAACTTCAGGTGACTGACGGTGGTTCTTGCACTTGTTCGTTAGTCTTCCTGGCGGGTTATGATCATTATTATTATGCTATGAGTAAATAGTTTATAACATTGAAGACTGAATGTCACCATTGGTTTTTATACCATTTTCTGTTTTAAATGCTGTTTTGTTATTACCTTCATTTTCTTTTACAAATTTTACTCCATTTACGTGACTTTTTTCTTTTTACAGAACATTTGGCTACTCATTGTTGTGATTTTACTGTGTGTTTTATAATACTTCTATTATTTTACATTTTGATACTGGTTGCTGTGACACATAACCCAGAACCAGGACTGGAAAGACCAACTTCAGGTGACTGACGGTGGTTCTTGTACCTGCCTGTTAGTCTTCCTGGCAGGTTATGATTATACCTTTTTGATAGAATACCTACCTTACAACTTTTTACACTTTGCCTTCTATCTTAACCTTGTAGACTAGGTGTCAACACTGGTTTTATACTTTTTTTTTTGTTTTACCTTCATTTCCATTTATGTCTTTTACTACATTTTTACCGGTTGTTTGGCGCAGATAGCCTCGTTGCTTTGTGCCATAAAACACTAAATCAATCAATCAATCTTCCTTTGGTTGAGTGAAGTTTTGCAATCTCAATTAATGCTCTTATTCTCTCTTTCTAGTCTCTCTTCTGCTTCTTTTTTAGTTTGTACTGTTATTCTCTCTATATATATTTCCAGTCTCTCCTTTCATTTTTTTCTTTTTTCTTTTGGTCTCTCTTCCTCTGTTCTATATGCAGTTCTTGTTTCAGAAATTCTTGTAGTTCACTGTCTTTTTAGCCTAAGACATTCTCAAACTTATGTAAATTTATTAAAATTTGAAATGGTTAATAGCATGATTGTATTCTTTGTACTATTTTCATAACTACAGTTATGCACATAGATCTACTTATGTTCATTGTTGCTTACATTTTCTTCTATCATCATTTACCATTATGTAATTCTGACTGTGACTTGTTAATTACCAAAATTTTAAATTAAAATTTTTACTGCCAATTGTCAATATAAAAGGCTTTCACTTTATTTGTTGATGTATTGTTGTTGGGTGTAGAATTCTACTACAGTAGATGTTTGCAACTTGAAAAATAAACAAACAGCAACACTTCCAATTATCAAGATAATATATACATATATTTGGAACACGTTAAACGTACATACAACAAATTATTCACACTGAGGTTATAGGTATATCATAAACACTATGTATATGTAGTTCTCTTCTTTTCAGAAGTCCGCTTAGTCCAATTCAATTACTTTAGAGGAGTTCATTCAGGGTTTGCTGTGTATAACCTACTGTCATCATCATTTTCCATTCTCTTCTTCAGACTTTTATTTTGATCTTTCATCTAGTCAAGTCATCACTTCAGCTTCTCATGGGAGATTTTTCTGGTCCCTTGATTTATATTTGGAAATCTTCACATTTAACTTCCCTCCTTTTCCATTTTGTTTGTGATCTTTCATCGTTGCTAGGCAAAAATCATAACAGAAGAATCCCTAATAATTAATGCTGAACAATTAAAATAAGACTTTCAGATTTCAAAAGATTGTTCTTAAGTATCTAATGTCAGAAATAAAAATACTTAGCAACATCATGGTATATTAGCAGAAGTGGTATAATTTTTGCTGTTGGTCACTACATTGTTGTCTTTCCCTTCCTTTTTTTCCTATCCTTTTGTGTACTTCATTGAGCTTTTCAACCAAGGCTTATTAGTTTTGATTATTACTAGTTGCTAGATGGCTTTTTACTATTTTTTTGGTTTTCTCCTTGCTATTTTTTTTTTCTTCCTTCTTGGTCCTTACAATGCTTTTTCATTCATTTCAGTTTCATTACCTTGTCTTTCTGGAACCCTTTGGCTTCCTTTTCCATATATCATCTCTCTCATAAAACCTATTTCTTCATCCTTTTACTTGCAGCTATTGATGTTCTGACACATACGCTATCAATTTTTTATGGAGTCATTTTCATTTGTCCTATGCCACTCTCCATTCGGATTGTGCTTTTCTTTCCCAGTTGTCTTTGGCATGTGGATTAAAATTGTACATTCATACTAATTCTTCCTTTTATTTTTCGTTTGTCTTCTTGCTTGGATCATAATTACCTCCTCTGTCATGTCTGTGTGCTCCTTTGTTATTTTACTTGCATGTCTCTCTTTTGTGGTTCCTTGCATAGTTTTTACCATTCTTTCAATCATTTATGCCAATGCTATTATTTTTCCCAGTATCATATATGAAGGTTTTTTTCATCTCATCCATTTATAATATTCTTTGTTGAAAAAGGTGCATGTTTTTAAATGCCCTCCAGTTAATTCATCGTTTAAGTTATTGATTAGCTGCTTATCTCTATTGGAGGAGTTTGTTTAGGCTGGCATATGGATGATCTCTTGCAAGTTTATCAATAACTAACTCCATTATCTGGTTGTTTCTTCCTCACTGAACTACAAACTGACTTTGGTCACTATTCTTCACATGTTGCACCATTTATGAATGAATAGTTCTTTTCTTTTTTTATTAAGAGCCCTGCAGTTCCTTCCAGGATCCTGATCAGTGGCAAATGTTTTTGCCATGATATACTTAACCAAATTCTGCATAGTTTAGGGCCATTCTGGCTTGATATAGTCTTCACCCATGTGATGAAGTATTCTACAAAACCAGTTAAGATGTTTTTGTTTTTTTTATTAAACAAAGCTCAATCTAGATAGTACCCACTCATGGACTAGCATGAGTAAAGCAGGCAGGGGATTTCTTCCCATCCTTCATACTAAGTTTAAAATCTAGTGCTTGCTTGCTTTTAAAAATAGTGTTGTCATGATCACCTGTTGAACTGTCTAATGATGATGCACTTCTCCTGATTTAACCCCTTGTTTTTCACTCCTTTTTTTTCTCTTTTTTACTTGTTGAGCTTAGGATTCCTTGTTGCTCATCATTTCCTTGCTGTTGGAGTGATGAACCATGAAGGGTGTCTCATGAGTGTTACCAATTTCACACAGTAGAGTGTTGGGCAGTTATGTTCTAGACAGTTATTTCCTACCATTCTGCCACTACCAGGATGTTTGGTTTCTGGTTGATCTGGTGCTGGACAAAGCAGTGTAATTTTTCATTCAGTTGGAAGATGGATGTTACATTCCCATTTTACCTAACTGAGTATTAGGAGATGATGGCAGGGACTTTCTTCTTACTGTACCTTGGAAGCCAACTTCCCATAGCACTTTCAAAAGCCTGATGCAGATTTTAGATTGTGCTTGTATCTTCTGCCTCTCCTTGTAACACTTTTTTTCTGAGAGAAGGATGTACCCTGGTACAGATTAGGTACACTTTCATACTGTTCCAAAGTATAGGGTGTTACACTCCATGGGTTTTCTACAAGTGCTTCTTGAAGTGGTGTCATCTATATAAAATTTTGCACTCTTCCATTCATGACTTCAGTGTTGGTTCTAGTTATATGTGAAAAGATTTTACATAAGTTAACATTTTTCAACACTGAAAATGTATTTCTGATAGATACCTTCCATCCCACTTCCACTGTATCTTAATTTCTTGCCTAATATCGAAGTGATTATTAAAAAATTGGCATAGAGGGATCCAGGTGCACTAAAAGGTGGCATTGTACTCCTATTGGTGGAAATTTATTACACATTCATTTCCAATCAGTAACACAGCATTATCATGTAGAAATTGAAGTTAGGTGATAGCCTAAAGGATAGTGGTAAAAAGTTTGCATATAAAGGACAGCATTAAATCAGGAAAAGCTACATGGTAATGGATGTGATTACTTATTAGAAATACATTTTCAGTGTTGAAAAAATCTTAACATTAAGAAGTACACTTTGTAAAATAAGTTAATATTTATTGTTTTTACTTTTTTATATAGATAGTATTACCTTTAACAACAGAAAATCCCTTCAACTTACTGCAGCTAAAAACTCATATATCACATTTTCTTCCTACTTCAGAGTAACCATGGCAGGTTCCGTGCGAAGATTATCGTGAGTATTTTGTGTGTGATAGTATCATTAAGTATAGGTTGTGTACAGAGAATGTGTTTCATGTGAAAATTGTAGGAAATATGTGTTTTAGAAATAAAGACATAAGAAAAGCTTAGGTAAAAGAAAACCATGTAAGTCACCCTACAAAAAAAATCATCTAACCGAGACATAACTTCTCACATCCATAAAAATCATTCAACTAAAACATGGAGTTAAAACACTGGTGCATTTCCACAAATTAACTTTAGAGAGAGAGAGAGAGAATGTTTTGCCCAATAACCAGCCTAGGTCCAGGAATTTTTGTATGAGTTTATTTCCTACTGTAATATCAGTCCAATAAACTTTCAATTGCAATTTTATCCAAGTTTCTAATTTCATCCACCTAATCTCAGACATCTGAATAAAACACTTAGTCTTTCTTCATTGCTCAATTGCTTCAAACCAAAAATCATTTTGATTGACCATCTTAAACATTTTCAAGTAAATTACTGCCTTTTGTATAAGGTGGTAGTTTTCAAACTTTTTTTTTTTATCTCAGTGGACTATGTGAGGTACACACAATGCTACTGTCTTCTATCCTTAGTTATGTAATCTTTCCACATACATGAAGGGGGCTTGCAGACTACAGATTGAGAACTACTATAAAAAAAGTGACCAAAATTTAATACAACCCTGAATGATGCAGTGCCAAAGTTTTATATAAAAAGGTGATAACCTCCCTTCTCCTGAATTCAGATTTTCTGTAAATATATACCTTATTTGCTTTTTTCACCAATTTCAAATATTGCTTTAAAGGATTGAGACTTTTACTTGATTCCTTACCAACATTTTGATTGTTGAAACTTATTAACCACAAATTGGCATACTCAGCAGGATTGTCCAAGACTTCTACATTAAGGGGGCATTTTACAAAAAAGACTTACTCGCTTGCTTAGAATCATCACAAAACTTAAACATTTTACAGTAAGTTATACAATAGTTCAAATCATTGTGTATGATAAACCTTTTTTTGCAACATTGCTGAGGGTTTTTATTGAAATTTCATCTTTCAACCCTCTTGCAACTGGTCAGGGGTTCCAAGGCCATGTCATCGTGTTTGTTGACTTGCATTCAAAATGTTATTGAACTACTATTTTATAGCTTTGTCAGTATGTTTGGAATCAAATTGTAGACAATAATTCAAACATTAATACTATATGTGAGCTAATTTCTTAATTTAAAATTAAATATTAAAAGAACCCACCTAAAAAGATTTTAGTGAATCACATGGTATGTTGAATGCAGTGCTGTTTAAAATTAGGTGTTTGTGATGTCAGAATATTAACTCTATGATTTTGTACAAATTAGGAACTCAGATTACTAATATTGACAAGTTAGAATATAAAATAAGAAACTCCTACATTTTTATTTTTCTAACATGTGGCTTATGTACTGAATCAAACATGGTGGCCTGTTCATCTTGTTGTTGGCATCCATTATCAGGAATGAATTATTCCTTTTACAGAGGCCTTGGTGTAATATACATGAGTTCATCTATACCATTGCACATACTAGGTGTTTGCACTACAAGTTTTGTCATAGCATGTGTATCTTTACAAAATTTGGTAGAATTTTAGTAAAAATTAAGTATTTTGTATATAAAAGTCAGGTTTTTTATTGAAATATTTTTATTGAAGATTTGTTTGTGAAAATAGAATATTATGTTACTAGTCTGAGTGCAAAGTGATTTCACATTATGATCTAAACAAAACTATTCTTTGACCCAAAAATCTCAAATATTTACATAATTTGTAAAACATCCTAAATACATTTCAAATGTTTGTTTTCTGTAAGAAAACCATAGACTTAGTATTTTGACATTTCAAACATCTAATTTTAAACAGTGCTGCATTCATATTTATATTTAGGTGGGTTCTTTTAACATTTATCTTTAAATTAAGAAATTATAATATTAAAGTTTTAATTATAATCTATAGATTGATTCCAGACTTTTTGATATAAATTCATAACATAGTAGTGCAATAAAATCTTGAGTGCAAATCAACTAAGATTATGTGGCCTTTGACTATGATCTGTTGTGAAAAGGTTAAAAGTGGCAGTTAAAAATATCTACTGTCTTTACTTAATGTTGCTTATTGTTAAATCAGTGCTTTAAAGTGTATCAATTAATTCATATTTTACAATATCTTATAATATAATTTGAAAATCTAGTTATTTGTTTATCCAGTTTTTTGTGTTGTTTTTTTACAGTCAATTTTATATAATTCTGTCCAGAGCTGCATCCAGAAATTACCCAGTAATTTCTATACTTAGGTGTAATAATAGTTTGCATGTTTCTTTTAGTAACATGAACATTTTACATTTAATAAGGGAAACTTTTTTCTCTTCTTTTTAATTGTAGAACTTCTGGTGATTTGCTTTATCAAATTCTGGGACTTCCAAAAACAGCCACTCAAAATGATGTTAAAAAGACTTACAGGAAAGTACGTTTTTTAAAAATTATATTTAACTTAGGAATTACAGCATGTTTTTGAATTTGAAATATGTTGTAATTATCAACACAGTTTCAGCCCAATCTTGTGTTATATTGAAGAGCTAATAATTGGTGCTTTAAAAGGATATTTCACATGTTATAATAGTGTAGAAAGTGAAACTTGTATAAAATCATGCTACTTGAGATTTTCTTATGAGTTAATGGTCAAACATACTGAAATAATTCTACATAATTATATTATTTGCATATATAAAAATTAGTTTTAAATACATTATCACCCTCTTTCGAGAAAATGTAAATGTATACAATTTTGTTACCATTTACCATTTTCTATGCATTTCATATTTAATGATATACTGCTTGTTTACTAACTGTACTGATGTTTAGTTGCTGATTTTGCCAATATTATTTTGGCAATCAAACACATTAGTTTTCATGGTTAAATCTAAGGCAATGACTAAGATTTGTTGTTGAAATTATGAACATTTGGTATGTAATAGCTTCCATGAAAAGCTGAGGCAATAACTAAAACTTCTTACCTGTCTTGTGAACTGTTGGTTATAAAACAAAAAGAAAAATTATATCTCTTCAAATCAAGAAACATTTAATTAAACATTATCTCAAGTTAGTTAAATGTTTGTTTTATTTCAGTTAGCTTTAAAGTACCACCCAGACAAGAATGAAGGTAATCCAGATGCTGCTGAAATAGTAAGTATTAAACATCAACAGAAATGCTGGAAATTTAAAAATGTTAAATTTGAGTGTAAATAATAATAAATAAATAAATAATTTAGGAAAATATTAAAAAAAAATTACCAAAGTAAGTGTTGTATTATAGTTTAACCTGTCTTCTACAGTCAACAAGAATGCATCACTCTTTACATGGGTATAAATTGAGCAAGCTTCAAGTTTTGGTATTACAAGAGTATATCAGACTGCAAGAAATAATGGTATATATAGTATTTATACAGCGTAAGCATTATGATTTGGTTGGTAAAATATTTCAAATTGCTTCAGTACAATTAGTTATGAGAAAAAGATGATACTGTTATGTTTTTCTATAATATGAAACCAGATCTGGCAAACTCAATGGTACTTTGCATCAGGGCTCTGGATCACAGAGTTTAATGTTACCAATGCTGCGGTTTGGGGCTTTGCTCTTCTGCAGAGTTGTTTAAGTTTTTTTCTAATCACCTTCATTCCTTGGGCTTGTGGGTGCACAACTGTATGGGTGATTGACTCCATTCCATCAATTAGCAGAACAACACTCTCAGATTCTCCTTTCAGAAGCCACCAAAATGGGCTTCCTTATCAGATTGGAGAAATCTATTTTATCACCAACATAAAATCTTGTCCATTTGGTTGTGTTACCTCATTCATAACCTCTTTATTTCTAGGGTCCTTTTATTTGTCACTGGATCTCACTCTATAGCAACTGTTGCCTGGACGAATACACTTTCTTTTTTCCATAATGCACTAGCAACCACTTTCACTATAATTACTACAGGCTGCAACAGGCTCTGTAAAAATGAGGTGTTCCATAAGACCGTCTAAGCATGTACCATATGGTATTACCTTTATATTGTGGACTGATACTATTAGACAAAAATTAGTAAAGCTAAAGGGGGTTCTGCCTGTCCATGCTAATCTTCAGGTTGAAAAAATCAGGATTGGTTTACTCTTAAAAATGTAGGGAAGTTGGTTCACCTCTTGCACAGTTTCCAGAACGCTGTTTTTCAGAACTCCCCAATGTCTTTCATCCCCCTTAGACTCTACTAGTGGATATCAGGAGTTCCTTACCACTCCTAGTTTCCAGTTGCTGGGGTGGCAGACAGAGTCTTTTCCTCCAGGGTGTTCAAGTGTGTTCTTCCACTCTTCTAGAAGAAGATGAAGTTAGGGGTCCTCCTACTAGGTTCCTGGATGTCAGTAGGAGTGGCATTAGCCTCCATTGCAGCCAACTCATAATTCCAATTAAGATTTACACAAAGCTATCTGATTGGGAAGTGCCTGGCATTTCTCTTTAATCCATGTCAGTTTTGTTTATTGTTTATGGAAGGTTATCCATTATTTCCTCATAATTCTGAATGCAAAGTGGTCTCATTCTAGGTCCTTCACTGGGCACAGGTTTCATGTCTTCCTAATTTCAGGGGCAAGTAGAATATTCTTTATCCATGTAGCTGAGTGATTATAAATGTTCATAATTCCTGACAAGAAGAGTTCTGTTCCTTTGTTTGGTACAACATACACAATTTTATAATTTCAAATCCATGGTTTTGCTTTTTAGACTTCTTCAGGTAGAGGAGAAAGTTTGTCCACTTCAGTGTTGCTTGCTTATCTGTCATGATTTCAGTGGTGCATAATGCATCACTCTATGACTACAAGTTGGGATCTAATAAAAATTAGGTATGTATGTAAAACATTGCAATCCTATAGCCCTAGCCACCAATGTGGAATATAGGTACTAGGACCCCATAATCCCAATGCTGAGGTGTTGAACTTCAACTGTCCGGTTGGGGCTGTCTTATATATAGTACCCAGATAAGAAGGTGCATTGAAGATGGAGAAATTTGCAACTTAGAATTTGCTTAAATTACTCAAGTGGGGGGGGGGCATAAAAGACTGGAGCAAAGATGTTCAATGCCTAGAGGGGAAAAAAGTGAAAACGGGGAGATTGAGAAATACCTATAGTGTTAGCAGAGGTAAGTATTATTGGAAATACATTCTCAGTTTGGGAAAATGTGAAGTTATGGTGCTATGAGAAGTTATCTAGATTTTCAATGTGTTGTCATGAACAGAAAGTGATTCAAATGTTGATAGCTGATTTCATGTTATGTATATAAATATTTATTTTATTTATTGTGTTATGAAAGTGAAGGAATGAAAAAATACTTCCTTATAACGTTTAAAAAACTGAAATGCATGTAATAAGTAAACAAAATCTTTAAAAAATGCCTCTGATAATTGTGATTCTTCTTATTATTATTATTAAATTATTTTTTGGTATTGTTATAAGTAAAGCAGTTACAGAGCTATAATGAAACTAAAATATTTATATGCATTTTTTTCATGTTGGTGACTTCAGTTTAAGGAGATTAACAGGGCTAATGCTATCCTCAGTGATATTTCCAAAAGAAATATCTATGACAATTATGGATCCCTTGGCTTGTACGTTGCTGAACATTTTGGAGAAGAAAATGTTAATACTTATTTCATTTTCACAAGCTGGTGGTGTAAGGTTGGTATATCCAAATATTAGCTCTCCAAAGTTGCTTGTGTAAAATGTTCTCATTACCTCATTAAAGAAAAAGAAAAGAAAAATGTAATGATTTCTAAGTGAAAATATTCATATATTTTATTCACTTTCTATAAAATCTGAAACACTACTTGTATTATTAAGTATAGAAATGTTTTTAACAGATTTTTTTTAATAGCAAATGATTTCATTATCTTAAAATATTTGGTTCATGAATGCACTTGTAAGTTGTTAGTAGAACTATAGTTGTTGACTATATATGTAGCTTGGTCAAAATAAGTGGCATAAGCTTTTACAGGTCGCATTCAAAATGCAATTAGAAACTTTGTCATCAATAGGTCTTAATAAATGTAGCATCAAAGTGTAGTTTATAACTATTTTCTATATCACCAATATTTTAAATTTCAATTTTCACTTCTCTGTGTCATACAGCATGCCTGACTGCTCCTAGTATATCTTTTATATCTTCCCTAATATGGCATTCAAAGTGTATAACTAATTAGAAACCCAAACTGTACATAATAATAAGCTGAAATATAAAATTTGAACTTTATACCCTTCTAATTTATTGAGATATCAATAAGTTTATCAAACTCACTTGTGAAGCCCATCCCATCTTTTTAGAGCATTTTGCCCTGAACAAAAACCATGTTATTTCTTTTACTAACAAGTGTAATTGGACAGTTGGGCTTAAATTCCTTGTGTTTGAATGCCATTGTGGAAATGTGACCAGATTACAATTTTTTAATCTGTCGTCTTGCTAGGAAACCAGTTGCATTGTAGTGGTTTGGGGACCTGATTTATATTTATTTTTATTTTCTAAAATGTATATTTCAAAGATACATGAATTTTCATTTGAACAAATAACTCATTGAAGTTTACTCGTGAGTGCAACAATTGCTTGAATTGCACACTACTTATGGTGTTTAAGACAGATGGTCATTTATAATGTTTGATAGATCCAAAATACAGCCAATAAAACAGATGTGAAAAGGTAAACAGTCAAAATTATAAATATATGAAATCTGTCAAGATGATGCATTCAAAGAAGAAAAAATGTTCATTTTATTTTATGTTTTAAACTTGTTATTTCAGCATACATATTGATGATTTTGTTACAGTTAGTTACTATGGATGCAATAACAGATAAAAATTTAAAGGTTAAAAAAAATTTATATTCAGTTAGGAGATCCTAACAGCTTCACAATAGTTGCGTTAAAACAATAAGATTAAAATAAGTATTTTTATTGTCCATATACAAGTCATTTTTCATTCAGTCTGGTCAGAGTCTGAGGCAAAATGAGCTTTGTAAATTTACAGACAAATCTGAAGTAAAATACTGAATTGAAACAAATTTTTTGTAAAACTTCAGAGAAACCAGTTGGCTGACACTGTAGTTATAGATCTAAATGTGTTCATTTAATATGGTACCTAATGAAGTTTTTATTTTTCTTCTTGAACTGCTATGATTTCCATATTGGAAAAAAAATAGTGTTAAACTTTAAATTGGAAAATAAACTATTTATAGCAAGAAAAGTATTTTGCAAGTAAAAATTTGGAAATTAGTATATAGTGAGAAACTTGAGAGTTTTTGTATGCAAAGAATGAGACCAACATGTATGAAGAAAACTTATGAAGGTTTAAGATATCCCACATAATACAACAAAAGGATAAAGAATTATAATTCATAGTTCATGTGCACTTAAAGCACTTCAGGGTAAATTGACTAAATCATTTAATGTAGAAAGCTAAAAGATATAAACTTGAGAACTGAATGAATAGAAATTACAAAACTGCAATTTTTTTAAAGTTTATGTGGTAAGAGATGTGATTTTATCTTGCTGTTAAACTTGTATACTTTGTGTAAAAATTATTTCTGTGTACTCTGCATGAACTATGATCATTTGTTGTTGATTTTTTATTACTATTTACATCTAACACATCTTTCTACAGGCATTGTTTGTTTTCTGTGGAATCATTACTGGCTGCTACCTTTGTTGCTGTTTTTGTTGCTGTTGTAATTTCTGCTGTGGCAAATGCAAACCACGATCTCCAGAAGAAACAGGACACTACCATAACTTGAAGGTAAGATTCATACAAAATTAACAGACTTCAGGACATTATCAGCACTTGCTTATAATTTCATACATGGCATTGCGAGAACTCAAAATTCAATAAGAAAACAGTAGTGACTGTAGCTGGATGTAATATTCATATCAGATACTACCAGTTATTGAAGACTAAGAATGGCACAGGTGATTACAAGCACTTGAAAGTCAGATTAATGTACGTCATTACTATAACTTATGAAATGAGGGATTAACATAGGATATCATTAGAATTTCAGGTAAAATTTAACTAAGGTTATTAATAGAACTTTTAAGATAAAAGTTTAAACAACAGTTTGCAGTAACACTCGTATATCACTATTTGAATTGAAAATGTATTTTTGTGCTATGTCTTGAAGCAAAATATTTATCAAAGATTAAAAGCTGTCTCAGTATTTTACACTATATAATCCACCTATAAATATCATGTAACACAACAGTATGAATTTAATCTACACTACATCTTGGGTATCTTACTTTTAATTTATATTAGTGTACAATACATCCTTAATATACTTAAGTTGTTGGTTTATTGTTGTTTGTTTGTTTTGGGGGATATGAAGAGCTTCATTGACATGTGTTAATGATCAGTTTGAGTTTCTTCAAGTGTGGATGAAGCTTATTTCATTGTTATATATGAAGCTCAATATAATGTGTACATTCCAACTATAATGCAAATTTAATTTATTTAACGAAATTACCAACAATAATCTATATTCCTACTTAGTTGCATGCTCTAATGTAAATCAGTGCCACATATGTCATCTGCTTTCAAAAAATCTTCATAAAAGTATTTTTGTACAATACTCAGGTATTTAAAGGTATTAGGTGAAAAGTTTACCTTTGTACAAATCATGGGGCTAATATAATTCATTTGGTACCATTTAGAGGTCAGTGTGACTAGCAGTTTAGAAATTGTGATACAAAAGCATTGAATATTATTATAACTATACACTACAACATAAATTCTCCCAAGTACAATCAATGTCATTTTTGTTATTGGAAAATTCCTATTGTGCTATAAGTGTGTGATAAAATGTTAAGTGCACTGAATGGAATATTTGTATATATTTCCACAGGAAGAATTTAGTGAAGAAGAAAGCATTCCTTCTTCACCAGTGACATCTGAGCCTGTAGGAAGTGAGAATACTTCTATTCCAGGGCCAGATCCTGAATCTAATTGGATCTCCTCAGAAAAAACAACTCTTCACTCTTCTCAACATTCTACATACAGGACTGGACAAAACTCATCTGCACAGGCCACAACTACAGGCTTTCCTGATCAGCCACAGGAAGCTCATCCTCATGTGAATTTCAGTTCATGACCACTAAAAAACTAGACTTGCACATATCTAGTATGTAGTGGTGATTCATATTTATTTTTTTATTTTTAACTTGTAAGGTCATCAGGATCTAGTCAATTTTCAGTTGGTTTTACTTATGTATCTATTTAAATGTGTATATTTAGGAAGAATTGATTAGTTTTGTAGTTTTGGGAAAATATATTAGCTTTACTTGCATTTAACAAAAATACATGAGTGTGACATTTAAATTGTAATAAATTTAGTAAGAAATAACTATATATGAGTGTAAATGTAGTAATACAGTAAACTCTCATTGTTTCGAAGTCGCTAGAACCGAATATATCACTTGTATCGAAGTTGTTGACTGGTCCGGCCAACTGTCCATATAAATACATAGTAACAAAAGCCCCTTCAACCGAACTGCATGTATCGAAGTGTCGGCTTGTAACGATGTATAATTATAGTCACTAGGGTGTGAAAAGCATCAATATTACATCCTTTGTATCGAACCAGGTACGAAGATACTTATTTTTCTCTTCTTCTCTAAATTAATTGTCACTGCTGCCGGCTGCCGTCCACCTGCTATGCCACAGCAAGTGCAATTAGTCTGTCTCCGTGCAACAATGTGTAGTGCCACCATCAAAATCTTACACTTGAGAAATAGCGGACTGCAGATGGGGTAGTAGATTAGCCTAGCAATGTTTTTACAACAATTATGGTCAATAACACTTTAAACCCCTGCCCGCCCCAACTCACCCGCCCTCCCAGCAAAAATTAGCTTAGATATAAAATTTTCAGATTATGGCTTGAGTAGATTATGCCTGGGCAGCCTGCATGCTGTGGCCTATAAAAGGCTAATCACAGTCAAATTAAACAGATCATTAATCATTGATCATGGTGAAGCTCAAGCTTGTATCGATAGAAACTAAAATTGCAGTATTAGAAGAAGTTGAAAAAAAAGTTAAAACAAAAATAGAAATTGCAAAAGCATTTGATGTGCCTCTGAACACTTTGTCAACATGGTTGAAAAATAAAGAGGCCATATTGTCTTCTCGAGACAACTTTTGTCCCAATAGAAAACACATGCAAACTGCAAAACATTCTGACCTAGAAGCGGCATTGCTTCTGTGGTTCAAAAATGCTAGATCAGAGAATGTTTCTATCTCTGGGCCTGTTATGCAAGCAAAGGCAAAAAAACTTGCTGATCAAATAGGGCCTACTATTACCAGACTTGACTAGTGAATGAAAAAAGAAATCCTTTTTAATGAACTTCTTTTGTAACGAACAATTCTCTTTGGTCCCTATGACTTCGTTACAACGAGAGTTTATTGTAATTTGTATAGCTGTTTTTGAGCACAGTAATATTTTTTTTCAAGTAACACTTAGTCTTAACTGTACTAAAATTAGCTTAATATTTATTTATTCAGGTGGCAGAAAAAATATTCAGCTAGTGTATGTAAATTTATTTTAATTTTAAGTTTTATAATTCATTCTTTTTCCAGTTTTGATTGCAAAATACTCAGATATACAGAGAAAAATAGAATTTGGACATTGTCAAGTTACTGTATAATAAAAAAATAACATTATGAAGTTGGTTACAGTTATGTTTAAAACATTTTCTAAAGTTTTTAAAATGTGTGCTAATATTCCTAATTAATCATGCTTACAGTATGTTAAAATTTAATAAATATGATCACAAAAAGAGAAATGAAAACAATTACATACTAAATTTTATATACCTATTCAGTCTCAGTCTGCTTATATTAAATAAACCAAAGCTTAAAAAGAAAATAGACTTTGTTAAGACTAATGATAGTTTAGTATTATTCCCATCAAATAGGTTTTTTGAAATTGAAGTGTTAAATCCCAAAAGATAATCTAACCAATAACAGAAGGCATCTTGAAAGCATGTCTTTTATTTTTACTGGCTCTATAGAAAAATTGTCAGAAGAAAATAATCAAATACAAGCAGTAAACCTAACAGGAATATTTTGTATTGTAAGGCAGTGTCCTATGTCTGTAATTCTGCTGTGTAAAATTAAAGGAGTGTTATTCCTTTTCTGATGTACAATGTTGTTTTTTTCAAAAATATAACTAAACAACTTGTTTTGTTTCATTTTAAATACAAGAATGTTGAGATTAATTCAGTGGAAAAGGTAAACATTAAGCTGTAGACCTTTTGCATAAGTAACCAGTAGTCATGCAAAATAACAAAAACATTCAGCTTAAATTACATGACTTCTTGACAGTTCAAAACCTGTTCATTGTAGTGTTGCAATTAGTGAGATATGCTTTCTATTTGGACATATTTTCATCTTTATATAACCTTTTCAACATCCAAATGAGATGCAATTTAGGAGTTTACTGAAATCCCACAAAACTATAATTTCACAACTTATTATAGCACCCTCAGCCCCTTTTTCTTAATTCCATTTAACCTTTTTTTTTTTTTTAAGCATACAGGTTGAACTGGTAGCATATTTGTAGCTTGATTGTAACTTCATTTTTGCAATTGAGATTTTGGTCTACTCTCACATGATCAGTGACTTGTAATGAAAAAAAGAGAAATCCATTTCAGTGTTGATTTTTAAAATCCTGTTTTGTTGTATATTGTGTTTTCACTGCAGTATGGTAGAATTATAGGGAAGTAGAGATGTTATTTTCTTTGACCAGAAAACTGAAACCTTAAAGTGAGCTGTTTCTCTTGCTCTATCTTTCTGGAAAAAAACGGTGTTGATAAAGAAACATTGTGTTTATATTTTTATGAATTTTTAAATAATGAAACATTTGTGTGTTTTCACTCTTCAGTTGGCAAACACATGACACTACATTGATATATTTAACTTATGCATTCAACCAAATACTAAAATTATGCAGATTTGATTTGTATAGAAACTCATTCTTCAAAAGTTTTTCAGTGTATACTTTTGTTATAGCTTATATGTACAATGTTTCATGGATGAGTTTTATTTTTCTGTAAATAATGTGATTAAAAAGCTACTAGGTTGGTTCAGAACAGTTAACAGAATTGAAGTTTTGTTTTATGTGAGCTAAGGTACAAGTTTATGTATGTAAAGTGTTGATGTACAAATAATTTTTAGTTATTTGATATTTTTAGCTTGTTTTTTGGGGGATCAGAAATTGATTGGTGTTTTGCAAACACTAAACTGTACTGAAAGAAGAAAAAATTTCAAATGCTGATTGATTTTATTGTATGTGATTGTTATAAGAACTGAATCTGAAATTCTACTTCTTCAGCATAAGTATCTAATTTTAACAAGATGAAAATATCATGTACACAAAAAATATACAGTATCTGTTCAAGTATATTTTGTCACATTTACTTTAATTTTATGGGTCAGAACAGAAGGAGCATGAACATGCATGTGGTTTTATAAATTTGACTGAACTCTATTATAAAACAAAAAACAGTCCATGAGAAACATTGGCTTTGGTGTTCAAAGGATTTTAACTGTTCTTATTTGTTATGTTTTGAAACCATTTTTGGTATTACTTGTGTGTTACCTTTCTGAACTCTCTTCAGATGATCTGTACAAGGTTGAATAATTAATGAAAGAATGTGGCATTATAATGTATAATCTCATTGTGGTTCAATGAGATAAAAAGAAGAAATCATGTTTGAGAACCACTTATTTTGTAATACATCATATGTTAATCACAAACCAATACTTGTTTATTCTTATGAATGATGCACAAATATCACTTATCAAAGCACTTATCACTTATCTTGTTAATGACGTACAATACTAAAGTTATGTTGACAGATGAAATTTAAGACATTTGGTTTTGTTTATATGTGCATACTTTTGAATTCTTTTTATATTTTTATTTTAAATTAAATTTCTTTTATGAGTTGTTAATTTCTACAAATTTATTAAATTTTGTATGATTATTTGATATGTGCATGCGTGCACACGCGCGCCACATGCACACACCACACACACACACACACACACACACACACACACTTAAATCTATTTAGATAATGCCTTTATTTTTTATTTTCCATGACAACTAGCTTTCTTCCAAATATGGAAAAAAATGTATAAAACTACTGCTTTTAAAAGTTCAGATTCTACTATCATGCTTACTGTTCTACTACTTTAAGTTGATGTTGAGTTCTAGTTAATATAAAACCACTACATACTAGATATGAGCTCTGAATAAATTTTCTATATTCTGATTTCATTAAAAAGTAGATTTTTCTAATAAAAGAGTAATTTCATAATTTATTGGTATATCTGAAGCAGGTAAAAAGTTAAGACCTTCTAGACCTTGCTTCAACAAATTAATTTTTTTGAATATCTAGATATTTGTTGGTCAGACTATTAAGAGTTTTTGTGTTTAAGGGTTAAAAAAGTGAAGTTTTGAACTGATTCTTGCTAGAAACTCAAATGTCTAAAGTGTATTCATGCTCATTCAAAACTGTGTGAACACCTAGTTATTGCTGTAAACTGTAAAAAATGCTCACCTCTTTTTCATGGTTTTGTATGTTTCTCTAATTACTATGTACATTATTTTGGTATTATTGTTTTAAGACCACATGAAATTAGAAACGTCTTTGAACACACTTTTGCTATTATGGTATTAACTGTTGTTAATTCAATTTTTAAAGTTCATCATTATTTTATTAACTAGAAGAACTACAGAAATCTTTATATGAGAGTATTGTAAGGAATTTCATTTTAAAAAACTTGGAAGCCATGTAAATTTGAAACTGATTCTGAACTGGTGTTTTCTTTCAGGCTTTAGTACAGCCTGAGTTAAAAGAACTTTGCTTGTGAAAAACTTGTTTTGTGAGGTATTAGAAATGTAGCTTAATATAACCATCCAATCTTTACCTTTTTCAAGTTTACACATCAACCTCTATATAGACACAAACTTTATGTGTTTTAGTGTCAGATATTGTAATAAGTAATAAAATAAAGTATAAATGTCATTGTATAGGTCTAGTATAATTCCTTGCTGTTGTAAGCAAATATACATGTCTAATGCACAAATTTCAAACAGTAATAGTTGTTTTTTTTTAATTAAAGAAATGGTTAATTTGAAATATGCATGATGTACAGTTTTGCATTTTCGGGGTAAATATGTTTTGATTATTCAATGTTAATTGTGTCTTTTAAATTGTATTATGAATGAATCTGTAAAATTTCCAAATGTTGAATGTAGTGGTGGTTAGCATGATGAACTGTGAATATGTTAGTGTGTGTAATTACTTATTCAATTAGAAAAACCCAAAAACTGGTGTATGCCATTGTTGACTATCTGCCTTATCTCTAGTGTGTCAGAGATGGCTAACAGAATTAACCCTTATGGATACAGCCTTGTGCAGAAGCTAAAACATCCAACCAAGAAAGTTGATATTCAATAATCAGATGTCAAGAAAATAATACAAAAAACCATATCACAGTTTCCTTTTAAGGTTCAAACTGAAAGTCCCCCAAAAATCATAAATAGACTTAAGGCTCTATAGACAGAGAATAAATACAAAGGATAGTTCAAAATTTTTTACAGATTAAGTGTCCTTGACTTAAGAAATATTTCACAGAAGATGAAGATAAATCATGATATAATCAGGCTTTGAAAATGCATCCGAAGTCAGTCAATCCCATTATTGGAAAAATGTGAATGTTGTTACAAAACATGTTTTAATCCAAAAAACTCTGAACTGAAGGTGTCTGTCGGGAAGAAGGGGAACTGAGGTGGCTGTTTTACCTGCATGAAGCATATTGGTGTTTCCCTCAGTGATTTGGAGATTTTGTTGATGTCTACCTCAGCCAGACTGTCTTCTTCAGATTTTCCTTATTTTTAGATGTTTCTTGCTTTAAAAGCAAATATTTTCTTCACTTATTATAGCACTTTGTCCCAAAGCTTTGGCTGACAAAGTTTGATGTTAGTAGTACTTATCTCAATATTTTCACAGTGAAATCTTCACAGAGGTTTCTAAGATTTGTGCACAAGGGTCAAGCGCTGGTGTCAGGGCTCTACCTTTTGATCTTGCATTAGCACCTTATGTGTTCTGCATATTTTTTCATGCTTTTTGTCATTTATATTTCTTGTGTCTGTGCACACATTATTATATGAACTACTGGTTTCTTCTGGCACCATCTCATTAATTAGAAGAACAACACAATCAGATTCTCCTTTCAGAATCCACAAAAGATGACTTTCTTATCAGACTGAAAAATATCATTTTGTCACCAATCTAATATTACGTCCATCTTGGTGTCTTTTTCAATACTCAGTTAAGTCATGCTCAAGCAATCCCCATCAGGCTTCAAGCCATAGAAAGAGCCATCAGATTTTAACTTGTATCTCTTTCTCCTAATGCACAGATAGTTTTCTCTCTCTCTCTCTCTTGAGGATTGGGCATTCCACGAGTCTCTCATTCCTTTGGAACAAGCACATGTTAGGTATCTTTATAGCAAGACTGATAAATCATGCATTCTGATTCTTTGTATCATGCTGTCTCATTACTTAGGAGCAACATCATCAATTGTAAATGATGGTTGAATCAAAGCAACATTAAGATTAAAGAATTCATTTAATCAGCTTGTTCGGAGATACATATGCTCACAAACGCATCTATGAGATGGGGAGCTTATCTTCAAGATAAGGAGTTCCACAGAATATAAATGAAAAACTTTATCCTCTATATCAGTTTTTTTGTGCTCCTTGCTTTACACTAGGCAATGATTTAAAGATCTGTCACTTAAATTGAAAAATTGTCATGATGCAGTCTAACAACAGCAATGAAATATTTGTCATCATTGGTGTATTAAATGGAGCTTAAACCCTCTTCATCTATAGGTGTCTACCTTATTCCATTTTCTAACTTGAATTGTTGAGAAGGGTATTGGTTCGTCCATAATGTTTTTACCCACTATTTTTAAGCATGCTAAATATCAGAAGATTTTGAATCCTCATTTTTATCAAAAATTCATTAGACAAAAAAAATGGCATTTTCAATTAATTACCTAATTGGGATTTTACAGGTTTTGTCTCGTGCTCATTTTGAGTTCTAAGCTTTGTGTTCTCTATTTGGCATTTAAATTGTATTTGTTGTTATTGGCTTATGTTTATCGTCAGTCATAGTTGTTTGTAATCCATGTGCATCAGACTGTTTACCATTTCACATTTGTTCTGCTTTGCCCCAGTAGGTCTTTCTCCCAAAATTGACATCCATGTAAGGGAAAGATTTTTCTTGTCAATCCTTTGTCAGCCATTTCTGACCTTCATGATTTCTTTATCTTTGATCATTTGTTATGTCCTGTCAAGGTTCTTAAGTGTTATGCAACTCATACTAACTCATTTTGTGGTAATAGGAATCGATTGTTTATTCATTAGGATCTTTCTATTTCCAGTAACTTATTTCCCATTACTAGAGTCTGGGATGTTGCCTTTTGGACTTCTTCTGGTGAAAGAGAAAGTTTGTTTATTTCAGTGTTGGTTACTTTCTCGTCGTTGGGATCCAATCAAATTTACATATTATACACGCATGCATTCATGTAACGTTGTTATCCAAGTTCTAGTCATAAACATGGGATATACGTATCACGACCCATTAACTTCAACTACTAGTTGTGGAATTTTGGTTATCTGGTTGGGGCTGATGTATACGGATGATTGTTCTTATTTTTTTCCACTCTTTGATACAGAAACTAGGTTCTAGGTGAAGAGCAGGCCTATATGGATATAGTGAGGTTCCCCCATTCTTGTACCTTGTTTATCTTGGCATATTCCTGTTCTATACACATGTTTTCTGTATGGATCATGCCTGCTCTGGTCCCTTAACCCTCTCAATGTATGATTGTAGCTATATTTTTAGTGGAGATGTTTTGAAAGTTAAAAAGTTCCTGACTTCAATATGTATTTGCAATAATACTTATCCCCATTGACGCCTTCTCGCTCTACGTCTACGCACGCTAAAAGCCGGTTTATATCTCAAAAAAGTGAATACCTTATTGCAATAATGTGCTTATATGCAGTACCTAGAGAGAAAACTCGTTGAAATTCTTAGAGAATTTTGCATTAGAGAGAGGTATAAAAGACAGGAGCAAGCATGTTTAATGCTTAGACGGGCAAATAGTGGAAACTATAGAGATTGAGAAATAGTTATATTGTCAGCGGAGTTGTGTATGTTTTGGAACTATCATCTCTCACACAATTTCAAATGTTAGTTATACAGTTAAAGAAATTCACCCGTAATAAAATTCCATTTAAGAAGACTTTTTTTTTTAGTTGATTTGTGACTAACACTTTTCAGTTCCACTCTATCATAACTATATTCATATCGTAAAAACCAAATATAACATGAAAACATGATGCACTGGTTTTTACTGAAAAATACAATTTACCCTTATAGTTTTACTTATTGATTATAACATTGTCTCTGCTTTTGAGCATAACGGCATATGAAAAATGATATAATATGAGTATCTACTCACGCTTTAAAAAACAACTAATTTTATTACAAATTTCAAATGAACATATCCAAAATATATTTTAATACCCTGAGCTTGGAGTATAATCTGAGTATACTTTTCAGATTGATTTTAGGTTAGACTCTGATCTTTTTATTTACTCAAGAATTTACAATAATTGTTTCATAAATAAACAACTGTAAAGGGGAATATATGATTACAGCAAGATGTTATTTTGAGTACTTTTTTATTGTGAAAACGTTATTGGATGATAAGATAATAACAATGCTTACTAATTAATCACAATAAAGGCTTGAGTCATACTAACAATTTTTGCCTTTGTGTTATTGCTTTGAAATTAAAATTTTCTGCTGGCGACGTGCTATTTGTGACACTCGCCAGTGTATATATCTTTGGTTTGGTAAAAAAATAATAACAAACACAAACTCAGCATATTAAATATGTTTGGTAAGCTTTCTCCTTCGCCTGTCATTTAAAAATCGTTATAAGTTTGTGTAATTTACGTACTCAGATAAATTTACCCCAGACACTAGTTTGGTTTGGTTTGTTTTTTTGAATTTCGCGCATAGCTACACGAGGGCTATCTGCGATAGCCGTCTTTAATTTAGCAGTGTAAAACTAGAGAGAAGGCAGTTAGTTACGATTATCCACCGCTAACTCTTTTACCAACGAATAGTGAGATTGATCGTTACATTATAACGCCCCCATGGCTGAAAGGGAGAACATGTTTAATGTGACGGGGATTCGAACTCGCGATCCTTGGATTACGAGTCGAACATCTTAACCATACCGGGCCCGTCAGACACTGACAACATCAAGCTCAGACGAGGGTAGCGGTAAGGGGTGCTTGGTGAGGTTGAATTCCCAAATGTGTCTTAGCTTTCCCTTGTATTCACAAAAATATTTACATAACACTATCTTGCAGTTTTATATTGTAACTTTTTCTCACTGCTGGAGTGAAAAATAAACTATTTGAACACTGCTGTACTGGCCAGCGAAAGAAATAATAATCAAATACCATACTCTCAAATCAAAGGATCCACTCAGGGTTCAAGTGTTTGACATATTATAGCAATTTTGAAAATCCTTGACATCTTTTTGATTGCTGGAGTTTTTGAGGTTCAAGTTTGATAGTCTTTCACAAATCATTTTTTTAAATTTCATTGGATAATTTCAGTTGAAGAATATACTGTTTCAAGCAACCAGGAGTCCATTGAGCCAAATAAGCTTATTTTGAAAAAAAAAATCTCGGTTTTATAAAAGCCAATGTAACAATTCAAGCTCACGAAATAACAATTTTATACATAATATTTTTAACAAAACCGCCAGATATTACGCTTAACAAAATTGAAAAATATGTTTGTTGTCATTACAAGTTTTACTATTTTGATATATTTTTACTTCAAGTGTTTCTTGTCGTTATGAGTAGTCATGCTATTTGTGAACGCTAGTGGGAGAACTGTGCGCGTGTGTTTTCTTTAAAATTCATATTTTATATTAATTTTTTTTGGGTTTAATTGTTACTCAAAATACACACCATCATTTTGATATATTATCGTTAAATATTATTATGTATTGAGATCTCGATTGAACTACTAAATTTATATATCGAATACAAGTCTTATAGGATATAAATTGGTTAATTTTGTCTGCCATAAGTTTTTCACTGCATCTTGGATTTGGGGGATGTACTCTAGGTAGGTTGATGATTGGAAGTTTCATTTTACGTCAAGTAAGGTGAGTATTATATAGGTTGATACGTGATTCTATGCATAATTAGTTATACTCAGAAATGCTATCTTTTTCGACGAAATTGCTTTAACACATAACAAACCAGTAATACTATTAAAGTAATAGTATTGTTACTGTATTAGGCCCAGTATGGTATCTTTTAACTAATAATAATGTAACGCTAACAATGCAACAACGTAATAAAGTCTAAACGTAACACTAATGGTAAGTTATAACATTTGCACGTAGTGGTTGTCTAATCAGATCATATTTAAATACTACTGTGCTTAAATTTAGTACAGTTATTTAAGTGTTCGAGAACATAATTACAAATATTCTGATTATTCTTGGCATTGACATCTTACAAGTAACATATGATCATGAGAAGAAAACTGCTCAAGTTCTCTTTAATATATTTTTGGAAGAAGGTATTATATCTTGTTTCAACTTGTGCAACTTTCAAACTAAAACTTTCCACACTAAATTATTGCACAGTTTTCTTAATGCATTTAACTGTTCAAAATGACAACTTGCAGATTCTTTGTATTTTGCATAAAAACAGAAAACTTGTACATTCTTTGCATTATGTACAAAAACAGACGTGTGATTTATGTAACATTTATATTGACAGTTTTATAACTTTTCAGTTAAATGCTTTTCATGTCATACCTGATTAATAACTGGTACAGTCTGTATATTTGTGGTATAAACAAAAGTTACGTGTAATCACCTGTAGTATAGATTCAATTGGCAGAAAATGTTTTTAATTTTAGACAATACAGTACAATAAAATATTTTCACATTTTTTATTTTCAAGTTTGCAACTTCAAAACTGAAGATGTTCTGTCTACTCTTTTTGTGTTGGTGGGTTGTCAAAAATACACTTGTGGTGGCTTTACAGTAACCTATGTTGACAAAACAAAAAGCAGTTAAAAATGTGTATGAGTACACAGGAGTTTCAAACAGAGAAAGGTCAACTATTCCTAATTCAATATAGTTACACTATTCAAACACAATGTCAAATTAGTAAACACCCTTTATCTGTTGATAACTTAAATTCCAACATTGGAATCTTCAAAGTATTAGCTTCTGGTTAAAGAAAGTACTTATCTTAAATGCACAACTAAGTCAAAATAATATTGTAAGTTTCTTTAAACTCTTCTTGTTTTGATAATATTAATTTTATTCTTAATTCTTGTAAAATTTGTATGTTTTTCCTTTCTTTATATTTTGTATACATTATTTTCTCTCCACGTTAAATTTTTTTCAGTTTTTTATGTTACATATGTTTTACTGTGGTGCAATGATGACCTATGTTTTAAAATATGTAGCTTGGAATTAAACACTTTTCCAACACCAAACAGACATATAATTTCTTAAAACATATGTAACTATATTATATAACTAATTACTACTACAGTCTGCAGATTTTTTTTTGAAAGCCAAATGAACATATGTCAAGTGTAATAATGACTAGCACTCTATCATTTCCACTTAGTGTGAATACCTGTACCTGGTGAGGGGACCTCCCAGGGAAGGTTCTGTTCTTTCAGGTTACCTCAATAAACCATTATTATGCAATAGGAGATGGAATTATTTAATGCAGTTTGGACCTTCTTAACCTGATGTGCATCAGCCCATGTATCCCATTCACGATAAAGACAATTTTCTCGGTCTTATTTCCACCACCTGTCTTTCCCAGATGTACTAATTCTGTCATGGATCATCCTGGGCCTTTATTTTTTTTGCCATTTATGGATATAGGTTCTCTCTCTGTCAGGATTTAAAAATAAAATTTGTGTTGCCAATTATCAGAATAAAAGGCTTTAGTTATATTTCTTAATAGTATGAATATATACACTGTGACTTGTCGACAGTAAATTCAACAATAGATAAACAGCAGCACTTGTTTTCAAAATAATATATATATGGAACAAGTTAAACATATATACAAATTCTTTCTCCTCGGTATGGATTCCTGTAGGTGGTGAGGGGATCTCCCAGGGAAGGATCTGTTCTTTCTGGTTATCTCTTCTGGGATCTAAACATCCACCCATGTGTTTGCTGTGGGTGGTGATCAGTGAAGGGGAGGAGAGGATCCTGGTGGTTGAGGTTTCTAACTTTAACACACCACTTTGGCCTTGAATTCCTGAAGACAAGGCAGTCTTTGGGTGGCCTCCCTTGGGTCAATCAGCTGGTCCACTTGGGCTAGAGTCAACTAAGTACCAGTGTTGGAAGTTCTCAACAGATGTTGTGGCATTGTGTCTGATGCTGGTGTTTGGGTATAGTGCTCACGAAACCCTGGCATTGCTGCAATGTCCTTGCATGACCCTCGTAGGGTTCCATGGTGGGTGGGGTCAGTGGGTACCGAAATTTTCCTTTTTTCCTATAGATCCTTGTATGAAAAATTTATATATAATAGTGAAAAAACAGTTGATAGGTAAATGACACATCTTGAAGACTTTGAGCAACAATCTTAAACATCTGTAACATGTACCTCATTTTCTAATTTTACATTTTCTTTTAGAAAAACCTTCAGGGCAAATGTCCCCCTTTTTTATTCAGAAGGGACTTGCTGGCTCTCCAAAGTCAGAAGAGAGGCTTTGATCTGGAGACATATTGGTTGAAACATCCATATCCTAACACAGTGAACTTCTCTTGAATTCAAAGGCAATTGGGGATGTACCTATTGAGGTTACCCCTCATGCTACCTTGAATTCCTCACGAGGATTTATTGTTGAGAGAGGTTTGAAGAACGTTCCAGAGTCAGTGTTTCTCACTGGTTTTTTCACTCAACGAGTCTCTACAGTTACACTTTTGACAAATATTTTCTATCATTTTTTGTATAAACATCTTAAAACAAATGTGTGTTTGATCTTGATAAAGTATTTTATTCAAAAATATTAATCTTTGAAATATAAGGATTTTTGCCTTCATACACAAATGAGAAGACAATTTTGCCAAGTATCTTTCTGCTATTGGCATTTAATTTGTTATTATATTTTGAACTTTATTATAAATATTAATCCATTTCTAGTAAGGAGAATGAGTGAGAAATTAAATGTAATAATATTAGTTTTAAAGCAACAGGTCAAAAAAGGTTTTTCTTTAAATTTTAAAGTTTTGAGATTACGTACAGGGTTCATGCTGTATGGACCTACAAGCTTTTTAAGAGGCCAACCCTGTAGCTTGTTGTAAAATGTACCCAATAATGGAGGTTATCAGAAAATCCACTGAATTAAATATTGGATGTTATGTTTAATTGTATGGAAGTTAAAGATAACATATCTCTATTTAATTTAGTATAAACTTGTATTTCATGAAAAAAAAAAAAAGTCAAACCAATCTATTTAAGACCACTTTGTGACACGTCATGGGTCAAAGGCCATGTCATCATGTTTGTTGACTTGCATTCAAAATTTTATTAAACAACTATTTTATGAATATATGTCAATAAGTTTAAAATCAAATTGTAGATTGTAATTCAAATGTTTATATTATATGCAAGTTATTTTTTTAATTTAAAAGTAAATATTAAAAGAATCCACTTAAGTATTTATTTAAGTGAGTAATATGGTATGCTGAATGCAGAACTGTTTAAAATTAAATGTTTGTGTGTCAAAATGCTCAGTCTATAGTTTCATCCAAAATTAGGAACTTAAATTACCAATATTGACAAGTTAGAATATAAAATAAGAACCTCATATATTTTTATTTTGCCGAGATGTTACTTATGTAATGAATCAAACACAGTGGGCTCCATTCACCTCTTTCCATTTTTGGAAATCTTTTATATTCACTTCAATATATGATGTGAATAACCCATTAATAGCTTAGAATGTCACACCAGTGGTTTCCTCAGTCGTTTTAATCTGTGAAAATGTTACCATGTGCTTTTGATCCAAGATTCCAAAGAGGTAGATTGCATCTTTAGTCTGCTCGAAGTTTTATATTTTTTGAACCTAAATACAGCTTATTTACAAAGCTTAATAAATTTATAAGGACTGTGGTATCCGTATAGCTGTTTATGATTTTTTGGTTATTCAACTGTGTATATAAAACCAAAAAACAATTTTGTTTGATATCCTCCATGTGCAAAATTTTTAAAGGCATAGCAACTTATGTTCTGTAGCAACCAAGTTCAGAGATTGTAACTAGGAGAGATAATCGTTTGCTTCTTTATTTATTGTTCTATATTTGAAGAAAAATAAGTTTAATAACTTGTTTCTATATAGTAATAATCTATACACATATGTATAATAATTTAAATGTGGCTGAGTATTACAAAACACTAGTGAACTAAGACAGGGAAGACTAAAGGGAAGTTTTATATTGTTGGATAGGGAAATGTGTGTACATGCATAGCATTAATTCAAGTTGTGTAATGTTAAGTAGGCTCCACTGCTAGGTCAGTATAATAAATATATGTACATACTTAGACTAAACATTTGTATTTTCATGTTATAATATATATATAGTAATTCTAGCATGGAAAAAGTATAACTTATATTTATTTCCTTATTTTTTTTATGGTGATTATGACATTGGTTAAGTAACAGACCCCACATAGTTAGAGTATAGAAAATAATGTAAAATATAAAATTTTACTGAAAACAAACATTTGAAATGTATTTAGGTGTTTAGAGATTACATAAATAATATTCGATTTTTGGGAGAAGAAATGTTTTTGTTGTTTTTAATTAGAACATAAAATCACTTTACACCCTGACTAGTAACAAGTCAGACTCATTTAAACAAACAAATCTTTGGGAAAATATTTCATTGAAACATCTGATTTTTTGTGTGCAATAAAAAAATTTTAATGTTTTCTGAAAGTCTACCAAATTTTGTGAAGGTACACATGTTGTATCAAAAGCTAGAGTGCAAAAACAAAACATTGAAATGTGTAGACAAACTTGTATATTATACTGAGCCCATTGCAAAAGAGTTAACTGATTTATGGGATGTGTGTGTGTGTGTTAAGCTGATGTCTGTTAGTCCAGTTTGGATGAAACATTTCAAGATTTTTCCAAAGAAGTTCCAAACAAACTGAATTTCTTATTTTAAAAAAAAGTTTATTTTGTGCATGTGTTCACTTTTTTAAAGAAATTAACCAATAACAGTTTAATATTTTACCAAAATGATATTATAAAATACTCATTAAAATAAAAAAATAACAGGACCTCATTACCAATGAAACTGATAAAATAAAACTTCCAAAGTTGCAGTAAGTGAGTTTAATACAGAATTTCAAAGTGAGATTTCGTAGTGGAGAATTATCTTATGATATTTCAGAAGAAAAGTAGCTTTTTTCAGTTGGAGAATCTAAATATACATGATGAATTGAATTGTTCTTTGATGAAAGGAATTGCATGTCATTTGTATAGTTTGTTGTATGCAAATTTTCAGGAAATCTTTATTAATTCAATCATCATAAGATACACCAGTATTTTATTTATTTCAGTGTGAGTAGTTAGTGATGTAAGAGATTAAAAATTTTATTTATCATGAAGAATGTCTGAAACTTTTGAGAAAGAAAGTGAGCTGTTGAGATAAATGTTACAAAAAGGAAGAGCAAAGAAGAGGTAGGCCTGATCATCAAGTTATGAGGCAAAATCCAATGAGAAGAAACCAAAAATAAACAAACCACAATACAGAATAGCATCAACTTGCTTGCCAAAATGCACTTTGGAGTCAGGAGGAACTTTGTTACAGAGAAGCAGAATGCTTAGCTTAACAAAATCCTGATTGAACAGCCACCCATAGGGGGTGTTTCTGCTAATTTTTTATATGATCTATAATTTATTTGTGAAGCATAGTATATATAACATGCAGTTCCCCTTTTATGTTGTGTCTTTCCCTAATCAAAATAATTAAGGAAAAATATTTGTGTTACTGTTAGGGTAATCTATTTTTGTTCATCTGTAACCTATTATCGTCTAGCTGGCACATTTATCAGTAAAATGTTAAACTCGTTGATGGAGAGAAGAAAAATCTTACAATATACAATACCATTAACTTTGTAGCAATTAATTTTTCATATCCTGAAATGGTCAATTAGTCATTCATGAATTTGAATGTGTAACTTTGTAACATAAGATTTTCTAGTTGTAGTAAGGATGTTGAGGGTATTACCATATGTATTGGTGGATAAAATTTAACAAATATATGGCAAAAGACTAGAGTTTGATTATTAGTGGAATTTATGAATATTAACTTTGAGAGTCATTAATTGATTACATTCACTTGAAACTTGAATATTTGGAATAATTTTAAATGTGTCAAACTTATTTTTAAAACTACTTATTTTCTTACTGCTTAACCTGCTTAATTAAAGCCTCATCTCTAGTACTAAGGCTGTGTTTGAAAATTAAAAGTCTTAACCAGGAATTCAAAGATTGTTCTAAATATTTACAGATTCATTGGGAAGCACTCAAGCAGTGCCAATTTTTTATTGCTTTTGGTAACAGAAGCTGTTTGACAATATTTAAGTTAGTATCATTTGTTAAATGTAACTGTTTTGAAAATTTGATCATTTGATTTGTATAATGCCCATAACTTGAGTAAAAGACATTTTTGGTGATGCACATGGTAGGTTAAATGGTTGCATTACTTTGATAAAGTATGCTAAATACCTCGTACAAAACGTGTTTTGTCAAACATTGGATAGTTTTTACAACTGAGCTGTTTCTACCAGACATATAACTAATTATTTAGCTTTAATGAACTACTCATGTCTGTTTTTAGTTTGATGACTAATGCCTTCATGTTGAAGTCAAAGTTGTTAATTGTGTAGTGTCTTTTTGTTGATTAGAATGATGTTTTTTATGTAAGTTGACACGTATTATTTTTCTTGGAGGCTGAAATATAGCTAGTAGGATAATAATTGATTTTAACAATTTGATCCTCAGTGCAGAATTTTTTGCTTTGTTAAATTTATAATGATTCTTCATTTGACAGTGAATGGTTGGATTTCTATGAGTGTACAAGGATAATTTTATATTCTGTAGTAGAGAGGTGATAGTTTCATCTACAAATGATGATTTCTAGAAATAGCAAAGTTCTATTTAAGTGGTAGATTGTGTATTAAAGTTGAGAGAAATTAGTTGTTGAAGAAAATATTAAGTAGTTTGTCAGTATGACCAAATTTTGAAGGTGTTGTCTAAATAATGCTTCCATACTTTGAATATAAGGTTAATATCTATAGGGTTCAAGTTTGAGACATTTCTATGCAAGTGTCACTGAGGGCTGGTGAGAGTAACAATCCCATTGGTAGGGTGATTGTTAAAAGAATAATGAAAATAGGTGGATTTGTTGTAAGAGATGAAAAGTTTATGTTATTTGTGTTGATGCGTGGATGTAGGAAGTACTAGGTTCACAGGAACTCTTGGGGGACATTTTGATAACATCATAGTGAAGAGAAGTTTGGATTTATGAATTTTGAAAATTCAAGTTAATATTATGAATGATTGTGCATTTTTGTATTCTGTTCCAATATTAACAGTCAGTGAGTTGAACATTTGAACTAGGAATCATGCTGCGAAGTGGAAAGGTGAGACGGTGGTAGATACATGTCCGAGTGGAATGCTGGTCACATGTTTTTTGGGTATTCTTTGTAATTATAACAGTATTTTTAACTAATAAATGTTAGTTGTTGGGTTTCAGTCACAATTGTTTTATTTCTTGTTCATTTCTGTTTTGTTTGCATGGTCATTTTGTAGTTTCTAATGAGGTTCTTTGTGAATTTTGTAGTTTTTTTTCTCTTCATATTATATCTTTATTATTACTATGGATTTTCCTTTGCTCTCTGGTAAAATAAAATTGTCTTTCTTCAGTTGTTTATTCATGTTACTTACAAGTTTTAATTATATCTAATTTCTAGTTTGGGTGTGACCTGTTATTTAATTCATTCACAATATTCTCAGTGAATTACTAAACTAGGTCACTAGTGCATTGTTATGATTAAATGCTCAATTGTGATTACTTTTTGTTTTGTTTTTCATTACCACTGAATGTTTGTTTAATATTATTAGTTACTATAGTTTCCTGTTATTTAATTTATTCACAATATTCTCAGTGAATTACTAAACTAGGTCACTAGTGCATTGTTATGATTAAATGCTCAATTGTGATTACTTTTTGTTTTGTTTTTCATTACCACTGAATGTTTGTTTAATATTATTAGCTACTATAGTTTCCTGATCTTTAATATTCTGTGGAAAGTGTGTGAAAGATGTCTATGAGATATATATCAGATTGTCATCATTATTCTATGAAAGGCTAGCACTTGTCATTCCTGTATTGCTGCTAACACATAAAATCCAGTCATTTCAGCCTGTCCTATATAAGTAATGTAACATAGCTAAGTCAGGTTATATAAAAAGTCATGAGATGAAACAAGATTTTGCATGACTATTTGATCCTTAAAGGTTGATATGTTCAAAGATAACATTAGATTAACTAAAAGTTATTTACATCCATTTATATAACAAGTGAAATGTATGTCAAATGAAAAATCAAAACATTTGATACACAGTCCATCATTAGTTCAGGCAAATTATATTTTATGAACTAACAACTCTGAGAAATTTTTCTTAAAATATTTGACAACAATGTCAGTTTAGAATGTAGGGTTTTAATATTTATGTTATTTAGGATCCTAACAATTTAAAAAAAAACATTAATAATATATATATAAAACCTTTTGCTGTGTTTCAGGAAAAATAACTGCAGATTTTTTACTGTCTTTATGTTGGTAGTGTTCAGTCAATGTTTAATTTGACAGCCTATCTGTAATAATGAGGTAAAAAGCAAAACAGTTACCATTATTAAAGAAACTGACAGTATTCATGATAAATAAACTGTAGTGGGCAGCAACTGCCTCTTGTAAAAACACAGGTGGAGAGGACGTACTTTCAAAAGTCTTCCATCTTTCATCATCTGAAAACTAAAACTGTTGTCTTTTACACTTGTGTTCTTACATCATGCAGTTGTTATCCATTCCAGTTTACTCAAACTGATAATAATCTGTATACTGAAAATATACAGGTGGTAGAACCTGCTCAGCCTTGATCACAAGTAACAGATACTTAAGAACTTCTTAACATTATTGCTTATCTAACGATCTTCTGTCCAGAACAAAATATTTTTGAAGTATAAAACTTTTTATTAAAGTAGAAGAATCATAATAAAGTGTTATTAATGAGGTTATAAGTCATCAAACACTTTCTTGCTTTGTGATTTATAACCATTTCATGAGCTTGTTTTTATAGATATTAAAACATGCTGACATTTTTACAAATGTATTATACACTGTAGTTATATAATTTTATTTTACTTGTGTGTGAAAGACGTCATAGTGTTTCTGGTTGTAAAACCGAATACATGCCTTAAATTACAAAATTTTGATTTTCATTTGACTAGTTATGTCTGACAGTGAAGGAAGTAATTTCTCAGACAATGAAAGTGAACGGAGTTTCCAGGAAAGTGAAGCTGAGGTATGCATTTTTACCAGTGGTAAAATTATATAAACACTTTCTGTCATACAAATTTATATTATGGCTTGAAAATCATGGTTCATAAATAGTCTTTAGGGGAGTGAATAAAATACTGATTTGAACTGATAATGATTCAAAATTTGTAACAGGAGTTGTATTTGTAACTAGAAGCACTGGCTAAGTTATATTAATTTAAATTATTTCAAAAAAGCAATTTTACAAGAAGCTTATTATGAAGCATTGCACAAAATTTTCCATGAATTGATTTTGTGGAAGGCCATGAAATACATTCACAGTTATTAAGGAATTTTAACCATATGATCTCAGCGTAGTCGAAATGTGTGTATTGTGACCCAGTATTAAAGTGTTGTTTATAATTTAATATATTATGTTACTTAAGTTTTAATTTTAAAATAAAATATTTGAATAAAATTATAACCTTTACTTTTTATTGGCATGCTACATATACTCATTTTAATTCTTCCTTTTAGGTTTTCTCCATTATCTTGAATGAGTATCAAAGAGCCTAACTAGTTAAAAACATAAGCTATAAATATTGACAGACCAGGATAAAAATTATACCTTCCAAACAGCTAGATTCTCTGAGATAGTGAATTTATCCCACCTGCTATAGAAATCCTCTCCAATTTCTTCATGATTTTAAAACTGCTTGTTTCCTCATGCATACTTGTTTTGTGTACATGTTGATAATTGGTAGAAAGAGCATGTTCTGAACTATATATATCTCATGACTATTTGTATTGGTCAGTATCATTAGTGTAAAAAAGAAAATATTAATGTGTGTAGACTAAAGTCCGTATTTTGAGAAGTAATTAAGATTTTTATACTATTTATAGTTTAGAAAGCCAGGTAAATTGAAGTAGTTTTTGGACATTATATTGTAGTGCCCAATGTATGTTTTGTATTCTGAAATACATATTCAAAAACCATATGAAATGTTATTTGAAGAATTAAATTACTGAAAGAAAGTAAGCTACTGTTTGCATCATAAAGTTCACATATTACACTCATAGTATTTGTAATAGCTGCCAATTGCTTTGATTTATTGGCTGTTTGACTAGAGGATTTCTGCTGACATGGGTAGAAACTACAACAATAAAGCCATGAAGTTAAAGGTGAAAACAGTTATGAAAAAGTTAACAGTTCAAACTTATGAGATAAAAACACCATTAATCCAGTGAAGTGATCCATGCAATGAAACGTTCTATTCTCTATTTTTCATATTTACCAACTTCTCATTTTACTATGCATTGATGATTTTGCTAGTTACTTTCAGTGTTACTTTTACTTATAAATTTTTTATATTTACTTCAGAAGTGCTAGCAGTTGTGTAAACAAAATATGAAAGCTCTAAGGATAAAAATTTTTTTATTAATGCAACACTCATCTTGCACTCTGACTTGAGAGACTAGAAATTCACAGGCAAGTCTTTACTTCAAATGCTTTATTGAAAACCTAATTTTTTTGTGTATAACAGACTTAAAATATTTATTT
Organism: Carcinoscorpius rotundicauda; assembly: GCA_011833715.1. Taxonomy (NCBI): domain Eukaryota; kingdom Metazoa; phylum Arthropoda; class Merostomata; order Xiphosura; family Limulidae; genus Carcinoscorpius; species Carcinoscorpius rotundicauda. The sequence goes on along the minus strand of CM022399.1, from coordinate 53,943,794 downwards.
AAAACCTGCAAAATTTCATGAAGGTACATTTAGTAAATTCAGAATTACACTAAACATTATTCTTTATAGCTTTACAGATACTGGGTCAGTTCAGTGAATCAGAACTAATGACTTAGGGTTAAGGATTAAATTTAAAATATTTTTTTAAATTGAAATTTTTGATATTAAAAGTTATAAAACCATTAGAACTTCATGTACTGTATTAATTATGATTTACATAAGTATTTAAAAAAAAGCTACACAACTTTTAACAACAGAATTAAAATTTTTGTGCCCATAGAAATTTGATACATACTTTTAGAGATACTCTACGTCTAAGAATATAGAAATTCTATATCGTATATAAGGGTTACAATGAAAACATACTACTGTAGGCTTTATAATAATATTTGAATTAATAAGCATATGTGATCAAAATAGATGTACAGTTAGCAGTAGAGCTGACTGAGTGGTGGAATTTGCTAATCATTTATTTTTTGGACTCAGTAATCAATTAAACAAATCCACTAAACATTCAACTGTTCAGTTAATCTCTGAAATGGGCAGTGCTTCTGCATAATGATTGAGTTATTACTTCTAGTATTCAGCTTCAGTGTCTTAGGCCTATATTTTTACACCAAACCCTTGACAACTGTGGCCTTCATATTTTTGTTTTGAGGTCAGTCTGAAAATGTCTTTGTCACCAATCATGATATATGGAAACACAGATAAGTATTTGGCTTAAAAACTATAGGTTGTCTTTACATGTTTCATCTTCAAACTAAAACTAGAAACTATGATTAAAACAAGCACTAGTGTTGACAGTAGTCCTTGGCCTGGTTACGCCTCATGAACAAATAATTTGTCTGTTGTGTTGTACTCTGCAGTTCTTAGTAGTCTTCCTCATATTGATGTGCGAGATGGATCCATAGTCTTCTGTTGGCACTCATGTTAATATCTTTCTGTGAATGCAGCTACATCTGTTTTTTTTTTTTTTTTTTTTGTTTTCTGTGAATGCTTTACCTTGCTCAGGCTAACCATTTTTAAATTTAGATAAAAGTTCTGACTTTTTATGCATGTATACATGTCTAAGAAATGATTTATTGAAAAAGTAATTCAGGATACAACAGAGCTCTGTTTTGTGTGACTTGAAAATGAAATAAAATAGAATTGTGTTTCAAGTCATTTTCATTGTCTCATTCAGTAGCCTGTGAGAATGATTTAAACTTGCATGTAAAGTCTTCATTTGAGACTCAGCTTGTAATATAATGTACTAATTTTCTCTGTAACATTTGTTTTAGCTGTGAAAGGTGTGATTCTAGCCATGTGTGAGTTTGAAACTTTGTACTTGCATGAAGAAAGAATGTTTTAATTAAATTTTCTTAACTTTACTAGTTGCAGGTTCAAATATGTCTTTTTGTTTTGACTTTGTATTTAAAACAAAAATTACCAAGAATTATTTTTCTTTATTAACTTCGGAAGTGAAAGAGTTAAATGTATTAGGTCTTTACCATGTTTTGGTAATATGTTATTTATTGCATTGCAATTCCTAAATTTTTAATTTTTCAGCTTTTTCTGGTAGAGTATCCTGTGTTAACCTTTGCTTTAATGAATACATCTTTTGCAATACTTATGGTAGATTTTCTACTATTATTTTCTTCAATCTTAATTACAAAATTGCACTGTTGTATTACCAATCAGAACTTCTTAATTCATTTCATTATCTGAAACGTGTCAAAAGCTGTTTCTGTTTTAAAGATATACTACTTTGATTTGTGCATATCTACTTAATTATTAACTTCCATAAAAAAAACAACTTTTTTCTTTTTAAATCAGGCTGAACAGGATGATGCCAAAAGTGATGCAGGTAGTGAAATTGGAAGTGACGCAGGGAGTGATGCTGGAAGTCAAGGTGATAAGGACGATGAAGCTGAAGAGGTAGGAGAAGCAGAGGCTGAAGCAGAGAATGATGGTGATGAAGAGCCCGAAGGTGAAAATTTGGATGAGGAAGATGAAGAAGAAGAGGAGGAGGAGGAGGTCTGTTGAGAATATGTTTGTTTTTTATGTAAATAATAAGTGTTTGATATTAGAGCTGAGCGAGTTGTGGAATTTGCTAATTTATTGTTGGGATTGTTGATCTATTATATTTCATTATCCCTTGGTGTGGATGTGGTGAGGGGACCTTACACGGAAGGTTTGTTCTTTCAGTTTACCTCCTCTTGGACATAAACATCCACCCACATGTTTGCTGTGAGTGGCTACCCATGAAGGGAAGGAGAGGGTCCTGGTGGTTGAGGGGTCCAACCTTAACACACCACTTTAGCCTTGCATTCCTGTAGATGGGCAGCCTTGGGGTGGCCCCCTTTGATCAATCGGCTTGTCCATAGTCAACTTGGGCTAAGGTCAAGATGCTGGTGTTTGAGTATAGTGCTCACAAAACCTTGGCATTGCTGCAGTGTCCTTGTTTGACATTGTAGTGCATCCTCTCATATGGCTCCATGGTGGGTGGGGTCAGTGGGCACTGAAATTTTATTTTTTTATTATGTATCCTCTAAATAAAAACTTAAATTGTGAAAAAAACAGTTCATAGGTAAACGACCACTTCTTGAAGATTCTAAGCAGCAATCTGTAACACCTGTTTTACTTCAATTTCTTATCTTACATTCTCTTTCAGACAAACCTTTAAGGCAGATGTCTCCCTTTTTCTTTCAGAAGGGACTAGAGGGACTTGCGGGTTCTCCAAGTCAGTAAAGAAGCTTTGATCTAGTGGCATATTGGTGGAAACATCTGCATCTCACCACAGTGAACTCCTCTTGCATTCAAAGGCAATTGGGAAATATACCTATTGAGGTTATGCATCATGTTACTTTGAATTCATCATGAGGAGGTATTGTTGAGAGGAATTTGAAAAACATCCCCGAGTCAGGGATTTTCGCTGGTTTCTTCACTCAAGGAGTTTCTGCAGTGAGGCGTATATCCACTTGCAACGATGGAATTATGGTGCCAACCAATGACCTCATTCTCATGTTTAAGTCACCAGGTCCACCTGCCAACATTAAGACAGGTTATCTTAATTGCAGAATAAGGCCATACATTCCAAACCCTCTCTCATGTTTCCAGTGACAACTGTTTGGTCACTTGAAGACATCATGTTGTGGTTCCTTGATGTGTCCTACTTTTGTTCTTGCCCTATACAGTAGGAAGAAAAAGAGGTGCAGTGTTTGAAAATGATTCATAACATTACTTATCCTGAGGCTTAAAAGTTGCTGTCCACCAATTGGATGTATGCTGCTGCACTTTGTTTCACTATTGCAATGGGAGTGTAGACAGATCTGTGTTTCCAAAAGAATCATTCTCAAAACAAATTAAAAGTCTTTTGACCTCCGTGGTTAAAAAAGTTGATAAATCAACTTCAACACTCATCTCTGTCCCTTACATGCGAGATTCACTTCCTGTGGTTTCGGATACAGGCATTTCCTCAGATAGATCTTCTTTTCTCACCTCAAGATGCAAACGATCATTTATTCACATCCTCAGTCACTGGAATCCTTTTCTAACAGCAAAGACCTTCTCAATCAACCTAGGGCCAGGATCCATGGAGGTCAGTAGACCTCCCTCAAATAAAGACAGTGAAGAAAAATGGTATGGTCGTAAACAGAAGGGTTCTCCACTCAATTTACTTGCACACAAGTAAAAATGGCCACCTTGATACAATGGAACTGTCAAGGTTTACATTCTAATCTGGATGACATCAAAGTACTGATTGCTTCCTGTCATACTGTATGTCTTTCCTTACAGGAAACATTTTTGAAACTTTCTGATACAATCACTTTTCAGCTGTTTTCTTTGTACAGAAATGACAGGCTGTGTGATGGACGAGTGAATGGACACATCTTTGGAGGCTGTAGTCATCCGTGTTTCTTTGGGTCATACCATCACTGTTTGTTGTCTCTACCTGTTGCGTGGAGAGACATATCATCAGTTAGATCTTTATGCTCTCATTGATCAGTTGCTGTCACTTTTTTTCATCCTGGGGAACTTTACTGGATATCACATATCACCCCCTCTGGGGAAGTGCTGATATTGATAAGAGGGGTTGCTCTATAGAGCATATGGTCTCTGATCACAACCTTTCTCTTTTCAATACTGGTTCTTCTACTTACTTTCATGCATATAGTCAGTCCTTTACTTTTGTTGATCTCTCAATTTGCTCCAATTTACTATTCTCCCATTTTTCATGGAGGGTTGACGATAATTCACAAGGCAGTTATCATTTTCCTATAATTTTGATAGAAAATGGCTGTGGTCAATGCTACCTGACCCTCGTGCCTTCATGGAAGGTGGATCACACAAACTGGCCCTTTTTTACTGCTCTCGCAGAACTTCATCCTGCCATCATCTGTAAGCCATCAATAGAAGACTGTTTAGCAACAATAACTGACTGTATTATACAAGCAGCTGCTCGATGTATTCCTGAAACCTTGACACATTTTCACAATATCCTTGTCCGTGGTGGAATCCTGCCTGCCACACGGCATGGAAGGCCCCAAAATGGGCCTGAGATACTTTCCATAGATATCTCACACTCTCAAACTGAATTTCTTTCCAGCATGCCCCTGTGCACATGATTGGTGGGTAAGATGTCAAAGCCAGGAGGAATCTTGAATTAAGTTCACAACTAGCATGTCTTCTACCATCAGTTCCAAAGTCATATTGGACAAGATTTGAAAGATCAGTGGGCAATATATTTCTGTCCCCCTCTTGATCTTGCTCTCTGATGGCCAGGAAGTAGCTGATACCCAGAGCATTGCCAATACTCTAGGTGAAAGCTTTTGCTGGGTATCTAGTACTTCTGCTTCTTCTTCTACTTTCTTAGTCATCAAGACTTGGACAGAGCAATCACCTCTTTCTTTTCGAGCTAATTGTCTCGATGACTATAATTGTCCCTTTACATTGGTGGAACTTAAACTGGTTCTTCATCAGTTAGACCTGATGATATACACTATGAAATGCTGCACTATCTATCTCCTGCTTCTCTTGCTATTCTTCTGATTGTTTTTAACTAGATCTGGCAAGAGAATATTCTTCCTGTTGCCTGGTGCCAGTCTATTGTCCTACCTTTCTATAAGCCTGTGAAAGATCACAAGATTTCTTCAATTACTTTGACAAGCTCTCTCTGTAAGACTTTAGAGAGGATGGTTAATGCTCATCTTTTTGGTTCCTTGAATCAAACAATCTCCTTTCGCCCACTCAGTGTTGGTTCTGATGACAGTGCTCCACTATAGACCACCTGATTTGACATGAAACATCAACTAGAGAAGCCTTTCTCAAATGACAACATCTTGTATTAATATTAGACATTGAGAAGGCTTATGATAGAACGAGGAGGTTTGGCATTTTGCGAGACCTCTATGTGGGTTATGTGGCCATTTACTCATTTTTATTAATTTTTTATCAGACAGGAAATTCCAAGTTCATGTCGGTTTGATACTTTCTTGTACTTTTCTTCAGGAACTTGGAGTCCCTCAGGCTGTATTCTGAGTATAACACTTCTCAGTGTGAAGATTATTGCCATCACTGAATAACTCCCTGTTACTGTTTCAATTAGGCTCCATGTTGATGACTTTCACATCTTATATCAGTGATCAAACATGAGATACATTGAGCAGCAGCTGCAAACTGCCCTCAATTGTTCACTGACGTGGACTACAGTAAACAACTTTAACTTCTCTCTCTCTAAAACCATTTGCATGCACTTTTACCACCAACGGGGTATTCGCCCTGATCCTGAACTCCGTATTGATGACGTTTCGCTGCTTGTGGTCCCTGAGACCAAGTTCTTGAGGCTTATCTTTGACTGTAAGCTGACCTTTATACACCACATTAAGCAGATACAGGTCAAATGCACAAGAGCACTGAACATCCTTCGTGTCCTCTCTACTGCCAGTTGGGAAGCAGATCAATGTTCTATGTTAAAGATATATCGAGCTCTTATTCGATTGAAACTCAACTACACATCAGTGGTCTATGGCTCTGCCAGACCCACGGCCTTAAAGATGCTGAACCCCATTTATCATTAAGGACTTCGTCTCTGCACTGGGGCTTTCCGTATCTACCCAGTTCAGAGCTTATACATAGAATCTCATGAACTTTTCCTGCACCTTCGCCGTTTGCAACTGTTTTTACTATATTCTTCAAAACTTCATTCCGTACCAAAGCGTCCCACCTAGGGATGTGTTTCCATTTTTCAGTGGGACATACTTTATCAGAATAGACAATCTACCATTGCTCCTTGGCTTTCATGTCCAGGTGCAATTGAATGAATTGGGTCTGTCCTTGGATAACATTACAGAATCCACTGGTCAACCCATTCCACCATGGCTTATTACAGTTCCCAAGTGTGACCTTTCTTTAAGTCGTTTGAGAAAAGCTGATACTCTCTATAGGAAGTACCGTCTTTTATTTACTGAACATCTTTCAAACAATCTTTCCATTCCAATTTATACATATGGTTCCAAATTAGGTGACTCTGTGGGCTCTGCTATGGTTTGTTGTGGTTCAGTTGTTGCGTGCAGAATCCTCTCTACAGCTTCTGTATTCACTGCTGAACTGTATGCCATTTCTCTTGCCCTGGATCACATATCAGCTAAGCAGTACTCAAACTGCACTATTTATACTGACTCACATAGTTCTCTACTGGCCCTGGAATCACTTCACGTTGGTTCACACCCTATTTTCACTGATATTCAAAATCAAATGGTCCATTTCCCATTAAAATCTACTTCTATCCAGTTTTTCTGGGTACCAGGTTACGTTGGTATTTGCAGGAATGAGCTTGCAGACACTACAGCTAAATCTATCTGCTCTGGTACTATCACCACTGTGTCTATTCCATACATGGACTATGGTCCTGTATTCAAGACTTGGCTCCATGCCAGCTGGCAGTCGCCTTGGAGTGAGCAACATGAAAACAAGCTTTTCCAAATAAAACCCTATATTGGCCACAGTTTTTTAACTCATTATTTTCTTTTATCTGGAACTGATGTAGTGTGTGTAACATTCAGGTCACAATAAGCCACATTTTACAACTCTCAATGATGGCATTATTTTAAACATGTTCTGTCTTAAGGTTAGACAATGTTATTGGCGATGGTGACACTGTCCGCCTTAGAGATGTTTTTAGTTTTTTAAAGGCCATTAATCTTTTTAATGCTATTTAAGTTTTTTAATTTTTACATTAGACCCTCTTTAAGAATCAAAGTAAATATAGTTTGATTTGAAATTAGAAAATGTCCGTAACATCAAATAACTCGAAACCAGGACTGGAAAGGCCAATTTCAGGTGACTGATGTTGCTGTTTGAACTACCTGTTAAATCATCCTGGCAAGTTATTATTAAAATTTTGCTACAAGTCTTTTAAAACTTTTATTACTTTACTTTTTGAAAATGGCCATAATGTCAAATAACATGGAACCAGGACAGGAAAGGCCAACTTCAGGTGACTAACTGTGGTTTTTGTACTTACCTGTTAATCTTCCTGGTGAGTTATGATAATTACAATTATGCTACAGAAAGTCCTTTACAACTTGTATTACTGTAGTTTTTCTATTAACATTGTAGACTAAATACAACATAGGTTTTATGCTATTTATGTTTTTTTTTCAAACTTTGTTTTGCTTTACCTTAATTTCCTTTTATGAATTTTACTAAATTTACTTTAATTTTAACATTTTACTGGATATTTGGCACAGATAGCCTAGCTGCTTTGTGCCATAAAACACCAAATCAACCAACCAACTAGCCAATGTTTCATTAATTAGTTATTCTCGCATGAAATGGCAAAAGAAAAACATATATTAAAGTTAGGTTTGTTTACTGATATTGTCCACAGATAGCCCTTTGTGCAGCTTTGTGCTTAATAAGAAACAGTGACAAACTATAAGTGAACAATAAAGATGTGAAGTTATGCATAAGACAAAATGACTTCTAGTTAATTTCTGTGAAGAGTTTAAAGGCATGTACATATTTTCATTTTCTAATTTTAACCTTGTAATTGCACTGTATGGTGATGGTAATAGCCAAATTTAGCAGTGATATAGTAAAGAAAGTGGAAAATAAAATATAAACATTTACTTTCAAAGCTTTTGATATTCATTTATGAGGTTCTAGTGATTGTGTAAATGAATATCAAAAGCTTTGAAAGTAAATGTTTATCTTTTATTTTCCACTTTCTTTACTATATCTTTACTACTAGTGATTATGTAAATGAATGTGAAAACTGAAAAGTAAAAAACAATATTTTTGTACTTCATATAAAATTACGTTGTAGTTAAACTATTCATGAGTCCAAGTTTACTCAGTTGAACTTAGTAATGACATTTTTTATTTGGAAAAGTAGAAAAATCCAGTTAAATATTTTATTTTCTGTGCAAATAACTACATAAGATAAGGAATTTATATTGGAAATAGTAAAAAAAAATAGAACTTAAATATTTTTATAAAACTACATGCTTCTAGGAGAGTTATTACCAAAATTTCAAAAAATTGCATCTCTTAGTTTTATCTTTGGAATTAAATGTAATGATAGTGATGTCAAGTGATATGTGCCATAGCACAGTTTCAGAAAGGTTAATACCCAAAGCACCTAGTTTGCAAGGTGTTTACATGCAGGAGTTAGCATATCACATGCACTTCATGTACTGCAGAAGCTCATGCACTTCTTTATCATTGTGCTGCAAATCTATTTTTGATAGTCAAAATTTGGATTTCTTTGGGTTTAGATCCCAGTATGTCAGTGTTTTTCACATGCTCATTTTGTGAGATGACATATATCTCTTATAGCATTTGTCCTCTAGTCAACTAATGTCTGAGGTTTTTTATCAGTCACCTGAGCGTTTTTTGCTGGAATCACACACTCTCCTACTTATGAAATTGTCAATATTATCTTCATCTGTCCTGTCCATTCACATGTGGCTTTTATGCCACTGGTTCTTATGTATTATTAATATGTGCATCTTCTCTCAGCTTATTTGAGGGATTTCTGGGCAGCATTTTTTTTTTCAGTCTGCAGTGTTTGGTGGGCTGCCAGATTAAACATTTCCTTATCTTTTCCATTTCCTATTTCATATGTTTCTCCTTTCTCTCCTTTACCATTCCCTTCTTCTTAAGCCACATCTGTATGTCATGCTGTTGTTTCCCAGTGTCTTGCCAGGTGTCAGTTATACTGATGACTACTCTATAGATTCAGGTCTGATGAGGCCAGACTAGGTCCTCTCTAAGGGGTGTGGGAGAACTTTACCATTGATCCTTAGGTTCTTTGAGTTTTGCCAGAAGGATTCTCCATTCTTTTTCTTTCACCTCCTCCTTTATCTCCTATATTGGTTCCGTCTTTCCTCTCAAGATGCTGTCTCCTGCCAATGTTTCTTAGAAGCAGTCCAGCCATTTCTCATCAAGGGTGGGAAAGGACCATTTCCTATATGTATATACTTCTCTCTTCCCTGTTTCATTTCTGTCATTCAATCCACTCTATGTCAGGTTCTTGTGTGGCCTCTCTTTGTCTGCTATAAGCATGGTTGCTTTTCCCTTTTCAGGAATAATTTCCATTAACTCTTTCTCTTTTCTGATCCCTTCTTCTAAACCTTCATTCACGAGTATTTAATCCATTTTTTCCCATACCTCTTCTATGTTTGTATATCAGTGGAAAATTTTCTGTCATTGATTTATCCAGTATGGATTGACCTCTTCCTCAGTTATCAGAATTTTTTAAATAATTGTTTGATAAGGGTCTGTACATTTAACCATTGTAGGATATTGAATGACCTTGTCATTTAACTTCCATATTACTCATTTTTGCTGTGTTTTCTTCTATTATTTCATTCTCTACCAGTAAATACTTCATTGTCATCCTCCACGTACTACTCACTTTCCAGATTTGAATCTAAATGTAGATCTACTTGCCCTTTCCCTTCCCATTTGAACCACTAGGATAATGTTTCTTATACCACCTTTCCTTGAAGATGTATTTCCTTCTGCTCTTGGCTTGTTGCTGTTACAGCTCAGATTTATTTGCCATCACTGTCTATCCCATTTTGTACCATAAAACTTGTGTTCTTTTGTATCCAGACTATTCTCTCCTCCACAAAACATCAATGAAGGTAATTTTGGCATCACTCCTATATACCTTCCATATCCCACATTTACTCCTGCTTGGATCTGGATAATCTTTTGTATCTGGTTTATGCTTTAATATTTTATCTGTTGTGCACAACTTCCTTCTGTTAAACCATTGGAATCCCTTCATTTCCCATGATGTTTCTCTTATCACCCTTACCAATTGTATACCTTAGATTATTTGTATTGAATATTCATCCATTTCTTCTGAATCTTCTGAATTGTTTTGTCTCATCCCATCAGATTTGTCACCTCTAAAGATTTCTGGATGCTCATTTTTGTCCTTCTTGGGAAGAAATTATTCAGGCCAGAATGTGGACCATTCCCCATACTTTTGTGTCTTATTACCTACATTATCTTGCAGTTTCCTGCTCAGATGGATATTACTTTCCTTTTGTAGCCATCCTACATTTACTTTTATTTGATGGAACAGTTTCTTTCAGGGGCTTTGTATTATAATCCTGCTCTGTAGCAAGTGGTGCCTATCCACATATGATGTTTTTAAAATTATGCACCACATGATCTGTAAGGTCTAATTATGTTAATACATTATACACTCATGAAGTAAAGCAGACAGAGATTACTTTTCATCTCCATTGTTCCTTTGATAATTGGAATTGGGAAATGTCTGCTTTTCAAAACAAGGTGCAATCACACATTGAATTTTCTCTGGTGATGCATTCCCATGAAATCTCCAATACATATCTTCTCCTTTCAGTGAAGTATGGGAGTTTTTACTACTTACCAGCCCTTAGTCACTGAGATGGTGGATCATAATGGAATCCTCCTTTGTGCACAGTTTCATCTATTTGAAAATAGGGTAAGTTGTATTCTGCCTGTGTAGAATGTGTTTGTACTTCTGATGTTTTATATCAGATACTGCAGGTATGGACTGAATCTTTCTATCTATGTTACATTTCACCCTTTCAAATGGGAACACTCTTTCCTATCACCATACGGAAGTAATTTCTTGCGAGACTGGTACTGGTTGAAGCTGTGCTAACCAACATAAGTCCTCACATGTGAGTGGGCTGGAAATTTCATCCTACTGAAGACTGAATGTTACATTCCCAATGTCAATTGATTCTGAACTGGGACTAACCTTCCATGTTGCATTTCTTGCATCCTGACATTGTCTGAATGTATATTCCCAATATTTTTTATTCTATGTTCCTCTTCTCTTCTAGTTCCTACACCTAAGATGAATAGTTGAGGACTCTTCCTACCAGGGGCTGGTTGAGTTCCTCCCATTGCCATTGGTCTGGACTGAGGTTAATCTTTTGTTTATGATCCAATGCACCCTAACAGCTCTATACACTTTCTTTTTTCCTTTTGGATTTGAAATGGAAAATTTGTTCCAGTACTTGTTTGCATCACAACACTTGTTTGTTGGCTTCACTTTGGTGAATAGTACACCTGGTTCATATGTGAGCTTCATGTTTTCTAAGTGATTTACAAATTTTTGTGTGGGATTATTAGTTAGACATTGTTCAAAGGGCAGTAAAACAATGACAATTATAAATTGATGTATACTATTACAAGTTAAAAGCTGTTCATAATAAACATGTGTAGTTTTATGTTGAAATTTGAAATCACTCTAGAAAGAAAAGGGTAATTTAGGTTTTTGGCTACAAACTCAGTCCAGTTGATTAATCATGTATAAACTTATTAGGGTAGAGAAAATAACAAGTAAAATATAAAATTTTATCCAAAAAAGTTTGACATTTATTTAGGAGACTTTAAAGATTATGAAAATGAGATTTAAAGTTAAAGAAAATTATTTTTAATTTTAGTATAACAATCACTTTACATTTGGAGCAGTAAACAGTTTGACTGCCTATATTCATGTAGAAGTTTTTAGTGAAAATACCTCATTAGAAATTCATGTTTTTTCTACAGATTATTTTAATGATTACTGAAAGTGTGCAAAATTTTAGGAAGATACATAAAACATCAGAATTTATAATACGGAAAAGAGAAATATACAAGATTAAATTGGTATCACACAGTTCTCCATTTTCCATTCATTATTTATAAATTTAAGGTTTTTACGTTCTTGGCTCTACATTCTTATTCTGCACACTGTATTGATATACACACAAAATATTGTACATGTATAGCATGTTCTGTGTCATTTAGTAATCTATCTAAAAATGTCTATTTTTAGCATTTAAATACATTCTGTGTCAAGATATAGCTGATCTCCAAGCAGAAACAGCCATTACATGAGACTTTTACTTGTTTGTTTAGTGTCATCAGTACATGGAAAAGCCACATTTGCTTTGATTGTTATGGCAGAGTCTTCTTCAAGTGAAGTTTTATTGATGCCAGACTTCAGACACTTTTTTTTTTTTTTATATTTGTACATCAGCTGATCCACTTGTTATATATTCAACTTTGTACCTAAGTGATCCACAACTTCTTCCTTTCATTGTTAAGAACCATCTTGTCAGTCACTTTATCAGGAAAACTAACAAGAAAAAGTATTGTATAATAAGTTATATTTGGTGATTTAGGATTCTCTACATATTAAGTCTAATCAGTGGAACTTGATTGAATAGGATGATTATGAAGATGAAGAAGAGGAAGAAGAAGTTTCAGGAAGAAAAAGAAAAAAAATGAAATCTCGACTTGGTGGATTTATTTTGGATGAAGCTGAAGTTGATGATGAAGTAGAGGAAGATGAAGAATGGGAAGAAGGTGCTGAGGATATGATTGATCGTACGAGACCTAATGAGGAAGATACTTCGCGCGATCTAGAGAGTCATCGGCGTCTTCAAATGATGTGGACGTTAGTAACCTAGTTTACTATAGCAGAGTAATAATTTTGTGTTTGGTATTTATTTTTCTGAGATTTAATCTGAGTTAATTGATAAATATTTGTTGTGTGTATTATTTTCATCGGTACTAACTCGTACAATAAACTTACTGAACATTTCAAGAAACACTGAATTTTCAATTTGGAACTAAATGTCATTAGTTTTGAAATTTTTTATTCATGGAACACCTGAATTGTGCAATTAAATTTACATTAAATAAAGGATTTGTGGCTACTTGGTCAGTCATATCACAAAGTTAAATAAGTGAATGGGTTTGTGGTTAATATGTACTATAGAATAAAAACTAATATAAAAAGCTTCTCTGTGCCTCATATATCTCAGCTGACTTGATGAACCTTGATGTTGGATGAAAGATCATGTTGGCACTGGATATAGCAGTTATAGAGTGGTTTACATGCTGTTACATATTCTTTGCACTCTTCAGTTTTTAGAATTATGATAAAATTAACATATGATTTGTCACCATTTTGGAAACAGGGTATATATTTATTTTGAATGGAAGGTTTTTAGAATAAAGTAGAACTTATTTATTTACTATACCAGAAAAAGAAATCCTCATTGGACCAAACATACTCGCCCTTTCGGCCATGGGGGTATTGTAATGTGATGGTCAAGCCCATTATTCATTGATAAAAGAGTAGCCTAAGAGTTGGCAGTGGGTGGTTGTTATGTAAATATCATGTAAAGGTTGTCGAGAGTGTTATGTAAATGTTATGTAAACGACAACCATGTCAAGTGTTATGTAAATGTCATGTAAATATCATATAACGTCGTATTTGAATTCCCATATTTATTATTTATAATTCTATATTTATATTATTGTTTTGAGGTTTAAATCGGTGAAATTTAAAATAACATTTTAGAATTAATTAAAATTCATTTAGAAATTTTTAAAACTAAATATATTGATCACTTGTATTGGCCTGGTGTTTGTGCTGTGGAATTCTGGGAAGTTACGCGATATAGTATATAAACAGATGGCGATGCGAGAGACGGAATCGTACATTTTTACTCGGGTCAAGAAGTGAATCATCCATTTTTACTTGGATCAAGAAGTTTGTCTCGTTTGAGAAAGTTTAAACTGAATTTGTGAATAGAGCTAGATCGACTAAAGCGGTGAAAAATTTTATTCCGTCAATCTTTACAATTTAGTCGGATTACGGATTATATCGAAAGTCAATAGGAATTGGACTGTGAACTTTTGTTTGAAATTACCCATTCAAACTTCGAAAATTTCTCCGTGGGACTGAATTCAACGCCTAGATTGAAATTTTGGATTTCGGATTTGGACACTTATCCTGGATCATATTATTAAGCACAGGCCAGTACCTTTTTTGTATTGTAAGTTGTTTTGATGGTTGAAATTGGATATCTGTTATTGCCATTGGATAATTTATTTTGTGTCTATCACATAAGTAGATAATTATAATAAATTATACAAGCTGCTATCTGTGTCTTTCTGTTGCGTTCAGTCCACATAAAAACGTAACAGTGGTAATGACTAACTGCCTTCCCTCTAGTCTTACACTGCTAAATTATGGATAGCTAGCACAGGTAGCTCTCATGGAGCTTTGTGTGAATTTCAGAAAGAATGATCATTAAAAGAAACTTAAACTTTCAGGTCAGGATTTATATTACCTGGTAAACTTCTTTCTAAATATTAATAATAATAAACATGAATATTTTTTATTAAACTATTAACTTTTATTTTTTAATTATTTTAGGTCTCAAAAGGAAGATGAAATTGAAGATTACTATCGTAGGAAATATGCTGAAACTTCAGCAGCTGAACGTGGATACAGGGAAGGAGATACTGAGCTTTCTGATGAAATCACCCAACAAACTCTTTTACCTGGTGTTAAGTAAGTGAGCTTTTCTGGTTAATCACATGCTTTAGGCATTCATGTAGTTTCCATAGGTTATTGAAGATATTTATTTATCTTTTTAACTTAGCATAGCTATTGCAATGTTTTTGACACTGTTTTATCAACTTTTCATCCACTGCACATGTAGATATATTTCTTGAATTCCTGTATTTAAGGTACTACTTTAAATGTACAGTCTACTCAGCTATTGTTGTTTTTGTTTTTTTTCAGAAATAATAATTATTTACTAAATACCATTTACAGAGAGAACTAAAACGTGTTGTCAAAAATAATTGTTGTTTTTGAAATTAGAGACCCAAACCTGTGGATGGTAAAATGTAGAATTGGAGAAGAAAAGGCAACAGTTTTAACTCTGATGAGAAAGTTTATTGCTTATCAGCACACTGAAGAGGTAATGTGGCCAGTGTTTTAATATCTTGTAGGTGTATAACAGATAATTGTTTGAAAAAGTATGACCCCTGTTCAGTTAAATATACTAAAATATTAAGAGTTGCTTTATTTCTCAAATGTATCAGATATATTATTTTAATGTCATAGTTATTTGATGTAAAAAGGCTTTGAATTTCTGAAATTCAAACTGGATGTTTTGTCAATATATCTTATTGTTTGAATTGTTTTATTTCAAACCTCTTTGGCATAGAGATTTGATCTATAAATCAGTTTTATTTTTACTGCATTTTAAATTTAGTCAAACATATTTGGTATTTTGTAATTCAACATTATAATAATGTTTTCAGTGAAACTTGCTGTATTTACAATGTCCATGTTCAGTGTTTCTTAGTATTTGTATTACTGTTGAGCACTAATGTTGTCAACAAAATCAGCATATAGTTACTTTTTTTTCAGTGTTTTAAAGTAACTAATGTTTTTCATATTGACAGCCTCTTCAAATTAAAAGTGTGGTTGCTCCAGAAGGAGTTAAGGGATACTTGTATATTGAAGCTTATAAACAGACTCATGTTAAACAAGCCATTGCAGGAATAGGAAATCTGAGAATGGGTCAGTGGCAGCAAACTGTAAGTATTACACAAAATGCTGTATCATTTTTATTATTTTGAATCAAGACTGTTGTTCATTTGTATAAGTCATGAAAACAAACTTTATATCTACATTTGAAATAACTACATCAAACATAAAGTGCCTGAATGATTTATTTACTGAATGGTAGAGAATCGGGTAATGATGTTACAGTATAAATGAATTTAATCCTTGTTATTGCCATCGAGCATGGATGGTCGCATTTAACGTTTTATTGAATTAAGTATTGTTTATAATCAGTAATGATGCTTGAAAGAAAAAAATACAGAAAACAAAGCATTTCAAGAAATTGCATCTATGTTTTCATAACAAACTAAAATTGTAAGATACTAAAAATGTTACAAAAGAAACTTAAGAATTGATGTAGAATGCTTCTCTAGAGCTTAAATTCCCATGTACCACATATGTCAAGGGTGGCCAAACTTGCTAATTGTGAGAGCCACATATGATAAACTTCAGGTGTTTCAGAGCCACAAGATACAAATAAATATTACACGTTTTTATTGTTACACACATTTTGCTATGTAAATTTTATATAAATATCAATAAATACATAATAATATTTGTTCATGTATGTAGTTTTTTTAAACAGTTAATTTGTATTAGTTTCAATTAGGTCCGGCATGACCAAGCGTGTTAAGGCGTGCGTCTCGTAATCTGAGGGTCGCGGGTTCACATCCACATCGCGCCAAACATGCTCACCCTTTCAGCCACGTGGGCATTATAAAGTGATGGTCAATCTCACTATTCGTCGACAAAAGAGTAGCCCAATAGTTGACAGTGGGTGGTGATGACTAGCTGCCTTCCCTCTAGTCTTACACTGCTAAATTAGGGATGTCTAGCACAGATAACCCTCGAGTAGTTTTGTGCAAAATTAAAAAAACAAAACAAATAGTTTCAGTTATCACAAAGTACACAAATATATACCAAATGTTTTCAAATTCTTGGCTGATTTTTGTTTTAACTATGTTGAGCATATTTAATACGGTAATGAACAATGGAAACATCTGAGAAAAATATGTAAATTTACATTTCATTAATGTTAAATGAGACTGCCAAAAATAAAAATAAAATGTGTAAGAACAGATATTTTTAATGATATATATTTCTCTTGGTAAATATATGGTCAAAATGTGGAGGAAAATATGTAGAACAATAAAATTAGAGATATTTTAATCAGATACCACCTTACAAAATTTTAGTCTTATCATAATATTTTTCTGACACAAACAGATATTGATACAATTATCAGGCTATTTACTGCTAGTAGAGGTCTTGTGAGTTTCCATCTTGGTTATGAGACATTGAAATTCCAGCTGATATGTTGTCAAGGATGAATGAATTAGCTTCGTCAGGTGTTGATTTGTAAGGATTGCATGATACTTCGACTTCACAAACTTCGTTACAGAGTACAGTGATTCACGGCAGTATGTTATGCTGAAATATTGAGATGAGTCACACACTGGTTTTCTTCAGTTCGGGATATTTTATTTCTGGAACTCAACTGTAGAACTGACAAGTTTATCCAATGAAATGTCAGCACTGTAAAGTGCATTTTTAATGTCAACACCACAAATTGTTTCTTTTAGTCCCACTGAATCCAGCATCTCTTCTTTCATAGTTACATCAGAGGAAACATAATGAACAAATACTGCCAGTTGTGGGTTGTCTTTATCTCTGTAGATTTGTCAAGGGCTAAGCTGAATGCAAGGGAGTTCTTTAATCATTTGGCATTTTGTCTGCAACATCAGCTGGTATTTGTGTTGTTAGTAACTGCAGTTTTATGTTATTTGTATCTAATCCTGCAACAACTTCAGCTATATTCTTCTTAACAAATTCACAATCAGAATATGGGCATTTAGCACGAGCAGTATTCCATGATATAACAAAACTAACTTCAGTCGTTGTATTAGTTTCCTTACTGAACGTTGTCAACAGTGTCTGCTGGCTATTTAGTGGTGATTGTAACACCACTAATTATGATGTAGGTGCTTAATCAGACAAAAAGATTTTTATGATTTGTTTCAAAGTAGCATTTCAAGTTACTGGTTTTATAATGACTGAGCAACACATTGCAGATAATACACAAAGGTTTATCACCTTTAATGGTAAATGCAAAATTTTCCTCACACTCTGGCTTAAATTTTCTGTTTTCATCTATAAAGTTTGTTTCTTACAGTATGATGATGCCAGCTTCCTTCACAAAATTTTCACAGACGCTTCTAAAAAATTAAAGTAAAAAGAAACAGTAAGCTCCAACATGTGCAATGCAACCAAATTCTACAGCACCTAGTATCATGCTAACACTCCACTAATTTCACTGTTTACAACACAGCCACAATCATGCAATTGCAAGCTATGCCCACTAAAACTGACATTGTGGGCACCAGTTTGTATGATTGCTGATTCTCCAGCACAATTCCTTTGTAATCCTTGCTAATCTGAAATTTCTTTAATCCCTGACTCAAATCTAGGATTTAAATTATGAAATATATTTACTCACCAAGAACATTAAATTTACGTTTTAATTAAGTGGACTCTCAGCTTATACCCCAGAGGTAAATAATTATGAAGTTTTAAATACTTTTATTTACTTTTTATATTAATTGTGATGCAAAAAGGAGCTAAACTAACATATTTCCATGAGCTGCATATTATGTTAAAGAGCCGCATGTGACTTGTGAGTTGTATTTTGGCCACCCCTACCCTACATGTGTGTTCAAGGTATCTTGAGTAAGAGAGCACTTTTTTGTGCTTGTAAACTAACAGTAAGGTAGATTGGTGTGAGGGGCTGCCAAGTGTAATTTGACAGTTTTGCTTCTCTGCTTTTTTTTTTTTTTTACAGCTTTTATTCATTAAGGGAAAATGTAAAAGTTTTTATAATGTATATTATAATCATGTTTAATTACAAAATTAAGAAATAATTTTTTGTTGTAACTCTTTCTATGTTTTACCCGTACTTCATATTTTTATTTCTTTATGTATGATTGATGTACAACTGCAGTTCATAGTAACTCATCCTCCTTGAAGATAATTAGAAAAAGTATGGAATTTTAAAATGTTTCTACTATGTTAGTCTTAGCACTCGTGATGCTTGAATAACATACTCTTCATGTGGTACTTACCTCAGAAACCAAGAGCCTTATATATTAATAGTTTATTAGTGTTTTTATAATGAAATAAATGACTTAGATGCATTTTGTCCTTTCAAAATTGGACATTGTTAATTAAATAGGTTCTGAACATATGATTATGAGCAAAAAAAATGAAGCCATTTTTTAATTTACTTTGCACATTGTTTGTGAAGGGTTATTATTAGTTGGTATTTTAAAAGGAATAATAATTATTAATTTCATTGTGGGATGTATATTCAGTTTTTATATATTTTTGGGTTGACTGGGTTAACTTGTATGGTTGTGATTATAGATGGTACCTATCAAAGAGATGACTGAGGTACTAAGGGTAACTAAAGAACAAGCTCATCTGAAACCAAAGCAGTGGGTTAGATTAAAGCGAGGAATTTTTAAAGATGATCTTGCTCAGGTAAGGTAATTGTAATTATTTTTCATTAACTCCATAACCACAGTTTTTTTTTCTCTGTGCATGACACATGGTTTTAATGTCTTACATTCAACTTTTATTAAACTCATTTTTTATGTTATAGCAATTACTATAGCATAAAGTCTTGGTTAATAATCTATATTTTAAAAGTATACAAGTTTTAAGTTCTTAATTCTTCAAAGCAATATTTAAAAAATCCTGAATGACTTCTAGTGTGACACATTTTCTCTAGGCATCTTCGCTTCCAAAAATTACAATATCAAATGTAATTTACTAACTATAAAATTTTCATTGAGAAGATAAACTGTAATTTTTATAGTCTTCAATTTTGTTTGGTTACAGAGGAACCAAATAGAAAGTCAGACACATTGTGTTGCACCTACCTGTTACATCATTTCTTTCATGATTTTTTTATTTTTCTCTCTTATGTTTAATTATGTGTTATCTACAACCAGTAGGAAGTTAAATTTTTCTTTAAGCCAAGTGATATATTATATAACATTGTGTTCTGAACAGATAATCCTCAAGCTCCATTCCTATGGGAAAACTAACAACTATCTTGGATGAATTTGTAACACCTCTTGTTACATATTTAGAAAATCAGAATATTTTTGAGAGTTACGGGAAATTGTCTATTTTTTGCTTGTCATTAATCTGCATTCTGTCATACATTATTTAATTAAATATAAACTTTAGTACATTACTACAATTAAGTGTCAAAGAATGTAGGACAAAATGATATTAACAATAAGTGGGCAGCAAGAGAAAAGAAGATTGGATAAAATAAGTATATTATTTCATGCTTTTCATCTTTGTTCTTTATTTATTATTATAAAAGTAATTAAAATGTAAAAATAAGATATTTTTAGGATAAGAAAAATTAGATTGGATAAAATAAATAATAGCAATATGATAAAAATATTTCACGAAACATATTTGTGAGTTACTAGTGGATAATGTAATTTGATAATGTAACAGTTGTTAGTCATGGTTCAAAGGGCAATAAACTTTAAATGTTGATATACTGTTACAACTTTAAAGTTACTTAAGATAAACAAATGTAGTTTCATGTTACAGTTTGAAGTCACTCTAGAAAAAAAAGTAATTTTATATATTTTTTTGGTGGTTATAGGGTTGTTCAAAATGACCAGTCCTATATAGAGATAGGGTAGATAAAATAACAAAATACAAAGTGTTACTAAAAACAAATGTTTGAAATGTACTTAGGAGGTTTTAGGGATTTCACAAAGGAAGTTTGAGATTTTTTAAATGGAAAAAAGTATTTTTCACCTTAACATGAAAGTTATTTTTCACTTGGACTATTCAAAACAACTAATCAGTGTATTCATGGACAAATCTTTATTTTAATCTGTTAAAAATACTTCACTTAAAAAAATGATTTTTTTTGTGAAAAACGTATAATGATAACTGAAATATTGTGAAATTTTGGAAAGATGCACATACTTTATTGAAAGTATGAAGTATAAAAATTTCAAATGAATACAGAGGTCTCATGGTTGGTCAAATTGATTGAGCTTGTGTTGAGAGAGCTAGTTTAATACACAGTACAAATTAATTTAGCAAATCATTAATCTGCTATTTTCTGCAGTAACATTGGTACGTTGAAGTGATTGTAATTTCACTATTAAAAGATAATTTAAAATATAATATTACTTGTTTTTATTGTGAGACTTTGCTGTTATTGTAATGTATAACATACAGTTGGGTTCTTTTGTGATTCATTTGCATTCATCTTGTTATTTTCTAAGGTGGTTTTATGGTTATTTGAAATCAAATTATTTTGTCCTAAATTAATTGTGTGCATCAGTGTTTCCTAACCTTTGTTTGCTGCAGCAACCCCTTCAGTAGACAATGAACACTCATTTCCCCCTTCTAATAAATTTTCAATATAAGTACTAAATAAGTACAATTATGCTCCATGAATGGACAGAAAGCATTTGATAGTGGATTTCTTGCCAAAAACACACCCAAGAAGTTTTTTGCTCAAACATGTTGAAAGAAAAACCCTTATTTATAAAGGTTTTATTTTAACAAATATAACTTTGAAACCTTAAAAACATTTCTGTCTGTGACCTTGCTACCCTCTCAAAAGTATACCAAACCTCTGAAGTTTAAAAATGTTTACTGGGGGAAAATACTTCCCAGACTGGGAAATATTGGTACATATGATGTACTAAATTTTTGGTGTTTTTTCCATCTTGTTTTTATTATCAGTTTTTAAAAAGAGCATGCACTGGTTCATTATGGTACTGTGTTAGTCATTGATTGAAGAAAAAGCATATTATTATTTTAGGTAATAATATTTGGCTATTATTTACATATTTTCAAATTGTTACAAGCTAAACAGAGCATTGAGTATCTTACATTGTTTAAATTGATCATTTGTTTCTGTGTGCTGTTTAAAAATTTAAATATAAATAATGTTGGATGTAATTGCAGGTGGATTATGTTGACACAGCCCAGAATCAAGTTCATGTGAAATTAATTCCACGTATTGACTATACGAGACTTAGGGGTGCTCTTCGAGTTCAACAGAATGTAAGTATGCCTGCAGCTAATTATACTACACATGATACCTAAAGTCTGAACTTGTATGTATATACATATATGAGTGATTAGTAATCTTCCTGGCTTGATTGTTATTGGGTGTTATTCATAAGTTTTATAACATGTATGGTCTTATTTTTGAAAGATCTGTTGTTAGTTTCACATATTTTATAAATAGAAGTAGTTGAAAGAAAATAGCAAAGATGAGACATTGCAGGGATTTTAAAATTCCTAGGATTCATAGAAGATGGTGTGTATCATATGGGTATCACATGGAAGATCAGTGAAAATTTGTTTAAAATATGAGTTAAGTTGGTGTATGTGTGAGCTGGGAAGGATGGTTCAACATGCTTTTTTGCCACCCTTTAATCTTGTTCTATGGGAGCAAAATTTGAAGAGAAAAATTACATACGTTCAAGAACTTGTGATCAAGGTTGTGTCATGATGGTCTGTGATGTGAGGTACATGATTTACCCTACCAGGCATTTTGTTTGGGTTATGTGCAAGTTTTTTGTCCCATTTCGTATTTTTAAGTTTATATTTCTGGTTTTGGAGAGAAACTTAAACAATAGCAAAATATGAAAGGAAATTTCAGATTTGTGTTCACTAGTTCCCCCTTTCCCTGAAAACTCATTGATATCATGTGATAGAGCCTTTATGAGGTTCTTCAATAACATTAGAATAATTATAAAATTGAGATTAAAAATCATAGTGTTAGATAAAATTTAAACTTCAATTCTTCATAATGATATTGAACTTGCAGCATTACCTTTTTTATTGTCTTTATTTTTGTTAAGCAGGTACAACAGTGAATTTGAGAATCTTTTCTTGTTTGTAATTAAATACATTTTATGTAATTATAAAATAGAGATTTTTATTCCCAATAGAACTAGAAGTAGTAGTCAATTTTTTAACAAGTGATTATCTTGAAATTTATTAATTCATTCATCTAATAAAGCTACATTTGATTATTTCTGTTTAAACAAAAAATAATATTTTTGTTTTTGTGTGAATCTTGTTTGAGTTTTTTTATATTTACTGAATATTTTTCTTTCAGGAACCAGAGAAGAGAAAGAGAAACAAGCGACCACCAACTAAGTTGTTTGATTACAGTGCTATCAAGTTAGTGCTGTGCATAAAAGTATTTAAATAATTATGTGTTAGTGGATTTAACTTTATCTGATATTCAGATAACAAGCTCATGGTAATAAAAATTTAACAGTATTAATTGAAGACATCATTAATTTATTTTGTTGCTCTTACTTATTTATTTAAATGAAACTAACTATGAATTTGCAGTTTTTGTGGTAGAATTTAAGGACTTCTTACTAGCTTGGTTATGTTTCGTGAGAAATATTTGTACATCAAAGGAATCTTTTCACATTCAAAACAGTTAATGAATGGATTTAATCCCAATCATCAAATATATGAGCTTCTGTAGTCAGAAGCACTTGTCAGAAGGCTTTGATAAATGAAACAGACTGAGGTTTAAAAGCAAACTAATTTTTACAGGTATTATAAAAGTATTTAAACTTTGTTTCATTAAAATTATGTTCCTCTTTATGTCTTCCTTTATTCCAGTTGAACGAGATATAAAGTTAGTCATCTACATATATTAGAGTATGAAGCAATTAACATTATATATCCTATTTATAATTTTTGAACGTGTTTCAATAAAACATTACAGATATATCAGTTTATTCAAAATAGTCTTTTTATTGAAAATTTATATATCTGTTTGAAAACAAAAAAAGAATAGCTTATAAAATATATCAAATGCAAGCATATTATTGAGAAAAAAAATAGACGCTTTTGATTTGTAAACAGTTGAATAAATGATATTTACTAAATAAGTATTAAGTTATATTTCCATGTTCATTTTGTTATTGACTTAGCAAGTTGTGAAAATGATGATTAGTATGTTAAGAGGAATGTAAAATCAATTTTTTAAATAAGTAACAAACTAAAAATGTCATAATTTATTTCCAGAATTACGTAATTGAAATGACTGTCTTCACTGTATGGTAGGCATGGCATGGTGGGTTAAGGCGTTCGACTCGTAATCTGAGGGTTGTGGGTTCGAATCCCCATCTCACCAAACATGCTGGTCCTTTTAACTGTGGGTTGTTATATGTGATGGTCAATCCCACTATTCTTTGGTAAAAGAGTAACCCAAGAGTTGGCAGTGGATGGTGATGACTAGCTGCCTTCTTTCTTGTCTTACACTGCTAAATTAGGAATAGTTATCTCAGATAGCCATTGTGTAGCTTTGCATGAAATTCAAAACAAACCAAACAAACCTTTGTATAGCAGTTATTAAACTATAATTAAAGCTGTTTTTTTTTATATTACCATTAACCCAATATTCTACATACGTTGCATACAATAACTACTGGTTTTGTTTATGAAAAATAATTGCCAATGCTGGTTTGAAAAACACCTGAATGGCCTTGACTGAATAACTAAATATTCTTTTATTAAAAACATATTTTTCTTATTTTAGAGCTATTGGTGGTGAGGTGACAAAAGATGGAGATTTTGTCATATTTGAAGGAAATCGTTACAGTAGCAAAGGATTTCTTTACAAAGCTTTTGCAACATCTGCAATTGTAAGTAAACAAATTTAAAAGTTAGTATATTACTTTTCAGCACTTGTCATTTTATATATGATGAGCAAATTAATACATTTTGATGAAAGAGTAATGCACTCCTATTTTATTTAAATGTAATACAATAGTTATTGGCAACACTTTGTTGCTGGTTGTGTTTCCATATCTTAAACACTGATTTGAAATCAACACCGAGATGACCCTGTTTAATTCCTATAGAATATCTCAGACAATCATATAAGATATTAATATTTTCATTTTATTAATTATGCTTATGAAATAAGAGAAAAAACATTTCGATATACCTTTATATAGGTGTTATAAAGGCTGCATCATGATTGTTTTTGACCTCTAGTGTTTATTCACCATGACTGTTTTGTGAGGTAGTTTCCTACATGATTGTATTATTTTCTTCAAGAATTGTTTAAAAAAGGGGTAAAAGAACAATTGTTTTACCCACTATGTGATGTTTTAATGTAGTAACTTTTTGTTAAAAAGGAAACCAAAAACAGAACAAGATAAATACAATAATAAAATGGTCATTCAGAGCAATCTCTTTGACAACACAGGTATCCACAGGTGAAATTCATTCCATGCCTTGTGGAACATATGACACAAATAACAGCAAAATGGGCATTAAATTGTCCAAATTCATCTCTTATATATTTAAACACAGCTGGTATGGATAGAGAAAGCACTAAAAGAAGAGAAAACAATGTTTCGACCTTCCTCGGTCATCGTAAGGTTCACAAAGAAAGAAAGGGTTACTGACCGGTAGCTGACCACATGTTTGAAGGGGGTTGTGTAATTTACTGTAGGAATGTAGAGTGTGTGTTTAGATGTTGGATATATTTATTAATATAGGTATAAAGGTGTTCCTTTGTATTAATTTATTTTGGATTTGAATTGTTGTATAAATAAGGCTTCTTTAATTTTGCATTTGTTTCTTTATTTAGTATTTAAGTGTTTTATATGGTTATGTTGTGTTTATTTGATTTGCAGTGTACAAAAAGGTGTGAAGGTGACTTTTTGTGTTCTCTTAATCTGGTTTTCATTTTTCTACTTGTTTCTTCAATATAGAAGATGTGGCAGTTATCACATTGCATTTTATAAATAATGTTTGTTTTATGTTTGTCAGTGTACTTTTTACATAGTTTTGTACTTGTTTTTTTTTAATAAATTTGGTATTAACTGGGATATATTTTGTTGCTATTTTTTGCCAAATGTTGGTTATTTTTCTGCTTATGTTGGGAATATGTTATATGCAGCTGTATATGGTTTCATGATTTTTTAAATCATGGGGTGTATTTACTTTTTGTCTAGATGTGTGTGTATAATGTTTTCTATGGTTTGTGGAGGAAACTTGTTGATGAATTATTGATTTATTTTGTCTAATTCATTATTAATTTTATCTGGTGAGCATAGTTTTATGGCTGTGTTTATATGGTTTCTTAGTATGTTGAGTTTTTGTTTTCTTTCATGTTCTGAGTCCCAAGAAATGTATAGTTCAGTATGGGTGATTTTTTGGTGGATTTCTGTTTTAAATTGTGTATCGGTTCTTGTAATTTTGAGATTAAGAAATGATATTTGACTGCTTTCTTCCTGTTTACATGTGAAGTTAATGTTGAGATGTATAGAGTTAATGTGATTGAAAAAATTAACTGCTCATTCTGTTAATGTGAATTCCATAATAATGTTATCCCCATATCTGTACCAATATAGTGGTGGATGTAATGCTGTGTTAATTGCTTGTGTTTCAACTTGTGTCACAAAAATATTGTCTAGAACTGGTAATTCTGGTGCCTATGCATAGGCCATTTGTTTGTATATAGTTGTGGTTGTTGAACGTCAAGTTTGTCTTCATCATGGTGAATTCTATGTGGTTTACTAATTGGTTGCTGGGAATGTTGATTGATAGGTTAGGGTCTCAGATATAGAGGCTTCAGTGGTTAGGACTTCCGTAAAGAGGGATATGACATCAAAACTGACCATTAAGGCTTTATGATAAAGTTGATTAAGGTTAAATTTGAAATTAAAGGAGTCTTTAATGAATGAGCTGGCTGATGTTAAATATTTGGTGAATGCCTATATTATGTATTTACCAAAATTTTAATTAAATGATTCATATGTGGACATTATTGGTCATAATGGACAATCTGGTTTATGAGATTTGGGGATATCGTATATTTGTGGTGTGCAGTTCTATTTTGCGTAGGTAGGAATAAAGTGTTTTTCAAATTGTGTTGGCTTTTTTCATTAATAGTAGTATTTTGTTCAGTTGCATTTCGTGTGTGTTTTGTGTGTTAAGTCCTCTTCTATTTCTTCTGATAAGGTTAAAATGTTCAAACAGAATCATAATTTTCATGAATTTTAAATAATAAATATGTCTATGTATGAAAAAAAACTTGTGTTTGTTCACAACAGCACCCACTCTGGGCCAAATGTAAGCATTTACTCTTTCTGTTGACTATGAATTGAGAGTGAAAAAAATTACAGTTTTGTATTTTTCAATACTAACTCTGATATTCACTTTTTTTCACAAATTTTTGTCAATTTTACTTTATTTGGTGACATGGTGTTAGTATTTATTAAGATGTAAAGTTAAAAGGTTTTGAAAGTGGATACATTAACTTTACAACAATTTTTTACTTCTAGATTGCTGATGGGGTCAAACCAACACTATCTGAACTGGAAAAGTTTGAAGAACAGCCAGAAGGATTAGAACTTGAGTGTATTGTTTTATTTAATAAGTGAACTTAGTTTATATTTGTGTCATTTAACTAACTCTTGTCACACCAAGTGTAATATATTTTTATGTTATATTGGATATTTAGTTGTAAACATTTAAATATTACTTGAAACATAAGATTTTTTATCTTTTGAGTTTAAAATTATAAACACATATCAGACTTTCTACTGTGAATTATTTTCAGTTGGATCATAGTTTATATTAAATTTTTATTAGTCATTAAGAAAGCAAACCTTATGTTCTATTAGATAAGTTGGGAATATACTGATGAGATATGACTACTGCATTGTATACCATTTTCATGGCTGCAGCAGAGCTTATACTATGATTGATTTTCAACTCCTTTTGCTTTAGTGGCTGAGAGTAAAAAAGAGGATCGTGGTCACAACTTTTCTCCTGGGGATAATGTGGAAGTGGCAGAAGGAGAACTGATTCACTTGCAAGGTAAAATTGTCAGCGTAGATGGCAACAAGATAACTATGCTACCTCGCCATGAGGATTTAAAGGTATGTGTATTTTAGGTTTTTTATTTTTGGTTTTGTTTATAATACACTATTAGTCCATAAGATATTTTGCATTCTGTCGAAAATATGCTGTGTAACAGAATCAGTAAGCTCTAACAGTAAGTGAACAATGTGTTTTTGAAATTATTTCAAACCTAAGTTATTATTAATGAAGTTTTTGTTTCACTGTCAAAATTATACATTTAAATTCTAAAATACATAAAATTCATATTATGTGGCCTGATTTAAGCATATATTATGTAAGATACATGTAGATATTTCATAGAAATTTTTGAAATGAAAATAATATTTTTCATTGTTTTCATAGATGATGAATCTGAGCATGTACTGTGTAAGAGAGATATTATTTCACTGTCACTTTTATAACAGAAGTTTTTAAGTATTGTATTAATACAAGTGTAACTTGAATATGTTTTAAAAATACTATGTTAAGTCTTCATTATATTGATCAAGAAAAAAGCTGATTTGTAAAACATTACATTGGCTAATTTTTACAATTTTAAAAAATGTGTGCACCTAAGTTCCATTTCACACTGTATAATGTAACTTGAGAAAACACACCCTTGACTGTTAAGTTAGTTATATTTCATAATACAATTTTGTGTGTGTGTGAAATCCTAAGCCAAATTTAATGTGTTTTTGACAATATATTTTGGATATGAGTATTATGAAAATTTCATAAAGTATCAAGACATCACCGTAAGTTATTGTACAGTTTTAAAATTAAATGTGAACAAACTGTAGCAGTCAATTATTTTTGTTTTATATTACTCTTGTGAAGGATCCATTAGAGTTTCAAGCACATGAATTAAGAAAATACTTTAAAATGGGAGACCACGTGAAAGTTATAGCTGGACGTTATGAAGGGGACACAGGCCTGATTGTTAGAGTTGAAGAAAACCTTGTTGTTCTCTTTTCAGACCTCACTATGCATGAGGTAGTTTTTCTGGTCAGATGTTTTAATTTATTAACTTTTATAATGTATGTATTGTATATAATACTTGGTTAAAACAAATGGAGTTGCTAGAGAGGGAATAAACTGCAATTATGTTTTTGATACATTGTGGAAACATTGATACAGGGTGCTTAAAAAATGTTTACACTTGTGTGAAACTGTCGAGAGTGGATCACAGTTGAAAACTTTCTGTATCTATTGCAAAACACTGGATGACTGAACAATGTCCATCCATGCAACAACCTTTCATCTTTGCCCCAAAGTCAGTCCATTTCAGTCAACTGCAAGGGAAAGAAAACATTCTCAGAAAGGTTAACATTTTTTGGAAGCACTCTCTATTATCACATCATTGTAATGATAAAATGAGCTAAGTTTTTCCTTATTGATACTGTATGATTTGGTTCAAAACTATTACAGTATATAAAAGGATTTTTTACCATTGAAAACTAAGAATTGTAATTTGATACATTGCAATAGTCCAGCCTTGCCCAGATACTCTTGGTTACATATGTATATGTGAGTTTCTCAAACATTTATATGTAATTTAAATGCAAACTTTGTTTTAATGGGTCTGCTAAAATGTTGTAAAACTATGATTTTTTGGTTTTTAACACCCATTCTCCATTTGTGAATTGATATAGTAAACTTGCTGCAAAGAACAGAATTAAATTTAAGAGTATATTAAGAAACGTTTTTCTCCTTATTTAACATAGCTAGTACCAAACTATAAAATATGAAGTTTGATAGGAAAGAAAAAAAAGAAGAGAGATTTGAAAAAGTTATTTTTTTGTAAGATGTTGACTTGTACAAACCTTGTAAATTATTTTGTAAGTAACCTACATAATCCAATAATTCACTCACTAATATTACAGTACAACTTGTTTTAAAATACTTTAATGTTGCACAAAGGTTTCATACTTACTAAAGCCATTAATTGATGTGAATTTGTATTTCTGCCAATTCTTATTTAGCTGAAAGTTCTTCCCCGGGATCTCCAGTTGTGTACAGATATGGCCACTGGTGTAGACTCTCTTGGTCAGTTTCAATGGGGAGACCTTGTTCAACTAGAGTAAGTTATCTTCTTGTAGTTACAGTATGAGTAGGATGTTGTGTTGTAGGAGTTGAGCCTTAAACTGTAACATAACTCCACAAAGTGACTTAAATGCATTCTAAGTAAATGTTAATGAAACTACAATTTGTTTTAATCTACCATAAAAATAAAATATTTGGATTAAATATTCACTGTAGTTACATGCAATATGTAAAAAATATAAAACTTGTATTTCTGTTGTAATAATAGTGGTGTTTCAAATCTACAAGTTAAATTGTGATCACACTCATAATTATCGGTGTGTGATCTTTATTAGGATTGATGTCTTATTTGTAGAAATTTTACCAAGTTTTCTGAAAAAAAAGTGTATTGTCTTTGAAAAGAGAAATTGTGGCATATAAATCCTTAATGGTGCTAAATTGTGATAAATATTTCATTTTTTCATATATAACAAATCTGTTGTTTTTTACTAGAAGGTTTTATTAATAACAATTTTAATTAACAAGTCATTTTCTTTCAGAAATATTTGTGCATTTGTCGGTAGATTTTTTACAGTAGTTATGTGCATAGAAAGTTTTCTACAGAAGTTTAGTATTTTCGATTATAACATCTGTTGTACAAAGTGAAATAACGTATACAGTGTTTAAACTGTCTTTTTCTTCTTAGGTCAAGTCATTAACGTGTGCCAACTTCAATAAAAGATAGCATTTTTTTAACAGATGATAAAAAATAAATGTGTTAAAATAGATAACATTCACTAAGACAAATCAAAACTGAGAGTACAAAATTTCAAATGATTTAAATTTATATTTGAATCCATAATATGTATTTTTGCAGTGTGTTTTTGACATATTATGTAGTAAAGCCTATTTTTTGAAAGAAAAATATTGTTGAAATAATTAACTGCTACCTTTAGTAAATACAAGTTCTATCAATGTTACATTGTGAAATTGCAAATGGATAGGATAAAATTAAAAATATAAGCATCATCCTTTGTCCCTAATCATCTTATCTAGTTCTGAGTTTTAATTTTTTTTTTAACCTTAACATGACTGACAGAATATGTGAAGTTACTGATTTCTGTTGTGAAAACATATTAAGATTATGTTCTTTAATATGTTAGTTTTCTGAAGCATTTTTGTTCTGTTTTCATATTTTTATCTGTAGTGCTCAAACAGTTGGGGTGATAGTCAGACTGGAGAAAGAAAACTTTCAAGTTCTGAACATGCATGGAAAGGTATTACGAATGTTTGTTTTTTAAGTGTAAAGTAATAGACCAGAAAGTGTTATGTACATTATAAAAATGCAAACCAAGCAAGCACCTTGATAAGTTATATGTATACATTAAAACAGATCATGCAGCCATATAGTAAAATAGAGTATTCCTGTGTCTGAAATTGTTAGTAAACATAAGATATATAATCTGGTTACATTTAAAATCTTAAACTTGAAATATTAACTCTTAAATTATGCACTGTTACTTGCAGTGAATTAGTTGTATATGCAGAGATAGTGACATACTTGATACATAAAAGGAAATAGTAGCATTACTGTGGCATAGAAATCCTTAAAAGTGCTAATTTATGACAAGTTTGTTTTTTTTCATATATAACAAATCTGTTGTTTTTTACTGGAATGTTTTATTAATAAAAATTTGAATTAACAAGTCATATAATGACTACAAATACTTAATTACACTATAATCTCAACATAATAGTTATATTACTGTGTAATTCATAGGCTCATTCTTGTCTTGTATCTTTTATGTTTTTGTAGCTTGTACATGTGAAACATCAGTCAGTCACCAAAAAGAAAGACACTAGAAGAGCAGTAGCTCTTGATTCAGAGCAGAACCAAATACAAGTTAGAGATATTGTCAAAGTTGTGGATGGGCCACATTCAGTAAGAATATTTAATAATAAAATAGTTTTTCTGTATTATTAACAAGTGTATATTATAGTCCCTTTTTTGTACATTTATGAAATTTGGAAATATTTGTAACATTAAAATTTAAAATGTTGATAAGTAGATTACATATAAAGAACATGGTGAACATTAATGAAAATCAAAAGATGCTACATTTTTCTTAAGTAATAGTTGAATCAGAGAGAAATAGTCATTGGGATTGACTTTCCACAGGTTACAGAGAATTTATTTGTAAATCCAGGAAAACAATTGTATGTAGCTGAGTGAGCACACAGGTCACTAAGTTGAGGAAATTTACATGTGGAACAAAGAAAATGACTCAAGAGACAACTAATACAGCAATATATGAGACTTTATTCACAAAAAATTTAATATTTTTCACATTCAATAACATGAAGATTTGTACAGAGTATCAGTATTCTTATTAATTTTGCATTTAAAAAATAAATATCAAACCAATACTTACTTATTTGTTGCATTTTAATCATTATAGTAACATTTGTGTAGATTTAGTGAAACTGTACAATATTTCAAAAAGGGATGATGTGATTTACAGTGAACTTGGTACATTAAACATTTTTGTTTCTGTCATATAAAAATTATATAATCATTGTTTTTGAAAAATTCACGTGTTTGTAAAGTAGATTTTTACTTCATTTCATATACAGTAAACTCTTGTTGTAACGAAGTCATAGGGACCAAAGATGTCCCTATGATGTCGTTACAAAAGAAGTTCGTTAAAAAGGATTTTTTTTTCTTTCACTAGCCAAGTCTGGTAATGGTAGGCCCTATAACTGATGGCTGTTGCAGTACCGGTAATTGGATTAAAGACTCAGAAGTCACACGCGTGTAAACACTTAAAACACATTTAATGAAATTCAAAAGGACAATTAACAGCACTTGTAAAAAAAAAATAACGTTCATAATACAGACATATGTAATTATAATGTACAGGATACAAACACCAGCAAGAACGTCTAATTGGAGTCACTTGAAATATTGCACAATGCTTTTTTGTGAACTGTTGTCTTTCTGGCACTTGGTCACAAAACACTCCATCATGTTTAATTGAGAGATAAACTGTCCTGCGTTAGCCTGGTGTTCAAGATATCTCTGAAGTTGCAGGCACATCTCACGAGCTGCAGAATGTGTTGGGATGGGGGGTTCTTCATTGTCGTCATCTTCACTTTCAATGTCATTTTCTGGTGTCTGTTTATTTTGCACCATGGCCACAATATCACTGTCTGTCAGGGGCACGCTAGTGATTAGATCATTATCAGCAGTCTCGTAGTCCTCTGCTGTGCCATCCACCGTAAACCCAGTGTCATTCAGCCGTGTCAAGAGCTGGGCCAATGGTATGCCATCCTTGGGGTCCTCACTGTTTTCTGCTGGCTCTGGAGAGGAGAAGCCACAAGTTTTGAAGCAACTGGCTATGGTTGATTTCTTTACCAATGACCAGGCAGAGCGTAGCAGTCGCATGGCTTCAAGCACAGTCAGAGTGAAAACACTTATTGTCTATTGAATCAATAAGATGCTGTACCAGTAGGGTGCGGTAGTGATGTTTTAGATTGGCGATGATGTCTTGGTCCATGGGCTGTGTCTTGCTTGTGGTATTGGGAGACAAGAACACCAGCTTGATGGCCTTAAGTCCAGTGGGGTTGGAGTGGGCGGGGCAGTTGTCAATTATCATAAGGACCTTTCTTTTCTGCAGCACAAACTTTCGGTCAAGTTCTCTCAACCACTCAGTGAATAGATCTGATGTCATCCAAGCTCCCTTGTTGGCTTTGTATGGTGTTGGCAGGGTTTTGACGTCTTTGAAGCAACGCGGTTTTGCTGCCTTTCCTAAAAAAAAAAAAAGAAAATGTACATGGTTAATGTCTTGAAATTAAAAATGAAACATTTACATGTCAATAATCTGAAGAAAATCATAAAATAACTTCTATAGAAAACACAGGAAAATATCTTTACCTGCTTTTGACACTCACCTATGACAAGTAAATGAAGCTTCTCAGTGCCGTCCATACTGACACATACCAAAACAGACAGCCACTCCTTTGCTTGCTTCCCGCCATGACAGGAGTCTCCCTTGATAACAAGAGACTTGTCTGGCAGAAGTTTAAAGAATAAGCCAGACTCATCTGCATTAAAGACATCCCGTGGGCTGTAGTTTTCTAGCAGGTGTGGCAGTGTTGTTTATGTCCACTGGTTTTTTTGCTCTGGTTGTACACTACAAGACTCACCACAGATCATACAAAATTGAATGTTGTGTCATGCAAAAGTCAGTGATTCCCATTTGATCAACAAGTTTTTTTGCCTTTGCTTGCATAACAAGCCCAGAGATAGGATCATTCTCTGATCTAGCATTTTAGAACCACAGAAGTAATGCCGCTTCTAGGTCAGAATGTTTTGCAGTTCGCATACGTTTTCTATTAGGAAAAAAGTTGTCTCGAGAAGACAATATGGCCTGTTTATTTTTCAACCATGTTGACAGTGTTCAGAGGCACATCAAATGCTTTTGCTATTTCTGTTTTTGTTTTAACTTTTTTTTCAACTTCTTCTGTTGCTGCAATTTAGCATTACAGTAAAGAAAATAGCAGTAATAAATGATGTAGTTTTGTGATGATTTATGAAAGTACTTTTTTTGGGTTTTGTGCAGCTTATGTTTACAATTCATAGGATATAAATTTGTTTTACCTTAAACATTTTACAGCTGTTATTATGATTCAGAGACACATAAAATGACTTTTTATACTTAAATACAACTTTTCTTAGGGATTTCAAGGGGAAATAAAACATCTATACAGAAGCTTTGCTTTTCTGCACTCGCGCATGTTGCTGGAAAATGGGGGAATTTTTGTTTCCAAGACAAGAAGTCTTTCACTTGCTGGAAGCTCCAGAGTAGGTAGCACTTGATTTATGAAGTTTCTAAACTTGAAATATCAAGATATTAACACAATAAGTTTCAAATTCAGTAGTATGTTAAATTTTGTGATGTACAATATTTGATGTTTCAAGATAACTAACGTTCAGAGTATCAAGCTTAATAAGACTAAAACATGAGCTTTTATTATTAGGACGACTTTTAATAGTTGTTGAAGTTTCAAGGTTTATTAAAATTTCGTCACATGTAGGTTGTGTATCTGTAGGGATTATTACTTGAATTTCCAGGTAAATTAAATTGCACGTTTTTGGATAAGTAATAATTGAACTTTTAAAGTAGTTAACTTAGTATGGGTAATGTTATGGTTGAAATATTATTTAGAAATCCAAAGTATAAGATATATGAAACTGATGATGATGTGAAAGTTCCAGGGATTTTTCATGGTAGGCTGTAGTGAAGG
Source organism: Carcinoscorpius rotundicauda (assembly GCA_011833715.1). NCBI lineage: Eukaryota > Metazoa > Arthropoda > Merostomata > Xiphosura > Limulidae > Carcinoscorpius > Carcinoscorpius rotundicauda. Next base: position 53,908,597 of record CM022399.1, on the reverse strand, counting down.
TAGAAATTTCTGTTTAGTTCCAGAGTTTGATAATGTTTGAAGTTATTTGGTTGATGTTAAGAGTTTGAAGGTGAATCATATTTTTTAGTTAGACTAATAATGCATGTACCTGTGTAATTATTAAGTTTTTCATACAAGTTGGTTTTGTAACTGAAAACATTTTTTTCTGATTGATTAGTAAAAAAGGCTTAATTAATTAACTTGAAATACTGTAATAGGACATGATTTTGAATGAACAGGATTTTAAGTAGTGAAAAATGACCAACAAATTGGATTTTATGAAATTTAAGCTGATTTTAAAAGGGCTGTTGTTTGTCGATTGTGAAAACACTGATTTTATTTAGTGTGTGTATGCGAGAAATCTAAATAAAGAAAAATTAGTTACTAAGTGTTATTGGTTAGTTGATAAGGTTTGTTAACCAAATAGAAATATTAGTTGAGCTTAAGTGACTCTTTGGAATATTTTAGTTTTTAAACTTGAATAGAGTGTGATAAGTCTATTCCCAAACTGTGTGTTTAATAGGGATTTTATGACTTTATTTATATAAATATATGAAAAAAATTGTAATTGAAATATCAGTTGAACATAAGTGGCTTGTAATTTTTTCCACTTCTTAGCCTACTCCAGCCCCAGCAATGGGTGGATATAGCCCTCTTTCTCCCCGAATTACCAGCCCCATGCATCCTTCTGGTGGGGGACGAAGTCCAGGTCCTGGAGCTGGTGGTGGAGGAGGAGGTATGGGCAGAGGACGAGGCCGTCGTGATAATGAATTGATTGGGCAAACAATCAAAATTACCCAGGGGCCATACAAAGGTTTGTCATTAGCTGCATTTTGAGTGCTCATATAAGTAAATTTGAAGTACTCATAAAGTATATAAAACGCATAATATATTATTATCATCTGAATTTTTTTTGTTAGCCTGCATTTGAGAGGCAAAAAACTTACTTGAAAATCTAAAAAGAAAAGCAGAATGTATGTGACAAAGTGTTTTTGGTTTCACTTTCTAGAATTGTTATTCTATTTTAGAATCACTAATATAAATTGTTGAAAACAGAGTTGAAATGTGTATCCAAAAAAGAATAATATAATGAATATTTGAGCCAAAATTTATTATTTGATTATTCAGAGTTTTTAATATTGTATATTTTCAAGAGCTCCCCTTATGTTATGAGCAGCTCAAACATCAATTCTTGAATGCAAAGCACAAGTATTTTTACTAGTTGGAATTTTCTGAACCAAAAATTGAATACGAGTGTGTGTGTGTGTCTATATATATAATGGAAAAGTCCTAACAAAAATATATTTAGATGTTTCAAGTAGTCAGGGAAAATTAAAATTTGTTAGTAAACTAGTTTCTTAATATTTTAAATTATGTATTAAGTACATCTCATTACAATTAAAGTATTGGTATTATAAAGATTATTTGTTTAAAGTACTGCTAACCTACAATGTATTGTTTCTAGGTCATATTGGTATTGTGAAAGATGCAACAGAATCTACAGCTCGTGTGGAGTTGCATTCCAAGTGTCAGACTATCTCTGTTGACAGAACTAGGCTGGCTACTGTTGGGTAAGTTTTTGTTATTGTTACTGATTATTATACTTTAATTAAGTATTATACACAATATTCTTCACTATTATTGTGCAAGTCAGCTGAGCACAAATTATATAGTAATTGTATTTGTTATTATTCTAAAGTATCAGCTAAACGTGAGGTTTTATAGTTCTTGTCATTCGTGTTCATTGTTATGCCATTAATTGTTTTAGGTATATTCATCACTTCTAATGGTACAATATGAGAATAGTGTACATTTCATGCCGGTTACTCTAGATTTTTCAAGATACAGAACTATTGTAATTATATATACTTAACAAAATGAGTATATTCTAAATATGTTGGTTATAACTAAAAGAATTCAAATTCTGTCTGATAAGATTCATTTAAGAAATTTCATATTTTTAACTAAATTAATTTCTGTTACTCTACGAAATGGATGAACCTTAAGAGTCGTAGAGTATTGCTATTTATTTAAATGTTAAAACAAATGCAGCAAAAAAATAATGTTTAAGCTTGTTGAAAGCAACACTTCAAACTATGTATTGCTCATAATTATTCTGTTCTTCTGTAAGCTCTGCCTGAAAGGAAAGAAAGTAAAACATGGTATCCCTGAAGAGAAAATCATTTGCTCTGTGAGATTTAATGTAGAAGAAATAGAAATTTTCTTTTTTCAAAAAGTTTGAATAATCATAAAGAGATTTTAAAATATTAGTGTCTAAAAAGTAAAATAGTAACTTTCAGTAGAAAGACTTTTAGGTTTGAAATGTTCATGGGTTTGGGTTCAATCACAGTGCTCCTGGAAAAGGTGGCAGTGTGTCTTCTTATAGTCGGACGCCAATGTATGGAAGTACAACCCCAATGTATGGTGCTGGCTCCAGGACACCGATGTATGGTTCTCAGACTCCACTGCATGATGGTAAATATTTTCATAGTGTAAATCAAATGTAAATTAGAGAACATGTAGGAGATTAAATAACTCAGTGCAATAGGGTATTATTATAATGAGGTGAATTTTGCTTGAAGGAGAAAGTAAAGCAGAAATACAAATATATAAAGTTAATTCGAACGATCTAGAATAAATACAATGAGGTAAGGATTCAGCATACTTTGAAAATTTTTTATAGTACTATTTAGATGTTGCATTAGTATAACAAACAAACCACGTAGCTTTTGTTGTAATAGTGTTTTTTTCAGTCCAGTTGTTTTCCTGATTAGTACTAATTCATTATGTAGACAATATAACATTTGCTTGATGATTTATATAAAAGTCAACAGCTTCCATTGTAAACTGCATATACCAGATATTTGAAATTAATTTTATAAGAAGGTAATACCTTGTCCAAAAAGTTGTTACTTTCTTGTTAAGACTTTTAAAGTTTAAATGTAATCATGTAATTCTTGTAGTAACTGAAAGTACTAATGCAGGATTTCTTAAAAGTGTTCTGTTTCAAGGGTAAATAAAACCAAATTTAAAAGCAACAAATATTTTTGCTTTTATGGTTCATGTGTCACACTGTATTCTAGCCTACTTGACTGACAAACAACACTATTGTTTGGTGGTATGAGTAGTTATAACAGGTGATGTCTCCAGGCAGGGGAAATTAAATGCTAGAAAGATAAACTGGATTATGTAGTGGTTTTTGAAGTAATCATCTGTGTAATTTTAAATGTTTCTTTACTTATCAATGAAGTGAACACTGCTTATTAAGCAGTGTGTGTGTGTTTTCCTATAGCAAAGCCACATTGGGCTATCTGTTGTGTCCACCAAGGGGAACTGAATACCTGATTTTAGCTTTGTAAATCCATAGACTTACTGCTGTCCCAGTGGGAGCTATTAAGCAGTGTTATGTTCGTGTAGAACATCTGACTTATCAACAGATACAGATGTGGTCCTTCCAATTTTAAATAGCTTTCAGTAACTACTTATTTAGTATTCTTGTGTGATGTGATGAAGAATATATGAATTGGAGATAGTACTAAAACAAAACGTTTTGACATCAACATTTCTGAAATTATATGAAGCCAATAATAAAATTAAATAAGCATCATAAACCAGAATTATTTACTGATACATACATTTTTTTGTTTTAGGTAGTAGAACTCCACATTATGGGAACCAGACACCACTGCATGAAGGTAGCAGGACGCCGAGCCATGGAGCGTGGGACCCCACAGTCACTAATACTCCAGCCAGGTATAGTTATGTGTGGCTACAACTTGCTAAATGTTGTGATTTAACTACTCAGAAGAGACTTTTTTTCATTTATACCAAGACATCAGCTACCTATAATATGTCTACTTCAAGGGAAAAACATAGTAGTACTGTAATTATTTGCTGTACTAATTATAGAAAAGTCAATTTTTAAAAAAGCAGAAATGAAACTCAAAAATCATATTAATGTTTGAAAACAATCCAGGTTAGATAAACACCACTGTAAATGTAAAGGGTTTATTAAAGAACATTCTCTGAAAAATGATTATTATAAAATTGGTTTAATCCCTTTTGCTATGGGTGGGTTAGTGTGCATGTCATGACCCATTAGAGATTTACACTCAGAATTTAATTAAGATACTTTATTATCAATGTACTTCGGTAAAATTATCATCAATATATGGGTAATAAATGAAATTTTAGTATTATACAAGTTTTAATTTTATAAAGAAATGTTTAAGTAAATCCTCATTTTCTTCTAATATGAGAATTGTAACATCTGTTTTCTGAATCTTTCCTTTCTCTAATTTATCTGTCTCCTCTGAAGTAGAGAATTTAATGTAATTACTCAATTTAATATGGATATTATTATGGTAATGTGTAATTTTTATAGCCTCCAGTCTTTGTTTATAGTCAAAAACTAGAAAATTAGATTCATAAAATGCTACATTGTTTTCAGCACAGAATATTGTTGAAAATGTCTTCAATTTGAAGGTTTATCTTGGGGTTTTCTGACTGAGTAACTGAGGAAACTATTTTAAGATTTTTTTGTTTAGGTAAATTATAATGGCTATAGGACATTGTTTTCTTTGTGTGTGTTGTGGTGCTGTGTTCTTGTATGCATAATTTAAGCAACAAAAATTATTTGGTGTACTAGTACCATCATTATAAACAAGTAAGTTTAAATTTCATCAGTAACCAAACCTGTTAACCTGATGATGACTTTGCAAGGTTGAAATGTTCTCTGCTTATCAATAAAAGTGTTTATACCCATACCAGTTGTTTTGAGATACATTTTATTTCAAGTAGTTTTTTTCATCATCAAGAAGATCAAATGTAAAACTGTATTTCTGTTTTTTATTTACTGTTACAAAAGAACTAAAACACAAAAACTGGAAATTTATTAGGATAGATAACATTAATTCTTAATGAGGTATACATGCAGGCAGCTTGTGCATTACCTAATTCAATACAATAATAAGAGCTACACATTTGCTGAGCGATTTACAATTTTTATAAGTTAGACATTGTTAAACAGGGCAATGAAACAATAAAATTAAGTAAAACAGGTTTAGATTGTTACAAGCTGTTGTAGATAAACAATTATGACTTTCTGTTATAATGTTCAGTCATTCCAGAAAAAAAAACATTTAGATTTATAGATTTATTTTGTATATCTTTATGGTGGTTTTATATCAGTCAAATATAGAGTTATGGTAGATAAAATAACAGATAAAACAAATATTTACTGAAATAAACATTATTTGCTCACTTAGGATGTTTAGAGGCTATTTATCAAATTTCATTTGCATAATGGTAAATAAGAGTGTTTTTAATCTTCACATAAAAATCACTGGATGCAGCAGTCAACACTGTGACTTTATGCTCATTAATAGAAATACTTAATTAAAAAAATGTGATTTTTTGTAAAAGAGACATGTAATGTTTACTGAAAGTTTGTTACATTTCATAAAGATACATACCATATTAAAAGACAAAATATGAAAACTGATATTTGTTCTCACATTGTCAGGCACATTGACCATCTTTACATGGAAAAATATTAGGAACACTTTTAATATTACTGTGATGCTGTTGAAGAGCCAGTTGCAAAGAAAATGTAGTTGAAATTATGAATTTATATTTGTTATTAGAAAATTGAATAATACCAATTATCAATAATAAGTTGGAAATATGCAGTAATATTTCATTGTGTTTCCATAGTAGATGTAATACTGAATATTATTAGTATGGGCTATACGTACTTGTAGTACAGATAAGTAGATTTTGTGTGTTCTTTCAATTTGTTAAGATGGAATAATATTAATTCTGCATAAAATATCTAACAGTGCATTATGTCACTAGTGAGACTCTAAAGACATTTATTTTGATACTAGTTTTGGATAAATGTACCTGAAAGAAAAGTTTATTAAAGTATATTAAATACAATTGTATATGTATTTTCAGACACAATGATTTTGAAGACTACCATTTTAGTGAACCTTCACCATCCCCTGGCTACAATCCTGCCACCCCAGGTTATCAACCAGAAACTCCCCAGGGACCGTATACTCCACAGACTCCAGGGATGTTTAGTTCTGATCATAATTATTCACCATACCAACCTTCACCATCACCCGTCGGTTACCAAGGTAAAGTACTGAAATTAAATGTGTCTCAAGAACCAGTAGTGTAGTTTATGGTAGTGAGAAATGCATTTAAAACAACATCCAAAGCAAGCTTTCATAATTAATTTTATTGAGTTCCAAGATAACTGTCTCACTGTGGGCTTGGTCTCATAGATTAATCTCATAACTATTTTGTGCTTGTTATAGTTTTCATGCTATAATTTTAATACACAAGTGTATCTTCTAAATTTTACAGATTATCAGCAAACATTATAAGGCTTTTATACCTTAATTATCAGATTTTTTTCAGCTAAGTTTTAAGATTTTTTTAAGTAATATTTTTATCATGCATTTTTCTAGTTTAATGTTGACTATCAAACATGCAAAGTAATTTTGATTTTATGATTAAAGATACTTTTATGCATCAAACACTTCAAATTTCACATGCAAAATCTTTAACCTCCAAGTAATTATTATCAAACACTTTTTCAAATTTTCCATGTTAAATCTTTGTAACATTCAGGTAATTATCATCAAAAACTTTTTTTTTGTAAAAAGTTTATACTTTATTTGTTAGTGTCCCTAATATATATCTTTACATGCTTGGTTGACTTCACCAACCTTGTGACTACTATAAAAAATTAGGAAATAGATGTAAATTATGCTTTTCTTCATTCTAGAATGACTAAAATTATAACAATAAAATGCATAACAAACAGTATAACTATATATATTGACCTTTCACTCATGTCTGGCTAACATGACATAAAAGTAAAAAATGCAGTCACAGCACAGTTATTTTTCATAGAATGTAGAATATTATTTCTTGTAGTTATGAACTTTGTACCTGTTTGTTTCTGGCTGGAAGTTGCTACATCTTATCAAATTTCACATGTGGTGGAAGTAAAGCAAAATTATTTTTAGGTTTTATGTATGCATTTTGAAATGAAAAAAAAATCATAAAGTGCTATATTAACACCACAAGCTTGATAATTAAGCTGTATTTAGGTCTAAAAAATATGAAATTTTTGAGCTTGCTAATGTTTTGCCTTATCATTTGCAATTTAGCATGAAGAAAAAAACTTTCCAGCACAAATATTATGCAGAAGCTGAGGAAACCACTAGAGTGACTTTCTGAGCTTTCAGTTGGCTATACATGTTATTTGCAAAGTAAACGTATATAAGCAAGTATTTTTAAAAATGGAAGAGGTGGGAAGACCCACCTTTGTTGATTCAATAAATATATTAATATTTCAGAAAATTAAAAGGATAGGAAGTTTTTGTTTTATATTCTAGCTTCTTAATATCAGTAATTTGAGTATCTGATTTGTAAAAAATTATAGAATTAGTATTTTGACATCAGAAACATCTAATTTGAAACAGCACTGCATTCAATATACCATGTGACACACAAATTTGATACCAAACTTTTTATAAATAGTAGTTTAATAAAATTTTTGTAATAGTAGATTACCTAAGAACAATGCATCAGTGTCTAATTAAGTAATGTTTTAATCAAAGTTACAATTAATGTCATGAAAATTATCAACTAATTGAAATTAGTTGTATTTAATTATTACTCTTTTCAGTTATTTCATCAGTTGATTAACTGAAACTATGCTTAAATTGATTATCATGAAGATAATCAAATAAATAAAGTTAAGATTTCCAACTGTTTACTTGTTCTGATTATTTTAACAATTAAAATATTCAAAATATTGCCGTTATTTTTGTTTGTTTGTTGCTAAGTGCATAATATGTTTAGACTCTAGAAATTTGATTTTATCAAAGTTATTGTTTTAAACACACATTTCTTATAACAGATGTATTGAAGAATTGAGTTTTCATTCTTTAGAAGTTAAAATTCTGATGAGAAAAACTGTTTTTAATATTGTTGATGTTGAAGTGAAAATGCAAGTTCTCCTAATTAGAGGGTTCTGAGTACTGTTCCAATTGCCACTAAAATTTCTCATAATTTGTTTAATACAATACTACTAAAATGATACTATGTAACACAAATTTTGTTCCTGGATAGTATGTGTTATTTCTCAATTACTATGTTGTAAAAGAACATAAAATGTCCATTATTTCCTTCAAACTTTGCTCTTGTGACCTGGGTAATGAAACTTGGAAATTAATCTATTTTCTATGTAAAAACGAGCAAATTTGCACATTTTCATTTAAATAAGGTCTGAATGAAACAACATATAAATCAAGATTTACATGTATTTATATTAAAGCTATACAAAAATGAACAAAAATGTTTAGAAGTGACTAGTTGTTCAAGATTTGAGATTGTAATATAAATCACTTTTGTGTATCATCCCCCAAATATTGTCTCAGCAATTGACTTTGTTAGACCAAGGTCTCTGGTCAAGTCATTGAGGTCTCTTTGGCTGGGGTAGTATGGGTTTCTCTCACAAGCTACACCTCTGAAATTACAATCTGGATCTTCAACGTCTACCTCCTCTTCTGATTTGCTGTTCTCTTCTGAGGGTAGCTGTTTTCTCTCCAGTAGGATGTGTACAGGGAGCTCAGGGCTGTATGGGCACATATATAGAAGGTTCGGATACATTATAGCAGATGCATTCCTTACTAACCTGACATTTAAAAAGGTTCACCATACAGAAGTAGCAATTGCTTTGAGTGGTCAAGTAGGTTCATGCCAAATTCTTGGAATAGCTAACTTCATGGCTCTCATTTACTCTCTGTACCATCCTGCAAAAGAGCAAAATAAAATTATTATGAAGAATAAATTTAATTCCTCCACAACTAATGTGTGAGAGGTTCATGCAAAATATTTTATATTTTCTATACTATTGGAAATTTTAAAAAATAAGATATTTAAATTTTAGAGTTTTTTTGCAGTGCTTGCAGGTAAAATGAGGTGCCAAGGGTTTGTCTTGATCCTTGGGAGACATGCCGAAATATGCGTAGTAAGCTTCACACATTTTAGGAGATACTGTCACAGAGTAGTTTTTTGCTCTTGTCATGATAAATTGGCCATATACATAACAGAATGCTTGCAGCTTCTTGATGCCATCTCTGATAAAATCAGATAGATCTGTCTGTTCACTTAGGCAGCCAGAACTAAACTGAAGTGGTGAATGGTGAGCCCCTGTATATAAATATTACTATGGACAGTTCTTTAAAATTCTCGTAAGTTCTACAACATTCTAGAAAATCCTTGTAAGTTTGAGAAAATTCTCTATCAGCTACTCAGCATTGAATCTACCTGAAATGTTGAAATTTCATTACCCAGGTCACAAAAGCAAAGTTGGAAGAGAAATATAGGTCTTTTCAATTGACTTTAGGTGTAAGCAATTGGGAAATAACAGTTTCTGCTCAGGAACAAGAAAAAGTAAAAATTTTGTTACATAGTGTTATCTGCTATTGTTAATAAATTTTGAACTGCTCACTAGAGAGAAGCACCTGTCACCAGTTGTTTGGCCATGTAAATGCTAAATAAAAATTGACTTAATTTTAAATTGTTTTATATTTCTAATTGGATAACTGTCTTGTTAAAACTGTAAAAGTATGTGCAGAGGGGAAGAGTCCAGAGAGTCTGAACCTCAACCCTATCCATTCTGTCAAAGAAGTTAATTACTGTATACTCTTATGTTGCTTAATTAAGCATGGATCTCTACTAGTTCAGTTAATTACTGTATTCTTTCATGTTGTTTAATTAAGCATAGATCTCTACTTGTCCAGCTTATTACTGTATTCTTTCATGTTGTTTAATTAAGCATGGATCTCCACTAGTCCATTCTACTTCTGCCATTTATTCCTCCAGAAATTATTAGCTATTATTTAATGTTATGTAAGCAGGAATGAATCTCGGGAAAGGATGGTCTATGGGCCTCTTTTTAATGATGAGAAACCCATTTGAAATAGAAATGTATCTGAAGACAGTTGGCATGGGTATTAAAACGTTTTATTAAAATAAAGCAGAGAACAACATTTCAACCTCCTTTGGTCATCTCTTTTGTTAACCTGAAGGTAACCTATGAAAGTTAAATCATTGATCTCTGCTTTATTAGTAAAAAGTCTCTGGGTTTGGAACCAATTTTTTTCAGAAATTAATAACCATGTTTATTTTTAACATTGGGTAAGCAATTATGGATTCAGGGGAGAGTTTAGTAAGGCAAAACCACCTCTACTAATATTTTTTAGAAATTCATAACTGTATTGTGTAATGTACAAATAGATGCATACTCAGGAAGTGAATTCCCCACCCCAAAAATTAATGTTTACTAATGATATGAAATTTTTCTTAATACTGTTATAAATAATTATAATTAAAAGATTTAAATGTTTTTCCTAACTTATTTTTGTATTAATCACATTATTAGAAATAAAGAAATAAACTTTGAGCATTACTGTGAATAAATTATAACTTGTTATGGTGGGAATGCTTTTAACAAGCTGGTGAAGCATATTTGTAGTTAATTATATTTGTCATATGACATGAGTATAAAACATATTATGTTTTAATTATTTTAATTTTCCTTAACTTGATAGTCATTATTGATTAATCTAAAATATTATATTGTTATAGTGGAACTTTCTTATTTATAATATAAAGTATTGAAAAGTAACAACACAGCTGGCCTTTAAAAGAATAAGCATTATACTGTCATTGTAAAAATTAAACATTGCTGCAGGTAATGTGGAGAAGTTAAACATTGTTATTACTCATTAACATAATATTATGAAATTATCTGAATAGATTTTCTAGTTATATTCTTATACTTCATGCTCTGTAAGATAACCTATAGTGAAAGTTGTATGTTACAAAATAAATTGATGTGATTCCTAGTTTTATGTTTGACTTTAGATCTATGTTAGTCAATAAATACTGAGTTTTTACTTCGGGTAAACACTTGTTTACCTAATAAATAAAACAAGTTACCATTATTTACTTCTCATGGTTTATTACAAAGCACTAGAGTAATTGTGATGATATATGTACTAATCCTAAGACCTCAACATAATTTTAAAGATACCTATATAAACACGTAAAAATATAATTAATTGTTTGGAATAAGTGTAGAAAAGTGTAAACAGTATTGTTGCTATAGGTGATTGAAAATAAAATAAATACCCTATTGTTCCTAAATATTAAGTAATACATTATTGCCTGTATGATATATTTTCATACACAAAGTTTAGAATCAAAATGTAACTTAAATACAAGTTATTATGTTTGAAGAGTGAAGGCAATATTTCTTTTTTTTATTTCTTTGCTGTTTGATAAAAGTTTTTGAAATTTAAGTTTTAAATTTTAAAGTCAGTATTACATGTTAATTCTAATTAAATTTCAAAGTTTTAACTCAAAAATATTTTAGAACCTATATTTTGTCATTTCATGAAATTGATTTGGTATAATTCATGAAATTCATATTTCAGTTTTTATGCAGATAAACAAAGTAATTTCTGCCTGTAAACAAAACAACCCACTTACTAATGTTTTTTTATCCTGTTTAATTTTATCAAATTAAAGATCTGACCATGGCCTACAAATTATTTTTATTAGTAGGTGTTTATTGCAAATGAAAATAGAAGTAATAAAACTAACTATAATATTTTGACAGTTGTATAGCTAATTCAGACTGTCAATACCTGAAATACATTCAAAATCTACATATGATACTATAACTGAGAAAATTCTTATGTTGAACAACCTTTACAATGACCAGGTAATACCCTGTCTTTCATTACAGGAGGTACATTAAAATTTGGCTGTTATAAAGCTATAAAAGTACTTGCAATTGGAGTTTTTGTCAGTTAGTTGCAAAATCTTCTGGTTGTAACACAAATTAGTTTCAAAAGTAAAATATAATGTAAGGTTTTTCAAAAATTGTGCAAACACTCTGCAATGTATGTTTTTAAGTACTATGCACTTCTGAATTTAAGAAATAGTTAGAAACTGATGGTTTCAAAATTATTTACTTTTCTTTTGGTGTTTGTTTTCATATTTTTCATAATTCCATTGATTTCAATGCAATATTCATACATAATGGTAACTAAAATATAAAAGTATCATACACCCAGAAAACTTCAGAATTTAGAAAAAAACATCATTTCAAGTAACAAATATTGCATGTTCATTTTATCATAATATTAACAGTCAAAATATGTAATTTTAGAGGGGGTATCACGAAATACAATTTTTTGAAACAAAATGCTGTGCAGAGAAAGCTTCCACCTGTATGGGATATATATATATATATATCAAACTTGGTGTACCAAGTAATTTTTAATGATGAAATGATAACTCATGAAAATTTATTAAATTTACATGTTTTTGGTCTTGTTTTAGCTTCACCAAGTCCTACTGGATATATAGGAACAACTAGTCCTGCAGGGCTTCAAGCTACTCCATCTCCTACAGGCTATGGCTATAGTCCAATGACACCTGGTGCTTCATCACCATTTAACCCACAAACACCAGGCACAGGTGAATTACTTTTATTATAAGAGAAATAGGTTCTTATAGATTTTCTTAAGAATTTTGTGTATTATATATTTCTACTACTATTCTGTTGTGAGCTCAGTTTCAGTAGCTATTGTGTTATTGTGATTTTTTTGTTTGTTATTTCTGCTCCCCAGGTATGGAACATATATCAGTAGAGTGGCAGACAACAGATATTGAAGTAAGAATACGAGAAACTCATGATGATGATGGCCTTATTGGTCAAACAGGCATTATACGAGGAATTTCAGTAAGTAGATCTGTATATTTATGAACAATGAAGTCTTCATATTTTTACACAGTTTTATATATTTCTGTTGACAGAAAACATGATTAGCAGTTTTGTCTGATTTCTTAATTTTGAACCACTTTTTTGGAATAAAATCAGCACTTTTAATTAATAATCAAAGATTGTTCTGAACAGAAGGGTTTTGTTAGAATCCTGTTTAAAGGATTAAGTATGGTTGATTTGAAATATAGTTTTATTGATGTGCAATCAACTTTTAACTATTTAAAAAATGGTCACTCTTCCAGTTAGCATTTTGTTCTTTTGTATTCTGAAAAGGGTATGACTGTTATAGGTATTATATATATATATATATATATATATAATTCAAAACTCGAGAAACATATTTTATTATAAAAGGAAAAATCTAGGGAAATTTAATTTATGCACAAATTTTCCTGTGTTTGATGAATTGAGTTAATTTGTTACTATGTATTTGAACCTTGTAAGAGATTATTATCCATAGGCTATTTAGATGTATTATGTTACATCCAAAACATTTGCTAATGTTGTGTTAACCTTTCAGGGAGGAATGTGTTCTGTATTCTTGTTGAGGGAAGACAGGGTTGTGAACATTCTCAGTGAACATTTAGAACCTGTAACACCATCAGCAGGAAACAGGGTAAGAAACTGGTTGTAGGATGTACATGTGGAATAAAGAAGTAATTCAGTGTGTGTTGTATATATATATGTGGATATGTGTTACATTTCTAGTATTTTGTTTCAACTAATATTTTAGTAAAAAGAGAAATGTGTGAATATATATAGTAATTTATAATCTGTAAGTTTTAAGAATTGTGTGTGTGTGTGTAGTTTTTGAGGACGTATTGTTTGCCTAATTTTCTAGATAAATATCTCACAAACATTGATACTAAAATGTGTCATTAATTAGTGGAAAAATTTTCAATATTTGAAGTCAGGTGTTGAATAATTTCAGTCACTGAAAATATGAAAACTTGAAATTATTTAATTCTTTATGTTGGTGTTTTTAGAAAAGTATTCAAAAATCTGTTTATGTCATTGTGAACATTTAGTATGAGGTTCTAAACTTTGTAAGATGTATTGGATGAAAGAAAACTTGGAGTTATTTTTGGAAATGTATGTTTAAAATTGTACATGAATAATTATTGGAGTGTATGTATTTCCAGAAATACAGCTATGAGTTATTTCACATTCTTAATTATGATTTAAAGTTTTGATAAGAATTTAGTTTTACTTTTAAATTTCAAGGTAAAGGTAATCATGGGTGAGGATCGAGAAGCTACTGGCGAACTTCTCACCATTGACAACAATGAAGGAGTTGTGAAAGTTGATCATGGTGGCATCAAGATGTTGCAACTTCGGTTCTTGTGTAAAATGAAAGCAGATTAAACTTTCCTATTGTTGGAAGACACATCATGAAAACTATACTGTATTTTTGTTGTCAGAATACTTTTCTATATTAAACTTGATTAATGTGTTTAACTTAAACTTTCACTTGTTATTGTGGAATATTTATTGAACTCGTTAAACATCATCATTCTGTAGGTTGATTTTTTTTAAAAATGTAGTTTTTCTAGTAAATAATTTGATAAAATTCTGTAAAATACAACATAACTTACAGTATCAGCATCAAAAATGTAAGAAAAACAACAATAAGAGAACACTCTTAGTAGTCACTGTGAATAATGGTGATTAAATGTCACAGGATAATAAACAGAACATTGCCATGAGTATGTGCAAATAATGTTGCTTAAATATTGCAGGATAATAAAAAGAATATTGCCATTATTAGGTGTGAATAATGCTGGTTACGTATCACAGGATAATAAAAAGAGCATTGCCATCAGTAAGTGTGAATAATACTGATTAAATATCACAGGATAATAAGAAGAGCATTGCCATTAGTAAGTGTGAATAATACTGATTAAATATCACAGAATAATAAAAAGAATGTGTGAAAAATGCTGGTTAAATATCCTAGGATAATAAAAAGGACATTTTTAGTTATCAGTGTGAATAATGCTAATTAAATGTTACAGGACAATAAGAGAACATCTCCATTAGTAGATGTGATTGAATGTCACAGGATATTAACATTAATAAAGAAAGCATTGAGTTTTAAATCTAGATAATGCTGATCATATCTCTTGAGGCCTGGCTCGTTTTGATTAACTTTACAGTTTAAGTAGAATTAGTATATCAAATATTTAAAGTTTTCATCTGTCACACAATGTGGAAAGCTTCTATAGAAAACTTAATAGTGCTCATGTAATATTGGGATAGTGACAGAATGTCTCTATAAAATTAATACTCACTGCTGCTTGGTGTAATGTTTTGTTTCCTGCTTAAATATTCTAGGTTTTAAGTAATACACTTGTAATTGTTGATTCAGTTCAGATGAAATAATTTCATTTCATTTTTGAAATTTCATTTGAACCTTTAATATATTCTACATGATTTCAGTTAAACTGCCTCTAACTTGGCTGTAAGACACATTGTTTTAAGAACTGAATTATAGAATATAACTGACAAAATGTGATTTATGAATTATTTATTGAGACTAGAGGCTTCACTAGGCAATGGCAAACTAGGCCTGTGCACCATTTCTATTTGACAGTTCCCCTGTAGCCACCATTATTATCTTGAAAAATCAGGATTAATGTCATACTGAACTCCAAAATTGAATTTCAGTTTAGTGAAGGTGATAAACAGATGTATTTCTTTCTGAGTTTAATATTATTAGCAAATAATTTCAAACACTTTTTAAATTTAGATTTAGAGTTGTTTAACCACTTAGTGCTACTTATATATGCAAAAACGGCTCGTTTGGGTTGAGAAAATATTTTAAATACTCACCCCAAACGAGCCGTTTTTGCATATAAAATTCTTTCTCGACATCACTGATTGTTAGTGCTACTTAATTTCTGTTTAGGGAAAGACTTTTCAAGAATAAAAAATCTTAAAAGCAAAAATCACAAAATGAAATCTTGATTATGAAATGTGAGTGCTAATGAGAATAACTAACACTTCTAATTAGTGTCATTTATTTTCAATAGGACATTTGATAATTATTTAGGAACGTGTTACTTCTTTTATGTTTTACTTAGTATTAAGGAAACAGATGTACAAGCTTTACTAGCTAGTGAAATAATATTAAGGAAATCAGAAGTGAGTCTACGATAAAACGTGTTTCTACTTTTGTTTTTTACTGTTAATTAAAGTGAAACATACAAAAAGAACAACTCGATATATCTTTCCATGTAGCACGAGTGATGGTTCTTTTGTTTTGACTTTTGCAGTTATGTGCTAACACATCGAATACAAGCGCTTTCTCTTTGTTACCTCTTAAATACAAAGTTACACGATGGAATTATTTGTGCCATGACCAACACAGGTATTAAAACCCGATTTTAACGTCATAAGCCTTTGGACTTGCCATTGAGCCACTGGTTGATATTATGATACTTGAAGGTAATTATTAAACTTTGCTAATAAGCCATGTGACAAGTTAGTTAAAACTGTAGAAAATTTTAAGGACAAAAGTTTTTTTCTTTCCTTTTATAAGTACAAGACTGGATATTTACAAATGGATTCAATTTTGACTTTTTTAACTTTGGAGTCATTGAGTTTTATTTACATTTTGTGAAGATTTGATATATTTTATCGTGTGAAGGTAGCTCTAAAGGATAAGCAGTAAGTGTACGAACTTACAACGCGACCATCCAGGGCTCGATTCCCAGTATAAGATAGAAAGTAGGTAGTCCATTGTGTAACCTTGCTCTAAAGAGAAAAAGAATTAAGTTATTTCTGTTAATACTAAGCCCGTGTCATAAGAATATAAGTTATGAACATTTTTTCTCCCCCATACAGACCACAGTATAAAACATTACACAAAATGTAGCCATAAGTGGTTCAATTTTCTTAATACCCCCCCCCACATGTGTTAAGTTTTTGTGATATTTCCTTTGCTTTATAAATATATTTTAATGATTGGTAACGCATTACACAGTTAAATACGTTATATTAAATCAATTTTAGAGTTTTATCACGTCGTTGCAGTACATTTCTCCATGTCCTGTCATATCATATCAGATGACCGTAATCTTGACAATAGTCCTGTTGTGTAGTCTGTTGCAAAATGCTCTGTTGTAAGGTTGCCATTGTTAAAACCACGTCTCTCCTTTCTGAATTTTTCCATTATTAAATTAATGTAGAAATATCACACTTTCTCATCGTCCGTTTTAGCAGTCAGATTTCCCAGAATTCCGTAGGTACTGCGTCTGACGGCTTGACCTATATATATTTGTATGAAACAGCATGGATATCCCTTTATTATTATTATTATTATTATAGTCTGGCTGCTTTAATTGTGCGATAGCGAAATTGATAGGCCATGGAAGCAATTTATTTACACGTAACCTGTGTTCTTTCTTAAAGATGCAAATCCGTCTTGATTATGTTGGCATTATTACCTGATATATATGAACGGCTCTAGACTTTGTGTTCGTTATAAGACGTCATACTTTGCTCACTATGGGTGGGGCACGACTTGCTCTTGTCATATATTTCTATATCTTCGTATTCAACTTGCTTTGTTTTCTATCTTATTGATTATAAAGGATATACCCATCTTAGATATTCGAAATTTTTTATGCTCTGTGTGTATGAATATTTTGTGTCAGAAAAGATTTTTACACAGCCTTTTGTAAAGCAATCACTTTTCACATTACCTGGGAAATGCCAGTTGATACCAACATGATGCATTCCTTTCTACCACGACACTGTATCGGTTGTGATAGTCACGTGACTTACTGTCACTTTATTTCAAAATCGTTTGAATGTAACGCATTCAACCATGTATTAGCTTTAGAGTCAGTTACAACAACTGAATCAATAAACACACGCTGCTAAACCTGACCTAACATGCAGAGTTGGAAATAAACATAAATAAATAAATTAAATTTACTGCTATGGGAAGATAACTTGAAATATAAGCTCACTTTAGAAAATTTAAACCCGTGAAGGAAGATTTAAGTTTAGGTGCAGACTTGTGTTTGGAAACTTTGTGAAAGGTTTAAAGAAGATTTCTGAAGAATTTAATAAGTAAACTTTTTTTCTAATTTTTAAGGAGGCATTATATTTTGTTTCCATTTTAATAGCTGAATTAAAAACAATTCACAACGCTGGAATGAACTCTAGAAATAATATATCATAGAAGGTTACCGGTAATTTTCTTGTAAGGCCCACCGAAACTGTTAGTAAACTTTTATACCATTGTCTTGTTAGTAAAAGCTAAATTAAAATATGCTATAAAAGTAATGGATTTGCAGATTGGTTGAGAAATTGAATGAGACCAGACAACGCTAAAGGGTCAAATTAACACAATGAAATGTAAAAAGTATCAATTTAGAAAATAAGCGAGAGATCTCTAAATAATTATATGTTTTATGTACTCCATAGTAACTGTCTTCTTTAATATGTTACTTAGACATATTACCTGATAGACAGATCAGGCTTCAAACAGTGATAAAAGTTGAAGTGGGTTTTTGGGTAACCCATACTATTTCCAGTGTGAATATTGGGTTATTACTGTAATTTGCTCAACGTATTCAGGTTTTATAGCTATTATTTCAATGTGTTTTACTTTCGTTTGTACCGTTACACTAATGTTATTTATTCATATATTATGGAGGAAAATACTTATCGATTACTTATTTTCAATTGCCCCCCAGTGGTTCAGCGATAAACTTGGATTATAATGAACAAAAACTTGGCTTTTGATTTTCACCCCGCCTCATTGTTTTGTTCAACTACGCCCATAACACAATGTTTTTTCTTTTTTTATTTTCGATGAAAGTTGCAAAAGTTTAGTGTGTATTGTATAGACTAGAACAATTAGTTTTCCAAAGCACCAAAATGCGAATTGGTTTTAAAGTAAATTAATAATTTCAGATGTGATACTACGCTAAATGTTTTACAACAATATTAACTCTGGTTGAGTAAATCCGTGATGCAATACAATAGCAGGCAATTAAGGTATCCAACTGATCGCCTAAGCCGGTGTGAGACTTGAGTAGTTTACCTGTTAATCGTAGTTAAAACTGTTTATCCTTACAGAGTTTTAGCAGTTGTTCAGGTAAAAGTTAGTTTATTAGGCCATCCCTTAAGTAGTGTCCGAAAATTTTAATACAGGAATTGCACCTTTGTAAAAGGCTTTAATGACTAAAATATGAAGAAGGATGCGCATAAAAATGTTCAGACAAATAAAATAAACTAGCCCAACTCCACCTTTTCAGATCATTAATCAAATGAACCCTTATAAAGATGAATGTGTTTGAGATCACATTAGGCATATAATACTTTATGAGTTTAAAAACGGCAACAGTGCAGCAAAAAAAATAAACTAAACATTCAAGGTGTTTATTGTGCGGAGTCTCTCAATGAAAGAAAATGTTGAAGGTGGTCTCAGAAGTTCATATCAAGTGACTACAGCTTAAGTGATGCGCCACGTTCAGGTCGTCCTGTTGAGTTCAATGATGACTTGCTTCTGACTGCATTGGATGAAGATTATGCTGTAACAGTTGGAGAACGAGCATAGAAGCTTAATTCAACCCATTCAATAGTTCACAGTCATCTGAAACAGTTTGAAAAGGTGTCAAAACTTGGAAAATGGGTCTCGCATGATTTGAGAGAAGCAAACTTTAGAGCAACTCGTGAACGTAACTCGTCTCTTTTATACAGGTTAGTGACTGGAGATGAAAAATGGATATTTTCTAAATATATTAAGCGCCGCAGACAATGGCTCAGTGCAGGTAATCTGGCTAAAGAACAGCCCAAAATGGACCTTTACCCTAGGAAAGTTGTTAGCGTTTGGTGGGATATTGTTGGTGTGATCCACTATGAGTTATTGCCACTCAATGTAACGATTACATCAGACTTTTATTGTCAACAATTAGGAGCACTTGAATGTTGTGCTGGAAGAAAAGAGGCCTGCTTTGATCAGTTGTAAAAGTGTTGTGTTACACCGGGATAATGCACGGCCCCATACAGGAAGTATCACATCTGCAAAGATTGAAAAGCTAGAGTGGGATAAACTTATATGTCTTCCTTATTCCTCAGACCTTGCTCCAGTTGATTATCGTCTATTCCGAAGTTTGCAGAACTATCTTGATGGAAAAGAGCTTGGAACACATGAAGATGTCAAAACTACCCTCTATATTATTTTCCTCCAAACCCCAATAATTTTATATAAGTGGCATTCAGAAGCTTGTGAATCTTTGGCAGGAAGTAATTAATAATAATGGAACATACATTATTGATTACATAACATTAAAATCGTTTAAAATCCTTTCTCTTTTTCTGAACCATAAGTCGGACATTATTGCGCGAAATTCAAAAACAAACAATCACTTTTACACTGATTTTGCAGAAAATTACGAGATTATATACATTTGATGATAAAATAAATAAAACAATATATACTATTTTTATCAAGCCACCTTAAAATTCGGACCAGTTTTTCTTCAAACGTAGAGAGTTTAAGTTCAAAGTGCAGCATAAGGCAACATTTGCTTATTGCAGGTATATGTATCTTAATGTGTACACGTATTTCTTTAAGGAAAAATGTCATGAAAAGTAGTTGTACACTATTCACATCACATACCAAATTTTGAGACAGGCAAATAACACTGAGGAAAAGTAAAATATATTCTTTTTTCATATGAGATTGAAGCCAAGATATGATTATGAAATAATTTCAAGTAAAGTAGGAGTGCATTACAAATAATTAGTTACCTGTTCATTATTTTCGTCGTGTACGTTACTTTTGATCACATTGCCACAAAAGATTGTTTTATACATGCCTGTTTGTTTTTCATTTTGTGCTTATAGGATTTATATGGTTTGTTAGAAAATGTACAGGAAAATCAAATATAAATACCTGCCAAAGAATTTGTCTGCGTTTTGTTGCCAACAGTGAAGTGGTTACATAATTCAGTATTCACACACGACGATGAATTTGACAACAGAACATTTCAACCGTCTTTTGTTAACAACTTGGCTGTTTAAACATGTAAGATTCACAGACTTGTATCTTATAACTCAACAGCTCAATCATGTTTTATTTAACTTTTCTGGTCACACTGTTACGTATTATAATTTTGTTACGTATCTGTTGTTTCCTTATTAATAAGCGTTTATCACAGTTATAGCTTACGAGATTTATAGTACACTAACTTATAGCAAACCAACAATATAAAACTGTCTCTGGCGCGTCGATTGATGAAATTAGGCGAGGTTCTCGATATTTCCGTGGGTAACAATACTTAACAATACGTTTGTGCTTTCCTAAAATATATAATGTTGATTGTTACACATAAGATCTTCTACAAATTTAGTGAATAGGCGGAAATTTCACAAAACACTTTTAACAATATAAGTTGCATGCATTGCTGAATGTATATTTAATCGAAACAATGATCAATATTAAACCCATCACAACACGTGTAAAAGAGCAATAGAGTTGTATCTAACTGCACATCTTGTATCCTCCCCCCCAAAAACGGCCGATACCACAATCTGTTATTCAAACAACGACAGTCCTCATTTGGATATATTATAAATAAATGAATGAATACAAAATCGATATATAAAATAGTAACAGAAACTAGTTTGAGTAAAGGTATTAAATACAACTTGTACTATACAAAAAAATCATTAAATGTGAATAAAGGTTTTAACACTAAATACAGTTTCTATCGAACAGTAAAGTATTAGTTATCGATTCGTATTGCGTATATAAGAATTGAACTTGTTTTGGAACTATTCACTCTTAATATTCTAATATAATATGAAAAACCGTGGATTATGTGCACTCTAAGAAATTATCAATAATTAAACAATATTTAAAGTAATATTGGTCGTGTTTTGTTTGCAAAGCTATATCGGGCTATCTGCTGAGTCCACCGAGGGGAATCGAATCCCTGATTTTAGTGTTGTAAATCTGTAGACTTTCCGCTGTACTAGCGGGGGGACGATATTGATAATTTTTAGATAGTGTTGAAATTTACAGTTTTCTCTGATAATGTAAAACAATAAAGGGAAATTTTCAAGTTTGAAAATTCCTTACATATGTTCGTAAGAAGTTTTTCGCGAGCGAATAAATATCCTACGACTAAAATTTATCCTAAAAAAAAGAACAATAAAAACATGCATTATATAGAGGACGCTACTAAACCTACTTTGTTGTTTTTTGGACACTGAGGAAGGCCATTAACTTTCTAGGTCTTGATATTTCGGTACTAACTATATTGTCTTTCAGTTAGTGTTTCAGGTCTTAATGAATCTGATCTTATTTTCTATTTATGCGCTAAAATACAAAAATAACTAATCCTCTTCTGCAGCATACCAAATGAAACATAAACAAATAAAGGACTGTAAAAAGTTTTTGACCTTATAACTTGTAAAAATAAGGAAGTGACGGCAAAGTTTTTGACGTATTTGAACCATATAAATTTAGATAAATGTGAAAGTGGCTTGAGACTTATGTAAATTAAAAATCTCTCGATTCTATACAGTCAGTGTATGATATTCTTAACATAATATTGTTTCACAAACCACAATTTTTGTTTTAGTATTTATTCAATCAAAACAAGTAAAGAAGAATGAAGGAAAAGGTTGATTGTGGGCCCTTATGCATATAGGCATCGCTAGGCACTGACACACGTGATCCGTGCTCGATCCTATTTGAAAGTGCTCCGAATCGCCATCTAGAGTCTTGAAAAATCAAAATGGAAAACTGTGAACGATATCATAATGAAACGCCAAAAATTCCCGCGCCTATGGGTCTTAGCACAAGTTCTTCTCATATATGATTTTTAATTTAATCGCTAATGTCTTGGCTTAAATGTTATCTATCAATATCACTACTTTGTTTAAAAAAAAAAGTGTACTTTTGTTTTTTTCTGACACATGCATCGGAACAAATTTGAAGGGTCATGGACGATTGGGTTACCTTATTTATTATATTAACCGTGATCATTGAATTTAAAATCGAAACAGTGACTTTCCCTTTGATATGCACAAATATATCATTTTCATTCAAAGGGGTACTTTGCTAACAGGTCGAAAGTTTGGGAGGCACGTGCATCTCTCCGATGCCTTCAAGTCCGAGGATTTACAACGCTAGAATCAAGGTTTCGATACCCGTGGTCGGCAAAGCACAAATAAACCATTGTGTTGTTTTGCGATTAACTTCAAACAAAGAAGCAAAATCCTCTCCGGTTCCGCTGCCTATGATTATTAATTACAACAACGAGAAACTAAAAATCTTATTGAACAGGGTGCTTAAAAACAAAATGGAAAATATTTGAATAAGCAAACTTCGTGAAAGCCATGGGAAATTTGGAGGTTAGTATTCCTAAGAAAGTGTCAAAACAAAGAATATTCAAGAGAATAACTCAGTCACTCTGTGGAAAATGTTTATTTACATGTTCTGAAAAGGTGTTACGTCCAATACATTAATGAAATGAAATATCAAAAGTCACTCTCGAACCTTTGGAAGAGTTTCGATGGTTTGTTAAGTTTTGTATATATGTATATAATGTAGAAAAAGTACTTGTGAATATATTATGCTGTTTATTACTGTTTTGTAGTTAGTCGAAACAAAATACAGTATGATATAGTAAAGCACATTTTAGCAGATAAACCGGAATTTATAGGTTTGTAATGCTCATGTAGACCAATAAAAGTAATTCAGCTTTTAGGTTTTGTTTGTTTTGAATTTCACGCAAAGCTACACGAGGGCAATCTGTACTAGCTATCCCTATTTTTGCAGTGTAAGACTAGAGGGAAGGTAGCTAGTCATCACCACTCACCGCCAACTCTGGGCTACTCTTTCACCAACGAATAGTGGGATTAACCATGATACAATAACGCCCCCAGAGCTAAAAGGACGAACATGTTTGGTGTGACAGGGATTTGAATCTGCGACCCTCAGAGTAAGAGTCGACTGCCTTAACCACCTGTCCCTGCCGGGCCTCAACTTTTAGGGAGGTAACATTGTTAAATAAGAAGTGTTTGCTCGATCCAAAGTTTTTACGAAAATTTGTGTACTTTTTATATTTGTTCAGGAGTTTAAAAGTACATATAAAAATTTAACGTTCGCCAATTGACTTTGTAGCTCACTGACAATGTGTCGCGTACTGTGAATTCAGTAACGCTGTTTTATTCATATCGACAGCACGTTTGTATATGCACCAGTTTTGTTTTTTAATAAGAATTAGGTTAATAAACAGTGCATGTTGAGTAAAAGTTCATAATTACTTAAAACACTGAAAACAAGTATAGATTTAGTGTTTTAAGTAATTATGAACTTTTACTCAATATGCACTGTTTATTAACCTAATTCTCAATAGCCAATTTGAGGTGTTACATGCATTTAATAAAGAACATACAAACTTTTCATATTGTTCAAACTCCTACAAACAGACAAACGCTAGAGAAGTTGGAGATGACCGACGACTAGGGATACCTAATTTTATTTGTTAAAACAGTGATTTTCACTGATACTTTTCGACAAGTCGAACAACTGGGTTAAGTTCCTCCAGTCGCGCCACCTATTCTCCAACATTAAAATTTGTGTGGACTTCATGACAACAAAGCTGCTTGATCATACGTGGTAGTTGCGAGAGGAGCAATATAAGGTACACATCTCTGAAAATAATCGAATGCTATTATAGGTAAGCTAGCTAGCAGTACTTCTATTTAGCTGTACAACTTCGAACTCAATATCAGCTGCCAACTTCTTGACTGAATGCAGAATTAAAAAACAAGTTGATTGTGATGCGAATCTGAAGATGGCAGAAGATGTGCACTTTAGTGTGATGACTGGAGTAACGTGTGAAATTAAATAACTGTGAACTGTATAACTACTACACCAACACTAGTTGCCCATGAAACAGTCAGTAAATCATACAAATGGATTCGGATTATTAATAATGGTTGGAGAAACTTTTGTTGCAAGGTACCTTTGTGCTTAATAAGCAATATCAACAACATGAAGAAAGCCTAGAAGTTACTTCAAAACAAATGTCTTAATCACTCCAGTCACTGGCTAAAGGTCTGTTTCAAAAGTATATGTCGGGTGGGGTGCAATTTCTTAACCTGAAAATAATAAATGTGTGATGATATTCTATACAAGAAAAAAAAAAGGTCCGGTATGGTCAAGTAGTTACGAAACGAAACTTGGCAGGGGTGGTCAGGAACGT
The DNA here is from genome assembly GCA_011833715.1 of Carcinoscorpius rotundicauda. Taxonomy (NCBI): domain Eukaryota; kingdom Metazoa; phylum Arthropoda; class Merostomata; order Xiphosura; family Limulidae; genus Carcinoscorpius; species Carcinoscorpius rotundicauda. The sequence goes on along the minus strand of CM022399.1, from coordinate 53,883,469 downwards.
TTTAGTTCCTCTTCGTCCCCGCTCATGGAAGATTATTTAACTTTATGTGGGAGTTTTCCTGTATTTTAATTTTGCTTGTTTAAGGCGGTGAAGTGAAATCGGGTATAATGAAAATGTCTGGTGAGAACGCTGAGCGAGACCAAGGCGTCACAAAGGATACAGGCCAAGCCGAAGCCCTCTCCTAAAAAAAGCTGAACGGCGGCCGAGACGTAACATCAACTCAAATGGCACGATTCGGGGCGTGGTTGGGATCTAAAGATCCATTGCCTGAGATTTAGGTGTGGGAGGAAAGGAGAGTACCCAGAGAAAACCCACTTTCACGGTTAGGACGCCGAATTATCTACCCAGACCGTGCCCGGAAGTGTCTGGAAAGAAAATCAAGGTTATTAATACATATTTCAATAGAACACACATGGCTTAAAGCAAGAATGTGAAAGTAGCTGATTGGTTGGTGACTTGGAGAACTACTCAAATGGTTAGGGCGCTAGACTTGTAACATAAGGGTCGCGGGTTCGAATCCCAATCACACCAAACGTGATCGCCCTTTCAACCTTTCAAAAGAGCAGCTCAAGGGTTTGCGATGGGTGGTGGTGATCAGCTGTCTTCCCTTTAATCTTACACTAAATTACGGACGGCTAGCGCAGATAGATTTGCAAAAAATTTAAAAAGAAACAAATGAACTAAATTTACAAAAATCCACTGAGTGGTAATTTTTCTGCGTCCCTTGTAAAAATTATCCTACGATTTCACTGTATTCTTGAATTGGTTCTTTCATATTTTGAATGTTCTTGTTAGTGATATATATATATATATATATACAGTTGAAGGGAGGACGACATGCCCATCTTAGACAGAAGACTCGAAGATTGAATTCCAAACGAAACAGTTACCTATGTGAAAGTTGAGAAAATTGTCGAGCTTCTGAGTCTATTACGTAATATTGTTTTTGCTGAAGTTGCAGAAAAATATATTTACACAAATTGGCTGTTAAATATCGACCTCTGTATATCTTCTGTAATGATCGAAAGATACTCAAGTCAGTTTTTTTTAGTATTGAGGATGCTTATGATGATTAAAGCACCGTAGAGGCTGATCAATCAACGGCGACTTTCAGGCAGATTTGAAACTGGTTGTGCCTATAGTCTCTCCAGATAGCCACCTCTAACTTAGTAGTGAGAGACTAGAGGGAAAGGAGATAATAAACACTACCCACCGATTATACTTGGTTTATCCAATAGTGGGCTGGACCGTCACATTATCACGCTTTCATTGCTGGAAAAGAAAGCATGTTTAACAATGGAAATTTGAGTCGATAGCCCTAACTTTAGCATGAGTTCTAAAAGAAAAGTACAACATAATCTTTTGAAAGAAGCTTTCCATTCTCATACATTCAATGGACTGAACTTTTAGGCTAGAGCCAAAAAGTATAAATATGTGTTTCAAATTTTAATTGTCTGAATTTAACGTTAGTTTGACTTTTCTGATGATCGTTTGTTTGTTTTTTTATTTTGCGCAAAGCTACACGAGGGCTATCTGCACTAGCCGTCCCTAATTTAGCAGTGTAAGACTAGAGAGGAAGACAGCTAGTCATCACCATCCACTGCCAACTCTTGGGCTACTCTTTTACCAACGAATAGTGAGATTGATAGTCACATTATAACGCCCCCACGGCTGAAAGGGCGAACATGTTTGGTGTGACGGGGATTCGAACCCCCAATACTCAGATTACGAGTCGAACGTCTTAACCCAAGTGGTCAAGCCGATCCTTTGTGATGACATTGTCGAATTCGTGAAAGAACCTCAGAAGATATGAGTAAAAGTCTGAACAGTTGGTTTATAGTAAGAAGAATAACGAGAGTAGCTGAAAAATAACGTATCACGAATTAAGAACAATTAAAGTTAAATGTTTGTTTTTGAATTAAGCATAAAGCTACACTATGGGCTATCTGTGCTCTGCCCACCACGGGTTTTCGAAACCCTGTTTTTAGGGTGTAAGTTTGCAGACATACCACTGTTTCACTGGGGGGCATGAAGTTAAATTTGTATTTAAATAAGGTAAAGGCAAACAACAACAACAAAAAACTTTTTGTTCAGAAGTTATCACCGGTTGTAGTTACGGTTGGTGGAAACTTATTGGGCAACATTCAACACAAAATTTTGTCTCAACAAGATATTCCTAATATTTAGATTACGTGGAATAAGACGACTCTCTGAATTATCTCAGCATCTTCCTATTGTTTGCTTCATTCTCATACAATTTGCAGCATAATTGTGGCATACATTATTTTACCCTTACACATGAAAATACGTTTTTGTTCCATTTCATCAAAATCTTGAGAATATTATATCATGTTTTGATTTTTAGTTTAAGAAAGTCATAAGTTATTTATTACATTTAACTACACAAGATTTTAGTTTGTTTGTTTTTAACATACATATTCCATTACTAATGCCTCCCAGTGGCACAGAAATATGTCTGCGGACTTATACCGCTAAAAACCAGGTTTTGATACCCGTGATGGGCAGAAAACAGATAGCCCTTTATGTAGCTTTGTGCTTAATTACAAGTAACCAGTATATATCATAACTTCTGTTTAAAACACGGTATTATCTTTATACGGTCATGACCTAGTGATTAGGACTCTCAATCTGCGGGTCACGAGCTCCAATCCTCGTTACACCAAACATGTTTGCCCTTTTAGCTGTTGCAGCGTGGTAGTGTAAAGGTCAATCCAACAATTCGTTAGTAAAAGAGTAGCCCAAGATTTGGTGGTGGGTGACGATGATTGGCTGCTTTCCCTCCAGTCTTTCATTGCTAAATTAAGGACAATTACTGCAGGCAGGCCTGTATAGATTTGTGCGAAATTTAAATTCTACAATGATAGACGGCTAGAAAGTATAAACTATCGATGTTTGAAATATTACCGTTTTTTAGATTACCGATAGTTCATATTTCTAGTTTAAACATTTATATTATTAGTTTTTCGTTACTTAGAATAAGTAATGTTTATTTTCTCTAATATTGTTTTCTCAACTTTGGGTAAGATATGTTTTAAAAGAGCCCTTTAATTTCTCTACGTCTTCAATATTAATAATGTGAAACTTATATTATTCTCTCTACTTTATAATGAAAATGCTTGTTTTAACAATGTTCTATAGTTAATACGATGATATATTGTAGAAGTCTTACTTGAGTTGTTTCTTTGTTTATACAGAATTATTTGCTAAAACATCTTCATACTGACACTTTCCTTGAATTTGGAGCACTTTAACAAGGTGTCTTCATGAGAATGCTTCCATGAATACAATGTTTTCATGAATAAATACAATGTCTTCAAGAGAAGGTTGTCGTGAATGTTGTGTCTTTATGAGAACGTTTCCATTAATACGTTGTCTTCATGAAAATGTTTCAAAAAGTGTATAAGGTAATTTAGGCATGTCTGTCAATAATGTAGTGAAAGTTACAAGGTGAGACATTGAAGAAAAAGTAAGAAATAATAATACTTATTTATACTTGAAGATCGAGGACTGATGACAATTATGTCAAAAACGTTTTATCCAAATATAGAATAATAGCTATATAATAATAGTTCATTTATGGAACGATCTTATAAAAGATAGAAAGTAAACAACAGATAAGGTTATTTATTGTAAGTTAAAGTTTTTTGGTCGAAAGAAAGGTTCCACCAAGAGATATTTTTCGCAATGATACTAAACCTATCTAGGACAAAATTTAGAGGGTTGAACCCTGTTCTATTGACTAACCACTTAACATTCAACAAGGTTTCTAGATATAAATCGGAAGAATTTGACACAACGGGGAAGCAGTACAGTAACCAGAACTAATATTCTGTTTGTTCTTTTTTCAATTTTGCGCAAAGCTACTCGAGGGATATATGCGCAAAACGTCCATAATTTAGCAGCGTAGGACTAGCAGCAAGTCATCACCACCCACCGCCAACTCTTGGGCTATCTTTTACCCACGAATAATGGGATTGACCTTCACATTATAACGCTCCCACGGCTGAAAGAGGGAGCATGGTTGGTGTGACTTGGATTCGAACCCGCGACCCTCGGATTACGAGTCGAATGCTTTAACCACCTGGCCATGCCGGGGCCTTGTACCAAGTTACAGCCATGTTAAAAAAACGAGAAACAAAAACGGAAACAAAATGCTTTACAATGCTTGCAAACCGCTTGATCTTAAGTTATAAATAGACCGTAGAAAACAGAAACAGTGCTTAACAAAAGTCCAATAACGTCCTTTAAAATGAAATTATAAACAGAAAATTTGAAAGAGAAACTTAACAATGAAGTTCGGGAAAAATATCAAAATATTGTCGTTATTTTAACAATAATTAATTATGTGACAAAAGCTGAGTTAATTCATTTTTGTTGTTTTATGTTTTCTTCTGTGTTTACATATTCGTTACACTGAGGCTTATTAGTTTATGTTATATATTTATATATTTAGGTTACATAAAAATGGTGTTCCCAGGTTAAAGATGAATATAATTAAATGACATCAAAGGAAACGAATACAACAGTTATAAAGTAAACATGTATCGTCTCACGTGTGTGGCTTCGGCCCGAAATGGTCAGGAAGTTAAGGCACTCGACTCGTAATCCGAGGGTCGCGGGTTCGAATCCCTGTCGCACCAAATTCTGTTGGGGCATTATAATGTACGATTAATCCCACTATTCGTTAGTAAAAGAGTAGTCCAAGAGTGGGTGGTGATGATGACTAGCTGTCTTCGCCTTAGTCTTACACTGCTAAATTAGGGACGGCTAGCGTATATAGCCCTCTTTTAGCTTTGCGCGAAATTCATAAACAAATAAAACAAATATGTGGCTTCATACATATTTCACTGACATGCCAACCCATATATGGAATGAGCTCTAGTGGCGAATTAACTTTCTCTTCTTAACTAGCAGCACAGAATCACGAATTTAATGATGTTATGTTTTATGACAGAATCCATAGCAGAGTTTGATCAAGTGAACGGTAGTCTACCTTTAATATTTGAAGTTAGATTCTTAAAAGTTTGATGCCATGTGAAAAACGTATAGGTTAATTATCTGTAATGCATACAGATAACAGTAATGGCAGCTGAAGCTTTAGCAGGAAAGTAATGTAGAATATTTATTAAAATTGACAAGTGGATCATTTGATACATCTACGATTTGTCTGAATGTAAAACGCTCTATAGTAATATTTTTATGAGAAAGGATTGTGTAAAAGGAGCAAATGTTAATATTTATCTCAATGTATTCTTAACGTTGTTAAAACCAGTTTAGGTAAACCTCAGTATTATAACAATCAATTAACTTAAAGGCTTCAAATACAATTTTATTATCTATATGTCACCAAATCTTGTCCCCCTCTGTGACAGCGGTAAGTCTTCGGATTTACAACGCTAAAATTAGAGGTTCGATTCCCCTCGGTGTACACAGCAGATGTCTCGATGTGACTTTGCTATTTCAACACACACACCAAATGTTACAAATAAAACCTGAATGCACAGATGTGAGAATCTTTCCTTTTGTTAATTATTTTACAACATCTTATATCTGTCTGTCCGTCTGTCTTTGAACGAGGTAAAAAGTATTCTTAGCCAGCTTTTCTAATAGAGATTTTGATCGTTTTTAAACAGTTTCTTAAATTAAATTTTCTAGGTTTTAAAAGTCAGTCATAAAATCATGTTTTGAATAGTATGTTTAGAAACTTCTCACAGCATTATAATGACACTTTACCACTGTTAAAGGATATATCTTTAAACCTCTTGTAGAACATAATAAAACCATTTATTCCACTTTTAAGTGATGTTTTATATCATAATAATGTAACCTATTGCACATTTAATGGATATTCTTTGATTTTCATTTACAACATTAAAGTGCACTTTCTTTCACTTTCTAAAGACATGTTTCAACTCTCATGACAAACAAAATAGTGTAATTCACTCCTGTTTTAAAATGTATGTCTCGAATCTGCTGAAGGGCATCATAATGTCATTAATCTCACTTCTGTAAGTTTTCGCTTCAGATCTTTTTTAAAATATTACAACTCAACTTACTTTACCTTAAAACATTTATCTTGAGTCTCCTGAATAACCCATAGTGTCATTTACTATACTTTTGAAGGATAAGCTTTAATCTCTTGATTAATCAACAATATCACAGTACCATTCACTACACTATAAGAAGTTTCCTTCGTACCTCCCCAATAAATGTATAGTGTAATACACTGCACGTTTCATACATACATTTCTAATCTCCTGAATATCATTGTATCATCACTTCTGAAGGACATGATATAACTTATTATACTTTTCAAGGGTATGCTTCGAATACACTGAGCTGCAACATAGTCTTATTAACTCCATTTTCGAAAGACTGCTTCAAGACTTCAGAAGAAAGACATGGAGTAAATTACTCCACATTTTAAAGATATGCTTTGAATCTCCTGAAAAGCACCATATTGCCATTTATATCACTTTTGAAGGTTTGCTTCATAGCTTCTGTATATCATCATAATATTATTTATTTCTGAAATAAATATTTTAAATTTTCTAATCACATTTACTCCAGGTTTATAGGATATACTACCAAACTCCTCGACAACCAATAAAATAATTTACTCCACGTTTAAAATACCTACTTTGAATTTCATAAACAATGTAATAATGACAGGTACCACATTTTGAAAGATGTTCTTTTAACCTGCTAAACAGTATAATAGTGTTATTCACTGCACTTTTGAATAGTATGTAATCTGATTCTTATAATATAACACACAGTAATAAATACAGCTATAATAAACATTGTAACTAACATTTTTAGTGAAATAAACATTGAAAAATGGATATAAACTCATCATTGGTGGTCATTATTATTTGAAGCCTTACTACACTACATAAAACTCATAGTTTCTTTATTCTTGTCACTAAATAACCTCTATTTGTGTGATGACAAACTACACAATTTTCGTTACTGAGTAGGCTAATATATCTTTTATTTGTAGTTTAGTGATACATATACTGTTCAGGTACCTTCAAGAACTTAATGCAAATAACAATACGTTCATAAAAATACGTATGTATTGGTTTTTGTTCAGCATAAAATTACACAATGAGCTATCTGCGATGTGCCAAACACAAGTAGAATCAAAACCAGGTATTTAGTGTTATAACTCTTCCAACTTACTCATGAATCAATGGGTGTCTAAAGTAACTGTCTAAAGATAAAAATCATAGCAAATAGTAGATGCATTTAGTAGTATCTGAAACATCGTTGGATCTAAATCCCCCGGTGTGACAGCAGGTTTACAACGATAAAATCAGGGGTTCGATTCACCTCGGTGGACAAAGCAGCTAGCCCGGTGTAACGTTGCCACAATAAAAAAAAAAAAACCGCACACTCGTTAGCCTAAAATATACCTTGGTTCCTGTTCCAAAATCTCCAAGAAGACAATTTTTGGACCAGTGAGTGCAAATATTTAACAGGAAGGTTTAAAACTGTAAAGTAAATATAATACGTACTAACAAACGAGTCGATGCTTTAAGCTGTTTCTAAATAATATATATCCATATTCTTCGTGAATAGAAAGACAGGTAAAGAGCTATACAAATGGAGAAATAAAAGGAAAACTGGGAAAACAATAAAGTAATTATCACATAGAATAGATAATCTCATGCTAATAAAATAGAATGTTTTAAGAACGAGATGTTAAAAAGATTTTACTTTGGGGTATAAAACAAAGTAATTGTTTACTGGATAAATATTGTCGATATTTAAAAAAGTTACGGTCACGTTTTCATTATTCAAATCTTATCACTGGATATTCGGGAACAACGAACGTAATCAGCTAATTAACTAGTGTTTCTTTAAAAGGAATTAGTATAGAATTTGAAGTTACCAAGTTTGTAAATAACAGATAAGACTAGTTTCAATGTACTATTTTTTCACTTCAGTTATTCTATTTGTTAAGTTGAGAACAAGCAAAAGCTGTGTTGTGGGCCAGTACTAACACAAATATTCAAAAAGTTTATAAATGTACTTGTTTTAAGGGTATTTTAGGTTATATAGACATGGTAGAAGCAGGCGTATTTTACTAAAAGCCAGCACGCTACTGTAAATGTAGTTATTAAAGTTTTATTTTTAATCTACGTGTTGTTAAATAAACCTAAGCCAGGTGCAACAACCTCACTCCCAGCTGTTTCCTATAAATAATCAGGTCATGCGAAGACATGGGGCTGGTGTTTGCGATTCCGCTGACATCAAAATAAGTTTTTGTAAACTCGTGCAACCAGTTTGGTTCTGGGAGAATTTTAGTTGGTATTAGCCACGAGATAACCTTACTAGCTTAAAGCAAGTATTCTAGTGAGAGAAAATAAATTAATCGTTTTTAATCAATATGTTGTACTCGTTGGTTCATTGTAATACTAATAAACAAAACTATATTATTTGTTATTTTACAATTTCATGTGCGTATAGAATATAAGCTGTAAAAATACCACGAATTAAATATATATTGTCATATTTGCTCTAGATACATATGCAGAAAATATAGCTGTAAAAACACCACGAAATAATCCTAGTCTACCATACCCAGTTGTTGTTAGTTGTTTCTCTAAAACTTTTAAAATAGCTTTTACACTTGTTCAGAAGACAACTATTCTTTCATTCTATACACTTTATATATGACCTCTCACCACGACCATAAGGCTCTGACTCTTATAAGAAAAGCGTCAAGCAAATATGCTGTTTAAATGTTTCAAGTCAATAGTGTGAAAATTTATTTTAACTTTTTATTATTATATGCTTTATTATCTGCATTAAATTACACATACATGTAAAGCCCGGAAAGACGAGGGTCATAATTAAAAATAATTGAAAAGTGTTCCAGACTACAGATAATAAATTGCACGTCATCCTGAAATCATGCTTAAATATGTATAACACTTTGTGAAGTCTGTAATCGATGTATGTAACTTTTCTAAGTTCAAAATTTTATTTATTTCTTTTTCCAGAATTATTAGAAAATTTTACGTAACTATAACAGAATATCCTTAAGTTTTAAGGGCTACATCTTAGGCGATTAACGTTTAACACTTCACATCTGGAAAGTATTCACAAAAAGAAAGAAATTGTTCACTAACTGGAACGTTGGAATATATTTTTTGCAAACCACATGTAATTGATCATTATCAGTATTACGAAAGGACACTATCGAAATATATTTGTGAATACATTAAACTCAGCAAACTTTTTGTGTTCGTTTTGAGGGCTAAATATGAAAAGTCCAAATATTGGTTTGAACAAGGAAATATTTGTGCAATCACAATAAACAATAGATACTCATTCCTTTTGTTGCGTTAAGTTCAGTCTTTCCTGAAAGCCGAAACATTTTTTTGCTTTTAATTAGAACACACGCTGTAGCTATTATTCTATTTATTCAGCCACTAACCAACAAGTAATCTCTGACTCAACTGCGGCAGAAATGTTAGGATTTGGTTACCGTTAAACATTAAGGTGTACAATGGACTATCAGTAATTTGCTCACCACGGGTATATAAAGTGGATTTTTAGCGTGGTAAGCCTATAAACTTATCGCTGAGCCACTGGGTAGCGAAATATTATTTGGAATATTATTTAGCATTTAATCTCTTTTGTTTAATATAAATATACACGAATGTGCATTATTTTGTGAGAAATGCATAGCTTTACAGAAATTATCATTGTTTTTTTGGTTTTTTTCAGTAGAGTTGGGTGATATTTGTTACCATTATTCGTCCAACGGTTCTGGCGTTGTTGTAGTACATTATCTATGAAATACTTAAAATTCATGAGCATTTTGTGATACCTGTGAGGAACTACTGAAACAAGAGCCAGAATCTTCGAGTGTTTATTCTTGTTGAGGTGGAAACGAGGTTGGATTCAAAGATAATCTTCAAATATAAGATAACGAAATGTCCGAGGTACTACAGGTGCAGTAGGTGTGAATATGATTACAATGGCGTATCATTTACTCAAAACCCAGCCGTCAGAGAGGTAATAAAAACCTTCGACGCAGGAGGTGCTGTCAAGTGTCGAAAGACAAAAGAGAAGTACGTCTGTGTACAAGAGTGATAAAAATATAGATATATCCAACAACTTATCTACAAGTGGGGGCTAGAGCAGAAAGAGAACAGTGATTTAAGATCAGGTAAGGAAATGAATTTAACGAGGACAGCAGGAAAGAGGAATACTAAAATTGTTTGTTTGTTTTGGAATTTCGCTTAAAGCTACATGAAGGTTATCTGCGCTAGCCATCCCTAATTTAGTAGTGTAAGACTAGAGGGAAGGCAGTTAGTCATCATCACCTATCGCCAACTATTGGGCTACTCCTTTACCAAGAAATAGTGGGATTGACCGTAACATTATAACGCCCCCATGGCTGAAAGGCCGAGAATATTTCGTGCGACGGGGATTCGAACCCGCGACCTTCAGATTACGAGTCGAACGCTTTAACCCCCCTGGCCATGTAGGGCCAACTACTAAAATAATGGGTAAGTAACATGATAACAGTGTACGAGACGTCCACTTTGAGGGGGGCCTGGCATTGCCAGGTGGTTAAAGCACTAGACTCGTAATGTGAGGGTCGCGGGTTTGAATCCCCGTCACACCAAATATACTCGTACTTTCAGCCGCGAGGACGTAATGATGTTGCGGTAAATTCTACTATTTGGTAATAAAAGAGTAGCCCAAGAGTTGGCGATGGCTGGTGATGATTAGCTGCCTTCTCTCTAGTCCTATATTGCTAAATTATGGATGGATAGCGCAAATAGCTTTCGTGTAGCTTTGCGCAAAATTCAAACCAAACCAAACCACTTTGATGAGATAAAAACACATTAACGACTACTCCTGTGGTTCTTAAACTTTTTCAACGTCTTACCCCCTGAGGCTCTTCAGAGTATTACCGTGACCCCTATAATAATTTTTGTAATGATGAACTTTGCGTCAAGGTAGAATAAAACAAACTTATGTAAAGATCCTAATTTATTGTAAATGTTACAAATAAATGATCTTGAGAAATGCTACAAGTGCCAAACACATGCAAAATTCGTGAAATTATTGAACATCATACAAAACCTACTTATTCACTCATTGTGATGGTTGATATAATATATGTAATAAGAAAATAGAAAATACACTAAATACGATGGAAACTTTAATTTTAATTTAATGAATATTTAAATTTTAGTTTCGATGTATTAATATTATATTCTTAAAAGAAATCTAGGCAATTCAAAACGTTGATATGTATGTAAATCTATACTCAAAATTAAACAGGTGGTTGCGCAACAAGCATCTCGACGCGGTTCAACTGCCGCACTTCAGCATGTTTCTGATTGGTGGGCACTTGTCACAAAAATTACAAACTACTCCGCTATTTCCCCAATAATTCCCAAACCTTCCGTGACTCCAAAGAAACCTCAAACGACTGTCAGGGGGTCACGACTCCCAGGTTAAGAACCACTGGACTACTCGGATCAAAGAAAGTTTCGCAGCAAAATTATTCTTGGATCATAACTCTAAACAGACATGCATCTTACTCTCAGACTTCCGATTTCTGGATCTAATGTTATTCATTATCAACTACCAAAATAATCATACGTCTATTGAGTCAGAAATTGCTTGATATCTTTTGTAGAATTATTTATTTTCTACTACTACTCTCTATACTACAGTACAATTGCGAATTTACACTGCTGAAAACCGGATTTTGATACCCGTAGTGGTCAGAGCACAAATAACCCACTATGTAGCAATCCAATCCAAACTTCTGAAAAGTCTTTAAGTAGCAGAAATGCAATTTTCCATTCAAGTAACAACATATATTTTAATTAAGGCTTTATATGTATATCCGTGTGTGTATGTGTGTGTGCTCTTAAACAATATACTTTATTACATGATAAATCGGTCCTCCTGTGACTCAGCGGTAAGTCTTATGGCTTATGACGTTAAAAACAAAGTTTTAATGCCTGTAATAGACAGAACGCAAATAACCACTTATATAACTTTGGATTTGACATTCATTTTTAGGAGGGTACGAAGTACAAAACACAAATTGTCGATTTTAAAGTTTGTTGCTTGTTTCGATGCTTGTCTCATAAGGACGAAAAAAGAATAATGTTTTATTTAAACAGCCACAACAGTAAACTCCTTGATTCTGTGTACTATGTTTATGTGCAGTTCACGTATATTTGTAATTATCCTGTAACAGATGCAAAGAAAACGATAATTAAAATGGTTTGAAGTACATCATTTTCAGTCCATTCAGTATTTTTACTGCCTAAATAAAAGTGTTTATTTAACACTTGTGTTTAACGCATCAGAAGATGTCCAAAAGCACATATATAATCGGTTTTCGGCCCACTAACAAGAATCTTTTCCTCACTTAAATACGAAAACAAACTGATTTTTTTTTTACTCTTTGTTTATTTTCTTTTCTGGCTTAGTCACTAATCAAGAAGTTGTGTGTATCCTTATTTCTTCATGACCTATCGTTTCTTTTTGAGCTTTTGAGTATTAATATGCGTATTAGTTGTCTAATGGGAAATGTTTTTCTGTTATTTAAACCCAAAGTTTTAGATACCTATTTTGGGAGAAATAAGTCATATTCTATCTCTTAAATTTCAATTATATTATTTTAAAGTTGAAGCTACACAAAAGGTTGTATGTTTTCTGTACATAGAAGAAAATCAAACTCTGGATATTAATGTTGTAAATCTTTAGATTTATCGCTAACCCACCAGGGGGTTGCAGTATTTAATTCAAAAGCAGAGTTTCTTTTTTAGGTAACATTATGTTACCTTATATATTTTGCATGTTGTTCTTAAAGTTTAAAGCGATCAAACTATTTCAATTTTGAAAACGATAAAGGATTGTTTGTTTTTGAATTTTGTGCAAAGCTACATGAGGGTTATCTACGTTAACCATCTTTAATTTAGCAGTGTAAGACAAGAGGGAAAACAGCTAGTCATTACCACACACCGCCAACTCTTGGGCTACTCTTTTATCAACGAATAGTGGGATTGTCCGTTACATCAGTACTCCCCATGGCTAAAATGGCGAGCACTTTTGGTGTGACGGGGATTCGAACCCTCGACTCTCAGATTACGAGTCAAGCGCAATACCCGGCCATACCGGGCCGCGGTATAGGAAACGAATACATTTTCGTACAAACAGGACACTGCATTAACAGGAACTAATTTGCATTTGTTAAATGGTATATTTCTGAGGACAGCCAATGCGAATGTATTTACAAGTAGTTGTTAGAGTCTGGTAAAGCATTTTTTTTGGGGGGGGAAACTGTTATTCATTGTTTAGTTTCTTACAGAAAGAACATTTCTGTTAAATGTTCTGTAATGTGAGGAAACCCAAACGAAACGGAAAGTAAAAATTATAAAGCATCAAAACGAAGCTTGTTGATTAGGGTAAAAGATTGTATCATACCTCTAATAAACGTTTTCTCTCTTGTGGGTCCTGCATGGCCTCGTAATCCGAGGGTCGTGGGTTCGAATACCTGTCAGAACAAAAATGCTCGCCCTTTTAGCCGTGGGAGCATTATAATGTTATGGTCAATCCCACTATTCGTTGGTAAAAGAGTAGTCCAAGAGTTGGCTGTGAGTGGTGATGACTAGCTGTCTTCTCTCTAGGCTTACACTGCTAAATTAGGAACGGCTAGCGCAGATAGCCCTCATATAGCTTTTCTCGCAATGTAAAACAAGCCAATTCACTCTTGTGAAAAGTTTTTTGGCTGCAGCAGTGATTTTGTTTTCTGTGACTTGTTGGATCTTTCAGAGTAATATTGTATCTGCCTTTTTAACTAGAATAAATCATTGCATTTACCTTGGTTAACTGGTAGAAATCACAAGAGCTTCCTGGTATTAAGCTATGGTGTCATGTCTGATGGTAGCCTGGAGCATGAAGAAAGCTACAGATCTCTATACTTGACTTCTTTACCATCCATCACTATAAAATCCAGTTTTCTGTCGTCTATGGAATTTTTCCCTGGACGCATATCGTTCACGATCACGTTACTCAGCGTGTTGTATTTTCGCTCCAAATTATGCTAAAAATATCTCATCTTCTTACCTTGACTTGTTCAAGAAGAGTTCTTGTCCATACTTCACTTGTAAGTGAAGATTCATTTACATTTGAAAAACTGTTAACCCGAGTAACCACCCTTTTTTGTTTTGTCTTTTGTTTTCAATTAAACGCAAAGCCACACAATGGGCTATCTGTGCTCAGCCCACCACTGTGTCTAGCGGTGTGAGTCATAATGCAATGCTACATAAAAGTAGTGATATGATTTTAAATGAATGAAGACAGCCCATAACGTGTAACTCGGGTAAATTGTACAATGATCTCTTTTTACAATTATAAATATATTTTTTATGTTGTTATTTGTTCCGTATTATTTCAGTCATCTTTAAGTAATTATCCAGTTGCGACTTGCTAGAAAGTATTTAAGTCCATTAATAACTAGATTTATGTACTTATATAAGTTATATCTCAGGAAATGAGCTCATTTTTATACATGTATACGTTAATCTTGTGTAATTGTTAACCATGTATACGTTAAGTTTCATGTAGTGAAGCTGTTATTAGATATTCAATCATACCAGTCTTTATGAAAGCATTTTTCACTGATAACTCTTCATTTGATTTTTATTGAAATAATTTCCTTGGAAGAACTCTTGATTAATATCTTAACGTTTTTTCTTTAGATTTATCTAATTAATAGTTTCTGTAATTCATAACATTTTACCTGTGATTCTGTTTTACTTTGGATTACAGTTACTCTTTTTAGATAACACACACACACACAAATGTGAAACAAATAATTGTTTCTTTTTTAAAATCTGTGGTGACAACATTGTTTAGCAGTTGCTTCAATATTTCTGTTGATTTCATTATTAATTTCATCTTGAATGGAATTTACCGACGTTTTATTGCTATCTAACTTTACAAACAACTTTATTTGGTTTGTAAAGAATTTTCAACACAGTATTAAAGTAGTCATTTAGAGCTCCGAAACGAGTAACTTGACTTTTTATCAACAAAGCCCAAGGTCACATGAAACTGGTTTCAAATATTTAACTAAGTCATAAAGTATTTTATGATAAAAGTTATATAGCTAGAGTTTAGAAAAGCCACATTTTGTCAATAAATGTACTTAGAACTATGACGTTAATGCCTGCAATCGTTGGTGTTAGTTTTAAAATTCACGTACACTCACTCACTTCTTCTCTATGTAAACTTTGAAAGTAGTCTCTCACTCTCAAATTATGCATAACTGAAAGAATATTAGGTCCTTGTGTCTGTATAATTAATACTGTATTGGTGAGTAAAATATCAAAAGTTGATACTGAGGTCATTTTTTTGTTAAAAATTTGGCTTAGAATGCTGATAAGAGCTGTTATAAATATACATAGACTTATGTGTGTTTGTGTAAGTGGAGCGTACTGTAAGTGATAGAAGGGTCAACCTGTCAGAATTGTGCAGGAACCAAGAGTATCATTCTACTTCTTTTTAAAAACAAAACAAAACAGGAAATTCTTAAAGTGTAAAACTTACTTCGAACCAGAATAAGGTTTTCTCTGAGTCGCAGAGATTTTAGCATTTTTAAGTGTTAAAAAGCACGCTGAAGAGATGCGTTAAGCAATGGTGTGTATAAATATACACTATTTCATACGTAAACGATGTTTACGTTTATATACGGGATGGGCTTCATCCCCTTGGAATCTCATTGGATATGACCCCCAAACTCTTTTTCTGATACATTATTTTTACCTCCCATAGAGAAACTTATCTCTGTGTGTCTATTTGTATATACACAAATACTAAAAACTACATATAAAAATACATGAATAGTTTATATTCCGAGAAGTGATAATTGTATAGTTAACTTGTATGGGGTTTAATAGGAAAATAACCGGAAATTCTTCAAAAAAATAAACACGTAAAATAAAGTAACATCTCACTGAAACGTGAGAAAACATATATTAACACCTGAAAATGTAGTGAGCATCGTAACACTTGTTTAGAAATAAAATGCACAACATTTAAAAATTTAGTTAGCAGTCATCACTATTGTCTGAGTGCTAACGGGAAGTCAGTCCGTTTGTTCTGTGTAAGTGCAATTGTACCCTATGGGTTGTTTACATTATGCCCACCGCAACTATTGAACTCCCAGTATTTGGTGTAATAACCTTGCAAGCTTAGCACTGGGCACTCGAGTGAAGTAGGAAGCTATTTCTCATTAACAATACTTTTGCTGCTATTTTCTTCAGCTTTATTCATCAAATGTTTATATTTTATTGTAAATTAAATGGCATACTTTTTCAAGTCACTAGGTTATTATATCTTTGAGCAATAAAAACATGCATAGAATTTTGTATTATATGCGTGTGTTTTCTTATAGCACAACCACATCGAGCTATTTGCTGTGTCCACCGAGAGGAATTGACACCCTGATTTTAGTGTTGTAAATCTATGGACTCACTGCTGTACTTTTGGTGTATTCGCTCTGAGGTTTGTTGTAGTTAATCTTGATAACCGACAAAAAACATTCTAATTTTATAATAACGGCTCTGTAAAGGAGTAACTTCAAACTTTTTAGAAAGTGAAACCATAACGCTTAAATCTACCAGCACCTCTCCCCATGGCATAGTGATATTTCTGTGGACTTACAATGTTAGAAACTGGGTTTCGATAACTGTGGGGAGCAGGGTACAAATTGTACATTGTGTAAATCTGTACTTCAACAATCTAAATATTTAGTTCAATGTAGTAGTTAAAGGAAACAGAATATTTCACTTTTATGTCTCAACATTTTATGTATAGCTGGATTACACTGGATTGATTTTTGACCAAAAGCAAGACTTCTTTCCGTGTGATGACATACTACTTGAATATGAAAAAGAAATTTAAAGCGGTTCCTTTAGTTTTGTTCCCTAATTCCTCACAACGCTGTGTAACTTTGTGCTTATCCTGCAATTCCAAATCCTAATTTGAGGTAAAAGACCTGAAATAGTTAGTCCAATCACGTTACAATGATATCAAGTTTAAATATGAAATGGAGAAAACATGAAGTAGTTTCTCCAATTTCGGTTGAAATAAGTCAATTGTATTTGCTAAGAAGTAATAACAGTTACAGCACGGCCTAGACACAAAAACAAAAAATATTTAAATAAAAGAATTAAAAGAAAAAATGTAACTGTTGAAAAGTGGGAGCTGGAAAAAAATAAGGCGCGTAAAACAGGTTTAACTTGACATAAACTCGTTTTATGTGTTTCAATAACTTATCCAAAGATCCAGAGAAAGAATTTAAAAAACAAAAATTGTCATCAAGTAGTATACACATTTTTGAGGAGATAAGTTATGAACTAATTCTACTAATTATTTTGAATGTTTTTGATGTTGGGAGATAGGAAATATTTTCGTGAATTACAGTAAACGTTTCTAGTGATTTGAGATACTTGAAGTAACTTATCATGATATTGCTCTGTCCCCTTACATACTGTGATGACAAAACGAATAATACAGAATAACACGAGCATCTTTCTCATTGAATAACACTACTACAGTTTTACTGTATTTATTTTTAAATATTTGATGTACAGATAAAGTAATCATTAATTTGAAAATAAGCGTTTTGTTTAAACAACACATATAGCAGCCCAATTTTAATTATACGTATTATACTTAGTTAATAAAATGGTTCTGAAAGAATAATTTTAGCATTAGTCCGATATCTCTAATTTAATACATAGTATTAAAACCTCTATTTTATACATTGATGTTATATTTATTTTCATAGACAAGCTCTTCTGTTCCTCATCGTTGAAAAGCGTTTAATACCTAATCTTTAAATTTTCTTTGCATCCGTAAAAGAACAACAAAACGTGATATAAGATGTGCTAAATGTATATGATAATTTATAAGAATATTGTTACACATTCATTCACGCAAACTTCATAATTCTATAACGCTACTTTAGTTTTACGACAAATGGGTTGTTGTGAATATGATTCATAACCAACTGTCTCAAAAGCGGACATAGCATTTTGAGGTCGTAGGACCATTATAAGAGCGATGTCCAAATCCCACTACTTAATTAGACAATAATCGGAATTGGGTGCTGCTGGCTAGCTGTCTTTACGTTAATCTATCAGTTTAAAATTAGGATCAATCGTGCACAGATGAACAAACATTCGATTGCGGCACTGAGTGAAAATTCTAAAACAAACGAACAAATTTTACGACAGCAGCTAAAAATGTACGCTCATTGACAGTTTAAAACTTGAATATGAAAAAATCTTTCTATATATTAAAAATTATGATTAGATTTGGTTCATCACCTGTAACAATTGTAATATGCTAAGGATTGTTACTCATTTTTATAGTCTTCAGACCTTCTAAAAATTCTAGCAAGCAACTGACTAAAACTTTTTTTGGTGATACTACTCAACTCCGGCCAAAGGAAAATAATTTTTAATATAAAAAGATAATCAAAATACACCCACAGTTTCTAAGAACTTAGCGAGACTGGGATTACTATTTGTTTTTCCCTTTTTCTCAGACATTAATTTTCGACTAGGTGCTAAGTTTTATAATATGCAGAGCACGAATTATTTGAACACGCTACGTTGCTGTAAACATTTCTAGGATGAGGACACCCGATATAATCCTCTGAATAATTATAAACGCTTCTGATGTTGTGAGGTGCGAAATAATTCTTTGAATTACTGTAAACGTTTTTGACGTGATTAAATGCGAAATATTCATATGGAGGACAAAGATAACTAAAACAAAACGATTTAAATAATTTTCTGGACCATCTGTTTATACGAAAACTGCAAGCGACTAACTAAACTTTTTTTAAAATTATAAGTTACTAAAAATGGTGGAAAACATATACTGTGTGTAGTCATTAACTATGTATAAATCAAATAATTAATACAGACGATATAGAATATGAATAACCTTATTTTTCCTGATCTTACCTATTACAGCTCTAGTCTAATTATTTGTCACGCTAAATAAACTTCAGATTATACTGTATTGTTAAATAAATTAATTTTCACGCAAGTATCAAATAAAATTGCTTAATAGCAGTAGGTTTGTGGAGGAAATTTTTAGAGTGATATGAATTTGGAAAGTTGACTGTTAAAACTGCACATGTGATGTTAAGTGCAAAATTGTTTTTATTGTGACACAAAACACAAAAACTATGGTCGTATTTGCGTAGACGAGGAGATAATTGCCTCTAATGGATCTATGGATCGAATTATGGTTGATAAACATTTCAACACAAATGTATGATATCGCTGCATTATCCTCTTTGGCAGAGTAGATAATATCTGCTATAGAGAACAAAGGCAACTAGAACAAAATGATTTCAACGGTTTTATGGGCAACGTGTTTACCGCAAAGATGCATGGCAGTTAACTAAACGAACATTGTAAAATTGTTATAAGCTATTAAAAAGGGCGGAAAACATATTGTATTCTTGCAAATCATAACTATATTTCAGTTATCTGATTTTTTAAAAATTTTATGGTAACAGTTTTAAAATTTTACTTTCGTTTTTACGAACTTATAACTTTTAGTTGAATTGTAAGTGTTGAGAAATAAATGAATTCTAAAATCTTTCAAGTCTACTTGTTGAATGGACCTTTCTTAATAAGATCACTCTCAAACAAATGCTATGATGGATTAATTCAGAAGAAACTAGATCTGAGACATTAAAGGTCATTCTTACACAGTAGTGTTAATAATATTATAAAAGTTAGACTAAATCTTACCGTTTTTGCTATTGAGCTTAACATTTGATTAGAGTCATTAGCATAATTTATGCGGTTGATTCTCAACGAATATTCTTGAACTACAGAAAAGTGATTGAATATTCTGGAACGATTGAGGCCTAAAAATATATAAAGTGCCCAAACTTTCTGGAATGTAAATTAAACGGCAATGAACTTATTAGAATTAAAATTTACAGATAAGCTGTGATGACATTCACGTGCGAAAGTTTTTAGTCTAGAAGTTTCCGAGTTCTATCATATTGTATAAAAGTTACCAAGGATGGCTTGAAGTTAACACCTTCTGTATAGACCTAACCGAGTGTGGCACGGCATGACTAATTGGCTAAGGTACTCGACTCGTAATCTGAGGGTCGCAGGTTTGAATCCCTGTTGCACCAAACATACTCGTTCTTTCACCCGTGGGGGCGTTATAATGTGACAGTCAATCTCACTGTTCGCTGGTAAAAGAGTACCCAAGAGTTGGCGTTGGATGGTGATGACTACTTGCCTTTCCTTTAGTCTCAAACTGCTAAATTAGGGACGGCTAACGCAGGTAGCTCGCGTGTAGTTTTGCGCGTAGTTCAAAACAAACCAAACCAAACCAAACCGAGTGCAGAAAGTCATCACGCTTGAGCTTTTCGTTTATTTGTGTTTGGAATTTCGCACAAAGCTACTTGAGGGCTATCTGTGCTAGCAGTCCCTAATTTAGCAGTGTAAGACTAGAGAGAAGGCAGCTAGTCATCACCACTCACCGCCAACTCTTGGGCTACTCTTTTACCAACGAATAGTAGGATTGACGGTCACATTATACGCCCCAACGGCTGGGAGGGCGAGCATGTTTAGCGCGACCCTCGGATTACGTGTCACACGCCTTACGCGCTTGGCCATGCCAGGCCCCTCGAGCTTTTAAAAAACTTGGAATTGTATGTGACAATTTTTCAAAAGCTGGAATTGTATTTGACGGTGCAATTTGAGTCGTTTAAGCATATTGTGTTAAGAAAGTCTTGGTTTTGACTGGTTACTTTTTAGGATTTTTGTGATTTTGTGAACATTGTTAGATTAATAATTGTGTAAGCATTGTTACTGTTAAATTCTTCTTATTTTAATTTAATAAATGTCTGAATAATTACTACTATAAACTGCCTCTGTCTTTTTTGTTAGTTTCACGATCGGTTCTTTTTTACCGTACCAGTCGCTCCCCGCTAATACAGCGATATGCCTACGGATATACAACACTAAAATCAGAGGCTCGCGGTGGGCTCAGCAGATAGCTATGTGGCTTTGCTATAAGAAAACACAAACAAACAAACCGTAACAGTCGTACATTCACACAGGTTCTTTTTTTGGTCTATGGCAACTTATTTGTAACTTTCCAGATACTAAATAAGTTGTATGTGTTTCCTGTAATTTACATTATTAAATGTAAAGAATTAAATATATGTTTTAATTATCTATAGTATTTGGTATATCAATGTATAAAATAATATTTATTAGACAATAGTAATCCCAATGATAGGTATGGTATATGGAGATTTACTGATGACAATTTATTTTGGTGTTTAATGATATCGCTGTGAGACCCAACTTTATCAGATGTTCTTGTACTGAAATGTTGCTAGCAGAGAGGATACACAGAAGATGATGTGATATGATTTTCATTTAATGTATCGTGAACTTAACATATATACATTAATAAGCAATTTTTATTTTTCATATTATTTTTACGCCCTGTGTCATACCAATGGCCTTAGTTCTGCACTATATATACAGCAACAATCTACTTTTATTTCCTAGCAAGCAGTTTTTGTGTCACTCTGGATGACATATACATTTGTTGCTAAAATAATTTGTTTTAGAATAAAGTCACAATGAGCCATCTGCTGTGTTCACTGTGGGGAATCAAATATGGTATTTTAATGTTATAAGCCTGTAAGATTATCACTGATTCAGCAGGAGAAAAAAGCTCCAAACTGTTCCTTTTTGAATAAGAATCAGGAGCGCTAAAATAAACTAGCCAAATCACATACAAAATACATTAAATATAACAATACTGTGTTTAACTGCCTCTCTGTCAATTTGTAATTGAAAAGGTTGATTATTTTAAACATGAAATTACCATTTCGAGTTTTGGTGGAAACGTGTTTCCGTTTAGTTTGATCATGTAAATTGAACATTCAAAATAAGAACTAGTAAAGGTGACTACTTTTGAATAGTAAATCAGGTAGTCAAGCGGTGCCAAAAAAAGACTCTCCAAGTAGTCGCTAAAATCGATGACTATTTAATATGACTATTAAATATTAGTCATTTGTGTAGTCAGAAAATAGTCAGGTGATGGTGGCTGGGATATCTGGCAGGCAGTAAATTTAAATGTTCTATGATAGGCGTTATGACTTTTGTTAAGTAGTTATTATGACCAATGCTGACCACCTGATAATAGTCTCATTGCCTACCTGCAAACCACTACAGAGTAGTAATGACATAGTCATTGGGACCCTATTCGTTCAAGGAGCGGTTGTCATAATGATCATCCATTAACAATGAACTGTTGTCATTATGACTATCCAACGACCATGGAAGATAAGTCATGTTGACCCGGTCAGGACCATCTCTACAATGTCATTGTTAGGCAAAGAGACCATCTTCAGTCAGTTGTGGTCAGCAGAATAGTCACTGAGCATTTAACTCGCTGCCATCTGATGATTAAACTTAAGTCACAGTAACCTGCCACCATCCTGAAAAATATAAAATGCATTTTAGCAGCACCATTTTTATTCCAAACTGAACACAAGTGTACATCAATATACATGTACCAAAATATTAATTCAAAATGCAGCAACAATCTGAAAATAAACAACTGAACTTTACACTTGGTTTTTGAAAATTCGCCCTGGATCAAATACACATGAGAAGTTACTATTACCAGATCTAATATAACCTTATGGCTTTGAATGATTTCCTCTTCCTTTACCTTTGGACGTTTTGACAGATTTCTCACTTCTATGTTTTTTGACATTCAAGAGATCAAGCAACTGAAGAACAGTTGTCTGCATCTTTAAGATTTGCTAATTTTCCTGGACCCAGCATAGAGCTTTAGAACAACTCTTTCAACAAAGTTGAAAGTTTTTTTTAAGTTTTGTTGAAAATGCAAAGTTGAAGATATAAAAACTCCCTACATACATAGTGAATGCTTCCACAAAATCTTCAGTGGCACAAATATCAGAGCCATCAACATATAGTTTAAGTTCCTGATCACAAAACTGAGAAACTGAAATACATTGAATGTATATACCACTCTCAGCAGGTTCCCTAACTTCAGTACACACCATGATACTTTCACTTTCTTTTAGAAGAAAAGGGATACCAAGTATAGTAATACTAGATGTAACATCAGGCATGTGTGAGAACTGTTTTATAAGAAATGCTAGCAATGGATTATTTTCTGGTGATATGTTTTTGTCCTGCAGGATATGTAGTGTCAGCGCGGTGTTAACCACGTGGGGAAAGCTTATTTCAGTCATAACTAAGATCGTTGTGGATTGTAATAATAAATATATTGATTATTGGATTTTATATTCGAATATTCCAACACACGCACAAAACAATATAAAAACACAATTGTCAAATAAAACATTGAAGAAATAGTAGTTGTCGATAAATAAAATTTATTTAGGTAGGATTTATTTTGTGTGAAAGTAATTTATTCCCCCCCCCTCCAGAAAATAAATAAATTCTTGCAAAGTTTAGCTCTGGTCCCGTTTCAATTGTTGCATTCATGGAACAAAATAGATGTATACACAACGTAGTTCTTAAGATTAGTATAGCAGTGCTGTTATGAAGGAGTCAAGGTGATTGGGAAGTGGCCAAACTGACTAATTGCTTAAATTGTCTAAGAGTCAGTTAAACTGACAAGTAATAGATCATCATTACTATTTAATAGTCGATTTCATATCCACGACTATAAAATGTTAGTCATCTTTATTATTGATACATTTTAGATAGTGAATTTGAAAGGGACCACGATATCTTTAAAGCAGAAAATAGACGCGACTGGAAGTTGTGATGAAAACTTTCATTTAGAGTGAAATACATGAACAAAGCTGGTGTGTTGGTAAGTGCTAGCCTCATATTTTCGTTTTGGGTCTAAAATTTTAAATAGCATGTTTTGTGAAAGGTATTGTCAGTATCAGTGGTAAATTGTTATTAAATGTGCATATTTTGATTGTAACAATATATTTCATATAAAAGAACAATACATTTATAAGTAACCCTAAAAGCCCAAACATGTTAGGCAGTAATGGGTGCCTAACAATTTAGATAAATATATTGTTATAGTTTTAAATGAGGACTGTCGTGTTTTTTATTTACGTTGGACAAAATGCAAACATTTTATCGAGACGCTTCTGTGTTAGTTGTAGTATCTTCTGTTTGTTTTCCAAATTCAGTAGTCATATGAGGGCACGTACCAATTTTCGTTCTGCAAGTGAACTTTTTTCAATTTCATATATTTGTAAGCATTTGCTTAATCTTCGTTTTTAAACTGCTTACGTTTCAACTTTTACCTCATTTTAATTTCTGAAATGTTTTCGTCTTAATTTTAAAAGTACAACCGTTTCAACGGCTTGTTTGAATTTAATGTTTCAAAACTTTTAATATTTTGTTCAGTTCTCAAATTATTTAAACATTTAAGCTGGGAAAGTTTATACTAGTTTAAACTTGGAATTACTTTAATTGTTTGTGTTAATCTTGTGAGACAACGGTAAGTTTACAGAATTACAGTAAGAACTATTTATATCATTAAGATCTTATTTGTATGAGTGATCTAGTATTCCTTTTTTATAGTCAAATGAATTATTAAATAAGTGTTTAGGATATAACTATTGGTGATTTAAGACCCATTTGTTACAAAAAAGGGTTTGGGGCTCATACTGGGGATTCCTCACCGTTGAACTATTATAAACAAATTCAAGGAATGTGGTGTTTTCACCAGTTACTAGGCTTGTGTCTTTAAAATAATCTTGTGTTGCAAAAGGTATCGGTACATTTAATCTTTAACTTAAACTGTTAATTCTTTCTAGAGAAAGCCCTTACTCTTTACGTCACCATAATATATTGTTCTGTCCAAAAAGTGTATCAACTCAAAGTTCAAGCTACTTTTGCGACTTGGCTTCTGCCACTTTAAATGTAATTGACCTTACCATTTGGACTACCTCTAGTTTTGGATTATTCAAGCTAAAGGTTCCGAATTATGCTTTCAAATATTTTTTTTACGTTTGAATTATTGATTAAGAGAAACATTTTGTGTGTGTTTTTTAGGTTACTTATCCCACGTGACTGTAACTTTGTAAAATAAATAAAAATAATAAAACCCGTTGCTCAATTCACACACACACACACATTCAATGAAACTATTTAGATTTTAGTCCTTAGAAATAAATTATAATATAAAAATAAATACTGCTGTTAAAAATTGCATATTTTGTTTATACCATAAACATCTATATTTGAAACTGATATTCAAAGCGTAGAAACGTATAAAGTGTAATGGTGACTGTAGATCAGTTCCAAATACAAATATTTATTGTGTAAATAAAAATAATTGTTATTATTTATGATTTTACACAAGTGTCCAAGAAGAATTTTTCAAGTTATCATAACTTTGTGAGGAAAACTGTTATTGGTGTTTCAGTTAACAGTTAAAGCTCTTCTACTTAAAAAAACAACAAAAACAACCTAATGTTGCATTTAACAGCTATTTAACGGTTGTTGGTGAGCGATATAATAGAGGCTAAGTGTGAAGGTATTTGACCCAGCTTATCTTATGATTTGTATTGTAACCATTCGTTTTTGCATGACTAAATAAATACAAATATTTATATTAAACACCCCATTCTACTAAAATCAAATAAAAACGCAATTTTTATTTTCTTTCATAAACAAATCTTATTATTCATACCATATTTGGCGTGACGGGGATTTAAACCCGCGAACCTCGAATTACGAGTCAAGCGTCCTGGCCATGCCGGGCCTTGTATAACTGGAGGTAGTTGTAAAATGTAACCTTCTCATTAGACTTGTTTGAT
This sequence comes from Carcinoscorpius rotundicauda, assembly GCA_011833715.1. Lineage (NCBI taxonomy): Eukaryota > Metazoa > Arthropoda > Merostomata > Xiphosura > Limulidae > Carcinoscorpius > Carcinoscorpius rotundicauda. The sequence goes on along the minus strand of CM022399.1, from coordinate 53,857,530 downwards.
TTGTTGTTTTTAAACATAATCATTGTAAAAATTTGTGCAGCATTTCGTAGCTTACATAACTCATCTAACATTGAAATCAGGAAAGAAGCAGTGACACTGATTCGTAAGTCTACTTTTATTGTCGTAATAATGGTGCCAAATGTTTTGGTTTTAAGAAATTTATAAATCATCAGTAGTACGATTTTTCTGATGTGGTTCTCGACAAAGACTGTTTGGTATAATACGTGAACGTTATTACTATGAATAATTTTACTGTTTAATTGCCCAAACTTATAGTTTATTCCTTGGTAAGTTTTACAATTAAAAGGCACTAACCAACATCTATTAATCTACTATATGTAGCTAATGTTATAACACTTCACCTGCATGGCTCAACAAACCTTTGGTTAAGAATGTTTTTGAATACTATTACAACAAACTGTCTGCGTTTTTAATTTCTGCGGGCTTATCAAGTCGAGAAATAAAAACCGAAACCTGTTTGATCAACAAAAGCTATGACAATTAAGGCTGTAGTAAAATATCCGTATTTGTTATATTCCTCACCAACTCTGTACGATAATTTTATTTAGAATGTTATAGGATTTCCTACAGACGTCACGCCTCATAGAAATGAATGACAGGTTCACTGGCCACTCAGCAAGCCTTATCCATTGAGCATGGATGAATGTTAAATAAAAGCGGCACATGTAAGGGAAACCAACAGTTTGAAACGCAGTAGTGTCTTATAAGAATTAGTGTCCCACATCTGAGGAAGTGAACAACTTGCTAAGTCAGTCGAGTTACGAGAACATACTCTACAGGTGAAGTGTTCTGAGCCCCGTCGGGTGCATTCCACGTTCTTTGTTCTTGAAAGTAAGAATAGGAAATAGATAACCGTTCATTTCCAGAACATTTTATATCTTTAATCATTATTTATTATTTCTAAAGATTATAGTTGTATGTAAGCACTAGCTAGCTCTTTAAATTAACAATATTATTTTGCAGAAATATTTAGATTATTTTGCATATGTTTTATTTGCTATATAAGATTACAATATACTTTATCATAGAAATACTTAAACACTGAAATTGTAAGACTGTATCTAAGATAGAAAAATTATTTCTAATTAGTGTAGTTTTTGTTCATAATCCATAGATTACTTTAAAAATAAAAAGTACAAAAGTGAATTCCATATTTTAACGTTGCTAGGTTGATGGATCATTTGACAGTAGTGTTACGTATTTTTTATGTTTTAAGTTCTTCGTAGATTAAACGCAACAGAAAAACACAGATAACAGCTTGTATAATTTATTACACTAAACTATTAACAAATATAACAGATATGACATAAATTATATAATAACAGTGACAGATATTAAGTTACAACATTCGAAATTAATTACAAAACAAAATAATATTAGTTTCAAACTTCAAAATAAATTACAATACAAAACGGTACTGGCCTGTATCTAATGTAATGATCTAAAATTAAAGTCTCAAATTCCAGTCTAGGGTGTGAATTTGGTCCCACGAAGAAATTCCGAAACAGTTCACAGTTCAATAAATTCGCCGTCTCTCAGCACAAGCAGTAATTCAAATGTATCGTAGAGATTGACGAAATAAAATCACAGCTTCCGTAGATCTAACTACAGTCACAAATCCAAGTTGAATAATCACAGCAAACACTTAATCTTTCTCAAATAACTGACTCTCTTCTTTCTCTTCGAATAAAAACTGATGACTGAATCTCTTGCATCTTCGTCTGTTTATATATTGTAGGCCTAAACTCCTCGAAAGAACGCGAAAATTCTACAGGTCTCCAGAGCAGATGCACATGTCCGTTCTGGTACGAAACTACACGTCTAGACACGAAGTCACCAGCACTCATTTACAAACATATGATTGGTCTACTTAATTCAAGAAAATTCTAAATGTTACCCTAAATAAATAACAAAATATTAGTTTAAACTTCGAAACAATAATATAAATATGGAAAAATGAATAATACAAATGAAAATTCAAGCACAACACGACATCTTGTCGTTTACAAAATATTTACACATATACATAACAGTAGTTTAAATATTTTGTCTTTTCTCTAAATCACAAGAGCAAATAAACATTTAATTTTGTACGAGTTTTAATTATTGAAGTAAGTTTTGTTTTCAAGTGTGTAGTAAACTGAGTGATGTTCAAATTTGTTTATAACTAGCAGAATAATGCATTCCACCGTGAAGTATGTCGGAAGTGTTTAGAGAGGTGTTTAATTTTCGTTATCGACTGTTATTTAAAAGAAAAAAAGATTTAAACTGCGTATTCATGCACAGTGGGAAACAAATTTTTTATTTATAATCCCATAGAAATATTTGAATTTTTTATCTGTCGTTGTCTGCTCTAGTTATAATTGATTTATAACACAAAACTTTAGAATTCACTCTTAAACATTAAGCAGTAATCATATGAAGAACATTAACCCAAAGACCATTTTAAAAATAACGTTTGTAACAAATACTACATAGTTTCATCAACTTACAGTAACAAAACACACTGAACTTTCTCTTTTGATAAAGATACCATTTTTCTGTAAAGAATATTTAATCACACACGCGCGCGCACACACAAGCACGCGTGTTTATCATCTGTGATATTTTAAAGTAATTTGTCAGAAACGATAGTTTAGGAAGAATCAAATGCCAAGTCCTTTAGTCAACTTAACTTCATTCGAAAACCTCACGAGTGGAAAGGTAGTTGTTTTTAACTTCATTTTGTGGGATTTAAAATTTAGTCCCTACAACAGACATGAGCAGATAGTTCACTGTACAGCTTTTCTCTTAATGAAAAGAGCAATTGAACATTTATTCGTCTCTAATTATGGAATTGTTGTCTGAAAACTTGTTTTATACATTAACTTAATAAATCATTCTTTAAAACATTTATTTTGTTGATGTAAAAATAAATTGTAGAAACATCTAAGACTTAAACTTGCACGCAAGATTCACTGAATCTAAGTTTTTTATTCTTTCTGTTTCTGAACACTTAATTTAAGATGCATTATAACGTTTCTGCACTTCTGGGGTATTTGTTACTTACATTTGACTTGTGAAAAACTAGAGATTTGGTTTAAATTTGAAAGATCATTAAGGGCTTGAAAGAATCTATCTATTGGAATATTTTTTAAACTTTAATCAGTTAGGGTTAGTAATTATGACTTTAATAAATTTTAGATGTTATAGACAGTTTCATTGAAAACTTAATCGTGGGCTAGTTCTGATGTATAATTCTATCTCTGTGCAATATGTCTTTTTCTCTTGGAGTCAATTAAAACTGCTTGAAATAAGTCACAATTCCAGGACGTGGCGACGGAAGTGAACATTTGATAGTGATAGTGAGATGACGATCATCTCTGGACAGCAAGCTGTTCAAGTAATGTCCTTATAAAAGGACCAGCTTTAATAAGATTAAGTAACCTTCCAGTTAAGAGCTGTGACAGATGTCAAGCATTATATATATGTAAAAACGGCTCGTTTAGATTGAGATTTTTTATTATTATTATTATATTTTTACGTGGAGGAGCGAACAACGTTTCGACCTTCGGTTGTTTTCTTGTTTTTGTTTTCTGTGGAAAGTATCGTAACTCTCCTGCCTAGATCTTCTAAACATGTTTTGATTTCTAAGGTTGAAATGTACCGAAAACAACCAACAGAATGAATAAAACTTTGACAAATTTTATTGACATCCAACAGCCAAACTTCCCAGGAAAAATTAATTTATCTTTTCCAGAAACGCCTAAAAACAACATCTTAAACGATTTTTTCAAAGAATTTTCTCACAAAACCATCAACATAATTTTACAACACAAAAAGCTAAAAAAGAATCTTCCAAAAAGAGACATTAATTCCATTAAAAACCTAAAACAAACAAAAACATAAAAATTCTAAAAACAGATAAAGAAAACGTTATAGTCATAATGAACATGAATGAAACATCTAAAAAGAATGAAGAACATCCTATCAGACACTAACATATTTAAACCAATACGCACAAATTTAACAAAAACACACGAAACGCAACTAAACAAAATTTTAAAAAATGAAAAAAGCCAACAGAATTTCACCAACACTTTATTCCTACCTACGCAAAACCGACTCACGCACACCACAAATACACAGCATCCCCAAACCTCATAAACCAAATTGTCCATTACGACCAATAATGTCTACATATGAATCGTTTAATTACAATCTTGGTATTCTCCAATTATGTAACATCAGTCAGCTCATTCATCAAATACTCTTAATTTCAAGTCTAATTCTTAATGAACTTAATCATAAAGCCTTAATGGCCAGTTTCGATGTTATATCCCTCTTCACAGAAGTTTCAACAACAGAAGCCTGCAAGATAGCCTTAGAACTCTATATTCGAGACCCTAACCCAATTATAGACATTCCCAGTAACCAGTTAGCAACCCTCATAGAATTCACCACAATAAAGACAAACTTCATGTTCAACAACCAAAACTATATACAAACAAATGGCCTAAGCATGGGCAATCCAGTATCACCAGTTCTAGCCAATATTTTTATGACACAAATTGAAACACAAGCAATTAACACAGCATTACATCCACCACTATACTGGTACCGATATGTACATGACACGGTTGCGGGATTTACATCTACAGAACACACACTTAATTTTTTCAATCACATTAACTCTATACATCCCAACATTAACTTCACATGTGAACAGGAAGAAAGCAATCAAATATCATTTCTTAACCTCAAAATTACAAGAACTGACACACAATTTAGAACAGAAATCCACCAAAAAATAATCAATACTGGACTATACATTCCTTAAGACTCAGCACATGAAACAAAACAAAATTCACCACACAGTGTTATGACTTGGAGATGACTTATTTACTTCAGAAACGTTACATATAATCTATATTTAGTTAATGAATAATAAACATGCATTTGCCGAATAAAATGTGTGTATCTCATAATTTTATATTGATCTCAGATAAGAAGTTTAAGGAAAAGCGCACAACCAGTGTTAAACAAAATGAAGTAGTCAAGTTAATGGTGGCATGAAACGACATTAAGCTTTAAGGAAATTGTTCCACATTAAACACAGCAGCGGATGGTATATCTTATGTTTGTGTAGCTCTGAGATAGATCTTTCGGGTCTAGATCAGGAGTGTCCAAACAGCTCAACTACAAATATACAGTATAAAATGCAAAAGAACTATTACCTCTTATAGCAAAAGTTGTTGGTGACATCTCAGTTCTTTGAACTGTACTGTTTGTAATAGCAAAACTGATCCATCGTCTTACAGGAAATATCACTTATAAATGCCTGTATCAACTATCCCTCAGATTTGGTGAGTGAAGCCTCCGTATGACATGTTCTTTCCAAAATTCTACAAATAGGCTAATGGATTTGCTTTTAGTGCAGCAACTTTAGTGCCTAGCCTACTTTACTAATTGTGTCACTCCCAGTTAATACATGTATGACAAAAAAATCATTCTCGTAGTATCCAGAAAAGATTTTTTTTCAGAGCCTCTTTATATTGACGTTTTCTCTAATGATGGTTTATCGACGAACTTTTTACTGTCACTGTTCTTTTGTCGTGTGCTGGAGTCAAAGGTTTTCGGGTTTGTTTGTTTTTTAAAACCATCAATTGTTACAAACATACAATATTAATCCCGTTTTATAAATGAAAGTTTATTTAAAAATGGTAATACCTGTTACCAGGTAAAAGATACCGTGATGTTGTTATTAATATATCACGTGTTGTTGACAGGATGTTTTTGATATTGTGTTTTTCTAACTTCTGATCCAGTTTAACCAGAAGAATGGGTATATTGCTTTGCTAATTATTTTATATAAGTTTTTCATAAAAGTTCCACATAATTACAGTTATCAGTTACATACTATTAAAAAGTTGGGCTGTAGCTTTTTCTTGATACCTATCATATCTTAACAAAATTAAACATTTATTTCATATGGGTAAGAATATACGTTTAACAGCTGTTTCATTTTTGCTGTAAATTAAACAAAGGTTGCACGTATCATGTCAATAAACTAATATATGTGATGCGTGATAACTGGTGACGTAGCTGTGCAACTGATATATGTAATTAGCAAAAAATGAAATAAAAATAACTGAAAACTTGTTGTTGTTTTGAATTAAGCACAAAGCTACACAATGGGCTATCTGTGCTCTGCCCACCACGGGTATCGAACCCCGGATTTTAGCGTGTAAGTCCGAAGACATACAGCTGAGCCACTAGGGGGCAACTCTAAACTAAAACAGTTTCAAAGATGATTAACGAACTGTTCGGATATAATAATAATTATTTTTACATTTTATAAACATTTTTTTCTATTCTGGGCTCAGCAGATAGCCCGGTGTGGCTTCGCTATAAGAAAAAACAAACACAAACAATTTTTCTATTTCATTAGTATATCGCATTTTCTAACATTTTAACATTTCCCTAAAAGAAGAGATATTTTGATAAAAGCAGTTTGACAAAGAGTTTCTTTGAAAATACACAATACTAAATATTTAAATAGTTTATAATAACCATAATAACCCACTAAATATTGTAACACTGTAAAAAGTCACACCACCATATCGTCTATACTATTTATTGACAACCGAATTAAACACATTTTGAAAGAAAACACAAATCTCTTTTAAAACTGTTATTTTTAAGAATTTAGTGTGATAAGAACTACGTAAATAACTGTCTTAGAAATTAATTTTTGAACATTAATTTTACACAACCCGTCTTTTTGTCACCCTTGTCATATAGCAGAAAATAACTGAGCTACTCTGTAAGCATAAATATTTACTTTTTGTAGTTAATATACTTGCTAGAATTTTTCAATACCATTAATAAGAACTTGTATAGAAATGTTCTAAAAAATCGAAATATCAACTTGAAAATTAATACGTGTACAAATATGATATTTTGAAATATAGTTTTTCCAACACCATTGTTGGCCACTTGAACTAAGTATGTTGTCTCAGTACTTGGAAGAGCCGGTTTATTGGTATGACTGGATGATGGCAAAAGGAGGTGAGTCTATTTATATTTTATCTTAGTTTTCCTGTGGTGATTTAGTTCAGTCATGTGAGGTGTTACTGAGGGTTAAAACTAGTTAAGAAGGAAGCTAGATTCACCATTGCATTAAAGAATAGATGAATAAATGCATGTCTCTAAATGAAACTACAGAAAAAATGCTATAATTAAAAGTTGTTCTCCACGTAAATTTCTTTAAAAAGTTGTTTAATCTTATGATGCATGTTTGAGGCTAGCATCTCGATGGGTGAGATGTAAGTATACGGACTTACAACACTAAAATTAAAAGCTCGATTCCCCGTTGCCAATAAAATATACATCTTGTTGTAGCTTTGCGCTAATAACGAACAGGTAATTTGTTCTCCGCTGTGGATTTACAATGCTAAAATCAGGGGTTCGATTCACCTCGGTGGACTCAGCTGAAATCCCGATGTGGTTTTGCTATAAGAAAACACACACACACAAATCATTTAAATAACGCAGTATTTTAAATGTTAGGTGTATGTTAAACGCTGCATTAACCCATTTCCCGACTTTTGTTTTACATAAGCCTGATTAAGGAAGTTGAAGATTTTTTTTCGTATTTCAAGTATTTTATTAAGTCGTTTCTATAACTACGAAATAACGTCATCGTGTTGTTATTTCTTGGAGTAATGTTTTTCTAGTTTATAAATATGCTAACACTTTATTATTATTCTGATAGTTAAAGAGTGGCAGTTTACCTCATTATTTGTTTCAAAAATGGATAAAGTCTGACCCCCTGACTGACCACTTTTCCCCCTAGTCAGTAAATCAAAATTAGAGTCAACAATACCTGGACTTTAGGAGGTCTCTGATCGTTTAGTCCGATTATAGCGTACAGTACTGTTCAAGGGAAAACTCCAAGTACTAAACTGCTGGAACACGTATCACTTGAGGTTGATGAAGGAGGCTACGACAAAACAGCTAAAGATTAACATAAATCTTTATAATAAATGTAAAGGTTACCTGTTTATTGTTTATTTGTTGGGAAAATTTTTGATATATTATTGATGAGAAAAACTTTGTTACAATACTTAAAAGAAACATATATTATCAGCTGTATTAGTTTTACTCTCTTTATTTTATAACATTTAAAATATTTCTAATAATTTCAAACATTGTTAATTCAGTTTTTGTTAACATTATCATTAATTAAAAATCACAATAAAATGTCATTTTATGCTTTATTTGCATATTTTACGAGCTTTCACAGAAAAAAAATGTTAGAGCCAAAAAGCTTTTGAAACAAATAATGCTTAAGCAGATCAATAGGATCACTACTTTTTGGGTTTGTGGGTTTGGAGTAAGGTGGGTTCCATCACACCAAATATGTTCGCCCTTTTAGTCATAGGATTGCCATAATATGATGGTCATTTCCACTATTCGTTGGCAATGATTGGTGCTGATTAGCTAGATGCCTTCCCTCTAATCTTTCATTGCTACATTAGGGACGACTAGCAAAATGGAGAGGAACCATCAGGAGAGGTAAGACATCATCATGATGACTGATTATTTTTGTTATTGAAACAAGTTGCTCCAGACGCAATACATAAAAGAAAGACCAAAATTCGTAGTTTTGAGACTAAAATACCTACATTGCACAGAAAACTTAGGATGAATGATAGTAGATATTCGTTTGACATCCGTGTTTTTTCTTTTATTCAGTTTGTTTGTACTTTTGCTAACACAGAGGATAATGATAATAAATGTTTATTTTAGTGAACGAAATAATAATTCGTTTTAAGTCAGTTTTTCTTTCCTACCGATTTATAAAATATTCTTAAAAGAATGAAAAACTAATTGTTTACGAAATCTGAATAGCAGAGACATGAAAAATTCGTTATTAAAACTAAAACAACCTTCATGAAATTCAAATTCGCAGCGTGTGTTATTGTCATGGGTCAAAAGGTTCTCTATCGTAGCCATCGACTTCATTTTGCAGATAAGGGCAAAGCTCAGATTGATTGACTTACGGTGCGGTTTCAAAGACAATTATTCTCTTGAACACTGCTTAATGAGGTTTTCCGTTTGTATGAATATTTATAACATTATGTGAACATTTCGCTATACTTCTCTCTAAAATAAGTTTACCTGATAGTATTACCCTGTCAAATATTCAAAACTTTACCATGATCCAAATGTAAGAGTACTAAATATGTCGTTTGTGACGCCATTCGTCACATATATTTGAAGTGATACGACACTGCATTAATATATATATAGAGTTTCTGTTGTAAAATGAGATTCATTTTAGTATTTCTTAATCATATTCTTATTTACCCTTGTTTCTGCTATTGCCTGCCTTTATTTATGGTACCGAATCACTATGTACCATTGGGATTGATTTGAATAATTCGGCAAAGAAGAATAAGAGTAAATAGGTATGTGAGCTACTTGTATTATTTATCCTCTCTTCCCTGATACTGTCCTCTTTCTGTAAATTTTGTTAGTCTTAAGCCTCATATTTTAATTACAAGAGTTCTTCAGGTACAGAGCACCATACGTTTTCGCGCTGGTTAAGGTCTTCTGACGATGACCGAAGAAGGTCGAAACGTTGTTCGCTCTTCTATTTGAAGTGTTTTCTGAGCCCAAAAGAGCCGTTTTTTGCATATAAAATTCTCAACAAGTGGGTTTCTCGACATCACTGAAGGTCTTCTTTTATTGGCAGCAGTACCAAATAATTGTATCATATCAGCTTTGTCCATTCGAAATAAACAAATAATATAAACATCTCACATGGGGCTTGAAATCAAATAACACGATCTGTAGCACTGGGTTCAATCGATAAAGTGAGATGAGTGTGCTCGAATCTGGACATATCAGAGTATATTGACTATAAACATTTCATAAGTGTTATTGATTTACTTGCAGTTAAGACGGCCCGGGATGGCCATGTGGTTAAGGCACTCGACTTGTAATCTGAGGGTCGCGGGTTTGAATCCACATCACACGAAACATGCTCGCTTTTCAGTCATGGAGGGATTATAATGTGCGGTCAATCTCACTATTCGTTGGTAAAAGAGAAGCCCAAGAGTTGTCGGTGGGGATGATGACTATCTGCCTTCCCTCTAGTCTGACACTGCTAAATTTGGGACGACTAGTGCAGGTATCTCTCGTGTAGCTTTGGAAAAAATTCAAAATAAACTAAACTAATTAAGACTGTTAAAAACAACCCAATTTACAGAAACAAAAAAGGTTTAACTTCTTGTAAACTGTAGCTGTAATACACCAGTTTGAACAGTAGCTTTTCACGGAAAAACCAACCCATACTTCTTCACACTCAGTTAAACATTGAATTAATTAAAAACCATCAAGATCCCTTACTTACCATTTTTCTTCCATTTGTATTTACAGTAATTTACAAAAGATAATTCCCAAGAAATTTAAAATCGGAATTTATTTTAAATCTTACAATCGTCTCTTAATGTTGTTTACACGAAAAAGCAAGCAGCCCGGTAATAATAAGAAATGAAAATATAATTTCCAGTATTTCTTGCAGTTGTGGTGAAACCTACATTGAAAAAAACAGGAGTAATAATCATTCAGAAATTAAAATAACATGTTGATGCAACAAGGTTCTAACCATCAGAAAATCCCAACACAAGACATTCGTGTGAACGGAAATGTTACAAAATTTTAGCTAATGCACAACTCTTTAAGCTTAGAAAAAATTAAAGAAGCTCTCAAGAAAAAGCCAAATCAGTTAAACGCCAGTGAAGAACAAGGTCCATAAACTAACAATATCTTAAGTCTGTAACCATATACTACAGAAATATAATAAACACAGGATTAAACAACCATCTCAATACTCAATCATAGCCGAAGCTCTCCTCTGAAAACCATCATACTGTTTTAGAGTTTCTTCCTTTTCTTCACAAAACACAAATGGCAGAATGGCGCAAGATACAGAGAAAGTGACCTTCAATCATGAAATGGTAACCACCAATTTTACTCTAATTTGTGCAATAAAAGTATGTATTACTACAACGTACCAAGCTGAATTTATCGATTTATTAATACATATTACTTGTGAAATCCTGAAAAGGTACAGTGCTTTTTCTAAACCTTTTTTTCACAAGAGGGTCAAACACGAACAAATATCAGGAAATATTCATATTTTAGTATGAAGATCCTCTCAAAACGTTCACGAAGAGCTTTGTTTGGAATGTGATGAGCTTGTATCTACGTTGTAAGGTTCCCGTCAAATTAGGATAATGGCTTTTACGTTTACTGTTTGGTTTATTGCGAGTTGATATTCTATTTTATTTCCAAGGTTGCGATATCTCAAGTTTATTTACCAACTTTTTTGCGACTTGAAAAATGATAATTTATTCTATCAATATTTTGTTTTGTTAGAAGATGCTGAGAAAATACGTGTACCAAAAACATTGCATCGAAAACAAAACATTGAATCACTTAAGATTAAATATTGAACACATTGTCTTTGTATTTCTTCTCCATTGACAAGTTGTCGTAAGAAGCTTCTCGTAAATTTTTTTTATTGTAGATTTTCAGAAAGTCAAATGTTTGCAGTTGTAATGAACTCATTTCAACTTATAACTCTTAAACTTTTGAGTCAATTTTATTGTCTTTTTATTTTTGTGTTTTTACCTTCTGAACGGTTTATCTATTTAAAGTTAAGTTGTCTTCATGAGAAGTGTGCATGTTTTTCTTTCATTTTCTGAAACTGCAACAAATAGTCAAAGCATTTTCTAATATTGCAATAATTGGACAAAAGAGTGCTCTTATTTTTTCTTATCAGTCTTTTTAAGATCACTATTTAGTCATTACTGTTTTAATTGTCATTTCATTAGCAATATCCAAGAGAGGTAATACTATAAATGTATATAATGATATTTAAAAATGCATAGTATTATAAATGTATATAGCAATCATGAAAAATACAATCTTCGCCAAAATCGTGCAACTTACTTTTGAAATCCACATATTTTGATATTTTGCCACACAATGGACTATCTGTATTGTACCCTGAAAATATGCAATGTAATCTATTGAACAGCTTTTATTCAACCATCGAACCAGTTATTTGGTACCTTCTACTTTCCATATTTTTATTTTTCATTAGTTTATGATAGATAAATGTTACAACATTGAAGAAAGATTATTCTTTTAGGTTCATATTTTCTTTATGGCAACCCGTCATGCATAGTTTGAAACCACAGACAAGTAGAGGATTCGAAGTCAAGTCTATTTTATTTGACAGATGTTTTAGTCGCGACAATAAAATATATTTGACTTCTTGATGTAAAAACTTAATAAAATTAACTTTCGCACGTTTTGGTTTTACCCTAATAGTAAGCCTAATTATGATATTATATTTATAGCTTGGTAATTTAAATCACGAGGGTTAAAATGTTGCAATAAGTTTCCGTGATTGACTGTTAAAACAATTCTTAAAGTAGCGTGTGTTCTATTATGAATAGCAGAAACGTATTGAAATTCTATGAATTATCCAGTTTTCTGTCTTCCAAGTTCACTCACTAGAACTTTGTAGCTCTGTCAAGTGATGTTGATGGGAATAAATTACAATACATCTGAAATGTATTGGAAAAAACAAACTAAGTGATAGAAACTAGTTTTTGATAAAATAAAAGTTGTGTGGTATGTGAAGTATTTAAATAATTTAGTTCAATGGCAATGGTTTTACTTTGTCTAATGAGATTCAAATGAACCACCATGCATTTGTGAATATCAGAATACTCACAGCCCAGTGAACTGAAACCATAACTTGATCCAAAAGTCATCAGTTTTGTTAAAATTAAAGCTTGATACAAATGAAGTAGCTGCTCTTTGCTATATTAATGTGAGAAATTACATCAGCAGGTTTAACGTAATGTAATGCTTTTAGTTTATAGTTCAAATACGTTTGTATATTTAATACATGTTTTAATTAGTTAACAAATAAAGATTGAATTGTCCTTAAAAGTAACCTGATTTATTATTTACAGAAACATACGCTTTATGATCCTGACACAGTCGTAATAAGTTGATTTTTTTATTGTACACTCGGAATTTGATTGGTTTATCTTGTCATGTGACAATACTCATCTTCATCATACGTCACACATTTCTTCAAAAACATTCTATCATAGATTATTTGCACCTTTCTTACTTATACTCTTCGTATCATAAACATCATAGATAAAACATTCCTATCTTACACTTCAAAATGCGTTACACATCATATACACCATATTTGCCACTCTGCGCTTCAAATTTCATCATATATGTTTCAACTAACGAAGTTTTACTAAACGTATGCTATCTTTTTCAAGCCATTGGAAGATTCTGACCAGCAAATGATGAAAACACTATTATGTTACAGGAAATGTAGTCAGTTATTTGTCAAAAACTCGAATTACGAGTGCACGCCTTAACCCGCTCGGCCATGCCAGGCCACCCTACACTTCATTGTTATTATCCTATGTTATGCATCTAAGCCACGAAATGATATAGTTATATTGTTGTGTATATTGTTAATGAGGTTTTAAAAGTGAATAAAAATATATATATTTAATTCTATGAATGTCTACAAGTCATTTACATGAAACTCGGAATTTGGGGTCATTTGCCGGTTATTATATTCAAAACATGTTCCCGTGATGTGCCACTTTCTTTACTGAGTAAAAACCAATATAACTCAAGCTAATAAAAACAAAGACATAAAAAGCAGCTTTTTTTAAATTAAGTATTCCGAGAGTCATCCTAATTCCAAACACGTTTTCTATTTCTTTCTTGTTGAGCGCATGAACGTGCCTAAATAGATGCTTGTTTTTAAAAGTATATTTTACAAGTTTGAAATGATTACGAATAAAACCAATCTAAAAATAACAATAAATATTGCATGAATATTTCTTTGACGTACTTGCAACTGAGTTTGAGTTTAACCGTTAGAAATATGTAATAAAAGTAACTTGTATAACAAACTGATGTGGATGCTAATCACACCGTGACATAATAATCGTCATTGCTGTTGTCTGTAGACCGAATTCATTAACGCTTCTTTGGAATGAAAACTTTTAATGCATATGTATTTTCTTAGGTTATTTAGTTGGAATTTACAATGAAGAAATCCGGGATTCGATTCCCTGTGGTAGGCAGAGTACAGATAGTCTATCTTGTGGCTTTGAACTGAAACAAACTTGCATCATTGTCCCTTTTCTTGGAGAAAGTATCGTTTTGGGCCCGAAAAGTGACAGACATGCGCAATCCTTCTGGTATCGCGTTAGGTCAAGACCTAGAATTGCCTCCTAGTGGTTGGATATGTAGAACTACTTGGAATAATGTATTGTTCATTTCGAGATGTGTTGAAGAAGTATTATAATGTTAGTTATTCTCTCTGTTAACATAAAATTTCGCTATACTTCTGTCCAGCTGTAGTTCTTGTTACTTACCCTCCTCTAGTGTTATTCCTCTATTTCCAGATGGTTATTCAACACTTTGTCTCCATCTTGTCCTTACGACTGGTATCCATCCCGTCTACTTCTTCCAGTACCTATTTACCTTTGTCCTTTTAACGTTGCTCCTCACAGTAAATTCCAGCACTAAATCCACTCCAAAACTCTTCATTTCTTATCATATCTTTATAAGTAACTCTATATATCTGCTGCCTGTAATTTATTTTTTCCTTTCCTGGTTAACACTCATGCTAATTTCTGTTTAAGCTGCTACAACAAGTGTTAACTCGTACAAAAGCCTGTCCTTAGCTCTTATGACTGAATTAGTCATCAGTGAATTCCTGGTCTCTTGCTCTCGTCTACAGGTCTGCTTACACTAGACCTGATCAGACTTGGATAGGCCTTAACTTCTACAACATTCAACTGTAGTTTTAATATTTCCATAGGTAATATAAACAGGATGTGAACAGATGAATTTGTTTTAAACTCAAATGACGTTTGTTGAATACATAAATATGTATCAAACATAAAACCTTTCCAGTTGGTCTACTTCAAAGTTGAAATTGGTATTACAAAATTGATGTTTATTTGTTCTACAATACAAAGAAAATTAATACCAATTTGTTTCCTAATATTACAGTAAACTTATAAAAAGTAGAGCAATGTTGTAAGTCACGGTTGGACACTTTACGGCAAATGTTTAGCTTAATTTTAAAATCTTTCAAGTGTTTCATATGTTTCACTATGTTCAGAAAGTTTAAACAGTTTTGTTGTTTAGTTTCAATTTAATCTTTGAAAACTCTTTATGTTAAAATAAAAGTTGTATAGTAATTAAAAATTCATTTACGGCTAACGCAGATAGCCATCGTGTAGCTCTGCGCGAAAATGAAACCAAACAAATTCATTTTATTTACTTGACTTGTTCTTAGACTGTAAAAAGTTGGTTAAACTCGGAGGTTAATCTATTTAGTTTAGTGACAACTCGTTCTAACATGTTAGTTTTTCAATTCAATGTATCGTGGTTAAACACAGCGTTTGGACTTAAGATCTTAATGTTTCAAACATACAACTTTGTATGTAGCATTCAGTAGATGCGTCTCTACACCTAGCAAACAATACTTTAATATAAAGATAATAACACGTTGGTTTCAAAAGACACGAAGACTCGAGCTCTTTCGTGTAGTTGACTACCCTCATGAGTAAAAATAAGAATGTTTGGAAAATGTAGAGTAATAAAGCTAACTCTACGTGAACAGGAGCTGTTTGTCATGGAAGCTGTAAAGGGGTGTGTTGGTAGGCTAAGGAAATGGTATGGTTTAGAATTTCGCGCAAAGCTACACGAGGGCTATCTGCTCTAACAATCTCTAATTTAGCAGTGTAAGATTAGAGGAAAGATAGCTACTTATCACAACTCACTGCTTGGGCTACTCTTTTATCAGCGAATAGTGGGATTGACTAAACATTATAACGCTCTCACGGCAAAAAGGAAGAGCATGTTTGATGCAACGGAAATTCGAACCCACGAATCTTAGATTACGAATCAAACATCCTAACCATTTGGCCATGCAGGACCGCGCAAAGAAAATGTCGAGAGCGCTTGTTTAGAAGCAAACCATTGAATAATATGATGATGGTGAAAAGAACCACTTATTAGTATTAATAATAAATTATTGCTGCTAATAATTGTTGAGAGTGTCGCTAAAAAGAATACAATGAATAAGGAACTTATATGGCTGTGGAATAGATGCTGAGGTGATTCTGTCATGTAAAGTGAAGAAAACAATAATAAAGCATTAGAGTTGTTAGTAGCCGAAAAGAGAAAACCAGCGTGGCACTGTAAGCATGGGATTCAAGAAAACATGAACGAGAAAGAAATTGCAGAAACCCAGCAATGAACAAATATGAGAGCAACACGTGTGACCCCTGCTGAAGGGTAAAGTCAAGGAAGAAAAAAATAATGCTAATAATAATAAGTTCAAACTGAAATATTCTTTTATAATTTAGAAAAGGGTTGAAAATCAATAAAGTAATAGGTTTTGTTCGTTTGTTTTTTTCGCTCAAAGCTATACAATATAATGTAATAGGTAATATGCGCTCTGTCCACTAAGTGAAATCGAACGCCTAAATTTAGCTTTTCAAGTCTGTAAATTTATCGCTGATTTGTCGGGAGAATGAATCGATATAATATAATGAAAACATATAAAAAATGGAAAAACTCTTGCAGGCTTACAAATTGGTAATGATAATAATAGAAGACAAACTGAGGGTAACCATCTGTGAGTTAAAAGGGGAATACGGAAAAAATGAAACAAGTTATAGCTGGAACTTTTATGGAAATGTATGAATGTCACTAATCCCAGTATAGTGACTGATGCCATTCGACATTACAGTTTACGGAGTTGCTTCAGACAACCTTTTTAATTTCTCTCTCTGTTTTTGATGTGAAACCAATGTCTACACCTACAGTTTATTTGTTGTAAATGAAGTGGACAGCTGTAAAAAGTCTTCTGTTCATGGTGTTGAATGTTTGTACACATACATGATTCTATTTCGTCTTTTGCTAAAAAAAGAATAAAAAGTGTGTTAAACCAAGCTCAGATATGAAATAGTTGTCATGTAAGATAGTAAACATGACAGTGTGCATTATCATTCTATTTTCAACGTGGCCCTTATTTCACTTCTTGATGAAACGTTAACAGTAGAGTTAAACAAATTATCGCGATAGTTAAATGGGCTGATGTACAGATTATTATTACGTTACCATTTCCTGGTTATGTTAGAGAAGTTCGTCGTCCCATATTTATTACCTTCATAGGTATAAGGTTGTTAGTGCTTTGTTACGCATATCAACATCTCGGAGATTGTTGAACGAAAGTAATTTAAAGTGGTAGCATGTTAGTTATTCTATTAATATGGATGAATGATTATGAGAAATCCTAAAATTGGAAATTCTTTGAAAGAATAAGTCGATTTCACATTTTACAAATTTGTTTATATGAAAAACAAAAGTACCGAGAGCGGGATTGTGGATCTGAGATTTTGTGACTCGTGTCCCCCATCAAAAAAACCAATAAATCATACTTCGAACTGTGGGACCGTGGGTTCGTTACCAGAGTTACATTAAAATCCCTCTCTTCGGCTTGACAAGACTAACCTAAAAAACTTGTGGTAAATGGTATTGATTTAGCTACCTTCCAACTACTCTATCGTTTTGGAGAAAGCATATTTATATACACTATCATCATAAAATAAAAATGTTGAAAACAACTTGATAAATCCCTAAAGTTAAAAGTATAAATGTATGCATTTTTAATTAAAGGGGAAATGTTTCAATAGCACATTGTTTAGGGTAGCAAAATAAATTATTTTATTAACGTATTCTTTATCGGGCTAAATATTTTCGTATTACTTTTGCAAGACGTTACTCTTGGATGTTTTTCTGTGTTGAAATTGACATTGAAGTAATGTTTTTATATTTGTCTGCGTTAAAGAGTTTGAAACTGCTTTTTAATCCTCACAATGAGAGGCTGCAGAAATAAAAACGCACATGTACATACAGTTACGACAGAAAGTGTTCGTACTCCTGCGTCGTGAGTAGTTTTTCTTTTTCCTCATAACTTAAAAAGTGTCACGATTAGGATAATAAAAGTAAAGTATATTATAAATTTTATGTACATTGAACGATAAACAAACTGTTTATAAATAAATAACCAAACAGAGGAGGGACACAAAGTGTTCGTGCGTCTATTTTAATGGTCAGTTGTGTAGCCTTTTAGGTGAATTACTTGGTGCAATCTCTCCTCATAACCCTCCATGATCGTTTTACAGTACTCGACTGGTATTTTCTTCTTTACAGAAGGCCTCCAACTCTTAAATGTTTTTTTGGATGACGTTGATGAACCCTGATCTTCAACTCATGCCAAACGTTTTCAATTGGGTTGAGATCGGGTGACTGCGATGGCCACTCCAGAACGCTTATATGATTCTTCTGCAACCAAGGTTGCACATATTTCGATGTGTTCCTAGAAGCATTGTCGTGCTGGAAGATCCAACGACGCCCAAGCCGCAAGTTCCGAGCATCATTCTCGATATAAGTGCCTAATATATCAACGTACTCTTCTTTTCTCATGATTCGGTTGATGCGGTGAAGGCTGCCTACACTAGAAGAGCTGAAGGAACCCTATATAATAATCGAGCCACCTCCGTGTTTAACTGTAGAGACGGTGTTCTTTGGAAGATTTCGTTCCCCTTCTTACGGAAAATATTGTGAACATTATTGTGGCCGAAAAGCTCGATTTTAGTCTCGTCTGACCAAAGAATACTCTTCCAATGGGTTATCTATATGCTTTCTTGCATACCTCAATCGTGCTTCTAAATGAACAGGTTTTAGATATGGAGTTCTACGAGGACGACATGCTTTGAACCCAGAAGAGCGTAACATGTTTGTAACTGTAGAAATGCTTACTTCAACCCCAGTTTCTGTATGTCATTAAGTGTTAAACGAGGGTTCCAACTAACTTCTCTGAGAACCTTCCTCTTGGTCCTCTCCGGAATTTTGGTGGGGCGTCCAAAACGAGAGAGGTTAGCAGTTGATCCTGTAAGCTCAAACTTGGCAATTATACTTTGAACAGCAAATTTCGGCACGTTAAGTTGTGTAGCAATACCGGAAAGAGACACACGAGACTTGTATTTTACAATAATTCGGTTTTTTAAATTACTTGACAGTTGTTTCCTGTTTGCTATAATGACCAAGCAGATAACGATGAAGAGGCGCTAAATTGCGGGAAGTAAATTTTTTGCTGGCTAAATTCCTATAATTATGAACCCAGTGTCTAGTTCTGGAATAGTATAATGTAGTTTCTTCGCCAAACTAAACAAAAATTTTTTCACACGTTCTGAACTGTGCAAAAATTTTCTGTTCCTCCTATTTTTGGTTATTTGTTTATTTGTTGTTTAATGTACATAAAAATTTATGTAGATGTGTGTTAGTGTAAAATTTATAGTGCATATTTATTAGCGTAATCGTGATACTATTTAAGTTACGAGCAAAAACTTACTCGGGACGTGGATGTACGAACACTTTCTGTCGTAACCGTACATAACATTACTGGCTTTTACATTATTGTAATTAATATCCATGACTTGTACGATATTAAAAAAGAAAGAATATAAACGTAGTATTATGTTTAGTTTTCTTATCTTTTTGTATTTTCTTTAAACAGATCCACGTACAAGTAATTGGCCTCTCATAGGATCGCCTCTTCCAATTATATCAATTATTGCTTCGTACGTGTATTTCGTCAAAGTGCTTGGTCCTGCCTGGATGAAAAACAGGAAGCCCTTTCAAATCGAGAGGATAATAATATTGTACAACATAATTCAAGTCATTCTCAGCGCATTTTTTTTTCTTTACGTGAGTTTATTGGATATGTTGTTTATCACTTCTACTGAGTGAATACCTGAAATTAACAACGTGTGGTAACATAAAAAGAATTGATGAATCACAACAATAAACCCAGTAATTGAGCGTTTTGTGGATGGATTGAAAATGGAAGTATAAATTGTGGAATTCAGCGAATCATATACAGGGTGGTCGCTAGAAAAGCGGAAAATTTGTCAAACAGCTATTTATTTTTTACAAAGAATAACTTTTACAAAGTTTTTTAAAGACATATGTTATATTACACTCATAGATGCTCAAAATGCATTTTATGATATAAAAACATACATTTTATTCATGATGTAAAGAAATCAAAATAGAAATGAGTAAGCACGCATTTTATTCATGATCTCATCTGACCCTCAAATTTTCCGCTTTTCTAGCGACCACCCTGTATATTTTAGCATCTTCCCATGAGAACACGATAAAGTTATGTTTATTAATGCGTGAATTGCTGACGTACGAAGATTGTTGTTGTTTTAAATTAAGCACAAAGCTACACAATGGGCCATCTGTGCTCTGCCCACCACGGGTATCGAAACCCGAATTTTAGCGTGTAAGTCCGCAGACATACCACTGAGCCACTGGGGGGGGGCCGTACGAAGAAAAATTATAATGAAAGAAAGGAGAAATATAACAGTTAATGCGGGACTGTTACCGAAACAATTTGAAAAGAAAATTTAAAGTAATATGGAAATATAATAGGATATAAGGCGAATTAAGACAAAAATATTGCTAATTTCAACAATATGAAAATAATTGATAATAATAAAATACCTGAAAAGTAAAGCAAAAGTAATAATATGGAAATTAATAAGTGTGTATGTTTTCTTATAGCAAAGGCACATAAGGCTATCTGTTGAGTCTACCGAAGGGAATCGAACACTTGATTTTAGCATTGTAAATCCATAGGCTTACCGGGAAACATAACTGATAATATGAATACATACGGCTCTCATGTAGCAGTAAGTTAAGGCAAAATAAAACGCATCTGACAGATAAATTATTAAAGGTCAAAGATCATTACTTTCGGAATCAACATTAATTTCACAGAAATGAACATTATTCAAAATATGTCATTCTAATAGGCTTTTTGTATTTCTCTATCGGTCTAGCTCTAAATCCGGATTCTATGATTAAGAAACTCCTGTCATTGGTGGAATTGTCAGATTGATTAAAATCTCAAGTAACAATAGTATTTTCTTTTTGGTGTTGACTTTTAGTGCGAAAATTTTGTCTAAGTAATTCAGGTTTGTCCAACATTCTCATGGTTACGTACTTGCTATGTATGAAAAAAATGCTATTGTAAAAATAATTTCTTTGCTAAGTTTTAAATAATTTTGACATACTTACCAGACGAAGTAGCAATTGCTTTCAGGATTCGCGGGTCAGACAATAAACTTTAATAAAAAGATGACAGCCATTCTGTAAAAGACTATGATTACCTTTAGCACTAACTAGGGTGTCTGGGATTCTGTTGAAAGGATTCAACATTACCAAATAAAGCAAATGTTATCAGTGTTATGGTTACAGGTGTGAATGAAGTTTTACGTAAATTTTCTCTTGGGGCTGATGTCAGTAACTATTATTTTAATTTAATTTATTTTTTGTTAAATTCAAAGTAGCTTACGAACAGATCAGGGCTAGTTATATCAAAAAATATCTGAGATTTGCATGAGTTAGATAGCATTAGAAGATATTTCAGTATTTCTAATCCTTGTTGAACAACTCTGACACAACTCTCTGTTTGCGACCAATAGAATGTAGCTTTAAAAGCAGTTGCATATAAATAAAACTTGTGCTAAAATAACTCCCAGTGTTTCGGTTTCTTATAAATTCATGTATGTCACAAGATTTTGTCTGTTTCAGAATTTTTGCCTAAAGCTACACAAACGTTTACCTGAGCTGTCCCCAATTTTGAGTTGATAAACTCAAGGAAAAGCAGCTAGTCAATGAACTCTTGTCTAAATAAAGATTTACGTTTGTCTACTTACAGTGTACATACTGTCTCAAAATTTGAACTACGATTCTGCAATGACAGTTTGTGAATGATGAACCTTCGGATTTATAGTCTGAGTACATTAACTAATTAGATACAACTTCTTGTCCGTTACAAGGGGCTTCGGTTCATTGATGAATTTTTAATAAGACAAAAGAGAGAATTTTACTTAAAGCTAATTTCTGCCTCAGAAGGTGATGTGGCTGGAAGATCGATGACATTGGAAGCATTCAGAGTTGCTATTTACACTGTTGTTATAACAGCATGCTTGCTAGTGTTGTAAGAATGTGCACTATATCGAAAGCTAGGATACTTGCTTTTATTGTTACATCTTCACGAAAACAAGTCAAGTTTATTTTGATTCAGTTGTGTTTTTATTAGTTTCGATCTTTTGTTTAAATTGAGTTCATTTTCTTCAAAACAGGGATTTAAAGATAAATATAGTTACAATGTTCCGATGTAGGCTACTTCATCAAAATTTCTACACAATTTTCGTTAGATGTAAAGAGATGTTTTTGAGAATTTGGTGGTAGCATTTGTTGAATAATTAGTTGTTTTACGCTCTATTGTTACAGGTACTTTCAGTTTTAGTTATTGCAGTATATTGTTTCAATACTACTTTTTCCCATTTGTTTTCCACAAAATGAGCGAATATTTATCTGACTGCTTTTCTATCCAGATGAACTTCCTAGATGCCACTGTGTTTTTAAAGGAAACTATTGATATTTGTTTTGTTTGTTTGTTTGGAACTAAACACAAAGCTACACAAAGAGATATCTGTGCTCTGCCCACCACGAGTATCGAAGCACGCTTTATAGAGGTTTGAGTTCGCAGACATTCTGCTGTGCTACTGGGAAGTTGCTTCCTCTTCCATATTAAAAGCAAGTTTTCCATGTTAAAATGATGTATACAGTTAGAAGAAAACACACTGATTTCATAATAATTCCTCATATATTTACGTTATAAATGATGTGAAACTTAAAGATAGGAAAATTGACATCACTCAACGAAAATTTCTCTGAAAAACGCAATCAAAACCGATTTAAAAATTCTAAAACGGTTTATTGCACAAAATGACATTTATTTCACTGTTGGACAAACCCAGAGTTACTAGAAAAAGTTTCAATAATCATAAATCTATCAGTACGAAAAAAAGTGACCTTTTTTGTTACCAAGGTTTTATGGAATATGATCTTTCTGTCAGTAATATATTATAAGATGCCGAAACTGGTTTTAAAACTAAAGCAGATAGAGCCTGAAAAAATGTCTTTCTTTCAATATCGATCATATCTGTGGGATAAACTTTAAAACCGGATTCAGTGATCTTTGGTCTTTAATTTTTTATTTGTCAGGTAAAAAAGAAATATTACGATGCATTAATTTATTTTACTTATTTTGTAAAAGAGAGAAGTATATTTTCATTTTGTTCTTAATGCATTTTATTACTTATTACATTCACATTAATTTTTAATTTTTCTACCATGCGTGCTAATACGTTATTATCAAGGTTTTATTATTTATTTTGGTTTTTTATCACTTCATTTTGATTCATACTATTATATCTTTATTATTTGCCACATGCAATCCATTATTCTAGTTTCTGTATTACACTGAAATTGTCTTAAACGATTTGCCAAGTACTTATATATTTTTACCTACTATATTACTTACAGTTCCCTTTTCTGTCCTATTCCTATCATTTCAAAAACACCTATAATCATCTAATCATAAACAACCTAAATATACCTGTGATGTTCCAGTGTAAGCCACCCAAAACACGCCTGTAATGTTTAGCTAAAGCCAACCTAAACGCACTTGTAATATTCCAATTAAAGCCAACTTGAATATACCTATAATACTCATATCAAAGCCAATTTAAGCATACCTCTAATGTTCCAGTAAAAGCCAGTCTAAAGGAACATTACATGTGTTTTTAGCCCACCTAAATACACCTTTTAAAATTTCAGTGAAAAGCAACCCAAATATACACGTAATGTTCCAGTGAAAGCTAACCTAAACAGTTATTTCTCATAATAGTAAATAGCTATATTAAAATTACTTGACTAACTTTTGTTCTTTACACTTTCTATTCAACCTTCAAAAACCTTAAAATTACTGGGTTTCTTGTTTCAAGAACTGAGCAATGTTATTCAAAAAGAGAGAGAAAGAGAGACAATGCATTGAGATATATTATACCCGAAGCCACTTTAAATGTTGCGAAATAGTATACTACTTATCTGACATGTTAGTTTTAATAACGGTAAAATATGTACAGTATGTGACTTTGTTGCATGAGCTTAAATTGTATTTGATTTTCCTCAATTTAAGTTATGAACATATCCCAGTTAAAACTGAGAAAAGCTATCTTCAAGTATGCGAACAACTGGTCTTGTCAGCAGCGAGTACACTGCATAAAACAGCATTAAATAATGACCTTAGACACTAAAACACATGTTAAAACTGTTATGTTTGCGACTATTTTATCTGTTATAACTACCACAAAGTTATATTTCGTATTTCAGATTGACGTGACTCAGCATGTTCTACAGATGGAAAAGAATAGCACTGACAGTTTCATTAACCAAACGTAAAATACACACAAAACTAATTAAAAACATTATCATATTCTTTACCCTCTATGAGTCATAGAAAATAGACCAAAAAACTTTCAATACAGCATGCTATATTCTATACCTTGTCACATTGCTGTAGAGTTACAGTAAATCATTAAAGAAATGCTCCTTAAGAAAAACCATTCGATCTGAGCCTTGAGTTATGGAAAATCTTGAGACAGATTCACCTTAATGAAACTATACGTTCTGAACATTGAGTTGCGGTAAATGATTAGATGGTCTGTCTTTTTATTTATAGGGCACAGTAGGACATATCTGAGGTTTGCCCACCATGAGTATCGAACAGAATTTCTAGAACTGTAAATCCGCACACCTGCCACTGGGGTCATTATTAGATGTCACCCCCACCTAAGAAAACCATGTATTCTAAACCTCGAATTATGATGGGTAGAGTTATAATTATGAAAAACAAGCACCCTGAATTTACATACATTCAAGTTTCTTAGGTTTACCGTTTGCCACTTGATTTTAGAGTTAGTATTAATACAACTTGGATAGTTTTGTGTTATCCCTTTTATTTTTCTAGTAATTAGCTAAAGGTTTATGTACGAAGAAGTGGCAAACTACGTCGTGTTTTATCGAGCACGATGTATGTGTAATCCGCAATAAGTCAACTAAGTACCATCTAAAAATAAACTTATGACCTGCCACATGGACATCTTTCTGTAATGATAGTGTAAACAATTGTTATTGTATTTGTACTATTTCTCTCTAATTTACAAACTTTAGTGAAAAAAAACTAACTAAATAACAATAGAAACAAGATTTTCAGGTTCATGTGTCATGCGTCTTTCAGGGAGGTAGTGTGACATACTTTTCACCGAAGTACAGTTGGCTTTGTCAACCAATCAGTTATGCCACGGACCCAGAAACAATGAAGGTAAGGGCTTCAGAGCATGAAAAACCACAAAGGAGGTAAATGTTCATTGTTTTACATCGAAAACGTGGTCGTTTATTTATAGTACATAACATTTTCTTTACATTTAATGTTCTACTTATTTCTTTGTATTCTTTCGCCTATTATAATCTATCTTTTATATTTTACTTTCTAATTTCTTGAATGCTGGGCAGCTGCCTAAGTTATCGACTCTAGAAGGACGCAGAATTTATCCTTGCTGTATTTCAATAAAGTGGCAGTTTTTTTTTTAATTTAAGTAAATCAATTTTGAAAGCAGAATTGTGTGTGTTTGTGTGTGTGTATATATATTTTTTTTTTCCTCCAAAATTTTTCAATTTGAAAACATTACTATTTGTTTTTTAGGTATTTATTGTATTATTTTCTTAAAATTTAAGACTAGTAGTTTCTTGTATTGTAGCTTTAGTTATTTTTCAGCTTCAAACTATTGTGAAGGAAGATGTTTTAAATATCACAAAAATATACATTTTTTAAATATACGCTTTTAAAGTATATTCAAAATTAATTTATTCACAGAAATAATAAATAAACAGAAAAAATGAAGAACATAACATTTAATTTCAGCGTAATAGAGAGAAGTTAAAATGTTATAATTGTTATACTTTAAGCAATTAGCGCATGAAACAATACATTAACTTGTGGAACTTAAGCTTATTTCAGAATTGTCTTTAATAATGTGTATACCATCTTGATGTTGTTGTATAGCTCTTTCTAGTCTCGTGGTTTACATATATATCTTTTGAGATTCCACAATTATCATAGAGAATTCTGTCCGACGTGAAAGAACGCCGTCAAACATGAATAATATACTTAAAGAGACTTTTAAATTATTCCTATCTTGTGGACTCTCGAGAAATTGTTATAAAATTATCGAAATTACTTGAATTGCTAAGTTGTTTGAAGAAAAATAATTTAAAACCGTCTATGCTTTTAAGGTTACGATACTCCTGTACTAGTACTGTACCTACTGTTCATAACGTTGTAAGCCAAACGGTTTAATTTTGGATGAGTTAAAAACATTAACTAGAATGCGTCTGATTTGGTTTGTTTCGAATTTTAGTCTTACACTCCTAAATGAGGGAAGGCAGCTAGTCATCACTACTCACTGCGAACTCTTGGGCTACTCTTTTACCAACGAATAGTGGGATTGACCATAACTTTATAACGCCTCCAAGGCTAAAAGAGCGAGCGTGTTTGGTGCAACTCGTGACGGAAAAATTAATAATTCCTATAGAAAACTCTTCTAAAAACGACTAAAAATTGTATTTAAACTACAATACAGTTCCGCGTTTAATAATATAATATTATTATATGTTCGCTTTATTTACATATCATATATATAGCATCCTCGATTATACTTAATAATTATTCCAGCTAAACAAATCTATCTGATTCTTACGTTGTTGTTGTTTTTTTGGTGGGGGGATTGCATGTTTGATGTAACGGGGATTTGAACCCGCGCCCCTCAGATTACGAGTCTAGTGCTTTAACCACCTGGTCATGCGGGGCCTGCACCTGCTTTGAGTTTGTTAGTTAGTTAGCTTGCAAAGGTTAGGGCAAAGCTCCACAGTAAGTTGTCTATCTGTGTTCTGCCCACCTCGTGTATCGAAACCCGATTTTTAGTGTTATAATTCTTCAGAATGTGCAAGTATTTTTCTGTTATAATAGTCAAAAAAATTATTTTACTTGTTTGTTTTATTTTAAGTAAAAAATAACAACAACAAATGTATTCTTTAACTAAACGGCTTCGTACTCAAAAATGGCGTCAATAGCAAGGTCAGAAAACCCTAAAGCTCAAGCATAAAATTTCTTAATTTTGAATATCGGACCAGATGTAGAACAACCAATCGACACAACTAACCGCATGAGCTCTGTGTGGCCAAAGTTAATCTGCCGAAAGATGAATCCGAGGTTCTGTTGTACGCATCCCATTGCCTCAGATCTGGGCTTCAGACTTTGAGGTTGTGGGTGTGTTATAAGCATACAGTTAAATATCACACTTCAGTCAAGAGTAACCCAATATTTAGCATGTTAAATACATTCGTTTCCTCTTGTCTATGAGTTCATAATTATGGACAGCAAGCTCTTGCGTCACTTTGCGTAAATATACAAAAAAACTTTCACACAAATAACTAATTTTAACAACAAATTTATAATCCCCACACAATGCAAGATTCAGCCACGTTCTCAGTTCATTAGCGCCCCTATATGTTATATTTTAAACTATTAGAGAGTAAATTTTGACTTTGAAACGCAGAGTAACTAGGATATGGAGAATGTTACCAGAGCAGTGGCACAACGGTATGTCTGCGGGCTCACACCGCTAGAAATAGAGTTTCGATACCCGTGGTGGGCATAGCACAGATAGCCTATTGTGAAGCTTTGTGCTCAATTCCAAATAAACCAGAGTTGTGTGGTATTTCTTTTTTAGCTTTCTCGTGAAAAATTAAATGGTAGCTTTTTGTCGTATTCAAGTGGTGTAAATAATTCACTTATATGCAACAGACTAAAATCAGATTTGTATGATTCTCTTACAATGCTGTAACGTTGAAGTAATGCACAAAAAATTAAGTTTGCTTTTGACTGTTACTTTTTCTCTGTTCATCTTTTTTTTACCGTAAAATTGTAGGTGTGGTGTTTTCTTATAGCAAAGCTACATCGGTGTATCTGCGGAGCCCACCGAGGAGAATTGAACCCCTGATTTTAGCCTTGTAAATCCGTCGACATACCGCTGTACTAGCGGGGGGTTATAGGTGTGATCAGGCCATTATAACAGTTTATCATGCATAGTTTTTTTGCTTGTGTTCATAAAATGAAAAAATAATCTTGACAACCAGTTTATATCACTAATAAAAAAATACTTTGTAGGTCAATGTTATGTTTTTGAATGTGTATGACCTATTTGTAGGCTTACATTAATAATCGTTTGTTTATTTAATTTATCGAAATTATGAACATTTCCTGGGGATGAAGTGCCTAATGTAGTGCATAAGTATAAACATGTTTATGTTGTTTTTGTTCATATAGATTTTATGTTCAGAGTACAATATCCACACGCGTGATAATTTCATGTTTAGCCAGAGAGGACTAATTTTTATGTAGCCGTTAAATTAATTCCCTTGATTCACAGACATTTGTAAGCAGCGTGGCTTTTCTCGATATTACTTGAATATCTTTTAACTAATATTTTTTTACCAAGGTGGATTAATAATAAAGAGAAGTAATTTATTTTTCCATGGAAAGAGATCGAGACGTAGCTTCGGAACTTTATGCACTGACCTGCAAAATAAATTCTTTATCATATAGCTGTAAGTCCCCAAAGAGAAAATTAACATGTAATGGTAATAACACATGATTTTATAAACACATATATAGAGAGATATATAGATGTATTCCAATGGTACCAAGAATGAATACATTTCTTACGAAAGAACTTCTCTTTATTAAAGAGAAATAATTCAGATACCAGTGAATATGAGCAAAATAAGATTAATTCTAAAATAATTGGAGGTGGGGGTTTTCCCCTGAAGGATGATTAAAATCTCCTAGGGAACATAACACTGTCATTGCATTACTTGTTTATTCTTAAACATAAAGCTCACCATAATCATCAAAGCCAGCTTTTTAGCATTATAAGTCGTCACATTTACTGCTGAGGAATCGGGTGAAGGGCTTTATTGTTTTTGTTTTGTTATTTAAGTTGAGCACAAAGCTACACAATGGACTATTTTTGCTCTGATCACCACGGGTATTGAAACCCTGTTTCTAGAGTCGTATGTCTGAAAATATACTACTGTGCCACTGAGAGAATGTTATCACTTCAGTCGGAACATAATTTATTTCATCATATCACAGGGTATATTAATTTTCTGCCCGTTTTTTTTAAAGGTATTTATAGTAATATCAGCATTTATAAAAATCAAACTGATATATCTCACGTTGGCATCGTTTCTTTTTTATTAATATTATTCTCTAGTATATTCTTCTTACAGTGTGAAGTATTGTTCATTCTGATGTATCAAAAATATATTTGTGGGTAATCTCGTTTATACAAAGTAGCCGTTGTTTCCCTCAATCTCTCTTCTTCTGCAATAATCGAGCAGAAGTTCAGTACTTAACAGTTTTAAGTGTTAAAAAGCCGAGAATGATACAAGTATTCCACCTTGTGTACCAGAATAGAAAGTGATAGTGAAACTAATGACGCAATAGCCAATTTGAGATGTCACATACGTTTAATAAAGAACATACTAACTTCTCACATTGTTCAAACGCCTACAAACGCTAGAGAAGTTGGAGATGACCGACGACTAGGGATACCTAATTTTATTTGTTAAAACAGTGATTTTCACTGATACTTTTCGACAAGTCGAACAACTGGGTTAAGTTCCTCCAGTCGCGCCACCTATTCTCCAACATTAAAATTTGTGTGGACCTCATGACAACAAAGCTGCTTGATCATACGTGGTAGTTGCGAGAGGAGCAATATAAGGTACACATCTCTGAAAATAATCGAATGCTATTATAGGTAAGCTAGCTAGCAGTACTTCTATTTAGCTGTACAACTTCGAACTCAATATCAGCTGCCAACTTCTTTACTGAATGCAGAATTAAAAACGTTTACATTAAATAAATTTGTTTTTATGGGTGAAAAAACCCCTAAAAGATAGGTCTAATAGACATCGAAAGAGCTGGTAGAATCTGGCTGGTGTATTAGAAGTGTTCATATGAAAATATACCACTCGGTTATTGCTGTCATTTTGATCAACAGTTTTATAGATAACTGTAACAGTTCACGAAAATACTTTTGATATTGTTGTACATCTCTTGCTTATCATTCACTGAACGACAGTTCGAAGCACTATACTTGCAATATCATGTTTTATTAATTATCTTATGCCTGCCTTTCCAGTCCGTGCGTTTAGCTAGTATTACTTAAACTGCTTTTTTTTCCAACTTAGAATGGTTATTTATTTTAAGATGTATTTTTACTATCATAATCTACTAATTATCTTGTATCTATCTCTTCAGTTCGTTAACCTCGGTTGGTATTACCTCTTACTGAAGATTTTTGAATTTACAGACACAGTAAGTGTATTTTTCTCATTTGGACATCTATTAAACTAGTCAGTTTTAGCTCCATATTCCAGTGACAAAGAAAATGTTTTTGCCATGCGTAGAGGTTTTTGACTTGGTTACAAAAATATAAAATGTAATTTTATTTCTCTCGTTTGAATTATTAGAGAGTTAAATATAAAATGAATCTAGTATATTAATTATATTCTTTTTATTTTTCTCCCAGGATCTTTCCAAAATATGTGAATAAAGTATTTAACTATATACATTATAATTGCAATTTTTAATTCCGTATTTAGATTTTCTTCGTCTTGAGGAAGAAATTCAGCCACATTTCCGCCCTGCATGTGGTACACCATTCTTCTGTTGCCTGGGCTATCTGGATTGGCATGAAGTTTGGTGCTGGTAAGCTGGTGTTATATTAGGCTGTTTCGTATCTGATAGTGTTTTACAGATCCAGATAATGTGATATACATTTCTGCCGCGAAAATGTTAACAAGAAATAAATCTACAATATGTCACCCATTTTTCACAACTCAAACTGCACTTCCAACAAATAAATATATTTTCCGCTTAATTCTATCGTTTATTTGTTTTTTTTATTTTGCCCAAAGCTACACGAGAGCTATCTGCTCTAGCCGTTTCTAATTTAGCAGTGTGAGACAAAAGAAAAGGCAGCTAATCATCATCACCTACAGCCAACTCTTGGACTACTCTTTTTACCAGCGAATAGTGGGAGTGATCGTCACTTATAATGTCCCAGTGGCTGAAAGTGTAAACATGTCTTGTGGGACGAGGTTTCGATCCCGTGGCTCTCAGATTACGAGTCGAATGCTTAACCACCTGGCCATGTGTTGTTCCCATCGTTTTATTTTGACATTTGGTATACTAAGTGTATCAAGTGAATTACATTTCATGGCAAAATCACATGAGATTATTTAGACATTTTTGTCTTGTTTTTCATATTGATGTATCATACAATGCTTATATTCAAGTAGTTTCTTATAACACTGTATTTATATAAAGGTGATATAAAATTACATTTATAGCACACGTTATTTTTATCCCACATTTGGTAAATAATTATATGGTTCAAAAGAATTACTAAAATCAACATCTCGTTTTCTTTTACATTCTCATAAACGATATAGAAAAAATAATTTTTAAAGTATTATTAGGCAGTATTATGGACAGCCAACAGAAGCTGAAGAAAACGTTGTGAAGTAAAAATTGTACTTGCAGAGTGTTAGTCCACGGATTGTGAAAGTTTGTGTTATTTGTATTTATTTTAACGCAGTCCAAGAAAGGAAAACTTATTTTATTTAATAGCTAGTGGAAGTATATAGCTCTGGTCGGAGTCAACGGATACTATAAATCAAGAAATCAACAAATAATGCTTTCAGTTTGTAGTTTATACATTTAATATTTATACTTCAGATGCATAGGTTGTACTTTTGTTGCTAAACAACATGACATAAAATCCATTGTTGGAACGCATTGTTGCCAAAGTGCATTGGCTTTTCTAAATATTAGAAGTAGTTATATAAAGTACCATTTCATTTCTATGTGATTTTTCACTAGCTTGCCATATTAAAAAGATGCACACGGTTATGGATAAGTTAAATAATAATACCGAGATGCACACCTTCACGGTCCACTTAGTATGGGTGAAAAGTTTCCGATTTCTATGTTTTTTTCTATTGACATTATAGCGATCACGAACCCCGCTTATACAGCGGTATGTCTTCGGATTTACAACGCTAAAATTAGGAGTTCGATTCCCTCGGTGGGCTGAGCAGATAGCCCTTTGTAGCTTTGCTCTACAAAAAACACAAGCACACAGTTATAGCGGTCACACTTTTATTCTGTGTGGTTTTTCGCTAGCTTGCTTCATAAAAAGATGTGCACGCGATTAAAAGCATAAACAAGTAATAATACCAAGTTGCACACCTTCAGGGTCATTTTAGCATCGGTGCAAAATTTCAGGTTTCTCGGTTCCTTCCTCTTTGAAGTAGTGTGGTCATATACACACAGACTCGCCCTTTCATTATTCTAAACGAAGTTCAAAACTGATGAAAATCAGTTCTTTAAAACGTCGCAGTTTAATAAAACAATAGTTTTTCTTTTTTGGACGTATGTTTGTTTGTTTTTATTAGGACTACTAAACAAAGTTAGGCTAAAATAAAAAAAAGAATAGCAGCAAAAAAAATACAACCGTAAGAAAAAATAATTTTACTTACATAACCAATATTTGACTTTTTTATTATTATTTTTGTGGCAGGTGGCCATAACGCCTTCTTTCCGTTCATCAATTGCTTTGTTCACACTATCATGTATGCCTACTACTGCTTGGCTGCTATCGGACCTCGCATGAAGCCATACCTTTGGTGGAAGAAGTATCTGACCATGTTGCAAATGGTAAATTAGATTGGCAGTCTCTCTAGATGTAAATGAATAATAATATATTTGATATTTGTTTCACAGTCTCTCTTGATGTAAATGAATAATAATATATTTGATATTTGTTTCACAGTCTCTCTTGATGTAAATGAATAATAATATATTTGATATTTGTTTCACACCACCGTTTTAAAGTAATTTCCTCAAGTTTTTTTACAGTTTTCATTATAATTATATAAAAATGCGAGTCTCGATATTAACAATTTTAAACTATTTATTATTCGACTAGGTCTTAAGAAATGTATTAACTCTATAGATAAAGATGAACTTTGCTACTCTATTAAATAAATACAAAATTCAGCAATGAGTAAACCAAACTTATTAATAATTTATCCAGAATAGTTTTTAAATCTCATTAATTAAAATCAGTAACACAATATATCATTTACTGTAAGTCTGATGTACCTGTTAGCTTAGCAAATTATCAGGAATGTCATATATTATGTATACAAACACACCAGCGGGAAACGCCGATACAGAGGTAAGTCTACGGATTTCCAACGTTAAAATCAGGCGTTCGATTCCACGCGGTGAACTAAGCACATAGTTCCAAGTGTCTTTGCAATAAAGACACCCACATGCTTGTAAACGGCTACCATCATAATCTTGAAACTGCTTTACGGTGCATAAAATCTTTCAGCTGTTATCGTGTAACGTGTAAAAATATAACAATATTATGCAGTGTATCAAAGTTGTTTAATTTAAAAATCGATAAAATAATTCACTTCTTAATCATCAACTCTTAAAAAGAAATAGAACTTTCGGAATTACATCTTATAAATTATAATGGTAGAATGTACTAAAACTTGTCGTATTCATTTCCTTCTCTTTTTCATTATACTCCCTTCTCGCGGCACAACGGTATGGCTGCGGACTACCGACGCGAGAAACCGAATTTCGATACCCTTGGTGGGCGGTACAAAGATAGCCCATTGTGTAGCTTTGCGCTTAATTATAAATGACATCTCTTGCAGTATTTACCTATATATATCGTACTATATTATCATTGCCACTTTCCTGTTTCGAATTTTTATAACCCTCATTAGAGGGTACAGTATTAAAGTTAGAAAGTTAATATTACAGCCCAAAAAATACACTTTAAAAGTATGTGTTAACAACATTTCTTATCCTGAAGATCGGAAGTTATTGTCTTCAAACCCGTTTCGGAGATATGCTGCTGCACTATGTATTACTTGTACAGTGAGAGTGTAGACAGATCTTCCCATGCTTCCATTAGAATCATTCTCATACCATGTGAAGAAACTTCTGTTCTCTGTGGACAAACGAGTTGACAAGTGAATATCTAATCCTGACTCTAGTCCCACCATTCCTTTCAATGACTACCGGGTCCTCTTTTTTCGTCCCTGATTTCTGGTGTCTACCTGATTCTACTATTTTTGGCTTCGAAATGTAGAACAATTATTTGCCTGTCATTGATAGACGACTGCATTGTTCAGGCAATACTTATTCTATTCCTAAGATATTGACACAATTTTCATGTTATACATGTCCACAGTAGAGTCCTACCTGCCAGGAGTCACGGAAGGATCAAAAATGGGTCTGCCATATTTTTCACAGTTGTCCCACTATTTTGAACTGCATTGCTTTTCAGTAGGTCTGTACCATGCATGGTAAGTTAGATGTCAAAGCCAAAAGGAATCTTCAATTAAGTTCACAAATATTATATTTTCTACCACCAGTCCCAAAATCCTATAGGTCAGAAGGCCAGTGGGAAGTATATTTCCCATACCCTTTCCATCTTGCTGTCCAATGACCAGGAAGTTGCTGGTATCCAGAGTATCGCCGATACTCTTGGTGAGAGCTTTTCTCGTGGCTCTAATACTTTTATTTCCTCTTCCGCCTTCTTGGCCATCAAGTCTCGGTCAGAACAATCATCTCTTTCCTTCCGAGACGATTGTCTCTATGACTATAACTGCCACTTTACAGTGGTGGAACTCAGACTTGCTCATCATTGATATGGTTCACTATGAGATGCTGTGCCATCTCTTTTCTGCCTCTCTTTCTATTCTTCTTGTTGATTGTAACCAGATCTGGTGGTGCAGCATGACCAGATGATTAGGAGGCTTGGTTCCTAATCTGAGGGTCATGGTCGAATGCCCGTCACACCAAATATACTCGCTCTTTCAGCTATAGAAGCATTACAAAGTGACGATTAATGCTCGTCTTATTTGGTTCCTCGAATCAAACAGTCTCTTCTCACCCATTTAATGTGGGTTCTGTTGAGCGTGCTTTACCACGGACCACTTTATTTGATTGGAAACGTCGATCAGGAAAGTCTTTCTCAAGACAGAATATCATGTTTGCATGTTCGTTGGCCTTGAGAAAGCTAGTGGCACTACGTGGGGGTAAGGCATTTTGCGAGACTTCCACTTCTGTGGGTTATGAGGCCATTTACGCATTATCATTCAGAACGTTTTATTGGACAGGTGATTCTAGGTCTGTGTGGGTTCAACACTTTCCATTTATTTTCCACAAAAACTTGAAGTTCTTCAGGGTTGTGTTTTGAGTGTCTCTCTTTTCAGTATCAATATTAATGCTGTCATTATTCATTTATCTTCTACTATTACAAATTGGTTCTATGTTGATGACTCCCACATCTCGTGTCTGTCATCGAACATGAGGTTTCTTGAGTGGCAGCTTCAGATTGCTCTCAATTATTTGTTGAAGAGGTCCACAGCAAACAATT
This sequence comes from Carcinoscorpius rotundicauda, assembly GCA_011833715.1. NCBI lineage: Eukaryota > Metazoa > Arthropoda > Merostomata > Xiphosura > Limulidae > Carcinoscorpius > Carcinoscorpius rotundicauda. The sequence goes on along the minus strand of CM022399.1, from coordinate 53,821,789 downwards.
TTATCTTTTCTTTCTCTCAAACTATTTGCAGGCACTTATGCTGCCAAGAAACATTCACCATGATCTCAAGCTCCGTCTCGGTGACGTTCTTTCTGTGGTTTCTGATGCAAAATTCTTTGGGCTTATTTTTGACAGTAAGCTGACTTTCATTCCTCACATCAAGCAGCTATGCGTCAAGTGTACAAGAGCACTGACTATCCTCCATTATCTCTCTTCCACCACTTCAGGAGTGGGTCAATGTTCTATGCTCAGGATTTACTGTGCCCTCATTTCATCCAAACTGGACTATGAGTCTCTGGTTCCACCAGATCCTTGGCCTTGAAGATGCTTGACCCCATTCACCCTCTTAGAATACACATCAACTAAACCATTTCATTTTCGATATAATTCGAAAGAATATATTATAGAAGGTAAGCCCAATAACTTAGAGAGTGGTCTTTTGTTCTTCAAGGGTAAAAAATGATGTATTTCTACGCAGAAATTACCACTAAGTTTAATACGCTATGAAATATCTAGAAAGGACCACGTATAGCTCATTTACAATTATCTCACTAACGTAGTATCTGACCTCAGGCAGAAATAGCACCCAAAGAAGCTTTAGCGGTAATGTTGTGCAACAAGTACTCACTTTTTAAATGTTAATTTCACTATCATTAATAAATTCTTAAGCTTTTTATTGAACATACATTAATAGATATGACACCATTACTTATCTGTGTATATATATATAAAAATCAGACTATAAATCACCTTTAAAAACTAAAATAGCGATTTATTAGCTTTTCAACGTTTCAAGCAATCTCACTTCTAAAATCCAGAACCAAGCCTGTCGGTTAATAACAATTACAGCAATGTTTTGGAAGGAAACAACACACAAAACATCATGTAATAAGAGATAGGACAATCACTGCTTCTCCTCTGTCAGCTTAGTTACAATGTCGTCGCGGGAACAAATATTATGCAAATCTGTTTCTTCGTTTTTAGCAAGATTTGTAACTGATGTTACAGCTGTGCATTGCAAGCTGTAAATTTTCTTTCGACATTTCTGTGTTGCTTTGTTTTTGTAGCTGTGAAAGAAATGACGTTATGGTGTTATAGGTTGTGTAGATGTTTCGTGTATTGATTCATCTGTAATTGAAGTGTAGAAATGCACTTGAAGACGTATGTGGCAAAAAAAAGTTTGACTTAATGTCTTTTATTAAACTCATTTATATGCTTTTAATGGAAACAACATTTAGGTCTTTCTTTAGAATACCCATCTGACTTTCCATTAGGTATAGGTTCTTGGGTATTTTGACAACAGAGATAGGCAGATGTCTGTCGAGAAATCTCTGGATTTCTGTTGTATACCTCCATTCCATATGAAGGGGAACGACTCGAGGTCTTAAAACATTACCTTGATAGAAAAGATACCCTAGACAATGGTTTTTGAAACTATGCTCCACGGAGCCCTTAGAATGTTAATATTTTTAATAAAACTATAAAATTGAATCAAAATACTATCTACAAAATATTAAAAATTACAATATATCTTTAATATAACACATTTATCACGTATTGGGCCTTTTAATATTTTATTCTGCCTAACGCCAGACGATTTTATTTAGTTTGGAGAAAGTGCTCGCAGTGAAAGTGTTAATACAATTTCAATTAACTTCGACTGGTTGCTAATACGTGTGGCACCGTCTCAAGATCGCATGTGCCAATGGAGATGCAAGATAACCTAGTAATTTTCGTATGAAACATCGGTCAACCCTGGGTAGTGATGTCAACTCTCTTTCAAAAGCCAGGTCTTGATCAGCGGCTAAATCTCGAACGAAATGAAGCATGACGTTAGAACTGAAACTTGTTCAGATTTGAAAGATTGTGATGTAACTATATGTAGTATCAATTGTTTCAATTTCAAAATACACTTATATAAAGTATAATTATATTTATGAAAATTATAACTGGTAATTGTTTGGCTAGGCTAGTTTCGTTGTAGTTTAATCAGACAAACTTGGTATCAGTGAACTCTGTGATGCCATACGCCCGCATGATGTCATGTTTCATTTTGCTTAATTTCGTTCGAAATTGAGACGCACGTCAGATCTGGCTTAATATTTTGTTATTTGGCTTAAAAATTTCTGTTAAAAAACAAAACAAAATTGTAAAAATAATAGGTTACTCTTTTCCTTAAGAAAATTATATTATTCTAGCGGCCTAGCCTTTTTTCCACAAGTCTTTATTTCTGACTTCATTATGGCAACACTTATCTTATGTCAGAAAGTCATTGTATAATAACACTCAAGTGCTTGAACGAGTTTTTATTAAGAATTTATTTTGTGTCCACGAAAATACTTTTGAAGTGCCAAAGATATAATAATACGTTTTTAGACAGATAAATAATTTGTTGTTACCCTTATTATAGACAAGTGGCTGAATATCTGTAATAAATCTGTTACGGGTAAAATTCTTCCTAGGCCTAATGCGTATTCATCGATGTTATCGTTGTGTGCAAGCACTTCAACGCAGAATGATGCAAGAAGTGCCGAAACAAGAAAGAAAATAAAGTATGATGAAAGTTTCATTGACTACGGTTTTACATGGACAGGTAATGAAGATGTACCTAGTGGGTTGTGTGTTGAATGTGGAACAGTGCTGAGGAACATTAGTTTGCATCCATCAAAGTTAAAACGGCTTCTAGAAATCAAACACTTCGAATTAAAAATCTATCTGGACAAAAAAGTGCTGTTATTGCTTCATATCGTGTTAGTTACCGTATTACAAAAGCAGGTGAACTCATACAATTGCAGAAGATTTGATAAAACCATGCGCAAAAGATTTGGTAGAGTGTACGATTGATGAGAAACTTCTTAAAAACATTTACTCTGTGTCCCTTTCTGATAACTTGGTTCCTCGACGAATCGAGGATATGTCAACAAATTGCTTAACGGAGTTAATAAGGCAAGTAAAAGCGAGTCCAACTTTTTCGCTTCAGATGGATGAATCAACAGATGTCGCAGGTTATGCGATGTTGCTTGTGTTTGTTCGCTATATTTACGAAGTTAGTTTTGAAGAAGACATGCTAATTTCCAAACCTTTACCTTCTTAAACAACAGGGGAAAATATTTAAACTGATCTATTTATTTATGGAAGAACATAAGATCCAATGGCAGCTTTACTCAAGTATTTGTTATAATGGAGCTTCAGCTACGATTAGAAAATTTTTATGCACAGTGGCACGCATAAAAAAAGAAAAGCCTGAACATCGAGAGTATCCACGGCTGTCTTCACCGTCATGCACTTGCAATGAAACTAATGCCAGAAGAATTAAGAGGTATTGAATGATGATTTTATAAAAGTAACTATTTTTACAACAAGACCACTCATTGCGAGAATCTTCACTTTGGTCTGTAAGGATATGGGAAGTTTGAATAAAAATTTGCTGTTTCATACTAAAGTCCGATGGCTTTCTTGTAAAAAAAGTGCTTGCTCGGTTTTATGAACTGCGTGATAAGATAGGTTTCTTCTTATCTGAATGTCATTTTCAACTTGCATACAAATTAAGGGACAAATGCTGGATACAGAAAGTGACTTACCTTTCAGATGTATTTATCTATCTAAATGAAGTGAATGCTACAGTGCAGGGTACCAGGGTAACGTACTTTAAAGCTCGAAGTAAAATGGAGGTGCTTCGATGTAATCTTAAACTTTGGGGCAAATGTATACTTATGGAAGAACTTGATTGCTTCGAAAATCTCAGTGGATTTTTTACTTATGAATGAAATTTCCTTAAGTGAAAATGCAAAAGTTTCAGCCTTGCAGTAGATATCTGATTTGTGTACAACTATTGAAAAGTACTTCCCTCGTCATTTAGAAAAACTACTTTGGATTCAAAATCCCTTTGTTCACTCTGCAAGTACCAACGATTTGCCTTTGAAAATGGCAGATCTTTTGGTCCCTGTCGTTTCTAGTCATCATGCAGGACATATTCTCTTGGGTACTTGCCTTACATCATGCATCCTCCTCTAACACCAATCATCAAAAGCCACAGTCGAAAAATATATAATTTTTAAATTCGAATGGTTTAAGTCCTTTTGGTATAAAGGAACGATTTAATTTTTAAAAAGTTTTTGAGATATCCTTCTTTTATAATCTCAAAATGTAGAATGTTCATGTAAAACTATATGAAAACACGTCACACGTTTTACTGTTTCTCAGTAATATTGTATATATATTTATATTTCAAAATAGGTACCTCTAGAATTTCCTATATTAGTGACTCGGTTTAAAAAGTAGATCATTTTTAAAGAAGATTGTTCTATATTTGCAGGATTAAAATTATTTTGATCCTTTCATTTCTTTCCTTTTTTCGAGCAACAGAAACAAAATGGAGTAATGTATAAAGATAAATTTTGTTGAAAACCCAATATAACGAAATTAGTTGATTTGTGATTTCTTCTACTTTTTGTCTCACCTTAGGTCCAGTTTGTTGTAGCCTTTATTCATGGACTCCTTCCTCTTTTTCTTGACTGTGATTTTCCTCCTGGCTTTGTGTACGTCATTATTGGAAATGCCGCATTATTTCTGGTGATGTTTTCAAACTTCTATAGGAAATCCTATCGAAAACCTAATACTGAGACAGTGAAAATGAACGCACAATTTAATGGACAATATATCTGCAATGGCTTGGAAAATAATGGAATAGATTCGAACAACTTTCATGGGAAATGGAATATTTGTAAGAAAAAAGGAAATTATAATCATTAAAAGTTGGGGTAGATAATATCATAAATAAATAAATTTATCACAATATGCCATGTAATCCATATACAAAGTTTACAGGCAAAACTAACCGTGGTTCTTTTAAAGGCTCAAGGCAGTAAGGAGCCGAGAACAGCAGTAAATCATTCAGTTTCTGTTGTGTAGCTTAATAGGTAACTAAAGTTTACAAGAAATTTAGCAGATATTTGGTACCAAAATGCAAGTACAATGATTTCCTGACTTTTCTGATATTTGTCTACAAAATCAGGGCTTAGACTTGTTCAGATAAAACTTAATCGTTTATGGGCAGTCCCTTGACGTCCAATACGGATAATTATATAATTTTTTTTCAGTGAAATAATAACAACAAACATATTCAATAGCATACCAAAAATAATTGTATACTAAAAGGTTGGATTTCATTAGATTGCTATATTTTCAATTGTCGAAAGATAACTTAATACAATTTATACGGATCACCAAAAAAAATGTTATTTGAGAACATTGACAGGTAATTTAAGTAGCGATTAAATAACTCGTAAATTTCTTGGTATTAATTACGACCCTAACATTCAAAGCATCATTTTCTTGAAGCTAATGGCCTACCATAACGTACTGGTTAAGGCACTTGCCTGGCAATTGCAGACTACCAAATCGAATCTCTTAACAGGACATACTCATCCTTTTGGTCGTGTTGGACGTTAACGATCATTTCAATATTTGTCGGTAAAAAGTAACTAAATAGTTGGTGGTTGGAGGTGCTGACTAGCTGCCCTCCCTCTTAGCAATTAGGAACATCTTGCACATATGTTATCCCAGTAGTTTTGTGTGCAATTCAATAAACAAACAAACATATCTTTGATTTATTTTGTGTAAATTTGGTATTAAAACTTAGACTGCTAAACTCCACCGTAAATTCGCATAAAATATTGCTTCACATAATATCCAATGATTCTACATAGAATGTGCTTTACTTTTGATAATTTCCTACACCCATGAAACATCAGATGAACATGTGTATCAGTTTCGTAGTGTGTGCAAATGTGAAGTTCCCCATCAAAAACCACATTTATAGTGCCTCCACGTAGCTCGCAGATAGGCACAGCAAAGTCGCTATGATTATGTGTATTTATTGCAAAGATTCTTTTAAGCCTATTTTCATATATTTAACGTGTAACAGCTGTTTTTACAAGCCTGAATGTTTATTTAACTTCGAATTTTCCAACACGTTAGTAAATATACTCGTTTGGTAGATTAAGTATGACCAAGAGCTGGGAATATTTCAGTTATGGACTATGTACTCTTCCAGCAGTCTTTAATGCATCCTATCCAAACCCCATACCATTCACGACATTAGCCTATTTGCACACACTACGAAACTACTAATATATTTATATATGAGTTTTCACAGGGATCTCTTTCACACACTACGAAACTGTAGTTATCTGTCTAGTGTTTTACTCTTTGCACACAATACGAAGCTGATAATCTATCCGTCAGATGTTTCACAAGGTTCTCTTTTAGAACCTACTGGTGAGCCATGCTACATGTTCAAAAGGTATCAATATACTTTTCATAGAATAGGGCATATTTACTAATTAATATATATGTTTCTATATGTGTATGTAAATGTAATGCATTAATCTAGTAAAGAGTGAACAAATTTCTGAAGATTTCTTTAAAATTATATCTATATCACAACACTTAAAACTTGGACAACTTTAGAGTAAACTTTTACGTATATATACACTTTTAGTCAAAATACTAAAACGTTTAAGCATATTTACCAATAAGGTTAATTATGTAAACAGTAATTTCATATAGTTTTTGTCTTTTTAGTTGAGAAATTATTCGAGATGTAAAAGTATATTTCAACTCTGATTTTGTAAACGTTTTCAATAAAGTTTAATATTGTAAAGTTTATTTTGTATTCAATACAGTTTTTAGCTTTTTCTATACAAGAATGAAATACGTCACAGATCATTCTGGAGGGATCCTTTTTCAATAAAATACTCTTTTTCGTTCGATAATTGATATACTCCTGCCAATGAAACAGTGTTAACTCATTTCTTTTTATGAACACATTTGAATTTTGTAAATAGCCGTGGTATCTTAATAAAGTGGTTTGGGAATGACCAGGTGGTTAGGGCGCTTGATTAGCAATCTGAGTGTCGAGGGGGTTCAACACTCCCTTCCCATCATTATACTTGCCCTATCAACTCTGGGGGGTGTTATAATATGACGGTTAATTCAGCTATTTATTGTAAGAAGAGTTTTCCAATAGCTTGTGGTGGTTAAAAACAACGAGCTGCCAACTTTCTCTAGTCTTTCACTGCGAAATTAAGGACGGCTAGCACAGATAGCCCTCGTGTTGTTTTGGGCGAAATTTAAAACAACCTAGTCTTTTAAAATACAACATTTTGGCATAGATATTTCATTACTCATCACTGTATAAAGAGAGTTAACAAATATGGTAAGAATAAGTACGTCTGGGCGATAAACTTTATCACGTTGCCTATTGGAGAATACATCCAGGTAAAAGAATTGTGTCACTACGACAAAAGAAAATATTTCTGATTATAAAAACTATACAGAAAGCATTTGAAAGACTGTTAACCCAAGTAACAACCCTTTTTTGTTTTGTCTTTTGTTTTCAATTAAACGCAAAGCCACACAATGGGCTATCTGTGCTCAGCCCACCACTGTGTCTAGCGGTGTGAGTCATAATGCAATGCTACATAAAAGTAGTGATATGATTTTAAATGAATGAAGACAGCCCATAACGTGTAACTCGGGTAAATTGTACAATGATCTCTTTTTACAATTATAAATATATTTTTTATGTTGTTATTTGTTCCGTATTATTTCAGTCATCTTTAAGTAATTATCCAGTTGCGACTTGCTAGAAAGTATTTAAGTCCATTACTAACTAGATTTATGTACTTATATAAGTTATATCTCAGGAAATGAGCTCATTTTTATACATGTATACGTTAATCTTGTGTAATTGTTAACCATGTATACGTTAAGTTTCATGTAGTGAAGCTGTTATTAGATATTCAATCATACCAGTCTTTATGAAAGCATTTTTCACTGATAACTCTTCATTTGATTTTTATTGAAATAATTTCCTTGGAAGAACTCTTGATTAATATCTTAACGTTTTTTCTTTAGATTTATCTAATTAATAGTTTCTGTAATTCATAACATTTTACCTGTGATTCTGTTTTACTTTGGATTACAGTTACTCTTTTTAGATAACACACACACACACAAATGTGAAACAAATAATTGTTTCTTTTTTAAAATCTGTGGTGACAACATTGTTTAGCAGTTGCTTCAATATTTCTGTTGATTTCATTATTAATTTCATCTTGAATGGAATTTACCGACGTTTTATTGCTATCTAACTTTACAAACAACTTTATTTGGTTTGTAAAGAATTTTCAACACAGTATTAAAGTAGTCATTTAGAGCTCCGAAACGAGTAACTTGACTTTTTATCAACAAAGCCCAAGGTCACATGAAACTGGTTTCAAATATTTAACTAAGTCATAAAGTATTTTATGATAAAAGTTATATAGCTAGAGTTTAGAAAAGCCACATTTTGTCAATAAATGTACTTAGAACTATGACGTTAATGCCTGCAATCGTTGGTGTTAGTTTTAAAATCCACGTACACTCACTCACTTCTTCTCTATGTAAACTTTGAAAGTAGTCTCTCACTCTCAAATTATGCATAACTGAAAGAATATTAGGTCCTTGTGTCTGTATAATTAATACTGTATTGGTGAGTAAAATATCAAAAGTTGATACTGAGGTCATTTTTTTGTTAAAAATTTGGCTTAGAATGCTGATAAGAGCTGTTATAAATATATATAGACTTATGTGTGTTTGTGCAAGTGGAGCGTACTGTAAGTGATAGAAGGGTCAACCTGTCAGAATTGTGCAGGAACCAAGAGTATCATTCTACTTCTTTTTTAAAAAAACAACAACAGGAAATTCTTAAAGTGTAAAACTTACTTCGAACCAGAATAAGGTTTTCTCTGAGTCGCAGAGATTTTAGCATTTTTAAGTGTTAAAAAGCACGCTGAAGAGATACGTTAAGCAATGGTGTGTATAAATATACACACTTTCATACGTAAACGATGTTTACGTTTATATACGGGATGGGCTTCATCCCCTTGGAATCTCATTGGATATGACCCCCAAACTCTTTTTCTGATACATTATTTTTACCTCCCATAGAGAAACTTATCTCTGTGTGTCTATTTGTATATACACAAATACTAAAAACTACATATAAAAATACATGAATAGTTTATATTCCGAGAAGTGATAATTGTATAGTTAACTTGTATGGGGTTTAATAGGAAAATAACCGGAAATTCTTCAAAAAAATAAACACGTAAAATAAAGTAACATCTCACTGAAACGTGAGAAAACATATATTAACACCTGAAAATGTAGTGAGCATCGTAACACTTGTTTAGAAATAAAATGCACAACATTTAAAAATTTAGTTGGCAGTCATCACTGTTGTCTGAGTGCTAACGGGAAGTCAGTCCGTTTGTTCTGTGTAAGTGCAATTGTACCCTATGGGTTGTTTACATTATGCCCACCGCAACTATTGAACTCCCAGTATTTGGTGTAATAACCTTGCAAGCTTAGCACTGGGCACTCGAGTGAAGTAGGAAGCTATTTCTCATTAACAATACTTTTGCTGCTATTTTCTTCAGCTTTATTCATCAAATGTTTATATTTTATTGTAAATTAAATGGCATACTTTTTCAAGTCACTAGGTTATTATATCTTTGAGCAATAAAAACATGCATAGAATTTTGTATTATATGCGTGTGTTTTCTTATAGCACAACCACATCGAGCTATTTGCTGTATCCACCGAGAGGAATTGACACCCTGATTTTAGTGTTGTAAATCTATGGACTCACTGCTGTACTTTTGGTGTATTCGCTCTGAGGTTTGTTGTAGTTAATCTTGATAACCGACAAAAAACATTCTAATTTTATAATAACGGCTCTGTAAAGGAGTAACTTCAAACTTTTTAGAAAGTGAAACCATAACGCTTAAATCTACCAGCACCTCTCCCCATGGCATAGTGATATTTCTGTGGACTTACAATGCTAGAAACTGGGTTTCGATACCTGTGGGGAGCAGGGTACAAATTGTACATTGTGTAAATCTGTACTTCAACAATCTAAATATATAGTTCAATGTAGTAGTTAAAGGAAACAGAATATTAAAGATATATTGATTTGTATGGAAAAACGTAACAAATCATGCACTATGAGAGACCAAATTACTTGCAATGTGGGGAGCAGGAGAAGAGAAGAGAATGGAAGATGCTTATGTTAGGTTTTTATATACTCATCGATTCGTTTGTTTTAATTTGCTGTTTTTACGCTGAAAATTAAGTTGGATATGAAACAATTCTACAAACTATTTTTATTTCTAGTTATTCATTGCGCTTTTACACTTACAAAGCCCTTAATGAAATATATAAGCAAAACTAAAAACCTTCTGTAGTTCTTTAATTAAATTATACTCAGTGGTGTTAAGTTAGATTTCCTGTTTCCATAGCCACAGTAGAGGAAAACATTTGTATAACTGTATATTTTAAAGTAGCTATAGCTAAATGGTGTTAAGTATTTTTGTTTATAAAACAACAGAAATTTCTTCACTTAATAGCCAAATTATTTGATAATGAAAAACCCTGCTGTATAATAGTTGAAACAATCAAGTGTTATATGAAGTTGAGGATGTACATTTTAAAATGTTAATTTGCCACGAGGCGTGCTAAAAACAGTTTTTTTTTCGAATACTAGATTAATAAATCAGCTCCGTAATGTTAACGCTTTAGATAACTTTCGTACAGTTTAAGTGCACTCATAGAAGTATCGTATATACTTCAGTTTTTGTCAACAGACAGGACTTATTTATTTATTTATTTAAATCAGAAACAAAGGGGGAGATAATTTTTGAAGATCGATATAAGAAAAAAGAAAATTAAATATAACTTAAAAATATAAAGACTTAAATATAAGACTGCAACAAAAAATGTTTAGCTTTTACTTTGTAAGTCAGAAATAAAATAACTGTTCAGTGTAAACAATAGATTTATAACCCAATTAACAAAAACACACTCCCAGCTCCAATTATTTTTTTGTGTGTGTATGTGAGTGGGAGGAGATTTGGTGTATAGGCCAAATCTAAAATAAGTCTTAAAATTACATAAATATACAGCATCGACTTGGGGGAGCCCATGACACTTGAGAGGATATCCCCCCTAGAACCAGGTCTGAAAAACGTAATCTCGGAAATGTGTTCAAGGTTTATACTTCCATGGAAACAATAAAATGACTCTAAACAAATACTGTACCATATATTTATTAAGCAGAGAACCATAAAGGACAATATACAACGGTAATTTACACGTATAACACATTGAAGACACTCATTTGATTTGCTTAAAGTAGGTTATATACGTACACGCAAAATGATGTAGTGTCAGACTATTTCATTAGCTCAAAACACATTTAAAATCCCAGAAAGTTAGATTAGTTCGAAAGAGCATGAGAACTTATATATACAGAAATATGCATACGTTTTAATTAACCAGAAATCAGAACACAGATTAATAAAAAAACTCTTAATGCATTTAAACTTCTAAGTGTAAAAAGTTACGTCTAATGTCACATAAATTTCACAAGACAAGTATTAACGTAAAAATGTCCAGCAACAGTTTCTACCATGCCAACTTAGATACGCACTCTTTTAAGCCTGCTAAAGACTTTGCAAAAAATACTTACGATAAACCATATATGGTTGTTGTTTTTTTTAAGAATGAAGAGTATTAGGAATGAATTAAATTCTCGAGCAGGCCAAACCACCAAATTTGCTTTAAGAGATTTACTTTCGACGGGATAGTTATGTTTGTGATCTATGTAACATGGGTCCAGATGATAGGATGAGAGTGCCTCAGTTCATCCTTACGATGAACTAACAAGCAAAGTTACTCTTAAACCTAATGAAAGAAACGAATTTGTTTTTAAATTGATTTATGAAAACCCTTCCCAAGAAAAAATCTTGGATTTGTCCCTGCATATGTAACATCATTCAATATCTCACTGATCATAAATAGCATAAAATATACATGTAAATGAAATATCAAGCATTCAGTACTTTCAGTTCTAAAGTAGATTTTTATGGTGAGGTGTAGACTTCATACAAAACTGAGAATATTTAAAATCTGATCTCTTTACTAGTTTGTGTACAGTAAAATCAATATTCATTTTTAAGGAGTAGTGTATTCCAATTCAAATGTACAACTCCGGCGACTTATTTTATTTCTGGGTTATATGGCTCCAGAACAGTCAGTTATCAAACAGTTTGCAACCAAAGAAGGTAGTAAAAAATCGTTATTTTATCTCTAATTCATTGATGACGCTCTGTCTTGTGCGCGTGCCTAATAGTTTACTATTGGTAATATAACTTTCTTAAAACATTTGGTCTTTCACTTGCCCAAACAGTGATTATAATTAGGCCTAATATTTGTTAGTCATGCAGGAGACACATCAGAGAAGATGATTAACTGTCCATAATGACATTAGACTACATAAAATTTCTGTGTTTAGCACTTGTACATGTCACACAGCAACTTCTCCATTGGGGTGTTGCCAATCGTCCTCTGGAAGAACAGTGTTTCTATTCTGTCTGCTGGAACGTACCGTAACGAGGGTAGCATCAACAGTAGCCTTCCAAATCTGAAAACATAATTTTTATGGTTATTTTAAAACACTATGCAAATCTGCACAAACAGCTTCTATTTAATAACGCCGTGCATTCATTTGAATAGTTTCACAATGTTATAGCTTATTCAGTGCTATAAAATCGTGTAACGTGTTTAGATAGTTTATTTGTTGAGTTTCGCGCAGAACTACTTGAGAGCCATTTGTGTTAGTTGTGCATAATTTAGAAATGATATGCAGCGAGTCAATATCACTCACCCCAAATCCATGCCTACTATTTACCACCGAATGATGACATTGACTGTCACATAATAACGCTCCCACGGCTGACAGTGTGAGAATTTTCAATGACGAGATTCGAACCTTTTTCATGCATATTACGAGTTGAGTATTTTAACTGCCATATCATGCCAGGTCTCCGGGTGTAATAAAAGTGGTGTATAGATATTTAAGGTGTTCAAAACAGAGTTTGTAGTACTCTACAAGTGTAGAAAGTTAGTGTAAAACGGTAAGTGTGAAACGCAGACTTCCAAACAATTTAAACACTACAAATCTCAAAATTTTCAAAACAGCATTAAAATCGACAAGCATTTCTCTGACTATTATTTACATTAATTAAAACAAATAAATATAAATAATGGCATTTTCAATGAATATTTTACGGTTTTGTGTATTTGAAGATAATGTACATGATGAATAAAAATTTCTTTAAATTACAAAGTTACTACCTACATATGGAAAATAATACTGTTATTCATAAATATGAAAAGGCTTGTATAGAACCCATTTACTTTCCATCTCTCTTCGAAATATGATATAATTAAAATTATAATGATATTTATAATTAAAATAAACTGAAATATCAATAATTACGCAATAATGGGGTTGCACGTTGAATAATTAAACATCAGCTTAGATGCCGCCACATGCACCAAATAGGTAGGGAAGGAAATGGTAATAAAGAAATAACTAAAATATTAACATCTTTTTTGTTTTTGTTTTTGAATTTCGCACAAAGCTACACGAGGATTATCTACGCTAGCCGTCCCTAATTTAGCAGTGTAAGACTAGGGAGAAGGCAGCTAGTTATCACCACCCACCGCCAACTCTTGTGCTACTCTTTTACCAACGAATAGTGGGACTGACCGTTATCTTATAACGCCCCCACAGCTGAAAGGGCAAGCATGTTTGGTGTGAAGGGGACTCGAACCCGCGATTCATACTGTGAAAAAATATCTTGTTTAGGTCTCAAATATTATATCTGCAGTTATGAAATATTTCCAAACAAAAAAAAAGCTACTGTTATAATTGTTGAAGATAATTCGAGTTATAAGAAACAAAAATGTACAATTACACAGGCATGTTAGAATCAATTGCTGGGTTATGTCTTGGCTTTGAAACCTTATTCTATTCTGATCACAAAGGCCTAACTAAAGTGACAAACTCCATCTAGCTGACACATTTATAGTCAACCAAACTTATTAGCGACAAATCAGTCATCCATTGGAAACATGGATCAGTAATTTCTGAGATCAACTTGTTGGCCATCACTGCAATTCAGATCCATGGAAATGTATTATAAAAACTTATAATTGAAAGTAAAGATGAATGTTGTAGGCCTACTAATATTTCAACACACCAAGTCTCTTGAAACCAGAGTCGACGAGATCTTTCGCTCAGTGCTAGAGCTTATCAGGCTAAAGTGGTATACGAAGTGCATAGTCATGGTCGAGACACTGATAACTTAATCAATTATTTAAACAGGAGCTGTTTCAGTGTGAAATTAATTAAACTGATGAACTGTACTTTTATCACATATATGTAAGACATCACACATCATAATTAAAAAGAAACAGCCTGGATTGTAAACAACTAGTTAGATGGACTTATACTCATTTTTGTAGGTAGGTAATGACATATTTCTTTAATAAAATTGACGTTAAAAATTAAATTATTTTACAAAACCTATAGTGAATAAAAATTATAGAGTGTGTGTGTTTTTATAGCAAAGTTACATGTAACTATCTGCTGTATATAGCGAGGGGAATCGAATTCCTGATTTTAGAGTTGTAAATACTTAGACTTACCACGAATCAAATTATAGAAAAGTATATTTTAAGTGTTGTAGCATAGTGATGAAGTGTTTTGCACAGAGACCTCATCTGTATAAATTCATAAAACAGCCTCCGAGTGAGCAATTTTTTTTTTTTTTTGAAAATAGAAAATGCGTTTCTGGTCTCGTTTTTAAACTATCCCGTTATATATTTTGTTACAATTTAATTATGACTGAAGACCTAAGATATCAACTCGTACTCTCTCGAGACTTGGGCGCTCTAGGTTCTCTGAAGACTTGCGTATGATTCGCCTTACCTTTCCATCTATTTTCTGATGACATTTTTGTTGTTTGTGACTAGGCATGTCAAATGTTCAACAAGATGAAAGACGTGTTGTTCAGTGCTATAATTCATTTGTGAAATACTTTCAAATTGGAATTGCTATAATTCCAACAGAATTTCTTAAGCGCAATTTAAAGGAATAGTGTTGTCTTTTACTCAGTAAAGTGAACCTATATTAATATAAAAATTTTGAAGAATACATAAGACTTATTCTACGAAATTGTTTTCATGAATTATTCACAGACATGCTGTTAAAGACACTTACACGAATAGAGACCCAAGTTTACAATACGTGGCAGTGGTCACATAAATGTTGTACCTGATATGGTTATAATGGTTTTGTTTTTCTGTTGGTACAGCTTTCATCCCTTATCATCAGTGAAGCTCTCAAATTTACCGACTAATATGGTTTGTAGTTGGAGTTATCCTTGGATCAAATACTTGGGAAGTAATCCAGGACACGTATGAAGGTCAGTCTTATTAATAGCTCTTCCGGTAATTGACTGTTCTTCCACTTGGAGTATATGTCTAGCTTCTCACAGTTCTACAACTCTTGAAAGCTGTCTGTCTATCTCTTTGTACTGTGATAGACACGTCTTCTACTGTTCTAGTGTTCAAATGTAAAATTTGGAACTGAGACAATCCTGACAACTTTCCGGTACAATATTGAGCCTCGTTTTGTCCAAGTGTGTTAAGGCGTGCGACTCGTTGGTAAAAGAGTAGTCCAAGAGTTGGCGGTGGGTGGTGATGACTAGCTGCCTTCCCTCTAGTCTTACACTGCTAAATTATGGACGGCTAGCACAGATAGCCCTCGAGTAGCTTTGTGCGAAATTCAAAAACAAACAATGTCTTTCGTCACAATGTTGTGAGTAGTTGAGTGGCTGACCGACCTCAGTGGATGAACACAAGATGAAGTTTTATTAAATGACCAATCGAAGAAATGTTTTACGTTTGGAAGCCTTTCAATTTTTAGTACGTGTAGCAAACGCCAAATGATAGTAATGTTTAATCCTTCGAATAACACGAGAAATTTTGAAGGGTGCCCGGCATGGCCAGGTAGTTAGGGCGTTTGACTCGGAGTCTGAGGGTCATGGGTTCGAGCCTCCGTCCCATCATACTGCTCCCACTTTCATCCGTAGGGGCGTTATAACGTGATGGTCAATTTTACTATTCTTTGGTAAAAGAGTAGCCCAAGAGTTGGTAGTAAGTGGTGATGACTAGCCGCCTTTCGTCTAGTCTCACACTGCTAAAGTAAGGGCGACTAACGCAGATAGTTGCTTTGTGCGAAGTTCAAAACAAACGTGGTGAAAGACGTACAAACTAGTTTGGCATATAACATTCACGAACGGCATCTATTCATCCATGTTACGTCAATGAACTGAACATCGAATGTATATATCAATATATCTAAATATATTCATAAAAAATAAAGTTAAAGGATTACGAAATATTAGTGTAAAGGTTTTAGTTCTATTTAATATAATTATGTGATGATTAAATAAGAGGGTGGAGTTTTGGACTCTTGTAGGAATACAGAACGGTCTACATCTTCCATGTAAGTATTTCTGTGCATCTAATAAAAAGGTGTAGGTTGGGAATCTTAAGTTCAAGAAATTTAAAGTCGTTTATTTTACCTTTAAGGTTCTATCTAAATACTAAAGGTAACTGTCTTCCCACACCTGGCTGCAGACAGCGAAAGGCAGTAGGAATTCACACGTCACGGGTTCAAGCATTCAACTCCTACGCCTTAACTAATTTTCCCTAGTTGCTATATAGTTTAACATCGGCTTTTGAATATTGTCTGATAGATAAAATATCTCTAAAGTGTTTGAGGTGCTATGGCCACAGACTTTATCATTCATAAGTTTTAATGATGGCAACATAGTCATAGACAATTAATTTTCATTTTTTACCCTGTTTTTAATGTTTTTTATTTTTTATAATGCTGATTAAAACATTCTCCTACTTACAATTAATGTGCTTGATAGCTTCAGAACTATTGACTTTTATATATGTACATATGAATATGCCATAAAACTTATGGCGAAATTCTGACATGAGAAAATAATCTCACCCCAAAATGCCTTAACTGAATGTGTGTTTACATCATTCATAAACTATGTCAAACATCAGAATGTTGTGATCTTGGCTGAAAGCTGACTTTGTCGCACGCAAGTTAAAAAACCAACAACAAACAGCAAATAATTTGAAGATGGAGAAAAGAGGGGGAAGATATGGAAGTATAGTAAACGTGAAGATACGTGAGAATCGCGGATAGTACTTAAATAAAATGGAATTGTACATTATAATTAAAAAAACACTTTCGAGGTTAGGCATAGCGAAGAGCCAACACCAAACTCTGCAAACGTAAAGTATTAGTGATAATGTTGTTCAAAGACTTATTTGCATTGAGTACCTGGTCTAGGTAATATAAATAAGTATAATAAAGAAACTATCACACAATGTTTAATTACAGTAAAAAGGTATAAAATTGCCGGTCGGTGGTTCAGAATTAGCGATGTCACAACGCCACTTGTCTTGAGCAGTGACAAACATGAGGCGACATTATTCTCAATGTGGCGTGCTACTGTAGAAAAGTAACAAGTAATACCTGACTGGATGCGTAGGATGTTGTGTCTTGACGTGTTGCTGAAGCATCAGATGTGCTTGATCTTGCAGAACTTCCACCTGGTGAGCGTCTTTTAAACCCCGAGAGTCTACGAATTGAAACGAAATATTCTAAACATTACAAAACAAATAAAAGGGATAGTTGGATTATTCAAGATTGTTCCTGTATACTTAAAAGTAAAAACTTAAATCCATTTTTTTTCTTTAGGAAATTGTCGTTACTGAACTGGTAGCCTATTATTATCGAACAAAACTTATTTTTTAAACTAAGCTTAACATGTCTCTTTCCAAATCTTGTGGGCTCTAGTGTTTTTGCGTATAATACAGTCTTTATTTCTTCAATCCACCAAATAATTTTGTAAACTTCAATAATACTACCTCTTACCTTTATTTTCCTTACTAGAAAATAAGTTAAGAAATCCTAACCTCTTCCTTATAAAAAAAATCCTTTCATTTTAGAATTCATCTTACTGAACTTCCTCTGAATTCTCTCCAGTAAATAAATATTTTTTCTTAGACAAGAAGAACAAAATTACACACAGTTTGTCAAGTGAGGCTAACTAATGATTTGTGTACAGAGATAATAACTCTTATCATTACAAGAACACCCTAAAATCCTTTTAGCTTTGCTAATAGCAAAGAGCACTGCCTCAATAACTTAAGTGATTTAACCGCAACGAAGCCAAAATACATTTCCTCAGTTGAGTTAATCAAAGAGCTCTCATATATATTAAATATGGTGAAAAATTATGATAGCTCAAATGTATTATCTTACGCTTCTAATAACTAAAATCCATTTGCCAAATATCTTTCCAGTTAACCAGTTGATTCATTCCGCACTATCCCAACACCATCAATAGAACCAAAATACCCAAAAGTTTAATGTCGTAAACTTTACTAATTATGTCCTAAAATTTGAGACACTTCACTAGTTTGACTGAATTCCATTAATAACAATATTTGCTTTCTATCATGCAACCATTCCAAAATCCAGCTTAGTTCTCTTTTCCATTTCATATTGATGTGATTTTTTTCAGCTAATCTATTAAGGAAAGGAATTCAAAAAAATTAGTAAAGTTATTCTAGTTTAATTTACAAAACGGTGTTCCAAAAGATCGTTAGATACGATGGAAAGTTTAGAAACAGGATGAAAAAACAAGAAAAAAAGAGACAATTAATACATACCTGCTCACGTAACAGTCCTAGCAAGAAGCTTTTTTAAAAACTGGAAAACTTATATTCTTAAAAGAAATACTCTAAGAAATACTTTGAATCTTTAATAAAAGAAGTTGTTTGTGACCTAAGCATTGTTAAAATGTTCACGTTTAACCAGAATGGAGCAGTAAAAAGTTTCTTTTATTTAGTTTTACATATCACCTTTGTTGTTTAAATGTCCAACGCGTGGCTGTATAGGAGATTATATAGGTCATGGAAGTTTGGAAAGTCTGGGAATTTTTATGAATATTATTTCTAGTCATAACCTATCGAGTAAAAGTTACTGCAGAATATGTAATTGGCCAATAGTTCTTGTTGGTGGTAAAAATGTCATGGGCGTTAAAAAACTATCATGAAAAATCATGAGATCGTTTTTGATCAAAGTGTAAACAAACAACGTGAGTAATCTACAAAAAGAACGAAAAAAAAACACGTGCACTTAGTTTATAACACACAACATGTTCCTTTTCTTGAGACGTTTTATAGACATTCTAAACAACTGATGTCGTGGGATCAAACTCAGTCGAGAACAAGAAGAAACTCATTTCTTTTCACTAACCTGTTTTGAAAAGAACTATTGCTTTCAAGCAAGCAAACTCTGCAGGATCTACTCCAATCGCTTTGAATCTTGACATCACTTCTTGCAACGTGCGTAAATCCGCTAACGTTAGTGCTGCCTTTCCATTGGGCAAGCCTGCATGCACGTGCTCGCTGGACGTGAAGAGTGGGCTATGCTCAAGGGGCATACACCACTGAATGGCACACAGGAGAAAAAGCTCCGCCCATGACTCTTCCAAGAGAATAACCTGCGGGACAACAAATATCAAATATCTAGCTCCTTCACCTGATGACAGTTGTTTTAAACATCAGGAATGGAATTCAGATATTCTCATCTTGCGGTAAAACATTTTGAATTTCACTATACTGTTCTTTCACACACATATATAAATATCTGTCTATAATATATGTATACATGCTATGCATATTTGCAATTAATTGAAGTTCACAAACTACTTCACTCAATACATTATGATTCAAGAAGCACATATTTTATATGATGATGTATAACCATTAAATATCGAATTATGCCAAGTTAAAAATAAACTTAATTTATTATAAGTCTTATAATATTATAAACGTATGACATAAGACATTGATACACACACGCGAGGTATATATGGGAGTTATTTCCTTAAGTTATCACCATCACTTAACCTGATCTCGAAACGGTATGTTGGCAAACGAAGGAAGATTTTTGGCCCACTTTACTGCCACAAAAAGTAATCGTGCTGAAGTTTCGTATATCGTTTCCTGGCCAGGTGTTGGGCACGTGTAGAGTGGAACATCGCTATATGATGACGTAGTTGATGCTACTGTAGCTACGCTGAGGGCGCTGGGCCTACTTGATTCTTCTCTACGATTTTCGGTCAAAGATTCGTCTGGTAAGAAAGATTACGAAAATTCGTCTTAATAGCATGTTAACTTTGTAAGTTACACCTACAATACCTGATTAAGGAATTAAAGTACAAGACAGAGTTGTGTTGTAGGCACCATTACCACGCAAAATACCAAACATTCTGAAAGGCAAATAATTTGATGTTACATGTTTGTGGGACTGTGAATTAGGTGCAAAGAGCATACAAATAATTCCAATTAAAACAATGCAAATGTGGCCTGAAAGTCTTTCATTAGAGAAAAAGACATATCTTGTAGAATAACTCTTTCATGGTAAAAATAAAATTATATGGCGTTAATATTGGTACCTATCTTAGCTTTTGTACGTCACCTAGCCAGCTTACAGTCACAAAGATACTATATATTAAATATTATGAAGTCTGGTGAGTTCTAGTACGGTTCTTAATCATTTTGGATAGTTGAACAGCCCACCATTCGTCAATATTTGATGTGCGAATTCTATTAATTTGACATGGATGGACAAGCAACTATAATTCAAAATTTCCATTATAAACTATCTTCAAATTGTGTACAATTTACTTAACACATAAAATAGCTGTGAGTTAACCTACTGGACCAATGATGACCATATGCATAAGTTCTATTTATCATTCTTTAAGTTTTACGTATAATAATTTCGACATTTCGTTCTGTTATGTCTGATTTTTATGTCAGTGTTATTATTATTTTTCTTTATACAAACAACAAAATACATTATTGTTGCTATTAAAGTGAACATTGAACTTGGTCATAGAGACATATCCTTAGAAGAAAGACCATGTAAAACCATATTTTCTTATTTTAAAATTTTGTTACGCCATAATGAGCTCAAGCCAGTTTATACACAAGTTTACAATATACTTATGATCCGTATACGATACCTCATTTTTAATTAATTATTTGTTTTAATATTTAATTTTAATATTTCTACTACTTGTAATTTGTGATTGAAACATAAAAGATTGCTACATTAAATGGTGAAACGAAAAAAAAATTTTTTTTCGATTGCTCAAATGAGTTTTGTTTATTGAAAGGAATCTTCCTTTTGTTCATTGACATTGTATAGCGATATATTATGAAAACAAAATATCCACCTTAACTTCGACCCTGGATGGAATAGCTTGATTTCATCTTTTTATACGTTTCATATCAGTAATTATGTTATAAGCTTTTACAGTTAATGTTTTGAATCAATTTAAAAATACACATTAAATACAAGATTAATTTTATAGTTTCACAAACAGAATTTTGTGAGACTTACCTATCTACATACTAAGTACCTTCAGAACAAAATTTTACATAACGTATTCGGATATTATATTTTAAATACGTTGATGACTGAATATCAGTTTAGAGTTTAACTATTTTTAAATTACACTCAAACATTTTATAAATAAGTAATAAGTTTTTTAACCTACATAGAATAACATGTCTAAAATCCTTGTTTATTCTTTCTGATAAGGGAAATAGTCTTACGCTTTGCTATTTAATATTTTACAACTTTGAGAGATTTCAGTATTTTTACATATAAAAGGGAGTAATAATCATTTTGCTTTGAAATCTTCTTTTTTTTCTATATGTTTAAATCTATAAGTATGATGCTTTGTAAAGAAAAGAAATGTTGGTTACGTCATCAATTTAGAAGCAAAACTCGGTGATCTATGAGTATAACTTAGCTCATAATTTAAAGTTGTAATTTGTTTGTGGTATGTGAAAGCCGCATTGTTTCATTACAACTGGATTACAGAAACTTTTATTTCTGATTACTTGTTCTTTTAACAATATCTTGGTTAACCACTAAATCCAACAAACTTTCCCATACTCTAGTTGGCGAGTTGCACGAATTTCAAAGCTTTTTTTTTCTTTCCAGTGAGAAAACCATGAAGATATGTGTTACATGTTTAAGCAGACGGGTGTTGCTATTTTCACCTCCCAGCTTGTAACACTCACCGGAAACAGAGTGTGGGGTTATGCAGGATCCGGAGAGCGATGTAGTGATAGTAGGGGGGAAAACTCCTACAGCTACTGTTGCCGCCATACCCTCTCGGAACAAACGTTCATTGTTCATCTCTACCAGAGCCTCGGGCCGGATGGTGGCTGTATTGCGTGGTTGTCTTTCATTCTGGACCGCTGTGACACCAGCAACAGAAAATAGAGTGCAACATAATAACACACTGCTCATGGAAATATCAAATATCAGACTTATTGAGGTTGAAAACTTGATAAGTTACGTAAATACATCCAGGAAAAACAAAGGAAATAGTAACTCACCATACTTCTTGCTCAGATATCGTCCAATACCTCCAGGTCTACAATGTCGATTAACTATGAAACCTCCTTTGTCTGATACAACACTGATTTATACATACATATTTATACTGTGATTTTTAACAGTATGCTAATCGTAGGTAACTAAATTATTTCATGATTAACCGAAACTATCCTCTTAAAATCAAACCAGGTGGCCTGGCATGGCCTAGCGCGTTAAGGCGTACGCTTCGTAATCTGAGGGTCGCGGGTTCGTGCCCGAGTCGCGCCAAACATGCTCGCCCTCCCAGCCGTGGGGGCGTTATAATGTTAAGGTCAATCCCACTTTTCGTTGGTAAAGTAGTAACCCAAGAATTGGCGGTGGGTGGTGATGACTAGCTGCCTTCCCTCTAGTCTTCCACTGCAAAATTAGGGACGGCTAGCACAGATAGCCCTCGAGTAGCTTTGTGCAAAATTCCAAAACAAACAATCAAACCAGTTGAGCGAATATTCATTACATTTTCTCACAAGCTCGTGTTTACTTGTAAAATCAATAGACTCAGAAAATTTGTCAAAATTATAACAAAATGTACCATGATATGCTGATATTTGAACATAAAGACCTGTAAAGTTAAAAACAATTCCAAAAAATGTATATGGTGTTTCAAATATCACTTCTGCTATTCAAAAGACTCTCTTAATGAAACTAATGGACCACACTAAACTTTGATATGTAGAACAGTGCCAAAGCCAAAGAAACACAGCACACGTGAGTGTGTGTTTGGTGTGTTATAATGACACAGGGTCACAATATGTGGTATCTATAGTTCACAGACAAAATGTATTTTTATAGCAGTTGATTAATATGGTTCCCATTATTAAAATCTCCAAAGATTGTGGATATTGTCTCTTGAATTGTTTACACATCAAATTTCAGAACATTAAGTCAATCAGTTTTCTAAGCGCAGTCTACTGAACACAGAAAGTGGTGTTTGAAGCATTCACCAGTTTACAGATTTAGACCGTCAGTAACGATAGAAGCAGCATCTTTAAAGTAATAGGAAAAACTGGTTGAGCTAACAGCTATTACATTTGTTAGAATGTAAATAAATAATATCCTTGTGTTTGTCTGTCAGAAACTTTTATTGTAAATTTCTGGACCAAGTGTTACAAATTTTATATTCTTAGAAGAGCTTTTTTCCTAAGAAGTCTGGGTTATATATTAGCTATTCCGTTCAGAATAACCCTACGTGTGTTTTGTTTAGCCAAACTATGTAATGCAACAAGCATGCTACTCTACAGTACAATGTTGTTCTAATCACCTGACGACTGGCCTCGAGTTCAATTCTAGCTGATTTTTTTATTTTCATTTGCAAAGTATTTCAAAGCTTCTTAAAAATAAAATATTACTCTAAATACAGTTTCTATGAGATTTCTCGACTAACCTAAGTCTAAAATATGGATGTGCAGTTCGTTCAAAACCATATGCTTACTAATTTATGAAACACGCATTCAGACGTTTTTGCGTATCAGCCTCGTTTGCCTTCATTAGAACTCTACATTTACTTTACTTTGCAATAATATGATTTCGGTTCGTTTTATAGACTGCTGTAAACACCTTTTCGCTACTTTTGTACTTTTGCTACGGGTTTTATTTTTCGTTTTTATGATTTTTCTTTTTGTTTTAACTTGCAAAGCCGGTTCATACGCTGAACGCTCATAACTGGTTCATACCACGTACACTATTATCAATACCATTGTATTTAAGGTTAAACTGAAGATAATCTATGAAGATCGAAACTTTATTTTAATGAGAGTTTTAATATCCATACCAGCCGTTTTGAGATACATTTTTACTTCAAGTAGGTTTCTCGTCATCACGAATCAACACCATTACATTATTGTGTTTCTTACGTGTATTGTAATTAATCGTGAGTAGTTTTATTAAATAAAGTCACGCTTAAGTCAGTTTGTTTACCTGGCTGCCTAATGTTTTTTTGCAAATAAATAAATAAATCGTAGCTTGGAAAGCATGTGTAAAAATGACAGATTAAGAAAAAAATTCAATGGAAGAGCATGAAAAGTACCATAAATAATTTGTAGATCGAGGATAGTTATAATAACAAGTTTAAGAAGGTCAGATTTTAAAGTAAACACCAGAAATACCCAATTGATCAACCAATGAAGGACTTTATTTATCATCATAAAAATTAATATTAGCAAGTTATAGAAGGATAAGGTAATAAGGATAAAGGAGGTTCAGTAAAAGAAAAGAATGTACCTAAAAAAACCTATTGTGATCAAAACACGTTGTTTGTAAATTAAAACTTAAGGATGAAAGTGGCTTAATAGAAGTAAAAACGCTCAAATGTTTGAGTGGCATAAGATACAGAAATTGTTTTAATATAACGACGTTTACAAAAAAAAAAAAAGCGAAGCGATACAAGTGTATCAAAATTGTGCGAGAAGAAATATATGTTCGAAATTAATAACAGCGGGATTAAAAATAATTTAAGTTCTACACACTGTCATTGTTAACCAATAGAAAAAAAATAGTTTATTTGTTTAAGAGTAAGGTCACACAACAGACTATATGTGTTCTGTGTACCGCGAGGAGGTGAACCCTGGATTTTAGCGTTGTAAATTCATTGGTGATCCAGCAAAGTATGCCACAAGGTGAAAGAGATGAACAATTTACGTAAACATTAGGTTGAAATAATTAAGTATTATAAAAACTTGTGTTTGTTATCGTGTACTGTGGAGATAAAAAGGTTGAATTAACAGAGAAAAATTGAAAGGAATAGTAGCTTACCACACTTCATTTGTAAATACAATTGTGTAAAAAATACTCAACTACTTACTCGCATAACATCGATTCAAATGAAAGAATAAACTTTAGAAAACAATAAGTAACTAAGCTACAAAGTTCTGTGAGGTTAAATCCACGTTACAATCCCCTCACAAAGGCGCAAATTAAGAAACGATCAAATGTTTCGTTGCTCAACACGAGTCAGTTCCATGGGCTACAAATCATAAATTATTTACGTATTCATCACCAATTATTAGTGGCTTTTAACTTAGAAAAAATACAATTATATAGAGTTATATAAAAACATATATAAAACATATTTAACGAAAGGTGATGACGCAACAGGATAAACTTAGAACATCAGTAAACGTTATTTCATCTCGGTAAACCAATTACTGAACTCAACAGTTCAATTATTGGTATGTATATAAAAATAGTTTTAATCTAGTTAGTTAAATGTATTTTAGGATCGCTACACATTTTATTTTATGATTACAAGATGTAAGTCGTATCAAATGTTCAATTTGACTTCGTCGACAGATTTGTGATAGGATAAGCTTGCTTGTTTGTTGTCAAACGCAAAGTCATATAGTGGGCTAACTGTGCATTACCCACAGTGGTTATGTAAACTTGATTATTAACGCTATAAGCCTTTAAACTTCCTGCTACGGGACCGGAAAGAGGTAGGGCAACAAAAGCAAGAAATATATATATCCAGTAAATGTAACACGTATTGTTAAATATGGTTTTCACTCAAATGTTAAACAATCGTATATACCGTTGAGCGAGTGAATAAGGTACGGCATCCAACTTACACTTTTAACTGTATTTTATTATAAAGTCACGAGGTTGACAAATTCGGTGTCAAGGTCACTTTTTAGCAAGATCTAAGTTATTTTCTTCTTGAATGTATTCTAGTTATTTTGATACATCTGTACTAACTAGCAAACTTCATAGGTTGTGTAATTCTTCTATTACTTATACGTTCTTCCAAAACTTATTTTATGCCAATTACATATATTATTTGAAGGCTTTGTTGGTTTGTAAGATTTCACATAAAGCTACACAAGGAAACTGCAGTTAGAACATGCTACCTTCCGCCAACTCTTCAGTTATTCTAGATATATCGAATAGTGGGACTTTACTGTCATTTTTATAACGCATCCATGGCTGGGTACGAATCCGTTTTAGTTTAAACATAGCAGAAACTATAGCATTTCAGGTTTTTATGGCACGCCAGTCATTTAAACATATTGTATGAAGAAATACTTTATTGTTACTTTTCTTCGTCTTTCAGCTATTGTATTTAATCTCTTACATATTTTTAGATTGTAAGAAAATAAGAACAAGGGAAAACAATAACTAGTTGTTTCTTCAGTTGTTTAATATGCAAAGGGATATTCATAAAAATGTTTAACAGATACATCTTACATACAGTTAACGTGTTTTCGTATTTTGTCCACGTTCATTAGGAATCGTAATTGCATTTCTGAAAGCATGCGTTGTTTGTTTGCTAGAACGTTTCGCGCAAGACCATCCCTAAGTTTGAGCAAATAGAGCAGACGGAATGCATCTACACAGCAGGGCCGGATTAACCAACAGGCAAAGAACACGGTTGCCTATTAGCTTACGGAGTCAATATAACCACAATGATAACATCTTTTCTTTCCTTTTTTTTAAATAATATATTCCAGTTTATTTACGATGAAAAAGTTAGTATTTTAAAAGCATTATATCAGGTAAATGGATGTTTTGAGGGGTGAAATTTAAAGCATAAAAAAGGTGGTTTGTGAAGAACTGATATTGTTTATGATCTTCCTGTATTGTTAATTTCATCATTTTAATCAGCAACATCAACCGCCAACTCTTAGGCTACTTTTATTCAACTGAAAAATGTGATTTGATAGTTACTGTTATAAAGCACTTAATATTCAAACACATGGATCACGTTGTTCTTGTTGTTTTTCCGGTAACGGGACACGAACTTGAATATACAACTTTATGATATAAGCACACTAACCACCAGGTTACTTAATCCTATAAGTGTAGGCAATACCTATGTCAATGAAATATATTTTTTTTTATTTCATATGCCGTTTTTCATTACAAACCTAGGACTATAATTCCCAGGAAACAGTATCATTTTGTTATAATTCAGGTATAACTAATAAGAAGATAGCGTTTCTTCAGAAGATCAGGCTAAATCTTTGTTACTTTATCACTTGAAATGTGTCTTAGTGTGGTATTTACAAAATTCAAAAGAGCCTCAAAATGATGATGGATAAAGGATAGAATTAGACGTTGAATTTTCATTCTTCTATCTTTCATCTTGCATCATTAAAATAATACAAATGTAATTTCAGAGACTATAGTTCAACATGTAAAAGATGTCAAAGGTTACCGTTTTGAGTAAGCAAGAAATATATTTTTCATTCGATCATATTTTCTGGAAACAGCATTGTTTTGCAGCAAAAATAATGATTATCAAAATTCATTCAATAATAAAGTTATGTTATGGACATAAAGTGTGCAAAACCAATGGCTAAACTAGAATAGACAAATTCAATGTATTCTATATACTAAAACTTCACGTCCTTCCAGCCTTTAACACATCGAATGAGTTTCAGTAATTTGTAAGATGTTTTTAGTTTTTAATCGTATAGTACTTATGATCGAAAGTTATCAGTAACATTTAGCGGTATCAAAGTTATTTGTAGGCCTAGAAAGAATTCAATACTAAAGCAGTTTTCTTTGAGTCTGTGTATGTTCAAACACGTAGTTGCTAATGATACGATACAAACAAGCTACAAATCCCCCCCCAAAAAAACTGAATAATTTCGATAATTCACAATTAACTAACTCGTGCTTCTAAACAAAAACAAAATATCTTAATGATATTTTTGGTTGATGTGTTATATTTAATGTAACCCTAATATTTTTAATATGATATATTAACTACACACGTATTTTTCCAGAAACTTCTACATCTCCGTAAAATTTACTGATTCATTTCTGTTAAATATATACAAAACAGAGACTATGCTTACTACACAGAAGAAACTCAAATGAACCTTAAAAAAAGAAATAAAAACTAATTTATATATTTCAGGACATTTATGCACATTCATTAGTACATCTATTACCAACTATATCATTAACAATGATGGCAGTTACTACACAAACCTATATGAACAGTTCTTTTAGTTTTATACGGAAAACAACAAGTTTAATTCAAACTCTACCTACCATCTTTATTCATTCCCATTTGTAAACATTTCTTCAACCGACATGCCTGACATTGGTTTCTGTGAGCCTTGTCCACCACACACGTTCCTGTACCTGCTTGGCATCTGGCAAGACGGCATTTTAAAAAGTTATATTTGTTGCAAGTGTAACTAGGAACTTATCTATCATTGTGTCATTTGACATATGATAAAGGATATTTAGTACTTATATGGGAAAAATGAATGCATGAGGAAAGCAGCACGTATACCCCTATATTAATTTCCTGCATTTATACAAATAAAGTTAAATCAAAAACACACATAGAAATCTAATAGAAATAATACATAGTTCCTATTCTTACTGTATCGGACGATTTTGAACAAATGAGATACACATCTCTATATATTTCCATAGTTATCCATTCACTAATAACTTAAACATCTTTCAGTTGTACATAAGCTTATTGGTACTACAATAATTACGGTTTCGATTCTAATAACAAAATGCTTTCCACGATCATTTCATCACTGAGAAATACTCATTTATTTTTGTGGTGTTTTGAACTTAGAAGTATAAACAAATAAAACTTAGTGTTTAAAATAGAAGTTCTTACGAAGTATTAAAAACTACTGCAGTTGATGCTCTGGTGTTATTTTAAGAAAGTTTATTTGAAGTTTGGACAAAGAACCTGTAGACAAACTCCCATATTCGTAAACGCGTTAAACGAGATTTACTATTTACCGCGTGGTCATCTAAGCTATGAGCTACATTTTAAAGTTTTCTATGCACATAATTTAATGCTTAGTTGTAAAAATTCATAGAACAATCTACGTCTGCATGCGCCGTACAGCGCCTGCCTGAATCTTTTGTATCGTGCCCAAGTCAACAAAAGTAAGACAGTCGCGGACTGCTTATTTGTTGATGAATTAACGTGTGAAGGAACGTTCCGTATTCTGTGTATTCAGTTATAATGAAAAAGCACAAATACACTACACATACCATGTGTATTGAAACTATCCTTAAGTGGACGACTTAAGGTAAAAATTGAGTTAGATAGAGCAATATATTTCTTTGATTCGTATCAACGCAAAACAAAAATAATTTGAAGAGCTCTAGTAAAATACAACAGAGAAAATGTTGGCGACGAGAAAAAAGAAGTCAACCAACACATTGCTAACTTGAGAAACTGCATTTTTAAATATAAATATTTGAATATACCGACAGTCGAATGTTTATAAAACACTACAGTATTCTAATCACAAAAAGTTTTAGTCGTTTTCAGATGGTAATTCTCAGAAGAAATTTGGTTGGTTTGAAATTGTTCTTATGAAAGGATTTTAAAACATACCCCCCCAAAAAAGGAAAATAATCTTCAAAAACAGAGTAGAATAGTTACTAATAATTCGAGTTTATGTACTTGCTAACCCTAACGATTCATAGGATATGTTATCGATTTCAGACCATTTCCACCGCTTACCAATTTTAGAATAATCATTGTGCCTTATAAAATTTAATCCACGCCTTCCGTTGTTTCACAGTGGCTCAGCAGAAAGTCTCACTACCGACAACGCTAGAATACGAAGTAAGATATCCATGGTAGAGAGAGCATAGAGAGTCCATTGTGTACTTTGCTTAGTAAAGATAAAGATGAAACTTTTTTTCGAATTATTTTCACTTAAATAATATATCTTAGTCAATAAATTGGTGCATATTAAGACAAACTGGCTGAGCTAATACAATTTCATGCATTTTAGGTCACAGAACAACTGCAAACAAGGTTCATGGTCGCCTATGCTATTTTATCAATGAAAGCGGTTATTAATGATATATAAATAAAATAACGGCACACGTATGTTTATAGTTGATTGGGCGACCATGAATCTTTTTTTGCAGTTGTTCTGTGACCTAAAATACAGGAAATTGTATTAGCTCAACTAGTTTGCCTTAACACGTACCAATTTATCGACGAGAACACACTACTTAAGTAAAATAATTCGAATAAAATGTTTCATCTATATCTGTGAATTTAGATAAGTTTTATCAACTATGCATATACATGTTCCATTTTATCAATAACAATGGGCTAGTTTCGTTGTGCCCATCAGGGGAATGGAAACCTGGTTTTTAACATTACCTGCCACTGCTGTGCCACTTTGGAGCAATCGCTTTGGAAGTGTTAATCTATTTTATGTATAGGATAGCATTATACTGTGTTGTAAATAGTCGTTTGCCACTGCCATTTAACTTAATACCACAAATATAGAGGTTAAGTATTGGGTCTCTTTCCACGTCAAGCCTTAAAACTAATAGAAACCGCTATGGCAAACACGGAGACAGTTACCACATGAATCAATCTCTTGATTTAACACACATCATTCTAGCTAGCAACTAACATTGAATCATTATCTACATCAACTGTTTAGATCAACAAATATCACTCTACAACTAAATTGGTAGTCATTTACCATGCCTAGTTCAATATGCATCATAACGTATTTACTATATTTCATTAAATACGCAATATGATATCAACTAAACAGTATAGGTTGGCTACCACGATTAGTTTACTACGCACCATGATATATTTACTATTTATATTTCAACATGCAACATGATATCAACTAAACAGTGGATTACTTACCGTTTTAAGTATCTTGAGAAAAAAATACTGTCCAATGGATGTCAGCATTTACCCAGTGGTTAAATTGGAAATCTTGAACTGGAGAGTTAGTACCTAACTCACTAAGTCATTTCTCTTATAAAATATTAACAAATAAATTCAACTATCCAGTGTAGTATTTTATAAACTGTATAGTCTGTGTTACAGCAGAAAACGTCTCCACAGGTTTTGACGACAACTAGAAGCGTTTATGACTTTCAATAATTTTGAGTGACAAGATAAAACCATACCCATCTCTCGTGGATAGTTAGCCACAGTTTTCAGTCCAATAGAAAGGAGATTTCGCTTACAGCTGTAGGCTTCTTATTCTAGCGTTTCTACGATATTTCAGCTATTCTGTTATCACATTTCAACTCTCTTTGTGCCATGTAACTAGAGAAAGCTTTCCATAGCGGGTTTCTTAATTTCTTTAATCAATTGATTTACACTATTAAACTTTCTATCACTATTCACCATTGTACTGACTAAACCCAATCATTTATAGCATCATTGTTTTAACTTAAAATAATACATACCACACCAATTCAGCGATTAAACATGCAAAAATTACCACATCGAGTCTTTAGCAAAATATCCATTCTGTGATAGCGACTAATCGAAGAGCCAATTACTACACTTCAAGCACACCACTCAAGCATCTTAAAGATAGCAACTAAACATGAATCATGTATACGCCACATCAATCTATTAGCGTTATGTACTATCCCAGCGATCTGTGGTGGCTCAGCTCAAGTCCATAGGCTTATAACGCTAAATATTGGGATTTGATGCTCTCAATGGCTAATTCATAAATACTCCAATATGTACCTTTGAGCTTAACAATAAAAATTATAATACTGATAATAAACACTAGAAATACTCAAGTATCACTTACTATGTCAAGCATTTAGCTTTTTAATGAACTTTACCCCAGCGATCTAAAATTAAGAAATTTGCCATGTTAAGATATTATCACTACACGTCACAGAAACAATTATTCTACAGTTAACAATTAACTTACCAAGTTACATCTTTAGCCCAATGCTCGCCTCTCTAGTGAATAAACTTAGGGCTAAAGCCTGTTACTCAAAATGAACCATGAGAGCGACTAGACGTGGAACCATTTACGACTTCAAGTATTTATCACAACATGCAAGATTAATCCTTTAATTCAATTGTAGCCATCCAACTCAAAATGGAATCGTTTATTATATTAGATATTTAAATCAATGAACACGATTTTAGAGAATGAGCTTTTACCCCAATACATGCCACTTTAGCGTTTAAACATTTATCATATCAACCCTTTAACGTAATTAACACGACTCTACGCTAAAATGGATCTTAGGCTTCGTAGTTCGTGTTCTGTTACCGAGAAAAAAAAACAAATCATATCGCCCACACTGGACAGTAGCTGTATTATAAAAGTGACAGTTAAATTCCCTGCTCTCTTAGAGTAACTTAGGAGTGGACTTAAGGTGGTGATAACTACCTGCCATCCTTCTGGTCCACCATTTCAAAATTAAGTATGGCTAATGCATAGTAGTTTTGTGCGAAATTCAAAAAGAAAAGCGACAAATAATTACTCATCTACTGATGCTTGCTGTTTCCTGAAATTTGACCAAAATAATGAAATATATTGATGTGTTCTAATTATGCAGGAGGTATATAATATTGATTATTTCGTACTGTTATATTGGTTTAATGTCGTTTTATACATAAGGGTCATTCCATGCCAATTCATCTAGGACTTCCCAGTTCATGTCATAGATTTCCTTGAAAACACTTAAGGAAAAACTTCATTTTAATTTATTCAGCCATGCAAAATCCTAAAGCTATACTGTATGGCTGAATAAATCAAAACGAAGTTTTTACTTGAATGTTTTCAAATAAATCTATGACATGTGTTGGAAAAAATTCTTTTTCCTGGGTGAGTTGGCATGGAATGATCCACATGTAAGACTGATGTGATGTTCTTCATGTTGAACTGAGGTATTGGTCTGATTAATGTGTTGCGGTTGTAGTACTACGTATTCATATCACTGTGTTGACATCAGCTTCAGACCGAAAGGGTCCTATTCTTATCTCTGTGTGTTCAGTCGAATGTACAAACTACGTGTATTACAGATTAATCTGGGCGTGTTGGGTAATGTTTTACAATGTGTAAGTAACGGTTTTATGAAACATTTACTAAAAGTAATTTTCAGTTTATCATATGTATATTTATTTTAAGGCTTAGTTTCCCGTGCTTTTGGTTTTAATCATGTTATTTTGTTTGCTGTAATGGAAGTGTGTTATTAGTCTTTTGTGTATTTCAGGTCACATTGATTGCAGTTAAGAATAAAGTTACACACTCAGCTAACTGCATTGTGCCCACCACGGCTGTGGAAACCTGTGTTTTTTAACATTACAAATCTTAATATTCACCACTGAGCCACTTAGGACAAGCACTCTGGAAGTGTTCATCTATTTTATGTATAGGATAATTTGTTCGCGTGTTTATTTAGTCATGTAAAACTTCACTCTTTGATATTCAGTTTAGTATTAAAATATTTTTTTATCTTTGTGAGCGATACGTTTATGCATTACACCCTTATTACCTGGTAGCAAAATGTCCCTTTGAACGAAGGATAGACTCGTTGTTTTAGTTTTGAATTGAACATTCATGGTTAGTATAACAAATACAGAATCCGCAATCGACAGTGCCTCTCTTTCTAAATTCAAACACTTGTCGTTGTCTCCAATTCAACCTTTGTTGTAGGGCCCGGCATGGTCTAGCGCGTTAAGGCGTGCGCTTCGTAATCTGAGGTTCGCGGGTTCGCGCCAAACATGCTCGCCCTCCCAGCCGTGAGGGCATTATAATGTGACGGTCAATCCCACTTTTCGTTAGTAAAAGAGTAGCCCAAGAGTTGGCGGTGGGTGGTGATGACTAGCTGCCTTCCCTCTAGTCTTACACTGCTAAATTAGGGACGGCTAGCACAGATAGCCCTCGAGTAGCTTTGTGCGAAATTCCAAAACAAACAAACAAAACAAAACCTTTGTTGTAATTTTAGAAATAGGCCTTAGTATTCATTTCTTAAGGTCTTGGCTCATTTATACTAATTTTTTGCGAATAATGAGCAATAGTAATATGTGTACATAAAAAAAAATATTTAAATTTTATGAATGACAAGTTAAGGTACCCGTTCTTTGCCCGGGTAATGAACTGTAAAAAATCTGGTTGTGAATGCTATGGTAAATAATGTTAAAACCCCAACTTTTACAAAATTTATTTGTGACATAACTCATTATTTAAGCATTCTTTATCGTCTCATTAAGGGTTTGGAAATTTTAATAATTTTTTTTTTGTTTAAGTTTGATGTAAGAACGTGGCGCTGTATACTAATGTATTTAATGTTAACTTATATAAAACATAATAAATGCTTAATAACATCAGTAATAACCGTGGGGGTTGTGAGCTTCCAGTTAACATGCCCTTGTTCCAGACTATCATCCTACCAAGTTTCGTTGATATTGGCTTAATGGCCTGGAAGTAATTAGATATGGAACTAACAAACAGATAGATTTGTGTGCTTTATATGTAGAAAAATATTACAAGACAGTAATTTTGAATAATGGTTTATATATAACCTGTCTTTCAGTTATGTGTGTTATCAATAACAGTGGCATGCAAAGATTCTTAAGGGCTCTAGGTTAAGATTTTTCTGTAAACTGCAGCTTCATCCACCAATTCTTCCAGTCTAAATGGATAGGGCGCTCGATTTCAAACCTTCTAGAAATGGAATCGAAACTTGTTGCCAAAATACCCGCCATTTCAGTAGTGGTGGCATTATAACGCTCTGGTTAATTCCACAACTCGTTTGTAAAAAGCAGACCGAAAACTGACGGCGGATGAAGTTAACTAGTAGCCTTCTCTGTAGTTTATTAGATCAAAATTAGGGACGCCTCTCCAGATAGTTCTTGAATACTTTGCAGAAAATTCAGCAAATAAACAAACTAACTAACCTTTCTCTCATAGTTACATACGTAAAGTAAACCACCTCCTATATCTACCGATTTTCTTTTATTAATTTATAGCTGACATGATTCTTGTTTTGTTTTCATTTTTGGTATCTACTTAACGGTTTATGAAAACGTAAACACATATTCAAGATGAAATCATAATCCAAACTTGAAGGCTAATAATAATTTGTTACAGTTAACAGAACTAAATTATTAGTTCAGGAACATTAAATGGTGATCGATGAAAGTCTAATAATATCAACAAAGTTTGGTTTGGATTTCGCGAAAAGCTATACGAGGGCTTTCTGCGCCTGCCCCTCTTTTAACATTAAGATACTATAGGGAAGACAAATAGATAATACCCACACCGCCAACAATTCGGGATACTGATCGTAACTTTATAACGCCCACACGGCTGAAAGGATGAGCATGTTCGGTAACGGGGATTCAAATCCACCTTCTTTACCTGGTCTGTCAGTAAAGTAGGAAAACACATCTTTCATTGACAAAGAATGGTTGCTTGAGATACCCAGTAAAAGATTTTGTTTTCCAAATCGGTGATATTACGATTAATTTTCTAGGATTAAATCATATTAATAATTATTTCTAATGAAAAGTTATTTTCTTATAAAATACTATGCAACAACTGCCGCGACTTCCACATTGGAGAAACAAGCAGAAAAATGGAAATTAGATTTAACGAACACAAAAAACACCTACACATGTTTTTGAACACTGCAAATCAAACAAACATAACATAACCATAAAAAACTCCCACTAGAAAGTAGGAAAACAAATACAAAATCAGAGAAGCCCTAATTATACAGCAACTAATATCAAAATGAAACCAATATGAAGGAACACCTTTATACCTATACTAATTAATAGCCTAACATCCAACAGCAACGCCCCCTATAATTCCGTACCCGTTTATATTCTCGTCCCTGAGACGTGTCCGGCAAAGGTCAGTTGAAAACCCTCTTTGTTAACCTGAATATGATCTTGGAAGGTCGAAACATTGTACTCTCTTTATCAATAAAAATGTTAGTACCCATACCAGCCGTTCCGAAATACGAAAAGTTATTTTGATGAATATTACAAAACTGTAGAACAATTGTTAAAAACTTTCTTTTGAAGCAATCACAACTTAATTTGAATGTACACAGTCACTCTATCGGTTCCGACATAGAAGAGGGCAAAGCAGCAAAGACTGAATGACGAGGGATATATATATATATGTGTACTAGATTTTTACGCTAAAATCTAGGGTTCGATTTCTTATGGTGTACGGAACCAAAATAGCCTATTGTGCACATACAGTTTTTGCGATAAAAATTATCTCAATAAAACACTTACAAACGTGCATTAATTTCATAATTCTAATAAATATAAAATTAATAATACAACTTATTTAACAAGTATTGAGCTTATATACCCGTGTTGGGCAGAGCACAGATAGCCCATTGTGTAGTTTTGTGCTTAATTACAAACAAACAAAAGATAAAGATTTCAAGGTTTTTTGTTTTGTTTTTTCGAAATTGACTTGTTTTTGAAAGCATACAAGGTCTGTTAAAAAAATACTTAAACTATTTGAATTGCGCGGCTCCAGTTGATTCCAGGGGAATCCGCTTGGTGTTTTTAGGTTCGCACAGATCAGCTGATTACGAAGCCATTTCCCGATTGCAGATATCTTCATTTGTGTATTAGCTACGCGGTTTTAAGTGAAGTGCGATTTTTTTCGTTTGGCGAATTTCAGAATGAATTACCCGAAGGAGCAACGACTTGCTGTGAAATTTTGTGTTAAACTTGGAAAATCTGCGACTAAAACTTTTGCTATGTTTAACACGGCTAACGGTGATGTTGCTATGAAGCGTACGGCATGTTTCAAGTGGCATGAACGTTTTAAGGATGGTTGGCAGTCCATTGAAGATGATGAGCGTCCTGGACGTCCTTCCACGTCAAGTGACGACCCACACGTCGACAAAATCAACACCCTGGTGCGGGCATATCGACGTCTGACTGTCAGGGAGCTTGCTAAAGAGTGTGGGATATCAGTTGGATCTCGTTATGAGATTTTTACCGAAAAATTGAAGACGCACCGCGTTGCTGCGAAATTTGTGCCTCAGAATTCGTGAGTTTTTGACCAAACACTCGATCATTGTTCTTACCCACCCCCTTACTCACCTGACCTTTCTCCTTGCGATTTTTTCTTGTTCCCCAAACTCAAAAGACCCTTGAAAGGAAGAAGATTTGAGAAGATTCCCGAGATTAAAGCAAATGCGACGAAGAAGCTGGAGGACATAACAAAAGAAGCGTACAAGGACTGTTTCAACAAGTGGAAACACCGTTGAGATAAGTATGTGCGTTGGGGAGGAGAGTGCTTTGAAGGGGTCCCAGACCTGTAACTTCTAAATAAAGTACATTTTGTTTTATGACGTCAGTCCGCGTATTTTTTTAACAGCCCTCGTACAATAGGCCCGGCATAGCCAAGTGGATAAGGCACTCGACTCATAATGCGAGGGTCACGAGTTAGAATCCCCGTCACATCAAACATGTTCGTCCTTTCAGCAGTGGGGGCGTTGTATGGGCGGTCAATCCCACTATTTGTTGGTAGCCCAAGAGTTAGCGGTGGGTAGTGATGACTAGCTGCCTTCCCTCTAGTTTTTCACTGCCAAATTAGGGACGACTAGCGCAGATATCTCTTTGCGCGAAATTCAAAACAAACCAAATATATACAATATTAAAAGAAAGGAAATTTTAATGTTTATCAGTTGTTATAATTTTGTACATTATATTGTTCCTCTCTATTATTGCAATGATATATAGTGTGTTATCATGTTTGTAAAAAGAAAAGTTTTATCTTTATGCACTTATTACCGTAGCTTTGAGAAAATTTTATTTTTATTAATCAGCATGGAAATGAACTGAAAGTTTGTTCTATAAATGTACGAACCTGAAGAATAAATTCCCAGTCGTGTTCTTATGTTTAGCCAAGTCCCACTTTGTTGTTTCTTTTATTTTTATTTCTCCCATTCTACATAAAATTTAAATAATTTTCGGTGGAACATAGGACAGTTATTCCACTGGAAGATATGATGAAGATTCTGGTTGTTTAGATTGGTGTATTTTATTTGTTCTAAACCGTAATTATGTTTGTTGAGTTATGCGGTTTCTTTTCCATTTCCGTTTTGTTTTATTCTGTGTTTGTCGTGTTCCTGTCATAAGACATCCGTGTCAGGTATCTTTTGTCTTCTGTAGTGTTAATATGTGCCAGTATTGTCTAGACAAACGTTGTGTAGTGACGTCTCGCATATGTCCAGTATATCATCGTTTTTGCGTTTTCCATGACTGGAGTTCGGACGTGAATATCAAGTTCGCGTTTTAAGATTTTAATTTTAAAGTACAGTCAGCGTGAGATACATAAATACAAAAGTTGTTGCATGAAATATTATCTGTGGAACTTCTTATAGTTAAAAAAATATTAAAACAAAAAAAAAACCATATAGACGTGATGTCATCATGTGAATGTCCACATAAGGGTTAACTTTCTTTTGTGATATGAATTACGAGCATGTTTTAATCTGTTTTCCTGTTGCTACTGTATCTGTTCTTCATTTTTCTCTAATGTACGAATGCGACAAGCAGGTAGAAAGATATCCGGGTCACATCCATTGAAAGTGCTTGAACAAAAATGAATCCTGGCTATGTTGGTGGATTCCGTGCCCTTCTTTGGTACATTTCTCAAACTCTACCATTAAAGTCAAGGTATATACTTTTTTATTGGACCATTGGGTTTAGTTCAATCATAAGTTCAGTTCCCTCCAATTAATTTTAACCTTATGCAATAAAGTACGTGTATTTTATGTTTTTTACGTTTCGGCACGTACTTTTGTCTATTCATTTTGTTTGCTTAAACCTATGAATTACTCTTAGAAAATAAATTCATGATTCTCCAGTTTTGAATAACCTAAAACGGCTGATTAATCTAATTCGGAACAGATTGTTTTGATGTCTATACCTGTGACCATGTAGAACACATTAAGGTTTAAGGTAAATAAATCTACAGCTAATGTACGTAAAGATTTATATCTTATACACTTCAACATGAAATTGTTAACCTATGGTCAATATGCATCACGTTTTGCTGTTAAAATATGATCATGTACAACATGGCTTTTGATCAATATACTTTATTCTAAGCACTATAAATATATTTTACTCCAAACCATTGGTTCAGAAAACTTCATTATAGTGTTACTATATTGTGCATCAAGTCTTTGAATTAGATTGTCTACACTCTAGTAGCTAGGTATAGGCCGTGCACCGAAAGCTCGCTCCAACGACTATGGTTATATACCAAATAATTTTCTCAGAAATTATGAAAACATTCTCTGGTTGGAAGTGATAGTTTGAATAACCACGTGACGAATCCGTGTTTATGTTACTGTATATAAATAAACCTGAACGATTTATGTTTATTCTTAATTCGTACAATTAAAAACTGAAAGTTGACAAAGTTTTTATGGATTATGTACTCTAAGAACTGTTAGTTGATTCATTACATCAGACCTTTTAATGTTGTTCAATGAGTCACAG
Source organism: Carcinoscorpius rotundicauda (assembly GCA_011833715.1). Classification (NCBI taxonomy): domain Eukaryota; kingdom Metazoa; phylum Arthropoda; class Merostomata; order Xiphosura; family Limulidae; genus Carcinoscorpius; species Carcinoscorpius rotundicauda. The sequence continues at coordinate 53,782,043 of CM022399.1, read as the reverse complement.
TTACAAGTTATACACAAGTAAAGAAACTATACAAAAGTATTTAGTACTATTGATTGTCATGTCTACTGTCTTACTGTCTACGAAGCTATCGACTACCTCACCTGTATATCAGTTTCCGACGAACACTACGTTTGAAAAAGCCACTGCATCCGTTACAGGCCAGGATTCCGTAATGTTTTCCGCTTGAAGTATCTCCGCATACAACACAAGTTAAGCCAGGTGACCCTCGTTTAGCAGGCGGAGGGCTTCCGAGACTAACGTCTGGCTGCGGCGGTGTGTGATGATGTGAAATATCCGTGGAAACCAACGTCGAAGCGTGAGAATGAAAGAAACTTTGCACCGACACGCTAGCGTGAACAGGCGAACATCTCGGCTCACGGATGTCAGGAGAGTGAATGCGCCTTTCGTCGCCAGCAGCAGGGCTGGAAACTGGAGAATTTAGGGAATCTGATACGGCAATAAAATATCAGATTAGTTTTGTATAAAATACAGTTGTGAATGAATAACATTGAAAAATTGCGCGAAGAGCTAATATTCTTTAAAAGTGATTTTTCACTTTTTGTAAATTCTTAATAATTTATGCAAGTTGTCTTAGACTGCAGTGTTTCTCAACTGGGTGAACCATTTACGAGATTTGGTATTTTTACTAAAATTCATGTCAGTATATACAAGATATTGCGAAGAACAATGGACATTGTCCGGAACAAATGATGACCTCTTATTGATTGAGAGCCTCCAGCTAGTACAGCAGTAAGTCTACGGATTTACAACGCTAAAATCAGGGGTTCGATTCCCCTCGGTGGGCTCAGCAGATAGCCCGATGTGGCTTTGCTATAAGAAACACACACTATTATTGATTGATAAGCAAAAGTACATTGAATAACTTTTAAGCCTGACAGTTCTAAACATCTTATACCACATTCAAACAATACAACTTAATGATTCTCAATGTCCCCCTATTAAAGCAGTTTTAAAATTTAATCATTTAAAGTACGGCGATTTCGTTATAATAACCCAGCATACTTAGGTCCTACTTCTAAATATTAATACCAGTTGTTATATTAACTATTCTGCAGGGGTTAAATGTTGACAAGGTTTGGGGTTTTATAAAATAATTATCATTTGTTCATACTTTTTTGTTTGTTTTTGAATATCGCGAAAAGCTACAAGAGGGCTATCTGCGCTACCCATCCCTAATTTAGCAGTGTGAGACTAGAGAAAAGGCAGCTAGTCGTCACCACCCACTGCCAACTCTTGGGCCACTCTTTTACCAACGAATAGTTGGATTGATCTTCACATTATAACGCCCCCACGGCTGAAAATGCGAGCATATTTGGTGTGACGGGGATTCGAACCCGCGACCCTCAGATTGCGAGTGGAACGCTTTAACCCACCTGGCTTATTCATACTTGAGATTTTAAGTTACTATGACTTGATAATAAAAATTGTTATAATATTTCGTAACTTGCTGTTTTGTAAAGTTCGAAAGTCGTAGTACAAATAAAATGCTTGATTTTTAAAAATATTGGAACATCTCTAAACGTCAATTACTCTAGCCCAGTCTCGAAAATCATCTATGGTGTTCATCCGTTATGCCACATAGAAAAAAATATTCACAATGCGTTTGAAAAATGTATTTATAACCTTGCTTCTGCAAACTTCAGTTTTAGATTGATCACTGTATTTCAAGACTTCCGCGCATGTCCAGCATCTGTAGATACCAGCTACAGCAGAATATGAGCCCTGTGACAATTTTAAGATGTAACACAATATATAAACAAGATCTGAAGTACTTGACGCATTATCTTCACATGTTTTTAATCTTTGATTATTTGTTTATTTGTAAATTCGGGGTACAGACGTTCGTTACACATTAAATCATACTAGTGTGGTAACTATCTTTTTTTCATGGAAACCTTTCTGTCTGTTAGCGCATTTCCTTCTAAATGATTTACCCAATCCAGAATAAACATGCCTTGCTAACTTATATAACAGTCCAAAATCAAAAGAAATTCATATTTAAAGTTCACATATATTACAAATATTTGTAAAAACCCGTATGTCTTTACTGTAATAGCTATTGTGAATAGGAGAGTTTCAACAAAACTCACACCATAACAAATTATTTCAATTCTAATATTTGAAATAAAATTTTTGGCATTTTGGCTTTTTTTGCCACAATAAACAAAATATACATTAATAAAAAATTAAGTTCCCTGCTAGTTTCTAATTCACACCATTTAACCTCCAATTTATATTAGAGCTAGAACAAGTGCTTAACTCCGAATTAAAGAAGTTTTTTATGATTAAAATGTTCCGAAAAGTATTGCTTACTTCTTTATGTAAAATATAGTTTTCTGTAAAAACTATTACTATTATTAAATTTAATGCAATCAATGTAAGAAGTTTAGAGAGTAGAAATCTCGACCACATTTCTACTGTTAAACTGACTGCTTTAAACAAAAACTAATGTAACTGAGTTACCATTTCTGCCAAATTTCTCGACTATAGATCTACACTTCTGATCCACTTCCCCTGTCTTACGAAAATTTTATTAGAGAATTAGAGCTACTGAACACCATTGCAGAGATTTTGCTTATTTTTAGCCATCTAAAATGTTTTCAGAATTTTCAAGAGACGGAAAAACAACAGAAGAGTGCAGTCTTGAAAATCACTTAAAAGAAAAATCATTATGAACTAAGAGTTTAGTTTTACTTGTAGGCTTTCTATACATCTGTTGGGTTTTAACCAAGAACAGAGCTGAGTATGTAATTTCTGTCTTAAAAATTAGTCAAGTAGCACATTGTTCTATGACTGTCTGATACAGCTATGAAAATTTAGTTTTCTAGCGTCATCAGTAGAGTAAAGCAAGAGTATCGCGCTTTTCTAATATACTATACTTTTAACGGTATAGCTTATTCATTTTTCTTATCTTTCTCTATTTTAACTAAGGAAATATTACAGTAGTAACACAAAATCACAGCTTCTTATTGAAGCAAACATTTAACTAACAAGTTCTGTTTGAGAGACCTACTATATCATTGTACCTAACATTTAATCTGGCCCAACTTGTTCTATGCAAGAAATCTAGTTCTATTATTGTACTTAAAATTTGATCTGATCCAACGTGTTCCATGTGAGAGACGTACTTTGGCCGAAAAATGCAGCTGAAGCTCATATAAGGGTCAAATGTATACGGATTATGCTAATGTAATAAATATAAAAGGGCTAATACTGCAGTACTTTATTTGTGATCTATATATTAGTATTAATGACTTTCCAACGTTGCTTGGAAACTGAAATGATAAAATGTTTAAAAGTTTGTTGTGTATAAAACTAGCAGAATATCTAATACTTTTTTTTATATTCACTATCCGTCGTATGATAGGTTCACCAATTTCAACCGTCTCTTAAAACAATGTATGTTTAATAATTAACTGATAAGAAAAAACACTTCTCTAGCCTATGATATAATTTCATGGAATTACAATATGACTTTCAGTAGCAGAAATGGTCCCTGATAGATAGAAAGACAGATTTATTCTTTGCTTCACTGATTAATGTATCATGATCCCATTAGCAGTGGGCGTATTATGCTGTTCACGTGACTGCTAAGGCTATAATGTCGATAGGGACTGATTAGAGGTTTTTTTGTTGTTTTCTTTTTTTGTATGCGTGTGCTTCCTTTTTGTAAGTTGGTTTATCTGGCATTCAGGGTTTTAGCTTCACTAATACGGTAATATCAGTTACTGACTGCCAGACGAGGGTGTACTCCTTTCCACCGCGGTAAAGCCATCACTTTCTATAATGCTCTGTCATCGTACAAAGGCGGAAGTTTCTGATCCCGTCGTAGCACGCACAATGAAACAGCCGTGGTGCTCGTGCATTGACGTTTGAGAAGAGCGGATTTATCTCCGACATCCGCAGTCAGAGATTGAAAAGAAAAGTTTGTATTCAATTTCCGAATACGGATTTATTCCTGATCAAGTAGTATTAGACTGCTTTTGTGGATGTTCTATGTTGTGATCCCTTGCACCGGTAAAGTCGCGTGGCACTTTGACAGCAATGCGCCACTGATTATAGCGAAAACAAACTGTTCTAGGAGAGCTTACCGCTAACCAATTCTTAGGAAAAAGCATAACTATCTGGTACAATGTATTTTTCTTAGCGCTGGATGAATGACATTGATGAAAGTGAAGTCTTTTATGTCTTCAAAAGCGAAAAAGTATTAAGAATTTGGAATCATTCAGCATTTTGTGACGCTGACATTATCCAAATGATAAATATCAAATACATTTTTGTTTTCTGAACAAGTAGATGCAACAGATAAATTTTAAATTCAACCAATGACAATCTGTTATACGATGCATGAAACGTTTCGCTTAAGAAGATTATAAAGAAAGTTCTTGCTCGAATGGGTTGTAATGTATTCATTGTTATACGTTTATTTTAATACTTAATGTTTGTTTCAACATCATTTTTGTATGTATATGGCATATATAGTTGGATGTGCATTGCACAAGTCCCGCCTGTCCTCTAAATATGTAGTAAATTCACGAAAGTAAGAATCATCAACAATTGTTTTACGAAAACGCTTGCGTTTCTTTGAACACTATTGAACATTCGAGAATCTCGCCTTAAACTATTTAAATCGACGCACCGAAAAACAGAACAGAATATTCTTGGTCAGCTATAGTCAAAAAACTACATCTCTGAAGCTATAATTGTGTAAAAACACTTATTAATCGGAAAACTGAAAAATTTGACCATAAACGTTTTTAGATTTCGAACATTACGAACCGTTCAACTTCAGAGAGTTAACTTCGGACGTTAGTATTTCTACGAGGACATCAGATATTTTCGTCGATAAAAAGTGAGCTCGTAAACCGAGTTAGGCCAAATGAGAATAGAGCAAGTTAGTATTGTCGTCAAGTGAAGGGTATCTTGTATCAACATAAAAGTAATTTATATCTTGTAAACCTGGACCGTTAAAATATTCAGTATCAGACCAGAAAGAAAACTGAATATTGTTTGTGAGTTTGTAAATATTTTATATAAATTATTATTTGTAATAACTATTTGTAACAACCGTTATTATCAATTGTATTGTCATTTGAATATTAAAATATATTTGTCTCAAGAAAGAAAATCGTGTGTATCAGTATTGTTGGCAAAAATCATAAAGTTAATACACATTAAGTTCTAAAATCAAATTTAAATTTCTTGTTATTTGATTTTCGAACTATCCACTAATGGAAAAAGATTTAGTTGCAAAGCAAAGCAAAACTGTTTCAGAGATACTAACAGATGGGAAAGGATAATACTTTCGCGTTATGAGTAAAAATCATGTTCCTGTTCCAATATTCTTAGAATACTGACTAATTAAAGACAAACTTAGACAAGAGAAGTAAAAAAGTGTTTCTGTCCCGGTAATTCTATTTAAACAGAAAATGATCATATTTACACAAAACAAGTAAAAAATGTTTCCGTTCCGATGTTTCAAGCACATGATTAAATGAAAAAATATACATGATATGTACTTTTCGAGGAATAATTAAGAGTTTTACTGTTACAACAAGATAGCTAAATCAAAACTAACTACATAAACATGAGATATAAACGAATGATTCACAGGTATATATATATATATATCTAAATAGAGGAAGACTTGTTGAACAAAAGATAAGTAAAACGTTTCTTTTCAAACCATACTGGCTGAAGAAAATAGAGTTACTTGTTTCAGAGAGGAAAATAAGCATTTATATTTCTGCTGCCTACATGCTGAAAGAATAGAGAAAAACTTACTTGTTCAAATGAAAAGTAAAAAATGTATTTATTTTTCAACCACTTGGATTCAACGATATATATATATATATATATAAACACACAAGCGAAATGAAAAGTGTTTTTCCGTTCCAGTACTTCAAACATACTGGCTGAATAAAAGAATAACATACTTGCATACACAAACACTGGTTGAATAGAAAAAGACAAACCAACACTTGAGAGGTAAAAACTGTTTCTTTCACGTACAAACTGGTTGAATAGTTATACAGCAGAAGTAAACAAGTGTTTCTCTTCTAAGTATACTGGCTGAGTAAAAAAAGATTATATTTACAAAATGTTGGCAAAATATTGCAATCATACTGGCTATCACAATATAATTGAAAATGTTTTATTGTGTACACATGAGCTTAACTGATAAAATATACTTTGTTTGAACAAGAGATACAAAAGGGCATTTTTATTCTAAACATATTCACTGAAAGAGCTACATGTACTTGCATAACAGAGGTAAAAAGTAAAGAAAATAGTATGACATTTTTGTATGTATGTATGTATATATATATATATATATATATATAGGTAAACAGCGTAAGACAAGCACATTAAGTTACGTGTGTGCCAGTGGCGTTTTAATTCTTCGGGTGTTTATTATTGTGCGTATGTATACAACGATGAATGTCTCTGAGCATAGAAAATTATATTTATTAGAACTGATTGCAATTAAATTGGAAGTTCAAATACCAAAAACAGTTTTTAGACACCATTTATATTAACTGTATTTTTTTTATAGATTCTTCTTGACCATAGATAAAAACATGCTACGTTTGTTATGTTTTTAAAATCCTAATACAAAAAATATATTGCCAAGGGTCGAACTGATTAATCAGGATTTTCTAATCCTTATACGAGAAGCCATCTTGTCAAGGGTTGAACTGATTAATCAAAATTTTCTAATCCTTATACGAGAAGCCATCTTGTCAAGGGTTGAACTGATTAATCAAAATTTTCTAATCCTTATACGAGAAGACATCTTGTCAAGGGTTGAACTGATTAAACATGTTTTTCTTAACTTTATACACGAGATGACATAATGTTTTTTTTCAGTCCTTGTACATGGGAGAAACATCTTATCTAAAATTTGGCTGGTCAGTTATGTATGTTTTTACAACAAAAAAGGAAAATGTTATTTAACAGATAGTATTACAGAGAAGGACTATGCAAAAAAACTTTCAAGATATTTAAATAATAGAAAAGGACTATGAAGGAGAAAACTTACAACATATTTATATTACAGGGAAAGACTGTAGAGTAGAAAACGTACAAGATATTGTAAATAGACAAATTGGCTAAAGGGCTTATGAACTTTTCTTGAAAATCTTAAATTCTCGGCTAGTATAGAAGAGTAATAGATAAACGAAGACTTAGGTTAACATAACAGGGAAGGACTGTGGAGGATAAAACAACATATTTATATAACAGAAAAGGACTATGAAGTAGAAAACTTACAACACTCTTGATGACGAGAAACACACTTGAAATAAAAATGTATCTCAAAACATCTGGTATGGATGTTAACACTTTTATTGATAAGGAGAGAACGACGTTTCGGCTTTCTTAGGTCATCTTCAGGTTAACAACATATTTATGTTACAAAGAAAACCTATAGAGGAGAAAACTTACAACATGTTTATATTACAAGGAAGGGCCATGAAAGAGAAAACTTACAACATGTTTACATTACAGGGAAGAGCTAAGAAGGAGAAAACTTACAAAAAATATGTCACTTTTTCTTTTATGTAAGCTTGCAGCCAGATGCCCAAGAAGACTGAAGTACACGGTATGGTTTGTAATGAGATTGAAATACAAAAAAATATTTTTGAAAGAGGATTGAACAGCGTGCACTTGCGCCTGTGTAAATGTTTTTACTGTTTGACTCAAAAGATGTATAGAAAAATGACATGTTTTGGTTAACACAAACATAACATTTCTACAACAAAATGTATAGGCTTGTTCTTAGATTTTAATGTTAAGGTTATATTTTGTGAAATAATGATATGCGTGTTCAGTAAAACTAGTTGACTTTCTTTTCAGAAATAATTTCGTAAATTGTGCAGTATGTTAGAGTTAAAGTTATAAAAATACTTAAACTTATATAACGTTGCCAATAAAAATACATAAAAAAGTATATTATTTGAAAATCAAAATAGAAACCGTGTAATAATGAGTTAGGGATAATTTGTTTATAAGAAAACGAATATCGCAATCCTGAAAAGCTCCAAATATGTATTGTAAAATCTCGCTATATCTAACCGATATTAATGCACACGTTTCACAAGAAGAATTAGGGTTTTGAAAAAAAAAAAACATTTATGATAGAGACTTAATAATAAAACCTGTGACGATAGTATGTCTTTTATATAAACATCAATATCATTTAAATCTTGCAAGTTACATTAAATGTGCCTGACTAAATGTTTCACTCAATTTTTGGAAGCTTGTTCTATCTTGCAAACCTAACTGGTGACTGTTACAGCATCACGTTTCACAGATGATAAACTCTCCCTTTACAAAATTTGTGATCCTATCACCAAAGATAATGTTTTACGTAACTGATATCCGAAAAGGTGCATATATTCTGACAAAAATCCTCAGAAGAGTAAAAGGTTCATAATATAAATAAGGTTTTTAAACTAAAAGATAAACCAAAATTGGCTAAAGGGCTTATGAAGTCTTCTTAAAAATCTTAAATTCTCAGTCAGTATAGAAGAGTAAAGATAAACGAAGACTTGTGTCAACATCTCGTTACATTACGCTCGATCAGTGAAGTATTATTGGGAAATAATAGCAGGCCTTTGTAGCTGAAGACTAAGAGGGTTTTGGTGATAATAGTGTATTTAGTTTTAAATAATTTTAGAATACTGATTCATTTTTAAGAATAAAGAATTAAGTTATGAGATTAATGTAGAAACGACATATCCACTTAATAACTGATTTCATTAAAAGAATTAGAATAAACATGTCAAATCAACACAATCGAACGAAACAAGTGGGAGAATGTAGCTTAGTGGTTTAAGATCGTAATGGAGAGGCTGTGGATTCTAGGTTTGTCTCCAATATGGTGGTGTATCTTAGAGCAAGACACTTTACTATAACTTGATCAGTAGCCCCAGTTGCACAAGTGGCACCAAAGGTTAACATGTGATATGCTGACCCCTTATTCAGGGGTGATGCGTCACCATTCCGATTCGCTTGTGGCACAGGAAACTTGTTCTAAGAGTCGGCTTTGTGTATCTTTCGAGGCTTGACAAGGATTAAATTACTTACTTAAATTAAATAAATGACGCTTCAAAACATTAAAGGTGCCATTAATATAGAACCGTGCATCGTCATTTAAGGTCTATGATTCCTTGGTGATGATAAAAAACGAATATTACTAGGAAGTTAATCAAACCTAATAATTACTAAAGGAGAGAGACACACAATTACAGCCGCCAGTAAAAATTATCATAATCTCTTGGTAGATCAAACTAATGTAGATAGTGATGAGTTCACACCTATTTCATGTAGATAGTGATTAGTTCACACCTATTTCATGTAGATAGTGATGAGTTCACACCCATTTCATGTAGATAATGATGAGTTTACACCCATTTCATGTAGATAGTGAAGAGTTCACACCTATTTCATGTAGATAGTGATGAGTTCACACCTATTTTATGTAGATAGTGATGAGTTCACACCTATTTCATGTAGATAGTGATGATTTCACACCCATTTCATGTAGATAATGATGAGTTTACACCCATTTCATGTAGATAGTGAAGAGTTCACACCTATTTCATGTAGATAGTGATGAGTTCACATCTATTTTATGTAGATAGTGATGAGTTCACACCTATTTCATTAGCATCTAGCCTTGATTTCAGCAAAAAAGAAGGTGCTTACATGTATTTATAAATAAGGGGTAAGTAATAATATGTGCTCATGTTGCCAAATTAGATTATTCTGACGAAGATTTCAAACTGAAATAAATAATCATAAACCTAATGTCGTACCTATTCTTTGTTTTCTCGGTTCACTTTTAAAGATTAAAAATAAATATTTTTTCCATTGGAAATTGTGATATATATGGAGTTAAACGGATTTTTTTAAAATACAATATTTTTATGGAGCAGTTATAAAACTATTTATATTTTCATAAACAGAGTAGAGATGAACGTACCAAATTCAAAAACGTGAAACGCATTCGTTATGACTGTTTTGTTAATTCTTAAGTCGTCTTTGATATTTTGAGACAAAGTATCAAATAAGGTAACGTTATTGTGCTGAGACAATGATTCAAATATATTCACTTCATTTAGCAACGAGTGAGGACTTGATTTAACCAGACAAAGCATTAACTTCGTTAACCTCATACGGAAGACTAGCTATAAGCACTCTGATATTTTACGCTCAACTTCTATACAATGTTATAGATTTGGGTTCCCGCCGTCTTGTTAACTGCGCTATGAACGTCGAATATAGGGAGAACTAGTTCACCAAATAAAGGATTATCTGTAAAACTGCAAACATGTTTTATATTTCTATTTTAAAATTAGAATATTTCTATTCCTCTTTACATGAACACCGCGGAAAACAGTCGTCTACACGTGTTGTCGGGTCAATAAGCAATCGATTTCAACTTAAGGCTATTACAATGTTACTCATATTTGAAAATTATTTAATTTTAATTTTAAAATAGCCATTACTTAGAATAAAAGTGGAGAGTGATAATTCCATGCTGGGTTAGATATTCAGAAATATCCGAGATAAAAGTAGAATGGTGGTCATTCCATTAATGGTTGAGTATTCAGAATTAGCAGAGATAAAAGGGAGACAATGATCATTGTATTATGAGTCGGACTTTCACCTGAAAATAAAGTTGGAGAGTTATCACATCATTATGAGTTGGATATTTAGAATTAAATGAGATGAAAATGGGAAAGTGGTCATTCTGTTACAATGTGGATACTTACAGTTAGTTGAGTTAAGAGTGGGAGAATGGTCATATCATTATGGATTGCATATTAAGATCTGCTTCCGAAGTTAAACACAGAAATTACTCATCCAAATATAAAATGAATTTTAACAGATGAAGATCTAGCTACCAACTTTTATTTGACATCATACAATGTAACAGGTTTTATCACTAAGTACAGTAGTGCTTAGTATGTATGGATAGGCCGAGAAAATAACTGCCACAACATTTAGTCTATTGCTTTATAATAGTAATGAATAATTGCTGAATTTGGGTTATACCCTTTTTTGAGCTCTTAATTACCATTATCGAATGTTTCACAGCTTATATGACACTAATATTATTTTGTTCTTCTATCAAATTTTTTTTTGGTATTTCTGCTGGGAAATGATAAAAAGGAAAATTACTACTTAGCAGTGAGTTTAGGTTATAATCATGCAATATTTCTCTTTAATATATAGCCGTATCATTTCTGGGCGCTAGATGGCAGAACAAACTGTTCTTATATAACGACTATTTGTAATTTTTCATTGAAGTTGGAAGGAGTAGGTTGTGTAAATATTTTTTTAACGTCGGTTTAGAGACCTGGAGTAATTGTGCCATCCTGGAGAAGCCATTGCAGCTTCACTGGTCCCAATGTAATTAAAATTTAAAGAAACTGAAATAATATTAATTGTATGTATTTTTATAATTCAATGGAATTAATTGTTAAAATTGCTAAAAAATGAAAAAGGGAAGAAACAATTAATAGAAGATACGCAGAACTATGTGTGGTGTATGAAAATATGAAAACATAAATAAACATGGTACCAATGAATATGCAAAATGTTTACATAACTAGCCAGTTAGCACTTAGTCAAACTTACCAGATTGTGGTTAACAACCACTGAGCTACTGTATTGCACTATTCAGTTCAAATGCTTTTATTCAAACCTAAGTTCACGCAACTGACAGAAATTCAACATTTAGTTGTAGATAAAAGTTGTTCTTGGAAAAATTTGGCTACTTATTTTGTGTGGTTTTATGTTTTCATTCTTATCTTGTTTCTGAGCTTTCTAGCATGCCATCCCTACATAATACTTAATACTTATAAATTATTTACATTGGTTGTAAAAAACATCAAATAACTGACAATGGTAAAAGAAATTGACAGTAGTATTTTGTGCACTTGGCTTTAAATATTTAATGTTATGATATCGGGTAGACTCCATATGTATACAGGTACTACAAATACAGTACATTATATATGTAAGATTTACTATGGTAATGTATGCAAAAATGCACCATTGTATTTTACTGTACAGCTTACTATAAAGAGTTGTTAATGTCAAATAAGATACTTAAAGTAAAATCATGTTTTATGAACTGAAACTCAATAAACATAGCGACTTTCTTTAATTACATCTGATCGTTTAGTTCTTTTTATATGCAAAAACGACTCGTTTGGGTTTAGAAAATATTTTAAATAGAAGAGCGAACAACGTTTCGACACTCAATTACACAACCCCTTCCAAACATGTGGTCAGCTTCCGGTCAGTTGCCTCTTTCTTTGTGAACCCGACGATGACCGAAGCATGTCGAAACGTTGTTCGCTCTTCTATTTAAAATATTTTCTGAACCCAAACGAGCCGTTTTTGCATATAAAATTCTCAACAAGTGGGTTTCTCGACATCACTGATTGATCGTTTAGTTCATTGCAATTATGGACGTTAACAGTTGACAACTTGTTCTTCATGCTAATCGGGTTTTCGACGTTCTTATTTCATATTCTTAGGGTAATAATTAATGTGCTTTCTCATTTAACACACATTCCTCAAAATTATCTCTGAGCTACATTTTTGTATAATGCATAATATTGTTGGAAGTTTATTACTTATGCTTTGGAGACGATTGTCATTGATTGTTTCTGAAATGTTACATACAATAACATAGGTTTAAAAACGGAAGAAATTGAAACACGGCTTGCACAGTCGTGCCAAGTTGCTAGATTGTGAATATTTTATTTTTGGAATTTGAAATAAAGTGAGTAGCTGAAATGTTAGATATTTTACCAATACATTTAGATAAAAAAAAACCCGTTACCAATTTTATTCCAGTTAACGTTTGTTTCTATGACTTGAATAGAGATAGTTCTACAGCAACAAGTTATGAAGTTTGTTGTTGTTGACTGCGCGAAACTATTCGCTGTAACAATATTCTGTACAGATTAAAAAGCAAAGACGAAACACCAGACACACAACCTTGTTTATACAGTGGATAAAACAATAGATCATGTAGATCTAATGGTATCACATGCATTCCACAACTCGCACAGATGTTTGCAATTGTTTGTGTTCCAATATAATTTATCTGCACCATGCTAGCATTACAATACAACATTTACAGACTGGGAAAAAATGAAGGTCCATCTGGCTTCAGGTACATGTGTGTGTGTGGATGTTAGAAGTGGTCTTATTAAGGTCTTGTCAGGCACTTCGAAGTTCAAATAATAAGTGCTTGTTCCCCATCCTCGTCGTCTGCCAATTGAACAACACATGATTCCAAGTGATACAATGTAGAACTTGCACTCTAATCAATTTTAAACAAATTATTGAAAGTAACACTTTTAAAACTTATTCTTCTAAATTTTCATTGAACTGTGCATACTGTCTACCGCTATTTACCTCTTATATCAGTCAAAAAGTTGAGTTTATCCTTTGTTACAAATCATTGGATTACAATTTAATCTCGTAGAGAAAAATGTTTTTCCAGAAAAACAACCGGAGATACAAATTAGTAATTTACGTATCTCATACAGTTGACTTTATATTTTATTCTTCTTGACATAAACAATATACGTGTAGCAGAGATGCACTTTGTTATTTACATACTTTTAGTCATCATATACAAGTCAGATCGTCATTACTGGACTAAACCAAAGCTAAGTGAGAGATCTAAGTGATATCAAAGTTTGCATAGCCTCAAACCATTATTTTTTGTGCCTTACAATCTTTGAAAAATATATCAAATAATAGCTTGGTAAAAAACAATAACTTGCTAGAAAAATGTTTACAATTTCTAGAAACGTTCTAATAAGACGAATTGCCTGCTACAAAAGTCATCTCTAAGTCTTACGCAAGGTTAAAGTATTTAATATATCATGTATGTGTAACATAATCCATTTTCAGGCTTTACGAAAGGTTAAAGTTGGTAATATACTGTGTTATATAATAGAATCTATCTTCAGGTTTAACGAAAGGTTAAAGTATAGGTAATATACGGCGCGTATGACAGAATTCATCTTCAGGTTTTACGAAAGATTAAAGTAGGTAGCATATCGCGCAAATTACGTAATTAATCTTCAGGCCTCATGAAAGATTAGACCATCGACTATACATGGACACTGCCCTGAAACGGGCCTGAGTACGGTGTCATACTCTGGCCCAAAGTTATTCCAAATACCACATCCTAACTATAGACGCCATCAAAGTACGGGATATAGGAAGAGGTCTAGTGCACCTGACCCTCCAGGGTATTCCATAACTACCAACACAGAGAAAGCGAAAGATTAGAGTATGTAATATACTGTTTATGTACAAAATCCGTCTTTCAGTTTTCTGCTACAATGAATTCATTATGAAATAACCACGCGATTAATTAATCAAATAATATATTTGTAATGGCAAACGCATCTATAGTATAAGTCAAACTTAACTTACTTTGATGCTTACACTTTGTTATTATTTTACAGATGAAAACACACTACAATTCATTACTGTTTCCCGATTGTATTGTGAATTGCAATTCACAATATTCCATTCAAACAAGTTAAATGGATCAAATGTTTATGCTAAATTAAACGTCTATAGAAGTTTATATATACTGTTTCAACTCATAAATTAAATGGTTATTTCGACTTTGCATATGCTTCTCTGTTTTGTAATAAAATGTTTGTTTTTCACAAAAAATAAATAATGACTAACAAACAAGAGAGAAGACCTATCTATTTGATTGAGCTGACAAGGAAGGTTATGGGTTTATAACTGGCAAGAAAGTGTTCGATCTAATGTTTATCCTTTTTACTTTTTTATTCGAGGTGTGTGTTTTTGTGTAGTAGATGTAGGTTTATAGATGGATTGCATTTAATAATGCGCGTGGGGTAATAGTAACACACAACAAACATCTGCCTAGTGTCATATGACTTGTTGCTGCACGTGCGGTTGAAGAGACGAGATGGTGCTCGCAAGTTTTGAAAAGGTGTTTTGTTTGTACGTGTGTAAGACACCTTATCATTACCACAAATATATACATGCTGGTTCAGTTTATTTTACAAGTCCTTGCTGTTTTACCATTCAAAGCTCGGTGTTGTACAGTTAAAAAAAAAAAACTTCATCGCATGCGAATAATTGAAAAATGGTAATGTACTTCAGTGCAAGAGATCCACTTATTATAGCACCGTTACTTAGCTGAGTTCATACTTTGTTCGTCAACTAACAACATATTCTGTCATTTGCTATCGGGTTGAATGAGCGAAGCAGTGACAAAAATACGTAAGTGGAATATTACTCTTCCCGAAAATCTAAGGTCTATTTTAAACTTATACGCGCAGAAAACAAAGAAAAGAAACTACTTACGAAACATATATTATTATATTATCTCATGTTTATGGTGGACCCTACCTTTGAACATTTGTTTCCGAAGGAAAAAAAGTACTAGTCCCGATATCGATAGGGTTTGGGGTTTTTCTGTCTCTCTTACTGCTGGGACGATGCGTTGCAGTAAACAGTTACACATAAAGCTGTGCTAAAAGTAATTCTCACGAAGAGAAAAACAACGTGTTTAACAGTTTTTAAATACTTTGTTTTTCTCGCACGAAAAACTTATAAGTGTTGGTGGAATTTATTTGTTATAACAACTTCGATTTTTCCATTAACTTCAAATACGTTGTTTGCATACAGTGCTTATTTAGGTCTAGTATTCCAAGCGTATGCCGATTTGTTCGACAGTTATTTTTAAATCGTGTTTTTGTTGTTGTTGTTAACTAGTAATTCAGTAAACTAACTTTATCTAAATGCCACAGTTTTACAGATTTAGATTAACAAGGAAAAGAAAACGATTTGCATCAACTATTCTGTAAATAACTCAGCTTTCTAACTTAATATTTACGACGTAACTTAGAAATCACAATTTTTCTCTATCAGCATCACTATGATTATCAGCTACTTATTCTACTAATATTACTACAAATTTTGTTCCACTTAAATTGATAAGAATATCAACATTTTTCTCTGTTTAATACGATAGAATATTTTGTTCCATATGCTATAGAACTGGCGAGAATTAGTCTTTGATTGTGCTATCATAAGATGTTATATTGAAATACAAAATCAACAATAATATTACAAATACAGTATTCATTTTTAGTTGTGTAGTTTGTGCTTTATTCGAAACAATCAAGAATAATCAATCAGTGTAATGTGTTCCAACAAGTAATAAAGTGATTAGTTAGTATCAGACCTTCAGTTATGCTAATCGTTCACTTAGACGAACAGATCAGTTTAAGCTTAAATGAGACCTCTAGCAATTTTATTGTAAGAAAACTTTTTTTTAACCGTACCCTCAAGGATATTTACAGCTAATAAACTGATCTACGTCTGACCTCTACTGATGTGAACAACTAAGAAGCAGATCGCTATTGATGTTAACAAACAGAAAACTTTATCTAAATCTGACCTTTAGCGGCGTTACTGATCGGTAAGCTTCGTTTATGTCAGACTTTTGCTAATGTTGATAATTAGGATCTTCGGGTAAGTCTCATCTATAGTAACGTTAGTAACCTGTAAACGTCTTCAATGTCCAACCTTTACTGGTGTCAACAATGAAGGAATTATGTGTAAGTTTGACCTCTAGTGGCATAAATAGTCAGAAATCTTCTTTTAAGTCTGATCAGTAGTAGTATAAATAATTAATGAGTAATAAATATACGTTTTTATAATGTTCTCCTAACTCTTGTAAAATTAGATATCATAAGGTTATTAGTTAATAAACTTACCTCTAGTGGCATTCATGTGCTTTAACTAATCCTAATATCCAGTTTGTTGTTCAGTTTTGGGTCAGTAATATTCATCTACATTATACAATTATATTAATTATTTGCTAGGGAAGATATTTTGTATATTACATGTTTTAAAATTCTGTAAACATTATAGAGCATTCTTTTAGTTCATCTCTAAGGTAGATATTGTATCATTTTACTTTATAAACTACTTCTTACACTGATGCAAATCATACCTATCACAAAACAACTATTTCTGTTTGAAATGTTGTAGATTTTATATTTATGTATAATTAGAAATATGAAGGGTCAGATGCCCTTTACTAAAATTATTTATAATGCTAATATTGTGGTACGTCATTGCAAATATGAACTCTGATATTAGGGCTGGCATGTATATATACACACAGATATACATATAGTTTTCAGTGAATTCCAGATCTTCTCTGGTGTCATGTCTTCACGGGCTGACAAACAGGTGAAACAATACAGAAAGCCTTTCCGAAAAAAAATATTTACACAGATAAATTATTGAATAACGAAGTGAAAGGATGCATTACTTTTTCGAAAGAAGGAAACCTCCAATATTTCATTGGAACAAGACTGACTCGCACAAAAGGAAGTTTAGGGTAACAAGGGGTTACAAAACCATGCACCCAATCAATCGTGCGCAATTCCCTCCCCCTAATCCGCTAACTGAAGATTATGGTTACGTAGGAGCAACACTCGCTGACCAAGAAAAAACAAGTGCGACGAAACTGAGCGTACATCTAGGTACGGTGACAAGCTAATACACAAGGATTGCAGTTGACAAAGGAATACTCAAGTTCAATAAAAACAATTGTGACGAAATTGAACGTATATTCAGGTTCGGTGACAAGCTAAAGTTCACAAGCCTCTAGAGTTTAGATATACCTCGAACGTCCATTTGGCACCACACCTGTCAAGTTCTCCATGCAGTGCAAATCCAATGAACTTCGTGTGCAGTGATGTGATATCTTGAAAATACGTTTACAATTGGCATCGCATTAAAATAAAACCGATACAACCCAAGTACTCTCGACAGTTGGATTCATCTTCAGTGGTAAAGCAAATTGACATTGCTATACTTTGCAGATGTCTGTGAGTATGTAAATTGTGGTGATGAGCTCAGGGCGTAATAATGGCCATCAGATGAACCATGACAAACGGGATAGAGAACATCGACCTCATAAAATGATTAACCTCCATCATTTTTAAAATCTCATCTAGACCATTCAATGGTTTTTTACCTTTTCTAAAAGCAGACCTAAATGCGTTTATAAGTATTTACAAGTGAAGCTGGTCGAAATAACTGTTAACGATTTTGGAGCCTGCTTAAAATGAAGTTATTAGGATAAATATGAATTTTACAATATCCGCTAACAATTATACTGGTAGAAGTATAAAGAATGATAAATTACCGAACAGATAATACAACACAGTATGTAATGACTTCAATAAAAATAAATTGAATTATTTTCTCTATCCTTTGAAAATGAAAGAAGAGAAACATAAAATAAACTTACGTTTCTAAAATAATTAAGATGAAGCTACTTATTTTATGTTCATAGATAACACCATCGTCGACAAAAAATTAACTGAAATATGAAGGTGTTACAACAACTTATGCGTGAAATTTAATATAGAGTTCTAACTGTACATACTGGCATTTCTTTCTAAATATCTTAGTTCCGCATTTCTAATTGTTACACTCGACACTTCAGTTTGCATTTATTTAGATAAATAAATAAGTTCTGTTATTACACTTTAGGATAATTAATATATATTTTCAGTGATTTGCATTCGTTCGTTCTTTTGTATTGTCATAATATCTTGGTACCATTAATATGTTTCTTTACTACTTTTAACCTTGATGGCCTGTTGGAAGAGATAAAAAGTGTAATTTGAAATTCAAAACTATTTCGTTGTTTTAATTTATTCGTTGGAATGTATACACACATATTCTTTGGGCTACAAAACCAAAAGTTTAAATGTGATTATATGTTTTTAATTAGTTTTGAGCGCTACTACGTTTCTTTAATTGGTTGTATAAATCTCCATCGCATCGACATGTTTACAGAGTAAAATTTTATCTATAGTTTCATTCGTGATACTAAATTTATGGTATGCCTACAACTGCAGCGATTTTAAAGTATAAAAGCAACGGTTAGCTAAAGACAAAAATCAAATGAAAATCAAATAAATGAATAAAATTTGTGTTCGTACAGATAATTAATCAGTAAAAGTATATTATTATTAAAAAACAAAACAAATACGTTATGTTAAGGTTACGTATTCTTAATAAATTCCTAAACAAATCTCTATGTCGGAAGTTCAAACCGACAACTGTATTCATATACAATATAGTCTTTCTGTGATAGCAAAATAAAGTATTCTATATTATTTATTTATTGTCAGTCTCATTAACATTAGCAGTTATACTATTTAGATCATTGAATGTTGTTATTTTTTTCATTTATTATAAAAGTGGATTTGGATTGCTAGCTTAATATATATACTTAGGACTAACTTCAATCTCTAAGACAGTCAAACGTTATGAGGGATTACTGAAACTATGGCCCAAAATACAGTACTGTTAACAGCAAGAGCGCTCAGCTGAAGAAACATTGCATTCTAATCTCTATAAATAAAAACATAAAACATTTTATTTAATTAGCTGGTAGTAAATTTCTAGGTTTCTTTTTAAATTCGATCCAAGTACAAAGCTTGCTTTAACCGAAAATTAATATGTAATAAACATTTCCCATAAATTTTGAAATAATTTGAAGAAAATCTCACAAGCAAAAAATTATCAAATTGTCTTACCATTAAACTTTAACCGTATAACTGTCTGTAAAGTACAAAACTACTCAATGGCCCATTGAGCCCAATAAGCGTATTGAATTCCGGTTTTAAAGGTTATAAATTTTCAGAAGTACTGCTGAGCCACTAGAAGGTTCTCGTATAACTATTTCAGTTTGTGTGTTCTGCATTTGAATGTTTCTTTATGCACATAAAATAGGCTAAATGGCGAGATCAGAAACTCCCGTAGTTTAGGCATAGCCAACCTTAAGTTTGGACTGGAGACCATACGGAAGGAAGCCAGCCAGCAGCCTCGCCCAGATAGACGTAACCAAATAAAATGTGAATAAATGCAGAATTCGTTTTGTTTATTTATGAATTATTTAAAAATGCTTACCGTAATTATATTCCTAAGTATGGAACGAAAACGGTATATGAAGGTAAAATACACTTCACTAACAAAAATAATTCTCACATTGGTGGCTGGGCGTGGCTTAGTGGTAGACTTATTCGGATTGTTAACCCAAAGATTCATGGTGTCTGTCCCATTTCCAGAAAACCTCTCGATTTGCGTTTTAGAGCCTTTGTTACTCTATAAAAGTTAAGTTCGAATCTCACTACTCAGCCAGCTAAAATAGTCCACCACGCGATGGGTGTAATTAACTAGTTGTACTCCCTCTTCTTTATGCTCAAAATGACGGGCATGCGCAGACAGCCCTTGGTATTGCTTTGCGAAAAATTTCTGGAACAGATTTAACTGAATAGCAGCATTGACTGTCATTCTTATGAAGCACCCAAAAGTGAAAGCGTGTTTGTTTTTTTGTACTCCTACGTTCCAAACTTTGTCTTCCACATCCGAAACTCTTCAATTTAGCTCTGAAATACAGGCCACAGGAGCGTTTAAACACTTGAATAGAAATGAAATCAAATGATAAAGTAGCTGACAGGATTAAGTAATAATAACATTTGATAGTTTAGACTTATGTTGGATGTTATCACATTTGTTATTAGGTTTGGGATTGCAACATTGGCTTTTTATGCATAAGTTGTGTTAAAACATGTTTCATTTAGCAACGCTTGGAATGACCATTATGATTAAAATGAAGAAGAATGTGTAACAATTTTTATATGCAAAAACGGCTCTTCTGGGCCCAGAAAACACTTCAAATAGAAGAGCGAACAACGTTTCGACCTTTGTGAACCTGACGATGACCGAAGAAGGTCGAAACGTTGTTCGCTCTTCTATTTGAAGTGTTTTCTGGGCCCAGAAGAGCCGTTTTTGCATATAAAAATTCTCAACAAGTGGGTTTCTCGACATCACTGAATGTGTAACAATGTGTCAATCACACGGTTTCTGCTATATCTAGTGTTGACGAGATCTTTTGTTCAATAACATAACTCATCAAGCCTGCAAGACACTACAGAAGTAGTTGAGACGGTTTTTTTTTAATTCTTTATTTTAATAATACCAACAAGGGTCTTTTTAACTGGAAAAAAGTAGTTCAATTAGTACTTATGTATAAGATTCTGGGTAAATCATCAATACTCACTTCAATGTACGGGTTAATTCAACAAATGTATATTTGAAGCTACTGTTATTTCAACCAACGTTTACTTCATAATACGAATTAAGTTAACCAGTGTTAACCTCGAGATACGAGTTAGTACAAATAATGTTTACCTCGTGGTACGGGTTAGTTGAGCTTTTCTCAAAATATGGGTTACTTCAACTAGTACCAACCTCAAGTTATAAGATAATTGAACAAGTGTTTACTTCAAGATATGGATCAGTTCAACTACTATTAACCTCAAAATGTGGGTTTGTTCATTTATTGTTAACCAGAAGACGTAAAGGTATGTTCAAATAGTGTTCATCTCAAAGTAGAGTTAGTTCAACTAGTGTTATCCACAATAGCACACCTGATAAAATAATCACAGTAATGTCAAGAATGGTCACAGCGTTTTATTAAGTATGAACTTTTCAACTGAATGAAAACTTGAGACTGCTTAAGAAATACATGCACGTGAAAATACCCAAACTCTCAAATCTCTCTTTTTACCAGTTACTAAAAAATAACGTTCCAGCAGTAATTATTAGCCCCAAATTCTTTATGGTCATTTTCTATATGAAGTGATAAATCAAGATAAAAAGTATAGAGGTTATAGAAATGGCACATCATCCTGAAAATTTGAAACTTTTTCTTGAAAATAAAAACTAAGGGTAGAGAGGATTCGAACCCAAAGCTCTTCTTTACATAACCGGAGTTAAAGATTGGATAGTGAGAACACTTCGCCCAACTTCTCATTAAAAAAGTGAATAAGAAGTTAGCTGGTTAACTTCTCATTCAAAGAAACAAAGTAAGGAGTTAGAAGTTTGATTTTACAGAAAGAAAACTTTAACATTGTTATGTAGCTTCATAGCCAAACATATTATATTTCCTGAAAAAATAAAATCTAAAATTCGACTTCAGGCTAGCGACTATTGTGAAAACATAGATCTGAGTCATGATTTTGACAAATCTGCTGGAGTTATTCTATGAACTTAAGAAAATTTCTAGCTCTGTTATGTGCTTCTAAAAATAAGTCGTTAAAGATATTAGAATCAAAGTTTTGTAACAAGTAACTCAAATCTAAATTCAGCTACACACACACACTCAAACTTTAGGGTGATTTTGCCATATATATAACAATAAAGCAATTTCTTACAAGCAGAGAAAAAGCGACAAGAATCTTTGGCATAAACATGTATATGAATCCAATACATTATCATAGAAAATTCGATGGCTTACGATGAAAAATTAGGCTTACCATCAGCAGAGGAGGAAGCTGCGCTGTAGGACCGAGGAAGATGTACCACGTTCCCTTCTTTATCTGTCATGATGACGTAAATACGAAGGAAATAATATATATATATATATATATATATACGAGTGAAAGTCTATGTTATATTTTGTCCATCAGCTTTACTGAATCTCTAAATCGTTACAGTAGAAGTTTTGTTTTTGTGTTTGTGAAAAAGTTTCGAAGATTGATTAGTAGATTTACTATGCTAAAATATAATTAAAATAATTTAAGAAATGGCGATAGTTGAAGACAAAATCACTTCGACATTAAGTGTACATCATTTGCTGCTCATAAGTACCTGCTCGTGATATGAATGTAGAGGAAAAGCAACAGTTGCTCCAAGAACCGCAGCTGCAATTAAACGACGGCCGATGAAAGAGGAGCCGCGTTAAAAGGTGAGACTATATACAGTCAGATATATGTCGTATAGACCCGCCCTACGACACTCGAGCTGAATAGCCGCTTCGTGAATGCTGGCGCCTGACTAGATGTTTCATTGGATGATGATAGTAATGCGTCGCTGGTGCTGTCCTATCGGCTTGCTTCGTCAGCAAACATCACAAGCTATAATTGAACTAGCTGGGACTTATGTTTGATATAAGTGTCACATAAAAAATAAAAACTCTTTGAGAAATACATTGCTGTAAAAGACAATATTAACGAGCAGGACTGGTAAACATTTTCAAACTTTTATATATTTAAATTTAAGCATTAAGAGAATAACAAAGCAGGAACTTGCTCTCCTATCGAATATCACTATTTTATCTGTATGTTACGATAATCATACGCACACAATGTGTTGTAACTAACCCATACTTTATTTACACTCAAGTATCTTAACTGGAAGAAAAGTGTGAAAATAAATTAAATAATGAAATCACCATGGCTTTCAATGCACAGATTACTGATAATATTATATTTAAGTAATTACAAGCTTAACAATAAATATCAACTACGTTTTCTGGATGTTTCAATGATGATAAAACTTTCATAATGTTATATTACAAAACAAGTGTCAACTACCTGCTATTAATGTTTCTTTTGTCATAGAACGTGTTTAATATTAGATCATAAAACAAACATCACAACAAATATTAACTACGTTTTTTGGATGTTTTTTTTATTTAATATAACTTGTTTAGTATCACATCATAAACGAAACGAGAGCTTTGAAAGAAAAGAAATTCTTCATGCGGTGCTATCCAAGAAATGTGAAATAAATTGTTATTGAAGTAAACAAAATAGTATGATAAAAATACTAATTTAAATTTTAACTCTTAACATTTAAAAAAGAGTAAATGTATACAAGAGTAAATGTTTTGGAAGCTTGTTATGAAAACATTTCAAACAGTTTGCAATAATTAACTAAAATCGGGACTGTTTATTCATCAAAAGATTTAGTGTTTAGAGAAAGGGGGAGTATGTTTTAGATGTGACAGATTTTCAACGGAGCCTTTTGCAATAAATACTACGATGCAGGACTATTGACAGAATGCATGGTCGTCAAAAGGAATATCACAGTAAATTGTGCCATGGACGGTAACATGATAAGGCTCAAAACATAGTTTTAATATACTGTACTCGATCCATGTAGTTTTATCGTCTGAAACAATTCAAAAGCGAATGTCTAAAAAGATAGCAACATGTTGTAAATGAGATATGTGTTCATGTACACGAATTTTTCAACTAAGCCTATCTTTAAACCTAACTCTTTCTTATCGCACACTGATATATCTAATATCCAAGTCGCCTGATGATTAGAGTACCCGTATTGTGAATTTGAAAATTCATGGTTTGATGCTTATTGTTATAAAAATGTTCTGGGTGGGGTGTAGAAAGGACAGTACAATCCCAAGAGTTGAAGATAGGATTACAATCTCGAAGTCAGGGATAGCAAGTATCTCCTTACTCGAGTTTGCATTAAAATTTGAAAAAGTTATTGCACAACGTGTTTTCACGTTTACTTCTTCATCACCATTCATACTCTGAAATGCTTTTGATGGCATAAAAATAAACATTTATTCCTCATTTCTTAACATAGAAATTAACTTATGGACATTTTTTGCTGTTGTAAATCTTGAAATATTCGTGCAGATGTAAAAACTATGCCTTTAACAAGAAAACCAATGTTATATTTTAAAATGCTTAAAAGTAGACTTGTACTTAAAACCAAAAACATCAATAATTCTTACATTCGTCTTATACGTAAGTTCGGATGAAACTTGCTTAACATTTACAAAGTGACTTTTTCTTATTTAGTTGTAAAACATGATAAATTAAAAATAATAATTTGATTAACTCATTTTACTAATCTTAAATTTATCGTAGCGTTTTTCAAAAGTAAACAAAAAGATACAAAGTTAATTGTTTGTGCTGGGTAACCTTAACAAAAGCAAAAACTGTAAACATGCAACTGGATTCAAATCAATGATCACTCATGTTTCAAGTAATTACTTTTTTTTACTCATTTAAAACAATTGATAAAGTGAAACATTTGACAATTGATAAAGTGGAACTGTTAGGCACTGGTTAAAATGCTGATGGGGCTAAAAAATTTTTTTTTTGCTTGTCTGTTTTGGATAAAATTAAAAGGTACATATTTTCAAACGAAACAATCCTAACACTTTGCATAAACACAACAAAATAAAAACATTGTAAAGTTACTTTGATACCCCACAAATTTCAAGTCATAAGGATGGATATTCAAGCGTTTCTTAGCGTCTTATCAGCGGATAGAAACACTATCATTTTATAACATTTTGTGTGATACATTCAACACGAGCTGTTTGTTACTGACATGTATAGAAAGTATAACCCCCACAGTGATTTTTAATTACAAGTACTGAAAGTTTCATCTGACACGGATATTTCAATAGGTATCGATTATATAGAGAAAAGATTTTGACACGCTGGCGAGGGTCTGTGACATGCTCGTTACGTATCTGGATATGTGATTGGTTTTGAGTTTTAGCGATATACATGATATACTTCCTACAGCTTCTGTCATGAAAACCTGTAAAAACATCGAATCTTTGCGAAAATACTTCATTTGTACCACCTATAGCGTTGTAAATAACTTTCCTAACGATTTCCCACCGCTCACTTCACGGTCTGGGAAGACGCGTTACGTTCGTCCATCATGATCCGAGTGCAAGCTGTCGCATGCAGGTGGCAGACAACCACAGGGTTTTCTGGTGTTTTATTGTTTTCTCTATAAACCGTCAGTTTGGTGATAAATAGCCTTGCACAGATATATGCAATCAGATTAAGCAGTTTATTTTAGTGTACATTTTCATTTAACTGAAAAACTAATGACATATAATAAACGAAAGTTTCAAAACAATAGCAGGCAAAGATGACAACAACGATAAGGTATTCGATATTACAAGCAAAAACTTCATTTACTTATGTAGTTGTTATAAACACATGTGATGATATACGTGCATTTCGACCAGTTATCGACTTTCTATAGTTTTGAATACGACTACTGAAGCTTCTACTGCTAAATTTTAAATTCTATGCTGACTTCTTTCACATATATTCTACTATTAGCTGGAACTTTGTCTTTTGTTACACTCACTTTGGCTATTGATAAAATATGTCAACACAATCGAAATAAATCTTTTGTTTGTTTGTTTAGAACTAAGCACAAAGCTACTCAATGGGCTATCTGTGCTCTGCCCACCACGGGTATCGAAACCCGGTTTTTAGTGTGTAAGTCCGCAGACATACCACTATGCCACTGGGGGGGGGGCGAAATAAATATATAACGACTGATAGCCAAGAGGAAAACATCACTAACAAAACTGGTTACTAACAGAACACAATGATAAAACGCTGGACGGCTAAAAAAATAACAGAGATTGTTAAAAGTTTGGTCATCAACTGGAATTATTAGAATCCTCGACAACAACTAACAACTCTGATAGGCAGCAGGAGTCTTTAGATAGTCTAAGACATGTTAAGTACTAGTTGATTTACCAGGAGGATGAATTATTTACAAATCAAATCATGTACAGAAAATATTACTAATAAAGCTAATAATAGCAATTCTTGTTCTATCGAATCTAATCACAAATACGTTGAAATAAAAATAAAGATGTGACAAAAATAGTATACATTAATTAAGAGTCTAATAACAAAACGCTGTCTGAAATTCTAGCACCATTAAGAAAATCGTATTCTAAACAAATGTCATAAATAATATTAAAATTCTAACAAAAACACACTAGCTATACTTCTGGTCGCCCACAAAAAACATTTGTTATAATTCTGATCCAACTAAACGAATATAACGAACAACACGGGACATAACTAACAATTTCATTTTCGTTAAGGTATATATGAAAATACAGTAAAAGGCTTCAAAGTATTATTTAATAGGAAGCATTAAAAAGAAAGTTTCAAACGCTTAACGTAAAAGGGGCAACTTGAAACACTTTCAACAATCGTATTGATAAGAAAATTGCTTTACAGTAAATAGGAGATGTGTTTTGTAATAAGAAGTATAGCACAGTGAAACATACTTAATATCCAATAGACGGTTTACGTTTAATACGATGTGTACTATGAGAATTAGTCGGTGAAGTAAATATATATATATATATATGAATAATTGATTAAAAGTGTGTAACTGAATTAGAAATGTTACTGAATTTGGAAGTTTAATAACTTTTCCCCAAAGATACATGATATAAATGAATACATTTAATAATATTATAGATTCAGACTTTCCTGGCATGATTTTATTTCAAATAAATCTTTGTAAACGTGCTACATGATCTTCATTTGCTTTCATTTTTGCTAAGTGCACAAGATTGTAAGGAAATCGCAAAATGATATCCTAGTCAAATCTTCAATTATACATGTATAAACGACTTTGTTTCTCTTCAACATCTGTGAAAGGTTTTGTATAAATTATACAATATTAATTTCCCGCGGGTTAAAGCAGAATTTTATTTCATTATCAGCGGATTACCTTGGTTAGAAATCATATAGTATTTGTTGGAGAGCCGTGCTTGGCCTGAGGGTTAACGTGTTTGGATTGTAGAATCCTCTTACTGTTAAAACTCCTAGGACCTTTAGAACTACGAGAACGCTGTAAAAATAACAGATAAATATCTTATTGGATTACTAGCCCAAGCGTTAGCGATTAACACTGTTGTGTAATTGCTTTACCTCTGAAATGTAGGTTTAAAATGAAAGACGGCCATGCGCAGATAACCCTTAGTGGAGTTTTTGCTCAAGACTGCTCAAACAAAGGAACAAAGTAATAGAATACATGAACATTGGAACTTACGTTATTACAAAATAAAAATATGTGATTAATTAGACAATTACTGTATTTCCCGCCGTCTAAAATGTACCTCCATTTGGATTAGCTAAATTTTGATAAAAAGGATAAAGATAAGAATAACGTCACAAGCACTTCCACCAATCTTACCAAGATGTTTAGTGACTTACTGTACATAAGTCCTCTTGCCAACTTCTTGTTTTTTCTGAGCTATACGCTTATCAAAACGTTATTCTAAACCAATTCTCTGTGTGCCTTTTTTCTATGTAGAAGTCATAATATGGGCTGTGTTAAAAACACTGATTCAACTAAACTGTGACAGAGAACTACTACCGAAAACAGGTCTTTGTTTGAAATTGTTACACAACAACTAAACAGAGTAATCTGAATGGAACCAAAACCAAAACTTACGAGATTTTGCAAATGGCTGCTGTTATCGGGTGCTGTTTTCGTAATTTTAATTTTCATATGGTCTGATAATGTTGCCTTAACACTAAGATCGTTTGAGGTGAGTAAAAATGTCATCGTTTGATGGAAAACAGACAAATTAGACTATCGACTGGTTTATCTTAGCCTATTGCAGAAGCGCCAGTTAATTTTGTGATCAATTATGATTATCCTTTTAGTTATTTGTTATTTAATACTAAGTAACTTATACATTTCATTCTGGGTCATAAATAAAGGCTTGGGTTACTGTCTAATATCGAAACGCTTTCTCTAGGTGTAGGCCTATGAGTAACGTAACCTTTGGGCTAGAAGATGCATAGTAAATGTTTGAGACTTATTTTGTGGAAAAAATAGCGTCTTCGACGCCGGGAAATACGGTACTACCCGTCTTATGATAACACAAGATGTACTAATTAAAAATATTTTTGCATGACTTTTATAACATGTATTATGTATTTTGATGTATTGTTATTCTTAAAATGGTGATTTTGAAGACGCATTAAGTTTAATTACGATTTGTTTGACTTATCAAATGCTACGTGATTCTCTTACTATGTACAATTAGGACTATGTTGCTTACACTTTTACGAAACAACAAAAGTACCCGGCTATGACTTAAAAGTGAATTTTTAATTAGAAGCAGTGGGCTCTATATATTTTAAGTCATAGCTTATGAACCTAACTCTTCGTTGTATACAAATATACCAGTTTTTTGAAATATTTGTTTGTCGGTCGTTGGCTTCATGTATTTTGTTACTAGCCTCCTTGCTTAATTAAAACACTGGTATTAAATATATAAAATCGAAATGGCTGCTAATAATCAAACCTTCCGCTCAATTGCTTTATACAATTTAATTATTTAGTTCCTAACTGCAACTTGTAATACTAGGTAGACAGACAATTCTACTTTATGTGTTTATTGATATCAAGGTTTGGCGAAGCGTGTTTAATAAAGGAATAATGGTTTAATAATAATTATATAAACTCAACTTTAGTTTTTTTAGTGAATATAACATAAGGATTTTTTCTTTAAATTTTCCGTTAAATCATAATTTTTATGAATGCATTACAATATTACAATCGTATACAAATTTGAAAAAACAACAACTCTATTTTCTCTTTAACTCCTCCTTAGATATTGTACTTGGACTCGTCAAACATAGCTTAATCAATTAGGAACGATTCAGAATGAGTTAAGAAGTTATTTGTATTTTGAAATAGTTCCAATGACAGCTTAGTATAAATTAGTCAGTAAGGACACTGATTGGATTTCTCCGCCTTCCTTGTTCCATGTGGTAGTGAAAACTCACAATCATTAATGACATATTTAGGACAGAGGACACAAGCATCCTTTATATTTATAGCTGATAAAACATTAATTCTTCTATTGCATTTCATTTTCAAAGTCAGTCATTTGAAAGACTTAGTTTAATTTAACGGTGACCACTCTCGCTCTTCCACCATTTGAAGTGGACTTTAATTTTTAGTTTGGTTTGGTTCGAATTTCATGCAAAGCTACACGAGGGCTATCTGCGCTAGCCGTCCCTAATTTAGCAGTGTAAGGCTAGAGGGAAGGCAGCTAGTCATTACCACTCAACGCCAAATCTTGGGCTACTCTTTAACCAACGAATAGTGGGATTGACCGTCACATTATAACGTCCCACGGCTGAAAGAGCGACCATGTTTGATGTGACGGGAATTCAAACCCACGACCCTCGGATTATGAGTCAAGTGTCTTAACCGCCTGATCATGCCTGGCTTGGACTCTGATACTACATCATTAGGACTACAATGGATGAATGGTTAAAAGTGCTTCGAAAACTTCTTGGTAACATTAGATTTTAGATAAAATAGAAAAAACAAACATCATGCTATTTGCATAATCGAGGATCAGCGACAAACGACAACACTGAAACTAACAGACAGGGAAGGTGACGAAAGCTATACTACAATTATAGCCTTGTTCGTCACTCAAATAATGCAGTTTTTGGCCTAGAAGTTTCGAGAAGCACTTCACGAAACAAGAGAAAATTAGTGAGAGATAGTTCAGTGTATTAAGAGAGAAGTGAAATCTCTAATAATTCAAAACTGCAACTTAACACAGCCTCACAAGAACCTCTACCTAATGTTAGTGAGCTCTTAGAAAAAAACAACTAGATGTATTGGAACAAAAAACTGGATGTGTTAGGGTGACAATCAGGAGAGTAACAAAATGAAAGAGTGCCAGAAAACTCCAAGAAGACTAAAATAAAAGAGGCAAAAAATAAAAAAGAGAGTAAAACTTACTAACTAAACTACATCAAAACTTTACAGAAAATGTGGGTAGGTGTCTAGTCAACCCATACTCCCACAAATAATGAACTTATACAGTGCCAAGAAAGCTGTGTCATAGCTATGGAAAGAACAATCATTATGCACAATATTGCTAACCACATTCCACAGAAAGGGCGTAAATAAGTAGGATTTAACAATATTTGGTTCATTCAACATAGCATGAGAGAACACTTTCAGAAACTCTAAAAATTGTTGATTCTGCTCGTGTATAAAGTGATGACTAATTTATCTTTCCGTCAATCACAAAGGTAAAATAGAATAGCACCGAGGAGAATCACGGTGACAGAAACTCGCACTTAAAACAGTGGAGCAACAGTTGACATTATTGATGCATAGGTTATAACAAATTATATTCATACGTCACAAATTAATGTTAAAAGTGTATGCTTTTGGTTCAAGAAATTCAATATCACTAGCGGGATATTTTCAAGTGCCAATGTAACACCAAAACGGTCTCTAAAGTAACACTTTAAATCACAAAATTACATCATAGATCGCCTCCGAGTTACGTAACGGCATCCGATGTAGGGATTTTATCTATGGAAATTGCATTATCAATCCCAGATGACTCAGTAGTGGGTATGATAACTTATAACTCTATAAATCAGGCTTCGATACCCGCGTGCCATTACATACAGTGACAGAAATGGAATCTCTTTAAGTTATTGGAATAGAAAAAGTCACAGAAAAATACATAAATGCCATCCTTCTTCACCGTAACGCTAAACAGCGAATTCAGAGTCGTATGCAGTTAAAAAAGTTAAAGAATAATCAAAGTGTCTCTTAGAGTGGATAATTAGTTACCTAATCTATATAAAAGCCAGTGTACGTCACATCATGTCACGTTCGATTTCTCGAAATAGGAGAAATCATAAAAGCCAAAATGCATTTACCGGTTAGATTAGTTAGGTTAGTGTCTGACCATTACGATTTTAATGACGGGGATAAAAGGGAGCAAAGAAGATGTGTGTATCGTGAAACATAATAAGTGTGGTGAGTGTTGTTGTAATGAGCCTGAAGTAAAGACACCCTATGGGATCACCTAGCCTAGAGCAAAGTGCACGAAATTTATCATGAAAGCAAAAGTATCGATTCAGTTTTAAATTTTAATCGTTTCTAAATTAAGCTATTATTTGTTGTAGCACTAAAATTTTTCATAAAAACAAACCTCGTTAATCTCCAGTTTCCTTTTATTTATGATTCATTTTATACGTTTAGTATATAGACTAACAATGATAATATACTTTGTTGTTGGTTAACGTGGCATAAAAGCAATTGTTGGAACGTAGTGTTATAAAAATGCACTGGCTTTTATGTATATTAGAAATTCTTGATCTGATCTAATAATTTTTATATGCAAAAACGGCTCTTCTGGGCCCAGAAAACACTTCAAATAGAAGAGCGAACAACGTTTCGACCTTCTTCGGTCATCGTCAGGTTCACAAAGAAAGGGTTACTGGTCGGAAGCTGACCACATGTTTGGGAGGGGTTGTATAATTGAGTGTTGAAATGTAGAGGGCGCGGTTTGAATATATAATTTTGTCTATAATATTAATATAGGTATAATGGTGTTCCTTTATATTGGTTTATTTTGGGTTTAAGTTGTTGTATAAGTAAGGCTTCTTTAATTTTTCGTTTGTTTATGTTTGTTTCTTTATTTAGTATTTTAGTGTTTTCTATGGTTATGTTGTGTCCATTTGACTTGCAGTGTTCGAAAACGTGTGAAGGTGACTTTTTATGTTCTTT
Source organism: Carcinoscorpius rotundicauda (assembly GCA_011833715.1). Classification (NCBI taxonomy): domain Eukaryota; kingdom Metazoa; phylum Arthropoda; class Merostomata; order Xiphosura; family Limulidae; genus Carcinoscorpius; species Carcinoscorpius rotundicauda. The sequence continues at coordinate 53,749,718 of CM022399.1, read as the reverse complement.
GAATCTGGTTTCCATTTTTCTACTTGTTTCTCCTATATAGAAGTCGTGACAGTTATCACATTGTATTTTATAAATAATGTTGGTGTGGTGTTTGTCAGTGTAGTTCTTACATAGTATAGACCTTAGTTTTGTGCCTGGTTTTTGAATAAATTTAGTGTTAACTGGAATGTTATATTTTGTTACTAGTTTTTGCCAAATGTTGGTTATTTGTTTGCTGATGTCAGGAATATATGGTATACAGCAGTATATGGTTTCGTGATTTTTTGATTCGTGAGATATATTTACTTTTGTTGGTTGATTTTGCTTTCTGTCTAGGTGTGTGCGTATAATGTTTTCTACGGTTTGTGGAGGAAACTTATTAATGTTGATGAAGTGTTGTTTTATTTTATCTAATTCATCGTTAATTTTATCTGGTGAGCATAGTTTTATGGCTGTGTTTATCTGGTTTCTTAGTATGTTGAGTTTTTGTTTTGTTTCATGTGCTGAGTCCCAAGGAATGTATAGTCCAGTATGGGTGATTTTTCGGTGGATTTCTGTTTTGAATTGTGTGTCGGTTCTTATAATTTTGAGGTTAAGAAATGATATTTGATTGCTTTCTTCCTGTTCACATGTGAAGTTAATGTTGGGATGTATAGAGTTAATGTGAGTGAAAAAGTTAAGTATGTGTTCTGTAGATTCGAATCCCGCAATCGTGTCATCTACATATCTGTACCAGTATAGTGGTGGATGTAATGCTGTATTAATTGCTTGTGTTTCAATTTGTGTCATAAAAATATTGGCTAGAACTGGCGATACTGGGTTGCCCATGCTTAGGCCATTTGTTTGTATATAGTTTTGGTTGTTGAACATGAAGTTTGTCTTTATTGTGGTGAATTCTATGAGGGTTGCTAACTGGTTACTGGGAATGTCTATGATCGGGTTAGGGTCTCGAATATAGAGTTCTAAGGCTATCTTGCAGGCTTCTGTTGTTGGAACTTCTGTGAAGAGGGATATAACATCGAAACTGGCCATTAAGGCTTTATGATTAAGTTGATTTAGATTGGACTTGAAATTAAAAGAGTCTTTGATGAATGAGCTGGCTGATGTTGCATATTTGGAGAATGCCCATGCTATGTATTTACCAAGATTGTAGTTAAACGATTCATATGTTGACATTATTGGTCGTAATGGACAATCTGGTTTATGAGGTTTGGGGATGCCGTATATTTGCGGTGTGCGTGAGTCGGTTTTACGTAGGTAGGAATAAAGTGTTTGTGAAATTGTGTTGGCTTTTTTTATTTGTAGTAGTAATTTGTTTAGTTGCGTCTCATGTGTCTTTGTTGGATTTGTGTGTATTGGTTTAAATTTGTTCGTGTCTGATAGGATGTTATTCATTTTTTGTATGTATTCATTCGTGTTCATTATTACTATAGCGTTACCTTTATCTGCTTTTAGAATTTTTATGTTTCTGTCTTGTTTTAGGTTTCTAATGGAATTAATGTCTCTTTTTGTAAGGTTGTTTTTTAGTTTTCTGTTTTGTGAAATTATGTTGATAGTTTTGTAAGAAAATTCTTTGAAAAAATCGTTTAAGATAATGTTTTTAGGTGGTTCTGGAAAATATAAATTTGTAATTTTACCTGGGAAGTTTGGCTGTTGGATGTCAATAAAGTTATCTAAGTTGTCTTCTTTCTGTTTGTTGTTTTTGTTTTCTGTAGAAAGTATCACAAGTCTCCTGGCTAGGTCTTCTAAACATGTTTTGATTTCTATGGTTGGAATGTACCTTGGTGCTATTGCGAAGTTGAGTCCTTTGTTAAGTAGATGTATCTCGTCTGTGTTTAATTGTCGGTCAGATCTGTTAATTATGAGGTTGGTCAACGGTTTGTCATGTTGATGTTTTGTTGTGGCGGATCTTTTTGTCTCTATCGTTTTTAGTATTCATTTGGTTTATGTTTCGTTGTATTAGTCCGTAAATCTCTGGTTTAATGCAGCATGCTAGTTGATAGTCTAAGTTCATTTTTTGTTTTTGTAAGTCATGTAGTTCTTTGTATTTTGTGTTCAACATGGCTTTAAGAAGTTTTTTCTGTAAATTTTGGATAATGTTTGTGTATTTATTAAAATCTTTTGAAAGTTTTACCTTTACAAAATTAGGGGTTAGTTGTTCTTTTCTACATTGTTGAATAAAGTTGATGTCATTTCTTCTATTAATGATACGTAGGTTTAAATTTCTTAGTTTCTTAACAATCGTGTGAGCGTGTACTGTTAATGGTGGTGTACTGTATGCTTGTTCAGACATAATGGAAACAGGTAAGTACAAATACACTGAGAAAAAACAAAAAACTTACACTTCTCGAACAATTGCCGTGGTGAAATAACAATCAGTGATGTCGAGAAACCCACTTGTTGAGAACTTTTATATGCAAAAACGGCTCTTCTGGGCCCAGAAAACACTTCAAATAGAAGAGCGAACAACGTTTCGACCTTCTTCGGTCATCGTCAGGTTCACAAAGAACAAAAAACAAAAAACTTGAAAAACTAAGATGTAAGCAACAGAAAAGACATCAACATGACAAACCGTTGACCAACCTCATAATTAACAGATCTGACCGACAATTAAACACAGACGAGATACATCTACTTAACAAAGGACTCAACTTCGCAATAGCACCAAGGTACATTCCAACCATAGAAATCAAAACATGTTTAGAAGACCTAGCCAGGAGACTTGTGATACTTTCTACAGAAAACAAAAACAACAAACAGAAAGAAGACAACTTAGATAACTTTATTGACATCCAACAGCCAAACTTCCCAGGTAAAATTACAAATTTATATTTTCCAGAACCACCTAAAAACATTATCTTAAACGATTTTTTCAAAGAATTTTCTTACAAAACTATCAACATAATTTCACAAAACAGAAAACTAAAAAACAACCTTACAAAAAGAGACATTAATTCCATTAGAAACCTAAAACAAGACAGAAACATAAAAATTCTAAAAGCAGATAAAGGTAACGCTATAGTAATAATGAACACGAATGAATACATACAAAAAATGAATAACATCCTATCAGACACGAACAAATTTAAACCAATACACACAAATCCAACAAAGACACATGAGACGCAACTAAACAAATTACTACTACAAATAAAAAAAGCCAACACAATTTCACAAACACTTTATTCCTACCTACGTAAAACCGACTCACGCACACCGCAAATATACGGCATCCCCAAACCTCATAAACCAGATTGTCCATTACGACCAATAATGTCAACATATGAATCGTTTAACTACAATCTTGGTAAATACATAGCATGGGCATTCTCCAAATATGCAACATCAGCCAGCTCATTCATCAAAGACTCTTTTAATTTCAAGCCCAATCTAAATCAACTTAATCATAAAGCCTTAATGGCCAGTTTCGATGTTATATCCCTCTTCACAGAAGTTCCAACAACAGAAGCCTGCAAGATAGCCTTAAAACTCTATATTCGAGACCCTAACCCGATCATAGACATTCCCAGTAACCAGTTAGCAACCCTCATAGAATTCACCACAATAAAGACAAACTTCATGTTCAACAACCAAAACTATATACAAACAAATGGCCTAAGCATGGGCAACCCAGTATCGCCAGTTCTAGCCAATATTTTTATGACACAAATTGAAACACAAGCAATTAATACAGCATTACATCCACCACTATACTGGTACAGATATGTAGATGACACGATTGCGGGATTCGAATCTACAGAACACATACTTAACTTTTTCACTCACATTAACTCTATACATCCCAACATTAACTTCACATGTGAACAGGAAGAAAGCAATCAAATATCATTTCTTAACCTCAAAATTATAAGAACCGACACACAATTCAAAACAGAAATCCACCGAAAAATCACCCATACTGGACTATACATTCCTTGGGACTCAGCACATGAAACAAAACAAAAACTCAACATACTAAGAAACCAGATAAACACAGCCATAAAACTATGCTCACCAGATAAAATTAACGATGAATTAGATAAAATAAAACAACACTTCATCAACATTAATAAGTTTCCTCCACAAACCGTAGAAAACATTATACGCACACACCTAGACAGAAAGCAAAATCAACCAACAAAAGTAAATATATCTCACGAATCAAAAAATCACGAAACCATATACTGCTGTATACCATATATTCCTGACATCAGCAAACAAATAACCAACATTTGGCAAAAACTAGTAACAAAATATAACATTCCAGTTAACACTAAATTTATTCAAAAACCAGGCACAAAACTAAGGTCTATACTATGTAAGAACTACACTGACAAACACCACACCAACATTATTTATAAAATACAATGTGATAACTGTCACGACTTCTATATAGGAGAAACAAGTAGAAAAATGGAAACCAGATTCAAAGAACATAAAAAGTCACCTTCACACGTTTTCGAACACTGCAAGTCAAATGGACACAACATAACCATAGAAAACACTAAAATACTAAATAAAGAAACAAACATAAACAAACGAAAAATTAAAGAAGCCTTACTTATACAACAACTTAAACCCAAAATAAACCAATATAAAGGAACACCATTATACCTATATTAATATTATAGACAAAAAATTATATATTCAAACCGCGCCCTCTACATTGCAACACTCAATTATACAACCCCTCCCAAACATGTGGTCAGCTTCCGACCAGTAACCCTTTCTTTGTGAACCTGACGATGACCGAAGAAGGTCGAAACGTTGTTCGCTCTTCTATTTGAAGTGTTTTCTGGGCCCAGAAGAGCCGTTTTTGCATATAAAAGTTCTCAACAAGTGGGTTTCTCGACATCACTGATTGATCTAATAATTATTCTATGAATACGCCATGAACTCATTTTATGAACGATCTTAATTTTGATTGGCTTACAAGAGAATTTAGCGACGTTTGACTGTCTTAATTGCAATTATTTACCTCTTTGCTGATTATACTTGATTTCGCAAAATTTATTGATTTCAGTCAGCTTTGAAATATGAAGTTATAGGATAACAATGGGGGGGGGGGTACTTGTCTGGTCATTTTTTCCGGGCTAGTAAAAACATAATACTTGCAAAACGATTGTTAACACTGAGTGGCGTATTCACATTTGAATGTCACGTGGGTAAAATATAACTTCTTTTTAACGAATGAGAATACCACTTTATGCTGGTATATCCCACTATAATAGTACACATAGATAGTTAACGTAACAGAACACAAAGACATATACACCACAAGATCAAAACACTTATTTTTTTAAATAAAACTCACAATAATATCAAAATTCAGCATCTACTGTATGCATTTTGATTCTCTCTACATTAAATGTATATATATATATATATCTGACGTGAAGATCGTGTATTCTACCAGGTTATTAACCTGATCACAGCAACACAAACTTTTAAAGAAAGACCCAGGTCATGATCGCTACAAATGTGTAAGAAATATGCCATTAACAGATGCAAATTTCATTTTCACTTTACAGCTCACTGATGATATGATTATTTAGAAGAGATCCCGTACCGTCTCCGTGCGTGTAATCACTACTTGATACAATAATTGAATAGTGTAATACAAAGCAGGTTATAAAACATTGTGCCTAAAATACAATCAATCCTATTCACAAAATCTAGAAAACTAGCAAAGAGCCTAACGAACTACATTAAGACGAGGCTGTTCTCCAGGTAGCTTAATGAGTGGATAGCTGTATGCTTACAGAATTACAGTGCTGAAATCCGACGTTTGATTCCCTGCGGTGGATGAAGCAGATATTCCGGTGTGGCTTTACTCTGAAAGAAACAAACATAAAAAAACACGAATCAACTAAATTATTAGGTACCACTGACGATTCGAAACTTACACGGTTAAAAATATACAAATAATAAAGTTTAAAATCTGTCGAACGTTAAGAGTCTCACTGGCAAAAAGCAGGGTACATCCACTCAAAATACATTCAAAATATACAAAACCTGCATACAACCAGTCATAGAATATACATGTTCAGTATGTATAAACACCGCACCATCAAAATACACCTATAAATCATTCAGAAGCCAGTTTTAAGATAAATTCTTAAGAAAAAAATCTTATATATTACTGATAACTTTAAGGATGTCACTACAAGGAACTGAATTCTGAAACCTTTGCTGTTCTACTCATGAGTGTCTTGGAAATTTCGAACCTTTTTTTTCTGCACATCTCCTGAAGCGTTGTTTCGCTACGTAGATTGAATTATGGTTTAGAATCCTGAAACAAGTTCCACTCCTCTGTAAAATTCAGGTTAGAATGCTATTTAACATGGGTAGAATCGTACATTAATTTTCTTAACTCTACATTGACTTATGAAGTCCAAAACCATAATAGAAATATACAAAAAATATTGAAACAATAAGAACACACTTTTCATATCACTATACCCTACAAATAAAAAAGAACCTAAACACTGACCAGCTACATCAAAAACAGCAGATTTGAACCTCAGTACCTATTTTATAAAGTCGTTTTCCACCTCACTTTGTAATACATATTCAACACTCTTTTGACCAAAAAAATTACTTCCACCATTTACGCTCCACAGTAAAATTAAACACTGACCAACTACATCAAAAACAGCAGATTTGAACCTCAGGACCTATTTTATAAAGTCGTTGTCCACCTCAGTTTGTAATAAATATTCAACACTCTTTTTATAAAAAAAAAATTACTTCCACCATTTACGTTCCACTGTAAAATTAACTATTTTTTATATAAGCGAGAAGTTTGTTATCAGAATAATAAAATTAATAATGAAAACACATATGTATGCAATTAAGCATAAAAAATACGAACAATTTAGAACAATTGTTAATCCATACTTTTTCATAAAGTATTTTATATAATCCAGACCAAAAAGTTGGCTAAATTGAAAAATATGAAACGAACTCCCCAGTGGCACAGCAGTATGTCTGCAAGCTTAGAACTCTAGATGTCCCCCGCTTGGGACAGCGATAAGTCTTCGGACTTACAATGCTTAAATCACGGGTTCGATTCTCTTCGGTGGACATAGCAGATAGCCCCATGTGGCTTTATTATAAGAAAACACACACACAGAGAACTCTAAAGACCAGGTTTCGATATGCTGGGGGGCATATCACACATAGCCAATTGTGTAGCTTTGTGCTTAACTTCAAACAATCAAACTGAAATGAAAATTAATATATTATGCAATAAAAATATTAACTCAACAATAATATTTATCAAGAAATATATCCTGAAAAACATCGCTTACTAACCGATAAATTTATGTAATATTTCGACTTTGCTCTTAAGTGCAAAGTTACAAAATGGGTTTTCTGTGCTCCCCCACCACGAGTATCGAAACCTGCGTTTTAGCGTTGTAAGTTCATACACATAGCGTTTTACCAATGGGGGATGCATATTGGCTTCCAAAAAATGATATTCACAGTACTGAAAATTATATTTTATCAGTTATTTTATATTTATTTCACGTAAATATTGCTATATCTTATTTCATTTTTCTATTAGGTTTAAGGTTTACTACTATATTTTTATTTAGTCATTTCTCCTTTTTTTGGTTTATAATAAACAGGGGCGTACTGTGATTTATCCTGATGGGGGAGTTTGTTTTTGAATTTCTCGCAAAGCTACGCGAGGGTTATCTAAGCTAGCCGTCCCTAATTTAGCAGTGTAAGACTTGAGGGAAGGCAAATAGTCATCATCACCCACCGCCAACTCTTGGGTTACTCTTTTAGCAGCAAATAGTAGGATTGACCATCACATTATAACACTCCCACGGCTGAAAGGGCGAGCATGTGTGGCGTGATGGGGATTCGAATCCGTGACCCTCAGTTTATGAGTCGAGTGCCTTAACCACTTGGCCATGCTGGGGAAGTAGAAACATTAAAGGTGGATTATAAAATTAAAAAAAACTGTACAAGATAGCTAATAGAAATAAAATTAATTATTTATGGTCATTAATCATATTTAAGATTAAGTAGTTCCAATTAAGGATAAAAACAAGACATATTCAGCTACTTACTTTATTTATATGTTAATTCCATTCTTCTTGCCCCCCAGTGGCACAGTGGTATGTCTGCGGACTTACACACTAAAAACCGGGTTTCGATACCCGTGGTGGGCAGAGCATAGATAGCCCATTGAGTAGCTTTGCGCTTAATTCTAAACAAACAAACAAAACAAACCATTCTTCTTTCCTTTTGATTGAATAAATTTATTACATCTTCGTAGAAGCTATGAGTCTTTAGTTCCTTAAAAATACTTTTTCTCAATCGTGATTAACGCTAAACTTGAAAGTCTTTCTTTTCGTTGTGCATTTCTTGTGTAGCTGTGAATTCGTTTTAAATGAGAGAAAGGACGCTCGGGTGAGGCAATGGTTGCTGAAAGAGTCCGGATTAACTCACAACATTTGTAGGGTTGTATGTAACTTGCTATTTGCAAAAAATAAAGTAATTGACTCACTGGTTTTTCTTTTTAAAATCAGAGTCAGCGAATAAAACCGAAAGTTCATTTCGTGCATTTGCACATTTGTTTTATGTTGGCTATTTAGTTGGGATTCAATTCGTGATTTTCCAAGTAATTTTAATTGCCTTATGTATACTACTTAAATAATTAAATCCGTCTGAGGTCCGTGTTCTAAGTTCATTGTTAACTAATGAGCACGGTCAAAAGAAAAGCTTCTTCAAGTTAGTGCAAGCAATTAACCAGGATGTTCTATCATATTCGTTCACATGGAATCACTGCTTTTTCCTTTCAGTGAGGCTTAGAGCAGAAATCGGTCTACCATTTCTGATAATGCTTTGTTTTTCATTATAACTCTTGTACCAAACTTGTTCACTAATAAGCTTTCAATAATGCAATAACAATTTTTTCCTATTATCCTTTGAATACGTATTCAAATCTAAAGGATGACACTTCACAAAAAAGTATGCGTACAAAAAATAATAGTATTATTTAATACAATGCTCGAGGCACCTGCGCATCAATGACATTAGAGAGGTAACAAACAGTCACAAGCGTGAGTTGGTGGTCATGAAAAAAACAAAGGTTTCCAAATATCGCAATAAAAGTTACAATAAATTATCATTTATTTTTTATATTATATTTTATGATTGTATATTTTAATGTATATAATAGTACTTACGAAAATGCTAACTTCTTTATAAATCATTTTTCGTTTAAATATTTAGTGATTTAAATTATTTCATATATAGATTATAAGTTGTCAACAAGTTCCCATTTTTCGTGTTTTGAAGTAATATGAACTAATAATTACTTCCTTCATGCCATATAAGGGGCCATTACAACATTTAAGATTTGTTGTTGTTGTTTTTTAATAAATATAAGTATTATTTTGAGTTTTTTTATTCATAAAATTATTCATGTAAGAGACATTTTATAGTTTAAAGAACATGTTATGTAACAAAATGTTTTTAATTAGAAATAAAGCCTTTTCTAGTAGGAATAAAACAAACTAAAATTAACTTAAAAAGGAAGCATTTTGCGAGTTGTAGTTCAACTTTTTTGCAACAGTACTTTCGCCCGCACACGGTGATTACTGATTATGTTCGGTATAATAGTGCTTCCGTATGAATCATTTGCTAGTTCGTAACTTCACATTTAGCTGATACTTAAAAAATAATATTTTAGCATATACTGGGAAAGTACTGCATCCCTTGCTTTCATGGACCTTACGACTTTGATAAGCAAAAAATAACAAATACTCCCATTCTATTATAAATTTTCCTGCTTGTAATGTTATAATTTTCATTATTCTGGCATTTACCATTTAGTTACCCAGGTAACTTTTACATGGTTGAAACTGTTATCTCACTTAGTAAAATATTTTTTTCTTAATTTTTTCATACGTTAATTATATGATGCATGCTTTGTTCAGAGTGTTGTTTTTATAGTCATTATTTTTAATAATCTACTTTGTCCTTAATGTTTTGAGTTAATATTCTTAATTATTTGAGCGTCACTCTAGCTTCGCACTAATACTATGTTGTCATTGGCGGAATAAAAGAAACATTTTGACCAAGTGATTCTTAAATTCCAACATGTTAATAACTGTTAATCACCTGTTTGTAAACATTATCTTTGTGTATAGAATTGCTGTAAGAGACACCAGACTCGCTTTCAAAGACTTAATCTCAAAACGTCTATTTTCCGCAGTGGACACAGCAGATAGCTCAATGTGGCTTTCCTCTAAAGCAAGCAAACAAACAAACAAACAAAAACACGTCAGTTTCAAACTTAAAAGTTTTCTTGGAATGTACGATCATATTCGACTTCACGGAATACTTACAATATATTGTAGAAAAATCCACACACAAAACCATGACACTGGAGGAAACAACAAAAGACGAAATACTACAATCAGTCATCACAGTCAATAGGCTTTTGCAAATGAAATACGTCGTCAAAATTCCAACCGTACCTAAAGATACAAGAAAAACTAACTACCTAAAAGGTATATTGACAACAATTTGGAAGGTCCATGCATTGATATATATCTAGCTCATCGTATAATAAAACAAAGTCGCTAAAGTATTGTTACAACAAATAAAATCCTCTGAAAAAAAGTGTGTTTTCCCCTTTAGAAAAGCTCATGTAAGACGAAGTCTTGAAATATCTTGTTTTCGGCAGAGGTCTAGTTGTTCACCACACTGTTATCAGCGTTGTTAACATTTCGTGGTAAACAGTGCACAGGGCTCAGTATCGACGGGAAAATACTTGCTTCTAATCGCACGGTATCCTATCGTAGAAACTGTAACACCAACGTCAGCAAAAGTTGTTATATTAAGCCTAAATCACGTGCTAGCACTCTTAGGTATATCTCAAGTGCTAAAAATGGATAAATGATCACCATTCAATATAAGAGGCTTTAAAATATTGGACGAAATTCTAAGTTTTCAGCACAAGCAAAAATAAACCATGTTAGTTCAGAGCTAATGCTGAAGCAGATAGATTTATGAGAAATCTTAAGAAAGTATTTAGCATCGACATTTTACAGTAACACCCTGGGTACGAAACTACTAATTCATTTCACAACAGAGGGACTTAACAGCCATAACGCGCACGAAAATAAAAATAACTTTACACCTACAATAATGTAGATGCTGTCTAACTAGTACAACACAAAGACTAACGAAGCTCGTGTACAACCCTATTCGATCCAAAGCTTTGCACAGTCACATCTGATAATGAACTACTCGTCAATGTTGAGCGAAAATACCACACAATCACTGGGAAATCGTCATTCTTTAAGCGTTCTTAAGAATCCACAGAAAACAAAATAATCACCATCACACAACTCTACTCCAACCAGTCCAAAACCGAAACATTAAACATAAGCGACGGACACTGCATTCAAAACGACGTCCAGGATATTTTTACTTAAATATTGTACGTACAACTTAAGAAAAAAGACAAATCTATGATCTCACAATTCAGTAGAACAATAAAACAGGAAAGGGAAGAAAGAGACAATAATTGATAAATATTTGTAATGTTCAAGCATCATGTGCGTTATATCTTAACTTCTAAATTACTGCTTTGAGCGTTTAGTTCTATTCCTTATTTCAGACCGGTCGTCTACTAAACTGTATCAAATAGTTTTGTGAAAAAAGTAAAGGAAAAATATAATTTCATGTTTAACTGTACAGTTTTGGATCACAAACAAACTGTAATGCAGTACATATTTAACTGTTCATTGGTCGAGAAAGGTCAGAAAACGGTCAAGGATTATCTTTGTCAGATATAAATGTGGGAATAAACGTCTAGTATATCGTGTATTTTAATTAATTATAAGAGGTCACAAAGACGTTACTACGTTATTTCAACAAGATAAATGTACAATGCTGAAGCTATCTGTTAGATTTTTATAAATGTTTGTACAAGGTGTGTATGTATTATTATACGCAAAACTAAATTTGTTCAGTACACCAAAAACGGAAAATATAAATTGTAGATATTACAGAACACCAAAATATTAGAAAGATAACTGTGGCGATACCACTCAAACAGCGTGGAAAATATTCCATTTTTAATAATTTTTCAGTTTCTGGGAGGGGGAAGACCAGTTACTAGAAACAGCTGGACAAGGAAGGGGTAAAACTAGAACGTTTAGACTAATATTTACGGTTAACAGAAGATATCCAGTAAATCCAATGTCGTGATAAACCTATATTATAGGATGAATATAATGTAAAGTATTTACTGATATTTCATTAAAAAAAAATAACGGCTTAAAACAACTTACGGCATCTGTTGATAAAGTAGAAAATAATATTGGTTTTATCTGTAAAACGTTTTAAGATTAAATTCTTATAAATCAAAGTAATACTGATGACAACATTTTAAAATACAATCTAAAATGGATAACAATAACATTAGTATATTTCAAGCCTCCAAAAATGAATATTTCAGCTGATGAACATTTTCTAAGCTTCCTTTTCCTTTTGCAATCCAAAAGTTCACATTATTTATTTTTGTATTTAATCAGATTTTGGATATTGTGTACGCAAAAATGATATTAACTGCAATACGTTTACTTAAAAAAGGTTTTAGGATTATTTATAATAATAATACGAATCTAAAATATTAAGCTTTGTAAATTAATGTGGCTCTTCTTTACTAGCTTTTGATTTGACCACTTTATAAACTAAAGTAGATTTGATTTGGTTAGAGGTTTCTATTTATCAGTATACTAGTTGTGGAAGACAATATTAAATTATCAAACTATAACTTCACTAGATATTTTTGGCTAGTTACTGTATTGTTTTCAATAATAATGTGTTTATGGTACACATTGAAACCCATGAGCGCCTATTTTGCTACAAACATTTGCTATTCTATGATTTTATAATGAAGTATTAGTAGAGAAACAACAGTTTAATGCTTGCAATTTTAAATTTGCCTCTCGTATACTGATTATTTAGTTTCTATTAAGAATTTAATATTTAATTTCCTCATCTAACTTCGAAATTCAGTGCAGTGGTTGTTCCAGACAAAGTGCTAATTATTGTTTGTATATATTTGGATTCACAAATAATTTATTCGTCGTAATTTTGGAGTAATAGATAGAGGGAAGACAGCTAGTTAGCATTACCCACAATTTTGGACTATTCTTTACCAATGAATAGTGGGATTGATCGTAATAAAAGGACAGTATGCCCAGTGACATTATTCAAACCCACAAACATGAAACTGAGAGTCCACTCCTAACCATCAGGCCATGCCAGGCCTTAGTGTTAAAACTAAATGGATATCATTGTTAAAATGTCGTGCTTTATTTAATACGCAAAAATACTTATTCTGTTTTTACAGGTAATGTTTTACTTTCAAACGACAACTTAATTAGAAAGGTGATGGAACTGCTGATAAAAATAACTTTGTTATAATATGCAGTACCAGCAACGAATAGTATGTCAGAATAGAAGAAACCCTAGTGATAAAAACTCAAACTAAATTCATTTATAACATATTTTAAGTGAGCGAATATGTCAACTTTATAAGTTTTTCTTTCTGGAATGAAAACAATAAAAAGGTTTGTTCTATATATTTCTTTAACTTTCACTTTCTCACAGTATTTTAAATGTCATTTCTTCACAGGAGGAGTTTTTTATGGTTAACAACTAATAAAGCAATAAATCAAGCCTGAATGACTAACTTCAAGTAGCTAGCCCATTCTCACTAATGATATCAATAAATACAATTATATTGCAACATAACCTAAATGAGTTGTGGTCGGGTAATTATTTGCATTTCATCGTAGTATAAATATATAAGAGCAGTACTTTATGACTTTGCAATTTGGGCAATACATTTACAGACGTTTAAAAATTTAAAACCTTGAGAAGAGGTGATTTCGTCGTACTTTTTATAGGGTGTGTGTTTTCTTATAGCAAAGTCACATCGGGCTAACTACTCAGCCCATCACGAGGAATCGAACCTTTGATTTTAGCGTTGTAAATCCGGAGAGTTACCGCTGTACTAGCAGTGAGCTTTCTTTACATCTTTACTGTCTCTTCAGTTATCTTTCCAGTGCAGGGAAAAAAATAATTGTGAATAACAGCTCAACAAGATATATCTAATAATTTAAGTTTTATATATGTGGATATATCCATTTTTTCATCGATAAATCATTTATAGTTTTGATTTTATCATATTAGTAATATTCTTCTTTCTTCACTGTGTAATAAAGAAAGTAAAATATTACAGTTAGTAAGATGTTCAGTTAAGCGCTTATAATAATGCATAACGTCATATATAATACTAAAGTAAGTTCAGCTTAACGCATATGATTCTTAAGGTCATTAATATGTTATGCTGCACTTTAAATCTAGATCACGCAAACAGAAGGATATTTTACAATTAATTTGTCGTTATTATTTTAAAATATTTATAGTTTACCTCTGTATCTAATCCTTTTATTTTATGCTCAATACATTATTCATGTTTCTGTATAAGTATTCAGTGAATGTTATGTTCATTCTTAAGAGCGTTTGTCACACTCTGCTTGTCAGTTCTTCACCTTTTACCACTAGATCTTTTAACATTTATTTCATTAATTTTCTTATGGTTGTTTTTGCTAAACGTAGAACAGAGAAGATAGAGGTTTTTTATTTCAATTCTACTGTTATGTTATTTTACTACTAAGTAATATTTTTTTACAAAAAATTTGACTGGGTGCACTTAGAGTTGTAAAATAGGCTCTTTGGAAATGTTCAGTTCGATTTTCAAACAATACAAAGATAAATGATAGCTCCAAACATTTGTTTTAAAACGTTTCTGTTTTTGTTTGGTTTGTTTTGAATTTCATGCAAAGCTACACGAGGGCTATTTTGCTAGTCGTCCCTAATTTAGCACTGTAAGACTAGAGAGAAGAAAGCTAGTTATCATGACCCACCGCCAACTCTTGAGCTACTCTTTTATCAACGAACAGTGGGACTGAACGCACATTATAACGCCCCAAGGCTGAAAGGGCGAGCATGTTTGATGTGACGTGGATTCGAACCCGCAACCTTTGTATTACGAAAAGATGTTTTCTTATAGCAAAGCTACATTGGGCTATCTGTTGAGCTCACCGAGAAGAATCGAACCCCTGATTTTAGCATTTTAAAGTATTACGAAAAACGTTTCGAAGTTCCCCACACTTCGTAAAATAGTTTTACGTTCTTAAAAGAAATTATTCATGCACCAAAGAACTTTAGGGACTTAATTGTATAGCAAATCTAAACTGAAATCTAAAACTACGACCAATTAGGGTTGTTTGAAAAGAGCTTGACAACAGTATTGTTTCTCGATGACAGTAAGAACAAAAATGTAATCTATTAAACTCTGTCAGTTGTGTAAGCGAAAGAGTTAATGACTGTGATATAGTTTGTATAAACATAAATTACTCGCGTATTGTAACTCCATAATACGAATAACATAATGGGCACGTAAAAACGAACAAATGCCGAATATATATGTATGAACAAGTTTGCTACACGACAATGTAATGTACTAGATTTTATCTTGTTGAACGCTAAATACGCGAATAAACCGTCAAATATTTGAATTTAAATATTAGATAAAAAACAGATTTCTAAGAAAAAATATTCACTACTTTATACAAAGTTTCGAAAAATTAGATTAATATCAACATAAAAAGTAAAATTATGTTTTAATTATTGTATTTTTAATTCAAGCTCATTCACTACAATAAAACCAGTTGAAACTCTTTCTATGGTAAGAAGTTAAAAAGGGTCTATGGTAATTGGTTTGTTTCTGAAATTTGCGCAGACCAACACACGTTATATTTATATGTGCTCTTAGTATTTTATTTTGAACTGATGGATTATTAAAAGCAAACCCAAGAACCAAGTTTCGATCTCTTGATGAGAAGGGTACAAGTAGCTCATTGTGTAACTTTGTGCTTAATTCCAAAAACAAACAAACTAATAATAAGTAGCAACAACACTCAACAAGACGCAAACCATGGATCTTCTGATTCACAGTCCGGTAAGCTACCTACTAGAGTAACTGGACCAATCTCGCCCTTTCATGTTAATGAAAATAGTTCAAACTTAGTTGGTTCACAGTCATACTTTTAGTTCTTATATTTTTTTAAGCTATGAGCCTGTGCCATAACTTCCATTCGGCTAATTTCAGTAAAGGTTGAACTAAGTTTAGTTCCTATCAGGTACTTAGGCCCGAGGGTCACGGGTTCGAATCCCCTTCGAACAAAACATGTTCGCCCTTTCAGCCGTGGGGGCGTTATAATGTTACGGCCGTTGGTAAAAGAGTAGCTCAAGAGTTGGCAGTGGGTGGTGATGACTAGTTGCCTCCCCTCTAGTCTTACAGTGCTAAATTAGGGACTCTAGTGCAGATAGCCCTTGAGTAGCTTTGCGCGAAATTCAAAGAAACAATAAGGTACTTAATAATTAGCTGTAACATTTAAATAAATAAACTGTAGCAGTAAATAATGGAAATTTGTGTTGTTATTAACGTTACGAAATTTTAATATTAGATAGAAATGAAATACGTGCATCTCAACATGAGAGATCTTTTTCTTACACTAGTCAGGCTAACACCCACTAGTATTACTTGATTTCAACAAATGTTTTGCATGTTCTAGTGGACTTAATGTGTTCAACTCAAAACCTGAGAGCTACAGCAAGTTTTGACTACTTTCTTAAAATTTCACAAAGCTTTCAATAAAATCTGTAAACATATACGTGTATGTGTTTGTATTACAGACGGTCACTAGTTACTCACTAAAATTACTGAAAACTGAGCCGTTTTTCACTAATTAATATACACAATGAAATTTTTGAAGCGGCATTGTTATCGATTGTACGGTAAACATAACACTAAAGCGCACAATCTTAGCAAAGTAAAGGTTGTGTGTTAGGTTATTCTTGAGATAAGTGATCAGGCCTTTCCTCCATTCTAGATTACATAGTTCATGTTTTCAATTAGGTTGTACAAACACTTGAATCGGAACGTTAACTTTCTCAGAGGATTCCGATGTTATTAAAATATCTGCTCCGCATTAAAATATTAACTATTCGTTGTTTCTAAACATCAAATACAGGTTTCTTTGTAATAATTAATGACTGAGGACTTTATCAAATGAAGTCATGAATTACTTTTCGCAGTAGTTTCAAAAGTCAAACGTGTTACGACGGAAAACCTTTGCCAAGAACAAAAACACTTTATCTCTGAGATTTATTGAACAACTTTCAAACCATTGATGGCCTACTGTACTATCATAAAAACAACAACAACTACGAGTAAAAGAAATGGACACACACCGATACCTTCAATTGGAACACTGTATGATTGTGGAACAGCAAATTAAATCCCGGATTGTTTTTGGAATGTTTTTCTGTATTATATTACTATATCAATTAACGTCTAGATCAGTTATAAAAAAACGTATGCCTGTTTCACAAGTTTTTTGTTTGTTTGTTCAATAAATAATGGTCATTGTCTTCTTGATGTTTGGGAAGGGAAAGTAACATCCGCAGTTTTTGAATGTTTAGTATTCTATAAAGTTTCTACAAAATAGGCTGTTAAATCGAGCTGACCTTAATTACGCAAACACCCTTCAATAATACTAAGTATTCACATCCTATTGTGAAGTGTACTCTTACTTGACTAAAGCTACATTAGTGGACGGTAACAATATATAAATATTACTCCATGTCGTTACAAAGAAGCTAATATTGAGACGCAGTATAATGTTCCTTCTCCCTCACACATTATTGTCACAATAATTTCTTATTTTACTTGTTTTATAGAAGCAAAGAATCCCATTTGAGCTGATGATAAAATTTTGTCGCTTAATTTTCAAGATACATTTTTAATGTTGTTTTCACACCTCAATTCTTAATTTTGGTTTCCTGAATTAATAATTTATTAGATACTAAACCCAGCAAATTTCATATTTATTAAAAAATGAACGAAAATTGTCATATTTCTTAAAAAAAACTGTAATATATACATACATATATATATATATATATCTGTATTTATAATACATACAATATATACATACACACACACACACACATATATATATATATATATATATCTGCATTTATAATTACAGTTTTTTTTTAAAGAAATATAACAATTTTCGTTTATTTTTAATAAATATGAAACATGTTAATTGACATGTATATATATATATATATATATATATAAGTACATCGATTTGGCAAAAAATGCTAATGATAGTAATACAAATACGCATACCAATCAGCCGAAAGGGTCTAAACGCAGGTGTCATGTGAATAAAACTTAAAGGTTAAAAAGAAAAAAAATCTATGTTATATATTCTACTAAACTCTCAATGGCTGAGCGGTAACTTGATGGCTTATATCGTTAAAGTTCGGGGTTCGACCACTAGAAAATTCGGATATGTAAAGCATTGCAGCCCGAAAATTATTAACAGGTGTCAATCTGCCCCAACAAACCTTGTCCCTGGTTTCTCTAATTGAATTCAAACATCAAAATACTATGATTAGTGCATCTTGTACAATCTGGTGTGCTTTTAATAACTTTTGTTTAATGTTCTTCACAAAATTATTGGAAACAGAAAAATCAACATCAGGTAGGTGAATGTTATAAGAAGGGTTTTGTAGCGATTTTGAAGATTAGAACGAAGTATCTAGAGTCTGCTTTTTCTAACATAAGCTTGGAAGAGAAAATATTTTGTCCACTATTGTCAATAATAGTCTATATGTTAGAAAAATTTCGTTATATTTTAACATGTACGTTTTTTTATACCCTCTATTTGCACTGACACAAGAGATAAAACTGGTGTGGTCCAGTAATTAGCGTATAGAATGAGACCGGAAGGCCCAAGGTTCGACCTTACATGTGTTGTTAATCGTGGTCCACATGGTTATCCGTGAAGAGATTATATCTGTGAGAGATAATGTTGTTACTCACTTATAAATAGGTGTTAAGACAGTGAATGCTACTGACTGGTTCAATTTTCTCTAGTCATTATTTCTAAATTTCGAAAGGTTTTATCTGAACCTTGTTGGGAATTTATCTGTTCTTTCACCTCATGTGTTGCAAAAAGAACTTTTAAGGAAAAAAACTCCAAAACAATGTTACAAGGTATTTCGGCCATATGAGAATGAATTACATCTTCGTATATTTTCGTGTTTGTGCTGTAGGAAGTCGAGAAGGAAAAACTTTATTGCTTTGGTGTATTATCTGTTAATAGACCTTGAATTATTTAAGTTGTAAATTATTAAATGTAAGGTTGTAATACGTTTTAATGAATCAAGGACTTGTCGCATTTCTCAGTGTAATTATCTAGTTCTATTAAATCAGATTAAAACTGCTTACAAACTCGGAGTGAAATGCTTATATCTATATGGCGATTGCGTGGCTTGTAGTCTGGTTATAAAACCCTTAGACACACTCTGATTTACGTTAAGTAATTGCTCTTCGTAATTGTGTTCCACAATTTCTGTTCATAATTTTATTCTATTTGTTTCCGTTTATAGTTATATGATATCATGTTCATGTTCATGTTTCTGCTCTGCTTACATGTATAAAGGTTATTCTCTTGTGTTTCTGTTTAAAACTAATTCTGTTCTTTGTCTGTTCATGAATAGATTCACTTTTATATCTGCGTGTAACTAATACTACTGTGTCTTGTATACAACTATGTTATACTGATTATGTTCCTAACTGTTTATAACTGATTTGTACTCTATTTCTGTTTGTTTACAGTGTGTCAATAAGGTACTACAAATTAGGTACTCTAGCAAATAAAATACATATCTACATTTTTTTTATTTCTTGTTTAATAACTTGCACCAAGAGTAAACATACACTCTAACTGACCTTCAAGTATTTGATATCTTACATCAAGAGCAGCCATATTCTTTAAATTATCTCCAAATATTTTATAAGTTACAACAAAAATAGTCATTCACTGTAACTGACTTTTAAGTTTTTTTGGTAATTTACATCGAAAATAATCATACATTCTAATGAGCCTTTAAGTCTCTTGATAAGCTACATCAAGAGCAGTCATACATTTTAACTGGCTTCCAAGTAATTTCGTAATTTACATCAAGAGTAGTTATAACTTTAACTGACCTCCACGTCTCTTTCCTTCCTAAGCATAAAACTTAAGGCTATATTTTCCTTGCAGTTTTCCGGAAACAGGATCCTGAAATCTACATTTCTTTTCTGCTTCAGTAATGTTGACAGGGTATAAAATTTTATCCTGAAGAGAGATAAACTATACGTAACACCGCTTGCATTTTTAGAGAGAAGTAAAATAGTACTTAACGCTTGTGAGTATGAAGTTGTGTTTTTTTCTGAGCGTCTGAAAGTGGAAGGCTGTTAGAGAAACAAAATTTCTAATTTTGTTCTTTAGAGTCGTATATGCAGAAACTTTCTATTCAAGTCCCGAGTAAAGTATCATTTGCCGTGATTCAAACCATTTCAGAAGATTAAACTCCGAGGTAGCGCGATCGATCCCGGCCTGTTATGCATGTAATCTCCGCCAACAAAACGCCGCCTCACTCCTTGGAATGGTAATAGGCTGAAGACTGTACAGTGAGACAAGGGTTCGATGTGGCGGGTGACGTCTGTCGGGGGAGATATCACACTTAATCCCTTTGCTAGTCTCGCGTTTCATACACCACCTGAGACCAGCCGGGTCGTGACATTGGGAACGCCTTTTAGCTGCTTGACTAAACCCAGCCGCATCAGTTCCAGTCTGAACTGTTGTCTCTCGGGGATAGTTAAGACGCTCCCATCATTGGTCATTTGGGAAACCATGACGATAAAAACACTTCGAGGATCTCACACTCTATACGGCTGCTATAGACCTTGAAAGTTCTGTTACTGTGTAAACTGCACTACACTTGTATAAAAGGGCTTTAATCTTTGTTCAGTGGTCCTAAATAATTACTTTATTAAGGTAGTTTTTATTTTCACTTTTGTAGTCAGTGTTTTACATATACCGCTGTTTAATATTAAAACGCCAAACATAATACAAACACCTAGGCACAATCTTCATATATTATGCTAGGGGATAGACTCTGTTAATAATACACAGTATTTCAGCTTTGCAAAAGTAATATATTACACTAAGGCTCGTCAGTAAGTAATAATTGATAGAATGTGTCAAATATTTAAACATGAAATTTCTGCGAATGTTTGAAAAGCTAAATATAATGTTTTATCTACTACTGTGTCAAATGTTAATAGTTTAATTTACTTTTATTAAAACTTGAAGTTTGAAACTTCAGTTCATGTTTTAAAAGTTGAAATTAATGATTCAACTAAATATTAAACATTCAAGTAGAAAGTTTTATATACTATATACTATGCTAAAAGTTGAAGTAAAGTGATAAAGATAATGAGATAAAATTAAAAACGTGGAGTTTCTGCTTATGTATTAAAAAGTAAAACATAACACTTTGTATATTATTTTAAAAGCTGAGTAATAACTTCTATTTAATGGATTAAAACTAGTATTATAACGATATATTACTGAAGTAAAGACCAGTAGATGGATGATTTACCTTTCGTTACTTTAATACAACTATTATCAACAAGTTCCAATAATGTTTTAAACCAGAAGTTCATGTCACTGTGAATATAATTAGCACATGAACTTATCTTATCTTTAGATATCCTAAACGGGAAACATTGTCATATGTCACTCTAAGAGAAATAAATACCAAATGTTTGTTTGTTTTGAATTTCACACAAAGCTACTCGAGGGCTATCTGCGCTAGCCGTCCCTAATTTAGCGGTGTAAGACTAAAGGGAAGGTAGTTAGTCATCACCACCCACCGTAAACTCTTGGGCTGGTCTTTTACCAACGAATGGTGGAATTGACCGTCAAATTATCACGCCCTTATGGCTGAAAGGGCGAGCATGTTTGATGTGACGAGGAATACGAGTCGAATGCCTTAACCACCTGACCATGCCGAACCTTTAATAACAAAATAGCTTGTCTTATAATTTGATACTTTTCACCTGGAAGTTACAATCACCCTGAATGAAATTAGTAGAAAATTACTATGCATATTATCAAGTACAGCAGGAAATGTGTAACTTCATTTTCACTGAAATTGTATATAATGCTACTACTCCCTGTGAGAAACAACTTTAAATGACAAAGTTCTACTCTTTAAACAAACTTTGTTTAAACAGTATGAAACGAAACTTGATCTCTAAGACATGGACTACTATGCTTTAGATTTGTTCTTGTTTTGAGGTTTTTGTATACAGAATATTGTAAAATTAATGTTTACTCCATATACAATATTATGATAAGGTAATTTATGTAAAAAGTAAATGATCAATAGAAAGTTAAGCTCCGAAGTAAACTGTTAAAATAAGTGTTTCCCGATAAGACGAAGAAAGTCTATCTCTGTGTTCGTGTATTAAACTAACTGTCTCTAATTTTAAACTGGCGTACTAGAAAAAAGATAGTTACTTAGTCAATAGTACCCACAGCCAAATAACTGGCTATTCTAGTCGAACTGGGATTTGACGGTTGCCCCTATTAATGCACCCATCGTCTCAACGTGTAAATCTCCAACAGTGGAGCCTCGGATTGGCCATCCAGCAGACTGATCATTGGGCCACAAGATAAAGAAACGTAATGTACGTGCATAAACTTCTGTTCTGATACTGTTAACAAAAATGAATATCCATTACATTTTGTAGTAATTAATAAAAAATGAAACTGAAATAAGTTGATACGAAACTGAGTTGAAATAAAGACAGGTAGATCAATTTAAGGTAGAAACGGGGCCGTAGGTTGATACATAAACAATGTAATCATAAGCCCAACAAAAAACGACCATTCTGATCTAAAGTCGAAGCAGTACCTGCAAACGTAACTAAAATCAACCTAAAGAATGCATGCAGAACTACAGCCTAACCAATCAGTTCAGTTCATGCGTCTTTCCACCTGCCTGTGAGAATGTCACAATGAACAGAATAAAATGTCCTGACGTTGTGTTTGAGTTGTTTGTTTTTAAATTTCGCACAAAGCTACTCGAGGGCTATCTGCGCCAGCCGTCCCTAATTTAGCAGTGTAAGACTAGAGGGAAGTCAGCTAGTCATCACCACCCACCGCCAACTTTTGGGCTACTCTTTTACTAACAAATAGTGGGATTGACTGTCACATTATAATGCCCCCACGGCTGAAAGGGCGAGCATGTTTGGCGCGACGGGGATGCGAACCTCAGATTACGAGTCGCACGCCTTAACACGCTTGGTCATACTGGGCCTGTTGTGTTTGAGATAGCGCTTGTTTGATACAGCCATAAAATTTATAACCCAAGAACACTTTTTAAGAACAGGTTATTTGGATCCCATGACACAAGCAGCAACTGAAAAATTAAAGCATGTGTACATCGGATTAATTTTGTGAAGGTATAGAGCTACGAAACAAACATACAATATTAATACAGATGCCAACACGTAATATTAATGTCACTTAATACAGAAATAACAAAAATATTACTGGTTAAAAAGGTTTGCTTTATTTTTGTTTCGTTGGGTATAGAAAATACAGAAATATTTTTCTCAGTACACCATGCTTCAGAGTATGCGATGAAATAAAAATCAAAGCATATTACTGACTATCTTCAAAATGATTCAATCCCAGTGGCTCAACAGTAAGCTTCAGGGCTTATAACACTAACATTCGAAGTTCGATGCGGCTGACTTAACGCAGATATCCCACTGAATAGTTTTGCGCTAAATCAAACAATCGCCCTTCAAAATGATTGGAAATGTGAAACTATCAACAGTATGGAATTTAGTTTACCAGATCATTGTGTAGTAATTACTTTGATATCAGTACATCTTCTATCCCGTTTTGACACGCCACACTTTGTAACGACTGAAAACAATTGAATGTTTTTTGATTAGCTATGATTACATCATATTTTTAAAGAAATTATTTTTATTAAACAACATTTTGAACTGTAAGCAAATAAAATTACCTGTTTTAAGTTAGCTATTAAATTGTACACATTTTTATGAAACATTTAAACACAAATACCCGTGTGTTTTAAAACGAACAAAATATGTATATGGTGGACTTTTTTAGTTAAAAGTTACTTTGTAAGCTACTGGAAAGTAGTGATACTTGAAATGATTGTTTGTTTTTGAATTTCGCACAAAGCTACTCGAGGGCTATCTGTGCTAGCCGTCCCTAATTTAGCAGTGTAAGACTAGAGGGAAGGCAGCTAGTCATCACCACCCACCGCCAACTCTTGGGCTACTCTTTTACCAACGAATAGTGGGATTAACCGTCACATTATAACGCCCCCACGGCTGGGAGGGCGAGCATGTTTGGCGCGAACCCGCGACCCTCGGATTATGAGTCTCACGCCTTAACCGTGGCCATCCCGGGTCACTTGAAATGAATGAAGAATATTTACATATCATAATGTGACGTAAAACTGCTTTTACACGATATAATAAAAATGTTATTAAGTAAAGACAAAAGGATGCTTAGATCCTAAGTAGGAAGACATCCCTGTTTTTAATGAAAATTACTAAATAGTAATATAATAGTACTTTCAGCACATCAAGCAAGCATAATTCATATTAATATAATATGAAACATTGCGTTAAACACAGAAAATTCATGCTAATATAATAGTACTTTCAGTACATCAAACACTTAGAATTCATACTGATATACTAGTACTTTCATCACATGAAACACAGAGAATGATACTAATATAGTTGTACTTTCAGCACACCACACACCTAGAATTCAGTATGTAAAAACACTCTGTACAACATTATTATTATTTAATAAGTCTTTTACCAAATACAGGCATGACATTAAGACATTAAATACTTCAAAAACCTTATACAAATAACTCCAAACCAGTGGTTTTAACATAATTTATTTGTACAATCTCATCAGGATGTTTAATTTTACATTATCTTTACTGTTTTCCATAAACAACAGACGAAACAATATATATGCAAAGGAATAAAATCGTGTACACTTAGTTTATTGTTGTTAAAGTTTGTAACACTAGAAAATAATTCAATAAGTCAACTCAAAAAATAAATACATTCAATAGATAAAATTATGCAGTCTTGACAAATAGCATTTTCTCCTCGTGTTTCGGAATATTTTATTTTTCCCTCACTTGTACAGATAAATAATATTCACACTGTCGTTACTTAGTTTAAACTGTCTCTGGTGCCGGATCAAACCCAACACATTTGACTCCTCGTTTTCTAACTAATTCAGAGTGTTATCAAGAAGACAAAACTCTCATAAGACCCATGAGGTGTAGCGGCAGGCTGTCTTAGAACCGCCCGAGTATTCGATGCCTATGTCAGCAAACCATGCGGGTTTTGAAAGAGCTCTTAACGGGGTGAGAAGATGAATGGCTCCCGGTAGCTGTGATTAGATGTAGTGGCTTCGAGAAAATTAATTGTTTCGGCAAACCGTCCATATCGTTGAGCTGAAAGCCTGCAGAAGGATCAGAGGCAGGCATCTTCATGTCAAACACTGGAATGATAGATTGGGACCCTAGAGATAGCTCGTTTATAACGTTCTTCCAATGTATTCATAAACCTGGCCTAAACTGCCAGCTACTTGCCGGAAATCGATTTTTAACTGACGGGCCATGACCTTATCGTCCTCCAAAGGGCTAAGAGAAGACACGTTGGAGAAGTGCAAGCATGACATCCCTTCTTTGATTTGTGTTCATTTAGTTAATAGAGTGTGTCGGTGGCGCCTGTGGTCGGTCGGTAAACCTTTTTTTTTTATATATGAAACTCATATTTTTCCTGCAAAAATTTCACAACCACCATACAGAAATATAAACATAAATAGACAGCTATAATGAAAGATATTTCCTTTTGTTCTTAGAGCTATAGCAGCTTTAGTTATTAGTGTGAAACCGTTTAATTACTTTTACTCGCTATGCAATTAGTATTGAATCACTTCAAATGAAACTACTTGCTTCGTTTTTTTATCAACCTGTCTATCTTTAAATCTTATTTATTTCTTTGTTCTTTATAGTTCACTATATTGTATTATTGTCGAAAAAAAAGAGAAATTGCGCTTTGCCTTTTGGAGTGGTTGATACGTTATAAGTGTGACAGTAAAATCCTATTGAGTGACTAGAGTATTCCATGAATTGGTAGTAGGTGATGTTGACCATCAGTTTTTCACTTCAAAATTAAGGACGACTAGCGCAGATACATTTGTTTTAAATGTATCTTTATTCAAGCTTTTTCCTACTACTTTGCAGTCTCTTCTTACCTTATCTTTTAACCTGTTCCTCGTTTTTTCCACTTTCACAGTCTTCCCGCAATCTCTTCTGTCCTGCACACCAGAACTTTATTTTGTCTTTATTTACATTAGCTTTCATACATTTCTCTATTTCCATGTTCTCTCTCTATATTCTTTGTCTTTCAATCCTTTTCTTAAATTTTTCTTTGTGTTTGCATGTTTCCCTTTCTTTAATTCTTTTCTTCATTTTCTTTATTAAATGTATTCTTTCTCGTGTGTACCATCTTACTTTCGATGTTTCTCCCGCACATTCGGCTTCTCAATCAAGTGGATTTCCAAGGTTCAATCTCCTCGTTGTGCTGTAGTTTCTCATAGATTAAGTCGGCATAGTAGCTATGACAGGTCTCACTGAATAACTATCAGTTCACTCGCTTCAATCCAACAGAGATTGGCCAAATCAATTAACGTTTTTGCTGGGTAAATGTCAGTGAATTAGCCACACGGGGTCTGGAGATCTACGTCTAAAGCCGGGGCATCAAGAGCACGCAATCCGCTTTCTTTAAAGCCTGGTAGGAAGCTGTTACATGCAAATAGCTTTCGGTCGCACCACTCGAGATAGATCGGTCCCCTGCCGTTTGACTGGGGATTCCACGCGTCGCGTTGTGCACGCTCACACAAGCAAAGGGATTAAGGATTTTAGGATAGGAATTAGATAAATGAGCACAAAGACAGTGATTGCTACTATTGGTTAGACGTGCGTAGAAAATCTCTCTTCTAACATCAAATAATCCGAAGTATCGTAAACCGTACCTGGATCGGATAATATTCATAGGTAAAGCGTGGACTCTATTGAGAGATTAATGTTCAGAAATTTCCACATCTGCTAATCCCAACCCCTGTTACTACATACAAAACTAGATCGCTGTAACTCCCTAAGTTATTAATATCTAGCGAATTTGAACTTTACGTACACGTTCACAACTTTTGTTATAATCGAATATTGACTGATAGCAATTAACAAAAACATCAAGGTGCAAAAAATGGCGACTTATACATAAACTTGTAGCTCAACAAACAGTATTGCAGCAATCACGTTTTGATCGATCTTTAGATACAGACAAAGGTGGACTGTAAAACTAGTGAAATCTAAAACTTGAAATTCAATCAATTAAGATATAGTACAGCAGTGAAACAAAAACATCTTGGTTTAATCTGGTTATGGGTTTAAGCATGGATATCACCTGTTGTTAAGGAGCACTCGTGATGTAGTGTTAAAAAATGAATAATAATTACAGCCTAACGCCCCGCAGCTGTATCTCATGAAACATTTATAATGAAAATCTCGTAGCTTTACTTGTCAGGAAATAAGCATTGGTGAGGCATAGCCTAGTTGTCACAAAACATTGGAACAGTTGAGGTTGACTTACTTCTAGTTTATAAGAAAACCACTTTCATTAAAAGTGGGGCATGTTGGAAGTTAGAAAATAGTCCAGTGACGACATATATATAATAAGAAAGGTTCAACCCACTGTTTACCAAACTAAGATAAAACTGTTTTAGAACTATTTTTTTCCTTGACAGTTATTTCTATCAAGACTCAAACTAATTTATAAAATTTAGATACAATCAACATTTTGTTTTGGCAATGATTACTAATGTTCCAAAGTAAGAACATCACAGTTTGTGTGGTATGCACGCACATAAGGAACAACGGAAAGTACATGTAATAAACAATATACATATTACTATAGAGAAAGAACTCGGAAGAAGAATATTTCAATAACAAACATTATTAGCTTACCATAAGCTTCATATTTCACGACAATCCAAGAAGTTACGCAAAGAAAAGGTTGAATTATTTCCGAAAATAGTTTATTAAACACGTAAAATACAATAAAATACAATGACTAAATGCAATTATACATGATAGGCAATAAAAGGAAAATGTTCCAAAAACAGAAGATTTTTAAGTTATATGGATTAACCATTTCTTCACTATAGTTAACTGATGGAAATATTTAAGATACAATTTTCAAGCTTGGTATCAGACATTGATATGAATCGTTACGACGATTTATTCAACTTGTCAAACAGACACTGTTAAAACGAACTCTCTAATCGACATTTAACCTATCTTTAAATTGATTCTGATTATGAAAATTCTTCAGGCAAACCTTACAATTCGAGTTCTGACTTGTTTCAAAATACTGATTATGGAGATTGTTAAAGTGACCAAAAGAGCTTTAACTTGTCGTCAGATGTTAATTATATAGAATGTAAAGGTTAAGCTTATCCGTCGAATTTTATCTTAGCATCAAATATTGATTATAGAAACTAATGTGACCTATTGAGTTTTAACTTGTTATAAATCAGGCAGTAATTATGAAGATTGTTGGAAACGTAAAACTCATAAGCAAATGAACTTTAGTAGAGAAACCAAATACGAATAAATGACGTAGAACTTGGAACTACAACTCATTGTTATTAGTGGGGTAAATGGCAAAGCGAAACTCTAACCTTCTTCAATTTTTTGCCCAAAGAAAGTAGAAGAGGCAATTGATAGGACAGATTCTGATCGTGAGTGTGAAGAACCAAAACCACGTGAAATGAAACATATAAGTGATACCCATTTTGAATTTCCATACGGACATATGTAAAATATTAGTTTGTGTCTATTCCTTTCTCTTTTCAATTATTTTAAAACGATCATGTTAATTTAGCCAAAATATTGGGATTCGTCAATTCTTTGTAAAGTTTATTATAAATATTTATGTAATGGCACTAACTGCTGAGAGCTGCATGCATTTTCAATTTGTTGAAACTGGTAAATATAAAGAAGAGGCTGTTTTGAAATTATTCTGTTACGTGTAAACGTTAAGAAAACATAACTTTCTGCCAGCCCCTAATATTTATAAACCTCTAATTTGATTGTGTAATATAAAGCTCATATTATGATTAAATTAATCCCGAAATTTTCGATTCCCCTGGATAATGGCTACAAAAATATTATTAAATGTCATATATGATATTACCAACTGTAGCTGGTGAACTTAGGAGGGCTTCCTTCACTAGGGAGATTTTAGCAAAACAGCTAATCTGCTTCATTGTTCTGGCTAGGTGTATTTTTAACCCAAACATCCGTTGTATATCTCTGTATAATCAAATATATTTATAGACAATGAGTGGAAGTCAGAGCTTGGTATGTAAACTTTGAACGTAACTCTTTAATTTTATTTTTCAGTTAGGATCAATTACGTTTATTCATATCTTGCAAATGGAAAGACTTTAATAGCCCGTCCACCTTCTGTAATGTCATGTTGTGCTGTGTACACACACTCTTTTTTGAGAGTAGTATTTTACACTCTGCATAAAATTTTGACTTCGTAGGTGTGGATTTTTGTATAATCAAGTGATAATAATATATTTTTTTTAAAACAGGCCAAGTGTAAAGTGTAAGATGCATTTTTGGCAGTACTGCATATCAAACACTCGGTGTGTTATAAAGATACAGTACTGTTACTGTATGATCTACAGTTTACATCGCACTAGAATCCTCAACATTTAGAAGAGTGAAAACGATTTTTTCTTTCCTCAATAATTGCTGACAGTACAATAGTTTTAAAGCAATTTAAAATGTATAATTTATTTATACCAACTATAAGAACAATTTGTGATCACCTTCTCCAACTTAGAATCTCAGATATTGCTTATTATAATCGATTTTCGTACTTTCAAATCACCATCACTTAAGTACGCAGTAAAGTGTTTCTAAAATACTTTAAGTTGGTCATTTAACGGCCTAATTATATGTTAGTATAAATAACAGTACTAGCATATGATCCATTTTATGTCAATCACAAATATAAGTAATGAAGAAGCTACGAAAACCTGGTTAATTTAATGCGTTTCAAAAGTGACTATTACACCTTTTCGCATGTCTTATTTTCCCTTCATTCTTCGTTCTTTTTCTTTTTAAGTTAAGACGGCTTTATTATCAGCCTACGCTTTGACGAAATGTGCAGCGCATTCCTAAATTTATTTATTTGTAAAAATATAATAAACTTAATATACAAATACAGACAGACAAAAAAATGGATTTTTATCTGCACTTTATCAACATATATGTTATTATTTTATATGCAAAAACGGCTCGTTTGGGTTGAAAAAATATTTCAAATAGAACCCAAACGAGCCGTTTTTGCTTATAAAATTCTCAACAAGTGGGTTTCTCGACATCACTGATATGTTATTATTATTATTTCTAACCTTTCAGAAAACAAACATTTCTAAAATAAATCCATTAGAAAGAAAATTGATTAAAAATAAACACCAAAAAATCTCTCTTCAGCTAATGACAAGTTGATTCTTTGACAAATAGACTTTTATAAGTCAGATGGAGTGAGACAGCGTTCTTACCTGATATCTTTATATTTAGAAAAAGGATTACTGAACATGTCATGGCATAAGAGACTTATGCTATTTTTCTTCCATTATTATCAATAACAGAAGCACATTTCTAATACAAATAATATGTGTAGCGAATTCTAGTGAACCAAAATACATGTCCCGGTTCAATAAAGTCAGCTACGAAACGATCATTGTAAATCAAAGTTGTAGCAAAAATCGTAAATAAGTCAAAATATGTGTACAAATTAAGTAATTTTATCATACAGTGAAGAGGATATAATGAAAAAATCAAAAAACAACTCCTAATAAAAACAAACTAAATACTAATTTATAAAAAACAAAATAACGACACATACAAAAATATATTTAGCAACGGTTGTTTAAAGTGCAAAATACTGCATTAATAAGAAGTATTACCAAAGATATGGCAACAGAAAAAGCTTAGAAATTAAAATACGATAATTAAGATAATATTGCTTTTATAGAGTTAGCCCCAGTCATAACTAAATAATCTTATAAAGGTTTATTTGTTTGTTGCTAAGCGCAAAGCTACATAAGGGGCTATTTAAATATGCTGTGCCTATCATAAGTATAAAAACCCAACTTTTAGTTACAAGCTTTTATATTTATCCCTGAGTTGCTGTGTGTGTTTATATTGGCTCTTGCAAAATATTAGGGCTGTTGAATACCAGAGAAATAACATAAGCAGGCATTTTGAAATCCACATCTCAACAAAAATTAGGTGGGTTGTAATACTAATGATAAATGTGAAATGAAAATGAATAATGTACAGGGATGGACAAAATAAAGTGTCCCTCATGAAAATGTTGTTAACTTCTGGTATCTTTTATTACATCTCGACAAGATCTGTTCAAATATGATCTCAAAACATAATTTTAACACTGGTTTTCGTAAATACCTAGATTTTTCATGATTTTAGTTGCATGTTCTTATAAAAAAGTTGTGTACATCTGCTGCAGTTTCTTATGTCTTCTTATTCCGATTAGCCTACAAAATGCAGATTTTGAATAATTTGTGGATGTCAATATTAAAGAGAAAATGGTTATTAATGTTGTGCAAAATTCAAGTTTGTTGTTTTATTTTACAAGTGAACAAATGAATTTAAAGTATACATTTGATAAGACTTTTGAAAGTTAACATTTGAAAGTTAAACGTTCTATTCAGTAAATCCTAGTTTCTGGTATTGATAAGGTAGTTTTATTGAATCACTATTGTTATGAATTAATTCCCGTTCTTAGTTGGAGATTTACTGTTTTCCTGTATATTAGTATTCTAAGTAGTTTTTGTCGAGTGACTAAATTGGTATGGTAGAAAAGCACTCGATACTTTTGACAAGGATTGTATTTATTCGCGTCATTTCATCAACCAACAATATTTTACTGGAATGACTAAAAGTTGAAAAATTGTTTAAAAATGCGAGATTTAGTGGTAGAATCACAAACATATGAAAACTCCAGGTGGCTGTTACAGAAGTTCATTTGGTCAATTGAGATAATCCAACATAAAAAAAGCAACCCAGCCCAACCTGAAAGTAGCTCATAACCATCCATAAAATTGTACAATAAACACTTAACAGAGTTTAAACTATCAGAAAAAATTATATTATTTTATAACTATTCCACAAATTAATAATTCTAACAGGAAAACGATTGTGCCTAATAACCAGCCTGGATCACAGCTTCCATAACTAAAAACTAATTTCTTTAATATTTATGTTTTTTTGTTTCTTAAAACAAAGCCACACTGAGCAAGTTACCGTCTCCACCGGGAGAAATCGAACCTCAGATTTTAACGTTGTAAAATAATAAAAGTATAAAAATTAAGCACAAACATCGAATTGAAACCTCGCCAAATTTATGTACGAAGTGATTTTAGCATTCCCACTCCAGAACATAAACTTTCTGTAAAATAAGAAATCTCGTATGTGCTGTTAATTTTGGGTAAGATTATAAAGATATGAAATTATTTGTTTAAACGATGTAGCGTGTACTTTCAGTTTAAAATGATCTTAAACACCTGCTGAAGAGATATATGAAAGGCTATAGCTAATCTGTTTACGTTTGTATTTTAAATCACTTATGTCATATTGGGTGCGTTTGTGTCACGACTGAAACAACTTGATTAGGTTAACTTAGCACCTTTGTGTCATCTAATACATATAAAGGGAGCAATGCACGCAGAATATTGTCTATTGATTTGTTGATTCGTTTCATAATTATTTCACAGGATTATCCAAAATCAGATTATATATGTGTTTGTTAATACTTTTTTTTATTCATAATCATTTTGCATATATTTTTGTGCTTTTATTTTATTTGGTGTTTATATGAAGAAACATTCGGACAGAATCAACATTTTAAACACAGTAATAATAATAATAATGAATAAGTAAATAAATAATAATAAATTGCCTCTCTTTTTGGAATTTTCAATCTTACCTCTGAGGTCGTAGTCCTCCCCTTGTTGCACACACATCACCTATTTGAATTTAACGTGACAATATTTAAAATTCAACTTATCTGGTTGTATCCGGTTTATGCACACCTATGAACTGCAGGATTGCTTTAAATATATGTCCATCGCAAGTGTAGTCATTTCTGTCTTAAGAATTAAACGTATGGCGTTATGTAATTACCAAAGATACAATATTGATCGGCTAATTATTAACTTTACGGTAAAAATTTGAAAGAACATTTCTTCATTCGTTTGAAGTTTACGTTATGTTTTACGTATTAATCATTCGTATATTTTTAATATAAAACAACGTGCAGTTAGACAAAATTACAAAAATATAATAATTTAACTTAAGTGAATATATTGATTATGATTTCAATAATACTTAGATCGATCATGTGTGTATAGGATTCGCCCAATGCAACTGTTGCTGGATTTTTAGTGCAAAGCTACACAACGGGTTGTCCACCGAGGAATCGATCAGGACTCGTGAATTGTAAGTTTCTAAACTTCACGCTAGCCTGGTATTATACAAGCAAAGACGTTCACTGTAAAGATATTTAAAGATATATGATATTTTCGAAATTTTAATATAAAATTATCAAATGATCTGAAGTTCCAGTCATAAGATGAAAAGGTTTTTGGTTTTGTTTCTAATCACCGACGTAATTTAAACATTTTAGTCGTGAATGAATGTGTTTAATATGTAAATTATGTAGCGTAACCTGAAACATATTTATCCATCTGTGTTTTACCCTTACAACTGCCGAAGGAATAGGTTTATTGTCACAAAACATAGAATTTACCCTTAAGTCCTTCTAAGGAGTGATATAGAAGGTCGGTGTCTGAATATGAAGGCCCTGTATCACTCCTGGTTCCTACGTGTTTTCCTCGCTTATAACTGGCGAACCGCTAGACCGATTGGTATCATAACGGGCAAGTTGTTTATTAAACTTTCCCGGGAGTGACCTAAGAATAGGGTCAACATTCGTATCTGATCTCCTTGTACTCTCACTCCAACTGTCACCGGATACTCTGTCTTCACTTCGTGTTGAACGACTACGTCAGATTGTAAACATTGAAACTAAACAGATGTGATTAATACTAGAAAACGAAAAGTCTAAAAGAAGAAAAATATTGCACTATCTTTCTGAGCGTTAGCTCTAAACCGATAATTATCACTGATCTACCAGCAAATTCATTTTTGGTGTATGATAACCGTTAAAAGCCATTCGTATTCTCATATACAGGAGGTCCAAAAACTCGAACCTTAGATGATTTTTTTTTTAATTTCGAATACATGAATAATTATGGTGCTGTAAAAGTATGAGAAGATCAAGCTAATCTTGCTTATAATCTATTCTTGTTTCTAATTACAAGGACAGCAAGTGAAACACATCATGTAAAATCCGTTGAAGTGCCTACGGTTCCAGGCGTTTAACACCCTGTAATGTTACATTTCCACAATAATTGTTAAAAATAACTCTATTATAGTAGAAAATCAAGATCAGTAAAAAAAATCAATTATTTACAAGCATATTCATTATTTATATCATTATAGAGTAAACAAGTTAAAATTCTTACAGTAATTTACACCTTACTACCTGCAGAATTTGTCCTACATTTAACATCTGTAGTTGTACACTACTTATTACCCCTTTAAGTTATAAATATTTCAGTAAAACGTTTAAAAAAGGGTAAGGTTAGCATATAATGGAGTAGGAAAAGGTTGATATTAAGTGTTAACTAAAGAGTAAGTATAAGTTAACTACTTCTGATGAATATAAAAACACATAGGTGTCTATATATCACCTGAGTCATTTAAAAATTAACAGATTCAAAAACTATTACATACAGAACACTCGGATTTTATTTAACTTGACAAACAACTCATAAAATTTTAATATTGTCTAAGTACATTTCTACCTGTGCACTGTTTCTTGTAGGAAGATTTGGTTTGTATTGAATTTCGCGCAAAACTAAATGCGGGCTATCTGCGCTGGCCATCCCTAATTTGGCAGTGTAAGACTAAAGGAAGGCAGCTGGGTCATCACCACCCACCCCCAACTCTTGGGCTACTCTTTTAC
Source organism: Carcinoscorpius rotundicauda (assembly GCA_011833715.1). Taxonomy (NCBI): domain Eukaryota; kingdom Metazoa; phylum Arthropoda; class Merostomata; order Xiphosura; family Limulidae; genus Carcinoscorpius; species Carcinoscorpius rotundicauda. The sequence continues at coordinate 53,714,437 of CM022399.1, read as the reverse complement.
CAACGAATAGTGGGATTGATTGTAACATTATAACACCTTCACGGCTAAAAGGGGCAAGCATGTTTGGTGTGATCTAGATTCGAACCCGCACTTCTAAGGAAAAGATCAAAGCGATACTCTAATGTTCTTCCAGGTGTTCTGGATCTCGGGAGTCACTTTCCTTATTGTATTCATTATTCTGTGGCGAAAATCCACGATACCATGCACAGGGGTCGAATATACTAACTGGTGAATAATAACAAACTGTTTGAATTTTTAATATGATAAAAGCGTTCCAATCAAGATGTGAAAGTTTAACAGTCAGCCAGAATATTAAGTTGAAAATTTCTTTCAACAATACTAAATTGATAAAGAACGAACACTATATGTGTTATTCCTTAACAATCTTGCTCCGCAAAAATGTGGTTGCAAAAATACATACTTCCATTCAGTGTTAAACAAAATTTCGTCCATACTCTAAAGCTCAGGCATAATCGTCTTAAATCTTCAGAATATAAACAAAAATGAAAAGTTGTGTTAATGATCAGTCTCATTTACAGCGTTGTTTGTGAAATGATATATCAATTGTTTTGGGTAAATGCACATTAAAGAAATGTGTTCACAAACACTCACTACAAAACGTATCAGTAGCATGCTTAAATGTAAGCCGAAAAGATGTGTGTGGTTCACAACTTCTATAAAAAAAGTTGATAAGTCCTAGGTTTGAAAATCTACCTCAACAAAACTTAAACTGGACTGAGAATGCAAAGAATTAAGTTTTGTTGACATACCTTTTCCATTTTAGTCACTAAATGGTGTTATATATCATAAATTATCCCAGACGAATCTACGATTTATGGTGTTATGTACGTTACGTATTGTGATTTCAAGTAGCCGGAAAATTCAATTTAGAAGTTAATTAAACATCTATGTGTATTAAATTTAAGATATTTACCAACGAAATTAATAGTTTTGTTTTAACGCAAATACATTTTAATAAACATACATGGATGATGTAACTTTTGCTCATTCTTCCTGGTAAAATTGCTCCAATTCTGACACATTCGTTGATGGACTGCAATCTTCAAGACTTGCCATAAATATTCCATTGGATTTAAGTCGGGACATTGACTGGGCTACCCCCAGGACATTCATTTTATTCTTTTGGAACCACTCCAATATAGTTTTTGTCTTTGTGCTTCGAGTCATTGTCCTGATGAAATTTGAATTTCTAACCCAATTTTAGATTCTCCTCTAGGATTCGCCTGTACTTTGCACCATCCAAACTGTCAATCATAGTGGTGGCAACATTATGTTATAGTGATATTCCTCATCAGCAGGGACTGGGAAGCTTCTAGTGTAACCACTAAATCTTCTACCACATGTCTACATTATCATTTACCTGCTTTGTTACAAACTCCAAACGAGATTTAAAATAATTATTTTTCAGTAATGGCTTCTTTCTTGCCACTCGCCCACACAGGCCAGCTTTATGTAAGTACGAGGATATTATGGATGTACGAACACTGACTTCCATCTCCTACATGAAACTTTACAAATCCTTCAAAGTCACTGTTAACTTTACAGTGGCATCAATACCATTTTTCTGTTTGGAAGGGTGGCCTGATCTAGATAGTACTTAGATGGTATGACGCACATTCCACTTCTTAATGATGAACTTCACCGCAGTAAGAGGGATAACTAGCGACTTTGAAATTTTCTTGTAACCTTCTCCTGATGTGTGCTTCTGTCACGTTATCCCCGACGTCTTTGGAAAGCTCATTTGTCTTCATGATTGGTTTGTCTTATCACTCTGTCTGTGGCTTGAACAAACGCATTTATTATGAAGTCAAGTTAAACCACTATGATTACACACAGACAGATACTGTTACACTAATTTTGTGACCTTTCAAACTAACATTTTGCAACTGATTCATAATTCCCGTAGCAAAGAGCTTGAATACTTATGCAATTGCTAATATTCTAATTTACTTAAATAATAAAAGCATTTTTAGCATTCTTTCTTTGTAATAGATTGTTTTAAATTCTAAATATAGTCACATCTAAAAAATTTATGATTGGAGGCATAGACGGCAACAAAATGTGGTCATTTTGCAGAGGGTGAATGCATCTGCAAGTAACTGTTTTAGGCAATAATGAAAATCCTAAATTAATATTTTCTAGTAGTTCTGTAAAAAAAATTACAGAAAGAGCTTAAGTATGTACATTAAAACATATGTTTTAGAATTACTTTATAAATTGATTATCATGAAAGTATATATTTTTCCACTGATTGTCAAGATATATAACGTCTCATTCTGGCGACGCACGATTTATGGGTCAGTGTTTTGTTTGATATTATATCAAAATTAATTTATTAATATTCTTTGACAAATGTTTCTTTACAAGTCACACACGGGTTTCCAGGAAAGAGATCATAATGATGTCTAGTCTTCAAACCTTGTGTGTTTCATACTTTAGGCCTAACTGTCAATATAAGAACTAATCAAATCATGGTTATTGTCTTTATAACATTTGTGTTCTTCAAACAATGATATATTTAATAATCAAAGTGGAGTTTGCGTACAATTCAATAACACCAACTATGATTCGGCATGGTCAGGCTGTTAGGGCGATTGACTGGTAGTCTCAGAATCGCGGTTTCCAATTAATGTCCCACCAAACATGCTCACAATTTCAGCCGGTGAGGCGTTATAATGTGAGGATTTATCCCACTATTCATTGGTTAAAGAGTAGCTCAAGAGTTGACAATGATTGACTAGTTGCCTTCCCTCTAGTTTTTCACTGTTAAATTAAGGACGGTTGGCGCATATAACTTTTGTATAGCTTTGTGTGAAATTCAAACCAAACGAAACACCAACTCGTTATGTGTAATACTGCACTTTTCTTCCAATTGAAACACTGTATCACTTGAATCGAACAATTTACACACACATGTTATATACACCTTTATGAAGGCACAATAACTACGTGTTTTTTTTAATACTGTGATAACGTTATATTTATTTGTAGATACAATAATATAGTACAGTGAGCAGTATAATTTCTGTCTTATCAAATTGTACGCTTTCAGTAACAGTTACTGTTTGATCTAACCGTCCAGAATAATTGATTTCAGTCGTTTTATTGATGCTCCAAAGTAACGTTGGTTTACTACTGAATTTTTTTTCACTATGCAATTTCTTGTTTATAAACAAATGCGATGAATAATTAGAACGTCAGAAAATTGTTCTAACAATTTTTATTGTTGGACGAGTTCTGTTGAATTATTGGATAGAAAGTGGACTTGATAAATATAACTCACTTAATGATAACGAAACATATTAATGGCCAGGTGGTTACAGCGATTGACTCGTAATATGAGGGTTGCGGGTTCAAATCCCCGTCGCATCAAACGTGTTTGTCCTTTCACCCGTGGGGGCGTAATAATGTAACAGTAAATCCCACTATCCGTTGGTAAAAGAGTAGCTCACGAGTTCCCTCTAGTCTTACACTGTTAAATTAGGGACGACTAGCGCAGATAGCTCTCGTATAGCTCTGCGAGAAATTCAAACCAACCTCTTAATTCTTCAGTCACCACTTCTATACTTCAGGCCCGGCACGGCCTAGCATGTTAAGGCGTGCGACTCGTAATCTGAGGGTCGCGGGTTCGCATCCCCGTCACGCCAAACATGCTCGCCCTTTCTGCCGTGGAGGTGTTATAATGTGACGGTGAATCCCATTATTCGTTGGTAAGAGTAGCACAACAGTTGGCGGTGGGTGGTGATGACTAGCTGCCTTCCCTCTAGTCTTACACTGCTAAATTAGAGACGGCTAGCACACATAGCCCTCGAATAGCTTTATGCGAAATTATAACAAACAAATATATACAAATTAACTTAAGTCATGTTAACTGACAGGCTTAAGTACACAGTACACGCTAATTCAACAGTTTTATTTTTTGCTAATTCACTCATTTCTTCGTTGGAAACCGAACTCAGTAATCAGAGTATTAAACTAACTAATTAATTATGAAACCTCAATCAAGAAATATCTTTTGATAGATTTAGTGATCACGTTTCATTCACTGTAGCTTATCTCTCCATTTACTGCTCAGCTGTTCTGAAAGTGTGAAGAAAATTTCAAACGCAAAGCAACAACTTCGTTATGTGATGTCAAACCTCCCTGTGGCCAAATAATGCTTTATTTGTTTGTTTTTGAATTTCACGCAAAGCTACAAGAGGGCTATCTGCGCTAGTCGTTCCAAATCTACCAGCGTAAAACTAGAGAAGGCAGCTAGTCATCACCACCCACCGCCAACTCTTGGAATACTCTTTTACCAACAAAAAGGGGTACTGACTGTCACTTTTTAAACATCCACATGAATGAAAGGGAGAGCATGTTTGGTGCAAAGGGAATTCGAACCCGTGATCCTCAGATTACAAGTCGAACAACTTAACCCACCTGGCCATGCCGGGCCTTGGCCAATTACAGACATTTTAATAAATAATTAAAATTATATATATATATTGCAATCTAAAGACTGGATATCAATTGTAACTGAAAAACGAGATTCTAACTCGAAAATTACATGGTGGCTAAACGAGAATTACCGATTTCCAAACGAGTGTTGGGGAATCGATCATTCGGGATTTTTCTTTACATGTCACCAGGCCAACTCATCTTCTCGCATTTTTTCGGACAGTTGATGATTAACACCACTTCAGCACCGATCGTACTGATCTCGATATTCTCGAACCGTAAACTCCGCTAAACAGTTGCTATCGTAACGTGATGGTTATTCGGAAGCAAGATACCACTTAACGCTTATTTCATGCATAATTCACCAGCTATAAAGTTGCCATTTGGCACGTTGCTTGTGGCCTGTACGGCTAAAAGCTGAAATTAATCATCTAGTTCCTTGACGCCACAGTCAGTAAGGGTTTTCAGACAAAGTTACTTTGTTACATTAGATAGCGCTGCTGTCTGGCCGATGGAAAGGGAAGAGGTTGGGAGGGTGTGTCAGTGTGTGGAGTTGTAGGGGAATCGGCTCCGTGATTGAGTAATTAATGTAATGTGTCTCGCAGAATTAACAGGATAACGACTGAAATAGACGAGATACGATCCAATCATTACGTAATGAAATATTTACGTTTGACGGGGTAAGGCGCACTGGCAGCTTTAAAACTATGATTTCGGAAGAAAGACAGTGAGATTAACTTAGTACAGTAAAACGCTCTTGTATTGTTGGAATTCAGGTCGTATACTGGTTCTCACCACAACTCATCGTTGTTTGATTAACTTATTCTACGGCATTTAGAAGGAAGAAAAAATTAAGACGATAAGAAAAAGGAAAGTTAGCTTTTACCAGTGACAACACAGTAATTAAAACGAATCCATGCTATTTACTGTTATTCTTTCTTAAGTATTAGGCTTCACACATTTTACTTTCTTTGAATTTTGTTAACCCAAAGTTGAGGATGTTTAATATTGAGTAATACTTCTTATCTTACATACCAATAGTATTATCATTTATTGGTGATATAATTTTGGTTTGTTTGTAGTTAGACAAAATTTCACAGTTGGCTACGTGTAATGTGCTGAAATCCGAATTTTAGGTTATACGCCCACAAACCACTTACACTAAAATTGTTTTAAAAAGGCGTTAAAATAATGACCAATTATATTTCATTTGTTGGAAACAAGTTTACTTTTCATTCATTAACTGTTGATTGTACTATGTTAAAACACATATAATATCATAAGCATTTTGTTTATACATACTTTGTGGTCAGTAATAGGTGAGGAGGATATTGTATCTCTCCTTATCGAGGATCTATACAACGTGATACTGTGCTCATAATACAGATATTTTATAACGTTGGATGAATACAAAATATGTACTTACTGAAAAATGTCTCCCGCTAGTTCAGCGGTAATTCTACGGATTTACAACGCTAAAATCAGGTGCTCGATTCTTCTCGATGGACTCAGCAGATAGCCTGATGCGGTTTTGCTCTAAGAAAAATGCGCACACAAAACACATACTGAAAAAAACAACAAGTTTAAATAAAAGATGGGTATACATAATGTAATATACACGCACTCATTGTACATACAGTTTATTCTTCAAGTAAAATTATCACTCGCGCTAGCTCCATAAGATTGCGCTATTTTGAAATGTACGATTTGTACTGACCGTATCATAAACGGCCTTTTACACTTGTTTTATAAAAGCTTTCAGTTATCTAATTCTTCACTTAAGATACGAAGGAAAACTTTTTATAAGTCTAAATGAACATCCATAAATTATAGAGGGCGGCTTTTAGAATATATGACAACCAGATCTCTAAGTATAATATGATTCTACGAGCGAAATTAACCTAGAAAAAAAATAGGCGGTGCAGTTTCATTCAACCACAACGACCCTTTTCCATCAACAATAAATAACATACTGTTTTAAACGTAATTTTCAACATAATATATTATAATATATTGTTATGTGTAATAATATTTCTCGAATCCCGGACAAATAACTTTTTTCTTTTCTGGAAACAAAAATGTCTGATTCGCTGATTTCCAGATTTTGTTTGTAATTTAATTTGTATGTTTGCCATTGTATCATAGGTGAGGCCTGGAAATTTTCCTGATGTAGCGGTCTAGAAGAGGGTTTCATGGAAATAAATTTCGGAATCGTTTCAAAGAACTTTTTAAACACTATAAGCACTACTAGTGTTTATAATTTTCCCTTAGCAGTATTCTGCTACATCATCCAATGCAGGTTCCAAGTTTGTGGCTGCTGTGGAAATCGTGTGGGAACTTGCTACAGCATCCGTATACCATTAGATATAATAAAAACTTTCTATTGGTCAGTGACATGTCGTTTCTTACATTTAAGAAGAGTATGAGGATAAATATTCCTCCTTGTGGGACACCTACATCAGAAGTAAAGTATTCTGAGTAGGTGCCTTCAAGGTCTTGTGTTATCTAGGAAGTTTGGTAGCATTCAGATGATTAGACAAAAGTGCAAGAATATATCTAAATCGTTCTTTTTCTTTTTTGTAAATTTACACTATGTATTACGTTTCGGTTAGTCCAATTAAATTATCTGGTTCTTGTTGACATCTCCTAAAATCATTATGCACTTCTGGTAATTTCGAATTTATTTCCATACATATATTTAATTTGTTACTTGTTACTTTCTCTATGCAGCTGTTCAGGCTGATTGGTCTGTAGCTCTGTGGTTTACTTGCAGGTTTCCCCTCCTTTAAATATATGAGAATATTTTTTTGATTCCAAGAAATAGGGATGTGCTCTGATGTCAGAGAAAGATTGAAAAGTAGCTTTGGATGTTCTATTAATAGGTGAGTGCCTTTCTTTAGTAATATGGCAGACACTTTGTTTATGATGCGTTTTATTTATAAGCCCTGAGTTATTTCGAAAACTGTCTATTTTAGTTCTCATTCTAATAAATATATCATAAACAGTATAATAACTTTAACAAAGTCTTTCTTCCATTGAGTTAAGAAAGTATAACGTTCCGCTCAAAAATTACATATAATTAAGGAAATACATGTTCACTGTCTAAGCCAGAAAACCTGCTTAAGCCAGAAATTTTACTTGGTCCCATGCGATTCCGCCTTAGACAGATTTTAAAGAAATGCAATCGCAATTTCGATTTGGAAGTCCCTTGCGGAATCTCACGTCAGGCACTCCTAGGTCTGACCTTATACAGTTCAGTAGCTGTCTTCTCTGTCGTCTCTCAACTACATCAGGGTGGCTAGGTATGACAAATTAATTAGGGCGCTTGCCTCGCAATAAGTTTGTAACGGGTTCGATTCCTTATCACTAAACATGCTCACCAATTCGGTCATGGAGTATTATAAAGTTACGATCAATCCCTCCATTCATTGATGAAAGTGTAGCCCAAAAGTTGGCGGTGGACAGACAAGCTGCCTTTCCTCTATATTATCACTGCCAGTGCAAATAGCTTTCAAAACTATAGAAAAACATAATGGCCATTCCCATTTCTTCTTAAACTTAAAACAGTTTCAATTAATGTCTTCGTTAGCTTTCGTTCAGCGAAGGAGACAATTTGTGAACACCAAGCTTTTAAACTAGAAACGTTTATTTCCATTTTGTGTTTTACAAAACACTGAAATCGTCCGCCTAAATCAGAACTCTAATTGAACTATTCTCAAACTGAACTAAAATTAGACTTGTTCTTACTTTACACTATAATTGAGCTCTCTAAACGTTAACTGATTTGTACAACGGTTTATTTATACTTATAACATTAACACTCCTACGAAAACTGGGGCCTAATAGGCCCCAGAGCAACTTGAAAGGTTATTAATATTAAGCTAATAATTTTGTATTTTAATGAAATTGCCATTAACTGACCCTATTTCTTTATATTTTAAGGAGCAATAATATTTTGACTTTTCAGACATTTGCGAAATATTTATTTATTTTTTTAAACATCCACTAAGGGTATCACTTTAGTGGATGTAAATATTTTTTTCGTAGGAGTGTTAAAAATAGTTCAAGGCATTACTGAAGACATCCTCAAGCCTTGTCGAAACTACTTATTAATAATTTACTCTTACTAATATTTTCAAATGATTTTACTATGTTACAGCTTACCTTAGCGATTTCAAACGTTACTGCCAAGAGAACATTTTTCTGGTTTGAAACCTATAAGAACTACCTTCGTAACATAACGTCACCAAGACCACTATATATTGCCCTGACAGTGCTCTCAGATGCAAAGGAACGGACTGTTACGTAAGTTGTCGAAGTGTAATTGAGATGTGTGCCACTAAACAAAAAATCGAGAGCAAACGTTATGAGTTACATACTATTACAATTGTATATTTACAATCAAGTAGGAAAATGTTTTAAAAGTTAATATTACAATAGTACATTTATAAACAAAAAAGAGGAATACACGATGAAGCCACGGTAACACTTTTGAATTTGATTTTTTTTTTTTAATGTGGTTCTTCAAAATGTTTTGGATCTAAGCCCTCAGATAGTTAATTCGCAGTTGTTTGGGAAAACGTCTGAAATTCTTCTATATGACAAGATTTTCAGCTGAAAACTCTAAACCTGCCTTCTCGACTTGAAATAAGGTTATTGTACAAGGAACAAAAACAACTAGACTAATACACATTAAGGTATTAATGGTTATTAAAACTATCTATAACAAGAAATATCTTTAATATTAAATTAAGTTAAAATAAAATTCTGAAGAGCTTTTTCACTTTAGTTTAGTTTCTTTAGAAATCTCTACTTGTTAACCATTTTAACATTTCAGTTATACGTGAGTAAAACTAATGAGAAAACGAGTACAAAAAAATTGAACTTCAAAGAGTAATAATTTCTATAGGAAATTGTTTCTTATATTTATGTAACATTTTGCATGGGCAATTTCACTAATAGCTAGCTCTGTGATATATTACGCACAAAATGTGTACGATAGGAGACTTTTGTACTCAAAATGTTTAAAAATGCGAACTTGTACGAACTGTTACCTTTTGGTTACAAGTAACCAACTTTTTACTTTTAAATATACTGCTTTGAGAAATATACGCTGACACAAATATCGCAATAACTTGTGTAACAAATAAGTATACTTGTCACAAGACGTTAATATTAAGATTACATAATTTTTCAAACACTTGTGTCTGTCGATTTTCTTACCCTTGTTGAGTTCAAAAGTAACATGTTACAATAACATTCCACATATATCAATTTAATTTTAAATATACAAAGATGGAAGAGCTTAAGTTTTTTTTATTTGCTAAATTGAAGTTTACGTCTTTGAAATTAATAATTGTTCGTAAAGTCATTCGTATATATGAAATAAAGTAATCTGAATGATGCAGATGTTTGTTAGAAACCGTTAGATTGATAATTTTGTCATACCAGTTTTATTACGGAAGTGAATGTTGTTAATCCAGCTATTAGTGTAACGCGCGGAAGTATACAACAATGAAAATGAGCAGTTGTTATTGGTCGGCTTGTGAGGCCAAATAGATCTGATCTAGAACGAAAAGATGGCAAAGTTGAAACTTTATGGGAATGAATCTATTTCCCAGTAAGCCCACACTGGAAAATTGTAGCCATTAAAGTTGAGTCCTGTCCATTTCTGTCTTTTTTCACCGATGTTCCACCATTAAACTTGCACATGAGACAATCACGATGGCTTTTTGCCGGAAAAGTCTGACTGGAGGACGTGAGCTTGTGTAAACATCGTGCACTAGCTATTTATATAAATATGTGTGATTTGCTACTTTCTGTAAGTCGGAAAGCTCGCCTAGAGCCGTTTTCTGGAGCAAATTACCCAGGAACTGAATTACGGCTAGAGTGTGATGGCTGTTCAGGAGAGAGAAAGAGGCTTAAGCGAAATAGTATGGACTCTCTCTTTTCGTGATTGGAGTGCCATCGGCGTCTGACTGCTGTCGTAAACGGTAAAAACATTTAGGCAACTTATGGGCTCATCTTATAGCAATTTGCTCTGATAAGAGCACTGACGGGTTAGCGTTTCTAGCACATAAAAAGTCCTCTTTTTTTAACCGTTTATATGTCAAGGGAATTGATTTGGGAAAATTGACAAAGAATTGGAAAAAAAAAGTTTTCAAAGACTAGGAAACAACCTAACGAACTTTTAAGTATTTCGAGTAAACACCCTTAACATTCATCTTACGAGAGGTGACGGTTTAAATCTGGAAAAAAAGTAGATCTATACAGAATCTCTTTAATGAAAACAAAATTTTATTGTTTATAATTTTCAATACGCAGCATATGTATATATTAAACAGTCAGATGAAAGGCGTTAATACCTTCATATTAAAGGTTTATTATACAGTTATTGTTTCGAAATTCACAATTTGTTTAAAGAATTAAAGTGTTAAGATTTATTCGAGTATTTCGTATATGACATTACTTCAAAAAAAGAAAAACAATATATTTAAATGATGATTTTTTCATGTTCAGATCAAATATATGTTTAGTATGCATGTTTGAAAATTATTTTTTTTATTTCCTCTTCTTTGTTTTAGTCCTCACTATTTTTCTTTTTATATCGGTCTTATATATAAAAGGTTGTTGGCGGTCGAGTAATTCGATTATTTAATAGTTTAGTGTTAGGATTTCGGAAGTACTGAGCCCGCATTTAGAAAAGCCGGTTTTCGTGTGGAGTGTTGGACCACTAAAGGTTCTTCGCCCAAATGTGCTTAAAAATATCGGTATGATTTTTATTTCTTTGTTAAACTTCACGAAAAGCTCCTCTGGACTTTTAATAAATTTTAAGCATTTTACTTTAAATGCTTACAAATCTCAATTTGGTACAAGCATTCACAATGGATCATGTGTCTCTGGCAGTAATTGTAATAAAGTGTCGGAATAACATTGAGCTTTACACTGTCAAGTGATACTGATACCTAATACTGGAATTTAACGATGAAGAGTGAAACTAGTCCAGAAAAGATATGAATTTTCAATCTGTTTGAGTGATAAAACGTAATGTTGTGAAAGAAACCTCCAAAGCTGATTTGTCATTTCTAAACACTGTAATAAAACAATGCTTTAGTTAATATCTTGCAGACTTCAAGTTAGAGGTATATACAAATGGCGTTTCTAACTAAACATACGATGTTATCTACGTACACGCATGCTTTAACAATTAAATGCGTGTGTCAGAAATACAAACTGTGACATTCGTTTATATGAATCGAAAACCAGGTCTTAACAAGTTACGATGACTGGAGAAAAATAATCAAAACTCTTGTCTTTCCCGAGCGGTGAAATATTTCAAACAGATTTCGCTGTGAAATCAAACATCGTTACAACGTAAGTTTCTCAAGTCTTAAGTTAGTCAGCTCCATACATATCAATATGTATGGATTCCGAGACAAATGATTTAATATATTTGTCAAATAAAAATTCTAGGAAACTAAACCTCAGTGTTTAATGTCGTTGCATTCAGTTTTCTAGCAAGTCAATTTTAAAAAGCTATAGTTAACATGAAATGCGTATTATTATCGTTTTTCACAAGCATTCCTTCCTCCATGTTGTACGTGATGGGCAGAGCTCGGATAGCCTGTTGCGTTGATTTGTGCTTAACTTCAAACAAAACAAAACCCATGCTGTAGGTTTTAGATTAAAAATATAAATTTATTAATTTGCTATTTTAGTAATATTTGTTTACAGTTTTATCGTTACTGAGAATGAAAACGTTAAGTTAATCGTGTTTCCCAACTGTTATTACAGTAAACCAGGGAAGAAAACCCGGAGCTACAGGTGTTTTCCTCGTTATAACGTATTCTGATATTAAATATTATTTTTTAATCTCTAGAAAGAAAAAATAACACACGAAAGTCTCCAGTAAAAGTATCAACTCAGTTTTTTGCGTTCTTGTTTTATTTACTTGGCGACGTCTGTTTTTATTGTAATCGCGAAACATAGCCCAATCAACAAAATTGTTCCATATTAACTGTAAGTACGCCTGTTAGAACTTTGAATACAGTTCAATAGACATAAAAAGATTAAGTGAGGTAACTCTGCATGACAAGACTTTTAGACGGTCATCTAAACAATTACATATGTTGTCAAACTTCTTCAAGAAAAGCAACGCACCCTAAGCACGCCTTACTCATTAACGTGTATCCTTTGACCTGTTCATCATGCCTCTCCGTGGTTCCAGTTAAAACTTATCGAGAAACAATCACGTTGACAAGTCTAACTAGACGCGTTAGCAGCTTAGCTTTGCAAGCCGCTCTCTTTCGAAATGGCAAAATCACTGGAGCCAGCGCGCGTGACAAACTCAATAGAGTGTTAGCATCACACGCAGCTAGCACGGCGTAAGGCACGTGCTCCTATAAACACAGCAGGAGACGTTGATTGCTTTGGGTTAAGGCGTGTAACCCGCAATTTGATTAGCGAATGTGATTTGTCTCGGTTAATGGCTCCGCCTCGACTCTACGAACAGACTCGCGCGTGTCCACGACCTGTCATTCTCGTCCTCTTTAAGTTTGTTAGAGGAAATTGCTTTTGTTTAGTGACTTCCCATCTAGTGCATTAATGCTACCCCGAGTTGCTTATTACATCAACTACTGCAATTGTCACTCGCTCGGTAAACTAGTTAGAACTTTGAGAACAAACACCAGCTGAAGGAGAACATGTTTAGTGCGTTGAAAGAATCGATAGAACGAATATCTGCTTTTCTCCTTTATTGTTAATTGACGAAGTTTCTAGAGTCATCACTTGATTAGCAGCATAACATGAAAACATATTTGTACAAACATCTCTTTAGTTTATTTTGTGGTAGTTTTCGTGCTGACATACATATATATGAAACATTAAAGTTTTTCTTTACGTTTTTCTAAATAGTATTTCCATTGTAAAATTAAGACATCAAAGATTTCTGATTAAAAATGACAAATATTTTTTACTTTTTAAAATTTCTTTTTTTCTTAAACATTTTATATTGGGTTATTTCAATGGATATGTTTGTTTGTTTGTGAATTCTTTTTTTATTCTGAACGCAACACATTTGCATAAACGTTTGTTTGATAGTAATAACTGATGAACATAAGTAGAAACTTAAACTGGGTGGTGATGACTTTACCTACACTGCTAAATTAGGGACGGTTAGTGTAGTTGGCATTTGTATAGTTTTACACAAAATCCAAAACAAAACAAATCTTAAGATTCGATAGAAAGTTATATTTTATGAACATACTTTACTGCGACGTAAGGCACTACAGAAAATATTGTACAGTAAAACTTATTTACATTGTATACCAATTGTAAGTGGTTTATAATAATAAAATAAGCAGCTGATGGTTTTGAAGTGAATCAAGATTTTAAAAGTCATAATATTTCTAACAACTTTGAATTATTTGGCTAATGAAAGTGATTTTTGAAAAAGGTTTGAAGAGCTTCAGATCATTTTTACTGGCTTAAACAGTCTTTGCGAAGAAAGAAAAATATACTAATATCGCAATTTTCCTACTAAAATAATTTATAATCTATAAAATTAAAAGTTGCTATGAATTGAGTTTATCATTATGTAGCCATTTTTCTAAAACATATTTAAGATCTACAATAAGGTTCGTAAAGAGCCTCCAAACTAAAGGACTGCGTGTTCGAATCCCCTTCACACCAAACCTACTTACTCTTTCAGCCGTAGGGGCGTCATAATGTGACGGTCAATCCCACTATTTGTTGGTAAAAGAGTAGCACAAAAGTTGGAGGTGGGTAGTGATGAGTAGCTGCCTTCTATCTAATCTTACACTGCTAAATTATGGACGTCTGGCGCAGATAGCCCTTGTGTGTTTTGCGCGAAATTCAAAACCAAATCTTACGCACTGAAAATATAAACATCAAATAGTACCATAATCATAAACGCCAAGTTTCAGTCGGTTACGCTAGATTTCTCCGAATTTCATGTGTTACACGAGTCCAAATTCACTTGTTCTTCTTTGATACGTTCCTGTTTTCATTGTCCTTTCCAATTTTAGTTGCATTCAATCATTAACTTAGACGTAAGTGGCTCCTAAATGTCTACATTTTTTTGCTGTATATTAAATCCTGTTAGTTTTTACACCAAGAATTTATTTAGTACCAAGTGAAATTAATTTGTTTGTTATGAAAAGAAGTTTTGAACGATGGTCAACTATTTACAGGAAATGTGGTTTTAAGAGAACTATTACAATAATGTAATTAATGTGATTAGAAAATAACTAAGCAATAAATGCTGGGAAAAGACATTATTTAGATAAAGAAGATATTACTCATGATAAGACCTGGTTTTCCGAAGTTAGAAGGCCCGTTATTTTCCTCACGTCTGTTTACGGATGACAACAATGTAAATATATATCGGAGGATTCATATTTGGCAGGCTTTCGTTCGCGACATTTTTGACAGGCTTTGGTACTAGTTGAATAATATTTACTTTTAAAAACATTCCGAAAATATATGCCCCCAAGCGACTCGGCTTTAAACTTGAAAACCTAAAAGGCCAAAAATTAGGGTTCGTAATGAACACAACCCAAATTGCTCACTATGTGGCTCTTTGTTTAAACGCGAACAAACACTCTGAATTTGTACGTGTCAAGCACAGCAATGAATAGAACAATAATTCGTTTTATCAACACAAGAAACTGTATTTTGATTTTGGTCAACATTTTTATTAAATTAGTACTAGAAAAGACACTCGATCTACCCAGGTACAAGATTTATTTTTGTCACATTGATGGTGGGACGGTGTGCGTATGCATCATTCATCAGTACCAAGGTAACGATAGTAATGAACAAAATTCAGATAGGTATCGAACATGTAACGACGAGAAAAAAAACACAAAAAGAATAAAGTAATGTTTTAGATTTTCTCTAAGACATTCCCTTGAACTCTCGAACGCTTCGATAGTGCCGCCACTGATAGACATATGATGAAGAAATATTTCACGGGACTTTTATAGGATGAATACTCAAATAGAGGTTCTTAAGTAAGGTTGAGCCACACAACATTTCTGTCCAATGGTAAGGTTGTGTCATACTCGCCGATTGTCAACTGAAAGCTTTTGTTTAATACTTCTTAATAGCGTAAATATATACTATGTTGTTCTTGGGTTTAGGATCCTTATGCGTTAGGTGTTAGTGAGTTGTTGGTGATATATCCAACGATGGACGAACAACACGCTCTTCACTAGCTTTTCAAATTATATATATAATCGAAAGAGTTAAACGAATGTACAACAAATTATTTACAATAGAGATCATAACACCATATATAATTTTATTCTTCTTGCAACACTTCACTTAAGCCTATTCAATTACTTTAAAATTTCAGTTTACAAGCCTAACTATCTTTATATATTTCTATTTCATTGTTATTCTGTGTATAATTCACTTACAGGTTTGGCACTAGTTATTAACGCAGTCGTATACTATTCTTCCACTAATCGTATGGTCTTCTTTTCTCAAAATATCCTCTGGTGTGCTTTGACAAAAGGAACAAACTGATTAAATTATTTTAGAACTACACTTTGATGAAATAAATTATTCTTCATTTTCTACTGTTAGTCACACTCTCACATACTAAATATTAGGCCTACGTTAACCGTTAGGCCTGGGACTTCTACGGCGAACTTTTCCTTGACCGTAATTTTACTCTTTTCTACTATTGCCTTTGTCTGTCTGCTGTTCCTCCCTCATTTCATGCTACTTGTATATATGTTTATTACTAAATCGTCTGCTCGTTATATTCTCTACATCAACAAGTTACAAGCATAACTTATAATAATCATCTGCTTTAACTCTCTTATCATAATAATAATAATGATAACACAATAATAAAATATTTATTCAAAAAATTAAACAAATGAATAATCAGTGATGTCGAGAAACCCACTTGTTGAGAATTTTATATGTAAAAACGGCTCGTTTGGGTTGAGAAAATATTTTACATGGAAGGTCGAAACGTTGTTCGCTCTTCTATGCAAAATATTTTCTCAACCCAAACGAGCCGTTTTTGCACATATATTATTCATTTTTATATATATAATGTACTAAACAGTCTGTTATACCATGTATTTCAAAGAAGAGCACTTTCCTGTTCTCCATGAAAGCAGACACAAACCACAAAGCGGAGCGTTTACAGTAGGAAAGTGTACTTAAACAAGACTCGATCAAATTGAAAATATTAGTTATAGTAACTAAAAATAGCTCTCGGACCTAAAGAAGCTGGACATATCTCCCAGTGTCAATAACAAATTAATAAACAATAAATTGAAGTCTACAGAGGCTTAAAAACAACAAATTGACAAATTTCCAGCCACATCTTAAAATCAATAGTTGTTTCATAACAAGTATGACTAAAGAAATTGGGAATATACCATTCCCCGGCTCTATGATCTAATGCACTTTTGTGTCTTTGGTTTGTTGTGGGAAATCTTTCCAAGTTGTATAGTTTAAGAATAACCTTACTATCCTTCGCAGAAGCTTGTTACTGTATCGGGTGATGTCAACAAATATGGACATCAAAGTGGGTGTGATAAACGGTGAAGAAAGTAGTTCCGAGAGTGGAATGAGATGTGGAACAGGCAATTTTTGTTTTATAAAGCTCTATTAGGTATTAGAATAATTAAGGAAATACGGTAAAAATATTTATTGCTATAACCACGGGTTTCGAACAAAATATATCTCGTACACCATGCAGTTATAAATCTAGTAAAATGTGATCGCAAAAACAGTTTAATTTATTTGGGGCGCTAATCTGTTGGTCAAGAAATTATTTTAAGAACCGACTTCTCTCGATAATTGTCTTTAATAGTACCTTCAATGTTCTATATATCATCACTTCACATTAACTCGTAGCTTGATTGCTTATGTTGGATTGGTTTCTTGCCAGAAATCTCGTGTCTTCAGATATCTGATTAGCCCAAAGTACTTAAAACTGAATAGCACGTGTTGTGATATAGCTTGTAGCATATCCAATATATCCAGAATAGAATCCAGAACGTTTTAATTAGAAAACAACATCATTAATGGCGATGCTCTTAACATTTTTGTAATTATGTTACATTCAGACTTACATTTAACACCTAAGTATACCTGTGAATAAGCTCTACTCAAACAATTTACACACACACACACACACAACTAACCAAATACAGTTTACCTTAACATAATGTGGTGTTTTACCTGATGTTATCCAATTATTCATTTCGAATTTTAAATTAATTGGTTAAATTTTAAAAAATTAAATTGGAATGCTTTAGGTGTATCGTATTTATTCGATTATACGTTTGTCAAATATACGAGTTTAATTGTTCTATTAGTTACGAGTTGTTTCCTCCAGATGAGTTTTCTCTTTTTAGAGGCAAGCTGTTTTAAGTTATAAGTTTTTGCTTTGTTTCTGAAAGTTTTGGCTGAAACAATCAAGAATAGAAGGTATGAATAACATCGGCTCTCTAGAAAGACTTAATTGCACTCCATTCGAAGATTTGCATTGCACAAAATAATGCTAATTTAATTACTTAGGTAATTTTCGTTTACTTTTATTTTTGCTATATCTGGAATCGTAAATAGTAGCAACAAAGAGATATAGCTGTCCCCACCTACCGTCACACATTCAAAATATGTTTTAAAAAACGAAATAGTGGTTAAACACCTCCTTTTTAAAACAAAAATCAACAAAAAATCTCTAATTATAAAATGGAGATATAAAATATATGCCGAGTAAATGAATAATATTTTCAAGCACATGAAATAGAAAACCAAACACCTGATAAATAAAACTATTATCAATTCTAATATTAGACGTATTAAATACTTATCAAATAAAACATTATAATATTTAATTATCAGGTATTGGATGAACAAACAATTCTATTTCAAACGTACAACATTAGATAAATTACTTAAATAAAATATTATGATAAATGAAATGTTCAATAATATACACTCAAACGACACAATAAAGCAGGTGAAACCTTCAGTAACCACCTAAAACAACAACACAAACATTAGATAATAATTCAGAATAAAGAATTTTAACACACATGGTCACAGTTTTACCAACTGCTTTCATTCCAATAAAACTGTTTAAGAACGTACAGTGTAACTGTTTGAAAACCCATCATGAGAAGCGCCGCATGGCAGTATAATAAAGATACACTTGGCGTATGGTAGTACATTAAAGAAACACCGCATGATAATATAAAAAGTAAACAAAGTCGTGCTGATTCTTCTCTTGTATTTTTATGGTCTATTACTTCAATGAGAATAACGTAGATCATAGGACTATATTATTACCAAGTTCACATAATCAAGATTTAAAGATCCCAGATCTGACAAAGCGCACTGATAAGATGTTTTTTTCAACAACTTTCGAATTTATTATTATGCAATTTATTGTGCCTAATTACTAAACACGGCTAAGTTGATAGTGAAAGACAACTCCTACTCTTTGGTAACACAAGTTTAAGAAGGGGAGGATGGCATAAATTACAAGAAAGAAACTGTAAAAAACTAAGTAAATTGCAGAAACTAAGCAAGTTAAATATGTTAGTTTCTGTTCGTTTTCTGAGCCCATTTCATACTAGTTCGGTCGCTAGATTACATTCATATTACTGAGATCTTTGTTTGTAAAATAGAAAAAATAAATAAATTATCCATCATCACCTGTTGGTCACAAAATAAAAACTTTTGGAACACTTTGTGTTTACAATAATGTTTTATTTTCCTTATACCATTAACTTGGATTACAATTCATGAACGAATTGTTAAACAAATTTTACTATTTAATAGCATATCAACGTTATGGTAATTACAACCACAAGATTTGATTTTCTGTTTGTACAGCACAGAAGTTTTAATTCTTGGTAACTTGTTTAATTTTTTGTGTTTCTTTCCAGTTTTAAGTGAGAAATATAATAGAGTAATTGTTAGAATATTTTTAAAAACAATAAACAAATAATACATGTTTGAATATCCTGGATTAAACTAATCAAAGGAAACAAATAAATGAAAAAAAACTAAACTCCAATTTCATTTATTATAAGTAATACAACTATCACGTACACAAAATAAAATTACTCCATTTATTTTCAAAAATAATTGTGCCTGAAAACATCTGTATCACAGAAAGCAAGTAATACTTAAATCTTTAAAAGATAGATTCCTGTAAATGTTTTTCTAATAATTTTACCTTAACAAATTAATGAAATATAATGAAAGCCAAGAATGTGGCTTATGTAACAATAAAAAATTCCAAAAACGAATAAATTATCCTTGAGGAAATTAAAACCAATTCTGGTAGTCATTCTGTGCATGTTCTAAACAAGTTTATTTATTATGAAGTTAGAGATTCTGTATTTCCTCTAGATTTCTGATCTAAAATAATGATATTTCATCATATTGAAGTGGGAAAAACAAGGCATGAAAACTAACTGGTATTACATTGTGTCATTGACATAGTGGATCATCATTCTTTATCATGTTTGCAGACATTAAATCCTTAATATATTAACTATGAAAAATGTGTAAATATATAAAATACACCAACCTCAATTTCTTTGTTTATGAACATCAGGTTAAATGATGATAAACACTGAAGAATAAACAGGAAAAAAAGCGGCATGTCATTTGAGATGACAAAAGAGAAGAATGATTTAAATCTTCATTGATTCTATACCTAATGTAGTTTTAACGTTAACTTATGAACCAACATTTTCTGACATAAAGAAAATATATAAAAAAATTTCTTAATTTCTGTTGAGCTTAGTTATTTTTACTTAAACATCTAATAATATTAGAAGCTGAGAATTCAGATTTTTCACCACTCAAGTTCTGTTATACAACGTATTTTGTTGATTATTAAATGTAGACTGTTGTTTACTCATCATCGTTTCTAAAGCACCATTTGGTGGCCTTACTGTTGCTCTTACTTATTTGTTTGAAGTTTTACCCAAAGGTAAAAAGAAAAATTTTCAAGAATCTGTTGACAGGTTGAAATACAAAAACATTAACTAAAGTTAGTGAAATGTATTACTCTAACCATTTTCTGATAAGCATAGACAACTTAAAAAATGTTGGAAATGACCTTTTGCTTCAGAAAACTTGTTTAAAACCTGTACAGTTGGACCTCAGGGGTTAATGTAATTGAATTTCAATTACACAATTACTACACAATTACTTGTGTAGTCCAGTTGGACCTCATGGGTTAATATAATTGAAAACTTGTGTAGAAGATTATTCCTTCTGAAACATAAAGATATACAATTTAATGTAAAATTACATTAAATCGGGGAATATTTTTTGTTGTTAAGTTCCTGGTTACATCCAAATTCTATGAATAAAGAAGAATTAAAAATACTGAATGTAAGATTCTTCTAATAAGTTAAATGTTTATTCAGTGTTAAGCACAGGTACTTAGTTTTAACTGTATTTGACTTGATCCTATCCATGTTGGTTGGTACACAATACTTTAATAAAATATCACACTTGTTTTAACAAAGATTGAAGAACTCTTTTTTTTTTTATCCCATTAGGTTTTTTTCAACTTGAAGAAAAAATTAGTATCTTCATTCTAATACATTAAATTCAAAGTATAAAGTTCTTTGGTTTTAAAGCATCATTACAAGTAATTCAATATGGTATACCACTAAGAGGAATCATTTAGAGGTCTTTAGGAGTCACACATAATTTGGTGAGCACCATTTTTTGTTTTTAAAGAAAAAGATTTTAAATAAATATATATAACATTTTCGTGCTGCTGCATTAATACTGACTGTTATAAAAAATAATTATTTAACAAATACTTTTCTTATGTACATTTTCTTAATGTTTAGCTGGATAAAATAGAATAACTTAACAGTAGTTTGTTATAACATACATTTAAATTATATAAGGAGTTTATTTGGTATTTTTTATTAAATAAAATATGTCTCAGTATAATTGTGCCATTGAGAATTTTAGTTTATGCAAAGTTATATATATTAGAAACAGTAAATATACAACACAAAAAGGAAACTTAATATCATCATGGGTAAGTGAGCAAAAGTGTCAGCAACCACAAAACAATGAAATGAAAATATTCTAAAATGTACAATGATTTTTTTCACACTTCTTATCTTAGTAAAAAAACCTATATAGCCATGCATTATATAACTTCTTGACTATATAGGGCCCCCCCTGCTAGTACAGCAGTATTTCTATGGATTTACAATGCTAAAACTAGGGGTTTGATTCCCCTCAGTTGGCTCAGCAGATAGCCCAATGTGGCTTTGCTATAAGAAAACACACAAACTATATAGGTTTTTAACATCTGTTTAAAGCATATTTAATTTTGTGTATTTTTGTATTGTGTTTTAAAATACATATATAAAGCTGTGAAAAGAATAATACCAGCACACACATTAACTTATGGGATGAATTTCTTCAGCAGAAGTTATAAAAAAAAAACATGCTTTTAAATGGATGAATGGTTAGAAAAATGGGCAGATAGATGGGTGAGTAGGCAGGTAAGTAGATATAATTACAGTTGACTTTAGAGGTTGGAGGATCTGCTAACCGAAATTATTTTGGTAATGTTAGATTTCTTGACATCTATTTTTTTTATCCAACATATCATATAAGAACCATAAATACACACACACACACACACACGCATATACATTTATCCTAAAAATTCATAGATGTGACATACATCTGAATGAGCTGCATGACATCACTTGCTTATTACTAGAATAATCTGTTTTAAGAATAGGATGAAGTCAGCTTGCAATATATCAGAGGCATTGCTAAGTGTTTAAAATATCTGAGACTTGGGTTCATAGTTGCAAGAAACTTTTGCATTTTAGTGTGATACTAATCATGAATTTCTATTATAATTTAGCTTCACACCAAGTGGGTATCTGGAGCTCTGTCAAATCAAATTGGTGCATAAGTCTCATGTGCCAGTGCTTAGTGCACTTCTGCAACACATGTTCTTTTAACACAACTTATAATTGCCATAGAATACACTGAAACACATCACTTAACCTACTTTGATTTTGATAAAATATTCAGCTGTTAGGCTTAATAACTTACCATCTGCAACAACTTTTCAACACACAGAAAGAGAATAAATAAAAATTTCAAAAACCTTTCTGGACAAAGAGAAAATTACTTACATGTTAAATAATACATATTTATGTTCTGGTGCTCATAATGTACATGATAATTTCATAATAAATTCCATACACAATATTTTACACTTATTTAAACAGAGGATGAAAACATTAATTGTTAACATAGACTTTATTATCTATAGATGAAAAGATGTAGGATTTATTTGCCCAGAACTTTGAAATGATTTAAATTGGCTTTCATATTTTTTAGAAGTTCAGCCAAAAAAATTCGAAACACAGTCCATAGAAATTTCAGTTCACATTAACCAGGACCCATTTCCAATGTTTTAACAAGAGAAATGTTTGGTTTATGAAAACAACAGATTGATAAAAAACTTTAAAAAATACCTGATTAAAGATGTTGACCTTATTATATGTTTGATGTAAACAATAAGTAAATGAATAAGGTTTACGTTAAGTATTCATCTTCTTAAAAGAATAAAGCATTCTTATTAATGAACAAAGCCTAGATAAATACAGAAATATGAAAGAAGAAATACATCCTGGCAGTTAAAAGGACTAGAATTAATATCATTATTGTATGGTAAACTATCATAATACATATATATATAAAGCACTCCACAATAAGTTATTTTTACTAAAATAGTTAGAATTTTACATCAAAGAAATAAATTTTTCAGAAAAACTCTTATACTATTGTTGGTTAAAAATCTTAGATATTACTTCAATAATTCAGTTCAGAATTTACAGTGACTAGCTGCAATATATATTAACATACAAGTATTTTTTTAATTCTTGTATACTTTTAGTTCAGTGCTATATGTAACTTTAATATAGTTTATCTTAAGCATTAATCAGTAAGATAAAAATTCTATAAAGTATCCATTAATGGAGGTTAACTCTCATTAGGTTATTTCTTTTGTCTAATTAAGAAAGTCATATTACACTGATAAACAAGGCACATATAATTACATCTGCTAAGTAGAAGAAAACAAATAACTAAATGATTAAAAAATATGTGCATCAAAGCAGTTTATGAAACAATAAATATCTCGTTGGCTATCAGTGATAGAAAAACTATTACAAGTTGAATAATACTTTAATTTTTGGACCATAATGCTGTAGTATAGTGTTGTTTGTACATGTAAATACAGCATACTGTATATTTAACATAAATTTATATTAGAGCCAAAAAAAAGTTTTTCATTAGTGTCATAAAATCACCTTTCTTAAGGAAGATCACAGTGCTGACCATATCATGTCCTCTTACAGCTACATTTTTAAAAGGTAAAATAGTTCAGACTCTTTAAAATATTTTATTTTATTCAATATCTCATATCTCAAACCTGACATAAACAGATGGTGTTTCTGCCAAGATGATTAAAAAAAAAGTTAAAAAAATATGAAAATTTCAAAGACCGCAATTTAATAAGAGTACCTAAATAATGAAAAAGTTTATGATTTATTCAAGTAAATTTCCTTACTGAAAATAAGTCTACAGACATTTATGTAGTAGGTGTCCAGCCAAGATGAGTTATTTTATAATGAATAGTTTTCAGATTTTGCAGAGCATAGTTTTTTTTCAAATATTTAAACTGTTCAATCAGTGTAGAATGTAGCCAACCAAATGTAATTAAAAATGCATTATACAGAACAAAATGTATTTAATATTTTTAGAAGTTAATTTCACAATCAGAAAATTAACATATAAACCAATTTTCTTTTAAATTTACCATTCTGTTACTGTGGGTTAAATACAGTTACCTGTTGTTCTACTATAATCTAATATTTTGTGTTTTCATTTAGTTTATGTTGAAACTCTTCTTAAAACATATTAATTTAGAAGTAAAATATGATTTGATTCTGGAGTGTATAAAATGTATAAATTCATATTAGAACCAATGATTACTAGATACATAACACTACAACCAGCTTTGAAATAACTCTTGATAGGATGGCAGAAGATCTTAATTACTATATTGCCCCTAATTACTACCATGGAGGTATTGCAAACTGTAAAACAAGTTTGTGGTAGTTGTAGTATTTGTGTATTTCTGGATTCTATTTCTTCATGTGATTTGTTGATTTCAATGATAATAAATGCATTTGTTTTTCATTTCTTCTAAATTAAAAGGATTTTAATAAAAGTGGATTATATGTTGTATTACTATTACTATCAGAGAAGGTAAACTATATAAAAAATACTAGGGGAGTTGGATAATTAGAATGGGGGTATTGAGTTGGGCCAATATAGTAGTTCATTTTTGTGTTGAATGATTAATTAATAATGATACTGTTTTTTGTCTTTATAAAGTAAACCTTCAGCCAGTTGCATGTTTAAAGGCACAACCATCTTCTGTTTGGTCTCTGCTTACATTTTATAAACCCATTTCATTCATTCATTGATTAGATATTAAGGTAATTCAAAGAGAAAATAAATTAAAACGTTGTTATTATTACTTTATAAAAAGAGATTAAGAAGGTGAAAAATTATTTACATTACAATTCATCCATACTTTATGCATCTCCAATGGTTGGGTGAAAAATAGATCCATTCATCTAACTCAAACAGTTGTGTTCTAGCATGTGTTTTAAGTCTGTCAGGGTTAAGCATGAAAATCGTTGTTGAATTTAAAATTTTATTTTTACTGATATCACTGAAAGAAAAATTTTGTTTTATTTACAAGTTTACAAACCAATGGTCTATTTGTACTGACATTCAATTTTAAAGATCATTAAAACAAAACTTTATTTTTCTAATTACTTGTTCATAAACAGTATTAAAATGTCTTTCTGTATTGATTGTCTGTAAACTTAAACTGCTGCATGAGTAATACAATCATAATAATATCTTGTAAGTAAGCAGGAAAATTAGTAAAAGGTCCTTAAATATGTGAAGGAGCAATACAGTCAAGATTATTTAATTTATGTGGGTAGTACAATCCAAGATTATGTCAATTACGTGAACAATACAATTATGGTCATGCAATTTATGTGAAAAGTACAATCAAAGTCAGGTCACTTATATAGATAATGGTTAGAATCTATGTGAGCAATAATATCGAAATTTGAGGTGTTATATGATTATACATATGACCACAGTAATAAGTGTTAAGGGTTTTTAAAATATTGAGTGATTGCTTGTTTCATTTCACTATAACTATTAATACAGTTTCCACCCAACACTAAGATTTTTCAAGACAAAATCTCTTTTAGTTACAGTATTCTAACAACTAATGACACAGTATTTAAATAATATCTCTGGATAGTAGGAATTCACATAAATTTTGTTAAATAGAATAATGTTACCTTATTATAATTTGTTGGAGCTAGATGACTGAATTAGTCACAGGCAGTAAAAAAATTATATTATATTTATATAAAACTTTTTAGGCAAAATCATGTATTTCTAGAGTTTAGAAAAAAACAGCTAACTTCAAACAATGATCCAGTCACTCAATGCCTTTTAACTTGATATACACAATTCCTAATTTAAGTACAATAAATATCATTCAATATTAAACCATACTTAAATTACCATCTACATGCTGAAAATTAAATTTTAATGGTGTTTCATGATTCATAAGTTATACTAAAATAAAATAAACAATTTTTGTTCAAATTATCATTAACTGTTTTAAATACTATTTAACCTATAGAATCCACAACTGGCAATTTGATAAAGACAAACACTTTCCCTAAGCTTCACATGTCTTATTATCTTGCAACACATATAAAGCTTTAAGTTTCATTTCATTACCAAACATTGATTACACTGCAATGTTCAGAAAAAAAGAACTGAATGTCAAAAGTAAATGGTATGATACTACAAAGTTGAAACACTTCTGGACTAAAATCCTGAAGGTAATATATCAAGAATACAGAAAACTAGCCAATTTCTGTTGAATATCTTGGAATTCTTGAAGAGTCTGAGCAAGATGCTGGCTCAGTTGTTCAAGTGTTTCTCTTTTGGAGCTATTGGTAGCTTTAGTAGTATTAATTTGTTCTTGCAGTTTTGCAGTTCTTGTTTTGAGTCCTTTATTTTCAAGAAGCAATACCTAAATATACAAACATAATTAAAATGTTGTGAGTTTAATGCACTTTACTTTTGGAAGAAAACAAAATATTACAACAGTAAACATTTCAAATGGTTCTAAAGAACATTTTAAATAAGTAATTATTGATACTTTGTTATGTTAATTACTTAAACATATACCTTTGATAAAATAATTTGGATGGACTTGAAAACATACCGTTTTTAAGCAATACTTTGTGTAATTTCTTTAATCTTCATAGGAGATTTATCACTTACAGTCAGAGGTATAAAAGTACTTATAATAGAATTTGGTTAACCATTTACAATCATCATTCAGATTAGGAAATTGTATACTGTAAAATATCTATGTTTGAAAAGTTATAAATTGTGGAACTGGTAAACATTCTATAACTTGCCTCACAATCTTAGCCTTTTAGTTAATCAAAGGTTGAACATTTCAAATATATTATGATCTTATTATAAATTAAAAACTCATGAAAAACCTAGAAATGGAAACTTTGTACATAAATACTGAAGCCAAATCTTTCCATAAAGAATGTTTTCATTATTATTCTTCATATTCATCACATAAACTAACAGAATAGAAATATATATATATATATATATATATACCATTATGATCTTTCAAGATTTAATAGTTTCTGTTAATTAAATCATAAATTAACACTGTGCATAATTTGGTTTCAGACAATATGGTAAAATTAACTTTAATTTCAGAATGTATATTAATTATATAAAATTCTTGGATGATATTAGCATCCCACTCATTTTAAAAAATAGATCTATGAAAAAGCAGTTTTGTTCAGAAGTACCATTTTGCAAAAGGCTTGGGGAGGGCAAAGAAAGGTTATCTCATATTGCTCTCCCCAATTCAGTTAGTAAACCTACACTGTGGAGTAACTTACATACACATGTGTTAATCTTGCTTGACTACAAACTGCAATCTAGGGCTCTCTCCTGAGTTTTAGGAGGGAGTCATCACACCTCACAAAATGAAATCTCTGGTTTTTAAACTAAAATTTAGCTTTGAGTTAAAATTTAGAACAATTAAACTATTGAATATTTATAGATACAAAGTCTTGTAAGTTATTTTATTAATTCTGATTATTTTGTTATTTTTCTGAATATTTGTTAATAACTTGTTTAAAAATGAGTATTATGGAAATACTGTTAAAGGTGGTTTAAAACTAGTCCCAATTTTAAGAAATTTAAATAAGCTGGTGTGATGGGAGTTTAATTTTTCTAAAAATTATAAAGGATCAGTAAGATTGGTCAAACAGGAAATTAGGTCATAAAAAAGGAGGTGTGAAGAATGATTCGATGAAAATGTAAAAATTAACAGTGAGAATTTCTTTAAATACATTAATGGTAATCAAAATGTTTGGATGGAGGTATTACATTTGAGGGATGATAAAGGAAGGCTCACATCTGATGATCATGAGATGGGCTGGGTTAACAAATTTTGCTTTTTGTTGAGTTTTTACTAATGAAGAATTAAGTAATATTCCTCATCTTGAACAGTTGACAGATGGAAGTAAGATTGTATGGGATGATCACATGAATTATGGGCTTGGGAAATTTTAAAGAATGATAAGACTCCAGGATCAGATTATATTTCCCAAGGTGATGTTACACATTGAATATGTGAGCTACTTCCTATAATTTTTTGTAAGTTCTTGAATAGTTGGCACATAGGATTGAAAGTTGGTTAATGTAATTCTTCTTTTCAAGGGAGGTGATTAAAAACTGTCCAAATAATTATAAACTATTAACTTACATCACTGGTGGGAAAAGTTCTGTAATATCAGATGAAAGATACAGGGTATTCGGAAAGTCACTGTGCAGTTATATATTTATTAACAGACAAAACTGCACAGTGACTTTCTGAACACCCTGTACTTTGTACAATCATTTAACAAAATATAGAATTTTATTGAATTATCAATATGATTTCAATAAAGAAAAATCTTATTTTATGAATCTTTTGATATTCTAAGAGCAGGTTACTAGTTATGTAGATTAGGGAAAGAGTATATATGTGATGTATATAGATTTGCAGAAAGCATTTGACAAAGTGCCAAATAAAAGGCTTGTAAGAAAAAGTAAGTTAGCTAATTGTATAGAAGATTGGTTGGATGGAAAAATGCAGGAGGTTGTTATAAATAAAGTTCAGTTAAACTGGATTAATGTTAAAAGTTGGTACCTCAAGACTCAGTCTTAGGACTTGCACTATCTTTGATTTACATCAATGACACAGATAGAGCTATGGTCAATAATTACTAAAAGTTGCTGGCCATGAAGAAGTTGCTTCTGCTTTATAAGATAATTTAGATCATTTAGTGAGTTGGGCAAATACACAACAAATGGGTTTTAATTATAATAAATGCAAGATAATGTATGTGAGTTATCATAATTTAAATTATAAGTATCATTTGGATGGGAATAACCTCAACAGTATTGAGAAAGAAAGGGATTTTGATGTAGTGATTAATCAGTCTCTTAAACCATCCAGGCAGTTAGTGCTAGAACAAGTAGGATTTAATGTTGTCTGTACAGAAATACTGAATGCAAGTCTAAAGAGGTTATAATTTCATTGCATTGGTTACTAAGATGGAACAATAAACTAAAAGTTCTATGGAACATAGATGTAAATGAGAAGGTAGAGTTTGATTGCTCTTGGTGTCAAAGAAAATCTCCAAATATACTAAATATTAGGCTGATTAAAGAACTTACTTCTCCAATTTGATTAACCAGCCTACTTGAGCTGCTACAGAAAGGAGCTGTTGAGTGTGAGTGATTGACTTCTGCTCAGAACGAGCTAAAAGGAGCCAGTTATCTATGTAATGGTGAAATACCTTCCCTCAAGACATGAACAATGTATCAAAACATATTTGTGACCAAGGCAAGCCTGAAGAGGAATGTCAAAAATTAGTAAACTATTCTGAAATGAACAAACTGAAGATAAGGTTGAAATTAAACTGTAATTAGGATTTGGAAGTAAGCATTGTAGTCATCCATGACCTTGCAGAAAATGCCTACCTCAGGGAGAGAAATGTCTTCATAGTGAACTTAGGTAGTGTGATGAAGTGATTAAGGTATGATAAAGTGATGACTGGTCTCTAATCAACAATTTTCTTTGGAATGATGAAAAGATGTTAAACAAAACCTTCTGAGGAATGGGAAACCAGTTCTGTAGCCTGTTGCAAAGTAATTTGGGAACCATCTCTGACAGATGTAGGTTGAGGAGAAATGGGAGGTGGGAAAAGAACTTGATAATGAAACTCTCCAAAAGAACCTGAGTTACCCATCGATCATCGATAAAGGAAAGCAAGCAAGGAAGAAAATCCAATGGTTGAGTTGCTAGTGGACCTAAACCCACAGGATAGTCACCAGTACTGTTGGTGATTGGTGGTTTGTCACTGAGGGCCCTGACAAAGAGAAGTACCATGAGTCAAAGGAACAGGTAATGGGTGGGATGATGAAGAACAAGAAACAGGAATGGGTGGCATAGAAGTCTTTCACCAAGATAAACAGGCCACAAAATTAGAAGGGGTGGACTTTTGGTGAGCTGATGTTACTCACAGCTTGATACTGTCAGGGATAGTATCAAAGTCATAATGTCTAAGAAAAGAAATAAGTCACTAAGACAAATGGATGATAAATTGACAAGCCAAAATTAAGTCCTGACCTATAAGGTCCAAACAACAAAGAGACCACAAATATAAATAATGTGAGTGCTGAGGACAATATGCAGGCTAATGTGAAGGATCTTAGTAGGAAATCCCTCGAGAGTTCTGTGCAGAGCCTCCAAAAGTAGATACTTGGAAGAAAGATACATGAGAAGGGTGTTAAGGATAAGACAAGGTGAGAATATTGGACATGTTTGAGATTAATGTTAGATTTTGGAGCCATCTCCTAAAGAGGAACCCAAAAGCTGTTGATTCAAAAGCAAAACATCTACAAGGTGGCAAGAAAGAACATATTGGTAAGAGGCTCTAGGAAGTGTAACATACTAACTCCTTCACTTAACTGGAAGAGAAAGTGATCCACATTGACTCAAATATCAGGAGAGGGAAGAAATACTAAGTATATAGCTGAGAAGAATGCTCACGCATGAAGGAAGAATGAGGGGAGTGAGATATATTGGGAAAGAGATAAAATATCACAAATCTGAAATACAAAGTTTGTGAAGCCCTAGGGAAATTTTAAGGCTGGAATTGGAAAAGAACAGCAAACTCTGACAGAGGAAAAAAACTATCAAAATCTTTATCATCCTGAATGATTTCAGCAGCATCATGAGGATCATGGGCAATGTCAGAGGATAAAGGGTAGTCCCATGTAATGTTCAATCTCCTGACATATAAAAGAAGAAAGATTCATCATCAGGTTTCCTGTAGCTGAGGCCTGAGACAAAACACTGGTCAGTGATGTGACACCTGAAGTAGTAACCTTGAACTTGGAATTCATAACTCACAAAATCCACATTAAATGGTTTAGTGCAATAATAGAACAACAATAAATTGGGTTTAAACTGTATAAAAAGGGAAAAACATCAAGTGAAAATTAAATGAAGTGTTGCATAAAAAATGTGAAACAAAAAATAAAACGTCTGTATTCAACATCTGCCAAACAAGAAGTGATGGTTCGTTAGAGGAGTGTAGAAAAAGCCATATGTGTCACATGAATGATCATGTTCCTACTGGTTAAGAAGTGATGTATTATGATTTGCATGACAGACATATAAGAATTTTCCAATTATAAAGTGGAAAGTTTGTGGCATGCATAAAAGAAATGTTTGAATACAGAAGGTAACACTGAACAATAATGCCTAATCTTGTGGCAGGAATAATAAAGGAGCTTGTTTTCATGGATTTATTCTATCCAATCTGACTTCACAATGCTTCTCTTTTTCTCTATTGATCCTTGTGGTGCTACTATCTTGCCTTATTTGTCCTTGAATTGCTACTATTTTGTCCAATCAGCATACTAATTATTTACAAATGTTCATCACATTTTTACTGTTTATATACATGATGATGTACATGCAACAACTTTAACTACATTTGGAAAATTGGGTTAAATACTTGTATTATACTTTTCATGTGACATTTGGTATGTTTGTCTGTTTTATTTATGTTATTGTTTTTAATTTAAGAATGTTTATTCCAGACCTTGTCCTTGGGTTCTTTTATAAAAAGTCTTGGCCATAGTTGGAGTTTCTCTTTATATAATTTTACAAGGATTCTTTTAAGAGTTAATAGAATGTCATAGCAATATTAAACTTTCAAAGGTCTGGAGGTATATAAGTATTTAAATTTTTTAAAAGGTTTAGACCTCTACAAATTTAATAGAATTCTGATCTCTCCCATTCGTGCTAGGTTTTCTTCCTTGGAATTCAGCATTTCAGTTGTTAATTATGCATAATGTGTCCTACAGTTTTAGGATTTTATCTGAAAATGCCCCTTGCTTTGATTTAACTACTGTTCAGTAATGATACTGTAATTGCATTATTATTATTTCAGTGTTGGAGTGTTTACTAACTCCTTTCTCAAAGATAATATTTCTTCAGTACTGTTAACAAAGAGCTCATAACTTACCCTGCCTTTACCTTAATTACATTACATATACATATATATATATATATGTGTGTGTGTGTGTGTGTGCATGTATGTATGTATAAAGAAAATATTTAGGCTAGTCTTAAAAACCACAGAGAAAAAGCATAACATGTTATATTTCAATCTAGCTTTCTATGTTTTAATTTCAATTATTAATTCTAATTCTTTGTTTTTCTGCTTCATTAAGAACATATTCCTAGAAGGAGTTATAGATTTTAATTTGAAATTAACATATACCTGTATTGTAGATGGAGTTGTCAAGTTTGTTTGTTTGCAATTAAGCATAAAGTTACATGAAGGGCCATCTGTGCTCTGCCTACTATAAGTATCGAAACCTGGTTTTTAGCATTGTAGGTGTGCAGACATAGTGCTGTGCCACTAGGGGGCGAGTTAATCATATTTTTGTATGTGAACTCTTGAGGTCATAAAATTCACAATCAACATTTCCAAATCACTTGAAAATCTTCTAAATGCTAATAAAGAATTCAGACAGAACTTCAGTTAGTGATAAACACTTTCTTCCCAATATATGTTATCCTCTATGTTGTACTCTAAACCTACCATATAGTTTTATCCTTTGATTAAAAAGATTCTGTTCTGAACAACAAAGTTTCCAAATGAAACATACAAACTAGGAAACCAACTCTGTATAAGAGATATCCCACACAAATAAAAAGAACTGAACACACATTTCAATAGAAAAACTAAGTTAGATGAAAAACCAAAGTTTGCTTATAAAGAGCTCTAGCTCCATATTCAACACAACCAACAACATGAAAAACAAAATGTAAGATCTTTCAGCTGTAACTTTCAAATCTCCATTAAGTTTATGAGACCTACTTGATTTAAAGTGATAGGATATGAATCTACTTGCAATTATACTACTAAACAAGTTGTTTTGTGTTTATATAATATATGACTATAATGGAAGACTTGAAATAATAATAAAAAAAACCTCCCAATTATTGATGCTTTACCATTTGTCACTAAGATACCTAGATGAGGCTTACAGTATGATGGGGAAGCAGAACAAACATTAAGTTCATGAATTAAGACATACAGTTCAGATAATGCACACAACAGATAAGAACTCCCTGGGTTTGAACACTTATACCAAGCTAGTCATAGCATTTTGGACATGATGATTTCCAAACATTAAGTTCATAAGTAAGTAAACAGACACAAACTTCCTCCAAAGGAAGCTATGATCAAGAATAAATAAACTGAACAGCACTTGTGCACATAATGTTTTTTAAACATGCAACACCAAATTGTATAGCAATAAAATTAGCTTTGTTGAAAATGGGGTACAGTCTTAAAAAAAATTACATTTTTGGCAGCACGCTATGCTACCATCATCAGAAGTAAGAGTTAAAATCAGATACTGACCAATATACCTATATCATTTGCAACTTTACCTCTCAATGATATCTTGACCATGAACATAATTCCAAGTTCAGCTCTTTTATTAAAGAGATTTTGTTCTGAACAAATGAGGCACAAGGAACAAAAAGCCAACTTTGTATAAGAAAATATAATGAAAAGCGATACTGTAATCAAATCAAAGGAATTAAACAGATTTGAAGGGAAAAAACGTAAGTAAAAAAAATGTATTGAAAAAGTGACAATTTTCATGTTAGGTTTACAGATCAGTAACATAGCTCAGACAGAAGAAACAAGAGATGCATACAATGTATAAATAATTCTTGTATGTAAAAGCTTTAAGTAAACCAATTGTACCATCTGAGATATGAATTGAAAAAATGAAGGATATGTATCACTAATAAGAAGTTGTGTGGAACATGAGGCTTGGTACTTTTACACAATAAAAAAACATTCGTTTCCTTCTGTGCTTCCCAAGAAAAAAAACTGTTTTCATTTTTCAGAAAACTGATTTGTTCCTTTGTTTATTTTGTTCAAGAGCAAAGCCACTTTCTAAGGAATGTTGTCCTCTCCTTAACCAAGAATCTAAAACTTAAAAAATTACATACCTTAAGTTTTTCTTCTGCTTTTGTATTTAATGCTGGAGACTCTAATTTCTTCCTTAAGCATTCCAGTTCCTGGAAGATTAAAACATGTTGATATCAGACGTGCAAGTTAAATTCTATAATACAGCATAAAGTTTCTGTCAAAACTGTATGAAAAACTTAGTTTAGGTAATCAAATATTTAACATCATGTAAAAGAACTAAAATTTTCATCGTATATTTATAGCTTCTGTGAAAATTATCTGAAACTCATAAGTTGAGATACAAATTATATTATGTGAGGAGAATAAAATAATACAATTACCATAAAGTTTCCATCAAAATTATTTAGTAAGCTTAAACTTGGCAGTCCATTAAAGAATGCTAGATGCTCAGAGAAAAATATCATGGTACAACAGAATTTCATATGTCAGTCCAATAATTTTAACTTCAGTAAACAAGTAACTACCATTTTTTGAGCAAAACTAAATTTTTAAATTTATCAAGATGATCTTATGAAAACTTTTAGAGACTTAACTTGACACAAGGCACATAAAAAAATTACGTGTATTAATAACAGCTCCTGCATTGGACTTCAAGCAAAATAAGCATAATGCAAAAATTATCATCAGGTGCAAAAATTGAAATATAAAAATATATCAAGAGTTGACACATACTTCAGTGTACTAATGTGCAAACAAGTTAGGTGAACCATCAACCTGGTATTGTAGGCCAACAGATATATTTAAAATTACATCATCCTCAGGTAAATATAAATTAGTTAACTCACAAGCCAAATTTGGTGGTGTAGACCAATAAAAATATTTCAGACTGCATCATCCTCAGGCAAAAATAAATTATAAAACCTATTAGCTGATGACTTCAGTGTTGCAGATAAACACATGTATTTGTGAGAAAGCCACTGGCACAAAAACACATAAGTAACCCACAGCAATATACATCAAAATCAACAGGGATATTTTCATGGTTATAGGATGTTTTTTTATGTAGATTTAATATTAGCACACCAGTAATTGTTGTTCCATATAAAGAACATGATATATAATAAGAAATCTCTAAGCTTCTGTCACATTAATTAAACATAAAACATTAAGATTCAGTAAAGATTTGTATAACTTACCTAGAAAAAGAGTAATAACTAACCAACTGTAGAGTTACTGGTACTATTTAACTATAAGAAAGTGTCTTGGTAACCTCTATTGGATAATGAACACTTGAAGACTGTTGAAAAAAATTAAACAAGTAAATGTTTTTTTTAAGAATCTGTTGATTTTACATTTGGTGCAAGCAGATGTCCTATCCTGTAATAGTTATTTGCTGTGAGATTATATTTTAAAAATTAATTTACTAAAAGTAATCTTTATGTTATTGTGAATAAGTGTTAAAACTAATGTATGCTTTGTAACTGATGAACAAATACACTGTACTGTTTAAAAAATCTTCACGTTTTAATGGAAAGAAGTCTCAATTGTTGCCATTTTATAACAGTGTTTTACCATACTTAACCTATTCTGAAAGGAATAATCTATTCTAAGTTTAAATACACTTGGAGACATTTGTCCCCACTTCATTCCAAAAGCTTGACTACTTGATGAAAGTTGGAAAGTTGTATTTTAATCATTCAAATAAACTCATACAGATAGATTGAAAGACAGTTTAATATTTTTGCTCTGGGTAAGTCATTCCAAAATTCTAATACTAATTCTTTGAAGTCTGAAATGAGTTGTTCATACTTGGAGCAGGGAGAGCTACTTTTTAGAATAGATAAGCTTATTAAGTAGTTATCTGTCATGGTTCTAGATGTTGTTCAGTCAGATCTGTAAATATGGATACAAAACACTGAACAATTTAAAGATCAAATCAATATTGTAACACCTCAACTACAGTTCTTCACAATTTTCACACAGAACAACTGGCATATTCGCTTATTGGCCTCATTCAATACGATATTCCATCATCAAGTCAAAACTAGTGAAGGTTTTAGTGCCAGTATATGTTTTACACCAATCAATATAGTGCAAATTATTTTGGTATGATATAGTTTTTGTATTACAACTTTCCAAAAGTATTCATAATCATGCAGAGTTTACATACAACAGCTCTTCATTTGTATGATTATAATTAATATAGATAATTAGGTATGTTATATTAAAAAAAAATTCAAACCTGTCTACATTATTAGTCTATGTTGTTACATCTTTTCATGCTCTATCTGATTACTGTACATTTTTACTCTAGCCTTGTAGCATAGTTTCCATTGTAAAAGGCTCAGTCATAAGTGTGTTTAAGTCTAATGTACACAATTCTTCTTTGCTCAATTTTTGTCATTTATCTAGTGTATTATTATAATGGTTTCCCAGCAGGTGTTTCAACAGTCCAGTTACACAGAAATTCACAAACACTGCATTTGGTAATGTGACTGGTATGTCTTCATATGGAGTAGCACAAATGCTTGTTTCATTCTCCAGCTGCTTGAGGTATGAGATGGCTAAATAGGATATATGATTGAAAATTTTATCATGGTGAACCTTTGCTTACAAAACTGGTACTTCTGTGGTAAATAAAAAGGGTCAATTGAACATTGAACTGACAGTAATCAGACTTCATCTTGAACTTTGTATCCATTCTCCAAATCCTTAATTTGTCATTTGCATAATATTCAGACATGATAACAAATCCATTTGAAACATTTCTCAACATATGTCATAGAACTTTTAAGACTTTCTTTCACTCACTGACCACTAAAAAATGACAC
The DNA here is from genome assembly GCA_011833715.1 of Carcinoscorpius rotundicauda. Taxonomy (NCBI): domain Eukaryota; kingdom Metazoa; phylum Arthropoda; class Merostomata; order Xiphosura; family Limulidae; genus Carcinoscorpius; species Carcinoscorpius rotundicauda. The sequence goes on along the minus strand of CM022399.1, from coordinate 53,677,398 downwards.
AAGATTTATTTGTTGTGGTTTTCAAGGTACACATACAGTTTGTCAAGTGTCTCTATATACTGTCATTTTTTCCTCATCAGGTACTGTTTATACATTTTTCTACAGTTGGTCTTCCTTTCTTGAATATGTCAAGGAAGCAACTTGTGCTACATTTCCAAACACAGAACCTTTTTATTATGTTTGTTACTGCTGCCTTGCTGTGGAACATGAAGAGCTTTGACCTTTGTGTTTTTGAATCATCATCTGTTACAAAACAATGCACTTTGCTTACCACAACTTGTTGAAGGTCTCTTTTTGGAGGCTCTTGGTGCTCCAATTTGATCACTACTCCTTTGTTTTCTAAAGCCATTTGGTACAAAGCATATTCCTGTCTTTAAGATGCAAATGTATGAAAACTGTGAGTTAGAATTAGTTATTTCATATCCTTCCCAAATGCAACCAATTTTTCATGATATTATACTACTTACAAAATTCATATGATCAGACATTATTTTGATACATGCAATTTTACACTAATTACAGCTATCATGTGACTTGTGGTTTTACATATTTAAAATTATTTTAACATAACATTCTCAACTATCTGTATGATGTCAGTATGAAGTTGATAAAGTAAATTTTTGTGATTACTTTAGGCCATTTGATGTTTGTTAAATGTTTTTTTACAGAAGTCAATCTGTTAAGTTCTTGATACTGTTGAATGGTCTCTTCAAGTTAGATCTTATTTGATCAAAAATTGACTTTTTCAAGTATTAATTTTTAACACTTACATAAACCTATAATTTATTTTTTTTGAAATTACGATAATTCACAAGATTTGTGCATCATGTTGAAACTTTGACTAACGAGTTTACTTAATTAATGACCTTTTATTTCTACTCATTGGGCTAGTTTTTAAAGTTTGATTGATAGGACATGTAGCATGTTGAAGGATCTTTGAACTTGAACACTTCTGGCAGATTATTATTTTTTTAAATATCATTGTAATGATAAAATTATAAAGCTTATTATTTGTTCTGTTGAAAGTGATGTTACAGTTATGTATTTTATAAGTGAATGTTTGGTTTCAAATGGTGTTTTAATGAAATGCTAGAATTATTTAATTTAGTAACTGGATTGTACATAAAGTAATAATTGAAATCATGGATAAACTATATCAAGAATAAAGCAGTAATGTAAAAAAAGGACTTTTGATATCTTCAAAATTGATGCAATTTAACAAACAAGCAAACTAGTATTATTAAAAATATTAAAACAGATGTTTGTGAATCAAGAGTTGCATTGTCAAAAATAATGAACAATGTGTATTATAAAAACAAAGTAGTAACATTGAAAACAAAAAGTCAATGGTATTTCCAATAAAACCACAATACAGAAAATAATAAAGTGCTATGCCTGAAATGAAATCGTATGATTAGAAGTAATGAAGTGGTTACTAAAAATATTCTCATTTAGAAGATAAAGCAGTAATGTAAGAAATAAAGAATCAACTAGGTTTTCAATAAAGCTGTAGCACAAGATACAATGAAAAAGTTTAGTAATTAGTAAAATTGGATTGTGAAAAATAATGCCTACAAGTGTTTCTAAAAGGGTTTAAAGTAAAAATAATGAAACAGCTGCATATTCAATTAAACACACATGTCTTTGATAATACTCTAAAGTAATGTAAAAAAGAAATTAATTGTATTTTTAAGAGGACATAATGCATTAATGAAAAACTAGCTACTTCCAAAAAACTGGAACATAAAAATATATTAACTACCTGTATTTACATTAACAGCATTGTAAGAAATACTAAACTGTGTGTGTCTTCTTCAAAACTGTAATATAAGTAAAAATGAATATTTTCTGTCTTTAATAATGCTGTGTAAACGTAATGAATATTAAACTAACTGAATACTTGATAGGAAACAGTAAAACATAAGTGTCTTCAATAAAGGTATAATATAATAAAAAAAGAAAACAGGTATTAGTAAAGTTTAGTATAGAAATCGGTAAAACATTTGTGTCTTTAATATAGCTGTAATACAGGACGTTCGGAAAGTCACTGTGCACTTATTTAATTATTGACAGACATGTTTAAATATAGAATACAGGTGGTAAATATGAATGACAATTATAAACAATGTTGAAAGTGACCCCCGTTGGCATCAATACAGGCTTCAATCCTTCTTATTTTGTTTCTAAACACTGCTATCAGTTGCTGGCTTGAAATAGACTGAATAGACATATGATTACAAAACTGCATAGTGACTTTCCGAACACCCTGTAGAATAACAAAATGAATGTGTCCTGAATAAGAACAAAAGGTAAGAAATAAAGAGCTAAAATTATTTTTAATTGTATTTTAGGCTCTGTTTTTATTCTATGTATTTTTTTAAAAAACTTATGTTGTTGTTTGGCTGGAAAGGGGTAAGATACAGGATCATACAGCAGCATGATGAACATGGATTAATGATTAATATTCTCCAAAGCAGTTACATAAAAAGACAAAAATTTAAAAAACAAAACTAGTGACAGGAGGTTAAGAAAGGAATTAAAAGATTGATATTGATTTACAGAAAAATTACAAATGTAAAAAACAATTAAAACAAAGGAAAAAATAAAAGAAATCATAAAAAATGTACAGACAGAATTTGAAAAAGCTATAAGAGATGTACAGAAAGATTTTAACAAAAATATCTAATAAGTATGAAAGGATAATAGTGAAGTACAGAAGAACTATAACAAGACCCAAGAAACCATGGAAAATGTAAATATTCAAATTAAAATACCATATGAGATGTATTAAAAGATTATAAAACAAGATGTAGTAAGTATAAAAAATATCAATGAAGCACAAAAGAATTATAACAACAAAGTTGAAGAAATTGTGGGAAATATATAAAAAAACATCACTGTCAATCTAGTAACCAAACTGGATAACACAAGGATTAAAATGCTATGCCACTATCTGTATTAACTCAAAATTTCTAACCACAAACTTAATTTGCTATTCCATATGGGATGGGAGAGCCCATAAGATCTGCTCCTACTTTTACTTCTCTGTAAATGCAGGGTCTTTCTAGACTAATCCACCTTTACAAATACTTCATCAATTTAAGGGATCTAAAAGGGAAAAAGGCAATTCAGTAATATTACTTTATCAAGAAACCAATGGATTATGATGTAAAGATTTCATGTTGGACACACTGGATACAGTTTGGAATAAGTTTCAAAGTGAATAAATGGAACAATGAAAGGCAAGTTCTTCTTCTTACTGATTATTGAAATGGACCAACCTTAACAACCTTAAGAAATATTCCAATAAAGACAGAGAAGTAATATATACAACAATTATTAGCCATTAATGATTGCTTAAATAAACAGATTTGAGGCACCCCATCAGAAATAAGTTTCTAAAGTAAAATTTAGAAGCAAAATAAGGAGAAAATACAAGACCTGATTTGAACTTCCTAATGATGCAGAAAGATTTTCCTAGTCATCTTATCCAGATGCTCCATATGAAATGGCAGATTTGCTTGTATGCAACCAATTTATGGATGCCAAGGTTGATGAAGATTTAAAAAAAAATAATGAAAGCAAAATAAATGTGCATCCTTATAAAGCAAGTCATTCAGCTAGCAATGGAACCCGAATCAGTTAAAATCATAGATCAATAGCTTAAACACTGTTAAAAACTTACTGAGTCACCAAATCAAATAGTATAGTCTAGAAAGACTCAAATAATTAATTAGACAATTGTTTACTGAGAATGAAAATGTAAACCATAAAGGTAAAAACAGGTGTTTCAACTGTAATATATAGGCACATTAAATATTTTCTATCCTTTATTTAATACAAAATCTGGTGAGTCCCTTGTTATGTTATAGTTTCTACCTTATTATCCTAAGAGAATTTTACACAACTGCAACTTGAAAAGGACACATTGTCAAGAATTGTATCCAAAAGTCTATAAGAAATAAATAAACTGCTCCAAAAGTATAACAGAGAAAGGAAACTTCTCTAAGTGTGGAAAACTTGGAAATTATAACCAAGGCTGTCATGAATATGAATTAGCAGATGATAATTAATCAAGAAAACAATACCCTGAAGATATATTCTAGATTCCAAACAGATCAAAGGAACAAGAAAAGCTAACTAGACATTGAAAAATAGGAATAAGAGCTGAAATTAATGGAAAAAGTTCAATTTAATGTACAAAATTTTGCACAAACTAAGGTAATGTGTACATTACTTAAAGAAACTAGCCCATGAATTAATGGATTCACTGACAGGTAGCCTTCCAACATGTTTAACTACAAAAATTCTACAGCTATAACTATTTGACCTGATAATTATTATAATGTTTAGATTTATTAATAGTAATATTAGTAATTCTTAAGACCCATTTTATTGCTAATTATGAGAACTTAAGTTTAATTGCTTCCTTTGTTTAATGAGACTGTTCAAATGATTTAACAACAAGGGATTGAGGAGAGTTATAGATTATATATCATTTTCAACATTGTTTGATTGGAAGGAGATTTGACATAGGTATGGCTTAACATCTGAAACTTTTTCTAAACTTTATGAAAACATTTAAGTTATGTTTTAATTAAGAGTAAAAATATAGAAAATGAATCCATTCTCGAGTATTATTGAGATGTTTAGTTAGCAAGTTTGGTGGTTTTGTTTAGTTTCAATGGTACAAATGTTAATTTTAGTGTTTTAATAAAAACATAGCAATACAAAAGAACTGGAAAGTAATTAGAATTTTTATTTGAATTAGATGTAGTTTTAATTATTTGTTAAGGCTAGTGATGAAGGGTGGTTGCCTAAAACAGTGGAACTTCTAACTGTAGAAGTAATATGCTTTTGTTTTATTTAAGTAGATTGGATTTTACATTCTTCTTTTTACTGAATAATACAAGAGTAATCACCCAATAACAGAAAACAATACAACACAGTTCAATGTAAAAAAAGGATACATTTTTGTTCTGCAACAAAACAAATGTATGGAATAGAGAAGGAACTACACTGTAGGCCAAGACTTTCTAACGTTACATGATTATTTATGGAAACAAAGTAAAATACTCTGTTCAGAAAATCTGGTATTGTAGCATATTAATATATTTCTCTATGATAACATTAATTCTGAATAACCTTAGGTAGCCTCATTTCTATAATATGATGTGAATCTTAGTGTTCATGATACACAGAAATAAAATCCAACTGACTCTAAACAATAAATATTAACTACTTTATGAAGAACTCCAATATAAACATCTCACTTTATATAACTTCTATAACTCTAAAAATAATTTTCTGTTATTGTAAACACTTCATTTATAACATGTTACACCACGTATATATGCACCTTATCTTTTTTTTTCACCTCTGTTGCTAATGTATCCCCTTTAGCTCGAAGACTGAAAACTTCCTGAGTTAACTCAGCTAAAGCTTGTGTGTTTCCACCTACAGCTTCTAAGTGAAGTATCTGTATCAAATGCAAAATAATTTTTTTTTATCAATATGTTAAAAACTGTGAATGAAGTTTATTCACAAATTAACAGGATAATAAAGATTTCAAATCACTTCACATTGTTTTTGAATAAAATGAAGACTGCAAAATGCCATAAATCAAGTGAAAATGTACAATATATATTATGATTAGTAATCTTTGAAGCACATTTTAACTGGGAATAAAATTTTTCTTTCTGAATTCTGCAAAATATTTTACTTTCTTGTTACTACATTTGACCATTAATGTTAATTTTTAAAATTTTATACTGAATGGAAGTTAATGATTTATACAATCATGTGCACACTAAATATTTGAACATAATAAAAATATACTGGCTTATATTCTAATTATCAACTCAGCCAATTGGTAGATACAAGTCATCAACCAGTGTGATATGTATATATAAGCATACCATGTATTTTCTACTCTCTTGTACTAATAAAGAAATCTTAAAAAATGTATTTGTATAGAAGCATGAAGTTTCCACATAATAGGTTGATCAAGAAGGTCATTGAGTTCTTGTTACACTAGATATCTATTGTTCTTTGTCAATTGCCTAAAATAGCACTTTATTTTTGTTTTTCTATGGAACAGATGGCCACAAAGTGACCTGTAACATGTGAAATTAGACAGTTCACTTTCACTTTGGCAGTCAGGTGACTCTTGAAGTAATAACTCTCTTATGTTTTATTGGAAGTGACCAGTCAGTTATGTAGCACAAGTCACCCTGGGTCAGCCTAAGTAAGTCTTGCATACAACCTTATCTGAGTAAGCTGTGGATGATGTCAAACCTATATCTTCATGAAGGCAGCTGTCCATTGTAGCAGATAAAATGCATTTGAACTGTGTTATTGATTAAGATTGTTTGTTGTAAGTATAAATTTCATTAATTTTTTTCTCACAAGCTCAGTTAGTCAGAGAATATAGTATCATTTTGCAGTAAATATCTTGATGAGTCTCCCACTATTTAGCAGAGTTACCTTGTTCTTCTTAGAGAATATCAGTAGAACACAAAAATATTACATTTTATTAAGCATTTTGTTGTGTTTCAAGGTGAAGTTCAAAGTGAAAGCATATACCTTAATTCTGTCAACCATATTGCAATATTTTTAGTATTGTATGTAGCATTCTCAATGAAAAGGCCTGACATGGACAGGAGGTTAGGGTACTCAACTTATAACTTAAGGGTCACAGGTTTGAATCCCTGTCACACCAAATTTTCTTATCCTTTCATCTGTGGGAGCATTATAATGTAATGGTCAACCCCGCTATTCATTTATGAAAGAATAGCCTAAGAGTTGGCAGTGGGTGGTGATGATTAGATGTCTTTTCTCTAGTCTTACACTGCTAAATTAGAAACGACTAGCACAGATTGCCCTGGTATAGCTTTGCATAAAATTCAAAAATGAATAAACAAAAATCTTAATGAAAATAATAATAATCTTTGTAGCAATAAACCTAACTGCATAAAATTAATTTCTAGCAAGTTAATTTAGGTAGGTTGAAGGGCTATAAAATCGGACTCAGTTAACTATACCTTCAATTACTGAATGCCCCAATCAAAAAGCCACGATCTTTCAAGATGGCCTAATGTGGAGAAATGCATAATATACAGATCAATGTAGCACAGCTGCCATCTGTTGTTAAGAAACATAAAATATCACTATATCTCTAGGTGCCATAAGTTAATTAACACCATGTAATATTATGACACTTTTCAAATATTATAATGTAACAAAAAGAAATAATTAAAAAATTGATTTATGTAACTAACCAACATGATGCTGTCCATTGTAGCACTTGTCAGATGATAATCAGTTAACCAAACTTTGTTTCTGATTATTATTATTTTTATTTATTTCTACTACCAAAAATTAAGATACTGCCATTATAATATCTCATAATTAGTGTTTTTTATTAATATTAGGTGGTTTAGGAATAATCTATTAGTTTAATGTAATCAATTAATGAGATCATTGATTATTTGATTTTCAAATTCCAATAATTGACCAACTCTGGACTAGATTATAAAGCTAGAAATACTTTTGATACCAATTAATTCAAAAAATGAGATAAGCAAACAAGGTGTTTAAATACATAAAGTTATTGAAGTAAGATCCTGCATGGAAACACTTTTTATGCCAATATAATTTTTTCATAAATAAGCACACAACATTAGTGCCTATAAACATGCTTAACATTCTTATTGTGCAAACTTCTTTGGAAATAAATAAATAGGATATTGTCTGAATAGCAAAAACAGAGATTAGAGTGAGATGCTTAGATACTTATTTTTTAAATTTCTTTAAGAATGGTACATTGTAACCGAGCAATGTGTATGCCTTAATAACAAAAATAAAACAATTGGCTAACAGCTCTATCTATAATTTTGGGAATGGTTTTGAAACAAATACTGAAAAAAGTAACAATAGTTGTAACTAAATTTCCCTTGTAATGAATCTTAAAATTTTCAGTTCAAAAGCTGGTTGGCTACAATACAAGGTTCCACATGCATATTCTAATAATTATGCCCCACAATTCATCATATTTCTGACTATTATTTTTGTAATAAAAACAAAAAGACATTAAGATTGAAGATGAAGCTGTTTGTTTTGATTTTTGTTTTGAATTTAACACAAAGCTACATGAGAGCTAGCTGCACTAGCCATTTCTAATTTTGTAGTGTAAGACTAGGGAAGGCAGGTAATTATCACCACCAACTGCCAACTCTTGGGCTACTCTTTTACAAACAGCTAGTGGGATTGACTGTCACATTATAATGCCCTCATGGCTGAAAGAGCAAGAACATTTGGTGTGATGGGGATTTGAACCCATGGCTTTCAGATTACGAGTCGAATGCCTTAACCCACCTGGCCATACTGGGCCAAAGGTGAAGCTCCTTGATAAATATTTTCATTGGCATTTCTACAAACATAATCATGCTTTTCATTTTACAGGTTGTTAGCAACAGGTTTTTGATATAACAATTCATTTTGTGACACAATTACATATATACACACACACACAGGTTGTTAGCAAGAGGTTTTTGATATAACAATTCATGTTGCGACCATTTATATAAATATATATTATATATATATACACACACACATTCTCATCCACAGATGACAAAATCATAAGAAATAAAACTGAGCAGTATATTTAATTATTGAGTTATTTATCTCACGTGTATGAACTTGAATTATTCACATCCAAATTAATGTTAAAAATACCTGGTAAAATATTTTTAAAAAATCTTAATTTCTTAAAAGAATAAGCAAGGAAAATTGTATGTCTTTTGGTGAGTAGGTGCTGGTGAGCATCGTGCATATTTGTATATATTAACAATATTACTACTCCATATACTACTTTTTAAAGCCATGAGATATGCTGATACAAAACTTCTTACTCGAGATTTCATTTTGGTATTTTCCTCTTGTAGGGTCTGCAACTGTTTTTTCCATTCTTCTACATTAGTTGTACTTTCTTGTAGAGCACCCGCCAAACGTACATTATTGTTTTTGAGAGTCTGTAATTCAATCTCCCACTTCTTAGCATTAGCAGAGCTATGTGGATATCAATAAATTAAAAATTTTAGTTATTTGAATGCTAAATGTTTCATAAGTATTATAAAATTTTTAGCAAGTCCTGAGATTTGTGGAGAATGAACATTATGAATACAATTAACTTTCATAGCTCTGTGATAATAGCTCTCAGATTTTTATGTATGTGTGGGCCAGGATTTTTTACAACAAGTAACTGTGACTTGTTAACCATAAATTTCAGCAATAAACTGTCAACATACAATCTGTTTGTTTTAAAATCATATGTATGTAAAAATGTTCATTACATACTTAATCACCACAACTGTATCTAGAGATATGAATAACAGTCTCCTTTATTCATGAACCTACACAAAGTTAGTTCAATTATTTTAGAATCCAACTGACATGATGAATTATTCTTCTCTACTCTGTTATCACAATACAATCGGTGATAAATTCACTCACATTACCCTGCGAGTATTACCATAACAGTTGCATTCAGAGTTTCAAATAATTTTCTTTTATGTAAAAAGTCTACACGTGTTCAGCTACTTTAGAACCCAGTTTATAAGACAAATTATTCTTCTCTACTCTGTTATTAACTACAATAAAATCTGTAATTATTACACTTTAAAAATCCTTACTATCACCCATTATGGCTAAACTTACAAATAAAGTCTAGATCTATTTGACTATATCTCTCAATAACTCACTATACTGCCCAACTGAAGCCTAAAATCTTTCTACAAACTATAAAATTTTATGATGCAACAATAAACACTTAAAGCAACAAGAATAATTTTCAAGGTTCATGTGACACAATGTCAACTTATTACAAATTTTTTGTTAAGCAGTTACACGAATAAACTTGCCATAACTATCACTTCTAAAATAACTTACTTTAACACTTACAGAGTATAAACTAAATATGTATGTATTGAACTTAAAATGAACAGTCCTGCATATTTAACAATAACAAATATTCATCTTCAATGACTCATTGCATTTTGTTTTGAAATATCCTCCTACCCAAGAAACTTGAGGTACTGTTACACTAAATATTATCAAAAATGTAATAATTAGATTCGTCCTTCACTTACAAATTCACAGATTTATTTTAAACTTAAACATTATAACATAAAGCAAATATAACTATGGTGGTTGCTTGTTACTTTTGTCACAACAGATTTAAGAGAGAAATGGGTTTTCAGGTCTAATAAATATATCACTATTTTGTTTTTTGTCGACAAAAGTTCTGACATTTTATTCTTTATATTGTTATACAAGTTCCAGGAGACCACTTAAATAATGTCACTCTTGTATGTGCAGTAAGTCTTGTTATGTATAAAGCGTTTGAATGCCATGTTGTTGTTTATATTATTGTTTCAAAGTTTAAACCAATAAAATATGTTGATATTCATTTAAAATAACATTTAGAAATTTTTAGAATTAGGTAGATTAATCATTTGACTATAAATGATATATTTGGCAGCCTAGTGTCTAGACGACAAATCTCATGCAAAAACAGACATGCGCAGATTATTCTGGAATGTTGGGAAGTTACGCGATTGTTCGAGAAGAGCCCTACAAATATATAAACAGACGGAGATGCGAAGAGAAAGAGTCAGTCATTAGTTTTTATTTCGATTCAAGAGATATTGTCTTTGTTCGAGAAGTTTTCAACGTTTGCTGTGTGTTTATTCAACTTGGATTTGTGACTAGAGTTAGATCTACAGAAGCTGTGATTTTATTTCGTCAATCTTTACGATTCATTCGAATTACTGGTTATACTGTAGGTCAACACGTACAGGACTGTTTAGGGGAGATTGGAAAAGTGGGAGAGCGACAAATTTGAGACATTCATCGGAAACATCGTAAAAAGAACTTCGTCAAATTTATTGAACTGTGAATTGTTTCTGGACTTCTCCGTTCAAACTTCGGAATTTCTTCGTGGGACCAAATTCATACCCTAGACTGGAATTTTGGATTTCTGTTCTAGACTTTTGGACTTTTATTCTGAATCATTATATTGGACACAGGCCAGTACCATTTCGTATTGTAATTAATTTTAAACTGAATATCTGTCATTGTTGTTATGTAATTTATGTTATATCTGTTACATATATAATAGTTTATTGTAATAAATTATACAAGTTGTTATCTGTGTCTTTCTGTTGCGTTCAGTCTACAGTCAACATAAAAAAAATGTAACAGTCTAGTCAAAGCAAAAAAAAACATACCCAATTAATGAATAAATACAGTTCAGGAAGTTAACAAATAAATTATACAGTAAACTGGGATCAAAAACTTTTTAATGTATTTAACCTGGTTTCTTCACTTAATGGTTTCAATTACGTACACTGTATAATTATAAAACTTCTTCAAAGTATCCAACTAAATAATATCTGTATTTTGTCCTCTACAGCAATATAAACACAATTGAAAGGTCAATTTAATATGTGTGGTTATGACTAAATGGTTGACTATAGGGATTTATAGTGGTCGGATTTGCTTTACCACAAGCCACATCTTGGGCTATCTGCACATTATTGATCTCAAAGAAATGAGCCCAGTGTTTTAGTATTGTTGGTCTTGAGATTTCCACTAGCATTAACATGCAGTTTAAATTACCTTTAAAATTTAAATATATAATCATTAAGTATAAGATGCAATATATGAACTGACTGTTTAACTTAGCACAAAGTTTACACTTACAGAAGAAAGTTTTTATTATTGTTTGAGTCACAAATATAAGATAATTAGCTATTCTCTAAATTAGAAAGAGTTTGAAAAACAATTATTTATAGTTCAAGATATAACTTAGTAACCCACAAAGTAAAGAAAGTAAATCTATTGCTAACTGTAAAGTAAAAAAACAAAGTAAAAAAAAAAAATTTATCTTGTCAATTGGATTCCAAAGTAATTAAATCAGCCTGAATGGATTATTGGTAAGAAAAAAAAAATATTTAGACTTTTACATACTATTTTGATATCCTATAGTGTAAAGAGTTTTTGTACACATTTCTGACTTGTTTTAATATATTATAGTAACACCAGTGGATTTTTGTTGCCCATTTATTATTCAAATTTATCACAAACAAGTCACATGCATATACTGTAGAAATATTTCAGCTCACAAATATATACAAAATTCTGACATTTAGCAAGCCAGCCAGAATTATACAATGATAAACAGCAGTGAAAGAAGATGTGAATGACAGCAGGAAGGCCTTTATTCACTCAACTATGGTGGTGTCAAAAATTGTGTAGAGTTTACAATCACACTATATAGTCAGATCAACAGTTAAATGACAGCAACAACTAGAAAAAGAAAAGCAGCAAAAGGAGAGAGAAGAGGAGAGACAGAAAAGAGAGAAAGAAGGACTAAATGAGGAAAACAAGAGAAATAAAAAGTGGATATGGAGGAAGAAAGAATAAGAGCACAAAAATAAAGAGAAAAAATAAAAGTGAAGAAAACGAGAGAAAGAAAAGACTGAAAATAGAAAGAATAATAACATACATTGAGATTGCCAAGCTTGCCTAAGAAAAAGATGAAGGACCCAAGAATAACAATAGTGTCATGGCCAGCTGACCCAAGCTATCAAAATTTGATGAACAGAAAAATGTCATGGAAGCCCATGGAAGGAGTATGACAATGAAGTTGAAGAATATCTTGTTGTTGTTGTTTTGAATTAAGCACAAAGCTACACAATGGGCTATCTGTGCTCTGCCCACCACAGGTATCGAAACCCAGATTTTAGCATGTAAGTCCGCAGACATACCACTGAGCCACTGGGGGGGCCCAAGAATATCTAGTTCAAATAAAAACAAGTGGTGAATGGACAGGAGCATAAGTCTAAAAACATGACCTGGAAATTAAAAGACAAATGGGAGAAGAGGTGCTCCATATTTTATAACATATATTGCACTCCTCTTTATCCATTTGTTAATTTGAGTTGACAATTAGTTGTGCATTAATCAATCATGGAAATGGCACATCCTTCTTCTGGTGAATCTGATGTGTTTCCTTGATTGATCAGTGCACAACTAATTGTTAGCTCAAGTCAAGAAATGGATAAAGAGTGCCAGTAATGATGAGACCATGTTACAGGAATTGAGAGGTGCCATCAAATTACAATATGTGAAGGCTATGTCAGGAACAAGAAAATGAAGGTCTTCCAAACACTAAGTGCAGCAGTGAAAACCAGTCTAGTATCTAAAAATCAGATGACTGGCAAGGTGTACCTATGTCTACTAATTGATGAGACAATGAAAAAGTTTTTCATAGCAAAAATAAAGGTGAATACTTCATAGTATGTAGGAGACCTGGAGACTATGTGAATAAAAATCCAATATCGTGGTGAGAAGAATAAATCTTTAAGCTTGAGATAAATGTGGATTTTGATCTAAACAGCAGTTTTCTGCATAATATAGGTTAATGTGTCATTTAAATGTCTAGACTGAATTAATCCAATATTAAACTACAAACACACAGTTTGTATTTGTTTGTACATCTGTAACAGGAAGAAACCAAAATTAATCACAAACGATATTTTATGAATATATAAATAGGAAGTAAATGTTATATTTGGATGAAATGGAAGATTACAAGAAAAACTATAAGCAAAAAACAGTATACAGTAAAAAACTTTAAATAATGTTTGTACTGATCCTGTGCATAATAAAAATTCCAAGATCCAGGTTGACAGTCAATGAGAAACACATTTCATTAACTTATAGTAGTTGTTGCACCATTTAGCGACAATACATGTGCCAGAAGTAAATTAAGTGTTCAATTAACAATCTAGCATCTGCCAGAAATGCACATTAATGGTTTCTTATGGTTTTATCCTGTGGCAGCAAATATACATGGTAAATAATTAATAAATGATGTACAAAATTTAATCAAATGATAATATGTGTAAGGTAGGTGTGTGAGTGAACAATTCACACAGCAATTATTTCATATAAAACAACAATTCAAAACATGCCAATTTCTCTAGGTTTTATATTTTATTATTTTTTTCTTCCAGTGCTTACACCATAGTGATAAACTCATTAATTAAGGCCATCTTACACTAAAAGCATGTTTAAACTAATACCAGTTCTTCTCTTAAAAGCATAGAATCATAAATAAAATGTAATTAATTACATCTCAGTCTCATGGGAAAATTTCAATTTTTCATTACCCTCAAAGGTATAAATTAATGAGTTTCTTTCATATGTGTATGGTATGTGCCTATATAGAGAGATGTAAATACTGTATTAATCTTATAAAAATTGATTTTCCTTATTTGTTTCCTACCTCTGTGCTAGTGCTAATTTCAGTCGATCATTTTCATACTTCAGTTGAGCTTGAACTTCAACATTTGATGATGGGAGACTTGGAACTGAGTATTTTTCTTCCAAATGGTGATGTTTTGGGCTGCTTTGAGTCTGCAATAAAGTTATACATATTACCAAATGAATCATGCATATCTATGAACTGGTTAGTAATTATTGATGATGAGAAACCCACTTAAAAATGTGTCTTAGAATGGTTGGTATGGGTATTAACACTTTTATCAGGAAACAAATATAAACAAATGCAAATTCAAGAAGCTCCACTTATATGGCAACTAAAACTAAAATTAAACAAATGTAAAGGACCACCTTTATACCTATACTAACTAATAACCTAGCATCCAACTGCAGTGCCTCTTACAATCCTGTGCTAGTTTACAGTCTCATCCCTAAGACATATGTCCAGCAATGGTCAGTTGCAAACTCTCTTTGTTAGCTTGAAGATGACCTGGAAAGGTCAAAACATTGTTCTCTGCTTATCAATAAAATTGTTAATATCCATACCACCCATTCTGAGATACATATGAACTGGTTAGCTTTATTTTTGCAAAATGAAAGATAAATAATTTATTATTAGAACGTTGTTTCACTGTGAATTCCATCTTTAATGTTTATAATCTTTCACTCTCATCAGCACTTACATGTTATATGATCTATTTTGTGAAAAAATCAAAACCTTATTGGATCCTAAATTTAAACTTTAAAACATGCAGTTCTTTAAATTCTCAAGCAATTAAATTTTATGTGATCTATCTCACAACTGCCACAAAATTATATAATAGCATACAGTACAGTAATAATTTGTATTTTGAGGCAAGCATTCTAATGATATTTCTATATGAATTCTCTTTAATAAATTATTACCACTTAAGTTAAAAAAACACCTCTCACCAAAGGATGTTCATTATATACTGCAGTAAAGACTTGAAAATTTTCATAATAGATTGCCCAGTAACTAAAATATTCACATTTTAAAACTACTCTCAGAAATTTCTCAGTAGCTATGATACTAAAAATAAAGCCTTTTAGAACAGATTGTTAAGTACCTATAATATAAAATATCTGAACACTTTCCGAATAGATTATTAAGTAAATATGATGTGAAAGATCTAAAGCCTTTTAGAATAGATTGTTCACTAACTATGACACTAAAGAATTAAAGCCTTAAAGTAAACATTATTCAATCAACTAAGATACTAAACATTAAAAGTATTTCACAATATGTTGTTCAGTACCTAAAATATATTACTAAAGACCAAAAGTTTCTCAAATCAGGTTTTTTAGTAACTACTATACTACAGATTAAGTCTTTCTACAAACTTTACTGAATAATTACAGAAAAGTATGATCCAGGAAGAAACATTCCAGTTATAGCAGAAAAAAGATAATACAGAGAAGAGTTAAGTGTATGATACAAAAACAACAATAAAATGATGAGCACAATCTTTAAGTTTCTTAGTACAAATAAGTTTTGTAAGTTATTAAAGCAAAAGTTGAAAATAATTTATAATTAAGGACAAAGAAACAAACTAATGAATGAAGCTTCCCTGAGGTTTATGGAAAGAAACTTCAAATTTGACTTCTGTTTCATTTAATTAATTACTCACTGGCAAAAGATCTTATATTCATTGATTTCTTTTACTTAATTTTGTTGTGACAGCTGAAGGCAAATTTTAATGTATCTATATCCATATTAAGTATCAAAAGCTAAAGTGTGGTTAGAAGTGATTCTATTCTCATATATTTTGATAGGAGTTTGGGAAACAGAATCCATGTGAATGAATAAATACAAAAATATATATATAATTACTTTAGCTTTCAATTTATAATTAAAACATCTACATGTATAATAATGAAGAAAAAAGAGAATAGGTAAGCTACCTTTTGATGAGAGCATACCTTCCCAGGCTGGAGGCGAGACAAGCTTTGGCTTCGTTGGTGAGTTACAAGAGGGGACTTGAGACTATTTATTTCATTCTGAGTACCAGCAGAATAAGAAGAAGAAAGGCTAATTTGATCTATTAGGTTTGTTGTATTATTTGCAGATGGTTCTTCACTAGTCTTTTGTTTGAGAAAAACTGGCTTTTGTTTGGTTTGACTCCTAGTGCTGCTAGGAGAACCACTCCCAGAGGTAGATGGAAGGATGCTGCTACCATTCACTTGAGTCTGATGGGATTTCTGGTGGGTTGCTGCTTGCCTTGTTGCACCTTTCACTTCCTGAAACTTCTCAATGAACTACAAAGAAATTGGAGAAGGACATACCTTGAGTACATGTAAAATTTAGATAAGTCTTAGGCTTAATTAACTGGGGTGCAATGCTGTTGTTGTTGTTTAGAATTAAGCACAAAGCTGCACAATGGGCTATCTGTGCTCTGCCCACCATGGGTATCGAAACCCGGATTTTAGCGTGTAAGTCCACAGACATATCGCTGAGCCACTGGGGGGCTGGGGTGCAATGCAGGGAACAGAAAATGTAAAATCTTTAAACAGATATTAACTTACATTTTCACAAATTTTCTTTATCCCAAACATTTTAAAGACCTTCTTTAAGTAAACTAATATATGATGTTAGTACTTTCTTTTTTTTGGGGGGAGAAGCCTAAAAAAGGGAGGCAAACAAGTAGTGATGTACCTTTACAAAAAATAAAAATGCCAATATTTTTAAAACATACTTATGTAGCAAATAAGTAGCATAACATTTACATACTTGTTTGTAGGAAAGTTAAGACCTTTAAGAAACTATAACTAAGTAAAGTCTTTCATAATTTTACTTGAAAGAAAAAAGTCATATGATGCATATAATTTCCCATGACAAATCTTGGTTGATGGCCACTATTTAATATAGTCTTATAATTATGAAAGGATGTGGTATGATGGATACTGCCTCATGAATTGTTTTATAAAATTTGGAGTTGGTATTAAGTGTATTTTATTTTTAAAAATCCATTTACAGTTTTACAGTGTAAATAAACTTGTTGCTGAAACACTGTATATTATAGAATATGCTCATTAGTTAAACACTGTCTCCTCTTTATAAGAACAGTCCTTTGGAAAATATGATATATATCAAAACAATAGAAATCCAGACTTGAGATTAGAGATGTCTCAATTAATCCATCTTGATATATGAATTCAGTGTTGCTGAAAAAAAAAAGTATTATTTAAACTTTTCAGTAAATAATACAAATTGTTAATATCTTGGTTTCTTGTACCAAATTCTGTAAAATAAAAGTATCTGAAATTTATAACAGAATGAGTTATTTTAGCTAAAAATTACATTAAACTTTATCATTAATGATGAAAATTATGGAAAATGCAGTATTATGCATATATGAAGTCCAAAACATTATTTTTTCTGCACATTTTGTTTCAGAAATTAACTATGGTAGACTTCGCAGATGAGTGATTGAGAAGAGATACTGACCTAGCACAAAAATTATTTGTGGAAAAGTATGGTTATGTATTTTTCATTATTATGCAAGTTCTCCAGAGCTGTGTGGCAAAATCAATCAAAACACTAATGTAATCTTGCATATAAAACATGAAAACAATTAAAATCAATTTCAACCAAAGAACAAATCCATTAAGAGTTGGATAATTTACTTTACAAGCCATACACTTCTTTCAGAAAACAAGAAGACAACCCTTGCAGTGTTTGATTGAGGATAAGCTAAGTGGGCACATGGTGATACGCTCAGCTTTGTTATAGAGAACTCTTATCTACTTTGATTAAACATTAATGTCGAGAAAGACTTGTTTTGAAGGGTAATTATATATTTTATTTGAAGGATTGGTAAAGCTAATTAGCTTTGATATGTATATGTCACAACCACAACAGTCAAGTGTGCTTATCAGTTGTTTCATCTACATCAAACTATATATAATTAAATGTAATATTTATTTTGAATGCATTCCTATAAATCATCAAAAACAAAAATTAAACTAAATAGGGCTGTGGCGTATCATACTCAACAAGAACGCCAAAACAACGCAAATAACATTTTTTAAAGGCTGCTTTTCATATTATATTGATGAATCTTAAAGTTTTAAGAAACATTTGATAATACGAAAAAATTGCTAACATGGAATTTCCGTTTAATTGCTTTATATTAACTGCTAAGAATATGAATGGTTTTATCTTTCAAAGTACGTTTTTAGAGAAATGGGCTACTGTTTGTCACTAAATGTATTCCCCCTTTATAAACAAAACCAATAAACGAAACAAATGCGCAGTTTTTTTTTTACGTTTACGTGTCTTGTTTGTTTGTTTGTTTTGGAATTTCGCACAAAGCTACTCGAGGGCTAATCTGTGCTAGCCGTCCCTAATTTAGCAGTGTAAGACTAGAGGGAAGTCATCACCACCTACCGCCAACTATTGGGCTACTCTTTTATCAACGAATAGTGTGATTGACTATCACATTTTAAAGCCTCAACGGCTGGGAGGGCGAGCATGTTTAGGGTGACATGGGCGCGAACCCGCGACCCTCGGATTACGAGTCGCACGCCTTACACGCTTGGCCATGCCAGGCCTCGTTTACGTGTCTTCTAATATTTTTGCGGAAAATAACAGTTTAATTGAAACGATGTATTTACAGCTTTAAAGTTGAATTTTAATGCATTTAAGTAGTGTCACTGACGTGGCTAATTGTTAAGCCTAATTGCAATAAAGTAAAAATCACTGAGTTGTCTATTATTACGAATGCAACAAAATATGCACACGTAATTGAGTATTTTTTATTAACTTTTCAACTAGGTTTATTATGCATACTTGAAAACATTTAACTGGACTGAAAAATGGATATTATACTTAAAACATTTATGTTATCATCATCTGGTTGTTGTTTTTGGCACAAAGTTACGCGATGATTTATCTACACTCTGCCCACCATAAGTAATCGAATTCTGTACAGTGTAAGTTCGGAGTCCTACCACTGACCTGTCTGAGGACTATTTTATCCTTTTGTAATAAAACGCACAAATGTCAATTAACACGAGAACAGTTCCTTAAATATTTTTGTTTGTTTACTTTTTGTTTTCTTGAATTTCGTGCAAAGCTACTCGAGGGCTATCTGCGCTAGTTGTCCCTAATTTAGCAGTGTAAGACAAAAGAAAAGACAGTTAGTCATCACCACCCACCGCCAACTCTTGGGCTACTCTTTTACCAACGAATAATAGAATTTACCATCACATTATAACGCGCCCACGGCTAAAAAGGCGAGTCTGTTTGGTATGGGGGGGATTCGAACCGCGCCCCTCAGATTACGAGTCTCTACTCTCTTTAAATCATAACTTTTATAGCAAATTATAGGCTTAAACAAGGCTTACCTTACTCGACAAGTAGAAGAGAGCACCAATTTATGAAGAATAACTACTAACTAAATAATTTGACCCTAGTGATTTAAAGATATGTCCGAAGGCTTACGTCGCTAAACAATCGGGTTATAATATCAACAGGTTGGGGAATTTCGAACGAACCCCGCTTCTCTATATTTACTGGGATATGACCTTATTGAATCATATTTCCCTAAGTAAAAAAATATATATGTATTGACTCAATCTTTCTTGTGCATTCAACATAAACAGTTTATTTGGTTTATGCCTTGTATTACCAGTTAAAAGTGGTTTTAACAAAACTTACATTGTATTTTAGGTTTTTACTGTCGTTTTATTTAATAAATAATTGATTTAGTCTCTTCTTGTTGCAACATATCAGAAATGAAAGTTTGCTGATACCGAGCATTTTTGTAATGTTATTGTATAGCCGATTCTCGCGAATACAAGAAAGCAAAGCAAAAGACATGTCTGAGGAAAGTTGAAGAAGCGTGCGCACAAATTCGAGAGAAATTCACCAGCATTTTTCAGTTAAATGGAGTTAGAGAGTAAACACACATGTGTAGAAGACAGAGAGAGAGAGAGCAAAAATGAAAGCTCCGCACAGTTTTTAAATCGTTTTAATATGTTTTAATAGGATAATTAGAATAAGTCCTCATAAAAAGAAAAGACGTAAGTACAAGAAGTACGGCTTTTTCAATTTGAGATCAACTCGTCGTCCTGTTTACCAAAATCTTTTATATTGATCACTTTGGTCTTAATTTGCAGTCTCTGAGGCAGCGACCACAGAATTCATTTTACTTTCAAAACAAAACTGTGTCAGTACCTTGAGTTTGTAGTTTATAACTTTAAAAATGTGGTCTTCCATAAAGAACAAATCCACAGAGAGAGAGAAATTTGCGCTTATGTATATAGATTTGCACCTTCTAGTGTATTAGCGGCAAGTGCGATGTCTGGAGATTGCTAACGATTAGATTTCGATTCCCGCGGTGGGTACAAACAAACACTTTGTTTGCGCTAAACAACAAACAAGGGATGCTGCATTTTCCCGGATAAAAATACAAATATATTTAGGCTAGGTTTCAGTTTTAATTCTGAAAAAAAGTATCTCTCTTGTTACCTGCATGAGTAATCAATTTAATATTTTTCAAAACCTATGACAAATAATTTAGTGAAACACTATCTCTATGTATCCTATAGCATGTTATTTAATAATACTCCAAAAATAAATGTCCTCCGCTAGTACAGCGGTAAGTCTCCGGATTTACAACGCTAAAATCAGGGGTTCAATTCCCCTCGGTGGGCTCAGCCCGATGTGGCTTTGCTATAAGAAAAACACAAACACACCCAAAAATAAATAAAAAGCATAATTTTGAGTCGGCTCAAGAAATGGTAATATATTACTTTATCAAATATTAAATAAATACAATAAAGGAACGAATGCGAATTTTATTATAACGACTTTCACTGAGCTGCATTCGCAAAACGACATTTCAAGTGTAACAAGTAATAAAAACATTTTATAATGTAAAATGAAATAGGAATAGCAATGCCGTAAAGAATGCAAGTAAGAATACAGGGATTATAGCTATACCACTCTTACATTACTTTAAATTATTAAAGTTGAATGTTACACTATAAAATACACGAGTACAAAATGTTTACGAGGACGAAGCAGTTCGATCGACCTCGTAGCGATAATCTGTAATAGTTTGTAATAATTATGACATGTTTTAACCAAACTTGGTTATTACTTGTACGCAAGTCATAGACTCTTATAGTTACACTGTGGACTTACAACGCTAAAGACCGAATTTCGAAACCAGTAGGAGACAGAGCACAGACACCTACTTTGTAGCTTTGTGCTTAACCTACGAGCACAATTTACAGTGTAAAATTAAATTTTAATAGTGAATATTATATGGAGATGATCTACATGAAACTGTATTACCCATCTATTACTGTTTACGTTCTTTTTTGGCATTACCATCCACATATCATTTAAATTTACAAACAGTTTTTTCTAACTTGTTTCGCAACGTTTTTTGCTTATAAATAAAAGTCACTTTATTCTATGAATGTGTGCAATAAAACTTTATATTATCTGTACTGATTTACTTGTTATTACTTCACTTCATACATAATACAGAAGTTGATTTCTCTTGGGGATCGACTGTATGGTACACAAAGAATTGTTATAGTCATGTGATGTTAGCCTATTATTGGGGCCTGGCATGGCCATGTGGCTAAGGCATTCGACTTGTAATCTGAGGGTTGCTGGTTCGAATTTCCATAACACTAAAAATGCATAGGCCTTCTATCTGTGGGGACATTAAATGTTACGATCAATCAATTAGTTGGTAAAAGAGTAACCCAAGAATTGGCAGTGAGTAGTGATGACTAGTTGTCGTCCCTCTAGTCTTACACTGCAAAGTAAGGGACGGCTAGCACAGATATCTCTCGCGTAGCTTTGCACAAAATTAAAAACAAACCAAACCTATTATTGGTTGGTAATTCCTATTTCACCTTGTGCTTAAGCGTTTTAAAGGAGCCTCAGGTTTCTTTAAAGAAAAAAACTAAAGGATAATAATAACGTATATAATTTATTTTAATTACTACTAGTTATTCCGACTAAGCGATGACATCGAGCTTTTCTCAAAAACACATAGTTTATCCAGGTTTAACTGACGTTTGTGGTAAAGTAGTTCTAGAGTTATCTCAACTGAAACAAGAAGAAAGATGATTGTTTTTGTTTGTTTTTGAAATTCGCACAAAGCTACTCGAGGTCTATCTGTGCTAGCCGTCCCTAATTTAGTAGTGTAAGACTAGAGGGAAGGCAGCTACTCCTCACCACCAACTCTTTTACTAACGAAAAGTGGGATTGACCGTCACATTATAACGCCCCCACGGCTGGGAGGGCGAGCATGTTTAGCGCAACTCGGATGCGAACCCGCGACCTTCAGATTACGAGTGCATGCCTTAACGCGCTCGGCCATGCCAGGCCCAAAGTTTTTTTTTTGTTTTTTGAATTAAGCACAAAGCTACACAATGGGCTATCTGTGCTCTACCCACCACGGGTATCGAAACCCGGATTTTAGCATGTAAGTCCGCAGACATACCGCTGAGCCACTGAGGGGCGGAAGAAAGATGAACAATTTAATAGGTTTGTCACTTTCTAGTTTGTTATCATAGTGATGGTTTCTTGTATTATTTTGAAGTTAGATTGGTAGAGAAACAAATTAAAATGAGTAACAAACTTCTTTTAAAGTAAAACTGTAATTTTTATTTATTTTTAGCGTCCAAATTTGTGTCATGTCTATTAAGCCCCTTGACCATCTCTCTCTATATATACAGACTCTAAGTTATTGTCTGCGTATTATCAAGAAAGCTGACATTCCCATTTGGAACGACGCAGACTTACAATGAATAACCACTATTTCAAACTGATTTTATTATAAGTAATAGTGATGGAATTCACATAACATTTATACAAAGGTCCACCCGCGTGTAAGCATCCCTACTCTTGAGCTGATACACTGTAATGAAGGCAGCTATACAATACCAACAACTCTTGGACCATTTTCTTCTCACAAATAGTGCTGAATGCATTTTAGTAGCAAGGGGGACGAGACGTAAACCGCAGATCGAGGACACTAATTAAGCGTTCATTCTGGATCTATGAGTTATGTTTCAAAATTAACAGACTGCATGTGTATACAATATTTTTATTTCTATGATAATTAAGTTCAGCAAATATTGTGATAAATTTTAATCAAATAGACAAATGCATAAATAAACGTTTCGCATGTATGTACACATCTTTATACATGGGGTAAGACAATGGATAAGTTTCAATACGACAATGCCAATTATGTCCATTAATATTCGTCATGTAGTGTATTCACCTAATGCTTGATAACTAATTCGATATTTTCTTTCATGTAATAAAATTCTTTTGTTTTTCTTTTACTTTCTCACAATAAACAATTAAATGGGAACAGATTTTAGGTTTTTGAGACATTTAAAGATTATTTTAATCAATTTATGTAAACATACGCATAACTCGTCCTTCTGAATTAGAAGAACAATTTTTATCAATCCAATTTCTCTAAACAAAATAATTGCGACTAATCTGCCCCACAGCGGTACAAAGGTATGTCTACGGACTTACAACGCTAGAAACCAACTTTCGATATATATGGTGGGCAGAGCACAGACAACCCATTGTATAGCTTTATACTTAATTTTAAATAAACAAACAGCCCAATTTACATATAAAAAACACAAAAAATCTGTGTTTTTTTTTGCTTATTCGTTATTTAAGTACTCCGAGGTCGCTGGGATAATCTCAACCAAACTTTACGGGATGATAGATTGCACTAAAGAGAATGTAATGGGGCTCGTAATCCTTTCAACTCCTATTATTGCGGTCACTATTTTTATGTTAGTATTGCTGTTTATTATCTATGATGTAAGTTACAGTTAACCATATTAACTTTTTTATCAAGGAATGCAATTAAAAACCTAACCGCCAGTATTGCAATAATACATAAGCTCAGACGAAGTTTCTACCTCAATAACCACCATAAGATACGAGGAACCGTTTCGTGTGTTATACGAAACTATTGCTATGATTCGTGACATTTCAATTTTGGCTTATAAGACACTTCTGCATCCAATGACCGTCAACTACCTAACCATGCGAAATACTGTGGAAGAACATTAATGGGTATGGATAGCAGGTAGAAAAAAACATCCCTACTGCCACTACTTTTCCCACGACCTCTTTCTACAAGGTCACCCAGGCAACTTCACAACATCTACCATGTTCTAAGTATACATATACATATTGAATTATCAAAATTTATACAAAACGTTTGGTGAGGTAACAATGAGTTCTGTGGTAATGTGTGTTAAATATATTGTGTGAAAGTTAGGATTTTTTTTATATTCACCACAACATTCATTCCACATTTTTTGAGAATAAAGGACTGGTACCTGAGTTTGTCACAGGTATTCTGATTTCTGTAATTAGATTTGTTTTTGTACAATAATATTCTGAAGAGAAAAAAAGAAGACCCGTATGAATTCGAGTGGTTCCTGTAATTGGAACGAGGCTGTCACGCAGTCTTCTAGTTTATAAGCAACATCCTAAATTAAACAACTCCCTCCTGATGGAGTGTAACCCCCAAATTTAAGGTTCGATCCCTGCGATAGCAAAGAAAAATTAGCCCATGGTACAGCTTTATGCTTAAAAAGAAACAAATAATGGAGCATACACGCAATCTTGCACACAAATGTAAATATATGACATTTTTGTATATAAACATGCAATCATGTCTGGTCGAAATTTCGTCTTATTTAATGAGCCGGTCCTTCCTGAGTGCTGCTGTTTTTCACAATTACAGTTGGTTTTCGATATTGCGCTGACGCCACATCAGGAGCACTACAAAGGTTTCATATCTAATTCTGGAAATCCCATGAGGAATACTGACAAAATTAGTAACTATTCGAATATTTAGTAAGGGACTCATATATGACAATAATAAAATGCTTAAAAATTGCCTATGTCTGTCGGCTTTACCATATACAGATTTACATTACAACAATATATAAACTTATATAAACGCTTTTATTAATATAAATAACATCCGACAAAGAACAAAATTCTCAAAATATTTCTGATGATTCAATTATATTATATTTATAACTACTGATTTTATTGATATTGCGTAAAATATTCTTACAAACAATTATAAAATATAAACTCTTAATGTTTAGCCGTGTTTTATGATAAAAATTTCATCTCAATTGTACAAAAGAAAGAGAGAGAAAAAAGATGCAATTTCTTGAAATAACATTCCAAAATTTTATTGATATTAGTAAATTTATACAAATTATCTGGCAAAATAGCCTAGCAATTCAAATATATTTACCACAGTCACGTAATGTAAAATGTTTGCTGCACACTGATATAAAATATTTATATACTACGTCCAGCACGTGTTGACAACCTTTAGAATGGAACTACATTATTTATAAAATACAATGTGATAACTGCCACGACTTCTATATAGGAGAAACAAGTAGAAAAATGGAAACCAGATTCAAAGAACATAAAAAGTCACCTTCACACGTTTTCGAACACTGCAAGTCAAATGGACACAACATAACCATAGAAAACACTAAAATACTAAATAAAGAAACAAACATAAACAAACGAAAAATTAAAGAAGCCTTACTTATACAACAACTCAAACCCAAAATAAACCAATATAAAGGAACACCATTATACCTATATTAATATTATAGACAAAATTATATATTCAAACCGCGCCCTCTACATTGCAACACTCAATTATACAACCCCTCCCAAACACGTGGTCAGCTTCCGACCAGTAACCCTTTCTTTGTGAACCTGACGATGACCGAAGAAGGTCGAAACGTTGTTCGCTCTTCTATTTGAAGTGTTTTCTGGGCCCAGAACAGCCGTTTTTGCACATAAAAGTTCTCAACAAGTGGGTTTCTCGACATCACTGAATGGAACTACCGCTTATTATGTTTGTGACTTAATTTCAGAACGCAGCTGTCGGGAGCTGTCGTTTAGTGTGTGTAACTTAATTTCACAAAGAAACTGTTGTTCATATTGTTAAGACTTAATTTCAGAATAAAGTTGCCATTCAGTGTGTGTATGTGTTTGTGATTTAGTTTCAGAATCAAGTTGCCATTCAGTGTGTGTATGTGTTTGTGATTTAGTTTCAGAACGAAGCTGTCGTTCAGTGTGTATATGTGTTTGTGAGATTTAGTTTCAGAACAAAGTTGTCGTTCAGTGTGTGTATGTGTTTGTGAGATTTAGTTTCAGAACGGAGCAGTCGTTCAGTGTGTTTTTGACCTAATTCCAGAAGGAGTTGTCGTTAAATTTTAAGGAGAAAATATTCCTTTCTTTCCGATGGTGTTTGGGTATTTGCCCTGGAGGGTCAGGTTCACTTTGACCTCTTCCTCCTTCCTTAACATATTTTCCCTAACTCGTGATGTTATGTTAGGTCCTTTTCAGGGCAATGTCCATTTATAGTCTCTTATTCACAGTAGTCAAGCTTGCTGGTAGAAAATATTATTACGTAAGTTTGGTTTGTTTTGAATTTCGCGCAAAGCTATACGAGAACTATCTGCGCTAGCTGTCCCTAATTTTGCAGTGAAAGACTAGAAGAAAGGCAGCTGGTCATCACCACCCACCGCCAAATCTTGGGCTAACCTTTACCCAACAAATATTGGGATTGACAAGTCACATAATAACGTCCCCATGACTGATAGGACAAGCATTTTTAGTGTGACGGCGATTTAAACCCGCAATCCTCAGATTGCGATTCGAGCGCCCTAACTACATAGCTATGACGAGCCCTTCTGAAAGATAGATTAATTATAGAGATGTATATAAATAAATGAGAAAAATGGCATTTGATGTTAGGGTACTTTTTACCCTTAACCACCTGACCATGCCGAGTCTATTGCGTAAGTATGTATAATTAAGAAACGATTTCTACTTTGGATTGAGAATGTACGATTTGTTGCCTATGCTGCAGAGAAGCGATGGTTTCATCCTACATGTTAGTATGGTTACTACAACTCACAGCTTAAACCCTGACGTCGAAATTACAAGCTGCAGTAACTGTGGATAAGATGCAACACGCGTAGAAATTTGAATCACAGAAAATAAATTGAAACTAAACTAAAAACGTGTTACATAGTGTCATAAACACTATCACCTTTTATAATTTATCTCTATATTCATATATACACATTTTTTTTTCATTAACGAGGGATAAGTTGGACATCCCTTATTAAGTTGTTTTTTTTTATAATTATTGTTTTGAATTTACAAGTTTATTTACTATCACTACACGTCAGTGGGTAGCATGTTTCATTTCATTTCAAATTCGTCTAGAAAGCAAAAATTAAAACCTTATTATAAAATTTGTGTGCTTGTTAAAAAGACAACAACAATAGCAAAGCTCCGTAAAGGTTATGTGCACTAGCAGTCTCTAATATTAAGGCAGTTCTTCAACAGAACCCGCCGCCAATTCTAATCGAATAACGATTGTTGATGGTTGCTTTTGTACACCCAGCCCTATAATGAGGAGTGCGTATTTACAGCCAGGGTTTGTTTATTTTAAAATTCGCGCAAAGCTGCACGAGGGCGGCTATCCATCCCTAATTTAGTAATGTAAGACTAGAGGAAAAGTAAACAAGTATCATCACCCACCGCCAACTCTTGGACTACTCTCTCACCAATGTAAAATGAGATTATATAGTCCCTGCAGTTGAAAGGGCGAGCATGTTTGGTGGGACGAGGATTCGAATCCTTTGCCTACAGATTTCGATTCGAGCATCCTAACCATCTGACCATGCAGAGCCCCAACATAAAAATAGATTGATTATACAACTTGCCATTGTTACCGAAGCAACAACAACAACAGTCTGAAATGAGCATCTAATACTTCCAAGTATGAAGATATAAAAGATATTCAGCACTTCTTATAAAATTTCTTATGCTCAGAATACATATGTCTGTATGTGCGTACCCGTAACATAATTTATTCAATATGAAAATATGTGAAGACTTAAGTTGCCGAGCCCAAAGTTAGGCCAAGAACGGTGTCTGATATTCTATTATTTGAATTCTGATGCATTAAATATGCTAATTTTCGAGACAGTTAGACACACAGTTTCAAAAAGATAATTGCACTGGTATTAGGAGAGCGTACACTTGAGGCTTATACAAAATTAACGTTCACGGTAACACGTGGAACTAGATTCAAAGAGGTAAAGCTAAATTAGCAGTTTCAAAAATACTACACAGTGTTTGACAAATTAAACTGGACAGCTATTACAAATTACGTTACTGACGTGTTTCCGTCGCTTCAGGATCAGATCTCACAACATAAAGCTAAAAACGCAAAACCTTTATTGACTTTAACCATGAAGGTTAATTATGTTCTAGTTTTTTGAGGTTAAAGTATCAATTGAATATTAAGAAAAGGTCCGTAGTCAGGATTTTTGTTCAATGAGTAATATGCCTAAAAATACCGCCACCTCCCCAAAACAACAACAAAAAAACAAACAAAAAGTTGCCACTTACAGTGTTCTGTCTGGTTTACATTAAATATTTTGACTATCTTTCCTTTCTGGAAAAAATTATATCTGACTTTTTAAAACGATTTTGAAAATTATGTATGTGCAATATCATATAGATATGAAAGAAATATCTATACAGTATGATACAGTATATAATGGTCTCCTTCTTTCACTTCTTCCTTCAATTTTTTGTCAGAATAAATTGGGGAGGTTTAACCCTCAACATCTAAGATTCTTCATTTAAAGTTGTTTTCTTTCCCACAAACATAGATGAAACATTTTAGGTTACTGTCTTGGAAGCTGAAGGTATTTTTATATCTTCGTAAGGGGTCAAACATGATAACAGAATAAATTCTCCAACAGAGGGCCCAGGATATTCAAGTGCGGCTTTAAGTAGCAAGAAATTTTAAAAACAGGCTCTGCAGTCTTAGCTTCTTTTCTGACGAGGGTGTGGGGTATTCGTCTTATGGTGACCCTGAAAGTGATGTTGCAATGTTGCTATGTTGTTTTCATCCGTTTCGGTAAATGCCATACTGACAGAGAAAATGTTTGTAATGCTACTATTTCTTAGCATTAAGTGTACGATGGTTAGAAAAAATGTTTATAATGCTATTATTTCTTAGCATTAAGTGTACGATGGTTAGAAAAAATGTTTATAATGCTATTATTTCTTAGCATTAAGTGTACAATGGTTAGAAAAAATGTTTATAATGCTATTATTTCTTAGTATTAAGAGTACTATGGTTTGTTTGCTTGCTACAGAAAGTTATGTTAAGTTTATATAATAATTTCAATATGTTAATAACAGGGTGCACTGTGTTGTTGCTTTTTAAACGCCGGACGCGAACCAGAGAGCTCCATAACCATAGAACATTACACTATGTACTGGAACTCTGTCCGATACAGAAGCATGTATACAATATAAAAGACAAAATAATACGAATTATTAACGGTTTATTACATGAAGTATTAAAACTAAAGTACATTTTAAGGATAAATTTACACTGTTTTTGTGCAGTTAAACTCTGATTTTAGAAACGGTCCATATATTTTACAATTAGATTGCTTTATTTTTTCAAATTATACGGAGCCTGTAGAACAACATGTAGCTACAGCACACTTCACGTTATGTGTGCTGCATTACTGATGAAACAAAAGCTATAATTAACACAATTAGTTCAGTTAAAGAGAAATGTGTTTGACGAGGTAGAAATTTTATGAAAGAAAATCAAATATGTTAAGCTAGAAATCTGTTTCAAATACTGCATAGTATCTGTTTATTTTAAAATTTTGTAATCCAAAGCTTGTGTTGCGATAAATTATCCTTAAATAAGAAAAGGATAATTTATTATGTGTGTATAATGAATTTGTCTTCACGTTGTTTAATATCACACTGATAAGCAATTTGTAAACTGACCAAATGGCAAAATCACAGGTCCATAGAATTGCTTAACGTGTGGGTATACATGCGCACATCTCTACGCTAGATTGTTTGTTTTGGATTTTGCGCAAAGCTACACAGCTACACAAGGGCTATCTGCGCTAGCCTTCCTAATTTAGGAGTGTAAGGCTAGAGGTAAAGCAGCTAGTCATCATCACCCACCGCCAACTCTTGGGTTATTTTTTTTAACCAATGAATAGTGGAATTGGCCGTCACATTATAACGCCCTAAGGCTGAAAGGGCGAGCATATTCGCTGAGACTTGGATTTAAACCCACGACCCTCATACTACGAGTCGAGTGCCTTAACCACCTGGCTATGCCGAGCCATCTACGCAAGAAAATATGTTGCTAACAGATTTTTTTTTTCAGTAACGGCATGCGAATGTTGATATATCTGTATTTTTGTAGTTTGTCACAGTAATCAATGGGCCACGTTCAGCGCCAAAAAGAAAATACTATATTGTAATATTTACTGATTTGTCTAAATGATTTGTTGTTTTTAATTTCACGCAAAGCTATACGAAGGCTATCTGCGCTAGCCGCCCTTAATGTAGCAATGTAAGACCAGGGGGAAAGCAGCTGTTTACCACCATCCACCGCCAACTCTTAAGCTACTCTTTTAGCAACGAATATCAGGATTAACCGTAACATAATAACGCCCCAACAGCTGAAAGGGCAAGCATGTTTGATTGACGGGGATTCGAGCGCGTGACCCTCATATTACAATTCGAGCGTCCTAATCACCCGACCATTTTAGACTTATGTCTGAATGAATGAAATCCAGAAACAGCAATTACCAACCTATGACGGTCAGGCATGGCCAGGTGGTTAAGGCACTTGACTCGTAACCCGAGGATTCGAATCCCTGTCACACAAAACATGCTCGCCCTTTCAGCCGTGAAAGCGTTATAATGTTACGGTTAATCCCACTGTACGTTGGTTAAAGAGTAGCTCAAGATTTGGCGGTGGGTGGTAATGACTAACTGCCTTCCCTCTTGTCTTACACGGCTAAATTAGGGACGGCTAGCGCAGATAGCCCTCGTGTAGCTTTGCACGAAATTCAAAAACAAACAACCTAATTAATCCATTACAGAAAGGGCAATGAAAAATAATTTTGTTTTGAATCTGTAACAGTAGCTATAATCTGCAACAATAAGGGTACTTAAGTCGAAAATTATCGAATAAAAATGATTGCAGTTAACAACACCATATCAATTTGTACGAAACCCTAATACAAATATTGACTAAACGGCTAGAAAACAGATCAGAATCGCTAAGATTCAGTTACAGCCTTCGTAATTTGAAAAACTGATCACTTTCTGGCCAGAGGAGAAAAAGCTAAACAGCAGCATCCACCATTATTAGAGTTTTGCTCAGATCTTCAGCGGCATCACGGATCGAACCCAAGTCTCTTCGATCCAGAGCTCAACCGGTTACCCAATAGGCTATGCTCGACCGAACAAACAAAGAGAAGCTCTACCATGGCAATACAATACCTCATATTGTATTTAATCCTAGACCTTTTGAGTAGAAGACAGAAGATAGTACACGCATCGAGGAAATTATTTTGGTCTGACCAGACTTTGGTAATGAACTTTTGTCCATTTTGGTTTGGTGAAATGAGATTTTGGAAACCTTACCCTTAGAAAACATAAAAAATTGCAAAAAATCTAATATAATTTTACCTTTTGTTTGAATTTGTTTTCTAAAGAGAGAGAGAGAGAGGAACTTGAATAGCGTGATCCTTATTTAATAAGGACTGGTGGTGCATGTAATAATTTGGTTGGTTAAGTTCTTTTTAAAGCTTCTTTTCTGTTTATTTCTTACTGAACGATGGTATTTCTTGATACGATGGTATACCACACTAATGTTACTTGCTAGTCAAGTATTACCATTGTTAGACTAGTTTAAAGTCAACCAATGGCATTGTAGTTAGTTTTTGCTAATTTGAATGTTGTATGTGTGCTCGTTATGAGCAGGAATATTACAAACACAGCTATAAACTTAACAGATCTAAAACTGTACAAACTGAAACACACATAATGCTTATACTTAAGTACATAATGAAAATCATTTTCGTACCTTGATGTATTTTCTTAAATCTGAAATAGGCTGACTTAAGACACATATTTTTTGTATCATATCGTAGTTTATTTTGTCGGAGTGTAAAACTGGATTATTGGATGGCATTAGCTTGGGAAGCCAAATATTTCGAGAATTAGTAAAAAATATATCATACTGAAGTTTGTATATTTTGTTTCGAAATTATCATTGCAGTCTTACGTTACAAAATATATGCTATTGGTTACACTCTACAACAGTTTATATGAAAATATCTGGCTGAAACATTTACAGTCCTACAATTCGATAAATCTATGATCATTATTTTGTCACACTAGATATACAATATTTACAACCACGCTTACTTCTTCGTAGCAACAACTATCCAATAAATTTTGATGTTTTCATAAAATTTACTTTAAATTTGGATGATAATTATATCATTGATTAAATCCATTCATACAACTGGATTGATTGAAACACATACTTTAAGGATATAATAATAGGGAAAACATGAATGAAACCTTGCACATGTTCATACATTTCAGACACAAAATATTTCGATGGATCAACTCTATAGAAATGTAACACGTACTGCCACAAAGGAAGACCTGCTGACAGTTTTATCAAGATTTCATACGATTCAAGTTAAATTTAAAATTTTAGTTTATAAGGAATTAAACACAAACATTATTATGATAATACAGTTCTTCAATTTTAAACACAATAAATGTGTTTCATGTTATCAGTGACATGTTCGTTACTAAAGCAAAAGAGGTTGTAATAACAGTTCTAAAGATTACAAATTGCATTAAGAATAATGTGTATTAGAAGTTACTAGGTGAAGATACCATTTAAGGAAGCACAAACTGTGCAAAAGACGATGATAGATAATGTTCCCCTTCCTTTTATTAATAAGATGCTAACTGGATATCTTGCTTTTTAAAAAGTAAACACTAACGTATTTAACTGATTAAGTTCAAAGCTAAAATATACTGAAAAGATTGAAATACGCCCTATTCCAGGGTATTTTCTATTCCACTTCTTGGTTAAAAATGCTAAAATAAAATAGTTTATGCACATAGTCGGAATGTTTTCATTTACCAAACTTAAAAGTTACGGTAATCGAACCCGTCAACCCTGGGTGCTAGCTACTAACACATACATATCATGGGTCATTTATACAGAAAGAAGTGCAATAGTCAAATTCAAATATCCAACACATAAAACTGAGAAAAAAATCCGAGGGGCACGGGTTCGAATCTGTAACACCAAACATCCTCACCCTTTCAGTCGTGGGGGCGTTATAATGTCTCGGTCAGTTCCACTAGTCATTGGTAAAAGGGTAGTCCAAGAGTTGGCGTGGGTGGTGATGACTAGTTTCCTTTCCTCTGGTCTTACACTACTAATTTAGGGACGGCTAGCGCAGATAGCTCTCGCGTAGTTTTGAGCGAAATTCCAAACCAACCAACTGAGAAAAAATATAACATACTTCTGTTTTTAATCTCTGAGAGTTTTATCTTCAGTAACAATTTCTTCAAGAGTGAAATTGAATGATCGAAATTAGAGATGATTAAATTAGCTCATAATAGGCAAATTATAGCGGTAGCTACTTCAACGCCCAAAATTTGGCAAACCGTTGGAATGCGATACTTCTATTCCTGATAAAATAATTTATGTTGTAGATGGTTTTCATTTCACATTCTCTTAATTGATCCATTACGAACTTCAAATCAGAGGTATCTTTAAAAATCATCTTAGATCTATCTTTTGCCTCTCACAATTAAGTTACTGTCTAGGAAGTCGTTTTCAATACAAATGTGAAATATACAAAATTATATGTAGCATGAATCATTTTGTTTATAGTATCAATACCTAAGGAAATGTTGGCGATGAAATAGAAATCACAGAACACAATGTGTAATAATTACACACTTTCATAATAATGCAGGAGTTGTATCCAAAATAAGGCCTGGCACGGCCAAACGCGTAAGGCGTGCGATTCGTAATTCGAGGGTCGCGAGTTCGCGCCCGCGTCGCGCTAAACATGCTCGCCCTCCCAGCCGTGGAGGCGTATAATGTGACGGTGGTGGTCAATCCCACTATTCATTGGTAAAAGAGCAGCCCAAGAGTTGGCGGTGGGTGGTGATGACTAGCTGCCTTCCCTCTAGTCTTACACTGCTAAATTAGGAACGGCTAGCACAGAGAGCCCTCGAGTAGCTTGTGCGAAATTCCAAAAACAAAGAAAAACAAGTATCCAAAATAACCCAATTTTCAGTCTATAGAAATTTGTGAATAAAATTTGCATTTGTAAACATGCTATCTCTGTTTGTTATTTCTTTGATTTTTATTTAGATGAAATATTTATTACGAAAGTACTAATTTAACACCATCTCATGCGGAAATGAATTAGACAAATCACTTCTTGTTAAAGTTTAACTTCGTTAAACAATAGACATCACGCAAATTTTCTTCCATCGTCCAGAAACAGTTTGTGCATTCCATTGCAGTTTAGGCAGAAAGGTGGTAAATTTCACAGATGTTGCCAAAAATGTTATAAAGTTATTAAATCTTACCGCATGGATAGCAGTGTAAACTCTTTAAATTTCAAATGCTGTACTTTTATCAAACTACTTTCAGTAGTTTTGTTTTCTTTATTTTTATTTTTTTATCTATAACGCTCGCTTCCAGTTACGATGACTGTCTACTGGTTTAATGTTTTGCTATTATTACTCAAAAAACAAATGTCAGTTTTGAAGAGAGAAACAATAGGATAACAATAACCAATTACATTGGATGATATTGAAAAACAATAACACCTAACTAGGACAAAAAAACATAAAACAAAGATTTAAAAATGGCGGGAATACATGAACAGATTTAATCTATTCGCAACGTCGCATGAGAGATAAAATCGGAACTAAAAATGTGCTTATTTTTAAAGATTTAAAAATGGCGTAATCTAAAATGCAGAAAAAGTATAACTGCAGATAAAGAAAAAGCCCCATAGATGGGAGGGAATACATCGTCTGGCAGATTTAATTTATTCGCAAGCGTCACATATGAAATAAAATCGGAACTAAACATGCGCTTACAAAACATTAATGTGCATCAATATATACAGTTCTTCATTTATTCATATATATATTAAAAGTGAAGTACACTATTACATATTTGTAAATATTTCTGTTTACAATCTAGTAATAGAAACATTTCAAGATATCCATTTTGATTTAATCTGTGAAATTGCACTGTGATTAAAACTTATGTCTGAACTTTATGTTCGCACATTCTCCTGTCGAAAAATATCCAATAAAATCTTTTATTGAGTGCATAGTATTGGCTGCTATAGTCAGATTATGCAGTCAGGTTTAATATAATTAAGGTTCATCGTTTCGTACTCCTAAAACGTTGACATGAAATTCACTGATTCTTCAAATGTACCATGTGATGCAAGAAATGTAGTATATAATATTTTAATAGAAATTAAGGTAACTTTGTGAAAGCTGTAATAAGACAGAAATCGGTCCTTTCAAATTTTACGTGTTAAAAAACCTCAGCTTCATAAGGAATTATTTTAGCTTCAATCCTTAGTCAAAAATGTTTAAGAGTCGAAATGACATCTCAAAAATAAAAATACGCTCACATAACATTCAACATACACACTCATCTAGATCTATCGGTACTCTGATTGTAATTATAATGTTTAACGTGACAGTTTTTGATAATGTAATACAGGATTTTTTGTAAAGTTACTGAAAGTAATGAAGTTGCTAATATCAGGTTGAAAACGTACAGAGAACTGGGAGCGGATCTAAGGAGGTAGTGCTATCCCCTCATTCATGGCGACATTAAACATGTGTATAGCACAAATATGTTTTAGATTTCCAATATTTTGTTTAATTTTAAATCGGTGCTATCTTTCTAATGACCACTGGAGAATATACTTCATTAAACTGTTTAACTGGTACTACTCTGCTTGTTTTTTTTTAATTTAGCGCAAAGTTACATGAGTTACATTGCCCTGAAAAGGGTCTAAGTTATGCTTATCACTCTGGCCCTCTGTATTTACTTTAAATATATTAATAAGCCCACTCAAACACTGTAAAAGAGGAAGAGGTCTAGTGTACCTGACCCTCCTGGGTATACAAATTTATATACCCAAACACCTAGAGAGAGAGAGAGTGTGTGTGTGTAAGACTAGAGGGAAGACAGTTAGTCATCACTACCTACCGCCAACTCTTGGGCTACTCTTTAACCAACGAAAGTGGGATTAACCGTCACATTCTAACGCCCCTACGGCTGAAAGAGCGATCATGTATTGGAAAGCTTTAACAAATAAATGACAAATTGTTACAATCAAGGGTAAAATTATTTTTGTTAATTAGCTTTTGGAAAAAAAAAACACCTAAATAATACACACACGGAAAGACAGATGCCAAGGGATACATTAGATGCATTTATGAATGAGAGTTGATATCGCCTGAAATAATTAGTTAGAACCTATTATCGCTCAACATGTTGTGCTGATAAGAATACGCGGTCAATTACTACAATGTAATTTTTCTTTAAGTAGAATAAAACATAAATAACTGTTTGAAAATTAATTAACGAAGTTCATATAAAATTCTAATTGTATGAAATGTAAAACCGGTTAAACATTGCGCGTCTGTGTGGCGACAAAATGGGGAACCCGGGAAGAAAGGAGGGGAATAATAAACGTGAGCTGCAACCATCTTAAAACGCAACTTCGGCAAATTTTATGTGGGTCAAACTGCGTCGACACACACGGATAGCACTATGTATAAAAAGAATCCTTGCAATACCTATTACGACTGCACATTTCCCGTAAAATTGAGCTCGTAACCTCCATGCAAGATTAACGAGAAAACGAAATATTCTGTGTTATATATTACACACTAATCAATATAGTTGTTGTTGGTTGTTTTGAATTAAGCACAAAGCTACACAATGGGCTATCTGTGCTCTGCCCACCATGGGTATCAAAACTCGGTTTTTAGCTTTGTAAGTCCGCAGACATACCGCTGAGCCACTTGTGGGCCTAATAATATAGAACAAATATATTTCAAATATGCACGAATATATGGGATTTTGAGAGAATTTCCCAGTATAAACGTTTGAGTGCGAAAAATTAAGTTAAAACGTGTTTAGTTGAAAAAAAACGCCCGCACCCCAATTTAGAGGTGCAATACAGATAAGTATTGAAGGGTGCGTCGAGTTTTTTCTGCCTACTGCTCTTCCTGTGTATTTTCAAGTTTTCTCACTTAGGAAGATACAATATAGTATCATAAAACTAATTACGATATTACAAATAAAGAGAAACTGTGTGTTTTCTTAAGATGTGTAAGAGACGTGACATATATCTTATCAATGATCCTTACAATAGTTGTCAAAGCAAGGCATGAAATAAGTCACTTATATAGAGTAATGTTCGCTTTAAAACACTAACGGTGAACCAACGACGTGAAAAACAAAAATAATATATATGTATGAGATGCATATCACATTTTACATATACAGAAAATATTTGAAAACAGATATAACCCAATTTTCAAAGAGAATAGTTAAGCATAAGACATTTGGGAAGTAAGGTGTAGGCAGAAATAAGCACATATGGACGTACTGCCATCATATCTAACGAACGAACTAATAACTAAACTAAACTAATGTGGCAGGGGTTCAGTTTAGAGAGAGAGAAATCAGAAGAGTTCTCTCCCCAACCGGGGTGTTCAGGAGCTTTTTAGTTCCTCTTCGTCCCCTTTCGTGAGAAATTTTTGAAATGCCCGTGGAATTATTTTATTTTTAATATTTCAACACTGGAGTGGGGTATTTGTGAGTGAGAGGAAGGACGGGAAACCTGGACGAGAGCAGCGAAAGTGAGGTGAGCCAGACCTTGGCTCTAGGACGGAGTACGCTGGCGAATTAATCTTTAAAATTTACGGTGATTTTTCTAGGTGACGCGGTAAACGGCCCTTTTCAGATGCGGCTGGGACCTACAGGTCCGATGCCAGAGATTTGGTCTCCAGTTTCCAGTCGGGCGTATACATCGTCTCCTTCGAAAAGGAAACGAACTAATAGTTACTACCACACATTATAAGGATCAGGTTCTTCTACAAACGTTGTGTTGTCATGTGCTGGTGAATTTGGCCCTAATTTCAGCCTAATGAATAATAAAGCTCACGTACACTTACACCGTGCTAATATTGGAATGACTATGCCGAAGTAGATAAAACTTTTTCGTTGCACGTAATGGAAAAATATATTTCAAGGCCTTGTCCATAAATACCTTTTGAAGATATAAAAGACCGTAAATTAATACTACTTCACTAAACTTTGATCAGATTACAAATGTGGGAATCTATGACAATAGTGGGTTTGTCGTTTTTTTGCTAGTATCATGTATAATTATATAATTTATCAAGGTAGTCAAGAGACAGCCACATTAATTCTGTTAGCGACTCAAATATGATTATCTATTTAAATGTCAAATGGTAAATTATGTTTTCGTTAATTTTGTACTTAATTGCATTAAAATAAACTAGCAGTTTTGCGACACATTAATAAACTCTAAAGATGATTACATAATAAAGAAACAACTCACGGGTGAAATGCAGTTTTAGATATTTGTGTTACCATTAGGTATACACACGGTAATTACTATAATTTATTCTGAAAAGTTCTCTTATAAGCTTAACTTAGAAAAAGAAAAACAAATGGTTAATATAACCTCTTATAATTTATAATTACTTCAGCGGAGAACATTTAAACTTATTTCAATAAAGTAATCAGTTGGATTGCAATATTAAAAAATATTGGAGCGTTATTTTGGAAAGTTATTTAAAGTAGTTATTTATATGACAACAAAAGTATATAAATATTTAACATGTACATTTCACATTCTCTTGGTAATTGTCTTCACTACTTCGAGAAAATAGTTTTTCGCTCTACAGATATAAAACAACAACAAAACCTATCAATACCAAATAAATGTAAATAGTTATCAGAATTTATAAATTCAACTACTTTAATTTACTTTGTGTCTACATAATTTTTAGTCAACTGTGTGCGTTATGTAATATTGGCCAGCACTAATGTTGTTAGTGCCCTAGTTACGAGATTTTCCTTGCTCGGAAGCGACACAGTGACGTAATCATACAGAAAAAAATCGTATATAAGTGACCAGAACTCACAGCACTTGATTGTTTCGTAGCAAGCAGAAGTTCCTTGGTTTGAATTCTGCGCAAAGTGACACTAAGATTATCTGCGCTAGCCTTCCCTAATTTGGAAGTGAAAGACTACAGGAAAGGCAGCTAGTCATCACCACCCACTGCCAACTCTTGGGCTACTCTTTTACTACGTAATAGTGGGATTGCCCGTCGTTTATAACGTCCACACGGCTGAAAAGGTGAGCACGTTTGGTGGTTCAGGGATTCTAACTCACTTCCTACGAATTGCGAGTCAAGCGCCCTAACCACCCAGCCATGCCGGGCCGAAGTTCTATCTTGGCAGTTCCTGTATTAACCCAAATTGTCCCAAATCGACTGGAGAGGTTGAGTTGCAATCAAAGAAAATATTTATCATGATCCCGTTGATATAGTGTAACAAACAAACGGTTGAGATTGTGGTTAAAACAAACTCGCCTGGACAATATTGGCTTCACAGGCCATCATGTTAAACCTTAGAATCGCTATGAAAATATGACTTCTGTGATGGCGATTTATCATGGTCTGAAGAAGTATTGACCTGAATAGTAAGACTGATCCTTATGTATGGTTGAACGTCTCTTTGACACGTGACTGAAAGAGGAACTACTTTTAACCATCTGCCATTTTGGACATTAATATGACAACTTTTCCAACTGTAACGTTACATTGTGTATAGAAAAACTACACAAAATACAAAGTTTTAGTGTCTTACATTCACAATTTTATTAAACTACTTTTTGTTTATGTTATTTCAATTAGAAATAGCATGAAACCTTAACTAATTATCCACATTTTAATAAACTATGTGGCTCGGCATGGCCAGGTGGTTGGGTTAAGGCGTTCGACTCCCCGTCGCTCCATACATGCTCGTCCTCTCAGCAGTGGGTGCGTTATAATGTAACGGTCAAACCCACTATTCGTTGGTAAAAGAGTAGCTCAAGAGTTAGCGGTGGGTGGTGATGAGTAGCTGCCTTCCATCTAGTCTTACTTACACTGCGACATTAGGAACGGCTAGCGCAGATAGTCTTCGTGTAGCTTTGCGCGAAATTAAAAAATAAACAAATAATATATAAGTTTTAAATTCTTAATTCTAGAAGAAAACATTTTAAAAAATCCTGAATTTCCCCTGTTGTAACACACTTCTTTTTAGATATCATCGTCCCTATTGACCCCCCGTTAGTACAGCGGTAAGTTCACGGACTTACAACGCTAAAATCA
Organism: Carcinoscorpius rotundicauda; assembly: GCA_011833715.1. NCBI lineage: Eukaryota > Metazoa > Arthropoda > Merostomata > Xiphosura > Limulidae > Carcinoscorpius > Carcinoscorpius rotundicauda. Next base: position 53,636,594 of record CM022399.1, on the reverse strand, counting down.
GGGGTTGAATTCCCTTTTGTGGGCTCAACAGATAGCCCGATGTAACTTTGTTATAAAAAAATACACTCGTCACTATTTTATCCATCACCCGTTGAAAAAGTACAAAATTACATGGAATTACTCTCTATAAAATCGTCTTTACTGAGATAAACCATATTTATTACTGTTTTAACTTTGTTTGCTATCCAACAGAAAATCAGACCCCTCCTGCCACATCCTCTCTCAAAATTCGTTAATAGTTCATTCTTACATATAATTACATACTACCTATAACCAACAACTCAAGGTTTTCATCTATCAAATATGTTGTATAATATTATGTTTTGAACGGTTAAATATTTATTTCACTCAGAATACGAATAGTATTCCTGTGAGACAGTTAATGGCTATCTTAAATGTATTTGTAACGGCTGTTGTCGCAAAGAGAGAGAGAAAGAAGGAAGAGAGAGAAATTTTAAAAGTAAGAGAACTTGTCTACTTTTTGCGTGTTATTAGTTTATATTGTATGTAGCATTATTTAATTCAATAAAAATTATTAATTGTAAGACTGTGAGTAGTATAAAAAGATATGGTTAACTCTTCGATAACCAAAGCAAAAAAAGAAGATTCTTGTTTTTCATTTTTATTCTTTATGTATAATTATAAAAGCAACAAAAATGTAAAAACAAAGAGTATTTTAGGTAAGTTAAAATTAATTTAACTAAGGTAAATGATAGTGCTTCACTAGACTCGCACCAGAGCTGCTTGTATTGGTTGTAGTAGCACGTGGGTAATGTAATTCAATAGAGTGGAGTGAGCTGCAAGTTCTTCGAGTAATTTACAACTTATAAATGCGGACTGAAGTTGGTCACGGTTCAAAGGGCAATAAAACAATATAATTTAATTATAAATAGATGTATATTGTTACGAAATTAGTGATAATTAAGATAAACGAATGTAGTTTTATATTACAATATGAAGTCATTATAAAAAGAAAAAAAGGGTAATTTAAATTTTTTTCATGTTTCTTTTGTGATTACGAAGTCGGTCAGATTTCACATTACCATTTGAGTTATGTTAGAGAAAATAACATATAAGCAATGAAGTTTGATTAAAAAATGTTCGTAATGTATTTATGACGTCTTGGAGATTACAGAAAGGAAGTAAGAGATTTTTGAAATAAGGTAAATTATGTTTTAATGTTAACATGAAAATTACTTAAACACGGACTAATCAAAACAAATGCTCAATATATTTATGGATATATCTCTATTTTATGTTATTAGAAATATTTCGATAAATAATATGATTTTTTGTATGTTAAAGACTTACAATATTAAGTGAAATATTGCCAAAGTTTGCAAAAATATTAATACTATATCAAAAGTTAGAAGTATTAAATCAACAATTAATTTAAATGAGTGCAAAAAGGTCACGTGGTCAGTCATATAGACCGACCCCGTGTTGAAAGAGTTCATTAGCCAAGTTGACAAATAGGGACGCAGTTATGGACATTCCTGACATGAAATACCTATATATTTTTCATTAGCTAGTTTTTAGTGTCTCATACGGAGGACATACTAAGTTTACATGCTTGTAAATAGTTTGTGACAGACTGGGTGAACAGTGTCAGACCGTGGAAAGTGTAGGGTTCGTTAGTTCACATATTCAACTTAAAAGTATACAACTGGTACAAAAATGGTTAAACTGGACCGAAATGGGTTCTAATTAATCACTTTCATTTGCTTAGCACTATTTCATGTGTGTTATCGATTTAAAGGGGATCGACTTGTTTATGAAGTTGTTTTTAAAGTTGCTTACGTTTACTACATCTGTCAGTATTAGGCCTATAATTTAGGTTTAGCTGTTTAACGATATAGCGCATGACTCCTAACGTTACGTTACATCTATATTTGCAGTAACTTTTACTAGTAAAGTTTTTAATGCGTGATCATGACCCTATATTCACACTTTTAACGAAACAAACATAACTACAGGCCCCCTAAATATACTTTCTGAGATAAAATACTATGTTAGCAAAAATGTGGACACATGTATAATTAATAATGGTTTGATATGTTAAAATAATTCAACAGTGGCAATTTACAGAAGTTACATTCTTATACTTGTGAAATGGTAATCCTATTTAACAATAAAATGGTAAAAGTATCAGAACTAATATGGTTGTTAATTTACCAATATGGTGGGATAAAAACAGCCGGCCCAAAGCACAAAGTCACGTGTATAACCTTTATACAGGGAGAGAACCTGAATATCTACATGAAGTCATACGCCGGTATCATTGTGAGTGACCTTCACCACACTTGGGCCGTAGAGGAGTTTCTTCACTGTCTTCAGTTCGATCACCCCACATGAACCCATTTGATTATGTTTGGCCCTTCCTTCAACATGGCGTTTCAGCCATCCCTCTCCATGAGCTGGAAATAATCTAGTCTTACACTGCTAAATTAGCCTTCGAGTACCTTTGCTCGAAGTTCCAAAACAAACAAACAATATGAAACATTAAAATAGTTAATAGTTACCTTTTCTTGGCTATATTCATTTTCAGAAGTGTTCCCTAGTAAATACTGAATTGTACAGTCATTTTTGGTGAAAATGCTTCTCATCTTATGAATAGCGTAACATTTTTTCAAAGGTCGTTCTGCACGAGTCCATAATACTGAACAGCTATCACGTGTGGTACTGTATGCCTGATTTTTTTGGATACATGTGCATACCTCTCTTAGTAATCCAACCAAGTAAACCAGATTCTGAAAAAAAAGAATGTGATATTGTCCAAGTATAATTCACTGGAATGTGAACTAATGTAGTTCAGGAAGAGCGAACTCTACTTTTTATGATGTTTTGTACTTAGATCCACTACTCATTCAACAAAAATATCCAATTTCATTGGCGCATTATGGATTCCTTTTATAACCACACAGGATGTCTTTACATATTGAACACGGTATTTTATGAAGTTAGTGCATTCACCGTCGCGCTAAGAAATTCTTTTTACCCGAATCAATTTTATGTTGAGGTGGACAATAAAAAAGATATGAATAATCAATTGCCAAGCAGACCATAAAAAATACACCCGTGCACAGTAATTTCCATATTCATCTCTTCGAACCCAACAAATGCGTTTGTTTGTACTTGCGAGCACGTGACCTTACAACAGTTTATCTGAACATGCCAAAAGCCGTGTTATTTTGAAATTATTATGAAGCACATATAAATAAAAACAATTTGCCAAATCGTTACTATTTCATAGTGTAGACATAGGACTCAAAGTTACTTAGTGTGTGTAAGAAAGCAATGTTTTGAGCAATGAATTGTTGAAAATAAAGATTTTAAATTGCGAAGATATTTCCATTATGAAAGTTTTCCTGTTTTGTTTGTAACTAAGCACAAAGCTACACCATGGACGGTCTGTACTCTTCCCACCACAGGTATTGAAAACCGGTTTCTAGCGTTGTAAGTCCAAAGACATATCGCTATGATATTGTAGGGGTTACTAGAAAATACTGAATTTTTAAAAAAATATCCAAAAGGAAATGTTTACACGATAGGCTATCTACTTCAATACGAGTTTTAGTATAAAATCTTTACAATCTAAAACTTCATAATTCAGCTTATCTTATACTGTTTTTAGTAATAAATATTGGGATTTTGTTATCTGAAGTTTATGATTATAGTCAAAGCTATTTTATGGCCAGAGGAAAGATGCAGCAGTATACATTATAGTTCCATGTTTGGTGGCTCTATTAAGTGACAGAAGTTGATCCTAGACAAAGGTTTTGTCAGTGTGTGCCCCGCTTGTACAGCGGCAAGTCTATGAATTTACAGCGCTAAAATCAGGGGTTCGATTCTCCTCGGTGGACTCAGCAGACATCCCAATGTGGCTTTGCTATAATAAAACACACACACTTGCCTATATACGTGTTTTCACGTTCAACACTGTAGTATTTTTATTTATTTCTATTGCCTTATGCATTTCGACAAATAGAACTGACTCGTATTTTCTCCCTCGAGAAGAACTAACCTCTATGAAAACTATATGACTTGTTATAGTTCATTAACTTCCACTCCAATGTTTCAGTACATATCTCCAAATTAACAACGCCACATGAAGTAAAGTAGTCTATGTATCCTCTTGAAAGTTTACTTAAAATATAGTTATTCAACAGTTGGATAACTATAGAAAGGCTGAAGTGTTTCTGATTTGAGCAGTTGTGGCATGTACGAACTACAACAGCTCTTTATGGCCTTTGGCGTTTTTTTTTTTCCTAGACATGTTGATCTCGCACACTTTAAATGAGACCACTACATCCTTGTCTGTGGGTTAAAACTGGGAGCTACTGTTTGCCATAGAGGTCTTCCTACTTCATATTTAGTTCATTTCATGAAGTGATAAATAGAATAGCCAGCCCTAGTATCATGCTTTTGCGTTCTAAATAACTTAATATCTCTCAAAAAAGTAAACTAACATAACGCTTAGCACAAAAAAACTATAAATTTTATTTCCAGCATTCTGCAAATAAGCCCTTGCGAGGAAACACTTTCAATAACATAAACATGCTCAAAATTGAAGCATATAAAAAAACATAGATACTGTTGCTACTTCTGATCCACCAGTTTTCTTTTAAACATATTCACAAAAGTTAAATTTCTTCATAAATTCTTGTATACAATCTCTAGAATTTTTATAAAATTATGTCGTACACTATTTTTCATACTTTGATAATGTCTTCTGTTCTCCAGCGCGCATTCCATTATATTCAAAATAGTAATGATAAAAATATGTCAATATTTTATGCTGGCACTTCTAAATTTCATCTACCCTCTCTTTATACTCACCCTGTTGTTTCACTGACACACCTGTCAGCAAATAGAGTTCATTAGGATTGCTTAGGTTGTTGAAGATAAATATATAAATTAAATTATTTCTTTGTTATGATTTTGGGAAAAGTTCAAATATCCAGCTCAATCTGATATCAGTCGAAAGTCTATTTTATTTTTCGATGAAGACAAAATTATTAATTCTTTTGGAATATAAAAAGTTGCTACTGCAAAATCTGGAAACACTTGCGAACAAAGCTATTTTCATTCAGTTACTATAATATAGGCCCGGCATGGCCAGGTGGTTAAGGTGTTCGACTCGTAATCCGAGGGTCGCAGGTTCGAATCCCCGTCACATCAAACATGCTCGCCCTCTCAGCTGTGAGGGTGTTATAAATTGACGGTCAATCCCACTACTTGTTGGTAAAAGAGTAGCCCAAGAGTTGGCGGTGGGTGATGTACTAGCTGCCTTCCCTCTAGTCTTATACTACTAAATTAGGGACGGCTAACGCGGATAGCCCTCGTGTAGCTTTGCACGAAATTTAAAAAACAAATAAGACTGCAATATATATAATATGAAATTGCTTACGTTTTTCTCATCACAATTTTTTAATGACTTTTGTTATAAGTTTAATCAACTTTTGATTAACTAAAGTTTACTTTCCCTGACTAACTTAACCAACACATACACCAACTTATAATAACGTTCAAAGTAACGTTTATGATAGTTTGATGTTCAAAATTATTTTCACACTTTTCTAATACGACAATCATCATGTCTTATTATTAGGCATTAATATATTCAACAGTGTTGCATCCACGTTGTGATTACATTATATAATCTTTTTAGATGCTAGAATTCGATTTATTTTAAGCACCTGGTCCAGTTAACTTATTAAGAACTTATGATCTGTTTAATATATTGAAAATAAAGTTCAACTTAAATTAGTATTAAAATACCAGCACGTGATATGATCTAGATATGTACTTCAGACAGAAAGGTTTAACACTGAATAAAACATGTATTGTTTAAATACAAAAAACACAAGAATGGAAAATACCACAATTTGAAATTCCAATCTTTCTTTGCTCGACAGATTTGACGACGACCTTTTAAGGAACTTACAAAACGCAAAGTTCATACAGAACACTGCTATATTTTAAATATATGGGTGCATTCCCCCCTTTCAAATATTTGAAAAGCACAATTGTTCCTTTTACTCTGAAAATGTAAACTATCATATCCAGTAACAAGCATCTGGCATAATCAATACCTAGCTACATTTACAAGTTGCTGCTACAACCTTACATGAAATTCATCTTCTTTCATTTCGAATGGTGGGCAAGTTAATGTCTTTTTACAATTAGTTTTCTAGGGTAAATCTACAGTGACATTCTTTCTGCAAGTAAAATTAAATATGAAATATGTATCAATATATTCTTAACTATTTTGTAGCTCCTATGAATTTAAATAAAAAAGCTTTTAAATTCATTTATTAATGTTGCTATTCTGGGTTTTGAAAAAACCAGAGCTTACACAATGACAAAATGTCGACTAAATTATTGTAATGAATAAAACCGTTCAACATTTTGTTAATTATGAAGAAAGAATATAAATCATTCAGCTGTTCTTACATTTCTTAAGGGAACACATGAATGAAATGTGAACTGCTTTGTTTTCGAAGGCTTGTAAATACATTAATTCTAGTCGAAAAAACGTTTCAGTTAGATTACCTCTACTGTTGACAAAATAACGTGATACATTTTATAGAAAAACTCTGAAATGCCAGACCCAATAATACATGAAAAATAACGAGTAATAAGATATCCACAAACATGTCAGCTTTTAGTGGTTTCGTAATGTTGAGTTGATGTATTTAGTTGATCAGTATATATAAAAAAGTTAATATGTATGATACTGTTACAATTCATTATTTGCCCCAATGCATATAAAACAAGGTTACAAAGATTTCGTCACCACTATTATTTTTAAGCATGTCCAATGACGTCTTTAATTACGGCTTTGGCCTACTGCCTCTCCAAGATAAGTTTGTTTGTTTTTGAATTTCACGCAAAGCTACACGAGGGCTATCTGCGCTAGCAGTCCTTAATTTAGTAGTGGAAGACTAGAGGGAAAGTAGCTAGTCATCACCATCAATCACTGCCAACTCTTAGGCTACTCTTCTAGTTCCAATGGCCGCACATTATAACGCCCCCACAACTGAAAGGGCGAACATGTTTGATGTGACGGGGATTCGAACCCGTGACAATGAGATTAGAAGTAGAGCGCCCTAACCACCTGACAATGCCCAGCCATCCAAGATAGGAATAAGCCGCTTGTTTTAATACAATATTTAAAATATTACAAAATGTTAAAATTCGTAACAGTTTACTAATTGTTTCTAAGCAGGCGGCCATTCATCGAAGAATGTTTAACGTATTGATCCATTTATTCTGAAGAGATAGCTACACTAGAGCTATCTGCGCTACCCGTCACTAAATTTGCAGTGTAAGACTAGAGGGAAGGCAGCTGACTATCACAATCAACCATCAACGCTTGGGCTACTCTTTTAACAACGAATAGTGGGATTGAAGAGCAAGCATAATACACGTGACGAGGATTTGAACCCGCGATCCTTAGATAAGGAGTCGAGCACCCTAACCACCTGACGATGCCGGACAAATATTTTACGTTAAGAGCTTACAAGAAATACCAGCAAATTGTTCAACGTATTTGCTCTTCATTTGTACTTACTGTGAGAATGTTCTGAACGCTCAATGAAGCTCACTATCTAGTTACCTTTACTCTTTGTTTGCGACTACCGTACGTGCATCGTGTATATGTTTCTATAATTATATATATATATATATATATATATATATATATATATATAATGGCGTAACTAATCAAGTAGCAGAAAATGACTTTTAATGTTTACATTTAATGAGGATGAAAAATAAAAGTTAACAGGAACTAAAAAATATCCAATGTATTAGCCAATTAGTTTTTTCTTCAAAGTAATATATGTATATACAGTAATATATTCAGGAAATTACTTTCAAGAAATTTACATATATTTGTTTGATAAACAGTTTGTAATCCAATTAAGGCAGGCCTCTCTCTTCTCTGTTTCAAGTTTAATAATTTTCCTTATTATTAAGATTTCGATGATGAATTGTACTACTGATCTAGAACAGGGTTCTAATACCTTTTCTTTTTAATTGTCTTTTGTACTTGAAATTTTTAATCAATCAACCCTGGGCTGAAATGCGGGGTGCTTCACAGTGGGAAGTATATTAAGCACCTGCGTTCGAAGGTTATTTTACAATTTGATAGATCAGCTGTCAAGACACTGCTTCACTTCTCATTACTGACGAAATCGTAAAAGAAAAGGAATATCCGAAGAAATAAATTCTATTTAGCGTAAATGAAAAATAACTTCCTGAAAATATCTTCGATAGTAATATATATTTTCTCTCTAAAATACGAGTTTAGGAGAGAGATACAATAAAGCTACCAAATTTAAAAAGAAAAGAGCATATTACATTTCTACTCGTCTCTGGTAGACAAAAACACTGAGCACAGCGTCTTGGACACATGGAACAATTTACCGCTTAAAACAGATACGTAAAGCTATCTCAGATATCACAATATTAAATACGTAGCTCGAAAAAATTGAAAACAAAAAATAAGACGTTAAATCTTCGTATTCCACCAAGAATAATGTAATTGCCACAAATTAAAGTCAACTCCAGTAAATAACCACTTCCCCGAAAGTTCACGAGCACTATATGATACCGAAAATACTTACTTTCATTAGCCTTATCTACCCCTCTTTCTTTCTTCTGATTCCCAAAAGGCAGCTCGTAACATTTTAATAGCTCTAAACAAACCAATATTGTCGAAATTCGTAATAGAGACAAAATTCAGAGAATTAAACATCTATGTGTTAAGGTTAGGAATGACAGTAGCAGAGTTAAACATGGAGATTGGTATGGTGTTATCATTTAAATTCCAACGCTGACTGACATGCAATTTACATCAAAAGACAGAGAGAGTGCTAAATATGCTCCAGAAAGAGGTTATTTACATATTTAGTACTAGGTAAAAGACTGACACACTCTAATGTTATTTACGCTTTAAGTATGTGCATAATGAAGAGAACGTTTTATTTCTGAGTTGTTGCTTAGAGCGTAAAGATGTCCATGTGGGCAACATCTCAGCTTAGCTACGCTTATCTCTCTTTGAACGCATACATGCGAAGTATATTTCTTTGCACTATAAAATAACTCTAGTGAAAACGGAATAAGCTAGGTTGTAAATTCAAGTAAAAAACAGAAGAAAAATAACATACGAAAGATATATTTTATTTTTTATCTTAAAAGCTATTAGAATAATAGATAACACAAGTAGAGTTTTTTGTGCGAAATTAAAAAATCTGCAGAAGCACCAACATCGTATCGTGAAAAAACAAAATGGTGGCTATAAAATTCGTCCGTTGAAAACCACCTTTAAAACGACTTAATATTATTAATGACTGTTTCACAGTACTGACTGAGCAAAACCAAAGAGTATTGTACTTATAAAGCCGATTAAATACCTATATATGTTTTTAGAGTGAATACAAATTTCACTATTTCAACAAATATTTATGTAAGTAAGTGATGTTTCTAGATAAGCGTACAGAAAAAAAAAAAGGAGTATGAATCTTATTTCTCTTAATTCTTTGACAGAATTTTTCCGTCTGAGGTTCCAACGATTCCTTTTCTTCGCCGAAAACGGAAAAATGCGCTACTTTGGGCAAATAACTAGATTTGTGGATAGGCCAGTAGATATCCTAATGAGCATTAGTATCGAATCCAATATACGCGCGCCCCACGCTTGGTTCGTTCGTTTTGGTTTATTTTGAAATTTGCTCAAAGCTACTTGAGAGCTATCCGCGCTAGCCGACCGTAAGTTAGCAGTGTAAGATTAGAGAGAAGGCAGCTAGTCATCACCACCAACCGCCAACTGTGGGGCTACTCTTTTGCTAATGAATAGTGAGACTGATCGTAGCGTTTAACGCCCCCACGGTTAGAAGGGTGAGCACGTTTGGTGTGACGGAGATTCGTACCCGCGACCCTCGGATTGCGAGTCGAGTGCCTTAACCACCTGACCATGCCGGACCCCCACGCTTGGTATTGTTGGCGCACAAAAATATAGATAATAAAAAGGAAGTAAATCAGTATAACAAAAAAATCTAAATTTTATAAACACAAGTACAAATCGATGTATGTATACGTAAGCCAGCTAACTGTAGTAACATAGAAACTTTGAATGCTGCAAAAAATATTGAAACAAGCAAGTCAAAACTATAAAAAGTGAATTAATTAAATAAAATAATTTTATCCCTACTTTGGCTCAAATTAACATTATTACAGTGGTTTACCAAAAGTAACATTATTATAGTGGTTTACCAAACTAACATTATTATCGTGGTTTACCAAACTAACATTATCATAGTGGTTTACCAAACCAACATTATTATAGCAGTTTACCAAACTAACATCATTATGGTGGTTTACCAAACCAACATTATTGTAGCGGTTTACCAAACTAACATCATTATAGCGGTGTATCTGAGTGCGGATAAAAATCTTTAAATTTAGCTCATTTTTGTATTTTAACTTTGTTGTTTCAATACTTTTTATATCATTAAAACTGTATATCAGTAAAACTAGCTAGGTTAAAAACCTATTGATACCTACTTGTCTTCATAAGTTTTTTATTATACTTATTTAATTTATGACCTTTACATTTTTAATATCAGGCACCTTTCAAACTTATGTATTAAACATTAGATACGTCAAAGACATACATTTAATACTCGGGCTTTGGAAATATTTTGTGCTCTAACCTAAGACACCAAGAAGGAAATAATTTATAGAACAGACAAATGCAAAAAAACAAAACAAAAAACTTTTTCGCCGCTCTCGTAGAACAAAATTTTCACCTGTTTATTTATCATTCGAAAAGCGCTCTGTTAAGACCATTATTCAAGCAGTGTAGCGAGATGTGACGAAGAACAGACCAAACAACACAAACGAACCGAAAATTAGTTTCATTACTTAAGAGGTCTCGTCTAATTGGGATGATACGGCAGAAACGAATCTGTTGCCAAGACAACACGTGGGAGCCATTCGACGTTCTTTCATGGGTTTTAACTTGAATGAAATGGTCTGTGACAAACGAAGGCAGCTGGATATTAAAGTTGTATTACGCCAATATTCCAAGCTGCATACAACAATAATAATAATAATAATAATAACAGGATTAATGAGCTTATCTACATACTTGAAGTTGAAGACAAAATCATTTCAGTTGAATTATATAGGGTGAAATAGAAAGCAGGTATCTTTGATTTTATCTGAAAATATCCTTCATTAACTTTAAATTAAGTTCATTGTATTAATAAAGACATTTAAAAACACACCAAATACCACTGCAATAGCACTTTTGGGGTTGCAGGATTTTCTCCAACGTCTATGGTATTTATTTTATTTAATTTGTGTGTGTGCGAACTATTATTGTGATTGAAGATTGACTTGGGTGTCATTTGGGGTCTCGCTACTATTCTAAACTACCAACGTCACAATACTCTCTTCTCTTAAAGAACGTTAAAGGCTCGTTCACGCTAAATGTTGCGTCCTTCATTTTCATATCATTCAGCAATCTCAGTCTAAGATATCCTTCCTGGAAAGTGTTGTGATATATTTCTCCAGCCATAATATGGTATTGCGTGGTCAAATGGCTGATAATCCGTTCTGAACCAAATACATATCGCACATGAAGTGTCTCGTTCCTACATTAGCAAACATAGAAAACCCTCAAATACTAAACAAAAAACAAACATAAACAAACGCCAAATTAAAGAAGCCTTACTTATACAACAACTTAAACCCAAAATAAACCAATATAAAGGAACACTATATTAATATAATAAAATAAATAAATCATATATTCAAACATCTAACACCGCCCTCTACATTCCGACACTCAGTTACACAACCCCTATGTAGTCAGCTTCCGGTCAGTTACCTCTTTCTTTCAGAACTTGACGATGACCAAAGAAGGTCGAAACGTTGTTTGCTCTTCTATGTAAAATATTTTCTCAACACAAACCAGCGGTTTTTGCATATATAGAGCTAGCTAGTATTCCCATCAAGTGAAGTATATCTGTGTATTAACATAAAAGTAACTTGCGCATCGTGGATTTGGACCGTCGATAAAATATTTAGTCCCAGTTCGAGTTTCTCCGTGTGGGTATTTGAGTATGGATGTTAAATACTCAGGAGGGTCAGGTACATTAGACCTCTTCCTCCCTCCCGAACGTTGATAGCGTCTGTAGTTAGGGATATATATATTTTTTAAAGCTCAGGACCTGAGAACAATAATAACATCGTACTCAGGCCCATTTCAGGGCACAGTCCATGCATGGACGCACAAGTTTTTTTGTACTTTTCTCCTTTTTTCTTCTTGTATTGTTTTTCTCGATATTTAGTCCCAGACCAGATTTGTTTGTTTGTTTTGAATTTTGCGCCAAGCTACTCGAGGGCTATCTGCGCTAGCCATTCCTAATTTAGCAGTGTAAAACTAAAGGGAAGGCAGCGAGTCATCACCACCCACCGCCAACTCTTGGGCTACTGTTTCACCAACGAATAGTGGGATTAATCGTCACATATAATGCCCCCACGGCTGAAAGGGCGAGCATGTTTGGCTGGATCGGGATTCAAACCCGCGATCCTCGGATTACGATTCAAACGCCTTAATACGCTTAGTCATGCCGGGCCTCCGAACCAGATAAAAGATCGAAATTTGGTAAATATTTGTATATGAATATTTATTTGTAATTACCATTATTATATATTGTATATTAATATATAGTTGTATTAAGAAAATAGTTGCATCAATATTGTTGGCAAATATCCTAAATATAATAGTTATCGATACTTTAATAATTTCTAAATTCAAATTTACGGTTATTTGAAATCGTAATATGTAACGTACGTGACATAATAAGTCGGAGACTCCTTCGAAATAAATTATATAATATATATAATATTATATAATTATATAATATAATACGTAACATTGAGCATTGTCCAAAAAGGAGAGAGAAACTGTTCTGGAATAAGGTTTTTATAGTTATTGATTAAAACATTTTTGGTAAAATTCCGCATTTTCTTTCATTTCTATATCTTTTCCATTTTACATACCAGAAGCTCAACGGTATGTCTGCGGACTTACAACTCGAAAAATCGGGTTTCGATAACCGTGGCGGGCAGAGCACAGATAGCCCATTGTGTAGTTTTGTGCTTAATTCAAAAACAAACAATACTTTTACACCACTAAAATGTATAAAACAGAAAAACTAAACGTTAATTATGAAGATTATTTGTAAATTACATCGTAAGCGCACGACATGGCCAGATGATTAGGGCGCTTCACTCGTAATCTGAGTTGTGCGGGTTCGAATCCCCGTCACATTGCATATGCTCGCCAATTCAACCGTGGGGGCGTTATAATATGACGGTCAATCCCACTATTCGTTGGTAAAATAATAACCCAAGAGTTGGGGGTGGGTGGTTATGACTAGCTGCTTTCCCTCTATTCTTACACTGCTAAATTAGGGACAGCTAGCGCACATAAGCCTTGTGTAGCTTTGTGCAAAATTGAAAAAACAAACAATCTTGCAATGGCTTGCTTTTATAATCATTAAGCGAGATTCTCAAACGTTTAACAATATTAAAAAGTTATGCTATTATTTTCGTAAAACAAATGTTGTTTCTCACTTTCGAAAATCTACAAATTTAGAGAACAAGCGGGATTTGCGCAATACACATTGAACAATATATCGTAAAATTAAGAAATCTGATAATGAGAAATGCCACACGGAGTAAATGAATGAAGTTTCGAGCCTTAAGAAACGCAGTTTCTCAATAATACAAATAAATAAAACTTAACGTAATCTACGTGAAAAAAGTACTGAACATTTATATCTGTGAAAAGCACATCGAAGCACCAATTTAAGAATTCAAACGATTAAGGTCCGAATTTTAAGTAACATATATTAATAATACGTACAGTTTACCTTACCTGTTTGAAACCTAGTTTGCACACGTTAGCGTGTGAAGTTTATTTCTGGCCTCAGTAAAATTATCACCAAGCTTAAGTCATAAACATTTCAATAAGTGTTAGCAGTGTCTATTCTCGATCACGAAACTAACATCAGGCTTAACTCGATTAGATGTAGTGTTTATTTTACTGTATTGTAAAAGAAAAAAGAAGAAAACTGGATGAAACAGTTTCAAACTTCAGATTAACTTGTCATGGATTTTGTAGCTTCAAGAAATAAAGCATTTTATTTTTATATATGATATTTGTATTAATTCGCAAGTTTTAAAATTTGAAAATAATTTAAATTATTATTAGTAACCAGATATATCTAGCAGAATTTTTTCTTGTTTTAAAGAAATATACATTTGATAGTCTGATGTTTCCATTCTAGAGAAATGCATAGCAGTGTGATTAGCAGTTCTGAGGAGATATACACTCAACTGTCTAATGTTCTGGTTCTATAAGAATATGTACCCAACAATACAGTTCCATGCCTCTAGAGAAATATGTATTCAACAGTCTGGTGTTATGGTTCTTAAGAGATATACACAAGAGAATGATGTTCAATTAAATAGTTATCTTTGTTGTACACTTTAATTAATGACTTTAATGTTATGTTTTCCTGCATCATTCTATTTTATTTTTTTATTTTATGAAACTAAAGGTTAACTTTGTTTTGATTTAAAAGCACCGCATCCAGTTGCATTGTTTTTAGTTTTTGGCAGACGATAAAAATAACTTTTTTACAAAACAAAAATTACAAGCAAGACAACTTATTTAAAGACTGTTAATCACTTGTAATGAAATATAGCAGGTTAATCAGTTGCCTATTTTGCAGATCTGGAAATGATTGCAACCTTATCCTTTCACCAACACTATATGGGCAGTTTTCAAACGTATTCTTTACTATAAACGAGGTATAATGGTTCTTACAAACTTACTTATCTCTAAATGTTACCACGTCCTTTAACCTGTAATTTCATTTTCCTCTAAATTAAGTCACATCGACTTAGAAGTTAATAAAATACAATGTAAAAGTGCATAAGGAATGTAAACAATTCACATAGCATTACAGAAATTTTTATTTCCAAGTGACGTTTTTATATAGAAAGTAATTAACTCATTTTACTTTGCTAAGTAATACTTCACATTTTAGTTTCAACATAAAGTCTCAATCTATACAATGTTTCTAGAAAAATGTGTTTCGGACAACAAACTGGTTGAAGATGACTACATGTGGAGTCTTGTCAGGTTTTGTTTCTGCCTTTTCTTTTGTATACGGCATCGAAAACTACATAAAACTAAGAAACATTCTGAAATACATAAAACTTTTAACTAAACTAGTAGACACAGCGTTCTAATTTCATGAAAGTTTGTCGTAAATTCTAGAAATTCTGATTAATAGTTATGAAATGCGAGAAAAAGTGTGAGAATGAAGGAGTTATTATACTTTAGTTTCAGTTTATTTTAGCTATAGTTCACTAGTATTTGTCTTGTAGATATTGACCTCATACATGCAGACTAATTTTATCGTATTTCTTGTAGGCTGGAATTTAATAATCTTTAATTTCTATTAGTACCTTTTATTGCATCTTGAATTAAATAATTAGAAAGACATTTCTTGACTATTGACGTTAGCGAACCAACATCACTAAACTGCTTCTCAGCGGGTCGATTAATAAACGTTTAAGGCGAGGTTCTCGAAAGTTCAGTTGTCAATAATATTCGAAGATACACTGGTGTTTTCGTGACACACATATTGTTGATTCTGGCACTCAAGACAATGGTACAAATTTAGAGAAGAAGCATGAGTTGCGCACCAAATATTTAACAATATAAGTTATACACATTTCTAAATACATATTACTGAAACAAACATTGATATTAAAATAATATTAAATCTATTACAATTTATACTCTGAAATTTTGATAAATGGAGCCAATTATGGATGAACGTTGAATTATGCAAATTCATATATTAAATCACCTCACATTTAATATATATCATTACAACATTAATTGTAGATTCGATAACCATTCTGCACTGAACTTTTTAACGATCATGATAAGCTTTTACAAACCAAATACTTAATTAATAAAAGTTAAATATAAATCCATTACTGAATCAAAATAAACCTGTAAAAGTTAAATTGGAACCATCCGTATTTTAATTTCGAAACTGAAACATACCAATTGAACAATAAATTCCAGATGACGAGTCGAACGCCTTAACCCACCTGCCTATGCCTCTGAATGGATAACTTGCTTTATTCTGCTTAACTACAATTAGTTTTTTCTGTAGTATTTTAACACAAATATGACCTAAAGCGACTCGCGAGTCACGATTAATGTAATCACTATATATATATATGCAGTACAAGTTCATTGACCAATAATATGTATAATTTCAGATCCCATGACCAATCGTCAGATGGGTCATTCCATGCCAACTCACCAAAAAAAAACTTTTCCCAGTTCATGTCAAAGAATTTTCTTGAAAAAATTCAAACAAAAACTTCATTTTGATTTATTCAGCCATGCAAAATTATAAAGCTGTACTGCATGACTGAATAAATCAAAATGAAGTTTTTGTTTGAATCTTTTGAAGGAAATCTGTGACATGAACTGGGAAGCTCAAGGTGAGTTGACATGGAATGACCCAGATGCTCAGAGAAATTACATGAGATGACTAGCACGTTTTATAACACTGTTTTGTTTTTGCCTTTTCATCATGGTTATAATACTTTGTTTTTAGATGTGTGAAATGTGAAATTATTTTGTTTGTTTGCTTTTGAATTTCGCACAAAGCTACTCGAGGGCTATCTGTGATAGCCGTCCCTAATTTAGCAGGGTAAGACTTGAGGGAAGGCAGCTAGTCATCACCAACCACTGGTAACTCTTGGGCTACTGTTTTACCAACAAATAGTGGGATTGACCGTCACATTACATCGCCCCCACGGCTGGGAGGGGCGCGAACCCGCGACCATCGAATTACGAGTCGCACTCCTTCACCACCTGGACATGCCAAACCTTACCTAAAAATATTTCTGCATTTAAAGCAATCAGTGTAACCATTAAAATTTCCATGAAGCGCCATTTGTTCTCACACTTTATATTATTTTTACGTCTCTTTTTAAACATCATTTAGACACTATTTCGAGAAAAAATATTATTGTATAAACTATATCCTTTATAGTAATATCATTTATAAGAGTTAGAAAGAAGTTTACAATATTTTTCATTATATTATATTTATCTGTTCAAAAACACCTTAGGTGTGAACAACTGTGGCTAAAAAAAGGATTGAGCGGGCGATTTAAAGGAATAAAAGCAAAATTAGCTAGACCGTGTTGAACAAAAGAAACTAACTAAAGAATGAATATTGGTTGTCAAATTATCATCAGTACTATAGGCCCCAGCATGGCCAGGTGGTTAAGGCACTCGACTCGTAATTCCAAGATCGCAGGTTCGAATCCCCGTCACACCAAACATGCTCGCCCTTTCAGCCGTAGGTGTGTTATAAAGTGACGATCAGTCCCACTATTCGTTGCTAAAAGAGTCGCCCAAGAGTTTGCGGTTGGTGATAATGACTAATTCCCTCTAATCCTACACTCCTAATTTAGGGATGGCTAGTGCAGATAGCCCTCGTGCACCTTTGCATGAAATTCAGAACAAACTAAACAAATACTGTAAATGTAGCTACCAATTTTGATTTCATTATTTTAAGTCGCATGCTCAGTCGTGTTTTTGGCCAATCTTTTTTTCACCCCTAAGGTTTTTTGATTATATCACATAAATTTTTATCAGTGTACACCAACAAATCACAGAAAGGAACTGAGACTCGATAACAGGCAAGATTAGATTTAGAATTGCAACCCTATCATTTGGAACAGATCTATACTTTACAGAACCAGCCAGATTCTTTAAAATATATAGTGGTAGTTTTCCTTTCTAAAATAATGCTAATAACTTCACCCTTTAAACTGACGCCATGGAACGCCATGTTTGTTGTTATCACCCGCATATACTCGGTATAGCCGTATGATACATTATTATTTACGCTAATTGCTTAAGATAATGTCAATAAGCACTAAGCGCTCTTTAATTAGGATAATTTAATAAAATTTAACCAATTGGTTCTTGAAAGACGAAATGATAATAACCGCTACTTGTATGAATTTTCAAAAACTTGAGATAAAAACTGATAATTTAGTTTGCTTGGTCTAACCAATTCTTAAGTATCTGCACGTCCTTCTATCCTCTAATTTTGCTGCCCTGAATCAACTATTTTATTACCAATGACAAAAGAAATCCACTTTTACTTTTATATGAAATGTGTAAAAAAAATTTCAAACCGATAGCTCACGACTTTTTGCGAAGGCGTGCGCAAAAATTTGGTTTTTGTTGAATAACTTTGCACATAGATCAATATTTTAACCACATATGACACCTAACTGTAAGCTATAAAAATGTACCAGTGTGCTAAATTTGAAGAAAAAAATCAGAAAAGTGAAGTATGTTTTTTCTATCGAACAGAGTTTACATACTTTTTGGTGTGAATAATATAATAAAAAAAATAATCAAAAAATAAAAATCAATAAAAACTAATAATTTTTTACGTGTGAAAATGTACTGTGGTATGTATATTATTATTTGCAATAACCGTTATTGTAAATTGTGTTATTGTTTGTATATTAAAAACGTTTGCATTTAAAAAGAAAGAAAAATTGTGCAAGTATCATAAATTGAATATATCGACTTTTATCTAGCTTCCACATCTAAGTAACAATTTAACTCAGTTTTAGGCCATATGAAATTCTAACATCTGACGCTAGATAACGTTTTCTGTGTTCTACTGATATTTCATGTCTCAAACGTTGTTGAGAGACCAGTCAGTTTTTTCGGCTCTCACTTCGTGAAAATACGTAAGCACACAAAAATCATTGTTAGACCAAGCAGTAATTGTGGGGAATAGTACAAAAAGATCTACAAAAAATAACGTTTCCTTTTCACTTTTGATGGTTTGACAGTTCTTGAAACATTTGGACATTTTATTTTAAATACTTAAATGTTCTTAAAAATTATAGTACTTCTACCTTAAAACTTAATATTTTTATTCTCTTGTTTTTCTGCAGTTAAGCACAAAGCTACACACAGGACTATCTGTTCTTTTCCCACCATCATTTCCAACGTTTACTCACTGTTAAGAACTATTTTGAAAATGTTTAGAATGTGTGCTGTTTCAAAGTAATTTTATTATTAGTTTTGCATGGTTCAAGTTCCTCTTCTCCAGGTGAATACAGACTTTACTAATAAAGCTGTAGCTCTTTTTTTTTTCTATATCCTTGTTTGATTCTTGTTTCTTAGTTTTAAATTCAATGCAACAGCAAATTGGTTCTTAGAAAACAAAGGGATAAAATAAACACAGCATGTAGCCCTGTTTTAAAAATATGACGCAACTCTACCCATGAGCTAGCTGTCTCTACTATTGGATAAAATACAGGAAAGGATGCTAGTAAACAGCACTTACCGCCAACTCTTGAGCAATAACTGTAATGAACGAATGTTCGGATTCCATCGACACGCTTAAACAATTCAACAGCTTCAAAATGCGTAACTATGGAACAAAATCCTTGAAGATTTTGATTGACAGTCACAGCACGTTAACCACGATTTCACGGCAGTACATTTCTCTAATCTTTAATTGGTTCATTCGTCTCATACATAAATACACACATTTCTTTCATTTAAAGGAAAATTTATATAAACTACGCGCATAACCATGTACTGAGCAAAGAGGATCTGTGTTTCTCAAAATGTATTCCACAGACTGGTTTACAATGTAAGTAACACCAATAGCAGCTCCATTCTTCCCATTATTTTTGACAAGTCTTGAGTGATGGATAGCGAAAGCGGATAGCGTAGGACTATAAGCTACCCATGTACCCAATGATGTGGTTCGACGATGAAAAAAATTAGAACCACCGCAGTAAGCTACCAGAGAGGAGAAGTCTAAACAGAGTTACTGTATACTGCACGGCCAGGTGAGTTGAGGCCTTCGACTCGTAATCTGAGGGTCGCACCAAACATACTCGCCCTCTCAGCTGTAGGGTCGTTATAATGTTACGATCAGTCCCACTATTTGTTGATAAAAGAGTAGCTCAAGAGTTGGCGGTGAGTGGTGATGACTAGCCTCCTTCCCTCCAGTCTTACACTGCTAAATTAGTGACGGCTAGCGCAGATAGCCTTTGAGTAGCTTTGCGCGAAATTCCAAAACAAACTGTATACTGTACACTTGACTTCTCTGCATGACAAACGTTTCTGATGCTAACTCAATAATTATAACATGTTCAATTTGTTTATTTCTATGGAAGAAAAGGTGTCATTCTGAAAGTTTAACTTCCCGTTGTTTAACAAAACATGTGATTTTTTTCTATAACACCGCGTGTGTTACGTTTTCCTTTTTTCAGCAGAACATCATAAGTTTTCTGATAAGAGAAGCCAATGAGATAAGTGGAAAAACGTCCTAGTATGCTGCATTAATTTTTTGATTAATTGTGTCACAAGTAAAAGACAAAAAATATTATTTTTTATTAGTTACATGACCGAAATATACATCGTAATCGTTAAATGTGATCCGTTCATTTTTTATGATGATTACGTAGTTTGATATTTAGTTTCGTTAAGAATAATATCAATACCAGATGATCTTGTTGATAAGATGATTCTTCTTTTTCGGAAAAAAAAAATTACCACGATTTATGTACAAATCAATGTTCAATTAAACGAGTAATTCAATCCAACAAATTGTTGAACTTATTGTGCGATTTATATTAAAGTTATAATGTTACAACTATGAATTTACTTCCATATTTTATAGTTTACTATGCAATTAAAGGTATTTGTACACTGAAAAGACATATATAACCTGATGTACGGAAGAGAATCAAGTTTCTTAGTATTAAATCTGAATATACTGATATTTAGTAAAACATCCTATCACTATACAATACAACATAAACAACGATCATTACGTAAGTGGATTTCTTCAAGTCAAGTGGTTCAAGCACTTCTTGCAAAGCCTTGGATGACGTTTTCTACTTAAGGAAACATAATTGATCAGGGATCCATCCTCCTAAAGAACACAGTTCGAAGAAAGGGTGCGTGTTGTGAACGGCTAGCTGACAAAGAACACTACCATTAAAAACTCGATCCATACCTCAGTGCGTGTTCGACAAAAATGTATATTTTTTTGTCGATTAGTCTATAAGTGAGGATGAACTGGGACATTTTCTCAAACCAAAATGTGATTTGCACACATAAATATCTGCAGAATGTAAGAAGAATTCTGATATTTCAATGTATTATTCAGTTTATATTGTCGATGATACAGTGGCGTGAGAAACTGCTGATATATTGAACAATAACCATAAAGACATACAACGTCAGAGATAATTAACTTATCCTAGCGCTATTAAAATAGAGTTGGTGGACTGTGCAATTCGGAAACCATTTTCAGTTACGTTATCAAATGGTTAACGCTAAATATTATAAGAACTGAAAACAGTGGAATATCAAATCAACTTTGGCATAATATAGATGTGTGTATAAATAGTTTGTTCACATTAACTGTGTTCACACGACCGAGAATATTACATCTCTGATCGGTTGATACCATAAAAACAAAAAATGAAAAGTCAGTCTATATAACTAAATTACTTATATATATATATATATATATAATTATAAAATATAGATTAAGGGTGATTTATACGAATTACTAAAATAACATGAAAAAAGATAGAAATATGTAATAATAAAATATGATTTATGGGTTATTTATAAGAATTATTAATATAAAATATGAAAAAAGATAAAAAATATATAATTATTAAAAACGCTTTATGAGTGATTAATAAGAATTATTAAAATAACATACTACGACGATAACTACATTTATTTGCAACAAACGTGTGACTGAACTCTTGAGAATTACATACGTAATTATTGAAGCAGAAATATAAATCAGTTCCTTCACAATATTAAAGCTTAAAATATAGGAATCAAAGAACAATTGTAAGTCACTGAGAGCTACATACATGTAAGCCAATTAAAAAGAAACGAATTAAATTTTATATAAAATAATCCGACCATGACAATATTGACAAGAGATCAAGTATAAATAGGACTTTTAAATACAGGAAATTAAGAATTTCGGGGAGCAAACCACCAGAGTTTGACATTTAAAAACCTGCTACTAATGAACTAATAAAATTATTTATACGTGAATATCTTTAAAATCCACACCGTGAATTCCACTTATGAATTTAATTAAGGTAATTTATTTCATCTGAAGCTCAATATGGTTATTGTACGTACTCAAGAATGTTGTTGTATCCATGCGAAATGAAATCGAAATAACATTCTTCGTTGTTACAGTTACTAACTTAAGTACGTGTGCCAGTGTGTTATCTGTACATTGAAACGTTCTTAGCGAAAGTCTATAAACTAGATTACATTAGATAAACAGGGGTGACCAAACGTAACTATACAGTAGCACAATTGTTGCATTTTGCATTTAAATTTTTTACTTCTTTTATATTTATTTTCAGGTTGAAATAAATAATTCCGAGTCAGCAAGAAAACAACGAATCTTCATTCCTAATGCGTATTTAAATTGTTTGCTCTCACAGTTAATGCATTATCTGCTTTATTAGTAAGTGTTAATACCCACACCAGCTGTTAAGATACATATCAGTGAACAGTGATTAAAAGGAACTATAAGGTATAAAAAAAGAACAACGTTTTGACTTCCCTAGGTCATCTTCAGGTTAACAAAGAGAGAGTTTGGAAATGACCGTTGCGGGCACATGTCTTAGGGACGAGTGTATAAACGTAGAGAAACAAATATAAACAAACCCATAATCAAAGAAGACATACTTATACAACAACTAAAATCAATGTAAAGAAACACCTTTATACCTACACAAATTAACAATCTAACTTTTAATTGCAACGCCCCTAAAATCCCGTACCCGTTTATACTCTCATCCCTAAGACATGTGTCCAACAATGGTCACTTGCAAACTCTTTTTGTTAACCTGAAGATGAGCTAGGAAGGTCGAAATGTTGTTCTCTGCTATATAGTAAAAGTGTTAATATCCATACTAGCCGTTTTGAGTGACATTTTTACAACAAATCAGTTTCTCGTCATCAAGAATTATTCCCTAAATGTATTAGACACAGTTTAAACTATGGACTTTAAATCATTTATAATAAATCAACTTGTTTAATGTTGTATGACTTCTACAAAACTCTTTTGTGTTTTTTGAACTCCCGTGTAATAAACCAAGAGATAAAAAAAAACGAAAAATGATTATTGGATGCTTAGTTTCAGAATTTCGCGCAAAGCTACATAAACAGTTGAGGGAAGGCAGCTAAAAACACAAAAACCAGTATCCACCACCAACTTCATTACTACATTTGTATGTAGGAATAGTAGAATTTGACTGTCACTAATATATTGACCGTACATACGGCCCAACGGGAACGTTAACAGCTAAGCTAGGCATGGCTCATTTTTTTTATATTTCTCACAATCAATTCTGCATTAAATGCCTTTTATTTAACTTTATTTATATTTAAACATGTTATTACATAAATGTGTCAATCTCTACACATCGGTGTGTGAATGAAACAGCATCAACATAATAAAACAAGCGTCTAGTGCGATCCACTTTAATAACACATCAATTCTAATAACTGTCTTAACTGTGATGCGTTAAGTGAACCGGTTTGTCATTGTTATCATCAGTAAAGATGTAATATCAGGGCTGAGAACTCTATGAGTGAAGTATCTTATTTAAAACAAATCAGTGTCAGCTAAATGGAAAGATCGATGTATGGAGAAAGATGTACTTTGTACATTGATCGATGAAACTGCATTATTTTTTATAGTAGTTTCAGCTTGTACTTGTACTTGTCTGTTTCTGATCTTAGAGTTACTAAATAATTTAATGTGTTTTTAAAATAATTTGAGAATTTAAAAAGTGTATTTTTATAACTTATTTTCATATGCGTACCATTTTAGTAGCATGCATTTAAACTCAGGGGTATTTGTTTGTTTGTTTTTGAATTTCGCGCAAAGCTACACGAGGGCTATCTGCGCTACCCGTCTCTAATTTAGCAGTATAATACTAGAGAGGAGGCAACTAGTCACCATTACCCACCGCCGACTCTTGGGCTGCTCATTTACAAACGAATAGCGGGATTGATAGTTACATTATAACGCCCCCACGGCGAAAGGGCGAGCATGTTTGGTACAACAGGGATTCGAACCCGCGACCCTCAGATTACGAGTCAAGCGCCTTAACCTACCTGACCATGCAGGGCCCTCAGGGGTACTAAATGAGCTATTCAAAAATAAAACATGATATATATACTTGCTCTCTTTTTAAACATGTTTTTTATATATTTTCTGCACTTGGACGATGGACAGAAAGAGGCAAAATAACTAATATACAAGTTATGATAAGACCAAAGATTGAAAGGCAAATACTAATTTCACTAATTGAAAATAAAATACAATAAGAAACATGCCGCTTCCCAGTAGCACAGAAGTATGTCTGTGGTATCTGTGGTGGGCGGAACACAGATAGCTCGTTGTGTAACATCGTGCTCACTTGAAAACAATCACAAAAATATGACAGAATGAAACTGTATTTGTTATGCAGGTTAAGTTTTAATTGTATCTAAGACTTTGAAAAATATACTGGAATCTATATTTCGGATTCTAAGGAAACAGTTTTAAAGTCCGTCGCAAATAATCTTACATATGTTGTTATTATTTTAGGTATTTTCAGATTTTGACGCAAGGACATAAACCAAAACCTGGTACACATTAGTGTTACAAAAACAAAAGCACCTAACGCTCGAGCTTCAGAAGAAGAACTTTATGAATAATTCAGTTAAAACTGAACAATGTGACATTTTAATTACACTTTGTTAGTGTGAACTACTTGCTTGTACTCTGACCAAAATATGAAGTACAGAACAATATACTTTAACACACGATACCAGCATCTGGTGGGAAAACACGGTGCAATTTCAAATAAGTAACACAATAAACAAGGGAAACACACTTGATATCACCAACTGTTTAGTACCGGAACAATGGAAAACACACTTTAATTATGGAAGGCCAAGTACTTAAAAGAGGGGAAACATACTTGGAAAAACCAACTGTCTACTATTGCAAAAATGGAATTCACATCTGGAATCACCAACTGCCCAGTGTTAAAAATATTGGATATACAGAAATAACTAGAAAAATCAACAAATATCCACCGTAACGGGATGAAGGAATATGTTGGTAAGTAATGAAACAACTGTCAGAGGTTGAGGAATACAAAATTCTTATGATTACTAGAAGTACAAATTCCTTCTGCTGTCATTGAACAATATTTAAAGAAAAATATGACAGGAACAACACTGATCTTCCGACACAACAGAGAAAGAACAGCCAGTTGGTTCTCAGGAGTCTGTTTATGGACTTATCATCATTCAAGCAAGCTACACTGATTTACTGGACTTTCCCTGTAATAGCTTTAAATAACAATGTTATATCATATAGAAATTTTTAGGATATTTGGGTAAATGTCTTTTTTTTCGATTCATTGTGAACTATTAACATGTTGTCATTTACTTTTTATACAACAGTAATCTATATCAAATTTTACCTCTTTTTCTTTATCTATATGCTGTTAGCTTGTACTGTTACCAACATTAACGTTGTTGAACACATTCACTCCATTATTATTTAAAATCAACTTTCGTTTCTCTTCGGATCATTTAAATCTAGATCATTTCCTGAAGATGGTTTTTAAAAGTTTATAGAAATTTTCATTTACAAAAATCGTATTATCATAGCTGAGTACTACGGATGGAGGCTTATAATGTTAAGCTTCGGGTCTCGATTAATGTGTGGGGCATAGCTTTGCGCTTCAACAGAAAACAAACTTGATTTTAGTCTATAAACTAATACGATAAAAGGGGAAATATAAAACTTATTTTATAGTTATTACCAATTTACACCAAATACGACGTTAACAATGCATTCAGACAATAAATAACTTGTATTTGGAGAGTAACAGTGCATTCAGCCTCTCTCCCAGACTTACAACGCTCGAAACCGGGTTTTGATACTCGTACTGGGTAGAGCCAGACAGCCCATGGTGTGGCTTTGTGCTTAACTACAAACAAACATAATTATTGCATTGAAATTCAATTACGTAAATATTGAATTTTTTGGAGGTGTTAAGCTACATTTTTATTGACAGGTACATAAAAGCAGGAAAGACCAGTGCGATATGCCTTATCGTTATAACAAATTAACTAATAAAGTACTTTACACGTGATAGAAATATTACAGTGTCATAAAATAAAGATTAACATTTTCCGTACTTGTAACAATTATTCGTTGGCTTGAAAATAACCCACATATAATAAAAATCAAAGATAATTAGCTTGATATAATAAGCTTATGTGAATTGTTCTAAATAAGTAGTTCGTTATACTGAAGAAAACGATAACGGATAACACAAACAAAAAATCTGTTGCTGCGAAGCGTGTCCTGTTTTTTATTCGTATATATACCTAATTACCAACCGTATGTTTAAATTATGTAATATACACATAAATGGTTTATTACCAAGACGAATGATAAAATACACTTGAATATATAATCAACACAGAGTTAAACAGTCCCTTGATGAATATTACTTGCAATACATTTATTACAATTTGATATAAAAGTGCATTGGATTACTAAACTGTTAGAAAAGCCACATATTCACCATTCTAATGTTTCATTATATTGCAGGAACAATAGTCAACTGAAAAGTACTTCTTTTGTATAAGAACACTTAACCGATCATTTGTTAAGTTTAATATACCTATACAAAGTGCACTGCTGTACGTATCTTGTTTCTTAAAGCAGGCGCTAAGAAATAAATAATTGTTTTCTATAAATTTCTTTAGTACCTGCGCAGAATACAATAAGTGATGACTTAATCCCCATGAAATATTAATAACTCGCTTATGATTCTTTCTTTTTATAGTTACCTTATCAAATGGTCAAATGCGATGCACAATGACACAAAATACTTTTCGTACAGACAAAGCGACGCAAAAATAGATATTATTAGTGTTTGTTTATAACTGTCCAACTTCTGAAGCGATTATCACAAACCTGCCATGTATTATTAGAACTCCTCGCATCGGCCTTCGAATCTGACCTGTCCCCTCTCAGTCTTCCGCGTGTAGTGAACGTGATCGTCAGCAAGTAGACAATCACTCTGAAAACCACTACAGATTATATTGAGATATCTACATCAAATTAATTTACAACTATCTCAAAGAGTTCCATTTTCTTCAGGTACTTTCAACACACAAATAACGTAAGTTGTTGCGAATATAACCATTATGACAATTTCACAGTTTTGTATATTGATACATGCTATCGAGCTTAAACTTGCAACTTCTCACATTATTACACCATATTGTACCACATATATTAGGGCATTTCCTGGCCTAGAAGCGGTTTGGCATCTTCTAGTTACTTTTAAAACTTAATACTCTAGAGACCTGATATCTACCACTTCGAGGAAGAGTACTGCATAATATATATGTATTCAGCCGGAAAATAATTACTTTTAATATCCACCTATTTGTGTTGTAAAAACTTCAACATAAGACCTAACTGTATAATTGAGAACGAGTTGTTAAATCAAGTAACGTGAAATCTGAACTTTACGTTTTGCTAAATGTGGCATTCATGTGACAAAACTTTACACAAACTAAGTTACAATGGAAGGGTACGAGTTACACTGTTGTTTAGCAATGAATGCAGTGCTTCAATTCATGTTACGTTAATGTATGGTGAAGACCCGCTTAAAATTCGACACTCGCTACAACAGTTATCTTTATACCTAACCTATTAATTTCGTGTGAACAAAAACCGCAAAATTTTTAAAGTTTAACATGTTAAAGAATGACTAGTTTTGTAACGCGTAGAAAAACAAACGATAACATAAGGATACAGAAAGAAAAAGTGAAGGAACGAAAGGAACATTTGCTAGCGTGGAATATTAAAAAAGACGCATTCAAAATCCAAATTTCTCAGTACAAAAAGAAAAAAATGGAAATGCCATTCGAGAGTTACAAACTATAAGAGAAAAAGGAGTTATCCGGCCTTTAAGAAAATAATGGAGGCACAGCTGGGGTCGTAGCTGTTATATAATACAAAACAGCTCTGTACTTGTCAGCTCCTGATGTTGCTATTTGATGCCTAATGCCGGATGACCACGGAGGAATCTGTCAATTTCATAGGCTGTTTGTCTCCGTTTTCCTTGCTAACTGTTCAAGCGTGTACAAGACCAAGAGACTTCGTATGTAAGTTCGTTTCTTCCACATTCATGGCTAAAATACTAAAGAACCTACTATAAGCCTTAGAAGGTCGTCGTCTCTTTCCTAGTTCTACTTGATATTTAAATAAAACTCGACATATGCTAGAAATACCGTAGTTCTAGCAATAAGACTTGTCTGGTAGGAAAAAGAAAAGAAATTCATGAGGCTTATAGCAGAATGAATGCGACTGCTATTGTCTGTTGTATACAAAAGATATCACAAAAATACATTTCATTATTGGACATACATAATGGTTACACAGCCTAGCAAGTTCCTACATCACACTTTCAAAGACATATGCATGAACCAAATAGAAACTAAATCGAGGACACTATTTATCTGAAGTTCATGCTTGCTAAATGTTATTAAATGCAATTACACCGTTCAATACATGCCAGAAACAAACTGAAATAAACGGAGAATGTTTAAACTCAAAACAATGTAAAGTTTAACAGCAATCACATATTTCAAAGTAATGACTTGAGCATAAACTTTGTCTCAAAATCTTAAAATTATAAAAAAAGCTTCTTAATAAACAACATTTGTAATTTGCATTCCATCTACCAACAACTAAAGATTTTGAAGTGATCCCACCCTTGAACACCTCAAGTTTCATGAGAAACGCATGTTTTTTTAAATAAACAACCCAGCAACTTTCATTCTTTGACCTTTAATCCATTTAGAATATTCAACACTATATAAAGAGTGAACATGGCAACGTTTGGTTTGTTTTGAATTTCGCGCAAAGCTACACGAGAGCTATCGGCGCTAGTCGTATTTAATTTAGCAGTGTAAGATTAGAGGGAAGGCAGCTAGACACCACTACCCACCGCCAACTTTTTAACAAAGAATAGTGGAATTAACCGTTACATTATAATGTCCTCAGGGCCGAACATATTTGGTGTGACGGGGATTCGAACCCGCGAACCTGAAATTAAAGATAGAGAGTCCTAACTACCTGGCCATGTCGGGATCAACCTGACAAGACTTAGACTGACCTCAATTGGCTGAGAGTAATCGATCAACATACTTTACAAAATAGAAATAAGCTTAAGTTCAATTTTAACCACATTAGGATGTTTCTTGTGGTTTCTGGTTTTGGTTAAGATTGCACCAATAGGCTCGGAGGAGTTGGGATGCGATGAAACACACATTTCTTTATATATATCCTTTAACTGAAAGAATCTCTGAAATATAATCAGGAGACCCAGATTTATCATGTTAAAACATACTATAAATTGATGTTAATTAGATTGTAACAACAACAAAAGAGTATACAAGTCATTTTCGACCTGAAATGTTCCAGCGAAAAAATATAATTAGAGATAACAATGTAATTAAGCGTAGAATCACTTTCCAACCGACTAGAACGTATGAGTGGGATCATCAGTATCAGTGAGGTACCTGTCGAAACTCTGTCTTGCAACCAGTGATGTGCGTGTGAAATCAGTGTCTAGCGATTAGTGAGTAAGCGTGGAATCAGAGCAGATTTCTCAGGATTTTACACAGGGTATCCTCGACAAATAATTAATCATGAAACAAAAACTTTAAAAAAATATAAATAATAATAAATTTAGTTTTATCTTCTTTATTTATATTGTTAGTTGCTTCGTATGGAAATCTTTATAGAATATATGTAAGTTATGTTGTTGACTCTAGAATTTGACTGTCACTCTTATAACATACCCATGGCCACAGCGTGTGGAGAGCGAATTTTTTTCTAGCAGTAACGTTGCACAGACCAGGGAACATGCATATACATACTAGCTTGAAAACGAATTTTTTTCCAAAATTTGCAGCATTTAAAAACATCTCTCTATAGGCTTAAAGTGTTGGTATTAAATGTATAACATTTATGAATGAGTCTATGGTTCACTTGATCCGTGGATTCAATGATTGAAAAGTGAAACGATTAACTGTCACAAAAACAGCCTCCTAAAGAGAAAAGAATAAAAAAATAGTTACTCTTAATAAAACCAATTGGTATCACGTAAAACGTTGTCTTTTCACTGATTTTGTGACGGTATCAAATGCAGTAATGCGAAAACAGATCTCAATTTTGTATGCACCGAGTGATTTATATATTTAGCAATACGACAAAAGGCATGAGTTATATTATCAACTGAAATTATAAATATTATATTGCACGTACAAATAGAAGTTTTACGAATTAATATTTTACCGATTTTTGAGCTGAACAAAGTTTAATTTAATCTTTTGTTATTCAAGTTGACTAAATTATTTAAAATCAAAACTGAAACCGAGACCAGTTTTTGATGTGACATGTACAATAATTTCAGAGCCAATATAGTTGAGCGTCACAAATGATATACTAGTTCAATGTTGTATTTTTATTGTTTTAGGTACAGTGGTTCAATGTTTACCTTTGTGTTGTTTGAACTTTGGTTGAGTGTAAAATAAATGTAAAAGAAAAGAAGAATACTGATTTATAGCCATACATTATACGTTCACTTTGTTTACATGTGGCAATTTTCTGCGTGGACTAGAATTCTTTCAATTCTTTTCTTTGCTAAAATAACTTTAGGATGCAGTTTGTCTTTGTCACAAACCCATCGTTTGAACAATCAGCTGTCACCAGTGCATTTATACACTATTACTTACAAAGGCCTAGAGCTCCACAGATCTAAGTGTCTATGTACGAAATGCATACTGACGGACAAAGAGCAGACGAAGAGCACATATGCCGTGTAACATACAGCCCACAAGAAAATTTATTCTTTCAAAAAAAAAAAAAAATCGAAGCTGCTGTGATCACGTTCCCTAACTGTGTGTCACAAGAATGAATAATACTTGATATAATAGAAGCGGATAAAGTAGAAGAATGAGGTCGACCTCGGAAGATGTCAAATGTTAAATTATGCCTCTAAATTATCATTTCACTCAACTCATATAAACTTTAGATCAGAACTTTTTCAGAAGAACTCCACATTTTTCTACAAGAATAATATGAAGTGGAACATTTTATTCGTCTCAAATAAAATAAACATCGTGAGAAGAGTAATAATATTCGACAATGAAGTGAGGTATCTTTATGGACGACCAATCATCTGCGATACTGGTCTTATTTTTTTTATTAAATAATAAAAATAATAAGCAATGATATCAAAAAAAATTGTTTTTAGTTAACGCGAAATTTTAGCTTCTACCTTTGTTGAAACTTAGAGCGTATATGGATTAGTATATTGACGGAATATGAATACAGATGACATAATAATCGCTATAGGTGTTGTTGACAAAATGGTTTCCTGTTTTAAAAGATCAGAAGCCATTCTGTATAACTACTTCCAATAACTAGCCCCCCAGTGGCTCAGCGGTATGTCTGCGGACTTACACGCTAAAATCCGGGTTTCGATACCCGTGGTGGGCAGAGCACAGATAGCCCATTGTGTAGCTTTGTGCTTAATCGAAAAACAACAACAACAATCTAATAACTAATTTTATGCAACCGAGCGTACAGAAAAGTTTTGATGGTGAATTTGTGTAGAGTGAACATTCCTGAACACTACAATTTATAGTGGAGTTAGATTGTGGTGTCAGTGTTTTAGAGGTCAAGTTTTTAATATGATCGCTGTTGGAATTATGATTTCAAGGACTTAAAAACCAACTGTATTTGACTTCAGGGCCCACGCAGATGCAGAAATGAACATAAACAAGTGAAAATACACATATTCTATCTCAAAATACCCGACCTTTATGGGTAAATATTGTGTTGTTTTTTTTATCAAGTTTGTAACAAATTCTGATTTCTAACCTAAGTTATGCCAAGCAACGGTTAGTTTGGGCCAAATGCCATATGATTATTAAGTAGATATCAAACAAAATACACAAGTTAAAAACTTAAATATTTAAACAATCGTTAAAAGTGATTCAAAATTGCTACAATAAGATCTCTGATTTTAAAAAGCTCGCCATAAAACAGTATCGGGTGACATTATAAATAATCATCATTCAGCTTTCAAATGAAAGTATATTTAACTGTTTCAAGATACAGCCATAATCTGACATATAGGTACAAAAACCATACATAAAGTGTATTACAATACAAAACGAAAGAGATCCTTATAAAAAGTAAATGGCAACACACGTCTTGCTTATTGGTTCCAAGGGAACCTGAAAGACGTTCTGAGTTTTGAACTTTCTCCTATTCTTTATGCTTTTGTTCATTTAGATGACAGCTCAAGGAATGATACTACAAGTGTTCCATTAGAAGAGTTGGAGAAACTTAGTAATATTCCTAATAGATTGCCATCACCACAACTAGAGATGAATACAGTCCATGTCTTTCATGAAATGGTACAGATTTAGATGGTTGGGTTGTTGTTGTTTTGAATTAAGCACAAAGCTACACAATGGGCTATCTGTGCTCTGCCCACCACGGGTATCGAAACCCGGATTTTAGCGTGTAAGTCCGCAGACATACCGCTGAGCCACTGGGGGGCTTCTGCTCAGCCCACCGAGAGGAATCGAACCCCTGATTTTAGCGTTGTAAATCCGGAGACATATCGCTGTACAAGAGGGGGGGAGATGGTTGGGAATGCAGAAGTAATAATGTTTCACCAGTATCAGTATGCAAGCATCAAGAATAGTGAAAGACTTAAAAGAGCGGAAGTTATTATAACACAAAGACACCAGTTACAAAGTAGTGGACAGAAAACTTCTGGAACTCCAGAAACAAGAATGATGTACGTAATTTACTCACGTGGTGTTTATCGTGGCAGAATTTGTTGAGACACGGACAAGAAATGATCGTAGCTAGTGGTTGGTCTGATAAAAATGAGGATGTTCTTGTCGTCAGTAACAATCGGGTTGTCATTGATTACCTGAAGTCGATCACGAAACATGAAAATATTGTTGGGGGTACATCTCTATGTCACGTCGTAAAGTTGATC
The DNA here is from genome assembly GCA_011833715.1 of Carcinoscorpius rotundicauda. Taxonomy (NCBI): domain Eukaryota; kingdom Metazoa; phylum Arthropoda; class Merostomata; order Xiphosura; family Limulidae; genus Carcinoscorpius; species Carcinoscorpius rotundicauda. Next base: position 53,603,240 of record CM022399.1, on the reverse strand, counting down.
ATTTCTCGAATAGCAGATGAGAAAAGAAGGGATATGAGTGATGCATTACCCAGTTTTCATGCCTTCACTGGTTGTAATTCGATAACTGCATTATGCAATATTAGAAAAAAAAGATATTCAGGTTCCTCTGTGTTGACAGTGATGTCAAAATGACCCTAGGAGGAGTAGAGGCCCAAGTGGAAGTGCTCCCGGTAGTACAGCGGTATGTCTACGGATTTACAACGCTAAAATCAGGGGTTCGATTCCCCTCGGTGGACTCAGCAGATAGCCCGATGTGGCTTTGCTATAAAAAACACACCAAGTTGAAGTATCAGTAGATCTAACGACAAAGACTGAATTCTTCATGTGCCGCCTATACGGAGGTATGAACGTTTGTTTTGTTTTTGTGTGTGTTTGTCTTATAGGAAAGCCACAAAAGGCTATCTGATGAGCCTACCGAGGGGAATCGAACCCCTGATTTTAGCGTTATAAATCCGTAGACATACCGCTTTACTAGCGGAAGGGGCAAGTTTGTTTTTAATTTCACACCAAGTCACACGAGAGATATCTGCGTTAGACGGTCCTAATTTTACAGTGTAAGACTAGGGGAAAGGCAACTAGTCATCACTACCCACTGCCAACTCTTGAGCTACTCTTTTACCAACGAATAGTGGGATTAACTATCACATTAAAACGCCCCCACGGCTAAAAGGGCGAGCATGTTTGGCGCGACGGAGATTCGAACCTCCGACCCACAGATAACGAATCGAACGTCTTAACTCACCTGGCCAGGCATGGTTAAGTATGAAAGTACCAGATGACATCGCAAATAAAAGACAGTACTGGGTTTTTTGTGAAAAAGGTCAAAAAAATGAACACTTGCTACCAACTACAAACAGTTTACTTTTGCACACTAAACGGGCAAAATATTAGGCTTACATGCGACAAAAATCACTGACAGCAACGACCACTCTATTTGATCCCTCTTTGCACGCTTGGAAGTGCAAAGGTTATTTGAGAACAATACGTTAGAAAAACCATCTGATCCAACTGGTTTCCTGGAATTAGTGATACAAGTGAAAAATTTCTTTATGCAAACTTTACAGTTGATCTTGTAAAATGAATAATTTGAACTGCACAGAAAGTTTTATCTGAAAGGACGGTGAACAATATTAAAATTCTAGTAGATGGATGAAAGAAATTTCTGAAGAGGAGAACTGAACAACCTTAATACATTTCCATGTAATTTCGTTACTAATAACTAATTCCAAAAGCACAAAATTCAACAAATAGTAATAATGTTCTCTTTAAGTTTTTTAAATACGTGTTTTCGATAGAATGATCATTACTAGCCTACTGAAAATATAAGTTACTCTTACCATTTTGTTTTTATAGGGATCCCTTTCGTTTTGTATTGTAATACACTTTATGTATGGTTTTGCACCTAGATGTCAGATTATGGCTGTATCTTCGAACAGTTAAATATACTTTAACCTGAAAGCTAAGTGATTATTGTGATTTATAATGTCACCTGAAAACATTATATAACACAATTTTTTTCCTGAATAGTATGTGTTATTTCTTAATTGTTTCTCTCTCTTCTATAGGTATTTGGGTATAGATGTTTATCTACCCAGGAGGGTAATGTTTCATTAATCTCTTCTTTCTTCCTTGAAATTTTGGTTTTAGAATTGTCAAGTGTATTTATACATAGTACACGAGGGCCAAAGTAACCCGCACTTACTCAGGCCCCTTTCAGGGCAATGTTTTGCACTAGCCGTCCCTAATTTAGCAGTGTAAGACTAGAGGGAAGACAGCTAGTCATTGAGAAAGTCCACTCTACTGAAATCTACCATCAAATCTTTTCTGTACTCTCGGTTGTACAAAACCATTTTTTCAGTTATAAATTCAACAAAATTTACTATAAACAATCAATAATAATTAAAATGAACAAAATCCAATGATAGACAAATATTAAAAATATAACAGGAAAGAAAGCTGGTCAATATTGTCATCACAAACACTTTACCAATATGAAAAATTAAAAAAACAAAGATTATGCGAAATAAAACTATATTATTAAATATAATCAAACATCTAATACGCCCTCTACATTTCTACACTCAGTTACACAACCTCCTCAAACATATGGTCAGCTATCGGTCAGTTACCCCTTTCATTTTTGTGAACCTGATGATGACCGAAGAAGGTCGATGCGTTGTTCGCTCCTCTATATAAAACATTTTCTCAACCCAAACCAGCCGTTTTTACATACATAATATAAAACTTAATTTTAGAATACAGTGAGGAAGAAATGGGGCATAATATGTTGTTGAAAGTATTTCTCTGAATGCTGTTGTTGTTGTTGTTGGTACTAATCGCAAAGCTATCTGTGTTCTGCCCACCACGGGTATCAAAACCTGGTTTTCAGCGCTCTTAGTCAGCAGGCATGTCGCTATGCTACTGGGGAGTTTTCCGGATGCCGCTCGAAATTAAAGTCGACATATATGTGTGCATATGGAAATGTTTCTGTTTGAATTTTGCGCAAAGCTACACGAGGGTCATCTGCACTAGCCGTCCCTAATTTAACACTGTAAGACTAGAGGGAAGGTAGTCATCACCACCCACCGCCAACTCTTGGGCTACTCTTTTACTAACAAATAGTGGGATTGACCGTCACATTATAACGCCCCCACGGCTGAAAGGGCGATCATGTTTGGTGTGATGAGGATTAGAAACCGCGACATTCGAATTACAAGCTGAGTGCCTTAACCATTTGGCCATGTTGGGCCATACTGAAATTAAGTAAAGTTAATATAAGTAGAACACAAACCAACGTTATACATTTTGCCAATATGTGACAGACCATGTTTGTTTTTTTGTATTCTGTACTCATGGGCTATCAGCGCTAGTCATTCCAGATTTTAAAGTGGAAATACAACAACTCTTGAAAATAGGAATATTGAATCGTACATTATAACGTCCCCATGACTGAAAGGGTAAGAAGTTTCGGCGACACGTTTCATTTTTCATTTCGCAAATTGTGAGTAACGGTACTCTAATCACATGGCCATGTAAATATGTGATAGAGCAAAATTATGTTTTGTTATAGGCAATTTGATTTTAATTAATTTTTAGCGCAAACTACACAGTCGGTTATCTGTGCTCTAACCATGGTAGGAACTCGAACCTTGAATTTTAGCATCACAAATCCTTAAACTTACCGTTGGACCACTGAGAAATGATATTATAGACAAACAAACAATTAACACGTACGTGTAGAGTATTTCTAATGAGTAACCTTTAGTTTCAATTCATCTCAACTTAATGCAAATAAATACAGGCTAATGGACTATTATTTATACGGTCGTTACGTGTTACTTTAACTCAACTTATTCATTTTCTATTGTGGATACATTCATTAGCCATTTTCCAACTATCTAAATATACACAGGCCTCAGGCTGCTATATGTTCATTATCTGAAATAGCTTTTATCAAGATGAATAACCTCATGGATCAAGCTCGAGATAACTGATTTGGTCTGGGAAAATGTGCACCTGCCCTTCAACTTTCAAACTTTTTACTTCTTAAAACACTATACTTTCTTACCATTTACTTATATTTACTATTTATATAGACAAGATGAAATAAATTGGAAACCAACAGAATGAGGGTAAAACAGAAAGTCTGAGTTTTACAGAATAAACTAATTTGTGAAGGTGAAACGGTATAACGATTTGTATAATTAATTGCTTTTAGTATGATAAAAGCAACGTTTTAAGTATCATTAGCAACACAATTGAACTATTTTATTAGAAATCAATTTGTGAAGGTGAAAAAACATTACAATTTGTACAATTTACTGTCTTTAGTACCAGAAAACGACGCCCATAAAGGACCACTGGCATGACAATTGGACGTTATTATCGGAGCTGAGCAAGTTTTTTTGTCGTTCTGACGTTTTGTATTTCCAATAAATAATAAGCGACTGGTAATACTTATCTTCAATTATTCTAACGGTACCTGACAAAACATAAAGCTATTTATTGATTGAAAAGCCTTTGGGAACTGAGATATCCGATGCACGACGTTCCAAAAGAAAAAAAAGAAACGTGCAAAAAACATTGTTCTTCACAAAATGTAGAAAACTGCACACCAAATCTCTCGAAGATGTAAGAATTTGCACGTCAAACCTATCAAAGATGTAAGAAATTGCACATCAAACATCTTGAAAATATAAGAAACTGCACACCAAACATCTCGAAGATGTAAGAAACTGCACACCAAATTTCTCGAAGATGTAAAAACTTGCACACCAAATCTTTCGAAGATGTATGAACTTGCACGTCAAACCTTTCGAAGATGTAGGAAATTGCACTCAAACATCTCAAAAATGTAAGAAACTGCACACCAAACATCTCGAAAATGTAAGAAGTTGCACATCATTCTTGAGCATTAATCATTTCGAAACTGCAACATAACTGTGAAGATCAACCCAACATTTGAATCACAATATAAAATGAGTCAGGTAACAGGTTTGAAGTGGAATTTTCAATTTATGAGGAAGTTTAACTTAAAAAACCTTAATCCACGCAAACAAATCACGTATGGATTTTCTTAAATCTCTAAAACAAAGGTCGCTTAATCATATTATATATCTATGGAGTATTTGAAAATTCAAGGTATTATTAAATGATAAACAGTCCGTAATCTAAAAGTTGTGGTTTTAATTCTCGTCTCACCAAAAATTTTAGCTTGTTCAGCCATGGTGGAGTTATAATGTAACGATCAATCCCACTATTCGTTGGCATAAAAGAGTAGCAGAAGAATTGATGGTGAGTGGTGATGACTAGCTGCCTTCTGTTTACTGTTACATTGTTAAATTAGGGACGATAAGCGCAGTTAGGCATCGTGTAGCTTTGCGCGAAATTCAAAAACAAACAAACAATCAATGATAAACATTTTCTTCCACACGTAACGGTGAATCTCAGAAAGTAATAGCTCAGGGAGATTATTGTTGGCGTTAGAAGTCAAGTACAAAGCTACAGAATTTGTCTATGTTTTGCCCACTAGTGCTATCGAAACCAGGTTTCTATCGTTGTAAGTACGCAAGCATACTGTTGTACCACTGGGAGCATTTATGGAGAAAATAAAAGCAACATGTGACCTAGAGGTAAACTAGTGTACTCAAAATATAAATATGAAGGCTCTTTATATGACACAAAATCGCGATGTGGTCCGTACAAAGAGTGACAGTCCAAATCACGATTAGGTCAGAAGGAAGTAACCCAAGAGCTGGCAGCGGGTGCTGTTGACCATCTGCCACAGCTCTCTTTCGTATCGAAATTTGCTTAGGTTATGTTCTCGTAATAATAGTTCTTATGAAAGTTTGCGTTACAATTATAAGAGTCCACAAATAAACTGAATTAGAGGATTTACTCTCGTTTATGTTCCAGAAAATTTCTATTTTAATTTCAGGTCAGAAGAAAATCTCGCATTTATAAAACTCTAGCTAAATATTCAGCAAAATGTTGGATAAGTGTTCTTTTGTCCGATTCCTAGATGCTTAAAAAATTTAAAAATACAAGTGGAATTAAATTTAAAAAAGTAATGGATATTTAAAAATGAGTGCATGGCAGTTATAATGGTACGATGAAAGAAACAAGTTTAGTTTCTTTTGAATTTCGCGCAAAGTTACTCGACGGTTATCTACGCTAGCCGTCCTTAATTTAGCAGAGTAAGACTAGAGGGAAGGCAGCTAGTAATCACCATGCACCACCAACTCTTGGGCTACTCTTTTACCAACTTATAAGTGGGGATTGACCGTTACGTTATAACGCCCACAAGGCTGAAAGGGCGAGCATGTTTGGCGCGACGGAAATTCGAACCCGCGACCCTCAGATTACTAGTCAAATGCCTTAACCCACATAACTATGCCGGGCCAGAGAGAGATCTATATAAATAAACGAGAAAAATAACATTCGGTTTCAGGGTACCTTTCACCTATCACTACTGGAAGCAGAGAAAGAAGGGAAATTCTACACTCCTAGTTTAAATATCACATTATCATAAAATGAAAAAAATAACAACTGAAGACTCAGAGTAGCATTGAAATTCTGCTGAAAGCTATTTTCAACACAATAAACCAGAGAAACAAAGAGACTGTCAAACATAAGTTTTAGTCACAGTTTTGTTTCCTTTCACTTTCAAATATCAATTTCGCCAACAAAAAACATTGGCTGCTAAAAGACATGGATTAAAAAGAATATTAAAAAAAGATGGTCTGCAGTTGTTAGAATGATGATGGTGTTTGAATACTTCTTAAGGGCACATAATAGTTTCAATTTCAATACCAGTATCCAAATCCAAAATAATTACAACATACAGATTAGAGCAGTGGTTTTCAAACATTTTAGGCTTGTATATTGCTTTTTTTGTTTAGCGGATTCTTTTCTTTTCTAAAGAACAACGCAGGCTTAGTCAAACAAAAAAGCGAAAATCCCAGTAGTAGTATTAATATTTTTAACATTTATTCGTTAGTGGGAAGGTTATTATTGTTTATCTACTACAGCTTAAGATATGTAATGCGATTTTTGCCAGTTTTAAAGGACGAATGGAATGTCAAAAAGTGTGCAGTGTGTATGTGTATGAGTGAAGCTTACATTATTGAGCTTATTACAAATTTTACGTCAATTCTTTTCGCATACTTCCAACATTAGCTCCAAAAACAGCAATTTCAGCTTACCTGAGTCAAAGCATACAATGTTAGATAACATTCGCGTTAGTTTCAATCTAAACGCTGGCCTCCTTACCAATGGTAAGTCGAACTACAAATTAAGACTTCCCTTGATACATTCATATTAAATTAAAACTTTATCGTATTATTTTCCATTCACAAAAAAAACAACAAAAAATGACTGCTTTATTTGACTGGCAATGTGCACACAGCATCGTACAACAAACCGCGTAGATTCGTGAAAATGGAATAGCTTAAACAAATGTGCAAGCTCTATCACACACTCAACAGATTTTTCACTTAAGCTCACAGATTAGCGCAAAGAAACAGTTTTTAAGTGTTAAGCAACTTAAATCTAAGTGCTGTTACATGCCAACAAATTTTACAGCTTTTCACTTAACTCCATAGATTTGCACAAAGAAACAGTTTTTAAGTGCTGTACCACAAATATAATATTAAATCTTTGTCAACGGCGTCAGTTCTATTAGACTGCTTCTGAATTTTTATACTAATTTTGTATTTACTATCTCTATCGTCATGAAATGTGTCATGTAAAAATTTACAAGTCTTGTATAGAAAAAAACAGATTTTTAAATAACGTTTTTCTATTACAGATTTACCTAAATATTTACGAAGTCTTCTTAAATCGCCTGCGTGGATGGCAATTCTCGTGACAAGAATAAAAAATATTTTACATCTTACAGTTTTCACATTTAATTTTCATAATCTATTTTATTAAATTAACTTCAATCGTGTTTCTCTAAAACCTTATATTTTTTCTCTTACTTTCTGTACCCCAAAACTAATTGTAGCTTAATTATCAATTTAAAATTTAAATTTGAGCAATTTGAAGTGAAGACATATGATGTGACATAAAAAAGTGAAAATTTATAATTTAAAAATTTCTTTCTAAATTTAGATGTTAGGCCTCAGATAATACTGAAATCCAAATTATAAAGCACATTTTTAAGTCAGGTTTATTGATATACATCAATATTAAATTTTGAATGTAATTCTGACCATGCAAAATTTGATCTTACAATGAATACAGAATGTAAGAAATTGAATTTTGTATTCGTATTATTTATTAAATAATTTCAGATACTTGAAGGCAATTGTACGCAAATTCTGTTGTGTTTTCTCCTGACCTGTATGTAAGCAGTTCCTATGGCATTACAATTATTTCTCATGTAGTCTTGGTTTCGATTCAGCTCATATCAATTTTCATTTATGTTTTACCGGAATACTGAAAAGTTGTTGAATAAAAAACATCATTTAGTGAATTCTTTAGTGCTTGAGAATCTACGCAACAAGTGTTTAATTGTTAGCTACTATGTTGCACAATAAGTATACCTACTCATTAGTCTTTTTCAAATACATGAATCAAATGTGCTTCAATTTATCCAATTTCTTTTAAGTTTCTCCTTAATATCTTCAACATACTGGTTTTCTCACATTCTCACACAAAACTTATCTTACAAATATTTTTAGAACTTTGATGGTTTATGGTCTCTTGTATCTTCAATGGCACATACAAGTGAGTCTTGATTTCCAGTCCAAAAATTCTGTGGAATTGATGTAGAACATACTTTTCGTGCGGATTCGCTAAATAGAATGCGTATGTAACAAGTAGATCACGTTTACGTGATGATCTCAAAGAATGCAATAAGAATGCTATAACAAAAGATTTGAGTGGGAGGTGTTATTAAACGTCGAATAGGGGTTTGTAACTGGCTAATATTGTCGGTTGTTTGATAGACTCGGCATTTCCACGAGGGATAGGATCAATAGCATATTTTAATACTCCTTCAATTGAGAATAACAGTGTTAAACCAATAAGTCCTTTCGGTTAACCATGAAATGCGTTGAATCTGACTGTCATATGAATGTGCTCAAAAGGATCATCCAGAGATAATATAATGTCAGTTATACTTATTCAAAGCTAAACACCACGCACATATGCTATCATTGAACAGTTTGTTTTGTTGGATTTCGTGAAAAACTACTCAAAAGATATGTGCTCTTTATTTTGAAGTGACCTAGACAACTATTCATCACCACCAAGCATCATCTCTTGGGCTACTCTTTACTAACCTTACATTTTAACACCTCACACTGAAACAGCGATCAGGTTCAGTGACAAGTTCCGACACCACGGCCCGAAACTTTTGAGTCAAACACTTTAACGACTTGGCCAGTTCACTAGAGAGGATATTCAATGTTAAATTAAAATATTTATGAATCGCATGTGAATGTTTTTTTTTTTAACCCCTTGGTTAAGACAGGCACAAGTATTCTATTTTTGGTACATATTTTCATTCATTCCGAAAAACACAAATTATAAGCTTTCAAATCGTTAATTGTCTCATGAAATGTATTCATCACATAATCAAGATATTTTGTATTACTATACTGAAGTGTCATTTCTTCACATATTAAATTCATAATAATTACGTAATATAACTTAGTTTTAATCCACAGAATACTGATTAAAAAATTACCGTTCACTAATGGCCAAGTCCAACATATTGTATAATATTCAGAAATGTTACATATTTTGCTAGATACGACATTCATTGTAAGGAACTAACCAAAACGATTGGGTTTATGTTTTGAAGTTCGCGTAAAACTACACGACGGCTATATGCGCTAGCCGTCCCTAATTTGGTAGTGAAAGAGTAGAGGGAAGGCAGATAGTCATAACCACCCACTGTTAAGTCTTCGACCACTCTTTCACCAACGAATAGTGGGACTGACTGTCACATATAGCGCCCATAAAGCTTAATGGACGAGCATGTCTGGTGAAACGGGTATTTGAACTCGTGTTCGTCAGATTACGTGTCACGCGCTCTAATTACCTGGCAATGCCGGGTCTTAATGATTGTGTGGAACCACTCATCTTCTAGATACAATCAAAGGGAACCCTAGCAGTAAAATAGTGGAACCATTTGCAATTTTGTTACCCTTTATACTTTATACTTATAAGGATTTGTTGTATGAGCCTTGTAACCTACAAAATTATGAAATATGAGAATAACTAAGTTAGAAGAAATGTGTTAAAAAGACCGATGGGGACTAGATCCTCTTTATACCTCCAGACTTAAATAAACATCGGTGTGAGTTGCATTTTTATTTTATTTTTTAGTGCAAAGCTACACAATGTCCTACGCATGCTCTATCCACAGTTGGGAATCGAACTGTTAATTATAGTGATTTAAGCAACTTTTATAAAATTGCGTAAGCGGGTTACTAGGTTATAGAATACATTTTTAAACTTTATAAATGTTGCACAGAATAATAATAAAATAGATGGTCAAAGATCATGACAACTGTATTATTCTAAATATAATGATAAAATTATAGTTATTATTAAAACTAAATAGGCGCTAGGTCTGTTGAAGAAGAATGATGACGAACGAATATAAAAGAATCTCGATTTTGGCTATTCGCATGTTTTTGACCTTGGGACGCTCTGGATAGTTGAAAAGAGTCACATACACCGGATATGGAGCGACTATGCCACGTAGCTCTTGATATCTAGATTCTGATCGCCTGTAGAGAAGAAAATCCAGACGAGACGACTTTTGTATTGCTTTAATATGGGAGTTCGTGTTATTTTTATTTTGAGTACCAGCGCACTATCTACTACATTCTATTATTTAGTTCTGTCTTCGGACAAAAACTTAAAGAATAAATAATAGTATAAAGCGAAAAACATGTCTTCAATCCAATTATTAGTCCGAACAGTTACGATAATCATATTTCTATGTACACAGTAAACAACAACAAACAGTAGTATGAAACTCGGAATGGTTTGGTTTGTTTAGAAATTCACGCAAAGCTACACGAGAGCTATCTGCGCTAATCGTACTTAATTTAGGGGTGTAAGACTAGATGAAAGGCTGCTAGTTTTAACCACCCACAGCCAACGCTTGGACTACTCTTTTACCAACAAACAGTGGCGTTGACTTTCACGTTATAACGTCTCCACGGCTGAAAGGGCGAGCATGTTTGATGTGACGGGGATTCGAACCCACAACCCTCGGATTACGAGTCGAGTGCTTTAACTATCCGGCCACGTGAAATGAGTCTTTGATTTAATAATTAGGTAGAACAATACGACAACCTCATTTCTCTCTCTCTTTTTTACCTATATGTATGTGTGTATGTGTCGTGAGCATTCAACTGTTCCTCTCTTAATCATTCTTTCTCTATACGTATGTATGTAGCCATGCATGTATGTATGTTTAAAAATATTATATACAGTCAACATCTTGAACTAAAAAAACAGTAAAAAAGCTGACAAAGTGGTTGACATCAAGCACCTGCAAAACGTAAACCTTTCGTGCCCTTGAATCAAAAGACTTTTCGAATAATCTTACTTGTTTTCTATCTTTCAGGAATGAGGCTATTCTATGTTTATAAAATGTATTTCCATCTCCTGATAACTTGTTGCACTACCTTAACTTGAAAACGTGATCATAGGGTTACCTACTCCAATATTCTCACTACATCGTCTCTCATTATTCAACTCTTTCACGACAAAATCTCTTTATCTCTAAACATACAATCCTCATCATCACTGGACTCTTCCACAAAACCGCATTGTAAATACTTAAAATAAAAATCATGGATACAACGACGCTAAAGTTCTGCATATTTATTGAGTAATATTTCCATATGTTTATTTTTGCAAGTACGGTAGAAGTTTTTGCTCCGCGCGAATTTCTGAAATAAGGAACAAGTATTTATGAAGGGTTACGTAGTTCACTTTCTACCCATTTGAAACCAGGTTGTTCTTGTTTCTGGTATCACTGCTCCGTTACCTGGTGACAAAAAACCCAATACCGTTAATCTCAACTGCACACAGTTTAACGACGCACCTGCTTCAATATACTTTATCTTATTTCTGTGAGTTTTATTCCTAAGCCTAATGCCGTTTACAATATAATATAGTAGTGACGCTGCATGCATAGCTCAACTACAGTTGAAGGTAATACGTCAAACATAGAACTTGATATGAACTTATCCTGTTCAACGCGATTCTTTACGTATTTAGACACGCGCACGTCATCTGTTTAATGTGGTTGATATATTTACATGTGTATGTTTACTGATTTTGCGTAATATTAACACATGTAATAATATTGTGAAGTCTTTCCATGTTTTATTTTTTCCGCTAACTCACTATTTTACACTTTCAATATTTAAGTTTGGCGGAATGCTGTTAGACTGATACGTGTTTCGCTTTATATAGTATTTGTTTTTATTATACGGTAGTTCAGTTTATTACACTACCCTCTAAGAAACATAATAAATTCTTTCTAATTTATACATGAAATTGGTAAAACTGTCAATGCGCCTGTAGTTATGAAGAAATAATTAATTCTTGCTTCTAAAACAGAATAATTTGTGTGATCTTTTATAGCAAAGCCAGATCGGGCTATCTGCTGAGTCCACCGAGGGGAATCGAACCCCTGATTATAGTATTGTAAATCCGTAGACTTACCGCTGTAGCCAAAATAATTTTAAAAATATGGTAATGTATAATAAACATCTTGTAAGTGTATCTATATAATGGTACTGCTGTGGATGGTTGACGGTTTAGTAAAACAGGAAGAAATTATTTTTGGAGAAGTATAAAAAATCCTTTTCCTTTCTAAACGGCCCGACATGGCAACGTGGGTTAAGGCATTCGACTCGTAATACGAGGGTTGCGGGTTCGAATCCCAAATATGCTCGCCCTTTCAGCAGTGGGGACGATATAGTGTGACGGTCAATCCCACTATTCGTTGGTAAAAGAGTAATCCAAGGGTCGGCGGTAGGTGATGATGACTAGCTGCCTTCCTTCTAGTCTTACACTGCTAGATTATGGATGGTTAGCGCAGGTAGCCCTTGAGTAGCTTTGCACGAAATTAAAAACAAACAAATCCTTTTTCCCCACACAGCCACTTTATCGTCTACTACATTCCGCTTTCCTCACTGAACGTAGAATCTCTCTTGTCACCCAAATATTCAACTAAAACAAACTTTCTTCCTTCAACACACGATCTTGTTTATTCTTCCATTCAAAATTGTTTCCTTTCTCACTACATCGTCCCTCATTATTCAACTCTTTTACTACAAAATCTCTTTATCTCTAATCATACAATCCTCATCATCACTGGACTCTTCCACAAAACCACATACATCTTATACGTCTACTATAAAGAAAAAATTCCTTCACCAATATACAACCTATGTTTTATCTTCCTTTTACTAATACATTCTGAGTTAGCTGTCGTGTACTTTAGTTTAACGGTAAGATTACTCACTCGAACATACACAATTGTATAAAAAAATCAGAACAATATATTTGAGATTTTTGGAAATGTTCTATGAAATAAAAAAAAGCATATATGATTACTAACAATGTTACATGTTTAACAGGAATTATAACTATGAAGACATTTCAACGTTATTGTTTTTATCAATACAATCAACAGCAGAAGACGCTGAGTTACAGATCATTTTTACCCTCCCACCAGGTTGCTCAACGGTAAGGCTTATTACGTTGAAATTGCGTTAGATCTTTGCGGTGACACAAAGTGGATATAGCTCTTTGTACTTATAACTTTACATTCGAAAACAAACGATTTAACAGATTCTCCTTTAAATTTATCATTGCCGTTTTTCACATAATGAGTCACAAACCTTTCAAAGTATAGCTGAAGCTAATAATTCGTTAATTTCTCGAACATTAAGCAAGTGTTGTTTTTCAGGTAATGCTGAAATGTACGTAAGTTGAAAATTTGAAAGTGTATTCTACTAACTTTTTAAAAACAAAAGTGTATACAGGGCTTCTACAAAATTATCCAAACTTCAGTAAAAACAAACAGACGACATATTTAGTAATAAACAATTCGCCATCTTGCACTAATTACACTTTCTTTGCGAAATATGAAAGAACTGTGGTTGAACGAGACCGTTACCATTGCATTTAGAATACAAAGTGAGAGAACTAAGGTCGAAAGCGACCACAATTGTAACGCGAGGAAAACAATGTGAAAGAACTGAGGCCGAACGTGACCACAATTGCTGCGTGAGGAAAACAATGTGCAAGATCTGACACTAAACGTGACCACAACTGATAAATAAATGTTAAAAGCTAATGTGGATTCCTAAATATTTTACAGACGTCCAAGAAAGTACCATTACATGAAAGTTTTCAAAATCAGTTTTACTTAACAAATAAAATACTGGTTAAAAGGACGCTTTGCTTCAAGGACTGTAGTTACAAAGTTGGATAAGCGATTGAAAACAATCCTTTTTGGCTGAAAAATATAAATTAATCACTACTACCAAAATATCACAATTTTAATTATTGGAATTCACTTATCAGAATGACAGTGTTACAAAGATTTTTATTACATTGAGCTATCAGAAAAGAAAAACAAAGACAAACTTAAAACAGTATTCGTGTAGTTATGCTTAGGATTTAACATATTTTTAATATGTCACTAATATGATGTATCATGAACTCTTTTTACACGAGTTAATTTGGGGACAGAACGGTGTGAAATGGCGTTGCAGCTCTTAAGTTATTTACGTTCCTGATTTTCTTACTGCAACATGCAAGGTAGCATCTCTTAACAGTTTAATATTTTCTCCTCAAAGAATGCATGTTCTGTGTTGTAGTGAGCTTTGATCGATGTTGCTACTAAAAAAATGGACCAGAAAAGGGAGTTCCATCTCTTTCAAAATCCTGATTAAACCACAGTGTGTATGTCACGGTTTAAAATTTTTTTAAAACTTCGCTTATATGACGTACCACAATTTCAAAAGTCAGTAAGGTCCAAACACATAGCGTCTGGCATAGCCAAGTGAACAAAGCACTTGACTCGTAATCTGTTGGTCGCGGGTTCGAATCTTCGTCACACCAAACATGTTCGTCCTTTCAGCTGTGAGGGCGTTATAAAGTTACGGTCAATCCCACTAGTCGTTGGTAAAAGATTAGCCCAAGAGTTGGCGGTGCGTGCTGATACTAGCTTCCTTCTCTCTAGTCTTACATTGCTAAATTAGGGACGACTAGCGCAGACATCCCTCATGTAACTTTACGCGAAATAACAAACCAAATATATGATATTTGAATGATATAACCCATATAAATCATTCAGACTTAATCACATTAGATCTTCACATTACATAACACTACATCTTCAGTTAATTCAAACGACAGGGCAGACTAAACAAGCATCGATTATCTCTACACGCTAGTAAACAGACAAATTTTTTACACTTTACGTTTCGCGAATAAAAACTGAAACATTATCGCAGTTACAAGGAAATATATAATCACATAGAAAACATTGATCTATTATAATTTGAAAGTACGCAACAAGTTCATACAAATATCTCTGTTGTATTAAATATTTTACGAGCTTCTTAAATCTATTTATTTAATAAATGTATACGAATAATAAAAATGTATGTTATGTACTCCAAGCAGTGTGTGACAAACACAAAAGTGTTGGGATCCTAATTTATATGATTCAGATTTCTTTATAACCCTAACATTCACGCTTTCTTAAATATAGTGTATAACTGTAAGAATAGGTGACAGGACACTTTACATACAGAAGTGAAGCTTTTAACTCTACAAAACCTGTTTTAACACGCATCGCCGGCAGTTAATTCTTTACTGACTACAGTGTTAATACGAATAATGTAAATAAAAAGTTTCACTGCAAAACATTTACCAAAAGTCTTTTGTGAAAATAAAAGTTGTTCTGATCGTTAATGGCCGTTTTTACACGAACGCACAGTGCACAGGAAAAAACAAACAGGATCGTAAGATCATTAAAGGTGTAACAGACGTGTATTCAAAAACTGAATAAGCAAGTTAAAAACATTAACACGCTCTGAATGGGTCACTATAAAATTTTGATTTTCTTCGGGTGTTAATCAACGGTATCAACTCTTAGAATCTGGAAAATTACAAGATAAATCCTTGATTAAGTCATAACGCAAGATATCATTGCGAGTAAATATACAAACAACACATAAAACCATTACTGAGGACGATAAGATATGATTAGAAACTCATATCTATCGAAACTTTTCTCACAAAAACATCAAGAAAGCTGTTTTTCTCTTATTATATATACATATGACTTACCTTGCCAGCTGAGGATAGGTAGAAAAGTGCCATTCAAGGCCTTTTCGTATTCACATGCCGGTTTTTAGGCCGAATTCCTAAACCAGTTAGTAAACCAATGAAATTAACTTCTAATGTTCTGTGTTTGTTCTACAAAAAACACGCAGAAATTCATTACTTTCGTGATTTCATCACTTTTGCTGTTATTCATAACAACAGCGAAGAAAGAAAGCTCACTACTGCCTTGTGACAACAGCAGTGAATCAGCGCGCGTGGTGAGGTGCTGCACGAGCTAGGCACACACCCAGAGACGAATGCCAGAATTTGAAGGACTATTCCATCCACGTGGTGGGGAACGATGAGTATGGATGAGTGAAATAACGTTTCCAAAACACATCTCGAGGGAGGTGATAATTTGTTAACCCTTGAATAACGTTTCAGGTAAACAAGATCAGTGAAATAAAGAAATAGCGTGTAACACTTCTGGGTTTATAGGAAAAAATAATTAAAAATGAAATAACTAGAGGCAATCTTTATAAATGAATGACGATCTGGAGATGTTTTTAATAGAGGGGTATATAAATGTTCTACAAAACACGTAAGATTTCAGATATCATAACAAAATTATTCTTATTTTAACTTTTGTCTCAAAATTTAAAGTTCTAAAAACATAATCTACTTTAGAAAACATTGCCTTAGTCCACGAAGGAAGTAACGATTTTAGTTTGCTTTGGATTTTGCGCAAAGCTACTCGAAGGTTATCTGCGATAGCCGTCTCTAATTTAGCAGAATAAAACTAGAGGGAAGGCAGCTAGTCATCACCACCCACCGCCAACTGTTGTGTTACTCTTTTACCAACGAATAGTGGGATTGACCGTTACATTATAACTCTCGCACGGTTGAGAGGGCGAGCATATTTGGTGTGACGGGGATTCGTACCCGCGACCCTCAGATTAAGAGTCAAACGCCTTATCCCACCTGGCCATGCTGAGCCGGAAGTAACGAATTAGTAAACTTCCTGGATACTGAATGTTTTGTTTATTTTGACATACATAGGCATTTCTGCGTAGTTATAAGTACGTATGTTGGTATTAAAGCGCAAGGCTACACAACGAACCGTGTATGCCATATCCATTATAAGTATTGAACACTAGATGTTAGCGTTATAAGCCTTCGCACTTACAGCTAAAACCCTTAGAGTGGATTGTACAAGTATATCAGCGGAAGCCTTATTCATATCTTAAGTTGAAGGTCATTTTGAATAATAAAAAAAGTTTCTTAACTTTTTACAGGATTCAATATATGTTACAACACAAAATTACAGAAAGATGAAATTTTGACATTTGTGATACAAACAATCAATCACTCTCATTAGGTGCATGCATAAAATTAAAGCTAAAGCCATTTGGTTTGTTTGGAATTTCGCACATATCTGCGCTAGCTGTCCCGAAGCTAATAGTAAGAGACTAGCAGGGCAGCTAGTTATCAACACCCAAGGCCAACGACTGGATAATGCTTTTATCAACGTATAGTGAGATTGACCGTCACATATAGTACTCCCACGGCTGAAAGGGTAAACATATTTGATGTGATGGGAAGTCTTAACGTGCACCCTAACTACCACAATCAGAGCTGAGTAAATCATTCAGTAATGAATTCGAATTACTCAGCAGTATTTAATGAAGATCACAAGGCCAAGAAACCCATTACTTAAGCCTTTTATGAAAGATTACAAGCACATTTATAATATTTCGTTCAAATATACAATGATTCATATGATTAATGTTGTGACGGATTTACTAGTATATGTTTCTTTTAATACTGATGTTTGTTTCAGTTAAAATATAAATTTAAAAAAATGCGTGTAACTTACATTTTTATATTTTAAATGTTTATTGCGTAGTTCCCGCTTATTCACTAATATTGTAGAAATTATCAACAATGTAGTATGTGTGTATGTAAATCCTAGTAATCTGCATTATTGTTGGGCCTTAGCTGAAATTTCTAAAAACTCTACTCCCAAGCTTATAATAGGTAATTAACACAACTCGAAGAATTAGAATACATTGTTGGTTTGCTACAGTCGACATACTATAAATCTGGGAAGATGTAACTGTTATTAACACTTATTAATCCGGAAATTACAGACGTTTGACCAGAAACGTTTACAGATTCCAAACTCTACAAATTGTTTAACTTCAACGGACTGACATCGGACGTTACTATTTTACGAAGACATTATATAACTCCTGCGATGAAAACAGTTAGCTCTCCGTTAAGTGAATTGTATCAATATTAACTCATAATTAATTCGCAAGTTGTGAAACCTCGATAAGATATTAAGGAATTTCCGAATCGGATCGAAGACTCAAAATTGTTTGTCAGTTTGTAAAACTTTTACATTGTTATGTATTATGATTTATTCCGGAAGAGTTTTCAATTTATTATGTTACGTATTACGAATTCAAATAACCGGAAATTTGTTTGTTTGTTTAGAATTAAACACAAAGGCACACGATGAACTATTCATGGACTCACGCCCACTAAAAACTGAGTCTCTAAACTTAATATGTATTACATTTTTAATATGTGCAAACAGGATTCATACACACATTTTCTTTCTTGACACAAATATATATAAATAATGATATTATTAAATAATAAAACATATTTAACAGTATAAGTTATATGCATTTCTAAAGATATATTCAACGATAACAAACACTAATATAACAACAAATACAATGAATCCGTTACAGCACATAGATCATTACTTGTAATAACTGTTATTATAAATTGTATTATTGTTTCTGTAAAGTAAAATATATTTATATTACGAAAGGAAACTATGTATATCAATCTTGTTGACAAACATCTACGTTTAATTAACTTCTAAATTGAAATCTAACTTAATTTCAGGTTACTTAAAATCGTAATACGTAACAAAAAATTAGAGGCTCGTTCGAGATAAATTATGATACGTAAAAATGTTATAAAAAACTCTGATTTGCTTTCACTTGAGGTAAATATTATAAATCTGAATAGATAATTTGTCAGATATATAACCTTACTGTAAAACATAGTTACGTGTACTTTTCTTAGGGAATACATTTACTGTGGATAGAAATACTGGGTTGACAGTCTCGTAGTTATCATCTGTCAAATACTTAGGTGCTTCAGAAAAGTCAAACAAACGACATGACTTTCTGTTTCGGTGTTGTGTTTTTCCATTTAATCAGTTCTGGTCCTCCACAAAATTCTCAAAGGTTATAGCAGCTATATGCGAGTATTCGCGTGCAAGAGGTTATGTATACGTATATACACGTACATGTGTGTTTTAAAATGTGAAAAAGTACATGCATTGGGTGACTCATGGCACAGTCAGTATCTATGGCTAATATGTAATTGTAATAACATGTAATATGTAACAACGTAAATGCTTTTTTTATTTTTCTTCATGGAATTTCTGCTCATGGAACGGTTCTAAGTATTTTTTTATCAACTACGAGATTTTAGCTCTTAGCTCAGTCATCTACTGGCCGATTTCAGATCTAATTAAAGGTTTAGTTAGACTCAAGAGTGATGTATTTGACTATGTCCAAAGTCTCATAGCTTAATTTACTCTAATCCTGCCTTTAAAAATTCAGTTTGTGTGTAGACTTGTAGAGTTTAATTTGTTTTGAATTTCGAACAAAACTGCGCTAGCCGTCCCTAATTTAGCAGTGAAAGAAGGAAAGGCGGCTTGTCATCACTATTCACCGCCAACTGTTGAATTATTCTTTTACCAACGAATAATGGGATTGACTGTAACATTATAACTCCCTAATGATTGAAACGACGACTATGTTTGGTGGGACGGAGATTCGAACCTGTGACTCTCAGCTTGCTTGTCAGCGTCCTAACTACTTGACTATGCTGGACCAGGCTTAAACAGATTTTGATTAGTAATACAATCGAATCTAGTACTCGCACGTCATAGACACATAGCTAATTAATAGGAGAAAAGAGTCTCATGGATTAATTTGCTCTAACCATGCCTAAAAGAATTTCAAGTGCCGTGGCTAGTGATAACTCCCTCTTGTTTTGTAGTATTCACTAAACAAACGACAATTTGCTATATTTCATTTATAATAAACCATGTATTGTGTAACACTTCCACGTACATAACTCAACCCTGAAAATATATAAGTAATTTTTTTTGTTTTGCAAAGTAAAAAATAAAACAAAAAACTCAGAAAGTAAGAAACCTTGTCCTAAAAGCAAGATTTTCAGTAAATAATAATTCACTTTTGAACAAAGCAGGCTATCTACACGGATCATAACCAGATATTACTCAGCGATGAATATAACTAACTTAATATTCTATTCTTAGTTATATCGATCTAAGTGAACAGATACACTAGTATCAGGTCATCCCTTAAGTAATATCTGATTTTAGGTTCAAAAAAAGATAAAGGACTTAAAACGCTTTTAATGTTATTTAATTAATAATGTATGTTTCATTATATTATTATCAATTACTTCCTGCCAAAGATTCACAAGCTTCAAAATGCCACTTACATAAAATTATTAGGGTTTTGAAGAAAATAATATAGAAGGTAGTTTTGACGTCATGTGTTCTAAGCTCTTTTCCATCAAGATAGTTCTGCAAACTTCGGAATAGATGATAATCATATGGGGTAAGGTCTGGAGAATAAGGAGGACATTTCCCACTCTAGCTCTTCAATCTTTGCATTTGTGATCCTTGCTGTATGGGGCCGTGCATTATCCTGTTATAACACAACATCTTTACGATTGATCAAAGCAGGCCTCTTTTCTTTCAGTGCAACATTCAAGTGTTCTAACTGTTGACAACAGAAGTCTGATGTTATCATTACACTGAGTGGCAGCAACTCAAAGTAGATCACACCAAACGCTTAACAAGGCTTTCTTAGGGTGGAGGTCCATTTTGCGCTGTGTTTTAGCCAGTTTACTTGCACTGAGCCATCAACTGCGGCGTTTAATATTTTTTATAAAATATCCAATTTTCGTATCCAGTCACAAACTGTCCAAAAAAGACGAGTTACGTTCACGAGAGTGCAGAGAAGTGCAAATGTCTACTCCTGCTCTAAGGTTGGAACAGATTGGAAAGGTGTCAAAACTTGGAAAATGGGACCACCATGATTTGACACCTTTCCAAGCTGTTACATATCATAGTGAACTGTTAAATTGGTTGAATTAAGCTTCTCTGCCAGTTCTTCAACTGTTACAGCCCAATCTTCATCAAATACAGCCAGCAGCAAGCCATCATTAAACTCAACAGGACAATCTGACCGTGGCGCACCACTTAATGAAAAAATTCAAACAAAAACTTCATTTTGATTTATTCAGCCATGCAAAATTATAAAGCTGTACTGCATGACTGAATAAATCAAAATGAAGTTTTTGTTTGAATCTTTTGAAGGAAATCTGTGACATGAACTGGGAAGCTCAAGGTGAGTTGACACGGAATGACCCAGATGCTCAGAGAAATTACATGAGATGACTAGCACGTTTTATAACACTGTTTTGTTTTTGCCTTTTCATCATGGTTATAATACTTTGTTTTTAGATGTGTGAAATGTGAAATTATTTTGTTTGTTTGTTTTTGAATTTCGCACAAAGCTACCCGAGGGCTATCTGTGCTAGTCATCACCACCCATCGCCAACTCTTGGGTTACTCTTTTACCAAAGAATAGTGAGATTGACCGTCACATTATAATGCCCCCACGGCTGAAAGGGCGATCATGTTTGGCACGACGGGGATGCGTGAAATAAAGACGAATCGTTTACAAGGAAAAATCGCGAAAACCTATCATATAAATACAAACAAATTCAAAACTGAAGGAGGGTAAAAAACAAAACATCATCCTTCAGGTCTTATTATAAAATTTAACTGGAACAAAATGTGTAAGAGAATCCGTTGTACACACACACAACATGAGATTGACAACAGATATTGAACGACAAATTGTTTACATTCTTACCTTAATCTAATAAAGTAAATATAGACTTCGACAAAGACTAAAAATAAAGTATATATATCGACAAAGGAATAAATTAAATATGGAATAATATGAATTATCATAATAAGGTTACCATAGCAGAGATAAAGTAATATAATTTTGCATCGATAGCACCATGCATAACCTATCAGTTTGAATGAGCTGCACATACACTTCTGAGTTACCGTCTTTACTTTCTGTTTAAAACTCACAACGTTCCTACAGAGTGGAACTGTTTAAAAAGCTTCCAAACTTTATTGCAACAGAATAATAAACTCTGTGTCTTATAATTAAGAGCTATAATTTCCCTTCTGGTATGAAAATAAAACAATTATCACTCAAAAGTAACAGTCACGGGGAAAAGAGGATAATTAATGATGCTTTGAGATAAAAACTGTACAGTTCTGAAATAACAGCAAAATGTGTTATTCTGTTTACTAAGTTAAAACATGGCTTGCCTCGGGAAAAGAAACAGCAGGAAACGAGTTGGTTTTAATCACCCTAGCAAAGTCGTTTTTTTTTTCACGTGATTCTGTCAGTTATTGCTTGTCGTGGTGATGTTTCATTTATGTTCTTATTGGGATGATCAAATGAACTACGTCTATTTCACATTCATTTTGATCCCTTTTGTCGGGACATTGGGTACTTATTTCAATTATACTAAAATTAATCATTTTCTCTGAGCTGGCGAATCATGGTTAAAATTAATTCTGTTTGTCGGAAATACTTCAATATTAGTTCATATTTATTTTAATACTAACTTTAGTCATTTAGGTTTTTTCAAAAAAAAGAGAAGAAGAGTGTAGAATAATAAATGTCTTATAAAATGCCCGACCAGAATGATATTTGTTGTTTTATCAGTCGCCTTTTAACTCTATTGGCCGAAACACTCGTTGGTAGAGGATACGTCGGTTCGTTTGTTTTTTGTTTTTGAATTTCGCGCAAAGCAACTCGGGGGCTATCTGCGCTAACCGTCTCTAATTTAGCAGTGTAAGACTAGAAAAAGGCAGCTAGTTATCACCACCCACCGCCAACTCTTGGGCTACTTTTTTATCAACGAATAATGGGATTGACCGTAACATTATAACGCCCCCACGGCTGGGAGGGCTAGCATGTTTGATGCGACCGGGATTCTAAGAGCCTGAATAAAATCCCTAGTGTTAAATTTAATAATATTTCTATTACTTAAAAAACTTTCCCATAAATTGACTATCTCACTGTATATCGAAAGCCAGTTTTTATCTAATAATAGATCGTGTTCTGTTTATACAGTCAAACAATAATGAAGAAAAGATATAAAAATGCGATTCTTTCGACTTAAATAAAAACTGACAATACTACAAAAATGTACAGTAAAAGGAATAGCGCTTTAAACAAAGTAAAAGTTTTAAAATCAAATCAAATTGAAAAATATACCAGAAGTAGTTAAGCTTAACAGCTTTACGACTCTTAATTCCAAGTATTCCTTTAAGTTATCCATGTAAGAGTTTTACGCTATTGATGCTCTTCCTTCCTTCATGAGGAACTTAAGTTTCGCGTTCAAGACTAAAAATAACATTTTTCTGTGCTGACTTTAAAAACAAAGAAATTTTTAAATCCATCACTTTTAGTACAGCGATGTTTAAATAAATCAAGAAAGTTAAATACACTATAATTTACGACATTCGACCTCTTCAGCTGATTAATATTTATTTTTGCCGTGTCCAGATAATAAATTTTAGTTTGAAATTACTTCTGTTTATAAAACGTTTACCAAAACAACAACTTATTTCGATACTTGGTCCAATATAAAAACAATTTATCATTCCGACATACTTGCTTTATTAGCGTTTACTTCGTGAGTGGATATGAATTTTTCACTGTAGATAGTGAGATTTGAAGCTAGTGGTTAATAAATTTTATTTTTTTTCAGAATTATGTTTAAAGCTACATAAGAATAATTGTTGCGTTGGTTGTTTGTGCTTGTTTTGAATTGAGCACAAAGCTACACAATGGGCTATCTGTGGTCTGCCCACCACGGGTATCGAAACCCGGTTTTTAGCGTTGTAAGTCTGTAGACATACCGCTGAGCCACTGGGGGGCTTTTGCGTGGGTATTACGTCTATTACGTAAAATGCAAGTTTCTCCTGAAGGTCATGAAATATATACTCTTCAAAAAAAGAAACGCAAAAGGGACATTTTTGTTATTTTAAAGAGAAATATATGTAATAACGTTACAAGCTCAGAGTATGTAATGTTACACGTGTTAAGGCACTGATTGTCAGACCAAAATGACAATAAAAGTTGTGCACTTTGAAAACGGAAAAAAAACATTGGATTTTCGCCAATATGCATTCCTGTCCAATAAAGTTATTTGAGAGATCTGTATGTTCTGCAAGTGCAACATGTGCAAAATTCCTATAAAAGTGACGAGTTCTCGGTTTTCATAGCTCAGTGTTAAGCCACCGACACGCAATACAGTTACGCCACGACTGACTGAAGCACAACGCAACAACGTAATTGGTAGTATGGAAGCAGGCGAATCTCGATCAGACGTCGCCAGAGCTGTGAATGTCCACCAAAGCACCATCACAAGGCTATGGAATAGCCACCAACAACATAGATCAACTTGTGACCGTCCACGATCTGGCAGACCTCGTGTGACCACGCCCGCACAAGATCGCTACATCCGGTTACGTCACCTTCCGGATAGGACCACCACTACGACGTCTACTGCCTCAACTATACCAGGGCTGCGTAGGATTTCCGATCAGACCGTATGCAAACGTCAACGAGATTATTAGGCCCCATGTGCAATTCGTCATGGTGAACGTCAACGACTTTTTTAAAATGACAACGCCCGTCCTCACACTGATCGACTCACCACTGTCTTCTTGAGACACCACAACATCAACGTTCTTCCCTGGCCCTCCCGAGCACCAGATTTAAACCCCAAAGAACATCTTTGGGTCGAGTTGAACCGACGTCTGCAACGGCGACAACTTCAACCTGCAGCAGCTTTGCAGGCTGAGTGGACAGGACGTGATTCGTCATCTCATTGCTTCCATGGGCTGGAGATGCCAAGCAGTTATTGATGCACACGGAAGGCACACTCGTTATTGACATTGAGTGACGTTAAACTTCAACTTGTATGCGTGGACTTCGCCTTTGCAGACTTTGAATGTTCAGCAGTGAATGTGCAAAATTTCACACGTCACACAGAACTACCCGGAATAAACTTGTTAACAATATATCTCAATACCTTTTGCGTTTTTTTTCTTGAAGAGTATATAAGCCTAAATGTTGCATAATTATTATGTGATATGATATTTACGCCAACACTTAAGGGCTGCGTAAGTATTACATGATATAATAGTTAAGCCGATAACTGAAGGTTACATAACAGAAAGCTATGACGTCCATCTGAGAACGCGTTGGTTGGGTCATCGCTTCATTCGCTTATCAATATAAGAAATTAGCTTTATTATGACTGTAACGTAATGAAGAATTGTTACTACAATGACATTTATTAATTTTCGTTAGTCTTATAACAATACAGTTCACGTTTAAGACGTAAAAACTAAAATTCTGATATTATTATAAGTCGTAAGTACAATACAAACTTAAATATAACAAGCATGGTCTTTGACCAGTGGTCTCTGGTGGTAAATCAATTCACGTCCGTTAATGTTTAACATGTTTTTTACATGACTTTTGAATAATGCTCTTTACAAACTGATTTCATGTAAAAGAATAGACGTCTTTTTCCTGTAGACCATACTTTCGTCGTGAGGTATAACAAGTTAAAAGCATAACACTGATGAAACTTAGTTCAATGAATGGTAACAGTCTGCTTTAAAAACACAAATGTAGAGAATGACCTCTTGAACGTCTTTTGTCTTGAGGTCCTAAAAAAAAATGCTCCAAATGTCATACTCTCCAGTTGTGTTTCAACAACAGACAGTTGTGGTTTACGCAACTAAATTTTATCACAAATACGCTGCCTAAACAATCTATCAAATAATAACCACTGTATTGCGTGTGCGTTTTTTTCTTACAGCAAAGCCACATCGAGCAATCTGCTGTGGCAACCGAGGGGAATCGAACCCATGATTTAGCATTGTAAATCTATAGATTTGCACTGCAACGAAAACGACTGCCTACTGTGGTGATAGCGTAAAATATTCTTCTGATGATAGAGTGATCCAACATTACAACATTTATCTTATTCTCTGAAATATTCCTAACATCTCTACATGAAGAATCTGCATTTTTTAGTTACATTCAATGTTTTGTTGTTACATGAAATGTATCATTATGTTTAAACATTGCACGGCAACAGAACAGTTTGATTTTCAAACTGACAACTTCACATCTAGCAAACAAATGTCAGTAAGAGAGTCCGAGTAAAATGTATACAATATACAGGGTGGTCGCTAGAAAAGCGGAAAATTTGTCAAATAGCTATTTATTTTTACAAAGAATAACTTTTACAAAGTGTTATATTACACTCATATATGCTCAAAATGCAATGTAAGGAAATCAAAATAGAAATGAGTTAGCACGCATTTTATTCATGATCTCATCTGACCCTCAAATTTTCCGCTTTTCTAGCGACCACCCTGTACGTGCATTGGCTGAAATGCACTAGAATTATAAGAACTTTCATTTGCTCATTGTATTCCAGTAGTTTACGATTAATATGCAACAAAACTGAAATATTTTGTGAAGAACATTCAAAGATTTGTTCTGAAAAGCAACAAAAGTAGAATTTATGTAGATTACGATAAACCGTAGATAAAGTCGTCTTTTTTTAACTTGATGTTTTATTAATAGATGTTTCAGTATGTGTAATACTTAACAAGTTAGTGTTTGTACTTACATACATTAGACTATGGTTAAACATGTTTGTACTTACATACATTAGACTGTGGTTAAACATGTTTGTACTTACATACATTAGACTGTGGTTAAACATGTTTGTACTTACATACATTAGACTGTGGTTAAACATGTTTGTACTTACATACATTAGACTATGGTTAAACATGTTTGTACTTACATACATTAGACTGTGGTTAAACATGTTTGTACTTACATACATTAGACTGTGGTTAAACATGTTTGTACTTACATACATTAGACTGTGGTTAAACATGTTTGTACTTACATACATTAGACTATGGTTAAACATGTTTGTACTTACATACATTAGACTGTGGTTAAACACGTCAGTTTTAAGCAGTAGGCGACGGATCCAATGTCCAAAACGGGAATATTGAAATTAATTTTGTACTTCGAATGCACGATATATCTTGCAGAGATTGACAAATAAGGAAACAATAAATATAAATAGATACTTGTATTAGTCATTCAAGCATATTTATTAGAAAATGGTACTCATAAAATGTAATTTATCATAAAATACTAAGTAAGATGTTTTTGTAAACAGTATATTAATTTACCTTCAGTTCAATTAACAAATGTTTCACCATGTGTTATCATACTTAAGCCTGTGATTTTATTTACATATACTATTGATAAAATAATGAAAAGTGAGTTTTATATAAGAAAATCACAGAACAATGATTTGGAACTGGGGACTAATATTAGTATAGTATAAATAAAAGTGCCTCAGTAACACAATCCAACTAATTACATCATCCACCTTTGTAAAACGCGTGATACCATAACACAGAAAATATCTGCTTTGAAGATTTAGTAGAGTATTTTTTCTGAGTCCAGGAACTAAAATCTTGTATGTTTAGTTTTCATTGAATCATCTGTTGATTTTTTTACGTAGTGATGTTTTTAAAATGATGTATTAAAACGTCTCGTGAAATATTCAGGATGTGCATTCACATATTGTTACACAAATGAAAAAGATTCTAACTGAAGTAGCAATATGAACATAATGTTCAAAAGTTGTATGAAAGCCAATCGTGTGATTTATAAACTACAATGTTTTTAGTATGTTAGTGTATCTTGAAGTTTTATCAGTAAGTGTTTCAGTATACTTTTCAAGTTAGTAATTTTGCATTATTGTTGCAATGATATACAATAAACGTTGAATTTATAAAACGTGACAGAATAAGAAATAGATTTGTAAATAAAGATCCTTTCAAGATTACGATTTTTAACTTCTTTCGTGTACAAACATCTTTTTTTGTGAAAAATGTATTTGTTGATTTGGTGAATTAATACGATTGAATGTTATAATGTAACAAAATGTATTATTTGTTAATTGATATTTGATATGTACGTTTGAATAGTTATAAAGTGACAAGACGTTAGTTTCGTTTACATCTTTACAAACAAGAAATAATATATTTTACCGAAAAGATATATGGTAGAGTGTTACATCTCATTCTTAAAATTGGTAGAATAAATGGTTGTTTGTTCACGTAACTATCTCTCCTGACCATTTTGTTTCCGAAGTTTTTTGTTGTTGTTTTTTTCATAATTTCGCGCAAGTCTACACGAGGGTTATCTACGCTATCCGTCCTTAATTTAGCAGTGTAAGACTAGAGGGATTTAGTTTGTTTTCAATTTCCCGCAAAGTTACTCGAGGGTTATCTACACTAACCGTCCCTAATTTAGCGATGTAAGACTAGAGGGTAGGCAGCTAGTCATCCCCCCGCTAACTCTTGGACTACTATGTTACCCATAAATAGCGGAATTGACCGTCACATTATAACGCCCCCACGGCTGAAAGGGCAAACATATTTGGTGTGACGGGGATTCGAACCCGTGACCCTTGGATTACAAGTTGAGTGCCTTAACTACCTGGCCATGCAAGGCCGACAAGAGGGAAGACAGCTAATCATTATTACCCACTCTCAACTCTTGGACTACTCTGTTACCAACGAATAGTGGGATTGACCGTAACTTTATAAGCCTCCACGGCTGAAAAAGCGAGCATGTTTGCTTTGAGGAGGGGATTCGAACCCGTGACACTGAGATTACGAGTCGAACGCCTTAATCCACTTTTTGTTGGTTTTTGTTGGTTTTTCTTATTTCGCGCAAAGCTATACGAGGGCTATCTGCGCTAGCCTTCCCTCTGTTATTACATTGCTAAATTAGGGACGGCTAGCGCAGATAGCCCTCCTGTATCTTTGCACAAAATAAGAAAAACTAACAGAAAACAACAACAAAATTTTATGAATTTTAATAGTGTAGTTTATTTTGTACTTCAAGTAGCTAGTGTTGCTTTTTTAAACAGTTTCTAAAATAGTCAAATGATTGGTTAAACAGTAAGTCATTCAGTTATCATACTTTATTGTAGCATATTTTGATTTTCTACTGAGTTTAACCATTTGTTAAAATTAGACTTACGAAGGAAAAAAGAACTATATTCACAGATGGTTCATATAATGTTTTATACCGAGCATTATAACAATGAACATTATAACAGTGAAACATGGATTATATATATTCATATAAATGCATTGAAATAGTACAGTTCTATGTTAATTTCTTTATAGAGTTAGGTAGCTATGTTATCATGAAAAAGTGTCCTTTTCAGGTTGACGGTTGTAAAAAGTATGTTATGCAAATTCAATGTCGTGTAGTGAAAACCATTATACAGTACATTAAAAGTGTATTGAATCATAAAAAGCACAATCGGCTATACTAACTGTTTCGTACAATATTTATAAAACAAAATCTTTGGAATTACAAAATCCTTTCAGAACAGATAATTGTAAAAGTATATAAAGTAAATAATTGTCTACACGATAATATTTGCTTCGTTCAAATAATGGATAAATTATTTCAGTGTGTGGTAAAAGTGACATACGTAATACACTCTACGATGAGATTACCATCCTATTAAACTCTCCGTTTATTTAAACACAATCTCTCTATACAAACACTAACATTAGTTGCACAATAAATCTGTAAAAATATTGCACCTAGTAATACCATCCACCTACAGAACCTAGCAATATCGTCCATCACCCTGTTGAACTAGCCACCTAGTAATACCACCATACTAGATAAGTATTATCCTTAGGAACATCACCTAACTATAGAAATACTCTCATTAGTAATGTTGTGGGCCTACAGAATCTTAGTAACACTGTCTGCTTATAAAGCCTTTGTAATACAATCCATCTAACAGCTCCATCCACCTTTGTAAAATACATTTAATACACATAGTAAGACAACTGCCAATAAAAGGATATTACTCTTACTAAAATAATCCATCTATATAACCTTAGTAAGTTTTGTTTGTTTGTTTTGGAATTTCGCACAAAGCTACTCGAGGGCTATCTGTGCTAGCCGTCCCTAATTTAGCAGTGTAAGACTAGAAGGAAGGCAGCTAGTCATCACCACCCACCGCCAACTCTTGGGCTACTCTTTTACCACCGAAAAGTGGGATTGACCGTCACATTATACACCCCCACGGCTGGGAGGGCGAACATGTTTAGCGCGACCCTCGGATTACGAGTTGCACGCCTTACGCGCTTGGCCATGCCAGGACACCTTAGTAAGACCATCGGGTGACAGAACCATAGTAACAGCATCAACCTATAATAACAGTCCCTCTGGTCGAACTATGACAGTAGCGCCCTTTGGTTCCTTTCTTAGAACTGTGACTCTAACAAGTTTCGAATCATTTAGGAATCAAACGTTGAATTTATTAAAAGTACAAATGTCGAATATATCAGAATATTGGGTGATGTGTTTTGTATAAAACTTTCGACAAATGATGAATACAGGTTAAAGAGATCACGACAAGAAACTATTCCAGATCTATACTCTTTTGTGCGTTTTAATTCTACGCCTATCAAATCTTATTATTCAAAAAGTTTTTTTTTACATAATAAATAGACGAATGAGTGGATAACTAACTAGTGATAGATAAACTAACTTGCTCTACATATCATGTACGCAAGAATTTCATGTTTTTACACTAAAATAAAACTAGTACGAAATCTGCCCAAATAAGATTTCCCCATACAATAAGCTGTAAAAAATTTTAAAATTCTACTCGATCAGGTCCGGCATGGCCAGGTGGGCTAAGACGTTCGACTCGTAATCTGAGGGTCACGGGTTTGAATCCCAGTCGCACCAAACATACTCGCCTTCTCAGCCGCTGAGACGTTATAATGTGACGGTAAATCCCACTATACGTTGGTAAAAGGTTAACTCAAGAGTTGGTGATTTTACTTGTTTTAAATACTGTAGTTAAAGAGAACAGTTTTCTGAGCAGCCGAAAGTACACGAAACTTGCATAAGATAAAAATAAAAACTGCGCAACGCAAGCAAACTGTGTTTTACCTGATAAACATTTAATCACAAAGTCTAACACAACTGCTTTAGCTAATGGAACTGTAGATAAAACATATATGTTTAGTTCTCTTTTTAATACGCCATCTATTAAACCAACCGGAAAATAGGTGAATTTTCGATGGAATGGTGAGCCATTTTCTCTTATACAAATAACATTAGCCACCAAATACAACGGTGTATATTCTATAAAGCATATTCCGACTTATTACTCCTAACTAGATACGGGTTCTTTTATTTTGCGCTGTGGGAATTACACGATCTGGATTTCAAAGAAGGCCGATCTTCTATCCATTTTTAGAATCTCCCCTAGTGCTGAAAAATGACTAATGATATATTATTACCATGTAAATACTTGAAGGTTTTTCACTTTACGTCTAATGATATTACTCCGTATAATATACAGATAACATATTTGGAAACAATTTGTAGTATTGAAAACTAAGCCGTGGCACTTTCCACGAAAAATAAATTGCACGTGTCTATCGTTGAATAATTTGGCATCAGTAAAAACAACAACACAGTATCTTTCGTCAAATAACTTCAAAAGAGTTACAGCTCACTTCTCACATACAACAGATTCTAATAAACAACATAGTTAAACTAGTACTTGAATAGCGAAAGAATTTTACTCAAAATATCTGAGCCTCTACAGAAAAATGCTCTTTAAATTAGAGACGCCAACAACAGAGAAAAGTGATATTTATGAAAGCAACATGTTTTCAATAATGATAAAGCCACATACGTCTACTAACTGTATAAAAGAGAACGCTTTTTCCAATAAAGTTGTCAACATCAGAATAAATCGTGACGTCAAAACAAGCGTGTATTTCTTGATTTAAAAGAAATATACACACGAATCTTTCTGAAATAAACTAGGGAATAAAAAACATTTTACCTTCTTATTTATATTTGTAAAACACATACAGTTACGTTATATAATGAGTCAACAAAAAGCAAAACGAAATAAAAATAAAACACATTTAACTGGATAATTAGTTAGAGGATGAGTATTATATTCCTGATTACTATATGTGTAGAAACGGCTGGTACGGGTAGCTATGTGGCGGAGCGCACAACTTTCGACCTTCTCATTTTTCTCATCATAGACTCCTAACTACTGTGTGTTTGTTTTTGAATTTCGCGCAAAGCTACATGAAGGCTATCTGCGCTAGCTGTCCCAAACTTAGCAGTGTAAGAATAGAGAGAAGACAACTAGTCATTACCACCCACTTCTAACTCTTGTGCTACTCTTTTACCAATTAATAGTGGGATTTACCGTCACATTATACCGCCCCCATGGTTGAAAGGACAAGCATGTTTGGTTTGAGGGTGATTCGAACCCGCTACCCTCATATTACGAGTCCAGCGCCTTAACCACCTGGCCATGCCGGGCCTACTACCCACTGTTCTCGTTACTTTAAGTTTTAGTACTCCGATAGAACATCGGTATGTTTACCGATTTACAACACTAAAAACAGGGGTTCAATTCTCCTCAGTGGATAGCCCAATGTAACTTTGTTATAAAAATACACACACACTTTGAGTTATGGATACTATTATGTGTTTTCAAAATGAAAGGAGACACGATAATTTATTCATGGGCAATGTTACAATTCTAAACTTTTTTCAGCAAATTGTGCTTTTATGCAACCTGTTCTCGTCCTTATAATTTGTTTTTTAATTATATATGCTTACAGATCATGAAGGTGGTAATGGTAGAACATAGTAGTTGCAACTTGACTGTGATTTCATACCTTTTTTGTACAGAACGTTGCTTTTGTTTAACCTATCCACGTGATAAAAATTTATTTTACCTTTATACGCTTATGAATTATGAAAATGGTGGTAGCATCGAGAGTTCTAAATAGCTTAGTCCCACGCTCAAGTAACCCCACATACACAGAAAGGAATCTATTTCTTCAAATGTTTTAGCTATAAATAAAGTACTTCTAGAATATTGAATCAATTCACCACCATCAGCTGATATAATTTTCAAACAGCAGGCAGCAATAAAGAGAATAGACAGCACTTAGATTAGTATAAAATTTATAAGGATAACGACCAGTTTTGTGGGTTACCGTAGACAGTGTTACTAGACAACTGTTGTCTTTCTGTTGTTGTTGTTTTTTGTTGATGTTGTTTTGAATTAAGCACAAAGCTACACAATGGGCTATCTGTGCTCTGCCCACCACGGGTATCGAAACCCGGATTTTAGCGTGTAAGTCCGCAGACATACCGCTGAGCCAGTGGGGGGCAAAAAACAAGTTGTTGCTGTTTTTAATTAAGCACAAAGCTACACAATGGGCTATCTGTGCTCTGCCCACCACGGGTATCGAAACCCGGATTTTAGCGTGTAAGTCCGCAGACATACCGCTGAGCCAGTGGGGGGCAAAAAACAAGTTGTTGCTGTTTTTAATTAAGCACAAAGCTACACAATGGGCTATCTGTGATCTGCCCACCACGGGTATCGAAACCCGGATTTTAGCGTGTAAGTCCGCAGACATACCGCTGAGACACATTAAAAAAGGTCTAATTTATGAATTAAAAATTAAATAGCATTAAAAGGATTAATGGCTTTTAAAAAACGAAAAACATTTGTAAGGTGGAGAGTGTCAACATCGCCAATGATTCTGTCTCACGTTATGGATAAACCTTGGAACAAAACATAGTTAAAATGGTGCCATCGTTGAGAGTCGTAATGACAGCAAGACAATACAGTGTGGCTTATTGTGACCTGAGTGTTACATAAACAACACATTATGCATCAGTTCCAGATAAAAGAGAAGGACGAATAAAAAAACTTTGACCAATGCGTAGTCTAGTTTGAACTTCCTCTTTTCGATCCTTACGGAAACAAGACTGCCAAAATCCAAGAGAGGATTTTATTTGAAAAAAAACTTGTTTTCACGTTACTCACTCCAAGTTGACTGCCACCTGGTACGGAGTCGAGCCTTGAATACAGGATCATAGTCAACGTATGGAATAGGCACAGCAGTGATAGTACCAGAGCAGATAAATTTAGTTATGGTGTCGGCAAGCTTGTTCCTGCGAACACCAACGTTGCCCGGTATCCAGAAAAACTGGATAGAAGTAGATGTTAAAGAGAAATGGCCACAGTCGGTTTTGAATATTGGCGAAAACAGGGTGTGAACCAACGTAAAGCGATTCCAAAGCCAGTAAAGTAATAGGCGATTCAGTATAAATAGTGCAGTTTGAGTACTGTTTAGCTTCTCTATAAACCAGGACAAGAGAAATAACATACAGTTCAGCAGTAAACACAGAAGATGTAGAGGGGATTCTGTGTGCAACCATCAAACCACAACAAACCATAACAGAGCCCACACAGTCACCTGATTTTGAACCATCCTTATAAATGTGAATTGAAGGATGGTTCATAAGATATTCAGCAAATAACAGACGGTACTTCAAATCGGAAATATCTGCTTTTATCAGATGACTTAAAGAAAAGTCACATTTGGGGATTGTAGTAAGCCATGGTGGGATGGGTTGATCAATGGATACAACAATGTTATCTAAGGACATACCTAATTCATCCAACTGTGCCTGGATAAGAAGGCTAACAGGAACAATGGCATGGCGTCTGTTCTGAAAAAGCCTGGCCCACTGAAGAAGGAAAACACAACCCCAGTTGGGATGCTGTGATAAGAATAGCAGTTTTGAAGCATACAGTAAAGACAGTTGCAAACAGCGGAGGAGTAGAGAAGGTTCATGAAACTCTGTGTACGAGCTTTGGATCGGGAAAGTGTGGAAAGTCACAGTGCAGAGCCGAAATTCCTGATGATGAATATGGGCCAGCATCTTCAAGGTCGAGGTCCTGGTAAAGCAAAAGACCAGTGACCCATAGTCTAGTTTTAATTGAATAAGAGCACGATATATCTTTAGCACAGAACATCAATCTACACCCCAAGTGGTGGAAGAGAGGACACAGGGTGTTCAGTGCTCTTGTACATATTGACTCGTAGCTGCTTGATATGTGGTGTAAAAGTCAGATTAGAGGTTCAAGATAAGTCCCAAGAGCTTTGTCTCGGGGACCATTGCTAGCAGAACTTCAGAGATAGGGAGTTGAGAAACGAGGTGAATACTCTGTTGGTGATAAAAGTGTATGCAAACGGTTTTAGAAAGAGAGAGAGAAGTTAAAACCGTGTGCTGTGATCCACTTCAATAAATGATTAACGGCAGTCTGTAGCTGCCGCTCAATATACCTCATGTTTTACGACTGACATGAGATGTGAAAGTCGTCGACATAGAACCCGTTTCCAACAGTAAGAGGAAGTTGTTCCTTATGATAAAAAGTGTGACAATCAAAACACAGCCCTAAGGGACTCCAAGTTTCTGTAGAAGAGTAAAGGAAAGTGTCGAACCTACACACTTTGAACTGCCTGTTTATTAAAAAAATTAATAAAAATGGGCAAATAACCACGAAACTCATACAAATGGAGGTCTAGCAAAATTCCATACCTCCATGTAGTATCATGAGCCTTCTCAATGTCAAAAAATATTGATACAAGATGTTTTCATTTGAGAAAGGCTTCTCTTATTGACGTTACAAGTCAAATCAGGTGGACGATAATTATAATTAACCATCCTCTCTAAGATAGTTTGAAGAAATCTTGGGATCCTTCTCAGGCTTAGAGAAAGGTAGAATAATAGCCTGGTACCAGGCATCAAGAAAAACATTCTCTTGCCAGATCTGGTTAAAAACAATCAGAAGAATAGCAAGAAAAACAGGAGAAGGATGACGCAGCAGGTCCGACTAATGTACTGCCACACCGATGAAGGGCCAGTTTGAGTTTCACCAGTGTAAAGAGGCGATTACAGTCATAAAGACAATCAGCTCGAAAGGAAAAGGGTGATCGCTCTGCCCGAATCTTGATGACTAAAAAGATGGAGGATGAAGCAGAAGTGCTAGACACCCGGCAAAAGCTTTCACCTAAAGTACCAGCTACTTCCTGGCCATCAGAGAGCAAGGTCGAGAGAGAGACAGAAAAAACTAAATCCAAGATTCCTTCTGGCTTTGAAGCCTTACTCGTCGAGCATGTACACAAGCCTGCTGAAAAGCGATGCAGTTCGAGAGTGTGAGATACCTACGAAAATATCCCAGGCCATTTTTGAGCCTTCCGTGCCATGAGGCAGGCAAGATTTCACCACGGATGAGGATATCGTGGAAAACGTGTCGAAGTTTGTTGGGTAGCTTCTTGTATAATACAGTCAGTCTCTGCTGCCACACGCCCGTCAATTGATGGCTTACAGACGATGGCAGGATCAGTGAAAGAGGGACATTTGCTTTGATCCAGTTTTAATCAGGGCACGTTGGTTCGGTGACAACGACCACGACCAATCTCTTTAAAATCTATAGGGAAATGATCGCTGCCTCGTGGATTATTGTCAACCATCCAAACAAAGTAGGAGATTAGTAAAGGGAATCAAATTGAGAGACCAATAGCAGTAAAAGACTGAATTGCATGAAAATAAGTACAAGAACCAGGATTGAAAAGAAAAAGGTTATGATCTATGAGCGTACGCTCTATGGAGCGACCCCTTCCATTAATATTTGTACCTCCCCACAGGGGATTATGTCCATTAAAGTCTCTCAGGATCAAAAAGGGAGATGGCAACTGTTTAACGAGAACATTATCGCCTGATTGATGATAAGTCTATTCAGGAGACATCTAGAGAGAACAAACAATGATGGTACGATCTAAGGGAAACACAGATGGTTATGGCCTCCAAGGGTATGTCAAGCCGCAAAGACAGGGGAGCACATGCTGGTAAACCAATAGCGCTACTCCTCCATGCACTCGTCCATCATACAACCTATCATTTCTGTACAAAGAAAACTGCCAAAAGGTGACTGTATCAGCAGGTTTCAGAAATGTTTCCTGTAAGGAAAGATATACAGATTGGTATGAAGCAATAAGTGCTTTGATATCATCCAAATTAGAAAGTAAACTCCGATAGTTCCATTGCATCAAAGTAACAATTTTTACTTATGTGTAGGCAAACTGGATGGAGAGACTTTCTGTTTTCGACCACGTCTTTTTTTTCTTCATTCGAGGGAGGTCTGATGACCTCCACGGATCATGCCCTGGGGCAGTTGGGCAGGTCTTTGTTATTGGAAGAGAACTCCAACAACTGAGGAAATGAATGAATACTGTCGCTTTACTGAAATGTTCAAGTCCTTCTTCAAAATACATACTGCAAATACTTAATTTTATTTTACTTAAAGGTACTTGAATATTTCATATTTGTACACAATAAGATTCTTTGTGTTTAGGGTAGAATCCATTTAAAACCCAGTTATGTGAAAACTTTATCTCCATCAAGAATAAATAATCACTGTCAGTCCTGGTGTTCTTCACACACCATTCATACGTTCACTTCTCGCGATTGACCAAATACGAAAATACAGATCCAGCACTGATTATTTACAAGCTTTAGGCTTGAAGAATTTGGGGAAAATGTGCTTCAGATGGAAAATTTAATATTTGTTATAATTCCTCATGGGTACTGAGATAGAGATATAGTAATATTGGGTTGACTTAGATGATCTACTTATTAAGTTTTGAATTGTGGCATCTCAACAAACGTATATTCATCGCCAAATTATTTACAATGCCTTGAACTTATTATAAAGCAATTTCATCCTGAAAAAACAAGGAAATATATTGCTTTCTGAGAATCTTTTCTCGTTCTATTCACATAGTTTTTTAACTTTGTCTGGTTCACAGAGAATGTCTGTTGCAGATGTTTTCTTCTACGTTCGCATACGATGATGCCAAAAATGCAAGGCATATCTAATCAGAAGAAACAACACTAGAAGGATGAAACCATTAAAATAAAGCTTAAATTCACATTTACTAAACAAAATCAAACGATATGGAAAGAAGTTTAGAAAAATAAGAAGTGTTGAAAGGGTAAAGGGATGTTAAATCGGAGTATGGTTTGTAAAGGCAGATTTATTGTATGGTTTGATGTTCAGCGTTCTTTAATCATCATGTGCGATCATAACAACTAGGAAGGAAAATTGACTGTGTTTTGGTTTCACATTTATAATGTGTAGTTGGTTTTTGATTATTTAAATTACAAAGATATTGGTGTATCTTTAATGATGATAATGTTAAAAATTATATACATATTTATTTTCCAAATACGGCGTAAGTGGAGATAATTAACAGAAAATACTTATTATATTTCTCCTTTTCACTACACATAAAACAAATGGATCAATTCAACTCCAAAGTTGTGAGACATAATATTTAGGCCTAAGATACGTTAACCATTGTAACCTATATTTTCTGTCTGAATGCGACATCATTCTGCAATATTTATCATGTTATCTACAGAAACAGATGTACATAAGGCATAAACATCGTTTGGCAGTTCTTTCCAAACCTTTTTTCTAACTGCGGACAAAGTATTTCCTACTAAAAACGTTTACTTAACGTTTCGTACTTTATCTTATTAAAGTGTTGTTATATTGTAAAGCAACATCTTCAGTGTATGTATTTCAAAAATAATATTACTAATTTTTTTCAACCGTATTGCGGACTGGCAGAAACTGTCAGGTAAAACGGTTTGAATATATTATGGTGGTAGTAAAATTTGAAAATTAGTATATGGCGAATTATGTGTATGAAAAAAAAGGGTCTTTATGTAATTTAAACACAGAATCTAGGCAGTATATCTTTCCAGAAACCTTTAGCTGTTACGGAAGTGGAAAATTTATCACGGAACTGACTATCGTCACTTTACCTGCAGAAAATATTGGACCCACGATAGTTCTGGACAAAGACTCTTATTACCATAACGTTCGCGACCTATAATCAGAAGCTAAAATCCAAATGTTTTTTCAAGTAAACTACAACGATAAAAACAAATACTACAAGACGTAAAATCTTACGGAGGTAGGGGCAACAAATCTGTTGTTGTTGTTGTTTTGAATTAAGCACAAAGCTACACAATGGGCTATCTGTGCTCTGCCCACCACGGGTATTGAAACCCGGATTTTAGCGTGGAAGTCCGCAGACATACCGCTGAGCCACTGGGGGGCGGCAACAAATCTACCAGATTAATATTAGAGTTCTAATGCACTACATAAAAAAGTATAATAGGAGAATTTTCAACTCAAAATTAACTCGTGATACAAAATAATGTTTTCAGACAACCTTAACTAAATCACCAACTAATTAAAAAATAATTTTCGTCTTCTGGACTGTTGGCTTCTAGCCGTTAAACATCACGTCCTGTTGATGATACACAGTTTCTAGTTTTGAATTTTCTCGTCTCACAAAACAGATTTAATACGTATTACTTTACGACTGATTTGTTGCAATGGCTTTGATTTTGCTGTCTGTTTCACTGATAAAAAGTTTTTGAGAAAAAAAGTTACTTAATCTCATACTATTTCTATTTTGGTTTAATTCTGTACCACTTCCCTTGCTCCCCAGTGGCACAGCAGTATGTCTGTGGACTTACAACGCTAAAACCCGGTTTTCGATATCCGTGGTGGGCAGATAGCCCATTGTGTAGCTTAATTCAAAATAGCAATAATAATAGCACTTCTCTTACGGAGCAGATGGTTAGAGCGCTTAACTTGCTACTGAGGTTCATCCACGAAACAAGCGTGCACTTTCAGCCGTGGGGGCCTTATAATGAGACGGTTAATTTTACTATTCGTTCGTAAAAAAGTAGCCCAACAGTTGGCGGTGGGTGGTGGTGGCTGTCTCCCTTGTCTCTAGTCTTTTACTGGTAAATTAGGGACGGCTAGCGTACCGGTTTCGGGGAATTCGACTTGTCTAGTCGAATAGTGAGATTTCAATGTTACTATAAAAGTGCGTTCATTGTCTGTTTTGAAATTTTGCACAAAGCTACTCGAGGGCTATCTGTGCTAGCCGTCCCTAATTTAGCAGTGTAAGACTAGAGGGAAGGCAGCTAGTCATCACCACCCACCCCCAACTATTGGGCTGCTCTTTTACCAACGAATAGTGGGATTGACCGTCACATTATACACCCCCACGGCTGGGAGGGTGAGAATGTTTAGCGCGACGCGAGCGCGAACCCGCGACCCTCGGATTACGAGTGCACGCCTTTAACGCGCTCGGCCATGCCAGGCCACGTTCATTGTCTGAAAATGCAAATGCATTATTAAAGAAACAGGATTCGAACAATGAACCCTTGGATCAAGAATATAGGTAGGTTAACAAAGAGGCTCTGCTAACTATGCTATATGATGCTCAACCTTAAAGAAGTAGAGAAGAATTTCAAATTTCTTTTGCCGTTTTATTATATATGAAAATAAAACGAAGAACATGGCTGCACTGCCCCTATATGACAAAAACAAACAAATTCATCAGTTTATGGAAGTGATTATATATTCTAAACACTAGAAATTTACGTATTTTGTTACTTCAAATAGATTTTGGCTTTTAGAATTACACTTTCAGTTTATTAATAAAAATAACAATATTCTGTTGTACAAACCATTGGTAACCAGTCTCTCTTTTAGAAGTCTAACAAACTGACATTTGAAGTTAACAATAAGTTATAATTACATAAAAAAATAACTTATCGCATTTCACAGCAAATTATTAAGTGTAAAATAAAATATCTTCATATGGGTAAAACTTTTATGATTAATTTGTTTTGAATTTCGCGCAAAGCTACACGAGGGATATCTGCGCTACCGTCCCTAATTTAGCAGTGTAAGACTAGAAAGAAGGCACCTAGTCATCACCACCCACCGCCAATTCTTGGGCTACTCTTTCACCAACCAATAGTGGAATTGACCATAACATTATAAGGCTCCCATAGCTGAGAGAATGAACATGTTTGATTTGACCCAGCGACCCTCGGAGTCGAGTGCCTTAACGACATGGCCATGCCCGGCCGAAACTTTTATGAAAACACTAGGAATATAATTTATTTTAGGTTTTATCTTTTTTTATTATTAATATTTCCTTTTCATTTTGTTAATATTATTTTCATTGTGTATAATTTCGAAACTTTGTTTCCTTAATCTGAATTTTGTTACTATAAAATTCTCACAAATGTGTAATTGATGGAGGAGTTACTTAATCTACTCTTTATCTTGAAAATGCCTCCTCCCCCTCGGTGGGGCAGCGATAAGTCCTCTAATGTACAATGCTAGAATCAAGTGATTCGATTCTAGTGAGCACAGCAGATGGCCCAATGTGGTTTTGCTATAAGAAAAACACACATTTGAATATGTATATCACATTTCTTACAATTCAGTGTCAAATCTTCCCTCGATTTTGTCCAACTTAACATTCTAAAATTAAGAACCTGTTTCTGATTTTCATGTACATATATCATACTTAAATGAATACTGTTCACATGAATTAAAAATATCTGATTCTCTCTGTTAAAAACAACACAAAACCAAAATGCAAAAGAAACATTTCATTGACACAATGGTGCCAGTAAGTGTAGTGATAGCATTTTACTTTTCCCTACAACTGAATTTCGGTATGTCTCTTTGCTAGTATTATATTCAAAGGTAACTATTTTCAAGTCTTATAGATTTATCATTAAAGAGACAGTTATGTCGTAAATTAGTAGGTCGATAAGAAACTTGAAAGTTTTTAAAAATGATACGCCATACAGTTAAAAAAAATGCCTGTATGCGGTGTTTTATATAATAAACAGTGTGTGAGTCAATGACGTTATTCCTGATGAAACTGGTGGTTCAGAAAAAATGCAGTGGAAATTATTTTTAGCCATAAATAACAACACGAAACATTTTTAACATTAACGTTCCATCATTACAACATTATTTGTAATACGAATTATCCAACACATACTAATTTCTAACTCAGCAATAACTTCAATCTGCTACAATTGCATATTAAGTAGAACCAAAAATAACTTCAATTTGCTATAATTGTTTAATAAACAGAACCAAAAATTCAACAATAATAAGAAAAGTAAGCTTCACAGACTCGATAATCTTTCTG
Source organism: Carcinoscorpius rotundicauda (assembly GCA_011833715.1). Lineage (NCBI taxonomy): Eukaryota > Metazoa > Arthropoda > Merostomata > Xiphosura > Limulidae > Carcinoscorpius > Carcinoscorpius rotundicauda. The sequence goes on along the minus strand of CM022399.1, from coordinate 53,561,095 downwards.
TAATAACGAGAATCTTGGAAATAGCCCATCTGCTCTCAGAATCTTCCGTTAAAACACACTAAACCTTTGTTTGCTGTTAATCAACAGCTTGGAGCACTCACTGGCTCCGATAAATCTCTTGGACGAAACCTGCCTGGAAACAAATTAATTTTACTTGTAATGAACTGTGAAAACTGTTTTAGCATTCTTCCTAAAACGCCTTAAATTCGTAAGATTTCGTTAATGTTATCACCTTTTCAAGTGGGAAAGGATAAGCATTTGTTTAAGCTATGTTACCATAAACTTACTAACACTACACGTATATATGTATATTTGTGTGTGTGTAAGGTGAGTCCAATACCTAGGATACCCCGTCGCGCAAAACATGTTCGCCCTTTCAGCCGTGGGGGCGTTATAATGTTACGATCAATTCCACTATTCGTTGGTAAAAGAGTAGCCCAAGAGTTGGCGGTGGGTGGTGATGACTAGCTGCCTTCCCTCTAGTCTTATACTGCTAAATTAAGGACGGCCAGCTCAGATAGCCCTCGAATAGCTTTGTGCGAAATTAAAAACAAACAAAAAATCCCTAGGATAATTTTGAAGATGGAAAGGTTCCTGCTGTGGTTTTCAATGTTACAAAAGGAAGCAGAAGGTAATATTATCATAAAGGAAATCACGCTTCGTATTTCTCTGAAATACACATAAACACACAGTAAACTTGCCTTCTGAATAATGCCTCCTTCTGGAAACGACTCGCAATATTCAATTACACTAAAAGCGTGAGTTGATGTTATATATATATTTTAAGATTCATATTTTCCAATACAAGTTGATCTTTTATTATACGCACATTTATAGCTTTATACCCTTTAGAGCTTTCACATTCACTTTTAAGGTTGAAGATCAGATTCACTTTATTACTGTACTGTAGCATTGATGTTCTGTCTAAAAAGAAATAAAACGCGTACAGCAAATAAAAATTTCAATAAAGAGGGCTTCAACGTGAATAGCTTGTTTATTTGAATCAATATCTATTATTTACTTTATTCCTATACAGCTAAAATAGTGACTGTTCCATTTGCGTTTACAAAGATGTATATATCCATCTATATAGATATATAAAATGTCATTCTATCGAACTCCATCCAACATCGGAAATATTTGATCTACAAGTCTTATTTCTGTCATTTTCATAAGACGAGTGTTGTAATACGGATATAATACTCTTCATGTTTGTGCACTTTACCTTATACAGTCCTTTTCTTTCGGATTCAATCAATACGTACTTTTTGGTAGCTAACGATGATTTCTTGGTTTCTTTAACATTCCTACGAAAATTGGGGTCTAATAGGCCCCAGAGCAACTTGAAAGGTTATTAATATTAGGCTAATAATTTTGTATTTAAATGAAATTGCCATTAACTGACCCTATCCCTTTATATTTTAAGGAGCAATAATATTTTGACTTTTCACTAAGGGTATCACTTTAGTGGATGTAAATATTTTTTTCGTAGGAGTGTTAGGTTCGGTATGTTTTTTATCAGAGCATTTGTTTGTTCTGAATTTCGCGCAAAGCTACTCGAGGGCTATCTGCGCTAGCCGTCCCTAATTTAGCGTGCGACTCGTAATCTGAAGGTCGAAGGTTCGCATTCCCTTCGCGCCAAACATGCTCGCCCTTTCAGCCGTGGGGGCGTTATAATGTTACGATCAATCCCACTATTCGTTGATAAAAGAGTAGCCCAAGAGTTGGTGGTGGGTGGTGATGACTAGCTGCCTTTCCACTAGTCTTACACTGCTAAATTAGGAACGGCTAGCACAGATATCCCTCAAGTAGCTTTGTGCGAAATTCAAAAAAACAAACAAACCCGAATTTAGCAGTGTAAGACTAGTGGAAAGGCAGCTAGTCATCACAACCCACCACCAACTCTTGGGCTACTCTTTTACCAACGAATAGTGGAATTGACCGTAACATTATAACGCCCCCATAACTGAAAGGATTAGCATGTTTGGTGCGACCGGAATTCGAACCCTCGACCCTCGGATTGCGAGTCGAACGCCTTAACACACTTGGCCATGCCGAGCCATTCTTAGGGTAAAGCCACATCAGGGTATTTGCTGAGTCCTCCGAAGGGAACCGAACCCCTGATTTTAACGTTGTAAATCCGTAGACTTACCATTGTACTAAACAAATATAAGTTTATGTTCATCAACTGACCCGAGCGGGCTTTCTTTAATGCAATATTCGACAGGCGGTGGGAGGGGAGAAACTATTAAGAATTATATTTGAAAATTAATGAAATTATTTGTTTGAGAAATTCACGAAAAGAATTGTCTTTGAAAAATCGTCTCTAACTTTAAATCCATAAATAAGAGGGAAGGCAGCTAGTAAATAGTAATGGCCTATTTCGGGCTATTTTTGGGTGATTGAACAGTACGACTTGAACGTCATTTCTATACTGTATCTCTGGTCCTAAATATAGAATACGTTTTGTTTAGAAACAATTCGCAAACCACAAACCTTTAGATTCACAGTACACTAACTATCGGTTGTTGTTGCTGTTGTTTTGAATTAAGCACAAAGCTACACAATGGGCTATCTGTGCTCTGCCCACCACGGGTATCGAAACTCGGATTTTAGCGTGTAAGTCCGCAGACATACCGCTGAGCCACTGGGGGGCACTAACTATCGAAAAACATAAGTCAATTAAAAATTATTAGTGTGATAATAAACAATAACCTATTCATGTACAAACTTCACAGCACTTACAACTGAAATTGAAACAAACCTTCCATTATTCGCCATCTGTTGTCAGGAGACAAATATTTATAATTATATTTAACCTTTTTAAAACAATAAAAAATAAGCAAGTGTTTTTTTAAGTTTAACTAGCAGCTTGTTACACAAGTTGAGAAATATAAGTAAATTAAGATATATCTACAAACGACTTAACTAATGACGTACAAGAAATATAACATAAATGATCAAAATCCAATGGCAAATAAATGATTAGAAATGAACTATTTTGTAATCATTACAACCTATCAAAAAAGCACATTGATCAAACAACGAGTGTTAACTGTCTGCTACTCAATGTTTTCCCTTTAACTTTCAACAACAACAAAAGTAAAAATTGTGTACGAATACACTCCTTGGCAATAAGTCATTTCGCACTGTACTGGAACAGCACCCTCTTTGTTTTCAATGGATACGTTCTCATTGTATTGGGTTAGAGTTCTTTAATGGTTTCGTTTCAGGTGTTGTCCAGATGCTACAATTTGTTAATCACGAGTGGTGACATAAATGTTTGTAACATAGCTTAATATTAAAGCCAAATGGGTTCACCGTGTCCTTGTCTCGAACGTTTAGTGGAATCCTATATCTATGCACGTGCGCGAAAATGTATACATCTCCAGCATGAATACAAACATTGTACATGATATTTAAACAGTTGTCCATATACATATATGATATAGCAATGTACGAGAGAGAAGCAGGGCCTGATAATCTATTATCTTTAAAAAAAAACTAATTTTGCTTTCCATGATTTCTGAATCGAAGATTATTCCTTGTTATGAGTAGGTACCAATTTAGTTGTAACATTTATCGATTATGCATAAATAGATTTATCGTGTAACTACACATGTGTAATAAGGTTGTTTCGGGTGTCAGCCATCTAGTACAGATGTTTATATGCAAAATAATGTTTTTATTCTGTTTTAAAAAACAACAACAACTCTGGTTTATAAATGTTTGTACACAACCTGAGGGTTATTAAGGAGCTTATAGAAATAGTTGCACATATTTTTTTGGAAAACGCAATTTTGACGAACTAAAACTGGACAAAATCATTAATGGTCCTGATAAAAAAAAACGGCCAACACCTTGCTTGAATCAGTGACTATTTTGCGGCACGCTGGCATAAGCAACACTGTGCAATGAAAACATAAATGTGGTTTATCTAAATATTAACATTTTTTGTGCTTTGTAACACTTTAAAAGCGCTTAAGAGGAGTTTCTAATAGAGAAAAATCTAAAGAAATTCGTAATGCTCCTTTTTAACACAAAAATATAGACGTAGAAAATATTAAATACTTATAATACATTAAACACTAAATGAAACATTTATCTATGACGTCTTCCAAAAGGTAGGTTTAAACAGAAACAGAATCTAAGATTTCAATAATACTTTGCCAGAAAAATTATCTAAAAACTGTACTTAGTTGCATAAAGAATTTGTTTTGTACACTTCTGAAAACCTAAAGTACGTGTAAAATATAAGTGTTTGTTTGTTTGTTTTTTAATTTCGCGCAAAGCTATTCAAGAGCTATTTGCGCTAGCTGTCCTTAATTTAGCAGTGTAAGACGAGAGGGAAGGCAGCTAGCTAGTCATCACCTCCCACCGCTAACTCTTGGGCTATTCTTTTACCAACGAATAGTGAGATTAACCATCATAATATAACGCCCCCACGGTTGAATGGGGCGAGCATAATTGGTGCGACGTGGATTCGAACCTGCGATCCTCAGCTCACGAGTGGAACGCCTTAACCCAACTGGCCAAATAATATATGAAATTGAAAATTTATCATCTCGCTCCTATCTTTGTACGGGTTTCAGAAGTTTCTTTGACAATATACCTTCGAAGCTAAATTTTCACCTTTAGTTTACGTTGGTATCTACATTTTCTGTAACAGACTATTATTTTATTTTTTATTACGTTTTGCAAGACCAAACGAGAGCTACCTTCAACCTTACGACATGCTTGTGTATATTAATAGATATATATATGTATAAATAATCTAAATTATTCATTACATATATGTATTGTTATTTTCAATAAAAGTTTATAAAATTTAATTTTGAAAAGCCTAGGAAAGAGGATAGCGACACCTATATTAGTAGTTTTTTTTGCCACATTTTAAGTCATTTCCGGAATAAATTTGTAAATCAAAACTTAATTACTGCATTCATCGTGCTTCACAAATAAGATACTTGTATATTATTATACACTGCATTTTGAAGGAATGCACAACTGTTTCGTAGAGACAGCTTCCAAAAACATAAAATAGGAAAAACGAGTAGCACATTGACTACCAGACATCAATCAATTTTGAAAGTTCGTGTACAATATTGATAAACTTTCCTTAATACTGACACCGTTGAAAACTTTCATGACTCGATAGTATCAGGTAGACTTTTGTGTAGATATATATTAAGTCGCTTCTAAGGAAGTAAGATACATCTTCAGATAAAGTTTGCTCTTCTAAGATGATCAAAGATGGAGGAGTGAGGTATTCTGAGAATATGGGTGTCGTCGTTAATACTAAGAACTACAGATACCAGCTTTGAAAGATAGCAGACATCTATCTGCCTTGTGAACGTATATACCTTATTTTCTTTTAATTAGACTTGTAACTCTAGAATTTCCACATTATCATTCGTATATAATTTAAAAACTGATATTTATATGATAACATCACAACTGTATCATACTGGTTTAAATTCAATCCTCTTCGAATATATACCAATATTGGACCAAAATAACACACACGTTAGGACAATAAAACTATGATGTAAGTATTCACATGGTGAAAATGATCTCTTGTTGAAACAATATATGCTTTTCGTCCAATCAAAATTAACTAAACATTACAAACATTTCTGTGAACTCTGAATATGGCATTTTGAGGTTTGTTTTAATGATTCATAAGGGATACACATGAAAGGTATTGAAACTGAAAGAACACACCTCTACATATATCACTTTACTTATATATACTTCCAAATAAAAGAAAAATAGAAGTCCTCACTTCCACTTTGACTAAACCTAGAGTATCCCCAGAAAAAGTAAACTTTGTAGCATAGAGTATTTCTAAGAAGATTAGAGATACTGCTACTGAAAAAGTTATATTTAAATATTCTAAATGTGCAGTAAGTGACATTAGAATTGCTTGTTAGGGAAAGTTGATTTTATTACTAATTCTTATTAAGTTACTATTTTCATTTTATTTTCATAAATATGAAATTCAAAACCAAATTATTATCCAAACATTGTGTTGTGTGATTTTTTGACTCAAAGCAACATAATGGGCTATAAAAGATCTTTGATTATGGAAAATCAAACCACAGATTTCACAGTTGCTAGATCATGAATTTAGCACCAATCCACTGGGAGTGTAAAAATACTGTAAATAAGGAAATGTTTCCCAATAACTTTAATCTGTGAAAGTAAATTCCTATTAAGGTTTATATCGTTTATATAAATATGTAAGTAAGATCTTATAATTTTAACAGGCCTTCGGTAGAGGGCATTTTTGTTCGAAAAAAAAACAAGAAAAAAAAACACCCAATCTGTTCTTAATTTGAGCTGAACATTTGAGGGCATTTGCATTGACTTTGAAAAATGGATTTTCCACACTCTTTTAGCGTTGGAACTGCGAAGAGTAATTTGAAGTGTTCAGATGATTGAAATCAGTCAGCACATCTGATATTAACAGTTAAGCACAAGAGGAATGAGTCTCCAAATAGCATAAAGAAGTATTTTGAAATAGTTAAGAACAACCTTGGTAGATATTGTGCAGCAGAATTAGTATTATATTATGACAGTAGCTGCTTCCGAAGTGTTCCCTGTCTGCTCATCCCACTGCTGATTATCGTGATGTTTTGACCTTCCGTAGTGAATTGCAGTGGAATCGTTCGTATTTCAACTGAAAGCCAAACATAAAAACGTGATCGCAGGGACAAAAAAATGTTAGCAATTGCTCAATTAATGATGCTGAAAACGTGGCTTTATTTATGTATACTGAATTTAGTTCTAGTGGGTAGACCTTAATACTATTTAGTGTAAAGACTTGAGGATGCTGTATTTCACTTTAAAATTATTAATTACTAAGTTGTCTGAAAACCAATCTCTGTGGGAGTTTCCGTATTGAATTTACTTTTAATATTCAATAAACTGCAGTGTTCAGGCGCCCCTTTGGTCCTGAGGGATGTGTTAAAAATATGATGCATACAAAGGCACTCTCACTACCACAAAAATCTGATAGGATTAATTTCTCATTGCCTTTATCCTGTAACGTTGTCTATCCTATGTACACTCTCTTTTGTCTTAGCATGCCAAGCGGTGGAGTAGGGAGTACAATTTTGAACATTAGCCCCCTTTTCTACTTAATACATCCCAGTGTACACTCTCGCAATATCTTTCGATACTCGAACACCCTTTTCCTGCACAGTTAAAAACAAAGAGCGAATCCATGATGGAAGATTATTTGATTGTTTATTGTTGTTTTTTATTTCGCGCAAAACTACTCGAGGGATATCTGCGCTAGCTGTCTCCAACTTACCAGTGTAAGACTGGAGAGAAAGGAGCCAGTCATTACCACCCACCGTCAACTCTTGGTCTACTCTTTTATCAACGAATAGTGGGATTGTCCATCACATTACAAAGCCCCCACGGATGAAAGGTCGAGCATGTTTGGTGTGACGGGGATTCGACCCTGCAACCGTCGGATTACAAGTCAAGCGCCCCAACTACCTGGCCATACCCAACAAAAAGCGATTTATATACCGACATTTGTAGTAATACAGCGTATGATTTAAAAATTAAATGTGAGTGCACCGAATGTATATTAACTCATAGATACTACATACTCTACAGTGTTTATATTTGACTTACAGATCTTTCTTTGAAATCATTTCTTGTAATTCTGTCTCAACACATTATTACCTTTGCATTTAAGATTCAAAGTTATGGATACACTAGAAAAACAAATTACCCTCACTATACAAGCACAGCTGTTAATAATAATTCCTTTTGTCCACGCAGATGAAAAAACAAAAACTTACTAACTGAAAGATATATTTATGATGCTAAAGAGATATCAACAAAAACCCTACATAAAAAACAGTTATGTTTACGATAAGATTACGCAAATTATAAGCATACAGGATATCATTATTTTACTGACAATCGGATACACCGTTTTTTTTTCTCTCTTTCTGTAAAATAATACAATTCCATCCTCTGAGTGGAGGACCAATGTACTTAGCTTAATTACTTTCGTCGTGAACAATAAAACGTTATAATACTAGTAATTTCTTCGATAAATGAAAGAGGTACAAATAACTTGTTAACCTGAAGACAATCTGAGAAGGTCGAAACATTTTTCTATGCTTTAATAGTAAAAGTGTTAACATTCAAACAAGCCGACCTGAGATTTATTTCATAAGTTTAGTACTTTACCGTTTATTTCCTGAATAAGTTGTAGATTGTTCTACGCAGACACGAACGTGGACTGTTTGTTTGTTTTGAATTTCGCACAAAGCTACTCGAGGGCTATCTGTATAGCCGTCCCTAATTTAGCAGTGCAAGACGAGAGGGAAGGCAGTTAGTCATTATCACCCACCGTCAACTCTTGGGCTACTCTTTACCAACGAACAGTGGGATTGACCGTCACATAATAATGCCCCCACGGCTGAAAGGGCGAGCATGTTTGGCGCGACAGGGATGCGAACCCGCGACCCTCAAATTACGAGCCGTACGACTTAACACGCTTGGTTATGCCGGCCCTAACGTGTACTGTATATGACTTTAAGAGTACAAGTAACACCGGTGTAGCATTGCTTTTAGTTCCTTCCAAGTTATAATTAGCTTTATTTTCTTTCAAATGCCTTTATTAAAAGGTAATTATTATATATTTGGCATACTGAGTGTTAGAAAGAATTGCTATTTGTATAGGTCTAGTCTACAGCTTGTGCTTTGAAGTACGTATCTGACGCAAGAGTACGGTATATTTATACAGCTGCTATTATTTTTAAAATAAAACTTTAAATTTAACGTTAAGGATGGCAGAAGGTTATATAGGAGAAATGTAGTATTTGAATTTTACAGATGTTTCTTTTTTATTAGTTTATGGACGTAAACTTTCGTTTTCTGTCAAATCTTCTAAATCCTTTCAATCTTACATGTACTAGTATGCGTGTCAATGTAATAAGTACAAATAACTAACTGGGTTTACTCTGACTCCATCTTATTTTTGTGCCAGTCACATACTGTCCAAGTCATTTATTCACTTTGGCATTTCGGTACTTCCCATAAGGAATGTGGCTGAAAAATATATACAGACTTCATCTTTTCTACTTTGTTAACAGGAGTGATTTATTGACATGAGTAACAAATGTACTCTGGGAAATTTGACATATCCCAATAAGTATATAGTTCATGATTCTCTTGACCTTATCCAGCTTTTTCTTTCATATAGATTTAGTTCTCTCTCCCTACTTCAGAAATAAATTATGATTATTCATAGTTCTGTAAACATACTATGTCAGTCTATGGACTGTACTTTGTTTATGTCAGTCAAACACGGATTGAACATTGTTCGTGTCTGACATACAAATAAAGTGTTTTCTTGTAATAACTGTAGCCTTTTTATCTTCAGCTATTTCAGGTAGAAAGTCATGTTAACTCTGCAACTAATCTTCCACTGAACTTCTCGTTATAGTACACAGATATTATTGTTACTCATTGGAAATTGACGTATCTGGGAATATCACATTTGCTACAAAAGACATCTATACATCAATCAGAATAGTTTACTGAATTCTGTGTATACAGAAATGAATTACCTGGTAATGGTTGCCCAGCTTATTGTTGGTGCTATATGACCGACACTTTGAGTAACAATGAATTCTGTGTATACAGGAATGAATTAACTGGTGATGGTTGCCCAGCTTATTGTTGGTGCTATATGATCGACACTTTGAGTAACAATGAATTCTGTGTATACAGGAATGAATTACCTGGTGATGGTTGCCCAGCTTATTGTTGGTGCTATATGACCTACACTTTGAGTAATAATGAATTCTGTGTATACAGGAATTAATTACTTGGTAATGGTTGCTGAGCTTATTGTTGGTGCTATATGACCTGCACTTTGAGTAACAATGAATTCTGTGTGTACAGGAATGAATTACCTGGTAATGGTTGCCCAGCTTATTTTTGGTGCTATATGACCTACACTTTGAGCAACAAATTACTTCAAATATGAAATAGATCTAAAACTTCATCACAAAGAAATGCAAGACCTTTCCGCAAACTTCATTCAGAGACTCAAAAGATGTGTGCAATGACATTATAGAATTGCATTAGCTGCTAAGGATTAAATAGGGGCCAGGCATGGCCTAGCGCATTAAGGCGTGCGCTTCGTAATCTGAGGGTCGCGGGTTCGTTCCCGAGTCACGCTGAACATGCTCGCCCTCCCAGCTGTGGGGGAGTTTATAATGTGACGGTCAATCCCACTTTTCGTTGGTAAAAGAGTAGCCCAAGAGTTGGCGGTGGGTGGTGATGACTAGCTGCCTTCCCTCTAGTCTTACACTGCTAAATTAGAGACGGCTAGCACAGATAGCCCTCGAGTAGCTTTGTGCGAAATTCCAAAAACAAACAAACAAAAGATAAAAGTATTCGCTTTCTAGGAACTCCAAATTTGAACCGTGCTATCAGTGAAAACATTCTCACTAGATTTGGCATTCAGGGTTAAAGTGAACAGTACATTTCTAGAAACTCCAAATTTTAAACCATTTTGTTATCGAACACACTACAAGTAGTAGCTGAGACACGATTTTGTCTGAAAAACACATTAATTTATTTATTTGCGTAAAACGATACCATAAATTATCACGAAAAGGTTGGGAATTAGAAACAATTATTAAAAACCATCCATATCTTATTCTAAAACTTCATACAATAAAACAATGAATGACATTAAATTACTTCCCATTCTCATAATGCAAACTACTAATTGATCAAAACAAACCCAATAAATAACGCATTCAATCTAAACACTATAATCTCTTAGTTTACCACATCCTCATAGCCAGAACACTGCTTCTGACGTGTTACTACTTACTCGATATAAGAAATGAGGATGTGTACAATAGACCATTAAGCACAATGTTACTAAAACAGTTTGGTCTTTACTATGATAAACTGCTCGAATGACCACAACTTTTAAAAGAGTCCAAAATTCGTTTTTTTTTTATGTTTATAGATAAGCCAACGATCTTTAAGTGAAACTATCAGCATAGTGTCTAGAGTTAAGGCACTAATTCTTAATTGAAACTATCATCATAATGTCTAGAACTAAGGCGCTTATCCTTAAGAGAAAGTGTAGTCATGGTCTTTTCATCGTATAAAGCAACATACTATTGTTACACTTGTCACCTGAAAAAAAAAGGAAACAAACAACTGAATAATCTTCACATTATTTAGGAAGTTTCCCTATAGAAAAAACTATACATAAATAAGATTTTAAATGTATAAACATCTGTCATCAGCCAGCTCAGCCAATAAGTTTTAATTTGAATGAAAATTTTTCTTTGGTATTGCACATAGCAGATGAAATGCTATTTTTTCAGACCTCTGAAAATAAAATAAACCTTTAATAAAAAGACTAAGAAGAATGTAGCTTATTAGGCTTATTTTTTATTCTTCAAACTCTACGACGTTAAAGGTCTCAGCTTACTTTGTGTATGTATTTACTGATATTTTATATGATTTCAAGTTTAATGTCCAACCGACAAACCACCAGAATAGCATATTCTTATTTTTACATGGTATGCATAAATTAAAAACTTCGATATACAATAACGAAACCGTACATGAAGTTTTGAATGAAATAACATTCTACCTGTGACTAAAAGATATTTGTTATGAGCACACTTTTTCAATTACGTTTTCATTTGTTACACTGATGTAACGAAGATTAGTTATCCTAGCAAAGAAGTTAGCTTTAATTTTTTATACTTTTGATAATGTACATTTATGCTTCACTAATACATATAATTCCTATCTGTAAATATTTTAACAGATTTTTAAATCTTGAAAACGTTAATAAGACAAAAATGTCTTCACAATTCACTCTAACGAAAGGCATTTGTTTTGAATTTCGCGCAAAGGTGCAATAAGGCAATCTGCACTGGCCGTTTCTAATTTAACAATGAAAGACTAGAGGAAAGGAAGCTTGTAATCCCCACTCACCGCCAACTCTTGGGATATTCTTTTACCAAAAATAGTGGAATTGACCGAAAATTGTAACACCACCAGGGCTGAAAGGACGAGTATGTTTGATGTGACTGGGATTCTAAACCGCGATCCCCAGATTACGAGCCGAGCGTCCTAATCACGTGGCCATGCTGGGCCCGAAGTAAATGCGAGTGCTGTAATGAACTAAAAAGCGACTGATCTTAAATTTATTTTCGAAACGTATAAATATGAAAGTCTTTCTGCATATGTGTATAATACGAATAAAGCTACTGTTAACATCTAAAGCACACATCATCACTAGCCGCTAGAATACAATAATTATCTTACACGTAATAATATCTGAAGTAACAGCAGAAAATATTGTGTAGCGTGAAATCGGAATTTCTGATAATTACTTAATGAAAGAGATCAAATTGTGTGAAAACAAAATAAAAATGAATCTTTATTTGCAACAAGACCAAACAAAACACAGGACAATGCAAAGATTTTATTTGCAAAGCAAACCTGATCAAGATCTTATGAAAATCGGAATAGGAACAAAAATATGTTATGTTATTGAAAATTCTAAAATCAAAAATAAGGAGGTTATTCTCCAAGGTTTGATAAGACCCATCACACATGTGAAGCACTACAGACGCTACGTAGTATACTAATCAAATTATACAAAACCCCTTCTATGGATGTGTTTGAACTGACATCATAGGGTCACGACTTATAACTAAATAACCAAAATAACCGCAAATGATAAGTAAACAAGGACCGATTCTAACTAATTAAAGTTACACATACGACTAAAGCCGAGGACATGTAATCGTAATTGTGTTATTGCATTTTCGGCAAAATAAATATTTACACGCTTAAACTAAAAACAAATGAAACATGTTATTTTACGTGAAATGACATGTTTTCGTTTTCCTGATATAAGAGTTTTGAAATACATTTGAAACTGGTATAATGAAAGAAAATAAACAAATAAAAAAGTAATTCAGGAAAACAGAAGAAGAGACAATGTTTTAACAACAGAGTAAAACGAACCAGCTTTTTACCTCTACACGTAAAATCTGGCTTTCAACAGACTCAAGTACACCATACTGAACGTTTTGATTAATTCAACATAAATGGGTTACCAAAGTAGCCGGTTTTAAATTGATACACTTTTGATTAACGAACATTCCAACTTTGCAACACAAAAAAAGCGTTTCGGATGATAAATCATCAACTGAAGTAAAAAACACACTACTGCTGCTACTGCATTGTTGTTATCACGTTAAAAAATTATAATGTCGCATGACTCACATCTTTATTATTGGTTGTGCAAATAAAACGAAAAGAAGAAAACGTGCTAACGTTGAAATTGTAACAGAAAAAAGATATTTTTTTTATTATCACGAATAATTCGTATTTCAAAATTTTCAAGCTATTATTGTAAAGAAGTCAACCAAAATAACTACAAATTTTGGTTTGTAAGACTACCTGGATAACAGATTTTAGTGCTATAATGTACTAATTTCAGGCAGATACATGATGAGGATGAAATTCCGCTCACGTAAACTGACAGGTACTTAGGATAAACTTTTAAGAAATAAATACAAAAAGTGGTTTATTTTGAAACAAAATGTAAGGTAATACTGCAAAATATTAAAAGAAAACGTGAGGGTCATACAGATTCTGTAGCATCGTTGATAAAAGAGCCTTTAAAAAACAGAAAACCTAACTGGAAAAATCTAATTACGTTGCACAGAAAAATAATGTGCAACAATATTGAATTGACTAGGAAGCAATAATGTATATTTAATTTGATATTACTTTTAGATGGTCATACATAACCTTGAATCTAAGAAGATTTTCTCTGTAGGTAATACACACTGATAAAAATATCTGAAAACTGATCAAACAATAACACAATTGTAGTGCACGTGTTGAACAGCAGTTTGATTGTTTGCTTTAAATTTCGCGCAAAGCTACACAAGGGCTATCTGCGCTAGCTGTCCCTAATTTAGCAGGGTAAGACTAGAGGTAGGCAGGTAGTCATCATCACTCTCCGCCAACTCTTGGGCTACTCTTTTACCAACGAATAGTGAGATTTACCGCACATTATAACGCCCCCACGGCTGAAAAGGCGACCATGTGTGGTCGCAGGGAAGATTCGAACCCGAGACCTTTATATCACGAGTTAAGTGCCTAAACCACTTGACCATGCTGGGCCATATTAGAATAGAATTGTAAAATATATTACATCTCATATTACAAATCAATTCTTTGAATTTATTGAGCATGTTATTGACAATATTTTAGCACTGTAAGACTAGAGGAAAGGCAGCTAGTCATCACCACCAACCGCCATCTCTTGGGCTACTTTTTATCAACCAATAGTGGCACTGACCATCACTTTATAACGTCACCAGGTTGAAAGGGCGAGAATGTGTGGTGTGACGGGGATTCGAACTCGCGACACTCAGATAACGAGTCGAGTGTCTTAACCGTCTGGCCATGCCGGGCCTTTACTGTAGAACATATAAAACTTCAAAGACAATAAAACCATCATAGGCCTGTGTAATTATAACACAGTCTAAAAAGTTAAACAATTTGAGCTGTTTTAAGGCTTTCAAATAATTTCTAAAACACAGCGTGGTTAACTTTCTCCAAAGTATTTAGGAAATATTTAAATCTGACTATATGAATTTTCCAAAGTATGTCATAAAGCACGAATTGAACGATATTTTGTTTATACAACTGACCAGTGTCTTAGAGTTTTGACTTTGAATTTCACAAAATATTCATATTTAATGTCGCAGGGCTTGTCTAGCACCCTAACAAACACCTTTTATGACACAAGCTAATAAACGCTGACCTCACAACTAGGTCATGCTCAGGCCATAATGAATGACTATAGATAACAAGCTGTTATTAAAAACAGTACTTATATTACAAAACCAAAGACACTTGTCTCTGCTCTGTACGATGCCCTCATCTAGTACAGCGGTAAGTCTCCGGATATACAACGCTCAAATCAGCGGTTCGATTTCCTTCGGTGGGCTCATCAAATAACCCGATGTGACTTTGCTATAAAAAACTCACAAACACACACTCCTATGTACTTTCAAAGAATAGTTTTATATGGATGAAGTAATACGAATCATGGTTATTTCCTACGACATAACAAGTATCACACTTATAGCTCCAGTTTCACTCAGATATAATCTATATATATATAACGTGTACAGAGTTAAAATGGGTTTCCAAAACATGGAGAAAATACACATGTTAAACTAATACTTTACCAATAACTTGTAAGAGTTTGGGTCTTACGTAATGGTACACTAATAAAACTACATGCTGTTCACAAAATCATGGCTTTCTTCACAAACAGTTCTGATTAATTGTACTTATATTGCTGAACAGTATAGATATAGTTGCGTAGATTGAAGTCATGCTCGTCAGCTCCGAAATACAGTGCTTCATCAAAGGACCAACTCTCGATATCGTTAGTGTTTCAGTTCGATGACTGGAAAGAAAAATATAAGTCACTTCGCAGTTGGATAGCTTCTGTAATTTAACTTTCTTGAATAAACGTATATCTCGGAATGTTCAGTTAGTGATGCGAAATTCCAGAATAATTCATTTCAAGCAGAATCAGGCGCCTTCTCACAAGACAAAGGACATGCTGCAATCAGTCTTCCGTGTGTAAGTAAAGAGAATAATCCCAACTTAGTAAAAACACGTTATTATGCTTTTTTTTTAATTTCGCGGAAATCTATACGAAGGCTATCTGCGCTAGCCTTCCCTAATATAGCAGTGTAAGACTAGAGTTAAGGTATCTAGTAATTACCACCCACCGCCAACTCTTGGGCTACTCTTTTACCAACGAATAGTTGGATTAATCGTCACATTATAAGGCCTCCACGGTTGAAAAGACGAGCATGTTTGGTGTGACGGGGATACAAACCCGCGAACCTCAAATTACGAGTCGAACGCCTTAGCCCACCTGGTCATGCCGGGTCGTATTATAATGCAAAATTTTATGCACCTTAACACAGTGAAATACGAGAGAATGCAAGGTAATTTGGACCAAACACCAAATAAAAATATAAATTATTCACTCCAATTTTTATTTATTCTTTCTAATAAATGCATAAAACATACATTAAGTTATTTAGTAAGAGAGACTCTACCCACATTATTGACAGGAAATACATTTTTATCACCCGCGGCACAGCGGCTCAAAGAATAACTCTGATTCTTTCAGGCTCCGCATGGCCAGGTGATTAGGGTGCTCGACTCGTAATTTGAGGGTCGCGGGTTCGAATCACCGTCACATCAAACATACTCGCCCTTTCAGCTGTGAGTGCGATAAAATGTTAAGGTTAATCTCACCATTCCTTGGTAAGAGAGTAGCTCATGAGTTCTTGTTGGGTGGTGATGACAGCCTTATACTGCTAAATTAGAGATCGTTAGCGCAGATAGCTCTCGCGTAGTTTTGCGCGATTTTAAAACTGAACCAAACCCAAGTTTATTTGGTATAAATTTTTATGTCATAGCTCCGTCATCTTTTGACTGACTTGATCTTACTACAGTTTTGAACTCAAGAGGTAAAAACCCTTTGGGTTGATGTATTTGGCTACCTGAAAAAAAAAAATCAAATCTGATACACGCGCGGTCTATGCTTGGTATCGCACGCGTACGAAAAATATAAATAATAAAAAGCAAGAAATAAAACCTCTCGTAAATTAATTCACCCTACTCCTACCTAAAAAAAGTTTCAAGTTTCGGAACTGTGGAAGATTAACTCTGGAATATTAAAGCGACGTCCGACAGTCAAAACGGTCCCCTGGTGGGACTGCGGTAAGTCTTATGATTTATAACGCTAAAGTAAGGGGTTCGATTCCCCTCGGTGTACACAGCAAATAGCTCGATGTGGCTTTGCTAAAGAAAAAACACACACACAGGGAAAACGTAATTTCTCTCGTTAATAAAACACATATATCCTGCATTAAGTTGTTTGATATGTAAATTATAACAAGATCACAGACGTACTGGTTTTATTATAAAATATTATAGACTTTGCTAAATTATTTTTTGATTCTATTAAATATGTCGTGATTGTATAAAGAACCTAGAATGGACGCGTCTGTATTAGGTTTATTGTACAAATTTTAATTCATAGAGTTATGTTTAATTTACTAGGCTGACAATCTAATTACAATTTTTTGTGTCGATATCTGGATATAAAACGGCTATAAATTAGGCGTACTTAAGTAAGATCACTGAGTGCTCTGTTTCAAAAGTAATTAAACCTAACTTTAACAGTAAAAATATTTTTATTTCTTGCTTTTGAAGTTCATATGTCATGCTATGTCATAGCCTGCACAGTCATTTTTTATCGTGATTTACCGCACATGCACGTTTTACTGACGTCACGACAGTACAAACTGCAACATTTAAGTGCCCCTTTTGTGACGTCATTTTAAAGTCAACTGACGAAGAACAATTTAAGTTTTGTTAACCTGAAGATGACCTAATAAGGTCGAAATTTTGATCTATACTTTATTTTAATTAAAGGTTTAATACCCAAACCAGCCGTCTTGAGAAGACATTTTGACTGATAAACAACGCTATCGTACAGCAATGAAAGTGGATAAGACCGGTGGCTCCTACAGATAGCCTTTCGAGAAATCAACAATAAAAGCATAATAATAAGGCGCGCACACACACATATATATAATTTTTGTTGGTTGTATATTTTCAGATATTTTGCAGATTCTATCCATTATCCACAATATATCACATACAAACTGAGAATTATAATATATATATATATATATTATAGAAAAACAACAACAAAGATAGCATGACAATGTATTATAGATCATAACTTTCCTATCTACTTCAATATCACGATCCTCATTATACGTTGCTACAACACTGATTATGAAATTTGAAGATTCAGAGACGTTAAAAATATCAAAACATGTCTAACTTTGCTATAGTAGTTTTCGTTTACTATGAACTTAGTTCTCCTCGTAGATAATCCGTCGTTTTCTTATGTTACGATTTTTTTTTCCGAATTCAATATCATAAGAGAAAATGGAATTACTACTGAAAAAACGTACAGAGGGTAGAAAAATCAATAAATACTTATATTTTTCTTCTTTTTTTACTTACGAAGTGTATGTTGTTTGTTTTTGAATTTCGCGCAAAGTTACACAAGGGCAATATGATTTCGCCGTCCCTAATTTAGCAATGCAAGACTAGAGAGATGACCTAGTCATCACCACCCACCGCCAACTCTTGTGTTACTCTTTTACAAACGAATAGTAGGATTGAACGTCACACTATAACGCCCCCATGCCTGAAAGACCGAGCATGTTTGATGCGACGGGGACTCGAACCCGCGACCTTCGGATTACGAGTAGAGTGTCTTAACCACCTGGCCATACCGAGCCTTATAAAGTATAAAACATATATAAAGATAGCGTTGTACCTTCGGCATCATTTTAGATCATTATTAGTTTGATTAATTTCGCTGATTGCACACGTTTATTGTTTCAATTTGTACGAACTTGAACAGTTTCAAACATGTTGGCTTTGACTTCAAGCTTTTCAAAATCTTGCTGTTAATAAATTGTGTTCCATATCATTCGGCTCAGGACTAAATATACTGTGAATATTCTGATCTTCTCGCATTTACCATACATAAGCCCCCAACTTGTATTCTTACACTTAATATTTCCCGTAATGTATTTCTTAAATCTAGTACCCGAATAGTTGTCGCAATACCCGAATAGTATTGTCAACCGTTTTAAATATCGACTTTCTCCACTTTTCACCTAACTTTTGTTTGTTTTGGAATTTCACACAAAGCTACTCGAGGGCTATCTGCGCTAGCCGTCCCTAATTGAGCAGTGTAAGACTAGAGGGAAGGCAAATAGTCATCATCACCCACTGCCAACTCTTGGGCTACTCTTTTACCAACAAAAAGTGGGATTGACCGTCACATTATAACGCCCCCACGACTGGGAGGGCGAGCATGTTTTAGCGCGACTCAGATGTGAACCCGCGACCCTCAGATAACGAGCGCATGCCTTAACGCGCTCGGCCATGCCAGGCCCACCTAACTTTTAATCTCTTCTTAGTCAAAATTACTTACTACTATAATTAACACATTTAGCAGATTTCAGTAAGTATATCCACTGAAATTCCTTTAAGAGCTTATTTGGTATGTCACAAGTTCAAGAAAAAATGAACCTTACATATAAATAAAGCATCTCCAAACGATACAAAAACAAAACAAACATACCGTATTTTCCGGTTAATAAGCCGAGACCAATTTTCAGCTCTGAAAATGAGGGTTTTTGCTTATTACCGCCCAATAAGCCGAGGTCATTTTTAAGAAGTGTCAAGTTTCTTCAAAATGATTTCTTAGTCTCGTTTCAGCGTCAGCATGCATGTTATGTGTGATTATTGGCGTTCTGTAGTAAAACAGAATGTGTCGTATTGAGACAGAGATGGAATCAATACGTCATTCGTTACTGGCTCCACTCACTGTAACTAGGTAACCAATGAAATTCCAGAATTTTTACTCAGTAATTAAAATCACTAACCCAGGGTATAAATACGCTGCATCACTCACTACCGTCTGTGAGTGGGTTGTGAAATCGTGGGACGATATTAGTGTTGAAACTGTAGAGAAGTCATTTAAAAAATGCAGCATCTCAAATGCAATGGATGGAACGAAAGATGATATGTTGTGGTTGGACGACGACGAGAAAGACAACATTCCACTCACTCAGCTAATAACACCAGAGAATGACCCGTACGACGACCAGGTCTCTGCCGAGGATTGGAATCTATTATTTGGTGCTTCTGACGATGAAGATGATGAATTTGATGGATTTTAATAAATTTCTGAGATTAAAGTGTGTATTTTTTTATGAATTTTGTTATTTCTATGAACATATGTCATTCGTAATGTATAGACCTTTTTCTATTAGTAAATAAAGTTTATTCAACTGAAATAAATTGTGAGATCAAAGGTATGATTTTTGGGCCGATTTTGGTCTTCGGTATTTTTTGGTCCAAAGCTGGTGATCGGCCAATAAGCCAACCCCTAAAAATCAAGTCCAAAATTTAGGGCCAGAAATTCGGCTTATTAGGCGGAAAATACGGTAATTAGTATTAATTTTTTTTCCGCAAAAGCGTTTCTCATATTATTCTGAAGTAGTATTCTTATAAACAAATATTAGTATTAAGAGATATTAAAATAGGAACAGAAAAAATAATGTTTGTTTACATAATGGTGTTATTTAGAGAGTTTAGAATTAATGAGTTACTGGTAGAACACAAGCTGTAAACTGACTCCCCCTACAAACAACACAGCCCGATAAGTATGACGCACACCAGTTTTTGAAGACCGTATATTATTATGTGAATGTTATGCTATAAGTGCGCTCATCATACTTAACTGATTTCATTAACATTATTATTACAAATTAGCTGATGAAAAAACTCAAAATCATTTGTCGTAATTATATATTAATATGTTCAAAATTACATTCTAAATATCACTATATCTTAAACTACAAAACTAAGGTTGTAATAGATTGCCAGTGAAATTCAAGATATTAAAGAGTTAGGTTTAATTCTCAATCACAGCTTCACTGGATTAATTATCAAACTCTATGTAGGAATTATAATATGTTTCTAATTTCTTAACAATTCACTAATCTTTAACAAATGCTACTTTAATATAAGATGGTTCGTTTTGTTTCGCACACAACCAGACAGACTGGTGGAGAAACAAGTTGTTAATAGTACCCAACACCAACTCTTGGGTTATTTAATCGAATAGTGGAATTTGACCGTCACTCGTAAGGCCCCCTAAGGCCCAAAATACGGGACGTAGTTTTTTATTCCTACAGCAAAGAAGCGCGAAACCTAGAAATTATTATTTAGAGTTCAGGATCTAACCATGTGGCTACACGTGGCCCTGTTACCTGCAGTGCAGTGATGCTGGAAATAAAATGCTAGCTTTACTATAATTTTTATTATTATTTTAAAAGTATTTAGAAGCAACGTTAAAAACTCGTATTTTAATAAATAGCTCTTTTAATAAACGACAATTTTTGAAACTTGAAACGGTTGTATTAAAAAATACTACAATAAAATAAACCTAACGTGACTGGAAATAACAATATACCCTCTACGTGTTTATCACGTTATCTTTAGCAGTGCAATGTTTTGCAAGAATCACACTTATTTATATCACCATAATGCAATTTAAATATTGAAAACAATTACACCATTTGCTGAGAATATTTCCATTAAGTCCACTAGTATTTCAGTTTTACTTTTTCTACACCTGATTATCTTAATGGATTCACGCATATTCACCTAATGACATTTTTGGTACGACAGCATAGTGAAAAGGAATTGGCTCTTTTTGCTAATTATGTTAATAGCATAGACAATTCTATCAGATATCCTAATACAATTGCATTAAATTGCTGTTTACGTTTCTTGGAAACTACTTTTTGTTGAAACTTTTCTCTCCAATCATTCGGTCACTTCAAACATTTGTTCACACCAACTCTCGGGAAACTACTTTTCTCAGTCTTATGTGGATAGGATAGTAAAAGTATACTCTTCAAAAAAAGAAACCCAAAAAGCAAAATTTGAGACATATTGTTAACAAGTTTATTCCGGGTAGTTCTGTATGACATGTGTGAAACTTTGCACATTTACTGCTGAACATCCAAAGTCTGCAAAGGCGAAGTCCACGCTTACAAATTGAAGTTTAACGTCACTCAACGTCAATAAAGAGTGTGCCTTCCGTGTGTATCAATAACTGCTTGGCATCTCCAGCCCATGGAAGCGATGAGATGACGAATCACATCCTGTGGAATGGCTGTCCACTCAGTCTGCGAAGCTGCTGCAAGCTGAGGTAGAGTTTGCGGTTGAGATTGTCACCGTTGTAGATGTCGGTCCAACTCGTCCTAAAGATGTCCGATGGGGTTTAAATCTGGTGATCTGGAGGGCCAGGGAAGAACGTTGATGTTGTGGTGTCTCAAGAAGACAGTGGTGAGTCGAGCGTTGTCATGTTGAAAAAGGTCGTTGACGTTCACCATGATGGGTTGCACATGGGGCCTAATAATCTCGTTGACGGTTGCATACGGTCTGATCGGAAATCCTACGCAGCCCTGGTATGGTTGAGGCAGTAGACGTCGCAGTGCTCGTCCTATCCGGAAGGTGACGTAACCGGATGTAGCGATCTTGTGCGGGCGCGGTCACAAGTTGATCTATGTTGTTGGTGGCGATTCCATAGCCTTGTGATGGTGCTTTGGTGGACATTCACAGCTCTGGCGACGTCTGATCGAGATTCGCCTGCTTCCATTCTACCAATTGCGTTGTTGCGTTGTGCTTCAGTCAGTCGTGGCGTAACTGTATTGCGTTTCGGTGGCTTAACACTGAGCTATGAAAACCGAGAACCCGTCACTTTTATAGGGATTTTGCACATGTTGCACTTGCAGAACATACAGATCTCTCAAACACATTTATTTGACACGAATGCGTTTTGGCAAAAAATCTGATGTTTTCCTCCGTTTTCAATGTGCACAACTTTTATTGTCATTTTGGTCTGACAATCAGTGCCTTAACACGTGTAACATTACATACTCTGAGCTTGTAACGTTATTACATATATTTCTCTTTAAAATAACAAAAATGTCCCTTTTGCGTTTCTTTTTTTGAAGAGTATATATTGTAAACAGTAAAATATTAATAATTAGTTAATTCATTAAGTACATAGCGCTAGAAAGAAGTTTTAATCCTCATAGTGTTGACACAGCTTTTAAAAATTAGAAAACAGAGATGAAAATATTAAATTAAAACTATACGTTGAAAAGGTGAAAAACAATGTTTGATAGTGTAATTTATAACTAGTTTATTTTGTCACATGAAGAAGGGATTTAGTAAACATATATTTTTCCAATACATACACCGATAAACAAAGATATCCATATTCTTAATATGATTAAAAAAATTGGCGTGTATATATAAAGTATGACGTGAATGTGAAAAAGTTTACATAGGAACAAACGAGAAGATATTAAAATACAGAATGAATGAACACAAAAAAGTGTTAAAAACAACATTAATGAACTTTCAATGGGGAACTGTTTTATCAGCACAACCTGAAAACGTCGTTAATACGAATCTTTTGAGATAATTAAATCCAAAAGAAGGGATGAAATCTAAAATGATGATAATGGATGTGATGGAAGTATTGCTATCAGATGTGGAATTGTTCAACATGTAAATTGTATCACGGTGATTTACGTAAGGGTATAAATAGTGTTATTCTTGCACTCCTGAGAACGAGGCTGTAAAGAAGGATAATTTAAAGTGTTGAGTACATGAACTGTAAATCGTTGTTTATTAGAGTGTAGGTTTTTTACATCAAGCGCCAGTGAATTTTAATGCAGATAAAATACTTATTTACTTTTCAGTTTGTACTAAAACAATTCACTTACATGAAAGGTAATAAACTTCCTGCTTCTCGTTAGTTACATTACGAGAAGTTAATATGTATGTACTTTTACAGGTTGTTTTATTACCAGGATGAACTAACTTCAGTGCAAAGTAATATAATATTCAGTCAACTTCATTTGGCACTTAACTTACAGTTTTAGATTCAGTTAACGCCTTTGTTCCTGCTGTTTATTAGAGTTTATAACTTGTGTATTGTAATGTCAGGACAAATACATAACATGAAAAAGTTTTAACGTGTGTGATTAATTTATTACGCAAAATAAGAAGAGTATACGTGTTTCAAGTGTATCTATGTTAAGAAGAAGGAATTATAATTTATTTTACAAATATATTCAGTAAAATAAGACGTAGATTACGTTGCATTTAACACACAAGTTTAATTTCATACTTCTCAGTTACAGGTGGTTAAGACACTCGACTCTTGAGGGTCGCGGGTTTGAATCCTCGTTACATCAAACATCCTCACCTTTTCAGCCATGGGGGCGTTATAATGTGACGGTCAATCACGATATTCGTTGGTAAAAGAGTAACCTAACAGTTGGTGGTTGATGGTGATGACTATTGCCTTCCTTCTAGTCTTACACTGCTAAATTAGGGACGGCTAGCGCAAATAGCCCACGTGTAGCTTTATGCGAAATTACAAAGAGACCAAATCTTTACGAACGATCATTGAAATAACTTGTGATACAGCCATAGATACAAAAAGAAATGTAATTCACAAAAATACACTCAGGCTTAGACCTAACAACAAGGGATTGGATATGAAGCGGCTTAATAATTACGAAGGAAAACAACGACAATGGTTCAGGGTGATAAACACAATCATAAACAAGTTTCTTTGTTTTGGTTTTTATGGCGTATAAAACTTTCCTCGCCCTTCACAGATAAAAATAAGGATTCGCAGCTATATTCAAGCTCTAACAAATAATGTGCACTCGCTACAGTTTATTGCAAGAACGAAAACGTAGCTAGTTCTCTTGTATTAATTGCCGCACAAAAAGCGTAAGTAGTACGACAAATAGTTTGCCAGAAAAATATAAAATCGTCTACATTGTTTTAGTAAACTATGGACTCTGACGTAGTTAGCCAGTCACGGATTGCTATTTTTCGTGATTATTAAAATACTGACTTGATAAATAGTAAGCATAAAGTAAGAAAATATAACTCTCACTTCAGTTTCTCAATGCTTTTTGAAATTTCGATCATAAATGGGTTTATAATATTCATATTATTTTAAATAACCATACGATTATTTAAGCATTATTTCTATCAAAACAATAGACTATTCGGCACCTCTCAAAACAGTGCGAACATTTTCTAAATAAACGAATGTAGTAAGTGTTGTCTCTATAAGTTTTAATTTCAAGATCATATTTTATATCCTTATAATCATTACCAATATTAAAATAACATGGACAAAACACTAGCAGCTTCAAACTACGTGTGTTAGAATGAACAAGCTGAAGTGCCCCTCTTATCTAGATTATGAACTTAAGATATGAGTGTAAATACTATGATCAATAATAGAAACATTCTAAATTTCACACAATTTATTTATAATATAACATATTACAACAAATTCCTTATTATCTCCAAAAATATTTTGTATAAGCTTTTAGAACTCCATAGGTACATACTTAAAACGTGATATACACTGTGGATTGATTAGGGTACCTTTTCGGTTGTTGTTTTGATTTTAGCACAAAGCTACACAATGGGCTATCTGTGCTCTGACCACCACGGGTATCGAAACCCGGATTTTAGCGTGTAAGTCCGCAGACATACCGCTGAGCCACTGGGGGGCACCTTTCCAGAAAGAAGTAAACACAGTGTTTCACGTGATTAAAAATAAATATTATAAATATTTCTCAATTTAACATTAGGATCTTTTCACTTCCTATCTTGCTTTCTTTTGTATCTATTTTGATCAGAAGAATGTGAAGTTTTAGTAATTGATGATTATTAGACGGAGTTGAATTGCCAACTGATCAAAGTGGGTATAACTGGAAAAACGTCTCTTCATATTAGCCTTATGGTGGTTGTTGGTGTAAAAATTTCAGTTGAGGTTATGATTTACTGCAATAGTGGCGGTCATTTCCTTTCATTACCTTTATCCATAGAGAGTACTAATGCACTATCTGAGATATATAAGACGCTTGTCTGTCCTCCTCCTCCAGGATATGTCTGTTATGTTATAGAACTTTTTTTTGAAGACGTGGCGTAGTCTATAAATATAGTTAGCTTACTTCAATGCTCAGTAGTCACAACAATGAGAATACAGGGGTTCTGAACCCATTACTAACATGTATCTTGTTCCAAACTATCAAACCACAAAGTTTGGTTGAAGTTGAATCAGCGATCTAGAAGTAGTTAGATGACAGAGAGATATAGATTTTTACACTTTATATATATATAAATATATATATATATATATATAGAGAGAGAGAGATAAAGGAAACGGTGGCAAAGGCTAATATTTCACACCAATTATTTTCCATTAAAATAACGACCTTTTCAGAGAACAAAACTGCACAAAATGAGAGCACTATCTGAATAAACAGCGAGGGTTAATCGCATCCTATAAGAAAAAACAAACAAACATTCTCTTCCGTTAAAACTACACCCTTTACAATTATCTGTAACATTTATATACGATAAAATTTGACCAACTTTTTACAGGCCACACTATTCGTTGTACTTACACAACTGATTAAAAATTACGTTAAAGAAAATAAAACCTAAAAACAAGTTTCTTGAAGGCGCTCAAAAAGTATGACATATGCGTGATTGAATGAAATTGTTACAACTGACTTTTTGTCATATTTTTGCAAAAATAGTGTTGAGTTCGAGATATGTCTGGGAATTTGTAAACTAATTTCTACTACAACAACTATTCAGCTCAGTTCTATTACCCAAACCTTCTTTAAATGTATAAGCTGCAGCTCTGGACTGGCTTGGTGTGTAGTTTAAGAGCTCACTTCTGTCTTAAAAATTCTGTATAGAAAGTTGTTTTTGTTTCTATGAAAATCGATGCAGGATCTTTTATTAGAAACGTTGTACCGTTTGGTACTACTTTGAACAGTTTCTTTAACTATCTTGTTATATCGTTTTCTTAAAAAGGGCTGTCACAAAATCATACAACCATAAGTCTATAGGGATGACACTTAACATACGTTGTTGAATGATCCAGAATTTCCCATGAACAAAATATATATGGCCAAACATTGCACCAGTGGTGACTCTCAACATTTATAGTTAATAGGCCATTGTACTAGCATACGAAAATCGACCTTATACTTTGTGTATTGAGAGCATGAGTTTTACACAAAAAGTGTTGGAACATTACAGCAAAGACATTTGGTGTTTGTAAATTTTTCAACGTTTATAAAAAATAAACAATTTGTTTCAGTAAATTTGAAGAAATCTCAAGACTCTATAACTTGGATGTACCGTTCTTTCATTCAATGTATGAAGTTCTATGCAACATTCAGTTAGTTTATCTCTCTCTCAAATTCTCAAGAACTAATATTATTTTTAAGTGATACATTTAACAAAGATTTAGCTACTATACATTTCCTAAAGGGATTTTGCCACTTTAATTATTAACACTTAAGATTAACATAGCATGGTTTAGTTTTCAAGAAATATTACAAAACAAAATCATCAGTCGGAAAATGGACTGATCAAAAATCAGATTAGCGAAAGGGGCTTTACACACACACACAAATCCGTTACCTTGTTTATATCAGCTTCAGAAGAGAAACCCAGGCCGTAAATTGTTCCAGTTTTGGCATCAGACCATTGGCCAAACTTCTGAGACGTCTTCGTGAAGGTCATGTTACAGGACACAGTACTGTTCACTACAGCCTGAATGTAAACATATCAGAAAATTTCTAACAATCACATGAACTTTCGAACTGCTTTTATTAACTGCGTTTTGAACTATATAAGATAATATTTCATAAAACTGAACTATATAAGATAATATTTCATAAAACTGAACTATATAAGATAATATTTCATAAAATTTGCTACACCTCACTTGTTAAAACTATCACAACAAAATTATTCAAAGCGGTCATTCATTATTCTTAACTGGGTCAGAAGTGCCCAAGTTTTAAAGATCGGTCTATATATCCTAGGGTTTACTTTCTACAGTGATTCAATATTTATTATTGTGAAATATTAAGCCAAAAATATATTCAAAATACATAAAAATAAACGTGAAGTCCAATCTGTTATTCGATTTACCACTCGTCAGTGAGTTATAGCGGTTCCGGGAAATTCTATAATCGAATAATAGATCGAGCTTTATATTTATTTCTGTTACTATAAATAATGTATTTATATCTGACAACTTTCGGCACTATAGATAAGCTGCTTTAACTCTTGACCTTATATTAAGATTCAATACAGATTTTTTTAAAAATAAAATAACGTGTCTGCACACAACTATATTATCGGATACACCAAATACAGTGAAGTAATGTATGTTATTATTAGTAAAAAAAACTTCGGGTTTGATCATTCAGTCTAGCAGCAGATGGTTTTATTATTCTGTGTACGTCACAAATCAGAGAAATAACTGACACACTTCAGCTGCAGTGATTTCCTTTTTTCAATTGACTTGTGCAAGAATAAAGATTGTTGCAATGATCGTGATTGGTTAATTGAGTGTTAAGCCTATTTCACAGGTCAATTATATTGTAAAATTGAAATATTTAGCTAGCCAATATAATCAAATCATAATGCATTCTTATACAAGTTGTAGTTTTATTGATCAGAAAACAAACTCCAGTGTTATCATAAATCTGAGAACGAAAGTTGAAAGGCCAAAAATTAAACACCTAGTGCCACCGAAGCCAACTTTGTGTAATCTTTGTTTAGACTTGAATATGCCTTTAGGTTTTCTTCTCAAATAAAGGATTCCTATGCAGTAAAGAGACACAAAATTATCAAGTGAAAGATTTACAAGTAGAAGAGACGTGCTTGTGTGACCTTGCATCATTATTTTCAAGTGTAAAATTAATCTAGAATAAGTAGAATTATTCACAATTAACATAAAACTCTTCTAAAACTGATTCTCTGTTGGAAATTTTATGATCTTCATGCTTCTCATTACAATTAAGAACATTGTTAACTCAAGGCTAAAATCATCATTATGTATGACTACTGCATAAAATTATTCTTACAACTTTAAGAATATCACCCATTACATCTCATTAAATTCATAAGAAATGAAATATAATGAATATATACAAAATAATTTGAAGTGCAAGAGTATTTGGTATCCTAATCAAAAATGAGACAGTGTGTGGCCAGTGTGCATTGTTTTTAGAGCTGAGCAGGAAGTATAATTTGCTAATAAATTAATAATACGCTCATTAGTTGATTATTTCCAACTACTGGATTATTTAAATTAAGTGATTACTTTAGGTTATGACACTAATAAAATAATCAAAACATAAGAAATCATAATGGCAATATTTTGGTTACTTGGATAGTTGAAAACTAATTTTAATTAGTTCATTGTCTGTGTGATATTATTGTATTTAATAGCCATTTCAATAGAGTTAATCACTGAGACATAGTGGTTTATACAATTATTCTAATTAATAAGCAACTGTTCATGTGTTACAATTCCATAACAATGGTTGTGATAGCTCAAATTTCTTAATTCCTAGGAAACCTACTACTTGAATAAAACAGGGTCTCCTTGTATATTTATACAAACCATAAAACATCATACTTCTTAAATTTCTCAATTGTTAATTATAACTGCAGTAACTGCTAATGTTATTTAGCAGTATTGAGAAAGATGATGTTTCTTGCACAGAAAACAACTTATTAATCCTTCAAAAATATATCATTGAGTGTGACAAGTTCTGGGTCAAAATTTTCAATGTTTTACTGAATGTTGTATGTTGGTTCAAAATTAATATAAAATAAAATCTAATTAAGACCAACCCTCAATTAACTTTAATATATTACACTCGTAAAACCTCAAAGACATTGGGTCCTTTATAATTATCTAGAATTTAAAGGTTATTTTTCTCTAACTTTTAATCACTATATAGATTTTTATTGAAATATCAAATGCAGATATCCAAGTAAGTTGGATAAATCTTGTAGTGATAAGCAGAGCTGTCTCGGGACTAGCACTGCTGACTTGATCAAGTGGGTAGGTAGTAAATGAAAAAGTTGTCATTTTAGAAATTTTTAAATTGTTATACCAGAAATTTTATTGATCTTTTTTCCCATATTATTAATATATATGCCCATAGTGTATCATAATCAATACTTTGAATGGTTGGTCTTTTGCCTCTAAACTTTATGTCACGGATTTTTTGACACATGAATTATTTGGAATCATTGTCCGTCTTTAACATTAAGAAGTACCATAATTTTAAAAAATTGAATGTATTTTAAGTAAAATAAGCTAATATTCCATGTAGGAACATTACTTTGTTTTTGGTAAATTATTTATTAATAGGCTATTCCATCATTTCATAGTTATCTTTACTTTTCCTTACATAATTCCTCAGATGTTTCTTAACTATATATTTTATTTTTTTATTGTTTCTTGCTTGTTCTTTATAGCCTTTCTATCTGTTAAAGTTTTCCTGTGTGTGTTGGTACATGTGTCGTCATTAGCTTTTATTTACATTTCCAGATTAACAACAATTTCATTACCGATTTACCTCTTTTCTTACTTATTGTTTACATAGGAAAGGGGTTATATGTTATAAATATTTTCATACAATTTTATGGCTATTTTTATTGTGTTTGTGGTTTTGCGTATGCAGTAATTGTAGTGCTTATTAAGCATTTTACTGTTTCCACAATGTTAATGTTTTTCTCTAATTATTTTGATAAATGAGATGAAGAGTGATCTTTTTGTTTATAGTTTTTTTGGCCTTTACATTTTTCTTTCTTCATTTATTACTTCACTACTACGTATAGCATGCAAATATCTTGTAATGTTTTATATACTTTCTAACAATGTTATTTATCAGTATCTGATTTTAATGTGTTATTTATATTTCTATTAATGTCACTGAAGCTCTCTTTACATCTCACTTCTCTGAATCTTGATTTGATATCTGTGTATACCCTCTCTTGTTAATGTGCTTAAGACATTATTATATTTTTGCATTAACTTACTCTTGCAAAGACTATTAGTATGACACTAAGTCAGTGCACTGTAGCCTACATTGTACTTTGTAGGAGAGCTTACCATGATTCATGCATCTAAACATAATTATAAAAAGTAAAATAACATTTTGCTTACCAAATTTATAAATATAAATGCCAATCTAAAAACTAACTTGGTAAATTACCGTATCACATATGCTGGAGCAACAATAATTATTACTATTAGTTACGCTATTTAGGGTGACTCTCAAAACGCAGTTTTTAAGTAAAATATAGCTGTCGTTAATCTTTTAAAAATATATGTACCTACACGCCCAATGAAAAACTTTAAACAAAAGTACGTACTTGAAACTCTATTGTGGACAAAGTCCCTTCTGTTACCTCCTCGTAAAAGCATTGCTTAGCATTATCTGGCAATTCAAAAGTCAATTCGACAGCGCTTACAAACAACGTAAGATTAAAATACCATAAGAGATAAACTAAATACCAATTACGATTTAAAATGATTACACGGCTCATCTATTAGTATTAAAATTTAAAATAAAATTGCAAAGAATATTTTTCTATAAACCAAATTATGGACTTCAACTGTACTTTAAATTACTTGAAATTTTGTTCGTCTTCCAACGTGTCCCTTCATCACACACGTAAAAAAATCAAAATAGCTACCGTGCAGTGCTACCTACAAAATACTTATCGAAAGAATTTCTTCATGAGTATTTTGGATTTGCACATAAAACATAAATCTGTAATTCCCACAATTAGTATAATTTGATAACTATATTTTAATAACATGGGCTTCAAATCTATATTTTTATTATGTTTTAATTTCTTGTTACTGCTTAGAATTAGAAGGACCATCTTGTAACGAAAACATCGTTTGACGATAGATATATTTAAGAACGTTTTTCGTTTTGTTGTTTTTGTACAAGGACCATTATTATTTCATTCAAAATCCCCGTGGTGGAAAGAGTTCAAGTAGCCAATGGTATAGTTTTGTTCTAAAAGTAAAATGAAACCAAAACAAAATTGATTAATTAAGATATCTAAACAGATAATAAAAAATACTGCGTTCAGCATACAACGAGCGC
This sequence comes from Carcinoscorpius rotundicauda, assembly GCA_011833715.1. Classification (NCBI taxonomy): domain Eukaryota; kingdom Metazoa; phylum Arthropoda; class Merostomata; order Xiphosura; family Limulidae; genus Carcinoscorpius; species Carcinoscorpius rotundicauda. The sequence goes on along the minus strand of CM022399.1, from coordinate 53,529,284 downwards.
TTATCTAATATCTTGTTTAGTGACTGTTCAACTGCTAAAAAGTTTAAAAGCTCTGTATTCTTGAACTAAAAGAATTAAATAAATGTCACCAAAATATCATGGAAAGATTGTTAAAATTAGATGCAAGGTTGAGATAAATGAGTTTGCCCTTATATCACATATAAATCTATAACAAGTACCAAACAGCAGACGGCTCGACTTGGCCAAGCGTATTAAGGCATGCGACTCGTAATCTGAGGGTCACGGATTCGCATCCCCATCGCGTCAAATACGCTCTCCCTTTCAGCCGTGGGGCGATACAATGTGATGGTCAATCCCACTATTCGTTGGTAAAAGAGTAGCCCACGAGTTGGCGGTGGGTGGTGATGACTAGCTGTCTTCCCTCTAGTCTTACACTGCTAAATTAGGGACGGCTAGCACAGATAGCCCTCGAGTAGCTTTGTGCTTAATTCAAAATAAAAACAAGGTTTTCTTCGAACACATCCTAAAGTTTTTATTATTGTATTTAATATAAAAACAAATAAATATGTTGATCACATATGCATACGAGACAAATAATAACTTTTCTTTTTCCCTTTGTTGTTTTTTTAGCCTTAGATTAATTTTGCTGCGTTCAGTCCCTTCAATTTTAAATTACTCTCAGTAACGACACTCTTTGAATAATTTTTAAATTATTTACGTCTTACTTCTCAAACTAAAGTATAAATATTCTGGATTAAACATATTGGTATATTTGATTTAAGGTGAAGGGTATATGATTGGTAAATTATAGTTGAAAATGAAATTTTATACACTTGTTGTGCTGTTGTATTACCATATCTAGTGGTGTGTTTATAAAAACATAAATGGTTGCTGACAATTCTGTCTTGGACTTATAATACAAGCTAAAACCTCAGCTTAACCTGCATGCCACTAGTATTTGTTCAGGTGACCGGAGACGACCTACAATGCTGTGAACAAGTGCATGATGTGTCACTGGCATAAACCCAGTTGCTGCTAGCTGTGCTCAAACTTTGTATACACCAGGGGAAGCAAAATCTCGAGTTGTAAAATATGAAAGTTGTAAACTTATTTTCAGGTTATTTCTCAAAGGGACTATATATATCAGTTGATTGTATATTCTTCCTCTGCCTTGTTATGGTTTTGTTTTTGTTTTACTTTCTCTGTTATTGAGCAACGAATTGTACTTTCGAAAATATAAGAATGGATTCAACTCTATTTTAAACATATTCATAAAAATTCTCGGAGTATTTGCCGTTACTTGTTTAAAAACTGCAATTAATGTATGAACTTTATATAAATGTAATTATATTTTCGCATTATTTTAAGGTACCTGACGTTTCTCTTTGCACACGTATTTTAACAAACTTCAAAGTGAGATTCCAACTTACGGATCCAAATACTTACGAGCGACTTTTTTATATAAAGTTTCCAGCACTCATAGCTGGAAAAAAATGTTCCGCGTGTAATTAAATGTTCAGATTGCATCTTATCGATAACTGGTTGTTATAATTGAAGAGCCTGGTGGTTAAGGCGCTCCAATCGTAGAAATTTCTAGAATTAGGTAGATCAATCATATGTTTATAAAATGAATGTATGTCGGCTTGGTGTCTAGACGACGAGTCTCGTGCAAAAACAGACATGCGCGGATTGCTCTGGAATTCTGTGAAAGTTACGTGATTGTTCGAGAAAACAGTAGGCCTACTGGTATAAAAACAGACGGTGACGCGAAAAAGAAAGAAGAGTCAGACATTCGTTTGAGAAATATATACTTATACTTATATATACTTAATTTTACGTTTTGAGTTGGTGATCTTGACCTTTAACACTTTAATAACAAAGTCAACATGGTTCTTTAAGAACCACAGCGAAAGCCCCTGAGAAACTTGATTAAAATAAGTTGATTAGAAACAAAGATGTTTTGTGGAAAGTAAATCAACAGACGAGTGGACAAATCATATAATCATACATCTCACTGAAAGTCTTCGGTTAGATAAATACAAAACACCACCTCAGACTCAGTAACAAAACAAGATTCGCATGATCTAGCAAGACTTTTGGCTCTCTCTGAGCCTTCTGTAGGCTGACTATCTTGGATCTACAAATAAGTTAGTTTTAATTTTTCTTATGTGTATTTTATAAACTTTCCTGACAAATTTTGTATTCGCGACTGTTTAGGTTTATTGTTGAAACAGGACATAACCTATATTCCAAATATACTGATAGACGAAAATAGATAAATCATAATTTATAAGTACGTTTAACACTTGTTATGGAAATTAATATCGTTCATGTTTCAGTGATAACTCGCATATTGGAAAGGAAGCCGGCAATATTTTAACCTAAACCACTAAAATATATATTAGTAAAAGAAGTACTTGTATAGGTGTCTCGATTTATCCTTATACAAATTGTTGTAAGTCTTTCATAGTTTTAAACACGTTAGTAACTAATAACCGTCACCATGTCAGAAAAGCCCTAACTATTAATAGAAATGTAAAACTCCGAAATAACCTCCTTTGCACCTTTTAACCAAGTAATGTTTGTTTGTAGTTTAACACAAAAGAAAACAATAGGCTATCTCTTGATGACAAAGAACCCACTTGAAATAAAAATGTATCTCAGAACGATTAATATGGATATTAACACTTTTATGGATAAGTACAGAACAACGAAAGGAAGGTCGAAACGTTGTTCTCTGCCTGTTAATAAAAGTGTTAATACCCATACCAACCGTTTTGAGATACGTTAGACAATCTGTACTGTGCCCACCGCCCAGTTGTTAGCATTATAAATCTTTAAGTTTGTTGATGAAGCACTGAGGGCTAAGCAACTACATATCATTTAATAAAACTCACTTTTTACTGTTTATATTTTTAAAAGCGGCGAATAATTATATTAAATTTGTACCAGTTAGTGGTCATTTAACTACATAGGACTTGTCTGCTCCTTTTGTTGCAAACATTTTTTAAATGGTTTTTCAATGTGTGTTTTTAAACCTTGTTTTGCCCAGAAAGAAGTAATCTCGACCGTTTCAGTCGCTAAGTATAGTGAAGTTGCACAGATAACAAAAAAATCAAAGAGCACAACTGTTCTGTATATTACACCTCAAGATGTAACCTCGATGAATGTTAGAAAAGGAGAAAAAAGTACTAGAGGTTATGCTACAAAAATATTTATTTCTCGTGAATTTTACCCTAAAGCAGTGGTTCCGAAACTGTACGCGGATGGATATTTCAAATTTTCGAGGGAAGCACAGCAATACCGACCTCTATCGGATACAGCACGAAGTACTAGCTCGAGGCAGTTCACAGTTTTAATATTAGATCACGCTACATTCCTTTCTATGATGTTCTCGAATGTTTAAGATGTGTTTTTGTTTGCTTTTACTTTTGGCTACACCAATAACTTCTCGAACATTCTCGTTTTTTAGATTTTGTAGATAAATAGCTGTCGATTCTATGGGTCCGTCAATAATCGAAATAACTGAAAGGTGTAGTAATCAAGTGTCTGCGAGATGAATTATTTTGTTGATTTTTGTCCCTGTGGATAAAAATTGAAAGATTTTAAAACATTATTGAAAAGTGTGAGAGGAGAAAAGGATGGCAAACCACAGACCAGTGGGAAAGTTGTGAAGAAACAGAAATATGACGATAGTAATCTAGATTTTAGTTTTACTTCGATAGATGTCAATTATGAAAAGTGCCTGCAATGTGTAGTATGTCTAAACGTTTTGGTTCCAGAGCGTATGCTTCCAAGTAAACTAAAACGCAACTCAGAGACCAATCATGACTAGTAAATTCCGTGATTATTTTACCAGAAAGTTAAAAGAATTGAAAGAACAAAAAGTACAATTTTGAAATAAGCATCAATACCAAGCAATGCTTTGCTAGCATCCTACAAGGTGGCATATGGAGTCGTGAAATGTAAAAAGCCTCACACCGTCGCAGAAGAACTGATTTTACTGGCTGCAATGGATATGATGAACATTATGGTTGGTGAATCTTCGGGAAGATTGCTTTCAAAAGTGCCTTTAACCAATAATTTTGTTTTTTTAATTTCGGGCAAAGCTACTTAAGGACAATCTTCGCTGGCTGTCCCTAATTTAGCAGTGTAAGATTAGAGAAAAGGCACCCACCGTCAACTCTTGGGCAACTCTTTTACCAACGAATAGTGTGATTGACCGTCACATTATAATGCCCCCACGGCTGAAAGGGCTAACATGTTTGACGTGACCGGGACTCAAACCCGCGACCCTTAGATTATGAGTCGAACGGATAGTAACAAGAATGCTCATTTGATTTGCTACACACGGTTCGTGGATGGTTACAAAATTGTGGAAGACCTTTTTTTTTGTAAAAGTATCAGATCAAGTACAAAGACAATACTTGTTTTAGTTCCTTGACACTATTATGTGTGAAAACAATTTAGACTAGACTAAGTGCGTTGGCGTCTATACCGATGGTGGTCACTGTATGTCCGGCTGTTATGGAGGATTGATTGCAATCACTCATAAGAAACAAAGCTCTTGATGCACTGTGGATCCACTGCATAATCCTCATGTAAGCTTTTGCATTGAAACACGAGTCCTCCACTGAACCTAGCTCTGGAAACTGTGTTGAAAGTGGTGAACTTTCTAAAAACGTGGCCACAGAAAGCAAGACTTTTAAAAAAATATATGTGAGAATATGGGATCAGAGCACATATTTTTGTTGTAATACTGCAGCTCCTGATGGCTCTCCTGTGGGAATGTAATGTTCTGTGTTCTAATTATGATAGAAACTCTACTCTTATCTCGAAGAAGAAAAATAAATGTGCCAAATAATTCTTTTAAATCAATATTAGCATAATGTGCGATCTCTTCTAAAAACTGAATGTGTTGAAACTCTCTCTTTAGGGAAGCAGCACACAGATTCTGAAACTCGCAGATAAGGTTTCAGCCTTCTGCAAAAAGTTACTACTATAGAGAAGAAAAATGAATGAAGATTGTGGCAAAGACTATTTACCCTGTTACAGTAGTTGGTGACATCGAATAAAGTTGATTTGATACACGAACTAAAATCTGTTTTTGAAAGCATCTTACACAGATTAGTGACTTATTTAAAAATTACTTTCCGGAAGATATGGAGAAGTTTGCATGGATCCAAGACCCATTCAAGACTAAGGCGCCATCTGAATTTACTTCTGCAGAAGAAGAAAATCTTATTGAGCTGTCTTGTGACAAGACTTTAAAAACAAAAGTTGGCAGTATTGAACTAACTGAGTTTTAGATAGCAGTAAAAGACGAATACCCGCTATTAAGTGTTAAAGCTCAGTGAATCCCGATTCCATTTGCAATGCTGGGTTTTCGGCGGCGGCTGTGATAAAAAAACAAGTATCACGCGAAAATTAATATAAAACAAGAAAAGAAGATGGTGATATCCAATCTGATTCCAAGGTTTGAGAAGCTGTGCAGTGCTTAACAGGCGCATACATTTCATTAGTGATGGTGGTTATTTAAAAATAAAATAAAAATATTGTTTTTACTTTCAATTTATGTGTATTATTCTTTCAAACAGCTAGCAAGATGTTAGGTTATTAAGTATTACGTTGTTTGGACCTAACTACTTAATAAACGGAAATGTAGGTTTTTGCTTTTTGCCCAGGGGCGCCGTGAAAAAATTGTTAAGACACTAAGAGCGCAGTGAATCGAGAATGTTTGGAATACGCTGCCCTAAACAAATAGAACATGTGTATTAATACAACAAATAAGAAATATTCTATTTGTTCAACATTTCTGAGGAAGCATGTTTTCTTCTCCTCTAACGAGCTGCCAATAACATATTTATCAAACGAACAAAGAAAAACATAACTAATAAAACAGAGATAACTGCCAGGAATAATACATATATATATACAAGTAAGGTTGTTAATGTTTTAATTATAAACTTCAAACTAGTTTCATCCCATTGGACAACTTTTATTAATTGCACCTGATAAACGGGTACTTGATTTCTTACTTCACTTGACCACAGGAAAACTGACATTAAAAACCAAATGAACCTGGGTTATGACAAATAGTGTTTTGTTGATATAAATTCTAAACTAATCCATTTTAAGTGGTTTAATTACATTATCCAAACAACTGTTTTGTTGATTATCTGTTTTATGAATAGATATATGCTCCGCAGTACAAATTTATAAATATTTACTTACTTCCTGTATTATTCACATAATCACTCATACTGACGTGTTACGTAGATACATTACTTAAGCCACACACTTTGAAATTCTGTAGGCTATTTCACATCAAGCAGTTTAAAACACAGTTCCCCAAACGTTTTGTGAAATTAATCGTACTCTTTGCCGTAATATAATCTTGGTTTGTACTTCACGCATGTGCACATTCATAAAAATATGAACAGTTTGAAATGTATACTCAGTAATATACATACATACACTGAAGAGAAAATCAGAAAGATATCCTAGTGATGTCACCAGATTACACAAAAGAAACGGAGAGTGTTGCTTTTATTTAATTATTAAATGACGAGATATTTAGTGCTCATTTGATAATGGGTATGTTGTTTTATGTAAGATCAATGTGGTCTCATATCACAAAGAGGTTTTTGATAAAACCTAAGAACATATTTCAACCAGTTATTAAGTGATTAATTTGAAAAATAAGTTTTAATCACTTAAAAGAACTATCGAGCTTAAATAATAAATTTGTTTCGTAATCTGACGAGTTTAAATCAGTAGATTATAAATAAGAGAAAAAAATATAACAATTACTTAGAAACTTTAAACATACTCAGGAATTTGTAATAATCACCTAATTGGGGAAAAATCATTTTATTTATACATAAAATTTCCACGTTGTATCGTCGAAAGACATTTAAAAAAATATTTCTTTATAGTTGTTGTTTAATTTAATATTCGCTTCGTTGAGCGCCAGTGACTGTTCTTTTTCGAACAGTGGTTCCCCAACCCTCTGTGGCCCTTGCACTCCCTAAGGAAGCCCTCTCACACTTCCTATAAGAAGTGTGCATTAGACATTTTCTCTTGGCGATACTTGGCGAAAAAGGACCTTTCATAGGCCTCTTCGATGCATTCCTGGTTGTAAACTCCTGTTCCAGAATAAATTATGTGTGTGTGTTTTTTTTTATAACAAAGCCACATCGAGCTGTTTGGTGAGTCCACAGAGGGAAATCGAAACAATAAATGGAATCAAAAGAATAAGTAAAATATTTGTACAACCATAAGTAAAACAAATTATTCATGAATACATTAGAATATCAAAAAGCCTTAAAACGATATTTCTCCTTTTCTTTTTTTGTAGATAGTGAAAGTAATCTAAGAACACACAACGTCATACACATGAACACGATAGTAAGATTTATAAAAAAAAAACAACTAAAATCCTAGAATTACTCTCCCTCGTGTCGTCATTTATTCGGCCAAATCGTGAATAGAACAATATTTTTCGCTTGAAATTTACCTTTCAAAACAGAACACGATTTGCAGCAACGCCCACAAATCGGGAAAGAAACCATCTGAATAAACCAACATCTCTAGAATCAAAAAAGTGACAGAGAAAAACGTAACTTCACCATGGCATGTAAAAATATAATTCTCTTTAATAAAATCAACACATAGAAAAATGCTTACGAAAAATACCAAGACTATGAAACTGGAAAAGTTCCAACTTAACATGAATCTATAACAAGAGGTTTTAAGTTCACAGAACAGAACCCTTTTCTAGCACATATTCACAGGTTGAGGGATTATTTTTAATCAGGAATACATTACCTTTTCAGAATAGTTACTGTTTTATTTCTAATTTTTAATGTGATCACTATTACTATTTAATCTGAAATAGACTCAGAAGACAAGTGTTACTGAATACAAACATGAAAGGTACAGTAAATATAAAAGGTAATGTAAAAAGGTATACCTTTAGAGAACGATTAACCTGCCAATTCAAGATCACCGACAGTACTCTTAGCATCACACCATCCCGCATCAGAAGTTCTATCCATTAAACAATTACAGCCAAGTATAATGACAGATGACGGATTCCCACTTGAACTTTCACCGTGCGCAAATATGTTGGCTAATCTACCCTACATTATCTTACGTGCCTTTTATATAGTTGTTTTTAACTTTTCTATCTACACATTTATTTCTTTATGTTCATTTGCTCGTTTATATCGATTTTGTGTGTCACCACTTTTTCATTAGTCTGTTTTTCTCTCTTTATTTTTAAAGTATTTTCCTGGTGTTTTGGTACTTACCATTTACTGCAGGCAGGCTTTAATGAATTGCTTTTTTCTTTCAAAGTTTCTCTTTTATGTCGCTGTTCTCTAATTCTTCATAATAACCCAGATCTGCTTTCTGATCACTCACCTTCTTTTTTACCGTGAAGCAGATAACGAACTATATTTTTTCAAGCACTGATATCGTGGAGACCAGGAAATTACACGCTGATGGTTTGTTTGTTCACCATGTTCTCACGCCATTAGGAAATGATGACGTTATGGTTTCTTTGTTCAACCATATTCTTATCCACCATGAAGTAAAAAATGTGGTATATTATTTGTTCAGCTTCGTTTTCAAGGCGCTTCTATCGTATACTACCTACAGTCAGTTCTGGTATTTTTACCAGTAGAACACTAAATTCTTCTAGCCAACATAACACGTATGATGAATTGCTCGTACATTCCTTTTCTGTTCAAAGCGTTTCTTTTAATGTCTTTTCGTAGTTTCCGTCATGTTTATCGAAACCCGGTTTTCCGCGTCATTATATGTTAAAGTTACCAAACGTATCGCTCAGTCACTATATGGCCCCTAACTTAGAACAACTGAATAATTCTGAACTAGCTTACCATTTAATAAAAAGTCCAAGTAGTATTCATATTATAGAGGTACGTAATATTGAAAATAGGATTGAATCAACGCTGTTTTCACAAGTGTGCTTCTAGATCACTAGATAGAAACAATACCCACTACTTTAATAGCTATTTTGACAGCACCATATAAAAGTTAATCACCATGGAAGTTTGGAAGTCAAGAAAGATCCACATTTCAATTAAGCACGTTGAAAATATCTCAGACTTTCCTGTTAAAAATGTCATTGTTGTAAATACATTTAGGACCAATTAGACTCAAAGGCTATTTTATGATGTTTCCAAAAACAAGAACAAACGTTCAGTTTAACATAGTGAACGACACTCGTATATGAATGATAAAAATCTTTATTAAATGTTTCTTAATAAAGCGATTTATACTGGGGAAGTGTGTGTGTGTTTTTGTCTTATAGCAAAGCCACATCGGATTATCTACTGAGGCCACCGAGGAGAAACGAACCCCTGATTTAGCGTTGTAAATCTGTAGACTTACTGCTGTACTAGCAGGGGTTATATTGAAAGAACAAACTGCTTGTTTCCACAGGACATTGGACTACAAGACTTATTTGTCTGATAAGACTAGATTAATTACCATCTGCCTGAAGATGTAAATTTCGATGATAATGTTTTAACTTTTATGAGACGAAAGTCCCACGATAACAGGGAACAAAATATATATACTAGAAGGGATATTAAAATTATGAAGGATTTTTAAGACTGTCAAAGCTACTGGAACATTCGTAATACAGTTTTTGTTTTCACTACTGAAAAACAATAAGTGGTTGAATCTCTCACACGAAACAGACATGTGGTGCATTGCACATCGTTACTAACGGCAGTGACTTTCTGACTGACACAAAAAACTGGTGATCGAAATGTCCCGAATATATTTTACTCTATAAACATTTCTCTACAGTAGATGACGACACAGCCCTAGAGAAAAATCTAAAATTTCTCAAGTTAATAACTATGCTTCAATATATATTTAATTAAATAAGTTACAATTAACTTATTAGCCTTAGGGAACGGTAAAACACGAGACATAGCTCGTGTTTGATTTATAGTTACATACATAGTTAAAAGAAATAAACTACAGTTTAAACCATTGATTAAGAAGTTAAAGAATAAAAGATATTTGGTAGTAACAAAAACCGCGACCCTCGGATTACGAGTCGAGTGCCTCATCCACCTGGCCATGCCGGGCCTCTTGATTATCTGGTCACCAATTAAGAAATTGGTTCTGTTCAATAATTTCTCAATAAAGGTGGACTAGAGGAGGAATTTTTGTAATTCATTAATTTCCTGCTCACCCTCTTGAAATGTGACCTGTGTACAGAAATATGTTATATAAAGCACAGTAGTTAGAAGCATATTAAACTGAAGTAATATTGCACATAAAATTACTGAATACTTGTAAACATTTGTTGCAAAAGAGAAAGAAAAATTAATGTGTATTTTTATCATTGTGTGCAAATTGCTCAAGAATGAAATGTTCTTAAAATACATGTCTTTGGACTCCCCGTGAAATAACCTGGGATGTACCTAGAAAATCATTTTTAACCTGAAACAAGTTTGTAAAATAACATTTATATATGTTTCAGTTCAGTCTCTACGACGGATTTTTATCTACTGAAAATCATTTCAAACATCCTTAACTTTAAAAATCAACTCACATGTGGACCAGCAGGGCCAGGTGGTTTAAGGTGTGCTACACGTAAGCTGAGGATCGCGGGTTGGCGTCTCCGTCGCACCAAACATGCTCGCCTTTTCAGTCGTGGGTGCGTTAAAATGTGACGGTCAATCCCACTATTCCTTGGTAAAAGAATAATCAAAGAGTTGGGGGTGGGTGGTTATGACTAGCTGCCTTCCGTCTAGTCTTACACTGCTAAATTCGGGACGGCTAGCACAGATAGCGCTCGAGTAGTTTTGCGCGAAATTAAAAAAACAAACAAACTACTCACATTTTCACTTTATTTAGGAGCAACATTTAGATACAAGGCTGTCTAGCTCGTGACAACTTAAGTAATAAAAATATAATAGTATCTTTATGTGCGACACACGCCACTGCAGCCGAGGCTTCTCGTTCAATAACCACTTCGATTGGGAATACAACATACAGAGCTTTGGTCGAAAAGCTATTTATAGCAGATACTTGCAGCAAATCAGCTATTTTGATATATGACGTCTTATGCCGGCAAAATGTATTTATTGATCGATAGTTTGAGATACATAATATTACAGTAAATCTGATAACTTTTTTTTCTTTATACAAATCTTTATTTACTGGCTTCATACTACGAGTTTCCAGTAAGACCTACATAATAATAGCAGTAAATAAAATGTTCTTGAAATATTTTAAATATCCGTATATTGTTTATTTTTTTTTATCAATCATCGTTTCCCTAAGTAAAATATAATTACTTCTTTTAATGTAACAACTTAAGTCGGCTTAACCTACCGATCGGCAGTTTGTATAACATGATATTACAAACACTTGTATATATACCACCTGGAGCACCCGTCTCCTGGACGGAAATTATGTAAATTAATGAAACATTGCTTTTCTTAAATGTAACCGATCAATCAACACTCTACAATGAAATACTCAGAAAACTCCTACTCTCTCTGTAGTAGGCTTAGGACTGTCATTAAAACAAGTTCAATCCAACTGAATCTTTTTTCCAAGTGGTCAAGTTATAATAATGTGAAGCAACCGTAAAAAACACAAAATGCCCAAAGAAACTGCAAAACTGAGCATTTGTATGTATCTTTCCATGAACCAAATGAGCCTTCATACCCTGCGAAGCAGTTACATGAACATACAATAAACAGTACTTTTGTGGAAACTCAACTGCAATTATTATTTTCAGTGGTAAAACATGTTGTGTAAGAGTGAAAGTTTATCTTAAACATGAAATATAGATTGTATATTTAGTCTTAAGGTATTTTCAAAATTCAATAACTATTAACTAAAACAATACAAATATGTACGCAAAAAAAAGAAATCTCTGGCTTATCATGTTTCGAATGGCCAAATTCAAGGCTGTTACTTTTGACACTTTAATCTACGCCGATCTCTGCTAGCTCTGTCAATCACTACACCCACCATCCCAGAAATGATAAAGTAAAATATGTGAACTCTGCTTGAATATTATTTAAGTTGTTGTGGTATGTACTGCCTTATGTCAGCGAAGCGTTATCTAGTGGTCGGTACTATTATTCCTATATATTTTTCTTAGCTTGCCACGTGCAAATATAAATGTCGCTTTGAACAACGCTTCGGTTGTTTATTTTTAATGGTAAGACTGAAACTGATTACAATAATAGCATTTCACACCAGTATTTAGACTTTTATAGTAACCACACTGTCCATACTAAATTAGCTAAAGCAAAGAGAAACAAATTAACAATAATCATAAAGTTAACATGAAAGAATATCAAATTTCTCCTCTCATAATAATTATTTGCCCTGTAGTTAAAATTAATATTGATGACAGGCTGAGGTATCCATCCTTTGTCTAGGTTTAGAACTTGAGTGTTGGTAGACGATATGATATATACCGCAAAAATCAAAACTGTCACACAATTCATTTATAGTATAATACACTACTACATTATTAACTCACCACATATCTAGTGTAATCTTTAAGAACTCACTGTGTATGTACTTAAATCATGGTATACACTGTATGATGGTCACAGTGACTTTGTACGAAGAGGTAACAGCCAAGATAGTGGCGGTAGGCGAACTTTCTGTTGCTCGCCTTCAACACTCGGCTTTGAATGTTCTTCTACACTGTGTGTTAATAGTTAATTGATGGTCGTTGACCATGAAGTGGCTTACGGGACAAAGGTGTAATATCATGGATCAAAGTAGGAAATGGGTATAACTCAAGGAAAGGTTCTTCGTATCAACTTCATCTCAGTTTACATGTTATTGCAGCCACTTCGTTCATTGCATTCTACCAGAGTGTGTGCTAACGCACTCTTCGAGATATAAAACACGTTTGTGAGTCCTCTCCCTTATTGTGTGTATGTTGTATAACACAATATGCGTGTTTTGTTATAGCAAAGCCATATCGGGTTATTTGCTATTTAAATCCAGGCGAATCAACCCCCTGATTTTCAGGTTGTAAATCTAATGACCTACTGTTGTCCCACCAGAGGATGAAAAATTATATATAGATATTTCTTTGATGTAAGAACATGATGCTCTCTAAGCATGTAGTCAACGTTACTTTACGTCAAAAATAATAAATGCTTAATAAAATAAGTGATGGGGGGTGGGGGATGTGAACTTTCCATTAATATGCCCCTTGTTCCACACCATTATACAACAAAATTTGGTTGAGATTAGCCCAGCAAACCGCGAGTAGTCAGATTTGGGACAAACATATGGACAGAGGTATATTTTTTGTTTATAGAGTATATAGTGTCGCCATCTCTAAATTAATTAACGTACGTCAATCATAAAAAATGCTTACAAGCAGCAATAAAATGGGATAAGTGAATTGTTTTAAATTCACAAACTTACACAAAAGCTATCTGTGCTAGCCTTCCGTAATTTAGCAGTGAAAGACTAGTTGAAAGGCAACTAATCATCACTACCCATTTCCAACTCTTGGGTTATTATTTTACTAAAGAATAGTGGGATTATAATACCCCTACAGTTGAAACGGCAAATATTTTTAATGGAACAGGGATTTGAGCCTGCGAGCCTCAGATTGCGAGTCAAGAGCCCGAATCACCACACCATGCCGAGATAAAAGGTTTGTGAGCCCTCATTAATATTCCCCTTGTTCCAAACTATCCTCCTATAAAGTTTGATTGAGATTAGCCTAGCGACCTATTAATAGTTAGGTAACGGACAGACACACACGTTGGTGCTTTATAAATATTTATTTATTTATGCATATCCAAAAATAATCAGAAAAATTTTGAATGCAATTTTAAAAGCTTAGTTTGAAAATAAGTGAGTCATATCGTCACAAAAAACAACCCATATGTCTTTTATGCTCTCTTAACTCAGAAATATAAAGAAAAGAAATCTGATAAAGACATTTTTCCTGCATGAAATCAAACTGTTGTATTTGTAGAAAAGATTACATTACATACACTCAATTATATTAAAGACCCCACTGGAGAGAAAATATTTTTATAAACTCTAGATTGAGTTGTAATCCATATAATGTTATTTATGTATTAACTTCTATTTGTTGCAAGCAAAATTATGCTGGAGTTACAGAAAACTTAGGTTTAAGAATAAATTCACATAAATCTCGTGAAAAACTCATATAACTGCAATTACCTTTTAAAAGACAAATTAATAAAAGTATTAAGAAAATAATATATTTTAAAATAACCTTGTCTCCGAATACTTCAGTTCTTGTATTCTCGTGGACAGAAATACGGTTATTTTATGAAAATTATTTAATTCGTAAATTTAAACTCACATTAAATGTTATAATTTAACTTGCTAAGTGACTTTAAAATATTACAAAGCTTTAAGGTCAAAAACACAATTTTTTTTTTTCATCGTTAGATAGATCTTCTCAGAAACTTCTTTTTCTAGAAACTAAGGAGTATCCTGGATGATACGAAACCAGTGTTCACTTTTTTATATAATTGTGTTTTTATCTACTTGTTATATAGTAACAATAATAAAGAATTAAAATATTCAAAACATTGCTTTATCTTTATATTTTTTAAACAATTTTCCTTTCTTCTCTTTCGAAAAATTGAAAATCAGTTACATAAAGGCTGGGTTAGTTATCCCTAATTGTTTTAACTGTACAGAAAAGAGGGAAAGCAGTAAATCTACAGCACCTACCATCAACTACTGGAAAACTCTATTCAAACAATAGTAATTTACAGACACTGATATAATGCATTTTGTAGCAATGGGACACGAACCAAAGACAATGGTTTCATAGTCGATACATTAAACCATAATTTTATATATATTGAAATTGTAAATATTAAAATACAGCTGACTCTTTTTCCCAGCGATAACACAACAATTTAACTACATATTAACAAAGATACCACATGGGATCAAACGTATATTACTTTAAAATTAATAATTCTGCTCTAGGTTTTACCAGTGACTTGTCAACCGTGTTTTATTAAGAGGCGAATATAGACGGAGTATATTTTTATTATGATGGCTAAGCTGCAGCCATATTTTTCCCTACAATTAGTCTTAGGTAAGTAATCGTTTGCTGATGTATTTGATAGAGTTTCTGAAGTGTTCTTTTATGTAAGTCGATTATCGAAGATAATACCAAGAAATTCTGCTGAAGGGCATAATTTTATTTCGATATTGTTTAGTTGTAGTGTAACTTTTTTTATGTTCTTCAAATGTTTGTTTAAGGCTTCCTCGAAGCAAGAATCTTCGGATGTTTAAGCATTGCTACTACATAATTGTTGAGGTGGTTCAGTTGGACTGGTCAGACATTAAGCAGGTCTAGAATAGGTCGGCCTCACGTGTCCACTCCTTAAGAGGATGGGGTATCCAACCTTCTAAAAAGTAGTTCCTTTTGTGTTCTCACTGGCAGAAAATTCAGCCAACAAACTGTAACTTGGCAACTTAGAGCTACAGTTATAAGCGCCCATAATCCATACACAGGAACTATGCTAAGTCGTGAAAATCGCCTTTGAATAAAACACTAAACAAAGAAGGAATTTAGTTTGAAAGAAGGGATACCACCATGAGTTTTCCTTGTTTACTGGCATCAACCCAGTAAACCTTCATGGCAAATTTCGTGAAAACCTATCCACAGGAAGCGAGGCAATGGTAAAAGAATGCAAAATTGGTAATCTGTATGTAAGTCTCCATGGATCCAACAAACCCTCATGATAGAATTTTGTGAATATCTATCTACTGCAGGCAAAGTTATGTTAAAAACAAAAATTACGTAAACAAACCCGAAAAAAGCACAAAATTGAAAATGTGCATGTACCTCTAGATGGACCTACTGAACTTTAATATCAATTCTGGTATAGATCTATTCACACCGTGTTGAGTAGCTTTATGGAGAGAGAGTACTATTATATTATATACAAAAAATTATATTGACGGAAATCTGTAAAGTCGAAAAAAGTACGAGGATTTTGACATTGAAGGACTTATTTTACATTAAGTTTACTGTTGTCCAGTTAATGAGAAATAGTGCACATATGTGGAGAGAACAAGGCAGTGACCGAAATGATATGTATTGCTTACCATTTCACCAATTTTTAGGTGTAATTTATATTTAAAAGTACCGGTTCGTATAAACATTGTTTTTTGAAGAAAATCATTTAGAGATGCAGACCCCTTTTCAGAATGGGGTAAGACTTTCAGATCCAATGCTCGGTTAAATTCAGATGTTGAGAAAAACTAGAGTACCAGGAGAAAACCTACTTTTATGGACAGACGCTAAACAATCGGTCAGTACCGTTGCTGTGAATGGAAACAACATGATAAAATATAATAATCAAATCTCAATGTAGATGTCTGGTTATTCTTTGTTCTGTTATTTGAAAAAAAACACAGAAATATAATGATACGAGTCCAAGAGGTACGCTCGAGATTGTGGGCAGTGTTTGTTTTCAATTTCGCGCAAAGCTACACAAGGGCTATCTTACCCGTCTCTAATTTATCAGTGTAATACTGAAAGGAAGGTAGCGTCACCACCGCCCACCGCCAACTCTTGTGTTACTCTTTTACCATCGACTAAAAAGGTTAGCATGTTTGGTTTGACGGGGATGAGAACCCGCGACACTCAGATTTCGAATCGAGTACTTTAACTACCTGGCTATGCCGAGCCGTGGGTAGTGTAGCTCTAAGTTTCTCTCCTTATTCTTTTCTGCGTCATTCTAATATTTGTAGACAAGCTCGGTGAGTCTATTCCTTAAAGTGTGTAAGTCACGAATTTTATACTGATACTTTAATGTAGTGAATTTTGGAAGCCTTACGGCTAATCATTGCTTCGTTTTGTTACAGTTGTGGTTTTTAAGGTTATTTTGTGTTATATCATATGTTATCTGACAGCCGTATTCTACGAGAAGGCGTATCAATGTTTTATATATATATTTTTTAAACGTTTGTAGTATATAGTCTTTGTGATGACTGGCAATTAGTTTGATATAGTTAATGTGTTTACCAAATGAAGCGCGTAAGTTTTGGATATGTTTTTTCCATGTGAGTCGTGTGTCAAAGGTGATACCGAGAAACTTAATGTTGTTCATTTTTATTTCTGTTTCTCCTAACAATTATCAAATTTTCTTCAGGGTTTTTCATATATTTTTATATTTTGTTTTATAATAGTGATTGTTTGTGCAATTGATGAATTTAATATAACTCGCCATTTGTTTCACCATTCTAAAATTAAATCTGGTATTTTTTTAAAATATGGCAGCTGCAATTAGTGGATTTTTTAAATATGCTCCAGGAGCTACGTCGTCGGCATATTGAGAATGCTATGTATCTATTTATGGTTTCATTGATAGTTCTTTGTTTGCTGGTTGCTTGGCGTTTACTGGCGCAAAGCAATTAGGCAATCTGTGCCATACAACCGGTAAAAATTTTAAAATAATAGTAAAGCTGTTAAAACACGTAAAAAGGAATCATGTTGAAACAAAGTTCAGTTTTTAAATTAAAAACTTAAATAGAGATAAAAAGCCAATGGTCTTTAAAAATTTAAAAACACAACTGAAGTGAACAGTGTTACTACCGCCAATAACATTGTTCAACGTCAAAGATGAACCTAAGATAAAAATATGTCTGAAACGGTGCCGTTGTTCACTGACCGAACGACAGTAAAGTGCGGGCTATTGTGGCATGAGTGTCACACATTGGTGCAGCAGCCCAGATAAAACAAAACAATTAGTTAAAAAACTGTGACCAGTAGTACCACCCCTCCATGCACACGTCCATCACACAGTCTGCTGTTTCTCTACAAAGAAAAGGTGACTGTATCGGCAGGTTTCAGAAATGTTAATTCTTTGTAAACCTGAAGATGACCTAGGAAGGTCGAAATGTTGTTCTCTGCTTATTAATAAAAGTATTAATATTCATACCAGCCGTTCTGAGACGTAGAATCCTATTGAGATGAAAGCATATAATACTTGCACAGAGTCTCTGTGTGTCCAATTATGTCCAGAATACAGAGATATTTGGGAGAGTAAATTATGGCAACCAAAAAATCTGTCATGTAATCATATGATAATCTCGCTGGTCAGCATTAAGGCTTATTTTCTTACAGTTCCAGGTTAGTTTATCATAACAAGAACAAACTAATCATAACATGGATTGTGCAACAGGTCATCAAAGACAACAATATCGATGATCTGCCATGGCTAGCTTGTACTCCTGACAGAACATTTCTGGAAACGGCTAACCATATAAAATTTACAGTAATCGTTTAAATTCTTATGTCATATGCAGATGTGACAACAATGCGTTGACCAATTATATATTTTTTCATCAAATACACTTGTTTTAAAATCAATACTTTGTTTCGTTGTCAAAATCTCTTGTGCGCGTCACTATACTTATTGTTTGTTTGTTTTCTGAATTTTGCGTAAAGCTACACGAGGGCTATCTGCGCTAGCCGTCCCTAATTTAGCAGTGTAAGACTAGATGGAATGCAGCTACAGATCACCACCCACCCCTAACTTTTGGGCTACTCTTTCACCAACGAATAGTGGGATCAACCGTCACATAATAACGCCCCATGGCTGAAAGGGTGACCACGTTTCGTGGGACGGGGATTCAAATCCACGACCATCCGATTATGAGTCAAGCACCTTAACCACATAGCCATACTGGGCAATGTTTATTGTATGAAGATATCGTTTAATACTTTAAAAATACATTTTTGCGACTTCTGTCGTCATCAATGTTGTGTAAAACATGAATTTGTAACACTGAAGAATTATAATGTATAATTGTTGAGTTCAGAAATTAATACTATCTAAAAATTTTCAATGTTATCTGAAGAGCAACTGAAAAGAATAGCGTCAGATTAACGTACAGCTGAAGTTTTCTTCTTCTAAACAATACCATGTAACCCTTAATTTTATTTAGTATATTTCAATTTCAGGCACCCTACATACTACTAATAAAATCATAAACAGTTTTTATTTTATTTCAAATAATTTGTTTATTTATTTTGAATTTTCGCGCAAAGCTGCGTTAGTCCTCCATCATTTAACAGTGTAAGACCAGAGGGAAGACAACTAGTTAACATCATTCACCGCCAACTCTTGGGATACTCCTTTCACCCACAAATAGTGGAATTGAACGTCACATTATAATGAGCCCACGGACGAAAGGGCGAGAATATTTGGTGTGATGGGGAGTCGAACCCGCGACCTTCAGATTACAACCCACGTACCCTAACCACTTGCCCATGACAGCCCATTTGAAATAAAACCATCATGATTGTTGTGAATTTTCTGTATGTGATTATCTCATCTCAGAAAACCGCTTCGACTAAAATTTTATTTGGAATGATACTAACATTGCTTTCTATTTATTTGTTCTTAAGGATAAAAGTAGACAGTGAGCTGTGTTCACTGCAGGTATTGAAGTTCGTGTTATAGCATTATAACTCTGTAATTTTACTGTTGAGCCACTGAAGAATACTGGTTAGCTATTCCGGTGGTAAATACTAAAAAAAACTTAATGTCGTCTTAACATTCAAAAAAGAATAAAAAGACTAAAAGTTAAATAGATATCATGTGAAAGTTTGGTGAAAATGTATTCTTCTAATTTCTTAGGTTTTCACGAATTGTCTGACCAGTTAAGCACATGCACACACAAAAAAGCAAAACATATATCGTGTCTCTTATGAAGAAATACACTTCTTTTCTGTTGAGCTAAAACAGAACTATTTAGAATATCCTGCGAAATGGATAATAAATCAAATCATTCGAGAATAACAAGTACAAAACGAATTCAAAATGATTACACTTACTCCGAATAATGGAACCATTTTCTTCTAACAAATCCTCGATTACAAAACACTTGAGTTAATTTCAGTTTGTCTTAATAACTAAAGCTTACTCTATTTGGTGTAGATTAGACTAAGAAGTTATTGTTATACGACGATAATTTGCTAAGAATAATTATCAATAAATGTGCTAAAGGGCATTTGACATCTTAAACTGCACTCAAGTTTTGTCACGCTTTCGGAAAAATAGTTTATAACAAAATATAAAGTGCACTGGCAAGTAAAATAAACGATTTTTATACTGAAATCTTTCTCGTTATTGGTTTTTGTTGACACAAACGAAATAGCGCAGATACCCCTCGAGTAGTTTTCGATGCCGAAATTAAAAAAACAAACAAACACAAATGAAATTAATGTTAATCACTAGATGACTAATTAATTATTTAATAAGCTTAATACATTTTAAATTGTTAAAAAATAAATTAAAATAAAACTTGCTAAATTAATTTTGGTCTTAAAGTTGAGAGAGAATGAAATAAACAAATGTATAACTTGTAGAAAAACTAAATTTTACTGGTCTTCGAGACATTTTCAGTTACAATTACAAACCTTTCACGAATCTTCGATATCTCTTCACTCAACTCAAAAGTCAATATTCGCAGTTGTTATAACAATGTTATTCTTAGCAAGTACATGCTGGGCCAGGTGGATTAAGGCGTTCGACTCGTAATCTGAGGGTCACGCGTTCGAATCCCGGTCGCACCAAACATGCTTGCCCTTTCAGCGTAGTGATGACTAGCTGCTTTTCCTCTAGTCTTACACTGAAAAATTAGGGACACCTAGCACAGATACTCCTCGAGTACCTTTGTGCGAAATTCAAAAACAAGCAAACAGTAGATGCTGTATAACAAAGGAGGTATTCCCAAGTCTTATTATTTTTGTTTGGATGGTTGTTTCTAGAATTTTCATACAAAATTACATAAGAGTTATCTGCAAATAGCTTCCTTCACTTTTGAGCTGATAGAAGCCCATGGCCCCAAAATTAGTTGTGCGATTTTGTTTATATTCTCTGGAAAACGAGATCCTTACTAAAAACAAATATTATTTTTACAAACCAGTCTTTAAAAAAATTGAAGTTATATATTTTTAGATGAGAAATAACTAACTATATAAAATTACCAATTACAATTTTTGCTGTTATAATACTTAAAGATGTCGTAACTAGGCTTGATTAACACATACAACGGAGTTTTACAAGAAAGTAAAACCTTGTTTTTCTTAATTGGGACTATTTCTATTATATTACAGCACTTTTATCTGTTTTAGCATACACAAGAAGTTGTTTATATTAAATGTAGCGAGAAAACTAAAATACTAGGGTTAAATATTATTTCTGATAGAGCCTCTAAGTCTTCTCTATATATTATTATTAAAAAATCATATTTATGCTGTTGCTTCCTATGGTTAACTATAACCAAGACTGAAATAAAATTTAAATGATTTTCGTTGTAACAAAAGAGGCAGGTTCAGTAAAAAATTTTTGCATTATGATGGTTAACTCAAATGCCGTAAATTAACTATCTTTAAAAAAACGTTCTAGCATTTCTTAGTAAACAAAAGAAAATACCCACCTTGGTTCCTTCAACGCTTATTATTCGGTATAAATTCCTCGAGGAGTCATAAAAGAAACTAACATTGATGGCCTGTGAGCTAGCTGGAATCCACGCTCGCTTGGTTTTAGGGTAGATGTGAAAGACATGAGCTTTGGTGGTAAACATGGGCTGCTCCCTGAAATAGGCAAAGAACATATACATACGAGAAACAGTTATCACACATTTGGTTTCAACATAGATCAGAAAACGTCTTAACTGTTGTTTATTTTGAATTTCGCGCAAAGCTACTTGAGGGCTATCTGCGCTAGCCTTCCCTAATTTAGCAGTGTAAGACTAGAGTGAAGGCAGCATCGCCACCCACCAACAACTCTTGGGCTACTCTTTTATCAACGAATAGTGGGATTGAACGTCACATTATAACGCCCACACGGCTGAACGGGTGAGCATGTTTGGTGCAACGGGAATGCAAACCCGCAACCCTCAGATTACGAGTCGCACGCCTTAACACGCTTGGCCATGCCGGGTCTCTTAACTGTTAAATGACACCAATTATGATAATTCTTTAAAACACTGTTTTAAACTGAGAGTTCATGTAATGGATTACGTTTTTAAGGAACACCTGTCTCTCCTAGAATGGCTTGTAGACAACGCTTTGGGCTCTTATCCCGAGTCTTATCTTGTTAACGGTTTATTTTAACTCTTTGGTACTCAATCTGAACTTCACATTGTACTTGTAAAACGCATCTATAAATGTTTATTAAAATGGAGTTTAGTAAGAAGAATTTAAGTACATTTTCAATTAATTAAACGTTGATGAAATCATTTAGACAGTTCTTACAGTCTTTATTTTGAAACTTCCTCGATTCTGTATTTTTTATTTATTTAAGACTACCAAAAAAAATCATTTCAATCAGGGCTTCAGTGCAATTAGTAAACATCACTCACCGCCAATTCTTATCCTACTACTGTTAGAACAACGAGTAATGTTGACCTTCGTATTCGGAACGCACCCACGGTTTAAAAAGTGTGGCAAGCAATTTTTTGTGATATTTTGACGCGAATCAAAATCCCTTTAAGCTAACCAATTGGCATTGCACAGCTTGCACAGCATTTTAAAAAATATTTTTTCTATATGTCAAGTTTTATTCCCTTTTTTTTTCTAAGTTATGCATTTTTTAAGAGAAATAAAATGTATTCTCTTTTAACAGTGATAATTTCCTGACTACAACTGTAGTTTAAGGAGGGTGCTTTTCTCTATGCTTGACATAATTGTAGGAACATTCTGAATATTAAACATGGATATAAAGAAAATAACTGATGGTTTTCAATGGAAAAAGAAAAAAAAGAAAATAAACAAGCTTTATTTTTTTTTATCTTCTTTCATACAACCTAAAGAGCAATTTATAGCTAAAAACAACAAAAAAGCCAAACTCAAGTATTTATCTACTCTAAAAGACTGGTGGTAATCATTGATAAATATATCCTATGGTTGGCTTCTTATTTTTAGAATTGAGTCCAATTTTATTATTTAAAAATACTTTTAAAAATTAACTTTTACAGTGCTACAAAAAAACCAATAACAATTAATATAGTAGATCGTTTTTAATTAAACTACTATTCAGAAATTATTATAACTATAACATGGAGGTGTAAGTAGAATGTCACCACCTACTTTAAACATACGATTGTAATACAAAATGATTTTGTCAATAATTAAACACAGAGAAAAACAACTATGATAGTTCTTACTGAAAAAGGAAGAAAAATAAACTCATCATCTTTTCTCATAAAAAAAATCCTCCATATATATAATTGTATTATTAAGTTTTTATTTCTAAAATTTATCACAGTTATGTGTACCTTGCTCATACAGGTTTCTTATATGATAATATATTATTGTTATTACCTCGGTACTTCTGGGCATTGGTATTGTCCACTAACAATTTGTTTAGCCTCTACAATATGAATTCAAAACACTAAATGTTAGCTATACGTAGATACTAAAGTGAATAACAATATAAACAACATGTATTCACATTCATGATGTATTTGTTAATTAGCACAAAGTACAGAGATTCACCAATCATCTTTTGTGGGGGGGGGGAGCTCACAGTGCTCTGTTTGTTGTTGTTTTTTAAATTTAGTGCTGAGTTACACAAGGGCTATGTGCGTTAGCTTTCTCTAATTTAGCAGTGTAACACCTGAGGAAAGCCAGCTAGGTATCATCACATACCGCTAACTCTTGGACTACTCTTTTACCAACGAATAGTGGGATTGGCCATCATGTTATAACACCCCCACCATTGAAAGGAAGCGAGCATCTTTGGTCGAGCGCCCTAATCACCTGGCCCTGCCGAGCTGCTCACAGTGGTAGAAGAAAACATAGCATTCATACTTTGACAATTAGATATCGGAATATTTTTGTTCACATAATCAGGTAATAATTACGTTTAATGTTTCATATCCAGACTAAAGAGTATCCGTACGATATTTAACGATCACCGAAGTACATGTGAACCTGTGGTTAAACTAAATCCTTTATATACGAGCACAATGGTTGCCTGTTGAAATTATGTTTACCGATCTCAGATTATGCAGTCAGTATGCAGCTTTAGTTTCGTAGCTAATATACCTACTATCATCATTTTTAATACTTTTTTAATATTTAAATTGAATGAAATATTTTCGATCCATTTATTGAAATATCTGACCTAAAACATAAGATAACTGTATTTACTCAAATGCCTAAAAAGTATCATTATATGTGCTAGTAAATAAAAAAGAATTAAACAAGAAATATATTTTTAGTTCAATAATGTATATTCTTTACGATAATAGTCACGCGTGTACATATGAATAAGGATGTCGAGATGCAACACCAGTAGCTTTGCCACAATAAGAAATACACTTTTCTACATATGATTCTGGATGACAAATATAACGTTCTGCCATATTTCAAATTATTTATTATAATAACAAAGTCATTTTAAACATTATAATTCGAGTTTAATTAACTGATCAATCATTCTGTAATCTGTGACAAACAAAATTAATAATCTTACAGAATAAAGTAAAACAAAGATTCTCTACCCTCATGAAACAAGCTTTTCTTATTGTTGGCTCCAACATATATAAGTAACAATCACTACACTCGTCTTCTCTTTAGCTACATAATGATATAAGAAATGCACAAGAAACACATCGGATTATTGACATGTCGTTAAAACAGTAACATTAAACAAAACAAGCCGCCAAGAAGGTTTGCTGCTATCGTTCATACAAAGAATACTCGCATAGACGATTGGAGAAAACAAACAAAAACTAACATGCTGAATATTCACCAAGTGTTCTCGGAACTCATCCAACTGTGACATGTTTCCAGAAGATTCGATCCTTGTTTTATTCTGTTTTAAAAAAAAATGATTAGTTTTGTCGTTTTTATTAAACAGTATTTTTTTCAGGTGAAAACATTCAGTAAAGTGAGTAAGTATTATGTAACAGGTAGTAATTTTAAATAAAATTTCACGTATACTTTGTATATTTAGGATAATCGCACCTACTTACACACGGGCTATCTTCGCTAGCTGTGTCAAATGTGAAGCTGATAGACTAGCGGGAATACAGCTAATCAATTTTTAGGATATTATAACCTTAAAAACTATGACAGATAATTTATATAAATCAAATTAGACTGGGCATGGCCTAGTAATTAATATGCCAGGCTTTATCTACTGTGTCCACCGAGGGGAATTGAACCCCTGATTGTAGCGTTGTAAATCCGAAGACTACCACTGTACCGGCGGGTGATACGTTGGTAATGTCGTCCACGCGAATGAAGCACGGTAGTACACGATCAAACCTTTAAAGTTAGTGATGTAGTGAATTTAGCGACTACAGATTTTAGAGACTACGATATCATATTATAGACAGCTTCAGAGTTACAATCTAGTCTTCAAAACAGTTTCACAGGTGCAAGATTTTGGTGACACATGTGGTAGTTATTAACGAAACAGTGCTGAACCTGATATTAAAGAAACTATACGCAACCTGAATTTGCAGGAAAACTACTCTGAATTTTATTAATTCAAACACTTGATACTGAATGAACTTGAAGTAATGACTTGAAATGATATTTTCACATCAGCTGATTACAAATGCATAAAGGACAAAATATTTGAGGAAAGCATGGCTTCATCACTTCTCTTAAGTCTCACAAGGCAACCATAAATTTATTGTACTTTAATTTCTATTTAAACATTATTATTAGAAAATGATGTATCGTTTGATATTACCCCATCCCAAAAATATTACTCAAACTTTTAAACAACTTTGCTGAGGGTTTTTTGAAAAAAAAACACAATAAAAACACATATGTACAGTACAGTGTGATTTGATCACTTTTGTTAAGTCTTCCAAATCAAACATATATTCGAGTTTAATATCTACTAAGATATTTAATTTTTAAGACATGTTATAGTAACGATTATTTGACTCCTCCCCTCTCATCAATACACATAGAAATACTATTGAACATAATCTATCCTGATAAACAAATATATTTCATTCACGTTTCTGAGATAAAATATTACTATAAAATGTAAGTTAAGTTCAATAACGAATATATACAAATTCGTTGACAGTTTACAGTAGGTAGCTTGAAAATTTATTAAAATAAAAATACGCTTCGACCACTTCTGCGGTCATTTTCAAATACAAAAACAAATTAGTATAGTTATAATACTGACAGAAAGACAAACGAGATTCTTTTCAATGTGTACAAATTAAATGAAAAACGTATTATCTGTAAATCATACTAAGATTATAATAGTAGCCCCCCAGTGGCTCAGCGTTATGTCTTCGGACTTACACGCTAAAATCCGGGTTTCGATACCTGTGGTGGGCAGAGCACAGATAGCCCATTGTGTAGCTTTGTACCTAATTCAAAACAACAACAACAAATTATAATAGTATGTTTAATACAAGGGATATCGATATTTACATAAAGGTGCGAGTAAGTAATCCCATATACAAAAAATATAAAGTCAATGTGCCTAGATTTTTATTAATTTTGGGTCCATTTGATTTAATCATTAAAGCTTCAGCTATGTTATTTTTACAGTTTTAGGCTCGTAGTTTATTATGGATACATTACATTCTGAAAATATGTGGTGATTGAACTGCACACAGAAATTCACGTTTTTTTTTGCGTGCGTGATATTTTTGTTTACTTATTCGTCTTTACACCCAGTTTCAGGTATGGAATTTACCACAGTTGTTACACTGTACTTTTTCTATAGTTCCTGGGTGTGATGGTTTATCATACATTTTTTTAACTGTTTGATTTTTATTCCTCGGGTGAAAACATATATAGTATGAACACTTTTGTTATATCCTTGTATTAATATTTGCTGTATTTCTTTAAAGGGAATGCTTAAGTTATCAATGAATGGAATTGTGCTTGTTGTTCGATACTGCTCATGATAAGAGTAGATGTATGATTCCAAATACAGTATTTCCCATACTTAATTTATAGCAAATTCAAAACTTATCCTTGTATTAATATTTCAAAGTTTATTTTTGGCTTATTCAATACCATGTATCAGTGTGTAACAAATCAACGGCTATAACTGCGGTTATATTCAACTGTTAATGGTCTAATGTTTGATAGAAAGTAAGAGAAACGCATAATAAAGGTTATTACGAACAATTACATTACATTTTACATATTTCATTTGAAAAAAAAAAAAGATTTGCTAAAGTATCTGCAGACAGAGGCATTTCTGACACATTTAATTTGTTTATACGATTACTGTTTCTTTTCAAATATTCTCAATTCGCTCAACGTTCCATTTTTACAGCTTCCTAAAAGCTAATCTTCTACTCTGACTGATAAACACAAATAAATAATGAAGTTACGCGTTGGTGGCGTAAACTGGTCTACTTGTATGGACCTCAATTTCTACAACCGGAAGTGGTGTCTTATTAAGATTTTTGATGATTAGAAATGCCACCTAAGGTTATAGATAGCAGAAACAAACTAATTACCGCCAGAAATATTCAGAAAACATTAAACAGCTTATTTTGACAAAAATGACAAGAGGCATATGGCGACGTTATGTATATCACTTGGAGTTTTCAGACAGGAAAAAAATGTACATTTAATAATGGTTCAAAAACTATTCTAAAATATTTTATCATGAAAGAGTTCCTACATCTGCTGAGTACTCGTACACTGAAGAATTGTTGAATCGTTAATGAGACTTCTCGGTGTAAAGCTTGCAGTGATTCACTAATTAAACCGGAACTTGTATATATAATAGTTAATGTATTCTGGTAGCAATTACAAGACTAGAAATTGATTTGTTCTTGCAAACTCCAGGACAAAAATAGTAGGAATCTTAAATCATTCTGTTGATAAATAATTTGTAAGATACTTTATTTATACACATCAATAGTTTCTCTAAATGTCTGGAATCATCTGCATAATTGGCTATTCTTGTCGGTCACTGTTGAGATCTACATCTAAACTTTAGCGCCGCAAGTCCTGAAGCTCACTATTGAGTTACCAGTCGACTAACCATAATCAAGTGTTCACATCTTACTACTGCAGACATGAAACTCTGAACTGAAGCCTCATAAATAAGTGCGCAGATGTAAACTGTAAGGTGGGTGCGAGTTAAATTGCAATTCGTTTTGCAATAAAGGTAAGGAGAACTTACAAAGATGTGAAAACTGTTAATTACCATAAAATATAGTTTTCCATCTAGAAAAATTATGCCATTATTGTAATTTGGGTATTACATAAACTACACACTGGTACATCAGTCCCAGGTAAAAGAGAACGAGTTAAAAATCTCTGACAAATGTTAGTCTTGTTAGGACAATTTTCTCTTTCCGATCTTTATGGAAGTAAGACGGCTAAAGTCCAGGAAAAGATTTTATTTGGAAAAGACTGTTTTCACTTTGCTCATTCCAAGTCGACTGCCAACTGGCACAGAGCCTTGAATACAGTCAGTGTATGGGAACAGGCACAGAGCAGATAGATTTGGCTGCTGTGTTGGCGAGCCCGTTCCCGCAAATACCAAAATAGCCTGGTATTCAGAAATACTGGATACAAGTAGATAGTAAAGAGAAATGGGCCAGTTAGTTTTGAAAATTAGGAAGAACAGGGTGAGAACAAAGTGAAGCATTCTAGGGTCAACAGAGAAATAAGCGAGTCAGTATAAATAGTGCTGCTCAATATACCTCATGTTTCACAACTGAATTCAGATGTCAAAGTCGTCAACATAGAGCCCATTTGCAACAGTATGAGGGAGTTTTTCAGTAATAGCATTAATCTTTACACTGAAAAGTATGACACTCAAAACAAGGCCCTGAGGGACTCCAAGTTTCTATAGAGAATAGCGAAAGAAGCAGGGACTAGATGGCACAGCATTTCATATTGTACATCGTCAAGTTCTAGAAATATACTGTCAGACCCACGAAGGGCCAGTTGGAGCTCCACCAGCGTAAAGGAACGATTACAGTCATAGAGACAATCAGCTTGAAAAGAAAAAAGGTGATCGCTCTGCTCAAGTTTTGATGGCTAAAGAAGGTGAAGAATGTAGCAGAATTGCTAAAAAACTGGCATAATATTTCACCTAGAGTATTAGCAATGCTTCAGGTAACAGCTAC
This sequence comes from Carcinoscorpius rotundicauda, assembly GCA_011833715.1. Classification (NCBI taxonomy): domain Eukaryota; kingdom Metazoa; phylum Arthropoda; class Merostomata; order Xiphosura; family Limulidae; genus Carcinoscorpius; species Carcinoscorpius rotundicauda. Next base: position 53,500,169 of record CM022399.1, on the reverse strand, counting down.
TTCCTGGCCATCAGAGAGCAAGATTGAGAGGGGGACAGAATTACATTGCCCAATGACCTTTCGAATCTTGTCCTCTATGATTTTGAAACTGGTGACAGAAGATATGTTGGTTGTAAACTTAATCAATCCAAGATTCCTTCTAGCTTTGACGTCTTACCCACTGAGCATGTGCAAGGGCCTGATGGAAAGAGATGAAGTTCAAGAGTGTGGGATACCTACAAAAAGTATCCCAGGCCCGTTTTTGAGTTTTCCATACCATGTAGCAAGCAGGATTTCACCACAGACGAGGATGTTGTGGAAAACGTGTCGAGGTTTAAGGAATACATTGAACAGCTGCTTGTATAATACAGTCAGTTACTGCTGCCACACAATCGTCTATTGATGGCTTACAGACGATGGCAGGATAGAATTTTGCAAAAGTAGTGAAAGAGGACCAGTTTGCTTGAACCAGCTTCAACCAGAGCACACGGATCGTGTGGCACTGACCACAGCCAGTATCTCTCACAATTAAAGGAAAATAACCACCACCTAGTGAGTTATTGTCAACATTCCATGAAAAGCGGGAGAATAACGAAGGAGAGCAAACTGAGAGATCAATAGCAGTAAAGACTGACTAGGTGCATGAAAAACAATTAAGAACCACGATTGAAAATAGAACGGTTGTGATCAGAGAGTACACGCTCTACAGAGGGTCTCTTCCCATCTATATCAGCATTTCCAGAAGGGATTGTGCCCATTAAAGTCCTTTAGGATTAAAAAGGGAGTCAGGAACTGTTCAATAAGAGCATCAAGGGCTGACTAATCATAGACCTTTACAGGCGACAGGTAGAGAGAACAAACAATGATGGCACAACCCAAAGAAAAGACGGATGACAAGGGCCTTTTAGGATGTGTTGAATAGCAAAGACTAAGTGGGTATATGCTGATCAACCAACAGTGCCACCCCTCCATGCATTCACGTCATCACACAGCCTGTAATTTCTGTACAATGAACACTGCCAATGGTGCAGGTCTCAGAAATGTTTTCTGTAAGGAAAGACATACAAGTTGGTAAGAATCAATCAGTTTTAATGTCATCCAGATTAAAATGTAAACCTCGACAGTTCCATTATATCAAGGTGGCCATTTTTATTTATGTGCAGGTGAACTGGATGGAGAGCCCTTTTTACAACCACGTCTTTTTTGTTTATTCTCTTTATTCAAGGGGGTCTATCAACCTCCATGGATCTCACCCTGGGTCGATTTGGAAGGTCTTTGTTCTTGGAAGAGGATTCCAGCAACTGAAGACGTTAACGAATGATCGTTTTGCATCTTAGGGTAACAATAACTCCTCGTGACGAATTTAAAGTATCATGGAGCATAACCTCAATGGGTATACATCTCCAATTGCCTTTGAATGTAAGAGGAGTTTACTGTGTTTAGATGTGGATGTTTCCACCAATATGTCAACAAAGCGAAGCTTTTTGACTGACTCTGTAGAGCCAGTAAATCCCTCTATTCCCTTCTAAATGAAAAAGGGAAACATTTGCCCTAAAAGTTTGTCTTTAAAAAATTGTAGTTCAAGAAAATGAGGTACAGGTGTCACAGATGTTGAAGATTGCTGCTCAGAATCTTCAAGACGAGGTCGTTTACCTATGGACTGTTTTTCACAATTTTAAGTTTTTATTTGGAGGATCCATAATAAAACAATAATGTTTAGGTGCCCATTAACCTCACCCACCATGAAGCCATATGAAGAGACACACTACAATGCCAAACAAAGACACTGCAGCAATGCAAGGGTTTTGTGGGCGCCAGGCTCCAACACCAGCATCAGATTTCCACAACACCTGTTGAGAACATCTAATAGCAGTACTTAGTTGACCCTAGCCCAAGTGGACCAATCGATTAACCCTAGGGACCACCCCAAGGACGCCTGTTTGCATAAATTCAAGGATAAAGTGTTGTGTTTAGGTTGGACCCCTCAAACACCAGAACCCTCTCCACCCCTTCAGCAAACACGTCGGTAGATGTTTAGATCCAAGAGAATGTAAACTAAAAAAACAGAACCTTCCCTGGAGGTTTCCTCATCATGTACAGGAATCCACACCAAATGGAAAATTGGTTTGCTCCTCAAGAGGGGAAAGAGAGGACATGGAGGATGTATAGCGCCCTTGTAATTTAAACACATAGCTGCAAGATGTGTGAATTAAAGGGCAGTTTACAATGTAAAAAATAGAGAAAAAGTTGTTTCTTTTGAAAGGCTTTCCTTATCGAGGATTCAAGTTGAATCAAGTGATCCATGTCATCAGAACCCACACTGAGTGAGTCAGTGAAAAGCATTAACCATTCTTTCTCAGATCTTATAGACAGCTCGTCAAAGCAACTGGAAGATAGTTCGAAGAAATATTGGGACTATTCCCAGCCTTAGGAAAGGGGAGTACAATAGCATGGTGCCAATCATCAGAAAACAACATTCTCATGCCAAATCCAGTTCACAACAATCAGAAGAATAGCAAGAGAGGCAGGAGAGAAATTGCACAGCACCTCGTAATAAATATCATTGTGTCTGACTGATGTAGTGCTATACCGAAGAAGAGTACACTTGAGTTCCACCAGCATAATAGGGCAAGTATAGTCATAGAAATGATCAGCCAACAAGGAAACACGCGATCGCTCTGCCCATGTCTTGAGAGCTAAGAAGGTGGGGATGAAGCAGAAGTGCTCTGGTCATCAGAGAGCAAGATTAAAAGAGGGGTAAGAAGTACACTGTCTACTAGCCTTTCAAAGTCAAGCCATATGACTTTTGAACTGGTGGTAAGAGAGATGCTAAAGGTATATTTAATCGAAGACTTCCTCTGGCCTTAACGTCAAATTGCCGAGTATATGCACAGTTCTGCTGAAATGTAGAGTGGCTTAAAAGTGTGAGATACTGACAAAAGGTATCTCAAACCAGTGTTTGAGCTTTCCTTCCCATATGGCAGGCAGAACTCCACAAAAGACGAGGATACTGCTTGGACAATGCAGTTAATCACCGCTGCCATGTAGTCATCTATCGATGGTTTACAGACGATTGCAGGATCAAGTTCTGAGAAAGTCGTGAAAGAGCTGGCCTAGACCAACTTCCATTGAGGCTCGCGGTTTGGGTTGCATCGACCATGGCCAGTTTCTCTCAAAATGATAGGAAAATGAACACTCTCCCGTGTGTTACTGTCAACCATTCAAGAAAAGTAAGAGAAAAGTGAAAGGGAGCAGATAGAGAGGTGTACTTCAGATGCAATTTAAATTTTGCACGACGTGTTCATTAATTTTACACTGGAATAAAACATGTTTAGTCATACAAACTTAAGTTACCTCGTTAAATTACATGATGTAATAAACGTTTTACTTTTCCTTGTTATTTCCCAATTGCTTATGTCTAAAGTAAATGGAAAAGACCTATTTTTCTCTTTGTTCTTTGCTTTTGTGACCTGAGACCGTATAACAAAAAAATGATGGAAGACTATATTTGGGAGCTGATACGTGAAAGTACTTTACAAGAGAGTTGCAAATTCAAAAACTACTCACTTCTAAACATTTTTGAATAACTTTAGTATAAATACATGTAAATCTTGATCCATATGTTGTTTTATTCAGACCTTATATAAATGAAAATGTGCAAATTTGTCTGTTTTTACATAACAAAAATAGGTTAATTTCTAAATCTCATTATCCAGGTCACAAAAGCAAAGATTGAAGGGAATTATAGCCATTTTCTTTACTTTTACAACATAAGCAATGAAGAAATAACACACACTATCCAGGAACAAAATTTGTGTTACATAGTATAATTATTTCAATTTTTTAATCGGGTTCGCGCCCGAGTCGCGCCAAACATGCTCGCCCTCCCAGCTGTGGGGGCGTTATAATATGACGGTCAATCCCACTATTCGTTGGTAAAAGAGTAGCCCAAGAGTTAGCGGTGGGTGATGATGACTAGCTGCCTTCCCTCTAGTCTTACACTGCTAAATTAGGAACGGCTAGCAGAGATAGCCCTCGAGTAGCTTTGTTCGAAATTCCAAAACAAACAAACATTTTTTTAATTAAGTAGTGAATCACACTCGCATTATTTCAACATGAGGCAACGAGAAAGAGTCGATAAACAATTTCTAAGTAAATATTTACACGAAAATAAAACTATTATAATGAATATTCGTGCATAGGTAACTTTGTGCAGCTCAATTTACGAAAAAAGAAATACTGATTTTGTATTTGTAAAATGAATAACGGAAAATAAAATAACTATGATGTTATATAACACATTTTTAACAAACTACAATACTAACATAAGAATGTTAATCAATAACATTTCTATATTTCACTTGCCTTTTCCAGCCATAAAGCATATTGTGTACATACAATTGTTGGATTTGGTTACTACTTAACTGCCCAGTCATATCAATAAAGTAGGTTCAAAGTACAAATCGAAACAGTATGACCGTATGCTGTATTTAATTCGAAAGTGTTGAGACTGCGTTACAACTACACATCCATGAGATGAGAAAGGCCCGTGGGTTTAAGCGAATTATTATCTCAGACACGACTACACAGATATATATAACACATCTTGTCGATTTTCTCCCTGCACCCTAAGTTTCGGTCCAGAAATTTAGACTAAAACTGAAAATTTAACCATTCATATCAAGCAACAAGCCAATGGGTCAGTTGAAATGTAGTATAACTACATAAGCAGTAAACTGGTTTAAAAGATAAATATTTTGTTCATACATTGACTGGTACTGTACAGTTCGGCACAGACTAGAATTCACCACACATGCGGGAGTAATTCGAGCAAGTTTGATTAAAGCATGTGTATGACGCCGTCTGGTGTAATTTGTAAAAATTAAATTTAGTAACGAGTTTGTATCTGGTAATAACATTTTATACAATCCAGTATTCAACATAAGCATAGATACAATCAAGACGCTTATTCCAATACAATTTCCTTCGCATTTGAAAGTTTGGAAACTTAAAACTATATTCCTAATATTCATTTCTTTAAGCAACAAACTTCAAGTGCATCTTATCCTCGTGTAAACAGCTTCTGAGTGCAAATAATAAAACAGCTATCTAACTCTCAAATTATTTACAAATTATTATTTGTAAGTTAGAAACTGTATTTATTGTAAGTTAATTTAATTATGTAACTTTCACCCGTTGAAGATCAAGGTAAATATAGAATTAGAAAATTTTTAAATTTAAATTTTAGGTCACAATTGTTTTACTACATCATACAGTGAGAACAAATATATCGTTATACGATATATTTTTAAAACTTGTTAGGTGTAATCACTACTGTGGTGGAAAAAGGCAGATTTGTATATATTTTTTTAAACCATGCATTAATAACAAACGATCAAGCTTAATCATTAATAAAAAACTGACGTTCGTGCACAAATTTATTACGATTTAAACCAGGAAAGTTTATTTAAAGATTACGATAAATACTTATGTTAAAATCATAATTCGTATTTTACTTACATATAATAGCTCACTTAATTCAGGTTTTATTATTAAATATTTATTACTAACAATAACTTCTGATTAAAGTAAGTTATCTCAGTAAATGTTACACTGTTTTAATTCAAAGCATACGTTTCCATAAATAGTTTACAATAAACCACAGTCATAATACCTATAAAGCAACTATTTTGAATTATTGATAATTTTAGCGAAATTCTCAATGATATTTCCTTCATTTCAACCAATTTAGAATGTTTAAGTGTCCTAAATTCATAAACTGATCCAAAATTCCAAACAGTCTTTAAGCAACATTAAAACTAACAGCAGAATGAAATGTATTTCAAAAAATAATGGTAAAGATCCATACTTACAATCCACACACAAATTAATTTTAATTTTCATCATCGATAATTCAGTGGTAAGCTCGAAACATTACAGCAATAAAAATTGGAGTTTAATTCCTGCATGCATAAATAATAGAACAGACAGCCCATTGTGCAGAATTGCGTTTAGAAACAAACAAGCTTCACATAATGTCACTGGTTTCCTGTTCCTAAAAAAATATACACATAACTTAGCACCATTTACATAAAAATGTCAATTAATGAAAGTCCATTAACTTAACGTTAAATCTAAAATAAATGTATATGTTGCTGTTTAGTTACAGAGTTGGATAGCACAATGTATGGTACATTACAACAGTGGTTACGTTTATGTATAGACATATATGTATGTGTGTGTGTAACAAATTAATGAGTATTGCTTCATTTTGTTCTGTATTCCAATATTTCTGCCAAAATTCACAGACTATCAGTGCTAACTCTCTCCAGTTTTGAGCTTATCTCTTACGTTTATAACGAACTGTGGCTACAAAGTGTGAAGCGCAATTTTGTAACGAGACGCAAATCACAGATCCTGGGACACAGCATAGTACGCTAACCATAAGACCACGTTTCACTTTGAAACTTATTACTGACATTCCTCATCGTTACGTTCAATACAGTGGATATGATTATAATATAAGTTAACATTTAAAACATTAAAATAACGTTAATTTCTAGTTCATATTACAAACACATTCCAAAGTGTTAAAATCTTCGTACTAAACGAAGATGCGAGATACGAATTTCTATTTTATTTTTTACTTTCCTAATTTTAGAATTTCCATAGAAACCACAACATAAACATGGCGCTGTTCAAAATGAGCACGAAACTCTGAACACGACACTGAGTTTCGCTACCCATATCTCTCAAATAAAAAACGTTATTAATACGTCTGTCGCTATGGTTACTATGTGCACTTGTACTTACATAATGTTTAGTAAACAAGCGTATAACACACACGTGATATGTGTCTGAGTATGCATAAAATATTGTATTTAGACATGAATAAATTTCATTTTTGGTATAACAAATTGAACCTTCACACTGATATATGTTTGACAGTACTGGCAAATGAATGAACTTAGATATGCGCACAACCCTTTACATACCCTGGGCCCATTGACTGAACGTTTAACACAAAAGCACAAGTACCTAAAATATGCTTAACGCTGTTATAGATCTCTTGTAAGCAAAATGTGGAGCGCGTCCCACAGGAGGAACCCATACAGTTAATAAGGGCGCAACAATGATTATACCATGTAACACAAATTTTGTTCCTCGATAGTATGTGCTATTTCTTAATTGCTTATGTTGTAAAAGTACAGAAAATAGCCATTATTCCCTTCAAACTTTGCTTTTATGACCTGGATAATGAAATTTAGAAATTCACCTATTTTTATGTAAAAACGAACAAGCCCCCCAGTGGCTCAGTGGTATGGCTGCGGACTTACACGCTAAAATCCGGGTTTCGATACCCGTGGTGGGCAGAGCACAGATAGCCCATTGTGTAGCTTTGTGCTTAACTTCAAACAACAACAAAAACGAACAAATTTGCACATTGTGATTTAAATGGGGTCTGAATAAAACAACATATGAATCAAAATTTACATGTATTTAAAAATGAGTAGTTTTTTGAGATTTACGACTGTAATGTAAATTATGTTCACGTATAAACCCCCCAAATATAGTCTCCCATCATGTTTTCGTTATATGCACCTTGGTAGCGACGTTCAAAGTCCAGTATATCTTGGCGGAAGCCCTCGCCTTGCTCCTCTGACTATGCTCCCATGTTCTCCTTGAATTTATCAAGATGAGCATCAAGGATATGGACTTTCAGGAACATCCTGCAGCACATTCTGCCGTAGTTCTTCCGCAGAGCCTCAACCAATTCCACATAATTGTCAGCGTTGTGATTTCCCAAGAAGCTTCAAACCATGTCGATATTTCGTTATTTGGCTTAAAGTTTTCCGTTAAAAAATAAACAAAAAAATTGTAAAAATAATAGGTTAACCTTTTCCTTTAGAAAAGGCCCAGCATGGCCAGGTGGTTAAGGCACTCGATTCGTAATCCGAGGGTTGCGGGTTCAAATCCCCGTCACACCAAATAAGCTCGATCTCTCAGACATGGGGACATAATAATATGATGTTCAATCCCACTATTCGTTGGTAAAATAGTAACCCATGAGTTTGCGGTAGGTGGTGATGACACGCAGCCTTCTCTCTAGTCTTACACTAATTATGAAAGGCTAGCACAGATAGCCCTCGAGTAGCTTTGCGCGAAATTCAAAAAGCAAACAAAATAAAAAGCTTTGCGCGAAATTCAAAAAGCAAACAAAATAAAAAGCTTTGCGCGAAATTCTAGACAAACCAAACCTTTAGAAAAATATATTATTCTAGCGGCCTAGCCATTTTTCCACAAATCTTTATTTCTGACTTCGTTATAGCAACACCGATCTTAGGTTAGCATATCATTTTATGATAACACTGAAATGCTTGAACGATTCTTCATTAAGAAGCTATTTTGTGTCCGTGAAAATACTTTTGAAATGCCAAAAATACAATAATACGTTTTTACACAAACTAATAATTAGTTGCCACCCCTGAATATAAGTAATAAATCTTATATGAATAAAAATCGTCCAAGGCCTAATACTATTTCATCGTGTGCAAGCACTTCAACTAAGGATAATGCAAGAAGTGTGTGTGTGTGTGTGTGTTTTTCGTCGAGCAAAGCCACAAAGGGCTATCTGCTCAACCCACTGAGGGAAATCGAACCCCTGATTTTAGCGTTGTAAATCCGGAGACATACCGCTGAGCCACTGGGGGGCCATATAGCTTCATATCATGTTAATTACCCTATTGCAAAAGCAGGTGAAGCTCATACAATTGCACAAGATTTGATAAAACCATGCGCAAAAGATTTGGTAGTGTACGATTGATGAGAAATTTCTGAAAAACATTAACTCTGTGTCCCTTTTTGACAACTCGGTTTCTCGAAGAATTAAGGATATGTCAACAAATTGCTTAACGGAGTTAATAAGGCAACTAAAAGCGAGTCTATTTCTTTCGCTTCAGGTGGATGAATCAACAGATGTCACAGGTTATACGATGTTGCTCGTGTTTGTTCTCTATATTTGGAAGTTCGTTTTGAAGAATACATGTTAATTTGCAAACCTTTGCCTACTCAAACAACAGGCAAATAAATATTCAAGCTGATCGATTTATTTATGGAAGAACATAAGATCCAATGGCAGCTTTGCTCAAATATTTGTAATGATGGGGCTCCAGCAACGACTGAAAAATTTTTAGGCGCAGTGGCACGCATTTAAAAGAAAAACCTGAACATCGAGAGTGTCCACTACTATTTTCACCGTCATGCACTTACAATGAAACTAATGCCAGAAGAATTAAAACAGGTATTGGGTGGTGATTTTATAAAAGTAACTATTTTTACGACAAGATCACTCAATGCGAGAATCTTCACTTTGGTCTGTGGGGATTTGGGAAGTTTGCATAAAAATTTGCTGTTTCATACTGAAGTTTGAAGGCTTTCTTAGGGAAAAGTGCGTGAAGAGACAGGTTTCTTCTTACCTGAATGTCATTTTGAACTTGCGTACAAATTAAGGGATAAATGCTGGATACAGAAAGTGGCTTACCTTTCAGATGTATTTATCTATCTAAATGAAGTGAATGCTACAGTGCAGGGTACCAGGGTAACGTACTTTAAAGCTCGGAGTAAGATGGAAGTGCTTCGATGCAAGTTAAAACTTTGGGGCAAATGTATACTTATGGAAGAACTTGATTGCTTCGAAAACCTGTGATTTTTTTTTTTTTTACTTATGAATGAAATTTCCTTAAGTGAAGATGCAACAGTTTCAGCCTTGCAGTAGGTATCTGATTTGTGTACAACTATTGAAAAGTACCTCCCTCCTCATTTAGAAAAACTACTTTGGATTCAAAATCCCTTTATTGACTTTGCAAGTACCAACGATTTGCCTTTGAAAGAGAAAGAACAGCTTATAGTAATTTCAGCAGAAAGAAATTACACAATTTTGGATTCAAATAGCCATGAAATACTATGAAATAAGTAACCGAGCTTTGAAAACTTTGATGCGTTTCCCAATAGCATATATTTTTTGAGCAAGCATTTTCATTATATACAGCTACAACGACCAAATTTAGAAATAGTCTAAATATTGAAGATAATTTGCGCTTACAGGTAACAATCATAACTCTAAATATTGAACTACTTTGTGAACAATTCAAGCCCATCTGAGCCTCAAATAAATAAGAACACTTTACTTTTACTGATATAAATTTTGCAAGCAGAAATTTTTGAAGTAAAATTTTTTCTTTGAATATTGATATTTTTAACAACTTTATCTGGTGCCAGTGAAGATTGTTTCTATTTTTAATTTGCTGTTTTATCAAGGCTACGGAATGTTTTTCTTTCTGATTTGAAGCTCCACAGGTGTGTATAGTTTGGGAATTCCTGCTGTGAGGCAACAACACACACAGTTACGAGATAAATATCGAAAATTTAAACAGCGTGACGTCAACAATACTACTACGTCCGAGATAACAATACAACTGCAAACGAAGTCTCCCAGTGCCACATTGGTACATATACAGACTTAGAACGCTAAAAACTGGGTTTCGATAACTGTGTTGTGCAGAGCATAAGCCATTGTATAGCTTTGTGCTTAACTTCAAGTAAGTTAGCAAGCGAAACCAACGTACCGATAATAAAGTTACATAAAGAAATTTGTCACAACTGACACTTAATACAATCCATCTTCAACACTCCATTCTTAAAAACTATATATGCATTAAATATTAATTCACAAAATAAACTAAATAATATCCCTTACATTAAACAGTCTTGTACATTCCACAACCAAAGAATATTAGGGTTGAATGTTAATAAACAACTTCTCCACAGCTGAAATAACAAATATGTTCGATGATGGTCTATAAATTGCGAATCACATTATTTTATAAATGGAACCCTGTTGAGAGATGGCGCTTGTTTAATACTTCATTTCTCATTTATCTAATTAAATATTCAATTACATTCATTGTGCTTTATTATTTTTGCCGTAGCTAAAGAGGATATTTTATTAATTCAGCATAAAATAACCATTTACACTGTAGGCACATCACAAGCAGAATGTTTAAAAATTACTTTTATTGAAAGCAACCAAAAACTCACGCCACTATACCTTTCTCTTAGGTAGAGCACAGAAAAATATTGAATACGGTAAACGGGAAGCTCTAATAAGATTCATACACAAATAATATAGGAACTTAAATAATAGTCATAGTTACTTTTCATGCAAAAAACAACGTGGCTGTGATTGAATGGCTGAAATGTCATGAGATTGTTTTACATACATTTATCTTTTTTTTTCAAGTTTCAAACATTAAAGTGCATTAATTAGTTTGTTGAAAACATTAGTAAGTGGAGGTTCGTTTCAGCACTTGAGTCAGTAAACTAAATATGAAACCGAAAACTGAAGTGCGTAAGTACCAACCAGCAGAAGCGTGTTAAGGCGTTCAATTCGTAATCCAAGGTTTCGCGGGTTCGAATCCCAGTCGCGCCAAACATGCTCGCCCTCGCAGCCGTGGGGGCGTTATAATGTGACGGTCAATCCCACTATTCGTTGGTAAAAGAGTAGCCCAAGAGTTGGTGGTGGGTAGTGATGACTAGCTGCCTTCCCTCTAGTCTTACACTGCTAAATTAGTGTCAGCGAGCGCAGATAGCTCTGAAGTAGCTTTGCGCGAAATTCAAAAACAAAAAACAAACCAACGATTATTTAAAATTTGGTTTCACTTTAGAAAATAAGGAGGAAAAAACAATGCGCTATTTTTGTATATTTCAGCTAATGACATCACGAACAAAATAATCTTACAAACCAAATACCACGAGCATGTGGATAAAACCATCGAATTTTTCAAGGAACTAGAGTAAAAATAAGCCAAGTTGTAAAGATGCTGTTTCATCAAATGCCTTAACAGGTTCCTAAAAAACATCCTGTCTGACTGGGAAAAGTATGAAACAATACATTGTAGGAAACACATCTTCCTAGTGCAATAAACATGCGTAAAATCATTTATAGATTTTATATTCTTGTCTATTATATACACGTCTATTCTTTATCATGTGACACTATTACAAAATATACAGATGTAATATTTATTGTCATAAAAATACAAATGATATCACACAAAGAACAGTCAGAAATTTGCCATACAACTCAATGAAACCATAGATGCGACAGACTTCTACTGTTTGTATACCATTATGAAGTCTATTTTCCCAAGGATTGGAAGAAACAGCTACAGTGGAAGCTGTGTTCTTTCCTGTCGATGAAGGCCTGACAATGGTTAGGTAAATACAGCATTTGACTCATAATCTGAGGGCCATGGGTTTGAATCCCAGGTCACAAATATGCTTGCCTTTTCAGCCATAAGGGCATTAAAATAAAACAATCAATCCCAATATTACACATTTTTAAGAACTAGCTACATGTATTATAAACATTTCAAAATGCTGCAGTGACTGATTGATTGATTTAGTGTTTTATGCACAAAGCAACGAGGCTATCTGCGCCAGACATCCGGTAAAAATGTAAAAAAAAAATAAATGTAGTAAAAGACACAAATGGAAATGAAAGTAAAACAAAAAAGTATAAAACCAATGTTGACACCTAGTCTAAAACGTTAAGATAGAAGGCAGAGTATAAGAAGTTGTAAGGTATTTACTTTAGCAAAAAAGTAATGATCATAACCCGCCAGGAAGACTGACAGGTAAGTTCAAGACCCACCGTCAGTCACCTGAAGTTGGTCTTTCCAGTCCTGGTTCCGGATTATGTGTCATAGCAACCAGTATCAAAATGTAAAAGAATAGAAGTTTTAAGAACACATAGCAAAATCGCAACAATGAGTAGCCAAATGTCTAGTAAAAAGATAAAAGTCAAGTAAATGGAGTAAAATTTGTAAAAGTAAATGAAAGTAAAAACAGCAATTAAAACAGAAAATGGTGTAAAACCAATGGTGACATCCAGTCTCCAAAGTTATAAAGTATTTACTCCAACAAAATGGTAATGATCATAACCCGCCAGGAAGACTAACAGAACCTCTGTCAGTCACCTGAAGTTGGCCTTTCTAGTCTGGTTCCGGGTTATGTGTCATAGCAGCTATTATCAAAATGTAAAAGAATAAAAGTTTTGAAAGATACTCAGCAAAATCGTAATAATGAGTAGCAAAATGTTCAGTAAAAAGATAAAAGTAAATGGAGTAAAATTTGTAAAAGTAATTGAAGATAAAAGCAAAATGGCAATTAAAACAGAAAATGGCGCAAAAACCAATGTTGACATCCAGTCAACAAAGTTGTAAAGGACTACCTATAGCAGAATAGTAATGATCATAACCCGCCAGGAAGACTAACAGGTAAGAATAAAAACCACCATCAGTTACCTGAAGTTGGCCTTTCCAGCCTTGGTTCCGGGTTATGAGTCAATATGGCCAGTACTAAAAAGTAAAGTAGTAAAAATGTGAAATGATATGCAGCAAAAGTATAATAACAACTCGCCAGGACGACTAACGAGTAGTTCAAACGGATAACTTAAACAGTAGCGTTAGTCATCTGAAGTTGGCCTTTCCAGTCCTGGTGTCGAGTTATTTAATGTTCTAGCCATTATCCAATGTCAAATTGAATGAGAGAGATTAAAACTGTGAAAAAGGAGCCACAATTAAAATGGTGTTATGAATAAATATGCAACACTTAAATGAGATTAAAAAGATTAATGGCCATTAAAAAATTAAAAACGTTATCAAAGTGGACAGAGTCTGTTTGTTTTGGAATTTCGCACAAAGCTACTCGAGGGCTATCTGTGCTAGCCGTCCCTAATTTAGCAGTGTAAGACTAGAGGGAAGGCAGCTAGTCATCACCACCCACCGCCAACTCTTGGGCTACTCTTTTACCAACGAATAGTGGGATTGACCGTAACATTATACGCCCCCACGGCTGGGAGGGCGAGCATGTTTTAGCGCGACTCGGGCGCGAACCCGCGACCCTCGGATTACGAGCGCACGCCTTAACGCGCTCGGCCATGCCAGGCCTGCAGGACAGAGTCACCATCACCAATAACTTTGTCCAATGTTACAGACTGACCCTGGGAAAAAATATGTTTAAAATATTGCCGTCGTTGAGAATTGTAACGATGGCAAGAAAGTAAAACGTGGCTGAGAGTGATTTGAGTGTTACACAAACTACACATTGGTGCATCAGTTCCAGATAAAAGAAAATGATGAGTTAAAAAAACTGTGACCAATGCGTAGCCTAGTGAGAACAACTTCCTCCTACCGAACTTTACGGAAGCTAGATGGCCAAACTCCAATTTTGGGTTTGATTTGAAAAAGTTTGTTGTTGCGTTGCTCACTCTAAGTGGACTGCCAGCTGGCATGGAGCCGAGCCTTGAAGACAACACCATAGTCCATGTATGGAATAGGCATAGGGGTGATGGTGCTGAAGCAGACATATTTAGCTGTCATGTCTGCAAGCTCGTTCCAGCGAATACCAACATGGCCTGGTATCCAGAAAAACTGGATTGAAGTAGCTGCTAATGAGAAATGGGCCAGTCGGTTTCAAATATCAGCGAGAATAGGATGTGAGCTAACGTGTAGCGATTCCAAGGCAAGTATAGAACTAAGTGAATCAGTATAAATAGTGCAGTTAGAGTACTGCTCAGCTGCAATATGATCCAGGGCAAGAGATATGGCATACAGTTCAGCAGTGAACACAGAAGCTGTAGAGGGGATTCTGCGCGCAACTACTGACCAATAGCAGAGGCCACTGAATTACCTGATTTGGAACCGTCTGTATAAATGGGAACTGAATGATTGTTTGAAAGATATTCATTGAATAAAAGACGGTACTTCCAATCTGGAGTATCCGCCTTTTTTAGGTGACTGAAAGAAAGGTCACATTTGGGAGCTGTAATAAGCCATGGTGGGATGGGTCGACCATGGCTTCTGGAATGTTATCCAAGGAGAGACCCAATTAATCCAATTGCGCCCGGATACGAAGGGAAAACGGAGCAATGAAAGATCGTCTGTTCTGAAAAAGTACTGCCCACCGAGGAAGGAAAACACATTCCCAGGTGGGATGCTTTGGTAAGGAACGAAGTTTCGAAGAATATAAAGATAGTTGCAAATGGCGAAGATGTAGAGAAGGTTCATGAGATTCAATGTATATGCTTTGAACTGGAGAGGTACGGAAAGCCCCAGTGCAGAATCGAAGTCCTTGGTCCTTGGTGATGAATGGGTTCCAGCATCTTTAAGGCCGAGGGTCTGGCAGAGCCATAGACCATTGATCCAAAGTCGAGTTTCGATCTAATAAGAGCACGATATATCTTTAACATTGAACAGCGATCTGCCCCTCAACTGGTAGAAGAGAGAACACGGAGGATATTCAGTGCTCTTGTGCATTTGACCCGAAGCTGCTTTAAGTGTGGTATAAAGGTTAGTTTACAATCAAAGATAAGCCCCAAGAACTTTGTCTCCAGGACCACTGGCAGCAAAACTTCACCGATATGAAGTTCAGGATCAGGGTGAATACCTCGTTGACAGCAAAAGTGCATGCATACAGTTTTGGAAAAAGAGAAATTAAAGCCGTTCACCAGAGTCCACTTCCGTATACGATTGAGAGAAGTTTGTAGTTGCTGCTCAATATATCTCATGTTTGACGACTGACATGAGATGTGAAAGTCGTCGACATACAGCCCATTTGCAACAGCGAGAGGGAGTTGTTCAGTGATGGCATTTATCTTCATACTGAAGAGTGTGACACTCAATACACAGCCTTGAGGGACTCCAAGTTCCTGTACAAAAGAACAGGAAAATGTCGAACTTGGAATCTCCTGTCCATTAAAAAATTTTAAATAAGCAACCCATATGTATGGAGGTCTCGCAAAACGCCGTACTTTCATGTTGTGTCGTAAGCCTTCTCCATGTCAAAGAATATTGATACAAGATGTTGGCGGTTGAGAAAGGCTTCTCTGATAGATGTTTCAAGACGAATTAGGTGGTCTGTGGTGGAGTGCTGTCGACGGAACCCACACTGGGTGGGCGAGAAGAGGTTGTTTGATTCAAGGAACCAAACAAGAGGAGCATTAACCATCCTTTCTAAGGTCTTAGAGAGACAGCTCGTCAAAGCAATTGGACGATAGTTTGAAGGAATCTTCGGATCTTTCCCAGGCTTAGAGAAAGGTAAAATAATAGCCTTGCGCCAGGCATCAGGAAAAACATTCTCCTGCCAAATCCGGTTGAAGACAATCAGAAGGACATCAAGAGAAGCAGGAGATAGATGGTGCAGCATGTCATAATGAATATCATCAGGTCCAACAGACGTACTGGCAGACCGATGAAGGGCCATTTTTAGTTCCACCAGGGTAAAGGGACAATTATAGTAAAAGAAACAGTCAGTTCGAAAGGAAAGAGGTGATCGCTCTGCCCGAGTCTTGATGGCCAGGAAGGTGGAGTAACAAGCAGAAGTGTTAGATACCTGGCAAAAGCTTTCACCTAGAGTGTTAGCGATGTTCCAGACATCAGTTAACTCCTGACCATCAGAGAGTAAGATCGAGAGGGGGACAGAATTGTAGTGCCCATTAACCTTTCGAATCCTATCCCATATGATCTTGGAACTGGTGGTAGAAGATATGCTGGTTATGAACAATCCAAGATTCCTTCTGGCTTTGACATCTTACCCACCTAGCATTGCACGGGCCCCTTGGAAAGCAACCCAGTTTGAAAGTGTGGGATATCTACGAAAAGTATCCCAGGCCCGTTTTTGAGCCTTCCGTGCTAAGTGGCAAGCAGGATTCCACCATGGACGAGGATATCGTTGAAAACGTGTCGAGGTTTTAGGAATACACTGAGCAGCTGCATGTATAATACAGTCAGTTACCGCTGCTACACAGTCGTCTATTGATGGCAGGATCAAGTTCTGCGAGAGTAGTGAAAGTGGACCAGTCTGCCTGATCCAGCTTCCACCGGGGTACGTCTTTTTTCTTTACTGTCTTTAATCGGAGGAGGTCTATCAACCTCCATGGATCCTGCTCTGGGTCGAGTGGGCAGGTTTATGTTATTGGAAGAGGAATCCAGTGACTAAGGACGTGAACGAATAATTGTTTTGTCTCTTGTGGTGGGAGAAAACGATGTATCAGAAGAAATGCCTGTATTTGAAACTGAAGAACGTGGATCTTGAGGTTTGTTGGAAGGTATGGGAGGAACAAAGATGGTGTGAAAGTCGATTCATCTACTTTTTTAACCACGGAGGTCAAAAGGCTTTTCATTTGTTTTGAAAACGATTCTTTTGGAGGCACAGAGAGATCTGTCTGCACTCCCACTGTAGTTGTGAAATGAAGTGCAGCAGCATATGTCCGAGGTGGAGTTGTGGACAGCAATTTCCGAGCCTCAGGATAACTAATGTTATGTGTCGTTTTTAAACGCTGCACCTTTTTTTCCTCCAACCATTTTGGGCAAGAATGAAAGTAAGAGGGGTGAGAACCATTGCAGTTTACGCAATGTGGGTTCATGTCACAGTCATAGGCATCGTGGTCCTTGCCTCCGCAACGAGCACATGTCAGAAAACCACGACAAGATGTCTTGAGTGGCCGAATCTCTGACATTGGAAACATCAAAGAGGGTTTGGAATGTATGGCCGAACCCTGCAAATGAGATAACCTACCTTGATGGTGGCAGGTGCACGTGGTGAAGTAAATGTTAAAACGAGGGTATTTGTTGGCAGTGTAACTCCATCTTTGCGAGTGGAGCTGCGCCTCACTATAGAAACCCCTTGAGTGGAGAGACCAGCGAGAATCTCTGACTCAGGAACGTTCTTCAAATCCCTTTCAACAATAACTCCTCGTGAAGAATTGAAAGTAGCATGGGGTGTAACCTCAATAGGTATATCCCCAATTGCCTTTGAATTCAAGAGGAGTTCACTGTGTTGGAATGTGGATGTTTCAACCAATATGTCACCAGATCGAAGCTTCTTTATTGACTTTGGAGAGCCAGCAAGTCCCTCTAGTCCCTTTTGAATAAAGAAGGGGACATTTGCCCTAAAGGTTTTTCCAAAAGAGAATGTAATATGAGAAAATGAGGTACGTGTGTTACTGATATTGAAGATTGCTGTTCTGAGTATTCAAGACGTGATCGCTTGCCCATTGATTGTTTTTTTTATAATTTTATTAAAATTTTTTGGAGGATCCATAGGAAAGAGAAAAAGTTTTGGTACTCACTGACCCTACCCACCATGGAACCCTACAAGGGGATGCACTACAAAGTCATGCAAGGACAATGCAGCAACGCCAGGGTTTCGTGAGCACTATACCCAAACACCAGCATCAGGCACAATGTCCACAACACCCGTTGAGAAATTCCAACACTGGTACTTGGTTGACTCTAGCCCAAGTGGACCAGCCGATTGACCCAAGCAGCCACCCAAAGGCCGCCCGTGACAGTTATACAACCCCTTCCAAACATGTGGTCAGCTTCCGGCCAGTTACCTCTTTCTTTGTGAACCTGACAATGACCGAAGCAGGTCGAAACGTTGTTCGCTCTTCTATTTGAAGTGTTTTCTGAGCCCAAAAGAGCCGTTTTTTGCATATAAAATTCTCAACAAGTGGGTTTCTCGACATCACTGATAGTACAGGATACTTGATTTGTCATAAGCCTTATGCTATAATATGAAGATAACAACAAAAAGACAAGTTTAAAATCTGGAAGAGACAAGATAGTTAATACAGTTTTATTTTTCCAACAGAGTGATTGAATTACTGAATGGCATGCTATCTGAAATAGTGAAGTCCAGCACTTAACAGAAGTTTAAGATAGAAACTGATTATTTCCTAAAAACTAAAGGAAAGGTTTAATGTTTTTTTTTTACCCTTCCACAAAGGAAAGTACCCACTTTAAATTTATTTGAACCCTAAAAGTGCATTCTGATATCTGGCAGACTTCCCTTTTAAACACTGAAAGCCAGAGTATTCACAATGAAAGGAGATGCATATTTTGTAATGTTAAGATTATACAATATACATGTACACACACACAATACACCAAACGGCATAAAGATAAACACCCAGACCATGCTAAAAAATATGGTCCAGCAACTCTGAAATATTGAACTTAAATTTAGTGAGAACGGGTTAAGTTGTATATAACAACTGGATTTAAGGGCACTCTGAAAGAAGATACTTCTTATTAATGTACCTTTTCATGTTGAATGTTTTTGGTCCATTAAAAAGTGGACCAATTAAAGTAGCAATAAATTTATCTGTGGACCTAACAATAAGAGCACAGGTAGCAGCATAAACATGTAGGAGAACACCTATTTATGTTAATAAGTAAGGTATCTGTAGTGGAAGATTCCCAGTACAGATCAGCCAAAATCCATGAGGTTTTAACCTACTTCATTCACATTTAAAAGAAATCACTGAGTGCTCAACATAATAAAAGTTATCCTTAAGACAGGAATCAAGGTTAAGAAAAGAGAAAGCAAGTGTATGAAAAAGTATGTTTCCCATCCACACTGAGAATGGGCATCCCATAACAAGTATCTCTTATGCTACAACATGGTATGTATAGAAGTGGAAAAGGTATTCAACACGTGACATCCTTTGTTCACCTTTATCATCCTCTTGAATTTATATATTTCTTTCATGTAGCACAAGTTCAGAGAATGCAACTAAGACAAAAGCAGATGTTTAACTAGCATGCAAGAGTCCTAACTGGAGAAATCCATATAAATGTACAAGTCCCAAAAGAAGGAAAGACTATATTATTCATGTACCAATGATAAATGCAGAGTTAAGTAATAACCTGCAAAAGCCCAGTTGCAATAACATGCATAGACAGGAAATCTCCAAAGAGTAAAGAAATCTTATTATTAAATCAAATGATCTGTTAACCCCAAACATCTGTACAAATGATAAAAGTGGTGTTGGTCAGAATATAAATGTTAACATTACCCTTACCTGAAGATGTATTTCCAATATACAGTAATCTCACATATCTTATGAGACTTGCATGCTACTAGCCTTAAGTTAACTCTTGTTCAAAAAGCATGTGTTTAATGTTAACGGCATTAGGAAATGATGAAATCAATATGAAGTGATGGCCATCCACTTGCACTCAAAATAACCTCATTCTTAGATAAGGTAAGAAAAAAAATGTACCATAAGTGGAGAGGACAGGTAGAAAGGTGTCCAGAAGCGAGTGAGTATCTATCAGAAATATATTTATTTTAAGGAAAGTGTTATTTTCAAAATCAGTACCTCATTTCTTCACACAGAATAGCTAGAATCTCACATCGAAATGGCCGAGGGGCTAGTTAGCATTAAACATAGATAAGCTTCCTTTAGAAACTACCCAAAAGGAAAGTTGAGTGAGACAGGCAAACATTGTTTAAAAGATCATACTGCTTTAACAAGTCCCAACAGTAGAAGAACCCAATTAAGGAAGTATACAGCAGAATTAGTAGTGTGCACTTAAGTGGTGAAAAGAAGAGAATGAAACTCTCCAGGTAACTCTTCTGGGCCACAATGAACTGCCTCAGAAATAAGGTGAAGGGACAAAAGGTTACATAGGAGGGTATGTAATTGGACACTAGAAGGTAAAAGAGAAGGAGTCATAGATGTGGGATCAAGTGGTAAATAAGATAGAGAATAACTTACTTACTCTATATTTTATTTAGTTTCAAGAATAACTAAAGCTAAAAAATAGAATTCCAAAGGCTAAGGAAAGCAATATGATGCAAAACAATTTAAAAATGTATTTGAAATAATCTACATGCCAGCCTGTAAAAATGTTATCTTATGTATACAAAAATTGAAAGTAGGACATTAACAAATGCTGAGTTTTATAAATTGTAACTTCACTCTTAAGACTCCAGACACATAATGGTAGACTATTAAGATGAACTATGTAAATCAACTCATTAGCAATATCTAAGAGCTGGGATTTGTTGCAAGATATAAATATCCTTTATAAGTCTCTTTGAAAGACTCCTTATATGCAATATACCAATTAATAGCCCTGAAAGCACATAAAAAGCATTCTTTAGAGTGATAATCTGGATGAATGAGAGTACATAACACAGAGATTACCTTCTCTTGCTCCACAATTTTTTGATAGGAAGAATTTGTAAAATATAGCACTGGGGTTACAAACATCACATCTTGTCATAAGCAGAACAGCCATCAGAACAATGTCTTCAGTGAAAAATGGTTGAGTAAGAAAGTTACTAAAATTCAAAAGGAGGAGAAGCAAGACATCGTGAGTCTGAAGTACAATTAACAATAATGTCTAGTGAAACAAGGATGAAGCAAGGTCAGGAAAAAATGGGAATGAAAGAAAAAAGTGGTGACATATGTAACATATAACAGTGGCAGAGAAGGCATTTTGTAGCCTGCAATAGGAGTTTAAACAAAAGACAAGAAACAGAATGACTATGCTGCCAACTCTTCAATATAGGCCAGTGAAATTGGAACATCGCCATGAATAAATATTATACATAAACATTATAAATGTTGAGCTGCTTGAAAAATAAATCTAGCTGTTATAAAAATGTTTTCAAAGAAGTAGAAGAATGGGATCTCCATTGAAACAGATGATACCACAGGGAAACCATGACTAAGGCAACCACAGTGGGAAAATAAGAAGTGATCTTGACTGATATCCAAGGAAAGAACTGAAGGATAGTGCAAACACACAGATGTATCCAAGATCAGAATACAATGCCAGAGAAGCAAGATCTAGAACTGGAGACAACCACTGAAAACCTGAAGTGTCCACCCTATAGGGAGAAGACATGAATCTCTTAAATGTGAATGCACATTACACATTTCATTCCACATAACATAAAACAGGCTTGGAAATAGGTATGATGTAGATGGAACTAATGACAAACAGAGACAACAGAAAAAAAAAGAAACAATGACAAAGGTTGTGTAGTGAAGTTGTGCAGTTGATAAATACTATTAACATAGAAAAGTGTATGTGAAGTAAAACACAATGGTGACAAAGTAAGTGTAAGAACTTTTGATATGCATGCTAAAGTACCCAAAGATCCAAAAGATCAACATGACATTCTCTTTCCAAAGACATCAGGAATCAACAACGTCAATATTCCTCAAAGACAGCAACCAGCCTTTGTGAAAAGCATCTGTTAACATTCGTAAATATGTAATAGGTAAAAATAATAAAAGAACCTGCTGTGGTAAGTTACTGATTCAGCCAACATCAAATGTATATAGAGTAATGAAAGAGAGGGGAGTTGCACAAGATAACAGGTCAGAAAATAAGATGACACTAAGAAAGAAGATCCCACTAGAGGTATTGCAAGTGAGCATCCTGTAAGGGAGTGACTTTACAATGACACCCATCATCCCCAAAGAATAAATGTCCTTAATCGTATGTATGGAGGACATCCTAATCATTCAACCTGAACAAACCAACAGTGTCTTATGCAATGTCACAATATCCATTCATCTCTTTCAAAGGAAACTTCTATATATATAGATCTTAAAACTTCTCTGATCATCACATAAGAAACAACTTTATTTTCATTAATCAATATTTTTTGGGGTTAGCATTTTTTAAAGAAAGGGACAAGAATTGTCCTTGAAATTATAAACTAGTCAGTTTACATGTAAGGGGAAAAATAACTTACACAGTGCGACACAAACTTACACAAAATTATTTAACAAAATATATCACACAAATAGAGCTAACATGTATTCACAAAATGGGAAATCTTGCTTCACCACTCTTAACCTTTTCAGAGGATGTCACTTGTCATCTAGATGACGAACAGAATGACTAAAAAAATCACAAAGGTGCAGAATGAAAAATTATTTCAGATTTTAATTTATCCCTGTAAAACAACATTTCCATCTTCAGAATCATCACAGTAAAATTCCTCAAAACTTTTACCAACAGTACTAGTACCAGGACTTATTTGAGCTATTTTTATTATATGTATACATATACTTGTTTTTCTTTTTCTCTACCCCTTTTTTGTTTGAGAATTTTATCCTTGAACAAGTCAATTTTTTTCCAATACAAGAAGACAAATACTGGATATAGTATTCCAAGTGAGGTCTAATCAATGATTTGGGTTGATAAGGCACTATTTCATTTGACTATTAATAAATATACTCATAGTCTAAATTTCTGTTAATTTACTACAAGCAGTACGGTGCCACTACATTGGTTTGAGCAATTTCTTCACCATTATACCAAGATTCCTTTCTTCAGTTTCTTCTTGTCTCCAAATTACAATAACCAAATGCATTTTGTTGTGCTAGCTACAGTTAGTCATTTGCCAAGTATTTATCTGTCTTACCAATTGCCTCATATCATTTTATGATATCTCAACATCCTTTGCACAGATATAAATATCTGAGATACTGGAATCAGTGCATTTTACTAGTTTTTAGTTATGTCTCTCTTAACATCATCAATGTAAAATAGAAAAAGTAAAGACCCACATGCTAATCTCTGGGGTACTTAACTAGTAACAGGATTTAATTTGACTGGACTTCATTAATAACAACTCTATGCTTTTTCCCATCCAATTCTCTGCAGTCCAGTTACCTAGTCTTTTCTCAACCTTTACTAATGTCATTTTCTTAGTTAATTTTTTATCAAACATTTTCTGAAAATCTTATCATGTGCTTCTAAAATAAGAGTAACACTGATAACTCCCCAGTACTTAACCCCATGTCCCATCTTTTCACCCATCAAAATCGAGAAAAATGCATTAATAACCTTTCACCTCCTTTAAAACCAAGAGAAAAACCTTGTTTGGTTCTGATACTTTATTTACCACAACGGAATTAATATTTATATGATTCAGATAAATTCTAATATTACCCATACAATGCAAAAGGTCAAGAACATTGTTACTATATTCTCTTGCAAAAATAGGAGAAGAAAATATTTAGAGAATTAGTCATTTCATAGTATTCAGTAGAAACCTGCCCCCCAGTGGCTCAGCGGTATGTCTGCGGACTTGCACGCTAAAATCCGGGTTTCGATACCCGTGGTGGGCAGAGCACAGATAGCCCTTTGTGTAGCTTTGTGCTTAATTCAAAACAACAACAACAGTAGAAACCTTGCTAACGCTTTTATTTGAGAGCAAAGACCTCATTCACACATTTTGTTTACATTTAAAAATTATTACTGTTAGTTTTAATATTATCTGCCAACTATTTCTCATAAGTCCTTTTGGATTTCTTAATCAAATTCTTAACTGTCTGTTGTCCTATAAACTTTCCAATCTATTAGACAATTTAAATTTATTAAATTGATCCACAATTTGTCATTTATGTCTTCAGTAAACTAGTTAGATTGGTCTACCATATTGTCATTTTCTTCTTTCGACGAGCATTCCTATCTTGAATTAAAAGCAATTTATTTTTCTTTTTTTTTAATCTTATAAACACCATGTTATAAACCATTATTTTAATTTTACAAAGATAAATCTTGTCTCATGGTTCTGAAAATTAGAAAACTAAAATTCAGTTTCTTCCATCTTAACATTTATGAAAAAAAATAATTAAAAATAAAAATGCTATGATCACTTTTCTTTAAACAAACTCACATTTTTATCTTATTTTTAACGAATGAAGTTTCAAGCAATATTCCTCAGTCTGAACAGTTACTAAATGGAAAGATCATCACATTAATTCCAGATTTGTTAACAAAAAGTTGGGAAATTTACAGAATGAGGTTCCTATGCAATATATTTCCCCAACGATTTTAAAGGATGTAAAGGATTGGATATGTGAGCCACTTGCTGTAGTCCTTGAACTGAGAGAAAGTGCCAGAGGATTGAAAGTTTGTTAATGGTGGTGATGAAAATTGTTCTGGTATATTAATCTTTTATCAGTGTTGGAAAAATATTTTTGAAAGTTTAATAAAAGTTGCTTTGCAAAATAATATGAAAAGGTGTAGAATTTTGTTGTTTTCAGTATGGTTCCACTGCCAGAAAGTCTTGCCTTACTAGTCTTTTGACATTCTGTGAAGAGGTTACAACTTATATCAGTGAGGGCAATGGGTAAATTTAGTGTACTATTATTTTCAAAAAGCATCTATCAAAGTGCCACATGGAAAGATGGTAAAAATATGAAACTAGATTGTTGTTATAAATGGATTTCAATCAAATTGATTAATGTTACAAGTTGGATACCTCAGAACAGAGTTTTGGGACCTCTGATCTTTTTTATTTACATCAATAACATACTGTAGGAATAGTCAGCAAATTAGTTAAATTTATTAATGATATTAAAGTCTTCAGTTTTGACAACTGTGAGGATGATGCTGCCGATTTACATAAAGATTTAGATCATTTGACGAGTTGGGTAAATAAATGCAAAGTAAATCATGTGAACTACCAAAGTCTGAATCACACAATTTTGAAGATATTATCTTTAACAGTTTTACTGAAGAAAACAATCTTGGTGTTCTGGTTGATTAATCTCTTATACCATCCAACAGTGCATTGTTGCTAATAACAGGTATGATAGAATTTTACTGTGTATCTACAGACATATTTAATACAAGTCTGAAGAGTTTATTCCTTTTGTGTACAAGTCACTGGTTAGGCCACATTTGGAGTACTGTGTTCAGTATTGAGCTTCTTATCTTAAATAGGATTGAAATTGCTAGAAATAGTTCAAAGGAGGGTAACTGGGATGATACCTGAAATGGAAAGGTTATTATATAAGAATAGGTAAATATCCGTAAATGTTTTGTCTTGCTAAAAGTAGTTAAAACAAATATGAATGAGGTGTTTAAGACTATTAAGGAAATTTATAGCACTGATAAGCCATTTTCCTTGTACATAATAGTTAGAATAGTAAGATATAGGATGATCAGAGTAGAATAATTAGGCAGATAGAGATACATTTTGGTACAATATGTCACAAGCTGAGATAGTTTGAATTTTCTAACCGAGTAATTGATCTTTGGAAAAGGTTTCCTTCAGATGTAGTAGAGGCAAGAAGTTTAAAATATGGATTGAAAAATATTTGAGTGTTAAAAAATGTCTCCAAATTTTCTTTTTCCATATAATTTAATTCAGCAACCTAGATGGATCAGTTGATTCCTTGTTGTCCTTAAATGTTATATTAGGAACAGAGACATTTTTAACCCCTTAAACAACAATTTTCTAAAAGGGTCTATAATATGAAGAGCCCATTGGTTGAACTGACATTAAATACACCATGGTTAGTAGTGATTACACAAAAACTTAAAATGTCTCCCATGTGTTTTTTAATTATTTGGTATATAGAAACATCATAAATAAACCTAAGGATTTCTTTCTGTCACTATCTGATTCCATAGTCCCAGTTAATGTATCTAGTGTCCAAAAATAACTGCATCAGTATTCTTATGCAAAACAACTCTGATCTTATTATATTTCTCTTTGATCTTATCTATATCATCAGGTGAATAATATAGTTGTGGCTGTCAAATAAACACCTTCTACCTTTCAATTCCTGACTAACTACAATCATAGAAATTCAACACTCTTGATAATCATGTTTTAGGTCTTTAATTCTAACAGGCTGCTGTTCATTTGCTACATAGAAAACCATTGAAAATATCTATCAAATATTGATATAAATCAGTAATAAATCCTAATCTGGGACACTGTGTACTGTTTTTGTCCTCTTACCTAAAAAAGGATACCGACTTATTAGAAAAGACTCAAATGAGAACAACTAGCACTATGATCAGTATGGGGACAGAAAGGTTATTTCACTGGAACACTTTAACATATTTCATTTTGAAAAGAGTAACAGATAACATGTGGGATCAATAAGATAAAGGCATCTGGTTTCTTTATGCTGTGCTCCTGTACTCTTTAGATTAGAGAGACAGGCTGGGCTTTAGTTAAGGTGGTTTTATTTTTCCATCATAACTTGCTTATGGAATAATATGCTGTTATCACAAGTAATAGAAGTTGACATTTGACAAAGATTTAAAATGAAAAATGGTAATTTCCTGAAAAACTGAGGGAGGGTTTAATTTATTTTTTTTTTGGAGGTTGGTGTGTTGGAAAATTCTGAAAGGACCAAATAGTCCATTATATTTAGAATATCTGAAACTCTCTCCAGTTTTTAATAGCCAAGTCATATCTAGTTTTTTTTATTAAACTCCAGAGAAAACACGTCCAAATGTTCAAGTTTCTTTTAATAAATAAATACTGGAACCAAGTATTACATCAGTTGCATATTTCTTCATTTTGAACAGATTGTCAATATCCTTTCTGTTTTAAGGGAGAACACAACAACATAAACCAAAACATTCTTTATATTCTGGCCAACAATGTTGATATTTTTATCCTAAGCTTTTATGTCACTTTATTATAAAGAAAAACAAACAACAACAAAATTACCCATTCTCAGCTTTAATTGACACAATATTTAAAAAAGACCATAAAATTTTCTAATGTTATACTTTTATAATCTTTATTTTACCAAGACTACGTAATACTAATGATTTTTTGTACACTAAGCAATAAAAGCTAAATATAAAATCTTTCATTGCAAAGATTTCTACTGTTTGTATAAAACACAAATGCTTTAATCTTTCTTATTAGGAAAGCCAATCTACTAGTCTCACATTTTATAAACTTCACATCAAAATCTGAAGTTCAACTTTCTTCACCTGTATAAAAATTGTTTAAAATGATAAAATTAGTTTTTATAACAATTACACAAATGTTATTCTTATTTGTGTATCAATTCAAACTGAGTCCATTATCCATATTTCTCTCTCTCTTGTCATCAAACAGGTCCTAAAGATGTAACTGGTCTACTTGTTCATCTAAACATATCCATGAGTATTCATCTAATTATCACACTATCAATAAAAATTCCTTATTCGCATAAGAAAACTTGAGGTACTCCAAAATGTAGTAATTTAGAATTACGTCACAGCTATTTGCAGTATAAATCCTTAAATCTACCATGATTATCATCATTAACAATGAGTATGTAAAGATTAATCCTAGGTTTCCTTTACATTTATACATACATCTTACTTCATAACAACTTTCTTTCTCTGACACTTTACAATATTCGGAGGCCAAAAAGTAGTTAAACTCTGACAATTGAGTAAGATTTACTCAACTAATTTTACACTTTGTACCATTTGGTACTGTAATACCAATTAACTGATATAATCCAAATCAATCTTTCTGACCTTTATGTGTTCATTCCATACCCCAAATTATCCATAACTTAGTTCTACCAAAATATGATTATCATAAATTTTGACAATTTTATAATTCCATGACACACCAAACTTTTCTTAAATCGGTTTCACTTTACTTACAGAATATTGAAAACATTAAATGTTGTCCCTTCAACTATACTTAATTTAAGCAAGTTTTCCCAGCTCTTCAGAAAAGTGATCATTCCTAACATGTATTTGAAACGAAAAGTTTGGATGATTAATCAATTATCTAATCAATAATATTTCATTTAAAACTTTGACTTATTAAAGTTTATATAGTTATGTAGAAAGTTCTTCAGAAAAAATATGTGCTACTCACTCGTATTTTTCATTTTGACTAAATTTGTACTCATGCGTATGTCGTTAAACGTTTTATACTGTATTAAATAAGAGTAAATTACTTATATGGAGTGTGGATCCAATAAATTTATATCACTAATTACCACTCAATACAACTTTACAATTATAAGCTATTTCTATTCAACCAACAAATTATGATGTTAGCACTGTCGCAATCACAGCGACGTCTGTACTTTGCCGTTACAACCACATACACACAAAAAAAAATTATTGACAGTCTATACCATATAGTTAATAGTAGTGAAAATTTCAAGCTCAAACTAATACTTAACAAGAATTGTGACTAGCTTGAACACTATTAAGTCTAACTCACCCCATGTTATTTTTCTCGTTCGTTATACGAGATACTGTCTGTTACTTTACTTTTATCTAGACACCTTCTGCCTTCCAACCACGACGAAATTCCCCTTTACTGTTTACATCTCCCTGGTGATCAATTACCTACCGACCTGATTTTGCACCATCTGTGAGATTTAAAGATGTAAAAAATATACTCGAGAGATTAATAAAATATTCATGTTTTAACTTACAAGCAGAACATTAAGAAAGGAAAAGGGAGTTGGAGACTTTTTCCTGAAAAACTAGATAAAGAAAATACTGTGTTATTTCCCGTAGCGTAAGGTTAAATAAAAGCTTATTTTAAAAAAAGTGAGTGTTCAAATAAATTGCATTTAGAATTTAAACTGGCGGTAACCACCGAGGAATTTTACTGTTTACTGAGTTTTAGTTAGTAACATAACTATGTACCCGCAATTGTGCAGGGATCGAGCGTAAATAAGGCTAAAGGATTTGAGAAACTTAAAAATTGCCGAGAAGAAGAGAAACATAATTTTCTTTTTTTTTAAATTAAAGGGTTATTGGACTATTTTAATAATGTCAAGCAGTTAGAATCGTAACCTCAATTACAGGAAAATAAATGTGGAGAGTTTTTTTGTTTTTTGTTTTTTAGGAGGGAGGGCATTTTCAGTATTATGTCACTGGTGTTAGATATATATTACTTTCTAACATTTATATGCTGACTTTTATAATACACACAAATATTAGAAAATATATGAAATATTACCTAGTATATTTTACGAAACATTTGCAAAACTGCGATATTTTCAATATTAGCAATAATTTCAGTGTAGGACTTAGTCAAAATATTTTGAAGTGCAATAAATTTACAATGAAATAACTAAACAGACATAAACATTTAGTTTTCCTCGATAGTTTTAAGACTACGAGCGCTAGGAAAATAAGGTTAAATTTCAATACATTAAGAACTCTTTCACCCAAAATTAGTATTAATTATTCTTTAGGGACTCAAGAGTAAGTCTGTAGCATTATGGCACTAAAATGTGGGGTTTTGAAAAGAAAGAGCAAAAATAACTCATTATGTACCTTTATGTTCAACATTGAGCAACTATTATTGATTAGTCGGGCATATAAAATTCTGTTTGTGTTGTTGAACACGTTTATGTGTTTCTGAATCTCGCGCAAAGCTAAACGAGGGCTATCTGCGCTAGCTGTCCCTAATTTAGCAGTGTAAAAGTAGAGGGACAGCAGATAGTCAATACCCACTCTTGGGTTAATTTTTACTAAAGAATAATGGGTTGACCGAAACATTATAACGCTCCAATGGCTGAATGAGCGAGCAAGTTTGGTGCGACAGGAATTCGAACCTACAACCGTCAGATTACGAGTCAAGTGCCTTAACAATCCGGCCAAAATTACACGTACTTCTGAACAAGAATTATGAATAACATTTCTTTAGAAGTCTAGAAAAATTTACAACACCTATATTATTATGCTTTTGTTGTTTTATTTTTAAAAGTGGAGTATAACATGTACATGAACGGAAGTATTCTCTATGAATCAGGACTTTAGAACATTCTTCAATTTGAAGGCTGATATGGAGAGCCCTCTTCGAGAAAATCCAATCAGCAGTATTTGAGACACATTTTTAGTCATTAAGAATTAACACACATACGCAAATTAGACCATGGCGTACAGTTCACAACTGAATTGATGGGCTCATTCAAGGTCTGCCTTCTTTACCTAAACCACTAAACCTTTTGTAAAAAAAAGCACAAGAAAATGGAGCTCCTACTTTCATATACACTACTTTTTTTGTGTGAACATGTTAAGTCTTATAACCGTCCAAATAGCTTAGGATATTATAAAGTATCTTACAAGGTGGGAAATAAGCTCAGTTGGTAAGATCTTTCCAACATCACGTCGATTGGGTTAGCAATATAAAGTCCTGATCGATACTAGTGACATCTCTTGGAGTACCGTGTAACATTAAGCCCACATAAAATGCTTATTAAAACATGCTCGCCCTTTTAGCTGTGGGGGCGTTATAATGTGACGGTCAATCCTACTATTCGTTGATAAAAGAGTAGCCCAGGAGTTGGCGGTGGGTGGTGATGACTAGCTGCTTTCCCTCTATTCTTACACTGCTAAATTAGGGACGGCTATCGCAGATAGCCCTCGAGTAGCTTTGCGCGAAATTTAAAAAAACAAACTTATTAAAAGAATAAAAATTAATATTCTTAAAAATACGACAGTTTTATGCGACAAAATACGTTTGCATGAGAAACTATAGCTTTTATATTCTACGTAAACTATATTAATAACACTAATTATATTTGACAGTGAGATAAAAATGTAGAAATATGTTATAATAATATTTAATTTTACTCCATTCCTAAAAATGCGCGCGCAGTTATTTTAAAGGGTGTAATTAGAGTTCGATTCTTTGTTTGAAGATAATTATAAAGCTACACCATGTGTATCGAAACCGGAATTTTTGTGATGGAAGTCCGTAGGCACGTCGCTGTGCCACTGGAAACATAATTTAGCAGACAGTTTGTATAATAGCACGTTAAAGGCCTATTAATATTCAGAATTGAACAATGCGCCAACACACAAATTTAATTTATTGCTCACACTCTGTCAGTTTTTGTTATGACATGTTAAAAAAGTGTCCTTTTTTGGAGAAATATGAAAAGTTATATTCCATCAATATGTCATGGTCTATAAAAAATGGCAAATTCTGTTATTGAATCGTTAATTTTCATAATATTATCAAATGCAAAAAATATATTTTTTGTTAAATATAGAAATATGATGTTCATCTTAATTACGATATGTTACTGTTTTTTTTTTGTTTGTTTTTTCAATGAGCTACGTATATCGGAATGAAATTTTAACCTCTTAAACTCGAGCGGATGCTGCTAGCATCTGGTCAAAATTCTCGATTTTCCCATCGGATGGTGACAACGTCCGATAATATTAACATTTCTTTGGTTGAAGACTAATCAAAATCACATTATTATCTAACTTTCATAAATAGACCAGAAGTTTCTTGAAGCGTTATCGTTTGTTTGGGAACAAATTTCAAATCAACAAGTTGTGTTTGAAACCAATTTTTTTCAGTGTTTTCTCGTGAAGTCTAACAATTTGTTACATCAGTTGAAAAACAAAAATGTCGAGTGGAAAGAGGTTACCGATACATTTTACTGTTGATCAAACACTTAAGTCTTTTCAATCAGTTAATTGGAGGGAGTGATGGTGATTCTGGTCTTAGGGATTTTTGAAGAGACTCTAGCATTGAAGGTACTCAGAACAGACATAAAAACCCACCTCCAGTGCTTTCATTTGATCAAAGCGAGGCCTCGCCCTAACCAGGCTTTAGCCAAAAGAAGCCACAAAAGCGAACCAAAGCTAGACCTAACCCACATTCTAGATCTACGTCTACTATCAGTTCACATTGAGTTGAGATAAATCTGCAAGACAGGTTAGCCACTAGTTATGACTTTGAGTTTTTGCCGAATAACAGACAAGATTCTGATGCACACGCTAACATCAGTGACAACTCAAACCCCTTGACTGTTTCAAAGCTCTGTTTACATATAATGTAAGTAATGCTTTCATCACCGCTATCAACAACTACACAGCACAAGTTGCAAAAAAAAAACTCCTGCTCAGAGACGGTCGAAGTATTTGAACTTTGAACTGTTGAAGTTTCTTACCATGACAACATCAATGGGTATCGATAAACGACCAAGATAAACGACATTCGAGACTACTTCGCCGCCTATCAGTCTCTCTACATATCCTTCTATTGCTAAATGTTCAATGGAGAAAGGTTTGAGGCTATTTACTCAACAGTATTTCATGTGGATACCCCTTAAGAACATTGAAATTTTATCATGTTTGGTGGTAATTACTGGGACATCATAAAAATAATCCCGGAAGATTTGTTGTTATTGTTTTTAGTTAAGCACAAAGCTACACAATGGACTACTTGTGCTCTGCTCACGAAACCAGGATTGTAGCGGTGTAAGTCCGCAGATATACCACTGTGGCACTAGGGGGAGAATCTCGGAAGAACAAAAAAAAGTACGAGATGAAAGAATCGATTAACTTTTGAAGTTTTCTTCGTCTTACTTGTATTAAACTGTTTATACACTAATCTAATCACAATGTTGATCACTTTTTGATGAAATTAAATTTATTACTTAAATAGTACTATTTTTATATTCCTTGTGAAATTCGTTATTAAAAACTACTCATATCGTAATACTTAAATGCATCAATACGTTTAAATTCAAATTATTCTCTCAGTATTATCTAATCCTATCTTGTCATCATTAGTATGAATGTCATTTTCACGAAAAAGATTATCTAATCCTACCTTTCAATCATTAGCTATTTTCAGAATATGTACACGAATTTAAGAATGCATTGGTAGCATACTGTTAAAAAACAGTATTAAGAAATTATTTTTGTGATTCAAACTGACAGTTTGTCTTGATAAAATAGAAATTCGTGATCAAAGCTAAAACATTTTTGTTCGTTGTCGAGCACAACATTAAATATTGGGCTATATCTGCTCTACACACAACGGGTATCGAAACTTAGTATTTATCGTTATAAACTCTCAGATTCACCGTTGAGTCACCAATGTTCGGAATACTAAGTTTATTTATTACGTACAATACTTTCTATTAATAACATTTTATACTCAATTGTTCACTCACAAAGTCAAAGTTCAAGAAATGGTTGAGAAGTACATTAAACAGATTCCAGACTAAAATCCCAAGTTTAATTTTCCATGTTAGACGGAGTGCATATAGCCTATTTTGAAGTTATGCGTAAAAAATACAAAACAAACAACAACTTAATCAAATATACTTATGACATCAAATTTCTATCCACACATGTCAATCTGGTTACGCGGTGTGACATCATATATTTTTTTATTTATTCGAAACTCAAATAAGTTTATTAGTAGAGAGAAAAACTCGTATTTTACGTTGTTGCTTTTTTTCTCTCTGTGTATGGTTTAAGAGTCTATACTCTATAGTTATTTTCTGCATGCCATTGAAGAACACGTAATTCGAAATATGTATATTTATTCCCTACCAGAGAGATCATGAAGAGTACGTGCACACTAAAAGGATAAAGTGACAAACTGTATTAATATGTTAATGTGGTTTTACGCTTGACTTTGTTACGTGTGATACACTTATTTTAAAGCTCGTTATAATTTGGATGTGTAATGCTGCCAAATAACTGTAAAGTTATTTTATATTCCTATAGATCACCTCTGGTTCTTTATTGAATCAAACTTCCTGATTTAACATTATACAACTGAAAAATAAACCTGTACTTTATGTTAATATGTCCTTTTGATAATAGAGTATCCATCCCTCTAGAATAAATATAATGTTACAGCAGTTGACTTACCGGATTTTCATAATACTCTATATGGGGGTAAAAACAACAAAAAACGTACTTTTGTTCAAGTTAATGTCCAGCCTTTGAAATAACTATATCCCATAAAAAGAAATTTATATTATAATGAAAAGCAATGGATACAAAATGCCAAGTTAAATAGTGAAAGGCCGGGTGTGGTGCAGCTTTAAACCACATAAACACGTTCTGATTTTGGACTGTGACAGTCAAATGCCACAGTTTTTTCCGACGAGAGACGTCAATGTGTTTTGCTGCCTTTTCTCTCTTCAATCACATAACAATTACAGACAGCCATTCGTAAATGTCCCTTGTGAATCTTTGCGTAAAAATCTGAAATGAACAACAAATAACAGGATACTTGTAACAATACAGAATGTTTCGGAAAATTTTACAAGCTGTATCTGTTTTTCTTTATATTTAGAAAATTGTGAATACTAGTATGAATCAAGATTCCTGCTGCTTGTAGACAGAAAAAGGTGCGATTGCACCTATTAAATTACATACATATAACTACGCACAAAACTTACTTAAAAGGTATAAGAACAACCTCAAGTACTATTCCAAATCGCCATGCATGGCTTTGTCTCTCAGTTTGTTTCATTCAAAAGTAACATCCTCGTTACAGATTTCTGCCTACAACCTACCCGATATATGTTTATCTAGGGATATTTTTTGTTACCTAGGTAACGCTAAAAATTAACATTACAGGAGAATTTATAAAACAATATATATAATGTGTAAAAGCTCAAAGTTAGACACCTAATTTTCATCAACCGGCATATAGATAATGTGCTTCGTTACCTTTAGTTCTGTACAGTTTACTCTTCAGTTTTTGTATGCCAATCGTGATAGAGTATCTGTGAATTTTCCAATATTACAGCAGCAACTAAATTTTTGCCTTGTGGCTACGACGTTGATGTGTGGCTATATTATAAAAATAATAGTAATTTTCGTAACTTGATCCAAAGAAACTAACAAAGTTCCTCTGAGGGAAGGTGCTGGTGAATAGCTGTCCTTCCTCTGGCAGTTAGTTTAAATTAAGGAAAACTATACCCTTTTCTTCATAGTCCGAACATGATAATATGTAGGTCAGCTTAAAGGCACGTTATAAAAACTTTAATCTTTCTATTTAACAACATTCAAGGTACCTTCGAATATTTGGTGACTGAAAACGTCGATGGAACAATCTCGAAGTACAAAGACACTTGTATACGTGGCGTATTCTTGTTTAACATCTTTAGTGGTTAATTAATAAACGATTTATAATATCACAAAACATTTGTAATATTCTGATAATTATGAATCTTTGTATAAATTAAATCTTACCCCTTCTTAATAGCCTTATTGATTAGCTCTATCTACAGGTTATAGCAAACACATTTCCTGCAGATCATATAACCTGCATGTCTGTGCGTTTGTGTTTTTTCTTATAGCAAAGCCACATTGGGCTATCTGCAAAGTCCACCGAGGGGAATCGAACCCCCGATTCTAGCGTTGTAAATCTGTAGAGTTACCCTGTACCAGTGGAGGACTCGTATAACCTGCGCGAACTGGTATTTGTTTGAATAACTTAAATGCTACTTGACATATATTTTCTGAAAATTTCTTCTCTTATCAATGGAAAACTTACTAAAACTAGCACAGTAATTATTCCTTTCATATGATGAACTTATAAACGTCAGGTATAACATCAAGGATAAAACTCATATAATCTATTGTCTGAGTGTTTAAAATATACATGTTTATATACTATAGAAAACAACTTAAAAAGTTTTAATTACTTGAGGATTTTTATGGAGAAACTGTATCTATAACTTTAAAACCCTATTAATCGAATTTCAGCGTAAGAGACTTCCAACATGTAGCATTAAAAGGTCACAACAACGTTTTGAAGATTTAACACAGAATCTTCGTCAGAGTTATATGAGATTGCAGAGAGCCCTCTACTTTAAAACATTTCAAGTAGAATTATTAAAGTAGCTAAAATACGCCAGTTATTAATTAGCAAGCAACTGCGTATGTTATGAACAATTTCTAACTTAGAGTTTCGATTACTTACAATGCATTTTACGTTATTAACTAATTTTGTGTAAAATTTTCTCAAGTACCTACTGTTGTGAGAGCTAACTAGGCCCAGTCATGGATTTAGAAATGGTGTAATCAATGCAATTCCACAGGAACCTCGAGCGTGAAGGACCTTCAAACCCTAGTGAAAGGTATTCCAGTGGCACAGCGGTATGTCTGCGGACTGAAACCGCTAAAAACTGGGTTCCGATATCCGTGGTGGGTAGAGCACAGATAGCCTATTGTGTAGTTTTATGTTACACATTTCCAAAGAAACAGATTATACTGAAGAGAGTCTCGAAGAGTCTATATTCAACCCTGATTAAGTTAAGGGTTTAAAGAAAAGAATAAATGATTGTTTGATCATTAACATTTAGTGTTTTATCATCAACTGATCAACAGGTTTCATGTTACAAACAAATATTTTAATCTAAGCTTCTAGTTTTGAATATTTTTTCTTTGTCATTGTTTAATGCAGCATTAAAAATCACAGCTTTAGAAATATTACTTCCATGTCTTTTTCGCTTTGACGCAATATGCTATCTGAAATCTATCAAAAGCAGGGCTCAAAATCCCCGATTCCAGAGTCATAAACTCTCAAGCTTATTTATGAACCATCGAAGGAGGGATTAAAAGTATTCGGTGTGGCTTCTGCTTTGTTAAAACCTTTACAATATATTGTGCTTAAAAACATAGAAGCTAAGATGACTTTTTAGAGATATGCTGAGTGAGACCCAATTGTAAGCGTGCTGGATTATGGATCTGATGTTCTGCAGTTCAAGCCCAGTTGCTGTAAAAGATAGAAAAATTATCCCGAAATTCCAGACTGCGTACATCATAAGAATAACGATTGTTTCGCACTATTAGAGTAGCTTACAAGCTGATGGTGTTTATAACCTGCTGTCCCTATAGACTATCAATCTAAGATGAGGGGTAGCTAGCAAAGAGTAGGTGTGCGCGAAATTCAATAAGAACAACCCTGAAGTTAAGTCTGTCTCTTTCATATACAGTTTTATGATTAAAAACACGATGAAGTAGTTATTTGAAAAAGTTTTTTTTTAAATATTTCTATAAACATTTGAAAAAAATTGATAAATAGTTGTTAAGGGTATTTAATGATGAATAACAAAAAGACAACAGCACCAACAAACATTTAACCAATTTGCATCAAAACGGAAATTAAACTGGATAATAAATAATTAGACTTTGAACTTTTTTACTGTCCAAAGCTCCATCATGATATTTTAGAATGATATTTATATTATTATAAAATGGAAACTAGAGATTTTAACCTCTTTATTTCCAAAAGAATACATGCGAAAGTCCCAAAGGGCAAGATTATCAGGGTCCAACTGTTTACTTAGTTCAGAAATTTGTAGTAAACATTTAAGCAGTTTATCAATAAAGGTTTGTAGATTATATATTATAATTCGTAGATTACAGGAGAGCTCAGCTCATGATATATAAGTTTGAGTACATAATACCTACACAATTTTAAATATGGAATCACAAGTCACACGACGACCACAGTTAATATAAAGCTGCCGTGGAACAGGATGTATCAGAACTACATTTTAACATTGCTTGGCACTTCAAAGATAGTGTGATCCCACAGAAAACTGATCAATTTGGGAAGGGTATGTGACCCCTTGCATCACATAATATATTTGTATACTCAGTTCATAAAAATGTGTTTAGATCAAGAACCCGTAATTTATAAAATGAAGATATCCTTTCTACCTAATATTGTAAAGAACAAATAAATATGCAAACTGGGGCTGCAGGACCATCCCAAAAAGAAACCTGCAACAAGTTGTACCCTACTCAGTTTAATCAAAGATCGATACGGTGGAACAAGTGAGAATCCACGAACATAAAGGTCAGAAACCATAGTGCTATGTATTTCTTTCTATTCAGACTGTTGAAATGTGTGCTGTGTAACGGATTTACTACGGTATATTTATTTTAATATCAATATTTGTTTCAGTTAAAAAATAATTAAAAATGCATTTAACTTATGCTGTTAAATGTGAAATGCGAAATTCCCGCCCAGTAACTAAAATTGTAGAATCTTCTCGAGTGTAAGAATCAACAACGTACAACGTAAATACTAGTGATTGCCAGTAATGTTTCTGTATTTGAAAATTTCAGAATCTCGCTTAATGATCATAAAAGGTGAACACAAAGAGAAACAGTTTATATTGTTAATTTTCTTCAATTAGTATACTATAAACTTCAGAAATTATAACTGTGATTAACGTTTATTAATCGGAAAACTATTAATATTTGACCATGAACATTTTTAGAGTTCGAACATTACAAATAATTTAGCTTCAGAGGATTAACATTGAATGCTAGTATTTTTTACGAAGACATATTATATAACTTTAGCGGTGGAAATCTCACGTGTGATAAGAGAAAAGCTTACTAGCACTCCATTTATAAATTGTACCTATATCAACTCGAAATTAATTCCCTCATCATGAGCCCTCGGTAGAATATCAAGGAATTTCCGGATCAGATATAAGACTCGATATTGTTTGTAAGATTATAAAACTTTGGCATAAATTGTTATTTGTACTAACCGTTGTTATAAATTATACTATCGTTTGTATATTAAAATATATGCAAAGAAAATTGTGTTTATATTTCTAACAAATGTCATAACTTTGACACATATCGATATTTAATTAACTTCTAGATCCAGATTACAATTTAACTCAATTTCAGGCTATTTTAAGTCGTAATACGTAACATAATAAATTGGAGACTCGTCCGAGAGAATTTATAATACGTAAAGCTAAGAAACACTTATACACCAAATGTATTATGGAAAGTAGTATGTTTTGGATATTACTGCCCTTAGAAAAACTTTTTTCCATAGAATCTATGCTTTAGAGCTGTTGTTATGATGCATGGTAGTCAAATAGATGGACAAGTACCGTAACGTGATGAAATTTTAAAATCGTTTTATATACAGTATTCAGCCTCTGTTTAAATAATTAGTTAGCCACATTAACTATAAAGATTGTGAAAGTTATTATATAGATTAAAGGGATTAGAGACCATAAAAACATAACTTTGAACACAAAACAATAAAAATCACCATGAAGTATATTTATCAATGTAGTTATTTTATAAAAAATGAAGATAAAGTAAAAATTATCAGAAGCCTAAACAATGAAAAAAATTCATCATTATTACTATCTGATGCCACTCGATTCCATTAAGGAACATAGGATCGCAATAACTGCGGTTTTCGTGACAGGATTTTTGAAGCGGGTTGTTAGCCCAATGCACCTAGCCGTCCCTAATTTAGTAGTGTAAACCTAGAGGGAAGGAAGCTAGTCATCACCACCCACCGCCAACTCTTGGGCTACTCTTTTACCAACGAATAGTGGGATTGACCGCCACATTATACACCCCCACGGCTGGGAGGGCGAGCATGTTTGGCGCGACGCGGGCGCGAACCCGCGACCCTCGGATTACGAGTGCACGTCAAATAAAGAAACTGAACACACTCTTAAACTGAGCTGGAGCTAAGACAAAAATGTCTATCACTTCATCAGGATATAATGCAACTTAAAAAACAAGTGCACTCCATGAAAGCAAAGATAAAATGTGATCGTAAAGCTGGGAAAGTACTAGGTAGAAATACTATTGTACGGTTGATAAAGATTGATATAGATATCTCATAATTAAAGTTCATGTGACATGATAAAACTGTCAGATTATTACACTAACAAGACTTGTACAAGGATCAGAATTGCAAGTGGCAAATGATAAAGTAAGAAAAAGGAAATATAGAAACAATAGAAGACTTAATATTTTAGAGTATTGATAAGTATCTCTTTAAACCATATGGTAATGTTAACATTTTAATTTCTGTATTTTACAGTCTCCTATATTGTATTCTTTAATTTTCGTATTATAGCTTTGATGAAATGACATATTGTGTGAAGATAGATTTATAAACTGTTTAGTTGATTGGTTGTTTTAAGGACAAATAGGCTATTTATGCCTTTCTCGCCACGGCTATCGAAACCTAGCGTTTATCGTTGGAAGCCTGGAGGTCTGCCGCTGAGCTATTAGAGGGCACATGTATAAAGTCTTACGCAAGAAATAGCTTTTGTGTAAGATGTAGTTTACTTTAACTGTCTTTATAATAAAATTTCCATACAATAACTATTCTCACGTGAGAACGGTAAGCAATCACGCGCAAACATAGTATAACAGCACACGTTAGCTCACTTTGTTTTATGATGTCATTCAACATTAACGACATCAGAAACTGTTAATTTCATGAAAATTATAAGAATATATATAATATTTGTTATTAATTTCAAGAGCTCAGTCCTCCGTTGGTACAGCGGTGGGTCTAGGAATTTACAAAGCTAAAAGCTAAAATCAGGGGTTCGATTCCCCACGGTGGACTCAGCAGATAGCCCAGTGTTGCTTTATTATAAGAAATACACATAAAAACTTAGAACGTGTCTATGTTATTTATTTGAGACCTACTTGAAATAATAAAACGTTATCACTAAATTGCACTAATTATAAACTGTATAATGACAATCGTAATCGTAAATACCTTTTTTCGTGCCTATTGCTAATATAGGTTACAAAAATATCTTAGTTTCGAGGTGTACCTCTATCAGAAGTAACATAATGAATATTTTGTACTATATTGTATTTTTGTGTCATACACCTGCGATAAATGGTTAATGAAACATAGATATAGCCAATTTTGATCATTTTAGATCATGTTTTGATCTCTTACATTATTTATACAAAATTCTAAACACCAACAAACATACGGTATGCTGTGCAAACGTTTTCCTCGAACATCTTTTCCTTAATGTAGGAGCTATAAGAACTGAAATTATTATTTTTTCACATATAAATGTTTTTCAAAAAAATATTTTTATATGATGTTGTTTAACAATTACATCCATATGTAGTTTCATAACATTAACATAACATAACTGATGGACAACAAGGAACTAGTTGGTCTTACGTGACTGTGAAAAGTCACAAAGACCGAGTCTTGGGAAAAGTAAACATTTAAACCCACATTTTATTCTTCACCACATATCTAATTCCACCCTTAAATTACTGTACATTAATAGCTTCCGCTACTACTAACGATAAGTTATTTCTCATATCGATCAACCTATAACTTTTTTAATTTGTGAAAATCAAGATTATTTTTACCTGATGGAAACAGTGTAATTAGATTTTCAAAATACTTTTGATAAGATGGTGTGAAGAAGATTGATAAAGGATAGAAAAAGACCTGTTAATTGGATTATATTTTGCTTTAAAAAAATTAAGGGCTATTAACTTATTCTTGTAATATAACACACCCATTAGTGGAATCCCCCTAACAGAGAAGCTCTGAACCATTTTCAATAAGCTAATAAATTTTATATTAAGATAAAGAGACTAAAACTATACAGTAGATATTCCTAATTATTAAATTGTATAGGAAAATCATTACCAAGAGAGACTTATAATTAACATGTTTGTAAACATACTTCAAAATTCTAATACCTTTATTACAGCAACAGATTTTTGCTTTGATGGGATTATACGAATACTAATATGCCAAAGTTCATTTCTTTAGTAACAATACTGGGTTAATTCCATCAATATAAATTAACATGTGATCCATATTATGATTAGTCAAATGCATTATACAGCACTTACTGTAATTAAACATATTTGTGAAGTACTTGTCAAACTTAACAATTGATTTAAGTATTTCAGTAATAACTAAACAGCTTCAACAAACTAAAAGCAGTTTAAAGTCATCAGTGAACGTTACTAATTTATTA
This sequence comes from Carcinoscorpius rotundicauda, assembly GCA_011833715.1. Lineage (NCBI taxonomy): Eukaryota > Metazoa > Arthropoda > Merostomata > Xiphosura > Limulidae > Carcinoscorpius > Carcinoscorpius rotundicauda. The sequence goes on along the minus strand of CM022399.1, from coordinate 53,457,979 downwards.
ATTATCCCTATCAGTATCATTTGTGTAAATACGAAAAATTCAAAGGGTCAAGCATTGATCCTTGAAGTATGATTTTAGTATGTGTTTATCTTATAGCAAGGACACACGTCGGGCTATCTGTGCTCAGCCCACCGAGGGGAATCGAACCCCTAATTTTAGAGTTGTAAATCCGGAGACATACTTCTAGTAAAAAAATATACAATTTTATCAAGCCCCACAGCGAAAAATATTTTCTTTTCTTTCATTCAGCTAACCTAGAGTCTAATTAACTTGTCTTTCCACAACTTCTGCTGATATATTTCCTTTAAGCTAATCTTTTGCGTGGTACCATATCAATACCTTTTAAAAAAATGTGAGTACATTAAGTTCACATCCGTTTTCCGGATTACTCTGAATGTTCTCAGAGTAGCCTACAATTACCACAAAAACACGATGATTAGAAAAGTACCATATGACAAAGCAGTTGTGGTACTTTATCTGTCTTTTATTGAAATTATAAGTTTTTTGATCAAAAGAAAGAAATTGGTTTCTTTGGAGTTAAGCACAAAGCTACACAATGGGCTATCTGTGCTCTGCCCACTACAGATATCGAAACCCACTGTGCCTCTTGGGGGCAAAAAAGTTAGATATAGAATGAACACTGCAGTAAATTTAGTTCATTAGACAGTATAGCTCAATGCTTCTCGACCTCTCTCACTAAAATTCACCCCTATAACCTTTTCACAATAGTTCACTCATTTCAGTTAAAAAAAGACAAAGTACTGCATTAAAATGCAAACTTTATTATGACTCAAACATACATCAAACTACAAATGAAATGATTACAACATAAAACAAACAAAAATAACTGCATTTATCAAATTAAATCTAGAATTATTAATAATAATTAATTACTTTTTTCTCTCTCTTAGAGCTGTTGTACAATTGATAAACCAATTGACCCTGCCATTCACACCATCAATCTCATTCACCCTGACTTTGATCTCAATAATCCCTGGGTGAAGCATACAGTTGCGAAGCACTGGTTTAATAGCTATTGTATCACATATAGCATATGTAGCATTGTAGACTGTAAACAATGTGGCATACATACTTTAGCAGTCAGTAAAAAAAACCAAAAAAAAACCACACACATTGTGATGTCTATTTTAATGGATAGAATAAACTCTCAAGTAATTTAACAGATAGAATGAACGTCGTTATGTTTAGTTTAGAGCAAAGTAAACAATCTTGACATTCAATGTTTTTAGTGGACACAATATTTTTTGAACGGCCCCTCACGAGCCAGTGGAGGGACATATTTGTTAAAGAAAATCTACCCAATCTGGTGTTTCTTTATTTCAATTGAATTTTTGAACATGTTTATTGGCTATTAAAAAGGCTATCTCATAACCTTTTAGCGTTGGGGCTGCGAAAAGCGATTTGAAGAGTTCAGCACATCTGATTTTAACAGTCAAGCACAAGAAACATGGAAGTTTCCAGCTGACATGTAAAAGTACTTAGAAACAGTTTAGAACCACCTTAGTAGATATTGTGTAACAAACTTAGTATAATATTATTCGTGTGTTCAAAATGTTCCTGTCTGCTCATCCCACTGCTGACTATCGTGATGCTTCAACATTCCCAACCGAATTGCTGTGGAATCGCTGGTATCTCATTTGAAAGCTAAACATTAAAATGTTATAGCAGAAGCATAAAAAGGTTAACAAATGTTTAATTAATGATGTTGAAAATGTGGCTTTATTGATATATACTGAGTTTATTCCTAGTGGGCAAACCTTAATACCAGCTAGTGTGGAGACTTGGGGATGCTTAAAAATTATAAATTAAGAAAGGAAAACTTGTTTCAAAAGTTGTTTATAAAGATAGTCCAAAACCAACCTCTTTAGGAGTTTCCGTACTGAGCGTACTTTTAACATCCAAATTGTAGTGTGAAGACACATCTTGGATGCAGAGAGAATGTGTCAGTGCTATTTTATTGAATAAGAACAACAACTAACTCCAAGAAACTAATTTAATATCTTTAACACTGCTTTATTTCAGCTTGTATCTTTATTCAGGACGTCTTGGTGCACGCACATTTCCTTTTTAGTGATTTAGTTCTGATTAGAGCTTATTATGAGAAATAGGTTGAAATAACAGAATGGAACATTATAATCTTTGTGATAATAATAAACGTAGATTACACTTCTTAGCATTTTGATACTGACTTTCAAATAGCTAGACCTTTTTAACTGATGAAAGTGTGTACATATATATATATATGTATGTATGCATTGGTTTGTTATAACTCAGAAACAAACTGAACTATAAAAATAAACAAAACACGCTGCATAACCTGAATAGATCCCAGGTTACAAGCTACAATGTGGGATAATAAAATGTACTCTAGGATTTCGAGGTGACTTAGAAATAAATCCGCACTGCGGTGAGGATACATCGTCCACCCGTCTTAATCTCCATTCGCCAATCTCACATAAGAAATAAAGTAGCAATAAATATAGAATCAGAAATAGAAATTAGCAGAGTGAGATGTGGGTGCTCAAGCCCACAACGTCCCACGTCTATGTCACCCTTCACTGCCTGCAGACAGTTGTGGGAAGGTGACTGGTCTCCCAAGTAAAGAATTAATTGAAATAATAAAAATAAAAAATAATAATAAGGAAATAAGGTACTACCATTTTGGGGTAGGTAAAATGAGAAATGTGTACTTAAAAGCTATGCGTCTTGTTAATAGCTCTGCAGTGTCGTCCTCACTACAAAAGACTCTGTCGCAAGTGTTTCACGTTAAAAGTAATGAACAAAACAACAGGTTTGATAAAAGGCATATGTCAAGCAGACTACCCTGTAAAATTCATCTGCATGTATATACGAATAATAAATTAGTTGTTTATACAAAAGGTAACGAAAGTAGTGACAGATTTCCAATTTTGATTGTTGTGTCAAACATACTCATTAATGATTGCAACACGTTTACCTCGTTTTAAAACATGAAAACCTTTTTGCTTCTTTCCAATAATTACTTATCTTTCTTGTTTCCTAACGCACCTTATTTTCCCAGTAGTTTACTAAATCGAAGACATCTTTCATAAAGAGACATTATGACAATTCCTTTTTTAATATCGTAGAATATGTATTACTGACAAATAAAAGGAACATAACTTCCACAGTAGCTTTTCTTGCTTATGCTCTACAATGTCAGCTGTATTTTATCCTCATAGAAAGCGTAAGAACTACATAGATGTAGAACAGAAAATGTCTCATAAACGTTGTCACCTTTGCCACTCGTTACACGAAGGTTGAGTTCCTATTCTGAAAAGGAAGTTAATTATAGGATTTTGAAGTTAAGAATGTAAATGAATAATTATCAGCTTTGTACCGTATTAAACACTACCGTATCAACAATTTTCCCATTTGATTACTTGCTTATATACATACGTTTTAATGATATATCTTACGACACAAACCAGCTGATTCGTATACCTATTCTATGAACTTAAATAAGAACTACATATTCTAATATGAATAAATTAGGTTATTTTTTACGTATGTTGAGTTTAAACTGTTTTAAGTGTCACTTCCTGCATTATGTTCAATTATCATGAAATCGCAGGAGCTCGTATTATAACTCACATACTACTTAAAACAATTTTCATTAAAGTAGCAATTTCCGAGTCTTTATTAACTATTTGTATCTATAGATGGCAGTGCCGCACCGATAAAACTTTCAAAAACCCAAGTCTAATGGCACTAATGATATTATTCTCTAACTAGACGGGGATCCAACATGGCCAAGTGATTCGTACGCTCGACTCGTAATCTGAGAGTCATGGGTTATACTCCCCTTCACACCAAAGATATTCACCTTTTAAGCCGTGTGGAAGTTTTAATGCAACAGTCAGTTCCACTATTCGTTATTAAAAAAGTAGCCCAAAAGTTGGTGATGGGTGATGATACCTTTCCGTTAGTCTTACACTGGTAAATTAGGGGCGACTATCTCAGATAGTCCTCGTATATCTTTGCGTGAAATTCAAAAGCGAAAGAAAGAAATCTACCTGGACAACAAGTTGACAAGAAAAAAAAATCATAGAAACATTACTCCGATGATTCTTACCTGTACCAATTAGTGTCTTGAATAAAATAAAACTGGAAGTATAAATACAGTCATCCTTAACTAGTGATTGCACACAGCTAAAAATAACTTTCAAGTGGAATAACGTAGATTCTTCATTTAAAGAAACAGAATGTAAAGAAATCTAAATATATGAGAAACTAAGACCACTTTTCGTAAGACATTACTATTAGGCCCATTATATTTTTAACACTGAAGTATTTATTCGATCTTTTAGGGTTTTTAGTAATATGTGGGTATAAAATTTTCTGATCCATTGAATGATAATTATAAATAACTATACCTGTATTAACATAAGTTAAAGAATTTACCGTATTTTAATTTATGCAAACTGACATTTTTTGTAGTTTATATCACAATTTACGATTATAGCTCGATCAGGACAGAATTTGTGTTTGTTGTAATAGCCACAGTTTTGTTTTATAACATATCTGTTAAAAAACAAAACAACATAACATATACGTTTTATACCAGTGAACGTATGAATGAATAAACAGTTCTACAGCCCATTGTTAAAGAAAACCATATTTGCGTTACTTTGGGAAAACCTTCTTGTATGTGATAATTCACTCAGCGATACTAAGTATCAACAGTCAATAAATAATATTAAGATGACATGATTTTTGTATTTTATTCTCCCCAAACCATCTACTTTGTTTTGAATTTCGTGCAAAGCTACACAAGAGCTATCTGCACTAATAGTCCCTAATTTAGCAGTGTTTTAGCTACTTTTTTTAGCAAAGATTAGTGGGATTGACCGTCACGGCTGAAAAGGCGAGCCCGTTTGGTGTGACAGGGATTCGAACCCATGACCCGAAGATTACGAACCGAGTACCTTAACCACCTGGTTATACCGGGCCCGTTTTCTTCGACAGTTTTATATATATTATATTTATAAATATCATTGATCTGGGGTGAAAGTTTCAATCATATTTTGTACTGTGAATAGTAATGTAGTTCGCTTTTCTTATTTTATTGCCACAAATACAACTCTCGTTTTGTGACAGCTTTATTGTTCTTATTTTATGCTGATAAATATCATCGTTATTTTGTAACAATTTCCATAATTATGTAAATAAGTTGAAGATAATAGATAAATAATGACATTGTTTTGTTTATTAGTTTCATACTAGGCACAAACCTACAAAATGGGCTATCTGTGCTTTATTCATTCTGAATATCAAAACCCGAGAAATTACCATCGAGCGATTGGCAAACAGTAATGATTACGTTACGTTTACATAATTTACTTCACTGAGAAATAATCAGGTATATTTTCTGGCGAGACATGAAGAAGAGATTAAAATGTCCATACCATAAATTGCAGGATTCGTGATTTGTTTTCCTTCACAAAAATACAGTTCTCTCTTTGGGTTTATGGGGTCGCTATAAATTCGACGATTAAATCCCACTATTCGATAAAGCAAGAGTGCCTAATATCTGCGGTGGATGCTTTTAATCTAGCCTATCAGCTCACAGTTAGGGCGACTAGGTGTAAATAGTCCTTTGTCAGGTTTACACGATATTCTAAAAGATTCCCTTTTCTGTTTACAGTTCATGTTAAGGATATTACAGTGTGGTATTTATGACTAGTCAGCGAAGTTTCGTTGGTAGTAACATAAAGTTTGAATGTCCGATCAGTTAGATTTAACAGTGAGTAAGGTGAATCGTAGTGTTGTAAACTTTTAGGCTTTTTATTTTTATGGCCTGAACGACCATCTGAGGTTTACTTTCAGTAATCTCGCACCTATGGTAATTATTCTAAGGATATATATGGCTTTGTACAAATTTCGAAAACTGGAAGTAATTTGATTTCATGTTTACAATGAAATTTACCAATTTCTGCTAACCAGGATGGTTGTAATTTGTTTAGTTAATCTTTGATAAAAACGTTCTAGGACTGAGTTTACACATTGTTACATATATGTACATACACTGCATGGTCAAATGTATGTGGACACTCGACCAGCACAACCGTATGTACATCTCATTCCAAAACCATGGGTATTAACATGGAGTTTGTCACCCTTTTACTGCTATAACAGCCTCCACTCTTCTGGGAAGGCTCTTCACTAGATTTTGGAACATAGCTTCGAGGATTCGCTCCTATTCAGTCACAAGAGCATGAGCGAGGTCGGGAACTGATGTAGGGCGAGAAAGCTTGGCTCGCAGTCGGCGTTCCCGTTCATCCTAAAGGTATTCGATAGGGTTGAGGTCAAGACTCTATACAGGCCAGTCAAGTTCTTCTGCATCAACCTCGGCAAACCAGGTCTTTGTGGACCACGCTTTATGCACGGGGATATTGTTATAAAGAAACAAAAAATGGCCTTTCCCAAACTGTTGCTACAAAGTTGAAAGCATACAATTATCTAAAATGACAGTATATGCTGTAGCATTAAAACTTTCCTTCACTGAAACTAAAAAACCTAGCCCAAACCATGAAAACAGCCCCAGACCACTATTCTTCTTCCACAAAACTTTATAGTTGGCACAATGCATTCGGGCAGGTAGCATTCTCCTGACATCGGCCAAATCGAGATCCATCCCTCAGACTGCCAGATAGTGAAGCGTGATTCAACACACTATAGAACACGTTTCCACTGCTCCAGAATCCAATGGTGATGTGCTTTACACCACTACAGCTGATGCTTGGCATTGAGTATGGTAATCTTAGGCTTCTGTACGGCTGCTTGGCCATGAAAACTCATTTCATGAAGCTCTTGATGAGCAGTTCTTGTGGTATTGTTGCTTCCAGAGACAGTTTAGAACTCGGTAGTGAGTGTTGCAACTGTGAACAGACGATTTTTACGAGCTACAGCACTCGGTGGTCCCGTTCTGCAAGCTTGTGTGGCCCATCGCTTCGTGGATGAGTTATTGTTGCTCCTAGACGTTTCCACTTCACAATATCAGCACTTACAGTTGACCGAGACAGCTCTAGCAGGACAGGAATTTGACGAACCGACTTGTTGGAAAGGTGGCATCCTATGACAGTGCCACGTTGAGAGTCACTGAACTCTTCAGTACGACCCATTCTACTGCACCCATTTATGCACCTGTCAGCAATGGGTATGGCCAAACCCGCTAACTAGATGGGGTGCCCACATATTTTTGGCCATGTACTGTATATCAGTCTGTGTTATATTTATCACTATAATTTTTCTGACTTATTGAAACACATGTTAGATCCAAACTGTCATTGTTTTTATTTTATTTGTTTTCTTAATTTTACATAAGCATTATAGGTTTATCTGTGTTGTTTTTTTAAGTTAACCAGAAAGTTACACAATGGGTTATCTGTTCTTTACCCACCACGGATAATATCTAAACTCTGTTTCTAGCATTGTATGTTCGCAGACACGCTACTACCGCACCACTGGGCCAGTATTATAATAAAGTATTGTTTACTACCGCACCACTGGGCCAGTATTATAATAAAGTATTGTTTACTACCGCACCACTGGGCCAGTATTATAATAAAGTATTGTTTACTACCGCACCACTGGGCCAGTATTATAATAAAGTATTGTTTACTACCGCACCACTGGGCCAGTATTATAACAAAGTATTGTTTACTACCGCACCACTGGGCCAGTATTATAATAAAGTATTGTTTCGTCAAACCCTTTCTTTAGGCTGCACTTTTTTACACAAACACACGTACACGCACAATACTTCGCCAGTTCCCCAGGACGATTGATACTGATAAACAACAATTACACGCGTACATGACTGCAAAGAATATAACGGAGGAAGGTTGCTATACTTATTTGTATATGGAAAAACCGAAGTTCGATCACCTTTGGCCCAGCGTGGCCAGGTGGGTTAAGGTGTTCGACTCCTAATCCAAGGTTCGCGGGTTCGAATCCCACTCGCACCAAACATGCTCGCCCTTTCAGCCGTAGGGGCGTTATAATGTTACGGTCAATCCCACTATTCGTTGGTAAAAGAGTAGCCCAAGAGTTGTCGGTGGGTGGTGATGACTAGCTGTCTTCTTGTACTGCTAAATTAGGGACGGCTAGCGCAGATAGCCCTCAAGTAGCTTTGCGCGAAATTAAAAAAACAAACATATCGAACATCTTTACCTTTTATATTGTGCACATACATCAAAATATACTGCAAATATAATATATTCAAAACATATTTTATACTTTATTTTTCAGTTATAAATAAATAAAACTAACTGTTCAAGATTATCTGACAAATAAATCGAAATTAATGTTAATATTGAGAAACACTTCACAGTGAACGAGTTAGCACGTTATATAGTCAGAAGAGAAATATTTTATATATTCATCGATATTCAAAATACTTTTAAATACAGCTTTGAATAAAGTGGATAATAAAATATTCTACAAATTATGCATGCTGTCATGTATACAATTACACAGCACTATTTTGTGAGGACTTATGGCTAAAAGTATGTTTTTTCTTTCTTTGCTAACATAATGATAAATTTACAGCTGTTTCTGTTATTATTGTTTATTGGGTTCCTTCTTTTTGGTCTCTGCTAAACTGAATACCTGTAGAATGTATTTAGGATTCAACTGGTTTGGAAAGAATATGTGTTATGACGCAGTTTACGAATGTGGGAAATTGAGACATTTTCTAAAACCCATTTTTATTATTCCATTGAGAGTCCAGATCCAAATTACGGTATTTTTCTGTTCAACCATACGCATTATTCTAGTTCTGGTTTTAAAAAAATCTTCAAATTCACTTGACCATTTGCTTTTACCATTTGCTAAAGTTTGATTTTACACTTATCTTTATAGTATTTTATTGTGAGATTTAAATAATATTTCTTTTTTTCCCATAACTTACAATAATTGTGTTTAATCTGTTATTACGTCGTGGTAAAATTTTTAAAACTGTTTTGTAAGAAGTAGTATTTCTCTTATTTTTGATTATGCCACATTTGAATGAAATTAGTTATTTTTTTTATCACTCCATGCAGTTTTGTGTGGCTGTTTTTTTGTTTCTTTCTCCATCTCATGGCTAGCGCAGCTGATCTTGTGGTAGAGTTCTGAATTTTGTAGTCAGCAAACTTGGATTAAATTCGCAGAGTACTTTTCTTAAAAACCAAATGTTAACAAAGGTCTAATTGGTTAGTTCACCTTGCAGTTTAACTTCTGTTGTAGTATGATTTCCCTCAAGTCATTTTTCAATATTTTCCATCAATAACTTTTGTTACAATCCTTGTGTACGTCCCTGAGTACTTGGTCATTGACAAATATGTTTGTCTTTCTTAAAAAGTATCCCAGCTCCTCCTCCCTAGTGGAGGGCTATCTATGCTAGCCTTCCCTAATTTAGTAATGTAAGACTAGAGGGAAGACAGCTAGTCATCACCACCCACCGCTAACTATTGGTCTACTCTTTTACCAACGAATATTGGGATTGACCGTCACATTATAACGCTCCCACGGCTGAAAAGGTGAGTATGTTTGGTGTGACGGAGATTCGAACCTTTACCCCTCGGATTACGAGTCGAACGCCTTAACCACCTTGCCTTGTCGGGTTATGGTACAATAAATCAACCTTTCAGTACTCCACAAATAAACCTTCACACAAGCAGTGTTTAACACTATATATTAAGTTTGTTGTCATACCATGGCCGAAAGAACATAGAGAATTTTCAGTAGAACAAAGAATTTGTATGAAAGCTTTACGTAATGCTGCCTGACTAACCGACAAAAGGCTGCAGACTTGAAATGCTCCCCGAACACTGTGTCAATCATACCTTAACTTGTGAGACCAGGAAAGGTAAAAAAGAAGAAGCAGAACATCTAAACTCTGTAACACCAATGTTAAGTATCTTCGCTTCGAGACAGAAATAAGACTGCCACTTGTCTCGAGTATAGCCTGATGACAGAAAAGTGTTCATATATACAGTATCAAGACTCAACGAGAATGGGATATGTGGTTGTGTAGCAGTTTAAAAGCCTTTAGCTCAATCTCCAAATATTGTAAAGAGGATGAAATGTTCTAAACAGTACAAAAACTTGACTGTTGATGATTGTAAAAGAGTGTTATGGAGGGATGAGTCCAAGTTTGAAATATTTGGTTCAAAGCACAGTTGTATGTCCAGTAGAAAAAAGGTGAAAGATATTTAACTCAATGCATAGCATGGGGGAGACAGTGTTATGTTTTGTGGTATTTTTTCTATTGAAATGACAGGAGATATTTACAAAATAAATGGAATAATAGACCAGCACAACTGCCTTCAGATATTGATCCGTCATGGTATAACCAGTTTTTGCATATTATTGGTAAATGATTCTACTACCAAGAAGTTAATGACCCCAAATACTCATCCAACCTATGGAGAAATTACTTAATCAAGAAAGAAGCTACTGTAGTCATTCTAAAGATGCAGTGTACCCCAAAGACCCCAGTCTCAACCAAATTGAGCAAATGTGGGAGTCTGATACATCCAAAACTTGACAAATCAAACGTTTCATTCAAAGAAAATCAATGGGAATGTGTTAGAAACATTTAATTAAATATGTTGCAACACTACCTGCAAGACTACCTGTTTACTAAACTCAAGCATTTCTTCCAAGTTTCTGTTGTAATAAATATGAAGCCTGATAAAAGTTTGATGTTTCACCTGCGATTTACCTTCAATTTTTTTTTTTAAAGTAGACTGAAATATATTTTTTAAATTTATTCTAACACTTATGCACATTACTGTATTTAAAAACGGAATCCCAAATCAAATACTTAAATAGATGGCACAGAGGCATGTCTACGAACACATACTGCTAGAAACCGGGTTTCGATACCCAAGGTTGAAAGAGTACAGATAGCCTTTTGTGTAAATTCGTACTTATTGACAATCAAGAACAGTTAAAAGTCCTTAATATCTACCTGTTTATATTAAAGTACAATACTATCTCCGTAAATTATATAAAAAAATAAAATAAAAGGAGATTCCCTGGAATAATTTTATATATACCGGAGAAATACCCTGTAGTAAAGATAGATTGCAATTTCCCCAAAATCCTCAACGGATAAGAAGGCTCAATGTTTGCTAGCCTTATTTAGATTTAAACTAGGTCTACGTTTCCTTATTCTATACTCAAAATGTGCATTAAAGATTAAACAAAAATAATCAGTAACAGTAACAAGTTATTTGTATTGGCTTGTTTAAATTTCGTGCAAAGCTACACAAGAGCTAACTGTCCTTAATTTAGCAGTGTATAAGACTAGAGGGTAGAGGGTACGCAGCTGTTCATCACAACCTACTCCCAGCTCTTAGGTTATTCCTTAAACAACAAAAATACTAGTAAAGGCACACATATTCAATATTTAACCTCCTTAAAAATCCTTATGGAAATATTATCTTGCTCAAGAGCCTTATTGTATTTTAAACTTTCTAATTTTTTCTTAAGCAGCTCAGAATTAATGCAATCATCTTGTTGGATATCATTTCCATTTATCAACGTATCATGATGTGGAATACTGCTTATATCTTTGTTAGTAAAAAATAAAAACAAGCTAAAGTTATTAGCCAAGCCATCTTATAATCAACAGATATTAGCCTTCCTTTACCATCCCTCAAACTTCCTGACCCAGTCTAACATTTTGTTTATCCTCAATGTACTTTATGAAATCCTTACTGTTAATTTTTATATTTGCAGCCAACATTTTCTCACACATCCTTTTTGATGTTCTAATTTCCTGTTTCACCAACTTTCTTGATATTCTATAATCTTCTAATTAAACTTCTTAAGCTTTTCTTTAACTTTATCTCTTAAACTCTTTGTGAGTTAACCTAGATTGTTTTACTTGTAGCTCCCTTTTTTTAGGAATATGTTTACCTTGATATTTAACTTTTCCAGAAATAACTTAGCTGCCCAATTCCCACGAGATAATTCTTGTTATATCCCTTCAAAATATGTTTGCTTGAAATTTGTAACTAAATTATTCCTTATTTCCATAAGCAGAAAAACCTTAAACTTATATATTAAAAAAACAGCTGATATGTGGTCAGCTACCTGTCAGTTACTTCTTTCTTTCTTTGTAAACCTGACGATGACCAAAGAAGGTCAAAACGTTGTTCACTCCTCTACATAAAAATTTTCTCTACCCTCACCAGCCGTTTTCATATATATATATTTTTCTCCACAAGTGGGTTTTCTCGTCATCACGGAACATCAGACCTAGTAAAGCAATAATCACTTGCACCCAGACGTGCCCCATTTTCAGTCTTCTTGTACATATCTATATTTGAAGTTAAAAGCAAACTGAAAATAGCATTGTTTCTAGTAGTTTTCTTGACTGATTGATGAAGAAAGCCATCTTGAGCAGTTTCAAAAATTTTTCTCCTTCATAGTTTAATGCTAGCATTTTTAGTCTACATGCCTGAAATTTAAAATTGTCACAATTATTACTTCATTAACAGATGAAATCTTAATCTGATTGTAAAGTTCCTCACTAATTTCATCAGTATCATTTGACTATCTGCAACAAATTCCCATTAAATGCTTTTTTCCTTTATATCTGCTAACAGATGCCCAAAAGGATTTATTCTCCTTATTTTTAATTTCCTCAACTTCAACAGAATGTAACTCACATTTTACATATAATGTCACTACTCCTACCATCTTTAATACTCTATTCCTTTTGTATAGCTTGTAACTCTTATTTCAAATAAACTTATGCAATCCAAATCATCCATGATTAACCATGTTTCAATTATTCCCACTAAAATCAAAATCCTCCATTCCTACCAATGCTCTAAAGTTATCTATTTTATATCCTGTATTTTAAACATTACAATAGTAACAATTAAGCATATGCCTGATAATTAATTCAATACTTGTTTTCTATGCTTATCTTTTCTCCACAACTTATTCATTTTGCATTTATCTCTCCTGGCTCTCACCACTGTCTTTAAAACTACCCTTACAGCTGAGTTACCAATCATAGGAAACAAGCCAACCTCTAACTCATTTAAATATAAACTAGTGATTCCAAAAAATAATAATTTTTTCCACTAAATCAAATCCATAAGTCCAACTAGCCTATTTGTTCATCATTACATACTAACTTAAGCCTAGCAAATAGCCTCAGTGACCTACTTATAACACGATTCCCACAGTTAATTATGGCAATATCCCTGACAAAATTAAGTTACTGCCATTTTCTTCATATGCCTTTATCAGCACTTTGCACTTATTTATTACCTCTTCTGACCAAATTATATATAACATAAAAATTGCATCTCTGTTCACCTCCTGCTCTTTCAGTTATGTCCTCTGTCTACGCCACTGGGTAACATATCTGATTTTTTTCTTTCTGTTCACCTCACAGACAATTCTATCCACATGTCTTGTTAAGGAATCACCTATAACTATAACCACCTCATTATCCACATCCTTTTCTGACCCTTTTTTCCTACTTCCCTCTTATAGTTCTTCATCTGCAAAAGCCAATAGCTGAAATTTGTTGCTTAACAGAGTGGGCTCATTATAACTAAATTCACTACTTTTACTCTAACTTCCCATGTGTCATTGTTAACTGGTGTATCGTGCACAGACTTGCTTAAGCCTTTTCTGAAATTCTACTGTTTCTCTTTATTAATATTTAACCATAGTTTCTAAGCATTTATACATTATAACTACCCAGTAATTTACAAAAACATTTGGATAATTTATTTTAATTATAGCAATTTTTCTTATAAAAGATACAAAATAAAAACAATTTAGCTGATTTGAAAAATTGTAATTCTGCTGTTATTTTTTGTTGTACTGAATATTGATCAAAATACATAAATGATAATTTTTCAAACAACATTTTGCAGGTGAATTATAAAATTACAACATTTTCACTATATTTCTTTTATTATTGTTTTTAATCTCAGATATTTAGTTTCTAAGTTTTCCTCTATTTTAAAAATATTTATTCTTTTAAATTATAATATTTAGGCAAGATTCATTTTTATATGTTTATAAGCCAATACCTATGAAAAATTTCTCTGCATACAAAGAAAATTCCTCTAAAAGAAGAGGATTTAGACAAAACTTGTTTTTCTAATAGCATTACCTACTGATATTTTGCTGGCTTTAATCAATTAATTCCTGTCTATTAAATTTAGTACTTTCACTCTGGCAGTAAATTTTAGCATGTAACTGAATCTAAACTATAATAACTTTGTAATTTAAACTCTCTTTGCATAAATTCTATGATAAGTTCCAATATTAAAACAAATTATTGTATATCTGGTCATGGGTTTTTTTCAATACATTTCCTACCAGCTATTTTATAGCTAGGACTCTCTATCTTTTAGCTTTCAGTCATAAAACACTTCTGCCAGTATTTCCTAATATGATGTTATATGTCTATACCTGGTTTTGTAATTTTATTCAGTTGTAACCTGAAAAGAGTGCAAAGAAGCATAAATGTATAAAAATATAAAACCAAGATATATGCTTGTAACATGATATTAGGAAGTACTGGCAGAAAGTTTTTATGAAAGCCATAACCATCTTTGTGAGAAGTCTTCTACTCCCTTATATAATTTCAATCAAATGACGCTATTTGCCCATAAAGGATATGTTCTGACGTTACAAAACCTTTACAAATTTAAGAGTTTAAATATAAAAATTAAATATTTTTCAAAGATTTCTTACTTGGTATTTTGGTCAATTCAGTTCTATAGAGGATTTGAACAGGTCTTTAAAAATCTGATGTCATAAAAATGAACCTTTGAACTTTCAGTGCTGAAAATCCTTTAAAAATGGCCAAGTGATTTATGGTCCTGAAAAAGGACCTAAAATGAGGGTTAAAATCTGTAATAACTAAACAGTTTAGTTAGAAAAACTCAAACAAACAAAAAACTTTGGTTACTGGTATCTGATTTGTTTTAAACATGTAAAGTGTTAGTTTTATCATAACAGTTATTCATAAAAAATGCATTAACACTGTTATCATAAAAATAAATGTTAATAAAAATTTACACAAAGATTTAAATATGTTACTTAGGCTGTTTTAACCCATGTATCATTGCCCAACGTAACCAGAGAAAGTGTAATTTAACTTAGGTTTGTGCTAATTATAATTCTAATATGTTAAAACTTGACTAAGTGTCATTGTTTACTGAAATTCAAAGGAAAAAAACATTCACGTTCTACTGAAATCTAACTTCACAAAACGATCAAATATCTTATACAGTGTAGAAAAATTCAATAAACCTGTCTTTGATTACTAGGTATTAGCCATAATTTGAATATATACTTCTACTCAAAATCTAAGCAAATGAATAAACGTTAAGCTGGCTTTTATGTATTATGGTTGATTTGTTAGCCATAATTAGTTTTTGGTATGTTACGTATATTGTTTGTGTTCAGCAATACTTTTGTCTGTTTATATATTGTTTTTCTTCAATTGAAATTCACAGATAATATGAAGAGCAAAATGGAAAATTCGTTGGCTTATTCGAATGAACTTCCAACACGACCGTTTCATAATATACGAGCATTCTGTTCGATAAACAGAAAATTGAAAAAAAGTATTGCTGAACACCATAAATATACACAGGATACATCTACAAACCAAACATGACAGGAAACTCAGCCACGACGACTGAATGAGCTTGTGTAGATAAAAGATATTTCTTTCACCTTTCTTGCCCAACAAATGTGTAGATTACGTAAATATTTCGCTAAGTCTAATATCTAATACTAGATAAGCTTCGTTGCAACGGAAAAAATGATTCATTACCAGAACAAGCGAGAGAACTTCGGAAGTGTATTATTCTGGTGAGTACCATATTATTTACTTTATTAGTTTTTACTTGCTTTGAGAAAGAGAACCTATATCTTAGAAATATAACATATTTGAAATGTATGGTGATAACTGGAGTGTAAATTCAATACCTTTTGTAATATTGCAATAAATCTTAATTTTTTCGTGTTTAAGCGCACAATCATACAAAGGACTAACTATGCTGTACTTGTCGTTGACATTGATCCCTGATTTTAACTTTAACGTTATAAACCCTCAAGTTTATTGCCGAGTCACCGAGAGTAGGGTTTGTTTTCTTGGAAATTCGCACAAAGCTACTCGAGGGCTATCTGTGCTAGCCGTCCATAATTTTGCAGTGTAAGACTAGAGGGAAGGCAGCTAGTCATCACCACCCACCGCCAACTCTTGGGCTACTCTTTTACCAACGAATAGTGGGATTGACTGTCACATTGACTGGGAGGGCGAGCATATTTAGCGCGACGCGGGCGCGAACCCGCGACCCTCGGATTACGAGTGCACGCCCTAACGCGCTCGGCCATGCCAGGCCGTGTGACTTGTAATCTGAGTGTTGCGAGTTCACTTTCCCGTCGCACCAAATATGTTCACCTTTTCAGCCGTGAGGGCATTATAATGTGACGATCAATCCCACTATTTGTTGGTAAAAGAGTAGCCCAAGAGTTGGAGTGGGTTGTGATGACTAGCTGCCTTCCCTCTAGTCTTACACTGCTAAATTAGGGACGGCTAGCGCAGATAGATCTCGAGTAGTTTTGCGCGAAATTCAAAAACAAATACAAACAGCTAATACATTAGTAGATGTTACTGTAGATATCCTCCAATCAAATAAAACTAAAATAACCGTAGCAAGAATTTACTGCTCACCCAATAAACAATTAGATACAACTTTACTAAATAACATCTTTTCCCACAATCAAAACACTATAGTCATAGGAGATTTAAATAGTAAAAATGTTTCATTTGGATGCCGAAGTTCAAATTCAAATGGCAGAAAATTAATAAAATTTATTGATGATAATAATATAGCTCTATTGAACGATTCTACCCCAACACATACATCCTATTCCACTAACTCTAGTGACATATTAGATCTGTGTATGTGTACATATAATTTAAGCCAGAAATTAATAAAATTTCAAGTGGGAAAAGATGTAGATAGTGATCATCTCCCAATTTTTTGCGTCTTCGATCTCACCCCCTATAAAAATATAACATATAAGAAAGAAAAATTTAATTACAGTAAGGCAAATTGGCAATGCTATAAACAAGAATTAGATAATCTATTACCTAATGAAATTATTAAAGAAGTTAAAACGCACGTCGAAATGGACAACTATTGTCAAACAATCACGGATTGCCTTCAAAAAGCAGCCAAGGTAACAATACCAAAACAACACCACAAAACAACAATCAACACATGGAAACCCACCACAGAAATAATCAACCTAATAAAAAAGCGCAGACAACTAAGAAGACAGTACATGATTACAAGAAACAGAGAAACTAAAACACAAATAAACAACATTAGAAATCACATCAGAACTCAAATAAAACAACAAAAACAAAATAAATGGGACAATTACTGTAATAAACTAAACGACATAACTGACCCGAAAAAATTCTGGTCACATCTTAAAAGATTCACAAGTGAAAACACAAACACAAAGAAATATCCTCCACTTGAACATAATAACACCATTGCACGTACAAATAAAGAAATAGCCGAAGCTTTCAAGGATCAACTCCAAAATACATTTAAAACTCACACAGATCCAGAAATGAATACAAACTTCTACAATAAAGTTACTAATCACATAGCAAACAATAAACATCAATATGAACCAATATTTCCAGTAAACATAACTGATACAAATACAAGTTCTAACACTGATTTTGAAAGCACATTACTAACAAAGGAAATATCCCTACATGAAATACTAGAAGCAATAAAAAACACCAAAAACAAAGCGCCAGGAGAAGACGAAATACAAGCTATTCTCCTAAAAAACGGCACTCCGAAATTGTTTGACCACCTAAATTCTCTATTTAACTTATCGCTATCCTCAGGATATATCCCAGTTTCTTGGAAGCTAGCAAATATTTTAATGTTCCATAAGGAAGGAAAACCAGCGAATAAACCAAATAGCTATCGACCAATCAGTCTGACCAGCTGTGTAGGCAAAATTCTCGAAAGAATAATAAGTAATAGACTCTCCACATTCTTGGAGATAACATCAAAATTACCAGAAGAACAGAATGGATTCAGAAAATTTAGACAAACGACAGATCATTTAATAAGATTAACCGAAACCATTATAGATAGTTTCAACAAAAAAGAATGTACAGTCGCTTGTTTCCTCGATATCGAGAAAGCATTCGACACCGTTTGGCACGATGGTCTAAGGTTCCGAATGAATGAAATGGAACTACCGCGAGGAATTATTCGCTGGTTATCTAACTTTCTGGAAAACAGAAAATGTATAGTAAACGTAGAAGGAACTTTTTCCGAATACTTTACTCCACTAGCTGGTGTCCCACAGGGAGGGGTGGTTAGCCCTATACTCTTCATCATGTATGTTAACAATATGCCATTGAAGGATCCAAATCATGGATTCTCATCACAGTTCGCAGATGATGTGGCAATCTGGAAAAGTGCTGCAACACCCACGATAGCAGCTACAAACATACAACCACAATTAAATAGAATTAGTGAATACTGTGAAAAATACAGAATTAAAATAAACACAGCAAAAACTCAGCTCGTACTCTTTACGAAATCGCCAAAACACAGAAAACAACAGTTAGAAATATATATGAATGGCACGCTGCTCCAGATTGCCCAATCAGCAAAATTTTTAGGTCTGACTTATGATTCAAAATTAACATGGATCAATCATGTCAACGAAATTAAAAATAAAATTTGGCGAAGAACAAACTATGTTAGGAGTCTAACTGGTAAACACAGTGGAGCATCTACAGATAACATTTTGAAAATATACAAAACTTATATTAGACCAGTAATAGACTATGCAGCTCCAGCATGGGTAACTGTATGTAATGAAACAATCAAAACCAAACTACAAACAATACAAAACACACTTCTGACAACAGCATACAGAGTTCCGAGAGCAACATCATCTAAATTCATCCACAATTACTCGAATATACCAACAATATCAGATAGACTCCTAAATATTACAATTAGGTATTTTAATAAAAATTGGATGAAAAATGATTTGTTATGCGAACTAGATAGGTACCTTATACATGATGAAGAAAATCCTAAATACCTCTCCCCAATTAACATATATATTAAACATAAAGATAAATTAAAGTAAAATATGTATGTATATGAACTTTAAATCCTGTATTTATAGTTTACATATTTATGTATTTTAAAATAATAATAAGATAAAAAATAATAATAATAATAAATTGCCACCAGCAAGCTTGACTACTGTGAATAAGAGACTATAAATGGACATTGCCCTGAAAAGGACCTAACATACGAACAGTTAGGAAAAATATGTTCAGGAAGGAGGAAGAGGTCAAAGTGAACCTGACCCTCCAGGGCAAAATACCCAAATACCATCGACCAAGGGAACGATGGTCATTCTTAGCACATTAGTAGAAACAGTTCTTTATGAAAAATGTATTTAAAAATGCATAACATCAAAAATCAATTCATAATGAAACTACAAATTCTACAATCCATACTAAATAGATTTTTCTGTGACGTTATTATCTCGCACAATAACTTTCATTCATATAAATTTTTACACAGTCTTCCAATGTAGCAATTTAAGGGCATTTAACGATCCTGGAACAGATATTAATGAAATTAGCTTTTTGTAGGAAATAAATTAATATTAAATTATTGTTTTAAGGAACTGGCCAATAAGCAGTAGTACTCAACCAATGTTTGTTGAATTTCGCACGAAGTTGCTCGAGAGTTAGTTGCGTTGGCTTCGTTTCTTTGTTTGTTTTGAATTTTCGCACAAATCTACTCGAGAACTATCTGTGCTAGCCGTCCCTTGTTTAACAGTGTAAGACTGGAGGGAAGGCAGCTAGTCATTACCACCCACCGCCAACTCTTGGGCTACTCTTTTACCAACGAATAGTGGGACTGACCGTCACATTATAACGCCATACAACTGGGAGAGCGAGCATGTTTGGCGCGACGTGGATGCGAACCCGCGACCCTCAGATTACGAGTCGCACGTCTTAACCTGCGTTGGCCATTTTACACTTTGAAGCTAAAGATAGACAAAACGGAAGGCAACTGGAAAACACCGTCCACAGCCAACTCATGAAGTACTCTATCAAATAATAATCAGATTTACCGTCAATAACAACGGCTCTCCAAGGTTGAAAGGACGAACATTTTTGGCAATGGGTTTCGATCCCGTGACTTGCAGAGTCGAAAGCTCGAATCATAGTGCCTATTCAGTCAATTTGGAGAAAAGATTCAGTAACAAGCGTGACTGGATAAATATTCCTAACTATTCCAATGTATAGTAAATCAGTCAAAATATGCCTCCCTCCAATGGCATACGGCATGTCTGTGGACTTCGATATTCGTAGTAAGAAGAGTACAGACATCCTTTGTACTTATAACAGGAAAACAAGCAAACTTTCTCTGTATTATTTAAGGAATAGTTGCTCAGTGATTATAAAATTAATTAGAGTTGAAAAACAGAGGATTATATTGAAAGAGTTAATTTTAGCATGCATTTTGATGACTTCACAATTAATTTTCAAATATTATTTTTGAGATCTTTTTTTACTTTATTTTTAAAATGTTGTTTGGTTTTAAACTTCAAAAAATATAATTTCATCATGTCATGTACAACTACATAATAGTATTAAAATATTCACGTACCTGTTGGGCCTGGCATGGCCTAGCGCGTTAAGGCGTGGGCTTCATGATCTGAGGGTCGCGGGTTCGCGCCCGAATCGTGCCAAACATGCTCGCCCTCCCAGGAGTGGGGGCGTTATAATGTGACGGTCAATCCCACTATTCGTTGGTAAAAGAGCTACCGTCCCTCTAGTCTTACACTGCTAAATTAGGGACGGCTGGCACTGGTAGCCCTCGAGTAGCTTTGTGCGAAATTCCAGAAACCAAACCTATCCTATTATTTCTAAACCATTAAATAACCAACTATACATGATTGATTCAGAAATTCTGTTGAAAACAATTAAGCTCAATAACTCTTGCTATTGTGGCAAAAATTGTCCATACATTTTATTTATTTTGATAACATTAGTAGGTACTAGCAGAAATACCCGCCCTCCAAGTAGGTATAACTAACAGTTTCTGCAGCCTTGCCTCCCGGTACAGTGGTATTTCTGCGGACTTACACACTAAAAACCGGGTTTCAATACCCGTGGTGGGCAAAGCACAGATAGCCCATTATGTAGCTTTGTGCTTAATTCTAAATAAACAAACAAAACCTGCGGCCTTTTATGAAAGTTTCTGACACACTTGAGGGTGAAATTATAATTTATTTCGGACGAGTCTCCGATGTGTTATATTACGTATTGCTATTTCAAATAATAGGAAATTTGAGATTAGAAGCTAATTAAATATTAACATGTATCAAATTTATATTTGCCAACAAGATTGATATACACAATTTCCTTTTTTAACACAAATATATTTTAATATATAAACATAAAAACAATAAAATTCATAATTACTTCTTGTTATTACAAATAATTGTTTGTTTTGTTTTGTTTGTTTTGGAATTTCGCACAAAGCTACTTGAGGGCTATCTGTGCTAGCAGTCCCTAATTTTGCAGTGTAAGACTAGAGGGAAGGCAGCTAGTCATCACCACCCACCGCCAACTCTTTGGCTACTCTTTTACCAACGAATAGTGGGATTGACCGTCACATAATACGTCCCCACGGCTGGGAGGGCGAGCATGTTTAGCGCGACGTGGGCGCGAACCCGCGACCCTCGGATTACGAGTCGCAATTCCATAATAATTGTTTATGTACAATAGTTTTATAAACTTACAAACTATACTGAGTCTTCTAGTTGGTCTAGAACTAAATATTTTTTTCATTTTCTAGATCCACGATGTGCAAATTAATTCTGAGTTGATTTTATTACTTTTTGTTTAAGCTAACAATGTCTTTTCTTGGCTCACCTTACACCAGGAACAAGCTCACTTCTTCCTGTGAGGATATTTAATGTCCTCGTTGAAATAATAACGATTGAAGTAATTCACTGATGATGAGCAATTTGTAATGTTTGAAATGTATAAACATTCCAGGTTAAATTCTGTAGTTTTCCGATTAATAGGTGTTAATTACAATTGTAGCTTCCGAGGACTACAGCCAACTAATTGTAGCTGACCAATGGCACTATGTAACAAAATTTTTACTTTTTTTTATTCTTGGGCAGAAAGTGTTATTTTCCAATTGCTTATGCCTAAAGTAAATAGAAAATACCTATTTTTATCTTCAAACATTGCTTTTGAAACTTGGGAGCGTGTAACGAAAACATAATGGGGGACTGTATTTCGAGGTTGATACGTAATAGTGATTTACATTACAGTCACAAACCTCAAAAACTATTCACTTCTAAATATTTTTGTTCATTATTATATAACTTTAGTATAAATACCTGTAAATCTTGATTCATATGTTGTTTTATTCAGACCTTATGCAATTGAAAATGTGCAAATTTGCCTGTTTTCACATATAAAATAGGTTAATTTCTAAATTTCATTATCCAGGTCACAATAGCAAAGTTTGAAGAAAATAATGGCCATTTTCTGTTCTTTTACAACATAAGCAATTAAGAAATAACACATACTATCCAGGAACAAAATTTATGTTACATAGTGTGATAAAAATCTCCTATTACTGTCTCTCGGCAAGCTGCTTTTATACAAATCACGTGAGTTTCTCGATGTTCGAACACGCTAGCGTTTACATAAAACAATTAATGTCGATTATTATTGTCAAGTATTTTCTACAAATTTAGTTGAAGGCGGAACTTGCACAATACACAATTAAGAATATACATCACATGCAAAAAAAGAAAAAACTATAGTGAAACAAGCATAAGTATTAAAATAAACGGTTAACGACAAATCCGTTACCATTTCTATAACGTTCACCCTTCATAAAATAAAGGATTTCATTGAAATGATATTCTAAAATGAGGTATTTTCATAGCATTACATCATAGAGCAGATTTTATTGAAAATATTCCTTTGTAGACACAGTTATCAATGAAAGTGCCTAGCTCTTCTGTTGCAACAGTTATGAGATTTTCACAAAAGGTTTTTTCATTGTTTTATATTTGAAACTCACTCCTTGTTGTAATATTATTGGTTAAATCTGAAATTTGTTGTTGCTGTTTTTTTGAAATTTCAATTGCTCGATTTCTTGCTCAACTGTAAAAATACTGTCTAGGTATAAACATTTTACTTGTTATGATTTGAGAGGATCGAAACAATAGTTTTCGAGATCTGAGTTTTGGACATGTACGTTGCAAACTGTATTATAATCAAATATAAATAGACAGGAGAGAAGCAATTAAAAACGTAAATAAAATAAAACAGTTTTTGCAAATATCGTACTCTTCTAGATCAGCCGTAAGGTTTCGGAATTATAACACTAAAATCTGAGTTTCGATTCTTACGGTGGAGAGAGCACAGGTAGCTTAGCGCTTACAAAAAATTAACAAAGTATCTCTTAAATAGGTATAAATCAATTCTAACCACATGCTGAATTGCAATATAATGTAGTGCGTTCGAAGTTACGATAATTGAAATATATTGTTTAAAAATACAGACATCTGAACGGATCTTTTTTATCTATAAAACGAAGTGATTTTCTAATTTTTAATCAATATATTTCAATTAGCGTAACGTGTTTTCTTATAGCAAAGCCACACACGCACGCACACACAGGTTTAAGACAATACTTAACTCAATCAAATTTTCTTAAGTTATCTTATCATTAAGTATCATATAATCTAGAGCTGTTACATGTATCATAGATACAATAGCTTTTATTACAGAAACGAATTTAACTGATTGATCAAGCAAGCGAGTGTGAATGCGTTGTGTGTAACCGCACAGTGACTTTCTGAACACCCTGTATAATCTGTAGTGTAATATGGTTGTATTTTTTTCTGTCACAAAGTTTCCAAATAGCACTAAGGCGATGATCACGAACCTGGTGATAATTTTAGAAATTGGAACTATGAATCAATAACGACTGAACTTCTATTTGTTGAGAATATTTACGGTTACAAAATATTGACTTGTTTATTTACATTCGTTTCTTTAGGTTTGATAAACCTAGATTCATTTACACCTTATTTTCATCATGCATTATCAAAGTTAGTCCGAAGTTGCCAATCAGTGCTCTTGATTACGAAAACAATAAGACCTACTAAATGTACTTAAGAATAAATAAATAGAAAAAGAAAACAGAAATGTCAAGAAACATAAACTTACGTGTTGCTCATTATGAAATTTAAGTACAATGTCTTAATAAGTCATGTATTTTATTGTAACGTAACGGAAAAAGTAAATTTACAAAGTACAAAAAAAAGTATGACTAGTTTGTGATGTCGAGAAAACCCACTTGTAGAGAAATATATATGCAACCTCTTTTTTTGTGAACCTGACCATGATCGAAGGTTAAAACGTTGTTTGCTCTTCTATGTAAAATATTTTCTCAACCCAAACGAGCCGTTTTTGCATATATTGTATGACTAGTTTATTAGGCGTGTCTGATGCAATAAGTAGCCAACTTAGTAGAGTCAAATGTTAATGTAAAAAAACAGTTTACTTTCTACTTATTATTTATATTAATATTATACTGTTGTTTTTAAATTTCTACATAATGTATTATCAAGTAAAGTAAGCTAAAATAGAGAAAATGAATGGTAGAATATAACAAACTTTTAAAAGGTTTCGTAGTTGTGGCTGCGATGAAACATAATACTGCTGCCATCTATCATCTACTTGAGAAAGCATTTACAAATTCTAATATCAATGTTGTTTTGAAGTACGCCCAATCAAATAATACATTAAGCCTCTATGTCACATATTCTTTTTTTCTAAATTTGACCTCTGATGAAAAATAAAAGAAAATTTTAACATACATTTCTAAATTCTATTCTCTTCGCAGTCATTGCTGAATTATTGTACGTTGCGAAACGCTACCACCACCTGCATACATTTCAGATAAATATAACATAATGGGCATTATTTTCATTTTATTTTTAACAATGGATTTTACCAATACTCGTCAGATGTTTTTATCAACCTATAGAACGTGACTGTAACATAGGTCTCAATAACCTTTGTCAACTGGTTCTGTCGTGGGTTAATGTTTCTACGTGTTTTTATACGTACCTCAAGTCTATTTTTAGTTCTGTCTACTATTTGTCTTTCACTAGATTTTATTATTCAGTTGTTTTGTGGTTCATTTCAGTTATAAAACCCACATGAATGAAAAGTGTCACTGGAGAAAATAAACATTATTGTATACAAACAACCAAATGTCAGACCTCCATTGTTCAACACTCAACAACAATATTTATTTATTATATAGCTCAGAGCGCCCCCAGTAGCACAGCAATATGTTTAAGGACCTACAATGCTAGAAACCGGGTTTCGATACCCGTGGTGGGTAGAGTACAGATAGCCTTTTGTGTAGCTTTGTGTTTAACTTTAGACAAACAAATGGCTCGGCATGGCCAGGCGGTTAGAGCGCTCGATTAGAAATCTGTGGATCGTGGATTCAAATTCCCGTCACACCAAAAATGCTCGCCATTTCAGCCGTAGGTGCGTTATATGTGATGATCAATCCTACCATTCGTTGGTAAAAGAGTAGCCCAAGAGTTGGCGGTGGGTAGTGATGACTAGCTGACTTCCCTCTAGCCTTACGCTGTTGAGGGTTGCAGGTTCAAATTCCCGTCGCACCAAACATGCTCGCCCTTTCAGCCGTGGGAGCGTTATAATGTCACGGTTACTCCCACTATTCGTCGGTAAATGAGTAACCCAAGAGTGGGTAGTGATGACTCCCTACCTTCCTTCTCGTCTTACATCGCTAAATTAGGGACAAACAAACAAAGCAAAACATATTACTTTTATTTTATTAAATTTCTGATGTTGTGAAATGAATCAAAAGGTTTCAATTTAACTGAGAAGAAACACAACAAAAAGTTAGTACAATGCAATTAAAATGTAATCAAACTCAAAATAATGAAAAAATAATTTTTCTAGTCCTAAGAAACTTAATCCAAGATAATTAAACACATTTTGCTTAGCACAAATAGCCCTCGTATAGCTTTGCGCGAAACTCAAAAACAAATTATCAGGATGGTATACAGACTATCGAGAAAATTGTTTTTTTGGTTAAATATTTTCAAATATACTTTTATATGCAGTTTATATATTTTATAGGAGCTATAGATATATTAATAATGTAGTTTTAAGTTTCTCACTGCATTAATCATTTTCTAAGAATAAATATAGTTTATAACCTGTTACAAATGTTTAAAAATTTGTTGAGAGAAGTAATGATTTGCTTAAGCTCTGTGAATCGAAGTTAAAGTATAATCGTTTGTTCTAGGTTTAGTTTTGTAAATTTAAAATTATTTCTATTTTTTGTGTTTTCATAGTCAGAACGTTCAGAATTTGCATAATATTTTTAGTCTTCTGGAGAGAGAAGTTTGTTTTTTGTTTGGTTTAAATATGTAGTCATTTACTGACCACTAATAACCTGAAATACTTTAGGTGTTTAGATGATATATGACATTAGGTCACAATTTATTATTTATTATTCACAGAACTAACTGGTTATTAATTTACTTGTAAATTTCACAGAAGAAAGGATGGCAAAAGTACTAAAAAGTGTTCATAAACTATGAATTTAGCGATACTAGTGCGTTGCAGAGAAAGAAGCATATGAATGAATAGGTTAGGCCTCGATGTTACTTTCATTTACGTTCTAGCGAGGGAAAATAAATAAATAAATAACCAGTTAATCTGACGAATACTAAAGGATAATAAGATGTAACGGTATGTCACATAATATCTAAATACGTAAAGTAGTTTATGTTGTTAATGATGAATGAAGGACTACACATCAAAACCAAAGAAACTACTTATATTTGAGTACCGTACGAGGCCTACTTTTTTTCTTCGCTCTTTGAATTCAGCGAAACCAATGTACTGCAGTGGAAGTGTTTGTTGTTGTTTTCACCCCCCCCCCCGCTAGTACAGCGGCATGTCTTCGGACTTACATTGCTAAAATCAGGGGTTCGATTCCCCTCGGTGAGCTGAGCAGATAGCCCTTTGTGGCTTTGCTATACGAAAAACACACACAAACACACAGTTGTTTTCAGAGATATTCGCGTTTCGGTGAAGAAAGGGAAATTCGCAAATAAGTAAAAGTTTTCTTTCAAAAACGTTTATGTAATTGTGTAAATGTTTGAAACCTGACCATAAAAAAAGGGCATGTCAACTCATTTTAATATTTTATTACTTACATTTTCATAGACTACTGAAAAACGAAAGATAATTACAAATAACGGATGGCTTCGGAGAAACTAAACGCAAAACCTGAAGAACGATTTTCTATAGATTTTGCATTAAACGAAAATAACTATTTGTGAGCAACAACATTGTTCACAAGTAGTATAATACAAAGAAAATTCTCAAAATGGCTTGTATGAGGGAGAAACCTTCATAAAACAAAATATAGCCATTCTAACTACAAATCGTGAACTTCAGTGTCCTCGTGATAGATGTAATTCTGCAGAAGTAACTCACTTCAGCGGTGATTTTGGCCATAAAACAATAAAAATATACCGTAAAGTCCAAGGTTTCTTTGGCAGCGAAGAATCAAGAGTGGAAGAAAAAGAAACGTTTCTCCATAAAGCAGCAACTCAGAAAGCGAAATTCAGAATTAATTGTCAACAACTCCTAACGAATTCAAGAGGAAGACAAAAACTGGTCACGTTTTTTGTGGAGTAACTAAAGCTTTGTCTTGTTTTTCTTTTACTCCTATCATTTCTTCATATGGTAGTTTTCTTAAGTTTCCAGTAAACAACGAGGAGTATGAAAAAATTAAAGATGAGACTGAGAGATTTTCCGAAGATACTATTAGATACGTCTTGACTACCAAACTGTGGAAAAATGCTAAACTTATACAACAGTACAGCCCTTTAAATGATCCGCTTGCCAGGTCAGTAAGAAAGCTAGTTGAACAAATGATAACAACATATAGAACTTCTTTCGAGGTGTCTGTACAAAAGCTGGATATATCAGCCAATAACATCTGTGGGGTTTTCAAAGCTGTTACTGACGATGTATTTGAAGGCAACAACAACCTCATAGCTTGGAGCCGATTGATAGCCCTTCTTTCCTTTGGTACTCAAATGACCTTGCATTTATATGAAAACGGAATGGAAGAGTTTACTTCAGATACTGTGAATTTTATAGACACCCACCTTTGAGAGAGGGTTACACCGTGGATTCAGAAGCAGGGGAGTTGGGTAAGTGTGATCTTTTAAAAACCTGATATATGCACAGAGATAATCTACTTAAAAACATAGGAGTAGTTTGGTTGCAAATAAATAATCAACAAAAAATGTTTGGGTACAAAAATAAATAATCTATAAAAGTATACACTGAGTAGCTTGTTTCCAAATTTGTGGTGTTGTGTGAGTAAAGAGAGATTTTGGTGTTTTAAATGTTATTTTGTTCAAGGTCTCTATTGACATTCATGGTCAGGGATGGATATGGGAGAAAACCTGCAAGTTTTGATAGCGTAAATTAGTTACAATATATGTGTATGTGTGCGTGTGTATTTTGTGAAACTGTATTCAGTAAGCTAAGGGAATAAGTTATTTGGCTATTAAAATCTTTATAAGTCCTAATGCAGTTCAGCCGTTTAAATTGTGTCATCTCTGATAACTAAAAATAATAGTATTTTGAGTCCTTTCCAATCTAATTAATGTAACATGACTTATTCTTCAGCGAAAGGAAACTCCTGGTTCAAATAAAAGTATTTGTAAAACAAAAAGTAACTTTTCCGTTTCTGGATAGTAGAGATAACGCTAATTATCAAGTCATACTGCTAGCTAAACAGTATCCACTAATAGGTAAATTATTAAATGTATTTAAAAGAACATTCAAGTCTTGTAGGTGTGTTCAACGACAATCATTTAAGTTGTTGTAACACAACTGTTCCAAATAAAATCAAAGATAAATTTGAAAACCTTTATTTTTGCATTACATACAATTACTTTAAATCTATTCAATTCTAGTACATGTAAAAAAAATTCAGAATTCTTGTATTGTACTTGAAACATCATTTATGGTAATATATTTAACGATTTCTTGATTTCATAAGACTTCAGGATTATCTGCTAATGTTCCTAGTTGTTCCCGGTGTACACTGACAAACAAATGTTGGACTGAATGACATAACTAAGTCTGTTATCACTTTACATCTTGTGCTTACATTCCAAATTACTTTCTTTCGTGATTTCCTTGGCTGAGTTAATTCTGTTGGTGATTATTAGCAAACTCAACCGATTACATAATTATCAACACACAAACATAAAACAATGAAAAGTATGACTGGTAATTTGACTCCAAGTATTTTCACCGCGGTATTTTCATTCTTTGTAAATTCAAATGTCTAAAATAATCAAAAAATAAAAGTAACTTTCTTTAATTTACAAGGTGTAAAACGCTTAGGAAGTGAATTATCCTACAACCAATGAAAAGATCCATAAAAGTAAGTCAGTAGTACTAGATATGGAATACAGTAGGGTTCTAAAGAGCCAACGTTTAGCTTCAAATGGCAGCTAAATTAATAAGAAACTTTATTACTTCATTTATTTCGTAATATTACACTGCATAATAAACTATTTTACATAACCTTCGAAAAGTATATTTGAGACACGAGTTTTCTCATTGTGAAACAAGTTGGAATGAAAAGTTCATTCCTTTTCTGCTAGACACCTCAGAAACAAACGAGTTGAAAAAGGAGAGAAGACATCAATAAGCACTATTATATATATATATGGATTAAGAGGGAAAAATAATTCTGAGAAAATCGGAACATGAGAAGGTAATAAGAATTTACACTGAACAAAATTTAAGTAAATTTTAAAATTGTTGTCTCTATTAAATAAGACCAGTCTAGGATTCTTATAATATCCCTTTTCTGGTTCAAGTGTAATTAAATTATTACAGATGAACATATGTAGTTTATGTAATAATTTAGAGTTTTGTCATGTTTTTTTTTAATTTCGCGCAAAGCTACACGAGGGCTATCTGCACTAGCCGTCCCTAATTTAGCAGTGTACCAACGAATAGTGGAATTGACCGTCAATTATAACGCCCCCACGGCTGAAAGGGCAAGTATGTTCGGTGTGACGGAGATTCGAACCCGTAGCCCTCGGATTACGAATCGAACGCCTCAACCACCAGGCCGTGACAGGCCGATTTTGTTTTGTATATTGATAGAAATTCTTCATAATGTACCTGTCCTAGTCATTACAGAAATTTGGGTTTAATGTTTTAAACAAACAAATGTATAAAGAAATATTTTGTATTTAGAAATTATAACAAATCTGGCCCTTGTAAGTGATGTGTAAGTCTACAAGATGTAAATATAGAACTCTTGCAGCTGGAGTAATAAGCTTATATTGTACGTTCAAAAACAGGTTCAATATTGTAGCAGTTTATATACCATAAATATAATGCATAAACTCAGAACACACTACATAAGAATATTTAATTGAAATAAAATTATTGGAGACACAAATATAACTTCTGAAGATGATTTTATGAAATAATACATAAATATGTTAACTCGCTTTAGGATTTTACTCTTGTATACATCTTACTACAAGATAATAGTTAAATTTATATCTTGATCATATTTTTAAGAGCAGACATATTCAACTCAGTAAAAACGAGAGCTAGTAAAACTGCTAAATAGTTTAACTTAGAAAGACTAGAACTTATCTAACTAGTTTTATAAAATAATAAAAAGATTACTATATGAAAAATAATTGTCAGTAAAAATAATATTAAAAACAATGAAATTTAACTGATGAAATAACTGATAGAAAAAAACTCAATATTTAAAAATGTTTCGATAGTTAATAGGACTGGTTTGTTTTAAATTTCGCACAAAGTTCCACGAGGACTGTCTGCGCTAGTTGTTCCTAATTTAGTAGTAAAGGGCTAAAGGAAAGTCAAGCAACTCATCTCTTGAGCTTCTCTTTTAGCAACGCATAATGGGATTAATCGTGACATAATAGTGCTCCCATGGCTGAAAAAGCGAGCATGTTTGGTATTGGTATCATGAGACCCCGTTACACTCAAATTACCAGTCGAGCGCCAAACTACCTGGTCAAACCAGGCCCAAAAAATACTATACTGTTAAAATAATTACTTTCAAATTTAAAACATAATACTACAGTTTTTTCATAAGGATATAAAACTGTGCTTCTGCTGAAATATTCCTGTGAAAAAATGATCAATCTAACATGCGAATCCCCATCTTATCAAACATGCTGTTTGATGCACAGGGATTCGAACTCGAACCCGTACCCTTCAATAGAAAAGGAAATATTTCCCGAACAATTTGAAGTATGCTTTCATTACACAAAAATTTAAAGGCAGTTGTGAAATTGACTTAAATAAAGACCAATTACTCTATCAGTACTTCTATTATAAATTGTAAAATGAAGTTAAAAAAGGATTATAAAATGTTTAGATTTAATAAAATTTTTCTCAGATTATCAAGTCGAGTATAGGAGAATATTAATATAGAATATATACTTCACAATCTGATTAATAAATTAAATAATTTTATCAGTTATGATAACGTATGTTTTTCTTGGATATCAAAATATTTCATACAATCTCACGGCCACTTTTTTTAAAGATCTGTTAAAATGGAATGAGGGAAATTGAGAATAATGGGGAAAATATTCAACCTTGTAGGTAGTTCATTATTACTTTACAATAGAAATTTTGATAATGAAGATATCAAAATTAATAATTTGAATATACATATAAAGAAGTAATTTGATGAAAAATTCATTTGAATGGCAATAAAAACAACTTAATTGAAGCGTTCTTTAAAATATTCAAAACAAATTATTTAAAATAATCAAGTATATTGTAACACAACATATTTAAGTTACGGATAGTCGAAATATTACAAAATCCAATTTTGTTTCACAAAAATTAGAGTAATAATATATTAAATATTTAATGGGAAAAGGAAATCAAAGTAGTGGGAAAAATTGAAATATTATAGTAAGGTTTTATTTTAAAATTCCATTTGTTAATCAAAGAAAAATATTTTTTGTTCCTGGTTAGGTTGTATTTTACAGTACAATTTACTTAGAAACAAATAAGTAATAGTGGCTTAATATTTCTTTGTAAATTTTACTTAAAAAAATAATATGAACACTATACATATTCTTTTATCTTCAACATATTCACAGTCGTTTCGTTTAAGGCTTTCTTATGTCGTGTTCATTGTCAAATTTCTCAAAGAGTTTCCAATTACTGTTTCACTACAAAACGTGTAAAGATTCTCAGTGTTAATAACACATACGATTTGCCGTTAGCATGCTGAAGTAATTAAACATATATTAGTTTTCTATAATGAAACACAGAAAAGCAATTGTTTTTGCATAAATCATGTTTATTCTACTGAAAAAAGTGTAGATCCAGTGTTTCTATTTTATTTCAGATTAATTTCTACAAGTCCTTTTCTCGAGAAAACCAAGTGGATATCACAACCATCAAAACATTCAGCAAAACAGTAGGAATCCTGACCATAGCTGCAACCATTTTGTACAAGTTTTTGTTTTAAATCGATAGGAGTGTATAATCCATTCAAAAAATACAACCCTCACTTTGTGCCGTTGTCAATTTGATACTCTTAGAACAGAGACAAATTTTTCAAAGCAAAATTTATGATTCTGTTAGAAAAAATTAATTCACACATTTATTTTTTATCACTTAAGTTACTAAAATTGAAATTTTTGGTAGATTTTTAAAATTCATTTTAAACTTGGAACATGTCACTTGAACCGATAGATTCTCTATATGTCATAAAGTAATTACCAGAAGCTCTCATTCTGCTGTTAGAATAAAATAGAAATGTATGTGATTTAATTAAAACCAGACACACACTAATTTCATACCGGGTGAAAACAAAATGTTTATAAACTTAAATTAAAAAATTTTAACGCCAGTCTTTACTTCGTCAGTGGTTTGAATAGAATGGTGACTAAAGAATTTAGAAGAGCAGACATTAACATCTAATTATATTTCAATACTTTTCGTCATTCAAATTAACATTTAACTTATAAAATTTTTCAAACATTATGTCTTAATTCTCTCTCTTAACGTTATCTGAAAGTCGTATTATCCCTTCCTCTGTTTGAACTTGATCCCCCCCAGCTCAGTAGTAAGTCTAATGACTAATAAAACTTAAAATTAGGTTTTGATGCCTTTGGTGGACAAAACACAGATAACCTTTTGTAAAATCTTGCGAATAACACCACCAACAAAAAAACTGTTTCAACCGTAAATTTTATCCATTAATGTGTAGAACAGTACTAGAGTCATTTGCTGTTTGGGACAATGGGGTATCATTTAACGCTTTTTAACTTCGAGCTATTTTGTCTAAACTAAACATCTAATATTCAAAATCTCCCTAGAATGTACGTACGATATAAGCGTACAAACGCATAAACTGAACATTTAATCCCACTGTGCAATGTACATCTAGTAACTACATTTGTACGAATAACTAATTTTAGCGTATACACGTTAAAATATACATTCAACCATAATGCCTAACTCGAACAACTAACAAATAACCTTAACACAAATACCCTGTATATAAAACACGTGAACTAAATTTATCTCCAAACAGTATTATATAATATTTGCATTACGTTGTTTTAAACAACGTATCTTAGCAGAAAATTTGATATGTACTATTAAGTACAGATGCATGCAAAGTTGTAAGCATTTTACAAATACTCTTAGGTTAGAAACAAAGATAGTAGGTCTATTTAAAATAGGAAAAGCTGAAATTATAATATAATTAAAGGGTTCCTTGAGATAGCAATACATCTAAACTAAATATCTAACGTATGAATCTCTATTGTTTGACTTTTCTGTACTTTTATATATGAGTAAAACAATACGAAACGTTTGAAAAGCCGCCATTATTATAACCTTTACACCACCACTTTCAATTAGCTTTAACCAAGATCTGGATAAAAAAAATAGTATTAATATTGATGAATTTACATGAAATATGTTTCTTTGGTTAAACTTATACTGAACAACAAGTTTCTAGATATAAGTTATTTTGATACCAAAACTTTCAATTAATTTTCATATGGAAGTGAGAACCTATTCTGTTTTTTTTAACGCTAGAGAAAAATTTGAAATTATTCTTCCTCTTTTCTTATTTATAAATATATAATTATTGTAAAGAATTTTAAAGAAAAACATTAATGCAACTATTCTTCGAAAATATTTGGTGACAATAAGTAAACGATGAAGGCCAAGGTCTAGTTTTAAACATAAATAATTATTTCCTGTAAATCTCTGTGTAACTTGGAAATACAGATATTCGTGAATCAATAAAACAAATCTTAATTTTTAAAAATTCCTCTTCTAAACACATTAGGTGACAACAATAATATATTACTTTAAAGTATTGTTTGTTTGTTTTTGGAATTTCGCACAAAGCTACTCGAGGGCTATCTGTGCTAGCCGTCCCTAATTTAGCAGTGTAAGACTAGAGGGAAGGCAGCTAGTCATCACCACCCACCGCCAACTCTTGGGCTACTCTTTTACAAACGAATAGTGGGATTGACCGTGACATTATACACCCCCACGGCTGGGAGGGCGAGCATGTTTAGCGCGACTCGGGCGCGAACCCGCGATCCTCGGATTACGAGTGCACGCCTTAACGCGCTAGGCCATGCCAGGCCTACTTTAAAGTAATAAAAATTGTTGTTACAAAGATATAGTTCAATAACATTAGATATAATTCCTCCCAAACACGCATTTGTTAAGGCACTGTATTTCTATACCATCTGTTTAATTGATACATTTTGTGTACTACGCAAATTCATTTTTTCTTTTAAGTAAATAAATTTAAAAATTAGATTTTTTCACATTTATCTTTCTTGGAGATAAATCATTTTGGTTCTCAATGTACATTTCCCCAAACACTTTTGTTTTCTCTTTATAGGTAGAAACAGAACGATATATATATGCAGCACGAACCAGACTTTTTAAACAGAACAGACATACTGTTACTGGAAACACTTTTATACATTTAAAGAAAACGTACCTTTATTATGAAACTAATGCAATTGTAATTTGATGATACAGTTTAGAATGCTTATTCTTAACCAAATACACCAAGTCGTTAACAAAATGATTGTTTCTAAGTTTATCTCATCTATGTTGTAAAAATTGAAAATTAGGCTTTAATACAATTTGTGGGGTGGGTGAGGAGTTTATTCTAATATATCAAATGTTTTTCACCGTTTATCACTGATATTAATTATTTTATAGGGTTCATGGCTCGCTTTCCGATGCTGCAAAAACAAACTCCTCATTTTTGGATTGTATGCCGTATACGAGTTACCAAAATCTCACTATTCGTTCTTCCACGTTAACTCTCAGTTCAAATGGCCAGACAGCTATTTTGTAGCTTTGCATAAAAATTCTATGAAAACAAATAATTTGGATATATGCAGTATATTTGAATTTGGTTTACAGGATTGCATGGTCGTAATTTCTTAGTTATGTAAGCAACAGATTTTAAAGTAGGAAAGAAAATACTGGTCCACCCTATACTTTTTGTATGTAAGATTTTTCTTGCTTTTGAGCAAGATATTTGGTCAGTGTGCTATAGTAGAATTTAGCGATGAAAGTGCATTAAATGTTTCTTGAAGCTTGTCACCCAATTCTAAACGCTTTTCAGCTGGTTTCTGTAAAAACCTTTTCCTTATCCATGTAGGTGGAAATTCCATCTATGAGGGCCGGATCCGCACCAACTATATGTTTTATTTTAAAGTACGTTTTTAACATATGGACATATGCTTGGGTTCAATATCCTACACAAACCCCTGGCAAAGTAGATGTGTTCCTAATGGAAATAAACAGTGTATTGGAATCTGCATGTATTCTCAATGGTTGGTATGTCATTACTTTTAACTAAGCATCTAACACCACTAGAAGAGATTATACCACAAAGCTGAATAGATGCTTACTTGTAAGTGTTGTATTTTGGTAAGGGTGTTTTGGTCTTCATTTCTTACTTTGAACGTGTTGCTATAATTTAACGTAGTTAGAGTAAACCTTGGATTTACTGAGAAATAAGACCTTCTATCGAACCTGCTCATTTCGCTATTTCATTTCTACTATCCATTTCAGTCGTTTCTTTTGGCTGCTTCCCCTTAATAAAGGTTTTCAGTCAGCAACATTTTCATTGAGGCAGAATTTATTGTCCTTGGAGTAACTTGACACCTGCACTTGAGGATTCTTTATCTGAAAATGAGGTAAATGAGGTTCACCATGGTAGGGCTTTTAGTTATGCTTCTTGTTCGACCATCACATCTCTAAAGCAGCAGGACAACACATATGAATGTTTCTGCCATTGAAGTGTCGAAACGGACAATGAGAACTGTCATCCTCCTACACCAAATAGATCAAGGAAATCCTGATGTGGAAGTGGCGCATTTTGCAGTATATACTACGATGCATTTTCAAGATTTATGGTGTACCGACTTGTAGAGGCTTGAAAATCGTTTTAATATAACTTATTAAAGACTCTTGAGTAAATTGGTTTGGTTCGTCTTGAATTTCACGTAAAGCTACACCATATGTAAATTTCAAAATGAAATTTTAAGAAAACGTTAAAATGCTAACTCAAATATTTCTAATAAATTATAATTTGATTTCCAAATAATTTAAACCAGTTTGATAATTGTTATGTCTACAAATATAATAAATTAATATAACTCTATAGTCTTTTAGAATAACAACGTTTGTTGTTTGAGAAATAACATTTATATAAAAGTGTACAATTAATCATGGCTGCTCAACTTTTTACTATAATTTTTTATATTGAATTCTCTGAAACAAACTATCTTCTAATGTTTCTCACAAAATGCAAGGTGAAACAAGGTTTATAAACAAAATCTAGAAGTATGCCAAATTCAGAAGTACAAAACATAAAGCTATGATTATGATCCAATTATACACACGGCATTTAATACAACTTGCTATATACACAAGAATACTTTCTTTTGTCTTATAAACTGAAATGCATTTATTCATTCTGTTTGTTTTTAATTATTATTGTGACCTATAACAAATGAACAAGTTATCAACTGACAAAAAGACAACATTTTTGTACTAAAAGCTATCAACAACTGTATTTAACTACACTGGTTTAGAAAGTTACTCGAAAGCAAACCACATACGTAAGTCGAATATGCATTTAAACAAACACTATATTTCAAATAAAATACATACGTACAGAAATATATACACATACAAACACTTCTTATAGCAGAAAGTTGTTAGAGATCTATGGTAACAGTTTACATACCAAATTATCTTGCTCCTAGCTCCCCATCGCCCAGTTTACTTACAATTCCACTGCAATTTGATGACTTGCAAGTACAAATGGGGTACCCACAATTGCTTTTCTAGAGGATAAACATTACAATACTTTCCGATTCAACACTTTCACTTCTGCAATTATAAAATAATACAAGGCACAAAAATTTTCGTTTAAAAATAAAGGAATATTTGTAGTATTGGTCAACATGAGAAAACAAGGGAATAGGTGGTTCTAAAGTGGAGAACAAAAGGATATCTCACACGCGGCTACCTGTCGCACACCAGAGTTAGTGAAGATAGTTGAACAGTTTGTCACCACAATTAACCAAAGAACACAGCAGTTCATCTAGTAATCTCTTTTTAACAGAAAACAAGATAATTCACACTGGCTTAGATTTATATAAATGGTATAAATGCTGTGTTCATAAACTTTTTCCAAAGCACATAACTAAATGGAAGATCAACTACTGAAAGTTGTACAATCAATATGTAGAATTTTGCAAATGAAAGTACATTATCACATTAATAAATAATGTATTCTTAAGTGCTTGGAAAAGTTAGTTTCATTTGTTATCTTTCTGCTAGTGATACCGCACTTAATGGTACATGGTACGTTACAAAGGTTTTTTTAAAGGATTTCTAAAACTACCGCGCTGACACTTCTCTTGTGAAAAAATGTCATTCTCATATAGATTGCTTATCAGTAAAGCACGGATACGTTAAAAAATATCAACAAGCCACACATCTAAGGTAACACGTCACTCCCTGTACAACATACAAGCAAAATCCAGAATTTATGGTATACCATTTAAAGACACCTGTTCTTGACTTCTGTGCTTTTGCATTGATCAAACTGGCCCTCCAAAGTTTCCTCCGCATTTGATGAATTTTTAAAAAACATATTAAAAGGAGGAGAACATTAATATAATTGTGTTACGTAAAAGCAACCTGAAGTAAACATTGTACAAAACAAACAATCCATGGCGTTAAAAAGGGGGGTTAATTATAGAGCCTTGGATTATCCTTTTATCATTACCATAAATCACAAACACTCCTGTATATAACTTGAAGATTTTGATGTTGTTGTTGTTTTGGAATTTTGCACAAAGCTACTCGAGGGCTATCTGTGGTAGCCGTCCCTAATTTAGCAGTGTAAGACAAGAGGGAAGGCAGCTAGTCATCACCACCCACCGCCAACTCTTGGGCTACTCTTTTACCAACGAATAGTGGGATTGACCGTCACATTATACACCCCCACGGCTGGGAGGGCGAGCATGTTTAGCGCGACGCGGGCGGGAACCCGCGACCCTCGGATTACGATTCGCGCGCTTTATGCGCTCGGCCATGCCAGGCCTGAAGATTTTGAAAAAATAACATTATTTTACTTCAATTATCAAAATGTAAGAAAGTTTTGAAACACTGATTTGACGATAATAACAATATAATTGACGTAAAATTAGCACAAATTACTGATAAAACAGTTATATTCTGAAGTAGCTTCCGAGAATCAATTGTATGAATTTTAGCACACTAATGTTTAGATTAAGAATAATCATACCCGTTCTAATTGTCAAATACTGTAGCTCCAAATGATGTTTTATTTACAAGTATATTTATAAATATATACACATACCACCTTTCTCAGTCACTACTTATCAGGCTTCCTCGATTAGAATTATTATTGACTTTGACTATGTTTTGGTGTATTTTAAACAGTTCTTTTGAGAGAAACTTGCTATATGAAATCTATCGTATTGTATAGTTAGGCACCAGTCGATATCTAGATATAAGTAGTTTCAATGCAAGTTACTCTTGATTATTAAAATACCACATATTATATGCTGCTACCAGCATGTTATAAAGTGGTAAACTATTACAAACATACATTATCTAATGAGATTAAACAACACCACAAAATCGCAAAAGAATTAATTTATCTCGGATACTGTGTCATTATGTTTGATAACAAAGAAAGTAAAGGAAAAATTACAGAATCGCCATCTAGGTTTTCAGAATGTGAAATAAAAATTTGTGTTGTATGCATCTTAAGATCGTGTGGCGTTGGGACTGACATATCTTTAGAACTGAAGACCGTGTGAAATAGAGATCTCTACTTTCCAGGAGGTTAAGGTTATGTGAAGTAGGGATATATAGTTCTCTAGAGCAAAAGTTCACGTGTAGTAGAGCTCTACACTTTGGAGGTTAAGATTATGTGGAATATATATTTGCAGTTCTCTAGAACTTAGTTTCGTGCAGAATGGTTATACATACTTCCTTGAAAGTTAAAATCGTGTGAAGTGGAAGTGTACATTTTCCTAGACGTTAAGGCTATTAACAAAAGAGATTTGTAGTTCACTTGAGCTTAAGGTATTGTACACATGTAGTCTCACCTGAGTTTATGTGACCCCATTTTTCAACACAAGAGGAAATGTTACACCTTCAACGATAACATTGGTATATAATTGATATCATTTGAGTAATTCCAGATGAAAGTAATAATATATAGTGTAATATAAAATTACTCCATGAACATGGTCCTGATAACCATTATAATATATTTGTTTCTATGAAACACCATTAATTCATTATACCCAATATTGTTTATATCCTAACAGTTTATTGGAAATTGGTTTATACTCAACATCACTGGATTTTTCACTATACCCATCCCACTCTTTGTTATCACTGACGTCTGAAGATAGTTCTTTTGCAGGTGATTCATTAGTTAGGGTATTATTCCGATGATTAAGAGGAGTCACCTTGCACATTGGAACATTAAAAATGGTCCTTGTCCATTCAATATTCCCAGGAGAACGCGGAGATGGAGTTGGCGTCAAGGTGTTTTTATGTTGATCATGTATAGTGGGATGAATTTGATCTCTTAGAGAGTTACTGTAACTATGGCTCTCAAAGTCTGATGGTGACGTAGGTGGAACTGGAGGAGGCAGGCCATCAGACAAAGAAAAACTACTATCTGACGGCATACATTCAACATTTAGTTCAGTTTGTATTGCATGAGTACCAACCACTTTACTATTATGATTATTGCTAGATATCAGTCGCCTTTTCTTTCGAATATAGCAACGCCTACTAATGAATATAACTACTAAAGCAAGAACAATAATACTGACAATAATGCCTATTATCATAATATATTTATCATTGAGCAGAGATATAATCACCCCAACGTGATAAAGATCTTCCTCCTTTACTGACGAGTTATTTGTGTCAGCAGTTTCAATGAAGTTGGTATTTGAGAAAATAGGAATTTCAGTAGTATTTGACAAAACCGTATACATTTGATTATTAATAATAAATTCGAAATGTCCACGAGCGGGTTGTACACCAGGTGCATCGAGTGTATAATAAAAAATGTCGGTAACTGTGTCTTCAAGATCCAGAGTTAAAATTTTGTAGATGATCTGCTCTCTGACAATATCTTCGTGGGTGAAAGAATTTACTTCAGCGACCTCTCGCTTTTCTGGAAGCGAATGTTGACGTTGTAGAGCCCCAAACCTAGGCTTAACATCAACTGAGTATATCGGGTTACTCCTTGTCTTTTCTGCTAACTTGGATGCATTTAGTTGTTCTAATGTTAAGACTGCTTGACTATTATTGGATATTTCCAAGTCACTTTGGTAAACAAGTGGAACGACAGTAATGTTAATGATTTGGTCTAGAAGTTCAATATCTAAACAAAATACAGAAACAATAAAATAATCTTCAGAAACAGTCATATCAATTTGCATGTAAAACACAGCATTTGTATCAATGTCGTGTTGGGTAAAATTATATGTCACATTATCTCCAAGAAATATACGTCCAAAGATTGGAGAAGAGGTAATGTTGTACCAAATATCTTTTCTGTTACCATTCGTAACAGCATTCAAATGGTTAGGTTGAAAAACCACTACCGTTGAACCTTGCTTTATTTTTACCCGAGAATTATTCAGTAGCTCTAAAGATAAAGGGATTAGACGGATGTGAAAACTATGAAAAATTGGTTGATGTTTCTCATCAGAAACTTTGAAGCGAAACATTCCTGAAAAGTTACTTCCATCGTGAACGAAGTATGTTAAATTTTTATCTATGTCTGCTTGAGTAAATTTCTCGACAGCAGAGAAGCTGTCCTCTCCTAGAACAACGATACCGTTGCTAGCGTTACTAGTAATTTCATATACGATGTTATTTGGAAGTCCATCTTCATCTTTAGTGAATAATTCTCTCGAAGAAATAAGTGACCGCTGTCCTTGAACAACGTCACATGAAGGGAATTTTGTAAATAGATTGAACGAGTGGTCGTTAACAGGCAAAACTTTTACGTATAAAGTTTTATTAAAAGGTGGTATGTCCGTGAACGTGTCTTCTGCTGAAATACAAAATCCTAAAGTAAAATTGTCTGAGAATGATTCAGAATTATCATGATAATACGTTAACAGGTTCTTGTGAAGTATGTCCTGATTAAACAGTAATCTCTTTCTCTGTGTGATATTCTTATTATCGTAAACTAGCCAGCCATTTTTTGGTAACTCTTCTACTGTTAATATCAATTTGTTGATAAACTCACGTTTTCCCTTTTCTTCCCACAATAATAGCAGAGACTGAAGATTAATATATTCCATTCCAATAGAAACAGTTCTTCCTTCTTCGACATTTACCGGACTTATCACAACCAGTTTTTGTAGATCACTGGCAGTAAAAGTTCCAACAGATATTTCTATGTGAAATTCAACGTCTTTCAAGGGCAGCGCACGCTCAGTTTCGATATCGAAAAGAACAGTGTCATTAACTACTAGGTCAGCCATAAGCTTAGTATGTTCGTATAAGATCATGTTATTATTCACGTGGTTCTGGGTAAAGTTAAATACTTCAGAAACAGAACCACCGTGATTTTCTAGAAGAATTTTTCCATACTGAGGAGAGCGACGGATATGATAAACTATCTGTTGAGAGAAGCTCCTGTTGTTGATTACAGTTAACAGATGACTTTGTGTAATGGATTGCTGCATTCGAGGCAAAACCCTTAGTACCATATTTACCTTAACTTCTAACTTTAATTCTCTTGCTGTGATAGTAAACACGTGAGGGGAGTCTTTGTTGAGTCCATCGTTGACTTGGAATCGAAATCCCCCAGCTCTTTCGCCTGTAAAAGTAAATAAAACGTCTTAGCTCTTAGTATCATTGTAATGCCTATGTGGGTGACATAAAAATATTCAACCCTTAAAAATATATGCATATATACACATATCTAATAAGAAATAGTGCTAACATTATTCTGCTGCTACGAAGCACCTCCTATCATTGGGTAATCACCTCTTACTGTCTATCATAACATCGTTATTCTTCGACCACTGCTATGTCTGTCGTCTCCCAGCCGACATGATAGCCATGGTATTGTGCGAAAGGCCTCATTAGCATTCGATATGATAGATATTGTAATATGACATGTGATTTTATACTCATGAGTTAATAGGGAGAAAAGTATCAGTGACTATGTGGTAAAACATAACATTAAGGACGCAATATTCTGAAACACTTTATCACATTTACAGCTGTAATAATTATGGATAAGCATAAATAGGGGCACTATTTTATTAAGGGGATCTCTGTTTGATGAATTCTGGGGCATATTTTCCAATAAATCATCCAAACTATATAAACTGGCAGGAAGTATGGAGTTGGTGGTGTTTTAGACCCTCCCTGTTTTCTTTTTTTAATTTTTCCTTGATTTCTTTACTTACTGAGAAAAGGGAGAGGTTGGACTTCCTATTCCTCCCTCATAAGCCCAGTGGATAATTTTGATTCTCAAACAAAGAGAATAAAAAGTTCCCTCAGTAGGAATATCTTTATGTCAGACATACGGATGCGACATAAAAGGAGATATTACTTACATAATTTAAAACATTGAGAAACATAAATAAAACTATATGTACGTCAAAATCACCAGAAAATACAACAATAGATTGGTCACATGCGGAAACGAACTGTATAACTCCTGACAGACATACATCCCACAGTCACTTACTAGTAAGTCTCAAGGATTATAACTCTGTTTCGATATCCGAGGTGGACATAGCACAGAAGTCTATTTTGTAGCTTTATGCTTAACAACAAAACAAATAGGCACAACTCTTGTAAAGGAACAAAACAAAAACAAATGGAACGATAACAAAAATAATGATATTCTTCATAATTTCTAACTTCAGTTTTACATTTTTAGTTTTTAAGGTTTATACCTAGATCTAGTTCTTGAAGGTAAAATATGAAATACACAGGCAACTAGCCAAGAGTATTATCCACAATCTAGAATATCTCATTACTAATAGTAATCAACATTTATTC
Organism: Carcinoscorpius rotundicauda; assembly: GCA_011833715.1. Taxonomy (NCBI): domain Eukaryota; kingdom Metazoa; phylum Arthropoda; class Merostomata; order Xiphosura; family Limulidae; genus Carcinoscorpius; species Carcinoscorpius rotundicauda. The sequence goes on along the minus strand of CM022399.1, from coordinate 53,414,052 downwards.
ACCATTTCTCATGAACTTACGCGTATCTCATTCGTTTCAAACACCTTTGTTTTCGTCACTTTACATGTTTTTCTGCAGCACATTGTTTTAACATAAGAGATATCCTCTGTTTAAAGTTCTATTTGTACTTTGCTTTTTCCGTCAGCAGAAAATATGTTCTACAAAATATATGTCTTGGTCATTCTATTTGGGTATCAGTTATCAAAACATGTAGAATGTAACCTGAGTTAATAGTCACTCTATACTGAAGCCTTGGTCGTTTAATGTAACTTAAAGCACCAAATTAGTCTCAAATTGGTTAATTTTTGGTATCTACCGGCTACTTCTATTTCACCATTAACTTGAACAAGAATATTATAAAGAGTATTGACTTTAAAACTTGCAGTGAAAATTGCAGTCTCAGAAAAAGCTCGTTATTTTTCGTAATATTTCTTCGAATAATCACCTTAAACTCTGATACTTCCACGTCCTGAAATGAATGTTTTCGTATCTTTTATCTTTTGTGATCTTATTTCCAGGAAGAAAGCAAGTTATTGGGTTTTTTTCACGTGGCTAGTAGTGGGATAGTTCCCTGGTTGATGAACTGGATAAACGTTAATGCTCTTATGCGTATCCAGTGGTAGTTTGTATAAATAGCATTTTATCAGTTAGAAGTAATGCTACACAACTAACTACATATATTAATGATGATCCTCAACAAAGCTGAGCGGAGTTGTAATACGAGTATTGTAATATTTAAAAGGGCCTGAAAAAAAACTTCAACTAGTCTCCATCAAAGAGTTACCAGACTCCTCATGTGTAGAAGATAGGAACATCGAAAAATGGCCATACATACTTTTTGTTCTTTTTTTTTTAGAACTTTTCCTGGGTTCTCGTAATTTTTCAAACGTCTCTTAGTAGTATTAGTTGTTTCCACTCACAGTTCCTAGAAGTAAAATTCTGTTTCTGTGATCAATTTGAATTAGAAGTCATGTGACCATGTTGATTGTATTCCAAGCACTCGGAATCAAACCCTGTTTCTGTGACGTATTTCCTACATATGGTAAAATCTAAGGTTTGGTTTGGTTTGTTTTGAGTTTCGTGCAAAGCTACACGAGTGTTATCTGCGCTAGCCATCCCTAATTTAGCAGTGGAAGACTAGAGAGTAGGCAGCTAGGCATCACCATCCGCCGCCAACGTTTGGGCTACTCTTTTACCAAAGAACAGTGGAACTGCCCCCATGTCTGAAAGAGCGTGCATGTTTGGTAGGACATTAATTCGAACCCACAAACCACACATTACGAGTCGAGCTCCTTAACCATCTGGCCATGCCGAGCCAAAATAGAAAATAAAGAAATCATGAACCCCAATTATTTGTTAGCTTAAACAATGGTAACCATACCATGGTTATAACAAGCTTCTTGCTCAAATAAAAGTTTATAATTATATTAAAAACTTATTTTACAAGAATTTAAAGCTCTAGTTTCGCTATAAGAAAAGTAAATGAATATAAGAACTTACATACAACATTGGCCCGGCATGGCCAAGCACGTAAGGCGTGCGACTCGTAATTCGAGGGTTGCGGGTTCGCGCCCGCGTCGCGCTAAACATGCTCGCCCTCCCAGCCGTGGGGGCGTATAATGTGACGGTCAATCACACTTTTAGTTGGTAAAAGAGTAGCCCAAGAGCTGGCGGTGGGTGATGATGACTAGCTGCCTTCCATCTAGTCTTACACTGCTAAATTAGGGACGGCTAGCACAGATAGCCCTCGAGTAGCTTTGTGCGAAATTCCAAAAAAACAAACAAACATATTACTTTAGAATAACGGTGCCAGCATCGTGACTTCTAAAAAAAAAAACTTTATCTCAAACTAACAAACATGTCATTTATCATTTACTCTGCTTGTTTTCAGAATACTGAGCTATTCTGAAAGCAAAACTTGCTCCTAGGCCGGATGTGTGAGTCTTCTTGGTGCTCTGTGTCCTCATGAAACATGATACTCTTATAAGAATACCTAACACAGAAGGAAAAAAAAACGAATCCCTAAAAGCTTTCTTTGTTATATATTTTTGAAAGAAAATTCAATACATTTGGAGCTAGATAATACGGTAAGACTACATTCAGAGTATTAAGTTTCAGCACAGCAGAAGGTATGACTGACAAACATGTAGACAAACTAAAGACAGATTACCACGCCTGTGGTAAGAACATATACATTTCAGATTCACTATGTACTGTATGTATATTGATGTATTTTCACAATTAACAACATTTTAATACCGGATTAATCACACGTGTGTGTGTGTGTGTAGAAAGAGGAGACAAAGCGTAACCAAAATAAATTTGGTTAACAGTTTAATCATCTCCAGTAACAAAATTTTACGAATAAAATAAGCCATTTTTGATACTTTCTACAGTTACAGTTACACAGTTTGGTAAATTGGAAGACAACATCAATGCTAATTCAAATAATTGTTGATAACTTGATAAACTAAGATAATTTTAAGAACATGGAGTGTTTCAGTACCAGTGAAGTAAGAAATATCCTTCAAAGAAACCACCAGCGTGGCAAAATACGTTTGAAACACGTGTATGCTTGATAGGTTAGTAAAATATTACACAGTATTTCTTCACAATAACGCATTATCTGTATTATAAGCTGATATCACATCACTGACATTATCTATGGGGGGTGGGGTCATAATGTTTCGGATTAAGAACACTATAGAATTCTTAGAGATAAAACAATTTTTCATCAAGATCACGAAAATAGTTTAATGATCAAGATGTGTCAGTAACTGACAGTTAAGAGGCTGTAAAATATAAACTAATAACTCTGCCAATATAAACCCTTGGAGGCAAATTGTGTACGTTTTTTCTAGTACGCATAGTGTATTCGTTTAATGTTTATTTATTTACAGTTTTACTCAAATTATTTCTGCACCATTTTACTCCACTTGGTTACAGACCTACCTGTATGAACAAAAATCACCATTCCTTTATTTATCTGGGCTTGAGTAAACTTAAGGATAGGAGTTTCGACATTTTTTTTCAAGGAAATGTATCCGTTTCTTGGTACAGAAATCTCGAAAGTTAAAACCTCTTGGTCAGAGTCATCATCAGCTGCCGCTAGATGGCGACTAGTAACAGGGGCTGAAGATCCTTCCCATACCACTAAGCCAGTATTGTTTACCAAGTAAGGAACTTCATCATTGATAGGGGTAACACGCACGTGTATAGTGCTTGGTGCACTTTCCTTGCTCAAGTCTGCAGGTCTTCCAACAACAGTGAACCAATCTCGAGTTGTCTCTGAATCATCGTGTCTGTAATGAATCAAACCATTCTTCAACTGGATAGTAGAAAACTCAGTGACCATGGTTCCAGAATCTTTGACATTTATTATATGTCCATTTCGAGGAGGCTCTACGATCAAAAAATCCGAAATCCAATGGTCAAAATAAGGACTGTCCACATCTAGCACGTATTCAGACAAAGCTACAAGTTTACCTTCTTCCACTGTTATATTTACTGTTTTCAATAAAATAATTTTAGAAATTATACTGATTACAAACGTTAAATCGCGCAACGAGGTAACCCCATTCGTAACATCAAAACAAAAACTGTCATTTGTTGCATTACTCTTTGTCTGCACGTACATTAATAGACCCTCATTGATGTCTGCTTGGGTAAAAGTAACACTAGACATGTGATTCTCTCTCTTAAATAATTTTTCTGAATTGTTTAGTTTCAATTGACCATGGAAAGGGCCTGATCTTATGGTGTATTCAATATTCATTGGATCAACATTTGTGTGAGCAATGTTCAACAGAGCAGGACCAATTTTTCTTTTTTCGCCCTCGTTAACGTGTAACGTTTTGTTGCTGACAATTTGCAGAGTATCCCAGTAACTATCTGGGTAAATACTTATCGAAAAGTCTCCATCAATATTTAATTTATCCACAAAGACCACAAAGTCAAAAACGTCCGAGAAACTAAAAGTGTTGTCGTGCTCATATTCTACATTGCCGTTTTCTATATCCATGCTTGTAAACTGGTTCTCTTTTTTACCATTCACTACGATGTTTCCATGCTTGGGAGTAGAAGCAATCTTGAACGTGACATCATCACCACTGAAATCTCCATTCGTTCTTACGCTTAGATTCTGGGAGGTTATTACGACGTTCTTTCCTCTTCTCACAACTGAACCCGTGTTTCTAGTAAGTTCGATAAAAGGTTCCGAAGCTTCTATTTCTAATACGCCTGTAACAAAGAACTGTCCATCTGTAATCCAAAGGATAGTCTTCCCATAAAGTTCTCCACTGTGTCGGAAAATAATTTTACCCTCATTTAAATCTTCCTGTGTGAACTGAAATATCGGAGCACTGGAATCTCTGATGTGGTAAAGCGCACCATTTGCTATAGTCCGTCGTGTATATTGCATCTGTGCTGGAGAAGAGTCGATATCTTTATCTACGTATTGAAGATATTTCCCTGTTAGTTTCTTCTCTCCATTTGTTTGCACTAAAAAGGGTTTTTCAATTAATCGAACTGGAGGATTGTCGTTTTTCATAATCACCTCAATGTGCAAAGTTCCATACAGCACAGCATCATTCTTGGAATTCTGAGAATAAGCAATGAATTGGAAACTATCTTCATCGTGTTCTGAATCGTCATGAACATACAGAAGTTTTTCTTCTTGTAAATCTATACTAGTGAAAGAACTTGGGAAATCTTTCATGCGATCTTCAAGAAGTAGCTTCAGTATACCATACTGAGGTTCCACTGTTACATTATAGATGATGCTAGGTAAATGTGGACTGTATATATGTATATTTTTCTTCCCAATTTTGGCTTTTCCTCCCTCAACTACAGTCAAAATTTTTATTTCAACGATAGCACTTGTTTCAAGTTTACGATAATGGATTGAAAACTTTTTAGGACCAGTATTTGTGCTAAAACTACTCACTTCAAACGTAAAACTATCATTTAGAGACGAATAAGATTCTCGAATTAGTTTGTAAAAAACGTATTTACTTTCTAGATCAGCCTGGGTGAAGGTGGCTCCTTCTTGTAATTTTCTGTTGTGTCGAAATTTATGTTTTCTTCCAGGAATAAGATATAAAACTCCATACTTCGGAATAGACCTTATAGTAAAAATTATGCTTTGATAATCTGCGATTACAGGCATTGTCTGATATTTTAAGTGTTCCATAGTTAATGGTGCTTCCATTTCATCATTCAAAAATAGTATTTGGTTTTTTATTTCTTTTAAAAATACACTTATAAAATTAATAAAAAAGCTGATAGGCTCTTGGATCTCAATCCCTTCGTATGTTACAGTGTATTTGAATTCATCTTGAGAAGGGTCTCCTGAGATATGAATATATCTAATTTTACCTTTGTTAATCTGCCGTTGATTGAAATAGCTCACGTTTCTCCAAAGGTTATCATTTCTTTTCTTTTGGATATTGCCGAACTGAGGTAAGCTGGTAATACTAAATCTAATGTTTAGATCTTCATTAGGCGCATTATTCGTAAAAGTAAGGTTACTTGCTGTTATGAGAACATGCCCTTTGTAAGGTAGCTCAATACCAGTGTTTTTAACTAGTGAAAGAATTAATTCAAAAGCTTCAATGTTTAAAACAGCAGTTTGTCCGTCTTCAATTCCATCAGATATTTGAAGTTCAATTCGAGAACTCGCGGGTCCACGATGAACGAAGTTGATAAGCTTTTGATTTACTTGTTCCTGTGTGAATGATTTCAGCTTTTCACCAGAAAAGTTAATATTTTCAAAGAAACCCCCACTCTCTGAACCTAAACTCACTACTTTGTAGACTAACTCGGAATCTATGCTGTCTGGGTCGTTGGCTTGAATAATATCACAAGTAATCGTCTTCCTTGTGTGTTTCGGAAGTCTCAGTATTTGATCTGAGGACAGTGTCAATTTGGGGGGATCATTTACTGGGGATACAATAATATGGAAGAGAAACTGCTGCCGTTTTTCAAGAAACGAAGGCAAACGAAAGTTTTGGGCTCTAAATTCTAAATTGAAAAGGATTTGATCATTATAATGTTCAGTGTCGTCGTGCGTATAACGTATGTTATTGGAAATGAGGTCAGACAACGTAAAAATGTTATCCGATGATCCTTTCCAGATCTCAACTTCTACAAATCCATGCTTGGGTGGATTAACAATATGGAAAATAACATATGATTCTGTTACTCCATATGTGTGAAAATCTACTGTAATGTTGATGTTTTCAGAAGTTATCACACTACTTCCTCCTTCTGCGATATTCAAGGGACGTACCACTAAAACTTCAACATCAAGAGGTGAAGATTGGGCATAGAGTTTGTATGCTGCAGTGAAATTTTCATTTATACAAATTGGTTTATCACAAACACAACGAAAGCTTTCTAAACCATTCTGTATGCATTGAGCTCCAGAAATACACGGACTTTGAAGACATGGGTATTTCCAAACACAACCGGGTCTGATACCCCGGCTAACTTGAACTTCTTGGAGACCGACGTGTTGATCGTTTAGTTTAATATTTTGCAAACATCCACCTAATGAACTGTCAGTGCTTCCTAGAATAAAAGATTTTATACCCTGCTGCAGAGCTCTGGACTGTTTATTCTTCTCTATTCCACCAAAATACAAGAAACCGTCAAGGTCAAAAAATCGATTTTGGCCCACACTTGGTCTGAGGGACTCTCGTTTGCCATCGACTTCAATTTCTAAGAAAATAGGGCTGAAGTCCACTTTCACATAGTGCCATTCACCATCACTGATTATAACGTCTGACTGAATTTCAATCACTCCATTGCCTTCGTTAACAGATAAAATTACAAATCCATCAACAATCTCTACTGCGATAAAATCTGTTTCAGAATGGTCTCCAGCAGTGTAAAGTAGTACTGCTAGTTGTGAATGGGTTTTGATTTCAAAGGTCAAACTACCTCCATTTCTAGCCTCTAATGTTGGCAAAGCTATAAAAGCACCAGCTGCAATGAAGCTTATTGGTTCAAAAGATGATGCCTCAAATTCCTTTCTACAATCCCAAGTAACTCCAAAAACGTGTTTCTCTAGCGATTCCACTGCAAGACCTAAAACATCATGATCATTGAATATTACACTCTCTAAGCATCCTCGGAAGCTCGGTATATTTCTGAAAAGGTCTTTACTGTCGCTTCCTAACTTGCCCAGAAAAATACCAGATTTGATATTCAACTCGAAAAAGCGCCCCGAAATATGAAGGAAGGTTTTGTGAATATCGTCCATTTCAAGAGTGACCTCCCCATCAGCTCTGTGGATTTTTGCCTCGTGCCATAAAAGGTCGTTATATTTGAGTCCCGGCAAGGATGTCAGTACTTCTTCTCCAGATCCAAGGTTTATTCGCACCTACATAAAAACATAGGCTGATTAAATCATATCCATAGATCTTTAGGCATGATAGTTAAATGCTAGTTAAATAACGTTTTAAAACTATTCAGTGTTTCTAAACAACAAAAAGAGCTTAAGTTGTTTATATTGTGAAATAGCAAACAAATTTATTTTAATTGACAGAACACATGAATGTAGTTCATGTCAATTATTAGGTAGAAGAATTATGAAATATTTTACTTTTTCTAATCTCATTTTATTGAAAAAAGATATAATACCACTGAAAATTCATAAATGCTTAAAGAAGCCAATAAAATTTTTTGTGGTGCAGATCACATTGAATTCGCGATAACACAATCACGCATCAAAATATATTTGTTTGCAGTTTAGCGCTACATAATGGGTTGGCTATCACTTCTGTGACTACTACAGGTATAAAAACGTTTGTTTTTAGCATTTTCACTAGAGTGGGTATTGACATTTATTGTTTGAACATGGAAATATTTTCAAAATTTTCTTTACGCAAATTAGTAATGTTTTTTTAAAAAGTATGTTTTCTTACAGCAAAGCCACATCGTGCTATCTGCGGAGCCAACCGAGGGGAATCAAATCCCTGATTTTAGCGTAATTTGTAAATCTGTAGATATACCGCTGTACTAGAGAGGAGCTAAACAAAAGTACAAACAAAACATTACAAGTGTATAGCAGAGCGTTCTATCTAATTATGTGTTCGCTTATTTGAAGCCAAGAAGAATTTTCAGTTCAAGACTTTTTGTAACAGATTTTCTTTATGCGTTTAGTTTTCAATGGAGCGGTTGAAATCTTCTGGAACGTAGTAAACGTTTGAATTAATTTAAATATGAAAACTTTAGCCACACGCAGAACAACTAATTGAATCACATGTTGATCTTACAGATATAGAGTTTTAGTTAGTTTATACAAATTATTTTTGGTTTAGTTATTGTTCCAATTATCTCGGTAAAATCTAGATAAAGAAATGAAGTTCATTTCTAAAAATTATAAAACAAATTGCAATTTTACAAAACTAGAAATAAAAAAACGCATTAAACGAATCCAAAAATAACCTCCAAAAACAGTAACCACAAAAGTGTCTATGAAAATACAGGTAACAAAGAAAAGCCTATAAATCGGCCTATAAAAGCGGGGACCAGCTTCAAAATAATAATACTAATAATCATGTTTTTGTAAAAAAAACAAAAACAGGTTAAACATTAAATATTTATTTAAAAAATACACGAATCTCTACAATAATTTATTTAAGCATCTAGTTGTAAAGGGTGCGATAACTTTCACACTGGTGAAAGACGTAACTTTAAACTGCATAGTTTAAAAACGCATTAATCTGGATAAAACCATGTTAAAAATATACATGATTACTCTAACGCTATTATAATAAAAATAAGATCAGCTTCAATAATATATCAACTGAGGCAAAACATTAACTTGCTGATGTTAGTTTGTTTACTTTGAAACTTTTTTTTCTATTTAAGGCACTATTTGATTTTGATGTTTAAAATTTAATATTTGTACCTGAATAAACTAATTACCCGTGGGTCGAGATTTCACAATCTCTTCTTAATAAATAATGTTACATTTAATATTGTTTCAATTTATATTTTAATTGCTTTTAACAGTGGAACCCTCTACAGTACTATACACTGTATTTACAGTCTTGTGTTCATTTCTGTAATGTTTTAACTAAATTACTGAAAATTTAGACAAACGGTTATTTTAAAGTGTCACTTTGAATGAATAATATCGTATATATACAATAACTGAGAGTTACCTTGATTTCCCCTTCTTCAAGAATTATCAGGCAGTAATCTGGAGGACCCAATGCTAAGAACAGTAACGCATTACTACGACGAGTTTTGAACCGTATAAAGACATTGGTATTGCTGTTGGCATCTTGAAATGGCACTGAAGCATAGCTGTCTCCGAAAAACGAAGCTAAACCATGAAAAGACGAAATCAAAATGAATTGTTACTACCCACAATAGATAAATATTATATATTAGATTCATTCTAGAAACCCCAAATATTAAAACAACAAACTATCTTCAAAGCAACATGTGATATTTATTATAAAAACAATTCGTGGCCACACGACATTTTGTGGTGCTATTTTTTCTAAAAAAATGTTTCTAATGAGAAAGCGAGCAACAACAACTGATAATTTTCAGATGAAACAAAAAGTATCAACTTCTGGATAAGTTAAATACTATTTTTAATAGGATGTACAATAACACCAGACACCCTAAAATGCAATGGATGCATTCGACTAATACAAGCAAAGAGATTAAGGGAATATAAAAATATATATATATATTTATTAATATTTTTAGAGGAACGTATTTAAAACAGATTACATTATTATTGTAACTTATAAGTACCCCGTTGTGACAGCGCTAAATCTACAAATTTACAACACAAAAACCATGGGTTCAATTCCTCTCGGTGAACACAGCAGACAGCCCGATGTGGTTTGCTATAAAGAAGCGCATACACACGTGCGTAATTTAAAAAGTTATAGAGAATTGGCAGAATTCTCTAATACCAACATGTTAACACTATTTTTTAAGAAATTAAATTTGTTTTCACTATACGGTTTCAGCGCTTTATCAAAAATTAAAGTGTTACGGTTTTTTTATGTGGACTGAACGCAACAGAAAGACACAGATAACAGCTTATATAATTTATTACAATAAACTATTATATATGTGACAGATATAAAATAAATTATATAATAACAATGACAGATATTCAGTTTCAACCTTCAAAATTAATTATAATACAAAACAGTACTGGCCTGTGTCCAATATAATGATCCAGAATGAAAGTCCAAAAGTCCAGATAAGAAATCCAAAATTCCAGTCTAGGGTGTGAATTTGGTACCACGAAGAAATTCCGAAGTTTGAACGGAGAAGTCCAGAAACAATTCACAGTCCAATAAATTTGACGAAGTTCTTTTTACGATGTTTTCGATGAATGTCTCAAATTTGTCGTTTTCCAACTTGCTTCGGTCTCCCCTAAACAGTCTTATACGCGTTGATTTCAGTATAACCAGTAATTCGAATGAATCGTAAAGATTGACGAAATAAAATCACAGCTTTTGTAGATCTAGCTCCAGTCACAAATCCAAGTTAAATGAACACACAGCAAACGTTGAAAATTTCTCAAACGAAAATACATCTGTTTAATCGAATAAAAACGAATGACTGACTCACTTACTCTCCTCACATCGCCGTCTGTTTATATATCAGTAAGCCTACTGTGTTCTCGAACAATCGCGTAACTTCCACAAAATTCCAGAGTAATCTGTGCATGTCTGTTTTTGCACGAGCCTCGTCTAGACACAAGGCCGACATACATTCTATTTATAAACAAATGATTGATCTACCTAATTCTAGAAATTTCTACATGAACAACAACATATTTTATTGGTTTGAACTTTAAAACAATAATATAAACAACAACATGACATTTCAAACGCTTTATACATAACACTCTCCCCTTAAAAGCAAAAAAAAGTTTGAACTTGTGAAAACTTTTTTTTTAACTGAATAAGGTCCAAAATATTTAGCTTGATGTGAAGAGCCTGATGTGGGCAACAAGACTAGTACTTGGTCACCAACATTAAAAGATCGCTTCCTGGCTCTTTTGTCATACCAAGTTTTCATCTCTTCCTGAGAAGACTTCAGGTTTTCCCTGGCAACATTAAAAGTATTGTGCAATCTGGTTTTGAAATCAGAGACATAGTTCAACAAGCTAATTTGTGATTTATTGTCCTCCAACCATTTCTCCTCAACCAACTTCAATGGACCACGAACTGAGTGACCATAAACCAACTCAAAAGGGCTAAATCCAGCAGATTCTTGAACAACCTCACGAACTGCAAACAACAACAAGGGAACACCCTCATCCCAGTCCTTTGAGTGTTCGTGGCAGTAATTTTCTAAGCATGCCTTTCAGAGTTTGGTGAAAACGTTCAAGGACACCTTGTGACTCAGGATGGTATGCACTGGATGAAATTTGATGGATGTTTAGTTCATGCATGGCTTGTTGAAATAGCTTGGACATAAAATTTGAGCCTTGATCTGATTGCACAACTTTTGGAATCTCAAACATGGTAAAGAATTTGACAAAAGCCTTGACAATGTTGGGAGCAGTGATTTTTCTCAAAGGGATAGCCTCAGGGAAACGTGTAGAAGCACACATGATTGTCCAGAGGTATTCATTACCTGCTTTGCTTTTTGGCATTGGGCCAACACAGTCGAAAATGATCCTTGAGAACGGTTCTTCAAAGGCAGGAATAGGCTGCAGTGGTGCTTTTGGAATCCCCTGATTTGGTTTTCTAGTCATTTGGCAAGAATGTCATGTCTTACAATAGTCAACAACATCTTGGCGCATCCTTGGCCAACAGAAATGTCGTCGGATACAATCTAGGGTATTTCTTACACCTAAGTGTCCTGACAACACATGATCATGAGCAAGACTAAGAATATCATTCCGATAGCATTTTGGAATGACGATTTGGTGAATAACATTCCACTCTTTATCAGCAGCAACGTCAGGAGGTCTGTATTTTCTCATTAACACACCTGACTTCTGGTAGTAACAAATAGGGACAGTTCCTATTTCATTTTCATCAACGGTCAGTTGTAGAAGAGAACGAGTTTCAGGATCATTGTCCTGTTCCTCAACAAGTTTGTTTCGATAAAGAGAGTTGAAAATGATTTGGAGTCATCAATAGAACTCAAAGTTGAGTCAGAAATCTCATCGATGTGAGACATAAACGTATCAGATAAAGGGAAATCCTCTTTGGACTCCTGAGAACGTGTTGGAGAACGAGTAACAGCACAGGTGGGGAAAACATCAGGAAATTCTTCAACGAGTTGCTCTGTACTGGGACTAACAACAGGTGCTTCAACAACACGAACCTATGGTACCACCTTACTACCAGCCAAATCATTCCCCAAAAGCACAGACACACACTCAACAGGCAATGAAGATTTAATACCCACAGTCACTGGGCTCGAAACTAAGTCCGAATGCAAATCCAATCTATGAAGAGGGATAGAAACGACGCCACCTTCTACACCAGAAATGAGCACATTGGCCCCAACGGATGACTTTTCAGAAAACGGAAGTACACTTTCCAAAACCAAACTCTGAAAAGCTCCGCAGGATCTTAATTGGTTGTAGATGTAAATCGCCAACAAAAGAAACAAAACCTTCAGTGATGAAAGGCTTAAATTTGTCCTCAACAAGATCTTCAGGTACATCAAGAATATTGGACTTAGAATCCACAGTGGACTGGACAGGGTCAAAATCATTGGGAACCAATGATGTATCCAACGAAGGCGAAATGAAACTGTGGGGTAATGGCTTGGTTTTAAGCTTATAGCCCTCCGAAATCAGATGGCCAGGTTTCTTACAATAAGCACATGTTTTGGATAAGAATGACACGTTTTTGGTAGATGATGAGCTTTGAGAATGAGATGAAGTCTTTGTTTGAGAATCAGAAGTTTGCTCTTTTTTGTCTTTGTTGACATTTGCATAATGTTTGAATGAGTCATTGGGTTTCTTTTCTACAGCTTCTGTAGATCTAGCTCCAGTCACAAATCCAAGATGAATGAACACACAGCAAACGTTGAAAATTTCTCAAACGAAGATACATCTGTTTAATCGAATAAAAACGAATGACTGACTCACTTACTCTCCTCACATCGCCGTCTGTTTATATATTAGTAGGCCTACTGTGTTCTCGAACAATCGTGTAACTTCCACAGAATTCCAGAGTAACCTGCGCATGTCTGTTTTTGCACGAGACTTGTCTAGACACCAGGCCGACATACATTCTATTTATAAACAAATGATTGATCTACCTAATTCTAGAAATTTCTACATGAACAACAACATATTTTATTGGTTTGAGCTTTAAAACAATAATATAAACAACAACATGGCATTTCAAACGCTTTATACATAACAACAGTCCATAACTTTTCTAATGATCTGACTAAAATTTATATATAATAATAAATTTAATAATATCAGTTTTCATGAACATCAATTCGCTAGCACATAAAAATATTAAAATCGGAATTGTATTTATTTTTATTTTTATTTTTAGTTTTTTGCATTTTGTAACATAGATGGCAAGGTAATCGCAAACCAAGATTCACTGATTTACCTTTTCAAGTTATTAGATAATCTTACTTAATTTTCTATTTACAATTCGTTTGTTTTTTAATACTTATATTTCATTTATTGTCAGTAAGCAATCCACAACAATGATTGAGTTTTCTTAGCAGTTGAGTTATATCTAAGAGATCTATGTTAATAAAATAAATATTTACATCATCTGCTATTATCAGCGCTTTTTTTTTCTTGCAATAATTTTCTGTGTGTATGCACTTTCGTCGAAAGAAAATATTGTATTTGATGTGTAGGAAAAGGATTATTGACCTCAAACATCTGTTGAATTTCTTGCTCAACTTCCACAAGTGTGTCACAAAATAAAATCTTCTAAATTAAAATTACACCAGTTCTTGAATAAAAGTAACAAAAACATCTCTAAGTTCTGAATAACCTACATGAAAACCTCTACATTTTTTACTGTAATTTCACTATACACACTTAGAGAAAACGAAGAGCAAGCTGGTAATTGTGTGTTTCTATTAATGTATTTTTATTTTGTAACATAGAAATCAGACCAATGCATGAAAAGAGCATTATAACATGCAAACAAAAACTTGCAAGAAACGAATGTTTTTTAGGCCTGCGGAGCTTCACATCAGAAAGTTTGTTTGTTTGTTTTGGAATTTCGCACAAAGCTACTCGAAGGCTATCTGTGCTAGCCGTCCCTAATTTTGCAGTGTAAGACTAGAGGGAAGGCAGCTAGTCATCACCACCCACCGCCAACTCTTAGGCTACTCTTTTACCACCGAATAGTGGGATTGATCGTCACATTATAACGCCCCAACGGCTGGGAGGGCGAGCATGTTTAGCGCAACTCGGATGCGAACCCGCGACCCTCAGATTACGAGCGCGTGCCTTAATGCGCTCGGCCATGCCAGGCCTGACATCAGAAAGAAAAAAAAACATTACATAGCCTTAATAAAAAAATTCACGAAAATTTGACACAAGCGTTACTAGCACCAGATAAAGTTTACTTCAAGCTTTTGGAATATAAGTTAATAAAAAATACCAATATTTAAAGAAATGTTGTTACTTCTACCTACTTGTTCAAAATTTTTTGCTTGCAAAATTTATATCAGTAAAAGTACAATGTACTTATTTATTTATTAGTGGCTCGGATGGGCTTGCTTTTGTTCACCAAGTAGTTCAATATTTAGAGTTATGGTTGTTACCTGTAAGCGCAAATCATCTTCAAAATGTAGACTGTTCCTAAATTTGGTCGTTGCAGCTGTATACAATGAAAATGTTTGCTCACAGAAATATATGTTGTTGGAAAACACATCAAAATTTTTAAAGCTTTGCAACTTATTTTAGGATATTCCAGGGCCATTTGATTCCAAAAATATGTAAGTTCTTCCTGCTGAAATTTTGTTTTTAGGGTGTGTAATCAGTTGAAATTTCCATAAGCTGTTCATTCTGTTTCAAAGACAAATCGTTGGAATTTGCAGAGTCAACAAAGGAATTTCGAATCCACAGTAATTTTTTTAAATGAGGAGGAAAGTACTTCCCTGTAGTTCTACACAAGTCAGACATGTGCTGCAAGACTGAAATTTTTGCATCTTCACTGAAGGAAATTTCATTCATAAGTAAAAAAAAAAAATCACTGAGATTCCCGAAGCAATCAAGTTCTTCCATAAGTATACAATCACCCCAAAGTTTTAGCTTACGTTGAAGCGCTTCCATTTTACTCTGAGCTTTGATATACGTTACCTTGGTACCCTGCACTGTCGCATTCACTTCATTAAGATAGAGAAAAACGTTCGAAGAGTAAACCACTTATTAACATTCTAAAATTTCCTCGCGAAGCCCCAGATAACTATGGCGGAGCTCCGCGGAGCATAGTTTTTCAAAAGATACGAGAGTTTTAGCGCGTGAACAAGAAATACAACTTAGATATAAGCATTTTAGCGTATCAACAAGACAAAATACATATTAAGGAACGTTTTAGTTTATGAACAAAAGCTGCACAGAAACGAGGGTTTTAGTGTATGAAAAACCTACACAAATACGAGTTTTATTTTCTAGATCAACTTTGAATTTAATTAAACTTAAGACAGAACAACAGAGGTACTTATGCAATAAACAATAGTGAGTTTAATAGTTTTGGATTAAAGTAAAATTAGTACTGTTACCAATTAATCATTCAAAAAACACCCATCGTATTTTACTGCAACGATATGGTACACAAACCTTATCCATTTGGAATTGATATTCCAGATTTCTCGTAAATGTCGACATTTTAGGCACCACAATGAGGCTTTTCTTTTCTTACAGTTTCTGTTCACAAATGATGTAAAAAAAGCGATTTTCAATTACGTTATGTATTATATTAACACTAGATAGCGAGTATAGTATTGATATCTCACTTTTTGATACCTTAAAATACTGGTCAAAACAAATGGCGATTTTTATAGCATGTGCAAACCAACGAAGAATATTTACAATTATATTTGTCATAAAACATCAGTTATTAGGCTTATTATAAGTTTTCTTAATCTAATCCCTTTTGGTTATTTGTTTGTTTTTCTGCACAAAGCTACTCGAGGGCTATCTGTGCTAGCCATACCTAATTTAGCAGTGTAAGACTAGAGGGAAGACAGCTAGTCATTACTACACACCGCCAACTCTTGGGGTACTCTTTTACAAACGAATAGTGTGATTGACCGTCACATTATAACGCACCCCAGGCTGAAAGGGCGAGCATTTTTGGTGGCAAGGGGATGCGAACCCGCGCCCCTCATATTACGAGTCGCACGCCTTAACACACTTGGCCATGCTATTAATCTAAATCTTCAGCAATTTTCATGAAATTGAAGAGTGTACAATACTAGTATTCTAACTACATTATATCTATCATATCCATTGTGACAAACAGCAGTTTTGTTTTGTTTTTAATTGTAATAGCATAGAAGCTAGAATATACATCGACCTTTGTTGTAAAATTCATTTTATGTACTTAGTTAAATAAAAACTCAGAATTAAAAAATAATCATCTTTTAAAAGTTAAATTGTGAAACGTACATTTTTAATAACGATTTTTCAGTTTACAGACTATCCTCTAGGACAGGGGTCACCAAAACTACGGCATAACAAAATAAATCACACCGATGGTCGCTTTAAGCTGGCAAACACAAGACGTTATGATAAAAAGAAAGAAGGCTGTCACGCGCATTTTTAACCAATAGGAAAATTCTTCTTTCATCCTTGCTGCCCGTTTATTCAATATCGAGGCACACATCTATGAGAACATTAGGATTTCGAAAACAAGTGCAGAGTTAACCCTCGTCCTATCGACTCGTCTTGTAAATTCAGCGGCCTTGGGTTACCGCTTCAGCAAGCTCATTTCTCTTAGTAGTCGGGTTGTGCGCTTTTCATAACTCGTTCTTAGGTAAGTGTCATGGCAATATATTTCAATATATTTTGTTTGTGCGTTCTTGGACCAGTAAAATACTTTTCTCACAGAGTTCTGTGTTTTTCATTTTCAGATCTTGTTTTTTCTTCACCCATTGTTATGGCTGCTTTTAAAAGGAGAAAAGTGGACTCTTGAGTGTCATGCTTTCAATGAAGAATGGGGAGAAAAGTACTTCTTTGTGGAAACAAAAAACCAGAAAGCTACTTGTGTGATATGCACCGAAAGTGTTGCCGTTTTAAAAGAGTACAATCTTCGGCATCACTACGAAATAAAACATCTATCAACATATTTGAAAATTTCAGGAAAGTTCCGCGCTGAGAAATATGAATCCATGAAACGTGTTTTTGAATCTCGAATGTATCTCTTCACTAGAAAGTTTGCTGAAAATGAATCTGTCACTCGTACAAGTTACAAAATAGTGCACAGGATGGCAGAGCGAGGAAAACCTTTTACTGACGGCAACTTCATCAAAGGGTGTATGATGGAAGCAGCAAATGAGCTGTGTCCTGAAAAAGACAATTTCTTTGAAAGTATCAGCCATTCAGCAACTTCAGTTGTACGGAGAGCAGAAGAACTTGGAGAGAACGTCGCATTACAGATACGCCAAAAAGCTAGGAACTTCTTATTGTATTCTCTGGCACAGGATGAGTCTATTGATCTCTCGACTACTTATCGTGTTCATTCGTGGAGTTAATTTGGACTTTCAGATCACGGAAGAGTTAGCACCAGTTTACAGCATGTACGGAAGAACAACTGGAAAAAACATTTTCATGGAAGTGCATGAAACTTTGCAAGACTATAACCTTCAGTGTAATCAGCTTAGAGGTTGTTATGTATATGTGTAAATATTTTGTAAACGACAACATGTCGTGTTGTGTTTAAATTTTCATTTCTATTATTCATTTTTCCATATTGATATTATTGTTTCGAAGTTTAAACTAATATTTTGTTATTCATTTAGGGTAACATTTTAGAATTTTCTTGAATTAAGTAGACCAATCATGTGTTTGTTAATGAGTGCTGGTGACTTCGTGTCTCGACGTGTAGTCTCGTGCAAGAACGGACACACGCGGATTGCTCTAGAGTTGTATGGAAATTGCAAGATTGTTCGAGAAGTAGGCCTATCGGTATAAAAGACGGTGACGCGAGATAGATTCAGTCATCAGTTTTTATTCGAAGAAAGAGAGAGAGATTCAGTCATCAGTTTTTATTCGAAGAAAGAGAGAGAGATTCAGTCATCAGTTTTTATTCGAAAAAAGAAGATAGATTCAGTCATTAGTTTTATTCGAAGAAAAAAGAGTGAGATTCGGGCATCAGTTTTATTTCAAAAGAAGAGAGTCAGTTATTTGAGAAAGATTAAGTGTTTGCTGTGATTATTCAACTTGGATTTGTGACTGAAGTTAGATCTACGGAAGCTGTGATTTTATTTCGTCAATCTCTACGATACATCTGAATTACTGCTTGTGCTGAGAGACGGCGAATTTATTGAACTGTGAACTATTTCGGAATTTCTTCGTGGGACCAAATTCATACCCTAGACTGGAATTTGAGACTTTCATTTTAGATCATTATATTAGATACAGGCCAGTACCATTTTGTATTGTGATTAATTTTGAAGTTTGAAACTAGTATTATTTTGTTTTGTAATTAATTCCGAATGTTGTAACTTAATATCTGTCACTGTTATTATATAATTTATGTTATATCTGTTATATTTGTTAATAGTTTAGTGTAATAAATTATACAAGCTGTTATCTGCGTTTTTCTGTTGCGTTTAGTCTACGAAGAACTTTAAACATCAAAAAATACGTAACAGAGGTGTAACAGTTGATGGAGGAAGAAACATGGCTGGAGTAAAGAAGGGTCTGGTGGGGCTGATTAGGAAACAGTAGAAAGATCTTCACCTCCCAAGCGCGCTATTCATACACTGCATCATACATTAGCAAGCACTCTGTGGAAAAGACTTAGATATTTCTTGCGTACTGAAACCAGTCATTTATGCAGTGAACTTCATTCGGGGTCATGCACTTAATAATCGCCATTTCAAGGCGTTTCTTGAAGAAATTGATACAGATTTATGTGACTTGCCTTATTACACGGTGGTGAGGTGGCTCAGCTGCGGTAAAGTCTTGTCTCATTTTTATAAGTAGAGAAGAGAAATAGATATATTTCTTATCGAAAAATATAGAGCCAATCCACTTCTGTCGGATCTAACCTGGTTGTCAAAGTTGTCGTTTTTGGTCGACATCACATCCCATATGAATGAATTGAACTTGAAACTTTTGGGGAAGAATAACCTTGTCTGTGATATCTATAGAATCATTAAAGGATTTCGGAGAAAGCTGTCATTATTTGAAGCACATTTGGAAGGAGGAAACCTCTATCATTTTCAGTGTTTCAATGAGTTTCCTAGCTGCCTTCCCTATAATCTTGCACTGCTAAATTAGGGACGGCTAGCACAGATAGCCCTAGAGTTGCTTTGTGCGAAATTCCAAAACAAACAAACAAACAAAGTTTTTCTTATTTTATTTGTCAACGCATAACTGTTTTCACGCATAAATGAATGATTAATTCACTTTATAAATTTTGTCAAAATAGTGAAAGATAAAAACCACTTTTAAGCAACAAATTGTTTATACCTATTTCTTTATGAAAATAACATTAATTACTAGTGATATCATAATCTGTATAAAATAAGGTGTTTATAAAGCTATCCTTATATTTAACACACGTATAAAAGTGTCAACCAAACAACCCTGAAGTAATTAACCACTTAAGTTGAAATAAAAAAAAATTCTAGTTAAACCAGACAAGCTATCCTTATATTTAACACACGTATAAAAGTGTCAACCAAACAACCCTGAAGTAATTAACCACTTAAGTTGAAATAAAAAAAATTCTAGTTAAACCAGACAAACAAAGTTGTTTTGTAAAGAGAAGATTGTGAAAGTTGTAAAATATGGTTTTCATTTTATCATTACTTGAAAATGTTTTTAAAACGTAAAATGAGTTTTGATGTCTCAAAACTGTCACTTTCTGTAGTCTTTAATATATTTTTTAATGATTCATGATAGTGTGTATATATATATATACATACATATATGTATATACACCCAAAAATGATGTTTATGATCAAAACAATCTTTTAATGATAGAGATTTGTTTCGACCATCAACACTACGTATCTAAAATACAAATAGAAAATAAAGTAAGATTCAAAAACATAGTTTTTATTTCACAATCAACATAAACATTTATTTTCTATACCGAACAGAAAAGAACTATAAACATTTAATTACATAATGATCTAAGAAAAGTTTTATACGATTTAAAAAGAAAATCAGATATATAAGCTTATAACAAAAAATAGTTTTTAACTATCAGTGTTATTTAACAATGTTATTTATCTACATTACCACACTTGACATTCTATATCTAAACAAACACTTTTCTGATTTTTGGTTTCATTTTCAACTTATACATTATCATTTTAGTTAAATTTTACTCAGGCAAACTCGTATATATCACAAGTTAGGATCTGAAGTGTTATGTATATGTGTAAATATTTTGTAAACGACAACATGTCGTGTTGTGTTTGAATTTTCATTTGTATTATTCATTTTTTTTATATTGATATTATTGTTTCGAAGTTTAAACTAAAATATGTTATTTATTTAGGGTAACATTTTAGAACTTTCTCGAATTAAGTAGACCAATCACATGTTTGTAAATGAGTGCTGGTGACTTCCTGTCTAGAAGTGTAGTCTCGTGCAAGAACGGATATGCGTGGATAGCTCTGGAGTTGTATGGAAATTGCAAGATTGTTCGAGAAATAGGCCTATCGGTATAAAAAAGACGGTGACGTGAGAGATATAGAGTCATCAGTCATCAGTTTTTATTCGAAAAAAGAAGATAGATTCAGCCATTAGTTTTATTCGAAGAATAAGAGTGAGATTCAGGCATCAGTTTTAGTTATTTGAGAAAGATTAAGTGTTTGCTGTGAATATTCAACTTGGATTTGTGATTGAAGTTAGATCTCCGGAAGTTGTGATTTTATTTCGTCAATCTCTACGATACATCTGAATTACTGCTTGAGCTGAGAGACGGCGATTTTATTGAATTGTGAACTGTTTCGGAATCTCTTCGTGGGACCAAATTCACACCCTAGACTGGAATTTGAGACTTTAATTTTAGATCATTACATTAGATACAGGCCAGTACCGTTTTGTATTGTGATTAATTTTGAAGTTTGAAACTAGTATTATTTTGTTTTGTAATTAATTCCGAATGTTGTAACTTAATATCTGTCACTGTTATTATATAATTTATGTTATATCTGTTATATTTGTTAATAGTTTAGTGTAATAAATTATACAAGCTGTTATCTGTGTCTTTCTGTTGCGTTTAGTCTACGAAGAACTTAAAACATCAAAGAATACGTAACAGAAGTCTTAAATAACAGCCTTTCAAAAACAAAATAATAATAATAATCAAATATTAGATGCGGGTTATTGTGCGAAGAATGCCAAAAAAACAACACCAAAAACAAACTAACCCGAACACTTTTTAACATTTATTTTCTGTATTTTATCTTGCAAATTTCTAAAGGTTAAAACAGCACTAAATAACCCAGCAATGTTCAAAACTTACGCTTTTCCTGTTACCATGGGTGCATAAAAGTTTTTATAACATGTCGATTACACTTCCAAAGAGAAAGGAGATGACACATATACAAGACTTTCTCTTTCTTCCCCTTACTAACAAAAGTATTATATTGTAAATGCCGTGTATAATGTGCTTGGAAGACAAATATGTTTAATTAACTTACACTGTTAATTCTTTATCTTTAGCCAACCTTGCAGAAAGATTTTTTTGTTTGCATAATCGCCAGAAACTTCTTGTTCAACAGCCGTAGTTTGTTAGATTTTTCGGAACGAAGACCAGTAGCAAACACCGGACACCCCTCTAGCCTAAATATAACACCACCGAAGCATGTAACAAAATTCCGAACCCTGGCCTTCAGAAGGGCTTGGTTTCACAAGGGTAATTATAACCTTGAATATATTCTTACCGAATATCGCTGGTGCTGTTGTGGTTGTAAACTGTGTGATTTGAATTGCAGTAGGAAGCAAAATCTATTTTACTCTTTAATATATTGATAGCTAACTACTATTGAAATACGTTTAATCACTCTATAACAACTTTCCAAAATAGGTAACAAAATAAACTCGCAAATTAAAACATGGTTTCCTTAACTAAATATGTCTCGTCTTTCTAGCCATTTAGTTATAATTACACAATCAAAAGAAAACGTTAGTAACAAGTGGCGCTTCTTCGTGTTTCAGTGTGTTTTAGGGATAAAAATGAACATGTTTACATATTATCTTCAGTTATATATTTGATTTATTCACTGCTTTCGAAAAGTAAGATTAAATTGTTCTTTTCAATTAACACTATTATATAAAAATAACGGAAATGTGTAACTTATTTATTTTATTTAAGTCCTATATACAAATTTATAAATAACTCAAACTTTAGTATGCTTTCTTCATTAATGAAAATTAATTTGTTTTGAAAACTTACATGATCAGACAGAAACTACAAATTAGTACTAAATATAAATTTTTGAATGTGAAATAACTGTTAAATATATTAAGTTTCAGCATATGTGAAAAAACGAGATGTTTACTACTCAAAAAAATATTATAAATGTCTACATATGTATTTAAAGATTAAATATGCGAATAAACACACGTAATGTTTTAAAGTATTTTTTATTTCTTTATTCAGCTACTAGAAAATAGATTATCTGTTTTATCCACGGTGAGAGTCGGACAAGGAATTTGAGTGATATAGACCTATCCGCTTACCGTGTCGTTTTAAACTATTCTAAGTTAAGTTGTTGTTTTTAAATTAAGCACAAAGCTACACAATGGGCTATCTGCGCTCTGCCCACCACGGATATCGAAACCTGGATTTTAGCATGTAAGTCCGCAGACATTCCTCTGAGCCACTGGGGGGCATTCTAAGTTACTTGTTTTAGAATTAAAATCGTGTATGCTCATGTGTATGAACTTCGAGATACGTATATAAGAATTATACGATCAATGAATAAATGTAAATTCAAATTATTTCTTCGCTTTTTTGCAATAAATTTTACGTTTTATCTATGTTCTTTTTAAGTCTTAAAATACTGGTCATCACTAGGAGATTGTCACGAAGTTATCAAATTTGTTTCACTTTATTAACAAAAAATCTGATGGTTTAATCCAGTTAGCCGATTTTTTACTAATTTCGTTTTCAAGTTTTGGCGTTTAGAATACTTTATATATATTCGCGAATAGAACAGCACCATTACAAAACCTACCATTTTTGAGGGAATCAATTTTATTCCTTGACCGTTAACTTCAGTGCTATTTAAAAGAAACAAAACTAAACTCGCCAATAAAATATTTAAAACAGTCTTAACAGATTTACTTTTGTACAATCATTTTAGTACCTGGACTTGTTTCTGTATAGTTTTCTTTTTTTGCCTGTAATATATGTTCTTAATTGTCTATTACACAAGTCCTGACTGTTCTCGAAAGTTGTAGAACGTCCGTGTGGGTAAAAATCAACAATACTCATGTGATACAAGGGCTCGAAAACAGTGCCGAAATTTCTACAAACTCGCGTGATTACTATAAAAGCGGCTAGCCAAGAGACAGAATAAGTCGGATATTATTGGATAGTTACACGTACAGTCAGTACGCTATTGGCCTAGGAAGATGTAGGAAAACTACATAATTTGACTAGGAACGTGATAGATTTTGAACATTTCAAACCGTCAACTTCAGTGAATTATTTCGAATATTATTACTTCCATGAATACATAAGATATCTTTGCTGGAAAGAGATAGCTTGTACCTGGTGTGAGGCTAGCCAAGAAAAGCGTCATTAGCTTAAGTGAGGTGCAACGATATCAACTTAGAATTGATTTGGTCATCGTGGGCTTAAATCGTCGATAAAATATTCAGTTCCAGACGTATATAAAACTCAGTATTGTTTGTAAGTCTGTAAAACTGTTGTAACAACTATTAGTAATAATCGTTATTATAAATTGTATTTTTGTTTGTTTGTTTTTTAATTTCGTACAAAGCTACTCGAGGGCTATCTGTGTCGTCCCTAATTTAGCAGTGTAATAAGAAAGGCAGCTAGTCATCACTACCCACTCCCAACTCTTGGATTACTCTTTTGTCAACGAATAGTGGGATTGACTGTCACATTATAATGCCCCACAAATGAGAGGGTGAGCATGTTTGGTGCGAGGAGGATTCGAACCCGCGACCCTCAGATTAAGTCGAACGCCTTAATTCACCGGGCCATGCCGGGCCAGATTGGTGTTTGAATATTAAAATATACTTATGTTAAAAAAGAAATTGTGTGTATTAATTTTGGCAAATAACGTAAATTTGATGCATATTAACAGTAAATTAACTTCTAAATTTAAACTCTCTTTACTTCAAATGGTAATACGCTGACATACATAATATACAAAGTCAGCTGGTAAACTGAAATAAGTGGTTGTAGAATATGCAACGTGTTTTCCGTTCCGTTTAACCGCATGGTATCCGATAGATGTATGATATGTCACCATAAAACTATCAGTCAGGATTAAGCTAGCCTCTACTCTGTGTTTGTTAACCTAACGAACACATAAATATACCTTTTTATACCTAGGATTATGACGAACGAGATGAAGTGTAGAGTTATCTCGTATCATGATATCTCTGGGAATGATCTATTACCTTACTACAGAGTGATGTTGTATGTCATGCAATGGACATAGATAGATAGGCAGTAAGCGATATTTGCAAGGCTAAATGGTTCATACGGTAATGTTGATGTCCATGAATAGATGCCATGTGACTGACAAGCAGCTTGCCATAAAGGCAAACACTTGTGGCTCATTTTTAAACAACAGCAATACTTGAAACATTGAACTTACTGTAACACTTTAGTTTGTGTGTATTTTTAAAGTTTAGAAAAACTGATCATAATGGAACGTGCAATGTATTGTCCAAAACTCGAATCTCGGAGACTACTGTACCGATCATCACCAATCATAACTGGATACTATTTATATAACTAGGCAGTATTCATGAAGTGTACATGAAAGAAACACCACTTAAACTTCTTGATCGGTTGGTTGTTTGTTTGTTTTTGAATTTCGCACAAAGCTACTCGAGGGCTATCTTTGCTAGCTGTCCCTAATTTAGCAGCGTAAGACTAGAGGCAAGGCAGCTAGTCATCACCACCCACCGCCAACTCTTGGGCTACTCTTTTACCAACGAATAGTTGGATTGACCGTCACATTATAACGCCCCACGGCAGAAAGGGCGAGCATGTTTGGCGCGACGGGGATGCGAACCCGCGTCCCTCAGATTACGATTCGCACGCCTTAACAACCTTGGCTATGCCGGGTCCTCTTAAACGTCTGTCCTCCCCACCAGCGGCACAGCTGTAGAAACCAAGTTTTGATACCAGTAGAAGGCAGTGTACAGATAGCCCATTGTGTTAATTTGTATTTAATTGCACACAATCAGTCTTAAACCTTTGAAAGCATACATAATAGCTGTGACAACGCGGTAACTAAATGTTATATGGTACTGGAGCTTACCTGTAACAAGTGTATAAACTTAACCTAAATTCGAAAGGTACATTCAAATGGATATTTCTATTGCATATCTACGACATTTTAGACATATCAATCTGTAAAATAACCCGTTCAACTGTTAATAAACAGTCGTTAGTCGACTTGGGCGAAGTTCATTTAATTTCGTCTGTTTCTTTATTATTTAACCCGTGTTTTTTACTTAATGTCCAAAGATAATCCACGAAGACCACGCTTAATATTTTGTGACAGTCACAATTGAATTTTGCAGTTCCAAAGACATCCAACATAAGCGAGATAAATTCGTATTATTTTTAATCTTCTGTGGCATTATAAGATTGATAATACCAAAAACGAAACAATTAAAGGAATTGTTACATTAACTTGATCATGCCAGAAGAGAAAAAATTAAAATTAAAATGTGTAAATTAACGCGATAGAAACCTTGATTCGGATGTAAAATATTTTAAAATTAAAGTTTTGTCAACTTTGACGTGTCTGCTTCTTTTTTCCATTATTCACACTATTATGGGATGTAATATGACGAGTGGATCATCTCGTCATACATTTGTTTATACGTTTGTGCAATAATTTAAAGAACCTAAAGGTTTTTTTTACATGAACAATATTCCTTAAAAAATGATATTTTATGCGAAAGTGCTAAGTATCAAGTGTTATTATTATTCACTTACATGAAAACTGGTTATAAATTGATCAAATCCGATCAATTTTTGTCAACGCCTGAGTCAAGAGTCTGGCATGGCTAAATGGTTGAGGTACTCGACTCGTAAATTAAGAATCGCAGGCTCGAATCCCCGTCACATCAAGCATGTTCGTCCTTTCAGTCGTGGGGGCGTTATAATGTGGCAATCAATCCCACTATTCTTTGGTAAAAGAGTAATCCAAGAGTTGACAGTGGGTGATGATGACTAGTTGCCTTCCCTCTCATATTGTTAAATTAGGGACGGAACAGATAGTCCTCGAATAGCTTTTTTGTGAAATTTAGACCAAATCAAACTTGAATCAAACAATATAGAGTCGAATTTTTAAACACCCTTAAAAATTTTAACTATCGTCATAAAACTGCAAATAAAAATTCTTTTGTATGATGTAATGGGTTGAGATTATATAATATAGTGATTAGCGCAGTTGATTGTGAGTCTAAGGGTTCCTGATTCACTTCCTATTGCTGCAAGAAACTTCTCTGAATTTAGAACTTGGCTGTATTTGACAAAATTTAATTTCTAATTACATTAGTCAAAAACTGAGCAGTGAGAGGTGTTGAGTATTTTCCTTTCCCTTAGTCCATCTGTTTAAAATTGAAGAAGGATAGCGCAGATGATTCATGTATGCTAAACAACAAATTATAACCTAAATAGACAAATACATATTTATGACTTCTCGAGTGAGTACTATTTTATATAACTAAAATATTGTTTAATCATATAGCAATTGTAATGCATCATTAGATTATTATTTTTGCTGATTCTGATTGCTTACTGAAATGAGCTTTTTTGTTGTTTGAAGCCATTCCTTCTAAATTTAATCTACCTAATGGTATGATTGACAAAATGGGTATAATAATTTACAGAAAATACAATATGCTCACAAATACGTAATTTAGACGTTTCGTTTCCAAGATCAATAAAACATTTTGAGATGATTTAACCAGAGAAATCAAGATTATTGTTTTTCAGTATTAAAATTTGTGTTCAATTAATATTGAAAAAACAGCAACTTTGGTAACTTGTCAGCTGTAACTGATAAAAAAAGATTTTGCTTTACATTGTGCCCCCAAAACTTCGGTTTTGTGTTTTTACTCCCCATACGTATACACGTTAGAAGGAAAGAAGTTCCTTAATTGTAGAATATATACACGTGACTTATATATTCCTGTGCAATATTTTGTTGTTATCCATCAACTATGATTAATGTACAAAAATAACAGTGAGTTGTTAAGCCTTCATACAATGTTGTTAAAATGTCACTAACAAGATATCTTGGTATTAAAAAAGAAGAGGACGAAAAGCCTGCAAGATTAAAATGTGAAAAATAAATGTTACAAAAACTAAATAATAGTATGAAGAGAATATCCACCTTTTTCTGAATATGCATCGTGCCTCTGTAATTTATGACTTAGTAGAAAGATCAATTACATTTTATCTGATCTCGAGCGGCGGAACCAGTTCCACATACAATACGGTCGTTACACAAAGTAAAAGAGGCTTATGTAAGATCGGCTAGGTCATAGATGGTTGTGTATTGTGCTAAAAGGTAATTACTTGATATAACCGACTGTATCAATAATGAGCTTCAGAGTAACATTTAGTAATTTGAGTGTTAAACAGATTTCTTAAATCCAAAATTAAATGGGTTGTATAGCGTTAGGTATGGGTCATTTGATGGTACATGAGGTTAACAGGTTAGGAAGAAGATAGTGTTACTAGGTACCATTGTTGGCATACTGGTAACTTAGTCCTGACATTTTTACTGTACAATACTAACTGTGCTATAATTATGAATTAAAGAATATGCCAGTGTCTTTCAAGGAAGATTAAATCGTGTTACAATGTTGTACTGAAACGTTTGTTTGTTTGTTTTTGGAATTTCGCACAAAGCTACTCGAGGGCTATCTGTGCTAGCCGTCCCTAATTTAGCAGTGTAAGACTAGTAAGACAATAAGAATATTTAACTTGCATGTGCATAACTACAAACTTGCATAAGTTCTACTTCAGAATCTCTTTCTTCATTGTCTGAACCACTGTCCCCAGTTTCTGAGTGGAACACTAAATGCGTGACCAAACATCAATATAACACACACATAGAAGAGGCATCTCTTCTAATGTAAACTAATCAATGAAAGTTTCATCTGTCACCCAAAATTGTCTCGCATTGTACACAACTTGAAGCCATTATTATGAATTTATACACGTCATTTCAAGTGTTGCTTCGTTCTACTTTACCATAACTATGATCAGGCCTAGTTTAATGAATCATTAGGTTCCTTACGATGATTCCTTGTCAATAGAACTGTACTGACAAACATTATCACATTCGCTTTCTTAAAAGTAACTATAAACCTTAGTGTCGTCCCATTCTTCTTCATAATTACCATAAAAGACAAACAAGCACCTTCCAATGATTGTAGTAATGATGCTCTGATGGGTTCCGTTACTGCAGCACCCCTGAGAAATGCGTGAGATTGAGTTTATAGAATTTTACGAAATATCTTTTGTGTTTAAAAGTAGAATGATTTTCCTCTAAATGTGCTCGTGCATTGAATGTTTTTGAGTTTTGTTTCACTAAATTTGGACTGTTTTCTTGCATAGCTGCAGCTCACCTACTCCCAAAATATCATAGCAAATCTCAATTACTTTTTTCCAACATCAGATTATCCAAGACACGAATCTGCTTAATGGCTTGAGATATCTCAAGTTTTGACATAGTTTTTAGGCAGAATGATCTATCTGTTATTTTTACATAGATTAACTGACAGGAGACTACTTTCATCTTGAAAACGAGGCCTTTCCATTCTGATGAAGTTCTCACTTGAGATTTAGGAAAGAACAAGAGAGAGAAAAAGAGAAGTACAGCACTTTGTATAAGTGTTAAAAGAAAAGAATATTTTATCATTCTTTCCATTTTATGGGACCAATTCTTCCATGTTATTAAAGATTGTAAATTTCAACAGCATGGTGATGTTTAACTGATCCATATTGACAAGTGAATGAGCAAGGATGAAATAACTTATCTTTTTTTATAATTTTCAAATACTTGTATAAGAGTTCTGCTTGAATAAACATAGTGATCAAATTTAGGGTCTGAAATAATTGTCATGATACCCCAACTATATAGAAAGAAGCCAGCACTAAACTAGTATATGTTAGAAGAAATCGATTTAATAGCACTCCACAAATAAACCTTGACAAAAACAGTTTTAAAAGTATGTATTATGGTTTGTTGTATTACCATAGCTTAAAAAAATGTAGAAAATTGCCAGAAGAACAGAGAGTTCAGAAAAAGCTTGACTTAAATCTGGTTGGACTCTCTGACAAACTGTTGCAGACTTTAAATGTTCCTCAAACACTGTCGAGTATACTATAGATGGTGAGGCTGAAATAGATAAATAGGAAATGAAGAGGAAAAACACCTAAGCTTTATTGTACTCTTCTTAAGTTTCTTTGCTTATGCTGCCTTTGGGACAGAAGGAAGACTGCCATTGATCTCGAGCATAAGATAAACGATCATGTACCAAATGACAGAAAAGTGTTAAGATCTACAGTATCAAGAAGATATCAGAATGGAATATTTGGTTGTATAGCAGTTAAAAAACAACAACTTTACTTTGACTTCCAAATGTTTCAAAAGATTAAAATTTTCTTTCAAATACAAAAATAAACTGTTGATTGTTGGAAAAGGGTTTTATGGATAGATGAGTCCAAGTCTGAAATACTTGTTTCAAAGTGTAGGTTGCCCGTCTGGCGGAAAAAAGATACTGACCTTAAGGCATAGCACCTACCATAACGCATGAGGTAGGAGGTATGGTGATTTTGGAGTGTTTTAATGCTGAGGTGACAAGAGATATTTGCAAAATGGAAAAAATAATGAACAAGCCTCATTATAATCAGATATTGATCCCTCATAGTATAACCAGTGACGTACGTGTTATTAGCTAAGAAAGATGCTGCTGTAATCATTCAAATGACGTAATAACCCCTCTCAGAGCCCTGATCTCAACCCAATTGAACAAATCTCTGATTTTGTAGATCTAAAACTTGATAAATCAAACGATATTTCGAAAAAAAAATATTATACAAGTGTATTAAAGACATTTGTAGTAAAATTTCAAAGAATTTTGATTAAAATATATTGCTACAATGCCTGAAAGACTGTCTGCAGTTATTAAAGCAAAAAAGGGCACACAAAATATTAACTATTTGCTGAACTCAAGTACTTCCACTGAGGTTCTTTCTATTGTACTAAATATAAATGCCCCCCATTAGTACAGCGGTATGTCTCCGGATTTACAATGCTAAACTCAGGGGTTCGATTCCCCTCAGTGGGCTGAGCAGATAGCGCGATGTGACTTTGCTATAAGACAAACACACTAAATATAAATATTAATAAAATGTAGATGTTTCACCTGTGATGTACCTTCCACTATTCTTTCAATGAAGCCTGAAGTGTAATTTTTGACTTTGTTCTAATACTTTTGCTCAGTACTGTTAGCGAACTTTAAATTCTGCAATAAAAAAGTCCTGACCATAGTACCACCATTTTTGTTAATTAGTTATTTGATGTTACCCTAAGTTACACGTAAAACGAACAGTCGAGTTACCAGATTGCAACAAAAAGAAATCTGATAAGATTTGCACAGTTGAGTTGTAATTAGGTACAAATCTACTGCAACTGACGTAAACTAACACAATTGTTTAACTTTATAAAACCATTTTGTTCAATATAAATGGCACGTGAACTTTGGAAGTGCATATATACTTAATGTTTTCTCAACAAAAAAATTAAGAAATATGTTCTTTCTGTCTTAGACAAATTTTTCGTAGGGGGGTGTGTGCTATAGTTCATTTCAGAGAAAACAAATTTTTACGCTGATCCCAACAAGATATACTTCTTAGTTGCATCAGCTACATCCAATTTTACAATCAGTTAGCATTCTAAGAATGCTACGTCACAGATAATGAAACATATGCCATTAAAAGAAAACGGAAACCAGAGCTTTTGACATTATTATCACTATACAGAATTAAACATTCATCAAGATCTACCTAACCTCTTAATTAGTAGTTTGGTAAAGTGTGAAAATAGGCTTAGCTCTAACTAAACTGTTAACAAGTATGTCATTTGAAGGTCTCAGGTATCTAATTCACAAGTTTGTAAGTAGATGTAGAAGCTTCAATGCAAAATGTTAAAAAGCTGTATGAATTAATATATGCGTGTTTGTGCGTAATAAATTACATAATGGTTTAGTTTATAGCAGCTGTATATCTTACTGTCGGTTCTGGCGACAAGTATCCAAAATAAGTCATGCTCCTCTATGTCTAGGTAATAATTATCTCATTTTTAATTGCTGTTTTTTTTCTTATTCTTTCCCTGATAATATGTATTATATCTGTACTAAAACTGACAGAGTTTTTACTGCAACGACAGAATTGTTGTTGTTGTTATTGTTTTTTGTGGGGAAGGAATTCATCGACACTAGCACAGTGTATTATACACAGCCAACAATAATGTAATATATTGTACATATTCAACAGTAATATAATATACTGCACACAGCTAACAATAATATAATATACTGCACACAGCTAACAATAATATAATATATTGTACATAGCCAACAAAAATATAATATATTGTACATAGCCAACAATAATATAATAAATTGCACACTGTGTGTTATGCCAACATGCTTATAGATTCGATCAACATGTATATATAATTGTACGTATGCGTTAATTTATATAACACGTGTATGTCATGGATTCTCAAACTTCCTTGCTCAACAAAATTAAATTCATTAAATTATTGTGTATTTTTTTCATTTACTAATCCCCTCTTGCATCTCGGACACAGCTCTTAATTGGGGAACCTCAATTAACCTTTATTAATCATATAAAATACCATGTGACAACGTGTTGTGTTATTTAACTGACTTTCCTAAGGTTTCAAGGTTGTAAATTCTAACATTGACAGGTACATTGAATGTATAAGCTTGCGATCATGCTAAAGGTACGTATAGATGTATTGTACACATACAGTGTATTATGCTACCGATTGCCAGGTCACGATTCATTAAATTGCTTGTTAAATTGTAAGATTACAAACGGTGCTGAAAATGTTCTTCAACGTGACTTACACATTCTTAATGGTGCATATAAAACCTGATTTACTTTAATTTCGCAAAAACCTACACGAAGGCTAACTACGCTAATCGTCCATAAAAACTATGATAAAAAAGAAAAAAAGAACTAGTAATCACCACCAACCGCCAACTCTTAGGGTACTCTTTATCAACGACAAGCAGGATTGACCGAACTTTACAACGCCACCACGGCTCAAAGGGCCAACATGTTTGGTGATAAGGATTCACACCCGCAATTCATAGTTGAACGCCTAATTTACCTACCAGGTTATTCTAGACCATGAAACTTGAGCAGTAGTTTACTACTGTAAACGATATTACCAGTTTTTGAAACACTTTAAACTTTTGTTAAACATATTTTTTTTTCACGAGAATAGTAAGAATCGTTATGCCAAAGCTCGTGTTTTTAGTATCCAATATGGTCTTACCTCTGTTCTTAAGTTCTTTTTCATTTTATTTATTTTATTCTTGACACCATATATGCTCGCCCTTTCATCCATGGGGGAAGGTGGTTATAATCTGACTTTCAGTCCCACTATTCTTTGGTGAAAGAGTAGCCCAAAAGTTGACGGTAGGTGGTGATGACTAACTGCCTACTCTGTAGTCTTACACTACTAAATTAGGGACGGCTATCACAGATAAACCTCGTGTAACTTTGCCCGAAATTCAAAAACAACAACAACCTTTTATTCACATCTAAGAATATCTTTTCATAAATATATTAAAAAAGTGAAAAAAGTAAAAACAATGATTTAAAACAACGGAATTTTCTTTGAAGCACATCATTGTGAATGTTAATGATTATCACTTCATTCTCTTTAACAACCACGGACAAGCATAATAAAGTGAATAAACAATTAACTTATTCAACAACGCATGGTGGTCATGACTAGCTGCCTTCCCTCTAGTCCTACGCTGCAAAATTAGGGACGACTAGTGCAGATAGCCCTCGTGTAGCTTTGCGCGAAATTCAAACCAAACTAAACTTCCTGTCGAGTGAAAATTTAGACTGTCTTTTTTTAATTAGGTAATACGAAAATACTTTTTTTCCTAAAGAGTTTGTTTGTATGTATGAATGAAGCTACACAACACAATGAGCTGTGTTCTCTCCACCACGGGTATCGAAACAAGGTTTCCATCGTTGAAATTCCTCACCATAACGCTGTACTACTGAGGGAGGGGACATTTTTAAAAAGAGACTTAACAAATGTTGCTTGTTTACAGACTGGATTGTGGCTACAAGACTTCGAAGTTTGAGGCTCTGTGCACGCTCTGCACTTTTAGTTACGGGTATGTTATAAGCGTTACAGTCAATCCCATTATTTAAATATAAAAGAATCAGGATAAAACCCTTGAGGCAAAGAACACTGCACACTAACTACAATCTTTCTGATCAATTGTTAGGGGCGGATATATATATGAACATAGGAATCTCTGGCTTCGCTTCCTTGAACATATGTGCGTAACGTATTATTCAAGTTGAAACTTCCAATCCTGATTCTAAACTCTTTTTTTTTTACTCCGTTTATGATTTGTTGCTCATCGTTTACTCTTCTAAGAACGTCTCAGTAAGACTGGAGAAATATCTGGAAATGCTTTGATCTTCGTTTTCTATACTAAGAAATTTCTATAACTAAAACACCTTTCTCTGGAATTACTAATACTTATATTAGTTCATAGTGAATGTACTAAAATGAAACCATTTTATTATTTCCCTGCAAGCGTAATAAAGCTATGCCTGTTTAAAAACTTTCGATACTTAGATCAAACATAAGCATGTGTTGTATTTGTAATTGCTTGAAAACGTTTTTGTAATTACCCCAAAACTAAAAACGTGTTGTGTTTGTGGTTGTTTTAAAACTTTGTAAAATAAAATAAAAACATTTTGTATGTGTAGTTACTTAAGAACATTTGTATAATGATACTAAAAATAAAAACATACTGTTTCTGTTGCTACTTGAAAACGTTTGTGTAATTACAACTGAATGTAATGTATATGTAGTTGTTTAAAATCGCTTGTATTATTAAAACAAAAATAAAAACATTTTGTGTCTGTAGTTACTTAAACACTTTTGTGTAATAAAGCCAATGAAACAACTGTACTGTCTTTATAATGGCTTAAAATGCTTTTATATTTAATCCCAAAGTTGTTGCTTAAACTAGGTTTTACTATTAAACCAAATGTAAAAGCCCGTTGTGTCTATAGTTGTTTAAACGTTCCTATGGTTACACTAAATGATAAAATGTTTTTGTTTGTAGTTGTTGAAAGTATTTTTGTAATTTAAACAAAAGTAAGAACCTATTATATCTATAGTTGCTTGAAACGTTTTTATAATTAAAACGAACTGTAAAATGTATTGTGTCTATAGTTGCTTTCAACTCTAACTACATGTATTTTACTCTAACAAACTTTGTTAGTGATGTAAAGTTCGTAATTATTTCCAGTCTCCAGGCTGCGATGACTTCATTGAATGTAATACCATTTCAACAATGTTGGTAAATTCTGAGTCCACTTTACAATATCTAGCGAAATGCATCGTTGAATATCATACGAACGTACTAAGTAGTGCCAAGTAATCAATAATATAAACTTGTTTGATGTACAACAAGTACCGAAAAGTGGTGTTTGATGTAAACTGTTTATGATGGGAACAAAGAATGACATTAAAAAGTATCAGGTCCAAATTAGAGAGAGAAACAAAGAAATTACTCCAAAAATAAAATACGAAACTTTTGTTATTAAACGGTTTTTCTACCAAGTAGATAAGAAAACTTCAATTTAGTAGCACCTCTAATTCATTGAAAATTGTTACTTATTCAGTTTCATTGACAATATTTTGATAGATACAATGACAAAAAAAACATCAGCATTTTCAAATTCAGAACAATAACAGTTATGATATGACAGGTTCAACTTGTTTAAAGGGGCAACAGTAACAAGTATGGACCAAAGGCATTGTAAACGTTTCTGCATCTGTGTGGTATACTTTAATCAATGGACAGATGACATTATAAATATCCTTGTCTCATTCCTCACTCAGTTCTATGCCAATCTTTGTGACATTTCGTGGCTTTGAGGTACACGGCATTTAAAAAATATAAAGAGGCATGCTATGAGATTTAAATCGCAAATAAGTACTGGTCAGTCATTTATCGCTATTGTTCTTGTTTGGGCCACTATCGTTCATTGGGGAAGACTGAACATTGGGCATTATTTTGCATGAGGACAAAATTTGGTCCACTTTCACTTATGATACATGGGAAGTACATTAAGATCTGTTCATCTATTGATACTAAGCTTTCCTATGTCATTACTAAACAGCAAATGATGTGCCAATATTCAATGAATTTTTATTAGGCGTAAGCATACTACCAATTTCCAGAATATAGATATTGACACAGCCACAAATAATAACTCCTGTTCACATCAGACTTTCAGACTCACGTCATTCATCAATTTTCTGAGAGAAAATAGAATTAAAATGTTTCAATATTATCTGGTTACACGGTGATGCACGACACATGTAGAAAACATGTTGCTTTATATGTCCTTTCCATCCTATTAAGCAAGAAGTTTGGTGCCTTTTGTAAAAATACTGCACTTCATTGGGCATCGTAGCTCATGAACTGTTCTTGAGAAGTTTGTTTCTCACTATATGTTACTTTTTTGTGTGTGGAGTGAACGCAACAGAAAGACACAGATAACAGCTTATATAATTTATTATAATAAACTGTTATATATGTGACAGATATAAAATAAATTATATAATAACAATGACAGATATTCAGTTTAAAATTAATTACAATACAAA
The DNA here is from genome assembly GCA_011833715.1 of Carcinoscorpius rotundicauda. NCBI lineage: Eukaryota > Metazoa > Arthropoda > Merostomata > Xiphosura > Limulidae > Carcinoscorpius > Carcinoscorpius rotundicauda. Next base: position 53,377,704 of record CM022399.1, on the reverse strand, counting down.
ATGGTACTGGTCTGTGTCCAATATAATGATCCAGAATGAAAGTTCAAAAGTCTAGATTAGAAATCCAAAATTCCAGTCTAGGGGGTGAATTTGGTCCCACGAAGAAATTCCGAAGTTTGAATGGAGAAGTCCAGAAACAATTCACAGTCCAATAAATTTGACGAAGTTCTTTTTACGATGTCTTTGATGAATCTCTCAAATTTGTCGTTTTCCAACTTGCCTCGGTCTCCCCTAAACAGTCCTGTACGTGTTGATCTTCAGTATAACCAGTAATTCGAATAAATCGTAAAGATTGATGAAATAAAATCACAGTTTTTGTAGATCTAGCTCCAGTTACAAATCTAAGTTGAATAAACACACAGTAAACGTTGAGAAATTTCTCAAACGAAGACACACCTCTTGAATCGAATAAAAATGAATGACTGACTCTCGCATCGCCGTCTGTTTATATACTAGTAGGCCTACTGTGTTCTCGAACAATCGCGTAACTTCCACAGAATTCCAGAGTAATCTGCACATGTCTGTTTTTGCACGAGGCTCGTTTATACACTAGGCCAGTATACATTCTATTTATAGGCAAATGATCGATCTACCTAATTCTAGAAATTTCTAAATGAATAACAACATATTTTATTGGTTTGAACTTCGAAACAATAATATAAACAACAACATGGCATTTCAAACGCTTTATACATAACACTATATAATACTGTTTACAAGTAATTTGGGACACTTTAAACACTTCAGTGTAACAAATGAGACTAGACTGTTTAAAATCACCACTTAATTGATAAGTGTAATGGCTAATGAGATAACTAATGTTAAAACAATGGCCAGAGAAGCGACTGACATTATTTCATAAACATTTTATTTTTCGTATTGTATATTGTGCACAGTTCTCCTCTATGTTGTCACCTATGAAACTATCAGTTATTTGTATATATTAGACTAGAGTTATGAGCAGATGCTTAATGGTGCCGTTGTCATGATTAAAACACAATAGCAGACTAGTAAGACTAGTGTATTATTGTTACTTATTAACAAAGAACGAACTTCTTATACTTCTAGTATATGTCAAATAAGAAAATGTGAGTTAAAATAGTCATTCCCTATATAACAGTAGTTATAACGTGCTGCCACCAGAGTGAGTTATATGTAACTATTGATCACAATACACAATGATTAAAGACACTAATAAATTGACACCAATGTCAACAGCAAAAGCGCGACTTCAATATCTTGTTTTGAATAAATCTGATCTAATGTAAATATTTTGATTCTCTGTGGTTACAAAGTAGATATTTTTGCAAATTTCATTTTATAATAAAGCAAAATAATAAACAGTCGTATGTGCCGTAAATGAAACATAGTTTGAGTTCATTAACTGTTTTAATATGCTATTGCTTTATAATGAGGATTTAGGGTAAGGTGTTCCCTCCCACGCTCGTATTGTACCAATGATGTGTATTTCCGCCATAGTCTTGACCCAAAAATTACGTCATCGTCTCACATTAATAACTGCGTCGTTTTCTGTGCCATTTTCATAGAGAGTCTGTACCACGATCCTCCAGTCCAACGTTCCCGATCCCTCCAATGAACATTGAAACGAATATTTAAGTAAGTAGAATGGACTTACTAAAAGCAATATTTATTGTAAATTGCAGTTGTTATGAGTTACGTGATGGCCATTTGACAACAGCTTGAGGAACAGTTTTATCCAATCTCGTGGGTAAAACGGATTGATATCAAAAGATATGCACTTTTTCAATACCTAAGAAGTCTGCGTTTAGTTTTATTTTAAACAGATATTACATTGCTAATAAGACAGTTATCGTTTTGAAAATTTTTGCTTTTTCAAGATATTCATCTTAATTGTGCAAAATTCTATTCAAAGTTAAGGTGGTCGTATTACTCCACTTTCCCTATTACCAAAAACTAATTTTTTCTCCAAAAACTTCTTTATTTGAATGGATTGCGTATCTGTACCTTCTTAGTGTGTAAAACTAGAATCATGTGTCTACACATATAAAACTAAGACCATGTATCTGTACCTTATTAGTAATACAACAAACAGCAGTGGGTCGCTGATTAACGAGTACTGTAACTTTTATACTTACCATAACGACTATAATAAAAGAATGAGCAACTATAATAGAATGAGCAACAGATTAAAAAACAACACTTGGAGGTATGACGCACGCATGATTTCATTTTTTTGATTTTTGTCCTGCAACATTAATAAGAATAGCAGCACATTAACATGCTTTCATTATCTTACAAGCCTTGACCTAATACAAGACACCATCCATCTGTAAAAACACACATAACAACTGTGACATTGTACTTTAAGAGGCAGTAGAGGTAATACCAATGACAGTAACTTTAAGAGTAAAAAACTAAGAGCACGAATTAGATTAAGAACTCCTTGCTTTCCAGCAAGATAAAGTGTGCCCTCCTCAGATCAACAAATACATCCACATTACTTCTAGCACTTTTAACAACGGTTGAAAGTAGTGCAAAATGGTGTCCTATACACTTTAATTCAAATTATCATGTTATGTGACTTCTGATGCGGCAGTAATTTAAAGGTTTCTGATTCAGTAGATTCTTTGGACTTTGTATATGCAAGAATTGGAAAGCCAAAGGGATTGTCTCAAATAAAAGGATCTTAAATCTGCAATTCCAACAAAATATTGAGAAGTGATGCAAAAATCTGATGGAGTGATGCCAAGTGCAATTTTTTAAAGTTCGAGTCTTTACCGAAGTGACTGAAATGATAATTTTATACTCACTTACTATGCAATAGAGCAGCAGTTTATTATTTATTTTACGAATTAGATAATATCTTGATATGGTAAATGGCTCGTTATGTTTTGTACGTATAGTTATTTACCATCTGGTCATAGAGGTATTGCTTCAACTCTAATCTATAAAATTTGGACACTTACAGCACTGAAATTATAAGAAATACCTAAGTTTCCATTTCTACGTTTTTTTGTGTTACCTGGTTGAAATTGTAGGTTTTAATGTTTCATTAATACAAAGTTCTTATGGTTTTAAAGTATTAAAAAGCAGTAAAATAATTGGCGGACATTGTGGTTTCTAATTTTTCACCGTGCTCGAGAAATGACGAAATATGCAGGGAAAAAAATATTTTTTTCTTGGTGAAGAAAAAAGTCGGGCATTATCAGAAAAAAATACATGTTACAGTTCGGTAAGAAAAAATCAGTGCTATTAACGAAATTTGGTTTGAGTAATTTTGTTCCTGCTATCAGAATTTTTAGGCAACAAATACTCTACACAAAATATTTATAATATGTAACATTTGTACATTTATACCAGGAAATCTTCTTAAAATATGTAAACTACTACTACTGTTAGAACTGAAGACCGTAAGAAAATAGATGGCAGGAAAGACGACGGTTACAAAAGATGGCAAGAAACACTAGTAAACAGTTTTTATTATTATTTTATCAGAGAAAATACTTTAGTTGCAGAAACTTATATGAAGAATAATCAATAACCTTTATTTTTTCTCATGGCTGAGAAACCTGCACGTGCAATACTTGATCATCATTTAACAGATGACTTGCTGATGTTAGATCTTTGGTGATATATTTTAAATGTGTAAGCAGCTGGATCAATAAATGAAAGAGCTAGTACTAAACAAAATATTTTATAGTTTAACAGAGAGAGAAGTCTCTAGTGCGTAGGGCATGCTGCATTTAATATAATATGGTAAAAAAGTACTTCACTTGTCAGCTATGTACGACCCTGATTATAGAGGAAACGGAAGTTTTTGTTTTTTTTTAATCTCTGAAGGCTAGTGCGGCTAACCGCAACATAAACAGAAGGACTTTCAATGTTTAGTCCGTAAACTGTAATGACAGTAAAATAAATATAAAAGTTCTGTACGCGTGATTTACACCCAGATAACGTAAGCTCATAAAACGTTCTTCCGGTGTCAGCTGTAGACAACATAAACAGGCCCACTTTTACATGAGGCTTACACCGAAAGTAATAAATACTAAACAAATGCCTTTAATGCCTTAAGTATAGTGAAATAACCAAACATGAATAAATATTCAAAAATTGATGTTTGTTTCTTTCTGATTAAGCACAAAGCTTAATAGTAGGTTATCTGTGTTCTGCCCTTCAGGGGTACTGAAACCTGGTTTCTTCCTTGTAAGTCTGAAGACATACCGCTACGGGGCAATTGATGTCTGATAAATGTTATCGTTTAAGATGACAATATTCATGTAATTGGGTCAGATTATTACTTAGCTATTCTAACACATAGGACAATGTAAAGTGTTTAATTTTCTCTCTACAGAGAATCGGAATTCATTTAAAAATGTGAGTATCAATAACAATTATAATTAATTAATTTTAGTAGCAAATATTACTGTATGAGAAATACACTTATAAGAACTGTAACACCTAACAGAAACTGACATTTAGAAATACTGAAACTAATCACATCTGTTTTAACATGAAAGTGAAAATGATGATATATACTTAACTTCATTGAAGACATTGAAGTATGAGCTGAAGTAAGTTAGACATAATTTAAAAAAAGGCTACAAGCGCCAGAATATTGTATTTCTTTCTTTCTCAACGTTTCAATTATGCAACATCGTTTGGAGCAACCTAATCTAAGACTTATAATCACTAGGAGAAATTACGTGAAGAAAACGCTGAACAAAGAAATAAATTAATTTGCGTAAATTATTTAAAATTTCCAGACCTTTTGTATTCTGACTTCATCTGTTACTTTCTTCATTTCTAACAGCTGTTATTAGTAAAATGTTAATGATAAAATGAATACAGACGGCAAAGTGTGCACAATGTGTACGCTAGTTCTTGAATGTACAATCTTAACAATAGCACAGTATACCACTAATATAGACCTTCAGTTAAATAATAAAAGTGTGCTAATAAAACTGTACTGGATTGGATCACTTGATGATTAATTAATAAATATGCAGTGGTTATATTCTTATTTATAGCTTCAGAAATACAGCCCCTACCTACCTGTTAATGATGGCGTTACCAGGAAATCAACAATAGTTAGTAATCCAATTACAAAAATTGGCATTTTTTTTTTAAATTGCTGAATAATTGATGGTTTCGAATGTTGTGGTCATCGAGAGTGTACTTCACATTCACTCTTCGTCGTTTCTTTCAGGATATTCTCTGCAAAGGAGAAATGAAATTTGAACTTTGACAAAACTCTACAGAGTTACATTTTTTTCCCGGCTCAAACCTACAAACTAAGTCTTACTGCGTTTAGATAGTGAATGATATATATCTGTACATAAGAATAATCCAAACAACATTTTACTGTCAAAGCATACAGCTGTAAAAGATATTCAGTATAAATAATTAAAACATGATTAATATATAATACAACTATATTCCTTTAAAATTCTATTATGAATGCAATAAACACTTGAAGTATATCTTGTGTAATAAAAGTGATAGTTAAAGTTTTAATTAGTTATTATTTAATTTTTGCTTTTGAATGCAAAGCTACACAATGAACTACCTGCGTTGCACCCAACTGTATGTATCAAATCATGAATGTAATTGTTTTCAAATTGGCCACATTACCGGTGAACAACCCGAAAGCAAATAGTTATTAATAAATAATTATTAAAAATGTGTAAAATTAATCTAAATATCTACTTTAACATCAATGTGCTATTCTTGATAATCATTTGAATTAGACACTCACTTTAATAGCATTTGTAGCACCATAGCGTTTATTTCAATTCTACAAACTATATAATGGTTAAGAATAGTTCGGGGGTTAAGCGTTCCCAGCTTGTTATGTACAATAGATGCAATAAATGGGTTTTATTTGGAGGAACTATAGACTATCATATACGTTTAAGAAAACGAGAGGTTATGATATTTATTTTATACTTAGAGTTAACAGGTTGAAGATTAGCTTAGCTAAAGTTGGGGAAATAGATAACGAGAAGTACAAACAGACTGTTGGAACTACAACAGGCCTTTAAAAGAAGCTTAAGCATTTACATGCAAGGGATGCATCAGCTAAGCTTAACAATGATGGTCAGGAAGTTAGAAAGGGAAGAGTTAAAATAGTGAACTTAATCTTAAAGACCCTATTCTATTGAGCAACGGATTTCAGTCCTTGCATATGTAGAAAAGGAACTATTGGAGAGAGAAAAAGCAAAAGAAATAAAAGGAAAATAGATTATGAAATTAAAGAGGTTATAGTTATAGGTGATTGACACAGCGTGTGAATAGAATAGTCTTTGGGGTAAATAGGGAGTAAAGAATTAGATTAAGCTAGCTGAGGCGCAGGTGGAAGACAACAGACAGAGCAATATATATAATGAAGGGAACTGGCAACTGATATAGTCCTTGTTGTGCACATATTGGTCTAACCGTGTAAGATACAGGAGCTAGTTAATAAGTACAAGAAACTGATAAAACATTTAAAGATAAATAATATAAATTAATTATGTCAGAGATAATGGCCAAGAAGTAATTGTTTAGATGAAATTTTTGTAGGTCATTAGGGCTAAATGCTAGGCTGAAATTAATACCTAAAAATAAGCAAGTTGACTGGTTGGGCTCGTAAGATCAGTTTAGTAGGAGGAGAGAACTTTATGATTTACATTTAAATAGAAAGGATAAAGGCATGCTTGTCAGGTTTGTCAACTTAGTTTAAAGGAAATTTTAAATTGGACTAGGTAGTGGTGACGGCAAAATTGAGATGTAGAAGAAAGGTCAGCATAAAAATAAGTAAGAATGTATTTATAAGAATAGATTTACTTGTTACTATTTTAATTCTAAAAGTATATAGAATACAACAGATTACATAGATTAGCAGTGGTAGGAATAGAATATTTTGATAAAATGGGAATAACTGAAACATGGTTAAATGTAGATTATTTTGACGACAGAAATTTCTCTGAGATAAATAGTTGTAGGTTATTTAATACGGACAGAGTAGTAATGAAATGGAGAAGAGTGGTTCTAAACGTAAAATGTGAGTTACATCTTCTTGAAAAACAGAATATTACGGATAACAGCAAGGAGTCTATTTTGGTTTTTGTTTGTGGATATCAAGGATTAAAGTGGTGAAATTAGTGAGAAACTTTAGAGTGAAATAAAGATTTCAGCTGTTAATGAACTCATAATAATGAATTATTTTATTTGCAGACACAATGATTGGCAAATGCTAGAGACAAACCATCAGGTAAATAGATTTTGGAAAATGTTCAAAATGGATTTCTTCACCAATTGATTGAGGTACCTACGAGAAATAATATTATTTTAGATTTATTACTGACTTCTAATATAGAAATGGGTGACAAAGTAGAAATTGGGGAACGTCTAGGTACAAATGATCATTGCTGTATTGGGTTTGATGTTTTGCTGCATTTAAAAATCAGGAATAAACATATTCTGGTTACAAATTTTAAAAAAACAAGTTTTAAAGAGATGCAACAAAATTATCTCTTGTAAATTGAGCAGCTAAGCTATTTTGAGATACTGAACAAATGTGGAAAATCTGTAAAGAAAAAACTTCAATATTCAAAAGAAATATAGCCCTTACGGAAAGTAAAAGGTAAACGCAAGTAAAAAATCGGCTTCGGTCACAAAAGGTATAAGAGATAAAATTAGAGAAAAGCATCACAAAGTGAATAAATTTGAAATAACTCGCATTGTAGAAGATTTTGTTGGTCAAAGAGAAATTAGGACATCTAATGGCTGAAAACATAAAATTAACAGTAAGGATATTTAAATATATTAGGGTTTAACAAAATGTTAGAATGAAGAGAGGACCCATGAGGGATGACAAAGGAAGGCTTGTTTCTGATAATTATGAAATAGATAAGTTATTAAGTTCTGATTTTTTTTAGCTTTTACTAATGAAGACTTAAGCAGTATTCCTCATCTTGAATAGCTGATAGATGAAAAGAAAGTTAGTAGCCGTGAAGAGAATACTACCGCTTTGTAAAACTAATACAAATCATTTAGTGATTAAACAGATGGGTTTTAATTATAAGAACTGCAAGATAGAGCATGTGGGTTATCATAATTTCAATTATAAGAATAATACGGGTGGGAATAACCTTAAGAGTGTAATAAAAGAAAAACTGTTTTTCCCTTGAAAAAAGAGTGAGAGGAGTCCTGATTAAAGTGTTTAAGATTATAAAAGGAATTGAATATCTTGATGCATTAATATTTTTCACATTTAACAGTGAGAATTATAGAACTATGACACATAAATATGGATTTAGGCAAGACAATTTTACTTTCTAAATAGGGTGATGGCCTATGGAATGGGTTGCCTTCGAGATTTATGGAAACAGTAAATTTGAGTTGGTTTAAAAGAAAGCTATATATATAAATAAATTATAAGCGCATGCTTTAAATGTTTTTATTTAATAGTTTTTACTTTGGCTTAGAAGACAGCTGAGATAGATCAAGATGGCCCTAAACATTATGCTGTGTTATAGTGGACTAATGGTAAGGTTACGAACTTTCAACACTAACATTAAAGTTTTAATTCTTCGCAATAAACTGAGTGATAGTGTAATTTTGTGCAAAACAAACAACTAAATAGTGACATATAAAATAATAAAACTACTTTGGAAGTGAGTAAACACTGAAATTAGCAACAAACGTAGTATATTCGTGTTTTTAAAAGAAAGTGCCATCATGTATATCGCTAAACTTGCTTCTGTTGTAAAGCATACAAATAATTAATTAATTTTATGAATTATATGAATCCCCAGTGATTCTTCTAAAAATCTGAAGCTATATAATGCTTTAAACCAAGTTTCGATACCTGTGGTGGGCACAGCACCGATACCCCATAGTTTAGCGCTGTGTTAAACTGCAAACAAACAAACAAATTACATAATAAATGTGTTATTGTTATTTCATTCTAACTGAATAAAATTATGCTTTGTCATGTGGAGTTCAAAACAAAAGGTTAATCAATAAATAAGTTTTTTATATGTTTGAGAACATAACATTACTCAGAGCATATAGTTAAGTCAGATTAGTGGTGATGTTTTCTCATGGAGAAGCCACATCGGTCTACCTGCTGCATCCAGCGAGAGAAATTGAACCGTTGATTTTAGCAGTATAAATCTGTATACTTACCGATGTACCAGCGGATGACTAGGTCAGTTTCATACTTAACTATTGTAATCACAGCATAATATAAATTGAATGATGTTTAAATATCTTCCTTAGCGCTAGGTGCCCTATTGTTAGCAAAGAATTAGTTTGTTTTGGCATTTTAGCTCAAAGTTATGTTGAGCTATTTACTCTGTGCAGCGTGAGGAATCAAATCCCAGGGCTTACCGTAAACGTACAGCTGACCCACTGATGAACTACATGTAAACTGCTGTTCCTCAGTGCAACTGTTTTGAGAATTCGCTGATGTAAATATCCGATTAGAGATTCAAGACGGATCTAATGCTGAGATATTCACCGAGGTATGGGCCTGACCGAAAGATGGATTGAGCTCTTTAGCAGGTTTTATTTCTTAAAAGATGGATGGAGAACATTTCTCTTTTGTTCAGATAGTGAACGATATGCAGGTTAATCAATCTTGCAATCTAGTATGAAACGTAACCTGATGGTCATGAGAAATTGTTCTGATAAAACATAACACAGGTTGGATAAACCTGTTTTCTATGTCACTCTTCAGATGTTGTTTATTTGAAAAACCGTCAAAATAAATTAGAGCTTATATTTTGATGAAAAAATTTGATACGTAAATTGAGTTACTGTACTTGTCTCACGAACAGTACTGCGCATGAACAGCAAAAGGGCTACAATTGTCCAGAAAAGATAATCTGCTCACGTATATTAAAAAATCATGTAAAGTTACACTAAGAACAGTAACTTTTAGCAATGTGAAAAACGTGTATACATAGTAGTAATAATTCAGGCTACAACTGGTAAAAATTGTAAGTTTATTTCAGGTCACAAAACATGTTTCTCGGGGCGAGTCAAACATCTGTTTGGTCGCATGACGTGCAACGTTTAACCCATTTAACGGTTTTACATTTTTTTCTATGTTGTTTTGTGAAAAATTAGAATATAATAAAAAGGAAACCGTATTATGTATTGACTTCTTTGTGTTTCAATACAAAACCGTTCTTTCACAGACGTATTACAAAAGTGTTGTCAAATGCACAGAACTATGGTATTTACAAAGAAATGTAAAAGTTTGTCGTTTCGCTGTCTAATTTATGTCTTTGTGCTTTAACATGGTCTTGTTTAGATATTCTTACACAGAAAACCAAACTCGTTTAACGAAGTGATAGCTATTTGTTTCACATTATAATAGTAAGTATTGCATAGGCTTACAATAAGATATCGTTTCAATTATAGGCACATGTTTCTACATTTGTGTTGAACTTATTATTGCAATATTGTAGTTATACAGCAACATCTGCTGTGAACAAAGAATGCAGATTGATGTTTATTCTTAGAGTATTGTTTTCTACATTGTGTACAGTTGTTTTATTACAGAACTCCACATTTTCGATGCTTTCTGAACGAAACGTTTAACTGGAGTTATGACTTAAGTGAAACCAAATAAAAGTAGACAATTATAAGTTTTATTAAAATTTTCCACAACTGTGCAAACAGGCAGTAGTAGGAACTGAAGGTTTCAGATACAAACGTGCAGAAGTTTTTCATAATTATGCATATATTGTCATTCAGGAACCTCGACTCAGATCTGGCAAAACAAAAAAAACAAGGTATTTCACAAACAGATATTACAAAACTGCGCAAACTCGTTTCGGAAGTAGAAACTGATGTAATCTCTCGTACCTTTTACTAGTACAGTGTCAGTATAAAACGTTAAGATTATCTTAGAAATTCGACTTTGTATCGTCCTGCTTCAACATTTAAATGATAGAAGTCATCATTTTTCAACAAGTTGAATGTAGCATTTTCTGGTATATTTTTTTTACGCTAAGAACGTGTTTCAACTCTAATTAAAAAAGCGACAAAGATGAATACGCCTCCAAGATTAAAACTTTTTCTTCAAAAATTTACATTTCAAAATATTAGTAAAATAGAATCAGCATAACTACACCAGCATATCCACCAGAAAAAGTTCAAAAATACAAGAGTAGTTCGAAGTTATCCAACTCACACGACAACGTAAAGTTAAAATAAGGGTAGAAATTTAACCGTTTATCCAAAATGTTTTTCATCGGAAGTTGCCGTGACCCGACTGACATCAAGATTAGCTATGCTTACTAACTGACAACTAGAACAGATGTGACCAGCTAAAAGTCTTTCAGTGTTTCGCCCTATATGTTTCACTGTTATAATGAATGTTCACTATCGCAACCATTGAAGTAAAAATCAGGTAAAAGCTCAGCTGACGCAGTTTACTTTGATCTCAGTTACGTTATTTGTGTTTTTCACACTAATTCGTTTGGCAGCCCTGTTTTCAGAAATGTCGTTGATAAACTGACGATAGATTGTCTTATTTAGATATCGCTTATGTATTCATTATTCTCTACGGCTTGTTTGTTAATGTGGTACCAAATTTGAAACGATGCTTTCCATCACATAACGTACTAATATTTAAAGTTTCAAATCAGCTTCAAAGTGGTTCAGATCAAGTACATCCTGTAATCAACTTTATAGCCCAACTACATATGCCTTTCGTATTTAGGAAACAAAATGTTCGCCATTACACTTTGAATTCTACATTGTTTTTCATACTTTTATCAACTTATTAAATGTGTTCCATTTTACTGAGTGTTGGGTAATGGAAGTTAGAAACTAAATGGAGGTTTTTAATCTCAGAAACTGTAACCTAAGAACCAAGAACCCCAGAAGCTAGGATCCTAGAAACTGTAAAATGTGCAAGATAACGTTTACGTTTTCAAATGTCTAATTATTTTGAACACTTTTTATGGAAGTGGTGTATTTTTAAACAGCTTATTGGGAACAAAATCACACGTTTTAAAAGTCTTCTTATTTTAAAGTTTTGAGACAGCATGAGTGAGCAGTAAAATAAACTTTGTTACTTTGTTACAAATGCACGACGTTAAATGTGAGACAAACACGAATTTTTCTCTGTAAGTTGGTGATGACAGATATCAATAGAGACCATAAAACCTAATTTCATTTAGAAATTAGAATATAGCACCAAATACCAGAGCTTCAAGCAAGTTAATGGATATAACTTCTATGGAAATCGGTATTCTCGAACGTGTTTTGAAAAATAACTATTTCTAACAATGAGAGAAAAGAACTGACAATTTTTAGACCTACTTCACATGAGATAATGAATACGACTTCTGAAGAGACAATGAATACATCTTTAAGCGAAATAATTAATAAAGCTTCAAAATAGACAATTAATATACGGCTTGAAACAAGGCATTTAATACATAACTTCATAACGACAATGATTACATATTTATAAAAGATAACAAATACAGTTTCAGACGAGACATTGAACACATGGTTTGAACGAAACAATTGCTTCGGATGAGACAATGAATATAGTTTCATGCAATACTACTTATTCTGTTTGAGGAAAAAATACAATGAATACAGCTTATGACAAAAAATATAACATAACTTTAAATATATGTTATCCATTGATTGTTTGTAACATTTGTTATAACATCGCACGTAACAGTTTACTTGTTTGCTTCGAAAAAGGGTTTATTTGTTTCTTCTAGAGCAAAAAAAAATATTCATCTGTTCTGTTCTTTGTGAGATATAGAACCCCGGAATTTAGGTGTGTAAATCCGTCGTTGTCCTACTGGGAAACAATTGGAAAAGCAGCAATTTCGTTTTCGACTCCCTTAGTTATAATGTGAGTAGAAGTGTCAATAAAGTGTCAGTCTCTCGTTTTCATATGTTTATATCCTCCGCTAAAGCTAGGAATCATGGGCTTACGTATCACACACAATATTTTATACATCTGCTTTAACAGAATACATATATACATATCACTGTTTTCTCCATGTTTCACTATAATTATGAAAACATAAAGAAATATCAGGTTTAATCTTTACTGTAATACTTATGATTCTCATTTCTAGTAATAATAATACTGTTTTTTTTTTTCTGTGAGCAGTGTGTTGCGTTATCAATATGTTACGTTATTACTTAATGATACATTCGCAACAATAGTTGTCTTTTGGTCAGGGAGACATATTTGGTGCGTTAATTCTAAACAAAGATATTCCATAATCACTTCTTATTTTTATTTCGAATCAAGATTTGAGCTCCTTATGAAAAACAGAATCTGAATTGCTCCCCAGTATGGCTGAATTCGTAGCAGTTTCTAGGCTGTGAGGGAGTAAAACTAGTACCCCATCCAAATTCTTAAATAAAACACACGTGGTAGAATACAAAAACCGGTTTTATGGCTCTATGAAGCCGTTTTATCTGTGTTTTTCATGTCGGTAGAGATAGCGAAAGAAGGCTCAACGAAGCTTAACTACCGCTGCAAGACGGCTAAGAGCAATACCTGCCTGAAAATAAACACTTAAACTATTTTGTGCAAACAGAACACAGTCTGGCGAACCCTATAAACTCCGCATCAGTAAAGCACGTTATTCTTTGCTCAACAGATCGAGTCTCTTGCTGAAGCACATTTTTCGGTTCTAACTTGAATACCGGAAACCGTGATGCCCTCTGTAGTCCAATCGATGTTAAAGTAAGTTTCAGTTACGGCATTTTATGCACATGTATTACTGTGTTAATATTTTATTTTAAAGTTATATATAAACTGATGTTAGGAGCGGCATGACCAGGTGGGTTAAGGCGCTCAACTCGTAATATGAGGGTCAAGAGTTCGCATCCTGGTCACACTAAACATGCTCGCCTTTTCAGCCGTGGGGGCGTTATAATGTGACGGTCAATCCCACTATTCGTTGGTAAAAGAGTAACCCAAGAGTTGGCGGTGGGTGGTGATGATTAGCTGCCTTCCCTCTAGTCTTACACTGCTAAATTAGGGACGGCTAGCGCAGATAGCTTTCGAGTAGCTTTGCGCGATGTTCGAAAAAAACAAATACAACAAACATGAACTGATGTTAGTGTTGAATGACAAGACAAAATAAATACACTTTAAATTTATTAATATTTTGGTTTTCGAATTACAACGAGTAAAAAATGAGTTCTAATTAAAGCGCAACAGTAACTGCAAGGAAAGCGTTGATTTCAACTGACAATGCTCAAATTCTCTAGTGAAGCCAGAGTAACAGTGTTTGTCAGTTAAAAAAAAAATGTAGCTGGGTGAATGAATTTCAAACTATTGCGTGGACGTAAGTGTATAAATTAATTAGCTAGTTCAGTTGCACTAGTTGCAAAGTCTCAATTTAAGAAAACGTAATACATTTAAATATTCGAAATGCTAGGTTTGCGTATATTGCGTAAACTGATAAAAGGGAAAATATTATGTTTTAAAATAAACCTTAAATTTCCATTGTCAGTACCTCATTAAGTTCACTGTTTATAACGGTAATATAGTTGGATACACATATCCAACTTTCGCTAATCTCACTGAATTAATAATGAGTGGTATTTAATCATATTTACAAGTGCATAGAATCTTATATGTAATAAATAGTATTATATACTTAAGTACGCTCATCATTAAAGCAACTTCTGACGATTTCATCTTTAAAGTAACTCAAGCTCTGTGTTGTGACGATAAGCTACTCGTTTTATGATGTCAGTGATTTCTTTGAATTATGTACAGTAATGTTTGTTTGTTTGTTTGTTTTGGAATTTCGGACAAAGCTACTCGAGGGCTATCTGTGCTAGCCGTCCCTAATTTAGCAGTGTAAGACTAGAGGGAAGGCAGCTAGTCATCACCACCCACCGCCAACTATTGGGCTGCTCTTTTACCAACGAATAGTGGGATTGACCGTCACATTATACACCCCCACGGCTGGGAGGGTGAGCATGTTTAGCGCGACGCGGGCGCGAACCCGCGACCCTCGGATTACGAGTGCACGCCTTAACGCGCTCGGCCATGCCAGGCCCGTGCAGTAATGATGTCGGCTAATATCATATAATTATAACATTCTCATTTTCTCTAATTAGGACAGACGATCCATCTTAGTAAGATGAATTTGACGTTAGAGTTTTTTATATGTTCTGTAAGAGCTAGTAACCCACATCATTAGCTTCTACATGTCACCAGAAAGATGGAGTGAGAGGACACAAACCTATTCTACTGCAGAATGATTAGATAGAATCCGATATCTTTAAGCGTTGTCACACCACTTCACTAAGAAATGTAACCCTGCAGTGTCTGCAAAAACATTCGCAACACGAAAATGATCGCATACAAACTTGAAATGGGTAAATGAAGTGCATTTGTAAAGAAGCGGCAGCCAAGCGACGAAATAAAAGCCGAAAATATTTTGTCTATTAATTCATATTTATAAACACGTGTTTCTAGAAAACTTTTGAAAACAAAAGAATTTATCTGTACATCACTTAGTATTTGTTTGAACCATATTTTGTTATAGCACATAAAGAATTACTACAGTGTTTATATAATTGCTGTTTCTCAGGAACTTTAACTTTTCAAACATGTTTTTATAGGAACCTATGAGCCCCCCAGTGGCTCAGCGGTATGTCTGCGGACTTACACGCTAAAATCCGGGTTTTGATACCCGTGGTGGGCAGAGCACAGATAACCCATTGTGTAGCTTTGTGCTTAATTCAAAACAACAACAGGAACCTATGGATTTAACTATAAACCGCCGTTGTAAGTTTTCTTTTGCAAATATAAAATCAGGTTATGCCGAAATATTAAGGTACTAGGAAATGAAATGTTAAAACATTTTTACTAGGCTTGACACCGGATGTAAAAATAAACGGTGTATATATATTTTGAAGGATGAGTTTTTATGTAGCTACTATTCACACTAAGCTAAATGATAAGAAAGGGACTTAAATGGAAATGTTTCTCCTAACGAAAATAAATCCAGCAAACAGAATCCCTGGATGGTTAATATGGTTACGGAGTGGGGTTACCTTACGTCTGGTATATTTTATATTTTTTTTGACAGCCAGTGGAGTAATTAGGTAGCGGAATAGGACTGAAGATCTGAGGTTATAAATGAACTAATCACTCCCTACAAGGGCATCACCTTCAAGTTGAAGGCTTGTTAGGAGTTTCCTGTATATAAATGTTTAATTTGAAATAAAAAAGGACTTTGCTGGTATGGTCTGAGAACTGTCTTCTCACCAAGGTTTATAAGATTGTAACCCTAACCGTTTACCAGCATTATTCGATTTGAAGCTGGAAACAATTTAATATCATAAAACTGTAAAAAATAAATAAATATCACAAATATGAGGTAGTAGAATGAAATGTTCCGTTTTCTAGAAGCTTAACTTTACGAATGTAGAATCCCTTTACATCGATACGCTTTATGGTGTAATCATTATTGCTCGAGATAAGTAGCAAACTTAAATATACCACCAAATATCAGGATTGTTTAGAGAAAAATATTCAGTTTACTTATCTATTATTTAAGATATAAAAACTGAATACCGACAGGGTGATAGTCAATGGTTCAGTAAGAATCATTCACGCTACTTGTGCTAACAGTAATTAAATTGCCCCCCGCTAATACAGCGGTAAGTCTACGGATTTGCAACGCTAAAATCAGGAGTTTGATTCCCTTCGGTGGGCTCAGCAGAAAGCTTGATATGGCTTTGCTGTAAGGAAACACACACACAGTAATTAAATTATGAAAATATAATCTACCTTAGTAAGCGAACAGATCTTCATTACGTTCTAGAAACACCCGTGTTCCTTTCTAAGATATTGATGCAGAAAGGTAGAACGCTTCACATTTTAATATAGAATAAAAATAAACTTTGAAATAGTAACCTTTACTCTCAGTGCTCTCATAATACTGTCATCTACGTTACTATCGATATACTGATATTACCAATAACCATGGCGAGATACGCATTTTACCAACGTTCACTGTCACGCACTTCACTGTATACAAGGTATCACCATGATGATACACGTACTGTATACTAACAATATTCACGTATCATATGCTATCGATATCTATTATGACATTTTAAGCATATTATAACCATACCCACGGTGATGTACGTAGGTAATCACACTGACGTATGTGTGATACTTTAAATTTTTTGACGATATGATTTTTGCCTCAATTTGAAGCTGAGACCCGTCACACATGAGAGCTAGATCAAATGAGCTAAGGGAATATCTAATACGTCATTTTTTAACAACTCAGACACTACACATACACAGTTTATTGATGATAATCAAGGTAATGTATGCACTAAATGCTAAATCTATGGTGGTGATGTATGCACTGTATGCCAACGATGTTCACCACAGTAGTGTATAAACTAGTGGTACTGGTAACTACCATGATGTACTTCCAGTACATTACCGATAGCTACAGTGATGTATATGCTGTACACGAATGATAACCACCATGATGTACTTACTGTATTCCATACCATTTTCAAGTTCGGTATCTGTTGATTTCTGTATTAATGATTTGCTACTACATATATTTCATTAGAAAGTAGCAGTTGACAACAATTCTTATTATTTTAAACATTTGAAACGTTTATTTATATTACATTTAACAATTTACTTCCATTATTTTCGCTGTTTAGTCATAATTCTATAACTCTTGCTATGTTTCGGTTAATAAATGTTGATTATTTTACGAGAAATAGTGTAATGAATAAGTTAAATCTCATATAGTCTGGTACTATCGAACGCCAGTTTCAAGTGACACAAGCGGATAGATATGGTAATCCATTCTCCGTAAACAGGATGCCAGTCTAACGCAGGTTAACATCCAGCTAACAGCTCGGTAGACTGGGTTTGCATGCGGGCTATTTGCGCTACCCTTTCCTAATTTAGCAGTGTATAACTAGAAGGAAGGTAGCTAGTCATCACCACCCACCGCCAACTCTTGGGCTATTCTTTTACTAGCAAATAGTGGGATTGACCGTATCATTATAACGCCCCCACGGCTCAAAGGACGAGCATGTTTGGGACGACGGGAATTTGAACCTGCGACCCTCACATCACGAGTCAAGCGTCTTAATCCACCTGGCCATGCTGAGCATCGTAACATCAATTATGACCTCGTATTTCATTAAAGTACGTTTTAAAGCTGCACGTAGGGAAGCAGGTGATAATGATACTAATATTTCTTTTTTATTTTAGCAATTTTTCATTTATGTCTCTTGAAGAAATTTGTAATGTATGTATAAAGTTGAAGTTTTAATTTTTTAAAGCATCATTTCAAATTAAAATGTTAAAAGGGAACAGCATCAAAATTATTTTTTGTTACATTAAGGTTCAAATTGTTCCACATGATATAGTCATGAATCATGATTATAAAATAATTTTTTTAACTCACACAGATGATACTAGAAATATTTCACTGCTTTAATTACAATTTATGGATAATCAAATGTAATTAAGATTAATCGTAACGGAAGCTAGAATGCTGTTAATTTACATCAATATCAATTCGTGCATATCATTAAAGCGCGGAATACCTGTTTGGGAACATGATATTAAACTAACTTTCTTCATAACATCTATACTTGTTATCAATTTACTTTTGTCCAAAGGAATTAAATTATTCGGTCGCTTGGACCAATAAAGATTGCCTTGATTAATTAATTGATGTTTCACGTGGAGTCAGATGTTGTTTGTTTTTGTTTTCGAATTTTGCACAAAACTACTCGAGGGCTATCTCTGATAGCCGTCCCTAATTTAGCAGTGTAAGACTAGAGGGAAGGCACCTATTCATCACCACCCACCGCCGACTCTTGGGCTACTCTTTTACCAACGAATAGTGGGATTGGCCGTAATATTGTAACGCACTCACGGCTGAAAGGACGAGCATGTTTGGCGCGACGGGGATGCAAACCCGCGACCCTCAGATTACCAGTCGCACCCCTTAATACGCTTGGCCATGGCGGAGTCAAGTATCAGAATACATATGATATTAACGATCGCTATTTCGAAGAATGGTGTGATTAGAATGGTGCAGCCTAGAATTTCATTATAACTCGCTTAAACGCAATGGAAAATATTTGGTATATATTATTAAGCTCACAGAAATGTTTTTCTGCAAAGACAGCAGAACATAAAACCAAAGTTTTTCTTTGAATTTTTAGTTTATGTTTCAATGAGTTTGTTATAGATATTCAGCTATAGCATTATAAAAATAACCACGGTGTTAGTTTGAAAATAATTATATGATTTTATGTAAGTTTTTACGAAAAGTAAGCTCGTTATAGATTTATATTCACAGAAAATATTTTCTATTCTTTATAATCGTTTAACAACTTACTTTTCGTAAAAACGTATACAAGATCATATATATCGTAATTCTTTTTAATTTGCAAAATTCCAGATAAAGTAGGAATTATTAAGTGTTTACTCACTATTTCTGGAGACACAAAGCATACTTCTAATTGAATGCCCTGCATTGTTAATTCATGATATTAGAAAAACACGAAGTTTCAAGAAGTCTTGATACAAGCGAATAAAAAATCTATAACCCGAGCATTTTCGAAAGGTACACCTTTCTTCTTCAGGACCAAATTGAGAGTTACGTATTATTAATTACATTCTTTATATAAAATTTTTATGTGATTTGTGGAGTCACTTCAAACTGTTCTTAGCCTGTTAACGTCAGTAACGGTATTCTATGCTACAAATGTCGTTATATAGGGGCTGTTTTCTAAGCCCCCTAATGGCACAGCGGAATGTCTGCGGACTCCACCGCTTGAGACCGCGTTTCGATACCAATGGTGGGAAGAGATAGCTCATTGTAGAGGTTTGTGCTTAATTCTAAACATATATTATATGTTTCAGTATTTTAAATAATATATACCTCAACTACTAAAAGTTGACTTGTCTGCATTCTCCTCTTTTATAACTAATTCCTTTTTATCTTGTTCGCACCAAAAATCTATATTAGAAAGAAATAAAGTGTCAAAATTCATCTTTGTGTAGTATGGAGTTGCATTTCTTTTCTGTCTCTAAAGCTTTAAGTATAATGGTCATTTAAAAAATTGCACACACAATTTACTATTGCACTTAAGTAACTAACTTCAGGCATTTACTTAATTTAAATTTACTTTTCTGTCATGAAACTTGTTTTCGTAAGAAACACACTAGATTCGTTACACAAAATAGTAATATTATACACTAGTGATTTAGAGTGAAATCAACTACTAAAAGTTTCATAATCTTTTATATATTTTTCTTGCTGCCATGGTACTCTGTTTTAATGAATCTGACATACATACAAATTTATTTGAATTATTAGCTTTCTGAAAAAAATGTAATAGAAATCAGCCTAAATCTTAAATAGAATTTCAAATAACCAGTGACCTTTGAACTAAATACGATAACTTCAATATAATATATAAAGTTTCCGTATTCTCAGTGGGTTAGCGGTAAAGTATACAAAGATACGTTACTGTAATCTGGTGATGATTCTCTGAGGTAGACAGAGCGAAGATAACCGACTGTTTAAGTTTGCACAAAAACAAATACATTGTATGAAGAGATAAGACTTCCTGATATATTTTCACAATGACGCAGAATGATATTTTGTAAGTAGGTAAACGCTGAAAATACTATTATACTGGTACTTAAAAGGAAACCAGTCAATTCTAGAAAAGTAATCTGTACTGAATTTAGATTGTTTAAAATTTCATTGTGATGGTAGATACGCGTAGCAATGTGTGATTCGTGAAGTCTATGATGCTACTGATTTAACATTATGAAATGTTACAACTCGGTCATTTTTTATACACCGCGTGTTTTAATTGTTTCCAGATGTTTTGCTTGACTTGGATGGTAATTGTTGTTGTTTTTTTATTTTCAAAGAACCAATGGTATGAATAAAATTTAGAAAGCAAGAGATGTTGGAACTAAATGAACTGATTTTTTACAGAAACAAAATATAAATGAGTTTTTATAAGAAATTCAACGTGATAATTCATTGTGTAATACCTTGAGCTTGTTTTCGAACAGAACATTTTAGGCCACTCTAACTGGCCCCCCAGTGGCACAGCGGTATTTTTGCGGACTTATAACGCTAGAAACCTGGTTTCGACATCCATGATGGGTAGAGCACAGATGTCCCACTGTGTTGCTTTGTGCTTAACTTCAAACAAACACTGTTAGTGTTCCAAGTTTTAAAATTGTTACCCAACTTTTTATAATATAAAATTCTGCTAAACCAACATTTGTAGTAAAAAATGTATATTCTATGCAAAAGTTTATGAAACTCTTACACAAATCTCAAACAGAACGTTTATCTGTCTCATTTTCTTACTAACGTCCTCTTAAATCAGTTTTTAATAATATCTGAAAAACAAAATATACATTTTGGTTGCATAACAGAATATGTAACAACTTATTCTTAGTATTTAAAATAAATATACGTCGTATTTTACTTTTTGATGTCATAAGCAGTATCTCACCAGCATTATTATATATATATTTCACCAAGACGCCTCTTGCTACCACCCCCACCTCCTTTCTCACGATAATGACCTAAATTTTTCTTGAGTTTGACGGTAATGAGTATTAAAATTCACTGCACACTGAGAGAGTCAGCAAGAGTAAGTCAAGTGATATCTTAAAATTCAAAAACCTTGCCAACCATATTCCAAATTATCAACCCACGCTGTTACTGTAAACATATGCCTTATAGCCATTTCAGGCATGGAATAACTTATTTATTCTCGAAATATCAATATGTTTCCGCGAACTATATTCTCAGTTTTTCTAACACAAAAACAACAACAGTCCATTGAATTCTATATCATATGAGTTACTTATAAATCTTCCATTCAGTACTGGTATTTTAAATTCAGAACAAATTAAAAACTAGATTTTATAATAATAACTGAATCTTAACTTCACTGCTTTCCGTCTCAGCATAAAAAAACTGCTTTTCTTTCAAACATTCCAATTGCTTCTAAAAGTTCATTTGAATTTTATAAGACAACGGACACAAATGTATTAAAATAATATGAAGCAGCATTCTTGTTTCATAGCAAAAGAGAAGATATAACAAAACGTTTTAAAAACTTAGACGATTAATCAAGCCTTCATATCATTAATATATCAAACCTAAAAAGAAATAACACATATACTGGTTACTTTTTACAAATTCACCAGATAAATGAAGATGTAAAATCCTGTTAATTAGTGGAATGTAAGTTTGTTTGTTTGTTTTTGAATTTTGCACAAAGCTACTCGAGGGCTATCTGTGCTAGCCGTTTCTACTTTAGCAGTGTAAGACTAGAGGGAAGGCAGCTAGTCATCACCCCCTACCGCCAACACTTGGGATACTCTTTTACCAACGAATAGTGGAATCAACCGTAACATTGTAACGCCACCACGGTTGAAAGGGCGAGCATGTTTAGCGCGAAGGAGATGCGAACCCGCGACCATCGGATTACGAGTCGCACGCCTTAACGCGCTTGGCCATGCCGGGCCTGGAATGTAAGAAATGCATGTCTACCAGGTTAATTCTTAAAAATTCAAAAGATTTATAAAGTTTTTCAAATTTTCGGAAGCATAATACAAGTTTAAAATAAATACTTCCATTAGAACTAAATAAAATATATCAGAACAGCATGTCAACTTTAATTTCTCTTGAAAACATTCTTTTAACGATAATAATGTATTGAACAGAAAGCTGAACTATGGTTATTCAGTGTAATGAATAGCATTATGCAAACACGCATATGTGAACTTCCACCGCTCTGTTGCGGTAAACACTTAATGATATTTGACTTCCTAAACCTTTTTACCAGTCATCACAACATAGTCTTGGCCTGATATTGGCAGCTCATATAATTTGGTCATGTTCACTGCGCTCAAGTATCACAGTCTCACCACCCAAGACGTTGTACACGGCGATTCTTTTCTTCGATGATAAGGGCTAGTTCAAGTACTTATAACGCCTATACATCACGCTGTTAGAGCAAACACGTAGGGTGAGGCGGACATGAAGAAATAGGGGGTTTGGTGAAGTTTTTGATGAGAAAATGATTACCAAAGCACCAGCTCGCGCTCTTTCTTCGACGAAATTATAACAAACTACAGAAGAAAACCTCTATGACGTCTTTCATAAAATCGTAACTTTACAATCAACATGTCACGCGCTGCATCTCCATAGGACAAAAGAAAAGAGAAAATTAAAACGTGATTTATCACAAGACTGGAGAAGTGGAAATTTGTACAGAATTCAACGCTGGTATATATTCAGTTTACTTACCAACGATCAGATAATTCCTGATCGAAACGTTCGTTCATTATGTCGGTATTCTTAGTTGTGTAAGACGGTGAATATATTCCATGTTTGTTTCGGTATGTGTGTGTGTGTTTTCTTGTAGCAAAGCCACATCGAGCTATCAGCTGAGTCCGAGAGGATGGAACCCCTGATTTTAGCGTTGTAAATCCGTAGACTTACCGCTGTATACCAGTGGGGAATATTCATGTTTGTTAATGCTTGTGCACAGTGTCTTGTTAATAGCTGTAGGGGCACATGATCATTAAGTACATTGAATGCTCTGCCCGAATCTAATTTCCTTTTCTAATTTTATGCTCCAGTTAAATGCAAACTGGTCGACGAGCTAAGTTCACGATCTGTTGTACCAGCTTCTTGCATTGAGGGTCAACCAGTCATTTCCTCTTTATCTCATTTGACTTAACTAAGGGAGACTTTTTTTCGTGACCAATAAGAAAAGAAAGAGGTATAACTACTACTTTAACTTTATAAAATTAGACTGTTTTTGATAAGAACGAAAATTATATTCATCTGAGTTGTTCCGATTATCGTTAACTTATGATAAATGAAAGATCTCTCAAGGTAACTTAGTATTATATGAATGATATATTTACCGTCATCTCTGAATCTTTTAAAAACTTCCTTTGTTTGATGATTTTCTGATTTTTACGTCTATATGAAATAACTAGTAATATTCTCAAGTTAAAAAAAAAACACACTATACTATTCCGAAAGCAGCCCATTTTGCACTTTACCCCTACAGCCTAAACAAAATAACAGATAAATTTTACTGGCGACACAGATTATTTAAGTCGAAGGAACATGCAGCATATATATATATATTTGAATATATTGACTGACATCTTTTTGCTTGAAATATAGTGAACCCTAAATCGTCAAACATTTTTCTTCGCTTGTGTAACAGAATATTGTTTTAGTAAAAAATGCATAATGATGTTAGATGATATGATCCGTTTTTGTTGTTTATTATGTAATAGTGTTGTTTTTACTATTGCTTACGTTAATTACTAACATCTTATTAAGACATATAAGTTGGATGTGTTCATGTTACTATCATGCCGAGGTGTGAATCGCATGGTCTTAGTTTCGAGTTGTTGAATACGTTCCACACTTTTAACTGTAGTCCTTATTCAGTTCAAAGACTCTTATAGGGGTGATATCTATGAGCTGACTTCTCCCTCACTTGTCAGTAGCTCAAAATTAGGAACTGCTATGTCTGAACTCCAGAAGTTTCCGAACTAACCATTTAACCTTTTAGGCACAGACATAAATGAGAAAATAAACTCTTCATCATGTCTCCAGTGAAAGAGCGTTAAACTCAGGAAATATGTCTCACATTTTTAACAAAATTTTATAAAAATATTAAACTACATTATTTTTCCTAATGTTCTAAGCCCTGTGGTGTACAGTCCTTGTTTTAGAGTAATTAAAGTAGATTTTTTAAAAGGTGTAATTTTGAAAGGAAAACATTTTTAGTGATAAACTTGGCACGTGATGAAGTCTGAGTTGTAATTGTTGACTTGGTTGTTACAAAAAGAGGAGACGAAGCAGAAGGACCAAAGTAAAATAAAACCTAACGTGGTCTTTGTCTCCAAAACAATGTTCGAAAACGTGTCTGATAAGTGTCACGTATACTTCTCAGGGCCATATGGTTAGTGACTGGTAAATGTACATGCCTTGCAGGAAACTTGCTGGTATGTACGTTTGAAAGAGTTAGTGCAATATTCGGCATATATCTGGTAAGATATTATTAATAATATTTTAAAAAAGTACATACTTAAATATTTTTGTGTATGCCATATAGTTGTTTACATAATTATCTATAACTTATTCCAAGTTAGGTTAGATGTGAATTTCCCGCAAGTTACACGATGGCTACCTGCTAGCTGTCATTAATTTAGCAGTGAAAGACTAGAGGAAAAGCAGTAATTCATCACAACCCAACTCTTGGACTACTCTTTTGCCAACGAACAGTTGGAGTGACTGCAACATTATAACGTCCCACGGCTGAAAGAGCAAACATGTTTGGTGGGATGAGGATTCGAGCCTGCAACCTTTAAATTGCTAGTCAAACGCAAATTATACCAAGCGACACTTAATATTTATTATATTTGCTTATGTAATGTTTGTTTTACAATTTCGCGTAAAGCTACGCTAGGGTTATTAACTATTTGTGTTAATATATATACACACACACATACCTCAGCCTATACCATATACCAAGTTTATTTTATTAAGAACATTAATAAGTAGCCCATACTTTATAATTGAATTATTTTCATTAAGGTCACGTATAAATAACTTATACATTAAGGTAAAAAGAGACAGCATGAAAAACAGCTAAATATTAAATCTGTTTTTCCGATTATTTTTCCCCTATTTTTTTCATTTAAATTTATATACTACCAAACAAGTCCATGCCACGGTTGTACAGGTGTACTGAATACGGGGTATAGGAAAATAGGCAGTAAGGCAGTAAAATACCAAAAGGAGAAAATGAAACAACTGTAGCACATGAACCATTCTTCCACAAAACCCCTGCTACGTGTGTTATTAAATGTTACTTTCCTTCAGCGTCGGCTTAACGTATTAGAAATTTAAATGGCTGCCAAATTCTAATCCTTCGTCCTATTGCTTATTCAATACAACTTGACGTCTGGAATGTCCACCGGAGTTCCTCTTGACAGACTGGTAGACAGATAACTCTGCGTTAGATTGTATATACACTGGTTGTCTATTAAAATTAGCTGCAAATGCAAGCAAGGTTGATCAAATGATGTATCAGGTGATTCCTGCTGCACTATAAGTGACTAGAATACAGACATTTGCAATCAGTGTAACAAATCTGAGGAAAGGTAAAAATACTGCAGCGTTCAAAAGAGGCTTTATAGTTGGTGCAAGGGTAGCCTATGACTAAGTGGCCAATGCAGCTTCTCTAAAATTTATCAACAATGAGAAAAGCAAATTCAAAAATGTATAAGTCGCAATGTATGTAACTGGTAAGCTTAATCGCATAAGAAGACTTGCGTACAATTAAAAAAATTCCACCAATATGGTATGCGAGACATGACCAGGTGGTTAGAGTGCTCGATTATCAATTTGAGGGCCGTGGGTGCATTATAATGTAACGGTCAATTCCACTATTCGTTAGTCAAAGAGTAACCCAAAAGTTGCCAGTGAATGGTTGATGACTAGCTGCCTTCTCTCTAGTCTCACACAGCTAAGTTAGAGAGGGGTAGCATAGAGAGCTCTGTGTAGCTTTGCGCGAATTTCAAAAACAAACATTATTGTGATGTGTAGCTTGGTCGGACTTTTGAGATATTTGGAAGAGAGAAGGAGAGATACAAGACGTGTTTTGTCCGGCTCTTGGTTAAAGGATTTAGGCCTAATAGTTTTTACTTGAAAATTTAAGAAGAAGTATTAGAACTACTTGACAACTGTTCAAGACAGCAAATCAATTTGAGAAAACTTCTGAAATCAGGAACAGAAGAGCGGGAAACCGCAATAAACAACAACAACGGGTCCTACAAGACCAAACAAAGAAATGGCGGGAAAAGCCGTTACGACTAACGAAAAAACTATTGCAGGTAAGTCAAGCACTACTGGTGGCAATTTTATCACTAATTCCCCATTGCTAACTCTCTGTAGTTTAGCAAAAAGAGAGTTAAATACGGCTAAGAAAACAAAAACTGTAATTAAGAAAAAAGGTAAAGCTAAGAGAAAATTAATAAAAGAGGTTAATTCTTCGGAAAACTCCGAATGTGAAGAAGAAGCAGTGATGGCTACCAATACTGAGGTAGAGGTAGCTACTCCTGCATCTAAAGTAGGGTTAAGTACAAATAATGTAACAGTAAAAGAAATTAACACTAAGGATGTTGATAAACATGATAGTGAAGAAAAAAATGACAGTGATAAAGAATTGGAAGACCAAGACTTTATCACTGTTATTTCTAAAAGAAACATGAAAAAAAACAACAAACAAACAACAAGTAATAGTACTATAACAAAAACAAGACCACCACAGTATGCAATTATTATAGAAGGCATTCCAGGTCAATATAACCAACCCCTGCTTGCCACTGAAGTAAAGAGATGCAAACCAAATGTTAACATAGTTAACATTAAGCGTTTGCCTAGAGGCGGAGTACTGGTGCAAGGGCACGATGTAGTCGACTTTAACCGACTACTGAAAGAATGGCCAACAGATGCCTTTAATTCAGCAAACATTAAAATCCACCTACCGGGAAGTAAGCCGCAACCAAAATCGATAGTGGTAAGAGGGGTTCATCAGACGATTGACCTGGACCTTCTAAAGCAGGCACTTGACGAACAAAACATACCACACACCAGAACAGAAAGAATAATTTCAAAGAAAACACAAACACCTACGAACCTGATAAGAATTGACATTGATGACAGTTACAACACCCAAAATTTAATAAACAATGGAATATTGCTCTGGTATCAAAAATATCAAGTTGAGCAATTGAAAACACCGGCAATTGTTGTAACACAGTGTTACAACTGCCAAAGATATGGACATGTTTCAGCAGCCTGCTTAGCATCACCGAGGTGTTGCGGATGTGGCGGGGAACACCATATTAATCAATGTAAGAAAGAAAAAGAAACGCCCAAATGTTGTAACTGTGGTCAAACCCACACAGCCAATTATAAAGGATGCGAGAAATATAAACAAATAAAGCAACGCATTTTTCAAATCAGAACACCAACAGAACAAAATCAATCGAAAACAAGTAGTTTACCTAAAACAGACACACCAACAGAACAGAATCAACCAAAATCAAGCAGCCAACCTGAAACAAGCACATCAACAGAACATACTAAAACAACAAAAACCACATATACAGAAATGGTAAAAGGAAAAGAAACACATAAACAACAAGTACAGAAGACTAATACACAAAACAAGAACACATTAACACAAAAACCAAAAGAAAACAACACTACCATACAAGAAACTAATAGTAACACAACAGATAAAACAAGCCTGTTCTCAACAGTGTTTAAAAATGTAATAACAGAGTTTATAACAGAATACACCAAACCAAATCAAACAACTAATTTTATAGAACTACTGATCACAATTACGATAAAACACGTCACACCTCATATACCATACATAATAACTACACTAACAGGTTACATGCTCACAGCTCAATGTTCACAGTAGTGTATATCAACATCCAAGGTGCAATAGCTTCCAAGAAACATGAGATCGAAGACCTAATAGAAGAATTAAACCCCCAGATTATAATAATAAGTGAAACTTTAACATATAATAATAATAGATTTAAAATACCTTATTACTCAATAATTAGAAAAGACAGGAAAAATAAAAATGATGAAAACAGAGGCATTATGCTGCTTCATAAAGTAGATTTATCTGTAGAAGAAATAGAATTAAACAGTAACAATGAACATGTTACTGTAGATATCCTCCAATCAAATAATACTAAAATAACAGTAGCAGGAATTTACTGCTCACCCAATAAACAACTAGATACAACTTTACTAAATAACATTTTTTCCCATAATCTAAACACCATAGTCATAGGAGATTTAAATAGTAAAAATGTTTCATTTGGATGCCGAAGCTCTAACTCAAATGGTAGAAAATTAATAAAATTTATTGATGATAATAATATAGCTCTATTAAACGATACTACCCCAACACATACATCCTATTCTACTAACTCTAGTGACATACTAGATCTGTGTATGTGTACATATAATTTAAGCCAGAAATTAGTAAAATTTCAAGTGGGAAAAGATGTAGATAGTGATCATCTCCCAATTTTTTGCGTCTTCGATCTCACCCCCTATAAAAATATAACATATAGGAAAGAAAAATTTAATTACAGAAAAGCAAATTGGCAATGCTATAAACAAGAATTAGATAATCTATTACCAAATGAAATTATTAAAGAAGTTAAAACGCAAGTCGAAATGGACAACTATTGTCAAACAATTACGGATTGCCTACAGAAAGCAGCCAAAGAAACAATACCAAAACAACACCACAAAACAACAATCAACACATGGAAACCAACCACAGAAATAATCAACCTAATAAAAAAGCGCAGACAACTAAGAAGACAGTACATGATTACAAGAAACAGAGAAACTAAAACACAAATAAACAACATTAGAAATCACATCAGAACTCAAATAAAACAACAAAAGCAAAATAAATGGGACAATTACTGTAATAAACTAAACGACATAACTGACCCGAAAAAATTCTGGTCACATCTTAAAAGATTCACAAGTGAAAACACAAACACAAAGAAATATCCTCCACTTGAACATAATAACACCATTGCACGTACAAATAAAGAAATAGCCGAAGCTTTCAAGGATCAACTCCAAAATACATTTAAAACTCACACAGATCCAGAAATGAATACACACTTCTACAATAAAGTCACTAATCACATAGCAAACAATAAACATCAATATGAACCAATATTTCCAGTAAACATAACTGATACAAATACAAGTTCTAACACTGATTTTGAAAACACATTACTAACAAAGGAAATATCCCTACATGAAATACTAGAAGCAATAAAAAACACCAAAAACAAAGCGCCAGGAGAAGACGAAATACAAGCTATTCTCCTAAAAAACGGCACTCCGAAATTGTTTGACCATCTAAATTCTCTATTTAACTTATCGCTATCCTCAGGATATATCCCAGTTTCTTGGAAGCTAGCAAATATTTTAATGTTCCATAAGGAAGGAAAACCAGCGAATAAACCAAATAGCTATCGACCAATCAGTCTGACCAGCTGTGTAGGCAAAATTCTCGAAAGAATAATAAGTAATAGACTCTCCACATTCCTGGAGGTAACATCAAAATTACCAGAAGAACAGAATGGATTCAGAAAATTTAGACAAACGACAGATCATTTAATAAGATTAACCGAAACCATTATAGATAATTTCAACAAAAAAGAATGTACAGTCGCTTGTTTCCTCGATATCGAGAAAGCATTCGACACCGTTTGGCACGATGGTCTAAGGTTCCGAATGAATGAAATGGAACTACCGCGAGGAATTATTCGCTGGTTATCTAACTTTCTGGAAAACAGAAAATGTAGAGTAAATGTAGAAGGAACTTTTTCCGAATACTTTACTCCACTAGCTGGTGTCCCGCAGGGAGGGGTGGTTAGCCCTATACTCTTCATCATGTATGTTAACAATATGCCATTGAAGGATCCAAATCATGGATTCTCATCACAGTTCGCAGATGATGTGGCAATCTGGAAAAGTGCTGCAACACCCACGATAACAGCTACAAACATACAACCACAATTAAATAGAATTAGTGAATACTGTGAAAAATATAGAATTAAAATAAACACAGCAAAAACTCAGCTCGTACTCTTTACGAAATCGCCAAAACACAGAAAACAACAGTTAGAAATATATATGAATGGCACGCTGCTCCAGATTGCCCAATCAGCAAAATTTTTAGGTCTGACTTATGATTCAAAATTAACTTGGATCAAACATGTCAACGAAATTAAAAATAAAATTTGGCGAAGAACCAACTATGTTAGGAGTCTAACTGGTAAACACAGTGGAGCATCCACAGATAATATTTTGAAAATATACAAAACATATATTAGACCAGTAATAGACTATGCAGCTCCAGCATGGGTAACTGTAAGTAATGTAACAATCAAAACCAAACTACAAAAAATACAAAATGCACTTCTCACAACAGCATACAGAGTTCCGAGAGCAACATCATCTAAATTCATCCATAATTACTCGAACATACCAATAATATCAGATAGACTCCTAAATATTACAATTAGGTATTTTAACAAAAATTGGAAGAAAAATGATTTGTTATGCGAACTAGATAGGTACCTTATACATGATGAAGATATTCCTAAATACCTCTCCCCAATTAACATATATATTAAATATAAAGAAAAAAATAAATAAATTAAATTAAAATATGTATGTGTATAAATTTTAAATCTTGTATTTATAATTTACATACTTATGTATTTTAAAATAATAATAAGATTAAAAAAAAAAAATGCCACCAGCAAGCTTGACTACTGTGAATAAGAGACTATAAATGGACATTGCCCTGAAAAGGACCTAACATAACATCACGAGTTAGGGAAAATATGTTAAGGAAGGAGGAAGAGGTCAAAGTGAACCTGACCCTCCAGGGCAAATACCCAAACACCATCGGGAAGAAGAAGTAGCTTGGTCGCTTGATGAAAATGTTCTTACAATTGATAGCTGGCGGATTATTTAATATGCATATGCTACAGCTAAGATTGAACTACATACCCGATGGGTCAACGGTAATTTTATGGAGCTTCATAACCCATGAGAAACAGAGCGCTTTTATCCCTTATCCCATTGTTTAGGTTTGCGTTAAAATTTTCCTAGGGCCTGGAATATACTGGTAATTAGGTCATTCAACGAGCAATATGCAGGTCGCGGGGTCGAAACCTCGTCCTTTCAGCCGTGGAGGGACTGTAATTTAAAGATCAGCCCCACTGTCTTCGAGTAACACAAGAGTTGGTCAACTGTATTTCCTGTAGTTTATCATTTATAAATTATGAAGGCCTAGAGCAAATAGGCCTGGAACAACTTTGTACGAAATTCAATAAACAAGCACATTAAAAAAATAAGTAAAACTTAAGCTATTAATTTTTCTATATGACGCGTGTTTGTCTTTTAGTAACATGTAGCCTTTTGTTTACTCTTATCTCAAACATCGACCAAAAAATGTCACACTTGCTGCTCAAAAAAGATAGAAATTCAATTTAAATTTTTGTGTTTAATGGTATCGTTACTTGCGTGCTATTTATCAAATGAATCTTTAGTATCTGTTGTATTTCTCAGATGAAGTAGGTAAAATTATATTCTTTGCTTTTCTCACTTGTAGAAAGGATAGAAAAAAAAAATTCACTTTCAAAGTATAACAAATATCCGAATGTCGACCTCAAAGAAAGACAATAACTCAGAAGATAACCAATCACAATCCTTACAGGCCGATTAGGCGGATATTCGTTTAAATATGAAGTCACTTGACGTTAGAACACTTTACCGTGTGTGAAATCGTTATTAAAATCGCTTAAAATACTTAAAATAATGACATATTCATAGAAAAAAGTTGGTTCCACAGACTTGCTAAATGATGTTTTGTACTCAAGAAAATAAATTTAATTTTTATTTTGTATAAATGTACCTAAACCTTTGTTTTGGTCATCTCTTAGACGTTACATGTTTGATATGTCTTCGGTAACTTGTTAAGAATATAACTCGAAAATATAGAACTGGGATTTAAAAAAAATATATTAAGTTTTTTTACTACTCTGGGATTTAAAGATAAGTTTATGTTTATATATAATGGCTACATCACACTGCAAATACGTACGTTCAAGGTAAATTATAGTCGTGAACCGCATTTTAAGAAAACTATCAGACATATTTTGCTGTTGTTTTTACTTAAATGAGATATAATTTATTTTTATTATCTAATTATATGAAGCTCTATATTTAATGTGCATCTAGTAGGTTTTCATAGGTTTTTTCGACAAAAACACAGTATATTAACTGAAATAATTTATAGATTATTTTTATATCTGTGGTTTTGTTCATTTTTGTAACTTTTTTTTCTATTAATATTGTTCGGTAGAAAATACTCTAGAGGTTAATGTGGCGGACTGCGTATCTGAAAGTTCAAAGTTGGAGTTGCTGTGTCATGTGTTTTGCACTTTCGTCTGTGGGCGCGTTGTAAAAGTGACAGCAAATCCCACAGTTTGGTTAAGAATAACTGAGTATACGGTGTGTGCTACTGTTTGGTTACTTTTCCTTTAGTCAGTACTTCAAAATTTAGAATGACTACGCCTAAACTATGGAGTTTTTGACCAATTACAAACTACCAGCATACTTTTTTTTAAAACTAATTTACTAAACTAAATACTGTAAATATATTATGGTGTGAAGCTAATTCAAATAATATTGCTGATGAAATTAGATATACTTATTTATTACAAATTAATCTACTGAACTAGTTTCCTCCTCTAATATTAAATTAAATAACTACTTATACTTAAAAGGGATATACAAAATTAATGGTTAATCTCTCATAATTGTAAATCAGAGGGTGGATGGCTCGTACGTTGCATGAAAACTGGTATTTACTAAATGGTTATATATGATAGTCATTTTGGTCTGGCCACTGTTCTTCATTAGTTATTGAGCCAAATTGTACACCTGTGTGTCTTGTGTTGGTACCTTATTACCAAAAAGAATCGCTTTTTGCACACTGGGGCCTTGGGCGCGTTATAAGAGTGATCTTAAAGTGACACAAAAAATTCCACACAACAGCAACAAAAATAATTAAATGATGAGAGAATTTCACATTTTCAAATTACAACTTTTTATTATATTTAACTAGAGCTTGCGATATATTTCGTTAAGCAACCTGTGGAAGAAAGCATTATTAATTATAACATAAAAATGGTATTGCTTGCATCTGAGTTCAGTACATAAAGTATTATGTTTAACTTTGCTTTCATCCACCTCTGCTGAACTTGTAACCACTTTTTAAACTCTGTTTCCTGTGGATGCTGGATAGCGGCCAGGACAGCTGGTGGTATGAATATAATTTATTGTATTGCTGGAAGTGATGTGGAACAACTTGACCTGTGAACAGTTATATTACTATCTCTCGAGGCAACTCTTGAAACTTAATCAAGCTTTTCTCACAGAAACAAACACATTACATACAGCAAAAACGTACAGTTCATAAACCAGTAACGATTCCCGTGGGTTCCAAAATACAAATGAGGCTTGTATTCCATACTTTATTTCTAAGCTACACATGTATACATCACAGTGCTAATTAGATAGTTAATTCAAAGTACCATTCATTTAATTAATCTTGTTAAACCATATAATATTATCTCTTACCACCACTTTCCTGATTAGTTTGAATGTTGTGCTGTCCTTGACCTGTTTATATCGCTATGAACAAAATAAATTTAATTTTCTGAAGTAAGAAGATCATATACGTTAACAGTCATTAAATCTGTTGACTTTTAAGTCAAACACTAAACGATTATTTAAGATCGATTTTTCCATGGGTAAATATGAATCCAAACCGCTATCTTAACGCATGTGTTCGAGTTATGGCAGAAAACAGAAGATTTATAAAAGCGAATGTGTTTGAACGCTTCTTTTTATTATATGAGGTGGTAAGAAATATAACACAAAATCTTGCCAGTTTCTAAGATGGTGGGAACGATCCGTTGAATAGTGTGTTTATACCGTGAAACTCCTTATCCCTAGACCACTTCCGGTTGTTGTAAAAACTTTCCACAATTTGGAGCCGTGGATACGCTGTAAACAAGACAGCCAAAAATACCACTGTTCACATAGACAAAAGTAGCCTTGAAGTTTTCTGTTAACTCAGAATTAAGAATAACTTAACGTATACAACTATTTGTGTAGATTTGCGCAAAAAAATGCGCAATAAAGAAATTACAAATATCTCTTTCCTGACAAACAATTACAGCACAATCACCTTACAATTATTAGCAAGAAAAATAATTAATAATTCCTCCAAACTTACAAAACTTGATTATTTAGTATCCTTTCCTTTTAGGTGTCAGGCTTAAGAGTTAGGCAGCATAACTAATTTTAGACTTTTCAAATGTCATTCCTATTCATCCTAGCTTCGCAAACACGTCAACCTTCAAATGGATCACTCTCGCACAGTCTGCATTACTTGCATTAAATGTTTGTATAATCAACACCGAAGTAATCATAAACATTATACTCTCATTCCCT
The DNA here is from genome assembly GCA_011833715.1 of Carcinoscorpius rotundicauda. Taxonomy (NCBI): domain Eukaryota; kingdom Metazoa; phylum Arthropoda; class Merostomata; order Xiphosura; family Limulidae; genus Carcinoscorpius; species Carcinoscorpius rotundicauda. The sequence goes on along the minus strand of CM022399.1, from coordinate 53,342,470 downwards.
ATTATAAAATGCTCCAGAAATATGTTCTTTTTACCAGACTTTTATTACAACCAGAATGCGGAAAACGACGCTTTTTAATTAAAAATATAATAATTATTATTAGATCTCGTTGTTAAAAAATAGGCAATAGGAAATGATATGAAACAATAATACATTATATTAAATATTTCACACAGATTCCCTGGTGTTACACACAATCTTTTTGTGTGGCAAACTGTACAATAAATGATGACCAAGCGGCTCATCAACGCATTATACTTAATATTTCAAAGAATTAAAAATGTGTATTTTGTATTCATGGCGAAATTACTAAGACTATCTTACGACGTTACTAGTTTTGAACTACTGACTGCAAGGAAGGGGAAGGTGGCTTTCCTCCTTTGCAGACACTATTCCTGTTTTCTTTTCTGACTTAATTTGTTGTTCACTACGTCAATACGACAATGCATTAAAACTTCATGAGGTATATTTCTTGAAATTTGTGTCTCTCTGTAACTTGGTGTTAAGACTGGCTACTTATAACACTAAAATGAGATTTCTATGCTCGCGATGTGCACAGCACAGATAGCCCAGATCAGTATTTTTACATTTAACAACAAAACAAACAAGTAATTGTGCTTTGAATATATTTGTATGTTGTATTTATGCATTGTCTATACTTAGGAGTTTACAATTACTATTATAATACACCCATAGATAAAAGTTTGGGAAATATTTTGTGATGTCAGATTCGAACCCGGCGCACAAATTCCCAAATCTAAAGCCCTGCTACAGAGCTACTTCTCGACAGAGAATTGTACAAGTGTGTTGTAATCTAAACAATATGTTGTTTTGTATACGATTAAAATACTTCTATTTTCATTCACCCACCCAGATAAAGAAACCTTTTAAAAGTGTTCTCGATATAAGTCATTGTGTTTATTGTAAAGTAACGCAAAGTAGGCCCGGCATGGTCAGGTGGTTAAGGTAATCGATTCGTAATCCGAGGGTCGCGAGTTCGAATTCCCGTCACACCAAACATGCTCGCCTTTTCAGCCGTGGGGGAGTTATAATGGGACAGTCAATCCTACTATTCGTTGATAAAATAGTAGCCCAAGAGTTGGCGGATGGTGGTGATGACTAGTTGCTTTCGCTCTAGCTTTACACTGCTAAATTAGGGATGGAAGTGCAGACATCCTTTGTGTAGCTTTGCGCGATATTCAAAACAAACCAAACACAAAGTAAATATTACGTAAAATGATTTGTGCAGTAAACTAGTTGTTAATTTCCATCAAACTTTTATCTGTTTCTCAGTAAAAGTTACATAAATAATCATAATTATACTGTGCATCCACACTTTCATAGCTTGCTAAGATTATAGACACTAAAGTGTCTGCAAAGGAGGAAAGCGACCGTAACAAATGGGTAGGTATGATGAAAGCCACCTTCCCCTTCCTTGCAGTCAGTAGTTCAAAACTAGTAACGTCATAAGGTAGTCTTAGTAATTTCGCCATGAATACAAAATACACATTTTTAATTCTTTGAAATATTAAGTATAATGCGTTGATGAGCCGCTTGGTCATCATTTATTGTACAGTTTGCCACACAAAAATTGTGTGTAACACCAGGGAATCTGTGTGAAATATTTAATATAATGTATTATTGTTTCATATCATTTCCTATTGCCTATTTTTTAACAACGAGATCTAATAATAATTATTATATTTTTAATTAAAAAGCGTCGTTTTCCGCATTGTGGTTGTAATATAAGTCTGGTAAAAAGAACATATTTCTGGAGCATTTTATAATAGGGAATGAGAGTATAATGTTTATGATTACTTCGGTGTTGATTATATAAACATTTAATGCAAGTAATGCAGACTGTGCGAGAGTGATCCATTTGAAGGTTGACGTGTTTGCGAAGCTAGGATGAATAGGAATGACATTTGAAAAGTCTAAAATTAGTTATGCTGCCTAGCTCTAAAGGCGTCTTTCAATAGTAGGATTGACTGTCTCATTATAACTCCCCCACGGCTGAAAAGGCGAGCATGTTTGGTGTGACGGGAATTCGAACTCGCGACTGATTCTTTACATTTTTACATAGAAAAATATTTTCTCAACCCAAACGAGCCGTTTTTGCATATAAAATTCTCAACAAGTGGGTTTCTCGACATCACTGAAACTTACACTTGTACACAGTTTACTCAAAGCCTTCCACAGTCACAAGGATCTGAGTAAATATACATTACGAAGCTACTGCTAGAAGTTATAGGTTTAGCATATTCGCACTGAACTACTGACTTACCAATCACTTAAAATCTAGCCCATACAAGATCCAATGTCCAAGAAGGACAAAACTAACGGAGAGAAATGCTGTTTCTTTCTCTTATTTCTAACAAACTGCTCATTGTACTGCTTTCTGCTAGTATATTTAATTTACTGTGAGTTGAAGCTTAAAATCTGAATAATTTTACAGTTTATATTATTTCAAGATGTCAGCGTGTGTCATCTGACGAATAGAATAATGATACAGTATGTTATATCATAGTTGATATTAAATCACAATGAGGAAACGTGCCGACGTCTATATGTTTAAAAGCGACAACGAAAGATTCGTATTGCTAGAATTATTATAAAATATGATCTGTTTTGTAACCAAATGCAATAATTTTTAAAACATTATTACAAATCTGTGAGTAATTATAATAATCATTATGTAACTGGATAGTCATTCAATGCAAACTTTGCACTTGACTGTAATCTTGTGCCCTGAAATTAACTTTAACCTCCGATCATCGTGCAATGAATGAAACACATTTTGGACCTTAATGACCTTAAAATTGCCAAATGACCGACATGTAAAATTTGATTGAGGTCGACATGGTTTATCATGCAACATGTCTCCCTATAAAATGGTTGATTATAAAACATACACGAGCATAGTTTTCCATCACTGAAAGCTCTTTTCTTTAAATATTTTTAAAAGACTTAGAAATAAAGTTATTTAAAAGGTTGCAAGATCGTCATCAATGAATGGCATAACTCACACAAGGTGTTTTTTTTAAATAGGCGTCTTTGAAGTTTATTTATTTAAACTATTATTAAAATGAATCCAACGATTCATTCAGCATTAGGCGTAAGTTGAGGTTCTGAAATAATATTGTCGATTTCACAAGTAGCAACAAAAATATTTTCTGTGTAATATAACAAACATAATTAAAAAGCCAAAGGGTTTACAGCTGTTTCGAACTGGTAATGCTGATGGATACTGATTCTAGTACAGCGGTAAGTCTACAGATTTGCAATGCTAAAATCAGGGATTCGATTCCCCAAGGTGGGCTTTGCAGATAGTTTGATGTGGCTTTGCTACAAAAAACACACACATACACTGAATCTAATAAAGTATCTTATGTTTACGCTACAAATGTGTTTCATTCTTGACTTAAATAATAAAGGTGAAAGTCTTGGATATATAGGTAAATAGTGCTGTTTAACATTAGATAATGAGGTGGGTCGTTATCGTAACCGTAGTGTGAATTCAATAATTTTCGGTTCGTGCCCCAAAGCTCAAAAGTACTTTCCGTATTTTGAAGCTGAAAGTGCGCTGTAAGAGTGATGGTCAAATTACACTATTCAGTGAGATAAAGTTAACCCAAAGCTGGTGACGGATGCTGTTGACTAGCTGCCTTCCTTTTGTCTATCAATTCAAAAGTAAGGACGGCTTTGCGCGGCTAGCTCATGGTATACCTTTACTTAAGATTCTAAAACAGTCAAGTTAACAATATAATGTTAAAAATGTTTGCCCTATCTAGCGAGCATCCCATAGGTCTAAACGTTTTTGAGTTTTTGTTACTAAAGGAATATTAAGACATTAGTTATTGCATCTCACATTACATTGGATTAATCTAAATTTCTTTTTAACAAATATACAATCTGTATACGTATTTCAGAATTTTTTATAAACCTTCAAAAGGACTGTATCCGCAGAGTTATCCCTAATTTTGAACGAGAGACCAAAAGGAAGACAGCTAGCACTGGACAACAAAACCTTTTCTGCTGGAGAAAACTTATATAACTCAAGGTAATTTGGTGGTGCTGATTTTAAAAGTTTCGTCAGAATTTGTACATCAGTTCCATATTTTGAGTTTTTGTAATATTTCAATATTTTATCAACACTGTAAAACACCGTGAAATCAACTCGGTACAATAGATTTATGCTGTGAAATTAAGTTTACTTGGACAATTTAACGGGTAAAACACCGTAACTTCAAACATTGACTCTATTGTGTTGGTGTAAAATTCCAAGTATACTATTTGTATGTGCTATCTGATTATAAATTTTGCATGACTAATATTTCTGGATATTTAGGCAAAACTAAACAATACATTAAAGATATTGACATTGCATCTGCAATGAAACCAGTACCCCATTGAGATGATTTTCCAGCGTCACATCCATCAGCGAATTGGAAAACAGAAGAATTATCCTGCGAAGAAGACAATGAATCTTTTTCATACAGTAATACTATTCTTGTGGCACATTAACATAGATTGTCTCAACTGATCATACAAGAAGAGCTAAATCTTCTCTGATTCGTTACTTTTCTATGTCAAAGTAACATGGGGAACTTTGCTTATACTGCCTTTTGTTTACAGCAATGGATCTTATTAGCTCCGAGGATCAGAGTTTCAATTAACTGAAGTCGCCATCACAGTCTTTTTTCTCACTGTAGCATATAAGATACTTTGTGTTTCTTTAAAAATGTTTTTGAATTAATAGAGAAGTTAGGTACTAGACATGACCCTAAAAAATGGAGACTTTTAATCGACTCATCTAAAGTTAGTCTGGAAACACTAAGCCATTGATTTCAGTTGCTCTTGCTGTGAACCTGAAAGAAACTTATCATAGTAAACAGATTTTTACTTGAGACTATCAAATATGATCGCCATAGAAGGAATATCTGTGATGATTTGAAAGTTATTGCTCTCCTACTAGGTCTGCATAGTAAGTATACCAAAAACTATTGCTTTTTTGTGTATGTGGGACAGTAGAGATGGTAAACACAATTTGAAAAAAGAATGACCAGCGCACAAAAGGGATACCTATCAGGAAAACAAAATAGCGAGTACCAATCTTTATTGAATTCTAAATATGTGTTTGTACCCCTACTTTATTTTAAACTGGAACTCGTGAAGAATTTTGAAAAAGGAATAAACAAAGATGGTAATAGCTTTAGAATCTGTCACACAAATTTCCAAAAATCGGTGAAATAGAATTGAAAGTAGATATCATTATTGGTTTACAGATACGGAAAGTTCTGGTGGATGATGATCTTGAAACTACTCAATCAGATAGAACTTGCTGCCTGGAAATCATTCAAACTGGTTGTGAAATACATCTTAGTAAATTACAGAGATGAAAACTATGGTACAATGAATGATTATATGTTCGAAAACTACGGAAATATGTGGTCCAGGATGTTTCTAATGGTGGACCTTTTACATTTCGATTTAGACTTTTTTTTAAGTATGGTTCAGCATGGCCAGAAGATTAGGGTGATCAACTCGTAATCTGAGGCCTGCGGGTTCGAATCGCCGTCACACCAAATTTACTGGCTTTTCAGTCGTGAGGGTGTTATAATGTGACGGTAAATCCCACTATTTACTAGTAAAAGAGTAGCCCAAGAATTGGCGGTGGGTGGTGACCACTAGCTTCCTTCCTTCTAGTCTTTCACTGTTAAATTAAGGATGGCTAATGCAGATAGCTCTGGAGTAGCTATGCGGAAAAATTCAAAACAAGCAAACAAATTCTCCTATGATATCTTTTAAAAAGACATATTGATTCATATATTCAGAAACAAGAAGTTGTATTTATGAACATAAAAATATTGTTTCAGTGATAGATTTCAATACATCGTGCTCCTTATAGCTAAATTAAAAACTTATTTGATGATGGTGTTTGAATGCCATATTGGAATATTTTTCCATTGTTATACCAGTGCTCATGCGTACTTTTTTATGAGCTTCATTAAGAAAAAGTGGGAAAGAATAAGGTAAAAAAATTATCTATGAGATCTATGAATGTCTTTAAAAGATATTTCATTGTATATTTAGTGATATTTCAGTAGAGTGCAAGCTGTCAACCTCAAGAGGCCTTTAACGTGATGTATGCATCTAGAATAAGTAGGACGTCAACTGAAATCCATATTTATTATTTTTGAAGAAGAACTTTCTTCACGCTGTTACCTTATTCGCGAGTATCCGTGAACCAATACACATGGCACCGTAATGTTGAGCTACAACTTAGTGGAATAAACCTCACAGTCACGCGGTGACCTAAAACATCATCAATAACTCGCTCTTAAACCAAAGATACCTCACCCCTCACGTTTTATCTGTTTACAAAATTTATATTTCAAGTCTATGGTGTCTGGGTGCACTGGTGAACATTACACTCCCTGATTCTCTCCATCTCTTCTCTTCCCCCTCACTGACACGTTAAACCTCCCCAAGCACGTTTAAACGGAACAGCTGGTTCCCAGTATGGTTATCGTCAAATCAGGCGAGGAGAGTTTTTAGTGCTCACCAAGGAACACTCGTGACTTTACTACTTAAGCATGTTCAACAAATAAACAGACCAAAATACAGAGATCAATACAAGCACTTATGTTTATATATATGCATACATTACTATTATTTCAGCACTGTAATACATTTTAAAAGCCTTTTACCAGAAACTGCACTTTCTTTTTATGAAATCTCTATAATTATAATCATATAATTAATAACAGAGTTTTTTGTATGCGATCGTCACGAAATTATTTATAAACCGAGGTTTTTATTTTGCTGTATACAGTAAATCTAACTTAATTAAAAATGAACATTTACTTGAAACTGACAAAGTTTAAATCGTGTTATCATGGAGGATTTACCGAATATTTTGTTTCTTCTCGACATAAAAGCTTTATTGTGTGTTGAGTCATACTTACGATAAATTAATATTCCGATTGTCTATTCGATACTTGCATATTTGTTAAGGGGAAAAAATTAATACCGAATTTACCAGACTAATAAATCAGTACTTGACATTCTTAATTGTAGGAAAATTAATACCAACTTAACCCAATTGTTCATATTATAGTTCACATTCATCTATTTAGCCCAAAAAACAACAAAAAAAACAAAACAATAACAAATAACTGTGCTAAATCATGAGGCCCGGCATGGCCAGGTGGGTTAAGGCATTCGACTCGTAATGTGAGGGTTACAGGTTCAAATCTCGGTCGCACAAAACGTGATCGCCCTTTCAGCCGTGGGGACGTTATAATGTTACGGTCAATCCCACTATTCGTTGGTAAGAGAGTAGCTTAAGAGTTGGCGGTGGGTGGTAATGACTAGCTGCCTTCCCTCTAGTCTTACACTGCTAAATTAGGGATGGCTAGCACAGATAACCCTCGAGTAGCTTTGTGCGAAATTAAAAAAAAAAGAAAACAAACTAAATCATTACTCAATTTTATTTGTTTGTTGGATTTTGCGCCAAGCTATCTGCGTTATCTACCGAATTTAGAAGTGATAAATAAGATGGAAGAAAACCAGTCATCATCACTGACTCAACTCTTAGGCTGCTCTTTTATCAAAGAAAACTGAAATTGACTGTCACATTTTAACGGCCAACGGCTGAAAGGGAGAGTTTGTTTGATGACGATATTGGAACTCTCGACACGCATATTATTATATTCGAGTGCTTAACCTCCCGTTCATACTAGGATCAACATCAGTTTTAAAACTACTGATGCTCCCGTTCATACTAGGATCTGCATCAGTTTTAAAACTACTGATGCTTCATCGCAATAAGATTTACTTCATTAAGAATAATATTCTTAATTAATGTCAGCTAGCAGTGAACGGCAAGTAAAGTCTTCATTTCGACCTTTCGATAAATGTGTAAGTTATAATCTTTAATACAGACATACAAATTTACTATATATAAATGCTGTGAAAATAACCAATATGCTATAGAACGCTTATGATTTACGTACAGCAATAAAAAAGTTGTGAGAGTTTTGTATATGATGGTTTATAAATCATATTCTGTTCATTTGCAGATTTATACAATATTAGCACATATATATTTTTCTCTACAAGTGGATTTTCTTGTCATTACTTATACACTAGATTATATTTAAGCCTAATACGAAAAGGTGAATGATTTTTAATTAAAGGTTATCATTACCCTCAGCCAACTGTTGGCCTACTGTTTTATTAATGAAAAGTGGGATTGAAGGTCACATTATAATGCCTCCACGGCTGAAAGGGCGAGCATGTTTGGTGCGACAGGAATTAGAAGTTGAACGCCTTAACCCACCTGGTCATGCTGGGCTTACGTAATATTGTTCTACATCTTATATTTTATCGTGGCAAACTTTTAGGAAGGATTAGGATATAAGTCATATTCAAAACACTGATGAAACATTTAACAAATCCTCTTTCATGACAACGTTACAACAGAATGAAGACACAAAAATATGCTGAAGCTGCATCAAGTGAACTAGGCAGGACTAATAGGATCGCTCTGGATTCTAGTTTCTTCAACCGTCTTGTTTTTTATATAAAACTGACGTTTGTTTCGTGGTATGAATGGAAGTTTGTAATATTTTGGCTTCTGAGTTTTCATAAGTTTAAAGATTTTACTATTGTTATCAACAGTACAAAATATACTAACTTTACTCGTAGTTTCTTTTCTGAGAAGAACTGGGATCTTTTGAAATTAAGTTATCTCTTTAAGACTGACAACGTTTATTTGTGTTAGAAAGATTAGCTCCCTTTGTGTCCTAAACATTGTGTCCTTTGGTTCTACCTATAACTGTGTGAATATTTCTCTTCCGAAAGGCTTTATGTATATACATCTACCTATAAATATACGCTTAAAGTCATTACACAGTTCAATGGTTTGGAATTCGTGTAAACCGAATATGAGAATGCTAAACATGTCGCTTGTGACGCCTCGCATTGTATCTATGATGATCAGGGCTAACAATAGCTTAACTGGCGCCCTATGCAGTAATTAGGCTACGCTTCTACTCACAATGGAACCTATGAGAGGTTTTCTCATAGGTTTGTTTCTCCAATATAGAAGTCGTGGCAGTTGTTGCATTGTATTTTATAAATAATGTTGGTGTTGTGTTTGTCAGTGTAGTTTGTCTACTAATTTAATATTAGGGTAATTGTAACTCAAAGCAGCTTATTACTTGGCTGGTATATCAATGACAAGATTTTTGCATCTCAAAACACCTTATCACTTGACTGTATGTCAAGAATAAAGTATTTTGATATTAATTTTGTCCCGAGACGTATGTTACTTAGCATTACGCATTTGCTGAAAGTTGAGTTTTTATTTTATATTATTTTATTAATTATTTGTATTGTTGGAAGATACAGTAAGTTTTTTCTACACGGTTTATTATGATGTTGTTAACACGTAACTATATGAAGTTTGTAAAATATAATGACCAAGCGCGTAAGGCGTGCAACTCGTAATCCGAGGGTCGCGGGTTCGCGCCCACGTCGTGTTAAACATGCTCGCCCTCCCAGCCGAGGGGGTATATAATGTGACGGTCAATCCCACTATTCGTTGGTAAAAGAGTAGCCCAAGAGTTGGCGGTGGGTGGTGATGACTAGCTGCTTTCCCTCTAGTCTTACACTTCTAAATTAGGGACGGCTAGCACAGATAGCCCTCGAGTAGCTTTGTGCGAAATTTCAAAACAAACAAACAAATTGTAAAATATATATCAATGCTGGAGAAACATTAAAGACCCCTTGTCAGTTAATAATTCTGCTAGAAATTTTGAAAATTATATTTTGATTATTATACTGGCAGGCATATAAATAAGAAGTGGCGTATGTATATTTAACGGAAGACCCAGACTATAGCCTATCTCAGTAATCTATTAAAATGTTCATTTTGTTAAGAGCATGAAGCTATTATGAATAAGTGTTTTTAACCATTAGCAACAAATATTGCATTACATCTGGAACTCCCAAGACAATTGTCTTATATTTCGAACTATACACACAGCCATTAAATATCAACCTGCAATCTATTTTTAAAACCATAAACTAACTACATCTGCAAGAGGTTAAGGCTTAAGCAATAATTTAGGTTTAACGTCATTTGAAGAAAATAAGCCACAGGGTGAAAAAATGGGAAGAGTTAGTTTAAAGAATTTTTGTATTTAGTTGTAGTTTGTTATCAAGTACAAAGCTGTATAAATAGCTATCTGTGTTATGCTCACTACGAGCATCGAAACTCGTTTTCTAGCAGTACAAGTCATAGACATACCACTGTGGGAGCGTTTTTATTGAGAAGAAATCAGTTATACAGATGGGATAATAAAGACTGCTGTAGTTATAACTTGTTTGCTTCAAAAGTTTCCATGAAGCTATACAGTGGCTAATTTGTAAATGATCTGCCTAATTTTGAACTTGTAGTCTTTGCGGAAGGATGTTGGTCAATCGCACCCACCGCCAACTCTTAAGCTACTGTAGTCTGATCAAGTAGTGGGATTCGACTGTCAATGTTATGGTACAAGTATGACCTCAATCCAACTATCGAGTTGGATACATACCTTATGACACGTAGTCTTTTAGTCCCAAACATATATATCACACTTCTCGTAAATATTTGAAAGACAACGAATATGTCAAATAAACGACACTAACGACTGATCCTCGTAAATTTACAGCGCCTCCACTAAGATGGTCAGGCCTCGTATTAAACATTTTCAAGCAGTGATATTCCATTATGATGATCCTCGATATTGTTAAAAGACTGTATAATATCTTGCTATATATACTTGTCAACTTTCAGTCAGCTTTGTGATTGCAACAAGGCCTACTTTAATATTTTAAAAATGATTAACTTGATTTTCGGAGAAACTGAACTAGATATCACGAAAATCCATCTGACTGGCTTAGTTAAAACATTTGAAGGCCTTCACGAATTCCTCAAGGATATCACATCTAACGGAGTTTGTATTTGGGCACAATATGTCATCCTCAGTCAAAACTCAACCCTCGTTAATACAGTGTATAATCTTGATCAAGTTCTCAACTGAAAATGCGTGTCACCTTAGACAAAACTCATCCCTGCTAGTAATTTATTAACTGATACGGTATATTATCTCTAGAGAAAATTCGAATCGACAAATAAATTGATTAAATGTAGTACATGAAAACTTATTTAGAGTAATTTCGGCGATTTACATCGCTAAAATCAGGTGTTAGATTCCCCTCAATGGACATAGCAGATATCTCTGTGTGGCTATGTTATAAGAAAATACACAAACACACATTCTACATAAAACGACTTCATAATTTAACAGTATATTACCATTTCAAGCATAACTTCACATTTATTACAATGAGTTTTATATCAACGTTGAATCAGCTGCCGAATAGAAAGGCAATTCTAATACAATCTCATTAAGTGCTCTGATTTACACTAATAACGAAATGACAAGCTTCAAACATGACACTGCTGTTTTCAACCATTGTTCAGTCTTGAGGATATAATGAGGATCTACAAATATGATGCTGTTATTGCTTCCAAATTCTCCTTCCTGAAGATATAATATAATGAAATGAGGAGACAAACTATATCATTGCCTAACACTATCACATTTACTCTTAAGTTAGAAAATAAATTATACCGTTGAAAGCTAACTGAACAGAGCTTCCTCAATTTTCTATTTTTTACTCAAATACACAACATTCTTTAAAGTTAACCTTCAGAATAACCTCATCATTTCTGAGATATTTAAACATCGTCTGTCTTGTTATAATGTCACTTGAGAAGCGTAGATAGAACCGAATGCTTGTAGTAACATAATATGGCACTCCTTCTAGGCCTAACGAGAAAGGTGATTTAATTCCACTACCAGAACATTATAACGACGTACTTTAACGCAGTATTATACAGTATACAAAACATTTAGTACATCTCATTTTTGTTTGAGTAGTCATTCAATAAGTTATTTTATATGTCTAAGTAAAATGAATACAAACAAAACAAACACTTCCCTAGCTCTAAAATGAAAAGTATTAAAAAGGCTATAATACACACTGTGAACTGTTCGTATAACGTGAGTTTCTGTGGCAGATGGCCCGTCAGTTAGAAGCTAAAATTCCATATGAATGGAGTTGATATGAAGTTTATGAATCGTAAAAATAGGTCCCATGGTGAGACAGCGGTAAGACTACGGACATAAAACGCTAAAATAAGAAATTCGATTCTCCTTGGTAGACACAGCAAATTGCCCGATGTGGCTCTGCTATAAAACACCAACGCAAATAAAAATAGATAAGTATCTTGTCATTCCGAAAGAAAATTCGCAACTAAAAACAATGAACAATATGAAAATAGAATGAAATGTACAATCAGGAATGTTACCGTCGAAATTCAGTATAATGTTTTTAAAATGGTGTCCAGTGATCATATGCATACGGACTGACTACAAAACAACAATGACATTAATCATTATACACAATGTTACACTAGGAGCTGTCTGTGTTGTGCATACCACTGTTATCAAAACCTGGTTTTTAGCGTCCAAAGATTTAATACTTATCGCTGGAGGGTTGAAGAGAATAGAAACATTATTACTGTCTGTAGTTGTTAACTTAAACTCTTTAGAATGGCACAATGGAACCTTCTGAGCATATCTCATTTTTTGTAAGCGAAATATTCAACAATGTTTGTTTACTGTTAAGAGCAAAGTTGCACGTTGAATTATCAGCGCTGTGACCCGACGGTTACGTTATTATAATTTTAAACACATGCTACCTAATCACCAGGGAGCTGACACAAAAACAAGAGAGATTTAAATTGTTTTATATTCTCTCAAACCTTCATTGAAACATAACTTTAGGAGAGGCAGTTAACGTTTAAGATTACTTTAGAAAAGTAAGCTCTTGAAAAATGTACAAACGCACAAAGCTACTCAATAGGCTATCTGTAGTTTGCTCACCACGAGTATCGAAAGCTGCTTTGTAGCAGTACAAATACGTAGACGTACCGCTACACCACTGTGGGATCGTAATTTGTTTGTTAAAAGTTAAACCCTAAGCTACAATGGAATATTATTGCTCTGTCCAACACAGGTATCGAAATTCAATTTGGAGCGTTTTAAGTTCGCAGACATACCGTTGTATTACTCATAGTCGTTGAAAAAAATCATAATTGGTAATTCTGTTGTTTTGGTTTTGCACTTTCTTATAAATTAAATAATATTGGAATAATAAAGAATCTCATGGAAACATCTGAACAATACGTTAATTCATTCTAGAAGAATAGATCTAACATGTCCAGAATATTTGTACTGTCCAATAGTTTTACTTACTAGTGATGATTTAAAAGAAACTACTTTTAACGTCTATTATTAATTTGATAACTTGTTTGTTCTGTTTTGTTTTTCACCTATTATTAATTTGGGAAGTTGTTTGTTTGTTTTTGAATTTCGCGCAAAGCTAAACGAAGGCTATCTGCGCTGGCCGTCCCTATTTTAGCAGTGTAAGCCTAGAGGGAAGGTAGCTAGTCATCACGACCCACCGCCAACTCTTGGGCTATGCCAGGTCTTGGTAAGTTGTTTGTTCTCTTTTTTTTTGTTCTTTCTGCGATCTAAAGCACAAATAACTTGATATGTTTTGTAAAACACTGATATATTTTGAAACGCGCATTAAATTGAAACCTTACTTCATTTCACGACTGGTTTTTTTACATACCATATTGTGTCACTTCTGTGTAGCCGGTGAATGTTTGTTGGCATGGATGAATTTCATTTAAGTTTTTTTTTTTTTTTTTTTCTAAACCAAGGGTACTTTAGTCGTAACAAAATATTTTTTTGGATTTAACATTTAGTGTGTTAAAGTTATATATGCCCAAGATAACACAGCAAAATATTTGTTTTCTGCAGAGTATTGAATTCATAACCAAACTATTTGTTTTGAACACAGACACCAGCATAAAATGTAAACTAACCCGAACTGGTTTATTTTGGTAACGTGATACAAGTCACATAAATACAATTATTATATGTGACAAATGTTTGTGAAGTACTCAAAACGGATTCTAATCACTGTTCTCTAAAAATACGTAATACTTATATAGCGTTAAATATTAACAGGTGTATTCCAACGATCTTCAGTAAAACACAACTGGCTGGTAATTTTGATTTTATTGTATAAGTTGTGGCTGGTTGTTATTAAACACAGAGGTACCCCACAGGTAACGAAACCTGAGTTCTAGCGTTTTAAGTTTACTGCTGATCCACAAAAGAAGGTTTATATGCTTAATTGTTTTTTTTTATATTATTATTTTTAAAATGTCGGTAACTAAAGTTATTTAAAACAATAAGAACCAGTACACAATACAATATTACCAAAAGTATCCGCGCCAAGTATTAAATATTTCAACGAGTTCACGGGGATGCAGGGACGGGTTGTGGGTGCGTCATCTGCCAGCAGAAGAGAGAGGAAGTATTAATATACTTGTCAAGCTTGTAATAAATGAAGAAATTAATAAATGGTGGCGTTCTGAAATTCTTATGACGTATATCAAATAAACCCTGAAAGTTTTATGATTATGGGTATAAAAGCTGGAAAATGGAGGTTATTTGTTACGTTCTCCGCTGATACAGCGATAAGTCTTCGGATTTACAACGCTAAAATTAGGGGTTCGATTCGCGTCGGTGGACTCAGTAGATAGCTCAGTATTGCTTTGCTATAAGAAATTCACACACACGCACAATATTTGTCACTGACAGACAAACATACAAAAGCTGTTTTATATTATACGTTAGGAATTTTGGGTAAAAGTTTCTTTTTTACTTTTTTATAACCTGAACATAAAGCACTATAATCAATATTCAACTTCCTTTTTGTTACTAAAATACAATTGAAATGCTTTCTTCAGGTTTCATATTGATTCCCAGTTCTATATTAAACCATATAAAGCGCATTTATAACGTTTCTAACAGTTTACGCGACATATTCAAGTGTAATACAAAGTAGTAGCGTATAGTAAACCATATAAAGCGCATTTATAACGTTTGCAACAGTTTACGCGACACATTCAAGTGTGATACAAAGTAGTAACGTATAGTAAAACTAAACATATTTCAACTTAGTATTACTGGATTTGGATTTTAACAAATGTTTTGGAAATTAAAACGTGTGGTATTGAATTTACAAATGTATGAATTTTCTAAAATATTCTTAAATCTCAGGTCTCGAGTATTAAATTATAGATGTAGTAAATAATATAGTTTTATACTATTGTAAGAAACAAACGATAAAAGTGAAGAGGACAAAAACCGAAACAAAATATACAACTATTTATTAACAATTTTCGTTTTATTTATGTTAGTTTATGATATCAAAAACTAATTTTGTTCAAAACAATATTTATTACAGAAGAAAAACTTGACAGACATGTCATTACTGTTCAAAAACAATACCCAACTTTATATTTTCATCGAGTTTAAACAAAATTTATAAAATAGGAAAGATTGAATAGGTTACTGAGAGTCATTATGGTTCTAAAATAATGCCCAACGTTGTTTGTTTGTTTTACTTTTTCTTTTTCTTTTTGGTTTAAACAATATTCATGCAACAAAGTAGACCAGTAGGAGCCATTATGATACTATTACTCACCTAATCTCTTTTACATTTCCGTCTGGATTAAACAATATTATACAATGTAAAAAGTTAAGCACGCTAGTAGAGGTCATTTTGGTTTAAAAAACAGTACTAGTTTTCTTTTATACTTTGATCCGGTTTAAATAATATTTTTGCAGTAGGAATAATTATGGTTTTAAAATATACACGTTACATTTTACATTTTCACTTGGTTAAGCAATATTATACAGTAGAAAGAGAGCCAAGTGGATAGGACGCTTGTTTCATAACCTGATAGTCGCATTAAACACGCTCGCTCTTCCAGTCGTGTGGGCGTTTTTACGTTGGTCAATCATAATATTCCTTGGTAAAAGAGTAGCCCAAGAGTTGGCGAAAAGTGATGGTAGCTAGCTGCCTTTCCTCTAGTCTTATACCGCTAAATTAGGGAGGGTTAGTGCAGATAACCTATGTAGCTTAGCACTAAATTCAAAAACAAACAAATAGTAGAAAAAGTTAAGTAGGACTTGTCATGGTTCAAAAAGTAACACCCATCATCTTTTACATTTCCATACAGTTAAACACAAGAGGTAGATAGTTACATCATAGCTAGGTTAACAAATTAATTGGAGCTGATGATATTAAAATGGAGAAGCTGATACAAATGGGAAAAATAAAAAACAATGAAGGACAATAGTCATCATCCCTCAGAACCAAGAACAAAATACTGATTTACGTGTATTAATGTTTAATGTTTTAATAAATGACCCTTTAAATATCGTATTAAACAATTTTTATATTTTTAGATTATCGTCATTATGTCTTTGAGTATTAAAAGAGTTTATGGATGTTACGGAAAACGAAAAAAAAAAAACACATGAAAATTACAACAAATGTCAAATGCATAATGTGATTATTGAACAAAGTCAATGTGACTACTTGAGTACCAGGATGAAAAGTATTACACAAAAGGCAAATATTTCGTGTACATGATACAGCATCATAGAAAGGGCATTCCACTGGCTTCTGAATATAGCACTAGGAGTGTCGCCCGCGTTTGTATGCAAACTAAAGTGTAATGTTTGCAGAGCTCAGTCGCTGTACTATCAAACTGGCTGATTACAGAAGCATACCGCATGCCTGGAAACCACACTCCCTTGACTAATGGTTACGGGTCTTTTTAAGGATGCGACTCTATCACCATGACGCTTTCCTGACTGCTGACTTTTTAGAGATTTTTTTTTTCATAATCTAGAAACTATTTCTTAATTGAAATATGCCATAGCGACAAAGATTTGGTGGTTCTTGGAGCGATATTGCGTGATACCATATATAGCACCATTATCAAGATGGACTAAATAACAGAAAAATGATAATGGAAACAGAGAACAGTTGTAATACTAGCGCCCTCTAGTACTAATTCGTATAGAATGCAGTGGTGTATAACTTTCATGATTCCGCGTTACATGGGAGAGCTTACACTCTACATGGTGTTGTAAGAAGTGCCCATGTGCCACCTGGAAGGACAGAGGAAAGTCTACTGACTTACAATGCTAAAACTGGGTTTCGATTTCCTTCGGTGGACGCAGTAAATTACCCAATGTGGAAAACAAACAACTACGCATACTATTTCACAATCACCATACATATTTTTACACTTTAGTATATGGAAAATTATGAGGTTAAATACACGACCATCGTATATTCTGAACGACTTTGTGTGAGTTATTTAGCAACGGTCAAAATCCTTTGTAATAAATAAGTAATAGACTTCAACAGCGCCTTAAATTATACAGAATATTTTATATTTGCTTGGATCACGAAAGCTCTGCAAACTAAACCTGAAAAGTGAAATCTGTAATGTATGTCATTATAAGTCTTCGGCTAGAAATAATATACTTAATAAGTATTTTTTAAATAATTGTTATTTCTTATACTTAGTTTTTATAGATATATACTAAAAATACTGCTATGACAAAAAAAACTGATAAATTTATCCTGACATGTTTTCAAAACACTCAACTTAAGTCGAATTTTAAACCAAAATAATTCATTTTTGCACCAACTTTTCTTTTTTATTAATAATCGGTCTTGTATTTCAGTCTCTTGGAAAAAAGCAACGCAGTAGTTTCATTCATTCGCTTAAGAAAGGTACGTTTTGAAGTCACTATGCGATGGCTACAAGATGGTCGTTCAATTAACCGCTGAGAAACGCTACATGATGGTTGCGTATCTAGTAATTAGGATTGTTTTGTTGTGAATTACTCCAGGACTATCTGTGTCAGCAGTCCATGTTTTAAGAGTGGTAAGCTACAGGGAAGACAATTAGCAAACACTCTCCACTGCAAACTCTTAGACTACTCTTTTACCAATGAATAACGGGATTGGCTGTATATTATAACGTCCCATATGGCTGAAAGGGAGAACATGTTCGTAACAAAAATTCAAACAGGCGACTCGAAGTTGCTGGGAAAGACATGACGATGGTCTTGGGTCATATTCTTTTTTTGGAAAGGCTACACTATGGTCGTCTGTTTAGTGAGTAAGAGAAGGAACAAGATGGTCTTGTATTATATTTGCTTGGGAAAGGGTACAAAGAAGTCGTGTATGATAATACTACATTGGGAAAGATTACACTACGGTCATATGTTTAATCACTTAAAAAAGGCTACACAAGCTCATGGATGATAATCATTTGGGGCAAGTTCTATGGTGATTGTATATTTAGTCATTATAAAAAGCAACATGAAGATCCTGTATATATTTTAAACAAAAACATAGTCAATTCTGTTTCTCTGTATATATATATATCATTGTAATTACCAGTTCCTCCTGAAAACTAAAATGAATTTTCTTTTGCATTTTTTCCTGCCTTGTGAATACTCCAAGTTACCAATGCAAACAAGCCTTTCGGTCGGTAACAAACCATTTCAGAGTACACCTAGACTTTTATCGTTGCTGAAGTTGCAAGATACCCATCAAATACACGCAGGGACATTCCCCCGAAAGAGCGGTGGAGATCAATCGATACAAGTCTGATCAAAAATGTCCCTTGTGCGGAAATTACATTATAACCGTAATTATTAATGTTGGTCACGTCTTTGGTAAGAAAAGAAAATGTGTACTCACTAACAAACTCTGTAGTTCTGACCTGAATGTTGAAGATCCACAAGGTTTTGTCCAAATGCGCTGACAGTTACACTTATCGGAATGTTAGTGAAAACACTAAACAACGTTTGTATCTGTTTTCAACTCGACGAAGGAGCCACGATTGCTGAAGGATCAAGCAAGGATACGTTATTTAAAACGACTCTACAACCCGTGTATGTTCAAACGCCATCTAGTGAAGAAAACTGAGATGTTTGATTCTTGAATCAGGGAATATAACACTAAAAACACATAAAAATAACACACATATATATATCTTTCTAGCATACTTACATTTTAAGAGTTGTCTGAAAATAAAATAATATAAAATTAAATAAATGTTCGTGGTTAAAATGTATATGTTATTATTTTTAACTACAGTATATTTGACGAAAATATCCGCATACGGTTCTATATTAATGTTACTGTCCATCTGCATGGAAAAATTATTGAGAAAATGCCAAAGTAGTAAATGAGAAGGTATTGTATGACCGTTAAACTATGTACAAATTGTTATTCTGGTCTGTATAAATTGTTTTCAGCATTTTCTCTTCAAAACATATGCTCAAGTACTTTGTACAAAACATGTGGTTTTGGTATAATTTTTCTGGAAATGGATTAATGCTTCATTCAGACAATTTTTCTGTAGCTGACGTAGAGTCATGCCTCGTCACGTGCCAGAAATTATAGGGCGTCAAACTGTTCAAATGTCCAGAAATGGAATGAATCAAATGGACATTGCCAGAAGGTAGAGTACTCTCAGTGTGCTGTATCCAGAATTCTGAACGTCAGTGGACTGCAGGAAATGTTGTTCCAGAAACATCTGCTGGTATACGCCAGACGTCGAGATAAACAGACACCTTGCAACACCTTACAATGAGAATGGCATAAACACATTTGTGCAGGGTATACAGACGAAAAGTAAACACGAGACTGACCAAATAGGGTTATCTTGCCAGAATATATTTTTGTAAATCGACATTAGACAAGACAGCATGTCAACTCAGTGCTAGGACACTGGCGACATGTCATCTTTTCAAATGAGTCATAATTCCGTGTTTTTAAAACTGATGGAAGGACTGGTGTTTGTCGTTTGCCTGGAAAACAGATGACGAAATTCTGTTGTTTTTTTTTCATAGAGAACACCACAGTAGGTGGTGAGTACGTGTTTAGGCAGCTATTCTTAATGGTAGATAAATTGCTCTTCATATCCCTCAAGGAAACGTCACTGATGTCTACTAAAACATCATATTGAGACGATATTTCTTCACATATTTTACACGATTATCTTGGCCAGGAGGATGTTACAAAATAGCCATGGCCAGTAAAGACTCCATCATAATCCCATTGTGAACTGTTGGTCAGAACTAAAGCGTAAAATTAGTAACTATGACTGTAAATTAACTACTGTAGCTGAGCGGCATCGCCTTATAGTGAAAAGTTCTGAAGTTTTTGTTTGTTTGTTTGTTTTTGAATTTCGCTCAAAGCTACTCGAGGGCTATCTATGCTAGCCGTCCCTAATTTAGCAGTGTATGTTACGTTTTTTATGTGGACTGAACGCAACAGAAAGACACAGATAACAGCTTATATAATTTATTACAATAAACTATTATATATGTGACAGATATAAAATAAATTATATAATAACAATGACAGATGTTCAGTTTCAACCTTCAAAATTAATTACAATACATAATGGTACTGGCCTGTGTCCAATATAATGATCCAGAATGAAAGTCCAAAGGTCCAGATCAGAAATCCAAAATTCCAGTCTAGGTGGTGAATTTGGTCCCACGAAGAAATTCCGAAGTTTGAATGGAGAAGTCCAGAAACAATTCACAGTCCAATAAATTTGACGAAGTTTTTTATGAATGTCTCAAATTTGTCGTTTTCCAAATTGCCCCGGTCTCCCCTAAACAGTCCTATACGTGTTGACCTTCAGTATAACCAGTAATTCGAATGAATCGTAAAGATTGACGAAATAAAATCACAACTTTTGTAGATCTAGCTCCAGTCACAAATCTAAGTTGAATAAACACACAGCAAACGTTGAAAAATTCTCAAACGACGACAACATCTCTTGAATCGAATGAGAACGAATGACTGACTGACTCTCCTCGCATCGCCGTCTGTTTATATACTAGGAGGCCTACTTTATTCTCGAACAATCGCGTAACTTCCACAGAATTCCAGAGTAATCTGGATTCGTCTCGTACAGACACCAGGCCAAAATACATTCTATTGATAGACAAATGATCGATCTACCTAATTCTAGAAATTTCTACATGAATAACAACATATTTTATTGATTTGAACTTCGAAACAATAATATAAACAACAACAACAAAAATTTTGACCGATAGATATGGAAATCCAAACACAACACGACATGGCATTTCAAGTGCTTTATACATAGCACTCTTCCCCTTAAAAGCAAAAAAAAAGTTTGAACTTGTGAAAACCCTTTTTTAACTTATTATACATAATATTGAACTAAGAAACAAATTTTAGTCAACCGATAATTATAACAAAACACTGAACAACTTAATTACCGTGACAACGCATCCGCGATGGCATTGTCCGAACCACGGATATGATTAATGGACACATTGTATTGCTTCAGAATAATACTCCACCTGAGTAACCTTTGATTTTTGTTTTTCATTTTGTTCACGAACACGAGTGGATTGTGGTCGGTGTAAACATTAACAATCAATGGTGAAAAACACAAATAAACACCAAAATGTTGTAAAGCTAACAACAATGCAAGTGCTTCTTTCTCAATTGTTGAATGGTTTCTTTGGTGCTTATTAAGTTTCCTTGAAAAATAACACACAGGGTGGTCAACACCATTTTTCTCTTGCAACAACACAGCACCAACACCAATGTCACTCGCATCTACAGCAAGCTTAAATGGTGTGTCAAATCGGGAGCTTTGAGGATTGGAGCACTCATGAGCATGACCTTGATCCTTTCAAAGGCAGTCTGGCAATTTTGATACCAGGAAAATTTAACATCCTTTTTAGTAAGCCTGTTAAAGGTGCAGCCATATCATAAAAATTTGGACAAAATTTCCTACTATAATATCCTGCCATGCCCAAGAATCTCAGAACACTTCTTTTGTTCGTCGGCTTTGGATACTCCGCTATTGCCTGTACCTTAGCTTGGATAGGCTTCACTTTACCCTGACCAATTTCATGGCCTAAGTACACAATTGTTGCTTTACAGAAGTCACTTTTTAACAGGTTGATAGTCAACTGAGCCTCGGAACACCTCTCAAAGAATGCACGAATGTGACTTAAATGCTCAGAGCAGTCACTGCTTACTACAAGTACATCATCAATGTAAGCATACACATTTTCTAACCCTGCAATGACATGATTCATTAACCTTTGAAATGTTGCACCAAAGTTTATCATGCCAAATGGCATAACTTTGTATTGGTACAAACCATCGGGTGTTATAAAAGCTGAAATTTCTCTTGCTTGAGAAGTTAAAGGTACTTGCCAATAACCTTTGAGTAGGTCAAATTTGGTAAGGTACTTTGAGTTACCTACACGGTCAATACAATCATTCATCCTAGGAACAGGATATGAATCAGTCTTGGTCACATCATTAACCTTTCTGAAATCTGTACAGAACCTAACTGAACCATCAGGCTTTGATACAAGGTGAACTCCAATTACTGTTTGACAACTCAATGAAATCACTTTCAAGCATGTATTGTACCTCTGACCTGATTTGTGACAATTTCACAGGATTGCCCCGATATGGATGTTGTTTTATTGGTCGAGTGTTCTCAATAATGACATCATGTTCTATGACATTGGTTCTACCAGACACATCAGGGAACAAATGAGCAACCTCTAAAATCAAACTTTTCAACTCTTGACTTTGTTGTTGGGATAAATGATTAAGTTTCACATCTAAGTTTGCTAATACTTGTGAGTTTTTGAGTTTAACGTGAGTCTCTGGAAGGCTATTTTCTATAATTTCAGAAGGAGAAGGAGGAGGATTATGATCTTCATTCACACCACTTGTCACATTCACAGGAACGGCATTCGACACATTCATTTCCTATCGCACATGATAGGGTTTCAACATATTGATATGACAAAGCTGTTTGCTTTTCCTCCAATCAGGGGTAGTGATTACATAGTTTAGATGATTGATTTTCTTTTCAACTGAATAAGGTCCAAAATATTTAGCTTGAAGTGAAGAGCCTGATGTGGGCAACAAGACTAGTACTTGGTCACCAACATTAAAAGATCGCTTCCTGGCCCTTTTATCACACTAGGTTTTCATCTCTTCCTGAAAAGACTTCAGGTTTTCCCTGGCAACATTAAAAGCATTGTGCAATCTGGTTTTGAAATCAGAGACATAGTTCAACAAGCTAATTTGTGAGTTATTGTCCTCTAACCATTTCTCCTTAACCAACTTCAATGGACCACGAACTGAGTGACCATAAACCAACTCAAAAGGGCTAAATCCAGCAGATTCTTGAACAACCTCACAAACTGCAAACAACAACAAGGGAACACCCTCATCCCAGTCCTTTGAGTGTTCGTGGCAGTAATTTTCTAAGCATGCCTTTCAGAGTTTGGTGAAAACGTTCAAGGACACCTTGTGACTCAGGATGGTATGCACTGGATGAAATTTGATGCATGTTTAGTTCATGCATGGCTTGTTGAAATAGCTTGGACATAAAATTTGAGCCTTGATCTGATTGCACGACTTTTGGAATCTCAAACATGGTAAAGAATTTGACAAGAGCCTTGACAATGTTGGGAGCAGTGATTTTTCTCAAAGGGATAGCCTCAGGGAAACGTGTAGAAGCACACATGATTGTCCAGAGGTATTCATTACCTGCTTTGCTTTTTGGCATTGGGCCAACACAGTCGATAATGATCCTTGAGAACGGTTCTTCAAAGGCAGGAATAGGCTGCAGTGGTGCTTTTGGAATCCCCTGATTTGTTTTTCTAGTCATTTGGCAAGAATGGCATGTCTTATAATAGTCAACAACATCTTTGCGCATCCTTGGCCAACAGAAATGTCGTCGGATACAATCTAGGGTCTTTCTTACACCTAGGTGTCCTGACAACACATGATCATGAGCAAGACTAAGAATATCATTCCGATAGCATTTTGAAATGACGATTTGGTGAATAACATTCCACTCTTCATCAGCAGCAACGTCAGGAGGTCTGTATTTTCTCATTAACACACCTGACTTCTGGTAGTAACAAATAGGGACAGTTCCTATTTCATTTTCATCAACGGCCAGTTGTAGAAAAGAACTAGATTCAGGATCATTGTCCTGTTCCTCAAAAGTTTGTTTTGATGAAGAGAGTTTAAAAATTACTTGGAGTCCTCAGTAGAACTCAAAGTTGAGTCAGAAATCTCATCGATGTGAGACATGAACGTATCAGATAAAGGGAAATCCTCTTTGGACTCCTGAGAACGTGTTTAAGAACGAGTAACAGCACAGGTGGGGAAAACATCAGGAAACTCTTCAACGAGTTGCTCTGTACTGGAACTAACAACAGGTGCTTCAACAACACGAACCTCTGGTACCACCTTACTACCAGCATAATCATTCCCCAAAAACATAGACACACCTTCAACAGGCAATGAAGATTTAATACCCACAGTCACTGGGCCCGAAACTAAGTCCGAATGCAAATCCAATCTATAAAAAGGGACAGAAACGACGCCACCTTCTACACCAGAAATGAGTACGTTGGCCCAAACGGATGACCTTTCAGAAAACGGAAGTACACTTTCCAAAATCAAACTTTGAAAAGCTCCAGTATCCCGCAGAATCTTAATTGGTTGTATATGTGAATCGCCAACAAAAGAAACAAAACCTTCAGTGATGAAAGGCTTAAATTTGTCCTCAACAAGATCTTCAGGTACATCAAGAATATTGGACTTAGAATCCACAGTGGACTGGACAGGGTCAAAATCATTGGGAACCAATGATGTATCCAACGAGGGCGAAATGAAACTATGGGGTAAGGGCTTATTTTTGAGCTTATAGCACTCAGAAATCAGATGGCCAGGTTTCTTACAATAAGCACATGTTTTGGATAAGAATGACACGTTTTTGGTAGATGATGAGCTTTGAGAGTGAGATGAAGTTTTTGTTTGAGAATCAGAAGTTTGCTCTTTTTTGTGTTTGTTGACATTTGCATAATGTTTGAATGAGTCATTGGGTTTCTTTGCTGTGCGATTTGTTTTGCTTTTGTATGACAAATCTTTGTGAGTCAAAGCATTTTCGTCTGCCAAGACAGCAGCATCATGAATTTTGGAAGCTTTTTGTTCATCAGTGTAAGTTTTGAGCTTTACGGGAATACATCTTTTAAACTCTTCAACTAACATGAGTTCTCTGAGTTTTGTGTAATCATCTTTGTTTTCTTTGGAATCACACCACCTGTCGGACAGAGTTTCTTTTTCACGAGCAAATTTGACATAGGTTTGGTTGTCAAACTTTTTGTAACCACGAAATTTTGGTCTGTATGCCTCTGGCACCAATTCATAAGCATTCAAAATGCATTTTTTGACGTGCTCGTAATCATAACTCTGCTCGGCCGTGAGTTTGGAAAATACTTCCTGAGCTATACCTTTGAGAACACTCTGAAGTAATGTTGTCCAATATTCGGTTGGCCATTTTAGCCTGAGGGCCAATTTTTCAAATTGCTGAAAATATTTATCTACAGCCTTCTCATTGAATGGAAGCACTAAACGAATTTGTTTGGAAGCATCAAAATTATCCAACCGCATTTGGACAACCTTTTCTTCTGTCTGTGCCTTTCTCATACTGATTTCCTTATCAGCTTTAATGCTATTTTTTGTATTTCGACATCAAGGCGTTTGTTTTCCTGTTCTGCCTCAATACGTTTGCTTTCAATTTCTAAACGAAATTTCATTTCCATTTCCATTCTTTTTAATTAAAAATCTGGGTCAAAATGAGCGGCAGGCAATTGTTGTACAATTTTTTGAGGCAAAACTTTTTGGCTGACCAAATGTTCAACAACAATTCGTTTGATATCTGCTTTCTTCATTGCTTGCTTCACTTCCAAATTGAAATGTTTTCCAACATCAAGCAATTCAGATTTTTTCAATTCACTAATCAATTCGAAAGAGGGATTCTGATTAAATTTGTCTATAAAATCTTCGAGTTGGAATACAATTTTGAATATACAAGCTGTCGATCTGTATAGAATATAAATCTAATTTTGGAATAGAATTAAATTGTTTGATCTATCCCGGACGAGCCCCCAATTTTCTGATACGTTTTTTGTGGACTGAACGCAACAAAAAGACACAGATAACAGCTTATATAATTTATTACAATAAACTATTATATATGTGACAGATATAAAATAAATTATATAATAACAATGACAGATGTTCAGTTTCAACCTTCAAAATTAATTACAATACATAATGGTACTGGCCTGTGTCCAATATAATGATCCAGAATGAAAGTCCAAAGGTCCAGATCAGAAATCCAAAATTCCAGTCTAGGTGGTGAATTTGGTCCCACGAAGAAATTCCGAAGTTTGAATGGAGAAGTCCAGAAACAATTCACAGTCCAATAAATTTGACGAAGTTTTTTATGAATGTCTCAAATTTGTCGTTTTCCAAATTGCCCCGGTCTCCCCTAAACAGTCCTATACGTGTTGACCTTCAGTATAACTAGTAATTCGAATAAATCGTAAAGATTGATGAAATAAAATCACAGTTTTTGTAGATCTAGCTCCAGTTACAAATCTAAGTTGAATAAACACACAGTAAACGTTGAGAAATTTCTCAAACGAAGACACACCTCTTGAATCGAATAAAAATGAATGACTGACTCTCGCATCGCCGTCTGTTTATATACTAGGAGGCCTACTGTATTCTCGAACAATCGCGTAACTTCCGCAGAATTCCATAGTAATCTGGATTCGTCTCGTACAGACAGAAGGCCAATATACATTCTATTGATAGACAAATGATCGATCTACCTAATTCTAGAAATTTCTACATGAATAACAACATATTTTATTGATTTGAACTTCGAAACAATAATATAAACAACAACAACAAAAAATAATTTTGACCGATAGATATGGAAATCCAAACACAACACAACATGGCATTTCAAGCGCTTTATACATGACAGTGTAAGACTAGAGGGAAGGCAGATAGTCATCACCACCCACCGCCAACTCTTGGGCTACTCTTTTACCAACGAACAGTGGGATTAACCGTTACATTATAACTCCCCCACGGCTGGGAGGGCGAGCATGTTTGGCGCAAATCCGCGACCCTCGAATTACGAGTCGCGCGCCTTACGTGCTTGGCGAGTTCTAAAGAAACCACAGTAAATTACATCAATAACATCATTGACAGCGCCTTATGGATATTATCAGAGTACAAAGAGAATCAACATGAGTATTTGATATGATTAATATAAGATTACAGACGCTATTTATGATATTTGATGTTATATTTTGTTGTTATATATATGTTTTGGTAAGGTTTTGTTGTTATAGGTGACATATTGAGTAACACATGTTTCTACAGATCTCTGATAAAATTGTTTGATGTTCAGGTACATCGCTTATGATATCTATATAACGTATCTCATTATACATTTTATACGTATGTTTAATAAAACATGCATTTCTCAGTTTGACAGCGATAAATGTATTTGCATCCCATTTAATAATAATGACATCACTTGTATCAAAATATGCAATTCGTTGGCCAAAGCTGTATTTTTGTTTCGCTTGAACTCAGTGAGAAGCGCCCCCAGTGGCACAGCGGTATGTCTGCAAACTTACACTGTCTAGGATGCGGATCTCGATACCCATGGTAGACAGAGCACAGATGGTTCATTGTGTAGCTTTGTGCTTAATTCAAAGCAACAATAGCGAGAAGTAAATTAAAGTAGAATTTGTTATTTTCCGACAAAAGGAAGAAATACACCTAATTGTTTTGAGAGAGCGTGTTTGTGTTTTCTTATAACAAAACTACATTCGGCTATCTGCTGAGCCCACCGAAGGGAATCGAAGCCCTGATTTTAGCGTTGTAAATCCGGAGACATACCGCTGCACTAGCAGGAAGCGTGGAGAGAGCGACAAGGAAGAAATAAACCTAATTGTTTGGAAAGAGCAAGAAGGAAAAATACTCCTAAATGTTTGGAGAGAGCGAGAAGGAAGAAATACACTTAATTGTTTGGAGAGAGCAAGAAGGAAGAAATACACCTAAATGTTTAGACAGAGCAAGAAAGATGAAATACACCTAAATGTTTAAACAGCAAGAAGGAAGAAATACACCTAATTGTTTGGAGTGAACGAGAAGGAAGAAATACACCTAATTTTTTGGAGAGAACGAGATGGAAGAAATACACCTAAATGTTTGGAGAGAGCGAGAAGGAAGAAATATACCTAATTGTTTGGAGAGAGCGAGAAGGAAGAAATACACATAGATGTTTGAAGAGAGCGAGAAGGGAGAAATACACCTAAATGTTTGGAGAGAGCGAGTGGGAAGGAATACACCTGAATGTTTGGAGAGAGCGAGAACGAAGAAAAAACAGAACATTCCTATGAAACGCGTAAAAACCTTAAATAGACTCATACATTTAACTTGCAAAATATTAATATAAAATAAAAATGTATTGATAGTTAGGAATCAAAATTGAATGTTTTTTCTCAGACACAAACTCGAATATCACAGTGATATCAAAATTGTTAAGTTACTCTTGCAAGTAAAAACCTTAAATAGACTCATACATTTAACTTGCAAAATATTAATATAAAATAAAAATGTATTGATAGTTAGGAATCAAAATTGAATGTTTTTTTCTCAGACACAAACTCGAATATCACAGTGATATCAAAATTGTTAAGTTACTCTTGCAAGTAGGACTCCAAGCATTAAGACGTTTTGTAGTGTATTAGTTGAAATTAGAAAAATCTCATATTGAGTTATGGAGTCTAAAAGCCTTACTTTATAGAACAGTTTTAGAAAAGTAGGTAGTGTATTTAATAAAAGAACTAGAATGCTTTGTCTTACACATAAACTCTGGAGCATGACGTAGTGTATTTCATTATGGATAAATCTTATAATGCTGCATATATGAAAATATTTAAATATATATAGAGTTTATTACATGTTAACAAGATATTACTTTTATTCTAAGAAGTTAAAGCAAATAGGAAAATGGTTTATTTTTTCTGTTGTTTTTTTTTAATTTCGCACAAAGCTACTCGAGGGCTATCTGCGCTAGCCGTCACTAATTTATCAGTGTAAGACTAGAGGAAGGGCAGCTAGTCATCACCACCCACCGCCGACTCTTGAGCTACTCTTTTACCAACGAATAGTGGGATTGACCGTCACTCCTCCAGTTTGCTGCGACCGTGTTTCGAACTCGCGACCCTCGAATTAAGAGTAGAACGCCTTAACACGATTGGCCGTGCCGAGCAATTTTATTGTGAATTACAAGGAATGTTTCTGATCTTAATCATTACGAAAGTTGAATTAGTCGAGCCACTTGAAATTAGTTTCAGCAATAAGAAGATCTGCTGTTTCACCCTTAAAATATTAGAGAAAAAATATATAAATGATATAATGTCCTTTTTTTGGAATTTTTTGCAAAACGTTTTACTTGAAAAAAAAACGCTTATGATTGTTCTAGTGGTTTGTTTTAAGCTCTGACTATTTTCCGAGGATAATTTAGCATTGTCAATAAATGCACTAGCAACTTTTTTCTCGATCTGTTAGATTGTTACGTTATAATGAACTGCATCCTGGACGTTGTTATTTTTATTGTGGAAAGCTAAAGTAGTATGTTACTAAGAGAAACCGATGTAACAACGCGGATAAAAACGAAAGTGGTCGTAATTTGTACGATATACATGTGATACACTCAGTAACTTAGATGTCATAAGAGGAAACTTTGCCTATATACAAGCTGAAGTGACATATTATATGTAAGCGAGGAAAATGTGCGTAAATAAACATTTACAAAATATTGAATGATATACATGTTACGATCCACAGGTTATAGTTGTAATCCACATAGGCGTTCATTCATCCAATGTAAGTCTGCTGTACCTCTTGTTTCTTTTTACATTACACTTTATCAGTGATGTCTTCTAAGTGAAATAATTCTGTAGTAATGAGTTACAATTACTAATGACAATCATTGATTGAAGTCATTATTCTCAGTCGTTTGATATGAAAAAGAAATTATTGACTATTGAGTATATAACATTAAGTGAATGCACCATTATTCCTCTGATTATGGTTCATTCATTTAGAATTAGCACGTGAACTTTTATCACAAAAATATCTCCAATAAAAAAAGAAATGATCCAATTTTAAGATAAGTTTTCTTCTTATACAAATATCGTTACCAACCAAAGTACCTAACAAATGACTTAATGCATTCTTATCATCTTATATTTAGCCCGGCATGGCCAGGTGGGTTACGGCGTGCGACTCGTAATCTGAGGGTCGCGGATTCGAATCCACATTGCACCCAACATGCTAGCCTTTTCAGCCATAGGGACGTTAAAATGTGACGGCCAATCCCATTATTTGTTGGTAAACTAGTAGCCCAAGAGTTTGCCGTGGTTGGTGATGACTATCTGGCTTCCCTCTAGTCTTACACCGCTAACTTAGGGACGGCGAGCACAGATTCCCCTGGAGTAGCTTTATGAGAAATTCAAAAAAAAATAATCTTATATTTAATTTGCTTGCATATTTTGTTTCTATGACATTATACAATTCTAGTGAATTTATTAAAGAGGGTTGATTTCTTTAAACCATGTTACTTTTAAGCTTTAATAAACATTGTCAGCTTATTTGAGTTTCATGATATTTATATAGCTAATTGCTAACTGTCATATACTTTTACTTAAACAAAAGAAACGTTAGGTGGAAATTATCATGTACGTTTTAATTTTTTTAAATACTTTATGATTATTTTGTTTCATTTTTGTGTAAAAAGTAACATTAAATTTTATTTGAAGCAAACTTTTGTCACTTTACAAAGTAAACTAATATTGCAATGATGACGTTTGTATATTTTTCAATTAATTAGTAGATATCATTATTTGAATTTTCATACAATATTATCTAGCACCTTCAACCTTTCCTTCTTATATCGTCACGTACTGCCTTATTTCTGCACATACACACAGTTGTTTAGGCTGTTGCTGTTCCCTTTCTCGATACTATTATCATCATCATCAATTAAGCCTAAGGACTGTCTATTTAGAAATCTTTTATCTATTCCTGCGTTCATAGACCCTCTGTTTATCTATCTCACTTAGTGTATTTACCCCGCACGTCACATTTTTCCTTTGCTCTCTATCAATTATTTTCTATGGGTTCTGACAGTATTCTTTCTTTCCGATTCGACAGGCACCATTTTAAAAACATTATCTTCTTTATTCGCTCTGGTGGCTACATTGTCTTAGATGCGCCTCTTCAGTGTCTAATTCCAATCCAGTATTATCATTTCTTATATTTTAGTTGAGTGTGATACCTCTGATAAGGTCGTGGACTCTCATCTTGGCTTCTTGGGAATTATATTTCCATACAGCAGTTCAGGATGAGTGGAAACATAAACTTTCTGTTGTATTTGTTTGTTCTTCAGTAGCGAGTAACACATGCCAACATTTATGCTAAACTGGTTTATCCTTTCATTTATCACATACTCTTTTTCTGCCCCTTTGTTAAAGGGAACTACTAAGTATTTGGAGCTTTCTTTCTGCTTTACTGTTGTCCTATTTGTCGCATCAAATTCTTGCATTGGTATATATTACAATACCATTACTTTTGGTTTCCTGTTAGTTAGCTTCAAGCTAGATTTCTCAAACGTTTCGCATCCTGTTTCTGCATGTACCTACAACTCTTTCACGGTGGAGGTAACAATGCTGATGGCATATGCATAAGCAAGTGTCTCAGAATTCAGTCTTATATTCGGGTGGAATGTGCATTTCTAGTTATTTCAGCACTTGATCTGTCAGCAAAATGAAAATAAAATAGCAATAATTAGCCACCTGCCGTCCATTAGCAATTACTACAAACTAATGTTTTTTTTCATCTATCTAGGGTCTTACTTCACTTAAACCACTATATACGTTCTCAATATTACCCGGTAAAACTTAAAAGGCTATAATTTGTCTTCTGTATCGCTTGTAACAGATTTTTTTCATGTCTAAAAAAAAACAAACCAACCAAATATTTGTCCCAGTTATACTTCTATAAATCTCAGAAAATAGTTTCCGTACAAAAGATTAAGTCGCTGATAGTTCTTCTACCTGGTCTAAAACAATGTTGTCACTCTCCGTGTCATTATAAGTACCAGAGATATGCTTCTATGGTCGTCATATTCTCTGTGGTTAACTTTTTACTTATAGATGAGGTAAATAATTACTTTACTCCAGTATGCTATCACCTTGTTCCATACTGCACTGCAGATTGTCTATGGCTATTTTAACGTACTTCCTCCACCATATTTAAATATCTTTGAAGGCAGGTCTCAGCATGTTTTATGGATTTGTCGTTTCTTCTATTTTGTACTTCCTAAGCGACACTATCCAAGGAAATGCAGTATTTTTAGTACATAGGTTCATTTGGATCTTTGCTTGTTTCAGTGTCTTCCTCTGAAATGCACATATTATCCTTTACAGTGTGTGTGTCTTTCTATAGCAAAGCCACATTGAACTATCTACTGTGTCCACCAAGGGGAATGGAGTCCCTGATTTCAACGTTGTAGAGTTATCGCTGTACCACCGCGAACTCCTCTGAGTACTCAGGAGATATTCTCAGTACTCTTTCTATATCAGGTCAATTTCATTACGGTTATCCATAACGTATATCTTCAAATTTCCTCTTATTCCAACTTACATATTTCTTGTTGGCTTTGAAATACTTATTTTAAATTTTATATTCAGTTCATTAGACGTTTTTGCTTCTCTTAAAGTTACCTACCAGCACCTACCTAATTTTTCAATTGTCAACAACATACAATTAAAGAGATGTGTTGTCATAGAATCAGTTGTTTGTGACTCATACTCCAATAATTTTGATTACCGCAGAAGTAACAATAGTTTTGTTATTCAAATTAAAAAAATAAATAATCAGTTCTATTGTTTGAATTTTGCGCAAAGCTACTCAAGAGCTATCTGCGCTAGCCATCACTAGTTTAGCAGTGTAAAACTAGACTAGAGGGAGGCAGCTAGTCATCACCACCCACCACCAACTCTTGGGCTTCTCTTTTACCAACGAATAGTGGGATTGACCGTCACATAAAAATACCCCCACGGGTAAAAGGGCGACTGTGTTTGGTACGAAGAGGATTCGCACCCGCAAGCCCCAGATTACGAGTCGAACGCCTTAACCAACCTTGCCATGCCGGGCTGATCAATTTGAAAGATGGAAAATAATAATATCAAAATTATATTATCTACTCATGTAAAAATAAATATCTGCTATATTACTCAAGTATGGATCATAAGTAAATAGCTTATCAAAAGTATTTTAACATATTGTATTATTTAATACACATTTTTCAACTGATGCATGCTTATTTTTGTCAGTTGATACATCTTTTTTAAAAACCTAACATTTATATTTTTATTACCAAACGGTATCATTAGGAATAATATTATATTTTTTAAGTGCTTAATATAAATTATATTTTCTAAATATTTACCAATTTGCTTTAGGAAATTTTAAACTGCAGAGCTCTTCAACTCTTGTTTGATATATTAATTTTATTTTTTGCCGGCTTTGAAAAACTTTACTGAATCTACTTAATGTTTTTGAAATGTATATGTGCAACGGTAACATATTTAGATTTTTAAAATGTAAGTTTGGATGATCATACTGTGAACAACGACAATATACATCTGATAAAAATATTGTAACAGTAATAATACTTCTACATTTGTTCGACAGATATCTCTTCATAAGGTGGTATCATATTGTAGAATCAAATCAATCTTAATAGCCTCCTAGTGGCACAGCACTATGTCTGTGGACACACCATTAGAAAACGGGTTTCGATACCCGTGGTGGGCACAGTACAAATAGCCCACTGACTGTGCTTAGCCAACGAGGGGTTGAAATAATGTAATACTGAAAGTTACAATTAATGGCATTTGCTATGCTGCAAAAAAGTAAGTGAAAGCCATTATTAGACTAGTAATAATTGGTGAATGTGAATATTCGTCCACCAAAAGCAAACAACATTCTTTGTCGTGAATAAATATTTTTGTTACAACCTCTAACTTCAAACGTTTTCAAACATAAAATTGTGGAAAATACGATGGTTTTAAAATTATTATAACTTTTTAAACGAACTACCTAACTAGAGAAACAACTATACGGAGAAACACATTAGATTTGGATTTGGACCACAACTTTAGCGTAGTTCAATTTTTCATTAAGTAGTTTACTAAAGCCTGCTTTTATTCACGCTTTATTAGTGTATATTTAGAATTTCATAACGATGTTAAGTGATGTTAACATCACTTGACATCGTGGCAGAGAAAAACAGTTAAATGAACAATCATAATTTACGATGACAGTTACTTACAAAAGTTTCATTTGACATGAAAAACGATTTCTTTTAAATGATAGCTGCTATCTAAAAAAATTGAAATAAAAAATTAACTAGAATACTGGTTAATTACGTGTAAATCACATCATGAAATATCTCATCATATCAATGCATGGAGGTCCAGCAAGGCCAGGTTGTTAAGGCACTCGACTCATAATTCGAAGCTCCCGGGTTCAAATCCCTGTTATACAAAACATGTTCGCCTTTATGGCCGTGAGAACATTATAATATAACGGCCAATACCACTATTCGTTAGTAAAAGGGTAGTCTAAGAGTTTGTGGTGGGTGGTGATGACTAGTTGCCATACCTCTAGTCTTACAGTGCTAAATTAGGGACGGCTAGCGTAGATAGCCCTCATGTAGTTTTGCCTGAGACTTAAAAATGAACAAACAAGCATTACATGGACAAATGTCAAATAAATGTAACCTTGATAGCAATTTTCTGTTAACACGTGAAAATAGCAAGTAAAGCCTTAGAAGTCATATTGCCATTCACTTAAAATTAACAGATGTTTAAATCAAATCGTATGTACGACACCAATATTTGTATAAATCCTTAGAAATCATCTTATTTTTCATTTAAATATGATGTTTTAATTTCTACTAATTATTATAATTGATTATATATTTGTATAAATGCACTATTCTTAAAGTTTGATGGAACAAAATCTCTTTAATAAACACATCGCTGACCATACCGTTTTTACAGAAACAAAATCTCATGTTTGTTATGGGAATGACGTCTGTGCTACTTCCAATATAAAGTCGCCGGAAGCATTACAGCAATAACAGAGAATAGAGTACAGAATATTTTATTGCTGTTTCTCCTAAATCGTGATTCTAAGCATCAAAGAAATATATGTGCCACACAGAACACGTTCAAATGCGAAACAAAAACACTCAAGTTTTGAAAATCTTTAAAAAACATTGAAAGCTTATGTAAGGTGAATAAAAGTGTATTAAAGCGTATAAATATTAAACTAGTAAAATTGTACCTCAAGTATTATTATAACATAGTGCCGTACGGGAATACTGAAAAAATGCTATTAAATTTTCTGTTTGTTTATAGAACAAAGCCATATTGGACTGTCTGGTGTGTCTATCGATGGAAATCGAACTTATAATTTTAGTATTGTAGGTTCGTAAACTTACAACTGTCCCACCGAGGGACAGTTATTAAATATCATTATATGAGCTGAACAATTCTGTTTTGAATAATGTTTGTCAGTTTTAATCAGCCTATGTAATTTATAGACATAAAAACAGTGTAATCGTGATCATTGTTTTACTACGTTCTATCATCATTACCACAGTATTACTCCGGTATATGATACTAATATATATTTAAAACAATTTATTTTCTAAACATGTTTGTGTAAATATAATTCGTATTTACATTCTTGCTCAAAACGCTGAATTGTAATTCTATAGTGACGTATAACAAACATTAGCTTCTGGAAAAGGTTTGTCTC
The DNA here is from genome assembly GCA_011833715.1 of Carcinoscorpius rotundicauda. NCBI lineage: Eukaryota > Metazoa > Arthropoda > Merostomata > Xiphosura > Limulidae > Carcinoscorpius > Carcinoscorpius rotundicauda. The sequence goes on along the minus strand of CM022399.1, from coordinate 53,306,572 downwards.
TAACGTGAAAAGCGTTTCGTTCCGTAAGTGTAGGTCATTGTTAAGTTGTAGTTCGTAACCCCTTTTCAAGCTTTCTTGTTTGTCACACTAAAATATATATTTGACTACTACAAAGCAGTTACTTGTAATTCATTGATTTACTCGGTGGTATCTACCGTCCAAAAGGTTGTTGTTGTTTTCAACGGTATTCCTTGTTTCAGAATTAAGATAAAAGTCCTAGATCTTGTCTATTATTTAAATACGCGTTTGAGTTAATATAAAAGTAGTGTGTGCATACCTCGAGTAAAAACATCAGTAGCATGTCATACTGTTCTTCTGTAAATTACCATTATTACCATAAGTTTTGAAATTCATGCATTCATTCATTCACAACTCAATCCCATCAAGGAACATTGGGCCGCAATCACTTGCGGATTCTTCAACAGGTTTTTAAGAGAGTAGGTTGTTAACCCACTGCATCGAGCCGTCCCTAATTTAGTAGTGTAAGACTAGAGGGAAGGCAGCTAGTCATCACCACCCACCGCCAACTCTTGAGCTTCTCTTTTATCAACGAAAAGTGGGATTGAGTGTCACATTATAACGCCCTCACGGCTGGGAGGGCGAGCATGTTTGGTGCGACCCTCGGATTACGAGTCGCACGCCGCCTTAACGGGCTTGGGGACCTAAGTTTTGAAATACATTAAACAAAGTATGCTGTTTCATGATGTACAGCTTGGTGAAGAATCATCTGTTGGTCAGTAGACTGTGTGGTATAACACGTCAATAAATCTGATATTTACACTCTCTTCATTTTTGCAGGGCGCAATACGGATTTCCACTACGAAGATTGGTACTTCAACTAACACACTTGCTTTCGCTTGTCATACGCCTCTGCCGACAAAGTCACATAAAGCCTCAGTTGAAACATCATTTATCGAAGAAAAGGTCTCGTTGTTTAGGGCGCATAAAAGGCAAATTTGTGCATATAAATGTTATCAAATTTTCCTTTTGGACATTTCTGTGAAAATATATAGTGGCACTAAATAAGAAAGTGATTAACATCATTGTAAGTTTTATTGTAACGTTACATTCATAATGTACCAATTGTTAAAGAATGTTGTCTTGCTACGTAAATATATTGTCAATTACTCCCTTTAGCCATATGTTACAAGTTTAACCGATAGGCACAATCGTTCATATAATTTAGGGTTACTGTAAGAACCAATTAAACCAAAACTTTCTATATCACAAGGATAACATTAGCTAAATTACCTCAACCAAATAAGATTTTACCATCGTGCGCAAGTCTAGCTTGAAACTTCAGCTGAGAAAGAATTTCTCACCAGAATCGATTCATGTAAACAACGTAACATTTCACAATTGATCCCACATATCATACAAAATGACGTGTCATAAACAGAACAACAAACACACTAATAATTCTATTCTCTACAATTTAGGATACATTGAGAATCCTAACTAAACATCGACTTCTAGCAAGTCTCTTCAGGTGAGGAATTCTATTTCGTCATTTCCCTTTCAGGATGACATGAAATTGTAAATAAATTTAAAAGACCAGACTGAAATTAAATACGATCTTTGACGAACCAGTGTAATCCTACGAACTTACAACTCAAACGTCTGCGGTTCGGTTCACAGTGGTGAAAATTCACTGTGTAATTTGCGTTTGTGAGTGTTTTCTTATAGCAAAGCCACATCGGGCTATCTGCTAAGCCCAACGAGGGGAATTTAACCTCTAATCCGGAGACATACCGCTGTACTAGCGGGGCGCGTTTGTGTTAAAACAACAACGAAACGCATTCAAATTTATAATATTTGCTGGTAAAATTAAACGAAATTTATAAAATGTAATAGTATGTTGATATATATACGTATATACATTCGTAAACATTTGGAAATTAACCAAAATAGCAAACGCTATTTCACACAAACAATACAGACAAAACACATTCTACACACTTTTAATACTATTTGATAAACATCTTTTGAAGAGCAACCAATCTGTTCTGGTTTAGTAGATTTTTACAAAATCATGTAAATGATTTGCAATAGTTTATCTCTAAGATTTAATTAATTTAAAGATAAAGATTTTTGTTTGTTTGTTTTGAATTAAGCACAAAGCTACAGAATGGGATATCTGTGCTCTGCCCACCACGGGTATCGAAATCCGGATTTTAGCGTGTAAGTCCGCAGACATACCGCTGAGCCACTGTGGGGCAAAGACAAAGATCTTCTGTCATTGACTATAGAAGTTAACAAAACAAATTTAAATGTTAAATCTTCCAGTAAAATGCACTTAATAGGAGACAACTTTTGTTGAATACAAAAGAAACTAGAAATATCGTAAATGTTACTAATACGTAGACACTTTAAGTTTTTCATAAATCTTATAATTGTTGTATTAGAGTCTACTGACACACCTCTATGAAGACAATGCTGATCTATGAGCATTTAATGCGCTATATTTTACACTTGTATCAGAAGGTTCAGTTAGAAAATGCAACTCTTATCTAGAAATGAATTAACTCATTTTTTACCATAGAAAGAAATACATTGTTTCACAAATATTACAAACTATTTTGTGAGTATCTTGTCTTCGGGATACAATGGCGACTGAGTGAGCTCTTGATGAAATACACTTACTTTCAAGACTAGACACAATAGACAACATCCGATTTTGGTATCCACTGAACTTTCATTGCCCGTTTTTTCCTTAAAAACCCGAATTTGGGAGTTTCAATGTGTTCGGATTGTCTATCAACATCTCAATAAACCACTTCTTTGTTTACCAAAACAGAACGATTATAATACATTCTGCCTGATCTTTCCTGATGAACTGTAGAAATCTACCATTCAAAGAGAAAGGAAAAAAATCATTAATGGTGTGCATTACACCAGAAATCTTCAATGTATTGACTAATTATGCTATCAGGTGTCCATGAGATACACCTTTATAATTTATTGTGCCTATTGAGAAAAGATACTTAAATCTTATATTCATTCTATATTATCATTAAACTGTTATTAGTTATTATCAGCTACACTGTATTTACCTGTCACATACTTTCCAGAAATCCAGACGTTCCTATCAGAACATCAACATCGCAATTCTTTTCCTGATTTCTTAATATATGTGGATGTAATGCCACCCATATAGTTCATACAAAAGCACTAGCGTTTCAATTTGCTGATATTTTAAGTATTTCTTAAAAATTCACACAAAAAGTTTTAATTGCATAAAATAAGGACAAAATCTACACATAACTTACGTGGTAACATTTTCAACCTATTATAAACGTTTGTGGAATTACAGACTCATTCCCACCTTCTACAGATGCTTGTGTTATAATGATTAGATTTGGGTATTTAGAACCAATTACCTGCTGTTTCTCTGCCTAAAAAGGAAGGTGCTAACAAGTTTAAAAATTAAATTACGACAAAATTAAAACAATTTCAAGTAAAACTGTCTCTTATGCACTCACTATTTAGAAAAGTAAGGTACATATTTAAAAATCACTGTTTAGTTCTCTCCAGTGGCTTAGACTCTTAAGTTCGTTGTAAGAACCTTGTTTTTCGTCACCTTTTCATTGGAAAGAATAGAAATTCAGGAAATGTTGATGCCGATTAATGATATTGAGGCATCTTTTAGCACACCTGAAAGGTTAAATTTAGTTTAAACTTGTCTCTATTCTAATACCCACTATACTTAAAATAAGTGGGAATGAGTAAAATGTGTTATGGGTTTGATTCTTTCTTTTTAAAAGCTTTTGGTCAAAATAATTTACAGATAGATTTTCTCATATTGAAATTGTGTTTCTTGTTGTTAAACCCAAAGCTACATAATGGATTTTCTGTGCTATGTCTACAACGGGTCTCGGAATCCGATTTTTAATGTCATAAGCCTTCAGACTTAACAATCAGTGATGTCGAGAAACCCACTTGTTGAGAATTTTATATGCAAAAACGAGCCGTTTTTGCATATAAAATTCTTCAGACTTAACGTTAAGCCACATTAATAAAGAGTAGTTCAAGAACTGGCGGTGAGTAATGTTGACTAGCTCGCTTTTCTTCAGTCTATCATTTGAAAATTACGGACAACAAGAGCAGAATGACTTCGAGCAGTCTTGCAAAATATTTAACTAACAAACAATTTTTCTAGTGCTAAAGATAAATCAAATATATAGAATTAGGTGTGAATGTAATAAAAATATACATTGTTTAAACGAAACGTAATTTAAAGTATTGTTTTAATGAACATAAATATTGAGTTCTCAATAAGAATAATATTAGTCTATTAACTTGCTAAACACACTATGGAAACACGTCATTCGATAAATTAGCATGCAAGAATTTCAAATGAACCTATAAAAAGCGAACCTAATATTGGAGAATCAAATGAAATTTTGTATTGTAAGTTAAATAATGTGTTAATAAATGGTCCTAACTCGGCCAAGTGGCTCGGGGCGCTCGACTCCCAATCTGAGGGGCACCAGTTCGAATCGCTGTCACAACAAACATGCTCGCTCTTTTAGCGATGAGAGCATTATAATATGATGGTGAACCTCATCGTTGGTAAAAGAGTTGGTAATGATGACTAGCTGTCTTACCTTTAGTCTTACACTGCTAAATAAGGGACGGCTAGCACAGAGAGCCTCATGTGACTTTGCGCGAAATTAAAAAAACAAGCATTAATAAATAGTGATGGAAGGTTAGCTGATGCTGACGCTCAGTTCTAGAAAGAAATACTAATTCATACTACCCTTAAAGCTCGTAACGAGTTAAATCTTCTTTCTGTAAAGATTCGCGGCTTAACAAGTTCCTTTTTAACGACAAATTCAGAATTAAGATAAAAGTCAAATATGGTTATTATTTTCGTTAATTTTACCTATTTTATTATTTGTAAATGAATTTTGAAGAAAAGTCATAACCTAATCAACCTTCATTGTTTATGAGTAGCGTATATTAAATTATAAGTAAGCCACTTTTCTGTTAAGCGTGATGAAGAATTAGATTTCGTTTGTCTCTAAAACGAAAGCTCAAACATTTTCGTATCAAAATACATTTCACGTTTAAAAATGTATTTTTTAAAATTATTTAAAAATTGTATCTTATTTTATTTTGTTTGAAAAAGTTTCTTATCCTTAACGTTTGTTCTAATGATATTTCAGGAAACTTAATCAAAAAGTGAGAATTGTTGTTTTCAAAAGTTAACAAGAATGTGTTGCAAGCTGATTTGCTGATTCAAGAATTTTTTTATTTTTTCAGAAACTTTTTTTCTGACAACCAAATGGTATTTCGACGCATTAAACTCACAATACATTATTTACCTTAGAAAATATTGTCAAGGAAAGATGATACACTGTTTTTGAGGAAATGTATTTTAAATAAAAAAGTTTTCCAAAAGACGAAATGGAAGGTAACAAACTGAAATGAAACAAATGCCGCATGAGGTTAGATTTGCGATCCAAGATTTAGTTTAAAATATTTTACAAAAAATAAATAAAATCAAAGAAGAAGATCCCTCAGAACACAGGTCTTTCTTAAATTACTGACTTAAGACATCTTTACCATAGCACCTGTTACTCAAGTTTTCTTTGAATTTAAGAAAAGGCGTTAAAGAACTTAGGTGTAGAGCAATGTAATCCAAACAACGTTCTCCATGTAAGACACATTTTCACTGTGTGCTGCCAGATGTAAAGACTTACAAACGAAAAGTTCATTGCTTTATTAATAAATAAATCTTCCGCACTCCATTCAACATTTTGAACAATGTCGAGGACTTTATAAATTTCGTTCGTGAAATAATAGAATGTTCTTCCTGTGTTCTCCAAAAGATTTTGGTTAATAACAAATGGATGAGTGAAGAGATTTTTGTTTGAAAGTTTTCTTTCCTTTCAAGACTTGTGGATAGCAGTGAAAAGCAATTCATTCACTCCCTTCGAAGATTGCTTTCATTATAATATTCTGAAAGACTGGATTAGTACTTCACAGGTTTCGTAATTCATGTAAGCGAACTAAGACTTTTATACATGAAAATTTGATACAAGTGTATTCCACATATATTTCTATTGTTTTTATTTTCCAGATTATTTGGAACAAACTAACAATTTCTTCCAGATATTGATTTGTAATGTAGGTATGTAATTTTATTTCTGACATGGTTTCCCCATACATTGAATTTTTATTCACTTCAATCCATGTAAAATCTACCATTGGCTGCCTTAAAGATAAGTTTCTTTAAAGATAATTACATTTCTCCAGTTGAAATTAGCGATACTATAAAATTAAAAATAATGTGTATTATTTTTCCAACAAAATAATAAATTATATTTCCAGATTTAAAGATTATAGCTTATGGAATCTCTGCTCCCCATCTCCCAGTATTTTGCGACATTTTGTTGGATTAATCAGTGATGACGAGAAAACCCACTAGCAGAGAAAAATATATGTGTAAAAACAGTTGGTTTGGTTTGAGAAAATTTTTAATGTAGAGGAGCGAACAACGTTTCGACCTTCTTCGGTCATCATCAGGTTCATAAAGAAAGGTTCTTTGCAGTAAGGAAATTCTGATTTAATAATACAACTTCCTGACCCATATTATCAGGTCATCATCAAGAAACGGTTGAATTTATAGTGTATGAATATAACATGTGTTTCTGTCTTCTTATGTTATTATAATAATTACTCAGAATCTTTTATTTGCTTTGAAAATGCAATATGAAGTCAATAAATCTTCAAGTTTATATAATTTTCAAGCTATTTTTGTTATTCTCAAAATAGGTAAATGTTTAATGCGGCCCTTACATAGATGTCAACAACAGTGTCTTTCAACGGTTGCTCAGGTTACGGTCAGAGATATATGTAATGAGAATGACCAAACATGTATATGAGAGCTCATATTGTGTTAACATAAGTTTTGTTTAGGATTTGAGAAACTTTGTATATTTGCCAGGATGTGTTTTTTGAGTAGAATATATTGATAAATGTTGGACATTTTGGTCTATGTATGTGTTCAGTCTTAACATCGACTAAGTTTACTACGTTGTAGTCTTCAATTGTGTAAAACATGGTTGGATAAATATGTGATTTCATATTTGACATTTTATTAATGATTGTGATTATACTGTATTTCATTGTTTTTCCATATCAGTATACAGGAGTGTCTTTCCAAAATTTAGAAATAAACATCCTTACACTACTCAATACTAGTGTTTAAAAATTAACTATTACCTACTGTCTAGTATACGTGTGAACTGTTTTAAAATAATTTATATTAAAATGTTTGACTACTTTTTGCTGCTTAATAAAGACTAATGTCATAATATATCTACTATGATTTGTAATATCCATAGAAGATGAGAGGCTACATGTAACAGATTTCAATAGTGTGGTTATATAATGATACCCTATGATTACAACTGCTACCATTCATAAACGTTTTTGTGTCAAAATATCTTAGATTGAATTCTGTGTTAAATCTGCTGCTTACCTACCTTAAACTTTAAAAAAATCTGATTTAAAAAGAAAGATGTATCACAACGTAATTGAAAACTGTTAACGCACCAATGAGTTTTGTTGTTGTTTTTTTTTAATTTCGCGCAAAGCTACTCGAGGGCTATCTGCGCTAGCCGTCCATAATTTAGCAGTGTAAGACTAGAGGGAGGGCAGCTAGTCATCACTACCCACCGCAAACTTTTGGGCTACTCTTTTACCAACGAATAGAAGGATTGACCGTCTCATTATAACGCCCACACGGCTGAAAGGGCGAGCATGTTTGGTACAACGGGGATTCGAACCTGCGACCCTCATATTGCGAGTCGAACGCCTTAACCCACCCCGCCATGCCGGGCCTCTTTTAGCAGTGAACGTGTTATAAAACTGGCAGGTAGTATCGATATTCGGTTTAAAGGAATAACGAAACCCTGTTTTTGAAGTCTGGTAAATAATAAATAATTAAAAGCTATATTACCAGTGGTTACACCTAAATCCTGAGCTTTTCTGACGTGTTCCTTTAGTTCATGTGTACCAGGAGGAGCCGTTCGTATTGTAAATTCTGTTGTTTTAAAATAACTGTTTATTTTGTCAGAAATGGCTGAGCACTGACCTATGTTTCATTTATTATTTTTTGAAATAATACCTTTCTTAATTAATAAGTTACTTCATTCCTATAAAGCAAGTTTTTCAACTTACAAATCTTTTGTTTTTTTAGATATTATTAAAAATAGTTAAATGACCGTATGTACCATTAAATTCTGGAAATCTCTAACAATAAAGTGGCATACTTCTCGAATGTTTTCAACACACTCACACACACCCACACATATATATATATATTAATTTACACACTGAAAACCTGAAATAATTGAAACTTAGAATCCCGAGCATGATTGACCGTCATAATATAACGCTCTCACGGCTGAAATGGCGAGCATGTTTGGTGCGGCGTGAATACGAACCTACGACCCTCAGATTACGAGAAGCACGCCTTAACCCACCTGGCCATGCCGCGCCCGCAGCAATGAGATACTCTATTTTAAACAGTCGAGGGAGAACATGCCATCCCCACCTGCATGCTGGCTTCTTTCACATGCCCGACCAAATATCACACCGCAAAACATTGATATTGATTTTGCTATATAATCAACATTTTTAGCGAGTTTCGCCTTAACTAGTTGGTTTCCATCCAGTGAACCTCAAATTGAAATTTAGTGCAACATATTTAATAAACAACGAAAGTATATGAATAAAAATAATATAGAGGGCTTTTTGATATACTCATTAGACTGCCTATTGTTAACACGTGCACCGAATATTACGAGATGGCGGTAAGGTTGACTATAATATCAGTTTTTGAAATAATACAACTAGAAAAAGGTAAAAATGTACCATCGTGATTTATAGAAAATGAAAAATGATATTTAATGACAAACAAAATGTGAAAAGTGGGCTTTTATAGTGAATAAAGTGAGTAGGATAACCTTACGTTATTCTGAAAAGGTAAAATATGATATTTTTATGACAGGTTACAAAAGTTAGACCTTCAGGTATAATAAACTTTAGTATATATTTTGTCCCCACCAAGAGATGTATAAGAGACGATTTTTCTTGCAGTGATAATTTTTTGCAATAACTTTATAAGCATTACCGCTCGCCCACGCACTTGACTACCAGTTTAACCTGCCCATATCGTGTGTTTCTGATTTACCCTGTATTTATTCTCAACTTTAGAATCACTCTGATTTATTCACTATTTACGGGTTTGTTCGGTATTATTTCGCCGTTTGAGCCCGGCATGGCCACGAGGTTAGAGCGCTTGACATGTAATCTCAGAGTCTGCGGTTCGAATCCCCATCACACTAAACATCTTCGTCCTTTCAGCTGTGGTGGTGTTATAATGTGACGGTCACTCCCTCTATTCGTTGGTAAAAGAGTAGCCCAAAAGTTGACGGCGGGTGGTGATGATCACTAGTTCTGAGATATACAGATTGTTTATTTGTGTTTTAATGCATTTTGTTTACTAAAACTCAAAGAGTTTCGGTACTGAAACTCGAATTTTATTCATTCAAAAGAGGTGTAAAGTATGGGTTTACTCATATTCGGAATTTCTATTTTTTTAAATGAGTTATATTTATTCGATCTAGCAGATTCCCTTTAAAATAATTCATAGGTAAATTTTTTAAAGTTAGTGATGAATATCTGTAAAATGCCCAATCAACAAAACACCTTAGATCATAACGCAATATGATTGTCTAATGGACCGTTTACAATTGTTTCTTGTCATTTTATGTGTTATTTCAATAAGAAAAGGGCGCGGCATGGCCCAGCGCGTAAAGGCGTGCGCTTCGTAATCTGAGGTTCGCGGGTTTGCGCCCGAGTCGCGTCAAACATGCTCGTCTTCCCAACCGTAGGTGCGTTATAATGTGGCGATTAATCCCACTATTCGCTGGTAAAAAAGTAGCCCAAGAGTTGGCGGTGGGTGGTGATGACTAGCTGCCTTCCCTCTAGTCTTACACTCCTAAAATAGGAACGACTAGCACAGATAACCCTCGAGTACGTTTGTGCGAAATTTCAAAACAAACAATAAGGAAAATTCTACTGCATTTACTTTTTAAGCAAAATTGATTAATTAAAATCCATTGGTGGTAAAAAGTTCTGGGTTTCGATTGAGTTTGGTGTATCGATCACAACAGTTTGTATTTCGCTGAATGCCGTTGTTCCTTTTCATTTTACTGAGCGCAAAGAAAGATCACTATCAAAGAGATCACTTTTCGGCAGTTATAATTTATATAAATGTCAAGAGGGATATATTAAATTAAATTCAAATTAATTTGTCCAATAGTACAATAAAATTATTTATGTATATATAAACCAAACAACAACAAATATATACTTACGTTCAGCATGAACAAAACTGACAGATCGATGTCGATCTTGATATGTAATTTTAGGAATTACAACAAGTTGATAGTTATCCTGTAAAATAAAATTTTGATATATATATATGTATACATCCAGAACTTGACTGACAGACAAACATTTGGCTAGTACATACAAAAATGATTTAACAAATGATCTTAACAATGTATAAAATATAATAGATAAAATAGCACTGTTTAACGATTTTTATTGAATATTATTACTTTGGACTTTATTAGTATCAGTCGTTAAGTTTTTTACCAAATCACAACAATTTATACCCCTTCCCCACATTTAATATATTTAGTGCTCTTAAGCAACAGCAGATGGCAGGACATATAAATTAGTTTTCATTAGTTTAAAAAAAAAAAAAGTTTGACATTAAGCACAAAGTTGTACAATGGGCTATCTCTGCTCTGTTCACCACGGGTATCGAAACCCGGTTGTTAGAAGTGTGAGGATGCAGACATACCACTGTGCTACTGGGGACGTTTCAAGAACATTTGTAGAAGTTGGATGAAAATAATAAAAGCATTAGGATTTCATTACTTTTTTATGAAGTTTTTAGAAACCTCTTCGAACTTGATTAATAAGAAATGAATACTGGCATTCTCTCCAGATTAAATATTTCTCAAGTTAATCTGAATTGTTGTAAAAACAAATAAGCATCATGAAGAAGTCTGAGTGTTTAAAACAGCAACTTTATGTATGAATAAGTGTGTGTGTATGTGTTTTTTATAGTAAAGCCACATCGGGCTATCTGCTCAGCCCACCGATATATCAAATAAGAATTTTATGTGTTATCTCAGACTTAATATTTGCTTTGTACAGTATTTTTTAAAAATAAACTTCGTGAATTTCCTTCGCAAATTTAATACAAGTGTAGTAAAATATGCTATAAGCATTGTTCTCATCTAAACTCGTCTCTTCCAGAGATTCATCGATAAGTCTGAAGGCTTAGATGCTAAACGCTAAATTTCGATACCCGTTCTGTGACTACAAAAAAACATCTGGCCACATGTGGGCCAGAGCTAATTTTATGGAATTACAAATCTAAAGTCCAGAATTGAATTCCTCCCATGGGCAAAGCGCATATAATCTAATATTTAGTTTTTCACTAAAATAACAATAATTATAACAAAACGAATAACATAATTTCATCTACTCATATGAACTATACTCTTAGACATATTTCGGTCTTACGTCTATTTTACTATACCAAGTGTAGAGGTCACAGCTTCATGAACTGGGATGACGTAGGTATAAGCTCATTAAGACCGAAACTTCGCTAAATAAATTTTAGTTATAAAAATAGACGAAGGCAATACATATTTGAGAAATTTATGTAAATAGTGTGGCGAATATATCAAAATCTAATTTTAGAATAACTTTAGTTGTTTAATCAAATATGAAATTATATAAACTTTATAGCATTTAGTCCAACAACACATCACAATGAGATTGATAGTAATTCCAGCCATACCATTTTTCATTGGCCTAATACGAATTGCGTGCTTCCAGTAAAACCGTATTTCAACTAATCCTTGCTTGCTAACTTCTTGTATTATAGTGGTTTACAAACGAGACCCAACACTCGAGCGTTCTTTAATAATTCGATATTTCCCTTCAGGGGAGATCTTGCATGGTTTGGTTTTTATGACGCTCGACTTGTAATCTGCTAATTGTTGGACCGAAATCTGTCGCTGAATATTTTCCTGCTGTTACAAAAAAAAGGGAGTGTTTTATAATGTGATGATCAATCCTACTATTGGTAAACGTAGCCAAAATGTTGGTGGTGGGAGATGTGTTTAGACATCTTTCCTCCAGTATTTTAGTAAAAATTAGGGATGACTTGCACAGAAAACGTTCGAGTATTTTTACTCTAAAATTTAATAAATAAACAAAACATTTTTGAGAAGTTGTAGTTGAGCGCTAGTTAATAATTAATTCATTATTGAAATATTAAATTTAAAATACAATCATAATTTTTGTAAACTATTTATCAAATATCTATAACTTGTCCAATCACCAAATGTTTAGGACTAGAAGTAGAAGGGGATTAATGTGCTCGACTTTTAATCTAAGAATCGCTGGTTCTAATCTTCGTCACACCAAACATGCTTGCCTTTTCAGTCGTGGGGGCGTTATAATGTTATCGTTAATCCCCTATTTGTTAATAAAAGAGTAGCCCAAGCATGGTGGTAAGTAGTGATGACTAGCTGCCTTCCCTCTAGTTTTACAGTACTAAATTTGGGATGGCTAGCGCAGATAGCCGTGGTTTGCACAAAATAAAAAACAAACAAACCAAACGTTTGGATGGTTGTCTCTCCTGTGGTCTACAGTAATAAGATGAGCTGAGTGACCTTTATTATTACTTTTTACTTATCATCCTGTCACTGAAGAATATATTTTCAGGTAGCCAGCCAGTCACAGGAAATCACTGGTGATTCCGTCATTGATAATACATTAGTAATTGATCTTAACAAGAACCCGAATCTCTTCATACGACTGATTTATTGAAGTTGTAATTAACCTATTGACTGCCAAGTATTTCAGCTGCTACAATACAACTCTAATGCTTCTTCATTTTGTAACTTTTTCGTGACGCCATTTTGGATCGAAAGTGAAACAATTTGTAAGTAGGCTAAATGCATGTATGGTGCTGATATCTAGCGTTTAAGTTAGGTATTATTAAGAACAAATTAATTCTTCCGTGGCACTGTTTATCGATCGGCTTGAACGAGTTATCTCGTCTACGGCAATGAACAGGTTAAAGTTGATAAAACTGACACTCTCCTGCTGATACAATTCAAAAGACAATGACAGTAGACAAAATTTGTCTTGAATCATTTGTCCTTTTGGATTTTTCTCTGATACTGTAATTGTCATGATGTGCATAGTGTTTTCAGTCATACGCTACGAAAATGTTTGAAGCGGGTCTCACCTTGTTTCTGTATTTCTGCGTGAGGGCTATTTTCAATATGAACTCTTTCTCTGTGTCATTTACCCACATATCGTTTTTTTTAAAGAAATTTCCCACTGCGAGAATGTCTTCGAGTTTTTCTCTTGCTGGAACTTTATAGCCACTTACTTCACTTCTAAAGGTAATTATCCATTTTTCATTACAAGATCAGGTTGAAAAATGGTAACTATAGAAAAAAATGTTAATCAACATTATGTAATGCTTGCTTCCTAATAATAAGGGCCTGGCATGGCCGAGCGCGTTAAGGCGTGCGCACGTAATCCGAGGGGTACAGGTTCACGCCCGCGTCGCGCTAAACATGCTCGCCCTCCCAGCCGTGGGGGTGTATAATGTGACGGTCAATCCCACTATTCGTTGGTAAAAGAGTAGCCCAAGAATTGGCGGTGGGTGGTGATGACTAGCTGCCTTCCCTCTAGTCTTACACTGCTAAATTAGGGACGGCTAGCACAGATAGCACTGGAGTAGGTTTGTGCGAAATTCCAAAAAACAAACAAACAAACAAATCCTAATAATAAATATATTGGCTTGGATGATTTCTCTAAAATATGCTCTCTTCATTATAATGGGGTAATATTGAATATTTTCATTCTCAGAAAATCATCTTCTGGATTTATTATGAATTCTTGATTCATTGCAATCTTCATACAATATCCGGTTTTCAACACTAACACTAGTTGTTTTTCTGCCTTCCTTTAATAATAGAATTGAATTACTAATTACTATTTCTTTAGTTCCTAGTAATATTTCCTTTAAAATTTTAATTTAAAAACTTTCTAAACTTATGGTTTATTCTCTCTTCCTAAGTAAACATCTGTCATTTTAATTATTCTAGACCTCCACAAGAGCGGTTTCCTAGTGGCACAACGGAATGTCTGTAGACTTACAGCGCTAGAAACCGGGTTTTGATTTCCCGTTGTGAGCAGAGCACAGATAACCTATTGAGCAGCTTTATGGTTAGTTCAAAACAACAACAATCTATCAGAGTGAACTGATATTTCTGCACTTGAATGGTACTTTTAATTGTTTACTTGCGACTTTAACTTAGTTTATTTTTTTTCTGTAACTTTAATTTGTACTAGTTTCATCACCGGATAAACATCTTTTCCTAAGATGTATACCTACATTATTTTGTCTAATTTGTATATCCACGTCCGTTAAGGCACTTATGGCTTGTTAACGAGCCAATAAATCCATCACTTAACCTAGAACATCGGGATCAAATAAATGATATATACAGGATGGTCGCTAGAAAAGCGGAAAATTTGAGGGTCAGATATCTCACAAGTTACCCTTCAAAACGCTACACGAGCTTGGATTTCTAGGTTAAGACGCTGCTCTGAAGTGCACGGACGACATTTTGAGCATCTATGAGTGTAATATAACATATGCCTTTAAATAACTTTGTAAAAGTTATTCTTTGTAAAAATAAATAGCTGTTTGACAAATTTTCCGCTTTTCTAGCGACCATCCTGTATAAAACAATTACAACGAAAACCGGACTCAGTATTCCTTTGATGAATACAATACTGTGCTCCGTCACATGTTAATAATATAAGTCAACTCATAGCTAAGTGCGAACAGTATTATGTACTGTTTCTCATATTTCCTGCCCCCCAGTGGCTCAGCGGTATGTCTGCGGACTTCCACGCTAAAATCCGGGTTTCGATACCCGTGGTGGGCAGAGCACAGATAGCCTATTGTGTAGCTTTGTGCTTAATTTAAAACAACAAACAACAACGTATTTCCTACCATTCCATATTTATGTAGCCATGTCCTCCAATTTTATAAGAGAACATTGTCCTTCAAAAATATTAATTAAAACAACGCATAACTTAAAGAAAGCTCAAGTCGAAACCTGTGATTATTATCTTCTTTATTAACTGTGGTTTCATGCTTAAATTTTCTGTACGATTTCCAAGAGCATGCATGTAGTGCGCACATGATTGATACAATTGTACGATATAGAGAATGTAAAGTTATTTACCTTATTTCAATTTCTAAACGTCTTTCTGACAATAATAATCAACTATTGTTAAATAAATGATTTTCACCTCACCTTAGGATAAGAAAATAATACTGACAAAGATTTAGGCTTCTGTATTAGTTCTAAATACTTTTATCTTAGACAACCGTGAACCGACACAATTGTGGTTATTTTAAAATGTTTATGCAATGACAACTCGTGTTATTTTTATGAAATAGCTCAGTGTAAACTTTTAAAAATAATCTTTCTTTTAGAACTCAATATTCAAAGCTATTACAACAACAAAATTATTTAACTTTGTACGACAGCGCGAAAGAAAGCTGAAGTATTCCGGAAAGCTCAGATAGAAACCTATCTAGACTGGAATAAGTAATATCTGACCTGATTTAAAGAAATATGTTGTGTTACATGAATTACAAAGAACACAATGTAGCAGAACAATAGTTTTTTGTCATCAAAGACGGCTATTAGATAAGGAAATGTTTATTAAATTCACATTAAAAATATGTGCTTTCTAAACTACAAACCTCCATTTCCTTTTCAGATTATGTTACCAAATAAACTCAAACTATTTAACAAAAGTGTAGAACGTTTGTTATTTTCGGCGTAAAATAAAAGTTCTTTTTATTACGTTAGTGTTTATTTTGAATTTTACGCAAAGCTACACGAGGGATATTTGCGCTAGCCGTCTCCCTAATTTAGCAGTTTAAGACTAGAAGGAAGGCAGCTAGTCATCACCACCCACCGCCAACTCTTGGGCTACTCTTTTACTAACGAATAGTGGGATTGAGCGTGACTTTATAACGCCTTCATGGCTAAAAGAATGAGCATTTTGGATGTGACGAGGATTCCAAGCCACCTGGCCATGTCGGGCGTTATGTTAATGAGAAACGGAAATTTCTTAATTATATGAAAAGGGAATGAAGCTTAATAGCTTAAAAAATTGCGAGTAAAAATATCACGGTTCAAAATGAGCATGCTTGAAAAGTTGAGGTTTCTGGGAATTAAATTCTTTAAAACCACATTGGGTAAAGCAAATGATAAAATTTGTCCAGCTGGTATATTCCGTATAAATTATGATACAATAGAGCTATAAATGCTAAAAAAAACTGAGTTCGGTGCTTTATTCCTATTTAATATGACAAAACCTATTGTAGCGTATTTCCCCGTTCAGTGTCTTGCTATATATATATATGTAGCCAACTTACGTGACTCTAAGAACCTGTGACTGAAAATAATTTGTACAATGTTTAACGATACCGGCACTGCTCAAATACGACATACACAATAACTGTTAAGGTGTTATTTATATTATAAAAGTTGGATGTGCAGCAGCTGTTATGGTGTAAACCACAATAAGTTAATTAAGTGTAATTTGTATTCATTTTATTTAAGCCATAAATAAGACTTAGAATGAATATTAAATAAACAATTTTTTTAACTATTTACTTAATTTAGTGTAACGTATCTGTTTGTTCTCATTGTTGCTTTTACCTTGATTTACCTTTGCTAATCAATCAGGGGAAATGAAAATGCTAATTATCTTGTTGTCAGAACGGGTCAAGCAATTAAAGCAACGTCTACATTATGAGACTAAATTAGTAATTTCAAGAAGTTTTGATTGAAAGTGTAGAGGAATGTATAAAAACATGTCAGCTACGCGGTATCTGCTATACCTAGAAGCGATATTTTGCTTCCAGAAGCATTATATTAGTTACTGTAGAATTTGATGATTAATAGTAAGATATAATGTATAACAATAGGTCAACTACACGATATCTATTATATTCAGTGCCGACGAGGCTAATGAGTCCTGAGATTGAATAAATATGCCCAATTATATATACACATACATGGTTAGAGTGTTAATAATAAATCATATAGAAATTTTAAAAGACTGACAGCTAGTGCACAAAAACGAGCCTTAATGCTATAGGCGTTGAATTTCATGAACCATATCGTCTCATAACAACTAAAAGAACTTACTACTTATGTTGTCTAATCAGAAAGCATTTATTACATAAAGGTTTAATCACGAATTGGCCTGGCATGGCCAGGTGGTTAAGGCACTCGACTCGTAACCTAAGGGTCGCGGGTTTGAATCTCTGTCATACCAAACATGTTCGTCCTTTCAGCCGAAGAGCGTCATACTGTGATGGTCAATCCCACTATTCGTTGGTATGGCCCAAGAGTTGGCGGTGGGTGGTGGTGACTACGTGTCTTTTCTCTAATCTTACACTGCAAAATTAGGGACGGCTAGCGCACGTATCCCTCGCATAGCTTTGCGTGAAATTCAAAACCAAAACACGAATTAAAATTAATGTGTTCGACCTTTATTCATTAAACATTTACATTTGTTATTTATTTGCTTTGATAATCTTTAGATAAATCATGAACCTTTCGAAGTGAGTTAATAAAACACGTTGCTTAGGAGATACAAAAACACTTTGTTAAATTATTACATGGTTTATCTAACCTTTAAACTTTCATAGCTATTGTTTCAATAAGTTTACAGGTTTCAAGTAACTGTAGCTTATTTTTAAAACTCTGAATGATATAATTCATATTTTGTTGAGCTATGACCTAACCAGAATCATGTATATACAATGACGAAATTTCTAAAAATATTAATAGTCATGTTTACATCTATCATTCTGATATTTGTCCGAAACTTATGTTGTTAGTAGTTTCTTATTCAATCATTTATCATCTCAACTTTCGTTATTTTAACCTTCCAGTAAGCATTTCCTTGAATAATTATAACCAATGTAAAATAATTTGTACGATATTTTACTTTTGCTTGACAATATTCAATCATTTGGTTAGCCTTTTATAAAGTCATCAAAGAGAAATTACATAACAGACAAGTTATGATATTGAAAAGAACTATAAAAACTAGTTTTACCATGTTATAGAACTAACTAGTCTCTCAGGCAGGCTGTGTATGTGTCGCCTGTTGGTTAGGTCATTCGACTTGCACACTTACCTATTCTCGGATTGTAATCTCAATTCAGCTGTGAGGACATTATAAGAGTAAGTACCGTATTTACTTGTTTTATAGCCCGGGCCCTTATTTTTTTCAACCAAACTCAATACCAGGCCCTTATTCAAACGGGCTCTTATTCAAGCACGGGCGCTTGTTATTTTCAAAGTAAAATTAGGTATGCCCAAAAATTATCGTTGAAGACCAATATTTCACGACATTAATCTTTTTCAATTGGGAAGTATATGGCCTTTGAACGCAAATTTTTCCATGACGAATTATTAATAAATATGTCTATATATGTCTATCTGTACCCAGTCTTTATGTTATTCACGTCTACCTGCTCGCCATATCATCTACACCCGCTTACACTTGACAACACACCCGGTGACCAAACCCTCGTATCATCCGACAACTGCACGCGCGCGCGGCCATACACTGCGCTGCACTACAGATTCGAATCAAGACGCGCACGTGTGCAATTGTCAGGTGATACGAGGGTTTCGTCACCGGATGTGTGGCCAAGTGCAAGCGGGTGTAGCCAAATGAGTCAACAATTAAACTGTTACAGCGATGATAGGCGAAAATAATGGGAAAATTTCGGGCTGTCGTTCTCAGCTTCCCCAAATTGGATTTTAACGAGCGGTGTGTCAAATGAAAGCTAAGAAGATATGCTTTAATATCGTGTGTGATTCATTATCATAAATTGACATCTTCATACTGAAAAACAAAGTTTCCTAAAAGTTATGACTAGGGCCCGGGCGGGTATTCAAGCACGGGCCCTTATTTATTTTTATGTTCTGTTCACACGGGCGGCTATTCAAACGGGCCTTTAATCAAGATCGGGCGGTAAAACGAGTATATACGGTATTTATTTTGTAAGGAATTTGTCCATGAAAACACGAAAAACCTGTAATTGTGTGAAATAATATGTTTATTGAAGTTCAAAACAACGAGCGGAGCCTGTTTATGCATATTTATGTTTATCTTAATTAAAAATAAAGATTGTTTGAAAACGTTAGTAAAACGTATTTAAATATGTTGTTAACAGGTTCTTTTGCCTTGCTAGACTTTCACATGCTCTGAGGTCCCTAATACGGGATGACTGTCCTTCAAATATTATATATTATGTTTCAAAACACGATAATTATTTTGTTTATACCCATTTGTTTATGCCCTATAAACGAATTTTATATATTTCTTTTCCTGTGGGCCAAACATGACAGATCACAACTAACAAATATCAGTTATGTGGAGGATACAATCAAAAATCAGTTTTTAAAATAATATCCATTGAGTCTGATAGTTTACCTATAGTGTAAACTATACAGTGTCACAAATGTAATTCTAAATATCTGCTTTAGAAACCTTAATTTCTCTACGTGTTGTTGTTACGCCAAACATGGAAGCCATGGAGTGGTGGGTTGGAACTACGTGAAACAAGAAGAATTTTGTTTTCGGACATTTCTAGTTCAGTAAACCAAATTATAGAAGAGCACCTATTTTAACGTCCCAATACTGGTTGTTATATCGCAATGTATGTACACAACAATTTCACCCTTCTCAGTTAAGAACTTAATTTATAGAATGTAGTTCAAAACTAATGTTATTCGCAGTTGCCATTTCTTAATTATGTTGCACATCACATATCTTGAAAACCTATGACGTATAATGCTGCTAACAGAGGGCTCGTATTGATCCATCAAAACAATGTTGTTGTTTTATATCATATGTAGCGTACGTTTGATAAATTCCCCTTGTTTTCTGAAAACTCTTTGTCCATAACTAATTGACAAAGAAAATGCTTAGAGCTGTGCTCCAACTGAGTTCTCCTAAGAGCTACTTTATTTAACAAATTACTTTAATAAGCTCTTTGTAACATATTTATATACGCTGTGTGATCGGTCTTTGTTAAATTTAAACCTATGACTAATGATAACATGGTTACATCTTCAGTTTTCGGCTCTAGTTTCTTGACATCTTTATTAAGATGTATTATATTTTGTAAGTAAAAGAACAAACTGTAAGTTAACAACACTCGATCATACTGATGTAGTCAAAGGATTATCTTAACAGTTTTTATCTTGTCAGACACATCAAATACATCGCGAATAAATGTAACTAAAAATAAGATATTTGAGAATTTTATGAATTTAGAAATAAAGCCTTTCTAAAATGCTATGTATCAAATAATCTTGGTTTGTTTTATGTTTCATTGAAAACTTATTTGAGACAACTAAAAACTCATGATTAAAAGGGGAATGTAATCTAAACATTGTCCTAATTACGAAAATTTATTTTGTTGTCACAAATCGGTTCGTTTTGTAATTTCAAACATAGCTACTGAATAGTTATCTGCGACACGGGTCCGTATTTTAAAATTGATGGACTAGACGGAAAGTGGTTAGAAAGCACCACCCACTTACACTACTCTCTAATCAAATAGTGAAATAGATCGAGGTTGGTCAGATGTGTTAAAAAAAACAACTAAGGAAAATGATTCTGGATGTTAACATAAACTGATTACTAAAACCGATGCATCCAGGGAATAATTTTTATGTATTCTAACAGCATTAATTCGATTCTTTGTTTTTGTTTAGTCTTCAGGGGGCATGAAAAATTGTTAAATACGCACATCTGTCTTTGCTATTTCGCTATGTAATATGTGCTCATCTATATAAGGTGAAATATTACATCATTCCACTACAAGGAAGAAGCGATCATTATAATATTTATGCAGTTTTGGATTCTATTTTTCACATGTGATTTCTTAATTTCTATGTTAATAAATGTGTGTGTGTGTGTTTTCTTTCTTTTCTAATCAAAACTACGGTAATAAAAGTGGATTATATGTCACATATGGTTAGCTTTATAAGAACATCGAGGGACATTAATTAAGGGCAATACAGTATATAGTAGTGCTTTAATTCCAAAGTCTTATTTCCGTTTGTATGCGTGTTAGTTAATCATAATTCAAGTTTCTACGCTGTTTTTCTTACAAATTATCTATTTGAATTGTATTTTAAACCCAATTATTTGAGTATCTCTGTCATGTTGGCTAATTCTATACAAGTAAAAAAACTGGGCCATTCTCTACTTAAAATATTTGTGTGATTCCTTTAAACTTCTTTATTAACCATTTTATGCCTATAGATTGACACTCACTCATCCACTTGCTTGTGGGTCTATACATTGAGTCAGTCACACACTGTTAAAACTAGGACATTAGATCGGTTTAAGTTGGGATCATTTTAGCCAACACACCAGTTTGTGAGTTTTTTTCTGTAAGGTTTAACATTTGCTGGAATGACATATAAAAGAGCCAGGTATTTTCTATTAGTTCATATCCAAGTAACCTATATAGACGTAGAGAAAGCATGAAGTTTCATTGTTGTCGATTTCTGTAATATTTTGATAAAATGTATCTTAGAATGAAAAGAACCAAAGCTTTTCAATAAAGAAATATAGAGATTTACTTTATTAAATATAGAGATTTACTCCATTAAAGTTGCTTTTAAATCCAGTAGACGTAAGAGTTTCTTTTTCACAGACAAAATACTTGGGGTTTTATTAACTACTCTAACGCTGTTCTATTTCACTGTAAATATTGATCATGTTCGTGTCTTATTCAGGTGTTCAGGCTTTATCCGACTTAAAATCTTTCGTACTATTCATGTTTTATGTTTGTTTTCTGAATTTCGCGCAAAGCCGTCCTTAATTTAACAGTGTCATCACCACCCACCATCAACTCTTGGACTACTCTTTTACCAACGAATAGTGGGATTGACCGTCACATTATAATGCACCAAAGCTCTGAAGATTAGAATTGTATCTCAGAAAGTTCAACGAAGATCGCAAGGATGACTGTAGCTATCGATCTGTAAGTCACACATACTTAATTTATCACAAATATATTGAATGGAAAAAACATTACTAATCAAATAATACAACTAAAATGAAATTTCGAAGTTGTGAAAGCAAAATTAATATGCTTGCAAATAAACAAGAAAAGTAACAGCGATAAAGTTCCGGTATATTGCGTCATAATCAGTACACTGAGTAAGCTAGGGATAAACATTCTTGTGATGCTAACATACAGTGTACGTTAAGTGCGATTTCCTTTTCGTTAAGAATAATTTATCTCTAGTAGGCAGTTTAAACAACGCTGTTGAAGTTGTAAAAAGTGATTAAAAAAGACGTTGTGGAGCCTTACCCAGTTATATAATGATTTAAAGCTTAATTATAAAATGGTATTTAGATCGAGAAACGGATGATCCAAATCTAACAAAATCCTAATAAAGTAAAAGAATCATTACCACAGAAACTTATAAGAATGAGTGATAGTTCATTTCACAGCAATTATTTTTTGAAAATGTAGTCTTGTTTTACTAATAAATTCACTTCTTTATAATGTCTCTTTCCGAAAAATTATTTTTTGTTTTTCTATTTAATTTTCGAGTCAGAACGAAAGTTTCTTTATCTTATCTTTCAATGACGACTGAGAACTTTAATTCTCAACATCGATTTTCATAATCCAGCCAAGCCAACGATGGACATTGTATTCCCTTTATCTACCTTTAGGTGTGGGGAATCTATTTGTTGTAGCTTATTTTTTATATAAATACACTGTGATATGCTTTCAGCGTAATCGAATAATTAAGTCGGTCTACTGCCCAGTACACTTGTAGCTTTAAGTTTTCTAAGACTTAAAGATTTGTTGTCCAACTAAGGTATCGTATTCCTCAACCTGTGTAAGGTACAATCCGCTAAATTAAACTATAAAACTAAACATTCTGAAGCGCTAAGGTGAGCTAGCAAACTAGATACCTATATCCTTTTACATGGGAATCTTATGAAACGAAACTATGTTAACAAACCATAATCGGAAATTCAACGGTATAGAATCCTGCAAATCGTACAAATTAAAAATTGTAGAAAAAAAATTTTTCTGGATTTCTCAGTAATACAACTAAACATCTGTAAAATTTTTCTGAGCCAAAGAAGTATGTTCACATATGAAAAAGTGTATAATATTATTTGTCGTTACTAACATACGTTCTAATAATATTGTATTGTAATGTTCATTGTAATGGTATTCTTAACGTAATTTTACTGAAAAAGTAATTACTGTGAATATGCAATCGTTTATTTTAGCAACTCAAACTTTTAACACACTTAATCAACACGGGAAAAAAATTTAGTTTATAAATACAATTCCAGGAAATTATGCATGCACAGGTTAAAATGATTTTGAGAAAATTATAATTTCATACCGAGCCACTTCTATTAATAATATTGTTACAATTACTACCAAGTGAAAGTTCAACACATGATACGTTTGTTTGTTGTTAAGCACGAATCTGGATAGTGGACTCTTTGTAATCTGCCCACAACATGTCTCCAAACTCTATTTGTTTAACGTTATAAGCTTACAGACATACATCTGATTCATTTAAATTCAATACTTTTTATTTCTTTTACTGATTTATTTTACTTAAATAAAAGTACTTAATGATAAATACATTGATTAAAATTATTATTCACATATTTTATTTTTATGCTTGAGAACAGTTATATTAATAACTTATAGTCTGTGAATAGTAATTTCACGACAGTCGTTTATATATTGTGAAACATAATAATAATCAGGTTAGATTTCCGCCATATGCAAAGTACATATAATTTAAAAAGGTAGTATCTCACAATTTAAAAAACAAAGCAATCCAATCATTATTGGAAGTTATAGTAAAGAAAGCTTTGCACTCCAATTGTTCTAATTGCTGGGTTTCTTTCATTGTGATAACGTCTTAGAAATACTGATGAATTAGTTTTAATTATGGGTGATTTAATAGTATCAAGTGTTATACCCACTTCATTATTATTTTTAAATAAAACCAATGAACAATTATTTTAAGGTTCATTATATTGATTTATACTTTTCTTTCGTTGTTTGTCATTAGAAGAATTAAGAGTTATTGGTGGTTTCATATTTGCGTACAAATATACACAAAGCTGTTCTTATTTTTCATCTGATACATTAGAGGGATGACAGTTATTTTCAATAGTATCCATTGCCTACTGTTAATATACTCTTGTATGATCAGAAAATGAAATTAACTTGTTGCTATTATAGCGCAAGTAAAATATAGAAAGCGTTTATTATGAAGCAAATCATGAACCTTTGAATTCATAGCCCGAACACACTAACTATTAGGCAACGTCCAGCTGTTCGATTTAAAAATTAACTTTACAAATAGCAATACTACACGCAGTATTCATGGCAAAGTAAGTAATTACATATTAGCCAATAATTGAATGCAAGACTTTTAGGCCCGGCGTGGCCAAGCGTGTTAAGGCGTGCAACTCGTAATCTGAGGGTCGCGCCAAACATGCTCGCCCTTTCAGCCGTGGGGACGTTATAATGTGACGGTCAATCCCATTATTAGTTGGTAAAAGAGTAGCCCAAGAGTTGGCGGTGGGTGGTGATGACTAGCTGCCTTCCCTCTAGTCTTACATTGCTAAATTAGGGACGGCTAGCACAGATAGCCCTCGAGTAGCTTTGTGCGAAATTCCAAAACATAGAAACAAGACTTTTAAATAATATATTCAATGCTATGACGGATTTATATCACTAAAATCCGAGGTTCGATTCCCCGAAGTGGGCACAAAGAATAGCCCAATGTGACTTTGCTTTAAACAAACAAGCTTAATAATATAACCTGAAATATATTTACTTATATAGTTTTAAAGCACATAGGTTCGCTTTCCAAAGACTTTATCATCAAGTGGCACAACGGTATGTCTGCAGACTTACACGCTGGAAACTAAGTTTCGATACCCGTGTGAACAAAGTCCAGATAGTTCATTTACAGTTGTATAGCTTGGTCAAAACTTGCACAACTTTTAATAAACCAATGAACCTCGGTCAAAGTAGAAACGAAGGTACATGTTTCAAGAACATTTTTCTGTGTAAGGATAAACATTTCTAATAAGGTGTTAACTCTCCTGGACGTTTAACAATTTTTTTCTAATTCAACTAATAAAATTTATTCTAACGATTAATCTGTAATATATTCAAATATATAATTTATTTGATCCTTCACATTTAAGATACTATAAGTTTTATTTTGGTTGTTAAATAATTTGTTAATTTTGACTATAGCTATCGTTATAAAAGTGTTGTTATTTATAAGTTCAAATTATTTTAGAACACAATTGTCGTTATAAATGTTTTTATTTATAAGTTAACATTATTTCAAGATATAATTGTCGTTATAAAAGTGTTCTTATTTATGGGTTAAAATTCTTTGTAACCCTGCTTGCTCATTTTTTTTTTTTTAATGTCTCGAAAAAATAAATTCGGGCGTGAATGTAAAGGCCCGTGGTTCACATCTCTTTGTCGTCAAATTGCACTTCGCATTTCGGGAC
This sequence comes from Carcinoscorpius rotundicauda, assembly GCA_011833715.1. NCBI lineage: Eukaryota > Metazoa > Arthropoda > Merostomata > Xiphosura > Limulidae > Carcinoscorpius > Carcinoscorpius rotundicauda. The sequence continues at coordinate 53,280,778 of CM022399.1, read as the reverse complement.
GGTGGGGTTGATGACAAATACTGTTGGATTAGAAATGTCCAACATCTGCCCAAAATTAGGGATAGTTAGTGCAACTTATTCTTGTGTACCTTTGCCTGAATATCTGCAACAGCCAGACAAATCGAAGAAGGTTTGACATACTTAAAGGTTCTTAACGTAGATAAATTAGTTCAATCATACATTAATGCTCCTTTTGTCAATAGGTCGTATTCAACGCCAACCTCACATATCTGTGTCAGTTATCATTTTCTGGATCATAAATTTACTTAATGCTGTAACAGATAAAATTAAACATTGTATTGAACGTGAGACCTGTACAAAGATCGTGGTACTAAAATATACAAAAAAATCCGAAATGAGAAGAAATTATGATTCATATATGCATTTACACATACATTCAAAATATTCAAATGTTCATTTAGAACAGGTTCATAATTACAGGTTGATGACAGATATGTCATAGTTATAAAGAAAATTATAAAAACAAGAAACAGGTGTAACATCATTGCGAAAGGCTTAGACATCCGCAAATATTCAAAAATATGATATTCTCCTGTGAATAAATACAATAATGATATTTTTTCCAAACACTATATGTATGAATCTTTGAAGATACTACATCTTAATACACGAGAAAAAAACATGTATTGCATCTTAGTGACGCATTGTTTAGCCAGATCTTAAAGGTATCTTTCCTCTATATTTCCCATCACTCATTTTGTATTACGAAATAGGAGGTTTTAATGATAGTAGTTTGTTTGTGATGTTTAAAGTTGACATAAAAACAGTGATTGTTATGCTATTCAAAACTTCTTACCAACTTTGCTCATTCTATAGCCACCTCATTTGTAATCTAAAACGCAAGATAATGAAGATATATACAGACTAATGTTTTGTTAGCAAACCAGTACTTGCGTCTTGGAGATTACAAAAATTGGCGTTCTCGTGGGTGAGTGTTTGGCATCTAGCAAATAAGCCGTGCGGTGGCGCTTCGAGCGAATGGGGAAGGTTGTGAGGGAGCCATTGGAGATAACGAGGTACTTTGTGCACGCAAACTAGTTTCTAGTAATAGCTTGACTGTTGTGAGATCTTTTACCGCGCGTGGAGGTAAGCTACTTGTTTGAGTTACATGCAGTTCATGTAGAATTATTTTATTCTATTAATATAAGACATCACACTTGTGATTTTTTTTTTTGTAGTTCGAAAGATGTCTTCCACAAGTGCTGGTCGGTATTTTATAGGATGGAGAAATTATGTCATGTAGGTTATGGTGAGTGGTTGAACCATTCATATGTATGTCTAACATATACTGCGTTTTCGGTTTTCTGTTAGTATTTTTGTCTACTTCAAGTAATATGTTCTTTTTACTTATCAAAACTAAGTAACCAAATAAGATGTATAAGCTGTACAAAATCATAGTATTTAAGATACGTTTTATGGGTCAAACTCCAGTTCCTAATAGTTAAGGCAAAACTGTATTGCCTTAAAAGGTAAAAATATATGTTTTCCCGGTGTTTCCAATTTTATAATCTCTTTTTCTATCTCTTTCTCTTTTCAGATTATTTATTTGTTTAGTGATGTTTCTTCGGGGAACTAAAGCTATCTTAATGTTTACACAGACAGTGTAACCATAAACTCGGAAGGTATTTGAAATCGTGTTTTTTCTATTAATTTTTTGGATGAAGTTATTGAATGAAAATTCTCAAGAATATATTCACTCTATGTGTTTCCCACATCACGTATCAGTATAAAATGTAAGGAAGATGACTGCCGACAGCAGGAATCTGTTTTACTGTATTTTTACTTCAGCAGTTGGAAACCAAGACAAAAGCTAACAAAGCCAGTCTCAGTCTTTTTACAGCTGAAAGTAGGTTCTGTTGATAAATATGGGTTGTACACCTAGTATAAATCAGTCTGGTGTTGTACGCTGTCAGGAGTCGGACCAATCTTCATCTAACACAAACCCCAATAATCACCAAATGAACTGGCTCGAGGGGCGCTTCCGAAAGATGGTGTTGTCAGACGAGGCGGTAGAAAGCGGAGGGTCAACCGGAAATAGTTTGCAGATAGTAAAGTCGGGGACTGTACAGAGTGACCAGAACACATCTGCGCATTGGATGTACAGAGAACGTGACTTGAAGGTACGGACATTTTACCGTTTTTTAAGAGCTATTCACACACAAATTAAATGCTAATGGACATTTTTTTCTTTCTTATAAAACCAGCGAATAAATGAAAATGCATTAAAAATGACGTAGTTTTTATCTATTTGACGTGTACGTAAATTTGTATTTCATACTTTTTCTAATATTAGTTCCGTTAATTGCAAATTATTTTACACTGTTAGCTTGCTTATTGATGTGTGGATTTACAATTAAATAAATCTAAACTTTTCGAACCTTGAACATGACACATCTTAATGAACTTTTGACAAGAGTAGACTCCTCATATCGCTCACAGTAAGAGTATTCAGTTGATGAATGAATACATTTTAATCATTATAATTTTTGTTTTATGATTTTGCATATTACTAGTTTCATCGGTAATGAGTTTGGTTATAAATACTGCCGTTCTTTCCAATAAGCTCAGAAGTCGCAAACATAGAACAAAACTAAGTATCCTATCAATGAAAAGCTTCAGTTAATTGATGACGTTTATTTGGAACTATTGTTTTTGGTTGATTTCGCGTTAAACATAACGATTACAAAACAGCCACATAAACAAGTAGATAAAATTTAAAATGATCTTATTGAATGGCTACACTAAATTATTGCTTGAGCTACTATATTTAGTTTTTCTAGTTTCTCTCGAACTATGAAGATGAAAATAGCAATAAATCAAACAAAATTTTAGTAGGAATATAAAATTGTGGTAAGTCACAAAATATATCAATATATTCAGTCCCGGCTACGGCTTTTTTTAATATATACTAAAGACAAATGTAAAATAAGTTTAAAATTAAATTAACGATGGTGTTGGGAAGTCCAGGGGAATCTGCCTCCTCCCCTCAGCATCGATCTTTTATTTAGGTATTTGATTTTTCAATACAAATCTCTCAAAGATGTAACCATACTATATTAGAACTCTTATTTATATAATACTGGAATAGCGTTTTTATTACACGATGTGCAACCTCCAACTTAGTGAAATTTTTATCCTGTGTGCACGTAAATTTGCAATAGTACTCATGATTTACCCGTTTCGCTTCCGTTTCCCATCAGGGAGAATTTTATTTTTCTCCATTCATAGGGTGCAGATGTGATATCATGAATACGTCACACGCGGATCTAATGCACTGGCCTAAGGGTAATCGGCTGGTATTCATAAGGCTTCACTTGTATGAGCCTATTTATAGAAACTAGATTTATCTAGTGAAATATTTCACGGTTGTTGTTAACTCAGTATCTATAACATTTTCTCTTCCAAAAGTTAACCTTTGTAAAAATGAAGATACAAGTCATACATAGTCTATCAACAAAGTTTATTCGAGTTTTGTTTCATTGTGTCAGATTTTATTATATTTAATATAAATCATAGAAAATTATCAGCAGTGATGTTTTTTAAAAGATAAACAAACACAATTTTTAAGTTTTAGGATAGATTCATAAAAAACGTGCTTATAAAGCTATTTTTTCGCAAATGTTTCTGCATTGCAAGATGTAAGCCTAAATTAACTAGAGATAACCAGGTAAAGTGCTATCGATTATATGTTTTACTCTGTGGAAAATAGCTCCAGAACATTTTAGTCAAATCAGTTTCTCATTAACCTTTTTGTTCAGCAATAAGTGTGTGTTTTTCACATAGTAAAGCCACAAAGGGCTATCTGCTCAGCCCACCGAGGGGAATCGAACCCGTGGTTTTAGCGTTCTAAATCCGGAGACATACCGCTGTACTAGCGGGGGGCTGTTCAGCAATAAAAAAAGTACTAAACTTAAACATAGACCCATCCATACCTATCACTCGATTCACCACTTGCATGGTTTCTGTGTGTTTCTTATAGCAAATCTACATCGGGCTGTCTGCTGTATCCACCAAGGGGAATCAAACCGCTGATTTTAGCGTTGTAAGTCCTTAGAATTACCGCTGTTCCAACGGGGGACACATTTGCACGGAGTTATATCGATTTCAGGGAGTTCCACCCCTCTTTAGTAACCCTGCAAAGACCAAACTGAAAGAGCCAAATTAAGTTTTATATAGTGGTGAAGTGTACAATATTTTCAAATTCTGCATAAATATAAGTTCGTAATAGTGAGTGAAAGACAATTCAAAACACTATAAATATTATAATAAACTACAATTTGTAAATATACTAAACGTCAGTGACACTGTAAGCCTTTGTACTTTTTAGAAATAATTAGTCGATGACTAAAATAAGATATCTGGAAAATTTAAGAGGCACTTTATTGAGCTTACAACATCATCCTTCAACTTTACATTTTGTATGATATTGTGTGTGATAATTTTTAATAAAGAATTTGTACTTCTGTGGATATTCGGGTTTTAAATTAGCTCATCATATTGTCTGGTCATAGACAATGGAGAGATCTTCATTTGGGTCTCTGCTTCGCCAAAAAGAAGAGAATCTCAGTTTAAAACAAATCTTACTGACAAGGTTTACAAAATATACTAAATGTGTCGGGACATAACCGTGCTTAGTTGCAAGGTTCAAAGATCCTCTCACGATTCACGAATGACCCAATGTACAGATGAAGTTCAAATTACTTCCATAGCTGCCATACAAGGAATATATACTCTGGGCGAGATTACGACAAACAAATTTACAAACACACTTCATAAATAACTGGAACAATACACTTCAAGAAAATCGATTTTGTTCTACAGCATGAGCTCCCATTTAATAAAAAGTAACCGTAGTACTGTTGATAATTACAACCTCTGATACATATTCAGCGAAATATGCTATCATTACTTTTACAAAGCAGGGTCTGTCCCTTCTGTTTCCCTTCAGTTCGTTTATCTTCAGGTTCATATGGTGATTACTGATCAATGATACACAATAACTGGTTTATTCAGTCAAGCGGTTCACATGTTAAGCCTTTCTTTTATTAAATAAATTGCTACAAACAGTTTTCTGAGTCTACATTTTAGACGTTTCGCTGTTTTGGTGGAAAAAAAATCCCTTTGTGGTGAAATGCAATACTATTTTAGTACTCATGCATGCCTAAAAACACAAAGGCAAAGCAACGTTTTTGGAGTTTTTATAACATGTATTTCATTTCAAGATGTCATCCTTTTCTTAAGTACAGATCGTGTTTGGGTTTTGATAAGTTTCCAGAAAACTGCAGACATTCTCAAAACTCTAATTATTCCACATAATTATCAAGACAAAGCTATGTAGAAAATATAATAGAATTTTGTTTAAATTTCTGCTAAAAAATATTCAGTAAAACAGTTAACAAACTACTGTGAGTAGGTACAAAAGAAAAACTAATAACAATATACATTTGCCTGGCACCCCAGAGGCTTAGCGGTATGTCTGTGGACTTACAACGCTAAAAACCGGGTTTCGATACCCGTGATAGGCAGAGCACAGATAGTCCATTGTGTAGCTTTGTGCTAAATTCAAAACAACAAATAACAGCATTTGCCTGTATTAACAGAACTGATTTATTCGTCATAGTCACTTCTTGAAATTTTGCAGTTCAAAGTATGGAGTTATCCCTAAATTATTTTTAAAAAGTATTACAAAACTAAATTTATTTACAATTATAACATATTATAATCAACATTCACTATTTCTTTTATTCAGTATATTCAGTTTTACCTTTGATAACACACCTCGTAAACGCCAATAACAAGAAAATAACTAACTGAATTATTTTAAATATCGTTGTTCACTTCCACGATTGGCACTCTTTACAAATAATAACAAGTTTAAATATTTTCAGTGTACAAACTTATAGTTAGACGGTTAATTTAGGAACAAGATGTTCTTTGAAAACCAGGAGAAATATTATTAACGTGACTGAATCGATAGTGACACCTAGTGGGGAATGTCCTAATTATTTTTTCTTATAGACTTGCTAGGCTTATTTGTTTGTTGGCAAGCGTAATATTACTCAAGAGGCTTGTGCTGTGCCAGCTGTGGATATCGAAACCTCATATCTGTTGTTATAAACCCTCACACCAGCAGTAGCCGCTGTGTTTGACGTCGACCTATAAACTGAAACGTTTAACATTAAAATTGTTATAAGCATCCAGATTAAACGCATTGTGGTGGCTCTAGATAAGTTTGAGTACTTATAACGCTAAAATTCGGGTTTCTATACCAGCTGTGAGGAGAGCATGAATAGCTTATTGTGCAGCTTCGCGTTAATCAATACACAGAAATAAATCAGTGCGACATCTACATTAACTTTTAACCTTCAATGTTATGCTATAAGTCCATATTGTAAAAGCGAACCAACTATTTGATCTTGAGCCCTGAAGGGTTTATACGTTCGTGATTTACCTACTTGCTCTTTTCCTTCGTAATTTTATCGAGATTAATAAAAATGATGGAAGTTAAAAAGAGCATCAGAACCATCAGGAAAGTCGTAAAAAACATATCAAATAATGGATAGCAGAACATCAGTGACAAGTTGAATATAATTAACGTATCATTACATTGACAACAAAGTGGTGGTAGTGAATAATTATTGTAAAAGCGCTTTTGAAAGGGGTGTACTTTCAGAAGGTAATATCTCCAGTTCGGAGTTAACAAGACTAATATGAAATGTTATACAAGTAATTAGACGCCATTTTTATTGTACATTCAAACAGTTTTGGTAAACTGTGAATTATATTCATGATAAAAAAATTATGCGGATACTGAAAGTCTGAGGGGTGCTTCATTTATCAAGCAGATAACTCTGTCTGTAGATTACAGGTTTAGCCCCCCAGTGGCTCAGCGGTATGTCTGCGGACTTACACGCTAAAATCCGGGTTTCGATACCCGTGGTGGGCAGAGCACAGATAGCCCATTGTGCAGCTTTGTGCTTAATTTAAAAACAACAACAACAAGATTACAGGTTTCGTTAACGCCATCACGCGGTTTATGATTAGATTTAAGAACAGGCGTGTCTTGTAAAGGTGTAGGCTGAACAAATGAACGATAACATGATTAGTGGTGTACTTGCAGCAAGAACGTGAACGCTGTAGGTGTAGCGTCACCTTAGTACACTTTCCATACATGTAGCCCGAAACACTTGAGTGATAAAACGTTTTTGTTTCTTTTTAAAATGTTTCACATTTCGTTTTTAAATGATTAGGCTTTAAAAGTAAAAAAAAATTCTGTCTTTATTCTGCTGTAATTTTGTTACAGTTGGCTGGTATCTAACTTGTATTATTTCATTCTTCTGTTATCCTATTAGACTTTAAAGTATCTCATTTAGGCTTTTTTTTTCCGCCATGGTAGTTTCTGGTTTGGTTTGCATCACATTTCTGTTATTTTATCCTTCTTTGATTTTGTTAGATGGCATTTCATTTAAGCCTTTATTATTATTATTATTATTATTATTATTATTATGCTGTGATCGTGTTAGATTTAGCTGACACCTCAGCTCTACGCTCTTTTGTCCTGATGTGATGAAAAGGTAGGCCTGGCATGGCCGAGCGCGTTAAGGCGTGCACTCGTAATCCGAGGGTCGCGGGTTCGCGCCCGCGTCGCGCTAAACATGCTCGCCCTCCCAGCCGTGGGGGTGTATAATGTGACGGTCAATCCCACTATTCGTTTGTAAAAGAGTAGCCCAAGAGTTGGCGGTGGGTGGTGATGACTAGCTGCCTTCCCTCTAGTCTTACACTGCTAAATTAGGGACGGCTAGCACAGATAGCCCTCGAGTAGCTTTGTGCGAAATTCCAAAACAAACAAACGTGATGAAAAGGTGTCGATTATAAATTAGGAAAACAGAAGGAAGAACGATTTAAGTTTTTAAGTGACCTGAGGTCACAACAAAAACTAGAACCTTCTGCTTTTAGTGGTTTAGAGTTTAAATTTGAGAACACCTCAATACCATAGAAATCCTCGTCGAAACTCTACACTCACACACAATGATTTTATATAACTTTTAAATAACAGCAGCCCTGAAATATCCTACTTTAGTTGCATTTTGTTCTTGAAAAGAAAATCTTTAGTGTAACAACGTTCTGTACGCCTTCTATTTAAAATAAAATTTTTCTCTGAAAATACTGATTTATCTGATATCCGGTAATATTTAAAGATAATTCTTATTTTAATAATGTGTCAGTGACCACATCTATTGCTATGCCTATTTATGTTTATGTTTATATCTGTTTACCTTTCTGTTTATGTGTATGTATTTGTACAGACGTGTTTATATAAGTGTTTGTATCTATGTGGGAATGTATGTGTCTGTATTTGTATCTATGCATGTGTATTTAACTGTTGGATGTGACTGTGTATGTATCTAGATTGGTATGTCGACGTTATGTATCTGTCTGTGTCTATGTTTGTGTCTGTTTTTATGTATGCATCTGTGGATGTATATACTTCTGTAATTGTGCTGGTGTGTATGTGTGATTGTTTATATTAACTATTTCTGTAGGTGTGTTAGTATTTGTGTAGATGTCGCTCTGTATGCAACGGTTGTAGTATAAATATTTTACTGGTTATTTAAAGTAATGTTTTAGCTTTTATTGCCATTCTGTAAATAACGTCCACAAATCGCTTGTGGAAAAAAAAAACATAGTTCTAAGTTTATTTATTATACTTTTGTTTCTTATTTGTAATTAGTGTTTATGGTAAAGCAGAGTTTTGAGTTCATGTCAAACCAAGTGGAAATAGAGAACATCAGGCGATACCTTCTCGTTTGTCAAGATACTGAAGTAGTGCATTTTTTTCATCAGAAATAATATATCAAGGAAAGCGTATTTTGTCTTAAATACGCATCACTGTTTTTTATGTAAGTTGTATTAACACTTTAACACTTATAGTACATTTGGGTAAATAACACAAAAAATTCCAAAAGATAGTATTCTATTCTAAAATATATTTATATATATATATATATATACCTGAAGCTTTAAGACGAAAGTAAGATTCTATTCTAAAAAAGAAAAAAGAAATCTATACCTAAACCTATAAGAACGAGATAATATTCTATTCTAAAAGAACAAAATCTATACCTAAAACTCTAAGACCAAGTCACTAAATTGTTTAAAAATCATGTAACAATGAAAAATGAAGCTGGATTATAGGACCAAATATCAAATGTGGTTTGTAATTTTAAAGTCAGTTCATTATTCAGCTAAAGTGACTCTTTGTCATTTGAAACATGTCTATAGTGTAACTACATACACGTAACATATACTTAACTTGATTATTATCATTACATTAGGATAAACTGACATACCGATTTGAGTTGCAACATCGTAATCTACGTGACCTTGCTGAGAACATTATACTTAAAACTATACAAGTAGATACAAACTCTGTATTATTATCATAAACTACCACATACTGCTACAACTTGTGCTGATTCTTAAAACTGTACAGGCAGATCCAAATTCAGTAGAACTATCATAAACTGCCGAATACTGCTACAACTTGTGCTAATTCTTACGTTGAAGAAGAAACGTACGAAGAAACTGAAACGTACTACCTTCAAGTTTATCTTCTAAATTATGTGCTCTGTGGTAATTGGAAAAAAAAAAATACGAAGTTCAATATTAGATTTTGTTGGTCAGATTTTCTGTACATGTTATTAATTTCAAATATACATCACGAGTGGCACTTTTTAAATTTAGAATGTAATTTGCCTCATTCTATTTTATTAGTTATTGCACTCTTTTCTTTTTGCTTTTGAAATAAATGAATTCGAAAAAAATCAACTTTTATTCTGCCAAAACATAAAAAAATGTTCATGCTAGATGATAGAAATGTTGTTGATGTTACACAATGTTAGATACATTATGATAAAAATGTTGTTGATGTTACACAATGTTAGATACGTTATGATAGAAATGTTGTTTATGTTACACAATGTTAGATACGTTATGATAGAAATGTTGTTTATGTTACACAATGTTAGATACGTTATGATAGAAATGTTGTTTATGTTACACAATGTTAGATACGTTATTATAGAAATGTTGTTGATGTTACCCAATGTTAGATACGTTATGATAGAAATGTTGTTGATGTTACCCAATGTTAGATACGTTATGATAGAATTGTTGTTGATGTTACCCAATGTTAGATACGTTATGATAGAAATGTTGTTGATGTTACACAATGTTAGATACGTTATGTTGTTTATGTTACACAATGTTAGATACGTTATGTTGTTTATGTTACACAATGTTAGATACGTTATTACTAGAATTATTCAGCATTTGGTTTAATTAACGTGAATGACACTGCAGAGGAACATCTGATTTTGTTCAATAAACAACATTATCTGCCATATTTGGTAAATCTAGAGAAATTTTGATCTTTAAAAGTGTAGTCAAAATCTATTATAAGCAAGGAACAATAACAAAATATTGTTGGTTTCCTGAATATCACAGGTTTTTTTTCAGAAGAACATACGAGTTCTTATTAGTAGTACTGTGAAGTAGATGTTCGTGAAATGAAGCTTGGACTAAAAGTCTTACCTGAAACCGTATGAGAAAGTCTAGGCCCTGAGTTTCTCATGAAAGCTTTCAAAACAATGAATAAAGTAATATTTCTTTAACATAAAGACTAAAGAAGAATTTTCGAAACTTTCTTCTGAATGATAACCGCACACTATGTGTTTGTTTGTCTACCATAAAACTTTGAGTGGCAACGTTTAATAACACGGGTCTACTTCAAAAAAGAATGTTTATTTGTAGTGACATCCTTTATGAACAGAGACGTTTTACGTGTCAAAAGATACACTTGTAATGAAAGTACCGAGAAATGTGCACATCACCAATTAAGAAGGAGAAAGATCAACATAGCTCAGTGAAAACGATAAATATAGCAAATCATTTCCAAAGTTTGTACATTAATTTGGCAACAAATGTCAAGACAGTGTTAGGAAGTTGAAACTACTGCCTCTGATTATTCAACGTCCTTCATCCTGAGTCTTAAGATAGCTCTCAAAGCATGAGAGTTATATCAGCAGGAAACATTTGTACAGGTGATAGCTATTGTTGCGAAATATGCTGTCAACAGAGATTCTAGTTGGCAGACTTAACGCAATAACTTTACACATAAGGCTCAGTACGTTATTAAATCTTGATATGGTTCTAAAAGTTCCAGTTCATTGAGTAAAATACGTTTGTTTTTTTTCATGAATGTTATCACCTATCTAAACTACGCGTATTTCTTTTGAATAGGTCAGAATATGTTACTTGTTAATCGTTGAAAACTATGAGCTATCGATGGGGAAGTGTCTCTTATATGTAAAGCTGCACAATGGGATATCTGTACTGCACTCACTGTAGGGATTAAACTCCGAATTTAACATGATAAACCCTCAAGTTTAATGCTGAGCCATCGAGGTCAAATAGTGAAAACAACCATAAGTATAGTGCCATTTTGGTTGCAGTTAAAACACTACAAATAAGTAAATTTATTGTTTTCAACCAAATAAACATAATTCTAGTGATTTTTTTGGTTGTAATTTAAACACTACAATTTGATAAATTCATCGTTCTCAACCAGTTGAATATAACTTTGGTAACTTTTTGTTACCAAACACTACAATTATTCCAATTATTGATTTCGTCAAGGCTGTTGTCAGAAATGTCGCCTATTTTTAATGTCTTTATTACATCTTAAGTAATTTTTATCTCGACAGCAAGTAAAACTAGCTACGTAAATTAAATGTTTTGAAGGAACTATATTTGTATATCTTTATCATATTTTAACTTGGTACATTATTGCCTTTTTAATTATATTATCTTGTGCCGTTCAATATTATATTATTTCAACCCGTATTTTATGTAACGTACATTTAATATTAGGTAAAAACTATTTTTTGGTGGGCTCAGCAGATAGCCCGATGTGCCTTCGCTATATGAAAACAGATACACACACAAAACTATCTGAGGTTATGTAACCATTTAATCAATATTTATCCAGCGTTATACAGTTCTAAGAGCTCACGATTAAATTCAAAGAAGAATATAGTATGTCAACCTTTACTATGTCTGCAATAACCTATGCCGACGAGACTTTTCATTAAATACCGTGGTTAATCGGGTTGCCTCAGGTACGATAAATATAATAGTGACGTAACCGCAATTCATATGCCATCAATTTTTATGAACAACTACTGTTATGGTTTGAACCAGATTAATCAAGTCCAATGCAATTGTTATCAGTTTTATTTATGTCATTTAGATATAAGATTTGTAGGATAATGTTCAATAATTAATAATTTAAAGAAACTTGTGATTTTTTGTATATTCAGATGAGTTTTATGAAGTACCCAATATATTAATGTGTGTTTCACATTAACTATTAACTATCCGTTTAGTATGTTTTTCTGTGTGTTTCATTAATCGCAAAGTATCTCGATGTGTGTGCGTGTGTGTTTAATTACTGCATAGTATCTTTATTTCTGTGTATTTTATTAATCGCTTAGTATTTTAATGTGTGTTTGTTAAATTAAACGTTTAGTATCACGATTCCTTTTCATTAGGCCCTCCAGTGGCTCAGTGGTATTTCTGCGGACTTCCAACGCTAAAAACCGGGTTTCAATACCCATGGTGGGCAGAGCACAGATAGCCCGTTGTGTAGCTTTGTGCTTAATTCAAAACAACATTCTTTTCATTCGTATTTTGAAGTATTTCGTTAATCTCTTCGTATTTTTATGTGTATATGGTTTTGTTGATGAACGTTTTGGATCGGCTAAGATTTTATCGTAATAAAAACCAGAAAAATTTGCAAAAAATAAACTTCTTAATAAGTGCATCTACAAGAAACGTATAACTTAACTTGATCATAGCAAAGATATGTTTAATGCAATTGTTTTCCAATCGGCATTACAAATTCATTCTAGGACTAGACGTTATTTATTTAGCTCAAAACTATAAAATGAGCTGGCTGCTTTATGTTGTTATTGGGGAATCGAACACCGTGTTTTAGCTTTGTGATCTACTAGAGGATGAGGACAAGACGACAAACTACCAGCAACCATTGAACTGGTAAACTGAAAGATAACCACATAAATACTCTTTTGTAAATTTGTATCACAATAACCTGCCGATCCTTTCAGCTGTATTTACATTGTTTGTGTTATTTATTTTGTGTGAAATTTGCATAATCTCTCAAATAATTTATTTATATGTTTAGCGTAGTTTTAATATAGTAAATCAGCACTGTGAATCCAAATTTAGGAGGTTGTAATAAAATTTCAGTAACTAAAATACTTATTTTATTAAATAGTTTGAGTGCTGATAAAAATACTGGGTTTAAAGCGATTACGTAACCTCATTCAAGCTAGTGTTATGAAATGCAAGAAGAAACGTCTTATTGGTGCACACTACAGTTGTTTGTGCAGTAAAAGTACGGATTGATCGTAAGAGTAACCACAGATTAACAAAATAGATGATAAATATTTTTTTTCTGCTGCGTAACCGTGGCATTCCACATTATCCCTGCCAAATTGTAAAAAAGTGATTTTTTTAAGCTCGAACGGTAGTAAACATAGATTGGCGAATGAGTCTCGTGAAATACAAAATATATATTACTTTTGTTTGTTGTTTTGAATTAAGCACAAAGCTACACAATGAGCTATCTGTACTCTGTCCACCACGGGTATCGAAACCCAGTTTTTAACGTTTTAAGTCCACAGACATACCACTGAGCCACTGGAGTGCTTACAAATTACTTACTGAAGAATACTTCCGAAACCACAATGTAAATGAGACAATAATCGTCCCTGTTTTCGAAACCTTGAGGTCTTTATAGTATATTGTAGAGTATATTGTCATTTCGTGTTATATGTTTCTTAAAAATAACAAATTCAATGTTCTATATCATTCAATTTCTCTACCTTTCTCGAACAAATTGTTCGTTTTTGTTTTTTGCTTGGTTTTCGACCTCTTGAATGAATGGTTGACACTTTCGAATAACACTTGAAAACGTAGTGATCGAAGTCTTTCCGTTTTGAAATAAAATTAACTAACCTAATGAAAAAAAAACATACATTTTCGGCTGAAATACAAAATAATTTTCGTCGAATGTTTTTTAAACTAAACAATTGGCTATTTGTGCTATTCCAACGACGGGTATCGAAACCTGATGTTCAGTGTTTTAAGTCTGCAGACATATCGCTGTGCCACTGGAGAATATATCATTGATATATATATGTCGTCACGATAACGTAAAGGATGTTTATGTAACATAAAAAGCTGGCACTTCATTAAACTGTTACGGTAAGAAAATAAATAATAAATTACTTACATAGAAGTTTATCGAAAATTATTTTCATCTGTCTTGAAGAATATCATAACAAATTATTAATTCCTGTTTTAAAAGAGTAGGGCGTGGCCTAATAGTTAGCGTGTCTGAATTCTAAATTTAAGGATTGTTGGTTTACGTCTCATTGCCTCAAAACGCGCTCCGGACTTTGGAATCGCGCATGTGTTATAGGAGTAACAGTTAATTCTAGATATTTCTTTTAAACAAGAGAAACTCGAGAAGTGTTAGTGAATATTGTTGATTAGTTGACTTCCTTTGAAGTAGGTCCGACACGACCAGGTGGGTTAATGCGTGCGACTCGTAATCTTAGGGAGGCGGGTTCGAATCCCCGTCGCACCAAACATGCTCACCTTTTCGGCCGTGGGGGCGTTTTAATGTGACGGTCAATCACATTATTCGTTGGTAAAAGAATACTTCAAGAATTGGCGGTGGATGGTGATGACTAGCTACTTTCCCTCTAGTCTTACACTGCTAAATTAGGGACGACTAACGCAGATAACCCTTGGGTAGCTTTACGCAAGGCCTGGCATGGCCTAACGCGTTAAGGCGTGCACTCGTAATCCGAGGGTCGCGGGTTTGCGCCCGCGTCGCGCTAAACATGCTCGCCCTCCCAACTGTGGGGGTGTATAATGTGACGGTCAATCCCACTATTCGTTGGTAAAAGAGTAGCCCAAGAGTTGGCGGTGGGTGGTGATGACTAGCTGCCTTCCCTCTAGTCTTACACTGCTAAATTAGGGACGGCTAGCACAGATAGCCCTCGAGTAGCTTTGTGCGAAATTCCAAAAACAAACAAACAAACAAAGCTTTACGCAAAATTTAAACAAATTTTTCAAATTGAGCCCAGTTTGCAAAACCAGTTTAATGTGGAACTGAATATTCTACATAAACCTTTTTGTTACAAGTATCATAAAGTATTCGTTTGTTCTTAAACTTTCATATGTAGTAATGTATTTAATACGTAATAATTGAAAGTTGTTAAGCTATTGGTTTTCTAAAATAAAAAACAGCATTAAATTTTAAACTTATATGTCTTGATTTTTTTCACAAATTCTATGATTCCAAATTATTCCAGGAACTAATAACACTTCTACATGTCCAAAAAACTTTATAATATTTTTATTATCAGAAAAACTCATTATAATATTTTCCTTTCTTATATCCTTGCTGCTGTATTGTGTTGTATCTTTTATATTTTAACTGAATTCGTAATATACAAAAATTCAACTTATCTTTATTAGTTTTTATGAATTTTCAGACCACACAGAAATTTCCCCCTAACATCAGGGTTATTTATATATAAACAACCTTCTGTATCTAAAGTTGTATCTAACACTGTGTCAAAAAAAATTTTTATATGTATGTGGACGATATATATTTTTAAGGAAAAATCTTTAACTACTAAAACTGTAATAATATTTTCCCTAACGTCGTTTATTTAAAAAAACTTTTTGTTGAAAAATTTATCCATTTATGTATTATGAGTATTGAGATTGTTTATATTAATTTGTTTGTTTTTTGAACTTCGCATAAAGCTACTTGAGGGCTATCTCTGCTAGCCGTCCCTAATTTAACAGGGTAAAACTAAAAGGAAAAGCAGTTAGTGATCACCACCCACCGCCAACTCTTGGGCTACGTTTTTACCAACAAATAGTGGTATTGATCGTAATATTATAACGCCCCCACAGCTGAAAGTGCGAGAATGTTTGGTGCGACGGGGTTGCGAACCCACGACCTACAGATTACACGTCGCACGCCTTAACACGGTTGGCCATCCGGACCATATTAATTTAAAAGCTCGATTCATTTTTTAAAATCTCTTTAAAGTTTTGAGGAAAATTAATATTTTTGAGCAGCTAACAAGGCACTTTTACTTTTATATAATTTCAATATATCTTATATGTTTTTTTGCTTATTCCTACTCAACTATTACAAAAAAATGATAAAAAACACACACATATACATGTACATATATGAAGAAAATGACAGTAAGAAAAAACAGAAAAAGAAAACCTTAGATGTTTTTAAGACCCTCTGGTATTAGTTCTGAAAGAGTTCGATTAATGAAAACATTTTTTTAAAATTTACCAGTGATTGTATTCAAATATCACTTAAATTAGAAATTCGTTAAAATATTCATTACTATGTATTATTCGCGCAGGTTATAATTCTTGAGCACGATAAAATTATTGCAAAACTTTTTTTTATCAATACTTTTATCTGTCTTCTCTTTGTTAATGTTTTATGTTTATCTGTATTTTATCTGGCGCTTTACCTTTGTCTCTTGTAATAATACTCAATTTTGTCTGTCCTTAAAATGCGTGAGGAGTTCCTTTCAAGAAATATAAATTTCGGACATAAATATATTTAAAAGACACTTTGTACAACGACATATTAAAAGTTCATCAAAGTTTTCAAAAAGTTGTAACGTTAAGTCGTACAATAGCATTATAAGTTCATTTATTAATAATATTAAGTACGGTAAAGTTTACTATTAAACACACTAAAGCTAAAAACGTACATAAATTACATCGTTAATTTATCTAATATAGACCATACTTAATAAAAGACTTAACTAATCCTAAGCCTAAGATAAGTGGACTTCTACATTTCGGTGTCTGCGGTTAGAATTCTTTTGTATTATAGCCGCTAGTACAGCGGTATGTCTCCGGATTTACAACGCTAAAATCAGGGGGTTCTATTGCCCTCGGTGGGCTGAGCAGATAGCCCGATGTGGCTTTGCTAAAAGAAAAACACACACACACACACACACACTTTTGTATTATTCTGGAAATCCTGTATCTAAAGAGGTCATAAAGTTACTAACTTCGCCGCATATTGCTTCCGCGTCTTTGCTAATATTGTTAATATTATATTATCTGTTAACACTTTACGCTTATATTGTTAATTTTCTGTTGACGCTTTTCGTTTATATTGCTAATTTTATATTTTCTAGTTTCAGCACAAATTAGTTTAAATGAGACACAACTAGATTATTTTTTATTTATTCAAGTTTTAAGTTTTTCTTTAGCCTTGATTTATTCTTATTGTTAAACCTTTGTACTTGCGTAAAGAAACGGAGTAAAATTTTTCATACTGATCTATTTTCTAAATCGCTTTCTATTATCCTTTTTTTATGTCAATACCACAACGCATTAATACTTGGTAAGGTGCGTTTCTCTGATTTTATATGCATAACTGTGTGTATCTTATATTAATGCACCGTCAACTCTAATTGATTGACATTCAGCTTTGTAACATACACGCAGCTAAAATGTTAGGAATATCGCACGAATTTGCACCCCGCTCATCAGTTCCGAAATCTGAAGTTCTTCCAAAGACCTAATTTACGCCCTAAAATTTATACTGTTAATATGTTTAATAATCATTTTTGCTACTATGGGAAAAACCTAGCAAAATTCACTTTGAGATCAAATCCACAATGTGTTTATTAAATACTAAATAAAGCCTATTTATAAATGTTGAAGTTTAATTTGTATTGTTCGAATTCTTTCTTAATGATAGGTTGTTTAGATAGGAATGTGGACTGTCAAGGTAAATAAAGCAGAGCTGACAAATATGTATTAAATATAAATGAGCAACTGACAACAATAACAAATGACAAAAATGAGAGAAACGAAAATGAAGTAGGCTATTGCTCTCAAACATATTCAAAAGGTTTCCGTTTTAACAAAACCTTTCAGGCTTAGGTCTGTATAAAAATAGGCTATCCAAATGGCGAAGGAACAGAAGAATAGAATTATTATTACAAAATATATTGTGACGTCAAATAAACTGTTTATAAAAAAATAATAATACAAATCCTGTAACCTGAGCGCTTTCAAAAGGTGGAGCTTTCTTCTTTAGAAACTTCTGAAAAAGAAACGTTTTTTTGTTTTGTTTTTGAATTTCCCGCAAAGCTACACGAGCGCTATTTGCGCTAGCCGTCCCTAATTTAGCAGTGTAAGGCTAGAGAAAAGGCAGCTACTGATCACCACCCACCGCCAACTCTTGGGCTACTCTTTTACCAACGAATAGTGAGATTGATTGTCACATTATATCGCTCCCACGGGTGAAAGTGTGAGCATTTTTGGTGTGACAGAAATTCGAATCGAGTGCCTTAGCCACCAAGCCATGCCGGGCTCTTTCATAAAGCCAACTGTTTTACCAAAAACGTGTTTGCAATCTAAAAATGAGTGTCTTGTCTCTAATGTTTTCTACCAGCTTACATGTAATATCTGCCATCACAGGTACGTGAGAGAAACCGAAATAACCCTACTCGCAAGGATTGGAGAACATATTAACGCCTTTATAAATAACAAAAGCGCAACTGCATTTTGAATTTACGACTTATTTCTCAACTCAGGCTTGCAACTAGAGATTACACGTAATGGAAAGTGTATCACCATCGCTGTATGGGTCCTATTTTTTCAGATTTCTCTTTCAATAAGGGTAGTATACATTGTTGTTTGTACACAAATTTTATTTCCCTGTCACAGACCTCTTCTGTTTTTAATCCAGTTTTTTTAATAAATAGTTAATAATGCCAATAATATAAGTTACAACTAAAAGATATAAGCAATAAAAACCAGTGCAATTAAACATTGATGAAAATTAGTATTAAAACTAAAACAAATACACACATCGCTCTTTCTTATCATTATCCTTTAGTTCATAACGAAACATTTCTGTGGTCATAGGTGTTGAGAAAATTCTATCTATCAGAGATGATCCAAACGCAAGTGTCAAATTATTAGCCTTTAAGGAAGATGAAACCAGGAATTAGAAGTTATGTACTTTAACCAACAATGTCTGAACTTCTACTGCCTTTCATTGTCTGCAGCCGTTTATGAGAAAGTAGTCACCCCTAATGTATTAACGGAACAGTACGGGAAGATTTTATTTTGAAAGAGCAACTTTCTTTATGGATTAAACTAGGATTTTCTAAATGAAGGCATATAATCTTTAAGAATACCTATTTGAGAACCTATGCTCATTTCAAACTATAAGATGGAAATTGGGAGTCATACAAGTGTAGAAATACAGGGGGGTGTTTCGTAATAGAAGGTTGTTTTGAAATCTTTATTTTTTTTAGATCGAAATGCGTGCAATATTATCATACTTAGTAACTAAAGTTTTACTTTTTAAATAAAGACAGACTGATTTGTTTTATTCTAAACATTAAGAATATATTAAAAACATATTATATTACAATACAGTGGCTAAAATGCAAAAGGAAAACATATTTTAACACAATAAGTTTGAGAGTTTATCATTTTTAAATTGAGGGTTCGACCATCGTGATTATCACTTCACATATAGTTCATCAAGTATAAATGATAACGAAGTTTCATTTATGTGTTACGCTTATATCGGTGTATGAATAGGCGTGTATGTGTGTGTTTTGTTATAGCAAAGCTACATCGGGCTGTGAATGGAGTCCACTGAGGGGAATCGAACCCCATAATTTTAATGTTGTAAATCTGTAGACTTATCGCTGTACCAGCGGGGGACGTAATATAAATGTGTGTTTGCGTGATTTTCTTATAACAAAGCCACAATGGGTTATCTGCTAAGTCTACCGAGGGGAATCAAACCCCTGATTTCAGCGTTGTAAATCCGTAGTCTTACCACAGTACCAGTGGGGAACATAAGACTAGGAAACTTAACTAATTCATATTCTTATTGTTAATCTCCATAAAGGAAACAAGTATATGACTTTTTCATAACGTCGATATTGTATTAGTTTGTCGTTCGTTGCCAAGGTATTTAAGTCATCTATGCTGATATACACCTGTAACTTGAAGCAATACATATAAATAGATAATGCATTAATCAATTGCACCTGTATCGCAGTAGCGTACATTGGGTTTCAGTAGTTTTCATGGGTGAATGGATTTAAAAGTTGGCTTTGCAAATCACAAGAGGTAATGATACAACGAAAAAACTGTAACATTTGTAACTCATCAACATAATTTAAAACGTGAGTATCGAGACCCAATTTTTAGCGTTATTAGCCCACATACTTCTCGCTGAGACACCAGCGCCCAAGTGAAATTGATGACATGAATAATAGTATTGGTTTGTTTTGAAGAGGTAATGATACAACGAAAAAACTGTAACATTTGTAACTCATCAACATAATTTAAAACCGGTTTTCAAATCATGTTCGAAGTGGATCCATGAAAAAAGTTCCCTTTTTGCCTACTTTGTTACATTGATTTTTTTCCACTTTTCTTTTTAAAGTGTGCTGAACTGTAATTACACAGGAATAGTTGTTGTTGTTTTTAAATTGAGCACAAAACTGTACAATAGTCTGTCTGGGCTTTGCCCACCATGGGTATCAAAACACGGTTTTTTAGTGTTGTAAGTATGCAGACGTACCGTTGTGCCACTGAGGGGGGCACAGGAAAAGCAATAATTGTGGGTATGCACACTCGATACAAATACTGGAGTCACTAATTATTATTGGTACAAAACATTATCAAAGAAAACAGGTAAAAAAGCGGATTAGTTTTACAACGTTCTTATATTACAAAATACAAATACACTTTCCTTACTCAAAGGTTTATACACTGCTTTACACTAGAATTGTCCATATTGTTCTAATCGTCTGCAATTCTTCCCACAACCTGGCCAAGTTGTTTGGTCGTCTTTAGAAATTATCTGTGGCTTTCATTTTAAATATAGATTTATATGTCTACAATAATGTTCATATTGTGACTGTATGTCGACCAAACCATGATTACTGGCGTTCCATTGGCTTTTTAATTAAACGTCAAGACAGTTTATTATATTTGTTGGATGTTTGGTAACACAAAGAGTTGTGTTCTTGAGAAAATGGTGTGATAGATTAGAATTGACTATAATCGTTATCAGCCAGGGCGACATCAACTGACAGTGATGTATCCCCAGTGTCCCACACTTCACCTTTGTTTTTCGTTGTAAATGTTTTACAATGATAATGAAGCCATTCTCTTCTCAGTTGATGAAAAACTACCGTTGATTGTTGCCGAATAATTCAAACTTAATTTTATTTCTAAAAAGCAATTACTGATTACCCTAGTTGCCCTGATTACCCTGTTTGATGTTTACCTCAATCTTTTGTGTTATTTATCTCTTCTCAAAATAATGTGTATATTCTTGAGTTAACATCCATACCTGTATTACAGCAAGGTTAGAAGCAAGATTTCTTATGAAGTGTAGTATATCTTGTAAAGAAAATACTACTGGATAACCGTGACACTTCCTGGTTAGTTGTAAGACAAGCTGTCCCACTGTAAACTAGCAGCATATGACTATACTCTCTTGCATTTCATTTTCACCAAATGAAAAGGTGGAGGGCTTTCTGTACTATTTACCTTTTATATTCTTTTTTCTCGTATTCTCAACAATGATTAAAAAACACTTCATAAATGCGTGTCGGACTACGTTATCCTTAGTCCAACCATTTCAAATAGTTATCTCTTTGAAATGCTTCAGCAAACGGTCTACACATTCCTTCACTGAAATATTGCTTCGGCTTCATTCTAAGCTTATCCCTAATGCGTTCTCGGCTTATATCTAGCTGAGATTCACCAATGTCATATTTACAGGGTAGTAGACATTCTAAGCATAATATCTTTTGAACAAATAGTCCCTTCCTGAACTTAGGTAGCAGAGAAGCTCCAGTTTTTCTTCACAATTCACAATCTCCTTGGCAGAATACCTCTCAGGTTTGAGAGGCAAATACCTACGCCATGACATATATTGTTTTTCCATGAGTGTCTGCTGAATCACCTCTCAGAAAAACAGCTTTGTCCTTCAGTGGCATATACAGTCTTTCTCGGCTACTCATGACCAGGTTCCATTACTTTGACTTACAATGATGAGGAAGTCCTATGTAGATCGTTTTATATAATCTACGATTTGTCATTCAACTGGCGTTCTACTCGTAATTTGTTCGCCCTTTTAGTCATGGAGAAATTATAAAGTTACGATCAATCCCACTATTCATTGGTAAAGGCGTAGCTGAGGAGCTAGTGATAGGTGGTGTTGACTAGCTGTTTTCCCTCTAGTTTATCACTTTTAAATTAAAAATGGCTAGTGGAGATAACCTGCAAGTATTCTTGCGCAAAATTCAAACCAAACAAAATAAACTGAGCTATTCAACCTTGGTAACCCTTAATTGTTTGTGTTTCTCTTCCACCAGTATTGTTCCCTAGGAACAAAACCCAATTTGCCATTATTGGTACATCAGCTGTAAACTGATTACCATGATTCAGCATAATGGACGTTTGAAACATTTAAAAAATGTCCAGGAATGCGCTCTTTCTAGACATGACATCACTCTCATGCAAACATCTTTTAACAATAACAAGCTCCCTCTTGATTATGAATTGTTTTACTTGCATAAACTGCCTTACTCTAAGTAAGAAATGTTTCTATAAACTTGTATAACTCAAGACTAAGAGTACGGACAATACACATGATAGCAATAATAGAATACTTTGAAACTCGTTTAAAATTCCTTATAGTACTTTTTAAATTTAACATTTATTACCTAAAAGAAAACATTAGATTTACACAGCATTATATAAGCATTTTCACGTCACTCATTCATTTATTCTCATTTAATGTAAGAACAGTTCCTAATCTCCAGATATTATCTAGCTTATTAGTGAAGAAACATTTGTGGGCACTTCCCAACACTACTGCAACATCCACGGGCAGAGTACACATTATCTCGAAAGAAAAACAATGGGAACTGAAATGAAAATGACGCAATGATTTTCTGCAATGCTTGTTGCGCAAATTTACATAGTCTTAGAATAAACTGAAAACTTCTATATTATAACAATGTAAAAAACACGTAGTCTACTTGGATATTATAACATGAACAATGGGGAAAATGCCTAATGGAAAAAAAAACATAAAAATGTTTCTAATAATATATTATAGTAAAACAACCGATATTTATTTTTTTATTCACTTAAAAGCCATTCTTTTTTGGTGCAAGCTTGAATGATCATAGTAGCTGTTTTGAACCTTTCCCTTTAAAGTTACTGCTGGTCTTCATTCTTAAAGCGCTGAATCAGGAACTCGATTTCCCTCGGTAGAAACAGAAGATAGTACAGTGTAGTTATGCTATAGGAAAATACGCATACACACATATGCTGCTGCTATTTTCTATAAAAAAAATACTCAAGCAAAGTTTCTTTTATTGTTTTTGACAGTAAAATGGCTGACACTTTTTTACTGTCAAATAAGATATCCAAAGTCAAAGTTAACGTCTGTAAAGAGCATGCTATTAATCATTGCCAATCTGTCCAAATCAAAATGATTAACTTTTGTCAACTACTTTTATATCATAGCTAATCCAAAACGTGGTCAGCTTCCGACCAGTAACCCTTTCTTTGTGAACCTGACGATGACCGAAGAAGGTCGAAACGTTGTTCGCTCTTCTATTTGAAGTGTTTTCTTGGCCCAGAACAGCCGTTTTTGCATATAAAAAATAATCCAAAACGTGTTAATATCAGAAGTTTAAAGCATAATTCCTCCTCTTTCGGCCGGCATGACCAAGCGCGTAAGGCGTGCGACTCGCAATCCGAGGGTCGCGGGTTCGCGCCTGCGTCGCGCTAAACATGCTTGCCCTCCCAGCCGTGGGGGCGTATAATGTTACGGGCAATCCCACTATTCGTTGATACAAGAGTAGCCCAAGAGTTGGTGGTGGGTGGTGATGACTAGCTGCCTTCCCTCTAGTCTTACACTGCTAAATTAGGGACGGCTAGCAGAGATCGCCCTCGAGTAGCTTTGTGCGAAATTCCAAAACAAACCAAACAATCCTCCTCTTTGTTTATAGAATTTTCTACATATATATTGTTCTGAATATTATCTCTGAAATTTACTCTTTGGTATAAACTTAAAAGTGCAGACATAGAAAAGCTAGCAAATAGTGGGTTTATGATGAACCAACAATTTCAGACTCATTTTGAAACAATATTAAACAAACGAATTCGTTAAGAAAGAATATACTTTCCATCTAAATGTTGTTTATGTTTTAATGAAAACCGTAACGAGCATTGGCTTAAGAACCTTTCACTTTACAAAACGTATTTTTCACTTCACAAATTTTGGCTCGGTCCGCGTGAAATGTTATGGTCACTTGTTATAATAAATTTAGAGCAGCTAAACTGAAAACAAGTACGAGTTTTTGGAATTTATAAATTTTGCCAAATAAAGATTCAAATAATTAATAACAGCCATTGATAAGTGAATATAAAAGAATCTGCGAAGCTGAGCAGTTAAGTTTTGTGATTTAATGCAAAATCATAATCCAAACAACACTTACATATTGATTTACATATTATTATTTACATATACGAGGTCTGTTAGAAAAATACGCGGACTGTTTGAAATGCACGGCTCCAGTTGGTTCCAGGGGAATTCGCTTGATGTCGCTAGGTTTGCACAGATCAGCTGATTACGACGCCATTTCCCGATTGCAGATATCTTTATTTGTGTATTAGCTACGCAGTTTTAAGTGAAGTGCGATTTTTTCGTTTGGCGGATTTCAGAACGAATAACCCGAAGGAGCAACGACTTGCTGTGAAATTTTGTGTTAAACCTAGAAAATCTGCAACTGAAACTTCTGCTATGCTTGACACGGCTTACGGTGATGTTGCTCTGAAGCGTACGGCATCTTTCAAGTGTCATGAATGTTTTAAGAATGGTCGACAGTTCATTGAAGATGATGAGCGTCCTGGACGTCCTTCCACGTCAACTGACGACCCACACGTCGACAAAATCAACACCCTGGTGCAGGCAAATCGATGTTTGACTGTTAGGAAGCTTGCTGAAGAGTGTGGGATATCAGTTGGATCTTGTTACGAGATTTTGACCGAAAAATTGAAGATGCACCGCTTTGCTGCGAAATCTGTGCCTCAGAACACATGAGTTTTTGGCCAAACACCTGATCACTGTTCTTCCCTACTCTCCTGACCTTGCTCTTTGCGATTTTTTCTTGTTCCCCAAACTCAAAAGACCCTTGAAATGAAGAAGATTTGAGACGATTCCCGAGATTAAGGCAAATGCGACGAAGGAGCTGGAGGACATTACAAAAAAAAAGCGTACCAGGACTATTTCAACAAGTGGAAACACCGTTGGGATAAGTGTGTGCGTTGGGGAGGAGCGTACTTCGAAAGGGTCCCAGACCTGTAACTTCTAAATAAAGTGCATTTCGTTTTATGACGTCAGTCCGCGTATTTTTTTAACTGCTCTCGTATAAATATAGGCTGACTGTGAGTACCCCCCAGCAGCACAGTGGTGGTAGGTCTGCAGAGTTACAACTCTAAAAACTGGATTTTAATACCTCTGTGGACCGACCACAGATAGCCAGCCCGTTGTGTTCGTTTGTTTTTTGAGAGCTCAACACGAGAGCTATCTGCGCTCGCCGTCCATAATTTAGCAGTGTAAGACTAGAGGGAAGGCAGCTATTGAACACCACTCACCGCCAACTATTGGGCAACTCTTTTACCAACGAATAAAGGGGTTGACCAACACATTATAACGCCCCCACGACTGAAAGAGCAAGTATTTTTGGTATGACTGGGATTTGAACCCATGACCCTCCGATTACGACTCAAGTGTTTTAACCCCCTGGCGAGTATACAAATATACCTTACATATAAATTACACTTCATTTCTGTAAATAATTTTGTCCCCCAGTAGCACAGCGGCACAGCTGAGGACTTCCGATGCTAGTGTTCCAAATTGATGATTTTAAAACTTTTTCCCGATATTTTAGAATGTAAAATATTTTAAAACCCATATTTGTACAGAAACTAAATGTACCTTCTATGTAAAAAATTATGAAACTCTTACTGGAACCTTGAAAAGATGGTTTATCTTTCTCTTCTTTTTACTAATGTCAACTTAAGTCAGTTTTTAATAATTTCTGAAAAATATTATACATTTCAGTTGTATAACAGGATATATAACTATTTACTCCAGGTTTCGATACCCGTGGTGAAAAAAGCACAGATAGATTATTATGTAGCTGTGTGCTTAATTACAAATAAACTGTAATTAATTTTAAACTACTAAACAGAAGGAAAGTAATTGTTGAACATTACTCTACATATACCATACAACCTGAGGGACTGACTGTCACTGTTATAATGCAAGTGGGGAATATTGTGCATTATCATATGGATAGAAATCGAACTTCCCCCTCAGAAATTCATAGCTCTATAACAAGGTCAAATCATACTCCTCACTACTATAAGAGGCCTAGTTTTGTTTTTTAATCTGCTATAGTCACCGATAAAACGCGCGGAAATCTCCAAACCTGTGTAACACATAAATGGTATATCAATTACTAGATTGGGCTTCCTATTTATCATTAAATATTTGGCCATTTTTTAAACATATCGTTCTAAGAATTTACTTTTGGCCTAACATACCCCCAGTAGTAAATACAAGGTTTGATATTCTTATTTTCCAAATATTCTTTGGCAATACTTAGAAAAGAACATATAGATAAGTGGTCGCTTTAAAGAACCATTCCTATAAGCTGCAATATGATTTTGTTTGTTGATTGTACTTTCAAAGTTTTCCTTTAATCTCTCGACTTTGCTCTCGTTATGAAAGACATTTTCAGAGATCAAATAATCAGCACAAGTCCAACATCCTCATTTGTAGCTAAATGATACCGTGCATCAGTTAGATTGAAGAAAGGTGATGTTTAGAATTGTAGTTCTCAGCTAGGTTGGAGAAGGTGATGTTTTGAATTGTAATTCTCAGCTAGGTTGAAGATAGGTGATGTTTAGAATTGTAGTTCTCAGCTAGGTTGAAGAAAGGTAATGTTTCTGAGAACTGCAGTTTTCAGCTAGGTTGAAGAAAGGTGATGTTTAGAATTGTAGTTGTCAGATAGGTTGGAGAAAAATGATGTTTCTGAGAACTGCAGTTTTCAGCTCGTCATCAAGGTTTGGGCTTCTTGCTAATAGGTTGCATTTTTCATATGGTAGCTTTAATCTTTGCTAGATGGTTAGGGTTGAATTTCGCGCAAATCTATACAAGGGCTATCTGCGTTAGCCGTCCTTAGTTTAGTAGTGTAAGGCTAGATGGAAGGCAGCTTGTCATCACCACCCACCGTTTGGGTTACTTTTTACCAAATAATAGTGCAATTGACCGCAATTATAACGCCCCAACGGTCAAATGGGTGATCATCTTTGGTGTGTTGGGGATTCGATCTCAGATTACGAGTTGAATGTCTTCACCACCTAGCCATGCTGGGCCTTTTGCTAAATGAATAAAATCTAAAGTCTTAAATGTTAAATTTCATAAACCCTTTTTTGCAGTAAAAAACAAAAAGATGTGTGTCTAAGAAGTAATTCTACTAAAACACATAAATTCTTTCCGAATGAACAAATTTGTGTTAGTACACATAAATGAGAACATTCTATAAGAATTTATAAAATCATTGTTTGAACAAGAAATGATATTTCAAATGTTTTCACTGTAACATTAATTTACATTCTATTCACATGATCCAACACGTTTATGCAAATATTTAATATCATTTGATTTTTGCTTAGGAAACAGGTAGAAATGTGTATTAATTACCTTAATAAAGTCAGTGTGTTATACAGAAGTATAGGAGTAAAGCACCTCATCAGAACTACCCGTCAGAAATTCTTGGGCTACTCTAGTCAAATAGTGGGATTTGACTATTGAACTTATAATACATCTAAGGCCTCAAAGTATAGAATATGATTCTGAAACAATGGAACGCGATATGTAAACCTTCACATTCACAGTCTAAATACGTTAACCACTAGATCATGTACTGTCCTAAGCAGAGGCGTAGCCATAAATGGCCATTGGGGTGTTTAGTTTGAGTTCTTGATGCAAGCGCCGCAGGGGCAAAGCCATGCTTGGAGGTCCGAGAGCATACCCCTTTCCCCGGCAAATTTGTTAACAAAAACATAAAAGAAAAGCCTGAATTATGCATTCTGAGACCACCTTTTTGGCAAATTTCAGAATGGCACACTGAGGTGTTTGTCTTATTTTTTTAATCATAAATAAATATATAGGCCTATATATATAATATACAACTTAAGGTTATCAGGCCCAGCAAAGTAGGACTCATTATACATTCACTGTGACATTAAAGTTGAACCAAACTGTGTTGTAAATGTCCTGGTAAGAACGAACAGATGTTTGATCCTTTCATAGATATTCGATTGTATTTCTCTAGCTCTGACAAAACTTGCTGTATTAAAAGAGTGTTCAATCAGAAATTTGCATTTGACCATTTGTTGTGTGTGAAATTATCTGCCATGCAATCACGGATCTTTATGAAACTTCATTAGTGGCAACTAAACTTGTCTACAAAGTTTGGGTCCATGGGGTGGTTAGCATCCAATCCCCTCTTGGCTATGCCCCTGGTCCTGAGTGATTTATGAAGATATCAAATAGATTCTTTCACAATTGGCTTACCGAAGAAAAGTATAATTTATTGCAGCCGTAAAAAATTAATTATGGTAATTAGAGTAAATTTATTCAAATTGACTTTTTAAATCAACACAAGTTTTCAAATACACAGAAGTAGGTGGTAACTATAATGAAAATTTTCGAAGTAAAGCATGTCATATTTAACAAATGTCCTGGCAAAGGAAGGTGAATTGCTCACGGTTGTTAACTATATCGTGCAGATGCAAATGCCAAAGTTTTAACATTTTTTCTAAGAACGCGTGACAGTATTTGTGTTTTTTTTTCGTATATTTATCATGGGTATAAATTGACCTATTGATTTTAGTGTAACTCTCTCGATCAAGATGAAACTGACAAGTGTGTAAAGATGAACTAGTTAAGTGATATTCCAACAAACAGACAAGTGTGTAGAGATGAACTAGTTAAGTGATATTCCAACAAACTAACAAGTGTGTAAAGATGAACTAGTTAAGTGATATTCCAACAAAAGATGCAATGCAGATGTAGCTCTCAGAGAATACTATAAAAAGTATAACATCTGTGTATGACATTGTTCCGGGTTTCTCTGCAAAAGTTTATACAAAATTCTGAGGAGAAAGGAAACTCTTGTGATAATATGCGTACAGGTATACCATCAACATTTACTTAAACTATAGATGAGGTCAGGCATGTCTTAGCAAAACAAACCACTGTCACATGGATGTAACAGTGTTTGTTCGTTGTGTTACCAGGTGTCTGGATTTGCCAATTTTAACTGTTTACAAGACATTTTGGTCGATTTCACCAATGTCTCCTTACAAGTTATATAATGCCCATGTATTAAAGGAGACAAATTTAATGAGACATGTGATTTTCCCTTGCAGTTCTTGAAAAGACTAGATGTCAATTACCAATAGTCTACCGATATCATATGGAACGATGAAACAAACTTCACCCTTTCTGCACTTGCATCTACATTATACAGTCGGATGCTAATCCACGTGTAACATTTCCTACACACTTTCACATGCTAAAAAGACAATGTAATGTGGTTTCATAGTTAACTTTATTATTGGCCCGTTTTTTTTGTTTCAAGAACCATCAATACATAGGCTGTAAACCTGCTCACTCAATGTTACACAGTACCATGCAGTGTTCACAACTAATGTGAATTTCATGTTGCAACAACAAAATTTGAGGAACATGATAGTTTACACGCAAAATGGTACCTTTCTGAAAGCACTTTCAGGCAGAATCAGTTCATATTATTTTCCTTGTAAGCAGCTACGTAGTTTCCTAAAACTAACATCAACCACTTTCTGGAAGTGCAGGTATATGAATTCATGCATTAATCGTGGAAAGCCTCGGGCAATTCCAGACCTCAAGGATGCCATTGTCTGGAATGAGGCCAGCATACAAGATGAGATGTGATTTTTGGTGTAATATCCGTTTTTACGTGGATATATTTTATATTCTAGATGCATTAGGTTACAGTAATTATCTTACTACCCCTGTACATTTCACTTTATTTCGTTATACCATTTCTGAGATATGGCGTACTGAAATGCAAAATTTTCTTTACAATCACCCTTTAAACAGTCCTCTAAAATATTAATTTTTCGAATAACCCCTAAGCCTAAGCTGTGGTGATTTGAGCACTAAAAACTGTAACAAAAGTATTTTGGTTTGTTGTAAATCATTTTCAAACTTTTACTTTGTATTACGCCTTTTTATACAAATCGTTTTTTTTTCTTAGAATTTCGAAAGTTTTTTTTCGTTGAACTAGTATTGTTCTTTCTTTATAGAAATATCTTATACTAACACTCAATAGCGTGCCTTTGGTTACAAATGTGGGGAGGGGTGACAGTCTCTGTATCTAGAATACACATCACAGTATCTAAAATAAAGGATTCTATCCTTTAAAAAAAATTGTAGGCCCTAGTGACTCATCGGCATGTCTGCAGACTTATAACGGTGAAAATCGGGTTTTGGTTTTCGTGGTGGACACAGAGCAGGTAGTCCATTTTTTATGGCTTTGTGCTTAACTACAAATACAAAAGTACGTTAGCTATATTTCCCGTGAAAGTCACTTCTATGTTAAAGATATAAAAAAAGTTAAATTTGAATAATCAACAAGTATTCATATCGCCAAAAGAAAACGCAATATTTTCTAAATTTTAATATAATATACACAATTAAAATATGACGTGTTACTACTTAAATATTTGTAGTAATAAGTGTTTATAACAATGAGGTCGAACTAAGTGTTTTCAGATGTTATTTTAATTATTACAGGCATCATTTTATCACTGAAGTCTTGAATACTTCTTTATTTCAAGAAATGTCGCTTAAAACTTCTCAAATGGTTATGTGCAAGTAGTAGCCCACAATTTTAAACTGATAGACTAGATTAAAAACAGCTACTCAACGGTGTCCACTGCCTACGTTTGTGTTAATCCTAGTAGAATGACAAAAGATTTGATCCTTACTTCTATAAAGACACTTGGAACGAACAGAGAAGTGCGGATCACATATTTTGTGGCATTGTACGTGAACTTGGAATCGTGGGATTAAACGTATGGCCCAGTTTAAGAAGAAAAATATTATTAAAGATAATGAAGTAAAAGAAACATATTTAAACTGAGGTTAAAAGGCTCTTACGTTTTCCATATATAGTTTTAGTACGTAGGAAAGCGTTTCAAGGAGTCAATTGAGCTGAAAAGGATGAAATTTATGTTAGCCTTATTTACATATTTGACGACTGATTGGCTTATCTCACTATTTCATTATTTTAAATATAAAGATATGTTCAGTTTGATTATGTAAATTTTTGTAGAATAAATATCAACAGCACCTTGTAGCAAATGATATCATGTCACGATATTCATATCTTTGTTACCCAACTAGAAATTATGTCATAGATTCACAGCATCTATCCAGTTGACGTCACGTTCTCTGAATATCAACTTTTACGCAAGAACTTTGACGTTCACTGCTGAAATGGAAGATTCACCAAAAGAAATACAAGTGTAAATGCTTCATACATGTGTATTCTGGTTTTAAATCTTGTAATCAACTTCTACAAACGTCCTGGACATTTCTCATGCTCACTGTAACTTTAAAAAATTGGTGTCATTTATAACATATACGATTACTTTAACTGAGACAGTTATTATACGATATTGTTAAGGTTATCTTTCTTTATAAATCTCATGTTATCTGACACAGTATGATATATTTCATCATAATTAGCAGAAGAGGAACCAGCATATGCGTACATTCTGGGAATGTTTTCGGGGGTTCTTTCCCGAAGAAACTAATCTTGCTACGATGACTTTTCTCACATTATCTCGACGATGTCGTAATTCCTGTTTATCTTCCTTAGTAATTATAGTAACCAACAGTTTCCTTCTCGTGACACATAACATCAATTAAACTGTCTTCTTGATGCTTTTAATGTCCTTGATAGGTGAAGTTTCGCTTTATGTTTAACACATAATGACCGTAAGGTTTGTAAATATTTATGCAAATTAAACTAACCTAAAGCATAGATAACATACAACGGTACACAAGATCACTTATGATGAACGGTTTTTATATTGAAATGAAGAATTTAATCATATAAAATGGCTGATACGTTCTGTCTAGTGACCACACTTACCAGTTCTAAACCTTCTTAAGTTAAATAAGTAAATATCGTGGTTCATAACACATGGACCGGCTTCTTCACATATTTTTCCAATGAAAATTATGACACTCATTATTTTATAATGAACTCAAAAGGAAACAAAAAACGCTTTTTACGAATTCTTAATATGTGTGCAAATTATAAATGTTACGATAATGAAATCCTTCGCAATACTTTTTTCTTTTCTCCCTGGATGTCTGCGGACAGACAAAACATATTAATGGAAATGCATCGGTTTGGGCTATCTTTGCTTTGCTCACGACGGATATTGAAATTCGGTTTATAGTGTTATGTTACAAGCCTTCAGACTTACCGTTGAACAAGTGGGAGGCACGTGAATCAGTGGCATCTATGTAATCAAAAGTAACTCGTTTGCTTGCGTGGAAGGTTGTTAAAACTTCATTAAACTATGGATTTAAATAGTTCACGATATGCTTAGTCCTCTCAGGTCATTTGACCAAATGAACGATCAGAGATCAGAGATGGAAGAGAAGGACGGCGTCACCATATGCGTAATGGAAGGGTGCAGATAGTATTATGCATTGCAAAGGAATGTGTATATTGGAAATAAATCTGTTAACCCTCAGGTACCCATCTCAGACAGTAGTGTTCATGTGTTAAGATTTTATGTGTGAATTTATTAATTTGGTTATTGACAGTTAAAGTACCAGTATCGTTACTTTGTTGAGTTTTAATATTTGCTCCAATACCGATGCTAACGTTTTGCAAGTGTCGTTAATTCTGGTGTCTCTTTCTAGATAAGTCGATTGGTTTATCATTTTTTGATCACAGCATCTAGCCCAAAGTGCCTTTGGTATTAGAAATGTCTGATGGCTATCATGTGTTATGGAATGGGCTTATCCCATTTAGGTTTAACCTTGCACAACCATCAGATTCGTTCAGAACATTACGCACCTGCCCTCTTACGTGAGTAATGACTTGGTTAGTTCACGCATTTTAAATATACATCACTTACGAAAGGTCAGTGGTACTTATATCTTACAGTTATTTGAGTTCGATATTCACTTGTGATGTAACTGAGAATATTTTTTACTTTTACTCTAAACGTTTGTTGTTATTTTGCACTTTTAATAGTCACTTAACTGAATAAGTCCAAAATAAATATGAAAGTAATGAGTATAACGTACTTGGTTTATTCATTTATTACTACAAATTAAGCTCTAAAATTGCATGCCTGCAATATGACCATAGTGAGGAACAACCCCCGATTTTTAACCTTATAAGCTCTGAAGTTTTTACTGAACCATCGGATGGGGGTGGATGATACATTCCAGGTATATGATAAGAAAAAGCGGTAGCGTAAATGTAGTCTTAAATCTTAATACTTCCTGTTTACGTAAAGCTACAGTTGATGTCGAATTTTACAGGTAAAATTAATTATAATGATTTCCTGTGAGAAAGCAAAATGTGTGTAGACTACTTGGAATCACTGAACCTAGTTAAAACTTTGTCACGATTACGTATTTCTTGTATTATGTAAAACGCTGTTGAACTGGATTTTTTATACTTGATAAATCTGTTTTAACCCAATAGCTACTTTTGCTATTTTTTTTATATATTTTATGTAGCGTAGGTGAGAAAATGATATCCATTCAAATACTCTTGCAGACGTGACAGCTAAATTGTGTTTACATTTAACTTGTTGTACATAAGGTGAACACGATTTAGGTGAGCTGTGTAATTAAACAAAATTAACGTTCAAGCCACATTTTTTTCAGGAAATGATATTACTTAGGTACCGGAATTTAGAGTTATGTTTATATATGTGGATACCTTATAACTACTGTATTTGTTAATCTTAGTTCCCACATATTTTCCCATTGTCTGCTAAAGTTCCAGAAACAAGGCATTGTCTCACTAAAGACCTCATTACCAGTTAGCGTTTCAGCTACTTTACAAGGTAAAGGATAGAAGCTACTATATTAATAATAGTGTTCACTGATAGCTCGGGTACTGGCTGTAAGAGTAATATCATTCTCTATTTAAGGGTAGGGTAACAGCTACTGTATCAAATGCAGTGTTCACTAATGAATAGTGAAATGCCATTCCATACTTAAAGATAGGGTACAAGCCACTATATTAATGATATTATCCATAAAAGTTGAGGTAACTTGATTTTACGTTCATAGCAATATTTTGTAAATAGGAAGTATGTCAGTTATTCTAAGAGTATGAAGGACTTTTTTTGGGGGGAAGGGGAATCATAGCAATGTAAAATTACCATCCAATAAACACTCCCAGTTAGAAGAATTAACTGAATATGCTTTAAAAATGGCAAAATAACTATAATTTAAAGGCTACTTTAGAAGAAAAATATAGAAGAACAGTATAATGGAGAAGATAATATCATTTGATGATTTCACAGATTCTTACAGTAATTCTAGAAAGATAATGAAATCAGCTAAAGAAGAATATGGCCTTTATTTACACTAGAAGTTGCTTCATGCTTAAGCCACTGTATCTTTATTCAAGGGAATATCATATTAAATTAAAGCTTCTCAAAAAAAAACTTAATATATTAAGCAATACTTTCAGACTCTTTCAATGTCTGTTCATGTTTTCATTTCTCCATCGTTAATAAATGCGTTTGATTAATAATAACTTGAAATTTGCGATTGAAATTACAAAAAAGTTCGTTAAAATATAATTATGACGGTCCTCAATTTCTTCAAACGATAGTTCTTGTTCTTATTATTAATTCCAAAGCTACACAAACTATTGGTGATTACCTAAACGTGAGTATTTTATATGCAAAAATGTGATAACTGCCACGACTTCTATATTGGAGAAACAAGTAGAAAAATGGAAACCAGATTCAAAGAACATAAAAAGTCACCTTCACACGTTTTCGAACACTGCAAGTCAAATGAACACAACATAACCATAGAAAACACTCAAATACTAAATAAAGAAACAAACATAAACAAACGCAAAATTAAAGAAGCCTTACTTATACAACAACTTAAACCCAAAATAAACCAATATAAAGGAACACCATTATACCTATATTAATATTATAGATAAAATTATATATTCAAACATTTAACCCCGCCCTCTACATTACGACAGTCAGTTACACAACCCCTTCCAAATATGTGGTCAGTTTCCGGTCAGTTACCTCTTTCTTTGTGAACTTGACGATGACCGAAGAAGGTCGAAACGTTGTCCGCTCTTCTATTTGAAATATTTTCTGAACCCAAACGAGCCGTTGTTGCATATAAAATTCTCAACAAGTGGGTTTCTCGACATCACTGATTGTTAAACGTGAGTATCGAGACCCAAGTTTTAGCGTTATAAGCCCACATACTACTCGCTGAGACACCAGTGCCCAAGTGAAAATGAAGACGTAAATAATGGTATTGGTTTGTTTGAATTTCGTGCAAAGCTACCAGAAGGGCTATCTGCGCTAGCCATCCCTAATTTTGCAGTGTAAGACTAGTGGGAAGGCGGCTAATCATTACCACCCACCACCAATTTTTGGGCTACTCTTTTACCAATGAATAGTGGGGTTGACCGCAAATTATAATGCCCCCATGACTGAAAGGGTGAAAATGTTTTGTGCGACGGGGATTCGAACCCATGATCCTCAAATTACGAGTCGAGTGCCTTTACCATCTGATGTTTAAATGTATTATTACTTCTTCTGAATTAAAATGCAATACCTATAGCGTAAGTTTATAGTAAAAGTTAAACTAAGCAAATTATTTAAAGATGTAACAAATCTAACCATTTACGTGGAGTGGAAGCTGCTAATTTAGATATATTTTTTTTACTTTCTGTGAATCATTTTATCACATAAATTTGATGATATACGTATATGTATTATGTATGCAGTAAAATATGTTTCATCATATCATTTTATAGCATTTGTTGATAATTATTTTACCGCCTGATATCAATAATTCCTAGACACTTTCACTATATTATAATATTTACTCATTTACTTAAAACAATTACTTATAAAACATTGTAGTTACTGAGTATTAATTTGATTTTATTAGAACGATGTGTCCAGAACCCATGGTCAGTTTCATGATTTAAAGAACAAAAGCCATTGGAGTTGTATTATGAGACCAGACATATTTGTAGCCAGAAAGAATTGCTGTAATCATAGCTTCTTTGTCATGAAAACAGACACAGATTTAGAGGCGTGGCTAAATGTTTGTTTGTCTTGTCACTCTTCGTATATCTGTTTGTTATTTTATTGGCAGAAAGAGAAGATATGTCCAGCTTTATTTCAATAGGCTCTTGGATTGGAGAATTATCTTTCATAGCAACGGTCCTCACTTTACCAACAAAACTGCTTCCTTGTGTTTACTTATATTCTGATTTATGATTCTGATGTTATCCTAAACGATGAACTGTGAACCTTTTCTTCATCGTGGACAACAGGGAAGACATCTTGCTTTGAAATAATGTTTTTGTTGACTCTTACATCCTTGTATAACAATTTCACTACATAAATATATTTTCTCGGAAAACATTAAATACATATTCCTCTAGATATAAAAGCCTGTTTTAACACAATGTATTGTCATACAGTTAGATATTCGCTGTTGAACATACTTCGAGCGAGGTCAAGAATCGTGTATATATATATATATACATAAATACAAAAATTACTATCAAAAGTCGTGTTAACCATTGTAACCAAAGCAATTATATACTCAATTGTCTCAAATTAGCTTCACACTTGAAGTAAAGGTAAGGATATCAAATACGAAAATTATGGTCAAATCTTGCATCTGGTATAAATATATAATTGTTTCATGTTTTGGTCTTTTGCCATATGTAAATTTTTAGGGATATTTAGAATGTTGAAATATACGACTACCTGTTACCATATTCAGCTTTCCTGAACATCCAGTAAACAAAAGACCCCTTTTTTGCATATTAAAATTATATAGCTGTTATCTAGACTTTGCGTATCTTGTACGCTTGTATTATTGGATATCATTAGTAAATTTAGTGCGAAAAGAAACCTTGATAAAGTATAGCAATAACATGTATATATACATATATACGTGTTCGGTGATAAGTTGTCTCGTTTTTGTATTCCAAGAAGCACCATTTAAAAAAACGCCGCAGATATTAAAATTAAATGTGTGGCTTGTGTTTGGAAAGACTGAATATTTGTTCTTCATTTACGTGTTGCTTTTATTCTGTGTGGTGTTGTTCTTATAGAGTAGTTTTACTTTTCACGACCTAGAAGCTTCTGAGAAGAATCAAGTTAACTGAGCTAATGGAAACAGACAAACTATAAGTGTTTTTTTTTTTATATTAATTCTACATGTAAAAGTACTGCTTTCTTAAAT
The DNA here is from genome assembly GCA_011833715.1 of Carcinoscorpius rotundicauda. Lineage (NCBI taxonomy): Eukaryota > Metazoa > Arthropoda > Merostomata > Xiphosura > Limulidae > Carcinoscorpius > Carcinoscorpius rotundicauda. Next base: position 53,242,887 of record CM022399.1, on the reverse strand, counting down.
AATGTTGAACTGCACGAAGTTAATGATTTTATCCTTCTCGCTTTTCAATGTATGTCAGTTGAAAGCAAAATCACTGCCTTTTGTGTCTAATTGTGGCGTATATCTCTTGTTATTGTACTCCGTTAGAAGTTTTCGTTCTTCATCAGTACTAAAGTAATTATGAAGTGAGTCAAAAGAAATCGAATAAAAATACTATTTCTTAAAAAGCCTTTCTTTGTTTTAGCTATACAACAGCTATCCCTAATTCTGAATTAAAATACTGTGGTAAAAAAAAACTAGTCAACTTGACCCATTGCCAATTTTTGGGCTACTCTTTACCTCATCAAATAGTAAAATGGTACCTTTATCTAAATAGCGAACGTGTGGTTCTATAATGTAGAACGTGTATTTGCATCAATGGTTTGAAAACCTTGAACCTTCGGTTTTACTGTTTAGGTACGCTAATACTCGACCACGCTCATTTCGAAGATAACCTGAAGAATAGTTGATAAAATTATTTTTGCTGCACTTGTCGAGAGACATCGTGTGAATTCGTTACACCTTATATATATACATATACATAAAGAGATATTAAAATAAAAATCAACGAGTAGTGAGTGATATACGTAAAGTAATATTAAAATAAGAATCACTAGGTAGTGAGTGATATTATGCGTAAAGTGATATTAACATAAGAATCAACAGGTAGCGAATAACGTTATACATGAAGATATATAAACTTGCGAATCAACATAAAGAGATATTAAAATAAGAATCTAATAGTTGCTTATTATCTTTATTGTGGATTTCAAAGTGTTACATTGGCCATGATCATTACATATACTTTTAATGGCAAAGTATAAAATACTTCTGTAAGGAAGATATAATATTTAAAGATAATTTAAAAAAAACATGCTGGCATTTACAAAGATAATTTGGATAGTTTTCTCCATGACTTTCTAAAGAAACTGACAATTGTATTTGAAATAATGTGAGATAAACCAAAATGCAAACACAAATTCACAATAACCTTATCACGATTCGACATTAAAATGAGAATAATGATGCGTTCGATGTTTGAGTTTGATTATTCAGAGATAAATCTTATGATCATGACTGAAACGTCTCAAAAACTATGTGTTCCACGGTAACTATTATGTAATAAACCTTGAAAAGTATGCAAACCAATGTTTAAACAATTTAAATTTAAATTTAAAGTACGTTTAAACATGTCGACAATATTAAACTTTTATTCAATGTTTAAATTGTGTACTGTGTAAACAATGGGCGTGAACTCGAAGGACAAACTGCTTCATGCTTGGCCGTCATTCAACCGCATAATCGACTAGTTTTACATCTAACAGTGAGCTAAGTTTAAGGGAAAACACTAAGAGAAAGAACTGAAAAGAAAGTTTTCGTTTTCATAACTTCATATGTGTAGTCTGTCACTTTTATACTGAGCTCAGCTATTGTTGACATAATCTCAGTTTTGTAATACACCACGCTGAATAAATCCTGTCTAAACTGTATTTGTTCTAGTTAAAAACAGACTTCTGCTCATTTCTTTTGTAGGAAAAAGTTTCGATATTATTCCTCGTTGTTTGTTTTCCACTCATTAATTCTGTTGAAACTTAGATTCAATTTGAGTAAATTCTTTCTTCACTGTAAGCCTTCTTTATTAGCTGTGTAATATATGCACAGTATTCCGTTTTCACAGTTTTCAACAATAGCTTTAGAAATGTAGTTATCATTCGGTTTGATATTTTTTTCCGATAAAACTTAGATAATATTTAATTCACTCGAAGTGAACTTTTGTATTACATTAGATTTCTAGGAATGTTTATCCAGTAAGTTAAAGACATTTTACTGTGCCAATAACATTAAAATGGCAAAGATACTATTTCATAAAAATACAAGAGAATTAAGTAATCCACAGTAATGTGTGTGCAGTAAATGTCTTATTGTTATAATAATAAATGTCTCTTGTGACAAAGTTTTAAAATATATTGTTTTCACTTGTAACATAAACGTCCTTTTCGGTGTTAACGTTTCATGTATCTGACAACAACTAAATTTCTAAATAATAAAATTCATACAAATCGAAGTCTCCTCCCCCAAGGACTGAGTAATATATTTGACGACTGGTAAATCTAAAACTTCAAGGCTGGATCTTGATTATACAGTGATCAAACTGCAAATCAAAAACGTTGTCTATGGAGATGTGATCGACAAAATGATAATGAAACAATCCAAACAGAAAGAAGCCTTAACCGAAACTTGGCATGAAAAAGAACTAACTGTTTTGTTTGTAGTTAAACATAAAGCTACACAAAGGGCTAGTATGTCCTGCCCACCACGGGTATCGAACACCTGTTTCTAGCTTTATAACTCCTCAAATATACTGTTGTGACACTGAAGGGGAGACGTTAACAGTAAAGCTCAATTAATAAATAATTATTCGTTAGACGTGGACGTTAAATTCAGCTAGGATTACTACGACTGTCATATTACCACTATGAATCGGAGAAATAGCTGATAGAAGATGTTGCAACTGTCTTATTGACACCGAGTCCACAAACAGCCAGAATAACACAGAGTGCAAATAATTATATACTTTCAGGCAAGGGAAGTTATCACTTGTTAGCATGACTTCTGTGTCATACACACACAGTGACTGAGTGCATTTCGAGAATACATATGAGAAATGAAAGTGACTGTGTTTTGATTTTTTCTTTATCAAATTGAAAGCGAAGTACTTGAATTATAAAGTTACTGGAAAGGGTGTTGCAAAGCAATTAGATTCATAAAATGTTTTGTATGAATTCTGATTTAAAATCACTTTAGTAAACATGAAAAGCAGTGCATTTTATAACATGTATATGTCAGAGACCAAATAATTCATGTTAAAATAAATTCCCAAATCGACAGAATTGAAGTAAAAATAAAGATAGTATATAACACTTTCAACTTAAACGACACTTTATGTGACAAATGAACTAAACAGCCAAGTAAAAACCTTTTGTGTCTTGAGTTTTAAAAATACGAAACATATCAACCATGTAGTTATTTTTAGCCACAGGGTTGTAGCTCATATAACGGCTCTGAGATTTTTTGTTATTATGTGTTTTTCAAGTACAAACTTTTTGCTCAGAGCACTGTCATCTCTTGACCGATTTGAGATCTAATTACAGTTGTTTGTGGATTGATGTATTTGACAACGCCTAAAGTTTCATAGATTAATTTACTCTAATACTGCCTGAAACAATTTCAGTTTAGAATAAGTTGGTAGAAATCCTGATAAGTAATAAAATTTAATCGGGTATACGCGAGCCCCAAGCTTGGTATTGCTGGCGCACAACACTGTAGTTGATAAAAAAGGGTGAAAAATATCTTATGGAATAATTTACTTTAATCCTGCCGAAAAGAAGTTCATGTACCGCGAATGTTGAGGATTTCCTTTTGTTCTTAGAGTTCTTGCAAACAAATCGAACAAAAGTTAAAAAGTATAAAATTATCCAACATAAAAGTTACACGTGTAACTAGAAATTTTCTTACGTCCTCGATCTGATCACTTTTTGTATTAACGTATTTTGAAATCAAAAATAATTATAATATACCTTTTCAATAAATGATTAATTTTCTGTGACATCACACTAAATACGAAGACCAAACAGTTTTTAAAATATAGTTCTGATCATTCAAGTCTATCGCAATATTATAGAAGTTGTGGTTGTTCAATGACTTATGATTTGAGTATTCAAAATCGTTTTAACGTAAGGTACTTAGTTATTTTCGCCTCTGGAAGACATCTTAATGCGGAAAAAATACAAGGAAACTATTTGTAAATAAAGAAAAGTTGACTCTCGATGTGATTGTTGGTGATTGGTCAGATTCTCCACACAGTGAGCCTTTTATAAAAGTTCCAACCAAATAAATGACTCAAGGATCTGGAGAATTCGTGACAGTTCTGAACATGACGCTGATCCTTAATGATGATACAAAGACACTGAATATAACAAATAATAAAGACTAATCATGAAACAAGGAAACTGATAACCTGCATTTTCTTTCACTTCCATATTCTTGTACACATTGGAAAAACTCTATCAGATTACATTTTGTGTAACATGTAATTCTTACATAATTTATTTAAAGGATTTTGCAATACAAGTAAAAAGTACTGCCGTATTTTCACTTTGTAATGTCTGTTTTGTAGGCAGTATTAAAAGATGCCGTTTTTGCATCTACTATAAGAGTTTATTGTAATTATTTTGTAATCAATATACTTCACTACATGGTGTGATTGTTCGAAGTAGTAAATTAATCATGTTAACTTTGTTTGTTTGTAATTAAATACAAAGTTACACAATGGTCTATTTGTTGTCTGTCCACCACGGGTATAGAAACCCGTTTATAATATTGTAAGTCTGTAGACATACCGATGTGCCACTTGGGAACATCATGCTGACATTGATTAATTCTGACCCTCAGAAATATAAAAATGGCAGTAAAAATGTACGATTTTGAAATACGAAATATCTAGTTACTGGACTAGTAACTAGTCCAATTTTCATAGCAAGTAACTCTGTTCTGGAATCTTTTTTTTTTAATTTAAAATGAATTTAGAAAGACAGTCGTGGATGATTAGAAATGTTTACTTCTCTTCATCCCACTCGCAGTTCTGAGAATTGGGGTGAACTGTAGAAATTCGTAGTTAATTGTAGAAACATTTTTTTAATATTTTAACTCCAAGAATATTGCAATAAGCTTGTAGAAAACATGAAGAAAGCCAGGGAGGGTCACTTTCTGTTGGGTTTGTCCTCATCATGGTGCTAGCCGAGAAACCTTGACATTCTCGAAAACTCCTGTTTTTTGGAGATTTTCTCTTCATTACTAAATCATGTTAAGAATTCTTCTCAAATTGGTGTAAGGGGATAACAGCTGTCAAGAAGTCAATTCTGCGTAAACATATGAAGATGCTATATAAAAGGCTACAGTTATCGAGAAGTCAGTTCTGGGTTAACATGTGAGAATGCTATGATGTTCTCACAGTGGAAGTACATTTCAAATATTACCAACATTAAGGCTTGTTTATCATTCTTTTATGAGATAAGGATAGTCCAGTGTATTTATGCTTTAAATTTCTTAAAACATGCGACCTGGCATGGCCGAGCGCGTAAGGCGTGTGACTCGTAATCCGAGGGTCGTGGGTTCGCGCCCGCGTCGCGCTAAACATGCTCACCCTCCAAGCCGTGGGGGGTATAATGTGACCGTCAATCCCACTATTCGTTGGTAAAAGAGCAGCCCAAGAGTTGGCGGTGGATGGTGATGACTAGCTGCCTTTCCTCTAGTTTTACACAGCAAAATTAGGGACGGCTAGTGCAAATAGCCCTCAGGTAGGTTTGCACAAGATTCAAAACAAACGTATTTCTAATTTAAACTTTTAGCATGTAGTTCTTTTCACTTTCAGAACAATCACAGGATATTTTTTTTTTCAAGTGTGGCTTAATTATTATATTATTCCAAACATATTTATTTTCAGGAACATAAAAAGCTCCACATTATCTTAGCATTTTGTGAAATTCGTGAAAATATTGTATCATTTTTTTTTCGAAACTTGAAAATTTTAAGAGACGTTCCTAGTTTTAAATGACCATTACATAGTATTCTGGTCTGACATGGCCGAGCGCGTTAAGGCGTGCACTCGTAATCCGAGGGTCGCGGGTTCGCGCCCGCGTCGCGCTAAACATGCTCGCCCTCCCAGCCGTGGGGGTGTATAATGTGACGGTCAATCCCACTATTCGTTGGTAAAAGAGTAGCCCAAGAGTTGGCGGTGGGTGGTGATGACTAGCTGCCTTCCCTCTAGTCTTACACTGCTAAATTAGGGACGGCTAGCACAGATAGCCCTCGAGTAGCTTTGTGCGAAATTCCAAAACAAACAAAAATCTTAGAACATAGGCCTAAGGAAACAGGCTGTGTATAACACACTTTAAATATCAAAAATTAGATAGAATTTTACGAGCTATATGTGTTGGACTTATTTATTAAGCAAGTAAGTGTATATATATATATGTGTGTTTGTGTGTGTGTGTGTACGTATATACGTCGGTTAGTTTTATTTCTAGCCATATTTGTAAACAATTTAACATTCGCCACAGGAGAGAAAAATGACTGTCATTATTAGCGGTACATATTTTAACTTATGGTTCTCAAGAATAAACTGAATTCATTATACTGAGAACCATATAAATACTCCTATTTATTGTTAACAAACTGTGTATTCCATTTGGTAGTTTGTTTGTATAAATATCCTGAAGATGCTTCTGAACATCAGGTAAGAAAGTGGCGCAGTAGTTCACAACACACTTTTTATTTCCATTATTCTACCTCTTATTATTCCTGAACCTTGAAAAAATTTAAGTTTATGAAAACTTAATATAGCCCAGATAAGAAACTTTAATTTTGGTCCAATAGGTTGTTACTCGTGGTTCATTCATAAAAAACGCTAGCTTTAAGATGCAACTACTTTATTATAGCTTGCATGGAATAACGTCTTCGAACTTTAAGTTTCTTTCCACTCAAATATACGCTGTAACACTGTATGTGGCTTAAATAAACTTAATTAGTTCTCATTACTGTAAAAATCCAGTATTTCAACTGTTGCAATTTATGTCCATAAATGAAAAAAAAAATTCAATTTTGTCTAGCTTAAACCTAAATATAAGAACTTTCACTGCCAAGTTTTATATAAAGTTATTCCTAAAGGCCAAAAATGTCTTGCTCACGAAAGAAGTAAACAAAACCTAAATCTAAATGATTTAAAGAAAACACTTGCTCAGCATTTACGATGATGCCAACTAAATCACGTAAAGCGTGACAATTTTAAAGTGTTCATGGATCTTGTATTTTAATTTTTTGTGTGTGTAAGTACAAATTGTTTCGACATAGTGTCAGTATTTTAACTCCTGAAAACCTTTGCTACTTAATTTTCATGGTTAATTATGTTTGGACCGAAGTCATTTTCATTTCCGCGTAAGTCTTTATTCTGTTATTTTGACTTAGTACCAAAGATTTATTAGAAATAGGTGAATTACAAAACCAATATTAGGATTTTCCTTACTTTTTAACTGAAAGTTAATACATGACATAACACTTTTTCTGTATTCCTAGATTCATAAAGCTCATGCATTCACCAGCTTTTTACGTTAACAAAACATACTAAGAGGCGCCGGAACTGATTGATTTTTTAGTTATTTTTCCATAATTTACTGATGACACTTATAAACATAATTAAGCTGAGCCAATAACTCTGTCCTCGTTTTACTGTTATAAAATAATAGGTTCATACACGGGGTTGTTCAGGGATTGTAGTATAGTTGGTGTCAGAAGAAAAAGAAAAAATCACAGCAAAAGTCAAAAATAAAATCAGGTCACGAATGTGGTTACTTACCAAGTGTCCCTGAACAGATATAGAAACTAGCAGGGGCGTTTTCCTTGTTAGTGTAACTGAAAAATAACACTCGGTTATAGTGAATTTACGTTATGTATATACAGTAAAAAGAACTCACAAAGTGTTGTTTGCCTTCTTGTTTGAATGTCAGTCAGTTCATGAAGTCGTCTACGCTTGTTCCATAACAAGCTAAATTTCATTTTCTTCATTATTTAATTATATTATATTACAATGTTTTGTGTTTCATTTAGTCGCTAAGCTTTCTTTGTGTGATTTTAATAACTGTTTGTCTATTTTTTAACTATCATAACTTTGTTATTTGAAACAATAGATCCATTGCTGTATAAGAATTTTTAAGCAACCTGAAACCTTGTCTTTTTTTGTACTATGAAGCATCATTGTGAAGATTTAATAGTTGGTAAAATTGGTTTATTTGTTGAAATTTGCTCAAAACTACTCGAAAATTATCTGCCTTAACTGTCCCTAATTTTGACATAATAAACTAAAGGGTAAGCATATAGTCCAGACAACTCACCGCCAACTTCTAGGCTACTCTTTTATCAACGAATAGTGGGATTAAATAGCAAACATTTTCGGTGATGGGATTCTAAAATGTGGCCTATAGATGATGGGTCGACTGTCTTCCCACAAGGCATGTCGGATTGAAATTGATAAATGTACTTGATAACAACTCATAGTCAAGCTTTTAGCTAACCAATAAATAAATAAAGATACACGTATTGAAAGAAGGAGGAAAGATATGATAAATAGACCATTTAAATTAAAGAAGAATAAAAACCAAACCACAGATGAATAAAGCCAGAAAAAAGCGAGCATGTTTAATGACACCAGGATTCGAACGTGTGATTCTCAGATTGGGAGTCGATCACCCTAACCACATGACCATCCTGAGCCATTACACAGTAGCAGACGTCTTGTATTACGTTTTACTTTTATTCACAAATACCATATGAACGATATATTTATATTAAGAACAGGAGAGAATATTCGATACTTCAACGTCTCGCTTTCAAACAACCATTTTCTGATTTCATTCCCGTGTGGGAAGATGTAGTGTGTTAAAACGAAATCATAGGTGTTACAAGTAAAAGTTTCTCTCCCGTATAATAATAAGTTTGGGTTGACATATGTTTATATTGATAATGATTTAGCCATTAATAAGAGAGCTTCATCGATTCATGTTTCTCATATTGAAAATATTCCAAATACATTTTGCTAATACACTACTAATTGCTACCGAAAGGTCTAGAACGACAGTCTAGATTTAAAATGTAAAATCATATCTTGTTTGTAAGATTTAATGACAATTATAAAGGCATATCTCTGCTCTACAACCTCTCACTCCAAATCCGTCTTAAACTATGGATTTTAGTTTGATTCCGCATGACAAATATAATTTTAAGCATACACAGTATTTGGACTTACTTTACTTGTATTTGTATTTTTGTGTTTACCGCAAAGCTATCAAGGCTTGCTACTGTTTCCCTTAAGCATGAACTATTGACCACAGCCAGTCAGCAACACTCTACCATCTATTATATACGAAAGAGATTGACTGTCACTCATATAACAAACCTACAACTGGTGTTTGTGATAGAGATTTGAAATTTAATGCCCAGGCTACTCATGATATAACAAGTATAAAAGTTTGTTGTTGTTGTTTTTAAACATAAAAGTGCATAACATGCTTCCTGCGTCCTGCTATTTAAACCAGAACTTTAGTGTTACAAGCCCTCTCACTTTCTGCTGAGACACCAGAAACAAAATATACATAATAAATAATATACATACAAAGCCCAATATGCCGGGACTAGTTTGTGAGGACGAACGGATTCTAACTTTGCGGGAACAAAATTCAGACTTCTAATACAGGGTCTATTTGCTCTTCCCTTGAAATTATTATTGTTTTCTTGTTTAATAATATTGTGCTCACTAATATATAATGTATTTCAATCTAGAATACAAAACTTAGTAATCTGGAAATAAAGGCAAGAAAACATTCATTTGTTTGTATCTGTGAATGTTGTTACATTTATGAAGGTTAGTCAACGATATTCATTTGTTCTCTCAATAACTTAATTTTGCTTTTTCCTTTAGAAACTTAAAATGGCATAATATAACTTTTTTGTAAGATACGTTTTTAATTAATTGAAAACAAATCGCATTGTTATAGAATAGAATAATTTTCAATAGGATATGTTTTCTCTCAGTGGCTATATTTATTTTTTTGCAACTAAAAAAGTATTAAAAATAAAGACCACATCTCTAGAATGGCGTTTTCATCGGTTTCGTAGTTTTCAACTGGCAACGCTCACGTATCCATCCGGCTGGCAGCTAGACATCCTCCTTCATGGATTACCATTTCAACCCACACGAGTTTCAGGAAATCTCTGGAGATTTGCGAAATTAATAAATCTTGTGATGAACGAGGTTGAGTTATCTTAAACCACAACTCTAATTACATTCTTCGTAACAGTGTTTAAAATTGATTTTCTTCTCTGTCGTGCCAAGCCCTCTTCACAACACTGAAAAGCAGTTATCTTCATCGTTTAGATATGTCAACTACATTATAACCATGGAAGATTAAATATGAAATAGGGCAGCTTCCATGGTTTCTTGTAAATGTATGAAATGTGGAAATTTAGTTAAAACTTTCGATTCAGTTAGGAATTGCTTTAAATTAAAATATTTCTTCAACTAAGAACGATACTTTAACTATTTTTACTAATTTAGTATATCATTACTACTATATATAGCATATTTCTATTCTGTTATGTTATTCAAATAAAATTAACGACAGGAAAATTGATTTTAAAAAGTAAAACATTCTTTTCATGCCATTAAACATTGTTTCATGTATAGTACAAGTTAATATGAAAACTGAAACATTCGACTACTACAGAAATAGAGTTTTAAAAAGTCAAAAGCTTAAGATAGAAACAGCTAATTTAGGTACGAATGGCACTGTATCCAAGATCTCTTTTAGTCAACAAGTTTCTACTTTCTCACCTCTAGCAAAAAAATGATTTTTTTTTTCAATTATTTTAAGGAATAGCGCAAGCGTTTATAGCGCGTTACATTTCGAAGCTGCGAAAGGCTTCATCTGTTGCAGTGATCAAAATAACCAGGAGGTTAGTGCGCTCAATCTGAAACGTCTCGAGTTCGAATCCCCGTCATACCAAACATGCTCGCCTTTTCAGTCGTGGGGGCATTATAATGTGACGGTCAGTCCAATTATTCATTGGTAAAAGATTAGCCCAAGAGTTGGCGGTGAGTGGTGATGACTAGCTGCCTTCCCTCTAGTCTGACACTACAAAAATAGGATCGTGCAGCCTTGCGCGAAATTCAAAACAAATAAAAAAGACATGTTTCTTGATCATGCTTCTGAAATTTAAGTTGCTCATGTTCTACGCTGTCAGACTTTGTGTACTTCTTAATGTCCTCCAGAATATAGTACTCATAACACGAACGACAATGCCTAACACTCAAATCTCTTGACATTTAAGTTTGTGTCAAATTGAAATTGTAATGAATTTTCACGTTACCCTGTGACGTTTCCAAAGTATATTATTAAATCGTCATATCTCCTGTTTCATTTTTTTGGTTTATTTATCCTGCTACAGCTGATATTTTTAGAAACCACGAAGGTAAGCTGTTTATCTTATGAGATGTGATACCGAATGAAGGTAATATGTTAAAATTGTTTATTCCTTTTAATGATTTTAACCTAGAAATTATCAACATATTCGAATTTTATCCACTGCTAGTAACATTCACATATAAGGTAAATGTAATGTTTTTCTTGTTTTAACATTCGACGTAAGAACTTACCAAACTAATTTTATATGTAAAAGAAGTATGATACCACAGAAATATTTGTTTATTTTTGAATTTCTTGCAAAGCTACACAAGGGATATCTAGGCTAGCTGTCCCTAATTTTGCATTGCAAGACTAGAAAGAAAGTAACTTATCATCACCACCCACCGCCAACTCTTGGACTATTCTTTTACCAACGAATAATGGGACTGACCGTAATATTATAACGTCCCTACGGCTGAAAGAGCAAGTATGTTTGGTACGACGGGGATTCGAACCCGTGACTCTCGGATTTCGAGTCGAACGTCTTAACCCACCTGGCCATGCCGGGCCTACAAAAAATAATCAGTCGGTTCAACGGCAATATTTATGTATTGTTTTTATATATTTATATCTGTGTGGCTCACATTTTATTGTGAAGTCTGTAATAACCAACTACATTCTGGGCCCACAGTTCGTCATAGATAGTTTTTAAACCTATGGACCATATCAGTGATGTTAAAATTAATTTGAATACGTCAAACATTAAATAGCATAGACCTTTAGCAAAATTTTACGAAAAATGTGGTAATAGATCAACCTTAACGAAACAGGCTTATTAATTGACTGTAGGATGTTAAACACGTGGTTAAACCCCGTGATTTTCATGTCATTTTGCAAATACACATTCAGTCTTTTAAAAGGGTTCGACTGTTGCCAAATTATTTTTTGAACCGCTTAATATTACTGATGTAGTGTGTTTTATAAAATGCTAAAACTGCTAAACGTTAACTTCCTGCTAGTACAGCGCTACGTCTACGAATTTCCAACGCTAAAATCAGGGGGTTCGATTCCCCTCGATGCGCTCAGCAGATAACCCGATGTGGCTTTGCTATAAGAAAACAGCAACAAATAAAAGTTAACTTATACAACGTTTTATTACTAGCCTATGTGATAATTTTAGCACATATATTAAATGTGTCTATTTATAATGACGCACAAACTAATCATATGCAGCTTACTGATTGTACTTATAACACCAGACATGCCAAGTCTAATGCGTTGGCGATGATTCTCACGAAATATGATCCCTTATTATTCCCTCAACGTCTATAGTGTAAATTGCACTCATATTATGTTTAATCAGTCGAACTTTTGCTTAAATCACGCATTATATAGTCCTGTGGTCAATGAAACGTCACTCAAACGTCACTGTTTGTGTGTGAGTTCTAATGCCACTTTGTGTCACATTGTATATCTTTATTTACTATTCAGTTGTTTAAACTTTATAGTCTTTATAATGTGTCACTTTAATGCTCTAAAAAGCACCATTTACATCCATGAAACATTCCAGGGGGTTATGCCCCCAGAATTCCATTGACAAATGTATTTGTGCTTTTAGCATTATATTACATATACATACAAAATTACTCTTGGTAAATTAATCAACCTTGGCACCTCTGCAACATTTTAACGTTTTTAAACTTTAACATTTTATTCCCATGCTTTAGAAGTTACTGAACTTTAAACAACATTATTTTGTGTAAATTTCAAGGCTAACTGGAAAACTAGCACATGCTTTGCTTATGACAGACACTCTCCCAGTGAGAAGAAAGTTTTCGTGATATAACAACACCACATTCAGTGTCTGAAAGAGTCAGGACAGAGATTGCGCGTAGTGGCGGTTAGGATTAAATTTGTTTGTTGCTTTTTATGTGATTCATAAAGCCCAAGTTTTTCCCCTTATTTTCGATTAAGTTGTTTATCGTTGTTACTTCACAGCTTTACTATGTCGTATAACTTTGAAGCATCTCTATTGACGTTGTTTATATTGTATTCTCTGAAACTGGGAATAAGACGACCACTTTTAGCAAAACCCAGACGAAAGATTGTTCTGTTTGACTTCTGGAAAATCAGTACTAGGTGACCTACATTATTTGTAAACCATTTCAAGGTAAAGGTCGTTACCGTTAAAATATCATACTTTATGCTGGTAATTGCGTAGATTTATTTTTGTTTTAAGTGCATCATAGTCCCGTTTATTATCTATTAATTAAAGTTTAGATGTCTTTAAAAAAGTAAAACTCTTTTCATGCTATTAAAAATAGTTTGATGTTTGGTCCAAGTTAATATAAAAACTTAAACTCTCGACTACTAGCTGCAAGAAAAATAGAGAATAGATAAAAAAAAAAAGACAGAAAAAAGGCTAGAAAAATATCATTTTCATATACTAGATGGTTCTTTAATAGAGTCGGGTGTGTCATAGTAGATACTATGCTCTAACAGCGGATTCGAGAATTCATGGTTCAAGACCCTCTGCCACAAACCCATGTTCCGTGGGTGCGTTATAAGAGTAAAAGTCAACTCACACTATTCGGTCAGATCAAATAATTCTAAATGTGGTGAGGGCTGTTAAATACCTGTCTTCCCTTTAATTTAACAGCTGAAAATACAGATGATTACTTGTCTGGCTTTGCGCGACAATTCTGAATGAAAAGACTCAACACTGACGTGTTTACTTAAAGCTAGGCAACTAGGTGAACACCGTTTTTAACTGTTTTATAATCGTAAGTGAAATGAAATCTTTGAGAAAACGTCGTTATTTTATTTGCAGTTACAAAATGAAGAAACAAGCTTCACTTTCGAAATTAAGATTAGTTTGTATATTGTGCTGAAAAGAAGACGTATGCTAAAAGAAAATCCAGTTTGACGTGAAACAGTCATACAAGGAAACTTTATTTACTATTTTCTCTCTCTGCCAAGTATTCAGCTAGTTTCAAGATTATAAGTATATGACCAGATTGAACTGTGAAACCTGTTCCGAAAGCTCAGAAAAACAAATCGAAATATCTTATATGTGCTGCATAAATAAACTCATGACACCACAGTCTTAGTTCCTGTGTTTTCAGAGTAATTGAGCATAGATATACACAGAGACATTTGCGTTTCTGTGCTTATCGATTCGAAGCATTGGATGTGACTGGAAGCAATATAATGTAGAACCTACTTTACACTTTTAGCTAACTCTTCGAAAAACTGATAAAAATTTCATAAAGAAAATTGCTCTCTGACAACACATATGCAAACTAAACGACAGAGGGATAGACAGCGAATTCACATTCGGCATATGAGACCTGTCTTGTTTGTACAATTATATTAAGATGTTTCAGACTTAAAAGTATATGTGCTCCATTAACACCCATAATGAGAAGCGTTCTGAAAACTTCTTTATTTATAGAAGAAAAACGTTATTTTTCATTTCTCTATGAAAGCGAATTTCCAGTTGAATCATAGCTTTTGACAATTTATTCTTCAAGCAAATATTCATCAAGTTTTGTTTTTTCAGAATTTCGCTTGTGTTATTTTTTGCAAACATGTGAAAGAAGTCTTTTAATTCATTAAGCTTTTATCGTGTTATTTTCGATTGAAAAATAAAGAATATATTATTATTTCTTCATCACACATGTTGGAAACAGTTATGGAGATTTTATAACACTATTAAATTGCAGCTTATTTATTCAAAGAAAGCTTATCAGGTTTGTTTGTTTGTTATGGTAATTATGCACAGAGCAGTATAAGTCCGCAGACATACCACTGCGTCACTTTGGTAAAACCCACGGTGCAACTTAAATAATTTCCTTACTAGTTCTTGGTATAGACCCGACATGGCCAGTGTTTAAGGTAATGGACTCGTAATCTGAGGGTCGCAGACTCGAATCCCCGTCATGCCAAACATGTTCGCCCTTTCATCCATGGGGATGTTATAATGTGGCATTGAATCCTACTGTCCGTTGTCAAAAGAGTAGCCCAAAAGTAGGTAATGGGGGGTGATGACAAGCTGTCTTCTTTCTAGTCTCACATGCTGAATTAGGGACGGATAGCACAGATAGCTCTCGTGTAGCAAAACAAACAAATCCTCAAACAAAATCCCCGCCAGTGACATAGCGGTGTGTCTGCGGAGTTATCAATGTTTGAAACCGGGTTTCGATAAAGGTGGTGGGCAGAGCTTAGATAGCCCACGTTATATAGCTTTATTCTTAACTACACACAATCTTTTCCGTTGTATGCGTTTCGTAAAATAAAGATTGAAATTTTATAGTCTTGCAAGAAAAAATAAGAACAACAAAACATATTGTAACTACCTATCAAAATTAAAACTTTCTTAGCTACGTTTAATGGGTAAATAGAATATGAAATATGTTTCAGATCTGCACGAATGTACAAGTAAAGCAAAATGTAACAAAAGTTCTCTCTATATATTTATATATGTAAATATATAATGGTTATGGATTTCTTGTCTTTTCTGTCTTCAGTGTTGGTTTTGTCTTCGTAAGAAAGTTAAATACGGTAAGTTTTTTATTATCATATTAAAGTCTCCACAGCAAACCCTGCAAGTTTTTCTTTTTATCATAAATATAATTTTTTATATGATTTGCTTTTTGTTATTTTTATAAACTCACATGAAGGTTTTATATTTTCTTCTAATGAGAAACGTGATGCCTTCTTAATCACTTTCATTCTCTCTTTGTTTGTGACGGTTTTCTTGTACAGACGCCAATCAATGAACAATAGTTTCTTTGTTTTAGTCCAGATATACTCATCAGTCTTGAGCCAACAGATCATTAAATTAATAGCATGTATCAAATAAATTAGCTTTCTGGGTTTCTTAATTTACAGCTCTGTTTAACACTGACGTCTTACTATGTCATTACGGATTGAAACTATGTGTTTATACTAAGCACTAGTTTGAACAAATAAAATGAAAGTTAAACACATAAATGGTGTCTCGTGTTTCTCATTTGATAAGTTTATGTTACACCTAAGATATAAACACTGCTAATATTTTCATTTACTCAGTTATAACTTGTTACATATTAAACGCTGACAAAGTGTTTCAGGTTTTAAATGAGGCGGAAGTGTTATAAGTACATAACAAGCTGTAATTACTCTGAACCTATACTATAAAGCGGTTTATGTATGCGTATATGTTTCTTTGCCCGTGAAGAAAAATTTCCCACTTCCCACATTGATAACAGGGATCCTATCTTCCAGTATTTCTTAGGTATGCTTTGGGAGGATTAACCTTCTATTTTAATCATTTTCTCATTTTAATATGTTTAAGAGTTATTTAATTTTTTCCTTGTTATTGCTTTATTGTCTACTTCTCTAACTTTAATTACCATAAAGCGGTAGGATATCAGAGGTTAGGTTGCAGAACTGTGGTTTTTGGTTCAAAGTTCGTGTCCCATTGCTGCAAAAGTGCGCTTGTTGTTGATGACGACTCCAGTAAGGAGTAAGAAAGCTCCCAAACAAAATTTTGTTTAACGTAAAGAATAATCTGTGTATAATTCTACATATTAATCCACTTACGTTGTGAGTCTTGACAGGCCCGGCATGGCCAAGCGTGTTAACGCATGCGACTCGTAATCTGAGGGTCGCGGGTTCGCATCCCCGTCGCACTAAACATGCTCACCCTTTCAGCTGTGGGGCGTTATAATGTACGGTCAATCCCACTATTCGTTGGTAAAAGAGTAGCCCAAGAGTTAGCGGTGGGTGTTGATGACTAGCTGCCTTCCGTCAAGTCTTACACTGCTAAATTAGGGACGGCTAGCATATATAGCCATCGAGTAGTTTTGTGCGAAATTCAAAAACAAACAAACAAATATGTCTTGAGCAACAAAAGCTGATCATCTCAAACTATGAGAAGGTCCTGATTTCAACAATGTTGATGTGGACTTAAACATGAAAATAAATTGTGTCATTGTTGATATGTCAAGGTCTTGTTCTAAACAACGAATCAAGGATTGTTAGTTTCATCATTGATAAGCTTTATCTCTGATAATATAAAAATTGGTTGTAAATCATTGTTACAAGAACTAATAGTGTGAATATAAACACAGCTTTCTCCCTATGCAAGTTTTCAATAGTCTCTTCTTCCATCTTTTGTTTCAACAATGCAACAAATACATAGGACTAAAAATGTTGTTTATTGTTTGTACTTGACTCGCAACTCGAATCTCCGTCCCACCAAATATGCTTGTCCTTTCAGCCGTGTGGGCGTATAAAGTTATGGTCAATCGCACTATTCGTTGATAAAAGAATAGCCCAAGAGTTGGCGATGGGTGGTGATGACTACACCAATTTATACCAATAAATTACGAAACGGCTAGCGAAGATAGCCTTAGTGTAGCTTTGCTCGAAATTCAAACCACTCAACCAAGTATGCATTCCTGTTCTGATACTGAGTACCAGAAAGATTGTACTTACCATCAGTAATGTTTTACTTGTTTTTGTTCATCGTTTAACCACTTCTCACTTGCCACTGTTTCAATAGTCACGTCTTATCCACCTCGCGCTTTTATCGCTAACATTTAAAAACCTAAAAATTATTTCAAAAGAATATTTTTATTTTAGGCACTTTCTGAAAAACTAATCTGTCGATCCTGCACTTCACTTCCCTTATGTATAAAACACTTTTGTCGTTTCCAGATTTTTTTTTAACATTTCTTGTTATGCATTCAGTCACAATGAGAAACTGTTAACATAATATATATATATATATATTATCTATTGGTTGACACAGTCGTCGCGAAGATAATTCATTTCATTGATTTATTTTGGATTATTAGGTTAAAAACTTACAAATGATATTACTCATTAAGTGGGTGAAACTGTGATTATTGAATTACCAATCTCGGGATACATTTCTCACACAAGGTTGCTGCAAGGTCGCGCTCCTTTCTCTGGAACAGTACGTGCATTATAAAAGTGAAGTTTGTTTGTTTGACTTAAGCACGAAGCTATACAATAAGCTATATATGTTTTGCCCACCACGAGTATCGAAACTTGGTTTTTAGCATTGTAAATTCGCAGACATACATACAGTTGTGCTTCTGTTGTATATTTGTATAATGAAACTACAAAGTGTTCTAAACAAAATGAAAATCATTTTTGAAACAGAAGAAAAGACAACACAAAGAAAAACACATATATAAGGTTTTTCATAACGAAGCTAAGATAGATTAATGGAAAGAAGTGCCTAATAGAAGGCGATTTACAAAAGACATAATATAAAAGTTACATAACTTGATTTAAAAAAGGAGTTATGCAAAGTAATTAATATTTCAGTTGTTTGCAAGAATCTAATAATTTACATATTTCTTCACGTTAGCTCGTTTCTTTGCCTCTGATGGCCCAGCATGGCCAGGTAGGTTTAGACGTTCGACTCGTAATTCGAGGTTCGCATGTTCGAATCCTGGTCGCACTAAACACACTCATCCTTTCAGCTGTAAGGGCGTTATAATGTGACGGTTAGTCCCACTATTCGTTGGTAAAAGAGTCGCCCAAGAGTTGGCGGTGGGTAGTGATGACTAGTTGCCTTCTCTCTAGTCTTACACTGCTAAATTATGGACGGCTAGCGCAGATAGCCCTCGAGTAGCTTTGCGCGAAATTAAAAAACAACAACAAATTCTTTGCATCCGAAATATTAGAATTAGTATTTTATTACTATTGTACAGCTTATTTTTGCTTCACTACAATACGTAAATTTTAAATTTCAACTGAGAAAAAGAACACGTAATAAAAGAAACATTTCGAATTCCAACACGTTTTTGTGCGTCTTTTTATCGTGTATCGTGCATTAACTACGGTATTGTTACGCAATTACACAGCTTACGGCGAGTGTATAATACACTTATATTGATGGCAGAGATTTTTAGAGCTCTTTGGAATCAAGAATGTCGTTTTTCATCGTTGTCACGGGAGGGACTGAAATATTCAGGCATTCAGAATAATACGTGTGCCCGTGTCCTTTAGCTTGACAGTCGTGACATCTCAGTACGAGAGTAAGTTCTGTAGTAATAGGCTAACTGCTAATTTCAGAAAGCACAAGACAGAATATCCTTGTTTTCAATAACTTCTTTTTTTTACTTTACTGTACAAATAAAAAAACCGAATATTTGTTTCAGAACGTGTGTAAAATATCTCTCTTATCTTCGCTTAATTAGTTTAGAAAGAAGTGAAATATTATAACGGTGTATATCTCCAGATATCTGTAAAATGGCGAAAAGCTCTATTTATTTGATAACAGAAATATTTCCCAGTTTAAAGTACTTACAAACGCTTTATTTTGTTTTTCATAAATGCATAAGTATAACAAGGTTGATTGTCAAATATAAAGGGGATAGAGAAAAAGAAAGCCTCCCACTTGAAAATGTTAATTTCTTATACCTTTTACTAGATAGCAGAAAAATCTGTAGAACTATGTGTTTATAGAACGCACTCGACGAGATCTGTTCAAATATGATCTCAAATCCTAATTTTAAAACTGGCTTTTATATATTCCTAAACTTTTGAGGATTTCAGTCACGCGTTCTCATAAAAAGTCTCGTGTGTTTGCTGTAGTGTCTTAGATCTTCTCATTCCAATTAGTCTACAAATCGTCAATCGCCACTCACTACCTTTTCACTATAAATTTAGAACTCTCTCTTATGTGTTCTTCCTTACTCTTATTCACAAATATCTATAAAGATAACATTAATGTGTCTGATTCCATCCAGTAAGGGAAAATTCCCTTTAGAAATTTCTGTAAAACAGGTCGCGTTATTGAATGAAGAAAATCCCATAAGAAGCTTCTTTAAAACAGGCGGTTTTGGTGCTAAACAACTCAAAACTAGATACTAATTAAAATTCTCATTTTGTGGTATAAATATGTATATTACACATCAGATTTTAGAAGGATGTTATGCTAACAGTGTTAAGTTATTTTAATATGAATACTGGAATGTTTTGCTGTCTTGCTTTTTTTCGTTTCAGTTTGTACATTTACTTACCTAAAACATTTAGCCATTTAATGGCTTAGGCGTCGTTGTTACTAATTTAGAATTGTGTACCAAAGGGAAAGCATTCAGCAGAAAGCACCCACCAAATGAAGAAGCCCTTTTAACTGACGTTTACTTTCATAATTCTTTCTCAGCTGAAATTGCAGAGGACGTTTGGAAGCATAGAGTCTCGAAACCGAAACGTTCGAATAACAGGCCAGAAATGCTAACCACTAGGCCATACTGAGGCGTAGGTTTCCAGAGAATTTTAGTTGAATTATTTTTAATACAAAGCGCATTATATCATTCTAACTAATGCAATTTCGACGTAACACAAAACTAGCAGTTCTTGTTACTAAAGCCACTACTACAAAAACTGAGGAATGCTATACTGGAGTTAAACTTATTTCTCCTGTTTTGTTCGTTTTTCATCGCTTATTTTATATGGAAACTTAAATGTATTCTCTAGACTTTCAAAATGATTGTACGACTGTTTTTTTTATTTAATTTTAAACCTTGTTGTCTTTAAAATGAATTTTCGAAATTGTGTTTGTTGTATCTCAAACCTATCATCAGACAAATGAACGTGCGTGTGTGAGAAGAGATCCAAACAGTGTAGCATTTGAACTAAAATCATCTGATTTCTGCTCAAAATGCCTTAAAGTTGTACACCCTTGTGCAAATTAATTGAAACAAGACGGAAAATTACGATTTTTTTCGATTTTGTACGTTTCATTTCTAAGAATCCAAAAATTACTCACAAATTAATACATGATATGACCGTCTTTATTTTTCAGAAGATCATTAATCTGCTTTGGAATCGAGTCCACGAGCTGACTGCAATCTTTACTAATTTTTAGACAGCGGTACCACACCTCAATTAGCTTATCTTTCGTAGTACAGTCTTTTCTCTGAAGTATTTCTTTACAAATCGCTCAAAGGTTTCCAATAGGATTTAAGTCCGGAGAGTTTCCAGATCAGTCCAGCTTCTTTTGTTTGCGATGCAGTCATAAAAATTCTTCACAAGTTTCTATGTGTGGCACGGAGCCAAATCTTGCTGAAAAATGCCAGATCCATCTGGGAATCTCTTTTTCAATTCTGGAACGACTTTTCTTGACAAAACTTCGACGTACTGTGGTCCTCGCATCATACCTTTTACGATACGTAAGCCTCCGACGCCATAATAGCTGGTAAAGCCCCAAAATATCTTTTTAAAGGGATATTTTACAAACTTACTGATGTGCGATTCTCGAAGATTCCCACTTGGAAAGCTGCGAACATGCAGACTTCTTTGACCCTATACGAAGAAATGAGTTTCGTCACTGAATAACACCTTTCTCCATTGTTCTTGCGTCCAGTTCTTGTATTTCAGACCCCATTGATACCTTTTTATATTCATTGAGTTAGTAAGAAGTTGTTTTTTGACTGGCCTCCTTGCCCTTCTAACGCAATTTTGAATAACGTTATATTCCTCAAAATTTAGTCATATATCCCAAAAATATATCGACTATACTGCAAAACATAGCTAATGACGCCGTCTGTGTGAAAAAATTACTATTAAAGGAAATCAGCGGGTCCAGCGAGCCTAAACCGACCGTCATGTTCAAAGTATTGTAAAAAGACCATTTGTTTCAATTAATTTGCACAAGGGTGTATCTTTGGTTCTTATCGTGAATTTAAACTCTTCAGAGGTTTTTGTCAAAAACTGATAGTTAAAAGTGAGTGAGGACTGTTCAATTATGTAAGGCATTAAAAACAGAATTGATTTCCACATTTTTCTCTTCACAACGGTTCGGCATGGCCAAATGGTTAAGAAGCTAGATTCGTAATCTGAAGGTCGCAGGTTCGAATCCCTGTCACACCAAATACGCTTGCCCATTCAGCCATAGGGGTGTTATTATGTTACAATCAAACCCATTATACGTTGGTAAAAGAGTAGCCCAAGAGTTGGCGATGAATAGCTGCCCTTCCTCTAGTCTTACACTGCTAAATTAAGGACGGCTAGCACAGATATACCTCGTGTAGTTATGCACGAAATTTTAAAACGCCCCACTGCTGAAAGGACGATCATGTTTAGTGCGACGGGAATTCGAACCCACGACCCTCAGATTACGAGTCTAACGCCTTAACCCACCTGGCCACGCTGGGACTGGAGCTCTGTAACTTTCCCCAACATTTAATGGAAATGTTTGGTTCTAAATTTAAAACAAGATGGGATGAAAAGACCCCCACCCAGGTTGTACAAGTTAGTACAAACAGTATTCGTAACAATCTTAGTAAAAACCACGTGGAGTTAAAATGCGTAGACATTGGTTATATAGTGTAAAAACTAAAGTACTGTATGCCACAGCCACTCTGGCTCAACTTGTGCTAATAAAACAGATTTTAAGCGACACAATGGTATATAGAGAGTCATAACTACATTCTGAAATTTTCTTCATATGTCAGCGTTTTGTGTACTCCTGTGATTATTAATTTCTAGCACCTCAACTCTTTACCCATAGTCAGTGTGTTAAGGTTACCCTTTAAAATGTTAATGAGTCAACCTATTTTAGATACAGTCTCAGTTTTTGATTTCTATTTCTACTTAGATTATTACTACAAAATTTCCTCAACCGGTTAGAAAAAGATTTAGAGACGTGTTGTTTTTACTCATATTCTAGAAATATATAGTAATATTTTAATATCACAATCCTCATTGCAGTTGTAGAAATTTTATCAGATGATAATACTACGCGTAACGTGAAGTTTTCTTTTCAGTTACTGCTGTGAAAGATTAATGAAAGTTTGCAATGTGTTGTTTTATAAAACTCTCACCTTTATTATATTTAGTATAATTTGCTGTAAACTCCATTTTAATACTCTTATTTTAAACGTTTTGTAGTGTTTGCTAGAAATAATTTCGGCATGACGTTTAGAGTTTATGTAACATGCATGTGGCATCTCGCATTTTCTAAATACTTGGGGAAAAATCTTATAATAATATAAAATATAAGAGAATTACTGTTGATTGTAAGCTAGTTAATTATTGAGTTGTTACAATATTGTCGATAGATTGCTAAGTTAACGAGTGTGTTTCACTTTATTTATCAGTTAAACCTATCGTTCGATGAGCTTATTGAATTTGTGGTAGAATAAATACTTACGTGAAGTGACTACATCATTTTCACTGAATATATTAAAACAATACACCCAAGGATGAAAACCGTTGCAACCTTCTTATGGTTGATTGATTAATTTTTGTAAGTTATACATATTTTAGCTTCTATAAACAATAATAACATTTGTGCTATAAACATCTCGAATAACGTTAGGCTGACAGTTATTGTTAGCTATAGATTTCGCTTTAAAGATGTTTACTTCATTAGTATAATAAATATTGTCATGTAGTAAGAATCCCTATAAATTGTGTAAGTAATTTGGAAATGATTACTTTATTCAATATAAATGTTAGTATTAAACGTTTGTCTCTTTAATCTTCTTGGTTACTACTAGTATTCATAGCCATATTAATTATACTGTTTACCAGCGTATGAATTTACACGAAATAAATTTTAGAAATAGATGAAGAGAGACTACACATATTAAATTTCAATTCTTCAGAGACAAATTACTGACACTTCAAATGAACAATGTACGCTAATTTAATTTTCTATTATTAGACTAATGCAGTAAATGTATATGTACGAAGTTGTTTTACATTATTTGTTACTTTGAACTTGGCATAGTTTCCTTGAATTTATTTTATGCATTCAGAACATACGTCACACAAACAAGTAGCATTTTTTTTATGTTCTGATGGTTGAAAGGGTCAGCTACGGCTGAAGTTTCTTTATTTTTACCCAGAGTTTAATTAGTCTCAAGATATCATAGAATATTATATTTTGGAACAGGAAAAAGGTTGAAATTAAAGTGCAAGTTTCAACCTTATATTTTTTCTCTCACTTGTTCGAGAGAGAGATATTTACAATCAATGTTTTATTACTTGAAAAGTCCCTAATCTTAGCAAGAAGTGTCTGACATTAGTGGAATATTCCTTATTGATAATTATTAGAGTTTCAACATTGCGGTTTCTTTTGAATATGTATTTCGGCTAAACACAGCCCATTTTTTTATTTCATAAATCCATAACTATACGTGACGTATACAACTGTTTGAATGTGGAATGTGCACTGTAAAAATTAGATTAGATAGAGTAAATTAATCACTTTAGAAAACCACGTGTGTAGCAACATATACGTGATTTTACCTTAGTGATTTGCTGAATCAAGCTGTCTCAGCTTGTATCTCCGGGGCATACCATGGATATCTGGTATAGCTTAGTCACTAGGCAAAACAGACCCGTTTAATGGTGCTTAGCTATGATTTGACAGGGTATGATCAAACCTAGTAGTAATACATTCTGCTTAGTTCATCAAGTTATTAAGGAACCTGTTATTTTGAGTGTTGTTTTCAAGGCCAAAGCTACTTGTTTAGTGTAATATTAAGAAAGTGATAAATACTTCAATCCTGAAAAATAAAATGTGTCCTACTTTTTATTTTTAGATGAATATAATATGGATATGAAACAAAACTACCAGCAGTGTCTGATTCATTATTAACTTAGGATATATTAATGCTCCAAAACTTTCATTCCGTTGTGTAAAACAAAACACAATCTACTCATAACTAAAGAACTTAAGTCATAACTATGAAGAAAACCTTATTAAAAATAAAAAAGTCTGAAAAGGAAGACTTCCTAGCAATTGGAAATTGGCACTTGAAACTTACCTTGTTCTAGTGATATAAACTTATGATTATTCACACAAAAAACTTGTCTGTTCGTGTGAATTAAGAACTATTTTCATCGAGGTGCTTGTAACCCTGTCTTTTTACTGCAATCTACAACAGAAATGCTTGGAGTATCTGATTTGTTTGGTGTGTTTTGAATTTCTCGCAAAGCTACACGAGAGCTATCTGCTCTAGCCGTCCCTACTTCAGCAGTATAAGACTAGACGGAAGGCAGGTAGTCATCACCACTCACCGCTAACTCTTGGGCTAATCTTTTGCCAAAAGAATAGTGGGATTGATAAGTACATTATAACACCCCTACGGTTGAAAGGGTGAGCAAGTTTGGTGTGACGGACTTCAGGGTAGTCACCAATATTGATATATTTATCCATTTTAACACAGAATAGGAGGAAGCAGAGGTATACTGAAATGTTTGTTTTTTTAATTTCGCTCATAGCTGCACGAGGGCTATATGTGCTTGAATGAGATGCTAAGGTCATGTAACATGTGTTTATAAATAAAAATGGACATCAAATATGGTAGAACGTAATGTAATAATGTGTTTTGAGTATTAAAATACTTAGGTTACTAATTACTAATACACCTTGAAACGTTTAGAAGATTATGTAATGGTTCCAGTTTGCTTCCTACTACTGTTTTCTCAGGCTTCAAGTTTTCCTCCACGCGGAAATTTGATAAAACTGTTTTACTAGTTTGTTAGTTTTAAGTTATGCTGTACGTTAAGTTTATGCGTTGGAAATGACAGTTAATATTTTTTTAAAATAATGAAACATGCTTTACTTTTAATTACAGAGAACCAGCAACACCTTGAAGTTCGGACCAATGTGCCTTACTTTACCAACAATAAAGGTTAGACTTCTATCCAATAACAATTTCTAAGTTTATTTGCACACTGACTTCATTGATGAAGCAATGAGATTTGCACTCATTACTCACATATTGGTAAATTGTAAAATAAGTTTACTTTATCATTACCGAATGGTCTCAAAAACAGTTAAGTAAATAATTCACTGATTTATTTTCGTTGGTTAATTAATGCACATACGAGAGTGGAAGGTTTGTTATTATTACCGTTTCAACATTTGGATGTTAGTTCTGCTTTCAGAACGCATAAGCTATTGATGAGCACAAAGCAACACAATTTGTTTCTGGCCACATCGGATATCAAATCTCGGTTTTTAGCTTCATGAGTCTTCAGACTTAACACTGAACCAATCGAAAGAAATTAAAGATAAGCTTTAAGGTTGAATGTCCAGTACAGTTATATTAACACTCGATTGTAGTTGAAAATATATCAAATCATTATAAACACTAAATAATATAGATGCTCCAATATTTCTTACAGCATTACTGAGTGTAAAATTAATAATCATAACAACACATTGCTAAGATATTGCACACAACATGGATTATATTATACCATGATTTTAAACACTAGTAATACGCTGTTGGCCAAAATCTTAAGGCCGATGAACAAAAAGAAAAAAACATGTATTTTGCGTTGTTAGACTCAACCGCTTATTTGAGTAGAGTTTCGAAAGATAAAAATAAGAAAAGGGAAAATAAAAATAAAAACTATTTTAGCATTTAATAGGGAAAATGTGAACACTATGAAATTAGCCTAAATACTAACTGGTCAAATATTTAAGATCATAATGAAACGAAGTGTTAATCGGTAAACACGTAGCGAAATTTGGTCTTTTGTGTTCAAGCATTAGAGTTGTCAACATCTCCCACTGTTACATTGGGTAAAAACATGGCAAAGGCTAAAACGTTGAGAGAGTTTCAACGTGGCAAAATTGTCGAGCTGCAAAAGCAAGGTCTCTCTCAACGTGCCGGCCTGGCATGGCCGAGCGCGTTAAGGCGTGCACTCGTAATCAGAGGGTCGCGGGTTCGCGCCCCCTTCGCGCTAAATATGCTCGCCCTCCCAGCCGTGGGGGTGTATAATGTGACGGTCAATCCCACTATTCGTTTGTAAAAGAGTAGCCCAAGAGTTGGCGGTGGGTGGTGATGACTAGCTGCCTTCCCTCTAGTCTTACACTGCAAAATTAGGGACGGCTAGCACAGATAGCCCTCGAGTAGCTTTGTGCGAAATTCCAAAAACAAACAAACTCAACGTGCCATTGCTGGTGAGATTGGGCGTAGTAAAACTGCTGTTGCAAAAAATTCTTAAAAGACACTGAGGTATACGGAACGAGAATTTCAAGTGGTTTGCTCAAGAAAATTTCGTCGGGGTTGAACAAGAGGATTTGACGGGTAGTCCGGCAAGACACCAGCCGATCGTCGAAACAAATTAAGGCCCTTACGGACGCAGAATGCAGCTCAAAAACAGTAAGACATCACCTGCGAGAGAAAGGCTATAAAAACTGTAATCGTCTTCAAAGGCCACGTTTCCTCTCACATCACGAAACAACTCGGTTTAACTTTCTGAGAGCACCAAACATGGGACGTAGAAAAGTGGAAAAAGGTTTTGTTCTCTGATGAAAAAACATTTAGCCTGAATGGTCCAGATGGCTTCCAACGTTACTGGTATGATAAGGATATCCCACCGAAGACATTTTCTACACGACACAGTGGGTGCATTCTCCTCCCATGGCACAATGGAGCTTCAGGTTATACAGGGGCGTCAAACAGTAGCTGGCTACATTGGCATGTTGAAGAGAGCGTTCTTATTGACTGAAAACCGTCGCTTGTGTGGAAATGACTGTATCTTTCAGCCCCCCAGTAGCTCAGCGGTATGTCTGCGGACTTACACGCTAAAATCCGGGTTTCGATACCCGTGGTGGGCAGAGCACAGATAGCCCTTTGTGTAGCTTTGTGCTTAATTGAAAACAACAACAACAAAAGTATCTTTCAGCAGGACAACGCTGCAATCCACAATGCCCGCAGGACAAAGGACTTTTTCATGACGAATAACGTGATTATTTTGGACCATCCAGCGTGTTCGCCCGAACTGAACCCAACTGAAAGTGTTTGTGGGTGGATGGCAAGGGAAGTCTATAGAAATGGACGTCAATTCCAAACAATGCATGATTTTCGTGAAGCAATCTTCACCATTTGGAATAACATTCCAGCCAGTCTTTTGCAAACGCTTATATCGACCATCCCAAAGCGAATCTTTGAAGTTATTCACAATGATGGCTGTGGAACTCACTACTGAGACCTCTTGTTGGGCACTTCCTACCCTGTTTAGGGTTTCTTTTTGGTGTGGTTTTAAACTTTTGACCAGCTAGTATTTAGACTAATTTCATAGTGTTCAAATTTTTCCTATTAAATGCTAAAAAGGTTTTTATTTTTATTTTTCCCATTTCTTATTTTCATCTTTGAAGCTTCACTCAAATAAGTGTTTGAGTCTAACAACGCAAAATGCATATTTTTCTTTATGTTTATTGGCCTTAAGATTTTGGTTAGCAATGCATGTCAGGTCGTAAAAGCACAACAAGCAGTTTGTTAGACTATGAATGTACATAACATACAATACATCAAGTCGTGAATATACAGAACATACATTATATAAGGTCATGAATATATATGTTCATTATATTAAGTCATGACTTTACACAATAGACATCGCATTAAGTCACAAATCTACACTAAATGCACTGTATAAATGCATGAATGTAAGCTATACGCATATATCATGTCACGACATGAATATATACATTATACAATGTATCAAGTCATAAATTAACCAATATGCATGGTATAGCCTTCGAATGTACCCGAAATGCATTGTATCAAATCATATAATGAATTTAAACAGTATATTAGGTATTAAATTATTAATGTAAATAAATTTCACTATATCAGTTCATGAACGTAGAAGTACGTACTGTTTGGAATTATGAATGTAAGCAACATGCACCTTATTAGAAAATACACTGTATTAAGTCACGACATGAATATAAGCGATATGATATGCACTGCATCAGGTACTAAGTATAAATGATATTTATTGCACTTGGTCGTATTATTACAAAACCTTTCAACTCGTGACAAATTGAAACTGTGTAAGTGACCAGAAGTTTGTTTTTAAATACGCGCAACACCACACGTCGACTATCTGCGCCATCCGTCACTAATTTATTAGTAAAAAACTAGAGAGAAGACAGCTAATTATCACCTCCTATCAACAGCTCTTGGGTTACATTAAAAAAAGTAGGATTGACCGTTACTGTGTAACGACTCACGGTTGAAAAGAAGAGCGTGTGTGGTAGCACTGTGAGTTGAACCTGCAATTCTCAAATTGTAAGTCAAGCTCTCTCACGACCTAGCTATTTTGGGCCTTGATGAAAAATATCACAATTTTATTACGTCGACTTATTTACATCGGATGATTTTACGAAATTAATTTTTGTACTGGATTTTTATTCATATAAAAAATGCGAAGGTATAATTTCATTTATCTACACTGCACGTTGTTGAAACATTTACGTTGAAGTTATTGCAGTGTAGTATAAAAGTTGAAATAATTTTTCTTTTAGACAGCGAGATCGTTTGATCTGCAGAAACCGTTTATACTCTGAGTGTTAAGTAACATATTTTTCAAATTTAGAAATAATATTTTAATATTGCTCGAATGACACAAAAACATCATGCATCAGTGAATCCACTATTACTCTGTTTATTTGCAACTTTAATCGCAATACTGAACTCACTAATTGGCTAACAAATCAAGCTAAATCAAATAATATCGCATTGCTTCATATTCACAGTAATTTATTAATAAGGTCAATCATCAATTGCTTACTATTTGTTTTTAGTTTGAAATTAAGTACAAAGCTACACAATTGGCTGTCTTTGCTCTGCTCATCAAGGGTATTGAAACCCGGTTTTTAGTGCTGAAAGTCTCCAGCATTATTAACTGGGACAGACTCGTAAATAAACAATATACTCTAGTCTAGCTCATGTTTTATGCTATTTAAAGTATTTTGAGAATTTGAGGTCAAATCCTGAAATCTATTATTGAAAAAACAAAGTACACTGATTTATTTTACTTTCCGCGTTACCCTTTGAAATATACTATTCAAAATAGTTTATAAATGAAGTTTGTCAATGTACTAAATCCACTTCCTGTTGCAACTGTTGTAAACAGAGTTCGGTACGTTCCAGACAGTCCTACAAAACATCAGAAATCCAATCCAATTGTTCAAAGTTGTGGTTATACGTTTTTGCTTTATGGTCATTTTAACGTCTTAATTTTGCTTAAGCACCAAAGAATGATAATTCAATCCTTTTGCGACAAGACTCTATTGAAGATAATTTCTCAACATGTACTTAGACATAAAATAGATCAGAACATTCATTTGTGTCCGGTTTGACATCTTAGATACGCCATTTCTCAATTGATTTTCTTATCATCCGATTCTTTTTGAAACAAACATCACTGTATCTTCTATTCCAACACACGTTTTACTAGTGATAACAAATAAAACATGTTTTTAATTAAACAAATGTTGATATTCGATAGAATTCCGTATCTGTTGATTTATTTACTTTTTGAAAAAAGTCCAATTTATATTTTGACGTCTTGTGAAACGTTATTATGTCTGTGTTCTTCAGAAATTATAAACATGTAATATAAAGTTGCTGTCGCTACTAGACCTTGTACTAACGACAATACCTGCATGTTTAAATAACTCTCTTTAAATTCCTGTCGGTGTCTGCTTATTTATATCGTTAACTGATAAGTGGCCTGCAATGTTTAAAATATCACCCGCAGTCAGGTGCTCCAAAGTACCCATTCCCCTCAAAATTAGACCCTTGAATATTTATGGACATCCATATTTTTATTTGATTATTAATACTGACATATTAACCCAGCTGAAAGCTGTTAAAGTAACTGCAAAAGTGTAGAACTACTTTGTTTTCTTGGAATCGTTTTTGTTGAAGACAAATGACAATTGTATTTTTACACGTTTATATACTGTTTCATTTTCAAAGGAAATGTACTCATTTGCGGGAGGTATTACTACGTACAACATTTAAACTGTTTTCCTCCAACACAGTCTAAAAGACATAACATTGTATTATCTTCTGAATTTTGGAGTTACCAATACGGAAATTTAATAAATATTAAGTATTTTGTACCTGAAGAGCTTACTATATAATATATGGGTTAAACGGTCAAGTTAGAAACTACTTAAGGTTCAAATATAACCATCCCTAACTTAGAACTATTTATATGAAAGAAGACAACCACTGAAACCTATACATTGATATAGTGGTATTAAGTATAACATAGACCACAGCTGAAAGAACGGAGCATGTTTAGAAGCAAATCGTGGCTCGAACGTTGGACCTTCGTATCCGCAGTCTGACACACTAACCACTATGTCAGGCACAACTTATGTACTGTGGGAAGCGTTAAAAGTAACTGAAAGTTTTAATGTTGCACATTTAGTCATTTCAATTTTAAAGTAAGTGGTAACTCTGCTAAAAGAAACGTGGATTTATTCACGATAATTAATTAATGAATAAAATATTCTACAATTAGTTTACTGAAAAGTTAATATCCTGAAGTTTAGAACCAAAAATCCATTTGATGTAGAGAAAATGAGATTAATTTGACTGAAACAGATTTGAAACTTGTTTATAGTTTTTTCAAGTTCATAAAATAATAATTGGATTTATAACATACTAATATACATACCCGTTCAACTCACGGGGAAACAACGCTGGGGAGAAGGGGACAACTCTGTATGCGTCACCATGTTACTTCACGTGGAGTTCTTGAACCATAGAAGGTTTAATGACAATCAATCCAGTGATTGGCCAGCAAATACACAGAGAACTTTACTAAATAATGATTTTATAGTAGCTGTGCCAGGCCATAACTAATGTCAACCACTTCCTTCTCGAGTACTTATATACAAACTATACATTTGTATGCAATCTTAAATGAAAATCATTGATTATTCAATCTACGGTCGTGAGTGAACATTTATTAGGGGTTATTTTACATCTTTTCGATTCATCACAATTCACTTTAGTATAGAGAAACTGTTCGCAGGACATCTTTATTGTCTGGAGTCACTCGGTGGAACCTAGTGCGTGACCAAAAAATTGACCATCCCCTTGAATTATTTATGGAGATCAAATCCAATGAGAGCTTAAGTCACTCCATTTGTTCAGTCTCCTCTTTTTCAATGGACATAAGACCAATTTAGCATGATTGGCGTTATAGTTGATTGGGTTAAAGTTTGCATCAGCATATAGCAGTAAAAACGGGAGGATGCTTGTGTGCTGTAATCCTTATAACATAAGTCATATATGATTGCATTCAGCATGATTTAGGACTCAGTACTTCCGATCATACCATACTTTTTCCATTTTCATGTACATGGAGTGACTATAAAATAACGATTTAATAATATTTTTCTATATTATTTTTAAATTGGTATGTGTTTGCTGTATGGTTGGTAAACGAAGAATGATACATATGTAAAAAGTAGTTTATTCTACATGTTGTAGGTTTACTGGATTTCATTTTGGATGATCTGTTTTATGCTTTGTTGTCCGGCATAAAGGTCAGCCTAGTATACTGACATAGAGTTCATTCACGGCTGCGAACACTTATTCAATCAGACATCTTATTGTTGCAGAGAACCTCACTGACAGGCATCCGTCGTATGCCTGTGTTATAAATGAGGGTCTCCCTTTTCCTATTGTCCAGGCAACTGCATTATTAGCTTTAAATCGGCTAAACATTCTACTAGTTGTATTTTGAGACACTAACAGTCACTTTGTAATACTAATTGTAACTGTTTTTCTTACGTGAGTGAAACATCCAAACGTCTTCTTTTAAAGCCTGACCATTGTCCATGAGCCACTTGAAAATTTTCATTATTAATAAATGGTATGATAACAGTGGCAGTCTTAAGAAAATACTAGCAAATCTTATGTGTGTGGTATATATCATTACACACATAAGTTAAACACTTAATGCCCGTCCTATATTTTATTTATTCAACGATAAACTTCGAGACAAAATTTTAATATAAATTATTTCTTTATGCAAGTCTTTCTTTATAAATATTGATTTAGAAGTATGGCGGAACGATAACTGTTTATACATATCGTTAAAACTTCGTGTTTTTTGTTTTGTTTTTCACATTTCTGTTTCGACATTGAATTTAAGCAATAATTCATGTGACTTTAACGTTGTAAATCCGTAGACGTACCGCTGTCTCAATAGCGGACTTTTAGCAAAGCAAGTAATTCTGTGCTGTATATCTTGTTTGTTTCAACCCTTTTAGCAAAGGTATAAAAAAGAATTATGCGCGCGTAATCGTCCCTAATTTTGTACTGATACACCAAAGAAAAGAGAACAAGCTACGATCAATCACCGCCAGTTCTCAGGCTAAAACCCGTTTACTACAATAGATATGCTGTATTTGTATCTTTCCTCAATTATTCAGTATACCCCACTAATAATAACCTGCATGATGATAGTCAAAACATATCTCTTTTTATTTTTTTCTTTGTATTTCTCAAATTTTGTAATATCTTGATGCTAGCTATTGTAGAAGCGTAGGTGTTTTGATGAGGTTACAAATCATTTCGTCAAATCATGGATCATCGTTTTCTATGTATAGATATGATAGATGAAGGTATTAAGTAGTAATAATGTCAACATATCACATCAAACAAGCAATGTAATATCTTCATGTTAGTTCTTATGGAAGGATAATTGTTTTGGTAAGTTTCCAGAACATTCCGACTTATGATGGATCATCGTTTTCTATGTAAAGATATGATAGATAAGGGTATTAAATAATAATAATTCAAGTGCATCATATCAAATAAGCAATGGCTAGAAATATGCTCACAAGCTTTATTTTTTACTCTTTTTTTAAGGTCCGAAGAAAGTTTTCAGTCGCGAATGCATAACAAAATATAAATGTTTTATGTTCACTCTTCAGTACATAAAAAGTCACATTGCGTCTGCAGATAAAATCTTTCGTTCTTGCTGAACGTCAGGGTTATCTTGTACAAACACAGCCTCTTCCACCACCAAAAGCTGCCTCGAATGTTAGGTCCATGTCTCAACAAGTACGTATTTGCTCATTGCGCGGAATTCAGCATAATAACCCTTGCCATGTAAACTACAAATCAATAAAGTTTATTGAGTTGTATAGAAATAAGGAGCAGCATGTTTTTAATATCAAGATCCGTGGAGTATTAAAAACCAAAAGAAAGTAGGTAGTTTTCTGCCATTAAATACAGTAAAATACTATACGTTACATATAAATCATATAATAATAGCATCTAACAAATCTCCTTCGAATACTTTGTTAATAGAGAAAACTCTGGGCATTGATCGTTCTCGTTTATATTTTGTGTTAAGAACTATCGAGAACTGAGAAATTATTAATAAATACTTGACTTCTGTAATATGATGAGAAACTAAAATAAATGCAAGTTTTTTTTCTATATTTGTTCGTATAAAAAGAAGGGCTTTCTTTATTTTCGTTGCATGGATGTTAGTTACAATGATGTTTCTGATTAACTCGATATAAGCTATTTTTTAAGCAGGACGTTTTTACTTGAGGTATTGAAACTAGTGTGGACATATAAATATTATATTAATTTTATACTGTTTTACGAGAATAATTAACCAACTAAAAATGCTCTGACTACATATTCTAACTAACTCAATTTTCATTTATTTTGAAAGAAAATTTTTATAATCCTGTTTAATCCTATGTTACATCTGACGAAAAAATAACGTTTTCTGCATTGGACAATTTGGTCTTTTCTTTGCGAGCTTGTAAAGCGAGTTGAAATAAGTTTATCTGAAATTTCCTTTGCACTATCCGTAATTTTTAATGTAGCATAATAAAAGTATATTTTATTTTATTCACTAAAAACCTTACGTACCTCTTAGATCACAATATTAGCTTCCTGCACGTTTTAAATCGTTGTAGCTTAATTACTAAGTTACATTTTTCCATATGTAGAAATAACCGAATTACAATTATGATTTATTTCAGAAAACGTTTCTTATAGAACACTTCTGCTTTTCTTTTCTACACATAAATAAATCAAAACAAACTATCGTTGGTTGAGTAGGGTTAATTAGTTATCGGAATATTTGATGAAAACCTTAAGCAGTAAATGACAACTCAACAGAAGGTTCAAGAACTTAGGAATTTGATGTGTCACATAGACATACAACGTGTCATGTATTGTCTGGCTTTCGCTAATGATAATTGAAACTTTTAAATACTTTCTTACAGTTATGGGACTACTACATAAAACAATATTGAAATAACTTCTCAATTTTTCACAAATGATATTACTTTACTTACTATGGAAGTATATTTCCAAAACAGTCAACTATAATAAAATAATTGAAAAGCATTCAATAGACATTTTAATGTATTAGTGGTTGATACATTTTTTTTCAAAGTTTCGTGGTTTTTTTTTATATGCAAAAACGGCTCGTTTTGGGTTCAGAAAATATTTTAAATAGAAGAGCGAACAACGTTTCGACCTTCTTCGGTCATCGTCAGGTTCACAAAGAAAGAGGTAACTGACCACATGTTTGGAAGGAGCTGTGTAACTGAGTGTTGCAATGTAGAGGGCAGGGTTAGATGTTTGAATATATAATTTTATCTATAATATTAATATAGGTATAATGGCGTTCCTTTATATTGGTTTATTTTGGGTTTAAGTTGTTGTATAAGTAAGGCTTCTTTAATTTTTCGTTTGTTTATGTTTGTTTCTTTATTTAGTATTTTAGTGTTTTCTATGGTTATGTTGTGTTCATTTCACTTGCAGTGTTCGAAAACGTGTGAAGGCGACTTTTCATGTTCTTTGAATCTGGTTTCCATTTTTCTACTTGTTTCTTCTATATAGAAGTCGTGGCAGTTGTCACATTGTATTTTATAAATAATGTTGATGTGGTGTTTGTCAGTGTAGTTCTTACATAGTATAGACCTTAGTTTTGTGCCTGGTTTTTGAATAAATTTAGTGTTAACTGGAATGTTATATTTTGTTACTAGTTTTTGCCAAATGTTGGTAAATATAACAAAATATAACATTCCAGTTAACACTAAATTTATTCAAAAACCAGGCACAAAACTTATGTCTATACTATGTAAGAACTACACTGACAAACACCACACCAACATTATTTATAAAATACAATGTGACAACTGCCACGACTTCTATATAGGAGAAACAAGTAGAAAAATGGAAACCAGATTCAAAGAACATAAAAAGTCACCTTCACACGTTTTCGAACACTGCAAGTCAAATGGACACAATATAATCATGGAAAACACTAAAATACTAAATAAAGAAACAAACATAAACAAACGAAAAATTAAAGAAGCCTTACTTATACAACAACTTAAACCCAAAATAAACCAATATAAAGGAACACCATTATACCTATATTAATATTATAGATTATTATATATTCAAACATCAAACCGCGCCCTCTACATTGCGACACTCAGTTATACAACCCCTTCCAAACATGTGGTCAGCTTCCGGTCAGTTACCTCTTTCTTTGTGAACCTGACGATGACCGAAGAAGGTCGAAACGTTGTTCGCTCTTCTATTTAAAATATTTTCTGAACCCAAAACGAGCCGATTTTACATATAAAATTCTCAATAAGTGGGTTTCTCGACATCACTGATTTCGTGGTTTTTCTTTGCATATTTGGCGTGGATTACATAGAAATATCTCAAAAGTTATGGGATTAACTAGAGTTTGTTTTTGAATTTCGCGTAATGCTACACGAGAGCTATCTGCGCTAGCCGTCCCTAATTCAGCAGTGTAAGACTAGAGGGAAGGCAGCTAGTCATCACCACCCACCTCCAATTCTTGGGTTACTCTTTTACTAACGAATAGTGAGATTGAAATACCAAAGCAAATGCAAAGAATTAGAAATTTTAATAACATACAACCTCAATGTATATTGAGATTCTTTTATTTTTTATGATAATAATTACCTAAGAGCAACAAGTTCAGTTGAATAATTTAAATTAATTTTATGTCACGATGTTCTCCTTGAACGTTCCGAAAAGGCCAAGTAGAAATAAAAACAAAACTATGAATCCCAAGATTTATGGGTCAAGTTCCATTCACGCAAAAATGTGCTCTAGAAGCTATAAGAGTCAAATCCCACTTTTCGATCAGACAAAAAGAAGAAGCCAAGAAGTAGGTAGAGTGTCCTGTAGACAAACTAATTTTATCCTAATCTGTCCTCCATCGGTACGTCTGTTTACTTACAAGGCTAGAAGCTGGGTTTCGATGTAGGTGGTGGTCAGGGCACAGATAGCCAGTTGTGTTGCTTTGTGTTTAACTTCATATAAACCAAACATTCTAATCTATCAGTTCAAACGTAGGGAGGTGCTATGCGCGAACAGTCATTTGCACAAAAACTCCAACCTAACTGGTTATCATTATATTAGGTATCAGAGGTAATCTCTGTTGAATAATCGAGAAACTAACTGTTTATATATACTTTCAAGTAATATTAACTTACGTTATACACTACTGATCATATCAATGCCTTCTAACAATTAATTACCTATAAAATATTTATCATGTATAGTTACTAAAATAGAAGACTATCATAACTCTTAAATGGTTACACTTGTTAGATCTCTTACATGGAAGAAAAAGTATAAAACCGAATTGTAAATCGTGAGTGATTACACGTTTTAGATCTCGTATACGGTAATAAAAGAAATGGAAACACTTGCAGTTCTGAAATTATTTAATTTTTTTTTAAATCTCATTCACAGAAACAAATGAATTAGAAACTAATTGCAACTCCTAATTGGTTACACTTGTTAAATATCCACATGAACACAAACAAGTAACTACTTGTAATCATTGGGTAATTACACTCGTTAGATCTCGTACATGGAATTAAACGAACAGAAAGGAATCATTCCTTGAGGAATTACGTTTGCTGGACTTCCATAAAGAAATAAAGAATCAGAAACTATTTGTCATAAATAGTGTTGACTTTGTAACCTGTTTTCTGTCTTTATTTTGAAGGTTCTTTTTTTATACAGACTTTACTTGTGTCAAATCTTCAATTTTTCCGGGTGCGGTATTTTATTAAGCTGTCGGATTGTCAATTTCAATCAGGGCACCAGAAAATCAATTGATTCAAAAACGCTATCTTATAAATCTAAATAGTTTCAAACAATTAGAAATTTTAATTGCTGCAGTGGATTACTTAGATCCGAAACTGATGGTTTGCACATATAACTGTTTACACGGCAACTCTTCGAAGAGCATTTAGGCAGAAACTACTGAGTTCTGCAGACATTGATAGCTTGTAAACAAAAATCTATTACTCCATGTCATGTTATTCTTGACTATATAATGCAATTCTTTCATTTTGTTCATGGAGTGGTTGTGGTTTTGTTGTACTGCTCAATGACTCAAAACGTTACTGATAAGAAAATTTATTGGAGGTAGTAAAAATGTCACGCAGAACTGGTTGTAACAGTGCCTTGTGGTAAACATTTTACGCAGAACTAGTTGTAAGTGGGCAGGTTGCATTAAACAGTGCTCATTTAAATTGGTATGTATTAATTCCGAAGTAGTTACCAAGGAAATTAGTTTTCTTTCTTCTAATAAAAATCTGCCTTCGGTGTGTTTGTATGTAATAAATACCTAAAACAATTTGACTTTCAATCTAAAGACATCGTTGAAAAATATTTTGATCTCATAAAATATAATTTTGTTTAGTCATGTTTGGTATCACAGAATATTGATGAAACTGAATATAAACGTCCTTGTTCTTAACAGTTGTTGTTGTTTGTTATTAATCACAGAGATATGCAGGGGGCTCTCTGTGCTCTACTTCTCACGGATATCGAAACTTGCTTGTTAGCAATATGAGTCTGCATATACCACTGTTACTCTTTGCTTTTCATAATACGACCGAATGAATATATTCGTTATTAGTAATAGAAAGGGCTACTTACGTAAGCAGCGCTTATTGTCCTATGTTTCGAAAGATAAGGCTTAATTTTAGCCTTTTTATTTATAACAACGAGTCGGATATAATTATTTGTTTTGAAAGAACAGTGCCTTGTTATCGTTTTTTAATGGTTTCAATTTGATATAATACTTACGTTATTATTACAAATTTAAATTACTTAGAGCGGTCAAGTTCGTCGTACGTGTGCCATTAAAAGAAATAATTTTCAATCTTACAGGCTTCTTCTACTTCAGAAGTATCATTTTCAAGCTTTTTTGTTTAAAAATCATGTGTTTTCGTTTCATTATTTCCAAAAAATCAATTTAGGAGATAATTAAGTTCCAAGGGATTCCAATAATCAATTGCTTTAAAAATTATCTTCATATTTCTAATTAATTATTCTGGGATTCTTCATTGAAACTAAGGTGCTGCTAGTTTTTGATAAGGAGGATTCTCAATGTAAAGCTCTAAAAATGGCAGTGGAAAAACTCCAGTACGAATACGTCGTTGTTACCAGTGGTACACAAGCCCTCGATCGTATACGAAACAGCCATTACCACCTAGTGATTGTAGACACTCGTCACCCGTGTGGATTCGACCCTTTTCTTTTCGCTAGGTGAGAAAATTTTACTTTTGTCTGATCTTTTAAATGGAGAAACTTAACTGAAATTGCTAAACATAAAATGCATTTAAAAAGTATTTCGTTTATTTTTCATGTTGTTTTCCTACATATGTGACGAAACTATTTATTTGCCGTTTAAGCATAAAGCTACACGATAGGCTATCTGTGCTCTTCCCACCACAAGTATCGAAACCCGACTTTTACCTTTGTAGGCTCATAGACATAGTTCTGTACAACTGGTGGGCGAAGGACGAACCCTTTATATTTTAGGTAACAATATATGATGAACAAATTATTGTTTGCAATTACATATAACACAGTTAAGGTTCAACAATATAAATTTATGTATATTATAAGAATAACATTTATGATTTACTCTGTTTTATTTGACAAAGTAAACCTAGAATAACTGTGTTTATTTATAGCTTAAGCAACTTGTACTAATACCGTACGCTCATTAATACTCCCACTTGTTAAACTGGCGAACAATAAAACTCTATTGATCTAACAGATGTAATGAAACGTCATATTTTTTATTATGATTTGAAATGTTATTTTTGCACACTTCTTATTTGAGATCAGCAATAACATTAAGAGTATTGTGATAAAAATGACAGTCGTCAAACACAATTTTCATTGTATACAGAAAGCTATATTTTTGCCCATTGTCCAGGTGTACCTGTTCAAGCCTGGCATAGTAGTTAGTGTGCTCCGACTGGGTTCTAGCATACAGTTTCCTTTCCCATCGCCACAAAAACGCACTTCGTACTTTGGAGCCGTAAGTGCACAACAAGAGTGGCAGTCAAATTCAACTACTCAATAAAACAAAAGTACTTCAACAGCTGACGGAAGATGCTTTAAACTAGTTAGTCTTCTATCATTTCAAAATTAGAGACGACTGTAGATAGATAGCCCTATGTGAAGCTTTACATCATAATTCCAAAATAAACAAATCCAGTCACGCTTTTCAAACAACTAAAATATCTTAGGTTATGAGTGGTAATTATAGGAGTATACAACAAAACCATTTATTTTTATTGGTGTTTCAGTCTAAATATTAATATACAGCTTGTATTAACTGAATACATATATTGTGTTATCAAATATATATATATTTTTTTTAAAATCCAGTCGTTCATAGAAGTTTGGACTGTTATTTAGGAGGAAGAAAATTTGAAAATGTGATGGGCGTTAAGTTAATGTATGGGATGTTTTCAAAGTTTAGAAAATAATGTAAACCATATATTAAAAATGAATCACGATAGAATTTGGTAATGAATCTGTTAGAATGAATTACTGTGTTAATGCTGTGAATATTGAATTTGTGTATCAATAAAGAAATAAATACAGAGAGAGATTAAAAAGTAAGTGAAATTTCTATAAGGTATAATTTATTTTTAAAGTTAGACCTGTCAATAGACATTAGTTACACTAACCGTTAAAGAAATAAATAACGTTTTTATTATCGTTAAGTGTACTATACCATTGTACCTTCTAATGGATACGCCAAAAGCATTTGGCAAAAACATATTGAGAGAGAAGAAAACAGTCTATCACGCCTTGTCGAATAGGAAGACAAATGAGAAAGGGAAATACTCGCTTTTTGTGCTAATTCCAACGTGTATATTGTTACTAACTGTTCCCATCATTAACGGTAAACAGCTACTATAAACGACTGTCATCCCAAGAAGCTTTTCAGTGTAATGATATTTTAAAGTTTGTTCCACCTTTCTCTCAAACTTGATTTTAAGCACACCCTACTTGATATTAACAAATTTATGTTATACTTTTTGTGGTTTTCAAAATTTGGAAAGAATAAAAATAAACATGCTCTTAAAAATATGATTTTCAGAAATGTTAAAAACTCGTTCAGTAATTCCTGAGTACAATTGCTTTAAATAAATAAATGTATAAAGTAGAGATGCAATAGTCAAAATCGAAAGCAGTATCTGTATATACATATATTATTCTTTGTGAACGTTTAGATGGCTAACAGCCACCGTTACTTTACATACACTGCTGGCCAAAATCTTAAGATCAATAAACATAAGGAAAAAATACGCAATTTGCGGTGTTAGACTCAACTACTTATTTGAATAGAGCTTTGAAAGATGAAAATAAGAAGAGGGAAAATAAAAATAAAAAACGTTTTTAGCATTTAACAGGAAAAATGCGAATACTGTGAAATTAGCCTAAATACTCGCTGGTCAAAAGTTTTTTTGACCAAAATAAATATATACGTGAATATATTTACAAAAATATATTATTGTCTGTGAATGTTTAAATAAATAACAGCCACCGTTACTGTATATAATATACATACGATCGACAGTATGCGTACAATAGAGTATAACTCTAACAGAAACAGCTGTTAGACCAATGTATTGTCACATTAATATGTTTGATTTGTCCAATGACAGCAAACGTATCTAACATGTGTCAACATTTGGTAATGTAATTTCTTCTTTTAGCAAAATATAAACATTTACCTTCAAATTATGAAAATGTTAAACTGTTATAATATCTTGAAGTTAATAAGTCTTTGAATGTCAAAGTTGTCACATTATTTATGTGGCCTGATACAACTTACAGGACATTGCAAAGAAAACACATACAATAATTTATGTAAATATTTTTAAGCCTTTTTAAACACTATAATCTGTGTAGATGTGTTGAGCTAAAGTTAGGTAAAACGTTATCGTAGAATATCAGGCTTTTAAATATTCATGACAAGTTTTAAAAATAGTTTATAAGTACAAAAGCTATTTCTGTTTACAACATACACTAATACGTATTACTGTTTATCACAAGTGTTAATATAAAAAATTTTTGTTGTGTAAATCTTGTGGCCCGTGAAAATTCTAATAAATAAGTTTATCGTGACATGTGAAGTATAAATTAAACCTAATTGGTACTGGACTATGTGGTAAAAAACATTTATAAACAATGATAAACTTGTATTTGTTGCATACATATTTCCATGATATATTGTTGAAGCTGTAAAGTAGTGATAAAGCCAGAAACTTAATTATAGAAATTAATGACCTTATGACGTCACATTTAGTTTGTTTGACTTCACTGGACCCTCATTGTTTCGCTTTACAGCTTCTTCAATGGCTTTACACTAATACACACGACAATTTGACAATATTAAACGTAATATTGAAGCTTTAAACCGTCAATACGATTTATGCTTGAATGGAAGTATTCTGAGGAAGCCGTAACGCGAAACAATAAGTGTCTAATAAAATAAAACAACTTGTATTATAATACAATAAGGTCATTTATTTCTTTAATTAACATATATTTTAAACTCCCATATGTGTTACAGAAATTAGATAAATAAAGAAGTTTATTAGATCACATATTGATTAAACGCAGCAGTGAACAGCTTAGTTAACTATGATACAAACATCACAAAAATTCAAAATAATGATAAACAGACGAGTTTTATTTATATGGTGTCTGTTTACCATTATGGTTACAAATAACATATTGATATGATTCAAACTTAAAAATGCCGGCTATTTAGATTAGCTTTATGTGGACAGAGAGATGCAAAAATATGTTATGACGAGAGGACGGACGTCACCGACACGTATTGAATGTAGGAAAGCTGAACCAATTGAACGTTAGATTTTGATCTAAAATAAAAGTTACTTGTATAGAACTCATTTTTTACCTCATTATTTAGATCAGTGCATTGCATCAACTATTACAGTCTCACTAATATCACTGTCAAATAGTTTCACTGATCTATGTTCATCAGCTATAGCATCCTTCAACTTCATAAGAATTTTCCAGTATAGCTGTTCTCTAGATTAACACATACATTGTTACAACTGGCCATAATAGTAAGTAAACCAGCTTAAAGTAGTATTAATGATGTGGCAACTGGAAAGAGTGGTAAACAAACACGTTAACACTGAAAATAAATTTCCTCTTCTTTATTGTGTGAAACACACCTGCTTGGCGTAGTGTAGATCTTATGATAATGTATAAATCAACCAGCAAGAATTGCTACAATGACCATACCTGTCAGTCAACGAGTTGACAGCAGAACGGGCCTTTTTCCAACGAGGAAAGTAATGTAGGCATTGCTGATTGGTGTACAACTGAGTGATAGCTTACTCTAGCAACCAGGGTTTGATTGTTAAGTAAAACAAAACAAAAACTTATCACGTAATATTGGTACTGTTTTTAGCGCTGTTAGTCTGCAGATATGTTCTCTGTATATGTAGAAAGAATCTGGTTTGGCAGTATTGAACTTGAATGAGTCAGGTATGAATATTTATTACAAGGATGCGTTTGCTTCTTTTTTCAATAATAGAAACAGAGACAAATTTTTAGTGTTAATATTAATTTATTAAGGGAATTACGTTACTGTATGAAATGGGTGTAATGAACCCCAACCGTTCCACACAAGCAGAAATAATCTAATGAATACGAGCTTACGTGCCGAGAAACATGTAATTCACCTTCCAAGATACGTGCTTCAAGCAGTAAATTTTGTCGTTGAGGATGATTTTCACTTCTTCTCCTCACTTTGATCTACTAGTGGCGCTACCTAGCAGCTTCAGCTAATTTTATGCTGTTTTTTCTTACTATTTACCCGTAATTATTGTACAAATTCAAAAAATCATCTTGACATTGTGATGAAACCATATTTAACGTTTTTCTGCAGGTCGTTTCGTCTATCCAAAGATAACCATTACAGCTGTTTTGTTGCAGTTGTGAAACGAAGGTGGGTAATTATGATTCCTTTTAAATTGTTAGCACTATAA
Organism: Carcinoscorpius rotundicauda; assembly: GCA_011833715.1. NCBI lineage: Eukaryota > Metazoa > Arthropoda > Merostomata > Xiphosura > Limulidae > Carcinoscorpius > Carcinoscorpius rotundicauda. Next base: position 53,198,664 of record CM022399.1, on the reverse strand, counting down.
AAATATATTTTCTTCACTTTTCAAAAGGAAACTCGTTGAAATATTTTTAAAATATTCGTAACTTATAACCTATTTATTGTAACTTACTTAAATCCAATATACACACAAAAATTCAACTTCGTTTACTGTACATTTGTAAAGTAAATTACATCACGTAAGTTTAAAGATATCAGTTCTTTTTTGATGTTTTTTTACAGTTTGTTTAAGCACCACTTTTAAATAGTGTGTAATTCTTTTTCAAAACTTCAGATACGTGTAGTTCAATATTTTAAGAAAATAAGCCAGCCTCGTAGCCAAAGTTTTTTTTTATGATCCTTCCTTACAGTTTGGCAGAAAAAGAAGACTCTTTCATATTTAAAATATTGACTGCTGGATTTGACAGGGTAAGTTACTTATATTTTGAATACTGCATATTCTAAAGCAAATTTCTGTGTGGTGTTTTTCTTATAGAGTAAATAGCTTTGCGTTATTATTAATACCAGTGTTATACTAAACGGGTTAACTACCGAGAATCTGAAGTTTAGGATCAAACTGAAAATTAACGTATGTTAAATAAAGCAATATTTTTAATGCGGTCGATTCGACAGAACAAGTAATACTTTGTGTTTATTGATGGATTCTGTTAAGAGGACATTGTTGTATTATTTATGTTTTGAGACCTACCTTAACAAGGTAGTTAAAGCAAGAATTTAAACATGAATGTAACAGGTCAAACATTTTGCAACACTTTGAAACTGTGATTGTAAAATGTTTGTTGTACTGAGTTTTAAATGCATAATGCAATACGATGAATAATATTGTCTCTTGAATGACGTAAGAGACAAGGTAACGAATGCAACTTTTGGATTGAAAACAGTTAGTAACAGAACAATGTAATTTCTAACCTCAACAGGATTAAAAGTGTTACCAACTTAAAACTTAATTCAAAATTAAGATTGTTGGTTTGTTTGTTGTTAAGCCCAATAGGCTTATCTTACTCTGTCCACCTCGGATACCTGGATTTTAGCGTCTTATCACCGGATCGCAGAGAACAAACATTGTGAGACACGCTATATTTTAATTTGTTATTCGGTAGAGTATGTAATGGAATGTTTAGTGTTGTAGAGTTGACAACTAGACATAAAAAGGTAAATATCAAAACAGTAGGGCCTGTAACAACACAACAACTTCACTGCTGGATTCATCACTCCAAGTAATTCTTTACTTTCATTGATATTTACAAAAGAATGAACAATTCTACGTTTTGAGTTCTAGAAACAGCACAGTTGGTTATGTAGTAGTTTGGATACTCGAAACTATACGATACGTAATACAATGTTGTAAAGGCTAGACATGGCATGTTAAGTAATTCTTTTGGGATTTATTAAAAATGGCATTAATGGCATGGATTTATTAAATAATAACACGTGATTTTGACTGCTAAATACGACACAGTAATTGCTGCAACATTTTGAACATTGGGCATGACAGGGTAAGTAATTCAACATTGTAAGTATGGAACTGATAGGAAAGGTAGTTTTGTATTTTAAGTGTTGGAAACAAAGTGGTAAATAATTCACTGTAAGTAGAATTACACTTTATTGGGATAAACAATAATACGTTTTGAGATATAGATTCGAAAGGACACATAGTATTACATTTTGAAGCGGTTGACTTTATTTGTACATAATGCTACGTTTCAGAGTGGTTTATTTGACGAGATTTTCGAAATAGTAGATTTAACAAAGTACAAGAAGTTTCATTTCAAGTGGTAGATTCGATAGATAACAAAACGTTTCGTTTAAAGTGGATGATTCGACAAGGTATGTAAGTCTTTTAAAAAAAGATGTTTGACAGGGTACCGACCTCTACATCTTGCATTTTAATGCCTCATATTGAAGAGAACATATCCTACTATTGGCCCTTACTTCAGTATAATGAATGTTAGCACCCTCTTCCATTTGTATTAAAGTGGTATCAGCTACGATGATGAAAAGGGAGATTGAGTGAAAAGAATAGCCTCTAAAGTCACAGAGTTCTAATCCCAGTGAGCATGTAAGGACCTTTTGGAAGACGTGTCGCTAAAAATTTTCTATAAACTACTATTTCACTTTAACTGTCGAGCACAACTAAGGACCTCACAAACACTCGAGATTCCAGATATTGTTTACTCTTGGAGATGGCTAACCTCCCTATTGAAATTAAATGTCGTTATGTGTAAAAATGTAAAACCGCCCCTATTTCGTATTTAATTATGATCTTGAGAATTGTTATTTGTATCAATGACTGGTCATCAGATGCCTAAATTGTGTAAAATTAATTAAATCGAGGGGTGTAGCTAATTATGCATTGATTTTACCTCACCATAACTAAGACATAATAAATGTCAGAAGGTTGAAACGTTGTTCCCTAATCTATTTTTATAAAAGTTTTAATACCCATACCAGCTGTCCTGAGGTGCATTTTTTCTTTAAGTGGGTTTCTTGTCATCACGGAATACACCCTAAGTTTTTTAATTAACCTATATTCGGTAGTTTTCCGTATTCATTCTATGACTTACTTCTCTATGGGATTTCTGATGACCAACAAGCGTCACAGTGTAATATTACTATTGTCACATTTTTTATACTGCTGCTTCAATGAAAATTACTTCTTCAATCTCTTTCGATACAGGTGTGATCCCAAAATACGTTTTTTATATTATACCTTTAAAAGCATTATTTTCTCAACTACCAAAAAATTGTTCACATCCACGTTTGCAAATGATATTGCAGTGTGGTTTATGCGTGAAATTCCAGTGTTTGTCAAGTACAAAATGGTTTAACTGGTTCATGAGTTAATGCTCATCGTGGAGGCTAATAATGAAACTTTTTAAAACACCGTTATATAATTTAAAATGTTGTTTATGTCCTTGTTAAGTCAAGAAAATTGCCAAAATCTTTTTTTTTTTACCTTATCAAGTCTTTATTTTGCACTTTAATGGGGTATAGATGCATGGAAACACTTTTAATGCCTGATAATTAGTTCACGGTTTCAAACCGTACAAAATGCATATTATTACATTTCACGTTATGTACACCTATTATCTATAAACGTTCTTTACTAAGCTATAAGTAGCAAAATGTCGGCTTCTATCACTTGACAAACCTTACTTTAGCAAAGCAGGTGACCGAAACTCTTTAACGTAATTTTCATGACTTGATCTTTGTTCGTGGTTGTTGGCAACTACAACCTATCATAAAGTACATAATAGTTTGTTTCATCGTTTGCTCATTTTTTTTGTCTTCAGTTATGCCACTATATCGCAGTGGAGAAAAACAATAATTACTTATGCATGCATGTCTTTTAACCTTCTGGGTGCTCTTGTTCAAAGTAGCCTCTATGCTCCGTATTGTTTTCCTGATGTTCTTTAAATCACCTAAGTTTTTTTTTATATATTTAAATTCCCCCTCTCATGGAGAAGTTGAAGAATGAGTAATTCCCAACTGAAAGCCCTTGGCTCTATGCCTAAATTACTATACTATTTTTCTCTATATATGATAGTCAGTTAGAGTCAAGATGCCAAAGGAAAGGAACTCCCAGATGTTCAGAGAGGAATTTTTATTGAATTTGGCGTTGATGGCATGAGTGTCTGATATTTCAGTAAAGCCTACTAATACTCAGATAAACTGTAGGTAATGTGCTGAAGAAATGAAGATGTTTGGATATGAAGATATAAAGTATTTATTAAGAAATATAAAATTAATCATTTCTTCATTTGTGCGAAACGATTATGAAATAAAACTGCACATGTAAAATTAAATTAAAGGTATGGTGCCTTAAAACAACTTCAGGACTGCAGTCCAGGTTATCCACATTAGACAAGAACCTCTGTGCTACTAGATAATACATACACGCTGCGGGTTGTGACCATTCAGTTCAATGCAAAGTGATGGTCACTCATTATACTTTAAGGATCGAAGAATGAACACTCATCGCGTTTAGTGATAAATTCTGCTTTTATTGTTGGTTGAGAAATGCTTTGAATATGATTGTTTCACTTTGACTTAGACGTAGATCTCTTTTTAACTGATTTGAACGTGACCTTAAAGCGTTAGGGAATGTCTTGTCACAGGTAATATTCTTCACAAGGCTGTGTTGTCTGAATTGATACCCTGTGAGAAAAAACGCAAAATATCATAGAGCGTTGTGTTCAACAAGATTATTTGTGGTTTTGAAGTTAAGCCAAAAGCCACATAATGGGCTATCTGTGTTCTGCCCCCATTGATATATGAACCAGATTTTTAGCATTGTAAGTCCTGTAAAGGATTTACTATAATATATTTATTTTACTATCTAGGTTTGTTTCAATTTAATATATATTTAGAGATGCATATAACATATGTTGTTAAACGTGTATTGCAAAAGCCCCGCCTGCTCTCTAAACTTGTAGAAGAATCTTGAAAATAAGAATCAACAGTGTACTATGTGTGTAAAATACCAGTATTGTTGTCTTAGCTTAAATTTCTAGCAAACCTCTTCTCAAGCTTATAGAAGGTATTCTTCGCAACATGCGGGGAGGTAGTTTAATAATATTCTTGGTACGTTACAGTCAGTACACTATAAACCTCGAAAGCTATAACTGTGATAAATGCTTATTAATCGGAAAACTACAGGTACTTGACCAGGAACGTTTATATATTTCGAACATTACAAACTGTTTAACTTCGATTAATTAACTTCGGACGTTAGTAATTCTACGAAAACATTAAATATTATCACCAGCGTAAAACCTTCGCCTGCTCAATAAAGCAGCCAGCTAGTTAACCGTCAAGAAAAGTATACCTGTGTATCAATATAGAATTAATTCCCTATCCATGAACCGCCGATTAAAGATTCAGCTCAAGACCACATAGAAAGCTCTTTAATGTTTATACGTTTGTAAAATTTTATATATAAATTATTGTTTGTAATAATCGTTATCATAAATTGTATTGTTGTTTGTATATTAACATATACATGTGTTAGAAAAGAAAATTGTATGTGTCAATCTTGCTGGCAAATATCATAAATTTGATACATAGTAAAATTCAATTAACGTTTAAATAGAAATCAAAGTTTTCGGCTATGGAGTGTATGTGTGTATTTTCTTATAGCAAAGTCACATCGGGCTATCTGCTGAGTCCATCGAGAGGATTTGAACCTCTCATTTTAGCGGTGTAAATCCCTAGACTTACCCAGATATAGTAAAAGTGATACATAACGTACGCAATATAATAAGTCGTAAATTCATCTGAGATTAATTATAATGCGTAACAGTTCGCAGACATACTGCTGTGTAACTGAGAGCGGGGGGAAGCATGTTCAACAATAGTTTGAGGCGTGTAACAGTAGAATCTGCTATTCACTGCCAAGAATCCTCTTCCCCCATCCAAATCCAATTTAAGTGAACTGCTCTGCAACATCTTGCAAATCCATTTGAAGGATAGGCTCCGAGTTTTCATTATATTTGTAGTATTTTTTAAGAAGATTTGGAATTCATTCTACCAGTGCTTTCTAGTAACTAGCGGATAGAATTACTGTAACAATCTCAGTTGCAATTACTGCTAAAGATTGGATACAACCGACAGCCAAAACGAAGATTTGTTTCTTTATTTTGAATCTCGTGCAAAGCTACACGAGCGCTATCTGCACTATTCGTTCGTTAATTAGCAGTGTAAGACTAGAGGGAAGGCAGCTAATCATCAACGCTGACCGCCAACTCTTGGACTACTTTTTTATCAACGAATAGTGGGATTGACCGTCACTTATAATACTCCCATAACTGAAAGGATGAACAGGTTCGATGTATAAATGCGGAAATATAAAAACCAATCCATGACAGACTGTTAAGTTATTGGTTAAAATATTTTGATAAAATTTATACAAAAATGAGTCACTTATATCATTAGATCATACATTATAGTCCTACGTAACTCTCTCCAGGTGATTTTACTATAAGAAAACGTCCATCTGCACTATACCATAACGTATCAGTTATAATTTAATATCACATGTATATTTAAAAAGGGTATTATGTGTGAAATATACCTCTGTTAGCCATTTCAAGTCAGAAGAGACATTTTACAATGAAACTGTTTGTGAGTGTAAGCATCTAAATAAAGAAAAGTAGTGAACTAGCACTAAATGCCATGAACATCCTATTTATGAAGATAGCCCTGAAGAGAGAAGTAGAATCAGTGTTTCTTACACAGTGCCTTAACATTTCATTTTTTTTTTCTATTTGACCATGATGGCAGTATTATGATACAACTATATTAAACAGTATTATTACTGTGTAACCGTGTCTTGGTGTTAAAATTCTTATTTGTCAGTTCATTACTCTACTTGTATAAATATATTTAACGTCAGAATCCAATACTGTGGTAGGAACACTATAGTATGAGTGTATTTAATGTTAGAATGCTATACTGTGGTAGGAACACTGCTGTATAAATCTACCATCAGTGGCATTAGATTTCTTTACCTTGGTAGTAACATAACTGTGTAATTCTGTTGTGGTAATGGAGCTGCCATTTGGTATTAGCACTAATGTATTACTGTATCTTGGTAATATAATTATGAAATAATGATATCATATCGCTTAATGTAACACCCTCCCCCAAAAAACAAACAATACCATGATATTTTGATTGATGTTTCCATTATTTAAGTGGTTTCTGGAAAGTTGTAGCCTGACCTTGTGCTTGAGTGAGCTAATCCTAATTGAGAGCAACGAAATCATGACCCGTCTGAAACTTCATGCCACGCAGGCGCTCTTCACAGCCCTAGAAAACTCTTATGACGCTGTTCTTGTAACCGGAAAAAACCAGGAAATACAGGTAATCTAAACTGTCTAGTACATGATATCAGGGTCTGAAATGTTAAGAAAAAAAATTGTAATTTCTTTTTCTTTTATTCTCAAAAGTTGAAACGAAGTGTAACACTGTCTTAAAAATCAGTCGTGCTGTATTGGTGTTTGAAACACTTCCGAAGTGGTTTGTTAACAATGTAAACAAAAGGATATTGTTGCCTATAATATACTTCTTCATGCATGTTTTCTCAAGAAGTATTGTTATTTAATCAAACTAGAACTGTTCATTGTATTCTATATCGTCTGAGAAAAGTGAAAAGTCAAGACCAAGCTGAATGTATAAATTTTGACACGAAAGTGCCACCGTTTGTAAGGTTTCAACTCACTAACAACAACAAGTACTGAAGCCGAAAGTAAAACTACAAACAAAAAAGACGGTAAAAAGTCATTACTTCGTAACAGTAGATAACAATAAAACATGTTGTTTTATCAAAGTAATAAACTAGTACTTATCTGTAAAGCATAATAATTCTTTCATATACTCTGCAATATTCTATAAACTCTATCTCCACCAGATGAGATAAAAACAAATCAGCACTTAGCAGAATTGTTTTTTTAGCAACCTTTTATAACCTTTATTTCGACTTCTTGAACATGTGGAGGCAGGATTAATTTTGATGTAATGATGAATCTCTGTAGTCAGTATTTCTCAAAGTGGAAGCTACGGCCCTCCTAGAGAACATGAAGCTTTTTCTGGGGGAGGGGACACGAAAAATGGACCTAAAACAAAGACGATAACTTGAGGACTCAAACTTTTTTATTCACATCAAGGGGGCCTTAGAACAGAAGAGTTTAGGAAACACTGTTCTATGCTGTATTACAACTTTAATCCAGTTGTATTACTAGCAAAGTTAGAATTTATTAAATAAGACTTAGAATTAATAGATAAGATTAAGCCAAACTAAGAGAATATTGATTGAATATGTGATAGTGATAGTAATTTATCAATTTGTACAAGTTAAAAAACAAAAAAACGGTTACCTTCCTGAATAAAGTGTCGAACTTTTCTTATGACAGTACATGAACCAAGCGTCTGAAAAGTTGTTGAGTTGTAGTGCAGAGGATATGATGGGGAAGAATGCTTCCCAGCTTCACAGATCAGACTCTACAAGAACAGAAACAGTAGAAAACGTTAACGTTAAGAAAGGAAATGTAAGTGTAACAGTAGAGAATTTTCCATTATAGTACAAAATAAGTTAAAGTGCTAGTTGAAGCACCAAAATACTAAAGACAGTTATTAAACTACCACCTGTTAATGTATGAAAATATATAGTTAAGATTAAAATATTTTCCGGTTGAAAGAATATAAACATGTTCTGTGTATAAAATCTACACAAAGATTTTCTCTACATTTAAAACCATATAAAAATAATTTTGTAACAATCTATTTCACTGACCTCACTGTGGTGATGAAAGGTTATACTAAAACTGTAGGTCTCAGCTCGTGATGTTAAAGTATGTTGTTAGTTAATGTGAAATTATATATATTTTCATACTGTCAAAAATAATATCGAATATCACCTGAACTACTGACACAAACAACGTCACGAATTTTTAGAGCACTCTAGGTACTTTTTTATTGCTCCTTAATCTTTCCATTTCATTCATATACAGAAGTTAATTTATAATTTATATTTCTAAAAATATGTTTGATAGCTCTTATTTGTAAAAAAATATAATATTTTAGAATTATATATAAAACATTAGGCAGCATCGAATGGTATAAAATTATTTGCATTATTTTATATTACCAAGCAAGTAAACCAAGTATAGATAGGAAGTTTGTTGAACATGAACATTAGGTTTTAAAGTTTGTTTAACGACACACTAAACAGGTAAGTTGGCGTTTTGTACGAAAACGTTGTCATACTTTGGTGAATTTTCTAAATAAAACTTTATTACTACAAGCAAACATTTCAAATTTATTGAGTTATATTCTTGAACCATATTTTTCGGGTCCTTCTGAAAAGTCCACATTAAATGCTTAAAGTGTTTCTTCAACACAAGTTATGTTTACAACTTTCAAGAACACATATTCAAGGAAATGTTCGTTCTGTTTCATACAAACACGATAAATAGATGTGTGGTTATATAATGTGAGTGTTATGTCCTTTAATGTGATCTAGCTTCAATGTTTATTTTGATTCACTATAAATATATTATAAACCTGTGGTTTATATGACATGCTTCATTTCTTCTGCTCTGCCGTCAGACCTGAGTTTTAAAATCGGGGTACATATGTGCTAGACATATTAAGCCATACCGGTGTGAAAAACTTCCTAACTGTCTGTTAGTGCATCTACTCTTAAACAAATTGATCAACCCAGAACAAACTTGGTATTCCAAATTCAAACTAAATTGCTATTAGATTTTCACACGTATTTTGAAAATTAAAAATATTATACAGAAGAATCCATATGTCATTACTGTATTAGCTATTTTAAAGAGGAGAGCTTAAACAAAACTCACACCACAACAAATTCTATAAGTAAAATACTGTAAGTAACACTTTCTGCATTTTGGTTTCTTTCCCACAATAGCCAAAATATACGGTGATAAAATATCCAGCTAAAATGCGGAGAAAAATTATATCGCTGTTGTTTAAGTTTTCCACGCTTTTATGATTTTTACCATTTAACGTAATTTTTATATCAGGGTTAAAATAACTGTTTAAACTTGAATTATAGAAATGTTTCATAATTTAAATATTTTATATGATATTTCTTACTTCTTGTTGTAAACTATACGTTTCCGTAGAGGCAAAATTTGAGATTATTATTAAATTTTATTCATTAAATATATCAAATTCAGACAGTAAAAATCTTGACCGCATCTCTACTGTGAAATGAGCTGCTTTGAAAGAAAACTGACGCAAATACTTTTCCATTTTTCCCAAGTTTCTCGAATTGACTACCGCACCTTCTCACTTCTGATCCATTTTCCCGGCTTATAACAACTTTCTTAGAGAATGAACACTACTGAAAATACTCGTAGAGATTTTGCTCATTTTTAACAAATTTGTTCGCATTTTCCGCGTTTTCAAGAGAAAAAAAGACGAAGGAATGAGTCGTTTTAAAATAAACCTGCAAAATTTATAAACTCAAATACTTGAAGTGCATTACAAAAACTTTAAAACAAAGTCCGTTGTGGACTGAGAGATCACTTTTATTTGTAAACTTTCACCAAATCTGTTGAGCAGCTGTTGGCAGAGCTGTATCAAATTGCACATCTACTCAATTATATAGTGTGATTTAGTTCTAAACTTTATCCTGTTTCCGATATATGTGATTAACAATATGTTTGTTGTATTATCTAGTGAGATTTTGTTCATTCTGACTCCTTCAGCAAGATATACACTTGTACGATTCATAAGATATGTTTGTCTTGTACTATAGTGTGAGGAAATTGTAATGTGAAGAATATTTACAACACTCTGTTGATTATTCAGTAATCTATTGTTATGTAGTAACGTTTCTTTGTTAGAAGCTAAGCACAAAGTTACACAATGGACTTTCTTTGCGCTGCCCACCATAGGTATCGAAACCCGGTGTGCGTTGTAAGTTTGCAAATATACCACCGCGCCACTGGAGGCTGTAATAATGTAATTATGTTTGTTGTTTAGTAGTAATGAACTGTTATTTGTTATGTAGTAACGTATTCCTATCTGTTGCTTAGTAATGTACTGTAATTTGTTATGAACTAATGTACTAGTATTTGTTATGAACTAATGTACTAGTATTTGTTATGAACTAATGTACTAGTATTTGTTATGAACTAATGTACTAGTATTTGTTGTTTAGTAATGCACTGGTTTCTGTTACGTAATGACGTACTGGTATTTGTTATATAGTATCATACTAGTATTTGTTGCGTTCTAGAATTATAATAGACTATTACAAAAACGCCAGTAGTCTCAAAACATTTTGTATGTCTATAAAGTATTCAAGCAAATGTCGTCGATAGGTTATTTAAACATCGCTCTCAATAATAACACCAACAAATAGAAGAATATTATGTTTTTGTTTGTTTGCTTTTTTGGAATTTCGCACAAAGCTACTCGAGGGCTATCTGTGCTAGCCGTCCCTAATTTAGCAGTGTAAGACTAGAGGGAAGGCAGCTAGTCATCACCACCCACCGCCAACTCTTGGGCTACTCTTTTACCAACGAAAAGTGGGATTGACCGTCACATTATACACCCCCACGGCTGGGAGGGCGAGCATGTTTAGCGCGACGCGGGCGCGAACCCGCGACCCTCGGATTACGAGTGCACGCCTTAACGCGCTCGGCCATGTCAGACCAGAATATTATGTAATGGTCATTTAAAACTAGGAACGTCTCTTAAAATTTTCAAGTTTCGAAAAAAAAAATGATACAATATTTTCACGAATTTCACAAAATGCTAAGATAATGTGGAGCTTTTTATGTTCCTGAAAATAAATATGTTTGGAATAATATAATAATTAAGCCACACTTGAAAAAAAAATATCCTGTGATTGTTCTGAAAGTGAAAAGAACTACATGCTAAAAGTTTAAATTAGAAATACGTTTGTTTTGAATCTCGTGCAAACCTACATGAGGGCTATTTGCACTAGCCGTCCCTAATTTTGCTGTGTAAAACTAGAGGAAAGGCAGCTAGTCATCACCATACACCGCCAACCCTTGGGCTACTCTTTTATCAACGAAATCGACCGTCACATTATAACGTCCCTATGGGCGGTCGGACGGGGATTTGAATCCATGACTCTCGGATTATGAGTCAAGTGCCTTAACCACCTGGCCATAGCGGGCTTAGCAATATGACACTCGCCAAATCTTTGCAGTTAGGCTATTCAGTATAAAAATTAAATACTTTATAGATATTTCAAGGAGCATTAGGAATACAAGCACAAACTATAGCTCAGTTTAACAAAATTTTGTAAGTACAGAAATGTTTCAATCAAATGATATTTTACATTTAGCTGCTTTACATTCATTTCATTTTAATCTTAGTTTTTTTTAAGTTCGATGTTTACAATGGATGTATGGCATCAATACAATATTTTGTGGTTATATATTGTTCTGACAGTTTTCTTTTTAAATCACATAATATTCGAAGAATCCTTGATTTTTACCTTTTAAGGAGTATATTACAGTTTTCTATAAATAAACGTATGATATTGATTTTTTCTTGTAATCAAACGACTGTTCTATTGTGAAATTATGACAACTTAATTTGAACTATAATATTTTACTGTTGCCTCTTTAGAAATAACTGTTATTATTTGAAAAATTAGTTTGCAATTATGTAATTTTATGATCGCTTTGAACCTAAAATTAATATACCGTTTTAATCACGAAAAGTACGTAAAAGGTCACGCATTGATATGTAATACCTATATAACAACTCTTTATTTCACAGGATTGGGAAGGCTCAGGATTTCGCAAAAGAAAAACAACCCAGCAAACACCATTGTGGAACAGGGTGATACCAGTGGACGTTCATAACGGGTGACTACAATATTTAGTATATTTAATAGAACGTATGCCTTGAAAAGTCTCATAGGTCAAGCAAATTACAGTGTTCAATAAATTGACAATAGTTCTTGTATAAAACTCAGTTATCCGTGAAAGACTTTTTTTAATGTTAAAGGTACCATTTTCTTGCTGGCTATAACCTTGGAGAATGTAACTGTTCATCGCAAAAATACCATTACGGTAAGCAAGTAATGAAACACCAATGATTTCTTGCATAGTTCTATTCAAATATCACTAAAGTACGACGAGATTGTTTTAAATATGTCATTATACTTCATTATTTCATAAAGTCCCAAATTTTACCTGTCGTATCCAGGAAGTTTACAAATATTAAAAACCTAAACTAATATATTTAACTTCAGATTTTCAAAAACACGAATTTTTTTCAAAGTTTGTTTTAAACAAATGAGGACATAACTTCGTTTTACTTGACACAAGAGTACTAAGAATGCGAAGAATAAATATTAAGAACCAAGATTTGTCTATTTTTAGTTCAGATTTTCGCAGTAACTAAAAATAATCTATGAAAATGCGCAGTCTTTAGAAGCTTTCAGGTGAACGAATGTTGGGGGGTTAACAAAACTCGGTTGTTTTTTTTATTTGTTTAGAACTTTGCACAAAACTTTACGAGAGCTATCTGCGCTAGCGTCCCTAAATTAGCAGTGTAAAGCTAGACGGAAGGCAACTAGTTATCACCACCCGTCGCCAACTCTTGGATTACTTCTTTACCAACTAATAGTGGGATTGATCGTCACATTATAACGCCCCAACGGCTAAAAGAGCAAGCATGTTTGATGTGACGGGGATTCGCACCTGTGACCCTCAGGTTACGAGTCGAGGTTGTTTTTTCGTTTTGTTTCGATTCTCTAGAATATTCTAGCACGAGGCTGTTCTTAAAAAGTGAAACATTTCAACTGTGATCTGAATAGAAAGATATAAAATTATCTAAAAGCGTCACAACTTTAGGAATTGTAACTTAAGTGTTAATGTGGAAAATTCATAAGGTTATAGAACATCAAGATATTTGGTCAAATAAGAAATTAGAGCGTCAAAAATGATGTAAGAAAAAAGTTTGACTGAAAATGTAAAAATTGTCAGAAATTATATTTTTAAATACCTTATAAGTAAAGTAAGCAAGAGAGATGATAAAGTTTGGCTTGTTTCTAATGATTAGGAGATAGTTGAGTTATTAAATTCTGCATTTTTTTCAGTTTGTGCTAGTGAAAATTTAAGCAGCCTTATTCATCAGGAACTCCCCAACAACACAGCGGTATGTCTGCGAACGTACAACACTTGAATCTTGTTTTTGATACCAATAGTGGGCAGAGCACATATAGCCCCATTATGTAGCTTTGTGCTTAATTACAAAAAGAAAAACTAACCAACAAGTCATTTTGAGCAATTATTAGATGAAAACAAGATGATTGCATCAATTGTGAGCTTGTTAAAAAACAGCTGGATAAGATAATATTTTCTCAAGGGTTTTGAAGGGGCTTGAGGAAGGGGTTTGTGAGCTACTTGTAAAGTAGATGTTTACTAAAAGATTGAGAGTTAACTAATGTCATTCCTATTTTCAAGTGTGGTAATAAAAACTGCCCAATAATTATAGACCTTTTAGTCTTATATCAGTTGTGGGAAAAATTTTTGGAAAGTCTTATAAAGATGTTTTTGTAAAGTTGTTTATCTGAGTATAAAATTTTATTGGATGGTTAGCATGGTTTCAGTATGGAAAAAATCTTGCTTTACAAATCTTCTGACTACTTATTGATGAGGGTATTGGTGTAAATATGGTGAATCTGAATTTTCAGGGAGCATTTGACAAGGTGCCACATAAAAAGCTTCTAAAAGTTTATCTAAATGTGTTAATGATACGTTTGCTAATTTGATAGAAGAGTGGCTTCATGGAAGAAAACAAAGAGCTGTTATAAACATGGTTCAGACAAGCTGCATAAATGTCACGAATGGGATACCTAATAGTATGGTACTTGCTCTTTTAGATTTACCTCAATTATATGTATTAGGGAATAGTCATAACGTACTTAAATATGCTGATGATATTAATGTCTTGGGTGTTGTCTTGTAAAGAGTATTCTGCTGCTTTACAGAGGAATTACGATCATTTAGTGAGTTAGGGAAATAAATGGCAGATGAGTTTTAATTGTAATAAATGCAAGGTAATGTACGTGTGTCATCATAATTAGAATTATAAATATAATTTGGATGGTGATAACTTTAACAGTGTTATGAAAAAAAAGTGTCTTGGTGTAAATGGTTGATCACTCTCTTAAGTTATCCAGGCAATGTGCTATTGTTAGTGGTAAGGCAAATAGGATTTTAGATTCTATCTACAGAAATGTTCAACACAAGTCCAAAAGGTTATGACTTCATCGTATAGGTCACTAATTTTAAGTCATATTTGGAGTATTGTCTTTAGTCTTGGACTCTTTACCTTAGAAAGGATATTGAATTCTTTGAAAGGGCTCATAGGAGGACTGCTAGGATGGAGGGGTTGTCATAAGAATAGAAATTAAAATTTCTGAAATTGTTTTCTCTTGAAGAAAGAAGAGTTAAAGAAAACCTAATTGAAATGGTTAAAATTATAAAAGGTATTGACAATGTTGATGCATCATCTCTTTTCATACTTAATAGTGAACGTAGTAGAACTAGAGGACACAGATATAAATTTTGGAAGGATAGAATTCGTCTTCAATAAAGACAATATTTTGTTTTTCATATAGGGTGGTTGGTCTACAAAATGGGTTGTCTTGAGAATGCAATAAATTTTGTGAGTCTAAGATAAAGCTTTATAGTATTTGAATAATTAGAACTGGCTTTGAATACTTATTTTAAAGGGGTATAACTAGATATAACTGTTTGAATGATAAGGGTTTATCTTAAAGTAATTTATTCATTTAGTTGTTTTAGCTTAGTTCAGATAATGAGACAGCTGAGAAAAACAATATGTTCCTTGTTGTCCCTAGATATTGTGTTATAAGTTATGTTATCACGTTGGTATTATGAAATCACACGGGCATTGTTTTATAATTTAATCAACTGCATTTTTTGAGCAGAATACGTAAATTACTAAAATAACTCGTATTGGAAATGGAGATAGATCTTAAACAGAGAATTTAATGTAATGCAATTTATTTTTTTTACCTATTTTAAAATCATTTTAATATATTTGTAAATGTATAACTTGTATCGTTTCTCATATTTAATGTAGAACACGAAGTTCACATAATGTTTATTAACAGTTGAGATTAACTTTCTTAGAGCCAATGAGCACACAGTGTTAGTCAGAGAAGGGAGGTCCAGTTCCTTTTATTCCGAAAAGTCTTTTATTCCTGATAGTGGTAAGTATATATTTATTCATTCTTATACATCTGAATGCCACTTTCCAATATTTTTCAATCTAATTGCATGTCTACACGTAATTTCGACCTTCAAGCTTATTTTTTTTATCAAAAATACACATATATAATTGAAGTCTTCTAAAAACGGAGGTGATAAAATATCAGAGACAAGGGTCAACAAAATGGGTTGATATTAGTGTAAAATACTCGACCAAGGCAAGTATTATGTGCGGTATTTTAGTATTCCATTGTGTGCCAGTACACTAGTGCATCGTTAAAAATTAAATTTTAAGATAAGAAAAATCTTTAAAGTAGTCTTTCTTCAAAAATATATCTTTGAGACTTTTCTTTAATTATGAATAGAGATAAAAAATGGTTAAAATATTGGTTTCAATACGTGTACACCGGACGTGTACAAATAAAAATGCTTGTATAAAAAAAACAATACTGCCTGATACGTTTATTGTATTGGTACGTTATTCGTTACTTTTGTTCCTGTTGAAATTCAAACTTAGAATGTCGTCTTTATGTAGTCAGCTTCAAACAACAAAGTTTCATGATATTGTGATATTTATTTAAAATATTAAAGAAGTTGTAATTTAAATTGCACTTTATATGAAAAATGAGTATATCGTTCTCATTTTCTATTTTGTATACACCACGTTCATTGGTTTTCTACTGTTTACCAGGTCGGTGTTCACTCCTTCCATCTTCTTGTGATGTATTATTGCGTGTTCGTATGCCGGTGTGACACTGAACATACCTTATAGTGTGAGATATATTAACTTTTATCAAAATAAACGTCGTAAAAACAAAATTATCTTTTGAATGTATTTTTAAGTAATTGTGAATCTGTTCAAACGTACAAGTAGGTTAAAGTTAATTTTCATAAAAACTACTTCCAAGTTTTCACACACAGACGTATACCTATGTTATCTTAACCTTATTCTACATTTTATCATTTTTATACGATGTTAAAATTAGTTGAGATTAACAGGTTTGTATATGTCCTCAAACTTAATATGTTGAATACGTCCTAAAATAATGCGTCACGTACACTTGTTATTAACTGAAATGTGTTAGCTGATTTGACTTGCTTCTTCTCGAAGAAGACGTAAGCTAAAATAATAATTAAATAATTTTTACAAGTAAATGAGCAACTCGTATTGCACCCACATCTAAACCTGTTGTTATTTAAGTAAAAGCCTTCAAGCTTACAGCTGAGCCATTGGGGAGCATGGTCAGATAAAGTGTTCATGGAGCTTCAGTTTTTGTCTTTTATAAATAAAAGTTCTATACGTGGGATTTACTACGTCATAAAAAATTGTCTTTGAAAGAAGCTATAATATTTCCCATGACTGGCTTTTCTGTCATGCGTTAACCATCAAACATATTTAATGAAAATTTATTTTATTCGCGAAATATCTGACATACGTTTCTTTCTGAGTTATAATTTTCCTTCAGTGTTACACAAGCTTTATTGTATGTCTAATCCTCTAACCTTTCTAGACGTGCTGTGTTGCGTAGCTAACTTTAACATTACTTTAAAATGTTTACTATTTAAAAATAATGGTATTCACCTAGATTATTTGTATTTACTTCCATTTTTATTCCAATTTTTTCCCTCATTGTCTTAAAGAGATGGATATTGAAGACGCCACGGACAATTACATAAATTTAAATATGAATATTGCATTTTGCAAAATGTTCATAAGTCTGAGTTCGTGCCCGTACAACTTACGAAATTTTAATATGATGAGTTACTAATATAAGTTTCATTAAAACAATAATTGTTCAATAGCCGATGTCTTATACTGAAAGTGGATTTAGATTGATTAATTTAAACTGTATATCTCATGTGACTGTTTTTTTTTTCATATTCTAAAAATTCACTAAATTGTAATGTCTTTGACTATTTAGCATTACACTAAATCACTTTTAAAACCTATGTCTAGGACTATTGACATGTATTAAATGTTGAGAATGTTAAGAGTTATAAATTCGATATAAGTAATTATTATGAAATTATATTGTCTGTTGTAAGATAAGAGATCTCACCTTCTAATAAATATTATATACGTGTTTGCTGTAAGCATAAATCAGAATGTTTAATATATATGGATATGTTTATTATTTCTAATTTCTTTTCATTATATATTCCAATTACAGTGATTGTTATGTATGGTTATGTATTTATGACTAGCAAAGTCGGCTACACTGTCAAATCTCGTGATATAATACTGGAATTACGACCGAAACTATCAGTAAGAACGAAGATACCAAACTAAAAATTATAAATAAGAACGTAAAATCATTAAACTAAATTAGCTCTATGCATTACTGGGTTAATTTTTTAACTCTGATATTTGCAGGCAGCTTCCTTCGATCAAGAGAGATATTAAATACCTGTTCTGTTAAATTTTGTCTTCGTACATGATGCAATGAAGAGAAATATTATATTCAGACTACTTATTAATGAGAACAACATAAAGAAAGTTTGCTAAAATAGTGTATTTTGTTTCCCAAATACGTCAGAATCATTTTAAAAATACTTTCATGATGAAAATAGTTTTCTTACCAACTTAGAAACCGTTTTAGGGCATGATCTAATGGTTAATGCTTTGGACTCGGGATTGAATGTCGTGGGTTCGAAGCTTGCTCGTGCTATGTCATTTTTCCTTTGGCAAGACAATTTACTTCAGTCTATTGAGTTGTAGAATGGGTACTAGCGGGTAACTTGTGCTAAACTCTTTGAAGGACTGGAATACCGTCAAGTTTCGAAGATCTCGCAATTTCTTCATCTTGCGCTAAGGGACACTGGAGTTATATGCTTTACAAGCTAGAAAAGAATTAACTTACTTATTCTGTTCTAGAGAGACACAGCCAATACCAAAACAGCATCGCCGAATTGTCTAGACAACAATAATTAATTGTTCTTATGAACTGAGTCCAAAAGTTGAGTTTCCCGAGAATGTGTGTACTGTTTTATTCTAATGTTTAATTTCTATGCTAACAATGAAACAAAAGTAAGCGCTTATGGCAGTGAAACTAAAATAATTGTAGTAAAACAAATATAAAATGTTATTTACCAATTTTATGGCAGTTCTGAAATATATGTAACACTTCCATTCCATTTGCAGACTTCCTTCCCTACACACTAACCAATATGAAATCCATCAGAAATCCTTCATATGATGTCAGATCTTTGTGTAGTGAAGGTATGTAGATATCCATTACACATACAGAATATCATAATTTCTAATAAGCCTTGTAGTAAGTTTTATATTTTCATCACAGTATTTCTTCAACCATTTCATGTAAATCATTTCATTTTAAAATCGTAGCGTTCTATATTCTAAAATGTCAAGAGATATTTTAAGGTGACGGCTTTTACTTTACACAAAGTGCTATAAATCTTACTCCGTGAGTTTCATATGAACCTAGGATATTACCTGCGCTTATTGGTTTAATTTTATGTATTATCTCGGCAAAATTATTTCTCTTTTCAATGAAAAATAATGTTGATACTTGGATAGTAAAATGTCTTAAAGGAAGATATAATGATATTGTTTACTGTAATTGAAAACTATACGTGAGGCATTTCAGAACAGAGAAAAGAGTAAATGGATAATGTGAAAAGTTAAAACTAACTTATTGGAAAATCTATTATTGTGGAAGCTTGATTAAAAGCTCCGAAACCTTATATATGCTTCAATCTATTTAAAATTTAAAGCAGTCTGTTTCTCGCGTAACGGTTTCAATAAACGAAACTACTGACGTACTCTAAAAGTTGTTATGAAATTATGATGAATTGTGGTTCAAAATGAACTCTGACTTTTAACTACATATAATCTACTCTGTGACATCAATGTCTGTATGATATTTCAGTACATGAACAATTCGCACCTTATTTTTCTGTCTGTTATGAGTTAGTATAGTGATGAAACAACATAAAGTAAATCACGTGTTTATGAATTGTCGTATTATAACAAAACTACATGTGAATTTACATATATATATATATTGTTACACAGTTGAAAAGCTTGCGAATTGCCATATTACAATTATTTGAGGACTGTTATATGATAATTACTTACGAATTGTCATATGATAATTACTTGAGAATTTTCATATGGTAATTACTTGAGAACTGTTATACGATAATTACTTGAGGGCTTTCATGTGATAACTGCTTGAGAACTGTCATACGATAATTACTTGTGAACTGTCATATGATAAAGTTAAATACTTACAAATTGCCTTATGGATACAACATTAAATCTTTACGAATTATCGTATTGTAACAAACCTAAATTGTTGTTTGTTGTATGAATTCAAGCACAAAGCTACACAATGGACTATCTATTCTCTGTCAATCACAGGTATCGAAACCCGGTTTTTGTCGTTGTAAGACTGCAGAAAAACTAATGTGCTACTGGGGAAGGGGGAACATAAGCCTAGATACTTGCGAATTGTCGTATAATAACAAAACAAAACACCCTGTATGGCCAGGTGGTTAAGGCACTCGACTCGTAATCCGAGGATTGTGGGTTCGAATCCTCATCACAACAAACATGCTCGCCCTCTTAGTCGTGGGGGCGTTATAATGTGACGGTCAATCCCACTATTCATTGATAAAATAGTAGCCCAAGAGTTGGTTGTGGATGATGATGACTAGCTGCCTTTCTTCTACACTGCTAAACTGGAGACGGCAAGCGCAGATAGCCCTCGTGTAGCTTTGCATGAAATTCAAAACAAACAAAACAAAACTAAATACAAATTATTGTATGGTTGTAGAATTATATATTTACGAACGGCATTTGTTACAACTTTAACACCTACGAATTTTCTGATTATAACACACTTGATGCTATTTTCTTATGGTAACAAAACTAAATAATTACAAATATGATACATAGTAAGTACAAGAATAAACTTTAACAAGAGACATATTAAAATCAAGTTTTGTTAGGAAAGTTTATATTCAAAACTATATTGCACTTTATTGCTAAGTTTTCTGAAAAACTATAATTGTATTTATTTTCTAATTTTTCTCGCTTTCTTTCAACAATATAATATTGTTGATTTGAATAAAATAGGAGTTAGTGTGCGAAATGTTTAAAGAATCAATGAATACTATCTAAAATACGTTATGATAACATTAGCTTCATTCTTAAATAAAACGTGTGCGTTGTAGTATCATGATAAAATGGATACTTTTTAGTAGTGGTACGGTAACAGAGTGAAACATTAAATTTTTGAAGCGACTTCTGCGTGGTTAAAAAAATAAAATATTACATTCAATAAAAAATAAAAGCAACAAAAATATTCCGACTTCTAGAAAAATTAATTTATTACATTTTTGGTTTGTTTGTTTGTTTTGAATTTCGAGCAAAGCTACTTCAGAGCTATCTGCGCTGATATTTTTGGAGTGAAAAGGTTTACTGGAGTGGGAATAGGAAAGAAAATATACGCCAAAGAAATTCGAATAAACAAAATTCAACATACCTGTTAGAAAAGTGTTTCCCGTGTGAACCACGTGGATTAAAAGATTTAGACCAAACAGTGCTTTTATGTCTTAGAGCACTTTTACGTACACAATACATAGTAATGCTCTTGTGACTATCCCGTCAAACCTCAAGATTTATTCAAATAACATGAGATATAACATAAGTTAAGGACAACAAGGATTATGTTGGTCCCTCTAGACCATCCTATTCACTAAAATAAACTGCAAAACAAAACATAAAACATTGGAAACCAACCCTTATCATTCATGTACACACCAAGCTTCCCTTTAAACATCATTAACTTCATCAACCATATCTGAAGGAAACCTATTCGAAAAGCCAATCACACATTAGAACAATATAACTGTCTCAACCGAAGATGAATTCTAGCCTGCCAAAAGTCATGTTTGTGTTTTCTAGTTTTATGATTCTCACAATCAAATACTTTAAAAATAAGATACAAGAACACCCTCAATTTCCTTAACAATCTTAAACACCTAAATCAGATCTTTCCTAACTTGTTGTTTCAATACCAACCACTATTAGAGATATTAACATGCTCGTATGACATCCTTTCTATCACACTAGCTCTACTCTAAGTTGAAGTTTTAACGGTTCGATGTCATTTCTAAGGTAAGGAATCCAAGACTGAACACAGTACTTTAAATGTGGCCTAACTAATAACCTATGACATTATAACCTCTTTGGAGTTGTAGTCAATATTTCTGCAGATATAACTTAAAATTCTGTTTGCTTTGCCAAAACACCAGGATTTATTTTCTTCCATAACACGGCTGAAATTATTCCCATTAAAATCATATTCATAATTCTAACACATGCATTACTTTGCATTGATTATCATTAAAAGTTACCTGTTACTTATTTGTTAAACTTACTAAACGTCCAAATTTTCCCAGCTAAATACCTAAAGTCTAAATATTTTCTTCAAAATTAAATAAATTATTGATCACTTGTTTATTTACGCCATTGATTTATTTAAAAAAATGTACTCAATTGTGTCCTTAACCCAGTTTGATTGAACTCTATTTATAACATTTATAGCACCAACCTACTACTCAAAGATTTACAAAAATATTATATAGCCCAGGAATAATATCATTCTTTAAATTATCTAATTTTTTCTTAAAAAACATAATTTATTTAATCATGTTGTTCTATCTTGCTTTCATTTAGAAACTGTTCAAGATGAGAAATATTGCTTAAATCTACATTTTTTAAAAATTCAAAAAAATATAATTGAATAAATTAGCCATCCAAAAATCACTACATGTTAATTTTCCTGTATCATACCTCAAAGGACGTACTTCCATCTTAAGACTACTTATCCTTAAGGAAATCCTTATCATTGATTTTTACATTTTCAACCATCCTTTTTTTGGCCAACTCTTTTGATCTTTCACAATCCTCCAAATTTCCTATCACTGCAATCAAGTGATCATACTCATGATACTTTCATAAAATGTTATCCTTTATAAATGGGAGCCAAAGAATCTTCTTACTTGCAGCCACCATTCTATTCCACATTTGATCAGTATCTCCAATTAACACAGTTACCTAATTTACGGCAGATTCTTGTTCCATCTCTTCGAAGTTCATATTTTAATTTGAAATCAGATTTTCATTATTTTTCATCTCCATTTGTAGCAGAACATCAAATCTAATCAAGAAAGGATCACTTGCAACAAGATGTTCTCCAATCTCCACTTACCAACGATTTCTGTATTAGAAGTTAAAAATAAATATAAAATAATATTGTTCCTAGTAGGTTCCAGAACCAGCTGGTGAAGAAACTATATTAAATAATTTCTAAAACCCTGTCTCCACTTTGATTTTATTTTAGCATATCCTAATTTATATATCTTAAATTGAAATATTCCGTGATTATAACCGCATTAACAGCTGAAATACTTATCTCGCTGTATAATTAATCAGTTCAATCTGGTTGTTTGTAACAAATTCCAACCAAAAGCCCTCTTCCTTTATAACTATTAACAGATTCAGTCTCACTGCTATTACCTTTGATATCCTCAACTTGAAAAAAATGTAACTCATATTTTACACATAAATCCACCATTCCCATCGTTTTAGTACAGTATCGCTATTAAATAACCTATAATTCAATTTTAAGGAAATCTCTGTCATCCAAACTTGCTACATTTAACCAGGTTTCAATTATTATCATTACAATAAAATTCCCTGTTTCGACCTATGCTCTAAAATCTCATGTTTTATTTCCTATGCTTCTAGCATTACAATGATACCAGTTTAACCTAGTATTAAACCCAGTTTTGTACGTTGTTCCTTGCAATTTACTCTAAATCTTATGTTGTAGTTCTCCTTAATTATTCTGGCCTCACCACTATCTAGTTTAAAGCTGCTCTACAGCTAAATTAGTAACCCTTGCAAGTAAACCATCGCTTACTTTATTCAAATGTTAACTATACATTCCAAAAGAAGTCTTTTCTCATTGAACTGATCCCACAAATCTAACCAATCCACTTAAACAGTTGACGTAAGCTACTTAAAATTTCATCCGCGCAGTTAAGTCTTGGCAGTATCCCTGACAGTATAAAGTTATTGTTACCATTATTTTGATCCCTTTAACAATGCTTTGTATCTAACAATTAGCTCCTATGACTTATTTTTCTCTACGTCGTTAGCCCATATGTGTACTACAAATGATGTATCACTACTAAATACATTTACTTTATCACTTGCTCTCTCGGTTATTTCCTCCATCCCTGCCTCATAATAGCACAACCTACTTCTTTTCTCCCTATTAGCCCCCACAGACTATCGAAGTGCCACACTAAAAAATCACATATAACAGTCTCTGGACTTATGACGCTAAAATTCTAGATTCGATGCCCATGGTAAACACAGCAAAAATAGCCCATTGTGTGACTTTGCGTTTCACAGCTGTACCTTTTGGTTTTCAAATGAGACCTTAATCCCTTTCAAATAATTCACTATTCTTCTTCAGGGGAACCAAAAATAACAGCAAAATATTCCAAAGCGCTCGAGGTTTGAGTCTCGTTTCAATAACATTACAACTTCTGTATATGATCATGTTTGCTAACTTCTTAATTAGACACTGTAGCTTTTATTATCCTTTCCTTTCATAGTTTTATATCTGCATAAAATTAATATTTATAGTTGTTATTGCCCCCCCCAGTGGCTCAGCGGTATGTCTGCAGACTTACACGCTAAAATCCGGGTTTCGATACCCGTGGTGGACAGAGCACAGATAGCCCATTGTGTAGCTTTGTGCTTAATTCAAACCAACAAATATTTGTTATTTAAATAAAACTGCTTATTAGAATTAAATCCACTACTATTAGTCACATTTATACCGCTTGTAACTTCCAGGAAGCTATTATTAGTAACCGTATCCTTTACAAACAAAAGTTTAATTCCTCTTTAAATTCTGCTGCCATGTTCCACAGTTTACTCTTTTCGTTATTCATTGCCTCTAACCTATTTAGGATAACCTCCAATTTGTTTTCCATTTTGAAAACTTTACTTACAAATTACACATTTTCACTACTAGCTTCCTTAAATATGCATGCTCGTCCCTAGTTTTTCTTTACACTTTTTGAGCCTTATAACTATGGGCGCTTAACACAATTCTTAACCATTGTAAACTGGGAATAAATTCAAGCAACCTATTGAAAACACTTTTAGGCCTAACGTCAGAGTTAAATGTATTATACTGTTTTATTTTACGTTTTCTTTATAATATGAAGTGAGTAGTGAGTAGACTTTTAATCATAGGCATAATAACATAATTTTATAGCCCAGTTTATGACTTATTAGTAACTGAATTATTGTTACATTCGCCTTATAAATATACAATACTAAACTGTAGACAAATGTAATAACACAAAGTTTTACTAACAAATATTTATACCTTTAATTAATATTGTCAGTACCATAGTTATGATATACACCACATTTCTAGTGACACGCACACAATACAAATTCAAACAATTTACCAACGTATTAAGTTATCAGCAATATCAAATGACAATAGAAACGGTGAACTAAACCTATAATTTAAATTTTCTTTCTCACTTACCTAACACTAATAAAAACTACTTATTCCAATATAATATTTAACAGCTTACTTATCATCGAACCCAGTATTAGTAGTTACCTGAAAACTAATATCTAACTTTACACGTAGCTGTATCTGTAGTAACGACGTCTAAACGTGTCCAATCCCAATTAAAATAACAAACCTAAACTTTAAAAATATTTAAATAATAATTTTCTCTAGAATGACTCTGTAACGTAGAACTTTCAAGTAATTATTTGTTTCGGGATTGAAAACTTCCCATCCTTTACCTTTCTTAACTTTGCTAAAAATCTTTTATCTAAAGTCTGTCGTTTGTATTCACTCTACATAAGTATTATCATTTGATTTTTTTCTCTATTTCAATTGAAAATATATAACGCAAAATTTTCTTTTGTAAAAATTCTCAAAACAACATAATTCCAGTGAAATGAAGCTTGTCGTATGATCTTGTTTTGTTTTACACTTGGTTGAAATTACTTCATTCCAGTAAAATTAAACTTACAGTCCACTTGTCATATGATCTTGTTTTGAAGTAAAATATTTTAAGTATAGACTATGAAGCTTAAAATTTAAAATTTGTGTTTATTTTATGAATTATCATCAAATCAGTTTACAATAATGTTGAAGTTTTGTACAACTTTGACTTTTTTGTCACCCATTACCTTACCAATAGCATAGATCCACTAGTATTAATAACAATATGCATTTCTGTTAAGCGTGTGTGTATGTATGGAACTACGATAAAAACTACGACGTGCGAATGAATCTTGTATAACTTAATGATTGGTGTGCCTTGACAGTGAATTGAAAATTTCATTTTTTGCACTTCAATGCCGTTAAAACGCGCTTCGCCCTTTAGTGACAACTGTTTACTATAGGGGTGACGGTCAAATCCCACAAGAGTAATCCAAAAGTTGGTGTTAGATGCTGTTCTCTGGACACCTTTATTCTGTCATTTTTAAAGAGTAGACAGCTGTAAACAGATAACCTCTTGTGCAACAAACAGTTTGAAAGAACAAAATATATCTCGTTTGGGTTCAGAAAATATTTTAAATAGAAGGTCGAAACGTTGTTCGCTCTTCTATTTAAAATATTTTCTGAACCCAAACGAGCCGTTTTTGCATATAAAATTCTCAACAAGTGGGTTTCTCGACATCACTGAAAATATATCTCGATAAACAAGGTTTCTGAGGAATTAGGAATCAAATGCAAGCGTACAGGCAATCTGTTCTCATGCTCTGTATGTATAACATCAACAAAAATTGATTCGAGTGCACAGCGCCATAACATCCCACATCTAAACATGAAACTGTATTATTCTAATCGTTAGAGGCTATTTACACGTAATAAATAACTAATAATCAAGCAGCCTTAACACTTGAATTCGCACAACACATGGAATCACAGTTGTGTGGCTCAGTCATATTCTTAAAAATTGATATAATTTGAAAATAAACATGTTTTGTCGTTAAAATATAATCTCTGTTTGTGCTGAATATTTGAAAATTTATGACATAGCTAAGAAATATATGTTATTTGGGAACCTATGACGAATAGAGAAATATTTTTAACACCTGACTTTGCAATAAAAAGTTATTTTATGATGGTCCTGCCATCTATTGAAGTGTTTTCTTACATTATGTTTTTCTGTTCCTCACTTGTAATTATGAAAATAATATTCACAAATGTTACAAAATTCTCTTAGAGTTTATCTGAGCTATACTACTCTTTTGTAATGTAATTCTTTATGAATTTAATTTTTAAAATACTTACCCAACCAATGTATTCAGAATAATGTAGTCTAGTCTGAGTTTCTATTGTCAAGATATAAGCTGAAACCTTAGTAAAAATTTGGGAAAGGAATATTTGACATAATTAATGAATATTTAACATTTTCCTTAACCCTCCTTGTTACTGATAGAGAATTGAGTACAAAAATGAAGATATAAAAAAAAAACTAAATTCATTGATTTCACTCCAACAAGTTTCCACATGTTGTACTTCACAGTAAAAGTGAATATAAACTTTTAGAAAAAAGCATTCAAACTTAGCAAGTATCCCATTCAACTCACTGAACCCAGTCTCATTTTTATCGTATTCAGGAAATGTAATCATCAAAACTACTTTTTGTTTGCTTGGGATTTAATGTTTTAGCAATTATTCAAAGGATATTACTACAAAAACTACATTTTTATAATTTGATGTTTCGGTTTTTATTCAGAAGATGTAACCAGCAAAGCTGTAGAGAGTTTTTAACTTTAATTTTAATTAATTCGTGATCATCCAGAAAATTTAACTACCACAACAATTGAGTGCAATAATTAATTTAAGTTTCTATGACTTAGTGATCATTCAGAGATTATCCATCAACTGATAAAATAATTCATTTGAGTTTTAGATGCTTAATTATTATCCAGAAGATTTACTGTTTGCTTGAGCTTAGTGTAAGTTCACTTATAATAAAGAAATATTTTTTTCGGTTATGGTTACTTGAAAATATTTAGAATGTCTAAGGAATGGAATTAAAATATTTAAGCTGAAAAACACAAACTGAAATTAACAGAAAAAATTACATTACTAAATGTAAATAATACTTTAATTCACACTTACTTTTCAATACAGTTTGTCTATGAGAAGAAATAATAATAAATGTGGTCTTTTGAAAGGTTTTTATTATTTTATTTAAAAACTTATTTAACCCACGTGTTCTTCTGCTATCATGAATATTTACACATTTATACTGGTTAGTAAAGTCTCTTCGTTCTTTTGATTCTGTAAAACAGCTGAACCTGATGTTTTATTTATATATTTTTTCCAGTTTATTGTATAGACTTGTAAACCCATAGTATAGTTATTTAATCGATTATGAATGCTTGCTAGAATTAGCAAGGAAGTTTAGTCCTTGTGAGACAAAGTAACAATTGCGTAGAAAACACATGCTATTTCCATTCTTGTGTAATAGATAGAATACTTCTTGCCTGAATTATAACCCTTGTGGTCCTTAATTTTAAATAAAATACTGGGCTTAAAATAGATTATTGTCTATCCTAAAATAAAATATAACTCGTTGCAGTATTTTATCATCCCTATTTATTTCGTTATGTTACGCATACTTTGTTAACAACAACCATTATACTGAATTAGAGTACAACCAATAGAATTTTTTTTATTTTAAGAATCTATACAAATAAGGTTAAAAGGGTTAAACTGCAATATGTTTAAATGCATCTCTCTACGTGAAGGGGTAAAAAAGTTATTATTTTTTCCTACACTGTCATTTTTGGAGAATAACTTTATTTGGTACAAAATGGTATTTCAAGATTGACCAATTAATGGCTTTCCAGTATTCTAAGTTTTATTACAAGGTTTTGATTGTGTTAATTTCTAGTTAGAATTATTAGCGCACAAAAAATAGCTTCAAGTGGGTAATTTAAATTAATACATTAATATTATAATGTTTAAATTTATTTTTGAAAATATTAGAGATGAAACTTTATTTTATACGAAATTAATACATTAATTTTCAGCTACTTGAAAACGTCATTTCTTTCGTTGTTAAAACTTTTCCTCCTGCATTGCCAATTATAAAAGTTTTGTTAGTGTTTGAATAAAGTTCATCATATCCAAGTATACGTATTGTAAATAACACTTTAGGATACTCTAAAACGTTTGATGTATCTATGAACTAGTGAAAATGTCTCTTTTATAACAGTGCTTCCACAGGCCAGGCACCAAGGATTTAGGCTGTATGTGAGATCTTAATATAATACTCTAGAATAAGATGCAACTGTATTTTTAGCGTTTTCAGTTTGAATTAAAATTCCACACAAAATTTATGAAAAAATCACAGATTTATTAAAGCTATCACAAATTTTTGACTCCCAAAATACATTGTAGTGAACTTAGAAGATGTAGTATAGTGTTGTGTTGTTGACTTAGCT
This sequence comes from Carcinoscorpius rotundicauda, assembly GCA_011833715.1. Classification (NCBI taxonomy): domain Eukaryota; kingdom Metazoa; phylum Arthropoda; class Merostomata; order Xiphosura; family Limulidae; genus Carcinoscorpius; species Carcinoscorpius rotundicauda. The sequence continues at coordinate 53,169,373 of CM022399.1, read as the reverse complement.
ACTCGACTTCTTGACTCAGATCAAGCATAGTTTTTAGTGTTCTTGGCTATTTGTTCTTCTTATTTGTTTTCGGAATAGATTCGACCTTGGCGACGGTAGGATAATTATCATTACCTTGATCGTGTTACTCTACTGCTTTCAATGCAGCTCGCTTAAAATAATGCTGGACAGATCGTACTGCAAGTTTTAGTTGAAAAATAGACTTCAGTCAACAAAAGTGGTATATGACTGTTTCAAAAGCTTGTTCTCCAATTTTCAATATTTCTCACTTTTCTAAATGTCATTGACTAACATAGTAGTGCAAGTTTAACTTTTCTATGAACACATTTCTCTGGAGCTTGTTGCACATCGTTGGCAGATGGCAATAGTTTTGTATCATCAGATTTTTTAAAAAATCGTTTCCAATCACGTTCATAAGACCATCTGGATTTCCTGGGAGTAACATGGTACATAGAAATCTTAACTCAGTCATGCAGAACACAAGCAATCGATTGTTCTTGTCAAGAGCACTGAAACTTGGTGCCTTCCGTCGAGCTTCTTCGCTTAGAGGGTTTGATATCTCTATGGATTTGATACCAAAGAACTGCCGAATTCAATAAACATCGTTTCTGCGACCTATTGAAGAAATACAACAACGTCTTGAACACTTGTGTTCTTGGATGATCAGCATCATTTCTTCGATGACACGAAATACCAGGAATTCTCAGTAGTATGGCTAGACATTGCATCTTCATCATTCTCCAATAGAATATCTTAATCAGTCTTTACTTTTTTCTTCTTGCTTTAATTTGCTTTGGAACTATTTCCCACGTGTTTATTGTGATATTTTGATCTCTGGATCTAAACAGTTGAAACCACGCTGACATCAAGAGCATTTCTCACAAGTACCACACATATTCATTTTACACTTGCAAGTCACTTTCTTCTTTTTCTGTATTGACGTTGCTTTATCAATACAAAACCAATAAACTTACTTACTGAATGTTAAAGTGTGTCAAAATCTGTTTTGTGACTACCGTGGATCCTGTTTTCACAAAGGGTGCTTTTTGGTCAATCATGTTTTGATAAAAATGTTAGTCAATAAACAAAAGATCCTGAAAATTTGCTTATTGCAAAATCTCGAATGCCTGGGCCGTGGAAGCACTGTTGAAAAAACAAAACGTTATTATCAAGTATGATTTTAATCTCGTTTAACATAGAACATATGGCACCATTTCAGAATATTATGTGATTCTTACAACATTTTTTACTCACCTATTACATTAAATATACCAGAAGAAATACCCGCTCTTTGTGCAGGAATAACTTTTAGTTCCTGTGGTCTTTTCTGGAAGTGTCCCACAACAATGTTCTCATAATAAATATTTAATATTGTTTAACATTTATGAGAAAAAGGATTTTATTGAAATTTTAAATTTGAAAATAAACTATCATCACAGCATGGTATCATACAGTAGATCCAATTGAAATATTTTTTTGTAGATGCACTTATGAAAGAAAGTGCTTTGATTTTCTGTTGCAACAGTCATGAGATTTTTCACTGAAGAAAAACAAATCACTTTCTTAAGTTTGGTTTTTATTGGTATATATTCGGAACTTACTCCTGTTTGTAATTTTTATCGGTTAAATCTGAAACATATCGTTTTTATGGAAATTTCAACTGTTTTATTTATTGTTAAGTTACAAAAATACCTTCTTGTTCTGCACGTATACATTCCAAGATTTATTATAATGATATATATGTGTGTGTGTGTGTGTGTTGTATCTGAGGCCAAACAGGGTACGCAATAAATATTTTTCACCTCCATAAAAACATGGAGTGAAGAAGGCCTTTGAAATCAATGGATCCACAGTAAATATGTGATTATCTAATGTCAAGACCATGTTTTGTTACGGTCAAATAAGCCTGAAGTGATTCAGAATGGTTTTCTATAACAAAGTGACTGGCTTATGGAATAAGTTACCTTCTGCACTGTATAGGAATGTATGAAAGAAGTCGATAACTTCCTTAAAAACAAAAGAGGGATTTTATTTTTTCCCTAGGATAAATGTGCAAGAACTGCCTTGAAAAACCAAATGGTTTCTTGTTGTCGGTAGGTTGCGTTCAATTTTAAGGAAAGTATTATCAATAAAAAGTGATATTTTGTTTCTTTTTGAATTTCGCGCAAAGCTACACGAGAGCTATCTGCGCTAGCCGTTCCTAATTCAACAGCGTAAGACTAGAGAAAAAGCAGCTAATCATTACCATTCACCGCCAACTCTTGGGCTGCTCTTTTGCCAACGAGTAGTGGAATTGATCGTCATATTATAACGCCCCACGGCTGAAAGCGAGAGCATGTTTGGTACAAGGGGGATTCGAACCCGCGACTCTTGAATTACGAGTCGAACACCTTAACCCACCTTGCCTAAGAAGTGATAACAAGATATCAGCAGTAAATGTCACAAGTCCGTACTCCCTTCCTTAATGAATTACTCTTTGAAGACTAATTTGTTTATGATTTTTTTCACTCATTTTTTCTTTTTTTTTCGTATCAATTTATTTGCTTCTGTTCTAGAAAAAAAATATGATTGACCATCACATTATACACCCCTCACAGCTGAAATGACGAGCATGTTTGGTGTAACGGGAATTCGAACCCGCAACCCCATATAACAAGTCGAGTGCCTTAACCACCTGGCCATGCCGACCCTCTTCCATAAGAATTCAATATATAAATTAACACGAATAATTTATGAAATCTTAAAATTCTTAAATAGCTCAATACATTTAGAAATTTCAATATGTTTGAATATTTCAGATAATTCTTTCATCTAGTGTTTTATTACGTCAAACACATTGTCGTGTAGTAAATTAATCATAACAAAATATTTTAAAACGATTGTTAAGACATTGAGAAGCTACATTAATTATCTCTACTGTGATGTTGGCCTTTTTTTATCCAAATTTTATATCACATAAAAGCGTTCACAGTGTGGTGTATATTTTAAATGATAATTCTTTTTAAAGCTGGTATGAACAGAAGACAATCCCTTGCGAGACTACACACAATGACGATTGAAGCGCCAATTACAAAGGTAAGTAATAACAGTACTATGATATATTAGTTAAATTACAATGGTGGACTAACAAGTAATGTAGCTCATTTAAAAATTACAAAAGTGATGATAAAAATATTGTCATATATTGAATAAATTGCAAAGGGGGATAATTATCAACTAATGTTATATATTTGTTTCAGAACAGGAAAAGTGGATGATAAAAATATTGCCACGTATTAGTTAACTGGAGTGGTTATCAAGTAATATTAGAAACTTGTTTTAAAATTAAAAAGATGGATAATAATATTGTGATAACATTTTCAAATTAAATACGGCGTAACTAAATAACAAAGTGTTGAAAGATATTGTAATTTAAATTACAAAGATGAATAATAAAATGATTAACGATGCCCTAATATTTGTCTACGTTCCTTCTGAGCATTTCATCATGTTTGTTGTATGCTTTACTTTTTCAGGTCAATTGTTGTAGAACAAATATTTTAAATATTTTTCTTGAAAAAACTGAACCACTTTTTATCACTATTATGTAGTTCTTTTGTTGCATCTAAGAAATTTCGAACGTTATAATTCTCAAGAAAGCTTTAAAAGATCAGAAACGTTTTCAATAATAATACACACTAGAAATCACAAGTCCCTAGAGATTTTTAATGACACGTAAAAGTCGAGAGACAAAAATTCTATCCTAGGTGGCCTTTTACCTTTGCATTTAGACCTTCAAAGTCCGTTGTTGAGGGCAGATGTCTGTCGACCAGCTGAAGTAAGCCATATATCAGTAAACTACAAAAAAAAAGAAGATTCATTTCTTTTCTAAAATGTATGGAGTATATCTAACGAGAAAGGATACGACCAAAATGTTACTCATTGAGAGTTAATTCTATTTTTAATCAACCCCACCTGTGTAAGTACAATGAGAAGTTGATTTGTAATGTCACTGAGTCAGGAAATTGGTGCTTCTTTGACTGCAATATATTATAATGTACAGCTTTTTATTTCATTTTTTCTTTACAATTTGCTGAAGGTCATCAATATGCTATTAGCAACGCAAGAGAACAGCCCAAACTTTGTGGCTAAAGACATAGAAAAAATTTTGGAAATACTGAGAACCAGCGATCTCTACTCTCCGCAGTTTCTAGGGTTCAACCAGCATCGGCGACCGACAGACGACAAGTTGACGTCAGATTTAATCAGCAGTCTCGTCATGGTATTTTCAGATTTACTTTACACATATACACACATTGAAGTTCATTTCTAAACGTGCAATTGAATCATTTGTTTTACTTATTAGAAGTACAGGTCGATTATAAACATAGCAATGACCACTTGACTTTTAAAACTGTAAACCTTGTAGTATGTTTTAAGAATCTTCTTATCTTTCGCAATCGACTGAAATATTATTTATTTTGATCACTTTCGTGACGCTATGATATGGGCAGCCAGCCCGGAACAAACACAGCCAATAAAAAATCTTACGAAATTGCGACATTTCTACCGTGGCAGACAATAAATATGTTTAGGTAACTGTACAAAAGGACAACTGAAAAGTTATTAGGTATTATTGCGTTTAATGTGGTGAAAATAATGCTATAAAAATATATACTATTTATAAACGCTAGGTGTCATTTTTATAAAACATTATTGTTTAACATAAAATATTTTAGTGAAATGAAAAATTCAATTTTTAGTTAATTTGACGTTAGACACTTTAGTACAGTAGCAAATGGATAACGCAATGTGTGTAATACTAATAAAATATTTTAATTTACCAACTTGGAGCGTTGCCACACAAATTCTACGAGGCAAATAAATGCTATATTAAATAGTATTAATAATTTAAACTAAATTTACTGCGCTAAACTGTTGTGTTGAGTACACACTACAAGGCTCGTTTCTGAGACAGAGGTTTCGTAACTGTTAGAAATTTGTTACTAATGAACGTAAGGGATCTATTAACGTATTTTTTTCCACAAAGAAGCCCCGCTTAACATGTATCATTTCTTTTTACTTCAATTCACAATCGACTACGAGCTGTCCCCCCCCCACGGAAACTGCTATGGTAAGTCACATGGATGTGTGTGCATGATAAACAATATGTGGATGTCAGTGTTGTACTTGAAAAGAATGGATGAAATTTCTTCTAGGAATATACGATTTGCAAGTGAAAAACGTATAATCTAACTGATACTAAAACTGTAAACTATCATTATTCACTACAACACGTGTAAAGAAATAAAACCATCGCAGAATTCCCAAATAGTTTATACTAACAAGAAATGAAGCAGCTGTCTTGATATTTGTCCCTCTGAGAATGTAAACATAATACTACAAAAATTACCTACGAATTTTATTCCGTGGGTGTTATTTGTGCAGTAATAATATTGTAATTAAAATATGTGCACGTTGGGCATTGCGGGCGTTTTTTCCTATCTAATACTTCATTATTATAGCAAGGTGATTACTTACAGTTTGTTATTAAGGTACAAGTTTGTTTACATATATATATATATATATATAATTTAAGGTAAGAGAAACCAACAAATGTGAATGAATTCCAATAAGCATGAAAATATCTTAACTAATGCATATGTTGTTAATCAGATATACAGAACAGCGAATATTAGGAACAAGCAGCAAATATCATGCTATGACATAATAAAACCCTATTTTCTTCTAATTTGACCTAATCTGCTAGGAATAGAGAAAATATTAATAAGTAACTTTGCTCGTTTAGTTTCCAGTTTTTGTACACTTAACAAGCACCGTTAAAATCTCGTACTCCGTTATCGGTGATATTAAACACCTGAGCTAATAAAGTCTGAAAGCTTTCCGTACATCTAAGAAACGTTTACAACACACCACAAGACTGTTTTTTTTTTTCACAGTTTCTGTAATCAGTCCATTACTACAATATGTGTATCAAAAGTGTGTAAAAATAACTTATCGAGACTACAGTTCACTGGCAAAGTATCATGAAGAACCTCGGCTGGCAGCAGTGATTTTATACATGTATATTTGTAGGCAGTGCGAAAAATAAACACAGTGGTGTTAAACGCCAAAGCAAGCGAAGCATAAGCTTCATTGTCACACGAAATGCGATGAAACGTAGCGTAGCCTCAAATGTCTTTTATACGTATTCTTGTTTTTATTTTTTATTAGAAAATACGTATTTTGTACTTAAGGTATGAAAAAGTAACTTTTACATGAGTTCTTCAAAATTTAAATCTCCAAAGTTGATACAACGTTTAAAATATCCCTACATAAAAACAGTAAGAAAGTATGATGTGGTGTATTTATTAAAAAACAAACAAACAGACGTACAAAACTAAAACTTTATTTTATTACAGGTTACAGTTTTTACAGTCATTTGTGAATCCCAGTGTGTGACAGCATGTTTAAATGTCTGTTTAATCGATACATGGTCATAATGGCTATTTTCATACAAGCGTTCATAATTTTGACTGATAGATCAGAGGAAAGTCAACAAGCCCAAAACGCTCACCGCTAATTTTTGGACTACTCTTGTCAGAACGAACAGTAACATTTGAACGTAATTATACTGTAATGGGTCACTTGCTTATATAATACTGGAAAATACGTTTTATTCCGCGATGTGCGACTCCCATCTTCACGAAACTTTTATCCTATGTGCATGTATGTTCCAAATAGATGCCAAGATTTCCCCCTTTTAACCTCCGTTACCCGTCACGGAGAACTTTATATTTCTTCATTCTCAGGGTGCATATATGACATCATGATACGTCACACGCAGATCTAATGTACTAACGCCATCTGTATAAATATAATAGTACTGTCTGTTGTATGTCCTTATAAATATTTCGTAGGATATGGATGTATCTTTATCAAAATATGTATGTAGTTCATTAGGTCCACTGGGAAATACACACAGGTTTTTAATTTTCCATTTTGTGGTTTTTGTTACCACTACTTCGCTCCTGTTGATGGATCAACCAATTTTGGTATGATGATTTATTGGATCCATGAGGAGATACACACAAATTTACACTTTAAATTTTGTGTTTTGCTGTTTTTAAGGGTGTTTTGTTTTTGAAGTTATATATAAAAGAAAAAAACTTCTCATGCCTTAAGATAACCTTTCATTAATCATGAGTTTACATAACTTTCGTCCGGAGTACAGTTTTTACGGTTACCCCAGGTAGTTATTATAACTCACGCGTGGACCTAGTGTACAGGGTGCATTTTAGGTAAGTGAAGAGTGAACCCTAAATACTATGATTCACAGTTTGACACCAATTATTAGACCACTCATGATTCTAAGTTCATGTTTATAACGTGTAGTGTAAACCAGTTTTTCAATTTATGGCTGTTGTTGTTTTTTTAAATTCAAACAGAGCTATTAACAATTCGTGCCCAATCATATAGAACTCGTTGTTTCTATTTATAAGCAGATAAATGTGAATTTGTTTCATTTTCAAGTAAAAACTGCAAAATGCAAGAGATGTGAAAACTATTCCACAAACCTTACAATGTTTGAAGTGGGCATGTCTGTGAAGTAGTTTATGTTGTTGGTTTATTGGTCTTTTTGTCACGTGTTTTGAAAATACTAAGGTATTGTTTATTCCAATTAGCAATAATATAAGATGTAAGCTGGGTTGTAGATTGTTATGCTAAATTTGATAAGTGTATAAAATATTTATATTTTCTTAATAAATAAGTTTTCAGTTAATGTTGGCAAATAATCTGATAGTAACGAACTGTTAGCGTTACACTGAATACGTTTGTAGAATGACCAACACCTGATTCAAAGTACAGGGTGATTCTTGGCCCAGCATGACCAGGTGATTAAGGCGCTCAACTCGTAATATGAGGATCGAGAGTTCGAATCCCAGTCACACCAAACATGCTTGAGCTTTCAGCCATGGGGACGTTATATTGTGGCAGTCAATCCCGCTATTTGTTGGTAAAAGAGTATTCCAAGAGTTGGCGGTGGGTGGTCATGACAAGCTGCCTTCCCTCTAGTCTTACACTGCTAAATTATGGAAGGCTAGTATAGATAGCCTTCGTGTAGCTTTATGCGAATTTCAAAAACAAACAAATAGGGTGATTATAAAGAACGTTTTGCACTTCAGTGTATCATACCTCCCAAATTGCATGGCAGAAAAAAGCAAAATTATTCAGCAGTGTCAAGGGTAGGCCACTGTTTTAATGTGTGAAACTCTATGTTTGTCAATCTGTAAATCTCTAGGTTTAAATGTTATAAAAGTAAGAAATGTAATTATTTTTACTAGTCAGGGAACTGAAACGTACAACAAATGAAGTGCTAAAACGTATTTATATACGTATTTCTTCAATCAAAAAATAAATTAGTATTTATCAATAGCTCTGGAAATATTCTCTCAGTTGTAAAGTAATGCAATTGAATATATAACTTATATAGTAATTAGAAAACAAAATAATTTTACTTGCCTTTTTTTCAAGTATAAAGTAGAAGTGTAAGAATGTCACGCAAAATGGTATCAAAAACGTTCATAACTCACAAAGAAGGTCATTTGAAAAATTTGAATATTGATTTTCAGAAATCTTAATATTGGCAAATAAAACGGAGTTTACTGTCTGACTGCTCGAAACAACGAACAAAATGGACTAAAGTGGTTTTCATTTAGATGTGTCAATCTATTCTATATTATCATTTTTTATCGAAGTTTTTCTTCTCACACCACGTGGAACAACATTCATTCAAAAATTGTAAGAAACTCGACGGTTCTTTCTGAGATCAATAACTGTAAAATTATTGAATTAACATACATTGCATGTATGCTTAGCTTTCACTTGTAAATAATCTGATAGTAGCGAACTGTTAGCGTTACACTGAATACGTTTGTAGAATGAACAACAGCTGATTCAAAGTACAGGGTGATTCTTGGCTCAGCATGGTCAGGTGGTTAAGGCATTTAACTCGTAATATGAGGGTCGCGGGTTCGAATCCCAGTCACATCAAACATGCTCGCGCTTTCAGCCATGGGTACGTTATATTGTGACAGTCAATCTCGCTATTTGTTAGTAAAAGAGTACTTCAAGAGTTGGCGGTGGGCGGTTATGACTAGCTGCCTTCCCTCTAGTCTTACACTGCTAAATAAGGAACGACTAGTGGAAATAGCGCTCGTGTAGCTTTGCGCGAAATTCAAAATGTTTTATCAAGTGTAAATAATGTCAAAATCATAAACGTTTGCTTATTATTGAAATTTTACAATTCGGCTATAAATTACGTCGAAATTAATTTATGCTACGAAATTGAAAGTTTCATCAAACTTAAATTGAGACTTCAAATTTTTTTTCTCTAAACTGCAGTATCAATTAATATTCATATCACTATAACTATTGCAAAAATATCGTAAGAGTATTTCCAACTCTCGTTCGTGATGTAGGGGCCTAAACCTCTCTTCTGTACACTATTTTTATTTTACATATTCTCTGATATAGAAGCTTCAACTACTTCTCCATACCTGTATTTCCATGTTAAATATTCTCTGATATATGAGCTTGATTATTTTTCTATAATTCTATACTGTGTTATCTGTTATTGGAGCTTGTTTGGTTGGTTTTTTTTTTAAAACAAAGCTACATTTGGTTATCTGCTGTGTCATTCACGAGGAATCGAACCTCTAATTTTAGCGTTGTAAGTTCCTAAACTTACCGCCATCCTATTCAGTGATTATAGGAGCTCAATTTATTTCTCCATACCCATCATTTCATGTTATATGTTTTCTAATATATTAGCCAGAACTACTTCTTTATACTCATAATTCCATGTTACGTACTTTCTGACAGATGTTTGATCCAATTCGTTATACCTTTATTTCCATGCTATATATTATCTGGTGAAGATTGATGAACTGAGTATTTATGCTGTTTTATCCGTGTTATATATTTTTTATACACAAATTCTCAATAGTTGTCTATTCCCGTCTTACCATGTTATATTGTTATTTTCTTTAGATAGGAAATTAAAATAACTATTACAGTTTTTATGGCTCTGTTACTCATCGGCAGTCTATATTCCAGTTTCTTTATTAATTATGTTATGATGAAATTTGATGAAGGTTTTCATACTTTACTACAGTTTTTATAATATAACAACGTGGAGAACCTCATGTACCATTATGCTCGTGTAAATTATTTTTAACACTTCTGATACAGCCTCTCCAAAACAGTTTTAATGCCCTAACATTCTGATATAGGAAACTGAAATAGCTCGCACACTTATAGATATCCGACTTTTGGCATGATGTACTTCGCCTTCCGCGAATACCACGAAGTCCATTGGGTGTTAATAAATCAAGCTTTAAATTATACAAGGTCATTTCTTCCAATCTATGATTAAATAAAGCTTCCTAAAACCGTCGTTTTAAATACCGACTTCACTTACTCGGAACGCCATAATCAAGAAGCTGGCGATAACTATGTTCAGAGCAATGACTAATAACCCAATACGTTCAGGATCTCACGTTCACTCTGTTCTTGTTTTCTTGGGATAACATATTAGTAGAGCTCTCCATGTAGTCCTTTTAAGAAAGAGAAAAATTGTTTTCTACGTATTCATCTCACTGGAGAATACTTCAATAAAATAAACAATAAAAATGTTATTGTTTGCTGCATGTACTCTATATTGTTGAAAACGAATTGTATCATTTGTGTTTTAATGCAATTTTTTGCTTTTGGTTCTAACAGCAAGGTCAAAAGTCAGGACAGCGAAGATTTTCTCATGACATCAACCAGAAAGGTATTTAATGCTATGAACCTATATTATCTAACATTTAAAATGGTACTTATTTATTTCAAAGATTAAACCAAGATATAGATTTTATCACCAAACACACAATGTTATATAATAAATAGGATGAATATACTCTAAATAGCTGTAAAAACCTTGAATTTTTTAAAAGTTACTTTCGTGAATTCGGTTCGCAATGTTGTGTTCGCCACTACAGAAAATTTTATTTTTTTTTCTTTGATTTGCCAACACCAAGGTTTACTAGCTCAAAACTAGGCTAACCTACTGACATGTGATAAATGTGCATAAATAGTATGCTTCGCGGTTTTATTTTTTGAAAAAATCACAGCATTTATGATGAGAAATATACATATATATTATTTCATGTGCTTACAATATTTTGTATGTATTGTTTTTCAAAACAATTTACTCAAGGAATCCCTATTTGAGAAATATATACTTAAGATGTAAAAGTGACAAGTTATTACCTTTTTAAAAAAAAAATAAAACAATCTAAATAGCAAGTTGGGTTTATATTTTAATGAGGTTTAGAAACAATTTATAGTTTTGAAAATAATCTAAAGTTTTAATTGCAGGAGATGTGGGCTTAGCGAATCATTAAAGCTATTTTGTTGAATAATATTATTGAAACTACAGAATGTTTAATAGCTGTTCCATTACTTTTGATCATATATAGGACCACTTTTCCTAAATGTTTAAAGTAAGAAAGCTTATTTTAATCACAAGAAAATATTACTTCATATAACTAAACACATATCAAACTGTCACAACACACCAAACAATTTTTTACTTGTTTTCTCACATAGATTTTACAGTTATTTATGTGATTTTATGTTTAACATTACTCAAGGCTCTTTATTAGAACTTTACAATGGGTATCATTTTATATAACCAATCTAACCTGCCATATAGCATGTACTACATTTTTGTGCCATAGTAATAAGCAAACTGTACCTTAGATGAAAGCAAATTAGTAATTGGAAAACAAAAAGGAAACACTAATGGATTCAGTCTAAATTAGTGAAAACATTATTCTACTCTTATGTCGGCAATAAATATCACTGTCCTTCCGTATCACACCGATAACTTTGTACGATTATAATTCTAAAATTTCGGGGCTTGATTCCTGAAATGGAAAAATAATTGATAGTTCATTGTGCACTTTTATGTTTGAAAACAAAATGTACAGTATATATCTGTATTATTCAATGATATCATCTTCACGCATTGTAGTTATAGGTTTTTAAATTATATAATAAGATAGCTTATGTGTATACCATGATAGCTCAGGTATATAATTTTGTAACTACATATGAAGGCACATTAGATTAATCCTAACGCTAATATCATTATATAGACTTAAAAATACAATTTAACAATATTTTATCGATGGGTTGAATATGAGTATATAAAATCAAAACTGTGGAAAGCAAAGCAAACCAGTTTACTTTATCTTCCTCACAGTCATGACCTTGGCCACAATAATATTTCAGTAATAAGAAATTTTTATTATAGAATCGTACATAACAATTGCTTATTTAATTTTCTGCCCTTTATTCGTGTTATACAGTATCCAGAAGCTCCATTGTGTCTTCTCTTGCATCTATACCAAATTTAGACTCAGCTCCCAGAGCAATCGTAAGTTGTTTGGAAAAAAGCATGGAGTGGAGTTTCGATATATTGGAGCTCGAGAGAATAAGTGAAAAAAGGTAGGCAGTTAACCTGCAAGTACCAAGTATATCTTTGTTTTTGTTTTGTGTACTTGTTATGTTTCTCCCATTCTATATTCAATAAGTCAAAGAAAAATCATTATGAAAAGAACTATATTTGCATTCATGAACACCATTTGGAAAATCAGTGAAACTGGCCTTTGTATTGTCTTGTTTTTAATAGGTTATAATGTAAAAATCAATTATTTTGGAAGCATTTGCTCTTATTATTTCTTAAATTATTTAACAATCATTCAAGTAGCGTGAACTGTTTATTACAAAACTGAGGACAAAAACAAAGATAATTGTACGTTTCGCAAATACATCATGTATTAACAATGGTTGGTTTCGTCAGTAACAGTATCATCAGGCCAAACCATTGTCGTTTACAATGTTTGTGAAACAACTGTTTTTGGTTTTCCTTCATACTATAATTATGAAGTTTCACCAAGTAAAGTATAAAAGTTTCAGTTAACATTTCTAGCATTTTAGTTAGTTGTTTGTAGTGCATGCGAGGAATTAACCGATAATAAAAGAAATTTATTATTTATAGGCTAATCATATAAGATTTCCACCAATAAAGATTTTGTTGATGTGAATAATCAGCTCACTTCTCAACATAACTCTCGTTAAGAACAATGAATTGTCGTCATTATTCCTCGTGCTTTACCATACTAACTCATACAATACAGGGGACCTATTACAAATCACACTGTTTGAAGTTAACTTTAAACTTCTCTGGTGCCTGCAAGTGATGAATATCAAATTGTGTTAGCACAAGACTGTATATGGAGAAGGACGATCCATCCAAGTACACAATGAGCATTAAGGAATGTGTAACTTCCAGTGTCATTTCGTAGTTGTCATGTGATATCGCTAGTAACAGATGCATATTTATCTGATCATATTATCATTCGTCAGTCATAATTTACTTATTACCAGTATTTTGGAGAGAAGAAAACTGTATTTGTGGGCGTTCCTTTTGCAAATACAAAGAATATCTTCAGAAACGTGTAGGCATAAAAAACACGATGAAGGGTTGCCTAAGACAAAGCCCCAGAATGATGTTTCGGTTACCTTATTGTGCTTTTTATGTTTTGAAGGATAGAGGTTTTTATCAAAAGCCATTCTATTGGCTTACTGTTACACCTGAAGACTCAAAACTTATCTAATTAGTGACGCGCATGAATGGATTAACGAGATTCCCACTGTCCCTATCTACTATCTAGCGAAACCACAGCCAAGGGAACGAGCTTGGAGAAATCAGCGGGGAAACTTCAATGCCCCTGGTGGACATAGCATAGATAGCCAATTGTGTAGATTTGCGCTCAACAACAAACAAACAAACTCTTATCCAAAAAGCCTTATAGTGGCACAGCGACATGTCTGCGGACTCGCACTGTTAGAAACAGGATTTCGACACCCGTGATGAGCAGAAAACTTATAGTCCAATTGTGTAGCTTTGTGCTTAATTCAAAACAAATAAACAGACATATCCAAAAGAGGGAAAAAAGGTTCATATAGCTGTATAAAGGGATAACATGCCACCAGGTATTATTAAACTACACTGTGAAACAAGTACTAATCAAGAGTCTAAAGACTAAAAATAGGTGGTCCAGAGAAACCAACGGGTCGAAAAGAAAACACCTGGAAAACATAATAAAAAGTTGACAAGATATTTCCTTAAAAAAACAAAACACTTGCTATATTGAACCCTAGTCATATATTCGAGATTCAATCAGAAATGTATAATTTATACTAAACTACACATCCAACGTAAGTTATAAAATAATCAGGCCCGGCATGGCCAAGTGTGTTAAGGCGTTCGACTCGTAATCCGAGGGTCGCGGGTTCGATTCTTGGTCACACCAAACATGCTCGCCCTCCCAGCCGTAGGGGCGTTATAATTTGACGGTCAATCCCACTATTCGTTGGTAAAAGAGTAACCCAATAGTTGGTGGTGGGTGGTGATGACTAGCTTCCTTTCCTCTAGTCTTACACTGCTGAATTAGGAACGACTAGCACAGATAGCCCTCGAGTTGCTTTGTGCGAAATTCCATACAAATAAACAAACAAAAATTTATCAAAGATAAAACGATATCATGAGCAGCCAATAAAAAACGTTATGATACCCTAAATAAATAAGCTAAGTTTTGTTGACTGCTTATTTGAAACCAATTAACTGAGCAGTAGTGAAACAGTTACAAGTCCTAGATAAGGATAAACATGGTAGTGTAATATATTTGAGGAAGCACTTATTCTCATACTGAATAACTAAACCTTAAAAGAATCTACAGACTAGGAACTAGTAACATCACCTACAAGACTCTAAGAAATATATCTTTATTTACATTGTTGGTATCTGGAATACATCTAATTACACCTGGGAGTTACTTCTTTCCAACCACGTTCGTCCCTCTATTCCAAATCATCTTTTTTTTCACCAGTAATCCTTTCATTTCAAAAATCAGTCTCAAACCATCCTCGACTTCTTTGCCGTTTTTTTCTTATTTACAATTGGAAGTCAACTTAATTGGAATCAATCACCGTCACTAGACAATTTGCCGCGAGTACATATCGCTTGTAGTTGTAACGTGACTTATATGCATATAGAAAATAATTTTACCATAACGTACTCAACGCTGCAGTGCATATAAAATCGAGAAGGAATAATTAATTTTGGTCTTAACTGATAACAAATATACTGAAAAGAAAGTAAGAATTTTTGCCATTCTTTATGTGGAAGCTAAATTTTCAAAAAGAACCAGTACTGTAATTCATTAACTTGTTCTAAAGCATGAGTTTAGAATACTACATTTTAAACAAAAAAAGTAGTTGTATTTGTCGCAACATAATGGCTCACAGAATGTCTCTTAGTTGTTTCTTTCAAATACAAACTTTTGGTTTATTAGTTTTGTCATCTTTGACCGATTTGTGGTCTAATCCCAGTTTTGGACTCAGGAGGTCAAAACCTTTCGATTTACGTATTTGAACATGAACATACCCAAGGACACACTGATCAGTTTACTATAATTCTTTCAAAAATAATTTCAGTTTGTGGGTCGGCTGATACAGATCCTGATAAGTCATAAAATCAAATCGGTTTTACCTGCGCCCCATGTTTGGTGTTGCTAGTGCACAAATGAAAGGGAGGAGGAATCTTATTCATTAATTTACTCCAGTCCTACCTAAAAGAATATCAAGTACCGTGGCTATCGAGAATACCCTCTTGTTTTATACATTAAATACACCTCTTTTTTTACGAATTGTTTATTTTACGAAGGTCAGAATTGTTCTGTCAATTTTTATATTTACGCTAATTTTTCAGGGCACTTACGTGGCTGGGAATGACTGTCTTCTCTTCTTTTAATGCCTGCTCTGTTCTTAGCTGTGACGAAAAAACGTTAAGAAGCTGGTTAAGCCTAATAGAAGCGAATTACTATAACAATCCTTACCATAACTCCACACATGCGGCGGATGTCATGCAAGCAACTGCTTTATTTCTACAGAAACCAAGACTTAAGGTGAATCGTATGTAGATGTTACAAACTCCTTTTAAAGATTTTTAGTAATGTGTATTTTGTTATTGTTGTTTTTAAGAAATGTGCATTTACAAGGATCTCTTAGCAGATAATTTCGTTTCTGCACATTTATTTTTATTTTAAAATGTTTTAATTTCACCAGTGCTAGAAGGCCATTTGTACCAAACACTTCCCAAAGTGTCGTTGATAATAGTAACTCTGATGCGTCAATATTTACTGAGATAGTGTTTAGGTCTGTCTACACATACCTTATTATCTACTGAATCATTGTTGCCAGACAGAACTAGAAATTACATGTCTTGTATGACCTGATTTCCTATGAACTACAAACTAACTAAATTAAAATGTTTTTTATGTAATATTTACTTACCTGTTATTGTTTTCACTCTTCTTCCTCTTGTAAAAAGTGCCCCCCAGTGGCTCAGCGGTATGTCTGCGGACTTACACGCTAAAATCCGGGTTTCGATACTCGTGGTGGGCAGAGCACAGATAGCCCATTGTGTAGCTTTGTGCTTAATTCTAAACAACAACAACAACAATCTTGTAAAAAGTAGTGCAATATCTACATATAATATTTAACACGGCTGTTCTGATGCTTTTATATGTACTTGTATCATATAGATATCGATGATTTTTCTTTTGTTTTATATAACTGTTTAAGGTTTGTATTTTACGTTAAAAGACATTAAAAATAAACTGTTTTATAAACTCGTAGCATTATTCAACTCAATGCTAATGCGGAGTCACATAGAACAGAATGTCTATAAATTATTGAAATTACCTTATTAATTGATTGAAATGAGAACCAGGTAAAATAATAAATTGCGATTTGTGGCACAAAGGAAGCTGAAGTCGAAGGTTTATTCATTGCCAGTGACTCCGTTAGTACACCTCAACATAGGCACCGTTCGTTTGTTGACGAATGTTCAGGCGATAATAGATTTCAATCAATACACCTCAGTTTGTTCTTTTTGAGTTTCGTCAAAGCTATTCAAGAACTATATGCACTAATCATCTCTAATTTAGAAGTGACAGACACCCTCATCATTAAAGTTTGGGCTATTCTTTACTTCTTAAATGTGGAGTTAACAATCACATTGTAACGTCCCTGCAAATTAATAAGGGGGCATATTCTTTATTGGAATATGATTCCGCGACTCGCAGATCGCGAGTCAAGTGCCCTAATCACCAGGTCATTTCAAATCGATAGACGTTGCAGCATCTCCGCCGCACGTTGCGATACATAATTCGTTCATTTACACATTCATACACCTCTATCTAAACTAGTAGGGGGAAAATTGGATATTTGTCTCTCATCTGCCGAGAAAACGCAGCTAATTATCTACTGTGGCTCTTATTCCACTCAGTTATGGAAATGTTCAATAATTTCGGAACATCGAATGTGACCTCAGACATCGGATCCAAGTAGTCAATAGAAAACAAGTAGGACACCTTAACAGCCGCTTGGCCCAACATGACCAGGTGGGTTAAGGCGTGCGACTCGTAATCCGAGGGTCGCGGGTTCGCATCCCTATCGCGCCAAACATGTTTGCCCTTTTAGCCGTGGGGGCGTCATAATGTTACAGTCAATCCCACTATTCGTTGGTAAAAGAGTAGCCGAAGAGTTGGCGGTGGGTGGTGATGACTAACTGCCTTCCCTCTAGCCTTACACTGCTAAATTAGGGACGGCTAGCGCAGGTAGCCCTCGAATAGCTTTACGCGAAATTCAAAACAAACAAACAAACAACAGCCGCGGCACTCGAAATTCTTTTTGGCAGTATTAAAGTAAATGGATTTATAAGGCCACTTTCTGCCGTTTTATTAGCTATATTTTTATGCGCCAGCAACACAAAGCGTGGTGGCACTTATATCCGATTCAGTTTTATTACTCATCAAGATCTCTACAAGCCTACCCTCAAACATAAATTATTTTAGGCAACATTAGAGTAAATTAAAATATAAAACCTCGGACTGATCAAATACAACAATCTAAAGGGTTGACCGTCTGAGTCTAAAACTGTAATTAGATCTCAAATCGATCAAGAGTTTACGGAACGTTGAGAAGTTTGCATTTGAACTAAAAACTAAAATAAAATCTCGAAGCTGTTCTATGTGCCGCTGAGCTGCGGCTAAAAATATGAATCAAGGCTTTATTCAAATATATTTCTATTAAATACCAAATTAATATGGTAACAGGTAACAAACATTAAACAAATAATTCTCAGATTCAAAAGTACCCAAAATAATTTGTGTAATTAGATTCATTATTCGTTTATTTATTTTGAATCTTAGCCAAGTAGCGGCTAGGTGGACAACACAGGTTTAACCGGTACTGTAAAATAATAAAGTAAAACAAATTTACTGCAATTTCTTCCGATAAAAATTAAATTTTTGTTAGACTTACGAAAAAAACGAAATTTAAAAAAATATTTCACCTTCAATTCATTTGATTCTACCCCTTGATGGCTCAGCGGTATGTCAGTTGGCTTATAATACTAAAAATCAGGTTTCGATGCCCTCAGTTGACAGAGCACAGAGAGCCAGTAGCGTATCTTTGTACTTTACAATAAACAAAAAATCGCGTGATATTTTATTTAGATTAACATAGAACATTTGTTTTCTTCTTGCAGAGCCCCTTATTGGCGGCCTGATATGACTATTTGGATAGGGCACTTAACTCGTAATCTGAAGGTCGTGGGTTCGAATCCCTGCCGCATCAAACGTGCTCGCCCTTTTTAGCCGTGTGGGCATTATAATGTAACGGTCAATCCTACTATTTGTTGGTAAAAGAGAATTCCAAGAGTTGGCGGTGGGTGGTGATTACTAGTTTCCTTCCATCTTCTCTTACACTGCAAAACTAGGGACGGCTAGTGCAGATAGCCCTCATGTACCTTTGCGCAAAATTCAAAACACACCAAACCCTTGGTGGCATAGGGATATGTCTGCAGACTTATAATGCTAGAAACAGGGTTTTGATACCAGTGGTAAGCAGAGCAATAATAGTCCATCGTTAGCTTTGTGCTTAATAACAAAACAACAACTTGAAGATACTTTCAGTTAAATTATGGAGCAGATAAAATAAAAACATTAAACCAAAAATAATCAGCTTGCTCATTTACAACCTTTCAAAATTTTATTTGCATGTCTACTATATTTTGTTCTTAATTTTTGAATAATTTCTCAGATTGAAGCCAAATATAGATGAAATTTGAACGATACATTTAACAATGTGTGTTTAGCAAAAGTATGTTTCTGTGGAAAATATGGATTAGAACACTTAATATATAATATAAATATATATTATATTTTACTTTCACTCTGTTTCCTTAGTATATGAATCTAAGACTAACTAATATCTTCTAAGCTTGCCGAAACTCGTGAAATATTTGGTTTACGACCAAAAATATCAATAACAGCAAGGCTAATCAACTGGAAAACAATACATCATAAAGTAAAGTAAGAATGTAAAAAAAAATATTTAATTAACTGTATTAGCTTGATTAATAGTTTTGATCTACATAGATATAGCTTGGCTTAATCGGTTGTTGACATGCTTTTCCTGATGTATGTAACTTTAATACCGTGTTATATTCGACCACGTGTCATACTCATTGGGTATAGTAATATAACATCTCGTATTCTAGACAGTACATGGCAGTAAGAAACGTTATTTTATTTTGTTTTATTCAATTACGTGTGATGCTGATTGGATGTATAATTAACACCTTGTATTGTAGGCGATATTCGATCCTCTGGATGAAGTGATTTCTCTAATTGCTGCCGTCGTCCATGACGTCAATCATCCCGGAAAGAATAGTGCTTTTTTGTGTAATACGAAAGATGAATTAGCGATTCTCTACAATGACTTGTAAGTTATTTTACTCAATCATGGTGATGCTTCTATATTAGATCAAACTACTCATGGCCTTGGTTTTCTTCCACTTACTAAAAGATCTTGTGTTATACGAATATTGCATACATTCAGATGTAAACACGAAAACGTAATGTGCACTTACTTAATAATAGTCATCATACGAAAGGTCATGATTTGCGATATGTACAACATAAACAGTATTAATGATCAGTTTTATCATTTTTATTAAATATCGAGATATAATCTGATACACAGTCATGTGAGAAAGTTAGGACACCGTATGAAAGCCTGTGTATTTTTGTAACATTTTTAGATATTTAGTCTTGTGAGCGATGTGAGCGAGGATTATCGCGGCTCACAGCTAAATTAAAAACATGTAAAAACACGGCTTACGAATTTAATCTTGGTTTTATAACTTCAAGGGGATATTTTAAAAGGATTTGCTTTAATTTGGGAAATAAATAAAATATATTATAATAGAAATCGACCACTAATCTACCTTATACGCTCTCTATGTCAGCTTTATGGAGGCCGCCATTGTTACCGAATCACACCTTTCCAAACATTAAAGTTAATCCGCGGTAAATCCGTGAAAAAAGTGATAAATAATTAAAGTATTATTTTGAGTTCGATAATCCGATATTTTTATGGAATTGTATAAATATTGGCCACAAACACAATAAAAATCACTTCAGTTTCTGAATTGATAGTGAGCATATCATATTGAAAAATTCCTACCCCATGAGTACCAAACGTAAACATACATCGTATGACGTTCAGCAAAAGCTGAATGTCATAGAAAGAATACGAAACAGCGAAACTCACGCTAAAGTTAGTAGAGAGTTAGGCATACCTGAGTCTACATTGCGTGGGTGGATTAAAGATAAGAATAAATTAAGAGCATTTCTTGATGAACTTGATGAGGGTGGTTTGAAACGCAAAAGAGCTAGAACAGCACAAGATCCTGAGTTAGACAAGGCAACGTTCAATGCATTTTGTGAAGCCAGAAACAATGGAATTCCCATATCTGGACCAGTTATTCAAGCACAAGCAGAAAAACTACACAAAAAACTTCACTGCCCTAATGCAAATGAAGAGTTCACTGTTTTAAGTGGTTGGTTAAGAAGGTGGAAGCAACGACACGACATATTGCAAGTAAAAATCAACGACGAGATCAAATCAGCAGTCACTGTGGCAGCAGAAGAGTTCATTCCAAAGTTCCAAGAATTCGTTGAAGAACAGCAACTTCTTGAGGAGCAGATCTATAACGCAGCTGAAACAGGTCTTTACTATAGAATTTTGTCAGATAGAACTTTAGCTATGAAGAAAGACAAGAACAGCAAAGAAGGCTACAAACTAATCAAGGACAGGGTGACCATGTTGTTCTGCTGTAACTGAACTGGTCTACACAAGCTGACACCACTCTACATCGAGAAGCACAGGTCACCCAAATGCTTCCATAAGGTGAATATGTCAACACTGCCAGTAGACTACACTGCCCAATACCTCCAACAAGAACTGCAGATGAAGCCGTCAAAGGACTTGAGGTCGCCCTAGAGTACTACGAGCGTGAGGGAGACAAGCTGAAAACACTACAACTAAAGTCCATGATTAGAGACTCCAAGAAGAGGGCAACAATGAGCAATAAGCAAGCAACAATAACGTCATACTTTACCAAGAAATAAACTGTATTTGAACAATATTATCTGTTTGTGTAATTTTTAAAATAAATAAATTGAATAAAATTTTTGTGATAATAATGTAAAAAGTGGATAAAAATTTGATGTGGTTTCGTATATATTTGTATGAATTTCAAATGTAATAACTCAGCATGAAACAGGCCTAGCATGGCCAAGCGCGTAAGGCGTGCGACTCGTAATCCGAGGGTCGCGGGTAGGCGTTCGAGTCGCGCTAAACATGTTCGCCCTCCCAACCGTGGGGGCGTATAATGTGACGTTCAATCCCACTATTCGTTAGTAAAAGAGTAGCCCAAGAGTTGGCGGTGGGTGGTGATGACTAGCTGCCTTCCCTCTAGTTTCACACTGCAAAATTAGGGACGGCT
This sequence comes from Carcinoscorpius rotundicauda, assembly GCA_011833715.1. Taxonomy (NCBI): domain Eukaryota; kingdom Metazoa; phylum Arthropoda; class Merostomata; order Xiphosura; family Limulidae; genus Carcinoscorpius; species Carcinoscorpius rotundicauda. The sequence continues at coordinate 53,147,358 of CM022399.1, read as the reverse complement.
AGCACAGATAGCCCTCGAGTAGCTGTGTGCGAAATTCCAAAACAAACAAATCAGCATGAAACTAACTTTTTGTTTATATTTGTTATGTTTTTTAAAAAATGTGAAATAAAATGGTTTGAAATGTATTTTATTTGTTGTTTTTTATTGTTTAACTGCCAGTTAATAAATTCGGTATTAAAAATTTGATAATTTCTGCAACTGTGCAATATCGCTACCACGAGATTTGAAATGGTGGCCCGCATGTAACACGGGAAGACGAAATTTTACAATAAAAAGGTTTATTTTTATTGTAATCTTTATATTATTAATAAATCTTAATCAAAATTGTGTTGTATATTTATTTATTAAAAAGGGGAAAAGCGAACCATCGCAATGCATTGGTCGTTTGTGTTAAAACGGCACTTGTCAATTGTATCTGAATAGTCCATACATTAATATTATAATGATCACGCAATGGCCCGGATGAGGCTCCTCGGCGGAGCTGTTGGCGACTTCGGCTTTTCAATCACAAAGGTTTAAGTCGCGGTTAAGCTGGTTGGCCCCCAAAATACCGCGGCTTAACGGCGCTCCAATGTATCTATATATCCAAAAGTGTTACAAAAATACACAGGCTTTCATAGGGTGTCCTATCTTTTTCACATGACGGTATATCATATTAATAATCTCAAAGTTCATGCTGATGTTGTTATGACTATTGCAAATTATTACCTATTAATAATTTTCATTTGCACTAAACATTACAGTTGTTGTTTTTGTTGTTTTGAATTAAGCACAAAGCTACACAATGGGCTATCTGTGCTCTGCCCACCACGGGTATCGAAACCCGGTTTTTAGCGTGTAAGTCCGCAGACATACCGCTGAGCCACTGGGGGGCCTAAACATTACAGAGTACAGTAAAATTAAACTTCTGCTACATTTTCTAAAAACAATCACTACGTTTTTCAAACATCACTAATGTAGACAATAAAGTATACAACGATTTCCTCATAATTGTGTCTACTTTAATTACCTGTGTTTTGTGCATTTATTACACATACAAAGTGTTTGTTTTTTTGCAATATACGTTTTTGCTGCGTTTTATTAGTAACAAAAGTAGAAGTTTAAGTTTAGCCTTTCCTGATTGATTAGGCACACTAGTTAAGTCTTCTTAGAAAACTTTCAACTGTTTCTCTTTCCTCCATATCAAAAGGTCTGTAATTCGTTATTCTAATCGTTTTTATTTTCTGTGGGTGTATTGGAGTTTTAAATAAATGTTTTGAATCAATCGATCAACAAATTATATGTCTAAATGAACAATGAAAAAGACGTATATTTGTGATAAAGTATTCTTCATTACCCATACAAGCCGTCTCTAAACTTTGTTTTTAAATGGGTTCTCGCCACTAAGTTATATGTGCCAACACATTAAAAAATACACACGTATTAAAACCCAAAATATGAGATCGTAAAATAAATGTTTTACATTTGAAATTTTTAGTACAAGTACTCATTATACAGGTTCATATAATTTGTACAGCAGTCTGATGTTATATATAGGTCTGTCTTGGAAAGCTATCATGCAGCACGAGCATTCAAACTGACCTTATCGGACAAAAGTGTCAATATTCTACAACATTTGGATAGAGATACGTACCAGGCAGTTCGAGAGTCCATTATTGACATGGTTCTAGCTACAGAGATGACTAAACATTTTGAACATCTTTCAAAGTTCGTCAATGTCTTAAAAACCGTTGTTCCAAATGAAGAGTTAGAAGATGACAAGGTATTTCTTGTGTTCGATTTATGCATGATATATGTTTGTGTTACGTTCTCTGTATAATCTTATAACAAAGCCACATCGGGTTAGTTGCTGCATCCACCGAAGGAATCGAACTTCTGATTCTAACGTTGCAAATCCGACAACTTACAGCTGTCCCACCGGGAATTTACGTAAGATTTCTTAATATTGGTTCTTTTACCTTCTGTATTATATTTATTCATGCTGTCTCCTCCAAATCGTCTTTTCTGCATTATGTATTAACGTGTACATTACACTAAGTTTATCCATGTCGATTTCCACCGATCATGTGCTAGGTGTAGCTTAGTACATAGCATGTTGCGACTTTTTTATAACTTTTTAAATTTTAAAACGAATATTCGTAGTCCATTTGTTTATTAGAAATATTAAAATTAGATTCACGTTTGAATTCCGAAAAAGTAATTCGATTTTTTATGTATTTTACACTCCACACAAAATTAACAAGAATGTCGTTGGTATTTGATAAAAAAAATTGAACATTTTTTGAGCAATATTAAATATTTCGGTACGGAATTTTATGAATTTCTTTATCAAATAAAAAGTATACAGTGAAAATGGAGCAGAAAACATTTATGAAATGTACTTTTTAGTAGGTATATTAGTGTTTTTATAAATATATATATTTATACACTCAGTTTATGATTACAATAAGATTTCTGTTATTAATCGTGACATTTTATTCTAATTTTATTTACAACATCAGTTATGTCGAGTTAGAATACGGAAAAATTGTCTTACTCTTATACTTAACATTAATCATGTCTCTTTCAAAGCTGAGTATTGTTACGTAAACACACTTATCATATTTAAAGTGTACAAAGTTTCAAAATATAAATCGAGGTTTTAATTTTTGGTTGTAACGGAAAGTCACGTCTGTGTTGTGTTACCTCACACTTATTGCTCGATATTTCCGTTTGGATTTATTATTTAATATATTTTCTAGCAGCCGGAAAGCTGTCAAGAGGTATTAATGACTATGTCCAGTCCAGAAAATGTTAAACTAGTCAAGAGGATGCTGATAAAATGTGCAGATATCTCCAACGCTGCCAGACCTACGAAATTATGTGTTGAGTGGGCCACCAGGATAACAGAAGAGTATTGTAGACAGGTTTGTTCCGTTATCCGCTTCGCCATTGAAATACTTGTGAACTTCAATGCTTTTCTGTCACTCTATTTGTATGGATTTCTTCTCCATTTTGATTCTAGAATATGTGTAGTTACACGTACGAGTTTTGATTATAGTACAGAGGACTTTCTCATGACAACGACAAATCATAATTTTTACTGATGTAATTTATGTATATATATGGCCGTCCAGCTGTTTCTTACTTTAAGAATTTCTCGTTATTATGTGTAATTTCTAAAAGGAGTATGTAAACGAAATTCAGTTTCAGTATTTTTAATGTTTTTTATTTGATTTATGTTAGATACCCTATACCCTATCCCATACCCTCTCATCTCGTAGATTGGCGATATGTCTGTGGGTTTATAACACTAAAAATTCGGGTTAGATGCCTGTGTTGAGCACGTCACAGATAACTTATTGTGCAGCTTTACGCTAGCAACAGAAAAAATAAGACATATCATACAAGTAAAACGCTTAAATCAGGAGCTCGGTTCCCCTCGATGGACTCGGGAGATAGCCCGATGAGGCTTTGTTATAATAAAAATACGCATACATACAAGTAAAAACATATATATCTTTGTTTAGTCTTGTATATTATAAACCAAATAGCATCCTATAATAATTTAAGTACTGTCTTTACATGACAGTACAGCATTAAATCTTTTATTTTTACAAGGTGAGCATAGTGATCTTCACGGGAATAGCGGAAATGGAAAGACGAACTTTGTTTAAACCTTCATCAGAGCAGAGTCAATGTCCAGGCTATATATTTGTTTCTTAATCAGGTTAGCACTTGTGGGCTCTTGTCACGTCAGCGTATGAATAATTTAATTAAACATACGTTGTCCCAACCTTTCGAATGTCTCAGATATAAAAATACAAATATTTGGTGAAGAATTTCTCCTGTAACCTACGTATATAAAAGGTGAAAAAAATTATCATAGATCGAATCTTTTCACTATAAACTGTATTGTAGACGAATCACACTTTTATATAATGAATTTTCAGTCGTATCCAGTGAAACAAAATGAAATTATAATGGACTTTTAATTATAATATAAACGTTCTTTCAGACGGATGAAGAAAAGGCCAAAGCTCTACCGGTTGTGATGCCCACATTTGACAGAACTACAATGAGTCTTCCCAAAGCACAGATGGGATTCATTGATTACTTCATCAATGATATGTTTTCAAGCTGGGACGGTATGTAAACTATTAATAATACTGGTATCAGTAACAAAATATTTCGCGGTTGTGTACTGTTTTATGTTTCATCAAGTTTCAGAATATACTCGAAAGTAAAGTTTTTGTTTCCACAGAAATTTAATGCATCTCCTATCAAATTATATTATATATATAGTAAATTAAGTTTTGCGCTTTGTTTGTTTGTTAAGAGTATTTATAATAAACATACAAAATTTAGAAAGCCAGTAAGACTTATGATTTGTTTTGTTTTGTAATTTCGCACAAAGCTACTCGAGGGCTATCTGTGCTAGCCGTCCCTAATTTTGCAGTGTAAGACTAGAGGGAAGGCAGCTAGTCATCACCACCCACCGCCAACTCTTGGGCTACTCTTTTACCAACGAATAGTGGGATTGACCGTCACATTATACACCCCCACGGTTGGGAGGGCGAGCATGTTTAGCGCGACGCGGGCGCGAACCCGCGACCCTCGGATTACGAGTGCACGCCTTAACGCGCTCGGCCATGCCAGGCCTTAAGACTTATGAACATATCGATCAAAACTACTGGAATGGTTTTTTTAATTTATCCTGTTTTCAGTATCATTTAGAGCTATTTTCAATGTAAAAATACAAATATTTTGTGAAGAATTTCTCCTGCAACCTACGTATGTAACACGTGAAAACAAATTATGTTTCTTCTGGTGTTTAACTTGATATACTTTATTTTTATCAATTTTGTTTGGTTCGCTGTTCTTTAACAATCATTTATTTGAATTTTTCGACAATTATTTTTTGCTGAATAAAAACCAGTACGATCACTTTTCAAAGTAAAATCAAAACTAAATGTGAATTTAAATAAGTTTCATGATTTTCGATAACTCAGCTGTAATCTCGTGAGTTTATAACGCTAAAATTAAGGGCTTGACCTCCACAGCAGACAAAATGCAAATAATCCTTTTTGCAACTCTGTTCAAAAACAAAATAAAGCATAATATTAATAATAGATATTAATTATTATTAGTTTCAATCTAGAGTATTTTAGCCCTAGTATTAACTACTCGATCCCCGCTTTTGTTTACAGTGTAAACAAGCTATAGTGCATCTCTCTCCAAAAAAGAACGAAATATTACCAATTAACCCCTGAAGAAGGAAGGTCCACCTTGCGAAAGCGCTTGGCTTATGTGTTTTTTTATTAATTTCCTGTAGAACAAATTGTTTTATATTAATGAAATAAATTTGTGATCAGTGATCATTTTATTGGGAAGTCAAAAGTTACTCTCTAACAAGCTAATATATTATCAGATATATATGTGTATGAAATAATTTATCTTTTGAAAGTTCAAATTTTGCTGGTTTATTTTTAATTCACATCAACAACGTAAATTATTTTTAATACGATCATCTCTTAGAGAAATTTTCTTAAACCTCAGTAGATTTTTATTTTTCTTTCATTTAAAAATTCCACATCTAAAAATTTATATCAATCAATAATATTTGTTTTAAACTGACTGATTTAGACATCATTTCTAAATTTATTTCATAAAATAGCGTATACTGATAGCGAAAAGAATGTCCATTTTTACGAAAATAGTCACGAAAATAAGTCTTTCGTATATTCCAAAAATACAATCATTGTCATTAATATTTGCAATTGAACAATATTGTCCAAGTACAATAGACAAGAAATTTATTTCATGAAACTTCAAAAATATGTAAACGATACAGAAGGATAATATTATCAGATGTTTTGTTAGCAATTTGGTTGAAAATTTCAAACTTTTTTTCAATAATTAAAGCTTTCGTGGACTTTCCCGAATTAATTGACCACATCCAATCGAATTACCAGTACTGGAGAGAACAAGAAGATGAAAGGCAGGAAAAAGAAGCTTCAAAGGAAGAAAGTTGAGTAATGTTTAGTGGGATTCGCAAAAACAAAATGACAACGGTCTGGTACATAGGAAATTAATAGACAGCACTTTGTTACGGTAAAATTTTAGGAAACTGATTTCTTGAAAAATGAGAATACACTAGTCGCTTCCATGTGAAATTGAAAATTACGTAAATAAAGTGGAATCATGGACATCTGATCAAGAAAAAACAAGATGAGGCTTCTCGAATGTTGTTAAGCTGTAGTAATGATTCGCTCAGAAAACGAGGGAAAATTGTGATGTGGAGCAAATGTTACATCCGGGTATATGTTATGTTTCTTCGCATAATAAAAGCATGTACGTTGTGTTCCGTATGTCATCGTTAAACCCTTTAAAATCGTTAGTTATTTATCGTTAACATTTTATGACTGTGGTAAATACCTGTTTGTACTACATGAACTTTAATCACTTTCTCGAAGAGCGTTTTGATGACGATTGAAACAAGAAAAATGGTTCAACGTAATAACTGGTTAAGCTGAAAATTGAAAGAATAACATAAAAAAGGTATTATTTTCAGTAATTCAAAAGATATAGGTAATATATAGATAGCTAAATACATTAAATATACGTGCACACATTTTCCGAATAAATATTATGAGTGACTAACTCCATAAACGTTGTTTAGAAATATTCAATAAGCCGGATTGAAACAAAGCTTTTTAAAATTGTTTTCATCTAACAATTGTAAACCTTTTACATGAATATGTGTTTAATATGGTATTAAACAAATATTAAAATATATTTTATCTAGATATTTAAATATATAACTAATGTTTATGAGAGTCTTTAAGGATGTTAAAATAAAACATGAAAATTTTCATCTCTTCAACGATTAAAAAAATTAGTTTTTTAAGAATTCACAAATGCGTGATTGCATTCTTAAATAAAACTATAAGAAAAAAATGTTTTATAAACAGTAGTTTGTGTTATTAAAATATATTGTTAGATACATTTAGTTGCATTATATATAATTATTTTATTCTATGATAACTGTTTAATGAGATAAAATTTCATAAACAGGTTGTTGTTGATTCTGTTTGCAGCTTTTCAAAATTACCAAATTATATTAAGTACATTATGGTTCGCTCAAACGATACCGGTGCCCAAGAATACCTTTTTGTCAACAAATAAAAACTCCTGAAAGTTTCAAAATGTTAATAATGACCATTCAGTTATCTAAAGCTTCGAACTATCATTAAAAGATGGCAGAACACTCAGTTCTTATTTAAATAAAATAATTATAACGAAAGTGTATGCTGTTTACAATCTATATTTAATTTGTAATGCCTCGAATTAATGAGATTTTCATATGAAAGAATTATTTGAACTATTATTAAATCTTACAATGAAATTTTTATGAAACGAAGAACTTCTAATATATATGTATGATATCTTGACAAAGAAAAAAAAATGTATAATCAATATCTTGACTCCATGTCTCAAATTACACTGAGTTGTTATGCCAGATTAGTTATGACCAACGGAAATAGTTGTAATCCGGACATATCCATTTACAAGTAATCGCACAATTAAACATGTTTAGTAGTCACCTTTATTACTTAACTATTCCAATAGTTCCCCCCTTTTTAAGCAAGTTTTATAACAAAGTTCTTTAACCATTACGCAATAAAATTTCCTTCGATACAGCTATCGTTCGTTTTCTTTATTTGTATAAACGTCAGGGTAATATCAGGCGGAGTTCACCTAACACGGTGGTATCAGATGAAACTCGCCATACATGGTAATATCAAATGGAGTTCGATGATGCTCAATGGTATACAGGAGTTTCATGTCATATCTATTTCAATTACTGTATTATTAGTGTTAATCAGTACGGTGCACTAGCACAAAGTTTGTGCTTCAAATGTGTGTTTGTGAAGTTTGTTTTTGTTGTTGTTGTTTTTCAAAATAGTGTTATATGTTGTGAAATAGAATCAAATATAACCAGTTATTTTATAATTTACAGTGTGTGAGAACTATTCTGTCCGTAGTATCGTGTTTTAACAAATACTTTTTGCCGTTTTGTCAGACATAGTAAAGAAACCACCACACATCGTTTATTATCAAACCAAGATGTACGTTTTGACGATAGATAATTTCTACCTCAATGCCGTGCCAAACATATAATCAATGTACAGTCTTTAAACATTTTTGGAAAAGAAGTACTCCTTATATATACAATAAAAAGGGTATTTGAGCAAAGAGGGGAATTATATAAACAGAAATATCTATACTGATTTCAACTATGTTAATTTGTTAAAAGTTATTAAATTTTTCTTTTATTGTATTATAATTGAGCATAGTTTCTATAGCCTAAATGATAAAACAAGGTATTCTTGTGGTGGCTTTTATGTTTTGTCACATTTGTTTTTCTCAAACTATAGACATATCCAAAACTTTTGAATTACAGTACAGCTAAGAGATTACTGAAATAAATATTCTCCTTTAAATTTGTTTTGAGTGACCTACATTTGTTTCGTTTTGAATGCTTTGAGTTAAGTCATTTAACCTTAAGAATTTTCAGTGCAACTCCATGTTATATATCTTGCAATGATTACCATGTTATTGATTGCACAAACGTGTTATGTCCTTTAAGACTTTGATATTTTGTGAATTGGAGAAATAATAAACGTTCTTTTATCGTCTTTACTCATCTACTTTTTTCAAGGCACGTGAGACTAACAGCATAGTGGTTTACGTTTATTCGATTACTCATGAATTGAGATTAGTAGCATTTTGTCACGCTTGTTTTGAAAAGTAAAACTTAAATTCTACGTGGCGATCAGTATAGCTAATTAGACTTTTCTTACATTTCTTACAAAAATTTTAATGTATTCTTTCGTCACTTTGATACTCTTCCGTTAACAATATTTTCGGCCGTAATTGCACTAATATCTCACAAGATTCGACCAGCTAAGTAGATTTATGAAAGTTCTACAAACACATTTTAAGTTAACTGAGCAAAACAATATTTATAATGAAAATATAATAATAAACTATGAATCAAAAACGAATGGTATTCGATATACTAAGTAGTATAACTAATACTTTCAGCAAACTAACAGTAAATAAATAATATAGTAAACATAACCCATATCGAGTCAGCAGCAGTAATTGTCCTACAATACAACCCAACTCTCATGTTTTTAAATTATTTACTCACTATCGTATATACGGACACAGATATTTACTCATTTATTATTTTCTAAGCTGAGATTCTGTTCTAACAAACTGCTTCATTCCAATATAATATTGAAGTAGCATTTCTACTGATGTCATTTGTATAGAAATGGAATAATTAATTAGTTTTCATGACGTCAATTATTATTCTATACTACAGGGTGATCGCTAGAAAAGCGGAAAATTTGAGGGTCAGATGAGATCATGAATAAAATATGTGCTTACTCATTTCTATTTTGATTTTTTTTACATCATGCATGATTTTTATATCATAAAATGCATTTTGAGCATCTATGAGTGTAATATAACATATGCCTTTAAAAACTTTGTAAAAGTTATTCTTTGTAAAAATAAATAGCTGTTTGACAAATTTTCCGCTTTTCTAGCGACCACCCTGTAATAATTTAAATGTAAAACCCATCTCGTTCAGCTCTTGTTTGTTATCCAATAACATGTCACAAGAATAGAATGTCATAATGCCTCCCAGTAATTCGGCGGGAAGTCTTAGAACTCATTTCGCTAACAAGTGGGTTTCGATAATTCTTGTGGGAACATCGAAGATAGCCGATTGTACTTAACAACATCTAAAGTGATATATGAATATAATGCCCAAGATGAAACTCTAAGCATAGAAATTCTATCAACACGTGAATAGGACCACACATGAAATAATATGAAAATTTATTGGTAAATAATAAATATAATGTATGTGATTATGCGTTAGGCGAGTATATTTGTTTGTTTTGTTTTCATTTTTCCACAAAGCCACTCAGAGGCTTCCCGTGATAGTCGCACATAATTTAAAAATGATAGACTAGAAGTAAAACAGGTAGCCAACATTACTCACCGCCAAATCTTGGACTATTCTTTTATCAACGAGAAATGCTACTGGCTGTAATATTATGACACCCAAGACCAAAAAAGCAAACATTTTTGATAACGGGATTTGAGGCCGCAACTTACAAATCGAGCGACATAGCCATAACAGATCTTAGACGATTATGATGTAATTAAACATCGTAGAATATTCATGCTAACATAATATTTTCATGTTAGCATGAAAAACAGACATCATTGTTTAACAAACTCAAACGAGAAATAAACGAGAAAGGTTAAGAATGGCAACATTCTGTAAGTATGAAAACATATTTACACCAACATCAGATAATGTTTTTCTCATGAAAGTATTTATCTCTCATCCTGATTCTTCGTTTAGACAGTATTGTTAACAACTTAAAACGCCATTATGATATATAGCTATATATGGATATAAAACGAAAGACTAACAAGTCTTAATGTTTTATGACCATTAGTTTGGCTGTAAAAGTTAGTAATGGTAAGCCAAAACCATTCTTTATCGAGCAAACCTAAAAGTTAAAGAATTATATTATCATTTTTGTTTCAAATGCTAGCAGGCTACTAAACTCAAGATACAATGTTTACTGGCTGATAATAACGTGCGCTTTGAACATGTTTATTCAGAAATGCAAAACAGTACATTTCTTAACTCATTACTTCAACATAAGGCAGTGCTATAAAAACGTTTCATTACTTTTTAAAGCATCATCCAAAACCAAATTATAATTTGCAGATCGCAATTAGATTGGGTGTTTTAGACTGACATTTTTGAAACTGCAAATAAAGTTACCTTAAAAGAGATGTCCATTTTAATTTGTAAAATATCTACTTGATGTTCAGCGGTAAAATTGTAATATTGAAATCATTGCGCTTAATCAAACAAAACAATTCATGAAATTATTTTCAAGCAAACAGCTAATTATAAAGTTCTTCATGTAACTATTTTTTAATGAATAACACTTAAATTAGATCTCTATAAACACAGTTTCGGGATCTAAATTTGACTGTAAAAACATCCTACACTATTTAAACTTCATGTTGGAAAAGTCCAATTCGTTTCCCAGATTCCAGCAAAAATGAAGTAAATACAAGATGAAAAAATCTATATTTACAATTTACTGAAGAAGACAACTTTATTTTGATATGTATATATACAACAATAAGAAAATCGTATACTCGTAAAGAATTACTTTCATGAAAGGTAAAATCCTCTCCCAAAATTACTTAAAGCTACTTGATTTTTTTCAGTTTATAATAAAATATTAATGTCTTCTATTTAGCAGTATCTCCACATCAGAAATTAGATGTTTGCTTTGTTACCTCCATTTGTACCTAGTATATTGGCAAATGACACTCTGGTTTCTTAGTTCCCTGCACTCGCCCAGTCATCTTCAAACATCTCTTGAATAAACAATGGAAAGCTATTCTTGTTGCTTCTTTTTCTTTCTTTTTTTTTTTAGCTTACTGTAAGGACAGTTGCTATCAAGTTTCTTCAGTTCCCTGCACTCGTCCAACCACCACCAAGATTCCGCTAATAAAAAGAGGAAACAGTTCAATATGATGAGTTGGCGTCCTTGTTGACCCATTTTGTCTGCTGTAGTGACAGCGACTACGAGGCTATCTTAGTCTCTTGCGCTTGCACTGCCATCTCAAAAGCATTTCGCCGATAAAAAGGGAAAGGATTAGCCAGTTCTTCCATAAATAAGTCTGCGGGTATTAAAGAAAAATAAAATGATGACGAGCTGTCACACTCGTGTTTAGTAGCTATTCCTTTTGCAGTTAACCATAAATACCATAACTTGGTCAAATCCCTTACTATAACTAACTATGATATCGTCTTATACCGCTTTACTCTACTTATTAAGCATAGTAAATCATTCTTTCTCTTTCAGCATGCCATTCAAATATTTTCCTGGCGTTATTAGTGTAGTAATGGTTGAAAAACTACATGTTTTTCAACTTCTCTGAAGTTAAAACTTACGTTCAGAAATCGTTTACTCCACAGTTTGGCGTCCATCTTCTGTTAAACTGTCTTTATATGTGTGTACCTTCGAGAATAAAGTTTCCAACTGTCCATCAGAGAATCTTGGCAGCTTCTTACTCTTCAACCACGTTCATATTGCTATTGTAGTCACTCTACCCATTTTCTGTATTTTCTTGGCTCATTTCCTATTCATTTCTAAATTTAAATTTCACTTACACAATTAAAAACTCAATATTAAATAATAATTTTATGCAATCATCATGAAAAAAAATATTTATATTCTTTCAGGTATTTCTCCCTACAGCGATTTTTTCTGGTAGAATATTCTTCATCACCAATGCTCCCTAATTACAGCACCATTTGATTCCAACGAACTTTCTTGCAAAATTAACCCCTTTATTTCAAACCTAAGATGATTCAACATGTAAGACTAAGTCTTAAACTAAATTCTAATATTATTTTTCTAATGTTGTATTTTATATCATACATGTAGTCTCAAAATCTTTCCAGGACCCAAACAATGAACTTTGCATTGCGTTCTAGTGTTCTGTTTCATACATTGCATACATACAGTTTCAAAACTTTCCAGTACCTAAACAAGAAGCTATACATTATTGTTACGTTTTGTATTTTTGAACACTACATTCATTTTCAAGAATACTTAATTCCAGCTAACATGTTTTAAATTTTCTCCATTTCTTCTTTGTAACTTTTACTTTTCTTTACCATTAAGTTCTCGATTCCAAACTTTCCTTTATTTAGAACCAGCTAACCATATTTCAGTAATAAAATTCCTCGTATATCCTACGTTTAGTTTTACTAAGTATTTTTTTTCATTTTTCTTTCTTTCCCTGTCATCAGCTAGGAAATACAATTAAAACCAGAACAGGAACCTGTTCATAAGACCTTCTTTTTCTCCATTTGCTAATGTTACATGAAATTTCTCTTCTTCTTTTGGGATCCTTTACCTTCATCACAGGAATTAGTTTCTTTGGAACTGTTATCACTGAGAACATAGTCAATAGGATCTCTGTTCCTCAGATTCATGTTCACTGGAAGCATCAACTTCACCAAAGATATCTATTTTAGTGACATTGTTTCCACACTTGATTGTCACACTCAGTGGTGTTTCATACTTCCCATATATCATTATTCGTTAATTTCAAAATTAAATATTCAAGTGAGGGCCTGGCATGGCCTAGCGCGTTAAGGCGTGCGCTTCGTAATCTGAGGGTCGCGGGTTCGCGCCCGAGTCGCGCCAAACATGCTCGCCCTCCCAGCCGTGGGGGCGTTATAATGTTACGGTCAATCCCACTTTTCGTTGGTAAAAGAGTAGCCCAAGAGTTGGCAGTGGGTGGTGATGACTAGCTGCCTTCCCTCTAGTCTTACACTGCTAAATTAGGGACGGCTAGCACAGATAGCCATCGAGTAGCTTTGTGCGAAATTCTAAAAACAAACAAACAAATATTCAAGTGAATACTTTATATCATCGATAATGCTCACGTAAAACATAACCACACAGTAGTGTATTATATTAACAACTGAACCAGTATTCGACTGATGGTGAATTATGCTGAACTTCTACTTGGTTTGTAAGTACTGTACCTTCGAAAGAATCCATTTTTAATGTGTGTGGGTGTTTTTTCAGCTTTCACTTATCCAAACATTTCCTGTGGCTACATTACAGCATACACACTGGTAAGCGACACATAATTTCATCATACAGTGAAAAAGATAAAATTGTAGAGGTCTTGAATTTGACATCACAATACTTTCAATTTCATTTAAAGCCACCCTATTGGACATCATACATTTCCACCTATCGGTCAGCTACAATCCATATCAATACACGATCTGGCAAAAGATACCGACTCGAAACTCAACTACTATTCAATTTCCTGATATATATCTGACACTCAAAGTAACGTTATACTAAAATTCGGACAAGTGTTTCCAATAACTCAGACGTGATTATTCAGTCTATATGAAACGAAAATGTATTTTGCTTTTTGTCATATTGTTCTCCCATTTGTTAATACATATATGCATGTGTTCATATCCCTATTGCAGCACTGTCAAAATTAGGCTCTACCAAACTGAAATTACTAATTATCCATTTAGTTTATCAAGAAACATTTATTGTTTAATCAGTGACTATTTTGTTGAAGGTGGTCTTAGTTATCGAGCAACACAATATTTTACACATTTGTAGGTTATGTATAAGCATTTCAGCATTTTAATTTGAAAATCACCACTTAAACCAAAGAAAACTTAACATTTCCATGGAAAAATACTATTTCAAAATTGTAAAAGAAATGTTCGAGGCGTATTAAAACATGGCTCCAAACTATAATAATATGATTTGTAACAGGCATGTACGTATAAACTTGTTTATTTGTTATCCTAAGTTTTTCTTAACGACCACCCCAAGGTAGCTCATTTACATTCATATATACAATATTTAAAGGTAATAAAAGATCCATCGGTCTATCTACACCATCTTATCCATTATAATACTGTAAAATAAAATAATATATGTAAATCCAGCTCTTATCACTCAATTATCTATCAAATCTTCTCTTAAATTCCCTTAATTAAAATGCGTATACAACATCTGAAGACAACACCATTCCAAAGGCCAACTACTTTGTTAGAAAAGTAAAAGTTTCTTAGCTATATTTGCGTCCCATAGTCCTGCCATATTCATAATCAAATACGATAAAAAGACGTATCAACATTACCAGTTCCCTTGACAATCTTAAACACCAAAATCAAATTCTCTCGAACTTTTTTTCAAGATAAAACAATTTCAAAGATCATAACCTGTCCTCGTACTACAACCTTTCCATCTCAGATATCATCCAAGTAGCTCTTCTCTGAACCATTTATAACAACAGGGGCGTAGATCCATGAGGAATGGAGGGTAATTTCTCCTTCATTTAAGGTGGGGGATTGTGCATACAATTATCCCCCCTACAGTTTGGTCTGTTGAATTGTTTTATTGCATCACAGGCCTACAAATTGTGTGTTTGTTCTTGTGATTTTCATGTTCTTACCAACCGAATTACATAATCAGGCCTAGATGTAGGCTTTTTTCAGTAGCCGAAATGTACATCTTTAATATAGCCGTGCTTCTAAGCCTTTCGATCAAAGCGACAGTTCGTATCAGTCAGTAGGCCTAAGTATACTTGCAAGCACGATCACAGAATCTACCTACGTCTAGCTTGTAGCTGCATCAATCTTATGTGTATATTGTGCGGTTTTCCTACGCCATTTGTTCTTATGCATGTCTAGCCGGTTTTATTGTCGAACAACTTAATCTCCTTAGCTGTCGAAGCTGTTTGTTTGTTTGTTTTGGAATTTCGCACAAAGCTACTCGAGGACTATCTGTGCTAGCCGTCCCTAATTTTGCAGTGTAAGACTAGAGGGAAGGCAGCTAGTCATCACCACCCACCGCCAACTCTTGGGCTACTCTTTTACCAGCGAATAGTGGGATTGACCGTCACATTATACACCCCCACGGCTGGGAGGGCGAGCATGTTTAGCGCGACGCGGGCGCGAACCCGCGACCCTCGGATTACGAGTGCACGCCTTAACGCGCTCGGCCATGCCAGGCCTGTCGAAGCTACTGACCATAGTGTACGTTTAGTGTAGAGGTAACGACAGGTTCTGGCCGCTCGGATCGAGACGCGCCCTACATCACTCCTCTCCGTTCTCTTTCGTCTGAGCTTCGATTTTACAACTGGGCTCATTAGACCTGTGTTTGTGGCTCTCATTAATCCATAACATTTCAGATTATCGCCGCCCTCTAATAAAGTACTGGTGCCTAATGGTAAAAGAACAATATATTCTCTTATTATATATAGTAAAAATACTGTATTTTCTTGTATTATTAGAACACGAAAGGAGCGATTTCAACGGCCTGAAGCCTCTGCTCGAATTGTATTGCTAGTTTTTGTTTTTTATTTAATAGACGTGCTTATAGACATTATATCATAATGTGTTTGCCTTTTAATGAGTTTTAACGAGAATATAATATATTTGTGATTGTTTAACTATTTTTCGAGAAACTTGCAATTACTTGTGTTGTATCTAGCACACATTATTGTCCCAGCGATGCCCATGCGTCAGTCACCTCGGTAGTCATTGTGAGGTTCGCGCGTTCGACTTAATTACATTGTACAGTTCAGTGCTACTTCCATTCTGTTCTATCTTCGTTCATCGTACGTTAGATTTTTTTTCAATAAAGACTGTATTTTAGCCTGTTGAGTCATCTGGAAAGCAGATTCAATTATGACAAGCAAGCGTCTGAAACTTTCCGATATTAGACAGTTCTGCAAGCCAGTTACTAGTACTACAAGTGACAATGTAGATGCAGACAATCTAACAACCTAAAGCAAAGCAATAGAAACTTGCCATACAGAGGAAATACCACGTTCATCAGAGGACGAGACTGAAAATGCTTGTGCAACTATTACACTTCATGAACCACCAGATAGTTGTGAAACAAGTTTGTGCAGTAATGAAAAATCTGACACTCCACAGATACAGTGTGGAAGGCCATATAATCCAGACGCACAAGGAATACCCCAACAGAAAGCAAAATCTCAAAATATCAGCTTTCAGGGCAAGTTGTTTGATGAGTTCTCGTGGCTGCACTTCAACAATCAGACTCAAAAAGTCACATGTTTTCATTATGCCAAGGAGGAAAATAGATGCCTTTTTATAGAGAAATTGGAGAGGCCAGTGGAGTATACCCACCGGTTTTTGCAACTGGGAAAAGACAAAAGAGAAATTCAACGAACACTAATCCTCCTCTCAGCACAGATTCGCTATATCTCCAGAAGGTTCAATTGATGTAACTCCAGTGACTGTTCAGCTATATGATGGAAAAGAGAAGCAGCAAGAAGAATGCAAAAGAAGTCTAGCCAAAATATTTAGAAGTTTACGTTTCTTACTGCGTCAAGGTTTAGTATTACGTAGACATACTGATACAGAGGGGAACTCCCTGCAGTTAATGAAACTCTTGGAAGAGGAAGATCCTGAGTTGACGGCCTACAAAGAAAACCACATTCACATCACCCCAGGCTCAGAATGAAATAATGAAAATGTTCAGCCATAAAATACTGAGGAATATAGCACACAAAGTGCAGCAAAATAAAATCTTTGCATTAGTGGTTGATGGAACTCAAGATGTTACAGATGCCAAACAGGAAGCAATATGTGTACGATACGTAGATGAGAACCTTGACGTCCATGAAACATTTCTTGGTTTATACAGTGTTTCCAATACAACTGGTGAAACAATATCCTCGACTATACTTAATGTACTGACTAGACTCAATTTACCACTGTCAGGATTAAAAGCACAAACTTATGATGGGGCCGCTAACATGAGTGGTGCGTACAGTGGATGACGGGCATAAATAAAAGAGAAGCAACCGTCAGCTTTGTTTTTTTAATTGCGGAGCACATAAGTCTAATTTAATAATGCAACATGCAGTTGAAGCTTGTGAATGTGTTCGAGATTCTATCCAGTAAGTACATGAACTTGCTTCAAAGGTCAGGCAAATACAAGACAATCCTTAGAAATGTTATATCGTCAGACAGCCACAATGGTCCAGTTAAATATATGCGCACAGTGTCCAACACGCTGGTTGTGCCGCCTATCTGCAGTTACATGTGCTAATGATCACTACAGTGACATTGTTGATTCTTTGTCTGAATTAGCAAATGATAAAATCATATTTAGCAGTGAAAGCATGAGGTCTACTGGATAGATTTGACAAAGGAAAGACAGTTTTAGGATTGTTGATGGCTCAGCATCCAAGAGCTGCATTAGAGGAACTAAACCGTGCATTCCAAGCAAAATCAGCGACAGTATCTGGAACGATTGAAGCATCTTCAATAACAGTTGAGCAGTTGCGGGTATTGCGAATAGAGGAAAATTACAACAAGATATTTCATGAAGCTGAGAAAAAGGTAACATCCCCAGAACTGGTGCCTATTGAACTACCACGCATTCATAGACCCCCAGAAGGATCACAGGTGATAGCTCAGCACACTATTCTGCAACAGTTAGATTACTACAGAAGCCAATGTTTTGAATTTGTGAATACAGTCGTAGAACATCTGACCACTAGATTTAGTGCAGATAACAATGATTTGAGGCAATATCTGGCACTTGAGAACATGATCACATCTGGCAAGATTGACAACTCAGTTATAAACTTCTGTCCAGAAATCTCTGCACAATGGCTCGAATTTCAGTTGTCCGTGTTCAAAGGAACAACAAAAGTAGTATCTCTGAAAGGTGCGAAGAATGCTTACTGTAAAATGCATGAAACAAGCCAGCAGATGTTTAGTAAAGTGTTTCTTCTCGTGAAAATTTTGCTCGTATGTCCAGTATCCAGCTGCGAATGTGAACGCAGCTTTTCTGCAATAAGACAGTTGAAGACATAATCATGGTCAACTGTGTCTCAGTGTCGCCTTAACCATGTGGCAACTTGTCACACTCACAAAGATGAGATCGATAAAATAAATATTGAAGAGCTTATGAAAGAATTCATAAACAGATAATCACAAAGGAGGTCTACGTTTGGGAACATGTAGACCAGAGGACTAAATGAATCTTACTTCAATGAAAAGTATGAATAATTATGTGCTGCATTGTATTGATGTGTAATTTTCAAGAATTCGCAAAGACATTTTGATTATTTTTATCAATCAACATGAACAGTTTTTCAGTAGATATAAACTTATCAAGGGTAATTACTAACTTTATTAATATTTGAAAACGTAATTCTTGCAATGAAAGTTATTAGTAACCTTGTCAAGTATAATGGTCATCTTTTATACTGTGCAGTGTGCAGGAATAAATTCATGTGACAGTTAATTTGTGATACATTTGTCTTTATTCTGTTAACATTTTGAAAACTGTTCACAACACCTCATTTATACAAACCTACATGGAAACCTTAAAGTCTCATGGCAACAAGATTACTCTGTGACTGCATGTTTACAGCTTTCAGGTTCACGCAATCAGAGATTACCAATTTGCAAATTGAACAGTCCACATAAGTGATTGCAAAAATCATCCCTCCATCGGGTGTAGAAAATCTACGCCCCTGTACAATAATGTAATGTACATTCAAAGTAAGTCTTAAAACATGTAACACTGAAAATCGAGTTTCGATACTCACGTTAGCAGAACAAAGATGACTTATTGAGTAGTTTTCTGTTTAACAACAATTAAAATAAATTAATATTATACAACCACAAATAAATGATAGTACTATGTGAATAATTGCGACTTCTATTCTTTTGTTAACAATATAATAAATGTTAGCAAATTTGGCAGTTTTTATGCTTTTATATTGATTGCTCCCGTACATGGAATATACTCAACCATTTATGCATGTTGTTCAAGGTCCGTTATTTTCAAAAGTTATCGTTTTTCTCCGTGATGTTGAACATCACATCAAGTGAAAAAATTCTTCAAGTTAAGTAGAAATTATAATTCTAAACTTGTTTTAGATATATATTCAAATTAACATTTATCAAAGTCAATAAGAGACTGTAAGAGCTAGAGAAATAATTAATATTTTATATGGATACAGAAAGGTTGTATTTGGTTGTTTACTTGTGGCTGTACATATTACTTGATTCAAAGTATCTTAATTACAAAACTGCGAGGCTTCTATAGTAACTAAATCAGTTTGGAAGAATCTATTTTAAAGTGTCTAAGTATAAAATAACTTCCTGCCTGGCAGAGGTTGTGTTGTTTCCTATGTAACTACAATTAGATGTGTTTGAAACACCCAATTCGTGTCATAGCATGGCTTTAAAGGGAACCACGCTATTGTAATTTTGATCCTTTATTATGTGCAGTCTTTTAATATTCACAAAATGCGAGACTGGGGTATGTTGTTATGTGTACCTAGAAACGTAAATTATGTAAGTGAGTGTTAAATATATGTACATTAAACTTAAATTTTTCATGAGTGTTATGTTTGAAGAAATACGATCAAATAGCAAGAATACCTCATTCGCAATTTCCTCGTTGATATCCAATTTTTAGATAGTTGTCAGCAAAAATAATAATAAATTGTTGATGAAATATATCAATCAAAACATAACTTTAAAATTGTTTCTATATTATATAATAAGTAGCTCTATTTTTACAGACGATCAACTTCACGATCTCTTATTTTCTTTACATTTTCACAACTGGAAATGCAATGTTAGAGTGCTCTAATATGATTAAGTGTTGGTTTTCTCAGTTTAATAGCAAGATATTCTAGCACCCTAAATTTGGATTATTCCTAAGTTTTAGAAAAAGATACGGATAAAACTGAAGGTTCGTACAAATCACATTCTTTAAATAGTGATAGATAACACTTCTAACATTGTATGTTTTAATGCTTAAGTGTTCTTTTATTTAATTGCAGAGCCTTCGGTTGTTAGATCCAATATATTTCTGGTTACAAAGACAAGGTACTACCAATACATCTTCAATTAAGAAAATATAGATAAAAGAATAGTGTGAGATCTTAAACTATAAATATGAGATATATTAAAAGCCATCACAGTAAATGTTAAATATTTACTTGCGGTAAAATGTGCCACGGGTATGTAAAATAGAACCATACGAAATCAGTCCTTAATAAAATTCTTTTACCGATACAGATTTTAACCGTGCTGCTTTTCAATTACCTTTGTGCTATTTAACTGAATAGTATATTGCACACACAGTTAAAGACTGCCGTGATTTAAGTCAGCCTAGAAAAACCCTAACCTTGTACTTACATTGATGCTTCATATCAGTAGATTTATCTTTGGACAAATAATATAATATCTCTGTGAAGAGTATAACCACAAACAGTGACGTCTATGGATGACTAGGATACATGGGAAGCATCGATTGTAAGCTGGAAAAGGCTTAATCTCCCCAGAAAACTGTCTCTCACAGTGAATTATTCTCATCAAAATAGAAAATATTGTACAGATATGTGAAGAGAGAACGAAATAACATGACGTTTGTCATTAATAAAAGTTTATTTACACAGGAGCTAGAACATACACTATTCAAACAAAAGACGTGTGCAGCGCTTATGGTAAAACAATTCAAGTTCCCCTTAAACATCATGAACATAGAAACCTCTAAACCGTAATTCGTGATTTTGAGCCCATCTAAACCATAATTCATGTTTTCTAGCCCCTACTGATAATAAACAGCTTTGAGGTGTATTAGTAAAACTTTACCCAGTTAATCTTTTATTTTTGATTCATTTGAAATCATGATGTATATACACAAAGGTTATTAAATGGTTTATTAGACAATTTAGGACCAGCAAAATAAAATAAATCTTTCCATTAAACATATTCATTGACTTTTATTTAACCCCTAACTTTAATAATTAATTTTAATAAGTTATTAATTTGTTGTCATCAGTTCACCTTTACCATAGCTAGAGCAAACAAATATCTGTTGACTGACCCGATAAACAAATATTTTATTCGAACGATAAAGAGTTGCTGGGTATAATCCAGTGGCTGAGGAAGGTTTAATTGGTTTGGACTTAAGCAAAGAGCTATTTTAGCTATTTTTCCCCTTTTGATTATAATAAGCATTCGTAAAAGGTATTTAGTTTAAGTTTTAATGACTGTGTTACAGATAGTCTGCAATCACTTGAAAATTAAACATATAAAATGTTATCTAAATATTAAAAGAGCAATTATATATTTAAGTCAACTTTTATGCGCTATTATATGATACAAATAAAACAGACATCTAAATTAATACCATTAGTATTAATTTTTGAAACTCAATTATTGTTTTTTTTAAGTTTTCTAATGCTTTTTGTCACCAGAAGAGGTCTGTTATGGAAGGCTTACCCTTTGATGCATGATAGTGTAGTGGTCTTACCAAATTCAAGTTACGTTTAGTGAAAAAGAATAAATTAATTATGGCTCCAAGACAAAGAAAGATCGCTATTATGGGTTTTCGATCTGTCGGTGAGTGTCTTAAGGTTATAGGAAAGTCTATTTAAGATTCTTAAATAGTAATTTCATAAAGAGTATTACGACCTTTAATATAATAATAATAATACTTGTGTTCCTAACCCTAACTAGTCTAGTGAAGGAAACGAACACGTTCTCTAAATCTCATTTCCATAGTTAAATTTTAATATGTGCAGTTATTAAAATAGTGGACTAAATATCTATAAGCAAGGTGGGTCCTTTCAATGAACTGAAGTAAAATAATCACTGCGATATCGATAAACCAGGTAGATTGATTCAGAATAGAGCTAATCTGCTCATCATCATAACACTATACAAATTACAGCAAAATTAAATGCTAGTGACCACATGAACAACCAATTGGCAGTATTGCCTATACTAACTGCTTTAGATCTCGTGAATTTAAACACAAGTACTGAATGGTTGAATTGGGAAAAAGAAGAAAAGGGTTTGAAGTTAGTAAACTGTTGTGCAACTTTAGTACTTCATTCCTGAAAAAAAAAAAGTGTCCACCATTAAAATACTAGAAATAAAGTTTGACTTAGGACTTGGAGAAATCTAAAATAGTTCTGGGCTTCCAAGAATCCACAACTGTTATGGATCTGAATTCTGTTTAGCACAGCCTTACACATGAATAAAATGGGAAAAAATAATAGGTGCCACAATGACATTTCTTAGTCACCATGGCAGTCAGGATTTGTATAGAACTGCTCTTCACTCTTTGTTTCATAATATGTATTGATTTTCTTCTTGCCAAGTTATAAGGTTACACATCACATTAACCCTTTTGCTAGTGGATCAGGGTTTAAAGGATGTGATTGCATTTGTTGATTTGGATTTAAAATTTTATTGAACAACTATTTTATGAGTTAATATCAATAAGTTTGGAATCAAATTGTAGATTATAATTCAAACTTTGATAGATGAGTTAATTTTTAATTTAAAAGTAAACATTAAAAGGACACTTAAATATTTTGATTTTAGTGAGTCATGTGGTAGTTCAATGCAGCACTAGTTAAAATTAAATGTTTGTGATGTCAAAATGCTATGTCTATAGTTTTGTACAAATTCGTATACTATTAATATTTACAAGCTTGAATTTAAAATATGAGCCTTGTATTTTTTATTTTGCTGAGATTCAGCTTTTGCACCGAGTCAATCATGGTGGTTTCATTCAGCTTTTCCATTTTTTTGAAATGATCCTTTATGTTAAGTTAAGACAGTATATGACATGTAAATAACCAATCAACAGCTTAAAATATCCTCTTTCTAGTTTTCTCAGCCATTTTAATTTATGAAAAGGCAACCACATTTTTCTTAACTGAGATGGCAAAAAGTGATGAATGTTTGCTTTACTTTTAGAATTATTATTTTACATTTTAGGAAAAATAAGTTTAATTTGTTTTTAAAAAGAAATAATCTATATACACATGTATAATTTGTAGTAATTGAAATGTGACTATTACAAATACTAGTCTATTAAAGCAAGCCAAGACAAGGCCACTTTTTAAAGACTATATGTCAGTTCCATACTATTGGATATGGTAACTTGAATGCACATGCACCACATCAGTGCAATGTATCTAATGTTAATTAGGCACAAATAGGTCAGTATAGTAAAACAAATAATAAATATATAGTGTTATGAGACTTGAGCTACTTAGACTAATTATTTGAATAATTGTGTTGTAATATGTAATTGTTCTAGCATGAAGAAAAACATAATTTATATTTTCTAATTTTTTATAATAGTTATGAGATCAGTCAGTTGACAGACACCACATAATTAGGGTATAGAAAATAACAAAATATAAAGTCTTGGCAAAAACAAACATTTGAAACATATTTAGTAAAGAAACAGACTTGATACCTTCACAAATAAATCTTTAGTAAAAATATTTCATTAAAGAATTTGATATTTTGTGTATAGAAAAACTTGTAATCTTTCAGTAATGTAAGTCTACTATATTTTGTTTAGAAACACTGTCAAAAGTTTGTGTAAATACTTAATTTGTGCAAATAGACTTTTCTGTCTATTATACTAAGTCTATTAAAAAAGGGTTGAACAAGCTGCTATGTAACCAAACCCTGCAAGAATTGGGAGAGTACAGAAAGTGTTAGGCTCCTCTGTTCTTGTTGTGTGTCTGGTATTGAGGTTTTCTAATAGACTGATTTGGATATGTGTGTATATTTTCTCTCCCAGGCTCCACTCTACAAGAAAGAAGTACATCACTAGGTGTATGGTAGTAGATTAAATGTTAACCCTTACTTCCCCAGTCCTAAGCTAATGTTCCTCATTGAATCAGTATAATCTGATTAGTATGGAACAGTGAGTAGTATAGATGGAGCATTACCTGGAAGTGTAATACAGGTTAACCAGATATGTCTTGCATTCTTTTCAGGATATAGACCTGAGATAATTTCTTTTTGCATATGCTTTGTCTGGTAAGCACCACAAATAAGTATTTCTCTAGTTTGAATGGTCTGACTTAAGGCTTTAGCCTTACTACAAAGTCTTGCCCAATCCATGCCCTATGTTATAACAGCTGACCTGGTGCAACACTTTAGCACTGTTTTGATAATATTAGCTCAAACACATTTATTTGGTAACAAGTATTTTGTACTTGAGATGGTATGGGCTTCCATTTTGTGAAGTTCACTAAGATCAACCACCACCACCCAGTGGGTGATGCACTGATTTGGGGTTTTTCTTTTTGTATTATATGCTTTCAGAAAGGAACTCATCTTTGTATCTTTATATGCAAAATTTTTAAAACAGCTGTGATATCCACCATGAAACAGGGCAGCAGCATCCAAAGATAGCAAGTTAGGGCTCATTTTTCTTGTATTATGCATGAGTATCATAGATATTTGCATGTGTTTGTATTTTATGTGACAGTAAATATGAGTATAATACATGCTGTGGAGTATAACATTCTTCACTGATAAACTAGTGTTTGCTGTGCTACAAATTTAAATCAGTTTTGTTTAATCTTCCAAGGCAAAATTCCCATTCAACTTCCCCATAAAAGAGAACTTTTTTTCCCCCAATATATTGTGGTAGGCTGTAGATGAAGAAAATTTTAAACTTTTTTCTGCTTATGTTGATAGTGCTGACAAATTTTTAAGGTGTCTTTTTTTTTTTTTGTAACTATGTTGAGGAGTATTTAAATACATATACTTTTGACAACATACTTAAGATCACAGCAATTAACAAAATCAAATTAATAGAACATTTTAACTTTTTATATTATCCCTTAACTGTTTAAATTTTAAATGAGTTATATTATAATCTTCCAAAATGCTAAATTTCTGACACCAAAATACTTTAAAAAAATAATAATAATAACAGGTAAAGTTCTGGTTGCTGTGCAAGCATTTTTTAATGTATTACTAAATCTTTTTTAATGATAGAAGTTTTATTCTCTAGAAATTTCTCAAACTTTTGTGTCTTTTATTTCTCAA
Organism: Carcinoscorpius rotundicauda; assembly: GCA_011833715.1. Classification (NCBI taxonomy): domain Eukaryota; kingdom Metazoa; phylum Arthropoda; class Merostomata; order Xiphosura; family Limulidae; genus Carcinoscorpius; species Carcinoscorpius rotundicauda. Next base: position 53,121,812 of record CM022399.1, on the reverse strand, counting down.
ACAAATAATTTTCCAACATAAAGACAAAATATTTTGTACTTTTATATAATCCTGACATTGCTGCAGTGTACTTGTTTGGCACTATAGTACCTCCCCTTGTAGGGATCCATAGTGGGTGGGGTCAGTGGGCACTAAAATGGATACCCTTCTTTCTAACAAAAATAAAAATGAAAGAATTGAAAGAAAAAAAAGCAGATCATTTGGGAACAACCATGCATGAACAACTCTATTGTATAATCAACATTACAGCCAGATTCTACACCTCAATTTCTGATTCTACATTTCTCATCTAAGAAATCCTTGGGACATATGTCTCCATTTTTCATTTGGAAGAGATTAGAAGGACTTGCTGGCTCCCCAAAGCCAATAAAGAAGTTGTTCTGAAGACAATTTGGTGGACACATATTTACCACAGCAGAGCAAACTCTTCTTGAAATCAAAAACCATTTGGGATATGCCCATTGAGGTTACTTCCCATAAGACTTTGAATTTTTCCAGAGGAGTAATAGTTGAGAGGGATTTAAAGAACTTTCCCAAGTTGAAAATCATCACTGGTTTCTCCAGCCAAGGTGTTACTATGGATGCCAAACCTTCACTCGTAAAGACAATTATGAACCCTACCAATGTTCTGATACTAATGTTTACATTATCTTGTTCTCCTGGTACAGTCAAAGCAGGTTATCTAAACTGCAGGGTGTGGCCTTACATTTGTAACCATCTTGGATATTTCCAGTTTCAGTGGTTTTGTCACTCAAAAACATTTATGTCATTGTTCTTTGGTATGTCCTTGTAGTGGTAAAGGCCATGATGCTTATATTTTATATGCAAAAACGGCTTGTTTGGGTTCAGAAAATATTTTAAATAGAAGAGCGAACAACATTTCGACCTTCTTCGGTCATCGTCAGGTTCACAAAGAAAGAGGTAACTGACCGGAAGCTGACTACATGTTTGGAAGGGGCTGTGTAACTGAGTGTCGCAATGTAGAGGGCGGGGTTAGATGTTTGAATATATAATTTTATCTATAATATTAATATAGGTGTAATGGCGTTCCTTTATATTGGTTTATTTTGGGTTTAAGTTGTTGTATAAGTAAGGCTTCTTTAATTTTGCGTTTCTTTGTTTGTTTTTTTATTTAGTATTTTAGTGTTTTCTATGGTTATGTTGTGTTCATTTGACTTGCAGTGTTCGAAAACGTGTGAAGGTGACTTTTTATGTTCTTTGAATCTGGTTTCCATTTTTCTACTTGTTTCACCAATATAGAAGTCGTGGCAGTTATCACATTGTATTTTATAAATAATGTTGGTGTGGTGTTTGTCAGTGTAGTTCTTACATAGTATAGACCTTAGTTTTGTGCCTGGTTTTTGAATAAATTTAGTATTAACTGGAATGTTATATTTTGTTACTAGATTTTGCCAAATGTTGGTTATTTGTTTGCTGATGTCAGGAATATATGGTATACAGCAGTATATAGTTTCGTGATTTTTTGATTCGTGAGATATATTTACTTTTGTTGGTTGATTTTGCTTTCTGTCTAGGTGTGTGCGTATAATGTTTTCTACGGTTTGTGGAAGAAACTTATTGATGTTGATGAAGTATTGTTTTATTTTGTCTAATTCATCATTAATTTTATCAGGTGAGCATAGTTTTATGGCTGTGTTTATCTGGTTTCTTAGTATGTTGAGTTTTTGTTTTGTTTCATGTGCTGAGTCCCAAGGAATGTATAGTCCAGTATGGGTGATTTTTCGGTGGATTTTTGTTTTGAATTGTATGTCGGTTTTTATAATTTTGAGGTTAAGAAATAATATTTGATTGCTTTCTTCCTGTTCACGTGTGAAGTTAATGTTGGGATGTATAGAGTTAATGTGAGTGAAAAAATTAAGTATGTGTTCTGTAGATTTGAATCCCGCAATCGTGTCATCTACATATCTGTACCAGTATAGTGGTGGATGTAATGCTGTATTAATTGCTTGTGTTTCAGTTTGTGTCATAAACCAGATTCAAAGAACATGAAAAGTCCAAACATGTGGTCAGTTACCTCTTTCTTTGTGAACCTGATGATGACCGAAGAAGGTCGAAACGTTGTTCGCTCTTCCATTTAAAATATTTTCTGAACCCAAACAAGCCGTTTTTGCATATAAAATTCTCAACAAGTGGGTTTCTCGACATCACTGATTGTTATTTCATGATGCTTATAAGTGCAACCTGGAACCACACTATGTTAACTGTAGTGACACCCTTCTTACTCTATTTCTTGCCCTAAATAGGTAAAAGAGAAAGAGGTGCAATGATTGAAGACTGTTAATAATATTACCTACTCAAAGCCTTGGAAATTATTATTCCTAACTCTGTCTGTCCCCATTAAGGAAAATGACAAAACAAGTGTTCTTCAGTAAATGGCATAAATATAGTCAAAACCAAGTGAATGATAGGCCAAAATCATTATAAAATATTAAACAAATTATTCAGATAACAATATAGAAGATATAAAGATGCTGTCTTTGTACAGATTCTGTATGTGTTCCTGCAAAGTTGGCAGTTTTGTAATGATGCATATAAACATCCAGGTATCATTGTGTGGAACATAGATGAAAGCATGCATACTGATCTGGCAATTGTTTGGAGTACATGGGATATTCCTGCATGTTGCAGTTGAGAGAAACATTTTTGGTAGATGTGGAGCAAATATGAATTTTGCAGTCAGTAGGTATGAATCTATATTTGGATATATCCAAATTATGCAGCAGAAGGATTAAGCATGTATTTCTTTTTATATAGCTCACTTCTTGTTGAAATAATAAGCTCTTGTTAAGTAAGCCAAGCTTAATTTGTAGTTATGAAACTGTCAAAAGAGCAATGAAAATGTGGTTTTGTGATAAACTTAATTTTACATTTATCCTCAATTTTTCACAAAAGCATCAAAGAACAGTGATACCAATTCTTTCTGTAATCCAGCATTAAACTGTTTGAATATTTTCTAGATATGTAATGCACAGCCATGTTACATATTCAAGTATTATGAGTGGATCAAAAACACGGATGTGTTTCATACAGCAGTAATTTGATATCACTTAAGACACCCTTTGAATCATTTTTGCTCATGATGACACAAAAATATTTTCATTATAAATATTGAATTTTATCATATAGTCACACCTTTCTTTACATATATATTTAAATAAAAGGTGTGACTCTTGAGTACCTATGTCCATCAGTTATTTAAATTTTGTTTTAGACAATGGAATAACAGTTCATTGAGCATAATGTGCCATATCTTAACTCATTGCAGCAAAAGAGTTGGTTGAGCATGTCTCATGAGTAAGAACAAGGAGCAGATGAGGAATTTGCACTGCACATTAAAGAAACTTTTCTGATAAAAACAAATTTAAGCTTGTACTAAACTAAAACTTGTTATATGGAGTTTGCTACTACTATATTTTATTTGCACTGTTTCTCTTTTTATTGTAATGAAGTCCTTATTGAAATCCTATATTATCTATAGACCTTTCTGCATAATAAATAAAAACCATTTAAGTCAAACTTAATCTTTCTTGCTAAAAGAGACTTGTAATGTCTTATACTTGTGGTCTTCAGTTTTTCTGTGGCTTATTTTTATAAACAGGATCTTTCATTCCACACTCTTGTAAACTAGAAATATTTTATTAATAATTCAGCTCTTTTGTTAATATATTAGTTAGCTTATTCAAAGTAACAAAGAAAAACATTAGTCTTTTTTTAACCTTTGTTTCATTTAGGATTTAGCTACTTAACATGCAGTTTTTGGAAGACAAACTTTCTTAAAACTGATGTTCTGATCTTTATTAATTTTGTCTGGTATCAATAAAAGCATTATAATACTGTTATGACTGCCACTATTCAAGTGAACTATTATTGTTTAAGAAATGTACTGAAAAAAACAAGGTTACAGAAGGCCTATCAACTGAGTAAGGTTCACCCCTGTCCATAAAGGAAGTGGTAAAAAGTAAATGTTCGGTATTTGTTACCTAATAAATGAAAACAGTTGTCCACAATGGTAAAATATTTTTCAGATTTAAGTGATGTACTCAATTTACCTAAAATAAATCTCTAATAAGAGTAAGCTATGATAATTTGATTTAAGTAGCTTAAATAGTGATAATGTGTATTGTAAGGTTTTACATATTCCTAATGTATGTACAAAACCTTCAGTTAGAGACATCACAAATTCTGAAAACTTAAAGGATAAACTTATTAACATTACAAGTGTTGTATTAAATTATGATAAACCTAAAGAAAAATAGGTATAGTAAATGTCATCTTTTAATATATTAAGTTATTAGAATTTGATTGTGTACACAAGTGTATAAATTTTCTTTCTTTTGACTGTCTCAAACAGGAAAATCTTCTTTAACAATACAGTTTGTTGAAGGACAGTTTGTTGACTCTTATGATCCCACAATTGAAAACAGTAAGTGATTTTGTTATTTGTATTTATAATAGTGTCAAGTGCTCATTCATTGTGTTGCAAATAAAGACAGAGATAGTTCAATTTTCTTTGTGTTTGACAATGCCTTGGTTGTGATATCTTTTTACAGAAATAGTGCAATGTGATACAACAATACAGTAAAATAGGCATAAAACAATAAAATCACAAGTTTTTTTGCCTGTATATTACTGACATGGAACACTAAAATCAAACTATATCGATATTGTCAGGTGTCGAGATATTGAATAGCCCAGAAAGTGAGATATATGTAATTTTCATCATGACCAATTAGTTTTAACATCTGTTCCTAAAGAAGCACAAAGATTTAAAAATTATAATCAAATTATCTCAAAATGTAACATTATTGGAGATGCTCGTTTTTCACAAGTTCTCATTCAAGATGTATAGTACTTTATCCTATGTTTAGCTAAATAGTTATAATTAATTAAAAAATGTTCTTTGTAATCTGCCATTGCCATAATAGCTACTCTATGTCAATTAGATAAATGCTTATGATAGATATCCCACTATCTAAAGCAAGTAAGTAATCCAAGAACATTAAGGTGTTATACACTAATGTATAGCCAGTCTAAAATGATCAAGCAAGTACTACCATCTCTACCACGTAATATATCCTAAGCTCAAAATAAATAAATTTTGCACTATCAAACTTGACCAACAAGGAGGCAAAAAAGTGCAGTTCATAAAGTCAAACAGTGGTAAATTCTTTTTGTAAACCAATCAAAGTTCAGATCAATCATGAAGTGAATTCATGGCATATTCATAGAATAATTATTGGTGGAAATTAGTTTAAATAAATAACTTCTATAACATAATATTTGTTGTTATTTGTCCTGAGAGTGTAAAATGTATGTACAACAAAACTGTAAAAATATCTTGATTTCTTAATTTAGGGTTGCTGTAAACTAAAGTTTTTGTTAAAAACATTGGTGATATAACAGAAAATAGCTTGATTCAAAATTTATTTAAGTTGAAATTTGAATCAATATTTTTATTTTCACTAATGAGGTTTCACAATACCCACAGCCTCTCTGTCACGGCCTCCTTTCACCTTTGTCACTAAAACTGCAATAGATAGAGAGTAATTGAACTATTCTATATTATTCTGTCTAGATAAATGCATTTTCAAGGAATCAAGTGTGATATAGCTTGACACACATTGGCTGTTATATAATTTAAATTTTGTAAAGGTAACATGTACAGAGTAGAAATTAGTGGTATTGTTTTAACTGGACACCATGTATTCAGCTCAGAATAAATTTATTTTTATTCAGTTTATTTCAGAATGAGAACACAGTATATTTCTTTAAATGTTTAGGCTCCATGTCAATTCCTAGATTATCCAAGGTTCACAAATGACTGATGCACTCCTCACAAGTTGGCATTTTTTTAAAAGGATTATGGATATACAAGTTAGATGTAGTCATCTCCTACCTGTACATTGCCATGGTGGTGGCATCCCACCACTCTCAGTATATTTTTTTGCACAAAGCTTAGGAACTGGAGTTCAGAGCTGTTACCTTCAGACCAACATCAGTATCACATGGGGTCTGGCAAATCATGTGACTGTTTTCTTATAACCTTCATCATGAATGACTTGTTATTGCTGGCATCATCTTGTCTATTATCAGAATGTCACACTCAGATTCATTCTCAGAGCTGAGACAACTATTCTTGTCCCAACTAAATACGTCATAAGTCTGGATACTTTTCTCGGTCTTATATCTGTCAGCTCAGCCAAATCCCATCTTTCTCCTTGCTATGGAACAGGAAGTTTGACTTTTACTGAGTTTTTCCCACTGACCAGGTGTTTTTTTCTCTTTTGGGAATATGGGCATCACTTGAATCCATCTTACCTTTTTAGATGAGCACACAAGTGATTCTTTCACTGGTCTTTATGCAACTAAGGGATCGTAAACATTGATTTTCCAATTTACTTATTCAGGATCATGTGAATTACTTGGCACAATCTCTCCTCATAGCCCTCCACGATCGTTTCACAATACTTGACTGGTATTTTCTTCTTTACAGAAGGCTTCCAACTCTTGCAAGTTTTTCGAATGACTGATGAACCATGGTCTATAATTCATGCCAAACATTTTCAATTGGGTTTAGATTGAGTGATTGCAATGGCCACTTCAGAACGCTTATATGGTTCCTCTGCAACCAGGATTGCACATATTTCGATATGTGCTTAGGATTATTGTCGTGCTGGAAGATCCAATGATGCCCAAGCCACATGGTAAATATAGCATACATTCTTGTGGCTGAAAAGCTTGATTTTTAGTCTCATCTGACAAAACAATACTCCTCCAACAGGTAAAGGATTTATCTACATGCTGTCTTGCATACTTTAATCGTGCTTCTAAATGAACAGGCTTTAAATTTGAAGTTCTACGAGGATGGCATGCTTTGAGCCCAGAAGAGCGTAACATGTTTGTAACTGTAGAGGTGCTTGCTTCAACCCTAGTTTCCATTGTCAGTTTCTGTATGTCATTATGTGTTAAATGAGGGTTCCTACTAACTTCTCTGAGAACCTTCCTCTTGGTTCTCTCTGGAATTTTGGTGGGTTGTCCAGAACGAGGTAGGTTAGCAGTTGATCCTGTAAGCTTAAACTTGGCAACTGTGCTTTGAACAGTAGATTGTGGCACATTAATTTGTGTAGCAATATCGGAAAGAGACACGAGACCTGTATTTTACAATAATTCAATTTTTTAAATCACTGGACAGTTTCCTGTTCAACTTGATGACCAAACAAATAATGACGGAGAGTGTGCTAAATTGCCGGCAGAAGTACATTTTTTGCTGGCTAAATTCCAGTAATTATGAACTCAGTGTCAAATTGTGGAATGTTATAATGTAGTTTGTTCATCAAACTAAAAAAAATTTTTACAGGAATATCACACATTCTGAACTGTACGGATACTTTCTGTTTCTCCTATTTTTGGGTATTTGTTTATAAACAGTTTATTTGTCATTTAATTTACATAAACATTTATGTTGATGTGTGCTAGTATAATATTTATAATCCACTATGCTTCTATTAGCCTACTTGTGATACTTTTTTAAGTTATGAGCAAAAAAACCATTCGGGACACAGAGGTTCGAATACTTTTTGTCATAACTGTATGCACTGTCTCAATGCCTGTTGTGACCTTATTCTTATGTTATGCATTATCTTTTCCTGGAGTTTTATTTTTCATTGCTAATGATCTGCAGACAATGCCAGTCAGTGTTTTGCACTGATTCTGCATAACACTTTATCATTTCACTTGCATCCTCAGATTAGTTCATCTTTATTGATTCATTGTCAGGCAAGAAGGGGGTAAATCCTTTTCACAGATTTAGCTGATCACTGTTTTTCATATTTATGGCCAATCAGATTTCAATCAGTTTATATGTTCCGTGAGAGTTCTGCAGATGTAACTGCATGCACTAATACCTTTGGAGATGGTAGACAATGACTGTTTATTTATTGGAATGTTTTGATTTTTCATTATTTTCTCCATTTACATTGACAAGGTTGGCAGGAATTTGATCCATATCATTTATTCTTAGCTCACTTTGAAGGCAAGAGTCTTCTGTGCATCGTGTCTAATCAGATTTGTCACATTTCTATATTCTTAGCAGCTTGTGGTTGAATTAACCAGTGGAGGACAGTGTCTGATCTGATACATGAACCTTCCCCATTACTTTTATCTCGCATTGTTTGCTAGATCTTTTCATTTGAGGGTTTTTAACTTACCTCCTACTATATTACCTATTTCTGCTAGTTTATCCAATGGGGTGAATATATTTATTTTTACCTTTCAGGTTTCCTAACCTTGTTTTCACAGGGCCCTGCTCTGTAGTGACTGTTGCCCAGACAATTGTGCTGTTATCATACCAATTCCATTATTTCACTATAATTACTACTGGTTACAAGACGCTTTGTAGAACTGGATTGTTCCGTAAGACCACCCAGATCACTAGGTGGTTTTATCATACTGTTTTGGAATGCCCTTCATGGAATACCATGAGTAAAGCTAAAGAGTATCCTGCCCATCTTTGCTGATCATTGGATTGAATAAATTAGGGTCAATTTGCTTTTAAAATTTTAGGGAACTTCATTCATTTACTGCACCATTTTTTAGGGCTTCCCAGTATACAACACCTCCACATTTTACTAGTAGTGTTAGTCTTTATTAGCTGCACCTGGTTTCAGGTCACTAAGGTGATGGACAGAGGCTTTCTGAATATTAGTGTGTGTTCCTCCACTCTTGGAGAAGATGGCAAACTTGGGCTCCCTGGATGTTTTCCCCAGTTTGGAGTATGCATGACCCCCGTTTTTTTTTTATCAACATCAGTTCAGTATCTTGTTCATGAAAAAAGGTCTGGTCTCTCCTCTCCTGGGTTCTTGATTTAGCACAGTTAATACACATCTTCCTTATAATTCTGGAAGAAAGTGGAAGGCTTGATGTCAACTAGGATGTGGAAATAGGATGAATGTTCATAATTTTATAGCAGATGCATTTTTTACCGTTTGCTGAATAAGGCATACATGGTCCTGTCACTCCAAATCTGAGGTGTTGGCTTTTGAGTTTCTTCTAGTGGAGAAGAAAGATTGTCCACTTTGTTGTTACTTTCTCATTATGACTCCAGAAATTTAGAATGTGTGTCTAGCTAGTTGCTCCACTTAGACACCACTCTTATCTTAGTACACCCATGATTTATGCAGGTACTGTCTCTATGAATGATGTGCTTATTGGCCCTTCCACCTTTTTAATGTGAGAATTTAGGTATAAGTGAAAAAGAGGTAAAAAGTATGTTTGGAAGTTAACATTTTCTGGATAGATATTATTGGAAATACATTTTCAACCTCCACTGGCACTCTACCACTCATCCTCCCCATTAAGAGCTGGTGTTAGAGACTAGGATAGTATCAGTCTGGAAAAGTGATAATTATTTGAATGATATACTTGTATACAGTACCAGCTTTGAAGGCATATTGATGTATTGACGTGAAGTTTATCACAAAACAGTTATGGTCAATAGTAGTTGAGTGGTGGTTTAAAAAGACTGGAGGAAGTGAGAAAAATTAGACTAATGGTTAAAAGCTCAAAGAAAAATCTTTGGAGGTCAAGTTATAGCTATAAGTGTTAAAAATGGGTAAGTATTATTGGAAATAGTACTTTCAATTTTTTCAATTTTCAAAGTATTTTCAATTTATGAAAATGTTAATGTTCTGTACATTATCCATGGAAGAGGATCTATTGTTTCCTCATTATTCCAAACTCAGGATGGTCCCATCCTAGGTCCTTGGTTGAGCACAATTTGTTTCACATCCTACCCATAATTCCAGAGGCAAATGAAGTTTATTTTGTCCACAAGATTGGGAAGTAAGGATGAGTGTTTGTAATTTCAGACTGAATGAGTTATTTTACTCAGATTGAGTAAGCTGTACAAAATCCCATCATCCCAAGCTTGGGGTATTACCTCACACCTTACCAGTGTGAGGTTCTAGCTGTAGTTCAACTACAGGTAAGTGTGTTTTGGAAGTTAACATTTTCTTAAATCAGAAATGTATTTTGGTAATGCTTACCTCCTCTAACTCTCTCACCTTTCCTCCCCACTAAGAACAGGAGTTAGAGCCTGTTGATTGTGTCAGTGATAACATTATTTGAATAAGATACTTGCATACAATACCAGGATAGATGGCATATTGACATAGGTGGAAAGTGTCTTGAAATAAGTATTGTCAAGGGCACTGAAGTGGATATAAGATACTGGAGCAAGCAAGAAAAAATCAGACCAATGCTTAGATGGATGAAGGTAGAAACCCTGGCAGTCAAGTAATAGCTATAGTGATGGTGGAGATAAGTATTACTGGAAATACATATTTGAATAAGGAGAGCATTAACTTTTGAATAGTTGATTATTTTTGTGACACTCAATTTAATGATAATTTCAACTAATTTATTACTGGAATAGTTTGAAATGCTAATTTTGATCATTTGACAATTTTTGTGACAACTGGTATAATTTTCATTAATTGATGATTATTTGACTTGGCAGAAACAATAATGCTAATTTCATTTACTTGGTCATTTTCATGACAGTCAGTTTAATCATAATTTGAATTAAATGACTGATGTAATTGCTCTTTATGGGTAATCAGTTAAATTACCCAGCTCTGCTAGGAGGTGATCATTCATATCTACCATGTTGAAAATTTAATGATTTAAATATTCCTCAAAAGAATCTAGTATGATATAGAATTCCATAGACAGCATCCTTGAAAGCTTTTTTGAACAATAACAAAACTAAAGTGATTCCAACCCCAATAATAATCAGTAGTCTCTAAAAGAAGCAAGTTTGAAAGTGTTACAACTGTTTGAAGAAATTAGTAAAACGAAATTGACTTCACTGAACAATTCTTCCCTGAACCATCTTAACTTTAGTTACCAGTTGCTATCTATCATAGGATAATATAATTCACTTTGGCCCATTGCACCAAACATACTTGCCATTTCAGCTGTTGGGGCATTATAATTTGACGATCAAACCCACTCTTCATTGGTAAAAGAGTAGCTCAACAGTTGGCAGTGGGTGGTGATGACTAGCTGCCTTCCCTCTAGTCTTACAGAGCTAAGTTAGGTATGGCTAGTGCAGATAGCTCTCATGTGACTTTGCACAAAATTCGAAAACAACCAAGCACAAATAATAATCCACTTTGAGAATAAAAGCATCCTTGAAAGAAGGTCTCTGAACGAGGTTTGCTTTATAATATCACCTTTGGTATTTTGTTGGATCATTACTTTTAAGTAAAAAATTTTTTGTTAGATTAACAGATACAGACAATGAAATACAGTTTACCAGAGAAAGTATTGACACTTTTAATCTGAATTTCAGCACCACCATGATCTGTTAAAATTTATAGAAAGATGCATAATTTCTGAAATTACTCCAGTGCATAACTGAAAACATCTGTGGTATTAATGATAATTGTCAAAAATGTCATGACAAAATTATCACCAGTGAATTTTAGTATTTCTCTACCACTTTTAAACTTTAACTTGTTATTGTGATAGAAACTGAACAAAAATATTTTCTATTGTAAGAATCCTCTTATCAGCACCAGCCAGCAATGAGTATAGTACAGATACTACATGTATGAGTAATATGAAATAGATGAGTATATTGCATTAACTGAATTTTGGAGCCTTATCATATCATTATAGTCCATGTTGCCACACTCACCATGCTCTCTTGAATAGTTATGTATCTTGACAGTAAACCTGATGCATAGTTTTCACTGCAGAAGGCTCTTGTGATGATATTACTGCTCCTTTCATGCTTTCCATGAACCAGTTAGTATGCAAGGATGGTGGTTTCCCAGTGCCTATTTTGATTGTCTGGTTATACAGAAATTCTTTGGCACAAATACTGCAACTTGATACATATCAGCATAATTAACTCTTTCATTCTCCTGTTATTTGAGGTTTACAGTAATTGAATGTATATATTGTGAAAGTTGTGATGTTTTCTCAGGTGGAGATTATTCTTGTTACACGTTTAACATAGCTGGAGTTTATGTTGTTCTGGGTGTTTTTCATGGTGGTTCTTGTGACCCAAAATGATCATATTTCCAGTATCATTTAGTAGAAGGGAAACTTTGAATCCACAATCTGAACACTATGATTTAACTGTATGAATATTTTATGGGTCTGCAACCTACCTGTCTTAAAGCAATCAATTGTCAGTGGCTTTTACACTACTTGCAAATATCAATGCTTGTGTTTGGAAGCATATTATGCTAATATAATACTAAACTGACAAACAACAATTATAAGAATAATGCAGTATTTATCCCAAAAATAAACTGCTTCATTATGCCTACAATTACTGCTTGTTAATTTAGTATTACAAATATCAATGTCAGAATGTAAGTTTGGTACATGCCATTCAGCTGAAACTTTATACAAGTTACAGTTATTGCATGACTGATTTGTATATCTAAAGTCATTTTAATATAATATACTCTCTGTGTGTGTGTGTGTGTAACTAGGATTGTACATCGTAAACGTATTCTTCAGCTGCTGAAACTTAATTTCAGTAAATGTTTAATTTTATTTTCAACACTGATCAGTTGTTTCATTATAAAAATAACTCTTCTGTGAAAAACAAGCAGTTTCCAGATAATATCCTTGTTCTACCTTTTTTATTACATGTAACACCTGTTGATGCTTCTCTTCAGTATGAATTATTTGTAAATGCTCAAGGTTTTTTTTAAAGAAGAAACACTAGGGAATAAGAAATTATAAATCAGCTCTTTCGTAATTAAATTTATTTTCATTTTTATCAAGCATGAAAGAAATTAGATGACATTTGAGTTAATCTGTTGAAGCTTTTCAAATTTCTTAAGACAGATAAATAATGTTAAAAGAAAATTGGTTCCTCGTTTTCTGTGAAGCACGTCAAGTTTAGTTTGAATAAATGTAAACATATTTCTAGAAATACTAATCAAGCATTAGAATAGTCAAAAACAAATCCTGAATAATTAATTTATTAATTTCTGATAAAAGAAAACCTAAGTAGATCACAACTACAAATCAATGTGGTAACGAATGTATTTAATTAAATATACTATTTGTACAAAGATTGGAATTCAATGTTTCATCAGTTCACTACCTTCACTGTTAGTGATATTTTTAGGCATAATAGCAATACCTCATTTAGGTTGGGCTGCTTAGTAGGTTTAGTTTACTATCCTTATACTAAATTAACAAAAGGGAGTCTTCAATAGCAATAACATTTGAATTCTTTTAGACAAGATTAACATGACTTTTTTCGACAATTATATATTTGTGCACAAGCAATAACAAGCATGGGGTGTATGTATACTTGATTTGATTGTATCATTCCTCAGGTTCTCTGTCAACCTACTATAAAATTTAAATTATTTTAGACAGAATTAGAGTAAAATGGGCATGGTCAAATGGATCAATTAAAAAAGTTTGACCTCCGAGTCCAAAACTGTAATTAGATCATAAATCATTCAACACATGATGGAGCTATAAGCTAAAAGTTTGTACTTGGAAAGAAAAACAAAAAAAAACTTGGAACAGTTCTATGAGCCACAATGCTCTGGTTAAAAATACAAAACATTTTAAATAAAAGCATAATAATAAATAAATAGACACATTAACTATTCTAATCAATATTAATACAAATAACTGAAGTTAGAAGATAGAATTCAGTACTTATAAACACCCAAGTCTTTATTTCTATTTGCAGCTTTCACAAAGACTGTCAAGGTTCATGGCCAGGAATATTTCTTAAAATTAGTTGACACTGCAGGGCAGGTAATAAAAAAATATATATATTTTTGTTAATGATTTATCACAGATGACATCAAATTAAACTGTTTTTATTAGCTGACTTTGTACTAATATCGTGCTGTGTACAAACTTTTATTGAAAAAGTAGAACATGCATCATGAATAACAGCACACATTCTTGTACTACTTTTTATTTTTCAAACTTGATTGAAGCATACAATGTTTTAAAATAGGTTTTAAATTTGCTTATAAATTAAATAGTTATTTTTGTTTTATTTTAATTTGTAAATGTCTGTTTTAAATATTTTAGAATCTTTTGTAACAATAAATTAGCAAAGAGAATGCGAGATGAATAAACTTTACAAAATAAGTTTCATTTCCTTTGTTTAATTGAGGTGTATTGCATATTGTTATACAAAGTTCTTATGAAGCCAAAAAAACTTGTCATTAGGTTTATTGCATGTGAAGTTACATGTTTAATTGAAAATAGTGTTTCCAATTAGTTTCAAGTGTTCAAAATATTCCCACAGTAATGTTTTGATTAGCTCGTATTTGTTCAGCTTCAAACTGGGATAGCCTGGTAATTAGATGGAAACTTATCAGCTGGGGATCACAAGTTTTATTCCCATTTTCAGCAACTTTGCTTTCCCTTTCAACCATGAGAAGACATTATACTTTTTCTTTGTTTTTACATTAAGGTAAATCTGCTGTGGCTATCTTCTACTGCTCCTAAAAATTGATGTAAGAGTTGATTTTATGTGATAAACATATTGTATTGCTATAAGTTGTAATTTTATTAATTGATAACTAGTTTCCCTTTTTTAGGATGAGTACTCTATTTTTCCCCAGTCTTATTCTATGGACATTCATGGTTATGTCTTAGTGTACTCTGTCACATCAGCTAAAAGGTAAGTCATTCTTCCTGAAGAAAAGTTGAATGTTGTTATGTCATATTCAGGTTAATAAAGTAAGGTTGCAAACTAAGAAGATTGAAACATTGTTCTGTACTTTATTTTAATTAAAGTTTTAATACATATACCAGCTGTTTTCACAGGTTATATTGCATACTGCTTATTTCACTCATTTTGAAGAACAAATTATGAATTTTCAAAAGCCTAATGTTTGATGAAAATCAAGTAAAATCTCAAATATTGTTTTTCAACACCTATGATATGAAGTCTGTGATGTGCAAATTGAGAAGTATGTGAAAAAAAGAATATTGTCTTTTCATTTTTATCTTGCACATTATGCCTATTGGTTTCCAATACTTCACCAGGTTACAACATTGAAACTATAACTTAATTTGAGATTACAAATATGTGAAAACAGTAATATAAATTAATGTACTAGAGGCTTTTGTGTCTGTTTAGCTGACTTGATTTTGACTCCAAATGAGGTTTGAAAGTTTATTAATAAATCTTGAACATCTTTAGAGGTAGAACAGCACTGTTTATGTATGTTACCCATGTTAATAAGGATGATTTCAAACCTATGAGGTGACTTCATTTTATAGCTGTTATACTTGTAAATGTATCTGGCATTAAGTTTGTTCAATTATGTAAGCACTTCCTTTCTCTCTAAAGGATAATTCCACATTTAAATTTTCTACTTTTGAACAAAGTATTGAGGTATTTGCATGATTTTAAGGTGAAGGTTAATTATGTTTGTATTCAAAGGTTTGTTCACAAGCAAGGAAATCAAAGATACTTTTAGGGTACTTTAGGCAATGACCAAGCAAAGTCAGATTTTTTTTCTTATATTAACAGAAATTGTTTGACAACATTTAAATTGTAGTCACATTTTAAGTGTTTGTTACTGAAACTGGAGTTATTGTATTGACAAAAATGGACACATTGCCCTTATACATAGAAGCTTTGTGTATTGGAGCAGACCATTATGCTGAAGCACATGGATGGTTTATTTGATGATTGCATTGCTTTGGTAGAAAGTGCTGTTTACCTAATGAATGAAACATAAGTGAAGTGTTGTTTAAAATAAGAGGTACTTTTCACACCATTTCTATCCTTTAGTTTTTGTTATTGAAAATCCTTATTTATTCCTCACCCAAATATTGCTGTTGCTGTTATATTTTGCTGTGTATTTATAATATTTATTCATTTAGTTGTTGTCTTTGTTCATGATGTAAGTTAATGAACATTATTGTTAAAAAACAACTGATAACTGTCTTTTGTAACTTTAGAGTCAAAAATCCATATTTATTTTCCAGTTAGTCTGTTCTGTCTTGCTTTTCTATTTATTATTATAATTACTCAGTATATTAATTAATTAACAATTTGAAACAGTGATTGTTAAATGAAAATTTGTTTTGCTTAAGTCAGATGTAGTTTATTAATGGTCATAAGGTGTTTTGCAATGCAAACTTGTATGTAGATGTATTGCATCAACATCAAATACATAAATAATGTGCATTTTTTATTCGTATGTATGTATAAAAAAAAACAGTTAACATTCTATATAATATATTCTTTAAAGTACATATGAATTGTGTGTAAACTAAGTTTTTAAATCAAACAAACTAGTAATTATGATGACATCAGTAAATTATGCAAATCAGCACTGTCAGATGTTTGTAAATTTGTTCAGTAATATGTTTCAAGCCTTTAAAGGTCAAAACCTATCCTATGTTAAAACAGTAAAGCTAACATTTTTCAGGCTAAATTGCTAACCTGTTTTAAGAAACAAAATTGGAACATAATGAAAAATTTAAGTTTTTATTACAGAATTTGTGTATTTTTAAACAAACTTTTTCATTCTGTAATCTGGAGTCTGATTTGGGATTGTAAAATAGCTTGCAGCACCTAGATATTGTGTTGTTACTAATTATGTGGTATTAAAAATTAAATGTAACAAAAAGAATAAGAATGAATTTTATAATCTGACTATATAGGAGTAGTACAGTGAGAATTTTTATATATTGTATGAGCATTTGCACTTTTCAAAATAATGTAATTTTTTCTTTTCTTGCCTAGTTTTGAAGTAGTAAAAGTTGTTTATGAAAAGTTGCTGGATATGACAGGAAAAGTACAGTAAGTTTAGTTTGATAAATAGTTTCTAAAGCCATCAGTTTTCCTTGTTGGTATGCTCTTGTAGTATTTGACATTACTGGATATGGATAGTTACTAAGATTTGCTATAATTGCCTGTTGGTCGAAGAATAACATAATTGTGGCGTTTGCTTTTTTCCCACACTTTATTCCAATACGGCCCATAATGTTGTATATTGTATGAATCCTATGTCAGTAGCCTGTGAACAAAGCAAAAAGAAATACTCTGTATGTATCAAACCAAAAGGAAAAATGATTAGTAGTCTTTGAATTTATAGAGATGTGGTAAAAAAACAACAAAAAAAACCAAAAACCTACTATAGATGAAAAGGTAAGCATGGTATGGTTTTCTGTAAGACTTAAAATGTTTTAACAGTGTAACTGTTTGTTTCCTGCATAATTTCTTTACTGTACTAATTATATAGAAAGACCGTAATATTGTAAAGAGATTGTTTAATGTTTTTTCCATAGCATTTATTGTAAATATGTTTGGTTATTGTTTTGGTGTAATAAATGATCCTGTGTAACGATACAAACATAAAGGCAACTGTTTCGCTTTATTATTAGATTGTCAACTTTAGAAAATTCATATGTCTATTCAAAGGGTTTATGATAGGATATAAAGACGTTTTTAAAGTTTTTGAAGGTAACACCTGCTGCAGTACATGAAAAGCATTACTTTGAGCCTGAATACTTATGAAGACATCATCAGTAAATTGTGCATATCAGTACTGTGAGAGGTTCATCCTGAGTTGTCATTGTAAAGTATTAACATGCAATGTTATATTCCAAAGACAAGACATTTCTCTGGTGATTCAAAAATTGGAAGAATGTCTGATATATCTTAAACAGTTATAAAACTTAACAAATAGAAAATTATTTTATGTTACAAAAATGCCCATCAGTTTTCCAAAATCTAACTTCATCAACAGTTTTTACCCTAATTTGTATTAAATAACTTCCAGGAAATTGTTTATTGTACAGATTTAGTATGTTGAATATATCCATAGCTTTAAGAATATTGGGATTTTGTTTTACTGTTAGCAAATCAAATGTGTGATCAGTACTGAGTAGGCATTCTAGAAATTCTACTTGTGTATCACACTTAAAACAAACTCTGAATAATATACTGGCTCAGAGGATATGTATGTTGAAAACCTTCTCATCTGTATTTTATAAGGAAATGTTGAAAGACACAGAAATGTTCTTATAAATGCCATTTAATAATAATCTTCAACAAAACTATATATGTATAATTTTAAAATTTATGGTATCATAAATGTTTTTATTTACCAAACCGTGTGCTTATGTATGTGTATATGATTTTATATTTATGTAGTACATATATATTCATTTCAAAATGTTTATCATTTATTTTTCTCAGTGTGCCAATTGTATTAGTTGGAAACAAAGTTGATTTACACATGGAAAGGTAAGGACATTTTTCTGATATTGTTCTGTTTGATAATCTTGAAATCTCAGTGTTGTCTTCTAAGTAACATCCCTGTTACTAAAGTTGTAAGAATACCACATGTAGACTAGTAATGAAATTTAAGTTTTATTGATGTAAAGGACAAAGGAAAATGATTAATTACAAATTTGTTAACTTAACAGAAAAAACTTGATCTCATACAATCATATAAATTGATAATCAATTCAAGCTTTTATCTATATAAATAACATTTCTAAAATATTTAGTACTTAAGCAATACTAAAATTACAAAAATCATTTATTGAGTGGCAATATCATTTACAAGTTCAACTTTGTAAAAGTGAACATGTGACAAATGAAAATACAAACAGTATAAAAAGCCTAAATACTTGTGAAAATAAGTTAAAGATAAGTTTTAAATTGATTATCAATAAATTGGTCAAATTTATTATTATTAGAAATAAGATGTTTGATATACAACTTTTATTGTGTATTTCTTGACCCTTTTGATATGAGTCAAGGATCAGAGGCCATGTCATTGCATTCATAATTTTATTGAACTGCTAATATGAATATATGTCAGTAAGTTTGGAATGAAATTGTAGATTATAATTCAAACTTTAGCATTATATACGAGTTAATTCTTAAACTTAAAGGGAAACATTAAAATAACATCTAAATATCAATTTTAGTGACTCGTGGTATGTTGAATGTAGCAGTGTTTAAAATTAGATGTTTGTGATGTCAAAATGTTAAGTCTATAGTTTTGTACGAATTAGGAACTCAAATTATCAATAATTAAAAGCTAGAATATAAAATAAGAGCCTCATCTTTTTATTTTGCTGACATACAGCTTTTTTACTGAATCAAACATGGTAGTTCTGATCAGCTCTTCCATTTTTTGAAATGGTCCCTTATGTACTCTAACTACAATATATGATGTGAATAAACAGCTCAGAATGTCCCCTTTTTAGTTTTATCAGCCATTTCAATCTGTGAAAAGGCAACTACATTATTTCAAACCAAGATTTCATGAATAGTCTGCTCAAAGTTTCATATTTTTTTTAATCTAGATATGTTTTGGTTACTAAGCTTAATTCTGTGGTATCAGTATAGTTTAAGATTTTTGTTATTCAACTGCACGTATATATAAAACCTAAAAAATAATTTTAAAATTTATATATTTGTATATAGATTATTGCTATTTTGAAATAAATTATTAAACGTATGTTTCTTATTATGTAAAACAATAACTGAAAGTGAAGCAAGCATTTCTCTTTTTGATACTATCATTGTACTTGGTTGCTGCTGGACATAGTGACTTTTAGTAACTTACATTGCAATATACGTATATTGCAACTAAAACCAAATCATTTTCAATGATTAAAATAATTTCTTAGTTGATAACATTACATTTATGTTCAATAATATTTGATATCCTTCTTAATGACAAGAAACCCACTCAAACAGTATAAACTGTTTGAGTTTATATGAGAGTATAAAAAGGTATGGGATTGTGAGAGGTGTTGCAGCTGGACATTAGGTTATTAATTAGTGTAGGTAAAAAGGTGTTCCTTTTATATTGGTATAATTTTTGCTTTCAGTTGCTGTTCAAGTAGGGCCTTTTTGATTTTGCATTTATTTCTCTACTTTAGTATCCAGGTATTTTCTATGGTTGTTGTGTTTATTTAATTTGCAGTGTTCAAAAATGTGTGAAGGTGTTTTTGTGTTCTTTGAATCTAGTTTCCATTTTGTTGCTTGTTTCTCCAATATGGAAGTTGTGGCAGTTGTATTGTATTTTATAAATTATGCTGGTTTTGTGTTTCTCAGTGTGGTTTTTACATAGTATGGACTTTAGTTTTGTACCTGGTTTTTGAATAAATTTGGTGTTTACTGGAATGTTGTGTTTTATTAAGTTTTTTTCAAATGTTGGTTATTTTTTTCTGATGTTGGGAACATACGGTATGTAGTAGTATAAGGTTTTGTAGTTTGTTGTATCTTGGGATTTGTTGCTGTAGGTGTATGCATAGTTTTTTTCCATTTTTTTTGTGGAAAATTGTTGATGTTGGTGAAGTGTTGTTTTATTTTGTCTAATTAATCATTAATTTTATCAAGTGAGCATAGTTTTGTGGCTGTATTTATTTGGTTTCTTAATATGTTGAGTTTTTGTTGTTTTTTTTCATGTGCTCAGTCTTAGGGAATATGTAATCCAGTGTGGGTGATTTTTCTGTGGTTTCTTGTTTTGAATATTGTATCAGTTCTAGTGATATTGAGGTTAAGAAATGCTATTTGGTTAGTTTTCTCCTGTTCACAGGTGAACTTAATGTTGGGGTGTATCGAGTTAACGTGATTGAAAAGAGTAAGCGTGTGTTCTGTAGATGTGAATCTTACAATTGTATCATCAACAAACCTGTACCAGTATAGTGGTGGGTGTAAGGCTGAATTGATTGTTTGAGATTCAGTCTTTGTCATAAAATGTTGGCTGGAACTGGTAACACGAGATTCCCCGTACTTAGGCCATTTATTTGTGGGTAGTTTTGGTTATTGAACATAATTTGTTTTGATGGTAGTGAATTCTGTAAGGAACACTTTTTTGAATACTACAAAATCAAATAATTGCCACATAACCATATAAAATGCCCAGATATTAAGTAGGGAAACAAATATAAACAAATGCAAAATCAAAGAAGCCCTACTTATATTGCAACTAAAACCAAATTAAGCCAATATAAAGGAACACTTTTATACCTGTACTAATTAATAATCTATCATCCAACTGCAATGCCCCCCTACAATCCTGTACCTGTTTATACTCTTATCTCTAAGACAGGTATTTGTGATATCTTCGTTTATTTTAGAGATTAATTGAGGAACAATGTGAAGTTTTGAAATTTGTCTTCCAAAAAACACTTCTCTTCTGCTGACAATATAACTTCTTTGACATTGGCTTTGCCTATTGAAGCATTGTTCTTGCATGCTCCAGCTTTTTATACCCCACATAATGTCCTTGACA
Organism: Carcinoscorpius rotundicauda; assembly: GCA_011833715.1. Taxonomy (NCBI): domain Eukaryota; kingdom Metazoa; phylum Arthropoda; class Merostomata; order Xiphosura; family Limulidae; genus Carcinoscorpius; species Carcinoscorpius rotundicauda. Next base: position 53,100,501 of record CM022399.1, on the reverse strand, counting down.
ATATCTGACTTGTGAATTTCTTCACCCTTGTTAATACACCCTATATCCCTGCACTGTATATAAGCACCAATGTTAAAGAATATCTATATTGTCAGCAGAGGTGTCATTAGAAATACATTTTTATTTTAGGAATTTAACTTCTTACATGTACAGTAAACACTAGTATGTTTAAGTTTTTAGATACCTTTTGAACTAGAGCTGTGGTGTTTTTAAATGATAGCTCAAGTTGGTGTTCAGAGACTTTAAAATCAGAATTTGTCTGAGTGTTCATGGCTAGTATGAGCATAATGTGGAAATGACAAAGAGAAGTTTTCTTTTTTTATAGAGTAATTAGCTATGATGAGGGAAAGAAAACGGCTGATAACATGAAAGCGGTGTTTTTAGAAGCCTCTGCAAAGCAAAACCAGGTATGTATAAACTGTATTAGTATATTTGTTACTAATAATTGTTTTCAATATTTAATGTCTGCATTTTTTGTGAACAAGAACATATGAAAATTGTTTTTTTAGTGCAACAGAATAATTTTTAGGATTTAATTTCTGTAGAATTTATATACCAAGATCCATACACTTTCCATTGCAGAAAGTTTTCAGAGTTGTCTAGGACCCTTATACCACTTTTGTCAATTTTCAAAGACGTTTTTACCACCTAGTATTAACACTCACTATGGGTATCTTTTCTGTGCATGTCTTGAGGTTTTACTGAATTGCATTCATAATGTAATTAGATTAATATCATTGTATACAATTAACTTGTCATCAAAACATTGCTCATAATCTAAATTTTAATATGTAAGCTATAAGTTATTTACTTTATAAGGCAATATTTAAAAAAAATCCTAAAAATTAGATGCATAGGTTTTACTTTTTAAGGAACATTGTGAAATAAATTTTCAAGTATCACCAAATATATTTTATCAAGGACTTGTACAAGAAAAGGTGATTTTTTAAAAATTATTTTTAACCAGTTGTGTGATACTATCTGTTCTTAAGTTTTATTAATTCAACACACAGTTTCAAAATAAATATATGGAAGAAATGAAATGTGTACAAGTTTTTATCAGAATTGTTATGTAAAACATTTTTGTAACCTTTTTTATCCAGGGTTTATCATTTTGAATAATCTTGTAGCCACAACATACCCATGAAAGAATTATAAATTGTAATCCTGAATTTACTCGGTATACCTTCATGAAATGTGGCAAAGTTTGGGTGAATATTACATGTCTGTTATTCAGAAAAACAAGTTTTAAGTATTTCTATTAAATATTTGTTTTTGAATTTACAAACTGTTACTCAGTGAGACCAAGTGCAAGGTAGTTTTCATATCATGAACAGATATACTTTTATTTTTCATCTTACTGTTTCATATTTTTTTTGTTTAACTTCTGGAACTTGTTAAAGGAATGTTAAATATATAGTTTCATTGCCCTCTTTGTGTAGAGCTTCTCATTCATGTACTTTTTTTCTTGTCCTTAAGTCTTTGTCAGCAGAAATAGTCATTTATATTACAAACATGCATCATAAAAAACATAAATGCTACATAAAACACTAAAGTTGAATGTTCAAAAATAACTATAAATTAATATTTTGTAAGCTATTCAAGGTAAAAGAAAACAACAACAAATCATTAAATGAGTATCAACTTGCATATTGACAAGTACCTGACCAAATCATCTGCTAGTGTAGCATCTAGTTGCATCAATTCCAGAAAGGCTGTTGAGGATTTGAAGTCTAGAATAAACTGTTTCTGTTGCTTAAAGATGTCATCTGTAAAATGCTAGGATGTGTTTTTGAAAACTGTTTTGTGAGATAAGTTTGTATATGTGGAGCTTCTTTACTGGGTTGAGAAAATTGTTCATTTCTTACTACAGGGAGACCTTAGCACAGTGAACATTGGAAATGCTTCTAGATTGTGTCTAGAGTAAGTCGGACAGTATAACTGCTATAATAAAGTTATACTATAGAAAACAAAAAGGAGAATGCAAATGCATTATGTGACACACAGAAATGAATACTGAGAATTTTTAGATGTTCTTTTTTGAAGTTAATGAATTAAAAATTAGATATCAAAATTTGGATTATGAACTACACATTGGGCTTGTTGTAATTTCCATACTATAACTTTTAATACAGTATGTGTATGTTCACTTAATGTGGTAGGCTTTTAGTAAAACTTGCAAGTCTTTTGAACTTGAAAAATCAGATTTTTTAGTGAAGGATTTTTACTGAAGATTTGTCTGTTGTTATATCAAATCTTTTTTTATTTACTAGTCTGAGCAAAAAGGTACTTTTGTGCTGAGATTAAAAATATATTTCTCTGAAAAATCTCAACTTTCATTTGTGTAACTTAAGATGTTTTATAAGTACATTTAAAACTTTTTCAGTAAAACTTTATTACTACATTTATCTAAACAATATACTTGATTATTCAATTGTTAGATAAATCAGCAGAGTATAATGAAAATTAGAAATAAAATGAGCAGCTGTATCCTGTTTTTTTATTTTAATGTATTTAATTTATTTTAGACAATTAGAATAATAGATATGCAGTAGACATTGCTTTGTATTGGCCTACAAAACACAAATCTCCAACTATAGTTCAGGTATTTTTCAAAATACAGTAATATTTTGGCTACCATACATTATGTGTGTGTATTGATAGTTAGTTATAAATGTTTAGATTGCAGTTATTTTTCATAAAACATAAATGAATAAATAAAAAATACACTGAAAAACACAAATTTTGAGTACTTAGTGTTACAATATGTTGCACTTGTGCCTTGTTTATTCTTTTGAGTTGGGGATGAAGAAAGATTAATTTTATTAGGCTTCAGTTAGAAATTTTAGAAAACCAAAAATTATGAAGTTGTGTAATTTATCTGGGTCTCTAAATAATTTGTACATTGGTCCAAAAAAATCCGTATTTAGAATTATGACTTCATTATCACACACACTGTTTTAGCAAAATTATTATTTTCTCCTTCAAGCTATTTACAAACTACTTTCTAATTTACTCAGAGAGGAAACTGCTCTTTGTTGGTTATAAACATGTGCTAATTAGTAGTAAGTGGGAAGAGCCACTATAGTAGAATCGCTGAAAAATATTGACATCTGTGAGGTTCTTAATTTTAATTTTTCTACTCCAAATCTCAAATTTGAGTTCCTAATTTGTTAACCATTGTACATATAATGAAGCCATAATAAAATGTAAACTGAGCAATAATACAAGATGTTATGCAATAAACAAAATGAACATGACCACTCAGTATTAGTTTTATATTTATCTAAGTTTTCAATGATAGTTGACAAATAAAGATAGTTATTTTTATAATTAAACACCAACAAGTTAAATAATTATAGCATTTAGATGTAAAGTAGAAACATGTTTTTTTTTCATGTGTAGATTAGAGCTCTTAAGTGCATAAAAATGTGGGTCTTCCATATTGGTTCATTGTTTTTGTTATTAGTACAGTTGTTACAAGTAATTTCATCTTTGTTTTGAAATCTGCTAACCACCTTTCTACTTTTTTATTTCTTTCTCATACCAGAGTGTCACTGATATCTTCCACACAACCATAATGCAAATTGAAAAAGCTGATGGAACTATTCAAGAGAAGTCTGGATGTGTGGTGTCTTGAGAGAACTACAGTCTTGTAAAAATTACCAATCTTTAGAACTCTCACAAATCTAATATTACCATGTGCCTCATCAATACTGAATTCCTGATGGCAATCTCAGGGATTTTTTTACATCACAGTGTGCACTTTAGTATGTTGACTTAAGTTAGCCATATTTCATGAAATAGTATGTGTGCCTAACTGAAAAGTTTTTACAGTGTTCTCAAATGTCCATAAGCTACAGAAAACTAAAAGGACATCAGGAAAGAAAAATATAAGAAATATTATCATTATATAATATTGAGATTGTTTTAGTCTGAATTATGTTAAATAAAAATAACTTTGAGAAATACACTTTGCTAATCATTCTCATTGTGAAAGATCTTTAGTTCAGGATGGACATTTTTGATACTTGTTTTCTTTAGTAGAAACTTTTGAATGTTGTAGGTAATGGATGTTAAATAATTTCTGTGTAAGCAATTACTTTTTTTCTTTTTATACCTACAATGATTTCCTCTGCTCTTTAGTTCCAAAGGAAAATATAACAAGTATGACATTTATATAGGTTACTTCTCATGTTTTGTAAATATGACAACTTGTTCATATATTGAAAATGGAAAGTATTGTTATTATGAGTATAATACATAATGTTTTGGTAAAGGATTATTCTGTTTTTATTACAAATAATGTTTTGTTACTTTTATATTATTCAGGTATTTTTATGGCAATTTTTAAAACATTTATTAGAATGAAAAATAAGGAGCTATAAGGAAAGCATTGTTCCTTAACCCTTGGTTACTAACACAGGTACACTATTTACCCCATATTTTAGCTTATGTGATGGTTTAAGTGTTCCATTCATTGTAAAAAATGCTTTACAATTGTACAAGTATTTTGATATACTTATTTTCTGTAAAAGCTGCATAGATTGTAAAAAAATAGTTGGGTACAACTATTTGTTTGAAATCTTAGTGATTGAAGAAGAATAAATTCTTATTTCAATTGTAGTAGTAAACCTTTCTTAAGAAAATTATAGAAGCTGTTTTTTTTTCTCGGAAATCTGAGTGTTGATGAATTTGAATCATCGGGTTGTAAGAAGCTGACAAAAACATTTTAAAAAATTATCAGTAGTAGTAATGTTTCTGTAATTGTATCTCCACCATTGATGATATTGTATTGTAGCAGGAACTATCAGGTACGTTTCTTTTAATTTTAGATTTAGTGTTTGACATCAGTTTTAATACATAATTGTTAATGTCTATTAAAACTAAACATATGACTTCATGATCAATTATATATCTGTTTATGTACTTAAATACAGAATGAACCTCTAAATAAACTATGTACAAATGTTGAACTAGAGAGAGAAAACACCTAATTTTTACATTTTCCTTGTTATGGTGTTTAACATGAGCAGACAACACAGCATCAAGTCAACATGGAACTGATCAAACAAAGTGTCATACTTTGTACAGTGATATTTGTTGACCACCTGTTGATTAAAACTACTTATAAAAGTAATGTTGATAACTGAAATTGTTTTGAAACTTCGTTTCAAGAACTGACTATAGAGATTTGATAACACTGAAATCTGGTGTCTGTGGTGGCCAATTTGACATTCAGATTGTTTCTCATTTTCTTTGTACAGTTCAACAATGTATTAGCTGATGCACTGTGTTCTTGAAATAGACCAACTGTTTGTGAATTGAGTATTGATCACAGGGTGAACCTGGTGTGCAATAAATTACTTGCCATCACCTAACCTTTCAGTTTGATCATAATCTGTAAACTATTCCAACTAACAGAAGATTTTTAATACCAACATAGAGCCTATACAATGTTTAACTTAAAGCACAAGATATTGACAGCTGCAAGTTTCTTTTGGTCTTCACTGGACTTAAACATTTTTTTTTTGATAGAAAAATGTAAAAAGTGGTGAATCCAACTAATCACATTATTTCATTGATCTTTATCAGATGCCTTTTCTTGACACCATATTTTGTTTGGTTTTATTGGAGGATTTTGAATAACAGATTTACCATAATAACCCATCTGGTGCAGCTCACTGAGTTCTAACAGATTGGTATTCATAGGCTATTATGAAGCTCTATGCACATGCTTGATGCTGTAATCTTCTATACTTGTTTCAGTATTTGAATTGATGTTTGTTACAGTCTGTCAGTTTAGTTTTCTAACTGTTGTTTGTTTGTAGTTTAATTTTTCCATATTCATTCTGACAACTTTTTATGCTATCTCATGATGAATTAAATTGTAGCCATTTGTAGCAATGATGGTCTGGCTGGATGTTTGTCTGTAAAAAATAGGTATTTAGTTCATTGATTACTGTAATATACAGTATAATAGTACTCTGTACAATTATTTAATAAGCACGTCAGTGGAAACTAAGTGATTACTGTCTTATTTTAAAGACAAAGTTAAGTAACTCGTGTTTTTTCCTTATTAGTTGCATTTTGTGTTTTTGTTTGAAGAGAAATAGTTACTTGTGATAGAATTGTATGTTGCATTTGTGTAGATGTAAGTAAACAAATGGGTAATATTCCTGTTGAATAGAATGTATTTTCACACGTTAAAAGTGATACTAATTACATTTAAAGTGCAGTTTAATTACAGCATTATGACTGAGTTGATAAGGTTGTTATTGATATCATTTTAACTAAATTTAACTTGTTCGTTCTTCTGTTTTTTGTTACATGAATGTAACTAAAGAAATTTAATGTTCTTTTATTGTATCATTATAAAATGCAGTATGGCCTATTAGTTCATTGAGGAATTTTGTCATTTTTGGTTTTAGAATAATTTTTGTAGTCATGCTACATGCTCTTTGAATTTTCTTTGTAGATGCCTGTGAAAAAAGGTTTGTGTGTGTATATATATTAATTGATCATAACTGATTAATTATTTGAAATTTTCTTTATCATTTTATGTGTATATTTAATTATTTAGGTGTATGTAGAATTGATAAGTGTGGTAATTTCATGCAGTTGTAGGAAAACTTGTGTCCTCTTAGGACACAGTTTAAATGAGTTGTGAATTTAAAATGCTAATTGTGTTAGGGAAACTATGTTAATAAAACTGACTTCAGTAGTTAGTAATACAGACATTAGAAAATAAAGTTTAATGTAATTGTTCTGTTACTTGACCTTTAATTATACTGTGTTTGTTGAAATAAAACTTCTTGGCATTCTTTTGGGGAATTAATACCTGTTATCTCTGTTAGATCTGATTTTATTTTCTTGTGTGTCCTCTCTGAGATAAAACATACTTTTGCTGAAGGGAACATGTTTTTGTGTAACGACCAGTGTGTGCAGTTAATATTTTGTTTTTAATAATGCAGAAAGAGGTTTGGCTAAGTTTGTTGCATTTTATCAAAGTATTTTTGTGCCAAATGTAAAAAGTGATTGTAAATGTGAAAATTATATTTCTAAAGTTATAATGGAACCAGAGATTATTACAAATTCCTTTTTATGTTAAGAGAATCATTGATAATGGTGACTACATGTAATGCACTCAAGAACTGTATTAGTTTCATAGTGTGTCTGTTTTAATGTATCATAAATGATTTTTTGATGAGATCTATGACTGGCTCCAGCCACATATCTTCACTTTGATTGAAGAAATCACTAAATAGAAAAAAGATAGTAGCATCTAACACAATAAATGGAAATCCATCCAAAGGGATTGAATAATCTAATGTAACTGGCTGAATCTGAAAGTCAATTAATACTCTAATGCTTGTATAGTTGGCTAGGAATAATCTGGAACAATTTCTTATGAGATTTAAATAACTTAAGATATGGGAAGTGAGTGATAAAATAACCAATTGCACTACTTTAAAGTATTATATAAACATGGTAAATTATAATGGCTACTAATATAGATGTTGTTCCCAGTGTTAACCAATGGGGACGTTAAGAGACTTGAATATCCTGGTCAGCAAGTTTATTAAAAGTTATATCAAACAAAGCCTTGGATCATCATGTGGATGTGAGGAATTTGGTTTCATTGATGAAACTGTTGACAGATGCTGTTATAGTGTGAGGTTATAAGAACAAAAGATCCAAGTTTGGTTCACTGTAGCTTAAAGCATTGGTTACTTTTTTCACTCTGTGGAACATCAAGGTATAGAAAAGTTTTTGATGACAACAACAAATGTTAACTAATAGAGTTCAACTTCAAATTTCATGGTTAGGTGTGAACATTTTATCAGGTAATACCAAGTTCAGGCAATCAAATAAGCTAGCTATCCCTATGGAAGAATGGTGGTGTATGCAAACAACAAATATATAAACCATTGTCCTTACCTTTTAAACACAAAAGCAGGAAGGTTCTGCTTGTTGGATTTGAGTTCAAGGTTCAGTAACCACCAAAGTAAATGTTATTGTAACTGATAATAGTCAGTTATTTTATTTGGCATGGGTTTTTATGTGCAATAGGAGATTTTACCTCCGAGGCATGACTATTCAGAACAAGACCCACAAATAAGCAGAAATGTAGGAGCAACAAGACAAAAATTAGGAACTTTTGGTGCCAGCATAAAGTCAGGTGCTTGAATTAGATATGTGAAAATTACATTGATGAAAATGACTGATTGACTTGTACAAGGTGCATAATCTTTTACAAGACCTTTGAAATGACACTTGATAAACTTGTTAGTGTTCACATAAAGGTCAAGAATGAAAATTTGCATTTGGAACATACAATAGTACCAACGTAGAAAGCTTGATAAATTTCTTTAGATTAAAATTAGTAAAAAGGGTTCTTCACCAATCTAGTCAAAAGTTAGGTGGTAAAGGACTAGATCTAGCTGAAAATAACGGAGGCAAAAATTTCTGAAAGTAATTGCATTTTACCATTTAAACTGACAAACTTACAAGTGTGTGTTCTCTGTTACCATTTCCCACAAAGTAAGTAAGAATAAACATCCCATCATACAAGTTTGTTGTATCATAAACAGAGTAAGTAAAAGGTTAATGTATTTAGTCATTATATCTAATCAAATATTCACAGCTTTGCATGATAAAAATAGCTTACCTTGCAAAATCAGTTTTTTTATAACAAAATACATTTGAAATTATCACTATTCCTAACAGGAGGATTTATGGCCCTTTGGGTTTTGAAAATGCTGCACAGGCAAATTCTAGAATAATTCAGGAATATTTTCGTCAGCATATTTCATAAAAGATATGCATCAGATTGTAAACATAAAAGAATTATTTGGTTGAACCTTAAATAATTCTGTTGGTTTATTAGTGATTTGTTGCTGTGTTTTGCATGAGAAAAAAAAGGTACTGGTTTGCTATTGATGCAGTCCATACCCGATATGGAGCCTGTGTATAATTGATATCATTCAGAGTTTTGTTGCTGTCATCAAAAAAAATATCTTGTGAAACATTTAACAGCAGTTGTATGGAGTTTAGGAATTTTTTGGTGATTTAGTTAAAATTATTTTTTCTTAATAAAGTTACACAAATGATAAAAAATTGTATAGTTATTTGGAAATTACTTCACATATATATAAAAAAAAAAATTAAACATTCCATTCAAAATTAATCTTTTATTGATTTTTAGTGAAATTTGTCTATTTTTGTAATAAAATAAGTGCTAGAATACATCCCAATATTTGTAGAAGCTATAATGGAGGTTTGCAACAAGCAAGAAATGCATATCTTAATATTTAGAGAAAAACTAAACTCTTAATTTCTCTTCAGTTTTATAGCACAAGTTTCATTTTGTACATTATTTCCTTGTTAACCTTGATTCACTAATAGTAGATGTTAGAGTCCAGATCTTTTGATAAGAGTTTCCTCGGCAAAGGTAACTGATAAACCGTATCATTTTGACTTTAGAAGACGTTTATCTTATCTGCAAAATATTTAATGAGGAAACTATTTGAAACAATTAACTATATAATATGATTAGTATGCTACAGAAATAGAATTATCAATAATTTGAATAATTTATATATATGGACACATTTTGTCACTTCATTAGTAACTGCAAATGAGGAGTGTGCTTAGTTTATCTCCCTTAACTGCAATGAAAATTATTGCTGATTATATGGGACTGAAGAATACTGTACTCAGATCATCATCTGGTAGAAATACATTGCTGATGCAATTCACTCTTTTTATCTTCTGGAGACTGGAATCTTCTGTCTCTAACAGACAGAATAAGCAGCTGTAGTGAAACTGGTCAGCTTGAGTTAATGTTAAATCTCGATAATTAAGCACACCATATTAACATTGTTATAAGTGTAGATTTTTCATTTGTTCAAGCTTATAACTGTTATTACTTTATTGTAACAAATTGTACTCATACTTTATTTTTAATCAAATATTGAATGGCTTCATCTTTTTTTTCATATTTACATGTGATTTTTCAAATACCAATTTTCTTATTTATTATTATTTGTTGAACTGTTGATTCCACACGTATTTTTTTCTTTTTATGATCTATGTTTCATTCTTTAGAACTAGCATTTATCTCGTAACTAGTGATTCTTAGTTGTGATAGACAGTTTTAGTATAACATGCTACTTTGTATCAGAGAAAAGATTTTTGTAAAATGAGTGATAAAATATAAGTTGATGTAGAACTATTAAAAGTAAGAATTATCTCTTTTTCTGAGAGGCTACTTTATGACTGATTAGTGAGAGAAGCAGTTGTGGCTTGCTCAAATTTCTTTTCATCTTGAAAGAGATAGACTGGTCAGTGAAGTACTCATCTCTTATTCATTTTGATATTCATGTAGTATGGGTAGACTTACCTGAGTTTTTAAAAAATACCAGTTAATTTAGTTAAACAGTCAGTCCCACTTTATCTTAATGTCATTTTGTCTATAGTAAATCCAACTGCTTTAATCTAGTTTTATAATTTGTGTATAATCTTTGAATAAAGTATATTTGTTTGTGTTTTACATCGAATTTATTTGATGTAGCACCAAACTAATTCATTCTTAATACTTTCATCAGGTAAATCCTTGAATCTAATAACACTGGTTTACAAAGAAATTGAGGCAAGCACAAAAATAGCTGTTTTAACCTAATTTTGGGGTGCTGAATTCAGATTTGAAATCTGTTTTTACTCATCACTAGTCTTTTAGATATGCATACTGTACATTTTGTACACATACTGTACATAAAGGTGTATGTGCATTCAGGGTTAATTTCTAATATTGTGTGACTTATGTCTTCTTTTATAGTTATTATGCAATAAATGTAAGTGATAGCATTACATTATATATATATCAAGACTGATTTTGGCAGTTAAGCATAGCCAACACGTCTCAATCAACAGCCAGTAGTGCACTGGCAGTCAGCGCAGAAGGTTGGTGTCTCTCGGCAATTGTGTTACACAGTCTTTTGGGTATATATTTGCATTACACTTTCCAACAACACACATAATTATTATTGCCTTACATATAATTTAATTTTACTTTTTTTTTTTTTCAGATTCTCCAAGGGCTTCAAGCTACTCGTCAAAACTTCGAGGATGCCTCAACAAGGCCAATTCTTTCTGCTACGTGTGTGGGGACTTCACGACAGTTGCACAGCGTCGAACCATCACTTCCCTCCTCAGAACTGCCTACTTTCATTATTTTGACTGTAAAATTGGTGATCAGGACAAATCTTGGTCTCCACACATCTGTTGTAAACCCTGCTACAATGGACTAACTGCTTGGTTTAATGGCAAGAAAGCGGCTTTCAACTTTGCAGTCCCGATGGTTTGGAGAGAGCCACAAAGCCATGCAGATGATTGTTATTTTTGTCTAACAAATATAACTGGTTTGAATGCATCTTCTAGAAAAAAGATCAAATATCCCATCCTTCCATCTGCTATGAGACTCGTTCCCCATTCAGATGATCTTCCTGTCCCAACACCTCCAGTAAATAAGGATCTTCTTTCCTCATCAGATGAAGAAATGCCTCCAAGAGAAGATTCTGCCAAGTCAATCTCTTCCGAAGATATTGACTCTTCTTATTCAGGAACAAGTGGCAACGAGCCACACTGGATCACGCAAGAAGACCTGAATGTCCTTGCTCGTGATTTGTATCTGTCAAAACAGCAGTCAGAGCTCTTGGCTTCTTGGCTTAAACAGTGGAACCTACTCCAGGAAGATGTAAGGATCACCAGCATGGGAAGCATTTAAGTCAGTCTGTAGTGGCTTCCTTGGTAACACGCGCGTACCAAATTACCAAGCCTGTATTGAGAAGTTGCTGAAGACTTATGAGGATATGGGATGTCGAATGTCACTCAAAATTCATTTTCTCCATTCCCACCTCAACTTCTTCCCTCCAAACCTTGGAGCAGTGAGTGATGAGCGCGGAGAAAGATTCCACCAAGACATTACGAAGATGGAGAGCAACTACCAAGGCAAGTGGAACCCCAGCATGATGGGAGACTTTTGCGTGACATCCCGGAGGCAAAATACACCAGATCATCTAAGAAAACACACTTCTAACTGTCTGTGGTACTATTTAATTGTGTCATCCAAGTATATTTATTCCGTCAATGTTCTTTACCTATCCTGTTTTATCTGTAATAAGCTGCTGCAACTGTTGAAATAAGCACGTATATACTCTGTATATACTAAAATGAGACTATTTAAAAGCCAGAAAAATAGAGATGATAGAGCAAAACTGTTTATAAATTTGAATTCAGCACACCCAAATTAGTAAAAAACCTATTCACATTCTTGCCTCAGACAAAAAATATTTTTTTTGTAAACCAGTGTAATTTTGCTGATACTGTTAGGCAATTTATATTGTTGAGCTCCAGAACATCACACAGGTCACAGCTTCACAAGAGATCAATTCCTGATTAAAGTTCTTAACTGCTATAACCATGATTTTGACATTTTGCATACATAATTAAAAAATGTCTAATTCCAAAAGATACTAAAAAATGGTCTAAAATGATGTGTTTAACCAAAATATGACCCAAACTGAAACAATTTTAAGAAATTTGTTTCTAAGTGAGAGATGTTATGCTTACCACAAGTAGCAGGAAGTAATGAAACAAACCTTGCCTAAACCTTTCAGATGTTCAGTAAAAGAAATATTTTGACTTCGTTTCATTCAGTTAGTTAGCCATATTGCTACTTTTAACTCTTAGATCAAGTGATACAGCATTTGCTGCTTAGCTTCAACAGTGTAGCATTAAATAAGGTAAAGTATCTGGAACATGATTGACTCTGTATCTGGAAAGGTGTTGTTTCAGAGTTGTAGTGGTTTTTTGTTTTTTTTTCTGTAGAGAACATCTACTGGATTAATTTTAAAATTCATAAACATGATTCCCAAAAAGACAGCTGCACCACTTACACACCAAAGCATATGTCATCAAAGTAGTAGTCAGCCAAGAAAATAGTTATTAACTTTGTGAACTGCTACTTGTTGAGTGCACATAAAGCTGTTTGGGCATTAAAGTAACTGGGAATAAGGTTCAAAGTTATAATTTTAAGTTGATGAAGTAGGAGAAACCTGCAGTAGTTTCATCAGAAACAGCCTGATAATAGGCTGTTCAATCTCCACAAATACCAAATTTGGTTCAGCTTGAATGCTATCCGGTGATACTTTAAACATGTTGCTCCAACTGTGCATATGATACTGATGTGAAATTGTCTTAATCCAAATAGACATTTATTATAACTCTGTGCAACTTCATCATTGGTTGTGTAAATGTTCTATTGTTGTTCATAAAAGAGCCCATACACCTAATAAATGGATAAAACAATAGGCAATAAGTTTAGGGGAGATGATAGGTTTCCTAATTCATACTATTGAGTTTTGAAACAATGTCAATCATCTTAGGCATTCATCCAGTTCTGTTTGTGTTTCCCTTCTGTTTTATGACGTTTATTGTTTTTCTTCAATTTGGTCAGAGTCAGATATATAGTTCAATATCATCATGAAGTTTCTTTCATTCCTACTCCTATTTCCAGATACTGATTGTGCTGGTAAGATGCTGAAGTAAAGCTTTGGTGCCAGGACCAAATAATTTATTATCTTAGTTTTTCTTAATGGTTGTACTTCTTAGAACTCTTCTTAGCTATTATGTAGAATAAGCTTAAAATTTTGTACAAGAGGATATATTTTTCTTAAGTTAGAGGACTTGAAAAAATGGGGAAGCTTTTGCCTCAGAAGGTAAATTGTGTTCAGAGAAAGAGGCCTAAAACCTCTTTCCTGGACATAGACCCTTATCCAATGCTGTATGGTACCGTGTGTATGATTTCAGTAAATCTTAAGATTTGAAACTGCATCCTGGAATCTTCGAAGCTGCTGAACAGATTCTGATTTTGAGATTAGATCTCAATATACAGAAGGAATGGACTACCATTTGCAGGTTGATGGTTCGAAGACCAAATAGGGTCAGTCTATACAAATTTCCTAGGTCCACTTATCAGAGTAGCCAAAGAAATGTGTAGGTGCTGCTAATAGATTTTCTGCCAGCTGGAGCATGTTAAACATCAGAAAAAAATGTCTTCAATGGAGCAAACTGGAAACTTTCCATAATGAGCACTATGTTGCTACAGCCACACAGGGTCAGGTTCGATCCTAGGATTGTATGGAATTGGAAAATAAGTTTTCAGTGGCATTTCTTTGTTGTGCTACTATGTCAAATAAAAAGAAACAAACTTTCATTAAGTCTAGGGTCCTTGAATATTAACAAGACACCATTTTTGATATATACCTCTATGCCTGGTATTGGCTGAGATGATATAGGAAGTATGCTACTATCACTTGTAGCTCCCTGTAAATAATATGAAACTGATTTCTTCTCCAGTGATTGAAGATTTAGATACAAATACCTCAACCAAATCATTAAATATTTTAAGTAGGATATTCCTGGGAACATTTGACTTGAGGACAGATGGTTAAAATCACAAGAATGGGGGCTCACAGCTATAGTGATTGTAACTTAACTTCTTGAACTACCTATATAGAAAAAGAAAGTCATATTTTATTGAGCACTAACCAACCTCAAATATTCTTTGGTACCTTGGCAGAGTGAATTGGCATAGACTTCTAAAATGATTGTAGTGGAAAATTTTCTAATAATGCCTCTCTTCTGATTGTATTCAAGCCATGAAAACCAAAGCTTATGGTTTTTGGCTTAAATGTCTTTGTTTGGAGAAGTAATTACACATATTTGTCCAGAAAAGATTGGTAAAACAGAAAGCAGGTACAGAACAGACAAGGTATGCTTGCTTACCATTCTAGCTTCAAAAATTGAAGGAGCCCAGTAGTAATCTTAAATCAAATGTTTTGGTGATCAACTTTCCCTTTCAAAAATGCAAGGTTGAGCTTCTAGTTGATGCTATCAACTGGTAGACTTTTAACATTGCAGTGAAGAAAGTGTTTCAATTGAAGCCACCATTTGGCTAGTTGATGTAGACTTGATTTTAATGGTTAGTGATCACCTAGGTGTGAATGTTGAAGTATGTTTGTAATAAATGTATGTAATAATACTCATAGGATGAAGGTAGTTGTTTTCATTCTCAGTTCTGGTAATGGAGTATTATGGAAGTAACTCAGTTTTAGCTAGATGGAACCTTATCACATTCTAAGACATCTCTGAGGTGCAACTGTTAGCTGGCACACGTAAGTCAAGTCTTTATGCATATATCATTTGAATTGTGTATTTTTGGAGACAGGACATTAAGAGTAAGTTGGGTCTGTGTACAAAACAATGGAGTGAAGGAGTATTTGTCACAAATCTAATTGTGGTGCTGTTACATGCATAAATGGTACTCCATGCTGTACAATTAAATGTTACCTTCTGAGCACAGCAAGCTATTTACATAGATCACAAATAATAAAAAAAATCCTTTTAATATGGTTAATTTAATATAGCATTTAAGTTCCTGCATATAATGATTATAAAATGCATTATTTTACAGTTTAGTAGTCTTCTTGCTCTGATTGACATTTTGGCAGTAATTTCACAAATAAGTTCAGATTCAGTAACTTAAGAAGATACGGTTCAGCAGAAGGTGTATTATAAACAATGTTCTTCCAGAGTTTGTTAATCCAAACAGCATCAAATATAATGGACTCTCATAAATCATGTTGACCTGTTGTGTGACAGAGTATAAATCAGTTGGATGTCTGTCCTTATAATAAATAAACCAGAGTATTCACAAGACTAATGTGGTTAATATATGTGTTAGTTTAACTTCAATAATTTATGATCAGCAGCTAGAAAAAAAAAACGTATGGCAGAATAGATGCTATAATAAAGCATTGAAGGAAGGAAGGAAAGTTTTGATTTGGAGTCTTGGTATGTTTGTGATATGGAAGTAACTCAGTTTCAGCTGGATGAGTCATTATCACATTCTCAGGCAACTGTGAGATGTGCTAGTTATTTGGCACATGTAAGGGTGTTGAACACACTACAATTTAAATCCGTGTATCATTAATGCACTGACGAGATCAGGAATCAGTGGATGAAACTGAAGAGTAAGAGGATAGTGAAAGTATTGTTTTGTATGATCTGGACTCTTCAGGTGAGGAAGAAATAATACAAAAAAATCAAATGTGAAAACACTAGCAAAGGAGCTGTGTAATGGCTTCATTAATATGCCAAGATTCTGAAGCTAGAACAACAGTTAGGATGGTCACTATTGAAAAGTCAAAAAATTAAAGGAATTTGAACTATAAGGTAGTGTTTCATGATAAGATAATGTATAAACATCATGAAAAACCACATTTTACTATTAAGGTGTTTTTAATGGGATTGAAAAGACATTGCAACTCTTAATTTCTGAGCAATTAAGTAGAGTTTCTTTGAGAGACTTCTGTTGAACATCACATGGCTTAACAAACCAAATGCATAAAGTAGGCCTCTGTAAAGGTAGAATGTAAGCAATTTTTGTCTGTGTTTGTTGTATCATTCGAATAAATGTACTAAACTACAAAAGAATTACAGGCAAAAAAAATGAGAACCTGAGTGCGCATATGTCAAGTGAAATATGGAAACAATACGAAATTTGTAAACACAGTGAATAACATGCAAATTCAGTGGTCAAATTACAGCTAAAGATCAAATAAGATTTCGTTAAGTGAAACGATGATCACAATACCAAACAAACGTAGAAAATATCAAGTAATCCGAAACTATGTCGGAACTTTTTATAGACAAATGTAATACCTGCTTGAGCATACAATTTTACATTTTCCTTATATATGCTTATGCCTATTGCATATTATTGAACAAGTAAAGAAATTACAATAAAAAATTAGTTTTTATAAGACATAAATATTAATTTAGTCAAGGTGGAAGTAAACAACGATGCCTAAGACGTAGACCTACTATACATTTGCAGAGATGGGTTCGTCAATTATTTTAGAAAAGTCCAACTTAAGGAAAATATTATGTTCGATCTTTAACTCAGCTAAACTATTCAGAAAACTTGTGACACGGTTGAATGCAAATAGTTCTTCATTAGTTCCAAGCTCCCCAGTGTTTCAGCGGTATGTCTGCGGACTTGCACGCTAAAATCCGGGTTTCGATACCCGTGGTGGGCAGAGCACAGACGGCCCATTGTGTAGCTTTGTGCTTAATTCAAAAACAACAACATTAGTTCCAAACAGAAAATGTATCTCCCTCTTGATACCATAATTATAACTAATATAGTTCAAAAGGTGCATATTAAGTGGCAAAGCTTTTGATGTAGATCTAACATTTTTCATTGGATGGGTAGGTGAGAATCTCCAGAGACAAACTAAAAAAACACCGCGGATGGTCAATAATTTACAGCTGAGTGAATGTCTAGATTCAAGTCATAACAATCAAATTCACCCATCTTAAGAAGCAAATGTTTGCACCTTTTACTTGAGATTTTCGTATTTTTGATCTTGCATATTACTCTGATATTAAAGAAACTGTAGAAAAGTACAAGTGCAGAAAATATTTTAATCAAGCTAATTTCAGATGTTTCAACTATCGAAAAAGAAAACAATCTTGCCTTAACACTTTTTTTTTCAGCCCGGCATGGTCAGGTGGTTAAGGCACTTGACTCGTTATCCGAGGGTCGCGGGTTCGAATCTAAACATACTCATCCTTTCAGCCGTGGGGACGTTATAAAGTGATAGCCAATCCCAGCTAGCTAGGGATGGCTAGTTCAGATATCCCTCAAGTAGTTTTGCATGAAATTCAAACCAAACTTTTTCCTGAAGTTTTGGTGACATAATCTGGATAACCATTGTAAAACATCACTTTTTTTTCCTTTTGGAATTTTGGTTCTTGAAATGTTATCTCGATATCTATCTGGTCTGTGATTTCATAAGCAGGGCGTGAGATGAATTAAAATTATTTTCTCCATGATCTTACACAAATTTAAACATTGCGTAATTTCCAATTTCAAGATTATTCACAGATATATTGTTATACCGAATCAATGTGTTTTCATAGATCTCTCGTGCGATGATCTGTTGCACTGTCCTTTTTTCTGAAATGCGTGATCTTCGAGCCCGCCATTCGCTTCACTGAGATGATCAAGAAGTACTTTTAGCAGTTGTTAAACAGTTTGAATTTGCAAACCTGTATTGAGTAAAAAAAAACAACAAACTAAAGATAAAATATCATTTTAGAACCCCAAATAAATGTCACGGAACAAAACAGATGAGCAGGAGCGTCGAGAGGCAGGTAAGCTCCTGGGACAGTTATGTCACCGGGCCCCTTTGTGAAGTCTTTATAAATTCATGGGCATATGAAGAATTTTTCTGGTGAGCGGATGCCAAATGTATTGAGAATTTACATTTTTTTTCTTGAGGCAATGTGATTTCCCGCAGTATTACAATTTTTCCTTAAATGTATTATGAAAATGAGAATACATTATTCTTTATCCCATATTTCCCCGCGCCCCCTAGTTGATCTCGGACCACAGAACTGTAACCCCCTACCCCTTTCTCATCATACCAGCAGATGATTTGGCAGCATCGAGTACAACTACGTATAGGTTGTGACTATCACTGTGAAAAGTCGGTGTGTGTTTTGTTGTTTTGCTGCACACTTTACTTTTTTCATTTCATATTGCTTCCATTATCATAGCTCTGTTCTCTGCAGTTATCAACATTGACTCATAAGTTCAATTGGTAACACATAAAGATATTACATAGAACCGAGCTCGGCATAGCCAGGTAATTAAGGCACTCGACTCGTAATTCGAGGGTCGCCCTTTCACCATGGGGACGCTATAATGTGACGGTCAATCCCAATATTCCCGGGTAAAAGGGTAACCCAAGAGTTGGCGGTGGATGGTGATGACTAGCTGCTAAATTAGGGACGGCTAGCGCAGAGAGCCCTCATGTAGCTTTGTGCGAAATTCAAAACAAACCAAATCAAGAATAAAACCTCTCGTTGTTACTCCGGTAGCAATAAATCTATTAAAATGCTCACCAACTAATGCCTTAATTGATAATTCATAATTAACAATACACATGTATTTGACAGCTGATCTGTTTTGGTCAACATTTTGGTACTGTCCATAATCGCAGGAAAATACTTTGCTTGTTTAATCGTTTCAATAATAGCATGAATGATATGTTATCCCATTCGGATAATCAGTTTATTCTGAACATATTTAATTAATGGGTGCAGTGATTTGTAATTTCCCTTTTCTTAATTTGCCTCGGGTGTTCGTTAATTATGAAGTCAAACTTGCCAAATGACAAACTATGCAAATGGTTATCGGAAGAACACATCTTTAATAATTATTTTCAATTGAAACTACCTCCATTGTCTACAATTTGATTGCCTCTAATTCTCATGCTCGCTCTTCCAGCCGTGGAGGCGTTATAATGTGACTGTCAATCCCATTATTCATTGGTAAAAAGTAGCCCAAGAGTTGGCGGTGGGTTGTGATAACTAGCTGCCTTCCCTCTGGTCTTATACTGCTAAATTAGGGACGGCTAGCACAGATGGCCCTCAAGTTGCTTTGTGCGAAATTCCAAAGAACAAACAAACAGCCTTTAATTCTTTCATTCAGGTTCTGCTATGATTTTTTTAAACATGTACCGATTAATGTTCATGTTTTTTCATACTAGAAGAAAAGTATTGAAGCTATTCTTCTTGCAGTGTTATTACGTTTTCCAAAAATAACACAGTAAAAGCTGTGTTATTGTGTTGTTTTGAATTAAGCACAAAGCTACACAATTGGCTTTCTATGCTCTTCCCACCACAGGTATCGAAACCCGGATTTTAGCCTTGTGACTCATCAGACACACAGCTGAGCCACTAAGGAGGGTACAGTAAAAGCAAAACTCTTTTTATGAAGACTCGGAATGCACAAGCTATGATAGCCTCTATATTTTAGGTGACTGTTGTAACTATCCTCTGTAAAGCATGTAAAAATCTTATTAATATTTTATAGAAATTCAATATCCGTTATTTTTATGAGATCTCTTCGACAGCTTTAGATTGTTACTCACCATTTGGCTTTTGTGGCAATTGTATTGGCAGATAATATCTGAATCAGACGTACCTTTGAGTACCACTTTCCAATCCAGCATCCTGTAATTCAACTTATACGTTTCTATTGTTTTCAGCTGGTGTTTCTCCAAGATGAAAAACCTTGAAATTTGATTAACATAGGTAAATAATTTCACATTTTCTGTTTTTTATGATGTAAAGAATGCAGTTAATTTTAGACATGGTCCTAATTGTTTAACATTTTCGTAAAACTCTCCGACGTTAATAAGTTGTCTGCTTTAAGTTTTACTATATTGCAGTTTCATTCGTATACAAAATCAATCGATTGCACTTTGATAGTGCAGATGTGATTATTGTATTGTGGTATCAGAACTATTATGAATTTTCATGTTGAATTTGATTTTAATTTCTAATCTGTGTACATGACATTGTTTGGCCTCGCGAGATCCAGGACAACTGCCCTTAGAACTGTTTTTCAGAGAAGTTTATTTGTTAATTGTAGTATTATTATGCGCGGATACTGGTAAAAACATTTAACGTTTCATATTTGAGAATACAGTACCTCCAATTTCTCTTGATTTAAGACGGAGAAGGGTAGGTTTACGGATTTACAATGCTAAAATCCTGGGTTCGATTTCCCGCGGTAGGCACTACAGATAACACTGTACCCTCTTTTCCTCAAACTGTGAGCTCTTTAATTTTTCTCAGTAATATGATTCATAATTTTACTAAAAGCAAGTGTTTATTCAGCAGTAAGCCTGGCATGGCCTAGCGCGTTAAGGCGTGCGCTTCGCAATCTGAGGGTCGCGGGTTCGCGCCCGAGTCGCGCAAAACATGCTCGCCCTCCCAGCCGTGGGGGTATATAATGTGACGGTCAATCCCACTTTTCGTTGGTAAAAGAGTAGCCCAAGAGTTGGCGGTTAATGGTGATGACTATCTGCCTTCCCTCTAGTCTTACACTGCTAAATTAGGGACGGCTAGCACAGATAGCCCTCGAGTATATTTGTGCGAAATTCCAAAACAAACCAAAACAAATATTCAGTAGTAGTATTAATAATTTAAAGTTGATAGGTTTTATGTGTGTAAATAAGGTACAAAATCAAGAAATAGTGAAATATATGTGTAATGTTTCACAAATTCACTCGTTGTTTATCAAAGATTAATGAATAAATACAAAACGTTGTATTCGTAACTGTTCTCATTTATATTATGGCAATAAATGTTTATATGTGTATTTTACATTGATTTGAGATTTTAGGGATGTGAAGCTAAGTTATATATTTTACGAAGTCAACCCTTATTGATAATTTGTAATCGAGTTCTTTGAACTGGTTTCCCGCGTCTGAAGTAGTTTATAAATAGTGTAATCTTTATTCGGTTAACTCTTACAGGTTTTGGGTTTTTTTGTTTTTTTTTGGAAGTTAGGGAAACAAGGCTACAATAAAAGTGAAAGAGGCCTAATTTTTCTTGAGCACTTATTTTATAGTTTACAGAATGAGTGATAAAATGCAGTATAAACCGGGAGATTTGGTATTCGCAAAAGTGAGAGGCTATCCACCTTGGCCAGCAAGGGTACGTTATCGGTTAAGTGGCTTTTAAGTCTTAGATGTTAAATTACTAAAATTTAAATATAAATATGAATATTCGGGTATCTTGAGAAGGTTAGGCTTAAGTTATACTGTGTAGACTTAATGTTGATTCAAACTAGTTATACTCTTATTGAACTCCGAAATGCGTATTTCAAAAATGTTTACAAAGAGTTTTTAAGTTAACCTGATTTTTTTCTTTCGAGTCTTTTTACCTTTCAGTGGAGCATGTGAAAGTTCTGGCAACAACGTTTAAGTTTTGCATTAAACTTTTATATCATAAAATAAAGAAGCCAGTGGTTCATTGTCACAATAACGTGAATAACGTCGTAATTAAATAACTCTGAATAATTCAAGTTGTAGCCTTGAGTATATCTTTAACTGTCTGTTTTTCCTAAGACAAAAGTTTAATATATCGTATCTGAAACTCGTCTGTTGGCTTATGTGAAACCAAGAGTATGCAATGAAAACTTAAACAAGGGGAGCCTGTATGAATCAAAGTGAGATAATTTATATGAAATTGAAAGGCTACATTTAATGTTTGTTGCTATTGTGATTGATTGTTTTGATGTGTAAACAACTGTATAAATTGCAAGAATTAGATTTCAGTATATCATGTATTTATACCATTTACAATATAATTAAATATCTGAAATTTTAGAATTGACAACCATGGATAGCAAGGGACTATGAAACTTAAAGGCTGTAATTGCACCCCCATTTCCAAGAAAATGATTAATTATTTAATTATGAGCATAGCATTCTTATAGTTTTGTAATCTTTCATTGTACTTTCCCATTTAAAATTCTTCAATTTGTGCTGTTTTTGACTGGTTTTCAACTTTTTGTCTACAGAAAGTCAATAGATACGAGTTTCACCTGGTATCTTAAATTAACATATTTTGAATGAAATACTATTTATTTTTTTAAAATTTCCCATACCTGTATAATATCACCTGTTATCCCAATTTAGTAACAGTAGATCTCTCTTGGCCACAAAATTTTCTTGTTGAATAGCCTGAATGGAACATAGCACAATACTTTCAACACAGAAATTAAAAATTATGATCGAGAATGGTATCTCAGTATGAAAGTGAAAGGTCAATTAAATATTAAGTATTTAAGGGTATGGAAAGTAATAAAATTGTTGACATTATTAATTGAATAATATAATCAGTTGAATTTTATGTGCTTAATTTTATAAAATATTTTGTTATACTAAATGAAAGTTTGATCTATGTAAGTAAAATGGTATTCTCTAGTGCTAACGGATAGTATATTTATATTAATTAGGAAAATTAAATATAATTTTTTTTTTGAGATATATGTAGAACATCCATCTTCTGCCCCAAAACTGTAACAAAACATGACATTATGGACAACAAGGGACTGTTTGATCCCAAAAGGATGTCCCTGCACATCTACCCCAGAGAATATTAAAAATGCAAACCCTCCATACATTTCAAGGAGATTTCCCCCTTGTGAGGTGTTGGTGTCTAAGACAGCTGATGACAGTTCATTCTATAGGCTAATCATAATTTGAAAAATAAAGCTGTTGTAACTAGAACCTAGCTTTTTTTTTTTTTTTTTTTTTTTACAAATCTTAAACTTGCATTCTTTTTCTGCTGTCTTCATAATACAGCAGAAAAGACTGTTTTATTGGTTTCTTTGGATAGTGTAGTCAACCTAAATAAGATCAGTTTTCACCCTTCTTTTCACAAGATGAGAAATCTTTTGCTGTCAGTATAACTAAATCCTTTCATACCCATTTTAGAAGCTCTCTCTGAGCAAATTCCACTAAATTGGTATTCTCTGTTTGATAGGAAGGCCAAAAACTGTAAACAATATTCTATGCAAGTCCAAACTGGCAATTTGTATAAAGATTGATTATCCGAGGTTCTCCATAGAATATATGGATCAGAAGAGAAGTACTGGTGACAAAATTAACGATATGTCCAGTGTCTTCTGTAAAAAAATTATATGTTGTTTTAAGATCAGAGTAATACCCTCTTAATTTTGATTCTGTTGTGTGTTTTAACATGTATATATGCAACGGAATGAAAAAACAAGAAATTGTAGTTTTTCATTGTGGCAAAGTCTCGTATTGAAGCTGATAAGTTGTGAATTTTCATCATTTTAAAGCAGTTGTGTGTGATTATTATGCAGTAATTATAAGGTTGAATAAGCATCATTTAGTGTAAGAGTTAGGTTGGTTGCCAGTTATTGTTTTCAAAGTCGCAGCACGTAACAGCTTGTAATCAATTATTGACTACATACAGACAAGCTCTTAAAGTTGTGTTTATTTTCATTGTGAGCTGTGTCAAAACAAAAACCAGAAAAATCAACATGATCATATAACAAGATACTTGTTGAAGCTCACCCTTGAATATACATAATAAACTTATAGTACCCTCTAATTTCATTGATAATTGCATGACATGTTTTTGCACAGACAGGAAACCTTATAACATCTTTGAGTTAAGCCAGTTTATAATGCATATGTTATATATATGTATTTAATTTAACATACTCCTCAAATTGTAGTTGTGTTTGATCTGATAGTCACTGAAGTCAGTAAACAGTGTTAAAAGCTTACCACAAACCTTAACCAGTGTTTTTCTCTATTATTATTACACATGGGTGATGCCAAGGTGCACATGCCATAACCTATTCCAGAGTGCCAAACAACATGGTATTTATATATAATTAATAATTATGTACTTTAATGTCAGAGTTATTAATAATTCATTTTACTGTGCATTGCTAATTTAGAAACATTTCATAGTAGAGGAGAGTAGATTGCAGATATGATGTACAGGGGTACTGAAAACAAACAGCTGGATGTGGATTTTGGAGGTTCAAGGTATCATACACTTGACAAAAGTACTTTTATGCTGCTCATGAACATCACCCTGGATTCTGATTTTTTGTAATTCGAGTCTAATTATTGTTGTCAATTAACAGGTATATTTTGAATACAAATACTTTTATAAAACATCTGAGCTATTAGTACAACTTATGCATTATATTAATAGCTTCTAATATTTTGTGTGGGCATGCACATTATATTCACAATTATAAGCAGTGTTCCCTCTCCAATATAGCAGTTGGTCCATTGGACCAACCACATACATACTTGTGTTAATGTAATGGATTAAAACTGTGAACATTTGATATGATGAAATTTTTGTGCTTGACTCGTGTGTGGAATCGTGCATGTGAAATACTTTGAAGTTTGGGTTATCAAGAACCTTTATGATCACTTGATTTCTAACCACTGTGTCTTTTAAGTACATTCTAAAATTCTGTTAGTTTAAGTCTTGAGTGGTTTATTGACAGTCATACCAAGAACCTTTACTTCTCTGATGGTATTGAGTTGGTTCCTATCTATATGAAATATATGATCCAAGTTATGATAATTCAAATTTATTACTTTGCATTTGTTATAATTAATGACTTTTTGACAGTTATTTGATGTAATGGCCAATTTTTCCAACTCTGTAATATCTCAACATATACAATACTGCTAGAAATACTATACATAAGAGTATAATGTATCCAGCAACCTTTATTGATTTGTCAGTTGTATTCCCATTAATGGCATTAATGTAAATAAGTAAAATAAAAGGCTCAGATTTCAGCTCCAAAATACACTGCCAGTAATAAAAACCCAATTTGACTGAACACTACTATTACATTGTTTTTTTTTCTCTTAAACAGGTATTCTTTACTGTGTTCTACACAGTTTTGTTTTTCCCCAATCCATACTAAAGTGATATTTGTAGCTAGTCTTCTGTTTGCTATCTTAGCTGAAGCCTTTTTGAAAATCTAAGAAACTACACCTTTGCCATTATTTAAATAAGAAACATCTGCAGAAAAAACCCAAAAGTCTGCAGTTCTGAAAATAAGATTTTATTTTTAGTAAGTTTGCATTAGGTCTCTTTCTATTTTCTGTCATATTCCATAGAAAATTTTCCTACTATAGACATAAGATTAACTAGCCTCTAATTTCGTTAGCAATTCTTTTTTTCTCTCTTTTTTGGGACATAGCTGAGGTAGGAGATAGAGATTGAATGACCTTTTTAGGATTCTCAAAACTCAAAGGTCTGCTGTAATCTGATTTTCTTTTAAATAAGTTTTTTCTTATAAGTCACCTAAATTTGTTGCACAGAAATAATTTTTTTCAGAAAAATATCGCGCTTCCACTTTTTAAAGTTAGCTACCTCTCTGCTTTTTTTTACAAAAAGTAATGTTAGCAACTCTGCAACGTTTAGGCACTTGTCCACTTTCTTTTGCCTTTCCATTCACTTGATCTTCAACTGTCTTAACCCTAGTGAAAACCTTGTCTTTATAATTTATTAAAAAATGTCTCAACCTTTTTAATTACCATCAAAAGCTAATACTTACACAGACCAGGCCAATTCTAATATATCCTGTCATAAAATCTTGAGGATTAGGAATGTTGCTCACATCTTTTCCTGTAAATATAGCACATAACATTTGAAAGCTTAGCCATTTCATAGTTTTTAACAAAAACCTTGCAGTTGGTATCTTTTAAGGGACTAGTCCCAATTTTAACATTTTACTTACTTTTAACACATGTAAAAACATTCTTACTGTTAGTTATAACTTTATCATCCAGGTGTTTCTGATAAGGACTTAATATTTCACAAGGCTTTGTTTAAAATCAAATATCCAAGCTTTTTTACAGTCCTGTAAATTTTCCAATCTATGTATAAATATAAACTCTTATTTTCTTTCTTATGTGTCCATAGTAAGCCAGTATGTATGAACATTGCTGTTTTCTTTTTCCCCTTTTCAGGAACTTGAATTACAAGTAATTTATATATTTAAATTTCCTGAATTTGTTCTGTATCATCAGTTATTGAAATTCAACCATGATAAACCTTCTCATACCCTCAGAATTGACTTTTTGAAAGTTAGGAACTAAAATATATTTTTTCTTGCTTTCAGCATTTGCTAAAAACTCGAATCCAATTATGTCATGATCACTCTTTCCCAAATGTATGGGCCTGACATGGCCAGCTGGTGTTTGACTTGTAATCCGAAGGTCATGGTTTCTTATCTCTGTTCAACCAAACATGCATGCCATTCCTGCAATGGGGTTGCTATAATTTAAGTGGTGATGATTAGCTCCCTTCCCTCTAGTTTTTCACTGCTAAATTAGGGATGGCTAGCAAAGGTATGGCCATCATGTAACTTTTTTTGCAAAATTAAATGCATACCAAATCCAAATGTTCCCCATTTTCTATTTTGTCTAGCACATTGCTCATTGTTAGCTAACAGAGATTAAAATTGAATTCATTGTGGTTGGTTCCTTAACAATTTGGTATAGAAAACCCATTTTGAATAACTCAGAAACCTCTCTCCTGATTAGTTTATTCAATAATATTTTAACCAGTGCAATTAAAATTAAACTAATCCATCCTGATTGCATTAGTATTAATTAATAGTGAAAAAACATGACTTCATCATGATACAGTTATAAATTAACATTTATCTGATTGGCTAGCTTATAAAAGTATGCCAATTAGAAACTTCCTTTTCATGGAAACATTATAACTCACATAGATTCATTTCCTTTACTGCCCTTTTTTAATGTGTTTTAGTCTTAATATAGTGTTGTAATCAGTAACAGCCAATAATCTGGAAAATAACTTCCTTAAGTACTGAACCATCTTCTTAAAATTGTAATATCAAAGAACATAGTGGAATCTTTTTGTTTTTACAATCATACATGTGTATATTTATCATTGTTTTTTGTCTTGTTTTGTTAGCTGGAAGAAATTGATATTTTATTATAATTCTTTACAATAAATATAGAGTGAAGAAACAAACAGTTGTTTGGAGTAAGTATAAAATTAACTAAAATCCATTCTTTGCTATGCTATATTAGAATTATTTCAGTAGCTTTCTGATGTTGCAACTTGAAACATAAGGTGGTGTTATTAATTTTTCCTTACTATGAATACTCATGACTGTGTATTATTTGTAGAATAAATATGGCTAGATTAGCTTGCTGCCAAGGATACAAAGTTAAATATAGAGTTAACCAAAACTTTTTCAAGTATTTATATTTTCTAAATCTGTTTAAATAATAATTTAGTCTCGTATTAAATTTTCAACTTTATCCTTGGTGATAAGAAATCTGTAATTTAATCAGTTTAAAAATTTTACTGGATGTGGAAAGGAAAACTTTGATCAACTCTTTCAGTTTTACAGAATGTTGATGATGAATTTCTTCATGGCATTCCTTTTTGGTTATAAGTTTGCTTTTTTTGTAATTATATGTACAGTGTATTTTTCTTTCCTTTTAATTCTGCATTATCACTTCTCTGTTGATAAGTTACTTAAGACTTATTTTCAGGGTAGGAATAGTTTTTCATATACTCGCTAGGTATATGGATTTGATATTCTAATAATAAATTTTCATGAAGTGAATTTCAATTTTTTTAAAATTTGGAATACATAAGAGTAAAAAGATATTGGTAGTTTGGAAGATGGAATTAAAAAAAATGGTCTTCATAGGGCCTCATTAATTTTAACTGACAAGTGACTTACAAAGTTTTGTTAGCATTCCATTTCTTAAAGTAAGGATGAAAAGTTATCGACATTCATAATTGGTGCCCGAAGGTAATGTTTGAACTAAAAGAAAAGACACATTCTCACAGTTTCTAAATAAAAAGAAATTATGTTAAGTAGTTAATGTTTTTTGTACTGGGAAAAAGTTACATATGTCACATACACTAAAGAATGACAGGGGTAGAAAGTTCATGATGATGAATGTGGAGAATCCTCTTCCTCTCCCCAAAAAAAGTTCTGTAAAAATTAATTAAATTTTACAGGGCTGTAAATCAGAAACTATTAGAAATATTGATCTAATCTTTGACAGTTTTTCTTATATAGGTAGATGAGCACATGTGAATTTTTTCAAAGCATTCTGAGGGGGTCACCTGGAAAATTTTCCAAAATCTGGATATTGACATAGAACGACCTGAATGCTACCTGGAATTGTAATATAGGATATCCCATTTTAATATTTCCTAATTCAAGATAAGTGTATTAAAAAATTATAATTATAAGGAGCTTGACTAGTAGCCTAACTGTGGATAGCCTGTGTAACTAGTGGAATGAAAAGGTAGGAAATGGTATTTTAAAAAGTGTTTCATACCTCTCTGTATTTCTTGAATTTCAGTCTTGTGTTCTGTCTTATTTGGATGATCGATTTTTTACTTACCCTTTCTTTCCTGCAGTCTACTTGTGATTAATATATCTCTACTATTTTGTTATATCTCTACCCTTCACATCCCTGGGATTTTCTCTGTCTGGATATTTTCATTTTGGTTGTCCACCTTCTTTCCTTGAACTAAACCATAACTCTTTTCCAAATTGTACCAATCTTTGGAGGTATTCACAATTCATTGTAATTTTGGGCTGCTTATCTTTACCTTCAATCTTTCCTGTCTCACTAGACCACAGATACTTCAGTTGGCTATCTAACCTTGGAAATCATGTGGGACTATGTCTTTTGTCTTTATTTTCCTTTTGCTTTTACTTATGAATCTCCTTCCTCCAGGGTGATCTGTTGAGATTCACAATGGTAATTTTTCCTTGTAGCTAATTCTTGGCACTAGAACCTTTGGTACTTACCTCCCTTCTATCTGCACACCTGTGGTCTCCCTTCATTGGAGACTTTTTTTGTGTGCAAGTTCTTTTTTTAACACTCCTACGAAAACTGGGACATAATAGGCCCCAGAGCAACTTGAAAGGTTATTAATATTAGTCTAATAATTTTGTATTTAAATGAAATTGCCATTAACTAACCCTATCCCTTCATATTTTAAGAAGCAATAATATTTTGACTTTTCAGACATTTGTGAAATAATATTTAAAAATTTTTTTTTAAATATCCACTGAGGGTATCACTTTACTCGATGTAAATATTTTTTTCATAGGAGTGTTAAAGTATGTCCTTGCTTTTCATACTCCACGCACGTCTTTTCTCATTCTTTTAACTGTCCTCTTCATCTTTATCCTAATTATTATTATTATTTTTTGTACAAGGAGAGAAAATAATTGTATCGAAGATTTTTAACTTCTCTTTGTGTCCAAAACATTTTCTTGCGTCTTTTAATACAGGCTTCTCTCTACTCATTTATTTCCTTCAGTGAGTACTGGGAGATTTGTGGCACATGTCCTGTGATCTCTTACCTATCTTTGTACTTTTTCATTCCTCTTTACATCTCTTTCTGCTATGCTATGCTTTCCAGATATGGGGTGTTTTTTTTAAAATTTTCACTCTCTTTAAGGCCTGGAATTTAGAGGAATTATTTTTTGTTTATTAACATTGTGAAAGTGTTTACAGCTTTTTGGGCTAACTAAAATTTTTGGTTGCAGTTTTCAAGTCATCTCATCATGATACATCTCAACATTTCTATGGTTGTTTCTGAAATCAACTTCCAGGAAAGCACCTACTTTCAGGTCATATGCTTTGCTTGTTTTTTTTTTATGAAGGATCATCTATTTTGATGATTTCCAGTTATCAAGCTGCATTATTTATGCATTTATTTTTTGCTTGACACTTTTTCCTTCCTTTAACCTGTTTGAATATTCGTGCTTTTTACCTCCTTTCTTCCTGTGTATTATAAAGACCAGTTGATTTGATTTCTGATTGCTTCTTTAATCAATAGACTTTGGCTGCCTGTAAGGGTGATTGAATGTTTTTCTTTCATTTCTGTTTCCCTTCTGTTTTCTGGTTATATGGTTATTCCATTCCCAATCATTTTCATGTCCAGTTGACTATTTCCCTTTTATGGATGTTAACAATACCCATTTTTCCCACTGTTTACCTCCTCCTCTTGAGACTTATCTCCTTCCACTTTAACTGGTTGAATTAATCATTTCATCCAACTGGTATATTCTTCATTAGGTGAGTCCAATCAAATACTTTTTAATGCTTCCTCTCATCAGATTTTGTATATCATTCTTTCTTGCCTCTTTTCAGTGCAAACTGTTAGAGAGATCTTGCAGGTTGGGATGCGAACTAAACTTTACATATTTGTCTCTAATTACTTATTACACTGGACAATTTCACGTGTCTTTGGTTTTCATCTCTCTCCAGTCATCATTCTCTGGTTTACAAAGAGAATCTAGTCTGGTGAGCCTTACCTGCTGATTGTAATTTCCAGCTCCATCACTGATCTCAGTGAACAAATTTAGCAGTATGGAAAAAGTTAAACCTATTCACTCTTTTTAAGTTCCCACTGTTGAGATGGGGTTTTGTACATGATTGCTTCATTGGTATGTTTATATATTTAACCACACTATTTTTTCACCTTGAAAAAAAGAAGAAGAGAGAGACTACCCAGAGTGGTCCATCCTTGTGCTTGATGATGCCACTGGAAAAGTAGATATGGAGAATTTATTCTGTGAAATGAAAGAGATAGATTTAGGACCAGATTAGGTCATTCCATGTCAAATCTTCCAGGGGGCTGCAGGTGAATATGATCTACAAACAAAATCAGGATGGTGTTCAACCACCTTGTTGAGTTATAATTTTTTAAAGTATCTTCTGATCATACATTGTTTACTTGAAAAAAAACATATTCAGCGATGTAAGAATATATTGTAAAAATCTGAAAAGGCTGAACAACTAACATGGTCAAACTGTGGCCTGAAGTAGGGCTATTTTTAGCTAAATCATAAAAAGTTGCATGCAACTGAATTTTTTGCAGATCTAATAGATTTTAATTACAACAATTGCTGATTTATCAACTAATATGTTACAGGAAATTTGAAAACAAAATTCAGCTTTGTATCATATTAAGTCTTAGAGATATGGCTTATTAAATAAGCCAATTTTTTTTACAATTTTGGGTTTTCAGATTATTTTACAGCCTCACTATGAAATTCCTAAGAGAGATAAATTTGGTTTGAGACCATTTTTTAATTCTGTGAGATTAATTCAGTCAGTGTAGCAAATATTAGCCTTCTACCACCATTACTATTGCAGCTTTAAGCAGCCAAAGTTGCCCAAAAATTAATTTGCCAAATATAACAAAAAATTAATTAAATTTTACGGGGCTGTAAATCAGAAACTATTAGAGATATTGATCTAATCTTTGACAGTTTTTCTTATATAGGTAGATGAGCACATGTGAATTTTTTCAAAGCATTCTGAGGGGGTCACCTGGAAAATTTTCCAAAATCTGGATATTGACATAGAATGACCTGAATGCTACCTGGAATTGTAATATAGGATATCCCATTTTAATATTTCCCAAGCAATTCCCAGTGAGTGTGTCCAGCTGGATGAGACTTTGATTTACTTAGGGACAAAGTAAATGCTCTCTCTCTGAAGCTTTTGTTGTATATCTTATCTAACTATTTGAACAAGACATAACAGTCAATACACAACTAACTTTACACACACCTTGATGGCCACTAGCAAAAGATTTTCCTGACACTATTTGGTACATTAGCATTGTGAAATAATCATCATAAAGGTCAATTGGTTTAACACCTTGGCTTTCACACAACCCACCAGTGAGTCACACTCTATTTTCTTTTTAAAGTGCCTGTTATTGACTAGGACTCAAAGGCTACACATATGCTGTTCCTAAAAAATGTAATTGTAAAATGACTAGTGGAACCCTGGAGAGTATTGGTAAAATAGGCTTGGTGACTAATGTGTTAAGGCTAATACTGTCTCCCATTGGGCATTGCTCCATTAGTCATCTCTTTCTTCCCTTCCCAATCTTATAGAAATTATGTCTCATGGGCTTTCTGTTTCAGAAAGAAATGTATAATTATTCAGTATCAGCCCCTTCACCTTCAAGATAATGTGGGTTTCTATCTTTTCATGGTGCAGAGAAGTAAGTAATGTTTCTAAAAGTAACATTTTCTTTACTTGAAAATGTATTTTAGATAGATGCTTATCTTTCTGCACCACTTCCCTGTTTATAGTGAGTTTCATTTGTCTCACAAAATGAGCCCACAGTGCACTAGTTCACATGTGGGTTACTGTGCATGGAGGTTGTGTTGGCCTCCTTTTGTTCAGTATAAACCTTGGACCACATATATAAAATAATAGTTCACGGAAAAGGTATTCAAAACAATGGCTTTAGAAACAAATGAGATATTTTTTCAGGAATTTCAAGTAATAAGGTTGAGCCTCTGCTGTGGAATTACATGCATCTTTCTAGAATTCCATAGTCTTTATGAAAAAAGTTCTCTATAATGTCTATAGTAACTGAAAACTGAGTTTGATATGTGGATATATATTCATTGTAGTAAGTTACTTTGGAGCTGTGATATAATAAGGATATCAGGAGCTTTGGTAATTCATGTATTTCCTGGGCACTATCTGTAAATCATCATTTTGCACTTTTTCACCTCAAGATAATCACATATTTTTTGAACTTTCAAGAATATAGAAAATTTCACAGTTGGATTAAGGATTATTTCATTGTATGTTGTATTTCATATTGTTCCTTCAGGTTGAGAAGTATCAGTTTCTTATTTGTCACACTTTTCTGAGTGTTTCATCTTTCACTAAACAACCTCAGTTTCCACTGGAACATAAGGTTGTAAAGAAATCTCAAAACTGCCTCCAAGTTTTCTTCTTAGATTTGTGGTTACTGTTTTGAGTTTAATTATGCTCATATAAGCCATTCTGAAAATGTAAGGATTTTAGCAATATTACGCTATGTCAAAAGGATATTAATGGTTGATAAATGAGATCAAGCTGTGTTTGTGCTATTTAGCTTACTTGTTTTTTGTCAGAAGATGTTTTTTTGTTAATGCTGTTACTACATTTTAAATCAATAGCAAAAAACATTAAGCTGTAATGAGAATGAACTGACGTGTTAATTATGATGATTTTTTTAGGTTTTCATTTTTGTATTTTCCATATAGCTTCCCTCCCTGGGATACAAATGTCAGCAACTTTGGTTTTGTTGTAGAGATTGAAGTCAAAATAAAAAAGGGTTACACCATTTCTGTGGACCAAAAACCACTTCAGGACTGTTTATTAACAATGAAAGCAAGTGTCCTTGATTAAAGACAGATAGAAGGTCCTTGTCATTATTACTGTGAGCTTTTAGTCATTGTAGTGTATTTGCGAGGGTTAATATGATGCTTATATAGATATTGGTGCCACAATATGATATGCATCTAGATAAAGTTTTACCAGTGGTTTATATATATATTTTTTAATGGTGGTTATGAGGTTGGTTAAGTTGAACTAGTTTGTATTTAGTACGAATAGTGCAAATAACTAAAAATCTGAAGTTTTATCAGAAAAAGAGGGAGTGAAACTAATTTTCTAGATCATCAGTAGGGGTTCATTATTTCTTGGGGCCCTGGTGTCATGGTCAATGTGCCCCTGCACAAGTGGGTGAACAAATGTGTGTGTGTGTATATCTTTATTAATTTGAA
This sequence comes from Carcinoscorpius rotundicauda, assembly GCA_011833715.1. Taxonomy (NCBI): domain Eukaryota; kingdom Metazoa; phylum Arthropoda; class Merostomata; order Xiphosura; family Limulidae; genus Carcinoscorpius; species Carcinoscorpius rotundicauda. The sequence continues at coordinate 53,066,387 of CM022399.1, read as the reverse complement.
AACAATTTCTGGAGTCTTTACTTAAATGGTTTCAGTCTTGTTGGACAGTTCTTCATTTGCCTCTTTTTTGTAGTTTGGCTGATAGTTTGTTGCATAATTAATATGAAACACTTTTACATAATGTTTTAGTGAGCCCAAAAACCAAATGATATCATTAATAAGTAGTAATTGTCTACATTCATATTGTTTGTTTAAATTGAAGACGGTAAACATTATCTCTCAATTTACCTTTATTTTATTTTCCTAAACTTGTTAATTAATCCATTGCCATATTTGTAACTAATGTGGCTAAACACATGTATACTGTTGTTTAGGACAGGTGGAACTGACCTTTGTGTTTGCAGATTCTTAGTTGCTACAAAACCCTGCACTTTGCATGACATGACTGGTTGTTGTAGTTGTCTCTCTCAGTGATCCTTGGGCCCCAAGTTATTTTATGTGCTGTTATATTTTTACTTTTATTAAATACAATGATATTCTCATCTTGAAAATGCTAAATCCATGAGATCTGAACACATCTTTGTAATCTTGATGTTTGAATATCTGATGTCAGAAAGGCTTGTTTAATGACCTTCTCATTTTTTAAATGTATTCAACCCTGTATACTTGATAATTTTACTAATAATGAATTTTTGTGCTCATTCCAAAATCAGTTGTGAATAACAAAACTTTGTTTATTTCACATTAACATTTTTAATTTAGTCTTTTTGAAGATGAGAAACCTCAGTGAGAATTAAGTCTTATTCAGAAATACTAATACTCAATGTTTTAAGTCTGTTCTTGTTGCTGTGCCATGTGTTATAGGGCTTGGTAGTGTATAAGTCTCTTTGGTTCCTCATTTATTACTACCTAGTCTTATTATAGTATTATACAGTATTTTATAAAATATGATAATTTTAAAATGATACTTAATAAAATATATAGGTTGAAGAAAAACCTCCACCAGGAAAGAAGGTACCACCTAAAAAATTTCCAGTCTTGTTTTTTGGAACCTATGAAACGTAAGTACCGGTATAATTTTTATTGCGACTGTGTAATCTGAATCAGTTAGTTATACTTATTAATCCATAAAGTCTGTGAAAGACAGTTACCTATGAATGGGTTTCTACCTGAATGAACCAGTTTTCTCAATATTGTGATAAAAGTGATTTCATGTTAACTAATTGGGCTCTTGAAGAATAAATTGTATGATGTTTACAAAACAGACTTTCAACTGCTTTCTTTTGTACCATTGTAAGTTATTATTAGTGTTTAGCTTTGTAAAAAGAATTTTTAAGTGTCAATTTTTAAAGTATTTTTGTTTATTTCTAGCTAACTTTGAAAGATGAGGTTAATTAAATCATCTTGTACATTGTACTTATTGCATTAAATAAAATTCTTGCTGAAAATATTACTTTGTGTAGTGTTAATGTTGTAAAGAGAATATTTCTATATACATTGAAGCCCTGTGAGACCATCTCATTGATGTATTTTGGTTTGTGAATCTTGGTATGGGAACAAGTGAGCTACAGCACTCATATGCCTATAACACAAATTTATGCAAATACTTTTTGCTATTCATATGAATCAATCACTTTTAGAGGAGACTTCTAACTGTGATCTGGAAGTCTCAATTTTTTACAGCAGTACACTGTAGTGAAGTATTAATGACATGAATTTAACTAATTATGCAGATGTTCTGGTAATACTATGGTTTATTAAATGTTTTCTTTGTTTAAAAATCATTCAGATTATGAACATAATTTTGTAACCATCTGGTAAGTTTCTGTTGTGAAAGGTTACCATAACTTGTTTGACATTCTGACTGCATAAATATTGTAACAGTTAGTTAGTTTTGTATATTAAGGTATCCATGACCTAAAGCTGCATTCCAATACAATATCTTTTCACAGAATAGCATTTTTCAGGTTGTACTTCCTGCTGTATGTGCAAAAGTTTGCTTACCACTAACTTTGATGCTCCTGTCTATCCTCATATGTTTTTTATGAAGCAACTGCATGATGGCATGCAAAAATCCTCCACTAATAGGAGTGCAATACAACCCCTAGTACATGACTTCCTCTATTCAGCTTAGCCCATATTCACTTCTCTTTAGGCATTTGTGATGTTAAGATGTGTTTCTCGCTCTCACTTTACACGAGTTTCAATTTGTTCCTTGTTTCTTTTTAAGGGAATTTAGTTTTTCTTTACATTTGGTACAGTTGTGTTCTTTAACAATTACGTCTTTTATTCTAATAAGTAATTCCTTGAATTTCCTTCTGTGGACTTTTCCACTTCCTCTCTTAATCAACATGAATTCAGAGTTTTACATTATAACATGAAACTGCAGTTAACCTTACTTTGACTACAGTGGTTTTGGCTCTATAGTTGTTTGTAGAAGATGTTAAAGCCTTGATTTGCTGAGAGTTGGCCATCTTTATGCAGGCTTGTGGTTCATCTGAGGGTATTTCTTCTTTTTATTCCACACACTCATGTTTTGCTCCAATAGAAGCACTCAGGCATTTTCCTTTTCTGTAATTAATAACTCTGGTTTGGTGCATTTTGTCTTTGTCCCCCATTTTCCTTTGACTTCTCCCCTTTTGAGTGAGATGTACTTGGGCCAATTCCTTTAGGGGTCATTATGCATCAACTCATATAATATGAAAGCCAATGACATGGCTTACCATATGTCTGCATTTCCTTTTTTGGTCTTTTAGTAGTTGGATTCTCTTCTTGTGTGATGTTCAGATCCAAATTATTGGTAACGTTCTTCAATCTCAGTTTTCCACTATCAACAATATATTATCCTACCTCCTTCATTTCCTTTCCTTGTTGGCTTCCATTTTATCTCAAACTTCTTCCGAACTTAACGCCATCCTTCCTCTACTTTACCAGTGCTTGCTAAATGGGTTTCTGAGGTTAACCTCCAGTTTGCTGTCAAAAGCTTTTGTGATCCTAGTGACTACGAGGTTGGAATAGGCATCCTCCTCCTACTATAGACTGGATGATTCATTTTTAGTTCTGCCTGGTTCTGAACTGCAGTCAAACCATAACATTCCTGTTCCCCTTCCTATTGTCATCTGGATGTTGATTCTTTAGGGTACTGGCATTGGTTGTGTTTGACATGCACACATGATGTTGCAGGTTCTTGTAACAAAATACCTTCTTTCCTTCTAGTTTCTGTCTCCAGGGTGAATGGTAGAGGATCTTACCAAGGACTGGATATTCCTGTCATGGTACTGTTGATGTTGGTTGAATTCCCCATTACTGGTCTAAACCAGGAATCCCTTCATTTAATTTTGGAAGTCCCTGCTAGGATTCTGTTCTTATTGTGGCACATCATTTTCACAGGCAAAGAGTATGCCAGGTTCAGAAGTGGTGTGGTCTCCCACTGTATGTTTTAGATGCTCATTATTCATACACCTTATTGGCTTTGTTAGGGTGCTTTCTGAAAAAGGCTTGTTACACTGGTACTTACCAGGTCCTTATAGGATATTGTATTGGAAGTTAATTTTCTTACACTGAAAATCTATTTCTGTAGATTCTTACCACTCTTTACACTTCCAACACTTCATCTATACTTTTAGTGTCTTTTTATTTTTCTGTTGCCAAATCTTGAAGTGAATTCAGCTGAGCTATATAGAGGAACTCAGTTGTGCTAGGAATTGTTTCACTCCAGTTGATTGAGAGTTGTCATATGTTTATTTGCATGCTGTTGTGTAGCTACCTCATGTAAAAACATGATGGTAAGTGGGAGTGTGAAGGCCAATGACAGGGAGAAACTTATTTATGAGGGCCATACAAGTGGTGAAAAGGTATTCTGTGAGAGAAAGTAAAAATCTGTCAGATACACCTTTTTGGTGTAGAAACATCTTAACTTTTAGATGTCTTTGAGGAACTTTTAAGCCTTTTTTAATGTTTTATTCGATATATGCTTGCAGCTTTTTTCCCGTAAAAGAAAAAAAGTTGAACGTGCTGTTGTGTTTAGGTTTTTTCAGCTTAGCTCTTTATATTCATGACAATGTGGTTGTAATACATTGGATAATTGATCTGTATTCACTCAAAATGTGTTCATTTTTGTCATTATATAAAAGTAGGATATTAATGCAAATACTTTCCTCAATTAATATATTTAACTGGCATGATCTGGTAATGTGGTTGCTTGTCTTGCCATGGGAGAATTATAATGTGATGGCTTATTCCAGTATTCATTGGCAGAAAGTATGGAAAGACTGAGTGTAAATGTTTTTGGCTGGTTGGCTTACTTCTTGCTGGCAGCTCAAAATTATGGTTGGTGACAGATAACACAGAACAGTATAATGGATAAAAAAAAGTTATATGTCAGTGGTTGCAAACACATTGAAACTGTATGGATTGTTTTTCACATCCAAGTTAATATTTACATTTTTAAAAAATGAAAGTTTTTAAATAATATTAGAAGATGTAAAATTCATAATTAAAATCTACAGCATAGGCAATCATTTCTAATATTTTCTCAGAAAAAAATATTGTCAAAATCGAATCTTCAGAAATGCAGTGGAATTTTCATTACATACCAAAAGCTTTTAAACAAATTCTTACCACTATGCATATCTGTGTCAGCCTTTAAATTATTCTTCCTTCCAGTAGCACAACGGCATGCCTATGGACTTACAATGCTGAAAACTGGATTTCAATACCCATAATGGGCAGAGCACAGACAGCCATTGTGTTGCTTTGTGTTTAACTTCAAACAAATGATTTAATTGCTATTTTACTGTAATTCTTTCCCTCATAAGAGGATAGCTTGACCATCTTTGTGCAGTTATCCACATATGCTAATTCTTTTTCTGGCTCTGCCTGTGTTCAGACTTGGCTTTTTCTTGTGCTTTTGAGTTTCTTGTTGCTCTGATCAACTACCTTTATTTCTTTAATGTTATTGTACTTTTGTTCTTGTGCTTTCTTTCCATCCATATGATTATGGCTTTATTAAACATATATATATAATAATAATAATAACCACAAATAAAACATGAAAAATAGCAAAACCAAATTTTCACTGTTTTTAGATTTACATTGAGTTCTTAAAACTACCATTATGTTAGCTGATTATGATATTACTGCTATAGTGCATTAGGTGATTGTTACTCTTCAACCTACTTCTTTTTTTTTCAGTTCATATTCCTTGTTCTGTTCAATTGCTTTCAGTTCTCTCTTCCTCCTATGTTTGCTACTCAAAAATAAGGTGACATCCTCTTTTATCATTGAATCATGTTGACTGTCAAGAAATTCCTGTTCAAACTGATGCTTTTCTATCCAAATCTTTCCTTTATCAATGTTTTTCTTGTTCTCATCATTTTTGTGAATTGTTTCTTTGGTTTGTATATTTCTTGAACTACAGTCTCTTTGAGACCTTTCTCAAGTTTGGGGTGCTGTTCTTTCCCTTTCTTTCCAGCAATCCACTCATCTTCATCATACCTTTTTTAACTACTTTGCTATGTCTCTGTCCTTTACTAATTCACCAAACTCCTTCATTGCAACTCCAGTAGTTGTTTAAGGAACACCCATTCTTATTTGGTTACTACCTTGGCTTTTATTTCTTCATCTGCTATCTTTATTTTGACCGAGTTTCTTTCTCTGGGATCTTTCAGTCAAAATGCTTTCTATTTGGTTATCCACCTCTCTTTCTCCTATCTATGTATCCTTTTTTCATCATGCACCTTTTTTTTTTACAGATAAGTATTTGATGGTGTTCCAGACTCACTCCTTGGAATCTTGAGCTGAAACTACTTGCCAACAGTCTTCCTTTATTTCCTTAATTTCTCAAGTCACTAGACTATGGGATACCTCAGTCAGCTATCAATCCTCAATCCTCTCCTTCTAAATTTCATTTTGGTATGATGGTTTGATTGCTTCAGTGTAATTAAAGGTATTTCACTCCCCTCTCTTAACCTAACTTTTATCTTTACACCAATGTCTGCATCTTTTTCCAGTTTGTGTGGTAGTTCCAAACATCAGTGCTTTCTTCATAATCTGGTCTGCAGAGGAGCAATTTTTGCACGTCAAATTTTGATATAGTCATTAATACCAGACCCAACTACTTTGGTTGTTGATGCTCTGAGTTAGGATTGATCTAGTATTTATCTTTATCCCTATTCCTCTCTTTACCTCTCATTAACTAGCCACTCTTTTTAAAAACTATCACTCTTTCTCAGTGAAGATTCAGTTTGAGATGATTATGTGATAGGTCCACCAGTGTTATTTATATCCTACATGTATCTTTCCTATTATTTTAGTGGAACAAAGAGAAAGCATTAATATGTGTGCATATAATATAGATATCTAAGCTTTTTGTTTTTGAATTTTAAGATTGCATTCTTACTTTTTTATTTAAAAAGCTAAGTCAGATTTGACAAAATTATTTGTAATTATCATTACATCTAATTTAAATTATGCCTCACAAAATAAGATGTTAATCAGGCTAAATGTTCTATACATGAATCGTTTCTATCTCATTATGCCTTGTGTTTAAATACTTTCACTTAACAGTGTGAAACTTTTCTTACAGTACTTATACATTCATAGACTATTTGAATATCATGTGGGTAAGTTCAAGTTTTTGTAGACCTCAGTTTTCCTATTGAAAAAAATTGTATTCTCAATTGGTTGAGAACTCGTATGTACTCTTGTTTGTGCAATTGAAGATGATTTTTGTTTTAACATGTGTCTTTATCTGAATTTCAGAGCTAATCTTGGTACTAAAGATCTGTATCCTTATCACAAGTTCAAAGAAAAATATGGAAATCCTCAAAAGAGAAAGTTTTTTAATGAAGGACTTTGGGAAATTGAAAACAATCCTGCTATTATACCTCCTTCACAGATGGTAAGCAGATAAATAACTGTAAAAAGCTATTGTTATGTGAAGTGTGTTATTGATATAATATCTTAGTTTGAACCCAGGCGTTTTTTTTCTTGTGAATCCCACTCCACAAAAGTATGTAATGAAGATCTTGGATATAAGGTATACATGAAACTGCTGAGCTGCAATTTTAAATATAGTTGTGCATATCAGATCTACACCTAATCAGTTTACACTTGGTTAAAAAATAGATAAAACGGTTAAGAGTATTAATTATTTAAATATTTTTACATCATAATAATGCAGTCTCATAATATAGTCCACAGTAAGGTGAACTGTGTTAAATTAGAAAAGTTCATGCAAGTAAAAATATGTGTAAGATCAAAGTTTTGTAAATCACATTTCATTTATCATTTTTACTTGGATTGGTTAACTGAGAAAATATTGTCTTTTTAACAGAATAACTTGTTTTGTTTCATTGATCAATCATAAGTGTTGCTTATGAAATTTTAAGTACTAAATTTGTGCAGGGTTTATGTACTATTAGTCCTTTTCTTCTCGGTTGGTTTATAAACATCACACATTAACAGTGAATTGCCAACTTTTGTTTTAATACTTTACATTATCAATATCCTCCAAATATTTCATTGTATTAAGTAATTTTATGTTTTGATATGTTAGAATGATCTAACAGAATAGATGAAATACTCATTTTCTGTATAAAATACAGAAGGGACTCCATGAGTTATGAAGAGAGATTAGCTATAATATAGATTTTTCTTTTATCACATTATTTGTGTGACTTGTTTGTTATTTGTAACAATAAATTAATGAGCTAGCAATCAATTTCATGCATAATAGTTAAGAAAAATGTATTTCAGGAACAGGTATGTGGTCCATGATGCCATTGAAAATTTTAGGGTTAAGTAAACTTGTTGCTGTGTTTAGTTAATGTATATATGTACAAGTTGAGTATCTAAGTTTTTGTTTCTGAGTTTTGAGGTTACATTTTCACTTTTTTATATTCCAAAAACTGGGTATTTTGACAGTATTATTCATAAATATTTGCCCAAGTTTAAAAAAAAAACAGTTTGTTGATGCTGTTCTTGATATTTAAGCTCTTAAATAAAATTCTGTTCCAGTACTTCCTTTAATTTGGTTTTCAGTACATCCATTATGTTTTTGACAATTATTATTGCTAGTTTTTTATGGGATTAATAGAACACAAAATCCTTTATGAAAATAAAATAATGATTATAATCATTTCATTTTGTAATTCAGTATGTTTATGTGCTGCCAGTAATTTTTTCCAGTTTCATAAATATAAACAAGTTGGAAAGAGGACATATTTTTTAACAACAAGAATATTTTCAGTATAAATTGTGTATAAATATAAATACGTACAAGGAAATTTAACTCTGAAAGATACATGTAAAAGTGAAACTCCCTATAATCTCTTTGTTTACATCTTGTGTAATATGTACTTTTCAGTTAAGTTTATATGATTCAAGGTTTATTAGAATTATAAAATTATTTAAAAAAAGTATTAAATAGATGTATGAAAACTTCTATATTGGCCTCAGTTACTTCATTATGAAACAAATCAGTTCTACACACACATGTAATTCATGGAGGAAATTTCAGGTAAAATTAACCTTACCTCTTCATATGATTTCCAAAAATCTTACTGATAAATTGGAATGTTACTTTTCAGCCATCTGAAATTCTGAATATTTAAATAAAGTACAAATTATATAATTATTTCTTACAGCCAATAGAGCCTGATAATAATGATTTGGAAATGAGTACAAATCTGGAACAGCCATCTGGTGAAAATGAGGATTTTGATACAAAAGATGAACAGAATAGAGTAAGTGTCAAATTTGTCAGAAAAATTTAATTATTGAAGAAAATGACAAAAAATAACTGGTGTTAAATAAGTGCTTTACTTTTATTATGTTTATTTATCTATAGTAACTAACATGTGCTTAATAATTTGCACAAAACCTACACTTTGATAGATTTCACTTAACAGGTACTAAATGCATAAATAGCATAGAATAGACAAATTATGGCTTTGAAATAAATATGAAATCCAATTATGAGTTTAGCTTTTTATAAAAAACAAAGTGATTATCAATTAATTCTGGATAAAGCAAGGTACTTACATGTATCAGAACTAAACATTAATCCTGTAATTAATTAGATCTTCATAAAATGTGATGGGCATTTAGTGAATATTACATGTACAGTTATGATAGAAAATGTTCATACCCATGTGTTGTGAGTAGTTTTTCCTCATGACTTAAAAAGTATCATGATTAGGATAATGAAAGAAAGGTATATTTTAAATATTACACTAAAACACATCTACATAAATTTTTATGTAAATTGAACAACAAATAAACTGTTTATAAACAAATAACCAAACATAGGAGAGGCAGAAAGTGTTCATGCATCTACTTTAATGGTCAGTTGTGTAGCCTTTTAGGTGAATTACTTGGTGCAATCTCTCCTCATAGCCCTCCATGATCGTTTGACAGTACTCGACTGGTATTTTCTTCCATTCTTCTTTACAGAAGGCTCCAACTCTTGCAAGTTTTGCAGATGATGCCGATGAATTCTGGTCTTCAACTCATGCCAAACATTTTCAACTAGGTTGAGATTGAGTGATTGCGATGGTGACTTCAGAATGCTTATATGGTTCCTCTGCAACCAGGATTGTACATATTTCGATGTGTGCTCAGGGTCATTGTTGTGCTGGAAGATCCAATGACGCCCAAGCCACACGGAAAATATAGCGTACATCTACTCCTCATGTTACCTTGAATTCATCACAAGGAGTTATTGTTGAGAGGGACTTGAAGAATGCTCCAGAGTCAGAGATTCTTGCTGGTCTCTGTACTCAAGGAATTTCTGCGGTAAGGCTCATCTCCACTCACAAAGATGGAATTATACTGCCAACAGATATCCTAATTTTGACACATCACCACATGCACCTGCCACCATCAAGGCAGGTTATCTAATTTACAGAGTACGGCCGTACATTCCAAACCCTCTTCAATGTTTCCAAGGTCAGAGGTTTGGGCACTCAAAGAGGTCCTGTCGTGGTTCCCTGACATGTGCTCGTTGTGGTGGCAAGGACCATGATGCTCATGAGTGTCACACGGACCCACATTGTGTCAACTGCAATGGTTCTCACCCTTCCTACTTTTGTTCTTGCCCAAAATGGTTGGAGGAAAAAGCATTTGAAAACAACCCATAACATTAGTTATCCTGAGGCTCGGAAATTGCTGTCTGTCACTCCATCTCGGACATATGCTGCTGCACTTCGTTCCACAACTACAGTGGGAGTGCAGACAAATCTTTCTGTGCCTCCAAGAGAATCATTTTCAAAACAAATGAAAAGCCTTTTGACCTCCATGGTTAAAAAGGTTGATGAATCAACTTCTACACCCATCTCTGTTCCTCCCATACATTCCAACAACCCCCAAGATCTAAATTCTCTGATTTCAAATACAAGCATTTCTTCAGATACATCTTTTTCTCCCACTTCAAGATGCAAAACAATTATTCGATTGCATTCTCAGTCACTATAATCCCCTTCCAACAACAAAGACCTTCCCAATCAACCCAGGGTAGGATCCATGGAGGTTGATAGACCTCCTCGGAATAAGGACAGTAAGGAAAAAAGACATGGTTGCAAACAGAAGGGTTCTTCAGCCACTTCACCTACTCGTCATTAAAAATGGCCACCTTGATACAATGGAACTGTTGAGGTTTGCATTCTAATCTGAATTATATCAAAACACTGATTGGTTCCTCCCATTCTGTACAAGAAACATTTCTAAAACCTGCTGATATAGTCACCATTCGGCAGTTTTCTCTGTACAGAACTGACAGGCTGTGTGATGGATGAGTATGTGGAGGGGTGGCACTGTTGGTTGATCAGCATGTTTCCACCCTGTCTTTGTCACTCAACACACCCTTGGAGGCCGTAGCCATTCGTGTTTTCTTGGGTCATACCATCACTGTTTGTTCTCTCTACCTGTTCCCTGGAGAGACATATGATCAATCAGACCTTGATGCTCTCATTGAACAGTTGCCATCTTCATTTCTAATCCTGGGGGACTTTCATGGACATAATCCCCTCTGGGAAAGTGTTGTTATTGAAAGGAGGGGTCGCTCTGTAGAGCGTATGCTCTCTGATCACAATCTTTCCTTTTTCAGTACTGGTTCTTCCACTTATTTTCATACACTTAGTCAGTCTTTACTGCTATTGATCTCTCGATTTGCTCTCCTTTATTATTTTCCCATTTTTCATGGAGATTTGACAATAATTTACTCGGCAGTGATCATTTTCCCATACTTTTGAGTGAAACTGGCTGTGGTCGATGCCACCCTATCCTCATGCCCCGGTGGAAGCTGGACCAGGCAGACTGGTCCACTTTTACTGCTCTTGCAGAACTTGAAACTGCCATCGTGAATCAGTTATCAATAGATGTATGGCAGCAGTAATTGACTGTATTATACAAGCAGCTCTTCAGTGTATTCCTAAAACCTTGACGCGTTTTACATGATATTCTCGTCCGTGGTAAAATCCTGTTTACCACTTGGCATGAAAGGCTCAAAACTGGGCCTAGGATACTTTCCGTAGATATCCCACACTTTCGAACCGCATTGCTTTCCAATGGGCTCGTGCACATTCTTGGTGGGTAAGACATCAAAGCCAGAGGGAATCTTGGATTAAGTTCACAACTAGCATATCTTCTACTACCAGTTTCAAGGTCGTATGGGACAGGATTCAAAAGGTCAGTGAGCACTACAATTCTGTCCCCCTCTCCATCTTGCTCTCTGATGGCCAAGAGGTAGCTGATGTTCAGAGTATCTCCAATACTCTAGGTGAAAGCTTTTGCTGGGTATCTAGCTCTTCCACTTGTTCCTCCACCTTCTTGGCCATCAAGGCTTGGGCAGAGCATTCACCTCTTTCCTTTTGAATTGACTGTCTTTTTTACTATAATTGTCCCTTTACACTGGTGGAACTGAAAATGGCCCTTAATCAGTCTGGCAGTACATCTGTTGGACCTGATGATGTACACTGTGACATGCTGTGCTATTTTTTTCCTGCTTCTTTTAATATTCTTCCACTTGTTTTTGACTGGATCTGGCAGGAGAATGTTTTTCTCGATGCCTGGCGCCAGGCTATTATCTTACCCTTCTCTAAACCTTGGAAAGATCCCAAGATTCCTTCACATCAACGTCCAATTGCTTTGATGAGCTGTCTCTGTAAGACCTTAGAGAGGATGGTAAATGCTCATCTTGTTTGGTTTCTCAGATCAAACAACCTCCTCTTGCCCACCCAGTGTGGGTTCTGACAACAGCATTCCACCATGGACCACCTAATTTGACTTGAAACATGAATCAAAGAAGCTTTTCTCAAACATCAACATCTTGTTTCAATATTCTTTGACATCAAGAAGGCTTATGACTCAACATGGAGGTATGGCATTTTGCGAGACCTCCATATATATGGGTTATGTGGCAATTTACCTATGTTTATTAAAAAAATTTTAATGGATAGGAGATTCCAAGTTCATGTGGGTTTGACACTTTCCCGTTCTTTTGTACAGGAATTTGGGGTCCCTCAGGGCTGTGTTTTAAGTGTCACACTTATCAGTAAAAAGATAAATGCCATCACTGAACAACTCCATCTCACTGGGAGCAAACGGGCTCTATGTTGGCGACTTTCACATCACGTGTCAGTCATCGAACATGACATATATTGAGTGGCAACTACAAACTGCTCTCATTCGTGTATTGAAATGGACTATGGTGAACGGCTTTAATTTGTCTCTCTCTAAAACTGTTTGCATGTACTTTTGCCACAAACGGGCCACTACCACCATGATCCTGAACTCTGTATTGGTGAAGTTTTGCTGTCAATGCTGAGACAAAGTTCTTGGGGCTTATGTTTGACCACAAGCTGATCTTTATACCACACTTAATGCAGCTACGGGTCAAATGCACAAGAGCACTGAACATCCACCGTGTACTCTCTACCGCCAGTTTGGGAGCGGATCGATGTTCCTTGTTAAACATATTTTATTCATTCAAAAATTGACTATGGGTCAGTGGTCTATGGATTTGCTAGACCCTTGGCCTTAAAGATGCTGGACCCCATTCATCATGAAGGACTTTGCATCTAGGCACAATTGGATGAATTGGGTTTGTCCTTGGAAAACATTGCAGAGTCCACTGGTCAGCCCATCCCCCCATGGCTTATTACAGCCCCCACGTGACCTTTCTTCAAGTCATCTGAAAAAGGCAGATACTCCCAATTGGAAGTACCGTCTTTTATTTACTGAACATCCTTTCTGTTCCAATTTATACGGATGGTTCAAAATCAGGTGACTCAGTGGGCTCTGCCATGGTTTGTTGCTGTTGGTTTGGTGTTTGTGTGCAAAATCTCCTCTACAGCTTCTGTGTTCACTGCTGAACTGTATGCCATATCTCTTGCCCTAGATCATATTGAAGCTGAGCAGTACTTTGACTGCACTATTTATACTGACTCCCTTAGTTCTCTGCTGCCCTTGGAATCACTTCACGTTGGCTCACACCCTGTTCTCGCTGATATTCAAAACCTACTGACCCATTTCTCATTAACATCTACTTCTATCCAGTTTTTCTGAACATCAGGCCACGTTGGTATTTGCGGAAATGTGCTTGCAGACATGGCAGCTAAATCTATCTGCTCTGACACTATCACCACTGCGCCTATTCCATACATGGACTATGGTCCTGTATTCAAGGCTTGGCTTTCTGCCAGCTGGCAGTCCACTTGGAGTGAGTAACGTGACAACAAGCTTTTTTAAATAAAACCCTATATTTGGCCTTGGCCATCTAGCTTTCGTAAGGTTCAGAAGGAGGAAGTTGTTCTAACTAGACTACGCATTGCGCCAATGTGTATTTTGTGTAACACTCAAATCACTGTGAGACACATTTTACTTTCCTGCCATCGTTATGACTCTCAATGATGGCACTATTTTTGTAAACATGTCCTTTACCATTGTTTGTCTGTGACATTGTACAGCATTATTGGTGATGGTGACACTGTCCACCTTGATAAAGTTTTAACCTCATTTAAATGTTTGTTATTTATTCCTTACACCTTTTTAATTGTGGTTCTCTCTAGTTCAATTTGACATTGTAAAATGGCAAGAACATTAATAACTCAACACCAGGACTGGAAAGGCCAACTTTAGGTGACTTAACGCTGCTGTTTGAACTACCTGTTAGTCGTCCTGGTGTGTTGTTATTACATTTTTGCTGCATGTTATTTAACACTTTTATTACTTTACCTTTTAGTTCTGGCCATAATGACACATAACCTGGAGTCAGGACTGGAAAGACCAACTTCTGGTGACTGACGGTGGTTCTTGTATTTACCTGGCGAGTTATGATCATTACCATTCTGCTACAGGAAATCCTTTACAACTTTGTAAACTGGATGTCATCATTGGTTTTACGCCATTTTATGTTTTGTTTGTACCTTTGTTTCCTTTTATGAATTTTACTACATTTACTTTTACCTTTTTACAGGACATTTGGCTAATTTTCATTACAATTTTGCTATGTCTTTTAACATTTTTCTTATTTTACCTTTTGATAATGGCTTTTATGACAACATAACCTGGAACCAGGACTGGAAAGGCCAACTTCAGGTGACTGACGGTGGTTCTTGTACTTATCTGTTGGTCTTCCTGGCAGGTTATGATCATTACCATTTTGATAGAGAAAGTCCTTTACAAATTCTCTTACTCTGCTTTCTCTCTTCACATTGTAGACTAGATTTAAACATTGGTTTTATACTTTTTTCGTTTTTCAATGATGTTTTATTTTACCTTCATTTCCTCTTACGTATTTTACTACATTTAATTTATTTTTACCTTTTTGCTGGACGTTTGATGCAGATAGCCTAGCTGCTTTGTGCCATAAAACACTAAATCAATCAATCAAACTATTTCAAAAAACAGAGTTGTTTGGGCCACTGTGTTTGATTTAGTACATAATCCACATCTCAGCAAAATAAAAATATATGAGTTTCTAATTTTTTATCCTTGATTGTTAGTATTAGTAATTTGAGTTCCTAATTTGTATGAAACTATAGACTTAATATTTTGACATCACAAAATGTAATTTTAAACAGTGCTGCATTCAGTATACCACGTGACTCACTAAAATCTGTATTTAAGTGTACTTTTAATATTTACTTTTAAAACTAAGAAATTAACTCGTATAATATTAAAATTTAAATTATAATTTACAGTTTGATTTCAAACTTATTAACATATATTTATAAAGTAACAGTTGAAAATAATTTTGAATACAAGTAAAAAAAATGACGATATGGCTTTTGACTTGTGATCCAGCACAAAAGGGTTAAACAAGAGGTAGTTGGAAACTGTCTTTAAAAAACTAAAATAATAAAAAAAAAGATTGATCTTTTGAGTATAATAAATTTTGCTCATCACTAAAGTCTAAATACCATCAGAGAAACACTTTTTTTAAAATTATGACATGTTAAAAGAAAGACTTAAATAAGCATGCTTACTTTCACATATACAAGCATTAAAAAAAACATTTTTTAAATATCAAGAATTAGTTCACAATCTTATACATACAAAATGAATGAAGGTGAACGAGTATGTTAACAAGTACAACTATGTACTCTGAACTTATAAACTAGTGTTGTTGTCTGGAAGCTTTATAGGACATGCAAACAGTTGGTTGAAGTATTAAATATTAATGTTTGGTTGAGCTTGTTACCTGTGTATTATGCTTGAGGCTGCAGTAGTATTCTAATAACCACAACACATGATTTTATTTATTTATTATTTCAGAGTATTTTACCCTCCAATAGGAAAAGAAAGTTAGAATGCAAAGATGAAGAGGTAAGCTAATGTTTTATAGTTAGATGACAGACATATTGGAAATGTGCATTGAACATATAGTTTATTATATATATTTTATAAGAGTAAAAACAATATCCAAAATGCGTATTTTGCCATTTTGTTTGTTTTTTTACAGAAAAGTTAATTTTGTTTAATTATCCAAATGTTAATCAGTTTGCAGTTTTTTTTCCATATGATAATAATGCATATACTTTCTCACTAAGTTTCTGTCTCTCTTCAGACCAAATACTCTAAAAGTGTTGTGGAGGGAGATCAGCTGTCTGATACCACCCAAAAGGTAGCTAGAAGGGTAAGTGTTTGTGTTTTAGTTCTTTTTTCTGTCTTATAGTTGTAATTTGCATAAGAAATATGCTTCTTTATGAAGAAAAGTATTATTATGATACGTTGGATATGAATTCTCAAGTTTTCTGTCTGCTGATATTTACTTTAGAATCTGCTTCACTTTGGTATATTTTTTTCAATAATTTGAAATTCTGGTGCAAAAAATGTGATGAAAAATATCAAGTTGTTAGAAAAAACAATCTGTTAATAACCTCTTTGTTTGTAATGAGATGGAGACCAGTGTTCAGTTTGGTAACATTCCTCCAGTGGTCTGAAGCTGCACTTGAGAGCAATCCGAGACGTTCTGGAGAGGATTTAGATTTTTTTTTTTCCTGCACCATCCTTTATTCTGTTGACTTTTAAGAAGCCCACTTTTGAATAAGTTACTTCAGGCTTTCTTTCTTCAGTTGGTTCATCAAGTGTCTAGTGTTTTAAGTCTTTTTCCAGTTACTTTTGAACCTGCATCTTACGTGATGCTGAAATGTCTGGGAGCAGTTACTTTGTCTTTCCTCATTTCATTAAAAATGTGGTTCATGCAGAGAGGTTGATTACTCAATTACCTGAAAGAACAGCTGTACCTTGTATGCCATAATAATTGGAACTGCATGAGTTAGCTTACCACTGCCAAGTGAAAGCATATTCCAATTCTCAAAGAATACAGCTGCTCCTGGGAATTTGGGTTGTAGAGCAGAATCTGTAGTTAACTTGAATAGATTCCTACATTCTAGGATTTGTCTTACTCTATATGTGGTTGTAAAACTTCTTTAAAAGACTCTCAGGATCACCAAGTCCATTGATGTCAAACTGAGATTATTATTAGGATGTTCATTAATTTGATTGTTAACTTTTTACTTATCTCTGATGTTGGCATCTCACGATTCTTTGGCTGCTACAAGGGCTCAAACTTTTGCCTCTGTTTGAGGGTTCCCACCCAGAGTAGATTCTGTACACATCCATTGGTTCCACTGCTTTGTCAGAAGGCATTCATCAGTGTCTGTAACTACTGTATTACTTTGGGAGCTCAGCTTTGAGGTTTGTTGGAAGTATGGTAAACTTTAACTTCAGATCTATGGGTACTACAGGTCAATTATTTCAGCCCATACAGATTCTTCCAATAGGAGAGATGCTGCATTGTGAGGTTTTTCTGTTGAATTGGTTCTCATTTGGAAATAGGGATGATTAGTGGTTGGCCACTCATTGTAACACTTGACTACTGGCATTTTGGACTATAGTACCTCATCTGCTGGCTTTTGTAAGAGATACATTCAGTCAGGCCTACCCTCTAATTCATATGTTACTTAAGTTACTACCTTTAATTTATTCCAGCTCATAGTTGTGTCCTGTTAGTAGCACCAAATTGGTAACTAAATCCTGGTTTATGCTCTTGTTGTACCTTTAGGAATTCCCAAAGGAAATGGTCCTTTACATACACTTCAATATATGGCATGTGAATAACCAATCAACAGCCAATAATGTCCCAAGAATGGTTTTCTCAGCCATTTTAATCTTTGAAAAGGCTACCACATTCTTTTGATCTAAGATTTCAATGAGGTAGGGTGTGTCTTTAATCAGCTCAAAGTTTCATATTTTTTATATCTAAATATATCTTAATTACTTAGCTCAATAAATTATAGTGGAATTCTATGGTATCAGTGTAGTTATTTATGCTGTTTTGGTTATTGATCTGTATATGTAAAACGTAAAAAAAAAAATTGTTTGATATCTTCAATGTGCAAATTTTTAAAATGTTTAGCAATCTACGTCCAGCAGTAACGGAGTATAGTACAAAAGTCATAGCAAGAAGAGATAAATGTTTGCTTTACTTTTTAATTTATATATTTATTATATTTAAAAAAATAAGCTTATTAATTTATTTCTAAATAGTAGTAATCTATATGACATATATAAAAGGTGTAATAATATAAATGTGACTGTATACTACAGTATACTAGTCCACTAAACCACAACCAAGACATGAAAGACCAAATGACAGTTCTGTATTACTGGACATGAGACTTGATTACACATGCATTGCATCATTGCAAGTTAACTAATGTTAGCTTGGCATAACTGGAAAGTCAGTGAAATAAAAAACAAATATATATGTAAATTATAGTGTTGTGAGACTTTGGCTATTTAGACTAAACATTTGTATTTTCATGTTATAATATATTGTCATTATAACAAGAAAAAAGCATAATTTATATTCATAATATTCTTATGATGTTTACGAGGTCAGTCAAGTGATACACCCTACATAGCTAGAGTATAGAAAATAACTTAAAGTATAAAGCATTATTAAAAACAAACATTTGAAATGTATTGAGGAATTTTTAGAGATTATTCGAATAATATTTGAGGTTTTTAGAATGAAGAATATTTTTATTATAACATGAAATAATTTTGCACACATAATAGCAATAAAACAGGCTCTATTTTCACAAACAAATCTTCAGTAAAAATATTTCATTAAAAAATCTTTGTTTTTTTTAATACAAAATACTTGTAATCTTTACTACAAGTTTACCAAATGTTGTGAAGAAACACATGTTGTATCAAATACTTAACATGTGCAAATGTATAGATGAACTCATATATTATATCAAGCCCAGAGTGAAAGGGTAAATTAGAAGTGCCAACCATAACTCATTTTTTAACTGGGCTCTTTGGCTAGGGTTTTGCATCTTCTAAAATCAACATTCACCATTCCAATATCAAAACAAAAATTATTTGAGTCCCTAGTACTCTGGCTTCTTCAAGTGGCTTTGGGTCCTTGGTCTCAAACAACCATTGCAGTTACAAATTTGATATGTTACATTACATGCTATTTCTCAACACCTGTTTGCAACCTTAATCTCTTGTGCCATGGGTCACATTTCCATGAAGGCTTAATGCTGATCTATAGGCATTGTCAGTTGCATGAGTTTTACTGATTGTGCACAGGACACTTTATTATTCTACCAATGTTTTCAGATCAGTTATTTTTCCATAATACACTCTTAGCTAAAGAAAGAAAGAAATCCTTTTGACTGATTAATCTGGTCACTACTTCTCAGTTATGTATACATATAAAATAGATTTTGATCATTTATTATGTCCAGTGGGGTTGAAGGTTTTCTGGCATGCATTAATGCCTTGGAAGATGCTAGATGCATTGCAGGTAGGTACAAAATTGATTGATATTGCTTATTCTGAGTTCTGCAAGAAACATCTAATCAGATTTATCACACTTTTCAGTCCTTATAGGCCTGGATGAATAGGCTGCTGGAGGATATTGTGTGTGTGCTGATATATGTATTTCTCTCAATACTTATGTCACCTTATTTGCACAATCTAACAGTAGGTGGGTTTCTGACTACTTTTTTAACTATCTTAATCATTTCCACTAGATTATACACACAAATGCCTATTTTCATTGCTGTGAGTGTCTCTACACTACCTTTTAGAGTCTTTTACCTCATTTCCACAGGATCCATATTTGTGGTGAGTGTTGTGTAGGGAAGTGTGTTTTTATCAAACCAATGCCATACTAGCAACCACAAATTTAATATATTTTATCTAGGTAACAACATCCTGTAGAAACAAGGTGTTCTTCAAAACCTACCTACAGGTTGACTAGGTGGTATTACTTGTAGACTATTATGAATAAACCATAAGTGGATCTTGCCCATTCCTGATGATTGTTAGATTTAATAAATCAGGGTCAGTTTGCATTTAAAATTTTAAGGAATTTGATTCACCTATTGCATTGCTTCAATATCATTTTGAGAGATCCTGATGAGTAATAAAACTGCATAACCTACACTTATTATTGCTGACACAAAAAATATAGCTAATAAAATGGAAAAAAAATTCCTGTGCCATGAACTATTGTGGATTTTCTCTTGTTTGTAAAGATTTTAATTAATTTTCAGTATTATCTCCTCATCTATAGTGATTGTTAAAAGTTTAAATTAAATTTTTGCAGGTAGAGCAATTTTGCAAAAATCTTTTTGATGCAAGTTTGATTTGATATTTTGAAATGTAGAAATATAAAGAAAAAGATGCCTTTGAGACAGCAGTAGCAGAACAAAGCTCATGCAGAAAGAAAACTAAGAGGAAAATAATTGGTTCTGAGAGTGAAACAGACACAGAGAAAGACTCAGTAGAACAGAACATGCCATCTATAACTGTTAAAATTACTTCTGGTGAAAAGTCAGTAGCAGAGCAAGAAAACAATGCCAAGGAAGATGGAAGAACAGGTAAAATGAAAAAAACAAAAGAGGCCAAATCAAAGAAAGATATGGGGCTTGAGAAAAGTAGTAGGTTATAGGCATTATTCTGCCTTGTGTAGTGTATTTTGTTCATATTAGTATCCACTTTGTGGATACTGATCCATCTCAGCACAAAAAAATTTGTTCAGACTTAATACTCTGAGCAGGTCTGTATTCCTAAAATTAGTTATTTATCTATAGGTTGCAAATCGTCATTAGTAGTAATAGCTTAGAACCAACACTACAGATATATGAAACTGTGTTTTTGTTGGGATATTTATGTCTAATTAATGTCTGTCAATTACTGTTTTACTTGTAGAATTTGGCTTCCATCACAAATAATAAACCATTTAAATTGTTTATTGATTTTAATCAACATACTTACATGTGTTAATAACTAGATCTTTGTATTGAACTTTTGTAGATATATTGTTAGTACCTTTACGTTTATAGCTGTATCACAATAGTAAGTTTTAAGTAAAGTTTTGAACTTGATTTATGTTGCAGAATTTGCCCATGTATGTGATTTAGTTTTCTGAAAATATTTTTGAATATAAAACTTATATATGAATGACAAGTCTTTCAAGGCCAATATCAATTTAAAGCTGTATTTTTAACTGTTGCCAGTCAAGAATTATACTTGACTTTATTAGATATTTTTCATCAATAAGTCAAAGTATGGAAAACAAAATCATTTAACTCGAACATCATTGTGAAATTTATTAAGTACTTACAAAATATATTTCAAACAGGTTACATCAGAGCAAAAGAAATATGATTTTTGTGTGATACATATTTGTCATGAATCATTCCTCACCATAAGAATTGTATCATAATGAGATTAAATTATAGAGTGACAAGCCATCATATTCTTCTTTTAAAGTATGATTAATATGGTTGAGGTTTCTTTCTGTGTAAGTATGCATGTGATATAATGATATATTTTTATTTTTCAAGCAAAAAACTAGTTTTTTTGTACCCAGAATGCATGTGTTTACATTAGCTGTACATGATCAAAGATTCCCATTGTGTGTCTATTCTAAACACAGTTTTATGATTTTTCATCTCTTGATACTTGATAGCTTATTTCAGTTAAAGAACACAGAGATTATACTAAAATAGGAAAACCGTTTTAACTCTGGGTTTTTTTTTTTAATGCAAAATGTGGGGTGTAAATGTTTTGTTTCTTTTCCTGTGATTAAAAGTATTCATATTTTCTAGTGATTTTAATCTTCATTTTATATTTCAGTAATTTTCTAGTCTTAAATTTAAGTATTTGAGGTATCTCTTTTTTGTTTATACATGGTATTATTATGCTTAAGCATATTTTTGCTATGCATGTGGTTCTTGCTGTTGTATATAGTTATATTCTTTTTTTATTAATGTTGTTTTTAAATCTGTTCATAAATTATCTTATTTTATGTATATTTATTTCACATAATTTATGTTTATGTGAACAAGATTGGATTATTGTTAAAGTATGTTTCTTTTCTCAAAATGTGTATGAAGTCTTGTTGTATCTTAAGAATAGTATTAGTCAGTTTAAGGTAAGTATAACTTCTAAAAATATGTATAGTGAAATTAATAAAGTAAATTTTTTAAAACTATTTCAAGCTTTATGGTTTTAAAATAACGTAATTTTTATGATATAAAACTTATATTTTTGGTCTTCTGCAACATTCTGTTTGATTTTGATTTCTTGCTTTAAAAAGTTCAAGCCAAGAAGATTGTACATCATTGGAAACTTCTGTATACTGCATTTATCTTAGAAGTTTTTGGATGATATTTCTGACAACTGAATCTTATTAAGAACTGTTATGGCAGCTCAAAACTTCTAATACAGATGCAGTTCAGAACAATGTTCAGATAAATTCAATTAACTGTTTAAACCAGTATTTTTTTTTTATCAGTTTGTGCAGAATTATTTTTATTTTTACATATCTCTTTACTTGATATAAAATGGGTATTGCATGTTTTGATAAATAATTTGCATTTACATTTAAACTTTAAATTCAAAGTATCAATTGTAGCAAATATTTTACCTAATCTTCATTTCATTTTAATAATGGCTCATTGTTTGTCTTGTTTTCATAAAAGTTCATAATTGTTGTATTTAGTGAAATGCAGGCTTGTTTACAGTTGAGAGAAATATTTAAGTTATGGTACAATTTAATGATAACATTCAAGAATGAAATGTGGTTTCTTGAGTTGAAATACATCATAAATAGTTTTTTTTTACTCACAGTTTTTTTGTATTTGTAGTTTACATGTGTAATGTCACTTGTTAGATTTTGTTGACAGTATTATTCAAAGATAATCATTTTACATACTATATGCATAAATAGATATTGAGTTATTGAAACAGTATGTGATGCAGGTACATTGACAGTTAAATTGTTCATCTATTATTTTACATGTGGTTGTGTGTATATTTTTTAAAGTTATATTTTTATTTTACTCATTTGTTTTTGAACTTTTATATAAAAGCTGTTCTCAGTCAGAAAAAAATGAATAATTTTGTAATGGTTTAATATATTTAAATGTATTAAATTTAATGTATTATGTATTATAATACTTATCATGCTTCTATCATTTTGAAAAAAGTATGATTTAATATACATGGATTTTACTATTTTGCTCTATTGGAATAATAATTTTGTATACTTAAAGATTCTAAAAACAATAATTTACATGGACTTTTTTTTTTTGCTCTACTGTAATGATATCTTTATACACTTTAGCATTCCAAAAACTGTACTTTAATAAACATGTATGTCACATTCAGCTTGGGCTGGCACAAGGTATTTTAACACCGTCTGCAAACTAAAATTTTTTGCTCTTCATTCTTTCTGTTGTTACTTGGAAACTATTAAAATGACCCAGTGTCAATTGAAGAATAAATGACAATCAGTTTAAAGAAATCAATAAAATTTTTGTTGTTATATTTCCAACACTATTGTACCGTAACTGATAAATATCTAGGTTTATTGTTTGTAATGCTTTAGAATTTAGTTCTATTTAACATTAAAAGTTTTAATGTGACTTGTAAAAAATGTCTCAAAAGAAATTGGAATTTTCTTGCTTTTGTCTTTGCAAAATCATGGAGAGTTGTGATGAAATCATTGTCTTTGACAGTCCTGCTCAATAGCACATGTAACCAGTTCTTAGTCTTTTTTGCAACACACAGAAATAAAAGTAATTTTTGAAAAATTTTAAGTTTGGAAATATATGCTCATCAGATGTAATTGGCAAAGACATATAACTCTTAAAGTACAACAGCAACATTTTAATGAAATTTTTTGATACTATTAATTCAAGTACTTGCAAAGGTGTTGTACCAATTTGTATAGAAGATGCTAATGCTATCAATTCGTCAAGTTCTGATCTATCAATACCCATCTCTTTTGCAGTGATTTAATACATGTGGACTTCAATATATTGTTTTACCATAATACTTCTCAAACTTTTAGCCTTCTGAAAACACTATGATTTTACTATTCATAGACTAAACTATGTTGCTTTACTGTAATATTTCACATATTTTTAGAAATTTTAAACTGTGATTTAACTAAATATACATGGGGTCAGTCCATGGGGCTGGTCATTTACTAAAAAAGGAATTTTATCTGTAATTCCAAATTTATTTAGTGTATGTGCATGAAATATTAACATCTTTTCAGTGAAGTGTATAAATAATTACTAATGAAGCATTTTTGAAGGAAGATGTAATGTTTAAATATTGGTGTATAGAGTAGAATTTAGACTTTTAAAGTCATTTAATAGTTTTGTTTTGAGTCCACTTACTGATTATAAGTATTATTTTATTACAATTTATAGCTTTTACAGTAAGGAAAAATTTTATTAAATACAAGTATGATATTTCAGTCATTCTCAGATATACAAGTTTTAGCACTCAAGAAAGTTTTAGTATTTAAATCAAGATTCAACACTAACAATGTTTTAAATTTCACAGTTGATAGTGGTAACTTGTGCATGAATTAATGGATTATATATTTTTAGCTGAACAGAAAAAGGTACAGTGAAAAAATATGAAAATGTGGAAATTTGCAAAATATTAACATAAGATTAGGAATGTCTACAGAAATAATGATCAAAGATATACAGATGTGCCTCAGTATTTGTCAACTGTAAGATTACTTAATTTTATTAGTAAGGCTTCTGTGATTTTCTTTTGTGATTACATGTGGTGATATCTTGTTCAGAAAAAATTGTAGTTGATTTTATTCATATGTTCATGGACTTGGCAGTGAAGGTTTTTGGTGTTTTTTTCTTCAACTGTAAAAGTTTGGGCAGTTGTCATGCTTCACTTTGTAAATGATTCCTGGTAGGGTAAATTCATTATATAATTTTCTTGACTTCTGTTTAATTTCAGAGGGTGAAAGTGAATCTAGTCCATAAATTAAAGTTATATTTACATGCTACTATTTTCCAAGTTTCTGTTAGAAGTATGGTAATTTTTTTCTTTTCATAGGATAGTACAAGAGATGAGGTTTCCTTTGTTTTGTGTAGTTTCTTTTGACTTTGTATATTGAACATGTTTGATTTTTAAATGTATTAATAGTTTGTGCAGTTACTATAGTATGAAATTGGTTTGTATTAGTAAAGCACAGTTAATTGTTTGACTTCTTCATCAGTGTTTTCTGTAGTGTACATGGTGTATACTAAATTCAGATAAAATACCATATCTCCTCCTCTCACATATAGCTTTCCCAATTTTTTGATGCCCTCTATATGTATAATATTCACTTTCCACTAGCCTTTAAACTCCTGATAATGTGCATCTCTATGTGATATTGTTGCACTGTTGCATCCATGTGATCATGAGAGAACCCTCCGTCAATAGGAGTGTGACATACCCTCCTAGTGCAGCTGATTTCTTCTATACTGATTATTCAACCATCACTTCTTAATTTGGCACTTGTGTGTAAAGGTGTGCATTTTGTTACTTGTGAACTTTTCAGATATAAGCATAGTTTTGTTATTTTTATTTAGATATATCTATAAAAACTTTAAACTGTTATGAAAATGTTAATCTTCAGAATTTCCTTTGTCAGTATTTCCTGCACCTGTAGATTTTGTGGCCTGTTATTTTCACAGTATTATTTTACAAGTGTCAGTAACTTCAACTTTGTCTGATGTTGGACAATGTGATGATGTTCATGTTAGACTAGCAACTAAAATGTCACTTGGTGTGTCTTTATCTATTCAGCACGAGATGACTTTTGTGCTGTGTATAGTGGACTGTTTCCTGTCATTGTCCTCCATTGATTTGCTTGTTTATGATGGGGCTGGATCTTTTGGCTAAAACACTATCATATAGGTTTTTCGTTCTTCTTCAGGAATTTATTCGAGTCTGTTGTTTCCAAAGAAACAGGGATTGGCATCTAGTTTTAGATAATTATAATTAAAGCCTCATCTAATTTCTTGGCCTCCCTCAATTTTAAATGGAGATGTTTCTCACCCATACAAAGGTCTTTCTTTGGCTCCTGGTCTTTAGATGATAGAGATGGATGTTTTATATACTTGTTTTCACATTTGGCTCTGTCCTGACAAGCTTTATAAAACCATTCGTTTTTCCTTTCTCAAGTTAATTTGTTAATTGGTCAAATGGGAGAAGCCTCATCTCACACCTACACAATAAACAATTTTTTAGGATATATTTTTCAATGCTTTTCTCAGCAGAGATCAACATTCTCTTCTTTTGTTGAGCATGCAGCAGTTTATTTTTATGCTTCCTTGTTCTCTCATTCTCTCCTTGCACAGAAGGTTCTCTCCCTTTCTCTTGAGGACTTAGGTTTCCATGTAATCTATTATCCTCTTGGGTCATACGTGCATGTTACATTTAGAGTGAATGATTCATAGAACTTAACATGGGATTCCTTGTCATCTCTTATTCAGTTTCTGCCTTCTTTAATTATCAACTTCACCTGGTAACTTAACAACACCATCACCACAGTGTATGTTACTCTTCCTACCTCCCATCCATATCTCCATCTTTTTACAGATGCATCCATGATGAGATGGAGAGCATGTTTTAACTTTGGCAGTTTTGAGTCAATGTTCTTTCGATAAATTGAACATTCATATCAATCTTTTAGAACTTTTGGCAGCACATCAATTTTCAGATCACTTTCAACTGGTGGTACGTGTCTATCTAGTTCCAGTCAATATGGACAACTTCACAGCTATTTCCTGTTTTAATTGTCAGAATGGTTCTTGGTTACTTACACTTTGTTACCAAACCATTGGCTTTCTCTTCTGGGCTCATTTCCTGTTAGTACGGCTGGTGGTATGTTATTTTCTAAGAACCCTAAATCTTGTCGTGGATCATTTATAAAGACCCAACAGGATATTCTGTATGGAGTCAGTACCTTAATTTTTAGGTTTTCAAATGGGTTTGCTCTTATATAGATATTCCTCTTGTATGAATGAGTGTTGTTCTGCAAGACATGAGAAGAAAAATGTGGATACCTGAAAATTTGTTAGTCTATTTTGTGTGACATTTTGAGCAGACGCTCTTCATAAGGCAGTAAAGAGCACATTGCAATGGAATTAGACTTGGAAATAAATATTAAAAGGAGAGATAATACAAATATTCTCATGACACACACACACACACACACACACAAGTTAAAGTATGGTGACAATATTAGAATGAGAAAGAATATGGAAAAGAGGTAATTCAATTTAGAAATATAAACACAGGAAAGTAATAAAAATAAGTTTGCAAAATAATAAAATAATCACAGAAAACAATATGTGAAGGAAAATACTTTCACATAGGTAAGGTTAAAGAGGGAGATTTAACTAAGAATAAGAGGTAAGGTAAATGCAACTGAAGAAAAGGTTTAAGAGAATGCAAAAGTTGATGCAGCTTTTATAATTTGTTGAAAGTAAATCACAAGAGGGTTTGGTGTTGAGCTGAAAGATGGTGTTCAAGGTTTTCTTATGTTAACATGTGGGAGGTGACATTGTGATTAATAGAACTGAAGTGTTTATGGACCAGAGGTCAATGGAGTTTTATCTTGCAGATCTTAATGTGTTCACTAAAATAATCACCCAGTTTCTGAGCTGTTTCTCCCAGTATACATAGTGACATCAGTTACATGTTAAGTAAATGATGCATCATGACATACAGGTGTAATACATCCTGAGATGGAAAGTGTAACTATAATCAGTTATTGTGGTGGTGTCTGAAACGTTTGAACAGGTATAACAGATTTTGCTGGAACAACAATAGGGGCATTGCTGTTCTGTAGCTTCTAATGCACCAAATAGTCTTTTAGGTTGGGATTACATCTATAAAAACCTGGAAGGTGTAATGAATATTTTGGCATTGGTGGGGTCAGTCATCAGTAATTTAAAATGTCTGTATGCACTTGCCACAAATGTGTTCAGGAAATGGCAGGTTAAAATGCAAAGGGGCTCTATCATGTTGATTTTGATTTTTAGGTTGGGTGCCATTGGCATTGGATACTATGTGTACGTAGTTATGGGATTTTTAATGACATTGCCTGGATAATTATGTATTTGTTGTGAGGAAAGTCATGCCATCTCAGTGGTTTTAAAGGGAACATCTTTGTCCTTAGAACATAAACATCTAAGTCTTGTGAACCACCTTTTAGGAATGGCAGTCTTGATTTTGTAGGGGTGGAAGGAGCAGTAGTTTAGGTAATTATTATTATTAGTGTCTTTGTAATATACAGTGATTTTGAGAGAATAGGATGAAATGTGGATGTTAACATCCTGAAATGAGGCACTTGTATCAGAGATTTGGTAAGTGTAAAGGTTGGGTGGAGTGCAGGACAAAGTCAATGAATTTCCTTACCTGAGTGCTAATACATATAACAATACCCAAAATATTGTAAGTGTAACAAATAAAGAGATTGGGGAAAATGTAATCAGAAGTGGCATAAAGCCATTTTTTGAGGTAACTATGAAACATTAGTGAGGGAAGGACACATTTTTTTCTACTCATGGAAATGCTGGTATGTTGTTGATAAAGTAGGCTGTTAAAATAAAAGGTACTCATTGTGAGAACTAATTTTGCAAGTTGAAAAATTGTTTCAGTAGTGGAAAATTTAGTATCTTGTTTATTCAGAAATTGTTTCAAAGCTAACATGGTATCAGTGTGCAGAATAATAGTATACAGGAACTGTACATTGTGGTAAAGATACAAGTTATAGGTTTTGTATCTTAAAGTCTTTACAACAGCTTAGAACTTCAGTGATATCTTTAATATTACGAAGGGAAAGATATGAGGGTTGTAGGACAAAATCTATATAATTAAATATTTGTTCAGTGGGGTAATTACATGTTGAAACTATGGGATGGCTGGGATAACCAGATTTGTGAATTTTGGGTAATAGATAGAAAATTCCTGTTCTAGGGTTTTTGAATTGATCCATTTAGTATTATATGGGAGTCTATTTTACATGTTCTTGAATGATTTTTGTTATTCAGAAGTTGGATTTTTAATGAGCATATTATAAAAGTTGGGGTTGTTCAGTTGTTTAAGGGCTTTTTGTATGTAAAATCTTGTTTCCACATAACCACGGTTGAGCCTTTGTTGGCTGGTGTAATTACTATGTGTGTGTGTTTCTTGAGTAAGAAATTTGTTTATTGATATTGGGTCACGAAAGTTTTCTATTTTTGATTTAATATGTGGATTTCAGTTTGATAGTCAGATATGGTATCATAAACAGCATTGGTGTTTAGAGTGAAAGTGTCAGTGGTAGCTGTATATTTGATTTATTCCTGATTTTGATGGGTGTTCTATCAACAGCAGTTTAGTATAAAATTGTGATTTTAGTTGGCAGCATCTGAAAAATCTTTCTGTATCAGCTTTAAGAGTATTTGTCAGTTTAAGTACAAGACATTGCAAAGTTTAGTCCTTTGGAAAGCACAATTCATTTTGTATAATGAATACATAATCCAATACATTATCTTTGTATTGGAAGGAGGAAGATTATTGGGAATAACCTTATGGTTATGACAATACAGTATTTATGTAATTTGGTAAGTTTTTATTGTTCATAGTTTCATGATAAACACTATTGAGCTGACGAGCATTGTGGAATTATGGTAGCCACTGAAATTTCCCAGGTTAGGTATAAATTTCTTAGGGAATTTTCCATTTCACTTGATTTTGTTTCATACTCTACAAAATCTGTTATAAGTAGCTATCATCAGAAACTGAGATGATCTGTGTAATTTAATGTCAAGTAGGTTCTCAGAATTTTGATTGTGCATTTGAAGTGACAAAAAAGGGAATTTAAAACCAAAGGGAATTACCTTGTGATGTTTATTGTTTTTAAAAAAGAAAAATATTTGTTGGTAAATAATGCAGTTAGATTAGCATATCTTTTTAGGTGTTGTTGAACATGGACATGAAAGATGGCATGAATGAGATGTGGTAAATGATAAAATTTCTTGTATGAGTGTTAATTTATAAGATGTAAGAAGGAAGACATGTTGAACCCTTTGCTACTTACCAGAAAACCAAATTTTATCCTCTTCTGGTCTTCTGTTCTCTATCTGTCAATTCTAGCAATAGATATTTTTAGTTGTGATAATACTAACCTCTTTTTGTATGCTCCCCCTCCTATTCATCTGCTTCATACTTTCTCCCTCATTTGGAAGACTCCTTTTTGGGTCCTTTTGTATTGGTCAACTCAACCCTTTGTTGCTTTGTTGAACCTTCTCTGATCCTTCACATCTCTTCTCCTTCCTCTATCCCATTATCTTCTTTTCCATCCTCATTCTTCCATTTGTCATCCAGCTGTGCTGTCACTCTAACTTCACAAGTGATTTTTGTCTGGACTCTTGTCACTTGCAATCTTCCTTCTTCTATTTTGTTCTTTTTCCTTTTATTGTTTGTCCACAGAAATGACATACTTTTCACAATTGGTCACTGTACCATTCTTTATCCCCTTCGTGTCCTTCTGTTCCCTATCTTTTGGAATTCTTCATGTGGCTCTTCCTTCAAGGTTTATAGTATTGACCATCACTGGTTACCTCACAATTCTTCTACATTCTGGTTTTTCCAGTACCACCATGTATTCTCCTCCCTGGTTCTCACTGTGCTCTTCTATTGTTTGCAATATCTTTGATACCTAAGTGTTAAAAAGAATAACTATAACCAGGACACTTTTAAAAAGCAGACATATCTATTAAAAGGGAATTTATTGACATTATGAAGGTCATCTGATTTCCCAGGAGATGTCTATTTCTCTGTATTGTTGTAAGCGTCTCATTTCCGGATAATCTACCTGATGGCAAGAGTGCGTGTGAAAAGATGTTAGGAATATTTTACTTTAGAAATGGCTAAATATATGTATATTTAAAACTATACTTAAACATTTAAGTAAAATGAAGGTGACACTTGGAGACTTGTTTAAAAAAATATGTTAATCAGTTTATCAAAACAGTAATGAAA
Source organism: Carcinoscorpius rotundicauda (assembly GCA_011833715.1). Classification (NCBI taxonomy): domain Eukaryota; kingdom Metazoa; phylum Arthropoda; class Merostomata; order Xiphosura; family Limulidae; genus Carcinoscorpius; species Carcinoscorpius rotundicauda. Next base: position 53,035,565 of record CM022399.1, on the reverse strand, counting down.
AATTATTCTAAATAAGTAGTAAATTTAGGAAATTCATCTTTCACATTATGAGAAAAAAATAAGCGAAGAATAAAAATTGTTTTTCTCACAGTCATGAAACTAATGAATACAGATCATTGATTTTAGTTTCTAGATTAATTCTGAAAGATTGAACATGAACAGTATTTAGATAAGTAAACCAATAGTTTTTTTTTATTTCCTAGACAGCTTTAGTTTTGAATCCTATTTCAATGCTGAAGAAAGTAACGTCATTAATGAAATGACCGAGTTGGTTAAAGTTGGTTCCTGTAAACAGGAAGATCTTTTTCAGTGTTAATAGAAGATTTATGATTCTTGAAACATTCTCTAAGAGATATTTGTGTATATCATACATACTGATGATTGCATTTTTTACACTGTACAAGGTAAATGAAATTTTTTGTTTCACAAGTGATTTCTTTGGATATTTTAAAGTTTCTTTGATTGTGGTTTTAGAAAATGAGTTGGTTTTTATGAACTTGATGGTTTGACAATGGGTTTTATTGCATAGAAGACAATCATTTTTGGGTGATGTGTAATTCACTTTCTTGTGAACAAGGATATATTTTAGAGTTTTCAGTGATGTTGAGAAACCTACTTGTTGAGAATTTTATATGCAAAAACGGCTCATTTGGGTTGAGAAAATATTTTACATAGAAGATCGAAATGTTCGCTCTTCTATGTAAAATATTTTCTCAACCCAAACGAGCTGTTTTTGCATATAAAATTTTAGAGTTTTGCTTTTTTTGAAGGAAATATCTGTTTAAGACTATTGCTGAGCAGTAGGAGATGAAAACATTCTTCAGAATTCATAAAACATTTCTGAGTTTAAACTTATAGGTAATAATATGAGGAATTATATTTGAAAGTTTAATATTGCTATGATTTAAGATATTTTCCCTCTGCAACATGGTTTATTTTAGATTCTTGATATTTTTTCTATAGTATTTTATCTGAGCATATTTTCTTTATTTTAAGAGCTTTACTGTAAATAATGTTTAATTTAGTGTGAGAGAGGTGACAGCTTTTATAGTTAAGGTATTGTGATCTGTCTGCAGGTTTTTGAACAAGTCAGTATGTAAAATTCCATCTATTAGAAAAACTGGGAAGCTCAGATCATGTGCTTTTATTGTTATTGGTGTTTTTAGTGTGAGAGATTGAAGTATGTTTTGGTCTTTTATATTATGCACAAGCAACTTGACATGCTGATGACATTTTGTGTGTTTCTCATTGAATTTTCTAAGTTTTTGAAATAGCTGTTTACTGCTGTAATTTATTGATTTGCTGCTTGGTTCATGTTGAATGTTGACAGTTATTGGTGTGAGGATATAATTGTAATCATGAGATAGAAGATGATTAAGTTTGAGGGAAGGAAAATGAAAGTATCTTCAGAGTGTGGAATGGATTGCTGGTTGTCCTGAGAGTTTATGTGAACAGATGAAAGACTGTTGGGTTTTAATAAAGGGAACTCTACAAGAGACTGATTGACTAGTGAAGATTGTATTGGGGAAAACGTAGTATTTACACTGATAGTGATTTGGTGTGGTTTTGGAGGTAAATGGAGTGAAAGAGTTTGTAGGCAAATAAGAATGAACAACAGAAGCATAAAAAGAACAAATGTTGCTGTTTGTGGAATGTGATGTTTTGGTGGAAGTTCTAAGAGAACTAGAAGGATCATTATGAGAGAATGAATGAGTTTGGGTTGGTTAGATTGAGTGGTAGAGGTAGGATTGTTGTCATTTATGCCCTTACTCTTTCTTTCTTTGAACCTTTGGTCTTCTGCTTTTATCATCTCTCCCAAATGTATGTTATTGACTTTTCTTGCATTCTTTTCTTTCACTTCTGTATTCTCCATCTTTGTCATGCTTTTTTTTCCTTTAAAAATTGTCATATGTTACGATGTTGGCTCTTGTATCTCTCCCATCAGTTTCTCACTGTCATCCTGATTGACTGTTCTTGTCTTGTCTGTGTGAACTGTTGTTATTTAGACCACACTGCTTCTTTTCTTGATTTTCTCTTCTATCTTTTCATTTCCTTTAAATCAGTTACTCTACCACTTGTGATATTTCCGCTGTTACCATATCTGGATGGCTTTGTCAGCCCTTCCATTCAGTGTATTTTTTGTTGAATGAAGGAAGCTTGTTCATGTCATCAAAACTGACACATTTATTTCTCTCTGACTGCTTGCTTTCATTCATCTATTTCAGGAAGTTGTTCAGACTGGTGTATGTATGACTCTTCACACTTTTCTCACAGACTGTCCTTGTCAGTTGGCTATTCTTTCTTCATTGGGCTACAAACTGTCTTCAGCTGTGAGTTGAATAAAATGGTGCTGGCATGCTTTTAAAAATAATATTTTGTGGTCACTCAATGTACTGTCTTATGTTGTGTTCCCATGGGCTTCCCAATGCTTTCACACCCTTTTTACTTTCAATAGAGCTCAAGAATCCATACCACTCATTAAGTCCTAGCTTCTTTTTTGGTAGAACATGGAGGATTTCTCTTTATTGTGGCCAATTCCACTTGCTAGAGAGTAGGGCAGTTGTGTTTTGTTGATCTAACTGGTTGGAACACTCTCATACTGCAGACTGAATGAAAAATACCAGATGCCACTTGGCTTTTGAGTAAAATTGACCTACCATGTATAGTTAATCTCCCTCTGCCTGTATTTCCCTCATCCTGCTGCTGCATAGATATCAGATTCTCAGGTGATTTGGTGTTGGATAGATGCAGAACCAGCTATCATAAGCCATAACTCATGTAGATGGTAGGGACCCACCTTCTACTGCAGACCACATGAAAAATACCCAGTATTGCTGTTTTTGGATTTGAGTTGACCCACCATGTATGACTGGCTTTCTTCCATACTGCTGCTATCCAAACGTTTTTGGATAGGTGTAGGACCAGCAGGCATTAACCCCTCTACTGCATACTGAACAAAAAATTCCTGATGCTATCTGGTTTTGAACAGGAGTTGACTCTTTATGTGCAGTCTGACTTGTCTTAACCACATTTTACTAGTTGGCATGTCTATTATTTCAGACTGTAGACTGTACATCTCTTCTTTACAGGTGAAGAGTGTACGCTGCTATATATGAACTATTCCCTTGTACTGTTCCATAGCAGAGTGTCATACTCTGAGTTGTCAACTCATGTGAGTTGAGGTAAAGTATTATATATTGGAAGTTAACATTCTTCAACACTGAAAAAATTTATTTTTATGAAATAGCTCCACTCACACATCCCATTCATCCTCTCCACATTCAGTGCATTTTTCTTGCCTAATCTTGATTGAATAATCAGTATAGAGGGAGTCAGCTGTAATAGGAGGGTGTGTAACACTTTTAGTGATGGAAGATCATTCCATCGTCATTTGCAGGAATAGTGCAGCTATATCATGTGGAAATTCTCAATTTTTACGTGGGAGTTTCAAGGATAGTGGAAAGCAAAATTTGAATATAGAGGGCAGCACTAAATCAGGAAATCTTGTGTGATTGGATGTATTTATCATAAATTCAAATTTTTTTCAGTGTTGGAAAATGTTAACTTTAGGAGACTTTTTAGAATGCCTAGCCTATCGTGGATTACATTATGAGAAAACTAGTTTGTTACTTCTGTTGTATGTGATTTTTCTATGAATTTAATGAAGCATTGCAGCTCATGTGATTTTAACATTCACAAAATTTACTGTATAATTATTTTTAACTGTGAATCGTATGTCTTTGTGTAGGATGTTTGTGTGTTTAAGGAATTTTTTCTTCATAAGTAAAACTGTTTTGAAAGTCGAAGATGAAAGGAATTGTTTACAAATTTTTTTGAAGTGTCTCAGGACAAAATTTTTGAAATTTTGCAGTATAAAAAAAATATGAGAAATAAATCAAATTATATTACCTTTTTAAAATCAAAGCCAGATGCTCTTTAGTTAGGTTAGACTAATTTCATTAAGTATTTTTACTGTGAGAAGAAAAAATTCACGAGCTATTTGTGACATTCTACTCATCTGGAAAGAGTCAAGCTTTAAAAGTTAGATACTTCATATTTATTTGAGAAAATACTTCTTTACAAGTATATTATTTTTACACTTTTTTGGCTTGATGGATAACATGAAAAACTTGAGTTTCATCATAGTAGCATTAATTAGTATCTTCCAAAAGATGTAGGTTAGTAAAATAAGTCAACTTTGTTAAACTTCTTACTATACTGCCAGGAAACCAGTAATGTATATTTGTGTAAAAACGTTTATGCAAACAGTATATATGTATATGAACACTACAACTGTTTATGTAGTTGTGTGAGGTAGAAATGTCAATTTTGTTACTAAAATGTTTTTAACACATTCATATGTTTTAAGTGTTGTAATTTCAATATATTTTTCTTCATGAATTTTTGTCAATTTTTACATATTTTATGCACATATTGGCAAAAATATTATCGGCTGGTGAATTTTTATGATATTGTATTTTGTGGTTTCAAAAACTGTTGCATTAAATTTGTAGTGTTTTAAATTATGAGAAGGATTGATAAAATTAAATTTCTAGTGTAGTTTTATTTTAAATTTGTTATTTATTAGAAACTTGTAGATGCACCAGTGGGTCTAACTGGAGTTTGGTGTTATGTATATATGATTTACATCAAGTTTGCCATTTAAAAAACTGAATGTCAAATAAAGAGTTTATACTCAAGTGTGTTGTGTTTCATATTTGACAGCTTACTGCAGCACTTTTGTCCACTGTGGCACAATCATTATTACTCAGTATCACTTTCTAAACGATTAATTTATTAATAAATAGTATTGTAAAGTATTGTAGATACTGAATAAAGAAAAAAACAATAAACTAGCTAGTGAAATAATGAGGAAAACCATATCTAAAATTCAAAATTCATAATTATCATGTAGTTCAAGCTACAATTGTTCTTCCATGAGAAGACTAAAATATATTAGAGAAAATGTTTAAACCATTTGTGAGGGCAATAAATAACCTTTTAGCAGTTAGAAAATGTATTTTAGCATTTTAAAATATACAGGAGTTAAAAGTGTTTGAAAATCTTGAGTCCAGAAAAAGCAAGAAACAGTGCAAAGTTACATAAAGTTGAACAACATTACTATACAAGAAAAAAAGCATCTCTAATACATTGTATATATTCTATTTTTGTATATATTTTGTTATTCATCAATATTGAAGTGAATTTTCAATAAATGTCGTAGTTTCCAAACACTTCTTTTAATTGTATTATAATTATAACCAGTCATTTTTTTATAGTGCCTGTTTTTTATAGGTAGCTGATTTTTTATTTATTTTTTTAAGTTTGTGAAGTGCCTTTAAAACTCAAATGCATGTTTTTCAAGTACATTTGTGAACCAAATGAAAGTTTAAACATCTTAAATATATTTATTATTCATTATTGATTCTATCAATATTGTCAACCTAAGGGGTCAAGCATGGCCTAGTGGTTACAGTACTGGGTTGTAAATTAGACAGTCTGTAGTTCATGTGTCGAGATGCTGCTGAACACACTGCACTTTCAGCATTATAAAAATGACAGCTAACCTCATTATTCACTTTTAAATTGTACGTGTCCTTTGTGGTACTGAGTGTTGTTGACTGGCTGTCTTTCATCTGGTTGGTAATTCAAAAGTAGGAACTGCTATAGCTAGTTATCACCAATCTAACCATGTTGACCCACATACACATAAGGAGAGCAACATTAACTTTGGGAGTCCAGGTCTCCTGAGTTTCGTGGAACTCTGCTCTGCATATAAAGTTTCTTCATTTACTGACTTAACACCACCTTGAACAATTATAAAGACTAAACACTGGTGCAAATTCAAATTAGAACTTTTGTGTTGCATAAAAACATTCTTTTGATATATACATAATGATTAAATTATTTATTAGTTTAGAATACACAATATGATTTATAGAAGTTACAAGAGTCAAAATGTAATACATTATATATATATAACATTATAACAACTCATAAAGTCCCTTTCCAAAACACAGGATCATCAGTAATATAACAAAGTACAGATAAAAAGCCAACAGTACCCCAAATATTTCCAACCAACTTAATAATGATGATTATGGAAGTAGTAATGAAAACAGACACTTTTTATGAAGTAATTAAAGTATACAGATCAATAATGTACCAGACCATGAGATACAATCATTGCAGGTGTCTTTCTCTGAATAAAAGTAAGGTATAGAGGAAAGTATAACATAGGAACAGAGTTCATAAGTATATTTTTTTAGTAGTAGGCGAACCTGTTGCTATTGTAATACTAAACTATAAGAAATAACATAAAAGACTTTAAAACACTGGTCATAATGGAGGATTTTGATGTATGGGGAATAACTAACACTTGGTTAAGTGTATACAACTTTGATGCCAGAAATTTATTTGAAATATGATGTTACAGGTTATATTGTTAGGGTGCTAAAAGGGAGGGAAGGAGTGGCTTTATGTATAAAATGTGAGTTACATCCTGCTCAAGTTGAGAATATCTAAGCTTAGAGCAGTAAAGTCTAATCTGTCAGGGTTTCTATAGGGAAAAAGCTTTTGGTTGGTATTTGTTAGGCTAATAGATGAAAATGAAGAAATTAGTGAAAAACTACAGTGAGATGAAGAATTTGTCTATTTATGGGGGATTTTAATTTTAGGCATATATATATGTATATATATATATATATACGCATAGACTGGGAAGTGTTAAAATAAATTCATGAAGGAGACAGATTTGTTGAAACTGTTCAAGATGGTTTTCTTCACCAATTGGTCAAGAAACCTACTATGAACAGTGCAATTTTAGATATTTTGTTAACTTTAATATAGAAATGGTTGATAGGATGGAAATTGGGGAAACACGTGGTTGCAAGTGATCATTACTCATGTAGGTTTGATTTTTTGTTGCATATGGAGATAAGGAATACACGTGTAATTAGATTTGAAGGGAGTGACAAGAATTATCTGTTAGTTGGACAACTGAATTAATTGGGAATACTGATCAAATATGGAAAAAAAAAGTTTAAAAATAAATTTTTAAATATTCAAAATAGATATTAAAGCTTTTGGACTAGATAATATATTTTGTAAGTTTGAATAGTGAGAAGGGGCCAGAAGATTTGATGTTGGCTAATGCTGCATCTACTCGAGGTGATAAAATTGCCCCAGTAATTTTAGGTCTGTTAGTCTCACACCAGTAGTAAAGAAAAGTTTTTGAAAGTTTGATAAAAGATGCTTTGTTAAGTCATTTAACAAAGTTTAAATTGTTTTTGGATTGGCAACATGGTTTGCCTTACAAAATTGTTAGTATTCTTAGAGGAGGTTGGTGCTTATGTAAATGAGGGTATGGGTGTAGATTTTTAAAAAGTATTTGGTAAGATGCTATATAACAGGCTTGTTAAAAAGTTGTCTCTGTACATGTGGGAGATAGGTTGGCTCACTGGATAGAAGACTGACTGGATGGAACATAGCAGAGGGTTGTTATAAATACAGTTCAATCAAACTAGATTAATGTCATAAGTGGGGTACTTAAGAAATAACTGTTAAGACCCTTTGTTGTTTTTTGATGTACTTCAATGACAAAAACAAAGAAATACCCAATCATTCAAATTTACTGATGATGTTAAGGATTTGGATGTTGCTGGTTGTAAAGAGAATGCTGTCGTTTTAATAAAGGATTTGGATTAGTTGACAAGTTGGATTAATAAACCCAGGTAGTTTTTAATTAAAATAAATGCAGGGTATGCACATGAGATGTTATAAATTGAATTAAAATGTAATTTTAATGAGATAACCATCAAAAGAAGAAGATAATCTTGGCATTCATGTTGAACAGTTGACCTTAAGTCATGTAAGCAATATCTATTGTCAGTGAGAGGCCAAATAGGACTGTAGATTGCATCTGCTGAAACATTTAATACAATTCTGAAGGGGATATAATTTCATTTTATAGGTCACATTTGGGGTATTATGTTCAGCCTTTGTCTCTTTAACTTAAGAAGGAATTTGAAATTTAAGTAGTTCAGAAGAGGGCTACTACGATTATACTTGGAATGTAAAGGATAAAAATCTCTAAAATAATTTTCTCTTGAAAAAAGAAATATTAAAGGAAATCTAATTGAGGAGTTTATAAATATGTTGACTACTCTAAAATCTAAAAGTAATTGTTTGTGAACCCTTATTCAAGTGTATAGTTTTCAATCTATTTTAATTTTCTCTTATTCATATATCCAATCATTTATTACAGTTTTTTAACTCAGAATTCTGCCTTTATACATTATATCCTATAATTTGTAATTTCTTACAAAACTTAATACAGATATTAAAGATTAAAGTTTCATTTGCCTTTATTAATGTAAGGATTTTTGTTTTAAGATCAAAATTCTTTGTTTGTAGTTTTTCTATCTCAGCAGAAACAACAAGAGCTATGTATTTTTAAGATTACAACAATCTTGGTATCAGTTGTTTCCTAGGTATTTGACAACAGCAATTTATTTAAAATATTAATTTTTTATGTTTATTTTTGTTATAAAACCCAGAGAATTATAAAAGAAAGACTGTGATTGAAGCTATGAATGCTACACAGCCAAAAGAAAAAACGTAAGCATAAACATTGTAATAAATGTTGAAATTATTTTTTTATATTAATTGCTGACATTTAGAACTTAATTATGTTTATTCTTTTAAATAGTTTTATTGTTTTTCCATACATGGATTGTACAATTTTGATTTCTTAATTGAGTATATATACTCAATATACTTCTATTTGATTTTCTTTTTATGATATTATTAGAATGGTGATTATAATATAATACCTGAGTATAAAAGTAATTTAATTGAAATCTCAATTTTAAACAAAAATTTCTTGTACTTCTCTACATTATCATCATACGGTTGAACTATATGATATGAAATTGTAGATTCATATGTTTGTTACTGACAATTTACCATACACACTGACATGAAGACTAATATAATTCTGTTCTGTTGCTGTTGAATTTGGTGTTATCATACTTACCACAACTATAGTGAAACACCATCTTTTCTTCCTATTAAGTCTGGAAGTTATTGCTATAACTCTGAAATAATGGTATTTTTAGAATTAAGGAAAATACAGCCATTTATGTATTAAAACCTGCCTCCAGTAAAACTCATGTCAGGAAGCTGTTCTTAACTTTATAATGCTATGTTTTATTAAAGCTGTAGGCAACTTTTGCTTTAAAAATTAACTAAATTTTTGTTATCAACTGCTTGAATTTTCAGTTTTAATGAACTTATTAGCCATTTGTTTCTTAAAGTGTTAACATCAGGACTATTGTTATAAAATATATCAGAAAAGTAGAATTTTGTTAACTTGAAATAATTGTTAAATTTTCATGGAAGTTTTCAAGAATATTTCATTTTATTCTCTTTAGTAAGATCCTTGAACAATCAAGAAAAAAGGATGAAGAAAGTTTGGCCAAATATATGAGTGAAAATGATGAAAATCAGAACCACAAGGTTAAAGTAAAAAAAAATTACATTAAGATGTTACAAAAGAGCATATTTTCAATCAAATATGAAGTTTATTTGGACTTTTCAGAAACTTGCATTTAAATTTATAGTAATTGCTTTTAATTTTTAGAAGCTTAAATCTAAACTTTTTTCTGTTGTATAGTAAATAATCAGTAACATTACAATTTTTGTAACTAATAACATTTAGAGAAGATACATGTAAGAAGTCACAATACCTAATTTCTTCTGTGTATACGTATATATTTTTTTTTTGCTTTTCCCTAAAGCTGAACAATCGGTTATCAGCTAGGATCAAACTTTGGATACTAACACTGTATAAGCCTTGTAGCTCACAACTGAGCAACTGAAACATGCAATTTTACAAAGAAGAAAATCCATGATAGTGTCACAGTTTTATGTGAAAGACTGGAATATAATAAATGTTTTAGAAAGAAGTAAAAGAAAAAATTCAACACACAACAAGCAGTGCAGGTATTCAAAAGGTTTGAGTCAAGCACCATATCAAGTATTATGAGTTGTGGTGATATCAAGAGAAAAGGGATGAATACAATACACCTTCACACAGGTGTAGATCATAATTCTGTTACCTAAACTTTTAGCAAGGGAATTATGGATTGATTTTGCTCTGAAAAAAGCACAGTATAACACATAAATTTAAGCTGTGTGTTTTCCAAATTAAGTTACAGAAATTGTAGCATTTCTAAACTACTTTATTTATGTTATTGTAAAAGGTGATTCTGTGTGGCAGTTGTAGTTCTCAGCAATTCTCTTTCTTACCTTCACAAAGTTTTTTTGAAATATTAAATATATACGTGTGTATCAAATATCAGTTATAATATTCTTTTCTATTGATACTCTTACCAATGCATCTGAAATGGGCAAGGCTTCATTGTTTCTTTCAAAATTAGACTTCATCTCTTTGTTCATCAAATTTAAAACCCCAACAAACTTTTTCACATTTTTGGATATCTTTCCTTATTAGTAAAGAATCATAAAAAATCTTTTTTTGAAAGTAAAGTGAACTACAAAATTATCTTCAAAATAAAATATAGGTTATTAAATAATTGTAGTTTGAAAAATTCTGTAGAATATGTGTGTTACATGATAAGAAGTGGTGTGTGTATCTGGCTTATATGCAGATTAGAAGCAAGTAATATTCAAGCACAGAAGAAAAAATATTCAAAAATGTCTGTCAAGTTGTCTTAAGAAGTGAAATAATTTGAACCAAAGTACTTAGCAATGAAATTTAAACCTTCATCTGTTATTCATAGCCATTGCATCATTTTTAAAGCCTATTTAGAAACATAAACACACACAGAGAGAGAGATGCTGGAAATAAATTTTTCAAACAGAAAAATTACAAAACTTATTCAAACAACATAGAATTGTTGTTACTAAATTCAAAATTTAAATTTATTAATTACAGTTGTGGAATTTTAGGATATCTTAGCTATAGTACAGTGTAATTAGAAAATGGAAACTTATGCATAATATTACAGTAGTTCTAACTTCTCTCCTTTTATTTTTTCACAAATTATAAATTAAATGTATTCTCTGGTCTTGTAAAATCTTCCCATGTATTGACTACTTACATACAGTTCTCATACATTATTATGTGAATGAACAATTACAAGAACAATAAACTTGTCCCTTGCCAACACAGTAGGCTGTGATTATACACGTTAAAAGTTCTGATTTCCTTGTTGCAATTCTGTTGAAATATTATAATTTGCAATTATAGATGTTGCTTAAAATGTACATATTCTTGGAGGACTACATTGTAATACTTTCAAGCTTCTTAATCATAAAAGTATTAAAACAAAGTTGTGCTGCACCATTCACATTTCCCACAAACTTTTGTGCCTTTGGTTTATTCAGAGGGCACTCAGAAGCTATCATCAATGTATAATTAATCTATTAAGAGTATTAAGGTAAAATCTTCCTATAGAACAATAATCTGTAATCACTGCATCAAAGAGAATATCACAGGGTGGGTGAGAGAAAGGACTGTAAAGTCCAGGAATATATTCTTGTAATACCACCACTATGAACACTTTTCTTTATCATTTATGTATATAATTTCTGTGGGACAGAACATTCATTTTCTAATCACACTGTTTATACTGGGAACAACAAGTATTAGGACCAGAGACTTTTCTGCTGCCCCTAGTTGGTACCTTACCATTCCTTCTTTTGTTTTAACACCTAATAATATGTAGGATTTAAACAAAACTACTGTAATAATAACTGGATTGAGCAGCTAGCTCAAAAAGGTTTTGTATTTAGTTTATAAGCAATTTTAAATAATTATGAATTTAGCTGAATCTTTTATCTACTGCTGTTATGCTACAAAGACTTTTCTTGTACACACAGTGATGCTGGGCATGATGTAGTGGTTAGCATTTCTAGATTGTGAAGCAAACACTTCTTGTTTGCTATTGTTGCAGAAAAAGTAATCTATACTTTGGGGACAGTGGGTTTACTACAGTAGTGATGCTCTAAACTGGCAAATAAAATCTCAGTAATTGGTGGTGGGTGTTATTAACTACAGTTGCTTTTTTCTCTCGTCTATCAGTCAAAAATTATGAGCAGCTATACACAGACAACCATTGTGCAACTTTACACAAATATTCAAAAATAAACAAACTTATCACATGTACAAAGAATGCCATTCTGATGTTGGTTCAGTTTTTAATTATTCAGCAAAAATAGAATATCTGTAAATTAGTAATCAGGTTTCACTTTATTCATATCTAATGTCAACTTTATTTCACATATTAATTTCAGATTAGTTTTTTGTTTAACAACCCTTTCCAGGATTAATCAAGCACCACATCACAATGGTATTTTGAGTATATTTATTTTTGCTTTCTTACTTGTAGGCCCCTCCCATTGAATTAGTATATGTTAAAAATTGGGTTCTCAACCTCAGGTGGGCAGAGAACAGATTGCCCTTTATGTAGCTTTATGCTGAACAACAAACAAACAAAAACGAACTTACTCACAGATTTATGAACAATCAATGTAAAGTATTAAATGTTATTTTTCTAACATATATCAACTGTAGTTTAATAATAAACAGTTACAGATTTAAAGTTATTTAATGTTATTATGAAAAATTATTGTAGAGATTTAGTATAGTATATTTAAGTGGTTTTTGGACCTTTAACATGTTGCTATACTCCATATCAACATCTCCAGTCATGCTCTGCCTGATAGCCATGTATCATGAAAATACCTCTGCAGCATAATTTCCTTTGTAAATGGAATGGTTTCATTGTACAACTGTCATGTCAAAAGCTTACACCACTTCTTATTGTGCTTTCCTTAGGCCATCTAGTGTACAAAGGTGACAGTTTCCCACTGTCCATTTCAACATGTTTAATGCACAGAAATTCAAAGGTGTTGTGTTTAGCAGCTTCACCAGAAGTCTTTATATGAAATAGCATGAAAAACATTTTCATTCTCCACTTGATTAAGATATGCAACAGTTGAATGGATATGCCATAAATAGCTGGTGTTACTTTTCCAACCTCAGATCTTTCTTGATAATTTTGTGTACTGTTGTCTGGAACATATAGCTTTTGTTACTGATCATGATGTTTCTATAGTGTTACTTATTACAAGATGAGGCATTGCTTCTTGCTGAAGCTGGAATACAACTCATTACAAGTCACTTTTTGGATGAAGGTGGTTATCAAAGTTGATTCAAACTCCTTTATTTTTCAATGCAATTAACAACAAGGGATCTTGATTTCTTGGAAATTATAAATCTTAAATATGAATATATTATCATACAAATTTATGAACATCTAGTGGTGGAAAGGACTGTTACCTTACCCTCCAAAAATCAGTTAATTTTCAGTGGTATAAACTACCTACAAAGTGTCATTAGATACAAAGAATTAGTTCTGATACATTTTTTTCCACTGGAACTTTATATTGGTTTTGGTTGTTGTGTAACTCAGTGATTTGCACTGTTTTAATGTAATATAGTGAACCCTTTGTATATTGTAATGATATATAATCCATGTGATTAGGAGAAAAATTCAGTGTAATTGATAATTTCAATACTGAATATAATGGCAACAGACACATACTGTCCCCTAATTGTACCTCCTCACATGATGTGTTATCTTCCATAATACTAATTTTGTTTGAAGTATCAGGTTTTTAAATTCAAAAAAATATAAAAAGTTATTGGTACAAACAAATAAATAATAAAACATGATGTACATAAATCAGGTTATAATCTGAGTTATAATCTGTGTATCATAATTGAATTACTAATGTATGTGAAATTTAACTGAAGATTCCTTTGATGTACTTATCTCAGCAATAACTGTTTCAATGAATTGCTTAAATTAAATGAAAAAATTTCTTCTGTGTTAAAATGATATTCTGGTGTTTTTTGCTCCTTGATATTATAGTACAGGTCATACAAACAGTGACTTAAAAATATGCTGGCTTCATATCATCCTTTTTATTTGCAGGATGGACAAAATGAAGGTGCTTTAAGTACAAATCCAATTGTGTAAGCTTTTTTATAGCAATATATTTGTGAATACTACAATATAATCTTACACTGATGTGATAACTTGTAGATACATGGAAGACTTTAATGTGAACAACTGTTGCTCCAAGAAAATCCTTCTGAAACATTTTGCATTGAGTTTCCCAGTATATAAAAATAACCTTTCTTCTTAATCAACAGTTTTAAAGAAAGCATAGGTAAAAATCTAATTTCACTGAAATTTATTTTAGGACAAACAAATTTAAATTGATTTTATTAATATGGGACATTTCTTTACAAGTTTGTTTCTCAAAAACAGTAAATATTTTTGCAAGATTTTAATGTGTCTTGGTTGGTTCATACTGTTTAATAGTATTTCTGAGGATTTAGTTGCCCTTGCCAAGAGTGATAGATAACGGATGGAATTCCTCCAAATTAGTAAAACTTGCATGATTGGGTGGGCTTCTTATTTACTTATTTTTATTATCTTAAACAGCTTGTCTGTTGGACAATCCAGAAGAATAAATATGTAACATCAATGCCATACATTTTTCAACCTATATAAATACAGATACTGTGGTGAACAAGAGACAGTTAAAGACATCATACCATAAAGTTTTGTTTCTGATAACATATGTGATTATTTAAATACATTACTTACATAATCTTTGGTCCATTAAAGGAACATGAATAATTCCTTGTGGAGATGTGTTTGTTAATTTCATTAATAAATTGTGGTGTATTGTATAACAAGAGCTCAGGTTTACTGCATGTATTACTGGGAAAAAATAAATGTACATTATTTGAGCATTTTTCGTTGCAAAAGAGGTTTAAAATGTTTACATATTTCATTTAATTTGCATTTAGATTAAAAGAAGATAATGTGACTCACAAGAAGAAAATAAAAAATCTAAGTAAAAAGTGTAAGTTCATTTTATTGGATATTCATTATCTATGAACTTCAAAGTAATACTATAATGTTATAAATAAAAAGAATTAGAAAAAATTATTTTCACAACACATTATACAATGTGATAAAACTGATCAGTGATAAATATTTCAAACTTCAGTGTTTTTTGAGAAGATTATTTATTGATGTTGTTGAATATTAATTAATACATGTAGATGAATCCTGTTCAAGTGAAAAAAATTCAGTAATTTAAACAATATTTGGAAGGTAAACTTTTTGTTGAGGTGAACTCAGGTTTCTTTAATTGTAATCCATCATTTATTTTTTTATGTACACATTTACAGAGTTAGTAATATATGGATTTTTATGATAAAAATAGTACTTTGATCTCATTTTTATTTTACTCATCAAACTGCAGGTTCAAAGCTTTGTGAAATTGATGAAGCCATCAAATTCAGCTTAAGTTACACAAATTTAGTAAGTTGATTTAATTTAGTTAGTCAAAACATTAAAAAAACTAAAATATTTGTGAAACATTTATAATACACAATTTTATAATTACATTATTAACTAATATATGTCACAAATGTATGTGATATTTAGTTTTCAGATTAAATGAACTTATACTTTATAAAAGGTATAATTTAACCAAAAAGTTGTCTATGCAGGTTTTTTCATTTTAAATAGAAAGATTAAGTTGATGTTCAAAGGTCTGTGACATAATCATAAGAAAAAAGTTAACAATAACATAAAATATTTATTTTACAGAATATAGAAGGATGTTTGAGAGCCATGAATGAACTCAGTAAGCTTCCACTATCCCAAAACATCTTGGCCAAAGAACCAGATATTGTCCAGACAGTTAGGAAAGTTAGTATTTTAGCAGTAATATTGGTTATGAAGTGAATATAAATTTTGTGTTATTAATGGAAATCATTTAAAGGGTTTATTTAAACGTATAAATTAGAAAAAAAACCCTGAGATATTAGTGCTTATGGTAGTGCCATTAGATATAGATGAGTGTGCATCTGAAGTTCAATGTGAGAGTATTATTTTGTTTATACAGTGTAAATGATAAAATGAACTATTTTCAGAAGTGAAAATTTTCACAGGTTTGCTTACATAACTATTTACAAGTCATTTGTTGTATAGTTCAGTTGTTATGAACTGACATCATGTTATTCAAATCATCTGAGTGAGTGTGGATCAGTGTAGGTGTAACAGACAATTTCTAAATTGAGTTTTACAGCTTGAATTGTAATGACAGAGACAGAAGAGAATCATGGATGTTCTAAAGTAACTGAATCTGCCTATGTGGGCTTTTACGAAAAAGAGACAAATAGTTAAAGCTCTCGATACAGTTGTGATAACCACTAGTGAAACAGAGATTTGTACATATATTTGACTTGTTTTGAATATATTCTAAAATATGTGGATTGTCTGCTGTTTGTTTCTTGTTGAAACGTAATGCCAACAAGTCACAGGCATCTCTTATAAAGAATACAGTCCAATAAAAACATGAAAAGTGTCAGTGAGAAACCAGTTGTCTTTGTTCATCATGTTTTTTGTATACACATTATATGCATATATTTCCAGTTATTAACATATGACATCTGCCATCTTTTTATATCATGGCAAAGCCAAAACGTGCTCTGGTTGGAAAGCAAAGACACTGATCAGTTATTTGAGTTGACAGGTTTCAAGTATTTATTTTTACTAATTGAATGCTGCATGAAGGATATTACAGTTTTCTTTGGGTAAAAGAAGTTTCGTAAATGTTTTATCAGGAGACTGGATATTAAAAGTGTTTTATGTATCAGAAATTTTGTGTCATTTATATTCTATTATTTTGATATTTTTCTGTCTTCTGATGTGATTTTTATCATTTTTAACCACCCAAATCACAAGAGCTCTATTTCTTAGGGCCTCTGGTGGTTTGACAGTAAGTCTGAAAGTTTCTAATTTTAAAAATTATGTTTCAATACCTGTATTTAGTAAAGCACAAATAATCTATTATGTAATATTATGCTTAAGAACAAACAAACAAAAAATGTTTGGGTACCATGACATATTGCAACCAAGTTGGTAACAAATAGGCAGATTACACATTGTAAGATTTACAGAATCTCAGTACATTTCTTTAATGTAAATTTTAAGGACCTTTTATTATTATCATCATATGTAACTCACCATACCTAGTTATTCTGATGTAAGTTATCGTGTTAAACATGTTGCATCTTTTTATGCAACCATATATACAATCTATTGACAGAGATATACATCTTGAAATCATTAGAACAGAGGTACACAGCGTATGGCTTGCAGGCCACATTTGGTTAGTTAACTTATTTTGCATGGTCCATGACATGAAATGTTGATTTTTTTTTGATTTGGTGAAAATATTTTTGTTTGTTATTAAATTATCACAGTGTTGCAAGTTTAAAAACAGTGTTGCAGTCCAAGAAAAAGCTCAAGAAATTTACCAAAAGATAAAAGAATGTTTCTCAGTTGAAGAAGGAGAACACTTCAACTTGGTATGTTCATAGCTTCTGTTGTTTGAAGATGAGTGTGTCAAAAAGTTTTCTCACTATGTTTACATAAAATGTTATTTTAATAGGAAAATAAGTTTTATAATTTTTCTTTATTTGTGATAAAATAGTTGTATCATGTGTTTGTAACTACTGTTTTTAGTTTTATTACTGGAGACAATACAAAGTATTGATATTCTGAACTTATGCATAACATATATTACAAATATTCTACTTAAGATGTTTGAAAGAGAAGTCAAAAAACATCAGCTGTGGTCAGAAGAACTTGAGCAGCATAGTGAGATTTCTACACTGTGTGAGTACTTTTCAAACATTTAAGAATAAGTGGTACAAAGTACTTTATTTATTTGAAGTTGTATATTACAACTAAAAAAAATCCACAATGTAAATTTTGATAATAGCTTACACTTAGAAATTAAATTTTTTATGACTGGATAAGATACATTTAATGGTTGCTTTCCATATTTATTTGAGGTTTCTAACTGATAAGGAATTTTATAGAAATATGGAAATACCTAAATTTGCCATAAAAGGTAACTAACTGCCTTCTTCTATGATATTTGAGATTTACCAGTTGTGTTAATTATTACATTTCTTCAACATTTAAAATGTTAGCATTAATTAAAGCTGTTTTTGATGTCTAAATTGTTAAGTTAAACCTTTATATCACAGAACTAAAATCTGAGTTGTTAAAACATGATTATTTCTATTGTTAAAGAACTGATCAGTACAATACAGTCAATTTATTACACCTATTTTGTATTATACTGTAAAAAATTAAACAGCTTACTAAAATATGTCATAATTACTAAGCAGTGGCATAGCTTTAGAGAGCAGTGAATTTTTAGCCTGGAAAGATATGGAAAAGAAATTATTGAATTTAAAGCTCCTAATAAAAACTATCCCTTATATTAGATGCAGATGTGTTGTTAGTGTATGTATGATACTTCTTACTTCACAGATCTAATATTTCAAATATTTTGTTTCCCCCCCCCCAAAAAAAAATTCTTGTTACTATGTGCACATAGTATATTGCCTTATCTCATGTGGTGAATTCTTACACTATCAAGGTGTTATGTAAATGTCGTGTAAACAACAACCATGTCATGTCGTGTTTGAATTCCCATATCTATTATTTATATTTCCATATTTATATTATTGTTTCGAAGTTTAAACCAATAAAATATGTTGTTATTCATTTAAAATAACATTTAGAATTAATTAGAATTCATTTAGAATTATTCATGTAGAAATTTCTAGAACTAGATAGATCGATCATTTGTATTGGCCTGGTGTCTGTACAGAGTGTTATGTATATACATAGAAATTTCTTGAACTAGGTAGATTGATCATTTGTATTGTCCTGGTGTCTGTACTCTGGAATTCTGGGAAGTTACGCGATTAGTTTATAAACAGACGGCGGTGTGAGGGAAGTGAGTCATCCGTTTTTACTCGAGTCAAGAAGTTGTCTTCGTTTGAGAAAGTTTAAACATTTGCCGTGTGTTTATTCAAATTGGATTTGTGAATAGAGCTAGATCAACTAAAGCGGTGATTTTTGTTCCATCAATCTTTGCGATTCAGTCGAATTACTGATTGTGCTGAGGGTCAACACGCATTGGACTGTGAATTGTTTCTGAACTTACCCATTTAAGCTTCGGAATTTTTTCGTGGGACCAAATTCATCGCCTAGATTGGAATTTTTAATTTCTGATTTGGACTTTCATTCTGGATCATATTATTGGACACAGGCCAGTACCATTTTGTATTGTAAGTGGTTTTGAAGGTTGAAACTGGATATCTGTTATTGCTGTTGGATAATTTATTTTATGTCTGTCACATATAAGTAGGTAATTGTAATAAGTTATACAAGCTGTTGTCTGTGTCTTTCTGTTGCGTTCAGTCTACACACACAAAAAAAAAACGTAACACAAGGCTACTAAATGCAGTTATTATCTTTTAACTCCATGAATTTTTGTTTGTTACCAGTATTCAAACTATCAAACTCAGTGTTTGAACTAACAATTTGTACAGATTTATCAAAAACTAATTTAGAAACATCTTGGAAAACACATATCTATTTGTTACCATAAATTCATGTGTTACCTAAGGCTCAAAAAATACCCCTAGAAAACCTGTTAGTTTATGAGTGAAAGTACCTGTGTGTCTTATAAGACAATTTTTTGTACTTTAGATATTTAATAAAATATTTTGTTGTGTGAACCAACTGATCTAATTTCATTACAAGTCATTTGAAATATTAATTCTTCTTAATTTTTAAAAGACTATTTAGTGAATATCTGTCTTTCAATGCTGTAGGATCAGATTTCAGTTTTTTAAATTTAGTATTACTATTGAAAATAGTTAAACCATTATATATTTAACATATTCAAAATTGCTGTACATTTTCCTTTATCAAGTTTAAGAATTACTTAATTATCTAATGAACTGAAAAGTTCCAGTACAATTACTCACCTCCATACATTTAAAGCTGTTTTCCTTATGAAGTCATTCTAAGCTGTCTGAGAGATTTACATGTCACCAACTTTGTGGAAACTCCCACATAACTGTCACATGAAATATATGAACTTGTAATACTGGATGATGACATATATTATGCAGCAAGACTCTCCACCAGTAATAGGGCAACACACTACCTTTTGCAAATGCTCCTTTCAGATTCATATGCAAATATCCTCATTCTTTTTCTCAACACAGTTGTGCAAAGGATTATCTTTTACTGAAACTTGTTGACTTATTGTACATCAACAACTTTATGTGTTTTCAATTTTCAAATATGAATTCACAGTGTAATGTGAATTATAATTCTGCTGATTTGAGTACAGAATATCATTTACAATTGTCAACAGTTTGAAAGTTCCTTGTCTGTTGAGATCATGACAGCTGTCATCCAACTTGTGATGAGGTCCATGTTGCTCTGCCAGGACTCTCATCTACCATCCATGCTACACCATTTCCTTCACAGAATTTTCAGTGTGAAGTTAAGTGGATGAAACAAAGCTATTCTTTCTACTTCCTACCTTCTTTTGGGTACCTTCACTCTTTTTGAGAAACAAATTGAAGTACTTTCAATTTTTCTAAGAACTTATTTCCAAGGTATGCATCATTCTTTTTTCCTTATTCAATTACTTATAATGCTTCCCAATTTCTTTTAAATAAACCTTCAAATCATAATTTATAGTTTTTTCTACATTCTTCTAATATTTTCATTTATGCTTTATTCTTTCCAAAACATATATTTGTTTTTCAATATTATGTTGTGTCATCTGTACTTGACAGTTTTCTGCATACTTATGTAATGTCCTTCTCTATCCTTACCTGGATATCCAGTTTTTTAGTTAAATTTGCAATCTACAGGTTGCACCTTTAGTTGACTATGTCGCTATCAAATAATTACATTTTATGACTTCATGATTTTCTTATTACGCTTCTTTGTTACCTTCCCTCTCTCTCTCTCCATCTCACGATTGGAGTACTAATGAGCTTACAGGGTAGATTCATACTCTTCATTTCTCACCTGGTTTCTTATTATTGGGAACTTTTGGGTAGAGATACCTTATCTTCCCGTGTCTTTCTACTCAACTTCTCCATTTTTGACCTTAGTTTAGTTCTCTTACTCCATCAAGAGCTCCTTGGCATTGTCACTGATTTTCTGGTATCAGTTGCTGAGACAACCTGAATCAGTCTTCCATTTCATCATTATTTTCAAGTTTGTATCATTGTTGCTCCTGTACATCTATCCTACAACCTCAACCATCCCTCTTCCTCATTCAGTTCCAGTTACCTGCTTTTCACCTCTTCCCATCTTTTCTCTGCCTAAAAATGTCCCTCCCACTGCCCTAATAGTTAGTAACCATCCTGTCAGTTCAGGTCCTTTAGGATATTGTTTGTCTGTCTTTTCCCTCCTCTCCACCATTCATAGTTCATCTTGTCAGTTTCCTCCTAAAAATCTTTTTGTGGATTTAATTATTCAGGTTTATTCTTACTTTTCCCTCCTCCTGTGTCTTTTTGATTCTTCACATTTCTTGCTACATGATTTTCATGCTAAATATTTGGTTTTCCTTTTTCTCCAGGCTCAATTTGACACATTCCAAGATAAGCTTCATTCCTGTTCTCAAATGTCTTGTCCTCCTTGACCCTAGGATTCTTTCATCTTAGCTTATGATTGCTCCCCATTTTCCATTCTTGCATTTCCAATCAATGGAGTCCTTTCTATCAATTTGGAGGAATGACCCCGACCCCTAGTAACTAGTAACAATTTTGTCTTTTTATGATTTTTCTCCTTCATTATCTATATTATTTTCATCTCCTATCTAAAACCATACACTGTGATTCTGTTAGTATCTCTGGGGTCCTATAGTTTGTCTTTTTAATACCTTGGCCAAGATTTTGTCTTCTCTCTTGTCCCTGCTTACTTGATTTCTATGTTGTTCTGGATGTGAAATGTTTCCCTACTGTTCATGTGTTTGGCTCCTGTACTTCACCCTGAAGTCTTGAGGGAGGGGTGTCCCTAATCCCTTGAATTGTAGGGCTAAGGTGAATCAACACAAGTCATTCTTTTCCTCTTTGATTTCTTGTCTCTCATAACCTAGTGAGTACATTCCTGTTCTTTAACCTTGTAAATCCTCTATTCCTTTCTTTTCCCATTTCTGCATCTTTGAATTCCTGTTTTGGGCCTGTTCACATTAAGTTCATCTGACAACCTATCATGTCCCAAGGGCTTTGGACTTGGTGGCAAATCAATTCTCAGTCACACAGGATTATTCCCAATAGGTGGTTACTACATCTTCTTGTATTTTGTTGGATTTATTCCCAGTTGGGTACATCATTGATTAATATTTTTACTTCTACTATCAATGTGTCAAATTTTCCCAATATATCACTCAGCAATTCTGGCTGTGTATGCTCTCACTTAGGACTGGTTTCATCTCTTTCTGTTTGAGAACCCTTTTTTTCCTTTTTTCATGTATCTTGGCATTGATTTGCAATACTGCTTGTTAGTTCTTATCAGTAACGTTTTTTTGCTGGCTCAGTCTTTGGATTTACTGTTTTTCACCAACTGGCATTCGGAACCCCTGCCTTTATCTCATTCAGTCTTGTTCCAACCTCATACATCTCTCTTTCACAGGGAGTGTCATCCCTTCATTTTCACAGATCAACTCCCAGTCAGATATTTCTGACCACATAACTTCTTTTATTGTATTCCTGTTACCCATCTACCCTCTCTGCCTATCAATGAAATTATAATTTTATTCATTGCTGATCTATCAACTGTTGTCTACCACCAGACCATTCTGCTATTGCTTATCTTTCACCCATATCTATCCAGTTGTTCTTCCAAGATTTATGTGTTTCTTCCATTGCAGGTTGTCAGAAAGCTTTGTCCTTGAAATTTCACTTTTTTCACTTCCTTCTTTGTTCTTTTAACTTTCTTCCTGTTGTTCCTTATTCATTGTTCCCCTTGTCTGATTCCTTTTCCAGATTACATGTTCTTACTCGTGCCCTGTTTTAACTCTTGTCAACTTGATCCTTATACCGTTTCTCTTTCTTAAAACTTATGCCCTTTTCCTTCTTGCTTGTAGTAATCATGGATATGATCTTTATGCATTGGATGCCTCCCTTTCTTTGTTTCACAGATCTTAGATTGTTCATTATTTTATTTTCTGACTGCTTGTTTCTTTTTAAGACTTAGGTAGCTCTAAAGAGAGATTTTAACTTTTTTCCCATATCCCTTACATTAATCTTATCCCTCTATACTTTGTCTGATCCTAATCACCTTTAGTGTCCAGTTTGGGTAGTTAGGTGCTTATTGGCATGCATAACACCATTTTGTAGTGTGGATATGCTCACAGGCTCTGTCACATTTAATTTATCCTACTTAATTCACTTTCTGACCTAACACTTTCAATGACTCTAGGAAGAGATCATGCAAACTGGAATACAAACTATCCCCCACATTTACCATTGTCTCCACCATTTGGAAGTCTGTCTCCCTCAGGGTATCACCTCTCTCCATTTGCTTTTCTCCAGTCTACTCACTACCTTGAATGGATAAGTGCCTATTTTATTTCATTACCTGTTTATAATGTTTTCACACTAACTTCTTGGAACCTGCCTTGTGGCTAGTATTACCTCAAATGGTATAAATCTGCATCAAGTCTGTGTAAATGGAAAATGTTAAACGTATCCATCCTGGCTCATAAAGTTTCCACTATTAAGTTGGGGATTTCCAGGACAACTTCAGTAATATGTGTCTGTACATATATTTCATTATTCATTCCAGAAATATTTCAAGCACTGGAAGACTGTTTGCTCGCTTCCCTGCCTTGAGTAGGTTGGATTTTCAAATTAGGTTTTGTATTAATTCGTTGCACTTTCTCCAGTAAAAGCCCTTTGCAGTGGTTAGATTTAATCGGGTCTGGACACTTCTCCAATTTCATCCCCAATGTAAATTCCTCCTACCCCAGTCTTTGAGTGAAAAATGGGAAATCCCTCCTATTTCTGATTCACTAACACTGGGGTAGTTTATTTGAAAAGTTCCTCTCCAGTTGTGCAATCCCTCTGTAGAGAGTCAAATGGGAGGTACAATGCAAGAGGAAGTAGGATAGAAGTGTCCATATTAGTATATTGCATGTCACCTTCTATTATATAATATGTCAATTGCCAGGTAGTATAGACAGCCATATAGGACAAAGTATTCTCCTCATCTGCCAGAAAATTACTTATTTCCCATTTCTGTATGTGAGGTAAGTAAATTTACAATGGAAAACATAACCAATTGAATGGTCTTATCATTACTCTAGCCACCTTATGTATAATCAAATTGTTGTGTGCAAATGTTCAGCTGCTCATGTCTTTTTATGCCTATCCTTATGCTCTTCTCTTTCAAGTTTTCATTTGGGTGAAGAGTGTACACTGCATGAGATATGCAATATCCCATGAGTATTATCCATTTAGTAAGCCCTCACTACAGGGTGGCACGTTTTATGTGCTTTCAACTTTATTCACTTTCCCCAAAGGGAATACATCTAGGTATTTGTAATTCCACCAGCCCCTCCACCACATCAGTTTGGGATCAAGCAACTGTTTCAGAAGTGTTTTGTGGTTTTTTTTCCAGAAAATGTTTAACTGGTGCACATTATTTTTCCTAATTTAAGAATGAAGTTAATTTGGAGTGTGAAAAGTATATTTAATTAGCTATACTCATTACTAGATTGCTTTTTATAATTTATTGAATAGATAACTTGCTATGATTACTAATTAATATTAATTAATTATTAAATTGTATTATTTATTAAAAAATATGTTGTTAAGCACTTTGCTATTTGTACAGTGAATTCTTTTAGTACGGAGATGCACATCAGTTTAAAAAGTGCAGTCCAGCAATCATCTGATGTTCATGCAGAAAATGATGAGTCAAACTCTTTGACTGATTGTACCTGCAGTATTGAAGAAATAAGTGACAAAGAAAGCATCATGGCTAATGAAGAAGATAAAAAGGTAACTGTAATAACTACTGCTACAACAGTGTCTTAAGTGATGTGTGCCATCTCTATAGAAGCAAACATTCAAACACTTGTTTTGGTAAATATTCTCATGATATCTACAAAACCACAGGTTTATGTTGTTATTAAATATTATTTTGTGTAATTATAACATACACAGTTCTTAGTGACTAGTATTACTGACAAACTATTTATGTTACATCTGTTTATTAGTTTTTAAAAACATTTCTACTTTCTAACGTAAACCAAGGGTGTTTTCCTTTATATGTTGATGATATTATACACACTGTATTTACTAAAATACCACTGAAAATATATGTAAGTGTACATAAATGCACAAAAATGGGATGACAGGAACATACTGGATAATATTAAATAGAAAAGTTTATAAAGACTCAAATGAATATACAGAAATATCCCTTTGACTGCAATTATTATACGCTATAAAAACACCTTAGCTATCAATAAATATCATTGGCTATCCCATTACTTCACACCTCTTTAATCACATTTTCTTTGAATTTATTCCTCTTTCTTTAAATAACATTTTGAAATTGTTCATGGAGATCATAGCTAGTACTTTATCATTGTCTCTGAAATGTTTTAAATAACTAAATTCTACAACTGTGAAAGAAGAAAATTTTTAAACTAACATTTTCTTTTTTGCAGCTATTACTATGATTTTCTGCAAAACTTATCACTGTGTTTTTGTGATTTAATTTGAATACTTTTTCACATTAAAATGTGTAAAACTGGTTAAAGACTGATTTATTTGTTATCTGATTTGAACTTTAATAGTTGATAAATCTAACTTTACTCCATAAAATATTTCAGAAATCGTATTTTAATGCAAAAAAAACTTTTTATTCAATCAACAAAGGGTTACTTGTTTGTGGGTGCCCACAGAAATATTTTGAAGAGGGTCAGAACACGTATGTAGGGATTCAGCTTTTACAAGGTATTTCAACAAACTAAAAATAATGTGTTGTGTGTCTTTAAACACAATTACTACAAATATTTAGTTTAACTATGATGTTATGTTTATATCATAATGAGCGCAATTTTTTGTGAAATGTAAGGGGGAAATTCCAAATTGCCTCTCCTGCAAATCCACATGTAATAAGTTAACATTTATTTGCTCTTTCTTGAGTATTTAATAAAAAGTTCATTGCTACAACCAATAATTTAAAAGTATTTTAATATATTTTAAGATTAATGTGTCAGTAAAAATACTGTCTGACAGCATGCAAGATGTATATTAAAATTAATGCATAAATCTTGGATCAAGTTATTTATTGCTATTTAACATACACATTTTAAATATTACTGGTTAAATAATTTTCTTAAAAGCGTATTTCTAGAACACTCTAATTCTTGGTGTGGAACAAGTGTAAAGTATTTGATGTGTTTAGTTATGATAGGAAAATTTTTATGATAGCCTTTCCATTTTCACTGTGTTCATTAAAACTGAGATTTTGTGTGTTATTCTTGTTTAATTGCTAACATGATATTTGTTATACTATCTAATAAAACAAGTTTAGGGTAATTTGTTTAGTATTTAGTTACTGGATTTAAAAACAATTGATTTTTCCATTCATTCTTGGGTATGCATGCAGACATTAAAAGAATATTTGTAAGTATTCATTTGTTTTGTTTAATGTTCTGGCAGTATGATAATAGATTCTTGGTATGAGAAATAATAACTGTTCAAACTTTAACTCAATGATGAACCAAAGAACTGGAGCTTTTAAGTAATCTTAAAACTGGTTGAGCTTGCAGTAATTGAAATTATTGGTAAAGGACATAGCAATAATTTAAATTGTAAAATTTAAACTTAAGATGTTTTCTTGATCATTGTCTCTAAACAGTTTTCTGGAATATTTATCATAAAGGCCAATATAAACTAATAATATGTAAATGATATACAATTCAATAGAAGTAATTTGTGACAATTAACTACAAAACAAATTACAATTCTTCAGAAAAACATTTGTTGTTATATTTCTTTTATATCATATTTGTTTCATTCCTCATTACTGATGATATAAAATAATAGTTTTATATTTATCAGGTTTGGAATTTATTTTGCAAGACTGTTATTTGCAAAGATTGGATATAAAACTGTACAAGTTTTCTGGGTTAATAAAGAATTTGTGCTATGAATCAATTTACTCTTTTTCTTCTAATAGATCATTTTGTTACCTAATACCAAATGGTTTTATAATTTTTATCCTTAATTATATAATTTCAGTGTATTTGTAGCAACAAAAATTAGTTTAATTTCCATAAAATACTTGCAATAAAAAGCAATAAAAATATTTGAGCTTAGTTGCACCTTGACAAAAGGTGCTCTCAAAGAAATTTAGTTTTTGAATAAACATAAGATCAGTAATACTGACTGAATTTATTTGGCTCATTATTTCTAACATATGCTAAAGGTATTATTTAATAAGTTGAATCATGCCATATATGTACATGTAAAAAGTAATTATGTGTGAATTGTTTAAAAACACTTGAACAGAAAGGTGAACCAGTTTTTATTTTTTTCAGAATGTTATGAACACAATGTATGTAACCATAACATAGACTTTAATTCTGAAAATGTAATTTGCAAGAAATATTCCAAGGAATACTCATGATGAAGAAGAAAAAGAACAGTTGGAAAAAAGTATCTCTAAGGTAAATAAAGTAAATTACAAAATCCAGTATCCGGAAGAATTTATAGTCAAATCCAAAAATAACACATAACAAATGCAACTTCTGTTTAGGAAACACCTATTCCAATACTTATGTCATAATGTATGTTTAATTTCCTTCCAATTTGATTTACCTTAACATTTGACCTATGAGTTTTGAAAGCTTATTGTATCAACAACCTTGTATGTAGTAACAGCTTTATAAGTTTGAGAAATATCTACTTTTCCATTATTGAAATATTATGTCCTTAAGATTGTAAAAACTTTTCTACATATTAGAAAATTATGAAAATGATCTTTGACCTACAAAAAGTTAAATAGGTTAACATCTTTGTAAGTAGTATCTGTTGTATGAATATGTAAATGTTTTGTGTATGGATAGTGGTCTCTGGAACACCAAAGGCTTACAATTGTTCTTTCCCATTTCATTTTAGTCTACTTGATACTTTGGAGGGATTTTTTCCACATCAGTAAACTTGTGAGAAAGCATGTGCCATTGTGAGTGCTGTAGTATGATACTGAAGTACCAAGTCATCCTCGTTTTTAGTCCATACTGATACAAATGTAATATCAAACTGTGATCAGTGATGGAGTTCATGGCAGAAAACTCTTATTGAGAATCTATGACTTGTTTTGGAGTTTGTCAAAGGGTGTTTTTAGATGCTGTGTTATGTAAAAGGATACAGAGGACTAAAGCAACACATTCTTAATGGTTGCTTTACCACCTGAAACCTTTGTATCACTGACCTTCTGAACAACCTCAAAGGGACTGTGACACCTAGCTTTTAGTAAATATCTCATAGTGGGTAACAAAACTGAGACTGTAAGATTTTGTCACCAGGATGAAACCTATGATCTTCAGCCTTGTGATCATAAATGTTTTTCATTCTAACATAGGATGATTTCAAATTTTCTCAAGCAATTAACAAGCACCTAACAATCTGGGCTAAAACATGGTAATATAATCCAGTAAGTACATTTCCTTTGGATCATCTTCTAACCATTTTCCTTCAATAACTTCAAGGGACCATGCACTGAATGGCCAAACACCAACTCAATTGAGCTGAACCATAACGTTTTTTGAACCATCTCTCAATTAACAAATTATAATAAATTAATTATTTCATTCCAATCCTTCTAGTTATTGAGACAGTATGCTCACATCATATTTTTCAAGGAAGAATGGAATTTCACAAGAGTACTTTGTTATTCTAGGTGGTACACACACTATTTGATCTGTTTAGCACCAAGCTGATGAACAACTTATTGAAGCAACTCCAATATAAAATTTGATCTATGATCAGACTGAATTTCTTTGGGCAAACTAATAAAAGTAAAAAAAAAAATAATAATCAAAGCCTTTGGTGCTGAAACATTTCTCAGGGGGATAGGTCTTCAAAGTGACTGATAGGTTTGACAAGTTTTATAAAACTGAGAAATACATTGCTTAAAAGAAATGTCTCATAATTTTGTCACATAACTTACTGACACCTAAATGACCTCCCTTTAGAGAGTTCATGGGCAAGTTTCAATATTTAAGAATGATATGCTTTTGGAACAACAATTTGATAAGTGACAGCCCAATTCTCTGAAACTGGCATATCTGGTAATCTTCATTTTCTCATAAGCATACTATTTTTGAAAAAAATAACTATTTGGAACTTTCTCCAGTTCACCTTTTAGGAGCATTTGTAAATAGTGAAGAAATATGCAGATCCTTTTATTGCTCAACAATTAGTTTATTTTTAGCATAAATGAGCCAGATCATTCATGTCCATCATTCTTACACACCAAGAAATTGTCAGCAAGACATTTACTCACAAGAACCCGTCAGATCCAAAATTGTCTGAGATAAATCTATAACATCATCTGAATATGTGTCTGTCATTTGTTTTTGACTTAATTTCTTAGTCCATGCTTGAGACAGACACAACACAAGAAGGAAACAGATCTGAATTCTCCTCAACAATAATATCATCCTCAGATGAAACAGTGATTGGCTCACTAAACATTTTGGTTTTGGCAATGACTTGTCTCACAGCCAAATCGTTTCCCAACAATAATGATACACTCTTCAATGGCAGAGTAGGTTTTATTCCAATTAAACTGCTCATGAAACTAATTTTGATGCTAAATAAATGTTATAAAGAGGAACATCAACAAAGCCATCTTCAATTTCTTGAAGCTTTTGTAAGTAAACAGAAGATAAACATCCTCTATTAAATAAAATGCGCATGTCCGAGGTTGTTTTATTGATACTAACACTCTCTTCTGAGCTATCTTGGTTTCTCGGCAGACAATCAATTCAACTTTTCCGGTTTCGATCATTTTCTTCTTGAGGAATAACTTTCTCCTCTACGTAACTAAACATCCTTTCTTGTCCTTTAGGAGCAGGAACTGTGAATAACGTCATCCGTGACCGAGGTAATTTTCAATATAATTTCACATTCTAAATATTGCTCTTTTAACCAGTAGCGTGAGACATGCGAAAGAAACACACATGTTGAACATAAACCATTAAAGATATTTACCAGATTTCAGGTATCAGAACGTCCTCTACCGTCTTGTATAAAAATAAAGAAAACTGTGTTGTGTATATGAAATCGGTCATTTCGATTTCATCGTATAAATAACATAAATGACATCAAATCGTGCAAGCACTTTGTGGTTTTCAGTATATCGTAAGAGTGATGGTTAAATGATGTAATTATAATAGTCCAAGAGTTGGAGGTCAAGTGATGTCATTATAATAGTCCAAGGGTTAGTAGTCAAGTGATTTGATTATAATAGTCTAAAAGCAGACGATCAAGTAATTATAATAGTCCTAGAGTTGATGGTGGGTGTTATTGAGCAGCTTCCTTCCCTCTGGTGTATCAGTTAAAATCTAGGGGCGGTTGCTGTTACATAAATATTCAAAACAACACCTAATTCTGTAAATATAACTAAGCAAACTGAACTATGATGAACAAAGGCTTGTACTGATTTATTTCAAACTATGCGCATTTTCATCCATTTCTCCCCCATCAGTAATTCAACAACAGTCTGATACTAAAATCTGGGTTTCAATATATGCTAGAGCTAGCTTATTCTATAGTTTGGTTTAAAACAAATCGTAAGCCTTTTTTATGATAAAAATCTTTCAATTAATCTATATATAATAATAAACATACGAGTACACGTGCGTGTAGGTATGGATGGGTGGAGTGCAAATAACGCATCGTGTAACTTTGGACTAAGAAAACAATAAATAAATAAAGAAAAAGCAATCCTCAGAAAAGTAATGGTGACGTCATGAGAAACGTTTTGTGTCTTCTTTTTTTTTAAGGATTACTGACCGACCGAATAATATTAGTGAATGAGCGGAGGCAATAGATTGAAAAATGCTCTATTGTTGAGTGAGATTGTGTTCGGATCCTGAACATTCCCTTAACTAATTTCGCAGATCCAGTGCAAATGTATCAGTGAATGTGAGCTAAGCGAGGTCGGACTTTCGATCAGAAGATCATGGTGTGCGTCTGGTTGCTCCAAAATAACCGCTGTCCGTTTTTTAGGGTTGACGATCAAATCTCACGATGTGTTTAGACAATGATAGCCCAACAGTCACCCATGGGTGTCGTTGGTTATTCATTTCCTTATAATTTGACTGCTTAAAATTAAAGACCATTATGTAAAGATAGCATTTATATGTAAAATTTCGAAACATACAAATAGTCCTTTGAAAGCTTACTCCATTGTAGACATTTTTAAACACAATGCGCAGGTTGGTCCTTCTTCCCAATTTAATTTGTAGGTATGTTGAAAAAGTGACAGTCAATCCCTTGCCATGGACGGAAATTTTGACTAACCGCTTTCCTCTTGTAGTCAGTTCTATTATAATCCGAGAGTCGCAAGTTCGAATCCTCGTTACATCAAGCAGGTTTGCCCTTTCAGCCGTGGAGGCGTTATAATGTTACGATCAATCCCACTATTCGTTGGTAAAAGAGTAGTTGGCAGTGAGTGGTGATGACTAGCTGCCTTCCCTCTAATCATACACTGCAAAATTAGGGTCGGCTAGCTTAGATAACCCTCGAGTAGCTTTGCGCGAAATTCAAAACAATCATCAGAATATTATTGTTTTAGTCTGTTGGTAATACATAATTACATTAGTTTGAAAGGTTAATTCCTAAACAGAAATGGTTTGGGGGCGATTTTTCTAATTTGAAATTTAGAATTAAAAAAATCAGTGGTTATTTTCTAATGTTCAAACATGGCGATTGTTGGAGCATTAATGTTAGTTCTTCTTTTCTTAAATGACGAAGTAACATATTTCTGTGAGACGTTTTTAGGTTTTATTGTGTAACTTCTAGTTTACAATTTAGTTTTTACATATTTTATTCTTCTCATGCAGTTTTCTGTAATTTAATGTATTCACAATTGCTACCTAATTTTTGCTCAATTTCAGTATGCGTAGGTTATTTTTGTCATGATTAACGGGAGTGCTACTGTATTAGTTAATTGGACTAGTTTCTGTCTATGACATTTTGGTAAGGCAACTGTTATTTTTTAATAAACAAAAAATAACAAAGCTGTTAACAATTTGACAACTGGGAGGTTATTGAACTTATGGTTTTGGACTCTCTTGAATAACGATTTTGTGATATAAAACGGTGTTTTGTACATTGCTGGAGGAGTTTCGACGAGAAGTAGAAATAAAACAATTCTTTTAAATGCACACCCGGTGGCTCAGCGGTATGTCTGCAGATTTACAACGCTAAAATCCGGGTTTCGATACTCGTGGTGGGCAGAGCATATATAGCCTATTGTGTAGCTTTGTGTTTAATTCAAAACAACAACCATATGTAAACATGGAACACACCGTGTGTTAGTTACTTTTATTTTTCAAACCCTAACAATTGGGTTTTACAGAAATGGTAGACAGGCCTTAATTGTTTTGATGAAATTTTATCCCGACTAAAAGAATATTTCGAATTAGAGTAGCTGATTTTTTTAGAAGAAGAATCTTCAACTTCAGTGGATTGAACAGATACAGGTATTTGCTCAGATGGCAGGAATATCTTTTTATGAAACGTAGTTTTATGTATTAAAGTGTCATCATCAGAAAGAGAAGTTTCTTCCTGTGGTGTTTGAATTTTCTTTTCATCCAAGTAAATCTTGAGGTCGCCACGTGCCTCCTGAGGAGAAAAATTAACTTGCTAGTGTAATGATTGAATACAACTTTATATTTCTGAACGTTCTTGATCAAACCAACATCGCTGTTCATGATGTAAATGTAGCTTTTCCAGTGAAACATTTATTTGGTGTGAATCTAATGCAGGCCGACAAAATACAGAAAAAATGTGTGTTGGAAAACGGCATTATAAAAGCATTGTGACGGATTTGATATTTTACATTTATTTTAATGTAAAAAATTAAAAATGTTTAATTAAAATAGTTAAAATTCCTTTAACTATTATATAAAACTTTAAGAAACTAATTGCCCTTGATATTCAACACTGAGTGTCTGATTCATTTAAATATATATTCAAAACTGCATATAACTTATATAGTTAAATATGTATTGCACAACACCTCCTTATTTTATAAATTTGTAGAAGGTTCTCGAGTGCAAGAACCAATAATATTTGTTTTACGAAAGCACCAGTTATCATCAGTTCTGTTGCCTTCGCAGAAATTTGTAAAAACTCTCTTCTCAAGCTTATAAAGTTAACCAACAGTGTGCTAATGGACAGAACATTTTTGGTTTGCTACACTTGGCATACTACCCCAAGAGCTATGACTGTGATTAATGCTGATTAATCGGGAAACTTCAGACGTTTGACAAGAACGTTTATGAATTTTGACTATTACAAACCGTTTAACTTAAGCAGATGAACACTGGCGTTAGTATTTTTACAAAGACATTGTATAACTTCAGCGGTGAAAATCTCACATGTGATTAGCGAAGAGCTAGCTCGTTCCTCATTAAGTGAATTGTCCTTATTTCAACTCAAAATTAATTCACTCGTTGTGAACGTTCGACAAGATATCAAAGAAGTTCCGGATTGGAGAGAACACTCAATATTTTTTGTACGTTTGTAAAGCTTTTGTATATAAATCATTATTTGTAATAACTATCGGTAATAACCATTACTGTAAACTGTATTCTTGTTTGTATATTAAAATATATTTGTATTAAGAAAGAAAACTGAATGTCAATCTTGTTGGCGAATACCATAAACTTAATACATTTCTGCATTTAATTAACTACTCAGTGTACATTACAGTTCAACTCAATTTAGGTTATTTGAAACCATAATACCTAACATAATAAATTGGAGGCTCGTTCGAGGTAAATTATAATATGTAACTGAATTAAAGCCACTGGATAAAGTAGAACATTAGTGGTAACCAACTTCTTATTCGTTTTTGTAACTCTATCCTTTTTTTCAATCGTTAAATGAATATTGTTCGTAACTTCCTCTAACTAACATCTGGGCCTGGCATGGCCAAGCGCGTAATCCGAGGGTCGCGGGTTCGCGCCCGCGTCGCGCTAAAACATGCTCGCCCTCCCAGCCGTGGGGGTGTATAATGTTACGGTCAATCCCACTATTCGTTGGTAAAAGAGTAGCCCAAGAGTTGACGGTGGATGGTGATGACTAGCTGCCTTCCCTCTAGTCTTACACTGCTAAATTAGGGACGGCTAGCACAGATAGCCCTCGAGTAGCTTTGTGCGAAATTCCAAAATAAACACTCCTCGTTATCAAATATTAGTTTGCACTTGTGTTGTTGAACAACAGGACTTGAAAGGCATTCTCGAAATTTAGTGTTACCAAAACGAACTTGCTTTTTTACATATTAATTGTTAAACTAATTGATTTTTATCATCCACACCTCATAGTATTCCCTTGTCCCATCAGTGGTTAATGGGCTATACATTAGTTAGAAAAATAATTTACAATATACTTGGTCTCAACAAGAAATAAAAATTCCTTTTTCAAAATAATTTTAGTAACGTCCTCCCGTGCTGACTTTTTATTATTGACTAAAATCATGTATCCAGGCGCTAGAAGTGTCGTTTTGTGAATTACAGTGGCATAAATTGCAAACAAAAAATGGTATAAAGTGTTTACGAAATTTAATAATAAAACTATTATATAAAACTTTAAGAAACTAATTGCCCTTGATATTCAACACTGATTGTTTGAAAATCCTTTATATTATGTAACTTAATTTTTTGTGCGGCAGCTTAGGTTGTATATTTGCGTGTGAAACGGCAATTTATTCACTGTGGGTGCTAAACGGAGTAGGTAGTGTAGAAGTGATTTAGGAATCGTGAGGTAAATCAGTGTATTAAACGGTGTTTTCGCACTGTGGACTACTGCCTGAAAGTTATACCATTTGTTACGCGTGTGAAGTTTCAGTGAAAATGATGATATAATGCCATGTTGTTGTAGTACTTAATTGAAGCTATATATCGCAGGAAACTACAGATATTTTAAGTGTATAAAACATGACATCAATTCTTCCTGTTACTCCTCCTGTAGTCAAACGACTTCTTGGATGGAAGAAAGGAGAGGGAGAAGACAAGTGGAGTGAAAAAGCAGTGAAAAGTTTGGTCAAGAAACTTAAGAAGACTGGAGGGCTGGATGAATTAGAAAAGTCTATTACAACTCAAGATTCAAAAACCAGATGCATTACAATTCAAAGGTAATGTACAAGAATATTATTTTGGGCTGTATTTTGTTGTCCTTCAAGTTCAGAGAGGTGAATATTTGTTTTTCTTTAAGTGTCATTAACTAATAAACAACTTAGTTTCTATTTCAACTCAATATTGTCTATGCTATCTAATTTATTTTACAAAAGTTTAAATCAAAGTTTAGTTAGTGTGTTGTGGGGCTAGTAAAGCAGTTTTATTTATATAATAATGAGTAGTTATGTGAATCATGATGTGTAATATTCTAATAGAACTAATTTTTAACTATTTATTCGTTGGCACAATTAATAAATATCAATTATAGTTTGAAATTATCTGAGAACTTAGTATGCAAAATGAGACATGTAGTTGGTCAACTTAATGTATTTTAAGTTTAAATTTGGATGGTGTGTTGACAATAAAAATTAATATTTAATTAAATAGTTGTATAATTTTGTAAATATAGTTTTACTTAGTTGGTCTTTTATGACAAGAAATATTTATTTCATGCAAATTGTATTTAAATTTTGTGTTTCTTAACCAGATGTTGATAAAAGTTGATTACTAGGAGGAAATGCTTGTCTAGTTTTGATATGACACTGTTCATCATTCAATTATCATTCATCATAATATATAATATAGCACCAGTGGCATATTTAGTGGCATAGTCTTAATGAGGAACCATTGATAATTTTATTCTATGTAAAATTACATGAAATCTAGGTACCACAGAACCTTAAATCCACCACTATATAGCCTTTAAATAAAATAAAAAATATTCTGTCATACATTGTTTATTAAGGTTGATAAAAACTGTGATGTTTCTGAGCTTGTAAATGTCATCTTTTTTGTTCTTACAATAGAAGATATTAGCATTCCCATGGAAAATACTAAAGCTGATCTGAACACATTTAGTATAGATGGGAACCTGCTCAGTAGTATTAGTGAAGAAAAGATTGCTTTCATAGGGGGTAACTTAACTATTCAAGTCATTAAAGCAATGTTGTATTGTCAGTAATAAACTAATAGAATATTAGGATGTAATTATTCATATTGATTATAAGTAGTAAAAAAAAAAGTAGACAGTTTTATAATTCCCACAGTGTGTTTCAGCATAAGCTATATGCACATTCATGTGTGTGTATTTTTATAGTGGCCTCATACATGGCTCTGAAGTTACCTGTAGAGTATGTTGTATTATGTACTCTTTTCTGACCCATAGCTTGACATCAGTGATGGCACTGAGATCTATAACTTGTGGAAAACTTTCAGACAAATGGAAATCATCCATTCACAACAGATTGTCATGAATTAACAAAGTGTCATTAGCAAAATTTGAAACAGCTTTCAAAACAATGTTAAGCTAGCAATTATTTAATTAACTGGACAAAAGCAGATGACAGTTTTGTTTCCGACTTCCATCAGGTGCAGAGAACATGCTCAGATACCAAATCAAATGTTAAAAATTACAACTAGATGCCATTTTACAATATAGGTGATTGGAAATATATTTTCTAAAACTATCCTGTATGCAAGTTCAGTGAAGTACATTTTGGTCACAGAGGAACAAAACAGAAGACAACAGTATGTGGAACAAGCTGACACTTGCTTTACAACCTTATAACATGTTTATACTCATTTGCAGACAATCTGGAATCAGATTCATACCAATTTTGTTACAGGAACGTATCATAATGACAAGCTATGCTGTGAGCAGGAATAAGCATTAATGATTGTATATGTATCATTTGTGTCGCATATGACAGGAGCCACATTTTTTTGCATTATCGAACACTAGTGTACCTTGGCCTAGTAGTTGATAACACTCACTGTTTTAAGGTGGTCAACACATTTTTGAAGAAAAAGTATAAATCCATTGAATGGAATACTTTTCACATTCATCAGAATTCAATCCTCTTGAGAATTGATAAGTAAGTTTAATTTATGTTGGTGTGCTTCTATGTGTTCTTATGAAGTTTGATTATCATGACAGGGCTTATGCTGTCAGTTGTATTATCTATCTTTGAATACAAATATTTTATATCATGTTGATATAAATGTCATGAGTAGTAGCCTTGTACAGTCACCTACTTTAAATATTATTTTTTAACTTATTTGTTTTATGACTAAATGATAAGTATTAAATAGTTTTTGTACAATATTTGGATTTTTTTTAATTAACAGATTTGCATCATCATCTGAATTCTAGTGGTTTTCATATCGCAAAATTCAGTTAGTTTCTGATTTATTTGAGCAATATTTATTTCTCTGGAATCTTTACAGTTTAAATGGTTCAAGTTTTGTGCATTGTATCTTTTGAAATGTGGATAATAAGTGGTTTTGTGTTTAACTTGTGTAATTTTATTTCAAATTATTAAAGCGTTTTCTGTTGCTTACTGTATGATGACAAATTTAACGAGATTGGATACATATATTTTAGATTTACTTAAAATGTTAGAAGAGCATATAGGCTGTAAAATCCAGTTTCTAGTTATGTAACAAAGCCTAGATGGAACTCCTTTTAGATGCACCTATCAGTTCATATTTTGTGTACATAAAATTTACTTAACTGTCATTAAATGATGTCAGTATTAGGTAATTTTAAAACAAATAAAGCATACTGTAGAGACAAAATTGTTTGTCATTAACCATTTGAAGATATTACCACAGCATAGCAGAAAGCAGAAATTTTCAGAAAGTACATGTAAGTAACTAAAGTTTTATGTAACTTAAAGCTTTTTTTTATGATTGTTATTAAGATTGTAGACAGAAGAGTGTATTTGTTTTCAGATTTAACATATGTATTTAAGAAATTATGCCATACTGTCCATTATTATTTTCTCAGAAGTTAAAACATTAATATGTAAGAGACATTTATCATGCTTCATAAGAAGAAAATCAAATAATTCATCAGTACATTCTAAGGGAAGATAACCATTTATTTATAAATAAGTATACCATTAAATAATTGGTTTAAAGTATATGCATTTGTTAAGTTTTTTAAAGATATTTTCAAAAGTTTGTCATTAATATTTGTTTAACGGGTTTATTAAAAGTGTTGGCAAATTTTGACCTTTGCTTAGTGCTTTGACTTTATAAAATATTTCTTATCAGCTTTTGGAAACTTTTTTATCACTGATGTGAAATGAGTAGGCTTATAATTACTTGGATAAGTTTTTTTCACCTCCCTTGAAAAAAAGGAGTACCATTCGGTAACTTCCAGTCTGCCTGTTATTTGAAAAAAGGAAAAATATTAGTATGTGGCTTAAGTATCCAATCCTTCACCTTTTTCAAATATCTGATGTGTAAATATTATCTGGCCCAGGTACCGTATCAGTCTCTAAGCTCAGAAGTAATGGGATAATTTTGTTCAGTCTTGTTCTTTATAGTAGCTGTTAAAGAAAAGGAATATTGCTTAAATCTTTATCAGTAAAAGCTGAAGAAAAATTAGAATTTAACAACTAAGCCATCTCATAATTCAGATGTTAGTAATTCTGTACTATTTCTCAAAGGCATTATTTCCATCCTAATGTTTTACTTCCATTAATGTATTGAAAAAAATACCAAACTGTTAATTCTTTGTATTCAGGCAATCTTTTTATTCCATATACATTTTTTGGATTTTTTTATTTGATCTTTTATAAATTTACCATCATAGCACTCCATTTAATTTTCTTAAGTTTATAATGTTTTTATTAACTCATTCCTCATACCTTTTACAGCCAATCTAGTTTTTTACTTACAGCCATCCTTTGGTTTTGTAATAAGGAACACATCTACCTTAAATATTTAAACATTTATTTTTAAATTGTTTCCACATTTATTTGTATCTCCTGTTAATTCATTTGCCCAATGTGCAACAGGTAATTATTCTCTCATATCTTGAAAATTTGTTTTTTTTTTAATTTAGAACCATAATATTACTTTCTCTTTCTTCATATGAAGAAAAACATCAAATCTAATTGAGCAGTGACCCCTTGCACCCCAATTTTCTTAAGTAACCACTCTGTCTGTGATTTACATATTAGAAGTTAACAATATACCTAAAATGGTTCTGTTCTTAATAGGTTCCCTAAGTAGTTGATGAAGTAAACCATTCTGAACAGTTTCTAAAAATCTACCTCCATGTTCCTCACAATTTCACTCTTAATGTTTCATAATCTTCATGCCTGAAATTAAAATCCATCATAATTATAGCCTCAATAAGAATTGAATTATTTATCTTACTGTTGAGTTTCTTGATAGTTTTGTCTGGTTGTCTGCAATGAATTTCAGCTAAAAACCTTGTACCCTTATAACTAATAATGAAAATCCAGATGTAACCAAATAACTGTTATATTTTACATCCTCAACAAGAACAGGATGTATCTTACATTTCACATTGTCAATTCTTTCCCTCTTTCTACTGCATATCACTATTAAACACATTGTAACCTAATTTCAGAGAAATTCATTTCATCAAAATTGTCTACAATTTAACCTTTCTTTTTTTTGACACCTGTTCTAAAGTCTAAATAGCTAAATGCCTGTCATATGGTGGTAGATGATGTTTTTTTTTTTTTCTTGAAAATTAAATGCAAATAAATATTTTATGAATTTTTTTTAAATATGTGCTACATTGTAGTTACAGCATATGTTTGAAGAATGTGTATTTTCTTTTCTTGTATTTCATAAAAGGATCTTAAGTCATCTCCTGAAGTTGCACTTATTATAATTTTGACTTGTGTATATTCCTTTGACTTGTGCTTCCTGTAATGCCTAATAAATTGAATCATGTGAAAAACTTGTTCTTGAAGTAATATTCATATATCAAGTGTCTGACCTTGTGCTTTATTAATTATGATGGCAAAAGCAATAAATTTTAAGATGAAAGGAAAATTCATGAGAGATAACTTTTCATTAAAAGTGCTTATAAATTTTTTAAAAAATTGTATTAAAGGTGAAAATCATCAATAAAAATGCATTGTAGCATCATTTATTGCATTGAAAATATATTTAAGTTTCTTTTGATGCATGTAGTCACTTGTATTTATTATGCAATATGGTATTATCCCTTATTTGTCTGAACATGCAAAAATGTTTTGTATTATGATTTTAATGATATATGTATGATCTTATTTCAATGGATATAGCATGTATGTCAATGTGTACATATATAACCAAAATTCCTGCCTCATCTATTGAATGTCATCACAAACAAAAATCCATAAAACATTTAACACACTGGGTGTTTAAAATTCACACAATTAGAAGGATAATTGTGGTATGTACAACAACCATTTTTTTATTGTAAAACATAAATTAGCATACCCTTCTCACTTCAAGTACATAACTTTCACAAGGATTGTACATGAGGATTTGATTATACCTTTATTGATGTAATTTTTAAATATCGTACTGGAAAATTGATACTCTCAAAAACTATTATTTTTCAATAAATGGTACCACTTGTATATTAATTTATATTGGTAAATTTATAAAAATTTTGAGCTCTGTACATTGAATCACTTTGATGTAATGAGTTACGTAAGAATAAAGGGCACAACACAAACTATATTCCTGTGCAGTACTCTCAAGAAAAAAATTGTTTTTAGAAAATTTTCATTTTTTCTAAATATTTCTCATTGAGGTATGGATTCTACAATACAACTGCCTGTGGGGCAAGGTTTCTGCTAGTGATAATAATAAACATATTAACATAAAATTCAGACTCATTTTGGATTTGAACTTAAGACTTCTACATGATAATTGAATGCTGTAACATGCAGTCTTTGTAATCAGTTAAAAAATAATTGTGATACATAGAGCAGACTGTTATGTTATTTTGTTTTTTCCTGATATTGTTATAACTTTAATCATTATGAGCTAGCAGTTTTTTAAAAATGAGTTATAAATGATCCCAATAAGACTTTTGAAGATAGAATTCTGCTTTAGACAAACCACCAATCCAGTTTGAACGTTTCAAATAGTCAAACGTTAATGACAGTGGAAACGTTCCAAACATAGTGGCTTTTATTATACGAGTATATAGTACTGTCTTAATTATAACGCTGTGGTGTCTTGGTTTCAAAACTTTTAGTACCAACTGCTGTCAGCTTATTTACATGTGATTTTACACACTTAAACAAAATAAAGGAGTGAAAAAAAAGCGAGAGGCGTTGAGCTCAAAGCCAAGAGATGTGAATTTGATATGAGGATGTTAGGAATTTATATAAAAAAAAGAATTTGGAAACATGACTCTACTGTTAACGATACAGCATTTGTAAAGGCCATACTTAAAGTCGCATGGGATTTATCTATCACTTATATTTGTGACAGCAAAGAAAACTAGTGGCTTGTTGGATCCAGCGGAGCTTCCTTATATCTAGACATAAATGGAACCATTAAAGAATGAGTGATTTAACTTTATGAAGAGGGCGAGAAGTTACAAATAGGAATTGTTAAAGGGTGAAATCTAGATACTGTTCAGAATCAGAAGATGTCGTTAAATGCAGCAGAGTAGGATCAAGTCTGCTTACTTTTGGCACGACTTTAATTATCCATTGAAAATGTCGACTGTTTTAGCCATTTATATTTTTACTCCTTATAAATAAGATAATCAGCTCATTTGGTATTTTTAGAAGACAGTCATGGAGCTTCACTTTTATACCACTAAACAAGAAGAAAAACAAACTCACTTATGTCTTGTGCTCACCTTTTCTACTCGCTTAACCACGGCAGATCATCAAAGCATAATTAAAATTCTATGAAACTCGTAGCTCACTTACTGAACTTTAATTATTGCAATCTCTAAATTTATCTACAAGTCAAGAAAGGGTAGAAGAGAAATAACCTTAATTTTTTGCCAATCTTGAGTTATTAAACCAAAATAACTACACGATTGGATTGCTCATTCTTAGAATTTACGTGATACGCATCAAAACTAAAATAAAAATGCGTATACTTAGTTACAGTCGTGTTACCACTGTCGAGGAGGGGAAAAAAAACCTATTCAATCATTAAGAAACTTTCAATAACAAAGGACTACGATGGTTTTATTGCATTGAAAATTTCCCACGTTCTACGTTAATTACTATACACTGAATCTGAAAGCGATATCCATCTTTCTTCATCACGTACAGATTCTTCACAAATCTATGTATGTTCTTTTACATAACGAGATTATTATCATTGAAATCAAGTCACATTTTGATATGCTTAAAATGTTGACAACCACTGGGTATATATTTCTCTAGACGAATCGCAACGTGAGAGTCATTTATCATTTTAAAACCCCCATGATTGTTTGTTTGTTTGTTTTGGAATTTCGCACAAAGCTACTCGAGGGCTATCTGTGCTAGCCATCCCTAATTTTGTAGTGTAAGATTAGAGGGAAGGCAGCTAGTCATCACCACCCACCGCCAACTCTTGGGCTACTCTTTTACCAACGAATAGTGGGATTGACCGTCACTTATACGCCCCCACGGCTGGGAGGGCGAGCATGTTTAGCGCGACCCTCGGATTACGAGTCGCTCGCCTAACGCGGTTGGCCATGCCAGGCCACAAAACCCCCACGAACACACATCTCTGGTATTTAAACGATTAACAGGACGCTGACATGTCATTTTTGGATCGTATTTGTTTGTACGTGTGCTCTGACAATTTCTTTTCAATATTGTTTATTTATCACTACGACGAAAAGAGGTTTGTGTAAATGAACATATCCTGTTATATTTATGGTAAATTTGAGTTCGGTAAGATTTTTTTTCTTTTTGAGTTGGAGAAAAACTATTACGCGATGAAAAAGAATGATTAGTATTTTCGAAGTTTGTGTAGGTGAATTATAGAAAATCCGCTATTAAAATCACAATAACTTATGAAATTTAAATTCGCAGGCCTCTGTAACTTATGAAATAAAGATAAGTCAAAGTTCTGTTTCAAAAGAAGGTAAATGAACAGTTATTATATTTAACTGATTACTTTAACGTCATTAAAGAAGAAATGTTTTAAATTTATAAAGAGGATAAGAAGGTACAAACATAACTTTTTGAGTGCCTTTTTGACTAGCTGGTTTTTGTGTCCCCCACCTCTATCAGTCGCTACGTGATTCCAGAAGGTAGATTTATAATGATGCAGTAAGATAGATACTTCTAGCATTACAATAATGACAGCTTAGCTTACCATTAAAACTACTTTCGTGCAATTTATTCCTGTACCATACGTTTCTGTACACTATTTTTTCTTCATTGTTTTGGCCACCACCATTCTTTAGTCCTGTTTCAATTATGAAATTTGTGACACAATTTAAGATTTGCCTTTTCTTCTAATCCCAACATTTTTTCAGTATTAAAGTATATTGTTATCAGATATTTTATTACTACTTTTGACGATGACAGTTATTACGTCAAACATTTTTCTTCCGAGAAGTAATGTTCGTATTTTACATCACGCCCAAATTGCCTTCGTCAAACTATTCTCCGGCCTGGTATGACCAGGTGGCTTAGGCACTCGACACGTAATCCGAGGGTCGCAGGTTCGAATTCCCATCACATCAAACATGCTCGCCTTTTCAGCCGTCGGGGCGTTATAATATGACGGTCAGTCTTACTGTTCGTTGGTAAAAGAGCACCCAAAGAGGTGGCGGTGAATGGTGATGACTGACTGCCTTTCTTCGAGTCTTACACTGCTAAATTAGGGACGGCTAGCGCAGATAGCCCTCGTGTAGCTTTGCTTAAAATTGAAAAAACAAACAAACCATCCTCAGAAAAAAGGCGGTTGCTTTTTGTGTCCTGCTACTATGCGCATTTCTAACTCAAGTCGTATTGCGGTAGGGTTATTAACGGAAATTAATAATCGAAAACATCGATTACTTTCTTTTTTTTTCTGTGATCACACAGCAGTTTTGAAGTTCATTTTGCCTGTATATTTACACATATTCCAATATGATACAATATCGAAAGTAATTGCTTAATAATATATTATATATCTGTTTAGAAGTGAACATGTGATTCTTTCTTTCTAGTATATTTCAGTGTTCGGGGGAAACAACGTTTGGACTAGTTCGGGCTTTTTTTTTTTTTTTAAGTTAAAGATTCTCAAATCCTTTCCCTCAAAGTTGCGGTATTGTACTTAAAATTGATTCAACATATAAACTCGCAGAATGTAACTCGATCAGAAGGCTAAACTTTCAGTAATTGTTAATGTCGTTATTAGAAATTGTGCTTTGGAAGCTTGTTGAAGCAGAAGGAATCTGATTTAATCGTAATGTCACATACTAATAATTATACTGTTCACTA
Organism: Carcinoscorpius rotundicauda; assembly: GCA_011833715.1. Classification (NCBI taxonomy): domain Eukaryota; kingdom Metazoa; phylum Arthropoda; class Merostomata; order Xiphosura; family Limulidae; genus Carcinoscorpius; species Carcinoscorpius rotundicauda. The sequence continues at coordinate 52,990,893 of CM022399.1, read as the reverse complement.
TTAAGTGAATATAACATCATTATCGTTGAATACATATTGCTACTTGTCAGGCGTGTGTGTACCTGCAAGCAACATCGTGTAATCAATAATTATTTAGAGAAAAAACTTAAGACGTAGTTGTTGGTTGTTTTTGGTACAAGTCTGCTTGTATTTCAAGGTCTAGACTTGTAGCAAGGTTAGAAACAAGTTGAGTAACCATCGTTAATGCGTCTGGCTATTCGCTAAACTGTTTAGTTTAAAAAGAGTTCGTAACCTTATGAAAGTCTCATCATTTTATTTTGTGAGTGCATGGAACTCGTCTGTCCTTCTGACTGGTGTTGCGTCTCGAAACATCCATTATCATCACAGGGTAGAAGCGATAGAGCTGTGACTATCAGTGCATTTTCTTGAACACAAAAATAGATTGTGCTATCGCAGTGAAATGTTTTAACAATAACGAACTTGGTACTTGAGTACATTAACTTTAGCTAATTTTGTGACACACACCAACTATGCCAGACGGTTTTTCATATAATTTAAGCTTAAGACTGTAATGTGGCGCCTTACACTCATCATTGTCTAAATTTCACCAAGTAGACTGTGTTGGGTATTAAAATATAATAGTGTGAAAGAAAGGTACATTATTTATAAAATTAGCGCTATTTTCACTATTATGTCATTGTTTTGGAGGCGCACTTTTATGTCTTTAAGATGTTATGCTTATGTAGTGTAAAATTACGTTCGGTACCTGCCCAGGCGTTGAACATATAGGATTACATAAAGTTTACATGGTAAAATTTTCAAACTTTTTTATTGAAAAAACAAAATTTCATTTTAAAACTTCTGTGAAAACGTTTTTGTAAAGTATAACTGCTTTCTTTAAAATATGTTTCAGACGTTTTACTTTTGTTTTGGAGGTTGGTTTAGTAGTCTAAGAGTTAAGATCAATACGAAAATTAGAGTTGTATTTTTTATTTTACTCGGAGGGTACGAACTGCCTTATTCAACTTTAAAATACTTAACGCTGTTTGGGACTGTGTATTTCTGGTTTTCTAATTCAAATGGTAAACGAAATAAAGCACATTTAAACTAGTTAAGTGCCCTAACAACTAGGCGGTTTTGCAAGTAGTATATTTGACTTTGTGGGTATGTTGACAATGAATATTTCGCTTTTTGTATCCAGACGAGCCGTTTTTGCATATAAAATTCTCAACAAGTGGGTTTCTCGACATCACTGAGAACTTTCTATAGTTCATAAATATTGAACATTTTTAAAACCTAAATTAATCAAACAATGTTGTTACCTGTTATTATTTAGCGAGTTTAATTAGGTTGGCTTCTTTGGGAAGGAGGTATCACTGTTGATGCTTTGAAGATTAGGGGCTTGGGAATTTTCGTGGTGTTAGTGTGATACCAGTCAAGGTTATTTATTTAGATTTTTCAAGAATCCAGTTTGAGATCTGGTGCACGGGTCTTTTGTGCCAGCGTGTAGCGACCTTTTTTGCTGGGGAAACTTTTGGGGAAATTGAGAAATGAATGATTCCTGTGCTGGAAGGGGTATGTTTTTGGTAACTTACGGTGTCTGTTGCATGTGAACTTTTGTGATTATTAGTTATTCTTAAGTGAAGGATTAATGTTCACAAGAAATACCCTTGATCCTGTATTATAAATTTTTATTTTTTCAGCACAATTCTGTTTGGCATGTATTAAAAAAAGTAAAAATCGTTTCACGTTCTTTATTCTAGTAGTAAATTATTACTTATTTGTACACTGCGAATTAGCACTGAATTGCAGAGAAGCAAATGTTTTTTAGTTTTTTTTTATCTTTAACTCACATTCTTAAGGTGGAAAATGTCATTTGAGGTAAATAATGAAAGTAGTTGCCACATACCACCAATAGTTTTTGTTTTTTTAAGTAGAGTTGTGGATGAACATAATTGGTGATTCTGAATTTTAGTTTTTGCAATTATTATATATCTAGCTTACCAGCAGGCCTTATGAAACGTGCAATAAATGCATTTAGCATATGATGAAGAAGGTTAGGGCGTGTGTATTAAATTTACAGTTATTAAAATATTTAATTTATTCCTAGTTAACCTGAACTTGGCCATTAATAGTTTTGTGACGTTCTCCGTAAAATACAATAGAATATTTTTTTTTTTTACTTTTTAATTATAATCCTGGGTTAGATGGGTAATAGTTACGTTTTTGCATTACAATTTCATTGATAAATCTTGTGCTCTTAATGACAACCTAATTTATATTGTATCCATACTTGAACCCATAATTTGGGCTATGATTTACAAACATGGGTTGTTCTACCCACTATGATAATGGATCTTCCCTGTCGGTGTGTACGTAATTCGCGAGCGTAAGGTTTGTGAGTGTACATGTAATTGTGTGTTGGAAGAACTAAAATGTACTTTCTTTCAGCCGAAGTAGGAGTCAGGAATTCCTGTTGTAGGATATTAGTGCTTGTAGTAAGGGCTGTTCTTGTATTAGTTAAAGAATAAGTACTTCAGTAAACTGCCATTTTAAAACTGTGACAGTATATATAAGGTAAGTTAAAAATGTGAAGATATCTGTTTGTATATTATTCCATAGTTGACTTCCGATGTTTTTGCAGAGTGAGTGTGAAGTAATTGATTGGCCAATGTTAAGCCTAGCGAGTTGATATAAATGTTTCTTGCCTACAATTAGTTAGCGGTACCAGTTCGATAGAATAGCTACATAGAAAGCTATCATTTGTGACTGATTTTAGTGTATAAAATGAACTTTCGGATTAGTTTCTTGTAGTTCTCTGGTAACGTTTTATATTTTAGAAGTAGAACGTACAATCAAGTACCATTGGAAATAGCATTAATATAATTGATATTGTTAATATGTGTGTATTTTTGTTACAAATTTATCTTTTTTGTATTTTGTAAATAATTCGAGAATTCTTCTTTTAATAAGTAACAGAAATATATTTCATATCTTCCCGTTAGCTGCTTCTCAGACATTAACTAATCCATTTACACAAAATTGTTATTTTCCCTGGGTGTTTGCCTATAAGATTTGCATACTAACTTTTGCCTCAGTTCATACAACAAACATGAAGTGTGCTGGTGCATGTTGCAGTCTGTTTTAGTATGGATCATGACTTAGTTACTAGGCCTCATACTCCCATCTTTTCAGTCACAAATGACCTGTTGGATTGTAAATGTAATTTGATTTACTTTAAATTTGCTCATCTTTTGCCTGTGTCTTTTATTATAGCAGACACTCTTTAGGATTTTTGTCTTTCCTTATTGCTTGTTATGAGGGCTTATGTATTTTCCTTTCTCTATCTCCCTGCTGGCACTCAAATTCCTTATCTCTCTCATGTTTATAACTAAACTCTTTCTTTTCTTTTTGATTCTTTTTTTTGTATCTATTTGACTTAGAAATCTGGATACTCATTTCTGCAACTTCATCTTTTTACATTCCCTTCTTTGTGTTCCAGAGACATTTTCCACAGTGGTTCATTTCCTCCTCTCTGCCAGTTTAACCTGTTCTATTACTTTTGCTGTGACTATTTACTTTGATTCCCTGATATGAAGACTTCCTGTCAAGTTGTATTCCTTTTTAATGTACATCTTTCCACTTGTGTTCAGTTTTCATTGGGCTTTCTTTCTTTGACCAGACATCTTTGGTGGTGTTCATTTCTCACTGGAGACCTGGACTGTTGTTGTATGGCTTCAGTCCCATTTATCTTTGTCTTCTGTTCTTTATTTCTCTTTTGTCACTGACCTCCTTTTCTGACTCTCGTGCCTGTCTGGGTCCTTAATATGTTTTTTTTTATACTTTCACATATGTCTTATATGAGCTGTTGGCTTCTTGCTCTTTTTACCACCATTTCTTTGCACCTTATTCTCTCCTTGTTTTAGTAAGTCTCATTCAAATGTCTGTGCTGTTGATGCTTTTTGCACTCTCTTCTAATGCACTTTTATAACACCCTTAGCAAGACCAGTTTTTTTAAAGATGGCACTTGGAAGGATTATTGTCCTTCCTTTTGTCTCTCATGCTTGTGATTGTTTGGAACCAAATAATTTGTGTATGTGGGTTCTTTGTTGTTAGTTATTATGGACTTCTCAGAGTCTCTACCATCGTCTGTTGCTATCCTGGGACCTCTCTTCTTTCATGAATCTTTTTCTTTCTGCCCATGTAGGTTTTTTTCTGGTGTGGATGCTTGCATTTGTTCCAATCTGGTTGATTACTTTTATCTTTTCCATATTTTCATTGGTTCATTGACTACATCTTCCAGGTGAACATGTGGATAACTCCCTACATATTCATCACTTTTCCTTTTCACCATCTGGCTGTTTTGTCTCCTGTGGAATTTTGATTAGCATCAGTTATCATACATGAGTCAACACAGTCTTTGAAATAGATAAGTATCTTCCCTTTCCACTAAATCAGGTGGTTGATTTTGCCTCACAGGGTACCTTATTATCCAAAATCATTAAGCCAGGATAAAGGAAGGTGTTTAGCTTATCCTTTGTCTCTTCCAGTGGTCATTTTAAGATGAGGTATTCCACGAGACCACCTGAGGTATTCTTGTGGTATGCAAATTTACTCAGTTGTTTCAATTCTTTGAATTACCATGCAAAAAACAAAGACCTTCCAGCTGGTGGTCAAATAGGAATCAGGCTTTCTACAATTTCTCCAGTGTGAAGTCTTTCTCTCTATTCTTCAAATGGTGTATGGGAGACTCCCACTAGTCAGTTTGTAGTAAATAGGAATGAGCTTAAGGCATGTAAATATCACAGGCAGATGTGTGAGGGAGATTGTATTTGTGTGATAAGGTGGGTATCTTTTTGGAAATATATTTACAGATTAGGAAAGTGTTAACTTGAAGATATGATATGTGTATAAATATGTATTCAGTAAAAAAAAAAAAACTGTTGTGTTTATTATGCACATTTTTATAAGAAGTTTTAATCAATCTTTTGTAATGTTGAACTAGAACTAATATTGGTACAGTATTTTAACATCATATAAAAAATTGCTTATAGTACTCAGGGTTTATGCTGTTCCCTTTCTCTAGTAGCTCTCCACCTGCACTCATTTCCCTCTTTGGTCATTATCATCAAAGTGTTTATGCTGTTAATGCCTCTTGCATGCTTTTCTAATACTTACATAATGCCTTTACTCAGACAAGTTTTTTTTTTAGACTCTTGCTACTTGGGAGGATAACTGTTGAATGGGGATCTGGGCATTTCTCCAGTCTCTCCAGTGTGAATTCTCCCTCTACGCTGTTCTTCAGATTGAGTTCAGGAGACTCTGGTTGCTGTTGTCCAAATTCTTAGGCTGTGGATGCTTCTTGCACCCACATTTAATGCACTTAATTATACACTTGGTATAATCAGGAACTTTCATGTATATATAGTCAGTCATGTGATCCTGTAAGGACAATTGTCCTGTGTAAGTAATAACAAATACATAGTATGTGTTTATTTTCTATTAAGGATTGTTAATTTTATATTAAAATTTGTGTTAAATTTTGTTTTTTTACTTTGACTTGGCTAGTGAGAAACCTGATATTAGTTGCCATCAGTATCTTGAGAGAATCTCCTCTTATCAAACATAACTATTTGATATAGCTTGAACATTAAACCACTTTCACTTGGACACATCACATAATTATAACAACAGAAAATATAAATATGCTAATTTAGAAACTGATTGTTTCTCGTGAGGTACATCCAGTAATACTTGTGGTCTGATGATGTTCATTTTGATATTGGTTGTTGGATAGTGAAATTAAGCAGGCTAGGTATACTTAGTATTTAGTAAATGTGTATCTTTTCTTTTATTAGTGTTAAGGTACATTTATAATTTATTTGATAGAGAAAGATTCAGAACTCTTGTTTTTTTGTTTGTTTTTTTCATTCACATAAACTTGATAGCATGTTTAGTGTATAGGATGTAAAAGATAACCATATCCTTTCTACCTGGGTTAGTTTGTTTCATGATGTACTTATTTTTTAAAAACATCATCTAATTTGTATTAATGGTTGTAATTTCTTTTCTAGAACATTTGTTTTTTTTCCATGTTTATTTTTTAAATACATTTTTTTCTAAGATTTCTTTCATGAGTATGCACGATCATTATCAATAACAGGAAAAACTTTTATAATAAAATATGTAATAGTTTGATACCAGACATCAGTTGAAATATGGGTTGCTCTTTATAACATTATACCTTAGCTTACAGTTTCTATTTCATGCCTCTTATTAATCTGGGAATTTATTTGCTTCCTTAAGACTTGTGTGATGTTTTCAACACTTTTTTGCTTATTGATAGGTAGTTTAGTTTTAATATAATCAACTTGATGATTAGATGTAGGTAGGATTGGATGAATTGTCATGAATATTGATGTTTTGTTTCATTATTTTTACACAGATTCTCACTACAAGTCTAACCTTTATTTGTTTTTTCAAATGTATTTGTTGTTTTGTGACTTAAATACATGTATATTGGAAAATACTGGTTTTATTGCTGATGAACGTTGTGTTTACTACTTTATCATACTTAAGCAGTAAGCAATAAATGTAGCTTCCAATATTTTGTAATGTATTGTGAGGTTTTGGTTACCACACATGTATGTAACACACACATATACACTGACAGCTGAATAAGCCACAGTGAGAATACTTGTCATTCTTTATAATTCCCATATTCTTATACCAAGGGCATGTCATAAGGGTTCTGCTTGAATGAACCTACTGATAAAAGTTTGGATCTGAAATAACTGTCATGATATCATATGCAGTGTCTTAAGTATGTATAAAGAAGGTAGAATGTGGTACTGGTACATGTTAGAAGAAATTAATATAATAGTGCTCCACAAATAAACCTTGACAAAACCAGTGTTTAACACTATATACTAAGTTATGTTGTCACACCATGGCCTAAAGAAGCATAGAGAATTATCAGCAGGGCAGAGAGTTTGAATAAAAGCTTTGCTTCATGCTGGTTGCAGTCTCCTACAAATTGTTACACACTTGAAATGTTCCCCAAACACTGAAATTGTGAGTGGTTGATTTGAAAATGGAAAAGGAAGAACTCCTAAACTTGGTGGTACTGGGCTTAAGTATCTTCATTCATGTACCAAATGACAGAAGAGTATTCAGATCTACAGTATAAAGAAGACTTGATGAGGATGGACTATTTTAGTTTTATTATACAGTTCAGAATTGTAAAAAGGTCCTGAATAACAGTACAGGGTGAAAAATGGAGTATTTTTTTTTCTCCTCTCTATTTCATGTTGCATGATTGTCTGGGTGATTGGATGTTGAAAGGGAAGAGTAAAAAAATGTGCATTTTTTAAATTTAATTTTCATTGATAATATAATATACTCTATAATGCTAAGTTATCAACCATCTAAGTAAAATGGCTGATTATGGATAGGTAACATACCAACTTCCCTTTCATTTAATGGAAATGCTTCTACTTTAAGTTTTGAATAGGCCAAGGCATATACACTGCTTTATGACACATCTTTCAACAGGTTACAGGGTGCTATAATTAGACAGGTTAACCCACTCTTGCTTTACTTGCAATAACAAATGTGACCAATACTTACTTGTGGATTCTTCAGGGAAGCAAAGTAGCCAAGTTTTCTCCCAAGTAAGTGATACTGGCAAATTTCCCTGTCTTATTGGCCAAAATTTAATGATTATACAGACCTGAATAAGTATCGTATAGGGTGGAAAAGCACCTGAAAATAAATAATCTTACATATATAATTGTTTGAATGTATCATAGCAGTAGTTAAAAAAACCTTTACTTTAATCTCCAAATATTTTTAAAGACTCAAATTTGTGAATTTACAATATTGGACTGTTGATGTTTGGAAAAGAGTGTTAGGGATACACAAGTCAAAGTTTTAAATATCTGGTTTAAAGCATAGGTTGTACATCCAGTGAAAGATGCTTACCTCAATACATAGCACCTACTGTAAAGCATGGAGGAGGCATTGTGATGGTTTGGGGATGCTTTTCTGCTGAGGCATCAGGAGATATTTGCAAAATAGATAGAATAATGGAAGTGCAAATACCATCAGATACTGATCCATCATAGTATACCCAGTAGTTTGCCTATTGTTAGTAAAGGCTTCCACTATGAAGAAGATAATTACCACAAAACATATCCAACCTATGGAGAAATTACTTAACTAATTACATCAAATGAGGTAATTGATCTACAGAGCCGTGATCTCAAACAACTGAGCAGATCTGGGATTTGATAGTTCAAAAAACTTGGCAAATCAAAAGTTATCTTTAAAGAAACTTTATAGGAGTGTGTTAGTGATGTCTGGAATAAAATTCCAAGGAACATTTCTATTAAATATGTTGTAACAATGGCTGAAAGATTGTCTGCGATAAGTAAAGCAAAAGGGAGAGACAAAATATTAACCTTGTGCCAAGGTTAGGAACTTTCACTGGGTTTTTATTATATTAAATATAAACATTAGTATAGTTTGTTTCACTTGTAACTTTGATTGCTCTTTGAAAGTTGTCTGAAGTCATCATGAAGGCATAAATCAGATAAGAAGCCCACTTGAAGTAAAAATGTGCCTCAGGATGACTGTTATGAATGTTAATACTTTTACCAAAATAAAGCAGAGATCAATGTTTTGACCTTCTTAGGTCATTTCCAGGTCAATAAATAGTTTGCAATTGACTTTTCCCAGGCACATCTTAAGGACAAGAGGGTAAAGGGATACAGAATTGTAGGGGGCATTGCAGTTAATGTTAGGTTATTAATTAGTATAGGTATAAAGGTGTTCCTTTATATTGGTTTAATTTTTGGTTTTAGCTGTATAAGTAGGACTCCTTTGATTTTGTTTGTTTATGTTTGTTTCCATACTTAATATCAAGGTGTTTTCTATGTCTATGTTGTGTTTATTTGATTTGCAGTGTTCAAAAATGTGTGAAGGTGTTTTTTGTTCCTTGAATCTGGTTTCCATTTTCCTTTTAGTTTCTTCAATATCAAAGATCATCCCATAAGTAATAACTGACAATTTAATACAGAAAGTGCATTATCATTTCTGTTTTTGTAGAAGGTTTTAATTACTAAAATATATAGTAGGACGTGTATAAAAAATGTTCAGACAAATGAAAGAAACTAACCCAACTCCACTTTTTCAGGTCATAAATCAAATAAACCCTTATGAAGATGGATGTGTCTGAGGAGTACATTAGGCATATAATAATTTGAGTTGAAAGAATGAGTGCAGCAGAAAACCACATAAAACATTCAAGGTATTTATGGTGAGGAGTCTCTCAATTAAAGAAAATATCAAAGGTGGTTTTAGAACTCCAGGTGACAACAGCTTAAGTGATGTGCCATGCGCAGGTCATCCTGTTGAGTTTAAAGATGACTTGCTGCTGACTGCACTTGATGAAGATTGTGCTGTAACTGTAGAACTAGCACAGATGCTTAATTCAAGCCATGCAACAGTTCACAGTCATTTGCAACAGCTTTGAAAGATGTCAAAATTTGTAAAATGAATCCCTCATAATTTGACAGAATCCAATCTCAGAGAAAGAGGGGACATTTGCACTCTCATGAACATAACTCAATTTGTTTGGACAGATTAGTGACGGGAGACAATGGCTCAGTGCATGCAAACTGGCTAAAGCACAGCCCAAAATGGACCTCCACCCTAAGAAAGTCTTGTTAAGCATTTGGTGGGATATTGTTGGTGTGATCCACTTTGAGTTGATGCCACTCAATGTAATGATTACATCAAACTTCTGTTGTCAACAGTGAGAATGCTTGAAAGTTGCACTATAAGAATAGAGGCCTGCTTTGGTCAATTGTAAAGGTGTCATGTTACACTGATAATGCACAGTTCATACAGCAAGGATCACATCTGCAAAGATTGAAGAACAAGATTGGGAAAAAACTTCCAAATCTTCCATATTCTCCAAGCTCTTTTCCATCAAGATAGTTCTGCAAACTTCAGAATGGATAAGTAGATAGAACAAGGTCTGGAAAATATGGAAGATGTCATATTGTCAGAACCACCGTCTACATTCTTTTCCTCCAAACCCCACAAATTTTATACAAGTGGCATTTAGAAGCTTCTGAATTGTTGGCAGGAAGTTAATAATAATAATGGAATATACATTGTTTACTAAATAACATTAAAAGACTTTGAAATCATTTCTTTTATTCTGAATCTAAAGTTGGACTAAATGGAGGATAACTTGAAGTCTTGGTAGTTGTATTTTATAAATAATGTTGGTGTTTGTCAGTGTAGTTTTTACATAGTATGAACTTTAGTTTTGTTCTTAGGTTTTGAATAAATTTGTTGTTTGCTGGAATGTTGTTTTTGTTAAGTTTCTTTTTAAGTGTTGATTATTTTGACATCAGGGAAAAATAACCAACACTGACAAACACAACACAAATATTATTTATAAAATATAATGCAATAACTACCACAATTTCTGTATTGGTGAAAGAAGCAGAAAAATGGAGACCAGACTTAAAAAACCCCCAAAAAAACACCTTCATATGTTTTGGAACTCTGCAAATCAAATAAATGCAACATAACCATAGAAAACACCCAGATAGTAAGTAGGGAAATAAATATAAACAAACACAAAATCCAAGAAGCTCTACTTACACAATAAATAAAACTGAAATTAAACCATTGTAAAGAAACACCTTTATCCTATACTAATTAGTAACCTAACATCAAACTGCAATGCCTCCTACTATCCTGTACCTGTTTACTCTTGTGTCTCTAAGATGTGCTGGCAACAGTCAGTTGCAAACACACTCTTTATCAACTTGAAGGTGACCTGAGATGGTCAATGTTCTCTGCTTCACCCCCTCGGAGTGGATTCCTGTACGTGGTGAGGGGACCTCCCAGGGAAGGTTCTGTCTGGTTACCTTCTCTGGGGTCTAAACATCCACCCACGTGTTTGCTGTGTGTGGCGACCCGTGAAGGGGAGGAGAGGATCCTGGTGGTTGAGGGGTCCAACCCTAACACACCACTTTGGCCTCGAATTCCTGTAGACGGGCGGCCCTTGGGTGGCCCACCTTGGGTCAATCGGCTGGTCCACCTGGGCTAGAGCCAACCAAGTACCAGTGTTGGAAGTTCTCAACGGGTGTTGTGGACATTGTGCCTGATGCTGGTGTTTGGGTATAGTGCTCACGAAACCCTGGCGTTGCTGCATTGTCCTTGCATGACTTTGTAGCGCGTCCCCTTGTAGGGCTCCATGGTGGGTTGGGTCAGTGAGTACCGAAACTTTTCTCTTTCCTATGGATCATACAAAAAATTTAAATAAACTTGTAAAAAAACAGTCAATGGGTAAGCGACCACTTAAATACTCAGAACAGCAATCTCCAACATCAGTAACACACGTACCTCATTTTTTGATATTGCATTCTCTTTCAGAAAAACCTTTAGGGCAAATGTCCCCTTTTTTTTATTCAAAAGGGGCTAGAGGGACTTGCTGGCTCTCCAAAGTCAGTAAAGAAGCTTCGATCTGGTGACATATTGGTTGAAACATCCACATCCCAACACAGTGAACTCCTCTTGAAATCAAAGGCAATTGGCGATATAGCTATTGAGGTTACACCCCATGCTACTTTGAATACTTCACGAGGAGTTATTGTTGAAAGGGATTTGAAGAATGTTCCTGAATCTGAGATTCTCACTGGTCTCTCCACTCAAGGAGTTTCTGCAGTGAGACGCATCTCCACTCACAAAGATGGAGTTACACTGCCAACAAATACCCTCGTTTTAACATTCACTTCACCACGTGCACCCGCTACCATCAAAGCAGGTTATCTCATTTGCAGGGTTCGGCCATACATTCCAAACCCTCTTCGATGTTTTCAATGTCAGAGATTCGGCCACTCAAAGACATCTTGTCGTGGTTCCCTGACATGTGCTCGTTGTGGAGGCAAGGACCACGATGCCTATGATTGTGACATAAACCCACATTGCATCAACTGCAATGGTTCTCACCCCTCTTACTTTCATTCTTGTCCAAAATGGTTGGAGGAAAAAGAGGTGCAGCGTTTGAAAACGACACATAACATTAGTTATCCTGAGGCTCGGAAATTGCTGTCCACAATCCCATCTCGGACATATGCTGCTGCACTCCATTCCACAACTACAGTGGAAGTGCAAACAGATCTCTCTGTGCCTCCAAGAGAATCCTTTTCAAAACAAATGAAAAGCCTTTTGCCCTCCGTGGTTAAAAAAGTAGATGAATCGACTTCCACACCCATCTCTGTTCCTCCCATAACTTCCAACAAACCTCAAGATCCATGTCCTTCAGTTTCAAATACAGGCATTTCTTCTGATACATCATTTTCTCCCACCACAATAAACAAAACAATTATTTGTCCGCGTCCTCAGTCACTTGATTCCTCTTCCAATAACAAAAACCTGCCCACTAGACCCAGAGCAGGATCCATGGAGGTTGATAGACCTCGTCCGCAGAAAGACAGTAAAGAAAAAAGACGAGGTCGTAAACCAAAGGGTTCTCCAACCACTTCACCTGCCCATCCTTAAAAATGGCCACCTTGATACAATGGAACTGTCGAGGTTTACGTTCTAATCTTGATGATATCAAAACGCTGATTGCTTCCTACCATCCTGTTTGTCTTTCTTTACAAGAAACATTTCTCAAATCTGCTGATACAGTCTCCATTTGGCAGTTTTCTCTGTACAGAAATGACAAGTTGTGTGATGGTCGAGTACATGGAGGGGTGGCACTTTTGGTTGATCAACATGTGCGCACCCTGTCTTTGTCACTCAACACACCCTTGGAGGCCGTAGCCATCCGTATTTCCTTGGGTCGTACCATCACTGTTTGTTCTCTGTACCTGTCCCCTGGAGTGACATATGATCAATCAGACCTGGATGCTCTCGTTGAACAGTTGCCATCTCCATTTCTAATCCTGGGGGATTTTAATGGACATCATCCACTCTGGGGAAGTGCTGTTATTGATGGGAGGGGTCGATCTGTAGAGCAGATGCTCTTTGATCACAATCTTTCTCTTTTCAATACTGGTTCTTCCACATACTTTCATGCACCAAGTCAGTCATTCACTGCCATTGATCTCTCAGTTTGCTCCCCTTCATTATTCTCCCATTTTTCATGGTGGGTTGACAGTAATCCACTAGGCAGTGATCATTTTCCGATCGTTTTGAGAGAGACTGGCCGTGATCGATGCCACCCTACCCGCGTGCCCCGGTGGAAGCTGGATCAGGCAGATTGGTCCACTTTCACTGCTCTCGCAGAACTTGATCCTGCCATCGTAAATCAGCCATCAAAAGACAACTGTGTTGCAGCGGTAACTGATTGTATTATACATGCAGCTGCTCAGTGTATTCCTAAAACCTCGACACGTTTCCCACGATATCCTCGTCCATGGTGGAATTCTGCTTGCAACTTAGCACGGAAGGCTCAAAAATGGGCCTGGGATAGTTTTCGTAGATATCCCACACTTTCAAATCAGGTTGCTTTCCAACGGGCTCGAGCACATGCTAGGTGGGTAAGACGTCAAAGCCAGAAGGAATCTTGGATTAAGTTCACAACCAGCATATCTTCTACCACCAGTTCCAAGATCATATGGGACAAGATTCAAAAGGTTAATGGGCACTATAATTCTGTTCCCCTCTCGATTTTACTCTCTGATGGTCAGGAGGTGACTGATGTCCGAAACATCGCTAACAATCTAGGTGAAAGTTTTTGCCGGGTATCTAGCACTTCTGCTTGTTCCTCCACCTTCCTGGCCATCAAGACTCGGGCAGAGCGATCACCTCTTTCCTTTCAAACTGACTGTTTCTTTGACTATAATAGTCCCTTTACCCTGGTGGAACTAAACATGGCCCTTCATCGGTCTGCCAGTACATCTGTTGGACCTGATGATATTCATTATGACATGCTACACCATCTATCTCCTGACTCTCTTGTTGTCCTTCTGATTATCTTCAAGCGGATTTGGCAGGAGAATGTTTTTCCTGATGCCTGGCGCCAGGCTATTGTTTTACCTTTCTCTAAGCCAGGGAAAGATCCGAAGATTCCTTCAAACTATCGTCCAATTGCTCTGACGAGCTGTCTCTGTAAGACCTTAGAAAGGATGGTTAATGCTCGTCTTGTTTGGTTCCTTGAATCAAACAACCTCCTCTCGCCCACCCAGTGTGGGTTCCGTCGACAGCACTCCACCATAGACCACCTAATTCATCTTGAAACATCTATCAGAGAGGCCTTTCTCAACCGCCAACACCTTGTATCGATATTCTTTGACATAGAGAAGGCTTACGACACAACATGGAGGTATGGTGTTTTGCGAGACCTCCATACATATGGGTTACGTGGCCATCTACCCATGTTTATTAAAAAATTTTTAATGGACAGGAGATTCCAAGTTCGTGTAGGTTCGGCACTTTCCCGTTCTTTTGTACAGGAACTTGGAGTCCCTCAAGGCTGTATATTGAGTGTTACACTCTTCAGTATAAAGATAAATGCCATCACTGAACAACTCCCTCTCACCGTTATGAACGGGCTATATGTTGACGACTTTCACATCTCATGTCAGTCATCAAACATGAGATATATTGAGCGGCAACTACAAACTGCCCTCAATCGTGTACAGAAGTGGACTCTTGCGAATGGCTTTAATTTCTCTCTTTCCAAAACTGTATGCATGCACTTTTGCCGTCGACGAGGTATTCACCCTGACCTTGAACTTTATATCGGTGGAGTTTTGCTGCCAGTGGTCCCAGAGACAAAGTTCTTGGGGCTTATCTTTGATCGTAAATTGACCTTTATACCACACTTAAAGCAGCTTCGGGTCAAATGCACAAGAACACTGAACATCCTTCGTGTCCTCTCTTCTACCAGTTGGGGGGCGGATCGCTGTTCAATGTTAAAGATATATCGTGCTCTTCTTAGATCGAAACTTGACTATGGATCAATGGTCTATGGCTCTGCCAGACCCTCGGCCTTAAAGATACTGGACCCCATTCATCACCAAGGTCTTCGACTCTGCACCGGAGTTTTCCGTACCTCTCCAGTTCAAAGCATATACATTGAATCTCATGAACCTCCTCTACACCTTCGCCGTTTGCAACTGTCTTTACAATATACTTCGAAACTTTGTTCCTTACCAAAGCATCCCACCTGGGAATGTGTTTTCCTTCCTTGGTGGGCAGTACTTTTTCAGAACAGACGATCTGTCATTGCTCTGTTTGGCCTTCGCATCCGGGCGCAATTGGATGAATTGGGTCTGTCCTTGGATAACATTGCAGATTCCACATGTCGACGCATCCCACCATGGCTTATTACAGCCCCCAAGTGTGACCTTTCTTTCAATCACCTAAAAAAGGCGGATACTCCAGACTGGAAGTACCGTCTTTTATTCAATGAATATCTTTCAAACAATCATTCAGTTCCCATTTATACAGATGGTTCCAAATCAGGAAATTCAGTGGGCTCTGCTATGGTTTGCTGTGGGTCAGTAGTTGCACACAGAATCCCCTCTACAGCTTCTGTGTTCACTGCTGAACTGTATGCCATATCTCTTGCCCTTGATCATATTGCAGCTGAGCAGTACTCCAACTGCACTATTTATACTGACTCGCTTAGTTCTATTCTCGCCTTGGAATCACTTCACATTAGCTCACATCCTATTCTTGCAGATATTCGAAACCGACTGGCCCATTTCTCATTAGCAGCTACTTCAATCCAGTTTTTCTGGATACCAGGCCATGTTGGTATTCATGGGAATGAGCTTGCAGACATGGCAGCTAAATATGTATGCCTCAGCTCCATCACCCCTATGCCTATTCCGTACATGGACTATGGTGTTGTCTTCAAAGCTCGGCTCCGTGCCAGTTGGCAGTCCACTTGGAGTGAACAACGTGACAATAAACTTTTTCAAAGTAAACCCAAAATTGGAGTTTGGCCATCTAGCTTCCGTAAAGTTCGGAGGGAAGAAGTTGTTCTCACAAGGCTACGCATTGGTCACAGTTTTTTAACTCATCATTTTCTTTTATCTGGAACTGATGCATCAATGTGTAGTTTGTGTAACACTCAAATCACTATCAGCCATGTTTTACTTTCTTGCCATCGTTACAATCCTCAACGACGGCAATACTTTAAACATATTTTTTCCCAGCGTCAGTCTGTAACATTGGACAGAGTTATTGGTGATGGTGACTATGTCCACCTTAATAACGTTTTTAATTTTTTAATGGCCATTAATCTTTTTAATCTCATTTAAGTGTGGTATATTTTTTATACACTTTTTTAATTGTGGCTCCTTTTTAAAGTTTTATTCTCTCTCATTCAATGCGATATTAAACAATGGCCAGAACATTAAATAACTCGACACCAGGACTGGAAAGGCCAACTTCAGTTGACTAACACTTCTGTTTGAACTGTCCGTTTAAACTACTCGTTAGTCTTCCTGGCGAGTTACTGTTATACTTTCGCTGCATATCATTTCGTACTTTTACAACCTTTTTCTACTGGCCATATTGACTCATAACCCGGAACCAGGACGGAAAGACCAACTTCAGGTGGCTGACGGTGGTTTATATACTACCTGTTAGTCTTCCTGGCGGGTTATGATCATTCCCATTCTGCTACAGGTTGTCCTTTACAACTTTGTTGACTGGATGTCGTCATTGATTTTTGTACCATTTCCTGTTTTAATTGCCATTTTGCTTTTATCTTCAATTACCTTTACACATTTTACTCCATTTACTTGACTTTTATCTTTTTACTGGACATTTGGCTACTCTTTATTACGATTTTGCTGAGTGTCTTTTAAAACTTTTATTCCATTACATTTTGATAATAGCTACTATGATACATAACCCGGAACCAGGACTGGAAAGGCCAACTTCAGGTGACTGACGGTGGTTCTTGAACTTATTCGTTAGTCTTCCTGGCGGGTTATGATCATTATTATTATGCTCTGAGTAAATAGTTTATAACTTTGAAGATTAAATGTCACCATTGGTTTTTACACCATTTTCTGTTTTAATTGCTGTTTTATTATTACCTTCATTTTCTTTTACAAATTTTACTCCATTTACGTGATTTTTCTCTTTTTACTGAACATTTGGCTACTCATTGTTGTGATTTTACTGTGTGTCTTATAATACTTCTATTATTTTACATTTTGATACTGGTTGCTATGACATATAACCCAGAACCAGGACTGGAAAGACCAACTTCAGGTGACTGACGGTGGGTCTTGAACCTGCCTGTTAGTCTTCCTGGCGGGTTATGATTATACCTTTTTGATAGAGTAAATACCTTACAACTTTTTACACTTTGCCATTTATCTTAACCTTGTAGACTAGGTGTCAACATTGGTTTTATACTTTTTTTGTTTTACCTTCATTTCCATTTATGTCTTACTACATTTACTACACTTTTACCGGTTGTTTGGTGCAGATAGCCTCGTTGCTTTGTACCATAAATCACTAAATCAATCAATCAATCAATCAAACTCTGCTTCACTTTGGTAGAAATGTTAATTCCCATACCATCTGCCCTGAGATAAATATTTGATTTCAGCGTAAAACATTTGCATATAATTATATGTATGTTACAATTTTCAAATAAATGTTTAAATTGTTTTTAAAACACATAGCTCTAAATAAAGTATTTGGAAAACAATGGTTTCCATTATTTATGTTTTGAAATTTCTTTGCTTTCATGAGTTGTATGTTTATAATCATCATCATGAACCTTGTCAAAATTTGCACATAGATGTAGAAAAAATAATTTTTGTAAACATAAAGTATGCATTTGTGAATACTATAAAATTATAAATGGCTGTACCAATACTATTTGAATTTACCAGGTTTCCAGACTGTGCTCTATTTGGATCTAAAAATTAATTTCTAGTTGGAAAGCAGCATTGAGCATAATACTTCAAACTATTCAGTGATATTAGAATTTTCCTAAAACAAATATCTTTAGAAGACTAATAGAATTTTGTAAAGAAAATGTAGAACTTTTAATTTGTTATAAACATACAGAAAAGCAGGTGTAGTTTAGCAAGTTTATTTAAATGAGAGAGTGGTGCAAATTAATATAGTTAGCCAATTAAATTTAACTACATAATGAAGTGTACATTTTATTTCTGAAGACTCCTGTATTATTATTAATGTGTTGGATGCTCACTTTGGAGCTTTTTTTTTTTTTTTAACAGTTTATGTTCCTCTTATTTTCTTTTTTTCTAAAATGGTGCTAAGGTATATATTTTGCATATTATTGCAATTCTTTGTTTTACACTTATTTTTCAGATCGTTAGATGGCCGACTTCAGGTGTCTCATCGTAAAGGACTGCCTCATGTAATCTATTGCAGGCTGTGGCGTTGGGCTGATCTCCAGAGTCACCATGAGCTACAGGCTGTAGAGAATTGTGAATATGCTTTCAATTTGAAGCGAGACGAAGTGTGTGTTAACCCTTATCATTACCAGCGCATTGAAAGTCCAGGTATATAAACATATGCAAATTAGTATTTCATTGATATATCCTATGAATAGTCAGTTACAATTGAAATAAATAAAAAGAATTGGAAAATTGGGAATTATTACACATTTGCAAATAATGTTTTTGTTTTATCTGCTGTTTTTGTTTGCATTTTTTGAACAAGTTTGCTTTAGTGTAAATGAATGAGAAAATCTTAATGAACTTTTTTCCTTGATAGGTTCAAAAATTACTTAAACATTATGTATCAAAAAACTCATTACAATTTGATTGAAATTCATTTTGAGGTTTTTCTAGATTTTGAGTATCAAATACTTTATATTTCTTTGGCTATTTATTTTGAAATTTGAATTCTTCAGATATGAAAAGTAAATATCAGCAAGGTATCCAAATGTTACTTTAAAAAAAAAAGATATTTTTTAAGGTTGTATATTTAATAACTAAACCCCATTCCTTATTCTTACTTTGCCATGCAAAAACTTCATAACATTAATTTTTTTTATAGGCATCTGAAAAATATGAATAATTTTTTTTTTTAAATCTTAAAATTGGTCTTATAAAGCTGTTCTTATGTTAGCTGGATTATGGAAACCATGTTTTATAGCAATTTAACAGTGGAATCCACAATGCAGACTAATTTCCAGATGTGTAGTATTTAGATAAAAGCATTACTGGACATGACAAAATGGACTGTAAATTATGAGGTGACTTTTTAAAACTTAAAAGAGAACATTCTATGTTCGACATAAAAATAGGATCTAAATTAAGTTTTATAAATTTATATCAAAAATGAATATGATAATTTAAAGTAACAGAGGAAAAACCTTTTAAATTAAACTTTAGAATCTTTACACTTATAAGAAGTTTCATACACCCATTTCTGAAGTAGAAGTGGAAACTTCTCTTGAACATGCTTGAATGTAAATAAACTGGAAATGTTATGTTTACAATACTCTTCACAAAAATGTGTACTTGTATTGAAGATGCAGTTGTTAAATAAGTATTATATTACTCTGAGTATGTTTTGAAATTATTACTCTTCATAACCAGGTTACAAGTTAAAGTAGTGGTAAATGTGTGAAATTTTTAGGAAGATTTGAAATATTTGTGTGTGTGTGTGTGTGTGTGTGTTGAGTGCACAAGTAAGCAAAAACGTAGAACTGTATTTCTAAATCCAGGAATTTTTTAAGCAGTTTGTGTGCCCTATCTTATAAATAGCAGCTTTTCTAATAATAGGAATAATAATAAAGCATTTTTCATGATGATGAGAAAACCCACTTGTAGTGAACAATATATATATAAACGGCTGGTATGGGTTGAGAAAGTGTTTTATGTAGAGGAGCGAACAATGTTTTGACCTTCTTCGATGATCATCAGGTTCACAAAAAAAGAGGTAACTGACCACATGTTTGAAGATGGTTGTGTAATTGAGTATAGGAATGTAGAGGGTATGCTTGGATGTTTTATTATATTTATTAATATAGGTATAAAGGTGTACCTTTGTATTGGTTTGTTTTCTGCTCGAGGTGTTGTATAAGTAAGGCTTTAATTTTGTGTTTGTTTATGTTTGTTTCTTTATTTAGTATTTGGGTGTTTTCTGTGGTTTTGTTGTTGTGTTTATTTGATTTGCAGTGTTTGAAAATGTGTGAAGGTGACTTTTTGTGTTCTTTGAATCTGGTTTCCATTTTTCTACTTGTTTCTTCAATATAGAAGTCAGGCAGTTATGTATTTTATAAATAATGTTGATGTTGTGTTTGTCAGAATGGTTTTGTGTCTGGTTTTTGAATAAATTTGGTATTAACTGGAATGCCATATTTTGTTACTAGTTTTTGCCAAATGTTTGTTATATTTCTGCTGATGTCAGGAATATGTGGTATGCAATATATATGGTTTTGTGATATTTTAATTTGTGGGATACATTTACTTATGTTAGTTGATTTTGCTTTCTGTCTAGGTGTATGAATATAATGTTTTCTATGTGTGCATATAATGATAAATTTGTGTGTTTTTAGCCCTGCCAGCAATACTGGTGCCACGTCAGACAGGAGATATTCCTGTCAACCTTCCTTCCATGGATGATTACTCCAATTCGGTCCCAGATAATACTGACTTTCCTGTTGGGTTAGAGAACCAGGCATTCCCTGTTACAGGTGAATTTTATTTAGTTTTTGTCATAAGATAATTTTACATTGTTAGGTTAGCTTATGGATTTAAAATTAGTATAATTTTTACAATTTTTTTGTATAGGCTTAATCATTTTGCTTTGGGCCTGGTATAATATATACAATTTAGTATTTTTATTACAACTTTTGATGCAGTATATGCACCTTTACAAAATTTGTAAGACTTTTAGTAAAGATTGCAAGTTTTTTGTACATAAGTCTTATTTTGAATGAAGATTTTTTTAACTAAAGAATTGTTTGTTAAAATATTAGTCAGTTTTTTTACTAGTTTGAGTACAAAGTGATTTTCATGTTATGATTAAAATCTATTTTTTTCCCAAGAAAATCTCAAATATCACTTATGTAATCTCTAAAAACCTTCAAAATACATTTCAGATGTTTACAACATTATAATCCATTATATGTATATTTAATATTACTATTTACACACAAATTTTAAACACATTTTTCTTCAAACATAGAATAGTAAATAGAGGTATAAGCAAACAATTATTTCTTCTAGTTACAGTGGCCTTTGTACTTATTTGCTGCTTGCTGTAAGTTGTCAAGCCTTTTTAAATTTTGCACATGGAGGATGTGAATCTACATAATCAAAAATAACAAATATATCAGGGCTGTAAAATCATGTGAAAACCCAAAATCGTAAAAAAACATTGGTTTATTTAATAAGCCATAGCTCTGAGACTTAATATGATACAAAGCTGAATTTTGTTTTTACATTTCCTATAACATAACAGTTGATAAATCAGCAATTGTTGTAATTAAATGTCTCTTAAATTTCCTGTAAAAAATTTAGTTGCATGCAACTTTTTAGGATTTAGCTAAAAATAGCCTTACTTCAGGCCACAGTTTGACCATGTCACCAGTTATTCAGCCTTTTCAGATTTTTATCATATATTTTTACATTTCTGAATATGATCTACAAAAACAATCAAGATGGTGTTCAACCTACTTTTTGAGTTATAAATTTTTAAATTATCCTCTGACCATATGTTGTTTACTTGAAAACAAAAACTTCTGTTCAGGTATGTTACTGTGTGCAAATATATCCATACAATTTTGAAAGAAATTATGAATCCCATTGAAATATTCTAATCAGCCTTTACCATATATTCCTACATTTCTGAACATGATCTTCAAAAAAATTAAGGTTGTGAAAATTAATAAATTAACAGGCAGCCCAAGTAAAATAATTAATTTATTTGAATTACATATTTTAAAAAAAATTGGTTGTTTGGGAATGTTGAGATCTTATTTCTGCAGTTAGTGTAGGAAACCATAGTCCTTTCAATTGCTTCAGTATTACTCAACTAATGTGTTGAACAAAAGTTCACTTCTGGTAAAAACTTTGACTGAATATATAAATGCAATAAAGCTCAATGAGGAAAAGTACCAAAAGTATTTGCTTGTTCCTCAGCAAGTTGATATTAGTGTAACTACAGAAAAACAATACATCTGCAATATTAATTTAATAAATTATCATATACTGTATGACCAGTGATGTTTTTTCGTACATCATCCTGAAACATTATAAATGAATGGTAGGTGGGAAACATAAAAGATAGATCAGATGAACATTCCATTGTGTTGGTGTCATTTATGAAGAAATCAAGAAATGAACTGTCTTCATGGCCTGCAAAGTCACGTAAAGATGAAAGCTGGATTCCTTTCCAACATACTCTTTGTCTGATAAGTGCAAGGCAGTGGTGCTCACCACTATGTTCTAAGTCAAAGTGATCTCAATCAAACTCAAATTTCAGAAAATTATTCAAGCTGTCTGAACAAAGCAATGTTTATTTGATGTTAAGGCTAATTTATTGCCAAAGCAGTTTTTGAAACATTTGTCACAATTATTTCAGTTTGGTGTGACTATAATCTTTCTCAGTTACCCCCTGTTGTAGCACTGTGCGTTTTGTGTCTGATATACCTCTGTATTTATTATATTATGAATCTTAAACTTTGCCATATGTGCATAACTATAATGCATACACAGTATATTTGCATTCCCATGTGATCTAACTAGTTATGCCAATAAAGTTGTTCAGAAATGAATTCTTTCGTTCTTGTTTCTTACAACTACATTATTTAACATTGCGAAAGGCTGGTTAAAATATTTCAGTGGGATTCTAAAATTCTGACAGATATTTTTTAAAATTGTATGGATATATTTGCATACAATGCCACACCTGAACTGAATTTTTTTTCAATACAAAACATATGGTTAGAGGATACTTTAAAAATTATAACTCAAAAAAGTAGGTTGAACACCATCCTGATTGTTTTTGTAGATCATATTCAGAGATGTAAGAATATATGGTAAAAATCTGAAAAGGCTGAATAACTGGTGACATGGTCAAACTGTGGCCTGAAGTAAGGCTATTTTCAGCTAAATCATAAAAAGTTGCATGCAGCTAATTTTTTTTACAGGAGATCTAACAGACTTTTAATTACAACAATTGCTGATTTATCAACTGTTATGTTATAGGAAATGTAAAAACAAAATTTAGCTTTGTATCGTATTAAGTCTTAAGAGCTATGGCTCATTAAATAAACCATTGTTGTTTTTTTTATAATTTGGGTTTTCAAGTAATTTTACAGCCTCACTATGCAAATCCATAGAGAGATAAACTTGGTTTGAGATCATTTTTGAATTCTGTGGAATTAATTCAGTCAGTGTAGCAAATTTCAGCCTTCTACCACCATTACTCTTGGAGCTTTAAGCAGCCAAAGTTGCTCGAAAATGAATTTGCCAAAAATAACAAAAAGTAATGAAGTTCTACAGGGCTGTAAATCAGAAACTATTAGAGATATTGATATTAGAGATATAATCTTTGACAGTTTTTTGTTATATGGGTAGATGAGCACGTGAATTTTTTCAAGGCATTCTGAGGGGATCACCTGGAAAATTTTCCAAAATCTGAGTGATTTGACATAGAATGACCCATCAATAACATAGACATTCAATATAATTTATGTATACCTGGTGTGATACATGTGTGTGTGAGTTGAGCCATTTTAAGTAGGAATAAATGTGGGGGTGTCGTAACTTTTTCCTCAGTTTGAATATGCATTTTTGAAGAATTATATTTACAAAAGAACTTGAAGTGTTTTCTTCAGTTTTATTGTTTAGTTATATTCCTATAATCTCTCAGTATTATTAAAATTGAGATTAAATATTTGTATATCCAAAAATGTTACAAAAATACAGTCTTTCATAGGGTGTCCTAACTTTTTCACATGACTGTATGTCTGAAATTACTTGTAAACAACCTATATATGCTCTACTTTGAATGTCTCAGGGAAATTGTCTATACTGTTTCTTCTTTAACAGCTCCTAAAGTTGATGTTTGTAATCGCAAGTATTTTGTGTGAGAGAAAAGCTGAGGTTTAAATTATTGTTTCAGAGGTTTCATTTTAAATAAAAGAATAATTTGTACATTATAATTGAAAGTATTATATGTATTGAAGTATGTTGGTAGTAAAGTGGTTTAATTAAATGTATCAGTAATACATACAAAAAGAAAGATAAAAGTGCCACTGTAGGATTAAAGGAAGCATTTAACCTTTAATTTTTTGCTCAAACAACTGATTTTTTTCATTTTTTGCTGCTGTTTTTTTACTCTTTATTACTTAGTTGTACTTGTTATATAAGTACCATACATATGTGTCTGTGTTTCTTGTTATTTTCTGGTTTGCATATCGTGAAATATGAAAATTTCAAATTGTTCAAATAAATGTTTTGTTCTTCCATGGTGGTGGTGTTCCTAATTAGACTAAGGTTTCCACCCAATGAATCTGTAGTTTTAAATTTGAATTATTTTGCAATAAAATTGGGACTTTAAAATTGTTAATTGTCAGTTTTTCATGTGAATGAAATGTATACAAGTCATTTGAAAATGGGAACATTTATTTATCACAGAAATACTGGCTACAAGTGATATACTTAAAAATGTGTCTAAAACCAAAAATTGCAATAATACATTAATTTTTAGTGTTGAAATTATTGCAGCTGTTAATAGCATGATGCATTTTCACTGCCATTTTAAACAAGTCTTTGGCATAAAAGGATATTTAGGCATTATTTTAGTGTTAAAATAACCAGAAACAAACAAGTTAATACTGAGTTTTCTGATACATATAATATCTTTTCTCTGTGCAGTTATTTAAAATATATAAATTTTGTTGCATAACTTCATATTCTTCTCCTTACAGAAGTGAATGTTTCTTTCAGAAACTCTTCCACCTGGCTACATGAGTGAAGAGGGAGATAATCAAGAACAAAATGGAACAGACAGCATGGGTAAATATTTGTCTGTTATATGATGTCATTAGTGAAAAGGTGAACACTGTCCTAATATAGAAGGGCCAAATTCTTTAAATAATGTTTCTAACATGAGGGTTTTATTGTGATGAATTTAAATTTGTCCCATGCCTGAATAGCTGAAGAACATCATTTGTGGTTTTTATATAAAATATACTGACTGTGACTTTATTAAGGCCTCTGATATATTCCACACACATTTATATAATATTCCCTTTTTATATATGCAAAATAAACTTTTGTGACTATATCAGGTGGTTGCTTGATTTCTGTAAAGGTAACCAAGACAATGAGTTAGAGTATGAACCTCACTGACTTTCAAAGGATCATGATGGTAACTCTCTGTATAGTGTGAGACTGTTTCCTTGAATGTTGGTTCAATGGTGTTTGCCATCAAAGTATCAATCGGGATCAAAATATGATTACTTCTCACCATACCTTGTTCTGAAAGTTATAACAAAGAAATCATCTTCTAATCAAGAACTATTTAAAAAGATGTTTTCTTCTGCTTCCAACAGGAAATCTTTACTTCAGTGGTGTTCAGAGCACAAATTGTGGTTACAAAACAACAAGATATGTTTGGTTTCAAGCCTGAAAATAAGTAGCCAGACACAGTCATTGCTTGGCAACAAATGGTGTTTGGAACAATTGACTTGGTACTGAGCATTGTTAAGCATGGTAAACATGGCCAGTATTTCAGTTTGTAGCATTGCTTTTGAATATTTGACCAGTGAATTTGACTAGTTAGATTTGAAAATACAATCAAACAAATGTGTGTGTGTATACTACCATTCTTAGTGTCTTCCTGCATACTAACTTTTTTCCTTAAAGTAGCAATTTAAAATTTTCTAACAAATTGTGGCTATATATATAATGTATGTAGACGCACACACAGAGTTCAACCTAGGTTTCTGTTACAGAGAAAAAAATGTACTAAAGTTAATGACATTTCAAAAAACAGGTTAACAAGAACATCACAAAAGAAAATTGTAGCATTTGTTTAGGAAAGGCTCTATTGCAAGTTATGTCACAAATATTAAAAAATGTATATAAATTTTAAAAGATTTCTTTGAATGCCTGAATTACTGGCACTGAGAACTTGAAAACTATCCAACCAAAAAGACCATTCTAATTCCAAGTGCTACCTTCAGACTTTCCAGCTCCATCATAATGCTGGTTTTAGATCAAAAGAATAAGTGTATTTACCAGAAACGTGAATGCTTGATCCAAAAAATGTTATTGAAGGATATGCTTATTTCACAGATATACAAGAACACTTGAGAAAAAAGTTTGTTGTTGCAAAACATGAGCTGCCCTTCACTATGTATGAAGACTTAGGTTCAAGAAAAATCTAGCATTGACATTGGTAATATATTTACATTAGTCTCATCCATTGTGAGAAGTTTGTCAATTTTCATGGCAAATATCTAACAGATAAAGTTGGGAAACATTTGAAACAAATAAAATTTAACATTGTGTGGATAGATGGAGTGACAGACTGAAATGTAGTAAGACGTGTTGTATTTTGAAGGGCATATTAGGGTCAGTTTTATATGCAAAAAAACGGCTCTTTTGGGCTCAGAAAACACTTCAAATAGAAGAGCGAACAACGTTTCGACCTTCTATTTGAAGTGTTTTCTGAGCCCAAAAGAGCCGTTTTTTTGCATCGTGAACCTGACGATGACCGAAGAAGGTCGAAACGTTGTTCGCTCTTCTATTTGAAGTGTTTTCTGAGCCCAAAAGAGCCGTTTTTTTGCATATAAAATTCTCAACAAGTGGGTTTCTCGACATCACTGATTCATATTAGGGTCAGATTCTTGTTTCTTTACTCAAAAAATCTGAAGAAAGTAGATGCAGTAGAAATTATCTGTTGAATCAAGCTCTGCTTCTTTGGGCATAACAGAAAATCAGCTTTATTAAAAGCTTCTTGGATTTGGTACAGATGGAAGCTTAGTGAATAGTTGGGATGAAACTGCTGAAGGCCTTACTTCAAAAGAAATCACTGTGGTTAATTTTTAAGAAACACAAAAGGGATATTTTTTTTATTTTAAAGAGAAATATATATAATAACATTACAAGCTCAGAGTATGTGATGTTACACGTTAAGGCACTGATTGTCAAACCAAAATGACAATAAAAAAAAGTTGTGCACTTTGAAAACGGAGGGAAACATCGGATTTTTCCCCAAAACACATTCGTATCGAATAAATGTGTTTGAGAGATCTGTATGTTCTGCAAGTGCAACATGTGCAAAATCCCTATAAAAGTGACGGGTTCTCGGTTTCCATAGCTCAGTGTTAAGCCACCGACATGCAATACAGTTACGCCAAGACTGACTGAAGCACAACGCAACAACACCATTGGTCGAATGGAAGCAGGCAAATCTTGATCAGACATTGCCAGAGCTGTGAATGTCCACCCAATCACCATCACAAGGCTATGGAATCGTCACCAACAACATGGATCAACTTGTGACTGCCCACGATCTGGCAGACCTTGTGTGACACCACGCCCACACAAGATTGCTATATCCTGTTACGTCACCTTTGGGATAGGACCACCACTGTGATGTTTACTGCGTCAACCATACCAGGGCTGCATAGGATTTCCGATCAGACCGTACACAACTGTCTACGAGATTCTTCGGCCCCATGTGCAACCCATCATGGTGAACATCAGCGACGTTTTTTAACATGACAACACCTGTCCTCACATAGCCCGACTTACCACTGTCTTCTTGAGACACCACAACATCAACGTTCTTCCCTGGCCATCCAGATCACCAGATTTAAACTCCATCAAACATCTTTGGGACGGGTTGGACCTACGTCTGTGACAGCGACAACCTCAACCGCAGACTCTACCTCAGCTTGCAGCAGCTTTGCAGGCTGAGTGGACAGCCATTCCACAAGATGTGATTTGTTATCTCAGTGCTTTTATGGGTAGGAGATGCCAAGCAGTTATTGATGCTCACAGGGGGCATACTCGTTATTGACGTTGAATGACGTTAAACTTCAACTAGTAAGCGTGGACTTCGCCTTTGCAGACTTTGGATGTTCAGCAGTAAATGTGCAAAGTTTTGCACATGTCATACAAAACTACCCAGAATAAACTTGTTAACAATTTGTCTCAAATTGTGCCTTTTGTGTTTTTTTTTTTTTTAAGAGTATATTAGACCTGTCTATGAAGGATGCTCTTTGCCACCATACTTTAAGCAAGTGGACAATATGTTTATGAGACTGTAATATTTCTATTGTAGTTTTCTTTTAAGAAACTGCATGAACTAAGAAGTCAGTATGTAAAGAGTTCATTTGACTTTGTGAAAAAAGAGCATGTGGTACATAGCGGCTTTCATTCAAATTGACTGTCTTAAAATTAGTGATGCATAAATTTTGCATTTACTTAATGCATTTGCAAAACCTTGCCCCTCAGAAGTGACAATGAAAGCATTTGAAAAACTGGACATGTTGTTGCACATCTAACTTTCATTGATGTATTTTGTCCTGTTTGAGAATTATCAAAATTTTATTTAGGAAGAAGGAATAGATATTGTGAGCTCTATTAGTGCTTTAAAATTTAATCTCAACATTTAGTAGAGGGAAGTTACATAAGGTATTTGTTCAGCAAAATGGATTGCACACATACAGTTGTGTTCAATTAAAGTCTGTTCAGTTTGACAGAAATCTGGAATTATTGGAATCAAATTAAAAAAGAATAATCGAGTCTATATCCTTTTACATATCTTCATGTTTGGGTGACTTTGGAAATTTGTTACAGAAAATTGCTATTGTATAAAACTCAATCACAGGTAGCTGAAACTCAGTTCTCCTTGACATAGGAAGTCAAAGGAAGAGCCTGCATTTTCCCCAAATTAAATGAAGAAATTTAGTGATTTTTAAGTAAGTGAATTATTTTGAACGTTTTTAAGCCATCTTGTGTTATGCTGGCGTCAGATGCACCTGTTTTATAGTTATTGACTAATGGTATGTCCTGTTTACCTACAACCTACTAAACTTGGATATTTCTTTTTAGTTTTCCTATGAAGCAACAAAATGGAAGAACATTTAAATATTATTTGAACTTGCTATTTTTTCTGTTCTCGTTTGAATTGCAAAACTAGAAAGAATATTTTCAAAATTAGAGTGAGCAAAAGTTAACTTATTTACTTAGAATCACAGGTCTTCTATTTGATTCCTGTGATATGACTCCAGTAATTAAGTTATGGAGTGATAGAAACATCCAGTCAAAAGAAAAGGTAAAAGCTAGAAACAGTACAAAGAAAAAATACTACCATAAGAATAATTGCAATGAGCTTGTGTTAATATACTGGCAGAAGTAGCACAGGTGACAGAGCTGATGAAAATGTGAATATCAGATACTCTGATGTAGCTGATTAGTCTTCAAGTTGAGGTTAACAATGATTCACATAATGTATTGAAAGTGTACATTTTAGTGATGCTGCTTCAGAGACAAGAATTTTTGGGCTTTTAAAGTTTTGCACCCATTCAGGTTACTCTAATTTACTGTTGTGTTTTACAGCTCTTTTTAATGTTGTTATATACAGGGTTTATGAGCATTATGAGAGAACAATTTTATCACATGCATTTCTTGACTGTTACAGTTGAATAATCATAAATATTAACATTAAAATATGTGATAGTTATTCTCCATGTCATATATTGCATATATAATGTAATACCAGTTACTTTGTGTCTGACACTTTGTCAGACAATGGAGGAAAAACGTTTTGATCTGTGTAGGTATCTTGCTTTGATTAGACATCAATGATTTGTGGTTGAGATATGTTTCTTCCTGCTCAAAGGGTGAATAATTTTCTGAGTTTACTTTAACTCTTGCTAGTCCTATCCACCTTACAAGGATGCAGTCTGTTGTGATGGAAAAGGGTTTTTCTAAATTTGTAATCTGGTGTGCTGCTTGTATTTTTTCTTGTTGGTTTGGAGAGCAGTGACTTTGGTTATTTATTCTTAAAACCAGTACAGTTACCAGATTAAAATCCAACTGAGCATCTTTAGAATGAACCTGAATTCTGTAATTTTTTTTCTAGCCATAATGGTTGAATTTCAGTCCATTTTTTCAACATTTGAGCTTGAAGTACTTCTGCTGTGTTGAGTCAGAGATATTATTGTTACAAAGGATGATCCATCTTGATATTAAGTTGTAGTCATACTAAATGTCAGCCAATTTATGTATAGATAGTCTTGTTTGGAATATTTAAATAATTGATGCAAACTCGTTACATTTCACTATTTGTTGATGTGTATATGTATTTAAGTCAAAATAAAAATTAAATTAAGTCTAACGTACGTTTAAGATATATGAAAGCTAACATAAAGGGACAAGAATCAAATTATTCAAAGGCTTAAAACCATTCCAATCAATTTTTGCTTGAACATTATCAGAGGTTTAAGGAATTTCAAATTGAGGGTTTTGTTGGGAATTGCAAAGTTCCATTTTGTTTAGAAAATTTTTTATTATATATTTCTATTATGATAAAGACTGATATGGTTAGATTACAATAAAAACAATTTCAGCAGACATCAAATTATAAGGTAGAAATGAAGATAAGGTAACTTCTTTTTCTGTCATTTTATGCTGTGTACTTTTATTTCCCTGACAGTTATATAATTTTGTGACATATTTATTGTGTTAATTTTGTGCTTTTGATTTTCCTGTACCCTTTAAATTAAATGCATTGTGATCCGTGATGACAAGAAAACCCACTTCTAGAGAAAATTATATCTTTGAAAATGGCTGGTATGGGTAGAGAAAGCACTTATAGAGGAGTGAACCACGTTTCACCTTCTTTGGTCATCGCCAGATTCACCAAGAAAGAAAGAGTTACTGACTAGTAGCTGACCACATGTTTGAAGGTGGCTGTGTAATTGTGAGTGTAGGAATGTAGAGGGCACGCTTAGATGTTGGATATATTTATTAATATAGGTATAAAGGTGTTTCTTTGTATTGGTTTATGTTGGGCTTGAGTCATTGTATAAGTAAGGATTCTTTAATTTTGCATTTGTTTATTTTTTACTTTACTTAGTATTTGGGTGTTTTCTGTGGTTTTGTTGTGTTTATTTGATTTGCAGTGTTCAAAAACGTGTGAAGGTGACTTTTTGTGTTCTGTGAATCTGGATTCCATTTTTCTACTAGTTTCTCCGATATAGAAGTCGTGACAATTGTGTTGTTTGTTAGTGTAGTTTTTACCTAGTATAGACCTTAGTTTGTGCCTGATTTTTGAATAAATTTGGTATAAACTGGAATGTCCTATTTTTTTACTAGCTTTTGCCAAATGTTGGTTATTTTTCTGCTGATGTCAGGAATATATGGTATGCAGTAATATATGGTTTTGTGGTTTCTTAATTTGTGGGATATATTTACTTTTGTTAGTTGATTTTTGTCTAAGTGTGTGCATATGATATTTTCTATGGTTTGTGGAAGAAACTTATTGATGTTGATGAAGTATTGTTTTTTGTCTAATTCGTCATTAATTTTATATGGTGAGCATCATTTTATGGCTGTGTTTGTTTGGTTTCTTAGCATGTTGTGTTTTTGTTTTGTTTAATGTGCTGAGTCCCAAGGAATGTATAGTCCAGTATGGGTGATTTTTTGGTGGATAAATTGTTTATCAAATGATATTTGCTTTCATCCTGTTCACATGTGAAGTTAACGTTGGGATGTGTAGAGTTAATGTGATTGAAAAAATTAAGTGTGTGTTCTGTAGATGTGTATCCCATAATCATGTTGGCTAGATATCTGTCCAGTATAGTGGTGGATCTAATGCTGTGTTAACTGTTTGTGTTTCAACTTGTGTTATAAAAATATTGGCTGGAACTGGTAGTACTGGGTTGCCTATGCTGAGGCCATTTGTTTGTATATAGTTGTGGTTGTCAAACATGAAGTTTGTCTTCATCGTGGTGAATCCTATGATGGTTGCTGGGAATGTCTATAGATAGGTTAGGGTCTTGGATATAGAGTTTTAAGGATATCTTGCAAGCTTCAGTGGGATGTGACATTGAAACTTTATGATTAAGTTGATTAAGGTTAGACTTGTAATTAAAAAAGCTTTGATGAATAAGCTGGCTGATGTTACATATTTGGAGAATGCCCATGCTATGTATTTACCAAGATTGTAATTAAATGATTCATTTGTGGACATTATTAGTCGTAATGGACAATTTAGTTTATGAGGTTTGGGGATGTCGCATATGTGTGGTGTGCATGAGTCGGTCTTGCATAGGTATGAATAAAGTGTTTGTGAAATTGTGTTGGCTTTTTTTTATTTTTAGTAGTATTGTGTTTAGTTGCATTTTGCGTGTCTTTGTTAGGTTTGTGTGTATTGGTTTAAATTTGTGTCTGATAAGATGTTCTTCATTTTTTGGATGTATTCATTCGTGTTTGTTATAACCATAGCATTTCCTTTATCTGCTTTTAGAATTTTTATATTTTTGTTTTGTTTTAGGTTTTTAATGGAATTAATGTCTTTTTTCTAACATTGTTTTTTAGTGTTGTATTTCGTGAAATTATGTCGACAGTTTTGTGAGAAAATTCTTTGAAAAAATCGTTTAAGATGTTTTGGAAAATATAAATTTGGATGTCAATAAAATTGTCTTCTTTTTTTTTGGTTGTTTTCTGTGGATAGTAACAAGTCTCCTGGCTAGGTCTTCTAAACATGCTTTGATTTCTAAGATTGGGATGTACCAAGGAGCTATTGTGAAATTGAGTCCATTGTTAAATAGATGTATCTCATCTGTGTTTAATTGTTGGTCGGATCTATTAATTATATGGTCAGTCAACAGTTTGTTGCATTAGTGTCTTTTCTGTTGTTTGCATCTTGGTTTCTCTGTTTTTTTTGTAGTGGCAGATCTTTTTGTTTCTGGTGTTCCTGGTGTTGATTTGGTTGATGTTTCATTGTGTAAGTCTGTAAATATTTGGTTTAATGCAACATGCCACTTGATGGTCTGTTTATTTTTTGTTTCTCTAAGTCGTTGTTGTTTGTATTTTGTGTTGAACATGGCTTTAAGTAGTTTTTTTTGTAAATTATGGATAATGTTTTGCATTGATTAAAATTTTTGGAAAGTTTTACCTTTACAAAGTTAGGGGTTGGTTGTTCCTCTCTACATTGTTGAATGAAACAGATATCATTTCTTCTATTAACAATTTTTTGGTTTAAGTTTCTTCATTTCTGTACGATCATATGAGCGTGTACTCTTAATAATCGTGTACTGTGTGTTTGTTCAGATATAATGGTTACGTAGATAAGTACAAATACATAAAGAAAAGACAATCGCTGTGATGAAATAATAATCCATGATGACAAGTAGAAAAATGGAAAACAGATTCAAAGAACATAAAAAGTCACCTTCACATGATTTTGAACAGTGCAAATCAAATAAACACAACATAACCATAGAAAACACTCAAATATTAAATAAACAAACAAACATAAACAAATGCAAAATTCAAGGAGCCTTACTTATACAACAACTCAAGCCCAAAATAAATCAATACAAAGAAGCATTTTTATACCTATATTAATAATTATATTCATCATCTAAACACACCCTCTACATTCCTGCACTCAATTACACAACCACCTTCAAATGTGGTCAGCTACTGGTCAGTAACCCTTTCTTTCTTTGTTAACCTGGCGATGACCAAATAAGGTTGCAATGTTATTTGTTCCTCTTGT
The DNA here is from genome assembly GCA_011833715.1 of Carcinoscorpius rotundicauda. Classification (NCBI taxonomy): domain Eukaryota; kingdom Metazoa; phylum Arthropoda; class Merostomata; order Xiphosura; family Limulidae; genus Carcinoscorpius; species Carcinoscorpius rotundicauda. Next base: position 52,957,185 of record CM022399.1, on the reverse strand, counting down.
AGTGTCTTATCTACCCACACCAGCCGTTTTTAAATATATATAATAAATGCATTATGAAACTTGAATGAAAAGATACTTTGTATTTTTTGATGTTTTTAAGTAGATATGTAAGCAGTTTTCTTTTGATAACTATTGATATTGTTCAATTTACCTTGAGGCACTAAAATCAACAACAAATACTTCACACTAGTGCAAAAATAATGCAGCTCAATTCTTCTGTTAATGTGACCATTAGATTATCTGGGATTGTGTTGAGCTTACAAGGTTTCAGTAAAGCTAAAAGAGAACAGAGAATTATGGTTGAATATAACTACCATTTGTGTCCTATATTTTTAGGTGGACCTGATATTAAGTGAATATGAAGATTTAGGTTAGCATTACTGTGTCAAAGATGCTCTATTATTATGTAAAATGCATTTTATAGGCATTTAGAATTTGCTATACTTTTTATTGTCACAGCGTTGCATGTCAAAAGTCTACAGAAATAATGTAAAACAGTTACTTTGAATTCTGAGTTGTGATACACACACAAGAAAGTAGCTTTGCAACAATTGCATCAGTTTTTTATGCTTGTATTTTGTACATCATGATGTTGCTGATAAAATTTAGGTTATGTCAAAGGTTTTGAAACAAAAAGAACAAAATGAAAAATTTGGACAGATTTTAAAACCGAGTTTCCCTTGAACTGGATGAAAAGAATAGCTATTGTTTTTTGCTTATGTTGTAACTGCTGTTCTAGATCTGTTCTAGAAACAAAAAGACCAACTTGCTGGTTTGTAAGTTCTCATGAACGACAGTAAAATTAAATCAACTGAAAAACTTAATCAAAAAATATTATAATTACATAATAATACTTAATGTCATTCATATAAAAGTTGTGTATGAAAATTAATGATGTAAATAGTACCTAAACCACTAATGTGTGTCATATAACAGTCTTTTGAGCCCTCTAAGGGGAGAAAGACTTCGTTGGAACTGGATAAGATAGGTGTGAATGATTATCATATTATTAGGTATCCTTATTTGTTTTCAGTTATGGGTGTTTAGAATTTCTTAGCAGGCTCTGTTTGTTTTTTGATGATGTTTCTGAATTGGGTACAGAAATCCCCCTTCCCATTTTTTGTTGTCATAATGGAACCAGTGCATACAAATCTTGTAAATAAAAAAAAATCATGATGCTTGGTCGACTTATTTGTATTTGAATCATGTTAAAACATAACTGTAGTAAATTATTGCACAAGTGTACTTGAAGTGAGAGTTTCATATGCTGGCAAAGCCAGAAGAAAAGGTTTATTTGTGATTGTTTGGAAAGGTTTGGCACAAGTTAAATGACTTCCTTCTACCCATGTATTTGTGATTTAAATGTTGCTGAGCAGTTAAGTCATTATCCTGAATTTTCAGCTTTAGTGAAAAAAAATTAACCATGAAATAATTGGCTTAATTAAAGAAATTTAACAATGAAAATGTTTCGTTATTGTAATCAAGTTTGTTTATATTTTATCCTGGTTATTGTGAATATTTGAGAGACTCATGACTACTGAAATTTCCACTGATTTCACATTTGATAAATGAAAATGCTTGGAAAACATAAGTTTAGTCTTGTGTGGTGTAATTTTAGAAATTTAGGTGGAGCTCCTGGAAAAGCCAGGTAATTGTTTTTGTGAATTCTATTAACCTTTATAATCACTTTGTATTTGTAGATATGTGACTCATAATAGCAAAGTACTTATGAAGTACTTTTGAATACTGATAGTGTCTCCATGTGGATTTCTTCTTGTGCTGTTAATAACTATGTGACTCAAAGTTTTGAACGTGTTTGAAGTGCAAAACATGCATCAATTTATTTCACATTTTCCTTCTTCCACTTGAGTTTCTGAACATGAAGAAGCAACAGATTTAAGATATGATAAACAAATGTTTATATGTATTATTAATGGCAATGGGCTTTAGTTTTGAAGCCGATTAAATAAGTAGATTTATTATGATTACTTTTAAATAAAATTTCTAACAATTTTTATAGGTATTGAAAACATATTGAGAACCTTTTTATTTCATTTTATTGAAACATAGATGCATATGTGTGTGCATATGCACATAATGCAACTAGTGTTTATTTACTTATTAATAAACAAATATATTAAAACACAGAGAGCAGAGAGCAAATTGAAATAACATAGTTTTATTGAATACCTTTGTGAGTTTAAATATCCCATTTTGTTGTGCTCCAGTAAGTTTCTTAATGCCATTTTGACATTTTAAGTTGATTAATTTTTGTTTGTGAATCAGTTTTTTATTTGTGCATTTTTTATGATTATTGTATTTTTTTGTAGATTCAAGCATCCTGTCATCACCAAGTCCTCCACTTGGTAAGTTCGGAATAAGTTTATAAATATTTTTTACCATGATGATTATTCACAGTTACTTTATCTCAGAAATGCTTGAAGTTTAATTATACATCATTTATGACTTTTACTTCACCCTGGGAAGGGAAATGGTTTTTATAAAACTTTCTAATTCAAAATTTATTACACTACCTTCTTTTTATAGCATAAAAATGTAGTGGATAGTCTATCTTTTTAGTTTACAAGTTTTAACTCCTTACATTTATAATGCAGTATTCAAAAAAGTCTTGAAGTTCCTGTATTGTGAGAATTGTAACATTTACTTTCTAGGCATCCCTTGTTTAACAGTTCTCAAAAAAAGTACAAAATTTAGTGTAAATTACTTATTGTAACCTTGTCATTTCTCAGACAAAGCATAATTTTCATAGCCTTCAGTGCTATCTGGTTTCAGAACTGAGATAGATGATGAAACCCTTCTTGCCGTGTCCACCTTGACCTTCTACTGATTATAAATATTATATCACTGAACTTAATGTTAACTATTAGTTCACATAAATAACATCATAAAAGTTTTTTCATGAGATGTACACATGAGTAGCTTGTGCATAATGTAATTTAATTATATGTATAACTCAGTGTACTGTTATATCCATCATACCTCATTCGTTTAACAGATGAAAACCTTTACTTTCTTCTGATTATAAATATTATATCACTGAACTTCATGTTAACTGTTAGTTCACATAAATAATATCATAATAGTTTTTTCATGAGATATACTCTTAAGTAGCTTGTGCATAACATAATTCAATTGAGTAATGGGTGCTACGTGATTGCTAAGTGATTTACAACTTACATTGTAAATAGTAATTGAACAGGGCTGAAAGGGCAATAAAATGAATTAATAGAATAAAGAAATGTAGCATTTATATTATAATCTGAAATCATTCTGAAAATAGTTTAGATTTTGTGGTTATGAAATCACCTAAATTGTCTGACATTGTATGTAGCTAAGATAGAGAAAATAACACATTAAATATAAAGTTTTATTGAAAAAGAAAGCATACAAAGTTCATTTAGGAGGTTTTAGAGATTATGCAAACAAGTATTTTCAATCTTAATGTACAAATTACTCAGCACTTGAAATAGTATGTTGAAGTAATTTATGTACTCATGGGCAATTATTAGTAAAAATACTTCATTGAAAAATCTGATTTTTTTGTTTAGGAAAGACCTAATGCTTACTACAGGTCTACCAAAGTTTGTGAAAATACACAAAATATATTAAAAGTTTTAAAATGGAAAATATAAGAGTACAAAAGTGGTTACTAAGCCAATGTTTTGGTGAGATAGCTTTTCATTTTTACAGCATTTAAAAAGCAATACAGGTTAAAGTTGTGTAAAAAGAGTATATTTTTTGTTTTACTGATGTAGATTTCTTTTGTTTGCACTAATTGCATGACTTACTCGAGGGTAAGATGATGAGCTGGCTGGTTTGTCAGCTTTTGTAAATGGCAGTAAAGTTAATAGTATCCTGATTTTAAAATATACATACAATAAAAGCAAAGAAACTGTGTTAAGTAAAATAGTTATTAATTCTTTCCTGAAAATCTGATTTTTGAATTGATTTAAATGAAATTAATAATAACAATTATGTTACATAATCTGGTTTGCACTGTAATAGTTCATGAAAATTGATATGTATAACTCTGTGTACTATTATCTGTCATACCCCACTCAGCCTTATGAGCCCTGGTAATGGATGAAATGCTTTGCTGGCAATGGATATGATAACCTACAACATTGTTTCTTTTGGTTTAACTAATGGCTCTTAGAAACATGTCTCCATCACTTGCAGAGTGGATGGTAATCATTATTTATTTATTTATCATTACATTAACTAAACTTCAAATACTTTTTTCTGTTAAACAATTTATGGTAAGACATTAATTTTGTTTGGCTGGTTATTCAAATAAGTGAAAGAATTTCAAAGATTCTATGACAACATTTTCTCATTGAGTTGGTAGAGTATATCTAAGGATGGTCAAGGTACTAAATAAGCATGATACAAGTATGCATGTTAAAAAAATCAACAAATGATGGAGATTAAGCAAACTGATATGGGTTAAGGGCTACATCATTGCATTTGTTGATTCTCATTCAAAATCTTATTGAACTATTATTCCATAAGTATATGTCAGTAAGTTTAGTATCAAACTGGAGATTATAATTAAATTTTAGTATTATGTTGTAGTTAATTTCTTAATTTAAAAATAAATATAAAAGGAATCCTAATTATTGTTATTATTGGGGGGGGGAGATGTCGTGTTATGTTGAATGGGAGTATTGGTTCAAATCAGATGTTTGTGATATCCTTGTACGAAGTCTATAGTTTTTACAAACTCGAGTTACTGATATTGAAAAGTTAGAATGTGAAATATGAACCTTCCATCTTTTCCGTTTTCTGTGATACCAATATATTTATTGAATCAACAAAGGTAGTTCCACCCGCTTCCTCAATTTCTAAAAAGACCTGCTTACATACACCTACTTTACCCTTTGATGTGTGTATAACCAATCAAAAGCTCAGAATTGTCCCCCTGTTAGTTTTCTCAGCTTTTGAAAAGTATTTGCATGAGAAACTTTCTTTTCTTGCTAGATTCCAAATGGTAAGAAATTAGTGAGCTTGAAATTTCATAATTTTTTTGTTAATACCCAACTCCATCTTAGTTACTAAAGCTTGATAAATTATAGTGGAATTCTGTTATTAATGTACTAATTTGTGATTTTTGGCTATTTCAAAATATACATAAAACCTTGAAAAAATTGTTTCATGTCCTCCATGTATGAAATTTGGTAAGGCTTAGCAACCTACGGCAAGCAGCAAATGAATATAAAGTTGGCAACTAGAAAAGATAATAGTATGCCATACTTTATTTACTGTTCCATGTTTTAAGAAAAATAATTTTAAGAACTTGATTGTGAATAGTTATAATGGATATACATAGAACATATAAATGAAGTGTGACTAGTTCATAAAATACGAGTATTACAATGCAGCAATGACAGGCAAAGGCCAGTTTTATGTTATTAGATATGGTAACATGAGTGTACGTGTGACTCATCATTGCAACTTCAGTAATATTAGTTAGGCATATGTACAGAGATACAGTAGTGAAAATAACATAAAATGTAACTAAAACCACTGCATTTTTGCAGGACACGTCTTTAATTACTACTAATTATTTTGATTAAATAAATAATTCTAGTGTAAATGATATCATTGCACCTTGAAATTGTTTTTGTTTGTTTTTTACAGAAATCTGGTGTTTGTTTAAAACATGCAAGTAGAAGATGAAATGGCAATTACCCACCAATGATAGATGAGCTTTAGTATATTACTTGAACATGTAGAACACTCAGTGCTTTGTACACTTTACAACTGAAGTATTTATGGAGCCAAACTTCTATATTACATATGAAGTGAAAGAATAAAAGAAAAATATATTAAATTTTATTACACATATTCATAGAAAACACTAACATTTAGTCAAGGTAAAAAATGTCACAAAATGAGGAATAAAACATTTTGTAAATTCAAAATGATGTAGGCATGGCAGTGCCAAGAAAAACGCAAACAAGAATACAGGGATAATACAATTAAAAAAGGTCATCCCTACATGACTTTCAACATTAAAATTTAAAGTTAGGCTGTCAATGCATACTTGACTTTAATATTACTCCTGTTGGAAGTTATATGTTCTTGACTGCTAGTTTTCAGTTTATCATAATGTCATGGTCATGTCAGAGTGTAATTAAGAGCCTAGGACTTGTGTACAAGGAAAATAAAATTGAATCAAAACATGTTTAGGTTATTACAGACTTTTTTAGGTAAGTCATATTCACTGACCTAGTAACCATCTTGCATTTGCGCATTTTATAGTGTAATATCAAATATTAGTTTTCAGAGGTATGTTGAGGTGAGTTTTATACAGCTGTATCATCCCTATATGCTTGTTTGCATTATTTGCATCAACACATCATTTTAGATTGGCAAAATGTTTTTATTATTTCAGATGAACTTCTGTATTTTGGCTATGTATAAAAAGATGTTTATTTTCAAACTTGCATGGTAAGTCTTCAATAAAGAATCTGAAAATTCTTCAAGCCAAAGGTGTTAATTTAAGTCACTAAATTATAAATATATATGAGCTAACAATCAAGCGTGTTTATGTTTTGGTGGTGAGAATTTTATTGTTTAATGGACTGCGCTAATAAAATTTATCAATACAACATATTTAAATTATACTTTGAGCATATTTAAATTTCATAAAATCCCATCAATCTCCCAATAAGTTATCTGTTAAGAATTTTTCTAATAAATGCTTCTGATATTCTGATTTAACAAATTTCAGTTTTACTTGTGCTGTGCAGTAAGACCATTTATGACTAATTCTGTTTTAGATGTTCAGCCAGTCACATATACTGAACCAGCTTTCTGGTGCTCTATTTCATACTATGAGCTCAATACACGTGTTGGAGAAACCTTTCACGCCTCTCAGCCTTCTTTGACTGTAGATGGATTTACCGATCCTTCAAGCTCAGAACGTTTCTGCTTGGGACTCTTGTCCAATGTTAACAGGAATCCTGTGGTCGAACAAACAAGAAGACATATTGGTGAGTTTTTTAAACATCGATTCAAACACCTTGTAGGCATGCCCATTGATTACCCATGTAATCATCCATCCAGATACCTCACAGTCCTATCATTTTAATTAAACTTAAATCCACTCTATAATTTTTGCAGGGAATGATGTCTTTCTTTTATCAAAATAACTAGTGGTAATTAACCCTATTGCCACAGACATCCTTTTCTTTGCATGGCGTGACTAAAATAAAATATATGTCAGTAAAATTTCGAATGTGTTGTACCAGGTATTATAGCATAAAATCATAGCTAATTGTTCATATTTTAATTGTTTGCAAGTTTCAAATTCTTAGTTTTATTAGGTAATATTTAAAAATCTAGATTTTTCCCTTGTGTGGCATGTGATACAATTTCTTTAAGCACCCCTCGGTGTGGATTCCTGTACGTGGTAAGGGGACCTCCCATGGAAGGTTCTGTTCTGTCTGGTTACCTTCTCTGGGATCTAAACATCCACCCACGAGTTTGCCGTGCGTGGCGACCCATGAAGGGGAGGAGAGGATCCTGGTGGTTGAGGGGTCCAACCCTAACACACCACTTTGGCCTCGAATTCCTGTAGAAGGGCGGCCCTTGGGTAGCCCCCCTTGGGTCAATCGGCTGGTCCACTTGGGCTAGAGCCAACCAAGTACCAGTGTTGGAAGTTCTCAATGGGTGTTGTGGACATTGTGCCTGATGCTGGTATTTGGGTATAGTGCTCACGAAACCCTGGTGTTGCTGCATTGTCTTTGCATGACTTTGTAGTGCGTCCCCTTGTAGAGCTCCACGGTGGGTGGGGTCAGTGGGTACTGAAACTTTTCCTCTTTTCTATGGATCCTCCAAAAAATTTAACTAAAATTGTAAAAAACAGTCAGTGGGTAAACGACCACGTCTTGAATACTCAGAACAGCAATCTACAACATCAGTAACACACGTACCTCATTTTCTTATATTGCATTCTCTTTCAGAAAAACCTTTAGGGCAAATGTCCCCTTTTTTTCTTCAAAAGGGACTAGAGGGACTTGCTGGCTCTCCAAAGTCAGTAAAGAAACTTCGATCTGGTGACATATTGGTTGAAACATCCACATCCCAACACAGTGAACTCCTCTTGAATTCAAAGGCAATTGGGGATATACCTATTGAGGTTACACCCCATGCTACTTTGAATTCTTCACGAGGAGTTATTGTTGAAAGGGATTTGAAGAACGTTCCCGAGTCAGAAATTCTCGCTGGTCTCTCCACTCGCAAAGATGGAGTTACACTGCCAACAAATACCCTCGTTTTAACATTTACTTCACCATGTGCACCTGCCACAATCAAGGCAGGTTATCTCATTTGCAGGGTTCGGCCATACATTCCAAACCCTCTTTGATGTTTCCAATGTCAGAGATTTGGCCACTCAAAGACATTTTGTTGTGGTTCCCTGGCATGTGCTCGTTGTGGAGGCAAGGACCACGATGCCTATGACTGACATGAACCGACATTGCGTAAACTGCATTGGTTCTCACCCCTCTTACTTTTATTCTTTCCCAAAATGGTTGGAAGAAAAAGAGGTGCAGCGTTTGAAAATGACACATAACATCAGTTATCCTGAGGCTCGGACATATGCTGCTGCACTTCATTCCACAACTACAGTGGGAGTGCAGACAGATCTCTCTGTGCCTCCAAGAGAATCCTTTTCAAAACAAATGAAAAGCCTTTTGACCTCCGTGGTTAAAAAAGCAAATGAATCGACTTCCACACCCATCTCTGTTCCTCCCATACCTTCCAACAAACCTCAAGATTCACGTCCTTCAGTTTCAAATACAGGCATTTCTTCTGATACATCATTTTCTCCCACCACAATAGACAAAACAGTTATTTGTTCGCGTCCTCAGTCACTGGATTCCTCTTCCAACAACAAAAACCTGCCCACTTGACCCAGAGCAGGGTCCATGGAGGTTGACAGACCTCCTCCGATTAAAGACAGTAAAGAAAAAGACGTGGTCGCAAGCCGAAGGGTTCTCCAGCCACTTCACCTATTCGTTCTTTAAAATACCACCTTGATACAATGGAACTGACGAGGTTTACGTTCTAATCTGGATGATATCAAAACGCTGATTGCTTCCTACCATCCTGTTTGTCTCTCTTTACAAGAAACATTTCTCAAATCTGCTGATACAGTCTCCATTCGGCAGTTTTCTCTGTACAGAAATGACAGGTTGTGTGATGGTCGAGTACATGGAGGGGTAGCACTGTTGGTTAATCAAAATGTGCACACCCTGTCTTTGTTACTCAACACACCCTTGGAGGACGTAGCTATCTGTGTTTCCTTGGGTCATACCATCACTGTTTGTTCTCTGTACCTGTCCCCTGGAGAGACATATGATCAATCAGACCTTGATGCTCTCGTTGAACAGTTGCCATCTCCAGTTCTAATCCTGGGGGATTTTAATGGACATCATCTCATCTGGGGAAGTGCTATTATTGATGGGAGGGGTCGATCTGTAGAGTGGATGCTCTCTGATCACAATCTTTCTCTTTTTAATACTGGTTCTTCCACTTACTTTCATGCACTTAGTCAGTCCTTTACCACAATTGATTTCTCAGTTTGCTCCCTTTCATTATTTTCCTATTTTTCATGGAGAGTTGACAGTAATCCACTAGGCAGTGATCATTTTCCGATCCTTTTGAGAGAGACTGGCCGTGGTCGATGCCACCCTACCCACATGCCCCGGTGAAGCTGGATCAAGCAGACTGGTCCACATTCACTACTCTCGCAGAACTTGATCCTGCTATCGTAAATCAGCCATTAATAGACGACTGTGTAGTAGCAGTAACTGACTGTATTATATATGCAGCTGTTCAGTGTGTTCCTAAAACCTCGACACCTTTTCCACGATATCCTCGTCGGTAGTGGAATCCTGCTTGCCACTCAGCAAGGAAGGTTAAAAAACGGGCCTGGGATACTTTTCACAGATATCCCATACTTTCAAACCGGGTTGCTTTCCAACGGGCTTTGGAAAGTGCTATTGATGCTATTTCAAATAGCACTTAGTCAGTCCTTTACCACTATTGATCTCTCAGTTTGCTCCCCTTCATTATTCTCCCATTTTTCATGGAGGGTTGACAGTATTCCACTAGGCAGTGATCATTTTCCGATCCTTTTGAGAGAGACCGGCCATGGTCGATGCCACCCTACCCACATGCCCCGGTAAAAGCTGGATCAGACAGACTGGACCACTTTTACTACTCTCACAGAATTTGATCCTGCCATCATAAATCAGCCATTAATAGATGACTGTGTAGTAGCAGTAACTGACTGTATTATACATGCAGCTGTTCAGTGTGTTCCTAAAACCTCGACACCTTTTCCATGATAACGTGGAAACCTGATGTGAGGCTATTGTTTCACCTTTCTTCTAAGCCACCGAAACATCCAAAGATTCCTTCAAACTACTGCCAATTGCTTTGACGAGCTGTCTCTGTAAGACCTTGGAAAGGATGGTTGATGCTCGTCTTGTCACCTTCCTGGTCACATCCATCCTTAGAAAGAATGGTTGATGCTTGTCTTGTTTGGTTCTGATGCTTGTCTTGTTTGGTTCCTTGAATCAAACAACCTCCTCTCACCCATCCAATGTGGGTTCCATCGACAGCACTCCACCACAGACCACCGAATTCGTCTTGAAACATCTATCAGAGAAGCCTTTCTCAACCATCACAACCTCCTCTCACCGAATTACTCACTGTAAAATTACCATTTTTTTAGACAAATTATAGTTTTGATAACCTTCACTTTTATTTACAGAGCCATCTAACAGCGGTATGTCTCCAGATTTACAACTCTAGAATCAGGGGTTTGATTCCCCTCGGTGGGCTCAGTCGATAGCCTGATGTGGCTTTGCTACAAGAAAAACATAAACACAGAGCCATTTAATAGTAGATACCTCTTGACACATCCACTTGTCACATTCTTTTTTTCAGGATTCATTAATAGTTCTCTCTTATGTTTTGATTTGCAAGACCACTTAGCACATGCTAGGTGGGTAAGACATCAAAGCCAGAAGGAATCTTGGATTAAGTTCACAACCAGCATGTCTTTTACCACCAGTTCCAATAACATATGGGACAGGATTCGAAAGGTTAATGGGCACTACTATTCTGTCCTCCTCTCAATCTTACTCTCTGATGGTCAGGAGGTGACTGATGTGCTGAACATCGTTAACACTCTAGGTGAAAGCTTTTACCGGGTATCTAGCACTTGTGCTTGTTCCTCCACCTTCCTGGTCATCAAGACTCGGGCAGAACAATCACTTCTTTCCTTTCAAAGTGACTGTTTCTTTGACTATAATTGTCCCTTTACCCTGGTGGAACTAAAAATGGCCCATCATTGGTGTGCCGGTACTTCTGTTGGACCTAATGATATTCATTATGACATGCTGCACCATCTATCTCCTGCTTCTCTTGATGTCCTTCTGATTGTCTTCAACCGGATCTGGCAGGAGAATGTTTTTCCTGATGCCTGGTGCAAGGCTATTATTTTACCTTTCTTCTAAGCCAGGGAAACATCTGAAGATTCCTTCAAACTATTGTCCAATTGCTTTGACGAGCTGTCTCTGTGATACCCTAGCAAGGATGGTTGACGCTCGTCTTGTTTGGTTCCTTGAATCAAACAACCTCCTTTCACCCATACAGTGTGGGTTCCGTCGACAGCACTCCACTACAGAACACCTAATTCGTCTTGAAACATCTATCAGAGAGGCCTTTCTCAACTGCCAACATGTTGTATCAACATTCTTTGACATAGAGAAGGCTTACGACACAACTTGGAGGTATGGCGTTTTGCGAGACCTCCATACATATGGGTTATGTGGCCATCTACCAATGTTTATTGAAAATTTTTTAATGGACAGGAGATTCCAAGTTCGTGTGGGTTCGACACTTTCTCGTTCTTTTGTACAGGAACTTGGAGTCCCTCAAGGCTGTGTATTGAGTGTCACACTCTTCAGTATAAAGATAAATGCCATCACTGAACAACTCCCTCTCACTGTTGCAAATGGGCTGTATGTCGACGACTTTCACAATGCATGTCAGTCATCAAACATGAGATTTATTAAGCAGCAACTACAAACTGCCCTCAATCGTGTACAGAAGTGGACTATGGCGAACGGCTTTAATTTCTCTCTCTCCTAAACTGTAAGCATGCACTTTTGCTGTTGACGGGGTATTCACCCTGATCCTGAACTTCGTATCGGTGAAGTTTTGGTGCCAGTGGTCCTGCAGACCAAGTTCTTGGGGCTTATCTTTGATCGTAAACTGACCTTTATACCACACTTAAAGCAACTTTGGGTCAAATGCACAAGAGCACTGAACATCCTCCGTGTCCTCTGTTCATCCAGTTGGGGGCAGATCGCTGTTCAATGTTAAAGGTATATCGTGCTCTTATTAGATCGAAACTCGACTATGGATCAGTGGTTTATGGCTCTGCCAGACCCTCGGCCTTAGAGATGCTGTACCCCATACATCACCAAGGACTTCGACTCTGCCCTGGGGCTTTCTGTACCTCTCCAGTTCAAAGCATATACATTGAATCTCGTGAACCTTCTCTACACCTTCACCGTTTGCAACTATCTTTACAGTGTACTTCAAAACTTCGTTCCTTACCAAAGCATCCCACCTGGGAATGTGTTTTCCTTCCTCAGTGGGCAGTACTTTTTCAGAACAGATGATCTGTCATTGCTCCGTTTGGCCTTTGCATCCAAGCACAATTGGATGAATTGGGTCTGTCCTTGGATAACATTGCAGAATCCACAGATCGGCCCATCCCACCCTGGCTTATTACAGCCCCCAAATGTGATCTTTCTTTCAGTCACCTAAAAAAGGCAGATACTCCAGATTGGAAGTACTGTCTTTTATTCAATGAATATCTTTCAAACAATCATTCAGTTCCCATTTATACAGATGGTTCCAAATCAGGTAATTCAGTGGGCTCTGCTATGGTTTGTTATGGGTCAGTAGTAGCACGCAGAATTTCCTCAACAGCTTCTGTGTTCACTACTGAACTGTATGCCATATCTCTTGCCCTGGATCATATTGCAGCTGAGCAGTATTTCAACTGCACTATTTATACTGATTCGCTTAGTTCTATACTTGCCTTGGAATTGTTACATGCTAGCTCACATCCTATTCTAGCTGATATTCGAAACCGACTGGCACATTTCTCATTAGCAGCTACTTCAATCCAGTTTTTCTGGATACCAGGCCATGTTAGTATTTGCAGAAAGGAGCTTGAAGACATGGCAGGTAAATATGTGTTCTTCAGTACCATCACCCCTATGCCTATTCCGTACATGGACTGTGGTGGTGTTTTCAAGGCTCGGCTCCATGCCAGTTGGCAGTCCACTTGGAGTGAACAACGTGACAATAAACTTTTTCAAAGTAAACCCAAAATTGGACTTTGGCCCTTTAGCTTCCGTTAAGTTCGGAAGGAGGAAGTTGTTCTCACTAGGCTACGCATTGGTCACAGTTTTTTAACTCATCATTTTCTTTTATCTGGAACTGATGCACCAATGTGTAGTTTGTGTAACACTCAAATCACTATCAGCCACGTTTTACTTTCTTGCCATCGTTACAATTCTCAACGACGGCAAAACTTTAAACATATTTTTTCCCAGGGTCAATCTGTAACATTGAACAGTTATTGATGATGGTGACTCTGTCCACCTTGATAACGTTTTTAAATTTTTAATAGCCATTAATCTTTTGAATCTCATTTAAGTGTTGCATATTTATTCATAACACCTTTTTAATTGTGGCTCCTTTTTTACAGTTTTAATCTCTCTCATTCAATTTGACATTGGACAATGGCCAGAACATTAAATAACTCGACACCAGGACTGGAAAGGCCAACTTCAGGTGACTAACGCTACTGTTTGAACTATATGTTTGAACTACTCGTTAGTTATCCTGGCGAGTTATTATTATACTTTTGCTGCATATCATTTCACTCTTTTACTACTTTACTTTTTAGTCCTGGCCATATTGACTCATAACCCGGAACCAGGACTGGAAAGACCAACTTCAGGTGACTGACGGTTGTTTTTATATTTACCGGTTTGTCTTTCTGGCGGGTTATGATCATTACCATTCTGCTACAGGTAGTCCTTTACAACTTTGTTGACTGGATGTCAACATTGGTTTTAGTGCTATTTTCTGTTTTAATTGCTGTTTTGCTTTTATCTTCAATTACTTTTACAAATTTTACTCCATTTATTTGACTTTTATTTTTTTACTGGACATTTGGCTACTCGTTACTACGATTTCGCTGAGTGTCTTTTAAAACTTTTATTCTTTTACATTTTTATAATAGCTGCTATAACATATAACCCGGAACCAGGACTAGAAAGGTTAACTTCAGGTGATTGATGGAGGTTCTTGAACTTACCTGTTAGTCTTTCTGGCGGGTTATGATCATTACCATTTTGCTAGAGTAAATACCTTATAACTTCTTATACTCTGCCTTCTATCTTAACATTTTAGACTAGGTGTCAACATTGGTTTTGTACTTTTTTGTTTTACCTTCATTTCCATTTATGTCTTTTACTACATTTATTTTTTTTACATTATAACCGGATGTCTGGAGCAGATAGCCTCGTTGCTTTGTGCCATAAAACACTAAATCAATCAATCAGTCAATTCTTTAAGCATCTCTTCTCTATTTTATCCAACTTCCATCCAATAAGTACAAAATTCAATATAGATTACTCACTGTAAAATTACCATTTTTTTGGACAAACTATAGTTTTGATAACCTTTAATTTCATTTACAGAGCCATGTAACAGCAGTATGTCTCCAGATTTACAACTCTAAAATCAGAGGTTTGATTCCCCTTGGTTGGCACAGCAGATAACCTGATGTGGCTTTGCTACAAGAAAAACACAAACTCAGAGCCATTTAATAGTAGATCCCTCTTGACACATCCACCTGTCACATTTTTTTTTTCAAGATTTATTAATAGTTCTCTCTTATGTTTTAATTCTATATTACCAATAACTAATAGAAAACACAAGTTTTTCATCTATCTAATGATGCATTATGTAATTGTTTGCTGAGTGAAGAATTGCAAATTTAATTGCCAGTACAAGCTTTGTTCCCATCGATAAAATAACAGTTTGAGTGATTTTCTTATAATTTTATTACATAGCTAGGAAGCCAGAAAAATTGTGATAGTTAAGGAAAATTGTCTGTATTTTGAATGTTATTATTGTATGTTCTTTGGTGCATTATTGAATTAAACATCAGTTTAAAAAGTATGGTTAAGTGTCATTGACAAATGACAGTAAGAAAGAAAATTTAGGTGAGTACTTTATTTCTTGTTTTTCATGTTTATTCTGTATTTATTATTATAAAAGTATTTAAAAATAAATATGGATCTCTTTAGGTTAATTAAGGTAAAGTAGATTGTAATAAAAATGTTTCATGAAACATTCGTGTGAGCAAGTTTGCAGGTAACATAATTTAATAGCATGACATGAGCTTTTCATTCCCTAAATGATTTACAATAGTGAGAACAGTGGTTTGAAAGCTCATAGGGTGATAAAAAAAAATAAATATTTTTATACTGTTGGAAGTTTAAAGTTACTTAGGATAAATGAATGAAGTTTCATGTTACAATTTGAAGTCATTTTACAAATTAAAAAAAAGTAATTAAAATTTCAGTGTTTGGTGGTTGCAAGGCCAGTCAAAATTCTTTTGTGTGCTTGATAATCTTTCACCTGTTTTGACAGAGAAGATAATGACTGATTCTAGTTGAAAAATAGGTCTATGATCATAAAGAGCAACGAGTATATGTAGTTATTTGTGAATACTGGGAAGTTTTTCATAGGAAATTTTAATTTTCTTTTTCTGAACAATTTCTAAACATTTTTAAAGTTATTTAATTCTGATTTTAGTAGTTGCACAGAAAATGTTTTTCTTCATATGTTGAAAATAGAAAGTGTTCCATGAAATATGTATACAGGGGAAGAGTCAAAGGATTTGCATTAAACATAATAAAATACTGAATTTAAATTCATTGTGATAGGTGTTCTCACTCACAAGAAAAATGACTGAAATCAAAGATTTTCAATGACTTGCACAATGTATCAATAACAAAAGTATTTATAAATATATATTATTATTGTCTTAAATTGTGTGATGTAATGCAGTTAATAGGATGATAAAAGTGTGGACCTTTGTGAAGGCAGACCTCTCCCTTTTACATCATTCTGTTGTGAAATTTTCTTTATCAATAATAAAAAGATCAAGCAGAAATAATTACAACCTATATTTAAGGGAGGGCTTACATCTAAAATATATAAATAGAGGGAAAATCAACTGGTAGTTGTTCATAATTATAATATTGGTATATTGTACATTTGCTCCTTTAGATATTCTTCATTTCTCATCTCAGTTGGGCTAAGCCCAACTACATTTTATGGAGCTTCTTGTTTGAAAGGCTCATTCCTCACCTATTCTGCTTTGGCAAGAAATTTTCTTTTTTTGGGATTTGGGTTTACTTGGCAGCCCTTATTTCACTTAGTTGGACTCACACGAAGTCTCTTCATTAGGTATTTTCAAATAAGTGGAACTTTTCCAGGAATCCCCTGTATAACCTGGTTTCCTTTCATCTATCCTTCCAAACTGATTTTACCAGGGACAATGCAGTTACTGTTGTATTTCTATCTCCTCCACAACCACAATCATTTTACAAATGCTTGCTTATTGGATTAGGGTTTGTGTTGCGATGCCCAAGAAATCTCAGATCATTAGTCATTGGTCAAGTGGACTTTTAATATCAGTCTTCTCTATACCTATATTAATAAATATAATCAAACATCTAAGCATGTTCTCTGCATTCCTACACTCAGTTACACAACCCCCTTCAAACATGTGGTCAGCTGTTGGTCAGTTACCTCTTTCTTTGTGAACCTGACAATGACCAATGAAAGTCAAAACGTTTGCTCTTCTAGATAAAAAAATTTTCTCAACCCAAACTAGCTCTTTTTACATGTATTTTTCTCTTCAAGTAGGTTTTCTCATCATCACTGATTATTATTTCATTATGGCAATTGTACAATAAGTGTATGTCCTTTTGTGTTTTTTTTATGTATTTGTACTTATCTATGTAATGATTGTCTGAAATAATGTACCTTACACCACTATTAACTGTACACGCACATATGATCATAAAGAAACTAAGAAACTTAAATCAAAGAATTATCAGTAGAAGAAATGACGTATATTTCATTCAACAATTTAGAAAGGAACAACTAACCCCTAATTTTGTAAAGGTAAAACTTTCAAAAAAATTTAATAAATACACAAACATTATCCAAAATTTACAGAAAAAACTACTTAAAGCCATGTTGAACACAAAATACAAAGAACAACAACTTACAGAAACAAAAAATAAACATAGACCATCAACTGGCATGCTGCATGAAACCAGAGATTTATAGACTTGCACAATGAAAGATCAACCAAATCAACATCAGGAACAACAGGAACAAAAAGATCTGTCACAAGAAAAAACTAGAGAAACGAAGATGCAAACAACAAAAAAGATACCAATGCAACAAACTGTTGACAAACCTCATAATTAACAGATCTGACCGACAATTAAACATGGATGAGATTTATCTACTTAACAAATGACTAAACATGTTTGCAAGACCTTGCCAGGAAATTTGTTACTATCCACAAAAAAGTAAAACAACCAACAGAAAGAAGAGAACTTAGACAATTTTATTGACATCCAACAGCCAAACTTCCCAGAAAAAATTAAAAATTCATATTTTCCAGAAACATCTAAAAACATCTTAAACAATTTTTGTGTCGACCAGATATCTGTACCAGTGTAGTGGTGGATCTAATGCTGTGTTAACTGTTTGTGTTTCAACTTGTCATATCCCTCTTTACAGAAGTCCCAACCACTGAAGCCTGCAAGATATCCTTAAAACTCTATATCCAAGACCCTAACCTATCTATAGACATTCCCAGCAACCATCATAGAATTCACCATGATGAAGACAAACTTCATGTTTGACAACCACAACTATATACAAACAAATGGCCTTATTATGGGCAACCCAGTATCACCCGTTCCAGCCAATATTTTTATGACACAAGTTGAAACACAAACAGTTAACACAGCATTAGATCCACCACTACACTGGTACAGATATCTGGTCGACAAGATTATGGGATACACATCTGCAGAACACACACTTAATTTTTTTCAATCACATTAACTCTATACATCCCAGCGTTAACTTCACATATGAACAGGATGAAAGCAATCAAATATTATTTCTTAACCTCAAAATTATAAGAACCGACACACAATTCAAAACCGAAATCCACCGAAAAATCACCCATACTGACTATACATATCTTGGGACTCGGCACGCTAAACAAAACAAAAACTCAACATATCAAGAAACCAAATAAACACAGCCATAAAACCAAGGTTGCCAGATAAAATTAATGATGAATTGGACAAAATAAAGCAATACTTCATGAACATCAATAAGTTTTCTCCACAAACCATAGAAAATATTGTATGCACACACCTAGACAAAAAGCAAATTCAACCAATAAAAGTAAATACATCTCACGAATCAAAAAATCATGAAACCATATACTGCTGCATACCATATATTCCTGACATCAGCAGAATAACAACTAACATTTGGCAAAAACTAGTTAATGTTGGGATGCATAGAGTTAATGTGATTGAAAAAATTAAGTGTGTGTTCTGTAGATTTGAATCTTGCAACCGTGTCATCTACATATCTGTACCAGTATAGATGTAGATGTAATGCTGTGTTAATTGCTTGTGTTTCAACTTGTGTCATAAAAATATTGGCCAGAACTGGTGATACTGGGTTGCCCGTGCTTAGGCCATTTGTTTGTATATAGTTTTGGTTGTTGAACATGAAGTTCGTCTTTATTGTGGTGAATTCTATGAGGGTTGCTAACTGGTTACTAGGAATGTCTATAATTGGGTTAGGGTCTCGAATATAGAGTTCTGAGGCTATCTTGCAGGTTTCAGTGGTTGGAATTTCTGTAAAGAGGGATATAACATCGAAACTGGGCATTAAGGCTTTATGATTAAGTTGATTTAGATTAGACTTGAAATTAAGAGTATTTGATGAATGAGCTGACTGATGTTACATAATTGGAGAATACCAAGATTGTAATTAAACGATTCATATGTGGGCATTATTGGTCGTAATGGACAATCTGGTTTATGAGGTTTGGGGATGCCGTATATTTGCGATGTGCGTGAGTTGGTTTTACATAGGTAGGAATAAAGTGTTTGTGAAATTGTGTTGGCTTTTTTCATTTGTAGTAGTAATTTGTTCAGTTGCATCTCTTGTGTCTTTGTTGGATTTGTGTATATTGGTTTAAATTTGTTCGTGTCTGATAGGATGTTGTTCATTTTTTGTATGTATTCATTCATGTTCATTATTACTATAGCGTTACCTTTATCTGCTTTTAGAATTTTTATGTTTCTGTCTTGTTTTAGGTTTTTAATGGAATTGATGTCTCTTTTTGTAAAGTTGTTTTCTAGTTTTCTGTTTTGTGAAATTATGTTGATGGTTTTGTGAGAAAATTCTTTGAAAAAATCATTTAAGATGTTGTTTTTAGGTGTTTCTGGAAAATATAAATTTGATATTTTACCTGGGAAGTTTGGCTGTTGGATGTCAATAAAATTATCTAAGTTGTCTTCTTTTTGTTGGTTGTTTTTGGTTTTTTCCTTGTTTTTGTTCTCTGTAGAAAGTATCATATTTGGTTGGCATAGTTATTAATGTATGATAATTTTACTTTTAGGTTACTTTGTCATCACAAAACGATGACATCATATTTTATATCTTTGTAAATTTGATTTACAATGAATTATACAGTTTATTTGATTGACTTGAAACTAATAAAGTAGCATTCATACAATACTGGTTTGTTATAACCAAGTTTAATTCTAACTATTCCATCAAAGAGACTCCGGGATAAGTCTGAAGGTTAAAAAACTGATTTTCAATACCCATGGTGGACACAGCACAGAAAAATTCGTGTAACTTTAGACTTTAAACAACTAAACAAACTATATAAATTGTTAAATATCTAAATACAGACTATTGGATTAATTTTTTTTTATTTTTAGTTTTCAGAATACTGTTGGCTGCTAATATTTAATTTTTTTCAATTGGAGAAAAATAAACCTTTGATTTATTTTTCACACTAAGATATGTTAAAAACATGACAGGTAACATCTGCAAATTGTAAGTTTTTAGTTTCTCTTTAGTATTTTATGGAATTGGAAATACTGAAGGATAAATATTTGAATTTGAACAGGTCGAGGAGTCCGTCTCTACTACATTGGAGGGGAAGTATTTGCAGAGTGTCTGAGTGACAGCAGCATCTTTGTTCAGAGCCCTAATTGTAACCAGAGATATGGCTGGCACCCAGCAACTGTTTGTAAAATCCCACCTGGTCAGTATCAGTAAGTTATTCAATGGTATTCCATGACAGGCACTGTGATAAGATGAACAAAACTCTATTTTCAAATATTTGATACCAGTAATCACTTCTCCTTTTCCATAAATTCATGAAGTGTTAGGTTATATTTACTTTTCACAATTTCCACATGAAGTTATTGTTTAACATGTTCATATAATGATGGTTGTTAAACATTTCATATTGTGTTTAAGAACCATTTTTTATATTTTACATAATTGTAGTTCTCAATATATATTAGTTACTGTTTCTGACTCTTTTTGTTTTTTACCTCTCCAAGTTGATTTGTATTTGATTTTGTGAGGTAATTACTTCCATATTAAAAGGTACCACATATAACTAACTTCCAATAGTAAACAGAACTATCTTCACATAAATAAAGAGAAAATGTTATCTTGAACAAATTATAGATTTAAGCTGAACTGAAAAATCTTCAAAACCAGTTTTGACAGTAGGTCTGTATTGGGGAAAAAAAATACTGTTATGAGTTTATAGTTTTATATTCTTAAGAATTTAAAAGCTGTTCATTTCTAATTTTGTGTTGTGGGCTATATTAAATATATAATATAAAGTATGAATTTATAATCTTAAAATTTAATTTTTTCTAAGCTCACTGTTGTTTTTTTCACTGTGAAATAACAGAAATATTTTAGAATTTATATATTAAGATCAGAAAATAAATTCATAATGGTAAAACTGAACAAGAACCCATGTTAACAGTTATACAGGCTGTAAAGTCAGTGGTAACTTTTATATTCAAATAAGCCAGCGATTCCTTAAAAAAGTACACATGATTGATAAATAGTGTGACTATCTGGCTTAATTATTCTTGACATAGAAACTATATGTTCATTGCATGGAATGTAAAATTTCAAGAAAAATTGTTATGATGTGACTTAAAAGTGAATGGATTGAAACTTTGATATGGCATGTTTCACTAAATGCTATCCAAGAAAATAATGTACATATGTCATTGTTAAAAGTAGGAAGGAGAAAGAAAATTGCAAGAACTGTATACTGAAGTGAAATTAAGTTGTAATGGTTTCTGTTTGTGCTGTCTTGTCTGTTAAACATGCTAAAAATACATGTAAAATATATTTGGATTCACCAATAAAATTTTGGGTGTGACCATGAAACCTTTGCTGTACTTTAGAATTCTTATTTTTAAGGTGAAATGAAAATAAAATAGATGTGTTATTTTCTTTTATTTCTTAGAACATTTGCATTTTGAACCTTTGAACTAAAGCTGTGTTTGTTGAAAATCTTGTATGAAAAGTGTTTTAATGCATCATTAAGTTTTCTTCTATCTGACAGGATGCAACTTGAAGATTTTCAACAATCAAGAGTTTGCAGCATTATTAGCACAGTCAGTCAGCCAGGGATTTGAAGCTGTTTATCAGCTTACTAGGATGTGCACAATTCGCATGAGTTTTGTGAAAGGCTGGGGTGCAGAATATCGGCGACAGACTGTCACTTCTACACCGTGTTGGATTGAGTTGCACCTGAATGGGCCACTACAATGGTTGGACAGAGTTCTTACCCAGATGGGCTCTCCTCGTATACCATGTAGCTCTATGTCATGAAAGCCATGTGATTTCAAACAAAAAGTCAAGTTGTGTACAGTATACCAAAATCATCATCATTGTTATTTCTGGAATAGGAGTAATTTTTGCAGAATTTTTACTTGTGACATCTATGTGTGTGCGTGTATGCTTTTGCTTGTAAATAAATCATATAAAGCCTACTTTCTTTTCTTTTTTTTTTTATGAAAACTCCTAAATCATGGTGCCATTATATCTTCGAAGTTTTTACTTTTCTAGATCTCAGTGTATTTTCAACCTTCTTTTTCTTGTTTCTTGTACACTAGAGTTATCTGCATATTTACAAAATAGTTTTTATTAATCACATTGGTTTTATTCAGAGGTCTTTCCTTGAATGTTTTCCCCAGTTTTTAAATTCCTTTTATTATCAGTAGTAATGATTGAGAACTGATGTATTATGATTGTGTTGAGTACAAATGTACAAATATGTTTACAATATACTGATAAAAATACAGCAATAGACTTTATGTTTCTAAAATTAATACTGTCAGAATTGTTCTGTGTTTCTGTTGTGACATAAGCTTTTATGATGTTGAATTTTTGATACCATGAAATAGGTAAGATTAATGTATTGATAGGTGTCTGTTTCTGTTGTGATGTAGTCTGGACTAAATTAGCTTGTTGACAGTAATCTTTGTTACCATGACATAACTTGGACTAGACTACCTAGTAGCAGTGGTATGTCTTTATTAACATGTCATTGCTTAGTATTTGTTTCTTAATATGTTAGTTTGACTATACTAGCAATGGTTTGTCCTTGTTATATCCCAATGTAATCTAAATTATGTTTGCAGTAGATACCTTTTGGTACCACAATATAGACTGGACTCAAAAGTGTTGGTTGAAAGCAAAAATATAATGAAAAGCAAGCTCAGGTTAAGGTTGGTGCTTTAATTTTTAAGTGCTTGGATAGTTTGTGTATTATTTGTAAGTCTGTGTTGAAGCAATATTTTGTATTATGTTCATTTTCTGTAAATGACTACAGTAGGTTTTGGAAAAAATTGTGTGCAGTACATTTTTTGTATAGGTTATAACTAAATCGTAGACAAGATGCTTTCATTCAGAGTAAGATCTTTGGTGTATATTTAATAGTTCCATAGACAACTTCCAGTGTGCTGTACTTTAAGTGGTTTGTTTTTTTCTTGTATTCCAGCTACCAAATAATTGTTTGACATTTCTGCATTTGCTATTGATGTCAAATCATAATTGTTTCTTGAGGTGAAATTTTTATGATGGTCTGTTGCTGTAAGCGATTTACATTTATAAAATGTTTCGAACAATCACAGTAACTTATTTAGATTCAAAAATGTTATAGAAAATCTATTTTGTAATTGCTTTAAAAGATATGAGTGTTGGCATTTTGTGTGGAAATTTAAACTAATTTTTATTTTCAGAAAATTTATTAAATATGAATCATTTATAAGTGAAAGAAAATTGATGATAGTTTGTATTTTAGCTTGTGTTATTTAACTTGTTTTTAAAACAAGTGATAAGTACATTATTTACTTTTAATTTTTTAGAATGGTATTTTATCAGTGTTCTTTCATATTGGCATTTGCTTGTTCCTGTTAAGATGTATATTCTATAGAGATTGTATACTTTATGAAGGAAAAATAATTGTTAAGAAAATTTCATACATTTACTTTTAATCTAATTAGATGTTTGAAATTTATATTTAAGGTAATACTATATATTTTGTAAAAGTTAGTGTTTTGAAGGTAAAATTTGATAATTTGTTTCAGATTAAAAGGTCAAGCAGAGGTTTGGTATTTTAATGTAACTAGAATTATTTTAACCAAATTTTGGGATAAAAAGTACAGTTGAAATATAATTTTCTGTAGTTTTATTTCAAAAATTTGTATAACAAGTAGAATGTGATATAGGGTAGTATTTTGCTGGTAAGTGATGGGAAATGAGTAAAAGCTATGGTTATAACATACAATATGGTTATACCATTTGACCATAATGTTTGTAAAAAAAAAAAAAAAAGTTTTGCAAGTGTATACTGAAGGTTAAAAAACAAAAACTTCATATAGTAGTGACAGCTGATATGGATACTAAAAACCTGAGTTAAAACTTTTTTTTTCCAATAAACACATTATTTTACTGTTTTAATATTTAAACTATTTTCAGTAAAACTGAGTATTTTCTAAATTTGTGACCTTAATTCTTGTTAATGGTTTGAGATTGTTTTGTTGGTACTAACATGCTTTTATAATATCCAACGTTGTTTACTGTAGAACCAATTTTTAATTTGGTTATTGCCAGAGAACTAGTGCTACTGAAAGTTATTAAGGTCTAGATTTATATGCATTAACTTTCAGTTAGAGCAAGCTACTTATGTAGATCAAAAATAAAAATTAACCCTGTAATGTGATTATCTGATCTGATATACTGTTTTTGTGTATAATGGTTATAATTTGTTGTTTAATCTATTAGCTGTTCTTGTTAATGCAAGTAGTCTATCTGCAGCTGTAAATTAGTTTGTTCTCCACATGTGCTGAAGTACTTGGTTGTAGGGTTAAATTCAGTAAGATGAGTTTTTTCTGTGATGTAACAGTGGAGAATGTAGAAGTACTTGTTCCACTTTCCTGAGAAAGATTATTGAAAAATGTTCATTTTTCCAACAAATAGGATTCTTAATTTCGGATGCTTGGCTATTGATCCATTCATCTTTCTTCCTGACCAGAAATGCTAGATGTTTTATTCAGTGATGTTTTAGCTGATGTAAAGGTGGCTTCAACTTTAGGGACTTGGAGGTATCAGGTTATAATGAGTGATGCAATTGTTCCTTTTGATTAGATAAAACGTGATACACTGTAATAGGCTTTGTTTAAACAATAGTATTGTCAGCTACTAGAAACACCATGATGTATTCCAATTAACCTTTGGTATGTAAGTGCTAAGAATGTTAACAAAGAAATAGTTGACATTCTCGTTCAAGAGTACCATTAATATATTTATATTTCACTTGGTTCTTATTGGCTACATAAGATAAAAGTTTAAGAAAGTTTAATCATAGAACCTATTTTGCCATTACATTTGTATTTGTAATTTCTTCTTTAAAGGAGTGAATCTGAAGTTATAAGTGTCCAGTGATGCAACTGAAGAGAGATGAAATCCTTGTTCTTATTTTTAATATTTTATGAAAGACTTGTGCATTTTTCTGTAGCTTAAAAAGGTCACAAAAGTGGCCAACAGCATTCTTTTTTTGAGGAGATTATTTTGTTAAAATAAAGACTTTATATAAAAGCAGTAACATGTTTTTATTTTTCTAGATATCTAATTCCACCCAACATGCTGATACTGCTTCAAGTGTGTTTTCATAAACAATAATCAAATGAAGGTAGTCAAAATGAAAAATAGTTAACTTCTTGTGGCACAAAAAAAAAAATGAATTATTGTGTTACTGAGTAGTGAAGGCGTGTTTAGACTCGTAATTTCTGCACGTGAAACCTATTTAATAAGAAAATTTTAAGGGTATCTGCAGTGTTCTAGTTATGAATTGCTGCTTCTAGGTGTCATGTTAAGGGATTTTATTGTACATCTTGAATGTATAACATTTGGTTAGTTAGGACAAAGCAAAAAATATATTTTAAACTTATTTCCAAAGAGCAACAGAAGATAAATCAGAGGCAAAACATCAAAATGTTATCTTCATATTTAGTACAACAGAAAGTCAGTGGAAGTCCTTGAGTTCAGCAAACAGTTAATATTTGATTTCTCTTGTTTTAATAACTGCAAACAGTCTTTCAGGCATCGTTGCAACATTTTTTTTTTTTTACTCTTAAGTCCACTAATGACTCCAATGCATGAATAATTTACCTTAGAAACTTAACTCTTCAGCCAAACGTTTACTCATGGCAGAATTTGACTGTAAGATGGTAAGTTTTCTATGAATGAAATATGTGCTTAAACATATCCATGGGACTACAGCTAGTATATGTGATAGTGACTTATAAAAATTGCTCAAATAAAGTGTGATTAACCCTAAGATGAATGGTCAAACCATTATTTTGAAAACTTGTCATGTGATTTAATTATCTTGGTATCCAGAAATCAGAGCTATTGATTTTAGTGTAGTTCAGAAGTGAATTTGATCTTATGATGCTGTGAATTTAAATAGGCCAGGAATTTTAAGACATGTTAGTAGAATGAAAGAGTAAAAAATTGCTAATGTAGTGCATATTTAATCAGAGGGACACACAGTGCTAATTATTTTTGGCTTTCAAAAAATATGAGAATGTGTCCGCGAGTTCACCTTCATCGAAACACGAAACATTTTTGACAGGACAATGAGGAATGATATTCTACATACATTCACCAGGTTTCATCAAACTCCAATTATTTTTGGCTGAGTTACAGAAATTGTCGTGTGAAAAACTGGTCTCCGTTTTAAAAAATAAGAGATTTTGTTTTTTAAATTTCGTGACCTTGATCCAAAATATTGTCACTACAAAGTGGGTCGTAGTTTATATTTATAAATTTTTTTTCAAATTTGTTCAGTCGTTTTCAAGAAATTTTGCTGACAAACATACATACACACACAGATTTGAAAA
Source organism: Carcinoscorpius rotundicauda (assembly GCA_011833715.1). Taxonomy (NCBI): domain Eukaryota; kingdom Metazoa; phylum Arthropoda; class Merostomata; order Xiphosura; family Limulidae; genus Carcinoscorpius; species Carcinoscorpius rotundicauda. The sequence goes on along the minus strand of CM022399.1, from coordinate 52,930,465 downwards.
CAATCTGCTTCCATCTTCAGTGACAAAAATAACAATGTGAATAATAATATGTAGGTAGTTTAACCATATGAATTTATGGTAACAGAAGAAAATACTAAAGTTTGATCAAAGAGTGGAACCCATTGCAACTCAGTCAACATGGTCTTAAAGCGTGTCATTAAAAACAAAATGTTTTGGACTTCAGCTAGGCACTTGATGAAAGTTGATACGTACTGAGAAATATGTCTTAAATTTCATCTACGAGGGCTGAAGTCATAAAACAAAATATACTTTATTTAGAAGTTGCAGGTCTGGAACCCCTTCAAAATACTCCTCCCCAATGCACACACTTATCCCAACAGTCCTGGTATGCTTCTTTTGTAATGTCCTTCAGTTCCTTTGTTGCATTTGCCTTAATCTCAGGGAATTGTCTCAAATCTTCCTTTCAAGGGTCTTTTGAGTTTGGGGAACAAGAAAAAATTGCAAGGAGCAAGGTCAGGTGAGTAGGGAAGAACAGTGATTGAGTGTTTGGCCAAAAACTCACGAGTTCTGAGGCACAAATTTTGCAGCAACACGGTGCATCTTCAATTTTTCGGTCAAAATCTCGTAACAAGATCCAACTGACATCCCACACTCTTCAGGACACTCATCATCTTCAATGGACTATCGACCATCCTTAAAACATTCATGCCACTTGAAATATGTGGTACGTTCCATAGCAACATCACCGTAAGCCGTGTTAAGCATATCAAAAGTTTCAGTCGCAGATTTTCCAAGTTAAACACAAAATTTCACAGCAAGTCGTTGCTCCTTCCAGTCATTCATTCTGAAATCTGCCAAACGAAAAAATTGCACTTCACTTAAAACCGCATAGCTAATACACAAATGAAGATATCTGCAATCAGGAAATTGCATCGTAATCAGCTGATCTGTGCAAACCTAGCGACACCAATTGGAGCTGCGCAATTAAAACAGTCCGCGTATTTTTTGAACAGACTTCGTATATGTTTTATTTTATATTTACAGAACAATATTGAGCTATACTTTTGTTGCTAGGCAACATAACTAAAGCCATTGCAGGAAAGCACCATTACCAAAACACACTAGATTTTCTATGTATTAAAAGCTGTTATATAAACAAAAGTACCCAGCTATGCTCAGGTTATGAGGTTGATATATTCTATGTGACAGAGGCAGAATAGTCATTGTCCCAAGGTACATGGGTCCTTTTGTGTACAGGTTATGTGTGACTTAGTGCTAGTAGAATGGTATGGGTCCCAACTCATAATGAAGTGGCATGGCTCAAAATGAGTCCAGTCCACCTCTGCTACTGTTATTGTGTATATTCTGAATCTACTTTAGTATAAAAGTTTATGTGGTATGTATATCATTTGAACAATCAGTTCTTTCTTAATGTTACTCTTTTTCAAATTAATAAGTTGTATGATAGAATATTAAAAATGTGTGACATATTTAACATTAAAGGTACAAGTTTTATTTTATATTTAGTTCACTTGTTGAGGATGTGCCTCCATAAAATGCACTGGGGATGTAATTCAAGAAAGAACCACAAAGAGTTTACAATATAATAATCAATTTTGGATGTAAATTCATTATTACTATCTCTAATGTTATTTAAAATTTTTATCATCACTAGAGAAATAAACGTTTATGGAAGTATTCAGAGGTTTGGTAAGATCTCTTTTAAAAAAAAAACTTAATAGTTACTAATAATAATCAATATAACATACTTTATAAACTGCTGCTATTTCATTTTCATAAACAGGTTTGAGCAAGAACATTAGTCATACAGCCAACTGCTAAATATTCCATTATTACCTAAACAAAGTTTAAAATTTCACTTAAATTTTATTACATGCAATAATGAGACAAAATAATTTATTTTCCTCTTTTAAAAATATAAGTAATCATATACCTTATAAAGACAGAAAAGCTTTTCAAACAATTGTTGATGAAGTTGGAACTGAGGTAACAACAGTCGTTTAACATTATTTAAATGTAAGATTTTTATTATCTTCAAAGATTTACAGTTCATAAAAATATTACAAACTCAATTTCAAGTGTTAAGAAAGTGTGAATTATCAAAGACCACTTTTCTACTTTTAGTTACTTCTTCAATTTATAACTTTTTTTTTTTTTACCTCAAAAGATGTTTTTTTGAAGTACACTTTTTATATATTGGTAACTCATGCTGTAATCTGATTCCCAACAATTATAAAAGATTACATTGGATTGTATTTTGTGTAAGAGACTTAAAATTTAACAAACTCAACCTTTCTTGAATAAAGTAATTTCAACAACCATGTATATAACACTGTGTGTGAAACATACAACGAAAATGAATCAAGCATATTAAAAACTAATGAGTGCTGGTTAGAGATAACATACTGGAAGAAGCTCAGAATAGAAGTATGTCAAAGTTATATGTGGAATGAATTAAAAGAGTTATTGTATCAGAACCAAGTGTGGCTGCAACCTCCCACACCAAAACTGTCACGTATTACTTACAACTAGAATTTAAACAAAGCAAACCTGTGAGAGTGATACATAAAAATATTCTTCAACTTGTAAAAATTGCTTGAAAATCACCACTTAATTAAATAAAGCCAATATGTTAGTGTACACTCTAAAACAGGTACTATTAAAAATAAAAAATTAACAACACTAACCCAAAGCTCATCACTAACAAGATAACTATCCAAATAGTTGACAATGGTTTGGATGTTTATTTTTGTCCACTACTAAAAGTTTGGTGATGATAAGCTCTTTTCTTGGTTGCTGGTTTACACCGATCCCTTTTAATTGCAACTTAAAACCCAGTAGCAGTTACTATGGCTGCGTATATAGTTCCTGTACCTCTGAAACAAAGTATCATTAGAATTTGTATTGTGCTGCAATGTGAAAGTATTACCACATGCTACTTATAATATCATAGTACCTTTTGAAAAGTGATGGATTAACACATTTTTAGTCTTATATTTTTGTAAGGTGATAAAACTGTATACTTTCCTTTGTTTTACAGCATTTAGAAAATTGTGCACAGTCACTTTTTGATTATATGAATTCTATTCTAAAATACTAACAAAAATAAATTGTGAATTATATTCACATAAGTAAGCACCATTCCTCCAAATTATATTAATAACCTTTTTGGAAGTGCATGTAGCTGTTACATTCACGATGTCCTCATAATATGATGTTAGTTTTGAATATTTAATAGAACAGTTCTGCTAAGATTATATGCAGAAATTAATACATTTCAGTAAATGTATGGTTTTAATTCTTACAATAGTAATAACACTATGGATTATTTTGATCTATAAACCTTGTAACCATTACTGTGATCGCACTTTGAAAGTTCCTTGGAAATAATATATTTCCACACTGTTATTTTGCTCTTCATAATTTGGCATATCTCCCCTTTAAATCAAAATGTACAATTATTTAGTTACACTTTCTGAGTTATGCAACTATTTTTGCTAGGACTTAAATAATTACAATTTAACATAAACCCTTATTGATGTAAGCTGTTTTTGGGTGAATCAAATTACCAACTTGTAACATTACATTTTTTTTTATTTTTCTTCGCAAGTCATAAATGTGTTAGATGTTTTAATTATTCAAAATTACTAAATTTTATAATTTAAATCATATTTGCAATACTTCAGGAATACCATTCTACAGACTGATTTACCTGCTTATTTATTTTCAATCAGCATCACGTATTCTATAATATTGTTGTGATATTTATAATTTTCTGCACTAAAAATGTACTTCCAATAAGTCCTTTTACACAGGCCTGGAATAACCAGGCAGTTGAAACCTTTAACTCGTAATTTGAAGGTTGCTAGTTTTAATACCTATCACACCAAACACGCTCACCCTTTCAGCCATATGGTTCTTCTAATGTTATAGTCAATCCAAACATTCACTGGTAGAGAAGTAGCCTAAGAGTTGGCAGTGGGTGATGATGACTAGCTGTCTTCCCTCTAGTCTTACACTGCTAAATTAAGGATGGCTAGTGGAGATAGACCTCATGTAACTTTCATAAAATTAAAAAATAAACAAACAATCCTTTTACATCAACAGATGTTCTCATTCAATACTGCCATCTATTTGTAAAACTTCTTTTCAAGCATGTCATGAGTTTCTGCCTCCTCTTGATTGCAAGTTGTTCATTAAAATGATCATGAAACAACCCTCCATCAGTAATAAAGCATGGTATTCTCATTATACTTATGACTTCCTCTGTTCAATTCTATCAGATATCACTTTGAGTTCTCTTAGAATTTGGAAGCATTAGGTTTTAATGAAGAGGTAAGATGGGAAGTGTGAAATGAGATAAGAACCTTCCTGAAATACATTTACAGTTTAGGTGAATTACAACTTCCAATACAGTACATTATGTCATATCAACAGATATGAGAATCTTACATTGAGTAGATGGAAGAAACAGTTTGAGAATCTTACATTGAATAGGTGGAAGAAACAGTTTGAGGGAAGGAAAGAAGCATTCTCCAAAGCCATCCAGAGGACACACTTGAAGACAAGAAAGTCGAATTTGGAGAATTGGTGTGGGAGACCGTCTGAGCCAGGTATACATTTCACCCACATGAAAAAGGTGTGGAACTTATTGGGAAAACTGGAATGTAATAAGGGCTATCAGTCTTCATTAGAAGAAAAGTGAGGGCCTAAAATACAGTGGAGAGTCTGAAGGAACAACAACACTTGAAACAGTGCAATGGATGACCACAAAGACCTATTTTCAAATGCAGACCATAATGATTCACCCAACACAAGACATGGTAGGGATGAAGAGTATTTTATTCTACCTTAACCATATATGTTTTGGTTTAGAATAATGGCTACTTTGATAATACTTTTACAGTTAGCTAGATGCCCCCATTGGTTCTGTCAAGGCTATATAAAATAAACTTTAAACAGATTTATCAGAGATCCATAGTATGAAAAATCAACTTTGGAAGTACTGATGAGATTAATTATTGTAGTTTACAAAAATAGAGGCATTTGTGTAATCCACACCCTGCATACTGACAGACTTGATGATTTATTGAAAATATTACATTATAAAGAATATGGAGTTTACCAAACACAAGTTCTAACTTTTTGATAATCTATAATTGGTTCACATGTTTACCACTTTGCAAAATAAAATTGACAAGAGGAATGAAAATTAAAACAGACTCAAAAGGAAAAATTATAATTAAAATATGCACTGCAAACTCAACACATGCCTAGATAAAAATGCTGCACTTTACAGGTCACAATTCTTTCAAAACAGAAACTAATTACATGATTTATGTTCTGCTTGTAGTTGGCCAATCAACTTAGATGGCAATAATCCAGAAGAACATATTAGTTTTGTGCCATTAATAATACAAATTCACACTCAAGTTGATACCGAGTGAACTATCCCATGAAGCAGCAGATACCATCTGTGATGACTCATGTTAGGTACAGCAACACCTAGAAGTCAACTAGCACACGCCCTAGTAAGAAGTTCTGAGCTAGAATCACAAAAATAACTCAGAACTTTATGTTTCATATTTATCAAGCAAAGGCACCTGCCCTTTATTTGTGCATGAACTTAAACAAAATCTGGAGGTGGAAGATATGATAAACGAGAAAAATCCTGATTTTCATACAATTCATTTACTACACTCTATAATGGTCATTACGACCCTGTAAAAAAAGATAGTATCAATTATAATGTCAGTAGGGGTGCATTCTGTTACCTGCTTTCAACACCCAGCTCATCACATCTTTTTACAGCATTTTAAATGATTATTTAATAGAAAACCAAAAACCACAAAAATGTCTTACAGACAGGTCAAAGTAAGAAATTGTTACAACTCAAACAACAGCTTTTCACACCAACTTTATGGTGGCTGTTGAAACAGAAACTTCATCTCAGTTTATGCATTATTGCAACAAAGGCAATCATTTTTGTTAATTTAATTCCTCAAAAGAGAGCCCAGCACAGTCTTCAGGATGCATATATTAAATGTTTGTGTGCTTTCCCCCACACTGTGTGCATGCATATTAGAGAAAATTGTAAAAACGTGTATTACTTTTTAGTTGAAGAACAAGACACCATCTACAAATATAATTAATGATAACTTAATCAAAGTGTTCAATAATGGGGTTGGAGGAGTTACAAACCCTACATTAACATGCCCCCTTTTCCAAATCACTAAATAATTATTAAAAATACTCTAGTTCTTATCTCACAATAAGGCACAGAGCCTTCTAGAATAAAATTTCAGTCATCACAACACATTTGACAGTTTGGTTTTTAATAAGAGCTCAATAATATGAACAATGGGGGTGGATGAGTGAACTAAAGTACCTGCCTTTTTCCTCTTGTGCTCCAAAAGTGCTCTTTTTCTTCGTGATAAAACATTGTCCATAATTAGACCTTGTCTGCTGAGCTTGGAAATACAAATGTCAGCTTTAAAAAATTATTGACACACTTACAAATATTAAATGTAAAATTGCTGTTCAATTTTACACTTTAAAAGGGTTTGTAAGACTGACTGAACAGCCTTCTGTAATCACTCCCTCATAAAAGGTTTTGCATCAGATTGCTTAAAAAGTAAGCCCCCATTTTGTTTATCCCCTGTGTTTATAATATCCTCGAAGCATTACTGTAGGAGCTACACTATGTATGTTTAGCTCACTTCAAGAAATTTAATGTTTAATAAAATGCTTTTAAAACTCAACAAAACTAAAATTAACATAGCAATATGCCTAAACAAAACAAAAACAAAAAAAGAAATGGACAAATGTGTACGTGCTGTGGAGTGACTGACACCTCTATCCCCATAGTTTCACCTCCACTGTTTATTGGTACCTTTCCTTCTGATGGACAGATTCTTCCTTTACAGGTTTCTTATCTTGTTCAGCATCACTGGCATGACTACTAAAAGCTGGAAAGTTGAACTTGAAGGCCATTCACATAGTGAAAAAGGCTTAAAATCTTATAATTCTGTAAAGAAGAAAAATGCACGTTTGTTTACACTAAATCTTGTTCTGAACACAAAATCTCAATTTAGTCCCAATTTATTTTAAACATTTTACTAATTCCTGGACAATTAAGATTCAAGTGACCTAAAATTTGCATAGTTTTTCTTTTCCAGTTAAATATAGAATTATAAGAAAGTTAACTGTTTAACAAGTTTTACTGCTATTCATTTAATGTTCCTATAAAAATATTACCTTTGAGAAAAAACAGAATAGTATTCAGTATAAATATTTACAAAGTTCTTAAATGGAAAAACTTGAAGTAGGCACTTCTTCATATGCAGCAAGCAATATGTAGACTAAATTACAAACTACAATACCCATACAGTAAGACAGTACAAACAATTCATGAGGTAAAAAAACCAGCAAAAAGCACAACATTAAATTATTAAAACAATATAAAAGTAATACAAAGAATGGCAAACAAAAATTTAATCACAGCCAACGTTTAAAGAAAATATTAAGAACGTGAGAGATATCAGTACAGTAAAAAGACCCTAAAAACATTTCAAACAAAAATACAGTAGTATTCTTACTGTTTTGTAAGAAAATATTAAAACTCCCACAATCTTAGTAAACAATATGATTTTGTAAAGTTCCTTATAACACACTATTTCGTACATCTAGAATATTGCAATAACCTGTTTTGTTTACTGTACTCAAGTTCAAATTCACAATAACCAACAGTTAAACACACAAAAAACAACAGAGTTCTAAACATTAATATGGATAATACCCCATACCACTTTTAACAAATAACTTGAAGGTCACCATTTATAAAGCCTGTTCATTCTACATAAAAATATATGGCAAACCTATTAAGTAGAAATATACAAATCTGGTATACAGTAGTGTACGTAGTCATTACAAGTTATAAAAAGGTATATACGTGGTTGTCATGTATACAGTAAATTTAGAAACAACTACATATTGTGTATAGAGTCAAATTAAAATAATTCACTTTGCACTCATCCATATATATTTTAAAACTGTGGAATATTACATACTGTTGGCTGCAACTAGGGAAGTTACATATTAATCAAATCTAACCAAATGTACACTATACACTATGTATATCATAAAAATCATTTCATTTAAGCTAACGCACTGTTATCAAATTTAATTTTCAATATGACAAGGAAAATGGACAGAAAATATAGTACAACTATCTTGCTGTTCATGATTCAAATTTAGAAAAAGGTAAATAACTAATATACGACTCTTAATGTTAGTATTACATTACTTAAGACAGATGTGTAAGTACAAATTTATAATGATTCTTGGATGTTTTCCATTGTTCTTTAAATCTGAGATATTTCTCTCAGACATAACTTTATTCTACCTCAACGTGAGCAATATAGCTTACCTTTCATCAAACTTTAATTTATAAAAATACAACTAAACCATGCTCCAAGCGTGCACAAGTTACACATGCACTGTTGCTAGCTCTGCCTAGCAATCATACAAACAGATCTTTTACCCCAAACAACATTTGTACTTCAAAATATTAATACTATTTGACTTTTCTAACTGGTAAACTTAATACTGATTCACAGGAGTTTGATAAGTTTAAATTAAAATCGGTTCTTTTATCAAATCAACATCCAAATTTAGCATTATAAATTACAACTATACTTCATAAATTATACGAAATAATATGCATAAAATTTGAATCTAAAAACACTAAAATATGCCTGAAAATAATTAAATGTTATATGAGTAAACTAGAAATAGTTGACAATAAAACACAGAACTGTATTACTAAGGTGACAAGTGTGTATGTTTTCTCATAGCAAAGCCACATCTGGCAGTCTGTTGTGTCCACCAAATGGAACTGAACCCCTGATTTTAGCATTAAGAATTCATAAATTTACCACTGTACCCCCACAGGAACAGCGTGAATCATAGATACATTCTGTTTACATAAACTAACAAAAAGTTCAAAATATGATGATAATTACATGTATATTATGATTAAAACATAACTGGACTGAATGGAAATATATCAGCATCTAAAACTAGTTTATAAACATAAAACTGCTTCTGTTATAACTTATAAATATACAATCATGTAATTTTCATACTTTTGTCCAGAAATACATTTCTGATGTTTATTCATTAGATATACAAGCTGACTTCAGGTTATTTGCGTTGTTTACCTTCAATGTTAAATTTTGCATCTTGTGCATTGACATTTATAATCTTTCAAAAGTACACTGGAAATTTTGCTTAGCTAGTCTTTTGATATTTTTGGAATGACAAAAACATTCTTTTGTGTCAAAAACTACTTGCTTTAAAGTTTACACCATGTGAATAACTAAAGCACAAACATTTAGCACGTTCAAGAAAGAAATTACAAATATATCTTAAATGCAAATCCTGACTTTTCCAAAATAAATCTGACCATATCTATTCCCTCTCTTTAGTTGTTCACTCACCAAATCAGATTACAAGTATCCAGAAAAGTAGCTTCTACATCTTACAACAATAAAGTTTCACATATACAAGAAAATGTAAAGTGCAATACAACTATTTCATGAAACAATGGATATGATTCTTTGATATCCCTCTTAGTGTAACACTGAAGGGAGTGCCTGCATGATATATTTCAACTACTGATATGCTATGACTAGTCAGTAACATCTCAGTGATCAGCCTTCATTATGCTCTAAATGCCACATGTAATGTGTAGAAATTCACACACCTTCCTTTGGTAAATTAATACAATAGTATTATGATGTTGAACAACTAAGTTACTGCTACAATGAAATTATGTACCCTTCTTTATTGTTGACATGATTTTGTTGGTATTTACCAAAATCAAGTTTTGTGTGTGTGCAGCATTGTTGCCCTTGCAAAAGATGCTATTAGAAAGCTTTCATGTCCAAATCACACCACTCTTTCATGCATGTTTTCCATAAACCATACAGAATATGAAGACAGTGCTTTCACAATGCATGTTACAACAGTGCAATAGCATATATAATCTTTAAGTATTGTTTCTGGTGGCTTGAATGCTATTTATTATTTTATACTAGTAACTATATTTGTTTTATTCTACACCTTCTTAACTCTATTACCATGTGTAGGGATCAGAGGGTGTTATCACATTTGTAGATTTGCATTTAAAATTTTATTGATCAATTATTTCATGAATATATGTGAATACACGTGGTAGCAGATTGTAGATTGTAATTGAAATGTAATAGTACACAATAATTAATTAATTTTAAAATAAATATTTAAACAAGTTCCTACAGTTCAATTTTTGTTTGTCATGCACTATACTGAAGGCTTCTTTGGTTTAAATTACATTTCTGATGTCCAAAGGCAAATTTTATACTTTTTAACAAATAGAAATTTAAATCATCAAATTTTGACAAGCTATAATATAAAATAAAAAATCCTCCTTTCTCATCTATTTTCTGAAATATTACCATATTTAGAAAATCAGAAAAGTTAATTGTGTTTATTTCTTTAGTTTTTGGAAATGATTGTTTACACATTCTTACTTTGTTCTATGAAATGTTTATAACCAACTGAAAGCTCAGAATTTTTACTTCGTGGTATTTTAGGTTTTAAAAAGTGTCTTCATGAGTAGATCCATTTTTTTGTTGTAGACTCACAAGGAAAGGTAAGATGAATGATGTTTGAAAAAATATTTTTAGACATAAGTACAGTTTAATTAATAAGAATAATTTATTACACTAGAAATCTGTGGTACATAAATATAACCTATGATGTTCTTTATGTCAATATGTGTACAAAAAACAAGAAAAATATTTAACATACTCCAGTTGTAAAATGTGACAAGGCTTAGCAAACTGTGGAAAGTGAGTACAAATTCATTGAAAAGGAAAGATCACTGTTCTTCTGTGTTCTATGAGAAGTGATTGATATTTCAAGATTTATTTCTGGACAGTAATAATAATAATATGTATACATATAAATATACATAAAATTTATTGTATTACAACTGAAATGTCATTGTGTTCTACAAAATACTGGTCCTCAACAAAATTATTTCATTATGTCACATATCCTCAGCAGTTTTCAGTTCATTTCTGTATGCTTGTGCATCATAATGATTCAATGATTTATAAAAAGAATCCAGTTTATGATTACCATTGTAATTATGTCTTTTGCAGTTCACACATAGTAGTTTTCACTGTTTTAGTTACTGATGAAGTCATGATCAGAAAATTATTTTTGGGAGCAGTTTGGTCTTATATAAGTTGTTTAATATTTCACTGCATGTAGTAGGTCTGCAGCAGCCATTCTAGATGTATGAAAAATTTTAATTGTGTTTTTCACAAATTGGTTTTGATTCGTAGTTTTAACACTAAACATTTTTTATCCTTTTTGCTTATTTTATTTAGTAGGTTAGATTTTCTATTTTTAAATGCAGTTTAAGTATCTATGTAAATCAGATGCAAGTCTTATATGAATACTGATCGTTAAGTTATATCTATTGTGTTGTAACACTAGTATTTTTATTGTCATGTCATCCTGACGCGAGGCTATTTTAAATCATTACAATAATTAGTACTTCCTTACTATGAAATGGACTGTAGTACAGTGCACTATATTCAGAGTTTGATTGATTGACTGATTCAGTGTTTTATGGCACAAAGCAACGAAGCTATCTGCGCCAGACATCAGGTAAAAATGTAAAAAAAAATAAATGTAGTAAAAGACATAAATGGAAATGAAGGTAAAACAAAAAAGTATAAAACCAATGTTGACACCTAGTCTAAAACGTTAAGATAGAAGGCAGAGTATAAGAAGTTGTAAGGTATTTACTTTAGCAAAAAAGTAATGATCATAACCCGCCAGGAAGACTAACAGGTAGGTTCAAGAACCTCCGTCAATCACCTGAAGTTGACCTTTCTAGTCCTGGTTCTGGGTTATGTGTCATAGCAGCTATTATCAAAATGTAAAAGAATAGAAGTTTTAAAAAACACTCGACAAAATCGTTATAATGAGTAGCCAAATGTTCAATAAAAAGATAAAAGTCAAGTAAATGGAGTAAAATTTGTAAAAGTAATTGGAGATAAAAGCAAAATGGCAATTAAAACAGAAAATGGCACAAAAACCAATGTTGACATCCAGTCAACAAGTTGTAAAGGACTACCTGTAGCAGAATGGTAATGATCTTAACCCACCAGGAAGACTAACAGGTAAGAATAAAAACCACCGTCAGTCACCAGAAGTTGGTCTTTCCAGTCCTGGTTCCGGGTTATGAGTCAATATGGCCAGTAGTAAAAGTGTGAAATGATATGCAGCAAAAGTATAATAATAACTCGCCAGGACGACTAACGAGTAGTTCAAACAGTAGCGTTAGTCACCTGAAGTTGGCCTTTCCAGTCCTGGTGTCGAGTTATTTAATGTTCTGGCCATTGTCCAATGTCAAATTGAATGAGAGAGATTAAAACTGTAAAAAAGGAGCCACAATTAAAAAGGTGTTATGAATAAATATGCAACACTTAAATGAGATTCAAAAGATTAATGGCTATTAAAAATTTAAAAACGTTATCAAGGTGGACAGAGTCACCATCATCAATAACTGTTCAATGTTACAGACTGACCATGGGAAAAAATATGTTCAAATGATGGCAAGAAAAGAAAACATGGCTGATAGTGATCTGAGTGTTACACAAACTACACGTTGGTGCATCAGTTCCAGTTAAAAGAAAATGATGAGTTAAAAAACTGCGACCAATGCGTAGCCTAGTGAAAACAAATTCCTCCTTCCGAACTTTACGAAAGCTAGATGGCCAAAGTCCAATTTTGGGTTTGATTTGAAAAAGTTTATTGTCGCGTTGTTCACTCCAAGTGGACTGCCAACTGGCACGGAGCCGAGCTTTGAAGACAACACCATAGTCCATGTACGGAATAGGCATAGGGGTGATAGTGCTGAGGCAGACAGATTTAGCTGCCATGTCTGCAAGCTCGTTCCCATGAATACCAACATGGCCTGGTATCCAGAAAAACTGGATTGAAGTAACTGCTAATGAGAAATGGGCCAGTCGGTATCGAATATCTGCAAGAATAGGATGTGAGCTAATGTGAAGTGACTCCAAGGCAAGTATAGAACTAAGCGAGTTAGTATAAATAGTGCAGTTGGAGTACTGCTCAGCTGCAATATGATCAAGGGCAAGAGATATGGCATACAGTTCAGCAGTGAACACAGAAGCTGTAGAGGGGATTCTGTGTGCAACTACTGACCCACAGCAAACCATAGCAGAGCCCACTGAATTACCTGATTTGGAACCATCTGTATAAATGGGAACTGAATGATTGTTTGAAAGATATTCATTAAATAAAAGACAGTACTTCCAGTCTGGAGTATCCGCCTTTTTTAGGTGATTGAAAGAAAGGTCACACTTGGGGGCAGTAATAAGCCATGGTGGGATGCGTCGACCTGTGGAATCTGCAATGTTATCCAAGGACAGACCCAATTCATCCAATTGCGCCTGGATGCGAAGGCCAAACGGAGCAATGACAGATCGTCTGTTCTGAAAAAGTACTGCCCACCGAGGAAGGAAAACACATTCCCAGGTGGGATGCTTTGGTAAGGAACGAAGTTTTGAAGTACATTGTAAAGATAGTAGCAAACGGCAAAGGTATAGTGGAGGTTCATGAGATTCAATGTATATGCTTTGAACTGGAGAGGTACAGAAGGCTCCAGTGCAGAGTCGAAGTCCTTGGTGATGAATGGGGTCCAGTATCTTTAAGGCCGAGGGTCTGGCAGAGCCATAGACCATTGATCCATAGTCAAGTTTCGATCTAATAAGTGCACGATATATCTTTAACATTGAACGGCGATCTGCCCCCCAACTGGTAGAAGAGAGGACACGGAGGATGTTCAGTGTTCTTGTGCATTTGACCCGAAGCTGCTTTAAGTGTGGTATAAAGGTCAGTTTACGATCAAAGATAAGCCCCAAGAACTTTGTCTCCGGGACCACTGGCAGCAAAACTTCACCGATATGAAGTTCAGGATCAGGGTGAATACCTCGTCGACGGCAAAAGTGCATGCATACAGTTTTGGAAAGAGAGAAATTAAAGCCATTCGCAAGAGTCCACTTCTGTACACGATTGAGGGCAGTTTGTAGTTGCCGCTCAGTATATCTCATGTTTGATGACTGACATGAGATGTGAAAGTCGTCAACATATAGCCCGTTCATAACGGTGAGAGGGAGTTGTTCAGTGATGGCATTTATCTTTATACTGAAAAGTGTGACACTCAATATACAGCCTTGAGGGACTCCAAGTTCCTGTACAAAAGAACGTGAAAGTGCCGAACCTACACGAACTTGGAATCTCCTGTCCATTAAAAAATTTTCAATAAACATGGGTAGATGGCCACGTAACCCATATGTATGGAGGTCTCGCAAAACGCCAATCCTCCATGTTGTGTTGTAAGCCTTCTCTATGTCAAAGAATGTTGATACAAGACGTTGGCGGTTGAGAAAGGCTTTTCTGATAGATGTTTCAAGACGAATTAGGTGGTCTGTGGTGGAGTGCTGTCGACGGAACCCACACTGGATGGGTGAGAGGTGGTTGTTTGATTCAAGGAACCAAACAAGACGAGCGTCAACCATCCTTTCTAAGGTCTTACAGAGACAGCTCGTCAAAGCAACTGGACAGTAGTTTGAAGGAATCTTCGGATGTTTCCCTAGCTTAGAAGAAAGGTAAAATTATAGTCTTGCGCCAGGCATCAGGAAAAACATTCTCCTGCCAGATTCGGTTTAAGACAATCAGAAGGACATCAAGAGGCGTACTGGCACACCAATGAAGGGCCATTTTTAGTTCCACCAGGGTAAAGGGACAATTATAGTCAAAGAAACAGTCAGTTCAAAAGGAAAGAGGTGATCGTTCTGCCTGAGTCTTGATGACCAGGAAGGTGGAGGAACAAGCAGAAGTGCTAGATACCCGGCAAAACCTTTCACCTAGAGTGTTAGCGATGTTCCTGATATCAGTCACCTCCTAACCATCAGAGAGTAAGATCGAGAGGGGAACAGAATTGTAGTGCTCATTAACCTTTCGAATCCTGTCCCATATGATCTTGTAACTGGTGGTAGAATATATGCTGGTTGTGAACTCAATCCATGATTCCTTCTGGCTTTGTCGTCTTACCCACCTAGCATGTGCTCGGGCCCGTTGGAAAGCAACCTGGTTTGGAAGTGTGGGATATCTATGAAGAGTATCCCAGGCCCGTTTTTGAGCCTTCCGTGCTAAGTGGCAAGCAAGATTCCATCATGGACGAGGATATCGTGGAAAACGTGTCGAAGTTTTGGGAATACACTGAGCAGCTGCATGTATAATACAGTCAATTACCCCTGCTACACAGTCATCTATTGATGGCTGATTTACAATGTCAGGATCAAGTTCTGCGAGAGCAGTGAAAATGGACCAGTTTGCCTAATCCAGCTTCCTCCGGGGCACGCGGGTAGGGTGGCATCGACCACGGCCAGTCTCTCTCAAAAGGATCGGAAAATGATCACTGCCTAGTGGATTATTGTCAACCCTCCATGAAAAATAGGAGAATAATGAAAGAGAGCAAACTGAGAGATAAAGAGCAGTAAAGGACTGACTAGGTGCATGAAAGTAAGTGGAAGAACCAGAACCGAAAAGAGAAATATTGTGATCAGAGAGCATCCACTCTACAGATCGACCCCTCCCATCAATAATAGCACTTCCCCAGAGGAGATGATGTCCATTAAAATCCCCCAGGATTAGAACTGGAGATGGCAACTGTTCAACGAGAGCATCAAGGTCTGATTGATCATATGTCTCTCCAGGGGACAGGTACAGAGAACAAACAGTGATGGTTTGACCCAAGGAAACACGGATAGCTACGGCCTCCAAGGGTGTGTTGAGTAACAAAGACAGGGTGGGCACATTTTGATTAGCCAACAGTGCTACCCCTCCATGTACTCGACCATCACACAACCTGTCTTTTGTGCTGGGAGAAAATGATGTATCAGAAGAAATGCCTGTATTTGAAACTGAAGGACGTGGATTTTGAGGTTTATTGGAAGTTATGGGAGGAACAGAGATGGGTGTGGAAGTCGATTCATCTACTGTTTTAACCACGGAGGTCAAAAGGCTTTTCATTTGTTTTGAAAATGATTCTCTTGGAGGCACAGAAAGATCTGTCTGCACTCCCACTGTAGTTGTGAAATGAAGTGCAGCAGTATATGTTCGAGATGGAATTGTAGACAGCAATTTCCGAGCCTCAGGATAACTGATGTTATGTGTCGTTTTCAAACGCTGTACCTCTTTTTTCCTCCAACCATTTTGGGCAAGAATGAAAGTAAGAGGGGTGAGAACCATTGCAGTTTACGCAATGTGGGTTCATGTCAGTCATAGGCATCGTGGTCCTTGCCTCCACAACGAGCACATGTCAGGGAACTACAACAAAATGTCTTCGAGTGGCCAAATCTCTGACATTGGAAACATCAAAGAGGGTTTGGAATGTATGGCCGAACCCTGCAAATGAGATAACCTGCCTTGATTGTGGCAGGTGCACGTGGTGAAGTAAATGTTAAAACGAGGGTATTTGTAGGCAGTGTAACTCCATCTTTGAGAGTGGAGATGCGCCTCACTGCAGAAACTCCTTGAGTGGAGAGACCAGCGAGAATCTCTGACTCGGGAACGTTCTTCAAATCCCTTTCAACAATAACTCCTCGTGAAGAATTCAAAGTAGCATGGGGTGTAACCTCAATAGGTATATCCCCAATTGCCTTTGAATTCAAGAGGAGTTCACTGTGTTGGGATGTGGAGGTTTCAACCAATATGTCACCAGATCGAAGCTTCTTTACTGACTTTGGAGAGCCAGCAAGTCCCTCTAGTCCCTTTTGAAGAAAAAAAGGGGACATTTGCCCTAAAGGTTTTTCCAAAAGAGAATGTAATATAAGAAAATGAGGTACATGTGTTACTGATGTTGAAGATTGCTGTTCTGAGTATTCAAGACGTGGTCGCTTACCCATTGACTGTTTTTTTACAATTTTATTTAAATTTTTTGGAGGATCCATAGGAAAGAGGAAAAGTTTCGGTACCCACTTACCCCACCCACCGTGGAGCTCTACAAGGGGACGCACTACAAAGTCATGCAAAGATAATGCAGCAACACCAGGGTTTTGTGAGCTCTATACCCAAATACCAGCATCAGGCACAATGTCCACAACACCCATTGAGAACTTCCAACACTGGTACTTGGTTGGCTCTAGCCCAAGTGGACCAGCCGATTGACCCAAGAGGGGCCACCCAAAGGCCGCCCGTCTACAGGAATTCGAGGCCAAAGTGGTGTGTTGGGGTTGGATCCCTCAACCACCAGGATCCTCTTCTCCCTTTCACGGGTCGCCAAGCACGGCAAACACGTGGGTGGATGTTTAGATCCCAGAGAATGTAACCAGACAGAACAGAACCTTCCCTGGGAGGTCCCCCTCACCACGTACAGGAATCCACACCGAGGGGTTCAGAGTTTAAATGAACAGTGTGGAATATGAATTAAAATTATTGATTTCATCTCTATCTACACATCTTCCTGTTCAATTCTCCACGAGCCTGTTGTAGTCCTAAGAAACCTATAGGACAGTAGTTGGATGGAGACTTAGTTTTAATGTTTGAGTAATGATTATTTTGGCGATTGCACAATGATATTAGGTGGGGTTTCTTATTGTTCATGTTTGAAATAATTCTGTGCAAAACATTTAGGGATTTGTATTTTGCAGCTACTTACAACTGTGTGATAGGCATTACTGTACTTGAATACCACACATTAAGGTCAGTCTGAGGCTTAGTTTAATAAACTGAGTGTTAGCTCAGCTAGTGTGCTTTCTGAAGAGAATAAACCATGGTTACTTGAAAATTTCAATGATTAGCCAAATGTCTCGTCATCTGATTAGTGACGTGCATGAATGGATTAAGGAGATTCCCACTATCCCTATGTCTACTATCTAGCAAAACCACAGCCAAGTGAACTGGCATGGAGAAACCAGCATAACCAGTCAAAAGTTCACAGTTCCTCCAGCACAAGTTCTCACTTTACAAAGTGTATTCACAAGTAAACTTGTCTTTTTGTTGTTATAGGTTATGAAGAAAGGGTGATGTTCAAAAACTTTTGTTTTTAGACCAGATATAGTTTACTCAATAAAAATGATTAATTACAATAGAATTTCACAGTATGGATAAAATAACTTTTGTATTATTTAAAAAATGGTTACATAAAAAAACGTTTTTTTTTACATACCCCATTTGAAATTGAGGTGGTGAAAGTACATATTCTTATACCACATGTCCACTGAATGGCATAATATCATAACATTCATTTCAATTTCTATGACTCAATGACGAAAGCTGGATAAGAAAAATTTACATACAACAAAATTTTTCATCAAACATTTCATTCAAAACACTAATTTCAAATCAGGTGGTTAAGAGACTCAACTTGTCACCTGTACGTTGAGGGATTGAATCCTTGTCACAACAAACATGCTGGCTTTTTCAACTGTGGGAGTGTTAAATGTTATGGTCAATCCCACCATTTACTGGTAAAAAAGAAGCCCTAGAGTTTGTGGTGGATGGTGATGACTAACTGCCTTCCTTCTTGTCTTACATTGCTAATTTAGGGAAGTCTAGCACAGATAGCCCTCATAAAGCTTTGCTCAAATTTCAAAACAAATGAGTTTGGTTTTAAATTGGAAATTATAATTCAAATTTTAGTGTTGCATATTAGTTAAATTTTTAATTTATAAGTAAATATTGAAAAAGAAACAATTTATAAATATCAGTTTTTACACATTATATGATGTGCTCAAATTTGAGTTTGTGATGTCCAAATACCAAAGACTATAGTTTCTTGTGAGTTAGGAGCTCAAATTACTGATATTGAGAAGTTATAATATGGAAAATTGAATCTCCCATCTTGTCTGCTTGCTGCATTTACTGAATTAGTCTCAGTGCCAAAAACGGCTGTAGGGTCAATTTAATTAAAATTATAAACATATGTATAAATGGACAATGTTATGAGATTTTAAGATATTCAAACAAAATCTCTCTCTCTTCATATTATAATGTTTTGTCATTCTAAAAAGAAAATAGTGTAATTCATTTGTAGGGTTAATTCAAAATTTAAAATGAATCTTCAAATAAGCACAGTTACCTTATGAATATTGATGTACTGTTTGTCATTTGAACAGAACTAACAACTAGAAGAGATTCCTCTGAACTGAAAACTGAGTGACAGTAAGCATAAATGAAAGGCACTACAGTAAACTATGACTGTAAACATTTACTATAACTTAATGGTTGAGTAATTACTGTAATGTTGCTCATCAGACTGCTATAATTTTATATTTCACAACTTCAATATGATGGTCTCTTTATCACATCAACAAAGTTACGCAAAAATTACGTCACAGTGAAACAGGCATGCTGTAACTAATTAAGACTTGAGATACTTCCTCAGGCAATGTTTTATATTTTATACTTGTGAAGAATATCCAAGTTTTAACTAAAGAAAATACTTCATGACATTAAGTTTACCATAGATAGTTACAAAAATGACTGGTCCACTGCCTATAACTTTTATTTATAAAGACATGTTCTAGCAAATATTTTAAAGTAAAAATTAAAGATTAAAATAAAATGGCTTGTTTCACATAAAAAGTCAATGGAACTATTAACATGATAAAGAGTAATATTATAATCTGGAATCATACCACTGATGAATGCATTTGTTTTTGTTTGTTTTGGAATTTCGCACAAAGCTACTCGAGGGCCATCTGTGCTAGCCGGCCCTAATTTAGCAGTGTAAGACTAGAGGGAAGGCAGCTAGTCATCACCACCCACCGCCAACTCTTGGGCTACTCTTTTACCAACGAATAGTGGGATTGATCGTCACATTATACGCCCCCATGGCTGGGAGGGCGAGCATGTTTAGCGCGACGTGGGCGCGAACCCGAGCCCTCGGATTACGAGTCATACGCCTTACACGCTCGGCCATGCCAGGCCGTTGTACCTCATTCCTCAGACATTTTAAAATTGACGTAAGACAATTTTTACTGATATATGTGTGTATATATATCACACACACATTAAATACAATGCACTGTCAAAACGTTGTACAGTTTCAAATATCACGACAGTTAATACAAACAACCATATGAGACTAAATTTATACAGCACGTGAATGTACTCAGACACAAATGTTATCTTATTGTCATTACATAATTAATAATCACACCATCTAAGTGTTTTTCGAAAGTTGGAACAGGCTCACTAACCATCTTGGGTTTGTTAACAAATTTTCCCCTGGCCAAATCGTTTCCCAACAATAATGACATACTATTAATTGGCATAGTAGGTCTCACTCCACCTACAACTGGTCTCAAAACTTGGTCTGATGTTAAATAAATGTTATAAAGAGAACCATTATCAAAGCTACCTTCAATACCCTGAGTGACGATAGACCAGCAATGGCAGGACTCGAACCTAAAGTCAATATGCTCTATAACAATTGTAGTTGAGTCGCTCTAGTACCACGTAAAATACGTAGGGTAAGAGATTAGCAGTTTCGTTTATGAAATTACAGAACCAACAGCCACAAAAAGTTTAAATTCCTCTCTAACTACGTTAGCCCTTCTATCAGTGGCTAAATTGACAACATCGAATGATCTGGAAAAACTACATCCATATGTGTTGCACTGGGTGTTGCCTCTGATTATTTTTCAAACTCCAACAATAGGGCATAATATGATAAAGTGTTTATAGAAATGGAAGACAGGCCTTGATGATTTTGATGAAGTTTTTGTCCAATCTTCTAGAAGATTTTGAACAACAGGAACTGCATTTTTAATAGTATTCTCAACTTTAGGAGTACAGGTTTCTGCTTAGTTGGCAGAACTTTCTTTTTATGAAAAGTAGTTTCATGAGTTAAAGTTTAATCATTGGAAAAAGCAGCTGCTTTCATGTAATGTTATTAACTTTATTTTTGTAGAAATAAGTTTTTACATCGTAACTTGTACAGCATTTAAATTTCTAAATTAAACATAATTTACTTAATTTATCAAAAATATTGTCAATATGCATAGAATTACAATACTTATCAAAATCAACCTCTTTTTCAAGGGCGAATTGCACATGTGTTTGACCATCATGATTGAAGTAACCTCGAAACTTTTGGCGATAAGATTCTGGAACTAGGTCATATACTTAGAGGATAATTGCTTTAGTATTATCATAATCTGTACAATCTTCCAGAAAGAGAGCAGCATAAGCTCCTTGTGTGTGTGTGCATTTTCTTATAGCAAAGCCACATCTGGCTGTCTGTTTTACCAGTCAAAACACTGTAGCAATAATGGCTATTTTTTGCTAGGCTAGTCCATGATTTAAGCAACTTTCTCCAAATGTTCTAAATATTTATCAACTTCATTTTCATTAAATTGTGGTATCTTAATATGCCGACTGAATTCAGAGCTCTCATTTTGCCTTTGTCTAATGAAGTTGAGTTTAAAATCTATTTCTTTTGGCCTATTTTATTTTCTGGCTTTCATATAGTCTTGTTTAGCCTCGAGATGTTTACTTTCCATTTTGATACGGGTTACCTCTTTTGGGGCTTCTTTCTTGTCTTAATTAATGCTGACTTTTCTAAACTAATCTCACACCCTTTTTATTTACTGTTCTATGTTTAAAAAACAACAGTTTAAGAACTTATTTGTAGACAGTAATAAAAACGTTGATCTACTAAAACACAGCCAAGATCAAACATTTTGTGAAGGTCAGTTTTATAAGTATCCTAATGGTACAGCGGCAAATTTACGGATTTACAATGGTATAACCAGGGATTTGATTCCTTTCGGTAGACTCGGCGAATAACCTGATGTGGCTTTGCTATAGGAAAACACTTAAGAATAGTAAAACTTTTGAGTGCGTCAGTCTTGTAATATTTACTGTTAATATGCAAACTTTCGTGAACATATACATGATAAATAAAAAATTATAGCATGAACACTATAAACAGAACGAAATGGTTATAAGGTCAATCTCCGTGATTGAACCCATTTTGAAAGAGTTAATAAAATCATAATTATTGGTGATTTAAGTTCAGGCATGTAGATCGGGAGAGATTAAAATCAATCCGTTAGGAAGAAACGTTTTTTGAAAACTGTTCAAGATACTTTTATTCATAAATTAACCTAGGAACCTTCTAGAAACAATGCTACATCGGAGCCACAGATTATTTTTACACTTTAACTGATGGGCTTGTTATAAGAGTGACAGTCAACCCCTTAACATGTTTGGTGAGTTCAAGAATACCATTGAATGACAACTTCCCCCCTGATGGTATATTGGCTTTACTGTTGAGTACAAGCACAACTATTATGTTGTTTAGTTAACATAATTTTATAACTGATTACTTTTGAAACAACATTTTTGACATAACAGTGGTTTGACGAATTTTAAGTAAACAAAAAAAGTCTTATTTCAGTTTCTAAGTTCTCGGTCTATTCTTTTATCCAATGCTTAGTGGGATTGACCACGACTTTATGATGCTCCCTACAGCTGAAAGGACAAGCATGTTTGGTAGGATGGTGATTTGAACTCGTAACTGTCAGACTGCAAGTCATACACCGTAATCACCTGTGCATGTTAGGCCTTGTTAGTTGGATTCTGATGTTATTAAACGATCGTGTACGAATGCTTCAGAGGAAATGAGTATTATTTGAAGCTTTATAAACAATTGTGATACACAACATTGAACCAAGTTTTTGTCATATGTGTGGGTTTACATTCATTTGAGTTGTTTGGAATATATTATTCGTAAAATGATTGAATTTTGTTATGTTCATTTATTGTTCAAATTCATCACCAACTACAGAGTATTCAGTCCCATGAACCTGACAATCCATAATGATACAAAAAAGTGAGGAAGGTTAAATATATAAGAAAACAGGTTTCTATTTACAAAAAAATCTTCGAAAGTATCTTCTGAAGTTTGCATTCAAGCCAAATAATAATTACATACTGCATAAGCAATATATATATAACATATATCTAAATCAGCTGTTACTAACACATGAAGAATGACGAAACCTGAATATAATACCTTGACTAATTTTAATATTCGAATGGTGAGGCTGTGCTACTTCAGGTAGTTTATTAAAATGTTCATTTCTGCTAAGTTATCAACAGTAAGTTGAATAATTCTGAAAGGTTTATACAGTATATGATAATATACTTGTTCTTATTCTAATAGACATTTTAACAACGTTAAATACACACAAAAATACAGCACACAGAATGGACACTTTCAGTTCAAGACTGTTTGTTTAGAATTAGGCATAAAGCTCCACCATGGTCATTACGGCAATCGAAAATCCAGTTTCTCGTGCTATGAATCCCAAGACATGCCACTGTGCTACTGGGAGACAATTCAAGAGAGAGAATTGCAGCTTTGTATTAGAAACAATCTTAAAAAGACCTCAGTGGATTGATATTAACCTATGCAATTCGTCTGAGTATACGAAAGTGTATTGTCAAATTTACCCCCCCCCCTACACACACACACACACCAACCTATCCTGAGTAAACCGAGAAAGTTCTCTAAATAATGTAGTAACTAAATAGAATATGAAGAATTTTTAGACAGACACGATGTTAGAAACCTTAGACAATGAATTTTTGGTCTGATGTGATTTCTTTATTCAGAAACAAGCACCGAGCTTCAAAAGCAAAAGTGAATAAGATTTGGCCAGTAGAGGGATTTTACAACTATGCTAGGCCGGGATCTGTACAGAATGTGAGTAGTAGTTATTAATTTTATATGTTAGACTCTAACAATAATGGGTGATCTCTAACTAGAATAAAACAATTATCTTATTATCGAGAGGTTGATACATCACAATATAGTTACAGTCAAATAATGTCTGATGGTCAAACACAGATCCTATTGGAAAAGTTTCTATTGTAAGACAGTTGTGTAAAGAATACACCACTACTCGTTGTCTCCTTTCCTTAATCAATGTCCGTGGATGAGGATGATAATTCTCCATCAGTCTGATCTATTAATGATTTGACTGTTATGCCATTGTTCGTTTCCAAATGCTTTAGATATGCAATGATTGAATGGATTTATTGTGAGATAGTATGTGTATATGTGACTTCTGGCACTTTTGAGATGGGCATACTCTTTTATTATGTTACCTGCTGATAAAGATGCATTTTGTTATTGACTGACATCCATGTTGATGTTTTCTCATCTGTTGCAAGATGCTGAACTTTCTGTACCATGGGTGAAGGGTATGACTTCTTTCAGGTCTCTTTTTGGATGGTTTTGACATTCCAAGTTGATCTGTACACGTATTGCTTTGTTTCTCAATGTCAAATTTTGTGCAGAAAAGGGGTGTCAAATAACCTTTTTAAAAGTGACCTTGTTTTGGTAGTACTGTAATTCCTATGACACCAAACAAGTTATAAATGTCCTTCACTTAGATTCCTTTCAAATACTTCTTATATCTGCTGTGATTATTGCAACATTTCTTGAAGTAATTATTTAGAATTATCTTAGTAAAGTGTACTCAACCTTCTTTATACTCTAAATTTTTGTTTATAATGTACTGAACTCTCAGTTTACTCATACGTTTGGTTTATAGTGTACCCAAATTTTTGCATCTAATGGATTTGATGACCCCCACTGGTAACTCTCAGATTAATTGTATAATCTCTGTATTTTATTTTCATGGAAACAATTTTTTTCTGGTTATGTGTAGAAATGACCATCCTCTTAATTTCACCTGAAAAGATGATCAGAGAAATTTTAAAACAAAAATATTATTTGTTTTAATTCGAGGCTTTTTCTTATGTGGATGAGTTTGCTTTCCCAAATGCATTTAAAAACGTTACAAGAAAAGTAAATGTCATGAATAAAAACAAATGTACTTTCTTCTATAAGATTACACACAGAGATGCTGACTTTCACACACATGCATTTATATCTAATATTTCATTGTTCACCAACAAAATTAGGTTTATGATAAAGTTTAATTGGAATTTGTGGAAGCAATTGGTGTATCAAAATAGTTTAAAAACACACCAGTATACTTTGCTGACCGTTTTCCAATTTAAATCTTATAAATTGGATAGGCTTTGCATGTTAATTCACTGGAATCTTATAAATTATTTTTATAAATGTGACTCGACTACTAAATTTCATATAAACTTTTATGAATAATTAAGTTGCAAACTGCGTTATTTTCAGTTGCATTATCCTCTATATATTTTCCTTGTTGCAACAGTGCACATATCACTAAAAGTTGGAATTTTTTAATAAACCACATACATACACAAACAGAAGTTGTATAAAAAGAAACAAATCCAATATGTAAGTGGTGCATATATTTTGTACTATGATTAGCATTATATGAATAAGGGGACTTTTCAATTTCATTTTATTTATTAGTGGAGACATTATTACATCCAGGGTAACTCGACTGTAAGAAGTAAAATCTAACACTGATAATTGTTCATTCAGTTTAACTACACTGGATACACTATTCCACAGTCATCATAACTTGTCACTAATTTATATAACTTTGTTCATAAATTATTTGAAAAAAATCTCAGAACAAACATCTTTTGTGCTTTTAATTAATATGAAAGAGCTTTTATCTTTCTTTGTCTGTTTGTATAAAGAAAATAAAAACTATTATACATGTCATTGACAGTTTATTACTAGTTTCATTTATAACATATACAAACGAAAAAATATATAAAAAATTGTATGATGCCCTCAAACTCTGTAAATAACATTTTTCCATGAGTAAAAAATAATTTTATTATGAAAAGAATATTGATCAGGGAATATATGTATATGATGTCATAGTAACAGGAGTGGAAAAGTGAAATACAAGGAAGATAATAATCACTTTAAAAAACATTTTTTACTTCCATGTGGTGCAAAAATTTAGTTAAATATAAGTTTATGTTCTTGAATTTTGCAATGATACTTTTTTGTGGGGATCGTGTCATAAAACCAGTACACTCATGTCACCAATGCCATTGTGATTTGGAAAGTTGAGGTGTTTGGGATCTGACGGTTTAAGGGTGTCATTGCGTACAAGTCAGAGATGTTTACATCCAGTAAAGCAAATAAATAAGTAATGCACTCGGATTTAAATTGGCCTTTTACGTGAAAGGTAGAACTGGAGAGATTCGATAAGTTAGTGATATAATCACATGCAAAACAAATAGCTTGCCAACACAGACCAGTTCTGTCAGTTTATACAAGTGAAGGTGATTGATTCTGTCTGTAATTTGGAATGTACTGAACAATCTTTGAAATTCCTTTTACATTTGAAAGAAACTGAAAGTGGAGTGTTAAAAATGTTGAGAGATGTGTTTTCTCTTCTCAGTGAGGTAATGTTGCATTGGATAGTTCTACTACTCTGTCTAGTTGAAGGGAGGTATGTAAAGACTAAAGGATCTCTGTCACTATGTGGTTTGTCTTTAGACCAGAGACAGCTTGCAATGAAGTATGTGGCAAGTTTAGCCTTTTTATTGGTGTTGTTGGGATAATTCTGATGTCTAGAAATAACGAGTAACGTTGTTTGTAATGTCAGAGTATAGACATCTCAAATGTAGGAACTGACCCTTAAAGGTAGTGTTTGTACCAAGAAGGATAGAAAGAATTAAAATGTAAATAGAAAGAGCTCTCAGTGCATTTGTAATATACGTTAGCAGCAAATGTAGATCTGGAAATGCCAGCAATGAAGTCTAAAAAAGATCTGTATATTTAAGAGACTGAGAAAAAACAAAATGAGATCATCTTTTACAAACCCTTCAATGACAATCTCATTCTCTGTTTAAAGAAATTCAACACAAAGAGTATAGAAGAAATTAACAAATCTTGGTAACAGCTTTTAATATGTATTACTTGTGTTCAACAGGAAGTAATGTTTAGAAGTGGTGGCAACTGTGTGTCTCATGTTTGTTTAGGTTTTGAACCAGCTGTTTACTATGTCTGAAATTTGTTGAAAATAACTAACGTTTAGTTTTGGTATCAGCTGTTTAACTCTAAGATTGTATAACATGAACCAATGTTTAACTTTAAAAGAAACTGTTTGACCAATTCCTAGACTTTTCAACAAGCAACTGTTAATGTTACATCACTTTTAATCTTGATGATAACACAATTTCTGACTTGTTCAACAGGAACTGATATAGAAATATATAAATTTTAATCCTGTTAACAGATGGATAGGGTTATTTAGTATGCTTCAACATAGTTTAACAAGAGCTAACATAAGAATGCTAAGCTGTTGTTAACAAACAGTTACAGACACTATTATTTCTTTCGATATGACATACACACAGATTTCTTTTGATCTCTTCTTTCATTAAACAACAATGATGTCAATACTATTACAAAACCATTCTTAGATACATTGTAATGTTTTTTTACAATTACTGATGTTGTGAAAATTGGATGATACCTCTTCTTACTAAAGAATAAGAAAATAACTTTTATTGAAATGTTATACAGTTGGCATACTGGCAGCTGCTTGAATTATGCAATTACTTACTGACTCCATGCAGTTGTTAACAGATGGAAGACTGAGGACTGCAGGACCAAGTTCCAAAAGAGTGGTAGAAAAAGTCAATCAACCTGGTCCAACTTCCACCATGGCACTTAAAACAATGGGTAGTTTCATTGTTCCACTTACCATTGTCATCTCTCCAAGAAAAGTGAAGGGGAACAAATAGATATGTAGATACACAGCAGTAAAAGACTGACTAGGTGCATGGAAATAGGGAAAAGAACCACAACTGAAGAGAGACAGGTTGTGATCTGAGAACATATTTTCAATGGAACAATCCCTCATGTATATATTAGTACTACTCCTCAGGAGAGTGTCTATTAAAATCCCCCAAAATGAAAAAGGGAGATGGCAACTGTTTTGTAACACCATCAAAGTGTGACTGATTGTCTCTTAGGAAGACAAGAGAACAAACAATGATGGTATTCTACTTACAGTTGATTGTTGGTGTGTATGTGTGTGTGTGTGTGTTGGTCTACATGCCTTTTCCACAATCTTGTGGTTATAAATGAGTTATAGAAACTGTCCTGTTGAGGGTGAGAAATTATATCTTTCATTGTACTTACATTGATTTATACATGACTAATGCTTGAACCTATTGTTCCATTTTTCACACATTCTACTTTAATTCCCACCTTTTTGTGTAAGGAGCATACCTGTTACAGAAGTACCCCATTTATGGGCTTTATTCATCTCAGAGCACATCTGTTCATTTTGGATAGTCAGTTATTCTTCTGTGCTTCTTATCTGACCCTTTTACCTTTATAGAGTGGAGATAATACCACATCAGAAGTTATTTTTTGATATCAAAATATAATTTCCCATTGGTAATTCACACCCATTCTCCTCATGACTGGTGAGGAGTAAGAAGGAATAGTAGAGGGAGACAGATGTGCCACTACTGGTGGAGAACAGTCACATGATATGCACATGTTTAGAAAAATCATAAAGTTGATAGGGTATAAAGACTGATGCACTGATTACAAAAATATTTTTTAGCAAAGGTGAGAGTGCAAAGAGTAATTGAGATAGCTTTGTGTGATAGGAGATAGGTACCTATCAAAAATACATTTTAAGTGTAAAATTGTTAACGTTTGTATCTCAGCACAAGAGATTTGCATGTTTAAATCGTTGGTGAAATAAGTAAGAGCTTCAAATTTTTTACACTGAGGATTAAAATTATTATACGAATTTTTGTCTTAGCAGAATATTGCTGTTGAGATCCTAATAGCCTTAAGTCAATCATTTTAAATATTTTATTTAATGATCCTAGAAATAAAGACAAAAATAAGAAAGAAAAAAGAGCTGTCCCAAAACAACAACAACCAACTTAAAGGCATTTTATGAACCATTATGGCGAGGCTAAAATTTAAAATTTTCTTTGAAGTTGGCTTTCCATTTTCTGTAATAGCTTTATATCTTGTTGAACAACGTGATCAAATTTAAGAAGTCAAGGATTATAACTACTGTTATTCCAGGGGGATGGGGCCCTATACAGTTTCCGACAAGATAATATACAATTCTCCTCCCATATAGTGAATACGGTGTTAAAGTAGACTCTCAGTGGTGGGAAAGATTTTCAATAACTACTCGTAATGCCGTCTCACTCGCATGCGTGTGTTACCAAATATTAAGGTGGTGAACCCAAACCACGTGTAAAGTTACTTGCATTTAGAAACTTATTACCTTTAGTGTAAACATTTTTGAACGTATTATATGAATTTTATTATCTTTCAACATAACTCTAGTTACGACAGAAAGTGTTCGTATCCCTTGCGTCCCGAGTAGTTTTTTGCTCATAATTTAAAAAGTATCACGATAAGGCTTATAGAAATATAATATATTACAAATTTTATACAAACACACATCTACATGAATTATTATGTAAATTAAACGACAAATATACTGATTGAGGTATGCAAGAAAGCATGTAAATAAACCCTTCACCTATAGGAAGAGTATTCTTTGGTCAGACGAAACTAACATCGAGCTTTTCGACCACAAAGATGTTTGCCATATTTTCCGTAAGAAAGGGGAATGAAATCTTCCAAAGAACACCGTCCCTACACTTAAACACGGAGGTGGCTCGAACATGCCATGGGGTTCCTTTAGCTCTTTTAGTGTAGGCAGCCTTCACCGCGTCAACGAATCATGAAAAAGAGAAGAGTACGTTGATATATTAGCCACTTATATCAAGAATGATGCTCGGAACTTGCGGCTTGGGCGTCGTTGGATCTTCCAGCACGACAATGACTCTAAGTACATATCGAAATATGTGCAATCCTGGTTGCAGAAGAATCATATAAGCGTTCTGGAGTGGGGATCGCAGTCACCCGATCTCAACCCAATTGAAAACGTTTGGCATGAGCTGAAGATCAGGGTTCATCAACGTCATCCGAAAACTTGCAAGAGTTGGAGGCCTTCTGTAAAGACGAAAATACCAGTCGAGTACTGTCAAACGATCATGGATGAGTGATTGCGCCAAGTAATTCACCTGAAAAGCTACACAACTGACCATGAAAGTAGACGCACGAATACTTTGTGCCCCTCCTATGTTTGGTTATTTGTTTATAAACAGTTTATTTGTTGTTCAATTCACATAAAAATTTATATAGATGTGTATTAGTATAATATTTATAATATATCGTACTTTTACTAGCGTAATTATGATACTTTTTAAGTTATGAGCAAAAAACTACTCGGGACGCAGGGGTACGAACATTTTCTGTCGTAACTGTAATATTAAAAAATCAAAAACGTAAAAGATATCAAAAACCAGCATATTTAAGTCTCATAACTAAAATATATATTTTTTAAAAGTAAAATATGTCTATTAATTGCAAACTTTACAGCATGTAAGTAACTGAGGAATTATAATTTTTCAAATCAAACATTATTATCACGAGTGTGTGTATTGTGTATTTTCTTGTAGCAAAGCCACATCGGGCTATCTTCTGAGCTCACCAAGGGGAATCGAACCCCTGACTTTAGCGTTGTAAATCCGAAGACATACCGCTATACTAGCGGGGTGCAATTATCACGAAAATAAAAATCGTAAACGCAGACAATAAATTGCTAACTCGTGTCTGGCATGTTGGGGACATAAACTTTAAAAATCTTTATAACATGTTATTAATGCATTCATATTGTGCTAAACGAAGTATAATAATAACGTTTGTTTGTTTTGGAATTTCGCACAAAGCTATTCGAGGGCTATCTGTGCTAGCCGTCCCTAATTTTGCAGTGTAAGACTAGAGGGAAGGCAGCTAGTCATCACCACCCACCGCCAACTCTTGGGCTACTCTTTTACTAACGAATAGTGGAATTGACCGTCACATTATACACCCCCACGGCTGGGAGGGCGAGCATATTTAGCGCGACGCGGGCGCGAACCCGAAACCCTCGGATTACGAGTGCACGCCTTAACGCGCTCGGCCATGCCAGGCCGTAATAACGAGTGGAGCAACGGCAATAATAATAAACGTTTCTAATAATGTGCTTAAAGAAACTTACTATTGTTGTTGAGGCTCCACCAGTAAACAGTGCTTAAATGACAACAATTATAATAATATGCTCAAAGAAAGTTACCATTGCTGATGAGGTTCCACTGGAAAACAGGAATTGTAAGAACTTACGAATGAAAGCAGATAAATAACAATAATTAAATTATCATTATATCTATAAGTTAAAGTGAATACTTTTAAATTAAGTAGAAAACTATACACATCTGAAACGGTTTATCGCATTATGTGAATTTGATATATGGTATATATAATGTTGGTGTAAATCTTGAAACTTAACAAACAGCACTGTCAAAGTTATTTGTTAACACTGGTTACTTAACCGTCCTTCGTTGAATGTAGCCAGCAGTAACATTTTTATTTGATGTTGATAAGAGTTGCAACAAAACTGTGTGTAGGTATGCTTACCCCACCGAGGGGAATCGAACCGCTGATTTTAGCGTTGTAAATCCGGAGACATACCGTTGTACTAACGGGTGGGCTGTAACAAAACTAGCAATATAATTCAACAATAATAATTTCCATTATTTAAGTGTTTATTCGTTTTTTTATTTTAGAAAACTTAGCTTAAAACATTATAAAATTTCTCACCTATTCTATTCGAGAAATTACTTCTCCCCATGAAAAAAGAAAAAGATTAGATACCGTGAATTCTACACTTTTGAATTCGTGGGACATTATTTGACATGTTTTATTATTTTTGTAATAATTTCTTAATTATTTATTATTTACATGCTTGTTAATTATTATTCGTTGTCATTTTTGTTATTTCCAGTTGGATGCGTTGTCCCACTCAAGCACTTTATTGGAATGGAGAGCTCAGAAAAATATGTTGGTTAAATATTTTCGTTGTATGAAATTATTAAGAAACTGAAGCACCCGCTTCAAAGACGCCCAAGAAATTTATCACTATAAATATCAGTAAAGTGATATTGTGAATTGAATAGAAACTCACGTAAATATGTTGAAAGAAGAAAGAATTGTGTTTCTTATGTTCCAGGAAGGAAATGCCCTTCTTGACCCCTCCATTGCAGACGCCAATGACATGCCTTACCTCACGCCCAATATACCATGATTTATGTTGTTTACGTGTTCCAAATACTATTATACTCTACGTTTCTGGATATTAAAAATTCAGATTTTTTAATTGTCTGAGTTAATGAACCCTGATTTTACATTCCGAAGAACATTCCCTGATTTTAGTCGTCACAGTGTACAGATTCTAAATTTAGTTTCCGGAATGTATGGGATAAGAGTTTGACGTGTGTGTATATCCAGTAATATTAACAGGTGGTTAGGGCGCTCGACTCGTAGTATGAGGGTCGCGGGTTTAAATCCCCGTCATATCAAATATGCTTGCCCTTTCAGCCATAGGGGCGTTATAATGTGACGGTCAATCTCACTATTCGTTGGTAAAAGAGTAGCTCAAGACTAAGCTGTGGGTAATAATGACTAATTGCCTTCTCTCTCGTCTTACACAGCTAAATTAGGGATGGATAGCGCAGAAAGCCCTAGTGTAGCGTTGCGTGAAATTCAAAACCAAACAAACCTGCTTTAATAAATATAGTTTCTTGTGCTTCCTTCCCCCCTTGTGATTGAATTAAAAGACGAGACGCGTACATTAAATTTGTCTGTTGTAGTTCTTTCTTATTATTTCTATTAATTAATAAATAATAAAAACTCCTCATTTTGCATTCTTACGCTATTGACACTACCCTAACCGCTCGCGCCCTACACTGATCGAAATGCTGGACTAGATTATAAAAATCGCAAAATGATAAGAATTTAAAAATATAGAGCTATTAAAGACACTGTTCTTTTATCTAGGAGATTACGGAACGCAATTAGAACAACTGGGGCGAAACCGTGCGGAGGAAACATGAGAACTGAATTCGAACACAGCAATGCACAAAGAAGAGACCGAAACGTGCAAGTTTTATTCCAAATTGTCACATTAAAGTCATTCTCAGTATGAGATAAACCTAATGTCTGTTACGAACATTTAGATGTATAACTGACCTAACCGTTAATTTTGAGTTTATAGCATATTTTAGGAGAGTTAAAGCTAACAAAATGAAACAAAAGATCATACAATGGATTGTCTCTATTCTGCCCACTGACTCACAATTTGTGAGCCGCAGGTTTAAATCTCAATCATCGAACATGCTTGTCCTTTCCACTGTGTGTTCGATATGAAGGGACAATCAATTGCACTATCCGTTGGTGAAAGAGTTATCCAAGAAGAAGTTGTGGTTAGTATAGATCTATTTGCTTCTTCTGTTTTCGTTACCATAAATCTTGTAAGCTTAATATCTTAGAGTACCGTATTTACTTGTTTTATAGCCCGGGCCCTTATTTTTTTCAACCAAACTCAATACCAGGCCCTTATTCAAACGGGCTCTTATTCAAGCACGGGCGCTTGTTATTTTCAAAGTAAAATTAGGTATGCACAAAAATTATCGTTGAAGACAAATATTTCACGACATTAATCTTTTTCAATTGGGAAGTATATGGCCTTTGATCGCAAATTTTTCCATGACGAATTATTAATAAATATGTCTATATATGTCTATCTGTACCCATCATCCTCATCAACACCAAGCTTGTTTTCTGCTGTAGCCTCAACGTCTTCTTCCTCCGCCATCAAGTCTTTTGCGTTGACTTTGACTGGAAGGGGATGCCATGGCCTTCAGCTTCTCTTCTTGCTTGTACCATTCCCGAATTCTTTTTGGAGCAACACCAAATTTTCTAGCAGTTGCCTCTTTTGATTTGCCTTTTTTACTTCACTGATAGCATTCAATTTGAATTCAAGTGTGTAACTGTGCAGTTTGCGCCTTTTGTTATCGTCATCAACTGGTGATAGGTCACGCTTTCTTCTTCTGTCATCTGCCATCATGTGGGGTTCAATATTCTGAATGAATGATCAGTAGACAAATATCAGTTCTTTGCTTTTGGTGGGAAAGTCTGCTGTCATTGGCTATGAACAATGCTATCTGCTATGCAATTGGACGCCTAAGGCGTGAGTGTTATCGACCAGCGCATAAAATTCGATAGCGTGCAATTGTCAGGTGATACGAGGGTTTCGTCACCGGATGTGTGGCCAAGTGCAAGCGGGTGTAGCCAAATGAGTCAACAATTAAACTGTTACAGCGATGATAGGCGAAAATAATGGGAAAATTTCGGGCTGTTTAACGAGCGATGTGTCAAATGAAAGCTAAGAAGATATGCTTTAATATCGTGTGTGATTCATTATCATAAATTGACATCTTCATACTGAAAAACAAAGTTTCCTAAAAGTTATGATTAGGGCCCGGGCGGGTATTCAAGCACGGGCCCTTATTTATTTTTATGTTCTATTCACACGGGCGGCTATTCAAACGGGCCTTTAATCAAGATCGGGCGGTAAAACGAGTATATACGGTAAATGGAATTACAGTTCTTTAAGGCATTTTATTTCGGTTGAAGTAAAATGTGTGTCAACAGCAACAACTATTATTTATATTAGTGGCCTTTAACCACCATGAAGAATTTAGAAAACTACGAGCTGAGTATGACAAAGAGGTGAGTTTAATAACACTTTCAAAGTTACTGATTTCTAGTTTCCAATCATAATGAAATTTTTAAACTGAATCGTTTTCTTAACTTTTCTTTTGATACTTCACTGGTCGAGTACAACAGATGTTAATCTAAAAAAAATTGTAGAACACAAGTTTGAGTATTTAGGCTTAATTTAATGAAGTGGGCTTGATTATTTAGGCTTAATTTAATGAAGTGGGCTTGATTATTTAGGCTTAAGTTAATGAAGTAGGTTTGATAGATGTAACTTCTGTATGTGCTTCGTTTATAATTCCCGTCACACCAAACATGCTTGCTCTTTCAACCATGTGGGCGTTATCATTTTTCGGTTAATGTCTCTATTCGTTGGTAAAAGAGTAGCTTAAGAGTTGTTGGTGGACGGTGATGACTAGCTGCTTTCTCTCTTGTCTTACACTGCTAAATTAGGGACGATTAGCACAGATAGCCCTCGTGTAGCTTTACGCAAAATTCAAAACAAACCAAACCAAATCATTATTAATTAATTGAATTGAATTCATATTTGTGAAATTCCGTTTTTTTTTTTTCGGAATATGATTTAATCGTTCGAACAAAAAAAAAGTTTTTTCTTTGGATACCGCAATTACGTCTTTACTTTCAAACACTTAGATTTATATAGAAGGCCTGGCATGGCCGAGCGCGTTAAGGCGTGCACTCGTAATCCGAGGGTCGCGGGTTCGCGCCCGCGTCGCGCTAAACATGCTCACCCTCCCAGCCGTGGGGGTGTATAATGTGACGGTCAATCCCACTTTTCGTTGGTAAAAGAGTAGCCCAAGAGTTGGCGGTGGGTGGTGATGACTAGCTGCCTTCCCTCTAGTCTTACACTGCAAAATTAGGGACGGCTAGCACAGATAGCCCTCGAGTAGCTTTGTGCGAATTTCCAAAAAAACAAACAAACAAACAAAATGGAAGGGGATGCCATGGCCTTCAGCTTCTCTTCTTGCTTGTACCATTCCCGAATTCTTGTTGGAGCAACACCAAATTTTCTAGCAGTTGCCTCTTTGATTTGCCTTTTTTACTTCACTGATAGCATTCAATTGAATTCAAGTGTGTAACTGTGCAGTTTGCGCCTTTTGTTATCGTCATCAACTGGTGATAGGTCACGCTTTCTTCTTCTGTCATCTGCCATCATGTGGGGTTCAATATTCTGAATGAATGATCAGTAGGACAAATATCAGTTCTTTGCTTTTGGTGGGAAAGTCTGCTGTCATTGGCTATGAACAATGCTATCTGCTATGCAATTGGACGCCTAAGGCGTGAGTAGTTTATCGACCAGCGCATAAAATTCGATAGCGTGCAATTGTCAGGTGATACGAGGTTTCGTCACCGGATGTGTGGCCAAGTGCAAGCGGGTGTAGCCAAATGAGTCAACAATTAAACTGTTACAGCGATGATAGGCGAAAATAATGGGAAAATTTCGGGCTGTTTAACGAGCGATGTGTCAAATGAAAGCTAAGAAGATATGCTTTAATATCGTGTGTGATTCATTATCATAAATTGACATCTTCATACTGAAAAACAAAGTTTCCTAAAAGTTATGATTAGGGCCCGGGCGGGTATTCAAGCACGGGCCCTTATTTATTTTTATGTTCTATTCACACGGGCCTTTAATCAAGATCGGGCGGTAAAACGAGTATATACGGTAAATGGAATTACAGTTCTTTAAGGCATTTTATTTCGGTTGAAGTAAAATGTGTGTCAACAGCAACAACTATTATTTATATTAGTGGCCTTTAACCACCATGAAGAATTTAGAAAACTACGAGCTGAGTATGACAAAGAGGTGAGTTTAATAACACTTTCAAAGTTACTGATTTCTAGTTTCCAATCATAATGAAATTTTTAAACTGAATCGTTTTCTTAACTTTTCTTTTGATACTTCACTGGTCGAGTACAACAGATGTTAATCTAAAAAAAATTGTAGAACACAAGTTTGAGTATTTAGGCTTAATTTAATGAAGTGGGCTTGATTATTTAGGCTTAAGTTAATGAAGTAGGTTTGATAGATGTAACTTCTGTATGTGCTTCGTTTGTAATTCCCGTCACACCAAACATGCTTGCTCTTTCAACCATGTGGGCGTTATCATTTTTCGGTTAATGTCTCTATTCGTTGGTAAAAGAGTAGCTTAAGAGTTGTTGGTGGACGGTGATGACTAGCTGCTTTCTCTCTTGTCTTACACTGCTAAATTAGGGACGATTAGCACAGATAGCCCTCGTGTAGCTTTACGCAAAATTCAAAACAAACCAAACCAAATCATTATTAATTAATTGAATTGAATTCATATTTGTGAAATTCCGTTTTGTTTTTTTTCGGAATATGATTTAATCGTTCGAACAAAAAAAAGTTTTTCTTTGGATACCGCAATTACGTATTTACTTTCAAACACTTAGATTTATATAGAAGGAACTTTGTCCCAGTTAAAGCATTAGCCTAGTATAAGAGCTGTTTCTTAGACCATATTCTAATAATGATACAAAATAATAAGAGAACTTATGAATTGTGACTCGATTTGAATTTATGTTTGAGAGTTTATTCAGTTTTATCGTTTTAGTTTCTAGCAAGTTGACTTAATTTAAGAACGGCGGTCTAAAGTTGTAAACTTAGTCTCAAAAATTGCTTAGGCCTGGCATGGCCAGGTGGTTAAGGCTCTCGACTAATAATCCGAGGGTCGTGAATTCGAATTCTCGTCATACCAAACACGTTCGCCCTGTCAGCCGTGGGAGCGTTATAATATGAATGTCATTCCCATTATTCATTGGTAAAAGAGCAGCCAAAGAGTTGAAGGTGGATGGTAAAGACTAGCTGTCTTCCCTCCAGTCTTACAGTGCTAAAGTAGAGACAAGCAGTGCAGATAACCCTCGTGTAGCTTTGTGCGAAATTAGGTGGTTACCATAAAACTTTAGTGGCGTCATCTGTTGTTTTAAAATAACAAACAACAAAATATATTATTTATGATTAAAAAGCACTTGATAGCAGTTTAAATAAATTGCATTTCATATTTTCCTGAAGATTGAAGACTTGAAAAATATTCATGCACAGTTTGCAAGAG
Organism: Carcinoscorpius rotundicauda; assembly: GCA_011833715.1. Taxonomy (NCBI): domain Eukaryota; kingdom Metazoa; phylum Arthropoda; class Merostomata; order Xiphosura; family Limulidae; genus Carcinoscorpius; species Carcinoscorpius rotundicauda. The sequence continues at coordinate 52,892,653 of CM022399.1, read as the reverse complement.
ATGCCCAAAACCAGAACAGTCAATTAGTTGCATCTTTGAAAGAACAACACAATCGTGAAATTGAAGGTAACCTTTGTTGATATTCAAACATAAAATCTTAAACTCATAAAGCATTGTTGTTGTGAATAAAAGGATCAAATACCGTAGATCTACATCTCATAATGTTGTTTTTCCTTTGAAATTCTACTCTCTTTATAAATAGAAAAGGAAGAATATATTAGGTTAACATATCGAAAGCATCGTTTAAAAATAGAAATATCAGTATAGGTATGAAAATTTTATGCGTCATCGTGTTAATTTATTGGTACATATTTATGTTCATGATGGAGACTTTTCAGATCAAAAGTTAAAAGACATAAAGAATATTTCATGTATCCAAATATCGAAACACATTTCAGATTTCTAAAAGTATTTGGAAATAAAACATTAATTAGTGAGTTCGGCAGCGTAATGAAGAGTAATAAGTTTTCAAAACATCACCTAGTGGTTATTAAATGAACCGAAATGGTTATTTGGTGGGGGCAGATTTGCTTTCTTATCCAGTAACGCATAATTGTTGATGTTGACTGTTACTTTTACTTTAAAATTACTTCACAAGAGTAGTAAATTTTATTTAATGTCTGTGATAAATATGTACTTATTATTATTCATGGGATCCTATTATTTCATTTTTATTTTCGTCTCCATTTAGGGGTTTCTTTTATTCATCTGTTGCTGCCATTCACAGGTTCCTGATGTGTTTATGTTGACTTTATTTTCATTCATTGGTTTCCAATATTTCTCATATTTTGTTTTATGATTTATTAGGCCTGACATGGCTAAGGCACTAAACTCGTTGTGTGAAACTCATAGGTTCAAATCCCCCTCACACCAAACATGCTTACCATTCATCCATGGGGACATTATAATAATACAGTCAATCTCACTTCTCGTTGATAAAAAGAATTGGCAGTGGGTGGTGATGAATAGCTACCTTCTCTTTACGCTGCGACATAAGGGATGATTAACACAAAGCGCCCTCATGTATCTTTGCACATAATTCTAAACAAACCAATTATTAAATATTGTTTTCTGATATTACTCCAGTTTTAGTTTTTATTTCTTGGTTAATTTTTATGGTGTGTGGAAATTTTTCTAATGGTTTTTCAAAGGATCATTATTTACGTTCTTTGCCATTATTTATTATTATTTATATTATTTACATAACTTATTGTTATTTATTTTGGCATCTGTTTAAAAGTTTTGTATTTTTTGTCTTCATTTGTATATTAATTGTTCCTCATTAACACTTGTAGATATAATTACAAGTTTTCCTCATGGACGTCTTAGGGTTTTCACTTTCTTCTTGCTTTCTCTTCCTAATCTTTCAGTTGCAACTCACTGAAATTTTTAGTTGTGACTCATAATGGCAAGTCGGATATTAGGATTAATTATTTGTATTGTTAATGACACTTTTGACTGTTGGTAAAAATGTTGAAAGTCTATTCTTAAATTTCAAAATTATGAGGAGTATTTTAGAAGGGTGAGCTACCAGTTATTACTAACCATTCTTTCAGCTGATATCAATCATATTTGTTGACAGTAACTATACCTTCAGTTAACATCAATCATATATGCTGTGAGTAGCCATTCTTTCAGTTGAAATCAGTCATATTTGTTGTTAGTAACCATTTCTTCAATTGAAATTATTCATATCTGTTGTCAGTAACCATTCTTTCAGTTAAAATTGGTCATAGTTCTTGTAAGTAATTATTCTTTCAGTTGACATCAGTCATACATGTTGTCAGTAACCATTCCTTCAGTTTACATTAGTCATATTTACTGTCAGTAGCTGTTCGTTAAGTTAGCACCAGTCACATCGTAACTCATTCTTTCCAGATCCACAGAATACCTGAAGTTAGGCCTGAACAATGATTAATTTCTGTTAGGTGTGTCAGCTGAAATACAGCCCCCCAGTGGCTCAGCGGTATGTCTGCAGACTTACACGCTAATATCCAGGTTTCGATCCCCGTGGTGGGCAGAGCACAGATAGCCTATTGTGTAGCTTTGCGCTTAATTCAAAACAACAACAACAACAGCTGAAATACATAGTTTTGTATGAAAGTCGTGGTAGCACTGAGTTTTACCTTTGTATTGCATAGAATCCTTATTATATCACTGGAGAGGAAAAGGTTTTGTTTGTCTCTTACAGCTTGGTTAGATTTTTGAAACATTTATTAAAAATTAGCTATCATCAAATGATGTTAATGCTGAGGTACAAGGTTTAAAGGCAAATACAAAAAAACAAAAAATTGATATCGAGATGGGTTTTGTCATGGCTGTGTTTGTTGAGTGGTTTAGCAATATTTTTGTGTTTATTTTTAATGGAATTAAAGAATGGCTTTGTAATACAGATGCAACAGGCTTCAGAGAGCCATGAGAAAGCTCTATACATCTTAAAGCAGCAGCTACAAGACCTACAGAAGCAGATGGAAAGCAATCTGCGGGGAGACACCGACACCAAACAACAGGTATGATCTGTTACTGGTATCTGACTATTAGAATAGGGCCTTCAGTAGTTCAGTGATAATGTTGGGATTCATCACCTGTGGTGGGCAGATCGCAACTAGTTCATTGTGTAGAATAGCAAATATAGGTTGAGAAATGAGATAGGCACTTTAGAAGAACATCTTTAAACAACTACAGTATTAAACCAATAATAATAATGATAATATACAGCTTTATTTCACAAAATTAGAAAATTCATTTACAACATTTTATCTGGATGTTTTTTTTCAACTGATTACCAATTTTGTGGAAACAATACTAAAATTATTTCAACTTCCCTACTTTGAAGTAAGTTTATCAAAAATATTTCTATGGCTTAATTTTCTGTTTTTTTGAAATAAAAGATATTCCATATTATTAACTTTTCTATTTTAAACTTGTTTTCTTAAGAAGGTCTTATAAGCAACATGGCATAAATAAAATATATATTTTTCGAAAATCAACTTGTGGATTACTGGTAAGTGTTTTTGTTTTGTTTTTTAAGAATGATTTCTATTTCATTCTCCAATATGTTGTATTTGTCTTTATAAACTGCAATTGTTTATAACCAAATCCAGGACTTCAGAAATAGGTAAACTTAATCGGTATTGAGTTTTAACAACAAAGCCTGATAGATGAGACTCATTGTTGCTTAACTTGGTCAAGCAGCTACCCAGTAATGATATTATTTTTTTACTTCATTATTTTAATGCCCTCTAGTGGAGTAATTTTATGAAAGAAATATATTTCTAGAAGTTTTCTGATGTGACAAGCTAATGTTTGCTAAAATATTCATTTTTGTCTTCACTAAATAATGGAATAATTTTAATACCTGTGAATATTAATGATTTTATAACCCTACTAAAAGTACTTGCTTCGGCAGTACATATACTAAAATTGGAACGATACAGAGAAGATTAGCATGGCTCCTGCGCAAGGATGACACGCAAAATCGTGAAGCGTTCCACATTTTTTTATATTTTGCCCCCCCCCCCAGTGGCTCAGCGGTATATCTGCGGACTTACACGCTAAAATCCGGGTTTCGATACCCGTGGTGGGCAGAGCACAAATAGCCCATTGTGTAGCTTTGAGCTTAATTCAAAAACAACAACAACAACCCTACTAAAAAACACAAACAAAAAACACTCAAATAAAGTAAGTGGATTTATCTATAGAATACACTTAAATTTTTAGTATTGTATTTAATGTTTAATCTGGTGTGATATGTTAATATCATCAGTAAGTTTTATTGTGTTTAAAACAAAAAATAAAACACACCAATATGAAGTGTAACATACTAAATCATGAATGATTATATTATTACTTACATATAAAGGTATGAGAGAAGAAGCTACAATGTTTGTTTGTTTGTCTGTTTTTTTATGAATATTTGCACTAAGCTACAAAAGGGCTAACTGCTCGTCCAAAATAAAAACACATCTGTATGAGTAAAACTACATCATCAAACATACTATTAGTTATACGTGTTTAAATAAAAGGAACACATTTTCTTTGCAGAGGATTCTTGATCAGAATGGTTATCTTGAAAAAGAAGTAGAAAGTCTTAAAATTGTACTTGAGTTCAAGGTTGCAGACACACATCGCCTTCGTAAAGAAAACCTGGAAATGCAGGAAGAGGTTATTTTTACTTTTTTATTGTTTTTTGTTTCAATATTTATTTAGGGTTTAAGTAGTTAAAAAATGAATATAGGCAGGTATGCTACACTATTGCATTGTGTTAAGTAGCACAGTTTCACATTGTTAGGATCAAATAGTGATTTAGACTTATTATTATAATATTATATATAAAATAAACTATGTAAACATAGTTAAACAAAACAGTTATTCATTACAATCAAATGGCTATGTATATTTATTAGCTATTTAAGTATAGTAAAATAAAAACAACATGTTGTTAGCATCAGTGAGGTGTATAGACTTGTCACATTATTCGAGGCTATATATATGCCGTTAAACACACTATTTCATTATTTAGATCAAAGAGCCATCTTTTAGAATTGTTACATTATTATAGAATATGTAAACAAATTTATTTTATTATATTTCAAATAAAGATTTATTTTTTTTATTAAATCACTAGTTGAATGAGTTACCATCTGCAAGAAAAGAAATTCAGAAGTTAAAGGCCAGAAAGGAAGATTTACAAGCAATGTTGGAGGAGAAAGTTCGAATTGAGAGGTGACAGGAGTTCCAGCAACTAGACTACTGCTAAGTCCAAAGTGAACTAAATCATTTGAAGTTGTGATCGAATACGATTACCAGTTTACAGGTTAACTGTAAACGTATGACCAAACAAACACCATAATAGTAATTAAGGAATGTCTTCTCATTTTCCTGATTTAATTTTAAGTTTATTTGCATTGATGTCATTACTGTTTGTACAGTTATTGTTAAAAATTAAATTAAAACAACGATTATTTGTAAGAATCTTTCAAGATTTTAATTTGATATTACGTTTTATTGCTTTCTTCTTGACACAAAAAGCTGGTGCCAGCTGTTGTTATTCATTTAGTGTAACGGTGTAGTGAACTGCATTGACACAGGTGAATTAACCATAACTATGTGTATTTGTTTCAATTATAATCCATTCAGAATATATCCAGTTTAGATTAAGTTACTTTTTATGTCTAATTGTTTCACATACTGAGGGGAAACAGTAGCGTTAACGTCTGTGATATGATTTATTTTATCCAACATAATGTCATAACGAGGCTTAACATATCCCACGAGAGTCTCATTAGAAGTAATTTAGTCCATTATGGGTTTAACTTTTGTTTTTTTAGAACAATGAGTGTTTCTATTTCGCTAATTGTCTTAAGTAATCTATGAATTACTTTTAGTTTCAATGAAATAATTCGATAATTTCAATTTACTTTTTTCAGTATCTCTCTTTGACTATAGGTTAACCATGTTCTTCTATAATTTGACAATACTGAAAGTAAAATATAGAAACCTTAAAACTAAAATATTTATTAAACATAAAATCACAAATTAATTCTAAAATAAAACAACAACAACTTTCACTGTAGACAGGTTCTAAGATCAATAATTACGACAGCTCAGCAGGTAGTGACATTTTAATCATTACATCAGACAGTGTAATTTTAATGATTACAACAGACAGTGCCATTTCAATGGTTATTCTCGTGACTTCTATAAAATTACTATTAACTATATTTATGACTTAATCACTTAAGTTGCTCATGAGTAAACATAAGATCATAAACTTGACTTATTAGTTGTTAATAGTACAGACTCAAATTATTATATTTCATCTAATCTAGTCAAAGGATGTCTAATCTTATAAAAGAACTAATTATAATTTAATCGAACATAACACAGTTCAAAACGTGTTTTGTAAAAGTGTGTATAGAAATATAACATTTATTCCACCAATGACTTTGATTATAAACATGTTACTATGAACTATGTAAACATGACAGCTCATTATTAGAATCAAACAACTATCTAGACTTGTTATGTTGTTACAGACTATGTAAACATCACATCTTTAAGGATCAAATAATGTAATGCATGCATGTGGAGGTTATTTGTTTTAATAAAACTATATCTGCAGAAACATGAAACAATTTTAACACAGCCACCAATATAAAACATGTTTTGCTCTGAAATTATACATTAAACATTATGATATGATATTAGTCCCATCACTGAAAATCCCTTAGTTTAAGTATTAGCTCAAAACTGGGAATTTTCAGCTGTCTGACATACTACAAATAGTTCTATGCTAAAATAATTTGTACCTGGTTTATAATCCATCAGATGTCAGATATATCATTTCTGACAATATATGACATGAAAATAAGAATAAAATAAGATTAACTTGTGCAAAGAACAAACTAGATCTGTTTTGCTTTGTTCAAGAAAATCGTTAGATAGTAACTGTGGTCTGACTAAGTTTGATAGTTAAAAAGAGAAAGACTACAGCTAGAGGAGGAGTTTGAGAAAGAGGTGAAGTCGAAGTCTCGAATATCTCTGGAGAAAGAAGAACTCCAGTGGAGACTGAAGCAAGCAATGGAAGAAAATGCTTTGTTATCAACAATGACTGATTGTATGCATTGTTTCATAATACCACAATGGGGACAATTGCTTTGTTGCGAACAATATCTGATTGTACTGTTTCACTGTACTACAATGGGGACAATTGCTTTGTTGTGAACAATATCTGACTGTGTGTGTTGTTTCACTGAACTACAATGGGGACAACTGCTTTGCCATCAAAAATGATTGATTGTATGTATTGTTTCACTATACCACAGTGGGTAAAATTGCTCTGTTGTGAACAATGTCTGATTTACATTTTCTTTATAAAAATGAAAAAAATTTAGCCCCTTAAACAAATACCCAGTACTAGGACTCGAATGTGGTGGTTCATTATGTTAAATGCTAGGGCGTGTTTTGTTTTTTAAGTACTAGCAGAAGTAAAACACAAATTGTGTTTGAGGGGGAGGGAACATCCACTACCTTGTTCAATCTCATATGCGAAGTATAAAAGAAAAAAGGAACAGTTACATCTTTACATTCTTTCACTGTTTGCAGAAAAAGGGTGGTTATTGAGAGAAAAAATTGAATGAATATTTGGAACATTCAAAAACCTTTAAGATTCATATATGATTTTCAAGTACATAAAACATTATAAATATTTGATCTTTGTGTAAACTTTGAAATTTTTATCTAAGAACAGTAATTTAACAGAAGAAATAAATGCAACAATATCAACAACAACATTGTTAGATCACAGAGTCCAAATGAGAGACCAGAAGTCCCTGAGGTTGAAGAGTCAGTGGAAGAGGAAGAATGAGATAATAATTGAAGACCCACCAGAGGTCACTGCGACGGAAAGAAAAAAAATGTCCTCTGAGGGACGTGGAGTTCCAACTTAATTTGTCAGACCATCCACATCTATACAAAACAAACAGACACAAAAAAATCAGAAAAATCAACAGATCCTTTGTATTCAGTCAAATGTTTTAATACTTTTTAAACGAAACAAAAAATAGAATTTTTAATTAGTTGCCAAATTGTGTGTTATCCGTTGTTTCCAAAACTGATACATAACTAACCTCATCCCGTGCAGATCAATTTCTTTAGCGGTTGCTGTATCCGGTGTATGAAGGTGTAGTAGTTCAGATAATGTTGAATAATCTAGCAGTAAAGATAATAAAGGTTGTAAGTTTTCTATAAATTACATTTTCGAATATATGTTACTTTCTTATTTTTCATCTTTTTATACCTAGTGATTGAGCTTCTCTTGCTTTTGTACTTCTAGCTTGACTGGTTTTCGTACTTTAGGCTTAGTTATTTTTATACTTTCAGCTCGGCTTGTTTTTCCGTTTAGGTTTAGCGTCTTTGTAATTTAGGCTCAGTTTAATCTTGAAATTCTTTTCCTGAAGCAGCTAGAGAAATATTCCATTGCCAGGTAGTTACGAGCACTGCGTGGTATTTAGTGTGCACTAAAATATTTAATTCACAACGACCTTTAAAAATCGTATTTGTGCATTTTTTTCGCATTCCTTCAAATTAGAACTTTAATAAGATTAAAATAAGAGTGAAAATTACATTTAAAATCAGTTTTTGTTGTTTACATCTTCTGTGATGAATTCCAAAATAAATCCATTATGAGGTATGTGATTCAAATGTTGCACTTAAACAGGACTTTCGTCATCTTTCATTGGCTTAGGGAAGCCTCAAAGCTTTGACACTGTAAGACAAAGTTATTGTATTTATTTGCTCAAATAACACAACTACATATGAGAAAAAATACAGCTTTAGCAGTAAGACATGAATATAACTTGAGGAAAATAATTTTACAATAAAATTCTTGCCATGACCATATTACTTTTGGTCGAAAGTACATGTTAGTGTCTTCAGATAGGCGAATAATGTGACGACAGCATGGCGACGGTCAGAACATGCCATTGAATGCATATTAATGTTACCAAGTAATACTTAGAACATGCCACTAGGTGTTTGTTTTGATACCATCAGGAGGAAGTTCAAGTGTCTTAGAATGTTTTGTCGTCATCATGTACACCTTGAACTGAAACAGAGTAAGCTGACGTGGTAAACAGCTGTAACTGACACATAGAGTGAGCTGACGTGGTAAACAGCTGTTACTGAAAAATAGAGTAAGTTGACGTAAGAAACAGCTATAATTGAAACGTTGATTAAGCTGATATACTAAAGAGGTATGACTGAAATACAGAGTTAGCAGACGTTTAAACAGCTATAACTGAAGCATAGAGTAAGTTGATGTGCTAGAGAGCTATGACTGAAACAAACTGACGTAGTAAACAGCAAAAACTGAAACAGAGTAAGGTGACGTGGAAAACAGCTATAACTGAAACAGAGAATAAGTTGATGTGATAAACAGCTGTAACTGAAACAGAGAACATGTTGACGTGGTAGACAGCTATGACGAAGACCTAGAGTAAGCTGACGTAGTAAACATCTATAACTGAGACACAGAGCAAGCTGACCTTTTAAACAGCTGTAACTGAAACAGAGAATAAGTAGATGTGGTAGACTACTTTGACTGAAATACAGAGTAAGCTGGCGTGTTGTTACTTCACATTTGGTGTGATGTTCTTAGTGTTTTTAACTGCTAAACACTAATATTCCTCTGCATCATGTTGGATAATTGACCAAATATATTGTAACGATCAACGTTACATGAGTAAAGATAGTCACGGTTTTTAGCGTTGTGGATATATATGATATACTTGAAAAGAGGTGTATTGATTGATCAAAATACTATTTGTCAAGCATGACAAATGGTTCCAGTAGTGAGTGTGATGATTATGTTTAAAATTGTGTTTATAACTATTTGTAATGGGTTGAATCTTTCAAAACCCGTATTCACAGGCAAAATCTACGTGGGTGGAATTTATCAATCGACTCTTTGTGGGAGTCAAAATGAAAATAATTCAGTCGGAATAAGTATTATTATTACCGTGAGTCACGAACAAAGTGGAGTTGTTGTCGTGCAGAGGTACATAATGAGTTATATACACTCTTTCTACTAAGAGGAATTGAACCTCGTATTTTAGCATTGTAAGTCCGTATACTTACTGCAGACTGACAGATGGATCTGGAGTAATTGCGCAATGTATTGTTTTACTTCTCGTATTAGGATAGAAGTTAGTTCGAAGATGTCTAAGCTGCATCTGTACATTCTTTTTATTCGTAGCTTTGTTGTGCTTTTATGTTCGGTAGAGTTTTAGTGTTAACATAAAATTAAACAGAGTCTTTCTTGATATATGTCTTTGTTTTATACTTTCAACAAAACAGTTACTAACTTTATGGCTGTTATCGTGACGTAATTCCATTTCACCATTAGGGACTAATGGGTATGGACTGGGTGGAGAAAATTATTTATTTCCTTTATACAAAGTCTGGAATAGTGTGAAGGTTTGGGCACTTGACTCGCAATCTGCGGCCTAAAGATTTGAATCCCGTCATCAAACAACCTTGGACTTCTAAAAGCTTTGGGGAAATTATAATGTTGTGGCCAAATCCACTCTTGGTTGGTAAAAGAGTAGTCGTGGCTGACTAACAGCCTTTCCTCTAATCTATGAGTTCAAAATTAAGGACAGCGAGCGCAAATATCATTCAAGTATTTTTTTGCTAAATTCACTAACAAATATAAAAACAAATGTTTAAACATTAGTTTGAAATAAACAACACTTGTTACTGTTTACGTAACTGTAATTATGGGGGAAAAGAAACATAAGTAATTAATGATTTTCATAAAAATGAAACTTGTCGGAATTGCACTCAGAAACGTAACATTTCTAAGGGGACGGGGTCGTGAGAACATTTAGTATTTAAAGTCTTATAAGAGGATGGAACCTGTAAGAAGGCCATTCAGATGGAAGGATAATGTCTTTGGGTAATTTCAACATTAGATTGACTCAAAGCATTCCCACAACTAAACGCAGAACACAAGGTATTCATGGAGATTGTAGAATCAACATCCCCCAATGGCTCAGCTGATTGTATGCGGACTAAAAACGCTAAAAACCGAGTTTCGATACCAGTGGTGGGTAGAGCACAGATAGCTCATTGTGTAGCTTTATGCTTAATTTAAAACAATTACAACAACAGAATCAACAAGAGTCCGTAATCTTTTACATCTGACAATAGTTAATCATATCAATGCAAAGGACCAGAAATTTAAGAAGAAGCCTATTTTGAATTAATAATTTCGTTTACTTGCTTGTTGTGACCCCCCCAACGGTACAACGGTATGCCTGTGGACTCACACCACAAGCATGTGGTTCCGACACCCGTGGTGGGCAAAACACAGATATTTCGTTGTATAATTTTATGCTTAATTCCAAACAAACACATGCTTGTTTTCAAATTTTCTTTGCATTTTTGTTAAATTTCAGTAAATTGTTTTGTTCATCAGAACTTCTTGAGCATGATATCGCTGTTGGACGATAACAATTAACACATCTCTTGTAATACTTTAACATGAGTTTTATAATAAGGCATTGTCTCTCTTAGTGAGTCACTGTGTGTTCCGAAAAGTCTTCTTTTTTTTTCATAGTAAGACAACATTTTTTTTATTGTGAGTTATTGTCTCCTTCATAATGAATCTTTATGTGTTTCAGAATTAATTCACATTTGCTTTATTTTTAGTAAATCAAGGAGATTATTTCTTACATAATCTTTTCCTCCGTGTTTGGAAATGTCCTTGTCTGTTATGTTATAACTGAATAATTTTTGTTTCTATACTTGAAAATACGCCTGGCTGTTTTGTCATTACTGAATACCCCGTATCTCTATGTTTGGAAATGTCTGCACTTCTCTAGTTAGTGTTGAATAATTCCTCCCTCCATTTCTGGAAAGCTCTTTGGTTGTCACCATACACCTCCATTTTTGGAAATTTCTCTGACTTTTGATTATTATGAAGACTCCTTCTCTTCATATTTAGAAATTTTTCTGATTGTTTGGTTACTCGATTGTTATTTTCTATTTGTAGAGAAAAATATTGTAATAGATTACTGCTGTTCGTGTTTGCTTTTATTAGTTTACCACAGAACAAGAATCAAAGTCATTCATTTTAAAAAATGACTGAGATGGCCTGCTCTGAAGACAACGAGATGGAAATATTGCATAAAAATAACAGAAAGAAATACCTCAATTCATGAAAATAATATCTGTCCTCAAGTAAGATTTGTTTGTTTGCAATTAAACACAAAGCTACACAAAGGGCTCTTTGTGTTCTACCCACCATGGGAATTGAAATCCGGTTTCTAGTATTGTACAGTCCACAAGGGGCCTTCATGTAAAAGAAACAAAATATGTTTTCAGTTAGTATGATTCTGAATCACATAATTAGGACATATTTCAAAATGACTCAACACGTGTTTCTTAAGGAGCCATTATGTTTTTATAACAAGTCACTGTCCCATTCATAAGATTAACACATTATTTATTGGGTTTGTCTTCTCTAGTTATCTAGTGACCCATTAATTACTGCTGTTAATACACATCTTAACAAATCAAGTTACTACATTCTTTCTCCCTCTTACAAAAGGTACTAGTCCTGAAGCCCTTGTTTCAAGGGCATGAAATAACTATTGCTTGGGAAACAATTTTTTAACATGGTAAAGTTTTAAAAATATATATTTGAGTTCTTTCGAGCAAAGCAAGTATGTGTTATATATTTTCTTCTAACATAGCCACATCGAGCTATTTGCTGAGCCCACCGAGGTGAATTGTAAATCCGTAGACTTACCGCTGTATAAGCGGAAAGCCGTTTTCATACACATAGCGTTTTATAATTGAAGATCTTTAGTTCTTCTTCGTGATGACGTGAAGCACACAGGTGTGTGGTAGAAATACAAATATGTTTGTTAGTTATTTAATTTCGCGGAAAGCTACGGGATGGCTTCCAACGCTTGGTGTTCCCAATTTTCAAATCATATACTTGAGGAAACACAGTCATTCAATACTATTTGTCTGAATGTTTGAGACAATCTTAAACCCAAGTTAGGGGATTGACCGTTATATTAGAATCCCTAAATTATACCACTATTTTTCTTCTTACGAGAAACCCATAATACACCACAAGTAAACTTTGTTTGTTTCTTTGTTATTCAATTTAAAGGAAAGTTATATAAAATTATATATAAACATAAAACTCGTTTTGTGATAATATAAAATTATAAAAGCATATAGTCACGTAATTTTCATGCTAATGTATGGAAATATATTTCTGACGTTTAATTTAAAGTGTGAAATATTTTTATGTTTTTATGTAACAATATATACAGATAGGGGTGACCATGTCTTCTCTTTATCAAATATACCTACACTGCTGGAACAACCACCAGTGTTAAATTTTACCTCTTACAGTTGAGCCACCCAGGATTTAATAATGTCCCCACATATAAATAAAAAAATTGAAATATTTACAGATAGTGGTGAATGTGTCTCTACTATATCAAATGTCCTGACATAGCCAGTGTTACTTTTTACATTGGAGTTACGCAGGATTTAATAATGTCTTCACAAATAAATAAAAGTAATTAAAATATCCATTATTATGTTTAACATGGTGTTAGTAACAGTATGGTAAGTGTTTGCGTACCACTTACGTTTTGGTTTTGTTTGTTTTTGTATAACTTCTACTTGCGTATGTATGTGCTTTACTATATAATTTCGGTTAATTCACAAATTTCTTTATATATATCAGTATCACATTAATTTTATTGGTCCATGTTACCAACTTATTGTCATAATGGATAATGCCTTTGGGATATCCCATCTATCAGTCAAAATCCAAACAGTTAACAATGTTAATCCAGTCAGCGTCATGGATAATGATAAAAAAAATCCCACACACATATTATGGTAGGGTATACATTTTATATCTTCTTTTTATCTGGAACGGTGGAGTTAAAGTTTGTTTGTTTGAATTTCGCACAAAGCTACTCGAAGGCTATCTGTGCTAGCCGTCCCTAATTTAGCAGTGTAATACTACACACCACCCACCGCTAACTCTTGGGCTATTCTTTTACCAACGAATAGTGGGATTGACCGTCACTTATAACGCCCCCACGGCTGACAGGGCGAGAATATTTGGTGCGACGGGGATGCGAACCCGCGACCCTCAGATTACGACTCGCACGCCTTAACACGCTTGGCCATGCCGGGCCATGTAGAGGTAGGGAGTACAATTAGTCGAAATATTAGAGGCCGGTTTCTATCCATTTGCTTTCTTTTATAAGGTATTTAATGGTAACTGTGTTTCCAAAACGAGATTTAGACAGTGAAAGACAGTAGAAGTTGAATCGTTATTGGTGTGAACACTCAGCTTTGTACCATTACTGAATTTAATTTCTTTTTTACGATTTTCCATGATGTTCGATTAGACTGATATTGATTTTTGGATTATTTCTGAATGATGGGATATACCTAGCGCATTCGGGTGGTATTATCAATTATGACAATAATTTGAAAACATGGACAAATATTTAATTCATTATTCTTTTATAATACTCATTTAATCGCCTATTAACAAAAAATTTAATCTACAGTATGTAAGCTATTTACACACACATATATACATGAAGTGAAACAATGCCAAAAGTCAATTTTCTAATCTGAGGCCAAACAAAGTCCTTTCTTTAAGTGTTGCATCTGAAAAAGTTGGAAATTGTCCATACAGAGACTTGAAAGAGTTAACATCTTTGTCTGAGGACTTCACAAACAGATTCATCAAGTCCACTTTAATTTGAAGTGGAGCTAATAGGTCTTTCTTTATGCCAACCGAACATTCACGTTCAATGTTGTCTATTCTGCTATCAGGCTGACTCTGGGTGGCCATTACCTCTTTATCCCGTGCTGATTTAGTACTTTGCTTGTCCCATTTCACACACGCAAACGCAGAAACTTTATATAACAGTACTGTTGATCCAACACATTCAAAAGACTTTTAGGTCTCCACAAAGTAGCAAAACACATTATTTATATTTGACTTTATCAATAAGAAGTTCAAGATTTTCGTATGTTTTCTTCAAGTTAACCATATGAGTAATAGTAACAAATACATATATCTTACCATTAAGAAGAAAAACACACTTGAGACTACTGTTGAAGGAATCAATAAACAATTGTCATTCACTTCGCTCTGGTGACGTATTAGTGGAAACATCCATATCTCAACACAGTGAACTCCTCACATTCAAATGCGATTGATAATATACCTATTGAGGTTACGCCTCATCCTACTTTGAATTCATTATGAGGAGTTATTGTTGAGAGAGACTTGAAGTGCATCCCCTGGTCACAGATCCTCGCTGGTCTCTCCACCCAAGGAATTTCTGCAGTGAGGCGTATCTCCACTTTATATTGTTGATTGATGTCCTCACTTTAACATTTACATCATTATTTGCAGATGTCCCCATCAAGGCAGGTTATCTTAATTGCAAGGCACGACCATACATTCATAAAACCTCTCAAACGTTTTCAGTGTCAGCGGTTTGATCACTCGAAGACATCGTGTTGTGGTTCCTTGATATGTGCTCATTGTGGTGGCAAGGACCACGATGCCTATGAGTGTGAAAAGGACCCTTATTGCGTCAGTTGCAATGATTTTCATGCATTCTACTTCTATTCTTGCCCTAAATTATTGGGAGAAAAAGTGGTGCAGCATTTAAAGACAATTCAATACATTAATTAGC
This sequence comes from Carcinoscorpius rotundicauda, assembly GCA_011833715.1. Lineage (NCBI taxonomy): Eukaryota > Metazoa > Arthropoda > Merostomata > Xiphosura > Limulidae > Carcinoscorpius > Carcinoscorpius rotundicauda. Next base: position 52,877,387 of record CM022399.1, on the reverse strand, counting down.
TTGAGGCTCAAAAGTTGCTGTCCACCACTTCATCTTGAACGTATGCTGCTGCACTTCGTTCCACTACGACAATGGGAGTGCAGACAAATCTCTGTGTGCCTCCAAAAGAATAGTTCTGAAACCAAATAAAAAGTCTTTTGACCTCAGCCCTGGCTTAACCATTAAGCAAAATTAGCACGTGCTTAGCGTACCAAAGGAAGAGTACACCACAAAGTTTTCCTCCTAGCTATCATGCCCTTAACTCTTTCACTGCCATACTCAACTTTAGTATATTGTTTTGTGATTATCCTTACCTGCCATGTTCAACTTTACTCAGCATGGTTAAGAAACGTTTTCTTTCGCTTGGTGAGTAATTAAGGTTTTGAGAAACTACTAATCTGTGTATCTGAAGCAAATAGTCATTGATTTGCAAAAGATCACTGTTAAGAGTGAAACAGGAAGTTCATAAAACTTCAAGTAAAAGGTGATTGTATTTTATGATGTCTGACATTTCTTCCGCTGTGGCTATTTATAAAAATCTGTAGGCAGTTGAACTGTTTTGTTTTATTCAGTCATATCTATAGAAAAATATGAGTATAATACCATAGACACATAAGTCAAACGAAATAATGACAAATGTGTACAGAGACGTGGCTAGTTTTATGTTTTTTCGGCTTCTGTTTTTGTATGTTATATTTGGTAATTGTTTCGTTTGTTTTCGTTCTATTTACGTTAGCACTGCATCATTCATGTGTGTTTTGTAATATTTTGTGTGTGTCTCACTGAAACTTTCATGAATCGTAATTTTTTGGCTTTAAATAAATTCTTGTAAAAACAAACCTCATTTGTCTTTGTGTGAGAGTAATTGTTTTGAAATTTATTCTACCATGAAAAATCTAGAAAGGAATGCCACTGTAACAATGCTACCGTTCATAGATAACCTGTAACCTGTAATAACATAAACAGATCTGAAGCTGAGATTTACTAAGGGGATAAATACAAGGGTGCCCGGTTTTCATCCCAGTTTATAAATAGCCAACAATATTTTGTCATATATGCCATTTTGGAACCCAAAAACGGAGATCACAATTATATTTTCCTAACTTCTTCTTTGATCCTATCCTGAAGTCATATGCCCCCACCCAGCCTTCTGGTAATATTTTTATGAGACGAACGAATAGTTCGAGACAGAAGCAAGGAGGTTTAATTCAACTACATGTATTTTGCGACAGTAAATTGAAATCAGTATGTGTCCTATTTCATTTCTGAAAAGCTGGGAAAATAACTGCCTGATCGGAGCAGTCTAAAGACGATAATTCGACCTTTTAGGTTAAATTGCGTAAGACTTCGACATGTATGACAACATGATTCTTAACTTTGTTATGTAAACACAAAACTACTAGTAGTAGTACAGTACTGTGGCACCGTCTTCATATAACGTTAGTTTAAAGAACCGACAAATCAACAAAATCAATTTAAGACTGTATGAAAAGGTGCACGAGTTGAACAAGTTCAAGTGAGCAAGGTTACTACTGAGTACTAGGCTACAATTGATCAAAGCCCACGATATAAGTGGAAGGCATACTCCGTGTGTTCAAGCTGCCAATGCTGAATCTAAACCACAGATTCAGCAGATGGATTTATGCATGAGAAATTTACTTGCTTATCAGCTTGAGAAACTGGAAAAACTTTTCATCACCACCTCTTACTTAGTAGTAACAAAACAGCCGTTTTCTTTATATGGGCCTTTATGTGAGTTACAGAAAATAAATGGAGTGCAGCTAGGAGACACGTACATAAATGATAAATCAGTGAAAAATTTTATCATATGTATTAATGACAACATGATGTAAGATTTGTGTGCAGACCTTAATAATGCTGCAGTGTTTTCCTTCATCTTAGATGTATCTAAAGACACTGGAGTAATTGAAGAAGAAAGTGTATTTGTTAAGGCAGAAAATGTTGTTTCAAAATTTATGGACTTTCAAGCCCCACCCAGTGATACTGCCACGGAGTTAAAAACAGCAATTTAAAAAGCACTTGAGACAGTTGGTGTAGAGAACTGCAAAAGAAAGGCAACCACTATTGGTGTTTCCATCAATAATGGAGCAGAAAATGGACTTATCGCACTTCTTACTAGAGATGGGATGACATGGTTACTTGGGGTGTAGTGTGTGGCCCACTTATTTGAAAGGGGACTGTTGGATGCTGTGGAGGAATTGAAAGTTGTTATCAGACATAAAATACCTTCTGTTAGGACTTTACAAACAGTATCATTTGAGTGCCAAAGCAAGCAGGGAATTAAAAAAGTGTCAGTGACGCTGTAGAAGAAAAAACATTAAATCCTATGAACATCCTAGAAATATATATGAGTTCCTCATCTCTGCAGAGCACTTGAAGTTCTGATGAATAAAAAATTTCAAATCCATATATCTGCATTAAGACCATACAACTGAGTCCAAAGATGCTTGTGCTATAATGGTTGGAGAGCTACAAAAAACATTGGGTCTGTTCTTGGATAACACAGCAAAATTTACTTGTCAGCCCATCTCACCATGACTTATTAGAGTTCCCAAATGTGGTCTTTTTTTAAATCATATGAGAAAATCAGGTACTCCAGAATAAGAGAAATGGCATACAGTTCAGCAGTGAACACAGAAAATGTTGAGGGGATTCTGTGTACGAACACCAAGCCACAACAAACGATGGCAGAGCCCACAGAGTGACCTGATTTCAAACCATCCATATAAATAGGAATAGATGGATGGTTCAAAATCAGGTGACTGTGTGGGCACTGTCATGGTTTGTTGTGGTTTGATGGTTGCACACAGAATCCCCTAAACATTTTCTGTGTTCACTGCTGAGCTGTATGCCATTTCTCTTGCCCTGCATCACATGGAAGCAAAGCAGGACTCAAATTACACAATTTGTACTGACTCGCTTAGTTCTCTACTGGCCCTGGAATTGCTTCACATCAGTTCTCGCCAATATTCAAAAGTGACTGGTCCATTTCTCTTTTAACATATACTTCTATCCAGTTTTTCTAGATACAAGGCCATGTTGGTATTCACAGGAATGGGTTTGCTGATACTGCAGCTAAATCTGTCTGCTCTGGCACTATCACTACTGTGTCTCTTCCATACATGGACTATGTATGGTCCTGTATTCAAGACTCGGTTCTGTGCCAGTTGGCTTAGAGTGGCAACGTGAAAACAAGCTTTTTCAAATAAAACCCCCTATTCAACTTTGGCCATCCTGCTTCCATAAGTATCAGAAAAAGGTAATTTTCTTAACTAGACTATGCATTAGTCACAGTTTTTTAAACTTATTGTTTTCTTTTATCTGGCACTGATGCACCACTGTGTTGTCTCTGTAACATTCAGGTCACAACAGGCCACATTTTACTGTCTTGCTATCAAAGACAGCACCAATTTAAACATGTTTTGTCCCCTGGTCTGTCAGTAACATTACAAATATATTTATTTTTTTAAAGGCTATATAAGTTTTTAATTTATGTATTACATGTTTTAATGTGATTCTCTTTTAAGAATCAAAGTCCATGTAGTTTGATTTGAAATTAAAAAATGGCCATTACATCAAATAGCTCGAAACCAGAACTGGAAAGACCAACTTCAGGTGTCTAATGCTGTGCTGTTTGAACTACTCATTCTTCATTCTGGTAAATTACAATTATTAAAATTTTGTAACAAGTCTTTTAAAACTTGTCTTATGTTACTTTCTGAAAACGGCCATAATGCCAAATAACTATAAACCGAAGCTTCTAGAAATCAAGAGAAAGAATTTATACTGTACATTTAGTAAGAATGTTCACTGCTTTATTGAAACAATATTGATGAATTAATACCAATACTACAAGTTGCAGCCTGTGAATGAAGAGTGAATATTGTTCACTGATACAATCAATACAGGTCCAAAATGTGTTGTCCTTCAAAACAGTAGCATATATGTATCTGTTCCTATTAGTCAATCGATTGACTTGAAGGAAACATACAAAACTATCAAAATTTTGTTAATAAGGTCTAATACAAAGAACATGGCTGGCTATTTTGTGGGAACTTGAAAGTCCTTTAAATGTTGTTGTATTAAACATCCAGTCAGACAAAGTTTTCACATTTTGTGTGTGAAATGGGATAAATGACACAAAACCAGTACTGGATAAGAAGTAATGGCCACGCAAGGTCAGCCAAATACCAGAATAAAAAACACTGAATGTGAAACACTGGTTGACACAAAGAATGTCCTATTATCTTCATTTCATATAAAACTGGGCTTGATAGATCAGTTTGTAATGATCTTAAACAAAGATGGTGACTGTTTCAAGTATCTGTATGAGGAATTTTCAGCAATTTCAGAAGCAACACTTAAAAGGATTTTGTTTAGCCACAGATTAGGAAACTGAGTTGAAATGAACATATATAAGTCTGTTTGTTTATTTGAAAATTTTCATTAAGCCACACAAAAGCTATTCCAAAATTAGCTAGGAAATACTAAAGAAAATGCAGCTTGTCATCAGCACCCACTGTCAACTTTTGGGTTACTTTTCACTAAAGAAAATTAGGGTTGATTATAATATTATGACGACTACTTGGCTGCAAAAACAAGCATATTTGTTTGGACAAGGGTTCAACCCATAACTCACAGTCTGCAAGTTGAAACTGCAATATGTAAGATCATAACACATAGTTTTGACACTAAATGATGTAGATTTCACAAAAATATCAGGATGTATCTGAATGCACATCTGTTTGACATCAACTTTCCTCTCATTTATTCATTTTTATCAAAAAAATATCACATAAAATGTTCATTGAGGCAAATAAAGTAATAATTTGATCTAAGCAAGAGTTTAATTTATTCCTAATTTGTGACAACATCCTTACATGGAGAAGAAATGGATATTATGTTCAAAATCTAAAAAGCTAAATAATAGGAAATCATGGCACCCAATATACTACTGCTCTTGGAGAAATCTAAGAAAAACAATCTGTTAATTTTCTTGTAATGATGCCAGTCTTCATGGCCAATATATTTCAACATGCATATTGGAATATTTGGTTTTTGAGCTATTAATGTGTATCTAGTTATCACTGTAGTGGGCTGTATTGTTTTCACTGGTCAGTTACTTCAATGAATGGATGCTGTGTGAAAAATAAAAAAACACTTGCTTAATAAAAGTGCTTATGATATATGGTGTTCAGAAAGTCACTGTGCACTTGTATATTTATAAGCAAACATGTTTCAATATAGAATGCAGGAGGTAAATATGAATGACAATTATAAACAATGTTGAAAGTGACCCTCATTGGCATCAATACAGGCTTAGATCCTTCTTATTTTGTTTCTAAACACCACTCTCAGTTGCTGGCTTGAAATAGACTGAATAGACACATGATTACAAAACTTCACAGTGACTTTCTGAACACCCTGTACATCACCTACAGTTTGTTTAATTAGTCTCTTTATACAGTACTGTGTGAAAGAGTAAGGGTAAAAGAATATTTTATGGGCTAATTCTTCCATGTTATTACTGATTGTAAATTTCACTGATCACTTTTTAACAATTAAACAATTAAATTCAGTTTTTAGAATTCCCTACACTTGTACCTTGGATATGTCGTAATGGTTCTGTTTGAATGAATATTGTGATAAAATTTAGGGCATGAAATAAATGTCATGGTACAACATGCAATGTCTCAACTATGTAGAAAGAAGCTAGCATATTGAACCAGTATGTGCTAAAAGGAATAAATTTAATAGCAATCCACAAATAAATCTTGATAAAAACAGTAATAACACACATACAACGTTATAATTCCACAACTCAAAAATAAGAAAGAATTGTCAGTAGATCAGAGACTTTGCATAAAAGCTTTATGTGATACTAGTTGGACTCTTCATCTAATTGCTGGAAACTTGAAATTTTCGCCAAATACTGTCAACTACACCACAGATAATGAGAACAATACAGATAAATTTGAAAATAAAAGGGAAGAAACAGAACATCTAGATTCAATGATACTGGCATTAAGTATCTTTGTTTATACAAACTTCTGGATAGAAAGAAAACTGGTTTCAAGCATGAGATAAACGACCATGTACCAAATGTAAGAAATTTGTCCAGATCTACAGTATCAACATAAGTCAATGATAATAGAATATTTGATCATGTAGCAGAAAAAAATCCTTTACTTTGTTCTCTAAATATTGACAAGAAACTGGACTGATGATAATTGGAAATAAGTAATATGAATGGATAAGTCAAAGTTTGAAATAGTTTATTCAAAGTGTACATTGTATATCCAGCAGAAGAAAGATGAAATATTCTTATTTCAATGCACAGCATCTGTGATAAAGCATGGGAGAGGCAGTGTGATGGTTTGGGGTGTTTTTCTGCAGAGATGACAGGAGATTTTTGCAAAATAGGTGAAATAATGGACAACTAAATACTGATCCATCATGGCAGACCCAGTTCTGCTACCAAGAGGATAATGACCCCAAACACTCATCCAACGTATGGAGAAATTACTTAGCTGAGAAATAAGTGGCTGGTGTTATTCAAAATAATACAATGGTTCCCTAAAAGCCCCTATCTAAACTTAAATGAGCAGATTTGGGATTTGATAGATCAAAAACTTGAAAAATCAAAAGCTACTTCCAATGAAACTATATGAGAGTGTATCAGAGACATTTTGACTAAACTCCCAAAGGACACTGTGACTAAACATCTTGTAACAAAGCCCAAAAGACTTTCCATAGTTATTAAAGCAAAAGGGGGACACAACAAATATTCACTGTTTGTTGAACTCTCACTAAATTTCTGTTGCACTAAATGTGAAGAATAATAAAATATTTATATTTTATTTGTGATTTACCTTCAACTGTTCTTTGAAAGTTGCCTGAAATCTGTTTTTTGACTTTGTCCTAATACTTTTGCACAGTACTGTAGGATGGGCCTAAATATAACTAAACATACTGGTACTGCTTTTGGTGTATGTTATCAGGATAATACTCAAAATATCTGAGTAAAATAACAGTAATTTATACCATATCTTTAATAAGAGTTCAGATGCAATGTTGCATTTATTTACATCCACTTCTAGAAACCTGTCTAAGAAGTCTTGAAAACCTGTAGACAGGTTATCTTTATTTTTGTTGTTTGGTTTCCCATTTGTTAATATCAAATCAAGTACCTGAAAAAGGAGTGTGACTTGATGATTTAATATATAACATAACTTAACAACACAAAATAATTCTGATAATAAAAATACACATGTATATATAATGAAAACAATTATATATATTTAAATTAAACATTTAAACATTAAATTATTAATGACACTAGCATTACAGAGATAGAATATACCTTACTTACAAAACACCATTACAGACTCATGTCACTTGACACCTATGAAATCCGAATGTACGAATATGTGGATAATACTCCCTAATACTGTCTAAATATATTCAAAACAATATCACTTTACAGTTTCAGAATGCCATGAATGAATTACCAAACATGTTTCTATTTATTTATAGGGGTTTAACAAGATGATAATGATACCATGGCAGAAAACACTAAAATTTATGAATTTTAAAGATTATTATATCGTACACTCCACAAGATTCAATAATTAACTGTTTGTAATTGTATATAGTCTTGTTAAATATTCAGTGTTGCTGTCATCATTCCACTTTTCATCGTTACTTTCATTACATCTACATGTTTGAATTATGTGAACATTCTTGTTTTTATCTTTATTATATCTATTACCTGTGGTTGGTGAAAACATTCTGAACAAAGCAGACAATTGTATTTTAAAATACAAAAGTGTAGCTTTTAAGAATTTTGGTTTAGTGAAACAATGATAATTTTTATTATTAAACTTTACGAGAGAAACACTTATGTTTAACTAAAGCAAAGCATTAATACACCCAAGTTATTAAAAGATCTTGAAATTATTGGTGAAACACTAAGTTTATCCACTGGAAGTCTCTTTGAGATTTATTAAATCAAATTTTTATATTACAATTTGCAAAAGAGAAAAATGCAGGATACCCAAATAAGGAGAAAATTGAACTTCAATCAAATCTTATTCCTTGGCTGTAAGTACTGGTTACCTACACTTACCATGTCAGAATTTTCCTGATGAAATACCAAAAGATCAGATGTCAACCTCTGGTCCATACTTTTTCCTTTTTACTGATTCTGGAACCAACCAATGCCAAGTGCCAACCAGGCAATAAAGTTATCATGCGAGAGAAAAAGAAAACAGAAATAACTTGTAAATAACTGCCAGTTAGCCATACAAAATTAACTCTAATTTAGATTTCTTCTGCTCCTATTGCAAATTTTGACTGTAAAATAGAAATATTTAATCATCCAAATGCACAAATAAACTTGTTATCACACAAAAAGTTTATAGTAATCTGCTATTTATGTGTATGTTTTTTGCTTTGTTCCAAAACAAATTGTTTGTAATAAAGTATTTTCTGAAGTTGCTGGTGTTAAAAATATGAAATCCAATTAATATATAATTTGTTTTACAATTACCAAATACCTAAAGCCAACACTTAAAAATACAGTCTGAAAGTGAAATTATTTCCTTTTTGTAACCTATTTACCTCTGGATTCCTCACGTGGATTGCACATTTATAAACTTTATGAATGAAATTAGAAAATAAACTATGATGATTTCTTACAACAAAGTGGGCTAGTAGTTCATTTGACATAAATTGTACTATTGTTAGTATGTATACATAAAACTTGCCTTTCATGTCAAGTTATAATCCTATTGATTAAAAGTACAATAAGTAGCTGTGTTACATAGTTTGATGTATTTCATGTTGTAAGTTTACAGAAAGAATCAAATTAATATTTAAAAATACTCAATGCTTTATACATCCAGAAAAAGTTTTTTGGGTCAGGAATTCTTTTTCAAGAATATTTTTCAATTTTGATATTGAAGTGAAAATGAAGAAATAAACAGCCATGTCATAGAATTAAAAAATATCAAATGAAAAACCAATTAGTTAAGATAAATAAAAGAAAAACATGGATATATTCTCTTAGAAATAAATAAATAATCAAGTAAACCACTGATATGATGTGTTGTTTCGCATCTTCATAACATATATGTATATCCTGTCAAGTAGTGTACCCTTAAGAGGAAACTGTTACAAACCTGAGATACTTAGAAATGCTCATCTTCATGAAGATGTTACATGTCTGAAAACTTAACTCGTTTTATGGTCCAATCTTTTTCCAAGTAAAATGTTATCACTTCTAATATCTCAATGAATTATGTTGTTAAAGTGTAGAAACTATTAGAATATAAATAAAATATGAATTTTTTTCAAAGGCAAATATCTTAAGATATTAGTTTAATCTTAATTCAGTGCACTTGTTGCATTCAATACTTTGATGGAGGTTATTAGGGTGATATACAAGTTGTTCTACCATCTGCTGCTAAAAGGTAGATGCTCTTACTAATAACAACATCCAAAATAAAGCAGGCCATGAGTAAAGTGTGGGCATTGTTGATTGACACCAACAACCTTGAGTGACTACCCCTGAGTAATTTTAAACTAAAATCATTTCTGAATTCAGATATTTGGTGTTATGTCACCAGTGATTTTATTTAAAATGTTCTTTAATCAGTGGAGGCTTTAAATTAAGATACCAATAAATATTTTCCAATTTTGTTATTTACGAGTTCTGTTAAAAAAATACGCGGACTGTTTGAATTGCGCGGCTCCAGTTGGTTCTAGGGGAATCCGCTTGGTGTCGCTAGGTTCGCACAGATCAGCTGATTATGACGCCATTTCCCGATTGCAGATATCTTTATTTGTGTATTAGCTACGCGGTTCTAATTGAGGTGCGATTTTTTCGTTTGACGGATTTCAGAATGAATGACCTGAAGGAGCAACGACTTGCTGTGAAATTTTGTGTTAAACTTGGAAAATCTGCGACTGAAACTTTTGCTATGCTTAACATGGTTTACAGTGATGTTGCTATGAAGCGTACCACATGTTTCAAGTGGCATGAACGTTTTAAGGATGGTCGACAGTCCATTGAAGATGATGAGCATCCTGAACGTCCTTCCACGTAAACTGACGACCCACACGTCGACAAAATCAACACCCTGATGCGGGTAAATCGACGTCTGAAGAGTGTGGGATATCAGTTGGATCTTGTTACGAGATTTTGACCAAAAAATTGAAGATTCACTGCGTTGCTTCGAAATTTGTGCCTCAGAACTCATGAGTTTTTGGCCAAACACTGTTCTTCCCCATCCCCCTACTCACCTGACCTTGCTCCTTGCAATTTTTTCTTGTTCCCCAAACTCAAAAGGAAGAAGATTTGAGACGATTCCCGAGATTAAGGCAAATGTGACGAAGGAGCTGGAGGACACTGCAAAAGAAGCATACCAGGACTGTTTCAACAAGTGGAAACACCGTTGGGATAAGTGTGCGTTGGGGAAAAAGTACTTTGAAGGGGTTCCAGACCTGTAACTTCTAAATAAAGTACATTTTGTTTTATGACATTGTTTGTTTTGTTTTTTGGAATTTTGCACAAAACTACTCGGCTATCTATGCTAGCCGTCCCTAATTTAGCAGTGTAAGACTACAGGGAAGGCAGCTAGTCAACACCACCCACCTCCAACTCTTGGGCTACTCTTTCACCAACGAATAGTGGGATTGGCCGTCACATTATACGCCCCCACGGCTGGGAGGGCGAGCATGTTTAGCGCAATGCAAGCGCGAACCCACGACCCTCGGTTTACCAGTCACACGCCTTATGCGCTTGACCATGCCAGGCCTTTATGACGTCAGTTCGTGTATTTTTTGAACAACTTTCGTAAGTGAAAATTGTTTTCCGTTTTCAGTGTCTTTAAACATGATTTTTGAAATAAAATGATCAAGAAACAAGTTTGTGATTTTTAAGACTTGTTTACATACATACTTAGAAATGTTTTGAAATAAAAAAATAGTTATTGTTGCATTACATTTGATTTTCAAAACAAAAAAAATTGAATTAAAATTACTGTCCCTACATAGACAGAGAAACTTCTCTACCATCTTGTGATCACGACTGGCTTTGTCTTCATCTACATTTTCTTCCATAGCAGTACTGCCATCTTGGAGAATGTTGTTTTCTGAACCATCCATGACATTCGTGACATAATACTTCTTAAAGCCATGCTGAATCAGGGCTGTGTCAATGGCATTCCACGCTTTTTTGATCCATCCGAGAGAGAGCAATAGCTGTGGCTTCTTCTGATTATCATGGTTTAAAATTACTTACCATTAGAGAGGGACTCATTCCACATTTGGTGCATTCGCTGTTTAAATGGTTGGTTGTAGCTCACGTCTACCACTTGTAACTGGTCTATCATGTTCCCTGGAATGATGGTAAGATCTGTTTAATTCTCATTCACGAAATCTGTAATGCATGAACATCGTAGCGTCCAGGACTAGCATAGAACGTTCTTGTAAAGGGGCCTTTATACTACACGTTGCATAACTAGTCTTTTGGCCAAATATTCACATACACAAACAATCATTTTTTATTTATATGGATGATTACACCTTGTAGGCATGTAGTATTCCTTGGAAGAGTTTTTCTTCTGAATATATGACAACTTTGTCATGTCTCTCTATATAGCACGATTATGATGGTGAAGCAATTTTTCTTGTTGCCAGTTGATATTAAGGTAGTTTATTTTTCCCTTGGATAACCCTAGGCTCACTGAACAGAAAGTCGGATATTTGGAGTGTATGATTTGTATTGACATTAAGAGAAATGTTTACTGGTGTTTCTTTTAGTGCCGATGTAACAATAGTACTTGCATAATTTATTTTTAAAAGCATCAGACAGGTGCATCAATGTATAGATATGCCAAATCTTAGCATGAAGGGGTGGCATCACTTTAGAGATGCTTTAAAGTTGGTAATGGGATCGAAACCTTTTATGATATGAAAAGTTTTCAAACGAATTTTCACAGCGTCGACTGTACATCCACTTGACCAATATTAGTGAATATATTCTAGAAATTGATGTTCAGTCTGGGGGTGCTGAACCTTTATTACATGTCCAGGAGCCCTGGTTTGCTTACCTTGGGACTTCAGCTTGCTCTTTGACTTTTGCCTTTGTCGAGCATTTATCTTGTCCACATCAAATTCCTGTATCGCCATTCTGTTATCATGGTTTCCCTCAACTTCTATTGCTTTGAAAGGTACCATCAATGCTTCCTCTAATTTTTCAGCGTGCAAAATGATTTTTCATTTGCACCAGTATCAAAGCAATGGAGTTTGCTATCAGTGTTTTTTTCAGGGGTAGTAGGTATTTTTAGACTATTGCTTGCCAATGCTACTAGTTTGTTATTTAGGTTAGTATCGCTGAGGCCATCAATATGTTGAGACTTCTTACCATTACTGAGAATGTGAGCGACTGTAAGAATGAAGTGCGTGGCATGTGATTACTTGTTGTGTGGCTACGCAGCTTGAAGGGAGCATTAGTTACCATGTTGCTTTGTCATTTTGCTGCCATCATAACAGTTAACTACATAACTGAAGACACCAGTGTCAAGGATTCTACCTTATTTGCCTCTCATACTCATTATAATACAGTCTTTACTCAGACAAAACAATTTTTATATTTCTCAATCTTATCTGTTTATAGAGACAAAACAAAAGAGACTCTTGGGACATGCATCTTTCACAAATTGCCACTTTCTTTCTGATGTTTAATACTATATTAATTGTAATTAGTAGAAAACCAAAATTTAAATTTATCATATAATGTATTTTTATGCTGTCTATTTTGTCTTTGAGTTTGAAATTATTTCCCACGGGAATCGCATTAATGAGCTTAGTTTAATTTTCAAAGACTTGTGACACTTAGAAAATCAGAAAAAGTATGATAAGTTTAAGACTCTCTATAGAGTTTGGGTAGAAAAAGCAACAGATAAAATGCATATTTTCTAAAACAGGTCTAATGTTTATTTAATAGGTTTTATATATCATGCAAACAGAGTTTGAAAATTATCATGTGAAGAAAATTATTTTTAATCTTAAAATGAAAATCACTTTGGTTTCAGAGCAGTCATTAGTTGCTTTATTATATATTCAAGGACAAAACTTTAGTCAGAATGCTAATATAGAATATATAGTTTACAAATGCCTTGTCTACTGAAAGCTTGTAATATTTCGTGAAAATACACACAGGTATAGTATAGAAACTTTGATAATCAGTTTGGGTCACGTGATCATCCTAATCGACAGAGCATGTAGCGAGAGAGTTATTGGTAAATTGACTGGAAGGGCTTATGAAGAGAAACAATACCTTTCACTCGATTATATCTACAGGATTAAATACCTGAAAGTTAAAGTAGATGATCGAGCTGATGAATTTTGAATAACTCAGAAGGAACCTGCCAATGAGATATTTATCATAAAGAGTTGCGAATATTTTGAGGTTTTTAGGTGTTCTTTAAATAAATTATGGATATTTACCCAGTTTTAATAACTAGAGTTACTAGGTAGAGGTCAAGTTTTTGAATTTTAAGACAATATTAAGGAAATAGTTCATTTTGTACATGTAGTTATGTTTTTCATCTTAAACTTGTACACAATTAAGAATATCATAAACTTATACAAAGGAAATACTTTTCAAGAGTATTCAAACATACTAAAGTTCTCTGAAGAAGGGAAAATGAATTTTCTCTTCTTTAATCTAAAAATACTTGAACACGCAATTCAAATCAAGGAGAATTTGTAAATAACTAGGATAGGACCACAGACCAACTTTCCCACCAGTATCAACAGTCACAAAAGCAGACTGGATAAGGGATTGCTTTTTGATTACAAAAAGAGTAGAACATTGTACTTCTTTCAACCACTCGCATTTGATATCACAAATGTTGAAAGTAACGAACTAATGCTGATGCGGTGGCACTTAGACATTTTGCAGCTCTCGCCCTGATTAACAACTGTAAAATGGTGGGTGATGACAATATTCAGCATTCAGGTATTTTCTTTTATCTGGTCCAACCATCAGCCTAAACCTTTAGTGTAAATTTAGAGAAAGGTGAAGCTTGAATACAAGCTTATTATGAAGATAACTGAACCTATCTCTAAGATGGATCCAGTAAATGTTTTATGTGGTTTAACCGAATATATAGCTGGACAAAATTTATGGTGCAAGAAGGTTCTAATAAAATCAATTAACACAATAACATGGGGGAAAGAATTTTACAAAAACTCGCAGTTTCTTACAAATGTAATTGAAAAGATTGTGAAATATGTAATGTCAAAAACAGTTACTTTGTGTTAAAATCTCTACCTTCTTTTAGAAAATCTAACTGTACTGAAATGTCAAGTAAACTGATAGGAAGTTGTCCAATTTTATGAAATAATTGGTAAGAGTGAGCACATCAGTTACAGTCATATATATCCAAGAAATTTTGTAATATTAAATGATTTCTTTTTTACCAGGTTGTTCAATGGGCAGCTATTCAATGGTAGCTTTTTGTCCTTGCTGTATACACGTTAATATATCTGCATGTAGTGAGAAAAACAATTATAAGTTGACTACATTGTGCAACACACATTAGTGTCATCCTATTTCATATCGTATAAATTGTCTTAAAACGTCTTAAAAACCATTAGTTGTAAAACTCTCCATCTTTGTACATTTCCTACTGATGATACACCAGATTGTGATTATCCTTTAGTATGTAGAACAGAAGTACCCAAGCCGTATCCATGTTTTAGAGGTGCTTATCCTGATGTTCATAATGCATCAGTTTTGATGTTCACATTTATTGCCGACATTGTCCGTAGTGTAGGACATTATGGTGCTAATAGCAACAAAAAAGATGCAATTTTCCCCACATGTAAATATCTACAAATGGAAAAGCTTTCGTCGATTTCCACGACAATCTACCAGCTGTGCCAGTAAGTTTTGTACTTTACAGCTGTATTTTTACAATGTTATTCAATTTGTAATAACATCTTAACTAAGTCTAAAATCCATAAGCTTTTTCATTTTTGTGTACTCCAGTCTAATAGCATTCTTTCAGTCATACTAGTATTGACAGCAATACTTCACAAAGCAAGCAGTTTTTATCGGTATGCAGTAATGTGCATTCAGCCATGATTTCTAATTTAAACAACTGCATGATTTTCACTGCTACGAATCTGCAATTGCATTTCTAGGATGTCACAATCACTGGCATCTGTAGTCAATATGAATAGATTAACTTACCATAGACAAACCAGAACCAGTGCATCAATTTTTGTAACTGAAACACCTGTTCGGTTTTTAGTTAACTTTAAATATAAATCAACTTGAAAAACAGGTCACAAAGCATAAATAGTTAGAGGTTTGGACTAGTCTTTTTCTGCTAAAATTTTAGTGAATTAATAAATGCATTATCCTTAGCAACTTTTTCTAGAAAATCCTGTATGTGCACATGTACATAAATACACAATTTTTCAACATCAGTTCAGTTCTGCCTTTGTTACTTCTGTGACAACTGAATCTATGATTACATTCCACCATTCCATAGCTGGTAAAAGATATCATGGAGTTAGATGTCTGGTTGTAAGCATAATACAAATATGAATACTTAAAGGTCAACAAGTAAGAAACCGTTGCTAAAATACCAAAACATAAAGTAGACAACCTGTCAAACTGTTCATCTTTCTTCCTAAATTCACGTTGGGTATTTCTGGACAGCGTACAATGTTACTATTTAGTTATAACAAATAACAGTAACTTTAAAAAACATAATTGCAGTGTAAATGACGTTATTTCTATCCCTTGTGATCAGATTTTATATAGGAATCTGGCGTTCTTTGAAAAGCATTAGTACAGAGTGAAACCGAAATTATCAGCCAATAATGGATGAACGTCAGGTGATTTGAAGACGTGCAATAAAAATAAGTGCATATAATATAAACTTTTATTACACACAACATTCAGGTAGAGGAAAACACTACAAATCATGCAATAAACATTTTGTAAATGTTAAATGATGTATGGACGTCAGTGCCAAAAAGAGTAAAAACAAGAATTTAAGGATGATAGAGTGAAATATAGATCACTCCTACATTACTTTAATACAACTGTAGTTGAAAATGATATATACCTGACTACTGTTACACACTGTTTATCATAATATCATGATCACGTCATCATAGGCATCAACGAGGCGTAACTAAGAACTTAGGGCTTATACACGAGGAAAACCAAGTTATGTCAAAATATGTCTTAATTATAATTTTTGATCTCACTATAAGGTCGGTCTCTTCGATCAACCTCGTAGCTATTTTGCACTCGTGCATTTTATGTTACGTTAACTTTTAATATTGAAACCTAGGTAGGGATAATCTATGTATAGCTGTATGACTCCGATATTAATGATTGCGTTATTTTTGGCATTACCACCTGTACATCATTTCACTTCCACAAAATATTTTTATTACTTACATTCTTTTTTCAGGCACAAGTTTTTTTTAAATTTTTAATGCAGGCATTATGCACAAGGTCTAATATCCTTTTGAACTGAATGTACTAATATAAATTTATGCTACTACCATTATCTTAGGCAAAAGTTACGTACTATAACAACTGTTCTATAAGGCTTGAGTTTTACGCCCTCCTACACTTTGAGTGGCGGCACAAAGACTTGGGCAAGTTAATACAAATTAAAATTTATTCCACTGAATACATATATAGTGGTAATGATTCTTGATGTAGGTAATTTAGAGAATAAAGGATACTTTATAAGCAGCTTGCTTTAATATAACAGTGCAGTATAATCATTCCTCACGCTTTTGTCTTTGTTTCATTCAGACATAAATCCTTTACACTTCCTCATTTACTTGATTACTTTTGAAGTCAGCTAGTAATAGGTAGCCCTCACAGCTTTTTGTATGAAAGAATTATTTCATTTATTTGTACGGTTCTGTTAAGCTTGTTTTTCGTTTGTTGTATTTACTTATTTTATCTTATGCATATTTCTCGAACCTACTGTATTGCAGATATTTTAGGATATCACTGTACCTGAATATCACAAAGTTATAAAGATACATTTTTGTGCCATGATCAAAGGATAAGTTTATTGCAAATGTTATTTTGAATACATTCCATTTTTTTTTTCTTTTGGCTCCATGGTTACTGTAAATTTGTAAAACAAAATAATCATTGAAGGGTTAATTTTTAGGTCATGTCAAAATTAGGATTGAGAGTAAGCTGTTATTTAGGTAAAGTCACAATCTAAGTGTGCAAATGCTAGGAGAGGCATGGACCATAAAGCCTCCACCAGCCATGGAGAATTATGTCCACATTTGGGATAAGTGAAACTCAAAGGCTAAGATGTGGCTAAAAAATTCCAACTGCTGAAACCGTTTTAAAATTTTGTGCAGTTACAAAAGCACTATCTGTATGAGCCATCCCTAACTGAGCAGTGTAAGGCTAAAGGGAAGGCAGCTAGTCACCCCCACCAACTCTTTTACTAAAGAAATAGTGGGATTGATAGTCACATTATATTGCTCCTTAGGTGTTACAGGGATTTGAGTCTGTAACCCTCAAATTACAAGTGCCCTACCCACCTAGCCCTGCTGAAACTTGGCCTCTTCTAGCTATCTCTTTCATGTAGAAGTATAGTGTGACAAATATGGGTCACAATAGCAAAATTGAAACCTGGGCATCTTTTAACATATCGAGATAGTCTATATGGTACCTCAGAAACAGGTGTTTTTCTCAATTAGCTCTGGTTTGAGTCACCCCTATGTAAGAACAGCAGTAGACAAAGTATGCAGCAAAGTGCTTTGATGAAGAGTAAGTATCTCTGAGGCAGCCAGGAGCCTTCCCAGCAAGCAAGGTACACTACACTGATAATACTGAAACTATGTTTAACAAGTGAGGATGACAACATTTATCCTTCAATTCTGTAGCATTTTGTTTTAAACTTCAATCAGTGAAGCATTACTTGTGATAATACATGTTCTTTGGATTTTTGGAGAAGGAAAGCCTTCCCCAAATACTTGAAAGCAAAAATACCTGTTTGCATCATTTAGTTATAATTGCAATTTAAAAAAGAAGTGAAACAAACAGTTTTTAAGAGGAAAGAATGAGGAAAGAACATGACCATTTCTTCAAGCATTTCAAACAAGTTACTCTAAATGCATGAACTTGGAGATAGGTGATGTAAGTTCTATGTTCTAAAGCATGTGGAAGTATGTTCATGTGAAATACCAAGCAATTCATGTCAGCCAAGATCAAAGCTCAAAGATAAGTACTCCATGAAAACTAGGCTGCTTATATGGAGGTTTATAAGAAATTCCCAAGTATGCTTTCTGGTAATTATGCTGATATATTCAACAAAATGATTATTCACAATAATTGTATATTGAAGCAAAGAAAGTAACAAGTACCAAAGGGTATGCATGGCTCAAATGTTTTAGATAAGTGTTAAACTCACTGTAGTAGATCTTGCATCACATTACAGCTACTAATGTTTCAGATAGAACAGGACTTCCCACAACCAGTTGCCACAGCTGCACTGACAATGTAACAAGAATTACATCAATAAAAGTGCTAAAGCACAAGAGAAAAGATTCTACTCTTTTAACTTGACTTAACTAATCACTGGTTATAGAATGCTCATATCTTATTTGTCAGACAGGACTTGTATGTTCAAACATCTTTCAGACTGATATTGTAATAAAAATGTTTCTCAGAACGGCTGTTATGGACATTAACAGTTTTATTAATAAAGCAGAGAATGTTTTTACCTTCCTAGATCATCTTCAGCATAAGTTGCACCTGGCTATCAGTCATGGTGGGAATGATAATCAACTTTTACACACAAAAAATTAAATTAGATTATTTGGGAAATCATGAACTTTGCATTATATGTGGTGATAACATATGGATTCAATATCAAGTTCCTAGTGAATACTGGAGCTGCCAGGATCTTACTTTTCATTCTTGTATATTAGATACTATGGGAAACCACCACTCCAGTCAGTTTACGTAAACGTCATTCAACCAATAAGAAATGCATCTTTGTTTCTATCTTAATTATGTTGCTCATCAAGTTAAGGTGATTGTTATTAATCCAGGTTCAGACATTAGTATATTAGACGTGGACATATGTATTATGAAATCTGACAGCCTACTTTTACTTGTGAAATAAGAGAACCAGAATTATTCACCAAGACTATTTAGTGCTGATCAGGTTAAATAATTAAATAGTGAGTTGCATGTTTGTATATATGATGAGATGGTGATAACACATCACCACACAGAAATTAGTGATTTGCATTTAATAAAATTGAGGTTTCACAGGCATTTTTAAAGCATTAGGGCAACCACTGAAATCCAGTTATTAGTGTACTAGAATACAATACTACATCTTTTGGTGCATGCTCGATTATCTCCAATAGTGACTTTCAGAAAGAAGGAAGGAATACTAAGACTGAATTTTCGGTGGGTGAACATGCGCTATTAACTTTCCACTACTACTTAGAAAATGAATACTTAGGTATATTCAAACACACATAACATACAAGACTTGGTTTCCAGTTAATAGAAAGTAAAACTGGGTGAGGAAAGTAAACCTGAAATTGGTTTTAGCACAAGGGGGAGGACAGTGTGAATTCATCTTGCCATCTAATCTGTGTAATACAACTTTCATTTTCAAAAACCTGAGAGCATCTGCACTTAAAATATCATTCTCAACTGTGGTCTGAAATGTGCAACCAAAGAATAATGTCATCCTTGTATGTTATTTCTCTCAGTGCAGTAGTTTAAGTTATTAGAGATATAAGCTTGGAATAAAAATCAGAAAGATCTGTACTCATACACAAGGAAGTGGACTTTCTTGATCAAATAAACAGGAATGAACTATTCAAATATCCTTCAAAGATTTCAGTGGTTAATGATTGGTCTCAGTTTGAGAACAAATGATAACTTTGCACCTTTCTATATTTTGCATTGTATTATCAATGGATTGTGGCCAACTTCTTGCAAATAGTTACACCACTATATGTATTAACTAAAACTTGCATGTAATTTGTGTTGAAGTAAAAATATGTAGATGGATCACAGTCTGGGACATACTTTGATCAAAGTAGCTCTTATGCTTATTCTTAGAGGTGTCCTTTCATTTCAAATACTAATTCCAGTGGTGGTGGAATTAAAATACTTTTGTCATAGGTAAAGAATAGAAGTATGCAACTGCATGCAAGTCATATTTTTATTACTCATGAATACAAATAATGTGCAACTTGCATTCAGTTTTTCTTGAACAATACTTGTGCTACCTTCATATTAACCTATCCATTATTTGAGTAGACAATGCACCACTGACATGGCTGATGAACTTTACAAGTTGAGAAGGGGTGATTGTATATTTCATACAAATGCTGCAAGAGTACAACTTTGTTGGGCACTGCCCAGATGATCAGCATGGAAATGTTGACGAATTCTTTCACCATCTAAGAAGATCATATTCATTTATTTAATGGTCAGATCCTGAATGTCATTGGACAGTCAACTGGTGAATGTAATACTAATCCATAAATCTTTTAAGACATGGTTAGCTCATTTGTGATGTAGCTAGTGATCCTTAGAGTTGAAGAAATTTTTTTTTGAATTCATTTCTGTAAAATGTTGAATGATGCACTGCCTGGAAGAGAAACTGTACACATGAAGCAAAATTTCAGCTTCCACTCAAGATAACCACCCTAAACAAGGCTGATCCTCTGCTCAAAACTAAGAGAGATTATCAATATATGCTTGTCCTTACTGATTAATTCACCAAGTGAGTAAAAAATTATTGGCTGATGTGTTGGATGAACAGTGAATAAGATTTGGATCATCTGAAGAGGTTTGGTTTTGCTGTTGGAGGACAAACATACATAATGGGCTATCTGTGCTGCTTTCCATAGGTATCAAAACCTGATTTTTAACATTATAAGCTTGCTGACTTACCTCTGAGCCAGGAAGACACACCTGGAAAGATTCACATGGACCAAGAGCCAACTTCATTAGCTAGTGTTTTACTGAGTGTTAGGTGTGGATAGCACTGCTCCTGAATTACAAGTCTGCATTAAATTCTGTTTTGCATTTAATTTTGTATTAGGTTATATTTAATTTCTTTTGAAATTTAATACTTGTAATAGTTACAGGAAAATTTCTTCTTTCTTTCATTTTGATTGTTTTATTTACCAAAATTTTTTCAGTCTGACCTGGCTATTGATTTATACATGTTTTAGTACTGCTGTCAAGGTATCATGGATACTAACTTAGGAGGTGATTACAGGAAGTTGTGACTTAAATGGTTAACACTTAATTTTAGGACATCAATAACGTTTTGTTAAGCATCTGAAGTTTACAGTCAAATATTACAAATATGAAACATTTTGTTCATTGCAGATCACACAATATAAGATTCATTAACTATCTTTCCTCATCATTAATATCATTCATATATCCATGTGCACTTTTCAAATTTTACAGCAGATTATGAAAAGTAAATGTTAAAAAAATCAATACCATAGTATTGGTTTTCATAAATAAATGCTTAATTAGGTCCATAATCAAATTTTTAGTGTATCTTGAATAAAACCTCACAAATTTATACATTTTTGCATATAAAAAATTGGGACTCACTTTTGTCTCGTAACATTACTAGTAAAACTAAAAATAGGTTTACAATTATTTCAGAGTAAATCCAAACTGTTATTTCTGGGATAATATTTTTCAGTAGAATTTTAAAATACAAGTAACAATGGTTGTAAAATTATTTCATGATTGAGAAGCAAATGTTAACCTTCATTTAGGCAACTTTAATGGCATAGTACAGTTACACCTTTTCAAATTTCATTGCTAAAAATTTATAACTATTTACTAGATAGATAAATACTTCTGGGTCATAACCATCTGTTCCTTTGTAAGTATTTTCATTACAGCATTTTTTACTCCATATTATTTTGATTTATCAGTATTTTCCATCAGAATTATTTTTTACCTTACAACCACATTCTGTGTTAGGTTTTTACAAGCTTCACCAGCTATGCTTGAGTACCAATATGTGAAATACAATTATCATGTTATTTTATTATAATCTATTTTATAGTTGTATCATACAGCCTATTTTACACAAATTTCCTTCACTTGCTCAACAATTACTATATTCTTAATATGATCAAAAGCTGTTGAGTAACCAGATCACACTTTGATCACAGTCAAATCACAGATCACAGTCTGTGCATTACTGAGAGTATGGAGGGGCTAATCCACTTCAGCTCAAATCAGGTCCAGTTTTAATTCAGATATCTGGCAATTTTAATTATGAACCAACAGAAGGAGGAAGGCAACTAATCAACAACACCCATCATTAACACACAGCCACTACAGTTTAATAGTGGGATTTGACTGCTATTCTTATAACAAACCTATGGTTCTAAAGTACAAAGTAAAATTCTTTTACTTCCACCAACAGGCTATAACCTCAGAATCAGAGTTCAACATTCTACCCATTAAGCTGTGCCTGGCCATCTAGGAGTATGAGCCTATTGATTATTTTATATGTTTAATCAAATATTTCTTTGTAATTTTAGAAGACATAATAATCAACATGTGTTAATTTTTAATATTTCCTGTATTGAGAAAGGTAAGGCCCCAAGCACTATTTGTGACTAAAACAGGCACTCATTCTGCTACACAAATATGATCATGTAAATCTGTGAAGAGTTTTGATATATTACATAAAAAACAACAAAAGTTGAACTAAGTCTTCCTACTTTCCACCCAGAAAAAAAAACTAAACACCCAAAAACCTGGAATGTTTTTCTGGTGGTTGTAGTTCTTGCTAATATTTTAAGTCAGCTGTCAGGAGGGAAATTGCTACTTTCCTACCATGTAGGTTTTTTATTCTCACAGAACAATAAACGTTTTCTATGTAATTACATCAAGCAATCTTTCCTTTTTTTTTCATGCTATATTCTTATTTCTCCACATACACCTAAATACTTACATCTTCAAAACTTTTTATGTAGATGTTAAACATTAAATTACTGTGATAACTGAATGAGTAGAGTTCTTGTACATAGAAACATAATAAAAAATTCATGTAATAAAACTAACTACAACTACATAATCTTTCCTTACATTTCATATATTTACCAACATTAAAAACATCAACTACCAAGCCTTCTCTTAAGGAAAGGAACAAACTTGCAGTAATTCGCATATGCAAATGAATTTGCATGCTTAGTGATGTGTTAAAGTGAAAGAGCAAAAAAACACTTTTCTATTGCAAATATTTCTATTATGTTTCAGAATTATAAATATCAAAGTTGGAGCATACTGAATATTTCTGAAATTAATAAATCCTAAAAGATTTTGAATAAAAAATATTTCTCAATATATAACATTAAATGCATTATAGCAAAATTTATATTCTTTAATATTTAAAAGAAGTAGAGAACATATCCTGCACCAAAGTACAATCAGCACTTTGACTAAAATGACTACTAACCTTCACTGGTGGTCTGTATCATAAGAGGATTAAAAGTAAAAGAGAAATTAAATGTAAGGAAACAGGTAAATATCATTTTTCATTAACATTTAAAGATACCTCAGTATTTCCTGCTATGATAACTCCAATTTTATGGTTAGTACATAGTTCAATTACAAGTGTAATATAAATTTTTTTATGACAAAAAGTTAAAATTATCTAATTATCAGTAT
Organism: Carcinoscorpius rotundicauda; assembly: GCA_011833715.1. Classification (NCBI taxonomy): domain Eukaryota; kingdom Metazoa; phylum Arthropoda; class Merostomata; order Xiphosura; family Limulidae; genus Carcinoscorpius; species Carcinoscorpius rotundicauda. Next base: position 52,853,617 of record CM022399.1, on the reverse strand, counting down.
GTTCATAAAAACAAAAAAAAAGAGTATTTGAAGTAAACATTTGATAAAAGTAGACTAACAATTCAGACACAGTAGATAAACAAGGTTATAGTGTGATACAGATGTTGGTTTTTGAGCCAGCAAGTTCAATAGCAGAAAAAAAAAAGGGAGGGGGATGAAACATGACATTTGTTTCAACAAAATATTTAAACAGAACTGTGGAAATCAAAGGAGAGAAATCAGGTAATGAAGAATACAATTTACTTACAAATTTTTCCAGTTTTAGATTCCATTAAAAGTTTGTTGAATTTTGTGCAAAGCTACTCAAAGTCTATCTGATCTAGTCATCACTAATTTCAAAGTTATAGATTAAAGGGAAGACAGTCAACACCATGTACTTACAACTCTTAGGCTATTCTTGTCACATTGAATAGTGAGATATGACCATAATTTTACAAAATATCTAAAACCTCAAAGTACTGAGCGCAATTTTATGAACACCAATAGGTTATATACACTGTAAAAATATGACTTATCTGCAGTAAAACAAGTTCTATAATTGTTTTATTTTCTGAAAGTTTTATTATGTTATCTCCATTAGAAAAGCATGATCATATTACAGTAAAGCCCAAAATCCACTTAAATGTAATTTTTCTGGAATTAGAAGAACATGTTTTATTTAAGGTATTTAAACTGTTAAGCCAAAGCACAGAAATTTATTATTTACTCAAAGTAAAATGTAAAATTGAAGGTGATAATAAGTAAAATTTTCAGTTAAATATTCATTGAAAACATAAATACATGGTGACACTCATGTGTCAAAACTATATTCTCAAAACACTGTTTTAATTTTAAAGGTTTAATTAACCAGAGTACCACAGTCAGATTTATTACTACTGTTAAGAAGGATGAAAGTTTATTCAGTCACTGTTATACCAGAAAAAAATATTCTTTACTAGTTTTTACACAGGCAACTATCAAATTATATTTTTCCTAATTTTGTAGAAGCTTATAATTTCTTAATACTTAATTGTTTAAAATTTGTTTTACACATGTATGGAGTTATAGGTCTGTGTTGCTTTTCAAGACTAATATTTTAATAAGTGACCATCTATTAGAATTTGAAACTGTCTTAAGTCCACAAATATAAGTTTCAAGTTGACCACTTTCTCTTTGCTGTATGACTGATTACATATACACATATAATAAAGTTCAAATACATCCAAAAACAGCTTCTAACAACGTAACTAATTTTTTTACATTTGCTGAGTTGAATTACCATTCCACGTATTGTTATCATCATCACTGTCACGTCTCTGGTTGTTGAGCCGATGTATGTTACCATCACGATATGTAAAACTTGAGCTATCAGATTTTCTGTTTCTTAGATTCCTAGAGAAGTTATTAAATTTTGTGATTCAAATGTTTCTGTTATAACAGACCATATAGCAATAAATCGTGTTCACTTTAAATAAGTATCATTTTGAAGCCTACATACAAATCTAAATAATGTTTCTGTATAATTTTTGTGTAATTAAGACTTGAAATTTTTTTTTTGTCTTAATTCATTCTATTAGTGAGTTGTAAAAATATTTGAATATTTATTGTACACACAGGTATCATTACTAAAGATATAGTAAAACATTCAATATCTCTTCCAAGTTCAATTATATATATAAGCAAATCAGTTATTTAAAATAATTAGAACAGGTTTTAGCTTGTAAAACAGAACAAAGGCTGAAGACCAAATGCTGTTGGTTTAAACTCATAAGGATAATTATTCCCAACTTGATTTTTTGGCAAAATTGTACAAAATAAACATTTTTAGAAAGCTTACATTGCATCTTGACTGGAGCCCTGCAAAGAACTTGTCTTGGCATCAACGGTTGAAGGATTTACAGAACCAGAAGCACCACTTCCAAACAAATAATCTGAGATGATGCGCCACAAGACCAAGACTGGGTTGATCAGTAACCATAAATAGCTTACAATACCAGAACCTCGGTCAGAAGGTATTACAGCTTGTTTCTAGAGTTCAGAGTCAAAACACCATAAAATAAAATAAGAAGGGCTTCAAATGTGAATGTATTATCTAATTTTAGCACAGTGTATAACTTTTACTAACTCTAAACATCCACATTTATTCTCTCACTAAAAGTAGGTCATAGCAAGCATGCCATGAACTTTTAGTTTTGTGCAAAATTTATATTACTTTATCAATATATATATATGAATAAATTTTAATATTATACAAGTTTCAATTTCTTGGTTTTACACAGAAAAATTTAAATAAATTTAATTTTCACTGGCATGAGAATCATGATATTTGTTCTCTTGGCACCCCCCACCCCCTTTAAATTACTACACCACTTCTCTTTGAAGTATGAAATTTAATACAAATGAGTAATTATAATATAGCTATTACTAAGTGAAAGTCTAATTATTATAGCCTGCAACTTTATTTGCCTAACAAGACAAACAACAAAAAGGATCCATTTATCACGCAACCAGTCTCATTCTCTTTTTCACAATTTTTCAATAATTCTCTCTGACATCTATCATTAAGTAGTGTCACTTAATAGTAAAAATCCTGATGAATCAAACTGGCAGCCATAAAAAACACCTTTAAAAATCTGAATATTAACAATGATTATTTCACAGTAATACCTGACCAAATCTAAAGCCTATTGTACTTAAAGTCACTTAAATTGTTAAATACATGTTTACAAAACAAACCAAAATTTTGCTGTTTAAACAAATCTTCAAAGTTTTTTTTTGAGACAGGTGCATAGAAACAAATTATGAAACTTGTTGCTCTAATTCATTCACAAACTTCTGTTTGGGATCCCAGTGCTTCCTTTCTTGTATTGAAAAGTACACTAGCACACACACACACACACACACAAAACTATTATCAGAAAAAAAAACTTTTGCATTCGTAACAATTATTTCTGGTGTTCAGTTTATACTTATCTACAAGTTAGTACTTTTATGTTTTGCAAATGTGAAGGTTATGGTGCATTTGGTCCTGCAATATTTTTAACTAGAAGGAAAGAGGTGATGGTTCCACAAATGTTAGTCCAACACAAAGTTTTGTAAATTTCCTATAGATGTGAAACATGAAATTTTAATCAATGTCTAGTCAAGGTAATTAAATACAGAATTGTAGAACCTATATACCATCCATTAAATTTGAAATTAATGGTCATTCACTTTAACAGCTTATGCACTTGTGTGTCACTGATTGTGTAACAACCTCTTCTTTATAGCATCACTCTTCAATCCCTGTACAAAACTTCTTGTAATTTATTATACCAATTATAATTTTTGTTACATAGTACTAAAGCCCTTAAAAAAATTACTGATGACTTTATTGGGAAATCCTGTGATTTACAAGATCATATTCATTCATTTTTTAATAGCACTCAAATATCACTTAACATAATATTTAAAGACATGAAAGGATCTGTTGGCCCATTTTGGCTATCTCATCCTCTAAGCCAAAATAATAGTATTAAATAAATAAATTAAAAACTTAAAGCCAGCTCTTATCATTCATATATATTTCAAACAATATCCAGAGGCTATCCATTCTATAAGCCAACCACTCTATTTTAGAAATAAAATTTTCTTAGCTGAAGATGGTTTCTACACCTTGCCTAAATCTGTATTTGTGTCCACTGGTTCTATAATTCTCACTGTTAAATATGAAAAATGTTGATGCATTAACATTACGAATTCCTTTTACAATATTAAATACTTCAATCAGATTGCCTTCAACTTTTCTCTTTTCAAGAGAAAACAATTTTAAGAATCTTAATTTCTCCTCATGTGACAACCCATCCATCTCAGGTACCATTTTAGTAACCCTTTTCTGAGCCCTTTTCAACAATTCAATATCTTTCCTGAGGTAGGGAACCCAAGATTGAACACATTGATCTAAACTGTGACTTATAAAATGAAATTATAACTTATTTAGACTTTTATTCAATATTTCTGTAGCCAGCTTAAAATTGTATTTGTCCTCCTGCTTGGATGGTTTAATAAACTGATCAACCACTTCACCATGATCCTTTTCTTTCATGATACTATGTTATTCACATCCAAATTATATTTATAATTTAAACCCACATACAACATCTTGCACTAATCATAATCAAAACCCATCTGCCATTTATTTGCCCTACTAATTAAATAATGAAGACCCTTTTGTAAAGCAGCAGCTTCTTCTTTACAGCCAGCAACACTCAACACCTTGGTATCAACAGCAAATTTAAATAATTTATTGACTATTTTTTCATCCCCTCAATGATCCCATTCCCATTCTAATATTTTGTTTACCTCTAATGTATTTAAAAAAAAATTCTTAATTTTAATATTTATGTTTTCAGGCAAATTATCTTAATACATCCTTTTGGATATCCTAATTTCTGGTGTGAATAACTTTCTTGATATTCTGTAATCTTCTAAACCTACTATAAAACTAGTCAACTTAAATTTCTTAAATCTGTGATGCTTCTTTTTAAATTTTATCTCGTACCTTTTGTAAGCCAACCTGGTTTTTACTACTTGGAGTTACCCATTTATTTTTGTAATAAATACATTTGTTTTGAATAATAAAAACATTTTCTTCAAATATTTACTCGTTTGTTCAGTGTCTCCACACAACTCAACTGCCCCAGATTTTTATGCCTATAATTTAACATGTTACTTGTTTGACTTTTCTTGATACATGAACATGCAGAGTACACTTTATATGCATCAAGTATTAAAAACATGAGGTGAATCTTAGTTTCTCTAGCATTCATTGCTTTGATTTTTCTTGAATGAGAGAAAACTCTTGTAGAAATGGCAGTTGATCCCCCCTTTTTTTTTTTTCAAGTTCAAACAGTTGTATACAGCTGCTACAGAAAAGCAGTAAATGTGACAGTGGCACAGAATTTATTTAACTTTTGTGATAGAAAGTTGTCCTGCTCAATGTATGCAACATTTGTTGATACAACACATTAAATAACCACTAAAAACTTCAGATGTATTATATGCATAACCAAGGCACATAAATCTTTGCAGAGATATCTGGAAGAATGATTAGCTGCAAACACTGTTAAAATGCAAATAGATATATGCCTTAGGCTCAATGAAACACAACAAAAGAATAAAGTTCTATTTGTAGAAACAGTCATTACTGGTTTCAGGTTACTCATATATAATGTTAAAAAGCTGATAAAGGGAGTCAACAAAATTAGCCTTCCTGCACATATCTGTCAACATTCTTAACAAAGCTTGGGATTATAATGTTATGATAACAGAAAACTTTCTGGCTTCCATAGCTCTGCCTCAGAGACTCTAGCTGCTCAAGATATGAATAAATGGTGAGACCTTATGCATTCTTGCAACTTACAAACTATGCTATATGCTAAACAAAATGGATAAAACTTACTGGTAGAACTAGTACAACTGCAGTGGGAGCAAGTTGCAAGTCTCGAAGAAGTTTCTGGAAATCTTCTTTCTTAAACTGTCTTCTTGGGAATGTGGTGGACAGAACAAATGAAGAGAATGGGGGATGCACAGACTTAAAGACAAATATAAAAGTTCTTTAAATAATTGCAAGGAAAACACATACTTATTTGATACAGTTAATCAGGCAGAAAAGTATATATTTTGTTCACCAAATGACATGATCCAGTAATCATAGATAACTATGCATGAAGCTTAATTTTCAGAAAATAAAACAATTTAAAGATATTGTAAAATATCTTATGTATTTCTTAAAAAAATGTGATTTACCTGTATGGATAAAATACTTCTATATCATTGATAACAGATGTTTGTTAGTAAATGATGGGAAAACAGACACAAAGTTAAGGTTTTCCCAATAACCCATCAATGAAACTACAACTAATCACTTTATTAAAAAGCAATGTTATCTACCTGTATAGATACAAGACATTACTGAGTAGGTATCCTTACAAATTTCTATTTTTATTAAATAGGTTTCACATGCAGAAAGTATATGAATAAAAAAAATAAAATTACAAGTCTAAATATGCCTTTGCAACATAATAATTCAAATATGTTTCTTCTGCCACATGAAGCTGAGTATAATTCATTGTGACTACCTTCATTTGATTATTGTTTATAAAACTAAACTTGGAGCAATATCGGAATGTTGGACGGAATTATAAACTACAAACACCTATAATAAAAAGACAAACACCACATAATTACTTTTGCAAAGAATTTATTTAAAAATAAATTTCTTTAAGGAAAGAATGGTAACTGTTGGTCACTTTTGTGATATTTTAAGCCATATAAAAATCTAAATCTTTCATACGATATTAAAGGATTTCAATTCTTTTCAGCTGCATCACTAAATACTTTAACTTTAGATTCACTCCTTGAAAGAATAAATTACAACTATAAACATACACAGCAAAACAGGTTCTATGAATAAACTTAAATTTCTCAGCTTAATCAAAGTCAAAGTGTATCTGACAAAATCATACTCATCATTGCTGTTCAAATACAAGAAAACAGGGAATTTGCAAATGTGGGAAAATTCACATGTGATATAACAAACAATAAGATGGTTACAAGCATTTGCAATGTGTCTGTTAAGGCTTTAATATATTATTACATCATATACTTCTTAAACCTACATCTTTTAGTATATAGATGCACCAAAAAGCAATTGAATAATACAGAACATTCCATATTCTTAGACACTTCATTACATATGTTTGAGATAATCTTATGAATCATTTTATATGTTGAAAAGTTTTACTAATTCATCCATGTTTTTACCTCTTGAACAAACTGATAAAGCTTTTCTAATGGAGCATCAGCAAGGAACTGTTGAGTGACAGATGAGCCATCAGGAAGCCGAAATTGAATACGAGCAAACTGACTGAAATTCAAGTTTGAAATAAGGTGTATTCACTACTTGTTTATGAAATACGTTACTGGACAAGAAATATTTGTCAGTAATTATATCAAATGCAACACACACACACACACACACAAAACCAGGTAAAGTTTATCATATTCCACAAGTAGTTTTGATTATTAAGCATGTGTATATATATACACACACATCTAAACTACACTAAGATATTTACAAAGGATAAAGAAAAGTTTTGTACTTTGCAGAGGAATTGGTAGAATTAGTTATTTTTACATTGAGAATTAAGATTTTTCCGGTGTTGCACTAATTCTTTTAATTAAATCTTTTTGCACCTAACTTTCCAACATGCAAAATAAATAAAAATACCCTTAGAACAACTGCAGATGATCCTACTACCTTTAATGGTTTACTAAAAATAAACAAATGTTGTGATAAATGCATCATATTAAAAAATTAATACTACAATACTGCCAACTAAACATTTAGTACTAAAATAAAAATTTGAATTTCAGTCCTAAAAATATATTTCATGAAATGTTACATTATAATATTTAGCAAAATGCTCCAGATTTTACAATTAACAAAAGCGATAATAACTTATGTTAGCCTCACATATCTTTTTCTCCCTGGGTTTTCTTTAAATAAATGAAACAAGCAATTAACACAGCATTACATCCACCACTATACTGGTGCAGATATCTAGACGACACGATTATGGGACTCACATCAACAGAACACATACTTAAATTTTTCAATTACATTAACTCTATACAACCCAACATTAACTTCACATGTAAACAGGAAAAAAAATCAATCAAATATCATTTCTTAATCTAAAAATTACAAGAACCGATACACAATTTAAAACAGAAATCCACTGAAAAATCATCCATACTGGACTACACATTTCTTGGGACTCAGCACATGAAACAAAACAAAAATTCAAGATACTAAGAAACCAAATAAACACAACCATAAAATTATGCTCACCAGATAAAATTAACGACAAATTAGGCAAAATAAACCAATACTTCACCAACCTCAATAAGTTTCCTCCACAAACAGTAGAAAACATATGTACTCATCTAGACAAAAAGCAAAATCAACCAACAAAAGTAAATATATTTCAGGAATCAAAAAAATCACGAAACCATATACTGCTGCATACCATATATTCCCGACATTAGTAGAAAAATAACCAACATTTAGCAAAAACTAGTAGCAAAATATGGCATTCCAGTTAATAATTTATTCAAAAACCAGGCACAAAACTGAGGTCTATACTGTGTAAAAACTACACTGACAAACATAACACCAACATTATTTATAAAATACAATGTGATAACTGCTATGACTTCCATATTGGAGAAGGAAGTAAAAAATGTAAACCAGATTCAAAGAACAAAAAGTCACCTTCACATGTTTTTGAACAAAGTAAATAAAATAAACACAACATAATTATAGAAAACACTTAAATACTAAATAAAGAAACAAACGTAAAATTAAAGAAGCCTTATACAACAACAAGCCCAAAATAAACCAATACAAAGGAACACCTTTATTAATAAATATAATCAAACATCTAAGCACGCCCTCCACATTCCTACACACAATTACACAACCACCTTCAAACATGTAGTCAGCTATCGGTTAGTTACCTCTTTCTTTCTTTGTGAACCTGACGATGACCAAAAAAGGTTGAAACAAACATTGTTTGCTCCTCTACATAAAAATTTTCTCAACCCAAACCAGCCATTTTTATATATGTAATTTATTCAATTTTTTTTTGTAGTAATGAGGTTGTACAAATAAACTGATCAATATTTTGGGATATGGTAAAGCAAATAACAGATGAAATATAAAGTTTTGTTGAAAAAATATATTTGAAGTGTATTTAGGATGCTTTAGTATTTACACAATGGAAATCTGAACTTTGGAAAAATATCTTGACTCTTAAAATTTCTTGGTGCATGAACTGTTCAACTCAAATATGCAATATATTCATGATAAAATCTTTAATTTATGAAAAATACTTCATTAAAAAACATTTTTTTTTGCTAGTCAAGTACTTATAATGTTAACTGAAGCACTGCCAAATTTTGTGAATAGGTACACAATACATAAAAAGTAGGAAGTATTAAATTCCTAAAAACTTTAAATGAGTAGAAAGAGGTTATGTGGTCAATCCAACTGACCAAACCTATATTAAAAGAGATATACGAACATGCACCTGGTATAAACAAATAAAGCCCAAATGAAAACACTCAAATAGTCCATCCTATGCTGCTACTGTGTTCATATTAAAAAACAAATATTTAAAAAATAGTTTTTCAATCTGTTTATTAATGACCATCTCAGGACAATAAAAAAATCAAAGCCTGTAACTTTTGTACCAAACTATCTTTGTATTCCATGTTACTTCAATATTTACTTATATCACCATATATTTCTAATGCTCTTACAATCAACACTTCAAACTGTGCAAAGAAATTGGCAGGGTCAGCAACTATATTTTAATCATGAATATGATCTCCATAAAGCATAAGCCATTTTTCTCATTGTTCTATCAAATTAAATTCCTGAAACTACAGGCATAACATTAAATCTGTTTTAAGAATTAGTTTCTTCTAAAAATGATGTCATAAAAGAAACCTAGAAATCAGAGGGTGTTAGATTAAGACTTCGAGAAATTGTCTATCCACCCTTCTAAGCTATGGTTACCAGTTACAGAGTTACCAGTTTACACTAATATTCCAACTATACCAAACAACTCTTTATAAGCCATTAAATTATAATTTCTCACTATTTTCAACAAATTATAACAATTACTGCTTATTTACTGGGTTATTCATTTCCCAGTAGTATTGTATTTATCCTTCTCAATGCAATTATTTCAAATATTTGACAATATTGAATGTATTCGTTAATAATGATTGTCCCAGTTTTCTCTTTCATACAAAATTGAACACTTGTTCACAATAACATAGCTAAAATTAATTTTCTTAGCTGTTATGTGTCAATTAAAATGTCCATCATGAATTTCTATGAAGCACAAAAAATTATCTATACAACACATAAGCACACCTGTTGGCAGCTGCTTCTCTTGCTGCTCTTTCTTGTTCTGCTTTTAATTTTGCTTCCTCTTGCAGCCGTCTTCGTCTAAGCTCATCAGCTTTGGCTTTTTCAAAGCGAACTGCTCTTTCTGCCCTGTAAATATTTGATTTTAAAAATCAGGTGCAATATTTGACAATTTACAAAACAATAAATACAAATAAAAATATTTGAAAAAAAACCAAAAACAAACACACACCCAGTCTGTGAATTGATAGGACCAAATTTTGGAGACTAGGTAGCCTAGAGAAAGAGGTGTCATGGTTTTGATATTCAAGTTATAATTCATAAAACTGTACTCCAATAAAAGAGCTCAATCTTCTTACCCAAGAATAAAACAGTTTACTTTGAAACAAATTCAACTCTTAAAAGTGTTTTCCCATAAAGATGCATAGATTAAAGGCTGACTGTTCTTGCACATAATAGTAGAAATGTTCCCTTCAAGCAAGTGCGGCACTTATGCCATCTTATAGCAGCAAGTAAGCTTTTTTAAATAATTCTTGGCCACTTTTATTGACAAGACTCTTTAAAACCAAAATGAAAAAAGTTTGATAGAGCTGAAAAACCAGATCTAGTACTGTTAAGTATCTGTGGGGGTGATATGATTCTTAATCCTCCAGAGCTTAGAAACTGATGTGTTAAAGGAGTTTAAACCTTTTGTTACAGATAGGTCAGAGTGGGCATATTATGACCTTTAAAAGATTGCATTAAATACTTAAACTACTTTATCATCAATGTAAACAGATAAACATACCATCAAATATAATTAATAAAACAAACAAGTTTTATATATTCCAAATTTTATAAAGAAATAGTGAAAGACTATCTCCTTTAGTACAAGAATCGTGACATTTGTTCTCTAGGTCTTCTACTTTCTCTAATTTATTTAACACCCTTATGTAAAGTACAGGATTTAACATAACCTTCTCATTATACTATAGATATTACGGAAACAAAGTATAATTTTTAAAGTTTTCAATCTTATTTGTTTACAGTCATAAGAAAATCAGACCCACGTGTTACATCATCTGTTTTACAAACTGCCAGAAAATCTCCTAGACATTTTATAATGTACAAATTGTAACTAACAACGTTTTAATCTAATCCAACAATGTACTATACTGTTTTCACTACATAAAATCTATTTTAAGTCAGAAAGTATTGTTATAAAGGTGACTAAAATGTAAAAACTGAAAAATTAAGTTAATTAATGTTAAATTAGGAATAAAAAAAAGTTCTTTATAGTATGCTCATGAGAAGCTTGTGCATCACATCATTCAATACAGTAGCACGAGTTACATGTTCATCAAGTGATTTACAACTTGTGTGGTAAATTTAGTTAAACATGGTTCAAAGGGCAATAAAACAATAAAATGAAATACAAACAGATATGTATTACATGCCTTAACATATAAAATAAACAAATGTAGTTTCCTGTTACAATTTGTAGTCATTCTTCAAAGAAAAAATAGTAGTTTAGATTTTTTTTTTTTTTTAAATGATGGTTTTAAGTTTGACCAATTTCATATGGAAACTGGGTAGAGAAAATGAAAGATAAAACAAAATTTTACTGGAAAAAAATCTGATATTTATTAAAGAGGTTTTAAAGGTTATGAAATCAAAATTTGAAAATTTTCAGATGAAGAAAAGTATTCTTGATATTAACATGAAAAACAATTTGAACTTGAAGTAGTCAAAACTGACTCAACATCTTCATGGATAAATTTCAAGTAGAAATAATTACAAAATCTGATTTTCTGTGTATAAAGACTTGAAATATTGACTGAAAATACTCATCCCACATTAAAAGCTGCAAGTATGTATGCTGTAATGATTATTTTGAGGTTATAAAATTGTTCACATTAACAGAGCCCATGTGAAAAGTGTTAAGGAAAGAGTGCAAAATATTTATGTACGAGGTGGCTTTGAATATTTTATTTTCATTTTAAGTTTATTTAAATGAATGGGATGACTTAGATCTACCAACAATTCTCATGTTGAAATTAAATTATTTGTATATATGTACTTATTACATTGTACTTTTTCATTTTTTGGCTTGTGTTGTTTGATAAGAGGGGTCTTCTTATTAGTTACTTTTATAATTAAAAACATACATGAAAAACCAGAAATTTAATACTAACATTTCAAAACCTGTTGGCCCATTGATAAAAAAATTAAGCCTGCTTTTTTTTTTTTTAATGATAGTACAAGTAAATTCAATAAATATTGATTTATTTCAAATATACATGTAAGACAGCAATAATAACATGCAAAGTAAACAAAGTTTTATAGCTATTATAATTTAACTAATTTTCTAACTGGGGCATAAGTGTCTTAAAATAATTCTCTCAGTTACTTGACCTGAAATCAGTGATAGCAACTCTTAACCTAAAGTTGAAATAGCTAAATATTTCTACTAAAACAAATATATGATTGAGTAAGTCAAAACTTAGTCTTTCTATTAGTTATAAGTGATGTAACATCAAACATCAGAGAACACAACTGGTAATTTGTAAAAGAAAGGATGTATCTTCATAAACAAAGATTGAAGGCTACAAAAATTAGACAATGCCTTAATAATATCTACATTATTATGGGTAATTTACACTAAACTCAGGGCAAAAGAGAGGGTCAGTGAGAAAAATGAAGAATGAGCAAGTTGGAGTAAACAAATGTCATGATACATAAACAAGTGGAGTATGAAAATTTATTTAAATATTTCCTGTCAATGTTAATAACTAAAACTTGTATATTATTAAAATTTGTCTTAACAATATTTTCATGCAATATTTATTTGTATATATTGATAATAATATGGTTTAATTAAATTTTGAATGTAACTTTGCAAAAGCTCATGGTATCCACAATGACTAATCTGTAACAAGAGGCTTAAATGGATTTCCAACTTAGCTACACAATGAGTTAAATTACTTATATTAAGTGGTTCAGTTAAATACTAGATTTACAATGAATTTATTAAAAATCAGAATGTTCTCTTTTTGTTAGTTATAAATTATCCAATAAAAAAGTGCAGAGAAAATTATGACTTTTTTTGAAAGACAGAACATGGTATGCAAAGAATGGCTTGTTGAAATGTAGAAAGGTTATGAAATGGGCACTCTCATCTGTACGTTAGTAATTGGCACAATCTTTTGTTATGTATATGTGTAAATATTTTGTAAACGACAACATGTCGTATTGTGTTTAAATTTTCATTTGTATTATTCATTTTTCCATATCGATATTATTGTTTAGAAGTTTAAACTAAAATATGTTATTTATTTAGGGTAACATTTTTAGAACTTTCTCGAATTGAGTAGACCAATCACATGTTTGTAAATGAGTGCTGGTGACTTCCTGTCTAGATGTGTAGTCTCGTGCAAGAACGGATATGCGTGTATAGCTCTGGAGTTGTATGGAAATGTCGAGATTGTTCGAGAAATAGGCCTATCGGTATAAAAAAGACAGTGACGTGAGAGATAGAGAGTCATCAGTCATCAGTTTTTATTCGAAGACCAAGAGTGAGATTCAGACACCAGTTTCATTTCTAAAGAAGAGAGTTAGTTATTTGAGAAAGATTAAGTGTTTGCTGTGAATATTCAACTTGGATTTGTGATTGAAATTAGATCTACGGAAGCCGTGATTTTATTTCGTCAATCTCTGCGATACATCTTAATTACTGCTTGAGCTGAGAGACGGCGACTTCATTGAACTGTGAACTGTTTCGGAATCTCTTCGTGGGACCAAATTCACACCCTAGACTTGAATTTGAGACTTTAATTTTAGATCATTACATTAGATACAGGCCAGTACCGTTTTGTGTTGTGATTTGAAACTAATATTATTTTGTTTTGTAATTAATTTCGAATGTTGTAACTTAATATCTGTCACTATTATTATATAATTTGTTATATCTGTTATATTTGTTAATAGTTTAGTGTAATAAATTATACAAGCTGTTATCTGCGTTTTTCTGTTGCGTTTAATCTACGAAGAACTCAAAACATTAAAAAAATACGTAACACTTTCTACTAAGATCACATACCAGTTTACCACCTGAGCAACACTAAATGCTTTGAAAAGATCATGTTATATATTATTGAAAGACAATATAAAAGACAAACACTTAGGAAGAAGATTTATGATGACTACCTTAATGATCATCCACTTAAGTCAACAGTAAATTTAATTCTAGTACCACTTATTCTATTAAAAACAAGTACCTATCCTGTTCAATCTGTGCCTTTACTTTTTCTCGAGCCAGACGCTGTTCCTCCTTTTCTCGAGCCCTTTCTTGTGCTAATTCTTTAATCTCTTGGTCTTGTTTTTGTTGTTGGAATTTCTGCAATTCTTTACTGAGTTTCCTTCTCTCAATTTCTTCATTTTTTTCCTTCTACAATTATTAACAAGTTAATGAGTTAAAGATAAAAATATAATCAAATGGAACAATTAAGTAATTCAAATACTTTCTATTAAAATACGATGTCATGAACATAATGTCAATCACTTGAAATTTTTTGTAAATGTATCTTGTATATGTAAGTGGTTTCACTTAACCTTTACCCATACTCTAATCTAAACAAAAATGTGGATTTACAAAATGTGTATGAAGTTCAGGTAAGCTCTGACTTTTCTCAAAGTATTTTGAACCTTTATTTTCATAAGAATGTGGAGTCTAAAAATATCGACATCTAAAAGAAAAGTCGTAATCACTATATAAACCATCTTTAAAAGAAAGGTTAAACAGATAAACTGGTGAGAAAAGTTGATAATAATTACTCTGTAAACAATCTGTAATAAAATGTTTGAAAAGCCCATACAAAAAACAAATCACTTGGGTTATTATCAAGTCACACTTTCAGTAAAAGTCATCTACAAAATTTGTCATTTTCTACAAATTTAGTAGTTTTTAGTTTAACCAATTCTAGCAAGGTAGCAACATTTTGCCACTTCTGCATTTTTGTAAAGATAAATAGCTGATAAACGTCACAGTATCTGAAACTTGGACACTTCAAACAAACTATAATAAGAATAGAATATATTTTGCTAAGTTTATGAATTATAATGAAATAAAAACCACTTTGTGACATACTACTATTATGATGCAATATATTTAACTACTGACATGATAACAAGACTTCAGCACACTTTAACAATTTAGATAAAATTACAGGGTTCATTACCTTATGTGCTATTCACTTTGTTGAAATACATTTTCCATTACTTTGCATAGACACGCACATTATAACTAATGTGATTACATGCTAAATATATTATTATAGTTTAATTACAAATTCAGTAACATTCCACTGAAACTTCATTAGTTTCATTTTATTAGTGCAATTTTTTGTACAGCAAAGAAACTGGCAAACTATTGCACCAAAATAAACATTAAAACTACAAATAAATATTATCAAACATCAGATGCTTTGCTTATTAAAGCATTTTATAGAAATAGAAGTTTAAGATAGCTCTTCGTTAAATAAAAATATGTACACACACACACACACACACACGCATGTGCATGTTTTAAATCAGCCCTTTCTTCCATTCCAGCTGCTAAAATAAGCATTACACATAATCTAAGCTCTAAAACGTTTAAAATCAATATTTTTCTTTTTCAAATTATCTAATAAAAATATGACAGGATATTTGAAAAATAATATAATAAAGGTTATGCTGATATAAAAAACAAACCTACCTATTTTATAGTTGTTTTCACATGCAATTTTTAAAATTCCAAAGATTAATAGCATAACAAATTCCACCTTTATCTTCAACATTTATCACAAATGAAGTTGAAGGGAGTTAGTGTAATTTCCTAATCAGTTGCACTATGTAACAAAATTTTTTACTTTTTCTTGTTCTTGGGTAGAAAGTTATTTTCCAATTGCTTATGCCTAAAGTAAATGGAAAAGACCTATTTTTCTCTTTAAACTTTGCATTTGTGACCTGGGAGCATACAATGAAAACATGATGACAAACAATATTTGTGAGCTGATACATGAAACTGATTTACATTATAGTCGCAAATCCTGAAAAACAACTCAACAATTTTGTTAATTTTTGTATAACTTTCGTATAAATAAATGTAAATCTGATTTATATGTTGTTTATTCAGTCAGACCTTATGTACATGAAAATATGCAAATTTTCCTGTTTTTACATGGAAAATAGGTTAGTTTCTAAATTTCAATATCCAGGTCACAAAAGCAAAGTTTGAAGGGAATTATGGCCATTTTCTGTACTTTTACAACACAAGCAATTAAGAAATAACATACTATCCAAGAACAAAATTTGTTACATAGTGCTTTCATGATCATTAATCAATTACATGTAGCTAACTGGTTATTTACATGAGATAACATAATGGCAATATAGTGATTACTTGAATAGTTTGAAAACTAATTGTATTTATTTTATTTCATTGTGACACTAAATAGTTCAGTTAAAAAAACTGAATTCATTAAGTAATAATGAAGAGTTATAGTGGAAATATTAGTTATAGAATAGTTCAAATAAAAACAACACTAATTTCAATTAGTTGATTACTTTCATGATACCCATTGAATTTATTGCAATTTTGATTACAAGATAGTTGAAATAATCAAAATTGCTAATAATCAAAAACTGGTTGATTATTTGAGGCATTAATCAATGAAAGATAACAGATAATTGTCTATATAGCATAAACAAGTTGATTACTAAGCTCTCAACCAAGATCTGCAAAGACTTCTTCAACACTAAAACTCTTAATATTAGTTTGATCTTACCTCTTGTTGCTCTTTTTCCTTTTGAACCTTTTTCTCTTCCAGAAGTTTTCTGGCTCTAAAGTTTTGAAAATTGCACATAATAACAAATTAACAAGACACAATATCTTGGTTAATGATATTAAAAACATTAAAATCTACAGTATTCAAGTAAAAGTCAATTTATATTCCAGTTTAAAGTAACTTATCCCAACATAATGATTATCTGCCAACGTTAGTCTCAAACAAAGACTAATTACAAACAGGATCACAATAGTAAAATAAAACATGTTTAATTTTCACATTTTTGTAACTTGCACATTTTGTCACTAACAATATAAAATGTTTCCAAGAAACATACATGTGCATTAAAAATAGAGAATATCTATCTATTGATAAATTCAAAATTTTAGCATCAAAACCTTCAAACTAAGGGCTTTTGGACAAAAAGTATTCATCTCAAACAAATATCCAAATCTAAGTGACAACCTCAGTTTCTTGCAGCTCTCCTTGTTTTAACATATTTATTTTATTAACTTGTATTCTTAACTTTTGTAAAACTTATTTCTTCTCTATATATTTTGTATACATTTTTTTAATTCATATTAAAATCGTGTACTGTAGAAGTATATAGTGGTAGGCATCTATCAATCTTGAGAAACAATAATTTTGTTTCTGCACATTTAAGGACCTTATTCATTCAGGCACTTTTATAATGGCAAAAGAGTTCTACCCAGAATGTGCACTAATAGCCATTTGTCACATTCAAAAATGATGTGCTGAGATCTACAGTGCATTTCTCAGTTTCTTGAGTTATTTTCTATACTGCTTCATTTGCTTTCTTCAGTTCACGATTTCTTAGCCCACTGTTGACAGAAGAGCACCAAATATTCCTCTCTCTCTATCTTATTCACTGGGGCAATCATTAATGTTGCGTTTCTTTTGCTTACACCCTGAAAATGAAAATAGGGGAATCCTGGTGGCTCTTTATCTGTTGCTACCTCACTATACAGCAAGTCTTTTGGAATATAACCATCAGGCATCCTGAAAATATAACTTAACCATTACAGTCAATGATGGCTAAGAAGCTGGTATGCATTGGAAATGTTGGCCATACTGAGCTATAAGTTAACATTTTCCTAAATTGAAAATGCATTTCCAATAATGTTTAACTTTAACTCACATCATAACTATTTTTCAACCTCCAGAGTTTGAGGTTTACCCATTTAAGCAATGAATTTTTTCTCATTCACCCCAGTGTTTTATACCTCACTCAAATGTTTTAGGTAATATTTTAATCTATTGTCAATTTACCCTCTGTCCTGGTACTGTATATAAGCACCTGATTTAGAGTGTTATCACTTCTTTGAGACAGACTAATTGATTGATTGATTTAGTGTTTTATGGCACAAAGCAACGAGGCTATCTGCGCCAAACAACCGGTAAAAATGTAGTAAAAGACATAAATGGAAATGAAGGTTTAAAAAAAAAAAAAAAAAAGTATAAAACCAGTGTTGACACCTAGTCTACAAGGTTAAGATAGAAGGCAAAGTGTAAAAAGTTGTAAGGTAGGTATTCTATCAAAAAGGTATAATCATAACCCGCCAGGAAGACTAACAGGCAGGTACAAGACCCACCGTCAGTCACCTGAAGTTGGTCTTTCCAGTCCTGGTTCTGGGTTATGTGTCACAGCAACCAGTATCAAAATGTAAAATAATAGAAGTATTATAAGACACACAGTAAAATCACAACAATGAGTAGCCAAATGTTCTGTAA
Source organism: Carcinoscorpius rotundicauda (assembly GCA_011833715.1). Classification (NCBI taxonomy): domain Eukaryota; kingdom Metazoa; phylum Arthropoda; class Merostomata; order Xiphosura; family Limulidae; genus Carcinoscorpius; species Carcinoscorpius rotundicauda. Next base: position 52,835,098 of record CM022399.1, on the reverse strand, counting down.
AAAGAGAAAAGTCACGTAAATGGAGTAAAATTTGTAAAAGAAAATGAAGGTAATAACAAAACAGCAATTAAAACAGAAAATGGTGTAAAAACCAATGGTGACATTCAGTCTTCAAAGATATAAACTATTTACTCATAGCATAAAAATAATGATCATAACCCGCCAGGAAGACTAACGAACAAGTTCACGAACCACCGTCAGTCACCTGAAGTTGGCCTTTCCAGTCCTGGTTCTGGGTTATGTGTCATAGTAGCTATTATCAAAATGTAATGGAATAAAAGTTTAAAAAGACACTCAGCAAAATCATAATAAAGAGTAGCCAAATGTCCAGTAAAAAGATAAAAGTCAAGTAAATGGAGTAAAATGTGTAAAGGTAATTGAAGATAAAAGCAAAATGGCAATTAAAACAGGAAATGGTACAAAAATCAATGACGACATCCAGTCAACAAAGTTGTAAAGGACAACCTGTAGCAGAATGGGAATGATCATAACCCGCCAGGAAGACTAACAGGTAGTATATAAACCACCGTCAGCCACCTGAAGTTGGTCTTTCCGTCCTGGTTCCGGGTTATGAGTCAATATGGCCAGTACAAAAAGGTTGTAAAAGTACGAAATGATATGCAGCGAAAGTATAACAGTAACTCGCCAGGAAGACTAACGAGTAGTTTAAACGGACAGTTCAAACAGAAGCGTTAGTCACCTGAAGTTGGCCTTTCCAGTCCTGGTGTCGAGTTATTTAATGTTCTGGCCATTGTTTAATATCGCATTGAATGAGAGAGAATAAAACTTTAAAAAGGAGCCACAATTAAAAAAGTGTATAAAAAATATACCACACTTAAATGAGATTAAAAAGATTAATGGCCATTAAAAAATTAAAAACGTTATTAAGGTGGACATAATCACCATCACCAATAACTCTGTCCAATGTTACAGACTGACGCTGGGAAAAAATATGTTTAAAGTATTGCCGTCGTTGAGGATTGTAACGATGGCAAGAAAGTAAAACATGGCTGATAGTGATTTGAGTGTTACACAAACTACACATTGATGCATCAGTTCCAGATAAAAGAAAATGATGAGTTAAAAAACTGTGACCAATGCGTAGCCTAGTGAGAACAACTTCTTCCCTCCGAACTTTACGGAAGCTAGATGGCCAAACTCCAATTTTGGGTTTAATTTGAAAAAGTTTATTGTCACGTTGTTCACTCCAAGTGGACTGCCAACTGGCACGGAGCCGAGCTTTGAAGACAACACCATAGTCCATGTACGGAATAGGCATAGGGGTGATGGAGCTGAGGCATACATATTTAGCTGCCATGTCTGCAAGCTCATTCCCATGAATACCAACATGGCCTGGTATCCAGAAAAACTGGATTGAAGTAGCTGCTAATGAGAAATGGGCCAGTCGGTTTCGAATATCTGCAAGAATAGGATGTGAGCTAATGTGAAGTGATTCCAAGGCAAGAATAGAACTAAGCGAGTCAGTATAAATAGTGCAGTTGGAGTACTGCTCAGCTGCAATATGATCAAGGGCAAGAGATATGGCATACAGTTCAGCAGTGAACACAGAAGCTGTAGAGGGGATTCTGTGTGCAACTACTGACCCACAGCAAACCATAGCAGAGCCCACTGAATTTCCTGATTTGGAACCATCTGTATAAATGGGAACTGAATGATTGTTTGAAAGATATTCATTGAATAAAAGACGGTACTTCCAGTCTGGAGTATCCGCCTTTTTTAGGTGATTGAAAGAAAGGTCACACTTGGGGGCTGTAATAAGCCATGGTGGGATGCGTCGACATGTGGAATCTGCAATGTTATCCAAGGACAGACCCAATTCATCCAATTGCGCCCGGATGCGAAGGCCAAACGGAGCAATGACAGATCGTCTGTTCTGAAAAAGTACTGCCCACCAAGGAAGGAAAACACATTCCCAGGTGGGATGCTTTGGTAAGGAACAAAGTTTCGAAGTATATTGTAAAGACAGTTGCAAACGGCGAAGGTGTAGAGGAGGTTCATGAGATTCAATGTATATGCTTTGAACTGGAGAGGTACGGAAAGCTCCGGTGCAGAGTCGAAGACCTTGGTGATGAATGGGGTCCAGTATCTTTAAGGCTGAGGGTCTGGCAGAGCCATAGACCATTGATCCATAGTCAAGTTTCGATCTAAGAAGAGCACGATATATCTTTAACATTGAACAGCGATCCGCCCCCCAACTGGTAGAAGAGAGGACACGAAGGATGTTCAGTGTTCTTGTGCATTTGACCCGAAGCTGCTTTAAGTGTGGTATAAAGGTCAATTTACGATCAAAGATAAGCCCCAAGAACTTTGTCTCTGGGACCACTGGCAGCAAAACTCCACCGATATAAAGTTCAAGGTCAGGGTGAATACCTCGTCGACGGCAAAAGTGCATGCATACAGTTTTGGAAAGAGAGAAATTAAAGCCATTCGCAAGAATCCACTTCTGTACACGATTGAGGGCAGTTTGTAGTTGCCGCTCAATATATCTCATGTTTGATGACTGACATGAGATGTGAAAGTCGTCAACATATAGCCCGTTCATAACGGTGAGAGGGAGTTGTTCAGTGATGGCATTTATCTTTATACTGAAATGTGTGACACTCAATATACAGCCTTGAGGGACTCCAAGTTCCTGTACAAAAGAACGTGAAAGTGCCGAACCTACACGAACTTGGAATCTCCTGTCCATTAAAAAATTTTTAATAAACATGGGTAGATGGCCACGTAACCCATATGTATGGAGGTCTCGTAAAACGCCATACCTCCATGTTGTGTCGTAAGCCTTCTCTATGTCAAAGAATATCGATACAAGGTGTTGGCAGTTGAGAAAGGCCTCTCTGATAGATGTTTCAAGACGAATTAGGTGGTCTATGGTGGAGTGCTGTCGACGGAACCCACACTGGGTGGGTGAGAGGAGAGTGTTTGATTCAAGGAACCAAACAAGACGAGCATTAACCATCCTTTCTAAGGTCTTACAGAGACAGCTCGTCAGAGCAATTGGACGATAGTTTGAAGGAATCTTCGGATCTTTCCCTGGCTTAGAGAAAGGTAAAACAATAGCCTGGCGCCAGGCATCAGGAAAAACATTCTCCTGCCAAATCCGGTTGAAGATAGTCAGAAGGACATCAAGAGAATAAGGAGAGAGATGGTGTAGCATGTCATAATGAATATCATCAGGTCCAACAGATGTACTGGCAGACCGATGAAGGGCCATTTTTAGTTTCACCAGGGTAAAGGGACTATTATAGTCAAAGAAACAGTCAGTTTGAAAGGAAAGAGGTGATCGCTCTGCCCGAGTCTTGATGGCCAGGAAGGTGGAGGAACAAGCAGAAGTGCTAGATACCCGGTAAAAGCTTTCAACTAAAGTGTTAGCGATGTTTCGGACATCAGTCACCTCCTGACCATCAGAGAGTAAGATCGAGAGGGGAACAGAAGTGTAGTGCCCATTAACCTTTCGAATCTTGTCCCATATGATCTTGGAACTGGTGGTAGAAGATATGCTGGTTGTGAACTTAATCCAAGATTCCTTGTGGCTTTGACGTCTTACCCACCTAGCATGTGCTTGGGCCCGCTGGAAAGCAACCCGATTTGAAAGTGTGGGATATCTGCGAAAAGTATCCCAGGCCCGTTTTTGAGCCTTCTGTGCTAAGTTGCAAGCAGAATTCCACCATGGACGAGGATATCGTGGGAAACGTGTCGAGGTTTTAGGAATACACTGAGCAGCTGCATGTATAATACAGTCAGTTACCGCTGCAACACAGTTGTCTATTGATGGCTGATTTACGATGACAGGATCAAGTTCTGCGAGAGCAGTGAAAGTGGACCAATCTGCCTGATCCAGCTTCCACCGGGGCACGCGGGTAGGGTGGCATCGACCACGGCCAGTCTCTCTCAAAACAATCGGAAAATGATCACTGCCTAGTGGATTACTGTCAACCCTCCATGAAAAATGGGAGAATAATGAAGGGGAGCATACTGAGAGATCAATGGCAGTGAATGACTGACTTGGTGCATGAAAGTAAGTGGAAGAACCAGTATTGAAAAGAGAAAGATCGTGATCAGAGAGCATCTGCTCTACAGATCGACCCCTCCCATCAATAACAGCACTTCCCCAGAGGGGATGGTGTCCATTAAAATCCCCCAAGATTAGAAATGGAGATGGCAACTGTTCAACGAGAGCATCCAGGTCTGATTGATCATATGTCTCTCCAGGGGACAGGTACAGAGAACAAACAGTGATGGTACGACCCAAGGAAATACGGATGGCTACGGCCTCCAAGGGTGTATTGAGTGACAAAGACAGGGTGGGCACATGTTGATCAACCAAAAGTGCTACCCCTCCATGTACTCGACCATCACACAACTTGTCATTTCTGTACAGAGAAAACTGCCGAATGGAGACTGTATCAGCAGATTTGAGAAATGTTTTTTGTAGAGAAAGACAAACAGGCTGGTAGGAAGCAATCAGCGTTTTGATATCATCCAGATTAGAACGTAAACCTCGACAGTTCCATTGTATCAAGGTGGCCATTTTTAAAGACGGGCAGGTGAAGTGGTTGGAGAACCTTTCGGTTTACGACCTCGTCTTTTGTCTTTACTGTCTTTCTTTGGAGGAGGTCTATCAACCTCCATGGATCCTGCTCTGGGTCGAGTGGGCAGGTTTTTGTTATTGGAAGAGGAATCAAGTGACTGAGGACGCGGACGAATAATTGTTTTGTTTATTGTGGTGGGAGAAAATGATGTATCAGAAGAAATGCCTGTATTTGAAACTGAAGGACGTGGATCTTGAGGTTTATTGGAAGTTATGGGAGGAACAGAGATGGGTGTGGAAGTCGATTCATCTACTGTTTTAACCACGGAGGTCAAAAGGCTTTTCATTTGTTTTGAAAACGATTCTCTTGGAGGCACAGAGAGATCTGTCTGCACTTCCGCTGTAGTTGTGGAATGGAGTGCAGCAGCATATGTCCGAGATGGGATTGTGTACAGCAATTTCCGAGCCTCAGGATAACTAATGTTATGTGTCGTTTTCAAACGCTGCAACTCTTTTTCCTCCAACCATTTTGGACAAGAATGAAAGTAAGAGGGGTGAGAACCATTGCAGTTGACGCAATGTGGGTTTATGTCACAATCATAGGCATCGTGGTCCTTGCCTCCACAACGAGCACATGTCAGGGAACCACGACAAGATGTCTTTGAGTGGCCGAATCTCTGACATTGAAAACATCGAAGAGGGTTTGGAATGTATGGCCAAACCCTGCAAATGAGATAACCTGCTTTGATGGTGGCGGGTGCTCGTGGTGAAATGAATGTTAAAACAAGGGTATTTGTTGGCAGTGTAACTCCATCTTTGCGAGTGGAGATGCGCCTCACTGCAGAAACTCCTTGAGTGGAGAGACCAGCGAGAATCTCCGATTCAGGAACATTCTTCAAATCCCTTTCAACAATAACTCCTCGTGAAGTATTCAAAGTAGCATGGGGTGTAACCTCAATAGGTATATCGCCAATTACCTTTGATTTCAAGAGGAGTTCACTGTGTTGGGATGTGGAGGTTTCAACCAATATGTCACCAGATCGAAGCTTCTTTACTGACTTTGGAGAGCCAGCAAGTCCCTCTAGCCCCTTTTGAATAAAAAAAGGGGACATTTGCCCTAAAGGTTTTTCTGAAAGAGAATGCAATATCAGAAAATAAGGTACGTGTGTTACTGATGTTGGAGATTGCTGTTCTGAGTATTCAAGACGTGGTCGTTTACCCACTGACTATTTTTTTACAATTTTATTTAGATTTTTTGAAGGATCCATAGGAAAGAGAAATGTTTCGGTACTCACTGACCCCACCCACCATGGAGCCCTACAAGGGGACGCACTACAAAGTCATGCAAGGACAATGCAGCAACGCCAGGGTTTCGTGAGCACTATACCCAAACACCAGCATCAGGTACAATGTCCACAACACCCGTTGAGAACTTCCAACACTGGTACTTGGTTGGCTCTAGCCCAGGTGGACCAGCCGATTGACCCAAGGGGGGCCACCCAAGGGCCGCCCGTCTACAGGAATTCGAGGCCAAAGTGGTGTGTTAGGGTTGGACCCCTGAACAACCAGGATCCTCTCCTCCCCTTCACGGGTCGCCACTCACGGCAAACACGTGGGTGGATGTTTAGATCCCAGAGAAGGTAACCAGACAGAACAGAACCTTCCCTGGGAGGTCCCCTCACCACGTACAGGAATCCACTCCGAGGGGTTGAGACAGACATCATCCCAATCGCTAACACTGGCTCTTCATGGGGAGGAAGGTTGGGAGAATGTTGGTGGAGGTATTATTGAAAGTACATTTAAATTTAGGAAAATATACTTCTCATCTGGTGACACTATAACTAGAATTCTACAGAGAATGTGAAGGGGTCAGTGAGGACATCAACTATACAGAAAGCATCTGTATAGAGCAAGGGTGTATCAAGATAGTGGTATCTGAGTGGCGGAGCTTCACTACATCAACAGCAGGTACACTCTTCACCCACAGCATAGTTTTGCATTATGGGTGTAAACAGTGCAAGTGATTATCATTATAAGCCAGTCCAAACCAGACAAATGAGATTCCACAACTCCAGGTTAGAATTAACAGATCTTGGCCCACATTGGTGGCTAGGGCAATTGGACTGCAATGCTAGACATAGATGAAGGTGTGACTGGGTTCCAACATGTAGCCATGGAGTGAAGTGCTCCAAATCACTGAAATCATGATGAGAAAGTTAAGAATATTGAAGGAGACAAATTTTCTCCTCATCCTGAAGAAATCCAAAAGGCAACACCCCAGGTTTGAATGACTTGATAATATTTTGGCTTACTCAACCAAAGAAACACAACTCATTTGGTCTGGAATTACAAACATTCATTCTCACTCCTCAACTAAGTGGCAACAAGAATTTCATTTGCCCCAGGAATCATGGAAAGGATATTAAACACTATGCTCAAAGGACCCAGGATGGGACTGCTTTGCATTTAGGATTATGAGGAGATAAAGGACCTCCTTCTATGAACAATATAATAAACAGATACTAATAAAAAAAATAAAAAAAGAGCAAAGCATTCCTAACTAACTAGCTTTGTGTCAAATCTAAATTGGTATGATAAGCAGGCTCCCATGTACACCAGTGTTACTTCTATCAACATCACTCATGTTTCTTGGGTTATAATATACTTCATTTGTCAAATTTTTCAGCTCATAACAAATTCCTTTAGGTATATCATATTTCACTGACTTTAACCTGTTCTTTTTGCCATATTTCAATTGTCTTGACAAAATCTCTTGGTAACAATATTAGGTTATCCATGCTTTAATCAAAATAAGCACCATTTACTTCAACACACTTGCTAATATGTAACGATACTGTTTATACTCATGCTGTAGAAATCAGTCTCTATGGTCAACAAACTCCCCGAAAGATTCTTCTGCAGCTGCCTCATTTTAAAACTGTTCATTGTTTAAAACATTGTCAGAGTGCTTGAAAAATTAAAAATCTGTGAAAAAAGGTGGATGAGACAGAACCTCGATTCCCAACTAGTTCAATTTTTGGAGCATCATCTTTGAAAGGTCTCATGATACTGATTGTGCTAATTTTTGTCAGCTCATGCAGAACTAACTTATCCAACATTTTCTTCTTTACGATCTTACTCAGGTGGTTGGTAATGCTTGATTTGCTTGTGCCTAGTCTTTCTGAAACCTCATGTACTGTTGTGTGGGGGTTTGTCTCAGCTGCTTCCCAGAACATGTTTTCATCTTAGAATAGGTTCCTTCCACGACCTTTGTGGTCTTCAAGACTTTCATCTCCATGTCAAAACCTTTGAAACCAATGCTGAACTGTATGTTCAGTAACAAATCCATGACTGAATGCCTGGTTGACGTTCCATGTAGTTTTGGTAGCTTTTCATCCAAGTTTGAAGCCATAGAGGAAAATCAGATTAACATCCTTATTTGTCCATGTTACTTTGGGGGTTGCAAAACTTACTCTGAGTTGAAACAGCAGACAATTAAGACAAATGTTGGATTAAACCAATCAACCAATGATAAATTACTCAATATTCATCTTCTAAAATGTCATTGTGAGAAATCTAAAGTGAAGAAGAACTAGCTGTAAGGTTCTTCCAACTTTAAGGAAAAGTGTGTCAACTGATCTAAATCCATGCTTCAGGTTTAATTATTTCACATGCCAATAGACTAATACAATGGAATATTTTTTAGCATGTCAGAATGGAACTGAACATGCCGAGTAAGAAGTGAACACAGTATTTAAATAGAGAATTGTAGAAATAAAAAGAAAATGTTTCTTATAAAGACGGTTAGAAACAGCAGATGTAAAAATCATGAGAAAGAGAAGGTTCCCAAGCAAGGCCTAACTTGAAATATAGTTGCCAGATCACTTCCTCATTTGCTGCAAGCTACCAATATATGGTGCTTTACCTTCATAGTCCTGCACTACTTAACACACTTCTGTCCATTTCTATTATGATCTCTTGGCAAGTACTTGTCACCCCAAGTGAAATAATTTATGCTGAAGGAGAGGACAAAATACATTGATCAACATTTTTGAGATAAGTTCCTATGAAAATTTTGACATCCAGTACATTTTATTTCTTGTTGAACATGGGACTTTGATGTATAACTGAGATACATGATTGTGAAACTTACTGTCAGTTTGGGATCTTTTTCAGTCTTTGTTATACTATGAAAGATATTTTTCTGCTCTTTACTGATTGCAATTATTTTCTTTATCCTTAATTCTCCACCAGCAACAAGTAGGTCAGTCTTCTGAAATTTAAGCAGCAGCTGAATGGTATTTATCATGTTGAAGAATTAACCTTATAGAATTCCAGCATTAAATTTTCAATCATTCAGATCAGGTGATATGGATCACAGTGACTCCTTTTCTGTCATTCTGTGGTCAAAGATACAGTTTAAAGCAACTTGATACATCAGATACTACTGCAACCAGCATTAAGATACTGTCTACTTGCGTTACTTTTGCATCAACACTTTGTGATTTGGTCCCGTTGTCAAACCTCTGATAACTAAATGGACCTAACATGTAGCCTCAATTTTTTCCATCTCTCTACTTGTTAAAATTTGAGTGCAGAAAATATTCTTTATCTTGTTAACTGAGTACCTATCAAAATTTTAAATATGACATATTGGAGGATTTATTCCAATGAAAAAGCATTATTAGTAGGCAATTTATTCTATGGTGTATTTTCAGGGTCTGGCAACCTAACTAATTTTTCACAATGCATTACAAAATTGGAAGACTATTTGCATTGCAAACTTCAAAATTTATACACTGTACAGTACTATAGTTGTTTGATGATATAACCATATACTCAACAATAAGCCTTATATCCTTGTTATTAATGTAACTAGATACCTTTTTACTTTGTCTTCTAAGGAAGTCTCCAAAAGATCATCCCCTGCTTCATCATCTTGGTCATATCTAGCCTAAAAAAATAAATAAATAAAATAATCAAAATACAATCACAATGTAACTACATCATGTTAAATCATAAAAATATGTGCTATTGAAATAAAACATTCACTAAGTATTAGAAGATAAGAAATAATTCTACCTTTTTACTCGTAGTAGCTGGGCTTATTTCAGAAGCACAGGTTGTAGTTTCATTAAGTGGACTGGTCGCACCAGAAGCCTGAAAACTTACTGAACTATTCTGGCTGGATGAAGGAGTTGTTGGCTTATTTTCAATTCCTAAATCAGGTAGTTTTTCGGAATTTGCCTGATGAAGCTAGTATATAAAAAAAAAGCATATACACACACACTAGTAAAATTTTTCTGATGTCAAAAGTTGAAAAATAACATTTTAAAAACTTCTTGCTAATGTGTTTATAAAAATAATATGGCCAAATAGAAGTTAAAATTTATGCTAAAAATGGTTTACAAAATATTCAAAAATTAGAAGAATATAAACTTTCAAAAAGTGCTTCATAAATGGATAAAAAAGTTTAATTATTCTGTGATTTATAATTGCTTTTTTGTCACTTTTCTTCACTGAACACTTATAGTTATACTTATGTTAACCTGTTTGAAAAATATTACAGCCAAATTTAGATGAAAATTTATCCTGAGAAGTGGTATTTCCACAGCACTGGTATAGTCATGTAAAGTGTTAGCAAAATGGTTTAGGTAAGAACATTATATATACAAAAATAATGTATAACAGTCATATAAACAAAAGCAAAACTTCTACAAAAACACAGCCAGTGCTTAAACAGTTGCAAAATGCTAAAAGAGCTTATCAAAACCGTGTATAATAGGTCACTGAATGACTGGGCAAAGCTGTAAACTAAATTTTAATCTTATGATAAGTGATTTGGCCTACTGAAAATTTTTTGGGTGTTGATTAGACTGACAAATTTTTTTTTAAAAAAGTATATGACATTTAACAATATTGCAATAATTTATATTCCTAAAGACAAAACTGAAAATATTGCACCAGAAAAAAAGTAATTTCAGGATTTTAAGATTGAAATTAACTATTTGTAATACACAAATAAAAAGCACATTGGCAACAAAGAAGAGAGTGGAAACTGAACTGTGCTGGAAATAATAGGATTGAATCTCAATTACCATCATTTGTCAAACAAAAATAACCACTAATAAAGCAATAGTATGCAATTATCAAACCAGCACTAGAAACAAACCTATGTTCAAAGATATTTTTCATTATATTTCTAGTACATTCTGTGAAAACCATTACAGATTCTAGCAAGGCAGGAAGCACTGTAAAGAAACAAGAAACCTCAGTAGTTGTGGCTGTAATTAGATCTCAAATTTCTATGAGCAAATAGTTTGTACTTGAGAAAAAACTTGGAGTCTACGAGCTGCTATGTTGTGGCTAAAAATAAAAGTTGTTGTTGCCACAAACCAATTAAACACTGATGAGTACAAAAAGCTTTAAGTCATTTGATTTATTGATTTCTCCACATGTAGTGTGTACCTACAGTTTCTTCTATCCTGTACTGTAAAACAAATACATTAACCACACAATATGTTCTTTATAAAATTCTTATTTAAAAGTTAATGCTGTTTTACATTAACTAAAGTTATTAATTTTATTTTTTCACAATGATGTTGGAATTGAAAAAAAAAATTAAAATATTTTCTCAAATTATAATGATTTTACTACTTATAATATGAATTATGAATCATTTCTATCTCTGAAAAGAGGTCATCTATTATATATTGTAGTTATTTTACTGTTTGTTTTTTAGGAGTATACATTAATTTGTTTTCACTTAATTATATGTTATCTATTACATACTGTGACAAAAATCTTTACCAGTTTTGTCACATGAAATCTATGAACAATTACTTTTACCAAAGAATTAGTTCATTTGGTTATAGAAATCTTGTAAAATTCTGAAGGGTGAGATTCATGGAACAGTATTACTCATTTTTTAACAAACTACAGTTTTCATACTATATTGTATATATAGATCATCAAAACTGTTTAAGATTAAAAAAATAACAATCCTCAATTGTCATACCTAAAGATGTTCATATTAAATGAATGGTATGTTTAAAATGCACTTAAAAACATAAAACAAACTAAAGACAAGAAGATTAGTTACATGTAAGAATCACCAATTAGTTGAATATAATTAAACAGTGGAAATCTGTTAGTTGTTTGACTCACTAACTGCCCATCTCTATACACACAGACCAAGGTACAGTACAGTTCTAATTACCTCTCAAGACATTTCAACCTTCATCAAAGGACTTTAAAGAAGTGATGTACTGTAATAAACAAACCTCTAGCATCTTGTTAATCTTTGTAAGAAACTCTTGTGGTTCAGGATTTCCTGCAACAACTTCAAGAGGAACGCCATTTGGTCCAATAAAAAAGGAGGATGGTATAATAACAACAGGATCTAATAAACTGGCTAAGGAAAATTACAGTTTCCAAGAAAAATGTTCCAATCATTATGTCATGTGTATAAAATGTCCAAAAAACATGACCTTACATTTGGAAACTATAAATTTTATGATAAAGAAATAATATACATATTAAGACAATATTAATCAAATCACAATATTAAAATGGAATGGGCATTCTATTGTTGTTGTATATAGATACCATCAGGTAATTTTACTTACCAAGTGGATACCTTGAATAAGGTAGCATTAATTTCTAATTTCTATAGTACCAATGAGAATAGTAGTGAAATGACCAAAATGAAAAACTGGCCAACAAAGAGGACTTGGTCATTAAAACTGAATACTTTATTGAGCATACATTTAAGACTTCTGAACTTCTTTGTATGGTGGGCAAAAACCATATTCTGTAGACTCCTGAAGTTTAGTGCTGAGTGGACTGACTGACAACTCAATTATAATATTTCAGGATTAAATGTTTAACTTATAGCCACATTTTATGTAATTACTATATGGTTAAATATTGAAGATAATGACAAACTGTACAGTGGTTTATATTTTGACACTTTTCTGTCTGAAAACAAAAATGGGCATAAACATCATCTGTTCATCTGCCTTTTGCATAAATGGTTCCTGGAATGACTATTATAAATTTTCTTTACCCAAGTTTGTAGAAATGTTATTAAGAACACTGAAAGGATACAAATCTGTGAAAACTGTTTGCAGGGTTCACTGAAAATAAAAAACAAGATAAACTGAAACATGTTTTTTAATACTGATACAAATAATGTAAAAAAAACAAACTAGTAAATGTACCCATAAGTTTAAAATTAATCATTTCACAACAGAGATCTATATAGCTAAATCATATTTCTAATAAGATGTATTCAAACCATGTTTGTTATACCTACTGAAACATTAAATTCAGGTCACTGAACATTATAAAAAAGTTCTTATGTACTTGTCTTATATGTTGTCATCTCTTTTACTTGCAGTATCAAGAATGCAGTTAATTACATGAAATGGTATATGTTCAATGTAAATAAAAGTAACCAAGACTGACTACTGACTTTTTGAAAAAAGTGTGTTCATCATTGCTGTTCGGTTCTAACAGTTTCAATAATAGTTACAAAAATGCTACAGAACAGACCTCATATATTTTCTTACCTTCTAGCTTTCAGTTTCAAGGCTATACAACCACAATCTTCAAGTTTCTGAGAAACTTCTGAATTGTTGTATGTTTCTGTCATTTTTTTGGATATCTCATCATCATCTATAATAATACATTTACAATTTTAACCCTTAAAACAAAAATAATCTTACACAATTATCAACCAAACATAATAAAAGTCTAAAAAAAATAATAAGATACTATAATGAAAACAATCTTTTTTGCTACAACTAAAGTTCCACTATTCATGTATAACTTGAATATAGTTTTGAATACAATAGAGAAACATTATGGAAAAATGAACCATGAAAAACCTTAACAAATGTTTGTCTTCATTTGGGTCAGTTTTAACATTAAATTACAGTCAGTTTTTGGCTAACAAGTTTTATTGCGACTTCAGAATTATTAAAAATTAAATATAATAAAGAAACAACATAATTCCTATTAATGAAAAATAAACAACAGTAATTTAAGGCAGAGCATGCATATTTAAAAAAACTTGTGAAAAGATAGATTAAAAATAATATAATGGTTACTGTAAAATCAACTCCAAGTACCAATTTTTCCACTCTTGTGAGTAAATTTTTCAATGTTTAGATCTACAAGAAAATAATAGAAAATAGTTCAAGTGAGAGTTTGTTACAAATTAGCTGTTACTAAAAATAATCATTATCACATCAATAAACTAATTCTTTCTAGCTGTACATATCACAAAAGCAAAGTTAAAAATTTAAGCTTGTCATTACCAGAAATTACAAAGTAATCTGATGCTTGATGTCAAAATCAGTGACATATTCACAACCAAAAAACAATACCATTAAAACTTAAAACCAAAACAGAATATTATCCTTATATATGCTAAAGAGGTGTAGGTGTTATTTGATCTAAATATACTCCTTCATAGGAAACAAACAGGTTAAAAACAAAACAAAAAAACTACTTTCAACTAACCCCAGAATTCAAATATTTATTAAATTTTCAAGAAAAAGCAAAAACAAACTTGCATTAGCTCTTTTAGTTTCATTAAAAGATGTATAAATGATCTAGAATAAATAATGTATGTATTTTTTTAAATGTTTCCAATGCACAACTTCTGAATTTGCTTAAGAGACAGGCATCTCTGTCATTGTTGAGTTACAGCAGCCATTTATGGAAAAACATTATAAATTTACATTCTGAGGTAAAACACAAGAACACCTGGTAATCAAAATTTTATCTCTGCAATTGTAAATCAAGATGTTATGTTTTTTTATAAGCATGCCCAATTCATACATAAATATATTTTTTAGAAGCTTTGGCCACAGTATATCAATGCAAAATAAAAAACACTCAAGAAATATCTTCTGCTATCACAAAATGCCTAAGGGACATATGGGTCCTACTAGTTCTGCACAATTATACACTGGAATACATATTATCAAACAGAACAAAACATTGGAGCCTAAGAAGCTAATATATATGTATATTGTAAACTATGTTCTGATTATATGCTGTTAAAAATAAAAAAAAATTAACTGAATGCATACACTTTTAGTTTAAAGTTCAACAAGGATCTTAATGAAAGAGGTATTTTAAAGTAAACAGTTTTTATGACACTTCTTTTGTATAATTTGTTATTCCTTTTTTGTTATTTCACTTCATATGGCTTGTGTATATAAAATTAAATAAATCAATAGCTATAAGGAAGAATCGTGATATTAAGCTAACAAACTAATACACCAGCTTATATTTTAAGCTCTGAGTTTTATGCATTTTATGACAGAAGAACATGCATTATCTAAGAGTATACAAAATTAGCTGTTCTTTCAAGTAGGAAGAAACTAGATGTGGACATCTAATTAACTGATGTTTCCATATTGGCTAACAGAAATTGAGTAAATGTGTTATATATATTAAACAACATAATTATAGATTTAAAAAAAAAAAAAGGTTTTTCCTCAATGTTGATATTATTCAAGTAGTATGAAAGATGTTACTAGTTGTAATGTTAATTGTCAAGCTTTTTAAAAACAAAAATTGTTTTTATTCATTACAGACATTTTATGATCAACCTTTAGAATATCCACAAGTTAGATTTAAATCCAGCTTTCACCAAAAATGGACTTAGACTTCCTTGATATGATAAAGCAGGAAATTCATGAAGGTCTAGACAGTTTCCTCACAGTGTCTTAATTTTTTAACTAATTTTTTATTAGCTTTTCTTAATCCAAACAAGCAACCACTTTAAGATCAATTATTGACATGTTTCAATGTTAAATTGAAATCCAGCTTTCATTAAGAATGAACATGCCCATCCCAGTTAATTTTTACTAAGGTAAACTTTTCCTGTTTGGTATATAAAAATATCAAACTTTCTCTGAAGTCAAACAAAGTTAGCCTTCTGACTCCTAGAGTTAGAACCAGGTGCTCAACCTCTGCTCTTAAAGCATAATAACCAAAGCTTGTTCTGTGTTGAATGTTTAGATCCTGCAACTTCTATCAAAACAGTGATTGTGAAATCAGAATAAAAAATGACAACAGTTAATTTCATTCCTGGTTAAACATTTTGTAATGTCAAATATTTCTTAAGTTGTACACTGTCAAATATTTAAGTTAAAGTAACACATTTGTAAGTTATTGACAATATTCATTACATGACCAACACTAGAATTACAATGCATGAGTTTAGACATATTCTTTTGCAAATAGTATTTGTGAATACTTACTAGATTTAAGGTTGGTACATGCAATCTTTATATACTATCCCCTTCCACACACACATCCTACCTTTTATTTCTATTAAATTCAAGCACAGCAGTTTGTATATAAGTAAATTTTCATAATTTTTCAGTACTGGAAATGCAGTATTTTTGGTTGTACACTCTTTTAGTGCATACATAAATCAGAAGAGATTTTGTTTCATTACACCCATGCTGCTATCAACACTCAAGTTACTGACCAAGCAATCAAGAATTCTATTAGAGGGTGACACTGTATTATATGCCCAGAATTTGCCTTTGAACTCCAAACATTTAATTTACGAAATTCCTGGGATGTCCACACTTTCATCCCACATGCCCAATGAGACAACCTCAGATGTCATGCTCAAAGAATTTTAGCTTGCATGTATTTAGTTTCTGTAAAGTTTACTGGAGTATAAAAGTTGACTTAAAACTACTAATAAACAACATTATAACATCAAGTTTGTTTTCTCTTTGTTTATGGCCACTTAAATTTATTAGTTTAAAAACTTTCTCCAGAAACAATTACATTTAAACATGAAACATAATTGACAGTTGGTTCAGTAATACATAACTGAATTTATAGAATTTTTTGCAACAAACATTTCACATTTTGAATAGTAAAGCTTTTTGTTAAAAGAATTATATTCTTGAAACAATAAATTTAAATTTGTATAAAACAGCTCTAAACAAAAGACAATGCTATTAACAAGCTATGATCAAAACAATATGGCATTTACTGAAAGTTAAAAATTACCAAGATGATGTATGCTACTCTTGGAATCTTCTAAATACTCTTTAATTACTTCATTACCAGTACAAAATTGGAGTTACAATAAGCTAAGTTTCTTGCATGTAATCCTTATTTGTTTTTTAAACAATTTTTGTAACTTTCAATGTTTCATAGTTAACATATGTACTTGTACACAAAGGATTGTTGGCTTAATAAAACATAACATGTACAGTGCTTACCTAATCACAACCATCAGGTCTCTAGTATCTACAAGAAATGACTGCCTGTAGAACGTTTTAGTAAATTAAGAACAGAAAAATAATCATTGGGGACAGTTATATAGCAATTGACTTTCCAATAAATATTAAAATGTTATTTATATTACAAGGGCCATAGAAACCTGACAGTTTTATTTTTTATTGAAGGCTTCTTCAAATTTTCAAAGTAATTTTGTTAAAATTGTTTTGTCTCACATTAATAACAATTACATAAAATGAAACTAAGAAACACCAACAAGTTTCCTGACTATAAATTCAGATAAATGACCCACAATAAATTAAATGAGTTACTGAAAATATACAATGATAATTCAAAATATGGGAAAAAAAATATCAATTTCCTTTTATGTGCACTAAACCAAAGGTTAAAAAAAAAGAAAAGAAAGCATAGTATGTGCATTAGAGCTGGTGAATTAAGTGTTAAATAAACTGGAAGTTCTAGCACTTTTTTCACTGTGCTATATTTCTAATTTTAATAAGTAACTATTTTTCTTTGATGTTGTATAAGCAAGCATGGATCTACAGAACTCTAAAAGTCTGAACCTCCTTAATTTGAATTCTTGCACATGAAAACACATACCTAGGAGGCCCAGTGAAGCCAAACACTTTACACCCATTTTTTTTCAGTAATTAATAACTGTATTCTTTAATACTGTTTAAGAACCAAAGGAAGTAATGAATGGTTGGAGAGGAGAATGGAGGCTACTGACATACACATACAGAAGGACACTATACCAATCCCAACTCGGAGTATCCACAGATGGAGTGTTAGATTTTTAGTGAATAGAAATATGGAACCATGGAAGTTATAGTAGTCACAAAGTAAAGTGTATGACTTGATAAATCATAGTGAAATTCTATAGAATTAATATAATTATTTATGATTTTTTTGGTTATTTCAAATTTATATATCAAACCTAAAAACATAATTTTGTTTCACATCCTTCACATGCAAAATTTGAAAAAACTCCAGCTTCCAGCAAGCAGCAAACAAGTACAAAGGTAATTGTAACTAGAAGATATAATTGTTTACTTATTTACTTAATGTTATATGTTTTAAGAAAAATACGTTCAAGAACTTATAAATAGTAATAATCAATATATGTGTTTGATGTATAATAACTGAAATGCAACTATATTTCACTATTAGTCCATTAAAGCACAGCCATGAAAGGTCACTCTGTAAAGACTAAAGTTCAGTTTTATATTACTGGGTAGGGTAACATGAATGCACATACACTGTGTTATTTTAACTTTGTGATATTGGCCAGCAATAGCTGAAAGGTCAGTATAATAAAAATAAATGATAAATACATCATGTTATGTGATTTAAATTATTTAGACTAAACAGTTGCATTTTGTTATAATCTGTAGTAATTCTAGAATAAAAAAGCATAATTTGCACTTATTTCATAATTTTTCAAGGTGGTTCCAGAGTCGGTCAAAAAATTGACAGATCCAATATAGTTAGGGTGGAGAAAAATAAAAAACTAAATATAAAGTTTTACTGAAAACAAACATTTGAAATGTATTTTGGAGACTTTAGAGATTACACTAACATTTGAGATTTCTAAAACAAGGAAGTTTTTAAGCAAACTGTGAAAAGCAAACTCAATAATTTCACAAAAACATCTTAAGTAAAAATACTTCATTAAAAAAATTGATTTTTTTGTGTACAAAAGACTTGTAATCGTTACTAAAGTCCAAATGTGATAGTTAAAGTATATGAAGCTTTATAAATGACAATTATGCTTTAACACTTCATAGTTTACAAAAGAACTGCAATATTGTAGATGTTCTTGAAAGGTCAAAAACACATCTAACAATAATAACTGATAAACTAAGACAGAGAAGCCAAAGACTTTTTGTGGTATGCCCGTTACTTACAACTGAGCCTAATTATCAATAATTGTAATTGCAGATTTTTAGCAACTCTTTTAATAGAATTTTTTTTACAAAACAATGAAAACTTGCTTAAAAAACATCACTAAATATTATTTGCTTTTTAACTTTTGAACCAATGTAATTTCAATTTTAAGAATATAACAGTTTTACTGAAAGGATCAGTTACTTTTAGACAAGTAGAAATTTCTGATAATTCATTTTCTTCATTTTTGAGGCTGCAAACTCACTGCCAATGAATTAACCACAGTGCATATTTGTGAAGAACACTTACCTTCTATATATACTAAAAACACCTTTTTTCTTGTTTTGGCTTCAGAAATTGCTTCAGGTATTGTACCTCCAAACCACTTCATACTATTCTCTATTTCAGAATCAATCTGTTTAATCAAAAATTTATCAGTGTTAAAGATTTGAGTTTAGTAAATAATATGTGTAACAAAGAACTGGCCAAATTTGATGTCATAATCATATGTTGCACAAATAAAAATGATAAAATTTACTAAGCAAGTGAAAAAATACAAAAATAACTTCTTTGGCTGTGAATACAGAATAATTCAGAGTAAATTTTCTGGAAATATGATACAATTACAATAACCTGCTTTATCAGGTTGACCTTGCAATTTGTCCAAAATTATACATTTTTATTCAGACATTTATATTCCAGAAGAAGAGTTAGTAAAAGTCAAATAAATTTATTTTCTCTTTTCTTATAGTTCCTGCAGTTTCTTATTTGACTGATCTAAAATTCATGCATAACTAACTACATTCATCAATTTCACAACAATATTTTATCTGCCTCTTTTTATGATTGCAGATTGTTTTCCATCTGAAGCACTAGAATTATTTTAAAATTATGATCCAGCATCTAAGAGACAATTGAATTCTGTACTACTTTCCACCTGCCAAACAGCTACCCTAATTTAAATTCATGTGTATTTAGGATCACATGTGGTATTATTTTAAAATTATTAAGCTAAGAAGCTTACCCTAGCTGTACAAAATTTCTTCTATATCACAATCTTAATTAAACTTCAAGTTTAAGTAGAATTGGGTATATCAAAATACACTATTTTAAAATGCCTGAAAATTTAAATTGTCTTTTATTCTTAAAGCAATTCAAAATTAAGAAATTTGAAAAACACAAAGATGGCATGAAAACAGAAGATCAAACATCAATTCATGATAACCACTCCGAAAAAGAATAAAAGAAACCTTTTTCTGTTTACTCTTAACTTAAGAACAGCCCTTTATACACAAGATACCAATATACAATATTTTTCAACAAGTTTGTTTCTGATCGAAAAGAAAATATATTGTCAATGTTTAAGCATACAATTAGGCTTCCTAAATTTAAAACTTTACTCCTAGCACTCAAATAAATACTTGCAACATTTCCCATTCAAAACTTAAATGATTATTTAACCTCCAAATCTTCTAAGTTAAGCAAAATTTGCTTAACTCTCCTTATAACTCAAAAAGTTTGAATTAAGTAATTTTGGTCAAGTTTTTTTTTGGTATGGCAATACCTCAACAGTCTTATATAAAATTACAATATTAAAAGATCTTTATGAAAAAGAAAGCCAAGAACTCTTATTTGCTCTTCCCATCACAGCATATAATTTATTAACATATATACTTAAATCATTCTCTATTCCAAAACACCAGTTTTCCTTCAAATTTATGTACCTACAGTGATCAGTTTATACTTCTGATACTTAGTATCAAATCTCATCTTTCATATTGAGGCATATTAAGTATGACTATCACGTACAAAAAGTGAGGCTCTATTTAAAACCTACAACACACATTGGTAAAATAAAAATGGAATTTTCTAAAACAATGCAAGAATTCAGAAATTTAAAAACCCACTTTTCAAATGACTTCTTTCAAGGTATTTCAAATTCTGTGTTAACATAACTTTTTAAATCAAGCTAGTAGTAGCAGAAGTACAGTCATGTGTTCCCTATTCTTATTTCTTACATATACAAATGTATCGAGGGTAAGCGATTAGTCTACCACGTTTTGTAGTCTAATATTTCCTTTTGAAACATTTTACAATTTAAATTATCAACTACAAGTTGTTCTCTCTCGCTCTGTTTCTTTTTAACATGAAGATTATGGAATTTTAATAGAACTGAAGAAAAGACAACGGTCTTTTCACTAAGTATCTACAATTTTGTTTATCAATTATATAATTTTATGGTATCAACTTCTTAGTGCTAATACTAATATGACTGGAAGAACTATCACTACCAGTATGTACTGAGTAATAATAATAACATTATTGCCATTACTAATAGTAATACTTCAGCAACAAATGCTAGTATAAACGTAGTTCCACCGAGTTATACCAAATTATTAACAAACAAACCTAGAAACCTTAATCATAACTATGGCAAAATATCTGTGATACAGTCAAGCCATATTTTATCTATGTTTAGAATGATATGAAAAACAGATGAAGCCTTTTACAATATACACAATATGTAAGTTATTTTGAAATTAAGGTACCTTAATCTCACTGTTGCTTTCGTGTTACTTAACACTATTAGTAAGGAAATTATTTTGGGTGACATCTGGTAGTGTAGTTGCTTGATTAAAAAATCCTTGATTAATTTTAACGACTTCGTAAGAATAACCAATTTCCTTTCATTTTTGGGAATGAGGGAATAATTTTAGTTTTAGAGACATACTAATGATTAAAATCTATATATATATTTCCTTGTATAATTAAGTATATAAGTTTTGTTCTTTTAAGCTGCTTATTTTTATAGTCAGTTTCTAAATTCTTTGTTAAGACCATTGGCTTGAAGAAAGACATTTTAATTGACATTAAAAGAAAAACCGAGTAACCTCGATTAGAATACCCCCCCAAAGATAGACTATATAATAACACTCAATTTTAAATCCACGAGAATTTTAACAGGTTAGAAAAGTAAACAAGCTTGTACTAACGATTGTTTTATATATTGAAATATTCTGTTAGACACACGATTAATATTGTAGCACACAAATATACCATGAATTTCTGTCTTATTATATTTAATAATATTTATTCTGAATTTATCCTTTACTATGTAAATGGGAAAGTTTAAAATAATACATTATCGAGAAAGTCGTTAAGCTAATTTTGTTATTGCTACCTTTGCAATTCTCTAGAAGATAATACCTTTTCTGCGATGAAAGATATTGATGCACTATTGCATGTTATATAAAGATATCAACTTCAGTGGATTTCGATGGTACGGCAAGCCGCTGTACACATGCAAACGTATTTCGTCGTTACGGCCTTAACTACGTTAAAATGAGTACTAGTATGCAAGTTACAGGAGTAGCATTGACCACTTGGAGTAAATCTGACGTTACTTACAATGCACAGAATATCAGATTTAAATAATCTGGTAGATGAATTCGGTGTTATAATTATTTCTGCTGAAGTGTGTATTGATCTTGGCTTAAACTTTTATACTTTAAGTTTTAATAGGCCTCACAGAGTTAGAAATGGCATTTTACACAGCTAAAAAGACTTAAGCTCAAAAGAGAAAGTCATTACCCGAGTAGATGCTTGTATGAGGAAGAAGAAATGTCAATGCCTAGAACACCCAGAATGGCTGTCCATTGTAACAGGAACTACTGATGTACAATTACTAGTTGTAACTAGTACTTTTTTGAAACATCAGGCCAATGTTGTTTGTTGTTTTTTATCAAACAGATTACCAAATTGAGGAAGTTTTTTTGAAAACATGGAATAGTGGTAGGAGTTTTATGTACTAATAAAACACACTATATATACTGAAACTTTTTTATATTTACAATGCTATAAACTTTCTTCTTCTTTATAAGTACTTTTTACTCAAAATATGAAACAATTCTTCCAATTTTAGCTCATTAATAATGTTCCAGTTCAAACAACATAAAACACAACTTATAGAGGAGCTGAGGCTTTTTCCATGTCTGTGCAGTACACTTTCTTCTTGGCTAGGCTGAAATATGTGTAACTTTGGGCAGCCTCTCAGTAGACTGCTGATGGACAGTCTATCAGTGATTTCACGTCAGCATTTAGACAATTTTTTCCCATGTAATATAATCGACTGATATGCAGTATATGGACAATATTTATAAAAGAAAGATTGAGAGGCAGGAGATAGCTCTTTATAAAGAGATATTTTTACGCAAAGATTTTATCAGCCCAAGGTTACTAAAAATCTCGGTACAAGGATGAACTTGAATTGGTGTTTGCTCCCTCCACGAGTTTATTAGCTTCGTGTATCTGACCTTCAGTAAACAACTTTTCTCGTATATCTTTTATGGTTCATTACAAACTGAGAGTTAATGGTGTTTTATTAATATTACTGACAGAATAGGATGTAATTTTGATCTTTCCAGTGATTTGATACTTTTTTCTGCATCCTATTAATGATATTTTGGCCATGACATAAACATCCCGGTTAGCTACGCACGAAACTGGAGCTAATACGATGAAAGTAGAATATGTTTATGTTTTCAGAGTTAATGCTTACTTAATCTGAAACTTTTTTATCTTACACGAATTTTTTTCTAACAGCAAGCCATATTCAATGCGAACATTGGAAGTAAACCCGACTAAAATATTTCTGTTATGTGTTATAGTTTTACTATTAACTTACTTTTTCAACTTTCTTTTAGGTTTACTTGTTTCACAACGCTCTTTCAATGATTGACTTGCACAAATGAAACACAGATGATTGAAGATTGTTGCAGTGGTGTAGCATCTGATGAGCCTGAAATGAAATAAGATGGTCTGTACAGGATTTCTAGACTTATACCAGCCAGACTAACTAAACCTTAGTCCTGGTAGAAGCCACTTGAGGATATAAGGGAGAGACTGGAGGTGATATTTGTGAATAAAGTCGGTCACTTGAAGCTATCTCATCAATAGATGAGGTGACAAGAATTAAATGATGAAGTACGTGGACTAAAGAGTGGGATAAACTTCTCCGAAACAGGAATTATATTGTCAGAGTGCTTACATCCTTGAAAGTACCCCTAACATTGTGCCTATGATGTCAATGATATCTTAGTCTAGTGATAGCTAGAAAGTTTTGAAGGATGTGTACCCCATTAGCAGAGTGAAACAAATCACTCAGATAGTATTGAAGGGTTCAGAGAAGGATTGGTTAGGCTATTTTACATGGCTCAAGCCGCTTCCAAAACATGGAAAAGTAACATCGTCCTCAAGGTGCCGAAATGTACAAATTTTGAAAAATCGCAAGATTTCACACTTCTTTATAAAATACATTCACCAAGTGAAAACACCATTTTAAAAAGGAAATTTTGAGTTATTTAAAGGTTAATTAATTCCATGAAATGTGTGCATGTATATACACTGCTGGCTAAAATCTTAAGGCCAATAAACATAAAGAGAAATATGCATTTTGCATTGTTAGACTCAACAAATTATTTAAGTAGAGCTTTTAAAGATGAAAATAAAAAAAGGAAAACTAAAACTAAAAACTTTTTTTGGTATTTAATAGGAAAAATGTGAACACTATGAAATTAGCTTAAATACTAGCTGGTCAAAAGTTTAAGACCATACCAAAAAAAAAGTCCTAAACAGGGTAGGAATTGCCCAACAAGAGGTCTCAGTTGTGAGTTGCACGGCCGTCATTGCGAATAACTTCAAACATTCGTTTTAGCATGGTCGATATAAGCATTTGGAGAAGGCTGGCTGGAACGTTATTCCAAGTGGTGAAGATGGCTTCACGAAGATCATACACTGTTTGGAATTGACGTCCATTTCTATAGACTTCCCTTGCCATCCACCCCAAACATTTTCAATGGGGTTCAGTTCGAGCGAACACGTTGGATGGTCCAAAAGAATCACGTTATTCGCCATGAAAAAGTCCTTTGTCCTGCGGGCATTGTGGATTGCAGCATTGTTCTGCTGACAGATCCAGTCATTTCCACACAAGCGAGGGCCTTCAGTCAATAAGGATGATCTCTCCAACATACCAATGTAGCCAGCTACTGTTTGACGCTCCTGTATAACCTGAAACTCCATTGTTACATGGAAGGAGAAAGCATTTCAGATCATGAAGAAATATTCTCCACTGTGTCGTGTAGAAAATGTCTCTTCATCGTGCCAGTAACGTTGGAAGCTATCTGTACCATCCAGGTTAAATTTTTCTCACCAGGGAACAAAACTTCTTCCACTTTTCTACGTACCATGTTTGGTGCTTCTCAGCAATGTTTAACCGAGTTGTTTCGTGGTGTGAAAGGAGGCGTGACCTTTGAAGACGTTTAAAGTTTTTAAAGCCTTTCTCTCATAGATGCTGTCTTATTATTCTTGAGCTATATTCTGCGTCCGTAAGGGCCTTAATCTGGTTCGACGATTGGCTGGTGTCTTGCCAAACAACCCGTTGAATCCTCCTGATGAACGCCGGCGAAATTTTCTTGGGCCGACCAATTGAAATTCTCGTACCGTATCCCTCAGGGTCTTTTAAGAAATTTGCAACAGCAGTTTAACTACGCCCAATCTCATCAGTGATGGCACGTTGAGAGAGACCTTGCTTGTGAAGCTTGATAATTCTGCCACTTTCAAACTCTGTCAACTTTTTAACCTTTGTCATGTTTTAACCCAATGTAACACAGGAGATGTCAGTGGGAGATATTGACAACGCTAATGCTTGAACACGAATGACGAAACGTCGTTACGCGTTTACCAATTAACGCTTCGTTACAGTATGGTCTTAAACTTTTGATCGGCTTGTATTCAGGTTAATTTCATAGTATTCACATTTTCTCTATTAAATGTTAAAAAGTTTTTCTTTTTATTTTTTCTTTTCTTATTTTCATCTTTCGAAGCTCTATTTATGTAAATGGTTGAGTCTAACAACAAAAAATGCATATTTTTTCTTTCTGTTCATTGACCTTAAGATTTTGGCCAGTAGTGTATTAGTATGGATGTACCTACGTGCAATTTGAAGCAATAAATAATGATGATTACATTTTTTTCCTTTCAAAAATTTTATTTAAAATTTCAGAAAACCATCTTACTGATTTTTTATTTTATTTTTATTGAATTAATAAAATAATCTGTTATTATTCAAGGTAATACAGATTCATCATTTGAATTCACTGCATTTTTCTTTTTTTACTTTACGTTTATTTATTTAACTTTGTTAATGCTGGTCGTGCTGTGGCCTGGCATGGTCAAGCGTGTAAGGCGTGCAACTCGTAATCCGAGGGTCGCGGGTTCGCGCTAAACATGCTCATCCTCCCAGCCGTGGGGGTGTATAATGTGACGGTCAATCCCACTATTCGTTGGTAAAAGAGTAGCCCAAGGGTTGGCGGTGGGTGGTGATGACTAGCTGCCTTCCCTCTAGTCTTACACTGCTAAATTAGGGACGGCTAGCACAGATAGCCCTCGAGTAGCTTTGTGCGAAATTTCAAAACAAACAAGCTGGTCATGCTCGTAGTATTAGCAGGATATTTTGTGCCTATGCGCATACACACTATTTTCTCCTACATTTTTACAAATTAATCAATGTTAAAATCTCTCGTCATTTTGCACATGTCATTTGAACTTATAGTGACTTACAATTTTTTGAGATTTTTTTTGTTCTTTTATTTCTGGCCCGTATTTTATTCAAGTTTTCTGAATGTTTCATGTTAAACCAGTTGGCTAAAGAAATTTTTAGCGAATGGAGAATACTATTGTGGGCAGAATAAATTACATTGATTTTGATGTATGCTGAAAATGCAGTTACTTCTGTAAATTAATTTGCAAACGCAATTTTAAAATTATATTGCTTTATGATACATATCTTGTGTAATTAATGATTACCACCTGTAATAAAATATATAATAAAAAATATAGTCTGTGTGCCGAAAAAGACACGACACCTTTTCCAATTAACATAACATCCTTTCACAATCTACTGATAATAATTAGTAGATAATTATGCCTGTCAATAGGGTAGAAATTTAACTTTTCTTTTGTTTTAATATAAACTTTCAATAATAACGAATGTGTGTAATTAATGTTTACATACTTATGGTGTGGAGATTAGATTAGGTGTGCTGATTAGAGATAGGCTAATACCTATATTATGGATTCCGAGTTGAAATAATACGGACAATATAGCTTATTGATGACATGGTTGGCTTAAGTTTTGAAACCAACGATGAAAATACTGTTTGTTATCCTTGACAAAGCGAGTGTCTGACTGAGATAAAATAAAAGTGGCTCGAATTAATGGAGAAAATAAAAATCAAAGCTGGAACTCCGAAGGCAAAGTTTAAGAGCACTTTGCACAATCATTTGATGTATATTTCTGAAGTGTTTTAGGCTTGTAACTACTTGAAATAGTTGGATTATAAAAACTGTTTATGCATTGATTCTGAGTTTAAATAGTTTATCACTCACTCTGCCAATTACAGTTTGTTTCTAGTTAGTGATAATTTAGTCTAAAATTGTGGAAAGGAATAGGAGAATTTACTTTGGACCTAGATATTTTGTCGCTAATATTGAGAGTGATGTCCATATTTTAAATCAATTCTTGGAACTATGAAGTAAATGAGCACCTCGACAGACAAACCATGATTAACCCAGCACAACGTTTAGTGGTTACTCTCTTTATGCAGAATAAAAAGCCAATAAAGAAGGGTTATTTTGCTGTTGAGTGGCCTGAATGTTCTAAGGGTAGTTAACATGAGATTTTAACACGTACATTATTGAACCCAAATATCGGAAGGTATTGTGTGGGGTCATCAGTGATCAAAGAGAATAGCGAGATGAGCACGCAGGAATAATTCTGATGCATTTCATTCTAATGTAGTAAGGAAGATCCAGTGACACGATGTACCAGATTTTGGTTAAAGTCAGGAGCCCCTTTAGTAACTAAATCATATCAATGAAACTCCAAAATGAAACAGCAATAAATGTCCTAGTAAATCAACTAATTACAACTTTTCGAACATTTATATGTTAAAGTATGCATATTACATTAGTTTTAGTTTGTAAGTACGAACATTTAGCTCGTCATCTTCAGACTGGAATAGTCATTGGCATGACAACAGAAGAATAAGTGAAACAAAAACTGAATAAATTGCAATGTTACTACCATACTGGTCCTAAGAAATCATTGATTTAATTTAATCGTGTGTTATTTGTTATTGGAGAAAGCTTCTTTACTTATTTTGTTAAAAGATTAATTTCTGTTTATTTTCGAAAATACAAAAGCAGGCAATCAACTTTTAATATTTCTTCACAACTTTTATTTAAATATAATTTTTGTGTGTATGGTTTAATTTTTAATGCGTATCATCTCTTGAAACCATTAAAACATTTAGATGGACTCCTGGATGAATGAAAAGCACGTATTCTTGCAGATATATTTTACATATAAGTATATCTATATACGAGCTTTAGTTTTAAATACGCACTGCCAACAAGAACAAAGAAAAAGTCTATGTTGTCACGTGACAATATATCATAACATCTGCTTCATGCGACTTTTGTGTGGCCAATTGTAAGTGACATTTGCTATAGGCCTAGGATGCAGAATTTGCTTGCCATATTTTTTTATTCTTCTCATAACATCTGTCACAAAACTGTGCTTACGTTGATCTTTGAATAGGTTCGACTCACCTTTCCAGTTCGATAACACAAACATACTAGCTATTGAACTTGCATCTCGACATTTACGAAAAATATAATTTACAGTAAATTTAC
Source organism: Carcinoscorpius rotundicauda (assembly GCA_011833715.1). Taxonomy (NCBI): domain Eukaryota; kingdom Metazoa; phylum Arthropoda; class Merostomata; order Xiphosura; family Limulidae; genus Carcinoscorpius; species Carcinoscorpius rotundicauda. The sequence continues at coordinate 52,806,618 of CM022399.1, read as the reverse complement.
AGTTACTTTTTAGGTAAAAGCTCTTAAATGCAGAAAAAAGTAATCTTCCTGGGACTTTTTACTCTAGCATTGATTTATTTCTATCTAAATATCATTAACTTATATTTTCTTTTTCGGGATGACGAAACTCGCAACTATAAGGATGCCAATACCATTACGAGTAGGAACTTCGGAAAGAAGTAAGTTTATCTTTATTATTAACTTTATTAACTTTGTTATTAACTTTCATTAATAAGCATCTATCTATATAAACAGCTCCTTTTTTCCAAACTTGCATAATTTACAAATGTTTTGTATAGTTCATTTACCAAATATTATAAGTATATAATTACATATAATTTCTAAACATTTGTTTGTTTTTTTGAATTTTGTACAAAGCTACTCGAGGGATATCTGTGCTAGCCGTCCCTAATTTAGCAGTGTAAGACTGGAGGGACGGCTAGTACAGATAGCCCTCGAGTAGCTTTGTGCGAAATTCAAAAACAAAAACGTTTTCTTATTCTCTTTGGACTGATTTTCCAACTCTTTTTGTTGTTTGAGATGACTTTGTGTTTAATAAGTGATTCAATCTTTATTCTTAAATCATTGTTTGAAGGTACACATTTCAGTGTTGTTTTGCATTTAATGATCTAGTTTTCTGGTATTATGTAAAACACCCTTGATAAAAATCACACAGTTGCATAAATGAAAACTGGAGTACTCTCTCTCTCTTTATATATATCATCAACACAATGCAATGCAACCAGATAATTTTTAAAAGCAATTTTCTTTCGGCAGTGTGCGTAAGAAATAGATCATTTTATTTACCACATTAACGAAAATACATATTGTGAGGTTAAAAAACGTTCCAACTTATGCATATATTAAAATATAGGACGAACCTTTTTAGTTGAAAATTTCAACAATTTTTTTTCATTTGACGCAATTTTATTTTGTATATTTCACGTAGAGTATATTCTAAGAGACTATTAATGAGATGTCACATTGGCAAACCTATGTGTATGTATGCTGAAACATACACAAACCTGAGATTGGTTGTACTATGGAATTTTTGAATTAATATTACCGCTGTAGTTCTCAAACGAAATTACTAGTGGTCAACTGCTCACACGTGTTTCCCTAACCAATATGCAAACAAATGATTTATAAAGTTCTGTGACATTTTTTAAAACATTGTCGTAGGGTTTTATTAATTTGTTTTGCCTCAGATATCAGTTCGAAGTCACACAATTCATGAGCTTCTTTAACTGAACATAGCGATTTAACAGTCACTCATGTCATACAGTCACATCCTTTCTTTAAGTGGAGGGCACAGTTTTTGTTACAACAAGGCGCTAACATACAGACCCTCAGAATCGCAGTACAACACATTAACTATAATTAGGCAATGCCCAAAACTCATTAATTAGATTTGCGCAACATAAAAGAGAAATATATCTGAAAATTAGAAGTCAGTATTTCAAAAACCACAATAACAATGTGGAGAAACCATGACAAAATATTTTTAGTTATGAAAAAATAGTAATATATAACAACCCAACCAAACGTACCCAGGAATTAAAGTTCAGATAAAAATAAATGAAAATATATTCTTCAAAAAAAAAACAAACTCAAAAGGCAAAATTTAAGACAAATTGTTAACAAGTTTATTCCGGGTAGTTCTGTATGACATGTGTGAAACTTTGCACATTCACTGCTGAACATACAAAGTCTACAAAGGCGAAATTGACGCTCACTAGTTGAAGTTTAACGTCACTCAACATCAATAACGAGTATGCCTCCGTGAGCATCAATAACTGCTTTGCATCTCCTGCCCATGGAAGCGATAAGATGACGAATCACATCCTGTGATATGGCTGTACACTCAGCCTGCAAAGCTGCTGCAAGCTGAGGTAGAGTCTGCAGTTGAGGTTGTCGCCGTCGCAGACATCGGTCCAACTCGTCCCAAAGATATTCGATGGGGTTTAAATCTGGTGATCTAGAGGGCCAGGGAAGAACGTTGATGTTGTGGTGTCTCAAAAAGACAGTGGTGAGTCGGGCTATGTGGGGACGGGTGTTGTCATGTTGAAAAACGTCGTTGACGTTCATCATAATGGGTTGCACATGGGGCCTAAGAATCTCGTCGATGGTTGCGGAGGTCTGATCGGAAGTCCTACTACGCAGCCTTGATATGGTTGAGGTTGTAGACGTCACAGTGGTGGTCGTATTCCGAAGGTGACGTAACCGGATGTAGCGATCTTGTGCGGGCGTTGTTACACGAGGTCTGCCAGATCGTGGACGGTCACGAGTTGATCAAAGTTGTTGGTGACGATTCCATACCCTTGTGATGGTGCTTGGTGATTTCACAGCTTTGGCAACATCTGACCGAGATTCACCTGCTTCCAAGTAACCAATGGCGTTGTTGCGTTGTGCTTCAGTCAGTCTTGGCGTAACTGTATTGCGTGTCAGTGGCTTAACACTGAGCTATGGAAACCGAGAACCCATCACTTTTATAGGGATTTTGCACATGTTGCACTTGCAGAACAGGCAGATCTCTCAAACAAATTAATTGGACACGAATGCGTTTTGGCGAAAAATCCGTTGTTTTCCTCCGTTTTCAAAGTGCACAACTTTTATAGTCAGTTTGGTGTAACAATCAGTGCCTTAACACGTGTAATATCACATACTCCGAGCTTGTAACGTTATTACATATATTTATCTTTAAAATAACAAAAATATCCCTTTTGCTTTTCTTTTTTTGAAGAGTATATTATATCAACTCATTTTTACGTGATTGCTCTTTGAATTTTCAAAGTATTAAAAAGTATTCCTAGTGATTAGGACGCTCTTTGACCTGGAGTATAAGGGCAGTAGAGGTTTTACAATGTGTGACGGTCAATCACATCATTCGTTTCTAAAAGAGTAGTCCAAGAGTTGGAGGTGGGTGGTGTTGATTATCTTTTTTTAAAATAAATAAGAACAGCTGACATAGATAGCCCTCGTGTAACTATATGCAAAATTTCAAACTAAACCAATCAACGAAAGATTAACATTAACGTAACAGGCTTCTAAAAAGATTTTTAACATGCTAAAAAGCCACACATGACAAGTCGAAAAAGTTAAAGTATTTTATCTCTGAGAAAAAAAATGGAAATTTATATATGTGTTTTTAAACGAACCTACAACTTATTACTGGCCAGTAAAAACTTTAACTATGAAAACATGTTTTCAAAAGCCATGTACATAATACCCAATAAGTTTATACTCATAATTTTTAATTTAATACAATGAATTACTGATATCAGCTGTGTAAATTTTACCAGTGGCGGCGCCAATGGAGCGCTTGAGTCCTCCTCCCAAAAATGAGCCAAGTCACCCCAATATTGTTACCTACATATATTCATAAAATATGGAAAACACAATAGTCGTTGTAGCTTAACAATTAACATCAAAGAGACATAGATTTGTAGAACTCAACGTCTTTATTAAGATGAAAGATAGTTTGCCTAATAGTGACCTTACTTTTTCTCAGAGTGTATTAACTTCACATGGGATGAACAATTTCTACTATGTAAACTATGTCTTTATGTTATATTTATTTTATTTGTAGCTTTACTCTTAATGATATATTAAATGTTCAATCTAAGTTAATCTTGATTTTCTTTATTATTATGTATTACCTTGGGTGGAATTTAGGTGAGCTTAATCTTTTACATACACGCATATTTTCATAAACAGATTATTTATAATTTGTATTAATGAATTATTAATCAGAGTATGAGTTTCCAATGAAACTTGCATTGAAAACGCAGTTCAAAATGGCACACCTTTCTGAAATGTATCTTGGTATTTACATTATTCTAATTTACCATCTATACTACATATTGATGGTATTTTGGGAAGCTCCTCCACAGTTTATCTCAGCTTTCCCCTTCCCCAATGAAAATATCCTGGCGCCGTCACTGAATTTTGAATTTTACATTATTTGATTTCCTATTAAACTTGGGCTCCCCAACGAAAGGTTTATCAATCGCGTGAAATCTCGCAAATCCGCGTGACTTCAGTAAAATAAGCTTTCTTTTTAGTTAATAGCTTTGAATTTTTTATGTTTCTGACTGAAGAAATATTTTTAGATTGTACAAGCTTCTCAAAGAACGTGTTGCTAGAACACTAACGATCTTCATTTAAAAAAAATCACAACATAAATGTAATTAACCGATTATTTAGATAAATTACTCTTTTTTGTACCAAGAGTTAATCTTCTCTTTATATGCATTTGAATGCTATACAAAAGAATATTTTATTTGCAGAATATTACGGGTAAAGTAGTAACTTTTACATAGCAAACTGATTTTTTTCGAACACGGGAGTTATTAATCTTTGCTTCATTACAAACAGTTAATATAAAGTGTTATGCATAAATAGTTAAAAAGATATCGCTCACACGAAAATGTTTCTACTGCTACTCAGTATCGTAAAGAATAAGTCTTTATCTAAGTATATTCATGCATTTGCTTTTATAAACTTTCTTGCAGGTATTATGCAAGTAGTTAGTTGATATCCTTGTAAACTTTACATATGCTACCATGAACTTACAACGCACTTCTGAGGAAAAAGCGTCCCCATTAGTGGCACAACGATATGTTTGTAGACTCACACTGCTGGAACCCGGTTTCAATACCAAACAAACAAATAATAGTTACACAACTTCAACAACTATTCGATGGAAGGCTTATATTCACTTGACAGTGTTTTTGTGCTATCATTTTCCTGAAGTTCGGCTGTACCTAGGTATAAGGATGGTAGAGACTTACATCAGTTAATATCTCACTTAAAATTTTAAAAGAAATTATAATTGAAGTAAGTATTATAGGATAATTGGATATTAGAAGAAGAATTTCCATCATGGTGTAGCATTGCAACATATTGTTCTCACTCCAGATTTCATTTCCTTTGTACATGTTTTCTGCAACAGCCATTTGTCAATAGGTAGAGTTTGAAACCCGACAGCATTATTAAATACCCGAGTAATCAAGATTGTTTATGTGAATATTGATTTGAATATTGGTCCTTTACTTATGTTGGCTGGCAATATTCGATTTATTTACTATTTTTCGAACCTGTTACTTACTGATTATTAATAATTTTTTTTTTCTCAGACTTGAGTTTTTAACACATCTATTAGTAATTTATTAAAACTTCTGTTGGGTTTCTAAACAATGTTTACACTTCATAAAATTTCTAAATTGCAACAATGTTTGTTAAAATTATTTTGTAACATAAAATTAAATATGTGAACATGTATATTTTAAAAATATTTAAATATTTTTGAATGTCGTTGGCAAATTTTTAGGAAACAACAAGGACCCAAATTACGGAAATATTGTCAATAACTTGCTCAATAAATTCAAAGAGTTGGGCTGTAATATGAACTTGAAAGTTCACTTCGTACATCCCATTTTGAATATTCCCCTGAAAATCTATTTCTGTCATTGAAGGAGTCCTACCTAGATAGGTAGGTAAGTGGTTTAGTGAATCCACTAGCAGCCGCGTTCTTGATGATCCTTTACATAACACAGTTTCGACAAGAACTCAGAACTCCTCTGCAGATTGAGTTTCTATGGAAAAATCTTTTCTGGTCCAATCCAGTTGACTGTTCTTTCACTGATGATCATCGTAAATTACTTTTATTTAGACTTTCTATCCTTTTGAATTCTGTAAGTTACATCATAGATTATTTTCAATACAGCACATGGCTCTTTTCAGCATTTGCTTAATTTTGGAGTTTATATTTTCTTGTGTTAGGGATTGTACGGTTATACCATGTCACTTCAGTAGAATCTAGACTTATCAAAAATAACACTAAAGACACCCTCATTTTATCTCAGTTTAATCTAATTTTTTCCATAGGGAATGCCATATAAAACATATTTATTATTCATATCGACAAGTGCTCCTCCAACTTACAGATCCTTAGGATATGGCAGAGGATTCAATGTCTCTATGATTCATTCAGTAGATGAAGAATTATTGCTAATAACTTCTGACATGGTTGTGAAACGATCAACATATTTGTTTCCACTGATAGTTTAATCCTGTTGCTGCAATTACTGTATAATGCATAAGAATTTCTTAGTCAAAGGGTGTAGCTATTTGAAGCTAACCTGAACTCAAGTTCATGTTTCCACATGAAATCAGTTCCTAAAATGCTCTTTTCTTCATTGTCAATTACCCACTCATTATAAGGCATAGAGAAGCGTCCTAGAGTATAGATATCTTTAGTTTTTTCTAGAACTTTATATTTCCCTACTGTTAATGTCATTTCCTTTTCTTTGTCAGTCTTTGGAGGGAATTTTCTGCATTTCAACAATTGTAGCTGTAGAACCGATATTGGTCACCATACTGTAAGTAAGTCACCATTATTTTCCATCAATAAGCCCACGAGCTCATGGAAAGTTTTCCTCAAAAACATGAGCTTGTTTTCTCATTTAAGATAGATGAAATATTTCAAGTTGTACAATACCTCATAACTTCCGTTTTCTTGATTTCTCTTCAGTTCTGTCTCGTTTCTTTGATCTACTTGTGCTCTATCTTCTTGACTTAAAACATTCATTAATTTCTCACAGTCTCAGATATAATAGCCTTATTTCCTGCAGTTGTAACAGTTACCCTTTAGAAATATTTCTTATCCCATGAAGATTTTTTGTCTTCAGTTCCTGACACATATGTTCCTTCAATTTATATTTGAAACATCTACTGTCTTGTGGTTTAATTTTTGTTCTATTTGATTAGCTTTTTGATTAATTATTTCTGTTCTCCTAGAATACTGAGAGAGGAGTTGATGCTATTATAGAACCAGATAATTTCGTAACTTCTAGGTTGCTTATTTAATAGTGTATCTGGAAATTTAATGATCCAGGTTCCATTGTCAACTGGAGAGCTTCATTTAACAATGTATGCTTACTTTGCTTCTTTCTAATTCTCATTACCGTTGAATGTTATGGCGTCTATCAATTGGTCATGCACCAGCGAATACATCATTTCACGAGAAATATTTAGGTAAGCGATCAAATCTATTCTATTAGGTGACAGTTCAGCTTGGGTCTCTTCTTTCCTTCTTACTCTCCTTTGAAACTTTGTTTAGGATACTTCCTTCTAATGTAACACTTCAGGCTTATTTTATAAAGTGACTATCAAAGTTTATAGTTGGTATGGTTCTTCAAGTGGAATATTAGTTAAGACTGTCAAACATAGCTCTTTTAAAAGAACGGTAAGATGGCTTGTTGTTAACTTCCGCCTGTCCATTCTGTAAATTATTTTGAAATGAGCGTGATATGACCTCCACAGTACCTTTCCTTCATAGTCCATTGCTTTCTTGATTAGCTGTTTTTGAATTGGTTAGCTAAATTCAGAAATCTCATTTGTTAGTGCCATGGCTGGAGTAGTCCAAGAAAGTTCTTCAGTAACAGGTTTTTGCAGCAGTAATGGTAACAGGTGTAGACTAAATAAGTTCTTCTATTTCGGGAATTATATCAGATGGCATACCAAATTGGAATTTCTTAACCAATACAGAAAGCTGTGGGGCTTCTTTAGTCTTTGCATTTAATAATTCATTTCAAAAATCTTTTATTCCGTCGCTAGGGTTTTTCTAATTCAATATGCTCTTTTCTATTCCGTTGATGTTTTTCTTTGTTTCACTTTTGACTTAGTTAATTTTGTCATTGTAATCTTGCTTCACTTCAATGTTTTCTTTACAGCTTTGTTGTACTTCTTCAATTTTCTCGTAACAGCTATTACAAACTTTCATTAAACAAATGTTATTATAGTTTATCTGTGCATTCCTATTGGCTAATTCAAACCAGACTCATTTTCAATTTTAATTTCAAGTAAACTTCTAATTTACACACATTTTCGAATAGAATCATTTTTTTTACGAAGCTGGCTGGTTTCTAGTTCAAAATTGAATTCCAACTGCTTCCGAGAGCAAAGAGCTGGGTCAAAGCAAAAACATCCACTCTGAACAAGAACAAGTAAGTATTAATATACCCACACAGGATAATGGTGAAATCAAGAATAGTGAAGATACCAAGTCCCTGGTGAGGTATTCCACAATTTTAAGCTTGACTATATCAATTATCATTGTCATTACGTATATGGAAGGCAGGATACAGAAATACGGCTGAGAAGCATAAACCTTAATGAACAAAATATGCAAATGAACTGTACAAATATTTGGAAAAATTACCTGAATAACCATACAATGTATTCTTAAAAGTTATACCCTATTGTATTCTGCAATATCTTGCTGTCTAAACAGCATCGAGATATTTCATTGTTTTATTAATTTTCTCTACATTGAAATATACTGTGACGACTGAAATTTATTATATGTTTTACTTAGCTGGAAGTTTTCTACACACGTTATAAAACCAATCGTACTATCGACGACTATCTGTGGTTCGAGCAGAATAGAAGAAGCCATTATCATGATGAAATCTGCTGTGGCAATGAGTCATATGCCTTTGCATTTTATTATCATGATCAGCGAAGACGTTAACCTATTGGTGATGGAAAAGGTATTGAAAATGGCATATAGCCACATGAAAACATCTATATTTTTTCTAATAAAAGCAATCTTCAGTTATAATATTTAGTTAGCAAAACTGTTAAAATCCGTCGAAGACTTCAACATTTGTTAGTAGAAGTTTCTAATTACAATTGAAATTTTATGTATGATGAACATCAAGTCTTTCTACGAAATGTCAAGGAAAATAACTTAGAACGTTTATGATTGCTTATGTATAACAACTTTTCTTTATTTCTTTAGTCGAAGGGAAATATTAATTAAAAATATCCTCTCAATAAATGATTTATTCAATGTGAGGATCTTTCCTTAAGTGGTGGCCTGGAATGGCCAGGTGGAATAAGGCATTCGACTCGCAATCTGAGGGTTGCGGGTTTGAATCTTGGTCACACCAAACATCCTTGCCCTTTCAGCTTGGCAACGTTATAATGTGACGATCAATCCCACTATTCGTTGGTAAATGAGTAGCCCAAGAGTTGACGGTGGGTGGTGATGACTAGTTGCCTTCCCTCTAGTTTTACACTACAAAATTAGGGACGGCTAGTGCAGATAGCCCTCGTGTAGTTTTGCTCGAAATTCAAATAAACTTTCCTTAAGCGTATTCATTGTCATTAAATATAAAGTACTGATACATACATTTATATCTAAAAAGTTAAAATTAATGATGTTGATAACTTTTTACAATAAAAGCCCAAGTATAATATTTGGGGCATCTTCTGTTCATGGGCAGCACTAGAGAGAAGGGGCTTAATGGAACTGGAAATATTTTAAAATCTGTCTAAACCTATCATGAATCGCTTGCACTCAAAGACCAATGTTCACTTTTAAAGTTGGCTCACTTCCTATACACTACGCTGTATGGATGTAGAGTGTAGTCCTACATTTCTTTTTTTTTTATCTGTCCCACTCGTTCTCCAACCAGGGAAAGAGATTGGTGGCTACTCCTGGTTCCGTTACTGAGTGTTTTGCCAACATTTATATTTTACATTTAATTGTTTTTCTTGTTAAACTACTAGAGGGAGATTTTGGTTCTGTTTGAATTTCGTTCAAGCATAGCAACGTTATGCGCCTCTAATATCGTGGTGTTAAACTAGAGTGAAAGTAATTAATTAGCTCCAGAGTAATAGAGTGAATTGATACATCTCTTTGACTATTTATTTTATAATGTTTTAAAAAGTCATTATGCAAGTTATTCAAATACGTACTTTAATACACATACACCTATATCTATATGTGAGTAATACTTTCACTTCATGTTATTCTGGCAACGAAATATAATCGCAAAATTGTGTTCTTTTGAGTTAAGTCATATTCAGCTGGCAGCAATGACGACGGTTACGTATGAAATACATCTTATAACATATCCAACAACTGTGACAACAGCCGAATGGGTGGAAATGTTCAAGTGTGGCTCTACCCAAAGACTGTTTCTAGGGGTAAGGTATATAACCTGTATTACAATCTTTTACAAATATGACTTCGAATATGCTCAAACGTTTATAGAGCAAAACGCAATAACAATTTTAAAAATAAAGTGTTACATATAAAGTCAAAGATTATTTTTGTTTAGTTGTAGTTTCACGTCTTTTCAACTGAATATTTAGAATAGGTTTTTGAATCAGAATAACACATTTTTACATTTTATTCACTTACGTCTTTACGCTCTTTAGAATAATTCTCGTTTGTTAAAGGGCACGAGAAATACCAACTTTAATATTACCGTTTGGTATGCGATAATTATGAAACCCAAAAAAGAAATAGGGTGAAGGTGTGGCGGTCGTCCTCCGCTGGTACAGTGATAAGTTTACGTATTTAAAAAGCTTAAAACAGCGGTTCGATTCCACTCGGTGGACTCAGCAGGTAGCTTGACGTGGCTTTGCTATGGGAAAACACACGTATGTGCGTTGCTGTAAATTTCTTTCATGTGTGAAATGTACTTGTTAACAAAACACACTTCATGAATAAAATATGATTAGGTGAATAAATAAATGCATTTCACCTAGAAATAATTGCAATAAGAGTAACTGAAAAATCAGTGCCTGATTTAGTCAGGCAGTAAATTCAGTGTTGTAGTAGTGATCTTTTTGTTTTGATGGGGAAATAGATATATATATATATAATTGCAGTTTTTGCTTTTTGGAGCTAATTTGTGAAGTTACGCATTCCAATGAAGGACGGGATGTAATAAGGCTATCACATCATCCTAGTGGCGAATTTGTTTCTGTTGTTCAAACAGGATCCTCATGTATCCATATATGACACGTTTCTCTATGTATATATGAATAAAAATAAACAAAGTGATTGGCATTACCTATTTTGAACTGTGTTTTAATAAACATACGAATTGGCGATTTCTCAAAGTTTATTCCCTTCAAATAATGAGAACATTATTTTGTTTATTTCCTATATATATCTTTGGAATGTTTCCAGCATTTTCCCATATCAACTAAAATTGTTTATTAAGAGAAAGAGTGACAATCGATTTTAACATAACTTTCACAGCAGTTTTCCCTGCTATAGCACACTCAACAAATATTTAGAACCACTTATGTTTCATACTGGGGAAGAATGTGGAAAACAGTAGTCAGTTGTAGAGCATAAAATATTCTCAAAATGTTGTCACCCAAACCATTATGTACAGAAAGGTCAAGTTACCAGTATGCCTTAAAATATCCACTGTTTCTAATTCTGGAAGCTATTAATTAAAAACAAAGCCATAAATTTTCGAAGATAAAACATTTGCAAAGTATGCTGTACACAGTAATTGTGCCTCCCCCCTAATGGGAAAGAGGTACGTCTGTGGAGTCCCATTGCTAGAAATCAGGTTTCGATACCCGTGATTGGCAGAGTACAGATAGCTCGTTATGTGGCTTTCCACTTGTGTTATTGACTTACACCTGTCAGTATTCACTCTTAAGATTCAATGCTGAAAACATTTTGATTCTGATAGAGCACTCAATGTAGAACTAGACCTTGGCAATATGTAGGCATCCTTTTTTGTGACTTCATTCACATACTAATAAACCAGTTCTCAATATACGTTCCTTATTGATGGTAATTATCCACACATTATGATGTGCAGATAAGTTTCCTATAGTGAGGTTTGTTGTTAATATTAATTGTTAACTTGATGTTTACCAGCTGTTCACATCTTCTGAGTTAAATTTCCTATTTTTTATAACAAACTGAGTTGAAGTATTATTGCTGTAAAACTATCGGAATATCTCACAGTTTTTCGTTACTGGACATATTGTTTACACAATGAACCTTTTATTTCGATTGAGATAGACTGAGTATTTTCAGTTGAACTTCGCTCTATTAGTACAATTATTTCCTATTTACCAATCTCTGGTTAGTTCTATGTTATTTCTTTGATCTGTTTGAGCTTGAAAACTACTGATTAGGGTATTATATCCTTGGCTTGTTACAAGATGCTGATTATTCAGAATCTTTATTGAGTTTCTTAATTCTATAACAGATCCCTTTTGTTTTTGGAGAAATTGTTATTCTCTACTTGACCTGAAAATGACATAGGGAAGTCAAAACTTTATTCCTTACTTGCTTTTGTCTACAGCTCTGAGCAATATGTTCTTTCAAGATACACTTGAAACATCCATTGTCTTGTGATTTACTTCCTCCATTATGTGTGACTAGTTGTTTAACCAATCGTCTTAATTCTTCTACACTCTGGTTAAATGTAGTTACTATTATAGTACTATTAGGTCTGATGTTCCTGTAATTTCTAGATGGTGTTTTTAGTTTCGACACCATCTGGGGAACTTCCTTTAAAGATGTACCTCCACTTTTGTTGAGCCTAATTATTATATTCTCGTATGCTAGGGCATTTGTAAATTAGTTGCATGCTAATGATTTGGTGATTTCACGTAGAGCGTCTAGATAAGATAATAAGGAATGTCTTTCCAGATTTTCTGAAAGTTTGGCTAAGGTCTTCTGTTTCTGTCTTATCTCGTTCTGGAACTTTACTTTGGATGTTTATTTCTGGTGCGTTACTTCAAATATTCAGCTGGAAGGCTAGTTGATATTTTTAAATTTCTTATGAACCGACGGAATAGTTTGTTATTGACAACAATAACTTATTTTGAACTGAGCCTAATATGTCTCCCACAATACCTTTCTATAAAAGTTCTTTGGATTTCTCAAATAAGTTATATTCTTGAGTTAGCTGGCCAAATTTTGCGATTTTATTTGGTTACATGGCGGGAGAAGTTCAGAAAGGTCTTTCAGTATAAATTTTCATATTCTACATATTATAGGAGATGGTTTTAGGTTTAAAGTCTTGAGAAGTTGTAGAAAGAGGTGTAGCTGGATTAATTTCTGCATTTACAATTTGTTTTCCAGATGTTTTTCACTGATGTCCTTTTTTTACCTCAATGGTGTATACTTTTGGTATTTCAATAATTTTGTCATAAATGCTTTTTGAGTTTTACTTACATTTTATTTTGTACTACTTTAATTTTGTCAGTACGTACTTTCTGTACTTCTTCAAGCTTGTTCTTGTAAACCTTCTATACATTCCTAATGTTTAATACAGTTCTTATCTTCAATTTAGATCAAATTATTGTTTCTTTCTTTTTTAAATTATATCAGTTTTCTTTTAGTTTTATATAAGTTTCCTGCTTTGTTTGTTTTAGTTTCTTTTTCATTTTTATTCTTCCTTTCATACTTTGTTTCCTTTTGTTTATTATTCTTTCCGTTGTTTTACTTTCTGTAGCAGGTTTCCCATTGAAGTTTAGTTGAAGATGTCTTTTATTTTTACAAAAATACTGTGAAACAGTAGATTCAGGGCAGATATCTTTGGATTATTTGCTACAAATAATGTGATGTCCAGTCCACGTAACTAATTAATTAAAGTTTCACAACATTTGATACAGTCTACGAGATTTAGCCGCTAATCCAGATGTGACTTTTAAAAGACAGTTGGCATCACTATCCAGGGTAGACGGATGTTTCACACGAAAACTTGTAGCTTATCTTTCATCTCCAATAACACATGCGATCTTGAGATGGTGCTATATCTAAAAGCAACCAGTGGTGCCACTGTCGAAGGTAATTGAGATTGTATTAACACTTTCACCGCGAGAACTTCTCCTAAGCTAAATATAATCGTCTGGCATTAGACAGAGTAAAATAGTAAAAGGCCCAATACGCGATAAACGTGTTATATTAAATATATATATATAAACAGCGAATTCTTATTCAATATCATAGTTTCAGAAAAAAATATTAACATTCCAAAATTTCGTCGCGGAGCCTCAGATAACTATAGCGGAGCCCAAGGACTCCAAGGAGCATATTTATATGTAAAAACGGCTCGTTTGGGTTGAGAAAATATTTTACATAGAAGAGCGAACAACGTTTCGACTTTCTTCGGTCATCGTCAGGTTCACAAAGAAAGAGGTAACTGACCGGAAGATGACCACATGTTTGAAAGGGGTTGTGTAACTGAGGGCCGGAATGTAGAGGGCGGTGTTAGATGTTTGAATATATAATTTTATTTATTATATTAATAGAGGTATAAAGGCGTTTTTATACAGGCTGTGTTTATTTGGTTTATGCCGGTTGCGGGATTCAAATCTACATAACACATACTTAATTTTTTCAATCACATTAACTCTATACATCCCAACATTAACTTCACATGTGAACAGGAAGAAAGCAATCAAAAACATTTCTTAACCTTAAAATTACAAGAATCGACAGACAATTCAAAACAGAAATCCATCGAAAAATCACCCACACTGGACTATACATTCCTTGGGACTCAGCACATGAAACAAAACAAAAATTCAACAGACTAAAAAACCAAATAAACACAGCCATAAAACTATGCTTACCAGATAAAATTAACGATAAATTAGACAAAATAAAGCAATACTTCATCAACATCAATAAGTTTCCTCCACAAACCGTAGAAAACATTATACGCACACATCTAGACAGAAAGCAAAATCAACCAACTAAAGTAAATATATCTCACGAATTAAAAAATCACGAAACTATATAATGCTGTATACCATATATTCCTGACATCAGCAGACAAATAACCAACATTGGGCAAAAACTGGTAACAAAATATGACATTCCAGTTAATACCAAATTTATTCAAAAACCAGGCACAAAACTGATGTCTATACTATGTAAAAACTACACTGACAAACACCACACCAACATTATTTATAAATACAATGTGATAACTGCCACGACTTCTATATTGGAGAAACAAGTAGAAAAATGGAAATCAGATTCAAAGAACATAAAAAGTCAACTTCACACGTTTTCGAACACTGTAAGTCAAATAAACACAACATAACCATAAAAACACTCAAATACTAAGTGAAGAAACAAACATAAACAAATTCAAAATTAAAGAAGCCTTACTTATACAACAACTTAAACCCAAAATAAACCAATATAAAGGAACGCCTTTATACCTCTATTAATATAATAAATAAAATTATATATTCAAACATCTAACACCGCCCTCTACATTCCGGCCCTCAGTTACACAACCCCTTTCAAACATGTGGTCATCTTCCGGTCAGTTACCTCTTTCTTTGTGAACTTGACGATGACCGAAGAAGGTCGAAACGTTGTTCGCTCTTCTATGTAAAATATTTTCTAAACTCAAACGAGCCGTTTTTGCATATAAATTTCTCAACAAGTGGGTTTATCGACATCACTGATTCAAGGAGTATAGTTTTAAAAGCCATGATTAACGTTTTTACGCCTAACTTAGTTTTGATCGTTGAACAAATGCGTAACAGATCAAGTAACTGAATGTAATTTTATACTATATCGAATTATAAGTAAGGTTTCATGCAGTGATTGCCAGTTGGTTAGGGCGCTCGACTCGTTACCTGAGGGTCACGGTTTGAATCCGCATTACACCAAACATGTTCGCCCTTTCATTCGTGGGGACGCTATAATATGATGTTAAATCCCACTATTCATTGGTAAAATAGTAGTTTACGAACGGCTATATCAGATATCCTTTGTGTATCTTTGTTCGAAATTCAAACAAACTGTTCATAACTCTCTATATAATGCAAATATAATAATTTGCTTTCGAGAGTATTTTTCAGGGAATTCGTGAACTGCAAGATGACAAAAATCATGTCTAACTAAAGATAATCTTTATTCACAAAATGATTTCTCAGGTTTACTTTTAAATTTATAATACTTTTCAAGTGTTCAATGTTACAAACTCGTTGGTTGGTTATTTGAACCTGAAACGAAGGAATCTTGTTATGTAAATCATAGCTCACAAAGAATTTTTTCTTGAAACAATATTCATCCTCATCTGTTAGTACTAATATAGAAAAGGCAGAAAAATTTTTTTCAACTAGTGTTACTGGGAAGGGGGAATAATTCTAAGGAATGATTTTTTATAACCGAAATAAACTGATTTTTTCTACTTCTTTGTGCCCTGTAGAGTGCTCTCCCTCATGTTGATGCGCTGATGTATTGTGACATAGATTTAATTTTTTTACGTCCGGTCGAAGAACTGTGGCAGCATCTGGATGTTATGTCTGAAAACCAATCTATTGCTATGTCTCGGAATGCAGAAACAGAGGGAACAGGATGGTATCCAAGCCACTCCCTTCACCCTTTCTTCTCAACAACAGGTAGCATTAAATACATTAAAGTTACTATAAGACAGCCATTGGAAAAACCAACTAATAAATCGATCACAAATTTTATAACAAGTAATAAACTTGAGTTATTAGAACACCGTTATAAAATATTAATGCAATGAAGTATCATGTCATACCTTAAGTCATGTCCGAATTTACGTTCAAAAAAAGAGAAAGGATTTTAAATTATTATTAATGTTACATAATCAATAATGTGTTTTGCCATTATTAATAACTTCTTGCTGATGATTCACAAGCTTCTGAATGTCACTTCATTAAAATTTTTGGGATTTAGAGGAGAAGAGGGAAGTTTTGACATCGTCATGTGTTCCTAGCTCTTTTCCATCAAGATTGTTCTGCAAACTTTGGAATAGATGATAATCAGATGGTGAAAGGTCTGAAGAATAAGGAGGATGTGGAAAAATTTCCCAGTCTATATCTTTAATCTTTGCAGATGGGATCATTGCTATATGGGCCGAGCATTATCCTAGTGTAACACAACACCTTTACGATTAATCAAAGAAGGCTTCTTTTCTTTCAGTGCAACTTTCAAGCATTCTAACTGTTGACAAGAAAAGTCTGAGGTAATCCTAACATTGAGTGGCAGCAAATCAAAGTGGATCACACCAGCAATATTCCACCAAACGCTTAACAAGACTTTCCTAGGGTGGAGGTCCATTTTAGACTGTGCTTTAGCCAAGTTACCTGCACTAAGCCATTGTCTTCAGTGCTTAACATTTTTATAAAATATCCATTTCTCATCTCACTAACCTGTCCAAACAAAGAGAGTTACGTTCATGAGAGTGCAAATGTTTCCTCTTGGTTTTATTTAAAGTATGTCATTATATTAAAGTGAATTTTTATAAACGTCCAGGAGTAGACCTGAGTTTGAAAATAACAGTTAGTGTGGATTGTTCTATAATCCTTAATTGTGGGCTACGAAAGGCGTAGTTATGGGCCTCGCGGGCTGGATAATTGTGATTACCATAAATAACGAGCTATTAATTGTATACGCTGACTTTACTATTGTTTCAAATAACTAAGTGGGCCTTAAGGAGCAAGCCACTGAGAACGCTGGACTAAAACCTTTATTCCTTATTTCAAAACATTACTTAAGTGATTTCTTATTAAAATGCTCGTGAATTTATAAATGTTTCAGAAGGACTTGTCGGCATTAGTTTAAAATGTGAATGTTATCGAACATTTTTATTCAATTTTATATTTCATCTGTATTTATATTAATTTGATGGTTTTTATTTCAGTACACGTTTTACTGGTATTTGAAATAACATGTAATACTGTGTAGCCTTTTTTTATAAATTATATATAGGGCTGAACGCTGGAGTGATGCTGCTCAACTTAACCCGCTATCGGTATCAAGATCTCGAAGAAAGAGTTGTGACGATCTATGCGAACTACAAGAATACTTTGAAATATGGCGATCAAGACATACTCAACATACTTCTCCATAACCAGCCTGGTAAGGAAATGACACACATCAAGACTGTTTGGTTTATTTTGAATTTCGCACAAAGCTATTTGAGGGCTATCTGCGCTAGCTGTCCCTAATTTTGCAGTGTAAGACAACCCACAACAAACTCTTGAGTTACTCTTTAACCAACGAATAGTGAGGTTGACCGTCACATTATAAAACCCCTACGGCTGAAAGGGCGGGCATGTTTGGTGTGATGGGGATTCGAACACGCGACCCTCCGATTACGAGTCGAATGCTTAAAACCAACTGGCTATGCCAGGCCCAGATATCAAGCACAGGACTTCTAGTTAACAAAATTATTAGCAGTCTCGCAGCTACTGTTAAGTACAATAACAGTGTGGTCGTTGCACTTAATTCATTGGTTAAAAGCTTAGGTATAAAATAATTACATGCATATTTGCACAAGTTATCAATATCACAAAAAGGGTATTTTGTAAAATTTTGAATGTATGTTTATTATTAAAACTTGGTAAAAATGGTATAGATCTTCAATCGCGTACATCAGATACTGCAAGTGGTATTTTGTTATAAACACTTGATTAAGATTGTTCAGTTTTAGTGCTAGTTTCTATAAATAAATTAAAAGGTTACCTTTGGTATTTTTTTTTGCAGGAATGATTATTTGAAAGAATTGTTGAGTTGGATTTTGAATGTAAAGCTACACAATGGGCGACATACAATTTGTCCACCGTTAGTGAGAATAACTATGCAGAGTAACCCATCGACGATTACAAGTATTTTTAGCAATTTCTTTACATATTTTCCCATTGAAAATTATCTCTTTTAAATCAGTTAATTTGTAATAGTTTTAACGTAAATCACAGTCTCTCGCAGCAATTAGGTGTATTGCTATTAATGACTAGGGTTTTGAACAATGAAAGATATAGGTGCAAAACTGCTTCGTTTTATTCAATCAGGGGTGTATTGCTGTGCTGAGATAAATCAACTGAAGTAGAGATGAAACAGGACCTGAAAGTTATAGGTCATAATTATAAATCTTGCCGCCTGGATGTGAACATGTTTACCTGGGAAACGTGCTCTGTTGTTTTATGACAGTTTTTAGGTTGGATTTGTTCGGTTTGTTTTGAATTTCGAGCAAAGTTATCCATGGGATATTTGCGCTAGCCGTCTCTGCTTTAGCACTGTAAGACTAGATGGAATGCAGCTAATCATCACCACCTACCGCCAATTCTTGTGTTACTCTTTTACCGACGAATAGTGGGATTGGCCATCGCATTGTAATATCCCTATGTTTGGTGTGACGGGATTCCCTTCCGCGACCCTCAGATTACGAGTCGAGCGCCTTAACCACTTGGCCATACCAGGCTACTGGGTGTGTGTAGTTTATAACAAAGAACCTAAATCATCTGTGTATATTTTTGAATTGTAATGTTAAATATGATTCAACAGCTCGCCTCTCGGAACAATTCGATTATATATATATATATATGTGTGTGTAAATAGTAACGTATAAGTATAAAATGTGCTATCAATTCAATCCCTTGAATCAAAGCGTGCATGTAATATGATTGTTTAGTGGGCAATTTACAACTATATCTTGTCATTTCATGTGTGATTTCAATTAAAGAAAATTGAATTGCGTTTATTTTTAAGCAGGAGACTGAATTCAGTGCATAGTTGGTAAAAATATTTGCTTTTCGACGCAGTGGGTGCATCCAGCACATTAGAGCGTACAACTTCGTTAAGTTCTCATAGGGAATTTGTCCGCTAGATGGCATTATTTCTTATTTCACTGAGTGCGACAAAAGACACCATCAAAATAAACATCACCCGCCGTCAACCTTTGGACTACTCTTTTATGAACAAAATGTGGGACTAACCGTCACATAATAATGCCAATATGGCTAAAAAGACAAGCATATGTTGTATGAGGAGAGTTCGAACCTGTGATTACGAGTCGAATGCCCTACCAATCTGACCATCTCAAAGCTGGTGCTGAGACACGAGAGAAGAAAACCCGTTATATGTGTATAAAGAAATAGAGAGTAAAATGAATGAATGTAATGCGAACAAGTAAAAGTCGTGCAATTCAGCTTCACGTGAACTTGTGACAAATTCTTTTGTTGTCTGAATTAATTAACGTTGCTGTTATCTACTCTGTAATCGAAGAAAGAATAGCTTGCATTTGATACCAGACTACCAAATCATCTGCTGATGTGTGTTTAACCTTTTCAAAAACGTTTTGTATTTATCATTAACACCTTTATATGAAACTTTTTTGAAGAACAAGGCAGGATAGAAAACGTCTTGTAAAATTATTCGTATGTCGAACTTGATTAAATGAAATATGTAAAAGATTACTGTGTCCTGCGAACCAGTTAAGATAGAAGCTAATGTAGATAATTTTTGTTTGTTTGTTGTGTATTTAGGTCTAGTTAAAGTTCTGCTAATGTAGATAATTTTTGTTTGTTTGTTGTGTATTTAGGTCTAGTTAAAGTTCTGCTAATGTAGATAATTTTTGTTTGTTTGTTGTGTATTTAGGTCTAGTTAAAGTTCTGCCATGTGCATGGAATTTTAGAACAGATTTTTGTGACGACGCTAATCGTTGTCTAGATGCAGAAAAACATGGTGTCGGAGGTCTTCACGGAAACAGAAAAATGTTTTATCGTTGGAAGATAGAACCACTATTTTCTGAAATTTACGAGAGTTTCAGAAAAGTAAGTAAACAATCTGTTAAATTGTGGATGAATTTATAATACACTAAAACGATGAAAACAAGCATTGAAAAAGAGGTGCCTGTCGATAAATATTTTAATGCACAATACATTACATGTTTTTTGTAAACCATTATCGGGACAATGAAGTTATACAAACCTATAAACACTTCTCTGTAAAAGTTGTGAAGATGAAAGGGTTATACCCCCTTTATCCATTTTTGGTTGTAAGCTGGGATTCTGTTTAGGGTGAAGGTACTTTAACTAAACTTTTAACTTTTAAATGTGATCCGTGATGTCTTAAATAAATTATTCAATAAGATGCTGAAGGCAAGTCATATCTGTAAAAATATGAGAATTTAGCGCAAGGATACATAATAATTAATCTGCGCTATCTATAGTATATAGATTCGAATCCCCAATTTTATAGTTTTGAATTAGCAAAATTAACGCTGGTCCATCACGAAGTAAAGCTGATTTATTTCAAAATGCTTGCACAAATCTACATAAGTGACTATTTGCACATAATTTCATGTAATGTTCAAGTCACGCAACTCTTGGGCAGTTATTATTTGAACAAATAGTGAGATTTGATTGTTACCCTTTTAACGCATCCATGTCCTTAAATTGCGGAGCACATTTAGTAATATTACAAGTATTCGTGACCTTGCTCAATTATTTTTTTATTTTTTTAAGTTCGATTTTGGGACAAGTTTTCACGAACAAGTGCGCGCTCATCTTGAAAAGACTCTGAAAGAGGTAGCTGAAGAAAGAACAACTCGATTCGGAAGATTTAAATGCAATAAACTATACCAAATATTTCTTGTAGGTTTACGTAATGAAGCAAGTAAACGCGGTTATTGACAATACATTTCATCAAAAATTTGCTTTTCGTTTTCATTTTGTGAATTTGTATTTTTTCTATTCCATAACTTGGCTGTATTTGATTTGGATGTTTTTATCTATACTTATAAGTGTGAATTTTGTGAATAAAATTTATTGTGATTTAATTCAGGAATCGTTTATAAATATAAAATTTATTAATGTATGGGGACGTTATAATGTGCGATTACTCTCACTATTCGTTATTAAAAGAGTAGCTTAAAAGTTGGCGCTGGGATGTGATGACTATCTGCTCTTCTTCTTATTCTTCACTCTTAAATTAGGGACGGATAGTGCACACAGCCCTCGGGAAACTTTGTGCGAAATTAAAAAACAAACAAATTACAGAGAAATTGAAAAATCAACGGTGATAACAAAATTTTCAGCTGTGTCATTAATAGTTTAGTGTGAGTAAATGTTTATTAACTCAGTTTTTAGTATTATCTGATTCTAGTATAATGAAAACAGTGTCTCCAGTGATTATCTTCCATGTGAATTAATAATAAAAACAAAACACGAATGTTTTAATGGGAAGCATTTATTAAATGTTTCGAAATCATTATAATTACAACAAAAACATACACATAAGAAGTATACAATTTTAATATATAATTATAAAACGAGAAATTGAAAAAATATGGTGCAGATGAAATAATTAATATAAGGTTAAATTTAATAAAGGCTGTGTATTATTTATGAACGGAAGGAATGATTTTATGGATGATGTTGTCCACCGCTAGTGCAGCGGTATGTCTCCGGACTTACAACGCTAAAATCAGGGGTTCTATTCCCCTCGGTGGGTCAAGCAGATAACCCTTTGTGGTTTAACTATACGAAAAAACACACAAACACACACGTATGATGCTTATTTTATTAGGGAATTTTAAAGTTGAAGAAAAAATCTGGGTGTCCTGTTTTTGTATTGAGTTGATAGATTGTGGAGTTTGGAGGGTTTGTAACCTTTCCTACAGTTTTTATAGATATGTTCATGCATTCACATGCTTGAACTTTAAGGTGACGTTTGGTTTCACCAATATAGGTCTGAGGGTTGTGGGTTCGAATCCAGGTTGCACCAAACATGCTTACCCTTTCAGCCGTGTGGGGTTATAATGTGATGGCATATCCCATTATTTGTTGGTAAAAGAGTAGCTCAAGAGTTGGCGGTGGGTGGTGATGACTAACTGCGTTCCCCCTAGTCTTACACTGCTAAATTAGGGACGGTTAGCGCAGATATCGCTCATGTAGCTTTGCGCGAAATTCAAAAAACAAACAAATAAAACACCAATATAGGAGGCCTTACAGTCTGCAAACGCGTATTAGTAGACGAAATGTCTACGGCAATCAATAAACGATGATATTTGTCATGGAAAAATAAAATTTAGTTTGAAATTCGGTTTCATAATGATTTGAAGGTCAATCTGTGGACAGTAAGTGTTACATAATTTTTCAACTATTTCGTGATAAGGGAACAGCGCCACTCGAGATATGGTAAGCAGATGTATAAGGCAAGTTTAGGTACCGTGGGTATCTTGGGTGATACCCAAGTATCTTCCATGAATACTCTGAACAAGCACGAGAACTATTTACTACTGCTTAGTAGCTTAGGTTAAAAACATTGCTCTTTTCTCTTTCTATAACTATATCACATGCAGGAAATTTGCAAATCTAAAATATTAAGAACTTGTAACTACCAAAAGACTCTCATGAAAAAAAATTGTGATCACCTGACCGGACAAGCTAAACGTAGTTGTTTGTTCTCAACAAAACTATGTTAAAAATACGTTCGACATTCTTAATGACAAAAGTAAGTTCAAACTTATAAACAAAGAATAGTTAGCTCACAGTTTACAACTTTAAGAGAAACCTCGGAGATTTCTTGGAAAAGTAAACAAAAGAAATGTTATTTCTGATAGTGTTTCCAATCATTTATATTCGACAGGTTCTCAACCTGGAATCTTATACGGGCTGTTGAAAGCTCACAAACGAGACAACCCATTCGAACAATACTTTCCGCTTTAGGCACTCACAGTTATAACGTAGCTGAATTCTTTGTAACCATCTTTAAGCCTTTTACTAGCAATGAATTTACTACATCTGACTCTTTTCAATTTTCCCGAGAAGTTGGTAAACGCTTTCCCCCTTAAAACACCACGTGATGTATAATTTTGATATTATTTCTATTTTAACTAATATTAATATTTTCACAGATGAAAACATTAATATTGCACAGCATAATATTTTCGCTAATAAATTCTCGTCAATGGACTTTCTAAATATAATTTTAAATATCTATTTGATTTTTCGACTAAAGACTTATTCTCCTCTCTTAACAATACTCTATATGAGCAAATAGATGGCGCTGCTATGCGCTCCACAATGGATCCTACTTTTGCCAACTCTTTTCCCTGTCACCATGAACATAACTGGATTGACAACTGTCTTTTAAGTTTCAAGACTGTTCCCTACACAATATATGTTGATGATACGTTCCTTATTTTCCGCCATACTAATTAATCATACTTAACGCTTCCTTAACTTACAACACATTTCTATACTGATGACTCATGAAAGCTCCCCAATGGTAGAGCAAAATGTCTCCAAACTTACGACGCTAGAAGCCGGGTTTCGACACAGTTATTGTATAAAGCTCAGAGTGGCATTGAGGACAGGAAGCAAAGCATCTGCTTGGCAAGACAATAACCTGGATATGTACCAGACTGTGCTAAATGAGGAATTAAAAAGTTCACACAAATTTTATTAAATTCAGCACAACTCTGTTGGTAGTATATTAACATTCCATGAAATTATTCGGCAAAAGAGAAAAATCGTGGAAGCTATTCATTAACACTAAGTACCATATAGTGAATCTAGGAAAAGTAAAATATAGAAAACTTTTAGAATAATATACAACCAGAAGGCCACTGGTAATATGAATAAATAAACTCTCTTCTACCTATCATAAGACAGCTAATATCTACATGGGGAGGCAACGCTTAGAGGTACAATCCATGAAATAGTTCCTAGTATTCAATTCAACGTAAAACGAATCATTGTTTTATCCAAAGCAATGATATGCATAACATTTTTTTATTGCAACCACTTTATGTTCTTTACTACAGTTTGTAATAAATTATACATCTGATAAGCTTGATCGGATATTTAATCCTAAAGTATATCAGGAGTACAAAAATGTATCTTGACACCAAACTATTTGTAAATACAGATCTCACAGAGATAACCTTTCTTCATTTACTTATATTTAACAAACAAATATTTTTTTATATTATTTTATTTATATTTTCAGCTAAAGATGGAGTAGTAAACTGGTAGTGCACTAACCTTCTGTTTAAGAGCTGGTCTTCTTAGCTTAATGGTAATATATTCTTACATTCTAATTTGGAATTGTTCCTAGGAATGGAGGATCATGTGAAAGAAACAAGAAAAACACCACATCTATAGATTCTGGTAGGTAGTACTACTGGCGCAGGTTTTAGCCTTACAGCATTGTTTTATTTGACTGCTAAACCTTGTGTTAGTTGGTTCATTTACCCCTTGTTGTATCTGTTAGCACTGTACGAGTTCCCGTGCAGCTTACCATTTACAAAATTCGCTGACTCAACTTTGTTAAGCAGTATAAAAGTGACATTAACATGTCTTTTGTATCACACAGACTTAAAATGTTCAAGATAGGAACCAAACATTTTCGTGGAAAAAGGTTAGCCAAGTCACGAACTCATACCCACTTCACCAATCTACTCATGAATTTCACGAATAAGCATGAAATGAGATTGTTTTGTATCAAAACGTAAACGTACCTTAAAAGCATCTTTCATAGTTATATCCTGTAAAATGTTGTTATTACCGAACATAAAGTAAGAAAAATGATCGGTTTTATTGTTGAGAGGTGTTTCTAAACAATGACTCGATATCATAATTTGTATAACGAACGTCACGAATAATATGAGTTTGTTTTAAGCTATTGATTAATTAAAAATTATCCTCAACTTTTTAACAATTCTCATTCTGTACAAACTATTTCAGAAGCAGAGCAAAAAATTTTGCTAGCTAATGGTTGCTTATAGATTTTAAGCTACAGTTTTGCCTAGATGTAGCAAATAAAATTATTATTACAAATATGGAATACTCTTAGTACTGTGAAGTCGATAACTGTATATTATATTAAACATCTACACATGTAATTTGTATAATGAGACAGGTTTTATAATTACCATGTCATGAACGAATTATTAAAACAACAAACAATTTTATAAGACACCTGTAGAAAAATGTGTAATTCAGCATGTCACTTAACACAACAAAACTTGACCAAAACATAAATTCTTAAACTGAAGATGACCTAAGAAGGTCGAAACATTGTTCTCTACTTATTTATAAAAGTATTAATTACCAGTACAAGCCATTCTGAGACACTTATTTTTTTCAAGTGGGTTTCTCGTCATTAAGAATTACTTCACCGCGGCGATGATACGAGAAGTGTAAGTCTTTTGTGTTTCTTTGTGTTTCTATTTGTTTTAAACTTCATTATGTTTGAACTTACTTACATCACGCCATTATTAACCGTACACGGTCGTGCAATCCTAACTAAACTAAGAAACTTAAATCAGAAAATCATTAATAGAAGAAATAACATTTATTTCAT
The DNA here is from genome assembly GCA_011833715.1 of Carcinoscorpius rotundicauda. Taxonomy (NCBI): domain Eukaryota; kingdom Metazoa; phylum Arthropoda; class Merostomata; order Xiphosura; family Limulidae; genus Carcinoscorpius; species Carcinoscorpius rotundicauda. Next base: position 52,780,688 of record CM022399.1, on the reverse strand, counting down.
CCTACAGTGAAGAAAGAAAAAACTAATCCATAATACTGTGAACATAAAACTATCAAAGAATTTTACACAGTGTACAAATATTATCAATAATTTACAGAAAAACTACAAAAATCCAAAATATAAAAAACTAAATGACCTAGAGAAACAGACAATTAATCTAGACCATCAATTGGCCTACTGCTTTTAACCAAACTTTTATGGACTCATGCAACGCTTGTTTGTTTTTGAATTTCGCGTAAAGCTACTCGAGGACTATCTGCGCTAGCCGTTCCTAATTTTGCGGTATGAGAGTAGAGGGAAAGCGGCTAGTCATCACTACCCACCGCCAACTCTTGGGCTACTCTTTTACCAACGAATAATGGGATTGACTGTACATTATAACGACCGCACAGCTGAAAAGGCGAGCATGTTTTGTGCGACGGGGATGCAAACCCGCGACCCTCATATTATTAATCGCAGGCCTTAACCAACCTGGTCATGCCGGACCCTCATACAATGCAACATCAATCAACTCAGCAGTAAGAACGACAACAAAAAGAAGGTCCACCACAACAAGAAAATAGATAAACTAAGGTGCCAACAAAATGAAAGAAAAGGGACGCCAAAACGACGAACTACCAAAAAACCTCAGTAATTAACAGATCCGACCGAAAATTAGGCAATGGAGAAATACATCTATTCAACAAAGAGCTCAACTTTGCAGTGACACCAAAAAGTATTCCATCCATTGAAATGAAAGCCTGCTTGGAAGACTTATCTAGAAGACTGGTGATCCACTCTACACAAACTGAAAACACTAACGTAACAACAAAAAACAACCACCAGAAAGAAGACAACTTCGACAACAATTCCACTGACAACCAACAACCTATCTTTCCATGTAGAACTGAAAACATCTATTTCTCTGAAACACCTCAAAACAGTATCTTAAACAACTTTTTTCAAATAATTTTCACACAAAACCATCAACATAATTTCATAGAAAAGAAATATAAAAAACAAGCTCACAAAAAGATATTAATTCTGTAAGCAACTTAAAACAAGACAACAACATCAAAATTCTAACAGCAGGTAAAAGCAATGCTATAGTTATAATGAACACGTAGGAATACATTCAGCAAATGAATAACATCTTGTCAGAAACAAACAAATTTAAACTACTAAACACAAATCCAACAAAAGCGCATGAAAACCAGTTAAACAAAATACTATTACAAATGAAAAACCAACACAATCACAGAAAACATTTATTCTTATCTACGAAAGACCGACTCATGCACACCACAACTATACGGCACCCCTAAACCTCACAAACCTGATTGTCCACTACGACCCATAGCGTCGATCTACAAATCATTTAACTTCAACCTCGCTAAATATAGAGGGTTGACATTTTCTAAATATGTAACATCAGTCGGCTACTTTCTCAAAGACTCTTTTAACTTTAAATATATTCTTAATCGACTAAATAATAAAGCCTTAATGGTCAGTTTTGATGTAATCTCCCTCTTCACAGAAGTCCCAACAACTGAATTCTGCAAGATAGCTTTAGAACTTTATATTCAAGACCCCAACCCATTTATACACATCCCCAACAACCAATTAGCAACCCTTAAAAAATTCACTACCACCAAAACTAACTTTATGTTCAGTAACCAAAACTACCAACAAATAAATGGCCTAAGTGTGGAAAATCCCGTGTCACCAGTTCTAACTAACATTTTTATGACACAGATTGAATCACAAGCGATAAATTCAGCCTTACAACCCTCACTATACTGGTACAGGTATATGAGCAACACGATTCACATCAACAGAGCAAACACTTAATTTTTTCAATCACGTTAACTCTATACATCCCAACATTAACTTAACATGTGAACGGGAAGAAAGCAATCAAATATCATTTTTTAACCTCAAAATTACAAGAACTGATACACAATTTAAAATAGAAATCGACCGAAAAATCACCCATACTAGACTATACATTCCCTGGGACTCAACACATAAAACAAAACAAAAACTGAACATATTAAGAAACCAAATAAACACAGCTACAAAACTATGGTCACCTGATAAAATTAACGATGAAATCAACAAAATAAAACAAAACTTCATCAGCATCAACAATTTTCTTCAAAAAACCGTGTAAAAAATTATACGCACACACACACCTAGACCAACAATAAAGAAAACAAACAACAATAAATCCCAAGATACAACAAACTACAAAACCTTATTTCACTGCATACCATATGTTCCCGACATCAGCGAAAAAAAATAATCAATATTTGGAGAAAAAAAACTTATAACAAAATACATCATTCCAGTAAACATCAAATTTATTCAAAAATTAGGTACAAGGAACACATATGTGTTTTTACATATATGTAAAAACTACACTGACAAACATAACACTATCATAATTTATAAAATATAATGCAACAACTGCCATGACTTCTATATTGAAGAAACAAGCAGAAAAATGTAAACTTAGATTCAAAGAACACACACACACACATAGAAACACACTTTCACACGTTTATGAACGCTGAAAATAAAATAAACACAACATAACAATAGAAAGCATTCAGATACTAAGTAGGGAAACAAATATAAACAAACCCAAAATCAAAGAAGCCTTTCTTATACAGCAACTAAAATAAAAATTAAACAAATACATAGGAACAACTTTATACCTGTACTAATTAATAACCTAACATCCAACAGCAACGTCCCCTACAGTCTCGTAATCATTTATACTCTCGTCCCTAATACATGTGTCAATCAACGGTCACATTCAAAGTCTCTTTTTCCTTACCTGAAGATGACCTAGGAAGGTTGAAACGTTATTCTCTCTTTATCAGTATATACCAACCGTTTTCAGTTACATATATTATGACCAATTGTAACATCAAATTATTATAAATAGCATATGTAACTTTATACGAGTTTATATTGAACATTTAGTACTTGGCTGGTTGGGATTACAAATTGGAGATTTTGTTGGTCCTGGTAATCTTGTAACGTTCTTCTGATTAAGATAACCCTGTACAATATGTGCACTGTGGGCAGTGGCACTGTTATTTTGGAACACAAAGTTATTGCCAAACATTTCCTTAGCAAATGGAATAAATACTCTTTCCTTGGAGGATGAATATGAGTTTTATCACAATGATGAAAAGCTGCCCAAACATATAGTGCACCACCTCCTATGTGTTCCTTGTTGGAAAGAAAGTATTCTTCCCTTATCTGTTCCCCAGGTAAACGACGAACACGAATTCTACCCTCAGCTTTAACAAGCTGGAAACAGCACTCATCTGAAAGACAAAATGTTACCAGTGTCATAACTGTATGTTAGCATGCTGTCTTTTTCAAATAACATCTTTAAGATGACGATTATGGTTAATACTGGTTTACAGATGTGTTCGTGTCGTTCTTGTCGTAAGATGTTGCAAGATTTCTTTTGACCTTGATGTGTTAACCTGATCAAAAGACGGTTACCTTGAGCAGTAGTTCTATTGTGTCTACCAGTGAACTTTCCTGGAACAATGTTTCCTGAAGTCAGATAATGTTACAAGATTCTGGAAATAGTACGCTGGAAGTACTCTACTGTTTTGATCCATTTGCTTCAGACCATTTTTGGATAGTCGAGCAACTTGACGTCCTATAACTTCTGGCATGTAACAATACATGATTGTACAACAAGTACAAAAAATTAGTCTGCACAAATTATTGATCTGCTTCAAAAAACATGTTATACCAAAATCACACCCTTTTTTTAAAAAACAGGTGTGTATGTTTGGACGAACAAATGTTCAAAAGAAATTATACAGATCAGAATAACAACTGGTACATGTTTGTCTGATCAAGCACTACCTTCTTTGTTATATTCAATAATTACTCCATGCATGCAGACAATAATATTAATATATAACAATATGTTAACATTTTGGCCAAGACGGTATGTAATGGTTTTTCGTGAAAACGCTGTTCCTTTCGTTCATCCTTAAACATGTTGTGGTTTTTCGCGAGTGACTACAAGGTAGAGAAGGTTAACCCTTTGTTGTAAAAAGGTGTTCTACACTTTGGCCTGTAAGCGTGATAACAGTGAAGGTCGAATGCCATATTTGATCAAACAAGAGTACTCAAAGAGTTGACAATGGTTGTTGTTGACCAGATGCCTCACCTCTAGACTATCTGTTCAAGATTAAGGACAGCTGGTGCCAGTAGGTAGATTTGTAGAAGTTCATGAACTTTGTCATTTATATTGTGACATAAAAGTTTGTCAATGTTGAATTAATTCAATGATGATGATGTTCTCTTTAAGTAGCGAAGATTTAAGGTGATATGCAGGATTCACAATATAATAAAGAATCTGAACGTATGGGGTTTATAATGAATATGTATGGTCAGGCAACTATTTTTTATGGTGGTGTTGAAATAAAAAAAATGAAATATTCACTTTCAAATAAGCCAAATAAGTTCCATAAAAGAGATGACATCTGGAAAACTAAATTGTGAACTTGTGCAATCAATATTGATTACTATAGGTGGTGTTTATGATGTCATTAGTATATATATGTGTGAGTGTATGTGTGTGTATCATAGAGTTGTAAAGAATAGCTTCGCAAACAAAATTGGGGGCTCATCTTACCCCCACCTAAATAAAGGCATAGGACATAACAATCTCTGTCACCACAGCAAACTTACAAGTCTATCTGTAAGTTGTGTAGTTGAAATTAAAGTCAGAACTAGTCCTGTCAATTGCCAGATGGGCTGTCTTTTGTCACGGAAGATCTTAAAAGCTTTATGTTCTTCACTTTGAAGAACTACATTAAAAAAACTAGTAATGTCGGCAGTGAGTAATATGGTAAAACCGATTGAAAATCAAAAGCGAAAAGTTAGTGAAGAACACAAGAGGAAACTTTAATTAAACTATGTGATGTTTTCAGTTGAGCAGGTTAAGGTTGAAGCGATATTGTTGTATTGGTGAATTTTAGGTACTAGATAAAACGATTACTAACATAGGATCGAGAACTACAGGGTAATATTTTCAAAGGTGAGTAGCTATAATGAAAGATGACAGTGGAGGGTGTCAAACAATTATTTGTCAATTTAAGACATGTAAAAATATTTTTCAGGTAATAGTCACTCCACCTTTCTCTGCTGTTTTGATTATGATATCGTTATGATTTACGGTATTGTTTTCTCATTGGGAAATTTGTTGACTGGAATTAATTTATTTACGGAAAGTTGAAATGAAATAACCAACATTTGAGTATGTTTTTACTGTTGGTCTCTGTGTGATTTTGATACTCTGGCCCGGCATGGCCAAGCGCGTAAGGCGTGCGACTCGTAATTCGCGGGTTCGCGCCTGCGTCGCGCTAAACATGCTCGCCCTCCCAGCTGTGGGGGCGAATAATGTGACGGTCAATCCCACTTTTCTTTGGAAAATAGTAGCCCAAGAGTTGGCGGTGGGTGGTGATGACTAGCTGCTTTCCCTCTAGTCTTACACTGCTAAATTAGGGACGGCTAACACAGATAGCCCTCGAGTAGCTTTGTGCAAAATTAAAAAACAAACAAAGCTTTGATACCTGTCGGAATTTCAACTTGCTTAGAAGTCTTACTTTAACTATAATATTAAAAGGTGAAGCAAATGTGAACAGCGCTTTGTGTTAGTGGAAGTAACTCATTTCTCTGGCTGTAAAGAATTATTCTATAACAAGAATATTTATAAAAAAACTGAGAATGTAATTTAAATTAATCTGCAGTTTTACTTGAAGTAGTAAATCTCGTGGTTTTCCTTAGAAAATAGTTTTAAGAGAAACAAATTTTAATTATAAAGGAATAGTGACATTTTGTTTCAAATAATGGCTGATCATTAATTACATTTGAAGGTTTTGTTTAAGATGGTTTTATGCTTGTGTACTTTTGGATGGATAGAGACAATATGATCTTTCTTCCAAGATTCGTATATCCAAAACCTTTATGATACTTTTATGTCGACTAACTTTTAAAGGGGTCGGCATGGTCAAATGGTCCCGCAAAAAATACTCACCCTTTTATTAACGAGGACGTTATAATGTGACGGTTAGTTTCACTATTTGTTGGTAAAAGAGTAATCCCAGAGTTGGCGGTAAGTTATTATGAATAGAGCCTTCCCTCTGGTTTTTCATCGCTAAATTAGGGACTACTAGTGTAAATAACTTTCGTGAAGCTTTGCCTGAAATTCAAAACAAACTTCTAAAGCGTTAAAAAATGTTTCATTAATATTGGATTTTCTTCTTGTCACCGTTTGTTCGCATTAATAATTTTACTGTTTTAGTTGAATTGAACGGTCATATATTCATCAAACGATATTTTATTTGTCTGCCAATGCGTATTAATTACTGTGTGAACTGTATTTCGTGACCTTTGTTTCAAGTTATACATCGTTAAATATCTGTGGTAAATTCATAAAACATGAAATTAATGACTACACTAATAAAGTAGTATCTTAATATTAAAAAAAAACTTATAGTCTTAAGCTCCAAAACACCGCCCACCAGTGGCTCAGCGGTATGTCTTTGGACTTACACGCTAACATCCGGGTTTCGATACCCTTGGTGGGCAGAGCACAGGTAACCCATTGTGTAGCTTTGTGCTTAATTCAAAAACAACAACAATCCAAAATACCGTTAATTACGTGAAAAAGATAAACAGCGCTTGATTTTAATTCTTGGTACTGTGTTCCTCAAGTGTTTAAAAAAATGTTTTTATTTTACTCAAACTGTTATTTTAATCTAACAGTGTTTTGCCTTTTTTGAAAGCGTCTCTTTCATGAATACCATAACCAATTATTCATCAATATCTGAGCGGTTATTTATTTTTTAGTGTAGAGGATGCTTACCATAACCAATTATTATTATACTAAAATGTTGTTTAATTTTTAATAATATGTTAATTTTATTTGAAGATTTGTTTGTTTTTGGAATGATACGCACAAAGCTACATAATTGTTTTCAAATAATTGATCTTATGACCACTGGTACATAAACCAGATTTTTGGCGTTAAAATCCCTGAGACTTACCGCTGAGCCACCGTGGGGCATATCCTGAGAAAAGACTTAGGCCTAAATTATCAAAATATGTTAACAACACTGTCTGCCATCTGTTTTTGAGTTTTACATTTTTGTTTAATACGTTAGTTGATTTCCTGTTTTTTCTGTAGTATTACGTATTTACCAAAAATAATTATCAAACACGTGAATAACCAGGTGAAATTGAATATAATGACATACATTCAAATAAAACGAAGAAAGTTTCTAATTCGTGAAAGTAATCTTTGGAAAGACTGGTAAGTAATACAGAAATTAATAATAAAAATAGCATAAATAATTCATAAAAACTATTAACATATCAACACGTATATAATTTTTAGCGAGGAGAATTAAATGATACCCTCAAAAACAAAATAAGTCACAGTGAACTTCAGTTGAAAAAAATTGCAGAATGCTAATGTTACCTGTGAAATATAATTTCGTTTATTTAATTAAAGTCATTTACCACAAGAATAGCGATAAACTTATAGACAGAAAAACACACAATAGTTTATTATACTTCAATATCAAGAATAGATAAAGAAAGTATCAAATACAAAACAATAAGAAATATACACATTTAGAAGACAAAGTTAAACATACGTTTAATAATATACAGCCATATACTTCAACATCAAGAACAGATACATAAAATGTCAAATATAAAACGATAAGAAATGCACACATTTAGAAGTCAGAATTAGATAAACATTAAAAATTAAACACAGAAGATTATATGTAAAGTAAAATTCAACAAAAGTAATGATATTTCTAAATTATGTGCAGTTCATTTTCTGGAGCTTTAACAATTATTCCATCTTACTTAGAATGTTATCGAGGGTAATTGATGAGTTAAGGCTCATTTAATAAATTTTTCTACACTAATTTCTTCGAAATTTGACCACTTCTCTTTGAACAAATTAAAACTGATGGACTTCAATGAGTTGATTGCCACAGCTTCTTCAGCAACCCTTTTATTGGTATCTTTCTTGGTGTTCTCATAAAAACGTCAGAATTACTTGTTTCGTCAAATTGGTCATAGTTTTAATTTTTTCCGGAGTTACAGAAATACTGGTACTTTAGTTTTCAGAAGCTTCTTGTTGAACCTTCCCTATACCAAATTCAGCAATTTTATTGCTTAAATATACTTGAGTTCTCAAAATGTCTTTTTAGATCATGATGGGTGATGATCCAATCTTGTGGGGTCAGCATTCCGCCCATCTTTTGATGGGAAAATTCACTTGTTTCTTTTTTTCCTATGGGCACTGTTTCGTTACGAGCATCTCAAAATATTTGTTAATTCAATGATATCTTAACTAACGCAAAGAACATCATCACTAAAATTAGTGGGCCGTCATGGCCAGGTGGTTAAGGCTCTCAATTCATACTCTGAGGGTCGCGGGTTCGAATCCCCATCACACCAAACATGCTCACCCTTTCAGGCGTTGGATCGTTATAATGTAACGGTTAATCCCACTTTTCGTTAGTAAAATAGTAGCCCGAGAGGTGGGTGATGATGACTAGCTACCTTCTCTCTAGTCTTACACTGCTAATTTAGAAAAAACAGAATAAAAATCTTGTTAATGTTTGATCACAGATGCTTAAGCTAGAGTCTTGGCTAAAATGCTTGCATATTTTTTAACAAATAAGATCTTTATTATGAAGATAAAATAAAATATATCTCACTGTCAAAGTGATAAATTCATGTTGTATGGAACATCTACATGTGAAATTTGTATAATGAGACAGGTTTTATGGACATCACAAACATTTTATTAGAATAGAAAACAAATTTATGAGATATTTTTGAAAAGATGTGTAACGCAACATTTCACCTATCACAAGAAAATCTTGTCAAAATGTAACGTCAGATTATTATATATATACGGTCTGTAACTTAATATCAGTCAGCTCATATCAAAGAGTTAGTATGTGATTAATCCTTCTCTTATTTTAATAACCTCCAAAAGGCAATATGTCATGTTGTTAATGAGATTATCGATGTCATACATCGTGAATGTATCCCAGCTTGTTTCAATTTTGCTCTACAGCTTTCGATGGGATTATAATCTGGAGACCTTCAAACTAATTGCGTACAATATGTGAACTGTAGGCAATGGTATTGTCATTCTGGAACACAAACCTTGTCTTAGCATATGGCAGAAGTATTGTCTCCATGTGATACCCTTAAAAGGCGCCGTCGAGGTTTCCTTGAGAGGATAAAAAGTAGTTTTTATTATGATGAATAGCTTTCGAAACATGTACTGCATCACCCCCAGTGTGAATCCTGCCATCAGTTTTTAGAAGCCGGAAACAGAACTCATCTCAAAAGATTACATCCCAACAGTGTCCTAACTTTAAGTTACCATGCTATCTTGCTCAAGTAACACTGTAATAGTGGTGTATTCTGGTTAAAACCGTTTCATTACTGGTTGGGTGGAATCCATACAATTAGTAACTACGAAAGTATCCATAATAGTAATTATCCTATGATTTTTGATACTGTAAAATATCTTAACTAAATTTTCCAAGTTATTAGTAAGCAATACTAGGCGGCTTTTGTACACGAAATACAATGCTTTTGAATTAAGTATTAAAACTTTTTAATTAAAGATTTCCTCGTAATTTATTTTTTCTTTCAGAATGTTGACTAACATGCAAAGTAATTTTTACATTAAAATTAAAAATACATTTATGCGTCATAAAATTTTCAAATTTCACATGTGAAACTTTTATATCCTTCAGATAACTATAAAAGTTTCATAAAGAAATAAATATATATTTTATAAATTATTTTCTCAATCAAATGGGAATCTCTGTACCTGTTCGGCAGATATAAATCTTTCGTTCTACAGTAACTACAAATTATAACTGGAAAACACAAATGTTTAATCTAAATAGCTCAAATGTCGTGACATTATACATTTATTTATATTTATTAAATTGATTTTTTAGACAATGCTGGTTAGTATCACAAAAGTTACAATGAAGCAGTTACTTATGTTAGCATATCCAGAAATATGAGAGTAACCTTTATAAAGTGATTTGTCTTTGATGTATTTTAGTGGACTAGTATTTTGTAAAAGTAGTCACATTTCAGTTATAGTGAATTATAAATGTTATACATTGTTACTATAAACAAATTAATTCTTAAATATTTTTTTTGTTAAAAGTAGAACAATAAATAAGTAAACTTATTTATATAATTATATCTTCTTGTTACAAGGACCTTTGTGATCATTTGCAGCGAGCAGTAGATTGTTAAGCCTTTTAAAATTTTGTACGTGGAGGATGTGAAAGAATTTTTTTTGGATTTTAAATATATGTTTTAAATAACTGTATCGATATCATAGAATTCCAATATAATTTACCAAGCTTAGTAAAGCTGTATTTGAGTCTAAAAAATACGAAATTTTGAGCAGACGAAAGATTCAAATTACTCCCTTGAAATCCTATTTTGAAAAAAGGAGATGGCGTCGATACACTTTAAAATGACTGAGAAAGACACTAGGGGACTGAGTTTTTAACTGGTTAGTCTCATGTCATAGACAGAAGTGTATATAAGGAAGCATTTCTGAAAAAGTGGAGAGGTTAGCAGGGTCACTGTGTCTGATATAGCACGTAAGGGATGTCTCGGCAAATAGAAAAGACATAAGGTTATTATTTTGTAGTTTAACTTGTTAATATCAGTGACTTAAGTTTCTAATCTGTACCAGTGCTGCATTTAACGTACCACTGATTCACCAAAATTTATGTTTAGATATTTCTAAATATTTACATTTTTAAATTGAAAATTAACTGACGTACAACACTAAAACTTGAATTACAATCTACAATTAATTACCAAATTTATAAACATAAATTAATAAAATAGTCATTGAAATAAATTTGAATGCAAGGCAACAAAAGCGATGACATGACCTTTCCCCCGTCTCGACAGAGTTAATGTCAGTTTACAGATAGTTCTTGTAAATTGATCTTCTTTGCTCAATCTTTTATTTACCGTTCGTCTAGATACCCTGAAAAAAACCTGTTCTTGCCATTCCTGTCGTAAGGTGATGCAACACTTCTTTCGACCTTGATGTGTTAATCTGATCAAAACACGCTTTTCTCGGGCAGTAGTTTTATTGTATTTAATAGTAGTCTATTCTGGAACAAAGTTTCCTGTAGTCTGATAAAATTACACTGGGGTATCCTGTCGTTCTGAAAAGGTCCGCTTGTTTCATACCATTTCTGGACAGTTGGACGTCCTGTAACTTCTGGCACATGACAAGAGATAATGCTACACCAAATACAGAAAAAATGTCTGGAAAAAAAGGTTGATCTATTTATTTTGTACAAAACAGAATAACCAAAATAACTACTCTTATATGTTTGTTCGATTATACGCTACTTTCTCTGTTACAACAAGGGTATTCACTCAGGAACTTCTCCATGCATGTAAACAATAACATCATTATGATTTATGATGTCGGGAAAACCTATTTGTAGAGAAATATGTATGAAAAACGTTCGCTCTTCCACGTAAAATATTTTCTCAACCCAAACGAGCCGTTTCTGCATATATATCATTATGATTTGTTTAATTTTCTTCTTCTGGGTGAAATCTGTGATGAGAAACTGGCTTATTATCTTGGATACAGCGATAGGTCTATGGATTTACAACGTTAAAATCAGGGATTCGATTCCCCTCGATGGACTCAGCAGATAGCTCGATGTGGGATTACTATAAGAAAACACACACACATTATCTTGGATCAGACCTAGTAGTAACTTGAAACTGTATTCTGTTTTGGACAAATTCCCAAGCAGTCAACAGACTGTCTTTACTACATGTTAACTACATAGTTTATCACAATGAACAACTTTTAGTTTAGCTCTGTGAAATACATTATTCAACTGATTTCCTTTATCCCAATCTATGTAAGTGTCGAATTGGAACTATGAGTATATTTATTTTTCTTCTTCTGCGTATGTTCGAGAATTGTTTTTGTTAGCCACAGAACTTCTCAATGTTAAACGCAGGGTAAGAACAGCAAGCTCTTGATTGTCTGTGTTGTTTTCACCATATCGGAACAGTTCTGTCATAAAATAAGTTGTGCTCTAATAAAACATGTGTTTTTGGAAGAGAGGTATAGTTTTATCTAGTAAGAGGAATTGAAACAGTGATAATAAAATTATTTTGTATATAACAACAGATAGTAGATATCTCTAAAATATTAGTATACTAAGTACTTCATTACCCCTACTCGCAATATGCGGGTTGCGGGTTCGAATCCCTGTCACACCAACGTGCTTGCGCTTTCAGCCGTGAGGAAGTTTTAATGTGACGGTCAATCCCACTATTAGTTGGTAAAAGAGTAGCCCAAGAGTTGGCAGCGGGTGGTGATGACTAATTGCTTTACCTCTAGTCAATTAGAGACGGCTGGTACAGATAGACCTCGTGTAGCTTTGCGAGATATTCAAAACAAACAAACAGAAATAATAATAGAATACTAATCTTCCTTGTTGAATATGAGTTGTACTAATAATTCATTTGTATGCATATCTTCACATGTACAAACTCGAGTAATCTTCGTAAATTTTGTCCTTTAAACATGAATAAAGGTAAATAACTTGTAAAAAGATTTTTGACTATCAGTTTGATGAAATAAATCATATCTTAAATGTAATGGCAGTTGTACAATAAACTAAAGTCAAGCGTATATGTGTCTCATCGACTCTGATTCATGATTTTTACCTCAGTGTAGCCTAAGTACCTACCTTGCAAACAAAAACCTTACATTTAATAAATAAACCATTAAATGAATATCAACTGAATATCTTCAGCACAAATTAACTGGAAGAGCTGTTTATGTTTTAAGTTTCAGTAATATTCTTAAAAGCCTGTTAAATGTACTGCATAAGTTACTATAAATGTAATGATACCCTTAACAGAAAATTAGATTCCACGCGGAAGCCTGAATAGTTGGTTACTTGTGCCAAAAAATAGGAATAGATGTTTTAATGTTCCCTTTTCTGGCATTTTTTCAGGATGACAGGAAAGAAAAGAAATAATACAATTGCTCCAGTCACCTTCATAATCACATAACAAGGAGAAAGAAAGTTATAACCTTTCGAGGAAAAATTCTTAACCAGAAGTAAGCCGACCTACAAGAGATTTATTAGTTCTGACACTTCTAAAGCAGAAAATATGACAGTACACCCAGAGTACCAGTCGTAGTTTATTCAGGGTTATGTTATCGTGAAACTCGCATGCTTTAAAAGCAACAACTCGAGGCCTAGCTTACACTGACAGATGGAACACCTACTGAGGAGAACCATTATCAAGAGCCTACCCTCCATCTCGTGTGCGTAACTCATGGCTTGTGGAGTTCGGCCTTACTCGCCACCTGCGCTGGTAACAGCGAGATCCGGGCTGGGATGAACACATCATCCTGACCTGTCAATGTTTTTAATGATTGCTGGGGCCCAAGGCTGATGCTTTACCGCCTAGTCTCGGTAGATAATACAGTGTAATTGAGAGTACCAACCATTTCTTTGATACCAGGTTGCCTTTGTTGGGACGGGTGACACAGGCACAAGCCGCCAACAAAGCTGTCAACCTACTTCTTTATTGCTTGCTTTTTCTCTCTTCATTGTCATTGTAATTTAAAGTCACAGATACTGGCTATAGTACACTGCAAGAACGTGCAAGCGGGTTATCCTAAAATTCTGATAAACAAAATTTCAAATTAGAAACGTGGTATCAGTGAGCGGAAAAGCAGCAATGAATTGATTTCCATGCTGATTAGGATAAATAATACTAAGTAGTGTTGAACAACAAATGGAAAATGCATTAACAAGTTTGAAGCGAAAGGGTTACAGCATAAACGAAGTGATTTACACTTAAAACGGTGATTATTTCTATTTATCATCGAAGGTAATAAAAAGGAGATATTTGCTTCTATCCAAGTGGGAAAAAATTCCTAAGTAAATCTACAGTTTTCTCAATATTTAAGTGAAGAATATATGTTTGTCTGTCTTTGTTTGTGCAAATCGATAAAAATATGCATAAGTTATCACAAGGTTTGGCTCTCCTCAGAGGGTGTGATCTTGATCGGGAATAGCAAACGAAAAAACACTGGCGTCAGAAAATAATTATATTATAACGTTTATCTTGCATGAATTTAAAACGATAGAAACTGCGGTTAATATGAACATTAATATTCAGTGCTCTTTAATTACAAATACGTAAAACCTTCAAAGTAATGAAATGGCTTTAAATGAAACGTTTTTCATGATACGTGAAGGTTGAATTTAATTTGCATTACTAAATAATGACAGAGAGCCTATGGAAAATAAACGTATATCAATTGATTTAATTATTTTTTCATAGCCTCGAAAGGACTTTTGAATGTAAGTTTATTTCTGTATATTTACTTTATGGTTATTGTGACAAGTTATCATTTATGATTACTCAAAGTTTTCCAAGCTGAACGTCACCTCATAAATCCAGCTAATTCCAGTTTTCTTGAAGTTACATTAACTTGTTTGTTTGACCTGGTTGTGCTCTACAATCTTAGTTTAATATCAGTTATTGGTTTCTATGGTCTCAACTGCAAAGCCAGGTTTTTCTACACCTACAGAAATTATCTTTCTTCTAATGTCGTTTGAGAGGAGCTTTTACTCTGTACAAACCTTTGCCTGCAATACATCCCTTCAAGTTATACCTGAAATATCTATTGTCCTATGGTTTTCCCCCCTTTGCTCAGTTTAATTAATACTTTATTCTGTTTTACGCTATTAATATGGGAAGTAGTGTTTCAATACAACAGAATCTAATATTCCCGTAACTTTTAGATGGCGCTGTTAGTAGTTTGTTTTCAACTTAAGACATATATTTACTTTCTGCCTATCCTCGTCTGCCACAGTATCTATAGATTGGAATTACCCAGATAACCCAGCATTTCACAAGGAACACCTGGATTAGATAAATGGGGAAACCTTCCCAAACTTTCCATAGTTTCGACTTAGGAGACTTCTCTCCTTCATACTTTGTTCTAGAACTTTGCTCAGGATACTTTTTTCTAGTGTGGCACTCTTAACCTGTTGAATAAATGAGCTACCAATGCTTAATAGTTGTTACAGTTCTCAGCAGGAAGATTTCTTAATGTTGTAAAAGCTAGTCTTTTTAAATAAGCAGCACGGTGGATGACTTGTTGGTCACTATTCCATTTATTCACTCTGAAAATGATTTTGAACTAGATCTGTCATGACTACTAGGATAATTTCCCATCACAGTTTATGGGAGCTGTATTTGGTAATTTCATAACTGGAGTAGTCCAAGAAGATCCTTTAATAACAAGTGGTAATAGATATGGATCAAGTAAGTTCTCTTATTTCATATTTTATGCCAGATGGCATTCAAAGATGATTTTCTGAGCTAATACACAAAGAAGGTACAGCTGGTTTAATCTTTATATTTAATAATTTGTTTTTACTTCTTTTATTGCATTAATGACGCAATATCCTACCTTGTTGATGTCTTTCTGTACTTACATAACCTTATTGTTGTAATTCCACTACAATATCTACAATTGTTCGTTGACCTTGTCTTCGGCCGACCTATTTTTCATTTTAATTCTTTCCTTAAAAGTACGTCGCTTTATTTTAACTTCTGTATTATATGTCTGTTTATTATTTCTGGGTGATTTTTAATTTCCTGTAAACTTCTTGATTTTTAGCCTCGTGTATTACATTTCCCGGTATTCTTTTAATTCTATATCTCTTTCTGCTAATTTTGGTTAAATTCTTATTATTTTTGTCTTTTTCTTCTTGTTCTTTAAATACTCTACCTCTTCTTGTTGTTTTATCATGTTCAGCATGTCCCATGTCTCTCTTTGTGCCCTTAGAATAGTTTTTAGTGAAAATTGAAGTTTAGTCAAAGAACTGTTTTATTTTCACTAAATGTAATTCTGTTTATAGAATTTCTGAGTCAAAGTACAAAGAGTTATGGTTAGTTTAATTTTTAAATTTAAAATAACAAGTTCACTCAAAATGTATTATGATAAATTGGTTTATATTTTAATTAAAGTTTCTAGAAGATAAAACACTGTGGAACTTGTAGATTATTTTTACAAATTTTAGTAACCGCAACTCACAAAAGTAAAAAATAAGCTTACTTGAACAGGTTTCGATATTTGTGGCGGGCAGAGCACGGATTACCCTTTGTGGAGGTATGTGCTTAACTTTAAACAAATAAACAAACTTCTCTGCTGATAAAAAACACACACTACCAGAATAGAAACAATTCAATTATCTTCTCAACTATTTTGTGTTCTCCGTTGTTCTTTTACTTATAACACACTTTCTAATTTACGAAAAATTGATATCAGTCTCTTAAAATTTACTCATCTTAACATCATCCTTTTTACCTGCTGTTTCCTCGAGCTAACATCTAAGTTACTATTAAAATACACTTTTTAACACTATCATTTATCAAATTTCAACGAATGCCCAGTGAAAATAATATGCTATCTTGAACTGCTTAAACACTGCATTTATTTTTCAAAGCAATCCCCCTTATTCGTAGTTGTTTAGTACTAAGCCTGTGCGCTTATAACGTTAAAATCCAGGGCTCGATATACCTGAAGAGCAATATGACAACTTTTATTTGCAATTTTGTTCTTTGGGTTTAACGACAAATAAAGAAGATATTTTCACTTTAAATTCTATCCTCTTCTGTGACTCAGAGGAAAGAGTGATGGTTTATAGTGCGAAAAATAATCGAGTCTCTGTTCCTTCAGTGAGCACAGCACATGCAAATAGCCGTTTTATATCTTAGCACAAACAAACAAAAACAAAGTTAAGCTCTTTCATAATATTGAACTTTTAAGTAAAATTCATTGAGTTACGAGGTGGAAAAACTGTTTGTTGTTTTACAGTAATTTGCGTGCGGATTATGAAAATATATATATATTTTCCATTTACAGAATTTTGTAGAGTAACATGGTGATTTTCATTACAAACCAATTATCATTACTTTCTTCAGAAACCTTAGGTTTGAATATATACTTCAGGTAGAAATACTATTACTTTTAATTTTATTAAAGCTGAAACTACACTTTTCTTAAAAACAATTCTGAGACCAAATATCTTCATTTCAAAACACTTTTGAAAAACACATTTTACACTAAATGTAAAAAAATATTATAAACACAAAATATGTATTAGTATTATCACAATTACTAACCTTAATATCACTATTAAACACTTCAAAGATATATTAAGGAAGCGGCCTTTATTTTTCATGCATTTAACTGTTAACTGGATAATTTTAGTATTTAGTGACAGTTTCATAATTTTGTTAATCATGGTCTTGTCCTGATGGGACTTAAAATTGAAAAAAAAAAAAGAAATTATTCCTGCTCATTTTTCGGGTTTTACCGTGGTAACTAAGAGCACTGTTAATTCTACAAACTAGCATATATATTTTTTTAAAAAAATTACTTAGAATGTGTATAAATCATTTGAAATGTACTTTGAAAAATGTTAAACACTGGAATTTCATGACATATTTTATTTAGCTCTAGGTTAAACCACAGTTAATGACTTTAGTGATATGTAAAGAATGACTGAAGCATACCTGATCACTTTACTGCTTTGTCGATGGTAGTTGTTGGGTGATTAGCTTAAACCTACACACTGGGTTATTTGCGCTATATTTGCTACGGAGTATCGAACTTCGGATTCTAGCGTTGAAAGTCCGAAGACTCACTGTTGACTCGTCGGAGAACAATTGATAATGACTAGACAGTACTTGAAGCACACCAAATATCTTTACTGGAGAGGGCAATAAAGGGAAATAAAATAGTTTGAATTTGGAATGGATGAACAGTGATTATAGTTAAGACAGTTGCAAGTTTAATGAGCACTATGCTAATTAATTACACATTAACCATGGCTTTAGTCCAAAACGCACCAGAAACCTAAAAATTTGAAATAATCAAATATATTAAAGATAAAACCGGATGTAATTATCCATACAAAACTGAGCACAAGTTTATGCATATATTCCATATACATAAGAATTGGCGGTGAGTGGTGATGACTAGCTGCCTTCCCTCTAGTCTGCTAAATTAGAGACGGCTAGCACAGGTAGCCCTCGAGTAGCTTTGTGCAATATATATAACTATTAAACGATAAATACAGTTGTACATACATATAATAAACTATTAAGCGATAAATAGTGTCGCATTTTATTTTGTTTTGATCACCACACGATGTTATTAGTGGATCGAAAAACTTTCAATCGCCTATTTTTTAAAAATTCTAATAGCTTGCAGTTAGATGACGGCCCGGCATGGCCAAGCGTGTTAAGACATGCGACTTGTAATCCGAGGGACGCGGGTTCGCGACTGAGTGTAAGAGAAAACTTGACAACAATATGAATGATATTAGCCGGTTTTAAGATTACAAAAATTGTTTGTTTAAGTTTAGTTTAGTTCAGACGATGGGAAAATGAAGATGGACCAATAGTTCTCTAGTTGTCCCTAAACGTTATGCTCTTACGTAATGTTAAATAGAATTAAAATATTAAATATTTAGAACTATAGAAGTCCTAAAAATATTTGCCGTTCAGTACTACTTCATTACCTGGTTGATACTGA
The DNA here is from genome assembly GCA_011833715.1 of Carcinoscorpius rotundicauda. Taxonomy (NCBI): domain Eukaryota; kingdom Metazoa; phylum Arthropoda; class Merostomata; order Xiphosura; family Limulidae; genus Carcinoscorpius; species Carcinoscorpius rotundicauda. The sequence goes on along the minus strand of CM022399.1, from coordinate 52,761,955 downwards.
AACTAATCAAGTTAAAAACTTCAACAACAAAAACAATACGACGTATTGCCTATTACAGTGCCAAAGTCTTCACGTCGAGTAAAGAATAATAAGACTTTATTAACATATTGTTGTTTTAAAAATTTAATAGACACTCGTGAAGTTAACAACGTTTGTAAGCAACAACACACCCTTAAGCTTCAAGTTGCCAACTTGTTTTCACACCAGTTGAGTCAACATGTTGCAACGTAATGCGTAATTTTAGGATAATCTAGATATTCTAAGAGAGAAAGAGGTTCTCGAGAATATGATCTTTGCTGTTTTATTTTCCGACGTTGGCATTTATAATATTTTGCGTTGGTGAATTACAATTTTTGATTGCGTATTTCGTTACATTTTGCACAATTTTGACATTTACTTCATCTGGACTGTTAAGTGTTTCATGTTTCTCCTGGATGCACTTCGGATTAGCCTCCGTAGTGAAGATACAGAAAATCCCAGAACCATCTGGGAAATCCTAGCCATTTCTTTTATCAAAACCAAACTCTCGACTCAGCCCTGACGCCAAGAAAACAATGTCTTCTGGGACTACAACATTAAAAAATTTTCAACTTGGGTTTTGATATTTCTTATCTAAAGATATAATATTGTCACGGTATTTATTTTTGCTTCACCGAAATATTCAGCAAATTCTTATACCTCAACCCAAATGACTCAGCCTCCTTCATCTACTTCATCTGTTGATCCTTTCTTTTTACACTCAAGGATACTGGTCCAACTCCACAATTTATAGTGTTTCTATCTTCTGTGATAGATTATCGATTTTTTTATAAAAAAATATGCATATTCTTTCTGGAAATTGCCAGTTATTCTGAACGTGCTGTTATCTGTTTCAACCCAGAAAGGTGTCATAGTCAAGAGAGTCTATCTTACTCCATATGATATCCTCCGTACTGAAATGGGATCTACTAACTCATGACTGAAAACTACCTTATAAAAACTCAGCTCTTATACTTTAAAGAAGCAGCATTCACCACTACATAAATCTCTATTATTTTCATGTGTCCTTCATGAAGTTTGTTTGTTTGTTTCTTTAATTTTGCGCAAAGCTACACGAGGGCTAATTGCACTAGACGCCCCTAATTTAGCAGTGTAAGACTAGAGGGAAGGCAGCTAATCATCACCACCAACCGCCAACTCCTGGGATACTCTTTTATCAACGAATAGTGAGATTAACCGTCACATTATAACGCCGCACGGCTGAAATGGCAAGCATGTTTGATGCGACGGGGATTCTAAACCGCGAACCTCGGATTGCGCAAGTCGAAAGCCTTAACCCATTTGGCCATGCTGGGCCTTTATGGAGTTTATCTCACCTTTTAGAATAAGTAGAGGGAAGGCATCCACATGTTCGTCTTGGCCATTTATCTCGTTACGCCTTCTTCCTGCAGTAGAAAATACGTTTAATAGTAAAATTATTATGGTTGACATGTACTCCCACAAAGGTATGGGCTAGAGAATGCTCAGCCACAGGGTCTATTGATAATTTTATTTTATGTAAAATTACATGGGATGCAGAACCCACAAAAATGATTAGCCCCTGGGCCCACACAACTTTAAATCTGCCACTGCTCCCACAGCCACCTTTCACTGAACTTACTCGCTATCTTTCCTTCTCCTTGTCAATCTGCATTAAATTATTCACCTGATGTTTGTTCTTACATCCTTCTACATAGTTCTTTCTTTATCCAGCTCCGGCATGGCCAGGTGGTTAGGGCGTTTGACTCATAATGTGAGGATCGCAGGGTCGAATTCCCATCACACCAAACATGCTCACCATTTCAGCCGAGACGTTATAATGTGAAGGTCAATCCCATTATTCGTTGGTAAAAGTGCAGCCAAATAGTTGGCGGTTGGTGGTGATGCCTAACTGCCTTCCCTCTAGTATTATACTGCTAAATTTACGACGGCTAGCGTAAATAGCCCTCGTGTAACTTTGTGCGAAATTCAAAAACAAACAAACACCTTTTTTATCCATCAACATGTTTTCTCCAGTCAGCAGTGATCACCTCTATATTCAGGTACAATAAGAGAACCAAGAATTAAAATATGTAAAACCATTTTTAAAGTTCGTAAGGCCAATCGGGCAGAATATGATTCTTTATTGCTTGAACAAATCTCCTCCCCTTATGGTCAAGTGAACATTACTGTAATTACACTTGAATAAACTCTTACCAGTGACAGTTTGATTTATATTCCTACTACGTCTTACACAGCTTATCGTTTGACTTTACTCAATCGGGTCTTGCACCTTCGTCATCATTTCTTGACTTTGTTAAGGATCCACCGTCGCACTCGAAACTCTATCTTTCTTACACGACATGACGATCTTCAACAAGCAGTCTGTAACCTTATTCGAGCGATGAATCACGAGTATTAACATATTCATCTTAATTCTATTTCTAGTCAGTTGTGAAATGCATTTGTGTTGTTACAAGGACAGAAGAGCTCCCAGACATAGACTATTCTAGCAGATAGCACTATTCATGTCACTTTCTTCGAAATTTAATTTCTAATTTCAGTTCAGGACCCACTAGATTCTGATGATCCTGTAGGCATATTAGCTCAGCATATTTTTTTCAGATTTCGCTCTTTCTGCCGGAAATTTTCAAGAAGATATTTATTAAAATGCTCTATTACTGTGAAGTATCTTCGGCTAGCTCTCAGAAAAACATGCAACACAATTACTGGTCCAGGTGGATTAACTCCAGCTGGTTTCTTATTCTTGTTTCAATATTTTACATATTCCTTCTTAGCTTGGTATTTTATCCTAGCTCCTAGAAAAAACTCCATTATTCTTATATTCTAATTAAGTGTTTTTGTCTTTATTGATTTTTACTGTTTCACTACTCACTAGTATTTTAAGTTTGCTCACTTAAATGCGTTCTCTTATATCGACTCCATGCTTTTCCTTAGAGCTATGACATTGTTCATACCACGTCGATTCTCGTCCAACCCCTTCCTCTCCCCCAAAGCTACGCAACGTTGGGGCCGGTTATAACTTGAGAGGATGACTACCTGGGAAAATCGGGTGATTATGACATTCTCATTTGAGAGGTACGGCGTGGCCAGATGATTTAAAGCGTTCGAATACTCGTTGCACCAAACATGCTCGCTCTTTTACCCGTGGGGGCGTTATAATGTTCGATCAATCCCACTATTTGTTGGTTAAAGAGTAGCTCAAGAGTGGGCGGTTGCCTTTCCTCTAGTCTTACACTGCTAAATTAGGGACGGCTAGCGCAGATAGCCCTCATGTAGCTGTACGCTAAATTCAAAATAAATTCCCACTTTAGATTCCCAGTTCATTTTTTTCAATGTGCCAATGATATTGCGCTTGTAGCCATCTGCCACACAATGATCATTTTGAATAACGCATTGCTCCTCAGACAAGAGTTGTACATTTCGGTCCCATATGTCATAAAAGCCGCGTTTTTCGCAGTCCGTTTCTGTTTATTGTCGGTGTTGACATTGTCCTCATTCTACTTCTGTATGTAGTTACAGACGTTGTTCGACAAATATCTTATCTGGAAGGCTCAGATGATAGTTCTTAAATAGAAAGCTGTCTCCCATGTATACCTCCTTCGTTGGCTACTATGAACGTCCTGAGATTGAATACACCCCTTCTATTATATAGGTAGCAGATCTTTATTCGACCCTGTCTCACATGTTGTCACACTGCTAAACTTTCTCCCTTCTCCATCGTTTAGTATTGGCTACAGGTTCTGCAACATAATGGTTTAAGAATAGCTTCACATGTTAAACTATTTACCTCCACACAAGAACTACATACCTTTCCATCGATTCTCATTTATCCATCTCCATGGTATTCTCATTTGATAAATTCGACATTGTTTTCTCAATCAAAATGCTATATTTGCCGATATAATACTATTCAAGCTTGTCCAACTGACTCACAAAACCTTATCCCCCGTTGGTGCTTCATCGCATTCTAAACCATATGGCTTCCGATTCAAAATGATGACAGACTGATTGCATGACCATTTGCGTCACTTATTGAGCTATTTCTTCCAATTTTCAATGTTTAACAATGATATTGTCATACCTTCAATACACTTCCACTTTGTTTACAGTCATATCATATCATTTTTTTCAGGTGTTCTTGTGCTTAATTTGTATTATTTAAGTACAGTTTTCATTCATCTCTTGGCTAATAACGGGAGCAATAGGTAACTAATGGCCTGCTAATTTGTAAGGTTGGATTGAAATGGCAAAACGAAGTATTTGTTTATTTTGAATTTTCGCTCAAAGCTACACGAGGGCTAATTACGCTAGCCGTCAATAATTTAGCAGTGTAAGACTAGAGGGAAGACAACTAGTCATCACCGTCCACCGCCAAGTCTTAGGATACTCTTTTACCAACGAACAGAGCGATTTACTGTCACATTATAATGCCTCTACAGCTGAAAAGGCGAGCATGTTTAGAGTTATGGGAATTCAAACCTGCGACCCTCAGATCACGAGTCATACGCCCTAATCACCTGGCCATGCCGGGCAAAAACAGAGTAATGCTTGATAATGAATAAGCCACTTTTTGGAAAATAAAAGTTTTTACGTTTTTATTACACTAAGCATAAAGAAATTGTCAAAATATTGGGTGAAATCAATGATTTTCCAAAGAGGGCTCCAGTGGTAATTAGTGGAATTAAATCTAAATTTTAAAACTTAAATTAAAAGTTAACATATTTTTTGATGTATAGACAATTCAGAAGAAGGTTTTCAAAAAGATTATGGGGGTTCTATGACCTCATCATTTATTTTAGGGTTAAGAATTTTGACATTTGTTTGCTTGCACATTTTCTTTGAATGGATCCTAGAGTACGGTATGATATCTGATGATCAGAAAAATATATTGAAAAATAACGGAAATGAATACAGAGCCTCTATTACGCTTAATACTCCCGCCCTTTCCCATTTTGCTCCTGGTTACCCCTAATTTAATAAGATGATTTGGTATATACTAAAATTGAGCTAACGCGAAAAAGAAGGTTCAAACGAAATATAGATATAACAATTTGAAAGTACTTTTTGATATTTATGAGTGCGCATCTGCATCATGCATTAATTAATTTTGTTGAAGATAAATCAATTTTAGAATTTGGAATCGTGAATGCTTTATAAAATATTCATAAAATCTGTTTAGATTTATCTATTTCTTATTAAATAAAAGCGACTGAAACTATAAAACAAAATTATTAGTTATTACTTCAATGGATTTAAAAAGCATTGTATTTTTATTGTATTTCATCACAATTATCAATGGACAATATAACACTTGTTCTCTAGGAAGTCATTTTCTTTCGCTTACTTAGTTCATCGTACAAGCCCTGTCACTAAGTTCAATTCGTAAAATGTATTTTACGAGTTCACAGTTTTAATGGTGCATAATGAGAAAATTATATTAAAAACGTTGGATAATGTAGAGAGCGTTTTTCACATCATGTGCTGGTATTTATTTTGGTCGTTGTTGATATAAAGAAAATAAGCTGAAATGGAAAAAGTGGAAGTTCAGGATGCAAAAGAATATTTTAAACAAAGAAACCTTTTACACTGTAGTCCCTCTCTTAAGTGATTTTTGGATCTAAATTAAATTACGACCAACAAAACTGGACAGTCGTTTGTCAGTTCTAAATTAGTGTGAACTCTGAGATAACGAGTAGTGGGAAAGATTGTAAATCCAACTTGAAGAAGGTGTTAGACAAGCTATGTTTATTCAACAGCAAAGTACAGGTCTTTGTTACTATGTCCAAGGAAGTATTGTGCTGTTTGTAAATTAAGTAGTAGAAGGGCAAAAACAACAAATGTGATAGCCCGACCCTTTCTCTATGGGGTGTCAGGAAGTTCGTTTTGGTTTAGCTTCCAAGGAATTCATTTGTTGATCTAAGGTCATAAGGCTGTGGGAACACTCGGTGTTTCAGGACATTCACCGCGAACTTCTCAAAACTGTAAAATTTTATTCTCCCATTTTATGTTACCTTCACTATTCGTTATTTCTAACACAAACATCTAATAACACTCACTTTTAAACATTTCATTTTTATATACTACAGAGTTTCAATATGCCCCACAATGAACAAAGTAAACATTTTTGTACAAATTACATACGTTTTTAGAAACACTTATTGTTTTTGGGAATGAAGCAACAAGAATTATTTTCTGTAGTAATATAAATTGAGATGCAAGATGGTATACGTAATTCAAATAAGTAAAACGAGAGTAAATTCCAGAGAATTTTACAGATATTTCATTTCTTCAATGTTTCGGCTTTACGCCTTCATCAAGAGTATGAATTTTGTCAATGAAATTAAGAACGTCATATTCTAAAAATTAATTTATGAGTATATAAATGCATGATCATGTTATATCGTGGAACAAAGGTATAACATAAACATAATTATTATATAAAGAAAGAATATCTTACATAGAAAAAAAAGAGCTAAAAACAGGGAAGTTTAATAAAATCAGACAGAGTAAATACGTTATTATGTACAAGAAGTTTAGTTAAGTTTAATAAAATCAGATAGAGTAAATAATTTATTATATATTAGAAGTTTAGTTAAGTTTATTAAAATCAGACAGAGTAAATAAGTCATTATATAAAAGAAGTTTTTTCTTTTAGTTACGTTTAACAAAGTGGCCATTCATTGTATTAGTTGATTGGTTTTTCTTCTATAAGAAGTGATTTCTTTAAAGTTCTGATCTAAGAAATTGTCTGTTTTTGTGAAAATTTTAAACGTTGATGAGAAAGCTGTCTTTAGTGTACCATGATTCAAGATACAGTGCTCAGTCGCTGCACATATTTACCACCTTCGTTTCGTTTATATGCATAATGTATTAATTGATACGTTCATAGAAGAGTCTTCCAGTTTCTCTATTGTAAGATGCTTTGTTGTTGTTCTGAATTAAGCACAAAGCTACACAAGGGGCTATCTGTGCTCTGCCCACCACGGGTATCGAAACCCGGATTTTAGCGTGTAAGTCCGCTGAGCCACTGGGGTGCGTAAGATGCTTTACTTGATACACATGTGAAGTAAAATGATATACGGTATTCTTTGTTAAGCACTTTTTTTCCCACTTGAGAAGTTAACAAAATAGTTTTTTTTGCATTATATATATTAGGTATGAAAGTAGATGTTGTTCATACACAATATCATCCATTTAGCTGGAGAAACCTTGCACAGTCTAATTCAATAGTTGTTGTTATTTTATTGCGTAAGTTACGTCACTGCATTTTGCTTGTTTTTCATTCCAATCTTTGTAATACCATACTTCTGTGTCCGAGCACGTTTTTGTATCCTATGTAAATGATCCACCATCCTCTTTCTTTCACAGTGTAGAATTATTTGTTTCTTACTATTTTTACTGTGTAGAGATCTGTGCACTTAAAAAAAAATTAGTATCAGGAAAGTGTTCAGGAAGACAAGTGTGGAGGTATTATTTGAAGTTTCAAGGGTTAAATTTATCTTAGGATGTACTTTTACTAAGGCGGTTGTGCAAATAAATTATGTGTACCATACCATGGTTCTAAGTACAAAATATATTTAGGCTTTACTTTTACTTTGTAAGATATTATTTCTTTATATAACAATTACGTTGATGCTATATTGTCTACGTAAGCACCATGATACACTCTTTTAAATAGTTTAATTCTTAGAATACGTCGGTCTTGATTTCAGTGACAAAGTTCATTAAAGAAACTGTGTGCTCCTGAGGAAGCTCTAAGCCTATTGGTGCTCGGATTTACTGAGAAGTAATCACGTAAACATGAGACGGTATAGGGTGAAAGGTCATATTAACAAGTCAATAAGCTATGGTTCATATTGTGTATGCTTGTAAAAATTGTTTGTCTTATTTGTTTTTGAAATTCGCGCAAAGCTACACGACGGCTATCTGCGCTAGCCATTCCAAATTTAGCAGTGCAACACTAGATGGAAGGCAGCTAGTCATTACCACCCACAGCCAGCTCTTAGACTACTCTTTTACAAACAAATAGTGGGATTGACCGTCACAGTGTAACGCCCCCATGGTTGAAAGGGCAGGCATGTTTGGTGTGACAGAGATTCGAACCTGCAAATTACGAGTCGAGTGCCATGCAGGCCCGTTTGTGAAGAAGTATTTTATCTGTTTCTGTCTTTTTGTATCTCCTTTACTATCAGAGTTCGATGTAATTTTCCATCAAATATCTCCAGAACCAGATTTTTGAATATGCAAGGTACTTCTATGGCGAATATCGGTGTACTTGAATATGACAAATGTATTGTAAAAGTTAAAATGTTAGCACATGTATTTCGTGAAGACAACGGTAACATTGTTTTATGTATATTTTTAAATAATTGCAATTTACATACACATTTCCATCCATATATAAAACTTTCAACTAACCAATCGAGAAGACTCCTTCTGTATTTCTGGTTTAAATTAAATCTTTCTGTCTTAAATATTCTCTGCACTTTTATTAACTTATCGAAAAAGCTCGGATAAAATGAAATTAATCACTATTTAGTCATTACTATAATATAAACAGTTACTGGTCACAAAATAGCCACCGCGGGTATAGAAACTTTGTTTCTAGCGTTATAAACACTAAGAATTACTACTGAGCCACCAGGGGGCGGGGGACAAAAAAGCATAAGTTTAGAAAGGTTTTTCCTTGACAAACTGATTGAAAGAGTCAGCTTGTTGAAAGAAGACTTTTGCTTATGCCATGTTAGCAGTACCAAACTTGGCAATGTTGCTTTGCACAGTTGGAGGATTCGTATGTGGTAGGTGACAGCACAGTAGCAGATACTGTACCATATCAACTTTGCACAACTTTCGACAAGGTTCCTTGACGTTTATGAGTGACGGTTATCCTGGCTTCCAATTTGTTTTTGAGGATTCAAGAGTAAATACGCTGTACACAAAGATGAAATAACACGAGAGAAGGAATGATGTTACAAACATGTCTTTCACACTCATTTAAAACTTCTAATTTTACCAATGTTCTTGCCATTTTACAAAGCTCTTACAAATACAAAATGTAAAGTGTACAAAAATCATCTCGCGATTTCTTACAATATAAGAATAATGCTTGTTTTATGAAACCTGTTGTATGTCAGCCTCATTTCCTAAATTGTCACGTAATCTACAGGGGTATTTTTAGGTTACAAGAAATGATTTAATTTTTTGTTTGTTTTTTAGTTCGAGTTTAAAGTGATGTATTCTAATTACCTTCCAAAGGATTGTTTGATTTGTTCGAATTTCGCGCAAATCTACATGAGAGCTATCTGCACTAGCAATCCCTAATTTTATAGTGTAAGACTAGAGGGAAGGCAGTTAGTCATCACCACCCACCGCCAACTCTTGGGCTACTCTTTTAACAACGAATAGTGGGATTGACCGACAGTTATAGAGTCCCCACGGCTGAAAGGGCGAGCATGTTTAGTGTGACGAGAATTCGATTACGAGTCGAGTTAGTCAAATGAAATACTTAAGTTTTATAGTGGACCAATTCCTGTTCCGGGCATTCTATTTCTGGCTAAGACATGACCAAAAAATATCATATGTGAATGTATTAAAATCCACTTTCCTGGAATAAGTTTCGAGATCACTTTTCTTATATGCCAGTTTTTAATGGAGTCTGAACCATTTGGCTAAACACCAGTAGTCATCAGCATGTATTAAACTCTTCTTGTTTTGAGATACATGATGTAAGTCCTACCAACTGCTGAATGAAATGATATAAAATTAATAAATTTCACTATAAAGTATTCTCTCATCCTTCAGGTCTAAACAAAACAACCGAGAATGCTCCAATGCTTTTAGATATTCGCCTTTAAGCTGGATCAGAAATACATTGATCCATCTTACCAAATTCACGTAGCTTTTGCCTACAATAGATCTTGGAGCTATTTCCTTTATTTCAAAAATCACTATTAGCGACTTATGTGGTAATGAATTGTACTTAACCTTTCAAAGTAACTATTCGATAAAAACAAACTTGAGAGCAAGCTCCTGAATATTTAGTGCATGTATATATCTAGATTCTCAAGATAACCGTCTCTCAGCAACCCGCAGGTGCTGTAGAAGCCACGTGTTCACAAGCAGGCACAGTGTCCTAAAGGTACTTCTAGACTTACAACTCGGTTTATATGCAGCTTGGTGTCTGGAAGAAGAAAAAGTGTTTTATGTACAGCTTCCAGTAACACATCAGCAGGTGGTATCCACGAGACTCAGTTCACAAAAATGTGGATACTGTTTTTAGTGTAGAAGAATATTTTAAACATTCGTACAGTATACTGATCGTATGCACATGTCTTTCCGCACAGCTGCTGTTCATCTGTCGTGTAGGGCATACTATCAAATAATTACTGTAATACCTATAACTTTAAAATGCCGATACTTAAGCCCAAATTACATACGACAATCTTTAACAATACTGGTAGAAAGATAAATAGTTTATTTTAAACTATTTTGGGTCTTTCTTCATTGATTACAAAGAAACTAGTGTTTACTGATGATGGTTTATCATCACTCTTCTATACTGCGATAACAAGAATATTTCGGTAATTATTAGATACTCCAAAAGGTGTACCTCATGCTTGTGAAAATACACTTGCCGTACGCTAAGTCATTATTATTTCTGAATGTGCGAATACCTCCACATGTTTTGGGCACAAAATGACAGCAGAATACTCCCAGGTTGGTCTTATGTGAAAACGGGATGAGAGTGTTCTCTCTTTCTCTTTTTGGCCTTTTTTTCAGCTGCGTTGGTTCTCATTCTGGCTTTACATTATTACGCACTGAACATTCCAGTTTCACCAAGAAACCTTTATTTCCATGTTCCACAGACCAAATATTCTGGAGACTAGTCTACCAGATTTGCTTAAAAAAACGAATGTGGTGATCACTCATGTGTATAAGTATTTTATTGGTGTAATAAACTGGTATCATTGCTATATCTGACTAAAGTTTAAAATGTGTTTTTATATCTCGATAATTCAACATTTTTTGCAACCTAGTCCAAACTATTACTTATCTTTCAGAAACAATACTGTGATATGTGTTTTTTTCTCGGAGATTATAAATGAGGCCACTTTGGTAGGTCCTGATATCACACGTTATTGTGAAAATGATTAATCTTATAAGATGCTTTGGGCCGATAAAAACTTTCTCTGTTTGTAATTGATTATTCACCTAAAGCAGGTAAGCTTTAGTTTAACTTACGGTTTTAGTTAGTTTATTTTTAAATTTCGCGCAAAGATACTCGAGAGATGTGTTGAACCTATGTGACATCAAACAATCATGCCGCGGTTTCCTGCGAAGTCGTGCTAGGACTGGTATTCAGGACAGTCCTGCAAATTCCCATGTGTCGGAAGAAATTGCAAATAGTGTAAGAAAACAGAATAAAAAATAAAAAGGTAGTAAGATAAGCTAGTGGTTTTTGTTCTTATCCACATATGAAGTAGAAAGCATAAGAATTTACAGACTTCCTCATACAAAATATTAAAAGCAACAGTATGGAATTCGCTTACAAGCGAAGTGTTATGAAATTAGTTATATTATAAAAATATTTCATTTATTAAAAATTATTTAAGAAATTCTGTGAAGTTAATATCAACTAATATTAAAGTAAAGGGCTATGTAATGACCATTAATCAAATATAAGTTATACGTAATGAGTACACTTAACATGTATCAAATATTTAAATGCATTTCTCAACACACAATATCAGAAAAAACACATTAACATGAGAATAGTGCTGTAAAATCAGTCAGTGTTTGAAGCATTATAAACACCACACATACACACTAAGATACGATATAACACAAGTAAGCAAACACATCAGGGATTTTAAACGAATCAGAAAACAAGTGCCGTACAGAAACCAACTTACAAAGCACTACCATATAAACAAGAAAAAGGGTGTTGTGAAATAAATCAGCTGATAAAATGCCTTAAAATTTATCACAACAAAAAACATAACACAATAATTTGTTAAATAACGTTAATCATCAAACAGACTATTATGAAAGTATTAAAGCCAAAGGTCTAATAAAAAGAACAATGCTTCGCAAACACAATTCATAACATTGATATAATACAACTGTACAATATAGTAAAATTAAGTGCAGTCAACAAACATGCGAGATGATATGGTATCTTACAAAAAAAGGTTATATAATTAATGAGTTTATGAAATTACACAAACTTGATGAAAAGAACCTGGAAATATTATATTGGTGATTTATCTTGGCAACCTTACAAGATTTACTCAGTCATTTAAATATTTAGGTCAGAACTCTCCAAATACACATTATAGATACACTGCTTAAATCATCCATCAAAGCTGATACATAAGGTGTTGAAAATACTTTCAGTACACAGGACACTCGTAACTAATTATTTAATGTAGGCTATAATAATATGAAGATATCACAAGCTGAAGACCTTCCACAGCTTAGAATCGCAACATATATTATTTAGTTACTTTGTTTTTAAATTTTAGTACGACTGGCTATACCAAGCAAAGGTTATAGATGAATCCGTTTGTCCAATCTTGAACTGTAATATTGATGACTTTGTAGATTCTCTCTTGCTCTGTAAGGCTAATGCATGCACGTTTATTTTTACACTTATATATTATGATCTGATGATTTAAGTTGACTTCGGTCGGTTGTTATTTCGGTAGTCACGTCAGATAGATATTTTGGAAATATGGTTGCTTTGTCAGGTGAAAAGACATTCTGAGTACTACCAGGAAAATTAAAGACTATGATAAAACATTCACCTTGGTTTTCATCAGGTGAAATTTGAAGAAAATGTTCTGGTGTTGTCTTATTCATTTTTACTTTTGAAACTACAGATAACCGGTCTGTGAATAGAAGAGTAATTAGTACCCGCTAAAGTTTCGTTTGTGTAAAGTGTCATTTTCTTTTCTATGTTGAGTCGTTTTCATTCACACGCTGTTAACAAAATCTATTCAAATATATTACTACTATTATAGTAAATTAAATGTCCTTTTAAATTAAGTTTCGGTCTGATAATTTCAGGGTCACGGCTCGAATTCCATCACTGAAAATGATTGCCTCTTCAGCCGTGGAATGTTATAATGTGACGGTCAATCCTAAGAGATAGTGGTAAGTGGTGGTATTAACTATCTGTCCTCTCTCTAGACTATCTTTTTTAAATTACGAACGGATAGCGCAGATAGCTTTTGAGTAGCTTTGCGCGAAATTCCATGAACAAATAAATTCAATTTCAGAATACGACAGACTAAATGTCATAGAACCACTGTGGTTCTGTGATCGGTCTTGTACTTGTAAATATTAAATTTGGCGTACTTTTCTTTACATTTTGTTTTGTAAAGTTAGGATTTCATTAGTACAACTCCCCCTACTGACACAATGGAATATCTGCCGATATATAATTCTAGAAATCAAGTTTCAATACCCGTGGTAGGCAGAACTCAGCTTATTGCCTTGCCGTCATCAGATATCCTTATGTATTTAATTATAAAGACACAAACACATTTAGAAAATTTCACATCAACACTTGTACCCATTTAATGACATGTTTACCTTTACAAGTGAATGTTACTACAAGACATCGAAGCTAGTCTGAACGTACTTGGTGTTACAGACTTAGTTTGCCTATGATGAATTAATAGGTATATATTGTACATGTAAATACATTATTGAAACAACATAGCTACTTACACTCTGTCATGGAGAATCAAACCACGAATTTTCAGCTTTGGAAGTCCGTAAACGTAACACTCATTTCTCTCTTCTCCCGAGTAATTTAGTAATAGCAGATGTATTAAATGTACAAGCATAACTCTACGTTAGTTAGCGAATTAACGTAACTAATCGTTTATAAGGAAAATGGGAAATATTTTAATATAAGCAAATGCTCAGAATAACATTAATATTTGAGTTTATGAAAACAAAGAAATAAGCCATAATTATTCCGTACAGTTTTGACTACTTTTTTTTGCATAAAAAGAACTCCTATTTTATATGCAAAAACGGCTCGTTTGGGTTGAGAAAATATTTTACATAGAAGGTCGAAACGTTGTTCGCTCTTCTATGTAAAATATTTTCTCAGCCCAAACGAGCCGTTTTTGCATATAAAATTCTCAACAAGTGGGTTTCTTGACATCATGGAGAGATAACTCCTACTTGCGTTTGCATAGAAGCCGGAAAATGCGCGGTTATATATAATATATTTATAAATACATAATATATGTAATAATAGAGTAAACATTATGCAAGTAGGAATATAATGCGAAAAAAAAGCATTCTACAACCGTTTACTTTCTTCCATTTTCTAATTGTAACGGATTTACTATTACACATTTATTTAATATTTATATTTGTTTCAGTTTAACATATCTTTATAAATACATGTAACGTATATTGTTAGCTGTGTATTGCGAAAGTCCCGACTGTCCTCTAAATTTGTAGAAGATTCTCGAGCGTAAGAATAAACAATCTACGATGTGTGTAAAATACCAGTGATTGCCAAGATTACTGCCAGTTGAGGTTTTGAGAATCTCTCTTAAAAAGCATAAAAGGTATTGAAATACGTGTGGAGACAGCTTTATAACGTTATTGGTATGTTACAGTCAGTATACTGTAAACCTCGAAAGCTATAGCTGTAACAAACGCTTATTAATCGAAAAACTACATATATTTGATCAGGAATATATATAGATTTTGAATATTAGAAACGTTCAACGTCAGAGAATTAACCTTGGACGTTAGTATTTCTTCAAGGACATTTGTTTTATTCGTAAGAGAAAAGTCAGCTTGTAAACGGTGTGGGGCTAGTCATTAAACTAAGTGTAACATTATCAACATATAATTCGCTCTTCGTGAACCGTCAATAAAATATTCAGTTCCAGACTGGATAGAAGACTCAGAATAGTTTTTAAGTTTGTAAAGAATTTGTATTTGTAAATCTTTATTTGCAATAACTCTTAATAATAACCGTTATTATAAATTGTACTGTCGTTTGTATATTAAAATATATTTGTGGTAAGAAAAATAAATTTGTATATCAATCTTGTTGGAAAATATCATAAATTTGATATATATTGATATTTAGTTAACTTTTAAATTGAAATTAAAATTTCCGTCTGTTTGAAATCGTAAGAATTAACACACGTAAGACTCGCCCGAAATAAATTATAATACATAACACAATGTAAAAAGATGAAAATACACTAAACCGCTTTTGAATGAGACTTATGTCATGAATAGCTTTCGACTTTATTACCCGACACATATAATACCAAAGAATCTTAATCCATGAACTGTTATAAACACACCTAAACTTCTATTCAGCAGATTTACACGTACACTCTTTTCATTTTCGTAAATTTACCTGGCTGTAATTATCAACCATCAATGTAATTATCTCATTGTTCAGAAATAAAGAAAATAATATATTGGTTTTAGGGAACTGATTGGTCTTATAGTAGAACTTTGATTCGTAACTGACGAGTCGTATTCAACTCTGTGTAATACCAGCGCAAAAACATAAATACTTTAAGCTGTGGGTTAGTTATAAGAGTGATAATCAACCACTTTACGTGAGTAGTAGAACACTGCTGACTAGTTGCCTTCGCTTCCCCAGTAGTTTCAAATTAGGAACGATAGAAAACAACAGCATTAGCTTTGCCATAAAAACAAGTACACATTGGTTACAGCATTCACACGCTGTTTGAAACAGCTTTGGAAAATTTTGAACAGAGGAAATGAGCAACTGTTTTATACCTGCTGTTTGTCTTTAAAAAGTAGATCATAGTAACTTGGAAATCACCGTCTTTTACTTTGTTTGAAATAAAATATCACATGAGTTAACCCAAGAATTACCGATGGGGTTCGGTTTTTAAAACTGTTTATTCCTCAAATGCTTGTGTGCCCATGATTAGTTAGGGGTATTAATAACAAATGAGTCTTTCAAAAAATTTATGGAAAACTTAACACTATTGTAAACAGTTTGTCGCTATATTTTAACTCACCTTGAGGGTCGTTAGATTTATACAAGGAAAGCAGCAAGAGTGATTTAAGGCAATCAATATATTATTACTATTACCATATTCCCATGTAAAGAACTAAGTACTAAGCTTACATTAAAATGACTACCGTCAAATTTAATTACTTGTTGAGACTATTTTCCGAAAATGAAATAAATGTGGATTTAACCTTGAAAAACCAACAAGATCATTCGTCAGATCTTTCTGATGGAGTTTTGTATTTTGTATTTTTAGCAATAATTTATTTTATTAGTGTGTGATTATAAACAGTTAAAAGATGTTGATAGACAAATCAATGTGCCAATAGGGGGCTGGAAAAATTGAAAGTAATTATTTATAGCAGCACCTGAGCGTGCTAAGATTATTGTCTTTATGTGTTAGTGTTAGATGTCGACCTTTCATATTTCACATTAGTGTTTCTTATTATGTTATAAATCGTCGTCGTCTTGGTCATCCATCCAAAACCATCTGTTAAAAGTTGATAAAACATAAACGGCTGTTATAATCAGTATCAACTAATAGTAGCTTGAAAGTAAGGTACTAAAGTATCCTTTAAATATATGCTACAAAAATATCTACGCAGGAGGTTTTCAGTTCAGAAACATCATTTCTAAAGATGAACATTGTGTTTTGAGGAGAGAAAAATTGAACTGTAGAAATACATACATATAAATATATTTGTTGCATAATTGTGTGAATGACTGTCTGGATTGTATTTTAAAGGCTGTTCTAAAAATATGATTTATGATGTTGTGTATCTTAATTATGGTTTGGCTTAGAACGTATTGGAACACGTCCAGACTACTTTTGGCAATATTCATTTATGCATGACAAATGTGCTCTGTTGAATGTTTTATAAAACGGTAATTTCTAAAACAACAGAATTCAAATGTAACTTCGCTTGTTTTATCCAAAGCTACACAGTAGAGTATTTACGTTCCATTAACTGTTGTGAAGGAATGAAATCCCGAACCTTAGCGTTTTAAGTCTGTAAACATACCGTTGACCCATTGAGGCGCACCAAAATGTGAGAAAACAATACATATATATTTATGTTTATCTATTATATCAGTGGAGAGTCAGTTTTATTGTACTCCATTTAGTAGGTTATCACCTACACGCTAGTTAAAAATGATACATCTCAGTGAGAAAAGGTTGGAAACAATACACTGTGAACATCTCAAAGAAAGAAGGTTGAAAACAATACACTGTGAACGTCTCAAAGGAAAATTACGAGAAAGAACGAAGCACACGTAAAGAAGATTTCAGTAAATATTTATTTAAGTGGTAATAATAATTGGAAAAGAATATTCTGAAAAGCTTTCGTTTTAAGTGGCTATTGATATTTCAAATGTGTCCAGTAGTGGTGCCGATTTTCGACCATTCGTAACCATAAACCCAGTGGGAGTTTAACTTTTTTGAGGTTTAAGGAGTTCACCTTTACTGTTATGACATTTTAATACGATACTGCCATGTTTATTCAGAAAAATATTATTTACCATAAATTAAAGAAAAGTTTTCGCATTGATTAAGACTCTGTATTGTATTTCCAAACTTTTCTAAGGAAGTCCCATACCTTGCCGGGTATTCATAGTTATACCAGCTGGTATTTTAAAGTAGAGATCACATATTCATCGTGCCTTCAACGCTTGGTAAACACGAACACGAGCAAGCTGAGATTTGCTACTTATTAGATGAGGCAGTAATGAGAGACCTTTATTCTAAGCTATTTAAATAAAGCACTTAATTCTTATTCGGAATGTTGCTAACTCTTCATTTCCCAGCTGATGACAGTTGTGGTCTCTACGAGCCTGTTTATTCTCACGCTCACAATAATTAGTAGCTAAAAACCGCTGTACACTAGCAGGTTATTTGAAGAAAATTAGGAATGTTGTTTAAAAACACGAAAGACTGACACTTCACGGCTTCAGGAATACGAACAATGGCAGGTTTTGTATTTGAACTCTGCACATGAGGAGCCATCTGCTTTGAACATTAATGACAGATTATCTTGACTGTGGCAAACAGAAACAGAATACTGCAATTAAGTCTTCCAGAATCACATCGTTACAGTTTTCTTTAGTATTAGAAATAGAGTTAGTTTTTAGGCTATAAAATCAACGATATACTGTGTACCTCCACGAATTGCCTTGGAGGAAGTGATAAATAATTAACAAACTTTTTGCATTCCTTTTAACAAACAACTTCAATGAATAACAAAGAATTAATTTTTGAAATTACATTCTTATTGAAAACTTGAAACACAAATTACCTTAAATCTTTTCACATAAATTCATATTCATAAAATTCAATTTAGCAAGAGTTTTAAAGTATTCAGTGTTTACTTTATTTGTCGTCACTGTAGTTGTTACAAAACGTTAAGTTTTCAGAAGAAAAATATTTTATTTCTGTCCTATTTTTATTTTGAAAGACGAACAGATAGAACTAGAAGATAGAAGTAATCGAATTTTTTTGTGTCGTAAATTGAAAGTTTGAAGAATATGAGGCCCACAAAGTAAAACAAAGAATAGATGTTTAGAATGCGTATCTTTATCGAACAAAAACGGAATTTTTAGTTAAACGTAACTATTTCATTATTTTAAAATTACAAGACAGTGATTTATTCCCTTTGTGGAGGAGTTGTCACCAAGATTTTATATAGCTGGCTTACAAATAACTGTAATAACAGGAATGATTACTGTTTGGAGAGTCATCAATTGTAAGGTTGATAGATTTTGATTTCGTACACTAGAGGGAAGACAGTCAATTAACAATGACCACTGTCAGCTCTTAGGCTACAACTGTCTGTTCTTGTATCTTGTAGCGCACCGACCGTCCTATATTGCAGAGAATCATGAATATTCGGATTTATAGACTAACCAGTAAGCCACGCTTGACATCCTATGGGAAGAATAAGCTGTGAAAGCTAATAAGAATTGCCTATTTTCCAAATCTGTTATAACGATAAATATCCAGCGATAACTGTACGGGGTAAGTATGAGAGCTGTACAAATACATATGCATGTCATTAGATGCAAAGACTCGTTTGTTTGTGTTAAGCGCAAAACAACACAATAAGCTAGCGGCGTTGAACTTACCGTGGGTATATCGAAACCTGGTTTTTAGCGTTATAAGCTTCTAAACGTATCGATGAGACACGAAAGCGAAGCTGCAAAGAAAGAATAAAACAGACGTATTCGAAAATAATAGTTTAAAAATTTATCTTTGCTGCGTCTATCCATTAAAGGCCAAGTTCATAATTAAAGTACATTTTAATAACTAAACATTATATGTTTTGTACAGTCATGTGTGTAACTATAAAACTGTTGTAAACAAGCGTAAAGAGTAAAGAGTTAACAACGCTATGAGCTTTAAACTCTAAACAACCATAATTTTTTGTTTCAGAGTCAACATTTATTAATAAATTTTCAACTGAATATCTTGACATTGATAAAAGGCTCACAGAACTGTTGGTAAATTGAAGTCAGATTTCTGCATCTAAGGAAAATAATTAATTATAACAGCTAATTTCTAGCTAAATCTAACAAAACAATTTATGTAAAATTTTCTATTTTATATGGCATTAAATTAAGTTGTTTATTTTACGTTTGTTTGTTTTGTATTTAAGCACAAAGCTACACAAATAGTGATCTGTGCTCTGCCCACCACGAATAACGAAAACCATGTTTCTAGCAGTACAAGTCCCTAGACATATTGATCAGGCCAGGCATGGCCAAGTGTGTTGAGGCGTTCGAGTCGTAATCCGAGGATCGCGAGTTCGAATCGTAGTCGCACCAAACATGCTCGCCCTTTCAACCATGTGGGTGTTATAATGTGACGGTCAATCCCACTATATGTTGGTAAAAGAGTAGCCCAAGAGTTGGCGATGGGTGGTGATGACTAGATGCCTTCCCTTTCGTCTTACACTGTTAAATTAGGGACGGCTAGCCCAAATAGCCCTCGAGTAGCTTTGCGCGAAATTCAAAATAACAAATAATATGTTGATGTTCCACTGGAAACGTTTATACATATAGTTCCACTTTGAGCTTTTTTATTGTCTCGTCTCGTTCATCACATGTACATAATTTTCAAGCGCTAAACTTATTGAAGTAAATGACAATTGATTGCTAATATAGCCATTCATTCTTCTCATGCTGTGTTGTGAATTATGACTGAAGCTGACACCAATCCTATTGAACACTTGTTAATAAAACACTCACTAACGATACTTATTAGCTACAACTGTAGAGTTGTTCTGGAAATTATCGAATAAACGTTATTATTACGAATATTAAAAGTAAGCAAAAATATTTTAAGGAAAGTAATAAAAAATTAGTGTTTTACGAATTAACGACATTACGCACAAACGTGATAAGACTATCAAACAATTTTGTTACATACTACATCAATTTAAGTCTAGTAACACTAAGGCGTGCTTTAAATTTAATTTTAACATGTGTGTGAAAATGTAAAACACAAATAAGTTGAAAGAGTAATAAGCGTACTTCTAATTTTGAAAGTTTCAACTATAAAGTTTGTTTAAACATTTTAATACTATCATTCATCTTTTTTTAGTTTCTTTTTGCAGAATTGGTACAGATACTGACAATCTGTAGCAAGATACTTTGAAAACGTGGATAAATGTTTGATTTGTGCCCTTATTTTTGTTAGCTTTAGATGTTATGTTCACGAAAGGTATTGAACAAATCTAATGTTACTCGGTCACTTTCTTACTTAAATGATTATTTTTGAGAGATTTGTAATACATTGTGTGTCTTTGGGATGTGTATACTTGTCGGTCATTTTTCTACTTTGTGTGACAAGCTTGACCAGTTGAAGTAACTTTCGATACGAGATAATAAAGCACTAGCTTAGGATTTTATTTAACAATTTTCCGTGAGATGTCTCCCACTTACAGCGATAAGTTTTCGAATTTACAATTCTAAAATCAGTGACTCGACTCCCCTTGGTAAACACAGGAGATAGCCCGATGTAGCTTGGCTATAAGGAAAATGCTCTATCTGAGATTCTTAAAAAAAATCAAAAAGTTGTAGTCAAGGGTACATGAAAATAAGCACCGAAAATAAAACAAATTATTTATATAAAATATACTTGAAAATCTGCAAAGTGTTGGGTTTTTAAAAGATTTTTTTTGATAAGCTATTGTTTAAATAATTTGCATGATTTTTTAAAGCCAATGAGACTTATGATATAATTTATTTTACCTTCATGTAAGCACTTAGAGCAACAACAGTGAGACTGGAAACAGAGCTATTTAGAGTTACAATAATTTTTGAAACAACAACAATTATTTAGTCTATCTGAAAGAGGTGATACTTTATCCCTTTTATTTTGTTAAACTGTAGGAAATTTTTAATAAAATAGAGAGTTTGATACGAATGTATTGTTTGTGTCTACTCGGTAACAGACCTGTAATTTGTCTGTTAATCCAAAAGGAGACAATTTGGTATGGAGTATGGTAGATTATTATAAATCTGAAGTGTTGTACGAAAATCAAATAATTTTGATGTGTTTGAATTCTGGTGAGAAAATACGGGGAATTATGTTGTAATAAAGTAAAACATAAGCAGAACACTGGAAAAATTTTACGAAAAGAAATCCAGGAAGGTGTCAAAAATGACTTAGTGAAATATTGAAATAATAGAATTTAGAAGCTGATGCTAGGTGTTGGAGAGACATAGCAGTAAAGAAAACAAATAGTCCATATAATTTTATTCTCGTGAACAACTATAATATTAAGCCACATCTAGGCCCTTTATCTGTTCACTGACATTAGTTTCATATCTTGTGACCAGCTGTTCAATTCTTGTTTTTTTAATATTTACAATAGATTAATCAGTTTATCTAGAATGAGACCATATTAGGAAACGCATTTATTATTAAACCTTTTTAACACCACTACTTAATATAAATTGGATCTGAAAATTAACGTTTATTTATACGTAGTCTTTTCTTCAATTAATTCTAAAAAAAAAATCTCGGCAAGTGGTGAAAGTATCATTATTTACAACTAGCTTAGAGAACCCGATTAGAAAACAAAACTACATAAAGAACAAGGTTAAATATTATTCTTTTTTCGTCTTTCTTTTTAAATTAAAATCTAATTGATCTCATTTTCTTTTAGTTGCTTTTTGGAAAATAATAAGTGACTCATTTAATTGGTTAAGTTATTATAACTTTAAATTCAAAGCTCAAAGCCCATACAAATTGAAAGTGTATCCTTTTTTATGTTTACTTCCTTTCTTGGGCAAATATCCTAAAACAAAAATATGTACCTCATTGAACAATTTCTAGCTACCACTATAAAGATTACGGTAATCGAGCCATTTAAAACAGAAAATGGAATATCATATTTCATGTTAAAATGTATTGTGCAGTAGTTGGGATGTTTAGAATTGTGATCAAGTTAATAGTCTAAATCGTAGTGGCGGTTGTGGTGCTTGTGTATTTAAGAAGCGTGGCAGCACTAATGTTGTGTTTAACATGTTTTTAACTTTTTTTAGGGAAATTATGGAGCCAGCAATCATCCTAAATGAAGAACGCCTGTTTTATAGAACCTCTGAATCATATATTAGAATACAGAAAAAGTATCCAAAGAAAATCAGTGGATAAAGTCTGTAAACCTAGAAGTTAAAGAAGGTGCAGAGACTTGGATGAAATTAAGAGATAACAAAAGTTGGCTTTAAGTTCAGATCCTTATATGCCAGTTGTATGACACAAACATTTTTGTCAATAGTTTATATACAAAGGAAAAATTAAGAGGCTACAAACACAGAACTATTTTCTGATGCAAGTGGTTGTTGAGAAACTGCTGTGAAGTAGGAGTTACTGCAATAAGTAGACGATGTAAGATGTCATACAGTTCCGTTATACCAATAGGCTAGACATCTTATATGTTTTTATATGAAAAGAAACTTAAAAGACATCTGATCGTTGTTACAATAACGAAAATGAATCACTTTATGAGATCTACTAATGACACAAAGAAATTCATGAAATGAACATATGTAGCAAAGATTTGTCTGAGCAATAGACCTATCATGCTGATGATCAAGGACATGAACTGGAAATGTATTCTTACAGAAGAAGCTGGCGTTGAAGTATTCAACAGTCATCTGTCGGTAGAAAATCATCATGAAAGGATAAAGCTACCTCTCATAAATCATCATGAAAGGATAAAGCTACCTCTCATAAATCATCATGAAAGGATAAAGCTTCCTCTCATATATTTTTCTGTTGCAAATTGCCTCTCCACTGTTAAGAGTAAAGCTTTGCTAGTTCATGTCAAATAAGAAAATTGTTCCTGTATCAAAAATGACACTATAATTGAGGGTAAGGAATTGAACACATATTTAAGTTTACCAGTCTCATGAAGGTACTTTCCTTTAATAGTATTATTGCTTATGATGTAGTTTGTGTTATTTTAGTTATAAATTGTTTAACGTCATTGAACATGATGCAGTTTCATGTGTGTCCAACAGTTCATGTATGTTTCTGGTCTTTTGTATGTAGGTCAGAATACACTCATATTGGAAATGAAAAAGATCTTATTATCTGAACAATTAATGGCAATGTAATAATTTACCAAATTATAGTTGTTTCTGGTGTATTTGAGGATAAAGATCAGTGTAACATTATCATGTTTGCCAAAAATTCTTCCGAGCTTAAACTAAGGAGGAAGACACAAAGACGAAATAACACTGTACTTAATAATGTTATCTGTGTTAAGATACTAATGTTAATCCTTTTTCACTAGCACAGTAAGTAAAATGGCATGTTCCAAACTTTAGATGAAAACTGGCAGAAAAGAAGCAAAAATATATCCCTAACCACGTAAATTGTGAGAAACTACACTATTGGTCCACTATATTTGAAACTTTGGTTATTTTTCATGCTGCGACTGGATGTAACATTACGTTATATTTTGTTGACTATGGAACCAGTGGCAAGGAAAATCTCTCATCAACACTATAAGGTAATAGAGACTGTGGCAAAAAAAAGAAAAAAAATTAGTTGGAAAATGTGTCTACATCATGTATGCCACATTTGAAGATAACACTATTAACGAAGCCTGCAACATCTTATTCTTTCGATGTTACTCACCTGAAGCTGTACCATGTTCTTAATTTTCACACCAACCGATCTCACACTTTTAAAGCTATACTTTTTATCAGAGATGCTCTTACTTTTCATACCAAGCGATCTCACAATCAGACAATGGCTTAGAGTTAGGCCTACTGTACCCAAACTGATCATATGCATGGTTGCCAGAATTATTGAGCTGAAAGAAAGACGACAGAAAGCTAGCACCTCAACTGATGTCTTTGTCTACATCAAAATAATCTCATGTGAATTTGCCTATTGGTGTAGGCAACTAACAAGCAACTTGAGCAGGCCGTGTAGTTTATGGTTACGCGAATTTGTTTTACGCGTTTTTGGATTGACGCGATCGATGGAATACCACCAAGTTTTCAAGTTACGTGCTTGCAAATTCGGACTAACGAGATTTTCGAAACAACGGTACAAATAGAAGCAATAATCACCATGTGCTTGAAGGTTTAGCTGATGCTAATACTTTATTACGATAATGAGACGCATGATAGTTAAAATGACAATATCATTACCGTTATCTGTGCAGTAGTAAGCTGGTCGCAGGATCGGTATGGTCATACAACGAAGTCATTAAAATCAGTTTATCATGTTTTACACTGGAGTTGATATTTTCTGTAGATATATCACGTTGACTATGTGAGCGTATAACATCATATGTATAACACTATAAATAAATGGGTAGTTTGAGACACGATGGAATGGGAGATTAACGAAGTTCGCCATCTGCAATCCATGTGAGATTATGCCGCGTTGACCTTGCGGATACTTTCAAAGGCTTTTCAGAAGTCTTTTCACTTTCATTCTTCTGCAGTATATTTATACAGTATATTAAGGCTTGACTAATGGCATTCCCACTTCGATTGCACCCATCATGTGTACTCTATGGGAAACAGTGTTTGATTTACGCGACCAATTCCTGGAGCTCAACTATCGCGTGAGTAGAGAACTATCGATATAATACTTACTTTGTGAAAAATACTCAGTAATACTGACGTTAAAGCTACTGGTAATACTACGATCTACTGCTGATGTAAGGGTTTATAGCCTCGAATATCGTTAACAACGAAGATATTCCACTGTTGAAATAATGCATTCTAATCTTTATAAGTCAGAATGTAAGAAAAATATTTTAAACTAGTTTTACTCATTACCAGACTGGTTTTTACTTTAGATATGATCGAAAGTTGATCTGAATTTATTAAAGAAAGATAATCTTAAATGTAATTTACTTCATTTCAACGAATAATGAAGAAGGTAAAAAAGAAGGGAATAAACAAGTCTCTTTAAAATTGGGTTCACTAATGGCTATTTTTGTAAACAAGAAACGTTTTACTAATAAATAACATGAATTAAAGGTAATGTATGGCGGTAAAGATCAGCGATAGCCCTTTACCGTAAAGTGAAGAAGAAACGACGTGTCTCAATAATTTAATTCAGTATTTTTTTTTCAAGCATAATGAAACGTCTCCTCAAGTCAACTACTTAAACCTCAGTCTAGTTAGTTTCTCTTTGAGCTGTTTATATCTTCAAATTCCAAGTTAGTTTTACTTGCTGTTTTCATGTAAACATATTTTCAATAGCCAGTTTATTTAGCCTTTCATTGAGCTGTTAATATTAACCATATCTTCTCACCATATTTAGTTTGATTTTCCTTGAGTTGCTCATCTGAGCAATATCTCGAAAGCAAATTTAATTAATTTTCTTGGAACACTACACGAACTACATCTTCAAAACCTCAGCTTCACAGGCTTCACCTTCAGTTTTTCTTATAAAAGGTCTGTCAAAACTAAAACCTTAAGTAGTTTCTCTGAGAGCACTTCGTATCAGCCATATCTCCAAACTCCATTTTACTAAGTCTTTCACTAACATTTTTATTTCAACCATATCTTCTCACAGTAGTCTAATGAATTTAATTTAAGCTGTTCCTATCAATCATGTCTGAAATCAAGTTTTAAATCATTTTTAGATATTCATGTCAAGCATTCCTCCAAAACAACTTACTTAATTTTTTCCTAAAATTGCTATTATCAGCCACATCTTCAATTACCAGTTTAGCAAGGTTTTTTAAACTGCTCATATCAAAGATATCTTCACACTTTAATTTAGTTGGCTTTCCTTGTTTGATGTCAACGATATTTCCAAAACCATTTTAGTTAGTTTGATATTGAGTCATGCATGTCAACAGTATCTCGAAACACTATATTAGTTAATTGTTTCTTCAACTGTTCATATTAACCATATCTCCTAACCACAGTTTAGTTAGTTTGATATTGAGTCATGCATGTCAACAGTATCTCGAAACACTATATTAGTTAATTGTTTCTTCAACTGTTCATATTAACCATATCTCCTAACCACAGTTTAGTTAGTTTGATATTGAGTCATGCATGTCAACAGTATCTCGAAACACTATATTAGTTAATTGTTTCTTCAACTGTTCATATTAACCATATCTCCTAACCACAGTTTAGTTAGTTTGATATTGAGTCATGCATGTCAACAGTATCTCGAAACACTATATTAGTTAATTGTTTCTTCAACTGTTCATATTAACCATATCTCCTAACCACAGTTTAGTTAGTTTGATATTGAGTCATGCATGTCAACAGTATCTCGAAACACTATATTAGTTAATTGTTTCTTCAACTGTTCATATTAACCATATCTCCTAACCACAGTTTAGTTAGTTTTCCTAACATTTCATCACACTCTACTTCAGTTATTTTACTTTTGAGGTTGTCATTCCATCTATATCTACAAAGCTAGTTTTTCCTTAAGTTATTCATATCGACTATTTCTAGAAATTCTAAGTTTATTATCAACTGTATCTCCAAATCCAAATATAGACACTTTTACTTGATTTATTCATATCGACCACACTTCCATAACTTTTTTCCTTGAACTGTTCATGTCATTTACATCTTAAAACCACAATTTAGGTTTTATTTAAACGTTTTAGATAACTCATGTCTCCAAACCCCAGTTAGTTAGTGTTTCTCCTTTAGCTCTTGCCATTAACCGTATCTCTAACTCCACATTTTATTAGGTTCGTATAAAGCTTTTAATATCAGCCATTTTTTCAAACCACAATTTCGTTAGATTTTCTTGAGCTGTTCATATAAAGTGTACGTACATATTGCAGTTCTCCAGCTATATCTTCAAGTCGCAGTTTATTTAATTTTCTTTGAGATTTTTTAATTCCACCATTATCTTCCGTTAATCAGACTTTCTTAGATATTTTGATATCAACCCTATTTACAAATGTCAGTTTAATTAGTTTTTAAGGTTGAGTTCTTCATATAAACCATGTCTGTAAAATGCAGTTTAACTGGCTTTTTCTTGAGCTGTTCATGTGAAAAAATCTTCCATCTGCAGTTAAGTTCGTTTTCTCTTCAACTGTTTATGTTATTCATATCTATAAGGCTCAATTTAACTAATATTTCTTTGAGTTTTTCATATATACTGTGTATTTATACCTTAGCTTATTTAGTTTTCTTCTTGAACCGCTAATTACAAATATATATTCAAAGCCGTTTTAGCTAAACAGTCTTTAAGTTTTTCATATCAGCCCGATTTATAACTTCAGTTCAGAAGTTTCTCTATAAGCTTCTCATATCAGCTATATCTTCACAAACTAGGTTAGGTGTGTTTTTATTATAAGCTCTATACGTAAACCACATATCCCAAGTTAATCTAGTTAGCTTCAACTTGGGCTGCTTTTTGTGAATAATATCTCAAAATCCTAATTTAGTTGGTTTTCTTTGAGTTGTTTTTATATCAAGAGTCCGTTTAGTTAGTTTCTCTTTGAGCATTTCATGGAAGTCAAGTTTCCAAATCCTTGGTTAGTTAGTTTTGTCTTTGAGTTATTCCTAATAATCATATCTCGAATAGGTACCTGAGTTAGATTTTTTTAAAACTGTTTTTATCAGCAATATCTTAAAATTCCAGTTTCAGTTAATTTTTTCTTGAAGTCTTGATATCAACAATATCTGCAAAGCCAATTTAATTTCATTTTCCTTGAGTTGTACGTATCAAGTTTATCTCTAAATCAGTTTACTAGTTTATCATAAGTTGATATCAATCATATCTCCACATACTAGTTTAGCTGGTTTTACCTTAAGATTTTAATGTCAATCATATCTTCAATCTCGTTTAGTTAGTTGCTAATATCAAATATACCTCCAAACTTCAGTTAATTATTTATCTTTGAGTTATTCATAATAACAATAACTACATAACCAAGTTTAATTAGTTTTTCTTAGGATGCTCATAAGAAACACACCTAAAAACCCAAGATTATTTAAATTTTTCCGATATATTTAAACGTATATTCAACTTTTTTCCTTGAGTTCTTAATATCATCCTGCTTTTCACACTAAAGTTTTGTTAGTTTCTTTGCTTTATCTGATGAAAATAACCTTATCTTGAACACTATTTTATATAAATTTTCTGTGATCTACTGATTTCAGCTGCATCTTGAAAACGCACTTGAGTTGTTGTTTTTCCATAAGCTGTCTGTATCTGCAAATCTCAACTTGATTTAATTAATTTTACTTAATTATTTTAATTTAATTATTTCCAGACCCTAGTTAGATTTTTTGAGCTGTTGATATCAACTATATCTCTAAACGCTATTTAATTTAGTTTTTCATGGGCTCAAGTTATTCGTATGAACCATATCTCCAAACTTCAATTTAGTTTGAATTTCTTTTTTCTGAACTATTGAATACCATATCTTCAAGTACAATGTAGTTAATTTTTCTTGATCTGTGCATGTCAATCATATTAATAGTCCCAAAATTGTATTAGTCTTTATTTGAGCGTTTTATATGTTCAAACCCTTGTTACGTTTTTGTTTATGTTTTATGTTTTTCGTAGACTAAACGCAACAGAAAAACACAGATAACAGCTTGTATAATTTATTACACTAAACTATTAACAGATATAACATGAATTATATAATAACAATGACAGCTATTAAGTTTAAACATTCAAAATTAATTACAACACAAAATAGTACTATTTTCAACCTTCAAAATTAAACACAATACAAAATGGTACTGGCCTGTATCTAATATAATGATCTAAAATGAAAGTCTCAAATTCCAGTCTAGGGTGTGAATTTGGTCCCACGAAGAAATTCCGAAGTTTAAATGAAGAAGTTCAGAAACAGTTCACAGTTCAATAAATTCGACGAAGTTCCTTTCACGATGCCTCCGATGAACGT
Source organism: Carcinoscorpius rotundicauda (assembly GCA_011833715.1). Lineage (NCBI taxonomy): Eukaryota > Metazoa > Arthropoda > Merostomata > Xiphosura > Limulidae > Carcinoscorpius > Carcinoscorpius rotundicauda. The sequence continues at coordinate 52,732,513 of CM022399.1, read as the reverse complement.
CACAAATTCGCCGACTCTCAGCACAAGCAGTAATTCAGATGAATCGTAGAGATTGACGAAATAAAATCACAGCTTCCGTAGATCTAACTTCAGTCACAAATCCAAGTTGAATAATCACAGGAAACACTTAATCTTTCTCAAATAACTGACTCTCTTCGTTTGAAATAAAACTAATGTCAGACTCTCTTTTTCCCTCTCGCATCTTCGTCTGTTTATATATTGTAGGCCTAGACTCCTCGAACCACCGCGAAATTTCTACAGAACTCCAGAGCAATCCGCGCATGTCCGTTCTTGCACGAGACTAAACGTCTAGACATGAACTCGCCAGCATTTCATTTACAAACATATGATTGGTCTACTTAATTCAAGAAAATTCTAAATGTTACCCTAAATGAATAACAACATAATTTATTAGTTTAAACTTCGAAACAATAATATAAATATGGAAATATAATAAATAGAAATGCAAACATAAACACAACACGACATGTTGTCGTTTACAAAATATTTACACGACATTTACATAACACCCTATATTTTTTTAGTTTTTTCTGGAGCTGTTCATGGCAGACATATCTTCAAGTCTTAGTTTAATTATTTTTTCTTTCAATTGTTGATGTGAGTCATATTTCCTTAGCTGTTATTATATTATTGTCTAATCACGTTAAACGTATGAAAAATACAGCTGTAACTCAGACAGAAGAAAGTTAAATTATTGCCATTTATTTGTGTGACAATCAAATTTATGGCTTGCTTTATTTAATGAACACTTAGTTTTTTTAGTGACAATATTGTATATATCAAAAAACAAAGAAACAGTAAAAAATACAATTTTATTTTGACGTAGCTATAGAATTCCAGTGTTTAATGCTAAACTTTTATTTATCTATTCAAATACAATCGTATTTGTGAACTGTTGAGCGATACTCCAAGCTATTTTGACAGTCTCTACGGTTTATATGGGCTTGCTGGTGTATGAAATAGTTCGGCCGCTTCTATGACACGACATTAATTCTCAAGCTTATAATGATGTGGTTTTAATGGAGCATTACTCCAACTCAATGATAGTTTGATGTTACTGTAAACCAGTTTCCTTGTTATCTGGGTCACTAATCAGTCCAAACTAGCAATAAATCGTTGGACATGGTATTGTTGGCTAACAAAGCTACCAAATGTCGGCACACCTTATACATTAGATTATGATGTTCTTAAACAATGAGAAACGACATTCGATTATTATAGCTAGTGTTTTATCTTTGTTGTTGTTGTTTTTCAGACGTGACCGTTTTTTTCAGATATTTGTTATAAAAAACTAATTGTTTCTGTTCACTGTAAGCCTTGAGGAAAAAATATTTTTTTCGTGTGCTTGATCTGAACCAGTAAGAGTCTGATATAAGAAATAATATAATAAATTAATAAAATACATGCCCTTGGAGATAATGGTGTCTACATTACTCAGAATTGTGTGTGAGACGATTTAAAATAATATAACTTTATCTAGTAGCATAATTCTTTCATAAAGTGCTTGAAAAGACTTAATCAAGCCTATTCAATATCATTAGCGTAATTAACAAAGATATATCGTTCTTTCTATACGTATATATATATATATATATATATTCCAGCTTCGAAAATGTGTTGCTCGACCAATTTAGTATACTGACTAATATCATTATTATAAGATAGAATCATTTCAGTAGCTCATTTTCTGTGAAATATTATAAGTGGAAAGATGCACTAATAAACTGTAGGGAAAACGCAAAATAATTATACTTTTCTTCTTGTAGATATTTTAGTGATTTCTCTGCATTGTCAAGTTATATCATGCTGTCATTAAATTTGTCATATATATATATCTATTAATATAACTTGAAGCAAGTTCATGAAATGAAATACGCTCACGTTAACGGTTGACACTGTACGGTAGCTATTTCCATTAACGTTACCAAACAGTACAAAAGTAAGGTTGTGATTCTCAGATTTTTATTTTATGTCACGTTTCGTTTGCTGACGTCTTATTCACTCACTTCACACGGTACTGTGAAGTGATTTTAGTGTCGTTGTTGGGAAAACTGACCGACTAATTTCTCTGATTCATGTCCATATCCCCATCAGTCAAGGTGGTGATTTTGAACACAACTGATTTGTACACCTCAGTAATCGCACCAAATCGAAATATTCTTCTTTAAACACTTATTTTAGAATTATAGTTGATAATAACTAAAAGTACTTTCTGTTTATCTGTTGGCATAATATTACTTCATGTACATTATTCTATCACGTCGAGGAATCAAAGTAATGATGACATACAGTAGAACACACGTGTCAACGTTCTAGATAACGTTCTGTTTTGTTGGTGAAATCCGAGTAAAAACACGTTCAAGCAAAACTTACAGCTTCATGTTACTGCTGCAGATGAACAAACCAGTTTTTTTATTACCTTTGACATGAATTTATGCTTAGTTTGCTTCACGTCCAAGCACTCGCTACAACATTAAATGGAAAAGAATCTCCAAATTTATTATGAAGAAGTAACGTTTCTATTTCCAAGACAAGTGCATAATGAAGTGCATGTAATAGCTGAGTAGAAATCCATGTTGTTTTTGAATTAAGCACAAAGCTACACAATGGGCTATCTGTGCTCTGCCCACCACGGGTATCGAAACCCGGATTTTAGCATGTAAGTCCGCAAACATACCACTGAGCCACTGGGGAGCAAGTAGAAATCCAACCAGATCACTTGTAAGGTTTATATAACAACCACTAGTTTGTTTGTTAAGTTAAAACGTTACATTATCTTACTGCTTCCCACAGTGGAACAATACACATTTATTGTCGTTACAGTCCCTCGCTGGAACAGCGACAAGTCTACGGATTCATAACGCTAAAATTAGGGGTTAAATTCCTCTCAGTGAATACAGCAGATAGTTCGATGTTGCTTTGTTATAAGAAAACACATACTGACCAACACTGAGAATCCGATCCCAGATTTTGCCTTTGTAAATCTGAACTTGTTGCTGACTCAGCGAAGGTTACAAACTCTCTTAATCACGCTTAAATAATCAAACTCTACTCTGCTGCAAATATTTTATTTCTATTAAGTTTAATCGAAAGCATTAAATCCAGTCGAATAATCGCTTATTAAAAATCGTTTGTGGTATTCTACAACGTGAATATTCTCACGCATACGAAGAACTGCCAATAATAACTGAAAATTCTTTATCATTCTTAATTTTGTTGAGAACTCACCGGTGTTTTACATAAAGAGGCAGACACTGAATTTGTTTAAATAAGTAAGAAGTTTTTATTATTTCGGATAGAAAACACAAGTAAAGGAAACGAGCACTGAATCCCTCTTAAACTGGTATAATAACAGGACGGTTAAAGTAACTGGTGATACCTGTTAAATATATAAATATGAAGAGAAAATAAATGAATGTAAAGAACAGCTATTTTCACACGAACAAACACGTAAGATGACTATTTTTATTGTCAAAAGCGTACAGTTCTATCCAATATTCTGATGGTCTCGCCTACTTTATTGCTATGGCCGATTGAGGCTTTTCAAAATAAAATTCATTGAAATTTACTAGCGATCTACTACTTGTCTGAAGTGGCTTGTTTGTGTTAGCATAATTTCAACCAAAAGCGATATCATCTCCAGGATTAATTATGTTGATCTAGATGAGTTTTATAACACGTTATAGTAACAGTAAACACGATTACAACATTCTTAAGTGCTATAACTCTAAGATATTAGTGTTATGCCTAAGTATTAAGTATATAAAGTCGTACATTATTTATCTAGTCCCTTGGGATTTTCAAAAATCAGAAGAGTGTAAAAATAGTGTACCAACCACACCAATTAGTACTCGTGTTGGGTTTATATTCTTAAAGAATACATTTATTATTTAGTCTCTTAGAGATTTTCAGGAATTAGAAGGTTGTAAAATAATGGTATTCTAATTACAATACAGTCGTTATATCCATTGCTGTCTACGATTTTACTCACTTAAAAGCTGTTCAGGCTATCAAAAGTATAAATGCCTGAACAAGGTCACGAAAAGTCAATAAAGCCACATGATGACTATTATGTGAGTAATGTGACCATTAGGCGTTGCCACTCCACTTCAGAATCCAGCTTGAGTCCAAGAACAATTGACTGCTCAGTACCGCCCATTTTATGACTGGTCACTTGTTCCCTTTACAGCTAGTTTGGTTTGTTTGTTTTGAATTTCGCGCAAAACTACACGATTGCTAATTTAGCAATGTAAGACTAGAGGGAATGCAGCTAGTCATCATCACGCACCGCAAACTCTTGGGCTACTCTTTTACCAACGAATAGTGGAATTGACCGTCACATTATAACGCCCCCACGGCTAAAAGGGGCCAGTATGTTTGGCGCTACGAGGATGCGAACCCGAGACCTTCAGATTACGAGTTAAGCGCCTTAACCACCTGGTCATGCTGGGCCTTTACAGTTAGCCATAGTTTTCAGTGATGTCGAGAAACCCACTTGTTGAGAATTTTATATGCAATAACGGCTCGTTTGGGTTGAGAAAATATTTCAAATAGAAGAGCGAACAACGTTTCGATCTTCTATTTGAAATATTTTCTCAACCCAAACGAGCCGTTTTTGCATATAAAATTAGCCATAGCTTGTTTTATTTTAAAAACCTAAGGTTTTAATAACTACCCAAAACCTCCGAATTCGTTTATTAATAACAATATTATTACAGAATACTGTTCACATTTGTATGGTTAAAAATAACGTTATTATACGATAATTACAGAATTCAAGTGATCAATAATTATGTTTTTCAGATATCCACACCAATCTTGGTTATCAGTATTTATATTTTCAAATAAAGGTTTTGTTAACATCTTATTAAAATGTTTTATTTTTAGTCTGAAATTAACATTTCTTAAATTTTGTGCACTATTTTTCTATATGAAAATCATATTTACTGTTACTAAAAGATAGGGTAAAACCTAGATAATAACCATATTTGCTCTTATTGGAAGTTATTGTAAAAGTGACCTAAACGATACCCAAATTTATTGTTACTGGAATGTGTTGTAAAGCTGACCTACCATTCTTACTGTCAATGAGATATACTGTAAACTGACCAAGACAATAAACATATTTATTGTTGCTAAAAATTGTTATAAACTTAGTTACACTATAACCATGCTGGAATTTATTTTAAACTGATTTACATAGTAACCATGTTTACTGTTATTGAAATGTATCGTGAAACTTACGTGCATAACAATCATAGTTATTGCTATTAAAATCTATTATAAACCTGACATAAATAATAGTCATATTTACTTTAACTGGAATATTCTGTAAAACTGACTTAGATCGTGGTTCTTATTTTGTTTTTACAATCGAAGACCATCTGAATTTTTTTTAAATCCCGGAGAACCATAAATGGATCTATACAATATGTTGTCTCTTACTTTCCATAATCGTGTAATACCACACCTTCACACCGTATCTTGAGAACCTTAACCTAGATGATAAACGTATTTAACAAAATGCATTGTGGATTGCCACAGATGAAAGCCATACTTACTGTTCTGTAACACTGGAATAAAATACAGCTGCAGTTGTTGTTACTTTTATGATATAAGTTTTAGTGTAGGGTCTACTTTGAAGGGTATGTAATAATAATAATATGTGGCTGCGCTGGAATTTTTATTCTGCCCAGTAGTTACATGTGTTGTATGCTGTATTTATTTTTAGGTTTTTTTGTTTACATTTATGCATTTATATAGCTTTGGTTACGGTGAGCTGTGAGTTCCCGAGATGAGCACATGTTTTTAAATGACAAGCACTTTCTTGAAAGTGTGGGAAAACAAAAAATACAAGTTATTGAGTTGCTGATTGATTATTCTCTGTAATTTTTATTTTTGTGTTTTCAACGAAGCACTAAAGACACGAGAAATATCGTGCGTCCTAGAAAATTAGCAAGCTAAGTGGAATCTCTATTGAGGCCTAATGCTGCATGAGACTTGTACAAGGTGTACTTATAAGTTGTTGAACTTGTTTTCGAAGAAATAAACCCTTTTGTTATCATTAAGTGAACTGTACTTTTTTTAATAAATAGTAACCATTGGCTTCAGAATGACGTAACAAACAAAATGTGCTATGCATTTATTCATGTTTCTACAAATTCTCGTAATAACGATCAGTTATTTATTATGCTTTCAGCATTTTAAGAACAGAAATTGTTCTTAGAATCAGTTTTCTTACTTTATTAGTCTACATTAAGTATTATTGGCGCTTAATGTACAACACGAAGTTCATTTTGGTTTTAAATTTCTGCCGAGAACTTGTGCAATATAAAAGAAAACACTAAATATAAGATACAACAAGCAGTTATTAGAAAGGAGATACTCTTTCTTTTTGTCTTTATAATGAAAAGGTTTGGGTATGGAGGTGTTACGTATAAAGCTTTGAAATGTCACGTTGTTTTTTATATTATTGTTTCAAAGTTTAAACCAATAAAATATGTTGTTATTCATTTAAAATAACGTTTAGAAATTTCTAGAATTAGGTAGATCAAATATATGACTATAAATGGAAATGTTTTGCGGCCTAGCGTCTATACGACAAGTCTCGTGCAAAAACGTAACAGGAGGTCGTTGAAGTGAAACTTACAACTGTGAACTACTTGAACACTTCAAAAGAAATTGAACTAGTCATGTGTATTGACCACTTACCAACCAATATGTGATAGACAAAAAAAAAAGAAATCCATAACAAATATTCTTCCCTCGAATGGGACCACCTGATCATGAATCACTTCACATATTTCTTTTCTGCTCTGAACTTCCATTCACTACCATATACATTCTTGGTCTTTGGTTTTTTTTTCGGTTTTGTGCATTCAACCAAACAATCCTTCCACCTTTGTGGACTTCAAACTGCACGAAGCCCAGCAGGTCCTTATTTCAATACGAACCCTCTTTTAGATCTTGATTCTGATTTGTCATCTTCAATTTCCGTCCCATCTTCTGACACGAAAGGTATTTCACGTGACATCCCCCTCAAGCAAGTGCACTCTCTAAATATGGTATGCATTGTATTTAAGCACTTGTACGAGCAACATTTATTCAGCATGATAGTTCTACTAACAATACATTATTCAAAGTAAAAACCTTCACTAAAAATATCAATTTATAACATCTTTTAGATTTTTTCTACCTACGAGAACTTTTCAAATTTTGTTTATTGAAGACGCTGTGATACATTTGATAACTGTAGATTACCTCAGTAAAAGATTTTGTTTATTGAGCTGGTGCTATTAAACGAATACGGAATTCATTTATTTTAATACATATTGTATTATCCGCTCAGTTTTTTTAATTATGATGTAAAAATATTTAAAAGGATGTACTTTATATCTGTATTGTTAAATATAAAAAATCCAAATCTACCATTATGTGTCCACAGACATGCCTTTGTGCTTTTGAAGGGTCTTGTTTGTTTGTTTTTTTAATTTTGCACAGAGCTACTCGAGAGCTATCTGTGCTAGCCGTCCCTAATTTAGCAGTGTAAGACTAGAGGGAAGGCTGTTGTTGTTTTGAATTAAGCACAAAGCTACACAATGGGCTATCTGTGCTCTGCCCACCACGGGTATCGAAACCCGGATTTTAGCGTGTAAGTCCGCAGACATACCGCTGAGCCACTGGGAGCAGAGAGAAGGCAGCTTGTCATCACCACCTACCGCCAACTCTTGGGCCACTCTTTTACCAACTAATAGTGGGATTGATCATCACATTATAACTCCCCACGGCTGAGAGGGCGAGCATATTTGGCGCGATGGGGATGCGAACCTACGATCCTCAGATTACGAGTCACACGCCTTAACACGCTTGGCCATGCCGGGCCATTGAAGGGTCTTCAGTTTGTGTTTGTCTTTTATTGTTTACTTGTTTTTGAATTTCGCGCAAGGCTACACGAGGGCTATCTGTCCCTAATTTAGCAGTATAATACTAGCGGGAAGACAGCTAGTCATTACCACCCACCGTAAATTCTTGGGCTACCGTTTTATCAATGAATAGTGGGTTTGACCGTCACGTTGTAATGTACCCACCGCAAAAATCTCAAGCTTGTTTGTGTGAAACGGATTCGAACCCGCAACCCGCAGGTTGCGAGTAGGGGTAATGAAGTACTTAGTATAATAATATGTTATAGATATCTACTATCTGTTGTTATATACAAAATAATTTTAGTATCGCGGTTTCAATTCCTTTTACTAGATAGAACTATATCTCTCTTCCAAAAACACGTGTTTTATTAGAGCACAACTTATTTTATGACAGAACTGTTCCGATATGGTGAAAACAACACAGACAATCAAGAGCTTGCTGTTCTTACCCTGCGTTTAACATTGAGAAGTTCTGTGGCTAACAAAAACAATTCTCGAACATACGCAGAAGAAGAAAAATAAATATACTCATAGTTCCAATTCGACACTTACATAGATTGGGATAAAGGAAATCAGTTGAATAATGTATTTCACAGAGCTAAACTAAAAGTTGTTCATTGTGATAAACTATGTAGTTAACATGTAGTAAAGACAGTCTGTTGACTGCTTGGGAATTTGTCCAAAACAGAATACAGTTTCAAGTTACTACTAGGTCTGATCCAAGATAATGTGTGTGTGTTTTCTTATAGCAATCCCACATCGAGCTATCTGCTGAGTCCATCGAGGGGAATCGAATCCCTGATTTTAACGTTGTAAATCCATAGACCTATCGCTGTATCCAAGATAATAAGCCAGTTTCTCATCACAGATTTCACCCAGGAGAAGAAAACAAATCATAATACTACAAAAACACACACACACACAAATTCCATAGGCCTAAATCTGAATTTGATGACTTTATGTAATGATGACGATGCGGCACTTTCCGGTATGAACAGATATCTCAATAAGTATCTCACAGATAAACACTTAAATAATTACAGATTGAATAGAGAAATAAGATAATTATTCTGTGCTTGATAATTGGAATGAATTTTGAATTGCGTGAAAAATAAATAGATTGGGTACATTTTAATGACAGAGAAAACAATCTGTATTTAAACACAACGTACAAGATACTGTGTGTGACTGCGCAGACAAATGGATGATCGCTTACATTAGATGAGTGGAGAATCGGCATCTTTCCGTTTCTCAAGAACAATTTCTGTCACACTAGTCACGATGAAAATCAAGTAAAGCTGAAGAAAGAAAGTGTGTATAGATTTCATAGGTCATCTCGTTCTATTTGTCCAACAGGCAGTCTCATGCCACGACCTCTGTCCCTTGACAGCATCGGCCATCTATCAGTTTTAGTTGACGTAATATTTCGACCAACAAGAGTTAGTTCAATATTTAAATAGTTAAACCCTGGCTCAATATTTACAGTACTGAAATATCTTTGCTGGTAGAAAGCGTAGTCTAATAAAAAGAAACGAAGGGTTGAGATAGCTAAAGCATGATAGTGTTGACAGTTTTGATTCTCTGTTGACGCCATGAAAGTTCGGAAACTAAATAATACATGATTTAGAAAAAAAATATTTCTATCACTAGAGACGGTAGGGAAATATGGTGTGCTAGCACACCACAACGATAAGAGATCTGCGAAATATTATTTATCACATTTCCATGAAAAAAAACTGTAAAACTCAATAATTGTAAACAGATATATAGAGCAATTAACAAAATAAATATGACGGTATGTTAAAGTTGCGTTTTATGTAATATGCTCCTTATAACAGTTTTTTATTGATTATTCGATTTGATTGGTTATTTATTTGTTTTGATTTTGCTAAAAGAAATAGGAGGGCTATCTACGTTAGCTGTCTCAAGTTTAACAACGTAGAGGGAAGGCAACTAGTCATTACTATCCACAGCGAACTCTTGGGATACTCTTTCATCAACTAATAGTGGGATTGATCGTGACATTATAACGCCCCCACAGCGGAAATTGCTATAATATTTGGCGTGATAGGGATTCGAGCCCGCGACCCTTTTATTGGGAGTCTAGCGCCCCTAAATATCTGGATATGCTGGGCAAAGATAGTATTTTGTAAATTTGATTCGTTACTATTCAAGGGAAGTCTACTTTATTCAAAGGTTCTTTATTTTATTTCAGCTTTATATATATCCCTGGATATGTACGTGACATAACTAGGCAGTTTTTTAAAGCTATAATCCGCCCGACAAGGCATGATAGGTTTAATGATTTTCCACGTACCAAAATCCAGACACCGATCGTTTCATTATAATTGTCTTAAAAGAAGAGATCTCTCTTCTATCACACGCGAAGAAAAAAAAAGTTAAATAGTTTTCTTCTTCTATGGAATGAATGCGCGTATTTGACTGGGTAACATTTTAAAGATTTCTATCCTGTCATTATTTTTAAAGAAATCAAGACGACATCCAATCAAAAATACCAGTCCACAATTTTTTTGAAAATGTTATTTGTCTCATCAGCTTGATTATTAATTTTTATCTAGGTTTTCTATTATAACATATTCAAGAACTCATAATTGTTTTTACTTCGCAGATAGCTGTTATTTTTAAATAATTGTCCCATTCAAATGATTCAACGATTAGCTTGAAAGCATACAGCGCTAAAAATCGAAATTCAATACCCGCGGGAGGCACAGCGCAGATATCTTGTTGTGTAGCACAAACTAACAGTTGTCTCCTACTGGCACAGCGGTATGTTTGCGGACTAGCCCCGCTAGAAACCGGGTGAATCAGTGGTGAATAGAGCACAGATAGTCCATTGTGTACTTCATAACAAACAAACAATTAATGAACTCAAAATCATTTAGTTGTACACAAATAATTACTCTCTGACAAAAGTAATGAATTACGCTTGATATATTGTGGTTACTTTGCACTAAAGTGAGGAAGTACAACGATCCTACCGATTTTTAAGAAGATGAACTAGTGTCTATGCATCTAACCAGAATTTTGTTGACAAAGTATTAAAAACACACCTTTCGTTAGTCTGTAACGAGTCCTAATAAAAGGAGAATACATTTATAATTACACAATAAAAACTGCGCCCTGCAAACAATGGCGACTGATAACAAAAATATCATATCAGACAAACTTATAAACAATTTAGTCTTTGATTGATTAATTTCTACAACTATGGTGAGAATTCGCTTATCTCCATCAACACCGTGCAAATTGTTAAGACTCTTATTATCTTGTAAGAAGGATAGCCTTAGCTCTATTTAAAGTAGCAAACAATGGTGACACATGTTTCACTTTCGCGCAAAGCTACATGAAGGCTATCGCCACTAACCGTCCTTAATTTAGCAGTGTAAGACTAGAGGGAAGGCAGCTAGTCATTACCACCCACCGCCAACTTTTGGACTACTCCTTTTACCAACAAATAGTGGGATTGACCGTCACATTATAACGCCCTCACGGCTAAAAGGGCGAGTATGTTTGGTGTGACAAGGATTCTAACCTGTAACCTTCAGATTACTAGTCGAGCGTTCTAACCACCTGACCATGCCGGGCTCAGGACAATAATGCAAAATCCCACTATTCTAATATTATAAAATATTTGTATAAACAAGAGGATATTATTTCTGTCGTTTTCTTTAGCCAGTATAATCACCAGACGACAGGCGTTCTTGAGGGTCCATTTTTTTACTGGAATATCTTTAAAAAATCTTGTTCTGTAACAGTGATTCTTAACCGTGTTGGAGGTACTGAATCGCAGAAGTTTCGTACTTGCATTCACTGAACCCTTCGTAATTACAAAAATAAAATTTGATTTTTTAAAATTCAAAATATAAGTAGATATTTTATTAGTGCACAAAATGAACCATGCATCAGTTGCACACAATATCACTGTGTTAAAAAAACAAAATCAACAAAACATAAATTTCACACAAAAACAAAAACATAACTCAATGAATATTTACTGCAAATCAATGTGACTTTTGTTGTTGCCTTTCAGAGACAAGTTCAGAAATGCGCGGCTTTATCTTGGCAAGTCCCACTCTCATATCATTTTCGCAACAAAGTCTGTTCCTTTTCTTCGTTTTTATGTCTACCATCCTCGAAAAGGATTGCTCGCAAAGATACGTTACAATAAACAGTATAAGTATCTCAAGGGCTTTCTTAGCAACAGGAGGGTACGTCACCATTTGTTCTGTAAAGTTGCTGTTGAGCCTGGCTCTGCTGAAGTTTAATAATTTCGTCGAGGTATTCATCATTGACATCTGCTGTCGCAACACTAAACGTGAACAGCGTCCTCACTCATGCTGGATATGACTCTCTGGTGGAGAAGTATCCGTCAAGAGACTTTGCGAGCTCATCTAAGTGCAAGGCAATTGCTTGCTTCAGCTCCCCGGGTACAGAAATGTCTCCGATTTCAGACACATCTTCGATCTTAATTACACAGTTGTCCAGCAGGGGAAATTTTGCGAAGTTATCATTCTCTGTTTGTCGTTTCCATAATGGTAGCTTTTTTGTAAAGCCTTGAGGTTTTCTTCTGCTTTGATGATGTTGACTCTACCGCCCTGCATCTGTTGACTGAGATGATTGAGAGCATTAAAGATATCGGCCATGTACGCCAAAATGAGAATGAACTCAGATTTTTCGAAGCAATCTGCATGACAATGTTGGTGCTCTCGCAAAAACAGGGCCAATTCCACACGCATGGTAAAAACATGATTCAGCACCTTTCCCCGGTATAACCATCGAACGTTAGAATGGTACAGAAGTACCTCGAATTCAGAGCCCATTTCATTACACAGCTCTTTGAAGATGCGATGCTTCAGGGCACTATTTCGCAGAATATTCACACATTCCACTGTAATTTTTAGTACTTCTGCCAGTTTTGAAGGCAAGGTTTTTGTTGCCAACGCATGCCTGTGCAGAACACAGGGCGTTACAATGATGTGTGGTGCATCGGCTTTCACCAGTACACCAAAACTAGAGTTTCATCCCAGCATGACTGGAGCTCCGTCCGAACAAACTGCAGAAACAATATCCCACGAAAGATCGTTGTCTCTGAAGAAGTCATCCACAAGTTTCTTCACGTCGGCTGCTTTAGTTGTTGTTGTAAAAAGCTTATAAATTATAAAAATCTTCTTTCATCTCGTTGCTCTTTACATAGCGCACGAATACAATAAGCTGGCTTAGACCGGAAACGTCGATGGTCTCGACAAGTTGAAGGCTAAATTTTGCTTGGCTTTAAATCAGATCTGCAACTACTTAAGCCAAGATGTCATCTCTCATGTCATCTATTCTGCTGCTGATGGTGTCATTTGAAAGAAGAATTTGGGATAACTTATTTTCAACAGCTTTTCCCAGCATGAAATTTATTCTCCATCTTCAACGCAGCTGGTTTTAGGAGTGCTTCACCAATAGTGTGTGGTTTGCCCTGCTTTTCGATTAAGTACGCAACTTCATGCGATGCTGTGAGGATCGGTTTGTCGATGGGTACAAAGCCGAGAACAAAGTCGCCTTTTAATCGAACCTGGTTTTTTTTACCTTAATTTCAGCAAGCGTTGTGTTCTTGTATTTCCTATCTCCATGCAGCTTTTGGGAATGTTCTCTTAGTTTTGACAGTGCTAGACTAGAATTGCTCAACTTGAATCCCATCATGTTCCGTTATACACGTGAATTCATATTGTACGTAATCGTCCGACCACTTTCTGTTTTTGCTCGATATATTTAGTATGAAGGGATTGAAAGAATAGGTAAAAAATCACAAATGACGCACGATTACTACAGTCACCTGTCGACTGCTAGGTGCACGAAGTTCCTGTAGCACAGATATTAAGGTCAAGTGATGTAATCAACCGCAGCCAATGATGGCCAAGTGGAGCATGACGTCACGAATCATTCGAGTGAGGTGAACGGAACGGACGCACACACAATGTGTGTGTCTTGACCTCCGCCAAACCCCTAAGACTGACTCACCGAACCCCCGGGGTTCGATTGAACCCAAGTTAAGAACCACTGTTTTATAAGTATTACTTATGCAGTTCTTGAAAACATAACTACTGTAAAATCGTGTGCCAAACATCTAACACTTAGGTTAAATTCTGTCATATTTTCCGCCTTGATGAAGATGAATACTGTTTTTCACATGTGTTCTACTTTGCCAGATCATGTTATACCTAGAATAAAAAGACTAAAAGTAAACTAATTGTAAGAAGGTTTCCATTCTGCTCCTTTTTACAGGATAGTATTTCAGCTGTCGACTTTGTTTACCATCTATTCTAAAAATACAAATATGAAACCTATCACTGAAATGTATAATAATCATCATCATCATCTGCCACTCGATTCCTTCAAGGAACATAGGGCCGCAATCACTTGCGAATTATCCAACAGGTTTTTAAGTGAGTAGGTTGTTAGCCCACTGCACCGAGCCATCCTAATTTAGCAGTGTAAGACTAGAGAGAAAGCAGCTAGTCATCACCGCCCACCGCCAACTTTTGTGCTACTCTTTTACCAACGAATAGCGAGATTGCCCGTTACATTATAACGCACCCACGGCTGGGAAGGCGAGCATGTTTGGCGTGAACCCGCAAACCTCGGATTACGAGTCGCACGCCTTAACGCGCTTGGCCATGCCGGGCCGAAATGTATAATACCTCTGTATATTAGCAAAGACAGGTGTAGAAATTAATATGATATTTACAGTGAATCTAGCTAGAGCAAGCTAATAAGAACAGTAATCACACTACTTCCACAGATCATAAACGTAAGCTGTTATTATAATGTGACATCATACCAAGAAATGGAAATGATATATAAGGAGTTGAATGAAAATGGTCATCTCCTTTACCTAATCTGTGAACTGCTTTACATGTGTCTCATCACGTCCCCATGTATGTGTTTATAAAAAGACCTCTAATTATAGCTCACGGATTTCGTTTTGCAATTTATCAGTCCTTTAAACTTAAAACTATCACCTTACACACCATTTGTATGTTAATTATACAGGGATAGACACCTGTTATGTAAGCCAATTTTCAATTACTTTTCGCACAGAAACATTAGTTGGTTTTTGTATGGTATATTTCAGATCTACCCTACCTTAATATTCTGCAAATGGCGGAAACTACATATCTAAGGAAAAAATATTATGCATTCTATACATATATATATATATATATCCTACTCTGAAACAAAACTGAAATGAAAAAAGAACACATAAAGAAGTTCACACAATTTCATGTTCAATGATTTTTCTTTTAAATGAAGAAGGTAATTTAATCTTACTCTTTCATTTATTGATAATAACAACAGATGTCTTGGTTGTCGTGTACAACGATAAAACAAAATGAGATAATTTGAGCATCTGCACTATATATATATTTATAAAGGTGATCATGTGCTTAAAAAATTAATTTTATTTCAAGCTCCAAATTGACATAACCAAAAGATCTCTTGATACCCTGTGTTTGGGGTATGATCAAATCTCATTATATACTTCTCGGATTGATTTTAGATTTTATCATTTTTATTTTTTCAAAAATGTGTGTAATAATTATCTTAGGGGTCCCCGCTAGTACAGCGGTATGTCTATGGATTTACAACGCTAAAATCAGAGGTTCGATTTCCCTAGGTGGGCTCAGCAGATAGCCTGATGTAGCTTTGCTATAAGAAAAAACACACACAAATGATTATCTTGAAAATAAACAACTAAAGGTGAACGCATAATTTCGGAGACATGATACTTTGGATATTTTTATGTGTGAAAAACTAATGGGACAATCAGATAATAACAAATTTTCAGAACATAAATGTTTACTAATTAATCACAGTAAAGGCTTGAGTCATACTTCCAATTTTTGTTTGGGTTATCATTTTTGCTGGTGACATGATACTTTTAACACCCCACTATTGTTTACTTTCTTGGTTTGCTGGAAAACTTGAAACAAACTCGACATTTTATATATGTTTGAAAAGATCTATCCATCTTATATCATTTAAAAATCATTTCATTTTTATGTAAGGTACGTACACAGAGGAATGTATTTTAGAACACTACGACATCAAATTGGACATTTAAAAAACCTGACCCCTATATATCAATCCAATTCGTTTATTTTGAGTATAAATTGTAACATATAAAGCCACTGGAGAAATTGAAAACAAAGTGTGGGGCAAAAATTCTTGACATTAAGATTAAAAGTTTTTATATTTTCATTGTATGACATATTTTTTGAACCGAACAGACTGTTAGCGCGACAAAGAATGGTCCATTGTAATGTTTGGTTGAAAAAGAATGAAGCAGCCTGTTGATGTATGAAGACTTAACAAAAACTGTGAAACGTTCTTAGGTGCAGTAACTTGTGAGTAAATTGTTACAGCCTGTAATAAGAAAATCGTGAAACAACATTACTTTACATTTGTCGCCATTTATCGTTACTTCTTGTATCAAAATATAATTGTGACCATGTTTTGCAAGCTTAATGTGGATTGATAAAACTTGCTTTGAAGTTTAGACAAAATAAATCCAGTTATTCAGTCGAATTAATTTTGTTTGGTTTATTTTAGTATAATGAAATAAAAAGAGCAGTTCTGATGATTGGCTTTCAGAAAATTTACTTATTAAATAATACGGGTTTCCCTCGGTAACAAGAGAATGTCCTTTGTTTGTTTGTTTGTTTGTTTAGAATTAAGCACAAAGCTATTCAATGGGCTATCTGTGATCAGCCCACCACGGCTATCGAAACCCGGGTTTTAGTGTGTAAGTCCGCATACATACCACTGTGCCACTGGGAGGCAGAGAATGTCCACTAGCAGATTTACACTATTGGCGAATAAGAATAAATCTTTACTTTGGTAGGGCGTAGCCTGATGAATTGAGTGCAGTGATGTGGATCAAAGGTATACGGGGTTCAAAACGTGATGCTTCTAAACATGTTTCTCACACGTATCAATAAGTAGGTTATAAAAGTGATAGTGAAAATTATTATTTGGCTCCAAGAAAAAAACAAAACCTTTGTAAGATTGGCTATCCTGACTATTTACCTTTTTTTCCTGGAGGTGTGTGTGTGTTTTCTTATAGCAAAGCCACATCGGTCTAGCTGCTGAGTCCAAAGAGGGGAATCGAACCCTTGATTTTAGCGTTGTAAATCCATAGACTTTTCGCTGTGTCAGCGGGGAACGTTTTTCTACACGTTACTCAAAATTATGGTTGAAGATTCCAATTCCGAATTTAGATAAAATCTTTAAATAACATTAAATCTCAAGCCTAATTAAAAAACAAAACAACTTAACGTTTGAACAGATATTGTTTTGTTTTCAAGATAAAGTCTTGTTGTTTGGTCCTCTGAGAAAATAATTTTTTTTTTCTGAAAGTAGAGTCTTGTAGAGTTATCTGCCGGGTTGATAAATTTACTGTAATTTATTGGAAGCGCTCCGTACAATTGTCTAATTCTTTTGTTTAGAATAAAACTTTTTTAAATTCTTGCTTTGTTCAGTTGTGTCGTCGGCATTCCCTTTATGCATTGAACACATGTATACGATGACTTTTTCAATGTCGTTTTCTATAGATATGACGATATGTGGCAAACCTACATGTGTCAATCTATAAGCCGTTTAGCCGAAAACTAGTTGTGTTTCAGCATCAAATAACTATCGTGTATCATGTTAGCCACTGATACATATCCAGTTTATAACATTAGTAAAAGATAAAAGTTTTTGTGCTGTAAAAAAAACAAAAAACAATAACGCAGACATAACAAAAATCTTCGTATCATTTGTCAATATAATTAGAAATGGTATAATTTTTAAAGGAAAATGTTTGCGGTAACAGTATCCAAAATCGTTGGGAATATTCCGGCTACCAGATATGAAATAAATAACAAAATATCTATCCCGGAAGGTCATTTAGTGGGTTAGACATTGGGTGTTTCAGCCCACAACGTCTTAACGCCTGCTATCATTCACTATATGATAGTGATTCTTAAAACTTTTTAGAGGTTTTCAACAGTAATGCTGCAGTAAAAATTCATTTGTTGTTATAAATTACCTTTAATTCCTATCACTTTTAGATATTCATTATTGCTGCAAAAGCTATTTAAAGTGAACTGAAGCTAATTTATTTCTGAACAAATTTATCAGTGGCTTGGCGGCAAGTCGGAAGGCTTCTAACGCTGAGAATGTGATTTCGATAACCTTCGTGAGCACAGTACATATGGTCTACTGGGTAGCTTTGTTTTTACTACAAAACACTTTTTTTTTAGCGCAAAATTACTTAAAGGGTGAATTGAGAGCTTTAGTAAGAAACCCTTAGTAAATCTTTATAAAATGCCGAGAAAGAACGTTGCTTTACCATAACATAAAAAAATCTAAATATCACGTAGAAGGAAAGTAGTAGTTTGGACTACTAATATCAAAAGTGAAAGATTAGCAAGAAGAAAAGTGAACATTAGTAGAGCGCAATGCAATGCATATATGAAAACGCATACGTGAAGTAGTTCTGTTTCTTGGAGGTCAGGAAAAAAACTCTGCGAAGACATACAGTCATGTGAAAACGTTAGGACACCCCATGAAAGCCTGCGTATCTGTGTAACATTTTTGGATATATGGATATTTCATCTCAATTTCATCAATACTGAGATTATAGGAATATAACTAGACAATTAAAACTGAATAAAATACTTTTCAAGGTCTTCTGTAAATGTAATTCTACAAAACTGCATATTCTAACTGAGGAAAAGCGAAGACACCTTACCCCTAATAGCTAGTGCTACCACCCCTTTGGCTGAAATAATTGCAGTGAGACGCTTCTTGTAGCCATCTACGAGTCTGTGACATCGGTCTGAAAAAAGTTTGCCCCACTCCTCGATGCAGAATTCTTTCAGCTGTGAAATGTTTGAGGGGTTTCTTGCATGTACAGCCCGTTTAAAGTCACCCCGCAGCATCTCAATGGGATTAAGAACTGGGCTTTAACTCAGCCATTCCAGGACTCTCTATTTTTGAGTTTTCAGCCAGTCCTTGGTGGATTTACTGGTATGTTTTGGGTTATTGTTGTGTTGCAGGGTCCATTTCCGCTTCAGTTTTAATTTTCTTACAGATGGACTCGCATGTTCCTTAAGTACCCTTTGATACACAGAATTTATGGTGGATTCTGTGATTGTGAGCTGTTTAGGTCCTGCTGCAGCAAAGCAGCCCCAAACCATGACACTTCAATCTCCATGCTTCACAGATGGTATGAGGTTCCTTTACAGGAATGCTGCATTTGGTTTACGCCAAACATGTCCATTATTCTTGTGTCCAAATAATTCAGTTTTGGACTCATCTGTCCAAAGAACATTATTTCAGAAGTCCTGGTCTTTGTCTACATTCTCTCTGGCGAACTTTAGTCTTGCCTTGATGCATCTCTTAAAGAGCAAAGGTTTTCTCATTGCACACCTCCCATGCAAGTTAAACTTTTGCGGTCTCTTTCTGATTGTAGAGGCATGCACTTTCCCATCAACAGTAGCCAGAGCCTACTGTAGGTCCCTTGATGACATGTTAGGGTGTTTAAATGCCTTTTGTAACATTTTGCGGTCTGCTCTCGGGGTGAACTTGCCTGGACGACCAGACCTGGGCATGTTGGTAGTTGTTTTGAAAGCCTGTTACGTGTTGACTATTTTCCGGACAGTGGAATGGCTGATTTCAAAATATTTGGGATCTTTTCAAATCCTTTACCAGACTCATAAGCTGCTACAATTTTCTTTCTGAAGGTCTCAGACAGCTCTTTTGCTGTTTATGGTGCTCACTTACACTTCAACAGTCAGGAGCACACCAAACTAAATGTATGAGGTTTAAATAGGGCAAGCCTCATTCAAAATGCTGAGTAACCATCTCCTAATAATGTGCACCTGGTGTGATACACCTTTGTGTGAGTTGAGCCATTTTAAGTGGGAATAAATGTGGGGGTGTCCTAACTTTTTTCTCAGTTAAAATATGCATTTTTGTAGAATTACATTTACAGAAGATCTTGAAAAGTCTTTTCTTCAGTTTTAATTATTTAGTTATGCTTTTATAATCACTAAGTATTGTTAAAATTGAGATAAAATATTTATATATCCGTGTTTTTTGTTGCAAAACCACGTCAAGCTATTTGCTCAGCACACCGAGGGGGATCGAACCCCTGATTTTAGCTTTGTAAATCCGGAGACATATCGCTGTACTAACGGGGGCGTCTATATATCCAAAAATGTCACAAATACACACAGACTTTCATAGGGTGTCATAACTTTTTCACATGACTGTAGGGGTGGTAGATTTGACTTTAGTGAAATTCAGAAAAAAATATAAAGAAACTTTATTACAATTCTTAGTTAATAGCAGGATCAGAGTCAATACCTCAAGAATATTTGCAAAGAAAGTCTTCCAAAATTTGTTAACACACGTCTAATTATTATTGAAAATTATAGACAGTTACTATATGAGAGTCCCCTTCTTGTACAGCGTTAAATATACGGACTTACAATGCTAGACTTAGGGGTTCGACTCCTGTCAGTGGATTCAGCAGATAGCCAGATGTGGCTTTGCTGTAAGAAAACACAAACGCAGAAAGACAAACTATATTAGAGGTATCAAAATGAAATTCATTCTTGTGGTTCAGTATTTTTTTACGTTGAGACAGCTGATAAGGTAACTGATCGGTTTTGAAGTTAGGAAGCTCAGCTCAAGCCAAGTATGGTTCCACTAATGGAAGAACTCTTAGAGAGTCATATACCATTGTCTTGTGGTTAGCTTGCAGGACTATGAACCTCTAGAATCAACTACTAGTGTCTTGCTGCCGAAACAATGCGCTCGTACTTTGGAGCCGTGGGTACTTTATAAGACTGATAGTTAAATCTCACTAGTTAATTTGAAGAATATCAGAACTGTTGGTGGGTACCAGTTGTATTCCCTTTAATCTAACAGTTGAAAATTAGGGACAACTAGCATAAAAAAAGCAATATCTGAAACAAACAATTTTGTTTTTTACTTTTGGAAATGTATGACTTTTAAAACGTGTTTTAAAGTGTAACTGCGAGTAACTGTTTGTTTGTCCTTAATCTCAAACAAACAAACAGTTACTTGCAGCTACACTTTATAAATATGTTACCCATTACCACTTTCTGGACGACCCCAAAGGGCGGAGCGAAATGTTTTTATGTAATAACAGAACATGAACCATGGACCCTCAGACTGGCACGCTCAGAGCTAGGACAAACGAGATGCTTAAAAATGATATCTGAATCTGTATTACACACACACACGCAGATATTGTCCATAAAGTGGACTCTTCATTTTTTGGTCAGTGGAAACTTATTTTGAAATTGCATTTTAAACATCAGAATAGGAATGATTAAAATCACGAAGGAATGGATAAAATATATTGTACTGCACAGGAACTATATTCAGGGGTCAAACCTCAGTAGTGTCTAGTGTCTTTTTTCTAATACGGTTGGTCTGTAGGAAAGAAACTTCTTATCTCTGTTCTCAAGAGGGCTGGTATAGGTATTAACACTTTAATTAAAATATAGTACAGAGCAACGTTTCGACCTTTTTCTCGGACCTGAAGATGGACTAAGAAGGGCGAAACATTCTTCGCTCCTTTAAGTAAAAATTTTTCTCAACCCAAAGGAGCCGTTTTTACATATATATGTTTCACTACAAGTGGGTTTTATCGACTACACTGATTAGTGGAAGACTAGAGGAAAGGCAGCTAGTCATCACCACCCACCTCAAACTCTTGAACCACTCTTTTATCAACGACCGTCACATTATAACGCTTCCACGGTTGAAAGGGCGAGCATGTTTGGTGCGACCGAGATTCAAACCCACGAATTACGAGTCGGACGCCTCAATCCACCTGGCCATGCCTAACCTGGTATACTGAAGATTCAATAAATACTTACATTGTAATTAACATTTTTAATAAAAGTGAATTCATCAGAATTCGGTTAACTATATTTTCTTAATAAGTAAGTCAACTGAAAAATTTAAAATCAGCTGTTTAAAAGTTCGATACATAATAATAATATTAATGCTATTTTATTGTGTTTTACCTTTGTTTCACATTTAGAAAACATGTTGGATCCTTTGTACAAGATGGGGCAAAGGATTTGACTGTATAACTTTTTTTTACATATTATAATATATTAATATCATTTACAAATAATTAAATATTTTAGAGTAAAACAAAGTGTGACTTTTCAGTAAATACATTTAGTTGGCCAAGGCTAATAGACATGACAACCATCCAAGGCACATATTCTCACAAAGTTCATAATTTAGGGCTAAATAAACAGCAATAATTAATGTTATTCAAAATGTCCGTATCTCTATCTATTCCTTCCTCTCTCTTGTTTGTTATATTTATAATTGTGACTCACAAGTCTTATCGCTTTTATCCTAATTCTTTCTTTTAAAATAGCTTAAAAACTATGAGAATTCGAAGAAGAAAAAAAAGCCCCTCGGTGAGTAAGTGATTTCGACTTAAAGTTAAAGTCCGGAATTTGATGCCTCTTGGTGGACTCATTATGCAGCTTTGAAATAAAGTATCATTGTTCGAAGATTTATAATAAAATATAAGGATCCAAATTTATCAGATAATGCTATTTGCAAAATATTTTTCCAAATTCATCTGAGAAAGTAATATTTATACGTAGTCTGAGAAAGTTATACACACGCACATGTATATATATATATATATATTGTCTGAGAACGTCATATGTATATATAGAGGTTACAAAGCAAAACATTTAAGGTTCTAATTGATTTTGTAAAATTCTCAAAAGTAAGCTTTGTGTAACCTTTGTACTCATTGTAAGCGATGTTTCTATGACATACGAGTATTAGATAAGTTACCTCTAAGTAATATATTCGTAAGAGAGTTTATTGGAGGAAATTGCTTTTTTTTCTGCTCCTAAAATGAATAGCAGACTACAGCGCCATCAGCAACAGTCTTGAAGTAATTTTCATGCCAATAGCAGGAGGATTTTAGAGTCATTAATATACGACCTAACGGCGTGACGAGAAGGTAATTCCCCGTAAGAACTAATTTATTTGTCATAAGTGAATAAACAAAAGACATAAAAAAGGAAAGAAAGAATAACACGTGTATGCAAGCACTACATGTCATCCTGTCTGGTTGCCACTATTTTCTAATTGTTATTATACACACAAGAGTATATTCAACATTCACTTCGGTTGCACAGAGAACTGTTTGTTTCACTGTGCTTCACAGTTTTTATAAATTTCATAAATGTCTCTAGCTATGAAAAGAAATGTTTTGTATAATTCAGTGAAAGAAAACATATTATGCTATCAATAGGCTATCAACATAAGTTTTGATATATTACAAAATATTTGGTATAATCTATCTGGTATCACAATCCATGGTTAGGATTGGTATGGGGAATAATATTTACATCCAGCCTTTCACGTGGTTTTGTTTTATTCGTTTATGCTGGTTTTATATTTCACACCAGCATTCGTTGTTGTGGTCGGTTCTCCTGTGACAATCATGCCGAAAAAACAACAACTCTGTACACACTAGAAAAATACCGTAAAAGGAAGTCATTGAGACTGGTCAGAGCCAAATAATAAAAAAAACACATTTAAGGATGAATATATATGCATAAATATCGACGTTTGGAAACCACAACTGCACAGATGTAGACAGAACGATCCTGTGCTAACAACTGAAGTTGAAATGTGACTTATAACCTTCTATATCAGATTTAATAAAAAATCAAGTTATGTGGATGGTTTAGAACTTTTTATAGAAATAAATATATCTGTATAAATATAATAGTACTGTCTGTTGTATTTCCATGTAACTACTTCGCAGAGTGTGGGTGAATTTTCATCAAATTCGGCAAGGAGGTCCAATGGGTCTATGGGGAGATACATATAAATTTTCAGTGCTGCAGTTTGCATTTTCTTGTTTCTTACCACTAATTCACATCTTTATCAAATATGAAATGAAGATTTGTTGAGTCCACGTGGAGATACATGAAAACTTGCGGTTTTACATTTTGTGTTTTGAAGTTTTTTGTGCGTTGATGCATGTTTTTTTTTTTTTTTTTTTACAATTACATTTAAGGGAAACAACTTCATGCCCTAAGATAACCTTCCATTAATTTACCTAACTTATGTCCAAGTGAAGGGTACTCCACCTGGTACACATATATTTATATTTTTAAGCAATATGGTGAATTACAGTTTCCAGTTAGAAGATGTTAGTGTTATATGCTGATTTGCTACGTTTATGTGTCAAATTGATTTTTCATAGTGACGACTTAATTAAAATTTTCACGTTCGTTGCTCTCTCGTGACTATTGTAGGTGAGTTACAGTGTACACTTATGACGCAATGAGGGAAGACATTTCTTGTACTTGATTGAGTGTTTGTTCTTAAATATGCATGTGAATGTAAATGATGTTAACTAGCGGTTAACCCTACACAGATGCTCTCCCTCACCCAATGGCATAGTGGTATGTTTGCGGACTTACAACGCTACAAACCGGGCTTCGATACCTGTGGTAAGCAGAGCACAGATAACCTATTGTGTAGCTATATGCGTAATTACAAACACAACTTATACGCAGAACAACTAAATTCGTATGTTACTTTCGGTTATTTTAATGGCAACATTAGTTTTTGTCATTATAGTGAAGCAATTTTATATTATTCATTCTGGATCACTATAATCTTTAAAATATTTTGTTAGTAAACCCTTGGAATTGGATCGTATTTAGCCATATTTTGTCTATGGTGTTTTCAGTTGGGTCAGAGACACATTTACGGATTTACAACGCTAAATATCACGTGATATACATATTTCAGAGAGCGCTAAAATATCAAAAAAACAAGAGAAAAACAAATTTTGAAAGTATGTACGTCTGTACGAGTTTATTTGTGCTTTGTACTCGTAATGGAAAGGTCGCATATTCAAGGCTTAACTGCGCCATGCTGTTGAGTTCATCAGCAAGACATTATGCCACCCTGTATTCTCAAGACGGCTGGTAAGGGTATCAAAACCTTAACTAAAATAAAGTATAGAGCCTTTGTTAACCTAAAAATGAGATAAAAAGGTCGAAATGTTGTTCTTTGTTTTATTTTGATTAATGTTTTAACGCCTATACCAGCTGTCTTGAGAATACATTTTTACTTCAAGTGGGTTTCTCGTCATCACGAACTGTGTCACT
Source organism: Carcinoscorpius rotundicauda (assembly GCA_011833715.1). Classification (NCBI taxonomy): domain Eukaryota; kingdom Metazoa; phylum Arthropoda; class Merostomata; order Xiphosura; family Limulidae; genus Carcinoscorpius; species Carcinoscorpius rotundicauda. The sequence goes on along the minus strand of CM022399.1, from coordinate 52,707,306 downwards.
CTTCTCATCTGTTTGAATCACACGAAACTAGTCGGTTTCACATGCCTTATAAGAAAGAAAAACAATAACTTACTTACTGTTATGTATAAAGCGTTATGTATATACGTTGTTATTCATGTAGAAATTTTTAGAACTAGCTAGATTGATCATTTGTATTGGCCTAATGTCTGTACGAGACTAATCGAGATAACTCTGTATTATGTATAAAGCGTTATGTATATACGTTATTATTCATGTAGAAATTTCTAGAACTAGGTAGATCGATCATTTGTATTGGCCTGGTGTATGTACGAGACGAATCTAGGTTACTCTGGAATGCTGGGAAGTTACGCGATTGTTCGAGAAGAGTAGGCCTACTAATATATAAACAGACAGCGATAGAATAAAACAGAGTCAATCAGTCATTCGTTTTTACTTTCGATTCAAAATATATTGTCTCCGTTTGAGAAATTTCCAACGTTTGCTGCGTGTTTATTCAACTTGGATTTGTGACTGGAGTTAGATCTATAAAAGCTGTGATTTTATTTCGTCAATCTTTACGATTCATTCGAATTACTAGTTATACTGAAGGTCAACACGTATAGGACTGCTTAAGGGAGAACGGAAAAATTTGGAGAACGACAAATTTGAGACATTCATCGAAAACATCGTAAAAAGAACTTCGTCAAATTTATTGAACTGTGAATTGTTTCTAGATTTCTCCATTCAAGCTTCGAAATTTCTTCGTGGGACCAAATTCACACCTTAGACTGGAATTTTGGATTTCTGATCTGGACTTTTGGACTTTCATTCTAGATCATTATATTGGACACAGGCCAGTACCATTTTGTATTGTAATTAATTTTGAAGGTTGAAACTGAATATCTGTCATTGTTATTATATAATTTATGTTATATCTGTTACATATATAATAGTTTATTGTAATAAATTATACAAGCTGTTATCTGTGTCTTTCTGTTGCGTTCAGTCTACAGTCAAAATAAAAAAACGTAACATTACATTAAATGATCGTTCAGGACCAAATTTGATTTGTTCAGCAATTATAGCTTTATCTGAATACTTCCTTGACCATACTTCGAGGAAATCCTTTTTCACTTTCACAAAGATTTTAATGCTTTGCACTTCTTTACGTAACTACACACCTGATCTAGTTTTTATATACGCACTATGAAGCATTCGCATTTATAATTTCATTCATTATTAAGATATTTTAAAGTGCTAGCTTAGTTCTTGCTACAGTAATCGGAGGCCATAATATTTACTGTTCAGATACGTTTAAAATTAGCTTGTTTCTTCTGACTCATTGAGAATGATAGAAGCTTCAACTACATATCTGCAATTGACTTAAACATTTCCCAGCGTTCTTTCAACTCCTGAAATTTATGTGAACGAAGAAATAGTCTGAATAGTGATGGAAACAATCTGGATTCCACTGCTACTCCACCTATTTTATCATACACTGTGTTGTTAGACATACAATAAAAACAATTTGAAGCAAACTGTAGTATAGTTTCAAATAACGTGTTTCGGAAATTTGATACAATTATTATCTTTCTGATACATTAAATTTATGACTACCTGCAGTGTCTCCTCCGGTGAAATATTTGTATACACTAGCTATACATCAGGACTTGCAAATAACGCTCTTATTGTAATTTTTTTTTTCATTTAATTAGACGAATTAAACAGTGTACTCACTGTGGGTAAACCATTTTCTAGCATGCTACCGAAAAACATGTTAATTCATAATCATGTACCGTACTATTAGAAACTTTGAGCTTGTCTAATCATTTTCACGTATCTTGAAAGCTCCGTATAAAATACCAGGTCAGCTTCTTTATGACACGTATTTTATATCATCAGCCAAGCAACTGTTTCAGTGAAATTTCATAAAAGATTTCTTTTAAATGTAATCTCATAGCACTTTTTTTTACAAATTTTCTGGGGAGGCATGCTCCCAGACTTCTGTAGTATTCGCATATCTTGAATGCTGATTACGCTTCGCTTGGCTTTTGATCTCATGACTTGGAACCCTTTCGAACGTTGTACGTATGGGTCTGGATAGTTATTATATTAACGTTTTATTCCTATGTTAAATAAAATCTGTATATTTCTCTTTTAATTTATAAATATGTCTGTAACATATTTTCTCTATATGTTTTCAGGATACGATTGAAATATTTTTAATTTTGAAATATCACTCGATATGTTTACTACTTAAATAATAGACTGATTTTCTATTAGGACCATATTTTTTCTAATATTTTTTCTTTACACCGACTAGTATTTTTGTATTCAAATTTATGGTTATTAGATTAAAACTAAACTCTACAAGTTATCTGTGTTCTAATACTATAAAATGTTAAATGGAATACACATCAAAACAATCCACAATGTCAGGTATTTATTAATGAATTGAGGATATTATGACATAAACATTTATTTACTTTTGTACGACTTTACTTCCAAAGTACCAATATTTTTACATATTTCTAAGCTTTAGTTGTCTTAAGAAGAACAATAATGATGACAGCTTCGAAAAAATAACTTAAGAATATTACATCTTCCAGATTGCTACAGATATTAGACTATTTATATATTTCCATTGATCAGTAAAATTTATTCATTGAAAATGAAAAAAACTGCTTATTTTTTATCGTCGCTGGCCCGACAGTACATGGTATTATAGAGTTATCGTGAAATCATAAACCTTCTTTGATTTTTGTGACTTTAAAGTGTGGCCGTGTACCTTTTTTGTAAAATTCGAGCTTATTGTGAGTATCCTTGTATTTGATTTTAAACTTGTACAGATTAGCTTTGATGATTTTCATTTCGCCTTACATTACCTGTAAGCTACAGTGTATATATATATTGTGTAGTTGGCTACAGTACAGCGTACAAACCAGAATAAATTGTGAACTTTTGCTGTGTGAAATAATTCTTTTCCTTCGACTTTTTCTAAAACTATTTTTACGATATGTAATTTTAATGTACACCAATTTCCTATTATTTCGGAGTTAACTAAACTATAAGCATAACTTTATAAAGGTTATATTGTATCTAATATGAATATGTGTTAATGGAGGTAATGTATAATTTTACCATAAAATTACGTAGTTTCTGAAATTATAATATTTATAAAATTAATTTTTAGACTAATGATCTGCTCCCGTTAAGATGTGGCTCGATACCCGTGATGAATAGAGTAAAAAGAGCCATTCCATAGCTGCTTGATAAAAACAACGCATAAAATAAAAACTAATAATGAGTGATGGTAATAAGCGATATTGGTACCTTGCAAACTGAAAGATACCGTTAATTGTGCCTGATTTGTTTGTTTTTGAATTTCGCTCAAATCTACAAGAGTGTTGTCTACGCTAGCCGTCCCTAATTTAGCAGTGTAAGATTAGAGGGAAGGCAGCTAGTCATCATCACTCACCACTAACTCTTGGGTCACTTTTTTAGCAACGAATAGTGGGATTGAACGTAACGTTATAACGTCCCCACGGCTGAAAGGGCAAGTATGTTTGGTGTGATGGGGACTCGGATCCGCGACTCTCGGATTACGAGTCGAGTGTCTTAATTACCTGGCCATGGCGGCCAGTTATACCTGCGCGTATATAAAATATTTTTGTCATCTTTCGTTTTGGTATTTTTCAGGTTAACAAAAACTAACTTACTTAGAAATTCTTACATGGTAGATATCTACTGATTAAGACGTGTGTACACATTCAACATTAGGTAAATACTACGTCAAAGCACCAATACCTGCACTTTACTGACCTCAAAAAATGTTCTACATCTTTAAAATCCGTTATGGTGCTCTCTGTATATTCTTCCAAAAGGTAAAATTTCGACGCATTCATTCGTGAAAAAGTATAAAAGAAAGAAAAAAGAAGTCATACTTGACTGTTTTTGGAATTTGTTTAAAAAGTTTGCGCAATGCTACACAAGAGCGTAGTCATTCCTAATTTTGAAGTGAGAGACTAGTATGAAGACAGGTGGTATTATAGTCACCTTTATGGAAGAGAATTTGCCGTCAATACTAGAATTACTTTTGTTTGATTGAATAGTGATATATCACCGTCACTCTTATAACACACAAATATAAATCAGTATAACAGAACACGTTTTTGTGACAAATGACGTAAACCACGAATTATCAGATTCTCAGAATAAACTCTGAGGACTGACATTCAGAACCTAGTGATGATGCCGTCACCTGTCATACCTTTGATACATTCTGTCACGTACGCAGCATTTCTTAAGTTCTTTTATCTTTCCGACTTGACAGCAAACAAATGGATTTAAAATGGGTAGTAAGTTACAACCTTAAATACACTGGTGCATTCCTGATCGCTTTGTTAAGATGTGTTCATTGTTTTATTTTTTTTCTTACTAATGATTAAAGAACTTCAAAGAAAGTAAAAGATTTGGGATATTGTAAACTATAGTTCCATAATATGACGATTCTGAGTTAAATAATTAGAATACAAGAAACCTTGTTTATTTACACGTTTTTGTTAGCCAGAATAAACCTTATACGTTCAATCTATATCATGCCCACGTTAAGTGAAATTTTTCATTTTCTTTTCTTAGTAAATGTTTAGCTTTTCCGTATGGATAATGATTAATTATAATTAATCAATTACAACTTCTAATGAATTGTTATTACAGTCTGAGAAGCTCCCTTGGCAAAAGACCTGTGGCTAAAAGAACTCCTCTTTTGGTAATCTAGATGACAATTATACTATTCATAAACCACATATGCTCGTGCTTGGGAAAAATTCTTAAGTTTATTCTGACTCAAGGATCCCCTCCCTAGATGCTAAATCTAAAGTTGTATAACACTAAAATTCGTATTTCGATACCCGTGTTAGGCAAAACTCAGCTAAACCAGCTTCGTACTTAATAATAAACAAACCGTTCAGAGGAAAGAAACCATACACACATGAGTTTGTTTGTTTTGGAATTTCGCACAAAGCTACTCCAGGGCTATCTGTGCTAGCCGTCCATAATTTAGCAGTGTAAGACCAGAGGGGAGACAGCTAGTCATCACCACCCACCGCCAACCCTTGGGCTACTCTTTTACCAACGAATAGTGGGATTGACCGTCACATTATACACCCCCACGGCTGGGAGGGCGAGCATGTTTATCGCGACCCTCGGATTACGAGTCGCACGCCTTACGCGCTTGGCCATGCCAGGCCATTCATTACACACATGAGATAAATCCAGAAGAAAAGTATTGTGACTACATACACAATGAGAATTAAACCGTTTAAAACAATAATTGACAAATTAACAACCTGAAGAGCCCGGGTCGCGCCAAACATGCTCACCTCGTGGGGGCGTTATAATTTCATGGTCAATCCCACTATTCGTTGGTAAAAGAGTAGCCCAAGAGTTGGCGGTGGGTGGTGATGACTAGCTGCCTTCCCTCTTGTCTTACACTTCTAAATTAGGGACGGCTAGCACAGATAGCCCTCGAGTAGCTTTGTGCGAAATTCAAAACAAACAGACAAACAAACAAAACAACCTGAATAAATACAGTTACACTACTCCTTTTGGTTATTGCAAAAGTAATATGACAACAATATTTTTATGTATTCGTTTAATTCCAACCCACCAAAAACAATTATTTTGATGAACAACTTTTATGTAACAAAGTTTACTATTGAATACACCTAAATGTGTATTATTCGAAATAAAGATAACAATGAAAAAGAAAATAACTTTAAATTTTATATGTATGTTTGTGAATTTAAAATCACCTGTATCACAGTTCATGTGAGAGAAGGAAATATGTATTTGTTATTATTGGTAAAGTGCATAATATCTGAGTTTTCTAATGCTCTTAATGAAAGTGTTCGTAACATTTGAAGTTATTGTTACAGTTGTTATTCGGAAGTGTATTTGTATACATTATGTAATCAACTTTTTACATTTTATCAATAAGCTTTATTCAGGATAAACATGACTGACTGGCTTTGTTGCTGGAAATTCTTAAATAAGGTTTGAATTTCCAGTGGTTTATTGAGTAAGCTGTTCAATGCGGTTTTATAAATGAAACTCACAATCGATAACGTACATTTAGGTGTTATTTTATGTCATAACATACCCACTAATAGTGTATGAGGTACACAGACTTTATTGTTATGCATTATTTTGACAGTGTAGCTATTTATGACAATTTTATAAGCCATAATTCTATCTTAAAGAATTTCCACGAGTGCTTACTCGACCACTTTAAAATTAAATTAACTTACATTTATTTAGAGATAAACACAAAGCTACATAATGGACGATTAATTGAAATTTAGAAACAAGTATTGCAAGACCTAAGGCTTTTAATTAGTTTAAACAGTAATGGTTATATTACATTAATGTTTTCTAAAAATAACTATTAAAAACGTTTTAGTATACTAGCCTAAATTCACTAGTATAAATCTACATGTGAAATCTAACTACCATATCTTTCAACGTATAAGCCGAGGATAGATTAATTACTGTGTTCTAAATTGTACTCCAGCGGAAGAAATGTAATGAAGAATATACAGACATTTGATTATACCAAAAATTAACCAAATAACATGAAATAAAAATATAACCAGTTAAAATTATTTTATTTTACACACGAAACAGCAAACGAAAGACAGAATCGAACTTCTAACAAGTAGTATGGTTTAAATCACCTCGTAAGCATTTGATCTTCAGAGATAGTTAGTTACTCAATATCAGAGAAACTATCAAATTTCCCGTCTTCTGCATCTGAGTGGAAGATAGCCACCAGCACGAAGGACATGCCAAGTGCGATGTACTGTTCATTCGTCGTCCATCTCTTAGTCTAACTTCGACTCCTCTTGTCAGCTAATAATTCCAGACTTTATTCACAATTACTGCCTGGGACACAGAGTCCCACACATACTTAATCAACTGTGTGACCTCGACGTGGGAAACACGAATAAAACGTCCCTTGTTGGTAAAACTGTGTTTGCCAGTAGAAAACCAAGATTCCCATGTTTTGTTAAATTCAGTCTTGAAACATTTATTGTTTGTAAGAACTTTCCAAGGATTATGCAGGGGGCGGTGGAAAGCAAATTTGAATTTGTCGGACAATTCGGAACAGTGTGCAAAGCATAATTTGAAATGTCTTCTTCCCCTGAAAAATTTTGATAAAAAGGTTCTCTAGGATTGAGTTTTGTGCTAAGTTTACTGCAATTAACTTAAAGTATAAATAAGTTTCAAGCACTTCTTTTTGATTCGCAAAAATAGGTGCTCACTGGCACTAGTACTCACCACAGCTACAAGTAAGCATAAATATATATTCTTATAGATTACACATGTAATTTATCATGTATTGAGTTACTGATTCATAGGTACTACTCTAAATATATATATTTAAGTAGAAACAATTTTTGAAGTGCTAGTAAATGTTTAAAATGCCCTACAGTTACTATCATCAAAATATTGAGGCATTTGCAGCCCGTCTGCCGGACTTGCTCCAGAGTACACGTTATGCTTAAACTCTATTCTTTTTACACACTATACCTTTTGTCTAATCAGTGATGTGTGGGTCAGACGTGGCCAGATAGTAAGGACGCTACTCGTAATCTAAGGGTCTCGGGTTCGAATACTAATCATATCAAACATGCACGACCTTTAAATCGTGGGGTAGTTATAATAATTATGGTCAATTTCACTGGTCTTCTTTCTGCCTCCTGAACTACCAAACATTTTTCAAGTCATCATATCCACCTAATTCATAATCATGACCCACTTCCGAAGTTATGTTAACCCCACGGACTCACGAAGAACATTTTCGCGTACAGGGCGAAGTGGGGTATCAATATCCCGAATCACTATAGTTTAGGAAAGTTTTCTTTCCTTTAAAACCTATATTCTTGCCGTTGATTTTTGTTTCTAGTCTGAAAAAATCCACCTGGCCGACGTAAGCACTTATCCAACCATTGTCCTTTAATATTATTGTGAATCAACATTTTTTGATTCACCTCTGTCAAGGCGCCGGTCGGAAACTTCTCCTTTAGCATTGACTTTAACTTAAATATTACCATGAAGGTAATTTTTCGTCGTCAGCAACACATGTCAACACCACGGTCGAACTAGATTTTTTTTCGCGCTGTTATTATGATCATCACAGTGTCTTTTCCTCTACTTTCTACAGTTCTGTTCATTGGAATGCCAAATGTTAATGGCATTTGATCCATGTGGTTTATTTTTTATGCGCCGAAAATAGGGTAATATTCTACTTTTATTCAGCCCACCAGACATATATTATTAACAATATTACTATAGATTACTTTAATACACCTAAGCTACTGTCCCCCCTCAGTGAAACAACGGTATGTGTGCAGACTCGCAACACTGGTAACCAGGTTTCGATATCCGTGGATGGCAGACCACAGATAACCTATTGGGTAGCTTTATGCTCAGCTACAAATAAACAATCCTAAGCTACTGAGAATATTGATGTTATCAATAAACAGACCAGTAACATTCGTAAACTAGTCTAGAGCAACATTCTTAAGTGTAAATATGTATATACAAAAAACGTTTGTACCATAAAACAACTAAAATAAATTTTAAAAAGTATTACACAAAAAACAATCTTTTAAAACATTTTTATTGTTAAATTAAATATTAGGAAGCTAAATTCAATCGCTAGGAAAATAAAGAAGACTGTCAAGTTAAAGTTTGTCGTTGTGCTCGAACTTGAATGATATTTAAATACATAAATATCTAAAATGGACGTCTTTTAGCAAATGTTTTCGACATTTATCAATAGTCACTGGTTAAGGCACTCGACTTGTAATCCGAGGTTCGAATCCCCATCACATCTAACATGCTCACCCTTTAAGCCGTGGGAGCGTTATAATGTTTCGGTCAATCCCACTATTTATTGGTAAAAGAGTAGCTTAAGAGCTATACTAGTCTTATACTGCTTAATTAAGGACGGATAATGCAGATAGCCCTCGTGTAGCTTTGCACGAAATTAAAAACAAAACAAACTATTTATCAATAACTCCTGATTAAAGTAATATATATATATATATCTTAGAACTGATAAATAACTCAGTAAGTAATGTATAGGAAATCACGCGTAGTAGTTGTTGAAATAGATAAAAAATGATTTAGGTCAAACCACTAAGAAGTTAGCTACAGGGATATATATATTTTAATATATATACTTTTATCGACACAACGTTTCTGGAAGTGCCCTTCTCTGGGTATCATTGAAGAGAATATTATATTTTTTTATCTCAGTAAATAATGCAGCTTATTTAGTTTATTGGTTTAGCTAAAAGTATGCGATTCCATAAAAATGGTTCTACCTATTAAATGCATTTTGTCAGCAATTAGGTATCCTTAGTATTATCAATGTTTTTGGCTCACCTGAGATAATCTTAAATTTGTACATCAATACAAAATGGCACTAATAATAACTAAAAGTCACTATCACTGGTTTCCTGTCCCTTACAGCAAATATTAACTGTTAATTACTTAATGCCAGGTAGACATCAAATGAAAGCTAAGTTGTTTTTCACAAACACACTTGGATTGGTCTTTACAATAAAAGTTGCAAGTTCTCAAGATTTTTTGATAATATTAATATTTTCTTACGCATAACTAAATACTTTGGTAATAGGGATTCGAACCATTTGTCGTGCTGTATATTAACATCAGTTTCGCTATGACGTTTTTCATGTTAACAATGTATGTAGGAAGATGTAATATAAGATTCTTGTTGTAAACAGATAAAGGAAATATACTACTTACTTTCAAAATAAATAACCTATATGGATTCATGTGTTAATATTGTTATTAAATATTTATATGATTTTCTTTTTGATTTTTCAAGTTTCTCATTATTAAATTCAAATTTCAAGAGAATTTGCAGAATTCTTTTAGAAATGAGTATAATATATTAACCATCTAGTTGCAGTTTCCACTATTTACAAGATTTAATTATATAATATGGTGCACATAATTTATAATTCTCGTCTTTTTTGAAATAAAATTAGTCAAATTAATTAAAGTAAAAATACCATTGTAATTTCTTTTGAAAAAATGCATTAACTTCTACAAAAATTACAATATAGTAAATTAGGAACCAACCAGCAGTTTCTTATCAGATTTACTTATACGTTTTAACTAAGAAATAATATTTTTTTATTCGAACATTTGTATGGCACATAATGTGTTGTATATTTTTTTACTGGAGATTTTAGCAGTATAATTGAGTAAAAATAGATATTCAAAACAATTTTAATGAGTTTTAGACGCATCCCGATAAAGTCATGGGCCAATTTTAACATGCTAGATATCACAGAATACCGAAATCTGTCATTTTGCTTAAAATAAGTAATGTAATCAGTACTTAACAACAGACGGGACATTCTTCATAAAAATTATTCACTGAAAGATTACAGGTAAAACGTCTTAAACTTTTATTGATGACCTGAAAGAATGTGGTAGTTAGTCAGCCTGTAACGAATTACCCCGATAATATATTAGAGTATAATACCATGTGTTTAAATATTATTGGTTATATCACTGACCTCTTTTTTATTTAAATTTTCCAAAATTATCTAGAGGTTCAACATTATATATTTTTTATTATTAGTACTGAACTAAATATGCTGATCAAACGATTCAATACCTGATTTTAGTATCTTGAATTTACATTGAAAATTGGTACCCGGTTATATTACTGTAAATGAATGAGAAATTGATAAAATTTTCGCTCTGAATATATGGTACACTTCAGCATTTTTTTTTATTTCTTTCAATACATTTCCTCTGCGTAGTGATAAAATACCTCGGTGGAACAGCGATAAGTCTTCAAAATTACAATGCTAAAATAAGGAATTCGATTCCCCTTTGTGGACATAATAGATAGCCTGATGTAGCTTTACTATAAGAAAAACACACACATACACATAGTGATATGACCTAACGTTAGACTTGTGTTGTCATTGTAGTCGAAGCCTCTGAAGAAAGTATAAATAAAACATACATTGAAACAAATTAGTTTCCTCCCACAGTTCAGCTTGTATACGTTTCAAGAAAGAACTATTCAAGTTAGAATCACAAAGCTATGACTAACTTAATAACTTAAGCCTAAGTTCTGTACTAAACCAATTTAAAGCCTTAATAACGTAGGCATAAACAACAATCCATTATAGGCAGACAAAAACGCTTCTTATAATTTGTTTTTACATCAACAACGTTTATCCATAAAATTTATTTTATGTTTCTACGCTTTTAAGACAGAAAAAAAACACAAACATATGATATTTCCAAATCTGTTACGGCAGGCTATTTTTGTTTTATTTTTTCTTTAAAACCATTTATATTTTATATAAAAAATCAAAACGAGGCTCTTAACGGCCTATCGTGAATAAACAATGTTAAATTCATATAAAGGACTGTGGGGCCCTGAGTGGAAAAATAATTTAACTGCTGTACTCAATATTAAGTGTGTGGCATTACTGTAGCTATTTAAAGACATTCAGAATTGTCTACAAAACACCTTACTACACAATACAAGTTCTTCCATAAGCCAGCCATACATATTGCGGACATATTGAAGGTAAGTCACCTTTCACATTTTGTGTCATAGGCATAGGTCTAAAATTCATTATCGTGTTTGTAATTTTATTTCAATATTGTTTATTATTTATTTAGCATTGTATGTGCATAATTTTACGAATAAAAGTTCATTGTAACTTAAATACACAATACTAATTACTCGGGGGCTACGTGTACACACTTTAAGCCTGTGTATCTATATAGGGATGGTGGCAACATTGAATATATTTTAGTCTCTTAACAACAACAACAAACATTTTTATTATCAAATTTAGACTTAAAGCAGTCCACAAAGGGTTTATCTGTAATTTGAAAGTTTGTTGTTACTATGAGAATTTTGCAAACGTCTTTCATATTGAGAGTAAATGCCTGTCACTTGAACGTGGACTACAACGAAACGATCATACATTCACAAAACTTGGAACCATTTTAATTCTTTATTTCCTTCAAATACCATTATTAATTTGTTTAATTTGTGACGCATCAATATACCAAAATACAGTCAGGAACCACTCCTCAGGTCAAGTGTCCAACGTTACAACCTTCCATATGTTTAATTGGTTGTGTAATTCAATCATAAAATGCCAACCAACAGGATAAAATTTTTCCTAAACTCATTTTTACGTTTTTATACGGTTTAATTTGTTTTGAACTTTGCGCAAAGCTATATGAGGGCTATCTGCGCTAGCCGTCCCTAATTTAGCAGTATAAGACTAGATGGAAGGCATCCAGTCATGACCATCCACCGTAAACTCTTGAGCTACTCTTTTACCAACCAATAGTGGGATTAACTGTTACATTATAACGCCCCCACAGCTGTAAGGGCGAACATATTAGGAGTGACGGGGATTCGAACCCGCGACCCTCAGTTTACGAGTCGCGTGCCTTAACCACCTGACCATATCGGGCCTATATTACTACTTATGCATTAATTTATGATTTTTTTTTAGTGTGTTGGAATAACGATAGAGATATGTGTCGTGTCTTGTTTGTGCAAAGTGGAAAGCAACAGTGTTACATTTCCTGCTGGCGTAAAGAGCCTCGTTTTCGATTTAGGAACAAGGGCTCGTGATATCGTACTATTATGAGTGACGGAAAATCATGAATTTGACCTTTTCAAAACATTCGTTTAGAATACATCTTTATTTAGGTATCATAAGGGCCTAATACACAAGACAGGAGAAGCACTTGCCCCCTTTTTCGAGTTAGTGTACATTTATTATTTGTAACAAAAATGGTAGAGTGGTTTAATTTTTGTCCTTTTTTGTTTTATTATTTTCTAACAAAGTTAAAAAGTCATGTCAAATAGGTTCAAGTAATATCTTTTTTTTTTTTGTAAATTTTGTGCAGTTTTGCATGTTGTAAATCACATCGCGTGTAGGTTGTATTTCTCAAGGTCGTAAACATGTATTAATACCTTTACACGAATAGAGGTTACATACTGCAACCTTCGTTCTTAATTTTGAAGTTAGCGAGTGTGTTTCTCTATATATATTTTTTTTGTTTTAGAAAATAGCCTTTCCAAACTAACAAAACGAAACTTGACGTGACTTAAGGTTACTTGTTGAACATTTGTTGAAGTATGTAACCCGTGTACCTGTGGGATATCTGACAAGTGTTTACAAGTATATAAGTCAGGTATTTCCACAGTTCTGTTTCTTGATTTTAAATCTTCATAGAAATAGAAAAAACACATCAAAAGGGTCGGCAAGTTAGGTACAACACACTATTATTTGTGCATCAAGAAAATAATGTTTGTTTTACAAACAACACTTGTGGTTTCTTATTTCCTTTTTATTTCGTGTTCTGTCTTTTTCTTCACTTAACAGTCCTGAATCTACATCTTACAGTGATGTTTTTGGCTTTTCTTTTGGGCATCAATGAACCTGATCACCACACATTAAAGTTAAAAGAACGATTTTGGTGCTGTGTCTAGGATCTGTTATTGTGGGGTTTATTTGGAATGTACTTCTTTTATTCAGTTGACTCTTTGGTCGGTAACGCTTGTAGATCAGAGAAGTTAACTTGCTGATATACTGTATAATTTACAGCTGAGACGAGGAAGCTATAATAGTAGAAAGACTCAATTAGAGAATATGGCAAGATCTATGAAAGTGAGCCTTCTGGACCTATAGCTTTCACCACCTATGATGAGAAGAACAATGGCGGCGTTCTCGATCGATCCTTTTTTCCCTCGATCTCCCAGCTTTTGTACAGAAGCAAGCAGTTCAAAACTGTGTCCTGCTCGCTGGTGAGGTAAAACAGGCGATTCCACTGGTATTGTTTGAAAGAATGGACAAAGGTAAAGATGGCACAAGGTCTGATGGTTACTTTAAATGGTCTAACATACCATACAAAATTTAGACAAGGCATGACATAATGACTATAACACAGCATATTTGATCCTATAAAGAACCAAGCAATCTACAGGACCAAGTTAAGAGGTCAGAAATGAGACACCCAAGAGAATTTGGCTGCATATGTGGATTATGTAGCTATCTGATCATAGGTTCAGTCAAATAAAGTATCACGAACTACAATTATTTGGCAAGATTTCTCCCCAGTATCATATAACCTATTTTGTTTTTCAGAAACTATGGTTCATAATATGGTTCGTCCAGGAATTTTGCAAAACATTCTAATAGAACACACAGGCAAGAGCCATCTTAAAATGCAAACTTATTCTTGATTCATCACTCAGTACTTTCCATATCAATGGCTAAGGCTGCTAAAGTATTAATAATAGCAAAAAAATTGATTTTACTATTGTTAGATAAAATTCAAGATTCGTTTATTTTGTTTTTCGTACTAGAAAATCTGCAAAACTTATAACGCATCAATTGAAAACTTTCACGCTGTTTAATTGTTTCTCAAATTACCTACTGCTCTTTGTTTCAACATGTTTTTTTACAATTATTACAGTAAATTTTCTGAAGTAGACGATTAATATGGTAGATATTTTTACTCTTGCGAGAGGTGACTTATTTTGCTGATATTCCTACTTTGCTGAAATAGAACGTATGTATTTTTTATCATGAAAAACTGCGAATGTTCATGATCTGTTTCGAAAGTTGATTTGCGTAGCTATAAATAATATTAACAATGTTGTTGTGAGCGTCTATTCCTTTGTACTCGATCCGTTTAAACCTCTGACACAAACGCACCTGGCTTAGTGAATAATGTCTGTAGTAAACTGTTGAAAAACTTGTAATATTTGCACGTATATAGCTTAAAATACATTCTACAGAAGTTGACAAAAAACTTGATAAACAAAATGATTAAAATTTATTAATTTATAAAGGGGAATAGGGATCGTCAAAAAGTATAGAAAAATGTTAATAAAAACACAAAGATTATACTTTCAAGCTTTCACTAAGGACTCTTAAAAGAAGTAAGCGAACTGAGGTTGAAATAGTCTGGTAATATGTTTCTCTCACGCTACAATTCTCTATTTTGCCTCCACTAAAATTGATAGGCTGGGTACATGTACAATCAAAATATGGATTTCTCGCTTGAAAACGTAGTGTAAACAGTACTTGTTTATTTTTTTCCTTTTTCTTTAAGTCCCTAGTTATAGGCTTAATAATTCAGTCTTTATATTTTGATTCGACTTGTACTTACTAAATATTTGTTTATGGATTTCAGAAGACCTTAACGAGTCAGCTTGAGACAAAGATGATTTTCATGCTAAGAATAAAAATACTTCATTTTATTTTACAGTTTTCATATTTCACTTCCACAACCTCTAGAGTCTCCTAAACGAATAACAAACATATTTTTTTCTCGTTAAAACTTTTATCTTGTCTCTTATTTTCACCACTCTAACACTAGCTCCAGCGAAATCAATAATGTTCAGTGAAATGAATTGCTGAAACATACCAACTAAAATTAATACTATGATTTGTAACTCTGTACTGACTCCAGCATTGCTCAGAAAGAACTAAATTGATTATCTTAACAGTCTCACCTTCTAGCCTTTTCACATCTGTTTTCGTTTAGTTTATGGTTTCATTGCTGTGTTTTTGACCGACTGCTACTGAAGTACAGCGTACAAAAAACAATAATAAATCACAGCAGGAGTCGATTAGCAGTTTTCTTTAGAGCTAATGTAAAACCGTATAAATATGAGGTGCTCTACTATAGATGCTGAAACTAGTATAATTTTATATATTTTGTCATACTGAAGTTTTGTGAATCCAAGTTCTCAAGTTTGCAATTTTTAGATTATTTAGCTACTTTTGCTGAAAAAATAACAAGTAAAATTATTTATGGTATTCACTGCATAGTATACCCGAATATCTCCTATAAGCATTGTCACATCTCACAAATTTGTTCGTGCAAAAATAATTGACGTAATTTCAAATTCGAAGCTTAAGACAAAATATATCATTGAATAGAACAGAATATTCCAAAACTGCTATAACTTATCCAATTTTCTAGAAAGTTTTAAATAAGTTTTAAAAATTCCCTAAACACTTGAAACAGCAAATTATGATTACCTCAATTAAACTTTATGGTGGAAAACTAGAGGCAATTTCAGATATTTATATAGATTAGTATTTGGTGTTTCTATTGTTTGTAAACTTTTCATAAGCTATGATAGGTTAATTTGCAAACGGTCTTGGAAGTCAGAGATAGAGAGTGGAAGGGACTTCTCAGGTAGATTTGACAAATGTGTTGAAATCTCAGCAAGTCAAGAGGAAGGAAATTCAAGTTTTAGGTTTCTTATTTTTAATTGCACGTGTGTTTTTTGTTTGTTGGAAAGTCTAGAAGCATACTGTTTTAGTTTAGAAAATCCCACTGTTAAAAAATTTGGGGTCAGGCATATTATGTTATTCAAAAAAACGAGGACTGGGAATATATTAAACATTTCTTTTTAAAAGTAAGAAGTTAAAAATTAGATGATGTAAACATTATAATTAAGTAAGTTTCCATGCAGACTGAATAGTAAAGTTGTTTAATTAAATTTTGAATATAATAGTGTAAAATGTCATGATACACAGAAGTTACCAAACAAACCCATTTTGCACTATATGGAATTGAAAGATGCCTTAGCTTTCACAGAATGGGTTTCAGTGAGAAGGTAGTTTGAAGTTACTAATGTAACCCATATGTTGGTGCAAAAGAGGATCCCAGCAGTGGTGCTCTAAAGCGGAATTCTAAGCATAGAAGTACCCTAGAAATTCGTGTCAACCGATTATTTCCCCAATTCCACTAGAACTACAAGGCAATGTACAGCAACCGTAGTATTCAAGGGGTCAGTAGGGTTAGTGTGGCTCAAAATTGTACCAATACTGTAGTTAGAGTTGTGCTATGACAGCACATCAAGCATGAGGAAAGTACCTGTTTTAATTGTGGTGAACCTAATTACTGCAAATTTCCACATCTTTTTGATAGAGAGGACCATTGAACACATGCACATTTCAGGGTACTGCAGTAAGATAGTTGACAAACAATGACTGTAGCAGTATACACTGGTAGAATTTGAGTTAAATTTGATTACCATCTTGGGTGGGCCCGATGATCAGCCTGTACCTGAGATCATAGTGCGTGGTTTGCAAAATTGTTTCATACTAAATGACCAAAACAATACAGGATCATGAAGTTGAGTTCTTAGTGGACATAGAATCCATAACCTTATTCAAATGCAGTGTATATGAAGTATTATGTGTTAAGCTTTGGTTATCAGTTTCGTTTTGGGGAAATGAGAGAAGCTAGACAAGAGTGTAGAGGTACATCTTTTGCCCTGTCTTGGCAAACTTTCATGCTGACCAATGAAATTGTCAATGGTCTCGGTTCAAACATCGGCGTCGTATTGATGGATTTAATGTAGTAATTGTCAGCTAGTTTTACTTGTGCATTAGATAAATTGAGAAAAATGTTTGAACACGTGCACTTTGAAAATGATGTCTTTGTTCCTCTAATGTGTAAATAGTATTCCCTGATGTATCAGGAATCTATTCCAGTGCTTTGTCACTTTCACTGTGGGGATAAAAACAATGAATGAAACACAAAAGAAGACAGATCATTTGTCTGTAGAAACATGCAGTATGTGCTCTTAAAATAAATCATTTTATTATACTTATAAATCGCTGTTTGCCAACGTACTAGCTATGCGGATTTGATATTTTCCAGTTTCAGAGACATAGGTCTTTTGATGTTATAGTAGCAAGTGTATTCACAATTAATGATATCGGGCTTGAAACATTTGCTACATGTAGTTGCAACTGATTTTTTCCTGAAATGATTTAAGTAATGATCTTATTGACAATAACATCTTAACCCGTACGCCACTGATTGAACTTCTGACCTTTCCTTCTGACATGGAGTTTTCAACTATGACTTGTTAATGAAGTCGTGAATCTTACGAAATGTATAACCATTAAGATTTATTTTGAAGGTCCATAATTCCAGTAGTTAGTGGTGACGTCATTTATAGTGACAAGAGATGACGAGGTTCATCTACAGCTTCCCTCCGTCATGAAATTGGATTTTGCAGATGATGTTCTTTTATCGATGCCCCCAACCTCCTGGCACATAGAGCTCGTTGTGCTTGGTTTGTTATGAAGTTTACACAAAGCTATACGAGAGCTCTCAGCGCTATCTGTCACTAATTTATCTGTGAAAGACTAGAGTGAAGAAAATTGTTCATCGCCCACTGGCAGCTTTTACCAACGAATACTGGGATTGACCTTCGAATTATAACGCCCCCAAGGCTAAAAAGGCGAGCATGTTAGGGGGGACAGGAAATGGAATCCGCAACCCACAGATTGTGAGTCAAGAACCCTGCCATGCTAGGTCAGCTTTGTGCTTACATTCAAACAAACACGTTTTTATTTATATTTTACTTTTATTTCTTCTGTTTATATGAATCCATTTATTATTAATTAGACATTAATTAGTCAGATTTTCGAAAAAACAGGGGAATAGTCTCACGTGATTTTATTTTGTGTTTAACTTGTGATTTAGTTTCTACGATACAGGAACAATCGTCTTCGGTCATAGTAAAAAAAATGTACTTGTATTTTTAAATTATTTTCATTCATTGTGTGTCTGTGGCATAGTCTAAGTATAATTACTGCATACAATTATTGCCAATATGCATCTCGTATCTTTTTAGAGAAATATGTATCAGTATATCAAAAGCGCTAGAATAGTTGCAATAATGTTTTTATGATATCATGCTTTTCGGACTTCTGGGTATTTATTCTTTCATTAATGGCGCATTTTATAGTTATTTTAGTGTGACATGTGTTAACTACACACAGCTGATTTCATTTGTTCAGAGCAATTGCATAAAACAACATGTTCCTTTCTCAGTCTAGGTTTATAAATTTTAAAAACAACTAAGTCGTAAGTGTAAATTTTGTTTAGATTAGTTCTTAGCAGCCGATTTTGTGCTTTTTCTAATAATATTTCATCTGTTAATCTCCCCAGTGGCACAGCGGTATGTTTATGGACTTAAAAAGTTAGAAACCTAGTTTAAATACCCGTCGTGGGAAGCCTATTATATAAGCTTTGTGCTTAATTACAAACAAACAAACAATCATATATTAACAAATTAATCATGTTATAGTATATTAAGTTTTCAAAATCATTAAAACTGAAAAGTCGCTAAGTTATTTTGTCCCAATGTGCAGGCTTGGTTATTGTCAATGTCATTGTAATGAAATGTTGTGTTGATAAGATAAATGAATATTCAGCAGAAATAAATCAAAAATCTACAAAACACAACTTTAAGAATGTTATACAAAATATTAAAGTAATTATGAACAGCAAAAGAAACAAATCACAGAAGAGAACAAATAAAACGATATTTTTATTAACAACATATATTAGTTATTGGTTATTCACAACAAGACTATAATTGGCTGTTGAGATGAAAAGAAAAGGTTTTAAAAATATCTGCACAAGTTTGGTTTGCTTGTTTTTAATTTCGCACAAAGCTACTCAAGGGCTATCTGCACTAGCCGTCCCTAATTTAGCAGTGTAAGACTAGAGGGAAGGTAGCTAATCATCACCACCAACTGCCAACTCTTGGATTACTTTTTTACTAATGAATAGTGGGATTGACCTAAAGTTATAACGCCCACACGGTTGACAGAGAGATCATGTTTGGTGCGACGTGGATTCGAGCCCGCGATCCTCATATTACGAGTCGAACACCTTAACCCACCTGGTCATGTCGGGCCGTCTGCATAGGGAAAGAACTGAAGCATAAATAACGAAATTCAACAATCTCGAGTCATACGATAGTCCTGGCGTGGTATCTTTAAATCCTTACTTTACCAACATAGCATTCATTCCAAATAAACGTAATCAAGGGAGAAAAACCCACAACTCATATTAACTTGTACAAGTATTTGTTAGCTACCTTGGAAAAGAATAACCTCACTTCAAGAGGCAGACAGAGGATTAAATTTTATATGCAACAACGGCTCGTTTGGGTTCCGAAAATATTTTAAATAGAAGAGCGAACAACGTTTCGACCTTCTTCGGTCATCGTCAGGTTCACAAAGAAAGAGGTAACTGACCGGAAGCTGACCACATGGTTGGAAGGGGTTGTGTAACTGAGTGTCGCAATGTAGAGGGCGGGGTTAGATGTTTGAATATATGATTTTATCTATAATATTAATATAGGTATAATGGCGTTCCTTTATATTGGTTTATTTTGGGTTTAAGTTGTTGTATAAGTAAGGCTTCTTTAATTTTGCGTTTGTTTATGTTTGTTTCTTTATTTAGTATTTTAGTGTTTTCTATGGTTATGTTGTGTTTATTTGACTTACAGTGTTCGAAAACGTGTGAAGTTGACTTTTTATGTTCTTTGAATCTGATTTCCATTTTTCTACTTGTTTCTCCAATATAGAAGTCGTGGCAGTTATCACATTGTATTTATAAATAATGTTGGTGTGGTGTTTGTCAGTGTAGTTTTTACATAGTATAGACATCAGTTTTGTGCCTGGTTTTTGAATAAATTTAGTATTAACTGGAATGTTATATTTTGTTACTAGTTTTTGCCAAATGTTGGTTATTTGTTTGCTGATGTCAGGAATATATGGTATACAGCAGTATATGGTTTCGTGATTTTTTGATTCGTGAGATATATTTACTTTTGTTGGTTGATTTTGCTTTCTGTCTAGGTGTGTGCGTATAATAATATGATAAAACCAAATGGAGTCGTGATACAAAGTAATTACCAGGTATAAGAACAGTAGATATCGTGATATATTTAATATATACAGCAAGCCCCTACACGCGAAAAGTGTTGAGAGTTTACAATGTACAAAGGCCCACAGTTAGTTACTAGACGAGTTCAGCTACAGTAATTAAGGACCATATTGTAGTAAAATCAGGTCAAGACTTGTATTAATGAACAATCATCAAGGAAAGGGTGGTGAATTGAAACATTAAAACTTTTTTCTCAAATGACATTCAGTGAAATCATAAATATAAAAAAAAGGAAAATACTCATTGGCCTACACTTCTGTTAAAGAGACACTAATTTATCTTTTACACGTCTGTGTGTATGTGTGTTTTCTTATAGCAAAACATATCGGGCTATCTGCTGAGTCTACCGAAGGGAGTCGAATCCCTGATTTTAGTATTGTAAATCCATAGACTTACCAGCGGGGGACTCTCTTTGAGTCTCAACCATTTTAGGAAGGCGGAAAAATGACTTTTCTTTATCCTGACCACATGTGTTCGAACAATTTACCACCTCCACCACACTAAGGTAAGCATTATTACACAGCTGGTAGACTCTATACTAAGGATAACCAAAGTACTAAACTATCAAAATAGAAATATACCTAATGAACAGCTTACAAATCTCTGCTTGAATTTTTCTAGGATTATACATTTTTTTCTTGGAGCAGTAGAAACAGCATATTACCAATATTCCAACTTAACACCTAGCCAGGAGTGTGGCCTGCAAAAATTGGAAGCATATCCCATGCCAGAGACTTAAGTGCTAATATCTAATAAAAAAATTGGTTGTCAATTTTATATGACTCCCCAGTGGCTCAGCGGTATGTCTGCGGACTTTGTGCTAAATTCAAAACAACAACAATTTTATATGAGTTGTAGCAACAACACAGCATATTATGTTGCATTACTAGTCCTTCATATAAATGTATTAAATTATATAAATCCGAGTATTGCATTCATTCATGTTTGAGGAGATCGAACCAAAACTTACTTTAGAACAAGTTGTGACCTAACAAAATTTATTTTTCTTAGTTGTTAATTTAATATACTTGATGTTAATTCATTAGTGGCATCCTCATTGCCTTTCAGATCAAGTGTTACCACTTCTACCACAAGATGGCCTGGACTGAGACTTTCAGCAAATGAATAAAATCTCAATGTTTGGCAAAACATTTCGTACATAGTACTATGCTGGTGAGACTGTAGAATAAAATTAGCATTACTTGAACATTGTAATCCATCCTGCTATTATTCATTCTGCGTGATTAAAGTTCATAATCCATTTTTACGCAAATAGCGCATACAAGTGCTGCTTAACAAATACTATAACGGTCAGTAGTTACTTCGTATATGTGTTTATGTCGTAATGCTACTCTAAGAGTTGTTTAAACGTACGCCTACTGTTAACCTGGTTTTAATAACAATTTTTAGGACTGTTGTTTTCTTTGATATTTCAATATTTAAATTGTAACTCTTAAAGGTTTACGTTGCCTACATAAAAACATTTCATACACATTTATATCTCTGATAATCTAGACCAACGGTTACATGTTTTTTTGTTTTTTTCGACAATTTCAACCTTACTAATTATAGCTGGTGTGTGGAAGACATTTTTGTTATTTTCAAGGACTTTTAGTAAAAACTTTTAGTTTCTAGAATATCACGATAGTCATCATGTATCATGCTTACTACTGGACATAAAAAACAATAATATAAGCTCGTCTTTGTAGACACGTTGGTACATGGCAATGAGAAAATTTTGAATGTAAACCTTTCATAACATAATTTTACTGTTTTTTATTTTTATTTCACCAGTTTCATGCTGTCCGCAATCGTTATTGAAGAAAACTTAAGATCTGTGATGTCGAGAAACCCACTTGTTGAGAACTTTTATATGCAAAAACGGCTGTTCTGGGCCCAGAAAACACTTCAAATAGAAGAGCGAACAACGTTTCGACCTTCTTCGGTCATCGTCAGGTTCACAAAGAAATTGTGAAGAAAACAGCCGTTTTTGCATATAAAAAAAAACTTAAGATCTGTGTTCATCGTGCTTGTAAGATTACAAGCACTTATTAAAATATTTACATAAAGCACTTGATAATATTTAAAAAAAAACTTGCTAAATAAAAATGGCTTTCCAGTGAATATCGTTAACACCCTCATACAAAAATATTTAAAGGAAGTTATAGTAGTCAAACAACTTATCTACGATTGGCTGAAACCTTATGCCAGTAATATTACCTTACGGTGTTTTTTTTCTAGAACTTAACCACAGATAAATTTGCATATCGTTTTTAAACCATTCTGGTTAAAAATTTAGCACATACGATCACCGACAAAAGTTGTAATGTTTTCAAACGAGACCCAAAAACTTTGGCGGTTTCGAATACAGTGTTCCCTCGTGTGTCGCAGTGGATGCGTTCCAAAACCCCCCGCGAAAGGAGATTTTCCGCGAAGTGGCATCGCCGATTTTTACGTATATATTTATGTGCATTTAGACTTTTAAAACCCTCCCTGTACAACTATTTAACCCTCCCATTACAATACTGTTCATTATTGCTGAAATAATAAGAACAATTATTAAGATATTAAGCCTTAAAATTAAAAATTACATATCTTCAGCAGGTGGTGTCTTTTCGGGGGACACCACTTCCTCTTCTGTGGAAGGTGAATCGGCAATTTCTTCGTCAGTCGTTACAACTTCAGGAACAGTACTTGCCACCGGTACCCTTTCTTTCTTGCTCGGCTGGATCTCGCGTAGCCTTCGCAGACGCACAATGCGTACATCTATAGCCTTTCCAGTTGGTTCTGTTTCCATTTTTACGCTGTTATAAACTCAAATATATGTTTATATCTCAAAATATACGTTTTTTTCTTTACACTATTAATTATATTTATTTTTAATATTTTAATGGTATTTAATGCTATATTTTAGACTTAATGTTTATTATTTTATATATATATATATATAGGGGGGGGGATCGGCCGAGCCCGCGAAGTGGCGAGGGAACACTGTAGCTTATTATTTTTCTTCTAAATAATAAAGGAAAACAGTAAATTATTTAAAAGCGCTAGAGTTTTGAGTCTCGTTTAAATACACTTTTAAACTATAATGTATAGCTCAAAGGCCCTTTTTTCAGATTTAAGAATATAGTCTTTAATAACGTCTAAATTTGTCTGTGAATTAAAATGTCCTAGACCCATTTGTGGGTATGTTTGTTCTACCACTAGATGGCTGAAATCACGTGCTATAAGTAAAGTGTGAACAAATATATTACACAACGTCACAGTAACTGGATTATGTTATACTAATGCATTCATGAGCTTTCATGATTCTATCTAAAAACAGCGATGAGAGAAGACCGTGTGTAAAAGAGACACTGTTAACACTTAGCCTAAGGCCACAAATGAATGAAAATAATTCAGCATGAGATACACTGTTGAAAATCCATCTGTTAACATCCACATGTCCTCTGTATGGGCAACTGTCTCATAGAATTGGCATGTAAATTGTGTCAAGTTAAGTATGTGTTACACAATCAGCCACGTGGCCAATCAAATAACTCTTCCAACTGCTAACTGGGCTCTCTTTGCTGTTCGGTATTAATATTATCTGCACAATCTTTGACTGGTAATCCTAGATGCCATGGTAACCTTGTATATACTTTTGGGTGCAATGCAGTATAGAACCAGTGATTGTTGTCGTTTTTTTATTCTTCAAAATTGTGCCAGGAAATACTTTCTGTAGCTGTTAACTCCATAGTTATAAATCATCATAAGAATGAAGCTTTCTTTTCGAGAGATAACTGTCTGAATACTTACTTAAGGACTGTTTTTTTCATGAGAAACAGTATTTTTTAGTTCTTGGATTCCACCACCATAGCAACTGGTTGCAATGTATTAGATTTACTTCACAGGATGCATTAAAGTACAACTTGTTGCATTATAAAGGAACAGAGATTTCATCCTCTATATACATTTATTCAGTCCACTGTGTGATTTCGCATGGCCTAATGGTTTATATGTTAAACTCCCGATCTGCGGATTGTTAGTTCAAGTCCTATTTCTCAGCCTCTTCACTTTTTCCGCCGGGGGGTGTTCTAGGAAGATGGTCAATCCTATTTTTCGTTCGTAAAAGAGAAGCCTAGTAGTTGATGTTGATGGTGTAAAATGACTGTCTTTCCTTTGGTTTACCGTTTCCACATTATGGGTGGCTAGTGCAAAAAACCCTCAAGTAGCTTTGAGTGAATTTAGAAACAACAACCAACAAACACACTGTTTATTGGTTCTATCTGTTTGACTTTGTTTATGAACTAACTCACTGATACCAAAGACTATGCTAACAGATAACTTCTTAAGAGGCCAATGCTAAATCAAGATCTAAGATTGCTCTACATTCTACAAGAAACAACCCTTCTGACAAAATGGAGCGCTCTTGTTTACTTACCTGAAGCTTATCTGTGTCACCCAGGTTAAAAGTTAGAGCTAGCTGACTAGATGAGTAGCTTTGCTCAAAATTCTAAATACATTGCAAGGTACGATCACAGTTCTAATAGCTTCTGTAATCGCCAAACCCCCAGTATGTGTGTTTTGAAAGGTACATAATCACAATCAGTTCTGCGTAATTGTTAATACTTTCTTACTAGATAGCATACATTATATTTAGGTTCACCCATACAAATAAGAACTTATTTTAACAACATACCGATCGGAAAGGTGGTATGATGTTTCGTAATTATTTTTTGGAAATTCGGAAAGTAAATCCCAATATACATTTATTTAAACATATCAGCTCTTAACACTTATTATTTTTCCCATATTCGGTGTGATATATCTATGTATCCCTACTGCATTTGTGGTCCCTATTCTTTAGGAACACCTCTTATTAAGGTACATATGCCTTCAACCATATTGTAGCTTTATTTGCTTGTCTTTTATGTGTAATGTGTTTATTTGCAGCCTAGTTATTTGAAAGACATACGAACTTGAAGCTCACTGAGTGCATTCTTAAGTATAGATTGAAACTAATTATGAGTTCCATTCATCCATATATATACGTATGTACAAAATCTTTCAGCATCAAGCTTTTTAGTGTTCATTGGTTCTTAAGGTGTAGGTTTAGTGTTTTCCTGACGGACTTCCTTTTTTTTTCCCAAAAGTTACTGATACCCAAAGTAAATCCTGGAAAGAAACATTGTATATTTTGACAATAATAATAAAAACTGATTCATTATAGATATTCATCTCAGGTATATTTAAAATAAGATCTATGAACTTCGTTATACGACCTCAGTAGTAAATACACTAGTACCATGATCCAGTTACGTTTGACACCATAAGGATTTTTTATAACATTAACTCGGCAGTGACAAATCATCAATGTCATTTACTCAGATTATATAATGATATACGATCTGTCTCATGTGTCATATGATACACATTCTTAACTATACGTGATTAACTTTACGTGACCAAGATAAACTTTGGGAAAGACGATCCGTGTGACCTCTATTTTTTTATGGGAAGGTATTCTATACTTAAAACTAGCCAACTTGCCAAAGCATTGTTTATCTTGCATCTCAGAAAAGTGTACAGGAAGAGCGAGAAGGGTTGATCGTAGCAGATCTAGTGTTATACTCCCCCTCACGACTGAGAGCAGATCGTGGGTTCAGTTGCCGATTTGTCTGCCCTTTTTCGACACAGAATGTTTGAAACTAAGTTATAAATTTTTTCTTCAGCATGAGTTAATCACTTCATTTGCATAATAACTTATTTGTTGTTCTCGGTTGCTGAAAGCGAGTTGCTTCTGTCATATACAGAAATATTATGAAATAATGAAAAAATATGTTCATTATTTAATTATTTTCCCACGTCTTGAAGTCATATCTAGTGTGTGGTTTTATATGCAGTAATATATCTTAGAATGTCAAAAACTGTGTTATTTCATTGCAAAAAGTAAAATAAAAACAACAACAACAGAAACAAACAAGAAACAGTATTGTAGAATGACTGGTCTTTGCAGTTAATCATAGCTTATCCCCGGACTCACTCTTTTTCCACGTAACACGTTATTCCAAATGAGTAGTTATACTCACTTCAGAACAAACTGCGAAAATAGGGTGTACTGGAACCAAGCAGTTTTATGGCGTTTCGCGGCGTGTAACAGACGTGATTTTCGTCGAATAATCCCTTTTCTCACCCTGGCTTGTAGTGGGAGTGGTTGGCGGTAGCTTTCACTCGAGTAACCCTAATCCTAGAGAGGATAAGCCGCATTACCTGTTAAAGCCACTGCAGTAAAAGAAGTAATCGGTTTTAAACGCTGTCAATGACAGTGTTTGTGTTTAGCAAGGCAATGCGAAAGAACGATCAAAGAGTCCATTAGTTTAGATCTATTTCACTCGAAAAATCTTGCATTTCGACATTATTTTACCTTGGATTAAGGAGATAGAGGCATTGAACTAATCAGATGTCCCAGCTACGTAATGGCAGTCTTAGGGTTAATACATTTATAGACATTTTACATTTTTTTTTTATTTATTATACGTTGAAAATAGAATAATATTTTCAGAAGGCTGGAATTATTGTAATGCATTTGTTTGTTACTTTAATGTGATCAAAATTATGTTAAACGTGAGAAATAAGAACAAGAAAGTTGCAGTGAAACATTTCACGGAGTGATCTTGATACATTTTGCGCTAACTTCGGTAACTGTAAACTTTAACTCAATTACCGTTACGTAATGAGGCCTAGGATATATACACACGGTGGCCGTCAAACTGTTTCATACACAACCGCTTACACACCATTCTGTACACTCGGGTCAGCTGTAAGTTTACAAATTTACATCCGCTAGAATATTATGGAACTTTGCACTAATAAAACAAGAACAATACAAAATACATTAGATTTCTGTAACTAGTTGCAGTATAAATGGAATTTCCCAGTTGATATTTATCTGCTGTCGACATGACCGACTTTAGCAAGGCGTATCCAGGATTTTATTTATGCGATGGTTACTTAATCTGGTTTACAACATACTTTCCAAGAGAACGTTTTCAACAATAGTAACTGTTTAATTCCAAATACTATGCATATTGTAGGGACTGGGATTGGTAATGTTTTTTAGACTCTACTCATTTTTATTCTGATTATTTTTTACTTGGTCAGGAGATGGGGCGATGGCAAGTCACTCTACCTATCCTCTCTAGATCAATCCACGTTCAGGTATTTTATTGTCCCAGGCAATATTTTAAAACGTCATCCCCGGCAGAACTCCTGCACCATTGTAATGGATAAATGTGTGTACGACATTAAACAAACAAAATATTCCAAGTTTTACTTTAGAAGATTCGACTACATTTTAGTTTGAAACGATATTTAATACACAAAACTTTCAACGTTCTTGGAATTTTAAATATCATTATCGTTCAGCTAAAAATACACAAAACGTTTTACAAAAGTGTTCAGACTTTTATCTATATCTATATAATAAAACAACTTTTTATTCTAGCCCACTCTTAAATGGAAATTATTTTAGGCAAGGTCAGAATAAATTAATCTATGAGACTCTGGGCGAGATCAAATATATCAATCGAAAGGCCTCCTCAGTCGAAAACTGTACTTAGATTTCGAATCGGTCAAGAGACGACGGAGCTAATGAGTTGAAAGTTTGGAGCTATTCTAGGAGCTGCTTAGCTGCGGCTAAAATGAGCAAAGATGAAAAAGTATAACACAAAGCCTATTGTTACATTTGATATATATTCTTCCGTTAAGTACTAACTTTTTCACATTCCCATTTTACGTGTTTCGCTACTTTTACAAATAATATTACTCTACACTAGAGCTGTTTAATTTCAAATCAGTGGAAGGCTAGTTAGCAACTTTCAGTTTCAATAAACTCTTGATTTTTTATTTCAAACCACAAGTGATAAAATTTCGTTTTATGACATTTTTTAAGTGAGGCTGAATTATGGAAGAAGAAGGGAGGGGTCGGAACGTTGTTTCCCTTCCTTTGCACTGAAAATAGATGATGAATTTAGTTGAGGATTATACTTGAAATGCAGTAGATGGTATTTATTTTTATTGATTTCAACCAAATTATTCCTAGTTTTAGGTAATTTGAAAAATATAAACAAAGAAAATTATTTATCAGTGAGTGGAATAAATTCTAATGAATTTTATCTCCAGTAAACGTTCAGTTAAACAATACACTTTTGTTAGGCAATCAACAAAGGGCGAAACGGGTGAATCAGTTTAGTTAATAATAATTTCACTAAAGTTTCTTTCATACTTCATCATTTAGCAGCTGGTTTTTCAGCAAAATAAAACCCAGTGTTGTAGTTCAATGTGAAAGCAACACCTTTACGCTGTTGCAGTTCACTAAACTTCTCGCCACTTAGCAACATTTGTACAGTGTTGTATTCACGACTGGCAACACATTTGTAACAAAGTTCGCAGCTAATTGCTCAAAATAAGCTATAACCGTTATTGATAATCATCCCTTCATTCACTATTTTGCAATATAAAACAAAAAAGAAGTGAAAACACCAAGACGATAAAGCTCAGGAAATTGAAGGAACATAGAAATATTCCACGAAACTTTGCCATAATAGCGGGTTTCAAACTAATAATACAATGAAATTTTGTGGAATGCTTGTGACCAGTATATATTTTTCGTTTCTTTTCCCAAGTTGGTGGTCAGCTTTGTTGCTATAACAGCACCAACACCAGATTTCTGATTATCTAGGGGCTGAGCCAACTTACCTAGCCGCTAGCTAAAACCGTGCCCAAGCTCTGATTTGCGGCATCTTGATTACAGACTTCACCAGTTTTGTTATGGTAATTGGTAAGCTGAAGAAAACTGACGTTGGTTGGGTAATAACCTAGCTAGACGAGGGCTGGCATGATTAGCCCAGTCGACATCTCTATCAAGGAACCCGTCAGGAGCGCGCGCCAAACTCGTGATCTACCACCCAAGCAGGTTGATCCAAAACTACAAACTTTAACATGGAGGTCTCACGGTGGTTCTGCTAACACCTTGCAGGTAGGTCCTGGTGTTGGACAAGCTTTACTAGGTGAGGTAGCATTGCGCGGATTTCGCACTACACGTGCGTTGTTCAGCGATAATTAGTCAGAGTGTGTAGTTTGACTTGTGTTTGTGTGCGGGCAAACAACTTGCAACAACAGGTTTTAAACATATTTTCATATTTTCTGCAGACTTAAACCTGTCTGTTAATGTCGCAGGAACAACATAATTATGACAGATTACGCTCTAGGCAGAGGTATTAGAATCCATTAATTTCCTTTATCTAGTTTCAAAGGTTACGTTTAGTTGTTACATAGTTACCAGCGTCATAGCTTGAAGTAACAGTTTGCAGTTTCTTACAGCGTGGAAGGTCAACGAATGGCATGGAAGCAGCAAAATCGAAACTCAGATTAGAAAATACTGAGTGAATCGTATGTGTGTACTTACAGAAGTAAGACAAATACATGTACCCTCAGGATTCACACCATAGAATTATTATTATTTCATGTCTGGAAACTGATAATTAAATACATAAATACATTTGGTCGGTGGAGAATGCTAGTTAATTTGTTACATTATTCAAATTACGTGAACTTATTTTGTTTCTCTTTCTCACCATATACGATTAGTTGTACATACGTATGAGCGGATGATTAGAATTATATGAATTGTTTAATAACTCTTTTATTAAAATTATTATCTTGTTAGCAGACATTATTCAACTGGTATTTAATTTTGGTAAAAACAACGGCCAGCGAATTTTTCATTCGGGGAATACTGTCTATACCATTCTACACTGCAATACAAACAATAAGACATTCCGATCAATGGGTCAGAGCGTGGCTGAATTTTTAGCCTGCGTGAATAGGAGATTCAAGGGGTTACGGTTGCAGCACTCTGCAGAAAAAACGCAATATTCACATTTCAGGCCGTGGGTGCGTTACAAGAGTAATGGTAAAATTCCGCTATTTAGTCAGACGAGAATAACTCGAAAGTTTACAGTGGGTGTTGTTGACTAGGTGTTTTCTCTCTAGTTTAGCTCTGTGCAGATATTCCTTTGTACGAAAACCCTGGAGCAGCCGAACAAACTTTTATGCCCGGCATAGACAGGTGTTGAACAGGCTCAACTCGTGATCTGAGGTTGCAGGTGTGAATCACCATCACACCAACACATGCTCGCTCTTTCAGCTGCGAGGAGGTTATGTAGTGACGGTCAATCTCACTATTCGTTGGTAAAAGAGTAGCCCAAGAGTTGTCAGTGGGTGGTCATGACAAGATGCTTTCCCTCTAATCAGCTAGTGCAGGTAGTTCTTGTATAGTTTTGCGCGAAATTCAAAAGAAAAAACAATTTAGTTTCCAAAGTGTCAATATTATCATGTTTTTTTTTTTTATTAAACTACACTATCTGTCAGGAAGGATATTTTTAGATCACATTTAAAGATGTTTGACGAATCAAATTTAGTACCTCCGTTTGTTTTAACATGCTGCACGTGGGTGAATCATCATTAAACATACGTATGTTTTGCACACAAAACTTATTTATTTATAATGAGACGAATAACAAAATTACAATTACACATATTCAAATAAAATAAGGTTGATATATCAAATTGTTGTTGTTCCATTTCTAGAATTCAATAAACGCAGTATTCACCATGGGGGACTGTTTTTTTAATTCGTACAGGCGCGGCATGGTCGAGCGTGTTAAGGCGTGCGACTTGTAATCTGAGGGTTGCGGGTTCGCATCCCGGTCGCCCCAAACATGCTCGCCCTCCCAGCCGTGGGGCCGTTATAATGTGACGGTCAATCCCACTATTCGTTGATAAAAGAGTAGCCCAACAGTTGGCTGTGGGTGGCGATGACTAGCTGCCTTCCCATTAGTCTTACACTGCTAAATTAGTGACGGCTAGCACAGATGGCCCTCGAGTAGCTTTGTGCAAAATTCCAAAACAAACAGAATTCGTACATGAGTTCTTTGTTTTGCTTTTCTATAGAATTTTTGCCAAAGCTACGCAAAGGTTATTTGCTCATAACAGTATTTAAGTTTGAATAAATAAACCGAACAGTGAGATTTAACAGTTAGTTTTATAGAGATATAGCACACAAATAGCTCAAAATGCGAATAAATTTTCGCGGCAACAAGACATGAGTCGCGAATTCAAAGGCTGTCTGTCTGAACAATAGGTGACGCCTATCCCTTATAATTGCTTTTGTAATGTATGTTTGTGTTGTTGTTTTTTCTAGCAAAGCTATCTGCTGTGTCTACCGAGAGGGAATTGAATCCTTAATTTAGCGTCGTAATTCCGTAGAATTACTACTGTTCCATCGGGGGATTTTTACGATGTAATAAATCTTTTAGATATTATGTACAAATGACATTTCGCGAGGAAAGAGACAGTCCAAACTCGCTGTTCGTAAGGTCATTTCTCGAAAGTGCGTCATGCTGCAAACTAGCCAGTTTACTCACTCCTCGTACTTGAGTTTCATGTAAACAGTTTCAATAAGTGAATAAATACACTTGAAAATTTTCGACGAAAACTATTAGCACTAGAGTGGAGATATTGTTGAAAAGGAGACGTTTCATCGGGCTCGGCATGTCCAAATGGTTAAGCCGCTCGATTCGTAATCCGAGGGTCATGGGTTTGAATTCCCCGACACACAAAACATGCTTGCCCTTTAAGCCATAAGGGCGTTATGATGTGATGGTCAATCTCACCATTTTTTAGTAAAAGAGTAGTCTAAGAGTTTTTTTTGTTTTTTTGGTGAATAGTCATTTTCTATCTGGTAAGTAATTTTAAATGCAGGACAGCAATGCCTGAAGATTAGGGATGCTCAGCCTATGTATTGCATAAGGTAGTGTACATTGAGTTTAAAAGTGTACCAGATAGCAAGTATTATTTATTAATAGGTTTTGTTGTATTACAGATATCTTAATTATCATAAAGTTTCTCTCAGAAATTTCAGAATTTTTATTTCCTAATGCAAGTCACAGCAAAAAGTTATTTTAATAACTTGTGAACAGTAGAATGACTTGACCGTTAGGTAAACATTATGCATAATAGGGGAATATAAGTAACGTCAATAGAGATTTTGTGAAATATGTATTATTTTATACAGAAAGATGTTTATTCGCATAGCATACGAAATTATTTTACCACGCTGCATTACACAAGAATTTCAACATACTGTGAATGATTAAAAAAAAAATCTAAACAACTGAACCAAAACAAGAATAACAACAAAAAGCATATTGCACGTGTAAGATAATCAAATTAAACTGGTAACTAATAAGATAAATGTACCAGAATTTTAAAACAAACAAAATATAACTGGTAGGAAAATGCCTTTTATTGGACTTACTGTATTTGCACGCTAAACATTTAACAGGAAACTTCATTTGGAAACTAGTTATGAACGACCCACAGGTAAAACTAAACTGTCTCAAACCAGTTACAGAAATTTTGATCTTTCTTGTACCATAGAGAAAAACAAACAATGTAACAAATAAATAACAAAATAAGCTAACAAAAGGTGATTTTAAAAAATATTTTGAGAATGATGAAAAATTATTGTTGTTTTTTTAAATTGTTTTTTTCAGATTAAATTGATAAATAGCATACATAACAGCTGATAAATAAATTATGATTATTGTGTGTGTTTATTTTTATACAGTTATACTTTACTTAAAAGGATTATTTTAAATTTACGTTTCCCTTGTGGCTACAATCCTATATAAATTATGTTTTAAAATTATAAAGATAACTGAAAGTTTATGTGTCTTTCCTTTAGTCTTTCAATATAAGGAACGAGTATGGTTAGTTAGACTTTTTCAGCTTTGCCCGAACATTCTAAAACAAAACAAGCAACCTGTAAACCTTCATGCAAAATGTAACATACATGATACGCCACACCTAC
Source organism: Carcinoscorpius rotundicauda (assembly GCA_011833715.1). Lineage (NCBI taxonomy): Eukaryota > Metazoa > Arthropoda > Merostomata > Xiphosura > Limulidae > Carcinoscorpius > Carcinoscorpius rotundicauda. The sequence goes on along the minus strand of CM022399.1, from coordinate 52,673,546 downwards.
TGTGTGTTATAAGAAAGACACGTTTTGAATCCAGTATCTCGTCGTCTGCCTTGTGAAGCCAACCCAGAAAGACGGTTATATTTAAGCTATGGGCGGAACCTTCTTCCATCAAATGTTCAGTAGGTCTGGGCAAAAAGATATTATTAAATTTCCCTGGAACGGTAAGACGTTCGAAAAGAGGCTGTGCATGCGCAGTGGACAAAAAGAAAAGAAAAAAGTGTTAACTTTTTTTACCTCAGAATAAACAACGTGGTGGAAATCAGCGTATTTGAGAACCAGTGTTTATTTAAAATAACTTATTATATGCAACGTGAGAGCTATTAATAACACTTTTTTCATTAGATTCAATCTGGAGATGGCGCTAAATTTAAGGTTAGTACATGGGATTCAAACAAAATGGAATATGATCCAATAAAGCATTTGATAATCAGGATAAGAAGTGTAGTAAAAGAGAAACCAAGTTTCATCATCCAGTTTCCTTCAAGATTACATCAATCGTATTAAAATTGGTAGCCGGAACGTTTGTTTGTTTGTTTTTGAATTTCGCACAAAGCTACTCGAGAACTATCTGTGCTAGCCGTCTCTAACTTAGCAGTGTAAGACTAGAGGGAAGGCAGCTAGCCTTTACCACCCACAGCCAACTTTTGGGCTACTCTTTTACCAACGAATAATGGGATTGTCCGTCACATTATAACGCCCCACGGCTAGGAGAGCGAGCATGTTTGGTGCGACGGGGATGCGAACACGTGAGCCTCAGATTACGAGTCGCATACCTTAACCCACCTGACCATGCCGGGCCTAGCCGGAACGTTGTGCAACTTCTTGCTTTTGTTACATTTTCAAAATATAGTGAAATTTGTCAATTCGCTCATCAAACCATATGGCTACTTTTTCAATTCAGTCCACTTCACTAACTAACTTAGTATCAGCGTTCATGTTTTATCCACATTCTGTCCCTCCTCCCACATCCTTGAAATACTGGGAGAAAAATCGTCTGTTGTTTCTTCTACGATTCACGGTTTCTTCCACTCTAAATCTATAACTTGTTCTTATTTTCAAGGAGTTTTGTCTTACAATATAACGTTGATTACAGCTCTGAATAACTTGTTTTACCTTATGTATTGATATATAGAGTAGGTAAACATCAAGTTTTAATATACATTATATATATATATATATCTACAGTTTAAGGTCAAACAAAAACAGATGAACCCAGACATCCCTGTTCATTTCGTAAAGCAGCGATGGTTTTCAGTCTGCTTAATATTTATGAACTATCAGGTGAACATGATTTATTGGTCGAAATGAAAAAAAAACAAAATAAAACAAGCCATGTACTTCCTAAAACACACCCTATACTTTGAAATCTGGGATTTAAGTAGAAAAACTATTCTTTTTTATTCAAATTGTTGATTATGTTGTGAAAAAGAAAACTTTTCTTGTGTTTTTGTAACGAGTAGGCGCATCTTTTTTCAAGTTGTCACTACCAGGATTGATGATGTTTGTAACCTCTATTTGTTTTGCGTTTTGGTTGTATTATTTAATTTATTTCATAATTTTAAAAAGGAAATTGACGTTCCTGGTATTTTTCTTTCTTTTTTCTAATCTAGATATAATGGAACTAATCTGTTATAAATATCACACGTAATTTATTTCTTTAGTTTTTTTTTCTTTTTTTAAAGGTAAAATTAATTCCAATAAAATATGTTTTTTCTCTTGCCACTTTCTACGATGTACATAATGATACTAGGAGCTACTGCTTTTGAACTTCATTATTTATAATATAGCAATTCTAAATCAAATTGTAACCAAATTAAAATATCAATCTAGACGTCTTCTTAAGAGGATCACATAAACTAGTTAAACCTGAATAGTTCCAGTTGCTTGAACTATTGAAAGAAATATTCCTTAACTGACCCTGTACATAAGAAAAATCTCAGTTCATTTTATGTCGACTTAGGTGGTCTGCTAAGGAAATGGGCGGCTATTTGAGGCCAGGTATCAAGTGATGAATGATGTCCCTGGCCTGGCATCGCTAATTAACTCGTCATACCCCACGTCTTTATCCTTTCGGAACAATCACCAGGTGGACTACATATTTATTTGAATGTTTACGTGTTGTGCGATGTCTAACTCTAACATGCCGAGTGTAGCATCTCGTGCAGTCTCTCTTAGACACGCATTCATATGTATGTCTGTCTTATGGTAATATATAATCATTTGACTATTACTAAGACGAGAGAGGAGGCTTTCTTTGAAACCCACCCAGAGTTAGAGCTATTGTTAACCACCTGAAGCAAAATTTAATGTACTATTTAATAAACTTGTTATTGTAAATGATTGTATATGTTTAGCATAAATCCAGATATATGCGCACAAATCATTTTTACGATCTGGTACGGTCAGATGGTAAGGGCGCTTGACTCGAAATCTGAGGGTAGCGACTTCAAATCCCCGTTCTACCAAAGTTGTTCTCCCTTTCAGCCGTGAGGACGTTATATTGCGAAGGTCAATCCCACTAATCGTTGGTAAAAGAGCCACTCAAGAGTTAACGGTGGGTGGTGATGACTTATTGCCTTTCCTCTAGTTTTTTACTGGTAAATTGGAAACGGCTATCGCAGGTAGCCTTCGTGTAGCTTTGAGCGAAATTTGAAACAAACAAGCAAACCATTGTATAATTACGAAAGTTAGTTTTAATTTCAAAATGCAGTCTCTTGATGGAACAGCGGTAAGTCTATAGATTTACAACGCTAAAATCGGGGGATTCAATTCCCCTCAGTGGCCACAACAGATGGTCCGATGTGGCTTTACTATATTTTTTATAGTACACACACTGAAAGTGCAATAAAGGCTGTGAGTATAGTGTTCAAAAGTATATATGAGGTGAGTAATCTAAGATGGGATCACTGGGTAGTATTACTAATGGGGAAGTCCTAGTTTCAATGAAGTTGATGAAATAACAAATACTTAATCATATTATGAAATTTCAAACATTAAATCAGCTAAACGTTTTAAAAGATTGCAATTAAATACATATTCAAACAATTACTGTATTTAATAAGCTAATAAAATGTTTTTGGCTCAGATGGCGAGTTAATAGATTTAACACATTCTAGTAGGTGGTCAGACTCGTACTATTTCTGAAATGTAATAGCTGTGATAGAGATTTATGTGATTAAAAGGGGAGGAATGGTCCTCCGGTAATGTAGAATTTATCCTCATATTTTGCTTCCAGCAGCTTGTTTTGTACGTTTTAATGTGTAAGTATGAGGATTGTGTTAGCCTCTTATTATCTTATGCTATCATTTCGGATGCGATACCGCAGAACATTCCATGCACTTTAAACTGTGAATGCGTTATACGAGTAATAGTCAACCTCTCAACGGGAATGGTAACTGGTAAGGTGCTGCTAACTTGCTGCTGATCTCCTGGTCAGTGATTTAATACTAAAGTATTGTGGCAGAAAGTTTAAGTAGGTTTTCTTAAATAAAACTCTCAGAAAGATAATTATTTGAGGCCTGCTTAAACATGGGGAAGTAAGCTTATAATTTCGAGAAAAAAAAGAAAAAAGAAGTGGAAAATGTATATAACAATAGAAAATATATTTTATAAAAGTATAATGGAGGCTCAAAAATTTTCTGGGGCTTATTTGTCTTTTTTGAACCTTTGGTTGTTTAAACGCCTGTAAAAAAACAGTTGTGTTTATGTAGCCCAACTTTGATATTCAATGAATTAAGACTAATTACATTAATGCTTTACTGAGTTTCTAGATAAATGTATATATTGATGTTTTCAGGTGAACTTATTTCCTTTCATATCAGACGTATATGTATTAGTTAATAATAGGAAATTGGACAAGAAAATGCAACTTGTCTGTATTCGACAATTTGTTTGAGTTTTCTTGCACTTGAGAAATAATGACACAAGGCAGGTTTAATACGATGAACAAAATATTTATTATTAAACATACAAAAATAAAGCGTAGCTTACGTGATTGCGCATTTGAAAAAAGATAGTCGCTTCTACTAGATTGTGTTTAGGTCTCCAGTTTTTTCTTTCTTTCGAAATAAGATATCAGCAGAACTAAAACACTATGGCCTCAAAGTGCGGTCTTTACTTGCAAACCTATCCAAAAGAACTGAACTAAAATAATGTGTTTCAATTTTCAGGCAAACTCAGTTTTTTTATTCAGTTGAAATCGTCGCCTCATGTACCTTGCTTTTTTGCATCATTGATTGATTGCAACAAAGAAATTTTCTCAATTCGGTGAGTACAAGACATTACAGTCACAAAGTACTTGTCCCAGTCTCTTCTGTAAGGGTTAATTTTAATAAAGTTTGCAAGCATTCATTTGGTAGAGCTTGTATTACCTATTCTTCTACACCATCAAACTGGAGATGATGTGGTGAAGTATAAGTATTGATGTGGTGTTTACTTCATTGGCAGGCATCACTTAGATAGGTCAAGATGACTCAAGACTTTTTTCATTCTGCTCTGGCTCATCGTTCTCCTCTTCAGGCTTCTTTAATCTGTTTTAAATAAAGAAGATATATACACAACACTAATTATTTAACACTACTTTCATTTAAGCCAAACTAAATATACATAGAGAAAACACAAAGTCAAATTCCTTTAAATAAAGTAGCAAGGAAAAAACAACAACTGTGTACCAAATAAATTCACTGACATTAAGAAAATTTATAAAGCTACATATTTTATTAATTTACTATCTTCCTAGTTGTACTATAATATTGACCATCTTGATTTTTATAACGCCTTGCACACTTCCTTTCATGCCAACACGAATAGCTAGAAAAATGACCTTTGGTTAAATATTTGGTTATAAAATACTGTTAATGCAAATGTAGGTTGATTATTCTTTCGCATACATATTTTTAGCTTTTGAGTTTTTGGAACTCAGTTCCATTTTAGATGCTGGAATAGTGTTCTGTTGCACTGTGTCAGCACCAGACCTCTGAACATAGGAAACCTATGTCGATAGGTTTGAAAGGCTAGAAACAATCCAAAGAACTGTGGATGATGAATAGTACTTTCATTCTGGAGTTCTTTCCATCATTGTTCTATTTTTGCTGTATTTTCACATATATACTATGATTATTACCAACTGGTCACATATGCAAAACATATGCTGACTTACAAAAAATGCAACTACTGCACCAGCAAGAGGGAATTTTATGCAGTTACCTACTTTATGAAACATCTCTCATCAACTTAAAAGATGATATGATTACATTCATGATGATGACAAGTTCACCAGCTACAGTGTCTCAAAATGAATGTGCAGACATGTGGACAGTTAAAAACCTGTACTCCGCATGTGCAGGTTGACATCAAAACAACTGAAGCGTGATTAACACTAGCTCTTGAACACTATGCTGAACAACATGTACTAGATGAGAGTGAAATGAAGACAGTCATGCAGTTGGTGATACCGAGGCTCCTTCAACAAGAAATCATAAAGACTTATCAATTCCAGGATAAGGGAGGATAAGTAAATGCCTGTGAACACCAATAATTTAAGTTAACTTTTCACTTGGTTACGTGGAGAGGGGTTGCAAACATTATATTATTCTTGCTGCTTACCAGCAGAATAGACCATGCTGGGCGAAATGAGCAGTGAACGTGAGGTTGGCCCCTTCAAAAAGTTGCTCTTTACATTACTGGGTGCCTGTGAAATAGGCAAATTATGGAAAGTAATTGTTATGTAACGGTCCTAGTAAATGAGTACATATCGTGAAAAATAATTTTAGGTGAGGAATTGCATTGAGTTTCAGTTGATGTTATTTCAAATCAAGTGTAAAATTAGGTATTTCATAAATTTAAATTTAATAATAAAATTAAGTTTGTTTACCCATATGTGCCAAAAAGACCAAATTGTGGGAATTGTAAAGGGATGATGAATAATTATCATAAGAACAACAACTTACTTTTTGCAGTGTGAAAACTGTACGATCACGTATTTCTTTTAAGTTATTCTTAAGTGGAAAAGGGAGGCATAACTTAATCTCTTAGTATTTATGTAGTAGTATTGTGAAAACAAAGCATTTATAAGCCTTATCCCTTACGATTTTTTAATACAATGTGTAACAGTTTTATAATTGACAGCTATGACTTCAGAGTGACAGGGCTTCAGCTACCTGTGATTAAACCTCAGATATAGTCAGGTCACAGTGACAATTTTGGTCAGCAGATAGCTGAAGCTGTTCCTAATATGTAATCTCAATGAATTGCTGCATGCTAGTTGTATACTTTACCCCTTAAAAAATAATTTCACTATCGCGCAAGTTAATGTCTTTAGCAATGAGAATGAAGTAGAGAGAGAGTCAACACCGTTAACTGTTGAGATTTAAAACTAATTTCAAGGAGCTAACTCGATAGCATTTTTGAAGCTTACAGGATATAAGTTAAAGGCGTTAAAACTTGTGAGTGATTTACCTGATACGAATGTGAGTGGCTTGAAAATCAAATTGAAATTAGACATATTTTATTGCTGTAGTTTTGTGTTTAGGATGATGTCATCTGTTTTGCTTCTCAGGAGTGCTACAACCTATTAACTAATTAAACAATAATAATAATGATTAAATGTTATAAGCCAAAAATCTGATAAATGATAGGTTTGGTTTTCAATAACCAGATATTGACCCTTTCTTCTTCTTCTCTGTATAGGTGAAATAAAAACTTGTACAAATAGCCTATATCCTTACCTGATATCACCAGTCACTTTACCGTCCACTTGAGAATAATCATTAATAGCCATCATGAACATAAAGAATGAATAGACAGCATATAGGTCTCAAATCATGTTTATTTGACGAATCCATCAATTCGTTTTGAAGGTATCGTTTTGTTATTTTTTTAACGACTTTGGTTAGATTTGTTTCTGCAAGAAATTAGAAGTACCAAATCTAGTGGATTCACAAGAAATGAATAAAAAACACTAAAAAATTGTCTTCGGTGGATTTTATGGATTTAAGAGACAACTTTTCAATGATTGAAAAGTATATGTTTGTTAAATCTCATAAAGCGCATATCTTTCTCTATGAATAATGTTTTAGGAACATGTTTTTAATTATTATTTTTCACTTAAGTAATATGAGGCTAGAGATGCAAAAGAGAAGTTTAGCGAATAGGAAACGTTGGTAACTGATTGTCTCTGTTTGTTGAGGTAGGCATTTGGCACTAAGAAAAGTTGAATGCTCATGTTTCGTTGGTGTGATATATATTTTTTGTATTTTTTATTAATAGTTTTGGTTTGAATGTATAATATATTAAGTTTTATTACTTTTTATTTTGGTACTATACTTTCGCAATAAAGATTTTTTTTTTTTTACATTGTTAGCTTGGTATATAGTTTTATGATTAAACACTAAACTTCCTAAGCTAGCCAAATCTTATTGGGTTTAGGACCGAAAACTTCGTTCACAGAAAGAGTAACAAACTGATGAAACAATGCATTTTAATCTTTAGAAGTAGATATGTAATAAAAGTAAAATTAGTTAACTGGAGTGATAGCCAGATGAACTTTTATCTCTAAGTACATAACTTCCTCTGATAGGAAGCTATTAGTATTTATAACATTGCATTAGTGTATGTGCAATCATAATAGTTGTTTATTAAACTTTTTACCGTCAACTTATACATTATGCTGACATAGAATGGATTTACCATAATATCTTTACCTTCTATGCATTTTGCTTTATTCTCATAATCATAATATTATAATAACAAATCTGGCATAGCCAGGTGGTGAGTGCACTCGACTCACAATCTGCGGATTCCATTGCCCATCCCATCACACCGGCTCGCCCTTTCAGCCGTGGAGGAATTATATTGTGAAGGTCAATCTCACTATTTGTTGGTAAAATAGTAGTCTAAAAGTTTGTGGGTGGTTGTGATGACTAACTGCCTTACCTTTAATTTATATTTATATATACACATAAATATTATAATTATATTTATATTAAATGAGGGACGACTAGCACAGTTAGCTCTTGTGTAGCTTTGCACGAAATTCAAACGAATAATAATAATAATAATAATAATAATATACATGTGCTGACAAAAGGATAGATAGAAAGTCGGGATATTTCAATACCAACGGTACCAAGAAAGTGATTAAAGATAGGTTACAAATACTTCGTTAATAAATGATGAACGTATTTTTCTGCCACTTTCAGTATATGCAAATCTTTCTCATTTATGGGGTTAGTAGCATTTGCAGGAGTTCCTGGATGACAGAGAAAAAAAAATATCCAAACCGTTTTCTGAAACCATATTTTGTCTCTCGACCTTAAATCAGAAACTATCAAGCGTTTCACATCGATTACAAGTATGTTTATTATTTATAAGTCCAAGTCTCCAATATTTTAAAAGTTAATGAATAAATTAGAAGGTTAGTGTTGTTTTGTGTTGTACTTAACTTCCTGAAACACCACCTAACATCAAAACAACAAATTCACTGAACACTGGCTAACAAGAACGTTGCCGTGACAACCGCCTAATAACAGTTTCACTAGCTGATACTCGCGACAACCACTTGGCAATGTGCATGAGTAAAATTAACAAGTTTACAGCTCCCTTCTCAAGAAACCAGTATCGTTATTTTAACTGCAGTAGATTAGAGTTTCATGTGACTCCAGATACGGAAAAATTTAGTCTAAAATCTCAACTCTTAAATTGAAAATTAATTAAATGACTCTAGCATACTTAGTAAAGCTCGTCAACGTAAAAAAATTTCATCTCATAAATATGAAAAATACTTTTCAAGAAAGTTCCCCTTGACGAATTTCTGAAAGAATGAGGCCGCCATTTTTGCTGAAATTAAATATGTATAACTTTGACAGTCAAGGCGTAAGCTGGGAGAGCTAGTCTGAATGTTTAGGTTGATAACGATAACAACAATAAATCATTTACTTCTTCTAAAGTTGTCTTGTTGTTGAACCACTGCTCGTACATCAATAAGATAATATTCGCAGGATGAAATCCTACTTTAATGGAGTTTATTAGAGCTAAGATATCCGTCTAGTTTCTACAGTAAGCGAGTCACGAAAACGGTAGTTTTTAACACTTAACTTTGTACCGAAGCACTCTTCTGGGAAAGAAATCAGTATCGTTATTTTAACTGCAGTAGATTAGAGTTTCATGTGACTCCAGATACGGAAATATTTAGTCTAAAATCTAAATAGTTATGAAGGCCAGAAGAAATGAACTAACCGTACGACTGAAAAAGACCCTCAGAAAAGCGACGTGAGTAATGAAGAAAAAAGGGGGCGAGTAAATACAAGACGCCCCTACCTTTTATGTGACCGTTGAAATATGCGTAAGCACGTGATCGCTCGGCTCAGAAGATTTTTCTAATTGACCTGTCCAGAAGTAGGTGCCAACCTGCTTGTCAGCATTTTGAGACAGGGCGAGGGATGAATAAATGATGGTTTCTTTGAGCTTTAATCACTCACGCGCCGATGAATCGTTTTACAATTGACATAAGTATTAAGTACGCATGCGTATACTACCCTTAGTCACAGGAGGCCACAGCACTTTGCTTCTGCCTTTACTGAAATCCCTATTTCCCACCTTACCTCCCCTTTCAAGCTGGCCTTGGCTTAGGGCGGGAAAGCGAAACGTCTTTCGACCATTCAGCGTATGGCAAACTGTGATGTCTTTATCGAGCGTCTGTGAGCACTTGGTGAGCCACCAGAGAAAAGTGGGGTAAAAGATGTTAGTGTTGCAGAAAGCAAGCCTTCGAAGAAAGTATTCGTCACAGTGAACTGGCAAGACGTCTGTGGTTTGTTCTCGGTGATAGTGATCAAATACTCAAGACACATTTGTGATTTTCAGTGAATACAGAGCTGACAGCGAATTGTAGTTAAGCCTCAAAAACGTTTTAATTATCAGAATACCGTAGTGTATGAAATTGCCATAAGATCCCCATTCCCTTCTTCAGAATCCGACACAGGAATAGAAACCCGAGTCAGTGTTTGGGTAGAGTACAGGTAAGATGAAGAGCTTGTTATACTTGGGGTTAAATAATCTAGCTTGCTACCCGTTGAAGTGTGTCATGTAACGCGTGGTAAACATTAAATATACTGTTCACTAACCAGCGAAGCAGGAGTTTACCAAACCTGTTTGTGTTTAACTAAAAGGTTCAATGTCAGATCCAAAGGTGTGAAAAGTGTCGTTAAGAAATCTAAGATGTTTAAAATCAGTATTTTATACTGTGTGGCTATTTCAACATCAAAGCAGTATACTAACAATTTGTTGATCAGCTAAAGTGTAAGAAACGAACAGTAATTCATTTAAAAATCATATTTACCAACAAAACAAACATTTTACTATTATAAATAATTAGTTGGGATAAAGTGGTAGACGCAACTCTTAAAACTAAAATGTATTTGAGCAGTAACATAGCGGGACCAAAATAACATACATCTTAAAACTGATGGAAAATGAAATGTATTCTACACTATACATTGCTTGTTTTTAAATGTTGTGCAAAGCTACACGATTAATATTTGTGCTATCCGTCCTTAATTTAATAATGAAGGACTAGAGGGAAGGCAGCTAATCATCATCACCCACTGACAAGTCTTGAACCACTCTTTTACCAAAAAATGTGGGATTGACTGTAAAATTATAAAGCCCCCACAGCTGAAAGAGCAAGCATGTTTAGTGGGATGGAGATTTCATCAAGAAAAGTTTATAAAAATAACATATTGCCTTTTGAGATTCGTTTAAAGAAAGTGTTAAAACAGACCAAAGTGCAAGGAATGATAAACTGGAATATGTATTCTATTACATAGTATTTGAAGTTTGCATGTCTTAAATTAATAGCCATCATTTTAAGAAATAATTACCAATTCACTTGACATAAGCACTGAATACTCCACAATAATGGTTCTGAAATGAGCTATCTTCATTCTCTACACCAAAATATCAGTTGGTTGAGTAGAAGTTTGACTAAATAATAAAATATGTATTTTCAATTGACACAGAAGTATGTCTGCGAACTTACAATTCTAGAAGCCGGATTTCAATATCTGTGGTGGGCAGAACACAAAGAGCTTTGTGTAGCTTTGTGCTTAATTATAAACAAACAAGATAGACAAAGGACACGTTCGGTTTATTTCACTTATTATAAAAAAATCTAAAACTAATAAATGCGCTGCAAAAGAAGTTAATGCCAGGCTAGAAAAAAATTCGTCTAATATATATATCCGCGTATTTGAATCTCACAATGTTCAAGCTATGTTCACATACAAAGTTTTGATAGACTTGCTGAGTTTTTCGAATATTCTTCCACACTCATTATGTAATAGTAACTTGGAATATTGGATTTTTTGAGTATGTTTAATTTTTAAATGAATTATGATTTCCTTTGTTTAAAAGCCTTCTTGACAAAATTATATCTCCAATATTATGTATATTTAGTTTATTTCGAATGCTCATGTACGATAATGGTTGGATCGATTTTCTGTATCATTTAAAATGAATGTCACTCTGTTTACTTGAATTTTAAATAATGTTCTGACCAAGAACCAGGTGATATCAGTAGAACATCTGATGCTCATGACTGAAAGAAGGTATAATAAATCATTCATTAAATGTTGTCAAAAAACGTTTAAGAAATGTTAGAATACACACAAACGTATTGTAAAGACCAATATGATGATAATATGGCTCTGTAAAACCATTTTATCACTTATATCAGCCCCGATAGATTTTTGTTTCAAGTTCAAGAAAGTTAAAAACGTACTAGAAACGATGAGAAATAGGTTACCTCTAGATAATCTGAAGTTTTTACCCTATTCTCCTTGAAACAACTGTAATGTAAAGGTCAAGTTAAAGTGTAGTAATGTCCAGAGTCAGTTTAGGTGGCCAAATCAACAGTCGCGTCTAGTTCTCTCCTTACAAACACGATTATGTCTTTATTTACAAGATAGCCATCGTTATGTCTAGAAACAACCTGCAAATGTTGGTGACAACACTGTAGTTACCCCTAAGACCTATATTTCGATGAGTATATCTATCTGATAATCTTTAAGAACAAAAATCTGAATGTAGGTTATTATTATTATGAGGGTGACATTCTTTAAAGCATTGTTACCCTTGTTACAGTTGGAACTGTATGAACCTCATTTTGTTTTGGTAGACAGTTATGCTTGTTCCCTATTATGCATATCTACCTCAAACAGGAAAGTACTATATAATGAGCAGTCACCTCTGGTCTAACTACAAGGATGTATTACGTCTCGCCTATCAGACACCTTGAATCAGACAGTGAGGAAATGCGGAAACAAACCATCCAGAAACTTGTGCATAATTTACAAAATTGTACTGATGGCTTAGAATGAACATGTTAAGACATACGTAAAGACTAATAATTTTATGTTTGACATTTCCTGGCTGTGTTTCCAAAATACAACTGTTGAAGACGATTGCCTTCAAGAAAAACACAAACTAAAATTTGTGACATCATTCATTTATATAGTTAGTCTATTTCTGATTAACTTTTAATAATTTCAAACTGAATCTATTATGTAGTAACGTATTGAAATTGCACTAATCAGAACCAGTTTTTCAATGTAAACATCAGAGCAGACCAGAAAAGGTCAGCTTTCTGGTCACTTATGCTCAATAAACCGATCAAAAACACAAATGGCCCAAATTTATAAGTGAACTTCTTGAGACAATCAAACATAATAATACAAATCTTTTAGTTATTTTAGAAAATTATTTATAAAAGGATATGTTTAACATAAAGAATAAGACATTCCCGACTTTTGTCCACTATAATATACGATTTACATTGGTTTTCGTTTGCTATTTTGTAAAACTGTATTGTTGCTAACTCACGTTCTTTTCCCAATTCATGAAGGTTGAATATCATTCTGATGATGATTTTCATTAATTTTTTGTTTTAGTTGAAACGGGTGTTATTCAATTATCTTTTATTGCATAAAGTTTCTAGAAGTTTTTTTTTTTCCAAAACGTCGTTCAAGCTGTTTTATTGTTCTTCGTATACAGAATTAATTTATTGTTCTGTTTTTTTAAACTAAATTCAGCTTTTGTACATTGACTTACTAGAGGATAGATAAATTCTTCAAGAGATTCAACTATTGTATCATAGATGAATTAATTGACAAACTTTGTGTAATTTGAACTTTTTTCCTTTTTTTGTCCATTCTTTGGATATTACTTTAAGATTACGATAGGGATGAAAGTATATCCCATCAAGTAAAATATTTAGTCTATTAACCTAAAACGTTCACCATTCATCGTAATACTTTTATCATAGACTTATCTCCTTCATGTTCATTTTTGATTAGATAGGGTGATTCACTAGAAGTAATCAAACTAGCAAAACGTGTGTGTCTGTCATCTGAAATCTGAAGCCATAAAGTGTGTCTCGGTAAGTTGGAATCACATGTAACAAAAGCGTTATCTTTTGAAATCCTAGTCTTTAAACACTATGATTTAATCACGCAAGGTCAAGTAATTTGTTTAAAACCGAAAAATAGTTTCGTGCTACTATCGGCTTGTCGTGAGTTCACTATTTTAAACATGTTAATGTTTACAGGTCATGCTGTTGAGTTGTTAGGTGCATAAAGCTAAACCAGTACATGTGGAATATATATATGGTGGTAAGACCAGAACATAAGGATCACATAGGTTTTTAGAGTGTATGTTGTCATAAGACTACATATACTTGGTTGTAAGATTAAAATATGAAATATCGCATTAGGTTACAAGAATATACGGAATCGTAAAACTGTAATATATTAACTTAATATAGAATATATGTGGTCGTAAATGTATATGATAAAATATATGTGGCCGTAAAACCGGAGAATACAGGGAGTATAATCAAAATATTGTTTAGATGATGCACTGCTGTGTTCAATACGGTTATACAAGCCAGAACATGTATTTCATTTTTGCATACTGTGCTTTATTGAGGCTCATAATCGGGTTCGCCTAGGAATTCACAAAAATTCTAACAGAACATGTGGGTAAGAGCCATCTTAAAATATGTTCTTGATTCAACACCCAATACCTTCTATCTTAATGGTTCAGGTTGTTAGAGTATTGATAATAACAAAAAAATTGATTTTCGGATTGAAAGACAAAACTGAAAGTTCTTTCATTTATTTCTCATATTATATAAATAAATAAATACAATAGTGTTGTTTGTTGCATGCTCATATAGCTAGATACTTTGCACGGCGTCCGCAGATCTTCACCAAAATTGGTAAAGATACACAAGAATTTTCAATTTTACGGATTTTATGCGCATTATACTTTGTCCCCTTTGCATGGATATCCATGAAATTTGGCATGAACGTTTGTTGAGTCCATACGGAAATGCATACCTATTTGCGGTTTTACATTTTGAGTTTCGCAGTTTTTATGGACGTTTTTGCGTTTTGACCATTAAATATAAAGATTTTTTTTTTTTTTTGAATTAAGCACAAATCTTGCGATGGGCTATTCGTGCTCTTCCCACCGCGGGTGTCGAAACCCAATTTTTAGCGATATAAGTCCGCAGACATACCACTGAGCCACTGGGGGTTTACGTTGAAAAGAATGGAAATCGTCAACAAGTATAGAAATTAGTTGAATCCAAATGCAAAGATTGTGTTTTCAAACTTAAAAAGTAGGCTGCAAATAGGGTCTACGTTATTTTATCAAGCTATGTCTTTATCTTGACACAACTAAAATTAATCAGCACTATAGACATGGATTCAAAATGGGACGTGTAGCTTGAGAAATTAATGAATATCTTAGGTTAGGTAGAGTTCTCAAAGTATTTACGGTTCTGCCAAAAGTAGATCTTTATCTCGCATGATTTTTCTTCAGAGAGGACCTATAGGATCCAACTTTTTAGTCATAACAGTAATTGATGGGTTAAGAGAAAGAAATCAGTTTTTTACTTTTATTCCGGTCTTCAGTTTTTAAAAATCACTCTAACGTTTTAATTAAATTGTTATACAGTTTTTGACGACAGTTTTCAAAACCGTATAGAAGTGTTTTAAAAGCAACCAAACGCGTGATTTACATTATATACAGAGTTTACAATTTTGTTTAATGGCTTTTACTGTCTACACTACAAAACGTGTTTCACCGTAATTGCCTTTAAGTTTAATTTTGACATTGGTTGTGTTGGAAACATCGTCTTTACTGCTTAAATGAGTAACAATGTCAAACTACAACATATAACGATTATTTTATAACTATTGTTACTACATTTGAGAGATCTCTCTTAGGCACCATGTTCGAGTTGTACTTTAAACGCCGTGCTCTTTAACGTCTTTTGACAACTGTTAAAACTAGTTACTTAACACTGTTTTCAAATGAATGCCAAATTCGAATAAGCTACTGTTAGACCGTTTTTGTAATACAAAACAAAATGATTTACGTTATTTTGTTGCGCATGTAGACGTTAAATAGGGTTGTGGAGAATAAAAGGGATACACATTTACAAGTCAGAAGAAAAAGGTGTAATGGAATATGATATCTACTCAACAACTCTTACCAAAAATAACTACCCTTGTCATTGACATTTTAATATTTCTGCCCAACCATGCCGGAGAACATGAGGTTAAAAGTAAAGCTATTAATATTTGTATATTTATGTAATTAATCAAGTATTTCTAATGTAAGAAATGGAAAGACTTTTACATTTTGTTTTCGCAGGAATGTTTTAACGAATATTTTATCATTTACGAGGAGGAGGCAACCGTCTTACGTTACTATAAAAGATACATTGTAGGACTATGAGACGTAGAAACACTTGTTGAACAAACAAATAATCGGTATTGAACTGTTGTGTGTAGTCAACTAACTACCTTGAACCAAGGGAGTAACAGGCCTACTGGAACGGCTTGTGTTACATAATGTTTGCTGTTACAGTAGGACTAAGAAAATCCGAGGCGTCATGCCAGTGGAAGTAATACACTCTACGCTGACTTGAAACTGACATTACAAAGCATGTGGTCTCGTGTAAATGGGGCTGAAAAGCTGAAGTGAAGACCAGAAACATTTCAGCCCAAGAAAGCGCCCCAGAGTGAAATTCCTTGCAGAAAACATCTTTAATTTTAAGCATGTCGTAAGTTGGATGAGTGAATGGGGTGAGACCTGAACCAAGATTGTGAGCAGGCCAATCACATTATTAATTTTCACATGTGTGCTAACTTAAAATATATTTTGGAAGAGCTCTTATTTAAAGATTTTTATTGATAATTTTCACAGTTTATGGTAGAGTAACAGCGGACAGTTTTAAGATCCTACTGTATTACGTTCATTCGCACATACCAAAAGTTTATTTCGTGGTTTACAAATACGACTTGTAAATATCGGTCTTTTTTGTATACATTTGGACTATAATAAGGCGTGCGACTTTTAATCCGAGGGTCGCGGGTTCGCGCCCACGTCGCGCTAAACATGCTCGCCCTCCCAGCCGTGGGGGTGTATAATGTGACGGTCGATCCCACTATTCGTTGTTAAAAGAGTAGCCCATGAGTTGGCGGTCAGCGGTGATGACTAGCTGCCTTCCCTCTGGTCTTACACTGCTAAATTATGGACGGCTAGCACAGATAGCCCTCGAGTAGCTTTGTGCGAAATTCCAAAACAAACAAACAAGACTATAGTCTTATGTTGAAGTAGTAAGTATTCCTATATGAACTCAGCAGTTTTTGTTTCACAAAAATTTTATTACAAATTTTAAAAAAAATTGTACCTTTGTGAACCGTGTCTTGTAAAATAACGAACGTATTATTTCGCTCAGGTCACTCTTAAATAAATTTCGAACAAACTGTTTCTCTCTCGCTCTACACACACACACACACACACACACACACACACACACACACACACACACACACACACACACACACACACAATATGCATAAGAAAATGAGATAAAAAAAACGATATAGTTTTATTTATGAGGTTGAGTGTGACCAGGCGGTTATTGCTGACTAACTCTCTTCTTTCTACTAATAATATAAAGTGAAGTTTGAAAATAATTAAGTGATATTTATAGGTAGTGGTTTCCTGTAAAGCCTGTTTGTTTCAAAAAATAATTTATAAAAATTGAACTATTTTAGCACTTAGTTTCTACTTTATTATCGAGTATTAAGCTGTTTAGGCCTTAAATAGCAGCCCTTAGAGCGTGTTTTGCAGTTGTGTTGTGAAATCAATTCTAAATCTTGTCAACGCTATCCTTATCTGAGGAGGCGGCACTGAAACGTGTTCAGCCAGTCATAAGCGATATTGACAACGTGAGTTGAACATTCCTGCTTCCCACACAGAAGATCAGAGATATTTCTTTATCTTTTGCGATGAAAACTTAAAATTTTCATTCAGAAAAATATAATAATTTATGGTGCGAGGATTTAATCTTACAGATACATTTACGTTTCTGTCACGAAGAATTAGAAATAAACAATAGAAAGAAACGAAATTTGGAAGAAATTTTCCGGAGTTTCATGTTTAACAAAACATGCTCGCCCTTTCAGCGATGAGGGCGTTACAACGTCATGGTCAATCCCGGTATTCGTTGGTAAAAGAAGTAGTTTTCCCTCTAGACTTACACTACTAAATTGGGATGGCTAGTGCAGATAGCCCTCGTATAACTTTGAGCGAAATTCAAAACAAAATAAATCAAGTCTTACAATGAAATCTGCTCCGAAAATAATGCAAGGTAGAGCTAACTACTACACTTCACTAGCTCTTTGTTTATGATACTACGTAATGATTAATGAGCACACTCAGTTTTGTTATTTATATAATAGGATTTAGTGTCTGTGTGTCATGTAACTCCTGAACCATTGGTTGCACTGACTTAAGTGGTACCAAACGAATCGTTTCGATCCCACTTCTTGATGAACCTAGATATTTTGCGAAAACACTTTTATGGGAATTCCCCTGAAAGCAACCCCCAAATTTAGCATTGATTTACATTAGAGCAGGTCTACAAATTACCGTTCGTAATCTGGTTAAAAAAATTAAACTAGCATAATAACGGCAAAGGTCATTTACCTGAAAAATTCAAAGCAGTAGTTCAAGTATTGAATATGCTTTATAGTGGTTCTATAAATGCAGGTAATAAGTTCACTGGTTCTTGTGGTCTGCTAAATCGCACCCTTTTTTATAGATTATTTCATGTACGAAAATTATGGTTCTTTGTAAATTCAGAACAAACCTTGTACGTATTTTTATTTAATATAGAAATTGTTCAATGGAAAGGATGAATTATTCATTTTCTTGATGCTTATAACTTGTCAAAATATAACAATATATTCAATACGCAGCGTCGGGTCTAAAAAATAACATTTTGTATGTATTGTTGGACCAATATGCAAACGTTTGCTCTTAGTTTGTTTGTTTGTTTGAGACATGAATTTCAAAGTTTACTTTGTAGGAAGGTCTTTAGATGTTTCACTGTTGTCTTTTTCGTTTGTAAAGAACAAATCTTTTTTACACTTTTCGTGACGTTTTTTCTAGGCCCTCTAGTGACTCAACGATAAATCTGAAGGCTTTCAGCTAAAATCGTTTTGATAGCACTAATGATAACAGAACAAATAGCTTTCTGCTTGGTAAGAAACAAACAAAACACTGTGCTCTTACTATGAGAAAAAAATTAAATGTTACTTGGTTTTGCACAATGTTTGCAATACTATTAACGAGGAAAATAGTTTTTAAAGCAGTGTGTATTGTAACTGGATTTATGCAAACAAATTGTGCGCTATTTTCTTTTGTTAAACAGACATTTTTAAACGTACCTAATAATTCAAAGAGTCGGCATGACGCTTCAGATTATTGTAAACCGTTATTTAGTTTATCATCGAAAGATACTCAGTGTCATCAGTTGATATTATATTTTATATATTTTTAGTTCTTGAGATACGAGGGGCATCCTCCTGAAGATTAATGCATATATTGTAAAGAATTGTAATTAAGATACAACTTGTAACCTACACCGCATACCAGCTTCGGCTGACTGTGTGGGAAAGGTTACCTAAACATTATAAGGACTTAACTTTCTGCTAATGGCGCTAGCTCGTGACATAGCATTACGAATTCTGAAATATTTGTTACAGGAACATGATTCTCTTTGAGCTAATGTCGCTTCTCTGCAACAATCACTCTAGATCCTAATAGATTTCATTATTGCATTTCAAACTGTATACGTCATTTTAGAATGATCACTTAGAAACCCCTTACCCATGATGGCTTTTCTTTTTCTTGTTTCACTATTGTATTTAAGTCCTTGACTAGTTATCAAAATAAATGTTTATCTATAATTATGGAAGCTGATGTGACTCGCTGGTTATTGCAATCTGCGGCTAGTGGATTTGAAACCCCTTCCTGAGCACAATACTCCCCATTTCAGCAGTGGAGGTTTTATGATATGGCAGTCAATCTAAATATCACTTTGGTAGAAAAGTAGCTGAAGAATCGACTGTGGTTGGTGTTGAATAGCTACTCTCCCTCTGATCTCGCACTTCAAAATTAGGAAATACTAGCGCACGTAGACCTAGAATAGCTTTGCGTGAAAAATTCAATACTATAAAAACGATTCGGGGAGCTATCACTAAATGCTTTCCGAGTGTTGTCTCTTCACTACAGATTAGACCTCCGCTCTCTAAGCGTGTAATTAGCTATTGATATTTGTACACTGTATTTTTTTTTTTTTTTTTTTTTACATGGATTAGAGTGACATATGAAATGTAGGACACCTCATTATTTCTAGGCTGCATGGAACGTGTTTGGCGCATTATTCTTTTCATATCAAAACCCTATTTCAAAATTTGTGTAGAACTCGCTGAGGTGAACCAAATATCACAAAACGAAGAACTTGGACCATATGACGTTGCAGAAGTTCTGTACAGTATGATACGTGAGTCGGTAAACCTTTTTTTCCGGTATTTTTGTTGTTCGTTCCAGATGTAAGTTACGGCACTTTTAAAAGATCCATGATTTCGTATATTTTTCGGTGTTCTTCCTTTTACAATGAGCAAGTTGTTATGAAACAATGTGTGGTGATTGTATCATACGAATTCACTAAATTATTTCCATCCTGAACAACGATTCCCCCTCTGTTATCTTGTTCAATATTACTGTAGACTTAATTAATATTACAACTACAGCAGGTTTTTATTTATAGATACGTTTAGAGTGACTGGAATAAAAAAAAGTCTTTACGTGAAAAATTAGCTGTTCTGTTAGTTATTTTTCTTGTGTATATATCATGGTGTTTCAAATGATTACACTGTACCGCTTTCTGTCATTCAAGCTTTATACATTAGGCTTCCAAGTGCTAAGATTGATAGAATGCCAATTCTATATTTTTGTTTTAAATGTAATTTACAAAATTTAGTTATTTCATTGATAACGTGTATTTTTTAAGTCTTCATTAAAAGAAAAAACATCGCTCATGAGTTTTGTTTGATCAATGACTTCTTACTATAAAAACAGTCATGCGTTGGTTAGTTTCTGCTCCAGCCCATTAATTTATTTCCTTCTCTCCATTTCTGTTAAAATCTAAACATTAATCATGTGATGTGTTGAACAGGGGAGTAGAAAATAATCTAAAACCCGGTGTATATCGTATATGACATCTCCTGGTGCTAAAAAAGAGAGGATAAATAAGTTATTAGAACAGACCATTAGAGTGCTCATCAAAACTTAATTCCTGATGTGGACATCACGGTCTCCAAAGTGACATTTCTTTCTCTGCCAGAACTATGGCAAAACCTGTAATGTTTAGTTTAGTAAATCACACGATTAAAGATGACCATAAAATATGAACTGAAGTTACCTTACAATCAATGATGTAGTGTATCACATAAATTTTTCCTTGTTCAAATTTTCTGTTTTCATTAGGAGTAACTGGCTATTTACAAATTATTGTATAAATGCTAGCCCGACAGGTGTTACCAGTGGGTCAAAGTTCTATTCCAATTTCTTTAAATGTCATTGTTAATTGTTACAGTAAAAAAAAAAACACGTTTATGCTTGTTGTAGCATTGATAGTACAGAATGTGCTGATGGTTCAGATTTCAGTGTAATAATTTGTGTGTGTGTGTGTAAAACGGTTACGTTCATGTAAATAATCGTTATGAAACATTTTGTTTTCAAATTTCCTGTAACATGCTGTAACAAAAGTCAAGTCTCTGTAGTATGTTAAATAATTTGTCAATCGCAAACAGTACATAGATGGCCCTTATCGATCTCATTTGTAACACACAATTAGAGAACAATAAAATATCTCGTTACAGTTGCCACAAGAAACAATTTATAACATAGTTATATATCTTGGTAT
Source organism: Carcinoscorpius rotundicauda (assembly GCA_011833715.1). NCBI lineage: Eukaryota > Metazoa > Arthropoda > Merostomata > Xiphosura > Limulidae > Carcinoscorpius > Carcinoscorpius rotundicauda. The sequence continues at coordinate 52,652,200 of CM022399.1, read as the reverse complement.
TCACATATGGTCTCAAACTGTGAAAATCCTTCCAAAAGTTTTCGTAATTTTTATATTTTATAGTTATTTAACTTGTCAAACAACCAAGTCTACCGAGGTGTTTGTACAAATGTTATTAGAGGAATCTTTACTTTTAGAATAGTATAAATGTTATGACTCTCATAGATCCATATTCTATAGATTTATGGTTCTGATCTTGGAAAATATGTTCTGTATTAGGAACTTTTGGTTGCTTTACCTGTGTTTCTAATTTGTATCATGGGTGAGGTCCATTGTTAGTACTTCATAGCTGATTTCAATTTTGAAGGCTTCTGTTCTGGTATACTTTTGACTGTAACTAAGTGAAGACTTGCTTTTCTCGGTTCTAACCATGATTTTTTTTTTACACTTCTAATGAATTCGTTTAACCTTGCTCGCTTGATTTCAGTACAGTGTTCACTTAGTATTGTATCTTTATTTCTGTTTTTGGGTTTACACCATCAACAGTAAGACTAATTATCTGACTGTCAACAGTAAGACTATTTATCTGACAAATGGTTGTAAATTTGGTTGATTTTAATTTTTTAAATTCTAGTTTCATATATATCGGTCTCGTGGTATAAGATTGTGTGTAACATGTGATTTGTGTATAGTATTCCAGATTATTATCTCCTGGTGCGGATATCGCAACGTTTGTACAGCTTGTTAATGATTGACGTAATGTATTCACAATACGGCCCATTACGTTTTTTGTGTTCTTATGCACAAAGCTACATAAGAAGGGTTGCCTCGTGATTTTAAGATGTATCATTCAAATTCTAATGTCACTAAACTTCCTTACCTTATCTTTTATTATAAAGCTACTGAGTATATTTGTCACTTATGAAGCTGAACGGTTTAATCAAGGCATCGATCCATAAACAACATTAGATTGATTTAGTGTCATGTAAACTAATTGAAATTATTTGTGACTATTCCAACAATACAATAATAGTTTTGAATTAAGCACAAAGCTACATAAGGAGCTATCTATGCTCTGTCTATCACGGGTATCAACATCCGATTTTTAGCGTTGTAATTTCGCAGACGTGCCGTTGTGCCAATCGAATAATCAAAATTTACGAAAATAATTACTCAAAAATAGAATGTTTGATTATGACTATTTTCAATCATTGAAATATGTCCATTCTGTTTGTTGTTGTTTTTTGTCTAAACTCCGAATCTACATAATAGGTTATCAGCAGCTTACTGTACAAAGTTTTCACTTTCAGATTCTCGGTTTTGCGATTTGAGAGGCCCAGTGGTTTGATTTATATTGACGCCATTTTTATTCATGTTGTTATACAGTATTTGTACATTTTAAGCTGCCAACCAGATTATTTTAAGAATGATCAAGATCAATTGTGGGTTACTGAGAAAGCAAAACTTTGTTTTGAAAAATAAAGATTATCCAACACTAAAAACTCTTGTTTTAAATTTTATATTTCAACAAAATAACTGTGGATTGGAAATGTTATTCTCATAAGCTTTTGATTTTGAATCCACAGTGGAAATATTAAATGTAAAACAAAATGAAGTTAACCTGATTTTTTATCAAATTTTATGCTTGTTGCTTTTTAATGCTTCGCGAGCAGTCGAGCTCATACCATAACGTTGCATAACTTGTATTTATATTGGCGGTAAAACAGTTAAACTACATATATTAAAGTAAACACAATTTAAATTTTACGGTTATTACTTTTGAAGAAAAAAACTGAATGAGAGTTGAAGCCATATTTTGGAATTTGTAAATATGCCATGTTGAAACATTGTTGCAATTTTAACTAAAAATGGTGCATTTTGATGGCATCTGACACTGCTTTTACACCTTTTTAAATATGATTTTTACTGGCATAAGTACAAGTTGTGGAGGGCGGTTCCATTCCTTGTACTCCCCTTCCGTTATTACACCGTGATATGAACCATGTACAATAACTTTTATTTAATTACTTTTCCTTAATTTTCATTGATTAAAACTATGAAGGTTCAGTTTTATTTCTTCAACAATTTTTCTGGTACCAGTTGAATTATAGATAGGCTGATGACTTTCAAGTTCTCTTCCATTACCGCTTTTATTGTAACAAATAATTACAAGTGCTAATAAGTTATTTTGGGGAATAATTTTATATTTTAGAACTCTGGAAAGAATTAATAAAAGAGAAGTGACATTATTTTGAACATCGGTATGACGGGAGAGTAAGCATATTATTCGTGGAAAATATTGAATGAATGACCAAAAATTTGTCAGTTATAATTGAAATATATTTTAAATAGGGTAATATTATGGAATACTAAAACGTTGCAAAAGACAACATCACAGGTAACTTGTTTTCCAATGGATCAGCAATAAGTTGATGGATCTCCAATGCTGAAATCCAGGTTTTGAATCTCATGGTGGACAGAGCAAAGATTGTTACTTTGCGTTAGAATGCACCATATAAATATATAAATTTTGTGTGTGCAATGTTTAATTTGTAATGTTGAACTACATAATGAATGATGCATATTTTATACGGATTGTGCCATTGTTCATGTTATGATGTTTTATATAGCTGCTTTAGAAATTAAATACACAGCTTTACTATCAATGTTTTTACAACCTTTCATAAATATGTATTTTCCGATTCAGATATTAATTGTACAAATTATTTAATTTCAAAAATAGACATTTTCACACATTTTCAGTTTTTGCTTATCTGTTTAATTCTTTGCTCTTGATTGCCCACATTAGAATTTTTTTTATTCCCATTCAGTCCTAAGTTTCCACAAATGACAAATATTACAGATATCTTCGAACTAAGATATCGGTACCAGTTTGTAGCGTGGCTCGCCATGGCCAGATTGTTAGGGTGCTTGACTCGCAATCTGAGGGTTTCAGGTTCGAATTTCCATCACTTTAATCATGTTTGTCCTTTCAGCCGTGGGGACGTTATAACGTTTAATGAAACACACTATTCATTGGTAAAAGAGTATTGTGTAATGACTACTTGCCTTCTCTCAAGTCTTTTACTGCTAAATTAGGGATGGTTAACACAAGTAGCTCTCAAATAGTTTTGCGCAAAATTCAAAATCAATCAAACGAGTATCCAGCCTCTAAGCTTCTTCCTTTAGTTGGATACAAGCGAGAAAGTGAAACTCACAAGTCACGCGCTTCTTATTATATACTGTTTTTCGAATAAAAAACAGGTATAAGATTATTTCTAACAGTAAGGTGTTGAGATATCTTGTCTTGTAAAATTCGATGTTAGTTACATTGTTTTCTAGTCTTCACAGCAAACGCCTCCTATTTATTTTTATCATCTCCTGAAAGAAGTACGAAATTTAATTGTAAATATTATCCTGTTGCAATCCCTCAGACAAAGTATAGTTTATATACTTTCCAATTTTATTTAGTAACAGAGCAATGTAATATAAAATCAGACTCTTCTTGCCCTTCCCGCCTGTCACACCTTCTCTTTCAGAATTCGCCAATAGTTCTCTAAAATTTAATACTATATCATTTATAACCAACAGAAAAAGTTATAATCTATCGAATGACATACTGCATTACGTTTTCTGTACATAAAAGTGTTTATTTTGCTTCTAATTCTAACTTTAATCCCATGGGAAACGCATTGAAGAAAAACAAGAAACTGAGTGGTCACTTTTAAATAATGATACCTTAACTGTGTGATACTTTCACGTGACATTATTTTCGTACAGTATAATCTCATTGTTGACACCCTTAAGGAGTTGATTTTGAATAACTGTATGCTGTTTGATTTTTATTATGGTACAAAGCTAGAAGTAAAGTAGTACTTGTTTGCCTTGCATTTTGCAGCGTGTATTCAGTACCCGGGAGGGAGGTTCAAATCTCGTGCGCAAGGAAAATTCTGCCAAAAGCTGACCAGCTGCCCGCCCTCTAGTCTACTAACTTGCAACTAGGAAAACTTATCCGTATAATCCGAATAACTTTGCAAGAAGCTTTTAAACGGACAACTATTATGCATTCTTTCAGATGATACTCAAGCCAAGCTTTTAATCATTTTTGTTGGATTTACACTAGAAACTCGTAGTTTTCATTTACTATAATAAAAAAAGAAAACTACGGGGATTTTCTCCAGTGTAATTCCATAACAACAAAAAATGTACGACTACTTTTTCAAACTGGAATCACGACCATGAAATACGTTATGTACATTAAATTAATTGTATACGCGTAGTATCGTGAATAGTTGTGTATTCTTTAAGTTTCTCTTCCGAGATTTTGTTTGTGCTTTGTCAATGAAACTAGAAATCTGAAGGTGAATGAAAAGAGGCTATTTGTTTATTTAAAAATATTTAACATAAAAATATTGTAAGCACTCTGAAAACTGGCAGTGATAGAACAGTCAGAAATTATTTCCAAGTATATCAATAATAAGGGCCCGTTTGTAAATTAAGTGTAAAATAGGGCGACATGTTTTCTAAATATATTATATATGTAGGTATTAGCTGATTTACCCGTTTAACGCATGAAACAGACACGAGGCCCCATGGGTGACACGGAGGTCAGAATCTGATCGCCGACCCACGATGCTACTACCAGAGGGGGCTTGTGAATGTTATTTCAGATTTGGTGACAATCGCCATGGCTTGTTACCAGTTTTAAGTGGACACAACGCATAAAGAAGACATTGGAGTCCTCGAGGTTAATATGGGAGGGTTAGTTAGATCAAAACGCTCACCCTATGTTACTCCTCGATGTTCTGAGGATGTCTGTCAGCTTTGGTGACAATTCTTCAGGGGAATCGCCAGTTATAAGCTGACATGCACATAAAAAAATAGACAAATAATATAAGTATTTTAGAAAAAATCTTAAGTGCCGCATGTTTCTCAAAAAACGAGAACTCGGAAAGCGAAGTTTCTGCAGAAAGATCGTAATGATGACGTTTATATAACGGGGGTTTAAAGTGTGGGGACGTTAACTGCAACACAGGGTCAGAGTGTATGGTACTAAGTCGTGTCTTGTACATGGTCATCAATTTGTTTAAACAACGATAAAGTGTGCGTGAGATGTATGATTGTTTGGAGAGACTGGTTACCGGTTAGCAAGACACGAGTTTTGGAGTTCGGTGAACAGATAAATTATCCTCTCAGTTTCCATTGTGATTCAAAATCGTGAACTTTTCTACATCTCCAAGCAACAACTTCGGCAGCCATTTTGAGATTTAGTCCGAGAAAACTGCACTTAATAATACAGAGGTAACGATTGTATCTGAGAGCCTTTACGTGGGGTGCATTTCTATACGTCTTATCTCGATCTTGGCAGGCAGATTCTGCTGTCTTTCACGCATGTTGACGGCATATCGGAGTTTCATTACTGGGCTTTTTACCTTCCGTCCGCAGGTGATCAGTCAGATTGACAAATGATCTTCGTACTGCATGGGCTGCGTAGTTCGTGAATGAAGGAATTTGACGGCTAGAGAAAGGACTCCACCTATAGATTAAAGATAACAATTCACAGTATTTTCAGTAACAAGCGTTTACTTCCAGTACTATCTTTTCTTTGGCTTAGAAGAGGTGCTTACATAAAAACCTCTCGAGAAAACAGCTAGTAATTTTTCTCCTTCAAACTAATAGAAATACATCCCTGCAGTGAAGCCGGTAATTTTTCACATTTTGTTGTTTTTTTCAAATGAGACTCCTGAAACAAGTGTACAAAGTTAACTTGCATAAGATTTTAGTTGTTCAAGTCAGAGCTACGTTTAAATTTTTCTGCACGAAAGTCTATGTTATATAGAGAAATATGAACAAACATTTTAGACTAAAAGCAAACATATTGTAAAATGAAATATTTATTGAATGTTTCATTTGTAATAGTAGTCCTATTACACATTTATGTATGTATGACTCGTTAGAAATAAGCAATTAACGTTTTGAATTGAAGTTTTAAACGTTTACTACTTTCCTACAAGATTTTCAGCAGTGCCGCTATACGGAGCTTTGAGTAACGAACAAGTGTTTACATAGTTGTAGCTCACTGAATACTCTCCGCCTATTTTATTTATCTTTCGGTGTTTTTTTTGTAAAAAGAATCGTTTCATGATTTCCCATTAAATTTTCTTTGGTTTCATTTTGTTATTGTGGTATTTATTATTAAATTTCAAAAGGTCGTCACTATTTTTGATTAACATTATGAACCCTATTAAAATACTTGAGAACGCTAGAGTTTACCATTATTTGATTTTAGATAACTCTTTTTGACTTCAAACCAATTATTCTGTGGTATTTTCTGTAAATATATTTTGTTGCTCTAATTTAGTTTAGTTCTTTCCATATGTTGTATCCCAGTTCACTTGCTAGGCAAGCCGCTCAAGTTTCAACAAACATTCAGCTTCTTCTTCTCTCTGCAGGCAATCATAAATAAATTCAAGATTTCCAGCTTTCATCAGTCAATCGACGAGGTTACAGCACTCGTATCAACACATGCATCAGTTTTTTTCCTCAAATATTTGTTATTCTGCTGTATATTATGGACCTGGGGGGAAGAATGACCTGCGTAGGGTGCATGTGTCAGGCCTAAATTAGCCTCAAATATATCCGTCATCTAGTTGTGATTCTGTACTTCACCGTTAACACTCACAACAATTGAAATACAACATCTTGCATATTTACTCAACATGTCACAAAAGAAGTTGTTCGATCGTCACATCATTGGTTTTAGCTAACTTGACAGAAATAATTGGGCATACAATACCATCTGGAATCCAGCCTATCAAAAGTAAACAAAATGATCAAATGTGTGTTGAATAATTAACACAAACATAGCAGAAAAATGAGTTATTTCTTATGTACAGAGTAGCTGTAAACTTTTCGTGACTCGTTTGTCTACCTATTTTTGAGTTGTATTAACTTAAACAGCATTAATTATACTTAAAAAAAAATTAAATATTATACCCTCATTTTATAAAAAAAGTAAGTTTGTTTGTTTTTGAATTTCGTGCAAGGCTACACAAGGGCTATTTGCACTAGACGTCCATAATTTAGTTGTGTAAGACTAGAAGAAAGGCAGCTAGACATCACCATCTTCACCCAACTTTTGTTCTCCTCTTTTAACAAAGAAGAGTGGGATTGACTGTCATAATATAAAGCCCCCACGGCTGAAAGAGCAAGCATGTTTGGTGTGATAGGGATTCAAACCCGTGACCCAAAAATTACGAGTCGAGCGCCCTAACCACCTGGCCATATATTAACAAGTACACTACAGGTTTCATAACTCAGTTGTGTAGTCTTCTTGTGAACAGAATGATGTAAACTTGCACTTGTTCTACAATAATAGCCATCTGTTTGACATGGGTCATTCTTCACACAGCACGGAAGACGATTTTTAAATATTTTTTTTCAGACTTGACTGCCATTCTGTCTTATAACTGTGTGAAAATGTGGGTAATTTTAGGGATCGTTTTGACCATTGCATGACTAGTTTTGTATTCTGTGATTTTTACGGAGACATTCTTGTTTACGTACGACTTCTTGGAGGTGGGGTGTATATTTACTCGTTGGTAAACAATGCCTGCAAAGTGCGTGTTTTTTTTATCTTTCTCTCCCAAGCAGTACATCTCTTGGAGATACAATTTTATTGGAATCGAATTTATTTTTTCGATTAAGGTACTAAACATTAACATTTATAACTGTTTTTTTTTCTGCTGTCTGATATCACAAAACTTTCAGTTTCTTAGAGCATAGAAAGAATTGTAAAATATATAATTTATAAAAGCACAACTATGTCTATTCCGAAAAGATTAAAGAAAATAGAAATTCATTACGATATCTCTAAAAGCTATTCGAGAGCTATCTGTGCTAGCCGACCCTAATTTAGAAGTGTAAGACAAGAGGGAAGGCAGCTAGTCATCACCACCCACTGCCAACTCTTGGGCTACTCTTTTACCAACAAATAGTGAGATTGACCGTCACATTATACACCCCCATGGCTGGGAGGGCGAGCATGTTTAGCGCGACGTGGGCGCGAACCCGCGACCCTCGGATTACGAGTCGCACGCCTTACGCGCTTGGCCATGCCAGGCCACTGCTGGCAAAGAAGTGACCAGGTTTGTTTTACAGCTCATCTGTGTGTAGTAAATTCTGGATATGTTAGAGAAAATAAATATAGGTCCGGATCTTGTATAATACAAATGTTTAACTGTTTACAATTCGCCTGTATTCAATTTTTTGTAACCAGATGTTGAGGTTATATATACTTTTTAAAGTTTCAAAATAACTTGTTTTTAAAGTTGATGTCATAAACGTCGTAGTCCTGCATTGCTATAGAACAATGAATATTTTAAAGGCCTCTGGCCCGGCATGGCCTAGCGCGTTAAGACGTGCGCTTCGTAATCTGAGGGTCGCGGGTTCGCGCCCAAGTCGAGCTAAACATGCTGGCCCTCCCAGCCGTGGGGGCGTTATAATGTGACCGTCAATCCCACTTTTCGTTGGTAAAAGAGTAGCCCAAGAGTTGGCGGTGGGTGGTGATGACTAGCTGCCTTCCCTCTAGTCTTGCACTGCTAAATTAGGAACAGCTAGCACAGATAGCCCTCGAGTAGCTTTGTGCGAAATTCCAAAACAAACAAACAAACAATTTAAAGGCCTCACTTTTGCACTCGTTTAAATGTAAAACTACCACTGTACAATTAGCCAATAGAATATTGGGTTTCCATGTGGGCTAACTTCGTTTTACTATTCAGATTATTTTTACGTTGAACACCACGCACGCGCGCGCGCAGCACACACCTTTAACGTGCCAGAGTAGATAAGAATAAGAAGGTTATTGTAAAAGTTATATTTTCTATGTATGCCAAAAATGCATATTTTGCAGTGTTTAAATAGAATAAACATGCGTTTTATCGATAAACAATTTTTATCCATGCAGCGAACTGCTGGGAAAGTAAAATGTGTAGGAAAACTCGGAATATGTTTGGTGATTTCATAAATTAAAACACGTGTTTAGCTTTTGTATTACGTGTGTGTGTGTGTGTGTATGCAAAGGATATTTATGCGGTAGCTTGTTCAAGCAGTTGTATATTTGTTTTTGTTTTTCTGTCAAATTTGTTGGAGTGTTGCGGTTTGCCTCATTACAATTTCTGGTTCAGTGGGCCTTTGTGTTATAGAGTCTTTGTATCATTCAGATCGGAATGTCAGGAGTGCGAAGGATACGCAAAGTATTCTGTGATTTACATTGAGATAAACAAATGCGCGTCTCTGTGAACACAGCTTAGAACGATTCGTAATATTCTGCCAAGATGATAGATTTAGTTTACATTAAGTTACAGATTACGAATTAAATGATGTAATCATCGCACTCATGTCGTAATACAGCTAACTACATTGTGAATATCAATTACAGTGGAAAAACATTTCAAAAGTAGGTGAAGATATGACAGATCTTGTAACTTAACCTGGCCAATCCTAGACTTGATCTCGCAATCTAATTTTTAAGACTAAAAACCTGTAGAGAAGTATTTTGCTTACTTGTTGTTATACTTTTACCTGAGATTTATTAAAGACAGTGAAAGAAACCCCGGATACAAAAAATCGTAACACAAAACATGTGTGTGTGTGTGTGTGTGTGTGTGTGTGTGTGTGTGTGTATAGCAACTACATTGGAACATAAAATATGTGATGCCTTTTACCAAACAAACAGTTGCTCCAACGTGTCCATATTACATAAGAATTATTCAACTCTTTAACAGTTTTTATCAGCTACTTTTACAAAATCTAATGAAAAAATGAGAAAGAAAATATTTATTATGGTAGTAATCTCTGTCAAATGTTTAATACGTTTGTATCTCAGAACAGCTGGTATAGATATTAACACTTTTACTAATAAAGTGGAGAACAACGTTTCGACCATCCTAGGGTCATATTTAGGTCATCAGTGAGTGTTAATACTCATACCAGCCGTTCCGAGATGCACTTTTACTTGAAGTGGGCTTCTTATCAAGAGTTTAATACGTTTGATAAAATAAGCCGTTGATCAAAAAGGCTATTCTAACACAAGTTCTTTTTGTTTTGTTTTTTAGGAACTAAATAACATCTGGGAAGATCGTTGTATAATCTGCTGAAAGACGTGTATAAGTGGATTTAACATAGAACTTGTGGGGAATGTGAATTTAAGCAAAAAATAGACAAGTAATAACCACTATCATGGACTTTATTTGTGAAGTACTGACTGTCTAATGGAACCACACTTTGGTAAGATATTTATCGACAGTATATTTTAAAATGTTCAATGTATTGGAATTTAATACTATTACTAGTATTACTGTTCGTAGAAATTCTCTTTTGTTGTTCCTTTTATATTTACCCTTAAAGAAATGTTTAAAACCTGAAAGCACTCGCAAGTTACCAATGTATCCTAAAGCTATGAAATATCGATAAAACAAGAAACAATATATGCAAATTTTAAATATTTCTATATTCCTTTGCTTATAAAAATAGCAGCAGTTTCTTTTTTAATACCCCTCGGAGTGGATTCCTGTACGTGGTGAGGGGACCTCCCAGGGAAGGTTTTGTTCTGTCTGGTTACCTTCTTTGGGATCTAAACATCCACCCACGTGTTTGCCGTGCGTGGCGACCCATGAAGGGGAGGAGAGGTTCCTAGTGGTTGAGGGGTACAACCCTAACACACCACTTTGGCCTCGAATTCCTGTAGAAGGGTGGCCCTTGGGTGGCCCCCCCTTGGGTCAATCGGCTGGTCTACCTGGGCTAGAGCCAACCAACTACCAGTGTTGGAAGTTCTCAACGGGTGTTGTGGACATTGTGCCTGATGCTGGTGTTTGGGTATAGTGCTCACGAAACCCCGGCGTTGCTGCATTGTCCTTGCATGACTTTGTACTGCGTCCCCTTGTAGGACTCCATGGCGGTTGGGGTCAGTGAGTACCGAAACTTTTTCTCTTTCCTATGGATCCTCCAAAAAATTTAAATAAAATTGTAAAAAAAAAAAGTCAGTGGGTAAGCGACCACGTCTTGAATACTCAGAACAGCAATTTCCAACATCAGTAACACATGTACCTCATTTTCTGATATTGCATTCTCTTTCGTAAAAACCTATAGGGCAAATGTCCCCTTTTTTATTCAAAAGGGACTAGAGGGACTTGCTGGCTCTCCAAAGTCAGTAAAGAAGCTTCAATCTGGTGACATATTGGTTGAAACATCCACATCCCAACACAGTGAACTCTTCTTGAATTCAAAGGCAATTTGGGACATACCTATTGAGGTTACACCCCATGCTACTTTGAATTATTCACGAGGAGTTATTGTTGAAAGGGATTTGAAGAATGTTCCAGAGTCGGAGATTCTTGCTGGTCTCTCCACTCAAGGAGTTTTTGCAGTGAGGCGCATCTCCACTCGCAAAGATGGAGTTACACTGCGAACAAATACCCTCGTTTTAACATTTACTTCACCACGTGCACCCGCCACCATCAAAGCAGGTTATCTCATTTGCAGGGTTCGGCCATACATTCCAAACCCTCTTCGATGTTTCCAATGTCAGAGATTCGGCCACTCAAAGACATCTTGTCGTGGTTCCCTGATATGTACTCGTTGTGGAGGCAAGAACCACGATGCCTATGACTGTGACATGAAGCCACATTGCGTCAACTGCAATGGTTCTCACCCCTCTTACTTTCATTCTTGCCCAAAATGGTTGGAGGAAAAAGAGGTGCAGCGTTTGAAAACGACACATAACAGTTATCCTGAGGCTCGGAAATTGCTGTCCACAACTCCATCTCGGACATATGCTGCTGCACTTTATTCCATAACTACAGTGGGAGTGCAAACAGATCTCTCTGTGCCTCCAAGAGAATCGTTTTCAAAACAAATGAAAAGCCTTTTGACCTCCGTGGTTGAAAAAGTAGATGAATCGACTTCCACACCCATCTCTGTTCCTCCCATATCTTCCAACAAACCTCAAGATCCATGTCCTTCAGTTTCAAATACAGGCATTTCTTCTGATACATCATTTTCTCCCACCACAATAGACAAAACAATTATTCGTTCTCGTCCTCAGTCACTGGATTCCTCTTTCAATAACAAAAACCTGCCCACTCGACCCAGAGCAGGATCCATGGAGGTTGATAGACCTCCTCCGAAGAAAGATAGTAAAGACAAAAGACGAGGTCGTAAACCGAAGGGTTCTCCAACCACTTCACCTGCCCGTCTTTAAAAATGGCCACCTTGATACAATGGAACTGTCGAGGTTTACGTTCTAATCTGGATCATATCAAAACGCTGATTGCTTCCTACCAGCCTGTTTGTCTTTCTCTACAAAAAACATTTCTCAAATCTGCTGATACAGTCTCCATTCGGCAGTTTTCTCTGTACAGAAATGACAAGTTGTGTGATGGTCGAGTACATGGAGGGGTAGCACTGTTGGTTGATCAACATGTACCCACCCTGTCTGTCACTCAACACACCCTTGGAGGCCGTAGCCATCCGTGTTTCCTTGGGTCATACCATCACTGTTCTCTGTACCTGTCCCCTGGAGAGACATATGATCAATCAGACCTTGATGCTCTCGTTGAACAGTTGCTATCTCCATTTCTAATCCTGGGGGATTTTAATGGACACCATCCCCTCTGGGGAAGTGTTGTTATTGATGGGAGGGGTCGATCTGTAGAGCAGATGCTCTCTGATCACAATCTTTCTCTTTTCAATACTGGTTCTTCCACTTACTTACCAAGTCAGTCCTTTACCGCTATTGATTTCTCAGTTTGCTCCCTTTCATTATTCTCCTATTTTTCATGGAGGGTTGACGGTAATCCACTAGGCAGTGATCATTTTCCGATCGTTTTGAGAGAGACTGGCCGTGGTCGATGCCACCCTACCCGCGTGCCCCGGTGGAAGCTGGATCAGGCAGACTGGTTCACTTTCACTGCTCTCGCAGAACTTGATCCTGACATTGTAAATCAGCCATCAATAGACGACTGTGTAGCAGGAGTAACTGACTGTATTATACATGCAGCTGCTCAGTGTATTCCTAAAACCTCGACACGTTTTCCACGATATCCTCGTCCATGATGGAATTCTGTTTGCCACTTAGCACGGAAGGCTCAAAAACGAGCCTGGGATACTTTTCGTAGATATCCCACACTTTCAAATCGGGTTGCTTTCCAACGGGCCCGAGCACATGCTAGGTGGGTAAGACGTCAAAGCCAGAAGGAATCTTGGATTAAGTTCACAACCAGCATATCTTCTACCACCAGTTCCAAGATCATATGGGTCAGGATTCGAAAGGTTAATGGGCACTACAATTCTGTTCCCCTCTCGATCTTACTCTCTGATGGTCAGGAGGTGACTGATGTCCGGAATATCGCTAACACTCTAGGTGAAAGCTTTTGCCGGGTATCTAGCACTTCTGCTTGTTCCTCCACCTTCCTGGCCATCAAGACTCGGGCAGAGCGATCACCTCTTTCCTTTCGAACTGACTGTTTCTTTGACTATAATTGTCCCTTTACCCTGGTGGAACTAAAAATGGCCCGTCTTCGGTCTGCCAGTACGTCTGTTGGACCTGATGATATTCATTATGACATGCTGCACCATCTATCTCCTGCTTCTCTTGATGTCCTTCTGATTTTCTTCAACGGGATTTGGCAGGAGAATGTTTTTCCTGATGCCTGGCGCCAGGCTATTGTTTTACCTTTCTCTAAACCAGGGAAAGATCCGAAGATTCCTTCAAACTATCGTCCAATTGCTTTGACGAGCTGTCTCTGTAAGACCTTAGAAAGGATGGTTAATGCTCGTCTTGTTTGGTTCCTTGAATCAAACAACCTTTTCTCGCCCACCCGGTGTGGGTTCCGTTGACAGCACTCCACTACAGAACACCTAATTCGTCTTGAAACATCTATCAGAGAGGCCTTTCTCAACCGCCAACATCTTGTATCGATATTCTTTGACATAGAGAAGGCTTACGACACAACATGGAGGTATGGCGTTTTGCGAGACCTCCATACATATGGGTTACGTGGTCATCTACCCATGTTTATTAAAAAAAAATGGACAGGAGATTCCAAGTTCATGTTGGTTCGGCACTTTGACGTTCTTTTGTACAGGAACTTGGAGTCCCTCAAGGCTGTATATTGAGTGTCACACTCTTCAGTATAAAGATAAATGCCATCACTGAACAACTCCCTCTCACCGTTACGAATTGGCTATGTGTTGACGACTTTCACATCTCATGTCAGTCATCAAACATGAGATATATTGAGTGGCAACTACAAACTGCCCTCAATCGTGTACGGAAGTGGACTCTTGCGAATGGCTTTAATTTCTCTCTTTCCAAAACTGTATGCATGCACTTTTGCCGTCGACGAGGTATTCACCCTGATCCTGAACTTCATATCGGTGATGTTTTGCTGCCAGTGGTCCCGGACACAAAGTTCTTGGGGCTTATCTTTGATCGTAAACTGACCTTTATACCACACTTAAAGCAGCTTCGGGTCAAATGCACAAGAACACTGAACATCCTTCGTGTCCTCTCTTCTACCAGTTGGGGGGGCAGATCGCTGTTCAATGTTAAAGATATATCGTGCTCTTATTAGATCGAAACTTGATTATGGATCAATGGTCTATGGCTCTGCCAGACCCTCGGCCTTAAAGATACTGGACCCCATTTATCACCAAGGACTTAGACTTTGCACTGGGGCTTTCCGTACCTCTCTAGTTCAAAGCATGTACATTGAATCTCATGAACCTCCTCTACACCTTCGCCATTTGCAACTATCTTTACAATATACTTTGAAACTTCGCTCCTTACCATAGCATCCCACCTGGGAATGTGTTTTCCTTCCTCGGTGGGCAGTACTTTTTCAGAACAGACGATCTGTCATTGCTCCGTTTGGCCTTCGCATCAGGGCGCAATTGAATTAATTTGGTCTGTCCTTGGATAACATTGCAGATTCCACAGGTCGACGCATCCCACCATGGCTTATTATAGCCCCCAAATGTGACCTTTCTTTCAGTCACCTAAAAAAGGCGGATACTCCAGACTGGAAGTACCGTCTTTTATTCAATGAATATCTTTCAAACAATTATTCAGTTCCCATTGTTACAGATGGTTCCAAATCAGGTAATTCAGTGGGCTCTGCTATGGGTCAGTAGTTGCGTGCAGAATCCCCTCTACAGCTTCTGTGTTCACTGGTGAACTGTATGCGATATCTCTTGCCCTGGATCATATTGCAGCTTAGCCGTACTCCAACTGCACTATTTATACTGACTCGCTTAGTTCTATACTTGCCTTGGAATCGCTTCACATTAGCTCACATCCTATTCTCGCAGATATTCGAAACCGACTGGCCCCTTTCTCATTAGCAGGTACTTCAAACCAGTTTTTCTGGATACCAGGCCATGTTGGTATTCGTGGGAACGAGCTTGCAGGCATGGCAGCTAAATATGTCTGCTTCAGCACCATCACCCCTATGCCTATTCCGTACATGGACTATGGTGTTGTCTTCAAGGCTCGGCTTCGTGCCAGTTGGCAGTCCACTTGGAGTGAACAACGCGACAATAAACTTTTTCAAATCAAACCCAAAATTGGAGTTTGGCCATCTAGCTTCCGTAAAGTTCGGAGGGAAGAAGTTGTTCTCACTAGGCTACGCATTGGTCACAGTTTTTTAACTCATCATTTTCTTTTATCTGGAACTGATGCACCAATGTGTAGTTTGTGTAACACTCAAATCACTATCAGCCACGTTTTACTTTCTTGCCATCGTTACAATTCTCAACGACGGCAAAACTTTAAACATATTTTTTCCCAGGGTCAGTCTGTAACATTGGACAGAGTTATTGGTGATGGTGACTCTGTCCACCTTAATAACGTTTTTAATTTTTTAATGACCATTAATCTTTTTAATCTCATTTAAGTGTGGTATATTTATTCATTACACCTTTTTAATTGTGGCTCTTTTTTTACAGTTTTAATCTCTCTCATTCAATTTGACATTGGACAATGGCCAGAACAATAAATAACTCGACACCAGAACTGGAAAGGCCAACTTCAGGTGACTAATGCTACTGTTTGAACTATCCGTTTGAACTACTCGTTAGTCTTCCTGGCGAGTTACTATTATACTTTTGCTGCATATCATTTCACACTTTTACAACCTGTTTGTACTGGCCATATTGACTCATAACCCGGAACCAGGACGGAAAGACCAACTTCAGGTGACTGATGGTGGTTTATATACTACCTGTTAGTCTTCCTGGCAGGTTATGATCATTCCCATTCTGCTACAGGTTGTCCTTTACAACTTTGTTGACTGGATGTCGACATTGATTTTTGCACCATTTCCTGTTTTAATTGCCATTTTGCTTTTATCTTCAATTACCTTTACACATTTTACTCCCTTTATTTGACTTTTATCTTTTTACTGGACATTTGGCTACTCTTTATTACGATTTTGCTGAGTGTCTTTTAAAACTTTTATTCCATTACATTTTGATACTAGCTATTATGACACATAACCCGGAACCAGGACTGGAAAGGCCAACTTCAGGTGACTGACGGTGGTTCGTGAACTTACTCGTTAGTCTTCCTGGCGGGTTATGATCATTATTATTATGCTAGAGTAAATAGTTTATAACTTTGAAGACTGGATGTCACCATTGGTTTTTACACCATTTTCTGTTTTAATTGCTGTTTTGTTTTTACCTTCATTTACTTTTACAAATTTTACTCCATTTACGTGACTTTTCTCTTTTTACTGAACTTTTGGCTACTCATTGTTGCGATTTTGCTGCGTGTCTTTTGATACTTCTATTCTTTTACATTTTGATACTGGTTGCTATGACACATAACCCAGAACCAGGACTGGAAAGACCAACTTCAGGTGACTGACGGTGGGTCTTGAACCTGCCTGTTAGTCTTCCTGGCGGGTTATGATTATACCTTTTTGCTAGAGTAAATACCTTACAACTTTTTACACTCTGCCTTCTATCTTAACGTTGTAGACTAGGTGTCACCATTGGTTTTATACTTTTTTTGTTTTACCTTCATTTCCATTTATGTCTTTTACTACATTTTTACCGGTTGTTTGGCGCAGATAGCCTCGTTGCTTTGTGCCATAAAACACTAAATCAATCACTTTTTTTAATATATAAAGTTTTATCTATACATAGTTTTTATAATGCATAAGATTTACTAATTTTAATGTAAACATAGTCATAAGGTCGCATAAAAGATTAAACCAACTGTATATTCTGTAGTGGACAAAAACCATTCTGCATGAGTTTCAAACATTAAAAACGGACTATATACAGTCCGTCTTTCGAGATATACAAGTCCCAGAAATAGGAAAATACTGTCTCCAGAATTTCTCCCCTGTTGATTGAATGTTATAATCGTGTCACAAAAATTCTAAATCAACTGACTGAAAGCCTGACATCCAAAATATTGCTGTTATTGATTAAACATCACAAACTTGTATTACAGAAGTTTTTACAATAGCCAACAAACTGAATCAGAAGTTCAACTGGTTCAGGATTACATTCTGCAGAAATCATTAACCAAACAACTGCTTGTTGGTTGTACCAGAAAGAGCTAACATTCTGACACTGAATAATAATAATAATAATAATAATTGAGACTTCATTGAACGTTATGGTGATTATATTTGAATTATTTACTGATATCATAAAATAGTGAAAAACAACAACTGGTTTTTTAACGCTATTCCAGTTAACCTACAAACTTAGGTGGTACAGTGTGGAAAACAAATACTTTTCTTACTAAATATACATTCAATCGATATACTCTCATTAAATCTTGTAGCTAAGAAACAGGATAACTTGCCTGCAATGTTACTCTGACTCTTCTTTTTCATTATACCATAAGGATCCTTGAATTATACAAGTATTTGTACACAGTGTTGTTTCCTGTGATAACCACAGTTCTGGTATTTCTAACATAATCTACAGACATAGTAACACCGCTAGAAAGACCTGAAGCATTTATTTAATCTTAAACTTTCATGTGTAGTTATGTATCATAACCATGTGTGAAAAGCCAATAAAATAGTTCAACGAAAGAATATTATTCCATTGTTGGCTATTAAAGTGGTAGATGGATGAAAGATCACAACCCTGACAGAACAAAAAGAACGCCTTCGTATTACCCTGCATTTAGCACAATTCACTCGTGTTTCCCTCGATCTTTGTTTGTGAATGTATTTTTCTTATAATGTTGCTTAAAGTAATAATTTTATTTTGCACAGTTTCTAATGGATTGAATGCTACTGCCATCTATTGCAATCTCGAAACAACACAAACATTTTAATAGAGGGGTCAGATTTAATTGCTTAACAATCTGTTTAAGTGGTAATATGTTATATAAATTATTATTTGGTAAATGTAACTATTCGTTACTTAGGAGTAGTCATAACGAGTGTGCTTTTTTCGTTTTTACCTACTTTCCGTTGCCTCTGTTTGTGCTTGTTTTATTTTCACGTACACTTTTTACACATGGTCCCAAAACTAATTATTACCAATTTTTTTTAAACTCTATGAAATATTGATAAAAACCTACATAAAAAAAAAAAAAAAAGAATTACAAGTGTAATAATTTCACGTAGGTGCTAATACATGTGGTCTTCAATGCGATAAGCAGGAATACCTCTGACCTTTTGTTAAGCTACGATGGACGCATATTGCCTGTGGTTACTATGATGATATCATCAATACAAAGTAACAACTAAGGCGACCTTTAGCCGAGTTCTGTTTTTCACAAGGACGGGGGCCGGAAAGGGGAATGACTAAAAGGAATTCCTCGTGTTCGACACTGTCAGAATTACTCTAGAGAGACTTAGACGTTGAGCACGTGACGACAGGCGTATGGAAGAGAAAGAGGGAAAAAAAAACCTGATGCATTAATTAAACGTACCTTTCTATGATCTTTTGGCAAATCACATCTATTTTAGACATAATTTATACAGGACAGATGTGTCACTAATCTATAAATCATTTAAATTGTTTTATAGTACTTCTAATTTCAATGACTGATTAATTACGTGGAACGCAGTATATATATATATATATGGCCAGGTGGGTTAAGGCGTTCGTCTCGTTATCTGAGGTTCGCGGGTTCGAATACCCGTCGCACCAAACATGCCCACCCTTCCAGCCGTGGGGGCGTTATAATGTGACGGTCAATCCCACTATTCGTTGATATATAAAAGAAGTAGCTCAAGAGTTGACGGTGGGTAGTTATGATTAGCTGCCTTCCCTCTACTCTTACGCTGCTAAATTAGGGACGGCTGGCGCAGATAGCCCTCGAGTAGCTTTGCGCGAAATTAAAAAGAACAAGACATGCTTAATTGTGACGTTGATATAAAAAGAATCCTTAAATTAATATTGTCGTGTGTTCATCGTGTAGTTAAAAACCTTAGCCGACTGATGAAGACAATAAAACATTTTTCAAAAGCTTACTTCATGCTGTAAACATTAAATAATATAGTGTAATACTGAAACAAAATACCGAGTAAACTTGGTCACAAAATGAGCAGTAAGTTGTAAAACTGAACTCAAGTTAATAAAAAAAACTCGCTGTGAATATATGGCTCAAAGTGTCAAATTAAACAAATCAATCTCAAAGCGTAAGACCGTTACCTATATATATATTTTTATGCATTTGTCACTAACTTCGTGAGCTCAGTTTTCATAATACTCGTCTTGATGTAATATCTGACAAAGAAATATAGCTTTTTTAACTACCTACTGGCTAAATATTATTTTAATTAAAATTACAGTTATACAAGTTACAAATTCAGACTTTGTTAGCAGTATCTGAGTTTAGGGCAGTAAAGTTTGCCAATAATAATAATAATAATAATAACTTCTCATTTGTATGAATACTTCGGACATAAATATTTACCTCCTGTTTGGTTTTTCTTATTGAAATAGACACAATATGTTCATTTAGTTTAGTGATGTCAAAAAATCTATGAGCCTCAGTGAATTCCTTGCATATACACTGGCTTTACCCACTTCTTGCTCTTCAAGTAACAATTCCGGAATAACAAGATTTAGAAATTTGAAAATTATTTATGCCTCTAGTTTCAGATATATAGAGAAACTGTTCAAACTACTAACTTCTTGTAAGACTTCATAATATTTATTATGCAATCTGATGTAGTAAGGTCGACTCCACCCACGTAACAACTATAATCAGAAATGGCCACGGGTTTATCAGTACTTTGGCCTCGTATTCTTCTCTTGCTTTCACCATGATAGTAGTTAGGAAATAGACATCTTTACAAGGAAGTTTGGAAATTAACAGAAGAATGCGGTTTTTTAAATATATAGATATACCATTTTTATCTTTTCTGGAAAGCCTTTCCTGTTTCGACGAATTGCTCCACATAATAAAGTACAAGATTCATGTACAGGATTCATGAACAGAGGCAAACTTAAGAATTAGTTGTAACCTCTCTTTAAAAGAGGAGTAATGAGGTCAATAACTACTGTCTTTGATAAATACAACTGATTGTACACGTCAAGGAGATATATTGTTCTTAAAAAGTAAACTCTTCCTTTTCACAAGTGATTCATCAATAAGAATTATCTGGAATGGTATGTGTGTTTCATTAAACTTCCCGAAGAGATGACCAACCAGCGACTCTACCAGATACAACGTATCACAGCAATGTCTAAAACGCAGAACCCTCACGAATAGGGTGCATATATCCCTGGATACGACTGCTTTCAACAATGAAGCAGTTCTAAAGACTAGCATATTTCGACAGATTATTCTCATCAACAATGTGAGACCAAGAACGTGTCATGTTTATAGTAAGCATTCATTGTCTTACTTCAGATTGCCCCATCAGTTCGTTTGTCTAAACTGTTCAACATATCTGTTTGTTTCAGTTGCATGGTAAACTAGGAGGTCACTACTGATTAAAAAAAATGGAAAAAAAACGCACAAAAACAATACACATGTTGAACCAAACGATATTTTCGTCTGTTGTAAATGGCATTTGAGTAAATCATTCGTTATACCGTATAACTTAATTGTTCTTGTTGCCTTGCTCCAAAACTTGTTTGGCAATAAGTGTGTAGCTGGAAATCTACGCTGTATAAAACTTTGATTCATATAAGCTTTCTTTTTTTCAAATTTACAGCTGTTATCAGTTAAATTTCCATTAAAGTCGACATCGCGAGTTCCTCCACCACCATTTCTTTTGAATATGACTCCAAACCTTCATTCTGATTTCCAAAGTAATCTTATATCTGATTAACAATAGTGACAATAACAAGATATCTCGTATTTACTGCCCATACAATTTATTTTCGGTAAATTGTTGTACTTATTTTCCAATATGATGGAAATGACCAAGGATAGAAAATCAATAAATAACTATAGGGTATTAGAAATTAGTGCAACGGGTGTACTGTTATACGTTTATTTTAATATTTACGTTTCTTCCAGTTTGATGCATATGACGTATATTGTCGGATGTGTATTGTACAAGTCACGTCTGTTCTTTAAATTTGTAAAATATTCTCAAGAGTTCGAGAATCTTGCGTAATTGGTATATAAAACAAACAGTGGACAGTGCATGTGGTGCAGTGTCTACACTGTTTTTCAACATTTTTATAACCCAGTACCAGTGGTTTAGCTAAAATGTGATTTAAAGACTGGTATGGAATTTCACTTTTTTGCATTTACTCAAAACACCAACCTCAGTGAGCACAGATAATTGTGTGGCAAACTTGGATAAATTAACTAGTAACTGTCAGCAGTTCAGCACAAAATCTAAGGAGCTCTAAATTTCTTACTTGATCTCGAGTTGTTGTTTTGTTTTTCACGACTACAATCTTTACAGTATCGGTGGATCTATCTCGCCCAGTATTTTTCTGAAAAATTCCACTTAAACACACACAGGCAAACTTTTTATGGTTTTAATTTTACAACATTGGTACATTAGAATAATGTTCCGATATTCTGAGCCACAACTTGAAACATATGGCTGTGAATCCATATGCCATCCGTATAAATAAGACACTTTTCTCATTGTAATCCTTTTAACATCTTGAAAGGGCCAGCGTTAAACATAAGTTGAATGATATGACATTGAATTCACACGTTTCTCAAAATCACACTCCTATAAAAACGCTCTTTAAAAGATATGATGTCCGTAAGACTCACGATAACTGATGGACCAACTCAACATTCTTTGAACTTGTCAGTAAAATTCTCGATATGATCAAGAAGTGACGTTTTGAAAAATCACCCATTCAATAAATTAAGACAATATAAAGAAAAAGTCGTATTCATTTAGGTTGTTTTGTTGTCCATATGGTTAAATCTGTGATACATCTGAGATAACTCTGCCATAGTCTCATGTTGCTTCTTATATAAATACACTATCGAACAACAAACTGTTTAATCTCATAATCTCCGATATCAAGGCCGTCTGTTCTAAGGAAGACTAGTTTACACATTTTAGGAACTAATTCAGATAATCTTTTACCATCACTGGTACAGGGCAATTTTCTTAACATCACTAACATGCTGATGCATACAAGTACTTGATTTCAGTCTGCCTACCATTGTGTATCTGGAGCATTGTCCAAGAGAGAATACTTGTGCACCTAGAGATATAGTGCCCTCAGATAAAATGGTAAGAAGAAGACAGGATAGTGTGGACTGATGTTTGCATCTTGTTTTACAACCAATTCTATCATCAGACATTGTTTCAGTGTTCTTTGTTAAATAGACTACTGATTGCCTCAGTTATTCACAGAATCAGAGAATGATGCTGGTACCTCTACCTGCTAGTGTCGCAGTTCTTACTGGTGTACATTCATCACATGCATCCAACTATTCTTCTGGTCAGAAAATACATAAATTCCTATTGAGACAAATCCAGCTAATCTGTATTTTTCAGGCTGATTGCCTCCATATTTACATATCTTTAAATCAAATGTGTACAAACTTCTGTACTACCTCTCAACTTGATTATAAACCTCACTTCCAGAAAGTCAGAATGTAGAAACAGGAACAACTAGTGTTACGTATTATAATGGATTTTGATGAGTCTCCAGTTTATTGTGTTACATACGTTACGTGTTATTATTTCAAATAACCGGAAATTTCAATTATAATTTAGCATTCAACTGTTAACTGTTAATATGCATCAGTTATATTTGCAAACAAGTTTGATACACATAATTTTCTCTCAAATGTATTTTAACATGCAAACAAACAACAAAATCCATAATAATGGCTATTACTAACTTATTTGAAATGATGGTTTGTATACAAAAGTATTACAAACAATACTGAGTTTTTATCCGGTATGGAACTGAATCTTTTATAGACTTTCGTGCAGAATAAATTAATTATTTTTTTGATACTTCTGTATACTTTTGACGGCTGGTTAAACTTGAAGCACCTGTCAGTTTTCACTGGCGACAATATCTAATGTCTTTGTAGAAATACTAACGTCTGTAGTAATTCACTGAAGTTTAAAGGGTTGTAATGTTCGAAATTTATAAACGTTTCTGAGACTTTTATTCAGTAAGACAGCTGTAATTATGGCTTTTAGTATTGGAGCTGGCAGGACGGTGGTTAGGGCGTTTGCTTGCAACCTGAATTCCCTTCACACCAAACAAACGTAGTCGTTCTTTTATGAGGGTCGTTATAATGTGATTGTCAGTCTCAGTATTCTTTGGTAAAAGTCACTCAGCCCTAGAATTGGCGGTGGGTGGTGATGACCATCTGCCTTCCTCCTGGTAGCGCAGATATCCCTCGTGTAGATATTTAACACTGAGCTATATTACTAGTTGTATTTTTCATTTTTATGCATTAGAAGTAGTATTTTAGTAGGTGTAATCCTTAAAGCACGTTTATAATTTATCTGTAGAATAGATTAGATAAGTTTCATTGATACTGCTAAAGCTCCCGACCCTAAACATGTCGAAACTTGTCTGAAATTTAGACCTATTTACCCCCAGGGCAAACGTAAAATCGGATAAATCATTGTTTTCTATTGTTTCAAGTTGGTTCAACTCAGCTAATCTGTCGCGTTACTGTGGAAACACCCACTCGTGGACTTTTTTTTTTTTCGTGCAGTCCCTTGTCGCTACAGCTGCCGATAAATCTGTCGCTGAGAGCTATATCAGATTGAATTTCTTAAGTTGTTCAGGTTTTCCGAATAAAGAGAAGCAGTTGTGAGGTAGAAATGGCCATCAGTAAGACTATCCTGACTTTCAACAACGGTTTCTTCATGGCTGAGTTGACTCGACGCGTTAAAGTAAGCGAAATAATTTAGTAACAGGGGAACATAAACCAGATTGTTGATTTGTGATTTGCTTCACAATTACTTCTTCCAACTCCGGGAATCGAGTGCTTCGCAATGGTGTGGTTGCCAATCTAATTATTTTCTACAAACAGAATATACGTGAACGCAAAATTGGTCAGAACTGCAGTATATTCAATGGCGGCAATAGCTAATCGAATGGTGTACAATATTTCAGGATCTCCACTACACAAAATAATCAAAAAAATAATTGGAATTTATAGTATATTGTCTAAATTGGAGCAAAACCCATTGCTATAATGTCAAATCGTCTTTTTTATACGTATGTAATGAAAATTAGGCATATGGTGCAACATCACATGATCTGGAATGCAAATAATAAATCAATGAGCTCTTAAACGTATATTTAGCAAATATGGCTTAACATATTTATACTTCCTAACATTTCAGTTCAGAATAATCTTACCTGATTTTTTGTTCAGTCAAACTTTTCAATGTAAGCTACTGACTTTGATTTCAACGCGGTAGTTTCAAGTTAATGCAATATAAATTGTACAAATGATTGTCCAATTAATGCGCATTAATAAAAAACACTGGATATTTTGAACAGTAAAAAGTGAAGAACTTGTAGAAATCCTTTAGTGTGAAAATACAGACACTTGAATTAATTTTAAGACCAGCTTATGAAATATTCAGCACTGTATTCATTACTACTGTCGAGGTTTTAGTAAAATATTCGTAGCCTTTTAAATAAAAATAAAAAATTGTAGATTATCCCGTGAACTCGTTTATATCACTTATATATTTTTTTTCATATATCTGTGGCCATCTTTACGTTGTCATTTTTGTATGTCTTATCTTTACCAGTACTAAGTGTTGTTTGTATAAAATGTATCTACTTTATGTACATATTTATAATGAACAAGTTTAGTTTTACTATCAATCGCTACTGCCAGCCTCAACAACAGTTTTTCTGTGATCCACGTGCAGAGACGCTTCTTAAACTTTATTTAGTATAAAACTGAACTATAAAAAGGACAACATATTAAAAAGGTGGTGCATGATTGATTCAAGAGCAACATTTTGAAATATATTAAAAATACGAAGGCTGAAAGTTTTTTTTTTTTTAAATAAAGATACTTTCTAAGAGCAGTATTTGTAAAGTTCAGTATCAATTTATCTACCAACGGCTTCTTCCATTAACAGAAGTGTGAGTGATTAAAAATAGTTCTTCGTTCATAATTGAACGTCTACTGTCTTGAATACGGAAATAGTTCCTGTTTTCTCAGGAAGATGGAGGAAATTAAAATCCCTTCTATAAACAACCAACTATTAATTACCACCATTCTAAGGAACGGAAAACAGATCAATCATGAACATTTATATACACATACAGATCTGACAAACCTTTCCGCAGACCATATCATCATATATAACTCAGTATTTTTAACGTATGATCTTATAAAAAGAAATAATAAATTGTCTGTATATTTACCTGCCGAATCTATCGATAGACCGTTTTTCTTGAGGCCCTGGTGCAGTGCACCCTTTGCACACATTCCTAGTTTCGGTACTGGCTCAAAAGAAAACAGACATTTCTTAACTACATCTTTCCTTGTGCAGTTTTTATATCAAAATTAAGACTTTTTATCATATCTTATTTTGTACCGACGATGTTGATTATTGAATTTCAACGACTCACGATGTTCCTTCTATGCACGTTGAATTTTAATAAGTAATAGAACCGTTGGACAGAGTTTACAATCATACTTGTAGCAGTAAAAATATGAAATGGGATTAGGTATAGCCAACGTTTGTCTAGGAGAAGGGACGGCGACAACATGCTGAGATTATGCCGACAAAACATGGCGAGACTAGATCCGCGACGTAAATGGCTATGCATTCTATTTTATGGTTATCTTACTTTTGTTCCACACGTTTTATTGTAGCTGTCAAACGACACTTGTGTAAAACCGCCTGTCTGGTCTCGCTAGGAATGTAGCTTTACGAAAGAGTTGTTAACGCAGGAATTTTTTAAGTTGTTCAAATATAAGGTACTCAACGACTGAGTGTAAAAAATATTTTCCTTTATTTTTAACAATGGTTCATAATGTAAAAATGTACGTGTGTATTTAATTAAAAAGTATGTAGCTGTAAGGTCAAAATGGCTTGGAAAACAACTAAACGTTGTATTTTAATATCCAAGTCTTTGTATTGAAATGTGTATTTTAATACCAATTCCTTATTTTCACAGCGTATATTAATATCCAAATCTTTTTGTCACTATGCTCTTAAGGTGTAAAAAATTGTATCAATTTGTTACAATCTGTTGTTATCGAAAATGATCCCTTCCTCTGGGTACAAAAAAACAGTTGATAGATGAATCTGTCTCGGAAGGAAATGCCCAGTTAAAGTCAAATTTTATGTTATATTGTTACATAAGTATAAGATTGGTTAGATTACAGTGCGTAAATGGCCTTTTGACGAAGATAGCTCTGGTATCAAACATATTAAAGTATACTTGGTGATATTGTCTTTAGAAACCAAGACCGCCGTTGTTTGTTTTTTGTCTGGTAAGAAACTGAAGATGAAAGTTTGTCGTTCAGAAAAAAAACTAGCCCTCTTCATGAAAACTCGCACATATCCCACTGATCACCCGAACGACTTGGAGAAGTAGTGTTGACAGGGAACACCAAGGTCCCACTCTCACCGAACTATTCGTACTCTGGTAAATGTCAAGTCATGCATTATGAGTCTATTCCTTGCGACTCGTGGACCTCCTGTAGCTTTTTTCTAGGCTTGTTTGTCAAGCATGTCACGCGGCAGTGTCGGAGGTAGGCAGTTGTCTGTCCATTGAGAGAGGTGCGGCCATATTTGAGCCGCTACACTTTCAACGCATGAAATAAAGAACTTGCAAAGACAGATAGCATGAACTGGATTGACAGTAAAAAGTATCGTGTTTTACTGGAAGTGTGTGTCTCTTCCTTCAGGCCTTCCACTACAGTTCCCGAGTGCCTTCGCCACAGTTCGTGCGCCAATTCCTGTGGATCAGAGAACGCATGAGGGCCGTTATGTGTGGGAACCACGACTACACTCTCTGCACCATCCGTCTTCATCTGGGTGAGTCGCTTTTTTGTGTGTATCTTATTATAACAGTTTTCCGAAAAAAATATCTCTCTTGCTTCAGCACTATTCTATTTACAAAAATAAATAGCTTTGTAAGAATTAAGTTCAGTTTTGTATTAGTAGTAGTGTAGCGTAAGTAATCCTGAAAAAAACATTAGGTTATCGAAGAAAAATTGTTATACCTCAGAGCATCCTTTGATGCCATGAAATCAGTTTAACGAAAAATATTTTAATAAAAGAGATATGTATTCTTGTTTGTTATACATATATATCCATGTTCAAGTAAAACCTTTAAAGTCTATATACAAACATATATACCTAAATGAAAGAATATAAAATATTACAAACTATTGTTGTAAATAAAATCACAATAAGTACTTTCTGACAATACATACTTAGAAATGAAAAATATTTTCGTCTGTGTACATGTACACAAAGAGAGTATATTGTTTAAAACATGTTTTAAATTTCCATGAGCTTTTAACATTAATATAGAAGGCCGAGTTCAAGAATAACTATTTATCTCACTAGTGATACAACATTGTATTCGCTCTCCATTCAACAGTGAGCGTATTAAACAAAATATTTGTTTACAGTTCAATAAAGGCCATCACACACACACACACACACACACACACACACGTGTATGTGTAATTAAATTAGAGATAAGTTTATAAAAGCCATATCTTCTAAAACCCAATTTTTTGTTTTGCCTTTTAGTTCAGTAGTGATGAGTTAATTTTTAAAAGTAAATACTGCTCATAAATTGTTTTTTTGTACATATCTTTATTATTACATTCAAAACATGGAAAAGAAAAAAAGGTTACTTAAAGTAAGCATAAATACACTTCTTACTTATTTAATTTTTCTTTCTTTAATATGAAATTAACAAACAGAGGTAGAGGTGTAGCCCCTACTTCAGCCACCACCAAAACCCATGGCACATCTTGTATTCTTCTTTAAGCACGTGCTTTAATGATATTTTAAATATATGTAGCGTTTTTATCGTACCTCTTAAGGCTTGTTCTGGTAATTAAAATGTTTGGTTTTGCTAGTTTTAATACAGTTCTTCTTTTTCACTTCTATTTACTTAATGCTGAAGTAATATTTTTTTTACGTTTACGTGTATATACACATTTTTAAGAATGCTCGGAACACAAAAGATGACTGTTAGCGCAGTTTTTTTAACAGTCAAACTGTTGATATATAAACAATTTATAAGAATCGCAGCTGAATTACAGTTTAATAGTGAATATTATATTCCATTCTCTACTTTTTACTTTCTTTAGAAAACGAAAGATACGAAATGAATTTCTGCTTCTGGTATTACGTTTTTATGTTTCATATCAAATAACTATGTTATTAACAAAATACAAACCATTAGCAAATGTATTAAACACCAATGCTGTTAATATCGAAATAATTATTACAATAATAACGAATCAAATAAAAGTACGAGAAGAAAAACAACTAATTCTAAGATCATAAAGTAACAACATCAGACTATTTTTAAAGACTATTGTTAAATCACAAATAATGGTGAAGTAAGAATAATATATTTTACCAAATAAAACAGTTTAGATGTTACAGTTTTATAAATCTAATTTACCACCTTACTCGTTATCGTAAGTCTAACTTTCAGCTTTTTATCGTGTTGCCAGATCACAAGATTACATGTCACATGACTTTTTACTTAACATTTGTTTAACATAACATAATTAATTCTGAACTTAATAATATCTCACTACAAGGTGTCTTAATATAACACTGCTTTTTCAATATCTAAATTCAATGTCTATTAGGCAACTAGAAGAAAACTGCATAAGCGATAAGCAGTAATAATTAAAAATAAAAATATCTATCTTAATTGCTGTATAAAAGAAATGTATGTGTGTATAAAGGTGATCATTCTTCGAACTAAACACAACCCTGTGTGCTGGACTGTGAAGCTGAGATTCCTATTTTGTGTCCTGTTATAAGAAAGTAAACTCTTAATTGGATAATTAATATCTACCATAATATGTGGAGAACAATAAATGTTACGTTATTCCAACGAAATGTGAAATGTAATGGGCACTGAAAGTTATTCTGTAAATTCAACTTCAGTCGAAGTCTCTTAATATTTATAACACTAACACCGAAATTCTTGCCCTTTCAGTCGTGGGGCGTTATAATGTTTCGGGCAATCCCACTATTCGTTAATAAAAGAGTAGTTTCAGAGTTAGCAGTGGGTGGTGATAACTAGCTGCTTTCTCTCTAGTCTCACTCTGTTAAATTAGGGAGGGCTAGCTTTGCGCGAAATTAAAAAACATTAGCAAACAACCAATTGAGTATATATAATCATCTGACTACTATATTAAGAGGGTATATTGGTTTTATTTCTTAAATACAAAGTTACATAATGGACTACGTACACTCCGTCCGCCACAGGGAATCAAACGTCGGATTTTATATTGTAAGTCCATAAACTGACCGCTGACGCACTGGGGCACGAGGAGATAGTGTTAGCGTACATCTGTAGTTCGTAACAACTGTCAGTTACAAAGTAAGGAGTACGACAACATTTGAGAGAATTGGCAAATAAATTTTCCAAATATCAATCCAAAGACAGCTTTGTGGAGAGGATGAAAGTTAAACTGTACATGAGGCTGTTTAACCTGTAGTAAACAGTTGTGGAATGTAAAATATACCAGCTTTAGTGCTGTTTGCGTGATGTAATATAAACTAACAATCTTTACGTTCACTTGGTGAAGGGCAACAGGACGGTTCAAAAGCATGTTTGTTGTTCCAGTCTACTAACAAAGTTCAAATGACTATATGTTACTGAATACGTTCTGATCTGTCAGCTTCGGTGCTGTTATATTAATCGGCCTGGCGTGGCCAGGTGGTTAGGATATTCAACTCATAATCTATGGGTCGTGGATTCGAATCCACGCCAAACATGCTTGTCCTTTTAGTTGTGGGAATGCTGTATCGTTCCGTCAATCCCACTATCTGTTGGTAAAAGAGTATCCCAAGAGTTGGTGATGTGTGTTGATGACTAGATCCTTTCCTTCTAGTCTTGTGCTGCAAAATAAGGGACAAATACCGCATATAGACTTCGTGTAGCATTGCACAAAATTCAGAACAAAGAAACATACAGTCCACAATTAATTCTGAATACCTATATATGGTAACGGTGTTGATGATTGGGTGTTTTCATTATAGTCAGTAGTTCCAAAGTTGAAATGGCTTTTCCTCAACTAGCCAGCTTGATACGTTCTGGTAATGAGTGAAAAATTTCGTCGGCTCTGGATAGAGCAGATATAGTATGATTTTATGTTATTACACTATTCTTTACTTTCGCTTATAGGATGTTATTAGTGGGGGCCTATGATCTAGCGGTTCGCTCATGTGTCGCATAAAATTCCCTTATTTAAATACTGGACTAACAACTGCAGCAACTTACAATAGTTTTATACTTTTTATGTCAAATTTATTTAAAACTGCTTTTTCACAATACTTGCTTAAGAACTAGCAATAGCTGTACAAAGATTAATCTAAAAAATAATATAGCAATGTGACTGTAGTTCTGTGCATTTTTTCTCACCGTAATGTTTCATTTGTTTTAAGTTTAAATGTAAATGTTTGAGATACACATGCAGCGGTTTGTATTCTAAATATAATATTTGTTCTGTAATATAAATATTTGTTGTCAGGCTACGATATTTTTCAGAGAAATAAGTACAAGACCAACTGGATGTAAATTATTTCAGGAATTCTAAAACGATGTAGGAAAGTTAAAGACTAGTGAGTGAAGATTCCGTAAGTAGCTGACGAATTAAAACTATATTATATTACACGTCACATTGTTAAAGCCTAGATTTCAAGTTTAGAGTACGACTTTTGAACCTCTTATTTTGTATTGCACGAGTTGTATGGCTCAATAAAATAATGCATAGTTGGAATTACGAATAATTTGAGGTGAATAATTTTTTTAAAACGTAAACGTTGCTGTTTTTTGTGTTATAACGAGTTGTCAAACTTATTTCTCAAGAAGCCTTCATTATGGGCAGATCTCAAAGTAATTAATGTGATATTTAGAAGTTAGTTAAAAGTGCCTACATACATAAAATGCCCAAGCGTGGCACGGTGGTTAGGATATCAAACTTTGAAGGTACTTGGTTCGCATCCTTTTTGACGCAAAATCCCGTTTTGCGTTTCGGGTGTGCATGCATTACACAATTTCACTATCAGAGTGATCCAACAGTTATCGGTGGCTACTATTGCAATGGTATTTTCTGTCTAGTTTATCAATTCAGAATTAGGAACGATTAGAACAAGTAATCCTTTTGTAGCTTTGCGCAAATATCTGAAACAAACAAAATATATTGAAAAAAATTACATAAATTATTTGTTTTCGAAATATTGCAACACTTAAAAAGATGGGAAACTTCACTCAGTGTTAAAAGTTCAACAAAACGTGACGTCAATTTGGAAGAAGTCGGTCAATAAATATATAATATTAATTCAGAAACGTCTGGATGAGCACTGAAAGAAGTTGACTAGAAAGCCGAAAAGCTTAAACGTTGACTATTTTTAAATATTAAACAATAATTCGAATTGAAAAGGTTGGCTTAAGAGTAAAACATGGTACAAAGATCACCTTTGTATAAGATGATGTACAGAAATTAGGAACTGGATACAAGATAAGTTTTATGAATCCCGCCAAGGAAACATTTTGAAAATAAACACACTGTTATAGCTCAGCTAACAAGAATGAACGGTGTCTTCATACGTAGATGTATAGATAAAATACAGATGGAATATAGTTATGGAATTAATTCGATAACCTCGATGAGCAGAATATAGATAGTTTCCTATGTAGTTTAGTGCTTAAAAACAATAAAACTGAATCAGAAAAACCATCATTACAGTCACCTTGACTTAAACAACAATATTCACCATAGTTGCCACAGCCATATACCATACAACTCCACCTATCACCGCATATCAGCTTGTTTAGCAACACCCTCTTGAATCATAGGATTTGCAAAACTACTATCACATTACAAATCTGTAGAGATTCCAGTAGCTTATGACACCAAAGTATCTTGAAAAGCATAAAAGATTCAGTTCGAGATTATTTTTTTAGTATATAAATTAAATAACGAGCAGCAAATACTCTACTTTGCCGCACGTCTAGAAGAATATTCCTTTACAATGCTTATCACGAAAAACTGGAACAGTTACGAGAGATTTGTTTTTGTTTCATCCCGTAATTTTTAATTAAGCAATCAGAACTGAGAATGCTGAATACCTCGCTTATTGTCCTGTAAAGAAGTATCTCGATGTACATCTAACCCCCGCCCTCTACATTACGACACTTAGTTACACAACCCCTTCCAAACATGTGGTCAGCTTCCGGTCAGTTACCTCTTTCTTTGTGAACCTGACGATGACCGAAGAAGGTCGAAACGTTGTTCGCTCTTCTATTTGCAATATTTTCTCAACCCAAACGAGCCGTTTTTGCATATAAAATTCTCAACCAGTGGGTTTCTCGACATCACTGATTCAACCAGCTTTGATCCGTAGCGTGTTTTTGATGTGCTTCAAAGTGTAGAATAACGTTAAACCTAGCAGTTATTGTTCAGGAGGCTCAACAACATGTGGAGGACTATGGTCAAATTCAGAAAGGTGAATGTTAGTAATTGGCTGTAAATCAAACTGAGCATTTGTATCAGCTTGGATTCGGTTGTTTCAGAAGAAGTACACATTCTATAGTTCTACAAAATGTACCATTTCGTTCATCTCCGTCATCAAGCTATATTTGCATCAAAGGTCTGACCACAACAAATAGGCACTTGGTAGACATAAAATATATTACTCCTCTCAGTAGGACAGCAGTAAGTTTACGGACTTGCAACCATAAATTCTGGAGTTCGATTCCTCATGATGGATACAAAAGATATCTCAAGGTTACTTTGCTTTAAAACAAACACACACTCGCACATAATCCATCACTGACCGGAATTCAAAGCCATCTCGAATTCATTCATATGCCAATAATCTTTAAGGGACTGATGACATTTTATAGATTATGGGTAAGAACGTTTAGACATTTAATTTAATCGACAGGAAAAGAGCGGCATCTCCATGATCATATACTCTCAAATAATGAGGTATATTTTCTTCACAAGTGATCTCAAATATTTCAACTTTTGAGTTGCAGTACTTAAACCCAATTTAGTATTTTTAATGACTTGCTGGCTTTATCAAACCTCTGCAGTATAGTAAAACCTAACCATGACTTTAGTTTCTAATTGATTAATGACTTAAACTAGGATGCTGGCTTCCAGATGGACATTTTGTTTCGGGCTATCTTTAGTCAGAATCAAAAACGTCTATGATAACGCCATATCCCAGTCTTAGGGCACATAAGGAATTTTTATGTGTAAAACATTTCGTGTGTAAAATCGTATTGGTGACCTTAAAGGTTTAAGGGCGTCATAGAGATACTTTCAATAATGGATGAAAGCTGCGAAAAGTATAGTGATTGCGTCAGTATTATTGTAAGGCTTACATTTTGTTGGCTGTTTTTTAATTATCTGGTCAAAATAATTCAAGGTCAAGCCCACAAAGTGGCATAGTTTTTCCATTGCTTCTACAATATTGAAAATTTGTATACTATTACAAGTTGCTGTATGACTACATTGCAAATGATTTAAACTTCACAATACTATGTAAAAATAATCAGCTTATTCGTACAACATAATTCAGTAGGTATGATAAGAACATAAATCCAAATATTGCACAAAAAATATTGCTTGATTCAAGTTATCCTGAAATAACTGGACATATTTCACGACTATATTGTATTTTTAATCTCTCTTCGAATGTGTGAGAAAACATTGTACCGCATCTTTAGAACTTTTTTCTCAAGCATGTCTTACTACACCTTTGGATCTGAACATCTTCATTCAAATTACAACTAAGAAAGACCAACATTCGCGGGTAAATACATGTCTCTACCACGCAATTTCAACATTGCGAATTTTGATATTAAAATAATACAAAACTTCTGTGTTATTGCTCAGAACTTCTAAGAACGTATTTTTGTATCAATTTCAGTGCAAGTTGGTTAACATGCACATAAACAGTTTACAAAAATCCAAAACTGTGCTTTTCTCATTGAAAAACTGAGCAAAAGACAAAGATTCTAGAAATGCCATTATATTTGTTTAGAATCTGTTAAAAATACCTTACAAATCCCATGTAAACTGGCTGAAATAGGTAGAGTATTTGTCAAAAACTATAGAATTATGCTTTTTGTGACATCTTGACCTCGTATAATTTTTAAAAGCGTGTAAGTTTAACTTGCTGTTTCGTCAATGTGCGTTTGTTGTGAGAAAGTAACTTTGTACAAACTCCATGTGAATTTGGCAAGATACAGTAGCATAATTGATCAAAAACTCCAAAATTATGCTTCTTTATAAGCTTTGGTCCCCTTTGAAAAGGTTAAAAATGGAAAATCCAACTTTTTCTGTATGCAAATGTATTGGCCATATTAAAATTTATATTTGCAAACTTTTATCTTCATTGCTGTAAATATAACCGTACAAGAGCCCCAAATACATACATTTTAGTTGTTTTACCTTTGACTTAACAAAATCCTCATAAAGCCCTAAATCAAACAAAAAGTGAAAAGGCAAAGAAATATGTTTGAATTAGACCAAGGTTTAACATTTTCAAGCTTCAAGTAAATCTTCCAAGAAATGAAAGATATTGTTTTTAATTAAGCACAAAGCTACACAATGGGCTATATGTGTTCTTCCCACCACGGGTATCGAAATCCGGTTTTTAGTGTTGTAAGTCCGTACACATACCGCTGTGCCACTGGGAAGCAGAAATGAAGGAATGGCAGTCAATTGAAAAATAACTGGAAGGAGAAGTAACAAATAAAAAAGCAGTACGTCTCTGTGTACACATGAATAACATACAGTGGAACACCTCTAAACGGCCACCCTTCAGATTCGGTCACTCCTTGAAAGCGGTCATTCAATCACAGTCCCTTTTCTTTATTTAAATAATCCCTAATTATGTACAGTGGAACCCCTCTAATCAGGCCAGTTGGTCTCAGTCCCGAAGGTAGCTGCTTTAGACTGGTTCCACTGTATTGACTAATGTTTTAGCTACAGGCGTCTTGTAAACGATGACGTTGTTCGTTTCGTTGAGAAACTTTCATTTTAGAAAGTGTATTGTTATTTTAAAAACCATTAATTTAATAAACCAACATTTGTACTGCTCCAAGCTTTAATAAATGCAAAGATTTCTGAGCGAATTAAAAGAAACCTAGTACACTATTCATCACCTTGACCTGCTTAGTTCTAGAAAAGCATAAAGCATGCTGATGTAGGGGTGGATGACTTGTTTGGTCTTGTTTACATTACGCAGTACTTTAAGCTTCCGTCTCTGGTTTTTAATGAATCCGTGGAAGTTAAGCTCCTCCTTTATTTATGTTTTATTTGGGAACACAAATGCATGTTAGCTCGTCAAGTAATCATTTATTATGCAGTCTGTTTTGGCAGTCTATCACGGCGCCCTCCTAGTGACAGGTTTTGGAATTATGACTTCGTCACTTTTTATGACGTCACCACCTCTCTTTCGCTTGTCTGAGGCAACCAATCTGCGTGACGAGGAATCCTTTGGACAGTAAAATGTGACAATTACTACTGCTTTATTTATCAAATGATTAAAAGATTGATCTCAATACTTAATTAAGTGTGATGTTCTTTTTTTTTTTAACGAAAAATATAATGCGTCTTTTATATAACTATGCCAGGATTCAAAGGTACGTGAACAATTTGTATACAGTGTTCCCTCGTGTATCGCGGTAGATGCGTTCCAAAACCCCTCGCGAAAGGAGATTTTCCGCGAAGTGGGATCGCCAATTTTTACGTATATATTTATGTGCATTTAGACTTTTAAAACCCTCCCTGTACAACTATTTAATCCTCCCATTACAATAATGTTCATTATTGCTGAAATAATAAGAACAATTATTAAGATATTAAGCCTTAAAATTAAAAATTACATATCTTCAGCAGGTGGTGTCTTTTCGGGGGACACCACTTCCTCTTCTGTGGAAGGTGAATCGGCAATTTCTTCGTCGGTCGTTACAACTTCAGGAACAGTACTTGCTACCGGTACCCTTTCTTTCTTGCTCGGCTGGAAAAACATTGTTATTGGCAGTTGTTTTCTCTGCCTCTTTAGCCAATCGAAAATCATTTGATAAGGAGTCATCAGTTCTTCTATTTTATTGCAAAATTGTACTGATCGAACCATATCGTTGTCCCATTCCTGTGAGCACTTCTTCACTTCGTTAATTAGTTTCATTAGTTTACCTCACCGCTCTAACGACCATCCACTTTGCTCGATTGTTTCCTCGGCTTCTTTCGGTGTTTCCTCTTCGTCGTCTTCCTCGGCAGCAGACTTCGTCAGTGCTTCTAAGTCTTGGTCGGCGAGTGGTTCGGATTCTAAGTCAATCAGTTCATCTACGTCTTCCTTCGTCATATCGGCAAATCCTTCACCTTTGATTAACAAAGCTAATTGCACAGCTTTTTGAACAGCCAAGTGTTGGATTTCTTCAGGCGTGAATCCCTTGTCGTCGTGCACAACCTCAAGCCACAACTTCTTCCAGTTTGCATTAACGGTGCAGGGCTTCATCTCTTGCAATGCCTTATGAACATTTTGAAGACATGTAGCAATGGTGAAAGACTTCCAGTACTCCTTCAGGGTGAACGTGTCGTTTTCGGCTTCGGTTTCGGTGGCATTATCAAGGCTACGTACGAGGTTGGACATGGTATTCCTTATGTATAAGGCCTTGAAAGCCCTGATAACTCCCTGGTCCATCGGTTGTATAAGGGACGTAGTGCTGGTTGGCAGGAATTCAACCATAACGCCTTCATACGAAAGATTTCTTGCGTGGCCACCGGCGTTATCCAAAAGAAGAAGGACATTGAATGGCAAGCTCTTCTCTAATAAACAAAGCTTAACTTGAGGAATGAAACTCTGATGGAACCAATCAGAGCTCAGAGGCTTCGTTATCCAGGCAGTAGGAGTGTGCATCCAATGGACCGGTAGCAAGTTCATGTTCTTATTCTTTAAAGCTCTCGGGTTTTTAGACTTGTAAATTAATGTCGGCTTCAACATAAAACCAGCAGCATTACCAGTCATTAAGAGGGTGAACCGGTCTTTATGAGCTTTAAAACCAGGGGCTTTATTCTCATCTTTAAACAGGAACGTTCGGGAAGGCATCCACTTCCAAAACAGGCCAGTCTCGTCCATGTTGAATACTTATATTCCCCTTCAGCGATTATTTCTTTAAAAGTGTCCCGAACGTAAGCTTCACCAGCCTCCTTGTTAGCCGAATCAGCCTCTCCATGTAACGATACGTTTTTTAGGCCGTATTGTTGTTGACATTTTTGAAACCAGCCTTTGCTTGCAGAAAACGGTTTCTTAGGCTGGGAATCACTGGACGTTCCTGGCTGTGGGTTGTCTACGTCTTCTTCTTCTTCATCCTTTTTCGCGAAATTATCATAGAACATCTTAGCCTTCGTTGTGATAATGTTAGTATCCAAGGGAACACCTTTCTTACGGCAATCAGCTATCCATATGGCCAAAGCAGCTTCCATCCGAACGATACTCTTATTACGAGATGTTACAACCCTCTTAGCTGTTGTATTAAAAGTAATAGCAGCAGTCTTCCTAATATTAACTTCGTCCTTCTTGGTGTAGCGAATGGTGGATTCGTTCACTCCGTAATGGCAGGCTATGGACGCATAAGAGTTTCCTTCTTTTACCATATCTAATATCTTCACCTTATTGTTCAAAATATTGTTTAAATGATTTTTTGGTGTAATAATTGTGCGAGGCACTTTGTACTCTTAATTACTTGCACAAGATTTTCTGTGTTCCTTTCTGATTACAAGTTCCAAATTTACATAAGAGGGCAGATGATAATAACAGCTCATAATTCCAGTTTTTTTTGTGGTAGATCATTTAGTGATGCCATGATGAATCTGTTTAGTTGGACAGCAAGATGGATCTCTTAAATGTTATTTGTTTTATTCCTTTACTTGAGAAACAAGGGTTTATAAGACTCATTCTGTTTGTTTAACATCATAGATGAAGATAACTACATTTGTGAAATGAGTGTTCAGATACATTAATATGGTACATACAAAAGTTACATCCGTATATTTGACAAGAATAGTTGCTTCAGAGAATGAGGTTGGCAACTCATTAGCTGAATTTCCTAGAAACTGTGAAAAATGATCTAAGTGGTCTAGTCTTTAATAACGTTAACTGTTCCTTTACTGGTCCACTTGGATTTCTCATTGCATTTATTAGGCCTTCTATAAAAATATTAATACGTTTCTCTCTCTCTTGACAGTTTTATCACCTGTGGGTGTTTTGGATTAATATTATTAGTCTCGTAAACAAGCATTATGTCCATTGTATTGTATAATAGTGGTCTTATCTGAACATTTTAAATATTTAACTTGGCAATTCTTTAAACTACTAGTCCAGTTTCTTGTACTTTTTATTTGGCCTGGCATGGCCAAGCGCGTAAGGCGTTCGATTCGTAATTCGATGGTCGCGGGTTCGCGCCCGCGTCGCGCTAAACATGCTCGCCCTCCCAGCCGTGGTGGCGTTATAATGTGACGGTCAATCCCACTATTCGTTGGTAAAAGAGTAGCTTAAGAGTTGGCGGTGGGTGGTGATGACGAGCTGCCTTTCCTCTTGTCTTACACTGCTAAATTAGGGATGGCTAGCACAGATAGCCCTCTAGTAGCTTTGTGCGAAAATTCCAAAAACAAAAAAAACAAAAAAACAGCTTTTTATATATAGTTATGTTCTTCTATTGACTAATAATTCTGAACATATCATACGATAATTAAAAAAAAACTGTGAAAAGTATTTAAATACACAAAATTGATTCTGCTGTGTATAAATATGTATCAATTAAATTAATGAAAGGACATTTTGATCTATTATTCATCAGTAAATATTAAAAGAAATGCACATAAAATTGTCATCTGCATAGCTTTAAGTATCAAAAAATTATTACTTAACTTGTTCATTCTTTTAGCCCACACAGTGACAGTGAAGCTGCAATTTTTTCAAATTCATCATTTGACTTTTAACTATTATTAAAGGATTCTCAACAGATTACTTATAAGGAACTGCCCATTAAATTTGTTTCACTGTATATTTTGAGTATATCTGTCTTGATAAAGTTAGACATTCAGTTTTGGATGTGTCATCTGCAGACTTGCTGGAAATGGAACAGGTACTGGACTATCAGATATTACCTTTCTCTCCCAGCGTCGAGCAGTTCCAAATGGACAGATGGATCCTGGGTTCCATCATCCATATCGACTCAGTCCATCCTATATGGAGCAGTTATACAGTTCTTTTCATTCGAACCCATCAATCTCAGTTAGAGGCTTCAGTCCCATGGAAACCCCAGGTTATTTCTACTTTACATTGAAAATATTATTTGGTAGTAATTCAGTTAAAATGATCTTTTTTTTTTATAAAATATAAAACATTAAAATCATCACAATAAAACTCACACGGATATGCATTATTAATTAAATTAGCATTAATAAATAATTAAAATGTTTAAATATTTTGTAGAGGAGTTTATCTTCTTTTCCAATTGTCCAATATCAATTATAAAAATGACATATAATTAAGAATTTAAAAAAATGAAAATTGCAGTTATATTTATACTTTTATCACTTGATTAATTTTAACTAGTTTATTAAATTATATCCACATCTTGGAGCTGGATAATTTTAATTATGTATTTTGAAGAATTAATAATTTCAAAAAATTAATTTGTTACATCTTATTTAAGTGATTGGAGCAATAACATTTTATTTTTGGCTTAACCTTTGAAATATATATATAAAAACTACATTAAGATAAGTTTTTATTTATATATTTTAGAGCTGCATAATGATTTTTCCAGAAATTTGATGAATGTATTGGCCGTGAGAAATGTCATACAAAATGAAACACACGGTGTTTGAAAATGAATACACCAAAAACAGTTTAACTTTATTATTATTTGACATAACAACAGAAAGTGGATATAAATACAAGCAGTAGACTAGTAGGTTTTGTTTTGTTGCATTATTTTTAGTTTTTTTTAGTTTTTTGATGAACGAACTGTTACTGAAACTTCGTATATCTATATGCTACAAGTTATTTATTCCACAACTTCGAAAAGCCTCCGATTTGTTACAAGCAGGTATCTTTCATCAAAATGGAACACCACTTAACTTTGCTCGAATTGTTAGTGTTTTTAAACCAAACTTGATCAACGCGTTGGACGACCTATCAAACGGCCAACTCGTTTATCCGATTTAACCCCTTTAGATTATCACCATTGGGACTTTTTATAAAAAACAAATGTACACCATAATAAACTTTGAAAAACTGAAAAACCTGCTTTGTGATGCTATTTTATTCATCTTTAGTAATGCGTTGGAAAACGTTTTCTCAGATTGTGAATGTATAATTAGATTAGTTACAGTGAATGACGGAAGACATATAGAAGTCCATTAATTATTTAAACTAAATCTTACAAGCGTACTAGTTGTTTCGTGATGTTATCTCAAATAATAATAAAATGATTCAACTTTAGTTTTGGTACATTCATTTCAGATATGCTGTATTGTAATGACTCTATAATAAGCTTTGGTGGCCAAAATATTTCTGATGTTGAAAAATGATGCATCTAACATTGCAAATAGAATGGTTTCAAAACGGCCATAAAGGAGATAAATTTACTCCGAGAACAGAAGTTACTTCATAAAGCATACAGTTTTTAAGTAGATGAAATGTGCTCCTTACTCTAGAGTAAGAAACATAAATGCTATTCGAACAATGTTATTCGTTGATGGTTTGAGAATTGTTACTTTTCGTCAGTTTTTTTTAAATTGACTTTCCAATAAATTGTTAGGAGAAGCATACAGGGCGTTAATAAAACTAGTTTTAAGTTGTTGTTTTTTTTGTAAATACCGTAAAGACTTGCTTCTTAAACTACTTATTTGCTGCTTGTATTTTTAATGATTAACACCTATTTTTAGAAATAAACATCACCATTTTTATGTTTTAGTTATATATTATAATCATATTACCGAGAGAAACACGATGTTAAACCGTTGCTCTCGTGGTGGAGCAGAACGGATCCCCTTTCCATCTCTTTTTAACATTTTAAAGAATTTATTTAAAGGAAGATCCTAATTAGAACTGCAACAAGGAAAAATCATAGCAGCAGTCATTTCTAGTTCGCAGGATAATAGTAGAAACGCTATTTAAGTAACGACAAATATTTGTTAAAGTTACAAGTGACAAATGTTTATTAGTTATTACTCAGACTATTATTTCAATCATTCTTAATTTACAAAAAATGTATATGCAAAAAAGTAAGTCAAAAACATATGCTTTTTATGATTAATTGAAGGTATAGCCTAAAGATGCTTTGCGGGCTTTATATAATCAGGTTTGATTTTCCAAAGCTTCTGGACTGTTGTCCCTTTCTTTTCCCCAGCTGTCGGCAGGTTTGGTCTTGTATATATTTAATTACAAATATTAATTCTGTGCTTTTTTTTTATGAAAAACCTGTTAAACTTCTACACGATGGAGTGATTGTATAAAATATCCGCGTAGTTTAGTTATTGGGAAACTAAAACGTTTGGTGGAACGTAAGTGTTAAAATTTAAGGCGTTAATTAACTTTTAAGTCACATTTACTTTTTAGAGATGATACATTCTGAGTGTTTAAGAAGGGTATTGATATACAAAAATAGACATTGCATTTTCTATTTTGTTTGTTTCAATACTTAACAGTTAATGCAAAAATTAAATAAAACTGTGTAGAAACACTTGTGCTTCTACAAATACCTCATTTTTTGACAAGTAAAGTTACATTTTACAAATATCATTAATTTAGAATCTCGAACATATGCAGGTCTAACAATGCATCCAGACTACCTGCATCAAATGGCGACATTCAATCAACGAGGACTGGTAGGAGACTTCCAACCTCTTCTGTCTAATTCAGCCACTGATGTAGGTTTTTCAGTGGATAGTAAGTATAATAAGGTTTTGTTGTACAATGTTGTAACTGTATCAGTTTTTCTTTACGTTTATATTATTATTAATTGCTAATATAAATCGTATTATTTTCAGTTTGTAGACTGAGAAAAAAATCATTGCAGTTACAGTTCGATATTTACACAGAATGATAAAGAAGTACCGCTTGTCAAAAGCTAGTACCAGAAAAAATTATTCGTTTCTGTAAGATTTCTGAATAAGGATTTCGAGAAAATATTTTCTTACCTCTTGACATATTCTAGGCTCTAGTCTGACTAGTCCTAGACCAGGGTTTCGACATGGAAGGAAACGTGCTCTATCGAGTTCAGCGTATTCAGATGTTTTTGATATCAATACCATGATTAGATTTTCTCCGAATTCCTTGATGTCTTTCATGAATGGATCTCGAAGTTCTAGTGCCAGTGGATCATATGGTCATCTTTCTGCTGGTATGTAATATTTTAAATACATAACGACTTGCAACTGTTCTTGTAGTCAAAAGTAAAAACTAATATCTCTAAACAGTTAAAAATATACTATGGGATGAGCGCCTTTTCTAATGAGATATTAACATTAAAAATATTATATATTTTAACAGTGTATTATTTATTCAATCCCACTTGCCTTGCTGAGCTCTCATGGTTATCATGTTAATGTACACTATTCTTATTCCCGCCTGGAGTTAATTATAAATGTATTATTATTTGTTGACAAATATGATTGCACCCCAAGTAGCAGAGCGATATATCTACCGACTCACACCGCTAGAAATCAGGTTTCGATACCCTTGGTGGGCAGAGCACAAATAGCCCATTGTATAACTTTGCGTTCAATTTCAAAACAAACAAACAAAAATTGTTATTAAACATCATACTTCCTTAGTACTGTACATTTTGTGCTTCAAAATTCTTTATCGTCAACACTTGATATAGTGAACATAATTGATCGAAATATGTTAAAAATCAGTTTCTTGTGACAAATATAATAGATTTGAAATGTTTTTTATGATGTTATTCTGTGTTGTTGTAAAATGTGAGTTATTGTTAATAATAATCATAATTTCAATTTCATTTAATATTTAGTCTTCAGATGAAACAGCATTAAGGTTACAGATTTACAACGCTAAAATACGGGGTTCGGTTCCAGAGTGGATATAACAAATAGCCCAATGTGACTTTGCTCTGAAAGAAACAAACTCTAATAGCTAATACGATCTACAAGGACAACATTTGATCAAAATTAAGGGTTGTTTAATTTCCACTAAAAAAGCCCCTACTAAACTTCCAACTATTTGAGTTGAGTGACATAAGCATAAAAAAATTTTGACATTCGTGAACATTTATTGGTTTGGTTTGAATTTCGCGCAAAGCTACATGGGTACTA
Organism: Carcinoscorpius rotundicauda; assembly: GCA_011833715.1. Lineage (NCBI taxonomy): Eukaryota > Metazoa > Arthropoda > Merostomata > Xiphosura > Limulidae > Carcinoscorpius > Carcinoscorpius rotundicauda. Next base: position 52,608,249 of record CM022399.1, on the reverse strand, counting down.
TCTGCGCTAGCCGTCCCTAATTTAGCAGTATAAGACTAAAGGGAACGAAGGCAACTAGTCATCACCATCCACCGCCAACTCTTGGGCTACTCTTTTACCAACGAAGAATGGGATTAACCGTCATTTTATAACACCCGATGGCTGAAAGAACGAGCATATTTGATGTGATAATTTATGCTAACACTCACGGTAATATTTAAATTATATTATAAATATAAAAGACTTAAAAATTCTGGGTAAGTATTGGTTTGAATTTTACGCAAAGCTACTCGAAGGATATTTGCTCTAGCCGTCCATAATTTAGCAGTGTAAGACTAGAGGGAAGGCAGTTAGTTACGACCACCCATCGCCAACTCTTGGCTACTCTTTTATCAAAGAATAGTGGGATGTACAATCACATTATTATGCCCCCACGGCTGAAAGAGCGAGCATTTTTGTGTGACAAGGATCTGAACCGTGACCCTCAGATTACGAGTTGAGTGCCTTAACTACCTGGCCATTCCGGGCCTCTGGGTACGTAGCATTAAAAACTTTTTTTATGGACACACCAGATCAAATTAAAACACAAAAATTAAAAAAAAAATAATCAAACAAATGGATAGCAAATACCTGCCCGATATTCCGACATAGTCTAGTGGTATCTTGACATGATTACTATTACCGTGAGGTTATCCAAAACAGTTTCTCTGAGTTGTTATTATTATTGTCTATGTGTGTGTATATATATATATATATATATATATATATATATATACACACGGTAAAAAGTACGTGGACACTCGACCATCAAACCCATATGTATTTGCTGAACATCTAATTCCAAAACCATGGACATTAATAAGGAGATGCCCTATTTTGCTGCTATAACAGCCTCCACTCTTCTAGGAAGGCTTCTCACTAGAGTTTGGAAGATGGCTGCGAGGATTCACTTCTATTTAGCCACAAGAGCATTAGTGAGGTCGGGCGAGAAGGCCTGGCTCGCAGTCGGCGTTCCAGTTCATCCCAAAGTTGTTCGATGGGGTTGAGATCAGGGCTCTGTGCAGGCCAAGCATGTTTATCCAACTAACCTTCGAAAACCATGTGTTTATGCATTTCACTTTCTCCATGAGGGCATTGTTGTGTTGAAACAAAAGAGGGCCTTTCCAATACTGATGATATAAAGTTGGAAGCACACAATTCTCTAGAATGTCATTGTGTGCGGTAGCATTAAAGTTTCTTTTCACTAGAACTAAAAAGCCTAGCCCAAGCCATGAAAAACAGCTCCAGACCATTGTTCCTCCTCCACAAAACTTTACAGTTGACACTGTGCATTCAGGCAGGTAGCGTTCTCTTCGCATTTGTCAAACCCAGATTCATCCATCAGACTGCCAGATAGTAAAGCATGATTTATCATTCCAGAGAACGCGTTTCCACTGCTCCAACGTCCAATGGCAGTGTGCTTTACACCACTCTAGTCGACACTTCACATTGCACATGGTGATCTTAGGCTTGTGTGTAGCTGCTCGGCCATGGAAACTCATTTTATGAAGCTCCTGACGAAGAGTTCTTGTGTTGGCGTTGCTTCCAGAGGAAGTTTAAAACTCGGTAGTGAGTGTTGCAACTGTAAACAGACAATTTTTATGCGCTTCAGCACTCGGCGGTACCGTTCTGTGAGCTTGTCGTGGCTGAGCTGTTGTTTCTCCTAGACGTTACCACTTCACAATAACAGCACTAGCAGGGCAGAAATTTGACAAACTGACTTGTTAAGAAGGATACATCCAATGACAGTGCTACGTTGAAAGTCACTGAGCTCTTTAGTACGACCAATTCTACTGCCAATATTTGTCTATGGAGATTTGATGGTTGTGTGCTTGATTTTATGCACGTGTTATTAATGGATGTGACTGGAATAGCTGTACCCACAAATTAGAATGGGTGTCTGCATACTTTCCGCCATATAGTGTATATATATAGAATGGTGAAGTCATCCATGTATAGTCATAATTTTAAATTTTAGTGGTGAAGGTTTCCAAGTTTTTTATATCTAAAGTTTCCGTAAGTAAATTTGCTACAATAGTTGAATTTAGAAAGTCCATAGGTGTACCATGGATTTGTTGGTAATATTGCTTATTATATTGGACCGAAATGTGGACATCAAATAAAAGTTTTCAACAGTTTACAAATGTTCTTGTGATAGAAAACTATGTTTAGTTAGGCATTCGTTTTTGTCAAGTCTGATTTTGCAACTCTCAGGCCAATTTGGTGGGTGTGTATGTTTACAACATCAAACATATATAATTTCTTCGCTTTCATTAATGATTATGTTTGGAGATAATTTGTAGATTAAAAACTATTTTTAATTTGTTACGGACTATTGCCAACCAAAGTGTGTTATAAACCTACAAGGTGTTTAAAGAGGCTATACGTAGATGAATTGATGCAACTGGTGATCGGTCTTAATGGGTATGTTCTTTTTTTTTACGGATTTTAGGAACGGTAACTATTTAGTGATACGTGCGGTGAGCATAGCATAAATATTCTACTGTGTAGCTTTATATTCTACAACAAATAAACATTTAATTATTTATTTCAATTTAATGTTCGTGTACGATAAAAATGGAGGCTGCTGGTAATAGTAGTATGCATAGTTATTTCTCAGATGAACACCTTAATTTGTAATAAAGCATCTTCTTTTCGTCCCAAAACTTTTGTAGGATGGATGTTTTTGAATTAGTTGTGAATATAAAACTAATTGAAAGCTGAGTTTCAGGATCGGGTGTAACGGTGGTCGAATTTAATAATTTATTGTGAATGAAACACATAGTAGATACTGCGAAGATAATTCTTTTGATTGATTTTTTTCTTTCTAGGCAATTTATTTTGTATATGGTATTTGTTTCTTTGAAACAATAACATAGCATACAATTTTGTTCAAAACTAAAGGCTAAATTGTACTGAAATGAGTTTGATAATTTGACCAGGAACACTGAGTCCAGCAATGGGCATCTCACCACCCACTGTTCCTCCACATCTTCAACAGCTCCATCAGCTGATGTGCCAGGGAGGTCTTGGATCTTCTATTATTTTCCCACCTAACACTAGCCTTTCACAACAATCACTACTAACTAACCATGGGTTTGGAGTTCCAGGTAGCTCTGTTGGAAGCATGAAATTTGATTCTGGTGTGAGTAGCATTTCTATGAGTAACAGAAACAGGATGTTTCTTCTCAGTGTACTTGTTGTTATTCACTTCATGACCTGAATATCTCAGTTACCAATTTAGCTGAAAAACTATTTGCTTTACTTGAATAAACATGTTTTACTGAAGTATAATTTTGAACACATAAAGGATTCTAAAAGATATCTTTTTCTATAATTAATAGATAATTTTGGTTATTAAACTCTTAAGTTTCTGACATTTTTTACTTTTGCATCATGTTGAATCAGCTATAACTTTTTCTTCAGTTTTTTAATAAAAATGATGCATTAATGGACAATTGTTTCTATTTACACCAGATCAATGTTGTTGGTACTCGAGAAATGGCTAGTAACACTGTAAGCAGCACAGTTGATTCAGAAGGAAGTAGAAAAAACAGTGTAAAGAAAGAAGCAACAAGTTTAACTGGTGAGGCATGTAGAGTGGACGATGACAAAGATGCAGGAGTAGACCTCAGAGATGAACCTGGGGATTTTGTGGAAACAAACTGTCATTGGAAAGACTGTGAAAAGGAGTTTAGTACTCAGGATGATCTTATAAAGGTATTTCTTGGAAGTTTGTATTGTTAAATTTGAAGTTGTTACACTAGCTTATAACAATGAAAATTCAATTCAATTGGGAAATGTGATTAGTCAAAGGTGTATTTAAATGTGAACTTATTATAATTTTTGAACTTCCATTCACACTTCCAAAAGCTTAACACTTAATTTGACAATTAAAACTCCTTAATAAAGTAACAATAAGCCTGTTTTTAAACTTCATCAGACCAGTAAAGGTACAGCAAAGCATTATAATTGTTATTGAGCTACTAGTTAAGTCATTTGTATTGCATAAAAATACATTTGAGTAATCACCAATGAGGATGTTAAAATAAAAATATAATCTTAGTCTGTTCTGTAATGTAGATCAAACTTCAGCTATAAGTTGCTTTACAAAAATGGCATGTTATTCCAATGTTTCTAAGTTTAACTTACTATTATTGAAGTGGTTGGTAAATGTGAATGATTCAGTGAGGTGTAGGCAAATGAAAGAGATGAAATATCCAGCAAATTTTTAAACTTTATCTAACTTATAAAGTTAATAAAGTAATACGTAAGATGAGAGAAATATATTGCTTTTTAACTTCAAATTCTAAAGCCATAATATGATTAAAATTTATTTAAAAAAACTTGTATGCAAAGTATGTTTCACCACGTTGATGTTTTTTTTTAAATAAAACTTAATCAATTTTGAAAAATTTCAAACATAGATCATCATTATAAAGCAACTATACTTAATTGAAAAACAAAATGCTTTTGGCAAAACTTGGAATTTTTCAGCATATAAATAATGATCATATCCATGGAAACAAGAAATCTTTTGTGTGCCAATGGGAAGATTGTTCCCGAGAAGAAAAGCCTTTCAAAGCTCAATATATGCTGGTTGTTCACATGAGACGGCACACTGGGGAAAAACCACATAAATGCACAGTAAGTTTGGCAGAATCGGATTTTTTAAAGAAAGCTATGAAAATTCACAAGATCAGTTTATTAGCATAATATTACACTGCACAACAAAGTTTTTGCTTCTTGAACGTTGTTAGGTGTTCCTAAAAGATTTTTGGCTGCTGATTACATCAAAATTTGCCTATCACATATCGTTTTATTGAAATCTTAGTTTTACCAGAACATTGCTATAATGGAAAAACAATATTAGGGCAACTGGAATCTGCCAATGCATGCTGATTACTGTTGGACATTGCAATGTGATGCACCAGACACTGAAAACAAACAAAAATCAGGAGCAAAATACTTTTAATTATGTTGAACTTAATAGAATATTAGAAACGTAAATGCAATTAAATACGTTACTACCGGTAAACAGTTACTGGCTATTTCTCAGAGTTCCTAAGTGATGAAGCAAACCAAAACTATATTTGTGCATACCTGCCAGGTACCTGTCACAATCAGCAAAAACTTTTCAGGAATCAAAACTCTTCAAAAAAACAACAACAACAACTGTTGTACAGTGTTATTAGTAAAAAAAAAAATTAATTGGAATAAAATATCAGTACAGGAAGTGTTAGTAAGAGATGTTATGAGGTTAAGAAAAATGTTTAATGTGACCTAATAAAAACAACAGAAAAAAAACCTTAAAGTTAAGAAAACTTTAACAATCTATTTGTTATTTGATATAGTAAAAATAAGTCAGGTAAATCATCACTGAAATATCTGAATGTTTCCATAAAGTAAACACTTTTAAAATTTAGTATTCTTTCATTTTAATTTTAGTCTAGTATTTTACTTAAATTTCTGTTTTCAACTTAAAGTTTTGTGAAGGTGAATGACATAGAGCTGGTAATATAGACATTGGGTTTTTTAGTTCTAGGTCTTTACAATATCTATTGAGAATGAAAAAATATGTTACAGAAGATCTGGTATACATATAATTTAAACTTAAGTATAAAATCTCATGAATAAAATTTTGATGTATTTTTATTTAAATAACCATGAAATAATATTTGAAAATGAAAAAATCAAAATAAAAGTATGAGTAAATCTCTCTGAAACTCTTAATGTGATTTGTTTATGTTTAGTTTGAAGGCTGTAGCAAATCCTACTCTAGACTGGAGAACTTGAAGACTCACCTTAGGTCTCATACAGGAGAAAAACCTTATGTGTGTGAATTCCCAGGTTGTACCAAGGCATTCAGTAATGCTTCTGATCGAGCCAAACATCAGAATAGAACTCATTCAAATGAAGTAAAACCATAATGTTTGAACACTTAAAATTTTTTATTTAAAAATTTAGGTTTCATACTGTGCATGTGTGTAAAGATTGGCTTGAATGAAGAGAGCTTAGTAACTCAACTACAAAATTAATAATTTAAAGAAACTTTGTTTCTCAGACAAACACTTTTGAAAGCTTCATTTACATATGGTGGAAACACTGAATATGCAATTTATTAAATGTTTGTTTTAAAAAAGCAATAAGTTATACTATACTAAATATTTGTTCAAACTGTGTTGTAACTGCAGCACAATTAAAATTTCTTTTTTGAAAATTATATGAAATCAAATTATATTTGGAGGTATATTACAGTATAATCTCTAATGTATTTCTGCTATACTTGGGTTATAACTTCTGAAGAATGAAAAATATTTTAAGATTTGTCTGTTTGAATTTTGTACAAAACTATTTGATGGTTGCATGAACTAACTGTCCCTAACTATGAAATAACAGACTAGAGAGAAGGCAGCTAATCAACACCATCCATTGCATACTCTTTACCAATGAATGGTTAGATTGACCATTATACTATAGTTGCCACCACAGCTGAAAGGGCAAGTACGTTTGGCAATGGGATTTGAACCTGTGACCCTCAGAGTTGAGTGACTTAACCACCAAGTCATACTAGGTTTACTTTTTTAAAATAAGATTATTTGCATATTAATTTAAATCCAAGGAATTGAAATTAACTAGGTGAAAAGAGGATTCACTCACTGAAAAGTACACATTTATTCTAGAAATTGAACTTTCTTTCAGAAATAGGTTAATTAATGTTTGATATACATACATATAGGTAACTCTGAACATTAAACTTTAATAACAAAATTAAAATACTTTGTTCCCACAACCTTGTTGACAAATTTGTTTTGAATCATTGATTGAATTTGTTAATGAAGATAGAAACTGATTGCTCCTTTTTTAGAAACCATATGTGTGTAAGGCTCCTGGTTGTACAAAACGTTATACAGATCCAAGCTCACTAAGGAAACATGTTAAAACAGTGCATGGTACAGAGTTTTATGCTAATAAGAAGCACAAAGGTAATGAATCTGGGGGATCATGGGAAAAGGATGATAAACCATCAGACCAAGGTGAAGGTAGTCCACATTCTGATGATGGTTCTGGCAGTAAAGGCACAGTTTTGTCAAGTTCAAGTGTTAAATCTCAGGTATTTTTACTAGTTTTTTTAGTGAAGGCAATCTATTTGAACACAATGCTCACAATTACATGAGTGAAAGTTTAAAATATAACTCAAGTTTTATATTTAGGGACTAATGTGTTAGCTAGCCTGTAATGGCAAATTTTTAAAGCAAAAACTGCATATTGTTTTCAGCTGCAAGTTTAAATATCTAGTTTTCCTGTTTCACTAAGCATATTCAATAATAGGATCTTAATAGTAATCTTAAACTTTCCAGAGCCAGAGTTCTCCACATCACGATGGAAGCCATACAAGTGAAGGGACTTCAGATGTGTCAGGTGCAGTAGACCAAGCACTGTATAATGGCCCAATCAGTGATAACAGTGTTTCTACCACTAGTGGTCCTTTGGAGGGATTAGAGATGGAAAGTGCTTGGGAAGTTGCAGACAATCAACCTGTAGAGGTAATATGCATTCTGTTCAGACTGAATGATCAGAATGGAAGGTATTTTTCAATGTGATAATGAACTAACTTCAAGTCATTTCAAAATTGGAATAGTTTGAGACAGCTCGTGTGGAAGATATCACATTTTTTTTCTCATTATAGTAGGGATCTCAGTAACTGACTAGTTTTAGACTAATTTCCTGGATTATACAACCTCAATTGTTTTGTCTAAGGTGAATTATTTTAAGATTCTTTTTACATCATAACTGTTTTTTACTGTTGAATTTTATTGTTTCACAGCATTCTGTTAATGTGAAATTGTGTTCACTTACGTTGTATTTATAACTTCTAGTTTTTGTTTTTAACGTACACAAAACACAACATTATATTTTAACATAAGAAGCATTAACACATTGTTATCAATAAAAGTATGCTTTTAATAAGCTTGAAGAAGGCTTTAATGTTGCAATTGTATTGTTTTTGTTATCTGCTTAGTTAAGAGATCACTCTCTTGGTGTTGCTTGTGTTACTTCAAGTGGACAGAATGGAGAAGCTGAAAGGAATGTACATAATAGGTTAAAAAGCAGGTTTCTATCAACATTCAGGTCGGGAGTCTCCTGGCTACCAAACATCTTACCATTAAGAACAGGTAACTGAAGATTTAAGTTTAAAGTTGGAGATAAAATGAAATATATTACTATATTATTATATTATAACATATTACTCCTTTTTTTAAGACCTTTAAGTTCTACAACCATGGTTGATGTTTTCTAATTAAACAGCATTATTTTTGATAAATTTAACTCAAGTTTTTCTCAATTAAACTAGTTGAAAAAAAGAAGAAAACCATTATAAGCTATTAATGCATTTAATTACTGTTCAACTGTTTTATTTATGAGTTTTATATATATTTATAAATCATTCCAACAAAAAGTAACTTCTCAAATACTTTATTTTTAAAAGTAATATACATGTATGTTTTGTGGAAATACCTTTATAACCCAAATATGCATTTCAAGTGATTTTTTAAAAAAAAAGTTGTAGTAAGGTCATTACAGTGATAATGTTTGTCATTCTAGGTTTGCCCAAAGGAAGAAGTGTCATGGGTTTTCAAGTAACATCTGGGAATATGAAACTTCCCAGTATTTGCAGTGATAGTAATAAAACTGGCAGTAAGAGTATGATAGACTTGTCCTACTCTCAGAAACAAGGTAAGTCAATTCTGTAATCAGATTTCTAATCATGTATTCCTAAGTAACATTAAAATTATTTGTTCTCCAGTTAGGCTAGGAGAAGTTGGTTATCAATGATTTCTTCACAAAAACGCGCACATTTAATTTGTATAACAAGCAATTAGTCAAAAATCATAAAATTATAAAATGAATTTTTATTGCGTTGTGGCTTTGTAAAAAAGAGAGGGGTTTCTCAAGTTAACATAAGATAATGAAGTTAAGCTGCCTTTTAAATAAATTGGTTGTTTACTCTAGTCAATTGTTCTTCAAGCACACCCATGAGGTGAGTTCTTCCTTAATCATATGTTTAAATTTATACATAAACCTGCTGGTTAAAGTATTAAATATATCCCATCATAAGATCTGGTTTTTGAGCAAAAGCTTTATAATGTTTACTGAAGTCTACCAAATTTTGTGATTTTCACTTAATATATTAGAAATCAGTAATATGTAACTTGTAACTAGTACAAATGGTTATGACGTGTCATATGAAAATGGGTTCACTAATTAACATAGTTAAGAAAGATAAATATGCAATAATTCAAAATTCATGCAGTATAATGAAAGAAAACATAATACAATTAATAGATGGAATCTGGAATTGAATTTACAAACAAATAAACATTGGCAAATCTTATGAATTCACTTTTTTATTTATTTATTTTCTCTTCAGGTTGTCCATCTCAGCAGACTACCATAAACAGTAGGAGAGACAGTAGCAGCACACTGAGTTCTTTCTATGGCAGTATGGGCTCTGATAACAGTTCTCAGCCAGTCAGCAGTGACATCTCTGGCAGGCATGAAAGCCAAGAATCTTGTGCCGCTCATAGTGTTGTTAGTCTCAATTCTTATGATCCTATCTCTCTTGGCAGTTCATGTCCTTCAAGTGAAGTTGATGGTTTGACAGCAGGTATGACAGTGCACTTACAGAATCTTCACTCTCGTGCTTTAGTATCCCAACACCTGATAAATACAAACAACCTGGTTGTACAGAGACAGAGTAATTCTAGTGATAGGAGATCTATGAAAGGATCTCATATCAACGTCTCAACCAGAAACTCGTTTCCTGCAGAAGTATTAACATATCCAAATTGCCAAACCAATGAACCACTCCAGCCTATTGCTCAAAACAGAAGTACTCCATCTCGTGCCTACAACATCAGTAGACTTCAACCATTACCCCCTATTGGTCAATCAAAATGTAATAAAGGTGAGGAACTATCAGTGGGACGAGTAAAGCAATTTCATCCCAACCATAATGTTGTTCTGGAGGACTGGGCTGAAGATAAGCCCATTGAAGCAAACCAGGATCTGGTAATTCCTGATGAAATGGAGCACTATCTCAAAGAGACAGCTGAACAAACACAAAGAGATGGTGACCGTCCATCTTCACAACTGAGCCAAGTTGTGTCCAGTGTCAGTCAATATGATGATCTATCTCAGCAGGCTTCACAAAACAAGAAATTCCAGAATAGAGTTAACCCAGAATGGGTGACAGTGAAATCATCAAATACTACTGGTCAACACTTTGTCCCTAATCCTACAAACAGTGAATATGCTGCATCTTCAACAAGCAAGCAGATAAAAATACCACAGAGTCACCAAAAAGGTTCTTGTGCTCCACAGTCAATTGCCCAGCCCTGTTGTAAGAGTTCTCACATTCACCAGTCAACTCAGGAAACTTGTCAGCAAAATGTTTGTATTCCTCAGGTCTATCAGCAACAATCCCAATATTCAAGTCATCATTCATGTAGTCATGAGATTAAACTCTGTCAATCTCAGTGGGAAACTGAACCAACCCATGATGCTATTCACTTCTGCCCTTCTGAAGGTCAGATCACTAGAACTGACTGCTATTCTTTAAATGGTAACAATAGTCAGCTTGGATTTTCATGCCAAACAGCGGCAAAAAATAATCCATATAAAGATTCTTTACCTAAACAATGCCCATTAAATGTACAGCAATTAATGCATACTCATAATCAGACAAATAGTTATTTGCCTCATAATAATCCTTTCACTACTTACATTCCTCAGACTTGCCAACAAACGTCTCTGGGAATGAACACACACAAAAACTCTGTACAGGAATCTAACAGGTCATTAAGTCAATGCGGTTCTTCTCACTATAGCTTTAAGGATCAGAATTATAGTAATACAAGTCAGTTTCATTCTTCGACCAGTTCTTTCTGTTGTCAGTTGGGTAAACAATGTCAACCAAATGCTAATTGTCTGAACCAGTTTGTTCCTCATATGGGTCAACAGTGCATTCCAGATAATGTTTTTCAAAGCCAAATAATAAGTCTTCAATGTTCTCCAAACAATGGTTTACAAAACCAAAGGGGCCAAGTCATTCAACATAATCCTTCAAATGGTGCAGTGGAAAATCAATTATGTCAACAATATCCTTCAAATAACAGTGTTCAAGGTCGATTTAATCAACAGTTTTCATCAAAAAGTGTTGTACAAGGCCACTCATTAGGTAATTTGTGCCATCTAGATAATTCTCTCCACCCTAATAATAATGGTCAATCATATTACTCACAGAGTGTAGAAAATGAATCTTGTATTTGCCCACTGATACCTAACAAATCCCACATAAAAGAAATCAAGCAAATATGTCCTATACAATATTGTTCTGCTACAGGTCCACAAAATAATTGCCAAAATGTTTCATGTCAGTTCCCCAAAGACAAAGATTGTTCATTTGGTATGATGCTTCCTAGTCATACACCTAACCAGCATTCTTATTCTCACCTGGCACAAGCTTGCAAATCTTGCTGCAGCTCCCAGTCTGAGATTCAGTGTAGAAATGTCACTCAATCATCTCAGTCATCGATGCATTCTGATGCTTATCAGAGAACTTTGGAGTATGTTCAGCAATGTCAACAGATGACATCCAGTAATAATCAGTGTGCAGATAACATAAGCTACCTCATTCCTGTTGTACAATCTGTTAGTGAAAGCTCCTGTCAAAAGATAGTGCTCTCCCCAAGAGTCAGTAGTACAACAAATCACCATGATAGCCAGTTGATACAAATGGACAGTTTAAATAAAAAAGCAGACTATTCATCTTACACCACCAGCCAAGCATCAGAAATTAGCCAATGTTCACAAACTTCTAGCTGTCTAAATGGTAAAACTCGTACCCCTTTCTTTACTACTACTAATATGGTGATTAATGATATGAGCTCATCTTTGACATCACTGATGGAAGAAACTTGTTATTTACGGCTGATGCAGTAATTTAATTTGTGCCACTTCATGATATTTGATACTCCTTTGTAGAAAAGAAGCAAAAGTCAACTGATGTATTACCTGCTAGTTCTGTCTTTTTGATTCTGTTAAAATATTGGGAAGTATTTGAGTTTAACCATCCCATCTAACCTAATTGTTGGAAAGCTTACCAACATTTGTTTCTTGCCAAGAAGTGTATATAATACATTTATGTACATAGTTTTGTATATTGAGGTTGTGGTGGATAAGAATATTTGAGATTGTTATGGGGTCTACTTCTAGACCATTCACAAAATTATTTCATATTTTTGTGATGTTTTGTTGTCCAGATTATTGTATGGACTCTCTCCCCTCTCCTAGAAGGGTAACATATTATAAACAAAGAGACCAAGACAAGCTGTTCCTTAAATTAATAATATCTGTATAAGATTTAAGTTTGTTTAGTGTTTTATAACATATTGCTTCTCTATAATTCCCTGCTTATTGTAATTTTTTTCAGGGTACTATATGCTGCCATTGTGCCATATTCCTTTTACAATTTTCCATTTGATAAAAATGATTTTTAAAAGTTTCATACTTTAGAAGATTTCTAGTTAAGTTATTTGTTAAAGAAGACAAGTATACAATCTTCATACCTTATTTCAATCCAAATTTTGCTTCCCTTAATCTGTTTGTGCTCCTGAGTCTTATTCTTATTGTATTTTCTGATCTTTTTATTTGGGGTTTTATTACTCCATACAAAAGTTTTTGTTTGAAGATAAGTCAATTTTCATAACAACAATGTAGCAAATTGTGTACGTTTTTTAATTGTATGTACATTTCTATAGCGAGAACAAAATGTTTATAAGATGCTTCAGATAATTCTATAAGGCTGGTAAATGAAAAAAAAAAGAAAAGGAAATGTTTAAGGTTCCATTACGTTAGCCGCACGCTTATGATGCGCAATACTTACACTTTATACTTAGCTTAATCAATGCTAGAGGGGTCGCTAGGCATTGGCACATGGGCCTATGCCCTAATTCCATTTGGCAATCCCTCGAATCCCCAGTTGGTGTCTTGAAAAACCAAAATGGCAAACCATAACCTGTATCATTGCTAAAACGCCGAAATTTACCTCACTTATAGACAAGAGCCTTGAGTCTTTCAAGCACCTAGCGCTTATAATTAATACAGAAATATTTAACTTCTTTGGCAAATATAAATTTTACAATAATCTTCAATGGCATAAATTGAAAATTTTTAATGAAATTATGAGCTCTTGTCTTAAGTTTTTTAACCTACATTTTTCGTGCTCGGTAATTCTTTGCTCCTCATTATCAGAAGCTTAAATTGCATTTGTTATTATAATTAGTTTTATTCATTTTTTCTGTGGTTTTGTTTATTGCCATTTCGCAAAATCGATAGAGCACTGTTACGTTTTAATCACCAACAATTGTCTAAAATAAGCCAAAAATAAAATTTCCCCAACTCCACATATGCTGCTATGCAGTTTTGTACAACTAATTCCTTTGAAATTTCCACAAAGACTTAAAGTATCTATTCTAGTTTTGTTTCGTATTGAAACAGATGAATAAAACCTTTTTATATAGTGAATGTTTTGAAGTGAAACGTAAAATGTCACAAACAAAACCTTATCGAATTACAAGCATTTATGAACAAGTCAGCATATCACCTTTGTGCGGTTTTGTATGTATCAGGCATCATTTTTATATTCGCTGAGGTACGTGTCTGAATGTCAGTTTACAACAAAACAACTGTACGTGTGTATTCATATATATTTCTTACTTTATCATCTTTGTACAATGAATTACTATTGTTGGTTACAGAAAATACTTTACACCAGCCGCCAGAGCTCAATTGTATTTAAAGCGCCTTTTCTTGCTGTGATAATCTAATGGTTGGGATTGAAAAATATCAAAGTAGTTAGAGCAAAGATAAAAAGGTAGTGTTTTCATAAGAACATTGCTTACATGAGGTTATTTTAATGTTTGATTGTCTACGATGCACTCGATTTTTAAAGTAAATGTTACAAATGAAATTTAAACAAATACCAAATTTTAATATTGCCAGTATTCATATTTGTATTTGAAGTTTCAACAGAAGTGCTTGCAAAAATAATCGTTGAACTCTGTTATAATTCTATCACTTTAGTATTCTGCCATGGCCAACTCATCGGTCTAAAATCAGAGTAGTGTAATCACATGGCATAGCTAGGTATGATTTTAAAGCCAATATATTGACATGGTTCATTTTTTCATGTTGGGTAGACTTTATGAAATAAACTGAAAGGTTGTTTTTATGTATGTGTTTTTTATATATAAATATCGTAAAAAATGCTAAATTTGTTGTTTATTGAATACTTTTTTTAACTGAGCATCGTAGAAGTTTAATACAGTGTCATATCTTTTTGCCATAACTGTCTCTTTTCATACGAGTAAATGAAATACAAAACCTTCAGTAATATATTGAATTATCAACTCACTCAAGGAAGCGAGTTAAATATGCTCATCTAAATTGGTGAAGAGTGTAGTAAACGACATTAAACATTTTTCAATGCAAAACACCAAAGACTTTGTTTTCCAAGGAAAACAATTCATGAGGTACAAAACACCCATGGTTAATATGCTGAATGTTGAGGTGTTAACAAATCAAGATACAGTGAGTAATAATGCTTGTAATAGAAGTATTTATTATCAAGTTTCTAGAAATTTCAAATTTTAAATATTTGTTGTTGTGGCTTGTACATGCGTTATTCTAAGGCGAATTTATAATTTCCAGGTAAGAGTAGTGTAGTGGTTTGAACAGTCAAAAGTGTCCTGCCAATAATTGTTTGTGAATTAGTCATTTCAATCACGATTGGTAAAGCAAACGTCGTTACCACAGTCGTACTACTTCCATGGCCAGGTGGTTAAGGCACTCCACTCGTAATCAGAGGGTCGAAGGTTCGAATCATTATCACACCAAACATGCTCACCCTTTCAGCCGTGAGGACGCTATAATGTGACAGTCAATCCCACTATTTGTTGGTAAGAGTTTCCCAAGAGTTGGCTGTGGGTGGTGATGACTAGCTGCCCTCCCTTTAGTTTTACACTTCTAAATTAGGGTCGGCTAACACAGATGATCATCGTGTAGCTATGCGCAAAATTCAAAACAAACCGAAACGTACGTTTTCAAGCTTCCGAGTAACAAATACAATTCGGCACGTGCGCGTAGATTGAACGAAAAAACCTGCTCAAATAAGTTTAGGATAAAAAAATTATCACAATCTAAACAATATTGGAAGATTTAAACACTATATATAAGAGTAAATGTGGTCAACTATTTCAGTGTACATTTTTCACCTATGTCACTTGGTTGTCCCATAAGCAAAAATATTCCAGAACATTTAATGTCACTTGAGAAATACGAGTGAAAGTTTACTTCAAAGAAGTCTTAGCTACAGCAGTACAGAGTGAGCCTTGATAGTATCCCATTAGTTGAAATACAAGTCATAATTGTCCTTATACTAAGGTCGCTCTTGTCTTCAGGTGGGTCAGAAGAGAATTTACGAACTTAATGCTAGAGGTGGACAGAATATATAACCCAATGTGTATATTTGCACGAAAAATCACTCAATATTTGCACTTTAAACTCAATACGTGAGAAGAACGCGGTATATGTGAAAAAATATTTTATTAGGTTGTTCGAAATAATAATGGCGGGTTTTTAATTTTAACCTTAATAAGAAATAAACAATTCCAAAGCAACTTTATTAATCAGTATAGGAACGTAGTGAATCTACACACTTTGCCAACTAGAAACAAAATTATTTATGCCATGACGATAAAACTTTGAAGTCCTAGAATTAGAAAAAGATATTTTACACCATTCTTTCCAACTGTTTTTTGTTGAATATTTCATCCTGTAGAAATTATTGTTCAAGTACTTGAAAATTGAAAGTCTGTGAGCGACAGACCTAGGGAGTAATGAAAATGAGGCAATGTTTTGTAGTTCTATTTGTTGCACTTCTGGAGAGTCATTTGAGCAATGTGTGACCAAGCATTATCATAAAGCAAGATCTCTCTTCTTCGATTGACTAATACTTTCATTTTTTATTTAACTTTCTATGCATTACTTGCAATGTTTGACAGTAAACCTCTGTAGTGATATTTTGGTATTGATTGAGCAAGCTGTAATTGATAATACCGGCTGCAGACCATTATACAGTGACCATAATCTTCAGTTGGTGAAACTTTGGCTTTGGGGAATGTTTTGGAGCCTCGTCACGTTTGAGCTATTGAACAGATAGCTTCCTATTGTCTTAAAGGATTCACTTTTTGTCGCATGTCACAATTAGATCAAGAAATGGGTCATTTCTGCTGTACAAAATCAGCATAATTTTCAAAATGCAAAATGATGATTATTCTGATTCTCACTGAGTTAGTGTGAAACCCACTTGTAGAACTTTCTCATTTTTTAATTTGCTCAAGGGGTTTCGAAATTGTGAAAATGCTTACAACCAATTCTTGTGCCATTTCTCGAACAGTTTGGTGTGGGTTTCTTTCCAGTAATGCTGTCAGTTGGTTGTTTTCAAAAACAGAAGGACGTTTATGTCCTCCTAATCTTAATTAGCACCTTTGTTAAGAAACTTTTGGAACCAACGCTGTATTGTACTTTTGGAGGTGGCTCCTTCGCCCCATGCTTGATTGATATTGTAAGCTGTTTGCTATGCGTTATGACCAAGTTTTTATTGATATAGAAAATTATGCAGAACTTTCTTTTTTTCCATCATTAATTGCAAGGACCTGAAATATTTGATATAAAGTTTTAGAAAAGAATAAAAGCTCTAACGAATAGAAGAAAGCATTCGTTTTTCAATAGTGTATATGAAGTCGTAGGGAAACGGGTTTTGTATCCATATAAATGACTACAATTTTAGTGTAAAACTACGCCATTATTCTTTTAACAACCTAATAATTTTAGTAAAAACGTTTTAAAAGAGAGAAATGTACGATATTTTTAAAATACCATGTACAGAAATTAATCAAACATAATTTTGTTATGATCGGATTGTAAATATTACAAATAAACAATAATTTTATCAATTATTTTCATAGGTGTTTCTTTGATCATTGTAACTAACTGTGATATTTCCTCAATCAAGCTTCAGTTGTTTGTTATGTGTAGAAAGGGAATATTTCTTTTTTGCACCTTTTTAGTACTGTAAACCGTGTAGAAGATCTGCTTTCTAATTAGTTTGATCTTTTAATCCTTACTTGAAAATCCATTTTAACGTCCCAGTTAATCGCAGTTGCAAAATCACCTCTCATTGCTGTAGTAATCGTTACAAGCCGAAGGTAAATAGCGACAGCTTTATCTTTTCATGTATTTGCCCGATCACAGCAAAATAATAGGTACTCTGTTTCTGTAGCCTTTAATTACTATTTTGTTGGATGGAAATGGTTCCAGAAGAAGCCCTGACTGGAAGCTCCTATTCTGTTTCATTCTTGCTTCACTCCTGGTCTTATACGAGACTGTGGCCTACCTGAGCTAGTAGGTCCTCTTTGCCCGTTGTACTTTGGCCACTGAATACATTGTTCTTTCTGCTCTTTATGGTAGATTTATACATTACTGATTTTATTTCACCACACTGTGATGATTCTGTATGTAATTATACTGATTAATTACCTTCTCTTTTTTTCTTAAAAAAATTGATTCAACCAACTAGCATACAAACAGTTAGTAGTAATTGTTAATTGATCTGAAGTTAACGCTTCTTTCTCTTTTCTTGCTTATAGCTTTGAAGTCTGTTGGATACTTTATTCCTTTACATCTGTGCTTCTTATTTTTGAAAAATTTATACACCGTACCTCAGGTAGAAATTTCTCAGAGTTCTTTCACAAAATTTTAGTTTTCTGCTAAATACGATGAAATAAAAAAAAAACAAA
Organism: Carcinoscorpius rotundicauda; assembly: GCA_011833715.1. Taxonomy (NCBI): domain Eukaryota; kingdom Metazoa; phylum Arthropoda; class Merostomata; order Xiphosura; family Limulidae; genus Carcinoscorpius; species Carcinoscorpius rotundicauda. Next base: position 52,590,307 of record CM022399.1, on the reverse strand, counting down.
ATTTCTTTCTTGAATCTTTTCGTCTCTATTTCTTTGACTATTGTCATCTGTAAGTCAGTATGAGATTTCCTGGTTTATTTTCCAAGCTTTAGTTACTTGTTCTGTATGAAAAGGAAATGTTTATTTTTCTTCTTTTCACACTTTTCTTTACTGGCAAGTATCCTCTTAATGGAATATAATGTTGGAAATAATCTGATTTCCTTCTATAAACATAATTGATCTGGCCCGGCATGGCCAAGAGCGTAAGGCGCGCGACTCATAATCCGAGGGTCACGGATTCGCGCCCGCGTCGCGCCAAACATGCTCGCTCTCCCAGCCGTGGGGGCGTTATAATGTAACGGTCAATCCCACTTTTCGTTGATAAAAGAGTAGACAAGAGTTGGCGATGGGTGGTGATAACTAGCTGCCTTCCCTCTAGTCTTACACTGCTAAATTAGGGACGGCTAGCACAGATAGCCCTTGAGTAGCTTTGTGCGAAATTCCAAAAACAAACAAACATAATTGGTATTGAAGTACACTCATAGTCGAAATCTTTTCTTGCCAACGCCTGGGCACCTTTCTTTCATTGAGAATGTTTTGCTGTTACAAATTCAGTTGGATCTTTTCTAGTTTCTTTCCTGAAATTCAATTATTTACTGCGTGTGAAAAACAAATGGATTTACGATAAACAATTTTTTTGTTTTTTTCTCAAGTTGAAAAAGAAATTTAATTGATTACACTGGGGAACACTCATTTTGTTACATTTAAAAAAAAGACCTTTCTATAGTCAATTTGAGTGTGTTGATTTCAAATCTGAAGTCGGTTTTTTGTCTGCAAGCTACAGATTTTATGCAATTTGACATTTTTATTTATTTTTTAATTTTTCGTTATTATAGGAAATTATAGGAATAACTTATCAATTTGTTTGTGTATTTTATTCAGGTAGGAATTTGCGTTTGCACACTTCATTTGGACAATCTCGTTTAATGCTCCAGCAGTAGTCAGCCATCATACTTTTGTCCCAGCGCCCTTGGTAGCGTTCTTCCATGACCTTTAGGTCTTGGTGGAATCGTTCTCCTTGTTCGTCACTCACAGCTCCCAGATTGTCAGGGAACTTATCAAGGTGGCTGTTCAAAAAATGAAGCTTGATGCTCATGTTGCACCCGAGATTACGAAAAGCGAGAAGCATTCTGTTCACAAGTTCACTGTAGTTCTCCGCCTTATTGTTTCCAAGGAAGTTCTGAACGACTGCCACAAAGGATAACCATGCTGCCTTTTCTAAAGCGGTCATCTTAGCAACAAACTGATCATCACGAATTAGGGTTCGAATCTGTGGGCCATCAAACACGCCTGCTTTAATCTTCTCAAATGATAACCCTGGTAAAGCTGTGATGATGTGTTGGAAACATTCACCTTCGGTTTCCAGTGCCTTGACAAATTGCTTCATCAAACCTAATTTGATGAGAAGAGGAGGAAAGATGATCTTATCTCTGCTTACAATTGGGTCTTGTATGATATTTGGCATGCCTGCTTCAAGGGTGTCACGAATAGGCCAGTCCTTCTGGACCCAATGTCTGTCTCGTGCTCGGCTGTCCCACATACAGAGGAAACACGAAAACTTGGTGAAACCTTTCTGTTGTCCAAGAAGAAAGTTGACTATCTTTAAGTCTACACAAATGATCCAATTGTGCTCATGATATTTTAATAAGTCCATGACCATTCTCATATCATCATAGTCTTCTCGCAAATGCACTGAGTGACCGACAGGTACTGCTCCATAAACATTCCCATTATGTAAAAGAACACACTTGAGACTGCGTTTTGAACTGTCTAAAAAGAGTCTCCATTCAGCAGGACTATAGTAATGTACACCCAGTTCTTTGAGAAGCCCTTGGATGTCATGGCAGTAAACAAACTGTCTGTCTTCTGAAAAGGTCACAAAAAGCTGGTCACGCTTTCAGAAATATGATACTTTAACAGAGTGATCAACAAGATTTCTGCCTTGTAATCTTGATGCCAAAATCTCTGCTGCTTTCTTTGAAAGACCTAAATCCCGCACTAAATCATTCAGTTCAGCCTGGGGAAGAGGCTTGGGGACGGGGAAAGGTTCAGTGTCTGAAGAACAGTTCTCCGATTGTGTACACTTTTCTGACAATTCACTGTCACAACTGTCTTGTTCGCTTGTATCATGTCCAATTAAGGCAAGCCTTTGAAAACTGGAACAGGAACTTCTTCAGAATGCGGAGCAGGCTGAATAGCTAAGGGAATGTTTGGATACGTAATCTTATGTCGGTTTTTCCTCCCAACACCCGTTGTGTTTACCATGCAGAAATAACAGTCAGTTACATGGTTTGTGGGTTCGCGCCAAATCATTGGAATACCAAAAGGCAGACCATTGCGTTTTCCTTTGGTCCAGTCTCGAAGCATTTCCTCACAATTGTGGCACACAACATGAAGAGCCCATTGCTTGTCTTGATCACCAAGATGAACTTCAAAATATGCCTTGTAGGCACGCTTGACGAACGAGGATATGTTACGTCTCTGACGATTGAGTGTGTGGCATCCACATATGTAGCAGAAGGCATCAGGCTTGTTTCTGCAATATCTATTTTTCGAAGCCATTTTGATCTGAAACAAAAGAAGAATGATCAAAATATTAGAAGCTATCTATATATATGGACGTGAAAATGCTTATACATGGTTTACGCAAGTTCACATTTGTACAATTTCCTTAACCTCAAATTGCATATAAACTAAAGCTTGTAGAGAAAACCTAATTTCAGATTTGAAATCAGCGCCTAAAACTCCTTCAGAATCAGTTAAAATATCCAATGCAACTCAAAGTTACTGAAAAAGTGTTCCCCAGTGTTATTAGCGAAACTATGGCACTTTTGACATTTAGTTACATTTTTTACTTCATTTTATTTTTCTCTATCCCAATTTCTTTTACTTAGTCTAATATATACGTGATCGTTTCGATTTAAGTTTGTGTGTGTGTGTGTGTGTATTTTCTTTTAGCAAAACCACATGGGGCCATTTGCTGAGCCTACCGAGGGAAATCCCACCCCTGATTTTAGTGTTATAAATTCATAGACTTTCCACTGCACTAGCAGGAAACAATTTATGCTTAATATGATTTTTATCAATTTCTTCATCGTGAGTGCTAAATTTAGCTATTTTTAGAAGTGGTAGTTTATTGCAGGTTTGTTTACGTAATGTTTGTGTGAATCATACGCTGTGTAATCAACAGTTGTGAATTGGTGTTTGTTACTGTATCATGTTATTAGATCATTCTTGAGTTTTAATATTGTTTTAATTGAATATTTTTGCATCTAAACGTCTCATAATGTGTGAAACATTTTGGCCTCTGCCGTACTATAAATATGCGTCCAAATATAGTTGTATATAAAAAGATAGATCTACACTGCGTGATTGTCAGTTTTATCATAAAGAGCGTATAGTAGCGATTTCCAATGCAAAATTATCACAGACGATATCATAATAACAAAGTACAGAAAAATAAGTCGTCTTGGTAATTGTGTGTGTGTGTGTGTGTGTGTGTATTTCCTTACAGCAAAGCCACGTAGTTTGTCTGCTGAGTCTATCAAGAGAAATCGAACCTCTGATTTTAGTATTGTAAATCGGTAGACTTACCGCTGTACCAGCAGGGAACTTAAATTAATTGAACTAGCTAGTGGGAATTCAGAGGGAAAAGAGACAGTTATTCAAAGCTCTAAATACAGCTGTGATGGCCAATAGTGTAACGAGCATTTTTATGTAGTTTGATTTGTTTTAATACAATATCTTAAAATAAATGGATTATATACTATTTATTTGTTGTTGAAAATTATCGCTAACAAGACTCAGACTTTTACTGTAAAGAATAATACAGCCTATACACAAGTTTGTTTTTTTAATTAAGCACAAAGCTATACAATGGGCTATCTGTGCTCTGCCCACCACGGGTATCGAAACCCGGATTTTAGCGTGTAAGTCCGCAGACATACCGCTGAGCCACTGGGGGGCACCTATATATAAGAACCCAGCAGTTAGTATTTTCCTTGCAATGTTCAAGTGTTTCACATTAAGTTGAGATTGTAAACTAAAGACTTGTGATACTGAATGAGAAAAATATAAATCATAACTTAATTCAGCTTTTTAATTTTATGTATTTTTTGTTGTTTTTCTTTATGGTAAAGTTTTTGCATTCTTACTGTTTGGTTTTTTTTCGCCCCTTTTTCCTGATTTATTGAGGTGAAAGTGCGATACTTTGTTGACATAGTGAGTTCATTTTCATCAAACATTTTTTTTCCTATCTTTCTGCTAATTTTCTAGTAACACGACGGTATATTTGCGGGCTTACAGAGCCAGAAACCAGGTGAAATACCCGTGATGGCAGAACATAGATACCCTATTGTGTAGCTTTGGGCTTAATTTCAAACAAACAGACAATTTTTTTTTGTTTTTCATAAAGGAAATTGATGCAACTGGTGGCAAACATTAGAACCCAATTTTGCTGCTGAACCTCTATGGTTTTAATCTGTTATTAAATCATTTTATATTTCTTTAAATATTGAATTCCATCTTTATGTCGAAACATTTTTGTGTCCTATTATTATATTCAAAAATTCACTTAAGTCAGTTTGTGTTCGAACTCTTTGAAATAGTAAACGTAATTGTTTTCTTTTTAATTTTAAATTAAAATTGTTTAATCTTTGTGTATTAATAGTGTATATATTGTTTGTTTTGGAACATTAAATTTATGCTTGATACACTCGATTTTATGTAACTGGTTAAGTGTGACATTGTCCGTTATTCTATCTGGAAAACTTTTTTAATTTAGAAACATTCTAACGTTCAATTCCTTACGTGCCTGGCAGGGGCTGAAGGTTAAGGTACTTAACTTAAAATGTGCAGGTTGATTGTTCAAATCCATTTCTCAAACATACTTGACGTGTCGGCCGTGGGTGCATTGTAATTGAATTTTCAGTTCCACTATTAAACTAGCTTTTTAATGGTGATGGCCATATCAGTGGCGACTATTACAGAGAGCTCTTGAGTTGTTTTACGTGAAGCTAAACAAACAAAAAGAAATAATTTCGTAAGAAATTTTGACACCTGCTCGTTATTTTATAAATACAATGAATAATGATTTTAAACTACATTTAATACAAATAATTTTAGAATCCAACTATTAAAATAAAAATATCGACTTATAAATAGATGTCCCTACCCCTGCTATCAAAGTTAAAGATTTATAATGTTAAAAATTGGATGCCATTGTAGCTGTCCGCAGAGCACAGGTAATCAAGTGTGCAATTTCGCACTTAATAAAAAACAACACAAACTGTAAATATTACAGAATGTAAGTAAATCCCTGAAAATATCATTCAAAGATGCTTATTTATAATAAACTTAATCGAACAACAAAAGTTCACGAGTAATGCTTTTAGTAATCTTACTTTTAATAACCGAAGTGTGTATGTAAATGTATTTATGTATTCAAAACAATAAAATAGTATATTGCCATCTATTGAATAAAAATACAAACAAAAATCGTTTTTAAAAAAGCATCCTTTGAGTATTATGTTTTTTTTATAGCAAGATTGATCACAGAGAAATAAAACCTATATTTGCTGCATTCGACGACTTAACCAGTCTGCCTTCATTCTGAATACCCCTTTCATTCTCTTGTAATTTAAGGTATGCAATGGTTGAACCTGAGATACGACTGAAACCTTATCTTGGTGATTCTATACCCTGTTTGACTTCATTTCCGTATAAAGCCAGAATATCTTTACAGCAAAAAGGTTCCAGATAATTGACCATGGGTCACTTTCAAAAATTTATTTCACGTATTGAATGATAGAAAATGACATGAGACTTGTTGTGTTTGTTTGTTTTTGAATTTTGCACAAAGCTGCTAGAGGGCTAGCTGTGATAGCCGTCCCTAATTTAGCTGTGTAAGACTAAAGGGAAGGCAGCTAGTCATCACCACCCACCGCCAACTCTTGTGCTACCCTTTTACCAACGAATAGTGGGATTGACCGTCACATTATAACGCCCCACGGCTGAAAGGGCGAGCATTTTTGGCGCGACGGAAATGTTATCCCGCGACCCCCAGATTACGAGTCGCACGCTTTAACACGCTTGGCCATGCCGAGCTCACTTGTTATTAAAAAAGAGACAATTATTTAAAAACTCATTAAAACTGTGATAACCAAAAGATAACTAAATTTTTTGTTTATACCTTTAACTTGCATTATACATATTACTTTAAAGCAATTGGATTGAGTACTGTAAGCTTATTGTTGAAGGTTATCACCAACAAGTCATTTACACTTACTGTAAAGAATTCTGCCGATATTCTCATTCACATAGTTAAAATCTAACGCAAAATAAAATGATTCCCAAATAGTGTGATAGAAAAACCATACCATATACAATTATTTAGGTCAGTTAAATCATACTAAATAAACAACATTTAATGTTCAAAAACGCGCAATATCTCAAATGTAACTGTCCGCCAGTATGTATATGTTAAATTAATGAAAAGGAATACATAGTCGATAAACTTTTTCGTAGAATCAATTCACAAATTTAGTGAAGATTGATTTTATAAGCCTAAATATTGACTGTAACAATATTTTGCATAAAACATCTAACGTGATTTATAAATTCAAATATTCCTGAACTTAAATTTACACGCACACATGCATATATATATTGGTCAAGCCACTCTGACATTAAAACACAATAAAGAAACATGCAAATTTAGTCAAATATGCGTGATCACGGGCTTTGCGAATGTGTTTGTTTATTTGTTTTTAAGTGTTATCACGTTGCATGCTGGATTCTTTACAGCAGATGCTTGTAACTTGATGACGATAAATTTCAGTAATAAACGAGCAGCACAAATTCCATTTCTTTGAAAATAATATATAAAAACAATTTAAGCACACATACAAATGTTTATTACACTATTGGTCATCACAGTTGTATCCAAAGTTTTAAATAATTGTCTTTCTTTCCTCAAAGTCTACTTAGGCTTTTTCAGTTACTTTATTATACAATTTAAATTAAACTTCCTGCTTTGTTAGTATAGTACAATCTGTGATAATTTCTGTAAAACAACCACTATAACTGTTTGTTACAACAGTTGTATTTAGAGCTTTAAATAATTTTTCGGCAAAGTCTACAAAAGCTGACTCAATTACTTTAGAACACAATCTGACATTACAAATTATTTATTCTATACTCCTTTATTACAATACAGTCTGTAAAAATTTCACTTTAAAAATCGATACCATACACTTTATATGGCTAAATCCATAGTCATGCATTCTATATCTATATTTTCTCTACAACTAAATTTTTGATGCATTTTTACATCCAAAGAGAAGTCCAAAACATTCTACAGATTACAATGTATTATGATGGAATAAGGAAATGACGGAAACATCTGGTGCTGTGACATGTGACATGATTTCTTGTTCAGTTTCCTGGAATAAAGTAATACATGTACGAATCCTTTCAAAAGTTTTCGCAAACCTTAAGTTTAAAGAAATGCTTCCATAAAGAGAGTGGACTTCTCAGAATTGGAATCAAGTATAATTTTCAAAATTAGAACTACTTATAAGCAGTAGAGAGGGTTCATCTGTGGAAAGGGATGAGCGAGTGGGAAAAGCTTCAGTTTTATAGGGAGTCCTCTCATGGACATAATACTTTTATTGAAACTACAATAGTCACTCAAATAAATGTGTCTGCCATCACTGACTCGGGAGTATCTGCCCAAATCTGGTGCATCTAAACCATAAAAGCAAGTATTATCCTGAAAATTGATTTCAGCAACACAGAAGCACATATGTTGGAGATCTACCACATAATGAGATTCTTGGCTAATACAACAGCCCTAGTTCTGGTCAGAGGCACTGGTAGCTAGTGGAAAGATGCAGGAAATGTAAATGCCACTAATAAATTATTTATACTAGTTAGAGTCATCTCCTTTGTAGGACAGTGAAGACACATGATTGAAGAGTATAGCCAGTACACTAAGGCATCAAAGGGAATGAAGAAGATCCTCATCACTTCCACAGCAGCTCACGGCAAATAGAGTTTTGACGGGCTGTATGATGAGCCTCCAGGATTAGCTCATTACTTTGTTGGATTACTGTATTACTCAGAAATAGAACCATCTGGGCACTCAGGAGGAATAAAAGAAATAGTTTTGGCTTGTCACACTGAATCCTTTGAATAAGGTTAGGCAAATTACGACCACAAGAGTAAAGAGGACTGCAAAAGAGTACTTGTTTGTTTTTTTGAGATAATTCAGAGAGGGCCCTGTCTGGTATGGACTGATTCTGAAGCAGGGTATAAAGTGTCTGGCCCTTAGATTGATGTCATTGATGTTGTCGCCAACTGCATGTAAAGCAGCTGAATTAAGGGTAAGGTGTTATGGAGGAGCTATAATGCCATTTGAATCTAGAGAATAATCAAAGTACTAAGTATTGCCTCCAAAGAACTGGCTGATTATACAGACAATCTGTGGCACATTTACAAAAAGTTATATTCAACAACTACCAATGCAAATTGAAGTGATATATTTGTACATAGGGTGACGATTCACGAGCTTATACAGAAGCAGAGGAGGAAGTGATGTCCATTGCAACATACTCAAAAGTAGTAATTTCAAACCAATTGCTGAAAAAGAGGAAGCATATAGCTGCAGTGGTAACTCAACCAACAAAGAGTGTGATAAATATACTATCACCGCATTAGGCTAAAGACAATAGAAAGGTGTCAACCAGCCATCTTTACAGAACAGAAAAATGAAAATGAAACAACCATAATAGCCTCCAGTGGTGGAGAAAATGGGGTACATATTACTGTCATATCTGGTTATACACATATGTTGCAGTCATGTCCATTGCCTCCATCCGGATGTCATTCAAGATGGGGACAAATTAGCCACTAGTTTGTAAGAACACTGTGGTCAGCTCACATTAATAAGTTTAGTGGTCATCCCAGCTCTGTTAGGGCTAGATTGGGTCACTCTATTGTTAAAAATGAGATATTGTGTTTCAGATGGACACTAAAATAATGAAACTCCTGGTGAAGCCACCACTATGATCAGTAAATATTAACTTTATTTTAATAAATGGCAACAGACTGGTTGTCAAAGTAAATATTAATATTTGGCTCAGTGTGGGGGTGCCACTAACGGAATGAAAATGGTAATTCCCGATCTTTGATCTTGAATTGACTCCTTGATTAGAAATAGTGCATAATTCGTTTGTGAATTTTGCCTGTGGATTCAATAATACATGAGTATATATTGTGAAGTGAATGATACCAATTCCATATACATAAGTAGTGTTCCATGGTTTAATCTGAACAAGGTGTAATGTGTTAATACTCTTTAACGTTATTATATAAGCCACACAAGGAAGAAATTGTTTCCTGTCCAAAAAACAGACAGAATTAGCTTGAATATTAATGACAAGGAATAATGTTCTATTGTTGTTCTGTAATAATAGACAATTTTCTATTCAGCTTAGCACTGGAATAATCATACATGCATGTGTGTATACATGCTATACACAAAGTTGCATCCTTTGTACCACAGGTAAGAGTAAATACAGGACTACTTATACATATGAAAAAGGCAAAAATTATTGTGCTGGCACTCTATATATCAAATAGTGAAAACATGTCATTGACTTATTGGGTGAATATGTTAAGATATCTGGTTTACTGAGTTGAACAACGGCAAATTGGAACCATATAAAAACAGGAGATATATGTCCAGAAAAGCAACTACTGTGTGAACCTTCTTGAGGCACTAGAAAAATGGTAAGTAATGAAATACAGTGTACACAGTTTTGAAGAGTGTTTGGTTATTTTCAGTTGCAATTATCAGGAAGAAAAAGGCACACAAAAATTTTGCATATACTTTCGACAGGCAAAGATGGTAACGTTTATTGATACCTTCCCATAACCATAGAGAGATAAATGTCCAGACAAACTAGAAGATTTTTGTTAGTTTAACATTTGAATCTGGTGCTTGAGTATTGACAAGTCCAGCTGGCTGATGAAAGCAGAAATGAAAATGAAGCATAAGAAACGGTTTATTTAATTTAGTGTGATGCCAGGAATAATTTCTTTCTATGAATAGATGTGAAAATCTTTGACAACATTTCAGGGAAAAATGGAGTCTCAATGGCTTCAACTATGATAAAAAAGTAATAAACAGTTATCAACCAATTATGAAACAAAATATCTATAATGTTTAGATCGGTTATACTAGCAACGTGAGCAGTTTATTAATAATAGCAACACTAATCTTTACTCTCATGAAAGAGGAAGTGCACTTTGATTAAAAAGAAGAGTATGATCAAGCATTCTGGTTCATGAAATCTGTTTTAGTGGATGCTCAAGTGCTACCTTACGCTCATCAGGATTGTGAGCCTCTTCTCGAGATTGCTGTAAACAGTGATGGAGTCTAAACAGTTATAGTTGCAGGATGGAGGGAATGTGTGATGATATCTGCTAATTATGTGCTCACGGCTCTCATTGCAGATATTGCACGATGAAGAAAGAACTACTAATTGTAGTTTGTATACGCTTGTGGTAGAAGGTTAGCAATTTGAGAAGATCATGCTCCTCTAAAGTGACTTGTAGACTTCAAAGGACTGGAGAAAATAATAACATACTGGATAACAATAGTGCAAGAATAGGACTTCATCATAGTTTACCTTTGAGCCTGCAACACAGAAATGTAAATAGAGATTCTTACCATATAATACTACGCTTCCCATTTGATGAATGTCCTGCTCCTGAACATTGTGTGGGAGTTCAAACTTCGACCATATTTGCCATAGTGACAACAAATCAAAAGGTAAACGATTTCACTGAAAAAATTGATATTAAAGTTAATGCTTCATCAACTCTAGAATGAGCAATTGAATGACCCCAAAATAGTTTTGGATATCTATGAAATGGAGCAAATGGAAGCCTGTCCAACATTACTCTAGGAGCATATCACAGATGTATAACGTGTGGCATCTGTAGAGATAATTCTGAGTGCAAGGTGTATTGTACTCTATATATCAGCCTAAAAGATTAAATGTTCTAGGACTGTTGCTGCTAATGGTCTCCAGAACTCGCCAACAAGATATATTCCATATTTTGAACAGCACAAGAATTGAGTACACCAAGATGTTATAAATGCTTGTCCAAACATCCAGAGGTTATTTTCCTGAATGTAAATGATTCAAAATGATCAGTTATATGAATATTATACATTATATATAATACCCAGAGAAAACACAGGCTGATTCTGTGTGCATTCCAATAGCAAACTACAGAAACTATCCCTGAATATCATTGGTCTACTTCTGAAGACTGTAAGAGGTCATTGTTTCCTACTCATGGCTATGAACTATTTCAAAAAGTAGACCAAAGCATGTCTGTTCGCCAGTATACTAGCACAGACCGTAATCAAAAAACTTAATAGCGTGTTTTGTATTACTTGAGGAAATACACATGAAACAAGGTGGTACCTTTAACAGTCGATTGTTCCCAGAGTTGTGTAAGGTATTATGTATGGTGAAGGCTCGTACTACATTTTTCATTCTCAGTTTGATGATTTAGCGGAATGAGCAGAACAAATTACCAAGATTCTGCTTGCAAAGTTTCTTAAACTTGATAAAACCGACTTAGATGAGCACTTACTATACGTGATGATGGCATAAATAACAACTGAACAAGTATACTCTTATTTAAATGGGAAATATAACTCTCCATGGACGTGATGTATGATCTTCCACCACAAAGAAAAGTTCTAACTGCGCCCAAGAGTATTACAGTAGCTGGGTTTAACAATAACCTAAGTACAGAAACTTGGAAGTGTAGCAAAATGACAGAAAAGGTGTCACGACTGGACAGTGAAGAAACATATATTCAGGTGTAATGACTTAGTGTAGTTGTGGTACATGTCAGCATCATGAAAGTGGCAGAATTTTAGTAATTTCTTTATAACTGGTATTCAGTTGAGTTGATCCTCTAAAGCAGTGGTTTTCAACCCGTGATCCGCGGATCCCTGGGGATCCGCAAGACCGACAGATGTACAATGTGCAATTAATGTAGTATCAATGTGTATCAATATGTAGTATCACATCAATGTAGGTACAGTAGTACACTGTATCAATGTAATTAGTGCATCTTGTCGAGATAACTCGTCGTTCACATCTGAAACCAGCAACCTTCAATATTTCCCTTCAATATCGCTTGAAGAGTATGATTGGATTAGAAATCCATTTGTTGAATCTTTGAACGTGGATTTCAGTTTGACCGACGAGGAAGAGTTGGCAGGTATTTCAAATGATCGGACACTTAGAATGAAGCACACTGAACTTGATCTGGACTCATTTTGGATTTTAACTGCAAAAGAATATCCATCAATCTCGAATAAGGCTCTGCGCATTCTCCTGCAGTTTTCTACATCATACCTGTGTGAAATAGGATTTTCCACCATGACGAACATTAAAAGTAAGAAAAGAAATAAATTACTAGCACTTGAAGAAGAGATGCGTGTATGTCTTTCTAAAACCAGGCCAAACTATCCAGTTCTGTTCAAAAATCACCAAGGACAGATTTCACATTAATTTGTAATTCTCTTGAATAAACAAATTTAGATGGTACTGTATTGTGTTTTTGTGTATATAAACCGTTTTTATTTCATTGAAAAAATCTTACATATATATATTCATGTACAAGGGGATCCGCAAGAAAAAATGAGCTCCTCGGGGGATCCGCGCCTGCAAAAAGGTTGAAAAGCACTGCTCTAAAGTATGAAATACAATCAGCACGAGGTTTATGAAAACTCATGGAACACACTGAGAAGCTGTATCTAAATGTAACAGACAAGCCCTTAATGCAATAACTTCACTGGTAGGTTAGGAAGGGTGCCAATGAGTCTAGTTAAGTTAAAGAAGTTGTTTAGAGTCATTTAAACTCGCACAACAATCAACAGAAGCGGTAAATGCCTATCAGCAATCTATGATTAGCCAGATGAGGTGTTACTGAAACCAAAACTTGTAGTTAGCTCCGACCAATAGGTAAAACAGGAACATTAATCTTTCTTCCAGTAAAAGCTAGGATAGTGAAAAATTTAGAAAACTCCTGCCTTAAAGAGTATCATGAACTATTACTCTTCTAGCCACTGAGTAGTTGTTGGAACTACAATGACAGACATTAGTTCAAACAAGTTCTCACTGATAGAAAATGGTGTGCCTTAATTTCGAAGCTACTGCGTAGTAAAGTCTAGCAAAGCATATGCAACTACTACGCAGTTATAAACAGTTATGATTTTAAAGTGAATGAAAGGATATTATGAGATGAAATGAAAATAAAATGAGTTTAATGGCTTCTCAGACGGCACTCTTGTTACTACCGACAATAGATTTGGGAAGAAATTCAAACATTACCAAACTAGTTCATACACTAAACAGAGCTGATTTTCATAAACGGTTTGAGTACCTAATAAAGCGTAATAGCAGAATGAGTAAATAAAAATTAAACCAGATAAAGCAATGATGTAGAAATAACAGCAATAGATGTAGAATAATTTACTTTACAAATTATTGTTTGAATAATACTTTTGATTTTATTCATGCAGTTATATTTACTTGTTTTTTTTCTTTCTTTGCTGTCTATTCAAAATTGACTTGGACAAAGTATTTCTGTAATCGACATCATGATGATGCATGTAACTGACAGATATCATCTTAATACGACTTGATTCACAGGCAACTCCTTTCTTGTGGTAGTGCTTATCTTTCATTTCCAAACACAATTATTTTATTTAATATTACAGTAATCCATCTCAATTGATTGCAGCTTATTTTCCGAAATTAACATTTATTAATTAACAAAATATATTTATTCTCTGTGCTATGTAATACAACTTCTTACTGCTTGAAAAATAAATTATGTTTAGCTATATTTTTATGTTGTAAGGTGTTTATTAGCCAAAATGAGTTGCAGATTTAAATGATGACTTTAGGATAAAACTAGAAAATTCTTCTTTTATGCCCGAGTTTTTCTTGTACATTCGAAGCTACGTTATTAAATACAAGATACACTTCATGACCAAAAGTATGTGTGCACATGACCATCACACCCATATGCGCTTGTTGAATATCTCATTCTAAAACCATGTTTATTAGTATAGAGTTGGCCCCCTTTGCTGTTATAACAGCCTCCACTCTTTTGCGAATGTTTTTCACTAAATTTTGGAACATGGCTACGGGGATACCCTTCTATTCAACCACAAGAGCATGAATAATGTCAAATCCTGATGTCGAGCGAGAAGGCCTGTTTCGCAGTCGGCGTTCCAAGTCACCCCAAAAGTGTTTAATGTGGTTGAAGTCAGGGCTCTGTGCAGGCCAATCAACTTCTTTAATACCAACCTCGGCAAACCATGTCTTTATGGACCTCGCTTTGTGCACGGGGGCATTGTCATGCTAAAACAAAAAGGGCCTTTCCCAAACTGTTGCCACAAAGTTGGAAGAACACAATTCTTTACAATATCATTGTATGTTGTAGCATTAAAATTTCTCTTCACTGGAACTAAAAAACCTAGCCCAAACTATGAAAAACAGCTCCAGACCATTGTTCCTCCTCCACAAAACTTTCAGCTGGCACTATGCACTCAGGCAGATAACGTTCTCCTGGCATCCACCAAACCCAGATTCACCCGTCAGAATGCCAGAAAATGAACTGTGATTCATCACTCCAGAGAATGTGTTTCCACTGCTCCAGAGTTCAATGGCAGTGTGCTTTACACCACTCCAGTCGAAACTTGGCATTGCGCATGGTGATTTTAGGTCTGTGTGTGGCTGCTCGGCCATGGGAATCCATTTCATGAAGCTCCAGATGAACAGTTCTTGTGCTGACGTTGCTTTCAAAGAGGGCTTGGAACTCGGTAGTGAGTGTTGCAACTGTAAACAGACGATTTTTATGCGCTTCAGCACTCGACGGTCCCGTTCTCTGAGCTCGTGTGGCCTACTACTTCGTGGCTGAGCTGCTGTTCCTCCTAGACGTTTCCACTTCACAATAACAGCACTTACAGTTGACGGGAGCAACTCTAGAAGGGCAGAAATTTGACGAGCTGACTTACCGAAAATGTGGCATCTTGTGATAGTATCACGTTGAGAGTCACTGAGCTCTTCAGTACGACCAGTTCTACTGCCAATGCTTATCTATGAAGATTGTATGGCTGTATGCTGATTTTATGCACCTGTTAACAATGGGTGTCGCTGAAATAGCCATGTCCACTAATTAGAAGGGGTGTCCACATACTTTTGGCCATGAAGTGTAGTAGTGAAGATTGCAGTCAGTTTCTTAAAAACATAGTAGAGCGAATCAACCATTGTTGCTTTGTACAACTACATTAGTTTCGTTTTGCGTTAGTCTTAGATAAGTAGAAATGCTTGAGTGTCATTTAAAACATAGGAATATAACAATTTACGACAGTGTACAAGTTTGTAGAAACGTTAAAGGAAGAAACGGACCGACATTTCTAAGCGCGTTAAAGCGTGCGACTCGTGATCCGAGGGTCGCGGGTTCGCGCCCGCGTCGCGCCAAACATGCTCGCCCTACCAGCCGTGGGGGCGTTATAATGTTACGGTCAATCCCACTATTCGTTGGTTAAAGAGTAGCCCAAGAGTTGGCTGTTGGTGGTGATGACTAACTGCCTTTCCTCTAGTCTTACACTACTAAATTAGGGACGGCTCGGTGTAGTGGGCTAACAACCTACTCACTTAAAAACCTGTTGAAGAATCCGCAAGTGATTGCGGCCCTTTGTCCCTTGATGGAATCCAGTGGTGAATGAATGAATGATTAAAGGAAGAAATGAACTAACTTTTTTATTATTATTTTAATTATTTTCAACAGGTTCCCAGCAGCACAGGCGGTATACTTGCGGACTTATAACCGTAGAAACCGGGTTTTGATAATCGTGGTGGGCAGAGTACAAATTGCTTTGTACTTAACTTCAAAACAAACATTTTCATCAGATATTTTAAAATAACCCACCAATTAAAGACCTGTGATAAAACATTGGAATCAAAGGGAGAAAATTTGGTGAAATTCAAATAAATATTTTAATATATTTGAAATAGAACTTCAACTGCAAAAGATGAAAATCACGAAGTTAGGCAGAAAGTTTCAAGCAGTACATGAGATGGTAAAATTATCAAGATGAGTTTAGGAGGAACGAAACAGAAATTAAAAAAAGGAGAAAGAAAAGTTAAAAAGAACAACAAGAAGAAATAAATAGAATATTGAACCAAGAATAAGAAAAAGAAACAGAAAATCAGATCATGACAGGAATTTAAAAGAAGAGTCAAAAGAAAGAGACCTATTATTCAAAAAATTTAAAATAAAAGATAAATAACCGTAGACATGACTTATGTAACTATTGAACATGTACAGAGAGATTACAACAATATGAATTTTGGAAAAACTGAATGACAAAATTATCATTGTCGAAAGTGAAGTAAAGAAAGGCATAAACGAAGCTGAAAAAGAACCTCAGTGGCAGAATAAAGCATTTGGGAAATGAATTATAAAACTCAAAGAACCAGATAGTCATACCTCTTTCTGCATTTTATTGGTATTTCCAACCTATTACATCGTTTACTACATTATATGGAAAAGTTTTTAATTTAGACCTATAATCACTTCTCATGTTCCACCTGTTATTGTTACTGACCAAACTTAAAACCAAGTGGTCTATGATGAAAAAGTATCATGGCAAGCACAACAAGCTCAATTTGAAATTATTTTTAAAGTGGGCGGATAAAATAGTGAGCAACAATCTATCCATTTTGCTGCTTATGTAAATTATTTCGCCTTATTAACATTAAGTAGCCTCCCAGTTGAGAGCCATCACATTTATCAAGCATTGATACCTTATCTAACAAGTTCAGTATGTCACACCACAAAGAGTATCCAAAGAAAAGTTCTGAAATATGATATGGAGGAAATAAAAGATCCTAGATGAATTTTCAGGAGGCTTGAAAATGATTTATTAGTTATTTCACCCAATTTTTCTCTCTTTGTGAAATGATATGGATTCACTCGCACACAACCAGTTTATAGATACCATAGCAGAAGAATAAATGAGACTTGGAATACAGCAACATAGATGTACACTTTTCAAGCAAGTTATGCAAATGGTAAAGAAAGTGGAACCCAATCAAAATTGCAGATAAATTTTAATGGAAGAAATAAAGTATTTCTTTTATAGTTTGGCTATACTAGGCTTTGAATTATGTTCACCAGATACATTTAACCTATGCACAGGGATGAGGGTCAATATACACTTGCCTTACCCTTTGAATGAGTAACTTTAATAAAAAGTTAAATGTAGCCATGCCGAAGGAATCGTTTTAATTTTAAATTAGTAGCCCGGCATGAGTAGGTGGTTTTCGCACTCGATTCGTAATTCGCGGGTTCGAATCCCCGTCACACCAAATATGCTCGTCCCTTTCAGCCGTGGGGGCGTTATAATATGACCGTGAATCCAACTATTCGTTAGTAAAAGAATAGCTCAAGAGTTGGCTGTGGGTGGTGATGAGTGACTGCCTTACACTGCTAAATTAGGGACTACTAGCGCAGCTAACCATCGTGTAGCTTTGTGCGAAATTAACAAACAAACAAACTGACACAAGCTCCACGTTCATATTATTTAAATTAACTTGAGGTTATAGAAACCTGACACTCCTGGGTAAATGAACATCAATACCCAAATACCCATACAGAGAGAAAGAGCCATGTCGGGCTTGCTCGTGTCTCTTTCATAATGTAAACATACTTAAATTCAACGTGATATATCTATAAGATTGGTTAGCACTTTTAATACAACTCAAAATTTATAGTTGAACTAAACAGTAGAAGGAATAATAAATAAATGGTAAACAACACAACAAAATAAAAATAGAATTCGCCGTCTTACACCGTCTCTAATGGGCAAAATACGTTAATTGTCAGCATTGTATGTAGCAGATGCAGCGTGTGAAACAGTGTTAAATATTTTTTTTAATAATCTTCGATAATTACTAATTTCATTTTCTCCCATTGATGCTCTTTGCACTCAACCCAGCTCAGGATTAAAAGAAGATCAGCTTATTTGCATGTCATTTTTTTATTTAAAACATTAATTAATAATTCCTTATTCGTATTTACCTACGATATATTTATCATATAATTTTCAATATCATTATTCTAAAAGTATGTTGCTGCGAGTAAAACCACTTTGTTGTCTTTGAATACTTTTATTTGTTTGATAGTAGTTTCATAATTTATATCAAACTTTCACTTTTTCTTTACAATTTATCTATTTATTCTAGTTTCTGGAAAGAAGTCGCTTTACCTATGTTGGTTTATAGAGTGATAGAAGGGTAAGTATGAGGTTAGTGCGCAAGCGCTCAGCGAACTTTAGTAGCATGAACGGTTTTTTGGGTATTTTCTTTAGCTCTCGTAGATTTGAATTAAAAGTCAAGTATGGAAAGAGAACATGAATAGCTTGAAAATTTAAGAAACAATTGGATTAGTACTAATCGGTAACGCTTATTTAGAAGTTTAAAGAAAGTGTGGGTGTAAGTATATTTTTATAATTAAATGAACAATAGCATTAACAGTGTTATTGATAATAATAAAATATTTTGTAGTCTCGAAGTTTCTCAATATCTTGTGAAAGTTACGAATTCCATCACTAGAAGTAGGAATAAAATTTTCTCCTAATGGGACTTTTATTTTCGATTTGTTGACTTTAAATATGGAATGAAAAATGAAATTTTATGTTAAGATCTTGCAGTGCTCATGTATACGAGTAATTTAAATCAGTAAGTAATTTAATAAACACTATACAGAGTAGTCGCAGGTAAATAGATTGTGATGTTACTTTATTAACCAGTCACTGATGTAAAATATTGATAAAAAATTCACTTTGCTAACATTTCGTAAAATTGTGCGCAAGTGTACGTAGCACTGCGACAATATTGGTAATTGCCGTATATTATAATAATAAATTTACTGCATCTTTCCAGAGATCTGTACTATACTATTTCTGTGATTGAAGTACGGTGTGAAACTTTAATAAGAATCAGCTTAAAAATAGTGTATTCATTTAATAGGCTAGGTTTTTCATTTAAGAGATCCGTTAAAATTAAAGTGAATCTGAAGCATACATGATAACAAAAAGTTTGTATTTGTAGACCATAATATCCCAAATATCTGTTATTGTCACTGTTAATCAAAAGTAATAGTGTTAATCTGTTTTACAACATCAAGTATACATACACGAACTTTAGTATTAGTATAAAAGAGACATGATTATGAACATTATTAAATTTTTATGAGGTAAATAAATATAATATGAATATTATATTGCATATTTGTGTTAACCTGTAGATGACCCGAGAAGGTCAAAATGTTGTTCTGTATTTTATCTTAATTAAAATTTTACCCATATCAGTTGTCATGAGAATACATTATATTGCCCAAGTCTAATGTTGAAGTTTGAACCTAAAGTTGTAAGTAAATTGGAAATTTGTCTTTTAAACAAAATGTTATTTAGTGTTATAGTATATTGTATTTACATCAAAATGATTGCTTATTGTTTTAATGTTTTTTGTTCGGTAGTTTCTTTTTGATCATTTGGTAAAAATAATGCCAAGTACTTTGTAGTAACATGTGCAACAGGCTATGTTCACTTTCACACCAGTTGTAAGCCTAAGTACATCAGTGTTTAAACAGAAATTTGGAAACGAATAGTATGTTTAACTTGCAAATAAACTTGCAGAATTTCTTAACTAATCAATCAAGTAACTGAATAGGTGGGATAACTCTCACTAGTATAACTGATAGGCCTGGCATGACCAGGTGGTTATGGCACTCAACTTGTAATCTGAGTATCATGGGTTTGAATCCCTCTCGCACGCAATATACTCACCCTTTCAGCTGTAGAGCTGTTTGTGATGGTCAATCCCACTATCCTTTAGTAAAAGTGTAGCCCAAGAGTTGATAGTTGGTTGTAATGACTAAATGCCTTGCCTGTAATAATGTACTAAATTAGAAACAGCTAGTGCAGATAGCAATTGTGTGTTTTAAATAAAATTAAAAAACAAACAACACTGACAAGAATCACTTATTGAATATTTGATAAATAACTATTTTTTTTAATCAATTACTCATCATTATATTGATAATGTGCCCTTATAAGTGTTCAACTTTAAGAAAATTTCAGGTTGTCCTTCAAAACAACCTGATTTTTATCAGAAATCCAAAAGTTCTATTGGTTGTCAAAAAAAATTATACATAGACCCTAAAAAAAAAAAGGTGTAATTAAGAGAATATTGATAAAGAAAAACACTGTTACTAGAATTTTGATGTTTTCATATCTTATTTATTTCTAAAAACTAAAATTAATGTTTAGTTGGTAACTCTGTATCTTTATTTAACTGCATGTGCCTACTCCACTTTGTCAGTAGGGTACCAGGAATGGTTACCTAATTTGATCTAAAGACTGATGCCACAGATGTACAATACTGGTAGATCAAAATCTCCCCTGTAGTCATAATTGATAACACACCCTCACTTTTCTAACCCAGTTATAACAAATGGAATATGTCTAATTTTTAACACTTTATTTCCTGGGAAGCGTCATTACATTGGGAAAAATAAGCCTAAATCAAGCTAACATTACTTAGTATTTTAAGGAAACAAACTGTAGGTGACCTAAAAAGGGTTTAAACAGAACAACAGTCTTGGCCAATTGCATTTGAAGTTATTATTGTAACTAGCCATCAATTACAGTAAGACTAGACTTGCATTTGACCTCTCGCACTACTGTATCATGATATATACACAATGCTTGAGTGTTGCACATTCACACACTACCTATATGCATTGTCATTCACACCCATAGCTTGTATTGACCTGGAGAGAGGAAAAACTAGTTTCATTTTATTTATTGTTATTCTGTTTTGTACTGATCAAAACTTTAATAAAATTTTGTTTTCAATTATTACTATGCTCTGTTTAATTTATAGATGTTCTCACTTTTCTCATGGTAGCTACCACTGTATTTCATTGATTCCATTGGTCTGATGTTTTCATAACATTAGCCTTGGAATTGAAAGAGGGGTCAGTGTTTCAACTCAAATGATTAACAATAAGTTTGATTTTGTAAATTTGATAATTTTTAGTTCCTACTGAAGGTTTAGTAGTTAAAGTTGTTACAGCCATGTTAGTTTTATTGGTTTTTTTTTTTCCTCAGAGAACTATGGCATGTAGATGGGATGATCTTTGGTTTCTTATCAATGTATGTTGTCCTGTTACAATGGGGAATTTTTGCAGGAAGGTGATTGAGTGGCTTCATTGGTGGCTTCTGAAAGTTGTCTGAACAAGAACTTTGGGTTTTTAACAGGTTGACTTATCATTGGAAACTTCCTTTCTGAATTTATTCAGTTGGCCAGTTAATCACTGATGTATTACCTTCAGCTTGGACTAATTCTCCTTCTGGATTTTGTAAACCATGTCAATTATTATTCTGAGTACTACATATGACCATTTCCAGTATCTGTTTAATCTGTTGGAGCTGATTCTTTTGTGGTGGTGATTTTACAGTTACATTATAGTGAAATTCAGTCTTATCAGCATTAACATCTTAATGACTTTTAATTTTATCAATATGTAATTTAAGTCTTTCACAGGTAGAGCCATGTATGACATTTATGGTGTTCTTAGTCTCTCTGCATGTTCTGTGAAAAACTGTACTGAGTGATTGTCCTAAGGATTTAAGTGGAGAAGGTTTAAGGATACTTTTAAGTTCTCTTGCAGATGTTAGTGATGATGGAGTGTTATATGTATTTAGGTATTACTGTTTGATAACTTTTAAGTAGTAGAGGAAGATCTTATGGAACACATTTTCTTGTGTTCCTTCACATCAATGAGCAATTGATTTAAAGTATGTGATTGTCTCCATTTTTTTCATCAGAAGATGAATAAAGGGATGTTGTTCTTGTCCTTATGATTTAAAAAAAATAACAAATAGGACTGACTGAAAGTTCTATCTCTGTTCTGAGTGAAATTTCAAAAGTGTGACAAATTTTGAAACAAATTCATTCACAAGTTTCCTTGCTGTAGGTTTTGTTTCCTGATCATGAACAACATATGCTTCTGGAATATTTCATCAGATAATCCATTATAGCCATGATATCACTTTTCATTGCTATTGTGTGCTATAGGTGCAAGCACACTGGCAGAAACTTTCAAGTGGTATTCACATACCACACTGTAGTGGCTACCCCTACTTCTTCTTTCATAGATGCTTTTGCTCACATCATAGTTGTGTGTTTTGTACTAATTCTCTATAGATCCCTGGTAAATAACCTAATAAAAGTATTCTCTATTTGTCCCTAGTATTTTTTAACACCCAAATGTTGAGCTCTTGAAAAGTTGTAGAGACTTTAGAGGTACCTGTTGCAGTTGTTTTAGTCCATTGATATTTTGTTATTTGTGATATACCAAACTCTCTTCTTTGTTTGTATACCATTGGTTTGGGGCTGTATGGAGCAATTATTTGTCGTGAGAAGTTTTCTGCATTATTTTCCTCCTACTAAGTTATTGTTTTCAATCTTAAATTTTTTGCCTGAGCATCTTTTACTTGAGTATTGAACCATGTTAGTTCTTTACCATCTTGAGTAGATGAAACATTTTGGATTATACATTTTGTTTGGTGTCTTTACTGTCCTGTGCTTCTGCCTTTTCATAGTGCTTACATATTCTTCATTAACATATGACCATTGGGATAATCCATCAGTATTTCTATGGTTCTGTTTGGATGATACTAGTTGTTAGTTGTGCTCTTGGAATTTCTGAAGTAATTTTTCTATCTGGTCTTCTGAATAGCAAATATTTGCCAGACAATTAAATGCTGCGTAATATGTCTGAAGTATAAATTTTTTTTCTCCTAGGTAATGGCAGAAATGACTTAGGACTCAAAAAATACTTAGTAGCCCTTTCTGGTTTGCTCAGTACATCCCTTCTGCAGTATTTATTATCTTAAGATGGTAAGAAATCTTGTTATTTTTCATTTTGTATTTGTGATAACACTGCTCATACTGCAAAATCACTGACATCTGTATCTAAAATGAGTGGAACTTCAAGAATTAGGTATGCTAATACATTAATACTGGTTAAATAATTTCTTCACAATCAGCTACTGAACAAGACTTTTTAGTTTTTACAGTAATTTGTGAAGTGTCCAAGCAGTGTTATAGAGTGATTATACAAAATGATATTGGTAAGAACAAAATCCGTGAAATACTCTCACCTCATCCAAATTCTTTAGTGTTAACCAGTTTTGGACAGATTTAGTCAAGGTTCTCATTCTTAAACTGATCCATAACTTTCCTTAGACTGACACTACCATTACCAAAGATTTTCCTTGTATGATTGTCATCCAGGTAGTTCAGGAAGAGAGGACATTTACATTGAAATGAATTAGGAATATTATATAATTCAAATAATAACAACCTGCCCCATTCCATTTCTTGCAGTAAAGGCTGTTTTCTCTCTCCTTGCTATGTCAATTTGAATTTTCTGTTTCTGTCACTTTTTCTTCATGTCTTTTATCTCTTTGAAAGTTTCAGTATATTTTAAAAGTGTGTGTTGCCTAGCTATATTTCTAGTATCATATCCAATGTTTAAAACCATTTTGATCCAAAAAAGTATCAAAGTAGAGAATCTTTGGCAGTAGGTAAAAATCCTTCCATTAATTGATATAGAACTTTATGGACCCACCCTTTTTTTTTCACAAATATATTAGGTGATGTCAAGGACTATTACATGGTTCTGTCACTTTTTTCTTCATGGCTTCTATCTCTTTGAAAGTTTCAGTCTATTTTACTAGTGGGTGTTGCCTAGCTATATTTCCAGTATCAATTTTATGAGGTATTTGCTTAGTCCAAATCATGAGATCCTCTGGAGAAAGTATCTTGATATTCTGTAAACAAATCATGTAATCTACAACATTGATCATATAGCTATTGCAGGTGAGTTTGTAATCTGTACTTGTATGAGGATTTGGCATTGAACCTCTTGCATGTTTTCATAAAGGTGACTACATTTGATGTTCTATAATTTGGAGGTATTACTAGTACAGCTTTTGCTTTCCTTGAAATTAATTATGAAGTTTGTAGAAGCTTCCTACAGTAAGGGTTGCTTCCAACTTTTTTCTATCTTCTTTCTTCATCGCTGGATATCATTTATCATGATTCGTTACCAGGTCAGGTTGAATAGCTATAGAAATGTTCAACATACTGCAATGCTTCTCATCTATTAAGTCCTGGACTGGTTTCTTTTGAATAATGAACTTTTCATCTCATCTGGGGCATAAGGGATATTCTCAGCTGAATTGCGCTTTAAAAGTCCAAATAATTCTTATTTTCTGATGTCTGGTTAACCTTTTGCTTCTTTAATTTTATTGAGTTCAAACACCAATCTATTGGGTATTGTCTTATGTGTATTAATAGCTGTTTCTATCTCTTGATTGTAATGGCCATATTTCCCACATTTATAATGGTTCCATTTTTATGAAGTTCTTTGGGAGGAGTTTTTATTCTATAAAGGCTTTTGACTGCAGTTGCAGGCAATATGTAAATATTTATTGTTCTGTAGTTTATTTTCTTAATTTTGTGTGGCTAGTTGTCTAACCTGGTACTTTCAATTCTTCTAGCTATCATTGCAGGGAGTTGATATTTCAATCCTAGAGGATTTGATATTTCTCAGACTTCTAGATGGTAGCCTTTAATAGTTTATCGATGATTCTAAATAATTTCAGTTCCGCTACTAACTGGAGAACTTTCTTTAGAGATACACAACAACTTTGTTTTAGTCTAATTTGCATATTATCTGTAACTATAATCCATAAGTTGATCAAATTCTAATGGATTCATCATTTCACATGAAGCTTCTGGGTAAGATAGTTGAAAAATCCAAATATTTTGCATGTTCAGCTAAAATCTTTTCCCTCATTCCACATTCTATTTCCATCTGGTCATCACTCGCAACCTATTGTACAAGACAGCTGTCAGTATTTGATAGTTTTTATGGGTCTCAGCTGGGAGGTTAATGTCATTAAAGCTAGTTTACTTTTGAAGGAGGAAGTAATGTGAATAGCTTGTTATTCATTATTCAACTCATTTCCTTTATGAAGTGATTTTGAACTGAATCTGATGTTCCTTGCATGGTACCTTTCCATTATAATCCATTGGTTTCTCACACGGCTAATGTTGAATTGGTCAGCTAAACTAAAAACTGGATTGACGTGACTCGATTAATCCAAGAAGGTCCTGTAATAACAAATGGCACATCGGTAATGATAAAGTGTAGACAGAATAAGTTGTCTTATTCAATATTTTATGATAAAAGGATATTTTAGGTTGGAATTCTGGGGCAATGTAGAAAGAGGTGTGGCTGGTTTGTGCTGTGCATTTACTAATTAATTTTCCAAATTTTTCTTCTGTCACTAATGTTCTTACATGTCATTGAACTAGTTCTCACAGTCTTTTTATACATTCTGAATGTTTTTTTGTACTTCTGTTGATTTGTTATTACACCTTTTCTATACTTATTTCTTCAAATTTGCTGTAATCTCTGTGTATATCTTTAAATTTTAAATTTCTCACTTCTATTCCTTTGACTGTCTGTCATATTCTTACAATAGCTATCTCTTCTTACTCTTCTAATTTTTAATTTTTCATTCTTGACGTTTAGATTGTTTCATCATCTGCTGCAAAATTTTAGTTTTACTTCACAACTGGATTGTTGTTATTTTGACATTTGGAAAAAGTTCTTTTATTTTTACCAAAATTGCACCATGTAACACAAATTTTGTTCCTGGATAGTAAGTTATTTCCTAATTATTTTTTGTAAAGGTACAGAAAATGGCCATTATTTCATTCAAACTTTGCTTTTGTGACCTAGATAATGAAATTTGGAATTTAACCTATTTTCTATGTAAAAGCAGGCATATTTGAACATTTTCATTTACATGAGGTCTGAATAAAACAACATAAATCAAGATTTACATGCATATATACAAAAATGTTTAGAAGTGAGTAGTTTTTCGAGATTTGCGACTGTAATGTAAATCACTTTTACGTATCAGCCCACAAATATAGTCTCACATCATGCTTTTGTTGTACTCTCTCAGGTCACAAAAGCAAAGTTTGAAGAGAAAAATGTCTTTTCCATTTACTTTAGGCATAAGCAATTGGGAAATAACACTTTCTGCCCACGAGCAAGGAAAAGTAAAAAAATTTTTACGTAGTGTAATTACACTTCTAATACCACTGTTATATTGTATTCTATTGTTGGGTGGATTATTTTGGATTATGTCGTAAAAAATAATGTCAAGTCCACTTAAATAAAAATTTACTTCTTTTAATGACATTTGCTACAAACCACGTTTATTTTGACACAATTTGTAGGCCTAAGTTAGAAAAAAGTTTTAACAGAAATGTTTAACTTATTAATCATGCCTTCATTGCTCATTTTGTATTTATTTGTACATCATGAAATTTCTTGATGAATTACATCATTATCATTAACTTCCAATAAACATCTAAATTAAACTATTGAAAACGTAGCTTGTACTATATATATACCAAGGTAATCAAATTTGCCCATTAAAGCAGTATATCTGAAAAGTTAGTCTGTCTATGCCAGGTGTTTCACATTACGAGAAAACTGATGTACGTGATATTTTTAAAATAGTTTGTTGAACATCACTCATTCTCGTATACCGTGCACATTCGTGTGTGTGATTTATCTAATCCATTCATTTGCATGTTAATTTTGTAGTGTTAATTACATAGAGATCATATTAAAATGGTTGCTTGTTAAATAGCATATAATGAGATTATCAATGGTTAAGTAATTAACATTTGAGAGTACCATTTATCTGTCTTTACATGTACAAAAGGCCTGGACGTGTGCGTTTTGAGTATGTAACATTAATTGGTGAGGGATAACTAAATTTTGAGAGTAGAATTCGGTTATTGCAGAACCATGTAGTGTGTAAGTTGGAGATTAAATTTTTCTGTAGTTACAAATACTTTCATTAAGTGTTCTTTAATTATATGGTTGGTGTATTTGTGTATATTTTTAATGTTAAATAAAAGAAAATATTCAGTTTACTATTATTATATGAGAAAATGGAGACCACTGGTCTTTCAAGCATGCCCTTGCACCTTTTTCCTTGAGAGAAATAAATTTAAATTCACTCTTTTTTTTGTCAGGGAATCATTGATTTTCCTTTCATAAACTCATGTTAAGTTTTGGCACTGTTGATGTCAACTCATTCTGTAAATACTTAACATGCAAACAACAGACAATTTGATATGGCCCTTCAAGATTTACCTTTCACACCTACCTTTTGAGAAAAGCAGACTTTAAACAAACCATGCACACACAGTTTTAAGTGAGCCATAACTATACATGTGTATAAATATATATATATATATAGTATATGAGTGTGGTAATCAAGTCAGCCCTTCTTCATGATAAATTACTTTTTTTTAATGTCTTTTCGATGTTATCCCTTTGTTTTTTCAAAAGCAGGGACTAAATTCTCTGTACACAAGTTAGGATGTTAACTTATGTTGGAAAGGGTTCAGACAAGTAATTTAGATCATTTGGTAATTTGGGTAAATAGCATTTAATTTTGCTAAATGTAAGATAATGTATGAGTTACTTTAATTTAAACTGTACTTAAAAATATAATAGAAATCAACTTGAGAATGTTGTGGAAAAGAAATTATATTCTTTTGTTTGATCAAACTCTTGAGTTCTCCAGGCAGTGTACTATTGCCACCAATAGTAAAGCAAATAGAATTTCCAGTTGTATGTTCAAGAATATTTAATACAAGTAAAAGGAGGTTGACATTTCTTTGTCCAGAATTCAGATTGAGCCTCATTAGTATATTTAGTCTTGGGTTCCTTGGTTTAAGGACATTGATTTGTTGGAAAGGATTCAAAGGAGGGCCATTAAAATATTTCCTCAAATTAATGGCTTTTAGTTGAAAACCATGTAAGGTCCTTAAAATTCTTTTCTCTTGAGAAAAGAAGGGTTGAAAGGGATTTGATTGAAATGTATAAAATTATAAAAAGAATTGACATGAGTGATGAATTCTTTTGTTGTTTCAAGTTTAATGGTAAATGTGTGAGGAGTAGGAGATCTAAGTAAAATATGGTAGGGTTGAATCATTTGCAAATTTGTCAGTTTTATTTTTCACACAAGGTGGGAAACCTTCAGATTTCTTAGGTATAACAGGATTGGAAGAGTTCAAGAGAGGGCTTTATAAGTACCTTAATAGTTGGATCTTTGAAAAGTCATGATGGACCAAAAATCCCTTGTTGTTTTTCAAATTATATGTTAACAATTAGAATGATTCTTTGGATGGAAGAGTTATTTTATACTTTTGTACAGCTAGATTAAGATATCTTATTTTCTCTTGAGAAAAAATTAAGATGTTATATACAACATACAAAATATACAACATTCAGCAAATCTGAATTAGTTTTAATCAGATAGTTTTAATAAAAATGTTAATTTTTATATTTAAAGTATTTGAGAACAAAGATGAACGTGTGTTTAGTCAGAAGTTATGAAACTATGCCTTTGTAAATGGCAGTGTGAATAAACTTTTTAACAAAATAACGTAAGTAACATATGGTAGCATTTTCAATTATTTTCAGATCAGACATGCAGTTACATGACCATGACAAATTTTTAAAAATTTATTCTCACTAGTTTCTACTTGTTATCCAAATGCATGTTTGTCATATTGCTGAAATGTAGAGATTAGAGGCTGATTTTAGACTTGAATACATGTCTGACCATATTTGATGCATGTTCTGTGTTTTTTATTGGAATGTCCTTTACTTCAAAATTGTGTACATGTGAGTATTCTAGAAACTTACTTTTAAAATAACTTTAATTTTTTTCTAAACCACAGTATTCTGTATAACAAAAGATTAACAGTACTTTCCTTTGGAACATAAGTAAATGTATGAAGTGACCATTGTATTCAAGAAAGTCAAGTTTGTAAAGTGCTGTAATCACCAATTGTCCAATTCAATTTTTAACAAAATTCATGTTGAACTGATAATTTGAAACTGATATTCAACTGTAAAAAAAAAATAAAAAAAAATTGTTTAATTCTTACTTTTCAAATAGTTACACAAGTAATTTCCATTCAGAACATTTAAAAAGTCATCTACATATATTAAAAATATAAATGGTTAGTTATTGATTAATATTTATCACCATTAACAAAGAAAGTATAAAACACAAGTAGGGAGATGATAAACATTGTCCCAGTAATTATAGGCTTGTTAGCATTATATAAGTGGTAGGAAACTTTTGAAAGTGTTATAAAAGATGCTTTGCAAACCATTTAACAAGGTTTAAACTTCTATTGATACCTGCGTGATTTCACTTGGGCAAAATCTTGCTTTGTTAATTTTTTGGCATTCTTTCAATAGGTTTCTGCATGTGTATATGAGGGTACAGGAATGATTTTAATTATTTGGATTTTATGGGACCATATCAAATGCTTGTTACAAAAAAGAAGAGAGATTTCTTTTGCCCTGGAAGATAAATTTGCTTTTTGGATAGAAAACTGACTAGATGGAAGAAAGCAGAGCATTATTATAAATGGAGCTCATTCAAACTGGAATTAATATAACAAGTAGGGTGCCTCAGGGTTCAGTGTTAAAACCTTTGCTATTTTTGATTTCATCAATGAACATAGATGAAGGAATTGTCAATAAATTATTTTCTGCTTTAGAAAGAGAATTTAATCATTTAGTGAATTCTATAAATAAATAGTAAATGGTTTTTAATTGTAATAAATGCAAGGTAATGCATGTGGTAGATTACAGTTTGAATTATGAGACTAATTTGGATGTGAATAACCTTGACAGTGCTTTGAAAGAAAAGGGTCTTGGTAGTGGTTAACCAGTTATAAGCCATTCAAGCAGTGTACTATTGCTATGCAAGTAGAAATTTATGCTGTACTTATAGAAACAATGAATAAAAGTCTGAAGAGGTTATAAAGTCAGTGCATAGATCAGTGGTTTGGCTACATGGGGTATATTATGTTCAGTCAATGATTTATTACATTTGGAAGACTGTTGAATCATTGGAACTGGTTTAGAGAAGGGCTACTAGGATGATACTTGGGATAGCTGGATTGTTACGTGAGGATAACTTAAAATATTTGAAATGGTTCCCTCTATTAAAAAGTGTTTTAAGAGGAATCTAATTGAGATGTATAAGGTTGTTAAGGGTACTGGTAGTGTCGGTGCATCTTATTTTTCTGTAGTTTGTAGTAAGAATGGTAGGACTAGGGGACACGTGGATATTGGCAGTGTAGGATTCATCTTTAGCTACAAGCAGGTTTCTTTCTTACATGGTAGTTGGTCTTTGGAGTGGGTTGCTTTTAGTTGTGGTGGATGCAATAAATTTAAGAGATGACTTCATAAATATTTGAACATTAGTACTAGCTTTGGCTACACCAGATGAGATGGTCTAAGTGGACTATAAAGTCATTTGTTGTCCTCAGAATTATAATTGTAAGTGGTGTTGTATCACTCTAATTCTTCAATCTTAACACTTCTTTTTTGTTCTTATCTTCATCAAACTTATTCCAGACTTATAATTTTATGTATTTTGAGATTGGATAATAAATTATTTGTTAAAAGTAATAACTTACCTGCATCTGTTTCCAATATTTTTGTTAGTTTTCTTTGTCTTACAAAACTTGTAAACCCTTAGGTAAAGTCCCACTTATATGATGAAATACTGTAAAAAATTTAAAGAAATGTAAGGAACTGTTTAATTTAGATGGTGGTATACTGGCTAATTTGTAAAATGAAAGTTAAAAATGATTAGTGAATCCGTTATCAATAAATACACAATTTAAAAAAAAATAATATACTGAAACATGTTTTTATTAAATGTGTGATATTCTAAGTTTGTTAAAATAGTTATGAAATATACAGTTTCTTTTTTCTCATATCAGTTTACAAGTAAATTTATAAGTTCAAAGTTTTCTTTGTTTATACATTCCACAAATTTTTGAAAGGGGATTTGGATAAATCAAAAAGCCAAAATAGTAGATTTGATGTTGCCTTTTTTTATATTAATTTAACTAACACAAATTTAAAGAATTTTTATAAAACCTGTGCATGTTTTGGTTACCTAAAATCTACTAAGTATCCCTTTCTGAAAATCTAATCAGCCAAGTTTATAGTAATAAGTAACAGATACTTTAAGAGTGAAGTAGTGAAATTGAGGTTCAGAAACAATGACTATTACATAGGTTGAAAAATTAGATGTACCCACTTTACAATTTGAGAATATTCCAGAATAAAACTAGACTTTGCTTTTAATTTGTTAGAACTAACAAACTTGCTCATTCTATTAATTGAAACATCATTGAGGTTGCTAAAAATCAAATATAGAATTTTGATTATCCAATAAAGGCCATTTTTGAATGAGATGAACTAGCAGTTGTGATATTTTACAAACATCAAAGAAAATAGTTTTGTGACATTCTTTATCCTCAAGAATTATTACAATTTAGTTTAAATTTCTGTAACTTTAATCAAATAAATTTTATCAAGAGAACATATTTTCTGAAACCAAGATACTAATATGTATTGAAAACAAAAATAAAACTTTTTCATTTAACTCTTACAGAATAAATTATATACTAAGACAGTTCTGCAATATGTACTTTAATTTTACTGACTGAATGTTTGTAATTTTCAAGTAACTGAATATTCTAAAACACTGAAGAAATGTTATAAAAGTATTTAAGGAAAAAACAGTTGTGATTTTGTTTTAAAATAAATGCCCTTATTCTAAATACCTTACTTTCAGTATAAATTGTAGTGAAAATTGTGCTACATCGTGTAGAGGTAAGAAATTGCATATGTTAATGTTTAATTATTATTCACTGCTCACCGTTTTAGTTTGGTAATGAATTTATTTGGAATTTGAATTCGTTCATATACATGGATGCAGTTTCATGATATAACGTTCTTTTAGTAGCGAAATCGTTTATGTTAGCTGGTGAAAATAATTCAAAGTTCAGTCCATGTTACGATAACAAATCATTATTAGTTTTTTTCCCTAAACATTTCATTACACTCCAGGCTTTTAGTTGTACACTTTGTAAGTTGCAGGCCAAAGTAATTTAAAAAATGGTGAAACGGAAATGTCACGACTAACGCGAAAAATAAGCTTATTTGTTGAACTTCACAGCTGATCAGTCAAAAAAAGCTAGAAACAAATCACGTGGGGAAAAAAACAGTGATTCACTTGAGAACTTAAGTTTATTTAATGGCTCACTCGGATCTATTTAACCCTTATATTAGCACCAAGTCACAAGGTTTTGGTTACGTCATTTCAGAATATTCTAAACACATTTCCAAAAATATATATGTAAAAACGGCTGGTTTGGGTTGAGAAATTTTTTCATTAAAAGTGGGTTTTCTCGTCACCACTGATTATCACTTCCAAAAACTTAAAATTAGCGTTATACTCCCTCTAGCCTTTTAGCTAACAACTAAGTTGCAGTATTAAAAATATAGTTTTTAACAATGTTGTTATGACGTTTTCTTTCATTTAGTTTTTTTTAATTATGTTAAAAATGCAATGTATTCTACACGTGACAATTACGAATTATTTATTCTGCAATTTATTGATTTACTTCATCCCATCAGTCTTCTCTCGATAAATTACTAGTCGATGTTTTTAAATGCATAATACTTCACTAAATTATCATTCACTAGTTGCTGATAACTAATGTACCAATATTCTAATCTTAGCTAATGTTTTGCGTTCTCACTGTACTGTGTACACTAAATAACATCGAAATTGAAGCATCGAAAATGTAGTTTACAACACTTCCCTTTTTGGATTGCACATTTTCATGACTAGTTCTAACACAAAAATATAATTACACCAAACTGCCCTTTCTCCAAGTCGTATCTGTGGTTTCCTTTTTTGAAGGGTCCGACACAGTCGGGTGGTTAGGACGCTCGACTCTGAGGATCTGAGAGTCGCTAGTTCGAATCCCTGTCACATAAAATATACTCGCCCTTTCAGTCATGCAGGTAACGGTCAATCCCAATATTTGTCGTTAAAAAAGAAAAGATAGCCCAAGAGTTGGTAGTGACAACTAGCTGCCTTCACGCTAGTCTTGCACTGCTGAGTTAGGAATGGCTAGTACAGAAAGCCCTCATGTAGTTTGTGCGAAATTTAAAACAAACGAACAAAGTTGTCTGAAGATATTTATATACAGACAAGATTATTTTCTTTCCCCTTTCTCATTGTTTATAAATTTCGACTTTGGGAGGTTGTTGAACAAATATACTGTTCCTGGTAATCTTCTTGAAGTGGTCTTGTCTAAAACCTGGGCTCCTTGACAATTTCATTTTTTAGAGGTCAATTATTCTCCCTTACCAGTGTGCTTCAAAGGACGATCATGTAAATTACATCTTTGATTTTTTTTTCTTTACGTTGTAGGAAAACTACATATTTTACATTCTAGGTTCATCCTTTCTTGTGATGGTGACTGTGTAACCATATCGTACCACTTTGATGACATTTCGTTTTATTAGCATTAACACCATAACAACGTTTCATTTTATTAACTAATTTGTGTCTTTGGTGGATAAAGTCGTGTGTGGTATTTTTATTCTTGAGCACCACGAAAGCTTTTTCAGCCATATCCCACAGGACTTGCTAGATGTATTCCTAGTCCACCGAGAAGTATCGAACCCCTGATTTTAGTGTTGTAAATCCGTAGACTTACCGCTATCCTAGCGAGGGACGTCTATGTAAGGATTTGTCACTTGAGAAACTAGACACTATTTCCAGCATAATTTATCCACTCTTCTCAAACTTTCGATTTGTAGGCATGAAAATGTAATTTTTACATTCGGAATTCAACTTATTTCTCTACTTTCTGACCATTCGTATTCCTCATTTCAAATTAACAATGCTTACAAATATTGTTTAAAATTCTTCTGTCCATTTATAGGGAATAAATTTTAAGCTAAGCACATGCGTATGTATTAAGTTGAATATTACTTTTTTTTTTTACAGTTTACTGATGCATTGGCTTTTTTTTTTTTTTTACAACCGACTATTACCTACTAAGTCGTGTGGTTTTCTACCTGATGTTTCATCTAAACAGACGTTTAACAAGCGAAGTAAAGAAATCGGTAGAATAAATCAATGATCACAAGCGTAGAGAAATTTATTATGGTTATTGTCTAATATTATAAAACTGATATCACAGGAAATCACAAAAATTACAACTCCGAACTTGAAAAGTGGTGAATCTTCAAAATGGCAGTTTTCAATTTATATATTATGTCATATAAATTTTTTCCAGTTAATGCATTTTATTAAAATACCAGATTTTTTGAAAGGCAAAATGTGAGGGATGTAGAGAAATTCTTCATGGCACAAAAAATGGGGTTCCTGAATTAGTTTTAAAACTACCCTATAATATACTCTATACTGCCTGCATTACTATTGCTTAGGTTTGAGTAAACTTTTCGTAGCCGTTTTTTGTTTTTCTTGCAGCTGCTTATACAAACAAAAATACATCAATGAACGATAATAAGGTTGGAGACACTGTTTTCAATATATATTGTTTACTCTAACAACATGAATAATTTCCGACTAGTATAGCGAGCTTAAATGGTTTTTACATTTCTGTGATACTTGAACGATTCCAGAGAGCTTATCTTGGTAGCGAAGAAGATCCTGAACAGTTTTAGTGGGCGGAAATCTCGACTTTCAAAAATTAACTGAAAAACAACACTATAACCCTCATAGGAATTTGTTTATTAACTGTGTGTAGATTTTGGCGTAGTACACCTTTTTACTGTGACCTTGGGTGTCCTATATGACTTAGCCAGCAGTGATTAAAAAAAAATTATGTTTGAAGAATCGACCTAAAAATAGTTTTAAGAACTGTGCGGGAGATTTTAGTAGAATTGCCTAGATTTAAATAAAATATTTATAAAAGTTTTTCCTTTAGGCTTGTGAAAGAATAATAATATGAAGAACAAATGAATTTTGTCTAACAATCGGAAAATAAGTTTATAATAAATTTCTTTATATAAATCTTTTTGACTAAAGCATAACCCTTTTAGTTTGTTAATAAAGGTTGATCAGAGCAAGTAACTAAAATATCTTAAAGAAATCGCTACCCAGTAGATCTGTAGAAATTTGAAATTCATTAAACGAATGATAGCCTTCGTGTAACTTTGCACGAAATTTAAAACGAGTATTCTTGCTAGTTTGAAATCTAGTAATTACGAACAGTTAGGGAAAATATGTTCAGGAAGGAGGAAGAGGTCAAAGTGAACCTGACCCTCCAGGGCAAAATACCCAAATACCATCGACCAAGGAAATCT
Source organism: Carcinoscorpius rotundicauda (assembly GCA_011833715.1). NCBI lineage: Eukaryota > Metazoa > Arthropoda > Merostomata > Xiphosura > Limulidae > Carcinoscorpius > Carcinoscorpius rotundicauda. The sequence continues at coordinate 52,554,745 of CM022399.1, read as the reverse complement.
AGTAAAGTAATTCTTGTTTTATTTATTTTTTCTTACAAGCAAGTCGTTGCTAGCTGTAGTACGTATCAAATACACTTCTGTTTGTTGTTAATTTCACAAGTTGTAGCGGAACTTTTATATTTTCATAAAGGTTAACTATACAGTAGGAGCATTAAACCTTAAACATACAGTCAGTAATTTCTTATATTCTATTAGCCTTCAGTTACGTCCGAACTTCTGTTGAAACTATGCATTTTCTATCATAGTCTACCCTAATTCGCATTTAGGACATGCAGAATGTTTACGATCAAGTTGTGATAGGGCGTGTGGTTTGTAGTGATTTCAAATTCGAATAAGCACAGACATGGGCGTCTGCAGGATGTGTAAAGGAGAACATTTGCCCTTCACCCGAAATTTCAGTTTCAGAAGAAAATTTGCACGAATGATTACAAAAATGTTTGAAATGTAATACTAATGAAAAACAGAAAACTCTGTTAGGTGTACGTAAATAAGCTGTAATCAGTCAGACCATCATATCAAAACTTCAAGGCAATAGCCTTCTCTGCAATGGCTATCATGTTCGCAGATTTTGGGCTTGCTCCACCTGGAATAAATTCTGTTTATGCTTTTGAACACAGGTTGTTTCAAACTTTTTGTGGCCTTGTCCTTTTATATTATTTCTCTATACGTGTGGAGAGGCATGACCTAAGATGATTACAATGTCACTCGTAGGGTAGATTTTTAAAAATCTGAATGAGATTTTATAAATATATATACACACAACCATGAAACGCGTACGCGTACTATTCATAGAATTGGCAGAAAAAAAACGGTTTTATATACAATTTTTGAACAGTCTCACAAAAGAATATTTTTTTATATAAATATATTACTTTTTTATTATAAATCTGTGTGTACTTTAAGTAGAAAAAAATAAATTAATGGCATTTCCCAAACAGTGGATTTGAAACGTGTTTAGAATTAGGTCAATGAGAAACTACACTGTACGCTACGTTGACGTTATTATGGGTATTTTACTGAAGGATAGCCTACTTTGTGTCATCTGGCCTAACCTATGGTCCTATATTTAAGACAAAAGGGTGCCTCAGATTCTCTTTTTTTTGGTCTTGCCTTTTCTTTTCTGTTTCTATCATAAATAAACCATGTGAATTGTTTGTTAGTCTTGAGAATTAGTACAACATACATTTAAAAATTACTTACCTCGACCTGGTATGCCAGGAACCTGATGATATTTACTCGAATTATCTGAAGATGCAGTGAGTATTACTTATAAAAATTGTAAAAATAATAAATTGTAAAATGTAAAATTACAACTGAATGTAAAACCGTAACAATAATAATAATAAAATTCTTATAACTTAACAGTAACTGAGAAGAATTTATATTAATTTGTTAACCAAACTGTAATTGCTCTATGCAGTGCATGCGAGGCCTTTTGTGTAATACAACTGGGTACAACTTATTTTACAGTAGTTTAGGCATTATTTACATTATTTAGCTCTCACCCTTTTTAGTTTTTAGATACGTAACGTCACAGGCAGTCAATAGTATAGCTTTTTTTGTTTAAATACAAGCTATATTATCGAACTGCATGAACAACTGTGTTGTGAAGAAGATTAGGTTTGTTTTGAATTTAGCAGTATAAGACTAGAGTGAAGGCAACTAGTCATCACCACCTTCTGTCAACTCTTGGGCTACCCTTTTACCAAGGAATAGTGAGATTAACTGTGACATTACAACGCCCCCACGGTTAAAAGGGGCGAGCCTGTTTGGTGTAACGGAGATTCGAATCCGAGAACCTCTGAGTAGGAGTTGGGTGCCTAACTACCGTGTTTCTTCGATAATAAGACCTACCCATAAAATAAGACCTAGTGTGATTTTTGGGGATAGTTTTAATATAAGCCCTACTCTTAAAATACGCTCTAGTTAAGAGTGGCAGGAAGAGGAAAGAAATGAAATTAATTTATTAATTAGTTTAATAGTTAGTTAATTAGTTTAAGTATTAATCAGTTAGTTTAATTGTTTAATAATCGTTTATTTTAAATGGTTAGTTTAATAGTTTTTTTGTAATAAGCCCTAGTGTCATATTTTTGAGTGAAATTAATATGAGCCCTGTCTTATTTTCGGAGAAACACAGTACCTGGTCATGCTGCGTCATGAAGAACGTGAAGTGTGTAAAGTCTAATATATATCTATTTAAGTAAAGTTATTTACAAAGCCGGTATGTGTTATTTAATATTATAATTATTTGTTTGAATTTCCCTCGTCATTTAAAAAGACCAGCGAGTCAGTGTCTCTGTTGCATATTAAAACATAAAACTTATTGTATCAATTAGAAACTTCATGATGATAGTACGTACACGTTCACGTAACGAGATTTAAAGATATAACACATTGAATAAGATTCATAAAGTAATAAAATGTATTTAGTCTAAGGTTACATTGCTTATAAACCACATAATATTGAATTTTATGATAACCCAAACCTTAATTTATCTTTAAAAAATTGAAGACAACTAGTCTGTAAGACACGCGAAGAAGTTGTTTCTTGTGATACGGAAAATAATTTTAAAAACAATGATTGGCGTAAGAATGAAAAACTAGTGAATACTTTTATCAATGCCAACGTTCTGTCTGAACGTAAATGAAAGAGGCGTATAGAGGTTTTAATATTTCACATGCAACAGTAGCCGTCGAACGAAAGTGCTTAAACACTAATTATTAAAATAATGATAATAAAATGGTAACTTCATTTTAATTTCAGTTGAGTTTAAAATAAATCAGTAGTATGGTGAGAAAAGTTAAGAAAAAACGACCTTTACTCCCCAGATAAATATATGGTGATATAATTGAATTGTGAAACTGTGAGAATATGTTGATACAGATAATTTTTCTAGTAAAAATGATTTTCACAAAATTATTTGAGTAGGTATGTTTCCAATACTGTAAAACCTGTAGTTTAAAATACGAACAATTCAAAGGACATTTCCAACAACTGCTTCCTCGTCAGACAGATTTATCTAATGAAGTAAAAGTATATTCGTTGAAAACAGTTTTATGATTTCTTTTGAAGGGCATACCCGAGTTTATTGTTGTTAGGCCAAACAGCTTCTCTGTCTGTTTAGACGTCAGATATGTATGACCTTTATCGGCTATAAAAATACGCGCCTGCATATTGCAAGTCTCAATTAATATTTGTGTATTGTAAACAGGGAGTGTTTAGTCGTGATGCTAAAAAAGCGAAGTTATATTTACATATAATTACCGTTATTGTGTCTTGTACAAGTTAATTAAACATGTTAAAATCGAAACTCAAAATGTTATTTTCATAGTATATTCTGCCAGTTTAAGTTGTTCAATGCCCTAAATCATATAGTAATAAATTTTCTTGCACTCTTTATATCGATATTTGATTACTGACTTTGGAGAGTAAAGTATATTTCATCGCCTAAAATATTTTTTGATTACACCGTGTTAATCATAGAACTTTATTTTTAAGCAGTTGTGTTATTGAATAGTATATCGTGATTTATTTAAAAACTGGAACAATTTACATTTGCTACCATTAAGAGTTACTTTTTTGTTGTTGTTGTGAGAACCCAATGTAGACTAGTTACATGTGCCGTTTTGTCGTTTGGCTGAAGCTTCCAAGGTCTGTTACAAACGTTTATCCAACTTGTTGCTTTCCTTGGCAGATTATACGCGTGTTTGGTGCAGTTTGTGAACAATGTATGTTTAAAACCGTGAATACAAGGGTATATATTCAGTTACTAAGCAACGCTGATGGCATTGAAAGTCTATTATGTCAGTAACGCACTGACCTAGTTTGTAAAAAAGCCATAGTTATGACCCACTTTGCCGGTGGAAATTGTATTTTTTTTATTTAAGTCTGTGAGACTATTGATTCTGAACAGGAAATCAAAGATGTTAGCCTCTTAATCATATGGTCTCACAAAATATCCAGTGATTGGTTACTAGTTTTCTTGAACTTTAGTTAACTCCTTGCATTTAACGATAATCGCAGTAGTAGAGTTTATTGTCGCATTCATTATTTAGCGTCTTTTTTCTTCCTTTGTTACTTAGTAATAACAAGAGTTAAGTTACCTTTTATATTAGTGAGAAATCGGCACAGTTGAGCACAATTTGAATTATGTGCTCAATTTCAGAAGTTAATGTTATTCCAGGGTTGCCAAAACAAGTTATTTGTGTGTAGAGACACTTTTCCTTTTGAAGTTACAAATTATCCATTTCTAAATTTGTTACACTGTAAAATTTACTTTTCACAGTCCATTGGATACAGTAGTGAGTATAACATCGGTCATTGCAAGATTTCGTGGACAGAACCCATGAATTCGCTCTCATTTTCCACAATTAAAGATTCTTCAATGCATTTTAAACAAGAGGTGGGGTCAATTTTGTGGTAAGTTAAATAATGTTATAAGCGTTTCTTGCATTAATAATACTACAATCTTTTTAAAACTGTCACCTTCAAACCATAATTTCTTAACTAATCATTTGACATTACTATTAAATCTTTGTTTTTAATAAAATGAAAACTGTAGAAAAGCAACGATGCCAGTTTTACTTGTAATTAGTTCAGCACAGAGTTGTATAATGGGCAGTCTACACTCTGTCTTCTATGGTTAATTGAACTCCGGATTCTAGCTTTGTAAGTTAGTTGACTTACCACTTACCTATCAGGGGACTGTCTAGTTGTTAGAAGCTCGTTATATAATAGTGGTATAGCATTGCATCATTAGTTTAATTATATTGTTATATGTAATTAGTTGTAAACAATAATGAATTCTCAATAGCAGCAGCAAATCAATTTTGTTCAGCAGGATTAGAGTAAACTAATATATAAAATTTTTGTTTCTGGAAATATTAGTTATATTTGGTGCGTCAGCAGTACTCAGCACGGGGTGTTCGTGTACCCGATTCGAATTTATTACTCATCAGGATTTCTACCAGTCCATCCTCAAATTGAAATTGCTTTAAGCGGAATTAGAATAAATTTAATTTACGAGACCTTATACGTAGCCCCTCGATGTGGATTTCTGTACATGGTGAGGGAACATCCTACAGAAGGTTCTGTTCTTACAGTTTACCTTCTCTTGGATCGAAACGACCACCTACGTGTTTGCCTGCGTGGCGACCTGTGAAGGGAAGGAGAAGATTCTGGTGGTTGAGGGGTCCACCCTAACACACTACCTTGGCCTTGAATTCCTGTAGACGGGCGGCCTTAGGGTGGCCCCCCGTGGGTCAATCGGCTGGTTTACTTGGGCTAGAGTCAACTATGTACCAGCATTGGAAGTTCTCAACGGGTGTTATGGATATTGTGTCTGATGCTGGTGTTTGGGTGTAGTGCTTACTAAACCCTGGCATTGCTGCAATGTCCTGGCAGTGCGTCCCCTCGTAGGCCTCCATGGTGGGTGGGGTCAGTAGGTTCCGAAATTTTCATTTTTTCCTATGGATCCTCCTATGAAAAATCTAAATAAAATAGTGAAAAACAGTCAATTGGTAAAGGACCACGTCTTGAAGACTCTGAACAGTAATCTTCAACATCTGTAACACACGTACCTCATTTTCTTATATTCTCTTTCAGAAAAACCTTTGCAAATGCCCATCTTTTTTTATTCAGAAGGACGAGAGGGACTTGCTGGCCCTCCAAAGTTAGCAGAGAAGCTTCGATCTGGAGACATTGGTTGAAACATCCACATCCTGACACAGTGAACTCTTTTTGAATTCAAAGGCAATTGGGGATGTATCTTTTGAGGTTACCCTCATGTTACCTTGAATTCATCATGAGGAGTAATTGTTGAGAGGGATTTGAAGAACGTCCCATAGTCGGAGATTCTCGCTGGTTTCTCCACTCAAGGAGTTTCTACAGTAAGGTGCATCTCCACTCACAAAGATGCTGGTACACTGCCAACAAATATCCTCGTTTTGACATTTACATCATTATTTGCATCTGCCACCATCAAGGCAGGTTATCTTCATTGCAAGTCACGACCATACATTCCAAAACCTGTCAAATGTTTTCAGTGTCAGCAGTTTGGTCACTCGAAGACATCGTATTGTGGTTCCTTTATGTGCTCATTGTGGCGGCAAGGACCACGATGCCTATGAGTGTGACACAGATCCACATTGTGTCAACTGCAATGATTCTCACCCTTCCTTTTTTTGTTCTTGCCCAAAATGGTTGGAGGAAAGAGAGGTGCAGCGTTTGAAAACGACTTGCAACATTAGTTATCCTGAGGCTCGGAAATTGCTGTCTGCCACTTCATCTCGGACATATGCTGCTGCATTTCGTTCCACAACTACAGTGGGAGTGCAGACAGATCTCTCTGTGCCTTCAAGAGAATCGTTTTCAAAACAAATGAAAAGCCTTTTGACCTCCATGGTTAAAAGGGTTGATGAATCAACTTCTACACCAATCTCTGCCCCTCGGTGTGGATTCCTTTACGTGGTGAGGGGACCTCCCAGGGAAGGTTCTGTTCTGTCTGGTTACCTTCTCTGGGATCTAAACATCCACCCACGTGTTTGCCGTGCGTGGCGACTCGTGAAGGGGAGGAGAGGATCCTGATGGTTGAGGGGTCCAACCATAAAACACCTTTGGCCTCGAATTCCTGTAGACGGGTGGCCCTTGGGTCAATCGGGTGGTCCACCTGGGCTAGAGCCAACCAAGTACCAGTGTTGGAAGTTCTCAACGGGTGTTGTGGACATTGTGCCTGATGCTGGTGTTTGGGTATAGTGCTCACGAAACCCTGGCGTTGCTGCATTGTCCTTGCATGACTTTGTAGTGCGTCCCCTTGTAGGGCTCCATGGCGGTTGGGGTCAGTGAGTACCGAAACTTTTTCTCTTTCCTAAAATTGTAAAAAAAAACAGTCAGTGGGTAAGCGACCACGTCTTGAATACTCAGAACAGCAATTTCCAACATCAGTAACACATGTACCTCATTTTCTGATATTGCATTCTCTTTCGTAAAAACCTATAGGGCAAATGTCCCCTTTTTTATTCAAAAGGGACTAGAGGGACTTGCTGGCTCTCCAAAGTCAGTAAGGAAGCTTCAATCTGGTGACATATTGGTTGAAACATCCACATCCCAACACAGTGAACTCTTCTTGAATTCAAAGGCAATTGGGGACATACCTATTGAGGTTACACCCCATGCTACTTTGAATTCTTCACGAGGAGTTATTGTTGAAAGGGATTTGAAGAATGTTCCCGAGTCGGATATTCTTGCTGGTCTCTCCACTCAAGGAGTTTCTGCAGTGAGGCCCATCTCCACTCGCAAAGATGGAGTTACACTGCGAACAAATACCCTCGTTTTAACATTTACTTCACCACGTGCACCCGCCACCATCAAAGCAGGTTATCTCATTTGCAGGGTTCGGCCATACATTCCAAACCCTCTTCGATGTTTCAAATGTCAGAGATTCGGCCACTCAAAGACATCTTGTCGTGGTTCCCTGATATGTGCTCGTTGTGGAGGCAAGAACCACGATGCCTATGACTGTGACATGAAGCCACATTGCGTCAACTGCAATGGTTCTCACCCCTCTTACTTTCATTCTTGCCCAAAATGGTTGGAGGAAAAAGAGGTGCAGCGTTTGAAAACGACACATAACATTAGTTATCCTGAGGCTAGGAAATTGCTGTCCACAACTCCATCTCGGAAATATGCTGCTGCACTTCATTCCACAACTACAGTGGGAGTGCAGAAAGATCTCTCTGTGCCTCCAAGAGAATCGTTTTCAAAACAAATGAAAAGCCTTTTGACCTCTGTGGTTAAAGTTGATGAATCGACTTTCACTCCTATCTCTGTATTTCCCATACCTTCCAATAAACCTCAAGATCAACGTCCTTCAGTTTCAAATACAGGCATTTCTTCTGATACATCATTTTCTCCAACCACAAGAGACAAAACAATTATTCATTCGCGTCCTCAGTCACTGGATTCCTCTTCCAATAACAAAAACCTGCCCACTCGACCCAGAGCAGGATCCATGGAGATTGATAGACATCCTCCGATTAAAGACAGTAAAGAAAAAAGACGTGGTCATAAACCGAAGGGTACTCCAGCCACTTCACCTACCCGTTCTTAAAAATGGCCACCTTGATACAATGGAACTGTCGAGGTTTACGTTCTAATCTGGATCATATCAAAACGCTGATTGCTTCCTACCAGCCTGTTTGTCTTTCTCTACAAGAAACATTTCTCAAATCTGCTGATACAGTCTCCATTCGGCAGTTTTCTTTGTACAGAAATGACAAGTTGTGTGATGGTCGAGTACATGGAGGGGTAGCACAGTTGGTTGATCAACATGTACCCACCCTGTCTGTCACTCAACACACCCTTGGAGGCCGTAGACATCCGTGTTTCCTTGGGTCATACCATCACTGTTCTCTGTACCTGTCCCCTGGAGAGACATATGATCAATCAGACCTTGATGCTCTCGTTGAACAGTTGTCATCTCAATTTCTAATACTGGGGGATTTTAATGGACACCATCCCCTCTGGGGAAGTGTTGTTATTGATGGGAGGGGTCGATCTGTAGAGCAGATGCTCTCTGATCACAATCTTTCTCTTTTCAATACTGGTTCTTCCACTTACTTTCATGCTTCTAGTCAGTCCTTTACCACTATTGTTCTCTCAGTTTGCTCCCTTTCATTATTCTCCCATTTTTCATGGAGGGTTGACAGTAATCCACTAGGCAGTGATCATTTTCCGATCTTTTTGTGAGAGACTGGCCGTGGTCGATGCCACCCTACCCGCGTGCCCTGGTGGAAGCTGGATCAGGCAGACTGGTCCACTTTCACTGATCTCGCAGAACTTGATCCTGCCATCGTAGATCAGCCATCAATAGACGACTGTGTAGCAGGGGTAACTGACTGTATTATACATGCAGCTGCTCAGTGTATTCCTAAAACCTCGACACGTTTTCCACGATATCCTCGTCCATGGTGGAATTTTGCTTGCCACTTAGCACGGAAGGCTCCAAAACGGGCCTGGGATATTTTTCGTAGATATTCCACACTTTCAAATCGGGTTACTTTCCAACGGGCCCGAGCACATGCTAGGTGGGTAAGACGTCAAAGCCAGAAGGAATCTTGGATTAAGTTCACAACCAGCATATCTTCTACCACCAGTTCCAAGATCATATGGGTCAGGATTCGAAAGGTTAATGGGCACTACAATTCTGTTCCCCTCTCGATCTTACTCTCTGATGGTCAGGAGGTGACTGATGTCCGGAACATCGCTAACACTCTAGGTGAAAGCTTTTGCCGGGTATTTAGCACTTCTACTTGTTCCTCCACCTTCCTGGCCATCAAGACTCGGGCAGAGCGATCACCTCTTTCCTTTTGAACTGACTGTTTCTTTGACTATAATTGTCCCTTTACCCTGGTGGAACTAAAAATGGCCCTTCATCGGTCTGCCAGTACGTCTGTTGGACCTAATGATATTCATTATGACATGCTGCACCATCTATCTCCTGCTTCTCTTGATGTTCTTCTGATTTTCTTCAACGGGATTTGGCAGGAGAATGTTTTTCCTGATGCCTGGCACAAGGCTATTATTTTACCTTTCTTCTAAGCCAGGGAATGATCCGAAGATTCCTTCAAACTATCGTCCAATTGCTCTGACGAGCTGTCTCTGTAAGACCTTAGAAAGGATGGTTAATGTTCGTCTTGTTTGGTTCCTTGAATCAAACAACCTATTCTCGCCCACCCAGTGTGGGTTCCGTCGACAGCACTCCACCACAGACTACCTAATTCGTCTTGAAACATCTATCAGAGAGGCCTTTCTCAACCGCCAACATCTTGTATCGATATTCTTTGACATAGAGAAGGCTTACGACACAACATGGAGGTATGGCATTTTGTGAGACCTCCATACATATGGGTTATGTGGCCACCTACCTATGTTTATTAAAAATTCTTTGATGGACAGGAGATTCCAAGTTAGTGTGGGTTCCACACTTTCCCGTTCTTTTGTACAGGAACTTGGAGTCCCTCAAGGCTGTATATTGAGTGTCACACTCTTCAGTATAAAGAGTGCAACTATCTTTACAATATACTTCGAAACTTCGTTCCTTACCAAAGCATCCCACCGTTACTGAACAACTCCCTCTCACTGTTGCGAATGGGCTGTATGTCGACGACTTTCACATCTCATGTCAGTCGTCAAACATGAGATATATTGAGTGGCAACTACAAACTGCCCTCAATCGTGTACGGAAGTGGACTCTGGCGAATGGCTTTAATTTCTTTCTCTCCAAAACTTTATGCATGCACTTTTGCCGTCGACGAGGTATTCACCCTGATCCTGAACTTCATATTGGTGAAGTTTTGCTGCCAGTGGTCCCGGACACAAAGTTCCTGGGGCTTATCTTTGATCGTAAACTGACCTTTATACCACACTTAAAGCAGCTTCGGGTTAAATGCACAAGAGCACTGAACATCCTTCGTGTCCTCTCTTCTACCAGTTGGGGGCAGATCGCTGTTAAATGTTGAAGATATATATCGTGCTTTTATTAAATCGAAACTCGACCATGGATCAATGGTCTATGGCTCTGCCAGACCCTCGGCCTTAAAGATACTGGATCCCATTCATCACCAAGGACTTCGACTCTGCCCTGGGGCTTTCCATACCTCTCCAGTTCAAAGCATATACATTGAATCTCATGAACCTTCTCTACACCTTCGCCATTTGCAACTATCTTTACAGTATACTTCGAAACTTCGTTCCTTACCAAAGCATCCCACCTGGGAATGTGTTTTCCTTCCTCGGTGGGCAGTACTTTTTCAGAACAGACGATCTGTCATTGCTCCGTTTGGCCTTCGCATCAGGGCGCAATTGAATGAATTTGGTCTGTCCTTGGATAACATTGCAGATTCCACAGGTCGGCCCATCCCACCATGGCTTATTATAGCCCCCAAATGTGACCTTTCTTTCAGTCACCTAAAAAAAGGCGGATACTCCAGACTGGAAGTACCGTCTTTTATTCAATGAATATCTTTCAAACAATTATTCAGTTCCCATTGTTACAGATGGTTCCAAATTAGGTGATTCAGTGGGCTCTGCTATGGTTTGCTGTGGGTCAGTAGTTGCGTGCAGAATCCCCTCTACAGCTTCTGTGTTCACTGGTGAACTGTATGCGATATCTCTTGCCCTGGATCATATTGCAGCTGAGCAGTACTCAAACTGCACTATTTATACTGATTCGCTTAGTTCTATACTTGCCTTGGAATCACTACACTTTAGCTTACATCCTATTCTCGCTGATATTCGAAACTGACTGGCCCATTTCTCATTAGCAGCTACTTCAATCCAGTTTTTCTGGATACCAGGCCATGTTGGTATTCGCGGGAACGAGCTTGCAGACATGGCAGCTAAATATGTCTGCTTCAGCACCATCACTCCTTTGCCTATTCCGTATATGGATTATGGTGTTGTTTTCAAGGCTTGGCTCCGTGCCAGCTGGCAGTCCACTTGGAGTGAGCAACGTAACCAACTTTTTCAAATCAAACCCTAAATTGGAGTTTATCCATTCAGCTTCCGTAAAGTTCGGAAGGAGGAAGTTGTTCTCACGAGGCTACGCATTGGTCACAGTTTTTTAACTCATCGGTTTATTTTATCTGGAACTGATGCACCAATGTGTAGTTTGTGTAACACTCAAATCACTATCATCCACGTTTCATTTTCTTGCCATCGTTATAATTCTCAACGATGGCAATATTTTAAACATTTTTTCCCAGGGTCAGTCTGTAACATTGGACAGAGTTATTAGTGATGGTGACTCTCTTCACCTTGATAACGTTTTTAAATTTTTAATGGCCATTAATCTTTTTAATTTTATTTAAGTGTGGTATATTTATTCATTACACCTTTTTAATTGTGGCTCTTTTTTTACAGTTTTGATCTCTCTCATTCAATTTGACATTGGACAATGGCCAGAACACTAAATAACTCGACACCAGAACTGGAAAGGCCAACTTCAGGTGACTAATGCTACTGTTTGAACTACTCGTTAGTCCTCCTGGCGAGTTGTTATTGTACTTTTGCTGCATATCGTTTTACACATTTACTACTTTAATGTTTAGTACTGGCCATATTGACTCATAACTTGGAACCAGGACTGGAAAGACCAACTTCAGGTGACTGACGGTGATTTTTATTATTACCTGTTAGTCTTCCTGGCGGGTTATGATCATTACCATTCTGCTACAGGTAGTTTTTTTACATCTTTATTGAATGGATGTCAACATTGGTTTTTGCGCTATTTTCTGTTTTAATTGCCATTTTATTTTCATCTTCAATTACTTTTACAAGTTTTACTCCATTTACTTGACTTTTATTTTTTTACTGAACATTTGGCTACTCATTATTACGATTTTGCCGAGTGTCTTTTAAAACTTTTATTTTTTTACATTTTGATAATAGCTGCTATGACACATAACCCGGAACCAGGACTAGAAAGGCCAACTTCAGGTGATTGACAGAGGTTCTTGAACCTACCTGTTAGTCTTCCTGGCGGGTTATGATCATTACCATTTTGTTAGAGTAAATAGTTTATAACTTTGAAGACTGGATGTCACATTGGTTTTTACACCATTTTGCCAGAGTAATTACATTACAACTTCTTATACTCTGCCTTCTATCTTAACGTTGTAGACTAGGTGTCAACATTGGTTTTATACTTTTTTTTTTCCTTCATTTCCATTTATGTCTTTTACTAGATTTTTTTTTGATTTTTTTACCGGATGTCTGGCGCAGATAGCCTCTTTGCTTTGTGCCATAAAACACTAAATCAATCAATCAATCAACCAATCTCTGTTCCTCCCATACATTCCAACAACCTTCAAGATATAAATCCTCTGATTTCAAATACAGGCATTTCTTCAGATACATCTTTTTCTCCCACTTCATGATGCAAAACAATTATTCGATCGCATTTTCAGTCACCGGAATCCCCTTCCAACAACAAAGACCTTCTCAATCGATCCATGGGGGTCGATAGACCTCCTCGGAATAAGGACAGTAAGGAAAAAAGACGTGGTCGTAAACATAAAGGTTCTCCAGCAATGTCGCCTACCTGTCATTAAAAATGGCCACCTTGATACAATGGAACTGTTGAGGTTTACGTTCTAATCTTGATAACATCAAAACATTGATTGCTTCCTACCATCTTGTATGTCTTTCCTTACAAGAAACATTTCTGAAACCTGCCGATACAGTCACCATTCGGTAGTTTTCTCTGTACAGAAATGACAGGCTGTGTGATGGACGAGTATATGGAGGGGTGGCACTGTTGGTTGATCAGCATGTTTACACCCTGTTTTTGTCACTCAAAACACCCTTGGAGGCCGTAGCCATCTGTGTTTTTTTGGGTCATACCATCACTGTTTGTTTTCTCTACCTGTACCCTGGAGAGACATGTAATTAATTACACCTTGATGTTTTAGTTGAACGGTTGCCTTTGTACTCTTGGGGGACTTTAATGGACATCATCTCCTCTGTAGAAGTGCTGTTATTGATAGGGAGTGGTCGCTCTTTAGAACGTATGCTCTCTGATCACAATCTTTCTCTTTTCAATACTGGTTCTTCCACTTATTTTCACGCACCTGATCATTCCTTTACCACTATTGATCTCTCGCTTTGCTCCCCTTCATTATTCTCCCATTTCTCATGGAAGGTTGACACTAGGCAGTGATCATTTTTGCGGTAGTTTGTTGTAATTTGGTGGTTGCGTGCAGAATCCTCTCTACATCTTCTGTGTACACTGCTGAACTGTACGCCATATCTCTTGCCCTATTTATACTGACTCGCTTAGTTCTTTACTGGCCCTGGAATTGCTTCACGACGACTCGCACCCTGTTCTTGCTGATATTCAAAGCTAACTGGCTAATTTCTCATTAATATCTACTTCTATCCAGTTTTTCCTGGCTACCAGGCCACGTTGGTATTTTTGGGAACGAGCTTGCAGACACGGCAGCTAATTCTTTCTACTCTAGCACTATCACCACTGTCCCTATTCTGTGCATCGGCTATGGTCCTGTATTCAAGGCTCGGGTCCATGCCAGCTGGCACTTGGAGTGAGCAGCGCGACAACAAGCTTTTTCAAATGAAACCCTATATTGGACTTTGGCTGTCATTTAAGTGTTTGATATTTATTCATTACATCTTTATTGTGGTTTCCTTTTAGGAGTCTCAATCTCTCTAGTTCAATTTGAAATTGGAAAATGGCTATAACATTAAATAACTCAAAACCAGTACTGGAAAAGCCAATTTCAGGTGACTAACACTGCTGTTTGAACTATCCATTTGAACTATCCGTTTGTCGTCCTGGCGAATTGTTATTACAATTTTGCTGCATGTTTTTTAATACTTTTATTACTTTACTTTTTGGTACTGGCCATAATGACACATAGCCAGGACTGGAAAGGCCAACTTAAGGTGATTGACGGTGGTTTTTGTACTTGCTTGTTAATCTTTCTAGCAGGTTATGATCATTACCATTATGCCAGAGAAAGTCCTTTACAACTTCTCTTACTCTGCTTTCTTTCTTAACATTGTAGACTAGGTGTCAACATTGGTTTTATGCTGCTTTTTTCAATTCTGTTTTGTTTTACCTTTATTTTCTTATGTATTTTACTACATTTAATTTATTTTACCTTTTCACTGGACGTTTGGCGCAGATCGCCTTGCTGCTTTGTGCCATAAAAAACTAAATCAACCAACCAACCAGTCTTTTCTTCTGACCATTTCAATGACTACAATCACCCTCTTACACTGATGGAACTCAAACTTGCAATTCATTGGTCTGTCAATACATCAGTCGGATCTGATAAAATACATTATGAAATATTACGCCACCTTTTCCAGAGCTCTTACTATTTTCCTAACTGTCTTTAATCAGATATGGCAGGAAAATGTCTATTCAGATGGTTGGCATCAAGCTACAGGGTGTTCAGAAAGTCACTGTGCACTTGTATATTTATTAAGAAACATGTTTCAACATAGAATAAAGGAGATAAATATGAATGACAATTATAAACAATGTTGAAAGTGATCCCTGTTGGCATCAATACAGGCCTGGATCCTTCTTATTTTGTTTCTAAACACCACTATCAGTTGCTGGCTTAAAATAGACTGAATAAAATATTATTACAAAACTGCACAGTGACTTTCCGAACACCCTGTATCATACTCCTTATTCTGAAACCTTATTCGAATTACAGCCCCCATTAGTACAGCGGTATGTCTCCGGATTTACAACGCTAAAATCAGGGGTTCGATTCCCCTCGGTGGGCTGAGCAGATAGCCCTATGTGGCTTTGCTATAAGAAACGCGTATTCGAATTACCATCCAATTGCTTTGACAACTTATCTCAGTCATATCTAAGAGAGAATAATCAATGTCTGCCTTGTTTGGTTTCTTGAATCAAACAACCTCCTCTCACCTATTCAGTGTGGGTTCTGAAAATAACGCTCTGCAATAGACCAATTAATTCGCCTTGAAACATCAGAGAAGCCTTTTTAAGGTGACAACATCATGTTACTTTTTTTATTTAGAAAAAGCTTACGATATAACAAGGAGATATGGCATCTCATGAGACTTTCACCCGTATGGATTGTGTGGCAACTTACCCCTTTTCATCAAGCAGTTATTAATGAAGCGCCGATTCCAACTCCGTGTGGGCTCAACAGTTTCTCATTTTTTTCCCACAGGAACTTGTTGTCCCTCAGGGCTGTATTCTGAGTGTCACACTTTTCATTGTAAAGATCAATGTCATCAGTGATCAGCTACCCCATATAGTTGCACACGGTCTTTTTGTTGACGACTTTCACATCTCTTGTCAGTCAACAAACATGGGGTTTATTGAACGGGAGCTACAAACTGCAATTAGATAAAGTGGACCACGGCAAATGGTTTTAAACTTTCACTCTATAAAACCGTTTGTATACATTTCTGTCGCAAACAGTGAATCCACCCAGACCCAGAACTCTGTCTTGATGATGATGTACTTTCTGTTGTCCGTGAGGCAAAGATTTTAGGTTTTATATTTGATTGTTAATTAAATTTTATATCGCATATCAAGCAATTTCGTATCAAATGTTTAAAAGCATTGAACATTCTCCGTGTCCTCTCTTCTACTTCTTGGGCAATAGATCGATACTCCATGCTCAAAATTTATCATGCCTTTGTCTTATCCAAACTTGACTATGGGTCCGTAGTTTATGGTTCTTCCAGAACCTCAGCATTGAAAATGTTGGATCCTGTCTATCACCAGGGGCTTGTGCTTTGCATTGGAGCCTTTTGTACTTCTCCCATGCAAAGTCTGTATGTGGAATCTCATGAACCCCTTTCTATATATTCGCCATTTGCAATTGTTTCTAATGTATGCTTTCAAACTTCAGTTCTTACCACAGCATCCCACCTGGTGTTGTGTTTATCAACCACAATGAACTACACGTTTTAATGACAAAAAATCTGCCATTATCCCTTTTATTCTCCATATCCAGGCACAATTAGAAGAATTGGATTTCTCCTTGAATAACATTGCAGTTTCTTAAAACCAGCCTATTCCACTATGGCAGATTATTGTCACAAATTGTAACCTATCTTTGAGTCATCTGAGGAAAGCAGATACACGCGATTGAAAATATCACTCTTTCTTTGCTGAACAGCTTTCATATGATTCATTCTTTCCTATATATATATATACAATGGTTCCAAATAGGGTGACTCGGTGGGCTTTACCATGGTTTGTGACAGTTTGATTGTGGCACACTGACTTTGCCCTACAGTTTCTGTTTTCACTGCCAAATTGTATGCCATCTCTCATGCCCTAAATCATGTTGAACTAATGCAATATACAAATTACACAATATATAGGACTCGCTCAGCTGTCTGTTGGCCCTAGAATTATTCCATGATAGTCACCACCCTCTTTTCATCGATATCGAAAACAAACTGGTCCATCTTTCTCTCTCATCTGTCTCCATCCAATTCTTTTGGATACCAGGTTATGTTGATATTTGTGGGAATGAGCTGGCCGACAGAGAAGCAAATTCTGTTCTGGATCTATCATCCCAGTATCCATTTCATACATGGAATATGGTCCAATTATCAAATCTAGACTGTAACCAGATGGAAGGCAACCTGGAATGAGCAAAGCAATAACAAGCTTTTTTCAAATCAAACATTCTTAAGGTCTTTGACCCTCTTGCTTCTGTAAGGATCGAAGAGAGGAGGTTGTTTTGGCATTGGTAACAGTTTTTTAACCCACCCCTTCCTTTTGTCTGGTACTGCTGTACCAGTGTGTGGTCTATGTGGCACTCAGATCACAATCATCTACATTTTATTATCATGCCGTCGTTACAATCTAGAACGACGACATCATTTTAAAGATAATTTTAAGGCAGGTTTGCCCTTGACTTTGGCCTATGTTATAGGTGATACTGCCCATCTCGCTCATGTTTTTACATTCTTAAGAGCAATCGGTCTTTTACATTTAAATTTTTTATTGGACTACATAATGTTTTAGCATGATTTCTTTTACACATTTTAATGTTTTAACACGATTTCTTTTACACATTTTAATGTTTTAACACGATTTCTTTTATACATTTCAATTTTTCTTTTGACTTGAACCCAGGACTGAAAAGGCCAACTTCAAGTGACTGACTGCAAATTCGATCTTGATGCTTCAGTCTTCCTAGCAAGTCTTAATTTTACACATTTTAGTTTTTGTTTTTATTTTGAACTGAATTGCCCTATACCTAAACTGTACCACATCTTGTCTGGCACAGATAGCCTTGTAGCATTGTGTCAATAAACATTAAATACCTACCTTGGACATAGACAAATACATCAATCAAAGGGTTTGATTTTTTTATTTAAAAGCCGTAATTATATCACTCAAATCGGTCAAGAGATGACGGAGTTGTATCTTAAAAGTTTGTACTTGAAAAAACAACAACAAACAAACAACAACCCAGAGCGATTTTTTATCCACGACTACAAATAAAACCACTAATAACACATTTGTGTGATAATGCACATTTTATCAGATAATTAACAGGACATTTAAAAAGCACCACAAAGGCACGAGTAAAACTGTTATTAGCATCTTGTGCTTTCAGGTTCAGAAAGATCACTAACTGTAGGAGACTGAAAAATTAATTAATCAAACCGACTTTCAAATGGGGTTTACTCTGTTTTAAAATAGTTCTACCCATTCTCATATGATGCGTTGATGACAGAATAGCTTACTCACCAGAAGTTCAGAAGTAAAAATTAACCTAAAAATTAAAATAACTAATATAAAGTACCGTTCTTGTCATGAAATTAAGATTTATAACGATTTTAATGCATTAATTCATCAGATTGTTGATACTTACTGTAAACAAATGCGAACTTCAATCTTGCACATTAATCATTTGAAAACTAAAGGAGGACTGGAAAGTACCAAAGTAATAAATCATTGATGATACACAGAAAAGAGCATAACTCTTTATAACTCTCTTGGCTTCAAACTACCTCACATACACTGCTGGCCAAAATCTTAAGGCCACTGAACACGAAGAAAAAATGTGCATTTGGCGTTGTTAGACTCAACCAATTATTTCAGTAGAGCTTCGAAAAATGAAAATAAGAAAAGGAAAAATAAACATACGTTATTAGCATTTAATAGGGAAAATGTGAACACTATGAGATTAGCCTAAATACTAGCTTTCAAAAGTTTAAGACCATACCAAAAAAGAAGTCCTAAACAGGGTAGGAGATGCCCAACAAGAGGCTTCGGTTGTGAGTTACATGGCCATCATTGCGTATAACTGCAAACATTTGCTTTGGCATGGTCGATATAAGCGTTTGCAGAAGGCTGGCTGAAATGTTATTCCAAGTGGTGAAGATGGCTTCATGATGATCATCCACGGTTTGGAATTGACGTTCATATCTCTAGACTTCCCTTGCTATCCACCCCAAACATTTTTAATGGGGTTCAGTTCAGGCAAACACACTGGATGGACCAAAAGAATCACATTATTCGCCATGATTAAGTCCTTTGTTCTGCAGACATTATAGATTGCAGCATTGTCCTGCTGACAGGTCCAGTCATTTCTGCACAAGCGAGAGCCTTTAGTCAATAAAGATGCTCTCTCCAACATGCCAATGTAGCCAGCTGCTGTTTGATGCTCCTGTATAACCTGAAGCTCCATTGTTCCATGGAAGGAGAAAGCACCCCAGGTGATGATGGGATCTTCTCCACTGTGTTGTGTAGAAAGTGTCTCTGGTGGGATATCCTTATCGTACCAGTAACGTTGGAAGCCATCTGTACCATCCAGGTTAAATTTTTCTCATGAGAGAACAAAACCTTCCACTTTTTTTACATCCAATGTTTGGTGCTTCTCAGCGAAGTTTAACCAAGCTGTTTAGTGGTGTGAAAGGAGGCGTGGCCTTAGAAGACGTTTATGGTGTTTAAATCCTTTCTCTCGTAGATGCAGTCTTATTGTTCTTGAGCTGCATTCTGCGTCCTTAAGGGCCTTAATCTGGTTGGACGATCGGCTGGTGTCTTACCGGACAACCCGTCGAATCCTCCTGCTGAACACCTGCGACATTTTCTTGGGCCGACCACTTAAGACCCTAAGGGATACGAAACGAGAATTTCAAGAAATTTGCAACATTAGTTTTACTACGCTCAATCTCATCAGCGATGGTATGTTGAGAGATATTTTGATTGTGCAGCTCAACCATTCTGCCACGTTCAAACTCTGTCAACTTTTAAGCCTTTGCCATGTTTTTACTCAATGTAACAGGAGAGTCAGTAGGAGATGTTGACAACGCTAATGCTTGAACACAAATGACTAAATTTCGTTAAGTGTTTACCTATTAACGCTTCGTTACAGTATGGTCTTAAACTTTTGACCAGCTAGTATTTAGGCTAATTTCATAGTGTTTACATTTTCGCTGTTGAATAATAAAAGTTTTTTTTTTTATTTTCCCTTTTCTTATTTTCATCTCTCGAAGCTCTCCTCAAATAAATAGGTTGGGTCTACCAACGCAAAATGCATGTTTTTTTTAATGTTCATTGGCCTTAAGATTTTGGCTAGCCGTATATATTAGCGTTTTATTCATACAGTAAATGTTTACAATAAATTTTAGAACTACATATTAATAAGTATATTAATATTAACTGTATATTAATAAGTACTGTATTCATATTGTAAAAACCTACTATTTGAGGGCGTATGACAGAAGAGTACCAAAAAAAAAAAAAATCGTATGTAAATAAGATAATTACAAAAAATATAATTTCTTTGAGATATTTAGCCATTTCATTTGGAAGGTAATTTTTCGAAGATTATCACTGTGGTTGAATACTTTTACTTTTTATCGTGTTATTTCTGGGAAAAAAAGAGAGCAACAAACTGCATATTTTACTTATCTTTTATGTAGCTAATTGTGTAAAAGTAGAAATTTTAGACGCTGTTTGATAAAGAAAAGTGAGTTTTAGAACAGTTGAGCATTTGGATTTTAATATATAAATATTTATAACGCGTATAAACGTGTAAGATAAGGCGAATGACCTTTTTATTCTCTGGTCGTATGAAGACGGGGCGTGGAATTTACGTAGTGTCATGTGACGTTAGAAGTTAAGCAAACATGAAGTCTTGTAATTGTACACCGTTTAGTTTTGGCCTGTAGGGTTTGGTAGTGGTATGTTATTAGTTGTGTGTAAGTAAACTGTCCAACATTGTTATTTTGTTCTTGTAATCGGAATGATTGATTGATTGATTTAGTGTTTTATGGCACAAAGCAACGAGGCTATCTGCGCCAATCGGAATGATTTACTGTTGTTATAGTCTATATGATGCCTTTTTATGGTGTGTTGAACTTTGAATTTTTACTACTACTAACGTGTATTGTGTGGAATGATAATGGTAGTAACACTAATTTAGCATAAAGATTTTGTTAAATGTAATATTTTGTTGGTATTGCCTGCCAATGAACATCGAGAACGAAATTGCTTCGATTTACCTTCGGGAAATGGAGAAAGTATACAGATGTAAGTGTAACTTTTTAAGTAACATCGTAACTGTTTTGTTTTTTTTCGTTGTGTAATAATGCTGTTGGTATCAATAATTCTTAACTGATAACCACAAACATTATTGATTAGGGTTAAACCTCGATGAGAGAGGTATAGATAATAGTTAAAATAAACTTTAGAGAATGAAAATGCCTTTTATTAAGGATAATATACTGTCGATGTAATAAAGGGAAAATGAAATATAGTACTCTTAAAAATAAAATTAAAATGAACAAAACTGTGTCAAATTGTTAACATCATTAAGCTTTCAAACCTGTTTGTGCAGCAATCACAACTAACACAATTTTCATACCTTATTTTTGAAATGTGATTATAAAAGAATAAGTATGAATTTCTAAATCATAAAATAGCTAACTGTGCAGTGAATTTTCTTGTGGAAACTAGGTCTAGATACTAAAGTGTAGGTTTAAAGAAAATAATACAAAACTCTAATCTTAGAGTAAATGAAAAGATAAAAAATAGATTTTGTTAATGTTTTCTAAATTAGAGTATTTATTGAATAGTAACCACCAAGCTGTGGTCAGTAACATTTTATGCTTTAAAAATGTTAGTTAAAATAGAGAAACAACAAAAAAACACAAAGTCCACATAAAAATGTGTTTATTGTAGCAAGAATGTCATGATATTTTTTCTTAATTGATAAACTTTGACTTTATTTTTTTTAGCCTATAAAATCTTAATGTTTTAAGCACATACAATTACAAAGCATCTTCCACTTACTTAGTCATTTTAGCAAGATAGGCATATTGAAATATTTGGCAGCTGGCATTTTTGCCATAAATTTATTCTGTTTTCTACTCTATCTTCTGTCAGCAGTATAGGATTTTGCTAGTGTGTACATTAGTCAAATTGTTTTCTTCATTTCTTTCCTTGGTTTCCTGGCTTCTTTGTTGGAATTAATTGGGAAGATATTTTTTGTTAGTGTTTGTTTACTGTCTCTATTCCATCAATTAGCAGAACACCCTCAGATTCTCTTTTCAGAAGCCACAAAAGCAGGCTTCCCTACCAGATAGGAGAAATCTGTTTTGTCACAAATGCAATATCTCATTCATTTTGGTGTGTCTTTCAGTAGTTACTTGTGATCAACCAACCCCTATCAGGCTTCATGCTATGGAGAGAGTTGTTAGGCTTTTACTTTTCCTACTGCACAGATGTTACTTTTTATATTTTTTTTTTGGAATGTGGACACCCTCAAGCATCTCATTCCTTTGGGACAAGCACATATGAGGCCCTTTCAGTGGATCACACACTTTGATCTTTTGAATTGCCCTGTTTTGTTATTTTGGAGTAACATCATTGGTTGTGAATGATGGATGGATTAGAACATTACTATTAAGTTGCCCCTTCTACCACCTTGTTCACAGATACATCTCTTCAGGGATGAGGAGCTTATCTACAAGGTCAGGAGTTCTAGGGTATATAAACAGAAGATGAGTCTACCTTTCATGTCACTTTTCTCGAACTAACTGCAATACACCATACAGTGGTTGGTTCAGGGTCCGTGTCTCTTGAAAGGAAGAATTATTGGGATATGTTCTGACAATTCCATGGTGGGATCTTAGATTTCTTATTAAGAAATCACAAAATCTTGATACATTTTGTGTCTATGCATTGAGTCTTATATACTGGGTGGGTTTATTCCAGGAGTATGAATGTAATTGAGGATAACTTTTGTTGACCTAGTCAGATTCTTCTGATGAAATGAATACTACATTATGAGGTTATCAGTGGATGTTTTATCAGTTTGGTCTTGCTTCATCTTTGCTCTTGTATAAGAGATCCTTATCCTCTGCTTTTAGGTATTTCAAATATTGGAAGGTTTTTGAATCCCTAGTTCTATCAGGCCTAGTAAAATCCTCTCGTATTTTTTGGTCCAAACCACAATTTGAGATTTTCAATTATTTTATGTGCAGAAAGAAAGCACACCAGTAGGGGTACAGTGTAAGTTCTGGAACAAATATGCTCTTTTTTCAGAAATCAATATAGTAACACAATTGGGGCAAAACAGAATTGCAGGCACCATTGAAGTCATTAATGAGGCATGCAGCATTGAATCAGTGAAGGAAGTGAATCAGTATAGTGTTGAATAGTGTGGAAAGACTCGTGTGTATGTGCCAAGGGAAGTACCATGGGTTGCATCAAATTATGCTAAGTGAGGTCATTGTAGGCAAAACATCCAGTGAAGTCACCTTGTGTAAGATATAAGGATTAGCAATTGTAGTTTTCCTGGGCAAAAACATCCAGAGGAAATGCCTTGGATATGTAGGATTATGAAATACATAAACTACTGTTATGAGTGCAATCATGAAGGTTATCATATCTATCCTTTGTTCACATTTATCATGATAAACCATCATAAGAAACAGGATTAGTACTGAACATAGTTAGTCATAGTATAGTACCAGTAAATTAGCTAAAGAAAAGAAAATGAAATATAATTCATGGTTAGGGCTTAAGGAGAACCACCTTGGGATGCATTGGATTATGCCAAATGCAGACCATCAAGGCAAAAGCACAAGTTGAAAGTGATATAAATTTGTGAGCAAGAATAATGAACATTTTGTAGTTGCATGGAGAGTGATTTAAAATATGAATTTATACATCAGAATGCCAGTGGAAAATATGAGAATTGTTATACATTAGTAGAAAGAGCTAACTGTACCAATGTAGATGGTACAGTATAATTGGTGGAGAATAACCATTTATTAGCACATGTAATAAAATGGCACAAAACAGGTGCTCTGTAGCAAAATGTTTTTTAGCAATGTTTAGAAGTCAGATCAAGATTGAGAGAGCTTTAGGTGAGAAGAAGCAAGTACATATTGAACAGTTTCAGAATAAGTAACTTTGTTTATAAATGATTAACATATTCCTTGGGTACAGTTGTAATAGGATGTACATATTAAAACCATAACCCTTTTTATATCACTCAAGTTTAACATTTTGAAAACAAATGTTTGGTTAATTGCTTTTTTCTCCTTTGCAACTTTCTTAGACTGCATGTTTTTATTAATCAATAGCCTTTAGAATATTATGTAGTAATGAAAGTTCTTTGCAATAGCATGAGTGTAGTGGAAGGAATGTCTAGTCAGTTGGGATTGTGATAAATTTCAAACATTTTTCTCCAAAAAGTGTTCATTCCAATGATTAGTTTCAGTATTTTTTGTTTAATAAATTATTTATGAATCAATAATTAAATTGTTATCTGGAACAATGAGCATAAAATCTTGACAATTTCACTGTCAAGATTAATAAGGCAAAGAAAAAAAGCTAAATTTCTATGTCTATCCATTACACCACTTTTTTTTCTTTTTAGTTATGATAATTGTGTCATTAAATCTCAAAATTGTCCAAAAATTTCAAAAGTAAACTTGTGAAACATTTAAAGTTTTCACAATTATGTAAAATTATGCTGTACTTTTAAGTTGTTTCATTTACAGAACACTTTTTTCTTGTGATATCTTGCAGGCAGCATAAACTAAATTGTTGTGGACCTTAAAGCAAATTAATGCATAGCACAAGTGATTTAGAAGATTTAATCTGATGGCCGTATCACATGTTCCTTCTCCACCTCCAAATAATGATGTTGCTACTCCAGTGGCAGAAAGTTGGTGTTACACACAGGTGAAAAGTTTTTTGTAAAATTATTTTTGTTAATGTACTCAAAAGCTTTGAAATATTACTTTGTTAATTATGTGTTTTTTAAAGAAGTTAAGTTTTTGTTTTTCCTCTGAACAGTTTTATAATAGTACTGTGAAAGAAGTTATGGAGTTAAATATTTTACTATTAGAGCTTGCTTTAATGATTTATTTATGTAATAGTGTAGCAGTTAGTTAGTGGTAAAGGTTTCAAGAAATATTGCTGAAAATGTGATTTTATTATTTAGTAATAGCAGTAATAAATAATTTAGTGTTTGCACAAAACCTCCTGCTATCAACAGAAATATGTGAAAATTGCTAGTTATTAAATTTTTACTCTTGTAAGAAGCTTTAAAATTGTAGTTTAAAAGATTTGTGTTCATTTTATTATGCATTTTGCATAAGTTGTATCTAACAACCCTTTTAATCACCCTATGGATATTTAGGAATGTTTACATCCATAGTTTTTGTGACTATTTTTCTTATTATTTTTGTAATTATGAGTCACTAAGTACTGACATTATGTAGAAAGAGCTGTGTGTGATAAGGCTATGTTTATGATTCTCATGAATAAAATTTGAAAGCACTGTCACTTGAAGTGGCAGAATAAAATCAAGGCATATTCTTGACTTGACAGAATATTTATGTATTAAAGTCAAGGTACATATGTAATCTGGTTATATTGATTACAGTATTTAATTTGTAATGTAAAACTGAATTAAAAACAAAGTACATCATAATAAATTGCAGCATCAGATATGTCAGTTATTTATACATTTGTTATATATGGTCTTTAGTTTTATTTTGGTAACTATATGTACTTTGATTTAGTTTCTGAATACTGTTTGAGAAAATATCAACCAGTTTGTGGAAAATGTTAAGTTTTGTGACAGAATAGAAAACATGGAATTGAGGAATCAAAGAACAGAATGTCTAACTTACCAAGAATGACTGTAACTAGATTTTTAAGTTTTACTCTAGCAAAAGACTTCCTGTAATTTTCTAATGGAATTTAAGGGCAGGAGGACAATGTCTAAATAGGTTTAGAGGATAGTTAGTAAACACAGCTACTAAATGACCTAGTTTGTCTTAGTCCTGTGTCCTCCACAAATCTAGAAAAAACAGAGGGCTTGACACATAACAGCAGTATGTACAGTTTGAGGCTACAATCTAAATAATTGTGAGAATATACATTATTTCATTGTAGCAATAGGGCTGTTTGTTTAGTTATAGGTCAATCAAAAAATTAAATGTACTTGACCAAAGCTTGCCTTTTTCTTGATGATTTTAGTTGTTGTGATTTATATTTTAGACTATATTTTTGCAAGCCTTCACTAATAATAATTTCATACTAACATCTTGTATTGTGGTTTTTACTTTCATCTAATATAGATGAACATTTAGAAAATTATGTAAATCATTGTTATGGAACTGTAAAGTGATTGATTATTATTATTTATTTGTGTACTAATTTTTTAACTAAAAATCCTGAAAATAAAATTTCAAAAATATTCAAAACAGTCAATAGCATCTAATGAAGGAAAGTATTTTAAACATTTGTAAATATATTAAAAATTATGTTTTGTTTCTTTAGCATGAAAGTAAAAAGATACAATCAGTTTGATATAATTTTTAAAAAGTGTGCTATGATAAAATTATATTGGATTAGAACAATTCGTAAATAATAAGCTCGTATTTACTATACACAACTACTTGAATATCAAGTGTATTGTGGTACATGTATTTTATATATATATATATCTTTTGAGTCTGAGGTTATATCATGTAAGAAATCCACTGTACTGAAACATGCATGTTTAGTCATGGTCTGAGTTTTGCCATGCTGATATTTGAATTAAAAAAAAGTCCCAAAACTTGTACTTTTGAGGTCGATCTTTGTTGTTTTTTAAATTCATTGCACCTTCTGTGTATGATCCTGTGTGCTAAGTCTTTTATCAACATTGATATTTGGATGTTTCTGCCAACAAGCCTGCTAATAACTTGTTTCATTTTAATTTGATTTTAATAACAAAAGTTTGAAGGTTGGTTCATCATCTGTTTACATTAACTCTCCCTCTCTCTTCTCCTGCCCAAAAGATTCTTTGGATACCATGAATGCTGGTATGTTATTTATTAACATTTTGAATATAAAACTAGTATGATGCAATTTGTTAACTTGTATTTTATTGAGACCTAAAACTGTTTGCCTTCAGGCAGATATAAGTTCTTGTTTTTGTGAGATGAAAATAGGTTTTTTAATTGGTTCCATGTAATTCATGCTGTGGAGATAGAGCACTTGCATTCATAGCTGAATATTGTACTGAATGAGATTTATAGTAACAGTAAAAGTTCAATGAACTTTTACACATTCACAATAAAGAAAGCAGTAAATATTAAGACGTAGTTGTGCATTGTTTAGGTTAACTGATCTGAGTTTCTAGTGAAATTGGTTAATGATAATTTTGTTTTTGCAAAACATCACTTCCTGTATTTTGGTGAACATTTTTATTCACAGTTTTATGTAATGGATTTACTGATTTTGAATCAGTACTTTAATAAAGATTGTGTTGGAATTAGATTCAACAAAAGGAGTTATGTATGTCTTAGATTGTTTTGAGGGAAAAAACAGCTTTAAGAAGTATTGAACTACATTTTGTAGTAGGTTGTCATTTAAGAAATAATCTAAAATTAAAATTTTCAGTTTATGAACTTGTTTGTTCTTGATGTTTTTATTGGCTTTAGTGAGATAGTTTCTACTTAAATGTTTATTTTATTGAATAGTTAAGTTTTACCTTGACTTCAGATAATGTAGCTTCCATCTTTTTATCTTATTGTACTCATGTTAAGAGTTTTGTGTTGTGTTTTTCTCTAGTTACCATAAGCAACTTCAACAGCAGCTGAATATAAAGCCTACTTAGTTTTGAGTGGTTTTGGACCACATGTTTGGTGATAATACAGAATATGTAATTAACACTTAAGAAATGGCTGTTGGAAGTTGTTTTGAAATAATTCAATAGGTTTCTTGTTGTTAAAGGGTATAATGAGAATATTTTTAACTTTTTCATATCCATAAATAGCTGTACATTATAAGCTGTATATGAACAGTATTGAAGGTTTGAATATTCAGTATTTCATTCATATTTTCCCAGCATTTTGTTTATCTTTAATAACAGAGTAGTCCTCATTGATGATCTTTCCAAATTGATTCAACAATGCACTTTAACAATTTTCAATGTTGTTGATTTTTATATTCATTCGCAACCACAACAACAAAGAAACAGGATTGACTTCTCATTGATTTGAAATTATAATTCTAGCCATTTGTTACTGTGGAGATGGAAAAGGATTCTTTCATTTTTTATGCATTTTACATAAGTAGTATGAATAAATACTTCAACCTTTTTCTCTTCTAACCAGTTATGTTATTCGTGTATCATCAGTACTGACTTGATGTAGGCTTTTATCACTTGATAACTTGAAAGTTATGAAATACTTCTATCTTCATCACTCATACTATTTTTTTCATCTTGATTAAATACTTTCTTTTAATATCTGTTCATTCGTGATTGTTACAGCTGTCATAAGAAACAACAGCATAGCATTAAGAGTCTTGTATGTTTTCTTTCAGTCACAGAACATATGTTTAAAGTACCCCCAACTGAACAGTTATGATTTT
Source organism: Carcinoscorpius rotundicauda (assembly GCA_011833715.1). Taxonomy (NCBI): domain Eukaryota; kingdom Metazoa; phylum Arthropoda; class Merostomata; order Xiphosura; family Limulidae; genus Carcinoscorpius; species Carcinoscorpius rotundicauda. Next base: position 52,526,312 of record CM022399.1, on the reverse strand, counting down.
TAATTATTTTATCATCTTGAGAGCAAATTTAGAACTTCAAACAAATGCCTTATGTTTATTTTCATAAGTGGACATAATTTTGGTTTGTTAGGTCAATAATGAAGTTTTAGTGTAAAACTGTTGGGAAATTTAATACAGGATACTCAATGTCGCTGAAATCCATAATTTTTACCAACTTCTTAAGAACTAATGTTTTGGAATACTCTTGTTTAAACCAGTAAATACATTCCTTGGTGTCACAGTAGTAAGTAAGTCTGAAGATTTACAATGCTGAAGTCAGCATTTACAATGTGAAGTAATAATTCAGCATATTGACATTTGGAATCCCATCAAACCTATTTACTAATGTTAGGCTATGTTGGAAAAATATTGGTTAGACCAGGAAGGCCCTGTATAATTATTACTTTTGATAATCACATTTAACTACTTACTTATTTCATTATTTTTTAAAGGAAATTCTGAAAGATTTGACTGACTATGATGGTGGCCAAATAATGGGTTGTCACTTCATTGGTGTACCAACCTGAAATCCATTTGTTACAGGTTTAAGTGTATTGTTACTTTTCAAACAACACAAGTTACAAAACTCCTGGATCCTCTGACTTATTTAAGACTATCTACAAATGAATTGGATTAATAGCAAAACAGTTGCTGTTAAGGTTTTTGTAGTAATCATTGTAGGAATAGCTAATAAATATGTAGAAACAATTTTCATTAACAGGGGCTAATACCTCAAGATATTTTTCTATCATTGGTATCACTAATATAAAAATCATGCTTTGCACATTTTCAGTGCATTAATATTTTAATACTGTGATGGTAGTTGCATAATATTATGCTGTTATTTCTCTATAATCATTTATAAGATTTTTTTTTTTAATCAGATGAAGGTAATCAAGTTTTCTTACATGTGGACAATTAACAACTTTAGCTTTTGTCGAGAAGAAATGGGTGAAGTTCTGAAAAGTTCAACATTTTCAGCTGGTGCAAATGATAAACTCAGATGGTAAGCCATAGTCTGCTTGAACAGATTAATCCACTAATGATATTACAGTAGCTGAGTTTATATAAAACTTGCATGTTTTGTTTGTTTGTTTAGATATATTGATGGCTGAATAAAGTATTTACAATATCTGGTTTACAGACTATATTGAAAAGGTGATAATATTCAGAAAATTTTTACCTAGCAAGTTTTACTGAAATTGATAATTTCAGTAAAGTTAGTGTCACTGTAGATTTTGGATATTTTTTTTTATTACAAATTATGTAAGAGTTAAGATTTTATTTACTAGTATGGTTAGAATGAAATAATTTGGTTGAAATTAAATTTTCTAGCTTAATAATGTGTGATTTTAGCTACATCATAGTTCTGCAAAGAGATACTAAGTTCTAACCACACTGTAATTTCTATGTATTAAGCTTATAAATGTAAGATGTTAATAACAGTAAATCAGATAAATTTTAGTATGTATGTAGCAGTTTAACCTTTTTTCTTAATTAGAATATGAAAATTAATCAAGGAATATTTTGAAATTAAGATGTTATTTAATAACAATAACTTAAAAAATTTCATCAAAATTTTGTACACCTTTGAAAAGTAAAATGACAATTTCATGATTGGTTGTTATAAGAGCAAATCAGTCAGCTAAATTAAATAAGAATATTTAATATTCTAGATTGTGCATATCAGAGTTGGTCAAGTTCCTAGATTTGGATGATATTGTATATTTACTTTGTGTGATAGGTAGTGCCATGCAACTCTTGACATTCTAAACAAAAGCACATATTATGTTGATTTCATGTGTGTAAGGAATTAAAAATATTTAAAACATCAAACACTTTTGGCTTGACATATATAAAACAAAACAAACAAAAGCAACTGAAAACTATTCAAAAGCCATGCTAACTTTGTAGTATCATTGTGTCATTTTTAGCAAGAAATTTTGATACATAGGTTTTTAACTTGCATTTTCTGGCCAATCAAATTTTATTTATAGGTGTTTGAGGGTTAACCCGAAAGGACTTGATGAAGAAAGTAAAGATTATTTATCATTATATCTTCTACTAGTCTCCTGTAACAAAAGTGAAGTTCGGGCAAAATTTAAGTTCTCAATTCTGAATGCCAAACGAGAAGAAACCAAAGCAATGGGTAAGGTTTACTAACTTTATTCTGTTACATGTTAAAGTATATCTCATTTGCAGGAGGTACTGAAGTACTGTGGAATAGCATTACTTGTATGAGTGTAAGGTTTGAATAGTTTTGTGTTGCAACATCATTTAGAATAATATTTAGCTTGTCTTATTATGAAACAAATTCCAGTTGAAAAGAAAAATCATTTAAACAAGTTTTTCATCTTATGATAAAAAGTTTTAAGTTTGAGATTTATATTCATTTTCCAAAGGCAAAGCTGCATTATCATATAATTATGAAACTCTTGCTTATATGATATTGGAAAAACTTTCATTACGTGATGTGCATGTAGGGTTCACGATTTACCCGTTTTGCTCTTGTTTCCTATCATGGTGAACTTTATATTTCTTCATTCAAATGTTATTAATGTTGTAATGTAAATGCTCATTAGATGGAGGTGTGGGTTATTAAGGTAGGCCTAAAACACAAATCAAGAGTACTAATAATGTAACATTATGTTTTCTCATATAAATATAATAGTACTGTCTATTATATAACCATGTAACTTCACAGAGTTTATATGGAGGTTCATTAGGTCTGTGTGGGGATAGCTACTGTTTTGCAGTTTTTCATGGGTGTTATATTTTCTTACCATTTACTTCTGTAAATGTATTTTCACCAAATTTGGTATGGATGTTCATTGAGTCCAAGGGAAGATAATATAAAGTGTAAATTTTTTTTTTGCTGTTTTTTATGGAAGATTTCTGTATTGTTTTCTTGCAGCTATGTAATCCAGCACCTTTGACATAAGATAACCTTTCATTAATCATGAATTTACACAACTTGCATCCAAAGAATGGGTACTCCAACCAGTTAAAACAAATTATAGAAACATTTTACTCCATTTCTTTTTTCTTTTTCTTTTTTTTTTTTGAAGTGCTCGAGTTGAAAATTATTCAGTAAAAATTTTAGTTTTTTGTACACTCTTAATGAAAACACTAGTTTTTGTGAATTTCTTTAATTTTTTTTTGTGCCTAATAGTTTTGAATAAAATAATACTAATTTAACCTTGTATCTTGTATGGTTTTTTGCAAGTGTGGTTTTACTGATGTTAAGCAATCACTGTTTTACAACATCATTAGTACTTGTAGGATAGTAATCTGAACATTTAATGAAATTTTTTTTGTTCTTTTCCTTTGTATAAGCAAATATGGCTTCCATTTCAGTGGGGAACTCTGTAGAAGACAGAACAAAGTAATAAAAGGTTATCTTTGTGTTATGTTCCTAGAAGTAAAAAATGTTTGTGGACAACTTCTGCTCTGTTAGTCCTCTATTGTTGCTCATCTTTTCTTTTTATTAAGGTTTGTGAAATGTTTGCTAATAGAACAAGATCAGGCTGAGATCATTTTCCATTTTGTCAAGTTGTCTATCACTGACAAGACTGCAGTTTGATATGATGTATTCAGATTTAGGCTTTATTGGTCTGACCACCTTAAAAATAAAGGGGATATCCCATGCAAAAAAAGATTAATACAATTAAGTTTTAAACTTTTTCTACATCCTTTAAACTACTTTCTATTTAAATCACTGGGTTACATTCAAAATTTAATTAAAGAACTTTACTTTCCATATCAGTGAAATTAATATTGCAATGTTGTTATAATTTGAAATTTTATCCAAATTTTAATATTTTTCTCAAAGAACACTTTAAAATGTACTTAAACCTCAGTTTTGTTCTTGTCATGTGTGAGTATTCACAAATAAGTTTTTAGATTTTCTCACTAGATTCTTAAGACAGAAGCTACATTTAGTGTATTATCTAAAAGTATGTTCCTGGTTGAGGGATACAAGAGATGTTTTGTTAACTCCCTTTTGGTGCCGTGTCCACTTTCTGAACTTCGACTTGAGATTTACTAGCAATGTGTACATTTGTTGCATATGTCTATAAACAATAATAGCTTATTTTTACACTAATTTTTCAGTGGTTATTTTAAGATTGGCACAAAATTTTATTATTAGGTACATGTAAGTACTGGTAGTAATTGTTTGTTACTTTATCTGCAATATCACTTGTAGTTGTTTTTTACATAAATCAAAATGCATTGTTGTGTGACTTGCAACTAAAAACAACTAGCTAGATGTTGTTATTAACATGAGTGATAGCAATTTTCTGTCCTCTTGTACTATGGTGTAATCCAAACTGTCACATATTTTAAATGGATATACTTTATTATGTGAAAATTTAAAGACTTCAAATAACAATTATAATCAAAATAAAATCTCCTTAGATTATTCTCTGAAAAAATAGAAAAATTAAAGGTCTCTATTTTAAACATTTCTTTACATTGTGTAATATTTGCAATGAGCAAGATGGAAGAGAAAATGAAAACAAACATATACATTTACAAAAAAGTTTTTCATATTAATTTGGGATAAGCTAGAGGTTATGCAAACACAATTTGGAAACAAAGTTATAAAGTATTTTTATACTGATAATGACAGTCACTTTGCACATGAACTATTCAGTATCTGAGTGCAAATTACTACAATAGTGAAATGACATTTTAATAAAAATAGTTAATTAAGTTCTCATTTTTGTGTACAAAATACTTATCTTTAACAAAATCTTGACAGGTTTTATGAAGATGTTAAGAAATTGCAGAGCTAACTTCTATATTGATGTACAAGTATTCTTTCCTAGATGGACTTATATTTGACAAAAGGGTTAAATGAACTCTTCCAATTAATATTTAAAAAAAATACTTGGTATGGAAAAAGAGTTGTGTTTACTGTCCAAATATATGTCAGTGATGTAAACATTGAAGTTTCATGCAGTGTTTTTGTAGTCAAATTATAGACAACAGTTTTTATATAATAACCTTTATGAAAAAGACTTTCAGGAATGCAAGATGATATAAAATAAATTTGTGATTTAAAGCTATAAAAACAAGTAAGAAGTATTTACTAATGCCTGAAACAATTCACACAAATCTGAATTTCTAAAGCAGAGAATTTGTCAAAATATATATTAAGGAAATTGTATAATCTGGAACTTTTTCATTATTTTATTTTGTTATTTTGTATTTGTAGTGCAGTAAAGTGAAACATACTATGTGTGCTGCATTCATGTATCTGTTTTTTGTGCATTACACTTTTCTGATACATACATAGTCCCCTGCTGGTACAGCAGGAAGTCTGTGGATTTATGATGTTAAAATCTGGTGCTCAAGTTTCCTCTGTGGACTCTGCAGATAACTTGATGTGGCTTTGCTATAAGAAAATACACATACATACAGAGAGCTAACAGGCAAAGGAAAACTATTTAATTTTAATATTTGCTTTGTTTTTGTATTTTGTTTGCTGCATTAAGGTTGTTTTCTTTGACAACCAAATTTAGTATATTTTTGTACAGCATTTTTTTATTTTATGAAAATATAAATGTTATTTTCATACATACTTGTGTCCCCTTTGTTTATATTAAAATTGTATGTGAGTGTCAACTTACTTTTAATGACAAGACTCATTTCTATACTACAAAATACTTAGATATTTGTTACAAAACTTATTTTATGTGTACAGTAGTTGCTTGAAGACATTTTAACTTTTTGCAAATTAATTTTAAATTTTATTCTTGTATATTCTTTTCTGTTTGCATAAAGTATTATGAAAACAATTTTAGCTGTGTAACTGATATAGTACCATAACCTTAAATACAGGATGTTTAATGAAGGAAAAAGGTAAACATTGATCAAGATATATTGGTAGATACAATGGTGTATTAGTTTCAAAGCAACATTCACTCACTGAAAACCAAAACTATGTAGTACTTCAAACTTTTTTTATTTGTATTTTCAGTTCTATATGGTTTTTATAACTAAAGTTAAAATACAGGTTTCTTTTTTCTTATGTGCAATATTTGTGTAAATAATTTGTTTTTCATTTGTTGATATTGTAAATAGTCTAATTTGTGGAAGCATAGCAGACCTGTTTATTTTTGTTCATGGACCACTCTAAAGCATCAAATACAAAGGTGTATGAGCAAAAGCTGTGTATTAATATCATAGTCAAATTGCAACTTGTATACAATGTGAAAAAATCGGTTTTTCTTGTTTCAGCCATAATGTTTGTTCACCACCCAGCATTTATTTGCATCTAATGAAAACTTGTTTTCAAGAGTTCATAAATTGATTTAAAATTTAAATGTTTAGTCTCATAAATTGATTCAGATATGTCAGTGTAGATAGGTGGTAAATTAGAACCCAAGAAATTTGGTTTAAAAATTTTGATTGTTTCAGGTGGTTCCAAATCTTATTTTTCTGGCTAAATTTGCTTGTTTAAAAGTTATAATCTTCATTACTTTCTTTTGATTTTAGATAATTTACTTAAATTACAATAAACAAACTTTCATGAAATATTGAATATAGATACACAAATTACTTATTTTTAAATTTTCCTTTTTATCAGGCTTATTCAGAAAATGCTTATGAGGATTCAGTAAATTAATCTAAACTATATTTTGAAAGTCCAACTTTTACAAGGTGTTTTACAGTTAGTAAAATATGATAATACATAGAGAAACATTGTCTGATTTAAATGTTTGCTTTTGATCTGTTAACCCTATCTGCACAGGTATACTTTATTGCATGTGTTTTTAAATTCAAGGTTATATTAAACTACTTTCATCTGTTATAGCAATTAGAATAGTATAAAATCTTAACTAATAATTCATGTTATAAAAGTATACAAGTTTTAAGTTCTTAATTCTACAAGGCAATATTTAAAAGAATTGGATTTCTTATTGTGTGGCAAGTGCAACGTTTTCTCTAGGAAAAGTTCAAAATCCAGTGTAAATTACAATAAAATCATCATTGTTCCAACAAATCATATTTTTTGTTTTTCAATTTTGTTTGGTTACAGAGCTATTGAATAGAAAATCAAACCCCTCCTGTCATATGTTCTCTTTCAAGATTTGTTAATAATTCTCATTTTTAATTATATTACCTATAACCAACAGAAAGTCAAGGTTTTCATCTATCAAATGATGTATAACCCATATTCGGAATGGATAAATGTGGGTTTCAGTCAGTGTACCAATACCTTTTTTGTGAGAAAATTAACAACTGGCTTGGATGAATTTGTAATGACTCTTGTCTCCTAGTTAGAAAGCCAGAAAAATTGAGATATAAGAGAAGTTGTCTTCTATTTGCATATTATTAATGTATATTGTGTATATTTTAATTAAACAAAAATTAATTGCATTACTTCATTAGTATATATTTAGGGTTAACAAACTCTTTTGACAGTTGACAGCAGTTAAAAAAAATTGTTTCACTTATTTTTTATGTTTTCTTTATGTTTGTAAAAGTAACTAAAAATATGGGTCCTCTTAGGTTAATTAAGATTAGGTATAAAAACAGTATTTCAAGAGACGTGCAAACAACTTGAGTATTTCAGGGGAAATGTGAGCTGTATGTTGCCATAGTAATTTACAATTTATAATGGTGTGGATAGTAGTTAAACATGGTTTATAGGGCAATAGAGCAATAAAGTTTAATTATAAATAGATGTATACTCTTATGAACATATTGCTATTTATGATAAACAAATGTAGTTTCATAATACGATTTAGTCACTTGAAGAAAGGAAAAGTGTAATTTAATGTTTTTAGGAAGTTACAAGTTCAGTTGGATTGATCAATTTTGGTTTGATATAGGATAGAGAAAATAATAAACTAAAGTTTTACTCCGAAATATTTAAAGTCCATTTAGGAGGTTTCAAGAGTTACACAAAGGAAACTTGATTTTGGGAATTAGGAATAGTATTTTAAATTTTAACATAATTACTTTGCACAGACTATTCTAAACAAATACTCTATATTTATGAACCCATCTTTATTTTATTAAAAATACTTCACTAAAAAAAATATGATCATTTGTATGTGAAAGACTTGTATTATTAATTGAAAGACTGCCAAATTTTGTAAAGGTATATGCACTATATTTAAAGTTAAAGTATTAAATTTATAAAGACTATTTAAATGAATAAAAAGAGGTTACATGGTCAGTTAAATAGACCTGAACTATATTGAAAGAGTTAAGGTTGTAAAGACTGACTTCATTTTTAAAGTTTAACTGAGACATAAATGGTATCTGCTTGTCATACAAATAGTGTGTGAACATTGAATAATTACATATGTACAGGGTGTTTGGAAAGTCACTGTGCACTTCTATATTTATTAACAGACAAAACTGCACAGTGACTTTCTGAACACCCTGTATTTGTAGAATAAACTGTGTTGGTTTAAACTTGTATTAAATTTATGTATTTACTTACTGTAGAAAGCCAACGTGCATACAGGTTTGTCCAAGGAAAGGATTGGGGTTTTAAAAAGTTTATTCGAAGAGATTTCTTGTTGGATGAAGCTAATGGACTCTTACCAGATGACAAACTTACTTTATACTGTGAGGTCAGTAAGTGTTTTCTTGTAAAGTTTAAAGTTTGTGAATAAGAAGAGATACAAACTGTATTATATACGTGTTTTATTATAATTTTTATCTTCAGAATATGCTATTTGTTTCTATTTTATTATAAAATGTGAGATTTGTTTTTGAGAAACTTGATATATCAACAAATTGGTATGGTATAATGTCTTGTATTTAAATTTCTAAGGAAATTAGGTCCAGGTGTCAATACACATCAGTCACCTTTATTGTGATATATGTTCAATAATGTGATGGTAAACCTTGTGTTGCAAGCATTTGATATGGCATTTTTGTATTAAAAAAACTGTTTTAAAATATTAAATCCAAAAAGGATATATACTTAAATATCCTATCAATTACCAAATTTTAGATAATGTTCGTTTTTCTCTACAATTACAAATTCTCAAATACATATTTATAAATGAAGATGTAGATAGCAGGCTAAGTATGGGATATTAGTATGGGTGTAGCATTATTTTAACAGAATATAGTCAAAAGATGCCTTAAAAGCAATTATGTAAACTCTTCATGAATGTCATACACTACTCGTGTATTTAAGATAGGATATGAGATTATTAGCAATTTTCATAGGTCCTAGCAATGTTGAAAATTACTCACTGTAAGGAATATACAGTTCTTAATTTTTGCTTGTGCACTTAGTGTTTTTAGGTGTTACTTATTTGCTATTATAGAAACTTTTTGGTAATGGTGGTAGTTTTAAATTTGCTAAAGGTGTTTTGATACATTTATGTAAGTGCTAGATAACTGTTATACTACAGGGTATCCTAACTAGTCATTAATTTATAAGAACTTGACACTTAAAAGAGTATTTTCATCTAAATTAAGTCTGGATGAATTTGTATTATTTGGTCTTTTTACCTGAATTAACATGCAAAAATGGGCAATATAAAATTTTAAAGTATTTTAGTTCTTATATTGTTAGAAATGTGTACATAAGAAGTGAAAGATTAAAAATGTTGGTTGTTGCATTATTGTTTTTCATAAATCTGTGTAAACATGAACTTCATAAGATTGTCTGATGTTTAGGTAAGTGTTGTAGCTGACTCTGTGAATATTTCGGGTCAGAATAGTGCTATACAATTCAAGGTTCCTGACTGTCGACTTCCAGATGATTTGGGTCTACTGTTTGACAGTCAGAAATTCAGTGATGTCATTCTTAGTGTCAGTGGTCGAGAGTTCTATGCACACAAGGCAATTTTGGCTGGTATGTTACATTTGATTATTGATTTCAGGATAAATTTTCATGTTTATGCATTTGAATTTGCCATTAATAATGTTATTGTTTTAAGAAGTGTCGTGTTGTACTTAGGAATTTTTTCCAATATCTTTGTTACAAGAAAATTTTAAATTGTTTATCAAAACTACACCTAAGTATCCTGATATGTAGTGTTAGAAGATGGGTCTTAGTGAACATAGTTCTAATATTGTATTACTTGGTTTGAATATCTTCTAGTCTCTCTTAGACATTTTTGTCAAATACTTGATACCACTTATTATTTAAGGTTGGATCATTAGATGAATAACATGTAGATACTTTGTTTTGTACCCTGCAGTTAGCGTCTTTAAGGAACTGACCCATATAATATGTATGGAATGAATGGTTGAAAAATTTAATACATGTATTACATTTTATTGGACACATTCATGGAGTAATTACTTCAAAAGACACAAAGGTTTATTTAAAGTGAAGTTTTAGACCTTTTTTTTTAATGCTGGATAAATTTTACATGTATTTAATTGTGGTTATCTTAGATTCGGTGTGTGTGAAGAATTTAGTTAAACAGATGCTATAAATGATCACTATATATTTTAACAAATGTAATTAAGATGTTTTAGACATTACACATCAAGAGTTTTTTTTAGATCACTTTGCATTTGGGCTAGAATTGGAACAGACTCAATATTTGAAAAAACAAATCTCGTATAAAAATATTTTGTTAAATTGATTTCTTATGTACAGAAAAATTTGTAATTTTTACTAAAAGTCTACATAACTTTTGATACAATATATGCATCTTCACAAAATTTGGTAAAGTTATTTAATGCGTAAATGTGTGTATAAACTTGTACACTGTAAATCAACAATTTCACAACAGGTTTGGCACAATATACAAGTTGTTTGGTAAAATGTACATTTTGTTTTGAGTGAAATTTGTTTCTGATCTGGTCATCCTAACTGTAAAGTATTAAATTTGAAAGCTCAGTAAAGAACTTTACTTACTTTTTAAGCATCCCTAATATTTATGAAATATATTTTAAGAGCAGTTAAAAACATTCAACTTCAATTGTTTGTTATTAGCACGATCACCTGTGTTTGCTGCCATGTTTGAGCATGAAATGGAAGAGAAAAAGCAGGTTAGTAGATTTGATTAGTTAACATTTCCACTGATTCCATCAGAACAAAAATTGTTAGATAGGTTTTATCCAAAACTTCTATAGATTTAGTTTTGGTGGCATTTGATCTACTTTAAGAAATGGCTGTTGTTTGTATAAGATTTTTACCAAACACTAATTTGTTTTCATTATTTTTTATGTTATTGTGTTTGATATTTGTGCTTGTTGCAAGCTAGATTTAGCAGGTACATCATGAAAAAAGTATCCTACAGAAACAACTTGGATTAAATATTGATTTCAGTTTATATTAGACATACATTAACATTGCTGATTTCAGAATAAATATCTTCCATTTTGCATCACTCTCAGATTTATCAAATATTCTCTCAAATATATATTGTGTTTGAAACTGTCAATAGGACTAATGAAAACTGAATTTATAATTTGTAAGTCACTCCTAGTTACTTTAGATACAAAATGCAGCTGTATATAAAACTAACATAGGTCAACAATAAAGCTCTTTTATCATTTAATTATAAACATTTTATGACCAGTCATTATCAGATTTCAGTTTTGGACAGTTGATTCTTTTGTAGATAACTGTATTAAAATGATTTTTTCCACCAAATCTTACTTTCAGAATGAACACTTAACATTCTAGATTAGCCATTCTCACAATATAAAAACTAGTTAATATAATAAAGTGTAAGTTTTATAGTGATAGAAACTGGTTTAGACTGTCAAGTTTAGTGTATTTTGTACACTTATTTAAATAATTAATATTTATTAGAAGAAATAGGTAATTTAGCAAGTTGGATAATTTAAAGTGGTGTATTTTAAGGCTTTTATGACAAAAAGTTAATATATCTGACTACTCGTTTGTTTTTTCAGTTAAAGAAACAGTTGTAGTTAAACACCTACAACTTTTAACAAAAATGTACACATAATAAACAAAATTTTAAAAATGAAATATCATTTGATTAGAATTTGTAATACTTTTTTTTAGAACCGTGTGGAAATCACTGACATGGATCATGAAGTTTTAAGAGAAATGCTACGTTTTATTTATACTGGGAAAGCTCCAAATTTAGAAAAAATGGCAGATGATTTGTTAGCTGCAGCTGATAAGGTATGTATAGAAACTGATTTTTACTAATTTTGAAATTGTTACTTTATCATGCTCTTAAATTATTTCCTTTTCTTATTAGTCTTTTTAATGTTTATAAAATTAAGTTATTTATAAATATAAAAACAATTTAATATTTTCATATTGAAAATTTCATTATTGCATTTAAATATTTTTATATCTTGTCTAAATGAACTGGTGAATGTTTTGTGTGTCAGTGATGATAAATGCTTAATTTTTTTTGACACAAGAAATGAAATATTTATTCAACTACATAAAGTATTTTGCAACATACATTGCTGCTTTTCACAAGTCCCTAGAAATAATCATCAGGTTTTTTACATCTATATGAGCAGTATGGTAGTAAATTTTTTCAATAAAAAGAAACAGCACAGAGTCCATTTGTTTTACAATAATGCATAATACAGATGCATATGGAAATAAGTATTATACAGTTAATCATGACAGTGGTATCCAGAGCTTTACATAATAGTCTTGTTTTGTCAAAATCCACACAGTCTGACTCAGTTACTTTAGAACACAATTGATAAGACAGATGATTCTTTGCTGTGTTATTGCACTACAAACAATAAGTTCACCTATGTTACCCTGTCGGTTACCACAGTGGTATTCAGACCTTTTAAATGATTCTCTTTTCATCAGAAATCTACATAAGTGTCCAATTACTTCAGAACACAATTCACAAGACATTATTTTCTACTCTGCTGTTACAATACAATGTATTAATTCTCTTTTAAAATTGCCACTATATGATATTTATGGCTAAACTTAGAATCACTTATTAATACTCACAATCATTAAATTTTTGTCTGTTACTCAAACAACATTTTATATGCTTGTTTATAAATGGCCCAACAATATGGTATGATTTAATAATCAAGAAAACCTTTAAAGGTTCTTGTAACATGGCAGTAAAACAACAATCAGCAACTTAAGAGAATTCAACTACAAAATATAAGATTTCTATAGATAAACCCAAGATAAACTACTACTTCTAAAAATAACTAAATTTGACACTCATGCTCTACTTAAACAAAAATAGTTGTGTGTATCTAATAATTTGTATAATTTCTTGTGCCAAATATTACACTTGTGAATTAGTTTAGAATTTATTTTAAAGCTTTTGTTATGTTTTCAGCAGTAATGTAAGGGTTGTTTTAACTTTTGTATAAATATTCCAGATAAGAAATGCCGTAATTTTTTTGTTTTCTCTGGTCATTTTTTACTTCTCCACAATTATCAAGTTTTATTTGGTTATATTCTTATTGAAAAAAAAAACCTATTTAAGCATTAAAAACAGTTTAAGTGAAACAATTACATTCCAGTATGCTCTAGATCGACTTAAAGTAACGTGTGAAGAAGCTTTATGTTCAAATCTTTCTGTGGAAACAGCTGCTGATGTTCTAACATTGGCTGATATGCATAGTGCAGAGCAGTTGAAAGCTCATGCCATTGATTTTATCAATACGTAAGTAAATTAATTTAGAATTTTTTAGATAGTTCTGATTATTGATTTTGTTACCTTTAATAGATAACTGATCAGTTTATTACTTGTGGTTTTGAAGAAGTATCCTTTAAGTGTGACAGTGGTAAAGATGCTATTTTTCTGTTTTAATATTCTTTAGAGAAATTAAAAATTTTTTTGTATAAAGTGTCTTTAATTTCTCTTTTGTGTTGCCCCACCAGTGACAGTTATATATCTGTGGAAGTGTACCATTAGAAACTGGGTTTCAATACCTGTGGTTGGCAGAGCACAGAAAGCACTTTGTGCAGCTTTCTAGTTAATAACAAAAAACAGCAGCTCGCTAGTGTAGGTTACTAACCTTAATATGGATAATGAGGATATAGTTTTATACTATCTCTGAAAGAAAAATTAACGTTTTTTTTTTTTACATTACTTTTTTTAATATAGATTATTTTGATTTGTACTTAAATATACAGTTGATTAGTGTTTTTCATATAGTTGTATGTGGAGTTTAATGTATTTTGTCCAAACTTTTGTTAGTTTTATGAATATTTGTGTAATTTCAAAGTTACCCGAAATATTTTATTACACATTGTAAATTTGTCTGATATTTTAGGCATGCTACAGATGTATTAGAGACAGCTGGGTTTAAGACAATGATTCATCAACAACCTCATCTCATTGCTGAAGCCTTTCGGGCTCTAGCTACTCAACAGATCCCACCAATAGGCCTGCCTAGGAAGAGAATCAAACAGTCTTGAAGCTAGTAAAACCTTAATGAGTGATATGTAACCTCAATAAATTATTTCCCAGTCATACTTTCAAGAGTGTTCATGCTAACTTTTCAACTTCACCATCATTATATTTGTGTACATAAGACTGCAATATTAGTTGTTGATATATCACTTATTGTTGCTAATTCATGGACAACTGTGTTTGTTATGCCTTTTTTTTTGACGGGTATTGCTGTATCTATTGACTTGGAACAAAATAATGTTCTTCATTGAAAAGATAGTGTGACATGGTTATTTGTGGTACCATACTTTTTACTTGACTTTTAACCAAAAAGACAACTTGTGTATTCAAGTATTATTAGTTTCAATTAATTTGTAGCCCTATTCCTTTTGTCTTTATTGAAGGCAAGTTACATGTGATTTTTTGTTTTGTAAGTTCTTGCGATTCTTGATTAGGTAATATCTGTAGTGATTTGATGTATGAAATGTCATAACTAGGCTGTAAACCAGTGCATTAGGATTCCAGTCACAAATTTCTTTAAAACTGAATTTATTATATGTAAAAGATAAAAACTGGAATTTTATGTAGAATTTCAGATACTGAAATGGAACTCTTAACAAAGTTTAGTCTCCAAAATTTTAATTTAATTATGAAAAAATTGACATCATTTTGTTTTTTGTAATGTCATTTTTTATGAATTTGATTTAATATCTGTATTATTTGAAGGAGAGTAACTAATTTGGAATCTCTTCATCTTTCCATTACAAAAGTCAAGTTTGACGTTGTGTATGTGATTTATATTTTTGAAGATAATTTTATTATTATACTTCAACAAATGGAGGAAAGTGAAATGTTTTTTTGTATCAGTTTATTTTAAAATTGCTTTTTAAAAAGAATCTTCATGTAAATTATTTTAAGTTGATATTTTGTTTACTGGGTATAATTTATTTCTGTAGTAAAATTCTAAAAAAAATTAACAAAATAGAGTATTAGAATATACTTTGATAAGAGTTTTCAGTGTAATTAACAGAATTCCAACACCTTAAAAAACAAAGAAGCAAGATATGTAAGTAGTTTGTAATAACAAAATACAAGCCTGCTAAAAAAAACAAACTTGCAGTGTGGGGGTGGTGTATTTGTTATTGGGACTGTGAATGTATTCCAGTTTTTTATTTTTTCTCAAATATTCAAGCTAAATTACACACCTATCGAGTGGTAACTTTTTTTTGTATTGAAAATGCAACAAGTTTAAATCATGAGTTTTAACAAATAAGAAATTAAATGTTAAAACTGCATTCAGTTTTGGCTTGTGTACATTCATTTGCTAGTTTTATGGTTACTAGTTTGTGACAATATAAGAATATTAGTTTAACATGTTTTAGTAAATGTATGTTTATTTCATATATTTAAATACTGTGAACATCTTCTGGTAGTGATCTGCTTAAAGTTTTATTTTATTAGTTTAAAATTTTCAGTACATCCATTATATCTTACCTTTTGAGATAAGTGATCCTGGTTATTAATTTGAGGCCAGTAAAGCAAGGAATTCTGTCTCAGCTTCAGTGATGTAAATACTCATCTATGTAGCTGTAGTTGTTTCTTATTTTTATCTCATCACTATGCTGACATTTTTTCTGATTAATTTTGACTAATGTAGGATGGTAGGTATCACTGATATGCTTTAGTCTACAGTACTGTGACTATCACTGTAAACCTAAAATATTGGAAGCTACTAATAACATGTCTTTTCCCTTGTACATTACCACAAACTACATTTTTATCAGTTATGAAAAGAAATTAATTTTGTATACCTGGTATGAAACTTAAGGGAATTAATTGGTTTAGTATACGAGTTGCCATAATTTTGAGATTTATGATTAATGTTACCAGGAGAAGTTTAATTTTCTTATTTCAAATACCAGTTGATGTTTAATATATTTAACTTTATTAGGGAGTTTTTGACTGAAAATTAATAGTAATATTAAATTTGATTTATTATAATGCAGCATGTGTATTGTAAAACTGAATCTTTTGATTTTATTCAAATAATTCAACAGCCTAATTACCTGTTTTTTGTTTGTCTTTGTTATCTATGTTCAAACCATTTTTAAACACTATAATCAAGATGTTGTACAAATAATGCTAAACATGTTTAGTGTTTAAATACAAGAATAAATGAAGCCTCACCTAGTATGTTGAAAAAAATCAGGTTTATTTGATTCTTAGCTATAAGTCATTCCAAGTTGTTTATCTATTAGTCTGTATTTGTTACACTTGGAGGTAGTATTTTTGCACCAGACTGTACATTTTACTCTGTACTTTAATTTACAGAGTTGTACATGCTACTTTTATTCACACTTCACATATGGCATCATTGGTCTTTTTTGTATCTTTCTGCTAGTATTTTGTGGGATAAAAGCCACTTCACTCATGCTTCATAATATGCTCTTGTTTAATTACTCAATCCTTTACTCTGTCTTTGCAAGAGTTACTTGCTTAAGTTTGCTGTTGTGCCTTTTCATTTGATTGTGGTAGCAAAGTAAAGGTCAACTTAAATTTTGTTTTGCTTTGTTGATGGCATTAAAACATTAAGTTAGTTCCTGGTACTACCAATATTTGTAGTTGCTTAAGTAATGCTGTGATTTGTGATCACAATGTGTTCATATCGATTTATTCTGTAAAACTCTATGATGCTCATTTGTGATTGTATAGAAATAATTTTTAGCCCTACTCGGTTATGTGTGTTGTTTTAAAAAAATCATTTATAACACAATTTATATTAAAAGTAATTATGAAACTTAGTCTACCATTTGTCATTGATTTCTACAGGTTTCAGGATATTCCACCATTCATCAGTAACCCTGGACAGGGACAAATGAAAGAATATATACTTCATGTAGCTATGAAGTGTACATATATGGATTTCAGATGTTTTACTCTCATATACTATTTGTATTATTGCTACTTAAACAAATCTGACAGTTCAACTTGACAAGCATTGGCAAGAGTTTTTATACTTGTAGAATTCTTTATATATTGAAATCGGTCTAACAATTTTATTTCATTTTTTTTGAGTGGTGCATTAACACAGCATTTGTCTATCAAAACTGTACTCTTTTTTTTTTTTGTTAGAACATACGGTAAGGTTTATTTTTAAAGATTTAAAAAGCTACAAATATCAGGTCTGGGAGTTTATTAAGTGTCCTTACTGCTTTTATGAGAATTCTTAAATGCATACTTGTATCATTCATTGTTAATGGAAGTTAAACAGTTTTACATTTTAAATACCAAAATTTTGTAAACATCCAGTTTGCATTTGATACCATTTCTATTACTTATTTCTGTTTCTTAGTTAAGCCAAGGAGATGACAGATAAGTGCAAAGCTTTGCTAGCGATATGTATAATTAATACTACTATTACTGTTTTTTATATTTGTACAGTATTATAATGTTACATTCTAGTATCCTGTTTCTAAGCATATATTCATAAAAACATTTAAAAATTTTTCCATTAGTAGAAGAGGAAAAAAAAATGTTAACTGGTCAGTTGAAAAAAATTCAACAAAGATCTTTAATGTAAAAATACCTGCTGGTTCAAACTGTGTGCATCCTAAGACTAACTGTTGATCTCAAGATTTTCGACTGGTAGTACAAAAGGTATTCTCAGTGTTTGTACATAATATCTTCCATATGATTATAAATATATATTGGTGTGTGACTTCTGTGTTAATTCTCACATTTTTGTTTCAAGTGTTTCAGTTAAAATTCCTCAGATTCATGTTTTGTTTTTGAAATCTTGTCAGTGACAGCTGAGTGTAATGATGTCACTGATACTTCATGGTGCCAATGCACTTTAATGAAAATGTTGCAAGTTTTATACCTTTTAGAATTTCTATTTAATTCTGGGCACAAATTTATGAATGGAAACAAGGGCTTGTAGGGTTTTGTACAGCATTTGTAGAAATGTTCCCAAACGTTGTACATTTGTTGGATGTTTCTTTCAATAAAAATGTCTGTTTCTCACTGAATGTTTTTTGTTTTTTTTTCAAACAAATAATTTCTAGTTGCGCACAGTTTTGGCTTAGAAATATATTTAAATAAGCAGTAAATTTTATATCATTTAAAATGCTTTTCAGTCCATTTCAATAGACTAACAAATGTAGTACTCCCAAGAGAAGTTTTCTTTGTATCCTGAATTGTATATGATATTTTATACATCATTTATAAAAATATAAAGTACAAACATTACTTCAATAGTTTTACAGCGACATGTAAAATAATATTTTTCACTCAGGGCAAACTGACATCTTACATAAGAATTTTTTGTGGTTTTGTATTTTTTTCAGTCTATAAATATAAAACAAATTCCTTTATTATAGTTTGAGACTTATACAAACAAAAGGATTGAAAATTTTGATATTTATATGCTTGTGACGAATTCTGATTCCAGTTTAAATGATGCTGGAAGGTTTATTCTTTAACTGTATCCCATTGATTAAGGATTATCGTTTGGAGTTTATTGATAGAGGATCTAGGGGATTATAATTGCACGGGAACTTAAGTTAATCCTAAATAAGGATTGGGATCCGTAGATTTCACTAATTAAGAATAATTCTTGAACAAAGTTAACTGACACGTTTTACGAAACATGCTCCTACATGGTGGTATGGCTTGTTTATGACTCTCACAACCCAGGATAATATTATGAACTACTTTGTTACTTATTTCAAACCATACACAAACTATGTATACAAAATTGAATAAGAATTTTTTTTGTTTATGAAGAGAAAGGTAATTTGTGTTTTGAATGATTTTTCTCTTTGTGAAAGTCACTGACTAGTCTGGTTCAGATTTTTTCTACTCGCTTGTTGCGGGCATAATTTTAATTGCTAACAATTTTAACTCTTAATTTCATTACGTATTAGAGCATCCCATAAGTAATGCCCGAAAATTTAATACAGAAAGTGCATCATCATTTCTGTCTTTGTAGAAGGCTTTAATGACTGAAATATATAGTAGGACATGTTTAAAAATTTCAGACAAAAGAAACTAATCAAACTTCATTTTTTCAGATCATTAATTGAATGAACTCTTACGAAGATGGATGTGTCTGAGGAGCATCTTAGGCATATTATGCTTTATGAGTTTTAAAAAAGCATTAGTAGTGGCAGAAACTACACGAAACATTCAAGGTCTTTATGATGCGGAGTCTCAAAGAAAGAAAATGTCAGAGGTGGTCACAGAAGTTTAGATCAAGTGACTACAGCTTGAGTGATGCGCTACGTTCAAGTCGTCCTACTGGGTTTAATGATGATGTGCTGTTGGCTACACTTAATGAAGATTGTGCTGTAACAGTTGAACTAGCATAGAAGCCTAATTCCACCCACTTAACAGTTCACCATCATCTGTAACAGCTTGGAAAAGTGTCAAAACTTGGAAATGGGTTTCCCATAATTTGACAGAAGCCAACTTTAGAGCAAGAGTGGATATTTGCACTTCTCTGCACTCTCTTGAACGTAACTCGCCTTTTGTGGACAAGTCAGTGACTGGAGATAAAAAATTGGTATGTTATAAAAAGTTAGCGCCGCAGACAATGGATCAGTGCAGTTAAACTGGCTAAAGTACAGCCCACAATGGACCTCTCCACCTTAGGAAAGTCTTGTTAAGCGTTTGATGGGATATTGTTGGTGTGATCCACTTTGAGTTGCTGCCACAAAGTGTAACTATTATCTCAAACTTATGTTATTAACAGCTTGAGCGCTTGAATGTTGCACTGAAAGAAAAGAGGCCTGCTTTGATCAGTCATAAAGGTGTTGTGTTACATCAGGATAATGCACGGCCTTACATAGTAAGGATACCATCTGCAAAGTCTAAACGAGCTAGACTGAGAAGAAGCTCCATATCCCCCTTATTCTCCAGATCTTGCCCCATCTTATTATCCTTTATTCCAAAGTTTGAAGAACTATCTTGATGGAAAAGAGCTTGAAAAACACGAATATATGAAAGCTACACTCTACATTCTTTTCCTCTAAACTCCAAGACTTTTATAAAAGTGGCGTTCAGATACTTGTAAATCGTTGGCAGGAAATAATAATAATGGAACATACATTATTGATTAAATAACATTTAAAAGCGTTTGAAATCCTTTTTGAACGTAAGATCGGATGTTACTTAAGGGATGGCCTGATAGCAAAAACAACTTCTATGGCCTTGTAAGAGACAGTAGGTTTAGTCGTAAGTACTTTTAATAGTATGGTGTACAGTTGTTATCGCAGGGTTAAGGAACGTAAGCGAATATATTTTATCTGGAATAACTTACTCAAAGTAATGATTACCGTAATTTTAGAAATTATATATCTCACTGCTATATTTGTAATTAGACATTTGTTTGTAATCTTATTTAATTTAGTTAAGGTTTCCTGAATTTTTGTTGATAATTGAATTATGTGGTGTCATTCCCAACACTAACTACAAAACTCCATGATCTTGTTCCTATAGGGCCTGGCATGGCCGAGCGCGTAAGGCGTGCGACTCGTAATCCAAGGGTCGCGGGTTCGCGCCCGCGTCGCGCTAAACATGCTCGCTTTCCCAGCCGTGGGGGTGTATAATGTGACGGTCAATCCCACTATTCGTTGGTAAAAGAGTAGCCCAAGAGTTGGCGGTGGGTGGTGATGACTAGCTGCCTTTCCTCTAGTCTTACACTTCTAAATTAGGGACGGCTAGCAAAGATAGCCCTCGAGTAGCTTTGTGCAAAATTCCAAAACAAACAAACAAATCTTGTTCCAATAACTGTTATACACATTTAATCCAAATATTAGTGTTGTGTACTCTGTTCAGTAATCATGATTTATATAAGTTATTAACCATCCTTTTAAGAATCCTTAAGTAAAAGAAAAACAAAAAATCGCACTAAATTTGCCATATCCAATGCAAACGAAGCCTTTCCTTCAATACCAGGGTTCGTCAGACCATTTTTATAACTTAAGGTCACTAGTTTGTGTGAAGTGACTGGGTTACTTTTTATGTTCACATTTATCTAGTTTGATCATGTACTGTTGTTTTTATATATCTGCTGAAACTAATTTATTCAAATACTAATTAACACCATTATTTATTACTTTATTAATTATTAGATATACTAGTTACCTGTTGCATTGATTTTCGCATGGATGAAGTGACTAACTTGCACATACAGACATGCTATCTTTCTTGCATGTGCTTTCGAGCTTTGTATGCCACTAGCCTTGAGATATATCCCACGTACATTCATTTGCTAAACATTAACTGTACTGGTGTTTTTGATGGTGTCATCGTGCACAAAAGCCCTCCACCAATAGAAAGGCGAAACAACCACCATGTGCATTAACTCCTTTTTTGCGTTCTCACTTGTGGTAATGCTGTTCTTTTACTTTTTATTTGACCCAGACCTGTTAACATTTTGTTCAAATTCAATTTGTTGAGACTTGGATTTGTTAATGAAATTTTGTTTTCCCACCTTTATTATAATAAATTCTCAAGTGACACTGATTCAGCTTTGTCTTATGTGAGAAATGATATTACTCGCACAGGTTCTATCTACTCTAGCGTCAGGGGAATTGTCGACTGAGGCGGATGTCACAGTTATTGTCCAGCAAAGTTTGGTGTTTATTATGTATGTTAGGCCTTCTTTTCTTGTCCATTCTTCTGAAATTCCTCCTTTAATTTGGGTTTTAATTGGAGAACGGCAAATTTGATCCTGTCAAAAGTTCTCTGCCTTCCGTACTGTTTCAAGACTTGATTTCTGAGGCATATTCCTTTTCTTTTTTCATTCCTGTCATATTTTTCAGAAACTTTGCTTAACAATCCTTACCCTCAAGATTATCTTCTCATTATCACAGGACATTTGAGTTCATGCTGAATATTTTCTTGAGTAACTTATTCCTTACCATGTGCCTTGTTCTCTTTGCCTTTCTTATTCTTATATCCTCGCTTACAATCATCCCTACTTTGACTTTCTTGATTCTCAAAATATTTTTAATCACCATTGCCTGTTGGAGGAGAAGACCTCTCTCTCCTGTTTGTTTCATTCTTCAGTACTTAATTGTCATGTCTTAGTCTTTTTTTCCCCACCCTTTTTCATTGTTAGATTCCCCTGTATTATGTGTCTGGGGCATTTCCTCATACTCCAGATCAGTTTTGCGGCTGAGTTCTTTCTCTTCTATTTTACCACTATGGTCTACACTATTCATTCTGCCCTATTCCTGGTTGCTTCATTCTTTTGCTGTTGGGAGTTGTTAGGTAGGGGTACACTCCTTACTGTTGTGCCTCATCTGCTTTCAGTCTACATGTTCTTTGTGAGGCTCCCTTTCTTTGCTGTCATTTCTTTGATGGTGTTTCTGTTGCAATGGAGACCCAGGCTAAGGCAGCTTGACATCAGCCCTTATCTTCTTTGGTTTCTCCCTTTTCAAAACCTTGGATTTCAACTCCAGTTCTGTGACCAAGGTCATTCTACTCTCCATCGTACAGGATTTCCTTCTTTTGCTGTCCACCTAATGATCACTGTCAGGTCTATTACACATCTCATTAGTGATTATTTTATCACTTCAGAACCCGTTGGTACCCATCTATTTATATGGGTTTGCCAACCTTTGGTCACAGATTTCTTCTACCAGATCAGTTCAAGTCATCACATGGTCTGTTTATCCACTTTTCATATTTACCCCTCCTTTTTTCTTCTCTTTCATTTGATCTTGTCTATCTTCAGTATGTTGAATAGGCAGTACTAGATGTTTTCACCAAGCATTCCATTGAGAACGTAATTCTGATCTGGGTTTTTACTTTCATTTCTTTGTGGTCTTGAAGAAAACTGCCACGACTTCTATATTGGAGAAACAAGTAGAAAAATGGAAACCAGATTCAAAGAACATAAAAAGTCACCTTCACACGTTTTCGAACACTGCAAGTCAAATGGACACAACATAACCATAGAAAACACTAAAATACTAAATAAAGAAACAAACATAAACAAACGCAAAATTAAAGAAGCCTTACTTATACAACAACTTAAACCCAAAATAAACCAATATAAAGGAACGCATTTATACCTATATTAATATTATAGATAAAATTATATAATCAAACATCTAACCCCGCCCTCTACATTACGACACTCAGTTACACAACCCCTTCCAAACATGTGGTCAGCTTCCGGTCAGTTACCTCTTTCTTTGTGAACCTGACGATGACCGAAGAAGGTCGAAACGTTGTTCGCTCTTCTATTTGAAATATTTTCTCAACCCAAACGAGCCGTTTTTGCATATAAAATTTTGAACTCTTTGTCTTCATATTCCAATTGCTCCATTCTCCAGAAATTTTCTACAGGTTATTCACAAGAATCGTGTCTTTCAATTTTGTGGCCTTTTCTTTGACATAATGTCAGCTCCTTACATCATCAGTCAAGTCCTGAGGACATTCTTCACATAAAATTCGTTATATGTGTCATTCTCTTTATTCTCAGTTTTCCTTGTCTTTGGATGAAATACTCCAAGTGAGCATGTGGATGTTCTCTGCATATTCATTTCATTATCTTCACTATCTAGCTGTTTTGTCTTTTGCTGGATTTTTGCTTCTACTGGTCACCATTCTTCAACTGACTCGCTATCTTTGAGATAGATAAGAGCATTTATGTTTTTCATTTCTCTCTCTTTTTGTCGTTCAAGATCCCTCCAGGTAGCTAGTATTACCTTCCACAGTATACTTGCTTCCCGAAATCTCAATCAAGCCAGGATAATGGAAAGCATTACTGAAAAGTGGAATGTTCTACAGGACCACTTGAGGCATTCTCATGGTGTATATATATATATATATTTATCCAGTTATGTGATCCAAATCATACTGGTTTCATTGGCTTGCACTTGCTGGCTTTCTAAAATGAGAATTCACCTCGCTCGTTATACTTTTTCTAGTAAAAGACCTTTCTGGCTGACATCTTGATAGGATCACAATGCTTTTCTGGGTCTCCCCAATGCGAATTTTCCTCTATCTTTCTTTTAATGGAGCTTAAGAAACGATTGCTTCTTACTAGATTGTAGCTGCTGCGGTGATGATGAACCATGAAAAATCCTTACTATTTAGACTTGGTGAAAATTGTAATGATATTGAAACTTTTTCTGCATATTGCAAGTCAGCTCTTGCAAATATTAGCACATATACAATGTGTCCTCATCACAGATTGCTTAGTATAATTGAGACAGGCACAGACTTTATGACCTGATTGTGCTCTAAGCACTAATCATACTTGTATATCGAATACTCTTTTGCGGGTACTCAGCCATGTTTTTCGGTTCATTTGCTCCTTTTCCCTTCTAATTTAAGTAAGGAGTTATACCCTGGTCGAGACAAGATGTGATCTCCCATTAATATGGCTCTGTCGAATCCCTACCATTGGATATCACACTCCATGGGTTTTCCTTTTGGATTTTTTTTTTATGAAGCTAATATAGGTTTTAAATATTCTACATTTGTTTTTCCATCTAACATGGGATTCTAGCATTGCTATGTGCAAAAGTGTCATTGTCTCACAAGTTACCATTTTCCTAATCTGAAAATGTATTTCCTTTGCACACATTCCAACCATGCCTTTTAATTTCCTATGCATATTGCTTTGTTTTCTCTCATCGGAAAATGACGTTATCACGAGCACAAGTGCACAAAGAGAATTACTGCACATGGAGCTTGTGGTAGCCCTTTTGTTGGTAGGGAGCTTTTGTCACTTAATGTCATCACGCACCAGTGAAGTTCACGTTAATTACGTGCATTTCGGTAGGAACTATCTCGAGGCTAGTGGCATGCAACTCACATAGACGCGTACACGGGGAAGGTAAGATGCTCATCTCCACTCACACAGATGCTATCGGAAATATTTTCAGATTCAGAAAATGTAAACATTTAGTAGTTAGTAACTCAATGCACACCATTTTAAGCAAATGAAAAGTCCAGAAAGAAGGCTATTATATCTGGGAGTGGAAAGTTGTAATCAAATATCAGTACTGAATGTGTACATGCAACACTATGTTTATCATAATACGCGTTTTATATTGTTTATAACATTATGGTACACGTGTCTGTTGGGTATTATTTAAAACTTCTGGTAAGCTGTTGTTGTTGTTGTTGTTGTTTTGAATTAAGCACAAAGCTACACAATGGGCTATCTGTGCTCTGCCCACCACGGGTATCGAAACCCGGATTTTAGCGTGTAAGTCCGCAGACATACCGCTGAGCCACTGGGGGGCTCTGGTAAGCTATAAATTATTTCTATAATAATAACTATAGACATTAGGCATTTGATATTAGGTAGCTATTTATATGTCACGAAAAACAGTAATCTGTAACACACAACATGAAAATGTTGTGCAGGATTGTCTGATGTATTGCAGATGTTTGACCATAAAAGGAAAACTATAATAAGTATGAACCAAAGATACATTTTAATTGGTGTTGAGACATAGATGTTGCATTGACTCAAACAGATGCTATCATAGAAGAGATGAAAAAGACCTGAGAATGTCTGTATGAACTTCAGTAGAGACTGAACACAAGATTTATGTCTATAAACTAGTACCATTACAACAATGATAAAGCTATTGGAATGTTTACATCAGCTTCATTAGAGACTGGGAATGCATCCCGTAAATATTAGTAAGGAAATCAGAGAGATTTAACAGAACTTTGATATGAAGAAACAAAGAGAGAGAGATATAGAAACAAACTGCCGATTTACCTTTTTTTTTATGACTGACTATTGGAGTTTTTGTTGTTGTTTTTTGTCCCCAGAACTATAATGAGTCTGCAAAATTTATCCATTTAAAGTGACATATTTACTTGCGAGTTAGATGTATATACTACTTAGGAAGTCATAAGAATACTAAAAGAATTGGTACAAAACTCCCATGTTTTCAGCTGAAAGTCAGTGTAATGCATCTATAAGAAATGCCATCAACTTGCTGCTACTGACCATGTTAAAGAGTGGAACTGCCAAGTCAATGTCTCCCTTGCAAGAACCAGAAATGTGTTCTTGCTCGAGCTCCAGGTAACTAATCATTGCTGTCTCTCTGAAATCGAATAATGTGGTTATGATTTGATGTAAAACAAATAATATGGAGGAGAGCTTGTGAAATACAGTAGGTATTAGGATATGTCAACTAAGGTTTTAACAAATAGTTTGGTGATAAAAGTGACGAACTTAATAAGTATTGTAATTATTCTATGAAATTGTGGTCACTCATAATGAATTATTTGATTTTTTTTATGTAAAAGCACATCACCATACTTTTGCCAAGGTTAATGTAAAAACAATAGAATTATTATACGAAAAATTGATGTGAATTTTGAAATTTGTCTGGAAGTCAATTCTTTAGTTCCACAAGTTAATAACTTGTGTGCTTCAATTGTGAAAGTAACTGGGATTTAAATAATTTTATTGTAGCTCCATTAAGTCGAACTCTCTGAATAGTTAGCGCACACAGACTAATACACTTAATTTTTTTTGATGAAACAATTCTGAATGCCATTTCTAGGTTGTCATCTTTTCTGATTTAGCATTCTAAAGAACATATTTCATCTGAAGCACCAACATCAACTAACTGTTTTTATTGGTCTACTTTTAGTCATGAACTTTCTCAAGACAATGACGCTGCATAAATAAAGATGCGAGATAGAATCAAACTTGTGATCAGGGATTTAAAATATGTGCAATTGTGAGAAATTACTCAGATTCCAATTTCTTTGATTATCTATCTCTTGAAAGTTCTAACTGGTGGCTTTAGAGTCTCCATCAGTTTAACTCTTATTTTACACCTAGTGTAGCTAGTATGTTTGTTGTAATGTTTTTTGCGGTAAATGGTTTGGTTTTGCAACGTAAAGTTAGTTGAAATCAGTATGTAATCCTGTGAAACTATTGTAACACTGTCCGCCTTTGTAAAGAACATGTAACAGAAATAAATATAAGAAAAATGAAAACTATAAACGCATTTTGAGATAAGTTCAAATTCGTATGTAGTCCTCTCTGCCGTTGTAAAACATACGTAATTAAATATATAAGCACAAATTATAAAGTTGATGGTTATTAAAAATTAAAATAACAATTTAATGTTTTACCTGTTGAGCAAAATTGAGATTGTAATGAAACTTTTCAGTACAAATAATTATAAATGTCAAGTTACACAGATTAGATAAATTATTGATTTTAAGATGTTACTACAAAGTTGACATGCTGGATCAGTTGACCTACATCAAGGCCCGGCAATGCCAGGTGGTTAAGACTTGTTGTTTTGAATTAAGCACAAAGCTACACAATGGGCTATCTGTGCTCTGCCCACCACGAGTATCGAAACCCAGATTTTAGCGTGTAAGTCCTCAGACATACCGCTGAGCCACTGGGGGGCATGTGGTTAAGACACTTGACTCGTAATTCGAGGGTCGCGGGTTAGAATTCCCATTATACCAAAATGCTCGACTTTTCAGCCATGGGGGTGTTATAATGTTTGATCAATCCCTTTATTTATTGGTTAAAGAGTACATCAAGAATGGGCGGTGGGTGATGATGACTAGCTGCCTTCTGTCTAGTCTTACACTGATAAATTAGGAATGGCTAGCACAGATAGCCTTCATGTAGCTTTGCGCGAAATTCTAAACAAACCACACCTACTTCACTCTCTATCTGCGAGCTAGTCGTATAAATGCACCCTGTGGTGCCACGTCGTTGACGTTAACATCTCTCGTGCCGATTACGTAAATGTTACGTAATTCTCAGGACGACAGGGTCATGTCTTATCTACTATTAAAATTAACTTAATCAAACAAATAACAGTTTTATTTAATTTCTAATAGTTATCGAAGTGCATTGTTAGCTATAAATGTTTTTATTGTTTACTTCTTGAGATTAATATTGATAATCTGTGTTAGGAAAACGTTATTTTTTAACAGGACAATACAACATTACAAGTTTTGTGTACAAGATTTGTAAACGTTTTGTGTTAATATTGAGAGCTTACTGTTAGTACAGGGTGGTCGCTAGAAAAGCGGAAAATTTGTCAAACAGCTATTTATTTTTACAAAGAATAACTTACAAAGTTTTTAAAGGCATATGTTATATTACACTCGTAGATGCTCAAAATGCATTTTATGATGTTAAAATCATGCATTTTATTCATGATGTAAAGAAATCAAAATAGAAATGAGTAAGCACGCATTTTATTCATGATCTCATCTGACCCTCAAATTTTCCGCTTTTCTAGCGACCACCCTGTAGTTGTACTTAAATTTCAGACTAACAGGAGTGCCACTCGCAAACTTGCTTTTGTTGCAACTTCATTTTTGGCTTTCTTCCTCTTCAGTAAAAATGTTATGATGATAAGTTACATTTAAAGGTTTCGAATTTTTCTGTAGCTTTCCCGTGAAGTGAGATTTGTTTGAGTACTTGGTTTTGTAACGTCTACGAATGTTGTATCATTTTAGTACTGTGATAGTCTCGTTGCATATAAAGCACGTACCGCCATGGCAGGTGGGTTAAGGCGTTGGACTAGTAATCTGAGAGTCGCGGATTCTAATCCCCGTCACCTCAAACATACGCGCCCTTTCAGCCGTTGGGGTGTTATAATGTAAACAATCAGTCCCGTTATTCGTTGGTAAAAAGAGTAGCCCAAACGTTGGCGGTGGGTGATGGTGGTGAATAGCTACCTTCTTTCTAGTCTTACATTGCTAAATTAGAGACGGCTAGCGCAGATAGCTTTCGTGTAGCTTTGCACGAAATTAAAAAAAGAACAAAAACAACACAAAACAAATATATAAAGCACAACGCTTTGTTACATGATTCAACAACGAAGTAGTCCACACTTATCCTTCTTTAAAAATACGACATTCAGAGTCAAATTTTCTCTTTTTCTCTTGTTCCTACAAGGAACTCGAACATAAAGTAAACATCAGCATTCACTGACACACACTGATGTATCATTCAAAAGGTAAATGTAGAATATTTCGTGGCAGTGGGATCGATAAGTGAGATGACTCAATACTAAGTAATACAATGTTTTCTTGCAAATAGAAAAATTGCACCTAGATTACTTTTGCTCAGTTACATTTTATTTTGTTTTGTTTTCATATCATTAAAAATTGTATTAGTGTTTTAATAGTCTGTTAGCGGGTTGTATAAACCGATGTCGCGGGTCGGATGTGGCTTGCTGGCCGAAGTCCTGAAATGGTAGATATAATCTCGTTCTGTAATCTTCTACGCAAGTACATAAAATATTTCGCGTGTACACTACAGGTTCACTCTCCACACTATTCTGTAGTTACACCGACTAAATTATATTACGTCCCCTACATTTCGTAATATTAAAATTAAACAGAGATTTTAACAGCAATTTAAGTTTAAAGGTAAGTAAAGTCCTTTTACAGAAAAAAACATCGTTCTGTAAAAAAAATGTTAGGGTTAGAATTACATTAAACATCTTTTGTAATTACTGACCTTTATGATGAGAATATTTATAGACACATTAATTTTAAATTTACAAATAAAAACAAAATAAAATATAGTGACTTTTATTTAAGAATTATCCTTCTTAATGGTTTGTGTATTCATTCCTAGTAGTATTTAATAAGAATCGGTTTGTTTTATAAAATTATAAACCAGGTTTTATAATACCCTGCTGCCTAGGTTACCAGATAAAATACTATAAATTACATTTCCAACATAAACACCATCTGATTCATGGACACGAGTCATTCGCGATCACAGAATAAGTCCCATTGAAAGTCATAGGAATTTTGGCCTGAACGGGAACCAAATCAGAGGTAAAACACTTAAAAGTTTTTCGCTATGACAAATTAATTTGTGTTTGTACAAAAACACTTGAAAGCTCTTAACAACCATACCGATTAAATTAATAAAATTTCAAACTCTACGTTCATCAAGGAGAACAGAATGTGCCCGTTACAAGATTGTGTTGTCAGTGTGTGTGGGTGTGAATTTTGTCAAGTAAGAATATTTATATGAGAAGGAAAAGAGGTAAAAGTTGATCGAGCTTTTATTTCTGTTTGGGCCAGCTTATCCTGATAGTTAGGGTGCACGACTCGCGCCAGCTTATCCTGATAGTTAGGGTACACGACTCGCATTCGGCGAATGACAAGTTTGAATGTGTATCAAACATGCTCCCGTTTCAGCCGGGAAAATACTGTAAAATGAGGGTCAATTTTACTATTCATTTATACAATATTATCCCATAAATTGGAGGTTGGTGTTGTTGACTAGCTGCCTTCACTCTAGTCTAATACTGCTAAATTAAGGACGGCGAGTATAGCACTCGTGTAGTTTTCCGTGAACCTAGAACATTGTGATATCACGACATTTTACTGCCGATCATTTAACTACCATAGTAAATGGGTACCGGTATATTTTACTGTAATCAAATAAAATCATTTCCTTGAACAGTGAATGAATGTATTCTAAAAAAACTAGGGGGCTCAGCATAGCTAGGTAGTTAAAGCACTACAATCGTAATCTGAGAGTCGCTGGTTCGAATTCCCATCATACCAAATATGCTTGCCATTTCAGCTGTGGGGAGCGTTATATGTTACGATCAATCCCATTATTCGTTAGTAAAAGAGTAGCCCAAGAGTTGGCGGTAGATGTTGATGACTAGTTGCTTTCTCTCTGGTCTTCCACTGATAAATTGGGGACGTCTAGCTCAGATAGCCGTCGTGTAACTTTGCGCGAAATTCAAACAAAACCCAACTGAAAGACAAGGGTGAACTAATTAAATATCTTACTCGACTTGATTGAAAGTAAAACGTAATTACACAGTAACTGAATAAGTTGCTTGGCGGAATTATATCATTATGCAGCATATACGTACACTATTATTTAAGTTTGCACAGGTACAAATTTTACAACGTGCAATTTTCGTGTTTAGTTTTATTGATGTAGTAATGGTGTGTATGTTTTTTTAGAACAAAGCTACATCGGGCTATCTGCTGAGTCTACGGCGTAGTAATGGTGGCTTTTATAATATTCCGATAATATAATTTCTGTTCGTGCAGAAAAACTATAAGTGAAATAATTAATGGTACATCGTTTGTCGACATTCATTGTTTACCTGGCATCATTTTAACATAAATAATAGAGATAACTACACATGTAATCATGGACAGTAAGATGTATTTCTTCCCACTAGATTCTAGCTATGTTCATGTAAACCGTACAAACTTTAATGATATTATTATAAAAACTTTCGAAATACCAAATGTGTGGAAGATCTTTTCTCAAACATAATCCTCTTTGAAAATGATGGAACATTAAAGTATTCTAAAGACGACTGCTATGGATATTAAAACTTTAATTCAAATAAAGCACATTTCCACATTCTAAGGTTATCAGAAAGTCGAAAAGTTGTTCTGTACTTCACTTTAATTAATCTTTTGATGCCCATACCAGTCGTCCGTAGAGTACATTTTTACTTGAAGTGTTTGTTTGTCTTTGAATTTCGCACACAACTTCACTGCGCTAGCCGTCCGTAATTTTGCAGTGTAAGACTTGAGGGAAAGGAACTAGTCATCATCACCCACCGCCGACTCATGGGCTACTCTTGTACCAACGTATAGTGGGATTGATCATAACATTATAACGCCCCCACGGCTGACAGGGCGAGCATGTTTAGTGTGACGGGGATTCGAACCCGCAACCCTCAGATTACGAGTCGAACGCCTTTATCCACCTGACCATGACGGTCCTAATTCAAGTGAGTTTCTTCTCATCATGAATGAGAGAATATTAGTTTCGACTGAGTATTTGTTGTTAAGCACATGTATTATCTGTGCTTTGCCTACTACATTTATTTAAACTATGTTTCTCGCGTTATGTTCGAGACTCTTTGATGTGACACTAGGGTAGAAAGAAGAGATGTTGAAGAGATTTTAGATTTTAAAAAAACTCGTATACTCAAAGTTAAAGGAACATTTTGTTTGTTGGATTTTTCAAACATCATAATATTTACAGCTATTCTAAAGCATATGTATATTGGAAATTTCATAGAAAAATGATATTTGAAAAAAGCAGTTCTTTAAAATCCGGTTTCTGTTTTGATTCATAACTCTGAATTTATTATTCATATGTGTAGTTGTAGTTCTGACACTGGCTAAATTCTTGCTTGGTGGTATCAAACAGTATAGAGACATTCTTCTACTAGGTAACTGGTGTGGTTTGACACACCAGTTGTCAGTATCGGGAGCCAGAAATGGTAAGACCAAAATCTTCAATGCCGTTGGTGTTTTTCGGTTCGGTGAACAAATAATATTATTATATAAGTAACTTTTGTTGTTGTTTCGAATTAAGCACAAAGCTACACAATGGGCTATCTGTGCTCTGCCCACTACGGGTATCGAAACCCGGATTTTAGCGTGTAAGTCCGCAGACATACCGCTGAGTCACTGTAAGGGAGTTACTGAGTTACTGTAAGTAACACTAAAGATGTCCTAAATTACCTATGACGTCAGTGATTTCCAGGTTCTATTTCGTTTGTTGTTTTTTGATAAATTTCTTTCTTCTTCAAACACAATTCGCCTTCAGTTTTGACTGGACACAATTGGTTAAATAAATATCCTGCAACTTGACGAATAATCTTCAAGAAACAATTAAAAAAGCGGAAAATGAGTGAAATATCCCTGAAACGAGTGCTTATACAAGTGATGCCTTTAAGGCTAGTAGGGGGTGGTTTGAAAAATTTAGGAACAGAAGTGGCATACATAGTGTGATGATACATGGGGAGGGTGCCAGGCAGAAACAAACCTTATTAGAGAAGTTTTTAGTGAGAAATAGGTCCAGTGAGTCTCAAGCAGGTTGTAGCGGTGCAAAGCGACAGAAAAGAGAAAGAACACCAAAAGAAGAGTTTCCTGACGTTTTTATGGAAGTTGACACCCCTTCCAAACAATAATAGCCCTCCTACTCTTCATGTTTCTCACCACCTTTCACTTACGCCATCAGCTCTTCTTAGCACAGGTAAAGTGTAGTTTAATTTTCATTTATTGTTTTTTATTGTGTTTATATTTTTTGTAGTTGACTTTATGCATGTAAGTATTATTATATAGGTATAAATAAGCAATATTTTTACTTAAAATACTTAATGCGTAATTTTTGGAGGTCTGTAACGGATTAATTTAATTTAAAGTAATTCTTATCGGAAAAATTGACTCGGTTTTCGAACAACATTCTGGAACGGATTTCTTTCGAGAACAGAGGTGCCACTGTATTGATATCAGAATCAGTTGCTCAAGCAATTACCTGATGTAAGTGTCAATTGGTCAATCTGACTTGTAACCTACCACCGTTAACAAGTGTGTTTGTGCTCAACAGAACAAGTAGTCATTATTCAAAGGCAAAAACTGTTTTGATAAAGGTAGTAAAAGCCAAAACCACAACTATCCACTGGTACCGCATCGGTAAGTTTTCGGATGTATAACCTTGTTCATGTGCAAAAACACGATACCGGTTTATGTACATTATGTAGTAAAGACACGGAGACAGTGAGACACTTATATTGCCTGTGACCAATGGTTAAACACAAGTATTTGATATTATTTTATTTGTCCCGGCATGGCCAGTAGGGTTAAGGCGTTCGACTCGTAACCTGAGGGTCGAGGGTTC
This sequence comes from Carcinoscorpius rotundicauda, assembly GCA_011833715.1. Taxonomy (NCBI): domain Eukaryota; kingdom Metazoa; phylum Arthropoda; class Merostomata; order Xiphosura; family Limulidae; genus Carcinoscorpius; species Carcinoscorpius rotundicauda. The sequence goes on along the minus strand of CM022399.1, from coordinate 52,492,325 downwards.
AAATTCCCGTCGCACCAAACACGCTCGCCTTTCAACCGTCGGGGCGTTATAAATTGACGGTCAATCTCACTATTCGTTGGAAAAAGAGTAGTCCAAGAGTTGGCGGTGAGTGGTGATGACTAGCTGCTTTCCCTCTGGTCTTACACTGCTAAACTAGGGAATTCTAATGCAGATACCCTTTGTGTAGCTTTGCGCGAAATTCAAAACAAACCAAACTATTTTATTTATCACTCGAAAATCAGTATCAATTCATCAGATAAAATGGATTATTGTGGAAGGATTTCTTAATGGTTTACAAAAAATGAAAACATCTGAAGTGTATTTTTTATTGCTTTAACCAGATATTGTTTATGACTGTTAGAAATGTGCTTAGCTTCAAATGTTCATTTAAATTTCATGTCCTTTTATAAGACACAATTTGTTTGTTTGAATTTCATGCAAAGCTACATAGGGGCTATCTGCGCTAGCCGTTCCTTATTTAGCAGTGTAAGATTAGAAGGACGGTAGCTAGTCATCACCACCCACCGTGAGCTTTTAGACTACTCTTTGACCAACGAATAGTGGGATTGGCCATCAAATTATAATGCCTTCACGACTGAAAAGGATTCACAAAACTGAAATCTGGGTATCGATACGCGTGGTGGACAGAGTACAGAGGACACTTTTTTCTGTGCTTAATTACAAGTCTTTCGTAATTACAACTCCTGTAATTTTAATTCTATATCTTTGATATATGCTCCGATCAGTTCGAATACAATTTTTTTTCTGTTACTAATTATTCCTGTCATTCTTCAGAAATGTGTAAATCACGATTGTATTTATGCGAGTAAAATACACTAAATCCAATATTATAACTCATCACTACTTAATTATTTTTCATAATTTTATATATGCTCCGATCAGCTCAAATACAATTTTTTTATGTTACTAATTATTCCTGTCATTCTTCTGAAATGTGTAAATCACGATTGTATTTATGCGAGTAAAATACACTAAATACAATATATTACTCATTACTAATTAATTATTTTGCATAACTTATGTAATTTGTATTAAGTAATGTTAAGCGGTTACCTTATTAAATTAAATGTAACATAACGTAACTCTACTACAAATATCTAACACACTATTCAAGTAACAAAAGTTCATTTTTCAATCTATAATTACTGCTAATCCTGTTAGAGACGTGTTTCAAACTAAAAAGTAATTATTTTTTATCGTTTAAACAAAATGTGCACATGAACTCACGACTAATAACGGTATTTACATAAACTTCCATAAAATATTGTGTTTAATATATAGATACGTGCTGCTGATATCATAAGTCAAATATATTCTGATTTTTAAACATAACTTAATCTTTCTGGCATTTACTAGGATAGTGGTCAAGTTTCAATTAAACTGAAACTGTTTCTGTTGAAACAAGTTTTAATGACTTGGTGAAACTTTTTAACTTTAGGATTAATTTGTTAATTAATTCAATGTTGTGTTCATTACAAATTTATTTTTGTTATGAAGAGGAATATATAAGGGAGTGAAAAATAGAAAAACGTCATTTCATGTTGCTGCGGTTCTTGTGTTTCACTCTTCACGTGTAGTCGTAGCTAAAATCAGTTAAAAACTGAATTCCGATGTTTATTTGTTGTTTTTTTACACTGGGTATCAAATCCCGGATTTTAGCGTTAAAAGTCCATAAACTTACTGCCATCCAACTTGAGGGACAAATTCTAACGTAGCTGAGATAGACAACCCCCAAATATTGTTTGTTTGTTTTGTTTTTTTGAATTTCACACAAAGCTACTCGAGGGCTATTTGTGTTAGCCGTCCATAATTTAGCAAACAAAGTTTGGTTTGCCGACTTGATCACAAAGATGAACACTGATAATTAGTTAAGTGAGAATATCACTAGGGGTTCAGATGGGTGTGTCTGTTTTTACACACAATTATCCGTCTTTCGAAACGCGCGAAGGATAAACAATCTAGATGCATACTAAAATGGATTTGCTATAAACCGTGACACATTGAAGAAACTAACCATTATGGTCTTGCTTTTGCCTATACTGCTATACTCTTTATCACGTATGTTAACAATATGCCATTGAAGGATCCAAATCATGGATTCTCATCACAGTTCGCAGATGATGTGGCAATCTGGAAAAGTGCTGCAACACCCACGATAGCAGCTACAAACATACAACTACAATTAAATAGAATTAGTGAATACTGTGAAAAATATAGAATTAAAATAAACACTGCAAAAACTCAGCTCGTACTCTTTACGAAATTGACTAAACACAGAAAACAACAGCTAGAAATATATATGAATGGCACTCCGCTCTAGATTACCCAATCAGCAAAATTTTTAGGTCTGACTTATGATTCAAAATTAACTTGGATCAATCATGTCAATGAAATTAAAAATAAAATTTGGCGAAGAACAAACTATGTTAGGAGTCTAACTGGTAAACACAGTGGAGCATCTACACATAACATTTTGAAAATATACAAAACTTATATTAGACCAGTAATAGACTATGCAGCTCCAGCATGGGTAACTGTATGTAATGAAACAATTAAAACCAAACTACAAACAATACAAAACACACTTCTGACAACAGCATACAGAGTTCCGAGAGCAACATCATCTAAATTCATTCACAATTACTCGAATATACCAACCATATCAGATAGACTCCTAAATATTACAATTAGATATTTTAACAAAAATTGGATGAAAAATGATTTATTATGCGAACTAGATAGGTACCTCATACACGATGAAGAAAATCCTAAATACCTCTCCCCAATTAACATATATATTAAACATAAAGAAAAAAAATAAATTAAAGTAAAATATGTTTGTATATAAACTTAAATCTTGTATTTATAGTTTACATATTTATGTATTTTAAAATAATAATAAGATAAAAAATAAATAAATAATAAATTGCCACCAGCAAGCTTGACTACTGTGAATAAGAGACTATAAATGGACATTGCCCTGAAAAGGACCTAACATACAAACAGTTAAGGAAAATACGTTCAGGAAGGAGGAAGAGGTCAAAGTGAACCTGACCCTCCAGGGCAAAATACCCAAATACCATTGACCAAGTGGAACTGAACATACTGGGTTTTTTTTGTTAAGGCTCGAGACCAATAGGACGTTCTTTGTCTGGCTCTTGCTTGAAGCGAATTAGGCCTAAGAGAATTTGATTTGAAAATTTAAGAAGAAGCATTTGAACTTACTACATATCTCATCAAGGCAGCATATTACTTTAAGAAAACAGAGAGGACTGCTGAAATCGAGAACAGAAGAGCGGGAAACCGCAAAAAATAACAACTACGGGTCCTATAAGACCGACTAAGGAAATGGCGGGAAAAGCCGTTACGGCTCATCAAAAGACTAATGCAGGTAAGTCAAGTGTAACTGGTGGCAATGATATCAATAATTCCCCATTGCTAACTCTTTGTAGCTTGGCAAAAAGGGAATTAAATACAGTAAAGAAAGCAAAAAATGTAATTAAAAAAAAAGTAAAGCAAAGCGAAAATTAATTCTTCGGAAAACTCTGAATGTGAAGAAGAAGCAGTGATGGCTACTAATACTGAGGTAGAGGTAGCTACTCCTGTAACTAAAGTAGGGTTAAGTCCCAATAATGTAACAGTAAAAGAAAGTAACACTAAGGATGTTGATATACATAATAATGAAGAAAAAAATGACAGTGATCAAGAATTGGAAGACCAAGACTTTATCACTGTCATATCAAAAAGAAATATAAAAAAAAAACTAACAACCAACAATAATACAGTGACAAAAACACCACCACAATACGCAGTTATAATAGAAGGCATTCCGGGCCAATATAACCAACCCCTGCTTGCCACAGAAGTAAAGAGATGCAAACCAAATGTTAACATAGTTAACATTAAGCGTTTGCCAAGAGGCGGTGTACTTGTCCAAGGGCAAGATGTGGTCGATCTCAACAGACTACTCAAAGAATGGCCAACAGATGCCTTTAAACCTGGAAACATTAAAATCCACCTTCCAGGAAGTAAGCCGCAACCAAAAGCAATAGTGGTAAGAGGAGTTCATCATACAATTGACCTGGATCTAGTTAAACAGGCACTTGACGAACAGGACATACCACACACCAGAACAGAAAGAATAATTTCAAAGAAAACACAAACACCTACAAACCTGATAAGAATTGTCATTGATGACAGTTACAACATACAAAATTTAATAAACAATGGAATATTGCTCTGGTATCAAAAATACCAAGTTGAGCAATTGAAAACTCCGGCAATTGTTGTAACACAGTGTTACAACTGCCAAAGATATGGACATGTTTCAGCAGCCTGCTTAGCATCACCGAGGTGTTTCGGATGTGGCGGGGAACACCATATCAACCAAAGCAAAAAAGAAAAAGAAACGCCTAAATGTTGTAACTGTGGTCAAACCCACACAGCAAATTACAAAGGCTGCGAAAAATATAAACAAATAAAGCAACGCATTTTTCAGATTAGAACACCAACAGAACAGAATCAACCGAAAACAAACAGTTTACCTAAAACAAACACACCAACAGAACAGAATCAACCGAAAACAAGCAGCCTACCTGAAACAAGCACATCAACAGAACATAATAAAACAACAAAAACCACATATGCAGGAATGTTAAAAGGAAAAGAACCACATAAACAAGTACAGAAGACTAATACACAGAACAAGAACACATTAACACAAAAACCAAAAGAAAACACCACCACCATACAAGAAACCAATATTAACACAACAGATAAAACAAGCCTGTTTTCAACAGTGTTCAAAAATGTAATAACTGAGTTTATAACAGAATATACTAAACCAAACCAGACAACTAACTTTATAGAACTACTGATCACTATTACCATAAAACACGTTACACCTCATATACCCTACATTATAACTACACTAACAGGTTACATGCTCACAGCACAATGTTCACAGTAGTGTATATCAACATCCAAGGTGCAATAGCTTCCAAGAAACATGAGATCGAAGATCTAATAGAAGAATTAAACCCCCAGATTATAATAATAAGTGAAACTCTAACATATAATAATAATAGATTTAAAATACCTTATTACTCAACAATTAGAAAAGACAGAAAAAATAAAAATGATGAAAACAGAGGCATTATGCTGCTTCATAAAGTAGACTTATCTGTAGAAGAAATCGAATTAAACAGTAGCAATGAACATGTTACTGTAGATATTATCCAATCAAATAAAACTAAAATAACCGTAGCAGGAATTTACTGCTCACCCAATAAACAATTAGATACAACTTTACTAAATAACATCTTTTCCCACAATCAAAACACCATAGTCATGGGAGATTTAAATAGTAAAAAAGTTTCCTTTGGATGCCGAAGTTCTAATTCAAATGGTAGAAAATTAATAAAATTTATTGATGATAACAATATAGCTTTATTGAACGATACTACCCCAACACATACATCCTATTCCACTAACTCTAGTGACATACTAGATCTGTGTATGTGTACATATAATTTAAGGCAGAAATTAGTAAAATTTCAAGTGGGAAAAGATGTAAATAGTGATCATCTCCCAATTTTTTGCGTCTTCGATCTCACCCCCTATAAAAATATAACGTATAGGAAAGAAAAATTTAATTACAGTAAGGCAAATTGGCAATGCTATAAACAAGAATTAGATAATCTATTACCTAATAAAATTATTAAAGAAGTTATAACGCATGTCGAAATGGACAGCTATTGTCAAACAATCACGGATTGCCTTCAGAAAGCAGCCAAGTTAACAATACCAAAACAACAATCAACACATGGAAACCCACCACAGAAATAATCAACCTAATAAAAAAGCGCAGACAACTAAGAAGACAGTACATGATTACAAGAAACAGAGAAACTAAAACACAAATAAACAACATTAGAAATCACGTCAGAACTCAAATAAAACAACAAAAACAAAATAAATGGGACAATTACTGTAATAAACTAAACGACATAACTGACCCGAAAAAATTCTGGTCACATCTTAAAAGATTCACAAGTGAAAACACAAACACAAAGAAATATCCTCCACTTGAACATAATAACACCATTGCACATACAAATAAAGAAATAGCCGAAGCTTTCAAGGATCAACTCCAAAATACATTTAAAACTCGCACAGATCCAGATATGAATACAAACTTCTACAATAAAGTCACTAATCATATAGCAAACAATAAACATCAATATGAACCAATATTTCCAGTAAACATAACTGATACAAATACAAGTTCTAACACTGACTTTGAAAGCACATTACTAACAAAGGAAATATCCCTACATGAAATACTAGAAGCAATAAAAAACACCAAAAACAAAGCGCCAGGAGAAGATGAAATACAAGCTATTCTCCTAAAAAACGGCACTCCGAAATTGTTTGACCACCTAAATTCTCTATTTAACTTATCGCTATCCTCAGGATATATCCCAGTTTCTTGGAAGCTAGCAAATATTTTAATGTTCCATAAGGAAGGAGAACCAGCGAATAAACCAAATAGCTACCGACCAATCAGTCTGACCAGCTGTGTTGGCAAAATTCTCGAAAGAATAATAAGTAATAGACTCTCCACATTCTTGGAGGTAACATCAAAATTACCAGAAGAACAGAATGGATTCAGAAAATTTAGACAAACGACAGACCATTTAATAAGATTAACCGAAACCATAATAGATAGTTTCAACAAAAAAGAATGTACAGTCGCTTGTTTCCTCGATATCGAGAAAGCATTCGACACCGTTTGGCACGATGGTCTAAGGTTCCGAATGAATGAAATGGAACTACCGCGAGGAATTATTCGCTGGTTATCTAACTTTCTGGAAAACAGAAAATGTAGAGTAAACGTAGAAGGAACTTTTTCCGAATACTTTATTCCACTAGCTGGTGTCCCACAGGGAGGGGTGGTTAGCCCTATACTCTTTATCACGTATGTTAACAATATGCCATTGAAGGATCCAAATCATGGATTCTCATCACAGTTCGCAGATGATGTGGCAATCTGGAAAAGTGCTGCAACACCCACGATAGCAGCTACAAACATACAACCACAATTAAATAGAATTAGTGAATACTGTGAAAAATATAGAATTAAAATAAACACTGCAAAAACTCAGCTCGTACTCTTTACGAAATTGACTAAACACAGAAAACAACAGCTAGAAATATATATGAATGGCACTCCGCTCTAGATTACCCAATCAGCAAAATTTTTAGGTCTGACTTATGATTCAAAATTAACTTGGATCAATCATGTCAATGAAATTAAAAATAAAATTTGGCGAAGAACAAACTATGTTAGGAGTCTAACTGGTAAACACAGTGGAGCATCTACACATAACATTTTGAAAATATACAAAACTTATATTAGACCAGTAATAGACTATGCAGCTCCAGCATGGGTAACTGTATGTAATGAAACAATTAAAACCAAACTACAAACAATACAAAACACACTTCTGACAACAGCATACAGAGTTCCGAGAGCAACATCATCTAAATTCATTCACAATTACTCGAATATACCAACCATATCAGATAGACTCCTAAATATTACAATTAGATATTTTAACAAAAATTGGATGAAAAATGATTTATTATGCGAACTAGATAGGTACCTCATACACGATGAAGAAAATCCTAAATACCTCTCCCCAATTAACATATATATTAAACATAAAGAAAAAAAATAAATTAAAGTAAAATATGTTTGTATATAAACTTAAATCTTGTATTTATAGTTTACATATTTATGTATTTTAAAATAATAATAAGATAAAAAATAAATAAATAATAAATTGCCACCAGCAAGCTTGACTACTGTGAATAAGAGACTATAAATGGACATTGCCCTGAAAAGGACCTAACATACAAACAGTTAGGGAAAATACGTTCAGGAAGGAGGAAGAGGTCAAAGTGAACCTGACCCTCCAGGGCAAAATACCCAAATACCATTGACCAAGGAACTGAACATACTACCTCAGGGGATTCAAACACACCCGCTACACGACTACTTCTTATGTACCTGATGCTGATGTAATAGGCGGTTTTTATTGTTTCAGACTGAACACACACTAGACAGTAGTAGCCTGAGTTCAGTCTGTTACCACACTTACAGAGTATAATGAGTTATTGTTGTGCAAGAAGAAGTAGGCTAATAAATAACGAAACAAACGGCATTCTTCGCCTTAATGTGACCAAATTTGATAAGTGTAACTTGTAAGAAAACTAGGTTTTCCTTTGTAAATATGAACAGGGGCTTTGAAGCAATAGAATTAATATGTGTAATAAGCGTTGCCATGGTGGCTATTCGTTATACATTGTATTTTCATATTATCGTATAAACACACATTATAGATGTGATAACTGTTTTGGAATTACACGTAACAGTGGATTACCTTTTCTTCTCAACTTCTCATATCTTGAAGAATATACATTATCTATGTCAAGGTCTCTTCGTGTGGTTAGATAGTAACAGTAACATTGTCTTAAGGTTAGCGAGTCCATTAAAGCTACGTGTGGTTAATTGGGTTTCAATTTCAAATTATGTTTTTAATTGGTTACTTTATGTTTTGCGGTAATATTGGAAATATTCATATGTTAAAAAGCCCGGAACAGCTTTCTCCTTTGGACGAGTTTAATAATGTGATGTTCCCTCATTACAGATACTATTTCAAAAGCAGCATCACGTTTCAACAGTTCCGACCTTGGACGTCTGTCAGATCAGATTGCAATTTTTTAACGTACAATTATCGCTTCTCATCCCTAAGTTCAAGATAAGTGAAAATGATTGAATAAATGTAAACATTTTACTGTTTCGTAACACAGAAATAATCGATATCCAGAAACTTTTTGAAATAAAGGATGCATCCCTCAGTGATCTTTAAATTTCCCCCGCGAAAGATTTAAGTACTTAACTCAGTTGGTGAGACACTCGCTTGGCTCGAAAGAACTCAAATATATATTTTTAAAACTTTGTTACCATGTTAAAAAAATGTTTCCCAAGTAATAGTTATTTCATACCCTTGAGACAAAAGGCTTGAGGACTAGTACTTTTTGTAAGAGGGATGAAGAGTGTAATAACTTGATTTGTTAAGATGTGTATTAACAGCAGTAATTAATGGGTCACTAGATAACTAGAGAAGACAAACCCAATAAATAATGTGTTAATCTTATGAATGGGACAGTGACTTGTTATAAAAACATAATGCTTCCTTGAGAAACACGTGTTGAGTTATTATGAAAAATGTCCTGATTATGTAATTCAGAATCATACTAATTGAAAACATATTTTGTTTCTTTTACATGAAGGCCCCTTGTGGACTGTACAGTACTATAAACCGGATTTCAATTCCCATGGTGGGTAGAACACAAAGAGCCCTTTGTGTAGCTTTGTGTCTTATTGCAAACAAACAAATCTTACTTGAGGACGGATATTATTTTCATGAACTAAGGTATTTATTTCCGTTATTCTTATACAATATTTTCATCTTGCTGTCTTCAAAGCAGGTCATCTCTGTTATTTTTAAAAATGAATGACTTTGATTCTTGTTCTATGGTAAACTAATAAAAGCAAACACGAACAACAGTAATCTATTACAACATTTTTCTTTACAAATAGAAAATAATAATGTACTAACCAAACAATTAGGAAAATTTCTCAATATGGAGAGAAGAAGTATTCATAATAATCAAAAGTAAGAGAATTTTCCAAACATGGAGGTGTATGGTAACAACCAAAGAGATTTCCAGAAACGGAGGGAGGAATTATTCAATAATAACTAGAGAAGCGCAGACATTTCCAAATATTTCCTGCGATTCCCGAGACAAGGAAAAAAGTATTACAATAAAAAATATTGTAATTGTAAAATATCTTAACTTCACATAAACTGAGAAAAATAACAAAAACATCACAAGTTATTCGGAAAGAGGGCGACTGTGTAGTCAGTTTTAGGTTGGGCGGAACAAAACAACTTCAGTTTACGATCTGTTTCTCGATACAAATAAGGTGTCGAAGCAGTTTTTCGACGCAGAAACACGTTACTCTACCAGTTGAAATTAGTTCAACTACAACAAACAGTATTTAGGTAAACTTGGCTAGATCACTGGAAACGTTCACAGGTTCTTTAGCTACTAGGTTTTCTTTTTAGTACTCTATTTTTGTTTTGTTTTTAAGATTCTTTCTTACACAGCTCAGCGGTTAGATATCCGAAAGTCTGCTTTGGGTCTTACTCTAACTCGATTTGAGAGTTTGCAAGCATTAACAATGCTTGTTAAATGTTAAAATGTTAGTATATTTGGGGTAAATAGTTCAGTTGAGACGAACTTTTTCTTTCCCATAACAACAGGTTCGATATGGCCAGATGGTTAAGGCACTCAACTCAGAGTCCCGAATTCGAATCCCCGTCGCACCAAATATGCCTGGTCCTTCACTGTGGCGGCGTTATAATGTGATGACAAATTTTACTGTTCATTGGTATAAGAGTAGCCGAAGAGTTGGGGGTGGGTGGTGATGACTAGTTACCCACCACCCTCACTTTCACTGTTAAATTTGGAAAGCTAGTGCAGATAGCTTTTGCACAGTTTTGTGCAAAGTTCAAAACAAACCACAATATAAGAATAACTAGCGAAATAAAGTACCCAGAACTACATCATCAGAATTCATCTATAGATATTCAGGTTTAATCGTTTAATCTTCTGGAGTCGTAATGGAGTGGGAAGTAGATTATATAGATTCTATCTGTCTGAAGCCCTACTCCTAAAGACAAACAGAATAACAGTTGGACCAGTAGGTACCCCGAACAACTATGTCAGCGACCATAGTTGTGTTACTTTAGAATTTAATATAGATGAAACGCAAAAAAAGGCAGGGGATGTTGGAAGCTTAACATATCTCTGTTAGAGAAAAATCACGTCATAAAGGATGTTAAAAACCAGAATAGTATCTAGGTTCCAACATCCTGGAAAAACGATAGCAAAAGAGAACAGAAAAAAATACATAAACTAGAAAGACAGCTAACCAGCCTATCTAGATTTTCAAAAGGAGAATCAAAATTTCTAGAATCAATAGAAATTTTAAGACACGAATTAGACAACTTATATAGCGAAAGAATAGAAAGACTTAAAAGAAGAACAGGTGTAAAGGATTTAAAGAGTGAAGAAACTTTTAATAGTGAATTCTATAGACAGTTCAAACACAAACTGAACAAATCCAACATAAAAGTATTAAAAAACCCAGAAGTACTGACTACTACCAACCGGAAAGAAATAGAAGAGATTATAGTAAAATTTTACAAGGAGTTGTACAAACCTAAAGAAATTGATGAGAGTAAGTAGGCAGATGAAACAATTTCTCCCCTACCTTTCACCAGAAGGAAACAATCTTTGTGAGCCGTTTCAATTAGCAGAGATTACTACTTTTATATGCAAAAACGGCTGTTCTGGGCCCAGAAAACACTTCAAATAGAAGAGCGAACAACGTTTCGACCTTCTTCGGTCATCGTCAGGTTCACAAAGAAAGGGTTACTGGTCGGAAGCTGACCACGTGTTTGGGAGGGGTTGTATAATTGAGTGTTGCAATGTGGAGGGCGCGGTTTGAATATATAATTTTGTCTATAATATTAATATAGGTATAATGGTGTTCCTTTATATTGGTTTATTTTGGGTTTGAGTTGTTGTATAAGTAAGGCTTCTTTAATTTTTCGTTTGTTTATGTTTGTTTCTTTATTTAGTATTTTAGTGTTTTCTATGGTTATGTTGTGTCCATTTGACTTGCAGTGTTCGAAAACGTGTGAAGGTGACTTTTTATGTTCTTTGAATCTGGTTTCCATTTTTCTACTTGTTTCTCCTATATAGAAGTCGTGGCAGTTATCACATTGTATTTTATAAATAATGTTGGTGTGGTGTTTGTCAGTGTAGTTCTTACATAGTATAGACCTTAGTTTTGTGCCTGGTTTTTGAATAAATTTAGTGTTAACTGGAATGTTATATTTTGTTACTAGTTTTTGCCAAATGTTGGTTATTTGTTTGCTGATGTCAGGAATATATGGTATACAGCAGTATATGGTTTCGTGATTTTTTGATTCGTGAGATATATTTACTTTTGTTGGTTGATTTTGCTTTCTGTCTAGGTGAGTGCGTATAATGTTTTCTACGGTTTGTGGAGGAAACTTATTAATGTTGATGAAGTGTTGTTTTATTTTATCTAATTCATCGTTAATTTTATCTGGTGAGCATAGTTTTATGGCTGTATTTATCTGGTTTCTTAGTATGTTGAGTTTTTGTTTTGTTTCATGTGCTGAGTCCCAAGGAATGTATAGTCCAGTATGGGTGATTTTTCGGTGGATTTCTGTTTTGAATTGTGTGTCGGTTCTTATAATTTTGAGGTTAAGAAATGATATTTGATTGCTTTCTTCCTGTTCACATGTGAAGTTAATGTTGGGATGTATAGAGTTAATGTGAGTGAAAAAGTTAAGTATGTGTTCTGTAGATTCGAATCCCGCAATCGTGTCATCTACATATCTGTACCAGTATAGTGGTGGATGTAATGCTGTATTAATTGCTTGTGTTTCAATTTGTGTCATAAAAATATTGGCTATTAATACAGCATTACATCCACCACTATACTGGTACAGATATGTAGATGACACGATTGCGGGATTCGAATCTACAGAACACATACTTAACTTTTTCACTCACATTAACTCTATACATCCCAACATTAACTTCACATGTGAACAGGAAGAAAGCAATCAAATATCATTTCTTAACCTCAAAATTATAAGAACCGACACACAATTCAAAACAGAAATCCACCGAAAAATCACCCATACTGGACTATACATTCCTTGGGACTCAGCACATGAAACAAAACAAAAACTCAACATACTAAGAAACCAGATAAATACAGCCATAAAACTATGCTCACCAGATAAAATTAACGATGAATTAGATAAAATAAAACAACACTTCATCAACATTAATAAGTTTCCTCCACAAACCGTAGAAAACATTATACGCACACACCTAGACAGAAAGCAAAATCAACCAACAAAAGTAAATATATCTCACGAATCAAAAAATCACGAAACCATATACTGCTGTATACCATATATTCCTGACATCAGCAAACAAATAACCAACATTTGGCAAAAACTAGTAACAAAATATAACATTCCAGTTAACACTAAATTTATTCAAAAACCAGGCACAAAACTAAGGTCTATACTATGTAAGAACTACACTGACAAACACCACACCAACATTATTTATAAAATACAATGTGATAACTGCCACGACTTCTATATAGGAGAAACAAGTAGAAAAATGGAAACCAGATTCAAAGAACATAAAAAGTCACCTTCACACGTTTTCGAACACTGCAAGTCAAATGGACACAACATAACCATAGAAAACACTAAAATACTAAATAAAGAAACAAACATAAACAAACGAAAAATTAAAGAAGCCTTACTTATACAACAACTCAAACCCAAAATAAACCAATATAAAGGAACACCATTATACCTATATTAATATTATAGACAAAATTATATATTCAAACCGCGCCCTCTACATTGCAACACTCAATTATACAACCCCTCCCAAACACGTGGTCAGCTTCCGACCAGTAACCCTTTCTTTGTGAACCTGACGATGACCGAAGAAGGTCGAAACGTTGTTCGCTCTTCTATTTGAAGTGTTTTCTGGGCCCAGAACAGCCGTTTTTGCATATAAAAGTTCTCAACAAGTGGGTTTCTCGACATCACTGAGAGATTACTACTGTTATGAAACGGTTCTGCAGGAAAAAAGCTCCAGGACCGGACAGACCCCCAGAGGAGTTCTATGAACGTTTTGGGGTATAATAGGAAAACCTTTAACAGAAATGATTAACAATAGCCTAGAAAGAAGTAAGTTACCTCCATCCTTTACGGAAGGCATAATCAGTCTGGAGTGTAAGAAGGATTTTTCGGATCTTATAAAATATTACAGACCTCTTACACTGAGCAACGCAGACTATAAAATATTTACTAAATGTATAAATATGTAAAATTATGGGGTCTGAACACGACTGTGCTCTCTTCTATAACTACACAGTTGGTTTCAACGCCAAATTTTACGTTAATAAGACTAGACCTCAAGCACTACGAGTAGACACTACCAGTCTACCTAAAAAACATTATTGCAGAAACGAAAAAGATTACAATAAAAAAACCAGCAATATAACTACATAAAATGTCAACAGAAAAAATACACGAAAAGTTAACAAATAAATTAGAAGCCAATACAGTAAACCATATAATCCGCATATAAACTGGAAGACAGCATGGTCCACAACAAGCAATAAAAAAACTGAAAGCAAAAGAAGAGACCTCAAATACAAAATAGCACATGACATAGTTAGCACAAGAGAAAGATTAAACAAGTAAAAAGTTATGAAAACAAATAAATGCCCGTACTGCCAGTCCATATAAACAATAAAACATGCTTTCTATGACTGTGCATACGTTAAAGTATATTGATAGAAAATACAGGGTACGGATCGCATCCGGGACCCTGACGGGTGGCAGATAGCGAGTGGAACCCTCAGTGATGTCGAGAAACCCACTTGTTGAGAATTTTATATGCAAAAACGGCTCGTTTGGGTTCAGAAAATATTTAAAATAGAAGAGCGAACGACGTTTCGACCTTCTTCGGTCATCGTCAGGTTCACAAAGAAAGAGGTAACACTGCAAGTCAAATGGACAAAACATAACCACAGAAATCACTAAAATACTAAATAAAGAAACAAACATAAACAAACGCAAAATTAAAGAAGCCTTACTTATACAACAACTTAAACTCAAAATAAACCAATATAAAGGAACGCCATTATACCTATATTAATATTATAGATAAAATTATATAATCAAACATCTAACCCCGCCCTCTACATTGCGACACTCAGTTACACAACCTTCCAAACATGTGGTCAGTTACCTCTTTCTTTGTGAATCTGACGATGACCGAAGAAGGTCGAAACGTTGTTCGCTCTTCTATTTAAAATATTTTCTGAACCCAAACGAGTGGAACCCTGCGTGGTTAGCTGTAGAGTTGATGGTTTGTCATACTGGTGTGTGTTGGGTACAAGGAGGTGAACCCGGAATTCTCAGGTCAGTGAAGGGAGCAAACTCTTTGAGAAGGGAAAGACCCACAGGGTCAAGTACTAACTTGAAGTACGGCGACCAAACGAACCTGATGACCCTGAGTAATAATCCGAAGTCGCTCAGCATAGGTAAGTTTAAATTCCGAGCAAAAATCGAATGTAGACAACAGCCGAGTTCCAACGGCAAGACCAACACGTAAAGTTAAAACAAGTTGATTTCATTGGCAATAGTACTTAAAACAAAATTACGTAATAGTTCCACTAACACAGGATTCTGGATGTCAAAGAGCTATCTTATGCACCAAAGCCTCTAGAGTGTTTAGACCAAACATCTGTGGGAAGATGACGTTGAAAATATAGGAAACGATAGGTAAATTTTCGGTAGGGTCAAGTAAGCATGTTGCAACACAGAAAATGTTCCAAACATTGATACTTTTCATGCTCATAAATTTTACAAATTTATTTCGGTCTCCTCGAGAACCTATTGAGTGAAACAATTTACCTGGGCTACACAACTGTCAACTGTAAGAAAAAGACTATTGGGAAAGAAGAAAAGCTAAAACAAAAAAGCTACAACAATAAGAACAAAAAGAAGAAACAGAAACCTACAAGCTTGACTTCGTTGGCGAAGCTACGAGCCGTACCGGCCAGGATGCCGGAGCAAACTGACAAAGTGAACGACGATATAACGTCGAATGCAGAAAACCAAGATCCTTGCTAAACAGCAACAAAAGTAAGTCTGGTTACGTAGGTAACCTAAAATCAATTACTAAGTTACACTTATTTGATAGAAGCACAACTCCGTTAATGATTCTTTGTTACGAAGCTAAAAAACAACTAAGTACTGTAGAAAAAAAAATTAGAAAAAAGCGTGAAGCTAGGAAGAAATTTATAAAACTGATTCAAAAGAAAATGAAGAATTGGAGGGTAATTCTTGTACTGTGGTATAACAAATATCCACCAAAGAAATTGTTAATGAAACTAACCAAAAAACAACCGTAGATATTGATATTAATGAAGCAGGTACACATACCACAGAAAATACTGAAAATGATGGTTTTCAATTAGTAATCTCAAGGCGAAAGAAACAAACTATAACACAGACAAATAATACACCAAATAACAGCTCAAACCAAAAACTCTGATCAACACAATACTCCATAATACAGTCAAACATCGATATAAGGCGCTAGTTGGGGTCCAAAAAATTCGACCGCGTTGTATCTAATTGCGCCGATCATAAACTTCCTTGTCCACTGCTGGGTCTGCTGCTGTATTGGTTTTCTTCCTCTGTAGTCCTGTCTTTCTGTCCACCTGGTTGCAGAATGCTCTCAGTTGATCTTCATCCTTTAGCCAACCTCGAAGTGTTGACTCTGGAACTCCTATTTCTTTCATAATCTTGGTCCTTGTTTCCCCGTTTCGGATTCGCTGCACAATCTATATCTTCTCTTGTACTGTGTAAGCTTTCCTCTTGGGGCCTCTCTTCTCCATGGGTATAAATACGCTGTATGTTGAAAAAATATGAAAATCGCAGTCTGTCGCCACCGGATGGTCACTATCCCATATACACACGACAAAATTGATGCGGTCGACGAAATTCTGCCTACGAGCCGGTGTTACAAGACCTTTCAGTTATTCGGTGGTGTTAAAATAAAAGGGAATAGCTGACGTCACAGATTTCCCCTTCGTCTGAAAGCTTCTGGGGAGCGAGCTGTTTCTTAGAAATACAGTATACATATGGCCTGAGCATTGACGCTATCGCTTGCAGCACTTCATGCCACTGCCACTGGTGTATAGGTGTATATGACTCATCCCTCGTCATCCATCGGTCGATCAAGGTTGACTTGTGGTTTTAATGAAAATAAAGTTTTGATACTTCTTGTCTACGCACTGAAAGCTATCCTATGACTGGCAGATTGTGTACTTTACTGCAGTTGACAGCGCCAGGAATTATTACATGCAGACCAGGGTTTGATCATATAACCAGCGGCCTGATCACAATATTCGGCGTAAAAACCATACAAAATGATTGAAGTGGATTTGGTTTTTGATTACATTAAGCAGAGGTAATTTTAAGCGGCAGCCTCTGGAGAAACCCAAAAAAATTTGGGGCCTAAGACCCCATCGCGCCCAACTGATTATCGCGCATCATTGATGCGTCTTATATCGATGTTTACCTGTAGTAGAAGGAGTACCAGGCACATATAACCAGCTACAACTGGCAACGGAAGTCAAACGCTGTAGCCGAGCGTGTCTGTCGCCACCGTTGAGCATCCACCCCGTGGTGGTGTCCTTGTCCAAAGGTCAAGAGGCAGCTGACCTAAATAAATTGCTTAAGGAGTAGCCGGAAGACACGTTCAAACCAGGCAAGGTCATAATACACCTACCAGAAAGTAAAACCACAGCTGAAATCTGTAGTCATTCGTGGAGTCCATTACTCAATCACCGCTGACGACATAAAAAAGGAATTAGACGAACAAAACATTCCACACTAATACGTAGAACGTAATATATCTAAAATAACTCAAAAACCAACAAACCTTACAAGAGTTGACACTGAAAACAAATCAGACAAATATGTAAACAACAACATAAAACGAAAAATAACACATATGAACCGTACAAACACCTGTTAACACTAGTAAAGCACAGACGACAATACATGGACACAACAGAGAGCGAATTAAAAACACAAATAAACAGAATAAGAAACCAAATTAGAGCAGAAGTTAAACATTTAAAACAAAAAATGGGACAAATTTGCACAAAACTTAACGAAAAAACGAACCCGAAACAATTTTGGACACATCTAAAAAGACTAAAAAATGCGGATACAACATCAAGAAAATACCCACCTTTAGTGCACAATAACACCACAGCATACATAAATAAAGAAAAAGCCGAAATGTTTAAACAACAACTTGAAAATACGTTCAAAACAAATAGCGACCCAAACATGAACAAATACTATAATAATAAACAACAGTGAACTTTTCAAACCACTCTTCCCAGTGTACTTAAACAATTTTCAAACCAACAACACAACGACTACACAAACACTATGCTTACAAACACAATTTCAGCACAAGAACTCATAAAAGCAGTAACAAACACCAAAATTAAATCACCAGGAGAAGATAGTATAAAAACATTATTCTTAAAAAAGGTTGGTAAAAGAGCTGGCGGTGGGTGGTGATGACCAGCTGCCTTCCCTCTAGTCTTACACTGCTAAATTAGGGACGGCTAGCACAGATAGCCCTCGAGTAGCTTTGTGCAAAATTCCAAAACAAACAAACCTTTTCTATTTATAAAGAGAGTAAAAGTTGAAAGGTAACAGCTCTTGCACATCAATTAAAAGTACAAAAATGTTTGTTCTGAGATTTTTTTTCAAATAATTTGTGGACAAACTTATATAAATTAGTGACAGGTTATGATGACTGAGGAATAGTGTATCCGGTGTAGTTAAACAGAATGAACAATTATTGGCGTTAGATTTTACTTCTTATAGTGAAATTACCCTGGGTGTAATAATGCATCCACTAATAAATAATATGGAATTGAAAAGTCCCCTTTCTCATTTGTTTCTGTTATAAAGTGCTATTCATAGTACAATATATATGCACCACTTACATATTTAATTTGTTTTTTTATATAACTTCTGTTTGTGTATGTATGTGGTTTACTAAGAAATTCCAACTTTTAGTGATATGTGCACTGTTGCAACAAGGAAAATATATAGAGGATAATGTAATTTAAAATAATGTATTCATCACTAATTAATTCATTGCTATTGTGATATAATGCAGTTTGCAACTTAATTATTCATATATGTTTACATGAAATTTAGTTGTCGAGTCATATTTATAAAAATAATTTATATGATCCCAGTGAATTAACTTACAAAGTTCACCCAATTTATAAGATTTAAATTGGAAAACGGTCAGCAAAGTATACTGATGTGTTTTTAAACTATTTTGATACACCAACTGCTTCCACAAATTCCAAATAAAATTTATCATAAACCTAATTTTGTTGGTGAACAATAAAATATTAGATATAACTGCAAGTGTGTGAAAGTCAGCATCTCTGTGTGTAATATTATAGAAGAAAGTACATTTGTTTTTATTCATGACATTTACTTTTCTTGTGATGTTTTTAACTGCATTTGGGAACGCAAACTCATCCACAAAAGAAAAAGTCTTGAATTTTTAACCGCAGCATAGTGGCTCATAAAACTGATCAGTTTTATTGGTGTATTTTTTCAAGTACAAAATTTTTTCTCTTAGCTCTATTTCTTTTTGATTAATTTTATATCTAATTATGGTGTTTGACTGAGAACGTTAAACTCTTTCGACTCATGTATTAAATGACGTTCAAGGCTTCTAATCCTGCCTAAAACAATTTTAATTTGAGGGTAGGCTGCTAGAAATCCTTATGAGTAATAAAAGCCCCCCAGTGGCTCAGCGGTATGTCTGCGGACTTGCACGCTAAAATCCGGGTTTCGATACCCGTGGTGGGCAGAGCACAGATAGCCCATTGTGTAGCTTTGTGCTTAATTTAAAAACAACAACAACGAGTAATAAAATCGAATCGGGTGTATGTGCATTCCATGCTTGGTATTGTTGGCGCTAAATTATAGCTAATAAAAAGGAAAACAAATGTCTTATAAATTGATTTATTCCAATTATGTGCAAAATGTTTTTAAGTGCCACGGCTACCTCTTGTTTTTAAATTAATATTTCAAAATGATTTGTACTTTATCATTTAAACTGTTTGCAAAGTGCACATCAAGTGCTGATTGTGTGTTTTGTGTTTTTCTTATAGCAAAGCAACATCGGGCTATTTGTCAAGCCCACCGCGGGAATCGAACCGCTGATTTTAGCATTGTAAATCTGAAGACTTACCACTGTACTAGCGGGGGTCAAGTGCTCTTTCTATAACACGCTTTCGGGTTCCTAGATTATTCTGTATAAAATGGTGGATTCCCAGTTAAGAAATTGTTCCGCATTTGTTGTTTACCAATGAGTTTTAGCCAGACCTTTATTTAAACTTACGAAGAAATACAACATCAAGATAAATGCAATCATGGTATATTCTGTTAATTTACCATTTTGCACCAAACCTTTTTCTCTTGAACAAATTCAAGGGAAATCAACATAAGAGCAAAATAATGAAAACAAATATGATTTGTATGGGCATTACCCGCGCTACACGTCGCTAGAGGGTGCTATGTGTATGCTGACCTTGGTTGAGGATGTTGTTGTTGTTGTTTTGAATTAAGCACAAAGCTACACAATGGGCTATCTGTGCTCTGCCCGCCACGGGTATCGAAACCCGGATTTTAGCGTGTAAGTCCGCAGACATACCGCTGAGCCACTGGGGGGCATTGAGGAAGAGAACGAGTAGAAACGAAAACGTTACCAGTAAATGTGACGTTAATAGTTTTAGTATAGAAACATTTTTGCCAAATTTACGCAATTAAGTGTACGTTAAATTCTGTATAACACCCTAAGTAAAATTGTCCACCTTTTTAAAATATATGTGATACACATAAATACTTTTGTAATTGAAGATAAAAACCTAAGTTGTTAACTTATTCAAATAATATATAACAAGAGATTTGTTAAAATCATGTGGATAGTAAGATTATCATTAAAATAATACTTTAAACATAAGTAAATCAAGACATTGAAAACATGAATAATATCTTTAAGTCGTGTCCACCTTTGTAAAACTCGTGTAAAATAAAATTATAAAGTGTCATGTGTAAAATAAAATATTTTAAGGATAATATAAAGTTCAACTTATAAAACAGTAAATTTTGAATTATTCCATAATATTTAAATCGTTTTATAGGACGATCTACACATAAATGGTCAAAAAATGTAACGAAATGTAAAACTAATGAGTTAGTGCTTTAAACCCCTCTCTAATACAGCGGTATGTCTCACAAGAACTAATTTTAGAACTGCTAAACTGCTTCAACAATTAGAAAAAACACTAAATATTGGATAAATAATTTCGTGTTTCCGACACTAAACAGCACTTCTCAGTCTTCGTAAACTTCTCTGAACTTAAAGAATTCCAAAAGAAGATGGCAGTAATCCAGATCTATAAAAAGTTCGCCAACACAACCTCATTTGAAGTATGCTGCTTGTGATCAGTATAACAGTGTCTCACTTGAGGTTAACTAATGTATAACAACAGGAGAGTGAAGAACATCAGCAGTACTAAAGAAATACTAGACTCGGAAAAGTAGCATTAATTAAAGATGGCTAAGAAGAATTGTTGATACAGTTATATAAATTACGATAATTTAACTAATGTTGTACGCATGTTATTGAATGCCACAGTAGGGATTATTAACGAACATATAGACTTTCAAAATGAATAACTCAATCATTTAGTGTTGTCACAAAGCAACTTTGACAGATTCGAAAAATAGGCTCGGCATGGCTGAATGGTTAAGATGCTCGACTGAGGGACGTGAGTTTAAATCTCCGTCACTCCAAACATGCTCGACCTTTCAGTAATAGGGGCATTATAAAGTGATGGCCAATCCCAATATTTGTTGATAAAAGAATAGTCCAAGGGTTGGTAGTAAGTGGTAATGACTAGTTGCCTTCCATCTGGTCTTACACTGCTAAATTAGGGACTGCTAGCGCAAATAACCCTCGTATAGCTTTGCGCGAAATTGAAAATAAAGAAACAAACAAACAGTTTCGACATAAATGAATTAATGAACAGTGCACAAATAAAGAAGTTATTTGATTTGTAATTAGTTGTCTCTGTGTTAGTTCTTTATTCCGCAAGTAAATATCCTCATGTTGGTGTATCTCAGAACAGCTGGTATGGGCACTAACACTTTTATTAATAAAGCAGAAAACAACGTTTCGACCTTCTTAGTCAACCTGAAGATGACCTCTGCTTTATTAGTAAAAGTGTTAATACCAATACCAGCCGTCCTGAGATACATTTTTACTTTAATTGGGTATTTTGTCATCACGAATTTCCTCACGTTGGTGTTTTGTGTGATTCAGTCAAAACAGCACGACCCAAAATCGAAATAGAACAGACTTCCAAAACACCTGTTATACAAAAATATAGCTACCAAACTTTAGCCAAGACATGTTTTTCCTGTGTTCAACATATACATATAATGTTGTTCGTAGTGTTACGACCATCAATGCATACATTATTTAGTTATTACTTCTGCATTGGCGTTTGTATGTAGCTTCTGTTGCTAATAAAAGTATAAAAACATAACTTTTTGTTTTCTTACCTCCGCTACATAATAGCAAAATTTTAATTCCTAAAATTCTTCGGTTGTCCAGAAATAAATGTTGGAATTCTCTCAATGACATTCAGAAGTTGAATGTTGAGTAATTTATCATTGGTTGGTTTAATCCTGCATTTGTCACTTACAAGGTATCTTAATTATCTACTGTTTCAACTCTATTTAAGAGTACGTTTCGTAACCCTCAACTCGTGAGCCACTCTTTTACCAATGAATAGTGGGAATGACCGTCACTTTACAACGCCCCTCACAGCTGAAAGGGCGAGCATGTTTGGTGTAACGGATATTCGAACCCGCGACCCTCTGATTACGAGTCAAGCGCCTTGACCAACTGGCCACGCCCCGCATTCTGCATAATAAGCTGTTTCCGTTTAACTGATCATGTTGTTGTTCAAATAATGTTATAATCAAATATATTATGCTCTTTGAAATTATATCACGAAAGTAATTTAGCAGACAGAAGCAGGACTGATTAAAACCACACATTAACATAGTACTAACCATATCATTAATGATCATCACTTACATAAAAACCGTTATAACATCTTTGTTACCAAGTCACTTGTTAAGTTCTTATCATAAAATCACTAAAAACTAATCTGTTTCAAATTTGAAATCTTTTTGGTGGCCATAGTATTTTTCTTTGTACTAGCAACTGTGAGACTAAAAGACGCATCAATGAATACTCTAACCATTTAGCGAGTTATTGATAAATGTGGTAAGTTGAATTAATGTGTGTTGTTATTTAACTGTACAACATATACGCTATTGAAATGTCACTCTCAACAAATTCATAAGGCATCTGACTCGTGAGGTGGTAGATGTGTGTCTTGACACATCAGAGTCCCTAATTTTCAGACAGTTTTTATTTTGTTATTTTTTGGCATGTAAGCATCATGTTACTGCTTTGGTGTTCGTTTATTTTTAATACAAAGACAACCTGTAACTTTATGTTAACTGAATAAGACAACATAACATCCATATTTAACAGGTAGCTCAATATGGCCTAACTCTAAAACAAACAAACACAATGTTACTCGTGTACTAGTTCTTATGTCGTAAATGACTTATAACATAGGACACAAAAAACTCCTCTCAGTATTTTAGCTATTTATGTTACAAAAAACACCAATGTTTTTTTGGGGTAAAAAATCAACGTCGTGGGTACTAGTAATCTAAGGGTAGGGAAAAAGCTAAATTATATATATGTAAAAATGGCTGGTATGAGTTTAGAAAACTGTTTTTTCTTATGTAGAGGAGCAAACAGCTTTTCGATCTTCTTCGGTCTATATTTATTAATATAGGTATAAAGGTATTCCTCTGTATTGGTTTATTTTGGGTTTGAGTTGTTGTATAAGTAAGGCTTCCTTAATTTTGCGTTTATGTTTGTTTCTTTATTTAGTATTTGGGTGGTTTTTATGGTTATATGTGCTTATTTGACTTCCAGTGTTCGAAAACGTGTGAAGGTGACTTTTTGTTTTCTTTGAATATGATTTCCATTTTTTACTTATTTCTCCAAAAAAGAAGTCGTGGCAGTTGTCACATTGTATTTTATAAATAATGTTGGTGTGGTGTTTGTCAGTGTAGATCTATATAGTATAGACCTCAGTTTTGTGCCTGGTTTTTGAATAAATTTGGTATTAACTGGAATGACATATTTTGTTTCTACTTTTTGCCAAATGTTGGTAATTTTTCTGCTGATATCGGAAATATATGGTATACAGCAGTACATGGTTTCGTGATTTTTTAATTCGTGGAATTTATTACCTTTTTAAGTTGATTTTGATTTTTGTCTAGGTGTGTGTGTATAATGTTTTCTACGATTTATGGAGGAAACTTATTGATATTGATGAAGTTAAATTTTATTTTGTATAATTCATCGTTAATTTTGTCTGGTGAGCATAGTTTTATGGCTGTGTTTATTTGGTTTCTTAGTGTGTTAATTTTTGTTTTGTTTCATGTGCTGAGTCCCAAGAAATGTATAGTCCAGTGTAGGTGATTTTTGATGGATTTCGGTTTTAAATTGTGTGTCGGTTGTTCTTGTAATTTTGAGGTCAAGAAATTATATTTTATTGCTTTCTCCCTGTTTACATGTGAAATTCATGTTGAAATATATAGAGTTAATGCGATTGAAAATATTAAGTGTGTGTTCTGTGGATGTGAATCCCGCAATCGTGTCATCTACATATCTGTAGATATGTAGATATCTTGGGCGTCGTTGGATCTTCCAGCACGACAATGACCCTAAGCACACATCGACATATGTGCAATTCTAGTTGCAGAGGAACCATATAAGCGTTCTGGAGTGGACATTGCAGTCACTCGATCTCAACCTAATCAAAAATGTTTGGCATGAGTTGAAAACAGGAAACATCAGCGTCATCTGAAAATCTTGCAAGAGCTGGAGGCCTTCTGTAAAGAAGAATGGAAGAAAATACCACTATTGTACTGCAAAACAATCATGGAGGGCTATGAGGAGTGATTGCACCAAGTAATTTACCTGAAAGGTTGTACCATTAAAGTAGACGCACGAACACTTTTCTACCCCTCCTATGTTTGGTTATTTGTTTATAAACATTTTATTTGTTGTTTAATTTACATAAAATTTTCTGTAGATGTGTATTGACATAATATTTATAATATACTACACTTTTATTATCATAATTGTGATACTTTTAAAGTTATGAGAGAAACGCTACTCACGACGCCGGGGTACGAACACTTTCTGTTGTAACTGTAAAAGCCATTGCTGGAAAGGATTGTTGGCAAATCATTCTGGCTTTTATGTATATTAGATGTTGTTATATAAATGAAACTTCTAGTGATGCTCAGGATTACAAGGTTGACATACTCAATATGACAGAGGTAGACTAGCCATGCATTATGGCACATGGGCCCCCTAAGAAAAATGAATGGGTAGTACATGACTCAATGCTGGTGGGATGGTATGGTCCCCTAAGTCATCATAAGATGATATAGACTCCGAAAAGAGTTTGGTTCTTGAATTTTATGCAAAGCTACAAAAAGGCTATCTGCATTAGCCACCCCTATCTTAACAGTGTGAGACTAGAGGGAATGTAGCTAGACATCACTACCTACCACCACCTCTTGGGTTTCTCTTTGATCAATGAATAGGGGGATTGACAGTCACACGAAAATGCTCCACGACTGAAAGAACAATCATATTTGATGTAACAGGGATTCGAACCTACAACCTTAAGATTACAAATTGATCACCTTAACCATCTGGACATGCTAGGCTCCCCAAAACAGACCATTTCACCTTTACTAAACAACTATGTTATTGTGTGTAGCTTGAACCCATTTTGTCACAAAAGTAATACCTATGAACATTTCCACTGACGCAATATGACATAAAACCTTTTGTTAGAACATGCCATTAACAAATTGCATGGACTATTGTATATATTAAAAATTGTTAAATAGCAAAATTGTATGAAATGAAGAGACAAAATAAAACCCTTCATAGACAATATGAAAAAAGGTGTATACTTGTGTGTATGTATATACATATATATATATATATATGCACGATATGTTACTGTGAAGTATGAATTAACTCAAAAGAAAATGAAATAGATACATTCATTTCACAACACACACATATATATGATAAAATTACTTGTTTAATGAGCATGAAGTAGATAACGTGTCCCTTCACCTGTTCCAACAACGGGAATTTTGTGGTTAAGTTTTACAACAATTGACGGGTATGATAAGTTATATGAAACTGAGAAACATTTTTTCTAAGTTTTGTGTATAAAAATGCTTCATAATTTTGTCATATCTTGTTGATACCTAGATGAGTAGGGAGAATTGCTAACGCACATATAAAATGTTTATCTGTACTGTTTAATGACTTTTTTGTTACTGTTTTATATGTACTGGATGTGGTAAAAGTGATCCAGAATAAGTTGAGCTTTTCTACCTGGGGTCCTTGAAATTATCACACTTCTTTCACGGACGTGATCCTCTCGATGTATGAAGAACTCTGGGTTTCAGGATATTTTGACATCTTTTCAACATTCGTCAGCGATTAAAAAAATGTGTAGCGGTTTTCTCAGTGTTCTTAACTCGTGTGAATAAACTGAAATTACTTACTAAAATTATTTGGACGATTTATTTGAAATAAGAGTCGGATTTAAAAGTAATACAAAATCTTAATACTCCGTTATGTAAAACATCAAACTGACATAATATCACGTACTAATGTTTCACCAGCTTAACTAATAAAGATGTTGTGACAATAATTATACGCAGCGTATCCGATAATAAGGAATTAAAAAAAAACCCTTATGTTGCACAAAATATTTGTAATTATGCCAAAAAATCAAATTATATAAAATTAATAATATTTCATAAACAGTGCGAAATAAGAAACAAGATATTTATTAATAAAAAAAATATTTAATTTCTCGCAAAACTTACTCGCTTCACTTCTTCTTTGTGGGTATTTGGGTAAGTTTAATTTTTGAATACCCAGGAGGGTCAGGTGCATAAGACCTCTTCCTCCATCCTAAGCTTTCATGTCGGCTACTAGTAAAAATTTGTTGTTGTTGTAGATTTTGGGCCAGAGTATCCCACAGCATTCCGACCCTTTTTAGGGCGATGTCCATGTCTTGTCTAGATTTGCCCATTTTTTTTTCCTTTATCCATTTTTATTTATATTTCTATTCGTTTTTTCACTTATAAATATATTTTCCCTTTTTTCATATATATTTATAGGAAAAATTAAAATAATTATAATAATAAATTAAAGAAAAAAGAAAGAAAAGAAGAGAAAAAAATAATAAATAAAAAACATAAAAAATAAAATAAAACTATTTTTAATCGTCTAATGCATGGTGGCCAGCTTGATTTATATTTCTTAAATATATAGGCCTGGCATGGCCGAGCGCGTTAAGGCGTGCACTCGTAATCCGAGGGTCGCGGGTTCGCGCCCGCGTCGCGCTAAACATGTTCGCCCTCCCAGCCGTGGGGGTGTATAATGTGACGGTCAATCCCACTATTCGTTAGTAAAAGAGTAGCCCAAGAGTTGGCGGTGGGTGGTGATGACTAGCTGCCTTCCCTCTAGTCTTACACTGCAAAATTAGGGACGGCTAGCACAGATAGCCCTCGAGTAGCTTTGTGCGAAATTCCAAAACGAACAAACAAACAAACTTAAATATATA
Organism: Carcinoscorpius rotundicauda; assembly: GCA_011833715.1. Lineage (NCBI taxonomy): Eukaryota > Metazoa > Arthropoda > Merostomata > Xiphosura > Limulidae > Carcinoscorpius > Carcinoscorpius rotundicauda. The sequence continues at coordinate 52,464,622 of CM022399.1, read as the reverse complement.
TTTACGGGAGATAGGTACTTAGGACAATGTTCATCATGTACGTAGTGTATGTCGAGATTACACGTTAAAATATTTTATGCTAATTTTTATTAAAATAGTTCAGTGCATGATGCAAGAGTCTTTCAGATATTGATTCTACGTTTCTATGCTTGTGCATAAAGAACTACGTGGTACTTTACAGGCTGAACATAAGGTATACTAGACCTCTTCCTCCTTCCATAACTTTGTTGGAGTGGCCTGATTGATATATTACAAGTAAATACGGAATGGCTGGAATAATATAACTTAAGTCTGGTCCTTTTCAGGGCAATGTCCATTTATATTGTTCTTTCATTTTTTTTATTATTATTTTTGATAAGTCTAGAACGTAGGTAACTTGTTTTATTTTAGTTCTATTTAATTATTACTATTATTATTTTAAATAATTTTAGCTTAATGATCTGATATACAAATTAAACGGGGAGAAGTGTTTAGGTCTCTCTTTATCATATATACAATATCCGTCTAATTTGTATAACAACACAGTTTTTCGCCAGTTTTTATCAAAATATTTTATTGTACAAGTCTATCTGGTATTGTTTATGTATTTGAGTAATTGTGCATGAAATTTGGTGAAGTGATTTTAGGTACTCTATATGCTGATGTAATTAGTGTATACTGTAATGTTTCGAGTTTTGTTTGTATTTGTTTTTCACTTACATTGCTCCATGCAAGAGCTGCGTAGTCTTGTATATTTTAATGATGTTTTCTGGTATTGTTCCGTAGTTTTCACTAGTTAGACTCCTAGCATAGTTTATTCTTCGCCAAATTTTTGTTTTTATGTTATTTAAATGTTTTATCCATGTACGTTTCGAATCGTATGTTAACCTTAAAATTTTGCACATGTAGCAGTTTGAAGAAGCTTTCCGTTCATGTAGATCTAAGGTTGAACTTTTTGATGTTTCGTTAATTTTGAAAATATTACTAATTGTGTCTTCGCTGTATGTATTTTAATTTATATTTTTCACAATATTCACATAATGTATTTAGTTGTGGTTGTAAGTTAGTGGCTGCTATTTCTGGTATAGGAGCATTTTTCCAAATTGCTACACCATCAGTGAACTGTGACGCATATCCATGGCTTGGGTCTTTGAGTGGCATATTATTTACATACATGATGAAGAGAATAGAACTTACCACCTCTTCTTGAGGGACGCCAGCTTCTGAAGTAAAGAACTCCGAGAAAGTTCCCTCTTCGCTTATTCTACATTTTCTAGCTTCCAAAAGTTTGATAACCAATGAATAATTTCTCGCGGTAGTCTTATTTCATACATACGGAACCAAAGACCATTGTGCCACACAGTGTCGAATGCTTTCTCGATATCAAGGAAGCAGGCGACAGTACATTCTTCTTTATTAAAGCTGTTTATTATATTTTAAGTTAATCTAATTAAGTGATCTGTTGTTTGTCTGTATTTTCTAAATGCGTTTTTCTCTTCTGGTAATTTTGAATTATTCTCCAAAAATGTGGAGAGTCTGTTGCTTAATATTCGTTCAAGAATTTTGCCTTCACAGCTGGTCAGATTGATCGGTCGATAAGTGTTTGGTTTATTGGCTGGTTTTCTGTCTTTGTGGAACGTTAAAATGTTAATTTGCTTCCAAGAAACTGGGATGTATCCAGAGTATAGAGATAAGTTAAATATGGCTAATAGGTGGTCAAATAATTTTGGAGTGCTTTTTTTGAAAAGCATTGTTTGTATTCCATCATTTCCCGGCGCTTTGTTTTTTGATTATATGTTCAAGTTCATTACGTTTGATTTTTCTGGTAAGTTGTTGTGCATTGCAGTCATTTGTAATAATAGTGTTGCTGTTAATAATGTTGACTTGGAAGTGCGGTTTATAAAATTCTGTGTTATTTGTTACGTGGTTGTTTATTTTATTGTGGTAATAGTTGTTCATGTCCGTGTCATTATATGTTTTAAATGTGATTTGTAATTGATGCTTAAAGGCTTCTGCTTTTTCTTTGTTGGTTTGTGCTAAGGTGCTGTTATATTCCATTGTCGGGTATTTTCTTGTAGTGGGTTACTTTATGAATCTTTTTAAGTGTAGCCAGAACCTACTAGGATCGGTTTGTTCGTTTAGTTGGGAGCACAAGTTGTCCCATTTTTCTTGTTTTAGCTGTTTAACTTCTGCTTTTATTTTATTTCTAATATTGTTAATTTGTTTTTTTTATTTTTTGTTGCCATGAATAGTCTTTGTTTGTTTTTTTCATTTATTGTTTTGGTACCGTGTCCGTTGCTCCTTTTAGAAGGCACTCCATGATTATTTGACTGTATGAATCAATTTCTGATTCGTTGTTCGCTGTATGTTTAGTTTTGTTTGGAAGTATGTTATTTAACACTTTTTAAAATTCTTGCCAATTAGTTTTTTTGTAATCAAATTTGTCTTGCCAACTGATTTTATCTTTATAGGGGGTGAAATCGAAGACACACCATATTGGGAGATGGTCGCTGTCAAAATCTTTTCCCACATTAAAATTTATTAGCTTTTACCTAATACTGAAAGAGATGAGACACATATCTAGAATATCATTTAAATTTGTTGCCTAGGTAGTACAGGTAGGTGTATTATCATTAATAAGGGATATGCTATTATCATCTATGAATTGTAATAGGTGTCTGCGACTGAAATTTGTAGAATTACATCCAAAGTTCTTATGTTTGGAATTCAGATCACCTATTACTATTGTATTTTGGTTGTGAGAAAAGATACTGTATATTAGATTGGTCTATACACTTAGTTAGAGAACATTATAATCCTGCTTTTGTTATTTTCGAGAGGTTTTCTAAGAGAATATCAACCAATATATTTTCATTGTTGCTGTTCATTCGGATTTCAGTAACACAAAGGTGGTTTTTATAAAGTAACTGTTTGTTTGTTTTTGGAATTTCGCACAATGCTACTCGAGGGCTATCTGTGCTAGCCGTCCCTAATTTAGCAGGTAAGACTAGAGGGAAGGCAGCTAGTCATCACCACCCACCGCCAACTCTTGGGCTACTCTTTTACCAACGAATAGTGGGATTGACCGTCACATTATACACCCCCACGGCTGGGAGGGCGAGCATGTTTTAGCGTGACTCGGGCGCGAACCCGCGACCCTCGGATTACGATTCGCACGCCTTACGCGTTGGACATAATTTCTCTTTTGATGTCTTGATTATTTCTTCTATCTCTTCTAATTGATGTATAAATTAGTGTTTCACTAATAATAAGAATATCAGGGTTAATATCTGTTTTTAAGTCTTCGATTTCGTGTTTCTTGGAAGCAAGTGCACCTTGGATATTGATACTTAGAACTGTAAATTTTAAGCTTTTAAACTTACTCCATAGACCCGAGGGTTTGTTTTTGAATTTCATGCAAAGCTACTCAAGTGCTATTTGCACTAACCGTGTAAGACTAGAGATAAGACAGCTAGTCACCACCATCCACCGTCAACTCTTGAGCTACTCTTTTACCAAAGAATAATGGGATTGACCGTAATATTATAACGCCCCTATGGCTGAAAGGCGAGCATGTGTGATGTGACAGGGATTTGAACCTGCGGCGTCGAGCGCTTTAACAACCTGGCCATGCCAGGCCAGACTAGAGGGAGGGTGGCTTAATAACATCATTCACCCTCAACTCTGGAAATATTCTTTTATCAATGAACATTGACCGAATATGAACTACAAGTTAACATAGTCTATAACGAAAATCCAACAAACAAGGTTTATATATATATATATGTGTGTGTGATGTCAATGTGCAACAGTTTTCGATATGTGTTATTTGAGCCAATGTACATTAAATTAGGCCTAAAATTAAATTTAGGCTGTAACAACAATTTTCACTTGATAAAGTAATGAATTAATTCGATATCATTCCATTGCTGGGACATAGTTTGGACATTTAAAGAAACATAACACACGAAATAGTTCTGAAGATTAAAGCATGAATTTAAAAAAGGCACAAAAAGGCAGTAGGTAATTTTGTAAATGAAATGTATGAAACAAAGCTATGATGTTTACCAGTTCTGTTCTAGAACATGTTAAATCAGGTAATAATACTAAATACTTTGGAAAATAAGGTTTGGTTTATTACAAATGAAAAAATACTTCATAATTACCCACACGTCAACAAATATTTGTTCAGAAATGCTCATAAATTTTAAAGAAAACACAGTAAAATATTTCAGAAATGCTCAATTTTTAAACAATAAAATATATACATTTTAAAATCTCAAACAAATCATGCTGAACAAATAATATTTATTCAGAAATACTCATAAATTTTGAACAAGAAAGCACGTCAAAAATATTTCTTTAGAAATGCTCATAAATTTTGAACAATAAAATATATACATTTTAAAATCTCAAACAAATCATGCTAAACAAAGAAATATTCAGAAATGCTCTTAAATTTTTAACAATATAATATATGTACAGAAATAAAAGTTGTAATAATCAAAATAACTGGTTTAAAATTTACATAAATATTTTTATAATAATTATAACTGGCATAATACAAATATGTTTTAATTTTATATGACAAGAGATAGTGTTTGTAAACTTCTATGTAATCTAAAAATTACTAATAATAATATGAAATAAGCATGAATTTTTTACATGAAATGTATGTTTAAAGAAACATTTATGTCAAAAATGCTTTTAAAAAAAATCAACCCACCTTAAAGAATGAAGTAACAAAACTAAAGATCCATTACTATAAAAAATGAGTTTTGTACTTTATAATTTTCATTCACCCTAATAAGTGATTCAAATTATTATTAAAGGATTATAACAAGTACATATTTTAACACAAATCTGTTTATAAACTAAAGTTGTATCAAGTACATCTAGATAAATATTCGATATTTTTTAATAATGCACACATATATAATAGTAAGTGCCAATTCATAAACTGAAGTTTTTACTAAGTTCAAAAAATTTTCCTCTAAGTAAATATTAATGCTTGGAGTTAATCAAATAACTTTAGTTTTCTCTTCATTACAATCATATAAAAAAATATATTTCTGTTGATAATCTGACAGTATACTTCAAAAAAACAAATGACAACCAACATATACTGACACTTATAAAAACAATATAGATGATAAATTTTAAACTAAAGAAAAGAGAGTCAATATAAATTTTGTTTAATCAAAACTTAGTTGAAGATCTTTTAAAAAATATAGTTTTTTTTAAACCTACTTCCCAACGATTTTAGAAAAGTGATGACCAGAGTAAAAATTCAAAACTTTAATTCCTGGTTCATTATTATTTTAAAATACTGGAAATTAACATTGTGGAGACACTAAAACAGTTCAAAATATAAACACTGTTATCTTTTTAATGGTGTTTTTGAAACACAAACTATAAATCTTATCTGTGTATTTAAGGAAACCTTAAAAATGCAGGCAATGTTTTCAACACCAAATTACATTAAAAATAAGGGTAAGCAGCCTAAGGTTCATCAGTCAGGTCTGGCTCCTTAAATTATCCATTATGGTTCTTCAATCTCTTACTTATTCACACACAAATCAAAAAAAGAAAAATAGACACTAAGTAATAAACAGCATATTCACAAACTTACCACTGGCATACTTGTAACTTCCTACCTGGCTACTTTTTTTTTATAGAATAACCCACCGACCTTATTGCCTTATTGAAGATTAGAATCTTGTTTTACCAAGTTTTGATTAGTTGAAGAACCTGCTAACATGCAGTATGCACACTTACACAAGCCATAACCTCTAACCATAATCTCTTTCTTATTCACACACAAATCAAAAAAATAAAAATATATACTTAGTAACAAACAGAATACTCACAAACTTACCTTTGGTCTACTTACTTGTACCTTCCTACCTTGCTCCTCTCTTTTGTTTATAATTCATTAGAATGACCCACTTACCTGAGTGTTTGAATGTAGCACTATGCATGTTTTGTTCCCTGCTTACAAGAATTACAAACATTCCTAAAGATAAAAGGTGACAACCCAAACTTTCAGGCTGTAACCACTTTCTCAAGTTTTATCATATCACAGACATTAATTGTTTACTTAATTCAACTTGATCTTTAAGTGTTTCTCTACAACAAACAGTTTTTTGCAAATGAATACAATCAGAATCTGTTCTTCAGATACCAAGACTGGCAGATTGACACATTCTCTGACCTTATGAATACAAGTTTGAGATTCATACACAAATGACAAATTTGATAACAATTTGGAACTGTGACAGATTGTAGCATTTGTTTCTGATCTACTAACATTGTTCAAGTCTTGTTCTTTAGACTTCTGCTGACACATCATCTTGTTCAAGTTTGTATCTGCTAACATGAATCTTGAGTGGAACAATTGGACCTAATGATTATTTCCAACATCACGATTGAAGATTTAAAACTGGAAGTTGGTGACTTTAAGGAGTAAAGCATCTTGATTGAAAAGTTTGACATGCTAAGCAGTAATCTAGAAACTTTCCCAAAACTATGTAATTGGATTGATTTGAAGAAACTGGAGCACAAATATTACTTCTTTCTACAACTCAAGAATGGTTTTCCACTTCCACAGTATCATCTTCACAATGTTTGGTTCTACCTGTGTATTCAGACATTCTCCTACATAAGACAAAATCCTGTGCTCAGTACTAATAGTAGAAAACTGAACATGAAATTACATTTCACCAGCTGCAAAACAAACTTCAGAGAAAGGAATAAAACTATGTAACAGCACCAATGTCATTAAAAAAACACACTGTAAATATAATAATCAATTTGCATTTTCTTTAGTTTTACTTGCACAGTATTTCATTAAGTGTGTGTGTGTGGGCATAAGTGTTTACTTTGATTTCCTGCAATATTTTTGTTCTAAATTTAGATTGGCTCCCAAGACATGAAAGGTTGCTGACCTCTGTTCTAAAAGATACATGAAATGTAGAAGTTTGGTTAAAAACAATGAACACAATATTCTCAAAACTTCAAGTACTTATAAACGTTCAACAAAAGAAAACATCAATGTTATAATACACGATGGTTTAAAACTGCTGTTGCCAAGATAGTGTAAACATTAAGTATATAAACAGAAACAAATAATTTGTTTTAGTATAAGATTTAACAAGGTTTGGCCTTTGAGGTTGTAATATATCAAATTTTAAGTGAAAGAAAAAATTTTCTTAATAACATACACTTTGGTAAAGTTTAAAACGTACTTGTTCTTGTGGCACATATATGTATGGAAACTGTTTTCACTGTTGAATTTAATTTAGACTTCACTGACCATAAATATTTGATTAGATATCATCATCAACCTGTTCGCTTACCTCGCTCAAATTTTGATTGCATTTTGAAATATTACCAATTTGTGAAACAATGTTCCAAAATCGTGATATCTCTTTGCTTCCAACAACACCAAAATACTTTGCTCTTCTTAATTCATGTTCAATAATCATATCACTGGAGCAATTTTTAAAACAATTCTTTTACATAATACCATTTAACCAGCACAAATTATAAAACTTTATAAACAATGATTAAATCATGAATTTTTCTTAAATTACTAATGAGCACATACAGTCATTCAGAACAGTATCAGTGATACACAATTAGAAAAACACATTGGATGAACAGAAGCCACAAAAAAATCTAACACTTTTAGAATTGGGTAATAAAAAAGGATAGTTTTATAACAAAAATGATTAATCCATCCATTTTGTGAAGGATAACTTAGTAAATGTTACTGAAACTTTTAAAAACATTTTATGATTCTCCTGGCTGTATTAAAATGTATTACCTATTATAGCCTATTTATGTTGCTTCAATAAAAACAACTGAACATAGTTATAATGTTTATACATTTTCAGTAACAGTAAATGTTAAAAAGTTTCCAACTCCCTTGAAGTTAATTTAATACAGCATTTCTCAACTGGTTCTGTGGGTTTGTGTACACCAAAACATGTTTAGCTTCCTCAAAAAAATTAGATTATAAATAAAATGTGATTTAATAAAAGCTATTCACACTTTATATTTGTTTTGAAAATTTTGGTTAAATAAAGTTTCAGGTTAGAATATTTTTAGATGCTAATTGTAGAATTATCTTTTGAAGAAAGAAGGTTGTATTTTATGTCCTAAAGTGAAAGCTACTGTAAAATGATTTATTTTAATATAAACTAAATATGAACTGTAAATGTAATGAAAAATAAGATCTATAATTTGAAAAACTGTTTCCAACTGCAAAAATAAAAACAAAAACCAAACAAGTTGTAGCAAGCTGTCAATATAATGACTCATATTCATAATTCTTGTTTGCTGTTGGGGGCTCTCTATAGTCTTGGTACCTGAATGAAGTCACAAAATAAAATGACCTCAAAACAGAAGCCAGCATTTTAAACAACTTATTTTACAGTGGATGTTTTGCATTTTATAAAAATTTCAACTTTATCTTAAAATTGTTATCTGTACTCAGTCAAGTTTTTTAAAATGAAGTTAACTTTCTAACTTAAACAACTAAGTACATTGTGTGCTCTTATATGAACAGCAATATGCAAGTTTGTAAGCTATATCTAATTTTTAGAAATTAATTCTATAGTTTTCTTCCAAACAAGTTCCTTTGAAATCCTATCAGGTGAGGAGATTTTATTGGAATTTTGTGGCTCTGATGTCTGGGATATATTAATAGATTTGTACCAATAGAAAAGTAATAGCATCATAGAAGTGTTTACTCTTCAAGTTCTATTGTGTTTTATTTAAACAATATTTGTGTATCAATCCTGAAATACAGTCATTGATAGAGTCGTTGTAGTTGATTCAAATGTTGCTGAAGATAAAATCAGTAATGTTCTTTCTCTTAAAGATGCATATCTTTTTTACTGCACATATAACAGAATCTAGAAACAATTCTTCCATCTTCCTTGGAGAAAAATGCATTAAAGTTTTGTACAAATGTTACTTCTTTTAGAATAAAAAATGAAACTAATGGTGAATGTCATGAAATCTCTCGTGATTATTTTTTATGTTTATAGAAAGATAATAAAATTTCTGTTTAGTACTATGAATAATTATGTTGCATTAAAAAATACTGCATAATGCACTTGAATATAATTGTGAAACAACTGTTATTTCTAACTAACTTTCAGTTAAGTTTATAAAAAACAAATTCATTACTACTTAAAGCAACATTTTTTGTCTAAACCCATCAGACTAGCTTCGTGAAGTATTGGCTTTGACTGCCGAAACAAAAAGAAACTTGCCTGATTTATGCATAAAATACACTCTTTTTATTAGTTATATAAACACAACCAATTGTCCAACAGCAATACAAAAGAATTACAGAGATTTCTTGAAAAACAGAAGATAATAGAAGAGTTTGTCATTTGGGTTGAAATTTTATATTCTGAGTTGTCAGTACCTACTATATATATGTTTCTAATTCGATGAACAATCTGAAGCCCTCACAAGAGGAGAGAAAAAAAACGATAAAGTCAGAGCATCACCAGATTGTCTAGAGGTACAGACTGAGAACTTATTTAAATATTATTTTTTTAAGTTAAGAATTAAATCTTATGTAATACTAATATTTAAGTTATAAAGTATCTTTTTGTACCAAGTTTAATAATATGTATTGATATTAAGTAGTTTAATAAACCCTTTATTGTCTTCATCCATATATCTACACATGCTAAGTATCATCTACAGGATTATATTTGCACATGCCAAACACCATTTCCACCCATATGTCTATGCATACGAGTTATAATCTTCATAGAAATATCTATACATTCAAGATATCATCTTCACCAATACATTTGACCATGCTAGACATCATCTGTACCCATCTATCTATGCATGCTAGGCATCATTTCCACCCACTTATACATGTCAAATGTATCACGTTGCATTCAATTGCCTTGCATCTAGTTCATTGTGGTCAAAATGTTGTTGCAGTGATGGAAAATACTTCCACGATTGATAACTTTGAAACTAACTCAGTAAAATAGTTGTACCTTGCACAATTTGATATACCATATCAATAGGGTTAAAGTTTGAATCTATGTAAAATGATTGTAACTTGTGTACTTTGATATCCCATGTCAGTAGGATTAATGTTTGAATCTATGTAAAATGGCTGTAATTTGTGCACTTTGATATCCCACGTCAGTAGGGTTAAAGAGACACCACATTAGTTCTTAATTGCACATACATTCTTTTTTATGCTCTGTTACTTTGAAACAAAGCAAAAATTAACACTTACTTGCAGTATTCCACACTGGTGTCAGTTTCAGAAAAAATATTCATATCAACAGAAAAGCCACTGATATTGAAATCTGACAGAATAAAGTTCAAAAATCCATTCAGTGACCCATCTGGTGAAATGAAAAATGTATAGAATATTTTATCAATAAAACTTGAAGTAAAGGCAATGATCAATGCCTGAAAAGTTAGAATATAGAATTGACAGTTCAGAAAATAACATACTTTCACCTTAAATAATATACTGTAACATTATCTAGTTTGATAGTGTAAGAGCAAACCTTATTAAGTGTTTCACACCATTAAGTAGATTTGACAATGTAGAAAAAAACTAGTTAACTAGGTTTGACATTGTGGATTATAATAAAATTCACTGTGTTAAGTGTCTATTGCATCACTAACCATGGTTGATAGAACAGAAAATAATAACATTTTCATCTTAAATTTCTTATTACATCATTACGTTTTGAATTACATGAACATCAATTAACTATATAGAATTATTATACTATATAATTGTACTTCAAGTGATCAGAAAGGTTAAAAACGATTTATTGTTTCTGTTGACATTAATATGTAATACATTATAAACTTCTGTCTCTTCATGATTGTAACAATTAAGTCTTTATATTACATCAAAATTGTGATGGATCAACACCATGACAATTCTTTAATGTACAAAATTTGGTCTTTAATTAAGAACAACCAATGGTCAGTAGGTGTAAACCTGTAAACTGACTCATAAAAAGAAATCACATCAATATATTTTATAAACCCACTAAAGGTGCTTTAGAAAATCATTGTAGAAAAAATACAAGTACACAGAAATTCTAAAAGAAATCATATTAAGTATCAGTTTTGGAATTGACCTATACTTATAACATTAATTTAATAGTCACCTTAAACATCAGACGTTTCTCAAATAATTTTATAATTTAGATAAAATTTGAACGGAAATGCAAAGAGTTTATTTCACTTATAATGATTCTTAGGGTGTCTCACTCCAATATCATACATGCATGTGAAGAATTCCTTTATCACTGTAATCAATGTACGTGATATTAACAGTTAGTGTTAAGAACAAGTAAAAACATTGCTCAGTGCATAAATTCTCTGTACTTATATTTATGATAACAGAAATCTTTCCAACAGAATTAAGAATTCTGTACCATATTCCTACCAAAATAGAATCAACCTATTACGATTACTGGAATATATTTCAATAACTTTACTGTCTAAATCTTATTATCTTTTTGCTTACAAACAAATTCTCTTTCATTAACATTATATTCATGTATGGAATGGGTTATATACAAATATATCTCAGCAAAGTTATGAATTAGGACTTATCATTAAAGACTAGTCAGAAGTTATTAACTAACTCTAATAACTCTTCTGTGTATATTTAGTGTAAAAATCAAGGTTTTAAACAAAACAAACTTCAAAGTATGAATATTACATTAATTCACTATCTGGGTAACTTGAATGTCATAATGAAAATAAAAATACCTAAAATGCTAAAATCCAAATATTTCTTACAACTGATTGGTTCACACATGACAGTCAAAGTGATTGTTAATATTTACTAATATCAGTTGATGAAAAAGTGTTTGTATATCATAAAAAAGTTCTGTATCATGACATTGTGCACATTTTAAGAGCTTCAGACTGTGATCTCTCTGTTCTATCAGATTTACCATTATACATTTGTTTTAGTACCTACGCTTATTTCAATATAGTTTTCTTTTTTGCATGTGATGTATATTGTTGGCCATGTATTGCATAAGTCCCATCTGTTCTTGAAATTTGTAGAAGATTATCAAAAGTAAGATTTAATATTTATTTATTTTAAGAAAACACTAGCATCTTCCAACTTTGGTGAATATTATGGAAACTCACAATAAACTATATAAATCAACATGCCAAGAGCAGGAAGAATATTATTAGTCAGTTAAAGCCAGTGTGATATAGGCCATAGAAGCTATAATTGTGACGAACACCAATTAATCATAAAACTACATAACTGGACACCAGATACGTAGTAGATTTTGAACGTTACGAACCATTCAATTTCAGCTCATTAATTTGGGATATTATTTTTATACAAAGACATTAAATAGCATCCCTGGAAAAAAGTCAGCTTGTAACCAGTGCAAAGCTATCCAAGACAGCCAGCTTAAGTGAGGTGTGACAGTCTCAACTTGGATTAAGTTTGCTTGTCATGAACCTGGACTGTCGATAAAATATTGAGTTCTAGACCATATATAAAACTCAGTATTGTTTCTAAATCTCTTGTACCTAAACCCTAAATTGTTATTATAAATTGTATCGTTTTTCTTTTTTGTATATTTTAATATATTTGTGTCAAAAATGAGAATAGTATATGTCAATCTTGTTGGCAAATATCATATTTTAATACATAATAACATTTAAATAACTAGATTCAAATTACTGATTATTTAGAGCAATAATACATAATGTATGTAACATAATAAATCAGAGACTTGTCTGAAATAAAAATATGTAACATTGTCAATTTCTTCTTAACAGACTAAAACTAAATAGCTTGCTGTATTCACCTCACTGTGCACTTACATATGTTCTTAACTCTTTCTGCCACAGGTCTTCGTAAGAAAGTAATAAACTTCCTAACGTCGAGCCTGATTTTTGTGATGTTGTTCAGCATAGCAAACAATAGAGCAAGAAGAAATGTAGCCACAAAAATTGTGGAAAATCCAAACAGCAACACTAAAGAAGGATAATAAATTACAGAAATGTTCATCAACTAAACTGTGCATTTAATGTTTAAGGAATTTTTATGATTAATGGACTACAATAACTATAATACATGTGGTAACTCCTAAAAGTATCAAACTTTTCAATAGAGAAAATCTAACCTTATGGAGTTGATTCAGGTCTAGAGGTAGTTGAATAAGAGAATTAATTTCTAGTTTGACATAAAAGTCAATATAGAAACATTAACGTCAAAATCAAGTACCATACTAATAATGTTTTGTTTAAAGAACAAACAAACTAAAACACAGACAAGGACCTTTAACATTGCCCTTCCGGTGTTACGTTTTTTTATGTAGACTGAAGGCAACAGAAAGACACAGATAACAGCATATATAATTTATTACAATAAACTATTATATATGTGACAGATATAAAATAAATTATATAATAACAATGTGTGTCCAATATAATGATCCAGAATAAAAGTTCAGATCAGAAATCTAAAATTTCAGTCTAGGGAGTGAATTTGGTCCCACGAAGAAATTCCGAAGTTTGAATGGAGAAGTCCAGAAACAATTCACAGTTCAATAAAATTGACGAAGTTCTTTTTACGATGTCTTTGATGAATGTCTCAAATTTGTCGTTTTCTAACTTGCCTCGGTCTCCCCTAAACAGTCCTGTACGTATTGACCTTCAGTATAACCAGTAATTCAAATGAATCGTAAAGATTGACGAAATAAAATCACAGCTTTTGTAGATCTAGCTCCAGTCACAAATCCAAGTTGAATAAACACACAGCAAACGTTGAAAATTTCTCAAACGAAGACAATATATCTTGAATCAAATGAAAACAAATAACTGACTCACCTCGCATCGCCGTCTGTTTATATACTAGTAGGCCTACTGTTTTCTCGAACAATCGCGTAACTTCCCAGAATTCCAGAGTAATCTGGATTCGTCTCGTACAGACACCAGGCCAAAATAAATGATCGATCTACCTAATTCTAGAAATTTCTACATGAATAACAACATATTTTATTGGTTTGAACTTCGAAACAATAATATAAACAACAACATGGCATTCCAAACGCTATATACATCCAGAAAATACTAATCATTGAGGCGGTGTAACTATTTTACAGTTATATAATAAATGTTTCCTCTATACATTATACTGTTCTCAAAAAAAGCTGAAACCCATAAAACTAAAAAAAATTCTTTGTTTGTTGTTAAATGCAAAGTTGTACAATGTAGAATTTGACTCATAACCATAGCAGGAATCAAATGCTTAATCTTAGCATTATAACCTTTCAGGCTTAGCAACGAACACAGTTCATATTCATTTCAACATCATCAAAAACTTTCTAAGTGCTGCTCCAACTACTGTTTTCACATAAATTATTATCATATCACACATTTAATCTTTACTCTTAATTATACATTAAATATTGAAAAATATTTTAAACTACGTTGAAGGAACTTAAAATAATATATCATTCATTTCCATAGCAGTCAGTTACTCAATTAACTAGAATTACAATAACCTGATTTTAAGGCTCTTGAACGAGATCATTGTTCCACAGACGTGGAACAAGTACCATTTTAACTTGTTCAAGTTTTTGTGTAGAACATATATATCTGTTAATGTAATTATTTTCACATCATTACAGAGGAGCGCCATTAAACCGCGAAATCGCTTAAGCCGCTGTAGCAAGTCTTGTGAGCGAGGATTATTGCGGCTCACCGCTAATTTAAGAACGTGTAAAAACGCGGCTTACGAATTTAATCCTGGCTTTATAACTTCAAGGGGATGTTTAAAAAGGATGTGTTTTAATTTGGGAAATAAATAAAATATATTACAATAGAAATCGACTGTTAATCTACCTTATCCGCGATGTCAACTTTATGGAGGCCGCCATTGTTACCGAATCACACCTCTACATACATTGAAGTTAATCCACGGTAAATCCGTGAAAAAAGTGATCAATAATTAGAATATTATTTTTAATTCGACAATCCGACATAATGATCACGCAATGGCCCGGATGAGGCTCCTCGGCGGAGCTGTTAGCGACTTCGGGCTTTTCAGTCACAAAGGTTTAAGTCGCGGTTAAGCAGGTTGACCCCCCAAATACCGCGGCTTAACGGCGCTCCACTGTATTTCAGGTAAACTTAAGCCTTACCCATTTCAAGATATTCACCAAGAAGATCCGTTTGTTCTTGGTTTATCAAGTTGTAGTCATTCTCCCACTGAGTGGGTGCATGGTTTTCATGAACATACTCACCTTTTTATGCACTGACCACTTCTTGTAAACCCGTGACAGTCATTGAGATAAATTCAAAAATATTTTTACCTAGTTTTAAAATGAAAACAGTTTTTGTTGCTGACATGATTGTATAAATAGTTTAATTTTAAATACAGTCTGACTTACTACGTTTGACTGAACATTAATAAACTAAGAATCTTAAACACATCAAAATCGCTTTTTGAAAAAAACAAACTACAACACAGTTCTTAAGTCTCAAAACGAGCCAACTGTCATAAAAATGTTCTTACATGAAATTATCACAATATCTATTTTAACTAAAAAACTTACAGAACACCCATTTCCATCACAGCATTAATGAACTGCTTCCCTACCATAATTACAGCTAACTTCAAAGAGAGTTCAAACAAACACCCTCCTGTTCCACACTAGAAAGAAATGTAGAAAAACAGTTTCAAAATTACTGTAGCAATACTACTTTAAAAATATCTCAGAAAGGACACAACACTGAAAAGTACAATAAGATATAAGTTAGTGTGTGAGAGCACTAATAACATGCCCAGGACCAAATGGTCCAAAAAAATAATGTTTCAAACCTAAAAATGTAAAGAATGTATGTGACTAACATGAAAAACTTTGCAGAGATTGATTCTTCATAGTTTAACTTTCTCACTACAGGCTCAATCCCAGGAACTGACCTAATAATTATTCTGTGCTTGTTATAATACTACAACGTAATAACATCATTTGGCAGGCTTTAAGTAAACATAAAAAGTTTTTTGCACACCAAAGATTATGTTTTTTAGTGGAGTATTTTAACTAAAAATGTATCTGTGAGTACTTACACATGTATACATTACATATATAAATAGAGAATTTCTGTATACTGGTCTGAGAGTTGATTTCCATGTTTAGATTAAAAATACTTCTCTTAATTTCAAAAATTTCAAACTTTTTTGTGTAATATCCAAACCTAAAGCGTCATAACTGGCGTAACCCTTGAAGCAGTAAAGAATGACTGTCTGGAATGACTTCAAATTGTGATATTAAACTACTTATGTTTATATAAAATAGTTTTATGCTCATAATAGTGTGTGTATATATATACATTGTTAAATTTTATTGTTATAACCTCTGACTAATTACTATTAATAAGTTGTAAATCATGTGACAAATATGCAGCTCATGTTATGCTTTTGAATTCCATTATGCATGAGCTACTTAAGAACATTTTTAAAAACATTATTATTATTAATTTTTTGTTTGTTTGTGCCTTTTTTGGTGTTTTTCTTAATTTTTCGAAAAGCTATACAAGGACTATCTGCACTAGTCGTCCCTAATTTAGCAGTGCAAGACTAAAGGGAAGGCATCAACATCCACTGCCAACTCTTGGGCTACTCTTTTACCAACAATTAGTGGGATTGACCATCACATTATAATGTCCCAACAGCTGAAAGGGCGAGCATGCTTGATGTGACAGGGATTTGAATCTGTGACCCTCAGATTATGAGTCAAATGCCTTAACCCACCTGACCATGCCAGGTCTATTATTGATAGTAGTAACAGTGGTACTTATTTTAATTAATCTAACCTAACTGATCTAAAGAGATTCCTAGTTTTACACAATGCATTTCCTATGACAATCAAGGTTGAACTGAAAGCAAAATATGGAATTATATATGCAGGAAACATTGCAATATGATAAATCACTTGACAGATAAAACCCATGGCTTTATATTGGTTTTTAAGTAACACAGTATTGAGTGGCTCAAACGTTTATTGGTAATTTCTATTAAAAAGGACGTTACAGGTGGGTGTGGCAAGATAGATTTGATTTCATGTCTCTGGGACCAAGTAATATCAAAGGCTATGAAAATTATAGTATGCCTAAACAAAATTATATCATAATAAGTGATTTACATTAAATTTCACTTTCTACTTCTTGGAGGGGTGGTAAATAAATTAAAGTAAAAAAGGCCTAGAGAGCAAATGTTACAATTCTTACACTAGAAAATTTTAGTTTTTCTCTTTTAAATATTGCTTTCTGAAAGTAAAACCTTTAAACTTGTATACTATTAAAATATTGATTATGAGCTATGTCTTCAGGGTTTATTTATTAGTATATCATAAAAACAATAATCTAATCAACTTTTGAATGTAACTCCCTAAAACCTTGCGGCATTAACAGAAAAAAGATGTCTACGGAGAAAGGGTTAATAATGCTATTTTTTCCCAGCCAAGATGAAGTGTACTTTGAATAAAAATAAATATTTAATGTTTTTATTCCATGAATTTATGACTTCAGGTCCCAAATATCAGTGCAAACACAGGACTTCTTATAGTTATTTGGCTGATTCCTATTATGTTATTGAGCAAATAATTGTTTAATCAGGTTTCAAATTGAGCATATACAGATTGATAAAGTAGGTTATAGATCAATGTTGTCTGTGTAAAGTAGATAACCTCAAACAGTGCTGGTTAGCAAAGTCATGTGGGAGGTTATATACATATATTAAAACGTTATTCAAATGTATTAGAACAAGTAAGAAGTAATTTAGGTATGTTACTTTCTAATCTAATCTACATTTGTGTGTGTATAAATAAATAATTATTATTGAACTTGGATCTTATCTAAGCCTAAATCTCTACTACTGTTAGTAGCAATAAAACAATGCAGGTGTTCTAATAATACTCATGCCTAAACACAGGTCTTAGCAACACTGAATGAGATGTGCAAATTGGAGATAGTTTTACAATGCTTAATGTTTAGTGTTATTTCTACAACATAGTGACAATGTTAGATACTTATAATTTCCTGGAAGAAAATTTCAAAAACCAAAAATTCTTATAAATATGTCTGAGAGACAACTTAAAAAAAGAACATTGGAAAAGAAAATAACTAAATTCTTAATTATAGAACATATTTAGTTTTATAGATACAGTATAAAATCAAATCCTATTTGCAAATTTCAATTTAATCTAAGAACAAACAATATATTAGTAAAATATTCCTTCAATGTTTCACTTACTTTTTAACTTATTTATATTCTTAAATCATAATATCCATACATATTTAGAAGTTAATGGCCATTTTGGCCAACTGACCACGATTTTTGCATACACTCTTCACGTGACTATATCAACTTTAAAGGAGATAAAAATGAAAGTCTGAAAATGACAAGTTGTCTTAATTATTTTGGTAGTGCAAAAGTAAATAAAAAGTAGGATTTTATAAAGAATAAACTGCAAACAAAAAAAACAACAGCATGTTATTTATTATGACTTAATGAACAGAAAAGTGGCAATTACATTCCAGATTTAGTTTCTTAAAAATTACAAGATTACTGGGAAATTAAAAGCCTCTAAAAGGCTTATTTTCTAAAGTTATCTAAAAATAAAAGTTAACATTTTTCTTAAACTGAAAATTGTTTCCAATAATACTTACCATCCACCAACACTATAGCTGGAATCTTTCATTGATAAAAGTGTAGTGCAGGCATGATCCACACACAAAGCATTTGTATAAAACAGGAAGGTACCAAGAGAAAAAAATGGTACAAGAGTATGGATATTACACCCTACCTCCAGAACAGATATGCTGTACATATAAAACAGTAACCAAAAAGTCATTAAACCATTTGAGTGAGAGACAGCTTTCACCTGCCACACCCTTTACCAGGAATTGCTTTTAAGTTGTTTTTCTCCTTGATATCCTTTGAACGTCATCATATCGCGTATCATATCACAAAACTCAGCAAAAAGCTCCAAAAAGTACATTTTTTTTAGACTCTAGTGTCATATACTGGAGATTAGGCGTTATTTTAGTTATTTTTGAACAGACAGTTTGGAATTTTGGTACATCTTGAATTTGACAATATTCCAGAATACTTAAAGTTTTCTATCGTTCGAAGAGCACCTACCACTTTCCTTAGTATCAGTGACATTTAAATGATGTTGTTGTTTTGATTTAAACACAAAGCTACAGAACAGGATATCTGTGCTCTGCCCACCACGGGTATCGAAACCCGGGTTTTAGCGTTGTAAGTCTGCAGACATACCGCTGAGCCACCGGGTATGCATTTAAAAGAAGTGTTTTATTTCTACTTTTCGTCAAAATTCCTCCAGCAACGTACAAAACACCGTTTTACATCGCAAAATCGTTATCCAAGAGAGTCCACAACCATAAGCTCAATAACCTCCCAGTTGTCAAATTGTTAGCAGCTTTGATATTTTTTGTTTATTAAAAAAAAATAGCCCCCCAGTGGCTCAGCGGTATGTCTGCGGACTTGCACGCTAAAATCTGGGTTTCAATACCCGTGGTGGGCAGAGCACAGATAGCCCATAGTGTAGCTTTGTGCTTAATTCAAAAACAACAACAACATTAAAATATATAACAGTTGCCTTACCAAAATGCCATAGACAGAAACTAGTCCAATTAACTAATACAGTAACACTCCAGTTAATCATGACAAAAATAACCTACGCATACTGAAATTGAGCAAAAATTAGGTAGCAATTGCAAATACATTAAACTACAGAAAACTGCATAAGAATAAAATATGTAAAAACTAAATTGTAAACTAGAAGTTACACAATAAAACCTAAAAACGTCTCACAGAAATATGTTATTTCGTCATTTAAGAAAAGAAGAACTAACATTAATGGTCCAACAATCGCCATGTTTGAACATTAGAAAATAACTACTGATTTTTTTTCTTCTAAATTTAAAATTAGAAAAATCGTCCCAAACCATTTCTGTTTAGGAATTAACCTTTCAAAATAATGTAATTATGTATTACCAATAGACTAAAACAATAATATTCTAACGATTGTTTTGAATTTCGCGCAAAGCTACTCGAGGGCTATCTGTGCTAGCCATCCCTAATTTAACAATGTATGACTAGAGGGAAGGCAGCTAGTCATCACCACTCACCGCCAACTCTTGGGATACTCTTTTACCAACAAATAGTGGGATTGACCGTCACATTATAAAGCCCCCACGGCTGAAAGGGCAAACCTGCTTGGTGTAACGAGGATTTGAACCTGCGACTCTCGGATTATAATAGAACTACTGATTACAAGAGGAAAGCGGTTAGTCAAAATTTCCGTTCACGATAAGGGATTGACTGTCACTTTTTTAACATACCTACAAGTTAAATTGGGAAGAAGGAAATACTTTATTGTATCACATGAATTCGAAATAATCCAGCTAGCTCTGAAATCTAGAGTTTTACCAACAAATTTCAATTTGTTTGCGCATTGTGTTTAAAAAATGTCTACAATGGAGTAAGCTTTCAAAGGACTATTTGTATGTTTTGAAATTTCACATATAGCTATATAAATGCTATCTTTACATAA
Source organism: Carcinoscorpius rotundicauda (assembly GCA_011833715.1). Taxonomy (NCBI): domain Eukaryota; kingdom Metazoa; phylum Arthropoda; class Merostomata; order Xiphosura; family Limulidae; genus Carcinoscorpius; species Carcinoscorpius rotundicauda. The sequence continues at coordinate 52,443,998 of CM022399.1, read as the reverse complement.
TGGTCTTTAATTTTAAACAGTCAAATTATAGGGAAATGGATAACCAACGATACCCATCGCTAACTGATGGACTATCATTGCCTTAGCACATCGTGAGATTTGATCGTCACCCCTAAAAAACGGACAGCGGTTATTTTGGGGCAACCGGACGCACACCATGATCTTCTGATCGAAAGTCCGACCTCGCTTAGCTCACATTCACTGATACATTTGCACTGGATCTGCGAAATTAGTTGAGTGAATGTTCAGGATCCGAACACAATCTCACTCAACAATAGAGCATTTTTCAATCTTTTGCCTCCGCTCATTCACTATTACTATTATTCGGTCGGTCAGTAACGGTCAGTAATTCTTAAAAAAACACACGAAACGTTTCTCATGATGTCACCATTACTTTTCTGAGACTTGCTTTTTATTTCTTGTTTTCTTAGTCCAAAGTTACACGATGCGTTATTTGCACTCCACCCATCTTTACCTAAACGCACGTGTACTTGTATGTTTATTATTATATATAGATTAATTGAAAGATTTTTATCATAAAAAAGGCTTACGATTTGTTTTAAACCAAACTATAGAATAAGCTAGCTCTAGCAGATATTGAAACCCAGATTTTAGTATCAGACTGTTGTTGAATTACTGATGGGGGAGAAATGGATGAAAATGCGCATAGTTTGAAACAAATCAGTACAAGCCTTTGTTCATCATAGTTCAGTTTGCTTAGTTATATTTACAGAATTAGGTGTTGTTTTGAATATTTATGTAACAGCAACCGCCCCTAGATTTTAACTGATACACCAGATGGAAGGAAGCTGCTCAATAACACCCACCGTCAGCTCTAGGAATATTATAATCAAATCACAAGAGCGCCAGCTCTTGGACTATTATAATTACTTGACCGTCTGCTTTTAGACTATTATAATTACATCACTTGACTGCCAACCCTTGGACTATCATAATTACATCACTTGACCTCCAACTCTTGGAGTATTATAATTACATCATTTAACCATCACTCTTACGATATACTGAAAACCACAAAGTGCTTGCACGATTTGTTTTTGCAATGAGATGCGAACTGTGGATCCACAATCCATCACGCTAAGTACTAAATCACGTCCTGCCCAGAGAGAACGAGCGAGCCACATAAGAAGAAAAATGTACTTAAGTAAAGACAAATGTTGGAAGATAATTCTTCTTTAGATACGTTGTATTTTGTTTAAATTTATATAGCATTAAAATATTGTAAATAAATTGAATGTATATCAAAATTATGTGTTCTGATGTCATTTGTGTTATTTATACGATGAAATTAAAATCACCAATTTCATATACACAACACAGTTTTCTTTATTTTTATACAAGACGGTAGAGGACGTTCTGATACCTGAAATCTAGTAAATATCTTTAATGGTTCATGTTCAACATGTGTGTTTCTTTCACACGTCTCACGCTACTGGTTAAAAGAGCAATATTTAGAATGTGAAATTATATTAAAAATTACTTCGGTCACGGATGACGTTATTCACAGTTCCTTCTCCTAAAGGACAAGAAAAGATGTTTAGTTACGTACAGGAGAAAGTTATTCCTCAAGAAGAAAATGACCGAAACCGAAAAAGTTGAATTGATTGTCTACCGAGAAATCAAGATAGCTCAGAAGAGAGTGTTGATATCAATAACACAACCTCGGACATGCGCATTTTATTTAACAGAAGATGTTTATCTTCTGTTTACTTACAAAAGCTTCGGGAAATTTAGGTGTATGTTTTTTACAACACTGGGAAAGTTGGCTATTTCTGTAATTCGCTTTTGGTTTGTTTATTTTTTTTGACGAACTTTAGAAATATTTCTGTCTCTATGATCTAACTGCATCTGGACCATTTGGCATGATCGCGAAATCTAAGATAAGAATCAGAGTACTATATTTCTATGAGGGAGTGAATGTGGACAACATTACATTCGAGAAAGGTGGCGCCATAATAAAGATTTCCTATTAGAAATTGTGTAGAAAAACCCAAACTAATTTTCGATTAGGACAAGTCCTTTTGTTGAAGACTATACCAATAATTATTATCTCCACCCCCTACAGGTTTATAACCAATATCACGCCCTTGAATTAACACTAAACAATATAATTATTTTTAATACACTGCAGCAAATGATATCAACAGAAGAGTGTCTTTCAGAGCTCAACCTGTGCAACAGCAAAAACAATAATATTGTAGTGTTCGTCAGAACAATCACTAGTGATTTCAACAGGGGCGCTTCGGCTGAGAAACGTTTCACAACAAACGTAAGCAAACAAGTCGTAATGAATGTCATTGTCAATATACGTTTTACTCAAGCACGTGAATACTGTATGCGTACTCTCAAGTTTGTGTTATACAAATGTTTCTACAATAAATTTTAAAATTATAATCACCACCGTATAACTCTATTTTTACATAAGGAAATAAGGAACGTTTTACCGAAGATCAAAAAAGAAGAAAAAATGTAATATTTCGTTTTTTAAAACAACAATTTTTGATTAATGTGTGCCTATACCTTCTCCGACCTCTTTTGTTTAACTTTTTGCCCTGTTGCCGGGAGTGTAGATGTGTTATAATTATGTTGTACGAGTTTTAGAATTTTTTTCGTGCAAAGCTACACGAGATTTGATTTGAATTTCATTCAAAGCTATATGAGAAGTATCTGCGTCAGACGTTCCTAATTTAACAGTGTAAGACCAGATGGAAGGTAGCTAGTCATCACCACCCACTGCCAACTCTTGGGCTACTCTTTTACCAGCGATTAGTAGGATTAACCCAAATATTATAACGATCCAACGGCTGAAAGAACGAACATGTTTAGTATGACAGATATTTAAACCTGCGAACCCCAGATTACGAGTCGAGCGCTTTAACCACCTTATAATGAATATTTGGGTTTTATCAATCATTGTTTGTCGTTTTAATATCGATATTATTGAAACTGGAATTAAACACTGGCTTTTTATTAGTGATTGTTCTTAAATAAACACCATTTCTTGTAAACGAGTGTGCCTTTCGTTTTTGTTCAGTTTCACGAGTCGATATTGTCAGGGCCGCCTGACTATCACTGGAACCTTGAAGGGATAGGAAATTTTATAGAGTTTAGAAAACAACATATTACATTTTGTTTACTGAACTTCTGTAAACCTATGATACTACAGTAAGGAAATTAAACATCAGAGGGAGCATTAAAAATGTCCTTTTTTATATTGGTGAGGAGAAGAAGGTTCTGCCTGTTGCCTTTTTTCTGTCGTGAGCTATAAATCATTGACTTGCTTCTTATATATGCATGTTGGAGTTTAACGATTCCCAACGGAACACTTCTAGTGCGGCTAAAAATAGTTATTGTACACAGTTTTTATTCCATTCTCAGCCTAAAGATAAAATTATAGTATAATTATCAACAATTTTGTTTCAAAATATTCTTATGAATTAAAAAATTATAAATCTATCGAAGTTGAATTATCAAGTGTAGTGTTATTGCAACAGCAGTCGTAAACTGTCGGTCTTGGATAATATTTGATAGATTCGTGATGAGAAACTCACTTGAAGTAACAATGTATCTCAAGATGGTTAATATGGGTATTAACACTTTTATTAAAATAAAGTACCGAATAACGTTTTGACCTTCTTAAGTCATCTTCAGGTTAACAAAAGTGTAAACTTTTTTTGTTAACCTGAAGATGATCTAAAGAGGTCGAAACGTTGTTCTATACTTTAAAGTATTAGGTTGTCCAGAAATAAATGTCGTTTTTGGAACTGCGGAGTTTGTAAAAGTATAAACTAGTGTTATGAAACGTGTTAATCAAAGTAAGCACCCTTTATTTCAACATAATATTGCCAACATGTAATGATGATGGTTATGCCACTGCTGTAGAAATCAGAGTTTCTATGGTCAATGAACTCCCTGAAAGCTTCCTCTGCAGCTGCCCGGTTTTGGAAGAGTTTATTGTTTAAGCAGTTCTCAAAGTACTTGAAAAAAAAAGAAAATTTGTAGGGGAAAGGTTTGGAGAATAAGGTGAATGAGGCAGAACCTCGAATTCCAATTCGTTCAATTTTTTGGAATTTCATCCTTGACAGGTCTCATAATGCTGATTTTGTTAATCTTCAGTCAGCTCATGCGGAACCCACTAATTCAAATTTTTCGTCTTAACAATGATACTCGATTTGTTTGTGTCTAGCTTTTCTGCAAGCTCACGCACTGTTGTGCAAGGGTCTATCTCACCTGCTTCCCTTCCATGACCTTCGTAGTCTTCAATACTTTCATTTTCATATCGAAAGTTTCAGAAATAACAGTAACAGATCTATGGCCGAATGTCCGGTTGATGTTTCGTGTAGTTTTGGTCGCTTTTTGTCCAAATTTGAAGTCGTAGAGGAAAATCAGACGAAAGTCTTTCTTGTTCATGTTGCCTTGGGAATTGTGAAACTTACTCTAAGTGGAGTTGAAACAGCAGACAATTAAAACACCTTGTAAGCGACAAACGTTGGATTAAACCAGCCAACCAACGATAACTTACTCATTATTCAGCTTCTAAATGTCATCATGAGAATTCTAACATTTACTTCTGGACAACCTAATACAGATACCCATACCAACCGTCTTGAGAATATAAAATACGTTTGTTTGTTTTGAATTTCGCACAAAGCTACTCGAGGGCTATCTTTGCTAGCTGTCCCTAATTTAGCAGTGTAAGACTAGAGGGAAGGCAGCTGGTCATCACCACCCACCGCCAACTCTTGGGCTACTCTTTTATCAACGAATAGTGGAATTGACTTCACATTATAACGTCCCTCACGGCTGAAAGAGCGAGTATGTTTGGTGCGAACGGGATTTGGATCCTTGACCCTCGGAATACGAATCGAACGCCTTAACACGCTTGGCCATGCAGGGCATTACAAAATGCGATAGATATCGCTGCATGTAATAACGCATCCTAAGCCTCATATTACGACTTGTTTTTGCTTAGCGCGAAGCTACACAGAATAATATCTTGTATTGTGCTCACCACGCGTATCGAAAAGCGATTTCTCGCATTATAAGTATTGAGAATTAATGCTGATCCATCGAGTGGCGCCACCATATGAAAAGTTAGTAAACAAAGTAATTATGCTGGAAAGTGGTGAATTCTGTTTTAACACGGGAATTGCATTTCCGTGGATACAGTAAGGGTGTTTCTTATATTGAAAACGATACAGTAACGGTGAAACAAAACAAAACCTATTTCTTCTGTTACTTTATTAATCTAAAAATTATATCTCCATATAGTTAGGAACTAATGGTTTTGTGTTTTACAGTTGTTTTGTATTAAACAGATTAGGTGGTGGTATTTTTTTAGCACAATGGGCTGTATGTGCCTTGTTCACCGAGTAAAATCGAACCCCTCATGTAAAATCTATTATAAACAGTACATAATACAAAACAATGATCTGTCAACTTAACCTACAAGACCCCTGGTGTTGCATTGGTATGTCTGCGGACTAACAATATTAGAAACCGGATTTCGATATCACTGGTGGGCAAAGTATAGCTAACCATTTGTGAAGCTTTGTTCTAAAGTTCAAACAAATACAAAATGTACAAGTTTGTTAAAAACAATAAATCGGGCAGTAAAATATAAATTACCTGCTGAAAAAGTTCATCAAAAGATCATTGAACTAGGCCTTAAAGCCAATTATAATAAATTTGGTTTAAAATGTTTAATCCTTAACTGAAAGATTAGAGCTAAACACCACAAGGAATGTTCAGAAAAAAAAGTTTTCTCTTTACCTCCATTCATGGTATAAATATTTTGGAATGACAATGTGATAAAGACAAAACAAAGAGACACGATCTGATAGTTTTGAGTATTACACAATGGTTGAAGGATAAATAACAAGCAGAAAGGAGACCAGGAACAGTCAACACAAAATTCACGGTCCTTCAGGGCGGGGGGTGGATCTATAGATCCGATGCATAGAGTTAGATGTGGGAAAAAATGTGGCCCTCCCAGAGAAAACCCAGATTCACTAGCTGGAATCAAATAAATGCTAGCCAATGTTTTGTTAGGTTTAACTGACAATTAGTTAGCTCGTAATGAAGAAGGCAGAGAACTGCATGATGTGAAACTATCGTAGGAGTAAGATAGTTTGTGTAAACTGTCTTGATATTGTAACTGTCTTGATAAAATGGGGTGGTTTTACTGAATTTTTGTGCTCAGTGGAGTTTGTGTGGAGTTCGGTTGTATAGAGTGTTTTGTTGTTTTCTTGAGATAATCGTGACTTATGTTAAGGCAGATTTGGATGTAGGCTGTAGGAAAATACCGTCTCGTCTCAGCATCCTGGTTCTGCTCGGGTCGTATTGGGCAATGAAATCTATGACCTCATGCTGCAAGAAGACTGGGGGTAATCCGTCCAGGATTATGGGTGTGCCCTTCGATTTACTGTGTGAGGGAGAAATTACAGTAGCATTAATCAATACCAATCAATAAATCATGTGTAATATCTGATGTAAGCATTTTTCATTCAGATGCTATGTATCTCTGAGTGAGCGATCAGTGAACTGTTGGAACATAAACTATGTTCGTCTTAAGCACATAGACCTATAATACACCATCTGCCTTGTACTAGATGTAAGTGTCGAACCCTGAATTTTAATGTTATAAGTCTTCAAATTTATTTTTAAACCATCGAGATGCAAATATCTGACACAAATTAAATATCTTTTGTGCACGCCCCTCAGTGGCTCAGCGGTATGGCTGCGGACTTACACGCTAAAATCCGGGTTTCGATACGCGTGGTGGGTTTTGTGCTTAATTCAAAACAACAACAACAACCTTTTGTGCACAACCCGTCATCTGTTAGTAGTTACTAGAAATGCTGGGAGTGTGAATTATGTAGAATTTAAGAAGAAAAAGAGAGATATACAGCTACGACAGAAAGTGTTCATACCCCTACGTCGTAAGTAGTTTTTTCCTCTTAACTTAATAAGTATCACGATTAGGATAATGAAGGTATCTGATATTATAAATTTTATACTAACACATATCTACATAAATTTTTATGTAAATTGAACGACAAATAAACTGTTTATAAACAAATAGCCAAACATAGGAGGGGCAGAAAGTGTTCTTTCTTCTCAAATTCGGCTTTTATTTTAATGTCTTGTCTCCATAGTTACTACATACAAATATTCAGTAATATTGTGGTTCCATTTTATTGTTGTCTTTCTTCACAGTTTGTATTAGTTGGAATGTAAAAATACGCTTGAATCAATTGTTGCAATTGTGTATATATTTTACCTTTACCTTTTTATATACATATTATATGTAAGTATTATATGAAATATAAAAACAGAGAGAACCACAAATGTTTTATAATTGGATTAACGTACACAAATAGATGTTACTAAGAAACAAACATTTAAAGTTAAAATTATACACAGTTTACTAACATTGAAAAAACAAATTGTAAGATTTTGTGATATTCTAGACTTTAGAATATTCTAATACTATAAGTTGATGTTTTTATTATTCAAAAGTGTATTTGAAAGATTCCTTTGGGTTGTAATGACGAATAATTTCCTAATCCTAAATTCATTAAAAGATAACATGCATATTTAAAAGCTTTTTTTTAAAAAAAAATAGGGTATTTAGTAGGTTTTTTTTAATGAGGATATTAGGTAAATTTTAAAATTAGGTAAGATAGGAATTTATTTTTTCGGGAGAATTATTTGAAAAGTATAATTTTGCACTTAAAAGACAAATATATTTCTACAAATCATGAATCTAATTTAACTGCAAAAATAATGACGGCAGAAAAAATAACAGAATGTATTTAGCCAGTACTTGCTGTAACAAAATATCCGATAATTTATTAATATTTAAACAAATTATTAGTTAAACAAGAATTTACTAATACTTAAACAAATTATTAATTGAATAACAGATTAATATTTAATCAAAAACATTTTTTTCGGCTTACTCAAGTTCTAATACTACTTGTTGATAATGAGGTAGGTGAAATATATTTTTCCGTCCGCATTACGCAGGTTCCTCCACATAGAGGGCATTTAAATTTAGTAGAAGTAAAGACAAAACAAATCTGATCCAGAATTATCTGTACAAACATACAAAATACGGCAAATTGATTTATATTTTACAAAATTCTCAAGAAGAAATTAGTTGGTAAATATATGCGTTAGATTTTGCAAGCAGTTGTTGACTTAGTTGAAGTGAAAAGGCTTAAAACAACTAAGTTAATATATTGATGTAATATAATCTTCTCCTCGTAATATTCGCATTATAATATAATATTCCTCGTAATATAAACTTTTTAAGTTTATCCATTAATTATGAAATGGTTGTTATTTAAAGAATGAATAATTAAAGATTAAATTATTATTTAGTTGAGCCATGAACAAGAGACTCCTCTTGGAAGACTTTTTCCAAACAAATATCAATGACCTGATCCAGGAGTCTCCAAACCTTTTGGACGAGAATTGGGAGATAAATCTTTTTCATTTCCACTAGCCGGAGGGGTCGTGGTAAAATTAAGTAGGGATGCATACATGATCAGAATTCAACATTATTTCTCATAAAAGCATATATTGAAAATATTTAAAATGCACAATAATCTTTTTTATCATTAGTGAGAAACATGACAATGGTGTTTTTCTGACAAAATTACATTTAACTCTCATAAGAGCACACATTGAAATTATTTAAAATGCAAATAATCTTTTTTATCATCAGTGAGAAACATGACAACGGTGTTTTTCTGACAAAATTACACTTAATTGAGGTTCAAAGTTAGTGTTCCCTATCATCAAAAGTGACTATAAATGCTCATTAGATAAGGTTGATCCGTAACTAGATTTCACGTGTTTCATCTTTGAAAATGTCTTCACAGAAATAGAAAATGCGAAAAATTGAAATAGATCCACGAGTAAAGTTTTTAAATGAACATATTGATCACCTGAAAGGCACTTACAGAACTCTATCAGTTTCCTTTCTGTGTATTTGACCTTGAACATGTCGTTAGATTGAAAATCAGTCACTTCCATTTCAATTTTAGATGGAAGTTCATCAATAACACAGTCAAATATGTTTTTAACGATCCTTATTTCTATTGTACACGCATCAAGATTACAAAAACGCTCCTTGAACCGTAGTTTCAGGTCAGAAAAGATATCAACTGTAAATAAAGCTGAAATCTCTGACCGTTTTTGCGCAACGTGCCTTATACGATACACTAGAAAGCAAAAACGCAAGTGCAAAACAGAAAAGTATTCATACATGCCTTTGCTCCAAGAACACAATATTGGACTAAACGGCTTATATCTCCGACAACACTTACAAAATGAATTTCCAAGGGAAATAAAATTTTAATTAAAATGTGTGGAAATATTTATTATATGGTTCAAAGTTGCATTGATTCAATAAACTTTAGGTTCTGACATCGCATGTGTTTCAGTACTATCGCTCATCTATTTCATGTCTGTCGAATTTCGTAGCATATGTGTATGAAGGTGTTATTTGGGCACTTACTTTTAAAATTTACCACACTCTTGTTTTTAACTTGTCAAGTTAAATTTACCTTGGTTTAGACAATAATATAAAAGCTGTAGGCCTAACTATGTATTAGCCTACAAAAGTATACTATTTCGGCTTCCGTACATCACTGTATAATATACATATGTATATTACTATTTATTCATTAATGTTTACATTTTAGTTATATTTCCTAAAACTAGCAAAACTTTCGGCGCCTGTCCTGTGAAAGTGGGTTTTCTCGGGGCACTCCCGTTTCCCCCACATCAAAACCTTTAGGCATTGATTTCTTGATCCCAGCCCAGGCAACTCTTTTGCCAGACCCTGAATCGTGCCGTTTGACTTGATCTGGTTTTGAAATATATTCATGTTCACATCTGCTCAACTTCTTCCTTTCGGGACAGATCCCGGCCTTTCTTTCCGCTGCTGCCTTTGCCTCCACCCAAGACAACATTTAGAGAGATATCCTCCACCCAAAAAGTCAAGAATAATGATAATAATTAATTTATTTAAAAAAAACAAAAAAAACACCACTTAATCTTAATAACAATCCACGAAAGGGGATGAAGAGGAACCACAACGTTCCTGAACACCCCGGTTGGGGAGAGAACTCTTCTTATTTCTCTCTCTCTAAACTGAACCCCTGCCACGTTAGTTTAGTTTTTAGTTTTAGGGCGAGCATGATTGGTGTGACGGGATTCGAACTCTCGACCCTCTCTGATTCATAGACATGTATTTTTTTTTTATCTCGGATTGAAATAATAGATAATTGTAGTATTTCCTTTGTTAAAAATGAATTTTATTGACAAACAGAGAGTATTTCTATTTGTAAAAATTTCACTAACATCTCCGATAATACTTGTTTGGTCAATGTTGATTTATGCTTCAGCGAAAATATACCTTTAGTACACGTTTTTTATTTATTTATAAGAACGTTGCATAAACATCTTCGGATAATAGTTTTCTTAATCAGAGCTCCACTAAATAATGACATCATTTGAGAAATAGATCTGTCGATATTAGGTTCACTGTTTTGAAGTATTACTGAATAATGTGAAATCTTGCTGAACAAAACACACCCTTAAGAACAGTAACCGCAAATAACAGGAGGTACATCTGTCTTTGACTGAATTGCACAAAGAGATTAAGCACAGTTGGTGAGTACAGAAAACATAAACTAGGACTACTTCTTGATATCCGTATAGAGTTTCTTTATCTCGAAAATCTGACCATTAAAAACCTGGCGGGCAAAAGTGTGTCTTGGCCCGGCATGGCCAGGTGGGTTTAGGCGTTCTTAATTTGAGGATCTCGGGTTCGATACCCCGTCGCACCAAACATGCTCGCCCTTTCATCTGTGAGGTGGTTATAATGTTATGTTCAATCCCACTATTCGTTGGTAGAAAAGTAGCCCAAGACCAAGAGCTGGCGGTGGGTGGTGATGACTAACTGCCTTTCCTCTAGTCTTACACTGCTAAATTAGCGACTACTAGCACAGATATCCCTCGTGTAGCTTTGCGTAAAATTCAAAACAAACAAACAAACAATTGACCACTAAAGTGTAATTTGTATATCGAAAACACGGGCCTGGCATGGCCGAGCGCGTTAAGGCGTGCACTCGTAATCCGAGGGTCGCGGGTTCGCGCCCGCGTCGCGCTAAACATGCTCGCCCTCCCAGCCGTGGGGGTGTATAATGTGACGGTCAATCCCACTATTCGTTGGTAAAAGAGTAGCCCAAGAGTTGGCGGTGGGTGGTGATGACTAGCTGCCTTCCCTCTAGTCTTACACTGCAAAATTAGGGACGGCTAGCACAGATAGCCCTCGAGTAGCTTTGTGCGAATTTCCAAACAAACAAATCGAAAACACGAGTGTCATCTATCGCAAAACGAATGCACTAGTCAATCCTTTTATAAATATAACAATATTATATTCTCCAGATATAATTATTACACAGATGCCATTGCTACAGAGACTAAAAGTGCATTAAATTAGATACTTCTACAGTGACATTTTGTGTGAAGAAGTAAGACGCAACAAAGATAAATGATCCAAGGCAATGAATCATTAAACCAATAGAATTTTTGCTATATTCCATAACCAATTTCCCTATACCTGTAAAAATTTGAAAACATTGGAGTGAAAAGTTGTACTCATGTTCATCTGGCGTGCTTCACGTAGCACACACAGATGCAGGTGTACTATTGACTGTTTCGCATTTATTAAATACCTTTTTTTAAAATTATAAAAAAGAAAAGCGACAGCCATTTCTACTTATTTTCAGTTTATTAATCACAACTATTTTCACATTAAACGTACCATTTGAGTGAATAATTCAGTTCTCGTAAAAACAACATATATATATGTGTGTGTGTGTGTTTGCTTTTGTAGTACTAGAAGTGTTTACACTTTTGGTTTTGTGATCTGATTTCACTAGTTTTCGTGTCTGTAAACACATAAAAGAGTATTTGTCAAGTACATATATCCATTTTTGTTCAAAATGTTAATAAATTATTTGAAATAAAAATATTAACCACAGAAATTTCATTTCGTAAATGTATAGTTTTTATTTTTGTTACTATAGCCGTAACTATACCTATATTGGTAGATCTTCTAAGAAACACTTAGAAATAGGAATACCTTCCAAGTGAACCTAGTACCTTAAGCCTAACAATGTGGAGAAACTGTATAATTGCCATATTGGGACTATTTGTATAATTACTTTGTTGGGTTTGTAGTTTTAAATACGTAGAACTATCATAAAGATGTGAGTTGTGATTTTGAAATCTTTCTGCAGCTCACCATTGTCATATTTGTCAACAATGCATTTTCTTCTTTTCGTAGTATTCTTGCAGCTGTTCCATTGTTATATTTGTCAATTATAAATGTGCGTATTTTCATTGTAATCTTGAGGTTATACTATTGTTATAATTATAAGAAATACACATACTCCATTTTCCAGCAGTGTAGCAGTTATATCATTGGCGTATTTCTTATCAACACACATATGCTTTTCACAGTAAATTTTTGATCAGCAATCACATACTACGACAGTTATTAGTTTGTTTTTCTAATAAATGCGGTCACTATAGCAACAAATGTTATGTGTTGACAACGCTAACTTTAAATCGCTGTTCTTTAACGAGACTTCCAAGGTCAAATTGTGGCATATATTTTTTAAAGCACGAAATTCTAATGTATGAACTTTCGCTATCCACCTCTCCAGACGAGCTCGGTGGTTGCTATACGAAAGTTTCTCAATTAAAATTAGCATAATTTATTTCATTATCTTTATTAAACCTTATTAAGCTGTCACCTAAATAACATTAAAGCAACCGTATTTAATGGTACTCAATTCATTCCCTCCATTACCTTTCAAAGAAATACTTTAAAACCTGAATATTAAGTAACTTAGTCTTCTTTCATGGATAAATAATGAACGAGAAATGGGTTCATAGACTGTAAACATGAAATATTTTTCTGTATGACATTTTGACTTCGTAAAACTTATCTGATTATGGTGTCGGGCAATAAATTATTACAAAGTATCTAATCTTTGTAAATTTTGTTTCAGCTATTAACTTGTAATGATAATTAAAATAAGTTAGAAAAGTGTGGCAGATTAAACTAAAACTTGTTTAGCATTTGTTTAGCTACATAACTGCTATACCTACACATATGTTACCTTTCATGTAAAGCGATACAACTGCTATATATACACATTTGTTGTCCTTCATGTAAAGCTACACAGCTGCTAGGTCTACACATTTGTTGTCCTTCATGTAAAGCTACACAGCTGCTAGGTCTACACAAAGCCTCCCTAACTTTTAACTGAAATATAGAAGCAAAAATAACTAGTGAATGGCACTCGATGCTACTACATCGGCTACTCTTGTGAATGGCTACAAGTGTTAGTAGAATTTGACTAACACTCTTTTGGCTCACCGACAGCTCCAATGTGCGGAACACATTTTTGCGACACCGAATACGCAAAACTGTAGTCCAATCCTGGCCCCTTTGTTATCAATATCGAAATTATATGAGTATCATCATTGTTTTGTGGCATTTATGTCCCTATTATCTGGTGTAAATACTCATTAAAATTAATATATTACATGAAAAAATATATTTTATTCATTCAACATAAGATATTTGAATGGAAAATAGTGTGAAACTTCCCGTAATTGTAGCAGAAAGAATAAATAATTTATAAATGAATGTTGTATTACAGTATAATAAAGAATGGAGACATGGACTTTCTCTGGTTCGAAAAATCGTAGGTTTTAAGATATTTAATATCTTATTATTATTATAATACGCGTAATCTGTCGTACCCTGATAGTATGTCTTGCACTCTCTACAACGTGTGAAAAACTGTCGAACAGTATTTTTCGAGCGATTTATTCGGCCACAAAGAATGAGTGTGAGCTCAAATGTTGAAAGTAGAACCTCGCTATCAACATTTATTTATAAAGTTCGATACGTTACATTCATACGATTTTGAATATGCAAATCATTAAGTCACGTGACAATTACAACTACTATAAAGTCGTGGTGGAATGGTAAGCATTAGAATTACATGTGATTCTACCAAAAAATGATAGCTTTTGAAAAAGTATATAACAGCTATTCCTGACGTAAAATTATTTTACAGTTACAGTCAAGTTATAAATATGTGCTCAGATCGGGAGCTTAGAACTTTCCAGACTAGAATATCCCTTGTATTTAGTGACACTAAGAAACAATGGAATATGGATCAACCTGAGCCACTAGAAGCGTTCAGAAAAAGACATGCAACAAGTCGCACTCCAGTAAAGTGTTAATCCTTGTAACAGGTGATAATCCACAAGCACAATGGTCAGTGGCAAAAGCCGTCCACGTACCCCAGACAACAACTTGTAACATAGTTAATAATGGTAACGTGAACACAATCTCTTTCCACGAAATATTCGTTCGACTGTCGCCTACCATTAGTATATTAAGAATGAAACGTATATTAATGTCATTAATGTGCAAAGCCTGTGGATTTATATGCGATCAGAACTGTTGAACCTGACGCTGGGAAATTTGTGATGGAGCATTTTGCAGAACTATTTTCAAGATTCACGGCCGTAAAATAAAATATGATCAAACGAAGCAGCTATAACAACGTGGTAAAGTCTGAATTATTTTACTATGACGTACTCAGTTACTCTATGTCATTGGGAACTTCAAATACAGAGATTTATGTTTTCATACAACATATTAACTTAATTGCCGACTCTGTGTTTTATCCGATTCCCATTTTAGCTTTAACGGAATTTAAACTAAACGTAATATGTAAATAAAATTATTTAGTAACTCATCTTTTACACAGTTTCTCAAGTACTAAAATAATAATTGTATGTAAAGTAAAAAGTTATTATGTGATGACTAACATCCAACATATTTTAGAAGAAAATAAACACAATCACTGATTGCATCAATAGAGTTTCTCATTTTTCAAATGAACTGTCACATTTTCAAAAATGATTATTAAATGAGAAATAAACACATTCTATTTGCAAGTACTCTTATCTGTAAAGCGATTTTTAACGTGTTATAGAAAGGACGTTGCTCAGGCAACTTACATCTATTATCTGGCCCTGTCATCTATTTTATTAAAAGCACACTGAAAAGAAATTCGTAATTGTAGTTATGGAAAACTCGAATATGAGCAAGAATAGGTGAGAATGTTTTATATAAAGGCATGGGCCCGACATGACCAGGTGGTTAAGGTGAAGTACGAAGAAAGAGCATTCTTCGTCTAACAAACGGACAACAACAAGAATAAAAAAAGTAAATATCAAAAGTTGTAGTAATGTTAGACGTTTTATCATTTGTTTCTTTCAGTCTTTATAAAGTAGTACTTTCTGTTAAACTCTATCGATGTTTTACGTGCCACGAATGAATAAATAAATATTTCTATTGTTTATTTGTAAAGTACTCTTTCCATACTTTTTCATATGTTTATCTTATGTTCCTTAATATTTTTAATGGTTTTTCTTACAATTCTTTTCTCTCAGAAGGTGAAACATTCGGTTTTTCACACAAACTAGCTGTATTTTGATGTTGTGAGTCATGTTTCACAGATTTTGCAACATACAACACATAGTATACCCATAGCCTTTGGGTTGAACACTTATTTTTTCTTTCACATGTTTCGAATCTTACATTTATGAACCAACAGTTCCTTTCCACGTGATTTTATCCCTCGCTGCATTGTATTTTTTAAAATTTACTTCCACAGATATTTATCTATTGCACATCTCAGCTCTATTATTCAATAATGTCAGCCTATCAAGGTTGAAAAGACAAGTTGTCATCTTTACAATCATCACTACACACCTTGTATTGTTTATTTCTTTAAGATAAAAATCTCATCTGGCTATCTATTATGTTCACCGCGAGGAATCAAACCCCAGATGTTAGCGTTATAAGTACGTATACTTACTGCTGTCCTACCGGAGTACATTTGTGCTGTGATTTCCTACAAGTTTTTAGGCTTTTGCACTGTGTGTTTTAAAAGCCGGTTTTGTAATCCACATTAATGAAACAGCCCGTTTTTTGTCTTTGTAGCTCCTTAACTGTTTCGTTTGCAAGGCAACTTCTTTATGTTGTGCCCGCAAATATTTATTATTTATATCCTTCTGTAAAGCTTCAGAAATCAGTTAAGGGTATGGCTTGCATACACACACGCACATTGGTGTCTTCAAACTTATCCCATAATGATACTTTTCAGTGGTGTTCTTAAGAGTATTAGAGTTTTCGTCACCAATTATATGGATTTACATCATTCCATACATTAATTATATAATTGTAAGAAATTCTTGGACGATAATACCTACGTTTACGATATTTACTGTTTTATGGCCCTGGACCTGGCATGGCCTAACGCTTTAAGGCGTGCGCTTCGTAATCTGAGGGTCGCGGGTTCGTGCCCGAGTCGCGCCAAACATGCTCGCCCTCCCAGCCGTGGGGGCGTTATAATGAGACAGTCAAACCCACTTTTCGTTGGTAAAAGAGTAGCCCAAGAGTTGGCGGTGGGTGGTGATGACTAGCTGCCTTCCCTCTAGTCTTACACTGCTAAATTAGGGACGGCTAGCACAGATAGCCCTCGAGTAGCTTTGTGCGAAATTCCAAAAACAAACAAACGTTTTACGGCCCTGCATAGCCAGGTGGTTAGGGAGCTCGACTTGTAATCTGAGGGTCACGGTTTCAAATTTTTATCACACCAAACTTGCTCGCTCTTTAAGGCGTGGGGTCGTTATAATGTGTGGTCAATCCCGCTATTCGTAGGTAAAGGAGTATCCAAAGATTTGGCGGTGGGTGGTGATGACTATCTGCCTTCCCTCTAATTTTACACTGCTAAATTAGTTACGGCTAACTCTGCACGAAATTCAAAGGTGCACACCACCTTACCAAGTCAGGTAAAGTCAATTGCTATTTTTCTCAAGTTTCCATTACTAACACATGCGAATTTCTTCCAAGAAAACTTGATTCCATAATCTAGTTATTTATAAACATTTATTTACTTAAACATTATGAAGATACAACGATTGGTTTGACTTACTGCAATATAACTAATCTAGACTTTTCTCGCGAATATGAAACTATTATGTGAGATAATATCTTCATCTAAAGACTGCAACTTAATATTTTGATGAATAAATATTTATGAATAATTTAAATAACATAAAAGAGTAGGATAAAAGAAAAAATATGTGTGTAGATAAGTAAAATCTACTTTATGTGTTTCTGAAATCATTGTAAATACAAGACTATTGGTTAACATCTTCTATAATCGACCTAATTGTTCTGGTCAAAGTTACATTAGCTTTGGAGAAAATAAATCAACACTTATTTATAAATAAGAGAGAAGAGAACAATCCCTTTGGTAAGAGAACGTTCAAGACTATTGTCAACAGTTTAGAACAATCCCTCTGGTAAGAGAACGTTCAAGACTATTGTCAACAGTTTAGAACAATCCCTCTGGTAAGAGAACGTTCAAGACTATTGTCAACAGTTTAGAACAATCCCTCTGGTAAGAGAACGTTCAAGACTATTGTCAACAGTTTAATGTTGAGAACAAATGTGTCACAAGGGGAATACATGGCAGATTCCTGCGCTTCATATTTACTTTTATATATAAGGTGTGATATTTACATAACTTATGTTGGAGACAAGTTGTGTTTTACACTTTAGATCCTTTATATGAATCTGCGTAACTTTTCAACAAGAAAATGAATCATGAAACGAAAAACAGAATTTCACTCACATAGCCCAGTAGTTGGTGGTGAGTGGTCATGACAAGTTGTTTTCCTTCTAGTCTTACACTGCTAAATTGGAGACGGCTAGCGCATGTAGCTCTCATGTGGCTTTTCGCGAAATTCAGAACCAACCAAACCACTAACGTAGCCTCTGGCTGTTCTGGCAATATCTATAAAGAAAGTCTGAAAAGAAAGGTTATACGTAAAATTAATCGTCTGAGAAAATCTTGTTGATAAATAGTTATTTTGTTTTTGACAGGTGTCCGCAGTGAAACTGTAAGTTTTTACAGAACGAAATACTTTAGTAGAAGCTACATTCTGTGTAAATTGTTTTATTTTTGTGCTTCTATCTTTTCAAAAGGTATTTTGAGTATTTGATGTTTGGCACAAACCTACAATATGTGTTATCTGTGCACTGCCCACCGCGAGTATCGAAATCCTGTTTTTTAGCGTTGTAAATTCGAAGTCATACCGCTGTGCCACTGGGGGACTTCAAAATGGAAGACATGTTGAAAAATAACTAATAATTGTTATAGTTGTCATACCGTTTTGTAGAAAGGAATTTTAGCACACAATGTGAACAGAAAGAATAGATAATGTGTTATCTTTATTCTAGAAGAGAGTGTAAACCGTCATGTTTTTGTAGTTCCTCAAACTATATAGTCATGACCACGTTTGTAGAAAATCAACCAACTATTCTTGACTTTTGATTACAGACAAAATACTGACCGTTATGACCTTGTTTATACTTTGCATAACTAACATTTGTGATTAAATTCATGGGTTTGACACAGCAAATATTCTAGTGTATAGCTTTGTTTCATTCCTGCTTTAAAAGTTCGAAAAAATGTTTTTTTTCTTTCTTTGCACATTTTGAAGCTCTACTATGCAAAATTACCACTTCTCGTGAAACATGAGAAAAACGATTCCCATGGATGCGAAGCCGCTGACCAACAATCGTAATTTGTCACAAGATCGTGAATGTCATCATACAAGAACAAGAAATCTTAATTAACAGTCAACACTTCGCTTCTGGTTTGTGCATTGGTATAAACCGAAACCAATTTTGTTTTTGTAATTTTTAATGGACGAACAAACAAACAAAATTTTGATTTCAATTTTATCTTCGGGGTGCTATGCATTAAATTTTAATGGACGAACAAACAAACAAAATTTTGATTTCAATTTTATCTTCGGGGTGCTATGCATTAAATTTTAATGGACGAACAAACAAACAAAATTTTGATTTCAATTTTATCTTCGGGGTGCTATGCATTAAATTTTAATGGACGAACAAACAAACAAAATTTTGATTTCAATTTTATCTTCGGGGTGCTATGCATTAAATTTTATCGTGATATTTACGTTAAGCGAAGTACTTATAAACACGAGTCACTGAATACGTATGAATATATTTGCACTTGTTATCACAAGAAATATTTAGTAAAATACCTATAATAAAATAAGAGATTCAATGCTTTGAAGCTTTAAACTTATCTAGTTGCAGTGAAAAATCAGTCCAAAAACAAAATATAAGCATTCATACACACTAAAAAGGGCAATTCGATCATTGCACTATCTCTTAATGCAAAATTGAGTTACACAAAGTAAAGTACTGTTTAAAATACACACTTATCAGGAAATGGATAGTTAAAAGCTACTGTTAAAGTATGCAAATTACTCGACGAACGCTTCAATCCATTTGCAAGTATTATAATTAGATTTGAAGAGCATACATCATAAGAGGACTGAATTTTTATCAGTCCAGTTGTCTGTTGGAACAACGACTCTTAGTTCAAATGTTATTTAATATTTTAGCGACTCCTATCAATAACTTAAAAACGTAAACTTTCCAGGTACTTTTTTTTCGTTATCATTGCAGGTTTCAAAATTTAAAAATACATAATAACAGTAAGATATGTGTTTGTATAAAAAAGGAAAAGACACTTTATATATTTATTGATTGACTGTGAGCATATGAGAATTAAGAGAATAATTGATACTTCTACTGGGTATAGCAAATTGATTGGTGGCTATAGCAAATTTTCAAGCAGGTGATAGACTTTTATATGTTTTTTTAATAACCACTTAAGTCACTGATTCAGTTTGTATTACCTGTTGTCTAACTTTTGTTGTGAAAAGAAATGTCAAAACATTTAGATGGATGTTAATACCAGAACATCTGAGCGTAATCATTCCGTTATTTTCACTCGACCAATCACAAGCATTGTTCGTGTCTTCTGTAGATAGGCCTCTGATGCCTTAGGGATAAACCTAATGGTTTCAAACTTTAATCTCAGGCTTCAATCGCTGTGATTAATACTGCGAAGAGAGTCCATTGTCTAGCTTTATACGTAACAAGAAATAAAAAATAGTCACTTCAGTAACTCTAATAAGAAGTTCTAATCATACAAGAAAGATAAAAATTATACCTATATATATAGGCATATTTGCTTTATTAGAACTGAAACAATAGCATGTGTGGAATCGGAGTTTATCTACACTACGCGATTTCCTCTTCGTTTAAGATTAAACGGGATAGTTACAAGTGAAACTTGGCTGACCTAGAGAAAATTTGAGTGTTTAATTATACCTTAAGTACAAAAGTCCTGTCTAATTATTTGTAACAGGGAAATTAACATCATAAAAAAAAGTGATAGCTTTATTGATATTAGAATTTCGTCTATAATTTTATTTGTCGGATTTGGTAGACAAGATAGATGGTAAAATTTGCTTTTTTACTCAGATTATTTGTGTAATTTATCAACATTTCAAAAACGATTAAATTCTATCATAATGGCGAGTAAAATAGTATTTCGACTACAAGTAACGTATCGGATATGACTTGTTTGTCTCTTGTTTCCGTCGTCAACGTTCACTTCTTTTCAAAAGCACAGATTGAAATAACTAGATTGATAAAGAAAATCGAGAGACCGTATTAGGTAACCGTACAAACGTATTTAAACAAGAGGCTTTTAATGAAAACTAACTGTGTTCTATATGACTGATTGAGATGTAAGTAGAAAAGTTTTATGATTTGACGAAATTGGACAACAGATTGCTCAAATTCACGATTGGATGTCATATAAGTGTGTTTTAAATATAAAAATAATTCATTAGGTCAGAGTTGCTTGTTAAGCTAATTTGTTTAATGCCTTTCATTGTTTGATTTGTTTTGAATTTCGCACAAAGCTACTCGAGGGCTATCTGTGCTAGCCGTCCCTAATTTAGCAGTGTAATACTAGAGAAAAGGCAGCTCGTCATCACCACCCACCGCCAACTCTTGGGCTACTCTTTTACCAACGAATAGTGGGATTGACCGTCACATTATAACGCCCCCACGGCTGAAAGGGCGAGCATGTTTGGCAGGACGGGGATGCGAACCCGCAACCCTCGGATTACGAGTCGCGCGCCTTAACACGCTAGGCCATGCCGGGCCAGTCGCGCAAAGCTACACGAGGGCTATCTGAGAGAGCTATTCCTAATTTAGCAGTGTAAAACTAGAGGGAAGGCAGCTAGTCATCAACACTCACTGCCAACTCTTGGGCTACTCATTTACCAACAAATAGTGGAATTCACCGTCTAATTATAACGCGCTTATGGCTGAAAGTGTGAGCATGTTTGGTGTGGCTGGGATTTTAACCCGCGGCCCTCGAATTACGTGTCGAGTGCCTTAACCACCTGGCTATGCTGGGCCGAGTTAAGAGAGCCGATCGTATCTCCAAAGCGACAGCAGTAACAACAGCAATCCACGATCAGAAAGAAAACATAAATAATTAAACTTCTGTTCATTTTCTTGCAGTTGTACGTTCCTGTTTAATACCAAACTTAAAAGCACAAAGTTATTCATTGGATTTTTTTTCTTATATATTTTTAACAAACCTGTGTACATATATATCTGTTTCATTTCATTTGCACGTATAATTTAGGAGAGTGAAAGACGTGTAAAATGTTTCAATTATAATTTGGATATAAAACTATTTTTTTTATTCCCGCAAAGGACAGATTACATCTAGTACGTCAAATAAAACGATGTTATTTTCACCATAATAGTATCAAGTGACATTTAGTCACTAGAATTCGTTCACAATGATAAACTTCATAAAAACAACATAATTAAATAATATATATTCGTGTTCAAATAACATAACTTGTTTTGAAAAATATTTTTGCAAAGTTCTTTCTACATATGTGATATCTCGGTTTGGTTGCTTTCGAATTTCAAGCAGAGCTGATTGAGGGTTATCTGGGCTAGCCGTTGTTAATTTAACAGTTTATATTAAATATTTACACATACACACACAAAAATATACACATATGTTTATTAATTTGGACAACATTAATAGTGTTCAAAAGGTTGAATTCATAAGTATGTTTCTTTTGATAAATCAAAAGTATCCTGAAAGCTCAATCTTAAGTAATAATGCACCCCACACCCCTAAAATAGGATGTGAATCCACAATTGCCACATATTCATCTTTAAGTAATGCTTAACGAGGAAAGGATTTCATGGATCTTTAAATATATGTTGTTTTGAATATATATATGTGGTAAAAACAGTGAAGGCTATAAACGCATATTCAACTTCACGGCTAGCGCAGATAGCTCTCGTGTAGCTCTATGTTTAATTTCAAACAAAATATTACATTTTACTGAGTTCTCAAAATAAATATGTTTCAATTTCAATAACATAGAAAAACATTAATTATATGTACAATATTTAAAGCACAGTTATATAACTGTAAGTAACAATACTATGAATAAGTAACTATTTCACTCACTTTTAAACGGTTTTCAATAACATCAAGTAAATATTAAAAACAGTGTTTTCTAAAATAAACATATTTTTAAAGACTGAAACTTTAGAAATTTGCACACTATTATAATATGAAATTTTTGTTCAGAAAAATCATTTATCTGCGTTTTTGTTCCTAAATTTATATTTTTGATTAATTTACACCGGCAACTAATATGTGCATCTATTGCTGAGATGAAAACTTTTTTTTTAATTTTTACTCACAATTGAAGTAAGATTACTGGTAAACAGAATTTCTTGCTTGTTTTTATATTAATTATTTAGATATATATAGGTTTTAACATTTTAAATTTATTTGAAAAACAGCAAAAGAGTGAGATCAGAATATATTATTTGGACGTCTTAATTTCTTTAAACACCGTATCGAAATCTGTTCTTTAGGGCCCTCTACAGATTTGACAAGTGAAAAAAGTACATACACGTTTTTTTTGTTTTGTACACACTTATCTTTACACAAATGGCTCATCTGTAAATTTTATAGCCGTAAATATTACTTTAAAATATATGTTTGAAAAATAATATATAATTAACAAAAATGTTTGTTGCTGTCATGTTCAATGTCGCGCAAATCTACTCGCGGGCTACTTGTGCTAGTCATCCCTTATTCAGAAGTGATAGACGAGAAAAAAGTTAGCTAGTTAGCACCATCAATTGTCAACTTTTGGGTTATTGTAACTAAATAGTGAATTGATCGTAGCATTCTAACGTGAAGGGGCAATCATGTATGGTGATAGGACTCATGCCCTCCAGTGGCTCAGCGGTATGTCTGCAGACTTACAATTCGGGTTTCGATACCCGTGGTGGGCAGAATACAGATAGCCCATTGTGTAGCTTTTGCTTAATTCAAAACAAAAACAGCAACAGGACTCCCGCCACTTAGATTGCTAGTCACACATCCTTATCATCAGACTAAGACAGACTTAATAAAAAGTAATATAATCTCTCAGAACACTAAGCCCCCCCCAGTGGCACAGTGATATGTCTGCGGACTTACACACTAAAAACCGGGTTTTGACACCCGTGGTGGGCAGAGCACTGATAGCCCATTGTGAAGCTTTGTGCTTAATTCTAAACAAACAAACAGGACGCTAAATATTGTATCTATATCTAGGGAATCTAAATTTAGTAAAATATTTATTCGCATTTCAAAATAATTTTTCTAAGACTAAGTCAAAGTATTTATGTGCATTTGGCGTCAAATATCCATGTGTATATATTATAAACGATAATAGTCACAATTACACTATTAGCGAAAAGAAAACAAACAAACATTGTTATTGTTTTTGCAACATATAACTGTATTTAACCTTTACATATGCCACCAATAGCACAGCGGTATGTCCTGATTTACAATGCTAGAAACCGGGTTTTGATACCCATTAGGCTTGCCACGACTAGATGGTTAAGGCGCTCGGCTTATAATCTGAGGGTCGCAGGTTCAAAACCCAGTCACACCAAACATGCTTGTCCTTTCAACCGTGAGTACGTTATAATGTTACGGTCAATCTCATTATTCGTTGATGAAAGAAAAGCCCAAGAATTGGCGGTAATGACTAACTGCCTTTCCTCTAGTATTACACTTATGGGAGGGCTAGCGCAGATAGCCGTTGTGTAGCTTTGCGCGAAATTCAAAGCAAACCAAACGATACCCGTGAGCAAAACACATATAACTGTTTAGTTTTGTACTTAATTACAAAAATAATCAAAAAAGATCGTATGCATAATTCACAAAAAAACACATAACCTTTATGTAAAACAATTATGTTTTACAATTGTTCAGTGTTTTTCAACTACTTTATATCGTGTTTGCTTTTGTTTTTTCGAATTTCGCGCAAAGCTACACCAGGGTTATTTGTGCTAACAGTCCTCCAATTTAGCAATGTAAGACTAGACGGAAGGCAGCTTGTCATTACCATTCACTTGTCTTTTGGGCTACTTTTTTGTGATAGAGATTCGAACCCTTGACCATGAGATTTCGAGTCTGCTTGCACTGCTAATAGCAAATGATGCATTATTAATTAATATATATCAATTAATTTCTTTCATTTTTACCATTATTTTGTTAGATTATGTATATTTATATTTTATTCATTTTAGAGATATAACACATTTCTTTTAGTATTTTAAATTTTTGTGGCTATAAAAGATTCGCCTTCTGTAGACATATCTTAACTAAATTTGGTATGGAGTTTCATGTTAATTTCGGTTCATGGAGAGATGTTTACAAATTTTCACTTTTGCATGTTGCGGTTTTTATGAGCGTTTTGGCAATTTTTACCTCTTCTTCGCCCCGTTTTCATGAATCTTCACCAAATCTGGCATAAAGGATTTTTAGGGTCCATGCTGAAATACATGGAAACTTGAGTTTCGTATTCTATAATTTATTACGGGCATTTTGCGTTTTTCACAATTATATATTATGAGCGACAACTTATTATGTCCTAAAATAACCTTTTTTTAATCATGAATTTACATAGTTTCTGTCCAGGAAACAGGTACTCCAGCCTCTTGGTATTTTTCTTTCAATTGTTTATTGGTTTCTCTCACAAACTTGTGCATCATTAAAGTATTTGTTATTTGTAAATCAGTGTGTTTTTTTTTTATCGGTCCGGCATGGCCAAGCGCGTGAGGCGTGCGACTCGTAATCCGAGGGTCGCGGGTTCTCGCCCTCGTCGCGCTAAACATGCTCGCCCTCCCAGCCGTGGGGGTGTATAATGTGACGATCAATCCCACTATTCGTTGGTAAAAGAGTTGGTGGTGGGTGGTGATGACTAGCTGCCTTCCCTCTAGTCTTACACTGCTAAATTAGGGACGGCTAGCACAGATAGCCCTCGAGTAGCTTTGTGCGAAATTCCAAAACAAACAAACAAACAAATCTTTTTTGAATCAGAAATAACAAAGCTACATTTCTTTCTTCAAATTTTTGTTTCCTAGTGGCAACCCTTCATCTAAATACTGTCGTAACTTTACTGTAGTAAAACAAGTTGTTCTAAAAGAACTATAACGTCCTCCTTTTAAAGTAAACTTAAGTGAAGTGGAGCTAAGAGCCTATACTAAGTATGACCTCATAAACTGCACATAAAATATTATAACCTCCAGTGATTATATTTCGTTTTACATATATAAAATTTATGCAGTTTTATAAAGTAATATATGATGTATGTATTCTATGACGTTTCAGGCTGCAAAACCTTTTTTTTCTGATGAACTCTTGGCTACGTGTGTAATCATACTTTATGGTCATATAAAGTACTTTATTGTATCTTCGGTAAACTTCTAACTGATATCATTATGTTCTGTTGAAGAGCAGAGAATTTAGTATTTTGTCTACAATTCTTGAACTTGGTGTAAAGCTCATCTCAGACTGCCACTGACGAGAAACCTACTTGAAATAAAAATTTATCTCTGGGAAGATCGAAACGTTGTTCTCTGCTTATCAATAAAAGTATCAATACTCATCGCAGACTGCTGCTGACGCATGCGTAAAATGTTGTAACGTAAGAGAGACTAACTCGGATATCCTGTTTCCCGTATAAGATTAGGATGTTAAACATTTGAGATCGGACTCAATGCTTATGGCAAAAGAGAACATTGTTAAATGCCCACAGTTCTCTATTCTAACAGGAATAATGTGTTTCAACTGTTGAGTTTTTTATGTGTTTATTTGTTGGCTTCGGGAGATGTCCATCATCACGCTGTCTGTAGTACTGTTTGTTCACTGGAGGGAATTCTAGATTCTGTGTCAGACCTAACAGACTTGGCTAAGGAGAGACTTGCTACCTTACGAGTAAGACATTGCAGTGCAAGCAATACTGTGAAATTATCACAGTTATAATGGTGGAGTTTTCACATAACGAATAATGGAATATGTTTTAATACGTCTTTTCTTTTTTATTTAATCTACACTTGAGTTACTGTTGTCCATTTTGTTTCACCCATTTTCCACTTTTTTATTTTTTGTATTTTCCAAATCCCATATGTTCCAAAGACATTTTACATGGAAACGTACATCAATGTGACACAAAACAAGGCAGAGAAAAACGGTCTTTCGATAAAATGTGCTACTGTTTATCAACAAGGAAACAGAACCAGTGGTATCTATATGAAATGGCCGCTTTTTCTGAACCACACAATCTCGGATTTTTGTGACTGCTGGCGAAGGATGGATAGTAAGTATAATAGCAGCTACTGTAGTTGTAACAAACATCGCCACATCTTTCAGTCAAAATAAAATCAAAACAAATAGTTGATTATCTGAAGAAATATAATCTATAGATTCAGGTACAGTGAGGTGCCTACTATTAAACTCTGCTCCCCAGTGGCACAGCGGTACTTTGGCGTACCTACACCGCTAAAAACTGGGTTTCGATACCCATGGTGGGCAGAGCACAGATAGCCTATTGTATAACTTTGTGCCTAAACAAACAAACTATTAAATATATTTAATTAAGTTCAATTATGTACATTATTATTCAGTAAGTAAACGATTAAATATCAAATGCTCATTTTAAAACATTCAGGTCCGGCATAGCCAGGTGGTTAAGGCTATTCGTAATTCGAGGGTGGCGGGTTTGAATCCCCGTCACATCACATATACTTGCCCTTTCAGCCGTGGTGGCGTTATAATGTTACGGTCATCCCGCTATTCGTTGGTAAAAGAGTAGCCCAAGAGTTGGCGGTGGGTGCTGATGACTAGCTGCCTTCTCTCTTGTCTTACACTGCTAATTTAGGTACGACTAACGCAGATAGCCCTCGAGTAGCTTGGCGCGAATTCAAAGAAACTTAAAACATTTGTGAAATAAGCAACCTTATTTTGAAAAGTTTAATCATGTTTTAACATCTATAATGCATATATATATATATATATATACACTCTTTATTGAATATATGCTATTTCTGTTTATATGATTATTAAAATTACTTTAGGCTCCTTCAAACTCACTACTAATATTAAACCTTTTAGCAGCCTTTTATACACAACGTATATTCAACTCTAAAATGTGTTTGCAATGCCTCAATAGGGTCAGTGTAAAGTCATATTAATGAAATGCATGATAATTATGTGTGCAACAGGGTATCAGTCATTTTATTTATACGAACTATCTTTTAGTAATTAATAATATATTATTGTTGATGATGTTTGCTTAAGAAATCAAGATGTGTATGCATTAAAATTGCATAAACATAACCCTTCTTTTAAACCCTGTTATTTTTCTCTCTTTTTAGGTAATTCAAAGAAGAGGAGACTTTAGTCAACCAATACAGAATTTTTACCAAACATGGGATAGTTATAAAAATGACTTTAGGAATTTAACCAGAGAGTAAATAATTGTTCAATTAATAGTTTTGAAATTTATTTTCATTCTCAATATGCCATAGGTTATTTTCACACATATCACCGATGCTCTAAGACGAAATATTTTAGAAAATAAAAATAATATTAATATATATTTCCCAATCCAAAGGAAATGACATCGTATTCGTCTTAACCAATCAAGACAGCGTGGTACTCCGTGTGGATTTGGAAGATTTTGAAGGTGGTCGAAGATATGCAGAAGCTGTTGAATTTTTGGTCAGAAGTGAAATAGAACTCTATAAAATGTATTTTAAAACGTATAAAGGGGATGCAGGTAAAAGTGTTAACTTTATTTTTCTAATGTAAACTCATAGATAATATAAAATTATGACCAGCATGGGTTTGTGATTAAAATAAACTTTTGACCATCATAAACTAAAAAATTACTTTACGCTCCTTCAAACTAACTACTAATATATTAAACCTTTTAGCATCCTTTTATAAACAACGTATACTCAACCATAAAATGTGTTTTTAATGCCTCAGTAGGTTCAGTGAATTCGTGTGTTATTATGCAGTACATTTCTTTCAAGATTTATTATTTTATTTTAAGCAAAACACGGATATAGATTATTAAGTCTATAAGCTACTGCATTTCATGCAAAAACTATTACCGCCTTTATTGGGTATTTAAGAAAAACGCTTTCATAAAAATGGATCAAATACAAAGCTGTGCAAAAGTGTAAGAACAAAGTCAAAAATTAAATTTCAGGCTACTTTCAAAGAACAGTGGAAGATAAATCACAGCTGAAACATCAGATGTATATTAATCTTCATATTTAGTGCAACAGAAATTCAGTAGAAATGTTTGAATTCAGACAACAGTTAGTATTTTGTATATCTTTCTTTTGCCTTAATTTATGTTTGTTTGTTTGGGAATTTCGCACAAAGCTACTCGAGGGCTATCTGTGCTAGCCATCCCTAATTTAGCAGTGTAAGACAAGAGGGAAGGCAGCTCGTCATCACCACCCACCGCCAACTCTTTTACCAACGAATAGTGGGATTGAACGTCACATTATAACGCCCCCACGGCTGGGAGGGAGAGCATGTTTGGTGCGACGCGGGCGCGAACACACAACCCTCGGATTACGAGTCGCACGCCTTACGCGCTTGGCCATGCCAGGCCCTTTTGCCTTAATAACTGCAGAAAGTCATTCAGATATTATTGAAACATATTTAATCAAAGTAACATTTGAGATTTTACAACAGATGTCTCTAATACAGTCTAATAAGTTTTCTTTGGAGGTAACTTATGGTTTTTTCAAGTTTTTAATCTATCAAATCCCAGATCTGCTCAACTGGATTGAAATCGGGGCCCTGCGGGGACCACTACATCATTTGAATAATTTGGGCAGATTTTTCCT
The DNA here is from genome assembly GCA_011833715.1 of Carcinoscorpius rotundicauda. Classification (NCBI taxonomy): domain Eukaryota; kingdom Metazoa; phylum Arthropoda; class Merostomata; order Xiphosura; family Limulidae; genus Carcinoscorpius; species Carcinoscorpius rotundicauda. The sequence goes on along the minus strand of CM022399.1, from coordinate 52,414,627 downwards.
TAGTTAAGTAATTTTTGTATATGGTGAAAAAGTATTTAAGGTCATTGTTTTCTTGGTAATGGAGTCCTTTACGAATAATATGTAAACCTCTGGGTATACCATGACAGATTAGTATCTAATGGTACTTGCGCTGGTTCATTATTTCATCTATTTTACAAATATCTTCTGTTGCTTCAACAGAAAAACAGCCCCAAACCATCACACTGCCTCTCCCATGTTTTATGGTAGGTGCTATGAGTTGCAGTAAATATTTTTCACCTTTCTTTTGCCAGACATACAACCTACACTTTGCACCAACTGTCTCAAACTTGTACTCATCCATCTATAACACCCTTTTCTAATCATCAACAGTTCGGTTTTGTACTTTCAAGCAAATTTCAGTCTCATAATAATATTGTTATATCAAAGGCTTTAAACTGTTACACGACTAAATATTCTTTCATTGTTGAAACTTGATACTGTATATCTGGATATTTTTCTGTCATTTGTTACATAGTCGTTCATCTCCTGCTTCAGATCAGTGGCAGTTCTGTAGGCTGCTTACGCGAAGATACTTAACATGAGTATCATTAGGTTTAGGTGTTCTGCCTCTTTGTTTCCTATATTCAAATTTATCTGTCTCTGTTTCAGGATCTAGGGTGTATTTGAAGATGTATCTGGGGAGTATTATAAGTCTACAGTAATTTGTCGAAGAGTCCAACCAGCATCACATAAAGCTGTCATGCATTAGACAACAAAACTTAACATATAGTGTTAAACACTGTTTTACCAAAATTTAATTATGGGTTGCTATTAAATACTTTCTTCTAGTATATACCTGTACCATATGCTTGTTTCTTTCTATATAGTTAAGACACTGCATAAAGTACCATGACAGTTATTTCAGACCCTAAATATGATCAGCATACTCACTGAAGCTGGACCTTATGACGTGTCCTTGGTGCAAGCATATGGGAATTCTAAAGAATTACAAGTACTCTCACCTTAACACATCCAGTTGACAGCAGGAATCAGGGAAGCATTATCATGCTGTTAAAATGTACATTCTGTAATGGCATGGAATAATTAGCCCAATAAAATGGAAAAAAAGACAAAATATTCTTTTGTCATAACACTTTTACACACTAATAGGTCAGAAAGTTTTACACTTATTCAAAATCTTGTAAATATATGTGAAATAAAAAGTTACAAAAATAATCTTTAGCCCCCAAAATTAAAAAAAAATTCGGATGCAATTTACATGGCCTCAATTCTAAAAGTCGTGCGTTCTAATGTTTGTTTTCTGTATATAGTTCTTCTGAACTTATGAATCTTCTGTTTTATTTTGTTTTAAGAGATTCACTTTCTCAACACAACTATATGCCATTCACTACCAAAGAGAGAGATAACGATAAATGGGAGAAGAACTGTACAGAGGACTACAAAGATGGATGGTGGTATAACACATGTCATCACTCTAATTTAAATTGTAAGTATCTGAGAGAACCACATGAAGAAAGTGCTGTTGAAATTAATTGGTATCATAAGTATTCTTTGAAAGTAAGTGAGATGAAAATACGTCCTATTGCTTTCGTTCCTGTATAAGGTCTACCAAAATAAGGCTTCTCAATGTGACGGTAGATCTGAGAGTAAATTTATACCTTAAAGAAAGTTTACATATTCACACAACAGGTAAAAGCTTTTGAGAAATATATTTAAATTTATACTTTCTTTAGACACGTGTGTAAAGTATATTTGAGATCAAAAGTATTGTTATTCAACAGTACATATTTTTTTTTCTTTCTTTGAAAAAATTAATAAAGAATTAATATTAATTTCTGAAGCTTTTTTTGTTGGTTTCTTTTTGAATTTCGTGCAAAACTATTAGTCATCCCTAATTTAACAGTGTAAGACTAGAGGAAAGGCAGCTAGTAATCACCACCAACCACCAGATCTTGGGTTACACCTAACCAACAAATAACAGGATTAACCTTAACCTTATAACGCTTCAAGGCTGAAAGAGCAAGCAGGTTTGGTGTGATGGGGATGCGAACCCGCGACCCTGAGATTGAGAGTCAAACGCCCTAACCACCTGGCCATGTATGACTGTTTACACGAAAAAAAAAGTGTTTGACTATCCACAAGCTTGACTGACGTGACTGTCAATAAGTTTTTCTGTTTAGGAGAAGACGTGCGACTTTTCATAAGACTGGTGTGGAAGAAAAGTTATGTGACTGTCCCCAGGGTTTGTGTGGAAGAAGTGTGTTATTGTCTATAATTTTGGTATGTGTAATAATATTTATGACTGTATATATTAAAGAGAGTACAGCATCAAAGCAATTGCACAATAAATAATTTATTATAAACTGGGGACAGCCATAAAGACCCTACATGTTTCGGTGTTCTTACGCCATCATCTTAGTGGTAAAAGTTAAAGCTTAGCAAATACTTTTTTTTTTTTCTATAAAAACTACACAATCATTTGCATTCCTTTGGCGCCATGTAGACTTTAAATACTCAGCGTTTATATTTTCATTACTTCATTTCTTTTAAACCTGGACCAACCTTTTAGTTCATCCAATATCTTTGTTGCTGTTATTGTTATTTTTTCAGCTTCTGTTGTTTCTCTGAAATTTATTTCAACTTTCAACTGTATCTGATTTATCAATTAAACGTCATTCCAATTTATAACATGATGCGTCTCTGCCACGTGTTCTGCTCAGGTCAACTCATTTACTTTATATTTTTCACTGCATTTGTATATTCTCTGATCATAAATTTCAAATTTATGACCGTTCGGCCACAAACACAAGAAATTTTATAAATTCCACATTTATCAACTTCTACCTCTTCATCGTTTATATCAGTGAAAAAAAGAGAACATATCATACTTACATTCTATATATTTTTATTTATGTTGTTATTCTTGTTGACAAACCGTAAATATAATGGCAAACAAAGCCTCGTGTTATAGCTTTACTTTTTCCTATAAACATAGAATATGATGACATTTTAAATTAGGTAGAGTTGAAATCTGAATTAAATTTCAGAGGAACGATAAAAGCTAAAAACAAAAAATATTTTGATCAGTGATGTCGAAAAACCCACTTGTTGAGAATTTTATATGCAAAAACGGCTCGTTTGGGTTGAGAAAATATTTCAAATAGAAGAGCGAACAACGTTTCCACCTTCTTCGGTCATCGTCAGGTTCACAAAGAAAGATGTAACTGACCGGAAGCTGACCACATGTTTGGAAGGGGTTGTGTAACTGAGTGTCGTAATGTAGAGGGCAGGGTTAGATGTTTGAATATATAATTTTATCTATAATATTAATATAGGTATAAATGCGTTCCTTTATATTGGTTTATTTTGGGTTTAAGTTGTTGTATAAGTAAGGCTTCTTTAATTTTGCGTTTGTTTATGATTGTTTCTTTATTTAGTATTTTAGTGTTTTTTATGGTTATGTTGTGTTCATTTGACTTGCAGTGTTCGAAAACGTGTGAAGGTGACTTTTTATGTTCTTTGAATCTGGTTTCCATTTTTCTACTTGTTTCTCCAATACAGAAGTCGTGGCAGTTATCACATTGTATTTTATAAATAATGTTGGTGTGGTGTTTGTCAGTGTAGTTCTTACATAGTATAGACCTCAGTTTTGTGCCTGGTTTTTGAATAAATTTAGTATTAACTGGAATGTTATATTTTGTTACCAATTTTTGCCAAATGTTGGTTATTTGTTTGCTGATGTCAGGAATATATGGTATACAGCAGTATATGGTTTCGAGATTTTTTGATTCGTGAGATATATTTATCAACTTAATCATAAAGCCTTAATGGCCAGTTTCGATGTTATATCCCTCTTTACAGAAGTTCCAACAACATAAGCCTGCAAGATAGCCTTAGAACTCTATATCCGAGACCCTAACCCAATTATAGACATTTCCAGTAACCAGTTAGCAACCCTCATAGAATTCACCACAATAAAGACAAACTTCATGTTCAACAACCAAAACTATATACAAACAAATGGCCTAAGCATGGGCAACCCAGTATCACAAGTTCTAGCCAATATTTTTATGACACAAATTGAAACACAAGCAATTAATACAGCATTACATCCACCACTATACTGGTACAGATATGTAGATGACACGGTTGCGGGATTCAAATCTACAGAATACATACTTAATTTTTTCAATCACATTAACTCTATACATCCCAACATTAACTTCACATGTAAACAGGAAGAAAGCAATCAAATATCATTTCTTAACCTCAAAATTATAAGAACCGACACACAATTCAAAACCGAAATCCACCGAAAAATCACCCATACTGGACTATCCATTCATTGGGACTCAGCACATGAAACAAAACAAAAACTCAACAAACTAAGAAACCAGATAAACACAGCCATAAAACTATGCTTAGCAGATAAAATTAACGATGAATCAGACAATATAAAACAATACTTCATCAACATCAATAAGTTTCCTCTACAAACCGTAGAAAACATTATACGCAGACACCTAGACAGAAAGCAAAATCAACCAACAAAAGTAAATATATCTCACGAATCAAAAAATCACGAAACCATATACTGCTGCATACCATATATTCCTGACATCAGCAAACAAATAACCAACATTTGGCAAAAACTAGTAACAAAATATGACATTCCAGTTAATACTAAATTTATTCAAAAACCAGGCACAAAACTGAGGTCTATACTATGTGAGAACTACACTGACAAACACCACACCAACATTATTTATAAAACACAATGTGATAACTGCCACGACTTCTATATTGGAGAAACAAGTAGAAAAATGGAAACCAGATTCAAAGAACATAAAAAGTCACCTTCACACGTTTCCGAACACTGCAAGTCAAATGAACACAACATAACCATAGAAAACACTAAAATACTAAATAAAGAAACAAACATAAACAAACGAAAAATTAAAGAAGCCTTACTTATACAACAACTTAAACCCAAAATAAACCAATATAAATGAACGCCATTATACCTATATTAATATTATAGATAAAATTATATATTCAAACATCTAACTCCGCCCTCTACATTACGACACTCAGTTACACAACCCCTTCCAAACATGTGGTCAGCTTCCGGTCAGTTACCTCTTTCTTTGTGAACCTGACGATAACCGAAGAAGGTCGAAACGATATTCGCTCTTCTATTTGAAATATTTTCTCAACCCAAACGAGCCGTTTTTGCATGTAAAAAATAAGTATTCTCTGTGTTTAAATACGTCTTTTTCTTAACGGATAAACGTTTACAACTTAGAAGCTATATAAATATATATATATATATATAATTCTTTATTATGCCTTAAGTATAATTTTTCACTTCAATTATTATTCAACAACACGTAAACACTACCATAACAAACATTTCTTCTTTGAGAACTGTGTTATTTATAACAGCCTCCTTAAGTAAAGATTTAGAAAAAACAGGTTGAAGTACACATCAGAAGAGTGCTTCCGAATGCACGACTCCAGCTTGTGAACACAAGGTACCAACGCTTGCTGTTACCTGGAAAATAAATGTGATATTTAAGTTAATCTGGTGTTGTCTCGGAGCTCGAAATTCGTTCACGTTATCATCTTCTCGAAGATTGCGCCAACCAAACGTAAATAATGCTGAACAGATTACTCTGTTATTACTTATTGATTTTGTTTGATGGAAAAGTCCATTGATTTGTAACATACATGTTGTGTACTTATAAAATATACATTGAGTCTTATTCAGAACTATTTACATCCTAAACATCTGTTCAATGAACACAGTGTGTCGAAGATAATGAAGGCTGGTAACTGATAATAATATAAGGTTTCGAACACCGGATTGTATTCAAATTAATTGGAAACACCTTAAACAAGCAACTAGTAAATAATTTAGTAACGTTTTACTTCAAAAAGTAAGAAACCAAATTTAAAAGTAATTCTGTTTAGCAAATGGGTTAAATAAAGACATAACACTATGGAACAAAATGTTTACTTTTTCTTGTTCCTGGGCAGAAAGTGTTATTTCCCAATTTCTTATGCCTAAAGTACATGGAAAAGACATATTTTTCTCTTCAAACTTTGCTTTTGTGAGCTGGATAATGAAATTTTCAAATTTACCTATTTTCCAGAAAATTCCAGGTAGATTCAGTGCTAAGTAGCTGATAGAAATTTTTTTCGAAGTTACAAGAAATTTCAAGAATGAAAGTGTTCAAGTTGCAAGTCAGAGGAAGCGTCACAAATATTTTTCAAGCTTCTTCCCTCGTCAAGGTGGACTCTGCTTCTGTCACAATGTATCTGGTCTGTGCGAGGCAACTGGAATTGCCTGTAATTCAAACGAGTGGCGCCTCTTCATTGATAGCGCATCCAAAAGCCTCAAAGCTGTGTTATTCCATAACGGAAATAAGTATCCGTCTCTTCCCGTGGCTCATTCAGTACACCTCAAACAGGAATTCAACAATGTCAAGACCAAGCTAGAAGCCTTTAAGTATGATGAGTATGGGTAGGAGATTATCGTAGACTTCAAAATGGTGGCATTCCGGGTGGGTTTCCAAGGACGTTTTACCAACTTTTCCTGTTATATTTGCTTTTGGGACAACAGAGACACCGCAGCACACTACAACAGGAAGCACTGGCCACAACGGACCGAGTTCTCTGTGGGAAGGCAAAATATCAAGTGTGAGCCACTGGTGGACCTCCAGATGGTGTTGTTCCCACCACTGCACATAAAACTGGGTCTTACGAAACAATTTGTTACAGCTCTTGATAAGGAGTCTGTATCCTTCAAGTACCTTCAAGACTTCTTCCCTAAGCTGGCTGAGACAAAGGTCAAAGCTAGTGTCTTCGTTGGACCACAAATAAAAAAGATCCTGGAGTACACAGAATTCCTCAAGAAGCTCAGTAGGAAGGAGAAAATAGCTTGGAGTAGCTTTGTTGCAGTGGTTCGAGGCTTTCTGGGCAATCACAAGGCCGAAAATTAAGTGGAACTGTTTGAGGTTCTAATGAAGAACTACAGCAATATGAGTTGCAGATTGTCCCTGAAAGTTCATATCCTTGACGCTCATCTTGATAAATTCAAGGAGAACATGGGAGCATACTCAGAGGAACAAGGCGAACGCTTCCATCAAGATATACTGGACTTTTTTAACACCGCTATCAAGGAGAATATAACGAAAACATAATGGGAGACTTATATTTGGTGACTGATACGTCAAAGGGATTTACATTACAGTCGCAACTCTCGAAAAACTGCTCACTTCTAAACATTTTTGTTCATTTTTATATAACTTTAGTATAAAGACGTGTAAATCTTGATTTGTACGTTGTTTTATTCATACCTTATGCAAATGAAAATGTGCAAATTTGCCCGTTTTTAAATAGGAAAGCAGGTTAAATTCTAAATTTCGTTATCCAGGTCACAAAAGCAAAGTTTGAAGGGAATAATGGCCATTTTCGGTATTTTTACAACATAAGCAATTCAGAAATAATACATACTACACAGGAAAAACATGTGATACATAGTGTAATCATTCGCACGTGTACAACATACTTAAAGAAATTCTCTGTTAACAACTATGAGCATGTTATGAAGAAGAAAGAAATCACTAAGAATTTATATCTTTTTCATACAAGATACTTGATCTTTCATGCAGATGACAGCTTTGTATTAGTTTGTAAAATACATTAATATTACAACTTTATGTAACTAACTAATTATGTTGAATTTAAAAATATTAAAACTTTTGAGTAATGAGGTATTCAAAGACGCCAAACCAGATATAGAAAGCATCATACAGAAACGTTAGTTTTATCGAGCTTCGATGTACCTTTTGTTAAATCGTTTAATGTTATATTTAAATTATTGTAAAGTATCAAACTACATAAAACACCATATAATCACGTTTATTGTTGGTGATAAAAAGCTATGACTGAAGATTAGCAACTTCTAATAGGTTATTGTGTGAAATGTATTGCTAAACATTTTAAGAAATACTACAATAATATCAAAGGAGGAATCAGTATTAATCCATTCGTTATGCATCATCTGTAATTCTTTTAAATGTAATGAAAACATCTATATCTTTGTGGTTAAAACATGAGAAACTTTGGGTTTTTTCGTAATCTTTACACTAGTTTTTCTACTGATAAAATTAAAAACAACTGTTCATCAACAACTTCGAGATCTTTTAATAGTTATGTTAAATATATACTTTGTATTAATAAACAGAGATGTTTCCATGACGGTGTTACTCGTAAAAAACACACACAATTGTTTCTCTTTAAACTATATATTTTTATTGACAAACCCATTGTTACATTTAGCCTGCATATCAAACAAGTGCAGGGATTCGAATAAAAGGTAGCTTCAGCTTGCAGGGCAAGGATTTACATTCATTCGAACTTGAATTTATATATGTATAACAAAACTTACTATTTAAGTTTATATTAAAGCTTCGCACACCAGTTGCGCCTGTTGATATAGTGATAATATTGTTACAGACAATCATCACGTTTTCTTGACTTAGATGAATAAATTTTTTCACCGAAACTCCCTCTAGAAAAAAAATCACCGAAAACAAAAAATACCACCTATATTTCGATAACGTTTCTTTTTAATCAACCTTTTCAATAAATCGGATAGTTCTAAGCCATAACCTTTCTATTTTCAAAAACAAATATTCCATATAATGTTATAATTCCGACTATACTCAACTATTAAATACCAGATAAATTGTTTTATATCACAAAAATACGTGGGCATCTCTCATAAATCCATCTTATTCCTTACAAAGTTTATCTATCGCATATTGAACATCAAATTTATTCGATTTTTATAACCAAAAATCATATCAATCTAAAACAGCGACACAAATCAAATAAACACATTAAATATACTCTAGTGCTTGATGCTAGCTAGTTTTGTATGTAATCTTTAAATAATTTATACTTTATGGCTTTTTTATGTTAATTTCATTAGCATTATAGGTTAGAATGTTTAATAAATCTAGTTATATTATTTTAAAAGTGTTATTATTGTGTTTTTATTTCATATATTATTTTGCATTGTTAGTTCAGTATGCGGATTTAGAACTAACCTAAGATGACTTTCTTTGTTTTAACCGTATAGCTATACAATGGGCGAAAACTCCTTTAACTACCATGGGTATCGAATCCGATTTTTATGTTATAAGTCTTCGGACTTACAGCTGAATTACTGGAACCTAAGTTACCTTGAACTTGTGTGATTTTATTAGATTTACAACAGAAAATATCAACAACACCAAGTGTATCCAACTAATGAAACAATGTATTTAATCTTTATAATAAAGAACAATATATTTAATTAACTACACTCATTACCGGGCAGATTTTTATTTTTTATATTATAAACAATTATCTTGTTTCGATCAGGATTTCGCTTGTTTTGAATTTCATGCAAAGCTACGCGTGAGCTCTCTGTTCAAGATGTCCCTAATTTAGCACTGACAGACTAGAGAAAAGGCAGCCAATCAACCGCGACTCTCAGATTGCGCCCTAATTACCAGATCAAAAGTTAATATAAATAGAAACTCTGCAAAAACAGATAAAAGTTCTATTTACATCATAAGTTCCACAATTTTATATGTAGAGAGCCGTAATTGTAATCGCTTTTAAAACGTTTTCTTTCTGAGAATGTGTTTGAGTGTTTTTCTTATAGAACCGAAGGGAATCAAACCCTTGATTTTAAGTTGTACATACGAAGACTTATTGCTGTCCCAGCAGGGGACTACTGAGTAAGAAATGAATGCGAGATAGTTTAACTGTTCGCACAGATGACTCAAATAACAGGTTGGCTTCACATTTATTTTTTCAATTTATATATCTAACCTACTCACTATCTATATACGAAAAATCGAATGTTGTGAATTGCTATTTTTTTCTTTCACTTCATAAAGTTTATTCGAGTTAGAATTACTGTAGTCAATATTATTGCAAAAATGTAATTCTGGTATTAATTGTTTTAACAATGCAAGTAGGCTTAATGAAACTTTTAATTACAAACGAATATTTCGTGTGTTTCTGCATATATTAATGAAATATTATATAGCAATAAATACAGTTAGAATTGCTCATAACTTGAAAAGTATCACGATTAGGCTAATAGACATATAATACATTATAAATATTATACTAACAAACACCTACATAAATTTTTATGTAAATTAAACTGTTTATAAACAAATAACCAAAAATAGGAGGAGCAGAAATTGTTCATATATTTCAGAACGTATGAAAAAACTGATATTCCCGTAAAAAATTTGTTTAGTTTGGCGAATAAACTATATTATCCCATTCCAGAACTAGGCACTGGGTTCATAATTATTGGTATTTAGCCACACAAAAATTTACTTCCGGCAATTTAGCGCCGTTTCCTTCATTGTCTGCTTAGTCATCATGGTGAACAGAAAAGACTGTCCAGTGATTTAAAAAGCCAAATTATTGTAAAATACAAGTCTCGTGTGTCTCTTACCGGTACTGATACACAACTTAATGTGCCGAAATCTACTGTTAAAAGCATAATTGCAAAGTTTAAGCTTACAGGATCAACTGCTAACCTCTCTAGTCTCCCGGACGCCCCACCAAAATTCCAGAGAGAACCAAAAGGAAGGTTCTCAGAGAAGTAAGTAGGAACCCTCGTTTAACATGTAATGACATACAGAAACTGTTAAGGGAAACTGAGGTTGAAGTAAGCACCTCTACAGCTACGAACATATTTGTTTGCTTGTTTTGGAATTTTGCACAAAGCAACTCGAGGGCTATGTGCTAGCCGTCTCTAATTTAGCAGTGTAAAACGAGAGGGAAGGCAGCTAGTCATCACCACCCACCGCCAACTCTTGGGCTACTCTTTTACCAACGAATAGTGGGATTGGCCGTCACATTATACACCTCCACGGCTGGGAGGGCGAGCATGTTTAGCGCGATGTGGGCGCGAACCCGCGACCCTCGGATTACGAGTCGCACGCCTTACGCGCTTGGCCATGCCAGGCCTGCATCATGTAGTGATAAAACACTGGTTAGCTAAAGAGGAATAATAAGCATTCTGGAATAGTGATTAAAAAAGATTTAAAACACGTGAAGGCACAGATGAAGATATTGGTTCTATGTATTTACAGATAATTTTAGTAAAATAGCAGCAAATTTATCATGGTTTTGTAAGCATACCAGTAGTATCCTGATAAATTCTAAAGTTTTCCATTCTGTAATTATTTGCAATAAATGCATGTCCTATAAGCATTTAAAGCAGCAGTAGTTGCCATGATTTTTACTAAGTTTCTATTTTAAAAAGAATTAAAAGAAATAAATATGCAACAAATAATAATTCAAAAGAACATTATGTAAAAATCTAATAATATTTAAAATTACCCAAAAAGGATTTTAGTTTTTTATTACCAGGAATAAAATTATTAAACTTATTCACAAACACACTAGAGCAGTTTATATTAAAATTTCATGTTATCTTCAAATAAACTAAAAATAACTAGCTGAGTATATTGAACAACCAGTAAGTAGTTAAATAATATTCTTGCGTATTTCTTTATATCACACAAGGTTGAAAAATATGAATCCATATAAGGTAGTTTTTGTTTAGTGCTATGTAGTGATACTCCAAAATACTTCTTGCTATTTGGTTAAAAACATAAAGTGTAACTTTTACAACACTGAACTCTTTACATATATATCATTACAGAGTGATAGCACTACACAAGGTATAGAGCAGGCATCTGTAGTATTTGAAAACTTGAAAGATCTGTTATTGACCGAAAGCAGTTGGTTAACTACAGTCTTCTGGATAGTATTCTGAAATACCCAGATTCGCTGGGTGCCACACTTGCCTTTCTGTAACGGTGTTTGAAAACAGTCACTGTTTCGTATGGTGTATAAAAAATAGGTTTATCTTCTTTTATGGTTCTTATAATTCTGTGGAATGTATGCACTTCTCTATAAACTGGTATTTTTATGCTGTATACATATTATCATTATTTCAATACTTTCTGATACTCTAGTTAGAAACGTGTAAAAGAAAACTTCATGGTTTAGTAATTTTGTGATTTAAATTAAATTTACAAATACCTCCAAATGTTTAAAATGTTGCTTAAGTAAGGTAAATACTTGACTTTATTTGGTCAATAAAGTGTGTTTTTCCCCAGGTAATTTTAAAATTAATATTCTTTAATCACAAAAAAATGTCATCTTAGAGTAATACAATCAAAGAGCTTTTAATATTCAGTAGATATTTAAAAAAAACAACATTCGTCACAATTAGACGACATGAGTAGTGTGATTAAATCGCATACATTAAAAAGACATACTACTATGGTAGATCTCAATGCTTACATCACAGACGCACAAATAGCAGATCCACGGCCACTATACTACGTAAAACCATAAATAATTTATTCACTTTTACCACATTATAGATATAAAAGATCCACGGTCACTACATCACAGCCACATAAATAATAGATCCATGGTCACTACATCACACAGACATACAAATAATAGCTCCACGGTCATTACATCACATATAGGACATCCACAGTGACTACATCAAATACACACAAATAACAGATCCACGGCCACTATATCACAGACACACAAATAATAGATTCACAGGATCTACACCACAGATACACAGTTTGTAGGTCCACGGTCATCACATAATCATGCATATGGTAAATACTAGTGACTATATCATAGACATACAAATAACCTATTCACAGTCACTACATTACAGACATAAAATATTAGATCTAACTTAAATGAGGGAAGGCAACTATTCCTCACCACACACCGCCAACTCTTGGGCTACTCTTTCGCCAACGAATACTTGGATTGATCGTCACATATTGAAGCCCCCACGGCTTAAAGGGCGAGCATGTTTGGTGTGACGGTGATCCGAACCTGTGACTCTCGGATTACGAGTCGAGTGCCTTAACTACCTGGTCATGCCGAGCTATGTAGTAGAGAGAAATGGTTTGAGAATATCAGCCAGCACGAAAAAGGCATGTTAAAGCATTTTTATACAAAAAGCCATATCGGACTGAAGTATCGATTTCTATATTTTAGGTATTTAAGATATAAATACACTCCTTGTGGTGAAAATAAAACATGTAGTGTTTGAATCTGTAAGCAGGTTTTGAGTGGTATTTACGTATCAAAAATTCCGGTTTGGGTCGATGTAAAAAAGTATAATTTTTTCATTGTTTAATTTTTATTCACATTTATCCTTCAACATATATAACTCCTTTTCTTAAAACAAAGCAGTCGCTGAAGAATGTACTCGGTGAAGCAATCGTCTTTTCTGAGGAATTTAATGAAAATGCCGAACTGATGGATCTACAGTGAGCTATTTTGTTTACGATAGAAGATAAGTTGTTTGCATTTTAATTTTTTTTTCTCTGAAATAATAAAGTTTATCATTCTACTTACTTGTCCGCTTATCTATTTTTCTTTGTATTTGCGTTTAAACTGTGAACAATCAATATCAAAATACCATGATATTACACACATACAAATACTTAAAGATATAACTATTTTGTATTACAACAACTGTGATAAAGATTTCAAACATTCAAGATAAGTATCAAGGATAAACGTTCAACGAAAATTTCACAAATTGCACACGTAAAACGTAATCAAACAACTATTCTCAGTAGTTCAACGGTAATTTTAAAACACAAATTTATCAAATTCTAGCAGGGTATTCAAAGAAAAATGAAAAAAAAATCAGAAATAAGTTTTCTTCGATAATGTTTTTTAAACATAGCAAGTAGGATTACTGAATAACAAATAAATCGTTCTTTCAAGACAAGTTTTACAATGTCACCAGGACAAAGAAACCACATGAGTCCTGAGTTTAGCGTCTTTAACTGGAATAAAAAGTTGAGTCTATTTCACACAGACCTTCAGAGAATAACACTTACGAAGTATTTCCTAGTAAATCATTCCGCTTTTCTAACCTGCAAAAATAACACCTTATTGACAAAGGGAATTAGATTAATTTATAGTCTCTTCCAAGCATTGACAGCTTTTCAATACGGAAAGACCGTAGCATGCTCAATTAGTAGCATCTCATATATATGTAAAAACGGCTGGTTTGGGTTGAGAAAATTTTTTATGTCGAGAAGCGAACAATGTTTCAACCTTTTTCCGTCATCTTCAGGCTCACAGAGAAAGAAAGAGGTAACTGATCGATAGCTGACCACATGTTTGAAGGGTGTTGCGTAACTGAGTGTAGGAATGTAGAAGGCGTGCTTAGATGTTTGATTATATTTATTAATATAGGTATAAAGGTGTTCTTTGTTTATTTTGGGCTTGAGTTGTTGTATAAGTAAGGCTTCTTTAATTTTGCGTTTGTTTATGTTTGTTCCTTTATTTAGTGTTCAGGTGTTTTATATGGCTACATGTACGTTGTGTTTATTTGAATTGCAGTGTTCAAAAACGTGTGAAGGTGACTATTTATGTTCTTTGAATTGTTTTCGTTTTTCTACTTGTTTCTCCAATATAGAAGTAGTTGATGAAGTATAGTTTATTTTGTCTAATTCGCTGTTAATTTTATCTGGTGAGCATAGTTTTATGGCTGTGTTTATTTGGTTTCATCAACATCAATAACTTTCCTCCAAAAAACTGTAGTAAACATTATACGCACACATCTAGACAAAAAGCAAAATGAACTAACAAAAGTAAATATACCCCACGATTTAAAAAATAACGAAACCATATACTGCTGCATACATACACTCCCGACATCAGCAGAAAAATAACCAACATTTTTCAAAAACTAGTAACAAAATATGACATTCCAGTTAATACCAAATTTATTCAAAAGTTGTTAGTCTGAAGTATAATAGTTAGCAATTTGTTCAAGTACAACTTCATAATATAATATAACTTTGCTAATTCAATATTATTTTTCAACCCAGTGATATATACATTTTGTATTCTGGTGTTAACCTTATTTTTGGTAGATGAAAAATTGATTTGTTTTTATAGTATAACCTAATTTTCTCTGGTGGCTCATTAGCTGGTAATACCTTGTGCTACGAAAGTTTTTATCACGCATAACCTAACTTTCCCGGGTGATACATTAGCTGACAATAGTACACTATGACGTTTCTTACAACTTATAAGCTAACTTTCCCGACTGACACATTACTTCTGCGATAACATTAGGTAAATGTGGTAAACCAGTTTTTATACGGTGATACATTATTTATTAATCCGAAGCCTCACACTACACAATAAACAACTCATACATAACTTATCGGACGCGTAATCCGAGGGTCGCGGGTTCGAATCCTCGACGCACCAAACATGCTTGCCCTTTCAGCCATGGGAGCGTTATAATGTGACTGTCAATCCCACTATTCGTTGGTAAAAGAGTAGTCCAAGAGTTTTTGGTGGGTGGTGATGACTAGCTGCCTTCCCTCTAGTCTTAGACTGCTAAATTAGGGACGGCTAGCGCAAATTGCCCTCGAGTAGCTTTGCGCGAAATTCAAAGAAACAAAACAAAAAACAAACTTATCGCACGGCGATAGATTTCTAAGTGATTAAGTGATACATTATTTTTAACATGATTTCTCACGATTTGTCTACTTAATGATCTATAATTTTAGTAAAATAGATTTTAATTAACAATTAACTTTTTTGATATTACAAGTAAAAAAATAACACCTCACAATCTTGAACTTTTGCACTAAAATAGCCATGATTGGTCCAGTCTAATGGGGCGGAGTAGTTTGTTTTTTGTCCTTAAGCACAAATTACGCACTGGACTATCTCTGCTCTATTTTCCATGTATATCAAAACCCTGTTTTTAAGAGTTAGAAACCCGTATATTTAATGTTGAGTCAAAGGGTAGCGATGGGAATTCTACAATGATTGGAAAATCGTACGAAGTGAAAAATGTTTAATTTACTGATCAAGACTGTATTTTTTAAAGAAGTAATACCAATATCTATCCATTCTTAAATAGCAAATATCATGTGTTTGTACCAAACACAAAAATTTTTTTGAGATGCAAGATGAAGAAAATAATCGTCTTAAACATAGACTTCCTTTCGTGGTTAAAGATATTGCACAAAAAGATTAAGCAACACGGGTATAATTTAATGCAACAAGAAGAAATTATACAGGTAAGCCTAATTTAAAACTATTAATTAGTCACTTTGGAGTAAGTAAAGTCATTTATTAGCTTAACGTGAGTTTATAAAATTACAGAAAGTTGAAGGTGCTTGATATATATATTTTCTATCATATTCTATCATAACGGAGAGAAACAACTTACCGAAAGCGCTCAACTGGAAAATGAGTAATTTTATAAAAAACCTATGACTTAACCCATTGAATAAGGCAGAAAAGTTTGTCGTAATTTACAATGTAGAACGAGTGAAGCATTATCGCGACAAATATGAGTAATATATTTTGAGAATAAGGATATTGAGAGAAAAATTGCAAATAAGATATGAAAACTACACTGAAAACTTCTAGAATTTAATATTAAAATCTTCAACTGTGTTAGGGAAAGTTCAGTCAAATACTTTGTACGTAACTCTTCTGGAAGAAGATAGTGAGAGATGAGAAAAGCTACTGTTATTTGATTTTTTTCAGAAAAAGTACAACACTGAACGAATTTAATATTGTACAAGAAGATCATTAGTGGATATTTCTATTCTTCATTTTTTTTACCTTGTCCCATTTCCAATTGTTCAACAAGACGGGAATAACTATTTCCGCATGAAAACCGTTGTTTCTGAAGCCAGCCAACCAGCATTGTGCAGCAGCAATCTAGGTGAAGTCGAGAGACTTGAATCTCAGATTGATTTCTTTTCAATCAAAGACACAAACATCAATATTCAATTTTTTTTTACTTGGCTGGTTCTTTTCTGCTACAGTTATTCTATTTCTATAAATGGTGTTTGTTTCTACTCGATAGCAAATTTGAAAAATAAAAATACAAAGAAACCCACTAAGATATTGAGCTTACTGACTTGTTCAGAGATTACAAATTTCGCTACTTTATAATTCATTAGGCACAATTTTAGGATGTTTTGTTTGTACAAATACTAGTTCAAATTTCGCTACTTCCTAATTGATTAGGCCCAGTTTTAGGATGTTTTGTTTGCACAAAGTTTAAAAAAATACATTTTCTGAAAACTCTAAAGCTTATTTTCTAAAATTAAACAAAAAACATTGTCACAACAGCAACAACATTTCTTTAATTTGTGCGCCTATTTACAACGCGAAAGGTAAACATATTCAGAAATGTGACGAAAAGCATTTTAAGTTCATGATAACATAAGTCCAACCTCACTCAAAACTTTATTTCTCTACTTATCTTCATTTACCATTAATTCACCTGGTATTTTGAGTGGTCAGGTTTCGTTCCTGAGCTGATAGTTTCACAAGTAAATAATGAACAGCAAAATATCCAATAATATCAAAACTAGGATTGATATCCCACAAATAGGATGCTTTCTACAATAATACAAATAAAACATTTCAAGCACATTTACTAATTTTTGTATTAAAATAGAATATGAAAAATGTCTAAAGAAATCATATGTTATGAGGTGATGTAATGAACTGCAGATTCGACCATTTCAAGAACGAAATAAATTTACTGCAAAATAACTCTTATATTAAATTTTAAAAATCCCATTTTCTTTTCAAAAGCTAATAACGTTAGCATTAACAAAATCATGTGTAAAAAACAATGAAGACACAAAGATAGGTGAAACTGTCAATGCAATCTTTCCATAGAAAGTAATTGAAGTTTCTCATCCATCAATGATTTTTTGAATATTTTATGTGAGACACTGTCATTATTGCCCACTTCCACATCCCACCCTTCTCTTACACTGACTACTGTTACCTCAGAAAAATTTCTGGATACTTCACTTGGTCCGCCAGTACTTGGAATGAAATTATAAATAATATACCAAACAAAAGAAGGCAACTTCTAAAAATCTGGTTTGAAATTTCGTGACAATAATATTTTTTCTTCAATAATCAGTAAATAAATTAAACGAAAGTAGGTGGAAAACCAATAGAAAATAAAAAAATAAAAAATCTAGCTTATATAGTGAATAATAACAACAGTAATTATAAATTTAACATTTGTTTTATATCATATAAAGATATAACAATTACAGTCAAATTACTATAACGCCTAGCATTGTTGATTGTTGTGCAAATAAAAAGATTTTAAAAAATGTAAGAAATATTTCCTTTGCGTTATTAGTTTGTAGCCTTGTAGAACTGTTATGTAAATGTTTTGTAAAGGACAACATGTCGTGTTGTGTTTAAATTTTCATTTCTATTATTTATATTTCCATATTTATTTTATTGTTTCAAAGTTTAAACCAATTAAAAATATGTTGTTATTCATTTAAAATAACATTTAGAAATTTCTAGAATTAGGTAGATCAAATATATGACTATAAACGGAAATGTATGGCGGCCTAGTGTCTAGACGACAAGTCTCGTGCAAGAACGGACATGCGCGGATTTCTCTGGAATGTTGGGAAGTTACGCGATGGTTCGAGAAAAGAGGCCTACAAATATATAAACAGACGAAAATGTGAGAAAGAAAAGAGTCATTAGTTTTTATTCGAAGAAAAGAATAAGAATAGTCAGTCATTCGTTTGAGAAAGTTTAAGTGCTTCCTGTGAGTTTATTCAACTTGAATTTGTGACTAAAGCTAGATCTACAGAAGCTGTGATTTTGTCTCGTCAATCTTTGCGATTCATTCGAATTACTGGTTGTGCTGAGAGTCGTCACGTACGGACTATTTAGGGGAGACAGGGAAAATTGGAAGGCGGCAAGTTTGAGATGTTCATCAAGAAGCACCGTAAAAGGAACTTCGTCATTCTCCATTCAAACTTCGGTATTTCTTCGTGGGACCAAATTCACACCCTAGGCCGAAATTTTGGATTTCTGATCTGAACTTTTGGACTTTCATTCTAGATCATTATATTAGATACTGGCCAGTACCATTTTGTGTTGTAATTAATTTTGAAGGTTTAAACTTAATATCTGTCATTGTTGTTATATAATTTATGTTATATCTGTTATATATATAATAGTTTATTGTAATAAATTATACAAGCTGTTATCTGTGTCTTTCTGTTGCATTTAGTCTACGAAAAACATAAAACATAAAAAAACGTAACAGAACGAAGTTAATATGAAGAACCGAAATAAAACCAAGACAAAGTGTTGAGATACACTGCTGGCCCAAATCTTAAGGTCAATGAACATAAAGAAAAAATATGCATTTTACGTTGTTAGACTCAACCACTTACTTGAGTAGAGCTTCAAAAGACGAAAATATAAAAAGGGAACATGAAAATAAAATCTTTTAAAGCATTTAACAGAGAAAATGTGAACACTATGAAATTAGCTTAAATACTAGCTGGTCAAAAGTTCAAGACCATACCAAAAAGAAGTCCTAAACAGGGTAGGAAATGCCCAACAAAAGGTCTCAGTAGTGAGATGCACGGCCGTCATTGATAATAACTTTAAACATTCGCTTTGGTATGGTCGATGTAAGTGTTTGCAGAAGGCTGGCTGGAATGTTATTCCAAGTCTTGAGAATGGCTTCACGATGATCATGCACTGTTTGGAACTGACGTCCATTTCTATAGACTTTCCTATAGGGTTCAGTCAGGGCGAAAATGCTGGATGGTCCAAAAGAATAACTATTCGCAATGAAAAAGTCCTTTGTTCTGCGGGCATTGTGGATTGCAGCATTGTCCTGCTAAAAGATCCAGTCAGTTCCACACAAGCGAGGGCCTTCAGTCAGTAAGGATGCTCTCTCCAACATAGCAATGTAGCCAGCTGCTATTTGACGTCCTTGTATAACCTAAAGCTCCATTGTATTATGGAAGGAGAAAGCATCCCAGATCATAATGGAACATCTTTCACTGTGTCGTGTAGAAAACGTCTTTGGTGAAATATCCTCATGGTATCAGTAACGTTGGAAGTTATCTAGAAAATCCAGGTTAAATTTTTTCTTATCAGAGAACAGAACCTTCTTCCACATTTCTATGTCCCATGTTTGGTGCTTTCTCAGTAAAGTTTAACCAAGCTGTTTCGTGGTGTGGAAGGAAATGTGGCCTTTGAAGACGTTTACGGTTTTTAAAGTCTTTCTCTCGTAGATGCCGTCTTACTGTTCTTGAGCTGCATTCTGTGTCCGTAAGGGCCTTAATCTGGTTCAACGATCGGCTGGTGTCTTGCCGGAAAATCCGTCGAATCCTCTTGCTGAACGCCATAGAAATTTTCTTGGGCCGACCACTTGAAATTCTTGTTCCGTATCCCTCTGTTGAGAGAGACCTTGCCAACGCTAATGCTTGAACACAAATGACTAAATTTCGTTACATGTTTACCGATTAACGCTTCGTTTTAGTGTGGTCTTAAACTTTTGACCAGCTGGTATTTAGGGTAATTTCATGGTGTTTAAATTTTCCCTGCCCCCAGCTAGTACAGCTATATGTCTCCGGATTTACAACGGTAAAATCAGGGGTTCGATTCCCCTCGGTGGGCTCAGCAGATAGCTTATGAAGGTCCGGCATGGCCAAGCGCAGATAACCCTCGAGTAGCTTTGCACGAAATTCAAAATAAACAAACTTTATGTTCATTGATCTTAAGATTTTGGCCAGCAGTGTATAATAAACGTTATTGTAACATGAAATGATACTTATTATTATGAAGTAGAGATGGCCACAACAAGAGCATTTTGGAAAGACAAATTTTCTGAAACTACTCAGTTACTTGGGCCTTTTAATTGTAACATAAAAGACACGAGATCTATTTTATCATGTTTTTTTTATTTCGCGAACAATTTAAGACAACCAGTTTTTTTTACTTAACTGATTTTGTTTCGTTTCTAAATTTTGCGCAAGAAACTCCATGAAAACTATCTACACAAGCGGTTTCTAATATAGGAATGGTAGCTCATCATCACCACCAACCGCCGACTCTTGAGGTACTTTTATCAACGTATAGCGGGTTTTGACACTCACATTATAACGCACCCAGGTTGAAAGGATGATCATTTTTAGTGAGGCAAGGATTCGAACCTGCCATCCTTAGATTGCGAGTCAAACATCTCAATCATGCCGGTTCAACGTGACTCTTAGGTAAAAGTAATAATAATACAATAGCGAGTATCTAACCACAAAGTGTCAACCAAGTGACTTTTGGAAAGAAACAACGAAAAATTATATGTAGAGAACTTTCTTGTAATATTTTGAAACATTTTTTTTAATGGCTGAAGTTTTTCCTTTTTCATTCAAGATTTGACTGTCAAAGTTATTTCGTTCGGTGTTTAGAACTGGTTCAGCCAAAATAAACTTTCTTATGAGCTGTTAAACCAGCAAAATTACATACTGTTTTATTTCTTGTAATAGGTAATAAAAATAGGAGACCTAGAAGTTTTGATTACACTGCTTGTCGTGAGCGAGTTATTTCCAATTTTATGAAATAATTCTCCATTATAACAAGACTAACAGATTTAGTCCCGCCAAACATGCTCGCCCTCCCAGCCGTGAGGGCGTTATAATGTGACAGTCAATCCCACTATTCGTTGGTAAAAGAGTAGCCCAAGAGTTGGCGGTGGGTGGTGATGACTAGCTGCCTTCCCTCTAGTCTTACACTGCTAAATTAGGGACGGCTAGCACAAATAGCCCTCGAGTAGCTTTGTGCGAAATTCCAAAACAAACAAACTAACAGATTTATCAGCTTGGTATGCATAGTTCTCTTTTCTACAGGGTACGACAAAAACATATTTTAAAAAATTGTAAATTAATTGCATTATTCTGTTTACTTATGTTAATAATTTGTATGAAAAAATAACTGGTCATTTTCGAATTTTTGTAATGAAATAAGTTAAAAGAGAGTTTAATATTTTGGCATTATTTTAACAAAATTGGTACCTGAAAGGTAAGATTAATGGGAAAATTGTTGTTTAGTTGTTTAGAATTAAGCACACAGCTGCACAATGGGCTATCTGTGCTCTGCCCACCACGGTTATCGAAACCCGGATTTTAGCGTGTAAGTCCGCAGACATACCGCTGAGCCACTGGGGGACTAATGAGAAAAACCGTTAACATTTCTAAATTATGGAAATACCCTAAAAACACAAGTTTTACTTCAACTGTCAATTATTTGGTGTTCTCCATTTTCTCAGTAATTCAGGAAATCTGTTCCAACTAGCTATTTATTTCTGTGAATAAATCATGTCTCTTAACACTGGCATGTAATTCATTTTTCTAGTTACGAGCTCCACGCTCTAGTGACTATTATTATTCAAACATATATATACATGTGTAATATGTGTAGAAAAGAAACAAATTAGTTTTCTGACTCAAGTAAAAATGAAGCTTTTCTAATCAATTGCTTGTTAACATTCAGTAACTGTCAATGGTTGATTAAGATAAATTAGTTTTGGTATGGTTAAAGCAATAAAAGATACGTCTTTCCGGATATAATAATTAAAAATGATCGAGATCGTACAGTGTGAATTTTTTCTTAATTATAAACTTACATCACTTTTTAATCTACGTCTATGCAATTTTGAAATGTATGCCAATTAGTTTTTTTTTGCTTCGTTTCGTGAGACCAATAACTGATAGATCACGGGAAAATTTTTCAGAGAGAGAAACAGTTCGTGACATTCACGTGTTATCGCACTGTTAGTGTATTTTACAATATCAACCTGGTATAGCCAGATTTGTTTTATGTATTTTTATCTAACGTTGTCAACTCCTGTACTAAAGACATTTATCAAAAATATATATGGAAAATCACATTTGTTCTCTCGGCTGGGTAGTTTTCTCATTTCTTAATAGTATGCGGATTGGCCTTTGGTAAAAAAAAATCTGAAGTTTGAAGCAGGCGAGTTGGGTTTGAATTCATGCGATACCAAAAAATATCACCCATACGTCAAAGCTGTTTGTACATTACGAGAGTGAAAGCCAAACCATTAAAAAATATGGTGTGTATTATAAGTACTGCTAAATGGTTTCCTTCCTTCTAGTTAGTAGTTCAGAATTTGGGGCCAACGACAGATAGTTTTAGAAGCTTTGCAACACTTACAAAATACAAATACATTTGTCTATCATTATTACACATGCACGTCAGGTCTATTTAAGCCACTGAGAGCACCCAAGAAATTAAAACGTCAGTACTTTTATGCTTCTGATTTTTTTCTGGAGGGTGTTTGTGGGTGTAAGAATTGCTTTTACACCTATGTTTGAACAAAGAGTTTTATATGTGTAAAGAAAGAGGGTGTTGGGCTTTACAAACTCAACATTTAGCTGTTATCTACCTATAACCAAATCTCTCGCTGATCAGAAAGAATCTGTTCGTGTACATCCATCCATCTGTGGCGTCCATAACTGTATCAGCATTGAATTGCTCCAAATATTAAATGTAAGCCAAATCTATTTAAAGGTTTTCAGAATCGCTACACGTGTATACATTAATAATCTTTAGTTAAAATATGTAATTTTCTGTGCAAATTACAAACGATCAGTGTAATATTAGATAAAATTGATGTTCATATATCGCTTATTATGTTACTTGTTGGGTATGTTTTATGCATGTATACTGTGTGCATATAAAGTTTTCTGTAAAAAGCACGTATTTGATTAAAAGTCAAGGAGGTCGAGGAAATAAGGGGTCACGTGACTTCCTGGATCTGGTATTGACAGTCTAATCTCTTAACACGATATGCTCATGTTATATTAATAGTGAGCGAACGCTATTCCACAATACAGTGTTTATACCATCGTTGGAGGAGATTGCTTCTCATACTTTATTATACGTTACACCACCTGTGTGTACGAATCTTTGGTGAGACGAAGAAAACCAATTAATGGTAGAGGAAAACAATCATATAGTTTTTTGGTCTGTTTTTTTTCTACCTTTACGCAACGAGAACTCTTTAGAAGTAATAAATTAGGGGGATGGTGGCAAGTTCAACACCACCCCCCACCAACTCTTGATCTACTTTTGTCAGATATGATAGTAGACTTTGACCATCACTTTGATAATTCACCCATAGTTCCCTCCCATGAAGAAGGCACATTTTTGTTTCTTATGGTAATGGAACTCAAACCACGTTACCTCAGATCCACAGTCTAGTGTAGGGAACACCAATTCATCACTTTAGCGTTTTTATCAAAGAAGACGGAGGAAAGATATGTAACAAATATTAATTAAACATTGAAATTATATATATTACCAGCCTTTTTGATTCTGCTAATAGTATTGGTATGGAGAGAGTACACAGTTATGGATAAAGGTTTTCGATCATCTTAGAATTTTAAGAATGATGCGTACATAAAAAGTAATTACATAAATATAACTAAGTTGTTTTTTCTCTTAACATCGTTAAACCAAAGAAAATGCCAAATTATATCGAAAGTCCACCAGAAGTCATAATTACAGTACTTAATACGTATTTTCAAACTTTTTTCTGAACACTTTTTCAATCATTTTAAAAATTGACTCAATAGAAATCGAGTTATTGGTTAAATTCCTATATGCAACCTTTAAACGTAACATTATTCAAAAGGCTTCATTCGACTTTATGAAGCAAAATTTGATAACTGTAGGCTGATGCAAAACGTTTCATCAAATGTTTAGATAAAATACAGAGGAACAATCTTTTGTTCTGTTATTACAGTTTTTTAAGTATCTGACAATAATTATTTCTGTTTTCTACATATTTTACTCACGTTTTGGAAGTTAGGTTAAGCTACAGGGCTGCAACATGTGGCTTCATTTTCTTTAGCCTTTTAATACAATGTTTTTGTGTTTTTTTTCCGGCTGACAGTTCACCAGTATATTTTATAGCTCTCATTATCATAAAGTTAAATCTTAAGTCAGGTTACTTTTTTAAGTTAACCTACTAAGAGTAAGAAAACAAGTGTTAAGACAGAACATAATGAATGATATATTCTAAAGAAATTATGGAAAGTATTCAACATAATTAAACTGGCGGCTACAGAGCACTTAACTGTTCGAAAAAGTTAACTCTTAGGACTCACATAATCTTTTAAAATATTGCATTTCAGAATATTGTTGATATTTGAATGCGACTTTCCCCTTTAGCGTTCTGACAATCCAACTGAATGGTGTTGAGATTAATGTGTATTTAGCATAGCATATGATGTATTTGATAACATGTTTACACGTTGGCCACGTGGTGAGGAAAAAGATGTAGAACAAACAGAAAAAGTTTAGAATTTCTACGAAATTACAAAAAAACTGTGTGAGAAATACTGAAAATATTCCCTGCCCCTTTTTATTATAAATGTGTCAAAAACCCTCTACTTAATTAAAATAACTACATTTTTTATGTTTCCCATGTTTGAGATGTGAAAGTGTCGAAATGAGAATTCAGTATGAGAAAAAATTCATAAAAATATACAATTGTTAGCTGAAAGAGGTGTGATTTAAAACTTAGCAGACATTAGAAAACTAAAGAGTACCAAAACGACACAATGGAAGATTTTTTATTTTTTTTTTTACTTTCAAACATACAAAAAGATTAGGAGAATTCAAAATGACGTCTTTCTTATTTTTACACGTATACGCAAAATATATGAATTTATTAATACAATATTTAATGTTATCAGCGTCATCAGTACCTTATGAGATATATGGACTAAACTAAACAACTCAATCACAATATCCAGGGTTTAGGCTTAATCATTCTTAATTTTGAATTCCTAGACCAGATGTAGGACTAACTGTCATAATGAACAAATCTACTGATTGTCACAACTTTAAAATCCCTACAGCAGAACTTGCTCACCGGCATATTTCAACTCGAAACTTGAACCTTGCAATCCGCAGCCTGGCACAAAAGCTACTATACCACGTTTGCTATAAGTGATGATACAAATAGGGTACTACATTAAGAAACACCAACCTAAAAGAGATAAAATGTGTGAGTTTTCCAAAGACTGTACAGATTGAATGAACACCTTAGAGAGTGGCATGTAAATATTTATATTACATACCAAATACATAATTGCTAGCACTTTTATAAACTGATTAAGAAGTTTCTAAAAGTATCACGTTGAAGAAGTAGTCACAAAATAAAACACACCTTAATAGTATACTTTTCTACCAAGAAACAAAATGTGACACTCTTTAAAGTATTGAAAACATTGATAAAATACGGTTAACTTACTAGTATACAATTTTTTTCTAGTTAATGTTAACGTAGCTACAATAGAAGGAAACATCTATCCTGTTTATGTTAATTAATATTAACAAAAGACACTTGAAAAATTCCAAGATTTTTATCAAAGTCAACCTGCATTCATTATTTATCAAAAATAAAGATAAATATTTTTGGTAAATATACCTACATAAACTATATTTTATTTATTTGTTTCAGATTTTGCGCAAAGCTACACAAAGAGTTATGTGCGCAAAATCGTCTGTGATTTTGAGCTGATAGGTTAGAGGAGACACGACTGGTCAACAACTCTCACTGTTAACTCTTGGTCATTCTTATTCTTATCGCGCATCTTCGGTCCACAAGCATTTGGAGCAATGAAACATCAGTCAACAGTTATCGATTCAACGATCCAAGAAGATTGACCACATGGAAACAGCCCATAGATTCAGAGAATTTCATACAATTATATCCTAGCTACAGTCAACTTAACAAATCAAGTCGATATTTGAATGATGCGAAAACCTTATGTTGGTAGCAAAGAAGAACTTAGAAAATTTTAGAGGGTGGAAAATTCGACTACCAAGAACAAACTTAAAAATAGCCCTAAAACTTTCGCAGGAGTTTGTTTAGTAGTTGGACATAGACATTGGCACAGTATACATAGCCGTTTTTATTATAGGCTTTGGTACTTAAATGGTTTCGAAGAGAAATTTGATAGTACCGGTGAAAGAATATTGAACTCTCTTTCACGAATCAATACAAAAATCATCCTACAATCTGCTCAAGAATTTTCTTAGTAGGTTGAATAATATATTCATAGTTTTCTTTTTTAGTAGGCTTGAGAAACAACAATGATAATAATATGAAAACCAAATGGATGAATTTTGTCAAACAATCGTAAAATTAAACTTTTTTTTGCTATTTTCAATATTTGAGCAGCCTTACTCATTGAGACAGAAGATCTTGAGTGTTGGTTTTGGAACTAGCCTACTTTTTAAGATGGCTTTTTGTCCGTATGTTATATTAGAAGTTATGTTAACTTCTTGGACAACCTCTATTAATAAGCACTATCGTGACGAATGATGATGTAAGATTTTACGGCCTGGCATGGTCAAGCGCGTTAGGCGTGCGACTCGTAACCCGAGGGTCGCGGGTTCGCGCCCACGTCGCGCTAAACATACTTGGCCTTCCAGCCGTGGGGGTGTATAATTTCACAGTCAATCCCACTATTCGTTGGTAAAAGAGTAGCCCAAGAGTTGGTGGTGGGTGGTGATGACTAGCTGCCTTCCCTCTAGTCTTACACTTCTAAATTAGGGACGGCTAGCACAGATAGCCCTCGAATAACTTTGTGCGAAATTCCAAAACAAAAAAAGAATGTAAGATTTTATTTTAGAGTTTTAAATCTGTAATTTTAATTAAGTTTATGTTTAAGTCATCAAAACAGAAAATAATTTAGTTATATGAAAAATTAAATTAGCTAAGGGAAAATGAACTTTAGCACTGTAGATGGAACAGCAATATATAATGGAGTAGAAACAATTCGAGATGAATATATTATTCTTGTTCAAGATAATTTAACAATTAATAAGTACGTGATCTCTGCTGTTCGTGCGTTGCTTTTTAATAAAACACATAATATTTCTATAGCTCTTTACAAGACTACACACTCAATTTAATACTGGCACATTGTTGGTAATAAGTAGCTGATGACAGTAACTCCACGAATTGACTGGAGTTATACTGTTGATTTGCTATGGCAACTTTTAGAAAGGTTAAAGCACGCAAGGAACAACTCTAAAGACACAACCAAGTATCAGAAAGAGATAATATTTTTTTAGAAACCAGCCGTATCAACCATCAACACCAGTAGACTAGTAAGTTCATGTGACTTGATGTAAGTTTCCTGAAGTGTCTTTATTCTGCAATTAACAGCTTCGTTATTATGAAGAAAAAGCATAAAAAAGCTACACTAATGAAGCTTTTGCAAGAACATGAAAATAACTTAGGCTTGTGCTGTGTACTTGAGTAATGTGAACTTCAGCAACGTGTGTTTTATAAAGCTAAGCATTAACACAGTAAATGGCATAATTCTTGGCATACATTCAGTTGTATCAGCTGTATCCAACGCATAAGTCATTGTATTTTGGAGACGTGATGTTTCTATGAAAAAGACAAGAACTTCATTAAACAATTTCGGAACAGTGAAATGTATGATATTTAAGTTAGAATGACCACAGAATAACCTTTGAATAAAAATGAGAATACTCCAGAAATTATTAGTAGCTGTCAATTTATGAATAGTTTTGATTGAAAGAAAGGTAAAACAACCTTTATTTCATGCATTAAACAATTACCAATTACTAAGTCTTCTTGCATTAAGTTTCAAAAGAATAGACAAGATATTCTTTTTAATTTCGCGCAAAGATACACAAGGGATACTAATGTAACAGTGTAAGACTAGAGAGAAGACAGCTAGTCATCACCATCCACCGTCAACTCTTTGGTTATTTTTTTACCAACTAATAGTGGGATTGATCGACACCTTAAAACGCTCTAACGGCTGAAAGCGCGAGCATATCTGATGTGATAGGGATTTGAACCCGCTAACATCGGATTATGAGGCAAGTGCCTTAACCTCCTGGCCATGCCGGACCGCGAAGGCTCATTATCTATAATAAAGTTACGTACGTTGTGTCCACCATGTGTATTGAAATCCGGATTTTTAGCATCATCAGATTTCAGGCTTACTGCTGAGTCACTGGAGGCTCTATGGTAGAATGAACTACAAAATGTGTTAATCGACTATGAATTTTTATATATCTACACTTTAGATTTTCTGTCTAGAAATATCCAGAAAAAGAATTATATGTGTTCTACTTATCAGGTTCTCTGACTAGAAATATTCTGAAAATGAAGTGTATCTGGTCATTCATCAAGATTGTTAACTAGAAATATTTAGGAAGTGAAATATATCAAACAACCCATCATTTTTTACTAAACAGAAGCCCCTCACTAGCAGAGCGGCATGTCTGCGGAATGACACTGCTAAAAACCGGGTTTCAATAACAGTGTTGGTCAGAGCACAAACAGCCTGTTGTGTAGCTTTATGATTAATTCTAAACAAACAAAAACACCACTAATACCCATGCCATTTAAATAACATAATATTTTGTGTTATGCTTTATATATTTAATGAAGACATTAATCACGGATATATAAAATAATTAATTTTAACTACGTAGATAGAAGAATGACATTCTTTCTTGTTTATAACTTAGTCTCTAGTCTCAGCGACTATGAATATTCCATACTTCTTATTTTCAATCATTTTTTTCAATAAAATCTCAATACAATCATTTGGAGTAATAAAAAAGTACTTTCCCCAGATATTTTTAAAGTTTATGACTCATTTTGAAGATCACCATAAAAGTTGTCACGTTTTAATTATGATAATTATACCTTCTGGTAGTTTCGAGGTTAAATATCACACATACTCTCTCTCTTATAATTATCTTGAAGAGATTCACTTACAAAAAGAGTTGAGGTAAATCAGCTGGTTTTAATAGTTATTGTCGAAACTAGTAACTACTAGTCAGCATCAAAGTATTTGGCACACAATCAGCTTAAAATACTGGGTTTGATTCTTCGTGGCAAACAGAATGCAGATAGCTCATTGAGTAGTTTGCGCTAAAACAAACAAATCGAAATGCAACAAGTCATTCCTATGTCATTCCAAGATTCATACTCTGGTTATGTGGTTTATTAAGTAATCCAATATTTAGTTCAGTAGGCATGTGTCAAAAAATGACGCATACAATTAGATGAGTACCTGAGTAAAAGATTGCTTCAAGCGCTTAGCTACATATACTGATCAATATTATAACATAACGTTTTGAAACAATATGTGGATCTATTGGTCCATCTTGGCTGTTCCATCTTCTATACTAAACTAAAACGATTAATAAAAAATAAAAGATATCTTAAAGCTAGCAGTTATCACTCATATACTTTTTAAGCTTTCTCTTAAATCCCATTTAAATTTACTGCTTTCACAACATCTGAAAGCAACCCATTCCAGAGGCCAACCACCCTGTTAGAACAATAAAACTGTCTTAGCTAAAGATGACTCCTACCCTGCCAATATTTAAATCTATGTCCTCTAGTCCTTTTATTGTCACTGCTAAACATGTACAAAAGATAATACATCAATACTACCAATTTCATTTACAATCTTAAACATCACAATTAACTCTTTTCTAACTCTTCTTTTTTCAAGATAAAAAAGTTTGAAGATCTTGTCTCTCCTTAAATGATACACCTTCATCCCAGGCACCATTCTAGTAACTCTTCTCAAAACCTTTTCTAACAGTTCAATGTCTTTCTTAAAATCAGAAGCCCAAGACTGAACACAATAATCCGAATGTGGCTTAACCAGTGTCTTATACAATGATATTATAGCATCTTTGGACTTGTGTTCAATATTTCTGCGGATACAACCTAAAATCATATTTGTTCTACCTCTGCTTGGTCGACTTCAGACTTATAGTTTACTATACAAAGATTTCTTTCTTTCATGCCAGTGTTAAGATTATTTCCAACCAAATTATAATTTCAATTATGATAACTCACATGCATTATATTGCATTTATTATAAATTAAAACCCATTTACTATTTATTTGCCCATCTCACTAAACGATTTAAATCATTTTGTAAATTAGCAGCATTTTCGTAACAGTTAGTAACACCCAAGAACTTGTTACCAACTGCACATTTAAGTAGCTTATTGACCACTCCTTCACCTATATCACTGATGTAAGTCAAAAAGAGCAAAGATCCTAAGACGAGCCCTGAAGTACCTCACTTGTGATATTAATCTAGTTTGACTAAACTCTTTTTGTAACGATAATCCGCTTACTTCCATCCAGCCACTCTTCTATCCAAATTGTTAACTTATTTCCGACATACTATACATTCATATTTATCAGCATCATCCGGTGTTTTAAAAGAAAATTTACAGAATTGCAGGGCTCAAATATCTCGCGGTGGACAGGACACAGATATTATTTATTGTTACGCACAAAACTATACAATGAACTATCCTCTTCATACCGTGGGTATAGAAATCCTATTTTTAATGGTATAAGCTTTCAGTTATTTGTTTGTTTTAGAGCGAAGCCACATCGAGATATCTGTCTTGTCCACTGTGAGTAACAAAACCTTCGATTTCTGTGCTGTAATTTCGTAAAGTCACTGCTGAACCACCCGGGGACATAAACACTCGGCCTTACAGTTGAGCCAAGGGGGCTAGAGCTTATTGAGCTTATATTACACCTTTATTTTTATAAATAAGTAAAACAAAAACATCATCAATCGCTAAGAGAATATATATATATATCTTAACAATCATTCATATGCTGATTTATATTTTACTTAGTTAAATATTGGTATATTTTTGTTTTATTACAGTTTAATTTCGGAGTTGTTTGAACAAGGAAGGCACTTTTAACCATTTGGGTGAATGAACTTTAACTTTATGACAAGGAATCTTATTACCAATTATAAACTGAAAAGTTAATTAGTAATTCTCAGAGCGATGTAAAAAATTATGCGTTTGAAGATTAGTTACACTTTTGTACTTGAAGAGTAAAAAAAATAATGCAACGTATTTTCTATACGGCTGAAAAGAATATTAAATCTTGGACTAATGATCAAAGATATTAATTCTAAACGAAAACAAAATTCCTCGGAAGCTCAGCAGGCGATATTTAATCAAATCCTGAGGACAAAAGAAGCCAAGGTCCTTTGTTAGCTGTACGAAAGAGGATTTGTTCACGAAAGTCATTAAACTAGAAGACACCACTTTGTAAACTAGAGTATTATTATTTTTTAATACATGGATTACGTAATTATAAGTTTGTGCAGGAAAGATGAAAATTACGGGTTCCGAATGAGCCCAGTTTCATAGTAACATCTTTATTTGAAAAATAACTTCTTATTAGATTTCAGAATAATGAAGTTATTATATAATACAACATATAGCAAACGACGAGCAGCCGTTTAGGCATGCCGTGCGTTATTGTAAAGCCTGTCCTTCCAAGACTTAACATAATTAGGAGTGTAAGCGAGAAAGTTATGTTGCAAATAATATTTATCTCAGTCGCAAGATGGCGCCCTCATCATTGTATGAATTGGTTAAGTTTTCACAATTGTATGGGGCGAGTGCTCCGCGGGAGATCTCTCTCATTTGAGTAAAGTGTTCGGACAACACTGCGTGAGTTAAAGATTATAAGAGCCGACCTGTGTCTTCAGACTTGCTGAGTAGCTAGTGCCTAGATTTTTATCAAACTGCCGAGTGCTAAGTGTACAAAAAAAGGTATTTCGTTAATGAACCATCTGTCAATTTAGTTTGTTTTGTAACAATACCTAGTCTACCCTCGACCATGCCTTACCTTTACATAGAAACGGCAAAGGAGAAGTTATGTCATGGAGCAAAGTAAGTTTCAACGATCTCTTCTTTTAAATAAATTATCTGTTAGTTTAGTTTGTTTGTCTTGTAAAAATACCTAGATTACCATATCTTACCTGTAGAAACAGCAAAGTATAGGTTATGTTACGACACAAAATAAGTTTCAATTCGTACTGCTTACCGTCGTAAAGAAATGAACTACATTATGAAATAAAGCTTTCTTAAAGTAATGTTTGTTTTATAATGCAAACGAGCTGTCCCCCATTGGCTCAGCTGCATGGCTACGGACTTACAACGTTAAAAACTGGGGTTCAATACCCGTAGTGGGCAGAGCACAGATAGCCCTTTGTGTAGCTTTGTGCTTAATTCAAAACAACAACAGCAAACGAGCTTTAAATTATGAAAATACCAACAAAATAAAAATAGGTTTAACGATACAACCAAATAGTAAGAGTTATTTGATACTACTCAGAACAGTTGAAAATGTACGGGATTATTTGAAGATAGCCAGATTACATGTGGTGTAAGTGAAGAGGTACTTGCGGATGTACCCAATTAGTTGAGTATGACAAGGTTCCATGAGGATATACTGGATTAGTTGAGAATGACAAGATTATTTAAAAATGTTTGGGTTTAGTTAAGGATGATTGGATCACTTAATGATGAACGAGATTAGTTGAAGACGACACGATTACTTAAGGATGTATGGATTAGTTGAGAATGATTAGACATTCGAAATTTTACGATCAGAAACATGCAATGAAAAATTGTAAAATTCTGCCTCATATATGTGATGAGAAAATGAATTACATCAAGGGAAAAACCTTTAGTTTCCATTTCTTACTCAACAGAGAAATCTGTGCTGGATACTTTTTGAAAATATTCTTATATGCAGTCACCTTCAAAACCTAGAATACATTTTATAATCCCACGTTGCAGCTTGTACCCTAGGATGAAAATGATAAATAGATAAATACTTTTAGAATACAATTGCTATTCCAATCAGTATAACTTGATGTATTTAAGCTATAAAACATAATGTTTTTAAGACAATCAGACCAAAATGTAATTTCTAGGTGTTTTTTCTAATGCAGCTTGGGGTAATTATCTAAACTTGTTTATTAAACATATTAAAATCAAGTGTGAAGATAGAAAACTTTATGTTCTATTGCATTTTCTAATGTGTTTTGTTTTATGTGGCATTAGGTTTGTTAAATGCAACATTTGGAGCATAAAAATGATGCTAAGGTGATTAGTAATGTTTTTTAATTTATAATTTTGAGAAAGTTATAAGTGAAGAAAGATATGAAGTGTGGTTTTAGTTTCGGAATAAGTATCAATATCATATTTCTCGCACATGGAACTGACTGTTAAAGTATATACTTTCAAGGAATGTCTCTTAAAATAACTTAGTGTAAAAAGTAAGAATTAAATATTTACTTTTCTGTTGAATATATTTTCAGTTTGCTTGTTTGTTATTAAGTGCAAAGCTTTACCCAACATGGTATAAAAACCCAATTTTTAGCGTTATAAGCCTTCAGATATACCGCTAAGTCGCTGGGGGTGTGGGGTGGGCTCAATATTCAGTCCAATGATAGCAGCAGCTTGGCATAGCCAGGTGGGTAGGCACTTCACACGTATTCTGAGAGTCGCGGGATCAAATCCCCATCACACAAAACGCGTTTGCCCTTTCAGTTGTGGGGGTGTTATAATGTATCCTTCAATCCTGCTATTCGTGGGTGAAAGTCTAGCCAAGAAGTAGGAGGTGGATGGTGATGACCAGCTGCTTTCTTTCTAGTCTTTCACTGCTAAACGAGGGACAGCTATCTCAGATGTCGCCTTCGTGTATCTTTGCGCGAAATTCAAAACAAACAGTCAAAACTCTCAGCAGCTTTCAAATAATCTTTTTTTTTAATTCATCAAGTGACATTCACGTCATATTACACAATCATTTGTAAGAAATTTTACTTTTGTCTAATTTAATAGAACAGAATAAGGAAAGAGCAGAAAATACAAATCATAAAACGTATTGAAATACGTCTGCAGAAAAAAAGTATCTCCAACATTTAAGTTACATTATATGTCCAGTATAACTATTTGTTTTCAACAAAATATTTAATAACAATAGAATATTGAACACTTTTAGGTAAATCTGAGCTGATGAGCCGCTAGAAGCCCAAGATGAGAGTGTATATCATCGTTTGTATATTTACCAGTCACAGAAGCACACACTTCTAAGTTTAATGTATAAACATAAATAATTACAAAAATAAATTAATTAAAGTTTCATATTTTATTAATGCACTAAAATGTATTATAGTAAATGTGTTGTAGTTATTGTAAACACGTTGAAATGTTCTTTTTAACTATGTCAAAAAATGACTTTAAACGACTAAACAACAAATTTACAAATTAGTGTTTCCGAACAGATTTTTAAACAAAGAAATATTGTTACACTCATCACCAATTCCACAAATAAGTTTGCAAAATATTTGTTTCTTATGTCAGAAAGCTTACGCATCACAGTTCTTAAAGAACTATGGTTTACTTCCCAAGCACTAATACAAACAGCTAATTGCTGTTTACAAATAAATGAATATATTAAGACAAAGAATTGTTAATTAATCTTTGCATTATTTCGTGAATAATCTTACAAGGAGAAACAAAAATATATTAATTCTCAAACTAAACCCAGTTGATATTCTGGGCTGCAGTAAATTTCTATATCAACTTATCCATTTTATTTGCATATTATTTTCATTATTCATTAAGCAATTGTTATTCTTTTCGATTGTTAGTTTCACATAAGAATATAAAATGAACCTAAATCTCCCTAACTGGCTGAACCTTGAGGGATATTATTGGACTTTGACCGAAAATATCATTAATAGCGAAGGTACTCTTCTGACGAATCAATGTGTTATACATTTTTGTTTCGTTTTATAATATTATTTGATCACTGTTAGATTGTTGTAAAGAATTGACTTCATTAGTTCTTATAGTCCTGATCTATATAGCTAACTGAATTTTAATAAGTTGTTTTCATAATTATGTTTGAAATTAATTAAATATTACTATATTAAGTTTTATATTCAATTTTTATAATAATGAGATGTCAACAAGATGACAGAGTAATTGGCTAAACATGTATTAGCACGGCCTAACACAGCACTAAGCCTACATTGAAGAATCGAAGTAGTTAGTGAGAAT
Organism: Carcinoscorpius rotundicauda; assembly: GCA_011833715.1. NCBI lineage: Eukaryota > Metazoa > Arthropoda > Merostomata > Xiphosura > Limulidae > Carcinoscorpius > Carcinoscorpius rotundicauda. The sequence goes on along the minus strand of CM022399.1, from coordinate 52,378,702 downwards.
TGAAGTGATTAGTGTTAATCGAAATGGTCAGTGGAAATTGATGTGGTTACTGAAAAGTTGCTAATATGTATCAAGGTTGTAAGAGTTAATAGAACGTTTAATATCCAAGAATGTTGGAGAACAGTCCGAGCAACAAAAATAATTATTGTAATATCTTAAATTACTATGTGTTTTAAAGATGTGTTTTATTAAATCTATTTGGTTTAATTGTACTTGTCTAATGGTTTAGGCAAACAGTCTGAAATTAATTGGATGTTGCTACGTTTCACGACTTCGAACATTGTTAACATCAAGAACTCTTATCCATTGGCATGATGCACCTTTATCATTATTTTATTTTTAATATGTTATTTCCATTATTTAAAAATATAAGTCTTCGTTGAGAAAACGTGTCTTATAATGAGCTTTTAGGCCTAAGTGTTTCAAAAACACAATCTCTCTAATGAACTCAAAATTAATTATTTTTAAAAGTGAAATTATTATATTATCTTAAGTTCTAAAAACTTATTCAATACAATACTTTCAATTACTCATTTTCCCTTATTTATCGTCTAAAAATCGAGACCTTGAGGAATATTGGTAGGTGAAGGATTTTGCTTTTCCAAAGAGAAAGCAGATAGTCATCACCGACTCTTGAGCTACTCTTTTACCAACAGCGGATTGACAGTCACATTATAACGCCATCACGGCTGAAATGGCGAGCATGTTTGGTATGGCAAGGAGTCCACCCTGCCCTCAAATTACAAGTCGAGCGCCCAAACAACCTGGCCATGCCTGGCCTATGTGAAGGATTTTTTTTTGTTTTCTTTTAAGCACAAAACTACACAATGGGCTATTTGTGATATGTCCATTACAAGTATCAAAACATTTCTTTTACAGGTATAAGGCCTCAGATTTACCGCTGAACCATTTGGGAGCATTTAGTCATATTTAAGCAAAAAGCTGCCTAATGGCCTATCTTTGCTTTTTTGATGTACGAGATATTGATACCTAGTTTTTTTGTTTTTCATTATAATACTTTAGGCTTACCATTAAGCCACTGTGGGGTATTGGCAGAGAATGAGGCTAAAACTTCAATATTTCTTGTAGGGAGCATGGAACACTTGCGGTTTTACGTTTGAAAAATAATTGTGGATAAAATCATTAAATGACTTGAGGTCTGTGATGGTCTTAAGCTAAAAAGATTGTCTGTTTAAGATGGAGATATATTTTATTAATAACTTGTAATGACGTTTCGCACGTATTCATATATTCATTACGTTCATTAAGTATCAACCACATCAGCCACATAATCCAATTTAAAAGTACAGTATGGTAAGCCACCTATCTTAAGTACTTTGTTTCACAGGAGTAGCACTTATTCGGATGTAAGGTTATTGTATAGAAAAAGAAAGAGAGAGAGATATACCCATATCACGCACTTATGTACTTTCTTACATTGTTTTTAAAGCACATTATAGTATATTAAAACAAATCTGCATATTATTGCTTAGCCTAACAATTTAAAATAGGCTGGAATTGCTCTAGGCTCCTTTACTTAATGCATTTACTCTTATTCATATAAAAAACACGAATATTTAACTTTTCCCATGAAGCTGAATGGGCTGATTATACAATGAAATGTCGAAAAACAAATTATTTTAAATTCTAATTCTTATCATGTACAATATGCTAAATCAGCCGAAGAAAATTCCTCAGGATTTCAGTGAAATAACGTATTGTTCAAAATCTACACACACATTCACACAATCCTACAAAAATGAATATTTCACACACTCTTCACTAAAACTACTGTGACAAACTGAAGAAACATAGTACGGACTTCTCAGTCTTGAACGACAATATAAACTATTGTTTGGATATTAACATTTTCACTGATATCCACTAAATAACGAGGACTTAACAAAGAGTTTTCAAACCCTCTCTCTGTTAACCTGAAGGTCGAAACTTTGTACTCTGCTTTATCAGTAAAAGTGTTGATAGCCAGCTCTCTTGAGATACATTTTTTACCTCTAATTCTGTTGCTATCTGATCTGGTAAACAAAGAGAATTCTGATTTAGCTCCAAAATTTAAATAAAAGTCATTAAGTATGTATTATTAAAAAATCCGAGGTTAAATACGTCAAAATAACGTTATCATGAAGAAAAACCCCTAATTCATACTAATTTGTACATGCATCAATGTCATTCCTTGAAATAGGCTTGTTCATCCTCAGAGTATAGAAACGCAGGGCAAAGATGGCATGAGTTTCTAGTCATTGGCTTTTGTAACTTTTACCAGAGAAAAAGTATTAGTATATGTTTACAACTACTCAGTATTTCGTGCTCTGCATGAAAATTTGCCTGATTATATGCAAAGAAAGCAATATTCTAAATTAGTTATGGAAAATTGAAATCCATAGCATTTCCAATTGTTATATAATACCATTACATATCGACAAAGAATCTTAATGTTGACAATCCTCACACTGACAACAATACTTCTGTTTATTAAACCTGATAAATTCCACAACGGCAAAAACACTTGTCTTACTTCCAATTGACAGACCTCACACTCACAAAGACACTTCTGTTATTTTAAATTATGTGAGGTTTATCAACATTACACAAGCAGGGAATCTTCTGTTACCCGTACAATGTATCAATGCGCCAGTTGTTTACTATTTTATTTCAACAATATTTTGTGGTATTATAACGATATATGTTGACTTACAAGGTAACTTAACACAATTTATTATTAAACGTATCTTTTTCTCTTATTTCATTTGAATGTATTTTATTTACATCAGTATCTCTGTATAGCTTTTGCTCTTGTTAAAGAATAATAGTTGAAATGTTGAACACTAAACAAAAAGAAACTTATGTTAAAGGTATAGACCATGTTTCTATTTTAATCAAACTACAGCATTATACTAACGCAAAGATTATAAACTGGAATTGAAAAGGATGCATTATTACCTTCAAAATGACTCAATCCACTGACAGTTAAAACAATATGCACGGTTTTGTCACATAACATTGTTTAAGACACACACAGCGTTGATTATTACAAGGTTTTTGTTTCAGTTATCAATATCGTTCTAAGCAGACATAATTCAATGAAGACTAACACGATTCATATGAGTTGCATGATTTTTTGATCATATCCAACCAAAGCAACAGGTATATCAGAGTTAATCTTATAAAGGAAAATTAATCAAACGCTTTTTTATTATCTGCCTGGTTCGTAAACCATTTTAATAAATATTTTCTCGAGTTAGAGTTGAAAATAACCTAATGTTTTGCACGCTCGAACTGTGAATCAAAAGGGTATTGTTTGTGGTACACTGACACAAAAAAACAAGTTCTCCGTATTTTGGGGCCACTGGTGATCTGAAAGAATTTTAAACAGTATAACGTTAAACATATCACGTATCTCAATACGTAAGATTTAACAATACTTATAGTGAACTCTAAGACATACAAAGCTATTCTCCAAAACGGTACTTTGGCACTTTCGAAACAGCGGCCAATACATGTAAGGAAATGTTTGGTTTGGTTTGTTTTGAATTTCGCGCACAGCTACACAAGGGCTTTTTGCGTTAGCCGTCCGTAATTTAGCGGTGTAAGACAAGAGGAAACGAAGCTAGTCATCACTGCTCACCGCCGCCAACTCATGAGCTACACTTTTACCAACGAATAGTGGGATTGACTTACATTATAACGCTCCTACGGCTGAAAGGGCGAGCATGTTTGGTAAGGAAAATACGTTCTCAAACATTAAATCCACAATATAGCTTTATTTTCTGTCAAGTAGGCTACTTAAATGGTTTCACTTTAAATTGTTCTTTCGTTAACAATTTCGTATTTTTTTGTTGCTCACTCTCCAATTGATTTATCTCTTGTAAATATTTGTTTGCTTTAATACTGAGAAAAGCCTGATTTTCTGGTTTATATATTGGAATTTTCTTGTAATATAAAATAGTCTAGAATTGAGCTGCTCATCTGTCAAATAATGTTAAGAACGCTTTAAAACATAGCTCATTACAATCAGTACAAAAAGTGGGATGTGAAAATTCCTTCAATTTGGCGATTTTTCGACCGATCAAAACACGCTTGTCTGCGATAGTCATACCCAATGGGCTGAGGTTTGAGAAAAGAAATTTCCTGAAATCTGACAAACAAAATATTTTAGAAAGGTATGTATTTCCTCTTATATTTTGGCACTTTTTATATTTATGCTTGTTCATTAGTTATTCCATTCTGTATTTCTTCATCTTGATGACAAAGTTTTACAAACTTTACCTTTCTTACAATTTCTTATTATGGCAAAATCCTTTTCTAGTATAAAACAATAACTATTGTTCAGCCCAACTGAACAACTGAAAACCATTCTTTAATAGGCAATTAATGTTCTTAAACTTCCAACCCAGTTATGTTACAAAAGATTCAAAGGATATATATTAATACACGCACGTATGTAATGAGCAAGTTTTCAAAATATTTATACAATATTTATTTAATTGTAATTTAATATTCGACTCAAATTACCTGTTAACAAGGGGATTTCAAGTGGTGATGATAATGCAAAAGGGCCTAGTTTTACCCCATACTATCATACTTATCATCCGATCTCACAGACTTACATGTAAGTTTTGAACGTTTTGAAGATAGTTTGATCCATTTCACGTTTTCTTTTTTTAACCTGTCTTTTTCTTCGTTTTCCGCGTACCGTAATACCCAGTTTTCATGTTAATACCTCGACACTGGAGAACAAGTTAAATGTTATGGAAAGGGGCACATATTTAATAAGATAACAGTACAATGTTAATAGTGAAAAATACAGTTTTTATTTTAGTGATGATGAGGAAGACGGGGGTGGTAGAGTATGCGAAATACAAACGTTAATGCTTTGTTTCTGGTATTGTTGTTACTGACTAAATGTTTTATTTAAGTTACAGAAAGTAAATTGCCATAGTAACGGTGGTTAGTCGTAACATGAAATATAAACATTTACTCAAATTATGTAAAAAATGTTTAATTATTCAAGTTCAAGTTAATTGAGATGCAGGCCCGGCATGGCCAAGTGTGTTAAGGCGTGTGATTGTAATCTGAGGGTTGCGGGTTGGCATCCCCGTCCACGGATACAAAAACAATAATTGAGATGCAAGTAACGGGAAGTTTTTACGTCCCTAAATGTTAAAAACTTGCAAACTTCTTTAAACTTTACTTCAGGATTTCCAACATACAATTGTTCTGGGTCCCTAGGGCAGGATTCATACCTATGATTTGCACCTTCCCCTCTTAGACAAGTTCTTATGATGTATGACTGCTCTTTGTATAGAAAAGCTGTGCATTCTGTCAAAATTCAATGTCTTTTAAACATTTAATTATTGTTTAGTGTATAAATTTTATTCATTTGCCACTAAGTCAGTTTGCTTGTGAGTTATGCAAATAACGCGTTGACACTACGTAGCTGTATTTACCCTAATACATTGATAGACTGTTAAAGGTACTACAATAGTGATAGTATGAAACAGATACATAAGTATCAAAAAGAACTGTGCTAGTTTCGTTTATACTTCTGAAATTTTTAATTTAGTCATAGGATATTATATTTTGCATGGCAATGATATGTTTCATTTGTTTAAAGAATACGTACAATATCCTAGATTAGAGAAATAATTATATGCGATAACATCGGTTATTATTGTTTTGATTGAAGCACAAAGCTACACAATGAGCTATCTGTGATCTGCGCACCACAGGTATAGAAATAGTTTCTATCGTTTTAAGGCTGCAGATATGTCACTGTGCCACAAAGACAGGATGAATAATTCTAAAATAATTACCGTATTTTTCGGTGTATAAGATGCTTTTTTTCTTCCAAAAAAAGTCTCAAAATCCCCCTGCATTTTATACACCGAAGGTAAAAATTTCATGCCTCTACTACTTTTGAAATATTCTAAAGAATAATAAAAGATTGTGCTGATGTTAAACAAATAATAACTAACTGTGAAAAATATTTTATTCCCTAAAGATGGGCTCGGTATGGCCAGGTGAGTAAAGGCGTTTGACTCGTAATTTGAGGGTTGCGGGTTCGAATCCCCGTCGCAACAAACATGCTCACCCTTTCAGCAGTGGGAGCATTATATAGTGATGGTCAATCCCATTATTCGTTGGTAAAAGAGTAGCCCAAGAGTTGGCGATAGGTGGTGATGACTAGCTGCCGTCCCTCTAGTCTTACACTGCTAAATTAGAGACGGCTAGCGCAGATGGCCCTTGTGTAGCTTTGCGCGAAAAACAAAAACAAAACAAATATACAAAGGTACGTCTTATACACCGAAAAATAAGGTATATTTACGTTATTTAACTTTTTAAAACAATCATTTTAATAGGTTATCCTCTCTGTCTACAGTTGGTGATATTTCAAACGCAGTGTTCTCTTTCATGTTTATTTTTTGTGATGTTAATCTACTTCTGGAGAATATTGTATTTTTTAATAACGAACGTTTCATAATTGAAGTTATTATTTAAGTGTTCACATGCTTAAACTAAAGTGTTATTTTGATACGGTATAATCTTCTACAGATTAAATTTGACTTTTGGTAAGGAACAAATGCCATAGTTGTTCTTAAATACTCGTAGGTTTAAACATTCATGAATAGGTTTGACAGTTGAAATTCTGGCATGATACAACTTTTCATGGTCAGGTTTTTATTGTTGAAATTTGAAGAATATATGCTTTCCCAGAATTATACTTGACATAGTTTTGCAACTTTGTTAAGCATATTTGTGTGTGTGAAAAAAAATAGTTGAAATTTCAGACATGTTGATCTTTGACGGTTTTAGTTTTGTAAAGACTGTATTTAATGGTTGAAACTTTGCTTAAGTATGACTTATCGACTACAGCTGGACACTGAACAATGTGTAGACATGACAACTTTTCTCACCATTAGCGACCAGCACTTGCTCTTCAGGATTTCATAAGCGAGCTAGCTAGACTGTCCACCTTCCTAGAAACATGTTTTATTACGATAAGATATGATAATTTAATGATCGCTAAAGAAGCCATTTTTATTTTATTTTTTATGATTAAAATTATCAGAAAAAGTTTTATTTAATAAAATGCGCCATCTTATTTCCAGTTATTATATCGTTTGGCTATAAAGCCTTATAGATGTATATTTATAGCACATCTCATTTAAGAAGAGAGTTCATTTGTATATGAAAAAATAGCATCTTTCTTTCATACCGAAGCCAGTCTTATTACCGGTACCAGTTGAAATATTAGTTAGAACAGCTTAAAAGTCATATGCATGAAATTAATTTCTATACAATGACGTCGTATTATCAAATATGTTTGTATATGTCAGACCATTCAAAAATTAAGTTTATCTTTTTGAAATATATTTTGCCACGCATTTAATACGATATTTTTTTTAAAAAGGGAGTTCATCGAATGGAATATATTTTTACTTTCACTATCATAATCAGGCCCCGGCTTGGGCAGGTGGGTTAAGGCTTTCGACTTGTAATTTAAGGGTCGCGAGTTCCAATCCCCGACGCACCAAACATGCTCGCCCCTTTTAGCCTTCGGGGCGTTATAATGTGACGATCAATCCCAATATTTCTCGGTACAAAAGTGGCCCAAGAATTGGCGGTGGGTGGTGATGACTAGCTGCCCTCCCTCTGGTCTTACACTGCTAATTAGGGACGGCTAGCGCAGACAGCCCTAGTGTAGCTTTGTGCGATATCAAACACAAACCCAACCAAATCCACAGAAAAAGAGTTTTATATCATTTAGACTTAATCATCATTCGATCTTTACACTACTTAATACTACATCTTCAGTTAACTGTTAATTCAAACGAGAGGGCAGACTGAACAAATATCAATTATCTCTACCTTCTAGTGACGGTCAGTCCCACTATTCGTTGGTACAAAAGTAGTCCAAGAGTTGGCGGTGGATAATGATGACTAGTTTTCTTCACTCTTGTCTTACACTGCTTAACATTTGAAGAAAAAAATAAACATACTAATTATTTCATTTTGAGTTTGTTTTTTTCTACATACAATTGTATGAGCTCCAATTTATTTTCATGTTCATTTTATTTGCCGCCGTATTACCTACTTGATTATCGGTCGTGTTGTAAGATAAAAGATGAATAAAACCTATATAACCTGTGTTTTGTTAATAGACATATCTATAAATATATATTATTATTAATTAACTGATAACACTTGTACTATTCGAAAAAGACTTCTGAGATTTGATATCGAATTGAAATAAACATTTCGAGCTTTAGAAGAATAAAGACCAAACTTTTCTCGGGTGTATTGCATGTACTTATACAAAATATACGTTATTTAACCAAATATCTGTGTTTGTGTGTTTTCTTATAGCAAAACCACATCGGGCTATCTGATATGTCCACCAAGGGGAATCAAATCCCTGATTTTAGAGTTGTAAATATGAAGACTTACCGCTATCCTAGTAGGGACCCTAACCCCATGAAGTTAGGTAATAAACACAAGGGTAAAGAAAACAATGTAAAAAAAGACAAAAGAAATTACACAAACAGGTAGAAAATATTTTGCAAAACAGTACCAATAACGGATAAGCCAAGCCCAAACCAATCATTGAAATCATGTAAACCAACTGATTTAATAATTAAACTGTTATTTATACAGTTTTATAATCAATCGTTTACAATTACTATTCATGACCAGATGGTTAGGGTGCTCACACGTAAGCTGAAAGTCACACCAAACACGTTCGTCCTTTCAACCGTATCGGTATTACGTAATGTGACGGTCAATCGTACTATTTGTTGGTAAACGAGAAGGCCAAGGGTTGATGGTAATAGGATAACTAGCTGCCTTCCTAATAGTTCTTACACTGCTAAATTAGGGATGGTTAGCGCAGATAGCCCTCGTGTAGCTTTTCGCGAAATTCAGAAACAAAATAGACAATTTCTATTCAACATATTGTTCTGTTTATTCTTTTTTTTATAATTTGTTTGCTTCTTTTGCTTCTAATGTATTAATAATACATTAATATAATTTTATTTACTTTTGTTTATCTATCTGTGTAATTTATGTGCCTTTATTACCGGGATTCAATTAGTTACAATATAACCAACAACACCTATTGTTATTAATTAGCATTGAACTTGTCTTAACCACGTACAGACTCATTTTGATTTACAAATTTCTCATGACGTCTATACAGGTTTTACAAGATATAACTTGTCTTATTTTTGACTTTTCATAATATTGCTTTTATCGTCCCCTATCCTTCATGTGTTTCTAAAATTTCATACAAATATTTTTTTTTAATTATTTTTATCGAAATGCTTCAATTTTTAAATTCAGTTTAGTATTCTGTCGTGTTGTACATTCGTTTACAAATGATGCAAAAACATAGAAATGTAATATAATGACAATCAGTCTTGTTTAAATTAAACAATCTAATTTATATTTCCTAACTGTAGGTTCCATATAGAGTACATCAATCATGAAAACTTGTTGTTTTTTTATAAATTTCGACATGCAAAAGATTTATAATTTATCTTTGATTTTTATACGCTTGAATATATAAATATATATATATATAAACACTATTAACATTTTTAGGTGAGGTAATTTATCAGATACATAAGACATGAGTTAATTCTAGAAAAGTCATTCAATATTTTGATGAGATTTTCAAAAACTTCATTCGGTAAAAGCACTTCCTTTAAATTCTTTGATACACATACATATATTCCACATTACTAATGCATGATACTTTTATGTTCATTATTCGGATCATATAATTGATGATACTTAACCCTAAAGATATAAAATATTGCTTTTGACTTCGTTTTAAACGATTCCATTTTATATCAATGATACAAACAACGTGTTTCTTGTTTTAGTAAGACCTAAGCCTTGCAATGTATTATATTTAAACTAGTAGTGAGTCTCTCCCGGAAGTCATCTTTATGTATGAAGGTTTATAATGAATTAAAAACGAGGTTTTCATACAGTGGTGAAGGCAGCACAAGTAGCCCATTGTGTAGCTTTAAATTTACAACACACAAAAACAAATAAACACCTCTGTTGAAATGTTAATAAGTATTTCATTTGATTAATAAACCACAAGAACCACAAAAACTTACAGTTGACACTTTAAAATAATGTGGAAATTTTCTAATTAACCATCAATCTAAAATATGAGATACGAGAATTTATTATTTAGTATTTATTAAACAAGAATTTTACTTCAGACTAGTAACTGGTCACCTCTTCTTCCAATTAATAATCCTGCACATAAACTAAAATTTACAGTAACATCAGTTTTGCATGTATAACTCAGTACTTTGTTTTGTCACTAGGTAAATCTATATTTGTTACTGAAAAATAAGTTCCTTGCATTTTTTTATTTATCATAAATTCGTACCTGCCATAACTCTATGGTTATGACGCCATACTCACTATCCCTAGTCGAATCCCTATTACCAAATACGCTTCTCCAGTATGGTTACTGACTGGGCCAGCCACCTGGGTGTAAAATTTCTTGGCTTACAAATATAGCGGTCGACACCAAATTAGTAGGGATAAAGTCGTTAAGAAAAAAGTTCACATATAGGTTTTCATTATATGCAAGTTAAAATAAATTATAAACTTTTTGCATTAGTAAATTTAAATATGACACAAGTTTATTTTCCCGGTCATTTAGCCCATTTATCCTACAAGGTGCAACTCGGGAATCGTCTCAAATCTTCTTCCTTTCAAGGGTCTTTTGAGTTTCAGGAACAAGAAAAAATCGCAAAGAGTAAGGTCAGGTGAGTAGGGGGTGGGGAAGAATAGTGATCGAGTGTTTGGCTAAAAGCTCACGAGTTCTGAGGCACAAATTTCGCAGCAACCCGGTGCATCTTCAATTTTTCGGTCAAAATCTCGTAACAAGATCCAACTGATATCCCACACTTTTTAGCAAGCTCCCTGACAGTCAGACGTCGATTCACCCGCACCAGGGTGTTGATTTTGTCGACGTGTGGGTCGTCAGTTGACGTGGAAGGACATCCACGACGCTTATCATTTTCAATGGACTGTCGACTATTCTTAAAACGTTCATGCCACTTGAAACATGCCGTACGCTTCATAGCAACATCACCGTAAGCCGTGTTAAGCAGAGCAAAAGTTTCAGTCGCAGATTTTTCATGTTTAACACAAAATTTCACAGCAAGTCGTTGCTCCTTCAGGTCATTCTTTCTGGAATCCACCAAACGAAAAATATCGCACTTCACTTAAAACCGCGTAGCTAATACACAAATGAAGATATCTGCAATCGGAAAATGGCGTCATAATTAGCTGATCTGTGCAAACCTAGCGACACCAAGTGAATTCCCCTGGAACTAGCTGAAGCCGCGCAATTCAAACAGTCCACGTATTTTTGAACAGACCTTGTAACACTTGAAAAGATTCACAAATACAGGAACAACAAACACAGTTTATCCACCACTGGAACTGGATGGAGAAACAGCATACACTAACACAGAAAAAACCGAGATATTTAAAAAACACCTGGTAAACACGTTCAAGACACATCATGAACCACACATGAACAGGTACTTTTATAATACAGTTACAAACTTTATAGATCAAAACAGAAGCATTTTTACACCTGTATTTCCAGTCAACACAATTACACATCAAGAAAAAGCAAAAGACTGGAGTACTCAACAATTGATAAATCATATCACTGTAACAGAAGTAGTAACAGCTATTAAGACCACAAAAAACAAAGCCCCTGGAGAAGATGGTATTCAAGCTATCCTCCTAAAACAAGGCACTCAGAGATTATATGAACACCTAACTGCACTATTTAATCTGTCACTATCAGCTGGATATATCCCCGTTTCTTGGAAGGAAGCAACAATATTAATGTTTCAGAAAGAAGGAAAACCAGCGAATAAACCAAACAATTACCGCCCAATTAGTTTAACCAGTTGCATTGGCAAATTATTAGAGAAGATAATTAGTACTTGTCTGTCAGTTTACTTAGAAGAAAATTCAAAATTACCAGAAATACAAAACGGATTTCGTAAATTCCGTCAAACAACAGATCACCTGATTCGACTAACAGAATCAATTACCGACAGCTTTAATAAAAATGAATGCACTGTAGCTTGCTTTCTCGACATTGAGAAAGCATTTGACACAGTGTGGCATAACGGTCTACGACATAGATTACTGGAAATGAAATTACCCCAGGAAACTATTCGCTGGCTTTCCAACTTCCTGGAAAACAGAACGTGTAAAGTTAACGTAAATGGGGCCCACTCTGGGCCCTTCTCACCCGAAGCAGGAGTTCCGCAGGGAGGAGTGGTTAGCCCTATACTATTTATCATGTACGTGAGCAATATGCCTCTGTCGGACCTAAATTTAGGTTATGTATCACAGTTCGCTGACGATGTAGCAGTCTGGAAAAGTGCTTCCACTCCATCGATAGCAGCAACGAACCTACAGCCAGTCCTAAATAGCATTGAAGAATACTGCCAGAAATACCGAATCAAAATTAATATCCCAAAAACCAAAGTTATATTATTCATCAGACGGAACAAGCTAAAAAAAGATCCACCGAAACTATATATGAATGGATCACTTTTACTGACTGCTACATCTGCTAAATTCCTAGGTCTAACCTATGACTCAAAATTAACGTGGATACCACACATAAAAAATGTACTGAGAAGAATCTGGAAAAGAGCAAATTATGTAAGAAGTCTTTCAGGTAAAAACCAAGGAACATCACCAGCAAACATACTTAAAATCTACAAAACGTACATCAGACCAACAATAGAATACGCATCACCTGCATGGATTAACATAGCACCTACACACATACAGAAACTACAATGTATACAAAATTCAGTACTAACTTCTGCTTATAAAGTACCACGTAGCACCTCAACCATATTCTTGCACAAGTATGCAAACATGGATACAATATCTGAAAGACTCTTGCATAATACTCTAAAATACTTCAATAAGAATTGGCATAAAAATGAATTAATGTGTGATCTCGACAGATATCACGCACATGATGAAAATAGTCCTAAGTACCTCTCCCCTTTTAATATATATTTAAATAATGTAACCCAAGCTGGCCACTATGCACTAGACTTTTAGTCCTTGTTTAACTTTTTATCATATATGTATTGTATTAACATATTAATATACTTACTCTTATTTGTGTGAGTGTGTGTACTACTACACGTAGTAGTAGTAGCATTCTTTCTTTAAAAAAAAAAAAATTGTTTCGTCCATGCATGGTCTGAGCCCTGAAATGGGCCGGAGCATCAAGTATACTTTTACTCTGGCCCAAAGCTATAAAAAAAATATATATAAAATAAAATAAAAATAAAACATAAAAAAAACGAAAAAAAAAATAATAAAAAAAATAATAAGAATAAGAATAACAAAAAATTGGAAATCGTATTGATGTTATGATTGTTCGGGAAGGAGGAAGAGGTCTAATGTACCTGACCCTCCTGAGTATTTAACAACTATACTCAAATACCGACACATCGGAACGGAACGAACGGAAGACCTTGTAAAAATATTTATTGACAACAATTAAAGAGATAAAACTGTGTGTTAAAAACCTAATTTTATATACAAAATATCTAATGAAAAAATGCTAAACAATATTTTGTTGCTTAACACACTAACTTTCACTCACAAATAAGCCTGTAATCCGAGGGTCACGAGTTTGAATCCCCGTCACACCAAACAAGCTCGTGAAGAGGTTATAATGTGACGATCAATCCCACTATTTATTGGTAAAAGAGTAGCCCAAGAGTTGGCGGTAGGTGATGATGACTAGTTACCTTCCCTCTAGTCTTACACTGCAAAGATAGGGACGGCTAGCGCAAATAACCTTCGTGTAGCTTTGCGCGAAGTTCTAAACAAACCAAGTTTGTTTGTTTTTTGGAATTTCGCGCAAAGCTACTCGGGAGCTATCTGTGCTAGCCGTCCCTAATTATGCAGTGTAAGAGTAGAGGGAAGGCAGCTGGTCATCACCATCCACCGCCAACTCTTGGGCTACTCTTATACCAACGAATAGTGGGATTGACCGTCACATTATACGCCCCCACAGCTGAGAGGGCGAGCACGTTTAGCGCGACGCGGATTACGAGTCGCACGCTTTACGCGCTTGGCCATGCCAGGCCGTCTAAACAAACCATAATCCCCCCCCAGCCAATGGCACGGTAATATGTATACGGACTTATACTACTAGAAACCGGCTTTCGATACCTGTGGTGGACAAAGCACAAATAGGCCTTTGTCTAGCTTTGTGCATAATAAAAAATCAATTAATATATTCACAAAATAAACGCTTCCAACAACAATTCTTATCGGCATTTCACAATCAAAGTACTTACGATTTCTTTAAAAAAGCTGAAACCATTTCCAGCCTAAAATAAAACAGAAAATTTTGTAAAGTTTTCTTTAGAAAATTGAACAGCATTTTCACAATTATTTTATAAGTTTTACACAGCAAATTTGAATCCGTACTTTCTTTTCGGTTCTTCTAAAAGTAAAAGTTTTATACTTTGTTTGTTTGCTTGTTTCAGAATTTTAGCAAAAATCTACTTAAAGAATTATTTTTACACAAACGTCTCAGAGAGGTGATAGGTTTGTGTGAGGTTTGTTTTATTTTTCGGTCTATAAGACGTACCTTTGTATATTTGTTTTGTTTTTGTTTTTCGCGCAAAGCTACACGAGAGCTATCTGCGCTAGCCGTCCCTAATTTAGCTGTGTACGACTAAAGGGAAGGCAACTAGTTACCACAATTCACTACCAACTCTCGCGCTACTCTTTTACCAACGAATAGTTGGGATTGATCGTAACATTATAACGCCCCCACGGCGTGAAAGGGTGAGCATGTTTGGTGCGATGGGGATTCGAATCCGCGACCCTCATATTATGAGTCGAACACCTTATCCCACCTGGCTATGCGGGCCCTGTGTAAAGTGTCATCAGCTTCCATCAACTCTTGGGTTACTATTATTAGGGGTGACTGCATCAGAATTTTAAGGGTTATATTATCTGGCTGTTTAGCCCACTTGTTGTGTAAGGTGCAATTAGCTTAAAAATACTAAAATGTAGTTGTAACTCCTCTGGAACAAAATGATAAATATACAATTCTCTTTTCATTTACAACAGTTTTACCAATTTTTGTATTATCTCATTTTATGTAAGAACAAATATTTTCTCTGTATCTCAGAACGACTGGCATGTGTATAAAAACTTTTAATTATAAGAAGAGAACAATGTTTGAACCTTCCTAAGTCATCTTCAGGGTAACAAATATGTTCTCTATTTCTTTATAGTTATTTTATTTCATCACATACGGCCCGGTATGGCTGGGTTGAGGCATTCTAGTCCTGTACTGAGGGTCGCGGGTTCTAATCCCGGTCGCACCAAACATGCTCGTCCTTTCAGCCGTGGGAGTGTTATAATGTGACGGTCAATCCCACTTTTCGTTGGTAAAAGAGTAGCCCATGAGTTGACGGTGAGTGGTGGTGACTAGCTGCCTTTCCTCTCGTCTCACACTGCTAAATTAAGGACGGTTAGCACAAATAGCTCTCGAGTAGCTTTGTGCGAAATTCCAAAAAACAAACAAACAATTTCTTGGACATTTCTGTTAACTCCATTGCTGTTGTACAACTAAATAAACATTCTTAAAACTTATCTAATGCGCTAAAAGGGTTCCGAAAACCCTTCGCCACAAGTAACCCCCCTACCAAGAAAAAAGGAAACTTTTCTCACCATGACTGAGAGTTCCACACTCAACAGATTTATAGATACCGTATTACTGTGGACTAGTTGCTCATACCTTTCAATTGAACTATAAGGAGGTCTTTACTGTACAACCCACTTAAAAACAACAACTAACATGTAAACTAAAATACTCTACAGTTGTATTATATGAAGGTACTCATTTCCCCGCCTTTTAAATTTAATGAAGCACTCCTTGTACAAAACAGCTAGTAAATGAGCGAAAATACACTTTTAACCGAGTTACACAGAGTACTTAATGTTTTGCTCTTCTAATTTATAAAGTATTCTTTGTACAAATGAAAATAAACTTCCCAGTCGTGTTATACGAAGGTACTTATTGTTTTGAATAACAATAATAATACTCTGGTTGCTACAGATTTTTAAAAATTAAATATTGCAAGTTGCTTCTGCATATATTATTATCAATTATTATCTGCTTAAATATATTAGGATACATACAGCGTTAACAGCCTTGAAAATTAATTACGAGTAACTTGTTCAAACCTGTCTTTTACAGTTATCAACTTGTCATTATATTTCTACTTAAGTTGTTTTAGATTAGACCAGAAAACCAATCTATCGTTGAAACTCTCTCAAGGTGGTTTGAAAAAACCCCAAAAAAAACTATAAACCCCATAACATTTATAAAGGATGAAAGCTGAAACACTGAACATTTTGTATGGAGAAGATCTAATGCTTTATTAGCAGAATTTAGATGATGATCATACGGTTTTATAATGGTTCGATATGAAGTCACTTTAAATGAAGGTATTTAAACATTAGTTACAAGTAGCTACTGGAAAATATGCTTAGTAACGCAACGTTTTCTCATTTTTGAACTACACACCAGCTGTTAAGCTAAATAATATAAGATCAATAGTCCGCGTCGCATTGACCTTCAAAGTTGAACTGAACTTTATGTAGCGGAAATATTCTGTTTTTTCATACCTAGTTAGGTAGAAACTGAATCTTTGAACCCCAAAGTAATAACTTATTTTTAATTATACTGAGCTAAGCATTTGTAGGATTGTGGATCTAAAGTGTTCAAGGCTTTGTACACTTACCACAGAATCGTGCTCTGCTCTTTGGGGACATGGATAAGATTTAAGAGTAATGGTCAAATTATAAGAGTTTGCGATCGGTGCTGTTATCTGTTTGTCTTTCTTCTGAGCAATAGTTCTAAATTAGGAATATAATTGTCATAAAATGTATTCAAAAACGGTTTTCTTAGCAAAGAACACCACATTTCGGCTAATATTTGTATGACTGCGTTTTCATTGTATCCTTTAATTTCAATTTTAAAAAAAAACCTTCGAAGGTTTTTCATTAATAACATTTTTTAAAACGTATATGTAAGCTAACAGGCTAAACGTTTCATGTAAACTGCAGATCTTTTCTCACGTTGCTTTTATTTTGTCCATTTTGAATCCCAAATCAGATGTAGTAAAAATAATATTTCAGACCTATCTCTTGTCTCTTACCAAGTCTTTCGTTTAATACCAAAATTCTTAGTCTGAGTTCTGGAAACGAGAGAGGAAATTTTTTTTCCTAAATCGTGATTGCTTTCCACCTGAAAGCTGAAGGGCCATAGAGAGATACGTCCTCTTTTCAACCATGAGAGAAGTTCGATAATGGATAACTGCAAATTCAATGGCTGGATAGGAGAAACGAAGAAGGAGTTGCTCATGATATAAGAAAACAAGGTAAGTGCAGGAGACAAGTGATTAAAAAATATCGAAACCTTACTCTGGAAGTAACCAATCTCAGGAAGAATAAATATAAGGAGGAAAAATTATGACAAAAGGTTCTCTCAAATGCTATTTATTTATAAAATGTAAGATTTTACAGGTTGCGGTTTAAATTCTAAAAACAAGTGAAGCAATATAAACCAGTGGGCGTAATATTTAACAAAAAATTATAGAAACTGCACATTTTCTCCATGTTTCTAAACCACTTAATAGCTCAGAAGTATGCTTTGGGACGCATGACTCCAATCATCGGATTTTGATATCCGTGATGGACACAACTAAAACAATCTGTGATGTACTTTCTTGCTTATCGGCAAACAAACACAAAATTCGCATCTTCTTAATTCGGCCATTTCTGATGCTTAACCTACTTTTCTTATATAAACCATAAATTCTAAAGTCTTATACTGCATATATTTGTATTTATGTCAAAGCTAACAAGGCTATTTGCTGCCGTCTCTAATTTTGAATAACTGACTACAGGGAAGGTAGATAGAAATACCCTACCCAACATTTACGCTAAATAATTTACCATCACTATTATAACACACCTGCAGCTTAACGTGTAGGGAATAATATGGGGTACTTTACGGATCCGAGCCTGGATCGCCAGTTCTATACGTTACACTGTTGAGTAAACTCGTGCTCTACTGCACATAAAGAGGTTTTAGATAAATTTATGTTTCTTATTGTCCAGTATTGAAACTCGTCAAAGGCTTCTTGCGCAGTGACTTGTGAAAAAGAAAAGGTAGCTCTGAAACATTTTTTTACACAACTCTTATTCTGCATTCGAAGTGAATAAATTAAAAAGAATGTGGAAGAAAAATCCTTACAGCTTACGTAATTTTTGCCACAAATATTAGCCTTTCGGTGTTTAACCGTTGTTTATAAACTATATAAAATAACATTTTATGACATAAGGTATTTAGCGATAACAATTGATTTATCACCTTTTAAAAATTATCAAATCGTCAGCCAATGAATGATAATTTTAAATAAAAATACGTGGAGGAAAATAATGTATTTGAGGTACAAGTGTGACATAACTCTCATGGATGAATAGCTAAGTACAATAATATTTACAGTTAAACGTGAGACTGAGAATTATTCGTTATGGAGCTGTAATCGACTTTGATTGGCACATGATACAGTACTTTGTCCATTATGATCCACCAATATTTCTGCTGTACTCAACTTCTATTAGTACAAGATACAATACTTTATCTGCTATAATGTAATAGCATTGTTGTTGAACTAAATACGTATTGGCACTCGGTATAGTACATTAAACGATGTTGTTTGTTTGTTTTTCAATGAACAGCTACTGTAAGTGGTAGATTGTAGATTATTGGTAGATTATATAACGTTTGAGAAGTCTTTAAATTTCTGTAGTATATACTACAGTTTCTGAAAAACCTGTAAAGCGAAATGTTGTCTCATTAAATAAAACAAAATTTTGGTATTATTTCTGGTATTGTTATGCTTGGGGTGTCATACTCTCAGGCAAAAGTGGTGTGGACTATATCACTGTACTTATATGTGGTAACTTGACGTACTTTACTTACAAAGATCATCCACAATTCTGGAAACATCAACCGTGAAACATAATATATAACAGATTGTTTCTAAAACATTCAACCTCTAATTATAGATAACGTGTATCCCTAATCTACGTACCTAAAACTGGAGCTATAAATATGAAATCTATGGCGTTAAATACCAACCTGACGATTGTGATGGAATAAATACTAGAATATTTCATTTCACTATACCATTCCTTGATGTACCCAAGTCCATTTAATATTAAATAACTTACTTGTTGTTCAGTCTACACAAAAAATACCTAGTAGATTGAAAAGTTCTGAAATAATGTGTTAATGCTGACAAAGTAAATGTTCAGTAGAATGAGAAGTAATCCTCTCCACTTATAACTTGTATATTGTTCAGAAGAAAAAGGATAAAAGTCAAATAATTTCTGACGTCATTACAAAAGGGATTAAGCGTTTCATGATGGAAAATTTTCTTATTTTTCTACGTACTATGAAACTTTGCAATTGAAGGAAATATGTCGGCTAGTGAGAAAACTTACGGCCGTTAGTTATCTGTGACTAATCAATAGCCTTCCAAAGAACAAAAAATTCAATATATGAACCAAACCAGTTTATTCAATATTGGTTAGGAGTTGAATATCTCTCTTCGTTCCATGTGAAAGTCATTAAAATTATTCATGTGGTATTTGGTAATCAGTTTTAGAATTGTTCATCTCAGGTGAACAAGAAAATAGGGGTTTATCAGCAGCACTGCTTTGACCACAATCTATGATCAATGATTGACTGAAAGTGAGTAATTTCTACGGATTCAATTGTAAAATGCATGTACAAAACTTTTGTCACACTATCGTTTACCACAGTTGAATCTAAAGCTTTAAATAAACCTTTGTTTTAATTTTATTATTTATTCTCCTCTCTTTTATCACAATGCAATTAGTGATAAATTCACTTAAGATACCCCATGAGTTACCATAGAGCTTTATATAATTTTATTTCACATCAAAAGTCCACAGTAACTGATTCAATTACATTAGAATCCACCTAATAAAAACGAATCACTCTTCTTGATGTGTGTTGCAACAATACTAACTTTGAAATTCAAGTCACCACTATGATTGCTGGTTACCACAGTTGTATCCAGAGCTTTAGATAATTGTCTCCTTTTCGTCAAGGTCCAAACAGGTGGTTCAATTACTTTGAAACACTCTTTGATAAGACAAAGTATTATCCTCTCTCTTTGTTATTAAAACGTAAGCTGTGAAACTCACTTTAAAAATTCGTCCATGATGGCTAAATTCACATGCAGGTTAACTCCACATTTCTTTCACTTTCTTTAACTTAATTTTATTTTCATTTACTAAACTGCACACAGTTATAACACACGACAGAAAGGTCTAGAAATATTAAGTGACAACAATATTACAAAAACCTAATTCAACAATGAAACTGCATACACAGCTTACGACCCGTAGAAGATTATGTAAGGAAAGTAGTCGTAACTACCGCTTTTAACCCTCATACACACGGTGGGGGTCAAAAATGGGCCCACTTGTGTTTAAGTTGTGAAAGAAATATCAAAGGTGTGACTTTCGGGCCTAAAAATGTACCTAATTTAATCTATACTAATACGTTTAACATGTATTTTATGCAAATGGGGTATTACACCCCTTGTCTAATGTCGAAATTCACGTTTTCCACATTGGGGGTCATTTTTGACCCCCGTTTAAAAAACTCAATTACATTTCTGGTAAACAATCAAATAATATATTGATATGACATTTTGTGTCCTAGAACATTCTAGAACACTCTATAAATGTTCTCGAGCATTCTAGAATGTTCTGGAACACAAAATTTCTATATAAATGATGCTGCCGCATACAATGCTTACCTTCTCTATCGCCAGCACCATTCAGAATTCGCATCAAAGTACCAAAAAAGAGCAAGACGTGAATTTCTGAAGTTGCTTACTGATGAATTACTGCCTGAAGAAGATACAAATGAAGTGATCCCTCCAAAAAGACAAAAAGTTGCTGAAGAGAACGTTAGGAAATGGTGTCAAATATGCGCATGTAATTCAAGGAAAAAACTTCTTCAAAGTGTATCAAATGCAGTAAAACGACTTGCAATGACAATAAAGTTACCCAGAGTGTATGCATAAATTGTATAGAATAAATATTTTGTCCAAATTTATACTTTGGTTGTATGAAAATAATTTTTTTAAAATATTTTTGGTGGGGGTCAAAAATGACCCCCAGTGTGGGCAACGTAATTTTTTTTGAGTGTGTGTACTAGGGTTAAAATAATTAACGATTAACACTTGTTATGAAAACTAAATAATTAAATGTTAAACCATTAAATAAACTAAATAATAAATATTAAACTAAACAGTCCTCTATACCCAACAAATGGCATATTTCATCCTCTGTCCTTCCGAGGCTCAGTGATAAGCTTGAAGTTTTATAGCACTAAACTTCTGGGCTTGATTCTCTCGTGGTTACGATACAGATAGTCCATTTGGTAACTTTGCTTTCAAACAAATGAAATAAACCAATTCCAATATACTGTTGTGTTCTTCAAACATGATTTTTTTTCACATCCAGAAAATGAACAAGATTCTTATTTAAAGTGGTTTGTTAATTGAAATTTCCCTTGTGGTAGAGGGATAAGTTAACAGACTTACAATACTAAAAATCCGGTGGTCGATTCCATTATGTAGCTTAGTGTGGTTTTACTCTAAAAATAAAAACGAACTGGATTGAAATATATTATGTCATAATTAACAGGAAAGTAAAAAGTTGGTTAGTTATGGATAAATAATAATATTGTAGGAATATTTTCATTACTTTAAAATTTTAACATTATCATTGTAAAGGAATACAAAATAACAAACACTGCATTTAGCTAGGATTTTCTTTTTAACGTTAAGCACGAAAATTGGTCTTTATTAAAATAGCCTCGTGGGATTTAGTTGCAAAAATAACTAGCATGCATAACGGAAGTTTGCTCTAATATCGTCTTAATTAGAGAGAATAGCAAAAGCTTAATTTTTTCACTAATATTAATATAGATTGTAGCTGCTGTATAAACTTGTCGGCTGAAGTTTGTACAATAGAAAAAATAGAGTTTACCATGTTAAAAGATGTTAAACGAAGTACATTGCTATTAAATAAAGAGCATGCGGTTATTACGATTACAAAGATTATAGTAAGCTATTATTCAGAAACAATACCTATGAGTACTTGTAAATAGAAACTGGTGAAAATTCAAAACAAAGTTAGATAATTAAATACTTTAAGACAAATGGAGTTTCTATTATCAATAATAACAAACCATGTGTTAAATCTCTCAGAGTCTAAGTGATAATTGAATTTTAGTAATAGAATGTGAGTAAAGGTATAGCTATTAACAACAAGTGTTGCAGACGTTTCTACATTCGCTTGGATATCGTATCATTAATCATTTTAATCTTTCGAGAATATTCCAAACATCAAACGTTATGTTACAATTCTTGATCTAGTTTTCACACAAAAGATCCGATAATTTATCGCATTTCTTCCTTAAAACAATAACAGAAAAATACACATGCAATGTTTCTCGCAGGATTTTGAACACAAAGCTTCTGAAATGAGTAAAGTAACAATGGGGGTTTTCAGCAACGTGAGTTAAAAATCTGTTTTGATATCGTTAATAATATGTGTAAATTTATTGGTGTGTACATGTGCATGAAAACAGTTCTCTACTTTAATGTTGCAAGAAGAAACGTAATATGTTTTCTTATTACTGATAGTATTTCTCCTTTGTTATAAAGTATAGCTGTGAAACATTCGAAGGAAATAACACATATTATAAACAGTTAGCGAACTAAAACTTGGAAATTATATGTCCTCATAATAACTTTAAAACTTAGGTGTCACATCAGTTTGAAATATAATTTTGAAAATCATTCGTTTGGATAGAAAACGTATTAAAAACAAACAAAAGTTAAAATATTGAAACAAGCATTTAAAGTTACGTGTTTTTAAAAAACTATGAATTTAAGGTAGATTATTTCGTATTTTGACACTTATTAACAACCGATATTTGTCTACATGTTTGTTGATTTATATTTATACACACTTGGAGATATTTAATCTCCATGTCAGTGTTCTGCAAAAGTGACAGATAACGGAAATTTAAAACCAACGTCAATAAAAGTATGCTCGCCATGTGTACGTTAAAACCAAGTGGTTTTTAAAATTCTTCCTTCTCTTTGACTGAGCTACACAATAGACACATTTTAATAATACACATACTATTAATATACACCTCTTATTCTTATTTGATTTCCTATTAATTTGCTAAAAATCTGACACTGATGTGCACCTTAAAACCAAGTGGTTTTTAAAATTCTTCCTTCTCTTTGACTGAGCTACACAATACACACATTTTAATAATACACATACTATTAATATACACCTCTTATTCTTATTTGATTTCCTATTAATTTGATAAAAATCTGACACTGACGTCTTCGTATTTGACTCTCTAAAAGTAATTCTGTTTTACTTAAAATTTAGTTTTTGTTGTATTTTTTTACAATATAGATAATATAATTTTAACCAGATTTTTAGGGATACAGTTTAAACACATGTTAAATAATATGCCGCAGAAACCTAATACATTTTTCTTTTAGCTGTTAGTCTAATAACGCCTAGTATGTTTCATTTAGTTGTTTCTGTAGTAAAGTCAAACATAGTATGTTTCATTTAGTTGTTTCTGTAGTAAAGTCAACTCGTGTGTAACATATGACAACTGTACAATACACTATGTAACAAAAATTTTACTTTTTCTTGTTCTTGGGTAGAAAGTGTTATTTCCCAATTGTTTATGCCTAAAGTAAATGGAAAAGACCTATTTTTCTCTTCAAACTTTGCTTTTGTGACCTGGGAGTGTATAACAAAAACATGAGAGACTATATTTGTGGGCTAATACATGAAACTGATTTACATTACAGTCGCAAATCTTGAAAAACTACTCACTTCTAAACATTCTTGTTCATTTTTGTTTAACTTTAGTATAAATAATGTAAATTGTGATTTATATTTTGTTTTATTCAGATCTTATGTAAACAAAATGCGCAAATTTGCCCGATTTTACATAGAAAATGGGTTAATTTCTAAATTTCATTATCCAGGTCACAAAAGCAAAGTTTGAGGGGAATAATGGCTATTTTATGTACTTTTACAACATAAGTAATTAAGAAACAACATACACTCTCCAGGAACAAAATTTGTGTTACATTGTGTTATTGTTATCTTAATGTGAAAAGAAGGTTTCAGAACATTACAATAGAGAATATATAGAATCGGGTATGAAATCACCATAGAAGATTTATTTGTTCAAAATTATCCCAGCATTACAGCCGATATTATATTCCTGTTAAAATCTATTTTATTCGATTGATTGGCTGTTTTAGAAGTTTGCATAAAACTACTTGAGAACTATCCACAATTTTGTATTTGTAAATTTCAAAAAAGGCAACTAGTCAACAGAACCCACCGCCAACTCTTTTTATTATTTCGAATGCAGTGTTGTGGCAATGGGCCACAAGCCATGAATTCTCGAATTTACAGTCATAGGTAGAGCAAATAAAGTAATAGTAGTAACAACTTGCTTTAGTAAAAGAAAACAACAACATAAAATTCAAAGATAAACGATTTTAGACTGATTTCATAAGACATGTTCAAGTGATATGTAGAATTTGTCTACTTGTCACTGAATCGTCTTCAGACAGCTTACGCATCGCCTATAAATGCTGGTTTTCTTATGAGTTCAAAATTTTGCAGCTTAAACACCGTAAAACAGCGCAATTAGTTATATTTAGCTCATGTAAAAACAGTATCAAGAGGTTAGCTTGGCAACTAGAATCATTAGAAATGTTGAATATCGTATATCTTTTAACATATTAAAGAGTTGTTAATAATTTAATGCTTCTGATTGAATACGTACTTAGACATAAACATACGAATTGAGTCCAAGCGAGGACAGCACGAGTAACGTTCGTATCGCATAATGTAGTACTGGTTGAGCTTATAACAGGATTTCTGATTAATTGTAAATTTCATATTTAACGAATAAACCAAATAAATTTTAATTACCGCGTAATGGTGTAGGCCAAACAAAATAATGCATTTTTATTTCCCCTTTTTATGCCTGGATCTAAATTTCGAATTACAAAGAAAATTTTCTCAAATACGTTATTTTTCGTAGCATAGCTCAAATATAGGAGAAATTAGGATTTAGTGTTACAAAGTAAGTCGGGTATTTACTCTAAATATTCGTAACCGTAACATTTGTTTGCTTGCTACCATCTCGCGAAACATGAGAGATAAACCTGCTTAAAGCAAACTAATGTTGAATAAACAGAAAACTTAAACCTAAGTTATGCGTTAATAAACCCATTTATTCCTGCTGGCAGCTCAGTACGAAAGAAAGAAAAAAACACCTCAAATAGTCGTTTAATATTATACTATTTATTCCTAACCAAATTGTATACAAACTTTTCTGTATAGTCTCCTTTTTACGTTTCTGACATTTTTTTATACAAAGTTGTATCATGTTAGTAATATTGAGCTTATATTCGAAATAGCCGCACTACGCTAGGAATATTTTGCGTTTTGACTTGCATTATTTTCACTGAAAGCACCTGCGAGAACTATAGCTGACGTATTATTATTGACACTTTTCAAGCTGTGTGTATTATAAAGCCCATAATAGTACTAAGATGACTGATAGATACTTTCTTGATAAAATATAGTTCTGACGATTGTCTCGAAACTTGAGTCTTTCATTACGTTGCATCTTGAGTTCTTTTTCAAAGAGCAATTTACAGATCAATATAGCATAGCATTAATAAAATCCGAGTGCTATTCTGTTCTTAATAAAAAAGGCTTTTTATACATTTCAAACGAAAATTGGATTGCTTTAATGAAAATAGATTTATGTAAAATTTTAGGTTATAAATGTTTTAAAAATGAGACAAAAGCAGATTTAACATTCTTCATTTTACACTTTCACATATTATTTAAGGCAAGACGCCACGTATTAAGTTTTATTAAATATAATTTCTTCATGTATATATCAACATAATTTTCTATCTCGAGACCTAAAGATTAACGATAGATCAAATTGGATTCATGTGATATCAGCGTTGTATTTTTAAACATGTACTTTCCAAAAGCATTCCGTTTGACATTTCATAATACGTTTCATTTGTATTTATAAGTATGGTAATATTATTTTTATATTCATCACATAGGTGTGAATGCACGAGAATTATGTTATAACATAATTATGTGTAAGAGGATATAAATAAAACCAGGGTGATTTAACTCTTTTTTCTACTCAGTATTAATATAGTTTGTGCAACGTTACATGAATATTTTATCAGTACAGTATTTTTGGATAAATGATCTTTTGTATGGATGTGTTTTCTTATTGCAAAGTCGCATCGGGCTATCTGATGAGTCCACCGAGGGTAACTGAACCCCTGATTTTAGCTTTGTAAGTTAATAGAATACTGCTGTACCAGCAGGTGACTGATTTTTCATAACCGGTAAATTATATTTTCTATCTTTTCGCTCGCATTGACTAGTCCTGCACTTAATTTGAATGTGACATACAAGAAAATCGGAAAATGAACAGATGATGCATTCGTATTAGAATGTTGAAAAAGTTTAAATTTTAAGTTCGATTTGGATACTTATTGAAGTTGTATACAAGTATGTGAATCGTGTAAACTGAAATATGCGGGTGATGAAAGCAAGAGTGACAAATAACGAAATTTAGTGAACCCCACAATAATGTGGGAACTGTCAAAATAGCCAAGACAGTGTGACTTTACAGCAATATAAGTTGTGTATAGTTTGTTTATTTTTTCGTTGTCAAGCGTGAAACGACATATGTTGTTTTTGTTTATCAAGCTATGAATTTTTTGTTGCATCTTTTAAAGAGAAGCATACGATCCATCATTTAACAATTGAGTAACACTAGAAATGCAATCACATTTATTTAACACAACTACACACCCTCACATTGCCAGCTTGTATGTTGATCATTGTATAACTATTTCACCTGAGCACCAACAACAACAAAAACAGTTTGATTCCCTCCAGTTTTATCTACTATGTTTCTTCATTTTACTTAAGATTCATAAGTTAAACAATAGCTTCAGACCTTCTGTATTTAACGTAGTTTCCTGGTTTCAGTATATTGCAAAGTGTATTGTTCAACGGTTTTCGTATTTAAGAAAAAAAGTAAATATACCATTAAAATTTCTGCTGAATTTGTTGAAAAAAATTAAAAAGAATAAACTCAGTCTTTCTTTTCTGATAAGTAGGCATCATTTGATGTAGTTTTGTTGTTTATTAAAGTCCCGATGGATTTGTTTTTCGTTTTTAATTTCGCGCAAAGCTATACGAGGGCTATCTGCGCTAGCCGTCTCTAATTTAGCAGTCTAAGACCACAGGAAAGGCAGCTAGTCATCACTATCTACCGCCAACTCCTGGGCTGCTCTTTTACCAACGAATAGTGTGATTGACGGTATCATTATAACACCCCTATGGCTGAAAGGGCAAACGTATTTGGTGTGACGGGAACTCAAACCCACGACCCTCGGATTAAGAGTCGAGCACTTTAACCACCTGGCCATCCCGGGTCGTCTCGATGGAAGATGCTATTAATTGTTTTCACTATAGATTAGTTCAAACTTCAGTTTCTCCAATCATAATTGTTGATATTATTAATGAGAGTGTGTTAAAAATTCTTTTTTCACAATTAATGAAATGTATTACGAACAGAACGTTGAATCGGCTATGGCTTTTTCTTTACTCCTATGTGACATTTATCTGGATAATTTCAAACGTGCTGCCTTTCATAATGTTTTTTTTTTTCAAAATTTGTTGGGTTAGATTTGTTAATGACACGTTCTTGGTTTGGCAGCATAGAGATGATGATTTTAAAACATCTGCTGATAATTATCTAAACAGTGTTGGTCCTTCTACACCTAATCAGTTTACGTATGTGACTAAACAAGGCAACTGTTTATCGTTTTTAGATGTACTTCTTAAAACAATTAATAATGGAGCTACTGTCATAACTGTTTATTATGTTCAGTCTTTATGTATCAAAAATCGTGTCACCCATTTATGAAATAGTAGCAATTTCTCATACTTTTATAAATAGACTTTAAAATTTGTTTCGATTCTACTAATTTGGAAGAAAATCAATTATATAAAAAGCATTGTTAATGACTGAGTTTATGATGATAAAATAACTGAATGTTAATGTATGGAAAATACAATTTAATTTTTATCAATGTACTAAATTATACAGGGTATACGATAATAAAATCAATAGTACAGTAATATTACTATATATACAAGGTGTGAAAAGCCAAATCGTCAGTGTATTCAGATAATATAATTTTATTACTATTTCCAAACCATTTAAGTAAATTAAAAACAATACTTCTTAGTATTAAGTATAAAGAAAGCCATTTTAGAGTAAAAATGAAATTTGCTTAAGATTTTAAACATAATAATAGTACACATGTAAATCAGGCCTTTTTATGAAAGCAAGTGAAAATATTACAGTTTAAAAGATTTTTTTTCCAGTTGAATAAACATACCGTAAGAAATCGATAAACATTTTGAACAGACTTTTCCAATCAATTAGTTTTTCATGACTCGTCTTTGTTAATTAAGTACTAAAAAAATGACCATTAGTCCCTTACATACAATAATGAAACGCATAAGTCTACAAATATTGTTTACAGACTAAATTTTAAGCTTTGATGTATTTTTTTGAAACAATAAACAGAAATCACACTTTGCTATATTCGAAGATGAAAACTAAAATCAACATTTTTATTTTCATGATTCGTATTAAAGCAATAAGTTTATCAAGTACATCTTACCATTGCTCTAGGTCCTGTGCTAAATTAGCCAGATATTTTCCCCTATCGATTAGTTGTTACATGTTTCAGTCAAGATTATAGCTCTTTCCACACTCAAAATGCTTAAAAGTGATTTTTGATTTTGATTTCAAATTGCTAACAAGACTTCCTAGCCGTCCGTTTTGTTTAAAGACAGTAAAAAGTTAGCTGTGCCGAAACTTTTGTAGTAAAAACAAAACACTGAATCGCATGTAACCAAATATTGAATCCACGTTTTTGCGTTTTTTCTTCCCTGTTGACAAGCTGCGAGTATAATAAATGTTGGGTGTTTCCTTCCGTTGTCGTATTAAGGAATGTTAACCGTCTACAAGGACTATCATACACTTGGACGATTTTTGGCCATTTGGCTCAGTTGCCCAAATAAAATACTCACGTATTTTTTTCTTTTTGTCCTCTTTCCATTTTTATAATTCTTTTATCTCAAAAGTCTGTGTTTTTTTTTTCAACTTCTGAGGCAAAGTAACTGGAAATTACAGGAGGTTTTTCATTACTTCTAACAGCACTAATTTCTTCATATCTTGTAATGGTAATCTTTTCGGTTTCCTTTAATGTACATCTTGTTTCAGAACCTTAAGAAAATTTGTTTTTGATTTTCGCAAAAAACTACATGAGGATTATCTGCGTCAGCTGTCCATAATTTAGCAGCGTAAGACCACTGCCAACTCACGGACTACTCTTTTAATAAATAGTAATGGGAGTGACATTATAATGCCCCACGGCTGAAAGGGCGGGCATTTTTGGTGTGACATGGATTCGAGCCCACGACCCTCAGGTTACAAGTCTAGTGCTTTAACCACCTGGCCAGACTAGGGGTTCTTGAAAAAGACATTTTATTTTTTTGCTTTGCTTTTCTGATATTTAGAATCAGAAATCAGTCTTCAACCAAGTTCAATACTTAAGCTATTTAACTTGGTAGCAGTTTTAGATATTTACAGATTTAGACAATATGTTTTCGAGCGTATTTTTATTGTCTGATCTCCTTTAAAACTACTTGTAGTTTGTTGAGCATATCCAAACCTTAACATCTTGTGATAAAATCTGAATACTACCCTCGCACCTCTATAAGCTAACCACAACAGATGTACTCAGGAAAAAACGTAACAAGATAAACTATAATACGAATTAATATCGACTTAAATAATCGACGGCTGACTACTTTTCTGATAAACACCGGCCTGTTTTTAGACTTGTGTGAGAGTGAAATCGACAAATATTAAACGTGGTAAAGTGTCAATTGTTAACGTATGTAAAGATTCAATTAAACATAGTATGCAAACGCAGCTGTCTATATTCTACAAAATTTAATATAATTGGGTTAACTCTGAGATAAAGCTGTTTTGAAACATTGTGGCGGTGAGCAACAATGTCTTTTAGCTACTCAAACATTTGTTTTAGTCTCAAACAAATAAAGACAAGTCATACACATTCATCAAAATTCAATTTTGAGTAATTCAAAATAACCTGATATTAGCATGCACAACCTTTTTTTTGAATGGATATAGAATGTCAGTAAACTTATAAAATGCAAGATCGTAAAGCACTAATAATGGCCTGCAGGTCCATTGAGTGATATCAAGTTGTTAAAATCCATCATCTTAGAGTACTAGTAAGTTAATAAAATGTATGACTTAAGAGTATTAAAAACTAATAAGATAATGTAATGCTAGACACCAGAGTATTAACATGTTAATAGCATGCAGCACCTGAGAGAATTAAAATTTTAAAATCAAGGACCCAAATTATTAGTAAAGTAATAAAATGTCAGGCATTAAAGTATAACAAATATAATAAAACGCATGAATTTAGAGTATCAGAAAATAGTAAGATAATAAAATGTTAGACATTATAGTATTCATAGTATTAGTAAATTAATAAAATGGACGACTTTAGGGTATTAGTAAGTTAACTAAATTTAAGACTCTAAAGTTAATAGAATGCAGAACCCCAGAGTATTATTAATATGTTAAAAAGTAAAACCCCAGATAATTAGTGTGTTAGTGAAGTGAAAGACTATTAGTAAGATAATAAAACGTAGAGTCTTAACTGTATTGGTAAGTTAATAAAATACAACTACTACTGTTTACCTTTTGGAAACATAATGTAAAATGAATATCCGGATTTTTTTTTTCTGTTTCCCAAGAAAGGGGGAGTGTAAGAAGAGAGTTTGGTTTGGTTTGAATTTCGCGCAAAGCTACACAAGAACTATCTGCGCTAGCCGTCCCTAATTTAACAATGTAAGACAAGAGGGAAGGCAGCTAGTCACAACCACTCACCACCAGCTCTTGAGCTACTCTTTTATCAAAGAATAGTGTGATTGACCGAAAATTATAACGTCCCCACGGCTAAAAGGGTAAGCTCGTTTAATGTGACGGGGATTTGAACCCACGAACGTCAGATTACGAGTCGAGCGGCTTAATCACCTGACCATGCCAGGTCAGTTTGTTGTTAAGCACAAAATTACATAATGAGCTCTAAAGGTACCGAACCCGAGTTTCTGATTTTTCTTAGTGCCATAAGCCCACAGACTTACCACCAACTTACTCAACGACTTTTGAGACTTGTTTCACAGATTTACTTATTTTGAAAATAACATCGTTTTACTGGTCTCTCAGTGGGACAACGGTAAACTCACGAACATAAAATCCGGAGATCGATTGACCGCGGTGGACACAACAGATATCTCAATGATAAACAAACAAATTATTCTCCTGCGTTCTTTAGCTCAACAGGATCACGTGTGTAGTATTTCTTTCTGTATTTCAACGTTAAGACAATTCATTTTATAACTAATAATATATATAGGTCTAATACCTCAAAAACAGGTGAAATCAAGTATTTTTACTTAATAACTACATACGTTTACTTTGTAAACAATGATACATGGTTGTCCGTATATCAAACATTAAAGACAATAGTACGTTTTCATGTTAAACATGCCTTCTTTCTAAATAACAATACTTGTTTGTAAATGAAATGCCAGTGAGTGAGGCTTATTTTCTTCTACATAGTAAACATGTTTACTTTCTAAACAGTAATATATAACTTTCTCATTTGTTTGTGTCAGATATCTGGACAAAACTCAACAGACGTTCCGAATTCTGTGCTGTTAGACATGAGAGAAAGTAACCAGTGAACAGCATTTACGAACAATTCGTATGTTACTTTGATCGAACCACGAACCCTTGAATTCCTAGGCTAGTCTGCTAAACAACTAGGCAACGTCCATACATCTGCATCTGAAACATTTGTATTACCTATTCTTTTTCCACAAATGAAATTACATTGCTACTTTGTTGAATGTAATATAATATTTATCAGTGTAACCAATACCGATAACTGATATAAGTTTTTTATGCAGGTGAAACTATTTTATTTTTACAAGGTAAAAACAAAACCGTATCAAACTGGCTTAAGAAACTCTGCGTTTCTTTATTTCATGTTATAATTGACTTAAATAGGAATACCGTCGTTTGTGGATTTTCCGTAAAGAAAAATACACTGTTCAAATTAATTTAATGGTTTGTTCAATCTGAGGTTTAATTCCGACAGGCTTCGAACTTTGACTGAATTGATACACTTACGTTTCCATGTGGAAACGAGTCTTCTGACTACACACCCTGCTAAAGTAATTTGATGGTAGCCGTTGCTCTTGTTTCTATCTTATCAAGTAAGTAACAAGGAACGTGGAAGAGTATATACAAAAACAAACACACTTCAATCTTTGACTGGAGGGGTTAGAAATATTATTCAACACATAATCCAGCTGGAAGTTATCCTTTACTTTAATACCGGAACTAGCACAAAGTGCAACTAATTTCATGAAATATACCTGAGTTTGCTTTAATTATTTATTATCGAGACTATATAAAAGAGGACATTACATAGATAAAGGCACATAGATGATATTTCAAATAAACCTACTTCAGAAAGTTGGTAAAAACAAGCTTAACGTTCTCCTTCATTTTCACTTTAATACATCGATGTTAATGAGGAGCTGTCGGGTGCTCTCACTATGTATTTCTCACATCGTATAAAAACTTAATTCTAATTTGAATCCATACATACATACAAAAAAGAGCGCAGATTGTTACAGTTACAAACATCGTTCCATGAGAAGCTTACTAAGGTCTCACATCTTCACCTGCTCGGGAGCTAGCACTAGCTTTGAATAGCTGGCACATATTGTTCTTCCAATACAAAAGCAGATACACCTTTGTTAAATACTATTTGTGAATACACCAGCTACATTCTCATAAGTGATTTCGATACCATGCATGTCGCGTTGTGATATAAAAGAAACCAACGCTAATAATCGTAGGTCTCAACACTTCTTTGAATTTAACTATAGAATGTACAATTCTAAATGATTCAACACCTATACATGCATCATATTTTAGATACTACACCAGTAACATTCTAGATCTCTGCGTATACGTTCTTCAACACAGGTTTTGGTTCGAATAACGACCACTTACTGATCGTGTTTGTCTTCAATATCGACCTACTAAGACAGCCAAATTCAAACAGGAAAAAAAAGTGAATTACAGAAAAGCAAGCTCGTCAGGTTATGAAAAAAATGTCGACACACTACTTCCAAACTGTCACAACCTGCTGAGGGACCGTCATAAATAGCTTTTACTGTCGACACACTACTCCCAAACTGTCACAACCTGCTGAGGGACCGTCACAAATAGCTTTTACTGTCTACACACTACTCCCAAACTGTCACAACCTGCTGAGGGACCGTCACAAATAGCTTTTACTGTCTACACACTACTCCCAAACTGTCACAACCTGCTGAGGGACCGTCACAAATAGCTTTTACTGTCTACACACTACTCCCAAACTGTCACAACCTGCTGAGGGACCGTCATAAATA
This sequence comes from Carcinoscorpius rotundicauda, assembly GCA_011833715.1. Classification (NCBI taxonomy): domain Eukaryota; kingdom Metazoa; phylum Arthropoda; class Merostomata; order Xiphosura; family Limulidae; genus Carcinoscorpius; species Carcinoscorpius rotundicauda. Next base: position 52,344,715 of record CM022399.1, on the reverse strand, counting down.
GCTTTTACTGTCGACACACTACTGCCAAACTGTCACAATCTGCTGAGGGACCGTCACAAATAGCTTTTACTGTCTACACACTACTCCCAAACTGTCACAACCTGCTGAGGGACCGTCACAAATAGCTTTTACTGTCTACACACTACTCCCAAACTGTCACAACCTGCTGAGGGACCGTCACAAATAGCTTTTACTGTCTACACACTACTCCCAAACTGTCACAACCTGCTGAGGGACCGTCATAAATAGCTTTTACTGTCGACACACTACTGCCAAACTGTCACAATCTGCTGAGGGACCGTCACAAATAGCTTTTACTGTCTACACACTACTCCCAAACTGTCACAACCTGCTGAGGGACCGTCACAAATAGCTTTTACTGTCTACACACTACTCCCAAACTGTCACAACCTGCTGAGGGACCGTCACAAATAGCTTTTACTGTCTACACACTACTCCCAAACTGTCACAACCTGCTGAGGGACCGTCATAAATAGCTTTTACTGTCGACACACTACTGCCAAACTGTCACAATCTGCTGAGGGACCGTCACAAATAGCTTTTACTGTCGACACACTACTGCAAAACTATGTTATAGAATGTGCTGAGGGACCGTTACAAATAGAACTTACTGCCAAACAATTACCGGTTCCCTTATAAATTCAGAAAATAAATCAGTTTCGAAATTTACATATGATACAAATAAACAACATAACATTAAATAATGTTGACGGTACACAGGGTATCCATTCATGGAAACGGATATAAACACATTACGCAGCAACATTCTTATTGAAATACATCAGCTTAAAGAAATACATAATCTGAGGGTTACGGGTTCGTGCCCGAGTCGCGCCAAACATGCTCGCCCTCCCACCCGTGGGGACGTTATAATGTCACGGTTAATCCCACTATTAGTTGGTAAAAGAGTAGCCCAAGAGTTGGCGGTGGGTGGTGATGACTAGCTGCCTTCCCTCTAGTCTTACACTGCTAAATTAGGGACGGCTAACAGAGATAGCCCTCGAGTAGCTTTTTGCGAAATTCAAAAACAAAAACAAATAAAAAACAAAACAAAGAAATACATTGAGACGCCTTTTGTTCCCAGCTTAACAATCACAATAACCCTAAACGATTTTGGACGAAAATTACATGTTTTTTTGTAAGTGACAAAAATATCGTACTTACCAACATTTATAACTAAAACCGAATTGACACATACAAATAAAGAAAAAGAAGAGGTGTTTAGAATAAAATTACAAAACATTTTTAAAACACTCAAGAATCCTCACATGAACAGTCGTTTCTATAACTAAGTAAAGTAACATGTAAAGTTAAATAATAGTACCTACAAACCACAATTCTCTACATACTCTACATATATTACTAACGCTATATTCACACTAGAATGGGGTTTGATCACGGCACCGCTCACCGAGTAACTAAAGTATTTACAGTAGCGAAGGCGATACAGTATATCAAATTAACAAAAACAAAGTTTCAGGATATGACGACGTACAGTATATTTTCCTCTATAAAAAGGTACCCAGTGATTGTTTGAACATCCAACAGCACTGGTCAATCTATAGTCAAACTCTGGATACATTCCGCTCTTTTGTAAGCCAGTAATTACCCTTTATGTTCACAGTAAGAGAAAAAAAACAACAGCTAATAAACCGGAAAGTTATCAAACATTTAGGTTAATCAGCTGTACAGGCTACAGACTATTCACATTTGTAGACATCACATCCAAATGGTTTAAAAATTTCAATGAACAAAAGACAATATTTAAACTCATTGAAACAATAGTAGACAGTTTGCATAAGAACGAATGAACTATTGCCTGTTTTCTTCTCGATATAGAGAAAGTTTTCGACACAGTATGGAGCAGTGTTCTAATGTTCCGCATGGTGGAAATGAAACTATCACGATTTATTATTTACTGACAATCCAACTTTCTGGAAAATAGATAATGTAGAGTATACCTGGAGGGCACCTACTCAGAGTATTTTATTTCTCAGGAAGACGTCCTGCAGAGGTGGTTAGCTATATACCTTTTACAGATACAAATGCTGGTTTTATTTCGCAATTTGCTGATGATGTGACAGTCTGGAAGAGTTCCTCCCATATCATCTATAGCAGCTCCAAATCTACAACCCTGATTGAACAGAACGATCAAATACTGTGAAATATATACAAAGAGAAAAAACATTCCTTAAACCAAAGTAGCACTGTTTATTAAATAAATTAAAACCAGTAGGTCTGAGTTGCACAGAGCCCTTGTCTAAACTCCCATAAAATTACAGTGGGACAAACATATAGATGAAATCCGAAATAGAACTGGCAACGTACAATGTATGTTAGGAATCTGCCAGACAAAAATAATGAAACATCGGCTAAATGTAACAGATGGATAAAGTATTGTTTTCGGTGAGAATATGAACAAATGTCGAACATCACGTTAGTGTTGCAACAACAGAACTTCCGAACTATTGCTTTAATCAATGCGCACTCCTAGCGACAAGAATCAGAACTATTAATCAACTTGCTTTGTTATACGCTGGTCACCAGGGCCTACGATACTTTAATGAACACTTTTTTGTGATTGTGCACCAAGATAAATTGCGTTTAGCTGCTATTCTTTAACACAGAAGCTGTAAAAATCATGTACCTTGTTTGGATGATACTTTAATGAATGGTTTTAAATAAAATTATGGAGAAAATCAAAATCAAACAATATCGAATGGAAGAAAGTAAGCGATTATGCTTGCGTGATGTTTGAGCACAAACGTGATCTAGGAATAACTTGTTCATCTTTATACCTAAACGAAGAAAAAAAAAACTTTAAGAGCCTTTACCGCTAATTTACGTTATAATTCTGAACAGTAAATCTTGTTAATTTCAATGAATAAACGTAAGTCAGTAGATTAACAGTTACGATATATCGCAACCATACTGAAAATCTTACATCATCTGGAAAAAACAACAACAGATTTAGTAAACCTAAAAAGACGATTGTGCCTTTCACAGCAACTTATTGTCAAGGTGATCATACTGATATTTCATTCGTTAATACACAGTTAAAACAAAGAGTAGTAAATAAAAATGAAAATATATATAGATTATCAAATAGTATCGAAAAATTAAGGGAGGTATTTTCATTTGTGAAAAAAGTGCTTTATATAATATAGGTTCTATTAACTCTACGAAAAATAAAGAAAATAATTGATGTTTTTTTCGTTATTAATTTATTTAACTGAAAATCAAGAAATATAATTTATACTTTAGAAAGTGTAAACTGTAATAAATTCTATATTAATAAAACAGTAATTTGATATTAAAGATAATGTGCATATTGCATGTAGATTTTCCGATAAACGTCCACTGTATTCCAGTAAATATTTTATTGAATATATTATAAACAGATGTAAAAAAATAAAAAGAAACATTTACATATGTAAATATAAGAGATCAATATAAGAAAGCAGCTTCATAAATAATAGAGGTAAGAGAAAAGAAATAATAATAATTGAGTAGACTTATAGTTAGAATTGTGCAAAGATTACAAGTGCTATTAGAAATCGTAGAAATAATGGCTAATTTTCACTGAGCACAGTTATAAAATAGAATAAATGTTAACGTTGAACGATTACAGCATTAGTGTTGAAACGTAGATTAATCTTACTGACCATGATATTACTTAATTTTCACTGAAATACGTATTTCTCAGCACAATGTTAGTTTTAAAAATTAATGGTTAGTATGAAATTTTAGATTAATTTTAAATGAGCACAGCATTAATATAAAGTAAAGGTTATTTTTTACTCGGTCCCCTGCTGGTTCAGCAGTAAGTCCACATGATTACAACGCTATAATTAGGTGTTTGATTCCCTTATGTGGACATAGTAACTAGCTCGATGTGGCTTTACTAAAAAACGAAACATACAAGCATCAGTGCAACTGTTAAAAACATATTTTTGTCCTCCGCTGGTACAGCGGCAAGCCTATGGAGTTAGAAAGCTGGTTGAATGTTAATAATGTCATAAGAAGTTAAAATTTAATAAAGAAAATAAGAATTTATTGGTTCAAATACTGTAGTGTTTAATATACGTATATATATATGTTTCGTAAAATCTCTAAAATAATTAATTATATATACAAATTGTACCTTATTATATACTAACCTCACAAGAAAATTAATTAAGGAGGTGGGATCTGACCATTGGATGAGCAGTTTTCGTTGTTATCAAAATTGCTTAAATCAGGTGCATGCATTATCGTTGACTTTAAGCATAGAAATTAGAAAATCAAAAATTTAAAAACTTCAAATTTGTTTTACAATTAAGTGGGCCTATAACCTGAAGCGCATTAAACTGGAGCACTTGCATCTAATGATTAACGTTCGTATGGGAACGAAACGCATTTCATCCAATTAAAACAGAAAACTTTCGCTACACTGTACCTTCACGCTATCGAACATTTGAAAATATAATTCTCTCATTATCAACCAATGTCATATGTATCTGACTCTGTTTGTGTGTCTCATTTAGCAGTAATTGCTGTTCGCGATAAAATCAATTACGCAATGAAGAGGGACGATTTTTTATTGCATCACATGTCAAACGCTTCCATTAGTCAGTTTCCTGATGGGCTGATGAATATAAATCGACGGGCTGAGAATGCATTGTTCAATGAAACTAATAGTAGTAATAATAAATGGAGCACACGTAGGTTTTCTCTGACGTTTTCGTCACGCGTGGATTGATGTTCCTATTGACATATTTGGAAGTCAAGAACTGACATATTTGCTTCACGCGCATCTAACACCAATTATTATATTTAACACATTGAAAAAAAATACTCGTAAAAAAGCAGTCACACGTACGTGCGTTCGTTCTTTTCGAATGGAAAAATCTTTAATAACTGAAATATGAACGTTGTATGTAATATCAGCAATCAGTTTCAGTAATTTTTACAATTACTAAACAATTTGATATTTATTACACTATTTTACACAAGCAACATATTGTTAAAAGCCTATATAATTAAAATAGTTTAAAAATAAAAAAGCAACTGAGTGGTTAAAAAAACGTTGCTTCTTCCTTTGATTTTGCAACTGGGTAGGTCTTCAAATGTTAATTTTTGCAGCTGCTTAGCGACAGGTTAGGCAAAGACAACGTAGCAGAAAGAGAGATGAAATACTGTACAGTGTGATAGATTTTTGTCAGGTACTATTTCAAGCAGAATTTGAAGTCGCTGCGTTTAACGGCAAGCCAAATACGTCAAACTGATAATGAGGTACAGAGAAACTAGGAGAATTTAATACTTTTACTGTTTATTATCGAGATGAAGAAAAATACACACACAGTTAAAAACTGCGATGATTTCAGTCTTACATGGGCGTTTGATAACACTCTAAGCATCAGAAACATGGCAACAAATTTGTTAACAATCTCGGCTCTATTATGGTTTATCTACTTCAGGTTAGATATATCTTAAAATCTCTTATGCCATATGTATTATTTTAAAATTAAAAAGAAAATGTAGTAATTACGAAAACAGCACTGTGGATCTTCACAATGCATAACTACCTAATAAATACAGCCGTTTCAATTGATAATTAAAATTAGCAATTGATAACTATATGCATTAGGAAACAGAAGTCACAGATGAACCATGCTGAAACATTGACGATGCAGGAAGGGCTAGCTGTTTTCGATATCAAACGCTTTTATACAAATAGACCTTTAGCTTGTTTGAAGTTTCGTATTGTATTTTTCGTCCTCTCCTATTCTGTAACTTACGAGAATTTGCTGTTTTGAAAGTAATTTTCTCGAAGTTTACGATTAATACCAATAACTTCTTCATACCAATTTGTAAGGAAGTTTATTTAAAATGCTCACATTTAGAACTAGTTATGCTCAACTACTTACCTCTAATGATAGTAATATACCGTACAGTTTTCATTACCAAACTGAACAATTACTGAACAAAAGTGTTAGTCACGTACCTAGTTCCATGGAGACAACAGTGAGTCTAGATACATATGCGGTAAAGTTTCCTAGTACTTTTCTTACGTGCTAATGTAATTATGCTGTTGCTTTTATGTTACTTTCCGCCACCTGGTGGCCATTTTAGTTCAAACGTGAGCGATTAAATGTATGTACAGTGTCCGTTTTGAAGTTTTCATATACATGAAAACACAAGGGGATTTAAATGGAAAATGGCATCGTTTTACAGTATTTTTTATTTACATGAAAGTTATTTTGTTTTGTCCAACACATTTTGTGTACACATACGTACACATATATATATATTAAAAAATCTTAAATATGCAGATCAACGAGTCACGTGACAACCACAGTCGATATAATGTTGCAGTGGAGCGGTATGTATCGGAACCGCATGCTGACATTGGTGTTTCTTAGGTAGAGCAATGTTACCTAGAACTAATCGCTTTTGAGAAGGGTATGAAATAGTTCTTTTCGACAAAAAAATATTTATACGTTCATATGTTAAAAGGGTTTACAATTTCCAAGACCGGGATATCCATTATATTTAGTGGTTTAAGGAACCATATGAATATGGATCGACTTGGAGCACCAGGACCGCATATAAAGACACTTGACAAGTCGTACTCTAACTGTTTTAAGCAAAGTGCAGGATCTTGTAAGAGATAAAAGTCCATGAACACAAAAATTACTACCAACACCAGTTCACGTGTCACAGGCAATACAGTCCAAAGTGATCTCCATCTGGAAAGGCGACATAAGTTCCTTCCATTATCTATATTTTCAAATGTCACATACCTCAAGTACCTGAAGATTGAAATGAATAGCTACGTTATTTTACATGAAGAATACCAGTTAAGACACGTGTTGTAGCGTCTAAGGATTTGTCTGGCATCAAACCACAGAACTGGAATGGAAGCTGTCCCTCTCGTACACTAGAAGCATTGTGGAGGAATGTGTTTTGAATACGAAAGCCGTATGACAGAGCCTTTTGCAATGGAAATTACACTGCACAATTACTGCCAAGGTTTAAGGTTGTAAGAGGATGCATGACTGGACAGATGAACATGGACTGTAACAATTGGTGAGGTTCCAAATTCGTTTTAATATAGTTTTCAGCTTCTATATTTAATGTATATATATATGTATATACCATGCTATTGAATTTTTAATTTCGTAAGTTGAGCTTTATACTTGAAATATTTTGATATAATTCATTCATATATTTGAAGTGACGCCACAATCACACCAAATAGTTTACTGTTTTATATTTGTGATTAATATTTTTACGACATTTTTGCTGTGATCCTGTAATTACATAACTCTTGTTATGTGAATGCTCGCATTTCGTTGTAAGAAGGTACTGAGCGTCTGAGTACATTGCATAACGCTAAAGCGCTTGACTGTATACTGAAGTTCAAAGAACGGATCAGTGACCTACTCAGAAGGGATCAGAAACTCCACTGATTGTATGCATCTCGGAAAACTCTTAGAGACGAAATGTAATTTCAGTGGTGTAGTAGATATTGCTAGAGACAAAAGGACGTACCATGTTATGACTTTTGAGCATCTTAGTTACCATAAGAAAGTGAATAAAAATATAAGAACTGCAAATAGTTTGCAAAAGGGGTCCTCGGAAGATAAGCTCTACGCATCTTGTGAAAATCACAGAAGAAATAGTTTTGAAGGAAAATTCTTAGGTATAGGTAAATGTAAAATTATTACCAGAATAAAAAAATTGTTCTCTCACATTTATGAGGAGACTTAACTAGAATATGCACAAGAATTTCATGTGTCATGTGTTACTCTCACTGTGTCTGATTACTTGTTACACTATTTCGTCTACTGTCATGTGAAGTTTTAACATTACGTGAATATGAAACTGCAATATGTAGGTGAAGGCATAAGCTACTGCTAAATTGTATATTAAAAACAACAACATTTTTAGTGAAACAGTGAAGCGTAAATATTATAGATGGGAATAGAAACAAGTTATACTGTTCATAAATACGATGATTTTCGTTATTGGACACAAACATTCCAAAACTAATATACAATAGGTATATGTATATCAGTATATATTTTTGTTAATATTAGGAAGAATGTGAAACCATTCATTTTGAACATAGAGTGTAAAAAAGTTGACAGAATGTTGAATTGTTCAACATTTCTTAGATGTCAACTCATGAGGAGTATAGTTTTTAACTTCTTTTTCACTGATGTTTCACTTGTTAACGCACCCATAAAAAAGGAAAAAATAAACATACATATGAGAAAAAACAATACCATGTAATACCAGGAAAATACATGGACATATAGATCTTCAATATGTGGACCAAATTTAAGTGTTCGTACTGTGAGAAAAGGCACAATAAAGTAGCTCTTAATTTAAGATAACTTGCTTATTTTAAAAAATAACCAAAGCCTTACCCATTACTTCAGAAAACAAACATAACTGAATTAATTTAAACCAATATTTTGCCTTAACGTCTACAACGGGACAAACAGCATAATATATGTGTGCTTTAAATAGTATAATATTGTCTCTTTTCATGTACTTTCAAACTTCAGAATTTGAAATCCCACCCCTTAAGGTGACTTTATGTACAACAGTATAATTTAACAATAATGATATTTGTTTACTCTTGCGTGAAGCTCATTTCGCTCTTCGTTGACTCAAATAATTTTAAAATCTTTGGAATAGGCCTAAAATAAATTAGGAAGTTTTTTATTTCTCTTGACAAAGGCGCAGTGGTGAAACGTTGGATTAAGAATAAAAACAGCTATGTTTTCTGGGGTAATATATGGTGTTTTATGTATCTTCTAATAATGAATACAAATCTACATTCCACGACCAACTTTAAATTATCATAATAACGTGTTTTTATCATTTCCTGAAACATTGTCACCTCTTCTTTTGTCCTGCTGTTTAGTTGGCAAAGATACGATAGATAAAAGAAAAATGTTTAAACCCAAACATTTATTCACCCATTACGAGAATATTATTATGAACAGAAAGCTCAAATTTCGATTGTTTCATGCTTAGGTTACTTTCAAGTGGTTTGTGCAACAACACTCTCACGGCCAGCGCTTTACGAGCAAACCCCCAGAAATTAGACCCCCACCGTACTGTTCGAGTGGTTTTTCCTGACCAATCCACTGATGCCATTATTTACGTAACGGTAAGTTCATTATGACAAGTTTCGCGCAAAAGTTAATTTTATGGAACCAATAAAGGTCGGTTCACGTCGATCACGGTAAGGTTTATAAGCAGTTATCAGTAAAAGTTTCCCTGAATGAGTAAAATAACCGAAATACGTAGATATTTTTTTCATGATACCATTACGATAGAGTGTCGATTTGGTAAGTAGCAGTGTTTGATATGTTTTACAGTAGAAAAACAATAAAATTCCTTCTCATCTTTAACTTAACGCTAATGACACTTTGTTTGACATTAACGACACTTTGAAATGTTACAATGGGAACGTACCGAAGTTGGCGCTTACAGGACAAACAAACTTTGAGATGGAAATTCGAATTGTATTTCTAATATCAACAGATAACAGTGAACATATATACTGTCAATGAGTTTTAGTGAAGAAAAACAACTTCGCCCGCCTAACTATCGATATATTTTGAATTTCATTAATGGAATTCTCTATAAAGTGATGTCCAGTATTGTAAAAGTTTATAAAGCTTCTATTTAATATTAATTTCTTGAATCATAACTTTGTTTGCTTCAATCAACTCAAGTTGATACTTTAGTTCCTTTACACTGTAATGCTGGTATCCTAGCAACTGGATAGAATCGACAGACAAAAAATGACTTTCTAATCATTTGCCTTTCCATCTCATCTGAAGAAATCAAATCAGATGTAGAAACAGATTTCTCATCTCTTGTATATGGTGTGAATCACCTCATACCTTACGAATCTTGCTATCTACACTAAGTCCATTTTCCTCTCTAAGCAGCTTATCTTCTTCCTACGCAACTACATCAAGCTCTGATCAACATCCTTGTTTTGTTTTCATACCACAATCTCTACCTGTTCGAAATATCTTCTTAATTATTCAGTTTTTATAAAGGTATTTACTTCTCTGAAAACTACTCAAATTTAATTTGTTTCTTTCCTAACTGTGTTCTCTATCATCTCCTGATTTAGCGTTTTTTGTTTGCCATACAACAAAATCCTTCCTCCAAACAGTTGTCCAGAAAGAGATGATATTTATCTTTTGTCTCTTTCTCCGATTCATATCTAACTCTGTGCTGAAGAAAAAATAACCATTTTAGCGTACTTTAACAGATTTGTGTTGTGGTGTTCATTCTTCAGTCTAAGTTGCATTTGTAGTTGTTTTACCCTATATTATTACCATTTTAACAAAACGTTTTCATGGTTTCACGTAAAACACAATATTAATATAGTACTCTCATGGAGTTGAAGATTATTTTAGTTGACTTGACTGATTCATACCAAACTCTTCGTGGTGTTATTTAATATACCACGATATTAACGTAGCACTGTCATAACGTTTGTGGATTCCTTTAAGTTGATTTTATGGCTTCATACCAAACACTTCATGGTGTTATTTAATATACCACGATATTAATTAATGCAGCACTGTGATGGCGTTTATGGATTTCTGTAAGTTGATTTTATGGCTTCATAAAAAAATCTTCACGGTGTTTTGTTAATACACCAATATATCAATATAATATAATCAATATAAATCATGGCATTTATTTCTTCTTTTAAGCTGATTTGTTGGCTTTATATTAATCTTTTCATGTTTTTTTTTATATACTACAGTTTTAACAGACTGCTGTCATGACACTTGTAGTTCTAAGAGATGTGTTTCACATAATTTCAGGTAGTTATCGTGTTCTACGCCGCCATAATTCTAATCCTGGTTGGTACCAATCTACATCGTTTTCGGCGAAACGATAGGACCAGAAACAATGGCCCTTCTGATGATGAAGAAGAAAGTGTGGAGTTGGAAGAAAAAAGACACCTAGTGGTCCATCTCGACAAAAATGCTCGAGTCTATCAGACGGTTACGCCTGAAAAAGTAAATGAGTTGGCTTTGTGACTTCACCCTTGAAGAAAACATGTAGAAATATCAGAACATTGGTTATATTTCTAATAAAATATATCACATAAGCTCAACAAGAGCTTATAAAATTCAAATGTTCTTAACTGTGGAGTATTTAGCTATGTCTTAAGAAGTATCATTTATGTTAGCAAAACAGTATTAACGAAACACGTTCTTAGTTTTAAGTTACTGTGGTAACGTGATCCCGTTATTTAATTGAATATATATTTTATACAACATAAACAAGAAACGGATAAATAGATTGATGTGAATTTTGACTTTGGCTTCAACTAGTTTGCAATTATAACTGGATACATGTGAACAATGTAAATAGTATATTCTACCTATATTTATAAGTATTAATCTGTTAGTCGTATAACGTAGATTGAAGTTAATAAGGAAATCAAACATAGTTTGTATCAAGCACAACCCCTATAATATCCTGAAAGCACTACCTTATATGTCAAGACTTCAGTTGAATTACCTGTAGGATTATCTTTTATGTATGCACTCCCCGCACACTCTTGTACATAATATAAATTAATAAATGTTTTCACTTGAAACGTTGTGAGTTACAATTTCGATGCCTTAAAGGCTTAACTTATAAACCACAAATTACAATAAGTTGAGTCTATTCAACTGTTCTATTCGAACAAAAAACCAAATATTATTTCTAGAACGCCAGTTTAGTTGTTGGTTTTAGTTTGTTTCAACAAATGTTCTCATTCGTAAGTTCAAGGATTCTTGAAGATCATCACTTTGATCATTCGCTAACACGTTCGATACTGTGGTGTTTCTCAGTTCGTCGTTTTCTCCTACAGTGAAGTAACAATAATTAACGGATACAGGATATGACGATTTATTCGGTACATTTACTAATATATAAAGTTTAAACTAACACCTATATAAACTTCTTGTGAATCTGAACAGATACTTTGATTATTTGCTTAATATACTTTTTGCATCAGTAGCACCCATGACAAAAGAACATATCCAGAAAATCACAGTTGATCGTTTTGTCTGGACAGCAGATAACTGATTTAGGGTTAGAGATGTAATTAGGTCTGTCTGTCATATTTGTTGCACATTGTAATTTGTATATAAAGAAACCTATTATGCACAGTTGACGACAATATGTGTGTATATATATGTATACATGTTTTTAACACTTCCCTTTTTCTTATTTCAGTCTTTTAGTACGCCTTAAATCGGTCATGTATGCAGAATTCTCAGTGAAAGCTAACATAAATATTTACATTTTGTCATGGTGAGCTGATGGTCATACTTATTTCAGTAATTTTCACGCTTTGGATTTGCTTCTGGTTCCAGACTCTCTCCCCCCCAAGAAAAATGATCTGACTTCCGAAAGCGTTGAAGTTTCTTATTATAAATTAACATTTGACTCAGCAGTAGTTCTGTGATTATGACACTATGCTTCATAGGCGATAGTAAAGCGAGTTAGGAATTCGAAGTTCAAAATTTTTACAAGTTTAATATGAGTGGTACATTTAAAAAAAAACCAACAAGTAACAGTATAAAGCCAGCCTGCTATGAATGTTGAGTGAAGAAATGAAACAACTACAGGTTTTTAAAACACTCTTTGGTTTAGAGCTTTATGCTTTGCTGCAAGAGTCATTATCTTACCTGCGCATTCATTACAAGCTGTTTTTGAATGTTAAATAATTTATACGTCAGTGACCTCTTCTGAAAAATGTATAAAGTTTGTATTGTTTAAATATTTTAACGAAATACATATTTCATGTGTAAAACTATCACGGCAAACAAGTAAAAATAATTAAAGTAGAAATGAAAGTAAATACGGTCCGGCAGAACGAGTTAAAATTTGAAACAACACCAAAGGAAGTGCTGATGTTGATAAAGAAATACAATATTTGCTTTTAATTACACGATATGATATTTTAAGTGTAGCCTCAGCGTTGGACTTTGCTGTTGCTCGGCGTCTGTGTTGTCTAAAAAGCTGACTTCCCTATAAAGGATATCCAGAGGTCGAGCATTTGTGACATTACTTTAATAAGTACGGCCTGGCATGGCCAAGTGGTTTGGACGCAGAACTCATAATCAGAGGGTCGTGGGTTCGAATCTCCGTCGGACCAAACATGCTCGATCTTTCACCCGGGAGGAGCATTATAGTGTGACGGTTAATTTCACTATTCGTTACTAAAAGAGTAGCCAAAGAGCTGGCAGTGGGTGGTAATGACTAACCACCTTTCCTTCAGCCTTTGTTTGTTTGTTTTGTTTTTTAATTTCGCGCAAAGCTACACGAGGGCTATCTGTGCTAGCCGTCCTCATTTAACACTGTAAACTAGACCACCCACTGCCAACTCTTGGGCTACTCTTTTACCAACGAATAGTGGGATTGACCGTTATATTATAACCCCATCACGGCTAAAAAGGCGAGTAGTTTTGATGCGACGGGGATTCGAACCCGCGACCCTTAGATTACGAGTCGAATGCCTTTACCACCTGGCCTACCGCTAGCCTTACATTGCTAAATTAGAGGTGGTTAGTGCAGATAGCCCTCATATAGCTTTGCGTGAAATTAAAAAATAAACAAATAAACTTTAATTAGTCAAGCTACAATTTTTTATTTCGTAGCCTGTTTCTTTGTTTTCTCAGGTCGAGCTTTGAGTTATGGCAATAATTTTGCTAATTGTATTGGAAAAAAGTTTTACCTCTCGGTTTTTAAGAGCGGCACATTTACCAGGGATACTAAATATTCTCTAAATAAAATAAAATAACAAGAACATTGAAGTCTCTATTAGTCAAGATTTAGTTCACTAATAAATTAAATATGAAATTAAAATTCTCAAAACGTTTTTAAGATAAATTTCAAACCAATTTCATTTACCCAACAGGCTTTATTTTAAAAATGAAAACGCGTGAAAAATATGTCAGAGGTAAAATATTATGAGAAAATTTTGTTCGAAATGTTTAGTAACCGATGTGCCTTTCCAGGGCCTGGCATGGCCGAGCGCGTTAAGGCGTGCTCTCGTAATTCGAGGGTCGCGGGTTCGCGCTAAACATGCTCGCCCTCCCAGCCGTGGGGGTGTATAATGTGACGGTCAATCCCACTATTCGTTGGTAAAAGAGTAGCCCAGGAGTTGGCGGTGGGTGGTGATGACTAGCTGCCTTCCCTCTAGTCTTACACTGCTAAATTAGGGACGGCTAGCACAGATAGCCCTCGAGTAGCTTTGTGCGAAATTCCAAAACAAACAAGCCTTACCAGAGCTTCAGGTGTTTCTAGTTACTAAGACATACAAAAAGCCTTCAAAAGCCCGGTACATTGCTTGTTTTTAACACACTGACAGCAATTTACAATATTTTGGTTTCAAATGGAAAAACATAATGAGGTTATGGACATGTACCGTAGCTTCCTTTTCCTTAACAATTGACCTAATATCCTTGAGCTTCAGTTTTCATGTTTTCGTAATAAAAAACCTTATTGGCAGAATTTCTGGAGGCAAACCAAACACGTATTAAAACTAAGATTTATATGTTGCTAACACGACTTTTCAGATGATTTGAGTTATATCAAAACAAACATTAGATGAAATACTAAACTTATTTCCTTTTTAAAGAGATTCAAATGCGTCTATTTCACTTTATTTTGAATTTTATCTATTAATACAATAAATTTAAAGAAACATTTTTGTAAAATATTGCGCTTAGAAATTGTATAATCATTGATATTTTCCATTGAGCATAAGCAGATCATTAGAAAGTCTGTAGGCTAAATTAATACGTTGTGCTTAAAGGTTATCAAATACGCAGTTTCTACTTATATATATACCCATATGATTATATGTTCTAAAACTTTATACGCATTTTTGTCTGACTGGAAATTTAATTTATCTACATGTGCTTCATAAATGCATCAAATTGGATATAGGAGGCAGAAGAAAGATATATAGATATTATTCTGTAAATGAGAAACGAACTGTATACACACTTTATTAATTAATAAGTATCGCATATCTGGCTGAAAATAAACCTATCTGATACCGATTAGAAGCTAACATTTTAAATTATGCTCTGATGATAAAATCTGTACGATACAAATATGTGCATGAGAAAAAAAATGCTGATTTCCTTACATTTCTATGTATGATAGTTTAATTTACATCGATTTTACAATATACCGTTAGAGAGCACTCAACAAAAACAATGAAGAGCTAAAGAAATTCAAATCTTACTGTGGAGTATCTCTAAATATACAGGATTGGATAATAAAGAATTATAATAGCTATTCTGATGTTTCACTTAAAATCATTTAAATACAGGTGTCTACGTCCAGATAAAGTGTTACAGAAAAATCTTTAAATAGGCTGACTTTTCGAATGTAATGTAGAGGAAACACAATTTAATATCTTCATTAGATGTAAAATATAACACTGATATGTTAACATAATGAAGAAATATGAGCGGGTGCTCAAGTACTTCAACACCATTTACTTCGTAAAATAACTAATTATTTCGCCTTTGATATATTTCAGTGTGTTTGATATAGAATTCAGATAAAAGGATCACAAACATCAGTAATTAATATATCAATTAGAGAGAAGTGTCATACACAACCAGCTTATGGTAGTTGGATTACAATATGTTTAGAGCTGTTGAGTAAGAGAGAGCAAAATCGAACCTTTTCTATCGAGCCTTTTACAACTTTCTAAAATATTGTCGTTAACTGACTGATGATGTAATGCAAATTACTGGTCATAATGCTTTCTTAGATACTATTATATCAGGCGTAATACATCTTACAACTGTTACACAAGTCATGATATGTCTTAACATTGTTACGCTGGACGTATCGCTTCTTGATACTTTTACACCATGTATAATGTCTCTTGATATTGTGTCACCAGGCATAATTATTCGATACTGCTATGTTAAGCATAATGCTTTTTCTTACTGTTACACCACTTACAACTATTCTTAATACTGTTACATCAAGAATTACCTTTCTTAGTGCTTTACTCCAGTCACAACATTTATTTTTACTGTTAATGCTTCGTAATACTGTTACACAGTACTATAAGAATGAAATATACATATACATTACAAACAATCCACTTGTCAACATTATAAGTTAAAGAACATATACATAAATCTACTTAAAAATAGAAAGAACGTTTCGGAGTATAAATATGAAAAACAGAATCATTGAACTAAACATAATAATTAATTATGTGTAGTCACATTTTTGTTCATATTGCTAAGATAACATCTTAACTGGTCTAGTTTACCTATATGTGTATCTGATTTCGTGTTACAAACGTAATTTGCTAGTTAACGATAGCTAACTAAACAGTCTGGATACGCCATAAAACTTTCAAATAAATTATGATCGTAAACATTGTTATTATATTAAATCTTCATTGTTAAAATAATATTTGTTTTGTGTAACAGTCAGATCTAAGATACTTTATTTAAATAATGGGTTTATGTAGCAGTTCTGTAAGTGTTCTGTATATTTTGTAATAACGAAATAATTCACATTTAAACAATCCCTGTATTTTAGTCTTAGTTGTTGTACTTTAATAAGGCGAAACGCTACAAGTTAATTTGAATACACGTTGGAACGATACCTTGAATATAAATGAAAAATAATTCCGCTTTCTCCTTTAAATAACTGAAATTGATTACGTTATCATCTCGTTTCGTTATGACTTTATATTAACCAACATTGTGAGTCTAGTATTTTACTATAATATTAGCTCACCTACTGCGTGACGAGGGTTAAGATGGTTAACTTTGTAAAACTTTTATGCCTTTTACATTATGCATAAGGTAGAAAAACTTAACTTGTGTGTTAATGTAATTTGATGTTACTAGTAGATTGGACCAAGCTTTACTTTGACAAGAGGAATACCACACTGATACGAGTGGGGATTATATGGAAAAATGTGATTCCGTGAAAAATGGTTCTTGGTTCACATATAAGTTTCATGCAGATACATTCATATGTTTCGACTTTTGTTTAATTATACACATAGTTTTGCGTACGAATCACAATTTTTTTACATATCAAACACGTTTCTTTTTTTATTTAAATATACTGAATACAAAACATATATATACACTTCTCCTGCACTTCTGTATGGGAAAATAAACTAAGATGCAATATTGTGATTCGTTCCAATCTAGGTATGTTCCTTAAGAAATACAACTATTTATAATTTTAGGATAAACTTCTTTCTCTGGTATAATTATGTGGCTTGTTACAAGCTTCTTAGTAAGTCATTCTTTTTAATTAAGTTGTGGAAGAGAAGATGATTTGAATTTTCCAAAGTTATTATTATTTTCCCATAAATTCAAAGCTATTTTATAGTTTGCTTAAAACGTTAATTTCATGGCATATTGTATATAGCATCATTCCTCCTATTTCATCTTATTTGTAAGCATTAATCGCTCACATTAACACCAAGTAAGCCATTACCGGTATAGCTATTAGCTATTACAGCTGATATACAAACAAGTTGTGAATGTTTGACTGACACGTCACATGAAATTGATTCTCTGAAAACTTCGCGACATCCATTGTAATATCTATCTTCCTTATGTTAGGAAACAAATTCTCTATCTGAAGTACAGTAGCAAGAAAATCAAAATGATAGAATCGGCTGGAAAGTTTGATAGATTTACATACCAAAGAAAATAATGCGTGTAGGTATAAAGCAGGTCTACATGTATTTCCTATAAAATCGATTTAGCAGTAAGAAAAAACCACGCGTGTCTACTATTACTAACTCTTTCAATAATATGATTACAAATATCTTATTTTGTACGTTCTTTACCCCTTTGTAAATAACTTTTGATGTTTAGTTATTAAGCACAAAGCTACACAATGAGTCATCTGTGCTCTGCCCACCACAGTCATATAGAAACCCGGTTTCTAGCCTTGTAAAAGTACAAGAAAATGTGGAGTGTACACATTTTTTTATTTACCTGTACATAACTTTCTCAGAGTTGTAATAACTCTTACACGTAAAAAAATACTTTATTACACTTCAAAACTCGAATAGCTAAGTTTAATCTGAAATCTTGTTTTGTTGTTGTTGTTATATAAATGATAAGTTCAAAACTATAATTTTTTTTCAGTATACCGCATATCTTTGGACTTCGAATATAGTTTGTGGTTGAAGTTTTGGTTAAAATGCTTGATATTTTAATGTATTATTATCTTTATTGTATGTAATGAAATAAATTTTGTTACGTTATTGATGTTTGTTACGCGCATAAAAGTTTTTCTTTAGGAAACAATTTAATTTTAGTATGCTAAATTTAAATGTAAGTATTTTTGATAAGTTCAGGTATTTAGTTGAAACATAAATAGACATACTTTTAAAGTGTGTGTGCATGTAAGCAAAACTACGAGTATGTGTTGATTTTTTCATATCATGATGCAGTAAAACAAAATATAACACGTAAACTTTAATTCACAACTAAACTAATTATGTAGAATTTCATAGACATACATTGAATGTTGTGACAGTTGATTTATCTATTATGTACAAACCCTTAGCCTATTATTTTCCGTTTTTAAGTATTTCTCCCTCAAAACTAGGCCCGGTATGGCCAAGCGTGTTGAGGCGTGCGACTCGTAATCTGAGGGTCGTGGGTTCGCATCCCGGTCGCGCCAAACATGCTCACCCGTTCAGCCGTGGGGGCGTTATAATGTGACGGTCAATCCCACTATTCGTTGGTAAAAGAGTAGCCCAGGAGTTGGCGGTGGGTGGTGATGACTAGCTGCCTTCCCTCTCGTCTTACACTGCTAAATAAGGGACGGCTAGCACAGATAGCCCTCGAGTAGCTTTGTGCGAAATTCCAAAACAAACAAACCCTCAAAACTTTCCAGCAAAATCAAAATAAACTTTTTACACGCATTAACACACAAAACGTAGAGGCCGTTTTCAAATTATCTTCCTTGGACTATAATACCCATAGAACTTTTGTAAAAGTTTGTAATAGAAACTGTTTGAAGTTAGTTGAATATGAGTTTATAAAATGTGAATCATGTGTTATTCCACCTGTCATTTGTTAGGGTTAAAGCGTAATCTGATGAAATTTCTACTTTATATTATTATTTCTAGAACGCAACTGATTTATAATAGCAGTTTTATTAAACTTGCATTTTAGAAATATATTTTATAATAAAATATTAAGAGTGGGTTTTTGCAATACTGTTAAAGATGTTTTTTATATTGTTTTTTAAATATGGCTATGGGTATGCAAAATAACTGTGGGTAACATTATTATTTCATCTGTTTGATCTCTGTCCTCATAAAACATTATCCACAGGATGTAATAATAAACATGACGTGCATGTATCAGCAAAGTTGAAAAATAAAAGTTGAACTGCAATTTATTGAAACTTAGTGTTTGATAAACTAGATAGAAAATAATCTAGGTGAGATATTGTGTTTGCTAAACTATATAGAAAAAATATCGGTGTTATAGTGAACTAGGAGTTTGGAACTTCATCTTTCCAGAAGCAGATATGTAAAATACCTGATCGATTTGATGCAATTTTAAATTATACGTCCTGTTAAACGAAAAACAGTGAGCCATAACAGTAACTTTATTGTTTGGTTTGGTTTGAATTTCGAACAAAACTACTCGATGGCTATCTGTGCTAGCCGTTCATAATATAGCAGTATAAGACTAAAGGGAAGGTAGCTAGTCATCACCACCCATCGGCAACTCTTGGGATACTCTTTTACCAACGAATAGTGGGATTCGCCGTAACTTTATAAAGCCCCCATGGCTGAAAGGGGGAGCATGTTTGGTGTAACGGGGATTCAAACCCACGACCCCCGATTACGAGTCGAGTGCCTTAACATGTCGGAGCTCGTAAGTTTACCAGCGATCAAGAACTCTTTAAATGTTTGAAGTTAAATGAGTAATTGATTCATACGTATTTCATTTAAATGCTAATGTAAGAGGATAGATCTAAAGCTCATTTATCATTTAATATTTGAATTTATAAATGTCATTGACAGTTTTTTACTAAATTATATCTTTTAAGAAATTAAGATGAAATTATTTTATCATTATAATCCAATTTCTAAGTAATACTAAAACAAAATAAGTTTGCTTTAAGCACAATCTGAGTAGCAATTGTTCTTATTACAAAGCCAATGAGTTTATATTTCAGTGAAGCAAACATAAAAAAAGAACAACAACTAGGCACACGTCTTATATTGGCAATGCATTAAAATCAAATTGACTTTGGCTATGTAAGTTGTAGAATTTCAAATATAATTCCATAATTTGGTAATTTGGTCTGTCTTTAGTACAGATAAAATAAACTGTAATACATGACAAATATGTGGAGTGTTAGGTCTAAAATGTTATGTTTAAAAAGTGACATAACAAAATTAATTTAACTAATTAAGATAAACAAAGTTTTTCTACACATTTTAGAACTTTGTATTCCATAATAAAGAGTAGAGCAAGCGAAAGTGATATAAAATGCAATTTCCACAAACTGGCATGCTGTTTTCAAAAATCGACAAAATGAAGTTGGTTTTTCCATACGAAATTAAAAGAAAATATTATTTGTAGACGTTTTATATTTCTAGTAATATTAGAGGATAAGATAATAAATTAAGTTTTGAACGAACAAAAAGGCAATATTGTGAATGACGTAGTATATCAGAACATTGGAGAATGTGACGTATCACAAAGTATTTTAGATATGGTTTGCTTACATGTTACAAACTTCTTTGTTCTATAACATCAAGTATTACACACTTGGGTTGATATAATCGAACTCGTCAAAAATGTAGACAAACGTTTGAGCATTTCAGTCTATTTGGCCAAGAGCGGTTGTGCTTTCTAGATGTGGTTACGTGGTTCATATTCCGTTAGTTCTAAAAAAACAAAATAATGATTATAATCTGCAAGTTAGAACTTCTTTTGCATTATAAGAGTGATTGTGAAGTACTACCACTTGGTCTGACAAGAGTGGTCCAAGAATATGCTCTGACTATTGCTAACTAGTTACCGTCCCTCTCTCTAGTCGATCCCTTATAATTACCATAAGCTAGCACAAGTAGACCTCGTGTAGCTTTACGCGAATTTCAATAAACTTAAACGAAAGCTTCTAAGAAATATTAGAAACTTACAATGTGGAAATGATATAATTATGAATAGAATGATACAGTTTGGTTTAATAATAGAAAGTTTGACAAAACTACAAAGCTATTACTTGGTATTCAAGACGTTCATGATACAAACAAATTGTTCATTCTAAGTTCGTGTTTCCTAGTAAAACGCATGAAGAGAAGAATAGAACAGGAATGAATTCGAGTTTCCTATTATAAATATATATGATTAGAACGTTGGTGAACTTCTATTGCGTCTTCATATTTCTTTTCTGTAAAGGAATCCCCGATAATTTTATTGTATTTAAATAATTGAAATACGAGTGCTCAAGTTTGTTAATTACTTAAAAATAAACAATCATGAACGGACCACTGAATAGTGGTTAATTTTGTTGCCACAAAAATGAACGTTGCTCTTTAAGATTACGTGTGCTTTATTAGAGCAACATCGAATTACACAATACGATTAGACAGTAGTATGTCACAAGTTTACGGTGTTTGCCCTTGAGGGACAAGCTGCCTGTCCTTTTTCAAACAAGCCAGCAGTAAACGACTGCACTTTAAGTTATTGCAAGTTATAAATAATTTTAATAGCAATACTTTTGAAAGACATATACCTAACTCACAAATTGAGAAGTTTGATTACAGCTATAAAACGTTTTCCTTGGAGTTTCTAGAAATACTTTACTCAAAAGCCACTTTTGATGTAGTTTGATTTTCATAAGCTCAACAATTACACATTATATTAAGAAGTGAGTTTTCGTTAACTTAAAATAGCTGTTTGAAATATTCTCATCAAACATTTTCACTCCCAAAGATGTTATACACTCTGCACTAAGAATACAATGACTATTTCTTTATAACTCACTATGGACTACATTCATCTAAAAATCAACAACTCAGACCAATTTTCAATCAGTGATTGTGATCATTATGCCAGTTATTTATTAGACACTTAACAAGGCCCAAGCCAAATAAACAGTTTTTTTTTATAACGATCAGATGATTATTGCTGTTAAATGAGCACTTTGTATGTTTCACTGAAACTAATTCTAAACTTAAATTGTTTTGTTAAAAATATATCAAAAACTTGTTAATTAAATGTAATGTTAAAGTTACATGTAGGAACTTAAAATCTAAATTCAAAAATGGGAGAATAATATTTAACGGCTCAAATATCAACCACAAGACCTCAATATTTTTTTATTTCTTAAGAATTTGCTTTTATGCTAAGATAAAGAAATTATGTTGACAGATTATTATTACTTTTTACCTTTATCTATTATTCTATTCATTTTTCTTGACTATTCACTTCCAGTGTCCAACTATAGAATGAATAAATTATTCTTCTGGTTGGCTTTTACAATAGAACATGGCCTATATTTTTTGTAGTTTAAAGTTAATTTTCATGTTAGATTTATTTTTCCAGACTTAAATGAAAATTCTTTGCTTACCAGAATATCAGACATCTCCTAAGCTTGCTTTATTAGAACTCTGTGAGTTTGGGCGTTGAGACGCTTGGCACGCCCATTTAGCTTTGTGATGAATTCATACACGTATGATATGTTTTCCCGTCAGAGTTATTATTATGAGACCAAAGACAGGTAAATGGCATGTATTACATTCTGAATATTTTATTATTCGGCTTAAATATCATATTCGTATATGCTAATCAAAAACTGCATCATCTTTCATTGTTTCAACTTAGTACATTTTCTAGTAAGATATCTGAAAGTTAAAGGCCACTGAGTCCAAACGCTGTTTCGAACGGCTGTTGTGAAATTCGTTTCTTTAGACTCTTATTTGTGAGAACTATTCATAATTTATCACAGTTTCTAATAAACTTATTCATGAGGGTAAACTCCCTGTATTTATTAAGTGTAAAATATTAGTTGGATCTACTCTACTTTAGAATGTAGAGAAAATAACAAGCAACTAGCAAATTAGAATCTGTCTTTCAAATAGCAATTTGTTTACACGTTTGGAATTCTAAGTTATTTTCTAAATTAAATAAAAACCCAACTAAATAAAAACAAAATGGAAATCTTGTTGGTTTACAAAGAAAACTAGTTTTCCATACATTGAATTATCTTGATCTAAGATACTTTTCTTGACGTGAATTTAACATAACGTTTGACTTATTTGATTCAAAACTTGAAATGAAGACTTCAGAAGAAAACAAACTCAAGGCCTTAGCACATGCATACAATTTTAAGTAAAAATGGCTTATTTATTTCTTCTGTGTGATTGGATGGCCCGGTTATATCAGATTACGCCATTGAAGGAGTGGCATTACTACTTTCTATAACAAGGTAAGTAGTTAGGGTACCTATCTAATGATAAAAGGATACTGTCGTCTGGGTTATGTAATTGTTAGGTAATAAACAAGTGATGCCGCTCGAGTGTCACATAACCATTACGTAATATGCGAATTACGCTGACACTTGAATATATACATCCGAAGGCTACAAAATTGTTGCATAAATACTAAGGTAAATACTATAAACGTGGCTATAGATTCTACAGCTTTACTAAACCTGGGAAATAGCTTTACTGCTAATTGCTTGGGCTGTTAAACAAGCAAACGTCTAGATTCCCTTTTAGTTCCAGAGCATTATAATAAAAGACTGATTAAACCATTAATATTAATCCAGTTTACTTGATAAATTGTCTTATTTGTATAAACAACTGTAACAATAAACTTAAAATTCTACATACCTCAGCTTTCCTGCTGACACAACAACATATTCTTTATATAAATATTGTTATACACCATGTAGGTGTGTTATTACAATGTTCTTTACATATATAGGTGTTATTATATACCACGTAGGTGTGTTGTTACAATGTTCTTTATATTAGTATTGTTTTTTACCACGTAGGTGTGTTGTCAAAGTGTTCTTTATATTAGTACTGTTATATACCACGTAGGTGTGTT
Source organism: Carcinoscorpius rotundicauda (assembly GCA_011833715.1). Taxonomy (NCBI): domain Eukaryota; kingdom Metazoa; phylum Arthropoda; class Merostomata; order Xiphosura; family Limulidae; genus Carcinoscorpius; species Carcinoscorpius rotundicauda. Next base: position 52,320,548 of record CM022399.1, on the reverse strand, counting down.
ATCACTATGTCTTTTATATTAGTACTGTTATATACCATGTAGGTGTGTTATCACTATGTCTTTTATATTAGCACTGTTATATACCACGTAGGTGTGTTATCATTTGAAGTGTTTTCTGAGCCCAAAAGAGCCGTTTTTTGCATATAAAATAACTGTTCATGGTACACGACATTGTAATATATTAGTTAATCCAATTAGAGATTAACAGTTTAAACAGCGGTGTTATACATTTGTTTTTCTGGTTTCTGACACTCGTTACAAAATTTGATGTCTAGATTTCCATGTTGAGCTAAAACTACAGCCACTTGAGTCAAGGAACACTGGAGGGGTGTGGATTCAAGATTTACTTTTGGAGCAGCGGAAGACTTAAAAAACGATAGAAACGGTTCTAAAAATTATTGAATTTTTGAAGAAACAAATCAGTAGTTCGAAACGTAATGAATGAGTAAAAATTACAATTATTTTTAGTTTACAAGTTTATTTAAAATGATAAAAAACTGAGTTACAGACTAACTACTAGGGATACTTTGAAGGTTTAACCTGTACCCCCAAGAAAAAACCGAGTAGTTTGGACTAAGCACCAATAACTTTAAAAACACAGTGTCACTGTTTGAAAAAAAACAACAACATTTTTTTTAAACTGAACCAGTGTGCATGATATATATATACGCATATATATCTACCAATGCCAACAGAGCATAATGGCGCGATTAAACAACTGGGAATTTTAATTTATTGGTGTTAAATCGTGTACGTAGTCACTTAAGCGTTAAGAACGTAAAGTTTATCGATACTTGCAATGGATATTCATCAAAACATCACAAATATATTACTTTAATAAATAAAAACACACCTTTATATTTCTTCAGGACTACATAAATATTATTAAGATGATAATTAACTTATGATTTAAATTTCAAGCTATTGCTGCTATCTATAACCTCACTAAACAGTTTAGCTCATAATATTTAATATTAATACACAACCACGACATAGAGCATAAGTGATTTTTTAATCATAGGCAGTTTATGATAATTCAGTGGCTGAATCTCAGTGGTCACATAGTATTTTTTAAAATTAGATTTCTGATGGATAATTTTAAGATGTAAGCGTTACAACGATAACATTTTGCAGGATGTAGTCGGTCTCACTTGTTTCAATCGTGTCATTTGCACTACGAAAGAGCTTTGTACTTCGAGATCTAAAGCAGTTTGAAATGAATCACATATCACAAACCTAACACATGAGTATTTTCTCTATATTAGTTTCAGGAGAAGAACAAAAAATACAGATATAAAATCATACTTTCTCTTTTAACAGGTATGCGAAGTGACAACAGTGTGAAGTGAGCACATATCAAATGCTTGTTGTCCTTAGTAACTTTAAAGGAAATGTTTTAGAAACTATTTTGTAGCTCCATAGTCGATTATTATACTTCTTTCATACATATTTCCTCATTTACACAAACAAATATTTACTTTCCTGTATCTAGAAGATAAAAACTGTCCATTTTTTAATTTATTGTTAGTCTTGTGAGAAACAAAACGATGACAAAATAAAGTTAATAAAAGTGATATTTAAAGCAGACATATTCGTCTTAGTTATTATCCATATAGTAGTTGTATATGGTTGTTAGTGCTTTAGTAGGACATTATTTACTAAATGTCGAAGGTGCGCAACAAGACTTCCATTTCTAGAAATGATTTCGAATTTTGATTGGCTGAACTTTAAAAGAATTCTGACATTTCTTGAAGACTCAAATTCAACTCACTATAGTTTAATGTAGTTTTGTTTTTATATTGGTTAATTAGTTTTCTTTCAAAAACTACTTCAAGCGATTCTGAATCGTTGAAATGTCCGGTAGCTAATGCATGAATAAATAATAATTAACTGTATTGACCTCACTTGTCTGTCATTGTTGTCAAATACTATTTTATCTAAACCTTCAAACCTCTTCTCATACAGAGTAGTTTTCTTTATATTATTGTCCCTCTAAACGAGGAATAATGGTGTAATAGTATAAGCCTAACATAGTCGTTTGTGTAATGTTGTAAAATTAGTACATTTAAAGCTCATTCCTTTTCTCACTATAATATTCCAATTTTACAAAGGGGGAACACATAGGTCTCTTTTTACACATTGAATATCATATTTCTCTGAGTTAGTCTTCTTGTGTTTTATTTTTTTATATATTATTTTTTATATCTCGCTCATAATTAATTTCATAGCTTGTTTGTTTTAGAATTAAGCACAAAGCTACACAATGGGCTATCTGTGCTCTGCCCACCACGGGTATCGAAACCCGGTTTTTAGTGTGTAAGTCCGCAGACATACCGCTGTGCCACTGGGGGGCAATTTCATAGCACCAGGATCGCTTTAGGTTACCATGTAGATTTGTTTCAAATAAATCCGTATAGAAAATAAATAAATTGTTTTTTTTTATCACTTTTCGTTCTTAAATATTTCTTTCTCACTTTTAAGAATAAGGAGAGACTGCAAGTTACAAGTGACTAGTGTAGCTGAAGAAAAGCTCCTAAGAATTGCCGGGCAAGATGGGGTCTAGCTAGAACAAAGTGAGCAACCAGTTTGGGTTTGTCAGGTATATCGCTCAGTTGAGTCAGGCATGATTCCCTGGTTAAACAAGTTCATTGTGGTTCGGGCTATCCCAACAACTTATACGGATATACACAGTACATCTATTTCAAGTAAACCAAAAGCTGTAGTCCGAACTAGACTCTCTATCATAGTCTAATTTTCTTACACTAAATTACTCGCTTTCGAAACTGACCTCACCCCTAACAAACTTAAACAATTTACTTTTATTGCCATGTGCTGGTAGTCAGGGCCCTAGACTCACAATAAGCCGTGGGACCCTTTATAATGTAAGTCAATTCCACAAACATCTAACCCCGCCCTCTACATTGCGACACTCAGTTACACAACCCCTTTCAAACATGTGGTCAGCTTCCGGTCAGTTACCTCTTTCTTTGTGAACCTGACGATGACCGAAGAAGGTCAAAACGTTGTTCGCTCTTCTATTTAAAATATTTTCTGAACCCAAACGAGCCGTTTTTGCATATAAAATTCTCAACAAGTGGGTTTCTCGACATCACTGATGGTTAATTCCACTATTCGTTGATAAAAGAATGGTGTTCATTAACTGCCTTCCCTTTAATCTTTCACTGGTAATTTAGAGACGGCTAACACAGATGGCTTGGGTAGCTTTGTTCGAATTTCAAAATAAATCAAACCAATCCAATATAATTTAACGGTAAATACGATCCGTTATTTGTTTCTAATATAATGATACAGCTTTTCTTTTTTTCTTAATCGTAGCTCATAGCTTTTCCTTCCCTCCTTTTGTGCATATTCGCTCCCAGTGGCTCAGCGGTATGTCTGCGGACTTACACGCTAAAATCCGGGTTTCGATACCCGTGGTGGGCAGAGCACAGATAGCCCATTGTGTAGCTTTGTGCTTAATTCAAAACAACAACAACTATTTGTGCATATTTTTCGTTTATCATCTTTTTTCTTGCGTCCTTCACTGTTTATTTCTTATAGATTTCCTTTACCATTGCTGTTACAATAAGTAGTACGAAACATTTCATTTCTTTACTTATCATGTATGGGTAAGGATTTTGGTCTACTTTAATTCCAATTTAAACTTTTGAGCTCGTAGTTCTGCAAAACGTTTCGTATTAATACTCTTGTCTGACAATCATCTTTCAGTTGTTAAAACTCGAACTAATTCACTTCATGCTTCGAAATGCAACCCTAAAAAGTAAAACTGTTATACGTTATGCATTTTTTGTGATTTGTATAAATAAACATTCCTTTTTTTTTTCTTGTGTGTACCTCTTACATCAATAGCTTTCCAGAAATGTTTTCATAGAGAAAGAGGATTTGAAACTATTTAACGTTGCAGTTAAATTCAACAATCGGATTCGGTTGGTCATATGGTGCTATAGCTATCACTTAAATTGTATAAGATATACAAGCACACAAAGCTTATTTAAATAGGATTAAAATATCTCTGAGTTAGCTATGTTGATACAGATCTGATACTATAGTGCTCAGATGATTATAGAATGGGATTTGTTATACAAAATTAAATACTGTTTAACATATCCGGATTGTTTTTGTTATAAGAACAGATCAGTTAAAAATGATTATTCAAGCCCCCCAAAAATGGCTTGGCAAATATAATTTTGTTTGTTCGAAGTGAAGCATAAGCTACACAATGGGCTATCTGTGCTCTGACCACTTCGGGTTGCGAAAACCGGTTTCTAGCGTTGTGAGTTCGTAGACATACCGCTAGTACCACTGGAGGACTGATAGCTTTTATTCTTTAACGTGATATATAATTTTAAGCATTACAATTTATATTACAAGATGTTATTTTGAAGATCTTAAAAGATATCTTAACGAACACAGTAACATAACAGAAATGATTTTACTATTCACAGACAATCTCCACGCCAATTGTATATTATATGTATATATAAACCCTTTCACTACAAACAATAATATACCTTGCTTCAGTTTATTATTCCACTGAAAACCAGTGAAAAAGAACGCAACGAAATTCAGACATTCTGAGATACTCAGTGTTCTTTATCAGTACGTAAGTATCATCAAATTTACATAAATAGATATCACAATTATTGATTCAGTAGTGTTTCTGAGACAAAGCTTTTATCTGGTTATATTAGAGAATCTTATTTAAGATTTCTAGCTTTCTTTTACAGTGTGAAATCTCAAAGATATTTTACATACACAAGTGTGTGGTCCATATTTATACATCTCAATACATAAACCAAAACCAATATAAAAATTACTATGTTGGGGAAAATTAATAATATAACATGTCATCAAGGCTACTAATATTTTATTGTCAGCTTAATTGTCTAACTATTCGAGTTGTGAGTATAGTAGCCGGATAGTTTAAATATTTAAAAGATCACCGCACTGTAAGAACGTTCGTTAGAGAATGTATTAGATCTTGACAATAATCACTCAGTTTATTCATTGATGAAAACTGTCCTTAGATAATGATTAAATCCTGGTATAAAAGGTGTTTCTTATACATTAGTTATAGTGATATAAATTAATTACTATTACTTAGATCAGATTATTATGTCGTTTATCACAATGAACAAAAATACAAACAAATTGAAGAAAAGAGAAGAACACTAATGTCGAACGAACGAATGCGTATCATCATTAATCCCAATTCTTTTTCTGTGAAATCTGCGTCTTTTAGTCTTAAAATACTTGTTGTGGTTTTTCTTTCATGTACTGCGTCTGGAGCATCTCGTTTCAACAACGAGCAGCAGTCAGCCATCAAGCTAATGTTCCACCTTCCCTGATACCTCCTTGTCACTTCCCTGATGTCTCAATGAAACCTCTGATTTTGTTTTTCGCTGAAGGCACTAAGGTATTCAACAAAATAGTCAATATGTTAGTGTAAGAAATGCACTTTCAAGCTCATATTACAACCTATCTCCTTGAACTTAAAGTGTATATTATTGAAAATATTTTTCATAATTTGGGTCCTTCGTGTTTCCAAAAAATTGTCAGTAACATCTGTAAAACTAATCCACACTTTTTTTGTTAACTTTCCACATTGTCCTTTCGAACAGTCCATCCAAAGTCAATTTCCAAATTTGAGGCCCTAAACAATTTACTACAAATATAACAGAATATGTTTGGTTCATTCACACAACCTATTGTTATCATAGCGATAAATAAATAATACTGAAAAGAAAAAAAATAATGTCAAAGTGCACACACAAACAAATGCTATCGAGAAATGACGCATCAAACGGCCTGTTTACCGCTTACATACCAGTGGTACGTTCCTCGTGGGTTCTAGAACAATAGATAAGACTCTCACGTCGCGATTGGTTAAGAGAAATCTATAGCCAGTGGTTGTTAACATTTTAAGTATAATAAAATGTTACTCGATTTGTGTGAATGAAAACGATTCACTTAAATAAGTGTGCATATAATATTTTGTGAAAAATCTATACGTGATGAAGAAAAACGACTATCATTTTCGGATTCAACGTACAGTAATTGCTGTAGAATATTTCAAAATAATAAAATAATCGCAGGCTTGTGTTATCATTTTCATAAAATAATACCGTTAAATATAACTCAGGTTTATGATCAACAATGACAGTGATTTCAATACCTCTAAAAGTAGCGTGTTGACAAACCACTTCAACAAACTATTCATTTCATATTAAGTTCTCTGCCTTAAAGCATAACTGTACATCATAAACACAAGAACATTCCAATAAGCAGCTATTTATGTTTGGGAAGAGAAACAGCACAACCAGTTGAGCAAAAAATAATGATAATTAGCTATTGTTTATGTATCTCACATAAATATTAACATTAGAAAATAATCTAAAATTTCAGTTTGAAAGCGATAAAACCAATCAGTTATAGTATTTTAAAACTCAACACGCTGCAACTAAATAGTTCAGTATGATTAATTTTAGAATACATCCCACTCACGCGTATTTACTTTAGGGCAATTAAAAATATTTAAATTATCAATACACACACACACACACACATATATATATATATTGATTCTAAATTACGCACAAAACTACATGAGAGCTATCTGCGCTATCCGTCCCTGATTCAATAGTGTAAGACAAGAGGGAAGGCAGCTAGTCATCACCACCCACAGCCAATTCTTGGGCTACTCTTTATCAACGAATAGCAGGATTGATTACACATTATGACGCACCCACGGCTGAAAGGGCAAGCATGTTTAGTGCGACGGGGATTCCAACCTGTGACCCTTAGATTACGAGTAGAGCGCCCTAACCACCTGGCCATGCCTGATTCATTACTATAGTTGTAATAAATTTATCGTTGTACCTTTGTTTTAGTGCACACAGTTTTCTTTTCACCGCTGACGTATATTCTTAACTGTGTAACGTGCAAGTCTTAACTGTTCCCGAAACTTGCAGAGAATCCTTGAATGCGAGAAGCAACTATATTTTTTATGAAAACTTCTTAGATCATTCTTACCAATCGAAATTTCGTGAAGGTTCTTGAGACTTGCATGATTTGTATAAAAAGCCTGAGAGACAGCAAAAGGATATTATTGGACAGCTACAGTCAGTGTGCAAGAGACCTAGGAAGCTATAACCGTGATTAGCATCTATTAATTAATTGGGAAACTATAGAATTTGACCAAGAATGTTATAGATTTCAAACATTACAAACCGTTCAACTTCAGTGAATTACTTCGAGCGTTATTATTTCTACGAGGACATTAAATATATTTTCTGGAAGGAGTGAGGCCCGTCATGGATAGGTGGGTTAAGGCGTGCGACTCGTAATCTGAGGTTCGCGGGTTCGCATCCCCGTCGCGCTAAACATGCTCGCCCTTTCAGCCAAGGGGCGTTGTAATGTGACCGTCAATCCCATTATTCGTTGGTAAAAGAGTAGCCCAAGAGTTGGCAGTAGGTGGTGATGACTAGCTAGCTGCCTTCCTTCTAGTCTTACACTGCTAAATTAGGGACGGCTAGCGCAGATAGCTCTAGTGTAACTTTGTGCGAAATCAAAAACAAAACAAACCAAATACACAGAAAAATACACAAATAAAACAAACTGGAAGGAGCGAACGTCTAACCATGTGAAGCTAGTCAAGAAAGACGTCGTTAGCTTAAACGAGGTGCAACAGTATCAACTTGGAATTAACTTGTTCGTCGTGGACTTCGATCTTCTAGGAAATATTTAGTTCCGGAACGGATATAAGACTCAGTATTGTCTATAAGTTTGTGGACTCATGCATATAAACCATCATTTGTTATAACTGTTAGTAATACCATTATTAAAATTGTATTTTTGTTTGCATATCAAAATATATTTGTGTTTAAAAGGGAAACCGCGTGCATCAATCTTATTGGCAAATAACATGAAGTTAATACATATTAATATTTAATTAACTACTAAATTCAAATTTAAATTTCCGGTTACTTGAAATAGTAATATGTTAATATTCATAATATAATAAATCGGAGACTCGTCCAAAATAAATTATAATACGTATTATATTACATTAATTCGATAACAATATTTTAATAAGTATTTGTAATTATAGAACAAGCTTGTGGTTTTATCATATTAAAATAATGTATTTTATTCCTGTAAACTTTTGTATCATTTTATCATCACTTGTATAAATTAGAATATGAAATGTGAGTTACATAGCATTTTTTTTCAAGTCCAATTAATGGTCTTTCTATTGAATCTTTACAGAAATCTATTTGGTTCAATATATTCTAAGAGCATACACCTGCATCACTTGAAAGGAATGTAGTTGTTTCAGCTAAATCGAGCAAGAAGCCTTTATATAGGTACAATAAAAATGCTCAATAGCGTGATCTTCTTATTGAGAAGTATATTACACTATTCGTTGTTCAACTGCTCGTGAAGCTATTAGATTTAACTTCGTGGGCTTTTGGTGAATGACTAGATTGAGCCATTTCTACTCTTTTTTTTATAAATAAATGAGAATTCAATGTACTGCAAAGAACATTTACATATAACTCAGCATCTCTTAAAATATTGCATTACTTTATTTGTAGAGGTTTTCTTTTAAATCTATAAATATCCATGACATAAATAGAAAATCATATTTGAAATCAAAATTTTCAAATGTTAATTTAATTTTATACCACTACTGAAGGATATAATGCCAGGAACTAATGCCAATGAGATAAAATATATTTGTTTTGCCATCTGTACTAACCCCCAGTGGCTTAGGGGTATGTTTGTGGACTTACAACGCTAAAAACCGGATTTCGATACCCGTGGTGGGCAGAGCACAGATAGCCCATTGTGTAACTTTGAGCTTAATTCAAAACAACAACAACAACAAACATCTGTACTATTTAAATCATCGTCTGGTCTTGGAGGTTGGAGCACTCGACAAGGAGTTTGCATTCCTCTCACAACAAACATTTTCGTCCTTGCAGCAGTGGGAGCTTTGAAATTTGACGGTCACTCTCATTCTTTATTGCTGAAAAGATAGCTCAAAAGCTGGCGGTGGGTGGTGAAGACTAGCTGTCTTCCTTCTATTCTTTTACCGCTAAATCAGGGACAGCTAGCGCAGATATGCTCATATAGCCTTGCGCAAAATTCAAAATAAACAAGCTATTTAAATTAATGTTTTTATAATGATAGGAACATAATCTGTATATAAGCTCAAAACATTTCTACTTGCTTGTATGTTCGTCGTGTTTACTGTGTCGGTCACACTTCCCTCACATAAAGGTGCGCAACACGACAATTTTTCGTTTATATACGCGTTCATCGTCTGCGAGCCGAACCGGTAATTTTATCGTTAATATATACATTACAAATATATTCTACACAGTGTTGAGATTTTTCAGTTAATATTCAATTTAAAATAAAGCATTTTAGACCAATTTAGTTACAGATCACTAACTACACATCTACTTGTATAATATATATAAACATATATACGAAAGAAATGCATGCATTATTAGAACGTCATGTGAGAAGTAAACAGCAGGCCTAACCTATAAAGTAAAGTTGTGCTGTTTGTCATAAAATAGACTACATAAAAAGAGTAAGACTTAAATTATAATACTTACTCTGTTCAATAAAATTAAAGTCAAATCAGCTAGTGTATTTTATTTTACGATTTTCTCTTTGTGTTTCACACAAGGAAATGGATTTTTTGTTTCTATCTTATAAATTATAATACTTCATTCTGTTTGTAATATGTTTCATACATCAATTTAATAAGGGGAATACAAAATCAAATTCATAAAGATATATTACAACACAATATTTACTTTTGAAATGTTAATATTTGAGGAGTGATGGGGATAGTATTGCTAAGCTTATTTTGTTCGCTAGCCTATTTATCCTTTCCAGTGAAGGGAAAAATTAAAACAACAAACAACGTTCATAAAACAGGTTCGTAGTTTATTTTCAAAAATCAAACACAAGGTTGTTGTTTTTTATAAACTTAATTCACAAAATATTTTAACCTATCGAAATATGGAACGAGTAAACAGGAAGAGTTGGTGTTTTCCCATAAACCCGGGCAGCACCGCTAATATACATATATATAACCAAGTCTTTTCGTAACGCTGCGTTCCAACAATAGCTTTTTTCTCATGTTGCTCAGGAACAAACGTGAGACATGACATTGTTATCAGTCTACGAATAGAAAGTACAAAATGAAGTTTCAACACTGTGTGGTATAACAAGTATGGGATGTTACAGAAATGATTTTTTATCTATTATAGATTATCAGTTTGGCTTTTTAACTGTTATAGGATGTTATAAATGTGGTTTCGTAAACTAGTATAAGGATGTTAAAAAATGATTTTTAAACAATTATTAGATGTTATAAGTTGGTTTTTAACTATCATGGGATGTTATAGAGTGATATTTAACTATTATTGGATTTTATAGTTTTTCACACAATTATGTAATATTATAGAGTGATTTCAATAAGAAAAATTGCACAGTGATTGTTCCTAAACAAAGAAGATTCTACACAATGAATTTTTGCAAAAATGGTTGCATTTCCATTAACTATAAAAATGTATAAAATCAATTGAGTTCGTAATTACCATATCACTGAAGTAGAAGTCAGACCTCAAAAATTAAAATTACATGTGCTTAGAAGTCAAAATACGACTCATTTATGTAACGTTACTGCTATTAGTTCTTAAGTTACTGTATCTAACAATATGTTATATTGGTATTAATTTATTCACGGGAAAAAACGAACAACAACAAAAAAACAATTGCCAGCACTTGGTATCTTGCTGAAGTTACGCGCAACACAGTTGCCATTTTAGCATTAGGTACAAGTCAACAATAAAGCATGTTAATTATTATAATTTATGTAGGAGGAACTTCGGATTTATTATGTTAAGTATTACAACTTGAAATACCTACAATGTTCCTTCTTAACACAAATGTATTTTAATATACAAACAACAATACAATTTATAATAATGATTACTGTAAATTGTATTTCTTGTTTATTTTATTTTTGAATTTCGCACAAAGCTACTCGAGGGCTATCTGTGCTAGCCGTCCCTAATTAGGCAGTGTAAGACTAGAGAGAATGCAGCTAGTCATCACCACCCACTGCCAACTCTTGGGCAACTCGTTTTACAAACACACATAGTACATTGTTCATTCTAACGCTCAAGAATATTCTTCCAGAAATTTGAGAATAGGCGTGGATTTTCGTAATACACGCTTAACAATATAAGTTACACGCATTTCAGATATATATTTGACCAAACAAAAAAATCAACATTAAAATAAATACATAATAATAAATTCGTTAAAACACAAGAAAATATACAATGAGCTTATTTATGATCATATATTTTCTGAAACTTACCATTCACGCATTAACTAGCTCTGTCGATGACGTAACTTTGAAGTTTAGTTATGTATCAAAAATATAGTCTTGTCAATGCAGCTGCATGTTTGTGAGGTACATCTCATATAGTATGTCGTGTCATAAATAAAACTACCGTCGAGTACCTTTCTTAGCAGAGGTTGCTATCGCTTCGTAGTGTAAAACTGTTACATCGTCTTTTGTGAAGGCATTGTTCTCTTCAATGGAGACCACGATATCTCACAGCTGGTGTAAGTGTGCACGAAAAACATTAGTACTGTTGCCAAATTAGATATAAATTAAATGCCTTTGGAGGAAAGATGATTTGAAGCACCGAAGTAGATATATGAAATTTCAATAAAGTTTAAGAATGTCACTGCCTTGGTGTAACAATTATCTGAATCATTCAACATTATACTTAGAGTATATGTTATATGATACAAAAAAGAAGTTATTAGATATGTCTTCAATTTTTTTTATTTTGTTTGTTTTGGAATTTCGCACAAAGCTACTCGAGGGCTATCTGTGCTAGCCGTCCCTAATTTAGCAGTGTAAGACTAGAGGGAAGGCAGCTAGTCATCACCACCCACCGCCAGCTCTTGGGCTACACTTTTACCAACGAATAGTGGGATTGACCGTCACTTTATACACCCTCACGGCTGGGAGGGCGAGCATGTTTAGCGCGACGCGGGCGCGAACCCGCGACCCTCGGAATACGAGTCGCACGCCTTACGCGCTTGGCCATGCCTGGCCTAACTTTTTTTGAAGATTGTCATTATGGCCCTTTACAATGGCTACAATTCCATACCAATGGTGTTGTTGTTCATCGAAGTGACAGGATCACGTCTTTGACTTTGCTGAGAACAACAATGGTCACACCACACGGCACTATATCTGTGTTTCTGCGTGGCAAAAATTTGAAGAAATGGTAATTGATACTGATGATATCATCTTCTGTTGTACACCCCTTTGTAGTTGTAACAAACAGAATTAACATTGTTATTTATCATCCTCAGTTGTGCATCCCTTTGTACATGTAATAAATATAATTAACATTGTCATCTATCATCTGCGGCCTGGCATGGCCTAGCGCGTTAAGGCGTGCGCTTCGTAATCTGAGGGTCGCGGGTTCGTGCCCGAGTAGCGCCAAACATGCTCGCCCTCCCAGCCGTGGGGGCGTTATAATGTGCGGTCAATCCCAGTATTCGTTGGTAAAAGAGTAGCCCAAGAGTTGGCGGTGAGTGGTCATGACTAGCTACCTTCCCTCCAGTCTTACACTGCTAGATTACGGACGGCTAGCACAGATAGCCCTCGAGTAGCTTTGTGCGAAATTCCAAAACAAACAAACTATCATCTGCAGTTGCACACCCCTTTGCAATTGTAATAAACAGAATTAACACTGTCATCTATTATCTTCAGTTGTATATACTTTTGCAGTTGTAATAAAACAGAATTAAGATTGTAATCTTTCCTGTATGGCTTAACTCTAAGTATATTACCGCACAGTCGAGCAGTACTTAACGTATTTAGTAGCAGTCAGTACAAAAATATATACTTTATTGGACAGTAATTTGAAGAGATCGTTCTGAATGTCTTTTTCCTGAAGCGCATATGGATTTCAGAAGTTGCTTTGGTTTGTTTTGAATTTTGCGCAAAACTACTCGAGGGCTATCTGCGCTAGCCTTCCCTAATTTAGCAGTGTAAGACTAGAGGGAAGGCAGCTAGTCATCACCACCAACTCTTGAGCTTTTCGTTTTCCAACAAATAGTGGAATTGACGATCACATTATATCGTCTCCACGGCTGAAAGAGCGAGCATGTTTGGTGTGACGGAGATTCAAACCCGCGACCCTCGAATTACGAGCTGAGTACCTTAACCACCTAGTCATGCCGGGCCTTCAGAAGGTGTGAGGTATTTTATCATGACAGAATCAAATATGACCTTATGTTAAACAGATTTCTAGTAATTTCCGTTTTCGGTATGAGAGTCTCTGGCAACCTCGACGAAGAACAATATTTTGAGTTTCACGAACGTTTATCAGTGTAATAAATGGGTATTTGAATTACAATTTGACAATTCTCAGCATCTTGTTTAATTAGCTACAGATATTTCTTTATAATTGCTTGTTGGCCGGTTGAGATTAGTATTTTTCCAGCCTAGAAGCACCTCCACAAGATCTCGCTTCTTTTATGCCGACTTCGCACCAAAAAAAAACAAACTTAAACCATTGTTTTCGCACTTTTTCACTACTACACTGTCGCGTATTATACTTTGTTTTTTGCGAAGTTTCTTCCTTTATCGTGCTCAGGAATGTCAGTTTTCTGCAATTGTACTGGTCCAGTTTCGGAAAGCAATTGTCGTATCTTCGAATCGATTTTAGGTCAATTAGCTGGCTCACTCAAATCAACTACACAAGTATCCTCGCTTTCTAGCTAGCTTTTCATTTTAGAAGCGTCTGTGACTTCTTTAGTTCCAGGGACAATGTTATAACAACTTTGGCTTTGAAATCCTTCCTTATCTTCCCTTTCTGGTATTGAGAACAAATACCTTATATTTTCCATCATCCATAGGTTTTTCAATTTGTTTTTAAATGTTGTTTTGCTCACTTTTCGAAGTTCTTTAAGTTAAAAACAGTTTTAAGAGCATTTTTGTTCTGCACGCTTCTAGAAAATATTGATGACTTCGCACGCTGTATACATATATATATACCATTGTCCTGTTTTCCATAAGTTTGTAAAAACTTTCAGCAACATATTTTAAACAGTTTATATTCACGTTATCAAAAATGATGTTATCAGTGCACGATGACCTTGGTAAATGAATTCATCGGCAAATTTATTTTTATTTTGCAGCCTCTCTATTTTGCTGGGACCGGCATGGTCCGGAGGTTGAGGCACTTGACTCGTAATCCGAGAATCGCGAATTCGAGTTCTCATCACCTCAAATAAGAGTTGGCGGTGGGTGGTGATGACTAGCTGCCTACGCTCTAGTCTTATACTATTAAATTAGGGACAGCTAGCGCAGATAGCCCTTTTGCGCGAATTTCAAAAACAAACTCTTTTGTTATCATAAACATTGCCTGTTTTGCATATATCATAATGCCAGCTCTGACCGTATCACTTCCTTTGGTCACTAACAAGCTTTGTGCAACCCGCGACCTTCGGATTATGAGTCGAACGCGTTAACCCACCTGGCCATGCTGGGCCTTCATATTTATTCACTAGTTATTTTACGAGCCGAGAGCCATATCCAACAGGTCAGACCCATCTAAATACAAAGAAAATGAAATTACCCTGTGTAAGTATGAAGTTTTTTTCCATTATCACATGGCCCCGGCATGGCCTGGTGGTTAAGGTGCTCGACTCGTAATCGAAGGGTAGCGGGTTCTAATACCCGTCACACTAGACACGTTCGCCCTGTAAGCCGTGGAGGCGTAATAGTTTGACAGTCAATCGGACTATTCGTTGGTAAAAGAGAAGCCCAAGAGTTAGCGGTGATGACTAGCTGTCTTCCCTCCAATCTATTAGCCTACCAGTGGTACAACGGTATGTCTGCATAGTTACAACGCTAAAACTCGGGTTTCAATAGCTATTGTGGGGGAGGCACAGATTGTCTATTATGTAGTTTTGTGATTAACTTCAATCAAAGAAACAAACTCGACAGATTTACGAGAAATTAAAAAAAATTGAAATAAATGTACACTGATTTCAGTAAAAGGTTAGTTGAAAATACTTTGTTTTCACGTCTTTCATTGATAAATAATATAAAGCGAATGAAAATTTATATTACTACTGTTTATGGTTTCTGCATTTGTCTGAATATTATGTTATAGTGTGTTTATTTATATATCTATATTACGTATACGTGTGGTTGTATAACATAAAACATCAAAAACGGTTTCATAAATACGATAAAACTAAATATGTGGCCATTCCTCGAGAAATCAAAATACATCCAATATTATATTATTGAAAATACACAGAACTGCTCACAAGGAAAAGCCATTAAATTATCCGTGATGACGAGAAACCCACTTGAAATAAAAATGTATCCCAGGATGGCTGGTATGAATATTAACACTTTTACTGGTTTGGATATTAACACTTTAACTAATAAAACAGAGAACAACGTTTTGATCTTCTTAGGTCATCATCAGGTTAACAAAGAGAGAGTTTGTAACTGACCTCACACATCTAGATCAAGAACAAACAAACGGTAATAAAACCCAAGATACAACAAACTACAAAACCTTACACTGCTGCACACCATATATTCCCGACATCAACGAAAAAATAACCAACATTCGGAAAAAGCACAACATTCTAGTAAACACCAAAAGTATTAAAAAAACAGGTACAAAACTAAAATCCACACTATATAAAACATATAATGAAGAACACAACACCAACATTATTTATCAAATACAATGTAACAACTGCCACGACTTCGATATTGGAGAATGAAGCAGGAAAAAGGAAACCTGTTTCAAAAGAACACAAAAAAACCCTTTAGACGTTTCTGAACACTGCAAATCAAATAAACACAACATAACCATAGAAAATACCCACATATTAAGTATGGAAACAAATATAAACAAACGCAAAATCAAAGAAGCCCTACTTATACAATAACTAAAATAAAAATTAAACCAAAATAAAGGAATGCCTTTATATCTGTACCAATTAATAACCTAACATTTAACTGCAACGCCCCTTACAAATTCCGTACCCGTTTACACTGTCGTCCTTAAAAAATGTGTCTGGCAATGATCAGTTGTAAACTCTCTATTATTTGTTAACCTGAAAATGACCAAGGATAGTCGGAACCTTGTTCTCTGCTTTATTAGTAAAAGCGTTAATACCCGTACCAACCCATCTGAGATACAGATTAAACTATCGTTAAAATATTAGCCAGATCATAAATACACACACAAACGAAAAGAATAAACAATAAAATAAGGTTAATTCGTTTTATAAATATCTATTATGGGATTTGCAGAAGGTTCTATTTGCATACAAGTAACAGTTCCAGAAAAAGTAACAAGTGTCTTTTGATTACCATATTTATAACTGAAAATGTTATTCTAGCTACAACTAAACATAATATAGATCTATAATAGTTTTAGTTATGAAACTTTTATTTACAAATAAATTATATATGTATGTATATATATATATGTTATAGAAAAAGATAAATTGTAATACAAGCAGTCTCTGTGATTTAACTAACAAGTATTATATCGATTATAATAAACAACCTTAATATGTAACGTTAAAAGGTATTTTAACGTGAGTTTTAACTCATCTGCTCCGATGAAGCGCGGCTTAGAGTTTGCGTGTTTGGACTGTGAATCATATGCTTCGTAGATCGCGATCATTTGCGCTCTTTTAGGCTTTGGATGCATCATAAAAGCAACATTTTAAGTTTCACTATACGGCCGAAAAAGAGCAGTTCAACCGTTGACAGTACATACTGTTGACTAGCTGCCTACCTTAGTATCTTTCAGTTTAAAGTAAATGACAATTTGGAGCAGATAAACAGCCCTTGTATGTATAGCTTAACACAAGATTCTAAAATTAACTTTAGTAAAAAGCTTAAAGTTATGTTTCAACACTTCTCCGTTTTCAAGCAGAAGTGATCAATAAGTTTTAGTTAGATTAGTAGCCTGATAATTAATTACTGGTCATGAAGTATATTTTAGTCTTAAATATATGAATAATTTTACATTTTTGATGTAATCTTTTTCTAAATATTTTACTTAATAAACTCATTTCAGTCATTTAAATGATCTATGTCAAATTCAAAACATCAAAACTGAAAGCCCGGCATAGCCAGATGGTTAAGTCATTCCCCTCGTAATCTGACAGTAGCGGGTTCGAATCCCCGTCGCACCAAACATGCTCGAGATTTCAGCCGTGAGGGCGTTATAATGGTAAAGTCAAGTGACGACTAACTGCTTTCTCCCTAGTCTTACACTGATGAGCTAGGGACGGTGAGTGTAGAGAGCACAGGAGTAGCTTTGTCCAAAATTTAAAAAAACAACAACTAACAAACAATAAGCCCTCTATGTTCACAAAACTCACACAGAATTCGTTGACGTAGCGGTTGAAAAACGTATGCATATCAATTGTCTACAATATCACTATTGGTCAAATAAATAAAAAGGCTATTCTATAACATCTCGTAAATTAAAGTTATCGTAACCAACAATGTGTCGTTGTTAATGACAGCTATGCAGTTTTGTTTGTTTGTAGAGTTTCGTTCAAAGCTTAAATCCTCTACCATTACATGAAATGAGCTAGCCGTCTAATTTTGAAGTAACAGACTAAATGGAAGGTTGCTAGTCAACACTACCCACAAACAACTTGTTTTACTTTGTGACTTTACTTATTTGTTACCAACTAGAAACTAAAAGTGGGATTGTTCTTCCCAAATAACGTCCCACGACACAGTTTTTGGCACCACAGATATTAATTAATTCAAGTATGTAACTAACTTCACAGTTCTTTCACACAAAAGATATTAATTAAACTATGTAACTAACTTTACAGTTCTTTCCCACAATAGGTATTAATTCAACTATGTAAGTAACCTCGAAGTTCTTTGAATACAAAAAAATATTAATTCAACTGTGTAACCAGCTTCACAGTTCTTTGAACATAACAAATACTAATTCAACTATGTGACTAACCTCACAGTTCTTTGAATACAAAAAAATATTAATTCAATTGTGTAACTATGTGGCTAACCTCACAGTTCTTTGAACACAAAAAATATTAATTCAACTGTGTAACTAGCTTCACAGTTCTTTGACACAACAAATATTAATTCAACTATGTAATTAACTTCACAGTTCTTTGAACACAAAAAATATTAATTCAACTGTGCTATCAGCTTCACAGTTTTTTGAACACAACAAATATTAATTCAACTATGAAACTAACCTCACAGTTCTTTGAACACAACAGAGATAAATTCAACTATGTTACTAACTTCACATTCCTTTGACATAACAAATATTAATTCTGAATAAATTAACTTGTGTTTATTACACATATACTTTTTTTAAATTCAGGAATCATTGTTACTCTTGCACTGATTCTCCACATTTAATAGAGGACTGTGTAATTACTGCTGACAGCTTTCAACCGTACGGTTACTTTTAATCAATAATTAAACACTAGACAGATACCGCACTAACAGAAACCTGTGAAGTTGAATTTAATGGGTTTCATTACTATTTGTTCGTATTTTTTTCTCACCGACTGGCTATTTTTATTCCAATTCATAATATGATTTAGGACTGATAACAGTCAAAATTAGGATATCTGAATTTCCCTTACAAAATCGTAATATATAATTTTACTTATATTATACCTCATATAATTAATAGGGAATACTAGAAACAAGAAATATGTACTATTAATTATGTAATTATATACAATTACTTGTTTGTAAAAACTATAAACTTTACATTGAGATGAAGTACTCGGAAAAAAATCCATGTGTCAAATTAATTCCTATTTCCATTGGAAGTACCACAAAAAATTAAACTAAGTACTATGGTAATCAGGTACCTATTACTCCCAGTGGATCAGTGTTATATCTAAAGGAATATAAACACCGAAAACCGGGTTTCGATATCTGTGGTGGACACAGTAAACAAATATATTATATAAAAGAAAATGGAACATAAATTATTGTATGTTTCCTCAATCTCATTTAAGATTGTTAAAATCACAACGGCAATATTTGAAAATTAGCACAGAAATTAGTGCCGAACACATGTTTGCATTACGGGACTATAAATTCGTAGTATGATTAAACCTCTGTGATTTATTATGGTCTAGACAAAGAACAGTGTACACAGCACTAAATTACTCAAAAATTTAAATCAGACAAAAGATTAAAATATTAAACCAGTCTACTATCTTCCAAAAATGTTTGTCATATTCTACCTTTGGGCACATGCTGCGTAAAATTACATTGAACAGGTAAAGACACACATGTAATTAAATCCAAATTTAGTGTATATAACACAAATCAAAAACGCTTTCTTACGGGGTTTTGACTAAATAGAAACGCTCGCGATATTGTTATCGACCGAAAGAAAGATTTTTTTCTTTCTATACGTTTGCGCATGCATATTAGTTATACCACGATTAGTACAGGCTATTTTATCACACGTTTTTGAAATGGCTTAGAGTAAAGAGTATCGTGTGTTTTTTTTCCTGGTATTTGATATTTTCAACTTGAACAGTGCCTTTAATATACATAGGCTAAACCCCCATATCTAAGATATGACCAGACTGACCAGAAAGGGCAACTTGTCTTTAGAACTCAAAGTCTAAACAGATATTCATAGCCATATTAGCTGGGTTGACAGGTACAGGTATAATGTCTAGAAAGCTAAAAACATGGTGGTATTCAGCCAAATATTGGGGCTCGAATCTTGGACCTTTAAATATGCAAACTGCTAGAACAAGAGCGAATTTTCCCCAAATAATCAAAGTCGGGAAATATAACCCCATAAAGAACTTCTTATCGTTATGAACTGCTGACACTAATAGATACAATTTACTATGCAAAAACGGCCCGTTTGGGTTGAGAAAATATGTTACATAGAAGAGCAAACGTGTGAAGGTGACTTTTTATGTTCTTTGAATCTGGTTTCCATTTTTCTACTTGTTTCTCCAATATAGAAGTCGTGACAGTTATCACATTGTATTTTATAAATAATGTTGGTGTGGTGTTCGTCAGTGTAGTTCTTACATAGTATAGACATCAGTTTTGTGCCTGGTTTTTGAATAAATTTGGTATTAACTGGAATGTCATATTTTGTTACTAGTTTTTGCCAAATGTTGGTTATTTGTTTGCTGATGTCAGGAATATATGGAATACAGCAGTATATGGTTTCGTGATTTTTTAAATTCGTGAGATATATTTACTTTTGTTGGTTGATTTTGCTTTCTGTCTAGGTGTGTGCGTATAATGTTTTCTACGGTTTGTGGAGGAAACTTATTGATGTTGATGAAGTATTGTTTTATTTTGTCTACTTCATCGTTAATTTTATCTGCTGAGCATAGTTTTATGGCTGTGTTTATCTGGATTCTTAGTATGTTGAGTTTTTGTTTTGTTTCATGTGCTGAGTCCCAAGGAATGTATAGTCCAGTATGGGTGATTTTTCGGTGGATTTCTGTTTTGAATTGTGTGTCGATTCTTATAATTTTGAGGTTAAGAAATGATATTTGTTTGCTTTCTTCCTGTTCACATGTGAAGTTAATGTTAGGATGTATAGAGTTAATGTGATTGAAGAAATTAAGTATGTGTTCTGTAGATTTGAATCCCGCAACCGTGTCATCTACATATCTGTACCAGTATAGTGGTGGATGTAATGCTGTATTAATTGCTTGTGTTTCAATTTGTGTCATAAAAATATTGGCTAGAACTTTCTTAGTGAACCTGACGATGACCGAAGAAGGTCGAAACGTTGTTCGCTCAAATATTTTCTCAACCCAAATGAGCCGTTTTTGAATAGAAAATTCTCAACAAGTGGGTTTATCGACATCACTGAGATACAATTTAAATTTCCAAAAGAACAATTTGGTTTTTGCGCCATTTCTTCATTTCATTCTCTTAATTAATTACAGTTTTAAATAAACCACACTTCTCGAGACTTGAATTTGTAAAACGTGCTATATTAAAAATAGATTACATTTTTCATTTTCTTTTGTTTCAAAAAATGTTACGTTTGTGTTATTTTGAAAATATTTTAGTCACTAACAGAACAGGCGACACAATAATTTAGTTACTTTCATATTTTAAACATTTATTCTTTGTTGACCGCTTTATAACAATGCGTTAAAGATCATAAATGTAACAATAATTTATTCCTAATAGCAGAACTTTGAGTTAAAAAAGCATAATAATCCTAACAACATAATTAAATATGTTTGCAAACATTAATATCTAAATATTACCTTTTCTTTCAAAAGTATAAGCGTTTGAGTACTATGCAATATGTTTCTTGTACACAAATTATACATGTACATTTAGCAAAAATATATATTTCGTATGGTTTGTTTGTTTTTCTTATAGCAAAACCACCTGGGTCTATCTACTGAGTCCACCAAGGGAAATCGAACCCTGTATTATAAATCCGTACATTTACTGCTGTATTAACGGGGGGCATTTCGTTAGAAAACATTATTTTAACAGTAGGACATAATGTCGCAAACTTTCAGTTTTTTACTTTTACCTGCATTTTAGAAGCCAAACAAAGTTTCTTTTTTTTGTAATTTCGTTCAAAGCTACTCGAGGGCTATCTGTGCAAGACATCCCTAAGTTGGCAGTGTAAGACTAGAGGGAAGACAGCTAGTCAATATTGCTAACCGTCAACTCTTAGATGCAAAAAGTGAGTCCTACATCTAATAAGAAAGTTATGATTAAGCAAATGTGATTAAGTACGTTGTTTAAAAAAAAACGTATTTGAAAATTAATAAATTATTATCTGAAAGTGAACTGGTTTTTATTTTGTTTTTCCAAATAGATATCATATGAAACATTTTACGCAGAATTTATAAGCTTCAAGTCATATACTTTCCATAGCCCAACTATATCAATGGGACATATTGATGATTATGGGCGTTATTACACCTTGTGGGGAGAAAATATGACTGATTTATTTTTAATAGCCCAGGTATATCGCGTTTCATTAAAATATAGTTTGCCAAGGTATTTATCTAGGTCTAGCTGTTATTGTTATACACAGTTTTTGTATTGGATAATAAAACATAAGCTAATATTCGGTTAGAAAAAAATTTTAATTTGAAGTCTGCAACTTTCTGGAATATTAATTTCCACCAGTTAAATAAATATTTGGTTAGTGAGTATCAAAAGATGCGCCAAGAAAACTCAAAATGTAAAGTTCTGGTAGCACTCTATAATGCAATAACTATAGTAAATTGTGAATAATAAATAGTCCAGCAACTATTATAAATAGTAAAAATTAATAATAAGGAAATGATAGTAAAATACGAACAATAAATAGCCCAATAACTATTGTAAATAGTTAACAATAAATAATGCAGAAACTATAGTAAACTTTGACCAATAAATAGTCCAATGACTATAGTAAACTGTGAACAATAAAATCCGTAACCTTTATTACTGCGCTTCACAACAGGTATTACATTGTGATGTTATGGTACGTTTACGAGCATTAATGGTTTTACACAGTATCCATGCGTTATTTGAAAATTTATATTAAAGTTAAAATGATGCCATGAACAATAAAAGCAAACACTAGTAGAAGACATTAAGATAGAACGCTTTTATTAGCTGGGTTTCATATAACTCAAGACGTATGTATATGAAAAACGTAATAGTGTTGAAACTAAAGCGAATCTATTTTAAAGTGTAGTACTAATGATGTCAAAATATACAATGAAAATATTATCATATTTTTATTATATAGAAAACACGTTCCATTTTTAAAACACTAAGCTATAAAATGGACTAGGTTTCTGATAAACAGACAAGTCTGCAGGTATAAAAGACTTGACTGATATATACGGCGTATTTATTTCACCAGAAACACGTTACTTAATTTGTAATAAGTGGCTCACTAAAGTAACAGCCCAAACTTTGCTGTAATGATCACAAATCTCCGTTTTTAAACCAGCTCCTAGCTTATTTTAATGTGATAAAACTAATATCTATCTGTCAATGATTTAAATTAACAGCTTAGTTAAGTTCTATTTCTCTTTTAATTATTTCGTATGAATTACTTAAAACGTTTTTTAATATAAAATAACGATTTCATGAAAACTAAAAACAGACATCTCAAACTTATTTGGTGAAAAAAGTAGACACAAACACAGGTATATATACTGGATCAACCTAATTAAGGTCTATCATGACCTGGATTTAAGGTGCTCGCCTAGCAATCTGCAAATCGTGGGATCAAAACCCGTCACCAAATATACTCGCCCTTTCAACTGTTGGAACGTTATAATGTGACGATCAACTCCACTCTTCGATAAGACCAGCCCAAGAGTTGGCAGCTACTGATGTTGACTAGTTGCTTTTTCTCAAGTCTGTCTCTTACAGATTAAAGAAGGCTATTGCAAATAAATAGTTCTCTGGTAACTTTACACAAAATTCAACAAACAAAGAATTATTCTAATTATCAAGTGATGTATTAGTTACACAAGACAGTTAAGACACTGGCTGAATTGATTCTTATTGTTAATTTTATTATGTCCCAATAACAACAAATTGTGCTTGTCACTAATGAGATTTATTCGTTTGTTCACTTGCAGTTAAGCACAGAGCTACATAAAGGGCTAGCTGTGATCAGCCTACCACGGGTATCGAAGCTAGGTTTCTGCGAGGCTAATATTACAAAGTTCTGTTTATTTGCTAGTTCGCCAGTTGGAATGATCATAAATTATATTTAAGTTAAAAATGAATAATAAAATAAATTAGTATCTAGTGTTAATAATAATAATGTCTTATCAAACTTTACGATAATTTAAATTTCGAAATGGCTTAAATAAAATTGATAATAATTATATTTTGTTTATTTAATATAGTCGATACCATAGCAGTTATTATTCATCATCATCATCCAACTGATGATAAAAATAACGCCAAGAACACTATCAAACCATCTTCAAATGTGTCAGAACTTTGTAGATTCTTGTAACAGTAAAAAATACCTAAATGTGACGGTGAGTTTCTTTTTGTTATAGCAGTATTTTGCTTGGTTTAGTCAGCGCCTTTATTTTGTTTAGCTTTCAAACGCTACTTTCGTTGTATTATTGGAATAATTCAGAAGTGATAGACTTGAGGAAAAGTAACTAATCAACACCGACCACTGCCAACTCTTGGGCTGTTCTAATCGAATAGTGAGGTTGTCCATCAAGTTATAACGTTCCCACGGTTGAATGGGCGAGTATATTTGATCCCTATGTATATAGCTTGTGCAAATGGAATTTCTAGGACACATCTGCACGAGGAATGGGATAGAGAAACAAATGCTATGTGGAAAAATAGAAGGGAGGAAAATCAGAGGGTGTCAAAGAACAAAATATATCGACAGCCTCAATAAATATGTAACCAAGAACTCAATGAGGAACATCGAGTTGATAAGGAGGATTGACAACAAAGAAGTTTGGCACGCCATGGTCGTCGATGTCTGTCGCAAATTTGGCACATGAAGAAGATATAGTTTGTGAAATACCAAATTATCTTTTTTTATTGTGGTTGTCGTGCTTGCATTTATTATTTCCTTTTATCGTTTAGTTTATTTATAATTTTTAGTTGCATTAAACTTCTAACTCACCTTCAACATAACAATTTCTGTTTTGAGTAAATATATATATATGAGTATAATGAAAATGACACCAGCTACCCTAGCGGTGATGTACAGATGCTATTAATAAAGTAGAAGACTATATAAACTTATGACCGCATGAGAGTGACTCTCATGACCTCTGCGACAAAAATAGTCTGCCAAAAATTTCACTAAGAGAGAGCAAGAGAACTTGAGATACTTATTGAAGAATATAGCTATATCTGTTTGTTATTCGACATTGTTATCGGTACTGACATTGAATAGTATTGTTGAAATACTGTATTGCCATATTTAAGGAGGGTAAATTTTGCCCCCCACCCACCCAGTGGCACAGCGGTATGTCTGCGGACTTATACACAAAAAACGGGTGTACTTTGATTGATAAAAAAAAAATTACAGTCACTTTAAATGTAAAGAAGTAAAGTTGTCCAAATAAAAATTTTGCTGTTTACATTTTTTTCATTACTTATTCCTCAAATTATTTGTAAGTCCATTTATGTTTTAGTTAAAGCGTCAACTCTAATACTATTTGGGTTTAACAATTTATATCAAACAACAATACCGTCAATATTAAAACTGCTCCCACTTATCACTGCTGGAGTTTCTTATATACCTTACATAACCAATTAGTGATTGCACGAATTGTGTTTTCATAATTTTTTTCACTGAGTGCTTAAACAAGAAAAAACAAAATCCTTTAGAATGGTGCATGCAGTATATGGACCCCATCGTCAGTCAACGATATAAAAAAAATAATCATTTGAGGGTTAGTTCCCATTCAGTCTAAAGAAAGCGGTAAAAATATAAACTATTCTCGAGCTCACACATCTTTTTTAATATTATGAAAGAATCGTAATATCATTCGGAAGTATATTATTAAAATTTGCAAGTTACCATTACAAAACAGGTCTCCTAAAACTGGATCGGAGATATACTTAAACCAAAACGTTTTAAAATCATTAGCCAGTTGAACTTTTACAAACAGCATTACACGTGATATAGACAAATGTATTACGTTTGTACGGACTGAATATCGATCGTTCTCATAGTAACTTATACGGTTACATAAGTGTCATTAACAACTAGTTACTTTTTGTCTTTATTAAGTACTAATTACCACCCAGTGACACAGTGGTATGTCTACGGATTTTCACACTAAAAACCGGGTTTCAATACCCGTGGTGGGCAGAGCACAGATACCCCATTGTGTAGCTTTGTGCTTAATTTTTAAAACAAACAAGTACTAATTATTAAGTAGCTTATACTCTAGATGTCAGCTGCTCATGTAATTCAGTTTTCAGGGAAGATCTGAGAAAAAATATATGTGGTGACATGTGTTGGATTTCGATCCTGGGTCGTCTTATTAGAAAGACCAGTGTGCTCTGTGAGAGAGAACACGGACTACTGGATAACTAGATTCTAATAGCAAAATTAATAACTTATTATTATTTACGATTAAGTAATCATATGATAAAGAACGTCAAAAGTGTTTATAAAAATGCTTCACACTAACAACACATTGTTATTTTCCCAAAGTTGAAAACAAGAGCTAAGTTTGAGATGAACTAGGAAATGTTTTGTTTTACTACAAGCTGAACTAGTCTAGAATACTATGTTTTAAGATGCCATGTTATGTTAGCATGCTAGTTTTCCATTTGTTTCACATTAATATTTTATTTTAAATATTCATTGTTATTTTTATTTTAAGTTAAATGTTTCAAAAGGTAATAAATTTATTGACAAGAATTGTTTTATATGTAGTTACTTGCTTGTAGCAAGATACTCAAACTCAAGTACATTAATGTATGAATGAGTTCTTCACACTTTTAACTAAATTAGTTTCAAAACCACTCGCGTGATACGTGAATAAAAACGTGAAATTTCAAGAGATGTCTGAAGATTTTTCTTCTATATACAACAATAAAGTAATATATATTACTGTTTCAAGGAAATACTGAAATTTTACCAATAGCTATAGTTGATTTTGAAAACTAACGATAATAACTCAACAGTTGCACAACATTTTCTGAAGCCTAATTTGGTAATCACCAAATAAAGCCGTTTTAATATATAATGCTACAACTTCACTTCTGTTAAAATTAATTTGAGAAAACACGCTTAAGTGTTTTATACCAGAATTACGGTGTCATCTGGTATAGTAATAATACTCCTAAGTTGGTGTGAAATCCTGGCCAAGCACTTATTTATTAATTGTGTTTTGGTAAGTGCTGAATTTATTTCTAAGTGATGTTATTATTGAATAGATTGTTTTTTATTGTTGAACACTGACTGCAGTGGGGTGTTCAGTTTAGACGTGCATACTTCTATAGTAATAACACTCCTAAGTTCAATTTTTTTCCTCGTATTTTTACTTTAAATATTATAGTTTATGAAAGCTTGTTTATACGTAAAGGAGACTGCACACAAGAAAAGTATACTTTTAAAATATAAATGTCTGATATAAAATGTCTTAAAATAATAAATGTGTTTACGAAAATGACTAGACTGAATTATATTAATAAGGAATACAAACACTGTAAATATTTGACGAATATACTGTCTGTTATCTTTCTCAAGTACTACCAATACATATTTAAAGATATTCAAGCTCTACAATTGAAGAAAACAAATTAACGTGGTTCTGATTGAACATTATTCTTCTACAGTCAGGCATAACAGTCAATAACCTGAGCTCAGTTGAGTAGGAGTTAAATAAATTACATTAAATAATCGGTAGATGGAAATTATTTTGCAATTTTCCAGGAAACGAGTTTTCATACTACATAACACTATGTCTGATTATGTCATAAAACTATTCCTCAGTATCAGTGTTTCTGGTTGTTAAACTGAGAGATACAGATATTATTATAATCCAAGGAGTGTATATAAAGATATATAAGAAAATACTGGGAAAATTTGGTATTTCTTGTTTTTAGCCTTATCTGCCTGGAAGACTTGCTCGTGCGTGAGAAGATTACTAAAGTTTACGAACGCTGCTCTGGAAGTTAAGCTAGCAGAAATGTTTTGTCTTGGATTGTGAGGCAAACCTAAGAGTCCTCTTTGATTCTCCTGTTTCCAGCCTTTAATAACCGTGTAATCAAATATGAGCCGAAAGAATAAAAACCTTGCACCGAAAGGGAGAGATTATTTTCATGTGAAAGGCAGAAGATGGAGGCTTAGTAAACAGAGATTGATGAGCTTAAGGTTTGTTTTCGTTCATAGTCTGAAGAAATCCCGCTATAATTAACATGTCTGATGTCAACTCATAACAGGATTATTACGAAAAGAAGATATCACCTAATTATGAAGAAACTCTCAGGATACGTTGTTATAGGGACGTTGGCAACTTGCTAACATTTGCTAATCGTGTGACCTAGACAAATAGTCTTACTTTAAAGTCATCCGAATGCTGATTTCCAATTATTATCCATTATTTTAACCACGAGCTGGCCCAGCACGGCCAGGTGGCCAAGGTACTCAACTCGTAATCTGAGGATCGCGGGTTCGAATCCCGTCACACCAAAACATGCTTACCCTTTTAGTCGTTGGGGTATTATCACTATTCGTTGGTAAAAGAGTAACCCAAGAGATGTCAGTGGGTAGTGATAAGTAGCTGCCTTCCATCTAGTCTATACAGGGTGTTCGGAAAGTCACTGTGCACTTATATATTTATAAACAGACGAATCTGCACAGTGACTTTCCGAACACCCTGTATAAGACTAGAGGGAAGGCTAGCGCAGATGTAGCCCTCGTGTATCTTCGAGCGAAATTCAAACACAAACAATAACCACGAGCTCGTAACAGCTAGGTGGATGCAGGTTAAGGCTCGAAACAAATCGGACGTTCTTTGTCTGGCTCTTGTTGAAGGCGATTTAGGCTTAAAATTTTTTTACTAAAAATATAAGAAGAGGAACTTAAATTTAATTTATTTCTCATCAGGACAACACATCGCTCAAAGAACTCACTGAGTATTGCTGAAATCGGCGACAGAAGAGCGGGAAACCGCAAAGATCTCGACTACGGGTCCAATAAGACCTACAAAAGAAATGGCGGGAAAAGCCGTTACGGCTGAACAAAAGATGAATACAGGTAAGGCAAGTTAAACTGGTGGCAATAACATTAATAATTCCCCATTGCTAGCTCTTTGTAGTTTGGCAAAAAGGGAATTAAATACCGTAAAGAAAACAAAAAAAAAAAATGTAATTAAAAAAAAAGTAAAGTTAAGCGATAGTTGATTAAAGAAATTAATTTTTCGAAAAACTCCGAATTTGAAGAACAAGCAGTGATGGCTACTAATACTGAGGTAGAGGTAGCTACTCCTGCAACAAAAGTAGGTAGTTTAAGTCCCGTAAATGTAATGCAACAAAACTTAAAAACTAAGGATGTTGATATTACACCAGTGAATAATGTACAAAAAAATGACACGGACAGTGATCGAGACTTGGAGGACCAAGTAAAAAACAAAACAAACAACTAACCACAGTACTATCTTAAAGACAAGACCACCACAATATGCGGTGATAATAGAAGGCATTCCAGGTCAGTATAATCAATCCCTGCTTGCCATAGAGGTAAAAAGATGCAAACCTAATGTTAATATAGTTAACATTATAGTTTGCCAAGAGGCGGTGTACTTGTTCAAGGGCATGATGTTGTCGATCTCAACAGACTACTTAAAGAATGGCCAACAGATGCCTTTAAACCTGGAAATATTAAAATCCACCTTCCAGGAAGTAAGCCGCAACCAAAAGCAATTGTGGTAAGAGGGGTTCATCAGACGATTGACCTGGACCTAGTTAAACAGGCACTTGACGAACAAAACATACCACACACAAAGACAGAAAGAATTATTTCTAAGAAAACACAAACACCTACAAACCTGATAAGAATTGACATTGATGACAGCTACAACATTCAAAATTTAATAAACAACGGAATATTGCTCTGGTATCAAAAATACCAAGTTGAGCAATTGAAAACTCCGGCAATTGTTGTAACACAGTGTTACAACTGCCAAAGATATGGACATGTTTCAGCAGCCTGCTTAGCATCACCGAGGTGCTGCGGATGCGGCGGGGAACACCATATCAACCAATCCAAAAAAGAAAAAGAAACGCCTAAATGTTGTAACTGTGGTCAAACCCACACAGCAAATTACAAAGGCTGCGAAAAATATAAACAAATAAAGCAACGTATTTATCAGATAAGAACACCAACAGAACAGAATCAACCGAAAACAAGCAGCTTACCTGAAACAAGTACATCAACAGAACTCAATAAAACAACAAAAACCACGTATGCAGAAATGTTAAAAGGAAAAGAACCACATAAACAACAAGCACAGAAGACTAATACACAGAACAAGAACACATTAACACAAACACAAAAACCAAAAGAAAACAACATCACCATACAAGAAACGAATATTAACACAACAGAGAAAACAAGCCTGTTTTCAACTGTTTTCAAAAATGTAATAACTGATTTTATAACAGAATATACCAAACCAAACCAGACAACTAACTTTCTAGAACTACTGATCACTATCTCCATAAAGCACATCACACCTCAACCAGACAGGTACCTCATACATGATGAAGAAAATCCTAAAATTAACATATATTTCAAATATAAAGAAAAATAAATTAAAGTAAAATATGTATGTATATAAACTTTAAATCTTATATTTATAGTTTACATATTTATGTATTTAAAAAAAAAATTGCCACCAGCTAACTTGACCTACTGTGAATAATAGACTATAAATGGACATTGCCCTGAGAAGGACCTAACATATGTTATATGGTGATGTATGTTAGGGAAAATAAGTACAGGAAGGAGGAAGAGGTCAAAGAGAACCTGACCCTCCAGGGCAAAATACCCAGATACAATTGATCCATCGTAACAGCTACAAACATACAACCACAATTAAATAGAA
Source organism: Carcinoscorpius rotundicauda (assembly GCA_011833715.1). Taxonomy (NCBI): domain Eukaryota; kingdom Metazoa; phylum Arthropoda; class Merostomata; order Xiphosura; family Limulidae; genus Carcinoscorpius; species Carcinoscorpius rotundicauda. The sequence continues at coordinate 52,289,819 of CM022399.1, read as the reverse complement.
TTAGTGAATACTGTGAAAAATATAGAATTAAAATAAACACAGCAAAAACTCAGCTCGTAGTCTTTACGAAATCGACAAAACACAGAAAACAACAGCCAGAAATATATATGAATGGCACTCTACTCCAGATTGCCCAATCAGCAAAATTTTTAGGTCTGACTTATGATTCAAAATTAACTTGGATCAATCATGTCAACGAAATTAAAAATAAAATTTGGCGAAGAACCAACTATGTAAGGAGTCTAACTGGTAAACACAGTGGAGCATCTACAGATAACATTTTGAAAATATACAAAACATATATTAGACCAGTAATAGACTATGCAGCTCCAGCATGGGTAACTGTAAGTAATAAAACAATCAAAACTAAACTACAAACAATCCAAAACACACTTCTCACAACTGCATACAGAGTCCCGAGATCAATATCATCTAAATTCATTCATAAATACTCGAACATACCAACCATATCAGATTGACTCCTAAATATTATAATTAGGTACTTTAACAAAAATTGGATGAAAAATGATTTATTATGCGAACTAGACAAGTACCTCATACATGATGAAGAAAATCCTAAATATATCTCCCCAATTAACATATATTTTAAATATAAAGAAAAATAAATTAAAGTAAAATATGTATGTATATAAACTTTAAATCTTATATTTATAGTTTAAATATTTATGTATTTTTAAAAAAATGATACTAATAAAATAAAATAAATAAATAAATTGCTACCAGTTAACTTGACCTACTGCGAATAATAGACTATAAATGGACATTGCCCTGAGAAGGACCTAACATACAAACAGTTAGGGAAAATAAGTTCAGGAAGGAGGAAGAGGTCAAAGAGAACCTGACCCTCCAGGGCAAAATACCCAGATACCATTGATCCATCGTAAGAATCTCCTCGCCGAAAAGCAATATAACGATTTCAAGTAGGCATTGTTTTAAATACAACGGACAAGTTCAGTTTTGAACTTATAAACTTTAAATTTCCAAATATGAATATTCCACCTAAGTTGTGTTACAGTTTTTACTATTTACAGTTTATTAAATACAATAAACCCTGTTTAACATTACAGTACTCCTTAAATAGATAGAGCTCGTAAACTCACTTTCATTTTTCACAAACGAACTTTTTACTGTCGCATTCTAAACATACGATTCATTCATTTCTGTGAAATTTAACAATATTCTTGCTATATATTACGCGTTATAATGTTTAAAATTTAACAACATTCTCACTATATATTACGCGATAGAATGTGTAAAATTCAACAATATTCTTGCCATATATTATGGGTTAAAAGTTTTACAGAATATTAAGATTTTTAAATAACTTCCACGTTTACACTTTAATTACTTTACAAGTTGTTTAGGGCAATAGTGAATTGCTTTAATTTATTAATTACCATTGGTTTTACTTTCTGTTAATTTAAGCTCTCTAATGATATAACAATTCCACATATATTATGGCATTATGTCACTATCTGAGTTACTCAATTCCTGCTAATTGCTTTTTTAGCATCATTACGACTGTTGTAACTTCCATTTATTTTTGCATTTTCTCGAAGCTCAAAGAGTTTACATTTCATCTTTCACAAAATATTTATTTAGCTCCACGTGTTATGTGAATGTCGTGTTGTGTTTAAATTTCCATATCTATTATTTATATTTCCATATTTATATTATTGTTTCAAAGTTTAAACAATAAAATACGTTGTTATTCATATAAAATAACATTTAGAAATTTCTAGAATTAAGTAGATCGATCATTCGACTGTAAACGAAAATGTATGGCGGCCTAGTGTCTAAGACGTCGAGTCTCGTGCAAGAACGGACATGCGCGGATTGCTCTGGAGTTCTGTGGAAGTTACGCGATTGTTCGAGAAAAGTAGGCGTACTAATATATAAACAGACGGAGACGCGAGAAATAGAAGAGAGTCAGACATTAGTTTTGTTCAAAACAAGTGATGTTGTTTTTCGTTTGAGAAAGTTTAAACGTTTGCTGTGTGTTAATTCAACTTGGATTTGTGACTGAAGTTAGATCTACAGAAGCTGTGATTTTATTTCGTCAATCTTTACGATTCATTCGAATTACTGGTTATACTGAAAATCAACACGTACAGAACTGTTTAGGGGAGAACGAAGTGGAAAATGAGAAGTTGAAACATTCATCGAAAACACCGTAAAAAGAACTTCGTCATTCTCCATTCAAACTTCGAAATTTCTTCGTGGGACCAAACTCACACCCTAGACTGGAATTTTAGATTTCTAATCTGGACTTTTGGACTTTCATTCTAGATCATATTATTAGATACAGGCCAGTACCATTTTGTATTGTAATTAATTTTGAAGGTTTAAACTGAATATATGTCATTGTTGTTATATAATTCATGTTATATTTGTTACATATATAATAGTTTATTGCAAATAAATTATATAAGCTGTTATCTGTGTCTTTCTGTTGCGTTCAGTCTACATACATAAAAAAACGTAACACACGTGTTTTATTAAGTGATAGTTACGTTAGACATACCTCATAACATGTTTAAAGTATTGCTTTAACTACATTTAAGTTATATTTTTTATCGCAAAACCAATATTCTAGCTATTTATTGCATCATTCTGGTATTCGTTTAATTTATTACTTTGTATTTTCATGAACATTTTTTTTGGCTGTATTCGTAGTAATGTTCTGTTAATTACTCCACACCTTAATATTAGCATATGCACTGGTAATTAAACCCAGATATCGGCCTTCTGTAAAGGAACACTGTCGAAGCTGTTTAACGGGCATTCGTTCGTCACAAGATATTTTTAGGAAGAATTATGTAAAGTCATGTTTATAAACAGTGATAATAATGTTACGTTGTTCAACGAACATTAATTCTATGAGAAAAGTCAGAGCCAACAGCTAGGTTTATTCAATTGTTTCTTTGTCGCTACTTTCATTTACATTATCGCTTACAAAGTAAACTATGCCTATTTTTATTACTTTGTAATTTAAGTTTTTATTACGTATTTTCACTATAGAGATTGTTTAGCATTGTAGTTTAACGCGTATTTAGGACTAACCTAAATCAGCCGAAATTCGCGAGATATTATTGGTATTAATGCTAAAAATATCGCAAACGAGGATACCCAACTGTTGAAACAATACATACTAATTGTTACATGTAAAAGCGTAAGAAAATTATTTTAAGTAGCTTTAACTCTCTAAATAGGAGGCTAAAGTTATTTCAATAACGTACATTCGCCACAAAGTTTTCTTTATATTCATGGATTACACGTCGCACTGCAGGATTTCAAAACGTGTTATTCTCAAGGAAACTTGGGTTTAAACTTATAGATTAAAAATCTGCTTATTACTTATAATATGTTTACATTTAAAGATATGGAAGAAAATGGCTAGCAAGCATACGAGTGGTTTCAGTCAACAGCATATGAAAATGGTTGAAATTATGGCTATCACTTCTGTATTTTCACTACGTAAAATGTCTTATCAATTGATAGACAAAGAATGATTTTAAACAAAGTATTAAACACTTAACATATATTGCTATAATTTAGTTGTCTTACACTATGTAATTTGAAATTTCACTGTATAAATTCTGTTAAAAATGATTTATTTTCTCACTTGAGTTGTTTTGTGTTAAGGTGATACATAATGGAAGAAGGTGGGAGTTAGAAATAGCAGGTAACTTTCGTTTATGTTTTAATCCTTTACGTTTACTATTGAACAAGAAGAGAGCAACAAACGTTGAAGAAAAAGCAATGTTTTATGACACCCGATGATTTTATTAAAATTAAATGATTCTATTAAGAATGGCTGGAGAGACGTAGAAAGTATATTTCATTGTGAAAACATAACTCTCTATATACATGCACATACACACACATATATATACATGTATATCACTTGCTACCTAACCTAAATCTCCTGAGCTGGCCGAACCTCGGTATGATATTATAAAGAATACAATCGAACAGCACCATTTAACGAATGAATGCAGTACCATTATAAGTATTTGTTAAATAACATTATACAATCTTAAAAAGACCAATGCCAAACAAGAAATTAATTTGTAAGTTATTTTCTAGATTTAATTTAGGTAACTTATTTTGACCAAAGATTAGTAACAATCAAGTGGCTCAGTACACAACCAGTGATCTTCATGTATATGACATCAGACAAAATGTTTTTGACAAGCTTTCAAGGTTATTAATTTAATGTTAATGTGTCTAAGTAGTCAGGAGTGAATCCAGAATATGAAGTTAAGGGAACTGGGAACGACTTTAAAATACATTTTTCACCATAGTCGAACATGTAAATATACAAAACCACAAATTTATGAGCTTCTGTGATATGTTTGATATACGTTAAAATATACTATTATTTACAAACTAAAAGAGACCATAGACATTAGAGTTGACATATTATCATTTGCATTTGTTAATCTTTCTAGAGTAATAACAGAATAGAATAAGAAAGATTATAAATTTGCAGCGAAGGTGTGAAACATAACAGGAGAATCAGTGATGTCGAGAAACCCACTTGTTGAGAATTTTATATGCAAAAACGGCTCGTTTTGGGTTCAGAAAATATTTTAAATAGAAGAGCGAACAACGTTTCGAACTTCTTCGGTCATCGTCAGGTTCACAAAGAAAGAGGTAACTGACCGGAAGCTGACCACATGTTTGGAAGGGGTTGTATAACTGAGTGTCGCAATGTAGAGGGCGCGGTTAGATGTTTGAATATATAATAATCTATAATATTAATATAGGTATAATGGCGTTCCTTTATATTGGTTTATTTTGGGTTTAAGTTGTTGTATAAGTAAGGCTTCTTTAATTTTTCGTTTGTTTATGTTTGTTTCTTTATTTAATATTTTAGTGTTTTCTAAATATACGGCATCCCCAAACCTCATAAACCAGATTGTCCATTACGACCAATAATGTCAACATATGAATCGTTTAATTACAATCTTGGTAAATACATAGCATGGGCATTCTCCAAATATACAACATCAGCCAGCTCATTCATCAAAGACTCTTTTAATTTCAAGTCTAATCTAAATCAACTTAATCATAAAGCCTTAATGGCCAGTTTCGATGTTATATCACTCTTCACAGAAGTTCCAACAACAGAAGCCTGCAAGATAGCCTTAGAACTTTATATTCGAGACCCTAACCCAATTATAGACATTCCCAGTAACCAGTTAGCAACCCTCATAGAATTCACCACAATAAAGACAAACTTCATGTTCAACAACCAAAACTATATACAAACAAATGGCCTAAGCATGGGCAACCCAGTATCACCAGTTCTAGCCAATATTTTTATGACACAAATTGAAACACAAGCAATTAATACTGCATTACATCCACCACTATACTGGTACAGATATGTAGATGACACGGTTGCGGGATTCAAATCTACAGAACACATACTTAATTTTTTCACTCACATTAACTCTATACATCCCAACATTAACTTCACATGTGAACAGGAAGAAAGCAATCAAATATCATTTCTTAACCTCAAAATTATAAGAACCGACACACAATTCAAAACAGAAATCCACCGAAAAATCACCCATACTGGACTATACATTCCTTGGGACTCAGCACATGAAACAAAACAAAAACTCAACGTACTAAGAAACCAGATAAACACAGCCATAAAACTGTGCTCACCAGATAAAATTAACGATGAATTAGACAAAATAAAACAATACTTCATCAACATCAATAAGTTTCCTCCACAAACCGTAGAAAACATTATACGCACACACCTAGACAGAAAGCAAAATCAACCAACAAAAGTGAATATATCTCACGAATCAAAAAATCACGAAACCATATACTGCTGTATACCATATATTCCTGACATCAGCAAACAAATAACCAACATTTGGCAAAAACTAGTAACAAAATATAACATTCCAGTTAACACTAAATTTATTCAAAAACCAGGCACAAAACTAAGGTCTATACTATGTAAGAACTACACTGACAAACACCACACCAACATTATTTATAAAATACAATGTGATAACTGCCACGACTTCTATATAGGAGAAACAAGTAGAAAAATGGAAACCAGATTCAAAGAACATAAAAAGTCACCTTCACACGTTTTCGAACACTGCAAGTCAAATGGACACAACATAACCATAGAAAACACTATAATACTAAATAAAGAAACAAACATAAACAAACGAAAAATTAAAGAAGCCTTACTTATACAACAACTTAAACCCAAAATAAACCAATATAAAGGAACGCCATTATACCTATATTAATATTATAGATAAAATTATATATTCAAACATCTAACCGCGCCCTCTACATTGCGACACTCAGTTACACAACCCCTTCCAAACATGTGGTCAGCTTCCGGTCAGTTACCTCTTTCTTTGTGAACCTGACGATGACCGAAGAAGGTCGAAACGTTGTTCGCTCTTCTATTTAAAATATTTTCTGAACCCAAAACGAACCGTTTTTGCATATAAAATAACAGGATAATATTTCACTCGTTACTGCAGGAAAAACATTGCTTAATGAAATATAATTATATCTCCTTTACATTCTCCCCGGATAATTGAGATATATAGTATTTACTTCTTGACTGGGAAATTTGTTACACATAATTTAAAGCTGTCTCAGTTTCGTTATATTCTGTGAAGAAAGACGTGTAACCCAAGTGAAATCAGAATTTAAATACTAATAATATTATATTCACTTATCACTGACATCTTTAGGTTAGACGTTTAGAAAGCATTCACACCAAGGATTGTTATTTGTGTTCATAAGAGTCAAAACCCAAACTACGTTTGATGTATTAAAAGTGCAGTCAGTAAATGTTCTAATGTGTAGATTGGAAGTGACTTCTGTCTCGCTACACGCTTGGGTTTGTTGATTAGAATCATACCTTTGTCATCTGGAACAAAACTTTCTCTCTCTCTCTCTTTCTCTCCCTCTCTCTCTATATATATATAATGATATATATATATATACATATATATATATCACAATTTTTTTGACTTGACAAACATTTTAACATAACATGTATTCGATATAAGCAAAACACTCCCATGTCATGATCAATTCATAAGTTGTGCAAGAGTTTAAATATTAAGATCAAAATATACTGCAAAGTTAAAGACAAAACTATCTAGTCCTTGCATCAGATTTACCACTCCTTCTAGGATAGTTACATGGAAGAAAAGTTTAAAGAAAACCTCCAAGGATAATTACACGAAAGAATGGTAATGAAAAATTGAACTTATTATTTTAAAATAATTTTTTAAAATTGTATTCAGAGAATATCGGTAATTCTGATATCTTATAATTTGTTTAAAAAAAACAATATAGGGAAAATCTGACGAGTTTTTTAAAAATATTTTTTTCCACTTGTAATAACTACAATATGTTTAATTATTCTGTCACCCGCTAGGATGAAATTAAAAGCAAAAGTGGAAAGACTTTTATAACACAATCCGTATTTTTATATTTAGATAGTACAAATAAATATAATGTGAGATTTAAATCGAAATAATGAAAAAGTCTCCATTATTGTTTAGAAAACCATCACCTACGAATATTAAACATATATTTTCTTAACCAATACATTCATTTCAAGTCTGCCAGCATGTTGCTCAGATATTTTTTATCTTAATCACACACTTAAGCGATTTAAATTAACTTAACTGGTTTCTCCATATTTGTGAAGTTAAATTGTTAAGAAGAGTTTTTCGATTAATTGAAGTTATAGGTTGAAAACAAAAACGTTTCTAAACTATTTTAAGACACACTCGCTTAGCTTCTTCATCTGACCTTTCACAGTTCTTCAGATGTAGTACAATATTATAGAAAGTTTGAAAACGTGAAATCTTTCACAATCCTTATGTATTTTAAAGGAAAAAAGTATGATATTGTTAGTAAAGTTACTGTAGTGAACTGTAAATTCAGGTAAAGACTGTTCACTCTATTATGAGTTTTCCTGATAGTTAACAGCTTTTACAAAATTCCAAATGGTGTGTTTAGGATACCTGTACAATATCCATTCCCTTCATAAGACTAATTTCATAAAAACCACTTTGTAGCACTTATTTTTGCTATACCCTTTTGGAATCAAACACCATTTTCGAAATATTTATGTTTTGAAATACGATTATGACACCCAGTTCTTTCATAATTTTAGTACGACATTAAACACTTTCAAGACGCTAATATAACAACAAGTGTTTCAGAATACCGTTTTGATAACAATATATTTACGATACAATTGTAACAGCTAAACCTCCCCATTATTATATGGATCATCCGAATAGCATCACTATAAACCTATTACCTTCACGAGACTATTTCAAAATCAAATACCTCCATGATGTACCTTAACAATCAAAACCTTCACAAACATTTTATGAAACCTGCCTAATACATTCAATACAGTATTATAAACATTAATATATTCATGATGCTATAGTAACACCGTACATTGTACGACAATATTAATGCACTGAACACCTTCCTGACACATATTTTAGCATTTAATACCTTCTATTCACCATTACCATTATGTGTTTTAAGTGTTGAAGTATTAATAACATAAAGAAAAGGTCATAAAAACTCCAAATACAGTCATTTTGAAGTATGAAAAACACAGAAATAATGTAGAGGGATTTAAATTTATTTAGTTTGTTCCTTATGTATTTGTTCTTAATAATTGCAATAAAGTCATTAACTGCTGTTACTGTTGAACAGCATTGAATTTATTGTCTAATTATATATATAATATTGTTTATAGATTAAATGCCTAATACGTTAATAAATAGGTTACATTTCGTTTTTCATTATAAATTCGAAAACTGTTTATCTTATGATCAAGATTTCAAAATTGAAGACTGAGTGATTTTTGTTGTACTTGAAGTTATAGAAAAGTTAAAGACTATGCAGTCATACTGTGAACGGTTGATTGAGATAATAAACTACACATACATTTGGAAATTAAAATGAATCAACGTAATATATGCCAATAAATAGTGTTTTATTAATCTTAACAAATATGATATGATGTAAAATAGGCAAGTCCTAGATGGTTTGCATCACACGGTCATGTAATAAGATAAATAATTTAAGGAGTTCTTTTATTCTTTTCTTAAGATACTCCTGTTATTTCCGCTAGCTTCGTACATTACTTTAATATCCCTCCCCCTCACACTCACACACACATGTTTGTACTCTGGACCACTAGTATGTTATGGCTAGTTTTAAAATACAAAAAACTTTGTTTGTTTGTTTTGTTTTGGAATTTCGCACAAAGCTACTCAAGTGCTAGCCGTCCCTAATTTAGCAGTGTAAGACTAGAGGGAAGGCAGCTAGTCATCACCACCTACCGCCAACTCTTGGGCTACTCTTTTACCAATGAATAGTGGGATTGACCATCACATTATAATGCCCCCACGGCTGAAATGGCGAGCATGTTTGGCGCGATAGGGATGCGAACTGCGACCCTCAGATTACGAGTCGCACGCCTTAACACGCTTGGCCATGCCGAGCCTTATACAAGAAACTGGAAAGCAGATCTTTATAATCTAATTTTTAATGTAATGCCTTAGAGATAGATTCTATGTGGTTATATGTTTTTATTATGTTAATAGAGAGTCTATGATGTTTGCGTTTCAGCTGGGGCATGTACGGATTATCTACGATTGTCTAGCATTGTTCTGGATATTAAATTCGTTCTCAACCCACTTGTTGAGAATTTTATATGCAAAAACGGCTCGTTTGGGTTCAGAAAACCCAGAAATATTTAAAAATATTTTCTCGACATCATTGATGCTACTTAATATTCAAATAATGTTCTAGAAAGAATGAAAAACACAGAAATAACGTAGAGGACGTTTTGTTTTCAATTTATGTATTCAGAGCTACTGTTTGAAAATACTGAAAAGATTTAATTTGTTCCTTATGGCCCCTCAGTGGCTCAGCGGTATGTCTGCGGATTTACACGCTAAAATCCGGGTTTTGATACCCGTGGTGGGCAGAGCACAGATAGCCCATTGTGTAGCTTTGTGCTTAACTCAAAACAACAACAACAATTGTTCCTTATGTATTGGCTCTTAATTATTGCAATTAAGCTATTAACTATTTTTATTCTTAAATTACATTGAATTTATTGTATATTTATATATATGTGTAATATTGTCTATAGATTAAATGCCTAGAACATTAATCAAAAAGTTACATTTCATTTGTCATCATAAATTGAAGATTGTCCATCTTATGATCACGATTTCAAAACTGGATATCGGGTGATTACCAGGATTTTTGTTGTATCTGAAGTTGTAGTTGGATGGTTGATTGGTTTGATGTTTTATGGCATAAAGCAGCTAGACTATCTGCGCCAAACATCTGGTAAAAAGTTGTAATGAAAGTAAATTTAGTAAAATTCATAAAAAGAAATTGAGATAAAACATAACAAAGTTTTAAAACCATAAATAGCATTAAAACCAATGTTTACATCCATTCTACAGTGGTAAGAGTTGTTTTGAATTAAGCACAAAGCGACATAACGGGCAATCTGTGCTCTGTCCACCACGGGTATCAAAACCCAGGTCTTAGCGTTGTAAGTTAGCAGACATAAGCGAAAAACTACAGTAATACAAGTTGTAAAGGACTTTCTGTAACATAACTGTAATTATCATAACTTGTCAGGTAGACTAACAGGTAAATTGAAAACACACCGTCAGTCACCTGAAGTTGACCTTTCCAGTCCTGGTTCCGGGTTATTTGACGTTACGTAATTTCAAATTGAACGAGATGGACTTTGACTCTTTAAATGGAATAACATTAAAAAGGTTTAATGTATAAATTAAAGAACTTAAATATCATTAAAAAGATTAAAACTAAAAACATTTCCAAGGTGTCCTGTGTCACCATCACCAATAACACTGTCTAACGTTATTGATAAACCTTGGGACAGAACATGTGTAAAATGTCGTTGAGAATCATAACGACGGCAAGACAGTAAAATGTGGCTTATCGTGACCTGAGTGTTACACAGACAACACATTGGTGCATCAGTTCCAGATAAAAGAAAACGATGACTTAAAAAACTGTAACCAAAGTGTAGTTTAGTTACAACAACTTCCTGTTTCTGATCCTTGCGGAAGCAAGACGGCCAAGGGCTGAAATAGGGTTTTATTCGAAAAAAGCTTGTTTTCACGTTGCTCACTCCAAGTCGACTGCCAACTGTCACGGAGCCGAGCCTTGAATACAGGGCTATAGTTCATGAATGGAACAGGCACAGCTGTGATAGTGCTAGAGCAGATAGATACAGCTGCGTTATCGACGAGTTCGTTCCCGCGAATACATCGTGGCCCGGTATCCAGAAAACTGGATAGAAGTAAATGTTGAAGAGAAAAGGACCAATCGTTTTAAATATCGGCGAGAACAGGGTGTGAACTAACGTGAAGCTATTCCAGGGCCAGTAGAGAACAAGGCGAATCAGTATAAATAGTGCAGTTTGAGTACTGCTTAGCTTCTATGTGATCCAGGGTAAGAGAAATGGCGAACAGTTCAGTAGTGAGCACAAAAGCTGTAGAGGGGATTCTGGGTGTAACAACCGAACCACAACAAACCATAGCAGACCCCACACAGTCACCTGATTTCGAAATATCTGTATACATAGGAATGGAAGGATGGTTCGAAAGATGTTCAGCAAATAACAGACAGTGTTTCCAATCGGAAGTGTCTGATTCTTTTTCAGATGACTTAAAGACAGGTCACATTTGAGGACCATAAGAAGCCATGGTAGGATGGGTTGAGCAGTGGATACAGCAATGTTATCCAAATAAAAACCCAATTCATCCAACTGTACCTGGATACGAAGGCCAAAAAGAGCAGTGGTAGATCGTCTGTTCTGAAAAAGTATGGCCCACCGAGGGAGGAGAACACAACCCCTGGTGGGATGCTTTGGTAAGGAAAGATGTTTCGAAGCATACAATAAAGAAAGTTGCAAACGGTAGAGATGCAAAGAACGTTTATATGTACTCGTAAGTTGTGTAGACCTTACGGATGATACGTCATGCATATTTTACCGAAAACCTCAAGAAAAAAACACCGCGGTTTTGGAAGTAGCAGTGAGACAATCTTGTTATCACAGTGTACTTCCTGGTATTGCAATTTGATATCAAGTACTTGAAATGACAGTCATCTGTGCGGCAGTTAGCTGTACGAACAGCCAAACAAGGAATCTGGAGTTATCGTTTCCGAAAGATCTAGTATGTCGAGTTAAATGGATAGCGGTAGTAAAACGTGCAAAACCGAAGAACAATGGCAAGACTGAAATCACTGTCTTGTCAGATTATGCAGTTTCCATTTTATACCTAGTTAATACTACTTGTATGCATAATGTCACTTGTCACAATTGTATTGCACACGATTTGACAAAATGTGTAACTTGTAAATACTTAGTGCTTCCCGTAACATAAATGCAAGTTAGAGATGCATACAAGTAGTGTTAGGTAGAAGGGCCTAGTTGGCGATAATAGAAGCCTCATGCATGTCTGTGTAAAATGTATGGTTATGTGTACAGAATAAAGTGATTATACAGACAGGGGGACTTAATACGATGCAGCATATCTAGACTGTAAATTTACCACTGATAGAACATAGACGTTAGGCCTAGTCATTAAAAACAAATTCAACTTACCATCGAAGTACCTATGTAGTTGGACGTCTTGTACATGTCGACCACAAAATACTTTCTTAGCATCAAGGCTTTCATAGGCCTTGAACTGTTACTGTGTTAAACAATGTTCTCATAACTTAATAATTGCAATATATATATATATTTTTTCAACCTGTTGGGTTTAACGTTAGTTTGCAGGCCTAACTCGCATCCACCGTTTGCAGTGTTGGTTAATTTACTACTGCCTAACGCAATTGTCATTGCTAATGAAATGAAATAAGTATTTGTTAAGTTCGACTTTTTTGCACTTTTTTTCATATCTTCACTTGCATATTTTGTCGAAATAATGGAGAACCAGGTGATTATATAGCGTATGCCATGTTTACACGAATAATGTTTGCGTAGAACATATCGGCAAATTGTTGCTATGTTTACTTTGGTCACGTGACTGTATTGCCTGTAAATACCTAAAACAGAAAATCAAAGTAGACATGGATTGGATGTTGGACATGCCCCCTTGTGACGTTGTACAAAGTAAGTTTTATTACACCATGCACATTCCCACCTAGTTTCTTCATATTTAGAGGCACTCAATGCTACACTTTTAATTTATTTTAAATTATTTTCCCACTTGTTCATGCGCCTTTTCCATACAAAGTGCTATGATCTTATGCACCCACCTTTCGTTCATTTGTATTGATATCCTGTTTGTGTCGCACCAGTGTGGGTTTGCATCATATATAATGGTGTATGGGTGTGAGGGGTGCATACTCTTCACTTACAGCATGTGTAAACATTGTGAACGTGCATGTATGTTGTATTTGTAATAGAACACTTAATATGGTGTACAATGTTAACTGGATGATGTACGAGTTGCGATTCTGTGCATACATTAAGGGTTAGAAATTATAATTTAATTAACTACTTTTGTGATTTTTATATTCCTGCTCTGTTGACCTACTCAAGTGATTCTATGACTTGTAATTTTATACGCTGTTTGTTTATCACCTAAAGATGTCTCTCATATACTTTTAAAGATTTAATATTTGGTTATTATGGTGAAATTGAGTAAATAGTTTGTATTGTGTGTGCGCACACACAATGATTTCTATTATAAGTATATTACCGTACTTATGATTCATTAAAGCATCTATATGTGAATCAGCGTCAATTTACAAACTTACAGAATTAAAATACCAGGTTCAATTCCTGCATTGGAAAAAGTTCCAATTGTCTCTTTCATAGCAGTACACCAAGAAAACGATATTTTTAACAATTGAAAGTACTTACATTCAATTTGACTTCATAATTTTATATATATTAGTTTCTTATCTTTTATTTCTTGTAAAGTTTGTATATTGTTATTTCTTTATGGCTAGGCCCGGCATTGCCAGGTGGGTTAAGGCGTTCAACTCGTAATATGAGAGTCGCGGGTTTGAATTCCCGTTGCACCAAACATGCTCGCCTTTTCAGTTGTGGGGACGTTATAATGTGACGGTGAATCTCACTATTTGTTGGTAAGAGAGTAGCCCAAGAGTTGACGGTGGGTAGTGATGACTAGCCGCCTTCCCTCTAAACTAAACTAGCGTGGCAGGGGTTCAGTTTAGAGAGAGAGGAATCCGAAGAGTTCTCTCTCCAACTGGGATGTTCAGGAACGTTGTGGTTCCTCTTCGTCCCCTTTCGTGATTGTTATTAGGAATAAGTGTTTTGTTTTTTTCAAATAAATAAATAAATTATTATTATTATTATTAACTCGTTGGGTGGAGGATGTCTCTCTAAATATTGTTTTGGGTGGAGGCAAAGGCAGCAACGGAAAAAAAGGCCGGGACCTGTTCCGAAAGGAAGAAGTCGAGCAAATGTAAACATGAATCTAATTCAACTCAAATCAAACGGCACGATTCAGGGTCTGTGTTATGTAAATGTCGTGTAAATGTTTTGTAAGCGACAACATGTCGTGTTTTGTTTAAATTTTCATTTCTATTATTTATATTTCCATATTTATATTATTGTTTCAAGGTTTAAACTAATAAAATATGTTGTTATTCATTTAAAATAACATTTAGAATTTTCTAGAATTAGGTAGACCAATCATATGTATTTAAATGAAATGCTGGCGGCCTAGTGTCTAGACGAGAAGTCTCGTGCAAGAACGGACATGAGCGGATTGCTCTGGAGTTCTGTAGAAATTACGCGATTGTTCGAGAAGTCTAGGCCTACTAATATATAAAACAGACGGCGATGCGAGGTAGAAAAAGAAGAGTCATCAGTCTTTATTCGAAGAAAAGAACAAGAAGAGTCATCAGTCTTTATTCGAAGAAAAGAATGAGAAGAGTCATTAGTTTTTATTCGAAGAAAAGAAGAGTCAGTCATTCGTTTGAGAAAGTTTAAGTGTTTGCTGTGAGTTTATTCAACTTTGATTTGTGACTAGAGCTAGATCTACAGAAGCTGTGATTTTGTTTCGTCAATCTTTGCGATTCATTCGAATTAGTTGTTATACTGAAAGTCAACACGTGTAGAAGTATTTAGGGGAGAACGGGAAAATTGGAAGGCGACAAAGTTTGAGACGTTCATCGGAGGCACCGTAAAAATAACTTCGTCATTCTCCATTCAAACTTCGAAATTTCTTCGTGGGACCAAATTCACCTCTTAGACTAGAATTTTGGATTTCTGATCTGAACTTTTGGATTTTCATTCTAGATCATTATATTTGACACAGGCCAGTAACATTTTGTATCGTAATTAACATTGAAGGTTGAAACCAGTACTATTTTGTGTTGTAATTAATTTTGAAGGTTTAAACTTAATATCTGTCATTGTTGTTATATAATTTATGTTATATCTGTTATATATATAATAGCTTATTGTAATAAATTATACAAGCTATTATCTGTGTTTTTCTGTTGCGTTCAGTCTACAGTCAACATACATAAAAAAAAACGTAACAGTCTAGCAAAAGAGTTGCCTGGGCTGGGATCTAGAAATCCAATGCCTAAAGATTTTGTTGTGGGGGAAACGGGAGTATCTCGAGAAAACCCACTTTCACAGGCCTTCCCTCTAGTCTTACAGTACAAAAATAAGGACGGCTAGCTGAGATAGCCTTCATGTAGCTTTGCGCGAAATTCGAAACAAACCAAATCAAATCTTTACTGTTGCTGCTTTAACAAAATCTGAAATCAAGAGCTTTTATTTGTAAAGTTTTGGTTGTTATTTAACCTTACAGCAAAATAAATTAGTTTCTAGAGATACATTATCTTGGTTTAAGTCGTTCTGTGTGTGTCTATGTTTATAGCTTACAATTATTTTATTACCCGAATACAGGCTCCCTACAATACAGTTATTGACGAGTCAATAAAACATAAGCCATTTTACCTACAAAACTTCAATACGTTTTGATGAGGAATTCTTAATTAATTTTCGTAATTGGTTTTGCAGTATGGGAGCATACTGTGTAAAAAATGCTTTAGATTTGACTTTAGGTGTAATATTAAAATAAACAAAATGGCTTGGAAAAAAATCCCAAAATAATGATTTGTCAAAATGCACTCAGGTAGAAAATCTAATACATGCAGAATTTGTTCACACTTTATAATATAGCAAAAGTTGTTGTTATAAGCTAACACTCATTAGAAAATTAAAGCATCACAATGCACTTATTATTCAGTAGTTGGTTTTTTGAGTTAATTTTGAAATTCGTGTTAATAATAAAAAACCCAGAATGTTAAATTATTTCTGTTAATTTACTTATTGAACTATCCATGTTTATGATGAAAAAATGGAAACTTTTCCTAACTCAATTTTTTACTCAATGTTCAGCAAAATTAACTAAGTAACCCAATAAAATTATGAAGTTAACATGAAGGAAGTTATTCGAGTATAACAAGAGAGCAAAGTGGGTGAGGATAAGAGCTGGTGACACTTTAAATATTTTAAAATAAAAACATTTTATCCAAATGAAACCAATTTATTAATATTTTGAAGAGTTATTTTAAAATTTTTTATTAGTGGTTTGATTTTATATTGTTAACCACAAAACCACACAGAACTACTATGTTCTTCGTGTGTATCGAAATCCGATTTGTATGTAGCGTGTGTGTGGGGGATTACACCAATGGATTCTACTTTGTTCACCTTATGTAACTCTTACATTTAAGGCATCCGTCGATTTCATAGAAGAAAGTATATTTAACCATAGAATTTACAACCGAAAAGTGTGAAGCAAAATATTTATTCAGCTTAAAATAAGTTGAAGCGAAATCCTTGTTAGAAGTGGTTATAATGTACAATTATGTTTTATGTTTCGCTAGATTTCAGATATTTAATATGTTTAAATAAAGACTTCATATTGAGAAAAAAGACTAATATTTCGGTTAGAAAACCTAAAAAGTCACATTTCTCTTTTTCGTTACAAACTACAGATTATAGACCAAATTGTCTTACTTATGCTGTGGAAAAATTACAAGACATTTGGATATAAAAGCTTTGAAAATAATTCATAGAAGTATTATTAACAAAAGCAGGTTAACATTGATTCACTAAACAGAAAACTTCCCTTAATAATATCTTAAGATTTGTTTATGAGGATACGAGAACTAGAATAAATGATCGTGATTTGTTACTGTTAAATTTACAGTTCAAATATTATACTCAAAACATAAATACATGGAAAAATGTACTAAACGTGAAACTTTATAATAAAATCGAATAAAGAATAAGAGGATGGAATAATTAATTCAAAATATTATCTAAAAGATTCAAGTTGTACAAGCAACTTAAAATATTTATATAATAATGCAAAACGTTTGTGTTGTTTATCACAATCTCTCGACTCAACGAACCACAAATGTCCAGTAATATAACGCTTGAAATATATATTTTGTTTGTCCATGTCTTTACAAACGATTCACTCGTTTAATACCAGAATTCGTCATTTGGTTGTTTATTGTTTCATGAGTTAAGCACAAAGCTACACAATGGGCTATCTGTGCTCTGCCCACCACAGGTATTGAAACCCAGATTTTAGCGTTGTAAGTCTGCAGACATACCGCTGAGCCACTGAGGGGCAAAAACAGTATTTTTTACTAACGTGGTACTTAAACCACGTTTAAGTGGTTTAATAATAATAAAAATATGTGTGTCATATCTTATCTCATTTGAACCTCTGGTTTTAGCGTTGTAAATTCGTAAATTTGCCGCTGTACTAATGGAGGACATCGTCCTTTAAGCTGAATTTGTTTCAATGAACATATAGGCCCTTAGTAACTTTTCTTTCGTCAGATTTAGTATGTTTTTCTCTTTCACAATGAATTATGATCATATTTTTAAATATATCTTGAAGCCCAAAACTGAGTAATTGGAAGAGGAAACATTAGTAGTAAACGTTAAAAACTACTCGAGGGACATCTGCACTAGCCGTCTCTAACTTAGAAGTGATAGACTAGAGGGAAGGCAGCTTGTCAACACCACCCACAGCCAGCTTGTAAGTTACTTTTTATCCAATGTATAATGGGATTGACCATCACTTTATAACGCCCCCAAAGCTGAAAGGACAAGCATGTTTATTGATGATGACCACACCCATGACCCGCAGTTTACAAGTCTGTATAACCACCAGGCTATGCAGTGCCTCTTTTTTACGAGGCAATTAGGGTTTCTTATAAGAATTTATACACCAATTCACATTAGGAATTGTTGAATAAATTCTGTTAAATTGACTTGTTACGTGACAGTTACAAGTGGCTGATATAAAATCATGGTGAAATGTAACTAATCAGAACAACATTCTAACATTACGTGGTGTTTCGTAAGTAGTTATCGTGCCGCCGTAAGTTGATCGTTTTCATACGAGCTTGTAACAAAAAAAATCATGTATTCAGGTCATAAATATATTTTCAGATTGGAAATTTAGATTTTTCAGGACGGACGTAACCTTTATATGTAATGGCATTGGAAAACAAATAAATATGGTTCAGTTTGGGATATCAAGACCACCCAGAAAAGGCATGGTAAACAAAAAACGTCGTCTTATAACAAGTGAGACTCCATCAACACAAATATGAGTGACAAGAGGCGTCCACCCACCCCATACTCAACAGTACACAATATAGACAAGAAAGAACTCCGTATGGAAAAATAGTCACAGATCCCGTGCACACAAGTTGTTTCCATGTTATATCAGTTCAGCCGTTAAATGGGTCATATAGTAAGAGAATGCAACATGTTATTCCACGCAAAGCCGTGACGGTCAAGTCGGTAGATCTTGCGCTCAAAAACTTCTGTGCGACTCCGCTAAGTTCTACTTAAAATGTTGTTTTTCGACATGACTAAAACACATTGTTTTTCTTTTTCCTTCATTGTGAAGTGATATTTCAAATGACCTAATGATAACTTATTATCATTTAACTGCCTGCTTATCATACAGTTATGCGACTTTATAAAATACGGTTAAATTTTGTTTGTTTCTTTCTTTGGAATTAAGCACAAAGCTATACAGTGGACTATTTGAACCCTGCCCCCCACGGGTATTGAAACCAGATTTCTCGTAGTGTGAGTTCGCAGAGTTACCGCTGTACGACTGGGAGGCTATGGTTAACTACTTAGATTCTTTCATTCTTGGTATGTCTGTTTTTGTATATATATGTGGTTGTTCCGAGTTATACATATATTTATATTTGTTTGTTTGTTTGTTTTGGAATTTCGCACAAAGTTACTCGAGGGGTATCTATGCTAGCCCTCCCTAATTTGGCAGTGTAAGACTAGAGGGAAGGCAACTAGTCATTACCACCCGCCGCCAGCTCTTGAGCTACTCTTTTACCAACGAATAGTTGGATTGACCGTCACATTATAACCCCCCCCACGGCTGGGAGGGCGAGCATGTTTAGCGCGACCTTCAAATTACGAGTTGCCCGCCTTAACGCACTTGGCCATGCCGGGCCCAAGACTAGAGGGAAGGCAGATGTATTTATATACCAGGTTTATTCGCTTCTGATATCATGGAGATGATCTATTTGTATTCGTAATAATAATTATCTACTTACTGTTAATAGGTCCGGCATGGCTAGATGGTTAAGGCACTCGACTCATAAACTGAAGGTTGCAGGACGAATCCCCTTTACACCAAACATGCTCGTCCTTTCAGCCGTGGGGGCGTTATAATGTGAGGTCAACTCCACTATTCGTTTTTTAAAAAAAGTAGCTCAAGATTTGGCGGTGGGTGGTAATGACTTGCTGCCTTCCCTCTAGTCGTACACTGCTAATTAAGGGACGGCTAGTGCAGATAGCCCTGCTTTGCACAAAATTCTAAAAACAAACAAACAAGATGTGTATAATTATAACCGACATGGATAGAGAAGATTCATTTGAACTTATCAAATTGTACCAAACTTTTATGACAATCACTATGTTGACTGTGAAAAGTACAAAGCTAGGAACAATCTTCTATCATTCACACTGGAAATAAACGCCCTTTTAACGTTAAAATGTTTTTATTTAATTAGACATTAAACGTATCACCTTCCAGATTGTTCAGATTGAAGCTTTGTGCTGTCAGTTTCAGTTTTTGTTTTAGTGAACGCTTCTGAAGAAACTCTGAAGAGGATGTATAAATACAATAAAATAAACATTTGGATGTTTTGTAAGGTCATTTCTTGTTGATATTAATGTCCTCTGTTGTTAAATGACTTAAATATCATGTGATACGATAAAGAAGTGACAACCAAGACTGATTTTTAGTTTGGATTATGTTGTAAATGGTAAAGATAATTGTAATCCCAAGTATTTCTTAACATTAACTGTTTCATAAACGTACTAACCGATTTGTCCATTTCTTGAAAACGTTGGAACGTAATTTAATTCAAGTTTCTTAAGATTTTGTCTTAAACGATTTTTAATTACTTGTCCTTAGACATCTATTCTCAGGGCAGTGTGAATTAGCATAATAGGAACTCACTACATTAATTTAGCTCTAGCTAATATTTGTGAATTCAATAGTAGAAATTCAAGTAAAATATGTAACGATCGCAACTAAAACAAGCAGTTTTTTCTCTTTACCGCTTTTTTTTTGGTAGGTTGTTATACACTGCTGGCCAAAATCTTAAGGCCAATGAACACAAAGAAAAGATATTCATTTTGCGTTGCTAGACTCAACCAACTACTTGAGTAGCGCTTCAAAAGATAAAAATAAGAAAAGAGAAAATAAAAATAATAGAGAAAATGTGAACACTGTGAAATTAGCTTAAATACTAGCTGGTCAAAAGTTTAAGATCATACCAAAAAGAAATCCTAAACAAGGTAGGAAATGCCTAACAAGAGGTCTCAGTAGTGAGTTTCACGGCCGTCATTGCGAATGACTCCACACATTCGCATTGGCATGGTCGATATTAGCGTTTGCAGAAGGCTAGCTGGAATTTTATTCCAAGTGGTGAAGATAGCTTCACGAAGATCATGCACTGTTTGGAATTGACGTCCATTTCTATAGACTTTCTTTGCCATCCACCCCAAAACATTTTCAATGGGGTTAAAGTTCGGCGAACACGCTGGATGGTCCAAAAGTCTTTTGTCCTGTGGGCATTGTGGATTACAACGTTGATATGCTGAAAGATACAGTCAGTTCCACTCAAGCAAGGGCCTTTAGTCAATAAGAATGCTCTCTCTAACATGACAATGTACCCAGCTGCTGTTTGACGCCCCTGTATAACCTAAAGCTCCATCGTTTCATGGAAGGAAAAAAGCCCCTTAGATCATGATGGAACATCCTCTACTGTATCGTGTAGAAAATGTCTCTGGTGTGATATCCTTATCGTGCCAGTAACGTTGGAAGCCATCTGGACCATCCAGGTTAATTTTTTCTCATCAGAGAACATTGTGTGTGTGTTTTTCGTGTAGCAAAGCCACAATGGGCTATCTGCTAAGCACACTGAGGGGAATCGAACCCCTGATTTTATCGTTGTAAATCCGGAGACATATTGCTGTACTAGTAGGGGGCCATCAGAGAACAAAACCTTCGTCCACTTTTCTCCATCACATGTTTGGTGCTTCTCTGCAAAGTTTAACTGAGCTGTTTCGTAGTGTGAAAGGAGGCGTGGCCTTTGAAGACGTTAACGGTTTCTAAAGCCTTTCTCTCGTAGATGCCGTCTTATTGTTTTTGATCTGCATTCTGCGTCCGTGAGGGCCTTAATCTGGTTCGACGATCGGCTGGTGTCTTGCCGGACAACCCGTCGAATCCTTCTGCTGAACGCCGGAGAAATTTTCTTGGGCCGACCACTTGAAATACTCGTTCCGTATCTCTCAGGGATACAACAGCGGTTTTAATACGCCCAATCTTACCAGCCCTATTAAATGCTGAAAAAGTTTTTTATTTTTATTTTCCCTTTTCTTATTGTCATCTTTGGAGGCTCTACTCAAATAATTGGTTGAGTCTGACAACGCAAAATGAATATTTTTTCTTTATGTTCATTGACCTTAAGATTTTGACAAGCAGTGTATGTGAGGTAGTTTGAAGCCAAGAGAGTTATAAACGGGGGAAATAGAGAGAAATTATAAAACGTAACATCATCATACCATCGTGTTAAAAATGCAATTGTATGAATAAGCAAGTAAGGCAATCAGTGATGAATTTGTCAGAGAGACTGTGTATGTATAAAAGCAATAATTTCTAATAAAACGTTGCGTTAGCAGGAATTCCCCAGTTTGGAATAATAGAAGGAAACAATATACTTTTTCTTCCTTCCTAATACTCCTTTTTCAGTATTTATCAAAACTAACCTAATAGAAGCTTGGCCTGGTTTTGCAAGGCCCTTTCATTTCGTTACAAATTGCCATTTCGAAGGCTCAGATAATTACGTTAAACCTGAAAACAAATTAGGGAAAATCCTATTTCATATAAGGAGTAACAGGCTATAGAAACGTCTCTGGTGCAGTGCTGTTTTTGAATTAGGTAATAATGATAGAAGGAAAGAAACGCTAATAGTTCTTTTCATTCGTGTTTACTTTTATTTATGAGTAATAAGTGGCCTGGCATGGCCGAGCGCGTTAAGGCGTGCACTCATAATCCGAAGGTCGCGGGTTCGCGCCCGCGTCGCGCTAAACATGCTCGCCCTCTCAGCCGTGGGGGTGTATAATGTTACGGTCAATCCCACTTTTCGTTATAAAAGAGCAGCCCAAAAGTTGGCGGTGGGTGGTGATGACTAGCCGCCTTCCCTCTAGTCTTACACTGCAAAATTAGGGACGGCTAGCACAGATAGCCCTCGAGTAGCTTTGTGCGAATTTCCAAAACAAACAATCAGTAATAAGTATTTAAATATATTTCGTAGATATAGAAAAGGGGATAATAAGATATTTATAACACTGGTGCAGGAAAAATAAAATAAATATTTCTTTCTTTTAGTTTCATCTCCTAAGCCTCCTTCTGTTCAAATGGTTTTGGAGCTTCACCATGTCCTAACATTCCACGTTCCATATCCGTTCTTGCTTTATCTGACGTCTGTGAATCTTGACTTTAGTCATACAGCGTAGTTTCTGTTACAAAAGACTTAGTCGTAAGGTGCCCTGCAAGGCCAAGTGATTAAGGTACTTGATTCATAATCTAATGTTATGTATATTATCTATTTGGATTCGTAATAATAATTATCTACTTACTGTTAGGCTGTATATAGGTCCGGAATAGCTCGGTGATTAAAGCACTCGTAATCTGAGGGCCGCGGGTTCGAATCCCCGTTACACCAAACATGCTCGCCCTTTCAGTCTTGGGGGCGTTATAAGGTTACGGTCAATTTCACTATTCGTTGGTTAAAAAAGGGGCCTAGAACGTGGCGGCAGGTGGTGATGACAAGCTACCTTCCCTCTAGTCTTACACTGCTAACTTTAGGACGGCTAGCGCAGATAGCCCTTGGGCAGCTTTACGCGAATTTAAAAACAAAACAAGTCGTCGTAAAGGTTTTATGTTCCAAGCAAACTCTCACTTCCGTGCGTGCTTTTCTTAATTTACCTAAGTAAGCAAGGAGCACTTTCCGAACGCTCAATTATGACAATGCAATCATACATAAATTTACAGGCACACTACCTGGTATATCATTCGTGTGAAATAACAGCAACGGGTATTTTGTTCTACAGCTGCTTGCAGTATGCAACGAATGATTTGATAACTTACTGGAAGCAATTTGTGTATACCTGACTTGTGCCGGTTTTCCAAAAGGAGACCTTTTTTATTACGTTGCGTGTTGTCGCTATGAGACGTGGTTTTGTAGAGTTTTATCTGTTACAAATGTCGTGATTTATTTACCAAGGCTGGGGTATAACTTGATACAAATATCTTACACGTTAATCCATATTATTTGTTTTTCGTTGTCATCATCTACAAGAAATATTCACATCTTGGAAAAAAAACAAACCAAATTCTCTAAATAAGCTTTCCGATATGGGTGTATCCATATTTTGCGTCAGAAAGTGTTGTAACATACCCTTCACAAAAGCGCTTAATTTACAGTGTCATCAGATTATCTTCGAACACCGAACAGTGTTAAAACATAATTCCGATAGATGTTGTTTCACTAAGAATTTGTATCAGCTGTAGTTATCACATAACTTTCAGTTTCGTTCTAATACAATATATTCAACATTTGTAAATATATGTATTAACATCTTTTAAAGGAGCCTCCCAGTGGCTCAGCGGTGTATCTGCGGACTTACACCTCTAAAAACCGAGTTTCGATACTCGTGATGGGCACAGCACAGATAGCCCGTTGTGTAGCTTTGTGCTTAATTTAAAAACAACAGCTTTTAAAGGATACAACATCCAAAAATGGACAATACAAAAGATACATAAAATAACACATTCAGTAAATAATATAACATGCAACGGAGAAAAATTAGTTAAGTACGTATAATAAAAACAGCATAAAATATCAAACACTAAGTTTGTTTGTTTTTGAATTTCGCGCGAAGTTTCACGAGGGCTATCGGCGCTAGTCGTCCCTAATTTAGCAATGTAAGACTAGAGGGAAGACAGCTAGTTATCACCACCCACCGCCGACTCTTCTTAGACTAGTCTTTCACCAACGAATAATGGGATTGAGCGTTCCGTTATAACGTTTCTACAGCTTAAAGGGGAGAGCATGTTCGGTGTAACGGAGATTCGAACCCGCGACCCCCTGATTACGAATCGAACGCCTTAACCCACCTCGCCATGCTGAGTCTGTTGATAATAGTAGAAAGTAGTAAATAATCTGTTAAGAAGAGAATACACATTGGTAAACAGGAAGAACATATTAAAATTTTGATATAAAATAGCGAGCGATTAAAGTTGAAAAACAACGATTACCAAATGTTATGGTTTCGGATTATAAGGAAAACAAAGACTAGTTGGTGAACTTTACAATTTACAGTTCTCAGTGTCTGATATCAAAAGTTCGTTTAAACGTTTTATAAGTTTAGTGTCTAATACAATTTGAAGAATTGTTTCATCTTGGTTCTATGTTTTTGACGTTACTTACTTGCAAGTTGTGACAGTTACCGACAATTCATTTAGCTGCGTCAATCATAAAGACTGGTTGGCAGTGATTGGGAGTAATAGACGCTGCTTTTTTAATGCATTTTAGAGTAAATTCTGTTCCCCAGGGGCACATCAATATATCTGCGTAATCACAACGCTAGAAACTGGTGATACCCGTACAGAGCACAGACAAATCATAGTTTTGAAATTAGCTTAAAAATGACTTTTTCTTCATTATTTAAGATGCTTTTTAGTCTTTGTTATTTTCTACTAAATTATATTTTTAGGCCCTGCATGGCCACGTGGTTAAGGCACTCGGTTCGTAATTTGAGGGTCGCGGGTTCGAATCCTAGTCGCATCAAACATGCTTGCCCTTTCACCCATGAGGGCATTAAAATGTGACAGCTAATTCCACTATTCATCGGTAAAAGAGTAGCTCAAGAGTTGGCGGTGTGTAGTGATAACTAGCTGCCTTCCCTCTAGTCTTGCCCCCCAGTGGCTCAGAGGTATGTCTGCGGACTTACACGCTAAAATCCGGGTTTCGATACCCGTGGTGGGCAGAGCACAGATAGCCCATTGTGTAGCTTTGTGCTTAATTCAAAACAACAACAACAACCCTCTAGTCTTACACTGCAAAATTATAAACGGCTAGCGCAGATAACCCTCATGTAGTTTTGCGAGAAATTCAAAACAAACCAAAGTAATTTTTAAATAAAAGATTCAATATAAATTTTGATGTAACAGTGGTTATATAAATAAATTAAGCAATAAAAAATACAAAAATATATAATCCACAATCAAGCAAAATATACTAAAAATAACACTTCACATTTCGTTACATAAATCACAAGTCTAAATTGTATAAAACAAACCTTTTTGACATAGATCTGTGCAGTTTTTTCCACTTACACCAGAAAAAACAGCATTGAATGCGTGTTTCCTCATATTAACTTTTACACTATTAATTAAATCAGATCAAACAAAATATTTCCATTTTCTTGAAACTCATTTTCAGGAATTTTGTTTCTTTCTGCTTTCTTCAGGTATTTTCTTCTTCTTGCTATATTTATCAATTTTATTAATATTATTTTACAAATGTAACTGTAAAAGTAGATAAAAGTGTTTTTATTTAGATGTAGAATTCAAATTACGTGGCTCCGCTTCAGGAAGAATTCTTACGGATTCAGGTATTGTAATTATTGCCCATAGTTCAGGATTTTGATCAAACTCCTGCTGCTTACGTTCGCTACAAGACGATCCCACAACAGCCTCAGACGATTTTCTAGATGGAAACTAAAACTATCACCATTAACCTGTATCATCGCCTGTGTACTCTTCTGCACTTTCTTCATTATTTACAGTGGTATTTCCGTCTGGTATTTCTAAATTAAGTTGTGAAGCAAGCCTATGTGGTACAAGTCCAGACATACTCACTCTATGGAAATATATTCCTTTTTAAAGGGAAAATATCTGTTACTCCAAATCTAAGTACAACGTTATTGGTAGTAGCATCAATTAAAAGAGTTGTGCTGACAACGCTGGTATGTCGTAGTTTAACATTGTTGAGCCAAACTTAATTATCATTTAATAATCTCATGTAGTATTCATATAATTTTTATTGGCCACAAAACTCTGGAAAAGTATGTACTGTTAAACCAATGGTTTCACTATAATCAAGATTCTTGACCGAAAGATGACAGTTGTGATTGTCCACTAACAGAAGTACAAGACGGTCTTTCAAAAACTTGGTATGTCGAACAAATTATTTTAGAAAGTATACAAACTGATTTTGTTTATCACACCAAGATGAATTTGCACCAGCAGCTGTTTCTGGAGAAGCTGCTGAATTCGGGATTTGGAGCACCAACAGATTCATTCGCCATCTCATACCCCAAGTTCATAAGGCTTGAAAGATAGCTAAATATCATGGACTATAGAATAGTATTCGTGAAACTGCAGTAAAGTTTAACTTAAAGATAAATTATAATGGTGATAAAATTCACTTTCATATCATAAGAATTGGACTTGTTTGATAATTCACAAATTAATTTTTGTTGTTTGTTATTAAACACAAACCTACACAAAGAGCTATATGTGCTCTGCTCACTTAATGTATCAAAAACTGCTTTTTAGCAGTATAAGTCCGCAGATATACCACTCTGCCACAGGGGAGAATTTACAAACAAAACCAAAATAAGTGATCATACTAACATGATAAGTCTAGCTAAATTCATTTCTCAGCTGCTAGTTTCTAAAGCGCTATCAACTTCTTATAATAAAAAGTACAGTACATGCGCCTGTCTGTCTACCAGGTACTAATGATGAAAGTAGATTAAAAGTATTAGTAAACATAATTTTAGAAACATTTCAAAATGGTATGAGAACGTGAGATAAAAAGGCTTTATATGTATATTATCAGTTAAAACCTTCTGCCATGTGGAGTGAATTATATGTAATTAATATTATGCTGAGTCCGCGTATAAACACTGCGGCGGACAAGCGTGAATTTAAATAATCAAAGCGAGTTTGTTTTTTTTTCTGAGCAGCTTAATCCTAAATTAATACATTGGCTTTTTTAAACTTACAAAGTAACTATCTTCAGGAAATTTTACTTTGGATTTGATCCCTAATGATACAGCGGCAGTTGTACGGACTTACAATTCTGAAAAAACGTGTTTCGATACCTGTGATTGGCAAAATACAAATAGATCTTTTGGCACAGCAATATGTCTGTTGACTTACAACACTAAAAATCGGGTTTCGATACCTGTAGTGGGCAAGGCACAGATCGCCCTTTGTGGTTAAAAACCACATTTTTTTACTTCAAACGATAAGAAATTATAAGTTTGCCAATGTACCGAAAGAGAAACACATTTCAAGTTAAATGATTTTTTCTATAATGAGCGGTTATTATAGATAAATGACTTAGGGTAAGACACCCTCCCTTCTAAGGGGGCGTATTTATCAATACAACTGATGTATATCGTCGCAGTAGTTTCGGTTGGTTTAGTTTGTCATTGCCTACAATACTACTTATGTTGTTTTTTTCATCCTACTGTCATAAATAATGCGTAAAATGTGCATGATGCACGACTTTTCCAATCCCTATATGAAACACTTAAATGATGATTTAAATGCAGATGTTAATTGCATCATTTATTTTATGTTCAGATGTTATGAGTTAAATGGTAGCCATTTTACCGTATTCTCAGGGGTCGTTTACAAACAACCTTATAAGTAAAGTGACCACCAACAAAGATAATTGCTTTTTCTTCAATCTCAAGAAATATATCCTTGATAAAAACTTTTGTTTTAACTAGAAATAACATTAATTTTAAAATAAGGCTCGTTTTGAAGACTTTTTACTTTTTATGACATTCATTTTAATTTGTGAAAACCGTATTCAAAGGTATACTTAAATAGATTTAAAAATTAGACAATGTAGGACTTGTCTATTTCTGAAAAAATAGATAACTTATTAATATATTTAAATTCAATAAAAGTATGGATGTTTTTGAATAATATTATTATTTTTAATTAAATTAGAACTGTCAGACAAAATCCAAGCAATAACCAGTGATACTTTAATATGAAATAAAATACGTTACTTTTTAATATTTTGATTAAATCCTATATTGTTTAAATGTGTTATTTGATCATGTACCTTTAAGGGAAACATATTGCCCTCTAAATGAAGAAGTAAAACATATGGAGTTTTTAATTTTAATTATACATGTATCTTATTTAATTTTTATAATTAAAATAAAAAAAAATACTTGAATATAAATTGTAGTAATAGTAAGGACATCTTAATATGAAAAATTGAAATGTTAAGAGCTATACCAAAACAGAAAGATATTTTATTCGGAAGTACTACAGATGGGCCTAAAGCTATAGTATGTGTGCGTGCATGTGTGATTTACGTGATTTGGAAGAGTACTATGTTGATCAATCGAAATTAGTTTTTCGTAATATTATATTTTATGTACTATAGTACAATTTCGCCTATAAATTAGCCATGTTAGGTCACTGGTGGTCATTTATGTTTTTGAAATGTTTTTGTCTGTTTTTAAAATTGTATTTATCTAGAACACGCCAAAATTATAGAATTGGGTTGAAAATTTTCCCTTTATCGAAAGGTTCTTTGATTAATTATCGTAATATTAAAGACCAACAATTTTCCAGAAGGATTATGAAGTTGTGAATGATAAATTGAATTTCTTATATCTTTTTCAAACAGATTAGAGAGAAGTTAAACATTTGAATACAAAGATTCAAATTACTATCCATTCGGTTAGGAATTGCAAATATTTTTCCCTTAGAAACTGTACGCTGAATAAATTTTCCACTTTTACAGAGCTTATTATACACGATAAATAAAATTATTTACTATTAATTAACTTTATATAGTTAATGTTCAAGTAAGAGCTGAAACTTTTAATCAGTTATTTATTTCAAACATAAATAAAGCAAAGTATTCTCTGTGAAATATTAAGGTAACACCGCTAAGAATGAAGATGACAAATTGGAAAAGGATTGTGATATATTTATTTTGTAATTCTTATCATGCCTCGTAAGAGCCGAAACTTTTCAATTAATTATTTGTTTCAAAATAAAGTAAAGTATGCTTTATGAAATATTAAAGTAACACTGTTAATAAAGAAAACAACAAATTAGAAAGGGATTGTGATGCCTTGTATAATAAATCCTTTTAGCTCTGATTAATTCATATTTTTTTATTCGTAATTAGGTTTTGGTAATCCCGTTTCCTTCATTACATGCAGATTATTTTGTGTTGTCCATACATAAACTTACATTTCTCTGTTAATTGTGGCACAAAGCTTCTCAGATAATCCAAGTGAAGTTATTTAGTGACCAAGTAATGAGAGACTGTGAGTGTAATGAATCAGATATAGAATTTTTATATTTATATATGGCACACTAAAAGCTTATAAAATGGCAATGACTTAGTAAAATGATTTTTAAACATGTCTTTAGTGTGCTAATTATTATTAAATTTTAGCGTTTCTTTAATAGAAATTAAAAGCTTTGAAAAAATATGAATATATTAGTCTCACAAAGACAGTTTTACTTTTCGTTGTTATCAGAAATGTTGCCAACGAACGTGAAACATTAGTAAAATAGAGAACTTGGCTAATACTATTATTGTGAGGAAGTAAGACAAAGTGAAAATCCAAATCGGACAGTCTTGGAGCTTTCAGGAAATTCAGTATCAAACAACGTGGAGAGGTAGTTCTCTCGTGAAAAATCAATGCTACTGTAAAGTGGGTAAGACGTCTATAGTTGAAGTGGTTTCATAAGACATGGAAAATCTTGCTGACTGTTGAGATTGAAATCTCCTTTCGGTTAAAAAGGTTGTTGTTTTTTTGCTGCCTGCAGGTATTTCAATTACAATATGATTTATAAAAAAATTTTTTCGCAAAAGAGTATAAGTAACTTTAAGAACAAAGAGTGCGCTGCTAAGGGACGTCTATTTTACACATCAAACGGCATTGGGTGTCAGGCTGCAAATACGTCCCAAACAACAAAAGATTATTTATTTTACCATTGAATACTTGTATCTAAATTCTGAAATGTTTATTTTAGATCAGTACACAAGTCATTCTATCATTAAAATACCGTAAATCTTTTGATAAACATTCTAATTTGTGTAAAAATGTGCATAGCAATATTTACCAATAAAAATCATTTTAAAGGATGTCAGGCTATTGTAGACGATGTGTTTGACTCATGAACATAATAGTTATAAGTATACGTTGATAGAACTGTTCTTTTATGTTGTTTTTGTCTAAAGGCTCTGCTTAACTCTCTGTTTTTTTGTGGCTATTACACTGAGCAATGGAAAGAATGTGTATTATAAATGATCAATTTGAAGTGTAATTTACGACTAGCCTTCATATTCTTACCACTAGTTTTATGACATATCCTTATGATTGCTTCTGGCATATATTTCAAGTAGTCGAAGATCTTTTATTCAGAAACCAACAAGTTATGTTAACAAAATATAAGTTTATAATTAGTCATAAACTATTATTTTGGATATACTTTTTTAGTTATTTTTGAACACCTTTTAAAAATTTTAGACTAACTCATAGCACCTAACAGTAAAATTTAGACAACATGTTCCATTAAGAGAACCATCCATATGGTTAGATTTTGAGCATTTCTAATGTTTCCTAATGCTTTTCTAATCAAAATTCGTTCTTATGATCAATTCTGTGAAGTAGTAATCACTTTTTGGAGAGGATAAACTTCAGTTGTTGTCTTTCTCAAATATTAATGATCAAATGTTGCTTTTTGCTAGCATTAAACTTCTTTAAAATATTTTCATAGAAAAACAAATAAGTAATGATGTTAAATATGTAATTCTTAGCTAAAAGTACAAAGTTTTAATAATTTTCTAGGAAGTCTAGTTCAGTGATAAAACAAACCTTTGATTTCCATTCCTTTGTTAATACAGTTCTGGCGTTTATTGTTTCATTTAACAAACCTTTTATTACATTTAGACAAACTATTGATTTATCTGCAAAAACGACGAATATTTTATTGATATTTTAAGTCTGTTTCTCTATGTACAGTTGCAAAGGTAAAAATGCGAAAGTGCACCTCACGATATGTGTGTGTTTTCTTATAACAAAGCCACATCAGGCTATCTGCTGATGCCAGCTTCATAGTAAGAAGTATTTGTAATCGGCGACATATTTAAGAAACATTTTAATCCGCCGGAAAAAAATAGAGAAAAATGTAGATTTAAACTACTATATATGTAATACTGCTTGTTTGTTTTTGAATTTCGCACAAAGCTACTCGAAGACTATCTTTGCTAGCCGTCCTTAATTTAGCAAAGACGAGAGACGATGCAGCTAGTCATCAACACCTACAGCCAACACTTGGGCTACTCTTTTACCAACGAATAGTGGGATTGATCGTAACATTATAACGCCCCTACGGCTGAAAGGGCGACCATGTTTGGTGCGACCGGAATTCGAACCGGCGACCTCAGATTACGAGTCGAACGCTTTAGCCCACCTGGCCATGCCGGGCCATGTAATATTGAGTATACATATAAAACATGAAGAGGATAACTGTATGATTTATTGCCATTGAAGTAAACTATGACAAGAGCTTCAAAACTGAAAAAAACAAAAACTGATAGTATTTTTAAATTTAATATTCGAAGAGGCTATTTTACGATTTAGATTCAAGTATTTTACTATTCTAGCCCTACTCCACAAGAATATTGAATGACACCTGAAGTTTGTTTCTTTGTTTTGGAATTTCGCACAAAGCTTCTCGCGGGCTATTTGTGCTAGCTGTCCCTAATTTAGCAGTGTAAGACTAGAGGGAAAGCAGCTAGTCATCACCACTCACCGCCAACTCTTGGGCTACTCTTTTACCAACGGATGGTGGGATTGACCGCAACATTATAACGCCCCCACGGCTGGGAGGGCGAGCATGTTTGGCGCTACTCGGGCGTGCACCCGCGACCTTCAGATTATACTTGAAGTATAAAAGAGTTTATCTCCATTTTGTCTCTACTTATGTTATTTTAAGAATCAAATAACACATAAAAAGAAATTATTTCCACGGATGTCTAAATTTAAGAATTCACTGTGACGCAAAATATGCAGTCCGTATGAGAAATAAAGTAATATACACTGATAGAGCGACACAATCATGTTTTATTGTTCAGTTTAAAATAACCATTGTAGTTTTGAATGCCCAAGCAAACTGAGTTTCACATGATTTATTGCAAAACTTTTCAGGTATCACCCTAATAGCACTGGTTTGTCAGCTAATCCTATCTTCAGTTTCATTTACCGCTTTATAAATGTCATTAGCGTACCTATATTGGAACTTCGAGGGTTTATGGCTCATGTGTCGTCACCACAGCATCGTGTTCCACACTTTGATGACGTAAGTGTGCTTTATGAGTGGTGAACGGTGTTCCTCGTATATTTAAGCTATAACTAACTGCAGGTACAATTTATATTAGTAGAACAAGTAAATAAACAGAAATTAGCTTCATACAATATGTGATATATGGCTTATTAAAACAGAATGATTTTTAAGAAATGACTGAACAGGAATGACAAACTCATTTCCTTGCATCAGTCAAACAAGATGCATTCCAGGTTAAACACTCGGTTCATCGTAGTAATAAAACTGTGTGCACTTACGGTTAAACACTCACTGAGAAACATATAAGTAATAAACGTGTGAAGCAGAATGATGAGAATTGTGTAAAACGAAATGTATTTAATATCATATTAAGTAAAGTGCCCACCTTACTAGGTGATTATTAGAACTATAGATGTGCTTATTACTTCG
The DNA here is from genome assembly GCA_011833715.1 of Carcinoscorpius rotundicauda. NCBI lineage: Eukaryota > Metazoa > Arthropoda > Merostomata > Xiphosura > Limulidae > Carcinoscorpius > Carcinoscorpius rotundicauda. The sequence continues at coordinate 52,256,274 of CM022399.1, read as the reverse complement.
TGAAAAATAGGTTTTCATTTTATAATACAAATATTGAAGGCGCGGTTACAAAATTCTTTACATATTAATATTTATTTTTGATCATTGGTTCTTCTAATACTATAAGTGCGCGAAACACACATGCAGCCAGATATTTAAAAAGTTTAGGCACACATTTTTAAGCCCGAAAACACGTGTTTATAATTTTTACAAAATCAGTTCACAAAGCTAGAAACTTATTCCCTTTCAATAAGTCATACTAAGTAAATTCACATAACATTCTATGCCTGTCTTAAGGCTTAAAAGCTCTACACAACTATAACTAGTGTACAATTGTGAAATGAATCCATGAAAAACTTTATTGAATAAGTTAAAAAAAGAAAAATATGACTAATGACAACAAAAGTTACAGTTTAATCATCGAAAGCCTACTAAATAGTTGAAAACCAATAGCCCTAAAAACTGTTATAAAAACAAATAAGCTGTTCATTGCATACTATAACTCGTAATTTAGGCAAAGTTTTACAAAATCAATAGTTATGTATGCAGTGTAGCACTTTACACATTATACTACTTCGTGACCAATGTTACTATTATTGCTGCACAACGTGTAATATATAGGTACAATATTACCAATATTACAAGTTGTATTCACTATATTGTCACTGTTATTACAAATTAGATGACCTTTGAGACACAATTTTATTAATATTAGATACATTAGTATCATTATTTTTACACAATACATAACTTTTAAACACACTATAACTACTGTTACTACGTATAATGTAAGTTTTAGACACAATATTAATGTTATTAATATACAATATCTCTCTTTTATACACAGTATTATTACTATTGCTACAAATTATATCAGCGTTTCTCAAATTATGGTTTGCGAGTCGTGTTTTAAATTGTATTAAAAAAATAATACATGATTTATAGATTAAAAATATCTTTCGTAAAATTAATTCTGTATTTTTCCGAAAAAAGAACTTAAATTAAATGGGGCCATCTGATTATTAAAATTACAAAACCGCTGTATTATATAACTTCTCTACACAATATTACCATTATTCATACGTATTATTTAACTTATATATACAATATTATCAACACTGCTACATTTAAAAATATTTTACTTTATATCAAAACAGTAAACTTATCATTATTATGTCTTAATGTAAAAAGATACAAGAATGAATTAACTTGAAGATTGAAGTTTGCAAGAGCTCAGTGGCCCTAAGGTGATAACATGTATGTGTATATCTTGAAGCTTAACAATTATTAGGGTAGTAATTGATCACTAGTTATATCTAATTAGTTGTACGCATTTAGGAGTTAATCATTTCCTTGTGTCTTTCGTCACCAGTTAGAAACCAAATGAAAAATTACATATTACACTATTTTTATCAACAAACAATGTTATAGAAGTTTTTTGACGACGAATAATATTTGATCAAAGATTATTTTAAAATATAATGTTCCTACCTTTCAAAAAACGTAAGCTGTGACATTAAGAATTAATTAAAACTTTAGAAACATGGAGAACTATTCTGAACGCTGCTGCGTACACTTTATATTTTATTCTGTGTTAGATTGTTTTAACTGCAGTAGAAAAAGATCAACTTAAAATTTACAGTTGCACTAAATAATGTTAAGTCTAACCAGTTCAAAATGATATTACCATCACAATGTCCGTACACAGTTACGTATACGAATAGGATTTCTTGAGTACTATAGCCTAAAGGAACAAGAAATACAAACGTTAGATTGTCTCTCTTAAGAGATAAGATAAGCTACAGAAGGAGACAACAGAGAAGCAGAACACTGCCTTCGGTGAAATGATTTTTGTACGTGACATCATATGTAGGGTATCCGTATATCCACATCCAGAAGGGTTTGGTTTGAATTTCGCGCAAAGCTACACGAGATCTATCTGCACTAGCCGTCTCTAATTTAGTAATGTAAGACTAGAGGAAAAGTAGCTAGTTATCACCACCAATCGTTAACTCTTATGCTACTATTTTACAACGAATAGTGGGATGACGGTCACATTATAACATCACCACGACTGAAAGAGTGAGCATGTGTGGTGTAATGGGGATTCGAACCCGCGATCCTAGGATCCAGAAGGGTAATAGAACTGTTCAAAGGTGTTTTTGTTTGCCCACCCTGCATGTGTGCTTGAACTATTTTCTTCTTTGTTTTAGGGAAAATCTTTCATGTTCTACAGTTTTATCTTTCGGTTTTAAGGTATTCACATGCGCATTCATAACCTATTTTCATTAGTCTTGCACATGTACACTCCATTATTTATTTCCATGACAATAAATAAAGGCTTAGCTCATAATTCTATCCTAGTTTAGATCTAACGGAAACATTTTCTATAAAAATGAGTGGTTTGGGCATAATTTATAAAAAAAAAAAGTGATTTGCTCAAGCGTTGCAGGTGACAAACAACCACGTGCTCTGTTGACCACACCTGTCAGACTCTCTGCTGGGTTGACCGTTTTTTATTATTGGTTATTAAACACGCTTATGTAATATTATCACTCGCAAGGGACTGGCTCGTCACCACATTACTCATTTTTATTCTAATTATTTATTCTTTAAACTTTTTTTGCTGTAAACTTGTTTTTGTTTGAGTGAAGTCAATATATTTTTAGAATGAAAATAATCAGTCCACGATTATAACACAATATAAGCAAATACTTTCTAAAAATGAAAATAATACACAAACAAAAAAGAATACCTTAGGGAATTTAAACCCACGATCCTATTTGCTACAAAACAAAAAGAATCTCCGCTACGAAAAATCTCACTTATGTCCTTATATGACTAAAAGCCCCCCAGTGGCTCAGCGGCAGGTCTACAAACTTACACGCTAAAATCCGGGTTTCGATACCCGTGGTGGGCAGAGCACAGATAGCCCATTGTATAGCTTTGTGCTTAATTCAAAACAACAATATATGACTAAAAACATTTAATAATCCACACAAGATTGTATGCTACTTTTATTGTTTCGAAAAGCTAAACAAATGTAATTAGATTCTCTTATTTTCAACAATACAAATATACGCAGGTAAACGCCAGATTTGCTAAAGTGAATTTCAGTGAAGACTAAGCGCTACTATCTATTTCAAGTTATATGTACGCATATATACGCGAGGTAGATTCTTACCATAGGAGAAATAACTTCTAGCAATGACGCAAGTTTCTGGTTTTTATCAGTTCCCTGAATATATTGCTCTAGGTTACAGATTATTTTATCATATATATATAGTTTAAGTTCACAGTTTGTACTTGTTCATCCAAATCGCTGTAAATGAGGCCACTTGATACTTGCTGGCATTTTTAACGCTAAAACTAACATAATCGTTTTAAAACTATCAATTGCAATCTTGGGTCAAATGAAATTGTAAAGCTCTGACAATACCTTTATGTTAACATTCATATCTGTTGACGGTCGATAATTTTGGATGATTTTGTTTGGTTTGTTTTGGAATTTCGCACAAAGCTACTCGAGGGCTATCTGCGCTAGTCGTCCCTAATTTAGCAGTGTAAGACTAGAGGGAAGGCAGCTAGTCATCAACACCCACCGCCAACTCTTGGGTTACTCTTTTACAAATGAATAGGGAGATTGAACGTCACGTTATAACGTCTCCACGGCTGAAAGGTCGAGCATGTTTGGTGTGAGGGGGATTTGAACCCAGAACCCTTACATTATGAGTCGAGTGCCTTAATCACCTGGCCATGCCGGACTTTACTTTGAATGAGAACAATTTTACAAATTTATTTGTTTTCCAAGGTTTGTTACATTATCAGTATATTAGTTTTGTATAGCAACGTCACGATATGAATCCATCAGAATTTATTTCTAGCTCCCCCATTTTCCAAGAAAATAAAAAAATAACGAAACAAAACACTGATTTTTTTATCTTCTAAGACGTTGTACTTAATTTTTCAAATGTTTTATTGGTCACAAGAAATATGTAATATAAGTTCGAAGAATAAGTGAGGAAGGATCAATGCATATTTAAAACCCTAAACTTCATTCCATTTTCAGTTTACAAAGGAATACGATCGTAGAATTCTTTTATATATATATATATAAAATATTTCAAATAAAATGCAGTTGTTCGCCAAAAAACTCACTAAATCTGCACGTATTACGCAATTTATATATATATATATATATATTGTGTTATCACACTGGGCCAGATGTTCTGTAAAGAAAGGTTCATAAACGGTCGCTCTACATTGTTTCATTTCTTCAATAACTAAACTTTAACACGAAGTACAAAAATGCAAAATTTCATGAGCTGATTACATTTTGTTTTATTTCCAAGGGACTAATGCTAGTTACACGTTACACGCAGAGTTATAAAAGTAGATTTCTAATAAAATAAAAATGTGTTTCACCCGTGGAAATTACTACATAGTATCAATGTTTACCATATATACGATTATATGGGAGGGTTAGCGTGGGGCCAATCGATTAGCACACCAGTTTGTAAGTTTGAGGGCCCGTGGCTGGAGTACCGTTGTTGTAAAATCATGTTCCATGCTTTGAAGCCACGTTTGCCTTATAAGGGTGATAGTAAAGTTATACTGTTAGGTTAGTGTAGCCCAAAAGTGGTTGATGAGTGTTTATGACTAGCCATCTTTGGTCTAATCTACCGGTTCAAAATTAGAGATGATTGGAGATGATAACGTTCGTGTAGGCTTGCGTGAAATTTTTAATATATTAGGTTTATCGTTTACCACTGTTGTTTTATCCTTTGCATGTATCGAATATTTCATTTTGCAGTATTGCTTTAAAAATTATCACAAATTATTTCTAAATACAGTTTCTTTGTTTCTGAATGATTATTATAGTCTTCCATGTTATTACTTTTCTTTCCTCGTCTTTTCAAATGTGTAGGTTTGATACCAATATTTCATTTTTCTTATAAGCTTCATTCAGCCACATTTTATCCTGTTCGCAACACACTTCATGCACTACTATTAAGTTCATAAGCTTTCCTACTGTTCGTTTTCGTTTTGTTGTTGTTGGCTGTATCAGTAATTCATTTCATCCTCACCACCTGGTCTTCTTCGCATTAAGATTTTTGCAGCTTCATATAGTGATACTAGTATCAACATCCATTATATTATCTATCACGAACAAACGTCACAAGCTATCTTTTCTTCGCCTCTTTAGAGGTTCTTTCAATTTTATAGCTATGTCGATTAGAGTTTTTTTTTATTAAAGCTTCCTTATATTTTTGCTAACACTGATCGTTAGTTAAGCTCACTTGTCAACTACGAAAAGAAGTTGACTATAACTCTTCTAAGCCTGAGATTTTATCTAAGGAAAACAAACCTTAATTGGGTCCTGAATCAGATCATGCCATATGTTATTACTGGTTTCCAGAATAAGTCAAGGATACATTAAATAGGTAATTTTACTTTATTAAAACTGTATATATCTACAATATTGTAAGTGCGATTAAGTGGACAACATTGATTTATTGGTAGTCAAAATATTGTAAAAATGCATATCTAAATAAGCTATATCTCGTACACGTAACCATACATGGTGTCTATATATAACTACTATTGTAATTAAATAATATTAAAATGCTTCGCTCTTAACAACACTGAAGAAAGTAATTGCCGCCAGTCTCATGGGCCATGTGTAATTTAATAGTTAACCCTAGCCTTCTCAGGCGATGAATTTCGAAATTCGCGTCCCGTTGCAGCAAAACCTTACTTCGTACTTTGAGATATGGGAGAACCACAAGTTTGACGGTCAAATCCAATTATTCACTCTAAAAAGATTAGTCCAAAAGTTGGTAGCATTGTTCACTAGTTACTTATTTTGGCTAAAGTTTATCAGTTTAAAACTAAGAAGGAATATGCGGATATGTAGTTGTGAGCAAAAATTCTAAAATAAATAAAAATATAAGCTACTAGTTGACAATTTATTATAGAACAGTCTTATTTTTGTTCATTCTTTGTTCTGCAAATTGCTTAAGAAAAAGTACTAAGATAATTTGCCTATGAACCGTGAGTATTCTCGATTGAAATCAATATTATAATATTTGGCTCGGCATGATCAGCTTGTTAGGGCGCTTTACTCTTAATATGAGGGTCGCGGGTTTGAATCACGGTTCCATCAAACATGCTCACACTTTCAGTCGTGGGGGCTCTATAACGTAATGGGCAAATTATTCCACTAGTTGCCTTCGCTTCAGTCTTTCAATGCTAAACTAGAGACGGCTAGCGTAGATATCTCAAAATTTTATTATCTTAACATGGATAAATAAAATAGCGAATTATTATTATTTATCCGAAATTTGTTTTCACGTGCAATATGGCGCATGCTCAAATTATTCGCTTATTACACGTCAAGTTGAATCTGATGGACCAGCGTGCAAAGGGTCTAATTACATTAACAGGAAATAAGATTAATTAAGTCAGTTGATATGTGTTAAATCTAAACGCGGAAAAGATGTCCAGTATCCCAAACCAATGTTTACTGAAAATGCTTTAAACTACAAGTTATGCATTTTAAAATTTTGTTTGTTCTTAAGTAAAAAGCTAATAGTGGGCGTTTTTAGCGTTATAAGCTGTCGGATTTACCTTTTTAAAATTTACAACGAGTGTAACGAATTTACTGGTCTGCATTTATTTTAATGTATACATTTGTTTCAATCTGATGCATGTGACGTATATTGTTGGATATGCTTCCCGCCTGTTCTATAAATTTGTAGAAGATTCTCGAGAGCAAGAATCAACAATATAAGTTTTGCGAAAATACTAGCGTGTTTTCAAATATTGTTGAACGTTCGAGACTATCTTGCCAAGAGACAGTTTTAATTATTATTGGTCAGCTACAGTCAGTATACTGTAAGCCTCGGAAGCTACAATGATGTTTAACACTTACTAATCGGAAAACTGCAGAATTTGACCAGGAACGTTTACATATTTCGGATATTACGAGCCGCATAACGTCCGTGAAATAAAGTATTTCTACGAAAACATTAAATATCTTTGTCGATAAAAAAATCACCTTGTAAGAGTGTGAGACCAGCCAAGAAAAGACACCGCTAGCTCAAGCTCATCTCAGAATTAATTTGCTTTCGTCGACCTAGATCGTCAATAAAATATTCAGTTCTAGACCAGACAGAAGACTCAGTATCATATGTAAGTTCGTAAAACTCTTGTATATAAACCAATATTTGTAATAACTATTAGTAATGACCGTTAATATAAATTGTATTTTTTATTTGTACATTAAAATTTATTTGTGTTAAAAAAGAGAATTATGTGTATCAATCTTGTTGGAAAATATCATAAATTTTATATATATTAACATTTAATTAACCTCTAAATTCAAATTAAGATTTCTGGATATAGAAATCGTAATATCTAACTTACATAACAAAATAAATCGGGAACCCGTTCGAGATAAATTATAATACATGACACGAATTAAAAATTAACTGACAATATGTTGTTATGAAGTTGGAGGGACCTTTCTTGAAGGATTAAAAGCAGTATGAAAATTTCAGACATTGTATAACTAAAACTTCAATTAATATACTATAAAGATATATTAAACCCAGCACGGCCAAGCAGTTAAGGCACTCGACTCGTAATCTGATGGTCGCACAATCGAATTCCTTTCACACCAAATATGCTTGCCCTTTCAGCCGTGAGGACGTTATTATGTGTCAGACAATTGCACTATTCGTTGGTAACATAGTAGCCCAACAATTGGCGGTGGATAGTAATGAATAACTGTCTTCCCTCTGGTCTTACACTGCTACATTTGGGACGGCTAGCGCAGATAATAGCTTTTTGCACGAGTTCTAAAAATAAACAAACAAACTGTTCGATTAATATATAATAAGAATTGGAGGTAGATGCTGTTGAATAGCTGGTTTCTCTGTAGTCTAGCTATAAGCTCAAATTTAGAATTAAATATCACATATAACTCTTGTAGGGGTTTACGCAAAAATTCCAAAACCAACGAGCAAACACTGTACTCACAGCAATATAAATGACGATTTATTGTGTATAACTCGGAGAAATGTGATAAAGGAAAAAGAAGGTAAGACGACCACCTAAACATTAAGTGAGGGTTTCATTAGTTAAGTATCATGTTGTGAAAACTTTTAAAGTTTTAAAATAAGCCTTGTAGTTGATAAGGGGATTTACTCTTAGCTAGATAAACAGACCCTCAAAATAGAATAAAATGATCCTCAGCTAACTCAAAGTAACCGGAATTAACAAGAAATGCTATCGGATTTAAATGCTCCTATCAGTTGCTTGATAAGCCGGGCGTTATACGAAATTTGTAATTATCTAGGAAAACAAAGTAAATTAATTAGGGTCCGAGCACGGTTTGACTTGGTTTGTTCTGAATTTCGCGCAAAGCTATACGAGAGATATCTAGGCTAGCCGTCCCTAATTTTTAGTGTAAGACTAGAGGGAAGGTAGCTAGTCATCAACACCCACCACCAGCTCTTGGGGTACTCTGTTACTAACGAACAATGGGATTAATTGTAACATTATAACGCCCCCACAGCTAAAAGGGAGAGCATGTTTGGTGCGACCGAGATTCGAACCCGGGACCCTCATATTACGAGTCGAGTGCCTTAACCACCTGGCCATGGCGGGCCTACTAATCTGATGTAATGGCGTACATTGCGGCCGAAGTATGTGACGTCATGAAACGATTACACATTATAAAAGAATCACCGAACTAGAACTGTGTTTTTATGACATATTTGACTATTTATACTTTATTAACGTTTGAAAACAACAATGAATATTTTTATTTCTAAATATTTAGTGTCTGAACATAAAAGATTCAAAGTTCGTACCTCAAATCAAGGTTGTTCAAAAACAAAGTAGAAGCTGCTGTTTAATCATCCACACTTATCCGTCTTTGTGTTTATAAACAGGATCACTTGAATAATGGGAATATTTAATTTAGTACAGATGGCAGCGCATCATAATTGATGATGTACAGGAATGGCCGTGTTAACGAAGGGACCCGTGTTGTTTCACTTTTTCCAATAAATGAGTGACTACAATAAATATTTCAACTGTTAGTAAATAGACATCATTCTTTAACATGTTTTGTGTAACTGTAACAGAAAGATAAGTTCCTATGTGTCACTATTTAAGCAATGCTTTCTTATGAGGTTGTTTCTGGAGCCTAATACACTTTCATTGAATAATTATGATATAATAAGTTTATAAACACAATCTTCTGACATAAAACCTTAAGATTTATTGTTAAAATCAGAATTACTAGTTTTGTAAAGTACATTGTTGTTACTATTGTGTTATAATTTATACTTTTGTTTCTAACTAGCATCATGAGAATACTAACGGAAGGTTTATAGAATCACTCTATTTGTTATATTTTGAGGTCCTATCATGGGGGAAATTGACTCGCATTGTACGGGTAATTAGAATGGCGCTGTGTTATGGCAACTGACTCACACTGTAAGGGTAACAGGATAAAAATTGCACATTTAACATACTAACTTTTAACCATCATAAAGTGGCGGTCAATCCCAGTATTTGTTGGTATAGAGTAGCTCAAGAGTTGGTATTCTTTCCCGTGTGTCAACATCGCTAAATTAGGAATTACGTAGATAGACTTCGTGAACTAACATGTAAGTGTTTTTAATCTTCAAAGCGACAGCAATTTTATCGCTGCAATATATGTGCTCGAAAAATGCTTGAAAAAAATACCGATACAAATACAACATAAAACGATTTTCAAAGCTTAGATGCATCTACAAAATTTGGGAAAAAGCACAGGATTTTCTTCTTTTTGCTAAATACGATAAATGTACTTTACATTATGTTCCTGAGAAATGATTAATGATACCTGAAAAGAAATGATCTCTTGTTATTAAATGCGAAATGATTTATAAGCTATCTGATTAGAATAATGCATTATTCAGCTTCTCTAAATCTAAAAAAAAACATCCCAAGAGAAATGCGCATTTTAAGAAGATGAGGAAAATAAATTTGTAGTTTGCACACAAGTTCAGTATTACCATCAGTATTTGTTGCCAGGCTCTATATAGTTTTAGTTTAACAAGTTGATAAAGCTATTTTTTGCTGATGTTTATCATAACTTATGAGAATGCAGTTGTCAACTCAATGTTTGTAGCTCATTAAATCAGAATAAATCTCTTAAGTTTCTGACAAAATACAGAAAAAACTGTAAGTTAGTTGGACTTCTTCATTATTTGGATATAAGACGACAGCTATAATTAAAGGAACATTCATGAACAATGTATACAGATACAGTTTATCTTGGAACTTAATGATAAAAAAATAAAACTTCAAAAGTTTTTCAGAAAATTTCAACGTGAATTTTGTAACAATTTATAGTTGAAAGTAGATTTGTATATGCATTAACCATATATGTCGGCCATTTGATGGTTCAACGCTAACTCTGAGGATTTGTAACGCTCAAAATCGGGTTTTGACACTTAGGGAAGGCAGAGCGTTGACAGTCCTTCTCGTGATTTTGTTCTAATTAACGAATAAACAAGCATCATACATTTCTTCTGAGTTTTAATATCTAAATAGAGTGGACTCTACGCCAGAGAAATCGTTAAATTGAAAATCATATACTTTATTTTCTTTAATGGAGAAATTAAAGTAAACTAAAACTATTATTAAAATATAAATGTGTTTAAGTAACTGTAGTTTAACAAGCTGTACCTTGTCGTATATGTTTCAACCAAGTAAATTAAGAAGATCAAAGATCATTAGTTGTACTCTACCCATAAATTGTTTGTCAAAAAGAAAGATTGATGACCTTATAGAAAATCAAATGGTTTATAAAGCCCAAATACTTTTATTGTCATTGTTTGAGGGGTGTGCTGAGATTGTGTTTTAAACTTAATAACGCATGTTTGTTTAGCACATGACATGAGTCATCTGTGGTAAATTGATTAAAAGTAACACGCGATCAAACCGGGTACAAAAGTGTGTCCTCAATTACTAACTATACAGCTAAAATATCATAAGTCTTGCGATAAATAGAAACAAAATATTTCGATGATTTATTTTGTTTTCTGCACTGTCAAAAGAAAAATAAATATTCATTATATTGAAGTTTATTTTATTCAGTTAATTAAAGTTAAGTAAACAGTAACTACATTTATTCAGACAATTTACAGTGAAGGTGATAACCAGACATGGCAAAACTCATATGTCGTAAGTAATTTGTTTGTTAGGAATTATACTAATTACGCATTTATTTTATTGAATGTAACCAAGGTAGTTAATTGCATTTACATGTATGTATTTCTGACACTATTGGTCATTAAAAATAATAATATATTGGTTGCTGAAGAAAGTATGTAAATACACTGAAAAATACCGCGATTAATACTTGAACTTGATATTGAATTACGTATTTAATTTTCATAACAGTAAATCGTTCAAAAAAATCTTTGAAAATGTAATGGTGGATATCCACAAATGGATTATCCTTTCCTATGAAAAAACATAAGTCTTTGTTAATATAGTTAGTTATATGTTGAAATTCAGATTTGATTGGAAGATGGTTATACGTTGTTTTAAATCTTTATTTTGTTTCGGAAAATTCATTTAGTGACGTAATTTCGTAATAATATACGTATATGGAAAGCAAAAGGTTTAGTATGATATATTAAAATAACTTTATATTTCAGCAAGTCACGGAAAAACATATAAAATGTGTGACAGAATGTGTTAAAATACTTTTTAACATCCTTTGCTATTATGAAAATAGTTCTTTGCCCCAAAGAATGGTTGTTTCTAGTAAGGTGTGTAATAGCTTTTTCCAACACAAAATAATTATATATTTAGATTATAAATTATATGTTCATATTGTGGAATTTAAAGTTTCAAAGATAGGGATATTCTTTTTAGATAAAGACAAAGTAACATGGGTCCAACCGAAGAAAGAACAACAATAAATCATTCCTCAGCCATTCTAATTTAATTGCAGTGTCGTGTAATATGCAAGAATCGATGGGCATAAAATCTAAGGACAAAAACTATTTCCCATGCCCCAGGCAACATTTAATAACATGATCAGAGAGGATCTTCCTACCGAAACCTGTCATTAAAAGAAAATTTCCAGCAATACATCCCATTAAACTTTTGCATACCTTATGCAACTAAAGAAAGAAACTAGTGCTCATATTATTCCATACAAAGTCATATAGATTAATATATGGGATCTAACTGATGGTAAACTGTCGTTCTCCTCTATTAGATGGGCTATGGAAAACGTCTAGAAAACAAACAAACAAACTTATGTGCTCTTAACATACCTTATGCAACTAAAGAAAGAAACTAGTGCTCATATTATTCCATACAAAGTCATATAGATTAATATATGGGATCTAACTGATGGTAAACTGTCGTTCTCCTCTATTAGATGGGCTATGGAAAACGTCTAGAAAACAAACAAACAAACTTATGTGCTCTTAACATTACAATCTTATGTCGAAGTCGTTGTAATGGAAACTATACTGTCAGGATGCACAATTGTCAGATAGAACGTGACTGAACGTAATGACGTGGCGTGTAACGACGCTACGAGGCTCGAAACTCGGTTTAATATGAGGAACGCAACCCTCTGTATTTTAATTTCATGATTAATTGTTTCAACAAAATTAATTTAAATATCAAGTAAATAAAATATTTCAAATAACGACTGATTGAAGTTAAATTTAAAATTCAAATTTAATTCATTCAGTTACGACAATAATAAGGAAACCAATAGTTGAACAATATATACTTTGCTTACACTTCCTCAAATCCTAGTAGCATGATGCCTTAAAATCTAATAATTGTATATACTACTAGCAAACTGTATTTAATACAAATGTAAGATATGTAAAAACTGACTTCAATAGTCGATTTGAATTTTTGCTAGATCGTCAAATATGTCAGTGGTAACTAAGATGAATTTGAACAAATCACTAACTCTAATTTCGAATGAAACAGAGAAATAAACGAAAAAGTTGAATTAGGCATCATGATTTTTCTACACAGTTTAGGCTAATATATTGTTATTTTGCAAAATACAATAATAACAATAAAAATATCAAAAGGTAGGCCTCTTATAACACTTCTCAAAAACCGTAAAAGATGAGTGAATTAGCTTTAAAATAATAAAAATGGAAGAATATTTTGGAAAATATAGCACAATTATTTTGTTTTTCTACTCTCAGCTCAACTGTGAAAAGTTCTTTTCACGGTCTTGAAGAATATGATTGGGTGGTAGTACAAAATAGACAAGAATAAGCAACGAGGGAGGTATTTCTCTGTAATATAAATAGTACCTTTAATGTCACAATTAGAGGAACACAACTCAAGACAAAAGCTGATAACACTGATCCCCTCTTCAAGTTAATGTGTGATAATACTAGTCTCCTCGACAGTGTTAACATCGTTTAAGCAATCACTGAAGAAGCTGTCGGAAGAAAATGGTATTTATGCTGTCTGAATTTCAACCCGATCAGATATATATGGTGGACACGCCACACTTCTTCAAGTGATTCCAGACACAAAAAATGCCCTATAAACAGTGCTAGCTGGATTACCTCAAAAGAATCAGGTTATAAGATGTCCGTGGGTTGGCCCTGTGATAGAACTCTGGATGTTGGAGCCAGTGAGTCGGGTTCAAACTAATACGATACTACAAAATATTCATTAAATAAAATCTGAAAATGAGTTACAAGAGTGACAGTCAATTTCTTAACCATGATTAGTAGGGTGATGAAGAGTGATTGGCTATCTTTCTTTTGATTCATAACTCAAAATGATCTACAATGTCATAAATAAAAAAACAAACAAACTACAACAGGACACTGATTCTTAATAACACAATGTAAGTATCACGAACATTATAACTACTTCTACCAAATGTTCATTCACTAAATAGTTAATCATTTGTACTTCAGAGCTTACGAAAGATCATTAAAATGTAAAAAAAAATAATGGTGGATTGCTTGTTTGTTTTTTGAATTTTTCACAAAGCTACATGAGGGCTATCTGCGTTAGCCGTCCCTAATTTTACAATGTAAGACTAAAGGGAAGGGAATTAGTCATCATCACCCACAGCCAACTCTTGAGATACTCTTATACTAAAGAATAGTGGGATTGATCGTCACATTATAACGCCCCCACGACTAAAAAGGTAAACATGTTTGGTGTAACGAGAATTGGAACCCGCGACCCTCAGATTACGAGTCGAGTGCCTTAACCACCTGGCTCGTAACGTTCTTCTGGTCGAGGTAATATGTATACTGTAAATTTCGTAACGTTCTCCTGGTCAAGGTAATCCTGTATAATATGCATACTGTCAATTTCGTAAAGTCCTGCTGGTCGAGGTAATCCTGTACAATATGCACAATGTCACTTTCATAACGTCCTCCTGGTCAAGGTAATCCTGTACAATATGCACACTGTCATTGCCATCCTGGTACAAAAAAACGTTATTGTCAAACTTTGCCCTAAGATATGTGTTGGATTTTACGATTTAATTATTTTTCCCAAATATCAGCATGAAAAGGCTTTTACTTATACTTTTTAATATCAATATAACAGATTTATTATTATGTATCATTTTAATATCTGTTTGTTTCAGTTAAATATATACATTAAAATGCGTGTAACTTATAGTGTTAAATGTGTATTTCGAAATTCCTGACCATTCATTAAAGTTGTAGAAGATTCTCGAGTGTAAGAATTAACAATGTGCTTTGTGTGTATGTAAATACTGCTGTTTGATTGTGCTATTGGCAAACGAAATTTCGAGAATCTCGCCTAACATCGCAACATGCTGAGACAGTATGCATTTTTGACTTGCTGCGGTTGTTATACTATAAACCTCGGAAGCTGTAACTCTGATAAACGGTTATTAGTCAAAAAACTATAGATATTTGACCAAAAACGTTTATAGGTTTCGTCCGTTACAAAACATTCAAGTTCAGTGAGTTCACATTGGACATTTATATTTTTACGTAAACATTACATAACTTCAACGTTGAAAAATTAGCTTGTAAACGGCATGAGATCATCAAAGAATGCATAGTTAGTTAGCACCTCGTTAAGTGAATTTATCTACGTTAACTCGAAATTAATTTGCTCGTTGTGAACCTTCAATAACATATAAAGAAATTTTTATACCAAAAATAAGAGTTAATATTTTTTGTAAGTTTGTAAAAGTTTTGTATGTAAATCATTATTTGTATCAGCTATTTATAATAATCTTTATTTTAAATTGTATTATTCTTTGGAGGTAAAAATATATTTGTACTAAGAAAGAAAACTGTGTGTCATAAATTTGATATAGCTCAATATTTAAATAGCTTATAAATTCAAATTTAACTCAGTTTTAAGTTATTTTAAATCATAGTACGTAACATAAAAAATTGTAGGCTGTGTTGTTGTTGGGCTTAGGATTCGTCTACAGAGGTGTCTATGACTTGTTGTTGATAAATTAAACGACAAATGAACAACGCTCATTTCACTTGTTTTCAAAGTAATATATGCATTCGGAACAAGTTAAACGTATTTACAGCTAATTTTTTACACTACAGAGATTATAGGCGTATCATAATCACTACACATATAGTTCTCTAACACTTTCCAAAAGTTTACTTAGGCCAATTGACCTATTTTAGAATTTCAGTTGACAAGTCAAACTGTCTTGTCTGTTACTTTCGCCAAACCACCCAGATGTAGTTCACTTACTTTATCTCAAACAACCACATGTGTATCCAATACTTTCAAACTTGTCTGCCCTTTTTTTCTTTGTATTATCGAAAATCGTCTGTCTATTTGTCAAAGTTCACTAAGGCTAGTTCAATTACTTTGGAACTATTTTTAATATTTTTCCTCTAACATTAACTTCTAGGCCTTTCCCTTTACTTTGGCCGAACTCTTTCGTAATTTTACTTTCTCGTCTTCTGTTGTCTGTTTGCTGTTTCACGCTCATCTCATTCTATTCATATATTTATGACCTAATCACTATATTCTCTACATCAATGAGTTACAGACACAACTTCTAATACTCGTCTGTTTTTAACTCTCTCATAATAAAAAGGAAAATAAAACAACTAAACAATAATAACATATTCATTCATAAAATAAACAAAATTAATAATATCGTAATAAATAGTCTTTTATATCGTGAATTATGACAGAAATACCTTTTCCATGCGATGCCTGTAAGAACCGACTTTGACTTTTCCCTGGAGGGTATAAAGAGCAATTTTCCCACCATGACGAATAAATGCCAACATCTACTGTACTATCTCTCGTGGGAAAGACAGCTTTTCCTCATCTCTTCTTCAGGCTAACGACGAACTCGAATTGTACCATCAGCTGTAACAAGTCGGAAAGAGGGCTCATCAAAAAAGATGACATGTCACCAGTGTCGTAACTCTAAATTGACTGTCTTGCCCAAATGAAGGCTGTGATTTTTGGCTAATATCGGTTTCTAGATAGCCTTTCTTGCAAGTAGCCTTATTTGGTTAGTTTCCTATTCACTATTCTTCTGGATAACCTAGAATGAATGTGTTCATACCATTCCTGTCACAAAGTGTTACAAGACTTCTTTTGACTTTGTTGTGTTAACCTGATCAAAACACGGTTATCTTGGGTGATAGTTTTTCAGTTTATGAAATTTCATGCAAAGCTACACGACAGCTATCTGCGCATTTTTCTGCATCTACTTTAAGGTATCTTAGAACAACGTTTTCTGCAGTCAAATAAACTTTTAGGATTATAGATACAGTACACTGGGTGTGCTCTACTATTCTGGTAATGTCAGTTTTCTTTATATCGTTTCTGAACATTCGAACGCTCTAAACTTCTGGCACGTGACGAGGCATAAGTCTATGCCAATTACAGAGAAATAGCCTGAACAGAATGTTTCAAAAAAGTTGTACCAAACGCACACACTATTAAATAAAATAGGTGTGTATGTGTGTTTTGACAAATAAATGCTCAAAACAGCTCAGACCAAAACAACATTTTGTACATTTTTTTTCTTTTTTGTCCGATCATATTTTACCCTCTTTGTTACTACTCGGGCATTTACTCATTCACTACATCATACTTGTAGACAATAACATTAATATAGAACATTGTTCAAACATTTTGTCCAAGACCATATATGATCTATTATTCCACTCCTTTCACTAGTAAACAAGCATTTGATGGTTGGTAAGCAGATATTAGTGCTTTCTGACTGAAAACTAACTTTGCTAAGCACGTTGAGTACTGTGTCAAACGATTCTCTTTAGTTTCTTTAATATGACATGACTTAATAACTCTTATCTTGGATAGTCCAAAAAATTGTATCGAACTAACTGAAAAAAATGTCATGTGTTTATTATTCCCTAGGATATTAAAGAAATATCGGATGATTTGAAAACGACCAACATTATTCCATAGAAAGCTGTAGATACATAACTAAGCAAATTAATATTGATCGCATAATTTAGGCAGAAATTATCAGAAGAAATAAAGCATTTTAAAAATTTTCTCGTTTGTCAGTATGTTAACTCAAAATGTCAAGCGTCGAAGGTCATACAGGTTTTAACTTACATAAAATTTTTATAGTAAGATTAGTCTTGTAAGTTTTTCTTTATTGGGATGTTAAACCTATATTAGTTTGTTTCATCTACGCTCTGTAATTACCTATATAACATGACTGAAAATGTTTAGGGCTGTTAATGAAAGTGTCCAATTAGTGCTATTTTTCTACTAAAAGAATTGTAGTAATAATGACTGGCTGCTCACCAAAATAAACTGGCCAAGCTGTTAACGCACTCGACTCGTAATCTGAGGGCCGCGGGTTCGAATACCTGACACACCAAACATACTCGCCCATTCAGCCGTGGCGACGTTGTATGGTGATGGTAAATCCCGCTATTCTTTGGTAAAAGAGAAGCCCAGGAGTTGGTGGTGATGACTAGTTGCCCTCCCGATAGTCTTACACTACTAAATTAGAGACGGTTAGCGCGGATAGCCCTCGTGTAGCTTTGCGCAAAATTCAAAACAAACCGAACAAAACACATTAAGAGTTTCAAACTGATTCCTTAAAGTTATGGAGGACTAATAAAAGAGGTAAAAATACTGTCATGTGAAATAGTTAGGACACCCTATGAAAGCCTATGTGTTTTTGTAACACTTTTGAATATATAAATGTTTAATCTCAATTTTAACATTACTGAAAGATTATAGAAATATAACTAAATAATTAAAACTCAAAAAAAGACTTTTCAAGATCTTCCGTAAAAGGAGTTCTACAAAAATGCATATTTTAACTGAGGAAAAGTTAGGACATCCTATTCCCTAATAGCTAGTGTATTGGCTGAAATAATTGTAGTGAGACGCTTCTTGTAGCCAACTACCAGTCTCTTATATCGGTCTGAAGAAAGTTTGTCCCACTCCTCAATGCAGAATTCTTTCAGCTATGAGATGTTTGAGGGGTTTCTTGCATGTACAGCCTGTTTCAAGTTACCCCACAGCATCGCAATGAGATTAAGATCTGGGCTTTGACTCAGCCATTCCAGGACTCTCCATTTCTTAGTTTTTAGCCAGTTTTTGATGGATTGCTGATGTTTTGGGTCTTTGTCGTGTTGCAGAGTCTAGTTCCGCTTCAGCTTTAATTTTCGTACAAATGGTCTCACATGATCCTCAAGCACCCTCTTACACAGTAGAATTGATGGTGAATTCTATGATTGTGAGCTATCTAGGTCCTGCTGCAGCAAAGCAGCCCCAAACCATGACACTTCCACCTCCATGCTTCACAGTTGGTATGATGTTGTTGTTTTGAATTAAGCACAAAGCTCCACAATGGGCTATCTGTGCTCTGCCCACCACGGGTATCGAAACCCGGATTTTAGCGTGTAAGTCCGCAGACATACCGCTGAGCTACTGGGGGGGCCAGTTGGTATGAAGTTCTTTTCCCGGAATGCTGTATTTGATTTACGCCAAACCTGTCCTCTGTTTTGGTATCCAAAGAATTCAATTTTGGACTCATCTGTCCAAAGAACATTATTCCAGAGGTCCTGGTCTTTGTCTACATTCTCTCTGGCAAACTTCAGTCTGGCTTTCATGTTTCTCTTAGAGAGCAAAGGTTTCCTCCTTGCACACCTTCCATGCAAGTTAAACTTGTGCAGTTTCTTTCTGATTGTAAAGGCATGCACTTTCATATCAACAGTAACCAGAGCCTGCTGTAGATCCGTGATGATATGTTAGGGTGTTTGGATACCTCTTGTAGCATCTTGCGGTCTGCTCTCGGGTTAAACTTGCCTAGACGACCAGACCTGGGCATGTTGGTAGTTGTTTTGAAAGCCTTTTTAAATCCCTTACTAGACTCATAAACTGATACAAAATTCTTTCTGAAGGCCTCAGAAAGCTCTTTTGCTCTCACCATGGTGCTTACTCTCACTTCAACAGTCTGGAGCACACCAAACTAAATATCTGAGGTTTAAATAAAGCAAGCTACATTCAAAATTCTGAGTAACGATCTTCTAATCATGTGCACTTGGTGTGATACACCTGTGTGTGAGTTGAGCCATTTTAAGCGGGAATAAACGTGGGGGTGTTTTAACTTTTACCTTAGAATATGCATTTTTGTAGAATTCTATTTACAAAAGTTTTTGAAAAGTCTTTTCTTCAGTTTTAATTGTTTAGTTATATTCCTATAATCTCTCAGTATTGTTAAAATTGAGATTTAATATCTGTATATCCAAAAATGTTACAAAAATACACAAGCTTTCATAGGGTGTCCTAACTTTTTCACATGACTGTATATTTATCACTTCTCTAAATTCACTATAGCAATATACTCACATTTACTATGCATCTATTAAAACATACAAAGCTTAGAAGACAATAACGCTAAAAGTAAGTGTATGAAAAAGGAATACCGTACATATCTTTGTAGTTAGTTGTACATAGAATGGAGAACGTTTTATGGTTTATGTTCTCAAACCCTTAAACTGTAATAGATATTTAAAAGGTTCTTACCATTTTTGATGTGGCACTTGTAAACTTGTTCACATATTGAAAATATAAAACACTGGAATTGTAAAACTAAGTCAGCAATTTAAAATATACGTCATTTAAAAGTTAAAACTACCCGGCGTTTCAACCTCAGCCGGTCGTCATTCTTAAAGGATGTGCCAACAGTGAATATAAGAAAGAATCGCTACAGAGTTGGCGAGTTGAAAACTACAGAGACAATGAGATCTTATACACACTGTAGTTTTGATGTCAGTTTTTCTCAGTATCGACAGAGAGGTTTTGGATTTTTATTCAAAATCTTTTTTTTTTATCGTACATGAGACTGCTTGAGCTAATGTTCTATCAATCATACGACGTGAAACTTCTGAACGAAAGGAATTATGTTTGAATGAGTGCATGACAGATTACTTGACAAACTGTATCTTAAGATGTAATATTTTCTGAGGAACACTGGTTTGAACATCGGACAGTGACTTACCAGAATGATTGACTATCCTTGCTTTCTTATAATTATTTGTTTTGACGGTGGGCTACTTACACTTGTAAAGTTCGAGATACCCAAGTTTGAATGAACTCCTAACCATTCTCAGCGTTCTAAGAGTTGTCATTTTTCAAAATTTCTCAATTTAAAAAAGGTATTTGTTGTTTCAAGGTGTTATTCAAAGAATTATATATATATATTGAAACTTGTTTCATATTTATCACTGTCCCGTCTATGATTACAGATATGTTTTAACATACATGATGTTCTCTATCGTGTGAATACTCTTCTGTTGTTTGTTAGATTTAAGTTTCGAATTCTCTGACACAGTTCAGTTTTTTAGGTAGAAATTGCTCTCTCGTGGACACGAGTCATATAATAAATATAATATTGTGTGTGCTTGCTTATAGCAAAGCCATATCGGGCTATCTGCTGTGTCAACAAAGGGGAATCGAGCCCCTAATTTTAGTTTTGTAAATCTGGAGACAAACCGTTATCCTAGCAAAGGACTATATAATCTTGAAGAGTCATTTTTATTTAACGCCCGGCATGACTAGGTGGTTAAGAAACTAGACTTGTGAACCGAGGTTCGCGCGTTCGAATCCTCTAATGTTTGCAATTTCAGCGGGGTTGCATTATAATGAGACGGTCAATACCACGATTCGTTGGTAAAAGAGTAGCTCAAGCGTTGGCGATGTGTAGTGGTGACTATCTAGTCTTACACTGCTAAATTAGGGACGGTTAGTGAAGATAACGCTCGAGCAGCTTTGTACGAAATTCAGAAGCTAACAAAGAAACTTGTTAAACGTAATGTGATAAATAAGAAGTATAAAACTTATTTCAGTGCAAAGAAGCATGAAGTGAAAAAGTATTTTATTATAAACAAGCATGAAATAAAAATAGTTCAACAGAAACAAATGTTGAATAAAAAATAAAAGTCCATGATGACTAGAAAACCTACTTGTAGAGAAAAATAGGAATGTTTGTTTTATGAATTTCGCGCAAAGCTACTCGAGAACTATCTGCGTTAGCTGTCCCTAATTTAACAACGTAAGACAAGAAGGAAGGCGGCTAATCATCACCACCCACCACCAACTCTTGGACTACTCTTTTACCAACGAATAGTGAGATTGATCGTCATATTATAACACCCCAACAGCAGAAAGGGCGAGCATGTTTGGAGCAACCGGGATTCAAACCCACGACCCTCGGATTACGAGTCGGACACCTTACAAAATTGGCCATGTCGGGCCCAAAAATATACGAGTTGAGAAAATGTTTATGGAGAGGAGAGAACAACGTTTCGACCTTTTTCGGTCATCATCAGATTCACAAAG
Organism: Carcinoscorpius rotundicauda; assembly: GCA_011833715.1. Classification (NCBI taxonomy): domain Eukaryota; kingdom Metazoa; phylum Arthropoda; class Merostomata; order Xiphosura; family Limulidae; genus Carcinoscorpius; species Carcinoscorpius rotundicauda. The sequence goes on along the minus strand of CM022399.1, from coordinate 52,234,401 downwards.
AAAGAAAGAGGTAGCAGACAGATAGCTGACCAGATATTTGAAGGGAGTTGTGTAATTGAGTGTAAGAGTCTAGAGGGCGTGCTTGGACGTCTGATTATGTTTATTAATATAGGTATAAACATTAACTTTACATGTGAACAGGAAAAAAAATATATCAATTTTCAACCTCAAAATTACAAGAACTGATACACAATTTAAAACAGAAATCCATCGAAATATTTCCCATACTGGACTATACATTCCTTGGGACTCAGCACATGAAACAAAACAAAAACTCAACAGACTAAGAAACCGAATAAATACAACCATAAAACGATGCTCACCAGATAAAATTAACGACGAATTAGACAAAATAAAACAATACTTCATCAACATCAATAAGTTTCCTCCACAAACCGTAAAAAAATTATACGCACATACCTAAACAGAAAGCAAAATTAACCAACGAAAGTAAATATATCTCACGACTCAAAAAATCACGAAACCATATATTGCTGCATGCCATATATTCCCGACATTAGTAGCAAAATATCGAACATTTGGTAAAAACTAGTAACAAAATATGACATTCCAGTTAATACTAAATTTATTCAAACCCAGGAACAAAACTGAGATCTATACAATGTAAAAATTACACTGACAAACAACACACCAACATTATTCATAAAATACAATGTGATAACTGCCACGACTTCTATAATGAAAAAACAAATAAAAAAATGAAAACCAGATTCAAAGAACACAAAAAGTCACCTTCACACGTTTTCGAATAATGCAAGTCAAATGGACACAACATAACCATAGAAAACACTATAATACTAAATAAAGAAACAAACATAAACAAACGAAAAATTAAAGAAGCCTTACTTATACAACAACTTAAACCCAAAATAAACCAATATAAAGGAACGCCATTATACCTATATTAATATTATAGATAAAATTATATATTCAAACATCTAAGCACGCCCTCTACATTCCTACACTCAGTTACGCAACTCCCTTCAAACATGTGGTCAGCAATCGGTCAGTTACCTCTTTCTTTCTTTGTGAACCTGACGATGACCGAAGAAGGTGGAAACGTTGTTCACTTTTCTACATAAAAAATACCAACCGTTTTTACACATATAAGAAAAAAAAAAGTTTTATTTTTAACGGGTTGTAAATAAAAACAAAATAGTGTAAAGCAAAAGGATTTATGCGATATTGAAATATTACATCTGATTAAATAGATTAAAAACTGAAAAAGGCTATTATAAATGGTGTATATCTGAGCCAGTCTTTGTTAAGTCCTTTAACCGTCCTATTGTGAGCTTCATCTATGTAAATAACTTCATTTTGTGTTTCGAGAAATATTCTTTATCGGTTATTTATTTTGTTGATGAGTGTTTAAGACGTTCCAAATAATGCTAAGATGGCTTTGGTGTATTTCTTATAACGTAAGTATAAGTATGTTTCATTTACATATACTTTATTACACCTGCGGTCGCTTTACAGGCTATAAACGTTGGTTTTATTCTTGTTCTAACGTTAATGTGAAAATATCTTAACATAGTAGTTTAAAACACATTAGAACTTCTCGGTAACTTCTTGTACATATGACAACTAAATGGTGACGGAGTTCAAAGACCGTTTTGCTGTTTGGATATTACGTTATTTTGTTTTGTATATTTTCAAATGAGAGTCTAGGGATTTACTTTTGAAGATGAAGTATAGCGTTTTACATTCAGTCTAAAAGTGACACTGGTTACCTAAACACTTGGTTCTTAATATCAGACACTTTTTAGCTTATGATTTAAACAATGAAGGACGAAAACCAGTTATTGCTATGCATATGTAGTTTTTTGGTAAATTTGTATCAACTATCTTATTTTTCATAATGTATCGTTGCATCTAAGGACAGTATGATGCTGTATTAAATACGGATGCAATATTACATTAATGTGATGTAAACACGTTTTTTTTTTAAATACTTTTAAATTTCATTAATGAGCTGTTTTATTCTGCATGAACAATGTTTAAAAGCTAGGTTGATACGTAGCTTTATAAACATTACATTATCAAATAGAATAAAGTGGAATTTTGAACCTGAAGAGTATAGATCAAAAGGGCCTGGTCAGAGACCCCTATGAATCAGTATAGGCGTATTCACTCTTAATTTACTGACCAGCAGCATCTGCCACTACAGAGGTCTTGTAGAGATCCTTGAACTAATTCAAAGGATTGACTGTCACATTTATAACCCGCCTGCATTTGAAGTTACGGAGTTCATTCAATGGCATCAAGTTGTAGAACCTCGGACTCTCTAATTGTAGTTAGATTGATTAACCATTAGGCCATCTCAAATTAATAAAATATAAAAATACAAGCTACAAAATTTAAACGCAAAAAAAAATTTGGTGAGCAAATAATGTCAAATCTAGAAAAAAAATCCTTGATAATGAAGTATGCTCAATAAAGGTTTATTTCGAAGTAGTGCATACTTAATACATAAATAGTTTTAATATTAGCAATCCAATCATTCTGGATAATCCTTAATCTTTCAGAATAATCTGTAAAGATTGTTAACAGATTAGCTACCACAAACTGGAAAAATAAGTTTTGAATCTCAATACGAAGAGTTTTCTTTTGGGATGGATACGTGTAATCAGTTATAGTTGTTTTAAAAGTGTTTAAATGTAGATAATCATATGAAAAGTAAAAATAAAGCAATATTTTTTTACCTGAAGAAATATGATTACTTTTCTCATAATTTTAAGTATCTGACTTGTGGCTAGGTTTCATTTACACAAGTGGAATAAAAGCAGATAGTTTGGGCCTTTTGATGAAAATTGCAAAATAGTGCTGACTGAGAAAGTAGAGTTCCTTTTCCTTGAAATAAATATCCATAATAAAAAAGACAGTATCAGTTTGCACAGAATTTGCTTTGGTAGCTGCGGCATGTTGATGTGCTATTCTTTCTCTTGTGCAAAACAAGCTGAAAATATTTCTGTCATGTCATCTTAGAACGTGCCTGTATTCGCACTGATAAAATATTTATATTCAGTAGGTAATTCTTAAAAAATCGAAAATTTAAACCTCGAGAAAGGCATGATAAAATGTACTATTTTGTCAACAAGTACTTCATAAAGAAATAGGTATAACCCTCTGTTGGAATGATAAATCTGACATTTATGCTTTGTTGTAAAGATTGTATATTTATTTAAATACCCGTATGTATAATAATGTACCATAATTATCTCTATAAAACTTACAAGTTACCTTATACTAGCGACTCTGTTAGACATTACTCTTTGTCATACTTTTGTACATCAAGTGAAACAATGATTTATGAGCGTAATGAAGTAGTTTTTATATTATTGGATATATTAGATCGTAACATCTCAATGGTGGAGAATGCAGGCATGTTCGGTGGTGGGCTTTGATCCCTCGATTCGTAGATTGCATGTCGAGTCCCCTAAAAATAGTTTATGCCAGGCTTGAGCTTAAACTAAACCTTGCTTCACACTTTTATATTTAGTTACTAAGTGAAAATATACCACAACTTAACCAATTACGCAAAACCTGGAGACTAAGTTAACGAAAAACCAAGTAAATAATTTTGCGATATGAAAACCCAATAAGGGAATCCTATTACGTTAAAAATCACATAAGAACTTGAGTGAAAATGATATTACTCCGAAGATAAATGGGAACGTCACTAAAGAAGATAATATAATTGTTGTGTATTTGATGGCTTAATCGGTCATACAAAATTGAGAAACAAATCCCAGGAAAAATTACAATTGTTTTTATACATGCTTCATTTCACTGTAGTTAAATACTAGAGGCAGTGAGATCATATTATCTGTACAAGTAGTAACATAATAAAACTACATTGTTCTATGGATACGGATAAATTCGTAGTACAAACAGCTGTGAGCACATGTTTGCTAGTACAGCAAGACATCTAAGTTACTCATACATAAGTTGATTGTACGTATAAAGAAGAATAAAATACGTTATTAATTTGCGAGTGTTTTTTGTTACAATCCTTTCGTCCGTTTATTACGATTTTTTACATACATAGTTTACAATCTGTAAAAAATTAAGTTGAAAAAGTTTTACTTATACGCGACTCTTCATCATTATTAATACTTACAATTAGATGTTCAGTACTCATATGCTCAAAAACCATGAACAATTAAGGTATAGAATCTACTATTTGATTTCCCTTCTGTGGACAGAACGCAGTTGGCCCATTGTGTAGCTATACCTCAAAACCAAACAGCAATAAATAAGCAATAAATAAATAAAGAAGCTCTTCAGGCAATGCCCTCGTCTTACATTAAATATGTTCTTTTTCTATAAATGCAAACAACACGTAAAGAAACAAAACGGATCCTCTCGACGTTTCTTGTCTTGCAATATTTCTTCAGCCACGCAATCTATGAAATCCTTTGATGGTAAACAAATACAACTCTGGGAATTCGTAGATTTTAAAAAGTACTCGATTTATAAATAGATTGAGAAAACTGTCTTGAGAAGATGAAATTGAATAATACATTATTCCAACAAATATATAGATTTTTGAACTGCGATTTTATTTACTTGATACATAAGTGATTAGTTTCATACAAGAATTTATTTTTAGGATCACCATGTTTACTTGCTCAGCACGAGTTGTATACATTTGTAGTTAAATGGTTTCATATATCATCGCTTTCCAATCTGTACAAAATAAAATTATAATTTATGTGTTGCGCAAACAAGGATGACTTTAAAATCTAAGCGAATATGAGAAACAGGATATTTGGCTACGCTCGTAATTGCCAACTCTTCCCAGTAGAACCTGCCAATTAGCGTAGCTTCCCGATACAGGGTATAGACCACAGATAATTATGACAGATGGAAGGAAAGTCACGAATTTCTTTCTGACTTGTCTTGAGTGTTACTCAAGTGTTGTTGTTTTTTTTTATATGAAGCTGACAAATAATTCCAAGTTGGTTTGTTTTATGTTTTTCATTTAATGTCATGAGATATAAACAAACACAATCACTTCTGTAAACACTGTTAAAATAATTTGAGAAAACTACTCAGTGTTTTGTTTGAAAGCTACATTTTGTTTTATGACGCATTACAAGCGATGTGGGATCATTTTATTCTGACTTGCTTGATCTTAGAGTCTGTATCTTTGCTCAAAAAACAGCTGTATTTCAGTACGATTTCTTTAATATAGAGCTAACGCTTCAAACAGACTCAAGACACATTCTACATAATGTTTTTGTTTTAATCTAAGGTTACTTATGAAGACTTAATCCTTGCCAAAGTTCATTGTAAGTTGATGATAAAGTAATTAGAATCTTCAGAAGCATTTTTAAACTGGTTTAGACAACTTTCAGTTATACGTATGAATGTTTACGTGTAATCTAAAATCACTGTAAGTTTTAACGCAGTTTACGTACAAGTGACTTGTATCGTTTTTCTAGACTGAGTTTGTCTTTGTTTATGCTGCGTACTGTTGCTTAGAAGATGACAGCTTTTGATACCGATTTTTGTATTCGCGAATTTTTATGCATTAGAAGGTGGTGCTGAACTTTGATTAGTGTATGAGTTGTTGTAGGCTGCTTTGTAGATGGTCCTTGGTGTCCAAAACATCCATATTTCAGTGTTCCCCAACTCCATTACGTACCATGGATACCTATGTCTTGGAAATTAAAGTAAATGATCTGTTTACATCTATACTGCCTGATTCTGTAAATATCTTGTACTGGAAGGTATTGTTACACAATCTTCTTTGAGGCAATATATTTTTGCTGGCATCACACGAAAAGCCAAACAATGCCAAAATGTAGTTTGTATACGTTATGGATCATTTTAAGCTTGCCGTAATGTGTCTAATTGCATATTTAAAATCGTTTTAATACACATGTAACGTATTTGACACCTGTATACAAGCACGGAAAACTGTACCAATCGTGTTCTCTACAATGTGGAAATAACTGAAAAGTCTATTTTATGATAAAATTTCCTTACACTTGTAGACAACACTTCGTGAACGTTTTGGGCTCATAATTTTCTTTGTTTTTGTGGCTGGGAGAAATTTAAAAACAATTCCTAGCCGATTCTTGGTCTTGATGGCTTCCCTTACCCCCAGTGGCCCAGCAACAGGTCTCAAGGCTTATAGCTGAAAACCGGGTTTTGTTATTAATATAAGAGTGATAGACCTGCTGATTTGGAACAAAACAGAACATGCACTTAAGACAAACATTGAAGTATTGTAATTTGTTTAAAAAGTTGTTGTAATTTGCTAAATAATTGACTATAGTAGTAAATGTAGGCTTAGACCTGCTCATAACTTTATGGATCTAATATTTTTTGATATTTTTAGCGCCAATGGAAGAAGCAAAAATGACTAGAACTGTAATAGAGAGCTATCAAAATTTGGTAATTTTAATTAGGCAGGAATTTTGAATTGTAGAAGTCTAGTGATATACGCGAATCTAAAATGAAAATAATGAGATGATAAATACAATAATTATATTTATAAGATAATGTCTAGCGACCTCGGGCCCCCCAGTGGTTCAGCGGTATGTCTGCGGACTTACACGCTAAAATCCGGGTTTCGATACCCGTGGTGGGCAGAGCACAGATAGCCCATTGTGTAGCTTTGTGCTTAATTCAAAAAACAAAACAAACAAACAAACGCGACCTTGGTTCACTGTCATTCTATATAATTTCATTCAGATGGGACAAGTAAGTGAAAATTGAAACTAAGTTTATGGATTATTGATGTGCTGTAAAGTAACCATCAACATCTTTTGTAAACCTAGGAAGACATCGAAGGACGTAAGAGGGAAAATCTTTCTTGTATCATAATTATTTTGATATTAGAAGTTTTTATGTAGTATTAATAATACTTTAGTATAAAAAGTATTTTCATGTGGATTGTATGTAATAATGTGTTTAATAATTATAAATACTAGCCGATTACCTGTAGCGCCAGTGCATTAGATCCGCGTGTGACGTATTCATGACGCCATATCTGCACCCTGAGAATGGAAAAAAATAAAGTTCTTCGTGACGAGAAACGGAAAAATCTTTACCTTTATTTCAATTTTACATACACACTGGATAAAAACTTTACGAAGTTGGAATTACACATTACGTAATAAAAACGTTTATCCAGTATCATATAAGCATTTGTGGAAATAACTTTTCACAAAAATTAGTAAAAGTGTTACTATAACCAGATTTAAAATAAAGTATTTTATACACAGAATATATGGCTTATTTAGGTGTTTGAAACGATTAGATTATTTTAAATGCAGATTTTGTAGTTTTACAAATGTTTTTGTTTCAAAGATGCTAGAAGTAAACATTTTTCTATATTAAATCATATACCCCTTTCCTGACAAGATTTTCACCAAAATAAGCCAAGGATAGAATTTATACTATTGCTTTTGTTAGTTTTTCTCAAATTTGCACAAAGCTATAAGAGGGCTATTTGCGCAAGCCGTCTCTAATTTAGCAGTGTGAGACTACAAAGAAGGCAGCTAGTCAACACCATCCAACACCACTTCTTGGGCTACTCTTTTACCAATGAATAATTGGATTGATGGTAACATTATAACACCCCCACAGCTGAAAGGGCCAGCATGTTTAGTGTGACAGGGATTGTAATCCACAACCCTCAGATGACGAGTGGAGCGCCTTAACTACCTGGTCATGCCGAACCTATCAGGTTGTTTGAACAGTGATATAGCCATAAAGACAATAAATTTAGTTTAATTTTTGCGCATATCACGGATGTATTTTATGTTTATGTTTGTCTCAAACTTATTATTTCATGACAATTATATTAGTTACCATCTTGAAGCCTTTTGATATAATGGTTAAAACCTTTGATTGGGAGAAGGTAATTAAAAATCTCTAAGACATTACAGAATAAGGTCTTTTGCACAAACAAGTGGATGTAATAGCTTGTTAATTTTTTTTAATGAAAGTGTAAGGCTTAGGTATTTTGTTATGTTTTTTCTTCACATTCTTACATTTTTCTGCCTCCTAAAACACATAGAACTGTATTTTATGTCTATATTTGTTTAAAATTTTCAGTGACAGCATTTTATTATTCTAAGACATTTTTATTCTATTTTGTATTAATCCATTTTTCTTTACGTTATTTAACTAAATTTTATGTTTCTTAGTTCTTTTCGATTTCTACTGTTCTATAGTCTACGCAGCAATGAATATATAGTATTATAAAATAACCTACCACTAACAAACAGTCCAAATAGTTATGCCAAAATAAAAAAGCCTCAGGCATATAAGACAGAAAATGTAAGCCATAAAATAAGCTACAGTAAAAAAAAAATTGTAGTCTATATTCTAGTAAAAGAGACATCCAAAGATGAATAATGCTCACGATGGTCGTGATACACCCCACTTCAAAATTTACACTGGACCGAGCATAGCCCAGTGGTAACTTGCCTTAATGTGGATCTCTTATTCTGTGTTTCGCGTCCCAACAACTTACTGATCAGCTACCAGGGAGGGGAACCTAGAAAATGTCAGTGATTTCAAACTTGCATGTTGGTCAACGTTATAATAGATTCAATAAAGCAAACAAACAAACAAGGTTTAAGACGTTTTTACTCATATACAACTCCTCGAGGTGGATTATTGTACGTAGTGAGAAGAGGTCTTAGAGAAAGTTTTGTATTTTCAAGTTACCTTCTCTGGGATCTGGATATCCCCCACGTGTTTGCCGTGAATGAGAGGAGAGGATCCTGGTGTTTGAGTAGAGTTTGGGACACCGCAACACACCACATTTGCTTTGAATTCCTGTAAACAGGTGGCCTTGAAGGGCCCTACCAGGGTCAGTCAACTGGTCCAGTTGGCAAAGATCAGGATGTCTACGACTGCTAGATAGAACTTTACTGTAATGGTTCCCATCCTCTTATTTTTATTCCTGTTCTAAGTGAAAACTATCAATTACATTTTGTACCCCAAAACTTGAAGGTTATTGTCTCCTGCTGCATCTCAGAGGTATTCTGCTACATTCCACTCCACTGCTACTGTGGATGTGCAGGCAGATCTTTTCGTGCCTCTGCCATTGATAAACAGCTTCATGGTGAGATGGCACTATTGGTTGACCAACACATGTCCACCTTGTCTGTGCCACTCGATATGCCCATGGATGCCATAGCCATCCATATCTCCTGAAGTTGAACTATTACTGGTTTTTCTTTTTACCTGTTTCTTGGAGATAATTATGACCAGTTGAACCTTGATGCTCTCGCAGAACAGTTGATGCCTCTTCTTCATCTTGAAATAGTTTAATGGACACAATCCCCTCTGGATAGAACTAATATTGATGAAAGAGTTCGTTCCATGGAGCATATGCTCTAAGATCACGACCTGCCCCATCATACACCAAATCAAACCTGTACTGTTATTGATCTGTCTATTTCTTCCCCTTTACTCTTATCTTTTCTCTTTAGGAGGGCGGACGGTGACCCACGAAACAGGAACAATTTTCCAATCGTTTCGAAGGAGCTCAGCCATAGTCAATGCCACGTCACCCAAGTGACATGGTAGAAGATGGACAAAGCCGACTGGCTCTCTTTCACATTTCTTTCAGTACTCGATTCTGCTGTTCATAGAGGCAGTAACTGACTGCATCATTCCCACATCTGTTTGCTTTATACCTGAAACCTCGACACGTTTCCCAAGATATCCTCGTTCTTTTCTACCACCAGTTTCAAAATGATGTGGAACATAGTTTGGAAAGTCAATGGGGATTATGCCCATCCCCTTTCCATCTCACTCTTAATGGCCAGAAAGCTGCTTATATACAGAGTTTCTAACCTCTCCAACACTTATGCTTCCTCCCCTATTTTCCTGGTCATCAAATCTTAGGTAGAGTGATCGCCTTCTTCCTTTTGAGCCGATCGTCTCTCCGACTGTAATCGTTCTTTTACACTAGTGAATCTCAAGCTTGCTCTTTATTGGTCTGGCAGTACATTAATTAGATCTGATGAAATTCAGTATGAGATGTTACACCATTTATCTCGTGCCTCTCTTGCTCTTCTTATGGTTATCTATAACTGGATCTGGCAGGATAATGTTTTTATAATTGTTGTCCAGTTGCTTTGACTAACTGCCTCTGTAAGATAGTAGAAAGGATAGTTAATACTCATTTTGTTTGTTCCTTTAAATCAAATAACTTCCACTACCCGGTATGTGTTCGGTTGGCCAAGAATCATCTGATTTTACTTGAGACCTCAAGCAGGAATATTTCATATTTTTCTCTCCAGTCTTGAGAAAAATTACGACACTACATGGAGGTAGGAGGTTTTACAGGGTCTCCACTTGTGGGAATTCCTTGGACATTTGCCAATTTTTATTCTAAACTTTTTATTGGACAGACGATTATGAGTCCATTTAGTCTTGACACTTTTCCGTTATTTCCCTCAGGAACTTGGAATCCCTTAGAGCTATGTCTTGAGCACCACATTTTTCAGTATCAAAATCAATGCTATCACTACACAGTTTCCAACTACTGTTGTAAATGGGTTCTATGTCAACAACTTCCACATCTCATGTCACTCATCAAACATTAGGTTTATGAGTGGCAGCTTCAGACTTCCCTCAATCGCTTGTTGAAGTGGCCCACAGGAAATGATTTACCTTTTGTTTTTGCAAAATTTTCCATGCATTTCTTCCTTCCTGATCCATAGCTGCATCTCGGGGATGGTCCATAAGGCAATATTCTTGAGGCTTATCTTTGAGTGTAAGCTTACTTTCATTCTTCACATAAATTAGCTGCATGTTAAATGTGCAATGGCACGAAACATCTTCCATGTCCTTTTCTCCACCTATTGGGAAGCAATTCCATGTTCTCTGCTCAAGATCTATTGTGATTTCATTTGATCCAAAATGGACTATGGGTCTCAGGTTTATGATTATGCCCCCATTCTTTGGCATGGTATCTGTACAGGATCTTTTTTCGCTCTCAAGTCCAGAGTTTGTACACTGAATCCCATGAAATTTCTCTTAACCTTTGCTGTTTGCAGTTTTTGCAGTATGTTACTAAATTACCACATCTTCCTGCCTGGAATTGTCTTCTTTCCTTAATGGACTGTGCTTTTATGAAATATATGGTCTGCAATGTTTCCTTTTGACTGTCGTACCCAGGTTAAGCTGGCTGAATTAGATGTGTTATTGGACGACGTTGTTGTATCCACTGATACCATCATACCATGGTGTTATATAAATATCATGTAAATGTTATGTAAACGACAACCATGTCGAGTGTTATGTAAATGTCATGTAAATATCATGTAATGTCGTGTTTGAATTCCCATATTTATTATTTATAATTCTATTATTTATATTTTCGAGGTTTAAACCAGTTAAATTTAAAATAACATTTTAGAATTAATTAAAATTCATTTAGAATTATTGATGTAGAAATTTTTAAAACTAGGTAGATTGATCACTTGTATTAGCCTGGTGTTTGTACTGTGGGATTCTGGGAAGTTACGCGATATAGTATATAAACAGACGGCGATGCGAGGGAAGTAAATCATCCATTTTTACTCGGATCAAGAAGTTTGTCTCGTTTGAGAAAGTTTAAACTGAATTTGTGAATAGAACTAGATCGACTAAAGCGGTGAAATTTTTATTCCGTCAATCTTTACAATTCAGTCGGATTACGGATTATACCGAAAGTCAATACGAATTGGACTGTGAATTTTTGTTTGAAATTACCCATTCAAACTTCGAAAATCTCTCCGTGGGACTAAATTCACCGCCTAGATTAGAACTTTGGATTTCGGATTTGGACACTTATTCTGGATCATATTATTAAGCACAGGCCAGTACTTTTTTATATTGTAAGTTGTTTTGATGGTTGAAACTGGATATCTGTTATTGCCATTGGATAATTTATTTTGTGTCTATCACATAAGTAGATCATTATAATAAATTATACAAGCTGCTATCTGTGTCTTTCTGTTGCGTCCAGTCCGCATAAAAAACGTAACACATGGCAAATTATTATCCTCGCCTGTGATCTTTGTTTGAGTCATTTTAAGAGAACGGATACTCCCGAATGGAAGTGCTGTCTTATTTTTGCTGATCGTCATTCAAACCATTTTTCTATTCCTGTTTATATAGGTAGTTTGAAATCAGAGGATTCTGTGGGTTTTGCCGTTGTTTCCTGTGGCTCTGTGTTTACTCACAGGAACTGGCCCGGCATAGCAAAACGTGTTGAGACGTGCGACTAGTAATCTGAGGGTTGCGGGTTTGCATTCCTGTTGCGTCAAACATGCTCGTCCTTTTAGCCGTGGGGGCGTTATAATGATACGGTCAATCCTACTATTCGTTGGTAAAAGAGTAGCCCAAGAGTTGGCGGTGGGTGGTGATGACTCGCTGCCTTCTCTCTAGTCTTACACTGCTAAATTATTGACGGCTAGCACAGATAGCCCTCGAATAGCTTTCTGCGAAATTCAAAACAAACAAACAAACAGGATCCGCTCTACACTTTCTGGCTTCACTGCCGAGCTGTATGTCATGCAGAAGCTATACGGTACACTGACTGTATTACTTACACTAACTCTCTTATCTCTCTACTGCCCCTGGAATCGCTTAACGTCAATTCTCAAGCTGTTCTGGTGGATGTTTAAAAACGATTAGTCCTTTTTCCTTTATGTTCTGTTTCCATCCAGTTTTTTTTTTCTGGATACCTGGCCGTATCAGTATTCACGGGAACATGCTCACCTACACCGCAGCTTAGTCCGTCTACTTTGGTGCCGGCACGGACATATCTGTTCGATAAATAGACTATGGTCTAATGTTGAAAGTTCAATTACGCGCCACTATGCGGTTGGCTTTGGGTAAACAATGCCATAACAAGCTTTCTCAGATTAAACCATCTGTTACTCTTTAGTCATCTTGTTTCTGTAAAAATCGCAAGATTGGGCTTTAAACACAAAGATTATTACATCTGAATTACGTCTTGTAAGTATTCTTTAGTGAGAAATACTAAATCTGTACGTTAGGTATTTAGTTTTACTTTTTATCATTTCTATATACCATGTATTTTAAAATGGTTAACATTTTTGTCCAAGTTAAATTATGATAAACACAATGCCGCAGTTTCTTCGTTTCAATGCTAACAAAAAATCTGGTAATTTTAGGAAATACACAAGGTGCTCGAGCCATAATCCAAGAATCAAGGGTTCGAATCTCCGTGGCACCAAGCATGCTTGTCCTTTCAGCAGTGGGAGCGTTATAATGTGACGGTCAATCCCACTATTCGTTGGTAAAAGAGTAGCCCAAGAGTTGGCGGTGGGTAGTGATAACTAGCTGCCTTCCCTCTAGACTTACATTGCTAAATTAGGGACGGCTTGCGCAGATAGCTTTCGAGTAGCTTTACATGAACTTAAAAAAAATTTATAATACTTTACTTTTGTATTTTTACCACTAGTTTGGGGCAGATAACCTTGTTGCTTCGCTCCGTAAAACACCAACCAACCAACTTATATACATAAAACGTTGTGTACTACAATTATGGAAATAAGTATAGTAATGTAGAACCACCATAGATATAAAAATAACAAAATATACAAAAAATACGAACGGAAAGCGAATACGCTGTGCATTGCACCAGTATTTTATAATGGAAACCTTTTTTTTTCACCGAACATTATCTCTTGTTTCCATGCTATCACGCAGTAAAATTGCAGAATATTCTTTAAAAGTTTTGTATTGCTACAAAAAATCTAGTCAAGGCATTTGATGTCTTTTAACCCTCTAAGGTTTTACACGAGCCTTCAAAATTTAAAGATGGTGTTTTCCTTTATTTGATTTTTTTTTGTAATCGCTATGTTGTTATAAAATCAATTTTCTCTTAATGAGTTATTTTTCTAAGAGAAAGTGTTATATATCAGAATCTGCCTAAACTTGTCGGCTGTGAGAGTCTCATCAGGGTAGGTCACAAATGATACGGTTGAGATGCAGCACCAAACACGTACTGATCTCCCACCATACTTCGTTGTAAATATTTTACATTGAAAGTGGTACCTTTCTCTTCTCTACTGCCAAAGAAATCGTCATCGATTGTCCCTGAACAATTCAAACCTGAATTAACAAATAAAGAGCACATGTCTCCAGCTTTGTTTCTTTCACTGTTTGTGGTCCACTGGGCATTTAGACATTTTATTTTTTTTACCTTTTCTCAGCAGCGATTTTAGAGCAGCCATATATCCACTGAGACCACTGCTCTCTAAGTGGAATTCACACCATTATTTACAAAACCCTTCAGTGAACCAGCAACATCACGGATGAAAAGTTTTGTTACAATTTCTCATTAAACACGCAATCCATGTTAAATCAACTCTTAATAGAATAAAAATGAAGATGTACGTGTAGCTTTGTTCTTAATTGCAAACAAACAAAATACGTGGCAGCAAAAACATCTGAAAGAGCTGTTTTTAAAACGCCATATTTTTGTTTTTCTGTGTTTGCTTGTGCAACAGTTATGTGATCTGAAAATGGACTTAATAAAATCATTTGGCTATAACATCTTTGAATATTTTTTTTTACCCTGACAAAACAAATAGATCGTTGAGCAGCTGAACAACATATCAACAAGTTAAGTTACTAAGTGATGAAATACGACAATTTTGTCCCTAAAATGTATGTATTATATATATTTTCTTGATAAAATATTGATAGCAAAATCTCATGTAACCTTTCTAACATTACTTCTAACACATGTTTTGATTGACAGGTTTAAAAAGATTTGAACAAAAACATGCTGTTTTTCACTTTTGCACCCTATGACTCAATTTACATTACAATATTGATGCATTGTACTCGCAGAAAATTTGTTGTAAGTGATGTTAATGTATTTAAATTTGTGCATGCAACACGGTTGACTTCAGTTATGAGTAAATGAGATATTTAATATGTGAAATATCATCTGATTAAACTGATTAGCAAATTAAATTAACTCGGTTAATATTGATAAATGCCATTGATGCTAATAACACGGGTAATATAATTTCTCAAAACCTCTAAATACATTTAACATTATCTATTTAAAACTATCAAGTTGTTCAGTGTCTTCTGTTTAAAATCATCAAGAGTGGCAGGTATATATTCTGCCTGAAATGACTTCTTAGGAAAATATACATGTGTAATATAGTTTACCTTCTCCAGTTTCTCGTGCTTAAAATTATTTGCTCGACCGGTTCACGTCCTGCTAGTACGTGACACGTCAGTTAATTGTTCGGCCGGTTCGCGCCCTGTTACAACCACAAAAGAGTCGCACTCCACACATTAGTTCGGCGAGAACGCTATAAGAGAGACGGTTAAATCCAATTAGCTGATTAGAGTAGTTCAAAAATTGCTGATGGAAGCCGTTGTTTGCTTGTTTGGTGTCTGTGCTCTGCCCACCACTGGTATCGAAACCCTGTTTCTAGCAGTGTAAGACCGCAGACATACCGTTGCGCCAGTTTTAGGACGGGAAGCGTTGGCTAACTACCTTTGTCTGCCATTTCAAAAAGATGGAAGGTTAACGTAGTTATTTTATGTTTTCAGTATTTCAATGAAATATTTTCATTGATTAAACTTTTTATTGTGTTTACGGCTTCATTGCAAGTTGTTTTGCGTTTCATGTAACTATATACGGCTTATGCTCAGTTAAAGATATCATATCTTCAAAACAGTCAAATTACACATACTTAATTCTAGGTGAGCTTTAGTACTTTGGAAATTGTCTTAAAGGCCAAAAATGAGAATGTTATTCATCGTAGTCTTAACTGTCCCACACGTAGGGCAAATTCAACATGGATGACTACTTCTAAAACTGTTTGGTTTGTTTTGAATTTTGCACAAAGCTATTCCAGGGCTATCTGCTCGAGCTCTCCTTAATTTAGCAGTGTAAGGCTGAAAAGAAGGCAGATAGTCATCATTACCCACCACCAATTCTTGGGCTATTCGTTTATTAACGAATAGTAGGATTGAGCGTGGCATTATAACGCTCTCACGGCTGAAAGAGCGAGCATGTTTGATGTAAAGGGGAGTTTGAACCCGCGACCTTCAGATTACGAGTTGAGTGTCTTAACCACCTGGCCATGCTGAGTCCTTCTAATACGGAATGCTACTAGACGTTTTTCTATGACACTTTAATCACAGTGACCTACCATCTAATTATCAAAATCACATTCAGCATTAGTATACCTGGCGTAGAACATACCCTGAGATAAATAAAGTTACTTTTGGAGAATTTCAACTTTCTGTTCAAAAATATCTATCACTGAAAAAACAAAACAGCTTCATACACTTTCTTCTGAGTCTTGAATACAACTTCTATTGCAGTCTTCCAGCAAAGTTTTGTTTGGGATACCTTTATCAGCCATAGCTTTTATTTCTGCACGATTGTCATATTATATTTCAATCTTGGACACTGTGGAAGGGATCATAGTGTTACTACCAAGCATAGTACGAACGTTTATAGCTTTATAGGTTTTATACTGGTGTGGCACCAATCATGGAATAAGATATAAAAATATGCCTGTATTTTGATGTAGCTCTTTTCACACAATAAAAGTGTAGCTTTCTCTTAGTATTTACACCTTTTATATGCCGTTTCTTTTATCTTACCGTTTCTATAATTGTTTCAATGCTGTACGTCCATTTTTAATGATATATCTTAATTCAAGCAACTAGATAGCAGGACTTAACGTTGTTGATTTCTCATAGAAGTTGCTTGTTTACCTAATCAAGACTTTACCTTTGCCAAATCACAAAAGCCAACGTGAGGAGTAAACCAAACTTCTGAACATGATTTATCTTATATTTGAATGAGATGTTGTGTTAACATCATATGAGACTAAAGAACTGAAGGCTATAACGACTGAACCAGATCTCAAAATTTATAAGATCGGATTTAGAATGGATTAGGACCATTTTTAAGAAGTAAAAATATCTGTACGGAAAACATTTTGAAAGTTGAATAACAAACATAGTAGCAACTTTCTTACATGTTTAATGTAGCAAGTTTACAGCTAATGCAATTAGATATGGTAGTAAAACATGGTCTTTGAGCAAAATAATGTCGCGACACATAGGGGCGTGAAAAGAAGTTTTCTTGTTATTACCAGAGCAGATAAGAAAAAGACATTACTGGATCAGAAAGATGATTAAGTTTAGCGACATCTCACTAACTGTTAAAAGGCAAAAATAGAGCTAGACAGGACAAAGAAAAGACAATCCAGGGAATTCTACGAAGGCCAAAGATAAGGTGGAAATTTAAGCTTTAAACATTTATGAAAGCGCAGTAGTAAAGAACGGGAAAAAACAAACAGTGGTAAAATTGACTGCGAAGACGTTTTTATCATGTAATGCATTTAAATTAGTCAATTGAAACCTTTTAACTTTATCTTAATATAATAATAATTAAGCAATTTTATGTTTAGGAACACTCGATTTGGGGTATTTAGGATGTGTATGCCATTTCAGTAGTCATGAATAATATCGTTTACTATATTTATTGAAATTTGATTGATTGATTATTTGGAATTAAGCAAAAGCTACAAAATGTGTTATCTGTGCTTTGCCCACCACTGGTATCGAAACCCAGTTTCTGGCGAAGGGAGTCTGCAGACATACCCTTGTGCCACTGGTGGTATTTAATAAAATATATTTTAGTTAAGAGATTTTTTATGTTTATTCATGTTTATGATTTTTATGTTTATTCATACAAACAAAACAATGCATATATACTGTTGTTTTTCTCGTTCAATGAAACAATAGTTTTTATGAAATACTTGAATATAACTGGTATAAAACTAGCGAAGGTGGAATATACACTTGCGAAAACTTTGTACAAAATATCTCACATTCAGTTTTACTATTTTTCTTATGAATCTAGCTCCTATTTCTAGCTCCTTGTTAATGTAAGGTGAGCAGAGAAAATCCTGAGTATAATTGTATTTTTTTGACCACCAAAAACACTCCTGTCTCATTCTAGGTACAAAATGGTTACATGACTAACAAACACATTCTGCTTGCAAACTCGTGGCTAGAGTCACCAATCCTTCCATCGCCATTAGAGTTTCAGGTTGGAAAGAAATATCACTTTTCTATGGTAGAAGCCTTCACGTTATTTCTTTTTCATGTGGGTGAGCTAGCATGCATACAGCAGTCACACAATCTTGGCAGGTCGGAGGTCTGAATTCTGTGTCAAAAATAGTCCAAGACAACTTGGATTGGACCTCTATTCTTGATGCAGTCTTCTTCCATTTTCATAAGAACTGAAATCCTATATCTTTTTTTTCTGCCTTATCAGCCGTTGAAGACTTGAAAAAGGTGTTTGAGCCACGGTTTGTCTGAAAAATTCCCCATGCCTGTTTACCTTGAGAGAGAGGTTTCTAGCCGACATAGCCCTGACGATGTTAAGAATGCAAAAGAAAGTCTTGGTTCAAGGGTGGAATAGCAAAGAAACAAGTAAGTGAGTGTTAGGGCTAATCATAGCTACATTATCTACTTGACCGTATAAATTGATCTCCAACTGAAAACGAGATTTCTTTATGGTAAACTTCATAAGTTTCTGTACCTGAGAAAACGCATCACATTCTTCATACGAAAGCTCAGTGCATTTATAGCCTCGCGTAATAGAATGTTAGACACCTTATAACAAATGTGACAAACTGAGCTTCATTACAAGAATTCTAATGTTGTATTCAAAACTATCTTTAATAACACATTCATTACTTTTAAAAAAACTGGAGCAGACAATCAGGAAGTTTATGAGTATTTCTGCTAACAATGGACATGATCAGTTTGTTACTACTGTATATTTTAATACTTCTTCATGCTTTATAGCGATAACAAAACAAGATAAATGAGATATTATAATCATTTTGGATAACACTGACTGCACTCATATGATGAAATGAAACTAAATAACGAAATTTTGTTTGTAAAACTGGACGTAGGTCCAACTAAAATTACATAGATGGTAAATTATGAACATATATATTAACATTGAAAATAAGACTAGTTGGTTGTATGTGAATATCATTCGTATTCATTCATTATGTGTGGAGTTTCTGTGGTTTGTAAAAAAATGTTGTCAAGTCAAACAGATCATCTTAAATATTGGCACATATAATCAAAAAGGTGCTTTAGATACGTTTATGAAACTGTTAAATATTAATGAATATATTAAGAAAGACAGCTTTAAGATTTCTACAGAAGCATAATATCCATATGTAGATTATCTGCGTTCAAGACTTTGAATGTTCTGTATAAGTGGAAAAGTTCAAAATGTTACAAGCTATATTGAATCCATTACTAGGTGGCTCCAACTTCATATTAAGAACGTGTACCTTTGGATTTATTGTTATTTTTGAACACTAAGAACCATGCGCTCAGTACCTAGCTAACTTATAAATAAAAAAAAAACAATTTGGGATTCTCGCAAAATAAAGATTGAAAAATTTGGTTTGTTTTGAATATCGCGTATAATTGCTAGAGTACTATCTGCGCTAACTTCCCTAATTTAGCAGTGATAGACCAAAGGAAAAATAGATAGTGAACATTGCGCCGCTAGCTCTTGGGCTACTCTTTTACCAACAAATAACGGAATGGGCTGTACATAACAACGTCCTAACGGCCTAAAAAGCGAGCGTGTTTGGTAAAGAGGATCCAACACGCGTGTCGAGTGTCCTAGTGAAATACTGAATACAAACTAGGTAAGAGAAAGTCTGCTGATTAACCATAATTAAAGACAAACCATTTTAGGTTACCAACTTTTAAGAAATTTTTCCATTGTAGATGTTATACACTGTTTAGTCTCTTACACATGTTTCTTATCATAAGTTAGCTACACACCTTTTTGACATATCTCTCAATCTATTCATTACAGCTCAAAATCATAATTGTGACAAAAATATAGCATTTGATTTCCATCTTTTCTCTCCCACAAGTTGCTGCCTAAAAAAACTTTTCATTCTGTATCACAGTATTTGATAGCAGTTAGTGGCAGTACACAAATAATGTTTTGTATACCTTTACACATAGCTACAAAACATCAACCCGTTTGATATCACAGGATTTGATAGCTGTGGGGGAAGAACACAAATAATATTTTGTACATCTTTATACATAGCTTCAAAACATCAACTCAATCAGTGATGTCGAGAAACCCACTTGTTGAGAATTGTATATGCAAAATCGGCTCGTTTGGGTTGAGAAAATATTTTACGTAGAAGAGCGAACAACGTTTCGACCGTCTTCGGTCATCGTCAGATTCACAAAGAAAGAGGTAACTGACCGGAAGCTGACCACATGTTTAGAAGGGGTTGTGTAACTGAGTGTCACATTGTAGAGGGCGGTGTTAGATGTTTGAATATATAATTTTATCTATAATATTAATATAGGTATAATGGCGTTCCTTTATATTGCTTTATTTTGGGTTTAAGTTGTTGTATAAGTAAGGCTTCTTTAATTTTGCGTTTGTTTATATTTGTTTCTTTATCTAGTATTTGAGTGTTTTCTATGGTTATGTTGTGTTTATTTGACTTGCAGTGTTCGAAAACGTGTGAAGGTGACTTTTTATGTTCTTTGAATCTGGTTTCCATTTCTCTACTTGTTTCTCTAATATAGAAGTCGTGGCAGTTATCACATTGTATTTTATAAATAATGTTGGTGTGATGTTTGTCAGTGTAGTTCTTACATAGTATAGACCTCAGTTTTGTGCCTGGTTTTTGAATAAATTTAGTATTAACTGGAATGTCATATTTTGTTACTAGTTTTTGCCAAATGTTGGTTATTTGTTTGCTGATGTCAGGAATATATGGTATACAGCAGTATATGGTTTCGTGATTTTTTGATTCGTGAGATATATTTACTTTTGTTGGTTGATTTTACTTTCTGTCTAGGTGTGTGCGTATAATGTTTTCTACGGTTTGTGGAGGAAACTTATTGATGTTGATGAAGTATTGTTTTATTTTGTCTACTTCATCGTTAATTTTATCTGGTGAGCATAGTTTTATGGCTGTGTTTATCTGGTTTTTTAGTATGTTGAGTTTTTGTTTTGTTTCATGTGCTGAGTCCCAAGGAATGTATAATCCAGTGTGGGTGGTTTTTCGGTGGATTTCTGTTTTGAATTGTGTGTCGGTTCTTATAACTTTGAGGTTAAAAAATAATATTTTTTTCTTTCTTCCTGTTCATATGTGAAGTTAATGTTAGGATGTATAGAGTTAATGTGAGTGAAGAAATTAAGTATGTGTTCTGTAGATTTGAATCCCGCAACCGTGTCATCTACATATCTGTACCAGTATAGTGGTGGATGTAATGCTGTATTAATTGCTTGTGTTTCAACTTTTGTCATAAAAAACATCAACTCGTTCAATGTCACAGTATTTGATAGCTGTGGGGGCAGAACACAAATAGTGTTTTGTGTATCTTTTTACTTAGTTTATTGATTGAATTGGACGGTAAGGGGCAAGAAACAACTGCAGTTAATTTGATTTCGTAACAATTTTTTAGACCTATTGATTTACAATCGTTTGCCCGATTTGAGCGTTTAAACGTAATTTTTTTGGTTTTCCTATTTTAAATTACTTTAATTATAGTAAATCTATTGACTTTCACCTTTCAATACGGTAAATTGCATACGAGTTAGGTAGTCTTCATGGTCATTTAAATCATTTGTAAGACTAAAGACCACCTATATCAGAATACTAATTTGAAACAGGGCGGCTAATGTGGAACGTTATCAGAATTTGAAGGGATACGTTCCAATTTTTTCAGTCGTATTTGTTGATCTACGTTTCAAATTTCACTCTGCTATTCACGAAATAACTTTATTTTCTATACAGAGTGGTTTATTTTTAGTAACCCATTTTTTTTAACTTTATCATTACCTTTCTGTTTCATTAGAGGCAACTTTCTGTCCATTACTGGTTGTAAACAGTGGATGGTACTTTTATATGTGGAACGATATATAGGTTTTATCACTTATATTTGCTCCTACGTTTCTTTCGGTGGCTCAGTGGTGAGTAACTCTGAAGTCTTATAACGTTAAAAATCAGGTTTTGATAATCGCGATGACACGGTAAAAGAAAGCCCATTGCATAGAGATGCGCTAAACAACAAACAAATGAACAACAACAGCAAAAATTTAATGAGCTGCTGAAAAGAAGGAAATTTTGTTTTATATTATATAATGTTTTTGATTTTTACTGCATTTTAGAAAAATTTGAAACTGTTTAAAGCTTTGAATTGTTATTATTCGATATTTCGTACTGATTATATGATGAACAATTTAAAACGTTTATAAGAAAGTAAATCGTTTTTATCTGTTAAAGTTTTATTATTTTTATATTTTCAACTTTAATTTCAAATTAATTCTATATTCGTGCTGAGACCTTAAGAGGCACTGCTCCTCTCTTTTGTCTATGAACTCCACTTGACATGTTCTTCAATGGATCAGTGGTGCGTTTACGAACTTTCAGCACTAAAATCCAGTACTCGATTCCTCGTAGTAGTCCATGGTGTTGTGTTGCGCTAAAAAACACTCTACTTGACTTGTGTTTTATTATTTGTTTATTTGTTTGAAGTTAAGCATGAATCCACAAAATGGGTTATCTGTGCCTTACACACCACGAATATCGAAACCTGGTTTTTAGTAGTGTAAGTCTGTAGATATTCCGTTGTGCCAGTGGGGGGCATGTGTTTATTAAATGATCTCATTACACCAACAGCGACGTGATTATGGTTTATTTATATAATTTCCTTCATAAACCGTTTTCGTTTCTATAAATTTGTGTTTAGTTAACAAAATAAAATGACTTCGTTATGTCTACCAGTTGGCACATTAGTAAGTTTGTTGGCTTATAACGCTAAAAATTCAATATTCGGTTCCTTGCGATGAATACATCGCAAATAGTTTCATTGCTTAGATTTACACTTAAAACAAAAAGAGAAGTATTTTGATTAATCTGTTAACCAAACTTCAAAGAAAGCACTTTCCTTTTCTCTCTCTCTGGTGTTTGGGTATATATATTTGTATACCCAGGAAGGTCAGGTACACTAGACCTTTTCCTCCTTTCATAACTTTGTTGGAATGGCCTGATTAGTATATTACGAGTAAATACTGAATGACTGGAATAATATAACTTAAGTCTGGTCTTTCAGGGCGATGTCCATTTATATTATTCTTTCATTTTTTATTATCATTATTTTTAATAAGTCTAGAACATAGGTGGCTTGTTTTGTTTTAGTTCTATTTAATTATTACCATTACTATTATTATTTTAAATAATTTTAGCTTAATGATCTGATGTACAAATTTAACGAGGAGAAGTGTTTAGGTCTCTTTTCATCATGCATGCAATATCTGTCTAGTTCGCATAACAACACATTTTTTCGCCAATTTTTATTCAAATATTTTATTGCACTATGTAGAAGTCTATCTGGTATTGTTCGTGTAGTTGAGTAATTGTGCATGAACTTTGATGAAGTGGTTTTAGGTACTCTGTATGCTGGTGTAACAAGTGTTTTCTGTAATGTTTCGAGTTTGGTTTGTATTTGTTTTACATTGATTCATGTAGAAGCTGCATAGCCTATTACAGGTCTAATGTATGATTTGTATATTTTAATGATGTTTTCTGGTATTGTTCCGTAGTTTTTACCAGTTAGACTCCTAGCATAGTTTATTCTTCACCAAATTTTTGTTTATATGTTATTTAAATGTTTTATCCATGTAAGTTTCGAATCATATGTTAACCCTAAAAATTGTGCACATGTAGCAGTTTGGAGAAGCTTTCCGTTCATGTAGATCCGAGGTTGAACTTTTTGATGTTTCGTTAATTTTGAAAATATTACTAATTGTGTCTTCGCTGTATGTATTTTAATTTATATTTTTCACAATACTCACATAATGTATTTAGTTGTGGTTGTAAGTTAGTGGCTGCTATTTCTGGTATAGGAGCATTTTTCCAAATTGCTACACCATCAGTGAACTGTGACGCATATCCATGGCTTGGGTCTTTGAGTGGCATATTATTTACATACATGATGAAGAGAATAGAACTTACCACCTCTTCTTGAGGGACGCCAGCTTCTGAAGTAAAGAACTCCGAGAAAGTTCCCTTTTCACTTATTCTACATTTTCTATCTTCCAAAAGTTTGATAACCAACGAATAATTTCTCGCGGTAGTCTTATTTCATACATACGGAACCAAAGACCATTGTGCCACACAGTGTCGAATGCTTTCTCGATATCAAGAAAGCAGGCGACAGTGAATTCTTTTTTTTTTATTAAAACTGTTTATTATAGTTTTAGTTAATCTAATTAAGTGATCTGTTGTTTGTCTGTATTTTCTAAATCCGTTTTTCTCTTCTGGTAATTTTGAATTAATCTCCCAAAATGTGGAGAGTCTGTTGCTTATTATTCTTTCAAGAATTTTGTCTACACAGCTGGTCATGCTTTGTTTGTTTTTCTTACAGCAAAGCCACATAAAGCTATCTGCTCAGCCCACCGAAGGCAATTGAACCCCTGATTTTAGCGTTATATATCCGAAGACTGTTAGTCATGCTGATCGGTTGATAAGTGTTTGGTTTATTGGCTGGTTTTCCGTCTTTGTGGAACATTAAAATGTTAGCTTGCTTCCAAGAAACTGGGATGTATCCAAAATATAAGGCCCGGCATGGCCAAGCGTGTTAAGGTGTGCGACTCGTAATCTGAGGATAGCGGGTTCGCATCCCGGTCGCGCCAAACATGCTCGCCCTTTCAGCCGTGTAATTTAGTAGTGTAAGACTAGATGGAAGGCATCTAATCACCGCCAACTCTTGGGCTACTCCTTTACCAACGAATAGTGGGATTGACCGTCACAATATAACACCCCCACGGCTGAACGTGGTTGTTTATTTTATTGTGGTAATAGTTGTTCATATCCGTGTCATTATATGTTTTAAATGTGTTTTGTAATTGATGCTTGAAGGCTTCTGCCTTTTCTTTGTTGGTTTGTGCTAAGGTGTTGTTATATTCCATTGTCGAGTATTTTCTTGTCGTGGGTTCATTTGTGAATCTTTTTAAGTGTAGCTAGAACTTTCTAGGGTTGGTTTGTTCGTTTAGTTGAGAGCAGAAGTTGCCACACTTTTCTTGTTTTAGCTGTTTAACTTCTGCTTTTATTTTATTTCTAATGCTGTTACTTTTCTTGATGATTTGTTTTTAAAAGTCGCGCAAAGCTACACGAGGGCCATCTGCGCTAGCCGTCCCTAATTTTGCGGTGTAAGACTAGAGTTAAAGCAGCTAGTTGATTGAGAAAAACATTATAAACTTCTACCATATTGTCATCACATGTAAATGTGATTTAACTACGTAAAAACTAATTTTTATTTTTTGCATATCAATATTTTAAGTTTATTACACCAAGCCTTAAAATAGTTCGATCCTGAAATTCTTATTTGTTCAAGATAAATTTTAGAATTTTCAGACAAAGTTACATGTGTTACGTATTTTTAAAATGTTTTATGTTCTTCGTAGACTAAACGCAACAGAAAGACACAGATAACAGCTTGTATAATTTATTACACTAAACTATTAACAAATATAACAGATATAACACAAATTATATATAATAACAGTGACAGATATTAAGTTATAACATTCGAAATTAATTACAAAACAAAATAATATTAGTTTCAAACCTCAAAATAAATCACAACACAAAACGGTACTGGCCTGTATCTAATGTAATGATCTAAAATTAAAGTCTCAAATTCCAGTCTAGGGTGTGAATTTGGTCCCACGAAGTAATTCCGAAACAGTTCACAGTTCAATAAATTCGCCGTCTCTCAGCACAAGCGGTAATTCAGAAGTATCGTAGAGATTGACGAAATAAAATCACGGCTTCCGTAGATCTAATTTCAATCACAAATCCAAGTTGAATATTCACAGCAAACACTTAATCTTTCTCAAATAACTAACTTTCTTCTTATGAAATGAAACTGGTGTCTGAATCTCACTCTTTGTCTTCGAATAAAAACTGATAACTGATGACTGAATCTGTCTCTTGTCACCGTCTTTTATACCGATAGGCCTACTTCTCGAACAATCTTGCAATTTCCATACAACTCCAGAGCTATCCACGCATATCCGTTCTTGCACGAGACTATACGACTAGACAGGAAGTCACCAGCACTCATTTACAAACATGTGATTGGTCTACTTAATTCGAGAAAGTTCTAAAATGTTACCCTAAATAAATAACATATTTTAGTTTAAACTTCGAAACAATAATATCAATATGGAAAAATGAACAATACAAATGAAAATTCAAACACAACACGACATGTTGTCGCTCACAAAATATTTACTCATATACATAACACATAAATGACTTTCTCACACAGCAGTCTTTCATTTTGAATTGATAGACTAAAGGGAAAGTGTATATTCAACAGTACCCACCGTCAAGTCCTGGGCTACTTTCCTCTGGCCGAATAGTGAGGTTTGACCATTTCTGGGAATACCGGGTGATGATGACATTTAAGCATTAAGTCTATGGATTTACAACGCTAAAATTATGGGTTCAATTCCCCTTCGTTAACACAGCAAACAGCCCTATGAGGCTTTGCATTAAAAAAAACACACACACACACGTCTCAAAGGCATCATTTCATCTATTTAATTCCGCTGGTACAGCGGTAAGTCTACAGATTTACAATGCAAAAATAAGGAGTTTGATTCCCCTTAGTGAACTCAGCAAATATATCCGATGTATCTTTGCTATAAGAAAACACAAACAAACAAACTTGACCATTTCAGTCATATTGCACTCATGACTCTAAAGCACAATTTTTCACGAAACACATACCAGGAGATATCAGATTCAAATTTGGAACACCGTAATCACTAGATCATGCTACTCAGCCTATCAAACGACAGATATTTCTATGTTCAAATATGTCATATTAAATCCACCTCTTCAACAAAAAACTTGTTTTGAATATTTAGTCAGAGATAAAGAGATAATTGCCGTGCATGAGAGTTCATTATAAATATATCATTTTAAATCTCCCGTTTTTTTTTATATCAAAAGGCTATCAGAGCTACAACTGAGACCTAATTTCAAAAATTGACAATCGAAAGTTCATTGTTATATTCAAGCATCTTGTGTGAGAAGATAATGTTGCAGGTACTTTATCAATGGTAGTTCCATTACATCCAAGGAATTCGTGTCTTTTCACAAATTTTCGTTATTTGTGATACCTAAATTAGTTTTACCAGTTTAACAATTTTTGTTGAGATAAAATAACTTTTCGTCATGAAGGAGTATTAAAGGGATGTGTAGCTAGTCATTCTTCATTTATTGTTATAAAATATTAAATATGATTTACTTATTTAAGTTAAACTGGTAAATTCCTTAAAGGTAAAAGTATTCGTTTTCGTTAACATTATTTTTATTAAATGACAAATTCACACAGAATTATCAGTTTTAAAATATACTGTTCTAATTTGTTAGTTTAATGTCTGTTTTTACGTCTAAAGAATAAATATTTTCAGGCTCAGCAGCAAAATATTAGTTCAGCTATCCCTGTTTGTTTTCTTATTGATTTAATATTCAAAATCACATTTGTGTATATGCATGTATATGAGACTTAAATTAATTTCACACGAAAACATTGAACGAATACCAAATATGGAGGAAAAGAAAGATTAAATGCGTCGGAGAAGTAGGGCCGTTGGGAACGATGTCCTGATACCTTCAAGTTTAAAGGAGAAAGAACGTGTAAAAAATTTAAACATTTAGTGCTGCATTTCATTAATAATAATAACTAGTAATAAATGAAACATAATTTTTATTTCCACTTTCAAAGCAGAACTTCGTTTCTGAAAACATTCCATACTTTAATGTTACCTCGTGTTCTATTCTACAGTTTTTAATATTTGTGTTTTGGATAAAAAGGAATTCTTATTCCCTTTCTGAAGATCTCAGCAGCTTGGTTGATGTTCCTCCTTCAACAATCCTGAATACTTAAAAGGCTTATAGATAATTGTGCATTGGGGTTGAATTTAGTTTTTGTATGTTTTTTTACAAAATTGTCGCATTTTTTATTATGTTTCTTTGCGTGCCTGCCTACTTGACCATCTGTCTAAACACGTGCGTATGAAGACTGTTGATATTAAAGAAGGCCTTTCTAAGCTATGTATGTACTTTCGTGAATGTGTTTTAATGTATATATTAATACACGATTAGTTATAAAAAAACGATTTTGAATATTCAAATAAATATGTCACTTGATAATCGCAGCCAATATAAAGTTTAAGAGGAACGAAATGTATCAGAACTACATTGTTTCTAGAAAATTGATGGTATTTGGGAAAGGAATGCAACAATCCTTACTTATGTAAAATGATTACACAGTCAGACCATAAATATATTTTCAAATCTAAGCTTTAAAATGTCCAAGACGGGGATGCCTCATGTACTGAATGTCATTTGAAAACAAAAGAATATTAATCAACTAAAGGTCGTATCTAGTCGTGAAAAGCAACTTGTTGCATTTGGTAACAGGTGAGAATCCATGGAAGCAAAGAGCAGTGGCAGAAGCTGTCCATGTGCCGTTCAACAGCGGCATGTCTAAAGTTTATAGAAAATGAAAAGTGTATTCCTACTAATCAATACGATGGTATGCCAAACAAACAACATGTTAAACAGTGCCTATTTATTTACATGCGATCGGACTTTCGAAACTAGTCCAGAGAAGTGCTATCTTCGCACACTATACACAATTATTATACAAAGTACACAAGAAATAATTGTGTCATTTCGGCATGACAGTCTTACTACATCGACGTGGTGAGGGTCTAAAGTTGTTTTAATATAACGAACTCAGGTTTCGTGTATGCATTTATGGGTGTCTGAGTGAATGCGCATGTAGGCGGACTTAGTTTATCTCCTTCAGTTTCTTTGTAACATATGGGTTTATTTCTAGAAGTGCAAGTTTTTAGCTGAACAAGAAGTTACACATATACATGTTTATATGTTACTTACATATTCAAACAAATTTATATCCGTGTATGTGTGTGGATTCGTATGCGGATTACGTATGTTTATGCGTGTTTTATATCTGAGTCTGTTTGCGTATGGCTCTTCTTTATATATGAGTTCAAACGTGTCTTATATATAAATGTATGCACGAGTGGATTTATTATGTTCAAGTGTGCTTTATATATGAGTCTGTTTACATGGTACTTAAAAATTTTCATGAATTTACAATACATGTTTGGAATTATAAGTACATCTATTTGAACATAAATGTATTTCTCTTCCACAGAAGTAGTTCTCATAGTTACTCATATTCAAACAAGAGGAATTTTCAAAAGCCATGATTAGGTAGTATTAGAGTTAGTTAATCTAACACAACTTGAGCATGGCCAAACTCAGGACCTTCTAAGTCCAGAAGTGTAATTATATCTCATATTGGGCATGAGATGACGGAGCTATAAGCTAAAAGTTTGTACTTGGAAAAACTTAGAGTTCTTCTAAGAGCTGCTATGCCACAGCTAACAAATCAGATATTGTGATTAGCTTAAATTTCAACAGTCTTCATTAGTAACTTGGATATTCAACGATATATTGCAACAATTACTACAACAGAAGAACCACAATCCAAGAACGTTTTCAATAAAATTAATTTCAAAATCATCGTTTGGTTTGATCTGTAGAGCAGAAGTGAAAGAAAAAGTCCTATTTTTTAGCTCTGAGAAATCTGTGCAACGGGAACATGTCTCACTGATGTTGTTTCTGATGTAAGTTGTCAAGTTTGGAAGCAATACACAACTCTAACATGACTACATCATTGAATCGATAGTATTTATTGTCAAAATATGATAGAATAGTATAGTAATTGTCGAAAAATAATCGGATTTAAAGAATCTTATTGATGTAATTTAAAGAACATAAGAAATGATAATTGTGTAATTTATGATATGTGTTGTTATTTCAGATAAAAATAATTGTATGCATTATTAGGTCCTGAATTAAATGAAAGTTTATTACTCAATGTTTTTATTCAATTCATCGTAACGGAAAAAAGTGTTATTAGTCTAACAGCAACAATTTTACTCATTGACTGTGGTCTATTAAACATGATCTTAGCGCGTAATAAAGGTCAAACCATGCGATATTTTTAAATGTAAAGATACCTCTCGCTAGTACAGGGGTATGTCCACGGATTTACAACGCCAAAATCAGGGGTTCGATTCCCTTCGGTGGGCTCAGCAGATAGCCCGATGTGGCTTTGCTGTAAGAAAAATTCACACACATATACACACACAAATATAAAGGTTTTACTTCTAGATATTTCGTGTGTGACAACAGTGTCACTTTTTTCCGGTGTGCATTCAAATAAAAGACTTCTCAACAGGCCCCCCAGTGCCTCAGCGTTATGTCTGCGAACTTACACGCTAAAATCCGGGTTTCGATACCCGTGGTGGGTAGAGCACAGATAGCCCATTGTGGAGCTTTGTGCTTAATTAAATATATTAAAAAATGTTATAAGGCAGCTGGCAACAATTTGAAACATCGCTTACCGAATGCAAATAAGAAAGTAGGATTTTAGTGGGGCTGAGAGCTCAAACTGTAAGCTTTGGAGAACTGAATATATGCGATGTTACCTAATGAGTTGCGGTTTTATTCTCCCTGGCACTGTGGTAAAGGAAAAAAACAACACCGTGCGTGAAAAATACCCAATGAAAAAACTGACACTTCTTTCTTTGTCCCGATAATGTAATATGCTAGCGATGGAATAATAGTGTGGGGACATTTTTGACGTATAGAAATTTTACATGAATGTTGGCGACTGTGTTTTTCCAACAATGCTTTATTCCCACCCTGATTGTTATGAACTTTTCAGAGATGATAGCGCTCCAAAGCACCCCACTTGGAATTTTCGAATTATGCTCTAAGAACACGAAAATGTGTCATATTATCTTGATCGGACAGCACACTTATCATTTGTCAATCCTTTTGAGTAACTTTGGCTTTGACTTGACAGTCACATTCATCATATAATCCTTTACCAAGATTTATGAACATACTACAGAAAATAATCTTTAATAATTGGGCTATAATCATGCAACACAGCTTTCGACATTTTGAACTGTCTATTGTTGTTGTTGTTTAGAATTAAGCACAAAGTTACACAATGGGCTATCTGTGCTCTACCCACCACGGGTATCGAAACCCGGATTTTAGCGTGTAAGTCCGCAGACACACCGCTGAGCCACTGGGGGGCTTGAACTGTCTAAGTTTGAGTAAATGTTGGCTTAACCCGATATTACATAAAAGTTCTTATAAACTGCTTATTAGATATTTATGTATTTTATTTTAAAACTGCAAAATACGTAATAGTTGGTTTGCTCCTTGGCAAGAATTGTTATTTTGTAGTCTAATAAAAGTACAAATAAATTTCCGAAAAAGTATGATAATTAAGCAATTTGATAGAAATAAAGGAACTGGTATTTTCAACCTGAACGCCACCTGATGCACACATTAGTCAAATCACCAGTTCAAAGACCCTAGAATTCAAGTATAGTCGAATCACAGAGCCACCAAATATAGTTGGCATTATTCAACTATGCGCAGAGATGAGCTTTCCAATTCGCTAAGCATTAACTATTCCTAATGCATTTTGAAAAATACATTCATTTATATCATCTCTAGTATCATAAAAAATGTTCAACAATATAATCAAAATTGTGATCAAACTAAGGATCTTCAACAAATGTATAGTTAAATTGATACACGTGCTTTAGTATTCATAGCAGTTTATTTAATGTCGTTGTCGTTACTTAATGTCTCTTTAATGAATAAAATACTCTTCATATTCCACAAATATTTTTATTACGTTGCTTTAATACTAACTGTTAAACACTAGCGTTACATAATATTGCATAAAATATCCACACATATATATACAGAAGCGAAAAGGAGGCCTGGCATAGCCAACTGAGATAATACGCTGGACTTGTAATCTGAGGTTCGTGGGTTCGAATCCCCATCGCACCAAACATACTCGCCTTTTTAAATATAAACGTGATAGCCAATCCCGCTGTTCGTTGATAAAAGAGTAGTCCAAGAGCTGGCGGTGGGTGGTGATGACTAGTTGCCTTTCCTCTTGTTTCACACTTCTAAATTAGAGACAGCTAGCACAGATTGTCTTCGTGTAGCTCTTCGCGAAATTCAAAACAAGTAAATAACTGAAAAGCGTTTTAGAAAAATAGAATTTTATTTTCACATATGGAGTGTTGCAGTACATTTTACCTCACATTTCATGATATTATTTTCACATATGGAGTGTTGCAGTGCATCTTACCTCACATTTCATGATATTATTTTCACATATGGAGTGTTGCAGCACATTTTACCTCACATTTCATGATATTATTGCTAGGAAACATGAATAGTAGGCTAAAGTGAGGTTTTCAAACACGATAAATCTAAGAGCAGCCAATCTTTTTTTTTTTCATTTTGATCATGTAACTCAAAATGCCCTTCGTAATCGATCAGCTCACGGCCCTGAATGATTTGTTCTGTGTTAAAAAGATTTATATCGCTTCAGCGATAGATCATATTTTATGTTTGTAAAGCTGTCGTTGTTGGAGTTTAAACAGAAACACGTATCAATACAAGATTCTGAAGGGTACGGTTAGAAGTAATGGTTTTATATAAGCTTTCACTTGCTTGTACATTTTGTTATAATGGAGCTTAAAATGCAGAATACATTAAACAAATTTCCTCACACTTTCGTAAGAAAAATTCAATAGGTATTTTGGAGGAAATCTCCAGTTAAACTCCATATCTACAGTATTTAGCAATTTTAGTAAAAAAATATAGGGATTTGTAGGTTGAGAAAATAATGTAGACACTACTTGAATTTCATGCATGTCTGCAGTACCTATTCATGTAAGTGGAGTCAATATAGAAACTTGTAACGTGATAAAATAAACTAGACACTGTCTCCAGCCTAGTTTGTTAACTTTTTTTAAGAGTTCCTTGTTATAGACTTGAAAATATAATATTTATATTTTGATTCAGTTTGTTTTTGTACTTTTTGAGGTTTCCTATTCCATTTTCAAGTTGATGATTTTAATTATCTTGTTTATTAAGTTTGTATGTCCATTTATGAAGAGTAAATTTTAAGCTACGTATGTGTATATGCTTTCATTTGAATGTTACGTGTGACACTCAAAAGTTTACTACTGCATTGGCTATGTTTCCACTCATCCATAATCTACATATACAATACAGTAATCATTACAATAAATGACTCACAAGTATAGAAATATATAATATGGTAATCAACTACTGTTAGAATAATTTACTGAAATAGTAATAGAAAACAATGTAGAGACAAAGCATAACAGAGAACTGAATTCTCAACATGACAATTTCCAGTAAATGCACCGTATTATTTTTTAATTAATATGCATTAGCAAAACGCCGAATTCTTTCAGTGGCGGAAAGAGAAGGACTGAAAGAAATTCTTTAGGGCGAAAAATGGAGACACTTTAATTGATTTTCTAAACCGTTCTACGTCACTACTGT
The DNA here is from genome assembly GCA_011833715.1 of Carcinoscorpius rotundicauda. Lineage (NCBI taxonomy): Eukaryota > Metazoa > Arthropoda > Merostomata > Xiphosura > Limulidae > Carcinoscorpius > Carcinoscorpius rotundicauda. The sequence continues at coordinate 52,200,778 of CM022399.1, read as the reverse complement.
ATAGGTTTCAGTACAATATTCATAGCCCCTTTTTGTAGAGGTTTTCAAAACTATAATAAATAGTAATAAGTTTGGAGACATTGTTATAAATATACATATAGTTTACTCTAATAAATGAAGCATTTCCGACCAGCATAACAGCGCTTCAATTGCTTCTGTATCTCTGCGATGCCTGAATGGCTTTTAAGAGCTTATACTGATAGCGAAGAAGAATAAAAAATTGTTGGAGGGAGGAAATCTCGATTTTTCAAGAATCACTTTAAAAATAGCTTTGCAACCTTTGCAGGAGTTTCCTTAGTAGCTGTGCGGAGATGTTGATGCAGTATACCTAGCTGTTTTTGCTGTAGGTTTTGATATTTGAATGGCGTGAAAGAGAAACTTGGCAAGCAAAGAAGAAAAACTAATAAAGTTTATCCTTTTCTCTCAAGAATCTACATAAAAATAGACATAAATTCTGCACAAGCGTTTTTAGTATGCTTGTCCAAATTTAAATAAAATAATCATAGCTGTGTTTTTCTGTGAGCATGTGAAACAACAGTAATATGAAGAACAAATAAATGGAACTTGAATTTTGTCTAACAATCGGAAAAACAACTTTTTTGATATTATCAATATTTTACCAGCCTTAACCATTGAAGATCTTGAGTGCTGTTTCAAGAACAAGTCTACTTTTTATGATGTTTTTTGCTATTATGTTTTTAGGATTTGCTCTTCAGTAGCACAGCTGTATTTCTACGGACTCATAACGCTAAAAAAAAGGTTTTGACACTTGTGGTGAGCAAAGCATAAATAGTCCATTGAGTATCTTTTTGCTTAACCTAAAAAATCAATCTATCAGAATTTTTTTTTAAATATCTGGGCGAACCTTATTATGAACTGCTATGGCGGTTCATGCTGTTTATTTAAATGTCTAATACTAACATCTAAATGTTTAAATGTGTCCTGGAAAATAAACAAAACTGAAAAAGTTTTTTGAATTTCGCACAAAGCTACACTGCGCTAGCCATCCCTAATTCAGCAGTGTAAGACTAGAGGGAAGGCAGTTAGTCATCACCACCCACAGCCAACTCTTGGGCTACTCTTTTACCAACGAATAGTGTGATTGACTGTTACATTATAACGCCCCCACGGATGAATGGGCGAGCATGTTTGGCGCGACGGGGATGCGAACTTGCCCTCCTCAGATTACGAGTCGCACGCCTTCACACATTTGGCCATGCCGGGCTCTCTGAAAACGGTATCAAGTGCATTAGAAATCAGACATATTCACACAACGAAAGCAATATTGAATAGATAAGGAAACAAATTAACTCAAATATCATATTTTTATACACGAAACTCCATAATATTTACAGATATCTTACATTATTTTTATTTAAATAGTTTGAATACGTTATATTAAAACGATTTCAAAGGCTCACCACATCTTTACAGTTCATAACAATCATACATTTATGTAATAGTCCTGCAGCATATTTTTAGTTGCATAAGTCTCCGTTGTAAAGTTTCATATCTAACACACGCCTGTTCTCCCTGTTTGTAATATGTAATTCATTTACTGTACGAAGACGATTATTATCCATCATCCATTTCAATAGTCTAATCACATAAACTTCCACAGGCCTTGTTTCAAACACCTTCATTTGTATATAGGTCTTCCACTGCTGAAAGGGTTACTTTGTAGAAACGATTTGTGTGCACCTGATCTTCATATTTTTCCGAACGAAGGTCTTCCTTAGTTATATTACATAGTGGTATTTGGGACATATGAACGACTTTTGTTACTGACCTTTTGTGTTGGTGGATTTTCACTTCTTGCAAGATACTGACTGCATTTTGCTTACTATATCTGCGGTACTAATTGTTGATATCTCTTTCTGAATATTCCCGGTGTCTCAAGTTAATCCATATTCAATTGTTTTCCATTGCCATTAAGTACAGAGGATGACAGTCTCTGTTACTCTAAACTCCCGATTTGAAAATACCTTTATCATCGAGGTATATAAATACTTTATGTCGGATTGTTGTTGTCAGATAATATTCACAAAAGTGATCAGTTTTCGGAAGCATCACATTACATACGAGTTTAAATGTAGTTCCGATACATAATATTCAACCAGAACATCATATAGGCTATAACTGTCACATGGCTTGCCGATTGGTGTATTCAAAATTGTTTAATATGACGCATACAAATCTTTTTAACACATTTTAAGCTATTTATTCACACATGTTTTAGACAGCCTCATTCAGACACATTTCAGAATTTTTTATTTCACTTAACGTCGAGAATTTTAATTACGGCTAAAGAAGTCAGTCGCTAAAACGTACTTGTAAACAAAGTTAATTATAGAAGTAAATGCTATTTTCAGCTAGTTTTCACACTACTTGATAAGCATTGCACTAATAAATGAGAAAAGAGAAAATGATTCAGCTCTACTTTAATGATGCTTGGAGAACGCGTAGAATCACAAGGAGCGTTTAAAACAGTTAACGAAATAAATAATATGAACTCACTAGATTTTCCTTTATCGAGGATAAAGAAAACGTATAAAAATCAGGATTGTTACGTTAAGTAGCACATCTTTTTACAACACAGAAATGTGCGTTTTTTGCTGTTGTGGTAGAATGTGGCATAGTGTGTAGCATGTATAGTGAAAATGTCTTTATAGATTGTAACGTTAACGAGTAAACGTCTTTACTATCGACCTAAAGGATAAGTGAGGCTTGATATTGCTCGAAATTGCATAGTTTCCAGCTGGTTATGACAGGTCATGGTTGAGTCATATGATCTAGCATACTCCATAGTGTAACCAGATGACTGTTCTTTACTGACGATATAATAGATTTATAACAAAGTATGAAAATAAATGTAAATAAAATCACTTGAACTCTTACTTTATTATTCAAATATCTGAAATAATTAAAGACGTCAATACAATAATTTGTTATTTAAATGACTATCGATTTAAATGAGGATTTAATATCAGTAAAAAAAAAGAAAAGCTCCCGAGTGGCAGAGCTCCCTCTGTTAACTCCCTCCGTTAAACACCAGGTTTTGATACCGTGGTGGGCAGAGCACAGATAACCCATTGTGTAGCTTTGCGCTTAATTCTAAATAAACAAACAAGCAGTAAAAAACAACTTATATTTGTGTTTACATCATTTAATAAGAGGATTGACAAAGCATTATGCTGACACATGTTACGAAGTCAGAAATCAACCGTTCCCTGGTGGGAGAGCAGTAAAATTAAAATCCGAGATTCTTAACATAGCAGTTAGCTCAATGCGACAGTACTCTAAACGAAACAAAGGAAGAAAAATCAACCGTATATTTAACTATTGAAGTAAAAGTTTAATGAGCCATAAAGGTCTGAAATTTATCCTGTTGGTCTATTCTCTAAAATGCTTGAAAAAAATATTGCTGTTGTTATTCCTGTAAGCTTAACTTACACACATCTGCAGACATTATAAAATAAAGAAATAGATAACAGGATTTGAACAGCCGTGTTCTAACAATAAGAGTTTATTTGATCTGATATTAACTAAAGTTATGTTTGCTTTCCCAAATGTGCACGTAATAACGTTTCAACATTTCATAATCCTCTTAATACGAAGCTATGGAAAACTATTTTACTTGTATGCTCTAGATTTAGAATTTTCGCGCAAAACTACACAAAAGACTATCTGCGTATTTCCGCCTCTGATTTTCAGTGTATAGACTAAAGGGTGGACAGCTAGTCAACACCACCCATAGGTAAGATTTGACCGATATTCTTAGCACACATGCACCCCCAAAGTGCAGATTGTATTTTTAGAACAACGGAGCCGCAAACCGCTAACCCTAGAATTTACACTCAAAGAAAGTTAACCACTAAATCACACTAGGCTCTCAGATGACGTAGCTGGAAGAATTTCTTATGCAAAATATTTTTTCGAGCATTACTTGGGCTTACTTTCGAAATAGTATTTACAAATTTATTGTCATTCAACTAAAGCTAATGTTTTTGCTTCTCAGAGAGACCCTTATGAACAGAGGAAATGCAATAAAAGTGAAATATGCTAGATGAAATGTTTACTCACTGGTTAGTTTATTATAGAAAACTACATTTTTTTATGCAATCGCCTTGGAAACACAATTATAGTCCTAAAGCTATTGTATAATGAAAAATAACATTACTCATAGATAATTAATCTCATGGAAATAAACACTATTCGTAAATAATTCTTTTTTTCAGGCTCATTTGTACGACACACAAAATCATGCCCTTTTTCACTGCTTCAAACCAACATACCATAAAACTTTCACAGAGAATCATATATATATATATATACAATTATGTAGTTATAATTTTTCATTTTAATCATGCCGTGATACATGTTGTTATTAGGTGCGTCCTTACCACAGAAATGACGATTTTTGTTTGTTTTGAATTTCGCGCAAAGCAACACTATGGCTGTCTGCACTAGCTGTCTCCAATTTAGCAGTGTAAGACTAAGGAGAAGGTAGCTAGTCATCATCACCCACCGTCAACTGTTGGACTACATTTTTACCAACGAATAGAGGGATTGAGTGTCATTTTATAACGTACCCACAGCTAAGAAAGTACACATGCTTGGTGGGATAGGGATTCGATCCCAAGACCTACATATTATGAGTTGAGCGCCCTAACCACCTGACCATGCTGGACCTGTAATATCGCGTACGTAAATTAAGGAATGCAATTATCAATTAACGTCTCAGAAAACTTTATACCATTCATTTTATATAACAGTTTGGTTCTACAGATGTGTTAGTAGATGCTACCTAATTAATGTAGCCCTTGCTCTTTCCTGGATCTTTGGTGGTCCGTAAGAATAACTCAAAATTGTATATTGAATTATTTCTAATTTATTAAGTTTTATATCGTACTGAAATAAGCTTAAACTTTAAGCTGTGATCGAAAAAACACATAACCGTTAAAATGTAAACAAAAAGAATGAAAGAAGAATAGGATTCTTCTGGTGAGCTTTGTCTACTGAGATCTGCAGCCTTGCATCATCAGTTTGGTTGTGTTATACATGATTAGAGGAAATGTGGCATGGTGTTGAAACTGAAATGTTCTAATTGGAGTGAATTGGTAAAGCAAAAAACTTCTGTTGACTGCATCTGTTCAAGTATTTTTATTTGGTTTAAGCTGAGGACATTGTCGACGTAATAGTCATTTTTATATGTGTCGACATTTTTAGGATATAATTGTCTTGTAGTGTCTTTTTGCTATTTTATTTTTGTACTTTTGGTTTTCCAATTTCTCCAATATATTAATTTCCTTCGGAGACATTGTACCTATATCAGACCACCCTCACTGAGACAACACCAAGTCTACGGATTTATAACGCTAAAATCAAGGGCTCGATTCACGTCGATGGACACAGCACATAACCTGATGTGGCGTTGCTATAAGAAAAACACGCACTTATATTATTCGTTTTTTCAATCCTAAATTTTAAAAGAACTTTAAACCTAAATTTTATGAGAGAACTCATTACTCTCTTGTTTAATTTCAACACATGACAGAAGTAGTATTTCGACCTATCAAAGCCATCTGACAGAAATTACATTAATAACTATTGACCTGAAATATTTGGCTTATTTGTCGTTGTAATTTATCTTTATTACAGGCACAAAGTTTTGCTAAACAGTTGAAAAGTAACTGATTATTCCCCTTTTGAAAACCTCAACAGAATAAAGACTGTAAACAGTTCACGCTTGTAATCCAGGTTGGTTCATAATACTGCAAGTTCTAGTTTACTACTATCTGCATAAAATGATTTTAAAATAAGATGTATAGAATATTTATTGGCCAGCAATTTGAAAACTATGATAACCACTAATAATATGAAATTTCTGGATAACAGGAGCCTCTAAACTTTCCTGAAAATATACACAGTATCCATGCACATACTGTCTGCACTCAGATTTCTAGTCTCTTTCTCTTTCTTTCATACACAATTAACAATATCCTAATATATATTACTCGAAACATTTATATGAACAGATAAAAAATAAAATCTACAATTTCTATAGAAAATTATGTAGAACATTGATCGAATCAAGATTTTTATTTTACCCGATGGATATTTTAAAGTGGCGTATGTAAACCTTAGGATAAACCATATAACAAGTCTACAGACTGGTAACAAAAAAGTAACAAATTCAGTATCTAGCAGAAGTTTGACTCAAAGAAAAGTTATTTCGTTTAAAGTGGACTTTAAGACAAAAATAATTTTCTTTATGGGTCATGTTTTTCACTTTAGAAGACATCTTATGACAGCAGAATTTTTCAGCAAAATATCTTATTTGATAAGCATCCAGTGATGTATTGCAACTTCTAAACTAATTTAAATTGATAATTTATACAGATCTATGGATAAATAGAAAAATAATTCTCTTTTATTTAATGCCGCAATTCCATTTGCCGCAATGTTTCGTGTTTGGGGTGGGTGCCATCATTACTACAGCGCAATTATTTGTGTAATTCTGAAAGATTTTTAGGTATTACCCCATGATTAGCACTAAAATATATGTAATTTGTAAACAAAAGATTAAATTCTTGTTTGATAACAATGACAATTAATATTATAAATTGTAGCAGTAGAAATAAAACATTATAAATCCAAGTCTTAACAAGCCCTACCAATCGAATAATGCACTGAACCAGCAACTTTTTAAACCTGTGCTAAGTTCAACCGAAATAATAAAAAAGACAAGGAGAAAAAAAATCAGCACTCTGAATAACTTACTACCTCTCCAGTAAAGGCTGTATTAACAGAAAAGTTATGTTTTTAATACTTGGAATATCGATCGAAGCTACTCGCGGTTTATTTCTACTAGAGGTCTCCAATTTAGAAGAAATAGACTAGAAAAAAAAGTAGCCAGTAAACATTTGGACTACACTTTTACCATCAAAACGTGGAATTGATCGTAACATTATAACGTTCCTACAGCTGAAAGGATGATCGTGTTCGATAACAGGAGTCGATCACTGTAATCACTAAGCCAATAAAAAACGAATGGAAGAAAACTTTATTGTTTGTTTTGGAAATTCGCACAAAGCTATTCGAGGGCTATCTGTGCTAGCCGTCCCTAATTTTGCAGTGTAAGACTAGAGGGAAGGCAGCTAGTCATCACCACCCACCGCCAACTCTTTTACCAACGAATAGTGGGATTGACCGTCACATTATACACCCCCACGGCTGGGAAGGCGAGCATGTTTAGCGCGACCCTCGGATTACGAGTGCACGCCTTAACGCGCTCGGCCATGCCAGGCCCTGAAAACTTTATAAAATCAAATATAAATCACACAAGAAAAACGTACGTCATTTGTTTTTAGAAAAAACAAACAAACCTATGTTTAAATAGGCTAAAATTTAAAGGCACATGTTTAAAAAGAAGGCTGTTGTTGTTGTTGTTGTTTTGAATTAAGCACAAAGCTACACAATGGGCTATCTGTGCTCTGCCCACCACGGGTATTGAAACTCGGATTTTAGCGTGTAAGTCCGCAGACATACCGCTGAGCCACTGGGGGGCACGAAAGAAGGCAGTAACTACAATAGTAAAGCGTCAATTAAAAGTTTAATCAGATAGAAGAAAAATGGGATAGTTTCGTATTTACTGTGATGATATATATATATATGTTGATATATCTGTTTTATTATTGAACACTGGATAATATGTTGTGTTTGCAAAAACTGGTACCACGAATCGGGTGCAAGTCTACAAGCGCGAGATTCACGTACATGTTTTGTCATTTTTTCTGTGAGTAAAGTAGTATACGCTGAAACATTTTTGTATGTTCGAAATAAAAAATAATTTATTTTGTTAAAGCATTAACTGCTTATTTTTGCTTTTTATTTCTTGAAAACGGCTTAAAATTGGCATTGATCGAAACTACCCACATCCCCTGCGGTAATCAATACTTCACACCTTTTGTTATCTTATGTAATTCAAACATCCGAGAGCTCGGTGTGGAAGGGTGATTAAAGCAATTGAGTCGTAACCCGAAGATAACGGGTTTGAATCCTCCTCACACCAAACATACTCGTCCTTTGAGCTGTGCTAGCATTATAATAGGCTACTCTTAGTCTACTGTTTTACAAACGAATAGTGAGATTGGCGGTGAGTGGTGATGACTAGCTGCCTTTCCTCTAGTCTTACACTGCTAAATGAGGGACGGTTAGCGAAGATAGCCCTTGTGCATCTTTGAGTGAAATTACAACCAAGAATACGAATTGCGATAATATTTGTTATTTGGCTATTAATCATAATAAACATTTAATGTTACCTTTTATAGTTACAGCTTATCAACGTGCTTTTATTACATTGTAATAACATTAGTTTTTGTATTTTATTTCATGATAAAATGGAAATAATTTTAATTTGGTCGTGACTATTTCGATTACAATGACCCTTTCTCACCATTAATTATAATTAACTAGCGTTTCGTTTATCTGAATGTAGATTGTGTTTTATGTATTTGCTATTATACAAGTATACATTCGTATTTTCAGTTCGTGAAGGTAACAAACACCTGCTGTGGTACATACGCTTAAAATGTTCTTTTAAAATCGAATTCCTAAAGGTGAAGCAACCTCGTGTCGTTTGAAAACAGTCAATAGATGTATATAAATTCCAAGAAATTCTATATTCTTGTTATTTCCTTGCAATAATAATTATAGTAATGTTTATAGTGTCTACTCCTTCGGCTATGAAATTTCGCAAGAATGTGGCCAGGTGCTTCGAATGTAGTTGAATCTTTCAAATCTTCCCTGAAATTGCCTTGGAAATGTAAGACACTAGCGTTGAGCAGAAAGAAAGTGAACAAGAAAATATTTTGCAAAAAACATTTTTTATAGTTTTGCTCTGATGTCCCAAGTTAACTATAAACTAAACATAAAATAAAGCACTTGCGAATTGTACACGGACACATCGTTACTACATGTTGTTGCCTTCTCTTACTCATAGAGTGATGGTATTTTTTTACATGTAATCCAATGGACACTTGGGAATGTGAACACAGTTTTTTAGCTTTACGGTAAAATATTTGCATAACTACAGTTTTCTATTATTTATTTCTTAGCTGTTTACTCTCTGGAGATATCAAGAAATAATGTTATTTTGGCCAAAATATTTGTTTTTTTACATTTTGACATGTAGTTTCTGAATCACCGAAAATGATACTATTTTGTGCAAAATATTTTTTTCCCTTTACAGATATTAATATGTGGTTTCTATACCTTCAGTGAACAATATTTCCAGTATACATACCTTATCTATCCTGATTTTCTGGACCAGAAAACGAAACGTTTTCTTTGTTTGTGATAAGTTAAGGAAGTTTAGGCAGATGAAAAGGATTACATAGTTCAATAAAAGCTCGATGAGTGTCAAAGATACTAAAAACAGTTATTTGTAGAAAAGCTGGAAATTTTGAAGTGATATCCGAAGGGCCACGTTTCTCTTACCTTATTTTATGAATATATAGACCTACATCCATTTGTTTGTTTTTTTAAAGCAATTCGACATTCATGCTTGTAAAAAGTTTTATAAAAAATTGACGCTATTACATGTTATCAAAGTTTTGTGATTTCAGATATATATATTTGATGTTGTGACTATTTGCTTGAGCATAAATGTGTTAAATGTTTGAAATTTGTGTCGGTTTATATTCTGAATTTTAAATCAACCATGAGATTTTTATTTTTTTATTTTCAGATCAAAATGATTGACTTATTTGGTGTTGTAAATAAACATGTTTCGATCCATTATTTTTCAGAGGTAGCTCTTTCATGAAAGGAACATGTGTAAAAGTTTCATTGAGTTGAAATTAAATTACATATTTAAGCGTTTCTCAGTAGATAAGCAGTAAATTTGAAAACTTGTGACACTAAAAACTGAGTTTCGATACCCGCGGTGGCCGCAACGCAGATAATCCATTATGTAGGTTTATGATGAGCAACAAACATTATAGCTTGCAAGGATATTTATATATCTAGAATCTATTTGACTTTATAATAAATAGTTAGGAACATTTGTAAAATTTTAAAGGCTTTACAAACAAATTATAATATAACCAGCATCGTCAGTAATAAATTCATATTATCTATAATAATTTTGTTTTTAAAGAAAATTTTCTTTTGTAGGAATTATTTGTTAAACTAAATAAGTTTGCTTGTTAAATATTGAGCAAAACTACTCGAGGGTTACCTGCGCTATCATCCATTCCTAAGTTTTAAGTGACAGACCAGAGGAAGGGCAGCTAGTCAACATCACCCACTGCCAATCTTGAACTTCTATTTACCTGCATTTTATAGAGCTTCCAAAGCTGAATGGGTCTTGTGCCCTAAGCTCAAAATATATAAGAGAAATTCAGCTGTCATGATATAAAAAAATGTTTGGGTGTAGATGTTATTCGTTAGTTTATTTTGTGAATTAATATTTGTTTTTTAAAAGAAGTCGAAAGCAGACGATAATAGGAAGTTGTGTTTGTAACATATTGATGTCGATAATATAGCGAAGATGTGATTTAGTAAGAAACATATAAATAGTATGAAATGAGGGGAAAACAACAGATAGACAAAGACAATAGCAGAAGACCGTAAAGTCATGGTCAAAGAAAAGTTCGAAATGAAGTTAATTACCGTAGAAGAGATAGGCGTAACGATTAACATAGGCCTAACGATTAATTGTTGTTTTGAATTAAGCACAAAGCTACACAATGGGCTATCTGTGCTCTGCCCACCACGGGTATCGAAACCCGGATTTTAGCGTGTAAGTCCGCAGACATACCGCTGAGCCATTGGGGGGCCCTAACGATTAATATGTTCGAGTAAGACTAACAGTTAAAGAGGGATAAAAAAATAATTTCTTCTGCTAAAACGTGGTACTAAAGTAACTGAATCAGTCTGAGTTTACTTTGACAAAATAAACAGAGGATATTCTGAAGAAAATTTAATTCTTCTTGTTTTGAATTTCGGGCAAAGCTGCACGAGGACCATCTGCTCTAGCTGTACCTAATTTAGCAGTGAAAGACTCAAGGGAAGGGCTAGTCAACACCATCCACCGCCCATTCTTGGGTTACTCTTTTCCAATGAATAGTGAGATTGCCCATTACATTATAATGCGCCCACGACTGAAAGGGCGAGCATACATTGTGTGACGGGGTTTCGAACCCGCGATCGTCAGAACGCTCTAACTACCAGGCCATGACGAACTTTGAAGAAAGAAGATCAAATTATTTATGGAAGAGCAGTATAGGACTACGATATTTCACGTCACATTGTAAATGAATTTTAGACAGAATACCAGTATGATAGAAATAGCGAAAATTAGTATGGTTTGTCAAATGATATTTTAAAGTAATTAAATAGGCCTAAATACACTTTTTATAACAAGAAGAGAAACATATAGTGCTTATGATATCCCTATGATCTCTGTAGTGTAAAGAATTTGTTGTGCATATGTTTAACTAGTTTGAACGTTTCAAAATATTATTTTGAAAACATCTGAAAAGGGTGCTATGTATTTATCACCAACAAGTCACAAACACCTACCTACTGTAGAAGAAACCTAAGCCCAACAACACAGTATATATTTATATTACGTAGAAGGAGCCTTTAATTGACAAAACCTTAATATCTGACAAGCACTTCAAACTGTGAATTATATAAGTTCCTGACTTAACCAGGTTTGAGAATCGTTGAATTACCTTGGCTCCAGGACAGGTAGTGACCTACTGGTTAGTAGTCTTAGACTGTGAATCCAAAGACTCATGGTTCACATTCCTTTGTGTCAGAAAAAAAGTTTCCAGAATTTGTGTCCCTTGCTCGGCCAGATGAGAGTAACTTTAGAAATAACAATGTTGACTAGCTGCGTCCTTTCAGTCCGTCAGTTCCAAATCAAGGAAGAGATAGGGCTTTTTTGTAGTTTTGCGCAGAAATTCTAGACAAGCATACGTACTTTGGTCCCCGCTGAGGACTTTAAAAGAAATAGCTTAAAAGGATGTTCATTAGAAATCGAGAGCTCAATAAAACTTCTATAAATTATTCTGTCTTGAGAAATTACTCTCTTTTTTTCTAGTTGTTTTGATGTTTTTTTATGAATGTGAAAACAAATATTAATACTTGACTCAAGCTGAATAAGCTCTGATACATGATTCTTTCATGAGAAAATCATGTGTTCACTCCAGCGTTGTCCACCTGGTTACTCGTTGCTTGATTGTACTGAGACTGAGTTGATTGAACCATAAGAAGAATCACATGTAGCGACTCACAGTGAACTTGTCTATCTAGCTATCAATGTAGCTTGATACATATTAAAAATAACTTTGGACATCAACCTGTTTTCACTAGTTTATTACAATGTCTTTTGTGCAGAATAATTGAAAAGCTTTGACACGTGACCTTTCTCTTACTAATCAAATGAAGTTAGACTTGTGTTCGTATATACTCAACTTAGATGATTACTTTGATATTGAAATCTCATACTACGAGATAAGAAAAAGAAAACCTCCTAAATATCCTCACTCACTTATTTTGTAGATCACTTGGAAATAATAATACAACATTTCAAGAATAAATTGTTTCTCTCAAGTGAAAACACTTTTTAAAATAACATGATTCGTTTTCTGTCTAGCAAGATTTTACGACCTTCTTTATGTAACTCAGGGACTGAGAAAATTCGAGCTTTACGTACACACGCAGAACCAATAAAATGTTGTTATAAATTAAGTTAGTATTTAAATAAAGATATGCTATCTTGAGTAAAGAAAGGTTCGTTTGTTTTTCGCAAACCTACACAAAGGCTATCCGGAATAGCTGTCCCTGATTTAACAGTGTAAGGCTAGAGGAAAAGCAGCTCGCCATTACTACTCACCGCTAATATTTGGGGTACTCTTTTACCACGGAATAATGTGATTGATTGTAACATTATAACACCCCCACAGCTGCAAGGGAGAGCATGTTTGGGCGTGAAAGGCATTTGAACCCGCGACTCTCGGATTACGAGTTGAGTACCTTAACCACTTGGCCATACCGGGCCTTATAGTAAAAAAAGGTAAATAGTAAACAACTGTATGCTCTAACAAAATAAACAATTTAAATAAAATAGAGTTTAAACCATGATACCAAGCTGCATGTATTACGATGAATTTCTGTGAGCTATTACCTTGAATCTATTTAGTTTCTCGAGCCAAATATAAAAATAAATATATAAAATGAAATAAAGAAAAATATCCGTTTCAATCAGAAATGTGATTTACATAGTAAACGAGACTCGTTCCAAATAATAGCGCGGGTAAGTTTTAGTTATTACTAGACAATTCATAAAAAAATAAAGCTCTGAGATTTCTTTAATTATTTGTTTCTTTTCACATTTTTCGAATGTCAAAACCTAAACCAGGCTGTACTACTGATTACTCAAACCTTATAAATTCGAATGATCTAATATATTTTGTAACTGAATTAAGAATTAAACACTTTATCATTCCATTTATTGTTGAGTCAGCCTGCTGTGTAGAAAACAAAACTAAAAACTAGGATATCACGTTTTGTGGAAATTTGAATAATTTACATATTAACAGTTCAAAATAATTTACTTAAACGCCAATACATATTTATTAGGCTTATGTGAGACATGCAAGAGAAGAGATGATAACACTGCACGTTTACAGCTTTGAAACCGAGGCAAAATACTTGCAATAATCGCTTAATTATAGGTGGAAATGACATCAAGAATTAATTGCAATAAAAAGCATATATTATGACAAACGTGCTGTGTAATTTTACGATTGAAAAAACTGTTTAATATTGATTGTTGAAGAAAACATTAAAAATAAAACAATTTTTTATCGTAAAATTACACAACACTTTTGTCATAGTTCATGCTTTTTTTTGCAATTAATTCTTGATGTCATTTCCACCTTTGAATACTACTCTAGCAATTTAGAGAAACATTTTTCTTTATAACGTGGATATGACGAAAGTTATGTGCAAATGAAACATTAACTGTAGATTTAACCGAGAGATCAACTTCGTAAGTAGGCTGAGAAGCTAAGATCTTTTTACTCCCCTATATTTTAAAAAAATGTTTTGCGTACAGTGTAGTGTTTTAACACAATATGTTAACATGAGATGTCATTTTCAGAACATGGTTTTCAACTTGATGAAGACTTTGCTCAGAATATTTGTTCAGCAAATAGCATTTATCACATCACTTTCAATGAAATAACAAAATTTATTTCATCGGCATTTCGCTTAGAAAAAGTATAAAGTATTATATTGAGGGAGCATCTAAGTATCGACTCTAGACACCTTTCTTTTTCTGTACCGTTTTTATGGTATTGGGTTACACTTTTAACTTAAAAGACACCTCAACATTTATACGTAGGTAAATTGTGATACTAATTAAAATAGATCACTACGTTTCCAGTTCTGTTTGTCCTTGATGTATGACAAGATTCTAACTTCTGTTTAATGTTTTGTAGAGGGGTGGGGCAGTCTGTATGAAAAGATTTTTAACAGTGTTAAATTTCTAACCCTTGATATATTTATCTTCTTAACAGAAGTCATATGAATTTCTCAATTTTCTTCTTTTATTCATAAATCAACACATCGTATTTACAGAAAAGTCCCAACATTAACATCATTACTTCCACTTTAGAACCTGATTTAATAGTGCACACAAATATGTCATCAAATGACGTAAACCTTTAGACTAATGACGTATTAATCTGTCTCGTAGTCTACGATTACTTTTATTTTGACATATTTTATAGCCCACATGGAAATTGCTTATGGTATTTGTTTTCAAAAAATTCCTGCTACCATTTTTATGCGTTAACTTTTGGCGTTTAACTTCTGTTACTTTTACAACGTCATTTTAAGCACATTAGTGTTGCTGTTAATGATAAGTTAGTGAATTTTGGAGTATTTAAAACTACTATACGTAGGATGTTTATGTTTGATGTTTTTAAACACTAAATAACGATAATTAATAAAAGTTTTATTCAAAAGTTATTGATAGCTCTAGAGACAAGAAAACTGCTAATTTGTAATTCGCTGAGCTGCGCAAAATAAAAATGTAGTTTAAGAAACAATAGAATGTATTGCATTTACAGGCGTGAATTTTTTTATAATGATGAATTCACATTTTAACCATGTCATTGATTCTAATATATTTACTGACGTTATAAGTGAGACAGTTTTACTTTGTAAGACACTTTGATTAAAACAGTATTAGATAAGTTTAATATTCTGTAACCACGTTAGTGTTGTTTCAGTGTAACTTTTGGTATGGTAAACACGGTAGGTTTGAGGATTTTAATGGTATTCAACTACCTGTTCATTGAAAATGGATTTGGTCAGGGTTGAATTTCGCGCAAAGCTACACGAAGGCTCTCTGTGCTAGCCGTCCCTAATTTCGCAGTGTATGACTAGAGGGAAGGTAGTTAGTTACCAGTTATTAACTCTCTAGGATTGTTTGTTGTTGTTCATTTTACTTTTACATGTATACATGCCTTCCTTCATTTATGAGTTTTTATCTTTAAAAAGTTTCCAAAGATAATGGGACATCAGTGGAGAATTCGTATCGTTAAACAATATTCTCGGTCTGGTAGCATTTTCATTGATTTTGGGTGTCACTCTTTCCAGTATAGAAGAGAAAGGAAAACCTTTGCTGTACATGGTTACTAGTCTTAGCAAAGCTATGATGCTTATCACAGCTAAGGTTGTTCGGTGAGTCTTCAGTAATTAATATTTTTGGGAGAAATCATAACTTATCACATGTAATTGTTTGATTTGTTTCGATTTTACATAAAGCTACACGACGGCTATCTGCGCTATTCGATCATAATTTAGCAGTGTACGACAAGAGGGTAGACAGCTACTCATAATCACCCACCAAAAACTCTTGGGCTACTCTTTTACCAACGAATAGTGGAATTGGCCGTCACGTTATAATGTCCCCACAACTGAAAGGGTGAGCATGTTTGGTGGGATGGGGATTCGAACCCATGACCCTACGATTGCGTGTCAAGCACTCTAACCACCTGGCAATTAAAAGGGAATAACGTTTTGGTTTCTTTGTTGAGGCCCTTTCAACAGGCAGTCAGTCTGTTAAACCGTGATTTAAAGTTCGTTTTGTAATCTATTTGAATAAAATATAAACTACAATAATAAAGTGGAATTATAACGTGATGCATTTCGATGGTGTTCAAGTTTCAGTATTTTTTTGCTTCGGTATAGAGAAATTTGGTGTTGTTAAGAAATTAAACTAAAATTCAAGAAACCAAGTATCGTAAGTGCTTTCGAAAGGTAAACATTTTCTTTACTATTTTAGAAAGTGTCGAATACACCGATTGCTTGCATCGTGATTTAACTACTTTTTGACCCTTCTATAAATAGTTCTTATACCAAAGTATGTGAAATGATTTTGGTGTCAAAACAGCAATTACTGTGTAACGATTAGTTGTAGATGTAGAGTTCTAAAATTTTACAAATTGTGGCTGTCTACGATGTAAGCAAGTTCTGTACCGAATCAAATTATAAAGCTGCTTTGAACTTATTAATATATAATATTGTATATATACTAATCTTTCACCAGGAAACTTCCTTTGTATATATCTGATAAAGGATAATAATGTGTACAATACAATAAATGGTAAAATCTGTTTAAGGCAGTTTGGAATATTCCATTACAAAACTATAGTACAAGAATAATTTATTTTAAAAATAATCTTATTTCTTTTCAATGTAGTTTTGAATATCAGTGATAAAAATTCATGTAAAACGTATGGAAATATCTTCACTCTACTATTGTTTGCTTGTTTGGAATAAAGCACGAATTTATACAATGGGTTATCTAAACCTGGTTTCAGCCAATGTGAGTCTGTGATACTAGGGGGCTCTCACTATTACGAAAGTCTGTACTTTCGTTTTGTTTGTTTCAAAAAATATTTGTTTAAACGCAGAAATTAAAGTGAAAGAGCTCTTCTTGAAACAGAGCCAAAATACAAACTTTGAAATTTATTCTTCCACGCCAATAATAAAGGTCTGAATGCATTTAAGACTACTATTTGTATGGGTATATTAAGGGTCAGGCATGATTTAGTTGTCAACGCGTCGAATCTCTTATCAAAGGGCCCGGATTCGATACATAATACTGCGTGCGTCATATAAAAGTACATACAATCAACCACGTTATATTCAGATCAAAGAACTGTACAAAGTTATTTTGTGGCAATTAATGGTGCCTGACGTCCTTCCCTTCAAAATTTCAAAGTTAAGGACGGATGTACCTGGATTCTACTTTTTGTTAACATGGTGATTTTGCCTATGTGTGCATAAGTTGTCTGTTCGGTTGAAAAAACAACAATTTATATTAAATTTGTTGCGTCGTTAGTATACCAGCCCCAAACGCAGGCAACACGATTATTAAACGGTTTTCAATTACGTACATCTGTTTTGACGATACTTTCATTCATTGGCATTGTTTAATATTAAATAAAACATGTATTACATTTGATTCGACCTCCTGATAACATTCAAATAACGCAGTGACGTGCAGTATTACCCTGGTTGCCTTAGCAGCTTGGTTGTTTCGAAAATTGAGTTAATATATTTTGTAAAAATTTGAAAGTTACATTGCATAAATCCTTCGTAAGCAAAATGTTTAGATTACATAATATATAACTATATATAAAACATTAGGCTGATCTCTTCAAATGTAAACTTCAAAGCTAAAACTTCTAGCATACGCAAACGAGACACTGTATTTGTTAATAAGAATTCACGTTTTAATATCTTAAAGCAGAAATGAAGAAACATTGAACACATTACTATATTAGAAGTTAGTCTAGTATAACTCGCAAGGGACAATATAGGTAGATATTTAAAAGATAGTGTTAATTTTAGTGTTTGTTTATTTTGTTTTGGAATTTCGCACAAAGCTACTTGAGGGCTATCTGTGCTAGCCGTCCGTAATTTAGCAGTGTAAGACTAGAAAGAAGGCAGCTTGTCATCACCACCCACCGCCAACTACTGGGCTACACTTTTACCAACGAAAAGTGGGATTGACCGTCACATTATAACGCCTCCACGGCTGGGAGAGCGAGCATGTTTAGCGCGTCTCGAATGCGAACCCGCGACCCTCAGATTACGAGGGCATGCCTTAACGCGCTCGGCCATGCCAGGCTTCCGGTCAATGTACCAGAACAAGTTACTTTAAAATCTTCTTGTCATTGTTTAGGCGAAGATAAAACTATTTATGGTCGTCGTCACATTTTTTTCAAGGTTATGGACTTTTAAATAAAGCTTTTATCACTTGTGGTTCTTGAGTTATTGCATTTTTTACCAACGAATAGTGAGATTGACTGTAACATTATAACGCCCCCACAACTGGGAGGGCGAGCATGTTTGGCGCGACTTGGGCACGAACCCGCGACCCTCAGCGCACGCCTTAACGGGCTAGGCCATGCCGGGCCATAATTTTAGTGTGCTAGTAACACCTACAAGACTAAGTGTTTGGAGAGCAAGGATGAAGTGATAATACAGGTAGATATTTAAATAATTTTGAGTGTTAATTCCATCTCTTCAGAAACCGATCAAAAAACAATCATAACTGTGTTTCTCTACTGTAAACGTTAGATTATTTTAAAATACGACATAAGTAAAGAATTTTAGCAAAGAAATATTCTACTGACCGGTGAAGAGTCATTCAACAGGTCAACTGGTACTTAAAACACGAGTTCGTTTACTCTAAGATAGTAAATGGGCTGCTACTTTAGAACAACGTGTGAGAACAAAATGATCAGTTGTTTCCCTTTAAAATATTTAACAAATTTCTTCCTTTTTGAGGTTTTAATACTTGTAATGGTCTTAATTCCAAACAAACAAAATAATAGCTGGAATACACTTCCATACAGATTTTACATTAATTTTTACCACTGATATTCAACCGCTGCACTACAAAGAAATAAAATTATTTTTAATTTCAAAACAAACCTAAGCTAAAGCTAAATAAGTACTAATTACAGACCAAAGCTTTATAAAACTAAATTAATACCTTACTGATTATCGTTTTATAGGACTAAATTAATATTAGATTTACCTCAGACGTTTTTATCAAACTAAATTAATGCTAGATTTACCTTACAGATTATCATTTTATAAGATTAAATTAATACTAGATTTACCACACAGAGAAACATTTTATGAACAACAACAGATATTATAATGACATTACAACGACAACTTTGTAGGATCTATTTTGGTGCATATGAAGTAAGGTGCAAACTACAGGATAGTAATAAAGTTTTGTACGAAAACAAACAAGTCGCTCGCCTGGCAATGAGTGTTTCTATATAAACAAATCTACATGTAATATGTAGGATTAGCCAAGTTAATCTATCGTAAAGAATTTTAATCCAAACGCTAACTGGACAAATTGTGTAAAAAAAAATTGATTTTGTGTTACATTGCAAAATATTATAATAACTCATTTTATTCTTACACATTCTGTGGAGATCTTGTATTTCTAGTAATTTTCGCGTTTTTTATTCAGTTTTTTCAGCCAATTTCATTTGCTTCTAATCATAAAATGTTTTAAATTGTTCCAAGTTTTAAATCTTATTCACATGTTTTTGGCTGTGGTTATCTAGAGAAGTACCAAAACATCTTATAATTTTGCTAATATATTTATGGGTAATATTAAAAAGCGTGTCTTGGAGAAAAGCGCCATAAAACACGTGCATTTCGAGGAGTGTATTGACTAAATTTTCATTCAGATCGCATACAGCGAATCTGTCCAAATGCTAATTTTTCTTCTACACAACAATTACATTTTCGTTTAATTACTCCCTGCTCTAACACACACACACACTCACAAGTTGTCTTGATGTTCCTGACACCATAAAAGACGGTCTTTTACACACTAACTTATTACATAACAAAAACAAACAGAAAGCCTAAAATATATTCATTATCAGAGTCCCTAACTATCCCACATTAAACAAAATATGCTCTACAGTCAAGCTCTATGAATCGATAACATTTGTACGGAAATATTTACAAAAACACATAAGAAATAACAAGATAAACAATAATATAATGAGACCACAAAGACTCAGATTGAAAAAGCCAACAACACTCAAAAGAAATCATCCATAAACAGGCTGACTTTGACGCATCTAACATAATTCCTCTTGTAACCACACATCATCCGAGACTCCTAAGCTATTCACGCATTCTAAAAATAAAATCCGCTTTTGTCAATTTCATGATATTTAAAACAGTTTTTCTCCGTAATATCTGTTATTTTCTTTCAGAAGAATAACGGTATGTTCGACAAACCTAAACACCAGCATAGGAAGTTTTAACAACCGTAAATATTCAGTTAACACACAAAGATAAGATGTATTGTTATTTCCCAATACTTACATACTTTTATGTCTTTAATATTTTACAATTTTGCATTCGTGCTTCTTTTGCACTGGGCAGAGAATAACGCAATAAGAAACAGAATATATATATATATATATATATATATATATAGTCTGCTTTGAATTTCGCGCGAAGCTACACGAGGATTATTTGCGCTAGCCGTCTTTAATTTTGCAGTGTAAGAGTAGACGAAAGGCAGCTAGTCATCACCATCCACCGCCAACTCTTGGGCTTCTCTCTTAGCAACGAATAGTGGAAATGACCGTAACATTATGACGCACCCACTGCTGAAAGGGCAATCATGTTTGGTGCGAGGGGGATTCGAATCCGCGACTCTCATATTACAAGTCTAACGCCTGAACCCATTTGGGTTAATGTAAGAATAAAATAAATAATAATGGTGATTTTTGTTTCTAAAATGGTATACAACTCTAAAATTGAGATTAAAGCTTATAAATTATAATCGTACGGAAAGTTATACTAATACTTGTTCCTCGTTCTATACATCAATTTAGTTTAAAATTGACTTGGTTACAGAAACTTTATCTTTTTCCAATTGCTTTTATAAAAAGTAATTGAAAAGTCTCTTGTTAACTTGATAATTCTTTTTCTCTTATTGGAATAATTATTTAACATTACAATTATAAAAGCTGATAAAACTGAAATTCGAGGTTCTATCCCGATAGCGGGCACAATACCAATAGCCCATCGTAAATTTTTACTTTATTTTATGAATATTAATGTGCAGCTAAGAATATTAGTATCCTTACATTAATAAATGTATTTTGACATTAGTGTGTGATATTGCGTTATTTATTTCAAATAATGTTACGTTTATCAGTACTTTTTTTTATTGGGCCAGGTGGTCAAGGCACTCGACTCGTAATCCGAGGGTCTGGGTTCGAATCCCCGTCACATCAAACATGCTCGCCCTTTCAGCCGTAGGGGTGTTATAATGTCACAATCAATTCACTATTTGTTAGTAAAAGAGTGGCTTAATAATTGGCGACGGGTGGTGATGACTAGCTGCCTTCCCTCTAGTCTTACACTGCTAAATTAGGGACGGCTAGCGCAGATAGCCCTCATGTAGCTTTGAGTGAACTTCAAAAGAAACCAAACTAAACTTTTTTATAACGTCAACTTTCACTGTTTAACAGTCACTTGGGTACTTATTTTCGAAGCTTAATATGTAACTCTTATTTACAACAACAAGGTTTTATATTCACAGCTAGTCCAGCTGATTCTCTCTGTTATTGTTAGTTTGAATGATTGCATTGCAGATCCAGTTGACAGTGTGGGGTTGTATATATGATATCACGTTCCTAAGAAAACAGAGTGACGCAATGTTTTGCTAATCTTAATTATTGTCATTCTCAAAGATACATACTTAACATTTATGTGTGTTTTATCACTATAAAACTGCATTACATTTTGTTTTTTTATGTTCTAAAATTCTATATATTTTTTTAATAAACAAGTTAAATACAGCCAAAATATATGTAAAGAAAGTCAACAGCAGTGTCCTACTCTAACGGCTCCATCTAACGGCAACGTTGTGTAAATAGTCACCCGTCAGTCAATACGTACAGGAGAGGATTGTTGGGTTCTTTGAATACTTTGTAGACTTATTCCTTGCAATGTGTATCTTTATTAAAGTAGAATAGTCATGTTCTGCTGGTGAAGCTTTAATGACTAAATGTTGAGTTAACCAAAATGAATCAAGATTTATTTATTTTCTTAAATAAGAAAAGCATTGTGTCGGGTTAGTACGCGGTATATAGCAGGGGTGGCCAAACTTGTTTAACGTAAGAGCCACATGCGATAAACTTCAGATGTTTGAGAGCCAGAAGACATGAACAAATATTACACACACGTTTCTATTGTTACACGCACATTTTGTTACATAAATTTTATTTAAATATTAATAAATACATGTACGTAATAATATTTATTCATATATGTAGTTTTTAAACTGTTAATTTGTATTAGTTTCAGTCATCATAAAGTACACATATCTATACCAAATGTTTTCAAAATCCTGGCTTATTATTGCTTTACCTATATTGAGCGGAAACATTTGAGAGAAATATGCAAATTTGTATCTCATTAATGTTAAATGAGACTGCCCAAAATAAAAATAAAAATGTGTAAAAACAGATATTTTAAATGATATATATTTCTCTTGGTAAATAGATGGTCAAAATGTGGAGGAAAATATGTAGAACAATAAAATTAGAGATATTTTAATCAGATACCACCTTAGAAAATTTTAGTTTTATCATAATATTTTTCTGACACAAATAGACATTGATACAATTATCAGGCAGGGCTTCAGCTTCTATGAGATTATCAAGCAGTCCTTGTAATTTATCTTTGTATTCTTCCAGTTTATGATTTTTATTGCAATATCAGGGAGTGTATTTACTCTCCTTTTGAGATTGGGAAAGTAACTGAAGTTTCTTGATACTATGTCTCTTTGAAAAAGTCTTATTTTATTCTGAGAGCTGAAACTTGTTTAAGTAAAATCAGAAACAATCTTTTCCTTTTCCTGGAGTGCCAAGTTGAGAGTTTCTAGATGAATCATTATATCAATAAAGAACATTAGATCTTGCATCCATTCATCATTTCACAGTTGAGAATAGAATCTTTTCTTTAATTCAAGAAAAATAATAATAGGTTCCAACAGATCCACAAATCTATTTAAGACATTGCTCGTTGACAGCCATCTTACAGTGCAATGTAAAAAGACATCACTGGGTTTATCTTCAAGCTCCAGTTCTTCAATAAAATTTTGAACTGTCGGTGGGTCTTCCCATTTAAGTTTATGAAGTTGACAGTTTCAAGAACAAATTTCATAACATCATCAAACTTCAAGTATCTGGTTGCCAAGTGTTCACGATGAATAATTCAGTGATAATTGTTGTCATTCTCAAAGATACATACTTAACATTTATGTGTGTTTTATCACTATAAAACTGCATTACATTTTGTTTTTTATGTTCTAAAATTCTATATATTTTTTAATAAACAAGTTAAATACAGCCAAAATATATGTAAAGAAAGTCAACAGCAGTGTCCTACTCTAACGGCTCCATCTAACGGCAACGTTAAGCTGGGATAATTTTTCATAAGTGCAAATAATCCTTCATTTTCATCCAACATTGCAAGTGCTCCATCTGTTGAAACACTGGAATATGAGTACTTGTTAAGGCTCTGCCAAGCGCATTTTTAATGTCAACACTACGAGTTGTTTTTTTTAGTGCCAATAAATCCATCATCTCTTCCTCCATAGTTACATCAAAGGAAACATAACGAACAACTACCGCTAGTTGTGGGTTGTCTCTATGTCTGTAGATTCGACAAGGGCTAAGCTGAATACAACGGAATTCTTTAAAACATTTTGCATTTTCCCTGCAACATCAGCACTGATCCCGAAGATATGTCTCTGTGTTGTGTAGCGAGAAGCTGGTATTTGTGCTATTAGTCGCTAAAGTTTTGTGTTATTTGGATTTAACACTGTAACAACTTCTTCTTAACAAATTCACAATCAGAATATAGTCGCTTAGCACAAGCAATATTTCATGATGTAACAAAACTAGCTTCAGTCGTTGTATCAACTTCCTTACTGAACGTTGTCAACAGTGTCTGCAAGCTATTTCGTGATGATTTTAACAAGGTTAACTTGTTTTTCCGTAATTATAATTTAGGTGGGTAGTCAGCGAAATATTTTTTGTGATTTGTTTCATGGTGGCGTTTCTGTTTGTTTGTTTTGTTTTTGAATTTCACACAAAGCTACTCGAGGGCTATCTGTGCTAGCCGTCTCTAATTTAGCAGTGTAAGACTAGAGGGAAAACAGCTAGTCATCACCGCCCACCGCCAACTTTTGGGCTACTCTTTTACTAATGAATAGTGGGATTGACTGTTACATTTTAACGCCCCTACGGCTAAAAGGGCTAGCATGTTTGGTGCGACGGGAATGCGAACCCGCGACCCTCAGATTACGAGTCGCACGCCTAAACGTGCTTGGCCATGCCGGGCCTCATGAAGTGGAACCAAAATAATATCAAAGCATGATGTTACGTTAATAACTCCAAACAGCTTGGTTAGAATTACTCTATACAAACTATTTTATCACTGTTTAAGGAAAGATGAATCACAATCTATCATTTGATTGTGTCAACACGTGTTCAAGGACATGATTATTGTTTCTAATTCTTGCTTTATTTCAGCAAAATTACTTGAATTCTATTAGTTACAACCTCATTTGCTATAATTTATATAAAATGTGAACACGATCCTGAAATGAAATAATCTGCTTATTATGTATTATACATATTGCATTTAAAATTTTAGAGTCAAATGGTCAATGATTACGTAACACTTAAAATATAGAACCTAACTTTAGAAATAAATGTGCAGACCGTGTGAAGATTTATTTTCTTACTTCACGACGTGAGGTCCTCATCTTGAGAAAAACTAGGTATGCTCATGGGAAATCAGAAGTATTGTAGTATATCATAATGTAGCTGGTTTGTTACCTTCAGGCTTTGATCAAAATAACTCCCAAAGAGAAAATATGTCATGAAACGTAAAAGTGAAAGGCTGAAAGATAAAAACAAATGCGACATATTTACGATCAGTCGGCTTGAAATCTCCAATTTGGGATACAGTTAAAGTAAAATACCTTTATTTCTTTTAAATACTCATTGTAATGCTTATAAAATATATGATAAATCGTAATTTTAAAATGTTCTTCAATGACATTTTTAGTGTCAGACTAACAATAACACGTTATATGATTAATTTTTTAAACAAAAAAACTAGATGCGTTTCACCTGCGCAGTTTTATCTCTTTTTTGTTATTCAATACAAAATTTAAGTACTAATGAAAACAGGTTGTAAAATTTGTTTATTATATAACGCAAAATTACAAACATCACAGTTAAGGGATACAAGACAACTTTATACATTCCGAACACCATTATCAGATTTCTTAATGTGATTGAAATCAGATAAACAGTTTTGAGTAATATGGTTTACTTCAGTGTGAACCACGTCCATCAAAGTTTAATCGACTAATTCTTTGGGGACTCCCAACCTTTTCATCAATTTTTTTGAGTTACATTGTTCATTACACACACAGACATGAGCAGAGTTAAAACAATGAATACTCCCAGCGTTGAGCAGGGATAGATATTGATATCAACATTTTTCCCATATTTTCTCTGCATCCGAACTTAAATTCTTCTGTTCAATACCAGAGAAGAAATATGAAAAGATATAATTTTAAAGAAATATGAAAGAAATCCTTAGGTAAATCGGAAAGTTTGATGAAGGAAAATATTTGAGTTCAAATCGCTCAGTTAATTGAATTTATTTAACTGTAACTAATTTGCTTTTCAGCTGCGTTTTCCTCCTAGCATAATACAAAAAATACATTGGTAGTACATACATTTTAACAAGGTAACTGTATTCGGTACGCTGCAGCCCATGTTAAGTACAACTGAAAAAAGTGGTGGATGAAGATATTTCAACAGCTTGTTTTTATTCATTATATCACATTTTATATTAAATAACAAAAGAAAGTGTGAATAAATACATTTTAACAGTTTATTTTCATTCATTGTTTCGTTTCGTATTTTGTTTTAAATAACAGAAGAAATAGTGAATAATTGATTTGTTTTGAATTTCGTATAAAGCTATACAAAGTTTATCTGCGCTAACCGTTTTTTATTTAGCAGTATGACTACATGAAAGGCATCTGGTCATCACTAACTCTTGGATTACTCTTTTATCAACGAATGTGGGATTGATTGTCACATAACGCTCACACAGTTGGTAAAGCAAGTGTATTTGGTGGAACGGGGATTCAAACCCGTGACCCTCAAGTTGCGAGTCGAGCACTTTAAGAATCTGATCACGATGGACCATAAATAGTGAATAAAGACGTTTTGACAATTTATTTTTATTCATTATCCCAGGCGCAGATATCTTCCGTGTAGCTCTGGGCGAAATTATAAAACAATTAAAAATTATACGAAGTTAAACAACAGAAACAACAACAGTAGATTGGTGACATTTTGACAGTAGATTTTATTTAACATCCCATATCTCATGTTGAATAGGAAATATAACTGTTCGTTAGAGACAGTTTATAAACTGGAAACTGATTAAAATTTTAGTTAAACATAATTTAACATGGGGATAGTACACAAAGAAATTGGACTGCAAATGGATCCCACAGGTTTTTAAAATGTTTTACTGTAATATTTATTGTAATTAAAAAAGTTAATACTTGTTACAAATTTCGAATTCAAAAAAATCATTTCTTTGCTGTTTTTTCTCTTTACTAATCAGATATTTATTCGAATTTGCAATTGTCTATAGTATACATTTTCTTAAGTACATCGATATAAAATATTTATAATATAGCTTCACCCTACAATAATTTACTAGCTGCAACCGAATAAACAAGTTAGAGCTGGTAGTTAGGACGCTTGGCACGTAACTTCTGGTTGCCTTTGTAGTTATGGAATAGTGTTATAATTTAATTTTTGTTTGTTTTAGAGCAAAGACACACTGAGTTATCTACTGTGTTCATTGAAAGAATGGAATCCTGGATTTTAGCGTTTTACCTTCGTAAACTTACCGCTGTCCCACTTCCTTTGCCCCCCAGTGGCTCAGCTGTATGTCTGCGGACTTACACGCTAAAATCCGGGTTTCGATACCCGTGGTGGGCAGAGCACAGATAGCCCATTGTGTAGCTTTGTGCTTAATTCAAAACAACAACCACTTCCTTTTATTGAAAAAAAATGTGACAGTCGATGGATTGGAGATGGGTGGTATTGAACAGCTGCCTTAACTTTGGTCTACATCTAAATCAGGAATGGTCAGTGTAGGTGGACCTCAAGTATTGTTTGTTTTTTACTTTCGCGCAAAGCTACACGAGGGCTATCTGCGCTAGATATTGAGTTGCTTTGCGCAAAACACGTTGATGTATTTAAAACATTAATGTTTTTCTTCCTGGAAATAAGCTAATTTGTTATACTAATTTCTGAAAATTGAATCTGAAGAAAGTTTTTGTTCTTAATGTCTAAATATTGTGGAATAAACTGCTGAATTAATGTTTCCTTTAAACAGTAACTGGTGGAGAATAATGAATGGCTGTACTTATTCTGGTAATCAGGTTCCAATTACAAAAAATTATGGTTGAATTTCGGTGTCTCTAACGTGGTCTTTTAGCCCATCTATATAGGGTGCTGTTTAGACTGAAAGTAACAAACATTCTTCCTAAATATTTTGAAATTCGATTAAGAATATTTAATTTTTATCGTTACTCGCCAAAAATGTGTTCTATTGAAAGACTGTCGTTGCCAATAACGATAGAAAATTCCTTATCTAAAAACTGATATTTTCCTGTGCCTGAAAACAAAAAAAAAACCTCATAGTTTCAGCATCGAATTTAATGGTAGAAAGAGAGAAGGATTTATGAACTACATCTTATATTGGAAAACAATGATGGTTTAGGAAGTTGATCCTGTTTAAAGAGAGCAGAAAGGTTAGTAGAATTTGAGCATTTCCAGAAAAATATGGAGGGCTTAGTGAAAAGGGTTTAGGAGTCTATTTGGAAAAGCCAAAAGGGTTTAAAATAGGGACAGTGATGGGACACAAGGAGATTGAGTAAGGTGTGTTTGGAAACTTGAGCCTATATAGGAAAACTATTAGGGTCTGCTCCCCATTAGCACAGCAACATGTCTGCGGACTTATAACGATAAAAATTGGGTTTCGATAAACGTGGTGGACAAAACACAGATAGCTCTTTGTGTAACTTAGTGCTAAACAAATAAGCATAAGCGTGTCTGTAAAAGTAAGTTAAGAGCAACACTTTTTTCTATTAACAGAAGCATTTCCAGGTGTTATGGGAGCATTATCATACAATTAAATAATTAACCTATATATCTTTTATGTAATTAGATAATTAACGTTCATGTTCTCTCGTGAAAAAAAATTCTAAGCTAGTAATTAATCATTTGTTCTTAAGAACGTTTTCACGTTTGTTTGGAATTAATCACAAAGCTACACAATGGGCTATCTGTGCTCTGCCCACCACACGTATCGAAACGCGGTTTTTAGCAATGTGAATCCGCAGACATATCACAGCGTTGCCTGGGAAGGGGCTTTCTTAAAGATCCCATATTTGAAACCGGACACACATTATTTATATATGTGCAGCACAAATAGCCTATTGTGAGACTTGATGCACAACAACAAAAATAAATACTTTTATAGGACTTTGTATTTTTTGCAGTGTAAGAGGTCCCTCCTTACGTTTTCTTGTGACGTCTGGCTTGTATCTTTGACTAAGGTTACCTAAGGTTTAAATTTTCCGTAAAGCGACACGAGGACTATCTGTGATAGCCGTTTTTAATTTAACAGTGGAAAACGAGAGGGAAAGCAGCTCGTTATCACCACTCACCTCTTACTCTTTTACTGACGAATAATTGAATTTCCCGTCACATTGTAACTATCCATAGTTGAAAGAGAGAGCACTTTGGTGGTACAGGGATTCGAACCCACGATCTTCAGTATGCGAGTCGAACGCCTAAATCATTAGATCAGGCCGTTTTGGATTTTTGTTCACGTTTGTAATTTTACTGCTATCTTGGTCATGTATTTATTCTACGTACTAACAGAATTCTTTCATGTAAATTATAAGCTTGTTTGCTTTTTACGCATACACAAATATAATAACACCATGTTCTATAATTATTTAGTTCAAAGCACTACCTTTCAAAATAGTTTAGGCCCAGCATGGCCAAGCGCGTTAAGGCGTGTGCTTCGTAATTCGATGGTTGCGGGTTCACCCCCGAGTCGTGCTAAACATGCTCGCCCTTTCAGCCGTGGGGTCGTTACAATGTAACGGTAAATCGCACTATTCGTTGGTAAAAGAGTAGCCCAAGAGTTTGCAGTGGGTGGTGATGACTAGCTGCCTTCCCTCTAGTCTTACACTGCTAAATTAGGAACGGCTAGCGCGATAGCCTTCGAGTAGCTTTGTGCGAAATTCAAAAACAAAAAAAGAAACAAAATAGTTTATCGAAACAACTCGATATAGATCTTTTAATTGGTCAAATTTTCCTCTTTATTATCATTATTAGTAGCGTGTCAAAATACTAGCATAGGATGTTTAATTCAAATACCTAACTTTCTTATTGTGTGGATTATGGATTTCAAACCTAATTTTTTAAAGGACCTCACATGTGCATTAAAGAAGATACCTGGAACGAGAGTAACCAGTTTTCATTTTACTTTCCAAAGTTTAGAAAAACTAGTTTATGTCCACAATCTAAACAAAAAAAAGACTTATTTGTAAATATTTTCTTACGTAAAATATGTTTGTTTGATTAACTCAGACTTTTTACGCAAAGCTACACATATGACTTTCTGCGCGTAACTGTCTGAGTTGATAGTTGGTTGGATATTGGAGTTTATTGATGCAAACTTAGTCAACACTACTCATAGTCAACTTTTATGCTACTCCTATATGACAGGACAGTGAGATTTGAACGTTCGTTATATAATGCATCCATGACCAAAAGTGCGGGGAATATTTAAATGGTAATGGGTTGAGGGTTTTAAAAAACAAACCGTTTAATTCACATCCCGACTGCGTGTTATGTGTTATCTAGCTTGTTATAAGAAACTCGGGCAAAGTAAAACGTTATAACTGCATGTTACTTGTTATTTAAATCACTTAAGCTCAAACTAATATGTATAACTACGTGTCATGTGACTATATATTACATACACACAGAAAAATATTTTTAACTGTATGTTGTGTGGCTTTTTACAAGTTATTTAGGTACAAATTAATATTTCAATTGTTTATTAGGTGATTTTTGTAAACCAAGCACAAAATATTTTAACTGCTGTTAGTTGTGTTTGTGTGAGTTAGTCATGTAAATAATATTACTTTTTGTACTAAACATACGTTTCAGTACATTACAGCACTCAGCTCATAATCCAACGGTCGCGAGTGTAAAGCACCGTCACACTAAACATACTCGCTCTTTCAGCCGTGGGGGCGTTATAATGTGACAGTTAATCCCACTATTCGTTGGTAAAAGAGTAACCCAAGGGTTGGTGGTGGGTGGTAATGACTAGCTGCCTTCCCTCTAGTCTTACACTGCTAAATTAGAGACGGATAGCTTTGCCCGAAATTAAAACAAAACAACAATTTGGATATTTCAGCTTTATAACAGTGCACAACTGTTGTCATGATGCGCAGTCGTCAGATGGAACACAACTGGACGTGGCAACGTAAACTGCAATAAGGTGGTGATATAACGTACTCAATCTCTGTAGTATAATAGGTCAATAATAAAATTCGTATTATCAAGTTTAGGCTTTTTTGTTATTAAACCCAAAGCTATATACATTGTACAGTGGCTGAATCCTAAATTTGATTGTTAAAATTCTTCAAGCTTACTACTAGTAACTGAGTTTTGTAAAGTCTAGAGATAAAATTCCTGAAATGTTTTTTATAGATCTTAGAAACTGTTTATGTCAACTACCAGCCACGTGAAGACTCTAAAACTCCTCTTTCCAGATGCCACTTAGTGTAAGATAAAATAGTTTACTTTAGTAAATATATATAGAGCATGCAAGGTATTTGCCATATGAAATTATAGTAATAATATTTATTGATGAATTTGAAATTGACATGTTTTGTACAGATGATTACCTGGAGAACGAATATATATTGTGAGCTCAAAATTCTTCAGCTTAAGATGTGTTCATGAATAGCAAATTTTAACTTTTTTCAGGATTTGAGTTAATTCATGTTTATGTTTACTCGTAAAAAAAATTGAAAAATTCTGAAAGTATGGAGTATCTCTAAAATCTAAAAAATACCAGTCCGGTTAGTTTCGTTCATTTGACGATAAATGTTACCATAATAACGTATTTTATGTAATACTTTATAAAGGTTTATAAAGATTCTATTTAATTAATTTATGTGTATCAATTTGTCCACTTTCATTTTTACAGTATGATTTATTTTAACAAGGTTTATATCTATATAAACTAACATCAATAGATGTGTGTGTATATCTACTCATTATACGTTTTCATGTTTCGTGTTCAATCAGCACCGAACTTGACACAGATACATCATAGTATGAGGAAAGTCAAGGGAGATGGCCCCATACTAATTTCATGCTTAATTTCGGAAAACAATCAATGTTGCATACGCCTCAGCATTAGAATGAACTATGCAACCACTATTATTAGAGTTCTTTGCAGCATTGGTATGTTTATGTGTTTTAATTGTTTTTTATGTTGAGAAAAAAGTAGTAAAACCGTTTCTTTTCCTTTCTCACAAACTCCATTTTTCACTTGTATCAGCGGGGATATGTTCATACAAGTATACACAACAAAAAAATAACTATATAGGGATTGTTGTCTTTCTAACAGTCCCTCGCAGGGGCAGCGGTAAGTCTACGGACTTACAATGCAAAAATTAGGAGTTCGATTTCACTTGGTGGACACAGCAGATAGCCTGAGATGGCTTTGCCATTAGAAAACACGCACATATCCTTCGAACACTAAGTTTGAGGCCGTGTGTATTTTTAATATCGTAAAAGTTCCTTCATTGTGTCATACTAAACTTACAGACTGTGATGATTTTTTATTAGTCTAAGTTTTTGCTGTATTGTACGAAGGTTTCACGCTTACATGAAGATTGTTTAATAGTCAGGGTTCTTATTATATCGTACTAAGCTTACAGGCTGTCATGAAGATGTTTTTGCTAGACTAGTTTGTTACAATGTCATAACAAGAACACAGACTTTCATGAATGTTGTTTAATAGTCTGAGTTCTTATTGTATTCTACTAAGGTTACAATTTATAGTTAAAATTATTTTTCACTCGTTGTGATATTTGTTTTATGATATGTTACAGAATTGCTGAAAATTACTACTCTAGGTTCTTATTATGTTACATGTATAAGAAGATTACCATATTTCTACTTATGTAATGAAAGTAAATAACGTTTGTTTTGGGTTCAAAATCTTCACATTCTTTGTCACGACGAATTTCAAATAATCGTAATGATGTTTCTATATTTACCTACTTAGTTTAAAAGTTATTTTTTGGAAGATCAATTCTACTATTTTGTAAGTAGTCTCCCACTAGTACAGCGATAAGTCTACAGATTTACAACGCTAAAATCAAGGGTGCGATTCCCCTCGGTGAGCTCAGCAAATAAGAAATACATCATACTATAAAGGAACTCTTGCTTATATGATACTGAAAAAAACTGTTTATTATGTCATGTGCAACCACTAACTTCGCAAAATGTTTATTTTGTACGCATGTAGATTTGCAATAGTGGTGACGATTTTCTTGTTTCTCCTCCGTTTTCCATATTCAGAGTGCAGATATAACGTCATAAATACGTCACACGCGAATCTAATGCATTGGCGCCAAGGGTAATTAAAAATGATATTTTTACGGACGAAATATGTGTGTTTGTGTGTTTTTCTTATAGCAAAGTTATGTCAAACTATCTGCTGTGTTCTGTGAGGACAATCGAGCTCCTGATTCCAGCGTTGTAAATCTGGAACAATTTGTTATACTAAGGTTGCATTAAGACTTATACAAAGATTATTTATTAGCCTGTGTTCTTACTGTGTTATACTAAGGTTAGTGGCTTTAATGAATACTGTTTATTAGCCTGATTCTTATTGTGTTGTACTAAGGTCACTTTATTGCTCAATAAAAAACCTACATTGAAGTTAAAAATTATTACTGCGGTTATCATTAAAGAGGACGAGATTGATCTACTAAATACTTGCATTCATTTTTTCAGAGAACATACATATTATTTAACTTATTAATTGTAATTAAATCATTAGGAAATTTTGTATTACATTATCCATTGATTAAATTTGAACATTTTATCATGTTTGTTCAAAGTAATTATAAATTTCAACAATTATTTCGAATACATAATGTTATGGGTCAACGTTAAGCTCTATATTTTTCTGTATCTATATAAATTTACTAGTACTATCTGCTGTATGTCCACGTTAACTACTTCACCAAGTTTAATAAGAAGGTTTATTGGATACATACAAATTTAAAGGTTTGCATTTTGCAGCTTGTATGGGTGTTTTTTACCACTACCTCACCTTTTCTGAATGGATCTTTACCAAAATCGCTTGGAAGGTTCATTGGGTTTGCGCCGAAATGCTCGCAAATTTGCGGTTTTACGTTTTATGATTTGCAGTTTTATGAGCGTTTTTTTTTACAATTGTATATGAGAGTTGTTTGTTTGTTTCTGAATTTCACGTAAAGCTACACGAGAGCTATCTGCCCTAGCCGTCCCTAATTTAGAAGTTTAAGACTAGACAGAAGGCAGTCAGTCATCAACGCCCACCACCAAATCTTGGACTACTCTTTTACCAATGAATAGTGAGATTGACCGAACAATATGTCGCCACCACGGCTGAAAGAGCGAACTCTTTGGTGTGACAGGGACTAGAACTCGTAACCCTCAAATTACAAGCCGATCATCCTAACCACATGGCCATGCCGGGTCAGTATAATATTAAACATCAATTAATCAAACATTTAAGAAAATACATGTTTTGTTTATTTGTGCTTAAACGCAAATCTGCACAATAAATTGCGCCCGGTGCATGGATAGAGCCCCTAGCGTTTGTGTTATCAGCTTTTAAACTTACACTCTAACAAAAAAAAATATTATTGGTTTTGATTCTAACAAATATGCTCCTATTTGCTGACAAACTTGGAACTAATATTGTTAAAGACATAAATTTAGACTAAATAATAGTTCACACTATTGCCACATGTAACTGTGTAAGTTTATAATCAAATGGAAGGTATTGTCAAAGGTAAATAAAAATAATAATGAAACAACTTTTAATAAAATCTCTTCTTTTAGATAGTCTACTATTGTCGTAAAATTTATGAATATACTACAGAAGACAGTAAACTTTAAAATATATATTTTTTACAATTAAACTTATTTGTACGGAGTACTACTTCTTAAAAATATTGCTATTTAATAGTTCGTAATAAGATATTTTTAGGCATATAATCTAATGTAGACCGTGAGTTCACACTTTTTTTGGATGTAGGATTTTACATCAATAATTCACTCCCCTAAAAGTGTGAAAGCACAACATTTTTTATTGTACCGCTCACCCATAACGGGAAAGGGAAGTTGAAACAAAAGCTTGTTGAGTTGAAAAGCATTTTTAAACTTAAAATATTTCATCGCTATATATTAAAATTGAAACAACTTTTAAAGTCTTTCATATGGCCATTGACTTTTATGCGTCCTTCGATGTTGTTTTTTGTTATAACAGATATCATGGAGAAACAAAGCTTTTACCTTACACTAACAGGTAGCATAATGATTTCTAGAACAAAATTCTAAGACAGCGGATTCACTAGTTATTCTGCTAACTTAAACTACATTCATATTTTGAGACAACATTTCCCTGAAGAAACCGTCTCAAAGTTTTCTTCTATGCCTGTGATAGCACAAGAGTTAACATGATGATAGAGGTAAGAAGCCAAAACGTTGGAAAAAGAGAAACATAAAAAGTTTGTTCTTTGGCTGAAGAAACAAGTTTGTAAACAGTTTGGTTTATTTTTCCAAGTATTTCTAAATTTCTTAAATTTTCACGATGTTTTTCTTAAACACTGAAAAGGAATTACACTCAAAAAATTTCCCAGGAGCACAGAGGTATGTCTGTGGATTTATGGTAGAATCACGGTTTCGATACCTGTGGTGGGCAGAACACGGATAGCCCAATGCGTAGTTTTGTGTTTAGTTCCAAACCATCAATCAGTTCATTTTTAGCTCCTCAGTGGCACAACGGTATGTCTGAGGACTTACAACACAAGAATCATGATTTCAATATCCGTGGTGGGTTAGGTACATATAGCCCATTGTGTAACTTTGTGCTTGATTATAATCAACAACTTCACTCCATCCACTCGAAGGTTTTAGCTTTTATTTTAGATTTAAAATTTTCTTTCCTCCAGTTAACGCCCAATATGATTGTTCTGTTCACGACTTGATCGTCTCATCTGCAATTTTTTATTATACTTTTGTTTCAGTTGTTTTTCTTATAATTTTTAAATATATGTAAAATAATTTTTACCTTCTTAAAACTTCCTTTACGTTCTCCTTTATATCTAACATTCAAAACTGTTATAAGGTTACAACATTTTAAGTTGTTTCTCTGTTACGAAAATGTATTTGTTTCCCTATAATTGAAAACGAAATCAATTTTTTCTTTCACAGGAACAAAAATTAATTATGGTATTAAAGAAAAGGTAAAAGTGAAAAGTACAAGTCCGTTTCAGCTCAAATTGTTTTAGTATGGTCGATGACTGGATTAAATTTGGAGCTACATGTGACCTTCTTTCTCAAGGTAAATTATTTTTATGTATATTACATTGTTCGTAATTAAAACCTTTCCACTGGCCTAAAAACTGTTAACGTCATTGAAGTGTTCATATGCAGAAAAAAACAGTAAACATTTTTTTTTCTTTTTGAGTGTACTCTGGTGAAGCACCTCTAAGTCACGAGACTTACAACGCTAAAATCGCAGGTTGAGTTTTTCAGTTCCACGCAGTGAACAAGAACGAATATAATTTGTTGTGCAGCTTTGCTCTTAAAACCCAACTTCAAGCGTGTAAGCACAAGTCTGTCAACAGTTGGCTTTACAATGATATTAATATAATTTATTAGGTTATTAAAAATATAAAAATCACTTATCTCTGTCCATCAGTCACTACATCTAAAGTACTGGCCTTAAATTTATTTATCTTTCTTATTTACCACATGTAAAATACTAACTTTAAACTTGTTTATTTTCCTCAGCTACCACATGCAAAGTACTGGCTTTAAACTTATCTATCTTCCTTAGTTACCACATGTAAACTACTGACTTTAACTTTATCTGTGTTCCTTACTTATCACATACAAGATGCTGGTTTCAAACTTCTCTGTTCAGTGGTTATCATATGCAAAGTATGAACTTTAAGCTGTAATTGTTTGTTAGTTACTACATGAAAAATGTCGGCTTTAAGCTTGAATACATTCCATATTCACCACATGCAAAGTGAAAGCTTTAAACCTGTATATGTTCCTTATTTACCATATGAAAAGTTTCTATTTTAAACTTATCTAAATTTCTTAATTTTCACATACAAAACGTTACCTTCAACTCTTTTCACAGTCGTTAGTTACTACGTGAGTGTCAGCTTTAAGCCTGCATATGTTTCTTAGTTACCATATGAAAAGTTTCTATTTTAAACTTATCTAAATTTCTTAGTTGTCACATACAGAACGTTACCTTTAACTCTTTTCACGGTCGTTAGTTGCCACATGAGTGTCAGCTTTAAACCTGTCGACATTCCTTCTTTATCAAATAAAATGTGCTGACTTTAAACTTGTCAACGTAGAATCTTGTATTTAACTTCAAACTTGGCAAAACTCCATAAAATACACATAGTAACTTGAACACTTATTTTTCACTTTCTTATTTTACTGAATTTGTTAACAAGATAGAAACCAACAAATAAAACTTTTGTTTTCAAAACAACTCCGTGTTTCAGAAAAGATAAGCAAGTCGAATACAAATCCTTCCTTTATAGCAGCAGAACTTTGAAATACAAAAGGTTCGTGAGAAAGATCATAGAATTCGCTTTTTCATACGTGTGGAGCATGAACAAGAA
This sequence comes from Carcinoscorpius rotundicauda, assembly GCA_011833715.1. Lineage (NCBI taxonomy): Eukaryota > Metazoa > Arthropoda > Merostomata > Xiphosura > Limulidae > Carcinoscorpius > Carcinoscorpius rotundicauda. Next base: position 52,163,526 of record CM022399.1, on the reverse strand, counting down.
AGCAGAATTGCGTTTTTTATATATTATTTGTTTCTGTTAATCTGCATAAAATTATCATCATATAAAAAAGAATGCTTAGTTTAATCACATTTTAATTCCTTTAAGGTTTCTGTAATATCTAATAATAAGTAATGTAATAAAATTCGAAGGAATAAAATTAAACCATAAGTTAGAACGAGAAATTACGAACTTTCTTCACGAAAGTTATGTTTATTAATGATCTTAAAAACTAGAGATGTCAAATAATAACGTTCTTATGGAGTAATCACGTATTGAACGACGGTTCTCTTTTACATGGTGTTAACTGTTTTAATGGTAATTTATGATATAAAGTTAAGTTTAAAAGTACTGTTCTTGTTCTCACTTTTTACTGTTTTATAAACAACTTCAAAGAATTTCTGATGACAAAACTCTTAAGGTTAACGTGCAGAAACAGAGTAATGGTACTGACTCATATTTCTATCTTATTTGTATACATACACATGTGTGTGTTGCCCCTTTTGTTCTCTTAAAACAATCAACAAAATTTATCAGAAATTTTCATTGCAAATTATACTTTCGTTCTTCAACTTATTAATTTGCATTGATTTTATTTGATTTGTTTTAAATTTCACGTGAAGTTACACAAGGGTTCATTTGCGCTAACCGTCTCTAATTTAAAAGTGAAATGCAGTTTGTTATCACCGTCCACCCCTGATATAGCGATAAGTCTTTAAAAAACTACAATCAGGGGTTTGATTCCCTTCGGTGGACACAGCATATAGCCCATATGGCTTTGCTATAAGAAATACAAACTTGTCATCACCACCCCCGTAAACTCTTGGAATACTGTTTTATCAACTAATGGTGGAATTGGCTGTGACGTAATAGAGTCCCTTCAGCTAAAAGAGTGAACACGTTTGATGGGACGTGGATTAGAGCCCGCGACCTCCAGATTGCGAGTCGAACGCCCAAATCACCTGATCACGCCGAACCAATTTGTAGCGAAAAGTATCTTCAAACTTTTTGCCTTAGTCAGAGTTGGTCTCTGCTTTATAGCTATAATATCTAGGTAATTATAGTGATAAAGTTAGACCATTAGATGTACATTAAGAGCACTTGAACATTATTTTTTGTAAAACATGTATTACCCTACATGCTGAGCTGAATCGATAGCATTTTCTCGAGCCCATCACTTTCCAGCAGAGTGAAGTCATTAACTCTTTAGTAAAAATCACGTTTCCTATCCTATAACAATCAGGGTCGGAGGGTGGGGAGGAAGTTCCATATTTGTTTTTATCTATATTAGACATAGTATATATATTTTAAGTGCTGTCCAAGTTTTTCTTAAAAAAGCAAACAAACAGCTGATGTCACTCAGTTATTGTCATTACCGAGCAACGAGCGTGTAATTTGTTTAAACTATCTCGAACGTTTGCAAGATTAGATAATATTATCGATCGTAAATTCTACCTTTTATAGAACCTTTAAAGTATCCTACTATCACTACCGATGTATGTAGGATTCGGGTGTGAAACTATATTAGACGATTTATTGAAAGCTTTGGTTGATCTAAACGTAAGTGATAAGGAATGTTATAGTAGATATATTCCCTGTAATAAAACTTATCGATTATTAAGCGACTATCTATAAATCTTTTACGCCACCAAAGGGAGGCACGCAGAAACAAAAATAAACTCATTAAATAGATCATCAAACAAAAAATAATAAAAGAGAATTCATAAGATTAGGTAACCTGAGCTTTTTAGGAAAGTAGACATTCTTTGTTCGGGTGTGAAATTTAAATATTTAAAACTTCATTTTATTTCGAGTTTTTTTATTATCTTGAAGAAGTAGTTTCGTCTATCTTAAGTTGGAGAACATGCTGGTCTACGTTTACCAAAAGTTAAAACTGAAGTCTTCATTGTCTGTTATTTAATTCAATATTATAGTAATGTCACAAACATTTATACTTAGTATACACATGACACATTTTTAAATGTGTAGTTCGTTGCATAAATGAGAGGCTTACAGGTAATATTTCTACACCTCAGATGGAAATTGGAAATAACTGAAACATGAACATAGCCTATCTGCTTCCTGTTCACGTTTAACACTTGGAGAATTTCATTGCTCTATTCTCATACTGCATATGTTTCAACGTGCCTGAAGCCTGCATATAGTATTTAACCCGATCTAGACGTTGTGTTTGAATACTTCTTGTGAGTCTGTAGCAAGCTATAAAATAAACAGCATCCACTGGCCTGTGGGTCTCTAATTAAGTTTGAATTGTTTTCGCAAAAATAAAACATGCAAGAAACTTTCATTTTTTAAAAAAGAACAATGTCAGTGGTTGGACTTTTTTAAAATTTAAGCTGAACAAATATGTGGGCAATTATATACGAATATTAGAAATATACATAAAAACGCAAAAACACACCATGTACACACATACACCCATATATTCACATATACATTGCTGGCCAAAATCTTAAGGATAATGAACATAAAGAAAAAATGTGTATTTTGCATTGTTAGACTCAACCACTTATTTGAGTAGAGCTTCGAAAGATGAAACTGAGAAAAGGAAAAATAAAAATAAAAAACCTGTTTAGCATTTAATAGGGAAAATGTGAACACTATGAAATTAGCCTAAATACTAGCTGGTCAAAAGTTTAAGACCACACTGAAACGAAGCGTTAACGGTAAACACGTAACGATATTTAGTCATTTGTGTTCAAGCATCAGCGTGGGCAACATCTCCAACTGACATATCCTGTGCTACATTGGGTAAAAACTTGGCAAAGGTTAAAAAGTTGACAGAGTTTGTTTGTTTTGGAATTTCGCACAAAGCTACTCGAGGGCTATCTGTGCTAGCCGTCCCTAATTTAGCAGTGTAAAACTAGAGAGAAGGCAGCTAGTCATCGCCACCCACCGCCAACTCCTGGGCTACTCTTTTACCAACGAAAAGTGGGATTGACCATCACATTATAACGCCCCCACGGCTGGGAGGGCGAGCATGTTTGGCGCGAACCCGCGACCCTCAGATTACGAAGCGCACGCCTTAACGCGCTAGGCCATGCCAAGCCTAAACAGAGTTTGAACGTGACAAAATTTTCAAACTGCAAAAGCAAGTTCTCTCTTAACGTGCTATCAATGGTGAGATTGAGCGTGGTAAAACTGCTGTTGCAAATTTCTTAAAAGACCCTGATGAATATGGAATGAGAATTTCAAGTGGTCGGCTTAAGAAAATTTCGTCGATGTTGAGCCGGGTTGTCCGATCGTCGAACCAGATTAAGGCCCTTACGGACGCAGAATGCAGCTCAAAAACGATAAGAGAGCATCTTAGAGAGAAAGGCTTTAAAAACAGTAAACGTCTTTAAAGGCCACGCCTATTTCTACACAACGAAACAGTTTGGTTAAACTTTGCACCAAACATGGGACGTAGAAAAGTGAAAAAAGGTTTTGTTTTCTGATGAGAAAAAATTTAACCTGGATGGTCCAGATGGCTTCTAACGTTACTAGCATGATAAGGATATCTCACCGAAGACATTTTCTATACGACACAGTGGAGGAGGTTCCTTCATGATCTGGGGTGTTTTTTTCTTTCATGGAACGATGGAGCTTTAAGTTATACAGGGAGTCAAACAGCAGCTGGCTACATTGGCATGCTGGAGAGAGCATCCTTATTGACTGAAGGCCCTTGCTTGAGTGGAACTGACTAGATCTTTCAGCAGAACCAAGCTGCAATCCACAATGCCCGCCCGACAAATGGCGAATAACGTGATTCGTTTGGACTATCCAGCGTGTTCGCCCGAACTGAACCCTATTGAAAATGTTTTGTGCTGGATGGCAAGGGAAGTCTTTAGAAATGGACGTCAATTCCAAACAGTGCACGATCTTCGTGGAGACATCTTCACCACTTGGAACAACATTCCAGCCAGCCTTTTGCAAACGCTTATATCGACCATGTCAATGCGAATGCTTGGAGTTATTCGCAATGACAGCCGTGCAACTCACTACTGAGACCTCTTGTTGGGCATTTTATACCCTGTTTAGGACTTCTTTTTGGTATGATCTTAAACTTTTGACCAGCTGGTATTTAGGATAATTTCATAGTGTTCACATTTTCCCTATTAAATACTTAAAATGTTTTTATTTTTATTTTCTCTTTTTTTGTTTTCATCTTTTGAAGCTCTACTCAAATAAATGGTTAATTCTAACAATCCAAAATGCATATTTTTTTTTATGTTCATTAGCCTTAAGATTTTGGCCAGCAGTGTATACTACAGATAAAGAATTTGTTTGGGTTTGTTTTGAATTTCGCTCAAAGCTACACGATGGCTATCTGCGCTAATTGTCTCTAACTGATCAGACTAAGACTAGAGGGAAGGTAGCGAGTCATCACCGCCACATTATAATGCCCCCACGGCTGAAAGGGTGAGCATATTTGGTGTGATGGGGACCCAAACCTTAATAGAAATTATAGAAAGAACATCTGAATAATAACGAAGATTTCTTCTATATGACTTTCAAATGTTTTATAAATGTTCACTTTTTGCTTGTGTAAATTGAACTTTAACATATTACGCAGTTTTGTATCCACAAAAGACATTTTTTTTTCAATTTTTGTAAACCACCAGAAGTACTTTAAGTATCAGGATATAACACAAGAAAGAAAAGAGTAGCTATGAACTGGAAATAAAAAATTTCACATTGATATCCTAACATTTCACGTTTGCGAAATGCTGGCACACGATAAGAAAGATCAGCAACTTTATATGATTTACTGAAACTACGACATTTTCTTCACAATGGAGTAGCTAACAAATTGACCATCGTTATACTAAAACTTGGCTGTCACGTTAAAACCAATATACGTTGCGAGAAACAGAATAAGAAATAATGACGAAAACATGATTTTATATGAAAAAGCAACGGTGTTTATCTTGATATCATAACTGCTTGCTCAGAATCTATTATTAAACACGTTACTTCTCGTCTGATGATTGCATTACGTTTATAGAACTGTTTGGCTCGTTAAAGATGGTAAAAACCCCACTGCACTCTGTGTACGTATTCCAAATAATAACTTCTATGGCTGAACCACTTGGCCTTGTATCTAGAATCTTCTGTTTACTTGACGTCTTGTAATTAGAGTGCCAGACTCAGTGTCTGTATTGTGGTTCAAGGATATGTTACACGAGTGGGAGCTTGTTTATTTGTTTTGGAAATTCGCACAAAGCTACTCGAGGGCTATCTGTGCTAGCCGTCCCTAATTTTGCAGTGTAAGACTAGAGGGAAAGCAGCTAGTCATCACCACCCACCGCCAACTCTTGGGCTACTCTTTTACCACCGAATAGTGGGATTGACCGTAACATTATACACCCCCACGGCTGGGAGGGCGAGCATGTTTAGCGCGACGCGGGCGCGAACCCGCGACCCTCGGATTACGAGTGCACGCCTTAACGCGCTCGGCCATGCCAGGCCCCAATAAACGATAAAACCATTTAGAGAAACTCTTTATTTCACGAGCAAAAATTTCAACGTTGCACGAGTGGAATACTACTAACCTGTATATTGTAAAGGGTGGTTATTACTTACCAGTGCATGCTGTAAGAGTTGATTATCATACTTTAATGGTACTTATTTTATAGATGTCTTGGGAAAAACAAATGCAAAACTTTGAAAAATGTTATTTAAAGCGAAATTATTTTTCGGAAGGTCAGTTTATAGTTCAATATGATATACATATAATTTTGGATTTACCTATTTACTTTAACCAGCGTCGAAACATGAATCTTTCGATACAAAAGTTTATATTTAAGATAAATAGATTATTATTTAGAATAGCTCTGGGAGTTGGTGGTGACTACTTGCATTCCTTCAAATGTACAACTTTAAACTTAGGTATAGCAAGCGCAGATAGCCTAGTGCAGCTTTACGTGAATAACCGAAACAAATCAAAGTTGGGTTTCTAAAATTAAACTATCTTTTCTTTCGTACAGAAGTTACTACATATTTTTATATCTTATTTTATTATAGCAAAGTCATATCGGGCTATCTGCTGTATCCATCGAGAAGAACCGAACCCCTGATTTTAGTATTGTAAACTCGAAGACTTACCGCTGTCCCAGCAGGGAACTGATGATTGAATTGCTTTCCGAAACATTATCACATCGCTTTTCCTGTAGCGTCATCTGATATGAATAATATATATTAGCGGGATTTTTCTGCCGTTATAAACAAATGAAACGAAATTACGATCGTAAGTTATTGTAGTTCAACGTACTTTGTCTGTTTTGATCAAAATAAAAGTGAAACATATAAATATTCAGTTCTCGAAGCAAATATCTTGTTTATATTTCCTAAATGAAAGTGCTTATTTTAGCTATTTAAAATAAAATTACTCTAAAAATAGTTGAATATTCTTCCTATAGCTACATCCATACAATATGCTATACAAGAACATAAATTTGACAGAACAATTGATATTTTTAACCTAATGGTCAATGTTTCTATTTCTCTTTCATTCTCAATTTAAAAACTGATTTATGTGATTATCTTCTGAGAAGAAAAGCTTCTGAAGGCTTATATCCAGAAATATTTGATCAACTTTTGTCATAGCATGCCTAATTGTTACGTATAAAATAAAATGTCAGAATAACAAATTTGTAAATTGTTATTAATGCATGTATTTGACGATAAACATAAAACTTACAACTGAAATAAGCTAAAATAATGCATAATATTTTTTGTCTCCTTCAGCCTGTAGCAAAGAACTTTTTATGGAAATATTTATCAGAAGTTGTCAGATTTGGTGGTTTCATAGTTTTATATTATATGTTTAAAAAGTAACTTATAATTCTGAACAGCAATAGCTCTTGCCTTCAAAGAAATAATTTAGTATACACAAAATGCACAATGTTTTCATTGGTGCTTTACTTTGTTATGAGGCTCGGTGTAACGATTTCAAACTATATCCCTGTAAATGTTACCCCTCGGTAATTTGAATTCGTTTTCATATTACCGGGGGATAGGACAAAATAGATTTCAGATTACGCCCGGAAATCGATTTAATCTCACCTCCTTGATTTTAAACTACCCCCTTCCCGATAGACTCGTTTTAACGGTTTGTTAAGATGCTAGACGTTTTTATCGGAATCAGTGAGTGTAAATGAAATTAACGGATTAATAATAACGTAAAAATTCGAATATTTATCATGTTCTATATCTTATGCTGTCAATCACTCATTTTTATTTCAGTGCGCATAAAGAAACATAAAAAATTAATATGTATAAATTACAATATATTGAATGAAATGAGTATGTAAACCCTGTGGTCTGGCGAGGGAGAGTTCCTTAAAGTACCTTTTATCTTATATAAGTCATCAATTTTAATAAAAGAAATAATGGGCCTTTTGCCTATTATCATGTACTCGACACGCACTACAAATATTAAAAGCAATCATTATGTTTGTCATTTTATCGTTAAAAGAGGGGTAATTTGAAATCAAAGGGTGTAATTTAAAATCGATTTCATGTTACTCTCCCGTACTCTGAAAACGATTTCATATTACTGGGGGGTAACTTAAAAACGGGGGTGATTTGAAATCGTTACACTGACATGGCCAGGTGAGTTAAGGCGTTCGACTCGTAATCCGAGGGTCGCAGGTTCGAATCCCCATCGCACCAAACATGCTCGCCCTTTCAGCCGTGGGGGCATTATAATGTGACGGCCAATTCATTGGTACAAGAGTAACCCAAGAGTCAGCGGTGGGTGATGATGACTAGTTGCCTTCCTTGTAGTTTTACACTGCTAAATTAGGGACGGCTAGTGCTGATTGCCCTTGGGTAGCTTTGCTCAAAATTCTAAAACAAACAAGCAAAAGTTTGTTATGTTTAAACTTCTTTTACGTATAAATGTTAAAATCTCTGTTAAAACATATTTATTTGAATATGATAAAATTCCACACATCCGTTGTTGAATCAATTGGAAATGAATGTTTCCACATAAAAAGACATCATGATTTCCAAGTTGTTACCAAATAAAAGTAAGCTCGAGGACTTATGGCGCATAAATCTGAGGTTTGATCTGTGCGACGGATACAACTGAATAAGATATTCTAGACTGAAATCTAAAACTTGAAAAACTGAAGTATACGGTCGTAACAGTTCGTACACACACTTACTCTTTACGGTGTCATTCGATGTTTACACGATGTTCATTTAAACTCAAAAAAAGAAGGAAGCGAAACATGTTCAGCCACGCACGTAACGTTGGCTCGAAAATTGGAAGATAATCCAAGTTAAAGTGTTTCGTTCAGCAACCTTAATACATCCTTTATTCGATGAGACTGACTTTAAGAGCTTTTCCTTGTGAGCTAAGAAACTGTCATCAGTGAGATTTATTGACAAATAAATTGTAGAGCACAGAATTCCTTCTGTCTTGACGTTTTTTTATAATAATTGTCAAACATCTTCTACAAATGAAACCATTCGTTTACAGGTTTGCACGAAGTCAGTCGAATTTATGGCTTTCATCTATATAGCATTATACGTGACAAGTCTACTGGTTTAATAAATATCTGCTTTAAAGCTTAATATAAATCTAAGGAGGCGGGAAAATTGCTTTACAATGTTTTCTGAAAGAAAAAGTTCCAGAATGTATCATTATTAAAGTAATAACCTTTTAAATTATTATATATCCAAGTTATAATAAGTAGAAAATTAAATAGATTAAGAGAAATTTAAGGGATTTACCTGATAAAAAGGAGCCTTTAAAAACTGCACAAATTCTGAAATCATTGTATTCATTCTTTGTTTTTAAAGATATTCGAAAACTTTTACAGAAGAGAAAAAGTAAGTTTACTATTTTTTTTTTTACAAAAGTGAGAAATTTTACAAGAAAAATAAGTGAACAGGAAGATATTACGACACACAAATTGAATTCTGAGAAAAAAATAAAGTTCAGTTAACGAAGCTTTGTCGTATTTCACGTGTTAACAGTAAGAGGCTAATTTTATTTGATCAGTAGCAAAATTGCCAAGCAAACAAAATTAGTTATTTTCTTATTTCAAACATCAAAAATAGTTAAGCCTTAAATGAGGTTCTTTATTTGGATCGTAAAACTTGTCACCTATTCTTATATTATGGGAACCAATATCATATTACACACATGAAGGGAGGTCCGAGTCAGGACAAGATAAGTATAATATCAGTGGAATCTGTCATTGAACTTTTTTGTAATAACTGTGCAATGTCAAGAATCTGTTGTTCTGTTTTGACTTTTGCGGTAGATTTACTACTCGGTTTTATAATATCCACAGTGATAGCTTTGAAATCTTGTTTTTCCCAATGTCTTTAATAACGATTTGGTCCTTTATTTAGTTGGGCCCAGCATGGGACTCGTAATTTGACAATCGCGGGTTTGAATTCCCATCGAATGTGAGAGCTATATCAGTCATTCTAGAACTTAGAATAAACACACCACTAGTATACAAACAGTTAACAGACAGAACGACGTGTCATTTATGGATAGCATTTGTTTATGCGTGCACTTTGACGTTGTTTTTTGTTTTTTTTTGCAATATTACTTATTCGTTGCTATGGCAACGAGATGTTTTCTAAACGAGCTAAACATATTTCGTTATATTCGTGTTAAGTTTTTGTTGGGTCTCAGATTAAAAAGTTGACTTTGGATGAACAGTTCGAAAGGACAATGAAGAAAGTTTCTTCAACAGCGTGGATTACATTTAAAAACGTTAGTGACAAATTTTTCTAGGGCCCAAATTACTGAATTATTGTCAATAACATGCTAGATAAATTCAAAGAGTTCAATTGTAATATGAACTTAAAAGTTCATTTCTTACAGTCCGGCATTGACTATTTCCCTGAAAATATCGGTGCCGTCAGCGAAAATGAGACAAGGTTTCATCAAGACATCAGTGAAATGAAGAATAAGTGTTAGGGAAGGTAAAACATCACTATGATGGCTGATTACTGCTGATCATTGAAATGAGATGCTCCAGAAGCAAAACATAAAATAAACACCACAACATAATTTGGAGACTAAAATACGTGAATTTCACACACAGAAGTCAGGATGAATGAGGATATACATTCGTTTGACATCATTGCTTTTCCTTTTCTTCAGTTTTCTTGTAATAAAAAATGTTCATTGCGGCAAACGACTAAATAATTTGGTCTAAATACGAGTTTTTTAGTTCACTATTTGTGAAAAAATACGTACCTAATAGTAAATAAATGAATATTATTAGTTAAATTATGGAAATTTCATTATTAAAATCAAAATGACTTTCATAAAGTTTAAATTCGCAGGCCTGTGGTATTTTGCTCTAGTTAATTTAACTATGCTATATTTTACATTTTGGAATATATGATAATTATATTGGTTGCACTTTCCTTAATCTAACTGATGCTTTTATACACTGCAAAAAACACACCACACAAAGACTGTCCACTCCATTAAGCCCCCCAATGGCTCAGCAGTATTTCTGCGGACTTACACGCTAAAATCCGGCTTTCGATACCCATGGTGGGCAGAGCACAGATAGCCCATTGTATAGCTTTGTGCTTAATTCAAAAAACAAAACAAAACAAAACCCACTCCTTTATATATCAAACGGAAGATTGTCTGTGCTCAAACAACAACAATAATTAATTCGCTAGTTAGTGATTTTTGTTTAATTTGGGGCACGGTTATCAGTAAAACAAAACAAGCGACCTAACTAGAAACAAAAAAACCGTCTACTTATACTATTAGTTGAAGTTGTAGTAGAGGTTTTAGACCAATAGCACGTGTGACTTTTTGTGAAGGCGTGCTCAAAACTTTGGTCAAAATTAAGCGGTTTTTATTGAATAACTTTGGAAACATGGTTTTTATCTATATCAAATCTGACAGTTATTTGCAGGTTTTAAATGTCTAGCAATTTTCCAAATTAAAAACTGTAACGAATTTACTATGATGTATTTATTTTAATATCGATGTTTGTTTTAGTAAAATATGTATTTAAAAATACACGTAACTTAGGCTAATAAACGTGCATTACGAAATTCCCGCTTATTCCCAAAAGTTGAAATATAAGAATCAACAATTTGCTATGTGTTTAAGTATAACACTGGTGGTTGCCATTATTGTTGCAAATGGAACTTTTGAGAACCTCGCCTAGTGTTTATGAATCAGGGGCGTAGCTAGAAATAGCCATTTTTGGGGGGTACTTTGAGTGCTTGATACAAGCGCCGCAGACGCGAAGCCAGACTGGGGGGTTCCGGGGACATGGCCCTTTGGGAAATTGTTTAATAAAAACATGAAAGAAAAGCCTGAACTGTGCATTCTGAGACCACCTTTTTGGCAAATTTCAGAATGGCACACTGAGGTGTTTGTCTTATTTTTTAATCATAAATAAATATATAGGCCTATATATATAGTATATAACTTAAAGTTATCAGGCCCAGCAAAGCAGGCTTCATTACACATTCACCGTGATATTAAAGATGAACCAAACTGTGTTGTAAATGTCCTGGTAAGAACGAACAGGCGTTTGAGCCTTTCATAGGTATTCGATTGTATTTCTCTAGTTCTGACAAAACTTGCTGTGTTAAAAGAGTGTTTAATAAGAAATTTGCATTTGACCATTTGTCTTGTGTGAAATTATCTGCCATGCAATCGTGGATCTTCATGAAACTTCACAGGTGGCAACTGAATTTGTCTAAAAAGTTTAGGTCAATGGAGGTTAACACCCAAATCCCCTTGGCTACCCCCCTGTTATAACTTGATGCGTCTAGAGACACTTTTTATATTGTTGGTTTGCTACAATCGTTATAGTATAAATCTTTGAAGCTATAACTGCGATAAACTCTTATAATTCGAGAAACTACTGATTTCTAACCAGGAATGTTTTTTGATTTAGGACATTAAACCATTTAACTTTCGTGAATTAACTTTGGACGTTGGTATTTATACAAAGACATTGTATAATTTCAGCTGTAAAAAATTCACGTAAGACTAGTCAAGAACAGAGAACTAGCTAGCTATCCGTTAAGTGATTTGTACTAATGTCAACTCGAAAGCAATTCGCTTATCGTGTACCGTCAATAAAATATTCAGTTCTATACCAGAGAGAAGACTTAATACTGTTTGCAAGTTTGTAAAACTCTTGTACATAAATCATTATTTATAATAACTATTGATAATAACAGTTATTATAAAATGTGTTATTGTTGGTATATTAAAACATATTTGTGTTGAATAAAGAAAACTGTGTAAATCAATCTTGTTGGCAAATATCATAAATTTAATAACTATCGATGTTTAGTTAACTTCTAAATACAAATTAAAATTAAAATTAATTTTAAGCTATTCCTAATTGTTGTTGTTTTGATTGAAGCACAAAGCTACACAATGGGCTATCTGTGCTCTGCCTACCACGGGTATCGAAACCCGATTTGTAGCGTTGTAAGTCCGTAGACGTACCGCTGAGCCACTGGAGGGCCCAATTGTAATACATAACAAAACAAATCCATGAAAGTTTAGAATGCTTTTCTGCCAAATAAAATTTCCATACTTTTGGTGCAGCGAGAAAAAAAAAGAAAAAAAAATTCAATCAAAATTAGAGAATGTTTTATCTCGTGTATTTCTTGAAGGATTGACTTGAAAATTGGTATGTGAACATTTTACACCAGTACATTGTACTCTTATCATGAACAGTGCTGCGTTACAATTAAACAAAATGAAATGAATAAAACTTATTAAAATGTGTTGGAAATAGCGTAAAACACACGATAATATATATTTTTCTGTGTGCGTGTGTGTATTTTGATTTCTCATTTTGAATAAAGCAAATATAATTTGATCTAGTTCTGAATCTAAATTATACTAGTGACACTAACCATAAAGTAATTACAAAACAAATACGTATAACTTTGATGAAAGTAAGTATTTCACAAGTAAGTTCTAATACTCATAACCCAGTATCGTGTGCTTTATAGTGTTGTAAGTAATGGTCTAATTTTGGTCAAAAGAAAGCATCTGTCAGGAACGAAGTGGATCCTGGCGGTCAATTTCTTGAATTCACACTTCGTCATGATTGTTAATGCACGTAAAAACCAAAGTCAAGTTATTTACGTCGTTATTTATAAAATAAACCTGATATGTTCATCGGTGTTTCAGACTGTAGCGACTACCAACGAAATCTTGGAAATGGCACATGTCATCTTAATAAATTGCCACCAGGAAATAATAATCTATTTATCTTAAATATAAACTTTTGTATCGAAAGATTCATGTTTCGACGCTGGTTAAAGTAAATAGGTAAATCCAAAATTATATATATATCATATTGAACTATAAACTGACCTTCCGAAAAATAATTTCGCTTTAAATAACATTTTTCAAAGTTTTGCATTTGTTTTTCCCAAGACATCTATAAAATAAGTACCATTAAAGTATGATAATCAACTCTTACAGCATGCACTGGTAAGTAATAACCACCCTTTAAAATATACAGGTTAGTAGTATTCCACTCGTGCAACGTTGAAATTTTTGCTCGTGAAATAAAGAGTTTCTCTAAATGGTTTTATCGTTTATTGGGGCCTGGCATGGCCGAGCGCGTTAAGGCGTGCACTCGTAATCCGAGGGTCGCGGGTTCGCGCCCGCGTCGCGCTAAACATGCTCGCCCTCCCAGCCGTGGGGGTGTATAATGTTACGGTCAATCCCACTATTCGGTGGTAAAAGAGTAGCCCAAGAGTTGGCGGTGGGTGGTGATGACTAGCTGCTTTCCCTCTAGTCTTACACTGCTAAATTAGGGACGGCTAGCACAGATAGCCCTCGAGTAGCTTTGTGCGAAATTCCAAAACAAGCAAACAAAATCTTTCATTGTGGTAAATATTAAAAATATTATCTTTAAAATTTATGTGGATATGAGTATTTTTTAATAGAGTTATTGTAAAATTACTAATGAAAATGCTGTTTCCATGTTTTGAGTCGCAAGACAAAACAATATGTACTTATTTGTAATATAATATAAACTCATCGGTATCTGAAATGTAGTGAGCAACATGTTTGTCATTTAACTTGCCCTCCTCTTCCCCTCCACATCTTGACATCAAACGTCATAAATGTAACTCGACTTATGAAATGATTTACTTTAAACCTCGTTGTTAATAAATAACAGAACTTTACATAAAGGACTAATTCTTTCAGAAAGTACCACTTTGTCTGATCCATCAAAATAATGATACAATTTTTATATCCTCGTCACATATTGTTCTAGAAAACTTGCCCAGTTTTTGTAAGATAATGATCTAATTCTGTAACGTAAATATCTTATTATCGTTCTCTCTTATGTTCATTAGTCCATATAATTCAGAAATAAACTGGAGAATATACATCTGTAACTATGTATTATCGTAGTTGATAGAAATTTGAGAGAAATAAAACTAAAAAAAAGACAGAACATAAAACGAAGCACAGAAACTAAATCCAAGCCTCTTCAACAGATGAATTTTAGGCAATTTGTTGAAGGAGGAGCGGTAACAAAAGGATATTTTGTTCGTGTGTTAATCTGTTTTTGAATTTTACGCAAGGATACACGAGCGCTACCTGCGCTAGCCGTCCCTAATTTTGCAGCGTAAAGTTAGGGAGAAGGTAGCTAGTTATCACCAGCTACCCCCACTCTTGGGCAACTTTTTTACCAACGAATAATGCCTCTACGGCTAAGAGGGCGAGCATGTTTGATGTAGCGGAAATTCGAGCCCACAACCATCGAATTAAGAGTCAAATGCCTTAACTACCTGGCCATGCCGGGCCTACAGAAGTAGATAAGGTATGCGTTGTTAATGAACGTCTTCTAACATGTAGATATGTTTATGAAGTACTAACATTTCTGTAAAGAACTGTACTTTTCTATTATCAAAAATTAAAGTTCAATACTAAATACCTGAAATTTAATGTGTGCTCACGTGACCCAAAAATAAAATGCGCCATACAACTAAATGTATTCACAAATTAAAATTGTACTTTTTTACTTTTTTTAAATAACAGCATCACAAGCCACATTTAATTGTAAAACCAATACCATTATAGTTAAATAGTACAAGGCAAAATATTTTCAGCAATCGAGATAAATTTAAGATCTTTTCACTAATATTTGCTGTTTGAAACTGGTAGAATGTTTATGAAATTCGAACCTTAGTGCTATTGTTATAACTATATATCAAACTTCGTTTTAATAATTACTATTTTATTACGCATGTGTATCATAACTGGCGTTCTTCGTCCGATCTTGCAAAGATCTCATCTCGACTTGCAACTGAAAGGATCTCTTCAGTATGTTATATAAATACATTGAAACTTTGTTGAACACAGCCTTAGGATGTAAAATCCTCTCATGTTGAAATATTTCTTTTTACTTCTTTAGTGGAGCAACGGAAGTCTTTTGTAACGAACGAACATACATTCTCAACTACTGTAAACATGCATCAAAAGTGTTGAGTCATGTTTTTTGTTTTAGTTGTTCACTGACCCTATTAACAAAATAAAACATTATGTTTTTTTTAAGATTCTTTTTCTTCAGACGTGAGTTTTAATTTTTTTCCCATGTATAAAAAGTTAAATAGTTCAGAAAACCATGAACGAAACTGAGAAGATTGTTTCATTGGTCGTATGTTTGAAATATTCAAGATAAAAATCAATTAGATTTTACTTGACGGAAAAACAAATTATCTAATTTACCTCTATGTAATTTCTATTGACATCATCATATGCATTTGTAATAACAGACCGACTTCTCTCCGAAAAGAGCGAAACGCTTTTGATGTAAGGTTACGTTTGAAACGCGAAACATCCATGTTGTCATTTGCAAAACGAACGTGATATCTTCGGAAACAAATGGGTGTGTTAACACGAAATCGAATCTAAAATTTTTTGACAGGCACCGATGTAATATTTTGATGTGTAAAGCACCTGTATCAGGTTTGTTTCGTCACAAATGAAACTGAAGCAAAATATTCACATGTCAAAGTGAAAGCGAAATTGGTGAGTTTTCTTGGAACGAAACGAATTTTATGGTGGTACGAGTTGAAAGAAAACAAAGAGGAAGCGTTTTTGTTTGAAACAAAGTGTGGGTAAGGTCGTGAGGTAGTAACAAAACGCTAGGTTGGCATGTGTGAACTTCTCATGTGAAATGAATGGCATGGACCCTTTTCCGTGGCATTTTTAATCACATTTCGTACTTACTTGTATGTAATAGCCAACATTCCGTGAAGTTATCAAATATGGATTTTCACTTGTAAGCTTAGGCAGTTGTCAAGAAAATTCGAGGAAAATGATTGTTTGTTTGTTTGTTTTTAAATCTCGCGCAAAGCTATACGAGAGCTATCTTCGCTAGCTGTTTCTAAGTTAGCAGTGTAAGACTATAGGAACGGCAGCTAATCATTGCCACCCACCGTATTTTAGTCTCAAAACTACGTGTTGTCGTGTTTATTTTATGTATTGCGTCTGGAGCATCTCATTTCAATGATCAGCAGTAATCAGCCATCATAGTGATGTTTTACCTTCCCTAACACTTATTCTTCATTTCACTGATGTCTTGATGAAACCTTGTCTCTTTTTCGTTGACGGCACCGCTATTTTCATGGAAATAGTCAATGCCGGACTGTAAGAAATGAACTTTTAAGTTCATATTACAATTGAACTCTTTGAATTTATCTAGCATGTTATTGACAATAATTCAGTAATTTGGGCCCTAGAAAAATTTGTCACTAACGTTTTTAAATGTAATCCACGCTGTTGAAGAAACTTTCTTCATTGTCCTTTCGAACTGTTCATCCAAAGTCAACTTTTTAATCTGAGACCCAACAAAAACTTAACACGAATATAACGAAATATGTTTAGCTCGTTTAGAAAACATCTTGTTGCCATAGCAACGAATAAGTAATATTGCAAAAACAAAAAACAACGTCAAAGTGCACGCATAAACAAATGCTATCCATAAATGACACGTCGTTCTGTCTGTTAACTGTTTGTATACTAGTGGTGTGTTTATTCTAAGTTCTAGAATGACTGATATAACTCTTACATTGCGATTGCTTTAAAGAAATCTATAGTCAGTGGTTGACATATTTTAAGAATAACAAAATGTGACCCAATTTCAGTAGAAATAGTTCACTTATGTAGAAGTGTGTATGCTTTGTAAAAAATATATGCTTGATAGAGAAAATTTGATATTATTTTTGGAATCAGTGTATTGAAATTACTATAGACCAAGTATAGATTTAAAGCATTGCAGGCGTGTTTAATTAGCGTTCCTGAGTTTGGAACTGTTTTTATACAACTCGTGCACCATTCCCGACCCCTAAACAAAAACTCTTCAATATATTTTTGGATCTAAATACGTTACAAGAGATAGATGGTCAAATACCAATTATCGTTCAGACAAAAATAGCCCAAGAATTGGCAGTAGGTAGTGTTAACTAACTTCCTTTAATCCAATTTATTAGCTTTAAAATTGGGGCATTTAAAGTAGAAATATCTTATGTTAGTTTGGAATAGATCTAATAGACAAATAAATTAAATAATATTTCACATGCGTTTCGATAGCTCATTTTTTTCTGATATTCTGATAACCCTTTAGCTACCCTGGGGTTATTTACGCTAGCCATTCCTAATTTGTAACCGATAGTGTGTAATTTTCTTATAGCAAAGCCATATCAAGCTATCTGCTGAGTCCACCGAGGGGAATCCAACCCCTGAGTTTAGTGGTGTAAATTCGTAGACTTACCGCTGTATGTGTAGGGGGCATTTAACTGTTAGATTAAAGTGAAGTCGAAATAAAGCGTAAAGAGAAATGTTAGTTTCTGACACACATGTAATTTGATAACTTGCAACACTAAATAATTTACGTTGTTACACTGGAAATGAACACGCTAAAACACGTAAAAATAGAATCAACAGAATATATTTTATCTATGATTGTTTGTTTATAGTTAAGCACAAACTACACAACATATAAAACTACGGTTTTTAGCGTTGTAAGCCTTCACTGAAGAAACTGAAATGCAAAATAAATTTAGTAATTATTCTTTCATCACCATTGTATCTTTATATTAAAGCTGTTATATTTCCGTAAATCACAAAAAACGTCCATACACATTGTAACAAAATACCCATTTATTCTCCTAAAACTTTATATATTTTAAACGTATTAATAACTTGGGATGATGGCATCTTTGATGTTTTTAATGTTAAACTTTCAGGCTACTCAATAAGCATATATGAAATATCAAAGTTTTTCTATTAAAGAAGTGTTGACAAAATAAATAGCTTTTCTAACACATTGTAATCGAAATATTAATAGAAATGAAGCAAAATATAAAAATGTTTAATGAAAAATAAAAAAGTAAATAGATAATTTATCACTAAATATAAGAATAGGATTAATTTGCTTTTTGAATCTCACGCAAAGCTACACGAGAGCTATCTGCGCTAGCCATCCATAATTCAGCAGTCTAAGACGAGAGGGAAAGCAGCGAGTCACCACCACCCACCATCAACTCTTGGGCTACTCTTTTATCAAAGAATAATGGGATTGATTCTTACATTATAACGTCCTCACGGCGAGCAACATTTGGTGTGACGGGAATTCGAGCCCACTACCCTCAGATTACGAGTCGAATACTTTAACCACCTAGCCATGCTAGTTCACAAGAATAGACAGACATCAATATTTTCTGTGCCAGCTAAAGTCGAGATGAAGTATTACATTGACATACTGGTTTTATACTTGACTACATGAAAGATACCTCTATGAAAATGGTGCAATAGCACTGATTTTGTATAAATTTATTAAATTTCAAGTTTGATATTTTCACCAATCTTTCATAAAACTTCTACTGATTTCCGTTTTATTGCTCACATATTGTATTGTTCAATCATTGACTGAGGCAACGGCTGCGATTTAAAATATATTGACACTTTAAAAGACTATTTCAACTCTTTGATGCAAAGAAAAATTTGGAAACAATAAGAATGTCCTAATGTTATTTTCTTTTCTTGTTTTCTGGTCTAATATCCTATCACGCAATTCTGAAAATTGGTCAAGTGAAAAACTTTGACATTCATCTTAAGATAAATCGTTATTGCATTTACCATTTAGAATAGTAAAGATTAAGTGCCAAAATGGGAACCAACTTCGGATAATTCCCATTAGAAGTGTTTTCTGAAAATAAAACATTTCAGTCTTATATTTTTAGATCCGAGAATGTCTTCTTTTTTTATTCAAATTACTTTTCTTAACTAATTTTATAGGACTAAAACAAAACTAGCTATGATAACTTGTAAGATGCTTGCTAAAAGGGAATTATGTAAAAACAGTTGCATAAGAACTACTCTAAGTTGAATAAAAAATAGTAACTTTGAAATACTGACAAACTCCAAAAGTAATGAACGTCACGAATAAGAAGATGTATAATCTTGGGCTATCTGCGTTAGGCGTCGTTAATTTTGCAGTGTAAGACTTGAGGGACCGAAGTTAGTCATTACCATCTACCGCCAACTCTAGAGCTACTATTTTACCAATGAATAGTGGGATTGACCGTCACATTAAAACGTCGCCACGGCTGAAAGAGAGGAGCCTGTTTGGAATAAAGGAGATTTTAATCCGCGACTCACATATTATCAGTCGAGCGTCTTAACCGTATGGCTATGCAGGTTTGGTTTGAAAGAATGTTTCAGGTGTCATTAAATATCTAAGCATCGTAATTGTACGTCATACAGAATTTTGAAAATATTTGAAAAATCTAAACATTAGTGACGTATTTTTTCTAAATGTTTCCTCGTAAACGCTCGATGTAACTTTCGCTCATAATTTATCATCTGTTTCTTTAGAATTTTTGCCGTCCTTAATTTTGAACCAATAAATACACTTCTTATTGTCTGTTCTGAAGTACAAAGCTATACGAAGGACTATTTGTGCTCTTCTTACCACGGATATCAAAACACAGTTTCCAGCAGTATAAGTCGGCAGACACCGTTGTGCCTCTGAGGAACAAAAACTACAAGGAAGGCAGCTAATCAACAGCCCCCTCTCTTGAACTATTCTTGTCTGACTAAATAGGTAATAATAAATGCCACTTTTATTACACACTAATTTGCCCCAAAGTGTGGAGCACATGTTTACAGCAAGGGGACGTGAGTCATGACCTCTCTGATACATAGCCAAACACTCTTCTGTCTAGACCATGTCCACCCTTTTCCAGATGGAATTTAAACTCCTTTGAGATTCTTCTCAACACAATAGCTCCCCAGTGGCAAAGCGGTATGTCTGCAGACCCACACCGTTAGAAATTGTGTTTCGATACCCGTGGTTATCAGAGCACAATAGCCTTGTGCTTAATTCTAAGCAAACCTAACATAATAATTTCCGCAAAAAAGAAATCAAAGGTTTTCTGGAGAGATCACCTACTTTGACCACTCACACCACTATTCAATAGTGTGTTGTCTACCAGTAAGACAGTAGATAATGAAATGATGTCACATAAAGGGGTTATTAGCGTTGCAATTTGTTGAGTTTAGGCTACAACACAGCATGATACATACACCTCAAAAGCAAGAAATAAAAATGTTTGTTGCTCTTCATCTTGGTTTTATTTACTCTTAAAACAGAATACTTTTGGAGACCATTCCCAAATTTATCTTATATTTGTGTACTGTTGTCCCTTTGCAATGCATTTAGTAATATATATATATCAAGAATTGAAACAAGTACTAAAAGATTGTACTGAATAAAACTGTCACGTAGTTCTTCTAAGCCCAAGTTAAATTATATTTAATTTCTGTTTTCAGAATTTTGCATAAAGTAGCATAACTGATCCTAATACTAAACTGACAGAATAGGGAGAAAGCAGGTTTTCAGCAATACAAGTTGTTCTCAACTTACCTGTTCGTAGGATTTGGCCGTTGCTGCTGTAGCCTAAAAAAGTCCCCAAAGATAATTAAAACTATCAGCCTTCAGACTTACAGTCCCGGCATGTTAATTACTGAACAACGCCAGACCCAAAAGAACTGTTCAATTTGTATTTTTATTTTATGCAGCCATTAATGTTGTATGTATTATAATTGTTATAATTTGAAAGTGAGCACAGAAAATGAAAATAAGAATAATGTCAACGATTCAAATAAACTTTCTTATTTCCATAAACTTAAGTGCATTCTACTAGTTCTAGAAATAGCACAAATCACTCTGTTTTATAGACTGGTGAATAATGAAATATGTCAGAGTTGTTTTATAAATTGCTTTAATTAACACCAAATATTGGCGATGAACATTCTCTATTTCGAGAGAAAGGTAATTCCATTATGTCCGCCCTGTAAAAGTCACAACTGTGTGATAAACACAAAATAAGTTTATTACACCGCACACAAAAAAAAGTTTTGGGAATTACATCTGCTAGTGACCCAATAGGTAAGTTAACTATGTAACTATCTTCCACAAATTTCGACGTTTCAATTGAAAAATCCATGCTCTGTTTTTAGTTTATTCACGCTGTAATTTTTATACACGAAGGATATCTGCACCAGCCATCTCTAATTTTGCAGTGTGAGACTGGAGAGAAGGCAACTAGTCATCACCACCCACCGCCAGCTCTTGAACTACTCTTTTACCAACGAATAGTAGGATTGACCGTCACATTATAACGCCCACATGGCTAAAACGTGCGAGCATGTTTGGCGTGATAGGGATTTGAACCCGCGATTCTCGGATGATGAGTCGAGTGCCTTAACTACCTGGCCATGCCGGGCCCAATTCATTAGAAGAAAAATGTTTAGTTTTTTTTCATTTAAGGGCCTCACTTTAATAAAATATTATTAAAATCAAATATATGATAGATTTTCAATTTTTTTCTATCTTTAATGTCTACATCACTTTCTGAGGGATTGCTTTTTGTTTTGTATTTTACAGAAAGTTTCATAAGGCGCTAGCCGTCTCTAGTTTAACTACTCTTTTACCAACGACTAACATTATAAATGCCACAGGGTAGAAAATGGCTAGCATGTTTTATGTGACAGGGATTTGAACCCGCGGCTCTCATATCAGTAAATGAGTGCTTTCACCACCTGGATATGCCGGATCTTTTTCAAGTCTCTACGAAGTATCATCACTACATACGTTTTTAATTGGCTTACTAAAAATGTTGAGAAATGTAGACCAATCATTAAATTATTCTATACGTGTGTCAAACACCTTTTAATTATTAAAATATATATCTTGAACTTTTACTACAAATACATTCTTTGGTACTTCACCTGAAAAGTTCCAGAGAGCATATTCCTAGGTTTCTTGCTTTTGGCGCCCTCTCATGGCACCTATGGATCAAGAATTCGTTAAAGGAAATGCAGAAAAATTAGGAAGATAAATTCTTCAAAACTTTCGAACAATTTACATGTTTTCATGACAGTTTGAGAATATTTAATGGTAGAAACTTACTCATGTCTATTTTAGTAAGTACCACTTACTGAGATAATAAATAACTATCTTTAATAAACAATTTTCATAAAATCCAATGGTGAACCTTCATTAAACAGTAATTATAACTTATATAACTTTCACAACTTATATGAGTTATACGTAAGTTATTCAATTAAAACGGTGTACTCCCTTATTTACCTTATTCATTCATCTGTTATACATATATATACACGTATGGGATCCGCAGGACTGACTGTCATCAAGCCTGGCAGCACCAGGAACGACTCTCAACGTTACTAAACTTAACACGTGTTCTAAGGGCCCGTTTGAAAAGTAACCTCTATATTACCCCCCACCCCACCCCATCCCCCAGACCTACATCTTCGCCATGTGCTTGTAACAAATTATTTCTGTGAACAAAGACTATAGGGGAAATGCACAATATAATTTATTCAAAAACTCTGACCAAATTATTTTTTGGGGCGAGTACTTATTTCCATTTTAGACTAAATTCTGCTTGTTCTTTAGATTAATTTGTATTTAAAATATTGTCCACTACCAGAATTTATATTACAAAATAAAACTTAGCAACAAAAACCTTATTCTAGATCACGGACTGATATATTTTAAGATGTGTGTGTTTGTCTTATAGCAAAATCACATCGGGCTATCTGTTTGAACTCACCGAGGGGAATAGAACTCCTGATTTTAGCGTTGTAAATCCGTAGACTAACGGGGACATATTTTAAGATAAAATATATTTAAACAGAAATTCAAATTTAATAACATACGCTTTTTCTTAAAAACAAACACTGAAAGCTCAAATACTTCAAACTTTGGTAGTTAGGAATTTTCTTCTCAACAAATCATGTCATGTTTCTAAGGTATAATAAAATAAGAAATAAAACATTTCAAAACTGTAAAATTCAGCGCTATGACAAATATAGTTGATTGATACATAGACTAAATCACGAACCAAAACAAAAGCTGAGATTCAATAATGTTCATACAAATATGTTTTTAAGAAAGTTACAATTAGAATAATTTAGATTAATCATGATTCAGTCTTTTTTTACGACATTTATGTTTCAAGATATTTTAGACTTTTTCACATTTTTAAAATTATATACAATAGACGATTTTTCAATTTCAATTTTTATAACTTTATTCAGCTAACAAAAGGAGTAATTTAATGTTAACCTCACTTATTTTTATTCCTTACAAGTATCCATTTATTTATTTTTTATTGTTACACCTTAGTAGGCTTGGATATCATTTATATATTTTTTTTTAATTTCGAAAAGTTATTCTCATATGACCAGATGGAGTTCATATTTGAACAAAATGGCGATGAAGTTGCTTATTAACCATGGCCGTGTCTTCTGCGGATGAGAGTGATAAGCTTGTAACAAGGCAGTTTAAAGCCGGTACTGCAACCGAACCTGAGAATATTTTTTGCTAAATAGATAAGCTAAACAGACGCATTCTCAGGGAATAAAGAATGCTTGTAAAAAATTTTAGTGTTCAATATTTGTAGAATTTAAACAAAGAAAGATATTCCGAGATAGTCAATAAGACATTATGTTTTCCATTACACGAGTCGTAATTAATCTGATTGGAACAATCTCAAACAAATGAAAACGTCATTGAAATAAAACAAGTTAAAGCCTTTTCTGAGTTATACACCAAATGACTTTTTTTTCTTACTGTAATGGTCCGGCCATTGTGTAATGGCCAGGTGGCTAAGCCACACGACTTCTAATCCGAGGGCCGCGGGTTCGAATCCTTGTCACATCAAACATGCTCGCCCTTTCAGTCGTGGGGGTGTTACAATGTTACGATCAATTCCGCTGTTTGTTGGTGGTGGGTGGTGATGACTAGATGCCTTTTCTCTAATCTTACACTTCTAAATTTAGGAACGCTAGTGCATATAGCCCTTAAGTAGTTTTGCGCGAAATTCAAACCAAACCAAACCAAAATGTACTCGTATGTTATTATATAAATTTAAAAGTAAGATAAACAATCTACAATTAGTCTTATTTCTATAAATCTATGACCATTCTTCTGTAGTGCAGAACAGTACTTTAACATTCCATACGAATTGTTTCAGTTCGCAAGCAAAAGCAGTGAAACCTTACGTTTATTTTTGTTTGATCACTTCTCACTTGATACAACGGAAAAAAAACGAGAGAGGGTAATTATTTCTGAATAATAAATTAAAAATATTTAATAGTAGCTCTGCTAAAAGGCAGTAGAAAATAATACTTAATAGCACTACCACTAATATCAAACAGTCTGTAATTTTTAAACTTCACTTTGAAAATTAAATTAGAATTTTCGGAATTTATGAGCAAATTTATCTCCTTGGTAGCATTAATAAGTGTTTGATTAAGTTCATTTATTTCGCGGCCCGGCATGGCCAAGCGTGTTAAGGCATGCGACTCGTAATCTGAGGGTCGTGGGTTCGCATCCCCGTCGCACCAAACATGCTCGCCCTTTCAGCCGTGGGGGCGATATAAGATTATGGTTAATCCCACTATTCGTTGGTAAAAGGGTAGCCCAAGAGTTGGTGGTGGGTGGTGATGACTAGCTGCCTTCCCTCTAGTCCTACACAGCTAAATTTGGGACGGCTATCACAGATAGCCCTCGAGTAGCTTTGTGCGAAATTATAGAAACAAATTCATTTATTTCGTTTCCAGCAGATAGAGTTTAAATTCACTTGTTAAAGGATTTGGTTGTTGTGTTGAATTAAGTACAAAGCTACACAACGAGTTACCTGTGCTCTGCACACCACGGGTATCATAACTGGTTTTTAGTGGTGTGAGTCCGCAGATATACTGCAAATTGAACCTTGTGTGTTTTACAGATGCAGTTTGTATGTTACGTAAAATATACCATCACATGTACTGGAATATTTCAACGACATACAGTAAAGCCCTAAGGAGTATATTTATTAAACACGTAGGAACCTAAAGTTAAAACGAAATTCTTGTTTAAACTTAGACATTTTTTAAAACACATCTCATTATTTATTATGTATAAATACGATTTTAAGTCAACAATCATAAAATGAAATATTAAATAAATTTATTTAAATAAATAAATAAATATTAAAACCGTTCAAGGACAATTAAATTTTAAACAATCAAAGTTAAGTTTCAAACAAACATTTAAATATTTTCTACATATAAGGCGTTGATACTTATGAGAAATAAAATATTTTCCACTCAGTTCTTAGTTATAACATAAATTTCATAACTAACTAAGGTATTGATGTCGAAAATAATAAATTTAACTGTTTAAAGTGATAAACTTTAAACTTAAAAAGCAAGGAACTTAGAAATGTCAAGCTGAATCACCAATGTTAATGAAATAAAATAATAATTTTCTTTTTGTATGCTGACAGATATGTATAAATATATAACAAAGAGTTATTCGTTCATTGTATATCAGAACGGTTGGTATGGGTATTAACAACGTTTCAATCTTCCTTTTTCGTTGTTCACTGTTTATCAATAAAAAGTGTCAATAACCATGCCAACCGTTCTGAAATACATTTTTATTTCAAGTGGGTTTCTCGTCATCAAGAATTATTTGTTCATTCATTAGCAGATATTATTTATCCTACATTCTATATTTACACCCTGAGGGATACATAAACACTATTTTCAATTCGTAAATTGTAAAATAAAAATTAAAAGACGTAAAATTTCGATTTTAAATAGAGTAGTTATATCTGTACAGGATGGAACACAATACTGTATCTACAATTTTCTGTTCTAATTCGAACCCCGTAGTGGCACAGCGATATGTTTGTGGACTCACACTTCTAAAAAGTGGACTTCGATACCCTTCGTGGGCAAAGCACAGCTGGCCTTTTCTATAGCTTTCTATAGCAATCAAATCCTTCAGCAAGTGAATTTAAACTCTATCTCCTGACAACGAAATAAATAAACTTAATCAAACACTTATTAGTACAACGAAGAAGACGCTCCCAGTGGCTCAGCGGTAAGTCTGAGGACTTACAATGCTAAAACCTGGGTTTCGATACCCGTGGTGGTCAGAGCACAGATAGCTCATTGTGTAGCTTTGTGCTTAATTCAAAACAACAACCAAGGAGATAAATTTGCTCATAAATTCCTAAAAACCTAATTCAATTTGAAAGCGAACTTTAATAATTACAAAGTGTTTAATGTTACCCTTTAGTGGTAGTGCTATTAAGTATTGTTCTTTACTGACTTTTAGCAGAGCTATTATTAAGTATTTTATTTTTTTCTACTGCCTTTTAGTAGTACTATTGTTAAGTAAATTATGTTTTCTACCGCCCTTTATGATGGCATTATTAAGTATTTTGTTTTTATATTCGTCTTAGTAGTGATGTTATTAAGTATTTTGTTAAAATAAAAATATCGCCTTTTTATTATGATGATATTATTAAGTACTTTTATTGCCTTTTTTGGAGGTATCATTAAGTACTTTGCTTATTGAATAATTTTAGTACAATCACGACTTTACATTTTCCTGTAATTTGTTTTTCAGATGGGTGTAATCATAGAACCTGAAAAATAAATGAAAATATTAATGATGTAAAAGCATTAATAGCCGAACCATATAACTAATTGTTATGAGTATTTTTAAAAGGCCCGGTATGGCCAAGTGCGTTGAGGCGTTCGACTCGTAATCCGAGGGGCGCGAATTCGAATCCCGGTCGCACCAAACATGCTCGTTCTTTCAGCCGTGAAATGTGACGGTAAATCTCACTATTCTTTAGTAAAAGATTATCTGAAGAGTTGGTGATGGGTGGTGATGACTAACTGTCTTCCCTCTAGTCTCAGTCTGCTATATTAGGGAAAGTTAGCGCAGATAGCCCTCAAGTAGCTTTGCGCTAAATTAAAAAAAAAAAAATTCTTAAAACAATATGCAACATTTTAAAAATATGTTAATAAGATTCTTAACCATGGTAATCCTAAAACGTTTTAACTAAGAAAAAAGAAATGACTAATGCAGAGCAAATATTTTGTTAACGTACAAGTAACTAATACTTTAAAAAGGCGTCTAATAATGTATCTTCTGGTTTTTATTCAGGAATTTCAGTAGCAATCATATTTATTTGTTATATTACATGAAGGTAGCTGAAAAATATTGTCTTTCTTTTTCATCTTTTGATAATTCAAATTTAAGACATTTATTTATACTTGATTTAAGTAAAAATGAGTAACACGAATGAAAATGTTAGAAATTTAGTGGTTAGTCGCTCTATTTTGCCATCTGTAGTTTGTAGGATCAAAATCTTGCGCTGAATATTCTCGCTCTTTTAGCCATGGATGGTTAGAACATGACAGTAAATCCCAGTATTTGTTAGTAGAAGATTAGTTCATGGTTGGTGATTCTGCTTGCCTCTCCTCTGGTCGGTTTCTTTTGTTTTTGTTTTTTTATAAATTTCGTGTATAACTACATGAGAGCGATTGGGCTAACTGTCTCTAATTTAGCAGATTAAGACTAGAGGGAAAGCAGCTAGTCATCACCACCCACCGCCAACTCTTGGGCTACTTTTTATACCAACGAATAGTGATATTCATAATATGTGATAACTATTCCGTGGCTGAAAGAAGAAGCATGAATGGTGTGACGGTGATAGGACCCTCAGATTGCAAGTCGAGCGCTCTAATAACCCAGCCATGTCGGGGTCCTCTAATCGGAAACTCAAAATAACGGACCACAAAGGATAATCTCAGTAGCTTGGTCACACACAAAATATATTTAAACATAGTAATTTAGCTTTATGGTATGACACAATGACGTCATATCATAATAAAACCGTTAAACCTTTATGTATTTTTTGTGTACGGTGCACCTGATAGCACCCGTCAGTAACTCTATATTCTCTCTCATGATTATTCTTTAATGTGAGTTGTTGTTTCTCTGTTGTTGTTATTTTTGTATTTTCAGAATCAGTCATTTTGAATATTTAAATTTTATCCAAAAAGTAATTTTTATTAAGTCCTGTAAATTAAAGTAGATATATCAAACTCTTTAGTTTTAAAATTCTAGCTACTAGAGCCTTCAGAATACATAAATTTGAAAGTTTATACTTAACAGCAATGAAGCACTATAAACTGATTCACTCGATCAAGGCAGTCAGTTTAATTTCATTTATTTGTAATGTCTACAAAAGAGAGGCAAAGCTTTAAGTCGTTAAAAGATAGAAATAAAGTTTTGAAAATTCGATATTAGTTAGAGCATAATTTAATGCCAATGAAAGAAAGTGTTTCCTGAGTATATATATATATATATGTCATACATTGATAGCATTTTGAGGTATAAATAATTGAGTTTGATGAAGAAAGACGCATTTGCGCTTTACTTTTCATTCGTACCTTGATGATGCTAGAGATATACCATTTGTATTCTTTGTTATCCCATGTGTTCTGTATAAAGCGTCCATTACTATTTTACAAGTTCTATGGAAGTAATTGAACGTTAGAATGTAGTAATGAACTTTTGAGTACTCGTGGCATGAATTCTTTGTTGGCCAACGACAATCAATCTTCTTCTATTCTCTTACGTTACACTCAATAACCGGTCACGTGTGACTGATTGTACCTATTCCTTTAATTTATAATAAATAAGTTAGTATCAAACATAACATATAAAGTTGTTAGAAATAACCGAAATACGTTTCTCTGGTTCATTCTAAAGTAATAGCACTGAGATAAATGTAATGTGAGAATATTTTCCATTTACTTCAGTTCCAAACATATAAAAACACGTAATAACGTATAAAGTATTTTTAAGATTAGATGTTGTACACAATATAAAAGACGATAAGAAATCTTGAATCTTTTATAGAAAAGTCTTAAATTATTGGTCAAAATTATTTTGAAAGTCAAAAATCAGATAGAATAACAAATCACGGAATTTAAGAAAATTGTATAAACATTCGACATAAAAAGTATATAATTTTGAAATGTGTTTAAGTAAAGATTTATTCATTTCAATTTTTGAAAAGTTTTCATTATGAAATTATGGTTTATTTCGTATATCTCCAATATTTTTATATCATTGTGAATTGTTTTCTTAAATTTATTTTCAACTGTTTTATATTATTATGATATTTTATTTTTATCGTTATTTTTCGAATTAATTATTCCTCATTCGATAAAGTATACATAAGCTTGAAATATCAGATAATCTTCTGATAATTAATTCATTCAATATATGTATTCTGAATTGTGAAAATCAATTAACTGAAAAATATTTTCTCATCATCAAATTTTTTTTGCAGATTATAATAACCTTTAGTAATATCTGTGAAACATTTTGATACGTTACAGGTTAGATATTAACGATTTCCTTCTTACGTTAGATCCATATTCAGATGTTGTTCTTTAATAAAGAACTGAAAAAATAATTACATTTCTTTGTCAATCAGGTTTGGTTTGTTATTTAAACATGTCGTATTACTTGTTTCTTATTATATCTTTAAACATTATGTACAAACTATGTACTTCTAATTAAACGTATTTTACTTGAAAATTTTGGTGAGCATTCATGACCTTTATAAAATTTTTAAAGAAAAAAATCATCAAAATTATGAGAGGCGCTGTGTCTTTTCACCTGGCATGTTTAACTTCTACAATGAGAAAAACCCTAAGAAAGATTAAGGATTTACCATGGTTTGTCATTTCAAGAAACTGGATTATGGTGATAATTCAGTTGTAATAACTAATTTTCAAAATAACTTGTAAAATTGTTTAAGTAAGGTTGTTAGTGAAAGAGATAAGAAGGATTTAAACATTAATTGTAGACAAACAAATGTATTGTAATTACAAAGAAGATCCCTCCTGCATACGTTGTCAAAGTTGATAAGGAACAGATAAGTTAGGTCAACATATTTAACTGCCTTGATAGCTGGATAACATCAGAGGGTAAATATGATCAAAGAATAACAAAAGACACGTTTCTGAAAATGAAAAAAGATGCTGACATATGGTACATTTTTTATGGAGACAAAGTTAAGAATTATGGGTTGTTTTGTTATACCAATTCTCATGTATGCTTCAAAATGTTAGACAAGTCACACATCAGATGAATATGTTTGGTCAAGATCAAGTTGTAGGAGGAAGCTGCTGACCAACATAAGAAAGAAAGAAATTCTCAAACACATTATGAGAAAAGAAGAAATTGAACGTCTGGTCGTAACTGGAAATACTGAAGGAAGGAGAGATCTTAGAAGACAGAGGTTAACCTATGTCAAGAGTCTATCTCAATGATGAATGTATAGAAATTGGAAATTCTTTGTGCCTGAAGGAGAAGAGATCTGTGAAAGTTCACGCTCACTATTGTCCAGTTTGGATACAGTACATGGAGAGAAAATATATCAGTCTCAGAAACCTTAAACCAGCATTACATTTTTTGTGTCATAGTTCTTTCAAATGGAGCATCTTTATTTTTATTTTTTTGTAACATGTATACAAAACATATAAGAATGAATAAAGTTTTATCCTCCAGTACATTGTTGCCCGACGAAGGCTCCCACTAGCGGGCCGAAAGCTTGCAAATAAAAGTATCTTAACATAGAGAAAAGTCTGTACATAATTTTACACAAGATAATAGATGATAGTTTTTTCGGATACAATGTGTAATAATTGTATACCGAGTAAAAAAAATAAAAATCACAATAATGATTACAGTAAATGATGTTTTGTATGTATGATAAACACTGAACTGTACAATTTATGTAACCGAAAATTTAATCACTTTAATCAACCTCGCCAATTTGATAGATTATTGTGAAATACACTCGTTCAACTCAGAGATTATCTTTGTTTTCCTAACCAGGACTATCAGACTTGTTAAACTTTGTGTTAAGGGTTGGTGACGTCATTATAGCTATAATATTACAAAAGAAAGCTAGACATTTGATTACGTTATCACAATCCTTTCTTCTTAGAATAACTGTTTATATGAGTGTTGTGATTTGACATCAAATAAAGGTTCATATAATAGAAAATGGGGAAATAACATGTACGATCAACCAAATCTAAGTCACTTGTTTGTGTGCCCTTTCCTTGTAGTTTCTTGGCATTAAATAGTCTGAATATTCTGGTATTTAAAATAACAATAATCAGTAATTCATTTATTTGGTTGTAAAAGCAATTATCGGTTATAACATGCACGATTTGTGAAAATAAAGCAGAGAATTGTCTGAAAGAAGTTACGTATTCCATACTTTCACAATATTTGTGTCTCCATTACAGAAAACGGACAGATAAACACTAAGATATTCATTTATTATATTTAATTGTAGCAAACTGTATTAGTACAGTCGTTAAAATGTGCAAAATAATGATTTTAACATAAGGAAATTCAGACATATGTGAAAATACTGTTACGGTGAACAAGCAATATGTTCTCTGTTTCGTGTATGATCGAGCAATAAATTCTGATTTGTTAATTATTAAATTAATGATAATTAATTGACATATTCATGTAAATACGTCATTAATAGACGTGAATGTAGATCAAACTGTACATTTAATAAATAAATAAATAATTTAAAATAATTATTGTGTTAGAAATGTTAATTATATTCATATTACTCAACACATTTAAACACTTGATTGATATTTAAATACAAAGTTTCAATTAAGATATTGACATTTTAGAACTGTTTAAGCTGTAAAAAACTAATTAATTTAATGGTAAACATCCTTTAATGGCAAATTAATTATAAATGAGTTGATTAGCTAATGAATTAATATTAATAATCCTTTTTCAGCTATAAATAATTTAATTAAATGTCGAATTAATAATTAATTATATTCGTACAGAGACACTTATTGTATGAGTCATTGTATCATATTTACTATTGCGTAATCATTATGACCTCTGAATACCAACCAAGTTACTGAAGTTGGTCATCTTTGCTTTAAGTTTATTCTAATACAGCTGATTAAGTATGAAAAGGGGTTTGAGGTACAATATCTAAAGCATGTCTTCTATACTTAGCTAAAAGTTTGTGTCACCATAAAGATATACCAATTTTTGTCTTTTTTCAGTTACTCTGCCATTAAAAAGACTGTATCAATCACTGAAACAAAAAAAAGTTTGTACCTAAACCACTTTACACTTACAATACTTGATATTTTCAAATTAAATGGCACCTTGTGTAACATATTAGTTAAACAACCAGGTCAGAAACCCAGGGTTCAGTCGAAACTGCTCCTAGTTTTGAACTGTAGAGGGAAGGCAACCAAACAGTAACAGCCATCATTAACAGCTGTCTTAAACTAAAAATAAAGAGACTGGCTGTCACTTTTATAACCCATTCTACACTTATAGGTGCGGAACTATCTAACTATTGAGTCAAGTCCTAATTAAGAAATATAGTTAAACACGGAAGTGGCTCGAACATGCTATGGGGTTCCTTTAGCTCTTCTAGTGTAAACAGCCTTCACCGCGTCAAGGAAATCATGAAAAAATAAGAGTACGTTGATATATTAGGCACTTATATCAAGAATGATGCTCGGAACTTGAGGCTTGAGCGTCGCTGGATCTTCCAATACGATAATGACCGTAAGCACACATCGAAATATATGCAATGCTGGTTGCAGAGGAACCATATAAGCATTCTGGAGTGGTCATCGCAGTCACTCGATCTCAACCCAATTGAAAATGTTTGAAATGAGCTGAAGATCAGGGTCCATCAACGTCATCCGAAAACTTGCAAGAGTTGGAGGCCTTCTGTAAAGACGAAAATACCAGTCGAGTACTGTCAAACGATCATGGATGAGTGATTGCGCCAAGTAATTCACCTGAAAAGCTACACAACTGACCATTAAAGTAGACGCACGAATACTTTCTGCCCCTCCTATGTTTGGTTATTTGTTTATAAACAGTTTATTTGTCGTTTAATTTACATAAAACTTTATGTAGATGTGTGTTAATGTAATATTTATAACACAGGGTGTTCGGAAAGTCATTCTGCACTTATATATGTATATGATTACAAAACGTCACACTTAAAAAGTATCACGAACAGGCTAATAGAAATATATTATACAGGGTGTTCGGAAAGTCATTCTGCACTTATATATGTATATGATTACAAAACGTCACAGTGACTTTCCGAACACCCTGTATAATATATTTCTATTAGCCTGTTCGTGATACTTTTTAAGTTATGAGCAAAAAATCACTCGTGTCGCAGGGGTACGAGCACTTTCTGTCGTAACTGTATGTATATATGATGTCTATAGAGTTACAATGCTAAAATCAAGAGTTCGATGTATTCGTGGTGAACATAACAAATAGGCTAATATAGCATTATTAAAAAAAACATACAACAACAAATATTATGAAGATACCTGAAACCCATTCAACTATTCTCGGCCCGACATGGCCAAGCGTGTTAAGGCTTGCGACTCGTAATCTGAGGGTCACGGGTTCGCATCCCCGTTGCGCCAAACATGCTCGCCCTTTCAGCCGTGGGGGCGTTATAATATGACTATTAATCCCACTATTCGTTGGTAAAAGAGTAGTCCAAGAGTTGGCGGTGGGTGGTGATGACTAACTGTCTTTCATCTAGTCTTACACTGCTAAATTAGGGACGGCTAGCACAGATGGCCCTCGAGTAGCTTTGTGCGAAATTCAAAAACAAACAACTATTCTTTGATTCAGAATAAATAAATTATACTATATTCTAAGTGAAACAGCTATACAATTACTTTTCCCCACGATTTTTCTGTTGAAATGTGCATAATAATAAGTACTAGGAAAACATTTATTTAAAAAGAATAAAAACGTCAAACGACTGATAGTAAAGTTGTTTCTACAAATACGTACTTAGTGAACGATTAAAACGATTATACAGATAAATAGGTTCTATTGTTTGTTCAAGTTCAACAATAAAGAAAGAAAGAAATATTTTTCTTTCTATGAAGATATACGTACTGTCCACAGTTTACATTAATCGTTAAGAAGGAGGGAAAAAAAATAAATTTAAAGACTTCAAAGAACGACGTTATTAAACCTTATAGGGAAACCGGGCCTTTGAAGTAATTCTTTTTCCTTTTCCCTCTTTCATCTTTTCCGTTTCTACACTACACTTCAGCCCTGAAATGATGTCTTCCTTCCAGAAACCAACTATCGATTTATTTCTCGTGTAGAATCAAAATAATCTCTTTGAAGTTTCGGTTTCTTAACAAGTCATGTTCACGATTCCGGTCTCTCCTGAAACTCATCTAAAATTGTAATAACACACACAATTGCTCCTGTCTCTAGAGTAATTGCAAGACGTAAAAGCTAGGAGTTAAGATATAAATAAGATCGTATGTGTGCTTTTTTTTTGTTGGCAAAGAAACTTGTCTGATACTTAATTAGTTAAAAAAAAGCACTATATATTAGAAATTTTAACTGCTTATCCCTTTTGTACAGAATATTTCAGTAGCTTAAATATATATATATATTTACACAAAAGAGATAATCCTCAATAGCCTCGATTCTTGAAATCCATTTAGGCAAAGTTAGAGGAAATTAATCTGAAATATTTTTTCTCTTTTCGTTATTTATGTTCATGGCGCAGCCAACAATACCTATATAAGGTGCACGTACACATGATTCAGTTTTATTACTCATCACAATTTCTATCAGCTTAGCCTCAAACTGAATTTTTTTTAGACAGGAATAGAGTAAATTAATCTGCAAGGCCTTGAGAGTAGTTAAATATATCATTTGAAAGGGTTTGATTTATTGACTCCAAAACTGTAGATATTAAATCGGTCTAGAGATGAGGGAGATATGAGCTAAATGTTTCTACTTCAAACAAAAATTCAGAACCGTTCTAAGAGCCGCTATGCCGTTGTTGAAAATAGAGAAAACCATACGTTTATTCCGATTTTATTAAATTATGCCTTCCCATTATGTTTTTCACTAATAAAGGGTAGGTGAAAACTTATCGACCGCTTTAACCCTACATTTGTTCTGAAATTCACGTTTAAACTTCCATTTTTACGGACATATTTCTGATTGTTTTTTCTTGTGACCTTACCTTTTGTTGTTTCTTTTTTTCCGCTTTTAGCACAAAACCATTTAATATATTTAGAAATTTTAAATGCTAAAATATGTGGTAGACAAAACACACATACACACTACACACTTTTGCTCAAAAAAACAAACTCAACATTTTCAGCTGTTCGAAGGAGATTAAATAACCATTTCTAAAATTAAATCATAAATAAAAGTAATATCTTTCTTGAATATATTTCTCTATCCACTCATGCTCAAAAAGTTATCATATCAAACACTTTCAGCTGAAACCTTCACTTAAGTTACCAAAAATGAATAACGTTGCATAAAGGCGCCTAAAACTTTAACACACGACTCTAGCTATTAATTCTTTGATATATAAAACGAATTATGCATCATTACGATTTTATTTGTTTATAATTAAACACAAAGTTGCACGATAGACTATCCGTGCTCTGCCTATCATGGGTATAAAAACCAGGTTTATAGTTGTGTGATCCGCAGACATATCGCTAAGCCACTGGGTAAGAAGGAGGAGCATCAACTTTGAAATGTTGAGATTTTGCCAGTTGTAAATTTAAGCTTATTCAGTTTGTATCTAATTAATGCTTGGTTTATTATATCTAGTTTCGCTTGACTGTTTTTATCAATGTTATTTTGATGATGTTGGGAATGCAGCGACAAATTTATCTTCAGTAAATACTAAAATAATTTCTGAAATCAACCACAGACAGCAAATGGCGTTTTCTATAAATATAAACTTTTATTGTATCATAAACATCCCAAAATATTATTTGTAGAATTTACACTTTTTACGTTAATTGTAGTGCGGCTTATTAGAAATATGTATTTAAAACCCTACAAAGAAAGTTATTTCTGAAATCATCAAGTTTTCTACCTAATAACATCTATAATATTACACAAATATCTATCTATATGTACGCTACAAGCCTAACGCTATAGTGATTGCGCTTGGCTAATTTGTCTCGAATTTTGCCGACCCTAATTTAGCAGTGGGGAGACAGTTAGC
Source organism: Carcinoscorpius rotundicauda (assembly GCA_011833715.1). Classification (NCBI taxonomy): domain Eukaryota; kingdom Metazoa; phylum Arthropoda; class Merostomata; order Xiphosura; family Limulidae; genus Carcinoscorpius; species Carcinoscorpius rotundicauda. Next base: position 52,127,001 of record CM022399.1, on the reverse strand, counting down.
CACAACTGCCATCATTTAGACTACTCTTTCACCAACGAATAGAGGGTTTGACTGTCACATTATAAAGCCTCACAGCTGAAAGGATGAACATAACGATGTTACTTAACTCGCAATTATATTTTAGTCATTGCGGCAGAATTTTTTCTTTATTAAACTGGACTTTTCTTTAAAGAAGTCTTTCTTTCTTTTGGACTTTATTCATCTCGACTTCCTTCGTAAATGAAGATATTATACATAAAAAAGCAAGCATGCACCAACTAAATATAGTTTGTAAATCTGTTCTTTACCTTAATGCTTATTATTAACAATTATTATCTATAAAAACTCTGCACAAGGTAAATAAAATTTCAGCTGTCCGCCAGATATTTAAAACATATTCCTTACACGAAGATTTATTCAAGCTACCCATACAGAACAGGAACAAAAGCGTCTTGTTAGTTTTCTATGAAAAAACAAACAAACAAAATCTACAGAGCACGATTGTTTTTACTTACACATAAAAAATGTTTATAATTGATTGCAAATAAATTTTACAATAAAAATTCCAACGTTTAATTTCATATTTTATTGATAGCTATAAGGCGTTTTTAAATATTAAAAAGTTTTGAAATATTAAAATCTATATGAACAACATATTAGACAAGTTATTTAACTTTCGAAGCAATATTTTAAACTGAACCGATGTTTTCTGAAAGTCCAAATATATTTTTTTCATGATTAGTCATCTTTCATGTAGCACACGTGTCAGTATTTTGGCTATATTGTAATGCAAACAAAATAAGATGAATTCGAATTGAAAAATTCCAAATCCTCCACTAAAAATATTTAAAATACTGAGTGTATAGAAACAAACTACGAATTATTTCATGTAAAGACATATTTGGACTTTGCTTTTACCCGAAAAATTAAAGCGTCCAAAGCCTAAATATGTGAAATTAAATGTTTTATCAAACATTTGTTATTAAACAATTTTTAGATCTTAATTTTTGTGCTTTTCTTGTGCTAAAATATTATCCTATTCAACACACACTCACATAAATATGGCATGGCCATAGGTGAAACAATAAGCTTTTTGAAAATTTGGATACTGAAATTAAGGTGGAAGATGTTCTGAAACAGTGGAGGTTAACACACGCGTTCAATAAAACATTGAATCCCTCAATACCTAGTTATGCCACTGAATAATATTGTAATTAAAAGAAATTATCCAAATTTTGTTTCAGCATATGTTTATGGCTTGTAACCTTCTCTTATTAACATTTTTAATTGTGTTTGCTTTGGATTGTGGTGTTTAGTCTTTTTAAAATGTCTCCCGCTAGTATAGCTGTAAGTCTACGGATTTACGACGCTAAAAGCGGGGTTCCAATTCCCCTCGGTGACTCAGCATGTGTTACATGAAAACACATAGATACATGTTTTTAAAATAAATAGCGTCTCAATAAGAGTAAATCAAGTTTATTTAGGAAACGAGAAGCAAAATAAAACATTTAACAAATACAAATTTCAATTAAATCTTGAAGTAGTAAATCTTATTTTAAAAGTTTTAAGGGGCACTTTCTGAGTTTTAAGATTTGTAGAAAAAATAGTCTTAGTTTTGTCTTAGAATAATTCTCTCAAACATTCATTCCATTTCCAACTGCTTTCTTAGTAACTTTTATTCAATATCCATTTTGTTTTGTTTTTCTGTTTTCGTTTTTAAAACTTCTTTTTTATGTATTGATTACCAGGAAAAAAAAGGAAGCAGCTTTGTGATATTACCATGGTAAAATAATATATGAACGTGCGTGTAAAGCCTTTTTTCAAAACTTCTGATTATATTCATACTAGCACATCATGTGGTGATAAATGCTAATTAATTTTTCTTCTGAAAATTAAATCTAAATAAAAGTCCCTTAAACATGTTTTCTGAAAATTAGTTGTCATAGTAACAATGTATGTATACAGTGTTAATTTTTTTTCTAGTACTTCACGAAAAAAACTGTATATATTTCGTCATATTTTGGTAGTGGCTCTTGATTAGAATTTTAACATATATACATGTGTATGTATGTGTGTGTTATATTATATTCAAATCTGTTTTTTTTTACAGCCTTATAGATTGAACTATGTGAAATGCGAAAATTTTGTTTCTAAAGGGGCATTTCTGGCTTGTTTTCTTTTTTTTTAATTTCGCGCAAAGCTACAGAAGAGCTATCTGAGCTACCGACCCTCTAGTTTACATTGCTAAATTAGGGATGGCTAGTGCAGATAGCTCTCGAGTAGCTTTGCGCGAAATTAAAAAAACAAACAAACAAATAGACATACCCCTGTGCTGATTGGGGGCCATATTTAATAATAGAGCAATATATAATTAAATACTTCAAAGTACAAAACATCTCAAGAGCTGAGATATAGCAATTAAAATATTAATTACTTTATCAAAATACAGAAGCTGAACTTTTGGTAATTTTAACAAAAATGTTTACTACCTTAACATTTGCCATACCTGCAAAGAAAGATTGAATAAACAGATAAATATTACCAAATAAGCAAGTTACCAATGGATTAAGTGATGTCTTTCTTGGTTATTTTCTACCAAAAATTCTGTTCTTTAGTAGATCTTTTTTTTTTTTTTACATCAGAAAGTGTAATCTGGTTAACCTTCCCAAAATGATTTCTGATAAACTTTCAAAGAGGATTCTTCCATTTTCTACTCTTGTTTTCTTCTTTTGCCAGGATGATTAATTCCATTTTGTGTATCAAAAAACACAAAATATAAAGTTTTGAGATACCTTTAATGCTGCCCACATTAACACAGCGGCAGGTAGGTGGACTTACAAAGCTAGAAACCACGTTTTGATACCCGTGGTGTGCAGAGCACAGATAGTCCATTGTATAGCTTTGTCATTAATTGCCAACAAATTACTGGTGACTTAACATTATCTTTAAATATTCACTATTTGTATCCCTTGCAATTGCAATAAATATATTATATTTAATTTCTTAGGATAACAGTATCAACCTAATTTCTTCATTCTCTTGTTAACATGGTGAATTACGTGAATTGGTTATTTTGTTATATAGGCTTCATGAAACTATCACTAAATATCTTATTCTATAAATTTTAATGGTGCGTCTTAGCATTTAATCATTCACAATAGTTTGCTTGTGAGCTTCATTAGCTTTGAAAGTAGTCAGAACCTGATATTGTTTCCAGGATTCGTGTGGATTGTGGTTTGGTATTGTATAGTTAAATCTGTTTAATACCTTTTTCATGTATTGTCTCATGATTGAGCAGTGGTTTAATTACTACCTTCATATGTGTAATGTCTAAATAATGTGTTCGCTATCTTCATCATTAAGTAACAGTTTAATCACCACAAAGGACATTGTTCACTGTACACAGGAACTTAAAATATTATAAAGTAAGAAAGAGCTATTCACTAGTTATAAATGTCAGAGGGGATGATATAAAATTATTTCTTATCTAAATAAAATTTTGTTTGCTATTATACTATTGAAAATGTAACTAAATCCTTTATTTAACAGTTGTGAAGTAGCAAGTGCTACAAAATTTGTCTATTCACGATACATTAAGAATCATATGTACATAACAATGTTAGAATAATTGTAGGTGTAAATGTCATATAGTTTCTAAAACATTTGTATTTGTGTAAACAAATACTTGTATATTCATACTTAAATATTAGAATACCAGTTATACTTTCCTTTCCATGTCATAAAAACTTATTTTGTGCAATAATGAGAGAATGAACAAGTACTATAGAAAGCTGCTGGATATTTATAACATAACAATGATGTTTTTAAGTTGTGATGCGAAATAATAGCATTTATTCCAAATCGTTTTTATAAATTAGTATGAAATTTTACAGGAGGGGAATTTTTTAAAGTCAAACTTGTATTTAGTAAATGGATTTTCAAGCAAAATTTCCTAAGTACCTTGGAAAATGTTATATTACAATTTCACACTGAAATACATAATATCTTGAGAAAACAATAGCGGAAGACTGAGTTAAAAATCGCTAGTTAACATAGTGAAATATGTAGCCTAAAATATTTAGTTTTATAAACATTTACATTTCCTACAGACGGAAGTTTATCATTCTTTAAGATGATCTTCTCATGATGATTTGTAAAGATTCCCACAACCATCAGTCCTAAACAATGTCACTGGTATAATAAATTTAAACTTGGTATACTCGTTGTTCTATTTTATTGTAATAAAATTTTTCGTTAAGAAATAAATAATTGTTCCCAAAAGTATCCAGTGTTCTGAATGATGTATTAATATTTTAACATCAATCATAAGGCTTGTTGTATTGCATAAGTATATATTTTGTGCAGAGGGTGACTTTATTTTTAAATCACAAAACTCGCGCTCTTACCTCCTTAATATACCTCCAGAAAAACTACCTGTGATATATTTAGGAAATCGAGTGGTCGCAGCGGTCAAAAAGTAAATCATAAAGATCTAAGGGTTCATTTTCTAGACAGATAATTTTAAAACAACGGAACAGTATAAGACAAATAAACCAAGAATCAAGTGATGTAAATTAAACTTATACAAGGCCCGTGTTTGTAAATTAATTATTTTTTTCAGAAATGGCTGAATTCCAAACTTGTACTCTTATTTTAAATCTGAATTCACGGTAATTTTTTGGAATTAGGATACAATTAAAATGATGAGAGACAACATAAATCAACAGCAGCTTTTGTTCGTCATTGCAAGTTAAATGGTCATCAAACTCTTTAATTACTTCCACGATTTTATATGCAGTGTCTTCGAACACTTTAAATAATCCATAGACAATTTTCTTAGTGGCTCAATAGTCAATGTCCAAAAACTAGACTTCTTGATCCTAGTGAAGGAAATCTTCAGGGAGACATAGTATATTGAGAAAACCTTTAGTCTGTTGTGTGATGAATGAACTGGGTGTCCTGGTCAATCCAATCACAGAAAGCTACAGAAATCGTTTGTGTCAACTATCTTGGTCCTTTGACCTCCTTCACTGCTTGGTGCGTGTTTTTTCTTATTTCAGAAAGACCAATGTTTCAAAGAATAATAAGCCAACCAGTTCTTCACTCAAGTATCTTATTAATTTCTATAAGGCTTTTGGAATACTTCTGGAGCCGTTCCAAGACATTCAGCTCATTTAATGGAATAGAAGTAGTTATACAAAAGGAAAGTCAGGCTTGAATGTAGTGCTCTGCAATATCAAACCAAAAGAGTTCATAAAATTAATTTTCTTCTTTGGCTGTTACCATGAATAGTTGACCATTTTTCTCTGTCTAACCAGACGCAATGATCTTAAAGCCATGTTGTAAGTATACTACCAACTGTTCTCTGTGAAGTCTTTCTTAAGCTTGGAACTGAACTACTTCAGAAAGCTTATTATTCAAAAAGCTAATGATTAAATGAAGCACACTTTACTGATCTTCCTTGTATTTCTTCGAAATGCTTCTCCGTGAAGGTGAAAACTTTTTCGTGTCGTTTTTTTTTAATTTTGAGGTCATTCCCTCATCACTGAATCCTTTGTGAAATTTATTTGATCAAAGAAACCCTAGAAACTTTGGAAATACCCGAGCTGCAAATTTGGATGTCTGGTCTTAAAGATGATACAAATGCGAGTGTAAAGACCTTCTTGCAATCAATCTCAAACTCAAGGTAGTAATACAAGAATGAAATGAATATCAAGCAATAAAATAAAAACTTTAAAGTTGATGAGGCAATTCTAATCACAATCTAACTTTGACGAAATATTGCAAGACGTAATTTTCACCAATTAAAAAATAGTGATAAGATGAGAAGTCAAAATTTTGTATTTTATTGTACCTATAGGATTCGCATTACTGTGCAGGAATGGCGAAGAGAAAAAGTAATACTTTTGAGTAAGATGCAGCTGTTCTCCTTTGTATCGAGCTTGTGGCTGAATAACGTTGCAAAGGAAAACAATATATTAGTGACAGATGATAGTAGGTTTGCACAGACGGAAAAATAAGTTAGCACTTAAGCATTGGGTAATTTACCAGGGTCACTTGTGTGGGTTTTAAGCTTTGCAGTTTTATTCCTTTCCTTTAGACCTTTTTCTTACCGAGCCCAGGTTTTGTTTTTATAAGAGTCAGATGATAGAAGATGGAATGAAGTGAGAAGTCAAGATACATCACGATAGTAGTAACGATCTCGGAACTCAACTTTTAGTTTACGTCAGTCTCGAGATCTAGCGATGTCTGCACTGACCTGGCTGTCTGCAGGTGGTAAGGGTCATGCTACACAGGCAAGTCAAGAATAAGCACACTAATGCAGTAGAATTAGAGCTTTACCACCAGATTAGTTTTCTAAATTTTCTTACGCGTTGCTCCAAATAGAAATCTTAGGGTAGAGGGCGTCTGTTATTGTCTTACTCAGCACTTCTGGCTGGTGTTTGTTTAACCCTAAGTTTTTGATCCTTAAATTTCGTATTTACTATCACATTTACTGCCCTATTAGCTATGTTGATGACAAGTATAAGATTGCTGATAATTTTTTTAGCATTGTAAACATACCCTAAAATCATACTCTAAGCCATGGAAGGTGAAAGGTTATCACAGTTTTTGTTACTCCCAGCTCCTTATCTGTTGTGCCACAGGAAGTGTCTTACGCACTGTTACCAAAACATGACTACCGCGTCATCGAGATCCATGATAAGGATCATATGCAAATTGTCTTGGATTAACTGCCAAATTATTAGAGAGGATTCCTTTGATATGATTGATTCTCAGACTATTGGATCATCAGAAAGTGATCAGACTGAAATACCTTTTACTTTTGGGGTAGTTGACAAGACATTATGGTAATTTACAATGAATTTACCAGTATTGTTCCTAACTCATTGCTGTGTCAATTATTTACCAACTTACCATATGTTCATATTACTGGAATACTGTATAAAATCATGAAGCTTCAGAAATTATTTGTGACCAAAAGACAGAAGTTTTGATACTGCAATGAATATTTAGGTACTTTCCACTTTGTTACATTGTAATTAGAGAGATGGCCACTGATGTAGTTTACATGATTTTAGTATTTATTAAATTATTTTAGTTACTTTCTACGGTTGTGTTTTACTTTAACTGAAAGGTTTCACGAGTTAACAGTGTCTTTAATTATATAAGTGGTAAATTTAACGTATGATTCTAAAGTATTAAGTACATTTGGTTTTCTTTATTGAAATGATCACTTTTGTATTCTTTGATATACAACTGCGATACATTAAGAGCTTGTTTTGTTTTTCTGCTCTATTGTGTAAAGGTTATTTTATCATATATTTCTGTGACGATTAATTTTCTGTGGTGTGTGTTATAATTATAATGAAAGATTTGTTTAGTTTCTTTGTTTTAGGACAAAGCCACATTAAACTATTGCTGTGTTTACTACAGGGAATCAGGCTTTTACGTATTGAAACACCATAAACTCACTACTGTCTCGCCAGAGAATATGGTGAAAAGATTCTGTTTTGTTTATCCTGTAGTGTTCAAAGGCTTGGGCCTGGCATAGTCAGATACCTTAAGCGCCTCACTCGCAATATGAGGGTCGCGAGTTCGAATCCCCGTCCCACCAAACATGCTCGTCCTATCAGTCGTGGGAGCGATATAATGTGACGGCAATTCCACTATTCGCTGTTAAAAAAGAGTACCTCATAACTTGGTGGTGGATGGGAATGACTAGCTGCCCTCCCTCTAGTCTTTCATTGCTAATTTAGGAACAGTAAATGCAGACAACCATGGTATAGCTATGCACAAAATTGAAACCAAAGGGCTAGTGAAGATAATTCGTTTTGTCTGGTTTTAAAGGGTCTTCCTCACGTGTGTCTTCGAAGAGTTTTGTTTCGCCTCGTGTTTCACTGTTTTGAAGAGTTTATATTGCTACATAGTTTAAGGCTTATTTCTTTTTATATTAAATAGCATAATTCATTTGTGCTTAATATCAGTTTTATGTGGTTTGTTTTTTGACATGCTGAATGATTTTGGTATTACATGTCACGTTTCATTATTAAAGGTTGTCTCGTTTTCATATACCTTCATTTACGAGCAGTTTTGGTTATTTTTTAATTTAAATACTATTTTATCGAGAGTTTTATTTTGCTTGCAACTGTTACATGTTAAAGATTATTTTCACATGTATTGTCAGTGTTCAAGGGCACATAATTTTCTTTATTTGATAGCATTTTCTTTCAGTTGACTTTGTCATGTATAGTCTGTTAAACCAGCTCAAACTGAAAGATGTAGGTGAGATATGTGACAATTTTTGTGGTATTGTAGTGTTGCTTTTCCCTGTGCTCTTCTTTAATAATTTCAAAAGATAGGACCATTTATACAGTTTTTTAAGAAATATTAAATTGAAGTTTGATTTGCATATCTTTTTCACAGATTCTAAAATTATGGTTAGCTTGAAGGTAAAGTTAGGAAAAAGCATAGTATAAACGTGTTTTGTATGTTAATATGCTATTTGTTCCTAAATTCGTCTATTGAAGTTAAAACATGGAAAGTCATTCAAGTAAACATATTTAATTTTGCTTGCTTTGTCTAGGATCTCATCCACTCATTGGAAATTCACCAAATTTTAGAAGGAAATATTGCAGATAAAGTAAAAAAAAGAAACCTGTCTTTTCTCTCTGTGAATCATAAAATGGTTCAAGATCCCTCGAACCTCAGGTAATGGTGCAGAATAGCATTTCGAATGCATATCTGGCTTAATTTTTATTGTATTTTCTAGTATTAAAAGTCAAGCTCTCTCCTGCAAGGCAGTTTTTGTTGTATTTTGCTAAGTTTTCTCTTTTTTCAGCTTGTGTTGATAAGATTTAGTTTTTCTGAAGCTATTTTAACTTTCTGTAACTTTCCTATCTTAAATTAACTTCGTTTTGTTTTTAACTTTTGGTTTATTTTTATTTTGTAACTCTTTTAGTTTAGCTTATGGAGAAACAAGCTGAACTGGAGATACCTCACAAACATTTCACTTCCCTTCTCTTTCTTGCCAGACCAGTGTAGCAATGTCTCGTGTTAGTAAATGTGATTTTGTTGCTATTAATAAATATTTTTTATGTCCACCTTCCGCGATTCGTCTGTTTCTTTCTGAAAAATCAGTAAAGTGATATTTTGAAATTTGCACCCAGTGAATGTTAACTAGTCACTCATGAAAAATTCTGTGACCTAAAAAAAAGAAAAACCTATTACACAACAAATGTTTTAGCGTACTCAAAACTATTTGTACACCACATCATCAGCTAAACATTTTCTTTCTTATAAAATAACAAACACTTTCAATGTTTAGTCTATATAAGTTTCTTTAGTTTTGATATGTGAACCATATTACGTCTAGTTTTTTTCTGTAATTCATTAACCATTTGTTGCTTAATTCCTCACCCTCGTGCTACAACTATTCCAGTAGAGTAAACCTGGGTTATTTTCCTGAAGGTGACACCAAATATCTTATAGTTTGAAACTGTTAGGTACACTTTTGAGAAAACTTGTAATTCATCTTTGTTTAAGCTGTCATTTATTTTAATCTAATAGAGGTTCAAGAAGACGTTTAATATCCCTGAACCTACGATACAGCTTGACATGAAAAGCAATGGTTACCGTTCTTGTGATGGCTGAATGTTTTACCTAAAATTATACATTAATAGTTATTTCTGATCCTGATTTCTTAGTATGAATAAAGACTTAACTTATCTTGAATTTTGTTGTGTCTTCTTAATTATAGAAATATGTTTCTTGTAAAAACTAAAACAAAATGCCAATGTTGTGTCTGCTAATGCTAATGTCTTTTACAAATTTTTGCTTTCTCTTACTTTTAAATTTCTGGGTATTTAGGGTTAAAAGAGGAAATATTACGAAACATGTAAATTATTCATAACACGCAGCGTGTCAGGAGTGAAGAAAAGGAAACCGTGCAAACTAAGTAATTTGTTTGCAAACTTTTACTTTTTTAATGTGTGATTCGCTTGAAGCTGAAAAATGTGGTTTCTACCGATATTTACCTGGTGGCGGGCTTTGGTGCACGGATTTTTTTTTCCAGATCTTTGGCCATTATGGTTATTTTTTTGTCGTTCATCATCTTTGGTGATGAAGATCCATTCAATACTTTAAGATTCGCTACCACTGCTAGTTTGAGCGTCAATGGTATTTACATGGATAATCCGTCTTTCAATTTCCTTTTCATTGCCTTTGTTGTATTCTTTCACTTTTTCTCTTTCATCGTCTTATCTTGCTTGCTAGTGTCTTTACGAGGCACAAATCTTAGTAAAGAAAGAAAAGGTTTTAATTTGTATTTCGTTGACTTGTGACCACTATATCTACAGATTGGTATCGCGCATTAAGAAGCCAAGTGACCCATACCCCTGCAACAAATGCATAGTTTAATCATGCATAGTTATTAAACATAATTTCTCAATTTATACTATTCCAATTTTACCCAATGCATTACCGATGAATTTTTGCATGATTGTAATGTAGAAATGAGTGCTGAAAAACTGTTATCCTTGTATACCAGATGAATTATGGATAGAATCATGGAGGAGTGGTGTGTTTCGAATATAGCTTTTTACACTATAGAACTGTTGTCAAGATCCACGTCCATCACATAAAGCATTATGGATTATAAGTACATAGTGAGGCAATAAAATCGTGTTTGTACGCACTTAAAAAGAGCAAAACTACAATTTTAAAGTTTCAACAGTAACTTTCATTGGGATGCGGTACTTCGATTGGCATAGTTTGTTTGTTTTAGAATAAAGCCACATTCAGCTAGCCGGAGTAATTTCACTGTTGCAAGCTCATAAAGTTACCACTATTCCACTAGGTGACAACTGAAAGAGATTTTCTTAAAGTTTTGTAAGTCCCCTGTCTTCGGACTTGGAGGAATCAGAGACTCGATTCCCCTCAATGGACTGAGTAGATAGTCCAATGTGGCTTTCCTATAAGAAAACAAATACAAACAAGCAAGCAAGCAAAGTTCTATAGATTGAACTTTTTTAGTGACTTGAAATTTAAGAGTGAAAATAAATTCATGAAATTAGCAAAACGCACAAACAAACAAAAATCAATTATAGATAAAAATAAATAAAACCCTATAACACGAGCGCTTTCAAAAGGTAGGTCTTTCTTCAAGAGGAGCAAACTGAAGAGTAAGAATAGATTCAAAACTATTTACGTGAAAAGAGAAAGTGTTTTTGGATGTTAAATAATCATAGTTTAACCATATAATCATGGGCCTGGCATGGGTTAAGGAATTTGACTCGTAATCTGAGGGTCACGGGTTCGCATCCCCGTTGCGCCAAACATGCTCGTCTTTTCAGTCGTGGGAGCGTTATAATGTTACGGCCAATCCAACTATTCCTTGGCAAAAGAGTAGCCCAAGAGTTGGCGGTGGGTGGTGGTGACTAGCTGTCTTCCCTCTAATCTTACATTGCTGAATTAAGGAGGGCTAGTGTAGATAGCCCTCGAGTAGCTTTGCGTGAAATTCAAAACAAACAAACAAACAAACATTTTGTGTGATAAGTTTTGAGAGGCTTTCGATAATATGAGAATAAACAAAATTATAAGTGGATAAATTTTTGACCAAACAGAAAAAAGAAGTTTGAAGTGATTGTAAGGTAATATAAAAGAAAACAATAAATTATTTATTTAATTATTGTCCATTGTCATGGAATAAAATCTAATATCGCTGATAGACATAAACAATTGAAATTACTCTGAATAAGTCTTAAGAAATTAAATTCACGAATAAATAATTTAATATAATGTGATAAATAACCCAAAAATTATATATTACCTTAAATTATGAAATAAAGAAAGGTTAAAGACAAAAAACTGAGGGATTAACAGGTTATTTTTCAAAAGTAATGAATTCTATATAGAACATATAGAACACTATATAAATTCGTGGAGCAGTCCCTAAAATGGAATTCGCCCCTTTTTATCAGATTTATTGATTTCCAAAAGGAATTTGACAGTCTGGACTGCAACACTGTGGAAGCTCATACTGGAGATGTGCACTACCACTGTCAGCCAATATAGTGCCTATTGATTACCTCACCAAACCTTCACACCAGTCACAGGAGTTAGTTAAGGTTGCTTCCTGTCACCCTTATTATTTCTCTTAGTACTGTATGTGAAGAGCAATAGAATACCCAAACCATATGGGTACAGTGGGCACTAGGGCTACGACTGTATAACTTGGACAAGTAATTGTCAATTACCTTTTTACAAACATATTAATAAGTGTATTAACACGGTAACTCTCAAGCTTATTTTGCCCACACTTTCCAAGTTCCCACTAGTCTCTTTACTATTATTCTTTTAGGAAGAGTGTGTATTTAGCCTTTGTGTCTAAGCCAATAATTGGCCCTTTAAAAAGAAAAAGAGCAAGACTCACCGGCAGGTCGTGTGGGAACCAACGTGTTAAGGGAAAATATCCTATTTTACACAACGACTTTCCATCTATTTTATGAAAATTATTTTATTTAAAACCACATTAAATGTTAAATAGTTTAACATATAGAAATCGGAAAAAAAACCCATAAATTTTGTTGTTAAAAAAGAAAACTCGGTGCCTATGGTTGTTTTTACTTAGATTTTGTAAAGAAAACTGAAAAATATTCTTAAAGGTACGAAACCGGTATTTGTAATTTTGTTTAATATTTAATTATTTTGATATATAACAATAACTAATTTTTAAATTATTCATGTTTAATTGTAAATGTACGTGTTGATTTATTTACCAATTACTTTAAATTATTGAATAGACTGAGCTAAAAACACTAATTTATCGTCCATAAGCACAAGCGATGCAAAGTCTCTAAACAAATTGCTCTATATTATATCAAAAATTCCCAAATAAAATCGTTTTAACCTCTGAACATTTAGCTCAAATGGATTAATAACGTTATCAAATACTATAGAATACGACAATATTGAAAAAGAAATGGCACGTATTCTTGTTGTCAGTTTCCATTTTTTCACCCTACGTACTAATTTCAGGCAAGTTATTAAAAGTGATCTTTCAACAAATGCCCCTCCCACCTAAACACACTCTTGTAATTTTGGTTCTTTTGTTTTTGAAAGCGACTAAGGTATCTTATATTTCTGATGTAATCAAGATACAGTTGAAATCACTTATCAGCGAAAATTGGTGGTTAAAGTTCTCAGCTTGTAGCAGTTTTTAGAAATAAAAACATAGCATTTAGTTAACTCAGTTCAGTGCCATATCTTTCCATGCATGACCTGGGGTTTGTCTTTGTTTTCTTATTGGTCGGTATACTGCAATGCGAGGTTTACTGCGCATGCACTTTTCAACTGTGCCAAATTTAATCGTCGAGTGTTTAGTTAACTTTGAAATTAAATTTTGCTAAAGATTTTTATTTAATTAATTTTTGTTTGAATTCTTATCTTACCTTTCATTGTTTTAATTCTGATCTCACCTTTCATTGTTTGCAAAACTTCCAATCTTCTTCAATTTTGTTTACATCTCAAACGGATTATTTTTAAAATTCTGGTTAAGTACTTCATATGACTGTTACCAACAAAATATATGGTCATACTTCATGTTTTCATTTGTCATTCTTATAAACTTTACCGTATTGTATTGGAAAATAAAGCATCGACAAAGCAAGGCAATAACTTTTTTTTATGATTTATGTTATTGTTGTAAATTTATCTGAATTCTAATTTTTACAGGATCAATTGATAACGCTATTTTTATCATAAAAAATAGGATTTAAACCATTGTTATATTAATTACATTTCAAAAACTAGTTAACAGTCGTAAAACAATTAAATAGGGGTGCAATGTTCACTGCTTATAGGTATACCCACAACGTCTCAGCTACTACTGCCTTTCTCTGTCTGCAGCTAGTTATGGGAAGGCAATAAACCTTAAATCCATTTCTAATACTAAAAGTAAGAGAAAAAATAATAAGACCACAGTAAATTTGTTTCTACTGAAAGTTTACTCCATTCCCAACTCCCTTAAAGTTTTAGAATTCACTGTGAGGGGATTCGAACCGCAACCTCCAGATTACCAATCAAGTACCTAAACCACCTGGCCATGCCAGGCCATCTTTTTATTTTATTTGATATTGATAGTCATTCCTTATCTTTGATGATTTCTAAATTATCTGTAACGATGTGATTATGAAAAAAAATCCTTAGATTTATTGTTATGACAATAACAAGGTAACTTATCAACTTCTGTTAGATTAAATTCTTCAAAAAATTTTTGTAGTAAAAAGTAAGAGGCCATATAGGTTTATTATACTTATAACACGCACGCACACTGTCATATATATATATATATATATATACAAACACTTTATATTTTTTTGAATTTCTTGTAATTCCTTTTAATTATTATTTTTAATGTAATTTCCTTAAAACGCTTCAATTTGCTTTCAAATCTATTGAACCTTGTGAACAACCTGAGTTTCAATTAACTTTGTTGAGCATACATCGCTAAATATCAGTAGATTAGTTTCTAGTATTAATTAACAAGCGATGATTCATAAGTTAGTAAATATGTTTGATAATATTTTTTCACAATCCTCGTACGTATGTGATGTTTCAGAAATATGTACTATGCAACGTTTAGTTACGCAAAGAACATTAACTAAAGTTATTGTGAAATTACTGTTTTTAATAAACATTTGAAGATAAGCAATCCATGAAACGACAGCAAGATAAGTTTTTCAGTTGGAAAAAGTTCACTATTGTAAATGTCATAGCCAACACAACATAATAATTTGGATATCACATTCACTTACGAATTCATAGTTTATACTTGCATTCGTTAGAGAAATTCCAAAACTATTATATTGCTTTCAAGGACCACATTTAAAAGTCTTACGCTCTTCCTCATACACGGACACACTTCATTTATATTTTATGCGTATTTAATATCACGAAAGCGTGATCTACTCACACGATAACGGCTTGTCTGTTGGATGAATTTCGTAAAATTTAAAGTTACAAATGGTTACTGACAGAAACGAAAAAAATAATTTTTGAGCAAGTATTACATTTCTAAAATAAATGTTTTACCCACATGCTTTCTGTCTATTGTCGATCGGATACAAAGAGCATTCAACGTGTAGAAAATGTAATTAATACATATTACAAAATTACAAGCGTCTAACAGCAGATTTTTACCAACAAATGAAAATATATCAAGGTAAAGAATCGATTTATGTTGAGTAATTTTTAGTGTAATGAATTTTATGTCTTTTGTAAATTTGTCAAAATTTTAGCCACATATTTGATAGTTGTCCTAAAATGACACAACATTAAAATAAGCTTAAAACTACACGCAATGGCTGACCTTCATATAACACTGATAAGAAAGAACATCGTCCAGTAACAAAAATATTAATAAATAGTTTTAGGAAAGAATTTAGCCACAAAATTATTGTTGGAATGAAGGCTCCACTGACACCAGTGGCATTTTTTATATGTGTTTGTTTGTTGTTTGAATTTCGCGCAAAGCCACACGAGGGATATCTGTAGCTCTGCTGTCCCTAATTTATCAGACTAGAGGAAAAGCGGATAGTCATTACCACCCACCGCCAACTCTTGAGCTATTCTTTTACCAATAAATAGTGGGCTTCGCCGTGACTTAATAACGCCTCCACGGCTGGAAAGGCGAGCATGTTTGTTATGAAGGAGATCGGAATCTGCGACCATCAGATTGTCAGTTGAGCGCCCTAACCACCTAGCCTGTGATTCCACTACCATTGGAGTGCAATGGTGTTAATAGTAAATTTATGAGTATAGTATTTATATTACAGCCTTCTTCAAGAAAGAACATTCGTATAATAAAAATGTATAAAGATGTAAAGCCAAAGGACATAATATTTCAAAGAGAAGAGGCTTCAATATTCTCCATAGGTGCAATAAATATTTCAAGCCAACATAAAGCAACATCTCCACACACAAAATGAAGAAATAATTCTTAAAGAAAACTCCCTGATACCCCCCCCCATAAAAAACAACACGCATATATATACTTAAATGATGTTGGACAAAGAAAGGTAAAGATATGTAATAAGAAAACATTGGAATTTGGAAAAAGCTCATGTACTAAATGTTTACGAACTTTCAATCCCATCTAGAAATCAACGGTTGTTTCCATGGGAAGGATGACCTAACAAACTGTAATCAAAGTAATCCTTTTCAACCGCATAATTGTCAGTCTCTCAATGAAACACCAGTAAAATAATCTACCTAGGTTTGACTTAAGAGACTGATATTTACTTAAGATGAAGAGTTTTTTTATACTTTGTGCTGCAGTGATAGGTCTGAGGGCTTAAAAGTCTAAAAATCAAGTTCAGATACACACTGTTGGCGGAGCATAGACAGCCCAATGTGTAGCTTCGTTTTTAACAACAAAACAAGCAAACAATAAAATACAGAACTTGAGATTAACTGCAATTCTCTGGATTATAATGTAATATTACACTACAATAATATTTCTCTATAGCTTATGAAAACAAAAATAAAAATTTGTACATGCGGAAATTGCAGTTCACTGAATATGTAAACTAAAACTTACAGTAAACTGTTTTTCAAAATTATAAAATTGAGATTGACCAATTAGTAAAAATATTTACCAATTGCATTTAAAGAAATTGTGATGCGTTTACTGCAGACATAGGGTTGTTAAAAAGGCACACACACATTTCACAGTTACTACAAGTTGAAAAAGTGCTGTATAAAAAGTTTAAAAGTAGACTAATAAAACAGACTGATGTTTTTGTAAACAAAAATGTTAAAGTTACGCATGTCTTTAAAATATTTATAAAGAAACGTATTATTTCTTTTGAAAATAAAAAATATATTCGACAAAATTATTTCAGCTAACAATCTTTAATAATAATTAGCAATAAGTCTTCAGAAACAGAACTTATAGTCCAAATAATTATCTTTATATAATGCTGGTTTTCCTTATATATCTAATACTTGCAGTTCTTTCGAGCTGAGATGTGCCACTATTCCAGCTCCAAACGCATCGCCTAAGACATTCACTGCTGTTCAAAAGCGGTCTCTATAACAGTATACAAGAAAGAAGTGTAATTGATAAACATTTAAACTTTTTAAATTAGACAACACTTTCGTGCGAATATTTAAGAGGTATTAAGTTCTTTGCTGTTTTATGTTTTTTGTTTTGTTTTTCTATTTACGATAAAGGTAAACATTTACTTACATAAACCAATCCAATACAAAAACCAGAGTGGCGTCCTCTGGTGGCAAGCCAACGACATTTAGCACTAGCACCATGGTAACAAGAGCAGCTTGAGGAATACCAGCGGCTCCAATACTGGCTGCTGTAGAAGTGATGCTAAAATGTTGAAAGAATGTCACATTTGTAAAATTTATTCTTAATTCATAAATGTTATTACAACTGGACAGAGGAGATGGTTTCCATACACGATTATATATTATTTTATAAATTTGAAACTTGTACTTTGCTCGTTTCACAATGCAGGATCACACTGTAGTTAGTCAAGAGACGAACCGAAAAAGAAACACGATTGTTCCCATGATGAATTCATACAATACTTTATGTCACTTTTATTTGGGTATAAGGTTAGTACTTACCTAATAGCAATAATTTTCCCAGCAGTAAGGGAAACATTTCGAAACTGGGCCACAAAAATAGCTGCTACAGCTTCGTACAAAGCTGTTCCATCCATGTTGATAGTCGCTCCGATAGGTAGACAAAACCTGGATATTCTAGCATCCACCTTGTTATTCTGTTCTAAACACGATATAGTTACTGGCAGTGTTGCTGAGCGGAAATATTTTTAAAAAAACGGTGTTTTGGAAATATAATTATCAATCTATTGTATTAGTTGTACATTGGCATACATAATACTTTATACCAGCAATTGTTCCAAAGAATGAATGAATACAGAATCATTCATCGAAATTACCGATAACAACAAGATGTCCCCGATAATGAATCAATGCATTCTAATTATTATACCTTTTAATTTTACGATATTATTTACAGGTATATTAAATGATTTAACTCATTTACTAAGATCATTTTTAATTCTGATCTGCGTAATTAGTTTGCTATTATTATAAATTATTGATAATTTCCTAGACACTTACCCGATAACTTCAGTTCAGAAAGAACATTACTAATATTCAACATAAATTCTAACAATAAATTTCATTAAAACTTATGTTTAATATAATTCGAAAGAAACGTAATTGGTAAAGCTGGCAAAAATATTATAATTTATATTTCAATACATTATTTCGAAAAAATTACTGAGAGACACTAATATTTATTCCATTTCTGAGCGATACTTATTCGATAGATTTAGCTGTAAATTGTTATATTTATAATTCAAAAATATTTTTAAAACAATAAAATTTATTTAATTTTTGAATGACTCTGATCTAACATATTCAGTTTAAAATTTATTATTCACATTCCAAAGACAGATTGGTCATTTCGTTTTAAAATAACTTTATTTCAGTAAATTATTTCAAAAAACAAAAAAAGGTTCATGGTAACATTATATGTCATGTGGTTACAGATGTAGTAAGTGATAAAGTAATCTTAAAATCAACGTTAATTATCACCTTGAAGCTGTTCCAAAGGCTGTAATCAAAGACTGACTCATGTTATAAATGAAGGTAAAAGGCCATGTCTTCGTGATTATAGAATAGACTGCTGGCAAGATTATGACACTGTGGATTAAAAATCCTACCAATATAGTGAGAGTAAACAAACCGAGCTGAGCAGCAACAGCTGACAAATCTTCTATTTCTATTAGTTTGGCGGAAATTAGAAATAATACACCTATGGGAGTAAACCTAAAATAAATGTAACAGAGTAAGTTTAAGTATACATTATAAGAATGACCGTTGTAGTAATATTTCTTATCTTTAAACATAAATACTTTTAATGTCACATGATTCTGTATTTGTGAATAATAGAAACAATTTATTTTATATAAATCGGAATGGGTATTTTGTTTACCAGTGAATAAGATCAATTCATTATTAGAAAGTTTAAACTTCAATAGCTTCTTATAGACATTAATGAAAAGTAAAAAATAAATAAGGCGAAACAATAACAAGAATAAAACTTTACCACGTGAGTTACGTAGAACTTTCATTGATAGTCAAGAGAAAAAAATAATATACAGTTTTCACGAAAATTCGCGCAAAGCTATAGGAGTGGAATCTGCACTAGCCGTCCCTAATTTAGAAGTGTAAGATAAGAGGAAAGGTATCTAGTCATCACTGCCAACTCTTAGGCTGCTCTTTTACCAACGAATAGTGGGATTGACCTAACATTATAACGTCCCCACGGCTGAAAGGGCAAACATGTTTGGTGCGACGGAGATTCGAACCTGCAACCCACAGACTACTAGTCGAGCGCCTTAACCACCTGGCCATGCCAGGCCCTAGTCGCCTTGAAGAACGAAATTCAAAACAAACCAAAATTGAATAATACAATTTTTTTATATAGTACTTCCTACATGCTTGAAGCAAGAAAATACTGTTTTTTTTAACTGGTTGTGACCCTCAGAAATATAGACCTCACCAATATGGTAACTAGAAATCCTGTGAAATTCAGACTCGCGAGCTTCTTAAGCAAACAATAGCATTTTTTCTCATTAAAGATTGATAAAAAGAAGTAAAACTTGAGATTCTTGAGGAAAATGCTCTTAACAGATAGTTTTTACTTGGAGAGAGGGAGGATACTGTGGGCAGATGTTTTTGTTGAGAGAGATTTGCCACTTCGCTATTTACACCCTGATAATCATCTTAATGTATAACGAGTCCGGCATTAAAAGATGGTTAGATGGTTCGTGGATCCGAATCTCAGTCTCACCAAATATGTTCGCCCTTTCAGCAGTGGGGCGTCATAGTGTTATGGTCTATCCTACTACTCGTTGATAAAAGAGTAGCCCAAGAGTTGGCGGCGGGTGGTGATGACTAACTGTTTACCCTCCAGTCTTTCACTTTTAAATTAGGATCAGATAGCGCAGATAGCCGTCGTGTAGCTTTACTCGAAAATCGAAACAAACTAAACAATTATGTGTGATAAGTTATAATTTATCCCAAAAATATTAATTACTGAAGACTCACCAAACAACCTTAGCTGTGATAAGCATCATAGCTTCACTTAGGCTGGTAGCCACGTCCAACAAAGGTTTTCCTTTATCTTTCATTTTGGCAAGAGTGACACCCAAAACCAATGAAAATACTACCAGACCGAGAATATTGGTTGACGATATAAATTCTCCGCTGATATCCCACTTATCTTTGGAAACTTTTTTAAAGATCAAAACACATAAATGAAAATATATATATATATATATATATGTTTGTGTGTGTAAATGTAAAACTAAAATCGACAACAACAATCCTAGTGAGTCTAAAGTTCCTTCTGTATAGAAATGATGACTAAAGACATCGTGGATACAAAATTGTTAGATGTTGAGATGAATTTTCTTCTAATAACTCGTTTATCTTTTCAAACTTAAAAACTTAAATAAAGTATTTTAAAATATGAGAATGATTCTGTTAAAAGTAATTTTATATAAAAATCAGTAACACAAATACTAATGTTATTATGAAGCTGAGAATGAATGAGTGAGCCTATTTATTTTTATTTGATACCATATTAGTTTTTGGATACGACGTGTTTCATCAAGAGCTAAAGGTGAAAGCAAAATATGGAGGTTAGTTATTGTTACATAAAAATGAGCTATTTGTAACCGCTTACGGTGAACAAAGTTATCTTAAAACGGAACGTTAGACACTATAATACTTGCCTTCAGTCATGTTTTCCCCAAAGGTATCGTTTTCACTTGATTCTGGATGGGTAATTACTGTCTTATACTAGAAAAGAAATATATAGTCATCAAAATAGTCCTGAGTAGTTCCTCAGAAACTGTATTAGAACAACCGACCTTGAGCTTAATACGTTTTTCTGTAGATCCTGTCAACGAGAACTAATAAAAAATGTAGCATTCGTAGTATGTTTACCAAAATGTTGGCATTTTCTCTTGCAGTAAAACACATTATCATTCTGTGTTTACATGTAAACAGATAACTAACAAACTAAACAGCATATTTTATTCTGAGTCTATTAAACAAAACAAACAAATATGTATCCCATCTGCAAACCTACAAGTTATTTCTGCCTATTCTAAAATAAATACTTTATTGTACTGATAAAGGAACAAAAATACCACTGTCCTGTTGATTGATGAGCAATGGTGTCTGGTTCATTAAATATGTTATTTGTTTTCTACAATGTGGAAATGCTAAATATTTCATTTTGTTTAAAAAAGTTTGTTTTATAGATACAAACAACAATTACACGACTTACTAACTCAAAGAAATAAAGATTTTTTACTTTTTAACAAGTAAACATCACGTTTCTAGAATTAATCAACGTAAACCCTTTTTTGAGCTGATATATTTTTCTTTCCGTCAATAAAACTAAAATGATATTAACCCTATTTATTTATATGAATAAAAACATTTCTTTTCGTGTTGTAAGAAAGAATGAAAGAAGCTTATTTATCTATTACTTCATAACAAAACCGAAACTTTTTTTTTCATTCAGACGTGGTTTATCTTCAATTAGCATACGAGATGCAGAACCTCGCTGCAATAACATCACATTTGATATATTTATATTAACCAACAAATTTATTTATAAAAAAACATATTTGTTTCTTTCCAAACTCCCTATCTAGATATAATAAATCATTAATTTGCTTTTGATGTTAAAGCCGGTTTAATCTATAATTTTTACGCATTTTATCAGAATTATATCATAGTTTTGCAAATCCCGTATGTTCAACGAGCACAACAAAGTTACCTGTTGTATAGTTGCTTGAAACAGATTTGGAGGAAACAAGTTTCTAAAATAAAATAAAAAATAAAATATTAATTAAACTGACTGTACACATCATATACAGTTCTTCAGTTATAAATTAGTACTGTGAAGGTTGGAAAAAACACACATAAAAATGATTATTAAATGCAAAATTAAAAGAAACTCAACTGTTAACTGATATTGACAAATCCTCGTCGAAATATCATACAGTATATTTGTTGATATAAAGTTGTCTTAATTTCCAGTTCAATCCGTCTAAAAACGTTATTGAAAGAAACCCAAATCATTTAGTAGTGGAATCTATTCTTATCAGTAATTGTGTATCTTATTTTTAAGAGGTAAACGCCATATTACTTTCATTTTCGAAAACAGCTAAGCCTAACGCTTCATTTGTTTCTGATTTTCATTTCAATTATATGTTTCCAACAGAAGTCACTATCCAGAAACAATATACAAAATAATGTAAATATATCTTCTTAACCTTCCAGACGTGCTAAATGAAGTCAGACGAGGTTGTTGTGTTTTTTGGTGCAGTGGTGTGGTTGACCGTGTGCTCCTTCTATTGGTAAATCACTTGCACACACACAAAAGTCGTTGTTTGTAATTGAGCACAAAACTACATAATGTGTTAACCGTGCTCTGCCCACCACCTGTATCAGAACCCGATTTAAAGTATTGTAAGCCCGCTGACATAACGCTCTGCTTGTGGGAGGCGCTCGAAGAGAAACTCTACCACATAGAGTTTAGTCTTGAAAATTTATTTAAAATAAACTTCTGCTATGCTGTGAAAATATTATAAAACTCAATAGGCTTCTTTTAAACACATGCTATTGGTGTTCATTGTGCTCGCCCTCCCAGCTGTGGGGGCGTTATAAGTTCCGGTCAATCCCAATATTCGTTGGTAAAAGAGTAGCCCAAGAGTTGACTAGATGCCTCTCTAGTCTTACACTGCCAAATTAGGGACGGCTAGCAAAGATAGCCCTCGAGTAGATTTGTGCGAAATTAAAAAAAAACAAAAAACACGTGTTTGTTGTGTGTGCTTTTTTAATTTGCTTTTTTCATACACGAACGAATTGTACGCGCACAAGGTTTGTTTGTTGTGAATTTTGCGCAATGCTACACCCGAGCTATCTGCACTAACCGACCCTAATATAGCAGTGTGAGACTAAAGGAAAAGCAGTTAGTCATCACCACCAATTCTTGGGGTACTCTTTTACCAGCGAATAGTGGGATTGACCGACACATTGTAAAACCTCACGAATGAAAAGCGGGAGCATGTTGGGACGGGTATTTGAACCCATGACCATTATGTTGTAAGTCTAGCACCCTAATCATCTCCCAATGTTTATTCGTAGGTTTTATTGTGCATACATCAAAGTAATTATTCACAAAAGCACGAACGTAAGTTATCTATGTAATATGTATATATTTATAAAAATCGAGTCAACAAATTCATAATACCATCACAAAATTACTTTGTAGCTCTTCAAAATAAAATGCAAACGTTTTTCTTCAATGTATTTCCCCTCCTGCCCATAACAGGTATGAATTGTACAAGCTTATCAAACTTTCCAAAATTGTGTTTACCCCTCCAAAACATACAGATATATGTTTATTTTTCTGTGCGCACACACACAAATGTGATTCACAAATATGTCTGTGTTACGTATTTTTTATGTTTTATGTTCTTCGTAGACTAAACGCAACAGAAAAACACAGATAACAGCTTGTATAATTTATTACACTAAACTATTAACAAATATAACAGATATAACATAAATTATATAATAACAGTGACAAATATTAAGTTACAACATTCGAAATTAATTACAAAACAAAATAATACTAGTTTCAAACTTCAAAATTAATCAAATACAAAATGGTACTGGCCTGTATCTAATATAATGATCTAAAATGAAAGTCTCAAATTCCAGTCTAGGGTGTGAATTTGGTCCCACGAAGAAATTCCGAAACAGTTCACAGTTCAATAAATTTGCCGACTCTCAGCACAAGCAGTAATTCGGACGTATCGTAGAGATTGACGAAATAAAATCACAGCTTCCGTAGATCTAACTTTAGTCACAAATCCAAGTTGAATAATCACAGCAAACACTTAATCTTTCTCAAATAACTGACTCTCTTCTTTTCTAATGACTAATAACTGATGTCTGAATCTCACCCTTTTTCTTTCTTGATATAAAAACTGATGACTGAATCTATCTTCTTTTTTTGAATAAAAACTGATGACTGAATCTCTCTCTTTTTCTTCGAATAAAAACTGATGACTGAATCTCTTGCATCTTCATCTGTTTATATATTGTAGGCCTAAAATCCTCGAAAGACCGCGAAAGTTCTACAGGTCTCCAGAGCAATCCACGCATATCCGTTCTAGCACGAGACTACACGTCTAGACACGAAGTCACCAGCACTTATTTACAAACATATGATTGGTCTACTTAATTCAAGAAAATTCTAAATGTTACCCTAAATAAATAACAAAATATTAGTTTAAACTTCGAAACAATAATATCAATATGGAAAAATGAATAATAGAAATGAAAATTTAAACACAACACGACATGTTGTCGCTTACAAAATATTTACACGATATTTACATAACAGTCTGAAAAAAACACAGTTGCTGGTGAACACTGTACTAAAAGTGTTGAAGGACATTGAACTCAATTTCAACAGAATTTCCACCATTTTTTTATAAAGTGCTTGAAGGTTTTCAAATAAGTAAGTCAAGCAAAGATTCTTATCATTACTCTGGAAAATGATGTAATATTTCTGAGATATCCCCATGTTTATGTATCATATTTTATGTAATAAGCTGCAGGATGCCTGTGTATGTGTGTATAATGATAAATAATGGTACTTTACAGCGTGACACTGCTGGTACAGTATCAGTTATCTTTAAGTAAATATGCATATACTTATCTTTGAAGGAAAGTGCACAGTAAGAGTTTGTGTTACGTTAGGTAATGAGCCAGTAGCTTTGTTGTCAGCATTGTTTCTTATTGGGCAGGATTAAAAAACAACAACTTAAAAATCATAGTCTCAAATATGTTTGCTTCTTAACGTGAAAGCAACTGTAGATAAAATATTCTGTTAATCTATTTATTGTGTTTTAAACAAACTAAGATTGTCGTTATAAAAATCTTGAGTTTCCACTTACTTTTGGTAACGGTGATATGTGCATTTATACTTTTTGCAGACCATTTTCTGAGGGTTTTTAATGCCATAAGTGTGGTTTCAATACTCACAGTTAGAAAAGGTCAAATTGCCCATTGTGCTTAAAGAAAACAAACTTCTTTCATTGATCTTTTTTAAATATAAACCTTTACGTTTATGATGTAGTGGAAACGACAAGATATAAATCATGATAATGACTTCATTGGTCGAAATCAATGTGTAATACATTTGTTTTAATTATGTTACTCTAGATAGAGAAATGAAGATGGATATGATCACATCGGCGTAATTGGAGTGTATCAATTTTATTGAAACTGAATTAGTTGTTTTTGAGTATGATATACAGTAATTTATGCCTTGCAAGACCCTCGTTTTTCTTAAAAATATATCTTGGAAAATCCCCACGCGTCTTCCAAGACAAAAGTGAATGGTTAAGGTAAGAGAAAAGCATAGAGTCTACTCAAAATGGTCTCTCATACAGATCGTAATCTCATTACTAACAAATTACAAGTATTTTCAACAGCATAAAACATTCAATTCAACTAATATTGTCCATACACTTTGAATGATATGAAGTAATTAACTGTATTTACTCAGTAGTTTGAAAAAAGTCAAGGCTTTATCAAGGTGCTGGTTACTGGGCAAAATAGTTTTTATTAGAGTTGTCTTTCTAAAATTAGAGTGCGTCTTCCACGATGTAGCGTCTTACAAGGCGTAAAATGCGGATATATATTTTCATTTCGAGAATGTAGTGGCTTTATTGCAAGTTGTTGACTGTGGCATAAGCTCTATTGATTTCATAGGATTTTGCATGATGTTATATGAGGGCCAGCTGCACTAGTCGTCCCTAATTATGGAGCTGTAATCACTAAAGAAAAGACATCTAGTCAATATCAACCACTGCCAATTCTTAAACAACTTTTGAAAGATTGAGTAATGGGATTTGACTGTCTCTTTTATAATGCACTCATAGCCCCAAAGTGCAAAACGTGATTTTAGTTTTTGAGTGGTAACGATATGTGAACCGCGTAACCTCAGCTTCATAAATATGTATATATATTGCTGTTGTCACTAGTTGAAGTTTAACGTCATTCAATGTCAATAACGAGTATGCCCCCCGTGAGCATCAATAACTAATTGGCATCTCCTGCTCATGGAAGCGATGAGATGACGAATCACATCCTGTGGAATGGCTGTTAACTCAGCCTGCAAAGCTGCTGCAAGCTGAGGTTGAGTCCGCGGTTGAGGTTTTCGCCGTCGCAGACATCGGTCCAACTCGTCCCAAAGATGTTTGATGAGGTTTAAATCTGGTGAATTGGAGGGCCAGGGAAAAACGTTCATGTCGTGGTGTCTCAAGAAGACAGTGATGAGTCAGGCTGTGTGAGGACGGGCGTTGTCATGTTGAAAAACGTCGTTGACGTTCACCATGGGGCCTAAGAATCTCGTAGACGGTTGCGTACAGTCTGATTGGAAATCCTACGCAGCCCTGGTATGGTTGAGGCAATAGACGTCGCAATGGTGGTTTTATCCCGAAGGTGACGTACCCGGATGAAGCAATCTTGTGCGGGCGTGGTCACATGAGGTCTGCCAGATCGTGGACGGTCACAAGTTGATCCATGTTGTTGGTGACGATTCCATAGCCTTGTGATGGTGCTTGGGTGAACATTCACAGCTCTGGCAACATCTGATCGAGATTCGCCTGCTTCCAATCGACCAATGGCGTTGTTGCGTTGTGCTTCAGTCAGTCTTGGCGTAACTGTATTGCGTGTTGGTGGCTTAACACTGAGCTACGGAAACCAAGAACCCGTCACTTTTATAGGGATTTTGCACATGTTACATTTGCAGAACATGCAGATCTCTTAAACAAATTTATTGGACACGAATGCGTTTTGGCGAAAAATCCGATGTTTTTCCTCCGTTTTCAAAGTGTACAACTTTTATTGTCATTTTTGTCTGACAATCAGTGCCTTAACACGTGTAACATCACATTTTCTGAGCTTATAATGGTATTACATATATTTCTCTTTAAAATAAAAAATATCCCTTTTGCATTTCTTTTTTTCAAGAGTATCAATTCGCTAGTGTTAATTCGGATTATAAGTTGTTCAAATTAAAGAAGTTAAGAACATCGTTACTTTTGAAATGGTCTTCCCTGTGAGTTTAACTTCTGAACCTTTAGCAGTCATTCTCTTCTGTGTCAAATGCTCAAACACTGTATAAAATATTTGTTTGTTAATTTATTTTGAATTTGCACGCAAAGCTACACGCAAGCAATCTGCTTGTTGTCCCTAATTTAGCAGTGTAAGACTTGATTGATCCGCCTCTTGTACAAGTTCTGCGGTAAGTCTGCGGATTTACAATGCTAAACTCAGAGGTTCAATTCCTCTCGGTGGACTTAGCAGATATCCCGATGTGGTTTTGCTAAAAGGAAAACACAAACAAACACAGACTTGAGGGAAGGCAGCTAGTCCTCATCACCTATTGTCAACTCTTGGGATACTCTTTTTCCAACGACTAGTAGGATTTATCACCACATTATAACGCTCTCACGGCTGAAAAGGCGAGCAATTGTGGTTAACGGGGTTTCGAACCAGCGACCCTGGGATTACGAGTCAATCGCTCTAATCGCCTGGCCTTGAATGAAAAGTTAAAATGATTACAAGATTTATAACCACATATAATACGTTGCTCATTGACAAATGGATAAGTGTTTTTATATCAGCTGATAATGTCTTTTAGAATTATGAATCCCTTTGTTATTAACGTTAAAATACATAAGTTTAAAAAGTGTTACTGAATCTCTTGTTTTTACTTGTTACAGACTGTTGTCTTATAATGCTGCATCTTTCATATGATACTTTAATCACTATTTCATTGTTTGCCAGACGGTACAGATAGTGTTGTCAGCTTTCTTCTTTGAAATGTTTAATTATTCCGAGTTTTGAAGCCCCTACGCTTGTTTTCGATACAATAGGTATTGCCACTGTTCTAATTATTTCAATATTGATAATTTCATTCTCCGCTAGTCAATCGCCTACATCTTTTTTATTCTGTGATGAAATGATATTTTGCAATCTCCAGACACAATAGATATTATTGTGTTCTACACGCCTTAATTTGTTTCATTAGAAATTATTTCAAAGTAAAAAGGTTTGACTTGGATAATGTAAATATTCTTAGAAATCAGGACGTGATAAGTCACTTTAGATTTATTTTCTTTCACGCTATCACTTTTATTCTGCCCTCGTGCAGTTAGATACACTTTCCTTCTGAACTAATCAACAGCAGATTAACGATAGCAAAGAATTCTTTAGTTATAACTGATAAAACAAAACATTTTCAAGAAAAATACAGCGTACTTTTGTCTTTATCACGACAAACAAAATGGTAGACTTAAAAGCTGCTTGATAGTGTCAACATTTAAATTCTAAATCATATAGTTAGAAAAAGATAAAAGTTAGTCTCCACAGTTTGTTATTATGACATCAATTACATTGCATGGTTATCATTTAAACATAATTACATGGAATAACTAAATTAACTTACATATTCGTTTGTTTAGAATTAAGCACAAAGCTACACAATGGGCTATCGGTGCTCTGCCGAAAGTCGGTTTTTATTGGTGTGAGTCCGCAGACATACGGCTGTACCACTAGAGGACTAAATCATATGAGTTCGTATGTATCTTAAAATTTCAATACGCTGAAACATTTATATTAGTTAAAAAGGCTACGCGTGTCTCGTGTAGAATAATGGGTTTAACCTCATTGTTTCAAATCAGACGTGGATTAGCCATAGATCTAATTTATTATAAAACTCAAAAGAAGTGGATTATATGTGTAAGAACAGTTTTGAATAAATATTTTATTGTTCGAAAAAAGTGCAATTTAGATACTAAATGCATGAAACTATTAGTATCTGTTCTTGGATTCATGAAATATCAGAATTCAGTCCACTAGATGTTTTCACAAATGTTTTGAATTTATGCGCGAAATTTAAACATTTCAAACCATTGACGCTTTTGTTGAGTCAGTAACTAAAAACTCGTATCTACTCATAAAAGAAATTATGTCTTCATATGTTTCTTCCTGCTGTTCTGACAGGTGTTTGGTCTGTTGGATGTTTCATTCACACTTTGAAAAACAATTAGCAAATTACAGTTATGAATTTGATTGCAAAATAAAACTGGAAAACTAACTATTTTCTATTAAATTACCTTGAACTGTTAAACATATAAGTATATATGCATGAATGTGCGTGCGCATGAGTGCTCTATCAAGCGAGATTGTTGAGCGGCACACCACCATATTTTCAAACCTTTGCTTTATGTACACTACAACGTTTAAACTTATTATTACACCGATATATTAAATACATTGATACCTTTGGTAAATAAAACCAGTTTCTAAACTTTTCGAAAACATTTCCTGTTGTTTTGCTCTTCGTACATGTGTCCACAAGAACTAAATTTGAGTAGTGTGAAAATAAGTTCATTAATGTGTTTTTGAAACCAAATCATTATCACATGTTTATAGTATGGTAGCCCTAGACATATTAAAACAGTAACAATACCCTTCATCTAGAAGACTGTAAAATTAAAAAAAAAACGTTTTTCAAAATGATTTGGCAGCTAAATGGGCATTTCTGCTGCTTCCTTATTATAAGTTTTGGTTTGATTTGTTTTTAATTTCACGCAAAGCTACTCGAGGGCTATCAGCCCTAACCATATAATGTACCGTATTTTCCGCTTAATAAGCCGAATTTCTGGCCCTAAATTTTGGACCTGATTTTTGGGGGTCGGCTTATTGGCCGATCACCAGCTTTGGACCAAAAAATACCGAAGACCAAAATCGGCCCCAAAATCATACCTTTGATCTCACAGTTACGGTAGAGTTATTTCAGTTGAATAAACTTTATTTATTAATAGAAAAAGGTCTATACATTACGAATGACATGTTTTCATAGAAATAACAAAATCATAAAAAATACACACTTTAATCTCAGAAATTTATTAAAATCCATCAAATTCATCATCTGCATTGTCAGAAGCACCAAATAATAGATTCCAATCCTCGGCAGAGACCTGGTCGTCGTACGGGTCATTCTCTGGTGTTATTAGCTGAGTGAGTGGAATGTTGTCTTCCTCGTTGTCGTCCAACCACAATACATGGACGATCACTCCTTTCGGAAATTTCTCCTTCTTAGGAAATGTTTTTCTTTTGAAAATAACCATAGGCGGTAATTTTGTCCCATCAGCAAAGCACGTTAAGACTACAGTGAAACGTTGTTTCTCGTGGCCCGTTGTCTTAACCCAAACGGTTTTCTCGCCAGCTTTGTTAACGGTTTTGTTTCCAACCATATCGAAAAAAATCGGAGTCTCGTCCATATTCCCAATCATTTGTAGAGGGTAGTTGTGTTTTTGGCGATGATGAATGATAAATTTCTGGAACGAGGTGATTTTATCAATAAGCCTCGGCTTATTTGGCGGTAATAAGCAAAAACCCTCATTTTCAGAGCTGAAAATTGGCCTCGGCTTATTCGGCGATTCGGCTTATTAACCGGAAAATACGGTATATTATAATCCAGTAGTCTATTATTGTAGTAAGACATCACTCTGTTGTTTTGGAATTTCATGTTAAACCTGTCTTATATGTTTGTGTGTATGTGTGCGTCTCTAAAGGGTGAAATAAACCAGATGAATATTTCCCGTTAAGCTTTTATTTGTTATTCGACACGTTTTCATAATAGTTCGTACTTACAAGTGCAGTGATACATGTTAATATATAGTATAGAAATAACTAGCTTCAAGCCGTGTTAGTCCCTCAGTGGATCAGCAAACTTGCTATGATAAAAAATCAGTGGTTTTATTACCCGTGATACACAAGAGAGAGGTAGCTAATTGTCTAGCTTTGCTCTAAGAAAACAAAAATTATTTGAGGGTGCTCTTTATTCATCACACATTAGCATTAGATTCCAGACAAAATAAACTACCGCATAAATCGCAAGTAAAACTGAAACCAGTGAATAATATATACCTTATTTCATAAATGATTCTAACTAGGAGTTGTTGAAGTCATGAAATAAGAATTCACATTGATTAAAATGTTTCGATTCATCAGTTGAGTACCCTACCTTCGCTATCAAAGATATTTTCGGTTCTCAAAGATCATTCCCATTTTATTTTTACCTGGTAATATTTCTGAATAATTTTTGTAGGCTTATATTGATGGATTTTCCAGTTAATTAGTTAATTTAAAAGGTTTTAAAATGCCAAAAGCTGTCTTACCTTAATTACTTAAAGGGAATGAGCAGATAACATGTGTGATAAATATATATTTGACCATATTCCAATCAATATACAGAAATGTATCATATCTATAAGCCTCGGTCAGATGTTAGAGTGGCCCGGCATGATCAGATGGTTAATGCACTCGATCGTAATCTGAGGGTCACGGGTTCGAATCTCCAATACACCAAAGATGCTCGCCCTTTCATTCAAACGTGGGGGCGTTATAATGTGAAGGTCAGTCCAACTATTCGTTGGTAAAAGAGAAGCCTGAGAGTTGGTGGTGGGTGGTGATGACTAGTTGTCTTTCTTCTAGTCTTACACTGCTAAATTGGGGACGGCTAGCGCAGAGAGCCCTCGTGTAGCTTTGTGCGAAATCCAAAACAAACCAAACCAAACCCTATGGGACAACAGTATGTATACAGACATTAGAAAGATAAAATCCTGGAGTCAAATCCCTGCAGTTGACACAGATAGCTCAATATGTCTTTGCTCAAAAACAAACAAATGCTAATAAAAACTACACCCGAAAATAATAAATAAACCAGAAACAGGATAATTTAACAAAGAAAAATTATTAGAGCATAATAATTAAAGTTAAGCTCTTTCTTAAAATGTTAAATAACTTTAACAAAAACTTTGTCAGAGCTACAAGTAACATTTTATAATAATTAACTACTTATCTTAATTAACCCACTTTATTTCAGTTATTAATTTGGGCACGAAGTTGAAATTCAAGTTAAATAATTTACTTAATTTGAAACAAAATAAGTATTGTCTCTGTTAATGCTTGATTTAATGATAGAATATCTTTAATCTAAAAATGCATTTAAGTTCAGGAAATAAATTTTAATGGCGATTGATCAATGGTTTTATTATACATGACTAGTTCTCAGTTTTTCAGTAAGGTGGAAATAAAAAAAAGAAATGAGATTGATCAATGGTTTTATTATACATGATTAGTTCTCAGTTTTTCAGTAAAGTGGAAATAAAGAAAGGCAAGGAGATTGATCAATGGTTTTATTATACATGACTAGTTCTCAGTTTTTCAGTAAGGTGGAAATAAAAAAAAGAAATGAGATTGATCAATGGCTTTATTATACATGATTAGTTCTCAGTTTTTCAGTAAGGTGGAAATAAAGAAAGGCAAGGAGTTTTTCGAGAAAAATGAAATAGATATCTACAAGATGATTTATGATAAAGATATCATAGGGCTTTACTTTAGCTACTTTTCGTATCCTCTCTGTCACGAGTTCACTCCAATTTTACTTTCATATGTATAATGATCTCATTAAGACCAATACTTCTTTCGAAGTAATTTTTTTCGTCACTCAAAAGAAGGACGATTTATTCAGTTATATGGCTTAACGAACGGCTGTAAGTTTTAAAGTCCGCTCACCCAGTGGCACAGCCGCATGTCTGCGGATTTAGAGAGCTAAAAACCGGGTTTCATTGCCAGTGGTGAGCAGAGCACATATAGCCCATTGTGTAGCTTTGTGCTTAATTACAAACAACAAGTTTTAAAGAATTGCTTTCAAATACATTTTACAGATTCGTAAATGTAGTTGTTAAATACTAGTAGTTTTATTCCATCTTTACACAGCATTCGTAATGCAGTGAGTCGTTTTTACGGTGCAATTTTATTCGTAATGTTATAACTATAAAAAGAATTAACCGAACATGTTTTCATACTGAAACAATATATGTCTTGTTATCCGTGCGTATCATATTATTCTAATGGCGTATCAGGAGTACAACATGAGCACAGTATATTTAATTGGGGAATATTATATTTTAAGTTGTAGTAGCGAACGACAGCATAGAGGGGTATTTTGTTTTGAATCTCACGCAAAGCTACTCGCCTAATTTGGCAGTGTAAGACTACAGGGAAAGCAGCTTGTTATCACCACCCACAGCCAACTCTTGGGCTACTCTTTTACCAACGAATAGTGGGATTGACCGTAACATTAT
Organism: Carcinoscorpius rotundicauda; assembly: GCA_011833715.1. Taxonomy (NCBI): domain Eukaryota; kingdom Metazoa; phylum Arthropoda; class Merostomata; order Xiphosura; family Limulidae; genus Carcinoscorpius; species Carcinoscorpius rotundicauda. The sequence goes on along the minus strand of CM022399.1, from coordinate 52,093,642 downwards.
AATGCCTCCACGGGTGAAAGGGCGAGCATGTTTGGCGCGACAGGGATGCGAACCCGCGACTCTCGGATTACGAATCGCACGCCTTGACACGCTTGGCCATGCCGGGCCAGCATAAAGAGAAAGTGTACCTAAGTTTTCCTAAGCACTGTGAATATAGTAATGTATCAAATATTCGTCCTTTCTCTTTATGTTATAAAGTTTTCTCAAACTAATATTTCATGTCTAAATATACAGGTTTACTTGTTTGTTTGTTTTGAATTTTCGCGCAGACGTACACTAGGGTTATCTGAGTTAACCCTCCCTAATTTAGCAGTGTAAGACTAGAGGGAAAGACAGCTAATCATCAACGCCCACAGCCAACTATGGGATACTTTTTTACCAACAAATAGTGGGATTGACCATTACATTATTACACTCCCACGGCTGAAAGGGCTCTCATCTTTGGTGTGACGGGGATAAACATGACAGATAAAGGCGTTGGAGTCTGTAAAGAATGGGCAGGATAGATGTAAAAAACCTCTTGCACTATCTATCAGAAAACTGTCTCAAGAAAGTAAATAACGAATCAGAAACATGTACCTAATATTACGTAATTTTTCAGAATCACCGTGTAAACACTCGCAAGTGTATATGTGTGTTTTGTATAGCTGAGTCCACCTAGGGGAATCGAACCCCTGATTTTAACGTTTTAAATCCGTAGACCTACTGCGGTACAAGCGGTGGACCGCAAGTGTACATTTTGAATTGTAAATGTACATACATTTATAATATAATAGGTTGTGGTTTACGACCATATAACCAAAAGGCACGGATGCGCAAAATACTTTTGTAACGTCAAAAAGTATTTTGTGCAGTACTTTACTGATAATAAATTTATTGAAAACTAAAAGTAAGTTAGTTTATTAGCACTTTCATTAGTAAATGCACCGCATTAATTAATTAAAAAATGTCAAAAAAAGTTTTTTGTTTAATATACATTGACTCTAACGGATATGTTACTTTCATCTAAAAATGGCTTATTTAAACGAAATTTTACAATTGTTGAGAATTTGTCAATTAAAAACTACAATATTATATTCATTATAGTGTGTATAGATGGCGTACTGACATAATACATATTATAGAGAAATTTTATAAATATTTATAAATAAACCCAAGCCCAATAAGGATGGCTGTCTTTTACGTAATAGGTCAGCTGAACTGTAAAATACAACAGTGAACGAGAAAGGACCATTTCATGGATGTAATTGTCTTGTTAACATTTTCTTTGTGCAAGCAATATTTTTGAATAAAAGTAAAATTTTTTCTTGTGCGGAAAACCACGTTTCAATATTCGTGGTGGACACTGACAGATGAGTTTTTGTGAACCGTCAGACTTGCCGCTGAGCCCCTAGAAAGCCATAGTAATGTTTTCAATCAGTAAGAGGTACAGAGATGGTGTTGTTTTATATCAATTATTTTTCACAATGAGTCTTACTATTTTCAGTGTATGCACTATCGTTTCGACTATTATGTTATGTGGACTATGAATGTAGTTGTATATGCAAAATAAGTGAACAAACTAACTGTCATTTAATGGGATTGGCTGGCTGTCTTTATCTACAGTATGCTTCAAGCTGTTTTGTATACACGTATCAATTACGATCCGTACACATACATTGAGAAGCTAAATGTCTGCAGGTGATTAGTTTATCTGTTAGTGCAATATGCTAACAAACATTACCATTAAAGTGCTGCGTCAGAATACAATATCACCGCGTGGCATGTTATAAAATAATTTTATTCTACACCGTATTCTATATAACCACATCATATACACTTTAATAATTGAAATATCAATATTATAATGACACATCACTATTTATGAGGGTAAATATATATTCCATCATTTGTCTTTGTGATAAACAGTAGTGCCTATTGATCGATATTTTTCTTCACAATCGTATATTATAGTAAGTAACCACTTCATATTAAAACTGCATAAATATTAATATGGTGAAGAGCAAACTTACAAATTTAAGTTATACTACATTATCACAATAATATATCAAACAGGCCAGCATGCTCTAATAATTTATTTTCTTTTTTTTTACACTTAATGAAGTAACTTTGGACGATAAGAACATACAGGGTGGTCGCTAGAAAAGCGGAAAATTTGAGGGTCAGATGAGATCATGAATAAAATGCGTGCTTACTCATTTCTATTTTGATTTCTTTACATCATGAATAAAATGCATGATTTTAATAATTTTGAGCATCTATGAGTGTAATATAACATATGCCTTTAAAAAACTTTGTAAAAGTTATTCTTTGTAAAAATAAATAGCTCTTTTTCCGCTTTTCTAGCGACCACCCTGTATTAATAAAATTAGTAATTACCCTTGATAAGTTTATATCTACTGAAAAACTATTAATGTTCTTTGATAACAATAATTAATACGTCTTTGCGAACTCTTGAAAACTGCACTTCAATACAATGCAGCATATAATTATTCATACTTTTCATTGAAGTAAGATTCATTTAGTTATCTAGTCTACATGTTTCCAAACATAGACCTCCTTTGTGATGATCTGTTTATGAATTCTTTCACAATTTCTTCTTTATTTATCTTGTCGATCTCATCCTTATGAGTGTGACAAACTGCGCCACATGTTTGAGGCGACACTAAGACATAGTTGACCTTAACCACGTCTTCAACCTAAGACTTAAACTGCATTAAGACATGCAAAAAAGCTACGTTCACATTCGCAGCTAGATACTGGATATACAAGCAAAATTTTCATGAGAAAAAACACTTCACTAAACATCTGCTGGCTTGTTTCATGCATTTTACAGTAAGCATCCTTCGCACCTTTCAGAGTTACTGCTTTTGTTGTTCCTTGTTTTGTTGCGACTGAAACTTGAGCTATTGCGCAGAGATATCTAGACAGAACTTTGTAACCGAGTTGTCAATCTTGCCAGATGTGATCATGTTATCAAGTGCCAGATATTGCCTCAAGTCATTGTTGTCTGCATTGAATCTAGTAGTCAGACCTTCCATGACTGTGTCCACAAATTCAAAACATTGGCTTCTGTAGTAATCTCTAGCTGTTGCAGAATTGCATGTTGAGCCATCACCTGTGATCCTTCTGGGGGATTCTGCGAATGCGTGGTAGTTCAATAGGCACCAAATCTAGGGAAGTTACCTTTTTCTCAGCTTCATCAAATACATCTTGTTGTAATTTTCCTGTGTTCACAATATCTGCAGTTGCTCAACTGTCATTGAGGATGTTTCAATCTTGACAGATACTGTCACTTATTTTGCACGGTTTAGTTCCTCTAATGCAGCTAATGGATGTTGAGCTATCAACAATCCTAAAACTGTCTTTCCTTTGTCAAAATCTGTCCAGCAGACCTCGAGCTTTCATTGCTACACCTGATTTTTTATTTGCTAATTCAGACAAAGAGTCAACAATGTCACTGTAGTGATCAATAGCACATGTAATTGCAGATAGGCGGCACAACCGACGTGTTGGACACAGTGGAAGAATGTGTTTAACTGGACCATTGTGGCTGTCTGACGATACAATATTTTTAAAGATTGTCTTGTATTTGCTTGACCTCTGAAGCAAGACACCAAGTTCATGTACCCACTAGATAGAATTTGGAACGCATTCACAAGCTTCAACTGCATGTTGCGTTATTAAATTAGCCTTGTGTGATCCACAGTGAAAAAACAAAGTTGACGGTTGCTTTTCTTTTATTTTTGCCTGACATCCACTGTACGCACCACTGACGTTAGCGGCTTCATCATAAGTTTGTGCTCTTAATCCTGATAGGGGTAAATTGAATCTTGTCAGTACATCAAGTACAGTTGAGAATATTGTTTCACCAGTTGTGTTGGAAACACTGTACAAACCAAGAAATGTCTCATGGACGTCAAGGTTCTCATCTACGTATCGTACTCATATTACTGTTCGGCACCTGTAGCATCTTGAGTGCCATCAACCATTAATGTAAGATTTTACTTTGCTGCACTTCGTGTGCTGTGTTCCTCAGTATTTGATAGCTGAACCTCTCCATTATTTCATTCTGAGCCTGGGGTGATGTGAGTGTGGTTTTCTTTGTAGACCGTCAACTCAGGATCTTCCTCTTCCAGGAGCTTCATTAACTGCAGGGAGTTCCCCTCTGTATCAGTATGTCTACATAATGCTAAGCCTTGACGCAGTAAGAAACGTAAACTTCTGAAGATTTCGGCTAGAGTTCTTTCATATTCTTCCTGCTGCTTCTTTTTTCCATCATGTAGCTAGACAATCCCTGGAGTTACATCAAGTGAATCTTCTGTAGGTATAGCGAATCTGTTCTGAGAGGAGGATTGGTGTTCGTTGAATTTCTATTTTGCCTTTTTCCAGTTGCAAAAACCGGTGGATATAAAGATATACTCCACTGGTCTCTCCAATTTTTCTGTAAAAAGGCCTCTATTTTCCGCCTTGGCACAATGAAAGCATGTGACTTTTGAGTCTGATTGTCGAAGTGCAGCCATGGGAACTCATCAAACCACTTGCCCTGAAAGTTGATATTTTGAGATTTTGCTTTCTGTTGAAGTATTCCTTGTGCGTCTGGATGATATGGCTTTCCACACTGTATCTGTGGAGTTTCAGATTTTTTATTACTGCACAAACTTGTTTCACAACTATCTGGTGGTTCATGACGTGCAATAGTTGCACAAGCATTTTCAGTCTCGTCCTCTGATGAACATCGTATTTCCTCTGTATGGCCAGTTTCTATTCCTTTGCTTGAGGTTGTTAGATTATCTGCACCTGCATTGTCACTTGTAGTACTTGTAACAGATTTGCAGAACTGTCTAATATCGGAAAGTTTCAGACGCTTGCTTGTCATAATTGGAATCTGTTTCCCAGATGACTCAACAGGCTAAAATACTTTTATATGCAAAAACGGCTCTTCTGGGCCCAGAAAACACTTCAAATAGAAGAGCGAACAACGTTTCGACCTTCTTCGGTCATCGTCAGGTTCACAAAAAAGGCTAAAATACAGTCTTTATTGAAAAACTCTAACGTACAACAAACGAAGACAGAACAGAATGGAAGTAGGACTGAACTGTACAATGTATTTAGGTCGAATGCGCGAACCTCACAGTGACTACCGAGCCGACTGACCTCCTGGGCATCACTGGGACAATAATGTGTGCAAGTTACAACACAAGTAATTGCAACTTTCTCGAAAAATACTTAAACAATCACAAATATATTATATTCTTGTTAAAGCTTATCAAAAGGCAAACACGTTGTGATATAATGTCTATAAGCACGTATATTAAATAAAAACACCTAAACAAAAATTAGCAATGCAATTCGAGTAGAGGCTTCAGGCCGTTGAAATCGCTTCTTTCGTATTCTAATTATACAAGAATATAAAATATTTTTACTATCTATGATTAGAGAATATATTGTTCTTTTACCATAAGGCACCAGTACTTTATTAGAGGGCGGCAATAATCTGAATTTCATGGATTAATGAGGGCCACAAACACAGATCTAATGAGCCCTGTTGTAAAATCGAGGCTCATAATAAAGGGAGCGGAGGGGGTGATGTAGGGCACGTCTGGATCCGAACGGCCCGAACCTGTCGTTAACTGTACACTAAATGTGCTCTATGGTCAACGGCTTCCGCAGCTAATGAGAGTAAGGCGTTCGATAATAAAACCGGCTTGATATGCATAAGAACAAATGGCGCACGAAAACCGCACAATATACACATTAGATTGATGCAGCTACAAGCTACAAATGGCCTGCCAGATCTAGATCACAGGAGTTTACGCTTGGGAGTAATATTTTCGAATTTCATGCTCTGTTCAATCTGTTGTGATGAAAATTTTACTTAATTTGTTAAGAATATTGAGATAAGTGCTGCCACCTGTAGTTAGAAACTTTTTTATACATGTGTACTCGATGAATAAACACATATCAACAGGTAATGGGCCCAGGAATGCTCTAACAGTGCTTAAACAGATGAAACTGTTTTAAAATTGTTAATACAAGTAATCCAGGAGATACTGAGGATTACTGTAAAACAGTTTTGGTTTGTTTGTTTGTTTGTTTGTTTGTTTTGGAATTTCGCACAAAGCTACTCGAGGGCTATCTGTGCTAGCCGTCCCTAATTTAGCAGTGTAAGACTAGAGGGAAGGCAGCTAGTCATCACCACCCACCGCCAACTCCTGGGCTACTCTTTTACCAACGAATAGTGGGATTGACCGTCACATTATACACCCCCACGGCTGGGAGGGCGAGCATGTTTTAGCGCGACTCGGGCGCGAACCCGCGACCCTCGGATTACGAGTGCACGCCTTAACGCGCTCGGCCATGCCAGGCCAACAGTTTTGGATGATAATTTTTGTTGGATGGCACAGGATTTAAATGGATCCTTTATCACAAGCGCTGGGTGATTCGTTTTCTTTGTCTGGAAGCTATTGTGAAATACTGAGATAAACTGTAAGTAATATATTGATTGACACTCTATTTTTAAAGTCATATAAAGGGAAAAATAGATCTAAATCAAAGAAAGGAATATTACAGTTGTGGTTGAAATAGTTTAACAATGGAAGATAAAATATCAATTGATAAGTTGGGAGAAAATAATTGGGCCACATGGAAATTTCAAATGGAACATTTATTGAGAGGAAAAGGCCTACGGAGCCATGTGACTGAAACAGAGGTATTAGCAGAAACAGCCAATGATCAAAGAAGAGCAGATTTCAACATGAAAAGGGAAAGAACATTTTCAACAATTGTTCTGAATATTCAAGGTACACAACTCTATCTTGTCACCTCATGTACAACTCCTAAAGAAGCATGGAATGTACTGTGTGCTCACTTTGATATGAACACACTAGCCAATAAATTATTCTTAAAAAAATAAGTATTTTCGATGTGAGATGAAAGAAAGCATGACGGTCCAGGAAGATTTGAAACAAATAAAGGAATTAACGGATCAGCTTGCTGCAGTTGGGACAGAAATATCAGAAGAAGATCATATTGTTACCTTATTGGTTGTCTGCTAGCTAGCTATGATACAATTGTAACAGTTCTGGAAACCAAAATTGATGATATCTCATTATAAATTGTGCAACAGGCACTGAATAATGAAGAACAAAAGAAGAAAAAGACCACATCAAATGAAACATCATCAACTGCATTAGCTACTTTCAGTAACTTCAAACCACATGGTACACAAGAAACAAAGAAAATGGGTAACAGCTTCAAGTGTTACAAATGTAGCAGAGAGGGACATATAAAACGTAATTGTCCAACACTGAAGAAATGGTCCACAAAGCTAAGAATATGGATATTAATGTGGCGGAAGATTATACTGATGGAAACAGTGATGTTGCCTTTGTAACAAACCAGGATAAAGGAATAGGAAATGGAGAATGGTTGGTGGAATATGGTGTGTCTAGGCATATGAGGAACATATTATTAAATTATCACACCTCAGCAAGTTGGGATTGGTGATGGAAGAACTGTTGAACCTCTTGGAGTTGGAAACTGTAAACTAGAAATGACATTTTAAGTCAATAATTTAAAGCATGTCACAATGCAGAGTGTTCTTCATATACCAAAATTAGCTTGCAATCTATTTTCATTAGGAGCTGCTGCTGAAAAAGGAAATATTGTCCAGTGTGGAGTTAATCGCTGTTACATCCGAGGTAAATCAGGACAACTCCATGGCATGGGTACAAGAAAGGATGATGGTCTATACCAACTGGACTGTAAGACCAGTGTTATTGAGAATGCCTCAGTAGTCTCAACTAGCAGCATGAATGGCTTGGATATATAGCATCAACGACTGGGCATGTCAGTGTTTCACAGTTACAGAAGCTTGTCAAGAGTGGAAATGTAAGTGAAATCAAATTCTAAAAGTCTGATGAAGCAAGTTTCTGTGAGGAATGCACTGAAGGTAAAATGCACAGGAAGCCATTTAAGTCATTGGAGAAATCAGATCAAAGGGAAGACTGCAACTGGTACACAGTGATGTCTGTCGTCCTGTGCAAATTCCGTCTATTAGAGGTATCAAGTACTTTAATACATTTATTCATGATTACTCAAGATGCTGCAGAGTGTATTTCTTGAAACAGAAGTCAGAAGTCTTTCAGAAATTCAAGGAATTTGAGAAGGTTTACTCAAATGAATCTGGAGAGTGCATACAAACTCTGCATACTATAACAGTGGGGAATATACGTCAAATGAGTTCCAGCAATATTATGAAGTCAAGAGGCATTCATCATGAGTTGTCAGTAGCATATTGTCCAGAATAAAATGGTGTTGCTGAGAGAAGGAACAGAACTCTTGTGGAATCAGCAAGAAGCATGCTGTCACAAGCTAAGTTACCAAGAATGTGCTGGGCGGAAGCTGTAACTACTGCAGCGTATCTGGGTAACAGAGTATCGGCAATAAAATATGGTAGTATGACAGATGGTATGTGAAGAAACCAGATGTAAAACACATGAAAGTGTTCGGATGTCTTGCATATGCACATGTGCCAGATGCGTCAAGACATTAATTAGACATGAAGTCTATGAATGTACGTTTCATTTGATATGATAACTGCACCAAGGAATATCGACTGTATGATGAAAAATCCTGAAATATTTTTAAACGGCGAGATGTTATCTTTAATGAAACAGAATTTGGTCAAGAGCCTGTGACATATGAGTATATCTCATCACGTGAACAGATAGTGGACCAATAAACAGAAATTAAAGCTAAAGTTAAGGCTGAACGACCAGTAAGAAACAGGAAAACCCCATCCATTATGGATATGATAAGTATGCTGATATGGCAGCAGCAAATGAATCAGTTTGTTACACTGTAGACTTATGCAGTATGTTAGAGCCAAGCACACAAAGTGAAGCAATGTCAAGTGACAATGCAAAGGAGTGGAAGTCAGCCACAGATCTGGAATTTGAGACTTTACAAGAAAATGACACCTGGGGTCTGGTGGAATTACCAGCTGGAAGAAAACCTATAGGTTGTAAGTGGGTATTCAAAGTTTAATATTTGAAATATTGGAAATATAGTGAGGTTCAAAAGTAGGCTAGTGGCTAAAGGTTACTCGCAGAATTATAGTCTGGATTACGAGGAAACCTTCTCCCCAGTGGTGCACTACGCATCATTTCGCTCCTTGATTGCATTTGCTGTGCAGAACAACTTGAAAATTCACCAGATGGATGTCATAACTGCATTTTTGAATGGAAACTTGGATGAAAAGATATACATAAAACAATCATAAGGCACCACTGTTCCAAGGAAAGAAAATCTTGTGTGTAAACTGGAAAAATATTACTGTATGGATTAAAAGAGTCACCACGCTGTTGGAACAATTCATTTTATGAACAGATGATGGAACTGGAATTTGTTCAGAGTTCAGTATATCCATGTGTTTACATAAGGAAGGGTGAAATTCTAGCAATAGTTGCAGTATGTGTGGATGATATTATTTTGGTTGCTGATAGTGATATAAAATAATCACTATAAAGGAAGCACTGAAGAAAAAATTCCGCATGAAAAGAATGGCTGTGTATGGTTAAATCAAAGACAGCATATCCAAACTATGCTGGTGAAATTTGGAATAACTGAGTGTAAGGCAGTTGCAACTCCATCAGATGTAAACGTGAAACTGCGAAAGGATGATGGTGTTAGCACTCAGGTTGACCGCAGTTTGTACCATTCGTTGGTAGGCAGCCTTCTGTATGCTGCAATGGGAAAAGGTCCAGATATTACATATGCAGTGGGAGTAATATCGAAATATTGTGCTCAGCTCTACACAGCACATTTGACAACAGCAATGTTACTTGAAAGGAACAGTTGATCTTAGTCTTAAGTTTGAAAAGGTACTAAGGCACGTCATTACTGGTTACTTAGATCCAGATTATGCTGGAAACGTGGTTGATAGAAAGACCACAGCAGAAAATATTTTCATTCAAGTAGAAGCAGATGTAAGTTGGATTAGCAAAAAGCAATCCACAGTGGCTCTGTCCACCTCAGAGGTGGGGTATGTAGCCTTGAGTCTTGCAGCACATTAAACAGTATGGTTGAAAAGACTACCGTAAGAAATAGGTTCCGAAGTTGATGACCCTGTTCTTATCATGGAAGATAACCAAGAAACAATCGCCTTGGCACAAAATCCAGTGAGTCATGCAAGAACAAAGCACACTGATATTCGTTACCACTTCACCAATGTGTGCAGAACGGATCAGTAAAACTGGAATATTGTCCCACAAAAAATATGACTGCTGACATTCTTATAAAGCCACTTGCTAGAAATGCATTTGAAAGGTTCAGAAATAATGTTGGACTGGTGACAATGGATAAATGAACCGGATAAAGTGACGATTATAATAACAGATTGAAAGTAATTGTAAAATATTTGGAATAACTGTAAGGTTATTGACGGTAATTGTAAGTTTGTGTAAAACTTAAAATTAAGTGGGCCTTTTAAGAATATTGAGATAAATGCTGGCACCTGTAGTTAGGATTTTTTTATACGTGTGTACTCGATGAATAAACATATATCAACAAACCTTACACTACGTAGGTAGATTCTGTGATAGTGCTTGCAAGCCTTGCATGTATACTCAGGCCTACTGACTGATACTTAAGAACTATCGCTTAGATCGAAAAGCTTAGAAGCACGCCTATATTAAAGATGTACATTTCTGCGACTGAAAGAGCCTAATCTAGACCTAATTATGTAATTAGATTGGTAAAAACACGAGAATCACAAAAACAAACACATAATTTGTAACCCTGTGATGCAATAAAACAATTCAACAGATCAAATTGTAGTGGGTGATTGTATGCACCATACCCCCACCTAAAATGAAGGGAGAAGTATCCCCCATCCCCCCAGGATCTACGCCTCTGTATGCAGCAATATAAGGTTTTGTAGTTTGTTATATCTTAGGATTTATTGTTGCAGATCTGGTACATATAATTTGTTTCCACTTTTTTAAAGAAACCCTTAAAAAGTACTCAAGCCCAATACAAAACTTTCTTTGAAAGACAAGGAATGTCTTTCAAAGTTTTCCCTTAAATTTACTACATCCAACACAACAGAAGGTAACCCATTCAAAAGGATAACCACCCTCTTTGTAAAGTAAAGCTGTTTCAGTTGACTATGCTTCCTACCATTACATTTTTCCAGTCATTCTCTCTAATATTAATCTTCTATAATTACAAACTAAAATCCTGTTTGCCTTAATATTAGCACTAGCACGTTGTGTGAATGGCTTAAGAGACTGATGAAAGAGTAATACCCTATCCAAACTTTGATTTAACAAAGTTTAAAATTTTCATCTAAGTAAGTAAGTAACCTTTCAAGACAAGCGTGCAGAAAAAAATACGATTCTTATCGCTCTAATTCATTCACAAGACACTTCCATTTTGGATCCCAAATATAAAACGGGCAGCGCGATACTTTGGGCATATAATTAATTATATTTTGCGATAGGTTGGTAGAGATCTTGATGAGTAATAAAATGAAATTAGGTATATTTGTACCCTAGCTTAGCACTGCTGGTGCACAAAATTATAGTTAATAAAAAGGAAAATAAATAAATCAATAAAGACAAGTATAGATCAATATATATTTGAAATCTAACCAGATATAGTAATATAGATAGTTTGAACTATTGAAACAAGAAAATCAAAACTACAAAACTGAGCTATTTAAAATTCAAAAACTTTGCATCTACTTTGATTCAGACTAATATGATTATAGTGGTTTCTTTAAAGTAGAAAAAACATTAAGACTTTAAGTAACTCAGTTTTTGCACATTTAACTTTCTTGTTTCGATGATATTTGTTGCGTTAAAACTTTCTACAATAATGTACCTAGTTAGGTCACGTATATAACGAGTTTTGCTTGTTTTGTAAAATATAAAAGTACATATATATGCCCTTCAGTGACACAGCGGTATGTTCGCGTACTTAAAAAGTTAAAAACCAGGTTTCGATACTCCTGGTGGGCAGAGCATAGATAGTTTATTATATAGTTTTGTGCTTAATTCAAAACAGCAAGTATATATATATATATTTATTCTATTAAGAATACTTATCATGCTCTCAGTCTCTTCAGTATAGTTACTTTTAATCCCGAACCAGACTTAGTTTCTCAATTTACTACAAACAACAAATACTTATACACCATAATAGTAATTTTTTTTTAATTAGGAAATTTAAAAAAAAATCATGAACTTTAACCTCCTTGCTAAACTTTGATTCGTCTAGCAGAACTAATTTTGAAATGAGTTTTATTTCAACAATGAATTTTATGAGTATGTTAACCGTATAGCAATAAGAACTAGACTACCCCCGAATTTTGTAAACCTTTATTGCTGAATATATTAAAGAACGTATGTTTACACAGTATGAAATTTTTCATTATCCCTTCCCCTTTTACAAAAGATATAGTGATGGCATTGTACATAAATAACTTTTATCCTTCATTGGCCCAGACACATAACATTTCTTATCCATCACAATCATTTCTAGATAATTTTAATAGTACAACTTCCAATGAAACCACAACCACTGCTCATTATGAACCCACAGACGTCTGCAACTATTTTAATTTTTATTCTATCCATACAATACATATTAAAAATAATATCGCAAAAACCAAATTAATTGGGTTATAGATCTAAACTGTATAGCGAGCCTCATGATTGTCCATGCTACAGAAATGGAATTCCTTTTTCACTATTTGGCTACTTCCAACAGATTCTGGGGAGAAGCACACAGCTCTTATGCATATAAAGAATACAAATCATTTTGATTTCTCACATAATCAAACTTTACACTTGCATAACAAACAAAATGGAAATATGTTTTTTTTTTAATTTTGCCAACATTGAAAACTCTATAGTTAACAGCAACTTACGAAAATCATCTTAACAAACAAAAATATTACTGTTGGTGGCTATCCTGGTAACAAAAGACGCTGCGACAAATATGCTTACATTTACCCAAGAACATCCGTGCAGGGCCATATGTTGAGTTCCTGTATTAGGATTAACTCAACTGCATGAAAATGTGTCGTTTATTCTACTGTACGTACGTGCTGTTGAAACTTACACACATAAAAAAACACTAGATTATTAGCAAAATGTACCCGAAAACACTTCAGACATGATGAATTATGATGCAGGTAAACTAGTAACTCGATAGTTTGATTTGCAATCATATCTTTGAAAATTTTAAAATACTTGTTCTGAGAAAGGTCCCTACGGACAAATACAGCAGCGAGCTACAAATAAACAACAAAAACAGTATAATTGCATTTGTTGTTTTTCAGAATTTGTAGTGCGTACTGGAAAGATTTAATCATTTGGTTTTATATGTTCGTTCACTTCTAGCATTAAAATATATTCTATGCACTAATATGCATAACAGAAATTAAATAATGACTCTTACAAGTTGGCGAAGTATAATTACAATTATGCTTGTTATAAGGCATGAGTATTAAATCAATCATTTGTTATTGTCAAATGACTTTCGAGTTGTTCGTTTGTAGCTAAACACAAAGCTACACATTGGTCTTCCCGTGCTCTGCCCACCATTGGTATCGAAATCCAGTTTCTGACACTATAATTCTGCAGACAGAGCGCTTTATCACTGTAAGACACAACTTTTAAAATGTATCATTTAATTTACGAGTTTGTCGTTTAACTATTTATATCCGAAGAAGAGCATTGCTATAAACCTTGTATGAACAAACGAATATATTTTTAGAACGATAAAATTGACATATTATTGTATATGACGAGTTAACCTACTAAATACTTTTGTTTCCATACCCCTCTAAATTTAAAGATTATTGTCTTTTTTGTTACCAATGTCATTGTTATTGTTAATTGTAACTGTCTATTGAACTTTGTGCCCGCTTTGTTAAAAAGAAAAAGAAACGAGAGAAAAGAAGAAAAAACTAGCAGAAGTACTCATGAGATTTATAAAACTATACAACATAAACACACATGAAATAACATGTCCTTTAGAAAAACTTCATAAAAAAACAACTTACTTTCAAACATTTCTTTCTCTCGTAAAATAGTACTTACTGTTTAACCATAAGTACATAAATACGCTATTTTAACAATTTTGATTGTTGTGCCATCTATAGCTGACAGACTCAACAGTTTCTTCGTCTTTGATTGGATAGTTAGAAACGAGGCGCACAGTTTAAACCCTCTTATTTTAATCTTTATTTTTTATTCCCATTGCGAATAACTATGAGGAGCACGATTTTAATGAAGTGAACGGTAATTATTTGCTTATATTTTTTAATCTAACGCCTTAAGTTTTTGAAGTTTCTTTGTTGTTGTTCCTACATCTTCGCATTCGAATTTAAACCTAAAATCTGAAGTAGCGATTAAGAAGGAGCTTCTACACTATAATAATATATCAACCATCAATATTGTCAAGTTATTGGAACAATGGAAGAAAAGTTTAAGTTTGGAGTAGGTCAAGAATTATTTTATAAACGTTGGTAAAAGTTGAGAAATTAAAATGTAAAAAAAGAGAAATCTTTAATAAAAATTAACTTTCAAAAGTGAAAGTAGGAAGGTGTGTCTAGAAGTAGAACATATGATATTATCTGTTTAATGCACACTATAATGCGTTTCACTTTCAAAGACATTTTAAAATATTAAATAATAAATTAACCTTTAAGATTAACTATTCAAGGTTAAAGTCTAGGTCTACTTTGTAAGAGGCTTTGAATTTGGAAAGGAAATGACCCCAGTAAGAGATTCTCTAAGCATGTTGACAAATTAATTTATGTGGTGAGATTTAAAGGAAAAGAAAACCAGAATATAAAGATAATCATGTTAGGATATTGTAAAAACAAGTATTTAGTGGAAAGTACTAAACTGTATCTCAAAGCTAAATGTGCAAGTAATTTGAGTTCTAAGGAGTTATTAACTGGATACAAAGAGTTTTTGAGACTAAAAAATACAAGGGTGAAAATTTGCTAGGAATGCTTTTGTATTCTAGATGTGAAATAGATAACTTTAAGAAGAGTACAGGGAAAAAATTACTAAAAGCTTTTATTGACAAGGTATCTGGAGGATAAGTAGGATAAAAGCTTCTGATTTCATTGTACTATATTATGAAAATGGTAGCATGAGACACCACAAATTAAGATAATATGTTTTTTAAACTAGTGATTTGGGTTTAAGTAATTAGAGCTGACACCTTGTAAGAGGGGAATCAATTTTGGGCTAAAAGGACTAAATAGACTTTATAGAGTCATATGTGAATTTTCCATTTCTTAACCCTTAAACAGTAGGAATGTTGTAGGTAGTAGCATCAGTTGATGATGGCTGCTGTTTATGGGTTAAACTAATGTTCTTTCATCTTGTTATTTTCAGAATATAGCATAAAGCTTAGAATATCTTTGTTTTTTCAGTCAAATTAACTGAAGAAAATGTCTTCTAACATGAAAACTATGAAAGACCTGAAATGGAAGATACCTTACTGATGAAACAATGTATTCTAATATATATGAATAAAAGTATACTCAATTACCTATACCCATCAATAGATCAATTTTCAGTTTTAAGTAGGTTGCTTGCTCTAATTGGAAGTTAATATTTAAAAAGTTTTCATGCTTGTATTACTAAAGAGAGTACAGAAGAGATTTTCAAGTTTTTAATGTTTTGTTTCTATAAAATTCTATTTGTAAGTTATATTTAAATGTAGCTGTTTTAATAATATTTCAGAAACATTTGTAGAATAAACTTTCTGTCTCTGTCAAAATTTATTCTAAATACTTCAAGAAACTAATCAAATAAATAATATGGCCTTTATCTTTTAGTAGCATCTTACACTAGGTGTTTTCTGATCATTTGAAGATTATTGCTAATGTGATACCCATATTCAAAAAGAAGTATTTAGAGGTGATCTAGGAACTAGAAGACTGCTTCATCAATTGAAGGCAACTAATTTCAAAGGTCAACCATCTTGTTAAAAAAATAAAATTGTCTATATTGAGATTGTTCTCTGCTCTGTCAAAATTGATATTGGTGCTCATCAGCCCTGCTATTGTCCTCATGAAGTAGACAGATATTTTAAATTTCCTTGACAATCACAAAAATCTCACTCAGATTCTCTTTACGATTTTTACTTGTTCTTTAACAACAACCTTTATTTTTAAGATATCACCCTTGTAGTTTCCCCTTACTCTAATGCTTGTTTAGCTAGATATATGTGTTTATGGATATGAAAGACTACAACTAGTTTTTTTATTGATGGAGTAAATGATGGTTGGTCATTGTATTTTGACCAATGTTCTGTAGCAGGAAAAAATGTACAAATCCTGTTCTTTATCAAAATATAAATATTTACATTGTAAAAACTTAACTGTAAAATGGAAGATAAAATGGTTTGGATATTTTATTCCATATTGTAATTTCAGATAATTAAATTTTAAACTATATATAATAACTGTTACAATTAATTTCATGGATATTGAGGACGTCTGAGGCTGCAGAAGAGTTATTAACATGTTGAAAAGATAAAGTTGAATTACTAGAATAATGCAGTGTCATGTTTAAATCAGTTAAGCTGTGAAAAAAGATGCGAGACTTGTTCATCCTGAAGTATAAACAAATGTGAGGCTTGATTCAGATGTTAAACATATTTATAGATTTGGAGAATCTATGCATACAGTTTTAATTGAAAGAGAAGGATATAATATGAACTTAAATATTTGTGGTAACCTGTTTAAATGTTCTTCAGCTTTAACCTCTTCAGTGTCAGGCTTTTGTTTTGCTTTTCACATATTAATTAAACAGAATTTCAAATGATTTATTATATTTTTGCACAAAACATCCTCATTAAATGTTGCATATCTGGATTTATACATAGTGTCTATATTATTTCAATGAAACTACAGTAGGAGTGCTCTTCTCCAGTGCTTTTGGTAAATAATTCAGAAAAAAAAACACTTTAGAGAGCAGCAAAAACAGCATTTCTAATCCTATTTAACATGTACTTATTCTAATGCATAACATGCAAATAACTTTGGACAGATCAACATATAAGAAATGTTTTACCTAATTTAATATGGGCAAATATGTTTTGAAATGTGGAGGGTGTCCAAGTTATCTTCAGAAAATTTTAATTTGTTTTTCAGCATTATAAGCAGTAAATATAGACACACATAAGTTGACATTCATATTTGTAAAAATAGCTCACCTGATGTTGCCAGTCTGTGTGTAGTTAGTTTTTTAAAATTTTCTAAGATGTATTTTGATGGTGTGAAAGGTAATATGCATGCGCATGCGTGCAAACACACACACACACGCGCACACACACACACACACACACACACACACATTTTAATGAAATTAAATGCATCCATAAAGCTGAATAAACAAAATCATGAAGGACTGTGTTAAAAACAGCAAATCTCAACCTCTGATTAATTATATTGTAATATACTGTGTTATATTGTAACTTGTACCATACGGTCCTTTTTAAAAAATATGAAGCATATTTTGTTTCACATTAATGCATTTTGCTTATTGCTTAAATTTATGGTTATATTTAAATAAATATAGACTGAATAAAGTCTTTTATTTATTTTTCCTGTGTTTCCTATGACATAACATTGTTTGCACCTATTTTTAGAAGTTAAAAAAGTAGAAGTAGGCTTATATCCTTCAAAGTATTTTGTAGTTTGCATGCTAATTTATTTTTTTCATCCATTAGCTCAAGAATATGAAAGATTTGAAGCAAATAAATAACTATTGTTTGTGCCACAAAAACCTTGTTATTCATAATACTGAAAAAACTCAAAGTATGGGTACAAGGGACAGAGATAAAAAACCAAAATATGTGGAAACCAACTTGAAATCTATGCTACATTGGACTGGTTCAACTCCTAAAAGTCGATATAACTGTACAGCTTTTTCATACAGTACTGAAAATCAGTGTTCAGATGATAATCATAATATATTACCATCTATCTCTAAAAATCTTGATGCAGTGTCATCCACAAAAAATACTCCAGCAAAGTCTGAAGCAGTGGGAAAGCAGTTACCTCTCACAAAGAAGGCTATGAGTGAAAACTCAGCTGATGCACCTTTCAATCCATTTTACATAGAACCAGACACACTACACTTGCCAGCATTCTCTCCATCTGTATTTGCTACGGTAAAGGGAGACAAAAGTGAGGAGGTAGGTTATTCTACACATGTTTATTGACTTTATAAAACTTAAATACACTTTATTCACTACTCAAGAATGTTAGTGGACAATAACTTTTGTATTTATGGAAAAACAATGAATAGTAACAAACTGTGAGGAGTCCAAAGTTAATTTTATGCAAAACAATTGTCAGGTAGTTGGTTATATGACGACTAGCACATTTCAGTTTTGTATTAAATTAAAGGAAACTGCATTTTCAGTTAACTGTTTAAATACACCAGTTTTTCTAAAGAGACCTATACTAATTTTGAAGTATATCAGGACTTCAACAAAAACATTTTAACATTTCTAAGTGCTGATCTAGTGCTGATGTTTGGGTATAGTGCTCATGAAATGCTGGCATTGTTGCAGTATCCTTGTTTGGCATTGTAGTGTGGCCCTTTGTAGGGCTCCATGGTGGATGGGATCAGTGGGCACTAAAATATTCCCATTTTTTTGTGGATCCTTCAAATTAAAACCTAAATAAAATAGTGACAAAACAGTCCATAGCAATCTTCAACATCTGTAATACCTGTTGTACCTCATTTTCTTGTATACATTCTCTTTCAGACAAATTTTTAGGGCAGATGTCTCCATTTTTTATTCAGCAGGAATGAAAGGGACTTGCTGTCTTTTCAAAGTCAGTAAAGCAGCTTTCCTCTGGTGACATATTGATGGAAACATCTACATCTCAACACAGTGAACTCCTCTTGCATTCAAAGGTGATTGGAGATATACCTGTTGAGGTTATGCCTCATGCTACTTTGAATTCATCAAAAGGAATTATTGTTGAGATGGATTTGAAGAGCATCCTTGAGTTAGAGATTCTCAGTGGTTTTATTACCCCAAAACGTTTTTGCAGTGAGTCATATCTCCACTCCTAAAGGTGGAATTATGGTGCCAACTAATGTCTTCATTCTGACATTTACATCACTGCATCCACTTGCCACCATCAAGGCAGGTTATCTTAATTGCAAGGTATGGCTATCCATTCCAAACCCTCTCGGATGTTTCCAGTTTTAGCAGTTCAGTTACTCTCATGCATCGTGTTATGGTTCCTTGACGTGTGCTCGTTGCAGTGGCAAGGACCATGATGCCTATTAGTGTGAAACAGACCCTCATTGCATTAATTGCAATGACTCTCACCCATCCTACTTTCATTCTTGCCCAAATTGGTTGGAAGAAAAAGAGGTGCAGCTTTTTGAAAACAATTCATAACATTACTTATGCTGAGGCTCGAATGTTGCTGTCCACCACTTCATCATGGACACATGCTGCTGCACTTCATTCTAATACTGCAGTGGGAATGCAAACAGATCTCTCTGTGCTTTAAAAGAATTGTTCTTAAACCAAATGAAGTCTTTTGACCTCCAAAGTGAAAAAGTTGATGAATCAACTTCAACACCCCTCTCTGCCCTTTACATACATTCCAACAAATCCCAAGATCTACTTTAACATCTACTTCTAACTTCTATCCAGTTTTTTTGGATACTGGGCCATTTTGTTATTCGTGGGAATGAGCTCGTTGACACTGTAGCTTAATCTATCTGTTCTGGCACTATCACTGCTGTGTCTGTATTCTATACATGGGCTGTGGTCATGTATTCAAGGCTTGGCTCCATGCCAGTTGGGAGTCAACTTGGAGAGAGCAACGTGAAAATAAGCTTTTCTAAATAAAACTTTATTGGTCTATGGTCATCTTGCTTTCATAAGGAAAGGAAAGAGATATACACTTTTTGAAATTGCCTCATATGATAGTAATGACCTATTGATTTAGTTAAGAATAAGCAATTGATGACTACATTTACCACATTGCACTAAGAATACTATGCATTGAATTTTAAAATCATTAGTTCTATCATATAAAGGAGATGTTGCTTGAAATATTTCTTCTGGTGAATGACAGTTCTCTTGCACATGCCTTTACATACTCAAATATGTTACAACTTCCTGATACACTTGTAGCACATCTTTAATTTAGAAAATATCACATTTTGACACAGCACGATGTTGTTTTGAGTATTTCAAATTATTATTGAAATACATGTCGTTGTTGTTTTGAATTAAGCACAAAACTACACAATGGGCTATCTGTGCTCTGCCCACCACAGGTATCGAAACTTGGATTTTAGCGTGTAAGTCCGCAGACATACTGCTGAGCCACTGGGGGACTGAAATACATGTCATAGTAATAATTTTATTAAATTTCTAATGCCTGTTATTTTGACTGCCTTAACCTCCTTCAATACTTCTGTAGACTAATATGAAGTACTTGTCAGTGACACCACTTTACTCCACAATTGGAACTTAAAACTGGCAATATTACTAAAAAATTTTGGCTTCCCTCTAAAAATTTCATTGGTGGTATGTGAGTAACTTCCACACATACTGTAGATGAAAGGAACTCTTATGAAGGAGTGAACTTTGCTTCCTGCAGATTATTATAGGGTTTAAAACAAGGTATAGCTTGCATTAGTGTCCAAGTGCTCTGACCAAAAGAAATGTCAACTGGAATGCAAAGTCTAGCATATCCAAATGATCATTTATTGGATATGGTCTTCAGTAGTAGCTATTTTCATGTTAGATCGCAACTAGTTTTCTGAAACTTGTTTTGCATGAAAATAAGTTTGGAGATGCCATTGACATTATGTAATAGTTGGCAATCTTATCAGCATATAGCCAATATTTATTGAAATGCAAGTTTAGTAAGTTCAAGATATGGGAATGTAGACTTGTTTTAGATTTAGTGTAATGCTTCATATTGCACTTGTAGGAGATTTAATAATTTTCATTGTTTTTCATAATTAGAACTGTTAATAAATTTGTTTTTGTAATCTATAAGAAAATGTGTATTCTTGAATATTGCATTTTTTTTTACAAGAAATTTGGTTATAGAATAGAGATTAAGTTTACTTGTCAAAGAGAAGAGATAAGGTCTTTATAAAAGAAGCAAAGTTTTATTATGTTATAACTATTATTAACTCCTACAAGACAAACGTAGAGTTTAAACCTTTGTAGTAATTACAGTATACCCTGAAAAAAATAAAACTAAAACAGTTAGTACTTGGTAAGTAGTTGGATACTTTAGTACAGAACTAAGAACTTTATGCAAACATCAAAACCTTTACCGCTAAATAAATTTAAAATTTAAAATTACCTGAATAATAGTAACTTTGAGGGACTGATTGCTCTGTTGTCACATTTTCATATTTGTGTCAATTCATAATTTGTAAGCATAATGACTTCATGACTGACCATGTACTTGAATTCTCATCTTAGAGTTCATACACTTGATCATATAGATTTAACAGATAAAATTCATATTTATATTATTCACATCATGACAACTTGTACTATGTGAATTAATTTTCTGTACATCTTTCAGACTAAACCTTTCAGATGGTCCATTGACCAGTTGGCTGTGTTAAAACCAGCAGATATTGATGAAACATCCCAACAAGATGCTTATTGTGTGTAAGTATTCTTTATGGTTAGTTTATTTTTTATTTTTCAAAGACAAACATTACTCTTTCTTTTTCTTTTTTTAATTTGAAATTTTTTGCAACCAAAGTGGAATAATTTTTCAATTTTGTTAACCCTCAAATTATTTCTATACCAATTGCAATTAGTGGAGCCCACATGTTACAATAATGTTTAACATCAAATGTCATGTTCATGCCAGTTCCAATAATCAGTATGAAGCACTGATCCAAAATTGAGAAATGGCTTAATATTTGGTCAAAAAAAAAATAAAAAAGGAAGCATGGTTCAGGCAATAATCATGTTAATTGTCATATTTTTTTTACTTTTATTTAAATTAATGTGAGGGGGTTTGTTCAATACAGGATTTTTAATAATATAAAAGTCATTGGTGCATAAAGTTTAGAAAAGGTGGTAAAAAAAACTGGTGGAGTCTAAAGTATTCTATGGTTAAACTAGATTAAAGGCATGGTTTGTGGTTTTCAGTAACTTTATTACTGTAATTAGATTGTTTATTCAAATATTTCAAGAAGGCTGAATATAAAAATACTGGAGAATAACATACTGAAGAAGGCTTTTGATACTAAATACCTACACAGTGCAAAAATTAGTCCTTGAGTTTTATGTCTATTGTTGTAAACTTTCAATTTGTTTATTTTATTTATTGTTTAACTCAGGAGAGAAAAGTAGCTAAAACACAATTTTGGAATTCATTTACTTAAATGCCAAAACAAATATCATAGTTTTAAACTATAGAGACATAACCTCCATCCTCCTTCGATGGCAGAGGTAATAAGGTTAGAATTTCTTAAGTGCAATAAAGTACAGAGAATGATATCAAAATCATTTCGTGTTTAAAGAACTTGATGTCTTGAAGTAATATATTTGGTATAATGTTCAATAAAATAGATATTAAAAGAAAAAATGAAGTCAGAAAAAGTCTTTTATGTATACTTATTTTGTTTTTTTAGGCAATATTAATTTTTATTTTTGTAGGGAAGATGAACTAGTAGAAGTAAGAGCACAACAGGCCATTGAGAAATTCTTCTCCCAGAAACACATTGTGCCATCTCCTTGGACAGCTCCAACCAAACACTTGACCTTCTCACCAAATTTGGCTTCTACAACATGTAAGTTACTTTCAATGCTATGTACAATTGATAAGGATGAATCATTGTTAAACACAAATATTTAGAACAAATACATATGGAATTAGAATAATGTTGTATGTTTCAACAAATATGAGCTGTTTCTAAAGATTAACCACATGTAGTGCACTGAATAACACTGTAAATTCTGTGCAGGATGAACATTGCATATCAGCAGTTGCTGAAACACTGTTTTTGCTCTAATGAACATACTTCACATAAATGTTTTCAGTATTATATCCTTAAAAACTGTGGTTAATGAATATATAAAGCACAAGATAAATGTAACTGATTTGGTTGAAAAATAGTATAAATGATCTAGCTTGAGCAAGTTTGTTATTTTCCAGATTACGCAAAATTAGACGAATCTCTGAACTCAAGTGAGCAATGTGTTGAACAGTTAAAAATCTCTAAAAAAGAAGGTAGGTGTGACTAAAGAAATGTTAGCATCTAATATGTTTTATTTATTTGTAACTAGAAATACTTATCTTCAAAAACAGTAATGTGTGATATTAAAGCCAACAGCAAAGATGCCCAACTGATGAATCAATTTATTTAATTAGGTTTCCTTATTACTGGTTTTATTTTCATTTTCAATGTAAGTAGCGAGCTAGTTCTGATTGAAAAAAAACAACAAAAAAAACCCCAAGAACAACAAAGTAATATGTTATGAAATTGTACACCTTAATTTTTAATTTCTGACAGATACATTACATTCTCATTCAGTGCTGCAAAATATATTCTCACAACCTACCAAGAAATCCTCACTTTCTCTACATTTCAACTTAGTTTAGCTACAATGTAGCATGCAACAACCCTTTACCAATAGGGGAATGACATTCTCCTATCACAGCTGACTCCCTCTTTACTGAAAATGTACATTATTAAGAGACCTCCCAGGGAAAGTTTTTCTTTCAGTTTACCTTCTCTGGGATCTAAACATCCACTTACATGTTTGCTGTGTGTGGTTACCTGTGAATGGGAGGAGAGGATTCTGGGGTTTGAGGGGTCCAACCCTAATGTGCTGCTTGAGCCTTGAATTCCTGTAAATGGGTAACCTTGAAGTGGCCCCCGAGGGTCATTTGGCTGGTCCAATAAGGCTAGTGTCAACCAATAACCAGTGTTGGATGTTCTCAAGAAGCTTCAATCTGGTGATAAATTGGTGGAAGCATCCACATTTCAACACAGTGAACTTCTCTTGCATTGAAAGGTGATTGAAGATATACCTATTGAGGTTATGCCTCATGCTACTTTGAATTCATCACAAGGAATTATTGTTGAGATGGATTTGAAGAGTATCCCTGAGTCAGAGATTCTCAGTGGTTTTTCGACCCAAGGAATTTTTGCAGTGAGTCATATCTCCACTCCTAAAGGTGGAATTATGGTGCCAACCAATGTCTTCATTCTGACATTTACATCACTGCATCCACTTGCCATCATCAAGGCAGGTTATCTTAATTGTAGGGTATGGCTATCCATTCCAAACCCTCTCAGATGTTTCCAGTGTTAGCAGTTCAGTTACTCTCAGACATCATGTTATGGTTCCTTGACGTCTGCTCGTTGCAGTGGCAAGGACCATGATGCCTACAATTGTGGAACAGATCCTCATTGCATCAGTTGCAATAGCTCTCACCTGTCCTGTTTTTGTTCTTTCCTTGAATGGTTGGAAAAAGAGGTGCAGCATTTGAAAATGATTCAAAACATTACCTACCCTAAGGCTAGAAACTTTATTTCCACCATTTCATCTCAGACAGTTGCTGCTGCACTTTGATTCACTTCTATGGTGGAAGTGTAAACAGATCTCTGCCTCCCAAAGAATTGTTCTCAAACCAAATGAAAAGTTTTTTGATCTCCATGGTCAAAAAGTTGATGAATCAACATCAACACCCATCTATGTCCCTAACATACATTTCAGCAAACCCCAATATCCACTTTCTTTGAATCTGGGTATGGACATTTCCTCAGGTACATCTCCCACCCCAAGATGCAAACAAAACAATCATTCATTAACGTTCTCAGTTGTTGTAATTCCCTTCCAACAACAAAGACCTGTGCAATTGGCCCAGGGCAGGATCCATGAAGGTCAATAGACCTCCATCAAATAAAGACAATGATGAAAAAAGATGTGATAGTAAAGGGATCTCCATCCAATTCATAAATAAAAATTGCCTCCTTGATGAAAGGTTGTGTTATGGATGAGTGCATGGAGAGGTGGCACTGTTGATTGATCAGTTTGTGCCCACCCTGGCCTTGCCACTTGACACACCCTTGGAGGCTGAAGCCATCAGTGCTTCCTTGGGTTATACCATCATTGTTTGTTCTCTCTACCTGTCACCTGGAGAGACATATGATCAATCAGACCTTGATGCTCTTATTGAACAGTTGCCATCTCCAATTTTAATCCTAGGGAACATTAATGGATATTATCCCCTCTGGGAAAGCTCTGATGTTGATGGGAGGGGTTGCTCTGTAGAGCGTTTGCTGTCTAATAACAACCTTTCTCTTTTCAGTAGCAGTTCTTTTACTTATTTTCATGCACCGAGTTGGTTTTTTACTGCTATTGGTCTCTGAATTTGCTACCCTTCATTATTCTCCTACTTTTCATGGAGAGTTGACAATAACCCATAATGCAGTGATCATTTTCCTATAATTTTGAGAGAGACAGGCTGTGGTCAATGCCACTCAACCCACATGTCCCAGTAGAAGCTGGATCATGCAAACTATCCCTCTTTCACTGCTCTCGCAGAACTTGATCCTGTCATCATCTGTAAGCTGTCAATAGACGAATGTGTGGCAGCAGTGACTGACTGTATAACACAAGCAGCTGCTCAATGTATTTCTAAAACCTCCATGTTTTCAATATATCTTTGTCTGTGGTGGAATTCTGCCTGTCACAGGGCACAGAAGGCTCAGAAATGGGCCTGGAATACTTTCCATAGATATCCCACACTATTGCACTGCATCACTTTCCAAAAGGCCCGTGCACATGCTTGGTGGGTAAGATGTGAAAGTCAGTAGGAATCTTGGGTTAAGTTAACAACTAGCATATTTTCTGTCACCAGTTCCAAAGTCACATGGGACAAGATTTTAAAAGTCAGTGGGCAATATAATTCTGTCCCCCCTTTCAATCTTGCTTTCTGATGCCCAGAGCATTGCTGATACTCTATATGATGAGTATCTAGTATCTTTTTCCAGGTATCTATCCATTCTGCTGCTTTTTCCACCTTCTTAGCTATCATGACTCAGGCAGAGGAATCACCTATTTCCTCTCAAACTGATTGTCTATGACTATAATCATTCCTTTACACTGGTGGAACTCAAATAGGCCCTTAATCAATCTGGTAGTACATCAGTTTGACCTGATAATGTACACTAGGAATTTCTGTACCATCTACTTGGGGAGTGGATTGATGTTTTATGCTAAAGATACATCATTCTCTTATTTGATCAAACCTCAACTATTAATCACTGGTCTATGGCTCTGCCAGACCCTCAGCCTTAAAGATACTGGACCCCATTCATCATCAAAGACTTTGGCTCTGTACTGAGGCTTTCTGCACTTCCCCAGTTCAGAGCTTATACATAGTTTCATGAACCTTCTTTGCACCCCTGCCATTTGCAACATTCTTTACTATGTTTTGAAACTTCATTCCTTACCAAAACATCCTTGTTGTGTTTTCCTTCCTTAATAGGCCATACTTTTTCAGAACAGACGATCTGCCATTGCTCCTTTTGATCTTCATATCCAGGCACAGTTGTATGAATTGGGTCTGTCCTTGGATAACAATGCTGTATTCACTGGTCAGCCCATCCCACCATGGCTTCTTACAGTCCCCAAATGTGACCTATCTTTAAGACATCTGGAGACATCTCTGCAGTCTATGTTGTGTTAATTTACAGGTTGCAGAGTGAGTATGGATTGTTATCAAGTCTTTGTTCACTGCTATTCAATCAAGACTTAACACACATTAATTCTCAAGCTTTTTTAGTAATTGAATTTTAGTGTACTCCATCTGGAGTTGGATGCCACTACCCTTATTTTGGTTTCCAGTACATCTTCCTTTGTCTTCATCACTAGACGCTTTCAGTCGTGATTGGTATAACCTTTTCCAGTATGCTATCTTTGTATGTCTTCTTTTTTGGATTTCATCCATTACATTCTATGTAATGTCCACCTGATAACACCTTACTGGCCAGAGTAAACTTGGTTTCCAGACCTTACTCTCCTCACCATTTTCTCTTTCCCAGTCATTTCTATCTTAACCTCAGTTGAGTGTTTCATTCTTAATTGCTCCACTCTAGTTTCACAAAGTTTTATCTGGTCCCTTACAAAGTTGTCTGGACTATCCACACATGGAATTTCTAACTTTTCTTATTCCATATATCCTTCATTCATGTTATACCCAAAAAAATGGCATGTTTATTGGTGTTTGTTATTGCACTATAATTACTTTCTTTCCTGTCCATATATTTCTTGTCTCCAAATAGTTACCTGACTGTTCATCAATGGCTCTTCTTTATCTACAGTTGCTGGTTATTAAACAACTTTGGCCAGTGTGCTTTCCTCCCCTACTAGTTTATTTTATTCCATTCTTTCCAGATCCTTCAACATCCTCCTATGCTCCTTGCAGATTGGAATCTTCATGTCATTCTTTACACCCTCACCCAAACTCTATTTGAACCATTGGTTATTTGCTTCCTATACCTTTATAACCTATTTCCTATTCCTTTTGCCTGTGGTTGTTGGAGGTTGGAGGTTTTTTAACAATAATGTAACATATTTTCTTTATTATGTCAGCAAATCATAGATGGAAAAATCAGTATAAAAATATTGTTGTCCTATTTTATATTTATTTTCCCATTCTATTCTGACTAGACTTCAATGTCTTCTGTATGTTCTCAGGCTTATTTTTCCTGCAGGTTTACCTTTCCTGTTTACTATTCCCCATTTATTTATTCATTTGAACCTTCTCAAATAGAGATTTCACTCCTCACCCTCACAGGGTGTTTATTCATCTTTATACCCTGAGTTAATGTTGTTTCCTGTTATAATAAAATAAATAAATCCAGAATGACATTTGGATGATAACTATTATCTTCATCTCCCTTTACTTTCACCATGTGCCATTTCTTCTTCATCTAAATATTGCATTTTGCCTGTAGCCAAACTATGTACAATTCAACTGTGAGATTGTACCTTTCTTTTTCTTTTATTTCTTTTCCCTTACAGGGTCACACCCTTCTTTTGTATCAGATACCACTCGGTGATGAGTGATCTCTCTCTCTCTAGGTATCATTTTTAATTACGGAACTCATTCTACTATCTCCTCTAAAGTTATTTCTGTGGAGGGTTTGTATTGGAATGGAGCTGTACCAGTCAACAAATATTCACTGTATAATCTTTCACAAATTTCAAATTAATTAGGAAACTCCCTTCATCATACTTTCTTCTGAAAGTTGGCTCTCAGAAGATATAGTTTGGAAGAAGCTGGACTAGCCAACATGTGGTAATAAGGAGCCCTTGTCTTACAGTGGATGAAATAACTGGATATACTGTGTGACAGGGATACTCCCATCTCTCACAGGTGAGTTTTAGGACATTTGGTGTAGAAAATGAGATAGATCAGCTAATTGATATCATGAGTGGCTGGGGAAAGCCTATCCTACAATCTCTTAGGCATCATTCCTTGTAGGTCTGGTTTTGAAAAGGAACTGAATCAGCTACATGTAAAGTTTGTTTGGTCTTAGATTTAAGTGAACTATTTTGTTGCACTTTCCTTCCATTTGTCACTCAGATCTTGAATTCCCATGTGACTGGTTTTGGTTATGAATCTGTATGTGTGCTTTGAATAGAACTTTATTATTTCTATTTCCTTTTTCCTAGTGTAAACTGCATGATATATACCCAGTACCACCTGGTTTTGGATTGGAGTTGACCCACTGAGTACAATCTGATGTGCCCTAGCCATTCTACACCATGGAACATGTCTATCTGTATATTGCATAACCTAATTAACTGGTTAACTACAATCTCACCATCTTCTGCAGGTAAGTTTATGGGAGATCTTGTTTGGAAAGGAGTTGAAGCAGTTTTCATATCAACAATCAAGGATGTGCTCCTCTTTTTCCAACCAATTTAACAGCTATTACTTTCACAGTAGGTGAAGAATATACCTGCTGCAGATTTAGTGTGGTTTTTCGTGAGTGTGTTTCTCTAACAATACAAGTTGTTCTCTGCAAGCATTCTTCAAGTGCTTTCTGAAAGTTACTTATCTTTTTAATTTGTGCACCAGTTCCTTCACTAAGTCAGTGTGCAATTCTGGCTATTATATGAGAGGAGGTAAGATATTTTATCAATAGTTAATATTTTCTTACACTGAAAATATATTTTTAATAGATACTTGCACTTCATGCCCTTCCTTTCCCATATCTGGTACTTCTTTTCTGCTTAATCTTGAAGTGAACACTGAGTTCTGCAGTAAAGTGGGAACCAGCTGAGACAGATGAGTGTCATTCTCCTATTGGTGGAATGTTGTTGCATATTTATGTGCATGTTACGACACAACTGAATCATGTTTAAAGTGAAGCATGGGGTAGGTGAGAGTTTCAAGAGTAGTGGTAAGCAAAAACATTTGAGCATAAAGAGAGCAGCACTGAACAGTAAAAGGTGCAACACAGTTGATAATCTTATCATTATCTTTATTAAGAGTAGTAATAATAAAATTGTTAACAGTTAAGTTATTAAATCATTAGAATAACAAGAATTGTTCTAATTATTTGAGACATTTTCTTTATGAAATTTTCATGCATCATATTTTGTCATGAAGGACTAAGTCTTTTGACCCAGAAAATAAATCTGACTTGAATTTATCACTAGCTTAACTGTGAAATAAGTATTCAGGATGGAACTACATTAATTAAAAAAATTGATTGCTTAAGTGTTAGTTTCTTTATAAAATATTTAAAGGTCAGAAAATATTTTTTCTTCAATTCTATTATTGTTAAAAAAAACTTTTTTTAAATAGTTTGAGGAGCCTTCTAGAAAGTGTTATTTTTTTCACTCTCAAGATTTAACCTTAAACTAGGAGTTGTATTTAATCTTTCAAAATTTGTTTGATATTTGAAAGAATGTTGAATATTAGAAGTATGTTAATGTGATCCTCTGTCAAAGAAAATCATTCAAGAAAGACATCCACAAGAGTACAAACATAATAAGAGTTTGATCCCTGTTACTGATAATGTATTAAGAAAATTTAGAAAAACTCCTTCAAAGAGAAGGCCTGATATGGCCAGGCTAAGGCACTCAACTTGTAGTCCAATTGTCACGGGTTCAAATCCCCATTGCACCAAACATGCTCAGCCTTTCAGCCATCGGGGTGTTACAATGTGAAAGCCAATCCCATTGGTGGTAAAAGAGTAGCCCATAAGTGGACAGTGGGTGGTGATGACTAGCTGTCTTCCCTATAGTCTTACATTGCTAAATTAGAAATGGCTAGTGCAGATAGCCCTTGTATAGCTTTGTGCAAAATCCAAAACAAACCAATCCTTCAAAGAAAGAAATTGGGTTGGTGAAGTAAAATGGACAGTGAAGATAGATGACTATTTTTTCCAATTGGAAAACAATTTTTGTTTTTCATTTCATCTCTAAAGATCATATGACCAATAAAGAATTTTTTGCAGGTACAGAGCAAGTTTTCTACACTAATTATGTATCTTTAAATCCGTCTAAACATGTTGAAGAATACAAGGACAATATACAGCCCTCTGACATGGGAGATGTGTTTCTTGAGCAAGCCATACTGGACAAATCTGTGTTAAAAAACTTTATCTTTTAGGATTAATAGAGTCATAGGAATACAGTCACATTAATCTCCAATAAATGCTTATATATTTTTTTTACATGTTAGTTAAAAGTGCAATCTGTATCGTATGTATGAACTAAAACATAAAATCATAAACATGATAACATTCATATGTGATATCTTGTAAATGAAAATATTAAATAATACAGTAGTGTCTTCTATTGTAACACCAACTTATAAAGGAAGTATATGAAGACTGCATGATGATGACGATAGATTTAGAGTTCTTTATTGCATTTAATGATGTATTATGTTCTGTTCTGAACAGATGTTATTTTTACTTTTAATACATAGTTTATTCCTATGGGAAAATTAAAAACTATCTGAGTATGTAAAGACTCTTGTTGCATAGTTAGTCAAATTTTGAGAGTTAGAGGAAATTCCCTATTTTTTGCATATTCCTTAGTGCATTATTTAATTATAAAATGTCATTATAACTAAATTTATACAATTAAGAGCTTAAATCTACTTGGATAAATGAATGTAGTTTCATGTTACATCACAACATTGGTCAAATTAACTGATCCTTATTGGAGATAGTGTAGAGAAAATAAATATAATTTTACTGAAAAAGTTTGAAATGTATTTAAGAATATTTGGGGATTATACAAAGAAAAAGTTGTTTTTGAG
Source organism: Carcinoscorpius rotundicauda (assembly GCA_011833715.1). NCBI lineage: Eukaryota > Metazoa > Arthropoda > Merostomata > Xiphosura > Limulidae > Carcinoscorpius > Carcinoscorpius rotundicauda. Next base: position 52,062,276 of record CM022399.1, on the reverse strand, counting down.
GTAAAGAAAAGTATATTTAATCTTAACATGAAAATTACTTTGCGCACACTACTCAAAATAAATACTCTGTATATTCATAGACAAATCTTTATTAGTTTGTTAGAAATACTTCAATAAAAAAATAAGATTTTGTATGTGACAGACTTGTATTGTTAATTGAAAGACTGCCAAATTTCATGATGTACACTATATTGAAAGTTGGAAGTATTAAATCTATAAAGACAAGTGTAAAAAGAAATACATGGTCAGTGAAACTTGCTGAGCTCATGTTGAGAGAGTTATAATGATCTAGAGCGCTTGTGTTTGTGCATTGAGCAAACTATGCATAATCAAATTTCCTTATTTGGCATAGTGTAGATAGCCTAGTTGCTTTGTGCCATAAAACACCAAACCTTGTTTGGCAGAAAATTGTTTGCTTTTATTTTTGTGTGTATAAGCAAATCAGTTGAATGAACCTACATTGTGTGAGGGTTTACTGTTTATGTGGTTTAAAATATTGGGTGGGAAAACTAAGTTTCTTTCACTCTTGTTATCTGTGGTTTTAAATTATTTACTTGACTATATTAATTGTGATTTCTTTAAATTTGAACACATTAGATGTGAATATATATACACAACAATCTTTTTTTCACTAATGTGTTAAGTAATATCTTGAGGTTACAATTCCACCAACATTTCTATGGGACTGACTGTGTCAGGTGATACAGGTAATGCACTTTGCCTGCCAAGAATCACATCAATGTTCTCTGTCTTATACTATTTGTTCTTGGCCTGGAACTATTCTGTACAGTTTTCCATATAGTTGACAAATTTTCTTCATTGAGACTTCTCACTCCAATAAAAGTACTGCCCTCACTCAGCACATTTTCCTTTGTTTTGTGAAATAAGAAAATTCGTTTTTACTGTAATTTACATTGTGTCCAGATTAATTTCCTCAAAACATTTTTTATTGTTTTTTTCAAATCTGTTCTGCATGTAGATCCTGACTGAATACTACATTATCACCCTATTACAGGTGATATAAAGAAAACCATTTTGTCTTGTTTTTTGAGTAATCATCCAATCTTTTCAGTTTTATTGGATCTTTCTGTGATATGTTATGGGACCTTAGTTGTAAGTATACAAAGATGAAATTCTTGGGTACTCTTAAAATGCTCTGGGAATTACACCTTTGAAGAATGTTCCTTCAGTTTGGGAGATCTGAGTCTTAGTGATTTATGAATAATGTTAGAAATGAGTTTCAGTACTGAGAAATATCGGCTGAGGTGCTTGGGGCCAATATGGAAACTTGTAAGGACCTGATTTTTTTAATAACTGAAACACTGATTGATGTTCTGGTGAAATTAGTAGCAGAAATAACAGCTAATAGAGCTCTAAGATGTTTATATAATACAAGGTGTAAGATTACAAAACTTCAAGAAAGTTTTAATGATTTTATACATGTATAAAACATTGAACCTTCAGAGTACAGTGTGTAAATTTACATCTGTGTTTTAAGACAGATATCAAATGGCTGAGAAATTGCAGAGACAAGCTAATAAAAATGTACTGTTCGAATCTTTTAAAACCAAGTGAAGGGTAGTTGTTTTTTTATTTAGGGACAGAGTGGAATAGAAATAAATGTTATGCTCATGTTTGAAACTGTTAAGGGCTTCCTTGTATTACTCTTAAAAAAAAAAAATTGGTTGAGTAATGGACTGCAAGAAAGATATCAAGAACTTGGATATTTTAGAGATGGTGAAATATAAGTTTTGAAGCTTGTGTCCATAGTTCTTTATCAGAATTACTTATTTAAGATTTTGGAACTTATGAAATGTTTTTTTTTGGGGGGGGGGGTGTTGTGTATGTTATGTTGAAGCTGTTTAAATGTTTGATAGTTAAGTGTACAAAAATTTGAAGTGACATTTAAGTTAGAACAGTTGTGTTGAAAATAACTAATTGACCAAATGATTTTTATCTTGTTATATTTTGGAACTTTGTCAAATATTGGTAATGTATATTGTTTTCGTAACATTTTATTGTTTTAGGAATAAAATTGCACAAAATAGTCAATGGTTTGAGCAGATTTTTTTAATATTTTGACTTGTGATGTAATTTATTTAGTATGTATTCATTGTTCACTTTGGAGAATTGACTTTTGATACTATAAATATTTACAGTAGCAATGTGTTTTCTTTTTCATACTTTTTCGATCTTTATGTGCTGAGTCACAAATTATTTTTAATTTATTTTCCATTTTTTCCAAGTGTGTTTTTTTATAAAATAACTTTGAGAAATAAATTGTATGAATTTTAAAAATTAAAACTGATATTTGTAAATGACTTGATCATTAATGAATTATATTTTTATTTCCAGTGTGGTCTCAAACTGTTTTGACTATACCTCCTGCAGTGGATCTGTTTGGTTTGCTAGGTGGGTATAAAATTTAGTTTTATGCTTAGTTCTCTTAAGATACAAGCTATACTTTGTATGTGTACTTCAGTAACTTCTAAGATATGTACTTAATGGAACAAAATAATTGTAGAAACAAATGCATATTGTCTTTTTAAGTATATATTGCTTGTAAAATAATTTTGTTATTATTGTTATGGAATTAAAAGATTATCTTGTCATATCCAGAGTGGTTTTCCACATTCAATGAGGAACAATCCCAACAAAATTCAAACTGTTCTGCAGGAAATGATTCGGAAGATGTCAGGGATTCTTGGAGCTCATCATCACTCAGACGGAAACTATTCTTCCAATCAGAAAATGAATATCCACCTAGTCCTGCAAGGTGAGCTTCATATTTAATGGCAGCAAAAAAATTTGCATATTTATCATAAATACTGATCTAAAGCTAGGAGAATTAACAGTAAAAAGGAAATACCATTATAATCATTTAACAGTATCAAATTTATAATTTATACTCTTTCCTTCCATAAAATGAGTTTATATGCATTTATCTACATTTAAAATGAAACTTGTGTATCTTATTTCTTGTTTAAACAGCTCTGATTTTCAGATCTTCTCAAAATATAATGTGGCTTTCTTTAATGGTACCAGTAGTATTGATGCAAGAATTATCTGTTTTTGTTGTTCAGTTTAAATATAAAGTAGTACTTCCTATTGTAAAAAAAGGATTTTCAGAAATGATGTTCCATATCAATAATCTCAAAAACGTTTTTCATAAACTGAGAGCAATAATTACCTAATTTGCAGTATCCCATTCTAACCAAAGTCAATGTCTTCCTGTAAATTAAGTTGCTTCCCAATGACAATACTAGATTCTATGGTGTTAAAATAAACAGGGAATAGGCTTGTCAGTATAAAAACATATGAAACTTGCATGCACATAAGATTAATCTCAGTAAAATAGGCCACTTAAAAGCTACATTAAACAAAATATAAAATTCTAATACAGTACATTAACTCCCCTCATATAAGCCCCCCCGCTAGTACAGCAGTATGTCTCCGGATTTACAACTCTAAAATCGGGTTCGATTCCCCTTGGTGGGCTGAGCAGATAGCCCTTTGTGGCTTTGCTATAAGAAAAACACACACACACAAACACCTCTCATATAAATGTTTTCCTTCCTCTATAGGTAAAAATTTTTTCACAAGACATAACCCCATATAACCCTCACTTGCCTTACAATTAAATTATTTAACTGTGTCTCATACATAAATAATTATAGGACAAACATTTACCAATAGGAATGCAACATGCACTGCTAATATGCAATTCTCTCAATTATACTCTACCAAACTATCACTTCTTGTTTGGCAGTACTCATGCCAAGACTTTTTGTTGTGTTTTTTTTTCACTTTTAACTTAGTGCATTTTTTACATTAACTTTAAAGTGGATGTTTATTTTGTTTTTTCAAAAGTTAACAAATTTTCTATATTTGTTTCATATTTTTTTCATCACATGGTTGAGTTTTATTCATTATTACACAATGAATTTCAGAGTACAACCTATCATTTCAAAGGTAGTATCTTCTGTTACACTTCCAGAAACTACAAGTGGGGGCGAGAACTCGTTTACAAATTTGTCAGCTATTTCATTGTTAATGGTGAATAGATAAACAACAACTGCTCTAACTTGATTTTTTTTATTATTATTTTGATCATTTGACTTTATCAATAGAACTGACAACAAAAACAGTGGTACTTTTTAAATAACTCTAGTTTAAACATAGTTTGTTGATTATTTTACTGATTTTGTGACTTTAATTTGAAGGATAAACAAGACTGGGTTTCCATCTACCTCAAGTAAAATATGCCATACTTCACATCTCAGCAATGCTCACACACCAGGGGTGAATATATAATTTATTTTTTTTAATTTTATCTGAGAAAAAAACATTTTGAGAACCAAGTGTAAGTAACAGCAAACTTACTATTGATATTAAAATAATGAACAAATTGTACTGATGAAAGCTGTATCCTAATAATTATCAAAACTTTATAGAAAAGATGAAAAGCTATTTTTCAAGAATATTTTAGAAATGTCATTCATGCCATTGTATAAGTAAATGCATGTGTTTTTGAAATTTAAGATGTAAAAGGTATGTTAGCAAGACAAAATGTTTTATGTGAAAAAGAATATTTTTTTATAAAATGAAAAAGTAAAAGTTTGAAAACTGTTACATATTTAAAACTTATTATAACTGTTTAATCTGTTTTGTAAAGACAAAGAATAAAAATATTCATCTTGCATCACAGCATGCATATATATCTTACTTTAAGAAAGCATTAAAAGTTTTTAAAGAATTTGAGAACCTAGCAAATTATGTTTAAACAGCTCTGAATGAGTAAAATTTGTATGAATTAATAAGAATGTTTTTTCTTGAATGTTGTACAAATCCTATGGTTATTTGCCATTGTACAAAATGTTAACTTCTTATCTTTAGACCCAGTTTTCCTCAAGTCCTATCACACCCAGGAACTGCAGTATATCTTTCAGTGCTTCTGGATGCTCTTTGTCTCCACCTTCCATATCTCCCATTAGAAAATCCATCTTTCACACACCATATACAGGTCATTATCAAACACTAGTATTTTAAGCATACATTGAATGTCCATGTGATGGAGGTATTGTAGCTGTAAAATTTGTTTAATATTCTAAATTTATATTGAAGTTTCATTCATTTTATAGTTGGAGGTATTCTTGTGGAAAGCGTAGTTCTAGTCATCAGAATTTTCTTTTGGCTTCTCAAAGTTAAATTTGTCATGTTCCTTTCATTAAATAACAATACACTGTCCCTTTCTTAAGATACATCAATGGAATGCTTTTTATCATTTTAATTGATTTTATATTTTGGTATTTCTAAAACTGTCTTTCAGCTTTGAGATCTGGTGTATCATCATCCTCAAGTAAATCCAGCAGTTTAGAATCAAAAATTCCTTCAATTTTTATAACTTCAACTGCAAGTAAGTATCTTGGAACAATGTAGATAATTTGTTGTTTTAATTTATACAGGTTTAAAAATGGACTGATTTCAGTTTTGAACTTTTGGAGAGAAAAATCAAGAATCCACAAAATCGGTGTGTTGTATTCAATAAAACTTAAAATGATCCATCTTTGTTAGTCAGTTGTTTTGCCTTCTGTCTGTTTAAAGTTCACATTTAAGTATAATTTTCAAAACATTCTTGAGAATGAAATTATACAGGTAGTGTAGAATTAAAAATCATTGTACATAATTCAATATTTCAAATAGCCTAGTCTACAAATAAGAAATATATTGAAACATTGCAATAGAATATGTTTAACTTTTGTTTATGGTTTCCCAACTTCCATGGTTTGCAGAATCCCAAAGAAGCCACTTTGTCGGCTTTGGGAAAATTAAAATATTTCCATAAATCCAATATTGCTACCATATCTCCTTTGCATTTTGGGCCATATTGTTTCTTCAGATGAAGTTTTGTTTATGGTTTATTAGCCTAATGGTGTACAGAATCTGGAGAGAGCTACCTTGCCAGTTTTATAGAAATTAAAATATTTTCATAAATCAAATATTTCTACCACATCTCTGCAGAACCAATTTTGAGCCATATTACTTCAGATGAAGTTTTGACACATTCTACACAATCATTGGTAACATTTTTTTTTAAATTTTAAATAAGGACTACAAAAAAGAAAAATTTTCATATTGTTTAAATAATTTAATAAATGTTAAGTGATTGAGGTAGATAAGTGTGTAGTATAGATGTTAATATTTGTTTAAATAATGCCACAATACTTGACTCGGTATAATGCTAATAATAAACAGAAAAAGTGATGTGAATACTGTTTATACTATTTGAATATTCTTCAAATACTGAAGTGGTAACACAGTTGTAGTGAGAACATTCTTTATCAACAACATAACTACATACAATATACAAAATCAATTATGGTGTTGTTAGCTCCACCTTCTATAACAGGATATGGTTTACTCGTTTATTTACCAGCCAAACTCACTAATGTCGATGAAACTACTGCTGGCTGTTTTGTTGTTCAACAGCTTTCTGTATCATTGCTGGTAAATGAGTTTTATCATTAGATAGGAAAGTTTTGATTTTGGGAATTGTTTAATCTTTGGGCAGGAGATAATTTATAATTACACCAGGATTGTTAATATACAGCTAATTGATAAAATAATTGTGGATCTTCAGTGTATCATCCTTTCATACACTGGGATTATTGAAGATGACTATGTGAAAATAATCATATTTTAGCAGTATGTCAAAGTGTACAGTGCCAGGATATCCAACAGTTGTCACAAAGCTGTTTCCAGAATCATTATCATTAATTAGTATACCATCAAACTTTATTGTATCTGCTCTCCAGGTTAGCACCAGATAAAGCAGCCAATTTCTTAACTTCCTGTAAATTTGAGCAGTAAAATCTCTGATACTTTTAATTAGAATTGGTGGCCATATTGGACATTTAGCAACTAATATACATATTTTCTAATTTTATCAATTTTATTTTAAACTTGCATAAAAATTAACTTTTTTCTTATGAAATATGTGTGAATTTTTTTAATCATGTCAAATCTTCATTTAAATGTAATTTCATGGTCAAAAATGAGTCTCCTGCAATGATATATGGCAACTGTATTAGATTTGTTATAAATATTGTACATTATCTCAAGGCTGCCAAGATTTTGATTCTGATTTTGTAAGCTAGAAAAACCAAGCATTTCTGGACATACTCTAGTGCAAGGTTTTGCTAGGAACTTGACTATAAATTGTGTTTACTTTGAAAAAAACAGTTACATGAAATGTAGATGTTTATTATTTTATCTTAACTTTCTATTCAGCAGGAAACCAGAATAATGAATCTAAAATCAAAGTAAGAACTGAGAATAAGCACAGTAACTTCAAACTTGTCCTTAGTAACCCTACTTGTGATTATGGTGCAATTCTTGGTGTGACAAATGGTGTGGATACATCCATAGGTAACACCTCGGTATCTGGAAAGTTTTCTTTAAAACCCCCTTGTGAATTAGCTGACAATGAAAATACTTGCTCAATGGAGAGTTTGACTGAAGAAAACCTGGAAACCAATGAGGCTGGTCCTGGTCAGTTTTCACAAGTTTGTACCTCAAGTAGTCTCCACGTACGTAGTTTGACACTCAATACAAATACAGAGCTGTTGCAAGACACTGGTTATCAGACAGGTAGTTTTCAACATGCTTCAAGCCTGAGTGGTCAAGAGATTGCAGAAAACCAAATCAGAATTACTTCTGCAGCCAAAGTGATGGATAGCTGTGTTACATCATGTTTGTTACATTCTCCCAAGTTAAATAAATGTGAGGCACCTGCCACTGTCATCAGCAGTGATACTCTTTGTAAAGAAAGCTCAAATGGTAGTAAAGAGTGCAATGCAGCTACTTTTTCCCAAAACAGTTCTCTTTTTGACACCATATCCAGTCATGATGACTTGGAAAAAAATTGTGAGGCACATCTACTCTTGGCTTCTTCTCACCATGTTTCTCATTGTCCTAATCTTGGAACAGTCTCTGCACATTCTCTATGGAAACCAAGTGTTTTCTCCACACCAACAGAAAAGCATTTTGTATAGAAAAATCATTAAATCAAGAGAACTTAACAAATTGTAATTTTAGAAACATGATAATCACAAATTTAAATGCTCTATATTTTGTTATCTGGTATCCTTTGGGTAAAATGTGGTTTTATCCAAGAGGATGTGTAAGGAATATGTTGACTGATAATTTTAAATTATAACAGTGTGTCAGGTTTTTCAAAAATAATACAGATGTATAACTTGAGAAACGAAATTACAATATTGTTCTCCAGTTTCTTCAAGGGCTTTTGTTAGCCTCAGTTAATGCCTCTAAATATTTATTGTAAAAAATAATAGGTTTGTAGGAAACTCTTAGATGATTGTTGAAAAACTCAGCCCTAAGCTACTGGAATTATCTTTTTTGATGGCAACTTAATTGGTAAAATCTGTTTCTTGTAATAAAGCAATTAGGACAACACTGCAGTAATTCCAAAATATTCATAAGAGAATTAATCCTTTTTGTTTAAAAAAAAAAACTACTTTATTCAGTATTTATAATGGATTGAAATTATTTGTGAACTTTTTAAAGCAAAAGACCTTTTTGAGGTTTATAAAAAAAAAAAATACATAAACATGACAATATTTTAAGGTGTTTTGTATTAGCAATAAAAAAATTATTGTATTTTGAAATTAAAATATATGCCACAACTATTATATTAACGCATGAAAAACACTTTACATCCTGAATGTTGAAAAAGACAATGTAAATATTAACAAATTCTGTATAAATCATTTCAAACTAGGTAAAATTGACTTTATAATTGTAAAAAAAATTTTATGTCTAGAAAACAGTTAATTTTGGGGGGTTTTCAAATAAAATTGAAAACACAATTTAATTCATCAGCATATAACTTTCTCAGCATTTAAATTTATCCCTAAAATGCTTTTTAACATTTTTATTTTAAATATCAATCTGCATGTTTACTATATTATATAAACAAAATGTTGATCCAAAAACGTTAAACATGTTTTGATTGAAAGATTAAAGTTAAGAAAAGCTATAGTCCATAAATAGGTATTAAGCCCATGCTTATATTTTTTTCTAAATACAAAGAGTTGAAGATTCAGATTAATCTCAGTTTTTGTTATTCGTTTACTTTCAGACTTGTAGATTGAAAACACAAATCTTGAATTGTGGTAGTCATATTCTACATATGTTGTGGTGCAATTTATGCAAATTTCATAAAAGAAAGACTTTCTAAAGTAATGCAGTATACATCAGCTACTTCACAGTAATAAAGTAAAATCTTGTTTCTTGGAAATCTTTGGGTTCCAAAGTTTAGTTTCACTTATGAGTAAATGAAATGGAACTTTTGAATAGAAAATTACAAATTTATGTGAAATATTACACATTATCAATATTTAAAACCAGCAGAATTAAAAATAGCATTCTGTCCTACCAGCTGAAAAATTGTTAAAGACAATTACATTTCTCTGCTTACTAAGCTCAAATCCAATATAATTACAATTTTGGATAAATTTTTTATAAATATATAATGAATACTGCAGCATCTTGATGAGCTATTTTTTTCAGGTGATACTTTTCATTATTAGATTCGAATGAGCTATAACTTCACTGGCTGCTTATGCTGCTGGAAACCAGCTAAAAAAAGGTTTTATTCATTGCTTAAATTTGTAATAACTACATTTCAGTTGTATTAAATGCTGCTTTTCCTACCATTTGTTTTTAATTCTTCTACATGTACATTCTGAATCATCCAGTTTGAATTACAGTATTCCTTTCTGCATTTTTATATGTAACTGGAGTTTCTCTAATGAATATGGGCCAGTTTTGTCAAACCAGTTCTAACAACATACTAGTTTTTAGTATTACTTTACCGTTTTTGCTGTATCAAAAATCACAAGATTGAGAAATCAAGATAAACTTTTCAACAGCTGATTTTTATATATAGGTATAATCATCTACAAATCTAAAATCAGCCAACATTTCAGTTGGTGATTTTGTTTTTTACACTTAATTTTTATCAGTATCTGTCAAACAGTTTTTTATATTTATCATAAACTGTTTTTCAGAGTAAAAATTTATTTCAGTCTTTAAAATATTGGGTTATGGTTATTTTTTCGTAATCTCATAGTATCGTACTGCACCTCTTGCCTTTAATACCACTGTTTATTGTGGAAGGTAAAGAAACAGTTCCTCTTTTTATTTTTTTTCTTTGACAAATGTAAATATAATTAACAAAGTTGCTCAAAAACGTACCTCAGCACATTAAATTCATTGTATAGATTCTTAGAGTTAGTGATATGCATAATAGTACGTGCATTGTACTTTTAATTGTGACAGTTACATAAAATGCTAGGCCTAAATTATTTTCATTTAGGTGTCTTAAATTTATCGTGTTCTTCTTAATATTTAAAGTTAGCCTTTAAGTAATCAGTTGGTCTATTTGAATTTGAAGCAATCATATTGAACAGTTATTCTTAAAATTTGTACTACTATACTCTTAAAAAAAATGTCAAATTTGATTTTAATTGGTTACTTGAAAGCAACCTTTTGTTGCTTTGAAAAGTGGACATGATTTTCAGAAAAATTAAGAAATTAGAATACACACAAATTCACAAACTTAAGAATTTACAAAACATTTTAAAGTTGACAATCAATTAGTGCGACAATAACATTTAATGTATAACAATTTACCAATAATATATTTTTTAAATATTTGTGTGGTGTTTAGGGTGCTTAAGTTGTAATCTGCTGGTTAAACCCAGGGTCTAAACCTGGTGCTGGACATGCTTGTCTTTTTAGCCATGAGGGCATTATGTAACAATCAATCCCACTATTCACTGAAAATGCAGCTCGAGTTTGCAGCATGTGCTGCTGGCTGGTTGCATTCCCTATGGTTGACAACTGAAAATTAGCGACAGCAACAGTGCTTTATTAGCTTTGTTTGAAAATAAAGTGGTATAAGATTATTCGTGTAGCTGTGTTTCATGTTATTTTAATTTAGGAAACAAATTTTGTAACTTTTTAAAAATGTTACTAGTATTTGTGTATCTTCAAAAGTAGCAAAAAAAAAGAATTATATTCATTATCAAAATTTTCTTTAGTAATTTTAAGTACGCTTAAACTTTGTAGAAATGTCTTAAATGGCACCTTTTACATGTTTTTATTGCAATATTTCTCCTAAACTGCTTAACGATGAGAAGTTGTATTTTTTTATTTATTTAATCAAACATGTTTAGCACACAATAAAACTATTTATCAAACGAAATTGATGTTTTAAGTATTGGTTTTTACTAAATATATTTCATATATTTCTGCTTCTCTCAAGTTTATATAAACTAAAATTGCTTAGGCTTTAGTCTAAAGAGTTCAAAGCCAGCACAAAAACTGAATCTGATTTTGATACAACTTCCAAAGTGTTTGTTGGAGCTGAGCTACTTTAAGGGTCTATTTTCAACGTAAACATGGACAGAAGTATTTAAATATAAACTACCTACAAGAACCTTTACAATATGTTATAGCAAAGGGAACAATGTATGATTTTCTTTAACATCTGAAACATATCTACAAGATTCAGGGTAACAGCAGCAGCTTTTGTTCTGAAAGATGTCTTTTCACTTCTAGTGTTTTTTCATTCTTCTGTGAAAAATCTTTGAACTTTTTCCTTAACTTCTTTTCAATTTATATTCCATCATTATCAGTCATATCAATCTTGTTTATTGCAATTGAAACGTTTTCTTGGAGTTGCATATAATAAGACATTTTTCTGATGTTTCTATCGTGTTCATCACTTCAAAATGAAACAAGAGAAATTTAATACATATAGTCTTCGTGTAGCTTTGTGCACAGTCCAATGAAAACATCTGAAATATATTTATTTCCCTATTATATCCCTAGCAGGGATAGTATTAGTCTGTTACCAATGATGAGTCTGAGGTAGGCTAGATTAATTTTAAAGTGTTATACTCTTCACTTTTTCAATAAGTGAAACAAAAGAACTGAACTTTTAGTTAATAGGATTGACCATCACAGTATTATGCTCCCATGTCTCAATGTTTGGTACTATTGATTTAGACCAACAGTCAGTGGTGGATTTAAGGTTGTGTGAACCCTGGAGCTGAGCCCCTACCTAAATACGCCACTGCTAATTGTTGGACCTTTTCAGATTATCACATTAACGATTAAATACATTGAGCATGCTGGATAATTGTTTCAGTCACTTGGTGTACAGATGGATGTACAACAGTAACCAGTTTCAGAAATAATTTCCTCATTTTATAGCAAATAAGTGAATATTGTTACTTCATTCCACAAACTGGAAAGTAACAGAATGAACAATAGGCATATGTGGAAATGTAAGGCTAAAGAGTTGATCTGGAATTTGAGTATACTTATTTGAAGTTATTGGAAGACTGGTTTGAGCTCGAGAGATTTATAACAGATTATTTATTTATAGAGAGAGGTGTAAATAAAGTAATGATGAACAGTAAGAGTAGAACATATCAAAGAAAAGAATTTGAACAGAGGAGTATTATCCAATTGATCTGGGTATATTTCGAATAGTCTTGCAATAACAAAGTAACTGCCAGTATTCTTAATAGATTTTATATACATGTAAAGATGTTTGCGATATTGCTCCTAAACTTGGAAATAAATTATATGTATGTTGAATGCAAATTGAGCCACTTCTTGAGTTAGTGCATGTGTTTTTATATTAATTTTACAAAAATATTACATTTTACATTTCTTTGAAATTTTAATTTGGGTATACTAAATTAATGAATCCATAGATTCAATAAAATATAGTGGATAAATGTCTTGAGTAATATGCAATTAATTGTTGATACAAATTATAGCCATGTACAATTATCGACTTGTATAATCAAATTATTGGTGTACATTTAATAATCACGTTGAGACCAAAGTGTTTTCAGAAGTCAGTATTAAACCTGTCTGAACTTAAGTTGAAAGATAAAGAGGATATGAGTTGCAAAATAATAAATAATGCAAAAGACAAACGCGTTAGGTTTACAAAAAAATGACTTTCTGAGCGAAAGAAATGAAAACTGATGGCTTATCAGGCTACTATATTGATAATCATTTTAAGAAACAAGGACGTGGTGAATAGAATAGTGTGTGGAAATTAATAGTAAGTAGTCCTAAACTTACTATAGTTGGATAACTGATATAAAAAAATAAAAGCTAAAGCAGCTTCCTAAAAAGTGGACTGTGAAATAAGAAAATTGGCATTAAAACAAATTAAATAACAATAGTATACACTGTATAAAAAAGCAGTGGCTAAAATACTGGCTGCATGTGTGCTTTCTGTTGCTTGCTTTTAATATCCAAATGTTAATGTTTTGCCCCCCAGTGAGACAACGTAATGTCTATGGATTTACAATCCTATAAACTGGGTTTCGATACCCATGATGGGTAGAGCTCATTGTGTAGATTTGTATTTAATTTCAAACAATTCAATCCTTAATGTTTTTCCACATTGTTCCATGTGATTAACTTATTGAGAGTCATTGACCGCCAAAGTATGTTACTGGTTGAACTCAAAAGGTCAACGTTGAAAGTGGCTATAACTCAAGAAACACCTCTTCATATTAGCCTTATGGTAGCTGTTCAAGTAGAAATTTCAGCTGAGTTTATATAGTATTGCACTAGTGGCGATTATTATTCATTGAAATTTGCCATAGATAGTGCTTGTGCCTTCTCTAAGACATATATCATGTGTGTGCTGCTCCCAAACACTGAGTGCAGTTTTTTTTTTTTTTTAATTAATGTATGTGTGTGAATGCATGAGTTCTTATAGATCTGCTGTATTTGTTGAGGGGAATCAAACTTCTGAATTTAACGTTGTAGGGACGTAGCGCTACATATGAATGTAGTTAACATTACCTTATGGCAAAGATAATAAATGTTCAATAATATCAACAATGGTATGGTGGTTGTGATCCTCTCGTTAACTGCCCCCTTGTTCTAAACTATCATCCCATAAAGTTGAGATTGGCCCAACCACCTTTAAGAATTTGGATAAAGGGCAAAGAGATAGACAAAAAATGAAACAAAATTACACAAACCAGTTCATTAATTTATATTTAGTCAGCACTTCTCTGAATTTTGATACTGCTTTACATTAACATGACATGCTTTCAGTGAGTCTGTGCAGATATCTCTGAGTGATCAACTGCCATCCTTCTTTGAGTACTTCAAAAAGTTCATTTTCCGTGTTTGGCTTGCTGTATTTCGTTAATTGGGTTAACTCAGCCCATAAATTTCCAATTGGATTAACATCAAGTGATTGATTTGGCCATTCCATAACATCAGCTCTCTTATTTCTAAGATATCTTTTAACGAATCCACAATTGCAGAGAAATTTGTTTGAACATTTTATAGACTAATTGGAAAAGTGTTTGCGTTTGGAATTTCGCACAAAGCTACTCGATGGCTATCTGTGCTATCCGTCCCTGATTTGGCAGTGTAAAACTAGAGGGAAGGCAGCTAGTCATCACCACCCACTGCCAACTCTTGGGCTTCTCTTTCACCAACGAATGGTGGGATTGACTGACATTATAATGTCCCCGTGGCTGAAAGGGTGAGCATGTTTGGTTGGGATGGCTGGGATTCGAACACACGACCCTCGAATTACGAGTCGAACACCTTAACACGCTTGGCTATTCCAAAACTAATAGTTTAATCAGGGCAATATGTTTATCCATGAATATGATGTTGTTAATTTTCCAGAGTTATTTTATCATTAATGATAAAGTTCAAATTTAGAGTATGATTATCTTTGTGTAATGTAATTATTCAAGGGATGGTCAGTTTATTTTTAAATTTAGATGACTGCTTTTTTTCCCTCTTTGGATAGCAAGAAATGATTATATCACATTATTACCGCTCGGTTTACTTAGTGAAATTTTCTTTTAAAAGTATAGGAAACGAGTTATACAGTATTTAAGGTGATTTACTATAATAATAAAGTTGTTATTATTTGTAAAGATATATTTTTCTTTTAGTTTTGAAACCTTGTATTTGTAGAACAGATACTCTAAACATTAAAACGCTTTTTTATCATTAAAATGATAGAAAAACATTGTTTATTTCACAACAATCCAAAAGAACCTTCTTTGTTTAGAATTAAGCACAAAGCTACTCAATGGGCTATCTGTTCTCTGCCCACCACGGGTATCGAACCCGGTTTTTAGTGTGTAAGTCCGCAGACATACCACTGTGCCACTAGGGGGCCCAAAAGAACCTACCTAGCAATATATACTGTCACAACAATATTATAACCAGAATGTATAAAGTATAGGGTTGAAATATTTATAAATCACAAGCTACTTAACCATACTTACCAGCCATCATACTCTGAGAGTAAAATGATAAACCAATATTTATATTATAATCTCGTAATATATTTGTTTGTTTGTTTTTTTAATTTCGTACAAAGCTACTCGAGGGCTATCTGTGCTAACCGTTTCTAATTTAGCAGTGTAAGACTAGAGGGAAGGCAGCTAGTCATCATTAAGCGCCGCCAACTCTTGGGTTACTCTTTTACCAACGAATAGTAGGATTGACGGTAACGTTATAACGCCCCCACAGCTGAAAGGGCGAGCATGTTTGGCGCGAAGGAAATGCGAACCCGCGACCCTGAGATTACGAGTCGAATGCCTTAACACGCTTGGCCATGCCAGACCGTAATATATTACCGAGGTAAACGATTCCCGAGTTAATTCATCATTGATTCGTTTACCATTATATGGTATTGCGCGATAGGTTAAAGGTTAGCACGTTTGATCTGCCAACTGTGAAGAATTCTCATAAAGAATACACCACCTGTTGGTTAAGTGCTGTTGTTTTCGGTTGTTTTTTTTTTAACTTAAGTGAAATGACGTTTTTCTTTATTCCATGAGACATGTATCTTGTCAGCTGTTTGTTCGTTTTTGAATGTTGCACAAAGCTCTTCGAGAGTTATCTGCCCTAACCGTTCTTGTTTGGAAGTGATAGACTAGAGAGAAGACAGCTGGTGAATATCACTCACCACCAACTCTTGAGCTACTTTTCACCAAATAAGAGAAGGATTTACTGTCCATTATAATACCCCAAAAGCTGAAATGACGGACATGGATGCAAATGTACTACCCTAATATCGCGAGTCGAGTGCTCTAACCATCAAGGTTATTGTCAGGACTTAACTTGTCAAAATGTGTCAACCAGTTTATTTGAAAACATCTGCACGCCATTAACTGTGGTAACATTAGGTTGCATGTTACTTCTCTTTCAAAGTAGCATATTTATCGTTGCCCGTGCTCAATGACCGTGCTGAACTGTTTTATTGTTTCTTTGAAATTAAGCACAAAGCTACACAATTGATTATCTATACTATATCCATCACGGGTATCGAAACCTTGCTTCTAGTGTTATAGGTCCGCATACATACTGCTGTACCAACGGGCGGCGACACTGCTTAAATCCACAGGAAGAAGTTTGTTTGTTTGAGGTATACAATGGACTATCTTTGCTCTGCCCACAAGAGGTATTGAAACCCGATGTTTAACGTTAAGGCCGAGGATATACTGGTGTGCAATTAATGACGCAGGAAAAGTATGAAACACATTATATACTATTAAGATATTTACAAAATATTACTACTATTTCATTTAAACACAAAAATTACATTTACAATTTTATGACTGTACTATAATTTTTGGATTATTTGATGATTTTTAAACAAAATTTATTTATAAGAAGGCATTATTATGCTCACAAAATAGTATAATTTTTAAACAACAAAAACTAGGTATTTTTGTACGCATAGTACATAACGATTAGTGCTCTTTGATTTTTACTATATGTAATAAGTTGCATCATTAAAATATAATGTACATTTGCACTATCACAAAAATAATCTTTAATATACGATACTTAGATACCAATGCCTAACATTATTTTAAAACTCAGCATGAAAATCTTGGAGTTCAGACACGATTTCAAGGTCTCACTGTGGGGGAGGGAGTATAGTATTTTGTGCCACTGGGTATGCAAATCTTCTGTCAGTCAGTAAAACAGCTCAGAAAGTTAGGCGGAAATGTGGAGTTAAAGCAAACATTGCTTAATTTTGAATAACTTGTAACTTTTTGTGTATTTGACTAGAATTTGGAGGCTCCTTGATCCTTGAGGTACACTAGGTTGGAAGAGGGTGAAATTTGCCTGTTTCTATGGAAGTGAAAAATGTGATTTAAATCATTCTCACAAAGAAATGACATTTCAGAGCTCTTTTCTAATTTAGTTGATCAATTTTTTCTCAGTGAAAATTGTTTGACAAAATCATGGAAAATTAACGTGGAGGAACTGTGTTAAAACTTTAAAAGTCAGTTCAATTAACTGGAAATAAAGTGTAAATGAAACTTGGTTTAGATCTGACAAATATTATTAAGACAATCTTTCATTAGTTTTAAAGGCGTCATGAATCATTCAGATATTACGTATGCATGAAAAGGGAGTGGGTTTACACAGATGTGTACACCAGGAATACAAGTGAGGAAGAGTGTTTAAGATATTATGTATGTCTATTTTACTGACTCACTACTCAGACCAAGTTAGAAATAGGTTAAACCTCTTTGATAACAGACAATTTAACATCTATCACAAGATCCAGTTCGGCATCTTGATTGTAGATTAAGAAAGAGTAATTCCAAAAAGGTCTAGATTGTTTTGATTTGACAAAAAAACAATACGTTTGGCATCATTTTCGAAGCTTAGGTTGTTGGACCAGATCCGTAACAGAA
The DNA here is from genome assembly GCA_011833715.1 of Carcinoscorpius rotundicauda. Taxonomy (NCBI): domain Eukaryota; kingdom Metazoa; phylum Arthropoda; class Merostomata; order Xiphosura; family Limulidae; genus Carcinoscorpius; species Carcinoscorpius rotundicauda. The sequence goes on along the minus strand of CM022399.1, from coordinate 52,044,457 downwards.
CCTGAGACCATGAGAGACAATATGGAAGAAAACATAACCTATAGATATAAAGTAAAACGATATAGCAATGAAACGTACTTGAGATGTTCCAGATGTAGTTGTGTAGCGATTAAGCTAAATGGTGGTTCTAAATCCGATGATGTTTTAATCGATTTGATAAACGAACTGAATCAGAGATTCGTCGATTGGTTATGCATTGTTCTCTGAAAAAAGTTTAACCTGGATGGTCCAGATGGTTTCCAACGTTACTGACACGACACAGTGGAGAAGTCTTCATCATGATCTGGGGTGCTTTCTACTTTCATGGAACAGTGGAGCTTCAAGTTATACAGGAGCGTCAAACAACAGCTGACTACATTGCCTTGTTGAAGAGAGCATCCTTATTGACTGAAGGCTCTCGTTTGTGTGGAAATGACTGGATCTTTCAGCAGGACAAAGGACTTTTTCATGGTGAATAACGTGATTCTTTTGAACCATCCAGTGCGTTTGCCTGAACTGAACCCCATTGAAAATGTTTGGGATGGATGGCAAGGGAAGTCTATAGATATGGACGTCAATTCCAAACCGTGTATGATCTTCGTGAAGCCATCTTCACCGCCTGGAATAACATTCCAGTCAACTTTCTGCAAACGCTTATATCGACCATGCCAAAGCAAATGTTTGCCGTTTTTCGCAAAGATAGCTGTGCAACTCACTACTGAGACCTCTTGTTGGGTATTTTCTACCATGTTTAGGACGCATTTTTGGTATGGTCTTAAGCTTTTTATCAGCTGGTATTTAAGTTAATTTCATAGTGTTTGCATTTTCCCTATTATTTTTATTTTCCCTTTTCTTATTTTCATCTTTCTAAGCTCTACTCAAATAAGTGATTGAGTCTAACAACACAAAATGCATATTTTTTCTTTATGTTCATTGGTCTTAAGATTGTGGCCAGCAGTGTATATACGTTTACCAATTTTTTTTTTAATTTAGTCCCACAACCTGAAGATATTGAAACTACAATGTTTTTTGCAAGTTTTAATCAGCAATTCATCCTATAGAATTTGAAGCCCTCAGTTATAAAGAACCCAGTTTTAAAAGGCGAGAAATCATACGACCTTTTCTACCTAAAGTTATCCAAGATAACATGCAGAGTTTTCAAAAGCTGTGGCACATATTTACTCTCAATATCAGCCATGAATTGTCAAAAGGTAATTGCAAAACAACATTAAGTCTCCAATTTCAATAGTTAATACCACTCAAACATTGATGATAAGCAAAATAAGTTTTTACTATCATGGACAAAAATCAAAACTTGCCAATTGGTCCATAATATTATTATCATTATGTCACAATCCTACGGCAAAATTAATTGGGTATTTTACATCAAAACCTATACGGATGTACTATATAAGGTGTTGCAAAGTTCTATGACCTATTTAAAAGTTGATTATTTGTCACTGAAAATTGATTTATGTTGTTATAAACATACAGCATGCGCCACATATGGGTTTGCAATAATTATGGATATGTGTTGTATTAACAATAATTTTGAATACGAGTCTAAAGAGGTTATAATTTAATTGGCTAGATCACTCGTTAAGCCAAATCTGGAATTTTGTGTTCAATCTTTTGCCTCTGACCTCACTGTAAATGCAACATAAAATCCTAATTTGCCTTCCCACTAGCAACAGTACACTTCTTGGTTGACTGATCAACCATTGCATCAAGGTCTCTTTCTTTCATGGCATTGTTGTTCTCATCCAAACTCAGTGATTTCGAGAAACCCACTTGTTGATAATTTTATATGCAAAAACGGCTCTTTTGAAATATTTTCTCAACCCAAAAGAGCCGTTTTTGCATATAAAATTCCCATCCAAACTATTCTTATAATTCGCATGCATTACCTTGCACTTATTATAATTAAAACCCTTCTGTCATTTATTAACCCAACTAATTAAATAATCCAAATGTGACATCCTCTTCATAGCTAGCAACACCAAGTACCCTAATATTATCAGCAAATATAAATGATTTATTGACCATTTCTTTATCTATGCCATTGATGTAAACAAAAAGAGAAAAGGTCATAAGACTGAGCCTTGAAGTACTCTACTTCTAACATTAATCCAGTATGACTGAACTCCATTTATTACAATCACCTTTCATTTAATTAGTTAATTTACCTGGCAAACCAATAGAGAGAATTTTTGATAAGCCTTTTATATCGCACTTTGTAAAATGCTTTTTGAAAATCCACATAAACCAAATCTGCACTCTCACCCTCATCACAATAACCTCTTCCGATGTTTGTATTTTATCCTATTTTAAGTCTTAGATAATATGACTATATTCTGAAACATAAACATCAGAATATAACGAGAGAGGTCAGATCGAAGTTATATAGAATAGGTTTGTTCATACACACCCAGATGCATAATATAGAGCTGGTTGTTAACTATGATATAGGCTAAAAATGCTTGTATCATCACCTATATGACCGTAATTATCTCATTTATTTTCATCTTAAAAGACACAAATGCACCACTGAGCCTCACTCCTCCCCCCTTTTTTTTCTAAAGAAGTGAGGTATGATAACTCATATTTGTTTGTGGAGCTTTATACTTAATTGTTTGGTAACTTATTTAATGACTGTAGTTAGAAGTGGAATAAATGAAGAAAATCTGCTTTGTTTACTCGTAAAAATTCTCAGTGCCCCCCCGTGGCTCAGCGGACTTGCATGCTAAAATCCGGGTTTCGATACCCGTTGTGGGCAGAGCACAGATAGCCCATTGTGAAGCTTTGTGCTTAATTCAAAACAACAAAAATTCTCAGCCTTGTTCTCGCGACGATGCTTGATGTGTCTGTTTTGCGAGCGGCGATTCCGGATTAAGGCATGGGTTAACCGGGCTGAAGCCCGGGGCTTCAAACTACGACTATGAATGTATTACACGTGGAAGTTAAACATCGAGGGGTTCTCGAAAAGTTGAAAAGCCTAGAGCCTTAGAACAGTGATGTTATGTATTTGTGTGTGCTTTTCATATGGCAAAGGTACATCAGGCTATCCGCTATCCACTGAGCCGCTCGAGTGATGTTATACTATGGCTTAAAATTATCTTATTAGGTGCGATTTCTTCAACATTAAGCCGACAGAATTATTCATCATATCATTTAATTAAAACTAGACACGAAGAATACACCCGTACGAAAACAATTAAGGTCAGTAACTTATTAACAGTTTTCCAAAACAAATCACGTGATTTAAATATCTTCTGCACAGTACTATTACGAGCACAGAACAAGTCCTTACGTATCAATACGCTAAGTGCTTAACGAATTAAAGACATTCGTCTAAACGTAATGCTTTTGTGAAATAAATGTTTAATTATAACTAAAAATTATTGTTTGTGGAATTAAAATAAATCAAATTGATAACTTTTCATACAGTAAAACTTTTCAATTGTTTTACACTGGAACTAGTTTATGAAAAGTCGCTTATGAATTAACTAATACTTTCAAGGCATTATTTTTCAGCAAATGGGTTTGATATTTTGTACGAGGTGTTTTGATTGTGGTTCGAGGCAGTCTTAGTGTTAAAGTCAAACTGAAATGGATGTTTTAATTATAAATTTTAAGTGACACGCGGAGATAGACATATGATACTTTTCTTTAAAATTTTAGCAAACGAGTTCAAACAAACGTGTGTCTGTGGAATTACTACTGTCTCATTGCTTTTCGAATGTAAAGTGTAACAAACAGAAATTTTTGTAAAGAAAATGCTTTTAGTTCTATTAAGTTCTAAGAAAGTTAGGCTTAACTAAGCCCAAGTTTATCTCATAATATATAGTATAATGTAGTTGCATTACTATTAGGCTTAATAAGTAGTCAGTAATGATAGGTTTTTTTTTATTACTATTAGATGTTACTAATACTAAGCATGATTAACTGGATGAAAGACAACTCAATAAAATCTTATAATTGTAACTTTGTAATTACATTATTGCGATGATAAAATTGATATATTAAGATTTTACCCTCTTAAGTGGAAGCAGTGACTTGTCTCTCGTACGAACCATAGTGTCACTTTACTATCTACACGATACTGTATTGTGAAACTAAGGACCAAGTTAGTGAAACTGAAAATATAAAGTATTCTGTGTATTGATAAGGTTGTAAGTGACGTGAGCACCAAAGTAAAGGTTGACATTATGAGATCATGTTAAATGTCTATAAATTGGAAAAATTTAATTTATGACATTTTATTTGTAATGTAATAATATTTGCATGAACTTTAAAGTAGAAGACATCACCAAGTCCAAGAATTTCTACTGTCCTTTAGAAAAAAAGACTGAAATAAAATGTGAAAATCCCATTAGTACATATCTAATAGTAGTTATACTTTGAAATTACAAAACGAATTATGAATATGACACTGCTCTAATCATGATATGCCCAGTATTTGGTCAGATCACCTTACAAGATTGTTTGAAAGTGACAAAAGTACAATAATTTATAATATGAATACTTAATTCCATGGTTAGAGTGATATGCTTGGTGAACTATTAAAAATAAAGTATTTTCATTAATACTTGTAACACTTGACAGACTGATGTATGTGAAAGTAAAAAAAATGTTGTGGCACATAATGAATTTTGTGTGTATAGTTATATGTCTGTGTAATGTAATGTGTGAAGTGTTTTTTTCTAGAAAATGTACATAGCCTGTTGAAATACATCTGTGCAGTTTGCTTACCTATGAACAATAATTATATAATTAGTTTCATATAAACTAATTTATTAATCATAATTTGTGATTTAGATAATTATCATTTCAGTTATTATTCCAGTTTGTCAAAATTATGATTAAATATTGGCATAAGATTAGTAATTGAAATTAGTGTTTCCGGTTATTAATATTTTTAATTATTCTAAGTATCTAAATGAATCAAAATATTGCTATTACATTTGATAAGTCAAATTATCTTTAAAATGGGCTTTGGCAATTTTAAGTTGTTTTTTTGTTTTTTTTTAATTTGTTTGGCTTTGGGGGGAATTTTAGCTTGATTACCACCAAACTTGTTAGTATTGCCTTTGTTATGGTAAGGCTTTTAAGGCTGTTTTTAACTGTTAAAAAGATGCTGTTAGTAAGTTACTGTCCATCTAGCTAATATGTATATGAACCTACATATTATACAGAGCCCAAGGCAAAAGGGTTAATTCATTATTATGCATTAAGTATTTACTCTAAAAGTTTTGATACAATATTTGTACCTTAATAAAATTTGTAGACTTTTAGTAAAGATTATAATTATTTTGTACACAAAAAATCATATCTTTAACAAAATTTTCTAAAGATATATTTGTGAAAATATTAAGTCCATTTTGTAACTAATCCGAGTGCAACATGATTTCGTGTTATGATTGAAAAAAGCTCATCCTCAAAATCTCAACTGTTATTTGCATAATCTCTAAAACCTCCTAAATATATTTTAAATATTTGTTTTCAGTAAGATTTTTATATTTGATGTTATTTTCTATACTCTTAACTATGTGGGGTTAGTTGTCCAACCTTTTAACCACCATAAAAAACTTAGGAAAGTCAACAAAGGTCATGACATGGCTTTTGACCTGTGACCAAGTGAAAAAGAGTTAATGAGGCAATCAGTTAAGCAGCTAGCAAATATTATAATTTATCTATTTCTAGTTTATAGTAAGCTATACGAATGCTGATTACTCACATGCAACTTATATAGACTTGTTTCATTGTGTGTAAATTGATGTAGTGTAATTTACTATCTAGATTGTCAATTTCATGCTAAAATGATTATATTTAATTAGCTAGTTGTATGATCTTGTGCACACATGATATACTACTTTAGTCATTACAGAGCATGAAATTGACAGTTTTTTGCAGGAATTGGTTTCATAACCAAGATTGACTAATTTGATTAAAAAGTATATATTTTTAATTTATGGTATCAAAAATTTTTTCTTTCACCTATTGGGCCACATCATATGAAAAAAAGTTAATATTGTTATTTAATTTTTGACATTCATTAAAAGAAGAAGGATATTTTAAAGTAATCATTATTTAGTGTTGTATCAAAAATGTCATGTTGAATCATATTATCTAGACAAGTGCAAAACCCAATTAATTGATGGCAGTCTAAAATCACAAAAGTATTAGTTTTGTAAGAGTAAAGCATAATGCCTTCAAAAGCTATTTTTAAATATTTGTAAGTCAGTATTATGAACTAGTAGGTATTAATTTTAGGAAGTTGTCTAATTTATGTTTGTTAAAATAAAAGTATGTAGTATCTAATATGAAATTTAAAGTGTCTGTGTCATGAGTTTAAAAAAAGGTCAAGGTATTTATCTAACAAATGATGTAGAACATTGTTCCATCTTCACTCAGAGTGAAGCTTTATTCTAAGAGAACATTAATGGCTAGCTTGGATGAATTTGTTAAAGCTATTGTTGCATAGCTAAAAAGCCAGAAAAATTTTTAGGGTAAGGGAAAATTGTCTGCTTTTTATTCCTATATTTTCTTTGGTGCATTATTTAAGTACAAATTTAATGCATTACAACCATTAGTAAAAAAAGTAGGATTAAGTGTTATCAGGAATTAATAACAATAAAAAAAAGATTACATAAGTACTTTATTTCTTGTTTTTCTTATTTATTCATTATTATTATCAAAGGATCCAAAATATAAAAGTAGGAATTATTTTAGGTTAGGTAAGATCAAGCAAATAAGTAATAATGTTTCACAAAGCTTATGCCTCCAGTGATTTACAACTTAATGGTCCTTTTGTAGTAAAATATGGCAATAAAACAGTATAACATTTGCTTATATATAGATGTATACTATTATGAGCATAATGCCACTTGGGATAAATGGATGTAGTTTCATATTACAAATTGAAGTAAATTTTGAAATAATAAGTGTAATTTAGATTTTTTTTGGGTGGTTTTGAAGTTTTGAAAATTTACCACCCCATTTAAAAATAAGGTAGAGAAAATAAATAAAATACAAAGTTTTACTTAAAAATGTTTGAAATATTTTAAGGAGGTTTTAGGAATTACACAGAAGAAATTTGAGATTTTTTTTAGTTAAAAAATATTTTTTTTCTCATCCTAAAAATTGCTTTGCACATGGATTATTTAAAACAATATTCAGTATTTTCATGGACAGATTCTTATTTTATTAACAGTACTTCACTAAAAATGATTTTTTTTTATATGAAGGATTTTTGTTCACTGAAAGACTGCCAAATTTTGTGAAGACATACATGCCAAATTGATATTTAGAATAATTAAATCTGTAAAGACTAAATGAGTACATAGAAGTCACCTGATATGGCTTGAGAGTGTTTACATAGGACTTGCAGCTAAAAGGGCCAGTGTTCTGGCACTGAGCTATGGGTACAAGTTATCCATGTCAATGTTCACTTGTAAGGCATCTTTTTATGATTATGATTATCATTCTATGTTAAATATTTTCAGGAGACCAAGGGACTTGTTCCATTTAGGTTGTCCCATCCTTTAAACTTTAAAACAAAACACTTGGAACTAGCCCTTATAATTCAAGTACTTGTCATTATTTAAAATATGTATATCTGACCAAATCATATGAAGTCTATTGGAGACATACATTTATTTTAAAATTCCATCAGAAAATACTGAAAGAACATTTATTCTATTGTTGTTTTTTTAATTGAATGTGATCTGGTTTTTAGTAAATTATTAAATATTATAAGTGTGTTAGACACACTTAGCTTTAAGACTGCAGTCCTATTACTGGAACAGACCTTTATAGAATCAACCAGATTCATTAAAGTATGTGGTGAAAAATTTTCCACTCTTAAACAGTATTATTAACTTTCCATATACTGATGCTGTGGAATTTAGATTAACCGTTTCCTGACATTTTCTCCATACTGAGCATGATTATTGATGCTAATTACTTAAGCTAATATAATGTGATGCTAAATACTCTTCAGTTAGGATAACTTCTTAAAATGTAGCAAACTTGTGTTCAAAAGTTGGTAGTGAATCATAACCATCCACCACATGATTGTTTTAAAAGCATGAGCTAATTTAGTTTGCTTGGCCTAACCAATATGTGTCTGCTTATTCTTTCTCCTTATAGTTTTGCTCGAGACTTTTTGCACAGGTGTGTATAAACATTTTTTGTGAAATTTGAGCAATTTTGATTGGGTAATTGCAATGTGGCTTATACTTGTGCCAAATGAGACTCATAGTCATAAGTTGTGAAGATCTGTCATGTATCAGATTTGAAAACAAAATGAATAAAAAGATGTTTTTCTATTAAATAAAATTTCTTTGTGTTTGGTGTAAAGAAAACAAATGGGAATAATATTAATGGGAGATGTTTTACCTTGGGTATTTCTTAATGGATTGCTACTGTAGTACCACAATCTGAGTTAAGGAAGGTGGAGAATTTGTAAACTAACACTCCTGTTAATAATACACTACACCCTGCATTTTTTTTTCTTTTCTGTAAGACATTTCTGTGTCATGGTTTTTTAACCTTCTGACAGCCTTAGAAGAGAATAAAGAAAATGTTTAAATGAAAAATTGCTTAAGTTCAGATTAAGAATATTTTTAAAATATATCTTTATGAAATGTGTTTTGTGCTGTGTTTACTGATGTACATTGATAATAAAGTTAACCAAGTTTTTTTTAATGGCACTGTAAAACGGTAATGGCATATGCACTTTTATCTTGTTATGCAGGTAGCTTAACTGAAAAGAGATTGGCCAAAAAAGTAAAACATTGGTTTTAACACCATATTTACATTATTAGCAAGCTGTAAGCCCACAAATTAGCATTTTGTTTCTTTAGTAGCAATTATAATTTATTAATAAATGGTTGCAATTTTTAAATTAACTTTCTTTCAGGACCTTCAGGGTGCTTGAACTGTTTAACACTCATGGAAAATATTAAAAAAAGTTTGTAAAATACCATTGCTAAAACATTTAAAATAGTTATAATTGAATGGCTTAATCAAATGACCTTGTTATGATAGGTTTTGTTGTGGGTATATAGATCTGATGACATAGCATCACATTTGTGGACTTAATTCACAATTTTATTTAACTATTTTATGAATGTATGTCAGCAAGTATTTGCATCAAATTATAAATTGTAATTAAAATTTTATTATTATTCATTAGTTAATTTCTTAATTTAAAAGTATTCATAAAAACCAATTCTGACATGTTGCATGCAACTTTGGTTTAAAATTAGGTGTTTATGATGTCTTTAGTTTCTTATGAATTAAAACTTCAAATTACTAATATTGACAAGCTAGAACAATAATAAGAACATCCTACTTTTACTATGTTTTGAGATTTAGTGAATCAAGCAAAGTAGCTTTAAATTCAAGTATGCAGCATAGAATATGAAATATTAATGTATCTCAGAATGTCTGGTATGGGTATTAACACTTTTATTAATAAAACAGAGAACAACCTTCCTAGGTCATTTCCAGGTTAACAAAGATGTTAGGAAAGTTGAAACGTTGTTCTCTATTTTATTAGTAAAAGTGTTAATACCCATATCAGCCATTCTGAGATGCATTAATATTCAAGTGGGTTTCTTGTCATCAAGCATATGAAATATTGCCATGTGTACAAAATAATGTCCTAAAAGCAAGATGATTTACTTGACTTTTTAACTAAGCTAGAAATAGGCTAAGTAATTTATATACCTGGTCAAGCAGAGTTTTCATACTGCCAAAGTAACAATTATCTAAATGTTTAGAAACTGGTTACTTGAATGTATTCAGGTCTCACTGTATATAATAAATTGATTTTTTTTTTATTAGTTAGAAGGAAGTTAACAGCAAATGTAGGAAAAATTATTGACAATTTTGAAAGACTGAATGTGTTGGATGTAGCCTGTTGTTGTCACTTAGGTATGTCTCCTTAAAAACTAGAAGCACAGTAGATACAAATTTATATTTTAACTTGTTTGTTTCTCTCCATTATTACATATATAATTTTCTCTACATGTAGCTTTTCTCATCATCATAGATATTTTTATCTGTCTAGAGCTTTTGAAGTAAAAAGTTTGGAAGATATGATTACATTAGTCTTTTTCAAGATAATTTGTAAAAAAAGCAACAAAGTATATGACTAATTATACTTTCAGTTAGTTCTTTGTACTGAGTTAGAAAATTAAATGTATCATTAATCTGAGTGTAAGCTTTATTTTTTTTATTTTCATGAGTGTAGCAGTACGGAACTTCTGTCATTCTGTTCTGATAGACTTCTCTCCATTGCTTTCATTAAATTAGTTTTATTTGAGAATTCTGTGGACTATATCAGTGACTTGATTTTTCCTTTTAATAAGTAATATTTTCCACATTTTATGGTAGACAAATATGAATGTAATTCTTCATAACTTTGTACCACAAAGTATATATTAGTGCCTTGATCTTGTAAAATTTTGTTTATTCATGTTGCTTAAAGTATCATTCCATATGACACTCAGAAAGAGCATTGACTAAAGATTTGTGTGGATAAACTGTAATTGATAGTTGGGTATCTGATTCTGCTATGTTAGTCAAGGTTTTATTCATTTCTGCATACTTCAGTGTCAGCACTTTGGTTGCTTCATTGTTTACAGAGCACAAGATTTCTAACAAGCTTTTTACAACATTAACATTTTAGACAAGACATTTTTCAATTTTGGTTATCTTTGAAAAGAAGCTGAGAGAAAATTATAGAATGATTTTTAGTGTCAAAATACTTTTCTGCTTTATTAGAGTATTCAGCTGTTGCTGTACTGACTAAATGTGAGCTATGTGCAGCATTTTATATTTACTGCAGAATTTCTTTCTTAAAAATGTCATTGGCAGTTCATAATATTAATGCAATTTGATTTGTGAAATTCCATAACTGCATCAGAAAGTGTATTTTGTATCATGTCTTTCTGTTGGAATGCAAGTAAACATTCCATTTATTACTAACTAATGACTGTTAATTAATTATTAAATAGCATATAATTATGGTAAATTGACCTGTATGAGCTACTTTAGGCAATACTGATAGAGAAGTATTTAGCTGCTGATGTGTTGCAAGTGTTGTTAATTATTCTTTTAAAGGTAAGAATTGTGTCAATTTATTAAAAACTATATTTCTATCTGGTAGAGATATTCACATAGAAAAGGGTCAAAATAGTTACCATTGTTTTGAGACCAAGGCACTGTTGTGTCATCATGTAATTCAAGACTTCTGTCAGCTAGAAATTTGATTACAGTTGCTTTTCTTTTCAGTACTATTCTTTGCAGTTTATCTGCAAATGCACTTTTAACTTGGTGAAAATGTACTAATTCAAACACCTTTTTGATTGTGTCCGTGTGGTTCTCATTGTGCTTGTGAAATGAAATAATTATAATTAGTACTTTGAAAACATTTACACAGATAAAAAAAAGGTCTTATGCAAATGAACTGGTGAATCAGTTTCTTTAAACATTAAGGAGTTTCAGCAAATACACAGATACTAATGTTTCTGTTTAGAGTATATTAAAATGAGTCCAATATCAAAATTTACAGTTGTTAAATATGTTTTTGTATAAGAAATTAAATAAACTTTTATTAAATAAATTTAACCTCTGAAATGTTTATAAACTGCATGTTTATTTTCTATAATATTTTTTAAAATTTAATAGTCAAGTGTTCTCATCTGGGCATCATAAGGTTAATTGTCCTAGAAAGCTGTGTAGAATTTTACTTTGTAAACCTGATTATTGTACAACTGGAAAGTCAATTTTTTTAAGTCTGACAATTTAAGGGATAGGCCAAGTTGCACAGTGATGTATGTCGTGTTTGAAAATAGTGTGAATTTTCCTTTTAATAAGCCTTTTAACTGTATCAAAAATAAAAATGTTTGGCCCAGCCATTCAGTTTAAGTATATTTTGTAAATCAATTAGAGCCTTAAGTTTGCTGTATTTGAAAGGCTTTTCAACTTTTGTATGTAAATAGGGCGATATGAACTGTAGTGTAGCAAAACCTACAGGAAGAATTTTTTTGTACATATTGGTTACAAAATGAATATGTAAGAAAATGAGGTAACTGTATTTTGCCAAGCATTTTAGAGTAAAAGTTGTATTAATATGTACATTGTTAATGTTCTGTCAAAAGTATGAAGTTTAACTTAGAAGGCCAAGTGATAAATATGTTAATGTATCTTAACTGCAGAGCAGGCTTTTAACCTTGTTTTGGATCACAAAACTAATGGATCATTCTAATCTATGTGTAAATGCTGTAGCAAAAAGTGCTGCAGCTCTATTACCAATAACAACTATTGTTTATTGGTAATGATCTGTATTTTATTGAAAATAACAAGTAGGCAGAATAAGATCAATAATCATTCCAGGAAAATGTTTTGAGGAATGCAAAAATGATCTCTGTCAATTAGTGACATTCTATATATAACTTGACATTTAGCTGAATTAATTAATATAATTGATTTCTTGCATGTATTAATTTAATTACTACACTAATTTAGTGGGGCTAGAGTCTATACTGGTGTCAGCCATGTAATGTGAGTTACACTGGATACATTTTTTTGTTTCATATATTAGATCATTGTAGAATTGATGTTTATTTCTATTTCTGCCCAAACCAGTTGTACATAATATGTTAAATTGTTGTGCCTATAAGGATCAAGCCCAGTAAAGAACATGGAGCCAAGTTTGGTAATGTATCATGCTTGTAATATCAGTAACAACATGGTGTAGTCTAGTTATACTTCATATTACATTTTATGAAGTGAGTAGCTGTTCACTTCTTTTACTAAGATATAAATGGTAGATCAACACAGTATTATCTAGAATAGCTCAAGGGGAAATATTATAGAAATGTGTTAATGTCTTTTTGACTTTCAAAAATGAAAAGTAAAAATTCCAGTTTTAAATTTTGGTGATGTTACAAGCTGAAATAATTGGAATTTGCCAAATACATGTGACATCCATCATAAATGAAAAACTAGTTGGAATTTTGAATAAAAATGTCCTTGAAAATAATTTCAGTTAGATAATTGAATAACCATATGCAATTATTTCCATGTTTATGAACTGTGTAGGGTAAGAAGTTTTAGTCTCCATAATGTATACATTAATTTACTGAATCTATATGTATTTTCCTTCTTGTTTGTTTAGACAATTTTCAATACAAAGGATATTGTCTTGAGGAAAATGATTTGATTTTAGAGGCTGTCAGCATTTGTGTTTTTTGAGCTGAAAAAGGTTGCAGGAATGCACCACATCACCATTAACATAATAGATACACGATTCCATACTCTGACAGAGTAACTAGGCTATACTTGGTGACATTTAGATATAGGTAAGATTGAATGTATATTTACACTATATAGGGTATTGAACTGAACAAAGTCTAATCTTGATCACTTCTTTATTTTCTCAAAGTTTAACAAATCGTAGAAAGTTTATATAAAGTTTTAAATAACACATTTGAACTTTCCTTCATTGAAGTACCTTTATACAGAGAATAATGTATAACTGTAACACTCCCTGGTATTAGTGTATGTAAGTCATTCTCAGAAAATAATGGCAAACATTTTAAATTTAATACTAATGGCATCCTGTGATGACTATGTTATGTATGTACAATATAACATTTAAATTTGATGTTTAAAAAGCTTTTAAGTAAAAGCTTACAAAAAAACCCTGCAGAACCAGGTATCTAGTGAGCACAATTTGAGTAAAAAACAGTTGGTACAGTATCCATTTCTTTTAGAGGTATGTAATGGCTTTTTCCAAAATGCTGTAGTAAGATTTTCACTCAACTAATTTTGATGTGATGCTCATTAATAAGATGCAAATTACCCTGTAAATATTATTTAAGGTGGTATGCTCATAAACAAGATAGAGATGAATTAATCATAATCTATCTATGTTACATTAAGAAAACTAAATAGGAGATAAGAACTGTGTTCTCTGATTTGTAGAAGCTTATGTTACCATTATGTGCATTGCATAAAATAAAAACTTCTTTTGTGAAAACTACTTGTAATAATTTGAATGAAATTTCATAACATTTTCACTTTTAATAACAGATCACTGTATTTGATAACTTCTATGTCAGTAACCAGTTGAAAAACTTAATGTATAGTTATTGATGAAAACATTTGAACATGCAGAATAAGAGGTAGTAGTTTGGACTGTTATGTTCCTTGTTTTTGGGTTAAGCAACAGATTACTAGTTAAATAACTGTCAATGAAGCATTATTCTAAGCATCACAAAGTTTCTAACTTTTCTGTGTTTTCCCATCTTCTCCAATGGTTTGGAGTCCTTCTTCTCAAATGGCCTTTTTTACTTTAGAGACTTAAAAGCTAGATGTATTTTAGGATTTCTCTAAGCACATTTACATGGTAAATGCATACTGATGCATGTATGATATTAAGGTGCTTCATTTTGACTTCCTGAGACTTCAACAGTTGAATAACTGGAAATACTAATTGTGAATAGTTGATTATGTCTGTGGGTCATGACACAAATTAATTAAGCTGAACAACATTGAATTAATATAAAACGTGATTACAGTGTTATGATCATTTTAATTGTTGGAATAATCTGAAATAGTAATTATCAAAAAAACTAATTTTGGTTAACTGATTAATTTTGTGACATGAATTTAATTATAATTTTTGATTAATATATTATTTGATATGGCATTAATCAGTCTAATCAGTTCTCATAGATAATTCATTGTTTTAGTTTATCACCCAGCTTGTACTTTTTCAAAACCAAATTCCATTCAGTTAATATTATTTTAATTTTAAATAACATACAGAGGATTATCATGATGAACAAGTAGTTTACCTAGATGCAGAACATGTATGTGTTATATGACAAAAAAAATGTATGACTGAGACAGAGAGATTGCTTAAACCTTAATATAAAGGTGTCTTGTTGATGATTGGCTCCTTGTTTAAAGTTATGGTGTTTTTACTTTTAATAAATACATTATGGTTTTACTGAGTTGCAGTATTCTTCAAAATGATTTTTTTCTAAATTATGTTTACCAAATAGGATAAAACTTTTATGATATCAGATTAGTTTATTTTTAAATTTTAAATCATTTATTCTTAAGTGATGACAAAATATTCCAATGACACAAATCTATATTTAATATTATTTTAGTATATCCTATTCCAAAGACATACATAAATAAAATGGTTGACTAGCTAATTGCTTATAATTGTCATATATGAGTAGGCATTTTTATTGGCTGTAGATTGAGTTTATTCTGTTGTGCAAATGATGACAAATGTGGTATGATTAGTTTGTATTTTATTGCTTTAGTGATTTCTTTTAGGGTGATAAACATGAAGATTAAGCTTCTGAATTGGTTTATCTCAAAGTTTATTGCTTTTCATATTGAATGACACTTGTCTATTCCTGACCTTCTGTTGTTATTACATATAAACCAAATGTATTTTCTGTAAATAAATATATTTACTCAATTCATTGTGTGTGTGTGTCTAAAAGTCTTTTTAAATATTTGTCAAGTTTGAATATATTTATAGGAAAATGTAATTGTGGTAATAAATACATAACAAATTGTGGCTTTCGCTCTGTAAATGTCACAACATTAAGTTAATTGTCATTTGTATTCATTATTAAGTACCATTATGTAAATTCTCTTCTGAGATTTATTATTTGAATTGTGTTTACCATTTCGTATAAGAAAATGTTTTATTTTGCTAGAAAGAGCTAGACTATTTCAACCATGACTTCAAGTACAGGAAGCTGTTCTAGTATCCCACGCATTATGGTTTTTCGGCCTACAATGGAGGAATTCAGAGACTTCACCAAATATTTGGAGTATGTGGAATCTCAAGGTGCACACAGGGCTGGTCTTGCAAAGGTATAAAGTATTGCAACATAACATTAATAATTCATGTCTGTATTTTATACTCTATTTTCAGTGTTACTAAAATGAAGAGAAAAAAAAAGGTATTTTCAAATGTGTAATAGATATTTAAAGGGTCATTCCATGTCAAATCATCCAGGGAGCTGCAGGTGACCCCACAGAATGGCTTGAAAAAATTCACGTGCTCATCTACCCATATAATGAAAAATTGCCAAAGAATAGATCAATATTTCTAATAATTTGTGATTTACAGCCCTTTAAAGTTTAGTTAACATTTTTTTATTTTTGGTGAATTCATTTTTAGGCAACTTTGTCTGCTTAAAGCTGCAAGAGTAATGGTGGTAGAAGACCGAAATTTGCTCCACTGATTGCATTAATGTCACAAAATTCAAAAATGGTCTTAAACCAAGTTTATCTCTCTTAAGATTTTCATAGTGAAGCTGTAAAATCACCTAAAAACCCAAAATTGTAAAAAACATTGGTTTATTTAATAAGCCATAGCTCTAAGTCTTAAAATGATACAAAGCTGAATGTTGTTTTCAAATTTCCTATAACATATCAGTTGATAAATCAGTAATTGTAATCAAAAGTCTGTTAGATCTCCTATAAAAATATTTAGTTGCATGCAACTTTTTATGATTTAGCTAAAAATAGCTTTACTTCAGGCCACAGTTTGACCATGTCACTAGTTATTCAGCATTTTCAGATTTTTATCATATATTCTTACATCTCTGAATATGATCTACAAAAATTTTTTGACGATCATATTTAAAGATGTAAGAATATATGGTAAAGGCTGATTAGAATATTTCAATGGGATTCATAAATTATTTGAAGTTTTTTTTCAAGTAAACAATGTATGGTCAGAAGATATTTTAAAAAATTATAACTAAAAAAAAATAGGTTGAACACCATCCTGATTGTTTTTGTAGATCATATTCAGAGATGTAAGAATATATGGTAAAAATCTGAAAATGCTGAATAACTGGTAACGTGGTCAAACTGTGGCCTGAAGTAAGGCTATTTTTAGCTAAATCACAAAAAGTTGCATGCAACTAAATATTTTTACAGGAGATCTAATATACTTTTATTACAACAATTGCTGATTTATCAACTGATATGTCATAGGAAATTTGAAAAAATACAGCTTTGTATCGTATTAAGACTTAGAACTGTGGCTTATTAAATAAACCAATGTTTTTTATGATTTTGGGTTTTCATGTGATTTTACAGCCTCACTATAAAAATCCTAAGAGAAATAAACTTGGTTTGAGAACATTTTTTGAATTCTATGAGATTAATTCAGTCATGTAGCAAATTTCGGTCTTCTACCACTATTACTCTTGTAGCTTAAAGCAGCCAAAGTTGCCTGAAAAAGAATTTTCCAAAAATAAAAAAAAAAGATTAATTAAATTTTACAGGGTTATAAATCAAAAACTGTTAGAGATATTGATCTAATCTTTTCATTATATGGGTAGATGAGCACATGTGAATTTTTTCAAGGCATTCTGAGGAGGTCACCTGGAAAATTTTCCAATATGTAGATGACTTGACATGGAATGACCCTACATAGTTTCACACATCACAGTATGTTGGTATTTAGGAAGCTACATGTGTTTCCACTGGAATGTATTGTTTTTCAGAGAAGAATAAAATGTGTACATAGTACAAACCAGGAAATAGAAACATGAAATTAAAAATAAACTGGATGTCAAAAGTAAATAGTTGAAATTTCCAGAATTTCATCTTACTGTATAGTGATGAATTAACAATGGTTTGTATTAGGGTAGAGAAAATACACAAAATAGTTTTATCTTTTAAACTGTTTATATTTATTTAGGTTTTAAAGTTTATGTAAATGAATTTAAAAGGGATAAATGAAAATTTTTGTTCTTAGCATGGAAATTATATTGCACTCGGATCATCTTGGTAAAAGTTTCAGATATTCACAAACAGAGCATCAGGTTATTCTACAAGTAATGTCCAATCTTAAGTTCAGAAAAAGGATTTCAAATGCTTTTAATTTTATTTAATCAGTAATGTTGGTTCCATTATTATTAATTATTTCCTGTCAATGATTCACAAGCTTCTGAATGTTGCTTCTTTAAAATTCTTGAGGTTTAGAGAAAAAGAATGTAGAGAGGGTAGTTTTGACATATTCATGTGTTCCAAGCTCTTTTCCATTAAGATAGTTCTACAAGCTTCAGAGTAAATGATAATCGGATGAGGTAAGGTCTGGAGAATAAGGAGGATGTAAGTTTTTCCCAGTCTAGCTCTTCAGTCTTTACAAATGTAATCTTTGCTGTAAAAAGCCATGCATTATAGGGGTGTAACACAACACTTTTACAGTTGATTAAAGCAGGCCTCTTTTCTTTCAGTGCAACATTCAAGCACTTTGGCTGTTGACAGTAAAAGTCCGATGTAATCATTACATTGAGTTGCAACGACTTAAAGTGGATTACACCAACAATATCCTACCAAATGCTTAATAAGATTTTTCTAGGGTGGGTGGAGGTCCATTTTGAGCTGTGCTTTTGCCAGTTTACCTGCACTGAGCCATTGTCTGCAGCACTTAACATTTTTGTAAAGTATCCATTTTTCATCTCCAGCCACTTAACCTGTTCAAAAAAGGTGAGTTATCTTCACAAGAGTGCAGAGAAGTACAACTGTCCACTCTTGCTCTAAGGTTGGCTTTTGTCAAATCATGGGGGACCCATTTTCTAAGTTTTGACACCTTTCCAAGCTGTTGCAGATGACAGTGAACTGTTGAATGGGTTGAATTAAGCTTTTGCTAGTTTTTCAACTGCAGCACAATCTTCAACAAGTGCATCTGGCAGCAAGTCATCATTAAACTCAACAGGACGACCTGATTGTTGTGCATCACTTGAGCTGTAGTCACCTGATCTGAACTTCTGAAACCACCTACAACATTTTCTTTCATTGAGAGACTCCACACCGTAAACACCTTGAATGTTTCTTGCAGTTTCTGCTGCACTACTGCCTTTTTCAAACTTGTAAAGCATTATATGCGTAATGTGCTCCTCGGACACATCCATCTTCATAAGGGTTTATTTGATTACTGATCTGAAAAAGTGAAGTTGTAATAGTTTCTTTTATTTGTCTGAACATTTTGATACATGTCGTATTACATATTTTAATCATTAAAGCCTTCTACAAAGACAGAAATGATGATGCACTTTCTGTATTAATTTTTGGACATCACTTATGGGATGATCTGATGTAAACAGTTTATTGAAAATCCATATTCTTAGTGTAAATAAGGTTTGTAATGTGTACTAAAAGCTTGTCAAAGTTTATAATGATATGCATAGTAAATTCAGATTTCTAGTATGTATAGCTTTTATATTTTTCAAAATTGTGTAAAATCTTCAACCTGTCAAGAAAAAGGACTAATATGTTAATTGACCATTTTATTAATACTGAGTTCCTCAAGCTAAAAATGTAGAAGCAGCAAAAAAATATTAAAAAATTGGCAGCAGATATTGTCAGTTAGTTACCTTTCCTTTAGTCAGTAATTTAAAATTAATGACACTGGCAGGTAAACCTAGTAGTTTTGCCATAACAGTGACAAGGTGGTAATAATAAATGAACCAAAGATACTTAAATCACAAATGCTGAACAAAACTGAAGTAAATATATATATGTGTGTGTAAAGGGAGAATTGGGTAGTAATAATAAACATGATTTTATTATTTCAATTACTTGGATAGTTGGAAAAATCAAACATTAATAAATAAGAAACACTAATTTTGATCAATTATTTAGTATATGTAACAATAATTTATGTAATCCACACATTTCTTTGTCTAGTGTAAATTTAAAAAAACAGTTATTTCCAATGTTTAACTGACTTAATCTCTGCTCATGGATAATCAGCTACTTCTGAGATTTTAACTCAACTCTGCATGCAGTTTAACTTTTGTTTATCAGTACATCTGTCAAATATACTTGCATGCTACTAGCCTAGTGGTAACTCCTACATCATTTCCTGCATAATTACTGAATGATAATGTCATCCAACAGCAATATTACATCATCAACAGGAGAGCAAAATTACCTGCATCTACAATAGTTTCCTCTATGTGCTTGCATTTGTAAAACTTCATTCTTTTCCTCAGCATTATTTTGTACAGAAATGTTAAGTTTTGGTCTGTGTTCTTTTTGTTGAGATTTACATCATAAATTAAACTGATTTTTGTTTTCTTTGATATTTGTTTCAAAAGCTTTAATTTTACATCATGATTTCTCAAATGGTGGTGATTTATACTTAGTCTTGAGTGTGAAATATTGTTCATTTGTTATCTGAGGAATCCTTATGGCACATATCTCCTCTTTTTCATTTGAAGAGAATTAGAGGGGCTTATTTGGCTTACTGAGGTCAGTTGGAATGTTGTGCTCTGGTGACAGTTTGGAAGAAACTTCTATGCTACAACACACCAAACTCCTTTTGAATTTAAAGGTCATTGGGGGTATACCCATTGAGATTAATCCTCATGCTACTTTTAATTCTTTCTGAGGAGTAATTGTTTAGAGGGATTTGAAGAACATTCTTGAGTCAGAAATCATTGGTGATTTTTTTTAAGTCAAAATATTTTTGCTGTGCACTGTATCTCCACTCACAGGGATTGAATTATGCTGCAGACTAATATCTTAATTTTGACGTTTACATCACCACATCCACCTGTCTGTGTCAAGGCAAGTTATCTAGATTGTAAGGTATGAATATACATTTCTAATCATCTCCAGTGTTTCCAGTGTCAGCAGTTTGGATATTCAAAGGCATCATGTTTGGTTCTTTGATATGTGCTCATTGTGGTAGCAAAGACAGCAATGCTTATGATTACAAACTGGAACCACACTGCATTAATTGTAGTTGTTTTCACTCCTCTTACTTTCATTTTTGCTCTCAGCCAATACATCAGATGGACCTGTGTTTCTGGTTCTGCCAGGACCTCGGTCTTGAAGATATTGGAACCTGTTCATCATCAGGGACTTCAACTCTGCTTGGGGAATTTCTACGCTTCTCCAGTTCAGAGTTCTTACACCAAATCCCACGAATCCCCTTTTTACACCTGCCACTTCCAACATACCTTAGAGTATGCTTCAAAACTGCATTCTTTACCCACTTTGGGTTGTGTCTTACTTCCTCAGTAGGATTTGCTCTTTTGGAACACACAGTCTGCTGTTCCTCCTTTTGGTCTTCATGTCCAGGCACAGCTGACTGAATTGAGTCTGTCCTTTGGTGATGTTGCTGTCTCTGCTTAGCAGCCCATCCCACTATGGCTTTATTATCATCCCCACCTGTGACTTTTCTTTGAGTCATCTAGGTGATGTTTTCAGTAGCCCTTCCACCATGTGAAGATTGGATTGTAGGTGAACTGTTTCTAGAGATGAATGTTGTTGTGTCATAAATTAATGCTTTCCAGACTTGAAAATATATTTGTGATTTAGACTCATGTGTACACATCCTTCTTACTTTTGCACATTTTCTAAACTTCCTCATTGAAGAATGAAATGTCACTAGTAAAAGTACTTATGGAGAGTTACTGCATATGGTGGTGTGTTATCCTCTTATTAGTGAAGGGTTTTTGTTGTATGATACTGAGCAGCATGCAATTGTGTGCAGTTTACAGGAAATTGCCTCAAGGTTAGTGGCATGCAAATGTCTTTTGGCAGACTTGAAGATAAATAAACTTTGTGTGAAGGTATTTATTAGAAATACATTTTCAGGTAAGGAAAATCTTAACATTGTCCTGGAGTCTCTTTTTCACTCGGTAATGGCCAGATTTTGACTGGTTCCTTCAACCATGCAAGTGAATCTGTGTAACTGAAAGTTTTTTATTACTCATTTGGTTGCAAGTCACAAATTGAGTGTGATTATAGAAATGTTAAATTGACATGTCATTCTCTGTAAGAAAGCTTTTCTGTAAGAAGTTAAAAATCTAACCAGGTTTAATCTGAACACAAAGATTTAGTTAAAAAGTAATATTTCATTGTCACTATTGCAGTTTTACTGGGCAACCAAATTAATAAGCAATAGCCAGTTTCCACTTCTTAACTTTGAGGCTTGTAAAAACCTAAAACCTTCTTCAGTAACTGTCATATGAGGTTACATGTAAAGTCCTGAAATTTAGGACTTTAAATTTTTCATGCTTGTTGGCTATAAATTGAATCAATGATAAAATTAAACTATTCAGACTTTTTTGAGACATATTAGTGGTTAAAAACACATTGGAAAAAATTAGTTACAATAAAATGAAGTTCTAAGTTCAGAATAACTTTTATGAAAAAATTCTATTTACTTTTTTTTCTTGTAAGTTGTAACTTTTATAGTAGCATGTAAAATGGAAGTACAGCTATACTATACATTTGCTATGAATGATAGGAAGAGGTGAAGAGCAGTAATATTGTCTAGAAAGTTGACTGCTTGTCATTTTCTGTTGTACCAGATCATCCCACCTAAAGAATGGTGTCCTCGCAAAGCAGGCTATGATAACATTGATCTCATTATTCCTGCTCCAATTACTCAGGTTGTTAATGGGTGCCAAGGATTATATCAGCAGTACAACATTCAGAGAAAAGCTATGACTGTCATGGAATTTAAGGAGTTAGCTGAAAGTGAGAAGTAAGCATAACTTGTGTTTATTAATGTCCTTCATTAGATTTTAATAAAATTTGCACAAATATAATGATAAGTATGTTAGAATTTGTGTTATATCCTTGCCACATAATAATTTCCAAAACTGTAACCACAAACATGTTAGTCAGAGAAAGTTTTCTCTGTTAATTACTTATGAAATAACCAAAACAAAATTTTGATTGTAAGCACCTCATTTGGAAATGTGTGGAGCTGTTTAAATTATATTTCATTACAGCAGGATGAGCAGGTAAAATATTTGATTGTATTGCATGTGTGTTACATAATGTCTTAGTTTCATATAGTTTTCTGCCCAGCAATTAAATTTGTCAGAGTACCTGTATGTGTCATCTTGATAGTAGTATCTGCATCAAGTGAGTGTTGTACAGTTAGTATTGGAAGATGTAAAGATGTGTATTTTGGTACTAATTCAGATGAAGCAACTAATTTAACAAATGTTTAAAAAATGATATTGTGATGGTTATGGCATTAAAGTACAGAAAAAGGGTAAGGATGAATTCCCTACATAAGTAATCAGACCTTTCTACAGCTTATCTACAACTAAATATTGAATTCCTTTCATTTGGATGAAATCTTGTTTGAATGAAAGCATTTAAACTGAATAATGCTTTTATAGTCTTTCAATGGCTAATTCCCATAATGTTTTAAAATTAACCAACTGGGTATTTATATTTGTGTCGGTATTTTTATATGGTTTTTCCAGTGTTTGACAATACTTCATATATTTTAACCATGTTGTGCTATTTCCAAACATATCAGCACTTTTATGACACTAAGGCTTACATAGTGCACGGTGTTACAGGTAATAATTCTGTACTAGGTAATGCACTCTTTTTCTCTTTACTAGTCCTGTGGAAAATAAAACTTTCAAAATACAGTATTATTATTGTAGTATATACAATATGGATTTTGCTATAATTGTTTAATAGGTAACATTTAAGATTACCTGCAGCCCCTGAGATCATATTTCTATCCTGTTTGAATATATTATAAAGTAATAAACCATTAATGACATTGCTAGTTTTTGGCACTTCTAGTAGTTCTAATTCTCTATATAATTGATTCACAGGTATGGAACTCCTAAGCATTTTGATTATGAAGACCTAGAGAGAAAATACTGGAAAAATTTGACATACAACTCTCCTATTTATGGAGCAGATGTGTCTGGATCATTGTATGATGAAAATGTAGAAGTAAGATTATTAGAACAGTATATTTGCTTTTATTTTACTCAAAGAGTAATATTTTAGAATCATTTGGATAAACTTTTTGTCTTATCATGAAGAGAATGAAAGAAGTTATAGTTCTTTAACCTTGTGGCTCCTTTTGCCATTTTTAAATTTCTTTCTGCATATGGTACTGTATTACATTCAAAATTTAATTAAACCACTTTACTATTAATATACTGAAATAAAATTAGCATTGTATTGTATGTTATAATTTGAATTTTTACATTATTTTTGTTTTAATTACTTTTTTCCCCAAAGGAAACATTTAAAAATACGTAAATTGCAGTTTTTACATTATGCCATCCATGCCCTCTGAAAAATCTTGAATTTAAAACTGTGTCTTTCTTAGACACACAAGCTGGGATGTACAAGGGTTTCTACACATTAAGTACATATGTTTGATCAAATTTTTATGAGATCTACAATGTGCAGACTTGGTTGTTATGGAAGCAGATGTAAATTTTCTAGTCCTTGACAGTTGCCATGCCCACTTTCTATACTTTGCCTTGAGATTTACACTGTACATGTAATTAGTTGACACAAGTGTTTATAGTTGTTAGAAAAAAACTTGGTATACAATATAATATACCAGTTGTTTTAAAAATTGTATTTCAATGGCTTAATAATTGTTTATAAGATTAACTTGTTGCTTGGGTTTTGAAACTATATAAATGAGATGGTTTGCATGACCTTCATCTTGTTTTGGCAATGCCTCTTTGCAGGAAGTCGGCTAAAATGCCTTCATAAAGCCCTGTGGGCTTCAGTTGATAATTGACAAAGAACTTGAAAGAAAAATTAAAAATAAATTAAAACTTGAAAGTATAAGAAAAATATAACTATTCTAGTGGATTTCTATTGAGTGTTGAAAGGTATATACATATTTTATTGGGTAATTTAAACATTTCGTTCCACTGTATATTGACAATAAGATATAGTTTGTGATGTAGTAGAGAAAATAGAAAAATATAAACATGCACTTTAAACATTTTTATTTTAGTTTGAGGTTCTAGAGATTACAAGAAGGAGATATGAAAAATGTAAGGTAAAAATAGTATTTTATACAGTATTGTGCAAAAATGTTTAGGACAAAAGAGTGGGGTTTACTAAAGAATTTCTATAGTACTAAATATAAAGATTGATAAAGCTTTTATGTTTCACCCATGATTTGCCTTCCCCTGTTTTTTAAAAGTAGCCTGAAACCTATTTTTTCAGTTTGTCTTAACATTTTTGCATAGTACTGTACTTCACATAAAACTGTATAAACTATTTAGAGCACAACTGGAAATAACTACTTTGAATAATGAATTTTTTTATGATAAATAATAAAGAAAACCAAAATTAAATGTTTTATTTTCCTGAAACTACATACTTTAAGGAATGCTCTTGTCAAATTTTAAACGATTTCATCCACTAGTTTTATCTTTGGAATGATATATTGTGAGAATGACATTACCTACTAAAAGAAATTAGTAGCTAGTAGTCATAGGGTTTAAGATGATCTAAAAGTAAAAAAGCAATGATTTTAGTTGGGAAATTTTTAAACAACTGTATGAAAAACTTAGTAAGCAGCATTTTCCTCATCAAATCTGTTTTATTATCATAAATATAATCATCGTGTTTTACTAATTTCTTTGAATCATTTTTTAGTTTATCTTCTATTACATTTTTAAACATTATGACCTGTCACATGAACAGTTAATAAGAAAAAAAAACTAATTTGTCCTCATTTTGGAGACATTTACTAAAATTCATGTATGGACTAAGCCTAGAAGAGCTAATGGCCATAATTCATTTAATATTTATTTGCTGTTTGAACAGTTGGCTGTTTCATGACAGTTGTTATTTAATTATGTTACTGAGACAAAAGGTAATGTAAAAAAGTAATTAAAAGAAAGTTATGTGATTGTTTTTTTTTAATATCAGCCCTGTCAAACAATTTGAGTTATAACAATTTGACCATGTAATGTTTTTGTTGAAAAATAAACACAAGCACCATATCTATTTTAAGTACTTGTTAAGTCACACATTGTTATGTAAATGACAACCATGTTGTGTTGTGTTTAGATCTCCATATCTATTATTTATATTTCCAAATTTATATTATTGTTTCGAAGTTTAAATCAATAAAATATGTTGTTATTCATTTAAAATAACATTTAGAAATTTCTGGAATTAGATAGGTCAATCATATGTTTATAAATAATTTGTATGGCGGCTTGGTGTCTAGACGACGAGTCTCATGCAAAAACTGACATGCGCGGATTGCTCTGGAATTCTGTGAAAGTTACGCGATTGTTCGAGAAAACAGTAGGTGTACTGGTATAAAAATAGACACTGACGCGAGAAATAGATCAAAGAAGAGTCAGTCATTCGTTTTTATTTTGATTCAAGAGATATTGTCTTTGTTCAAGAAGTTTTCAACGTTTGCTGTGTGTTTATTCAACTTGGATTTGTGACTAGAGCTAGATCTACAGAAGCTGTGATTTTATTTTGTCAATCTTTACGATTCATTCGAATTACTGATTATACTGAAGATCAACACGTACAGAACTGTTTAGGGGAGACTGGGAAAATTGGAAGGCGATAAGTTTGAGATGTTCATTGGAGTCATCGTAAAAAGAACTTCGTCAAATTTATTGAACTGTGAATTGTTTCTGAACTTCTCCATTCAAACTTCGGAATTTTTTCGTGGGACCAAATTCACACCCTAGACTGGAATTTTGGATTTCTGATCTGAACTTTTGGACTTTCATTCTAGATCATTATATTGGACACAGGCCAGTACCATTTTGTATTGTAATTAACTTTGAAGTTTGAAACCAGTACCATTTCGTATTGTAATTAATTTTGAAGGTTGAAACTGAATATCTGTCATTGTTTTCATATAATTTATGTTATATCTGTTACATATATAATAGTTTACTGTAATAAATTATACAAGCTGTTATCTGTCTTTCTGTTGCGTTCAGTCTACATAAAACATACATAAAAAAACGTAACACACATATTCTAAATTAGTATTAAACAAAAAATCTAAATATGGATTATTGCACGTAAATGGTAATATTTAATGGGTGAAAAGTTTAATGAATGATAATGTAGTATCAGTATAAGGTATAAATACAAAAGGAAAATAAATATATTAAAGCATTTTATTTTCAAAATTTTTGTCTAAAAATTAATAATTGTGGGAATTAAAACTATATGACAGTAGTTAAATCTTTTTCTTGATAAAATTTAAGAAATATCAAAGCTTTAATAATGAATGAAAGCTAAGTCTAAAAAGAATTTCTTGTTTTTGTAGTATTACATTTACTTTGATGTTATCATAGGTATAGAAACATTCATTATATTTTTTGTCTGATTTAAAATAATCTAGTTGTATCACTTTATTGAATATGAATTTCAGAAGTCCCAAACCCCCAAGACTACTTTTGAAAATGTTTTAGCACTTATTTTTATTGATTTGGTGATAAATGATAGTCTAGACCATTACAAACATATTTTATAATTTTTTTGTTTCAGATGTGATTGTTAAAATGTGATTTGAAGAACTCAGTAAAATTTTTTCTTCTATAGGAATTCAATATCAATCATTTAAACACAATACTGGATCTTGTTGGAGAGGACTATGGAATTCGTATTGAAGGGGTTAACACTGCTTATCTTTATTTTGGAATGTGGAAAACTACATTTGCATGGCACACAGAAGACATGGAATTATACAGCATTAACTATCTTCATTTTGGTGCTCCGAAGTCATGGTACGCTATTCCACCAGAGCATGGTCGACGACTTGAAAGACTAGCAGCAGGTATGTGTATGTGTGTATTTTAATGCCTCAAATTTCAATTTAATATTAAGATAGGCTGAAAGAGTATGTCTTTGGGAATAAAAGTTGTAAAACATTGTAAAAGTATGAAAAAGCTTATTTTTAGTCTTGTATTTTCTTTTACTTATGTCAGACATTATTATAACATTTTCCAAAAAAGTTGAATATCATTACAGTCCATGATAACAGTTCATGACTACTGAATATTTTTGAGTTTATATTATACTAAGTCTTGGAAGATGACTAACAATACCTACTGAAGGTTTTTGGTTGTATGCATATGTGTAATAAACCTTTTGGGTAGGATGGTTGAAAAAATGCAGCAGTACACATAAATGACAAATAAACATATTCTACAAATTACTGTAAGAAGGAATAGATATGGGTTCTCAAACTCATGAAGTTCCACATCTAGACTACTATTAACTGCAGGAAGCCAGTTTTAGTTAAGAAATCTTGTTTCAAGTGAGATTTGCAAAAGTAAAACGGAATTCTGTAACAAGATTAGTGGTAATGATTATAAATGCATCCTTTGAATTAGACATTCCAACTCCAATTGTGGTTGCATACCTATGCATACAGTGTAATAAATCCTGTGATATCTTGATTACATTGTGGACATGAGTTCCTGTATTTTGCACAACCTTGTAACTATCAGAAGATATAGTATAACTTAATGTATTTAATGTATCTTCACAAAATTCAGTGAGCTTGAAGTAAAGGTAATAATTATTTTACATATAAATAAATAAAAAAAATTCATTAAACTTTTTCAGTTTATGAGACAATTGCATGACCTCTTTGTATAAATTTAAATTCATTTTAAATTTAATACTTCCAACTTTCAATATAGTGTGTATATCTTAAAAAAATTTGGTAGAATTTCAGTTAATATTATACAAGTATTTATAAGTAGTATTTTTATTAAAGTATTTCTAATAAAATAAAGATTTGTCCTTAAATACATTAAGTATTTGTTCTAAATAGTCTGTGTGCAAAGTAATTTTATGTTAACATTAAAAATACTTTTCTTCATCTCATAAACTCATTTTTTTCCTTTGTGTAGTTCCTAGATCTTCTTAAATACATTTCAAACTTTTTTCCAGTAAAACTTCATAGTTTGTTATTTACTCTAACCTAACTGAAAATGGGATTGGTAAATGTAACCGATCTTGTAACCACAAAAAGGAAAAATCAAAATAAATCTAAATTACCATTTTTTCTTTCTATAATGACAACATATTATAATATAAAACCACATTAATTTATCATAGCTATCTTTTAATAATTAAATGTGATTTTTTTCTCTTTGAACAATAACTACTTTTCACAAGCTTATCAGTTGTAAATTACTCAAGGAACATGGAGCTCTTGTTATGTTATGCAAATTATATCACTCATGAGCTACTACAACTACTATAAGCATGTTTCTTTAAACATTATAATTATTATTATTTATTTCACTTAATCTAATCTTAAATTACATCAAAATAATATACTTACATTTTAATTGCTTTTGTTATTATAAATAAAGAATAAAATTGAAAAATTAAGAAATAAAATAACTTTCAAATCTTTGTTTTTTTGCTTTTAGTTGTCAGAGTTAATTCTAATTTTTTTATATTACTTATAGCTTTGCAGTTAATAATTTTTGTTTAATTAAATAATGTTCCAAACAATATCAACTGATCTGTGGTGATGAGAAAACCCACTTGTAGAGAAAATTATGTGTAAAAAATGGCTTGTATGGATAGAGAAAGCACTATGTAGAAGAGCGAACCTGATGATGACTGAAGAAGGCCAAAACGTTCGCTCCTCTACATAGGGGTTTCTCTACCTATACCAGCCATTTTTTACACATATAATATAGACAAATAACAATAAAAACTAAAAAATTTCTGGCTTTCTAACTCTGCAGCAACAGTTGTTACAAATTTATGGAAACACTGTTCATACTCTGAGTCAATTGAAATTCAGCTGCTTAAAACATAACAATTATACGACACATCATTTGATAGGTGAAAATGTTGAGTTTCTATTGGATGTAGGTAATATACAATTAAATGTGAGAGTGAACTGTTAATGAATTATGAAAGAGAGGATATTACACATGGGTGTGGCAAGAGGGGTCTGATTTTCTATTCGATCAGTTGAGGCTTTGGAAACAATGCTTGTAATTGTGAAATCGTCTGATTATTTTGTTAATAAAACATGAAAAAGTTAAAATCAATTTTTTTGTTTGTAGTTAATAACTTTCAGATAATCTTTTTCTTCTGGTATCTTATCTTGGTTTTTGACAGGATTTTTCCCAAGCAGTTTTCAAATTTGTCCTGCTTTTTTGAGGCATAAGATGACAGTTATTTCTCCACAGATATTGAAGCAATATTCAATTCCTTTTAATAAGGTGAGTGAGTAATATAAAAACTAAATTACATTTTCATTTTAACTGATAATTATTTTTTAGTATAATTTTTTAAATCTTTTAAATTGTTTTGAGTTTATGAATATATAAATGCTAGCAGTTATGAAAAATGCGAGTGCATTTTCTTACTTTATAACTAATAGCTTTCTCTTTATATGCAAAAATGGCTCGTTTGGGTTGAGAAAATATTTTACATAGAAGAGTGAACAACGTTTCGACCTTCTATGTAAAATATTTTCTCAACCCAAACGAGCCGTTTTTGCATATAAAATTCTCAACGAGTGGGTTTTTCGACATCACTGATTAATAGCTTTCTCTCTTACTAAACAATTTTTCAAAATTTATTTTATGAATTTTGTACATTAATTTTAACGTTACTTTAGTCATACTAATTTCAGAGGTGTGTCTGTGACTCAGAAAATGTGGTATTTTTATAATCAGCATTCAATAATAACTTATTTCAAGTTAAGAATTTCTTTGATTAGACATTTTATCTGTCTTAGTGTTTTAGGAAGGTTATGTTTTCTTTATAGGCTATGTTAATGTTTTTCTTGACTAGAATATTTGAATTTAGCCTTTTGGAATTTACAATGGCAAGTAGTTTTGGACAGAAGTCTTTAAACTTGTTATGCAAGACCTGGTATTTTTAGAAAGTTCATGTTTAGACATTGTTTTATACTTATGCAGTATATTTAGTATTAAATGCATTGATATAGATATAATTATCAAGTTATCCATCAGTTTTAGAGTTGTTGTATTTTGTTTAACATTTTTGTATTTCCAGACAAGTTTAAATTGAATATAACTGTTCTGTATCTTGTTGCCAGATAACACAGGAACCTGGTGAGTTCATGATTACATTCCCTTACGGTTATCATGCTGGCTTCAATCATGGATTCAACTGTGCTGAATCAACTAACTTTGCATTGTTACGATGGATAGAGTATGGAAAAAGAGCTTTACAAGTTAGTTTTTCAGTTACAGTCACTTCACCCAGTTATCACTTGTGTAGCTTTGCATGAAATTCAAAACAAATCATTGCTTACATTTTCATTATTTAGTCTTGTGCTAAGGACAGAGTTTATATTTTAAATACCATTGAGAATTATTCATTGCTGTTTTACAGTAGCATTGTGAGGTGGCTGATTTCTTTTTTAAAGTATTTAATCACTTTCTAACATTGTGTGTGTATGTATATATATAAATTTTGTGAAATTTACAATTAGCATTTCTTTCATGTGATGGATCTACTCTATAAACAATTTCAGAATATTGTATATGATATTTAAATTGTTAAAAGTTGAAACTTTTAAGACCTTTTGTGAAGCTTTCAATGAATGTTAAAAGGTATAGACCCTGAAACCAGCAGCAGAATCATCTGTGTACTTTAGTAACTGACTCAGAGAGTAAAATATTCCAAAAGGTGTAATTTGTGACAATTGAATATAATTAGATATAACTAAAGAAATTTCATGGGGGCATACCATCCATGCAATTTCTTTACATAAAACACTTAAGTTTCACAGTTTCAAAAAAAACAAACAGAAAGGTAATAATTGGATTTCAGTCAATACAAGCTAACTGAAATAGCTCAAGAGTTATGCCAAACTTTATCTTTCAGAAATATTGAAATAAAAATGAGACTTCACAGTAGCTTCAGTTTGCTAAAACCTATGTTTAGTAAGTAGAGATGCAATATAAATTCCACCAAGTCTTAATTTACACTTCTTCAGAAAAATTCTTGATCAATTTAACTCTCTTGCTACAGGTCATTGGGTCAAAGGTTATGTCACCATGTTTTTTGAACTCGTATTTTATGAATTTGTATGAGTAAGTTTGGAATCAAATTGTAGATTATAATTCAAGATTTAATATTATATATGAGTTAATTTCTAAATTTAAAAAGTAAATATTAGAAGAACATATTTAAATATAGATTTTAGTCAGTCACTTGGTGTGTTGAATGCAGCACTGTTTAAAATTAGATGTTAAAATACTAAGTCATCAGTTTCATACATCTTAGGAACTTAAATTACTAATATTATCAAGCTATAATATAAAACAAGAACCTCATATTTTATTTTTCTGAGATGTGGCCTATGTAGTAAATCAAATTTATTGACCCCATTCACATATTTTCATTTTTTAACATAGTTTCTTGTGTATACGTACTTCAATATATGGCATATGAATAACTAATCAATAGTTTAGAATGCCCACAGTGTGGTTTTCTAAGCCATTTTAATCTGTGAAAAGGCTACTATAATCTTTTTGCCAATATTTCAAGGGGTTAGGTTGTTTCTTTTGAATGCTTGGAGTTTTATATATATAAAACCTAAAAAAGTTTGTTTGATAGCCTCCATGAGCAAAGTTTTTAAAAGGCTTAGCAAGCTATGTTCAGCAACACCTGAGTACAATTACCATAGCAAAAAGAAGTTATTTTTGATTTATTCTATATTTTAAGAAAATTAGGTTTAATAATTTATTTCTGAATAACAATAATCTGTATACACATATAATGTATAATAATTGAAATGTGCCTGTATATTACAAAATAGTAGTTACTAAAACAAGTCAAGACAGGGAAGACTGAAAGTCAGTTTTATATTACTGGATGCATGACATTAATGCATGCACACCATGCCAATGCAAGTTATGTAATGTTAGTTATGTGAGACTGGAAAGTCAATATATTACAAATATGTGTAAATATATATAGCATTATGAGGCTTAAGTTACTTAGACTAAACATGTTTTTTTTCATGTTGTAATGTGTAGTCATTCTAACTCAAAAAAGTATAATTTATGTTTCCTATATTTTTTATGATGGTTGTGAGATTGGTCAAGTGACAGACTTCTCATAGTTGGAGTATGGAAAATAACATAAAATATAAAGTATAACTGAAAACAAATGTTTGAAATATATTGAGGACATTTTAGATATCATGCAAATAATATTTGAGATTTTTGAGATGAAGAATATTAATCATAAAATGAAATTACTTCACACTTAGACTATTAATGAGAAAGATTTTATTTTCCCAAACATATTTTTAATAAAAATGTCTTTTAAAAATCATTTTTTTTAAATAAAATATTTGAAACATATTTTTGAAAGTGCATGTGCTGTATCAAAAGTTACAGTACAACATGTAATGTATGTAAATGTGTAGACAAACTTGTGCATATTATACTCAACACATACAAAAAAGAGTTAATGTTGTTATCATATGAATATATGTTCTGCTTCAGTAATTTTTTTAAAATTTCTTTTACTTTTTGCCACTTGCAACTTGAATTCAGAGGTGTGTAATAAATAGCATTTCAGTTATAATTTTGCCTTCCACAAGCTACTGTCTACTAAGTTGTTTATTCAATTCCAGAACTAATTAGTTTAGTGGATGATAGAAGGCAAAATATTCTAAGAAATACTATTTATGCATACAGTATGATACTTTGATTGTTGTGGGGCTTTGTTCAGAACTTTTTAAAGTGCAGTGAGGATTTTTTCTCCCCTCAGTGTTCATGTCGAAA
This sequence comes from Carcinoscorpius rotundicauda, assembly GCA_011833715.1. Taxonomy (NCBI): domain Eukaryota; kingdom Metazoa; phylum Arthropoda; class Merostomata; order Xiphosura; family Limulidae; genus Carcinoscorpius; species Carcinoscorpius rotundicauda. The sequence goes on along the minus strand of CM022399.1, from coordinate 52,010,852 downwards.
AGATAATGTGAAGATCAGTATGGATGTATTTGTTCGTAAGTTTCAACCTGAGCGATACGAACTATGGAAAGAAGGCAAAGATATGGGCTGTCATCCTGAGAATACTGGACGAATATATGCTGCTCCACCACCATCAAAATATGAGCTTGCTGTTGCAGCTAGAAGGTAAGAACATGTTTTTTATTCTATTAGCCATGTATAAACGTGTATCTATGTGTATAGACGTAGTGCATGACAATAGCATGCAAATTAGCTTACGACAACCCTACAGCAGTAGTACTGCAACAGACACTCCAGCACTCAATTATTTGGTGGTGCCATTTGCTGCTTTTTGAGTCTTATTTTGGAAACTGTTTTAAATTCAAATTGAACTCTGATTTTCTGCAGCTCATTAGTAATTGAGGTTCTTTCATGAAAAAAACAATTTTTTCTTGCTTTACAAAAACATTAATTTTTACAACCAGTATGGTTCACTTGCATCAGGTTGCCTACTAATTTCATTATGACAGATTTGCAGTTTAATGTTACTGCTACTACAATTACTATGACCATCCACCGAGTACTGAATTCTGATTTAACATTATTGATGAAGGAGGTTATGATCCTCTTCTGCTGAGAGCTAGAATCTTCAGGTTTTAGGGTTTTCTTGAACCTTAGCTAGTTCTCCTGAAGGCTGGATGGCATGATGAAGATTTGGACGGTCTTTTTCCTCCTCTTTTGTTACTGGGTGTCTTAGTTGACACCAGAAGATGTACCTTAACCATCTACTTTTGTGGACTTTTAGATATAAATGTCTTTGCTCCCTGTTTTGTATGACTTTTCTATTTCTTTACTACATGACTTTTGTTCTTCACGTTGTATTATCTTATTACTGTCTGTTGGCATTTAGCTCCATGCCATTCATTTTGCCAAATAGTTATGTTCAAGTACTGGTATGCCTAATACTCCATGTGTTTCTGAGGGTGATGTGTTGGCTTATCATCATTCTAAGAACTGTAGTTGGATTCTTTGATTCTTATTTGAGATCATACCCTGATACCTCAGTTCATTTTTTCCAGACTCATTACCCCCACTTTTGTTTAACCTTCGTCACCTGTGTTTGTAATTTTCCCTCCACTTATCTCATGCCCGAGGTCATCCATTATTCTCTTGAGGGGATTTAGGTGGATGTTTGTTCCCTATTTTACACCACATTAATTCAACATTTTCTGACCTCCTAAGTTTCTTGTTTGTCTCATCTTTCCTTTGGTTCTGTCCCTCTCCTTCAGCTTCTTTGGTCATTCCTGAAGCAGCTTTTGCAAATGACCTGGGAATAACTGGCAAAAATTTATACTTGTTTTTTCCAGCTTCTTTTACTAGATCAACCACAACAGAGAATCATTTGAAGCAGCTACCTCAAGCTTGCCCTTTTCTTTAATTGATTAATAGAATTTATGAGGTTTTAGAGATCTCTCCTATTGCATTAGATGCTGCTCCTGTTTTATTAGCAGAAAGGGCAGAACGTGACTACTTTATTTTTTCTCCCAATATTGCTATTCATGTTGGGAGATTTACTGCTTAGTTTCATGATGAGGTAACTATGCCTTGTCTTCCATATTTATTGGATTTGTATACTTTTGCTTCTTACTGCCAGGAGGAGGTCTTTTTAGATTTTCAATGGATAAACCCACTTTTATATCTGTGGGGGTCTAGACTGGAACTTGTATCTCAAAACAGCTGGTGTGGGTAGTAAAACTAGTTAAAGTACAAAACAATGAAACATGAAATGGTGCTTGGGTTGGAGCAACACTAATGTTGGGTTACCCATTATACCACCTCGTCTCAAGATTTATCTGTTTACAGGGTTGTGGATCTAATCTTCAAAGTCAAGATTTCCGGGGTACTTGGACAGAAGGCAAATCTACCTTTCATATCAATGTTCTTGAACTTCTTGCTGTACAGCAGTCTATGGTTTGAAGTATGTCTCTTTTGAAGGGAGAAATTATCATGTTACATTCTGACAATTCCATCGTTGTAGCTAGTATTTTTCATCAAGGAAGTGAACATTCTCAAAACCTTTGTTTTTGTACCTTGGACCTACTCTACTGGGCTCATTCCCATCGTATCAGTTTCTTAGTTTGTCGTGTTCCAGTAGTGATGAATTTAGCTGCAGATCACTTGTCTTGACCGAACCAGATTTTTCCAACAGATTTGATGCTATATTACAAGGAGTGTCAGTGGATTTTGGTCCTCAACAATGCCTGTGTGATACATTGGTATTCTCAACTGCAGTTGTTTTTATGTCTAATATTTCATAATCAAGCATAAGTAGTAGATACATTCATTCAGGATTGGACAGATTTACATCTCTATGCCTTTCCTCTGATTTGACTGTTTTCTCAGGTTCTGACTATGGTTTGTTCTACTCCCTGTCAGGCCCTCTTAGTTGCTTCTTATTGGCCAGTTTAAGCATGGTTTCTGCTTCAGTATCTGCAGGAATGTCCACCTCTACCTCTTCCACATTGGAAATCTCTGTTGTAACAAACTTGGACATTCTCCACCCAAATATTCAGAAACTTAATCAATGTGCTGGGAATTATGCTGAACAAAGGACTCTGTACTTAACTAAATATGTCAATAGGCCAACCATGATTTTTTATCAACAGAAATGGAATATTTATTGTCAGTAGTGTATTCAAAGGAAGTTAAACCTTCTTCATCCAAAATTGTCTATGGTATCCCATTTTCTGACTTGGGTATTTGAGAAGGGGCTTGCTTCTTCTGTGTTGGCTTTATATAAGTGTCCTTATCTAGTATTTTTAGGTATGCTAAATAACTGAAGGTTTTTGAATGCCCAGTTCTATCAGGTCTGCCCAACTCCTTTTTGTTATTTGTCCCAAGCAACCTTTTTAATTCTTGAGTTGGGATTTTACAGTTGTTTTACATGAACTAACTCATCCTCTTTTTGAACCCCCGATCTTTGTGTTCTTTGTTTCATCTCTCTCTTAAATTGAATTTTTTGTTGTTGTTGACTCATAGATTCCATAGGTCAAAGTTGTTTGCAGTCCATCTGCATTAGGATTCTTATCATTTCACATTTTTTTTGCTCTTCCATGATAAATATTTTCTTCCCAAGACTTTGATAGCCAGGGAAGGGGAAATATCCTTCTCGCCAATCCATTTTCAAGCTATTTCTCACGTTTATGATCTTTCAGATTCCAGTCAGTTGTTTTGTCCTGTCAGGGCCATAAAGTGTTATGTGACCTGAATTAACTCATTTTCACTGGATTCCTCTTTGTGGTGAGCATTGTCCAGGCAGGTATGTTTTTCCTCTCAATTCTGCATTAGCTAGTACTTTCACTGTAATTACTAGAGGTTATAACTGGCTCTGTCAAAATGGAGCATTCGATAGGACCATCAAGGATCCAACTGGATGGTATTACCTTTTTATGGACAATCATGAGTTGAAGCTAAAGGGAATCATTCTGATTTTTGAATTGAATGAATTGGGGTCAGTTTTGCTTTTAAAAATGTGGGGAGCTTTGTTCACTTATTGCTCAAGCTTGGATCCAAAGCACTGTTCCTGAAACTCTCCAGTCCATTTCACTCTACAGACTCTACTAGTGGATCTTGAGAGTCCTAACCACCCCCAATTTCTAGTTGCTAGGGTAGTGGACATAAGATTTTTCCTCTTGAGAGTTTAATTGTGTTCCTCAACTCTTGGAGTAGAGAGTTATATACAGACCCTACTTGAGTTCATGGATGTTTTTCCCAGATGTAACTAGGAGAAGTGCCAACCTCCACGGGAGCCTACTCAAAATTTTGGTTCAAATTTGACACAAATCTGTCTGGTTAAGGAGTGCATGGTTTTTATATTTGATCAATGATGACTTTGTATATTTTTTATGGAAGGAGGTCTGCCATCTCCCCATACTTTGGCACAATTTGGCATGAGGCTATTCAGGTGAGAAGTTCATGGCCCTTCTCTTTAAACAAGGTCAATTTTATATATTGTTTATAGAAGGATATTTACTATCTCTTAATAATTCAAACAAGGAATGGTCCCATCTTAGGTTATTGGTAAAGCACAGGTTACACATCCTCTCCATAATTCCAGGGGCAAGCATTTGGTCAGGAAATGAGGATGAATGTTTATAATTCCAGACTGGATGAGTTTTTCCTTTAGATGAGTAAGGCATACATGATCCTGTCATTCTGAGCCTATGTTGCCTTTTGGACTTCTTCACATGGATAAGAAAATATGTCCTCTTCAGTGTTGCTTACTTTCTCGTCATGATTCCAGTAGTGTGAAACATATCACTGTGGTTACAGGTTGGGATCCAGTCAGAAGTGTGTGTCTATATTTATACACATATGACATTGCTATCCACTGTTCCAAGCCATCATTGTGACATACAGGAACCAAGACCCCTTATTTCTAAAACCAAGTTGTAGAACCTCTGCTGTCTGTTTTAGGCAAGCATGTATTGAGTACTCATGTTCTATTCCACCCTGGGTACAGAAATTTGATTCTGAGTGAAGAGTATAACCTGTTCTGTATGTAGTGCACTTGTGTACCACTTTTGGTACACCATTGTTCTATGCAGACATTTTATGTATGGATCACACCAATACTGGTCACTCCACCTTCTCAATATGAGATTTTAGTTGTATTGTCAGCAGATGGCAAGTGCATTTTTCAAAGTTGACATTGTCCTAAACTGAATGTATTTCCAATAATGCTTCCTCTGTTGACACTCTCACTCTCTACCTCCCCATTAATTATGTCTCAGAAAAAATGATTACATAATCAAGATAAGGTGCTTATATACAGTGCTTAGATAGATGGTGCATTGAAATTGGTGGGAAACTTTGCAAATTAGGTATTGTAAAAGGCATTTGAATGTGATATAAAGTACTGGAATATGCAAAGCTATTGCTTAGGTAGGCAAAATTGACACCAAAGAATAGCTATATTGTCAGTAGAGGTAAGTATTTTTGAAATACATTTTCAGTTTAGTTAATTTGTATATTTATTTTGTTAGTTGAATTACTCGCTATTTCTGACTATATATGGTATTAGTGACTTACCACCCAATGTTCATTGTTTTTAATTGAAGAAAAAGCTTCTTAGTCTTTTTTCAAAGTTTTCTATTTTAAAAGAAACAGTTCCCAAATTTTTTTTTTATTTATGTTTCACTTTTAAAATTTTGGTGTGTAGCAAATTTTCTTTTGCCATACTACATTCAGAATAAAATCTGAAGAATGAGTCTAGAAAATTACTGGTTTTTCTTTGTTTGTTTTCTTGTTTTTAAGATTATAATATGTAATACTTCATTATTTGTGTCTGTTTCACTCAAAGTTGTAATAAATAAGAAACTTTAGCTTTGACCATATATACCCTTTGGGTGGAGATTGTTTTTATTTTGTGTTAAATAATAGAAACATAACATCATTTTGAAAAATTTTATATGAACCTTGTGAACCTCTCATTGTTGCTTATTTGGTTCCTAATTTTGAAATTCACAGTTCATGAAGTTCCTAACTTTTTCTGTTGCTATGAGTATTGTACTATCTGATATGTAATAGTGGTGGTGCTACCTTTACCTTTGTCAAGTTAGGTAACATTATTTCTACCAATAGTATTCATTGTAATGATCAACTGAAATCTTAAAAATATAGCTTATTTTCAATAAATAAGTAATTTTACTTGTTTACATATCTGAATGTGATAAACTTGACAATAATATTCACTTTCCAAAGAAACTGTAAATTATTACTGATACCACTTTATTCTGCTTTGCTATAAATAGTTTACAACTTGCATTATCATATCTAACCTATATAAAGACTGTGAGGGGGTGTTACATCACATCATGCTTGCTTTTGCAAAGTAAGAAGTGTCATAGATAGAATAGTTTAATTGCTATTTTTCTTTTACAATTTTAGTGACAGGGATGTAAGAGGGGTATGTCTTGCAACCATGTAAGTGTAGTGAGTGCTGGTATAATAAACCTAAAGTAAAGACAGAGTGTGGGATCACTAAGCAAAGTATATAAAATGTATCATGAAAGTAAACAATTTCAATTCAAACTTAAATCATATATGAAATAAACTATTTTCTGTTACATCACCAGTGTTTTTAATAAAAAAGAAACCTCTTTAATTAGTAGAAACCAAATTAAGAAAGTTTTTCCAGTTCTGTTGTCTGTACATTTAATTTTATATTTTCAGTATCTAAACATATTATCCAATGCTTTTCTTGCTAAGAAACATGATATAAAAGCCATTGTTGAAATGTAATGTTAGCAAAATGCACTCACTTTTCTCTGTATTAGAAGTTATTAATCTAACTGATTTTTACCAGTAATTATTCTTTGAATATGCCACAAAGGAATATCCCAATATATGATTACCTCAGTTACATCTTTCTCCCTCTTTGCTGGTCAAGCTTGATTTTTTAAAAATTATTTACTTTAGTTAGATTGGTGTATACTATACTATGTTATGGGGGGAAGGTAGTACTTCATTATTTTTGATAGGCTACCTACTAGTACTGTATAAGTCATGTTGGTAGTTTATTCAAAACTCTACTTCAGCAGTGATTTTTCAAGCCATGTTCTATGAAATTGTAAAGTGTGGAAGAAAATCCTTTAGTAATAAAACAAAATAGAGACGAACAATCAGGAGAGAAACAAGGCATAATTTTGTTCTTAAGGGATGATAGTTTCGTAGCAAATGAAAATCTATACTTTGTTGATGTCAAAAAATTCTAAACAAATTTGTAGTTATGTTGTTTACAGACAAATTTCCTCAATTATCTAAAAATGCAAGTTTAAACATTTTCTGCATTTGTATTTCTGAAAATTACTCTTTAATATTGCAAAGTGAAAAAACATGAATCATAAAATATTTTTATTCAAAAATTAGTGAAACTGAGTTGGGTTTATTATTTTCACAGAAATATTGTATTTAACTGTGTATATGTGCACTTGGTACATAAAAGGTACTCAACAGTGTGAAAAAGATTATTAACAGCTTTGCCCATATTATGAATATTTTTTAAAAAGTGTTCAAGATTAAACTTAACTGTTTTTATGTAGAAGGACTTTACTGCTAAGATAAAACAGAATATATATATATGTGTGTATATACTTTTTATCTAGGGATGCAAAATTAAAAGGAAAGTCAAGAGAAATTGCAACAGCTGCAATTTCTAAAAGGCATCCCATTTCTTCTGTGAGTAGAAAAGAGAAGAAAAATGCAAAGAAGGAAATTAAAAATGAGACCCAAAAAATGTATGCAACTGAACAATTTAGATTTGATTCTGATACTGAGGAATATGATTTTGAAGAAGAATTGCAGAAAACAAAGAAAAAGACCAGAAGAAAGAAAAAGGTAATTGAAGATACCAACTTGGAAACCAGTCAAGTCAAAGAAAGGCTAGGAGAAATCGCCAGTGGAGAAACTCCAGTGAAAAAGTCTAAAGTAAAGTTCGCTAACATTAAACCACAAAACCATGATAATTTGAAAAAGAAAGGCCCAAAAATCAAATATACTCCAGCAAGAATGTTATCTACAAAACTGCTTATGCTTCAGTCACAATTGTTAAGATCTGAGCAAAAAACTCAGTTTCAGACAAACAAATTTGAGGGGGTATCATCTTCTGAATTGTGTGATGCATTAAATCTAAGCACAAAACATGTTCATAGTACTAAATCAAAAGGAAGTACAATTGTATATCTTAAACCAATTCATTCAGAAGATAATAACACTAATGTAGACAAGAGTGAAATTATTTCTGTAAATAATTCATCCAATGCAACTCTTTTATGTACTAAAACAGGATTAAGTGAAATTAACACTGTCCAGCCAGATTGTCCATTAAACCTGAGTGTCAAGTCTGAAAAACTAGTGTCAGAGGCACCAGTAATATTATCTTATATTGGTAACAGTGAGTCAAAGGTTGTAGGAATAAATATTCAAGATATTATAACAAAATCTGTCGATGTTAGCATGAAGCAAGAAACATCAAACATCTTATCTAGTAAAAGCATCATTGCAACAAAACAAAATGGAGTAAAACATGTTCAAAATGTGAGATCTATGAGACCCAAAAATAAATCTAAAGGAAGTTTCATGAGTCTTGCAGAGACAATAAGAAAACTAGAAATGAAAATTTCTCAGAAAGGTTGTTTGAGTCAGCAGTCACAACCTTTATCTGATACTGTACCAAGTCAAGAAATTAACATTAATGGGAATGCACCAGCAAATATTTCATCTTCAGCAAGTACTAAACAATTTGCTCCTTCAAACAAAAGTGAAATTTTTCCCCAGCAAAGTAAACCAATTAATTTCATAATTAATACAGTAAATCCTCTTCAGCTTGGTGTTAGTAACACATCTAGCCAGAGCTTTACACTTGAAAGTTTACCCAAGGGTTTGACTGTATGCAATTCTCTGTCAAAAACTGTTAATTCGTCACAGCTAACCACAGTACCGTCTTCATGTTCCATCATTACTCTTCCAGTACCTTCAGCATTGCTAAAACCTAATGCACCAGAAGGGAAAGCTACAAATTTTTCAAAGGAAAGTAAAAATTTTAAGCAGGTAGATTTCAATATTCAGAGAATAAATCCAGAACTTCAGATATCACAAAATACTGCTGACGTAAAGTCTCCCATCCAAATTTCTAATAAATTGTATTTTTCTGAAAAACAAACAGGCTTTATTCATCAGAATCATAATATAAAACCAGAAGGATCTGTATTTACAGAAAGAAACTTCAAAAGTGAGAAAACTGGAAATATAATGGACACTAATAATGATAAACCAGCCATTCTGAAGGTATGTTTGAACTTGTAAATAATTATTTGTTCTATTTCATAACCTGACTTAATAACATACCTGTAAGAGTAAAAATTTTGTATACAACTGAGTATATAAAATATATTGTGGATTTTTAAGCAAAATGTTGAAAAAATGTTTGAGAAGCTTAGGAATTAATGTATGTTTGTGTTCCTATATTATTATGGACCTTGTAATTTTTAATAATGTACCCACAGGCAAATTGGAATATATATAGTGTTATGCATTACAATTTAACTTGGTCAAGCCTTCAATTTATTATATTACATATTGTGATTTTAAATAGCCTGAAATTTTAATTTATAGTACATTGAATGTTGATATGTATTGAATTTACAATATTTACCAACAGTATTGATACACACCGTTTTCTTCACACAAATGTATTTTAATGTATGAACATCAATACAATTTATAATAATGGTTATTACAAATTATAATTCATTTACAAAAGTTTTATAAACTTACAAACAATACTATGTCTTTCATCTAGTCTGGCACTGAATATTTTATCGAAAGTTTTCAATACTAAGTCCTTAATGCTATCCAGAACTGAATATTTTATTGACAGTTAACAATGAGGGAAGTAATTCTGTGTTGATACATAGGTACACTTTTACTTGAAGACATACTGTCTAGCTTCATACATGAGTGTTTTCCCACCAAAATTGTCAAACGTCCTCGTAGAAATACTAATGATTGAAGTTAAAAGGGTCGTAAGGCTTGAAATAAATAAATGTTTTTGGATAAATCCGTAGTTTTCCAATTAATAAGCATTTATTACAGTTAAAACTCGTATAGCTTAAGAGTATATTAACTGTAGCAAACCAGCAGTATTTCTTGACTCATTGATTTATAAACTTATAGGATGGGGTTCTTTGAATTTTGTTTGGCAACAATTATATATGTTACATCCATTTCTGAATATATATTAAACTGAAACAAAAATGGATATTAGGTATATAATAGTACATCCATTACTATAGCTTAAACAATGTCTTAAAAATTGATGGTATCTTATGGATCTCATCAATAGTGAAGGACTTGTAAATCAAAAATAATTTTAATTTCATTCTTTTCTTTTAATTTTATTTTACTTTCTTGTGTGTTTCTACTTCTTTAAAGATATACTTCTCTGACTGATTGTCAACATAGCTAAACAAATCAATCTAAAGTTTAAATATTTTTTATCTTTTGTGAAAATTCATATCCAGATGCTCCATAATTACACATTATCTCCAGAAAAGGAAGAAAAGAATGTTCATACTTTGGTTCAAAAAAGTAAAAAATCTGAGATTGTTATGTCCAAAGAAAAGAAGATTCTTAACACGGGGATTCGAAGGCACCCCATTTCAAAACCTCGAAGAAGTGTTCCTTCATCCAAAGTGGATTCAAGTGATGAAGGTATTGTAAAAGTTGTGTAATTGTTCTGGTTTATGTATGTTTTACTGATTACTTAGTGTATATAGTATGTGTGTTATTTGTCTTTTCCTGAAACAGTCAGTTTTGCTACCTTTCCACTCTGGTGTGGTCATCATTTGAAAACGTAATTTCACTTACTACCTGGATAGTAAATGTATTATGCACCTCAAAGAATAGCTTTGATGATACTTCTATTTTTATACAAGTTTGCTTTTAACAGTTATGTGCTACAGTAATGATAATATTACATGATTGTTTAATAATGTAATAAAGTCAACAACATCTAAGTAAAGGAAAATAAACTGTATGTATATATAAAACTGTTTGCCACTTTTCATTCTTTTTGAATTTGTCATATGACTAATATTTTTATGGCTTTTAAAGATTAAAATTGTATTGTCAGTTTTTTCATATTCGAAAGCAATCCATTTCAACCTTAAATTTACAGTTAACAATGAAGTTGATGATACATTTTAATTATTAAAAAAATTTAGTGGAAAGAAAAACTCGTGTGTTTTAGAAAATGAAACATATTCAAGGATATCATTTTTTGCAGTTCCTTCCATAATTTTGATCATAAACTTTTTACAGCTAAAAATATTCTAAAAAATTATATTTTTAACACATGGTTATTACATAATCACTGCTTCACTTTTTCATTTATTGAAAGTATTGACTAAAGAAGATTATATAAATTATAAAACAATAATTAATATTCTGATCCAAAAACCAAGTATGAATAAATCCACTGATGTACAGTTATATTTAATTTTGCTTTTACTGTTTTGCAAAGTAATCTGTCCCAGTCACGATTAGATGAATGAATTTTGAACAGACTTGTACAGTAAGTACAAAGTTATGAGAAGTTATAGACTTGAGCAACCTTGTAGACATATTACAATTCTAGATGAATAGATATTGACCATACTTTATAAAACAGATACCATGCAAAAGTTCTACACTTGTTAACTTTTGAAGGTCATCATTTAAAGGGCAAGACCAATCAGCTGTGGTAAGGGGAAAACGTGCACTTGTTCCTCTAATTAACTATTTCTTATTTCTTTTACATCATTATTTGATGATATTATATCATCAATAGTAACAAGATAGAGCATGAAAGAGGTGCAATAATGACAGAACAGATTGATGAAAGATATAGCATTTGAAAACAGCTGTTTAAACAGATGTGTAGCCAGATGTTGAAGGTGGTACCATGATCATGAAGCAAAAACAAAAAAGTAGTAATTCGTTGAGGAATTTTAGATAAACAAAAACTTTTGTATCTCGCACACCAGCTCCTGAAGATAAATTAAGGCAATTAAAGAGACCATAAGGAAATAGCTTAGGCAAGAGTGGACTAACCACAAGACACTGTGGAAGATAATCTGGCTTTTTGGACAAAGAATGCAACAACAGCCGCATGTCGATGTAGGTGGTTGTTGCTTAACTGATCCAGAAAACAGAACATTGGTGATTTTCCAAATTAGATCACCTCCCCACCTATGAGAGAGCTATCTACAAAAAAATATAGATCTGTATAAAAAGTAACCAAGACACAATTGTTGTAAATCTTCATTTGAACTAAAACTGGAGAGACTCTCAAATAATAAAAGAAATAGGTTGAGTGACCAAAGATCTGAAGACAGATGTTAATGCGAGTTAGAGTTTTATTCTCAAAGTACGAGTAGTAGGTGTGAATGACAAAAGAGTATAAACGCTACCAGTGCCACAGGAGACTACTAAAGATTTCCACAAACTGAGTTTATGCAAAATCCCAAATCTAGCAAATATGATTGGTACAAGTTGGGACATATATATTTGTTGATTATTCATTTCAGAGATCTAACAAACTAGATGACTAACAATGTATTGAAGATAAGTGAATAAATGAAAGTTGATGCCAGTTGACATTAACTGGAGAAGACCAGATAATGTAAAATTCTGAGGCCAAGCCAAAGGGAATGGAAATGAAGTGGTAAATGCTCCTCTTATGACAAAATTGAGTTTAAGTATGAATAAATAGGAGTATTCAAATAAGCATTCTGTATATCCACCTTTTTTATCCAATATAAATGTGGAAAAGCATGAGAAAGTCTTTCAGTTGCTTCTTTTTAAAGGATCTTTTGAGGCTTTTTGACTTAGAAAATGTAAGCGCACTGAATTAGAAGGAAGGAAAAAGATTGGTTAAATGGAAAAAAAACAACAAATATAATGAAACTGAAAAAAAGGATCCTAAAGCTGAGTGTTATGTAAATATGCTTGACCACAATGAAATGGAGGATCAAATGAAATGAGAGGAAGACAAGGCAGGAGGAAAATTGTACTAATTATTTCTGTCCAGAAAGAACAACCAAAAGATATTTGAGACTAGAACAATAATCAGCTCTTGCTGACATGTTTCTCCTGAAAGGAAAACATTTTTTAGCAAAATTCCTACAATTACAAAATTATGCTGAAAATAATCTTTCTAGCTCAACATAAAATATTGGGGGCGAGGATGTTAGTATTGCACAACACGGTGTGACATTGAGAAACACACTGAGTTATTTCATAATTGAAATAACATCTGCCTAGTAGAAATTTAATCCTTAACTAAAATAATCAGCAGAACAAAGAGTAGCTGATAGCTTACATTTGTACTGAAGAAGTAGTCTCAAAATAAGAAAAATCATAGTGAGTAAAGTAGAAAATTGCTGATCAGTCAAAGTAGGAGACTGCATGGAAAAATCCACCAATAAATAGTTTGAGGGTCAAGAACTTGTAATGAAACATAAGTAGCAGAAGATTACTTTTATTTAAAGGCTTTTGCTTGAGGAACATGAAGGCTCACTGCTGATTTCCAAAAGCATCTGCAAAATCCTGAATGTCAGGAAGTTTTGGAAGAAATGATGATTCCAGAGTAGAAATATTACATATAACTATCCCTTTCAAGTGTAAAAAAATATTTTCAAAAGTTAAAATAGAATGCACCTGGAAAAGAGAAAAGAATCAGCTTAGCACAAGTTTTGGTCAGGTATAGGGCTAGCTTGATTTGTGTCTGCTTTATATTGAATTTTCTGCAATAATATTTGACACTATTTTCATTGTATTTTACAAGCTGTACTTTAAGAGAATCGAGAAAAAAGCAATGGGTGTGATCCAGTTTTCCTTCCTGCTTAACATCTGCTGTCCTTCTTTGTGTTAGCTTATTACACAGATTGTTACTATAGAGCCTAATGGAGATGAGATGATTCCTGTTCATATTGAACATCTCTTGTGCTGTTCTCCTCTGTGTCTTTCTCCCTCCTGTCTTTTCTAGTGAAGTAGGAGGCTTACTTTCCCAACTCTCAAGCTGCTGGGGAGGTCATAAGGAGAGTTCCCCTTCAGATACCAAGCAGACATACCAGTTAATCATAAGTATGGCTGGGGTGTTTATGTGCCTATATAGTATATGTCATTTTCTACAGTCTTCACTAATAACTATAATATTTTCAGGGTTATGCCAACTGGTTGTGTTTTTTTTTGTTCTACCAAGAATGTAGTTTTTAGATGATTCATCCCTATAACTGTCTGTTCTTTTGGGTATTTTATATAGTTATTTCTGGTGTACTATGAGCTTGGCTTATTGCACTAGCCACACTACACATATATGTTGTCTCTGTGATATACACAGATGTATAAGAAATTACATTTAGTTGTTGTTAAAGGAGTATGTTGTAAGCTAAACTACCAAAAGCAACAAAGTATTAAACAGACATATATTTGATACAACACTTTAGGTATTGCCTTTCATCAGGTTTCCATAACTGAAATGTAAATTTGTTAGTGAAGATTTTATTTCAAAGCTCATGTGACACTATGACAAGTAAACAGGTATAACAATTATCTTCAAACATCTGGATGTTTGGAGATTATACAAATGTTTGCACACATGTGGACACTCACACATGCATATAAATATTTGTGTATACAAAGTTTTAAAATAAAAATCCAAAAAAACAAAAATGAAAATTATAAGATGAAAAAAAATCAAATACATAAGTTGAGAACTTTTTAAAAGTTAAAACCAAAGAGTGAAATTTTTAATTTATCCCATTGCAGTAGATAGTTCCCATGTCTTAAATTTTGCATTCCAATAGCTTACAGCTATATTTATTCAAAGGGGCTTTTTCAAAACAAGTATTTTTAAATTGTTCTATAGTATAGATGCATAAATGAAAGTGTTATGCTGTTTGTTTATCTGCATTACATGTTATGTCTCTGAGATGTTCTTGGATATGTTCTGCCAGGACTTACCATTAAGGATTAATATAATTACTTATCATGATGCATAATATATTCTACTGAATGCAGAAACCACCAGTAGTTTGCTGGTTTCTCCTGTGTTTAATTTTCTGCAACATGTACATTCTGTAGAATATATGATGCATCATGGTAAGTAATTATATTAATTCTTAATGGTAAGTCTCTTCTCTATGAATATGAGAAATGTTTAAATTTAGATAATAGGAAAAAAATTTTGTTGAATTTGTCTTAAACTTCATTAGCTCAAGTTTCAGTTTGGAAGGCTCGGTTAATTATAAGTTCTGTTCCAATTTATCTTGATCAGGTTTTGTTGGTACATGTATCTTTTGTGCTTGAGGTATTTTGGTTGGATTTTCTTGGTTTTTTGAAATACCACCACCCTTTAAAAAAGCAAGACATCAAAGAAGATTATTTGTGCAAGTAGGTAGTCAAACATATATCCATTTTGTGAAAGAAGCTAACATGGGAATGGAATTACAATAATTTTTTTATCAAAATAAAATATACACAATTTTTAAAACAGATATATTTTTGTAATCTGTGTTATTAAACCATTTGTATGTATGCAGGATTTAGAAGAAAAAAAAACTGATTTATTGTGTTTAGTAATGTTAAATGATTAGAATTTGATTTAATCATATGAACATTTGAGTCAGCAGTAGAGGAAAACAAGAATAGAACTTGTTTTCTATAGGTCTTGTATTAGAATTTTTTATTTGACAAAGGAATTTCTGCCTTATTTAAGGTCATGAATAAGTGTATGTTTAATATCACTGTGAGTAGTTTGTCAGATCATTGAAAACATTTATTCATTATATATTACAGACTCATCTAGTTCCTTCAGCGATGACATGCTTGATGAGTGGACTAAGTCTCTGACTGATCTTTGGCAGTTCAGGCCAAGTAATTTAAGATCTGAACAGCAGTTTAATGAGTTGTCCTCTTCTGTTGAACCTCATTGTTCAGTGTGTATGATCTTCAGCTCGTTAAAGGTTTGTGTAACTGTGTATGTTTAACAAAGTAGTTGGAAGGTCTCATTTTTCATCCATAAACTATGTGGTATGTACTGTATTGTGTGTCATTTCATCATAGATAATACTTAAACAGAGATAATTGTATAACAGTGGTTAGAACTAAACATAGTGTAAATGTGCAGAAAGAAGAGGTTGATGCTGAACTCTTAGAAATTATAGTTTTAATATAATCCATAAGCTGTTTAATAGAAACACACCACTGAAAGCTTTAAGTGTTTTGTGAAAATCATGATGTATGTATTTAGTATGCAATATTTTGATTCATCAGGAAGTTTTATTTCATAACTTCTTTTCAGTTAGTGCCTAATTTTGTGTTTACTCAAACTGATGTGCGTTTGTATGGATTTTGGTTAAACCTAACTAATCTTATCTCCTTTTGGTAGAGAAGGTTTTCAGAATTATGTTTCACACTGTAGGAATTTGGGTACACCTACTGTTTGATTAGAGTAGCTCAAAGGCTGTTAATAGTTGGTTTTGAGTAGTTGTCTTCCCTCTAACTAACAGTTCAAAATTAAGAGGGCTAATTCGGGTAGTCCTTTTACAATTTTTCATAAATATCTGAAATAAACTAAAATTTTGCACAGATAATAAGGACAAACATATCATAGGCCAATTTACTTTTTGCAGCTTGATAGGCATGGAAGAGGTTTGAGCACCTCTGGAGTGTTTTTAATGGAGAGAGATATTTTTTGGACAACATAGCATTACAACTTCCTCAGAATCTAACCTGAATTCTTCTGCATAGTGACAGATGAAGGAAAGGGTATACTTATGATTATATACATAATTATTAAAATTCTGACATAGGGTATCCCTTTGATAAGTATGGGGTAGATAATTGGTAAAAAATACCTTCAATTGCACTAGATATGTATGGTATTTTTGCCTAATTTTCTAGTTTTTCAGCCATGCTTTTTTTCTAAAAGTCATAAGATAGGGCAGTGTTTTACAGAATGCATTCAGTGTTAAGTGCACATACTCTGGGTCCTTCTCATCATTATGTTTTGTCTCTGCTTTTTGTTGGCTGTTTATAGTTTCTAAATTAAAATACATGTATATAATTTCTGTATTAGTGTAACTACTTTCTCTTACATTGGAAATAATTACTCCATCCACAATCTCACTTGTAAAGTTTTTTCAATCTTTTTTCTACTTGCTTATTTAGTATTTCTTATGCAAGAAAGAAGTGGCTGTATATGTACTTTTTCAGTGACATTTGTTGCCTGATCATGCTTTTCTTTTGGTTTTAATACTTTCTACAGTTTGTATTTTCCTATTTAGAAATGCATCAATAAACCAGTGGTTTACTTTTGCAGTTACAGTCATTTCAGTACTTTAGATTGCATTTTTGAAGAATAACTGGGAGCTGTAGTAGCTTTTCTTCACTTCTTTCAGAGTAACCTTTTTTTATTGTGTTAGCTCTTGGTAATTCTAACACATTTAAGTATGTTTTTGGAATAAAATGTCACCGTAAAGAAGGATTCATCTTATGTTCTGAGGTAGTTGTATTACTGTGGTGTCCAGAAGACTTGTCTTTGGAAAAAAAAAGTGCTCTAGATATGCAAACATATCACATAATTTCTTTTTACACACAAATATTGTTTAATTTAATATTTTAGATTTTAACATTGATCAAGACAGAACAGTCTATTAATTGATGTTTTGCACATCATGATGGGAGTAGTATTTCTGTAACTTCAGTAATTTAGTAATTATTCTTATTTAGCTGCAATCTGGAAACACAGAGAGACAAGAGAAGTTTAAAATACCATCAGCTAGTCCAGTCTGGATGCCATTAGTATGTTTTGTAGAGTCCTCTACATTACAGCTAAAAACTGATAACAGTTCCTTGCTCACTTCAGATGGAGATTCTCCTTTATTAACCTGCAACAGCTGCAAAGTCTGTGTTCATGCAAGTAAGCTCTTTTAATTAGATTTTGTATTTCGTAAGTGTATAAGAAAGAAATCAAGATTGCTTATTGTTTTGTTGATTGATTTAAAGAATTGCTTTGTTTTTTTTGTTAATGAAATTCTTGGTGTTAATTATTAATATGGTAGATATCAAATTTTTTTTATTGTAACTCAAAATTGAAATAATCAAAACAGAGGACATTTTAGTTTTACAAAGAGAAAATTAAAAGCTATGAACAATTGATTTTAGGTGAAGCAAACAAAATTAATTTTGACATTATGTTAATTGTTTTCTATTTGCTAAATTGTTTTTTGTACATAATAGTAGTTTGATTTGAATAAGTTTGAAATAAAAATAGTATTACTATTGTTATTTTTTTGTGTTTATCATTTAGTTTAACAGAAGAATAACATGGCAGAGTTAACACCATGTAAATTGTCTTTATATTTTATATATATTGCAAATCATTATATATGATTCTCATAATCTGCTTTCAGCTTGTTATGGGGTGATTTCTGTACCCAATGAACCATGGATCTGTAGAAGATGTGAAAAACAGAATGTTGATGTAGTGAGTTAAATTTATTCTCACATTTAACTGTAATTTTAACATCTAATTCTTCATTTATAAGTAATTTTTGTTGTAAATCATAATGAACAAGAGCTTTGTAGAAGATAAATATGGTCACTCATGCATAAAGTACTTGTAAATAATTTCTTATTTCAGCATTTAAGACATTTTTCTCTTTTTGCATGCTAACTATAGATTTGTAACAGGGTAATGCATCTGATGTTTGTTTACATTCAAGCACACGAGGATTTTGCTGTACTTAGTTTAAAAACAGCACTAATGAACAAACAGTTAACTGTTTCTTTGCTGAAGGTTTAGAACTGGAGAATTATAAACACATTAATGTGTGAACATAATATTTTGTATTGATACAAATAAAGCTGATGCTATGCATTTTGTCAAATGACTTATTTTTTGTCACTTTTCCAAAGGAATGTTGTTTGTGCAGTTTACGGGGTGGAGCATTGAAACCAACTACAGATGGAAGGTGGGCACATATATTGTGTACTCTTTTGATTCCAGAAGTTGTTTTTCAAGATATCTGTACAAAAGAACCCATTGATGCTACTCGAATTACACAAGAACGTGCAAAATTGGTAGGATTTTTCAAATACTAAATGTATTTCTTGTACATAGTTGTTATTCAGATCTCAGGTTACAAAAATTGAGAGCTTATAAAACTCATGAAATGCAATATGTGAATTTGAAAGGTATTAGAGTGACAAAAAATATATGATCTCCCTTTCGAGATTAAAAACGTGTAATGGTGCTAGTTTTTTGAGCTCTTAAGATCCCTTGTACTGTGTCATTTTCTTTTCAGCAGAAGTTAATAGTTTGTGCACAAGTAACCTGTTTCTCATGTTTGATTTTTTTTTTTTTCAAGAGGTGCTCATATTGTAAAAGGATCAGTGGTTTGTATGGACATAGTGGTGGAGTATGCATCCAGTGTTCTTCTGGAAAATGCATAAATGCTTTTCATGTAACATGTGCACATGCAGCAGGTGTGACATTTGAGACGTGTGATTTCCCAGTGAACATTTATATTACATGCACTCGTCACATACGAAAAAAGAATAAGGTAAAGGTGTTATTAAATACTTTTTGACGCTCACTTTTAAGTAGGTTAAGAGTTATTTTTAAAATGTGAATAAATAGCTTGACTATAATCTGTGTCAATGTAATTGACATCCAGCTGCAGTTTATACTTTGAATTTTAATATTATATATGATTTAATTTCATAATTTAAAAGAAAAGACAAAACTAAATCAACATTTTTGTTTGTCACATAGCACTTCCTGTTCTTTTATTGCTCAGTTTTTATTTTATTATGCCTGGCTTAAAACATGTACAGTATTTAACAAATTCAAAGATATAGACAAGCTATAATATAAAATAAGAACATCCCATCTTTTACTTTTTGAGATGTCAGTATATTTAGTCAATCTACTCCCTGTGGCTTTTCACACTGGCCATTATTTTGAAGCTTTTCATCTTTTTCCATCAATTTCTTTTGGCTAAATGTTTACTATCAAGAGAAGTAGCAATTTTCTTTGTATACAAGTCTCACTCATTTATAAATATCTTGAAGGAAAAAGTTACAATTTAGATGGAAGTGTCAAAAGTATGATAATTTAAATCATCACTATGAACAAACATTGAATATTTTGAAGTTGTATATGGCTTGTTTAGAACCGAGATAAATTACAGGGGTTTTGTATGCATGAATGTAATAATTTAATATTTATTTATTTTTTTTTTAAATGTACATTTGAATCCTACAAAACTTTATCCTTTTATAAATGAGGCTTAGAACTTACAATGTGCAAGCAAAAAATTTCCTAACACTACAAAGCACTCAGTCTTTGTTTTCTGAACTATATTTCTTCTTCTTCTGTGTTTTGTTAAAAATAAGAATTTAAACATTTCTGAATAAATATTATTTACTAATTGTTGAATAAGTTTGCTAAAAGGGAAATAGGATTTTATAACCATGAGTGCCAATAATATCTTTGTATGCGTACACAGTATACTGCTGAATACTGAAACCAATACTCATACACTTGTGATGTTCAATGATTGGCTCTTAACTATATAATAACATTTTCACAGATTGAAAGTGCAGTCTTATTACTCTGGAGGATTCTCATTGAAAACAGTTAAGGTTACATAAGCTGATAAATTTCACATCATGTTCATGAACAGGGGTCAAGTCAGCTTATTTTTTGTTACTTTACAAAATATTATGAAATTTCAGCAAATAGAAGAGGTAGGAAATTCATATTTTATATTATAGCTTGCCAGTAATGGAAATTTGAGTTAAAAATTTGTATGAAACAGTGGGTGCTGTTTTATGGGCATTATTGTAAAATGTAATTAACTAAGCCTAGAAGATGACAAACCAAGTGACATTAAAAAAAATCGATATGCTGAATTTTGTTTTTATAGTTACTTTCAAATTAAGCAATTAATTAATGTATAGTACTAAACTTTTAAGTATGGTCTGCACTTTTATGCCAAACTTATTGAAATACATTAATAAATAGTAATTCATTAAACTTTTGCACATAAGTCTGCAAACATGATGGAATGCTCTTTAGTCCCTACCCATGGCAAAACTTGTCTTAACAGAATTAAACTAAAGACATTTAGGCTTTTCTCATCTTGTAATGATTGAAGTAAATGTGATTATATATTGGCATGACTAGTGTAATAACACATATACTTCTGCATGTTGAAGATAGAAGTTATTGACTAAAGAAGCTTTACATAGTTTTTAACTTTTTTCATTTTCGTAACACATTTTAACATATTCTACTTCTTTCACTGTTGTTTTTATAAGATATGTATTGTGCATATTGTGTGTGTATGAATGAAAAAAGGTAGCTGTGACAAAGAATTAAATGATGGTGGTCTTAAAGGAAAGCATATACAGTTTTTAATGTTTATTTACAATAATAATTTACAATTGTGAAAGATAATGTAAACAGTTTAACTAAAATCATTTTTGTAACACTTTGTGAAATACATGATTTAACTTCACTTGGGTTGTAACTTTGTCTTTCAGGTTGCAAAAAGAAAGTTATCAGAGGTAAAAATTGGTGCTAGTGTTATTGCAAAACACAAAAATGGCAGATATTATCCCAGTGAAGTTGTTGACATTAGCACTCAGTTATTCTATTCTGTGGACTTTGAAGATGGTTCATTCAGTGACAATCTTTATCCCAAAGATATTATAGTGAGTAAAGATATTTTTTTTATATGATTGCCACTGTAATTCATTTTGGGTAATTACAACAAATTTAATATTTAAGAAAAGCATTTCTCAAAACATTTCTAAGAATGTTTTGTGTAAAATCACTAAATAATTACTACTGTAAACAGTTTGTATAATGCTGTTTTGGTTTCTTAGAAGTGTTTAATATATGGAATAAAAATTATTTATAAATAAACAATAATTATTACTTTAAGATAACTTGAAAGAGACGTGTATAGTAAATATTGAGCAAACTTTAATAGTCTAGTGTTCATTTTGTGGATATAGTAATTGTTTAATTTTTAAGATTCACAGAAATATTAATAGCTTTCACTAATACACTTTCCTCACTAAGAGTCGAGACTGTGAAAACGATGGACCACCTGCCTTCAATGAGCATGTGAAAGTACATTGGAAGGATGGAGAGATTTACAATGCTATCTACAAAGGGTCCTCTTCTCATACCATTTATACTGTAAGTGCTATAAAAAAAAAAGAAACACCTAATGCTTTGTGATCATTCATTATTTTTTTTATTGTATTGCAAAAATTAAAACATTGTTGCAATTTACTCAAGTGTGTAGCTGTGAATTACTTTTCTAGATTGATTAAATTTCAAATTTCAGAGTAAGTTGAGATTTTTGATTGAAAATTCCTAATATTTTTGTGTAACTCATTTTGGACAAAAGAGCTAATTGAATATAATAACAGTGGTGGTATGGTATTGAGAGTTTTGCATATATTCAGAAGTATTGTTTTAACATTTTTAGAATTATAAAGAAATCTGAATTTGTCATTGTAATATCATTGGACATGTCAGAAACACATTAGAAACTCTGGGAAAGCCAAAGAATAAATTAAGAATGTATTTAAGAACTTAGATCTATAATAGCTGTTGCATTGTGTAATGTCGCAGCTGGACTTAACAAATCACAAAACAAGGCCTGATAAAGACTTGCAAGAATTGAGATTTTCAAGAGGGAAAACAATTACCCCTTTCTGAAATAAGTGTCACTGGTATCCTCTGATGATTTTATTTATTTATTTTTATTCTTGCAGTAGGAATGTTTATTGAAATTGCATGAAATTAGGTACAGTTTTTTAAATTGTGTCTAGTTTTCAGCTTAAAATCAAAGTTTCATTCAGTGTATGATTTGATTTAGTATTTATATTATTTTTAGTTTGTGAAATTTTTAGTTTTAAAAAATTTAAAAGTACTTTCATATTGGACTTTAATTTTTTTAATTATCAGTCAGAAAGTTAATTTTGTATGTCTACTCTCTTTCAACTTCATTGATATTTATTATCATACTGTTTAGTACTTTATTTTGCTTGTCATAGTAATCACCAACTATAAATTTTATAAAGCATAAAATTTGTCAAAGATTTGTTAGTGATGTATGGATTCTGTCCTTTAAAATCACATTATCACTGCCTTTGTTGATTAGGTATTGTGTTTTTGCATATAAGGTTTAGATCCAGATTAAACTTTATCCAATAAATGGTTTCTTTTCAAAAAATAATATCCCTTGGTGTGGATTCCTGTATGTAGTGAGGGGGAACCTCCCAAGGAAGGCTCTGTTCTTTCAGTTTACATCCTCTGGGATCCAAACATTCACCCATGTGTTTGCCGTGTGTGGTGACCCATGAAGGGGAGGAAAGGATCCAGGTGGGTGAAGGGGTTAACCCTAACACACCGCTTTGTCTTTGAATTCCTGTAGATGGGTGGCTTTGAGGTGTACCCACTTTGGGTCAGTTGGCTGGTCCACTTGGGCTAAGGTCAATCAAATACTAGTGTTGGTGTTCTCAGTTGGTGTTGTGGACTTTGTATCTGACACTGGTGTTTGAGTATAGTGCTCACGAAACCCTGGAGTTCCTTCACTATTTTTGTTTAGCATTGTAGTGCATCCCTTCATAAGGCTCCATGTGGGTGGGGTCAGTGGGCATCGAAATTTTCCTTTTTTTTATAATAGATCCTCCAAATAAAATCTTAAATAAATTAGTTAAAAAACAGTTCATAGGTTAAACAACCACATCTTGAAGATTTTGAGCAGCAATCTTCAACATCTGTAATACCTGTTGTACCTCATTTTCTTATATTACATTCTCTTTCAGGAAAACTTTTGGTGCAAATGTCCTCATTTTTATTTAGAAAGGACTAGAGGGACTTGCTGGCTCTCCAAAGAAGCTTCGATCTGGAGACATATTGGTTGAAACATCCACATCTCAATGCAGTGAACGCCTCTTGCATTCAAAGACAACTGGGGATACACCTATTGCTGTTACATCTTATGTTACTTTGAATTTGTCATAAAGCATTGTTTAGAGGGATTTGAAGAACATTCCCCAGTGAGAGATTCTTGCTGGTTTCTCCACTCTCAAAGATGTAATTATGGTGCTGACCAGTATCCTTGTTCTGACATTTACATCACCATGTCCACCTGCCACCATCAAGGCAGGTTATCTTAATGCAGGGAATGGCCATACATTCCAAACCTTCTTAGATGTTTCTAGTGTTAGCAGTTTGGTCACTCAAACATTACTTATCCTGAGGCTTGAAAGTTGCTGTCCACCACTTCATCTTGGACATATGCTGCTGCACTTTATTCCACAACTACAGTGGAAGTGCAGACAAATCTCTCTGTGCCTCCAAAAGAACTGTTCTCAAAACAAATGAAAAGTCTTTTGACCTCCATGGTAAAAAAATTTGATGAATCAATGTCAATACCCATCTCTGTCCCTAACATACATTCCAGCAAATCCAAAGATCCATTTCCTTTTATTCTGGGTTCAAGCATTTCCTAAGATACATCTTCTTCTCCTTCCCCAAGATGCAAAACGATCATTAGTTCACGCCCTCAGTCACTAGAATCCCCTTCCAACAGAAAAGAGCTGCCCAATCGAACCAAAGCAGGATACATGGTGGTAAACAGAAGGGTTCTCCACCCAGTTTGCCTACACGTAAGTAAAAATGGCCACCTTGATACAATGGAACTGTCGAGGTTTATGTTCTAATCTGGATGGCATCAAAACACTGATTGCTTCCTACCATCCTATATGTCTTTCCTTACAGGAAATATTTCTGAAACCTGCCAATACAGTCACCTTTTGGTTGTTTTCTTAATACAAAAATGACAGGCTGTGTAATGGAAGAGTACATGGAATGGTGGCACTGTTGGTTGATCAGTATGTGCCCATCCTGTCTTTACCACTCAACACCCCCCTGGAAGCCATAGCCATCTGTGTTTCCTTGGGTCATACCATCACTGTTTGCTCTCTCTACCTGTTGCCTGGAGAGACATGATCAATTAGACCTTGATGCTCTCATTGAAGAGTTGCCATCTCCCTTTTTAATCTTGGGGGACTTTAATGGACATCATCACCTCTGGGGAAGTGCTGATATTGATAGGGGAGGGGTTTTCTACTTATTTTTATGCATCTAGTCAATACTTTACTGCCACTGTTCTCTCAGTTTGTTCCCCTTTGTTATTCTCTCATTTTTCATGGAGGGTTGATAATAATCCACAAGGCAGTGATCATTTTCCTGTAATTTTGAGAGAAACTGGCCGTGGTCGATGCCACCCGACCCACATGCACCAGTGAATGCTGATCATGCCACCTGGTCCTCTTTTACTGTTCTTACGTAACTTGATCCTGCCATCATCTGTAACCCATCAGTAGACGAATGTGTGCCAACAGTGACTGACTGTATTGTATAAACATCTGTTCAGTGTATTTCTAAAACCTTGACACGTTTTCCACTATATCCTCATCCATGGGAGAATCCTGCCTGCCACATAGTACAGAAGGCTTGAAAATGGGCCTGGGATTCTTTCTATAGGTATACCAACACTTTTGTTCTGCACATGCTCGGTGTACTGGTAAGATGTCAAAGCCAGAAGGAATCTTGGATTAAGTTCACAATTAGCATATCTTCTACTGCCAGTTCCAAAGTTATATGGGGCAAGATCAGTGGTCATTGGACAATATAATTCTGTCTTCCTCTCTGATGGCCAGATAGCTGATACCCTAAGCATTGCTTATACTCTAGTGAAAGCACTTTTGCTTTTTCGTCTATCTTCTTAGCAATTAAGACTTGGGTAGAGGGACCACCTTTTTCCTTTTGAGCTGATTTTCTCGATGATTATACTTGTCCTTTTACACTGGTGAAACTCAAACTGGTCCTTCACTGGTGTGGCAGTACATCAGTTGGACCTTGTGATGTACACTATGAAATGCTGCACCATCTATCTCTAGCTTCTCTTGCTATTTTTCTGGCAGGAGAATGTTCTTCCTGATACCTGGCACCAGGCTGTTGTCCTACCTTTTTCTGAGCCTGGGAAGGATCCCAAGATTCCTTCAAACTACCGTCCAATTGCTTTGATAAGCTGTTTCTGTTAGACCTTATAGAGGATGATTAATGCTCATTTTGTTTGGTTTCTCGAATCAAACAATTTTTTCTCACCCAATCAGTGTGGGTTGCGATGACAGAGCTCCACTGTGGATCACCTGATTCAACTTGAAACACCAATCAAAAAAGTCTTTCTCAAATGAAAACATTTTTTATCAATATTTTTGAGAAATTGAGAAGGCTTATGATACAACATGAAGGTATGGCATTTTGCGAGACCTCAATATATATGGGTTATGTGGCCATTTGCCCATTTTTATTAAAAATTTTATAATGGACAAGAGATTTCAAGTTCGTAGGGATTCGACACTTTCCCATTCTTTTCTACAGGAACTTGGAGTCATGAGCTCATGGCTGTAAGAGTGTCACACTTTTCAGTATAAAAAATAATTCCATCACTGAACAACTCCCTCTTACGGGCTCTATGTCGATGACTTTCACATCTCAAGTCAGTTGTCTAACATGAGGTATATTGAGCAGCAGCTGCAGACTACCCTCAGTTGTTTACCGAAGTGGACTCCAGCAAATGGCTTTAACTTTTCTCTGAAACTGTTTGCATGCATTCTTGCCACCAACAGGGTATTCAACTTGATCCTGAACTCCATATTGATGAAGTTGTGCTGCCTGTAGTCACTGATACAAAGCTCTTGGGGCTTATCTTTGACCGTACGCTGATTTATTTACCACACATCAAGCAGCTACTGGTCAAGTATACAAGAGCACTGAATCTCCTCCTTGTCCTCTCTTCAACCATTTTGGGAGCAAATCACTTTTGGTTCTGTGCTAAAGATATATTTTCTTATTTGATTGAAACTCGACTGTGGATCACTGGTCTATGTCTGCACTGGGGCTTTATGCACTTCTCCAGTTCTAAAGAGCATTGTTTGTAATTACGTATTCCCATGTGAAAGGGAGATATAGGTCTGTAACTAATTGTACAGTCGCTTTCAATACATTTTGAGATTATTTATTGCTTTCAGCACTTGATGTTTTAGGATTAGATATATGTATTATTCTCTAGGATGTTAGTTTTATCCCTTTAGCAGAAAGATAGACATTGTGATTTTCACTTCCGTTCTGTGAAGGAAATCCAATGCATTTCTAAATCTTTTGTTCACTACAGCCATATGAGATTAGTAATTGTCAAATCATTATTTTGTTTCAGCAAGATATGAAGCAAGAGTCAACTCAGCATAAGGGATACAATTTCTGTTGGTTTTACAAGTGGCCATTGCATGCATGTGGTCTGAGTTAGCTCTGGGATGCACATATAGCACTATTGTGGTAATATCAGTGTATCAGTGTTTTATTCTGCCAAACATATCGTGTGCAAACATATGAATATTGTGAGATATTAGTTCTTGGCAACCAGTGTATCCAAATCTAAAATAGAGAGAGAAAATTCCTGCTAGAACAGAAAGAACTAAGTGTAGTATTTTCTTGGGTGACAACTTCAGGTGTACAGCAGTCAGCTGAATATGTGTAAAATACTTTACTGTTTTTCATGACAATGATTGTCTGTTTTTAGAGGTGAACCATAATTTGTCCATCAGTTAGTATAACATTAGTGTTGGCAGATTTTGTTACAAGTTATTCCATCTCTGAAAATATTTTCTTGTTTCACAGTTTTATATATAATGACTGCTATATAACAAGTTTGTACTTCAAAAGAAAGGTTGAGATTATAATTTGTGAATCTTTTAATTATATATGGTAGTTCTTAGGTGTCAGTTTTATTTGGAGTTTTTATTTTTTGTCGATGTAACTCAAAGCTGACTCTTCTAGGTTGAGTTTGAGAATGGCATGGAAAACAGGTTGAAAAGAGAAGCATTCTTCACTGAAGATGAGGAACTTCCAAAGGCAGTGAAGTCTAAGCTGGTATGTGTTTTCTTTTTATGTTAATTAGCAAATAATAAATAAAATAAATGTGAAAAATAGTTTTAAAATGTAATAATTGATAAAACAAGCATAAGTAAAAGTAAAGCTGAATGTGTTAAGTTTAATGAGCAGTGAGACATAATACAACTTAAATGTAAGGCAGATTTGTTTTTTACAATAAGTATTATTCAGAAGTCTATAAGACTGTTCTTAGTTTTGACTAAAAGTACGTTGTGTCCATTAATTCTTTCACTACAGGCTTGGTATAATATACACAAGTGTATGTCAACACATAAAAATATTTGCACTATAAACTTTAATACAGCATTATGTATTTTCAGAAAATTTAGTAGAATTTTACTAAAAAATACAAGGATTTTGTATTAAAAAAATTTCATTTTTAAATGAAATATTTGTACTTAAGATTTGTTTGTGAAAATAGTGTTTTGTTACTAGTCTGAGGGCAAAGTGATTTCATCTTATGATTTAAAACTATACTTCACCCCAAAAGTCTCAAATATTATTTGCATAATCTCCAAATACACTTTAAATATTTGTATTCAGTAAAACTATATTTTACGTCATTTTTTATACTTTAACTTACCAACCTTGTAACTGTCATAAAAAATTAGAAATATAAATTATGCTTTTTTATGCTAGAATGACTACATATAATAACACAAAAATACAAATTTTAGTCTAAGCAGCTTACATCTTATAATGCTATTTATTTATTTTTTTATTATTATATTGACCCTACAAGCATATCAAACATTACATTCCTTGCATTCATGCAGTGCATGTGGATTTATGTTACATATCCAGTAACATAAAACTGACCTTCAGTTTTTCCCTATATTCTCTGGATTTTAGTAGATTAGCATTTTGTAATATACAGTCACATATCAATTATTATACATTATACACACTGCGGGCCAAGATCTTAAGGCCTATGAACATAAAGAAAACAAATATGTATTTTGCGTTGTTAGACTCAACCACTTATTTGAGTAGAGCTTGAAAGATGAAAATAAGAAAAGGGAAAATAAAAATAAAAAACTTTGTTGGTATTTAATATGGAAAATGTGAACACTATGAAATTAACCTAAATACTAGCTGGTCAACAGTTTAAGACCATGTCAAAAAGAAATCCTAAACAGGGTAGGGAATACCCAACAAGAAGTCTCAGTAGTGAGTTGCACAGCTGTCATTGCAAATAATTGTAAACATTTGCTTTGGCATTGTCAATATAAGCGTTTGCAGATGGCTGGCTGGAATGTTATTCCAGGTGGTGAAGATGATTTCAGGAAGATCATGCTCTGATTGGAACTGATGTCCAATTCTATAGACTTTCCTTGCCATCCACCCCCAAACATTTTCAATGCTGGATGATCCAAAAGAATCACATTATTTGCAATAAAAAAGTCCTTTGTTCTGCAGGCATTGTAGATTGCAGCATTGTCCTGCTGAAAGATTTAGTGATTTCCACACAAGTTAATAAGGATGCTATCTCGAAAAAGCCAATGTACCCAGCTGCTGTTTGATACCCATGTATAACCTGAAGCTCCATTGTGCCATGAAAGGAGAAAGCACCACAAATCATGATGGAGACTCCTCCACTGTGTCGTGTAGAAAATGTCTCCAGTGGGGTATCCTTATCGTGCCAGTAACGTTGGAAGCCATCTGGACCATCCAGGTGAAACTTTTTCTCATCAGAAAACAAAACCTTTGCCCAGTTTTCTTTGTCCCATCTTTGGTGCTTCTGAACAAAGTTTAACCGAGCTGTTTTGCGGTATGGAAGGAGGGGTGGCTTTTGAAGACATTTGCTGTTTTTAAAGCCTTTCTCTTGTAGATGTGATCTTATTGTTCTTTGAACTGCATTTTTTCTTTAGAATAATTTTTTTTTAGGTTTTATATAAAGTTAAATAACTACACTGATATCATAAAATTCCACTATAATTTAGTAAACTTAACTAAGATGTATTTAGATTTTAAAAAATATTAAACTTCGAACAGACTAAATACACAACCTACTTCCTTGATATCTTGGATCAAAAGAATGTGTCAAGGCTTTTCACACAATAAAATTGCTGAAAAAGACACTGGGAGAATTTTAAGCTGTTGATTGGTTAATCTTGTGTCATATATTAAAGTAAGTGTATATAAGGGACTGTTTTCAAAAATGGAAAAGAGGTGAATGGGGTCATTGTGTTTGATACACTACATAAGCCACATTTCAGCAAAATAAAAAGATGTGAGGTTCTTATTTTATATTCTAGCTTGATAATTTGATTTCCTCACTGGTACAAAACTATAGATCTAGTATTTTGACATTGCAAACATCTAGTTTTAAACAGTGCTGCATTCACTAAAATCAATATTTAGATGTGTTCTTTTAATATTTACCTTTAAGAAATTAGCTCATATATAATAATAATGTTAGAATTATAATTTACAACAATTTTAAACTTGTTGACATAAATTCGTGAATTAGTAGCTCAATAAATGAAGACAACTTGAAGTCCTTTAACCCGTGACCTGTTGTGAAAGGTTTAATATTTGAATTTCTGCTAAATTAACTCTTTCCGAACTGACAAGTTTTTAGATCATTCCAAGTGCACATACACAACCCCATTTTCAAAATTTCTGTAATAACTAATCATATTTATAGAATATATTACTCAAGTATATTATAGAATTTATATTTTATAATTATGTAATGCTCATTTAAATTATTTAATGAATAAAAATTCAAAAATTGCTCAAAATTTTAATTTTGTTTCTGGATGTTTAAATTGTAAACATTGCACTTCTAAATTTTTTTATACTTTTTTCTGGTTTTTAAGTTTATATTTATTTCTTCCTGTTTGGTTCAACATTTACAGTTAGCTTGTTATTTATTTGTTGTTTTTATACTTTCTTTTTATTCAACTGTGAATTTATTGGTATAACTTAAAAAAATAAATATTAATATATTAATTAATTAATACATAAATTAAGTGCAATTTGTAACACCAAGAGTCTTGTCATTAGCATATTAGATAGTTTTCTTTATAGAATAGACACTAGTTAATGACAGTTAGCTGTTACAAATTGGGTTCATGTCTGAAGGTGCAATATAATATGTAACTTCTTTCAAGCCAATATACAGTTGCTTGGGCATCCGAGTAGGATAGGTTATCATCAACAATACCAGAAGACAGCTACTGAGTCTCAGTTCTCATTTACTGCAAGACTTGTAAATCTTTGGACTGAATCTGAATATCAGTTTAAAGTTAGAAACTGACTTCATAATGCCATCCTATATACCAAAACTCCAATGAGTTGTCTTCCACTTATAGCAAGGTACAAAACAGTTTTCTGGCAGTAATGTGAATAACATGTCTAATAGATCAATAGCATGTGGAACAATATTCTTTCTAGAGTTAAGTTTTGATTCACTCTGTAGTTAAATAAATATATACTTATTTACCTAAAAGAAATGTGAAGCCTTATCCAACTCCATTTTTATACTAGAACCTAATTTAATGCACATATGTAAAAACATGATTTGGACAGCCATAAGCTTTAATAAACACACAAACTTCTACAGCCTTTAAAATGATTTTATGATGTGTAGGGATTAAATCATTTTAGGTGTACTGCCACCAAATTTTAGTATACAAGAGAACTTCTGGGAGATGTGTTATATCCCATCAAGTATCATTTGGTCCAGATGGCCTAGCTGCTTTGTGCCATAAAACACTAAATCAATCAACCAACCAACCCATCAAGTATCACCAGATAATTATAGATGCCCTGGAAATAGCAATTTCAGAAAAGTGTGAGGGGATAACATGGGGACTTTATACATGGTGTTACGTATTTTTTTTTATGTTTTAAGTTCTTCGTAGATTAAACGCAACAGAAAAACACAGATAACAGCTTGTATAATTTATTACACTAAACTATTAACAAATATAACAGATATGGCATAAATTGTATAATAACAGTGACAGATATTAAGTTACAACATTCGAAATTAATTACAAAACAAAATAATATTAGTTTCAAACTTCAGAATAAATCACAATACAAAACGGTACTGGCCTGTATCTAATGTAATGATCTAAAATTAAAGTCAAATTCCAGTCTAGGGTGTGAATTTGGTCCCACGAAGAAATTCCGAAACAGTTCACTGTTCAATAAATTCGCCGTCTCTCAGCACAAGCAGTAATTCGGACGTATCGTAGAGATTGACGAAATAAAATCACGGCTTCCGTAGATCTAACTTCAGACAAAAATCCAAGTTGAATAATCACAGCAAACACTTAATCTTTCTCAAATAACTAACTCTTTTCTTTTGAAATAAAAACTGATGACTGAATCTCTCACTTGTTCTTCGAATAAAACTAATGACTGACTCTCTCTTTCTTATCTCCGTCTGTTTATATATATTATTAGGACTCTTTTTCTCGAACATTCACCGGAAATTCGACAGAGTAATCTGTGCATGTATGTTTTTGCACGAGACTCTACGTCTAGACGCTTGGCCAAACATATCCATTTATAGTCATATATTTGATCTACCTAATTCTAGAAAATTCTAAAATGTTACCCTAAATAAATATCAAAATATTAGTTTAAACTTCGAAACAATAATATAAATATGGAAAAATGAATAATAGAAATGAAAACTCAAACACAACACGACATGCTGTCGTTTACAAAATATTTACACATATACATAACAATGGAGTATTAAAAATATTAAAATAATATTAGTGTAAATGAAGTTTTATTTCTCTAAGCAAATTTTATAAAAATTAAATAGCTGGTAATTACATTTTAATGTTAAT
The DNA here is from genome assembly GCA_011833715.1 of Carcinoscorpius rotundicauda. Classification (NCBI taxonomy): domain Eukaryota; kingdom Metazoa; phylum Arthropoda; class Merostomata; order Xiphosura; family Limulidae; genus Carcinoscorpius; species Carcinoscorpius rotundicauda. The sequence continues at coordinate 51,978,401 of CM022399.1, read as the reverse complement.
TTTCAAAATAAAAGAAATTTAGTTTTCTCTTATTATCTTATTAAAGGATTCTCGTGTCTTGTTTTAGTCTACTGCTACAGAGTCTCAGCATCACTTGTTTCAAGAAGAGGGCGTCAATGGAAAACGTGTTCGTATTGCCAACTCCAAGTACTCATCAGATGACATATTGCCTTTGTGATTTGTTGGAACATTCATCACAATACATCATCCTTGCACTTTTATCAGAATATGATTAAAAAAGATTGACCATTCTTTGCTGCACATCTTTCATTTTGACATTTCTGACTCTTTGGAATAAAGTTTGTTTTATGTTACTGAGCAGTAGTAGACTTCATCAAACTGTATACAGACTTGTCATTCATTCCATGTGGAATTTGACATTTTAGAAATGCCTCATTATCTTTGAGAAGAATCATTAAGACCTATTAAGGAAGATTCTTGCATTCATCAAAAAATACCATTCATTTGTCTACAAAATAAGAAGCAAAACAAGATGATTTAAGCAATATGTCTTTTTGGGTTTGTTTTGTGTATACTTCATTGAAGTTTTAAATGCATATGTATATTTGTATATTAAGTGAGAAAATTCACCCTCTAAACCTAGTACCATGACAGCTGTTTTGTTGATTTTCTTTGTTACTTAAGATTTTAACTTGTATCTAAGAAATTAGCTTTACATTTTTTCAGTTATATATATTTTATGAATTACAATTATAGTAAACATGGAAAATTGCTGTAAAGTGATGTTTGCATTTAAGAACCAGTTTGACTATCCTTTTTTAGAAGTCACTCATTATTCTTATAATTTGCTCTTCTTTTAACAGATACACACATCTGTATTTTTAATGAAGTAAATAAAATGTAAAAGTTAACTATCAGTGCATTGTATTATTTCATTTTCTTTTCTTTCAAAACATATTTCTCATCAGTGATGTCGAGAAACCCACTTGTTGAGAATTTTATATGCAAAAACGTTTGGGTTGAGAAAATATTTCAAATAGAAGAGCGAACAAGGTTTCGACCTTCTATTTGAAATATTTTCTCAACCCAAACGAGCTGTTTTTGCATATAAAAAACATTTCTCGTGTTTCATGGTGAAATGTTTATTTGCAAGGTTTTTTATATATATATGAAAATCTTAGTACAAGAAATCATATTTTAGGAAGTTGTGTGGAACATTACATTCTTTTTTGTTTAGTTATGCAAGTTTTATGAATATTAAATTTCAATTGTTTATGACCAACTTTCAAAAGAAATTAGAAAAGTGGTAAAAATATCAAAGCTCGACTGTCGGTTTTGTGTTGGTTTAATGCCAGTGGATAGCTGCAGTTGTTACTAGCTATGAATGTGGTGTGAATACTGTTGTTTTTGAAGTAACAGGTATTTTCTAATGTTATTTAAATGGAATTGGTAAAATTTCACAGCTGCTGTCAAAAATGAGAAATTATATTGAATCTTGTGTCTAACTTTTATTCAGTTGAGAAATTGTAAAGTTGTGTTAAGGAAGAATCCAAAAAACTCTGAACACTTTCAGATATGTATTCTATTGAATTGGTTAACTTAATATTAGTTGTGATTATGCTTCAACATTGTCTGTCTTGATGCTTATCAAGTGTTGAGCTTTTTCACACATTGTTATAACTCAAACATTTATGTGCTACAATCATATGATCAAAAGAAAAGTCATGGAACCCAAAATATTAAGTTATAATGTGATTAATATTTTAAGTCATCACAAAGTCAATATGCATTATGAACAACCATGAAGTAGTCATAAATTTTTTCTCATGATGTAGAACATTGTATCTAATATTGTCTTGTAGTGTTTTTGTGTGCTATTAGTAAGCACCTTTACCATGAATATAATGAAGTTTTTCCCTTCAGCCAAATTATATCTCTGTAGTTACAGTCAGTGTATTAATATAAATAAGTTAATTCATACTATCTCAGAAACAAACTACTGCATATAAAATGCAATTATAAGGTACTGTAGTATTCATTTATTATTCAGTAGTTTTCAATATCAACACCACATGAAGTTTTTACATGCTTTAAAAGGTTTTAAAGATTATTAAGACAATGATGTAAACAATAATACAGGTGTTGAATAGCTATAGAATCCAAATTGGATCATGGCTAAAAACACTACTTCCAATGAGGATACCCTGCTGATGACCTTAGGCTTCTCTTTCTCTTTTTTATTTTTTTTTAAGCAGTTTATCTTTTTTAACTGTGATTTCTACTGAAGAGTTTCTCAGTTTGTCGGTACAGCTTAAATCTTTGTTTAACATACTTTACTGATTTAGTGACATCAAAGATGTTCTAAAATGAGTAATTTTTACATTTGGTGTTTTCTTTATTTGTTTCTATAAAATTACCTAATTCTGATAGAAATTTACAGCAAATGTTGTGTATTTCATAATGATAATTTCAGAACATAATATTGTTATAAGATATATATGTGTATATATTCTTCTATTAAGAAGTCAAAATTTGCACAACCAAAAAATGTTTGGAGAAAACTATTTATGATCAGAATAGCTATAATTGGGTATAGATGGTATAGCAGATGAAACATTTAATACAATGGGGAGTTATTTATTTCAGTGAAACTTTCTAAACATTGCACCTTGAAACATGTAAGAACTGTGTTTAGGGTTGGGTTTTCTCAGTCATTTTCTCCTGTATATGAACTTATTTAATTTGTTTATGCAGTAATCAAATTTCTTCATAAAGAACTAACATTCTTATTATTGTAAAATTGTTTTTATTATTTGATTTATAAGATCTTATTTGCTTTTCTGGAAACGCTTTTTACATGATAAAAGTCAGAAAGGACAACTGCTGCACTTACCATATATTGTACTTTGCATATGCTTGATTTCATCAGTGTTAAAAATCAGTGTATAGTTGTTTTCTTTTAACTTTCAGTAGCTGTGAATCATGTTAGTTTTGGATTTTTGCATTTTTTTTAATTCCACTGTTACAAATCTTAAAGTGTGGATAATTTTGTTAATTTTTAATTGTATTGTTGCAGATCTCATCCATGATTATTGGTATTTAAAGCTGTGGTCGTTAAGTTTGTATATTAAACTCCTCTCTAATAAAATTAAATATATATAAATATATATATGAAAACATGTTTATTACACAAGTTCTGTGCATGTTGTATTTTGTGGTTAATTTGCTTTGTGTTACACTGTAACCTTGAAGCTGTTTGAGTGCATTGGTAAATTATTTTGTTCATTAATAGGTTTAATAAAAAGAATTATACAACAATTAGGTTCAAGTGATGTCAGCAAAAAGTAAATCAACATAAACAAATGTAGCAAAAGTTACAGCTTGGTTGTGGATTCTCAGTTTTCTTAGGAGCAATAAACTGCAAATTGTTGTCATTAGCTTTATTAAAATTAGTAACTTTATAGTAATGGACCAACGTTCTTTATAACTGTACACAAAGAGAACCAGTATCTGTACTTTGAACAATAAGCCTCTTTTAACAGTGAAAGGAAGTTATAGGAAAGTGATGAGTATGTGAAGTATCATAAAAAGAAACGAGATTTTTTTCAAAAATTGAAGTGAATGCATAATCTCTATAGATAAAATAATACTGTCTGTTTTATGCCTGTGTAACTAGTTACTTTGAAGAATTGGTGTGGAGGTTCATTAGATCTACATAGGGTAGGTAGAAATTTTGTGTTTTACAGTTTTTATTGGCATTTTTGCCACTATTTTGGCTCCTGTAGATAGATCTCCAAATTTGGTATGGAGGTACATCGTATCCCTGGAGGGTCGCAGATTTGCATTTTGCAATTTTGGGGGGCATTTTTACTGCTACTTTTCATCTTTTAGATAGATCTTCACCATATTTGGTATAAAGGATCATTGGCCAATGGGAAATTAAATAGATATTCAGTTTGGAGGTTTTTATGAGCTTATTTTACTTTTTTTGCTGTTGGTGGATTTTCACCAAATTTGGCATGAAGATTTGTCAAGTTCGTGTGGAGATACGTGCAAAGAATCTTATGTCGATCAACAAGTTAATAAATAAAGAAACAGAGACAAAATCAAGACAAATAAGTACTTCGATCGAACTAGATAGATAGACAGCTATTGGATAATAAATTACAATATGTAGAAATAGACATTTTTATCAAGATTAATTATGAAACGGGTGGAATTATTTAAGTTTAATGTTTTTTTGTATGATTATCTGTATTCTACTCATCCAGACACTTCTAAGAGCATTTTTTTTATCATGACAGTTTCTCTCTGTCTCTTTGATACACGACATACCAAGAACATCCTCTGAAGGGTTTATGGAAAGCAAAATTTTATCTATCGACTACTCATCTGTTGTTTTTCCTCGAGTAGAAAGAAACGTAATACTTGAGATATAACATACGTTTCTCAGTTAGAAGAGTTCAGCCGGCATCTTAACTTGTCATTATACTGTTAAGAGTTTTAGAGAACTGTGGTAATTACGATAGTTAAAACCAGTATGTACCAAGATTGTTGAGGTTCGGTTCTTTTATGAAATGTTAATAATTTCGTAAACGGTACTTTTGAAACAAATCAATTTAAATAGTTCGTGGATTTTATTAAAACAGATGAGAATTTTTCAAGATCTGTAGATTGTTTGAATACAACGAACTGGCTAAATCGTAAAAATTGGTGTGGTAAAAAAATACTTTTGTGTGAAGTTATTAGTGTCAAACGTATGTGTAATGTGTCGTAAAACAAATACATGTACGGTCACTGTTAAATATATGTATTTTGCTTTTCTTGAAAAGATAAATTATTTTCATTTTATAAGCACGTATAAGAAAATGCAATAATATAAAGCTGAAAAAAGAAAAGCTATTCGATCGTTTCTCCATACCACTTCTCCTTTCCAGTGATTCTTTGATCAGAATACCAAACATATAATTCAAACTTCAAGTTAGTGAAATGAACTGGTGATATTTTTAAACATATCTTATTTTCAGCTTTTAAAGACATAAATCCAATCTTTTAAAGAGATTTTGTTTGTTTGCTTTAGATTAAAGCCACATTGAACTATCTTCTGTATTCACCGTCGGAAATCGAATCTCGGATGTCAGCGACATGTACTTATAAACATACCGCTGGTACACTGGTGAACAGAATTTAGAAAGATTAAATTAGTTTAATAATTTTAAGATAAAAATGGCATTAAACTTTAAGTGTCATGTTATAATTAAACTAACACTTCATAGTTGAGTCATCTCTTATTTGTTTCTTACATATTACTAAGTAGTTTGATTGAAAATTTTAGTTTTCGTTTCTAAAAGTATTTAACCGTGCTCACACAGCTTTGAAAAATCTAGTCTTCGATTATCGATTAACAGTTAAGCAGCAATACATTATTGAAGAAGGTTCAGTTCTACCTGTACATTTCTACAAATTTCGCTCTTCTTAAATCAGTTAATATTTAATAACAACCTATGGGAAACTTTCAGTTCTGCCTGAGAAGCTCAGCTTAATCCGGACTTTTTGAATCAGTTAATTGATACTGAATAACGAAAATGTTCTTCTGAAAACGATATGTCATTTATATAAAATATTTAGTTGAACCTCAACCACGCTTAGTCTACTGCGGTACTTTGTAAAAAAAAAAATCACAAAATGTTTTGGATGTAAAACGTTCATGTGGGTTTCAAGAAGAAATTAAATATTTACTAAAAGTCAGCTTACATTAATTTTATACCAGGTTTCTACGTAAGTTTATATTCCAAGTGTCGACGGTAGTTTCTCAGTACTGATTTGCAATATTAATTCAACCATAAATAAATATATTTTACAAGTTACTGGAACGGAAGCAAATCTTTATTTGCAGTTTATCTTATAATAAATTTAGATTTTTTTTCCCACAAGCTTCAGTTTTTTTCTTTGTCTAGCGGTTGTTTATTACTTCTAGCTTTTATCTAGTTTCAAATACTCGTTACACGTTCAGAAGAATATAATTGTGTTTTGCAGTTTTTGCAATTAGACGTAAAAGAAGTAATGTTTCATGTCGTAAGATAACATTTTATTAATTGTTGTCTTTACATAACTTCCATCCAGATATGGGCACTTCAGTTACTATGCAATTTGATTACAACATAAGCTAGAAAGACCAGCTCTTACAAACAATTGCAGTTTGTCTCTCCCATTCTCTTTATTTGATAAGATCATCAGAATACAGTAGATTTCAATAAAGTATGGTATTCAAGTCAGAGTAAAAAGACATTAACTACTTATGTACTTCAGAGGGATGAATACTTAACAGAGTGAAAAGTTATTTATTGAAGTGTACTAAATTGTGACTGTATGATACATAGGACAGCCAGTGTTTGTGTAAATACATTTATTCACAGTATTTTAAAAATGTACAGGTAATGTCAGGAGTGAGAATATCTTAGGCTGAAAAAATCTGGCAGTTATTGGCAATTTCAACCAAGTTTACAGTTGGAGTTATAGGTTCAAAGAACGGTAGAAAACAGGTAATGATTCAAAGAAATTTAGAGTATTTTTACTTAATATTTGGATATTTTAGCAGACTTGTTAACATGAATATGTGTGTAAGAATGAATGAATGACACTTGTGTATTGTCCCAAGTGGCTCATTGATAACTGAAAATGTATAATATCAGAAACTGATTTTTCATCGTCTTGGTGGCCGTAGCACAGACAGCCCATTGTGTAGCTTTGTGTCAACAGCCAAACCAAATTGCTTGAATAATCATTAAAATACAGGGTGTTTGGAAAGTCATTGTACACTTATATATTTATTAACAGACAAAGCTGCACAAAAACTTTCCGAACACCTTGTTAAAATGTAACATCTCTTTCTGTACACAGAACAATTATTAAACCCTTTGACTTAGTGAACGTTTTAATTGTGTGCAGAAAAACACTTAATTGATTGCTGTTGCTACATTGTGTGTATCTTATATTTGGGCATTTGTAACAACAGAAAAACACTTTCCAAAACATTTTTATTTCAATCATGTTTTTTTTTTCAGATAAGGACTACTCATTTAAAATAAACACTTAATAATTTTATGTAACTTGTGTGTATATTCATCATCTACTTTCAACAGTGTTTTCATGTTGAAACGAACGTGACAACAACATGTTCATTTTCGTTTGATTCTGATCTTTTCAGTGCAGACAAATTTGATTTGGAGAGATTCTCATTGATTAGTTGGTCTTTAAGACTAGTTTTTACTTTTTTGAAGTTGAACTGTGGGATTTAGTTTTTAGCCTCTCACTCAACCCTACTCTCACCAAGTATTATAAATATTTGTATTGAGTATTCAGAAGCTTATCTTAAAAATTTTCTCATATCTGTATTTTTGGCAAGTAAGATCTGATTTTGGCATGTATATTTAACTTCAAAAATCATGCAAATCATCACATTATTAATCAACTGCACAACAAAGTTTTTACTTCTTGAACACTGTTGGATGTTCTTATAGATTTTTGGCTGCTGATAACGAAAATCACATTCAAATTTGCCCATCACGTACCGTTTCATTAAAATCTTCAATTTTGCTACAATGAAAAAATGATATCAGGGCAACTGGAATCCGTCAATGCTTGCTGACTACTGTTGGATACTGCAACGTAATGCACCGGACATTGAATACAAACGAAAATCAGGAGCAAAACACTTTTAATTATGTTGAACTTAATAGTATATAAGAAACATAAACGCAATTAAATATGTTATTGCCGGTAAACAGTTAACTGTCTATTTCTCAGAGCTCCTACGTGCCCCCCGCTAGTACAGCGGTATATCTCCGGATTTACACCGCTAAAGGGTTCGATTTCCCTCGGTGGGCTCAGCAGATAGCTAATGTGGCTTTTCTATAAGACAACAGTTCCTACGTGATGAAGCAAAACCAAAATTATACTTTGCATACCTACCAGGTACCTATCAAAATCAGCAAAAAACTTTTCAAAAAAATTGTTGTGCAGTGTAATTACCCTTTATAACATGTACATGACTAGGTTTACAGCTTCTTATTATATAAATAGCAAATTTAGTTTTATCTTTTACCTCTGTGAAATCCAAATACGGACATCAATCTCAAATAGATCTTCAATTTCTAGGAGTTATTACAAGGTATCTTTGTGCAAAGGGTCATCTTGATTTATCCAGATGCAGAGGAATGGCAAATCAAAAACCACAATTATGGAGGATATTTTAAACTTCTTTCTGTATAAAATGGAAAAAAAGCTTGAATTTGATTTGTCTGTGAGGAAACTGTCGTAAGGAATCCTTGTAAAAAGTGTTATGTATATGTGTAAATATTTTGTAAACGACAACATGTCGTGTTGTGTTTAAATTTTCATTTCTATTATTCATTTTTCCATATTGATATTATTGTTTCGAAGTTTAAACTAATATTTTGTTATTTATTTAGGGTAACATTTTAGAATTTTCTAGAATTAGGTAAATCAAATATATGACTATAAATGGAAATGTTTGGCCTAGCGTCTAGACGTAGAGTCTCGTGCAAAAACATACATGCGCAGATTACTCTGTCGAATTTCCGGTGAATGTTCGAGAAAAAGAGTCCTAATAATATATATCAACAGACGGAGATAAGAAGAGAGAGAGAGTCAGTCATTAGCTTTATTCGAAGAACAAGTGAGAGATTCAGTCATCAGTTTTTATTCGAAAAAAGAAGTGTTATGTATATGTGTAAATATTTTGTAAGCGACAACATGTCATGTTGTGTTTAAATTTTCATTTCTATTATTCATTTTTCCATGTTGATATTATTGTTTCGAAGTTTAAACTAATATTTTGTTATTCATTTAGGGTAACATTTTAGAATTTTCTTGAATTAAGTAGACCAATCATATGTTTGTAAATGAGTGCTGGTGACTTCGTGTCTAGACGTGTAGTCTCGTGCAAGAACGGACACGCGCGGATTGCTCTAGAGTTGTATGGAAATTGCGAGATTGTTCGAGAAATAGGCCTATCGGTATAAAAGACGGTGACGCGAGAGAGATTCAGTCATCAGTTTTTATTCGAAAAAAGAAGATAAATTCAGTCATTAGTTTTATTCGAAGAATAAGAGTGAGATTCAGGCATCAGTTTTAGTTATTTGAGAAAGATTAAGTGTTTGCTGTGAATATTCAACTTGGATTTGTGATTGAAGATAGATCTACGGAAGTTGTGATTTTATTTCGTCAGTCTCTACGATACATCTGAATTACTGCTTGATCTGAGAGACGGCGATTTTATTGAACTGTGAACTGTTTCGGAATTTCTTCGTGGGACCAAATTCACACCCTAGACTGGAATTTGAGACTTTAATTTTAGATCATTACATTAGATACAGGCCAGTACCGTTTTGTATTGTGATTTATTCTGAAGTTTGAAACTAATATTATTTTGTTTTGTAATTAATTTCGAATGTTGTAACTTAATATCTGTCACTGTTATTATATAATTTATGTTATATCTGTCATATTTGTTAATAGTTTAGTGTAATAAATTATACAAGCTGTTATCTGTGTTTTTCTGTTGCGTTTAGTCTACGAAGAACATAAAACATTAAAAAATACGTAACAGAAGATAGATTCAGTCATTAGTTTTATTCGAAGAAAAAGAGTGAGATTCAGACATCAGTTTTATTTCAAAAGAAGAGAGTTAGTTATTTGAAAAAGATTAAGTGTTTGCTGTGAATATTCAACTTGGTTTAGCGATTGAAGTTAGATCTACGGAGGCTGTGATATTATTCCGTCAATCTCTACAATACATCTGAATTACTGCTTGTGCTGAGAGACGGCGAATTTATTGAACTGTGAACTGTTTCGGAATTTCTTCGTGGGACCAAATTCACACCCTAGACTGGAATTTGAGACTTTAATTTTAGATCATTACATTAGATACAGGCCAGTACCGTTTTGTATTGTGATTTATTCTGAAGTTTGAAACTAATATTATTTTGTTTTGTAATTAATTTCGAATGTTGTAACTTAATATCTGTCATTGTTATTATACAATTTATGTCATATCTGTTATATTTGTTAATAGTTTAGTGTAATAAATTATACAAGCTGTTATCTGTGTTTTTCTGTTGCGTTGAATCTACGAAGAACATAAAACATAAAAAAATACGTAACAGAAAATTGGGGGCTCGTCCGGGATATCGAACAAACTTTAATTTTATTATAAAATAAGATTTATATTCTATACAGATAGACAGCTTGTATATTCAAAATGGCATTCCAACTTGAAGATTTTATAAACGAATTTAATCAGAATCCCTCTTTCGAATTAATCAGTGAATTAAAAAAATCTGAATTTCTTGATGTTGGTAAACATTTTAATTTAGAAGTGAAGCAATCAATGAAGAAAGCAGATGTTAAACAAATTATTGTTGAACATTTGGTCAGCCAAAAAGTATTACCTCAAAAAGTTGCACAACAATTGCCTGTCGCTCATTTTGACCCAGATTTCGAATAAAAAAAAATGGAAATGGAAATGAAATTTCGTTTATAAATTGAAAGCAAACGACTTGAGGCAGAACAAAAACGTATTGAGGCAGAACAGGAAAACAGACGCCTTGTTCTTGAGGCAGAACAAGAAAACAAACGCCTTGATGCCGAAATACAAATGGAACGCATTAAAGCTGATAAAGAAATCAGTATGAGAAAAGCACAGACAGAAAAAAAGGTTGTCCGAATGCAGTTGGATAATTTCGATGCTTCCAAACAAATTCGTTTAGTACCTCCATTCAATGAAAAAGCTGTAGACAAATATTTTCAGCAATTTGAAAAATTGGCTCTTAGGCTAAAATGGCCTACCGAATATTGGACAGTATTACTTCAGAGTGTTCTCAAGGGTAAAGCCCAGGAAGTATTTTCCAAACTCACGGCCGAGCAAAGTTATGATTACGAGCACGTCAAAAAATGCATTTTGAATGCATATGAATTGGTGCCAGAGGCATACAGACAAAAATTTCGTGGTTACAAAAAGTTTGACAGCCAAACTTATGTCGAATTTGCTCGTGAAAAAGAGGCTCTATTCGACAGGTGGTGTGATTCCAAAGAAATTAAAGATGATTATACAAAACTCAGAGAACTCATGTTAGTCGAAGAGTTTAAAAGATGTATTCCCGTAGAGCTAAAAACTTATATTGATGAACAAAAAGCTTCCAAAATTCATGATGCTGCTGTCTTGGCAGACGAGTATGCTTTGACTCACAAAGAATTCTCGTACAAAAGCAAAATAAATCACACAGCAAAGAAACCCAATGACTCATCCAAATATTATGCAAATGTCGACAGAGACAAAAAAGAGCAAACTTCTAATTCTCAAACGAAGACTCCAACTTATTCTCAAAGCTCGTCATCTACCCAAAACATTGTCATTCTCATCCAAAACATGTGCTTATTGTAAGGAACCTGGCCATCTGATTTCTGAGTGCTATAAGGTAAAAAACAAGCCATCACCCCATAGTTTCGTTTCGCCCTCGTTGGATACATCATTGGTTCCCAATGATTTTGACCCTGTCCAGTCCACTGTGGATTCTAAGCCCAATATTATTGATGTACCTGAAAATCTTGTTGAGGACAAATTTAAGCCTTTCATCACTGAAGGTTTTGTTTTTTTGTTGGCGATTCACGTCTACAACCAATTAAAATCTTGCGGGATACTGGAGCTTTTCAGAGTTTGATTTTGGAAAGTGTACTTCCGTTTTCTGAAAAGTCATCCATTGGGGCCAGTGTGCTCATTTCTGGTGTAGAAGGTGGCGTCGTTTCTATTCCTCTTCATAGATTAGATTTACATTCGGACTTAGTTTCAGGCCCAGTGACTGTGGGTATTAAAGCTTCATTGCCTGTTGAAGGTGTGTCTATGCTTTTGGGGAATGATTTGGCTGGTAGTAAGGTGGTACCAGAGGTTCGTGTTGTTGAAGCACCTGTTATTACTCTCAGTACAGAGCAACTCGTTGAAGAGTTTCCTGATGTTTTTCCCGCCTGTGCTGTTACTCGTTCTCAGACACGTTCTCAGGAGTCCAAAGAGGATTTCTCTTTATCTGGTACATTCATGTCTCACATCGATGAGATTTCTGACTCAACTTTAAGTTCTACTGATGACTCTAAGACATTTTTCGACTCTCTTCATCGAAACAAACTTATTGAGGAACAGGACAATGATCCTGAAACTTGTTCTCTTCTACAACTGGCTGTTGATGAAAATGAAATAGAAACTGTCCCTATTTGTTACTACCAGAAGTCAGGTGTGCTAATGAGAAAATACAGACCTCCTGACGTTGCTGCTGATGAAGAGTGGAATGTTATTCACCAAATCGTCATTCCAAAATGCTATCGGAATGATATTCTTAGTCTCGCTCATGACCATGTACTGTCGGGACACTTAGGTGTAAGAAAGACCTTAGATCGTATCCGACGACATTTATATTGGCCAAAGATGCGCCAAGATGTGGTTGACTTTTGTAAGGCATGCCATTCTTGCCAAATGACAGAAAAACCAAACCAGGGGATTCCAAAAGCACCACTGCAGCCTATTCCTGCCTTTGAAGAATCGTTCTCAAGTGTCATTATTGACTGTGTTGACCAGATGCCAAAAAGCAAAACAGGAAATGAGTGCCTCTTGACGATCATGTGCGCTTCTACACGTTTCCCTGAGGCAATCCCTTTGAGAAAAATCACTGCTCCCAACATTGTTGGGGCTCTTGTTGAATTCTTTACCATGTTCGGGATTCCAAAGGTTCTGCAATCAGATCAAGGCTTAAATTTTATGTCCAAGCTATTTCAACAAGCGATGCATGAATTAAACATCCATCAAGTTTCATCCAGTGCATACCACCCTGAGTCACAAGGTGTCCTTGAACGTTTCCACCAAACTCTAAAAGCCATGCTTAGAAATTACTGCCACAAACACTCAAAGAACTGGGTTGAAGGTTTTCCCTTGTTACTGTTTGAAGTTCGTGAGGTTATTTCAGAATCTACTGGATTTATCCCTTTTAAGTTGGTTTAAAAAGACAAATAAGCAAAACAAAAAAAGTTTTCACAAGTTCAAACTTTTTTTTTTACTTTTAAGGGGGAGAGTGTTATGTATATGTGTAAATATTTTGTAAACGACAATATGTCGTGTTGTGTTTAAATTTTCATTTCTATTATTCATTTTTCCATATTGATATTATTGTTTCGAAGTTTAAACTAATATTTTGTTATTTATTTAGGGTAACATTTTAGAATTTTCTAGAATTAGGTAGATCTAATATATGACTATAAATGGAAATGTTTGGCCTAGCGTCTAGACGTAGAGTCTCGTGCAAAAACATACATGCGCAGATTACTCTGTCGATTTCCGGTGAATGTTCGAGAAAAAGAGTCCTAATAATATATATAAACAGACGGAGATAAGAAGAGAGAAAGAGTCAGTCATTAGTTTTATTCGAAGAACAAGTGAGAGATTCAGTCATCAGTTTTTATTCGAAAAAAGAAGATAGATTCAGTCATTAGTTTTATTCGAAGAAAAAGAGTGAGATTCAGACATCAGTTTTATTTCAAAAGAAGAGAGTTAGTTATTTGAGAAAGATTAAGTGTTTGCTGTGAATATTCAACTTGGTTTTGTGATTGAAATTAGATCTACGGAAGCTGTGATTTTATTCCGTCAATCTCTACGATACATCTGAATTACTGCTTGTGCTGAGAGACGGCGAATTTATTGAACTGTGAACTGTTTCGGAATTTCTTCGTGGGACCAAATTCACACCCTAGACTGGAATTTGAGACTTTAATTTTAGATCATTACATTAGATACAGGCCAGTACCGTTTTGTATTGTGATTTATTCTGAAGTTTGAAACTAATATTATTTTGTTTTGTAATTAATTTCGAATGTTGTAACTTAATATCTGTCACTGTTATTATACAATTTATACCATATCTGTTATATTTGTTAATAGTTTAGTGTAATAAATTATACAAGCTGTTATCTGTGTTTTTCTGTTGCGTTTAATCTACGAAGAACTTAAAACATAAAAAAATACGTTACAAAAGTGTGACCTAAATTGGTCGAACTCTAAGAAAATATGATCCTAAAATTCCGAATTTTGGTATATGTTTTTATGTTTGACACTTGTACAGTTTAAAAAGACAAATTTCAAGTCTGTCTACTCTTAATTTTATGTGAGAGGGAGAATTGTCTCTAGATGTCTTTGTACCAAAATTTATGGGTTTATGGAAATAGAACTGCAGGATAGTATATGTTTTTTTTAATGTTTCCCATTCGTCACTCTTAAACTGTGTACGGGACTAAAGTATATGCCCTCCAAGTTTCAAGACGATCACCTAGGAAACATAAGAGTGATACACAATTGTAACTGCCGGGATAAAAAAAGAAACGTAAGAACACAATATTCCTCCGTATGAAGAAACAAATATCGGAACTCTACGCCAATCTCAATGGCTGTGTATAAAACCACAGGATGACGAAATCCGTTGTTTTTGATTCATACTAAACCGAAAAGTGAAGTGTATCCGATAAATCCATCAGCATGAAGATCCAATTTCTATTCAAGTCGAGATAGAAAACAGTCACATGGGTATTCAACACAATTCATTTGTTTTATAAATGGACACTGATTATTTGTATGGTATCATTACCGCTCAACTTTTCTAATAGTCAAGAGAAGAATAAATTCCTTATTATAACAGTATAAATAAATCAAAATGTATCTACTCATTCCTTGTATAACTTAATATTAATTTCCGTTCAAATCAAACTACCAAGTATAGATCGAAAATAAAAGTAAAATAGGTAGTAATTATGGCTAATTAAATATACTTTTAGTACGATATAACATTAGTGTGTCACAATACATATAAATTTTGCGTTGTTAGACTCAATCATTTATTTGAAGTAGACTTTGAGAGATGAAAATAAGAAAAGGGAAAATGTCAACACCATGAATTAGCCTAAATACTAGCTGGTCAAAAGTTTAAGACCATACTGAAAGGAAGCATTAATCGGTAAACATGTAACGAAATATAGTCATTTGTGTTTGAGCATTAGCGTTGTCAACATCTCCAACTAACATCTCCTGTGTTATATTGGGTAAAAAACATGGCAAAGGCTAAAACGTTGACAGAGTTTGAACATGGCACAATTGTTGAACTGCAAAAGCAAGGTCTCTCTTAACGTGTCATCGCTGGTGAGATTGGGCGTTGTAAAACTACTGTTGCAAATTTCTTAAAAGACACTGAGGGATACGGGAACGAGAATTTTGAGTGGTCGGCCAAATAAAATATCGCCAGCGTTGAGCAGGAAGATTCGACGGGTTATCCGGCAAGACACCAGGCGATTGTCGAACAAGATTAAGGCCCTTACGGATACAGAATGCAGCTCAAGAATAATAAGACGGCATCTATGAGAAAAAGGCGTTAAAAACCGTAAAAGTTTTCAAAGGTTACGCCTACATCCACACCACGAAACAGTTCGGTTAAATTTTGCTGAGAAACACCAAATATGGGATGTAGAAAAGTGGAAAAAGGTTTTGTTCTATGATGAGAAAAAATTTAACCTGGATGATCCAAATGGCTTCCCACGGTACTGGCACAACAAGGATATCCCACTGGAGACATTTTCTACACGACACAGTGGAGAAGGTTCCATCATGATCTAGGGTGCTTTCTCCTTCTATGGAACAATGGAGCTTCAAGTTATACAAGGGAGTCAAACAACAGCTGGCTACATTGGCATGTTGAAGAAAGCATTTTTATTGGCTGAAGGCCCTCGCTGTGGAAATGATTGGATCTTTCAGCAAGACAACACTGGAATCAACAATGCCCGCAGGACAAAGGACTTTATTATTTCGAATAACGTGATTCTTTTGGACCATCCAGCGTTTTCGCCCGAATTGAACCCTATTGAAAATGTTTAGGGGTGGATGGCAAGGAAAGTCTACAGAAATGGACGTCAGTTCCAATCAGTGCATGATCTTCGTGAAGTCATCTTCACCACTTGGAATAACATTCCAGACATCTGTAAACGCTTATATCAACCATGCCAAAGCGAATGTTTGCAGTTATTCGCAATGACGACCGTGCAACTCACGACTGAGTTGTTGGGTATTCCCTACCCTGTTTAGGATTTCTTTTTGGTATGGTATTAAACTTTTGACTAACTAGTATTTAGGCTGATTTCATAGTATTCACATTTTCCTATTAAATGCTAAAAAAAGTTTTTTATTTCTATTTCCCTTTTTATATTTTCTTCTTTCGAAGCCCTACTCAAATAAGTAGTTGAGTCTAACAACGCAAAATGTATTTTTTCTTTATGTTCATTGGCCTTAAGATTTTAGCCAGCAGTATATGTATAATCAATCTACTCAATCATAAATTTAAGTGATATAATCTGCCTAATTAATCTGTAAGTTAGTGTGAAGTGATCGTTTGTACGTATGAGATGTGTGTTTAATTATAACTTATAATTTATGAGTTTTTGCTGCAATTTAAGCTATAATTGAGTAATTACTATGATCTCTTCAGTGAGCATAAAAGCTTTCCATTAAACATTATATTTAGCTTTTATTGTTAACAAAACTTACTTTTCCTGATTCTGTATTTAAACATCTCAAAATGAATTTTAGTCTTCGTTATTATTATGTGATTTGTTTAGAAAATTCAATTAACTTCATTTATATTTACGTTACGTACAAACTCACACTCTCACTATCTCTTAAGGTAGATAACCATACAGTGTGTTTTCTACATTCTTATTCTGATACTGTATTTTTCAGAATTAATAAATTATTCTGTGTATATACATTTCTGATATAGCAAATGGCCAAGAACTTTGAGTTGTCTTTATTCTTTGTTCTTTTCTTGTTGTTACACATGGTCTGCTTATGTATAGATGTGTTTGCGTAAATGTCCACGTCAGTGGTTGGTCAAGCTATGCTTCGAGGTAACGAGTTACCTTAAAGTTTGAATAGGAATGATTAGTCACTTTAGGAAGTGTTAGTCGCTGTGGGTAAGTATTTGAAATAACGTTAGATTTAGTCAGTCTGGTATACGATTTGAATGGGAATGATTAGTCACCCGCGTAGGGTCAGTCGCCCTGGATAAGCCTTTGAAGTAAGTAACATTATGTTTAGTGATTCTAGTATACGATTTATTCCGATTCAGTTTGGAGATAAAAACGAGTGTCTTTTCAGGAAAATCGATTCCCGGCACCCAAAATGTGTTTATGATTTACTACAGTTGCCTATTTGTTGTTTCTCTGTGTACGGCCGTTCATTTCGTTTTCATTTAGATAAGCTCATAATTACTGTGAAATAAATCTTTCGTTATTTTGCGAACATATCCCGTTGTCCTTTAGAAAACCAGATTCACATAGAAATACCACACTATCTACAAACATGTATACATAGTCATTCTGGAGCTCCAGGCAGAAGTTTGTAAATTGGGTCCCATAATGTTAAGAAAACTCAGAAGTAGAGTGAAAGGCATATCATCGAGGGCCCCCTCACAATTGCCTAGTTTACCGAATAGATAAGACCACCTGTGTGTTTGTATGTGTTATTGATGTTATCACATCCATGAATGCAAACACAATTGAATAGATAGAATAGGCTAAAAATGTTTCACGTTGATGAAGATAACATAACGTTTTTGAACATGTAAGAATTTCCACCGAAGGATGTCAGTATAAAATAGTCTTTGTTACTACTCCACTTATAAATTACAGTAGTTATCTCTGGATCTTAACGTGGCCACACAAACGAGTGAGTACTATGATTTTCTTGTTGAAAAATAGCATGTTTCAAGACGGTAAGTAGACAGTTACTATTGTGTGCAATATATACCAATGTCTACTCGTTGAACTTTGAGCCACAGTCTATTTTTCTATTATGACTTGAAAACAGTCGCAGGATAGAAAACATTGAATTAATACGACTTCTTTGAGAATGTAGAAAGTTCTTTGGAGGTGAGTACATTCGTGAAACAATCGCCTTCTGACGGCGCTCGGATTACTGAAAACTTTCCTACTTGATTAATCGTATTATGTAAACCATCTGCTGAACGACTCGTTGCAAAATAATAATAAGCTGATACGATCACAGTTATAAAAGCAAAAATATTATCCGTTGTATTTTTTCGACGCTAGACATGTTTTATTACTTTCGCTGAAAATGATACTTAACAAAACTATTCATACTATTGAGTAATTGTGCTTGAAAATTGATCTCCGTTTGTAAATCACGAAAGACGCTGCAAAAAAACCAAAACAATCCTTTTGAGTGACAGGCTGTAATAATGGCATTTATGTTTACATTATTGTAGTTTAATAAGCATCAAAAGTGGTTGATGTTATATATATAGTAATTTAAATGTATAAAGTGTATAACTTTAGACGCTTATTGTTCGCTGTTGACCTCACAGCTACGTGCGGGTTATCTGCGCTCCGCCCAGCGTTGTTATCGAAACTCGGTGTTCAGTGTTATGAGAGCTGAGACATACCTTTGAACCGCTAGGGGCTCATTATTGGATACAAACCTATTATAAATGTAATATTTTATATACAAAATGTTTAAGATCAAACTGGAGTCGTTAAACAGTTAACAAGTTTGCTTTTCGTGGAGGAGTAGTCTTGTAGTATTTGAACTTGTAAAACACTCGTAACTGTGTAATGTTTGTGAATAATTTTTGTTTAATCAGTCAATATGTTGTAATACCGATTTAGATTTTTTTATTTGTAAATACAACCATAAATATATTTGACGTAACACCTTTGATTATAAGAGTTGAAAAACACCATCTTGAAGAAACATCCACAGAGCGTCACTACCTGTCGGTTAATCTTAGTGCCTGATTCAGATGCAATCTAAAGAATAAAATTCGTTATAGTAGCTCATAGCTCGCTATATCATATATAAGACAAACAACAACATTATACTTTTTTTCCACATGTATATGAATGGAATGTAGTCAGATAGCCTTATTTCAAGTCTTAATGTCGTTTACACTTTTTCCTGTTAAGCAACAACCCTGATCTGTGCCGTCTTTGGCAATCTTGTTGCGTATCTGTTCCAAAGCTTATGTATTTCACGTCGCTAATCCGGATAGATTATTTAATTGTGACATATATGAGGCGAAAGAACTATAAGAAAATCAAAACTTAAAAAAATCGTCCATTGTTAAGATTTAGAGTTTTCTCTGCATATAGTCATAGAACATTTTCATGAAAAAATCCAAATTCAAATACAGGAAACTACTGACTACTTTATATGTTATGTGCCTTTTTGGATGTTTTAGTTGTACTAAACAAAAAACATCTATTTATCTTTCAGTATATTTGATTTACTTCCTTTACGATACTACAGAAGTTTACAGAGTTTATCTTGCTTCTCTATTTTTTTTGTATTCCAAATGTATGTATAATTTTGCTGTGTAATGAAACCAGCACACTAGTAGGTACATAAAATTGGCCTGCAGTTCGAATGATGGCTTTCGTGCGCTTGTTCGATTTTCGATGTCTTCGTGTAAAATATTTAACGTCTACTACACTTCAGACTTGGAAAAATCATAAACATGAAAATAAACAAAACAAGTGATCTAATTTGATCTTCATCTATCCGCTAGTCGCCACAAAACGAAATGAAGATGTAACTTGGAACTAAAGCAACTACAAGTTGCGAAGCTTGCATATATTACACTGAGACCACATCATTGAGTTTTATGACGTTATGAAGTACTAAAAGCTTTATTCTCAATTTATATATCCTTCACGGAAAAATCATAAACATGAAAATAAACAAAACAAGTGATCTAATTTGATCTTCATCTATCCGCTAGTCGCCACAAAACGAAATGAAGATGTAACTTGGAACTAAAGCAACTACAAGTTGCGAAGCTTGCATATATTACACTGAGATCACATCATTGAGTTTTATGACGTTATGAAGTACTAAAAGCTTTATTCTCAATTTATATATCCTTCACGGAGAGCGTGTATTATTCAACGAGCTGGAAATGTTCCAAGAAGATTTAATTTGACAGTTCTTCCTGTGAAAATGGAGAGAGAATGTCATTGAACCAATTCTTCAATCGAACCTGATGACTTCGAACATCAATGTAGCCGGAGGTCGTTTCTTTACATATCTATATGTGTATGTATGTACCAAACTGTGTAAAGGTACGATAATAAGTAAAACTGCCAGACTGTTAACGGTTACAGTTCTTTGTTAGGAAAAGGATGAAGAAAGATGAACTATGGTTTAGGTATATAAACTATCATAAGCAGAAATACATGGTTAATATTGTACTTGAAAGCCAATAAAAATTACATACTCATGACTTTAGCTTAGCTCTCACGGTGTTTTCCGGTTTTATCTTTTATCATTCACTCGTTGCAAGAACATGTTCAGACTGGTTACCTAATGCTATTTTTTTCAGTTGTAATTTTCATTCTTAATTTAAAATTTTCTTGTTCCTGATGCTATATTTCATGTTATCGGAATCTCCTTTTTCTAGTCGTGACGTAGTATTGTTGAAGTTAGTGACTGATAACCTGTATATTTTCACAAATTCTTTGTGTGTGTGTGATTTGGCTTATAAATCATGTGTTTAATGTTATGTGATATTACTGAGTAGTGTCTACAATGTAATCTGTATAGTAAAAAAATAATGTTATATAACGATAGTGAATCAAAAGTAATTTGATCCGGCATGATGTACTAAGAGTTTTAGACTAAATAATTTATTTAGTTGTCGAGAACAAGTTGCTTCCTACATACAAAAGTAAGCTACAGTGTGGACAGGAAAACCCATGAGTCAGTGATGTATAGCTGCTGTCATTTATAGGACAGAACCTTTTCTTCAGAATTTATTGAACTGTTTACGTAGATGATAGTCATCGTCAATTTGAACTGGTCGCTTAATCACGATCACGCAAGAACAAGTCAGCATTCCCAAAACCATTTCATTTGATTATCCAAGCGCTTGACCAGCACGTTTAAACTATAGTTTCGTCGCTTACCCAATGCAGTCTAATCATTCTAATGAATAAAAACCTCAAATAGCCTACGAGTGTTTATGAGACTACTAACAATGACCTCAGGATTAGCAGTCTTTAGTTTAAAGTAGGATCTAAATAGTAGATTAGACAACAACTACTCTTTAAAAAAAAAGATCTGTCAAAATATCCATTGTTTAAAATCATCGTAAACTATCCAGGACCCTCAGTGACACAGTGGTATATCTGTGCATTCACACTGCTAGAATTCGAATTTCGATACTCTTGGTGGGCAGAAGACAGGTAGTTTATTGTGTAACTTTGTGCTTATTTAAAAAAAACTATTCCTAATGAGCAGCATTATCAAATGCAGAGTGTACACCTGAATATCAAATTTAAAAATATGTCAAAAATTTAGTTCGAGCTAGTTTAACAAATATATACACACAAAACATGTATATTAGGAATTATATAATTATACAAAAAGAAAGTGTTCCTTGCACTTACTACATCTCCAAAGATACGAGGAAT
Source organism: Carcinoscorpius rotundicauda (assembly GCA_011833715.1). Lineage (NCBI taxonomy): Eukaryota > Metazoa > Arthropoda > Merostomata > Xiphosura > Limulidae > Carcinoscorpius > Carcinoscorpius rotundicauda. The sequence goes on along the minus strand of CM022399.1, from coordinate 51,956,858 downwards.
CTCGTCTGTATATGCTACGTATTTATCGATTTTTTTCTCTGCTCATCTTAAAAATACAGGTATATTCCCTTCGAGGCTATCAACCCTTGTCGATTAATCCTCTGTTTTTCAAGTGGCTCTTCTTCTCGTGCATTGATGTCAGTCTTCATTACTTCCCCCTTTTATAATACAACAATACGTAGTCTGAACAGTTATCTATAAAAGTCAGTTTAAAACGGAATTGCCATGGCAACATTTGTAAAGAATTTGATCAGTTGTTTCACAATTTGTCAGTTTCATCTTTAACGACTTGTAAAAATATGCTCTGAATACAATACATAAATTATGTGCCTGGAAGCTTGGATAGTATAAGTACCCTAACGAAAAAGCACTGAAATATAACACGTTTAAAAGGTTTATGGAACGAAAAGCGGAGGTATTCATATGCATAACAGTATAATAAAATGAAATATTTGAAAGACTGTGAGGTTGTTTATGTTTGAATGTTCAAAAGAAATAAAATTCTTTGATGTTTTACTGTGTACGTAGATAGATGAAGTATTAGGTTTTAACCATTTATTAATGGTTATTCTTGACATGTTCGTATGTTCTTAATTTAAAACTAAAACTTTTTCAGAAAATAGGAGGACTTGCACTAACCATAGTTATATTAGGAGATGACCCCCCCCAAAAAAAAAAACAGGTAGGGGAGATATCCTTGATTTAAAACATTTGAATTGAAAATGATTTTAGAAGTTATTCGTGATTCAACTTGACAGTAGAAATAGTTAAGGAATTTCCAACTTTGTATTATTGTGACTAGCGTTTATTTACCTGAGGAAGGAAAGATAATTACATGAAGTTTTGAAACGGTAAGGATTTCTTTCACTTACAGGTGCAGTTTTATTTCTTAGAATGTTAAGTTTTATAGCTAGCATAAAATGTGAGGGGTAACCGTTTTTCTTGCACTATTTTCTTTAAAAACAATTCCAGTGGATGAAAAATAGCTAGAACAGATAACGAGGCTGTTTGAGAAGCTTATCACATCGTTACGTTTTGAAGAATCTGACATGGTTATTAAAATGGATGTACCAGAAAGTAAGCATTATCTGAAAGCAGACTGACATTGTAAACTGGTTATTTAGTTGGTTAAACTGGATATTAAGAAAATAAGATTTTTTTTCTCTGTTTTCAGCCGAGTGTTGAGAATCTAGTATTCCTTAAAATTTGCTACGTATTCATTAGTTTTATAAATAACTATTTTGAATTTTGTGGGACAGCTATCAAGCTACAGATGTATATAGTGATAAAAGAAAAATAAGTTTTGCAACTCTTAAGAATCAGCTCTAGATGTGAGCTATGTCATTGTAGAGTAAACAAAGTGATTTAAACCAACAAATGTAGTGTGTTGAAAAATTCACAACCTGAAGTTTTCATGGGATTGACAGATGATTCTGATACGAAATTAAAACATTTGAAATAAATCATATTTGAGAGTTTTTACAGTTTCTCCATATGCTCTTTCCTTTCTGAGAAACGTTTTCGTATTAAATTATATCTGTCTGAAAGTTGCAATTCGTTTCCCTTCAGATATACATTAAGTATGTTTGGTTAGGTTTAACAAGTACAGTAAACAAGAGCGAAACAAACATGGCTCTTATCCTTATTTATTGAATATCATAGCATTTAAAAATACACAAATAAGATACTCTTATATTTATAGAAAACAATTGTTTGTTTGTTTATTGAATTTTGCGCAAAGTTACACGTGAGTTATTTATGTTAGCCACCCATAATTTTGAAGCGATAGACTAGAGACAAGGCAGCTAATCAACACGTGAACTATTCATTTTTGTAACGAACAGTGGAGTTCACTGTCACATCATAATCTCCTTACGGATTTAAAAATATGTTTAGTGACAGGATTCGAACCCGCGAGTCAAATGCCCCAATCACAAGGCAATCCCAGGCTTATGTAAAGCTGACTTATATATCGCTTTCTACGTGATATATGCTATCACTCAAAATATGGGTTTATGTTGTTTTAATGTAGAACAACTTAAGGTTATAATTACTAGAACATCGTAATAATGAGATTGCATTGAGTAATCACTTTCCCGAGTTCTTCATTATCATTGATATTTTCGGAGATAAGTGAAAGGATTAGAGTTATTACTTTAACATGTTTACTGATTGATACTGTTTAGAAGTTATATACAACTTTGAATTTAAAGAATACCTGCATTTTTAAAGCACATTCATTCCAAATGTTTAATTAATTAAGTTTCTTTTATTCTACAGTGTATGTATTTATTCAAACATAAAAATTCTCAGCAATACGTATTTATATGTTGAACAAAAAATTATAATATATAATAAATACAGTTTACTTAGATGTTTATTCTCAGGTCACTAGTCATTTATTTTTATTTTTTGGTATTTTGTGAGTGTTTTTTGTTTGTTTTATTTCTGATGGAAACTTTCTTCCAACAGATATGTGTATCGTTGTAAATGTCATCTGAATACACAATGATTATACTGACAACGATGTTTATTAGTGACCACTTGCTCAAACATAGGTACTAACCCGCGATTATCAGAGAAGTTAATCAGGTTAAAGACTATACTTGATAGATCATGTATGGACTACACACTCGATGCGTACAACGTATTTCAAACATTCACAATTCTAAAACGTACAATAGAGTGATTTTAAAAAAACTGTAATTGACACTGTATTTCTGCAGGCATCACAGACGATTAAACAGATTGGTTGATGTATTGGTCTGCAAAGAGAAAGATTTGGTAAGAATGTTAGAACAGTACATCTTCAGTTGACCTGTAATAGCAATAAATATATTGTATTTTTTACTATGTTACAGGCGAAAGGTAGAAGTTCAGATCTTGTCACCACGGTAAATAAACAAAAGCACGTGCCCATATTACCATATTATTGACAAGAGCATTAGCTTATTCGAAGCATTTCGTATAAAGCTACTGGAGGGCTATCAGTTCTAGGCCTAGCTAATTTTGAAGTAATAAACTGAAAGGAACGAAGCCAGTCAATAGCACACTGCCTACTGTAATTGAATAGTGGAACATGACTGCAACTCTTATAATGCACCCACTGCCATAAAGCGCAGAGCGCTTTTTTTGGGAGAGAGGGGGGGTAAGAGACGCAAATTACGAAGCTTTAAATCCTCAGTCTAGCGTAAGAGACATAATAGCGAGAGAAGCTATTATTTTCTTTTCTTTTTTTTGTACACCCAATTCAGATAAACGTGTAGGCAATTCATTTTCATAAAAAGAAAAGGGAGGGCGTGGCTTAGTAGTTAACGTGCCAAACTGTGAATCCGAAACTCCATTGTTTACGTCAGTTTCCGTAAAATCGGACTCTGTCCATTGGAGTTGTAGGTACACTACAGAATGACTGTGAAATTCTACTATTAGATGAGAGTAATCCAATATCTTGGATTATCTTGCTCAAAGTTAGTGAGTTACAGCAGGCATATATAATGCAGTTTTATATCAACTTCCAAAGCAATCATAAAAAGTAGACTGTAAAAATCGCCTGTCCCTTGCTGCCGAGTGATAATTGCTCGTGTATTTAACATTTTAATGATACATCCCGGGTGTTAAATTAAATAATTAAGAAAGAAATGAAATGAACTTAAAGTTAATTGAAATATTTTGCCATAAATAATAGCCTAGTAGTTACCATCACTTCAAAAATATTGGCGTTTAACGCTGTTGACATAAAATCAATATTCTTAAATCAATGATTTGAAAACAAAGCTTATCCTTATGAATATTTTTTTTCATGAAAGTAATATTTATAACAAATATAAATATTTGTTAGTTGTCTATGTGAGAAATATTTCATAAAAAACCTTATTTTAAATCTGATGTTATATTTTGTTTATACGTAGATTATCTTTTGTAACAACAAAAAACAAGTACCCAAGAGGTTTGAGGAATTTTCATAAATATTTTTATTTATAGATGGCAGCACAAGCGAAGCTAAAATAATCTTATATTAACGTACAATTATCGTCAATTGTCGAATTGTTTTTTTTAAATATATTATTTCAATGTTTCACCTGTTATTTTCATTATGAGTCATTCATTCACGCGGAGACGAATCCATTGACCCATTTATTTCTTGTTTTCCCTTTAAGTATACATTTTCCAAATAGTGAGTAGTATGAAATAGGAAAAAAACAAAACTGAATGAATTCAAATAAATGATTAATACAGACAGAATAGCTTATTATGGCTATTATGAGCCATGCATGGCCAAATGGATAAAGCGCTTAACTCGTAATCTTAGAGGCATTGATTCGAATTTCCGTCACACCAAACATGTTCGTTTTCTAAGCCGTGTGACATTATAATCCCACTATTCGTTGGTAAAGAGTAGCCCAAGAAATGGCGGTAGGTGGTGATGACTAGCTGCCTTCCCTCTAGGCTTACACTGTTAAATTAGGGACGGCTAGCGCAAATAGCCCTTGAGTAGCTATGCACGAAATTAAAAAAAAAAACTAGTGTAGTTTTGCGCGAAATTCAAGAAACAAACAGGGCTATTCTGTTGCATTGTTGACCATGTATCTCCTTTCTGTTTATGAAATACAGTTTTTTGATTTATTGCAAACTCCTAACCAGCTAACATAAACAAACGTCAAATGAATGCGAAATTCAGAAACTTTCACTGTATTACGTACTGTAACAGAAGCCCATGCACATGCTGACATACTTCCTCGTGAACACAGCAAGACACCACGTGATGCTGTGCGTAGCATTATCAACTATATGAGATAGATCCGCAACCTAGCCTTGAAAAATAAAATAACGATTTCGCATTGCACAACTCAAATCAGAGCTTCTAACGTTTCCAAGTAATCTTGGGTTTTCTACGAGCTGGTTTAGATGTGAAAAACCTTTTGTTCTGTCACATTAAAAAATAATTATGGTTCACATAGATAATCATCCTTTTGGTGGAAGTCTACGGACTTCCAACACTAAAATCCTGGGTTCAATTCACAGCGGTGGGAACAACAGATAGCCCAGTGTGGTTTTGTTTTAAACACACACAGGAATAAGAACACTTGTGTCGTGAGACAATAATGTGTTAATCTCTGTGCGTTAGACATAGAAAGTGAGTTTAAACATAATACTACTTCTAGCGACAGCGTTGTGGGATTGTGTCTTGTAGCTGTTTACGTCACAAAGCGGAGGGCTGGTTTTTGATGTCACAAGAGTGATAACGTGATACTTTTGTTACGGTTGGTAGAAAATAAACTGTTATTTTGAAATAGACGCGTTACGAGTCAGTTCTATTAGTGCATTTTCTAATCTTGGTGTCCAGCTACTTATTTATGTACTATTCAAGTGAAGTGTTCACAATAAGTAATCCGTGTAGTCTCATCGTGCGGTAAGTGGCTGAACAGGTTGAACGTTATTCACTCGTCCTCAACGTACGTGTACCAGTTTTCTTGTGCTCACAACCAGGCTAGGCTGTCTTCGCCAGTGACGGTGTCTTGCGCACGGTGTACGGGGGTTGGTGCTGATAAGCGTCAGTCACCACAAAACGAGAGCTAAAGGAGCTTCGGCAGTGTTTTCAATAGAGAAGTCACGGTAGTGATGGCGTTCATATTTTGGTAAGCATCATTTGTGATTATAAGCGTTGGAGCTTTAACTGAAAATTAAGATTCGTTTAATATTAAGTTATATCTCGGAAACATTAATAAATATAATGTAACAAAATAAACGTATCCAAACACACGGATTTTTTTTTTTTTTTAGAATAAATAAATTCACAACAACTACTTTGTATTCAGATCATTTTGTAAACATAATAATGCATGTCGAAAGTCACTAGATAAACGAAGTGTTCACTAGGAAATCTGTATTATGTATTTTCTAGTTCCTAAAGTAACAAGAATGTGTTGATACATAAGATGTTTATTTATTTTAAAATATGGACAAAACAACATCACATGTTTCAATAGCTTCTGCTACCATTCTCAGGGTAAAAATCTACTCTTTATGATACTCGCGGATGCTACCGATATTGTTGTTGTAGTTTTTTATTAAGCACAAAGCTACAAAAAGAGCTATCTGTGCTCTGTTCACTACAGGTATCGAAACCTGGTTTCTAGCAGTATAAGTCGGCAGACATATCGCTGTATTACTGTGGGGCGAAAGCTAGTGAAACATGTGGAACAACTTTTAATTTCTAAATTTTTGTTGTGTAATGTAAACGTTTTTTTGCCTGTATTTTTAATCAAAATTTATTGTACAATGTTGCCCTTTTACATTTTATTTCTCAGTTGTTTATTTGTTGGTGGGCCCGGCATGGCCAGGTGGTTAAGACACTCGACTCGTAATTTGAAGATTGTTGGTTCGAATCCCAGTCGCACTAAACATGCTCACCCTTTCAGCTGTGGGAGCGTTATAATGTAACGGTCAATCTCACTATTCGTTGGTAAAAGAGTTGGCAGTGGGTGGTGATGACTAGTTGCCTTCCCTCTAGTCTTACAGTCCTAATTTAGAAACGGCTAGCGCATATAGCGCTAGTCTAGCTTTGCGCGAAGTAAAAACAAACCATAAACAAAGAATTATTTATTGGAAAGCTTATGGGAATAACAATTTATTGTATTGTCCGAAATGGCTTCGATACATACATGTTATATGAAATGGTATTTATGATTAATATATTAATAAATCATTTATTTGTGATAACGTTAAATGATTTCTAATACTTATGAAATTTAAATAATTGCTTTTATTTTAGTAATTATGCTTCCTAGCTGACGATAGATTTACGTATGGCCACGTGGGATCAACTACTTAATTTATATGGCCCAAGTTTACAATGTTCACATTTATAAATGTTAACAGCTTCTTCAACATATCTCAGAAATAAGAAACTTCAAATTTCAGAAAGTGATGTCCTATATGTAAAATAGCTAATAATAAAATACAAATTTGCAGTTGAATGTTGAATTAGAGGCATTGTGGTTCAGATTTGTTGTTATATAATTGGAACTGGTAGGCATTTTTTTTAGTATTCAACGACTTACGTAAGATATGCTTTTCAAAAATTGTTTACGTATCGTTTATATGAGTATAACCTTTTCATGATTCGAAAATTAGGCCAAATGTTAGATCTTGTTTGGCAGAACGAAAGAATACAGAAGTTTTATTGTTAAAAATAGTGTCTTAATGAGTTTAGTGATGTTAACCATTTAGATCGGATGGCACAGGATTTATTTGGCGAAAAAAGTTTTTGGAGTCCAAATTAAAAGCGAGGAAATTCATAGTGTAAAAATAAATTACCACATTTGGGGATTAACGTACTCATTAGCACCCTAGATGGCTAGTTAGCACTCACGTGCATTACTTTCTTTCTTTCTAGCCAAACTTTGTATTATTTAATACTATTCGAGACACTCGAAAATTTTTTAGGTGCCATCCGACATCATTACTTTTGAAGAAGATTCGAAACGTTACGTGCTCATCACAGCACGCGAAATCTTTAACTTTTTATATGCAAAAACGGCTCGTTTGGGTTTAGAAAATATTGTAAATAGAATAACTATAACTGTTATCATCCAACAATACAAAACATCTAAATTAGAATAAAAATTCAGAGCTCACAACATTATATTGCTTATCACATTAAAAGTAAAAACAGTTCATCCTAATCCGATATCATTGTATTAACGTTTGTTTGTTTAGATTTCGCGCAAAGCTACACGAGGACTAGCTGCGCTGGCCGTCCCTAATTTATCAGTGTAATTCTAGAGGGAAGGCAGCTAGTCATCACCACCCACTGCCAACTCTTGGGCTACTCTTTTACCAACGAATAGAGGTATTGACCGTCACATTATAACGCCCATACGGCTGGAAGAGCGAATATGTTTAGTGGGACTGCGATTCGAATCCGCGATCCTCAAGTTACGAATCGAAAGCTTTAACCCACCTGGCCATGCCGAGCCTCATCGTATTAATAAACTGACATAGGAAAGAATCTTATGTCGATCAACAAGTTAATAGATAAAGAAACAGAGACAAAATAAATACAGAAAGAACTAAGTACTTCGATCGAACTAGACAGATAGACAGCTATTGGATAATAAATTACAACATGTAGAAATAGACATTTTTATCAAGATTAATTATGAAACAGGTGGAATTATTTAAGTTTAATGTTTTTTGTATGATTATCTGTATTCTACTCATCCAGACACTTCTAAGAGCATTTTTTTTATCATGACAGTTTCTCTCTGTCTCTTTGATACACGACATACCAAGAACATCCTCTGAAGGGTTTATGGAAAGCAAAATTTTATCTATCGACTACTCATCTGTTGTTTTTCCTCGAGTAGAAAGAAACGTAATACTTGAGATATAACATACGTTTCTCAGTTAGAAGAGTTCAGCCGGCATCTTAACTTGTCATTATACTGTTAAGAGTTTTAGAGAACTGTGGTAATTACGATAGTTAAAACCAGTATGTACCAAGATTGTTGAGGTTCGGTTCTTTTATGAAATGTTAATAATTTCGTAAACGGTACTTTTGAAACAAATCAATTTAAATAGTTCGTGGATTTTATTAAAACAGATGAGAATTTTTCAAGATCTGTAGATTGTTTGAATACAACGAACTGGCTAAATCGTAAAAATTGGTGTGGTAAAAAAATACTTTTGTGTGAAGTTATTAGTGTCAAACGTATGTGTAATGTGTCGTAAAACAAATACATGTACGGTCACTGTTAAATATATGTATTTTGCTTTTCTTGAAAAGATAAATTATTTTCATTTTATAAGCACGTATAAGAAAATGCAATAATATAAAGCTGAAAAAAGAAAAGCTATTCGATCGTTTCTCCATACCACTTCTCCTTTCCAGTGATTCTTTGATCAGAATACCAAACATATAATTCAAACTTCAAGTTAGTGAAATGAACTGGTGATATTTTTAAACATATCTTATTTTCAGCTTTTAAAGACATAATCCAATCTTTTAAAGAGATTTTGTTTGTTTGCTTTAGATTAAAGCCACATTGAACTATCTTCTGTATTCACCGTCGGAAATCGAATCTCGGATGTCAGCGACATGTACTTATAAACATACCGCTGGTACACTGGTGAACAGATTTTAAGAGACAAAATTAGTTTAATAATTTTAAGATAAAAATGGCATTAAACTTTAAGTGTCATGTTATAATTAAACTAACACTTCATAGTTGAGTCATCTCTTATTTGTTTCTTACATATTACTAAGTAGTTTGATTGAAAATTTTAGTTTTCGTTTCTAAAAGTATTTAACCGTGCTCACACAGCTTTGAAAAATCTAGTCTTCGATTATCGATTAACAGTTAATCAGCAATACATTATTGAAGAAGGTTCAGTTCTACCTGTACATTTCTACAAATTTCGCTCTTCTTAAATCAGTTAATATTTAATAACAACCTATGGGAAACTTTCAGTTCTGCCTGAGAAGCTCAGCTTAATCCGGACTTTTTGAATCAGTTAATTGATACTGAATAACGAAAATGTTCTTCTGAAAACGATATGTCATTTATATAAAATATTTAGTTGAACCTCAACCACGCTTAGTCTACTGCGGTACTTTGTAAAAAAAAAATCACAAAATGTTTTGGATGTAAAACGTTCATGTGGGTTTCAAGAAGAAATTAAATATTTACTAAAAGTCAGCTTACATTAATTTTATACCAGGTTTCTACGTAAGTTTATATTCCAAGTGTCGACGGTAGTTTCTCAGTACTGATTTGCAATATTAATTCAACCATAAATAAATATATTTTACAAGTTACTGGAACGGAAGCAAATCTTTATTTGCAGTTTATCTTATAATAAATTTAGATTTTTTTTTCCCACAAGCTTCAGTTCTTTTCTTTGTCTAGCAGTTGTTTATTACTTCTAGCTTTTATCTAGTTTCAAATACTCGTTACACGTTCAGAAGAATATAATTTTAATGGCTTTTTCCGTGTGGTGTTTCAAATTTGTGACATCATAATCTATAATCATTGTGTATAGGATCGTGTTTTTCGGCTTAACAGTTTATTATAATTTGTGCTATTTTGACTCACGGTAGACGTCGGACCATTCTAACAGGGTTTCTTAATAAGATTTAGTATTTCGTATTTAATAATAATAAACAGAAATGGTGCGTTTCTAAAGAAAGTGATGTTGTATCATCTAAGTATGGAACCAATTCCTGTAAGTCTGGTGCTTCATTACGTTGCTGTTAAAACAAAACTCTATTGGCATAGCTAATAATCTGAAGATCGCGGGTTCAAATCCCCGTCGCACCAAACATGCTAGCCCTTTCAACCGTGTGGACGATGTGACTGTCAAACTGTTTTGTGCCATAAAACACCAAATCAATTAACCTGTAAATCCTACTATTTGTTGGTAAAAGAGTAGCCTAAGAATTATGGACGGCTAGCGCATATTACCCTCCTGTAGTTATGCGTGAAATTAAAACAAACAATCAAAATATAACTAGCGTATAAACTGAGCCTCAATTAGATCTATTTCGTTAAAAGAAGATCCGCTAAAATTTCCAGCAATCTAACAACATAACCATATTTGCAGTTTTTCGTACTTTAAGTGTAAGTGTAATTGTTAGCTATAGTACTTATGTTCTTAAACCAAATTTAATTGTTCAACTATTCATACATAACTATGGTTGGTGTAACAACATTTCTGATATCAATATTTTAATTTTGACTTTCGATACACAGGAAAAAGAGTTCGTAACAAGTTCTATCTTGGAAATTCTTTTTGTGTTTTCAGTCTTTTATGTTTTTCCACTGCCAACCCACTCATTCAATGTGTTTTAAAGTAATGCCCACGCGCTACTATACATTAGTGCATAATGTTTTAGTTGTCACATGCCTGAAAAGATACAAGAGATGCAAATAGTCTACCTAGTTAGCTACCAAAGTAAACAACCATTATCAATAAAGTTGAATTACATTTGCATGTAATCGTTTTGTAGTTATAGCTTCACTGAATATCGTAAACCTGTGGATCATTCATTCTGTTTAGACTAGAATCATCAGTAGGTTTTCCATTTTTTCCTATTTCTTTATTATATATTAAATAGTGTTGAATAAAACTATTGTTGTAAAAGTTGGAATTTTTGGATGGACTCTTTTTTTTATCAGTCGATAACAATGATAATGCAAAACCAGTAAATGATAACAAAAACGTTTAATTTTTCCAAGCTGTACAACGTATGTAAATTCCACCTAATTAACGTTAGGCTTAGCTTTACTATAAAATGACATTCAACTAATATTTCACTTATTAATTCTCTCGTACAGTACTGGTAGGATCTGTTGTGATTCGTTGAAAACAAATTCAAGATTTATAGCTATTAAAAAGTAATTTAATGGTTGACTCAGTAACCTATTAAACTGTATAACTGACTCAGTCAATCAACAATAAGATAAAACTGTTCTTTTCCGACTGGCGTTATATACCTTCAAATCATTTTCGAACCTTTCTAGAATATCTCAGACTTTAAGCCACGCGTTTTTGAATGATATAAAGTTCCCTCTGGTGAAACAATAGCATAAATATATAAATTACAAAATCATAGCCCTCAACATTAAGTATATGTAACTAACTCATAGGTTACAAACAAAAGCATATTCTATTCTTCTCTGTTATTCTTTAACATTATTCCATAAGCCTACAGCACAAACGGCTGTGAGTGTTATAAAAATCTGGGTATTAGTACAAAATGTATTATTGTGAATTGTAGGGTAGTTTTTAAGTCTATCTGACTACCTAGAAAATAACACCAGTTATATAACTGTTGACTCCCAATCGTTTTAATGTTGACTATGGTTTATATGGAGTTTTATAAGCTACTACATCCATACGCACATAGCTACTTGTAGGTCGTGGATGTAATTTAATGTTTACATGACAGGTGTAACACATTCATCATAGCGAACATTAAATTATTGTTGCAAATGTATTGATGCCGCGCATCATTTGTTTATGAATAAAATTCCTGCTCTTTCGGACACGCCGCTGCTGATTGGTCCAATTTTATTGTTGTTGTTGTTTTAAACACTGCATAATCGATCTCGTTCTTGTTACACAAACGTCTAGGTTGTCTCCCACAGAAGAAATCTTTAAGCCGTAGTTTAATAAACACCGCCAAGCATAGTTTCGAGCAATCATTGTGATATCTGATGGTAAATATCGAATTTTAGTCAACACTACACTATTGCAAAACTTATAGATACTGAATAACCTGCAATAAGGAAATAACGAAAATTATGGGAATCTAGACGAAAGTGAGGCAGAAATTTTATACTTATACATTTTACTTATAAATTATTTAGTTTCAGATAAAGTATGCGTCAGCGAAAGCCAACCAGAATTTAGGGTTGTCATAGTGGACGAGGGTCGTAGAAGTATCATGATCCAAACTTCATTAGAAATGGATGGGGGGCAGATATCTTAATATCATCATTTCACAATTGTTAATTAACATATTGTAGAGGAAATATAGCAAGCTGCAGCAAAACCGTGACTGGTCTTACTATGGCCAATGGAGAGGAAGACGAAAGTATAACAGATATAAGAAATATTAGAAATGCTTAATTGCACACATATGTCTATCTATTTAACTTAAAATAAAACTATAAAGTCTCCATGTATGTACGTAAATAGAAATACTGGCCAGCATCCGTTGCATGTGCATATTTGTATCAAATGCAGTTACAAAATTCAGTCCGCAAACCACATTAGGCCCTTCAATCTAGTGTTTACAAACTTTTCACATAGCTACAAGGTATAAATATAGTAGTTACATATATTTTACAAGCATTTACTTAACATGAGGTATGTTGGTCACCACACTTCATAGTGGTCATACATGCAGTACCACTATTAATGGTAACATTGGGGCAATGGTATCAGGGGTGATAGCCATCCAACCTGCATGGAGTCAATCCAAAGGTTGTCACAGTTCCGAGAGAGAGAGCATAATACACTAGTTAAATATTTTATTAAATAAAACTGTTTCAAATAGGATAGTATTGCTGTTATACAGATTTGTCTCCAAGATAGGCACAATATAAAACCCTAAAGAAACAAGATTGTTACAAACTGAAAGGAGAAATAGGAATCTTTAACTATTACAGAAAAAAGACAGGAAGTTTAAAGTGAAAATGCAATTGTTAAAAAAGTAAACAAATAAGTTTAAGGTGTGAGACATAATGTTGACATTATTTCAAGCTACAAGCCTTGATTTTGACACTCCTGAATATTAAATCTTTTAAACATTGAGTCAACAAAGGGATTTGTAACTTGAAGAAATAATTCCATCACTATGTCTCAAACGTTAAGTTTGATTGTTTACTTTTTAGCAAATGCATTTTTATTTTAAGCTACTCATCTTGTTGTTTTTGTAATTTTTTGAGGATACCTGTTTCTTTTCTAAAACAAAAGTTTTTATTCGGGTTTGTACGACATCAAAATCCATTTTGCTTGCTTGACACACATGCACATGTGTTGAAATAAATAAGTGTAATTTTTATGGAAAAAACAAATTACCATAAGTTTAAAAAAATGTTAAAAATTGTTATATGGTAGCTAACAACGAGATTTAGTTGTGTTCATGTTCTGAAAATACCAAATATGTTTAATATGTAATTTCGTATAATAGATAATAGCTTACATCTTAAATTAAAACATTTTTCAAAACGACTGTTTACATGTTTGAATTTCAACAGAAAATCTCTTCTTTTTTGACGAATGTTAGATTGGATAAACCGTAAAATTAATATGCACAGAACTTTAATGAATGTTTGGCGGAGTAATTTCTTTATCAATTTACGACGTGACACATAGTCCTAAAGAAAGGGAAGGAAAAGGTAAATAATGTTTTACACGTTCTCTCATAAATTTATCCGTTCACTTATTTCCATCTGCAATCCATATGATTTACTTGTGTGAAGGAAATATAGATGTTGTGCCACCCTATTCTATACATGTATATGTTATGTAGCTAAGTAAAACTTTCGATTTGCAAGATTAATAAAATAAGTTTTTAAATCCTTCCTGACCCAGGCCCCTAGTGGCAAAGCGATATATCTGTAGATTCACTCTGCTGTAAACCTGGTTTCGATACCTGTCGTGGGCAGAACACAGATAGCTCGTTGTGTAGTTTTGTGCTTATTTCTAAACAAACAAACAAAACCTTTTTGACCCCTGGGCTAATTTTTGAAAGATAAGCTCTAATGAAGGACGAGAAAGATGAATAGTCAAAAGTCAATATTGTTGAAGTAAGTAGAAGAAAACTGAGGTTGTTTACACAAATTTAAAGTGTGTGAATCAATAGAAATAAAATGGCAGACATTTTGTTCAGAGAGATGCTGTTGTGCACCAAATGCAATAACAACAATTAACGCATGAGCAAGAAGAATGATTATAAGATGTCATTTGAGAAACTTTCACAATATTATCTATAAGATAATGTCACGTAGATCGTTATTCCAATCGTATATTTTGCATTTTTGCAGTACTATTTCAAAAATAAAAATGAATATCACTGAAGGAAGGTGTAAAGGAATGCGGATTTTCTTTATCATTAACCATAAAGGTAATTCAACAATTTTAAAATTTCGAATAAGTTTTTAGTAGCTTGTTTATTTTGCTTTTTGAATTTCGCGTAGAGCTACTCGAGGGCTATTTTCGCTAGCCGTTCCTAATTTAGCAGTGTAAGACTAGAGGGAAGGCAGCTAGTCATCATCACCCACCGCCAACTCTTGATCTATTCTTTTATCAACGTATAGTGGCATTGACCGCACCATTATAACGCCCCCACGACTGAAAGGGCGAGCATGTTTGGTGTGACCGGGGTTCGAATGCCTTAACACGCTTGGCCATGCCGGGCTCTTTTTTTAATCCCCAAATACCTTTATGCAATATATTTTGACGTATCAAAATATCTAGTACCTAAACAATAAGTATCTAAGAGTGGTTGAAGTATAACGTATTAAAAGTCAAGATTTCTAAGCAAGATTAATGAAATTAAATTTTAGACATTATTAAATCATTTTTCGAAATGACTTTTTACATTCAGAAGTTTAGATTTCATCGTTAACGAAATATCGTTTTGCTGTCTTGGATTGCTAAGAAAACAGTAAGAAGCTCTGGTCTTTTCCACTTCGTAAACTAAGGGTCGCGGGTTCGAATTCCCATCGTACCAAACATGCTTGCCCTATCAGCCCTGGGGGCGTTTTAATATGACGGTAAATCCCACTATTCGCTGGTAAAAGAGTAGCCCAAGAGTTGATGGTGGGTGGTGATGATTAGCTGTCTTCCGTCTAAACTTACACTGCAAATTTAGGGACGGCTAGTGCAGATAGCCCTCGTGTAGTTTTGCGCGAAATTTAAAAAACAAAAAAAACAAACTTTACCACTTGCATGATTTAACTCAACTAATTAACGGACAGAAAGGGACCTTTTGGTTCATCTAGACCGTTCCATCTACTATACTATGATCAAAATTAAGTACTCAAAGTTGTCTTTTATTATTCGAGTATTAATTAAGTTTTCCCTTTTAAACTCCATTAAATTACCTGCATCTTCCACAACCCATTCTAAAGGTCAACCATCTTATTAGAAAACTAAAATTCTTAACTGAAAATGACTCCTATCCTGTCATAATTTATATCTGTATCTACTAGTCTTACCATTATATAAGAAAAAAAATGATGCACCAACATTCAATTCCTTTAACAATATTAAACACCTTAATCTGATTCCCTCTAACTATTTTTTTTCAAGAGAAAATAATTTAGGATCTTAATAGCCCTCCTCTGAATCACTTTCAATAATTCAATACTCTTTCTAAGGCAAAATGCTCTGGAATGAGCTCAGCACTCCAAATGTGGTCTGATCAATGACTTCTACAATGACATTATAACATATTTTGATTTGTATTCGACATTTTTGTATATACAATCTAAAATTATAATTGCAATGCCATTATCAACAACACGTTGTTTGGATAGCTTAAGAGATTATTTACAAGAACATAAGATCATTTTTTCCATAAGATTTTTAAGGTTTTTTACATTAAAATTATACTCACAATTCAAATCGTGATATACAATTATTATATTTAAAAGTATTCTGCCATTTATTTGTCCAACTCAACAATTAATCCAGATTAAATTATAAAACAGCAGAATCCTCCTCACAACCAGCAGTACCCAGAACTGTTATACCAACAACAAATTTAAATAATTTATTGAGAGTTCCTTCCTTTAATACTGTTAAGAGCCGAACTAGGAATCGGGGGAGGGGTTAAGATATATCATGTTTAGGGGGCTCTGTGTATCTTGCACATAAAAATGCAGTACCAGCTCTTTAAAATATTTTCATGTGCGACTTTATGGTTACAGAACATCGTAACCACGTGATCGAAACTTAATGAGCATATCAAATCGTATTCGACAGACAGGATTATGAGAGTATTCGATCTATCTTAAATTGTTACAGATCTCAGTGAGTTTTGACGAAACTCACCTTTGAGAACCAATGCCCACTTTTACAGACTGTTACTAATACTGTTGGTAAGAATGTGCGAAGAGCAACAATCATATTTGGAATTGTTGCTTTTATTAAGAGATTTGGGATTCATTTAATAAGGCACTTTTCACTGAGATTTCTCACGTTCAATATGTCATACGAAATCCAGAAAGTGTATACATTCATGAACATCAAAATCTTTGGGTTACTTTTTTATTAGATGTACAGCAGTAGTCTCAAGCTTGGCTGAATTAGTTTTGGTAATTACTTAGAGGAAGGTAAATTGAACAGAAATTTGTTTACATTCTGATGGATGCTATTATATAGATTTAAAAACTCATTTTTTCACTACTTTTCTTTCTCCAATTGCAAAAATAGTTTCCAACTCGTCTGTTTCAGTGACATATGAGCATGCACGTGGATGCGTTGGATTTAGTTTTTTGATATGATATTCATATCGTGCATGGGAACTTCCTCAAAATTCGTAGCTCTGAGTTACGGCTTAGTTGAGTTATGGTTAATTCTGTTTTGACTACTGAGAATATAAGAGATGAAGTTGGACTATTTAAGAAACCGTTTTCATCTCTATATATATATATATATCTATTTTAGTGCTGGTATATTTCTGGTAATCCGTGAAATGAAATGTTCGTATGAGAATAACATTTACTGTGCTCGTTTACAGTCCATGTGCTTATTGTTTTTCGTAAAAGTACAGTTCAATAACAATTTCAGCTGGGAACATACACACTCTAACCTCAGCATCATAGTGACGTGCAGTAAATGTTACACGTGGATTAGTTTAATTCTTATCATGCAGTATACAGGCTGACACTTTCAGAAAGGTTTGTGTTCTTAATCAGCTCATAAAATGTTTGCAGGTTGTTGGGCATTGACATTCAGCCTTGCTAAGAACTACAATTCAGAACCATGACATGGTCCATTTGTACCTACAAGAAATATGCGAAAGAAGCCACAATGGTGCATTTTTTGCAATCTGTGACATACATTTTCGTAGTACTGTTGACGCCCCTCTGTTCGATTTTACCTTCCTATACCATAGAGTTTGTGAGATGTGTCACGTTGAACTGTGAAACTTTATTTATAAGCACACTATGTATTGTTAATAAAGGTTTAAAGTTATAGTTTGAAAGCCAAATGCTGACGAAGCGTTATAAACTAATATGTTAATATCTGTGGCCAAATTTTAAACTTTGTTTTTTTATTCTTTGAATTATTTTATTTTGTTTATTTTGAATTCAAAACCAGAAACGTGATTTTATCATATATTTTATAACTGGAGGATCCGTGCTCTGTTCTTCCACAACTGAGGCAATAACTAATTGTCACTTTTTTTACAAGTATAAATTTCAAAATAAGAACCCCCTTTTTTAACGTTAATATTTGTAGCCATTGTTTATCTCCTTACTTTGACATTGGGCCTGGCATGGCCAAGCGTGTTAAGGCGTGCGACTCGTAATCGCGCCAAACATGCTCGCCCTTTCAGTCGTGGGTGCGTTATAATGTGACAGGCAATCCCACTATTCGTTGGTAAAAGAGTAGCCCAAGAGTTGGCGGTGGGTGGTGATGACTAGCTGCCTTCCCTCTGGTCTTACACTGCTAAATTATGAACGGCTAGCACAGATAGCCCTCGAGTAGCTTTGTGCGAAATTCAAAATCAAACAAACAAATACGTTGACATCTTATACAAATTGTCTTCCATCCCATGTTAAGAACATATAAAATATGTGATTAATTAACACTTAAAACCTTATACAATATATGATCAGATAACACATTTTTCATTCCGTGTTTATGACTGATAAAATAAATGACCAGTTAACACTTTTTGTCCAACATTAAGGACTGATTAGGAAATATAATATTCCATTAAGAGTATTCACAACGCCGGATTCAGACCATTTGAATCTCCAACGTAATGTTGTTGCCCAGGAGGCCTTATTCCTGGCTTCCTGGGATGACTCAAAACTGATTACCCTTCTTTGTGGCTCAAGGCCCCTAAGCAGTTCAATTAATTGCACTCCTCTAAATCCGACAATGTTTATTAGTTTAATATTAGAAGACTAAGAAAGATAGGTAATACTTATCCTAAATTATTTACATTATTTGAAGTATTTCATATATCGTTATATCACATCTGCAGATAAATTTTGCAAAAGTTTTCTCGCACAACCGAAAATTTTATAGTTTTAACAGTTCATGTTTATGTTTCACGTTTTTCAAATTTAGAAACACGAGCAGAAAATCTGTAAAATCTAACATAGACTGGGAACGTATGAATGGTCAAGAGACAGAAATAGATGATAAAATAACAGTAGCATCCAGGGGAATGTCAGTGGTGTATGCTAGTTTAGACACATGTGTCGAAGAGTGCCAGTGGTGTGTTATCACATACTACAGGCATCATGTCGTAGGTACTAGTGTCAATTTATACTGTTTTATAAATGCGTGTAGCTTATATTGTTAAACGCGTATTGAAAAATTCCTACTTATTCTCTAAATTTGTAGGAGATTCTCAAGTGTAAGGATTAACAATACATATTTTAAGAAATCACTAAAGTATTTTCAAATATTGTTGCTAAACTGAACTTTCGAGAACCTTACCTAAAATTTATAAATACATAATTCGAGAGACAATATATATATATTGTTGGTTTGCTTCAATTAATATACTATAAATCTCGGACGCTATACTTGTGATAAACGCTTATCAATCAGGAACTACAGACTTTTGATTCAAGAACGTTTATAGATTTCGAACCGTTTAATTTAAGAGAATTAGCTTTTAACGTTAGTATATCTCCGGGGGAATTAGATATTTCCGTCAGTGAAAAATCGCGTTGAATAGATTGAAACCAGCAAAAAATAAAGAGTGAAGTGAATTGTAATGATATAAACTCGAAACTAATTCGCTCATCGTGAATCGTCGATAAAATATTCATTTCCAGACTAGATAGAAGACTCATTATTGTTTGTAAGTTTGTAAAACTTTTGTATGGAAATCATTATTTGTAATAACCTGTACTATAAATTCTATTATTGTTTGTATATTAAAATATATTTGTGTTTCAGAAAGAAAACTGTATATAACAATCTTGTTAGAAAATATAATAGATTTGACACATCTCTACATTTAATTAACTTTTAAACTTAACTCAATATCAAGCTATTTGAAACAGTAATACGTAACATAATAAATCGGAAACTCGTCCGAAGTAAATAACAACAGATAACACAAGTCACATACATGTATTGCAAGTAATCTAGCCTCTCATACAAAAACTGAATTAAAAGTATTAAATATAAATAATTATATGACCTACACATCTTTAAACTCTATGAACATTTCCTGGAAGGATGAGTTACCCCATTAGCAAATAAAAGTAGTTCACTTCATACTTAGTTTCAAACATGAGTTATATAGTTCATACCGAGTTTTAAGTAATATTTACACTCTGTATCAGGTTCAAACGATTGTTGTGTTTTGTAAGAAGTTCAAAATCATAGTTAAATCTGTACCAACTTCAAACAATGATTGTCCGTATCAAATTGAAAACAGCAGTTACAATATGACCGATTCCTAAACAATAGTTTAACTCGAAACCGAGTTCAAAGATGAATTCAAACAGAGCATGAAAGTAATCGTTCAGAAACAAAAACCGTGTTGGATGAAATGGTAGTATCTACTCTGCAGTAGATGTATTTTAATTCCAAAAACAAGGATAGTCGCACACACTAGACAGACAACCAAACAGATAAATAAACATTGATACATCTGCTACAAAGTAGGAACGGCAAAATGTCTTGATGGGAGAATAATTTACGGTACATAAGACCCACATACCGTCTACCAGGTTTAACAAATAAACTAAAAACATCGATTGTCAGGTAAACTAAATGCGTGTCAAGTACATCTCAAATGTTTTTTGCTCGACAGAACCGTAATGCGACCGATATTTTTTGGTGACAGATACAAACGTGCCGAACATTTTCATGTGTTTATTTTTTTGATTAGGACTTGTGTCAAGAATTTTTTAGCGTGCCATACAAATAAAAATATTTTACGTAATTTAAGGCCTCGACTATAAGAGAGTACATCAATGAACTACAGCAAAAAATGTACTTATTATTGAATAACGTCATCCACAGTGTGTACAACAAGATTTTTGACGACATTGCCACGATGTCTAGACTTGATAATGAATATTAATGAAATTCCATAAAAGAAGTAGTTGCGTATATATATGAAACTGTGTCTATTTATATATATCCACTTCTGTACTCATCACAGAAAATATGATTAAGATCGGTTATATACAATAAGAAAGGGTAGAAACAATCAAAGTTAAGGAACTTTATATGCAAAAAACGGCTCTTTTGGGCTCAGAAAACACTTCAAATAGAAGAGCGAACAACGTTTCGACCTTCTTCGGTCATCGTCAGGTTCACAAAGAAAGAGGTAACTGGCCGGAAGCTGACACTCAGTTATACAACCCCTTCCAAACATGTGGTCAGCTTCCGGCCAGTTACCTCTTTCTTTGTGAACCTGACGATGACCGAAGAAGGTCGAAACGTTGTTCGCTCTTCTATTTGAAGTGTTTTCTGAGCCCAAAAGAGCCGTTTTTTGCATATAAAATTCTCAACAAGTGGGTTTCTCGACATCACTGAAAGTTAAGGAACGCTCTTTAATCAGATAGAATAACAACAACAATTTCATAATCAATACAGTTTATGATAGAATTGTGTTATTGAATACTTATAAATTTGCAGCAATTTTTCAACATTTTAAACTGAATTTGTAACAAATGTCTTAATTTCTAAACTGATCCTTTATAAGCAACCTAGTAACTAGTTTCATATTTGCCGCCAGGTTGTAAAATGTTTGATGTTTGTTTGTTTTTAAATTTCGCACAAAGCTACAAGCGGGCTATCTGCGCTAGCCATCCCAAATTTAGTAGTGTAAGTCTAGACGGAAGGCAGCTAGTCATCACCATCCATCGCCAACTCTTGGGCTACTCTTTTATTAACGAATAGAGGGATTAGACCGTGATATTATAACGCCCCCACGCCTGAAAATGCGAACATGTTTGGTGCGACGGGAATGCGAACCCGCGACCCTCAGATTACGAGTCGCACGTCTTAACCCACCTGGCCGATATGTTTAATAGTATAAAAGTTAATTGTTGTTTATCACAAAACTACACAATAGGCTATCTGTGCTCTTCCATTCGAGGGCGTCGAAATCCGACTTTTAGTATTATAACCCCCAGACTTAAAGTTCTTCCACTATATATAAACGGAAAGCTAACCAATGGGCTTTCTGTGTTCTGCCTACTACGGGTATCAAAACACGGTTTATAGCGTTTTATGTCCGCAGACATACCACTGTGCCACTGAGAGGCGCCACTAGAGGACCGAAAGTTATATTAGCAAGCTGTTCTACTTATTTCTAAGTGAACTAGGCAACATAAAATAATCAAAATTGACCGCAAATTTTATGAGATGATTTAATTCGAAAAGGGCTTATAAAAACGAGTACTTGTTACATTTTTCATAAAGAAATATTAAAGAACTATGTTTTAACAACAATAATACAGATATTTTTATAGCAACAGTTTACACTAAAAAAATAAGTATGCTTTTAATTTATAATATACGAATGTTTTAAGATGGTATAGAGCCTTTTCCATTTGTGTAAATATGAAATCATGTATATCATTAGTAATTGAAATTTTGAAATCGACACTATTCTGTCATCATTATTTATGTCTATTATTTTATTTATTGTTTTACACTAACACTTCAGAATTAAACTATGTAATATATAAGCATGTTAAAATTCCAGTATTTCAGTAACAGAGACTTAAATTTCATTCACGTACAAAAGCTAATCAGAAAAGTAATGATTTTGTATATTACGTCACATAGCTCATATGAAATTTATCACAACTGCCTTTTTTTTGCTGAAAAGTAACCTGTCACGTTTAATTCAACATTTCGACTGTGGCTTTTACAAGTAATATTTGGCTAGTATTTTTTCCAAGTGGAACATCGTTTAGTCCCTGGTGTTTATTTACTGTACTTAAAATTAGTATTTAAATTTATATAAAAAAACTCTTCGTGTTATTAGTCTTATCCTTAACTTTGGCCTTTGACCTTGAACTGCAATACACTGCATTACGTCCTGAGATATTTAATACGAGATTAATTTCGCACATGTTCTTTCGGTTGTTTACACTTGGTTTAATGAAATAAAAACACTGCCAAAAATATAACGTTCAAGTGCTATGTTAATGTTTATTTGAGATTTTTGTGTGATGTTACTTTAACACCTAAAAAAAATCGTTAACACCATAACTAAACAAATAGTTTAAAGAAGGGATTTTTTTTGGTATCCTGGTGCGAAACTGACAATGTCATTTTGTCGTAATTACATTACGCGTTCGAATGTGTACTTTCACTTTCAGTACGCCGTGTTTTCCCATCTTTAAACCACAAGAACTACAAATTCTTTTGAAAGGCTGTGTGTGCTTTTGACTCCTACGATGATGACTAGCTAAATGGAAAAGCTAATAATTCTATACAATGAATAAAAATAGCCTTGCATTGTGAAAAAGCTAACACAAAAAATAATTAGGGAGATTCGTTATTTTTTTGAAAGTTATGTAAAGTTTTGCATAAGAAATTTGTAAAGAGAATTTGCTTTTGTTCAAAGTTGCCAACAAAACATATCAGTTTCTCTATGATTGACAAAGGATTCTAGGGTTAATAACTCTTTAAAATAATAATTTTTTTATCACAGGTTTTTTTGTCATAATAAGAAGCTTGTAGTAAAAATTGGCTGTGTTCATAATGATAATATATTATATGAACTTATACATAATTTATTTAATCCAATACCTCAGTTCACAGTACTAGAAATTTAAAACTGTTCATTAATTATAGATGGCTAACTCTGAGAACGATTTAACATTTAAAAGGCAACAGACACTTTTATATATATATATAAATATAATATACATATATAGATATATATAAATTAATAAATTTTTTCCTATATATGAACTTTCTTGTTTGTTTTCATTATCAAACACAAAGCTATACAATGGTGTATATGTTTCAACGTGTTAACAAATAGAGATTTTTTTGACTTCTTAACTTTGCTGTGAACCTTGGTCTTGACCAACAAAAACCTGATCTTCTCTAAGTTAGAACACAGTACGAATGTATAACAACTTTCATCCAAATCCATTCTGCCGTTTTTCAGAAATCCTGTTGACAAACATACACACAGGAGAGAAAACATAACCTCTGCTGCCTTCAATAGCTTGTTATAGTGACTGCGTACGTATAAAGAAAAAGTAAAATAAAATTACTTTTATCTATCAGTGCTAACAGCAGAATAAACTAGTGTAAGAATTTATTTACTTACATTAACAATGGAGTTGAATAATATGAAAAATATATACTTTTATAATTTCTATACTGAATGATAGAGTTACAAAACAAACGAATCTATAACCTTCTGTATTGACACTAATGTTTGATGTTAGAAACATGAAAAAGACTGATCGTAATAAAATCATTTTTCTATCGTACATTGTTTGTTAGATCTTACAAATAAACAGAATTACAAAACAATTAGAATGTTTGTCGGTTAAAACCACAGTAAGTTCATATAAATATATAGTCTCACGAGTTTTATTGGTCTCAAATACAAAGTTTAATGGACAAATTCAGAATATTCAGCTTTTGACCACCTATATGTATGTATATTTTATTCAATATGTATATTGTTTTATGAACAGTACTCACCCAAATCACCGAGTGTTTATTTTTCCAAGTGTTTAGGCTTAACTATAAATGTTCATAACTCTTAAATGGTGAATAAAGAAAAATGGTTGCTTTATAGCCTAACTCTTACAATAAAATGTTACATCAACATTATGTAATTACCGTTGTCGAATTAAATAATAAAATCTAAACGGAATTGTTCAGGTTTTGTAAAATGAAATGGATACTAGTCGTTACTGAGTGTGAAAATAAAAGTTAGCAAAAGAAGGGCCTTTTTATCTAAATCGATACGTGACTGAAAAAAGATAAACAACTGAAATTCAATGTAAATGAAATGAAAATAACTAAACAGTAAACTAATTTTTTCGTTTTATTATAATTACTAAACTAATAGTAGCATTTTCACATTTCGTTTTTAATGCATATTAAAGAAGAAAACAAACACAAATATGTTGTGTGTTTTCGATTGTCATAGAGGTCACAATTGTCAAACAATTGTCCTTCATGGGTTTTTTTTTAATCTTTACAGGCGAAGAATGAGCGATGTTGAAAGAGACCCCGCCCTCTGGCGGAGATCTAGGAGGGAAGCGTTCTTTTGTCGTGCCGACTCTCTTTCCTCGGGTTGTTCAACTGCATTTCCACAAGGACGAGAGAGGGAGCTGCATTCGACTGTCGGGGATTTTATGACTAAACATTGCATGAAAGAAATACTTGGCGGAGTTATTCCTCTTCATATGAGTTTATCAGACTTCTGCAATCTGACTGAAAAGGAACTGAAAACTGATCTTGGAATCGAAAATCCAAAACAAATAAAACGTATTTTGACGATCATACAGTTAGCAAAAGAGCTGGAAAGAGAATCGGAGGTAAGTAAAAAAAATATATTGCTTTTGATTTATAAGATGGTTCTCACTGGTTAGAAAAGAAAAAAAAATCAAATATACAACAATATATATATATCTAATAAAATGTGAATGTTATATAAATTTATAACTAAAATAATCTCATTAATTAAAATGGAATTTCAGGAATATACAGTTAAAAGCCATACTGAGCAAATAAAGAGCCTCCTGGTAGTTGGAAGGAAAACTCTGTGGCCTATAATGCTAGAATTGTGGGCTCGATCTTTGTGGTGAATGCACCTCAGTTTGACTATTTTTTAGCTTTTAATTTAAATGCAAAAACAATATGCAATGTTAGCTTACCAACAACAGTTAAATTTGAAAAACCTGATGCTAAGTAATGTTATTGCTGATTTTTCGAAACAATAGTAGTAGACACTAGTTCAATGCTATTTAGATTTTCGACCGAAAACGTTCACTTATACTGTTTTAGGCGTGTTTTAGAAGAATAGATACCATGGGAGTCAAGCAACAGCTCGATTTCGCGGCAGGTACTGCCAACTAGTTGCTCTTCTTCTGATCAACATTTCTAAATTAGAATGACAACGCCTAAACCTTGGGATCTCTTACCTGACCGTTTTACGTGATGTATTGTGAAAATTAAAATATCATATACCATATCTGATAAAAATAGGGCCTGTCAGTGGATAATACATAGTACACGTATGTCGAAAGTTTAGTCATAGTCACATGTCTGTATAGCACGCTTATGAATTAATGCTATTAAAAAATTCAGTTACTACTACAATAGAAACTGTCCCGTTTAGGTTCTCAAGACATTTTTGAACAGGGCGAAATATTAGCAGCCAAAATGTAGTTAGAAATTAGTATCTGTTAATTACTACACTACAGTAATAACTAATTAATAGAAATTAGAGTTAAGTAGTAATATAAGTTGCTAATCGTGAATCGATTAGCATATGATCATCACGCTTTTACTATAAGTACTAACGTTCAATGTAATATGCACGGTGATCTGGAAAAACAAACATAAAGACGAAAATTTAAGATAGAAACTTTAGTAGATCATTATCTGTTGTACATATTCATTAGTATTCTCAGCTATGTTTTTCATTATACCATTATTTTGTTATAGGCTGAAATCTTTATGTTGTATGATATATGTTTAACTTAGCTAAAGATTTGAGTTGCTTGTTCAAATACTGATTCAATGATAAAGAATATTATATTTAGCTATCTCTTATAAAATAACTTAACAGTATATCATCTAAGCATGTTTCCTTCCTGGATAATTAGTTTCTTATTATTACTCTTTACACGGAAGAATTAAAAACGCACGGTGTGATGGTGGTTGGGGCGCTCAACTCGCTATCTGCGAGTTTCAGATTTGTATTTTATTACCTAACAGCTTGCCTTATCAGCCATGGGAGCATTATAATGTGACAGTCAATCTCACTATTCGAGTAGAGTTGTTCAAGATTTCGTAGTGTTGACCTGATGCCTTCCCTTTGGTCTTAGCGAGGGTTCGAATCCCAGTCGCACCAAACATGCTCGCACTTTCAGCCGTGGGGGCATTATAGTGTGACAGTCAACCCCATTATTCGTTAGTACAAGAGCAGCCCCAGAGTTGGAGGTGTGTAGTGATGACTAGTTGTCTTTCCTCTGGTCTTACACTGCTAAATTAGGGACAACTAGCTTAGATAGTCTTCGAGTATCTTTGCACGAAGTTCAAGAAATAAACAGTTAAAAATGTTTTCAGGATCTCAAGAAATTTTTACTTGTAAATATTTCCTACAATGCCTGCCTGTTTTATTATTTCCATCCTCATCTCAAATAATGTAGTTGTCTTGTTAATGGTTAGGACTTTACAGAGTGTGATTTTGAAGTTTATTCCAACTATGTTTAATTGAAGTAAAAGTCGATGCCTAGACTTACCAAAAAAGACACTGAACTCACTCCCATGCTCCTTAAAGAGACAATCAGTGTTGGTTAATATTAATTTACTAGACGTTGTTGTTTATTATTAAGTATAAAACTACATTAAGGGTTATCTGTGCTCTAACCACAAAGGATAAGAAAACTCGGGTTTTAGTAGTAGAAGTCCGCAGACACTGTTCCGCTAGGGAACGAGTTCATTAGATTATTATATTGTTGTTTTATAATGGATCTTGTCCATGCATACGTGTGGAAATGATGCCGATTTGTTCACCTCGCCATGTTTTAATACGCTTCGGCAGTTATTTGTCTTTATGCAAAAACCAGATATCACAGTTCTTGCTAGGGAATTTAAACACACAATTGCACCATCCAACAGTTCGAACTGTGAAAATATTACAAGTACAGTTAGGTCCCTTACGTGTTTCTCCTTGCATTTTTATTTTATCTGTACTAAAAATAAAATGAAAATTCACTCATAAGATCATACATGATTCCAACTACTCAATGTTCACAATTTGCGTTATAACTATCACCGAAAATGGTTTTTTGTTTGTATACGAAGTCAGATTTTTAGACTAATTATGGGCTACAATATGACACTTTTTTAATTTCATGCATATGTCGTCACTTGACATAATCAAATCCTCATCACTTTTGAAGGAATTGGTCAGTTGGAATACAGTCTGACGTCTGTTGCATCTTACAAATTTATCATTTTTCCTTTGGCAAATCACCAGTTTTTGGTTTTCCTAGTTTTTGTTATTGTTGGAGATGTATTCTTTACAAACGGCCACTGTTGAAAGACCAGTATTAAAAGTCTTTGTGCAGTCAGTCCAAGAAATCGTATTTGATAATGACACAGACACTAGACAAGCACCTTTGAAAATCAGAGAAATCCTTGCTCGTACTCATTGTCTTGAAGACAAATCATAATTTACTGCACCTCTGCTTTTGAGTTTCGTGCAATCACTTGATATGTGTATCATTTGATTAGTGTTTATTGCACATGTAAATAAATAGACTGTTCTATAAGTGTATGTACGTGAAGGGAGGTGCTAATAAAATAATAAGTATATAATAAGTAATAATAAATATTAATAACTATTGAATGTTGTGGATGTAAAAAAGGGCACTGCTTTATATTTGAATATATTCTAAGAAACATTGAATGAAACATGTGCTGACAGTTAAAGAAACGGTAGTTGATAAGGACAGACCAAACAATAATTTCATTCAGTGTCGTACAATTTTTCAGTTGTAAGTGGTAGCATTAATTGTAAAATAATGTTTAGTGAATAAAATAGTCATTTTATTTTCATTGTTCTACATTACTTATGTTAATTGTTAATGCTTACATGAATATTTTACATTTATCAAACAATTTTTATTTTTCATTAGTTAATATCAATATTAACTTTTAATCAAAGCAAGCTATACACAAAGTTCTTAACTAAAAATTAGCTCGGCAATGAATGTATCAAGAAATACATTTTGTAGCTATGTGTAAAGACATAGCTAGAAGTGCTTTTGTTAGACGCAAAGCTAAGCAATGAGTCATCTGCGTTGATCATCTGAGGGATCAAACCCCGAACTTTAGCGCTATAAGCTTTCACACTTACCGCTGAGTCACCAGGGTGGTTTTTGGGAGGAAGAAAAAAGGTACTTAGAAAGAAACTCGAAGCAATTATTCTGTGGATTCAAATTAAGCTTCACACCATTTTACAGTTTTAGTAAAATTTAAGGTTTGTGACAGTTTTTTTTTTATCTGTTTGATAGTGTCTAACTACTATTTATTAAATAGCTTTCAAGGAGACTTGTTATATAACTGTTTGGTAAACACTCACAGAATTTTGCCTTTATCTAATCATATTTGCAGAAAATATGATAGACAGTTATTGTGCCTTGTTATTTGTAACATGATTGTGCCTTTTTATTTGTAACATAATTTTGCCTGGTTATTTGTAACATGATTGTGCCTGGTTATTTCACTTTATTTATTTCTTCTCATTCCACAACCCACTTTGTTTAAAAAGTAGGTTATTGGTCATATTTTGTTGTTCGACTTTTGGTCTCAAATCTGAATTCTACGTGAAATCTTTGCCACGGTTTACAATCTTCTGATATCACTAAAGACACATATTTAGAAACTATTATTTTCAATAAATGTAGAAAAATATTCTCTTCAAACCTTTTACTTTAATCTCTATCAGACATAACTGGTTAAGTGATGTTTGTAGTAACTTTATCAAAGGCCCGGCATGGCCAAGCCTGTTAGGGCATCTGAGTGTTGAGGGTTCGCATTCCCGTCTCGCCTAACATGCTCGCCTTTTTAGCGGCGAGGGCGTTAAAATGTAACGTTCAATTCCACTATTCGTTGGTAAAAGAGTAATCCAAGAGTTGGCGGTGGGTGGTGATGACTAACTGCTTTCCCTCTAGTCTTACACTGCTAAATCAGGGACGGCTAGCGCGATAGCCCTCGAGTAGCTTTGCGCAAAATTTAAAAACAACAACAAACTCTATTAAATGTACGCCACCAAGCGATACATGTAGAAAGAATAAAAGGAAATAAAGTGTACGCTTTCTACTTTCACTTGAACACTCTTGATATTGTAAACAACTATTAAGTTTCACTGTACTTAACCTCGTTGGATGGCAAGTAACCTCTAGAAACCCACTATATTCAGTATCATTTCACAGAGCATTGTATTTATGCTACAAACGTAAAGACCAACACTATGTAGTTTCTGTAATGAAAAAAAGCAAGGTCTACAGGTTTCGTTTTTTGTCATTCATACGTAGTATTATTAAATCATCAATTAATATTTTTGTGAGGAAAATGACAGAATTAATTTCTCTATTTTTTTCCTAATCACATGGAACGTTGTGTTTTTAAAGTACGGGGCCTTTCAAAACCGAGGAACGAACGTTGTCAAAATACCTATTAATCATACACCCTGTTGCAAATGTTTGTCTTCAGCATTACAACACACCAGCAAGAACTCTGACCTTTCCTGCTCCACTCCTTCAAGGACGTTTCTCCGTTGTTGTTGTTTTTTAGTTTTTTTATAATACGTGCTGTTCAGCAGCTGCAAAGTATCCTCGACTTGATTTGAACTCTTCATCTCACCTGTGACACGGGCAACCAATAAATACGAATATGCGGCCAATTATTCATATTTTGTTTATCTCCATTTATCTATTACTATATATTACTTTACCGCGAATAATAGCATATGTAATAGCTACTTTTACAGTATCGCAGCTGAACTTCCTGTTTACTGTTTTGCAATCCTTTTACGTTACACGTAGAGAAACGTATTCATATATGTTTTATGAGAGCAGCTACGTAAAATAGGTTTATTGTACATTTTCCTACGATTTGCTTTCAAGTTAACCCGGTTCCACAAAAAAATTACCCGGCATGGCTAGGTGGGTTAAGGGGTTTGACTCGTAATCTGAGGGTCGCAGGTTCAAATCTCGGTCACACCAAACATGCTTGGCCTTTCAGCCGTAAGGGCGTTATAATGTGACGGTCAATCTCATTATTTGTTAGTAAAAGATTAGCCCAAGATTTGGCGGTGGGTGGTGATGACTAGCTGCCTTTCCTCTAGTTTTACACTGCTAAATTAGGGACGGATCTCGGTTCTGATGCTTAATGGTATTTCATTTCATTGTTATATTGAACAGCCTGGATTGATTTTGTATACCAATAAACAAGAAATTCGAGATAGCTGCTTATGGAAAGCTTGCCAGCCTAAGAATCTGTACAAGTTTACGCATGATTAGTCTTACACCTAATACGTTTTTCAAGATCTACTTAAGGTAAAGAAAATGTCAAACGCAGCACATTTTTTCAAACTTTTCTTTCTTAAGAAGATGTAGCCTACTCAGGTTTTATTCAAGAACCATTTATAGTCTGGATCATAACACAGCTTAAATTGCGACTGCAAAGGATACACGTAAACATATTATGGAACGAAATTAAGTTATCTAGCATCGTGACTAAGTTAGTTGTATGAATTATGTTGTTAATTTCTTAAATTTGCTGGTAATAATCAGTTTTCTTCTCTTTTTTTGCATTTATATGGCTCATTTTTGTTTAGTAGATTATTTGTAAATGTAGTTAATTAATTATTTTATACATAGCTTTCTTGTTAATAATTTGTATATATTTTTAATAAATATATAACGCGCCATCTGTTGTACATTTTTATAATATACCTAATTTTTCCATATTATATAGTATTCTGCAGTGTCATGTTTAACGTCACTTTCATATTTAAATTGTCTCTCACTTGAGGAGGAGCTTATAAAAGAGCTAGAAAGCTTGGCTACACAAACATATTGTGCAGTTAGCTCTAAAGTTTTTTTAGTTGTGATTAGAATGATCAACACTTCACAGGGCAACGACCCTTCGTTGTATGTCTCATCTCTTCTCGTTCTTATCGTAAAGTTCCTGACACGCTTTGTCATTTAAGAAAACCTATATTGTTGTCATTCGTGTTTCTGATTTTTCTCTAGTCTTACACTGCTAAGTTATGGACGGCTAGCGCAGATAGCCCTCGAGTAGCTTCGCGCGAAATTCCAAAAAAAAACAACAACATATGTGTCAGGAAAAAAAAATGAAAACACTATTAAAATAAAGCAAACGTTTCTCAGAAGTTTGTCATTAGTAAAAGGAATAACAAAAACAGAGATACTGTAAAGATTAATCGTTAAATAAGAAGTATTAAAACAATTTTGTGTGAATAAGAAAAATGGAAAACTTCGAACTGCTAGTGTATATTGCGTTTTTCTTATAGTAAAGCCACACGAGGCTATCTGGTATGTTCACTGAAGGAAATTGAATCCCTGAATTTAGCATTGTAAATCAGTAGATTTACCGCTGTATTAAGGGAGTATTTGAATGGTTAGAAATCTGTTAGTTAATCAATCACTGTAGTGGATTTGTTTGTTTTAAAATTTCGCGTAAAGCTGTATGATGGCTATCTGCGCTAGCCGTCCCTAATTTAACAATGTAAAATTAGATGGAAGGCAGTAGTCACAACAACTACTATTTTACTCTTTTGTGAGCTACTCTTTGGCCGTCACATTATAACGCCCCTACGGCTGGAAAGGCGAGCATGTTTGGTGCGACCTGGATTCGAACCCGTGATCCTCAGATTACGAGTCGAAAGCCTTAACCCATCTGACCATACCGGGTCTATCTATAATAAAAAGAAACGTTGAATAAGTGGGAGTTAACTTCGTGAAAGATGGAAGTTAGCTTGTTTTACCTGATTTTTAACTGGGACTATATGAGTATTTTTCAGTGTTTCACAGTTAATCTGAAGATGCTATTTGTCTAGCGAATTTCCAGCTGACCTACCACCAGTAGATATATGGGTTATCAGTTGTAGTCTGTTAGTCGAGAACTTTGACATCAGAACCAGTATTTGTGCTAGTTTGTTCGAGTCGTGATTTGATAATTTGAATATTTACTCTGTTGCGTAATACTCATATGGGTGTTTTTATTGCTATTCTAATTCATATAGCTGTTTGTCGTACCATTCTACTGTGTTGATTTCACAGTTTTTGAAGTATTTTGTAATTTGTTCAGGATGTTAAAAGCCGATATGTTCTGGGAGTGATCTGATGTGGATTTTATGCGGTTTGATGGTAGGAAGTTCAACCTTTATTTCAGCTTCCGATGTACCTTACATAATTTATTCTTGTTTCTCTATTGTTGAACAAACAATTCCTTACCCTTAAAAATGTAGATATGGTTACGAAGAATCTCCTTCTGTTTCCATTTGTTTTCAAATTTTCACATTTTGCTTTCAAAATCTCAGTTTGCTACCATTAATTGAAACAACAGCGGTTTGACCTTGAGTGTGATGCTTATCTTTGAGCTAATTTCATCAAAACACTTAACCTTTGTATCAAATATAATAAAAACAAGACGAACATGGATGCACAGAAGTGAAACAATGTCTCTCTCAGCCTAGAACAAGGATAATTAGGTGTTTTTTTTTCATAGCTAAACAATACTGTTTGTGAGAATGTTCTGTCTCTTGCTGTTATGTATAAAGTTTACCGCCATTTGCGAATATTAAACCTATTTCTGTTTTGTTTTTTTGCAACCAGTTAGATTTTCAAACATGTTAAACCGGCGGTTTCAATGGTGAATGTTCAATTTCCCTTTTTCCTGTGCTTTTATTTTAATGTAATGTTTGTGTTTGCTGGAATTATGGGTCTAGTCTATCGGTTTTCTCAGAAACTTGTTAATATTGGTAATTCTTTATCTTTCACCTATTTACATTAGGAGTGTTGAGAGTAACGAATACGGAATGTAAATAACCACTAAATTGTTTCATATTTTGTTTGTTTGTCACACAAATATCTATCTCAGTTAAAACAGTATCGTGTTTTTGTCATGCCCAATATAGTGCTTTGTAATGTTCATTCAAAATTTGAAGACAATAGAGTTTTTGTTTTGCCCCATGTAGTGCTTGTAAAATTTTTCAGAACTTGAAGACAATAATAGTGTTTTTATTTTGTCTCATGTAGCGCTTGTAAAGTTTATTCAGAATTTTGTTGTTGTTGTTCGATTGTATATATATATATACATCTGTTATTTGTGATATCATGTTCCCAACAAAATAATTTGACTTCAACATTTTCAAAGTATCAACTCCACTGAATTCACACTATGTTTGTCCCAATTCAAAAATTTCACAAGGAGATAGAGTGCCTTCTGTAACACGAAACATCCAGAGCAGCTTGTATAATTTGTTATAAACACTCAAATACAGTGCAGTTTTTTGTGACATATTTATTATAGATATTCGTAGCTGTTTCGACAATAACTATGAGGGAGGGATGTTCGTATTTGAAAGTAATAAGTTTAAGAATCTTTTGACAGGTGTAATTCAAGGTAAACAGTTTATTTGTGTGAAGCACTATGTGCTTCAAGATGTATTGAGAAATGTATGTCTAATATCAATAGATATGAAACGTTTTAAGTCGGTTCTGATTTCTGTCAGCAGTTTTTAAGTTTCCTGATTATTTATTTAATAAGAACTTTAATTATTTGTGTATAACCTACTTCATTTGTTTTTTGTAACTGGCAACTAGCAACTGATTATATACATACATATGTATGTTAATAATCAATAACTAGCCACTATTGCTCACATGAAACAGTCACTATCTGTTGTTTATAACAACTAACTATTATAGCTAGTGCGCAGATCTCTCGCTGGGACAACGGTAAGTCTACGGATTTATAACGCTAAAATCAGCGGTTCAATTCTCTTCGATAAATACAGCAGATAACCTGATATGGCTTTGCTCTAAGAAAAATACACACACACATTCGTGTGAGAAAACGTTAATTACTCGGCAGAACATTTATATCATTTTAGCTTGGTTAATTCTATTAGTTTCAGTAAGCGGTGAATATTTTTATTAATTTTGCATGAATACACTTTAAGTAAACAGTTCTGATTAGTGCTGTAAATCATTAGGTTTGGCTGGTGCTATTATTAAGAGTTAATTTCAGATAATATTAAAGAATGAAACATATAATATTGTAGTGTTAAGTCACTGAAGATGAGTGTCATGGCATCAAGAGCTCTTTATTTAGTTATTATATTCTTGGTTCACAGTGCATTTTTTTATTATTTGTCAATCTTATAGAAATAGAATAGCTTTATACCTGCAATGATATGCCACAACCCTTTTCTGACGAAGAATGATCGTATATTAAGGTTGTTAAACGATAACCAAAGAACAGGGTTTCGAAGAAACAACCCTTCAGTGACCTCTATACAGTGATAAAACTTATATTTCAGAACGTTACAAGCAGCAGCGAGCTTCAAAACCATATCCTAAGCAACCGAGGATAAAACCTTCATCCTCAAAGTTAAGACTATGATTATGAGAGGATATGATTTTGACTCAAAACAATTTTGTGATGACTTTTTATATACTGTTAACCAAAAAAAAAATATTCTGGTATTTGGAGTTAACGAACGCTTTAAAACGAAACATTTACAAGTTTTCCAGCCAGACTTTAAAATCACTGTTTGTTTCTTTTTTGAAAAAAATGCCATAAAAAATGGGACAATGGAAGTGTAATTTGAACATGTACCTGTTAAGCTCACGACGTACCTCTATTATTTTATCATTGATTTGTCTGAGCTTGGTCGAAGTCAACGCTCACGAAAATGAAAGGTATGGAAAAGCTTGTCGTGATACAAGGTCCGGACCCCCAGTGGCTTACACGCTAAAATCCGGGTTTCGATACCCGTGGTGGGCAGAGCACAGATAGCCCATTGTTTTGCTTTGTGCTTGATTCAAAAAACAAAACAAACAATACAAGGTCCGAGATCGACTTCTCGCTGTCATTCTCAGAAACCTATTTCAATAGAAATTCCGGTGTCGGGCAATAACGTATAATCAGGACAGTCAAACTGGACACGACTGATGATGCAGGAGGTAGTTCCATAGGCAGCTCGAGACCTGATAGTTCATACAAAGTCTTATTAATTATATGGCAATCAGTTGGTTGTCAGGTTCGATTAGCTTTATTAATATTCAGTATGTTATTGTTGTTTTATTTAATAAATGATAAGTATTGTAAATAAGAATTACTACATTATGAAGTCAATTTGATTACTATATAAGAATAACGTGTGTGTTTTTCAGATATAGATTATTTCAAACACAAGATGTGCATAACATTTTTAGCTGTTGGAAGTACTCAATTACCATAAAAATATCGAAACTTCACATCTTATGATCTTGTGTACCTCAAAAACACAAAGAGCTTATAACGTTTAGAATGCAACGGACTCTACTAAATGCATATCTAACAGATTAATAGTAAACAATTTATACGATAATTTTTTCTTAGAAATAAGAAGCTCAAACGAGAACTGGTTACCAGGAATAGTATGACTAGCGATATTGTTTAATATGCATTTTAAGTAAAACTGTGTATAAAAAGAATGGGAATTTAAACGATCATAAAGTCAGGATGAAAATGACTAGTTTAATTAATATTTAGATATTTTGTGCCATACAATAACATGTTTTTTTTTCACTTAATGAGCTTGAAGTAACTCATCCACAATCATTAGTCCATCAGTCATGAATACATGTATACACTTAGAATACAACTTATAGATCAAGATAAAACATTTAAAGTTGGTGTTTTTTATTTATTATTATCATTATGAACTGGAAAATTCAACCTAAATCGCTTGTTTTTGTTTGTTGTTAAGGGTAGAACTACACAATCGACTATCTGTGCTCTTCTAAACACGGGTGTTAGAACATGGTTTTCAAATATTTTTAATTTTGAACTACTGACCAGTGAAGGAAGTCAATCAACAACATCCTTAGAGTAGAATAATATATTTGACTCTCACCTTTATAACGAGAGTGCTCAGCGTCGTCTCGTCATGAAATACGCAGCCCAGTATGCTAATCACTAGGGTGCATTTGGCCTTTGTTAAATTTTATGAAAATCATATTTCAAATTTCATTCTAAATCTAATATAGTTATCTGGGATTTTATAGATGTTGTCTAAATCTCTGTCCTGTTTGCAATTAATTAATTAATACATGCGCAACTTGATAAGTAGTTAATCAACATATAATGAGCACGGCAAATACAACAAATTTATTAATGTTTACTATTTAATATACACGAAGTTTTATTTTTCATATTTTATCTTGCAAGTATTTTTATTTATATTGCTAAAAGTTATAAGAATAATTCGAAGATTTCTTTCTAATTAATTCGAAACTGTCTTTGAATCCAAAAACCCATGTTTACCTGCGATGATAAAACTTTTGTTCAGCTAGTTTCCTAGAATTTTTATCGCGAGAAACCTGTCGCGTCTGGAGTTGTTTCTAGAGACGTTTCACATTACGTATTATAAGGCCAGACTTGATTACTTTCAAGATAGTAAAACGTATCTATTGAACTTATCTTATTCCTTAAGGTTAAAGACGTAATATAATGCTTTATAATTGTATCTGTCTATCTAACCATCATTACTAAGAGTACTTAAATCACAACAGTTTTCTTGTTTATGGTTTTAAATAAACATTTTAAGGTCACTATTTCACAATTATAGAATACATTCGTTTTAAATACCATCGTTATTGTTTAATAGCTATAGAGAGAGCATTGGAATTATAGTCACTGTTACACAAAGCATGTAGACTACTAATGAACTATTTTATTAGGTACATATATAACTTTCATTGCTATAGGAATAAATGTTTCAGTACTCAGGCTTTCGGCACATTGCCATTTTTAGAAGTATTTGGGATCATGCCTCCTCAGAAAGCAACACGAGGGCTATACACGCTAGACGTCCCTAATTTAGCAGTGTAAGGCTAGAAGGAAGGTAGCTCATCATCATCACCCACCGTCAATTCTCGGGATATTCTCTTACCAGTGAATAGTGGGATTAACCGAAACTTACTAACATCCCGACGACTGAAAGGGAATTTGAACCCGCGACCCTCAGATTACGAGTATAACGCTTTAACCACCTGGCCATGTCGAAGCTTTTGAAAAGTTAATGCTGAAATTGAATCTTAAGCCATGTTAATTACACATACTATATACATTTAACGTCATATGCTGAATTTAAAGAAGCAGGTTTTAATACATAAGTTTTGATCAT
This sequence comes from Carcinoscorpius rotundicauda, assembly GCA_011833715.1. NCBI lineage: Eukaryota > Metazoa > Arthropoda > Merostomata > Xiphosura > Limulidae > Carcinoscorpius > Carcinoscorpius rotundicauda. The sequence continues at coordinate 51,918,979 of CM022399.1, read as the reverse complement.
GCAGGCAATGAAAAAGTAGTCAAGTCATGGCCTAATTGTCCATACTGTTTTTAAAAACCCTGACTTTGGAATTATATTCGCTGTTGTAGGAAGCATGCAGGCTACTAATTAACTGTTTTTGAAGGTACACATAGAACTTCTTTAATAATAAACGTACGTTTCAAATATGAAAATATAAGTTGCTCCTGGTTACGTTGTGGCAGCAACTTATTTATACGTGAATTATGTTGCTTTTCCAAACATATATCCTTTCTGATTGCGTTGCATATTGTTGCTTGGTGCACGTGACGGCTTTCGCAAGAGACATTTGTATTTGTGGATTTTCACCTATTGTAAGGCGCTGCACTTTGCTTACGAAAATGGTATGCGACTTGTTGCAATTTCTTTCTGGATAGTCCTGTTGTCCTAAGTTGATCCATGTTTATTTGTTTTCCAGTGCCGTTGAGTAATAATGATGATGCTATTTTGGAAACTTAAGCTTCTGGTCTAAACATATGTTTATGACATGAGTGCACGAGTATCATTTGTCTCAAAGGGCTGCTGCAAACCATTCTCAAAATCGATCAAAAAAGTCAAAGTTTAGTTCTAACACAATTTTCTTCCATCTTGACTTTAAATGGACTATTGTCAAGAAATTTGTGGACTTGTGTATTGAAATATACATTTGATATAACGCATTCAGTTTTCTGTATTTTACTAATTTTATACGAAATTTAGTTGTTCAATATCTTTGCTATTTTCCAAAATTAAACCTTGTAAATTTTAATAATAGCACATTTGGTTCTTTATGTTCATTTTCGTTATATTAATATAATCTTTAGCCACACAAAAGATACTAATAAGGACATCATAACACTATAAAAAGCCCGAAAGTGTCTTTTAACGTGACATTTCAGAAAGTTACGATGAAACAAGATTACTTTATCGTGCTTGTGAAATTTTAGAACAACGCTATAACGACGAGATTTATTTAATTAAAAGTGACTACTGGATCTTTAAAAACAAATGTACAAACTAGAATTAACTAGTTCTGAGCTTAGCTAATGAAAGATGTTATTTGGTATCAAGCACTAGGCCTCACATAGATCTATCGGAGATCTACCCCTAACCACCACAGGTATCGAAACCGGGTTTATAGGAGGATAAGTTTGCCTACATGCTGCTGTACCACCATGGCCCGATGGAAGAAGAGATTAAACATAATAAAGAGAAAAAAACAACTTAAAGTAGTTCAATGATGCTCTTAAAAATGAGTTAGTGAAAATTATTTTAAATGAACACGTCAAGTATCAAAATTTTAAATTAAGTGCCTAACATAAAAAAATACACACATCTCTGGAGCTCTTTATTTCCACTTGATAAAAACGTACGCAATTTTTCAATTGTTCCTCTGGTAAGTTTACAATTTCAAAACGCCATCTCCAGTGTGGCTTTGCTTTAAAACAAAACAAGTATTCAGGTTTATTATCTATGTGTCACCATCTAGTGATTCTTCCTAAATTCTAATGTAACTTTTATTTTATTACATCGCATTTTCAGTGCTAAGTATTAGTGATGGTTACTTTTACCTCACTAAGTTTTTTTTTTTTATTATTACCACAAAACTTTATTACGAATAGAATAAATAAATAAATACCGAATGAAAAACGACAGGGTATTGCGTGAGTTAGAGAAATGTTAACAGGTCTGGTATGGCCAAGTGATTAAAGCACTCGCCTCATAATCCCAGCGTCGTAGGTTCAAATCCTCCTCAAGCATGTTCGCCCTGCCAACTTTGGGGCGTTATAATGTAACGGCTCATCCCATTGACAAAAGAGTAGCCCTCGAATTAGCCGTTGGTGGTGATGATTAGCTCCCTTCCCTCTAGTCTTATACTGCTAAATTAGGGATGGCTAATGGAGATAGCCCTCGTGTAGCTTTGGGCGAAATTCAAACCACCAATGTGTTCGGTTCCTAAGGGTAATTTTTATTCTAATTCTTGTAATACAAAAATTGTAGAACAAAAATGTTTCAATGGCTCATCAAAAAATCTGAAGGCTTTTGATCCGAAAAACTGAGTTTTGATATCAGAGGTGGAAAGAGCACAGAAAGCTCGTTTTATGTGAACAATATATATTTGGCTTGAGTGTGATTAATATTAAGCATAAAGCTATATAATGGGCTATCTGTGTTCTTTCCATGCTCACCACGGTATGGAAACCAAAATTTTAGCATCGTAATCATACTGAATTACCGATGAGCCAATGGGAAAGAGGGGCAAAATATACTTATGTGTTTGTTAGTACCATTCAGCTTATTATGTTGAATACACAAATAATAACATATGTTTCTGTTGTGTAGCTATGATTACTGTTTACGAGCTAAAAATAATTATTTTTACTAACTTAACAAAGTATTATTTGGGATTATTCTGCGTGACGATATCTTTACGCCGACCCAGAGTTTATTATCAACAAAAGTACAACCTCGTGTTGTGCTTCGTCTTAATTTCTTTGGATTTTAATCTTGTGAGATCAAATATTGCTTCCAAACAAGAGCTGGTGGTGTCTGTCACAGTGTAGCTTGGTAAACCCACAGACTGATGGAGCGTCTCTCTGATTGCTTTTGAAGCTGTGAGATTAGGTAGCTAGTACGTGTACCATAACAGTATCAATACCTTCTGTTTATTAAATCTGACTACAAGCTGAAATATAAACAAGCTAACAAAAGATTAATTAAACCAATCATAATCCTCGTCGCATTGTGTGGTATTTTTGGGCATGATCAGTATTCTATTATCTGGCAAGATTCTCTATGAAACAAAGAAGAAAAATACGTGTGAGAAAAGAGGCGTAAGAGAACTGTTTGAAGATTTATTTCACTGACGCACGTCGATATATCGCTGGATATTTTTCTTTACTGTATACAGAAAATTGAGTAAGTTATAAAAAAAGGATTTTGAATTTGTAAATTAGCAAGTCACGTTGACAACCAAAGCCGACTTAAAATGCGGTGGAACGGTATGTATCAGGATTACATTTTGACATTGTGTGGCATTACATTGGTAGTGTGATAATACCGAAGATGTATTCCTTTCAGGAAGAATATGTAATAACCTTTTACAACGCAAAATATTCGTATATTCAAATCATAACGATATGTTCATATCAGGGATTTAGAACTTCCCCAACGGGGATATCCTTTGCACTAAAATAACATTTAAAAAAAGGATCAACTCAGAATACCAATACCACCTTGAAAGAGACCTGAAACAAATTATGTTCCAGTTCTGGTAAGCAAATTGCGGCATCTTATGACTGGCTATTTTCGCGAATATATAAAAACAAAAGTAAGAGGCAAAGGTTGTACTCGTCCACGCGTCGCAAGTAACAGTGTACGCAAAATAATCAAGAAGGATCGATGTGTAGGAAATCAACACAAGCCATATGTACACAAATTCTGCGACATATTTCTTAACTGTCGAATACCTCAAGGCGTTGGAGAATAACAGTGATATTTATGTTATTATTGTCTAAGAATTTGGTTTGTTACAGAGAAAAGAGTGTTATATTCAAAACTGTTTACTCGTTCGTAGAATAAAGATTTCTTTAAACTTTATGTTTGAGATATACAAAAGTTGAAATAACTATTCAATGCACGAGGAAGACACAATGGCCTCCAGGGGGTAATATAGGAGGCTAAATTCGAATGTCTACCCTCCTATATCATGTATATTTTCTACAATGGATTTTAAAGGTAAAGTTTGGTGCCAATAAGTTCAACGGTTCACCGGTTTCAAGCAGACACAAATAAAAAAATAATACTTTAGATCAGAGATACCTAATCCATTATCTCTGTATTTATAAAATTAGTGAAAAAGGACATATACAGTGTTTGTTTGGTAATCACGCTGAAATAATAAGGTCTACCATAAACAACAAAACTTTTAATAATTTGTTTTAGTTTTAACAGATTGTGATAGCGCAAGTTGTGGTGCTCTGTTCCTAACATTTAGTTCAAAACTTGACTAACAGATGTCACCACATATACTTCTTTCTGTAATGTTGACGAAAGTTATATTTTGTTGGAAGGAGAAATTAGCTCCCACAACAACACAGAATTTTGTTTTTTAAATTTCTCTCATAGCTACCCAAGGGCTACCTGTGCTAGCCGTCCCTAATTTAGCAGTGTAAGACTAGAGGGAAGGCAGTTGGTCATCACCACCCACGGCCAACTTTTGGGTTAATCTTTTACCGGTGAATAGTGGGATTGACCGTAACATTTATAACGCCAACATGGCTGAGGGTCGAGCATGTTTGGTGGGACGGGAATTCGAACCCCCGATCCTTGAATTACAAGATGAGCGCCTTAACCACCTAGCCATGTCGGGCCCGATAAGAGGTATGTCTGTCGATCATACAATCCTAGAAACTGGGCTTCGATACCCGTGGTAAGTAGAGCACAGATAGCTCACTCTTCAGTTTTGTGCTTCATTCCATCCAAACAAACAAACAGGAAGCAAAGATTAACACAACATAGATTGAAAAGACAAAAAATTGAAATAACAAAAGAAAATAGTTTTGTTTTTTGGCGATAAATAATACATTAAAACCATTAATAATAATTAATTTAATTTGAATTACAAAAAACTGACAAGGGTAAACTTTAACTCAATTGATTATTGTAAAAGACAAATTCTATAACATGTTTAATGAATATTGAATTCAACCTCAAAATAACACAGATATAAAATTACAATCAAACCCGAACTTGACCTTATATAAATTATTAAACTGTAAAGATAATAAGCTTTCACATTCCAAATAGAAATAAAACCTAACTCCTTGTTGTTACGTGTAGTACATTCGATAATGTTTGGAACAGGTACAACAGTACTTTTACGAGTGTCGAATTGTTTGCGCTGACATTGTATAGAGTGCAATGCTTCTCAACTGGGTAAATAGTTCACCCAGAAGTTCATGATATTGTAATAAGGGTGAATAAGAATGATGGGGTGTGTGGTAGGGTCAACGAGTATTATCGGTTATACAATTTCAAGAACAAAAACATTCATTAGTTATCATCATTATTTTTTGTGGATGTAGTTTGACAAATACACTCAAATTTTGTTTATTTTATTTGTATTCACTCCAGTTGTAGTTTGATGTATATTTAAGTCATAATGAAATTCTGCATTTTAATTTAGTAATTTTTTGTCGTTTTTTAAATTAGGGTGAGTGAACTGTTGTGAAAAGGTTATGTGAATAAATATTTCCTCTTTAATTTACCCCTGAAGAAGAAAGGTCCACTATCTGAAAGCGCTCGGGTGATGGGATTTTTCGTCTTTTTTTTTCATTTTGTATCAAGACTCATTGAACCTATGTATTTTTCTGACATCATGAATATATGAGTGAATGATACTGGAAAAGGCTGAGAATTATTGACATAGAAGATAAATATAATACAATTATTTCATATGATGACGTTAAATGTGCCCTGTTTATTGTGCAACTACGTTCACTGTAGACAGAAAAGTCAATGGCATAAAAATAATATAAAATAATGTCTTTTTTGATTGTGTTTATCAGTTTTTCAATTTTTGTGCAAAGCTACGCGAAAGGTATCTACATGTACATGGCTGTCTCTAAGTGTGAATTGACAGGCTAGAAAGAAGGCAGCTCGTCAACCTCATCCGCCGCCGATGTTTGGTCTACCCTTGTCTGTTGGAATAGCGACTTTAATAATAACCGATTTAATGAACCCTTGACCCCAAAGTCCGGAACATCTAGATATATAATAACCACTGTAGGCCATGATTGACCATATTGAAAGATGTGTGTAATTTCTGGAACAGTTAATTTGTTTCTAGTTAAGCACACAGCTACACAATGGGATATTTGTACTTTTCTCACCATGAGTATCAAAGCCTGGTTTTATGAAGTTGTAAGTCATCAGAGTGTTCGAAACAGAGAATTGTAGCAAGATACTTGAGTTTTAAAAACCATTTCTGAATGATTTATCAGGAAAGTTCTGAAATTATTTATAAAATTTCTATACTACGAGATGTTTTTTTTTTGTATGGTGATTGTCTATCGGTGCGTCTGAAAGTGTTTATTGTTTAGGATGATTGTATTGTGAAAACTTATTTATAGGTTTACCAAACTTACAGAAAATTGTCACTCGGCAGAACTTCCTTTTGCTGTTAACTTAAATTGTTATTTACGTATACTTAAAACCTATGGTTGTTTCTCGTTAGGATATCCTTTATATATATATAGAACCTTCACTATTTCTCCAAAATGCCAGAAACTTGAAAACTTTCGCACATCGCGACCTGTTTTTGAGCTATTTAGATAGTTTGATCTACGTGTCTCTAACTATGCTTAAGAAACATATTTTTTTTACAATCGCCTTCAAAACGTACCTCTTAACAGCCTTTACCTCAGTTATTCAAATGAGACGTGTATCTGCGTATTTAGGCTTTAGTGAAAATAGTTTAAAAGAAATATAGATACTTTTATCAGTCGAAAGAAAATTAAATAAATTTTCAATATCAAAAGTCAGGATATTTTTTCTTTACTTTATCACATAACACAAATGAATGTGCTAGCAGTTATTAAATATTTGCCAGTAATAATATATTATGGAATAATGTAGCTAATTTAACAAACCAATTAATCATATGAATTATTATAGATCAACTTACAAGAAAGGATAATCTTATTGCTGGAATGCGCTGCTTGGAGACGTTCAGCAAATTATTTGTATTATTAAAGCTATTATTAATATTATTTTGTATAAACCAAGAAAAAACGTTTATTAAACACACTGAAATATAAAATTTGAATGAAAATTATGTAAAAAAATACAGTTTTATTACGAAAGAAAGATAAAAGTAATGTATGATTATTAATATCTGTTATGTATGGATAAGTTTGTTTCAGCATGACATTTATTATGTAGTCTTCATAAGCGATTGAATAAATAAGACAGACATCTTGTTTTTCAAATCCAGTCTTTGAATTAGATTAAGGTTTTCTTGAAACCTGCCTAGTTGTGTTATCAAATTCAGTTTAAAGTAAGAATAAAATCTCGTGAAATTTAAATCACTTCTTGATTAATGATATAATTTGGATATGCAGTTGTTTTCGAGTAATTTCATTGTTTTGATTTAATTGTTTCCCGGTGAGTCAGTGCCAAGTTTTCGTTCGGACTTGTAACATTAAAATCAAGGACTCGATTCTTTAGATAGCCAGATGGTACAATGTATAAATTTGCACTAAACAACAGCTTTTGATTTGGCTTGTGGGTTCTTATGGAAACACATTATGTTCGATAGATTTGTTTGAACTACATAAACTGGTCCTGAATGGCCAGAAGGTTATGACACTCGATTCGTAAACTGAAGGTCGCGGGTTCGAATCCATGTCACACCAAATATGTTCGCCTTTTCATCCACGCGGGCGTGACAGTGTTAGATCGATCTTACTATTCGTTGGTAAAAGAGTAGCCCAAACGTTGGCAGGGGGGAGTAATGAGTAGCTGCCTTCTCCTTAGTCTTACACTGATAAATTAGGAACAGATAGTGCTCATGGAACTATGCGCGAAATTCGAAGCAAACAAACAACTCTTTAAACCGTTTCTTTATCATAATTCAATTTTTTTACATGTAAATAATAGACTAATAAATTACAAATTTAGTTTAAAACACCTGCTGACAGATAGTGCAGTAAGTTTCTATAGAACAAAAATGTAATTGTTCAGTATCATAGCCGCTAATCTCGGGAAGGAGGAATATATTTATTTATATGAAGGGGCTATTGCATTACAGGTGGTAGTGAAACTATTAAGAAGGTACAGTGGCCACTAATTACTATTGTTGTAATTTAGCTAAACAATAAAACAAAAGCATTAATCTTAAAATAATATGTATCAGTAATCTAAATGTATAAAGGTGGAAGGGGTTTACGTATTTTACGTAGCAAATATATGGTTTTACTTAGTTGTTTTGGTCAGTTTTGTACCTTGAATATTCTAACACCCAAAAATATAGAATTACTCAGTAATATGTTAACCCCATTGGTTGTGAATGGTATAAACACAAGTAAATAATTTCAGAGTTAAACTGAGTCTTTTCTAACAATTATTTTATTTTGTTTCATTGCTTAAGTGACTTACATAAGATTCCGTCAACAATTGGTTGAATATACCTTATCCCGTTTCTTTGTACTGAACTGGGCCCGGCATGGCCGGATGGTTAAGGCATTTGATACGTAATTTGAGGGTCGCGGGTTCAAATCCCCGTAACACCGACCATGCTCGCCCTTTCAGCCGTGCGGGCGTTACAATATTATGGTCAATCCCAATACTCGTTGATAAAAGAGTAACCGTAGAGTTACCGGTGAATGGTGATGACTAGCTGCCTTCACTCTTGTCTTACAGTGCTAAATTAGGGATGGCTAGCACAGATGGTCCTCGTGTAGCCTTGCGCGAAATTCAAAACAAACCAACCCTAGTGATCCGGTATTTATTTCATGTGTTAGTTAAACAGCAAAACTTTACGTTGGCTTCAAGAAATAGTCTTTATAAGTTATTTAGCGTTGATATAGGAGTTGAGGTTATATCTAAACAATTTTGGAGCTTCATTACACCGTAACAGTCTGTGTCACTACGTTAGATCATGCTTTGTGTGATACGTTTGTGCATCTTGACTACAGCAAAAGGCTTTGTCTTAAGGCTGTCATATAAAAATCACACCATTGTTTCCAACACGATTTCCATCAGTAATTTAATTACAAGGGCTTCTGATTCTCAGCCCTTATGAACAATTTGAATGCATAGAAATCCACAAGTGACTTGTTCAGTATGTTTTTGTATAGAATAGCACAAATACCTACTTCATTCTCCAGCTGATTGAAGCATGTGATGGTTGAACGGATAGATTGTGAAAGTAACTTGTGTACACCTGAATTGTATCACTTTTTCCAATGGACTTTTTTGTTTCGTTTTATTGTTTTTATGTTGCGTACTACTGTTTTGCTTACCACTGTGGGGTACGACTTCTTGCAATCTCTTCATGGATGGTCTTGGTTTTTCCAAGTAGATTCATATACTTTGTTAACTAACACCATCAAGTACAAGGGATAAGCCATTTTGAAAATTCTAAATCTACGATCTGAACATATTTTTATGATTTAAGTTTATGAATGTTTTGCGTCAGAAAAGAATGTTACGTACCATTCCCAAGAGTGATCAACATTCGGTGACCTCACAATAACTACGTAAAGGCCAAACAATGTCAAAATTCATTTCTTGTACAAGCCGTTCCACCTCAATTTTATATTGGCTGTGGTGGTCAAACTAATTTTATCATAAAGTAATTAACCTTCTATGGAAGTAATATAAGCATTGTAAAAAACCCATTTAAAAAAGCTGTTGTTTTCATTGTCAATAAAATATACTTTTAGCAATATTTAAAGGCTACAGTTACCACTAATAGTATTTCTAAGCAGGTCAGCAATACGTTTATAAACTAATAGTGCTAAATTTTATAGTGGACAGAGCTCAGATAACCTATCGTGCAACTTTACTCTCAAAGAAACGAACAAAGTACCAGAATTCTTCCCGACTAGGAGTTAATTTTTCTGCTTTTTGTGCCGCCATCTATTGAGTAAACGTAGTTACTAACAAAACTCACGATTTTTCAGGAAACTGGAATCTCTTTATGAATTAACTCTAACTCTTTATTTAAACTTAATTTTAATGGAATTTAAACATATCTTTTTATATATTGACAAATACGCGTGGGTATGGTCACGTGACTCTATCACCAGCGGAAAAGTAACTTCAAGTAAACTACAGTATTAACAGGTAACAACCAAGATAATGAAAGAAAAATCTCCTGCTAATACAGCGCTATGTCTCCAGATTTGCAACCCTAAAATCAGGGTTGGATTCTCCTCTGTGGGCTCAGCAGATAGCCAGATGTTACTTTGCTATAAGAAAACACATACTTAAAGCAACACTTCTTTTGTGTAAAATTAAGGCGTCTGTTTTTAATTTTATAACATCGAGTATTTGGGTGTAATTGGGAAGTTTATTTTTCTTATGGTTTCCAGAAAAAGCAATTGTTTAAATGAAAAGTAATACAAATACCTTCTCACACAAAACACATATAATAGTCCTGGGCACGGCCTAGTGGTAGTGCGTGATAAGAACAAGAATCAGTCTTTTTATCCTACCAAGAAAAGTCATTCTTTTATATCTTAGCGAAAAATTATGGTTATTTATACTCCTGAACACCAGGGGTCTATCTCCTGACCCTATAGCCAGTTATGTGCATAAGGTGATGTTAAATGAACAGATAAACGAACAAAAGTGTTTCGTAAAATACTTGACATGATCGTGTAGATGTCATTCAGCTGATGGTCACTATGATATCATATTTTTTTCCAACTTTTCAAGATATAGAAATACGAATCACGTGGAGGTTTCTTTTTATTGACTCGAGTTTATGCCGGGCCCGGCATGGCCAAGCGTATTAAGGCGTTCGACTCATAATTCGAGGGTCGTGGGTTTGAATCCCGATCGCTCCAAGCATGCTCGCTCTTTCAGCCGTGGGAGCGTTATAATGTGACGGTCAATCCCACTATCTGTCGCTAGAAGAGTAGCCCAAGAATTGGCGGTGGGTGATGATGACTAACTGCCTTCCCTCTAGCCTTATACTCCTAAATTATGGACGGCTAGCGCTGATAGCCCCCTAGTAGCCTTGCGCGAAATTCAAACAAACAAACGGTTTTATTCTGAGCTTGGAAGAAGTGCATGTCCTTTGTTCAGTGAGGTGTAAATTATTTGTATCCATTTTGAAGTCGTATTCGGTGTAAAAAGATATAATGGTCCCTCGTTAAACATTTAGATTCACATTAAAACCAAGAAAAAATGATAAAATAGTTCTATCTGTATATATGTTATTCAGTACATCTATTTTCAACTGTCTTAAAAACATTCAGCTTAAAGATTCCTTTATTTTTTTAATATAGACTAGAAGCTTATTGCACATTGTTTATTCAATCAGTAATTAACGTTTCTGTCTAAATTAAAACAACATGGTGATCATTATTATAAATTACTACACAGACGAACAGTTTTGGTTCACTAACAAATTTCATATTCATCGTTTCTTTCAAGGAGTTTACGTGCTCAACAGTATTATCTGCATCGATACATGTAACGAACCACTTACTGCTTGTTTTCTCTAAAATTACGTAACATTCACGTCTCCTTCTCGATTCCTCGTTACTTTTGTAACATTCGATTAATCTCAGCTTGAAGGATTTGCCCTCGGTTAACATGACGTCAATATATAGAATTTTAATTAACATGTAGCGAGTAAAGAGGAAAAAAGAGAACAAACAAACTCTACCACGAATAAGACATTCTCAATATCTGATCTTTATCCTTTTGTATTTTCAGATCGAGCTCTGGTTGTCTAGGTAACGATTCAATATTAAAGTTGATATGGATTGCTATCGTCTTACAAATACATGTATTTGTACTAAAGTTAATTTTCTAACGAATTTTATTTCTTTGTTTATGCTATATAATGTAAACGCATAAATTAACTGCTGTGTGCGAGTCCTTTCTAGATATACTACAACTGATTTAGGTTAGAATAAATGGCTTGCTTAAGTTTAAATAAAATCATAAATTACTTCATTTATCTATTTCAGTATTTAAAAAAGGCTTACAGTATCAATAACTTCAATCACTTTATTAGAGAAAGGTTAAAAAAGTACAGATATTAAGACTAAAACTTCAGTTCTACGGCTGAAAAGAAAAGTAAGACATCTCTTAACCCTTAAACAGCAGCTATCATCAGTTGATGCTGCTACCTACAACATTCCCGCTGTTTAAGGGTTTGTTTGTTTTGGAATTTCGCACAAAGCTACTTGAGGGCTATCTGTGCTAGCCGTCCCTAATTTAGCAGTGTAAGACTAGAGGGAAGGCAGCTAGTCATCACCACCCACTGCCAACTCTTGGGCTACTCTTTTACCAACGAAAAATGGGATTGACCGTCACATTATAACGCCCCCAAGGCTGAAAGGGCGACCATGTTTGGCGCGTCTCGAATGCGAACCCGCGACCCTCAGATTACGAATCACACGCCTTACGCGCTTGGCCATGCTAGGCCCTGTTTAAGGGTTAAAAGGCTTGAGTCTTATAAAATAAGTCCTCTAAGGCTCAACTGTAAGTTTGAAGGCTTATTATAACTGCTAAGAATAAAAGTCAAATTTCGATACTCGTGGCGGGCCCAGTTCAGATAACCCTTTCTGTAGCTTTAAGCTTAAATAACAAGCAAACAAACATAACAAGTATTTTTCAATGAGTGAAAAACGTGTTTTATTGTTTTTTTCTTTGTTGCTAAAGCGAAATATATATTTCTTGCTCTGATTATTGATACATAACCTATCCATTGATGAATGATTAGAGGTTAGTTGTACTTTTATGATGTTACTGTTGTTAACAGTGGCTTTCTTCCCTACTTCAGTAATAACAACCATCTTCTAGGTTACAATTAACTCTTCCCACTGCCAAAGTGCTTTTTCCCTGCTTCGTTAGGAACAACCAACTTTTAGAGTATATACTGTTAATATCGCGTAGTTATTTTCTTTACTTCATTGTGAACAATTTTCTTCCAGGATACAGTTATTTTTTCCAATAATCTAACTTCCCGAGACGATTCAGGGACAGTCTACTTCCCTTATTACGTTCTGTGTATACACTGATACTGTGTTTGATCCGGTTGTTGGAGAAATCACCAAATATTTACAGAAAAATGTTCCATTACACATTTTGCTTTTAAACTGTAAATTTAGTACAAATTTCTTGCTTTAAAATGTATGTATGAGTAAATGGTAGGCAATAACTTTCAAGGATAAGATACACATGAAAATAAGTAAACAAGTTTTTAATTTGATTTTGTTGAACAAATTTTGAAGAACCGATAAACTGTCTTCGAGAAAGGAATATCTAAAACAACAAGTATAAACCAATCAATTCGTGTTCAAATGTAAACGTTTGTAAAATAATTTGAAGTTTTACAAATATACAAAATTCATTAAAGTATTAGTAATAACTTACATAATTAAGTAGAATAAGTTAAAAAGAAATTAACTCTTAAAATGAAAATAAACTCTATACTATTTTTGAACTTACAATATCATCCAATAATAGTTTATAAACTGTGTAAGTGTGCAGATTTATATGTTATTAGTCAGATAATATATAAAAATATCGATACAACTTAAATGTTTAAGGACTGTTGAAACGAGTATTAATAGAATATTTTATACCACAACTGTCAACTACAAATTCTAATTTTGTAAAGAATAAACGTCAAAACAGAATGAAACAGAAAATGTACTGCAATTAAATTTGTTACAATCGGGAAAATACTAGCATTTCTAACATGTAAGTTAATATGTAAACTTGCATATAATAATAATTCATTTTCACAAACCTTTTTGTACATATAACATTTGGACAAACCTTTTTGTACATATAACATTTGGACAAACCTTTTTGTACATATAACATTTGGACAAACCTTTTTGTACATATAACATTTGGACAAACCTTTTTGTACATATAACATTTGGACAAATCTTTAATAAAAATGTAATTTTAAGATGGATTTAGATTGTTTCAAAATACTTCTTTGTTAGACCATTCCACGCATGTATTTTACCGGAGGTAACTCTTTACATTTCCAGATTTCTTACGATTAAAAATCTCTCTTCTCTTTCTCGACAGGTTTTAAGTCAGTAATATATAAAAGGTTTTAAGATGTTTTTCATGTAAATTGAATTATAGCGTGAAAAACTTCTTTAACTTATTTTTTAAATATTTCAATACTAATCTCATTACAATGAGTTATAACATAATGAAAGTTTTTTTCAGTTTTCGAGGTCGTTTTTTAACCAACTTAAAACGCATTAAGGTGTCTTAAAAACTGCTATTGTTTAATTAAGCCAACATTACTGCCACAAAGACTAAAACAAGAGAAAATAAATACTTTAACTAAACAAACATAGACATTAGATTTAACGATTATGAAATGAATACTGAAGGCTTGAGCTAGCGGTCCGATTTGAAAGAATCATAAATTGGCAGAGTGCTTCTGTTCCCACTTTGCTATTTGTTTATTTTATATGAAACTTTAAAATGGTTAGTATTTAATGTCGAAATTAAAATTATATATTTTTATAATGGGCTAGGAGTGGCTTACGATTGACATTCGTCTGCCGTTGCCACAAAATCGTGCTCCGCACTTTGGGTCCGTAGTTGCACTATAATAGTAATGTTAAAATCGTACTATATGATCAAACGATAGTAACCTAAGAGTTGATGGTGAGTACAACCATCTAAGTGCCTTTTCTTTAGTTTATCAGTTCATAATTACAGGGCTTGGCGACGCATGGTTGTTAGGGCACTTGACTCGCTAGCTCGAATTCCTTTACTGCACATGCTCGCCCTTTCAGCATTGAACATGCTATAACTAGACGGTCAAACAAATTCTGAGTTGGTAAAGAGCAGTCTAAGAGTTAGCGGTAGATGATGTTCACTATTTGCTTTCCTTCTAGTCTATCACTTCTCCACTAAGAACGACCAGCCATCAAGGAAGTTTGCACAATATTCAAAAACAAATAAAACAGAAGAATCAAAATTACAGACATATTTGCAAGGAAAGTCTTTTTGCAGCTTTGCGCAAAAATTTTAAATATAAAGTTCCTTCTTCTGATTGAACTCCTAGGACAATAGATAACAAATCACATCACAATAAAAATTATAATAATATCCAACAAATATTTCTTGACTAGTCCTATATGAGTTTCCAGTAAAAAAGACACACAAAGTGTGTTATACACCGCTACCAATTAGGCCTTATGTTCAATACCAGAATGGCCCGGCATGGCCAAGCGCTTAAGGCGCGCGACTCGTAATCCGAGGATTGCAGGTTCGCACCCGCGTCGTGCCAAACATGCTCGCCCTCCCAGCCGTGGGGGCGTTATAATGTGACGGCCAATCCCACTTTTCGTTGGTAAAAGAGTAGCCCAAGAGTTGGCGGTGGGTGGTGATTGACTAGCTGCCTTCCCTCTGGTCTTACACTGCTAAATTAGGGACGACTAGCACAGATAACCCTCGAGTAGCTTTGTGCGAATTTCCAAAAAAACAAAACCATTCCATACCAGAACTTACATCTGACCTGTAAATCCGTATAGTACCAGTAGGGAAATATTTGTTTAAAAATTATCATCAATTATACTGAAATGATGTGATGCAGAAAGAATCAATATGCAAATCACACTTCATTAAATTAGGCCTTTGTATCCTATAGATTACCTCTAATATATATATATATATATATATATATATACAATAATTTTCTGTAATTACTGTACAATACCTTATTATCGTTAACTTTATTTTTAACCTCAAAACAACGTTTTTTGATATATATGTTTAGTAAGTTACTAAACTTATTGATAATCTTACAACATAACGTTCAAGAATGTTTCGTGATTTTTTCAACAATAAATATCCATTAATTTCTGTCCTTAAGTGCCTTAGTGGTAAGTCTTCAGTCTTGCAACACTCAAAGTCTTGTTTTGATATTTGCGGTGGACACTTCCTAGATGGCCTATTATGTTGTTTTGGGCTTAACAACAAACAAATTGTCTCCTTTCTTTTTGCATAAAGCCTTGAAGGTTAGAGAAATGTAATTGAAATAAATACAAAAGTAAAAAAAAAATAAAAACGATTAAATAAGCTAAAACTCTAAGCCTGACACTTAAATCAGTTTTTAATGTTTATATTAAGTTATTATATAGTTATGTTTTATTGTTGAATTTCGTACAATGTGGAGACAGGATTAAAATTCGCAAACTGAAAATTACGAATCCCTTTCCCTAACCACTTGTAATTGGGTATTTATGATCAAAATTGCGTATCATTCTTTAAAATGTTGAACTCGTGTTGCTTTGATAAGTAAAGTAAATAATATAACTTTTGAAAATACATGTGAAGTATAATCTACCATTCGATGCATCGTATCGGTGGTAGATGAATAACGTTGTGCGAATGACTTTATAAAAAAATTTGTTTTAAATTTCGTGCAAAGTTAGAAGATGACACTCTGCGCTAGATGAATTTAATTTAACAGTGTAAAACTAGAAGGAAGGCAGCTAGACACGGCCGCCCACCGCCAACTCTTGGGCTACTTTTTTTACTAACAACTATTGGGATTGACCGTCACAGGTATAACGCTCCAACGGCTAAAAGGGCGAGAATGTTTTGGTGGATGGAGATTCGGATCCACGACCCCAAAATTGCAAGTCGAGCACCCTAACTATCTGGCCATGCCTGCTTAAAAAAAATTGAAACAAAAATAGTATAATAATAATAAAACTATTTGGAGAATCGAAACCTAATTTTATCATTTAAACCCATAAACGTGCTATTTTTTATTATCTTTATATTGCCTAAAGTCCTTCGTTGGATCAGCGATATGTTTATGGATTGCAACGATAAAATCCGTGTTCGATTCTTCGCAGTAGATAGATAATAAATAGTTCTTAGGGTTGCTTTGTGCTGAAAATAAACAGGCAATATTTAAAAAAAAAGGGAAACAAAAGAAACTATTGTTCTTTTAGATAATCTTGTCTTATATACATTGTTACAAAACGTTAAAAACAATCAATGGAACTTTATATGGAAAGGTAATTTCTTACAAACTTTATTTTCTCATTAAAGGTAAAAAAAATTACAAATATGTAATCTATGATACAGAAGTTTAATTAATTGACTGGTTAGCTATGCTTTCTGCTGTTTATTACAATTTAGCCTGTTTAAGGCTGATCAGCATATCTTGGGTCGGCAAACCAAAGAAGTGCAGTTACATCACTTACAATAGCGATGTGTATCTACTAATGTTGGGTTTTTTAGTTCTTTTTATTTCTTTGTTTTGCTGACCCAAGCTGTGTTTATGAATCTTGAATAGGTAAAAACTGCAATCCAAAACAGAGGGAGCTGCGAATCAAGGAATGAATTAGATTCTTACGTCAAAGACATTTTTATTTTATTTATTTCACCGGGCCCGGCATGGCCAGGTGTATAAAGGCGTTCGACTCGTACTTTTGAGGGTCGCGGGTTCGAATTCCTGTCGCACCAAACATGCTCCCTCTTTCAGCCGTGAAGGTATTATAATGTGACGGTCAATCCCACTATTCGTTGGTAAAAGAGTAGCCTAAGAGCCTTACACTGCTAAATTAGGGACAGCTAGAACAGATAGCTTTGCGCGAAATTCAAAAAACAAACAATTTATTTTATGCTTATTAAAAAGTTAATAAAACTGTAATATATATATAGTTACTGAAAAATTGGTCCGTTGTATAATACACAATAATAAATTAGGCATAATGCCATAATAGTATACACATATCGAGTTACTATATAGTGAGTTAAAATGTTATTGCGTTTTCAAATATTTCTGTTATTGTTTGTTTTACGCTGTAAAACAATAGAGTACTTAATTTTTTATTAGTTTTGGAAGTCATATTCCACGGATATATTTGGTGTACGATTGGTAAATATTTTACGTTGAAAGTACTTTTATGTATACGCATACATATCTATTATCTGTCTATAAATGCACAGACATATGTCGATAAATTTACGATTTCTTGTAGTTGGATTTAGTTAATAGTTGAAAATAATGATTTGCTATGAAGAGTTAAATATTCTAAAATGAATTTAGTCGTTAGAGATAAAAGAATCGAAACGATGAAATAAATAAATTAAGGTAATAACCAGAAGATAATGTAAGTTGTTCAGTATACTGTCTATTTTGACCTATGTTTTATTTGTTTATATTATTTCCCTTTATTTTCATTACAAGTTGGACTTCAAAATAGGCCAAAACTTTCTTTTTAATTATAATTTTTTCCCCTGGGAGCATATTTTCTGAACCATAATTTCTAGTTTCCTTCAAGTGGCACTGCTTTGATAAGCTTGATTCACTTCTAACTTTGTCCCTCTTCTTTACACCCTTTTACTTCCGTTGCCTGCGAAATATATGTGCGTTTTTTTTTGTAACTTGCTAAGCCATATGCGCTGTTTCATATAACGTTTTACTGGCAATCCCGAATCGCTTTGAAATATAGATATTTTTGTGGGGGAGCTGTTGGGAATTGCTTTTGTTTCGTTATCTTCATCTCTTCAGGAGCCTTTATTTGGTTATGTATTTTCTTTGCAACACTTGCAACATTTTCCCGACACTGCTCTTTATCCTGGTAATTTCGTATCGATTTCCAGGGTTAGGTATGGCCTAACCTCTATTGATCCGCAACGGATCCGCTTATAACCGGTTTTTGTTTTGTTTACTATCGTAAGATGAGTTTCAGGTGCTACTTAACATTCACCATCTGTCTTACCAATGGAACAGACACAGAAAAACACGACCGGGAAAGTATGAGATTCTGTAGTGCCTTTGCTAGTAAGGATTATGTTAGATAAGAAAAAGTGGAACGAATAAAACGGGAATCTTCGAAAATAAATACACGTACTAATTATTAATTTCCTGACGAAAAAGACAATTACGCAAAAAAAAAAATCACACTTCTAATTTCACCCGAGGACAAAGTTTTTTAATTGCGATCGACTAATGGCTTTTAGGCACACTTATGCCTTCAAGATTTCCTTTTATTGTGACGTAATATATTTTATTTGCGATTTTTTTCTTGAATAAATTATAGAGGGCTGAAAGTTAATAGAAAACTGTAAGAGTAATCGCTTAGTGATGACAAAAAACTCACTTGATAACCTGAAGATGACCTAAGAAGGTCGAAACGTTGTTCTCTACTTTATCAGCAAAAGTGTTAATACCCATACCAGCCGTCCTGAGATACATTTTTATAACAGTAAGTGCTTGTTCACCGCTGAATTTTTATGCGTTGAATCGATGGCTGTTATTATTGTGAAAGCTTCAATGATTAATGTTTTCTAACTCGTTACTTTAGCTTAAATGTTTAATGCAAGATCTGAAACGAATTCTGTAGATTTATTTAGAGTGAAACTATCTAACATAAAAACGTCGTCTTTGTTGCTACAAGAAATGCAAGTACTTTAGCAAGAGTTTTGACCAAAACTATATCCCTAGTTTCGAGTTCCATTATTTATATGACATGAAAAGCTATTTACGTTCTTAAGCCTTTTTTCTGCTTTTGGTTGCAACGAAAATAACATAATTTATTGCGAAGAGTTATTTTGTAGCACTGGTAATTAGGCGTAGGAGGAACTACTTCTCTAGTTCTTATTCTTGTTGCTCCTGAATTACGATGTGCATTAACATATAAAGCTGCCCAAGAACAGGTTTCATTAATACCACGTGCGTTTTCTGATAGGAAAAGTGGAAAAGATAATTGGTTTTGGAAGTAAGTGTCACTTTGCATCTACAATGTCTTCCCTAAAAGCACCTTATCTTGCCCTGACCTTTCTGGCAGTGCTGAAGGAAGAAAATCGATGCTTGCCGTTTTTATGTGAGATAAATTTCCAAAACAATGTACATTTCAACGATTACTACGAATGAACACAATTTAAAGTTTGTTTTTGAAATTCGCACAAAGCTACTCGAGGGCTATCTGTGCTAGCCATCCCTAATTTAGCAGTGTAAGACTAGAGGGAAGGCAGCTAGTCATCACCACCCACCGCCAACTCTTGGGCTACTCTTTACCAACGAATAGTGGGATTGACCGTCACATTATAACGCCCCCACGGCTGGGAGGGCGAGCATGTTTGGCACGACTCGGGCGCGAACCCGCGACCCTCAGATTACGAAGCGCACGCCTTAACGCGCTAGGCCATGCCAGGCCCACAATTTAAAGAAAGATAAAATATGTGGAAAATTTTACAACCTAATGATGTGTGCATTATTAAAACAATAGTCATCATCGCATTTTTTAAATATCGGTCTAATTAACGATTGTCATCGTTGCCATGGAAACAAAGCAAACATAAACGGTTTAATCCGTGATGACTAGAAAACCCACTTGTAGAGAAAATTATATATTTATAAACATTTGGTATGGGTAGAGAAAGTACTATGTAGAGGAGTGAACAATGTTTCAACCTTCTTCGGTCATCGTCAGATTTATAAACGGTTTACTATAGAAACGAATAAAGAAATATGCTGCTGCAAGTATCGACAAGATATTCTAGAAGCACCTTATCAACCACTTCATATTTAATATTTAAAATGAGAGTTTGTGAATGAACACGACGTGTTCAACATAATGAAATAATAAAGCTTAAACATGGATCGATAATTTACTTTGATTGCATTTGAATCAAAGATCAAAGTGTATTTAGTTGTTATTACCATTTTTGTATTTTTTCAATGCGAACCTTCACAACGCTCATCCTGGAGAGTCGAACTTCGGATGTTACGTTATAAGTCTATAAACTTAAATTACCGGGGTACCTGAGACTTTGAAAATCGCTCGATGCACAATATTTATGTTTTCTTTTTTGATTCAGTTATTGTGCCGCCGAGATGCACTAAAATCACATTATGACCCCGAAGAATGTTCGAACGTTAAAAAGTAATGTATATTTAGCTCTATAAAATCTTAAACGTAATGTTGACAAACAGTTGAAACTACATCTGCTCGTTAGAAAACAAACAAACACCAATGAATATCAAATAACGAAAGGCTCTTAGTTAATGGGCAGTTAATTGTGCCTTTTACAGTAGCAAATTTCACTATGTAACAAAATTTGTACAATTTCTTGTTCCTGGGTAGAATGTGTTATTTCCCAATTTCTTATGCCTAAAGTAAGTGGAAAATACCTATTTTTCTCTTCAAACTTTGCTTTTGTGACTTGGGTAATGAAATTTTCAAATTTACCCATTTTGCAAAACATTCCGGGTAGATTCAGTGCCGAGTAGATGACAGAGAACTTTCTCGAACTTACAAGAACTTTTTAGAATGTTGTAGAACCTACAAGAGTTTTCTAGAATAAGTACCCGTCTCTTCCCCTAGCTCATTCGGCGCACCTCAAAGAGGAATACAACAGTGTCAAAACCTTGCTAGAAGCCTTAAAGTATGATTAGTATGGTTGGGAGGTTATAGGAGACTTTAAAATGGTGGCATTCCTGATGGGTCTCTAAGGAGGCTTTACCAAGTGTCCCTGCTATCTTTGCCTTTGTAGCAGCTCACTACAACAGGAAGCATTGGCCACAGTTGACCGAGTTCTCTGTGGTGAGGCAAAATATCAAGGGTGAGCTATTGGTGGACCTTCAAAGGTGTTGTTCCAACCATTGCACATAAAACTGGGTCTTAGGAAACAATTTGTTACAGCTCTTGATAAGGAGTCTGCATCCTTCGAGTCTACTTTCCTAAGCTGTCTGAAGCAAAGGTTAAAGCTAATGTCTTTTATGGACCACAAATAAAGAAGATCCTGGAATACGCAGAATTCCTCAAGAAGCTCAGTAGGAAGGGAAAAAAGCTTGGGGCAGCTTTGTCGCAATAGTTCGAGATTTCTTGGACAATTACAAGGCCGAAAATTATGTGGAACTGGTTAAATCTCTGGTGAAGAGCTACGGCAAAATGGGCTGCAGGATGTTCCTGAAAATCCATATTCTTGACGCTCATCTTGATAAATTGAATGAAAACACGAGAGCATACTCAGAGGAACAAGGCGAACGCTTTCACCAAGATATACTGGACTTTGAACGCTGCTACCAAGGAGTGTATAACAAAAACATGATGGGAGACTATATTTAGGGGCTGATACGGGAAAGTGATTTACATTACAGTCGCAAATCTTGAAAAACTACTCACTTCTAAATATTTTTGTTCATTTTCGCACACCTTTAGTAAAAATATATATAAATCTTAATTCATATGCTGTTTTCTTCATACATAATATAACGTGTAAATTTGCCCATTTTTACACAGAAAATAGGTTAGCTTCTAAATTCCATTATCCAGGTCACAAAAGCAAAGTTTGAAGGGAATAATGGTCATTTTCTATACTTTTACAATAAAAGTAATTAAGAAATAACAGATACCATGCAGGAACACAATTTGTGTTGCATAATGTTGTTTGTTCGCTTATTTGAGAAAGTTCGTAAAAACTAACAAAAAATTATTCTTATGTGACTGTCTCTAATCTTGAAGTGATAAGCTGGACTACATTTTTATAAGAGCTTTCATATAAAGAGAAAGAAAATTTAAGGAAAAGGTGGCGCTACAGTAATGCCAAAGGAAATCTATCAAAGAAATTTAGACGTTGGGTACATATTACTTTTGAAGAAAGAAATATTAGCCGAAAAAGAAGAATTTAAGGCGTTTCTTATAAAGTGTCTATCAAATTGTTTTTATTTTCTAATTTAACTAATTTTTTTATTTTTTGTTTTTGTATTGAAAATAAATTGAAAGTTTAAGATCAAAACTGAACGTACAGAAATCATAATGGGAAGTGAGAAACAAAATTATTTCCAATGGTCTCTATAATCCTACTATCATTCATTTTAAAGGCTTTTTCTATATTTCATATATATCTAAATACCTTAGTATTCTGTAGATTTGTTGGCGCCACTAACATTGTGAATAACACAATATTATTTTTCCAGTTTTTCAATGTAATTTCAAACATTCAAATGCCATACAGAAGAATATGCTCAGAACTTGCATTTGCAGAGGAAAATTTATCAGTTGGACTGTGTTTATATACCATAAATCTGACCTTAGAGCCAAGCAATGTATTGGTAAGTCCTAATCTCTTTGTTTTTGAAACGAAAATTCCATATTGTTTTATATTGTGTGTTTGTTAATTTGTTTTTATGAGAAGTTCTGCCACAGTTTTGGCGTTAGTAGGTGGAATCAGGGCGGGTGGAAAGTAGTCGTGGCCATATCTAAAAATGCTTGCATAAGTTCACCTAGAAATGATGAAAATCTTGGTGGAAGTTTGCCCCAATTTGACATCTGATTTATGTTCCTGCTCCTTTATCAGGGATCTTGGAGCGTGATATTTAAAACTGTTTTTGTTTTGAAGCTATCTATATGGAAAATTTCAAAGGTTCTGAACACAGTTGCAACTAGCATACAACCACGATTAAACAAAATATGGAAATTTTGTTATAAATAAAGAATCAAAATAAAAGCTTTCAAAACACTCGTGAACCCATCCTCCTCCAATTTATATCTAGATGGAACCATTTTCCAAGTTGCTACTTCATTTAAATTTATGGGCTTAACTTAAGATTCTCAACTTAATTGAACAGAACATGTAAATATTGCTAGAATAAAAAAGGTATGGCAAAGAGCTAACTATATACGGCGTCTTACTGAAAAAATAAAGACGTAACAACTGAAAATATACTCAAAATTGATAAAACAAACCTACGTCTAGTGGTAAAGTATACCTTCCCTGTATGGTTAAATATCGCATACAAAAATTACAGACATTTCAATATACTTATCACATACTAAAATTACAGACATTTTAACATTCAATAATCACTAAAAATTACCAATTTGACATTTTTGCACAACTTCCTAGACATCCTTATGTTATTAGATAGACTATCATATAGAACAGTAGATTATTTTAAGAAAATTTAGACAAAATTCAATTTCTAAATATGCTTGAAAACTACAATACACAATGGACATACAATTAAGTGCTTCTGACTATTAAATGCTTAAAGTTCCTTACATCTTAGGCCACTTAATAGAAGGCAGACCAGTAGTTAAATGTGCAGTTAACTTAATTTTAAATTATCTTTTTATGTACAAAATATCAAGAATAATATTTTGTGTTCGAACTAATAATGGGAGGTGATACAGTTGATCACAAAACAGGAAAAAATTCTGTTTTTCATTAATAGGCATGGCTGCATCTTAAGGAATTGAGTTTTTGTAGCTACTGATAACATCAACTATGGAATATGGAAGAAGTTTCTCTTTTTATTACACAAGCCACAAGTATTGATATTCCACTCCATAGATGAAGGACTCATCTGGTGTGTATTTGACCCTTCAAGGTCTCATGATCGAAATCACAACTATACAACGAAAATTTTCGTACTTGCGAAACCAAACTTTGTATACATTCTCAGGTACAACGGCCGATTGTCTAACGGAATAATTTTTCAGGAATGCATCCTTCTCTGTGTAGGATTAAATATCATAGAGAAGACTTACCAGTACACTGGAACCTCTGTAATCACGAGAGGACCTTGGATATTTTATGAAATGTTAATAGTCCAGATGAAAACTGAGGACCTTTTGCGTTTCACTTTAGGTTTTGTTAGTGAAATACTAGCATGTCGTTGCTTATCCTATTATGTTGTGCCTTGAAAACTAGAGAAGCACAGAGAAAACATTTTATCTGTATCAAAATGTTCACATTATTTATGTTTAAACAGAAAATTATGTATCGTCCATTCCTTTCCAATTACTCCTTTACAGTATTGCTTTTAAGAGACTTTTGCTGTATGTTGTGGAATTAATCTGTGCTCTCATCCCGCTTCCCTAGAAAATGTTCCATTGAAGGAAGCAGTAATAAAAATTTACTTGGTTACATGCATTAGGAACAGACTTTTCAAGCCTAAGAGATGGTCTACAATAATTTTGCTTTGTTCCAAGCCATTCAATTAAAAGCATTGTACAAATGCTGATGTGGGACGTTTATTTTCAAGAAATAAGTACTCATAACTGAACTGAATATTGAGAATACCAGTGACCTGACGTTTGCAAAAGATGAAAAATAAAAATGGCCAGAAGTGCTTACGCCCCACATGAGCAAAGAACCAAGTGAGAAAAGAAGGCAATTGTGAAGAAAATAGAAATGAAAGAAAATCAAACACAATAAGATGCGAAATTAGTAAGAAGTGATAAAGAGACTTATGGTCGAACATGACTCATTGGTTAGTGTCCCAGATTTTGAAACCAAGTGACAACTGTTTGCTTCCCGTTACTGTAAAAAACAAACAAACAACAACAAAAAACTATTAAAAATTTCACTTTGCAGTTTGTATCCGGTGTTTATAAGGGTGACTGTCAAATCTCACTATTTTCTTAGACAAAAGTGGTATACACGTGTCCTGTTGATTAAATGCTAGTGTATCTATT
This sequence comes from Carcinoscorpius rotundicauda, assembly GCA_011833715.1. Taxonomy (NCBI): domain Eukaryota; kingdom Metazoa; phylum Arthropoda; class Merostomata; order Xiphosura; family Limulidae; genus Carcinoscorpius; species Carcinoscorpius rotundicauda. The sequence continues at coordinate 51,893,804 of CM022399.1, read as the reverse complement.
AGTTCGGAGTTAGAGAAAACGAGGGGAGATAGTAACTTCACACCTGTATTTGGAAGCAAAAAAGAGAGGTTTAAGACCCAAAAAATAATTCAAAGCAGAATAAAATCGGTGAAAAGAAAGAACATTCAGAACACTTTCATGAGTGTAGAGAAATATATATATAACAAGCCAACTGAAAGTTGCGTAAAATATTCATTACAAAGGATGAGGTAGCTGCAGAAGTAACAGACGGAAGATAATTTCAGAAAAAATGGCAAAGATTTAAAGCAGCAAAGCAACTCTGCTTGTTATCCAAAAAGACCAAAGTGGCCATAAGAAATGGCTCAGAATAGTGAAACACTGATTTTTTGAGTTGGAGGAGCATCCATCAGTAACTGAATGCGTCATGTTTTGTTATCTTGATTTATGTACTTTGTTGTACCTATTGCAAAATTTTGTTGCATTTCAATTGGAATTGAAGTTAAGATTAGTATTAACATATCATATTAAAAAGTAACAGTTATGTGGTACAGACATTTGATTTGTAATCAGCAGAAATGCGTGTTCTATAGTAGTAATATTTAATGTGTTCTGTATATGATGCCATGTTGTGTTTTATCAAAGAACTTATTATGAATAAATTTTTCAGATGATTTGTTCGATTCCTGAAACACAGTTCATCAGATAGCAAGTGAAGAGCAAACTTCTGTAAGGTACTTTAATGAGTATAATTTATAGTAAAGAGCGACAAAAGGTAAGGTGTCATAAATATACTTTAGAGACGATACCAATTTTTCTCACATTTCCATATATTTTGGCACAAGCTTCCCCTATAAACACAATATTTTTAGTTCAGTTTGACTTACTGTTTGTTTTAGGAAAGCCACGTTGAAGTCTCTGCTATTTCCATTGTAGAGAATATTACTCCTGATTTTAGCGTTGTGAGACAGTAAACTGACCATTTTACCATCGAGGTATCTGGACTCAGAAGTTGTACAGACGCTCCAATATTTTTATCATAAGTTACTGAATACGATAAATAGCTCGACTATTCTAAACGTTTTATTTCTTAAATAGCATGTACTATTTGTTTTACATACGTAAAAATAAGTCAATTTGACGAAAACTCTTTAGAAAAAATGTAAATTTAAATGACGAAAATGATTTGTTCTTTTAAATTTTACCATACAATATCTTTAAGTTTCATCATTTTTATTTTATTATTTCTTTTTTTCTGTTCAATTATCTTGTTTATCTTTATATTTTAAAAGACTGATCAGCAACCATACATTTGTTGAACCTCTTCTCTAACTTTTATAAAAGGCGGGTTTGATATCTTCAGAGAATAAAAGTTTATCCAATCTGCATAAAAGCCTACGCCTCTTAGTGGCTCAGCAGTATGTATGCGGACTTAAACTGCAAAAAAACCGAGTTTCGATACCCATGATAGGAAAAACACAGATAACCTGTGTAGCTTTGTGCTGAACTACAAACAACAACGACAATATAAATACCCTGTGTATCATATCACGTCTTAAAGCTTAATTTTTCGAAATAGGAGGAGTAATTAAAACCAAAATGCATTTATCCAGATTGAATAGCTCGACAGCTGTCTATTCTTTACGATTTTAATTCCAGTGGTGCCATGAAACCCATGGCCGAGCGCGTTAAGGCGTGCACTCGTAATCCGAGGGTCGCGGGTTCGCGCCCGCGTCGCGCTAAACATGCTCGCCCTCAAAGCCGTGGGGGTGTATAATGTGACGGTCAATCCCACTATTCGTTGGTAAAAGAGTAGCCCAAGAGTTGGCGGTGGGTGGTGATGACTAGCTGCCTTCCCTCTAGTCTTACACTACAAAATTAGGGACGGCTAGCACAGATAGCCCTCGAGTAGCTTTGTGCGAAATTCCAAAACAAACAAACAAGCCATGAAACCTTATAAGTGTAGTAAGTGTTGGTATAATAAGCCTAGAGTAAAGGCGTAGTTTGGGGTCATCTAGATGGCAATTGTAGAATTGTTGCGAGCGTATAAAATTTATCATGCTAGTACAAATATCGATTCAGTTTGTTGTATCACCAACATTCTTCATATAAAAAATACAAATCTCTTTAATCAATAGAGTCTTTGAATAAATAAATATTTTTCAAGTTTTATTGTCTATAAATTTCATTTTATACTTTCAGTACACAGACTAATAACAATACTTTTGTTTAAGCACCACGATACATAAAAATCATTGTTAGAACGTAGTGTTACTAAAATTTACCTGCTTTTCTATATATCAGAAATTGTTAATCTCAACTTGTTTTTACCAATATTTACCCCATGAATACTCCACGAATTAATTTCACGAACGATTTTAATTTTTATCGGGTGACAAAAGAATTTACCGATGTTTGGCCGCCTCAACTGCATTTTACTATTTCTTTACTGGTCAAGCCTGATTTTGCAAAATTTATTTATTTAAGCTAGCTATGAACTGTTGGACTAGAGTGGAGTCGGGGTGGTACTATTTGCCCTGCCATTTGTGACGGGATATACAGTTTTAAATTACAGTGAAGTATTAACCATTGTTTGTTAATTTACTTCGACACACACACACATATATGTATAAATAGAAAGCGTTTTCTTGTTGTAAAGCGCAAAGCTACATCATGTGTTATCTTTGCTTTGCCTACCACGGCATCGAAAGCCAATATTTAGTGCTATGAACTCGCATACCTGCCACCAAGCCACTGGGAACGAGAGTAAGTGATTTGTATTTCAAAATATTTGACATGAAAGCAAGAAACAAAAAGATATTCTGCTGAAACTATATTATTTTTCTATGTCGTGTTTTGTTCCCACTTTTTTCAATATGCATCCTTGTTTATTCTTTTTCATTTATGGCTTATATATATATATAAGGATCGTACCTGAACGCCCACGTTCATGTAAAAAAATGGTGCTTTATTGCTTTTCCAGCTTAAAATTACTTTTAGGAAGACTTAACTTTATTATTTACTGTCTCGTCTTTTGTTAAAAGAATTGAGAATCTATGCTGGCAGGAGAAAATAAGATTGCTAAAATAAATGTTAAAGGCTTCTTTCACCCACGTTACTTTTAGTAAGTGACGGATATTAGAACGATGTTTTCTACTATAACTTTATAGTTTTGGACACCCAATTCAATTTATCTATTCTTTAGCTTTCAATTTTCATCTCTTAAAGCTAACCAGAGGAACTGTTGTGAGATATGATGTCAGGTCACCTAAAGATGGTCCAAATTGTCATGAATCATTCGTAATTGTTAAACTATTGGCTATAAGTAGCGACATGTACAAGCTACAGAAGACAGCATAAAGAGCCGTAAGTATACATGTATACTTTCTATTGATCTTCCTTCAGATGAAGATGGGTTTTGATAATAATCCGTACATAGGAAAGCACTTATGCCAAGAAGTTTATAAGGATCCACCTTTTGTTTCTCCTTAATAATATAGTAAATTTATACAAGATTGTTTGGGAACGTTACCTTATATGCAGCATATATTCTGCCAAAATGTTATTCATGGATAAGATGCGATGTTTCAAGATGAGTGTGAACGTAAAAGAAAAACGTTTGTTGTTGAAGATCTTACACGATGTGCTAGAAAATTGCATAGTTTTAATCCACAAAGTGCTGAGTACTGCGACTCAGTTACAGTAGCTGGTTTATGGTCAAGATTAATAGTTTACTGGTTCAGTTTTGCTCAACAGTTCTCAGTAGGATTACAATCTGGAAAGTTTACTGGCCATGGCCATCTTGTAAAGCCCTTCTGGTCGAAATAATCTTTTACTGTATGCTCACTGCAGGTATTATTATTTTCTCCTCGGTAGACACAGTTATTGTTAAACTTTGCCTCAGTATATGGCACAAAATTGGTTTCCATGTGATGCCTGTAGAAAAAGTCACTGTCGTTTATCTAGAGGATATTAAGATCAGTTTTCCACCATGAAGAATAGCTGTCCAAGCATGTACTACATCACCTCCTGCGTGTTCCCTGTGTGAAAAATGACCTTCTCTCATCTGTCGTCTAGGCAAACGACGAACTCGAATTCTACCATGAGCTTTAACAGGACAGAAACAGGGTTCCTAAAAAAAGATGACGTATCGCCAGTGTCATAATTGTAAATTGGCTATCTTGCCCAATTAATACGGTGAAGACTGTGAGTTTTAGCTAATATCGGTTTCCAAACAGCTTTGTTTAGTCACTTTCCTAATCACGATTTTTCTGGATAACCTAGAATGATTGTGTTGCAAGACGTCTTTTAATCTGAACGTGTTACACTATCAAAACATGATCGTCACGGGTAGTATTTCTTCGGCGTCTTCCAGTAGACTTTCTTGGAACAATGTTTCCTATAATTCCATGACGTTTCAGGATTTGGGATACACTGCACTGAGCATACCTTAATGTTCTTTTGTTTCATACTGTTTTTGAACAGTGAAATAATTTGATGCCCTATAACGTCAGGCACGCGACGAGGCATGATTTTAAATCAAATGCAGAGAAATTGTTTGAACTAAGTGTTTTGAAAAAAGATTATACTGAAAGAACACCTTTTATACAAAACATATTTTTATGTGTGTTTTGACGAACAAATGTCCAAAACAACTTATAAAATCCAGAATAACATTTCATACACGTTCGTCCGAGCATTCGCTGCTTTGTTTGTTACTATTCGGGCATTTACTCAATAACTACGCCATCTATGAAGACAATAACATCAGTATAAAATAGTATGAAACTATTTTGGCCAAGTCTCTGCAAAATAAAAAATTTCCAGGCTGAGACAGTGCTAAGTCTTCGGATTAACAACGTTAAAATCATGGGTCCAATTTCCCCCGGTAGACACATTAGGTAGCCCGATGTGGCTTTGCTATAAGAAAAATGCAAAATAGAAAAATAGAATAATTATGAGTAAAAAACTAAAACAAATCAATAAAGTCAAATAATTACACTGTGTAGCAAATTATTTACTTTTTCATGTTCCTGGGCAGAAAGTGTTATTTCCCAATTGGAAAAGACCTATTTTTCTCTTCAAACGTTGCTTTGTGACCTGGGAGACTATATTTGGGAGCTGATACGTGGAAGTGATTTACATAACAGTCGCAAATCTTGAAAAACGACTCACTTTTAAACATTTTTGTTCATTTTTGTAGAACTTTCATGTAAATTGTTTGTTTGTTTTTGAATTTCGTACAAAGCTATATCAGGACTATTTGCGCTAGCCGTCCATAATTTAGTTGTGCAAGACTAGAGGGAAGGCAGCTAGTCACCATCACCCACCGCCAACTCTTGAGCTGCTCTTATAGCGGCGAATAGTGGAATTGACCGTCACATACAACGCATCCACAGCTGAAAGAGCCAGCATGTTTGGTGCGACGTGGATTCGAAGCCGCAACTCTCAGATTACGAGTCGAATGCCATAACCCACCTTTTGTGTAAATACATGTAAATCTTGATTCACATGTTTTATTCAAACCTTATGGTCCTCCATTGATACAGCAGTAAGTCTAAGGATTTACAACACTAAGATAAGGGGTTCGATTCCTGTCAGTGGACTCAGCAGATAGCCCGATGCAGCTTTACTATAAGAAAAACACACAGTAAGACCTTATGTAAATGAGAATGTGTAAATTTGCCCGTTTTTATATGGAAAATAGGTTAATTTTTAAATTTCATTATCTAGGTCATAAAAGCAAAGTTTGAAGGGAATAATGATCATTTTCTGTACTTTTACAACGTAAGCAATTAAGTTGTTGTTGTTGTTGTTTTGAATTAAGCACAAAGCTACACAATGGGCTATCTGTGCTCTGCCCACCACGGGTATCGAAACCCGGATTTTAGCGTGTAAGTCCGCCGACATACCGCTGAGCCACTGGGGGGCGTAAGCAATTAAGAAATAACACATACTATCCAGGAAGAAAATTTGTGTTGCATAGTGTTATTAAGAAAATGTAAAGCAACAATTATTATAACCTGTTTAATTTACATTTATTGTGTATATTTTGCTGTTAATTAACAGTTTTGTCAGTGATCCGTTTAAGTCAGCATGTTTTCGTCAGGATAAAGAAACTGCCAGAGTAGATTTAAACGAATGAAGGTTTTCAAAAAATATATTTTACTTGGCAATTATTAACGACGCTTCAAACGTTTGCTATTCATCAGAATAATATTTTGATGATGCATGTAAGGATTTTAGTGGAGATTGTGTCCTTCTGGGGTGTGAGATTTCTGCAATAAGTGTAAACATTTTTACAACACGTATGGCCTGAGAAGATACTACACAATTTGTTTCATAGAAAATGGTTGGTAGAGTTAAAAGTTGTTTGTTATTTTTATTGAGACAACTGAAAATGTAAACATAGAACTTATTTTATATAGATTGCAATCAAAGCGGTACTAGAGCGGTTTACTTTTAGTTTCATTTCCAGTTTCGCCCAGATTGGCCATAAACACAACTGTAAGCCATATTTCTCAGCACGTGTTTACTGACGCCTCGTAATGAAAAAGAAAGAACAGAAATGAAAGGAATAAAAGCAACATCTGCAGTTTACGTGATAATTTTCCTAAAATTGTAGGCCTATTGACTATTAATTATTCTTCTATTTCGGCATTTAAACATTGTCTCTCATCGCCTATCCTAACTAGTATTTCTGGTATTTACGAAAGGCCTCTTTGGCAGTGATTTATGGGAGAAAGCGAAAGATCCGAAAGATTATTTTTAAACCCTTCTGTTTCAATCTAAAATGGACAATTTGCGAAAAACAATTAGAGTTTACGTAATTTTTATGATAAATTTTAGGTTTATTGGTTTGAAAAAGTGGAATTGCATTAAAGCTCTATACCGTAATCGAGTAGTTATAATAATCAAAACTGTTTCAAGCTTTTCCAGTAAATTTTGTCAATTTTGTACAAAGCTGCTTGTTTGCTTGTCAGAAATGGCGGATGTATAGAAAGCCTTAATATATAGAAGTAAAGACTGATATAAATATAGTAAAAGGTAGATTAATGATAGTTTAAAATATCGCATAGCTCGAGAGCTTATTAGTGAAGTTACCATGATAACTGAAGGAGAGAGATTGGTCTATCATCCGAAAATGTTCAGGTCATCAATTTGTTTATTTATTTTGAATTTCGCGCAAAACTACACGAGGGCTATCTGCGCTAGCCGTCCCTAATTTAGCAGCGTAAGACTAGAAGGAAGGCAGCTGGTCATCATCACCTACTGCCAACTCTTGGGCTGCTCTTTATCAACAAATAGTGAGATTGACCGTCACGTTGTAATGCCCCACGAGTGAAAGAGCGAGCATATTTGGTGTGATGGAGACTAGCACCCACGACTCTCAGATAAAGAAACCATCTGGCAAATGCTTGGGCCCCATGTCATCGGTTTGTTATGTTTGATTTATTTGTGTCATGAATCTAGGATTAAACACAACTTTATTGTCACTAATCCTTATTAGTTGTAACACGAAGAAAAGACAAGAGTTTATGGTAATTTTGTCTGACACGTATTTCAACGGGCTGAGAAATTTGTTCTTCAAGACTGGTGTTATTTGATAGCTCTAGTCATGAGTAGTTTAATTTTAGAGTATCTTCATAATATACTGTATTGTGCAAAACTGTTACGATAAGATACTATTTTATAATTCTATCCATTTTTGTGACTAATTCTTTCATTCTATGTAACATAAATTTTAAAATTATAGTAATACATCACTGATTCCTCTTGAGAGTTGGATGAACCAGTGTGAGAATACTTTTCATTCTTTAGAATTTTCATATACTTGTACCAAGGATATGTCATAAGGATTCGGTTTGAATGAACATACTGATCTCGTTTAGAGTCTAAAATAACTGTCATGGCGCCCATATTGTGTCTTACCGATACAGAAAGAAGCTAGCATGTGATACCAGTATATGCTAAAAGAAAACAATTTAATAAAACTACACAAATAAACCTTAATAAAACAAGGCTTTAACACTATATATTAAGTTTTGTTGCAATGTCACGGCTCAGAAAAGTGTAAAGAACTTTCAGTAGAGCAGAGACGTCGCATAAAAGCTTTACATGATGCTGGTTGGATTCCTATAACTTGTTCTAAACTTAAAATGCTCCCCAAACACTGTCATGGTAACTCTGAAAATAGGAAAGGAAAAACACTTAAATTCAATGGTTCTGATATTAAGTGTGTTCGTTTATACAGCTTTCGGAACATAAAGAAGACAGTCACTAGTCCCAAACATGAGATGAACGACAAAATTGCAAAAAGGTGTCCAGATATGCAGTATCAAGAAGACTTGATGATAATGGGCTATTCGGTGATGTAGCACTTACAAAAATATTTACTTTGATCTATAGATATTGTCAAGGAACTTTAATTTGCTAAATATAGAAAAACTGGACTGTTGATGATTGGAAAAGGGTGTTGTCGATGATGAGTCCAAATTGGAAATATTTGGTTCGAAGCTTAGGTTGTATGTCGGGAAGTGAAAGGTAAAAGATGCTTACCTCAATACATAGTATCTACCATGAAGCATGTAGGAAGCATTGTGATGGCTTGGGATTGTTTTTGTGCTGAGATAACAGGAGATATTTGCGAAATAGATATAATAATGGACCAGGCCAAGTACCATCAGATACAGATCCGTCATGGTATACTGAGTGGTTTGTATATTATTGGTAAAGAACTTTACTACTACTGAGAAGATAATTGTTTGATTTGAATTTCGCGCAAATGTACTCGAGGACTATCTGCTCTAGCTGTCCGTAATTTAGCAGTGTAAGACTAGAGGGAAGGCAGCTAGTCATCACCACCCAACTCTTAGGCTACTATTTTATCAACGAATAGTGGGATTGACCGTAACATTTTAACGTACGTGTAGTGTGAAGGAGACTCGAGCCCGCAACCCTTGGATTACGAGTCGAGTGCCTTAGCCACCTGGCCATGCTGGACCAAAAGGTAATGAATCCAAACGCTCATACAACCTAATTCCTTAGCTAAGAAAAAAAACTGCCGATCTCAAATAAACTTTATAAGAGTATATTAGAGACACTTGGATTAAAATCCCAAAGAACAATTCCTGCAAAATATTTGTCAAAAGGTTATTTATGATTAAATTCATTTTTGAAACATCATCGCTAATGAATCCATTTTAAACATTATTTTTTATCGCTTTGTTTTCTAGTTTCCACGTTTTTTTAATGTAATGAGTCTTTGCAACTATTGTAAATATATCGAGAGTTTGAAGCTTTCAATGAAGTCAACTGTTACAATTAAAAGAACATATAAGGCCATCTGATGTGTCTACCAATTGGAATCGAATCCCTGATTTTATTAACGTAAATCCAACAGGGAACGAACATAAAGCAATAATTACTATAAAACATTAGCACCAATTCCAAAATTACTATATATATATATATCCTTTGGTAAGCAACATTCTACAGGATAGTGTCAGTTTTTGTTTTACTTATCTAAGTAAAATTGGTTAAATTTGTAATATAGTAATTTAGGTCAAACAGATTGTAGAAACGTAAATATATCTATTTATTTCAAACAAGCTGTTGTGCCTGTCTTTTGTCCTAGGTGGGTATTGTAACAAATACAAAAAAAAATCCCAAGTTTCACCCAATTTACTTACAGCATGACATATTATTACCTCACAAAACGGTTTGCATAATTTTTTTTAAAATTCAGTATTCATATATTTAAAACATGATATACATTGTGCGATGGTCAGAGTAACGTTGTAAGAAGAGGTAGCGAAAATGTAGTAGCGGTTGGTTACACGCTTTTAACACCCAGATTTTAATGTCATTCTACCGTGTTTCATGTGATTAATTAATTGACGTTCATTGGCCGCTAGAGTGTATGTTGAAAGGACCGAAGTTGAAGGGTCACGGCTGAAATTAGGAAGTGAATATAACTCATGAAATAGCTTATGGTCATTTGTAGTAGAAGCTTTAGCTGAGTTTATGTAGTTTTCCAATAGCGGTGCTACTTTTTCATTTCATTCCTTCTCGTGGCGTCATCTATGAGTGTATTTGACATTAATTTACGTCAAAGATACAAAGTGCTAAATAACAGCAATAATGTGGAAGAGGGGGTTGTAAACCACCATAAAATGTCCCTTGTTCCAAGCTATCATCTAACAAATTTTAGTTGAAATTCACCCAGGAACGTAGGAATTGTTAGATAATGGACAGACTTACAGATTTTTGTGCCTTGTATATGTACATATAGTTAAATTATTAAGAGTACAATATGTAGTTGTTTCTGTAGAAATATATGTACATATATGCATTTTTATTTCGTCTAGTAATTGTTACTGTGAGGTTAATAATTTTTATTTATTCTTTTCAAATGTATTATTTTTATTATAGCTTTAAGTTTTCAAGTCTTTAGTTAAGTGCAGACATTGGTTATGGTCTATTGTCTAATAGTCTTGGCAAGAATGCACAAAACTACATTAGTTGTCGCACACACTGATAATCTTCTCAAGACCTAAAAAACTTAATTTTATGAAACATTGTAACTGAAGGAGTTTCAGTTCGCCTCTTTTCAGAATTTTGAAATGAAAGCAGAATTTTTGTATCAACTGTTACCTTATCCGTCAGATTGGAAGGATATGTCAAGTAATGCTGTGCTTTTAAGGTGTAAAGTCTGTGCAATATATGAAGCATTAGTTAGAAGTTTGGACAGTACATGAGAATAAAATACGTAACACGTTCGATAGAATCAAGAACGGTAAAATAATGTGTGTTACTAGACGCATTTTAGATGTGCAAAATTAACAAGTACTTGTTCTGATATAAACATCTAATGGTAGGTATGTGTTTATAAAAAAAATCAAGGACACTTGGACTTAATTACAGTTTTCCTCATCGAAATTTTGTGGCACACGCGCGTGCGTGTGCGCGCGTTAGAAAAGGCAGAAACACGACGTGCTTTATATTGCTTCATTACTCTTTCGTTTTCCAAATGAGGGAGACGGGAACTGCTGGATGATAGAATAGAGGAGATCAGTATTCAGTTTTATTGGTTTAAGAAACCGTGAAACTGTGTTGATTGTTAGTTTTATTGGTGTAAGAGACTCTAGAGCTGTGTGGACTGATAGTTTTATTGGTGTAAAAGACAGTGGAGTTTTGTGGACTGACAGTTTTATTAGTGTAAGAGACAGTGGAGTTCGGTGGACTGATAGTTTTATTGGTGTAAGAGACCGTAAAGCTGTGTGGACTGATAGTTTTATTGGCGAAAGAGACAGTGAAGTTTTGTGGACTGATAGTTTTATTGGTGTAAGAGACAGTGGAGTTCTGTGGACTGATAGTTTTATTGGTGTAAGAGACCGTAATGCTCTGTGGACTGATAGTTTTATTGGTGTAAGAGACCGTAAAGCTGTGTGGACTGATAGTTTTATTGGCGAAAGAGACCGTAAAGCTGTGTGGACTGATAGTTTTATTGGCGTAAGAGACCGTAAGGTTCTGTGGACTGATAGTGTTATTGGTGTAAGAGACTGTAGGTTTATTAATGTAGTATGCTTAAGCATGTTCTTTTTGTAATAACCTAGTCCTTCTTTTTTATCTTGTCGAAAGATACTTCAGGTACTCTTTTTTGTTTTCGTCTCGTCAGGTGAAGGAAAGTTCAATATTTAAGAGATATTAAAAAGTAATAAAAATACGAAGTTTCCGACAAACTGTTTCTTTCAGTTTCGAACTTCCTTCACACCAGAAACATAGAGATATCTTCCGTTACTAAATGTCAAGTGAAGAGTGCACTGTGGGGGAATGACGTAGCTCGCGCGCGTGTGTGTATGCTATTGATTCAGCACAAACAGACGAGACTTCTCCATCCGTGTGAGGCGGACGTTGGGAACATTCAGCTACACTACACCTGGTAAGCAGGTATTCTACTGTGCTGAGAATCGGTGCTCAGAACACAAGCGTTCAAGACTGGATGTTAACGAAATAGCTTAGACTAGACTGTATATCTTTCTGTAGAAGAGAGAGAACCCTTCCATAACCGTTGTTTACTCTACTATGTATTTTCACTCCTATAATGAGCCTTCTACACCTTTATATAGATTGAGACAAGTATAAGATATTTCTTTAAAGAGCTTAGCAGCCCGGGATAAAATACTATTAGAACAATAGGATAATGTTTGAAACTTCCTTACGAAAATGTTCACGCTTTGAAAGAAACCTTTTAAACAATAGAATTGAGGAACGAGTCAGTTAAGTATTCCTTGTACTTAGTTGTGAATCCTTCTTGCTTTTAATTGTTTTGTGTTCAAAGTGGTCTTAGTCCATGCTTAGAACATTAGTGCTTGTATCTGACGTTTCGCCAAATAAAAAACAAAAAACGATATGTTACTTCGAAAGAACGATGTATCAGTTTTCAATGATTATTAGAAGATTTTAAGTTATCAAGTTACTCTAAAGGTTTGCGATATTTCTACATAAGCTGTGAAATCTTCACTGTATTACAATGTTGGAGTTAAGGGTAGGTGGAACAACTGGTTCTTCTCTACGTCAGGAAGTTCTTCCCTCGAATACAGGATCTGTCAACACCATGACAACCACTCTAACGATGGTAACAGCTAGTTCGGAAACAACTTCTAGGCAAGATGTAGCGTCATGGGAAATATCAGGGCCAAAATCTACAGACAGTATTGTAACCATGGCAACAACTTGTTCAGAAATCTCTTCTCGACATTATATTGCACCTTGGAAAATGCCTGAAGCAAAATATATTGACAGTATGCAGGCTTCAGCAACCATGGTAGCAACTTGTCAAAAAAACAATTATTTAGTCCAGCAAGATACACCGTCAAGTAGAATACCAGAAACGAGACTTACTAACAGTACTGTGACCATTGTTTCCAGTAAAAAAGAAAAATCTTGCGAACTTTCACTGAAAGAATGTGTTGGTGAACAGAAGTGCAAAGAAATGTTTCATTCAGAGAAATTTAAAGAGCAAGAATACCCTAATAATAGGATTTCTAACTTTACAACAACGTCTAGTGTGTCAAGCTTCACTCTACCGGAACCAAGAGAAAGTATACACATTCCAAGGACTTACTTTCTTCGACAGGAATTGGAACTCGCTTCTAATTCTCCACAGAGAAGAGAGCGACATACAGGAAACACGTCTTATTTAGCTTCAAGAGCCCAGGGTTCTGAAACGGTTTTTTCTGAGAGCTCAGATTCACGTAGACTAGACAGAATGAATACTGAGAGTTCATATACGTTTATTAATAGCTCATCCTCTCACGATCAAGGAGATCTTCAACCTCAAAAGCATTATTGTTCGAATATTCATAATTCTGGTCATCCCCGAACCTCTGCTTCCCAAGAAACTACCATGTATGAAGAAGACATGCCTGTTATAATGAGACGACGTGGATTGATGATGCGTGTGAGGATTGTTAGTGTAGATTTTGATATGCCCTCTGACCCAACAACTCATTCATCTCTACCTCAAACACCCCTTCATAATCAGGTAAGTGTGTTAGCTGGGATACCTCTGATACACTTAAACAGCTGAGTGTAAATGTTTTTAGATTTACCTCAGACACATAAAAACTAGACATACTTTAGGATTTCTCTAAGCACATTTGCACGGTGAATGCATACTGATCATATTATCAGGTAAAGATGGTAATAGATGAATCTTTCTGATTTTCATAGTGGCATAATACACAGTCTGTTGAACAGAATCATCGTTATCGAAGACTCTACTTTAATTGATTGCTCAAAAACATATAGGTTCTTAATCTCTCAAATTACATAAGCCACATAATGTACGAACTATTTTCTATCTATAGTTTCAACATCTTGATCACAGAGAAATTGGTAGCTTTACCTTTTTCTTCGTACGGAATAGCATAAATACCCATTTAATTTTTCAACTGTTTGAGGTATGCGTTGTTTGAATGGATATGTTTTGAATGTACCTATTTTCACGCGACTTGTATCACTTTTCCAGGTGAAAATCTTCTTGGATAAGCAGTATACTGCTGTCTGAGGCACGCAAACAGCTTTGGCTATTGACCTTCGCGTTCCTGGATTGTTATTTGTTACAAGATACTGTATTTTGCTTACCATACCAGGATTGAGACTTATTGCAGATTTCTTTCTGGGTAGTCCTGCTTCCTCTTGTTTATTCATTTGTTTTCAGGTACTAGTAAATAAGAGGTATATGCCTGTCTTGGAGTTATAAATTCCTGATGTAAACACATCTTTATAATCTGAGTACATAAATACTTTGCGTCATAAAGGCTTTCCCAAAAGCGATCCACTTTCTGTTACAACAATTACGTATTAAAATGCCAAACACTGTCAAAATGTATTTTTGATACATTCAGTTCCATTATGACGTTATATCAACTGTAATTATCACATGACTAATTCATTTATATATTCAAAATCGTTCATGATTATACTTTCAATAATTACGTTTATTGGAATGCTTTACTGAGGCTAATCGACAATGCTTAAAACCTTAAAACAAGCCGAGTATTATCCTGATCTACAGCTGTGCGATTAGTGGTATTTAGTAAATGATTAGTACATTACGCTCCAACAACCAAGCAAAAATAAATAAACGTATATATATCAGTTCTTTATCCTCTTACTTACTGTAACGTGGCACTAGTTTTCCTACTTTTTTGCATTGATTTGTTTATTTTAAGTAATTTTCTAATTACTCTTAATTTCATATGGTAGGCCTATTTTGAACGTCATCATTAAAAACATTTTTTCTAACAAGTTTTATGAATATCTTTCACGCAGCAGGCATCGACTAAACATTACTACAAAATCGCCATTGTTTGTTTTCTAAACATACAGTAACCCCTTCTGTAATTCAAATGAATTGATAAGTAAGTAATGAAAACATGTTTTATTGTCATGGTGAAGGGTTGTAATGCTTTTATTTAAAATATGTCGCAGTTACAATTACAAGTAATTAACTAGTCGGCTAGACAAGTTATTTATGTAAGTTTTTCTAATAAAATAAACACAAAAATAATATTCAATACATATTTGAGTCATCACAATATTTTTCAATCACTTCCATACTCTTTAAATAATAAACATACCTAATTTGATGATAATATTATTTTATTTGAACATAATAAACAAATCGTGCTTACAAACATTTAAACGCATTAAAACTATGTTATGTTTAATAAAAAGTCTAAACACCGTATTTGAAAAAAGAATCAAGTCTCAAACAAGATACCTTAAGGCTTTGATTTGTATGACCTGTGTATAGGTAAACTACTTTAACCTGATGATGACAAAATCATATCCAAATATTATGTATCTGCGACGGTATTAGAGTTTAATAAAGATTTCTTTGTTACCCATTCAACCTCTCTCTAAACTGTATAAGCTTCTCATTAAAGACAATTTCGGTAGCTTTCAAACAGACGTGATTTAACACACAAATAGTTTCACAATTCACAACGAAAGGAACGTTTACAAAAACTATGAAAAAACTCTTAAAGCTATACATTTACTTTATTAACACGCGTTTGGCTAGTCCTTGCTCAATCCATCCGTACTTAAAGTTTCCTTATAGTTGCTTTCAAAGCTTTGTTTTATTAATAAATTATTAAAACACTTGACGTGCAAGATTTCAAAGAAGGTCTTACAATAGCAGAGTGAAACGCTTCAAAGTCAAGAAACGGATAATGTATTCTCAAGGGACTGTAGTTCTCGAAAGGAAATAGACAAATAGGTTGTTTTGTTTACAGACAAAACTCTTTGCAGCTGAGTAAAAGTGAAAATATCAGTTTTGTTTTTCATGAATTTCACCATATAAGCATCAGAATGTAACCAATATCGATCTTAAAATGTTTGTGAATTAAAATTGGTTTAATACTTAACATTAACAAGTAAAATTGCCTTAAAAATTTGTGGCGTAAATATGTGACAAAGCTATTATTCTGCAGATACAGTAATTTAGAAGTAATTTATTTTGTTTATTCTAGGGCCCAGCATGGCCTAGCGCGTTAAAGCGTGCGCTTCGTAATCTGAGGGTCGCGGGTTCGCGTCCGATTCGCGCCAAACATGCTCGCCCTCCCAACCGTGAGGGCGTTATAATGTGAAGGTCAATCGCACTTTTCGTTGGTGAACGAGGACCCCAAGAGTTGGCGGTAAGTGGTGATGACTAGCTGCTTTCCCTCTAGTCTTACACTGCTAAATTAGGGACGGCTAGCACAGATAGCTCTCGAATAGTTTTGGGCGAAATTCCAAAAACAAACAAATTGTTTATTTTAAACTGTTATATCTGAAAATGTATCACAGGTGCAATGTACTACAAAACCTTTAACAACCTGAAATCATTCGATTAATAGCATTCTACAAGTTTTTTTTTTTCAACGTGGCCCGGCATGGCAAGTTGGATTGCGCTCGACCCCCAATCTGGAGAGGTCATGAGGTCATATCCCCGTACCACTAAATATGCTCGCCCTTTCAAATGTGGGGGTGTTATAATTTTCGGTAAATACCAATATTCGTTGCTAAGGGAGTAGCCCAAGAGCTGGCGATGGGTGGTGATGACTAGCTGACTTTCCTCTTGTCTCACATTACTAAATTAGGGATAGCTAATGCAAATATCCCTTGTATATCTTTGCGCGAAATTCATAAACAATTTCCCCAACAAATTTCAACAAGTCTATTGTACTGAAACTACTGAATTTGTGTTGATGAAAATAAATGCATCACTGCTTTGTAACACTTTAAACAATGAATTTTATGAGAAAATGTGTAAAATTTATCAAAATATCAAAAACAAGTTTTTGGCTATAGATCTGCATGATCTGTAAGTTAGACAAAGGAATACTTCTTTCATTGTTTTAAATAAAATTATATTTAAAAAATGTACACAAATCAGTGCATACAATTTTGTCCCCAGAGGCACCATGGTATGTCTGCGAACTTATACCCGTGGTGGGGAAAGCACAGATAGCTTTTTATGTAGCTTTGTACATAATAAAAATCAAACAAACAAACAAGCATGCTATTTGAAAAACAATACTAACGTACAGATAAAATAAAATAAAATATGTTTGTTTCTAGTTAAACACAAAGCTACATTGGTTGTTTGTGCCGTGCCAACTTGGACATCAAAACGCAGACTTATCGGTGTGTCATTTGCAACCTCGTAACTACATATACTTAGTAACTTTAGTAATAAATTCAATTAGAAAGCCTACGGAACATTATGAGTAGCTCAGTTGTACAATAATTCCCTAGTTTCAAAGCTCCTATCTTTATTTCTAGTAATGTATGGAAATAAAAACGCTTAAAGACAAACATTTCTAATTTTATAATTAAATATTAATAATTATATTAAGAAAAATTGTTTGTTTGTAGTTAAGTATAAAATTATACGTTGGGCTATCTGTGCTCTGCCCACCACGAATATTGAAACCTGGTTTGTAGCGTTGTAAGTCCAAATACACACCACTGTGTCACGTGAAGGTTAAGGAAAAAAAAAAGGTCTAAACCTAAATTCTTATTTTACGTTGCCTGTTTACAGTTTTACTCGTCACTTATAGAACCATAACATACACATTTTCGATTAATTTGGACGTCAACAATACGAAAACAACTTTTTCACGAATGTTACAGCTTCCAAACAATGAAACATCAATTCTCTAACAAGTATTTGTTATAACAGCTGCAAGTGTCCTGAGTATTAATACGATGAAAACAAATCTCTGCAGTCTAAAGTGCATACAAGTATTGTTTGATTGTCTGGAAGAACTCAAGGCGCGAAAATTTACATGGCAACGTTAATTGTCGTTTACATAGTTATATCTAAGAAATAATCAATTATTGGCTGAGACTGTAAACGAGTTGTTATAGACCGACTTCAACAAATCGATATAATCACTCAGCTCTACTATGATTACACGTTTTTACCAGATGTAGACAAATATCACCACTTGATTTTGTTAGTATGGTTTATCCAGGTGGATGTCTATAACAAAATTTACTTTTTTATTTTTTAACTATGGTCAAACACTATTTTCCTGAGAATGAATTGAACTTCTGACTATGATCACATAATTTACTCGGAATACACACTGAAAACTTTTTAGTTTGTTAAAATTTATAAGTTTCACATGTTTTGTTCCCTTACGAATATCTCCTCAGACTGATAATAAGGTCAAGTATTTTTATCCTATCTTAATAAAAATGTAAAACTACTTGAAGCTGCTATTAGGTCTGATGTGTTTGTCTCTGATACGTATGTAATTAAACAAAATAAATTTGTTTCTGGAATCAAATGTTTCACCTCTCGTTCAAATCCATTTGTTGTTCATTGGTTTTTGTTAGCTCTGGGCACATAATATGTTGTTTGATATCTTAAAGCTCTTGGAGTTCCCAAAATTCATCTTTTGTTTTCTTCACCCCCCCCCCGAACGTTGGAAAAAGTTTTTCCTGTGATTATCTTTTGTTCAGAAAAAAACTTAAGTTAAATCTTTTAACTTCTGTTTTCTAACACACCAGTTTAAAGATATTTATCAAAACTGTGAAATGTTTCAGATACTCTGTAATTATAACTTTATAATAATATCACATTAATTCTTACATTGTCTGAGACTAATGCATCAGTAACACTAATTCTCATACTGAACATTTGTGGTGATGTATTGATGTTATTAAGACGTAGCGGTTTATGAAATATCAAATACCTTTTGAAACTGTTGAGCATGTAGAGGTCCTCTGAGTAGTGTTTTATGGTGATATGAGCTTCAAAATACTAGTATTTTAATACCTTCATGATAGATTATCAATCTTATCCAATCGGAGACACGTGGACAAAAAAATTATTTTAACAAAAGTTTTAATTGATGGTCCCTTAATTCACTATGCCTAACCTAATATGGAACGGAGGTTATGACGTCAGACACTAAACAGCAAGTGTATAGCCAAAGCAAATATCACTTCTCAATTCACTTACGTATAAAGTTCACATTTGACAGGAACTCTTAAGTTTAAGCAGAAGAATGGATTGCTTATTTTGAACAGCGACATAAAGTAAGCGTAGTTTCTAAAGAACGAAATAGAAGTAACATTTGTTGCTTCTACGTTTGAAGATATTTTTGGTGTGAGAAAAAAATTGGAAGTGGATTCGTAATTTTTTCAAATCTTCCTTTCTTAGCAAGACACATATTTGCTATTTATTTAGTTTATGGCACTGCACAACTGCAAAAAAAAATATTTCTTCTATTTGGTTGTTGAATTTCGCGCAAAGCTATACGAGGGCTATCTGTACTAGTCGTTCCTAGTTTAGTAGTGTAAGACAAGAGGGAAGGCAGCTAGTTATCCCCACCCATCGCCAACTCTTAGGCTACTCTTTTACCAACACATACTGGGATTGCCCGTAATATTATAACACCTCCACGGCTGAAAAGGCGAGTATGTTTGGTGCCAGCAGGATTCGAACCCGCGACCCTCAGGTTACGAGTAGAACACCATAACCCACCTGGCCCTGCAGGGCTTCTTATATTTGGATGCTCAAGAAAGTGATGACAGAATTTTGTAACGTAAGTAATGTGTGAAATTGTACGAGTCATTCTTGAGACTAATTAAAGTTTTCTGTAGTTTTAAGTTGATCGTCGGCGCCATATTTTAAGTGTTCGAGTGCCAAAGCGTAACCTTAAAAGTGTAAAACCATATGACCATTGATGACCATGTTTGGTTTATACATGGATGAAACATTTGGAAATGCATGAATGTTAGATCAAAAATCTTTGTAGTTCTTTTCCTTCGTCATCTTATTCGTTTATTAGACCAAAACATGTGTGATGGTACAAGCACTACACATGTAAAAAAACACTTCAATAAACATACTTTTGAATGTTTTCCAGAGAGGGGTGTAAAAGTCATCTTGAAGTTAAGACGCTCTTTATGACACAAAAATCAAGTTTTATCGAAATGCAACGTAATAGAAAAAAAATTTAAAGCACTGTTCGTTAAAGTTTCTTGGACGTATCGCAGAAATCGAGTTTCTGTCTTCTGCACTTTTTACACTTAAAAGATTTTTTTCTTTAGACAAAAGTTAGTACCAGCTTAGAACCTATTAAGATTTTTTGTGTATTGTTATTATTATCGGTAGCATGATGACTTAGTTTAACTGTTCGACTACTGAAATTGGGGAAAAAATAACACGACACTTTTAAGAAAAGGTGTTGCATGTAATGTTATTGACTTATAGCCGTGAGGTATATTTTTCACCAAATCAGCTTTTATGTCGTCCTATTGACAATATCCAACGTTTTTATTACAATCTATGCTCGAATTAGTTTATTACTTGGTCTGTTTAATAGAGAAAGTTCTTTGAAATACTTGCGATGTTTTGTTTGTTTTTTTCCGGAATAATATACGTGGCTTTGTTTTAAAATGTTTTGGATGGACACGAAAGGAATCATTCGAATACTTTGGCTGATGGCTTTCTGACGTTACCTGAGGATTAGTGTATGAGTGATTTGTAAACACATAGGCGCAGGCTACCGTTCAAAGGACCACAAGAAACAAACCTCTTAATCCGAAAACTAAGTATAAAACAATTTTCTTTTTTGAGAAGCCTGCAACAATACGGCGCTTTCGTCATATAGATAGTAATCTTTAAAGAACTCTATCCGTTTTCTTATGCAGTACTGTACAAAGAAAGAATGATGAATTACTGAACATTGAATCAGAATTCCAACGTGTGTTTGGGTTCATTATTTATTTTTCTTTCAGTATTTTACCTTGTAGTCGCTTTTATTGGAGAACTACACGGAAAAATGAAAATCTCTAAGAAAGCTTTGAACATTTTAAATTCCTGTGTAAAATCAGAATAATGGAAACACACAAAGAAAGATTGTTCCTTTAACTTTGAATTACATATGGACGATCGTCAATAATTTATTAATGCTTTTTGACTAGTTTTTTGCATTTTGTCAATGTTAGATGGCACTGGTTCTAATAAGTACTCAAGCTATCTTTCATCATTACTTCAGCAATGCTTTTGTCTCTTTAATTTTTATATTAATATTTCAAGAAACCTTATTGACATCAGTTTCTTTCATCAATCTAACAACAACACTTGAAAACTTGGTTTTTGTACTGAAATTTCAAAATAAAAAAAAGGTTTGGCTACACTAGCTTCTGGTCTGTATATCACAGTAATTTTTTGTCTTTCTACTTTTCTTTCAGTGTATATCGATGTTCGATTACTGTAGTTTATTCTTAATATATTACAACAATTACACAGGTCTGCGATTATTTTGTTGTCTTGAAATTTTTACTTGTTCTAACGGTAATTTCTGTAATCTTAATCAGAAAATAGTATCCATTTTCCACCATCACGTGCAGATTTTTTTAA
The DNA here is from genome assembly GCA_011833715.1 of Carcinoscorpius rotundicauda. Classification (NCBI taxonomy): domain Eukaryota; kingdom Metazoa; phylum Arthropoda; class Merostomata; order Xiphosura; family Limulidae; genus Carcinoscorpius; species Carcinoscorpius rotundicauda. The sequence continues at coordinate 51,872,407 of CM022399.1, read as the reverse complement.
CAAAACGATATATATACTTTTACATAAGTGAATCATTTTTATCCAAATCTGGTTGTATTTTGTTATGCTTACTATGTTGACAACAACTGGCTATACATTTATCTATACCAATCATGACGTGAAAGTCTTATCAATCGTTCCATTACCCACGAGAAATACACCACTGGTATACAAACAGTTAACAGACAGAACGACGTGCCATTTCTGGACAGTATTTGTTTATGCGTGCACTTTGACGTTGTATTTTTTCTTTGCAATATTACTTATTCGTCGCTATGTCAACAAGATGTTTTCTAAACGAGCTAAACATATTTCGTTATATTTGTGTTAAGTTTTTGTTGGGTCTCAGATTAAAAAGTTGACTTTGGATGAACAGCTCGAAAGGACAATGAAGAAAGTTTTTTTAACAGCGTGGATTACCTTTAAAGACGTTAATGACAAATTTTTCTAGGACCCAAATTACTGAATTATTGTCAATAACATGCTAGATAAATTCAAAGAATTCAATTGTAATATGAACTTAAAAGTTCATTTCTTACAGTCCGGCATTGACTATTTCCCTGAAAATAGCGGTGCCGTCAGCGAAAATGAGGCAAGGTTTCATCAAGACATCAGTGAAATGAAGAATAAGTGTTAGGGAAGGTAAAACATCACTATGATGGCTGATTACTGCTGATCATTGAAATGAGATGCTCCAGACGCAATACATAAAATGAAGACCACAACACGTAGTTTTGAGACTAAAATACGTAAAATTCACACACAGAAGTCAGGATGAATGAGGATATACATTCGTTTGACATCATTAGTTTTCTTGTATTTTTTATTCAAACATAATAATAAAACATGTTCATTACGGTAAACGAAATAATAACTTTTGCTTGTTTTTTTCCCTATTTGTAAAAAAAAACTATTACTTGATAAAAAAAATTGATATTATTTGCGTAACTGAATAACGATGGATCTGCTACTAAAACTAAAAATTTGTGAAGTTGAAATTCGCAGGCCTTGGTAACTCGGACTGCTAGTTTCATTTTATTACATTACCAGTGTTTGAAAATATTAGGTTCTCGTGAGTGTATCTCAACGGCGTTTCATTCCACATGTTTTCTCTCAGTATATCACCAGTGTTTCATGATATTATGTTTTTATCAATATATTCCGGTATAGTTTCATTCCGCATGTTCCGCCTCAGTATATTAACAAAGTCGATAACGCGACAGTGCTTTACATTCTGTTTCAGTACCCCTGCGATAGCGACGAGAAACTAGTATCGTGCGACTAGTTCATTTTCAGTATATCAACAGTATTTCATGTAGATAGTTTAATCTCTGTATGTTAATATATGTGGATGGTTTTTATCAATATGTAAGAGTATTGAAGTAATATGTTTTGTAAGAGTTTCATGGTGATAAGCAGAGCTGTATTAATACTCTTTTTCAATTTTCAAAATTAAGTAACTTATAAATCACTACAGCTTGAAAACCTACGTAAAATTGTTGAACTCCTCAGTTCTGATTTATGCAATAACAACAAATTAAGTTGTACCACACTGTAATTTATTTCTCAGTTCAGCTCCCTTTATATAGGCTAGATAAATCACAATTAATTCTTGAAAATTAAAAGATCATAACTTAAATAGACGGTCGGCCACTTTTTCAACAGGAACTAAATATTATGATAAACGAAAATTGAGCGACGAATAACATAGTACAATATAAATGAACAGCGTAGGAAAGAAAGCTTAAGATATGGCGCACGAAGGATTCCGAAGATACAAAGAATATCAAAGCCAGCTCACGCAATGTACCTCGCGAAGAATATATTAACGTGCTCTGCTTCTATGTTACCACTAAAATAACACACGGAGGAACCAGTTTATTAAGGGAAGTTTAAATTTGGCTGAACTCCTATCCCCAAGGATCTCTATTGTGTGGTGAAGAGTAAATGACGAAACTGATTGCCTTTTCTGATTGCCGTGTTTAATGTAGATACAACTTTGTAAAGGTCAAACTGTACTGAGGACGAACCAATAGCTAAATAAGTTATCTGTTTCACATTGTTCACAATTCTTTGTACTATATACTTATGAACTTCTGTCTGTATCATTATTAAATTACTTAACCTTATAAAGAAAGTATTGTTGTTGTTTAAAATTAAGTACAAAGCTACACAATGGGCTATCTGTGCTCTGCCCACCACGGGTATCGAAACCCGGATTTTAGCGTGTAAGTCCGCAGATTTACCGCTGAGCCACTGGGGGGCATAAAGAAAGTATTATATATCCTCATTAAAGTGCTTGTTTTATATTATTGTATATTTTTTTCTGATACTTTGTTTAAAAAGTAAATTGTCTCACATATTAACAAAACTTTTTTGTAATATTGGCATAGTTTGTCCTTCTTGAGGACTAGAAATCCACTTGAAATAAAAATGTATCTCAGATTTCACATACATAACACAGTTTGTGTTTTGCATTATTATTAAAGAAATATCCTACTTCACATAGATGAAACACGTAGATATAGTATGCATTAAATCTCATTGAATTGTACTTATGAACGATAAGCCTGGCATGGCCAAGCGCGTTAAGGCGTGCGCTCGTAATCCGAGGGTCGCGGGTTCGCGCCCGCGTCGTGCTAAACATGCTCGCCCTCCCAACCGTGGGGGTGTATAATGTGACGGTCAATCCCACTTTTCGTTGGTAAAAGAGTAGCCCAAGAGTTGGCGGTGGGTGGTGATGACTAGCTGCCTTCCCTCTAGTCTTACACTGCTAAATTAGGGACGGCTAGCACAGATAGCCATCGAGTAGCTTTGTGCGAAATTCCAAAACAAACAAACAATGAACGATAAAATTTTAAATGTTAAAAAGCAAACTATGCATCAATATACATGTTTCTCTCTTTATTTGCCCCCCAGTGGCTCAGCGGTATGTCTGCGGACTTACACGCTAAAATCCGGGTTTCGATACCCGTGGTGGGTAGAGCACAGGTAGCCCATTGTGTAGCTTTGTGCTTAATTCAAAAACAACAACAACAACTCTCTTTACTCTAACAACTTGATCTGTGCCTGAAGTTTGTTGTTAATAAAGAGCATAATGTCACAAAGAAATTTTAGTTTCGATTTTGTTTATTTCGACAACAAAGCTACACAAAGACCCTCTGTGCTCTGCTCATTTTTAGCTTCGAAAAATTGCGGACCTCCCCCTGAACCACTTGGAGGAGGCGTGAAAGAAGAACATATTGCCGTATTAATGGTTTAAAAAAGATAATATTTTAGTAAATAAGTGAGCTTCAGCTAGTAAATCGTATTTCTAATGTGCATTTATGTTAATAAAGTTTAAATATTAGATATCATTCACGAATTTTTACTTCAGAATATGCTCTTCTCTCACAATACAATCAAAGAAGTTTGTAACGATATTAAAGAGGTAAGTTTTAGCTGGAAAAATAAATTCCTTAAGAGTTTCTTTTCCAATGAAAGCGTTTAGATATGTTTACTTGAAAAGCTACACGAAACTATCTTCTCCACCTCCAACCATACACAAATTTGCTGAATGGCAATCTGAATCATTGTTTTATGTCGTTTATGTCACTTATAAAAACTAGTTTTTAGTTGAATATTATACCTTATATGATATGTTATCACTGTATAACTACAATGCTATATTTTATTGTAATTTTACATTGAAACTGTATTACGTGAATGATCGTCAGCATAAAAACAAACTTCCTAGAATTTACACATGAGTTTATTCCTGATGTGTTTTTTTGTCCTTTGTTGACCATTTATGATTCTTATTTTACTTAGAAAACACATTCAATATTTATTATTTATGACGGTTAACAGCCGAATCTCCTGCAAGTTTGTAACATACCGTAACCTTGCTTTAGTCAGAACCTGTAACTGTTAGCTAGAAACGTGAACAAAAATACGATAATATTAGAATACATTGGAAAAATACTAACCGGTATTTTTAGAAAATAAAGAGAGAAAAGAATAACCGGTTTTGTAGTAAAGCTAAAGGTGAACCAGAAGAAAACAATTTTGTTTTGAAATCTAAAGAGAAAAATGAATAACCAGTTTTGATTGAAAATTACAGGGAAGAAAAATGTAAATTACTGGCTTTCGGAATATAAGAGGGATATCTGTCCCTAATTTAGCAGTGTAAGACTAGAAAAAAGGCAGTTTATCATCACCACCCACCGCCAACTATTTGGGTACTCTTTTACCAACGAATAGTGGGATTGATTGTCACATAATACGCCTTCACGGCTGAAAAGGCAGGCATGTTTTGTGTAACGCGGATTCGAACCCGCGACTTTCAGATTACGAGTCGAGTGCCTTAAGCATTTGGCCATGCTAGACCGAAAAGGTAAATGAAGAAAGAGTTAAATTCAACACCATTGCGTAGTAGCTTTAAAACATCCATATGACATTGTTTTTTTCAAAACTTGTAAATTTAACCCATATTAAAACAAGTTGTTTGTCTTAACTTAAAAACAATATTTTTTTTTAAATATGTAAAAATATTATATCCTGCTATGAAACTAGCATCAGTCGTATTACCAGTTTAGGAACATTATTATACAAATATTTCTAAATTTCATTTTCTATTCTATAATAACAGGGTAAAACTCCAGTTTATAATAATATTTTTAAGACAATGATTTACGTTTCTCCGAGCTCATACGTTTCATCCACCCGCAAATAAGAGACAGTTATAATTATGTAATTTACACTAGAACTAGGGTAATCACTTTTTAGGTAAACCTTCTGTTTGCTAGGTTTCTAATTGGTGTTTTTCAAACTCTTTTTATAATTATGTTTTCCAAAACATAAATGTTTATTTATATTTCAAGATAACAATATTAACAACGATATATGTAAACCATTCAGAAATTGTTGGGATATTTCAGCTTTCAGTGTATATTTTACAGTGTAATTCATTAACAACATACGTGTTATTTGTTTACGGATGGGCGTAGTTTCTAGATCGTAATTTTCTATCCCCTCCTCTCTAGTGACTAAGCAAAGTATCTGTGGATTTTTAAAGCAAAGAATTGGGCTTCGATAGTTGTTGTGGATACAGTACAGATCGTGTAGCTTTAAGTAAATGCAACAAATAGAGAACTTTATGGCCATTAAAACAACTTACTTAGGTAAGGTTTCATTTTATACTATACGATACATATATATATATATATATAGGCTCCCTGCTAGTACAGCGGTAAGTCTATGGGTTTACAAAGCTAAAATCAGGGATTCGATTCCCCTCGGTGGACTCAGCAGATAGCCCGATGTGGCTTTGTTATAAGAAAACACACACACATATATATATATACATTGATAATGAGCTAATTTTATCCCATGTTTTTTAAAAAGACGTTGCACATTTATCAAGGTGTTATCTGTTATTAATAAATCTTTCTGGTCATCAGTTCTACTGTTTTCCTTATCAACATTAACGTTTTATTTTGATGATCTATTTACATTCTATTTAGCTTCTGTAGAGCTACATATTCCATCAGAACTACCACTGTATTATTCTCGCTTTTAACTACAAGTCTGTTTTTATTTTTATTTTTCAATTTTTCCAGTCTGAAACATACGTCATTTGTTTTTTGTTTTAAATTTTGCTTTCTGTACCACGTGCCTTTTATTTTTTAACTTTCCCACTCTATAGCATGTATATTTTTCTTTAATTTTCCGCTTTGAAGCAGGTGCCCTCTTTCATTTTTAGTTTTCTAAACTGAACTACGAATCCTTCTTTTTTTTTAATCTGCTCCACTGAAGTAGGGACACTCATAATACTCACGTGCATACACAGATCTACCTATCTCAGATACACATACATATATGTATGTTATATATTAGGTTAAGGAGAGTTATTTTCTTTATTGTAGCGTTAAATGAGTAGAAGATTGTAACTTATTTTGACTAAGCATTGAAATAAATATTTAAAATAGAAAGGTTCATTGTACTTGAAGCTTTTATGTAGAACAGGCTGAAGTTAAACAACCTGAAAGGTGGATATACATTTAAAAACTGTTTGATTCTCTTAAAATAAAAAGGTATGGTTATGTTTATCTCTTTATTTAAGAAAATTACATTTGAGAAATTACTATAATGTGTTTATATGGATCTCTTATCCACCAGAAATCTTCCATATCAATTATGAACCTTACTGTCAACACTTGGGCCACTCTTTTATCAACGATTAGAGGGATTGGACGACACATTATATCGACTCCAGGGCTGAAAGGGCAAGCATGTTTGGTGTTACGGGAATTCGAATCCTTCACCGTCAGATTGCGAGTCGAGCACCCTAACCTTGTGGATAGTGGAAGTTGAAATAAACAACCCTATATTTCTACGTCTCTACCCTTTAAAAGAAGTATCATATTTGTAAGGCTCTTCGGCCAACTTTGGAAATGTTTGTTTGTTTTTGAATTTCGCACAAAGCTACTCGAGGGCTATCTGTGCTAGCCGTCCCTAATTTAGCAGTGTAAGACTAGAGGGAAGGCAGCTAGTCATCACCACCCACCGCCAACTCTTGGGCTACTCTTTTACCAACGAATAGTGTGATTGACCGTTACATTATAACGCCCCCACGGCTGAAAGGGCGAGCATATTTCGCACCACGGGGATGCAAACCCGTGACCCTCAGATTACGAGTCGCACACCTTAACGCGCTTGGTCATGCCGGGCCTTTTGAAATGCTTTGTTACAAGTTGCATCATGTTCAAGCACTGATTTTGTGTTGCAATTATTGTCAATACCGTAGTAACTGATGAAATACACTTCACTCTTTTTGAAAGTTTCAACATTAATCGTTTTAAGATAGCTCCTATAATAAATAAAGGCTTATAATAGGGTGAATAATTTATGGCCGTTGTCGTTTTGAATTAAGCACAAAGCTACACAATGGGCTATCTGTGCTCTGCCCACCACGGGTATCGAAACCCGGATTTTAGCGTGTAAGTCCGCAGACATACCGCTGCGCCACTGGGGGGCAATGGATACCCTGTATAACCACTTCATTCATCATACCTAACACCAGTTGCGGACATACCTCTAGTCACAGACTTCAAGGATGCCAACATGCCAGATGAAATACGTGTCGTAACTGTACTATTTGCGTCACACGGATACAATGTATTTTTAGCACTGAATGAATACATTTTGGACAGTTGACATTAGGCCATAGTGTCGCTCCTGATGGCAAAATGTGACAACTGCGGTGTTTCCATTCGCATGACACCCTTACACCCGTGTTTGTGCGATATGACACGCTGTACAGCAAAATGTTCTTTACAGTCGCGCTGTATTTGAAAGCGTAGTTAATTAACTCTCCACTAAGTGGTGCACTGTCCTCTCAGAACGACACCCCATAAGTTAAAAGAAATGTGCACAAAGATCATTAGATGTAATTCTTCACCACGCATCAGTTCGAAACTAGTGCTAACTTATTTATCCTTACCACTAGAGAAAAACAACTACAAAAGTTCTAGTATACCTTAAGAACATTAGCATATATGTATGCACACACTCAATGGCAACAACAAAAGTTTGAGGATACTTTAAGAGCACTGACATATGTGTTTGCACACAAACAACAAAAACAACAGTTTGAGGACACTTTAACAACACTAATTTATATGTATGTACACACAACAAGAAATGTTTAAGGATACTTTAATATCACTAACATATATGTGTGCACACACAATAACAAATGTTTGAGGATACCTTAACAACACTAACATATACGTATCTATACATACAGCAATAAAAACAACAACAAAAGATTGAAGATACTTTAACAACACTAACGTACATATATATTACACACATATACACACGTGTATATGCATATATGTTGGCGCACACAGTAGCTACAGGTTTGAAAGTATCAACATTGTAATAACATTACATCAACGTGCTTGGTTGTTATGGTAACAGTATCGTCACTAACATATGCCTTACGAGCTCTCTAATGAGGTTAGAAGACCCATTCCTCTGTTATTCAGCATTGCTAGTTTTCCTTCTCTTGTTACACTACGACGTTTGAATGCGTAGAGTAATTATTAACCATGCATAACATTATATTACCAATGGTTTCAGACTAGATTAAAATTTTTAGACGTGACAACAGGTATGCAGTACGTCTTAATATAAACCTGACAGACATTGAACTTCTCAGTTAAGATTTTTTATGCTTTCAATCGATTATCGTTGTTTCCCGCTTAGCTTTGTAGGTGTCACAGAAATAGTTGTACATAGAATCTGGATTTATGTATGTTGTTTATATCAAACTGGAGTTGTCTGTTTTGGCTTTGTTGTGTTATATTAACTGAAACAAAAATCTTATGTTGCGTAAAACGCAATTAACGAATTTTTGTAATGATCTAGACATACAACATGAAAAGATTAGGAATGTAATTATTTTCGTACTATTCATACTATCTCGAAAACTTCTTGAAGTATTTCTTGATATTTATCGCTTCAACACCCACACAGATCGAAAAAGATCAGATATTTAAAATATTTGGTGCTAGCTTACCGTAGACAAGTGGTGAAGACATGCATTTAATAAAACTTATGAAAAGTAAACAACAACAACAAAACAGTTACGGGTCTTTTATCAGCCCTAATTGTGCTATTATAACAGCTTGTTTTTCTCGTCCGGAAAAATCTAGTAAGTTTTAGTTGCATAAGATGTACATAGTGCTCACTTCTTCTGGTTATAAAATGCCAAAAGTAGTTCATCGTTAATAGTTTACAGTCCTTACGATAAAGAGTTTTTTTTATCGTTAACTGAAATCAATCGTTAGGGTTAGCAGAATGGCGATCAGTACTAAAAGAATCGTGTATCTAAAAACTAGGTTTCAGTTATGAGTCTCGCTATACATCTTAAGAGAAATCGGCTGTATTTAATTGCAAATCTATAAAAATATGAGTTTCCGATAAACAAAATAATATTAGTACTGGTCTAGCAGATAAGATAAACACGTGCACCTTAAAGCTCGACTCTACCAGGATTTTAATGTGTCAGTTTTTAAAGTTTACTTAGTATAGTTGAAGCAAATAAAAATGCTTTAATCTCTGTTTTTAAATAACACGTAAGTATGCTCAAAATATTCTTTAAATATTACTTGAAACGGTAGTAAGGAGAATAACATCAAGAATTCTTCACTTCAAAACTTGGATTTCTGCTAAAACATGTCAATTAACATGTTTACATTGCACACGAAAAATATGTACGTTGTTGGCAAAGTACATCCAACTGTATTTTTATGCGTGCATACACTGTTTACAGGTACCTTATATTTTACAATGTACAATATAATTTCAGGGTGATTATGTTTATATATTCGACGGCCTGACAAGGCATGGTGATTAGGTCATTGGATTCGCAATTTGCAGGTCACGGGTTCAAATTCCCGCCTCACCAAATATGCTCGCCCGCCCTTTCAGCAGTGTTAACGTTATATTGTGTCGGTCTATCTCAATATTATTGATAAAAGAGTAACCCAGGAGTTAGCAGTAGGTGATGTAGTCTATTACCTTCCTTCTTGTTCATCGTTGCTAGATTAAAAATGCCTAGCGCAGATAACCCTCGAGTAGCTTTGTGTGAATTCCAAATTGCCACGAGATTTTGAAATAAAAACCACCTTAAAACTTTGTGGAATGGACGGCAACTGCCTGTTGTGGAGACACAAGTGTAGAGGACGACGTTTCGAAAGTCTTCCGCCTTTCCTAAACAATCTATATATAAAAAAAAGCCCATCTCATTACAGAGATTCGAATAATTGTAAAATATTTTGTACTAATTGTTGTTTGTTATGGAACACAAAACTACTTAAAGAGTTATCTGTGCTCTGTCCACCACGGGTATCCAAATACGGGTTTTTAGGGGAATAAGTCAGCAGACATGCCATTGCTCCACTGCGGGAGCAACAAGCTTTTGTATAAGCCTGAATCAGGTAGTGCTTTATTTGCCCCGGTAAAGCCATGAAGACAAACATATGTTTAAATAAACCCAGTTATGTTTGCTAGAATATAATGTCGTGTTTTATTTGTCTTTTTAAATATTTATGTATACTTTAAAAAACTTCTTTCGATTTTTGTTATAGAATGATATTATAAACATACACTAGTTAGAATTAACACAACTAACATTAATTCTAACTTATTTAAATGTTTTAAAAATACACAGATATTGTTATAGTTATACGTGTATGATTTTGTCGATTTCATTAGCATTTCCTCATCCACTAAATACTCAAGTACCCGTCACTAGTAAAATAACTTTCTTCACACCTAATAGCAAAAAATCAACAACTTTTCAGTTCTGATATAGAATTTTCAAGATGCTCTTTGGATCATCTTTTTTTATTGAAAAGTTGAATGAATTTTTCCCTGAAAACATTTTAGATTGTTCCTAAAACTCTAACAGATGCGGTGCACTCCGCCACAAAGGCTTACTTGGAAATGTTGACAACCTTACTCTTTTGGAATAAGTTTAGTCTTAGATTATCTAAACGAGTATGAGTTGTGAGCTTTTCTATTATAATTTCTTACAATTACTTTCTCATTTCTTCCCGTTATCTTTATGTTTTGTTTCCTATTTTATCACAAAAGTAGTTTTTACAATGCTCGAGAGAGACATGTGCTGTGAAGCTTTAGAGTTACAGAGAAATGTTGTAACTTATTTAAGTTTAGGTTGTTCGTGTCGCGTGTTCAAGTTCCATCAAATAACATGCTTGCCCTTTTCGCCGTGGCATTTAAAATTATCCGCGTGTTGGCTGTGGGTGATATTGAATAGCTAACTGTCTTTCCTTCAGTTTAACACTTCTAAATTATGGACGGCTAGAGCCTTCCATTGGCTTTACATGAAATATGAAATTCATCAAACAAACAAACAATAGCTTATTCTTAAGTTTCAAAATATTTTATGTTCCTAAACACAATATCGTTGCAAAATGTATTCTTATTTCTCAAATAAGTTTCCGAGATATGCGTCTAACGAGGAACTTAACACGATCTATTTTGAAACCTTCTGTTATTTTGAAAATTGTTGACCACTTATATCTTTCATAATTGTGAAGAATAGAATTACATCGCTTTTGTAAAATCCTATTTTTTAAGAACTTACTTTATTGATTCAATTAACTATGTATAGAAATCGACTTGGATATTCTAAATCCACATAACGTATAAAGAGTACTTTTAACCACTGGTTCTTACTATATTGGTGATGCATAACACATTTAATATGGCCTCTACGTTTTCTAAAAGCCGGCAAAGAATGGCTATAATCACACTTGTCTTAAGCTTTAAAGACTTAGGAAATAAGCTAAAAGCGTCGTCGGGTAATAGCTATGGCAAATGTTGTGTGGTTGGAATACTAATATTATACACTCTTATAATTATTGAAAACATATAAAGAGCTAATAAATACTATTGTATTTAAAAAGGTAATAAACTTAATACTAGTTTCTTATACCAAATATAATAAACTGTTTACACTCCACATGCTCGCCATTGAATCTCCACAGTCTAATAATATTTTAGTATCTCACAAAATCGCGGAAGAGGCTTAAGGCTCACGATTCTAGAAAAATAACAAATTGTTTGTTTAATAAGTCACCGTTCACTCAATAGTAGCAAGACGTTTAGTATGCCTGTTATTTGTTTGTTTAGAATTTTCACGCAAAGCTACAATAGAACTATCTGCGCAATCCCTCCCCAATTTAGCATTGTAAGACTAGATGGAAGATAGCAAGTCATCATCACCCATCGCCAACTCTTGGGTTACTTTTTGGTGTGAAGAGAATTTAGTAAAAACTGTTAATATTGCAGTAAAGATGAAAAATATTTTCCCACATAAATTACTCACTAGTTGATTACACTTTTTGATGAATACTGGAATTGAACGTGACATCATAACGCTCCCATGAATGAAACGGCGAACATGTTTAGTGTGACAGGGATTCGAAAAATGGCACACTTAATCTCGCAATAAAGGTAAAACATATTTTCCTACAGAAATTACTCACTAGTATATAATATTTTTCTTCGGTAAAAAGAGTAGCCAAAGAGTTGGCGGTGGGTGATGATAACTAGCTGCGTTCCCTCTAGTCTTACACTGCTAAATTAGGGACGACTAGTGTAGATAGCCCTCTTGTAGCTTTACGCGATGTTCAAAAACAAACAAACTTAACGGTCTACTTCGTCCAGAAATATGATATCCACTAGTGACACAACAATTTCTCTGCGGACTTACAACGCAAGAAACCGGGTTTCGATACCTGTGGGGATAGAGCACAGATAGCCCCTTGTGCAGCTTCATGCAATAAAAAACAAACTTTCCGTGCGATAGTTTATTTAGAATGAATATTTCATATAATAAACCACACTATTCTGCCTCAAATCCATTTATAAAATATTAATAATCTATAAATAGCGAAATGTATGTGTGTGTGTGTTTTCTAATAGCAAAGCCATATCGGGCTATCTGCTGAAAATAGCGAAATACTTGGAAGATTTTTATGAAATGAAGAGTCCAATACAATGTAGCAACTACAACAAACAAACAAAACAGGATTATTGAACGAAACTTTCTCTCTCAGACACAGGTAGTGCTTTCTGGAAACGATCTAGTAACTGGGGAATAAATTAGTTGTATTTTGCTTTCAAACTACGTATTTCTACGTTATTTAAAATCAAACTTGAATTACTGGAGCTCTTTAGCTATGCATCAAAGAAGGCTCTTCAGTGGAGACGAAATTTGAATCTGAATGGATGTTGGGTGCGTTTCCTTTCAAGTGCATTACACACATGAATACAAAGCTGGAAATCTGTAGAAAGTCACTGGACTAAAACGATTGGATTGTTTTTTGTATTTGCTAGTTTTTTATTCGTTTTCTAGATGCACTTTAATGTATTTAGGTATGCAACATGGTATATTTATTACCCGTAGCAATGTTGCTTGAACGTATATTGCATATTTAAAGAAAGTTTGTCAACATAATTTCGTCTAAGCAATATTGTACAGCATCTGCTTTAAAACATTTTTTGTTTGGTGTAGATTTATTTAATAAGACTTTCTATCAGTTAGAAAAGAACATGTAATCTATGGAAAAGAATGTTTCAATGTTTGCTATTTAAAATAAGGCTGACAATAAGGATTAAAGTTTTGTTTTGGTACATACGTCACTTACAAGCCAGCAAATAATGATTACAGTTATACTTGTCATAACACATTAATATTAGGCTTATGGCATTTTTAAACACTGTAGTCTTAATCTAATTTTTTTAGGGATTCTCAAGAATGAGAAAAATTCGTAATAATATTATTTGAACCACACTATTTCTGTCACATCCAGAGCTCTTCAAATCAGCTGGAATACAACAAACACAGAGTGGTTAGAATACTACATAAGCCACTTAATACAAAAACAGTTGTTATGGTTTGTACACCCTTCATAAGCCGGCGAAAAATAACTATCATTTTACTTCTTGACGACAAGAAGTCCACTTGAAATAAAAATGTATCTGATAACAGCTGGTATGGGTATTAACAATTTTATTGACAAGCAGGGAACAACGCGTCAACCTTCCTAGGTTATCTTCAGGTTGAGTGTGTTTTTCTTATAGCAAAGCCACACGGAGGGGAATCGAATCGCTGATTTTAGCGTTGTAAATCCGTAGACTTACGGCTGTAGTAGGGGAGAGAGCTTCAGATTAAAAAAAAAAGAGAGTTTACAAGATGACCTACGAAGATCGAAACGTTGTTCTCTCCTTTTCAATAAAAGTGTTAATATCCATACCAGCAGTTTTGAGATACAGCATCATTTTACTTGTCATATTAGGCCTATTACTATCAAATAGGATCAGTTACTGTAGACGTATGTTTAGAAATGCAAGTTCTTAATGTAAATTTGTGTACACAGTTTCAGCAAAGCATGCTTACATATAACAGTATTGTTCCACAAAAGAACGTGGTATTTTTTTTTCAGTTAACTTTGTTCATATTGCTGTTAAGCGTAAAGTAACATAATATATTAACTGTAGTGTAACCAATGTGGATATCGTAGACAGGTTTTTAATTTTATAAGACTTTATAATTAATGCTGAGCCTCTGGGGGTGGGAGTCTGGAGAGACCAGATAGTAAGGGCGTTAAACTCGCAATCTGAAAATCGCAGTTTCGAATTCATGTCCCAGCAAGTATGTCCACTCTTTCAGTCTCTCCCATTATTCGTTAGTAAAAGAGTAACCCAAGAGTTGGCGGTGAGTGGTGATGATTAGCTGCCTTCCCTCTAGCCTTACACCGCTAAATTAGGGACTGCTAGCGTAGATAGGCCTCGTGTAGCTTTGCACAAAAATTCAAAACAAATAAATTAACAAGTCATTGGGGGTTTAAGAAAACTCCGAGAGTGGTGTTTTATGACTGTACAAGTATCAAGTATCGTTGAGTTTTTTTTGCTTAAACTACTAATCTTCAAAATGGGCTATACACGCTGTGCCCACCGATTGAATCACGAACCTTGCTACGAAAGGTGTTAGAACTTACTGCTGAGCCAGAAACTCGAGTTACATTGTTCAGAGCTAAGTTATCATACAAGCTCAGTACGACCTACAAAACTAATCGTTTAGCACAAATAATAACGCCTCACTATAATAGTCTAACTACACTAAAATAAATTTGTTTGAATTAAAGGAATTTACAACATGACTTTCACAAACCGATTATTGTCACACATTTTAAGATTTTCTGTGAAAGGTGTGAAATGTATAGAGATTCATTATATGCTAATTGAGAATCCTTATATTAAGTTAATGAAAGTACCAACTGTTATTGACCGTGTCGATGGTTCTCGAAGCCTCACTAATAATAATCAGTCAAAAATCTACTGAGATCTCATGAATCAATTCTGCCTGAACAAAAAGTTTACAGTTCTGAATTCAGTGGAACTGTCTGTTAGTTGTTTGTTTGTTTGTTTTTAAATTTCGCCCAAAGCTACTCGAAAGCTATCTGTGCTAGCCATCCCTAATTTAGCAGTGTAAGACTAAAGGCAAGGTAGTTAGTCTTCATCACCCACCGTCAACTCTTGGGTTACTCTTTTACCAACGAAACATGGGATTGACTATCACATTATAACGCCTCCACGGCTGAAATGGTGAGCGTGTTTGGCGCGACAGGGATGCGAACCCGCGACCCTCAGATTACGAGTTGCACGCCTTAACACGCTTGGCCATGGCGGGCCTGTCTGTTAGAAAACACTATTGACATGATGAGAGTTACGGGAGGTTACCCCATAACTGGATAATCAAGTTCGTTACATGGAAAGCTTATTGATAAAAAAGGAATAAATATCCGGTTGAAAAGAAATAAATATGTGGTTAGTGTGGTAATAAAATATCTGAGAACCAATAGGTTGAGAGAACAGAAAAGGAAAGGAAATTTATTTAGTTTATTTGAATTTCTGGCAAAGCTTTCTGCGCAGTGTAAGGCTTAAATGAACACATCTAGTCATAATAACTCATTACAACTCTTGGATTATTTTTATACCAAAGAATAGTGGAATTGACCGTCACATTATAACACTCTTAGGGCTAAAAAGACGAGCATATAGGGTGTGACGGGAATTTGAACCGCCGACCTTCAGATTAGGAGTTGAGAGCCCTAACCATCTGGCAAAAGTTATTTACTTGCTTTGATTTTTTGAGTGATTTCTTATATACCTGGCTAATGAACTTTGATGAACAAGACTGTGGACTGAAATAGAAAGTATGTAATATAATATAAACTTCCAATTGTAGGCAAATATATTTACTTTTTATCAAGAAAAAAATTCAGTACAGTCTCAATAAATAGAAATAAAGAAACTATGGTTGAGAAAGAAGCAGCTCACAGAGTAAAACGCACAGACTCTAGCAGTTACCAAAACAGGAAGAATAGTATAAAGTTAACTACTAGAAGAGCGGAATATGAACATACTTCATCAGATGTCTATCAACATTTTATAGGTACACAACATTGTAGTAAAAACAAAATTATTAAAATTACTTGCCGAGAACCAGAGGTTAATAAACATCAAAGCTGTTTTATATAGAGGGATAAAAACTGAAAATGCATGATATAAGATGTACGTTTATACTTACGCTAAGGACAATGTTGTGTTCGTGACGTCACCAAAGGATGTGTTGTTTTGATTTGGTTGTATGAAGTACTTGATGATTCCCTGTTAACATTTGAAAAACGTCGTTGTTAGCTGATATTTTTTCTATTTATTTAGATGTTTTCTTAATATTGAAAATACTGTTGTCCTGAATTGACGAATTATTATTACCACATTCTTATGATGAGAAATTAATCGTCAATTTTCCTTTTGAGAATTGCCATTGTTTGTTTGTTTTGAATTTTGCGCAAAGCTACGCGAGGGATATCTGCGCTAGCCGTCCCTAATTTGGCTGTGTAAGACTAGAAAGAAAGCAACTAGTCATCACCACCCACCACCAACTATTGGGCTACTCTTTTGCCAACGAATAGTGGGATTGAACGTCATTGTGTACATAATTCAAGGCCAAGGTCATCGGTCAACTTCAAGATCAAGCAACAAAATCCTCCACTCTTCCAAATTGATGCACGATAAGCTCAGGAATGTGTATTCATCCTGTATTACACGTTATCCCTATCGTAATGTTATTACGATGCCACTTCCCATGAAAAAATAGATTATAACAGTCATGATTAAAATGTATATCCATAGAGATGTTATGACTTACATCATAATGTCTATGACATGTATGAATATGAACAAACTCTTCAAGTGCAGAATTGATGTTCAGCGTGTACGTTACCACTGCAGATGCATTAGATTTGACGATCAACAATCAATAGATATACAGGTGATCATTATTTTACAGATGAAAATGTTATTTTTACCAGGTCATAAATATGATCGTGATGGCTAGGATTAGGCAACTGGAGCATACAGTTTAGTTCACTTCAGAAAGAACAGCTATTATACTATAAATGTAGAGAAGAACTGAAAAACATAAAAAGTCAAATAGCCCATATAGAAGCGCAAAGGTCTTTCTTCTAGCAACCGATTAAAGCTCATGTGTAATTTCCCAAACCTATATCGCAAAAGATTTAACAGTCTCCATAATCTTATTAAAAAGGTACTGAAAGGTGTCATATAAAGAGCAAAGTATGGTGACAGGGCTTTTCCAGAAACAGCTATAAGGCTAGAAATGAAACCACGGATACACTAATCTAGTTAGGGATTATAAAGAAGTAGCTACAAAATCCAAAAGACTAATGTGAAAGTGGAAGAAAGAACTACGAAGCTTCTCTAGAACAAAGATCTTCCTCTTCAGATATCTAATTTTCTATATTATTGAGATAAAAATCCATATTTTTAAACAAAAACTTTGCTTTTTATGGAATGGCACAAAAATATCTAACTGCACAATGTGAATACACAAAACACTCGAAAAAATCTTCACGAATCTTTGAAAAGGAAAAACTTATATCTCATTAAGAGTGAGATTAAGCATTGCAACACGTCTAATTCATAACATACAATATTACAAAAATCATTTTGGACCATGAATGTTACAGAAGTTTTCAATATGCTTGAGAACAAAATGAAACAAGCTTCGAAGTATAAAAATACAACAAAAATTGTGTTCATTTGTCACCTCCAGAAAGAGCTCAAAAAAGGCCAGATATTCACTTGATCTGAATTACAAGATATATAATTATGGATACAAAAAGCAGGCAGTATTGTTTGAGTAGTAATAATCAGAAAACAATCGAATAATTTATCAAAAATAAAACTGCTGATATTAAATCCAAAAAAAAATGCACCGGTCAATAATGGTTTGTTTTGTAATTTCGCACAAAGCTACTCGAGGGCTATATGTGCTAGCCGTCCCTAATTTAGCAGTGTAATACTAGAGAAAAGGCAGCTCGTCATCGCCACCCACTGCCAACTCTTGGGCTACACTTTTACCAACGAAAAGTGGGATTGACCGTTACATTATAACGTCCCACGGCTGGGAGAGCGAGCATGTTTAGCGCGACTCGAATGCGAACCCGCGACTCTCAGATTACGAGCGCATGCCTTAACGCGCTCGGCCATGCCAGGCCTCCGGTCAATGTACCAGAACAAGTTACTTTAAAATCTTCTTGTCATTGTTTAGGCTGAAGATAAAACTATTTATGGTCGTCGTCACATTTTTTTCAAGGTTATGGACTTTTAAATAAAGCTTTTATCACTTGTGGTTCTTGAGTTATTGCATTTTTGTGTTACGTTTGTAGTTGATTATAGGCTGCTATGCTAATCTTTGGGACAGTGGTGAGTTTAGCCTTATACCACTGACAGGGATTCAGTTTCTCTCAGTGGACACATTGTTCATCTCTTCGGGACTTTTGTTTTTAAGCAAACAAACAATTTTAATTTTGGTCAAACATGAAGCGAAGTGTCAACACATTTTCTGACACAATAAGTTATTCTACTGAACAGTCTTAAATTGGTTGCTTGTTTTTAACAACAAAGTTCCACAGCATTCTTTCTAGCTTCTGATAAATATACAGTTATTTGTTTTACCGCTATTTCATGTAACACGAGAACGTTAATACAACTTAGAAGGACGAGGTTTCATGGACCTTTAAGTTTGCTTTGATTGAGCTAAAAACAAATAAGAGAATATTTTGAAGAAGAGTATTTTAAACTCACATCTTTTATGTCACAGATAAAATTGATAGAAATGTTGGGGAAATTTAACTCAGCATTGTTATTACATCTTCAATCGTGTAATAAATTTATGTGCAAAAACGGCTCGTTTGGCTTGAGAAATATTTTCTCAACCCAAACGAGCCGTTTTTGCATATAAAATTCTCAACAAGTGGGTTTCTCGACATCACTGAATCGTGTAATAACATCAGCGTATTAATAAATCATTGCAATACTAAGATAATTTGTTTAACTGTCACACAAATTAATTAGAATTAATTTATTTACAGTACTCTAATTTAAAGTTTTGAATAAAACTCAAGTCTGTGATGCCGCTTATCTACAACAAAGGATGGCAGTAAAACAGTATAATTAAATCACTCATTCACCAGCCTATACACAAGTGAAGTTCCCATAAGCTTTGTTATTTTCATCCAAACTAAAGTACTTTGATTTACATTGTTATTGCTGTTAATTTGCTCTTTAGTTTGACTTTATTTTTAAGGCATGTAGTCTTATATTTGGTTTAAGAGGTACATGACATATATCAGTACTGGGTTCCATCCCTACAAACTTCCTTTATCGATACGTAGAATAGATTCCCAACTTTTCTTATATTGTTTTCTGGATGAATACTCTTTTGGTTTGGTACACAGTTCAATGACTGAGTCTCTGTATAAAATAAGTGATATATGCTAAGACTACTTCGAATCATTTCACATGGTTGACATGTGAAGTTAAAAAAAAGAAGCAAAACAAAATCATTTTGTTACACATTTTTCAAGAGAATGAATATTGTCTCGTATATTTAAATCACAGCTTGCGTCCCTCTCGGAAACGTATTTGTAATCTTAATGAATATATATTTGTATATGTATACAAAAATTTGATACTAACTTTCGTTGAAGAACATTCATTTGATTTCCTGATTGTTTCGGTTACGCTCTCGATCTATTTTCTTTATTTATTCAATTTATATTTATTTATATTTTTATTTCTGTTTGCACCAAATAATATTGTACTTTAGAAGTATGTTGGAAAACGTGTTAGTATTAATGAAGTAATTATTGTGTATTGTGTATAATAGTGTTAATCTTTTGTTCTTGCGTGAGTTGGATGTTTCATTACAACGAACAAGCATGCTCTACGTAATTTATCCTTTAACTACACAATACGTTCTAGAATACGTAACACAGCTGTGGTTGAGAGATAAAGTAATATAGAATAATTATATAGAGAGAAAGCAAACACCGAATAGTAAATTCACGTGATGAGGTAGAGATCACAATTACAAAATAACATTACAATTTGTCGAATCAGCTTAAAACTTACTATATGAGCTTCAATCTGTGTGGACTATCACTTTAATATTGACTATATTCACGAGATAAGTAGTGTAAGATGAAAATATGTTTTTAGATAATCAACGGCAACAACGATTAGGGATTGTAAAATTCTAATAGCATAAGAGAACAATTAAAAATGCAAAAACACAAAACTAAAATGCACGATGCAAAGAACAGGCGTTAGAGCTCTTAATTACAAATACTTAAAGTAATTATTTGAAACAATGGATTTGGATTATGAGATTCAAAAACGTCCCAACGTTTTACTTTATAGCTTCTTTAGGAGATTTTCACTAAAACTGTAGTAGAACGCTTTTAAAAGAGGTGCTAAATGAAACGTTGTGTGCCCAACAGAAGACACGTAAATCTGGTGTTGTAAAGTCGTTTATTACTATGTGATTTTACAACGATATGCACTACATAAATAACTTCGGTTTTACTTGTGTTGTGCATTTTTCTTAAAGCAAAGCCACGTTGGGCTATCTGGTGAGGGGAATCGAGCCCGTGATTTTAGCGTTGTAAATCCATAGACTTACCGATGTACCAGAGGAGGACTTAAGTTGTGTTGACTGTGTTATTCATTAACGCAACGTAGCATTAAGATTCTTTGAAGATATGGTTCTCGTGAATTAGACATTATTGGCTAGAGGCGAAAGAAAACCTTATGATGACATATGTTTTGATTTATTGTGCAGATTTTGGTGACTATTATTCCAACCCAAATAGCATAACGTTACTCACAGGAAAATGGAAAAAATGTACGTATAAAATTATTGATAAGAAAGTATGAAAATATCAAAGACATTTATTACATTCTTGTGTTTTCTGTGGATTGTATTGCACAAGTTGAGTTTGTTAAAAAAGATTTTTAGATATAAAAGATGTATTAACGTGAAAGCTACAGTGACTTCTTTAGCCAATGGTTTATGTGCTGTTTTAAAAAGAACTCAGCAGATAACCCAATGTGGCTTTGCTATAAGAAAACACACACACACATTTTTGTTCGTTAATTCACCTATATATAATAAAACATTTCTGATGGGAAACAGGTAGCCAGGGAAAAATTGTAACAGCCATATGACTTCTTGTTTTTATTGTCCAAATCTGCCTTAGCCATCCCTAATTTAGCAATGTAAGGCTAGAAGGAGGGAAGTTAGTCATCACCACCCACTGCAAACTCTTGGGTTACTCATTTACAGACGAATAGTAGAATTGACCGTATCATTATAACGCCCCCACGGCTGAAAGAGTAAGCATGTTTAGTGCGACAGGGATTCAAACCAGCGATCCTCAGATTACGAGTCGAGCGCCTTAATTACGTGGCTATGCTGGGTCACAATGGCTGTTAAATTATTTTGTTTGCGGACAACGAATTTTTTTACATTAGTGGACGACAAATTTATTTGTATGTTATGCTGCCACTTTCTTTTTAATGTCTTGCAACCTTTGGAAGGATCTCCTGAAGAGAGTCTGCAGACCACTTGTAATCCAGAACCACAAACCGTCTTTAAAAGTTTTTATGGATTTGGTTTGCTGGCTTTAATTGTTCTAGATAAAATGTCTTTATCTATCTTCTTTATTCAGAGTTTGCAGTTGCAAAATCAGTACAAAAGATTTTAATTATAATTATTTGTACAATTACTACATTAAACGTGTCTGGCGAGTCCTTTACCTAATGTGTTAGATGTGAATCAACCTTTTCTAATTTTATGTATTTAGGCTTCCATTTGTGAAGTGTAATATTCTTTCATTTTTACAGTCTCAACAGCATATAACAGCAAAATCATATTTACATTTTAATGGCTCCTTTCGTTTTTATTTGTTGACTTCATATATTGTGCCCTGGTGGTCAGCGGTAAGTTTCGGGATTTGCAATGATTAAATCTATATGCAAAAACGGCTGTTCTGGGCCCAGAAAACACTTCAAATAGAAGAGCGAACAACGTTTCGACCTTCTTCGGTCATCGTCAGGTTCACAAAGAAAGGGTTACTGGTCGGAAGCTGACCACATGTTTGGGAGGGGTTGTATAATTGAGTGTTGCAATGTAGAGGGCGCGGTTTGAATATATAATTTTGTCTATAATATTAATATAGGTATAATGGTGTTCCTTTATATTGGTTTATTTTGGGTTTGAGTTGTTGTATAAGTAAGGCTTCTTTAATTTTTCGTTTGTTTATGTTTGTTTCTTTATTTAGTATTTTAGTGTTTTCTATGGTTATGTTGTGTCCATTTGACTTGCAGTGTTCGAAAACGTGTGAAGGTGACTTTTTATGTTCTTTGAATCTGGTTTCCATTTTTCTACTTGTTTCTCCTATATAGAAGTCGTGGCAGTTATCACATTGTATTTTATAAATAATGTTGGTGTGGTGTTTGTCAGTGTAGTTCTTACATAGTATAGACCTTAGTTTTGTGCCTGGTTTTTGAATAAATTTAGTGTTAACTGGAATGTTATATTTTGTTACTAGTTTTTGCCAAATGTTGGTTATTTGTTTGCTGATGTCAGGAATATATGGTATACAGCAGTATATGGTTTCGTGATTTTTTGATTCGTGAGATATATTTACTTTTGTTGGTTGATTTTGCTTTCTGTCTAGGTGTGTGCGTATAATGTTTTTTACGGTTTGTGGAGGAAACTTATTAATGTTGATGAAGTGTTGTTTTATTTTATCTAATTCATCGTTAATTTTATCTGGTGAGCATAGTTTTATGGCTGTGTTTATCTGGTTTCTTAGTATGTTGAGTTTTTGTTTTGTTTCATGTGCTGAGTCCCAAGGAATGTATAGTCCAGTATGGGTGATTTTTCGGTGGATTTCTGTTTTGAATTGTGTGTCGGTTCTTATAATTTTGAGGTTAAGAAATGATATTTGATTGCTTTCTTCCTGTTCACATGTGAAGTTAATGTTGGGATGTATAGAGTTAATGTGAGTGAAAAAGTTAAGTATGTGTTCTGTAGATTCGAATCCCGCAATCGTGTCATCTACATATCTGTACCAGTATAGTGGTGGATGTAATGCTGTATTAATTGCTTGTGTTTCAATTTGTGTCATAAAAATATTGGCTAGAACTGGCGATACTGGGTTGCCCATGCTTAGGCCATTTGTTTGTATATAGTTTTGGTTGTTGAACATGAAGTTTGTCTTTATTGTGGTGAATTCTATGAGGGTTGCTAACTGGTTACTGGGAATGTCTATGATCGGGTTAGGGTCTCGAATATAGAGTTCTAAGGCTATCTTGCAGGCTTCTGTTGTTGGAACTTCTGTGAAGAGGGATATAACATCGAAACTGGCCATTAAGGCTTTATGATTAAGTTGATTTAGATTGGACTTGAAATTAAAAGAGTCTTTGATGAATGAGCTAAACACAGCCATAAAACTATGCTCACCAGATAAAATTAACGATGAATTAGATAAAATAAAACAACACTTCATCAACATTAATATGTTCCATATTTATATGCAACATCAGCCAGCTCATTCATCAAAGACTCTTTTAATTTCAAGTCCAATCTAAATCAACTTAATCATAAAGCCTTAATGGCCAGTTTCGATGTTATATCCCTCTTCACAGAAGTTCCAACAACAGAAGCCTGCAAGATAGCCTTAGAACTCTATATTCGAGACCCTAACCCGATCATAGACATTCCCAGTAACCAGTTAGCAACCCTCATAGAATTCACCACAATAAAGACAAACTTCATGTTCAACAACCAAAACTATATACAAACAAATGGCCTAAGCATGGGCAACCCAGTATCGCCAGTTCTAGCCAATATTTTTATGACACAAATTGAAACACAAGCAATTAATACAGCATTACATCCACCACTATACTGGTACAGATATGTAGATGACACGATTGCGGGATTCGAATCTACAGAACACATACTTAACTTTTTCACTCACATTAACTCTATACATCCCAACATTAACTTCACATGTGAACAGGAAGAAAGCAATCAAATATCATTTCTTAACCTCAAAATTATAAGAACCGACACACAATTCAAAACAGAAATCCACCGAAAAATCACCCATACTGGACTATACATTCCTTGGGACTCAGCACATGAAACAAAACAAAAACTCAACATACTAAGAAACCAGATAAACACAGCCATAAAACTATGCTCACCAGATAAAATTAACGATGAATTAGATAAAATAAAACAACACTTCATCAACATTAATAAGTTTCCTCCACAAACCGTAAAAAACATTATACGCACACACCTAGACAGAAAGCAAAATCAACCAACAAAAGTAAATATATCTCACGAATCAAAAAATCACGAAACCATATACTGCTGTATACCATATATTCCTGACATCAGCAAACAAATAACCAACATTTGGCAAAAACTAGTAACAAAATATAACATTCCAGTTAACACTAAATTTATTCAAAAACCAGGCACAAAACTAAGGTCTATACTATGTAAGAACTACACTGACAAACACCACACCAACATTATTTATAAAATACAATGTGATAACTGCCACGACTTCTATATAGGAGAAACAAGTAGAAAAATGGAAACCAGATTCAAAGAACATAAAAAGTCACCTTCACACGTTTTCGAACACTGCAAGTCAAATGGACACAACATAACCATAGAAAACACTAAAATACTAAATAAAGAAACAAACATAAACAAACGAAAAATTAAAGAAGCCTTACTTATACAACAACTCAAACCCAAAATAAACCAATATAAAGGAACACCATTATACCTATATTAATATTATAGACAAAATTATATATTCAAACCGCGCCCTCTACATTGCAACACTCAATTATACAACCCCTCCCAAACATGTGGTCAGCTTCCGACCAGTAACCCTTTCTTTGTGAACCTGACGATGACCGAAGAAGGTCGAAACGTTGTTCGCTCTTCTATTTGAAGTGTTTTCTGGGCCCAGAACAGCCGTTTTTGCATATAAAAGTTCTCAACAAGTGGGTTTCTCGACATCACTGATTGATTAAATCTATAGTTTCAATTCATCTTTAGTTGGTTATTATGGCACCCAAAATTAGGAATTTCACTATGGTGACCACCTTATGGATTAACAGTTTTTTTTTCTCGAAATGTGTGTCTGTCCTGTCTCTAACTCTTCGTTTCCCACTCTTTCAAAATCCAGTTCATTAGGGACGGAAACCATATTTAAAACTTTTAATGTATTACCGACACTGAACGATATTTATTTAGGTAATATGTCTGGGAGTACAGAAGACTAGATGTTAATTTCTAATATAATGACTTTCGTATGTATACGACATCAGTGCAGTTCAAGTATATAGTCTGCATTGTACGTATGTTTCATTATCAACATAAAACTAAAGTGTTTTGTGTATGTACGTACCTTTTATTCTGTACGTGTTTATCTTTTTATAGTTTGATCTTCTGCGCTTTTTTGTGCCCAAATTTGGTTCTCTAAAGAGTTTTTTAAATATAACAAAAAATAAGCCAGAAAGGTAGCTTTGCACTAAAAACAAAACTGCTACGTTTACCAAAATTATATATCCTTTATTCCCCTTTACACAGATACTTTCGGGTTGTTTTATTCGCTCTTAAGTCAGTACTACTATGCAATATCGTGGAAAATCTTTTAGTAATTTGATTTTGTGTTTTCTTTGTCTCATAAAGTTGTAGCTAACCAGTAGTGATCAGATATCTGACTTGTATCTTTTAGTTCCATCGGAAAGACGATTTTTGTGGGTAGGTGAATATAATCAACGTAATATTTTTCAGTATAGTCAATAGCTATTCATACTAGTGTTCAGGACCCGGCGTGGCCAGATGGTTAAGGTACTCGACTCATAAGCCAAGCATCCCGGGTTCGAATCCTTGTCACACCAAACATGCTCGCCCTTTCAGCCATGAAGGCGTTATAATGTGACGGTCAATCCCCCTATTCTTTGGTAAAAGAGTAGTCCAAGAGTTGGTGGTGTATGGTGATGACTAGCTGCCTTCCCTCTAGTCTTACACTGCTAAATTAAAGGCGGTTATCGAAATTACAAATAAACTAGAGAAAACACAAAATATTTAAAAGTCGTTCCAGATTCCTGTTTTAACCTTTAATGTCATACGTACATTTAGGGGTATGAAGTGTCTTGGATTGCTGGAGTCTTTATACTCAAACTACAATTAATCATATAAATCTGTGATAACACCAAGCAGGAGCTACATTTGTGTTTGATGTTAAAATAAACATCAACTTTTCGAATTTTGTCATTATTTTCTTAGATTTTACCACTTCCGTCTTTCACATTTAAAAATTAATCACATGACTGAAGTCTATGACTATAAATTATTAATGATTTGCTTTTTTGCCAAATTAAAAAAACATTAAAGTTTATCAGTAGATATGGTTAAAGATTAGAATGTAATGGATTGGATATGTTAATCAAACAGGATTTAGTTCATTGTTATTTATTAGGTTTAATATTTACATATTTATATACATTCTTTATTTGGATAATGGATTTATTTGATCTGATAAGAGGTATTAAAGCGTTAAATGAAGGTCATGTTTCAATAGAATAAAGCAAGTATATGGTATTTATTTGTGACTTTTTCAATTACGTATGGCATTCTTCTTTATTGACATTAAAGCATATTCTATGCTCTCGTGTGCTATTCAACTCTACCGATTTTTCCGGATAATGGAATAATGCACACGTAAGCTGCCCCATCATTCACATGAAATCAGCGAAATAAATGCAGCGCTTGGAGTGAATATCTTTGGCAGTTTTTGTGTTGGTTTATTTCAGGTAAAGTTTTTCTACCCAAGTCGTTCTTATTTTTCAGTGAATATATTAGATTGTTTATTTATTTGCTGAATTTCGCGTAAAGCTAAATAGGGCTATCTGCTCTATAAGTCCCTAATTTAGCAATGATAGACCAGAGAGGATGCAACTAGTCAATATCACTCACCGCCAACTCTTGGGCTACTCTTTTATCAACAAATAGTAGGATTGACCGTCACATACAACGCCCCCACGAGTGAGAGGGAGAGCATGTTCGATGCGAGGTGGATTTGCGACCCGTGAATTGCGATTAGAGCGCCCCATCCACCTGGCTATGCTAGGCCTCCATTGTTTCATGACCTTGAAAGACGAGTCTGTATTATCCAAGTATAGTACTGAGCTCTGACAACGAATTTAAAGGTATTCGCAGATATGTTAATCAACACTTATTCCATTATTTCTATTTGTAGATTACAGGTTCCTAGAATTAAGAAGAGATTGAGAACAATTTCAATAAAAAACTCATTCATTAAAAATGAAAAAAGTAACATCTATTTTTGTGAAATCATGCCTTAAAAACTGACTTTATTGAAATAGATATTATGACGTGGAAGCCTTTTACAAGCTGGCAGAGTATGAAATAGTTACTTAATTAAAAGAAGAACAGAAAACTATCGTAATATTGAAATTTCTATGCTGTCTCTAATGCCTCTCCAAATACTGTAAATTTTCTTGAAGTCTTAATTCCCACCATGCTGGTAATAAAATTTATATGCATGAATGAAGTCGTTTTGCGACTACCAAGTGAAGTCTGAATCCTGCAGGAAAACTTAAACTATGCTCCATATAGTTTTACCTTGGGAGTTATTAGAGGCGAGCTACATAGAAAAACTATCACAGAGCTACTGAATTCAGAATCAACGTTAAAGCTACCCTGCTTCCGTCTTTATGTGTTTTAATCCGAGGATCGCGGGTTTGAATCCCGGTCGTACCAAACATGCTCGCCCTTTCAGCCTGGGGGTGCGTTATAATGTAGCAATCAATCCCACTCTTCGTTGATAAAAGATTAGCCCAAGAGTTGGTGGCGGGTGGCGATGACTAGCTTCCTTCCTTCTAGTCTTAAACTGCTAAATTAGGGATGGCTAGCGCATATAGTCCTTGAGTAGCTTTGCGCGAAATTAAAAAACAAACAGTCATGTGTTTACCGTAGCGTGTTATCTTGGTGAAGTCAACGTGCATTTAGACTGAATTTCAACAGAATCTTGAGAGAAATGTAAACGATATAAAAAAAACTAGCGTAATTTGTTTTAAGTATTGCTTGGGATGAGGCCAAGATTATATTTTACTTCTGACAAAGGCAAACGCAGATCTGAATAAAGTCAGCTAAATGTCAGTATATAGATCTCCAGAGGAAAATAAGCTTAGAATAAAACCTCAGAGTTTTGAAAGTGTCGCAATTCACACAAATAACACTATCATAAAACATAAAAAGAAATGTGATCATAATGGTGATATACGTGTTTTTGTAACCACAAACCTAGAATTATGTTTACGAATTTAGTCCTTAGGTATGACCTCTTTCGTAAACTTAAATTAGGTTCTCTATTTGTTGATGAATTTCCTAGGAAAATACACTAAACTTAGGATATTTTATTCCTCTAAAAATGTCGTTCCTGTTTATGATAGATAATGTATTTCAGAGGTCAGTCTGTTTCCCTAATCATTTTCATCAACACATTCGTCAAAACCTTCAACTTTCTCTACTGCCAGGAGCCACTTTAATAGTGGTTGTCATGGAAACGAAAATTGGAAAGTTCACTATGGCAACCACCTCAGGGATTAACAATTTTTCGGCCAACTTTGGAAATGTTTGTTTGTTTTAGAATTTCGCACAAAGCTACTCGAGGGCTATCTGTGCTAGCCGTCCCTTATTTAGCAGTGTAAGACTAGAGGGAAGGCAGCTAGTCATCACCACCCTCCGCCAACTCTTGGGCTACTCTTTTACCAACGAATAGTGGGATTAATCGTCAAATTATAAGGGCCTCACGGCTGAAAGGGCGAGCATGTTTGGTGCAACTGGAATGCGAACTCGCAACCCTCAGATTACGAGTCGCACGCCTTAACGCGCTTGGCCATGACAAGCCTCATACTTGAGAACACGTAAGAAATAATATGTTATTTTTTATCGTTGAGTGATACTTATTTAGGTAATATGGCTGGGAATGTAGAAGACTTGATGTGTACAGTATGAATTCTTCGTATGTTTCATAATTAACACGTGTTTACCTTTGTTTAGTTTGATCTTCTGTGCTTTTCTCTGCCCAATTTTGGTTCTCTAAAGAGTTTTTTTTAATCACAGAAGAATCATCGACAAGTACGTTTCTTCTAAACATCTTGAAGTACGCTTTGAAGTCTCCCCCGAGTTGCATTGCGGCATGGCTGCGGACTTGCAGCGCTAGAAATCAGATTTCGATACCCGTAGTTGGCAGACACAGAGAGCCTGTTGTTTAGCTTTGCGCTTAACTGCAGAAAAAACAAAGATGGCATGAAATTATTTGAATTCAAGACCAACCCTGTACATTGTTTTAGACATGAAACTGGATTAAAGATTGCTATAACAGTTTTATATTATTGTTGTTACCTAATGTTATTTGTAAAGAAAGTCCAAAGTAAATACCTGCTTCTTGTTTATAGAATTGTAGTTATTTTTGGATCTTTGAAACTTAATAATGTTTTTTTTTCTGTAATCGTTAACATGAGAACCTTGTCTCCGCGTGAAGGGCATTTGTGATACTGGAACCAGTGACAATGTCAAGATAACCGGCTTACAAATTTTCTCATTAACTCGTTGATGTGTGACGTTAAAGAGGAATAAACAACATGTTGCCATTGTCTAAGTTCTTGGATAAACTAAGACGCAGTAACTGTTTTCCTAGTTTCATTTATAGTGTCAGAGAACATATTGAAGCAATCACTTGTTAGAACATTAGGTTAATCTTGTTTAGTTTTCCAGCTTTAACAGGGCTTCAGTTTAAGTTGTGCTTAGTTTTCCAACTTTAACAGGAGTTCACTTCAAGTTGTGCTTAGTTTCTCAACTATAGTTATAACAGGGTTTCAGTTCAAGTTGTATTTAGTTTTTAGTTTTCCAAGCCATCTACAGCTACTTGTGCCCTTTATTTTATAGAATAAAATAAAAACATTGAAAAAAGCCGATGTCGATGTCGTAGTTCGAGACTTCGCTGTTTCCTTTCTTAAATTAAAAATCTTATCATGAAATTTTCATACTACCTTCCACCCAATATTCTTTAGGCCTATAAAATGAAGTATAAAAGGGTGAAAAGTTTAAATTCAAGCCACTAGATGTAATTATCATCTAAACAGCAAGTTTTGTGTTTTAAAACTTACATATGTTACTTGTTTACAAATTCCCAAATACAGATAAGAACTCTAGTGAAAACGTTTCTGATCAAAATTCGAACAGTAAACAATTGTTACACCTGAAAAATACATACAGATATTGAATGATATTTATACCAGGTTTACCTTAATCACCGCACCTTCTCAAGCGATGCTGCAGTCATGGTTATTTGATACGTTTCGAATGAACTTAAAACAGGTAAGTAAGATGTATAATAGAGTCTTTCTTGCCGCTTGCGCTCTAGCTCCTAAGCCAAAGTTATGTCACAACCATTAAAGTTTCATTCTTTCAAGTGTCCGGAAGTTACGTTAACACATTCAAAACAAATGTAAGTAACTTTCTCAACATTCTATGGACGCCCCGTTTAACTACGTTCATTGGTTTCGAAATAATTATTCAAAGTTATAAGCTTATATTTTGTAACTTTTAACAAACACTATACCTTATGACTCGTCACTGCCGGATTTGAGATTGTTGAGGTGGTGAACCTGGTTTTCTTACTAATACGTTTACCCTCATAGTTTATAGTGTAGTGCTACTTTAAACCTACGTCTCGTAGATAGACATGTTGAAACAAATGTGTATGTTTAATTTCTGAAAAACGTGAGCTGATTGCTCTAGTTGAAACATGTAACTCGATATAACCAGCAAGAAGCAGAAACTCAACAGTGATGAGTGATTAATATTCCGCTCACAGATAATAAACAAACAGAATAAAACGACCCGTAGCAATGATCACTTTGCGTTATCAGTGGCCTGTTCAAGAAAACATACCGAGTACGCTGCCGAGAGCAGCTGATTTGTCCTTTATATTGAGATATGTCAAGCAGTTTGAAATTCAGTGCATAACACCCTATTAAAGCGAGTACGCTCACCAAAAACACAATCGTTGCAAGTATTATTATATTCACTATTGTTAGATCCGGCATGGCCAGGCTGTTAAAGTACTCGACTCGTCACAGATTACCAAACATACACGCCCTTGCAGCCGTAAAAATGTTATAATGTGACCGTCAATCTCATTATTTGTTAGTAAAAGAGTAGCCCAAGAATTGGCGGTGGGTGGTGGTGCCTAGCTGTCTTATTAATAAATAAATGAAAAGACGAGGTTCCTTTACTACACTAAACATACCCATCATGTCAAACGTTAGTTTTTTTTATTGAAAATGAAAACTTACCTGTTAAAGAAACAATTAAAGTTTATCATTTGACAGGTTAAATTATTCTTGTAAAACAATATCCTCCGCGAAATTGTACTATTTGTTTCAAATGAAAAGTTTGTTTTGAATTTCGCGCAAAATTACACAAAAGCTATCTGCGCTAACCGTCCATAATTTAGTGGTATACGTAACACTAAAAGAAAAGCAGCTAGCCATCACCACCCACCGCCAACTCTCGGGCTACTATTTTACTAATGAATAGATGGATTGAGTGTCACATTATAACGCCCCACAGCTGAAAGGGCGAGCATGTTTGGTGTAACGGGTTTCGAATTCGCGACCCTCAAATTACGAGTCAAGCGCCCTAACGTGAAAGGAAGTGACGGAAGGACATGACAGAACAATTAAAACAACCAAACAAAACTCAAGATAAAGATGACAAATATACACCGAAAGAAAATGAAGGAAACAACACTACGGTAAACTGAAACAACGAAAATACCTGCAAGCAATCAAAAACGTATTCACCAAAATATGAACAACTATAACCACAATATTCAGGATGGCAAATAAAAACCTAGCATCTCTCTCACCTGTTACAAACAACCACGACCTCATTCATCAAATATATTTCCTGTTCAGCTTGCAAATATCCAAAATGGACTTGCTTTCGAGAGACACGACATCGAGTTTTATTGTCAACTGAAGCTCTTATAAGAACCAATAATAATTTAAAGTCTCCTGGTTACTTAGCCATAAGAAGAGATGAAAGTAGATATGACTCTAACAGAGACATAGCACTCTCATATGAAATCATCGTTTGGAGTTAACACAACTTGACATATAAACCTGAAATGAAAACTTAGCAATCAATGTGACAATAATAATTTAACAATAGTAGATTTGTACTGTTAAACTTGTCTTTATCTAATATCATAAAGTGTAATAGGATTATATGTAATTCTAGAAGATCTTTACAGTAAATATAACATTTTGGGTTGTAGAATGACGGTAACAAATGGAACTAAATTACTAAACTTTATGAGTAGAATCTGAGATTATATGATGCTACTCCAACGAACTCAACACTAGTGATATCTCGGACATAGCAGTAACATATGCAGATCTTAAATATAAATGTACTAGTTTTCAAGTAGGCTATGATTTGGATATAATAACCTAAATGTTATATCTTCGATCTCGACTCCCACCAAAACAAACAAATTTATCAACATAAATTTATTTATAAAGGAAGAAGACTGGATGTAAGATGTTAATATATGAAACAGATTACTATCCACCGTACGTTTACAACAAGAGCTGCGAACTAGAATGACATAGATGAATACTGACTAACAATCATTGAGTGTATTATAAAATCAGCAGAAACAGCAATACCAAAACACAAATAAAGTCATAAACATGATTAAAACCCGCAGACATCCTAGGAAACACAAGAAATACGTCGAAAAACAAAATACGAAACGAAATAGAAACATTAAAACAGTAAGGAGGGAAAATTTGTTCGCAAAATTGAATTATATCGCTCATCCCACACTAGCATATGATAAAACACATAGTACATAAATCGCAGAAAGCCGCAGTTTTCAAAAACCACTTACAGAATATGTTCAAAACACAGGACGACCCAAACATGAGGCTAATATCACTTTAATAAAGTAAATCGTTTTGTTTTGAAGTAAGCACAAAGCTACACAATAGGCTATCTGTGCTCTGCCCACCACGGGTATCGAAACCCGGATTTTAGCGTGTAAGTCCGCAAACATACCGCTGAGCCACTGGGGGGCAATAAAGTAAATCAAACGCTATGTATTCCCTCAATCTCTTTATGTTCACATTATGTACATACCAGAAGACCAAAACAACCGATGCAGCTGGTAACATCACCCAACCACAAGTCATAACAGCAAGTAAACAAACCTCCATACTATTCAAAGAAGGAACTCTGGTAAAGTTTGACCATTTAACTGCACTTTTTAACGTATCAACTAAATCAGCTCACATCCCAGTCTCCTGTAAACATTCAAATATTCTCCTGTTCCCTAAAAGAAGGAAAACCAGCAAATAAACCAGATAACTGCCGACTATTCAACCTGATCAGATGTATAGGAAAACCTTAGAACGAATAATAGATAATAGACTAAATATATTCCTGGAAAATAGTTTGAAGTTACCTAAAGTACAAAATAACCTCTGGAAGTATCGGCAAAAGACGGACTATTTCGTCAGATCAACAGAAACAATTACACCGAAAGTTTCAATACATTAATGCACTGTCACGTATTTTCTCTGTATAGAAAAAGATTATATCATATGGCTGTACTACATAAGGAATTAATCGCTTACTATCAAACTTTGTGTACGATAGAAAATGTAGAATTTATTTAGGGAAAACTTACTTAGAATACTTTACTCCAGAGACAGGTGTCCTCGAAGGAGAGGTGGTTAGCTCCATTTTATCCACCATTTCCGTAAGCGATATACCATTAACAGACGCACAATTCTGCTTCAGTTCGCTATTTGCAGATGGTGTGACAGTTTGGAAGTGTTCTCTAACAAACTCACAACCCGTATTAAATTAATTAGTAGAATATTGCCGAAAACATAAATTAAATTTAGGTCCGTAAAACAAAAAGTTTTATTTTCGAAAAGAATAAAAGTACTATAAAACACATAAAAAATCTATATGAATGGAAATTTCGCTCAGCCTGCCACGTATCACACATGACTCTATATTAAACTGGAAAGCCCATACTAACTAGATTTGAAACAAAATATTGAGACAATCAAATTATGTCTGTTTGTTTGTTTGTTTTGGAAATTCGTACAAAGCTACTCGAGGGCTATCTGTGCTAGCCGTCCCTAATTTTGCAGTGTAAGACTAGAGGGAAGGCAGCTAGTCATCACCCCCCTCCGCCAACTGTTGGGCTACTCTTTTACCAACGAAAAGTGGGATTGACCGTCACATTATACACCCCCACGGCTGGGAGGGCGAGCATGTTTAGCGCGACGCGGGCGCGAACCCGCGACCCTCGGATTACGAGTGCACGCCTTAACGCGCTCGGCCATGCCAGGCCTCAAATTATGTCAAGAGGCTGTCAGGTAAACAGTTCAGGTGCTTCACCACACAACATTATTAAAACATACAAACAACATATGTGGCCAATACTTGAATATGCCAGTCCAGCATGGACAACCATCTCACTAACCCTGATCAAAAAACAATTACAACCAATACAACATTTTATACTTACTACAACATATTTACTACAAGTTCAAGTTTCTTACACAAATTGGAAATATATAGACAGTGAACAAAGAATTATTACATAGTTCAAATAATTATTTTAAGAAAGTCCGAATATGAATAAGTTACTAACTTCTCACAGTATCATATATGATGAAAATGTGCTTAAGTACCTTTTCCTAGTTAATATATACTTTAAGAGTACCGACAAATGACTACAGTTCAAATATATGTATCATTCAATTAGTTTATAATAAAGGCATTAATTAGATTACTTATTTCTAGTATCCTTGTTATGAATTGGTGAAGTGAATGTGTCGCGATGTACGAAATTAATTATAATGTGTAAAATTATATGGACCAAGCGAAAAAATGTATTTTTCGATACAAATATGGCATATGAATGAACGTGGCCCTGAAAGGCTCACATATAATTTGTTTAATATTTAGTGTCCGTGATGGTGTGTTGTGCACGATGATCACACTGTGCAAAAAGTAGGGGGGAGGTTTCTATAGTATGTGGCCTTCCAAATCCTGACATGATGATATAAATCGTGATCCAGAGAAACTTGACATTTGTGGGCTGATCCAAGCTGTAGTGATAAGCCTCGAATAAGTGTAACTGCAGTTCACAGCACAGGGTACGGGCACATTTTTTAGGAGAAAGGGGGCTTTATATTATCTGACCCAGAACAGCGTATGCGTGACATGTTCAGTTAGTACAACTAGTATATTATTCGCACTAGATTTGTTTTATCATAACGAACTTAGATGCCTAGGCTCTAGTACCACTAGACTTATACTAATATCAGTAGTAATGCTGGGCCTGGCATGGCCTAGCGCGTTAAGGCGTGCGCTTCGTATTCTGAGGGTCGCGGGTTCGCGCCCGAGTCGCGCCAAACATGCTCGCCCTCCCAGCCGTGGGTGCGTTATAATGTGACGGTCAATCCCACTTTTCGTTGGTAAAAGAGTAGCCCAAGAGTTGGCGGAGGGTGGTGATGACTAGCTGTCTTCCCTCTAGTCTTACACTGCTAAATTAGGGACAGCTAGCACAGATAGCCCTCGAGTAGCTTTGTACGAAA
Organism: Carcinoscorpius rotundicauda; assembly: GCA_011833715.1. NCBI lineage: Eukaryota > Metazoa > Arthropoda > Merostomata > Xiphosura > Limulidae > Carcinoscorpius > Carcinoscorpius rotundicauda. The sequence goes on along the minus strand of CM022399.1, from coordinate 51,836,629 downwards.
TTCCAAAACAAACAAACAAACAAGTAGTAATGCTAGGCTGGTCATTAGATTCTGCCATTGTTGCCTCGTCTAACAGAAAGTCGGACTAACTATATGGATTTAAGTATTGTAATGTCACTAATACTAAAAACCTAATTAAATCTGTAACATATCCTACAAGATACTATAATTGTATATTACTAAAAACTACGGTAACAGTACAATAGTAAGCCTAGATGACGTATGCCTCACATACGTGAAGCGTATGGGCTCAGGATGTTCACAAAAATATTTACTTTGTGTAAATAAAAAGGGTGGGTTAATAAGTCAAACACTAAATTAATTTTATTGAAATAAATTTGTTTATTGTGGTTGAAAGCTACACTACAACACAGAGGATTACAAGCCTGTGAGACAGTTAAAGCACTGCAGATTGCCCGATGCTGTGAGAAAACACAAACACAGTTAAAGCACTGCAGATTGCCCGATGCTATGAGAAAACACAAACACAGTTAAAGCACTGCAGATTGCCCGATGCTATGAGAAAACACAAACACAGTTAAAGCACTGCAGATTGCCCGATGCTATGAGAAAACACAAACACAGTTAAAGCACTGCAGATTGCCCGATGCTATGAGAAAACACAAACACAGTTAAAGCAATGACTGACATAGAATTACTTTTCACATAATTGTAATAGCTGTACACAAATTCTACTAAGCTTTAAAGTCCCATATGAAGTACATATACTTAGGGTTGTATGAAGTACTCAGTTAGCGCTTTATTAATACTTGAAATTATTATTATTACTAAGGCGTTGGAAGCACGCCTCGATACAAGTTAACATTAGATCTAGTCAAGGGCGAAATTCTTAAAATAAAAATGAGGATATTTAGCTTACTGAAGTGGATCTGTGCTTGGAAAATGAATAAATATCTACATGTGAGAATAAAAAAGTGACAAAACAGCTCAAATAAGTCACGGTACTGATACCACCATAAAAAATAAGTTATGGTACTTAGTACTAGTGAGCATTGGCAAAATTTCACATCTGGGTCTAGTAGTTCTAATAACGGTAATAACTGATATCAGAAAAATGAATTCCAAAATTCCAACTGTTAGGCCTAACTTTACGTTATTTTTTAACGCTCTCTTATTTTGCTTTTATGCAGCATTTTATCCAAGAACACATTATGAAAGGACTAAGAACGTATTTTGGTTCCACAAAGAGAAACTGAATTGTGAACTATTATGAAAGGATTTTGTTTTCGCTTAGTTTGTATTTTTTTTCCTTTCTTCATGAACAACCAGCAGCACGTCAAGTGTACAGCAGAGAAAACTGCATCTCAAGGTAATATGTCTCATGCAGTCCTACTTATTGAACTCTGTGATTAAAACACTCGCTACCTAGTAGAAAGATTTAGAAACTTTATACGAATTTTTGTAATCAGTCATATAAATTCCTTTAACTTATATTCTAAAATATTATTGATATTTGTGTTATCTACTAGAGATAACATACGTTTGAAGTGTGATTAGAAGTTTCGCATTTTATTTTTAAGATTATGTTTTACACTGCTGTGAGGATCAGGAATTTTTAAATTCTTGGTGAGAATAATGTTAATTAGAAATCCTAGAAACAATCATAAATGTACTTCCACAGGGTCCTCAAAGGTATTCTGTTTCCAGAGTAAAAAAAATTCAAATTAATATTAACAAATACTTTTATTTATTTCTTTTAAAATTCGTATGCTATATTGTGTTGTAGCCTACAAAGTGTAAAATCCTTCTCATGATTCATGGCACGTACATGTTTTACTGACGTCACGACAATGCAACTTGCAAAGTTAAGCGTCTCTTATGTGACACCTTTTACTTGTCTATTGACTAACTAACACACTATACTACTGTAAAGCGGTGCGAGTGGTTCAAACAGGCGACCCTTCCAGACGGCCTGCGTACCTTTTTTGGGAAAATAACGTAACTCCATTCAGAACAATTCTTATACTTATTTATTGAATTGAGTAATTCTCTTTCTTCAGAATTTACACACTTTACGTTAGTAAATATAAAAAATAACTTGTTTAAACATCATATATTTGGTCTGGTTTTTTTGTATTTTTTATCTCTCGAAAATAGTTTAGATTACACTTTTATTCTAAGCTCTTACTTAAATATACAAACTTAAGTAGTTTTATAATGACACTTTTTGTTTTCCAAGTAAATGGTTAAGATTTCAAGACTGGAACGAAACATCACAAAATTGATGTACACTTTAACTATACAATCTAATAAATATGTGTATTAAATACAAGGAATAGCATGGAATTACGTATCTGGAGAATCTGATGAATTTCCAACTTTCTTTTTTTAACACGGATTTTCAGTGTGACGCAAGTAACTTGTTTGAATTGAAAGATCCCTTTCTTTTCTTCTCATTTGCTTAAGATAATATTTAAGAATTAGCTTGTTGCTAATTGGTTCTTTTAGAACGTATCATATCCGTGCTCTTAATTTAAATCTTCTTTTACTTTACTAACAACGTAAACCTTAATGACAAAAACACTAATTAGATACTTAAATTCAAAACACAGCACAGCACGAGTCTTCTGGCCAAATAAAGTATTTACAGATATAAAAAAATCGCAAAAACTAGCTTTACATATGTGTTTCTATACCTGTATAAATGGTGATTCCAGAAATACAAAGCTAGTGATAAAACTACAAAATAAATGGAAATAACCCTTTGATTAAGGAATCCATGTCTCAGTTTGATAACAGACCTGTGCTCTAGGTAAATAAATCTATATGATGAAAATAAGGTAGTAGGAGAGGTCAGAGTTCAAATTAAATCTTGTTCTTTACTGACAAACTTCTTCCTTGATCATCACACGAAAGTTGGTTTCATTTCCTTCTTGAAAACCTCGTAGCGTGGGCGTAAGCTTCATGTGACCGGAGAGCTATATATGTTGGAGAATGATTGAGTTTGTTTTATCATGACATTCTTTACGAGTTCGACAAAAGATTATTTGAAGCACATTTTTCTACACATTCAATCTATTATTTTAGTCTGGTAATCGAAAACTAACTTCATTAGATTCTGGTTTGGAATTGAAATATTGACCAATAATAATTTATGTGCAATGATAAAATATTTCGTTCTATTATACAATGTGACACTTTGTAGATGGTTGTCTGTTTGTTCCTTTGCAATTTCGCGCAAAGCTATTCGAGGGCTATCTGCGCTAATCGTTTCCTAATTTAGCAGTGTAAGACTAGAGGGAAGGCAGCTAGTTATCATCACCCACCGCCAACTCTTGATCTACTCTTTTATCAACAAATAGTGGGAATGAATGTCACATTTTAACATCCTCACGGCTGAAAGGGCGAGAATGTTTGGTGCGACGAGAATTCGAACCCGCGACCTATCTGGCCATACTGGACCTAGGTGGTCGTCACGTTCAGTCTATAGCTTCTTTATTGCCTTCAACCATTTTTTTAGTTAATTAACATTTAAGCATTAAAAATACAGAGTATTTTTTGTTAAACAAACAAATGAACGTTTGTAATTTCGTATAATGAATTTTTAATCTTATCTTCGCAAGTATATTAATTATTTATCTGATAAAGACACCGAAAATACATAAAGTACATTCTATAACAACACGCAGTTCAGCACAAAGCTACTACACAAGGGCTTATCTGTACTTTAACAGCCACTGGCATCGAAAGCCGGTTTCGAGGACTGTGTGTTCACAGACATACCGCTAAGCCACAAGAGAGCAACAACACGGTTTTAAAAAGTGTATGTTACTCTATGTTCCTAACGTAGATGATTTTCAGCAGTTTCTAGTATCTTTAATTACATGCATGGGATTGCCGCTCCCCAGTTTCACGACAGCATGTTTGCGAACTTAAAACGTTTGAAACTGGGAATGTAAGTTATATTTATTCTGCCATCTATCGATTGACATTAGCACTACGAATTATGTTGTTTTTTTTAAATTTGATGAACTTGTTGGTAAACTTAGTAATGAAAATTAATAATATATACAATTTTTGATCAAATTTCTTAAACTACTTATTATTTTAAACGTTCAAAAGCACATCTTTGGAAGCGTTTTTCTGTGGGCGTTGATATACTTATAAGCATATACCGTCAAAACCATTATTTTACAAAAGTCTTCGTGTGTCCGCTTTTAAACTCATATACCGCTGGATTCTGATGTTATCTCATCAAACTTGGTATATGCCTTTAGAGCCCTATTGTGAGGATCATAACAAATTTGGCATGCAATCTGACCTACTTATGTTACCCTCGGCCGCCCCTATATCTACAACGTGAGTTGAACAGATAAGTCAAGTATTAAGTCATATTTGAAGAACAGAACCATAGTTAAGATAATATCAGAGATCATGTATATCTTACACTCCCAGAGTACAGTATTTCATGACATTTATTTGTTGTTAAACGGGTATCGAAATCAGATTTTTATCGTTATAAGCCATCACGCTTACCGGTAAGCTGAACCACCTCGGACTTTTCGCTACACATTCGTACGAGTTGGTTAGATTAAATTAATGCAACTGAAGCACCTATAATATTTTTTCTAAACATTAAATTATGTTTCGTAACGTTGATGATTTACTAACATCCTACATTTAGATTCCCATCTCTGCCACATAAAAACATATTTATCAAAACTTCTGATTAGCAGTCGAAACGTAGGACGTAAGTTAATTACTAACACCATGACAACAATCGGTCATGTTTTGTCTCCCCCGTACAAAAATACCGAAATGGTTCAGCTCAGTATGAGCACACGTTGGATGTTAGATTCAACCTAATGAACCGAAACATTTGGATGGAAGGGTGAAATGTTAACAATTGGGTTGTTTGAAACGTAGAAAGTAAGGCTTTCTTTGCGTATAATTTCATGTGTTTTTCAAAGCATCGCCTTTCCCAATTCAGGAGATATAAGCAGTTGGGAGAACAGTGACTGTAAACTGTATGATGTCAAAGTCTTTGCATTTTCTGTCTGATTTTTGATCTCTCTAGAGTGTGTTGAAACAGTATAGGTAGGATGTGTAGGTATTATCCAAACTAATTAGTCTAATTTACTTAATATTAACAGTGTTATATGACCATATCTCTGGATATCTCTTTTGTACAAAACAATGAGCGTAAGTTTTGTTTTTCGTTTCACTTTTAATATAATGAAATTTTAATGATTCTGAGTATGTATACGAGTACGTATAATACTTGTTGATGTAAACGAAATTAAATATAGGACAGTGCTCGTTTAATTTGTATCTCTGTATATGTGAAGTTAGATGATAAAACAAGATAAATATAACAGTACTTATTTTTTGTTTTGAAATTTTGCACAAAGCTACTCGAGGGCTATCTGTGTTATCTGTCCCTAATTTAGCAGAGTAAGACTAGAGGGAAGGCAGCTAGTCATCACCACCAACCGCCAACTCTTTGGCTACTCTTTTACCAACGAAAAGTGGGATTGATCGTCACATTATAACGCCCTCACGGCTGGGAGGGCGAGCATGTTTGGCGCGACGCGGGTGCGAACCCGCGACCCTCGGATTACGAGTCGCGCGTCTTACGCACTTGGCCCTGCCAGGCCCATGACAATACTTTAAAAAAAACAGGTTTATGAACATGGAGTTGTCTGTAAGCGTGGTATAGTTACACAACAATAGTAGTGTTTGCAACATGTTAATACATGATATAGATAGGTTTATGAAGATAGATTTATGTTTGTTAAAGACAGATTCAAAATTCAACAGTAGTGGATAAGAAAATAATGGAAGTGTAACTTTTGTTTTTATTTACAAAATTGTTTGGGTTTATTTATTATGGTTCCCATGGGGTCAGTGATAAGCTTACGGACTTAAATGCTGAAATTTAAAATTCCATGTTCTTGCATTGGGGTCCCGGTATGGCCAAGCGTATTAAGGCGTACGATTCGTAATCCGAAGGTCGCGGGTTCGCATCCCCATTGCACCAAACGTGCTCGTCCTTTTAGCCGTGGAGGCGTAATAATATAACGGTCAATCCCACTATTCGTTAGTAAAAGAATAGCCCAAGAGCTGACGGAGAGTGTTGATGACTAACTACCTACCCTCTGATCTCACACTGGTAAATTAGGGATGGCTAGTGCAATAGCTCTGAGGTAACTTTGCTCGAAAAACTAAACTACTCTAAAATAAAAGTTATTTTCTATATCATTAGTTCAGTACTCAGTTTTGTGGTTTAATTACGTACAACGTATTTTAAAACTGTAATCTATCATCCTCGTGTCCAGAATATTTTATTTTTTCATGATAAATTAAACAACGTTAAAACTATTTAAATGTAAGAAGTGCAAACTTAGCCTAATACGACACTAGTTTTGATGAGCGACAGAGCAATGACCTTAAGTAACTTTAAAAAACAACTACTTTCCGAGTAATCAACCTACTCTGTTGAAATTGCAAAATTACACACAGTTACTGAATACTTTTCCTGTTATATTGAAATTTTTATGAGAGAGTAAAAATGCTGGCGGTTCTTTACGTTCTCATCTTTAAAACTGAACTTCACTTGCCAAGTTCAACATACTCTCAAAGTACGTGACAGTGATTTTGATACAGCAAGTCACCTAATCTGGCAAAGCGTGAAAGCCTTCCGGGCAACGATTGCAGTAAACATGTCATACTTTTGAAATTCTGTTAGTGCGCTTTGTTGTAAATAACTGTCTGTCGTCGAAAATTCGATTTCGAAATATTTTTTGTTTTTGTGCGCAATGGACTAGAATAAAATTTACCATCTTTTCACCAGGGGGAGCAAGGATCTCACTCACCAGCACTTTCACCGCGCCATCAGGATCCTTCTGACGTCTCGCTTCTCTTCCCGCGGAAATCTCGTCCTTTCCAAAAACAGGCATCAGAGGACATGAAAAGGCGACGTGAGAGTTTGGCTGCTCTTCCGAGCACGCACCTAACTGTTGGCACTCCAGGTAGGAGATTGATTATCTTCAAACAACCGAAATATTCAACTAAATTCTGAAACAACACACTTACCTATAACTTGAATATACACTACAACTACTGCTTACCAGAAAATTAAATCTCCATCTTTCTATCTTTTGTCTTCCTGTATAAAAACGATTTTATCGACAAAGGTATGATGTATTGTGGATATATTTTACCAACCTGTTTATTTCTCATATCCAAAATAATAATAATAATAAAAAAAATATGGAAGTTAAAGTTAGACTAAACATATTAAAACAAGTAAAATTTTCAGCCAAAGTAGATCTTGAAATGTTTTATGTTAGGGAAAATATACTTATTGTGTATTAAGTATTACTTTATAACTATTGTTTTAATTTCACTGTGCAAAAGTTCATAATATAAAACGTGCTATTATTTAGTCTAATGTTTTTCTTATATTACTTAAACAACGTGTTTTAATAATTAATTAAAAATATACCGTAATATCCTGGATTATATAAATCTAAGCAGATAAACACAGTAACTTTCAAAACATCAAATTATTATACGTGATAATAATTTAAGACCTATTTCTCATTTTGGTCTGGATGAGTGGATCCTTCACCTTTGAACTTAAAATTGAACTTACTTGAAGTGGGGTTGTTAGTGGCACTTACTTTGTTTGTTTTTCCACAGTAATTATTTTATTAAAACGGAACTTTGTATGATTCAGAGAACAGTTTAGGTTGACTGTATGGGAAGAAAATATATAACTAAAAATCCCAACTTTGTATACACCCATCCACCCCTTTACTCCCTGCCCACTCTAAGCGAGCACGTGTGTACACTGTTTTGCAACGTTCAGTAGTGGTTAAATATAACTCAGAAAGTGCTCCATATAGCTGACAAACTGGCACCAATAACTAAAGTGTATACGATGTGTTTTTTTTTCATGAGCATATGCTATGTAACAGACATCTGCAGTTATATTACGGAGACAGTGTATGTATTTGAATTTAGTATTATCACTTTTGTGCAGGAAAAATTAAGCACGTGCTCTGTTGAACTAACCAAGTTTTCCAAAAGTGGGTGTATCGTAGTGATAGGCATGTCCTTTTAATTACTTCTAGTAATTCATCGAGGTCGAATACTAATTTCGCGGAGGAACAACTAGTACAAGTCTACTAACGTTACACGTTCAAAATACTATTCCAGTAGGTCGTCTTGGCTTAAGATAACGTTTTTCAGAGTTCGAGTCTTACACGTTGCTGTCTAACTTATTAACAATTAATCACATTCAACTATAAAAATATTTTATTTGGTAACATAAGAAAGAGAGCTCTGTTTATCTGATCATAAGAACTAGGTTTCACAATGAGCTATTTGAGGATGTGGTTGCCGCGGGGATAGAACATCAAAATTTTAACAAGTTTACCGCTGAGCCACTGAATAACAAGAGAATTATGCGAAGGCTCTAAATAACACGATGAATCAGTACGTAGGACGATGACGACAGATATTTGTGTAGTCACCTTTAAAATGGTAACTACTGCAATAATATTTCAGTTTACTTTAGATTTCGTCACCAGTAAAAGTGTGAATCTTGTGAATATGAATTACAAAATCTTCTTTTCTTCATTTTGCATTCCTATATTTCAAAGAACAATAAACAAAATGACTACTTGCTAAATTACTTTTAAATGTGTTGCAAAAAAAAATTTTACGCTCAAAATTGTTACGTAGAACTGTTTGAAACATTTATATATCTTCATTAATGAAACGTACTTTTAAAACATCTTCTTTAAACATGAAGAAAAATCCAAAATTAAATACGGTCGTTGTTCAATTGTAATACTACCGATAGATGTAAGTACAGTAGTCGAATAAAATTTTAAGCGGAGAAATTTGATGTGCTTTGATTGTTGTTGTTGTTTTGAATTAAGCACAAAGCTACACAATGGGCTATCTGTGCTCTGCCCACCACGGGTATCGAAACCCGGATTTTAGCGTGTAAGTCCGCAAACATACCGCTGAGCCACTGGGGGGCTATGTGCTTTGAAAAAATTGCACACACAAAAGGCCCTAATTATTAATTTGCTTTATCGACAAAAATATTCTAATCAATTTGAAAGTAAATGAAGTGGGGGGGAAAAGGAATACTTTGTCGAATGAGTTTGTTTACATTGACGAAGAAATAACCAATAAAATTATCATAGGAGTTACATTTAATTTGAAACTACGCTTGGGTATATTCACCACAAGAACCATTTAATAACAGATATTTTTAACTATAAAAAACCAACGTCGAAATTGTATTGGTAACATGAAAATAAATAATCAATTAACTTGAAACACTTGGGAGAGACGATCGGGCCTGGCCCGGTGGTAAAGGCATTGACTCGTAATCCAAGGGTCACGGGTTAGAATTCACTTGACACTAAAGCATGCTCGCCCTTTCAGCCGTGGATGCGTTATAATGTTACGATCAATCCCACTATGCATTGGCAAAAGAGCAGCCCAAGAGTTGGCGGTGGGTGATGATGACTAGCTTCCTTTCGTCTAGTCTTACACTGCTAAATTAGGGACGGCTAGCGCACTATAGCCCTCGTCTACCTTTGCGCGAATTTCAAAAACAGACACTTGAGAGAAGAGGGGTAGTTGCCAGTGTAACTCGATGGATTTAACACGGACTATTTAACGTTTTGTTTATTATATCTAGTTTTTCTTTTCCGCGGCCGATTTGAGGAGCGTGCGCGCATCGTACAATTTGGAGAAAACCCACAGAGAAACAACAACAAAAATTACTGAGTACTTATTCCACATGCAGAACGTGTATGTGTAAAGAAGTGGGGGATGTTACTTTAGTTTTCAATATTTTATCTGTTTAATCTTTCAAACAATGTGACTACTTGCAAGCTCCGCCCCCAAAGATTGTTTAGTGACTTCTGAACGTGAAAAGAAGTACTTCAAAGGTAACAACTATTATATCACCCGGGTGCCAAACTATGTTTAGATTAAGTTTGCTATAACATGGTGTAACAAGTTTTACTGTCAGCCTTTTCCTCGTAGCAATGCTATACTACTGAAAAGACCATATATATTACGTACTTACTTCACTATCAGTTAAAAACTAGTCTTAGTTTCACACTGATCATCCCCAACTTAAGAGTAATTACCCTTTTCGTTATAAATACAACTAATGTAAACAGGAAAATTAGTTCAGAAACTATATTAAAACTTAACAGTACGTTGTTATAGAATTGAATCTGTAATCCTGATGTTGAAAAATAAAGTAATACGAGTAGTTTACATTTTAGCTTCGACAGTTAAAGGCATGATTTAAATCAGTTTTCTGACACCTTGGGACAAGCATTATGTTTTACAGGGTAATTTCGCATTAATGGTTGCAGTTCAAAACCAAGATACGTTTTATATTTTTCCATCATGTTACTTGCACTCTGGTGTTATGTAGTTTTGTTGTTGTCGTTTCTTCATTTTTCTAGGGATAAAAGGCTTTGTTCTCTTATTTGGTATCTGTAGGTGTTTCTATTAAATTTTCCCACTTCGCTTTCGCGTAAAGTTCAACTACAGTGGGAAAAGTAAGAACAGCCACTTTCTGCATGTTTTTCAGTTGCATTAAAAAAATATTTTTATTTTCGTTTTGCTCAGGTTGATGTATTCGTATGTGTTACGTATTTTTTAATGTTTTATGTTCTTCGTAGACTAAATGCAACAGAAAAACGCAGATAACAGCTTGTATAATTTATTACACTAAACTATTAACAAATATAACAGATATAACATAAATTATATAATAACAGTGACAGATATTAAGTTATAACATTCGAAATTAATTACAAAACAAAATAATACTAGTTTCAAACTTCAAAATTAATCACAATACAAAATGGTACTGGCCTGTATCTAATATAATGATCTAAAATTAAAGTCTCAAATTCCAGTCTAGGGTGTGAATTTGGTCCCACGAAGAAATTCCGAAACAGTTCACAGTTCAATAAATTCGCCGTCTCTCAGCACAAGCAGTAATTCAGATGTATCGTAGAGATTGACGAAATAAAATCACAGCTTCTGTAGATCTAACTTCAATCACAAATCCAAGTTGAATATTCACAGCAAACACTTAATCTTTCTCAAATAACTGACTCTCTTCTTTTGAAATAAAACTGATGTCTGAATTTCACTCTTTTTCTTTGAATAAAACTAATGACTGACTTCTTCTCGCGTCACCGTCTTTTATACCGGTAGGCCTATTTCTCGAATAATCTTGCAATTTCCATACAACTCTAGAGCAATCCGCGCGTGTCCGTTCTTGCACGAGACTACACGTCTAGACACGAAGTCACCAGCACTCATTTACAAACATATGATTGGTCTACTTAATTCAAGAAAATTCTAAATGTTACCCTAAATAAATAACAAAATATTAGTTTAAACTTCGAAACAATAATATAAATATGGAAAAATGAATAATAGAAATGAAAATTCAAACACAACACGACATGTTGTCGTTTACAAAATATTTACACATATACATAACAGTATGTAATTGTTATTGTGGGTACAAGAATATTTGTTGTTAAAATATTCTACGTCTATGATGCCAGAACCCGCGTGTAAAGAAGTTTTAATACAAGAGTTTTGCACATCTTGTGCGGTTCGTGCTCCACCCCTTCGTACTTGAAATGTAATTGATAGTAAAATATATAACAGGATCTGAAAAGTTGAATACTAATTTTAACACGACAAAAACCGCTACTGTTAAATATAGTTAGATTAACTTAAACAAATTCGGAATTTTGAATTGTTCATCCAACTTTTTCTTGTCTTCAACACAACCAAAATGGCCACCTACTCTAAACACATTCCGTGAAATGTTTCATCTCTATCGGAAAAAAAATGGTAGTGTGGAACATGCCAGCACCCTCTCCTATATTATATATATTTCCCTAATGCCTTCAGTTAATATTCAAAATAGTTTTCTCTTCGTACCTTACGTCTGGACTTAAAAATGTATCTCAGAACGGCTGGTATGGGTATTAACAATTTTATTGTGACAAGCAGAAAACAACGTTTCGACATTCTTAGGTCATCTTTAGGTTTAAAATTATAGTTCATGCCTATATTTATTACATACTATTGAAGATAGTATTCAATAAATCTGTGTCGACTTTCTAAAAAAATAAAGCTTAAGAAATAACAAATAACAGTGAATTATCATTTTGATAAAACCGAAAAGAAAACGTAGGTAACTCCTTTCTGAGGGAACAACCTAGCTGTATGAACGTTTCTTAACAACAAATTGAATTAGTGGTGCATCAAACCACACGCTGTCTTTTCTCGTAACAATTATCGTGATGCTATTAAAGTGCTATCACAACTTTATTTGGCAAAATATTGCTAGTGGAGTTACCAGTTTTATGAAGATCGTTAAAAAATACGAGAGTTTAAGATGTTTACAGGATGTAGACTACATTAAACACTCGAGAATTTTTCGAAACACATAGCAAACATTTTCTATCTCTTTTGAAAGTCGTGATGTGGAGTAGGCTCGCATGATGTTTCTTATCTATCAACAGTACTGTGTGAGATGTGACGAATGTTTCCGTAATAGAAGTCCAGACATTTATATGTTTGCTGCGCGCCTTCCTTGCAAGGAGTAAAAATCCGGCTTTTTAGATACACATGGAAAATCAGTATTGGGTCTATTTATGAGAAATAGTGGCTGATGCAGTATTTTAAACTTTTTATTTAAATACGTTTAGTAATTTTACTCTTTGAAATAAGAAAATTTGTTTTGTTCACATGTTTTAGAGTTTTGTATCTTCTGTAGCGAGAAAATATACACAAAATCTATAAAACTTAATTTTAAAGTTTTTAAAGAAATATTTTGTGACACTATATAAAGAAATTGGATCTTTTAGGAAATCCTAATGCTTTAATAATGATAAAATGTAAATGATAAAGGTTGAAAGGGTGTAATGTTCTAAACAAAGATTATCGTAAATAGGCTTGTGGATCGTACTGTTTTTCATATTTTTACAATTCATTTTTTATAAAGTTCTAAGCAAACATTATCATTAATAGAGTTGTGGATCGTACCGTTTTCACACTTTTATAATTCAATACTTTTCTTAAAATATTTGATTTTAACAGTGTGTTAATGATTAGGTTCTTTACCATAAAACCAAAATTATGCAAAATGTCGTTTTTACGATCTTTCGTACAACATCCAAATAACCAGTATAGAGGTTCTAAAAACGTGTTTGTTCCAAAAGCCCTATTACAAGCATGTTTAAATCTCAACGTACCATTCATTAAAAAAAATTAACTCTCTGATTTTTTTTACAGGAAGGTTTAACTACACCGACTACGTTATACATCCATGTAGTGGTTTTGCTTCATGTTATTAGGTTGCACCCATTTAAAATTAGTTTTAGAATTCACCAACAGAACACCAGTGCTTTAATATTTTTTATCTTTTGTTTGTTTGTTTGTGTGTGTGTGTGTGTGTGTGTCATTCAGTATTTGCTTGTTGCTTAATATAGTCTCTGAGGTAATCACAGACCAGCTAAGGGTTCACTTTCAAGTCTTGTGAATGTTGTCTGCAAAAAAAAACAACAGAAAACACGAGACAGTGTAATCTTGTTAAATGGTCAAAATAAGTATTTTAAATCGTATTACCAACTGTAATATGCTTATCAGAAGCTATTTAACTAATGTGAAAAATATAAAAATATATAGTAAATTTGTTATTCGATTAATTTTGTATGTTATTAAAATGTAAAGCCTGATAATTTATCAAAATGTAAACGAATTCTAGTATGGGTTTACTAGGTAAGTTAGTCTTAAAGAATTTGTGATTATCACCTTTGTTTTAGAGAGTTGATCGACTCTTAATCTGAGGATCGCAGATTCGAATCACCGTCACACCCAAAAAAAATACTCGCCCTTTCAGCCGTGGAGGTGCTATAATATACGGTAAATCCCACTATTCGTTGATAAAACAATAGCCCAAGAGTTGGTGGTGGGTGGTGATGACTAGCTGCCTTCCCTCTAGTCTTACACTACTAAACTAGGAACAGCTAGCGCAAGTAGCCCTTGAGTAGATTTGCGTGAAATTCAAAACAAATCGAACAGAAATTTAGAGTTGATCTTTGGTATATATTTTCATCCATAGATGTCGCTAGATTATTACTTTTTTTCCCCTCCCAGGAATGTGACGACCATAATAACAGATATTTACAGCTATTTATGTAGATATATTAATTTTCGGTAAAGATAAAGTAAATAGCACTGTATAAGGCATATTACAAATGATTTTTATATCATTATTTACCTGTAAAATTTATAAATTTTGATAGTTTAAAGAAGTATTATTATTCGTTGTTTATTTTCAATACCTATTCGTGTGTTTAATATTTCAACAGGAACCTCTGAAACATCTAACTTGGTGCGGATGCGCAGTTCGTCTATGGGCCAATCAGCGCCCTCTCTATCTTCCAGCATGGTATGTTACTGATTTTTGAATTTCTAATCATAAGAAAGCTCCATTCTTTATGTATAATTTCTTCCAATGAGCTGTCTTTACTCGCATGTGTGGACATTTTTTTTAAAATGGTGATTCCGCTTCATGTTATAGAGTAACTGGACTTCTTCGTGTATCCTGATTGGTAAGACATCTGCTCATTGAAATTTTGAGAAAGTAACTACTATTTATATTAGTTTAATACCTACAATGTTCCTGATTCACGCGTTTAGTAACACTTTTTAATGATTCCTTAATGTAAAAATTAACTAATAAGATAGTAATATTTTAGTTAGTAAGTTATTTACACTTAAGTATTAATTAAAGAATGTTGACACTTGTTTTTGCTAGTTGCTTTGCGCCATAAAACACCAACCAAACCAAACAACCGATTCAGTGTCAAAAACAACTTTTTTTATTTTTGAATGGATTGAAAACAAACCACTAAATCGTTTATATGATAAATTCACGAACGAGACAAGAGGATTCATTAGTTTCTTGACTTGTTGAGTGTGTTATGGTAAAATGTCCAGTGCTGTCTTCAGGTAATTCTGTGGACTTGTTCACCTAACAGTTTGTAGCAAGTCCACAGTAAATCTGATTAGATACACTCCCGCCTACTCGTCTTGTAAGACTTTCCCTTTAAAGCAATTCAGGACAGAAAGGAACGCCCTTAGAGCTATGGGAGAGTTTATGACTTTAAGAAGTCATCACCAGCCCAAGTATTCCCTATTTCTACCATACTTTACAACATAGAAATGGTAGATCGACTTTAGTCCTCGACATGGACATAGACAAGCCTGTGGTTTACACACAGACAATGAAGATCAGTCGCACACGCGTGTCGTACTCTATAAACAAGGTGGGGACTGCATACAGTCTACAGGAGATCAAAGCCATTGGTTATAAAGCCAATTGGCCATCGATGAAAGCAAATCAACAAATTGTACGACCTAACTACCTCTTTCTGAGACCAAGGGTAAGTACTATCACAAGTTTCGTCTTTTTTTAAAGCTACTTACACCAAATAATACGAAAATAAAACGTCTGTTTGTTTGGAAAAAAATTGTTGAAGGGACCAACAAAAGAAAACTGACAGAAGTGTCATGTCACAGCAATCTTTTCTTTAACTCTTTAATTTTATTACAGATCCTTTACGCTTTCCTTGTACGTTCAACAACACAGCCAGTGATGTTCTTTCAACACTGACGCTAATGAGCTACTTGGATATGGTTGTGTTGTTTATTCCTGAACAAGAATTATTTTAAGTGTTTTAATTATTTTAAATCTCCAAAAAATAATTTTTTTTGGTTTTTGTTTTTAAGCAAGTTTGAAAACATACACACGATCTAATTTTGATAAGAATAATAATTCAGGTTTAGAAACACTTAATTGTATTTATACTATATAACTTTATTAACATAACTAAAACAATCACTGCACGTAGATATGTTTCTCTTCGTTAATAGGCTTTAAATGTAACCAAATTTGAATTCTTTCTGTAATTTTGATTGTAGATAATCCATGTTTAACACATGAATAGTTTGTCATTCAATGCTCATCAGCTAGGGTAAAAGATAGTACAGTAATTCTGAAACCCTACGAAACATGAAGTTAATGCGCAAAATAAAAAAGGTTTTATTTCAGGGTCAAAACAACTCCTGTTTTGTGTAGTTTCTTTACCGCATACATATAAAATATATATGTATATAGAACAGAGTAAATATGGTTTCTAGAGTCTTTCTTTTTACCTGATTTTCTCTGTCCATCTCACTTTGTTTCTCTCGTTTTACATCGCTGTATATATTTAGCTCTCTCCTATCAACAGTCTCCGTATTTTGGGGCAGTGAATAAGCCAGAACAGTGTCGGTGAAATTTCACTATTCGGTTAGTTAATAGTAGTTCAGGAATAAGACAGTGGTTGCGGTTTACTAGCTGCCTGCACTTGGCGTTACCCCGCGCGACTCGTCTGAAACGAACAGGTAAACTTTCCTTATTTCTTTTCTCACTAAACTAATTAGCGGTTCTGTTCTTTTATAATTCAGTATTTATAAAGTTATCGTGTTGCAGATGGAATGATTTAAGCGACGCTTATCAAAGGAGTATTAGGTTACATAAGCATAAAGCTTAACATTTTAATAACAGTAACATAGGTTTCACGCAGACACATTATTACTTAATTTATTCATAAGCAGTAGTCAACTCTGGAAATGTAGGACATTGGGTATAAGATAACCAACCAATCTAGACAGTGCTACTGTGTAACTACCACGTTTTTGTCTGTTGTTGGGTCACTTCTTGTTAAGGGTATCTAGGCCAAATTATCACTGTTCATTTTCCCTGACGTTAAACTTTTATGTGACTTCTTTTCAACTGGGTTTAGTGAGGCCATCGTGTTAAAGTGTATTTTATTCTTCTTGTTAGAAAAGGAAAAAAGGTCTAGTTGTTATGTACATGGAGCTTCTTAGGATTCTTGACACGTGTTCAAATTACTAGTATATCGCAGATCAGACTTCCATCTTTACAGATTTCCTATATCTTACAAACACTGATATAAATAGATAGCTACAAGGGCTCTGATTACTGGTGTAACAAAGATGACACTTCCACCTTTGTAGACTTCTTGCGCCAATAACAAACAGCTCATACAGAGATATACAGTGCCTTGCAAAAGTATTCTCTCCATGCTGGTGATAAATTTTAGACATTTTTCTTACGAAAGACAACTCAAATGGTCAAAAAAAATTATAATATTAATCTCAGCTCAGTTTCTAAAAGCCATAAAGAACAAAAGATACGTTGTAACTCAGTTTAATGATATAACACAAAAGATCTTAAACACGTGTTGTAAAAGTCTTCATTTCGGCTTTTACTATTGTCGATTTCCCTTCACCTCACTACTCTGCTAAAGTAAATACAAGTGTCTCTGTACAGCTCTATCAAATACTAAAATACATCACAGAGCCATGTAAAAAATACTTTGGGTCGTATAGAGCTATCAGTATTGATTGAAGCAGAGTAATTTGGAAGTTAAAATTATGTTTACTGTTACATATTAAGAATGAGAAGATTCGTTACAGAAGATTGTTCAGAAGCACAATTCTGGAGAATACAATAAGTCAATTTCAAAGATTCTCAATTTTCCATTAAGTACTGTAAAAATATGTTGTTGAGAAATGGAAAGTGTGGTACACTGCCTCAGTCTTGCTTAGATCAGGTCGCCTTAAGAAAGTTTGTACTGGAAAATTCGTCAGACAAGCTACTTTTAAGCCAACAGCGACAAAGAATGAGCTGCAGACTTCAGTACCAGCAACTGAAGTTATTGTACACCTCTGGAAAATATGATGTACCTTACATAAAAAAGTTTGTATGTTAGAATGGCAAGAATACGCTTTGTTTATTTGTTTTTTAATTTCGCGCAAAGTTGCATGAAGGCTATCTGCGCTAGACGTCCCTAATTTAACAATGTAAAACTAGAGGGAAGGAAGCTAGTCATCACCACCCACCGCCAACTCTTGGACTACTCTTTTACCAACAAAGAGCGGGATTGGCCGTAACATTATAAAGCCCCACGGCTGAAATGGAGAGCATGTTTTCGTGTAACAGAGATTAATACCTGCGACCCTCAGATTTCGAGACGAGCGCCTAAACTACCTGGCTGTGACGAAGGTGCATCTTAGATAACGGATGAATTATGCCCATAAACCTTTTGATAATCCTGTAACAATGTGTCAGAAAGTTCTATGGTAAAAAAAGAGCAAAGTAAGACTTTTGGTTAAATGACAAACGATATGTATGACAGACACCCAACAAACTCGGTATATGTGGACTTAACTGTCAACCATGACATTGGGTTCACAATGCTTTAGGGGTGTTTTTCTGCAACTGACACTCGGAAACTTTCACGCATTCAAGGGATCATGGACATAGGAAATATACACAGATGCTGGAGGTAAACCCGAACAAGTCCGCTGAAAAACAAAAACTTGGTCGAAGGTTTACATTTCAACACAATAGTGGCCTCGACGACTGATCAAAGGCAATCCACGAATGGTTTTGGAGAAATAAAATTAAAGTCCTTGGCTGGCCAAACCAAATCCCAGACCTAAATCCACTCGAACACTTGTGGAGAGATTTGAAAATTCGTGTGCATTGAAGACTTTGCCTGGCATGGCCAGGTAGGTGGTTAAGGCACTCGGCTCGTAATCCAAGGATCACGGGTTCTAATCCCTATCACATCAAACATGCTCGTCCTTTCAGCAGTTTGGGTGTTATAATGTGAGGGATAATCCCATTATTCTTTGGTAAAAGAGTAGCATAAGAGTTGACGGTTGGTGATGATGACTAGCTGCCTTCCCTCTACACTTACATTGCTAAATTAGCAACAACTGTCGCGGATAGCCCTCGTGTAGCTTTCTGCAAAAAAATTCTAACAAACGGTTATTATAAATTGTATTGTTGTTTGTATATTAAAATTTATTCGTATTTCAAAATAAATTGTATCAGTCTTATTGGAAAATGTCAAATTTAATGCATACCCCATTTAATTAACTTCTAAATTAAAATTTCCAGCTGTTTGAAATCGTAATACATAACTTACGTAACATAATAAATCGGAGACCCGTCCGAGATAAAGTATAATGCGAACTGTTGCCTTGCAGTAGTAAAAAATAATGAATAAATTATTTTGTTTGTAGTCAAGCACAAAGTTACATAATAGGCTTTCTGCGCTGTGCACACCCTAGGTATTGAAGTCCAAATTTTAACATTATAGGCTTGATACTTGACTAGAATTGGTAGCTCTAATTAATATATGAATTCTAAATTTAAGAACAAGAAGGTTATTGTAGTTTTGAATAGATGGATTAAATTAGGTCATTCTTATTACAGGAAACATATGAATAGTACAACGATAGACTAATGGGATTATTTATAATCTAAATAATTAAGTTATGAAGTTACGATAAATCCAACTATTCCTTGGTAAAAGAGTAATCCAAGAATTGGCGGTGGGTGATGATGACCAGCTGCCTTCCATCTAGTCTCACAGTTATACATCAGGAACGACTAGCGAAGATAGCCCTCGTGTAGTTTTGGGTAAAATTAAAACAAGCAAAATTGAAGACATCCTTCCAACTTACAAGATCTGCAGAATATCTACAGAGAGGTGAGAACAAAAGCATTTATTATATATTGTGTCGTGGCCCGGCATGGCCAAGCGTGTTAAGGCGTGCGTGCGACTCGTAATCTGAGGGTCGAGAGTTCACATCCGCGTCGCGCCAAACATGCTAGCTCTCCCAGACATGGGGGCGTTGTACTGTGACTGTCAATCCCACTATTCGTTGGTAAAAGGGTAGCTCAAGAGTTGGCGGTGGGTGGTGATGACTAGCTGCTTTCCCTCTAGTCTTACACTGCTAAATTAGGGACGGTTAGCACAGATAGCCCTCGAGTAGCTTTGTGCGAAATTCCAAAACAGAACAAAATATATTGTGTCAAGCTTGTGGAGGATTATCTGGAACAACTTCCAACCGTCGTTGGAAGTTCAACCAAATATTCAATGTACAATTTTGTTAGGGGGTGAAGACTTTTGCAACACATGTTTTCAAAATTGTATATCACTAAATTGAGTAACAGTGCACGGTTTGCTTTTTGTAATCATTAGAAAGTGGCCTGAGATTAATATAATAAATATTTTTTATCACTTGAGTTATGTCTTTTACAAGAAATTAGCGAAAACTGATTCCTAGTACAGAAGAGAGAAGATTTTAGCAAGACATTGTAGCTATAAGGAATCTAATTGAGTATAGTAGATTAGATCTCCATCTTTATAGACTTTTGTTACCACTTATAAACATTATATATATAGATGCAATGGAAAGTAATTTATAATTTGCAAAAGTCACTGTCTTTAAATCTTAGTGTTCGTTTCGTAGATGTTTCATTGCTTCTGCTCCAAATATTTTGTGATCTTTCAGAACCTTCATTTTTAACGCTTTTATCCAGCAAATATTTTTGTCCTTGTTATTTACTTTAACATTATGCTGATAACTAACGCTTTGATTTCATAAATAGGCTACTAAGTCTTTGAAACCTTATTAACAATTAGAAATACGTTTTCTAGTCATCTTGTATGTACAGAAAATGACCCAAAGAACCTTAACAGTGTGGTGTTACCTCGTATTGACGGTTTCCACTAGTGATTGTTAATAAATCTAACACAGTGTAGTTCGTATATTTAGTTTGTTTTATTGTTTTTTAACACTCCATTTTAATTTTAGTATTGTACGAAAAACGTGTTCATGTTTATGACTATGTAAAGAATTTGGCAATATTTTTATATGCATTTGTTTGTATATATAACATACCACAGGTTAACATGTTTATTGTATTCTTTTATCATGTAGTTTCAAAAACTTTTATACAGAATACAAAAATTAATTGCAGGGCTTAGAAGAAAAAAATTATCTTTACACAGGTGTTTAATATTTCTAAAAAGCACTTAAAAAACTTTAAGAAAGATAGCCAATTTGTTGATAGATAGATAATTTGTTGATCACCAACAAATTAAATAGTATATAGAATACCATATGTTCTTTAAGTGCAAAAATTCACTGATGCCCTCAGCAATAGATCTGGCGAATATGTTGTGGTTGGAATGGTATTTAAAACTATTTTCATTCTTAAAAATTTAAGGGACTAGATAAAGAATGTGGCTTTTACAAATATAATAGGCCTAATACTTTTCTCTTATGACAAATATAATTGTACTCCTGTTCGCCAGCTTTCAAAAGACGTTAAAGCCGTAATTGCTATCGTTTTACCAAATTCTGAGGTAAAGTGCAAAATTATATACATATTTAAATGCAATGGAATAATCTTTACGAATGTTACGTTTTTTTCATGTTTTATGTTTTTCGTAAACTAAACGCAACAGAAAAATACAGATAACAGCTTGTATAATTTATTACACTAAACTATTAACAGATATAACATGAATTATATAATAACAGTGACAGGTATTAAGTTACAACATTCAAAATTAATTACAACACAAAATAGTA
The DNA here is from genome assembly GCA_011833715.1 of Carcinoscorpius rotundicauda. NCBI lineage: Eukaryota > Metazoa > Arthropoda > Merostomata > Xiphosura > Limulidae > Carcinoscorpius > Carcinoscorpius rotundicauda. The sequence goes on along the minus strand of CM022399.1, from coordinate 51,815,053 downwards.
CTAGTTTCAACCTTCAAAATTAAACATAATACAAAATGGTACTGACCTGTATCTAATATAATGATCTAAAATGAAAGTCTCAAATTCCAGTCTAAGGTGTGAATTTGGTCCCACGAAGAAATTCCGAAGTTTAAATGAAGAAGTTCAGAAACAGTTCACAGTTCAATAAATTCGACGAAGTTCTTTTCACGATGCCTCCGATGAACGTCACAAATTTGTCGCCTTTAATTTTTCCGATTTCCCGTAAATTGTTCCACACGTGTTGACTTTCAGTATAACCACTAATTCGGATGAATCGTAGAGATTGACGAAGTAAAATCACAGCTTCCGTAGATCTAACTTCAGTCACAAATCTAAGTTGAATAATCACAGCAAACACATAATCTTTCTCAAACGAATGACTGACTCTTCTTTTCTAATGACTCTTCTCTTGAATAAAACTAATGTCTGACTCTCTTTTCTTCCTCGCATCTTCGTCTGTTTATATATTGTAGGCCTAGACTCCTCGAAACACCGCAAAACTTTTACAAATTTCCAGAGCAATCTGCGCATGTCCGTTCTTGCACGAGACTTCTCGTCTAGACACGAGGTCGCCAGCATTTCATTTAAATACATATGATTGGTCTACCTAATTCTAGAAAATTCCAAATGTTATTCTAAACTAAGAACAACGTATTTCACTGTCTAAACCTTGAAACAGTAATACAAATATGAAAATATAATAAATATAAATGAATATTTAAACACAACACGATATGTTGTCGTTTACAAAATATTTACATAACACTCTCCCCCTTAAAAGTAAAAAAAAGTTTGAACTTGTGAAAACTTTTTTTTAAACCAACTTAAAAGGGTTAAATCCAGTAGATTCTTCAATACCCTCACGAACTGCAAACAATAACAAGGGAACACCCTCATCCCAGTTCTTTGAGTGTTCTTAGCAGTAATTTGGTGAAAACGTTCAAGGATACCTTGTGACTCAGGATGGTATGCACTGTATGAAACTTGATGGATGTTTAATTCATGCATGGCTTGTTGAAATAGCTTGGGCATAAAATTTGATCCTTGATCTGATTGCACAACTTTTAGAATCCCGAACATGGTAAAGAATTTGACAAGAGCCTTGACAATGTTGGGAGCAATGATTTTTCTCAAAGGGATTGCCTCAGGGAAACGTGTAAAAGCACACATGATCGTCAAGAGGTATTCATTTCCTGCTTTGCTTTTTGGTATTGGGCCAACATAGTCGATAATGACCCTTGAGAATGGTTTTTCAAAGGCAGGAATAGGCTGCAGTGGTGCTTTGGGAATCACCTGATTTGGTTTACCAGTCATTTGGCAAGAATGGCATGTCTTACAATAGTTAACCACGTCTTGGCGCATCTTTGGCCAATAGAAATGTCGTCGGATACGATCTAGGGCCTTTCTTACACCTAAGTGTCCCGACAACACATGATCATGAGCAAGACTAAGAATATAATTCCGATAGCATTTTGGAATGACGATTTGGTGAATAACATTCCACTCTTCATCAACAGCAATGTCAGGAGGTCTGTATTTTCTCATTAACACACCTGACTTCTGGTAGTAGCAAATAGGGACAGTTCCTATTTCATTTTCATCAACAGCCAGTTGTAAAAGAGAACGAGTTTCAGGATCATTGTTCTGTTCCTCAATAAGTTTGTTACGATGAAGAGAGTTGAAAAATGACTTGGAGTCATCAGTAGAACTCGAAGTTGAGTAAGAAATCTCATCGATGTAAGACATGAACGTATCAGATAAAGGTAAATTATCTTTGGACTCCTGAGAACGTGTTTGAGAACGAGTAAAACAACAGGCGGAAAAACATTAGGAAACTCTTCAACGAGTTGCTCTGTACTGGGACTAACAACAGGTGCTTCAACAACACGAACCTCTGGAACCACCTTACTACCGGCCAAATCATTTCCCAAAAGCATACACACCTTCAACAGGCAATGAAGATTTAATACCCACAGTCACTGGGCCTGAAACTAAGTCCGAATGCAAATTCAATCTATGAAGAGGAATAGAAACGACGCCACCTTCTACACCAGAAATGAGCACATTGGCCCCAACGGATGACTTTTCAGAAAACCGAAGTACACATTCCAAAATCAAACTCTGAAAAGCTCCAGTATCCCGCAGGATTTTAATTGGTTGTAGATGTGAATTGCTAACAAAAGAAACAAAACCTTCAGTGATGAAAGGCTTAAATTTGTCCTCAACAAGATCTTCAGGTACATCAGTAATATTAGACTTGGAATCCACAGTGGACTGGGCAGGGTCAAAATCATTGGGAACCAATGATGTATCCAACGAGGGCGAAATGAAACTATGGGGTGATGGCTTGTTTTTGATCTTATAGCACTCAGAAATCAGATGGCCAGGTTTCTTACAATAAGCACATGTTTTGGATGAGAATAACACGTTTTTGGTAGATAACGAGCTTTGAGAATAAGATGAAATCTTTGTTTGAGAATTAGAAGTTCGCTTTCTTCTGTCTTTGTTGACATTTGCATAATGTTTGAATGAATCATTGGGTTTCTTTGCTGTGTGATTTGTTTTGCTTTTGTATGAGAAATCTTTGTAAGTCAAAGCATACTCGTCTGCCAAGACAGCAGCATCATTGATATTTTAAAATATAATTTTATTTTCTTGAGAATGTAGATACATTTGTTGTTTTGCTGCACCAAATCACTTTTTTCTGTTCATGTAAATACCTGCTTCTAAAGTTTTCTATCTTTTGTGTAATAACTTTTCATATCCTTTAAGATGTTGTCTTCTATTTTCGTTGTGACTGTTCCATAGCTGTACAGCTATTCTTGATTAATATTTGAGTTTTTCTTGTCCGTTTCTGATGATCTCCTTTCGTAGCTCCTTTAATATTTACCCAACTGTAGCACTCGTCTAATTGACGGATCGTACTTAAGATATCAGGTCTGTCGATGTAAAGAATAAATGTTTGTCGTGTATGAAGAGGATACACTAAATATCTCCACAGTTATGAACGTTTTTATCCTTTCTCTAGCTTTCTTATGGTCTACACCATGCTGCATAAACCTGGGGTGTATCCTCTAAGGGAATATGGATCTTGCTTTCAATTCGGTAGCTCTAGAATTTGAAACTATTACTTTATATCTATAATAGAACAATTGTTTTTCCAATGTCTGTTTATGTGTTCTTTAAGCCTTTCAAGTGAGCTTCAATGGTAAATATCCATTTAGAACTGCTACGAACCTGTTGTTGGTTATACGCAAGACATTCTCTGGCACGTGTGAATGATACATTATTTCAACCTCTTTAAAGTAATTATTTCCCGAAACAAGACCATGAAAGTTTATTTTTTATCTTATTTTCTCTTGCTCTGGTTTTATTTTCTGATCCGCAATTCACGAATTTAGTGAAATATTTTATTATTTTTAATATATCCACTGCGTAGTAATAGTAACGGTACCTTGTACTTTGTTATATTCAGTGGACCAATTAATAGGAGTTCTTATTTATACAATATAGTGGAAATTTCCGGACAAGGGACTTCGTAAGTAAGAAATAAAAGGGGACTGTTTAATGAAGAAAATATGTAAAATAGTCAAATTAAAACGATCAATGAAACACAAAATATGTAAATATATCGTTTTATTATGCAGTTAAAGTAAAATAAAAAGTCACTAAAAGGACACAAACTGTAATTTATCCCCATTTTTTTTCAAAATTGGATCAATATTAATGATGATAAATTTAGAAGAATTAAAAATGCTGGTATTTTCTTGTCTGGAGAATTGTTTTCACGCTTGTAAATTGAAGCGTGTGTTTTGGCCATTAGTTTAACCCTCGTGAGATTCCAGTGGTTAAGATGACAGCAGTTCCACACATAACTTACGATACACCGAACTGTTAACCTGTCACACAAAGTTTATGCTTTACTAGATACGTATTCTTTAGTGTGAGGTCTTCATTTCATACAGAAACCTTGTTACACATGTGCGCCATCCTTGAAATCACGTGATGCTTAAAACCTTAGACACGGTCACATGGGAGGGCTTCGATTTCTGATGACAAGCGTCCCAGTTGGAATGTCTAACATTCGCTCTAGGACATTCAAAAAAGAACAGTGAAGTTGATTAAATATACAATTGGTGATCGGTGAAGAGTTTGTTTATTAATTTATATTGAAGGAATGGTGGGGCATCCGCAGGAGTCTATTAAGATAAACGTTAGATTTAATCAGCACGAAACACTCCAGCTAAACCACACGTGTTGTAATTATATTACCTACGTTCCATGCAAATGTTCAATATAAATAAGCGAACATTTTTATTTACCTTGCGCAAATTGGAATGTGTTACGTTGCTATGACTATCCTTAACCATATTAAGCATTATTTTGTTTATTTATTGCGGTGTATATAAACAAAACTCTAAACATGCTGTTACCATTTTTTAAGTTATTTCTGTTTTCCAACAGAGCTTGAGATTTCTTCTCTAACATTATACCGTATAATGAAAAGACGACCCTAACGGCGAAAAGATTAAAAATTATTCGAGTACAAACAAGGAAATACACGTTTTGTGTGCGTGTGTTTGTATCCTTTTCTTACATGCCGACCTCCTTTTCAGTGTAATTTATTAGCAACTTTGAAATGTGTTTTTTGATAATAAAACATTTTCCTGAACTGTTTATGTACCAAACTCCTTAAGGTTCTTTCGTAGCCTAAATATCGTTTTGGTTACCTAATCTTAAACGTCATATGAATAATGAAAAATACCAGCAATACTGCATTTAATATCCTACCAATAAATACTAGTACTTCCAATACAACTTACGTAAAAAACTGGTGATTTCCAATAGTTCTTGTGTAAGCTCTTTACACTGATTCTTGCAATAGATAAAAACGTATACCGTCTCAATGATTTACCATCCAGTAAGGCTTGGGATTATAACGCTAAATATCAGGGTTTGGTGTTTGCGTTGGGCAGAACACAGATGGTTCATTGTGTAGTTTTTCTGTTTAACAACAAACATATAATATATGAACTCCATTGTTAGTGAATAGTTGTAATTTGAGGGTTAAAAGGCTGTTTTCTTCGTATAGATGTGTGGGAATTAAAACACACAAAGTTGTCATTTAATTAATATTTTCATATCGAATAATAGAATATTATCAGAACCAAATTCATTTTTAATTTAATATCCTAATTCTCACAAGAGCTATGACCAATTTTTTATGCCTGATATACTTACTATTCACGTGCATCAGAAAGCTCATGAAATGGGAAAATTTTGTATTTGTTCATGATTCAACCATAGCGCGCTGTTTGCTGTAAGAAAGTTTGTCGTGAAAAATCAACAGTTTCATTCTTTCAATTGATGCTTTGCAGAACAGTTGGAGAACTGCATATTTTGTCATTCTTCCCATTTGTAGGGCCAGTTCTTCGATGCTGTTACAGAATGTAAATTTCAACACTAAGGTAATGCTTCATTGACCCCTGTAGACAACTAACTGTATGAGACAGGGTGAGCATACTTATTTTTTTACATTTATACTGAAAACAAATCACAAGAGTTCTGGTTCAATGAATATGCTCATTAAATTTAGGGTCTGAAATAAATGTCGTGGTACTTCATACAGTGTCATAACTATATGGAAAGAATTTTGCATATGGTACCAGTTTATGCTAGAACACATCAGTTTAATTGCATTTTACAAATAAACCTTGATAAAACCAATGTTTAACACTATATATTAAGTTTTGTTGTTATGTTAGGGTTTAAAAAGCGTAAAGAATCCTCAGTTGAGCAGAGAGTCCGCATAAAAGTTTTACATGATGCTGGTTGGACTCCTATAAATTGTTATAGACCTAAAGTGCTCCCCAAACATTATCATCTCACCCTAAATCGTGAGACTGAGACAAGTGAATTTGAAATCAGGAAACGAAAACACTTAAATTCAGTGGTTTTGTCGTTAAGTATTTTCGTTTATACAGCTTTCAGGACAGAAGAAAAACTGTCACTGATTTAAATCAAGCATAAGATAAAAGACGATGTACCAGACGACAGAAAAGTGTCCAGACTCACAACATCGAGAAGAATAAACGAGAATGGAACGTTTTGTGATGTAGCAGTTGAAAAACATTTACTTCGATCTGCAAGTATTGTCAACAGATTGCCAAATATACAAAAACTGAATTGTTGATGATTGGAAAAGAGTGTTGTGGACGATGAGTCCAAGTTTGACATATTTGGTTCAAAGAGTTCGTCCGGCGGAAGAAAGTGAAATACTTACCTCAATGCACAGCACCTACCATAAAGCATGGGTGAGACAGTGTGATGACTCTGAGGTGTTTTGTTCTAAGACAACAGAATATATTTGCGAAATAAATCTAATAATGGGCCAAGGGACGTACCATCATATATTGATTTGTCAGTGGTTTGTATATTATTGGTAAAGAATTCTACTTCCAAAATATAATGTCCCCCAAACACCCATCTAACCTACGCAAAAAATTACTTGACTAAGAAGCTGTTGGAATCATTCAAATGATGCAATGGACTCCAAAGAGCCCCGATCTTTTCCTAATTGAGCAGATCTGGCCTTTTGTAGATCAAAACTTGAGAAATCAAAAGTTACTTCCAAAGAAGTTTTGTGGAAGTGATTTCAATACATTTGTAGTACAATCCCAAAAGTCACTTTGATTAAACATATTCCAACAATACCTGAAAAACTATCTGCAGTCATTAAAGCAAAAAGGGAACAACAGAATGTTAACTGTTTGATGAACTCGAGCACTTCCACTAAGTTTCTATTGTATTAAATATTAAGGTTAATAAGTTATTTCACTTGTGATGTACCTTCTACTGTTCTTTAAAAGTATATTTCTTTGAAGTATAATTTCTGAATTTGTCATAACACTTTGCTATAAGAATGTAACTGTTTTATTTGTGATATATTTATATTGCGGTTAAAATGACATTATTTGCTACATGTAGAAGTACTCGATAACAGTCTAGGCTGTTGATATATACGATATATTGTAAACGTTGCAGCATCACAAGCGACTTGGTGAAAATATATAATATTGTTAAAATAACTCAAGTTTCAGTTGAAGAAATCTCGATACCATTTAATTACTTTTTCTTTTAAACAGAATAAAATGTGTCGCAAAACTTTTCACTGATTATGTCTCTACGCACGCAATCAGATTTGTTATCATGCAAGAGTTTTTAGTGTGTTACCATGTCGAGTTACTTTTAATTAAGCTAGCCTGTGATCGCTATGTGTGTAGGGAATTGAAAGTGCAATTTAATAAATTTGTGTTTCAGGACTTTTCACAGAAACACTCACCAGGGAAATACTTGAGTCACTCTAACGCCAAAACAAAGCAACCTAACTAGTTTCACAGAAAACTAAAAAAAATTTTTTTAATAAATTTAGTTTTATTGAAATAAGTTGTGCAAAAAATTGTAGGTTTATATATTATAGATGAAATTAAAGCGTTAGCCTATATTGTATGTTCCTCAAGGCTCCCCCATTGGGTCAACGGTAAATTTACAGATTTACAACACTGAAATCTGGGCTTCGAATTCCTTCTCTGGACCGAGCACAGATAGCCCATTGTGTACGTATCTTTACACTACATGAATAACAACAGCGTTCCTTAAGTAATCGTGAGATGGTTAAAGAAGTTAGATTTACATACATTTTTGAATTGCTTTCACTTGTTCTTATGTCTGTGAATACACATGCATAACAACTTTTTAGGGCGCTCGACGCCATGGGGGCGTTATGAATGAGTGTCAATCTCCCTATTTCTTGCTAAAAAATAACGTGAGAGTTTATTGACTGTATGCCTTCATTCTAGTCTATCACTTTAAGCCCCCTAGTGGCTCAGCGGAATGTCTGCGATTTACAACGCTAAAATTCAGGTTTCAATACCCGTGGTGGGCAGATCACAGATAGCCCATTGTGTAGCTTTGTGCTTAATTCAAAACAACAACTATCACTTAACAATTAGGGAAAGCTAACGCAGATAGTAGTCGAGTACCTTTGCGCGAAATTAGACGTACGTCTGATCTTCATTGTAGGTGAATAATATACGAATTTCTTAACGCAGCAGATTTTTGCGTCAGTAAACTGTGTTCGGTCGAATTAAGCTAATTCGACGAATACAAGTTGTCGTTTCAATAGATAATGTTATCTTTTATAGAAATGTTAAGTCTATATAATTAGCCATCCTTATCACTTTATCAAGAAACTGAGTTACAAGAAATATAATTAATAACGTTGTATATGTGTTTGAATTTATAGTTTTCAAGAAAAAATAGTATGAAAATAATTAATATTACCCAGTAGATCGGTGCCTAAGTCTGACGACTTGTCACATTAAAGTCAAGGTAGTCTTTTGTGCTTATTAACAGAAAGTGTTGATTTTTATCCAAATTTTTCTTGCTTTCCTGACAATAATTGTGCTATTAGAAATATTTAACTTGTATGTTTGTGAAAATTAGACGTGCAGATCAAAGCACTTGTCTACTGCAGTGTCACACCCGACAGAAACCACGTGAGCTTCAACAATCGATATCTGACTTTCAAAAACGCTCGAAATCATTTTCAAGAAATGCGATTAAAACGCAACGTACTGAACTCGATAGTTGTTCACTAGATACTCGATTGCTGAGTATTTTCCGCAAAATTACACGAGGGCTATCTGCACTTGCTGCCCCTATTTTAGCAGTGAAAGACTAGAGGGAAGCAGTTATTCATCACAGCCCGCAGTCAACTCCTGGGCTACTCTTTTTACCAACCAACAGTGGGAATGACCATCACTATTATAACGGCCCCCTCCACGGCTGAAATGGAGCGTATGTTTGGTGAGACGGGGATTCGAGCCCCAAACCTCATATTGCGAGTCAAACGCAATTACCACCTACTTCACATGCAAAAACATTTGGATTTGTATGAGCTATTTTACCCGTTGGATTCAAGGTGTTTAATTTTTATAAGAAAATGAGACAGTTTATTCCAGTAATATTTGGAAATTATTTGAAACAGAACAGTTGAAGTGTAGGATTTGACGTTTTTACACTAATTACTTCCAAGTATCGTGTTTCCCGCTAGTACAGCGGTATGTCTTTGGATTTACAACGCTAAAATCAGGGGTTTGATTCCTCTCGGTAGGCTGAGCAGATAACCCTTTGTTGCTTTGCTATACGAAAAACACACACACTCCAAATATCGTTGCGTTTGTTAGTATCTCAGTCATTAAATATGAATATTTCAAGGACTTAAAATAATATAATGTAACATCTTTACTTTTCTCAGTTCTCTAGACATTCTGGTGTGTCAACTATTTCTAGTAACTATAATAGTGAGGTTTTTCATTTGACATCTTTTTTATGTGTCCTGACAAAAAGTATGCCTCAATAATGACTAACTACTGATCTAGCTTTTGTTTGACGTTATCGTAAATTAGAATAATATTAACGCTCCACACTTGAGTGTTGTAGCAACGTTATCGCACTATTTGGTTACTCAAGAATAATCCAAGAGTTGGCGTTGGGTGCTGTTTACTAGGTGCCTTTCTTTTCATCTAATCTATTGGGCCCAGCATGGCCAAGTTAAGGCACTCGATTCGTAATCTGAGGGTCGCTGGTTCAAATTCCTGTCACATCAAATATATTTGCTATTTCAGCCGTGGGAATGTTATAATGAGATCGTCAATCCCACTGTTCGTTGGTAAAATAGTAAGTAGCCCAAGAGCTGGCGGTGAGTGGTAATGACTAGTTGCCTCCCTGTCGCAGATAGCCTTCGTGTAGCTTTGCGCAAAATTTAACAAATAAATAAACAATCCAATTTTATTAATTTACAAGTAAGGACCGCTAGTACCGAACAGCTTGCCTGAAATAAACCAACACAAAACCTGCCAAAAATATTCATTTCAAGCGCGGCATTTATTTTGTTGGTTTCTTGTGAATGGTAGGGCAGCTTGCGTGTGCATTATTCCAACATCCGGGATCAATATGGTAAGTTGAATAGTGCACGTGAGATCTCGAGCTCAATATCACATTGATAGAAAACGAAGAATTTGTACAGTTATTACATTTCCAAAATAATGAGGAAAACTAAGTTATAATTAATGTGATGCTACTAAATATTATCAGATTTTTATAAGAATTAGCTACCTAATCATTCAAAATTAGAGACAGCAGCAAATAGCTTTGCCTTAAATGTTTCACTGCGCGTACTTGCTTTTATTGTTCTTTGCATTACAAATGATTGTAAACGTGTCGAAAACACAAGCTTGACATAGTACAAAAGTATGTGTCTAGCCGACGATAAGCGCACACAACGCACAAATGATAAAGAATCAACCACAGAACCATCGCTTGGTTCACGACTAATCTAATAGTGGCAATAATTGACCATCAGCTAATGCTAATTTTATCGAGTGAACATAGTTTTGTGACTGTTTATAACGCAACATCAATCAAATCAATAGTAAGAACGACAAAGAAAAGAAGATCCTCCAGAACAAAAAAAAGACACCAACATGACAAACCATCAACCAACGTCGTAATTAACAGATGCAACTGGCAAATAAGAAATGACGAAATACATCTACTCAACTGAGGAATCAACCTCACAGTAACACCTAGAAATATTCCATCCATCCAAATGAAAGCCTGTCTGGAAAACTTAGCCAAAAGACTGGGTGATCCATTCCACAAAAACTGAAAACACCAACAAATCAATGGAAAACAATCACCAAAAAGAAGACAATTTTGACGACAACCAACAACCTATCTTTCCAGGTAGAACTAAAAACATCTATTTCCCGGAAACATCTCAAAACAGTGTCTTTTACAAAGAATTTTCACGCAAAACTATCAACATAAATTCACGGAAAAGAAACTACAAAAACAATCTCACAAGAAAAGACATTAATTCGATAAAAAACTTAAAACAACATCAAAATTTTAAAAGCAGATAAAGGCAATGCATCATAATAAACACAAATAAATGCATTCAAAAATAAAAAATGAACATGTCATCAGATACAAACAAATTTAAATTAATCCACACAAATCCAACAAAAACATGTGAAAACAAATTAAACAAAATACTGCTGCAACTGAAAATAACCAACACAGTCTCAGAAAACCTTTATTCTTATATATGGAGAACTGACTCGCGCACACCACAACTGTACGGCACTCCGAAACCTCAGAAACCTGATTGTCCACTACGACCCATAATGTCGAACTGTGAATCATTTAATTATAACCTCAATAAATACATCGAGTGGGTATTTTATAAATATCTAACTTCAGCCGGCTCCTTTTTCATAATGCCTTAGTGGTCAGTTTTGATGTAATTTCTCTCTTAACAGAAGTTTCAACCACTGAAGCTGACAAGGTAGCTTTAGAACTTTATATCCAAGACCCTAACTCATTGATATACACCTCCAGTAACCAATTAGCAATCCTTATAGAATTTACTACCAACAAAACTAATTTTATGTTCAATGACCAAACCTACCTAGAAATAAATGGCCAAAGTATGGGGAATTCTATGTTATTAGTTCTAGCCAACATTTTTATGATGCAAACTGAATTTCAAGCGAGCAATTCAGTCTTACACCCACCACTATAATGGTACAGGTATGTTGATGATACAATTGGTGGATTCACATCCACAGAACACGCATCTAGTTTTTTCTATCACATTAACTCAATACACCCCAACATTAAGTTCTTTTGCGAATAGGAAAAAAAAAAGTAGCATTTCTTAACCTCAAGATCACAAGAACCGATACATAATTTAAAACAGAAATCCACCGAAAAATCACCCATACTGGATTATACATTCCCGAGGCCTCATCACATATTAAGAAACCAAATAAACACAGCTACAAAACTACGATCACCTGATAAAATTAACGATGAAACCAACAAAATAAAACATCATCAAATTTCCTTTAAAAAAACGTGGAAAAATTATACGTAGAGAACAAAAAACAAACAAACGACAATAAAACTCAAGATACAACAAACTGCGAAACCTTGTACTGCCATGTACCATATGTTCCCAACATCAGCGAAAAAACAACATTTGGAAGAAAAAAAATTAAAACTCAACATTGCAATAAACACAAAATTTATTCAGATACTAGGTACGAAACTAAAGTTCACACTATGTAAAAACTACACTGACAAACACGTCACCAACATAATTTATAAAATACTATGCAACAACTGCCACGACTTCTGTATTAGAGAAACAAGCAGAAAAATGGAAACTAGATTCAACGAACACAAAAAACACCTACACATGTTTTTGAACACTGCGAATCCAACAAACATAACATAACCATAGAAAACTTCCACTAGAAAGTAGGAAAACAAATATAAACAAATACAAAATCAAAGAAACCCTACTTATTCAGCAACTAAAACAAAAATTAAACCAATATAAAGGAACACCTTTATACCTATACTGGTTTAATAACCTAACACTAACTGTAGCGCCCCCTACAATCTGTATCTGTTTACGATCTTGTCCCTAAGACGTTCCCTGTAACGGTCAGGTATAAACTCTCTTTCTTAACCTGAAGATGACCTACGAAGGTCGAAACTTTGTTCTCTGCTTTATTTTGGTAAAAGTGTTAATAGTGTCCCGATATGCATTTTGGCTGACCGAACAGTGGGATTTGACCGTCATTCTTATAGCGCACCATCGGCTTCTGAGTTGAAGAGCAACTGGCCGTTAAACCTGTACATTGGGATACACATTTCGAACATGATAGTCACGCCCTGCCCAAAGTATTAGAATCTCCATAATGCAAGTAGAGTACTATCGACAGCATAGAGTTAAATCGCAGTGTTCAATTTGTCAAGCCTTAAACAAAGGTCATTCCTTCTTAAACTGTGTACGTTTTTAACAGAAATCTGCTGTTTATTTATTTATTTCGGGAACTTTCTATACAGAAATCAAGGTATTGAATTGTTAATATCAGTCGATTACTTACGATTTATAAATTTCGACACATACAAGCTTTGTGGGCTCGAAACACAACAGTTGGAAACTTCACTCGTGTGCTATTGGTGACGTAAACAGCCGCACTGTTACAGCATTCCTTAGTCTGTTATTACGAACACAACGTCAAACTGAGTGTAAAGAAAACTAAAGCTTTGATTACAGAAAATATTTGAAGAATTTCAATGTAGTAAATTAGTTGATATCGGGGAAATAGAACAGCGAAATTCGTGTTTTTAATTTTCAAAATAGTTTTTTCTTTAATATACGCATTTTTTTTTTTTTGCTGTGCTTCCCTATTATAAATTATTAAGCGTGCAATACTCTGCCACGTCATATTGTGTACAATGATGTATTATGGATCACGATAGTGATTCATAATAGGGATCACAAGGAATTGCACAAAACCCTAAAAAGTACGTTCGGGCAACACGGACATTAAACATATTTTAAAGTGTTGATCGAATTGAATTGAAAGAAAATACGTTTAGAACTGCTTGTTTGTAATTATTAATCACTTGCCAGCATACAACAAAAACAGCTTGGCATATTGCATTTAGACGTTTTGTAGAATAAGGCACTGCAAAGGTCGTACAGGTGTTAAAAAGTCTGTCTCTGTCTCCTATATTTCACAGAAGCTAAACACATCACTATTCTAGTGTAAACGATATTGTCTTTACCCCTTGAAGCTAGTTTTTTTTTTTTTTTTTTACAGATAGTATAGGGTAAAACTAGAATCGCCAGCCAATAATTAGATGACTATAACATTTTGATACTCAATGCTTTGTACATTATATAATGGGTGTCTTTAGTGAGTCAACACCTATATTACGTATGAAATAAAGGAGTAAAAAAATTAATATACATGTATTAAATATACATATATTCGTAGAATATTTACTTTAAAAGAAACGAGGGCTGATTTAAACCGATATTTTAGACGAATATGGTTTATTTTAAAATATTTCTAGTGTAAAATTTTATACGCGTTTAATGGAAGTTGTCTTAGTCTAGGCATATAATTGCCCATAACTATGCATTATAAAAACAGAATTTAGTTACACAGAAACTACAAATGCTGCCTCCCACTAGTACAGTGGTAAGTCTACAGATTTACAACGCTAAAATAAAGGGTTCGATTCACTTTGGTGGGCTCAGCAGATAGCCCGATGTGACTGCCGTAAGAAAAACTACAAATGCTTAGCATATCAAACAAATCTCCGTGACAATCTCCAGTTGCAGCTTAACGTTTTACATCTCAAATTAATGCAATCAAATAGTCAATAGCTACAGTGAATCATCATGAACTATTTGAGCTAGTTACCAGCTATGTTTATTATCATTACAATACATAAACTTAGCTATCATATCAAATAACCGTTTTCCCATAGTTGAGTGCAAAAAAGCCAGCAAATATAGATCGTAAAAAAAGCAAAGAAACAAGGTTGAATATGCTGTAGACATTATTTACTGTTGTTTGATGTAGATCTAGACAACAGCACGGAGCCAAAATGTGGAATTGTAGTTTGAGTAAATAATGTCTACAGTATCTTCAGTCTAGTTTCCTTGCTTTTGTACGATTCCTATTTGCAGGTTTTTAAATTCTCAATTGTTTGTTTACCTTGTAAGATATATTAGCGAACTATTTGATATTTATAACAGGAAACAAATCGTTAAGTTTTGGTTATATGTACGGAAAATGTTGGATAAAACTTAAGAATGATAGGACTTGTAGGACAATGCATGTTTCTTGAGCCGGAATGTTTTCTGCAAAGGTTTGCACTCGCATATAAATTTAAATTACTTAATCATGTGAGAACACATCTACACAATATCTTTCTCATAAATCACTTTTGTTTATATGTTGTAAAGTAGAAAGTTTCACAATGGGCTGTATGGGTTGAGTCAACAACCATAAGTATCAAAACTTGGCTTCTGACGTTGTAAGTCTTGCCACTGAAGGAAGGGGAAGCGATAAGTCAGTAAACTATGATAAATTTTGTACTATAACAATGAGACCAAACGTTTGGTAATTTTCAGCAAATATGTAATAGCCCTGTTCTTTCTACCATTATTAAATACTGTATCACGAAGGAACGTGGAAACAAAGTGAGCAAACTAAGTGTGTATGTGTATATACACACACACATACGACAAATGCAGTATGCATACAATATAAGTTGTTAATTAGAGCTGTTGGCGTGTACCGGTATAAAACTGGTTGTCGAAACATGAGTGATATTTCTTCACGCTTGTAATGCACATACACGTTAAGAGGTTTCATGGGGTCATATCGAAGAATATTTTAAACTAACAGACATGCGAATAAAGCAAGTTTTACGATGCACTTGCAGGTTAAGAGTAACTCATTAGATATACGTACTAAAGTGCACTGCATAAAATTATGTAACTTGTTATTTTTCAGGATTTTGTGAGAACTATGCTCTTTAAATATTGAAGAGTGAGGGTGCTTGGTGATATGTACGCTAAAGTCAGTTCCAAACACACGTTGTGAAACACTTTCTATTCTGAGCGAAATATTAGATTCAAGTACAACATGTTTAACTGTTGGTGAGTTCCGACTCTAGAATTCTAAAAGTCGTGAGACAAAAGAAAGGCAAACAGATGGGTGTGGGAAACGAAGCGAAGGCATTTTTCGAAAGGATAAATAGAACGAAACCTTTGGAAAAATAAACTAAAAACATTAAGGGTTAACTAGAGATTAATAAGTGAACTTATCGTGCTCTGGAAGATATAGTTTTTATCGCGATAAACGTCTTAGTAAATTAAAGGGGGGGAGGTAAGCAGACAAATTCAGGGGTAGTAACTACCACTCCCCGTCACTCTTTGGTGTCACCACTGCCATTGGTACTTGATATTAAAACTTCTATAATGATTCTGTTTAGTACAAACCATGAAGAGTTTTTTGTCATGTTGATATTATTGTAGGGGTCTAAACTATGAGTAGTTTTATGTATATTAACGTTGTATATTGGTTTAAACAATCAGTAATTTATTTGTGTACATAAATACCGGCCTAGCCTACTTTTTTACTAGAGTAAGCTCTTAGTTTAATTACTGACTGAATCGCAACTGATTTTGCTTTTGAAGTAAATATCAATGTTTTATTACTTTTTCTCTTCTTTTGTAATATGTGGTAAAGCCATGTCTAGGAAAAATGTTACACTAATGGCCAGTAAGTGTAGGTTGTTTCTGGTGTAAAACCACACAAAGGAATACCTGTGTTCTGTCCACCTCGCGAAATCGGAAACCAAATACTGACTAACCTTGGTACCCCTTCCGCTAATCCACCGTGTTACTTAACTAACCACGTCTTAACAATAGTATAATACCACCATCATCTGTAACTGAATACTATTGATGAATGAAGCCAATATTTACTAGTAGGTTTACTATAGCTTCAATTTCACATTACTAACTACATGGCAGTAATAATAAATTGATATACGTAATAATTCTATATTACGTATACTATATTAATCAGAAAAAAAAATCTGCTCGTAAAAACAAACAAAACAATTATGAGTATCTCTAATATTGTCAGATATATTCATTTTTTGGGGGGGTAATTAAATCAGGTTGAAATTTGGAGTAGAATACGTATAAAAAAATACCCCATTACATTAACAAGCGTGAACGGAGATTAAATTTATTTACACATCAATGCAACTACACATGGCCCGGCATGGCCAAGCGTGTTAAGGCGTGCGACTCGTAATCTGAGGGTCGCGGATTCGCATCCCGGTTGCGCAAAACATGCTTGCTTTTACAGCCGTGGGGGCGTTATAATGTGCGGTCAATTCCACTATTCGTTGGTAAAAGAGTAACTCAAGAGTTGGCGGTGGGTGGTGATGACTAGCTGCCTTCTCTCTAGTTTTACACTGCTAAATTAGGGACGGCTAGCTTTGTGCGAAATTTCAAAACAAACAAACAAACAAACAAAAAGCAACTATATACCAATGCAGATTTGAGTTTCGTAGCTTATTTTGGAGATTTCTCGAGTTAGTTTTGGGTTTTAGTATAAAATATAACATATTTTACCTTCACAGTAACTAATTCTCACTGCTTGTGACAGCTGTTTCATGTTTATTTCAATACTTTATTAACCGATGGCAATAAGGCGAAACTATATCTCGAAATTGTTATTGCTTTGTACAAGTGAAAAGTGCTATAATAAACACTTTTCATTTTACGCGTTATAATAATGTTGGTGGGGTATAACTATATCACAAAATGTTAATATATTTGATATTCCAATGATGCTCACTGGGTTAAGATAGACAGCATAGGCAGCATAGGTTGGAATAATTCACTTGTATGTCTAATGATAAAACCTTAAATTATATTGGTTTTGTTGATGCATTCAGCAACGAAAATACTCGATAAGTAAGGTTTAGGCTGTTTACGAATAAGAAAATACAACATATGATAAAAAGTAACAAAACTAAGTTTAAATGTGTATAGTTTTTCAGACTGTTCAACTCTATAAATGTACCATCAGCAAATGAACGCACGTTTTACCCACCAGATCAATAAACAATCAAATTTTATATTTCATTCTGTCATTTAGCAGACAAACATGTTTCGTTTAGACTGTCGCTATTTGTTCGAAAAAGAAATTAATAAAAAGAAAAATCAAATGAATGCATTACCGAGGCTTTCATTGTTGTTCAACTTTATTTATACTATAGGGAAAATAGACATTTTCTCTGTCAAACAAACACATTTTTCATGTAAGTAGTACATATTTTAGGGGAGTAAAACAGCAATATACCATGAACTGGTAGATGTATGGTGGCATGCAGTTTGAACAGTAAATAAATTAAGAATATGCTATGTATTTGTTTCGTATGGGTCCAAACTTGTGGGACAGTATGTATTGTTCTTCTCCATATACCACAAAAGTAAACGTGATCCCATTACTTTCAGGTTGTATCAGCACCTGTTCTCTCCATCACTCAGACACACATCTACCAATGTGTGATAACACACGTTAGAACTTTACCTATCTTTCGTCATAGAACTTTAAACTGATTTTTGAAAATACGAAAAACCACGTTCTTGCTTGTAGTTTTGTCATTTTGATGTTTTTGGAAACAAAGATAAATGAAAGTTTACAGCCTTTACATCGAATTAATATCTTGAATATTTTTTCGTCCCGAAATTATAAAAATAGATTAGTAATTAATATACGATTAGTGTAAAAGCCACAAGCAATGGAGTAATATTAGAATTATGAGTATTAAATTAAATGGCTGCACGGAGGAAAAAAGCCACTGTTTTACCCTTCTCACCCACGTGACGATGTGGACAACGCCAAACGGCTCGTGTTTCCCTTGTCTTTTTCACTGCTGTCTCGCGCAGCCGAGTTGCAATAAAGCGCCTGTACGAGGGCGTTCGTGTAGCATCATTAATGAAATACTCCCGCCATGATTTCTTCCAAGGTGAAGTGTTACTAGGCTTAAATGTATGGGAGACTGCGAATTAGGAGAAAATAGTATGTAACATACTGCATTATCATTGAAAGTAGAGGTTTAGTAAGGCTGCAATACCACCAACAGCTATGGCCTATCTGGTTAACTTGTGTGTCAGTACTGGTAAGAAAGCTTATTACTTCACGCTTTAACTGATATTTTATTTCAAGGGTTGTCTTTCCTTTTGTATAACAGTTTTGCTGAAATGATATAAACAGATTTAAGTCGAAAGGCCATCTATTGTGTTGATAAATTTTAGTATTTTGCTTAATTTTTATAGAAATTAGTTTTGATGCATATGTGAGATTCTTATGAATGTGTTTTAATTAGCAGATGTTAGGTGTAAATGCAAGTGGTAGTGTACGATAGAAATACTGTTTTAATGATATATATATCCTTGTTTCACTTATTGAAATTACTAGCTAAATATTTACCACATGTTATGATAGTAACTTCAGTGCAATATTTCATTTTTAATTAAGATAACTATTTGTTTTATGCGAAGCACACTGTGGATACAAAATTGTAGGGTCACCTTTCTTATTAGTTTTACAAATAAATATTTCATTTGATGTTCGATGGAGTTGTTAACGTAATACAGAAAACGCGTTTACAAGGTTGTATATAATATTGAAAACGTTCTAAACATACACAATGTAATCACCATCATTGGATAATTTTCGAAAATAACGCGTGAATGTATATTTCTAATGATATATGTATATCATTGTAAAGCGCGTGCGTTTCATAATTAAATATGCAGGAAGAACTTAGAAGATTAGGGTATGCCACGTCAGCAGATTTAACAGTAAACTGATTAGCCTTACTGTTGCTTAATTTTGTGAGCTTTCTTTGTGGGTTATCTATCATACGTTAGGGGAAAGAGGGTGAGAAACGGGAAGTATGGCAGACAAGTTTTTAAAAAGAACACGCGTATTTAAAAGTACAGAGCATTAAACTGTTTTTTTATGTCTTCTGCGAGATGAAACGCATATAATCACCAGTAATTGTAATCATAAAATAAAAACAGCATTTGTCTGATAAACGATGTCCTGGTCTTCTGATCGAAGAACAACATTACGATTTATCTTCTTGTATCGTCTCTCAAAGTAACCACAGACAGGTTTTTCGTTTCAAAAAATTCATTTAACCAGTTACTATTTGTAATATTTTTGAAATAATTTTATAGTAGCTGTTTCTATAAGGATCTTTTTTAACCACAATCTACGTATACTGATATGATTTTTAATCACAATTTACTAACCATTCATGTCCAGCTCCTCTACTGGACTTCATTATATCTTTTCTGAAAAATATGTTTCATAGCAGTATGATTTTGTTGGCATTCAAGTATATAATAACTATTTGAAGAAGAATTGGATTGAAAAACTTTGAACTAGTGAAGCCAAAATTTGTTTGTTTGAAGTTAAGGACATATCTACACAATGGGCTATCTGTGCTCTGCCCACAATGGATTTTTAGTAGTGTAAGTTTGGAGACATGCCGCTACGTCAGTGGGAGGCGAAGCCGAGATGGTGAGTTCTTGCGTTGTTTGTTTGCAAATTGGATCCCATGTTTGGAATATTTTCTAAGAAAGTTTGCATATCAAAATACAGAAAGAAATGAGCGAGTGGGTGTGGTTATATTATCGTAGATTGGCATTATATTTATAAGGTATAAGGAACAACGGTATGAACTAATTTATGAATATTTTCAAATTGTGAGTGTGACTAGTATGTTATTTTTTTCACACGAATACGAGAGTATTTTCAAGTGTTTTGAGTATTACTCGGGTAAATCGTTTTGAAGGCTATTTCTTTTGAAATAACTAGTTGGTAACAGCCACTTTTGCTTAAATATTTTGTCCTTTTCTTTACATGAGTTTACGTAAAAAATGAACTTACTGATAACAACATTCACTTCATTTTTCACAAACAACATATTTAATGTATAGTGTTTTTCCAAGTAGCCCTGGTGTTGGAAAAATTGGCAAGGCTCGTTTGGAATCTGGTGCTGGACCCTGCTATGTCAGTTGTGTACACATAGATAAACAGGTGTGTAAACCTGTAACAATTGAGATTATTACAAAAGTGCATGCTAAGGAGCACACGCAGTATTAGAAACAGGAAAGAGTGTATATTCACAGATTACATACTTAACAGTTGGTTTATCTATTGTGAACGAAGTTACATTGGATTTTAGTTTCTAACATGAAAATCCGTTCAGAGTACTATCAAACTAGAAATTCAATGTCATATAATTTATTACAATATATTTTAATTTCGCTCTAAAATGGTGGTAACTATGATGGCTAACACAAAAACGTTTTCCAGTATTCTTATTTCATTCTAAAATAGTGGTTGCTATGATGAGTGGTACAACTACTTTTTACATTATTTTTATTTCGTTTTAGTTCCCCGCTAGTACAGCGGTAAGTCTACAGATTTACAACACTAAACTCAGGGGTTCGATTCCACTCGGTGAACTCAGCAGATAGCCCAATGTGGCTTTGCTGTAAAAAAGAAACACAACAGGCATGTAGAGTGTGAGATGAGCTTGAAATTTCTTTCTAAACTAGTAATTGCTAGGATGGGTGATACAAAAAAACATTCTACAATATTTTTATTTCGTTCTAAAATGCTAACATTAAGATGACAAAGACCATTTTGGATGCCAAACTAGCCCGATGGGACTGCTTTATATGAATCGTACGTGTACGTTATATTATGTGTGTGTGTGTGCATATTTGCGTTAAAACATATAAAATCACAGTTCACTGTTTCTCTGTATTACTAAAATACTGATTCTTTTTTCAATTCCTATTGATATATACGCACTTGTTTTTATCGACATCGTGTTAACATCAAGATTACTTGTTAAATGATTTTTTTTCCAAGTATAAAAGCCTGGGAAAACCCTGGCGTCAGTCTAAAAACGATCGTTGTAAGCTGTGTACGGCGTTTCTCAGCAATCGACCGCTTTTCGTAACACTAACAATCGTAAGCCTACACGTAGGGTTTCTATAATGCAGGGTTTACTACTTAAGGAAACAGGTAGTTCTGTTTGGAGTATAGCAACCATCACACACCGTTACCATAGAAACGGTTTATGTCACGCAGTGAGGGTTTTGTTTTTTTGTTTTGGAATTTCGCACAAAGCTACTCGAGGGCTATCTGTGCTAGCCGTCCCTAATTTAGCAGTGTAAGACTAGAGGGAAGGCAGCTAGTCATCACCACCCTCCGCCAACTCTTGGGCTACTCTTTTACCAACGAAAAGTGGGATTGACCGTCAAATTATAACGCGCCCACGGCTGGGAGGGCGAGCATGTTTGGCGCGACTCGGGCGCGAACCCGCGACCCTCAGATTACGAAGCGCACGCCTTAACGCGCTAGGCCATGCCAGGCCTGACGCAGTGAGGGACTATTCTACATTTTTGCTTTTATATAGTGTCAATATATGTCTGTTCCATAGTAAAACTGCATGTATTATGAAAACAAACTTGTCTCAGGTCTGTCTTTCATGATACCTTGTAAATACATTTAGTTACGAAAGAAAACTTTAGAAAGGAGTGTGTTTATATAACTTAATAGTCGAAAATTCATAGAGTATAACACTTCTAATTTCACATAGATTTAAGGTTGTGCCGATTCCGAATAACAGTTTCGGTAATTAAAAATTATATTACCGATTAGCAGTTGTATTGACAGATATGAACCATGTGCAGTGAAACCGAGACTCGTTAAAAAGACATTGTTTCCAGCCTCTCGACACGTTGATGATTCAAGAAATGAAATTGACGATGACAGACCAGAACCGCTTGGCTTGCCTGGAAGCGACACGCGACCCATTCGATAAATGGTGTCTGTCTGACGCATTGCTACGAACGCAAGGAGGTGGTGCGTCAGCATTTCCAAGGTTTTTAAAGCTGCCTGATTACATTTTCTATGCACCAACGGTGCGAAACCTAAAACATTCTTCGAATTTAGGCTTTTAAAATTAATATGTGCGCTACATAGATTTCACGTTTTCAAGGTTGTTAGCGGTAAGACATGAAACTCTTCATGTTTTTGGTGACAAGTATATGAATCGATGGCGATGGCCATTTAGGTGAGCATCACGTGAACTGGGTTCTTTAGCCTAAAGTCATTGTTAAAGTGTCCGTCCTATTCGTGATTAAAATAATCATTTAAGTGTCCGTCATGAATAATTTTGTTATTAATTAGGCATCATGTTGTTAGACAACCTATGCAATAATATGTTGGACGTAAATAATGCGCTTAAGTCAAATTATGTGCAAGTGCTGGCTGGGTTGTTACTCCTATGGGTGTTTTATCCACCAGTGCATATTTTAATGTTCCTACTGTGTGCTTCCTTATTGCTATATCTTTTAGGTGTGTTATGTAGCCGTTTCTTGTTACGCCTAAATTTCAGTAGTGGTGGAATATAAGCTATTCGATTGATATAGATGTATAGTTCATTACTTGCTATTTGTGACCTAAAATGTGTAAGATGCTTTATATTCTATATGACATACCGCTACAGTTAATTATTGATTATTATTCACTTCTCCCACTGAAACTTGTTTCGTAGTAAACAAACATGTTCCGTTTCCTACTATGTAGCTAGCTTGCTTCGCACATACTTCACTAATACATGCATCTTTTACTACTAGGTAGCCTATTCTGCATCTTTCTCTTGTCAGTGAGCATGCAACATTTCTTACTGTGCAGTCTATTTTGCAGGTGTTTCCTGTTACTGCTTTGTGTTGTGGTTTTATTTGTCTGTTTACTGTATTTTCTGTGGTCTTTGTAACGATATAGTGTTGCTTATATGTGAACAACAATTCCACGTGATATTGTTGAGCTTTGTTCAGATAATCGATAATTTTAGAAAACTTGTCGAACACAGATTGTTACACATTCTTTGCAACTGTAATATTAAACCAATACGTTCCTACTTGTACAAAGTTGCTTCAATATAACAGCTTGTAATTTGCTCCAACCAATAAAAGTTCTTTTCTTTCTCTCTCTTACAAATGTTTGATAAAATGTTATCGCACTTTTTCCACCTTACTGCATTAAACGAACTCATTTGTTGAGTTTTCCAGAGCATGATCATATGCTACTTAATTTGCAACATTATATGGTGACTATTTGCATTTAAATGTAACTCTCCAAACTTCTAGGAATTTAGCAGTTGCCTTCATTCAGAATGTTTTCAACTTCAATCACCGTCAATAAGTATAGCTTGTAACAACTGCGTTTTATGTTTTATTTCCTTCACCAAAATGTCAGTTTCAGATTGTAAAAAATGGAGCAGATACGGATACCTAATCAATGTTTTGGCTCGCTACTCCAGCTGCAGTAAACAAGTCTCACCAAATTCACACTCTTTATCGAAGCAAATGAACAAAGTACTTGTAGAATTCTAAGCTATTTGGTTTAGCGAAATTCCCCACTAGAACTAGTCTGTTCTATTAGTTATTACAGTCTGTTTGTTTTAGATGAATCGTGCTTTACTCCTCATTAGAACTAGTCTGTTCTATTACTTACTACAGTTTGTTTGGTTTAGATGAGTAGTACTTTACTCCCCACTAGAACTAGTCTGTTATGTTTGTTACTACAGTTTGTTTAGTTTAGGTGAGTCCTGCTTTACTCCCCTCTAGAACTAGTCTGTTCTGTTACTTACTGCAGTTTGTTTGGTTTCGATGAGTGGTGCTTTGCTCGCCACTAAAACTAATTTGTTGTGTTATATACTTTAGAATTTTAACGTTTCTTTAAAAGTTCTAATTCAGAGCAGTATTTGGAAATAAAAACATTTATCTTGCAGAGTCACGTTACTGCTGGTAACACAATGGAACGTTATGTGCTGTAACTATAATTTGTATTGATAGCAAAGCTACTGTCACTCTTGAAACGCACTCGCAGCTCAAAGTGCAGATTATAATTTTTCTTATTATCGCACAGATTAGAACCCGGCTTTTCAGATCCAGAACCTAAAGCCATTTTTACCGATCAAACGCTTTCCTTTTATGTATTTCATTCATAAAGTTTAAAGTCAAATAACTATTGCAGTAGAATGATTATTGTAGATGTGTTTAAAATCCATATAATAAGATCCAGCGTCTGTATGTCACGTAACTCCTACCAAATTGCTGGTTGCACCGACTTATAAATGGTACCAAACGAATCATCGCGACTCTGAGATTTTTACAAAGGTATTACTTTTCATCCAACTCCTTAGGGAACCCGGATAGTTTGCGAAAACACTTTTACGGGGACTCCCCGAAAGCGAACTCCAAATTTGACACTGATTTACATTAGAGCACATAAATTTAGTAGCTCAAGCATTATATTTGCATTATAGCAGGCCTGTAAATGTGGATCACAGATCCACGGGTTCGCTCACGTAGAAAGATGATTAAGAACGTGTTTTGTTGGGTTTTTTTTAAAGAAAGGTTTTGATGTAAAAGATCTCGAGAAAAATCTTTAGGCTTAGAAAACATTCAAAACAAAGATGTCTGCGTAAATTACTCTACGTTATGTAACGGGGACTGTAATTTGTCTTGGTTTTCGTGTA
This sequence comes from Carcinoscorpius rotundicauda, assembly GCA_011833715.1. Classification (NCBI taxonomy): domain Eukaryota; kingdom Metazoa; phylum Arthropoda; class Merostomata; order Xiphosura; family Limulidae; genus Carcinoscorpius; species Carcinoscorpius rotundicauda. The sequence goes on along the minus strand of CM022399.1, from coordinate 51,789,925 downwards.
AAAATACGAGAACATTTCGTATTGAGCATATTATTATTAATTTTAATACAGGATTTTTCAATGGTTTATCTTTATCTGAAGGTCATGAGTTCGAATCTCTATCACATCAAACATGCTTGTCCTTTCAGCCGTGGCAGTTTAAATTTCAGTGAATGCCATTAATGGTTGGCTAAAGAGTATCTCTAGAGCTGAATGTACGTGGTGATGACTAGCTGCCTTTTTTAGTTTTGCAATGCCAAATTAGGTACGGCTAGCGCAAATAATTTTCGTGTAGCTTTGTGTGAAATTCAAATCAAATAATGGTTTATTGTGATGTGACTTCTTTTTATAACGTAACTATACTTGTTTTAACTAAGGAATAAGCGTTTATACATCACTAAACAAACATGTTCTACAAAATGAGGCTGAGCGAGGCTTAGTGGTTCACTGTGAAACTGATGGTTTGTGTACCGTTACCGCCAGAAAAGTATTGCTCTTCGCACCTTGGAGTCGTGAGTGTGTTATACGAGTGATGGTCAGTCACATCTAATTATTCTGTCAGATTAGAGTAGTCCAGTGCTTAGCGGTGCGCGTCATGATGTGGCTACTTTCCTCTAGTCTATCACTTACAAAAAATATCCCATGCAAGTTTAGCTTTGCACGAAAACCAACCAATTTTTCTAGATGATAACAAATCATATAAATAACTGAATGCCGATAGTCAAGAGTGTTTCAGATGACAGTTTTTACCCTCATAGAACTTCTGTTAGGGAACAAAATCCGATTCACATTTAAAATGTGATACTGCAGTTTCTGTTAACTGGAAGTAACAAGTTTTGCTTATATTTTTCTATCTGTACGTAGACCCTAATGTTAGAATGTAAATTATCTTAAAAGGTAAAGTACTACAAGACCGCCTGCTGCAACTGTAATTGCCTATGTGTGAAGTGTATGTACTTTATATACACGTGTGTGTGTGTCGGTATGTATATAAAGCTTATAGGGTGTGATCACTTTACACTGTGCAACGTTTCTCAATGTGTCAAGAGTGATAGCATCCAATTAACTAGACGGCAACAGGTAGTTTGCTAGGTGAGTTTTAACCACTCAGTTGATCTCGTAAAATTTCATGATCGTAACTCGAGTAGGGTTTTTTGTTGTTTTTTTGTAATATTCTAGCAACGTCAATTCCGAGCCTTCTTCTTCAAATGAATCCGACCAATAACTAATCATATGCTTGCTTTAGTGAGCGAGTTGTTACTGTTCTTGTGATTCATACGAGCTACTAGTTAGTATGATTAGCATATATAGCATCAAAGGCTGGTTTCATTCAGTAACATTTAAAGTATAGTTACCATAACCTCCTCGGTTTGTATAACGGTTATGACTTGGACTGAAAATGAAACTAACAAAATTATGTCGGTGGAAATGAGTAGGAAGGCAGGTACATCGAATGTTAAGTAACTTCCAACATAGAAGGATCCCGATCTGTAGACCTAAATGTCCTATATATTTAACGAATTATTTTGTTATAATAAGCTATATTTGTTGTAATACCACTTTCCAAGAGTGTCGGATGTAATATTGCCTCTAAAGTTAACACAGTAAAATATTCCAGTGTTTAATAATTAATGTAAATTCTTCTAGAATATTTAGTGTTAACATTCATAAAAGTTTTTAATTAAGTGACAGCATTGTAAAAACACTTAGCGCTTGGTAACAATATTACAAAATCCTCTTTAGAATGCAACGGCATTTCTGTAAAATCGCTGTGAGAGAATTGTATTTGTTTTACGGTGTTAACACTAAAACTATTCGTATCTAACGGTAAAATATCAAGCTCTCTGGAGTATTTCTAATAAAATTGTAAAATTAAGCACTAAAAAGTTCAAATATCTAGTAATAATGGTGTAAACTCTCAGTGTTTAAGGATGACACTGTAATATCTTGTAAAATATTTGGCGATCACACCGTAAGACTATAAACTTTTACTGAGGAGGGGGGGATAACGTTGTTTAAAATCTCTTAGCAAAGATAATGTTAAAAATGTTGCACAGTAATGTTTATAGGAAAATAACACTTCCAGTGCCAGGTTTATTTTTAAATACAACGGAAACACGTGCTTTTTAATAATTATTAATATTTCGCTTGTTACTTGGATCAACACGAATGTCTTAAAAATTACTTGCAGTATTTGACATACGATTCTTTTTCGGGTTTTGGGATTTATTAAGTAAAATAATTATGGGTATTTATTTTAAATGCTTGAAATTTTAACATCTAGTATTATTATGTTAATTATAAAACTGTTAATTTTATAGCACACTTATATTCTCGGAACACTTAATATATAGTACTTTAGAAGGCTAAAACAAGGTTATGTGATGTTCCATATATATGCGGAATTTGACTTGGATGGAAGAGTTAAAGTTTTGTTTGAAACTAGGTATAAATCTGCACAATAAAACTATGACTGTTTTGTTCACAACGAGTGTCGAAACCCGGTTTCTAGTGTTGTAAATTCGCAGATATGCCGTTGTGCCACTGGAGGACGAGAGAGTTTGTAGTAGTAGCGTTATAAAAATTATTCAATAAGTACTTAAAGATTGTATTGTCCTCTACATAGGTTGTTTGTGGAGATTTTTATGGTGTTACTTTCATTTAGAAAATACACATCAATTCTACGACAAAAATCGTATAGGATTCATAGTACATGCAGTGTTGAAACTAAAATTTCGTTTAGAATAAGTATCTATTTAAGACGATGAAGCAAAGTATACAGCTGAACAAAGGGAACGAGTACATTATGTAACAACATTTTTACCTTTCCTTGTTCCTGGGCAAAAAGTGTTATTTCCCAATTGCTTATGCCTAAAGTAAATGGAAAAGACTTACTTTTATCTTCAAACTTTGCTTTTGTGACCTGAGAGAGTACAACGAAAGCATGATGTGAGACTATATTTGTGGGCTGATACGTAAAAGTGATTTACACTACAGTCGCAAATCTCGAAAACTACTCACTTCTAAACATTTTTGTTCAATTTTTGTGAAACTTTCGTATAAATACATGTATATTCTGATTCATATATTGTTTTATTCAAACCTTTATGTAAACAAAAATATGCAAATTTGCCTGTTTTTACATATAAAATAGGTTAATTTCTATATTTCATTATCCAGGTCACAAAAGCAAAGTTTTAAGGGAATAATGGCCATTTTTTGTACTTTTGCAACATAAGCAATTAAGAAATAACACATACTATCCAGGAACAAAATTTGTGTTACATAGTATTATTAAACTATTTACGCAGTATCCGAGGGTCATAATAAAATTTATCACCTACCACTTCACTGTGTATCCGTATGATTACTCGATACTGTACAAAGTGTTTACTGTTATTATTTTTTCAATTTCAAGTATATTTTAAGTAAGAGTCTTTATAACGTAATCAGTCTAACTTCTGCCTAAACACAACATAAACATGTCATAAAAATGTAAGTTGGTTCACACCGCACACGAAAAATGACCTTCGTAATATAAAAAGAAAAAAGAACTTTGAAATTACAAAATAGCGCCGGTAAAAATCAGGCAAGCATAAGTTTATTTTTTTATTCTTTCTGCTGCTTCTAGTTCATTATATAACCGAAAACCAAAACTTGAAGCAGAAGAAATAACAATAAATTTAATTTTTGCTGTGATATTTTGATATTGTTCAATTATATAGAACATTATATGCAAAGTTCTAGTTTATTATATGATAATCGAAAACCAAAACAATTGTGTCAACCAATTTTACTAAAGTGTCGGTTTCAAACGGAGTATCTAGTTTTATAAATGTTATTAGTAAGTAATTAGTTTAAAAACATTATAACCATGGTACTAACGAATGTTGTTATTACGCATGGAAGATAGTTTTCTTACAAAAATGTATTGTTCCTTTAAAAAGCTTAAGTACAAGGTGAATTAGGAATTACCAGTTAATAATAGATAAACTAAATATTACAGTTGGAATCTCATTGTATTTAGAACTTGGTTATAAATACAACCTTCTTAGGTCTATTAATACAATGTGTTAAAATTAGTGAAGAAAATCTTTTAAAAAAACAAGATATAGTAAGGATGGTATTTGCATTATCCATAAATAATAACACAGGCAAGAATTAACATATAGCAATATATATAACTATTCGATCACAATTTTGTCTCTTAATATTCTACAATATTATGTGTCTGTGTTATTATGTAGGGATGATGCAAATACTATCCTTACTATTTTGTTTTCATTGTTTTTGAAGGATTGATATTAGTCATCCCTACATTATCTTCCTTTTCCTTTTTGAACAGCTGTTTTTTCTTAATTGTATAAAGTAGATGATAATATTGTACATTAAAAATAGCATGGGTAATAATGTAAATAGGAAAAAATTACCCACCAAAGATGGCCTCGGTAATTATTTAAATTGGGTGAATTTACACACGAAAAATGTCATCGATATGATGTGGAAAATTACACTCTAAAAATAGCACAAATTATAATGTTAACTGATGCTAAACGGGTAATAACGGCGTTGACCAAAAAACAAATAACGGGCTTTCTATAACACTGTTTCGTGTTTGAGTTTCGCACTTTTCATTTTGAATAATGCACGTTAATAATGTCGTATTATTGGAGATTCCCCATAAGCACAGTATAATTGCATTATTCATGCCTGTTAACGAAGAGCACTTCATGATACACACAATTGATGTTGGGTATTCTTAGAGCCAACAGTCAAGAAAGTCTTCCCACAGCATGTAGTCGTGTTGAATATTGTATAGCTTCGTTCAGACTTCTGTTACGCTATCCGTGGATGCAGGTTATCGTTGACAAGAATGAAGGCAATATTCAGCAGATGCAATACCTGCCCTCTGGTGATCATTTGCGGTGATCATGAATGCGTATTTTTCGTGATGTCACTGGATTATACATCAATATTTATTGCTCTATTATGAAATATATTAATTTTACCGATGTTAGAACGCGCAGTTTTTTTTTGCAAAGAACCCTGCTGTTGTAATGTTGCTTTAATAAATAGTCTAGTGATCTGTGATAGGTGGCCTAAAACCTTGGGTTTTTTAATAAATCTCTCATAACAAATGTATATTCAATTCTAAAAACAAATACAAAATTAAATCTATTATTCAATTCGCCACTTGTCACCGACGTATACAGTTTCAGAAAGTTTACCCCTCATCATCTAAATTGCTGAATTTTTGTTTACCTGAAGATGACGTTGGGAAGTCGAAACTTTATTCTCTGCCGATCACAATAAAAGTGTTAATACTCATACCAGCTTTTCTGAGATACATTTTTATTTTTTGTCATCAAGAACAACTATAATGCTATACGATAGCAAATCGAAAGAACAAGGTTAACCTTCATGTAGTGGTATAACTCTTCGAATGATAGATTGAACTTCAATTATTTTTAATATTTTGATGAGCTTGTCAACATAACATTTCAGTATAAAAAATACTTAAGTAGCATCAATGTTGCACGCTTGTTAAATCCTATTTAAATATAGGTTCACTGCAGCGAGTAAAAGCCAGTTTAAAATGTTTTGCTTGTTTTCTAATTTATAAAAGTGTGACTAGTGTTTAATTTTTTTTCTGGCATAGAATTATAGGTTATCTTATCCAAGCTATTCACTTCTCTGTGTTAGTGTGTGCGGTAGGTGAAATGATAATAAATGAGAAGCGAACAGGCGTGGTCTGCGCTCGCTGTGTATTTGTTCCACCTTGATTTTTTCCAAGATAAAATAGATAACTCACTCATAGTTCATAGATATAGATGGTTGGACGTGTTTGTAGCAAAATAAATAACACCATAATTACTCACTTTATATGGGAGGTAGTGATATAAATGTTGCCGTGCAACTTGATCTTTTTTATAGAAACAATTTGAAGAAGCCTAAAATGTTTTATCTAATTATCAACGCTTTGATATTTGTCCATGTGTCTTTGACTTGTAGTTCATTAGGCATTCTTACATGAACAATTAATAATTGTGCTGTAGCATAATTTGCTGCGATAGTGTACAAAGTGTAAAAACATTTTCCGTGCATTAGTCACATTAAAAAAATCTACACTGAACAACAATATAAACGCCCCATGTCAGACTTTTGAGTTTTTATTAACATTAGGGACATGCAATATCTGAAATCATTTTGTTATTGAATAATCTTCAAATCACTGTCCATTACATCTTGATATTGGCATATGAACAGGACTGTCACTCCTTCAAACATGATATTGGTCAAGCTGAAGAAATTCACTGTTCAGTATCTTGTGTGTCCACCATTTTCTTCTGTCAGAGCAACACATCTCCTTCGTATGGAGTTCACCAGGTTGTCTATGGTGGCCTGTGGGATCTTATTCCATTCTTGCTGGAGTGCCACACGGAGCTGATGCACATTATCCGGAACTGGAACACGGTCGCGAACACGTCGATCCAGAACATCCCAAAGGTGCTCTATGGGCGACATGTCTGGCGAATACGCAGGCCAGTCCAGAACTGGAATGTGCTCAGTTTCAAGGAACTGGGTGTAGATCCTTGGCAACATGTGGTCGAGCGTTGTCATGTTGGAAGGTGACATTATGCTGCCGGACAAACGGAACTACAATTGGGTTGAGGATCTCGTCCCGATATCGTTGCCCATTCAAGTTCCCCTCAGTGAAGTGCAATTGTGTTCTTTGCCCATATACGATGGCTGCCCACACCATAACACCACCACCTCCATGTGAACAAAGATGTGGCGATCCTGTGCTGGGGTGGTCACACATGGCCGACGTGGATGAGTTCGATTTGCAGTACTGCCCGTCTGTTGAAAACAAACTCTCAAACGTTCTATCGTCCGATAGTGAATATTCAGTGTCACAGCAACCGCTCTGGTGGACATTCCTGCTTCTAACATGCCAATGGCATGACTGGAGTCATCTGAGGCATTGCTGCTTTTGTCCCAATTTGACATTTTGGGGTGGCCTTTTGTTGTCTCCAGTATAAGGAGTGTCCGAGTACTGCTCATTCTGTTTGACATGCCACACCCATGCACTCGGTGACATTTAACGCATTACTGAGCAAATGCTCACAGGCAGTGGTAGACTCAAATTTGGGACACTAATCAAGGAAAATATCCATTTTGTACAAGTAGGAGTATACACTAACTTTGGGTGATACTCTTCATGTGACACCAATATTTCACATGGGGCGTTTATATGTTCAGTGTGTTTATCAGCTGAAGATTGTGATTACTTAGTGATATATAAGAATGTTTACAAGTTAACTTGCATAACAAAACATTTATGTAGTTATGTAGAGACAAAATATTTTTCATGTTAGAATTTGTTTATTGTTGAGCACAAAATAACATAATAGTACCTGTTCTCTGTCTATTACAACTAAGTCCTCGGTTCAAAAACTGAATCAACGAGGGGATTTCATGTAAGAAAATAGCTTGCATGTTTTATTAATGAACTTTTAGCGTAGAATAAGTAATCGAGTGCTTCAATACTTATTTAGTCTGACATCGCCAGGTGGCTAAGGCGTTTGACTCATCTGAAGGTCGCGGGTTCGAATCTCCGTCACACCAAATATGCTCGTCCTTTCAGCCGTGGGATGGTGTTATAAAGTGATGATCAATCCCTCTTCGTTGGTAAAAGAGTAGCCCAAGGTGGGTAATGATAACTCGCTGCCTTCCGTCTAGTTTTAATCTGCTAAATTACAGACGGCTAATGCAAATAACCCTCGTAAAGCTTTGCGCAAAATTAAAAAAACAAACAATACTTGTTTAAAAATAAAAATGTATTTATTAGCACATTATCCTATGTAGTTTATACGCTATAAATTCAGATTAAACAAAAAATTATAAATATTTGTTTCTTGTTAATTCCATGTATGGTTAAAAATAAGCGCAAGTTTTCATTAATGCTTAGATGTAAGATTCCAAGTAACCAGAAACTTATCTGTTAATGTGCAAATAAGCACCCTGCGTTCTGATTGGAACTTTTATACATTTAGTTACTCCAGAACTCGTAGTAATTATTTGTAAAATTATTCGTTTGTTTTAGATGAATTTACGAATATATGCGAACAAGGCCTGGCATGACCATGCTGTTAAGGCACTCGACTCGCAGTCCTAATTTTGCGGGTTTGTATTCTTGTCACACCAAACATGCTCGCTCTTTCAACCTTGGGTCTTTATAATGTTACGGTTAATCCCACTATTCGTTGATAAAAGAGTAGCCCAATAGTTGGCGGTGAATGGTGATAACTAGCTGCCTTACCTTTTGTCTTAAACTGCTAAATTAGGGACGGCTAGTGCAGATCGCTTTCGTGTAGCTTTGCGCGAAATTCCAAACAAACCAAACCAATATGCTAACAGTACTATGATAAGCTGAAACTTTGAATCTGAAGAGCTGTTTAAAACGCATATGTGGTATTAGAAATGTTCTGTACCTATTTACCTGGAAGTTGAGTTTGAGAACATTGTTCGGAGCGCACATGTTAGGAATATTCTCTAGATTCATATGATAAACTAGAAACCGAATGTGAAGATATGTTTCAAGCGCACGTGCTAAAAAATGTTTTAGTAGAAATGTTGCATTCCTGCTGACTATTAACGGGTGCAGATAGCCTAGTTGCTTTGCACCATAAATCACCAAACCAACTATTAATGGGATGACAAATTAGTGTAATCTTAAGGCACCCAATCTAAGCTTGGACATTGTTTAACAAACCGTTTTTCTTTCATATAAATAAGTTTAGATTAATTAGGGTTATTTGTTAAGTCTTGTTTTTACCTGTATTAAAGGACATTTTTTAAACCGATACAGAAAACATGGGAGACTGACATTGTAAAAATGACGAGATACCGACCTTTTTATCGACCTACTTAGATATTTACTATGAGTTTTATTTAATTACCAAAAAGTTTGCAAAATCATGAAACGAAAAAAATTGTTGAATGGACTGTAGAGATTTTGAGAATATTTGTTCTGTTTTTTGATCACTCTTTATCCTGACTTTACATTTTATTTTTAAACTTCGAAAATGTTTTTATACATATTTTGTCTGGTGAAAATGGGATGTGCCTTAAGTAATTTGTGTATAGAGGTTCACTTAACATCGTCATTTGGCCGAAAGGCCACAACAAAGGATAACAAAGTCATCTTTGTACTGAATAAAAGTGTCAAGTAATGAGGATATAAATATTTGATCATTCTTTCGGTTTCAGCCTTACAAGTATCAGTGATTGTCTTTATTAATATCACAAAAACATGCTTCGGATTTAATTGTATTTTTAGAAAGGAAAAGACAAATTTTTAACGAGACTCTTAAGCCTTCAATTTACAGGTGATTTATGCGTATAACATTGTATTAAAATAGGATTATTGTTACACCCAATGTTACTTTTAAATCCTGCTGTATAAAAGAATAAGAAAACGTGCCCTCCTTTATTCCAATGTGATTCATACTGTTGAAAGCGATTTTTTTTTCGGAATATCTCTGCTAAAAGAACTAAACTGTAAAGATTAAAAAGAAATAAAAGTGACTGAAATATTGGACATTATGAACTTGAACTGTCTGTCTTTCTTTTTCTTTCCTTCTGTCTGTTATTGATCTACACAAGCTGGGCTCCACTCTTACTCCTGACAATAAAGATGTGACAAGACGTCTGTATTGTGGACATGATGAATTTATTATTTTCAGCCAAGATTTATTAAGTTTATAGTTTGGCAAATGTTTCAGTGTTAAATGATATATTTATTTGGAAGGGAGTAATTTCTACATATGATGAAATCGTGGCATAAAATGTCGAATGAAAAGTACGTTGGTTATAAATCTACTAGTTTATAATAGCAAGAAATAAAAGAATAAAAAGATTATGTACACTAAATTTGGGTCGTAAAAACATGTTAGACACCATAATCGAAAGCCCCTTTTCGTGAGTACTTATCACATTTGGTCGTATTTACGAATGCTCCTAAGAATAAATTGTAAGTTCTAACATTCTAAAGATAAAAAAATAAGTTATTAAATTTTTTTGCATATGAATATCTAAAAAAGTATGTTTATTAAATGTAGAGAAATACTGGATAACTTGAAGGTGAATTCTGTACTACTACATTGATATAATGAAAAATATATGAAACACATTGTCGTTTTTTCCTTATATGAGATTACATTTTCTCTACATACCATTATTATGTATTAGAATAGTATTCGCAGCAGAAACCTCTTTCGATATAACTTACCACAACGTTTGATATACAAGAGCAGTAGTTCCCAACCTTTTTTTAGCCCCGCACCCCTAAAAAAACTTAATGTTCTCGCACCCCTTACTTATTTATTTGAGAATAAAGGAGAAGGTGGCCAAAACAAATGTTATCTCGCATCTCCTGGAACGCTATCTGGTTAGGAACCACTGTACTAGAGCGTGCATAGTTGCAGAAATATATATGTTTTTGATGGGGGGTAAAGAAGAAGGAAGCGTACTAACGTTCAGAATGTAACTCGAACTGTGGTAACCCAAACTATCATGTGGACGTACTCTAATGGACTTTTACTTTACCTACCAAATTTAAGGCAGTCCATTAAGGAATACTCGAGATATCTCAAGTTTTGAATTTCTTCCTCCTTTTTTTTTTTCGCTCTCCAGTGGCTCAGCGGTATGTCTGCGGACTTACACGCCTAAATCCGGGTTTCGATACCCGTGGTGGGCAGAGCACAGATAACCCATTGTGTAGCTTTGTGCTTAATTCAAAACACCAACAACCTTTTCTTTTTTTTTCTTCAAATTTAACGAAATTTATTTGCCCACTTATAAGTCACGTAAGTTATCGGTTTAACATTTTCACTGTCTTCTCTTAAGATTAGTGTGTGTGTGTGTGTGTGTGTGTGTATACATACAATAAATTTTATAAAATGCTGTTTGGTTAATTAATAAATGAATATTTCATGTAAAGTTATTGTCGATGCTGTGAGTGTAGCTACCAGTTTGGCCGCCAGGTTTGATTTCATTCCTCTAAGTCGCATGTTAAATCCTTTTTTAGGCACACGAATTTTTTTTTACGCCTAGCGTGTTTTTGATAATGTTGTAATTGCAAGAAGTTCGGTGTATTGTTAGAAAATGTTTAGATCTTCCATTGTTCCATAAATAATGTTTAGATTGTATTATAATAAACAGGCTTTAAACATAGCTTTTTCACGCTGAAGCTAACTAACTGTTGATTAATTAAAAAACAACAACGTGTATTTTAACACAATAAAAAGTCATTAATGCTGAAATTGTTGACGTAATTTTTATAAGAAACGAGTTACAAGTGTATGGGAACGTGACAGAAAATTACTCAGTAATTAAAAATTAATAAATTGGGAAGGAGTTTTGTGCTGTTTTTTTATGTTTTTTAGTTTTCATTAATCAAATTAGCGAGGACTGATCGCCAGTTTTAATATATATGCACAGCTATGTGTGAACCAGTAGTTAGTATGCTCGCCTACCAATTAGAGTTCAACGTTGAAGTTAACAAATATGTTCGCAAAATATGTTTCGGTTTTTTCAGCTCGGGGTTCGTTATAAAATTGATAGCTAGTCTCGGTATCTGAGTAAGAATGAATCGCTGTGAAGACTGCGGACAATATTGGCCATAAGATTCTAACGATAGCGTAGTTTTGTGCACAGTTCTATATCACTAAGTGTGAAGACAAAATTTTGTTTTATTTACTCCAGACGAGGGCATTTTTGTAAGGTGAAGTTTGAATAAAAACAACAAAAACTAACATATACTACTTAAATACGTTTGCTTACTTTTACACTACTATTATGTAAAATATATATATACATGTGTGTGGGGGTGGGTGGGTGGGTGTATGTATGTATGTGTATATATATATCCCCTTTTCTCCAAATAATGTGTGAATCAGTTCGTTATGGTTGGAGTGGACTGTCGTATATTGTAACAATACAAAAGGTCACAGAATGTGGCTCTTGTATTGTGTGTCGTTAATGATACCATTCAGTGAACTGTAGATAACGGTAGTTTACTAATTATTATTATTATTATTATTCTAATCACACTTTTAGTTGCACAATGTTCACTGTAAATTAGAGTAAATCCAGTTCAATGTTATTTTCAAATGATGAGTATACGCTTGTCATGTGGTTAAAAGGGTTTGTTTTGTTTTGAATTTCGCGCAAAGCTACACGAGGACTTTGCGCTAGCACTGTGAGACTATTTAGCACTGTGAGACTAGGGGGAGTCATCGCCACCCATCACCAACTCTTCGGCTACTCTTTTATAAAGGAATAGTGGGATTGACCGTAACATATAACGCCCTCCGCGTGTGACGGGAATTTGAACCTTCGACCCTTGAATCTACGAGTCGAGTGTCTTAACCACCTGGCCATGCCGGGCTGTTTGGAAAGGTAGAGCGTGACTTTACTGCAGAAAGAATATTGTTCAATATATCTTTGATCAAGTGGACAAGTAAGCTGTTTTGTGCTTTGCCGTTTGTGGAATTCACCTTAGTCGGCACCTGATATGTATAAAGTTGAGCCTTGTTAAGTTTGTTTCTAATCATTTGTGCGCTAAGATAATTTCGAGTTACGGCTGCGAGCACGTTATTCAGTTTCTGAGAAGGTACTATATGATTATAGTGAGCTAATACCGGCCGATAACAGTCATTTGTGTTGCGAATAGTGGTCTGCTTTGCTTTGTTGAATAATCTGATTAACTACAGGGTGTTCGGAAAGTCACTGTGCAGTTTTGTAATCATATTTTATTCACTCTATTTCAAGCCAGCTACTGAAAGTGGTGTTTAGAAACAAAATAAGAAGGATCTAAGCCTGTATTGATGCCAACGGGGGTCACTTTCAACATTGTTTATAATTGTCATTCATATTTACCTCCTGTATTCTATTTTGAAACATGTCTGTTGATAAATATACAAGTGCACAGTGACTTTCCAAACACCCTGTAGTTGGTTTGAAAGTGGTTCCATATTCTTATAACAACACTCTGAGGTGCTTTTAGCACATTGTGATTGGCCGGCTCTCCATATATGTATTTCAGGTCTAAATATAGTTCACAAACAAAATGGAACACACTAAATTTTAAGAATAACTTTATCATGATAACCTAGAAGATACCGCACGAGGCCTCACAACGTACAATGAATGAAAAATTATGTGAACTTCAGATCACAAGATTCATTATAACATGCCTAGTTTACATGAAAATGAACTGGAAGGAGGTTTGTTTCGTTTGTTTGTTTTTTGGAATTTCGCACAAAGCTATTCGAGGGCTATCTGTGCTAGTCGTTCCTAATTTAGTAGTGTAAGACTAGAGGGAAGGCAGCTAGTTATCACCACCCACCGCCAACTCTTGGGCTACTCTTACCAACGAATACTGGGATTAATCGTGACATTATAACGCCTCCATTGCTGGGATGGCGAGCATGTTTGGCGGGACGCGGGCGCGAACCCGCGACCCTCGGATTACGAGTCGCGCGCCTTACGCGCTTGGCCATGCCGGGCCTGGAAGGAGGAGTAACATAATTTTTTTAAGTCTTCGTCTTATCATATTTATAACAATACAGGCCACGTTTATCTTTTTGTATTGTTTTCTATACTGTATTTAATATAAAAGTTATTATACTCTGTGTATTATAGTATAAGCATATTATTATTAAACGATATTCTCAGTTATGAGATAGACAATTTTTAGCTTGAAATTTCAAAATTTGTTTGAAATAATTTCGCGTATTATCTCAAAATTTCGTTATTGCAATTTTGTAGCTGCTCTCCAAATTCGGAAGTCAATCTTCCAACTTATCACTATTTAATGTCTGAAAGTTATTTATTTAAGAGGCTAGATAGTACATAGGCTATAATCCAGTAAGAAACTACAACAGTTAAAAATAAGTTTTAATACACATGTATATTTAATATTATGTTGGGCAAAACTATTACTTCAGAATGTTTCATGAATCAAGCTTGTAAAATCATGCATATTAATATTCACTTCTTCGTAGTTCTTTACAAAAACTTTAAACTCGTAACCAGTACGCTATTGCTCGTTTAATGAGTAATTTGTGTCGTGCCTGAGACGTTAATCAACTGCACCTTTCATATAAAATTTTATACGTTGTTCACAGAGACATTTTGAAAGTTATTTTGAAAATGTACTTGCTCATTAACCAATGCACTAAATTACAAAAATCATGTACAATTGAGTATAGAGAAATGGTAATCAACTTGTGTATTTGGTTTTACATCAAATGTGTAAAGGATTTTTGGTATCAAGTGATACTATGTTTCTTATTCCATTTATTGATTAACAAAAATTATCTATATTTTATTACACTGTATCATAGTAGACCTTATTTAACTTACGATATGATTTACCCCGTTAGGTTAGCAGTAGGCTTTAGGAATTTCAAAGCTAAAATCCGAGGTTCAAGTTCTTGTGGTGAACAGACGGCTATTGTTTAGTTTTGCGCTAAAACAATACGGGGTGTTTATCTTTTTTATTACTATCTTGAGAAAAGGCAAACACTTTTTTACTAAAACAATGTATATGTTAAAACATTGGCGTGTCGACATAGGTAGCAAGTTTATTTGTGTTGGATTCCTGATAGCGGAGAATTAGTAACAGCCATTTATAAATAAGAATATTCGTAGAGAGAAATTTGTACGACATAGAGCCAAAAAACAAAACAATTCCAAAAGGGAGCCTTCCAAAATAGTTGCGAAAATATTTGCACATTGGTGTGTTTAAGACAGGAAAGAGGTTCCATCTACAACCCAAACCAATCTTGAAGCACTGTTCTCATCCGTACATTGAAGATTGTGGTTATAAAAAGACCTATCCAACCCAAAGTGCCATTATTGTTAACAAAATAATATCAGGAATATGTCCATTTTCATTAGGAAGATGATAGAAGAAACTGGAATCACAGAAATTCCATTCGATCAACTGTGTGTCAAGTCTTTTGATGAATACCAATGAATAAACGAGTTTACAGAAACTGATGTACAGGAGAATCTTAAAGTTTGATAAGTCTGGAATTTCTATTCGAGGCAGATGTCTGTTACAATGAAAATTCGATGTCAGGCATCGATTCCTAACCGCGAGCATCAGATTAAACACGATAAACAACAGAAAAAGTGATTCCAAGACCAGCATGAGTCATGGATTATCATTTTTGTGAAATATGTGCCTACTTTGAACCTAACGGATATTTACAATTTTAAAAGTTCATTTACAGTTTTTGAGACATTCCTTAACTAATGTGTTAGAACCTTTTTCACACACCTATTTATAAAGTACTTCATTTATTTGCATTTGTACAAAATAAAACTGAATCTAGTTTTTATATAGACGTTTTGAGTGCTTGGACTCTACAAATGTAGAATGTAATTAATTTTGTTACGACTTCTCTGAAAGACAATAGGTGAGAGTTAAAGACGTTTGCTATTTTGAAAAGGTGTGATAGTGGCTGATAGTCTGGGCTCCAGAAGGAGCGTATTTATATTTAAAAAAAACTTTTCTTGAACCGACTGTTTGAAGTCTTCTGTTATTAGAGTCTACTAACATTGGTTACTTGTGGCTGGTCCAAAGAAGAAAAAAAATCAGATAAGGCAATACAATGCAACGGATATTAGGATATATTTGGTATCTGTTGGACTTTATAAGCTCGTCTACCAACTTCTAGAGTGGTCAGTTGAATATTTTCAAAACTTGTGGCATCCAGAAACCAGTTTTAAAAAATATATGATAAAATAAAAATTCACTAACTATTAAAGCACAAACTATGGACATTGTATAATTTAAAGCGTTTTATATGTATTGAATAGCTTCACTCCAACTTTTTTCAGCTTACTGTAAAATAAAATCATGGAGAGAACCATATGGAGCTCTAGACCCTGTTTTTTTTTGTTCTGATGAACAAAACTGTTTGAGGTGGTGTAATGGTGTAGGTGACGTTCTCAATGCAGGTGATAATTCGATCTAATGAGTGGAAAAAATTATACCAGAACGGTACTACACTGTCAGTCGTAGCTACCTTACAATACTACATTTCCATTTTGATGTTTAAGGATTTCTTTTAAACGACAGTGCTACAGATCATCTTTTTATTGTTCAGAACTGGTTTGTAGTAATCTTGGTTGTCAAGTATAACCTTAGATCCCAATCGAACTAAATATATTTTAGATGAGTCTGTATTTTGTATTTTCCACTGTAAGCCTGTAAGGATCAGTTGTAAACGTACTATTTGACGAACAAATTACAATCATGTTTAACACTTTGGCGTATACTAGCTCAAATGTTATGTCGAATTTAGGCTATTAAAGTGGACGTAAGTGGGTCAGTATGATACCAGATGCGAGTCGTAACAAAAACCCAATCAGTATAGTTTGCCTAACGTATTTTTATACCATTCTGTAGTACAAACACAATAGTAATAAAACTACAGGGTGTTCGGAAAGTCACTGTGCACTAATATATTTATTAACAGACATCTTTCAATATAGAATACAAGAGGTAAGTATGAATGACAGTTATAAACTGTGTTGAAAGTAAGCCCCGTTGGCATCAATACAGGCCTGGATCTTTCTTATTTTGTTTCTAAACACCACTATCAGTTGCTGGCTTGAAATAGAGCGAATAAAATACATTACAAAACTGCACAGTGACTTTCCGAACACCCTGTATATTAGATATTATCTAAAGATGTTGGTTAGCAAATTCGTGTCATATTTTTAAAGGTTTACTGTATGGGCTTTTTTCGACAGTAATTGTTAAGCGTCATGTTATCAGCATGCTTTGGTTTCAGCAGCTATTTGCGTATGTTGTATTATTATCACTGTTCAAGATGTATTAGAAATGGAACATTTCTCTAATAATCTTGCTTTATTTGCGATATCAGTTTTATACAATACATATTAAATGAACACTATTACGGTATAAACGTCACTTTATAGTAATCGTTTGCTATAGAAGGTAATTCAAAAATATCTTTAGATTATCTCTATAGTAACCTTGCATATGTTTTGTAGTTATGTGTAGTACACTGAAAGAGATTTACTTTATAATTGTTTCTATTTACTCTGACGAGGAGGATATATAAAACAAACAACATTCATTTCTGTGATACCCTTATGTTTATGAATAGTTTTGTAGTATTGTTGAAGGGATTGTTATTTTGGTTATACTCTGATTGCGTATCTTTGCTGTTTTTCTCTTAATGTTTCAGTCGTGTACACGGGAGAGGGATTTTCTAAGAATATTCGTCACTTAAAAACAACAATGAAGAAATATTCAAAAATTAATTGTTGTAGTGCTTTTTTAAATTGCAGTTGAACTAATGAAACTTGGCCTATTTGAGACATTCAAGTATCTGTAATCGTTAATAGAAGCGGGACCGCTACGACTTCACAGCTCAGCTTTCCCACTTTAATTTTTCGTAATTGTAATTTTTTTCTACTGGTTAATTTTGATGTACATGTTAATGATTACGGACCTCAAATATTATTGTATTATGTAAATATGTCAGTAAGATAACGTACCTTGTTTGTTTTTAGTAAGTTTTAGTTCGACTTCTTACAGTGCATCATATTTTATGCGAGCTATTTGTATTGCATGAGAAAACAAGTTTTCTTTGATCGCAAATTGTGTCCCCCCAGTGGTATGTCTGCGGACTCGCATTTATAAAAACCGGGTTTCAATACCCGTGGTTGACAGAAAATAGATAGTCAATTGTGTGGCTTTGACCCAGAAATTACCAATGAAGCTCAGGACCTCATCCATCTGCGTCTTGAATATAAAGATGTTTTTACAACAAATTTCTTGTTTGTTTGTTACTTTGTTGGTCACAGATTTCTTAATTAGTTTTCTGCGCGAGGATCGATGCCAGAACTTTATAAGCCTCAAAAATTTTCTCTGGACCACTGTAGAAATGGGACTGAGTGTTGCAATAGTCAAAAACAGAATAACCTCAGTAGACTCCAACGGCAGTGAACGCTATAAACAAAAGTAGTCAGTATTTTTCTGTCTACTTTTCTCTGTTAGACCGATCAACTTTTACAGTATAGTCTAATAGACTGAAAGAATGTGTTATATACGCTTTGAAGGCAAACACGAATTTACAGTTGTGATACAAATTTCTCAAAATATTTAGTGTAAGTACATTGTCAAGTTTACATCATAATACTTACAATCTTTTTGTGAAATCCAAGGAAGCAAAATCCCTCTTTTGCGGGCATCTATGCGTACTAAAGTGATTCAGAAAACATTATTAAATTTGCTACAGCCAATCTCTGAACCAGTTGCGAAAAACGTTGAGTTCAAAATACCATTCATAGAATTAAATAGACATGCGAATGTGTACGTTTGTATAAGTTTTTACAATAGTTTTTAATTAATTCTACAATTTTTCTCAACCAACTTATCTTAATATTCTTAGAAACCAACGAAGTCGGGTTTGATATTTAAAAAAAAATAATCTTTATTTAAATGATCATGACATGAGTTATGTATATTAACCCTGAACAAGCCGCAAAGACGAAACGTTGCTTTAAATAAAAAATATATTTTTCAATATTTATCTGGAGTATATAGGTCGATTTTTCGTAACTTGTATCACAATGTGCAAATCCTTTCCTATGTGCTACAATTTTTTTAAAAAATGTACCCCTGAGCTACGGGGAACTTCAAGAAATCTATTAGTTTGATGTTTTTCCTTTTGTTATTTTTAGTTTACTAATTGCTTACCATTGTAGAATATGTTTTATCAAGGTTGAGAAACTTTCTAAACCCTATAACAACAGGAATATTTGCTTGTTTAGTTACAAATTATTGATTATTTGAATATTTACAAGAGAAAGTAACTACATAAATTTCTTGTATTTGATCAGTTCTGTGGAAATTTACCAAAAAAAATTCTGTTCGATGAAGGAAATAACTTCACGAACTTCTGTTGTTTCTATTGAATTCATCACAACAGTCAGATGAATATTCATTAATAAGAAAATAAAGCTTCAATTTCTTTCTTTTTTTCCCATTCTGACACTCATTTATCGAACTATTAATTCGCTAAATTAAACAGATTTTTATACCGATTATTTTTAATGTTTTTAAGAGTGTAATTTTACGGGTTTTTTTTTATTATTACTCTTGGGAACAACCTGCACAGTTTTGTTGGGTCAATGAACCGTGTTGCTAAACACGTGCGTTATAACAATCAGTTAATTCTTCGGAAGGCGGGATATTTTATGATTATGTTATAGACCCCATTATTCTTACTATCGAAAAACAAAAGCACTTACATATTACATTAGTGTTCCAGACTAAATTCATGTTATCAGGAACATTGTCCTCTACCTTATCTGTATACAATAAATTGTTTAGTGCTCTCAGGCCCACGTGACTTCTTCGCTATGATGAATGAGGCGTGATTACGCGGCGGCATTTATAATTAAAGATTCCGCCGCTTGTCTCCTTACTATGAGGAGTGAAAGGACAAGAACCACAGGTGACTTGAAACCGTATATGTACCGTGTAATGCATAAGAGGTACTCTCACCATTACGAGCAGATGTTTTATGATAACTGTAGTCATAAAAGTCTTTATAAGCGAACGTTTGACTGCTTAAAGCTCCAAAAGAGTGCCCAAAATTATTTATCAGTTTTAAAAGACGCCCAAAGAGCTCATGTATTGCAGCCCGGCTAATTTCATTACTGCAAAAGTCCACTTAAAAATGGCAGTAGAAGCAGACACGGGCCCGGCGTGGCCAGGTGGGTTAAGGCGTTCGACTCGTGATCTGAGAGTCGCGGGTTTGAATCCCCGTCATACCAAACATGCTCGCCCTTTTAACCTTGGGGGCGTTATAATGTAACCGTCAATCCCACTATTTGTTATTAAAAGAGTAGTTTAAGAGTCGACAATGAGTGGTGATGACTATCTGCCTTCCCTCTAGTCTTACACTGCTAAATTAGGAACGTCTATCGCGGATAACCTTTGTGTAGTTTTGCGCGAAATTCAAAACAAGCAAAGAATCAAACACTTCTAAAATTTTTACAGAGCAATTCATAATAATGCCTAAAATGTAAAACTTTCAGAAAAACATTAACTTTTACGAAAATTAACAATATTAATGTAGTTAATATAGAAGGTGATAAATTAGGTATTATAAAGTGGAATGTTATGTTGTAGACGCTTGATGTAAATAAAGTTATGACATTTTTAAGCTGTTTTTTTACAGTCGTTAAAAAGAACTGCTTAGCCAAAGTTACAAGGGTTGTTGTATATAGGAAGCATTTAGAATAAACAAGAACGAGTATCTGAGTAAATTTAAAATAGAGAATAAGTTGTCTTGTAAAGTTACTGACAACTCTGGTCCCAGAGTACAGTTGTATCCAAAAATAAATTATCAACTTATTAAAATATTCACAAAAATATTATATTATAGTATTTTACTATCTCGGTGTGATGCTATAGTATCCTACATATTATGAGCTAAATAAAACAAGACAAAAGAAGTTGTCATTAAGTAAGTTGACGTTTAGTTTGAGTATGTTTTTTAAATTTTAATTATTTTTATTATAGAAATAGATTTATTCGATAATGATATATGTATGTATGCGAATGAAATAAGATTTGAGAGATGTTTCACAACTGTCTGGGCCTAAAAATCAACAAATTGGAATGAGTTTATTAAACATATCAGAAAATTTGTGGCTAGGTATTTTAAATAGAGTAATAAATATTAATTTAAAGGAAAAGATTAACTTGTTTATCAAAATTCATTGCATCTTAATATTTCTTGAATATTCTTGCTGTATTTACAAAATAAAGAGTAATCATGGATTTAACTTAACTAGATTCTGTTTATTAACTATTTCATAAAATAGACATTACGTAGTTATAAGATGAAATGTCAGGTTACAACATATTTTAAAAAATAGTAATTGCATAGTTTTTATGAAAGGATTAACAAATTTACACACACTAGTAGTTGTAAAAAATCAATATGGTTTCGATTATTACGTTATGTAGGAGAGGTTTGAAATAAGAAGCCTTATGATATAACAGAAAAACAAATTAAATAATACGTTTAATACAGAAATATTCAATGTTTGATTTAAACTAAATATTATTGAAACAGCTTAAATTATGTTTAAAATTGTAAATATTCTTGATACTTGGTACATACTTCATTTTGAAACTTTCTATTTGTTTTATAAGTATTTTATTATTACTTTTCATGTATTTAGTGTGTTTGTTGTTTTTCTCATTTCTAATATTCAGTAAATGAGTAAGTATGCAATAACATTCAGTGGGTTACTTTGTAATAGTATCGCATCAGATATGCAGATAACTGATGAAGCGTGGCACTATTCATGTTGCAAAGGGCCTTTTCATGAGAAATACACCTGTTCTCTCTTGTTCACTAAAACAAAGCGTGTCAGTTATAAATAAGTAATACAACAGTGAACTCTAGAAATTCTTTCCAGTTGCTTTATTTGCTCAACGTTTCGACTTTACACCTTCGTTAGGAGCATACTGTTTTTCGTTTTATTTATTTGTAATTATACCTACATTGTTCCAATTAGAATTACGTAAATTAAAATATAGTATTTCACTGATTAAATTCGTCTTGCACTGTATGTATAGAAAGTTGTGTTTAGTAACAGACAGTTTGTATTACTTCTTACGTAAACCGTGTGGAAGCATAATTGTAAGACTGATAGTTCTGGGTGTAGTACGTCTATTACTAAATAGTAATAACATTTCTTGTTGAGATGCACGTCATTTATCCTTATATTAATCTGTTTTGAGAAAAGAAAAAAAACAGATCAAATAATTTCTAAACTTTACATAATTATACGTAAGTGAATTATAATTTTGTTATTTTATCTCTCTGTTCCTCTTTTTTTTTTAGTGTCTGCTAATTACTGAAGTTTCGGCTCAATCGAGAAACTCCTCTGGGCTTGTATAAGTATGTTACTAATACGGATATCATGCAATTTTCTCATTTATTTTTTTTCCATTCTTACCATCAAACAGAAGATCGCAACAACATAGGAATAAGATTTATACGGAAATTCTAGTAATTCCTTACATTAAGCCTGGATAGCCTTTGTGTAACTTTGCCCTAAATTCTAAAACAAACAATCCTTACATAGAGTTAAAACTGGGTAAATCTAACAGCCCACTGTGGGAACTGTGAATTATACGCAAATTACAGTACGCTTAGAAGCGAGGGGGAAGCCCAACATTCAAAACCCTTGATTGTATCTAGGTTTATCCATGTTTATATGTTAAGAAAGCGTACTCGTACTTCATGGTACATGTACTGTACATTGGTGTTCTTGTATAATAGTATTGTCATGCTATCGTCAGATTTTTAACACTGCATTTATCTACTTAGGGACTACTAAGAAATAATCAGTTACGGTTACATAAATAAATGAATCAGTTGTTGTTTTTTTTGAAGTTACACAAACGAAATGTGTATTCATTGTTAATCAGTGTGTTATTCTTACTACAGAGTTAAATAGTTGATTGGAGTGTGGCTAAATGCAGCAAATGCTATATATTTGATGTTGAAACTAACCCATGTGCATAACTTGTTAGTTTCGATACGAAAATACCTTTATCTTGTAAGAGGGACATGTCTTCGTAGCAAGCATTAAACTTAATCGTTCTGAACTCCAATGACTGGAGAATCAAAGTTGTTTTTTTTTATTGAAAGTGGTTTCACATTAAGTTCGGAGTAGCTAATAGTATAACTGTTGCACTATGAGTAAGTTGTGTAGTAAGATTTTAAAATTTGTGCAAGACTAGTTGAAAATAGTCATTTTTATTTACTATTTAATATAATACTTTTTTACCTTTCCATAATATTTTTCTTTTATAAATATTTATTCGTAATTTTATTCAGTGACCTTTAATTAATTATCAAACCTAACATTTTTTTTAGTTGCAGCTGATGATTTAAAAGGTCACTCAGTTAAGGTTACGATCCATTCCTACACAAGCGTGTTTTACCCTACAGTGTAGCCAGTAACAATATGTAACACAATTTTTTGTTCCTGAATAGTATGTGTTATTTCTTAATTGCTTATGTTGTAAAAGTACGAAAAATGGCCATTATTCCCTTGAAACTTTAGAAATTTAAAAATTAACCTATTTTATATGTAAAAATAGGCAATTAGCACATTTTTGTTTACATAAGGTTTGAATAAAACAACATATGAATCTAGATTTACATGTATTTATACAAAAATATTTAGAAATGAGTAGTTTTTCGAGATTTTCGACTGTAATGTAAATCACTTTCACGTATCAGCCCACAAATAGTCTCCAATCATGCTTTCGTTGTACTCTCTCAGGTCACAAAAGCAAAGTTTGAGGAGAAAAATAGGTCTTTTCCGTTTACTTTAGGCATAAGCGATTGGGAAATAACATTTTCTGTCCAGGAACAAGAAAAAGTAAAAATGTTGTTACATAGTGTAATCGTTCACTTTGTTCAGCTGTCTACTGCTTTACCGTCTTAAATAGATACTTATTATTCTAAATGAAATTTTAGTTTCTAAATGGTATTTGATGTTTCAACGCTGCGTGTACTATGAGCCCCTCGCTAGTACAGCGGTAAGTCTACGTATTTTCAATGCTAAACATAGGGGTTCGATTCCCCTCGGTGGGCTCAGCAGATAGCCCAATGTGGCTTTGCCATAAGAAAACACACACGCATGTACTATGAATCATATACGGATTTTGTCGTAAAACTAATGTATGTATTTTCTAAATGAAAGTAATTCTATTATTGGATCTTTACAACATAAAAATCTCCACAAACAACCTGTGTAGAGGACAATTACTCACAAAAGCAAAGTTTGAAGAGAAAAATAGGTCTTTTTCATTTACTTTAAGCATAAGCAATTTGGAAATAACGCTTTCTACCCAAGAACAAGAAACAGTAAAAATTTTGTTACATAGTGTATGATGTGTAAGATGGTTCTAGGTACATAATTAATCTATCTACGTAGTAAACCCACACAGCTAATAAAAACAAACTTAATCGACCATATTATTCAGTATTGCCCATTTATAGAGTAAACACACACACACACACAGAGTTAACAAAACCGCAGGTCGATTGTTAGGCTGTAGGTCTAACAGTCATTCAAAGTAATTTGTTTATCAATTAAACTCTGAAATGCTACGAATAGTTTGTATTTGTTTAAATATTTCGAAGGTTTAATTGATTATATGATTACATACACTGTTAGGTACGATATTAGGTTATAATCAAGATAAAGAATTAAAACACGTTAAACATTACTCATCCTTTACTTAATGGTACCGTAATACCTTGCTTGAGTCAGCATAACCCTTAAGCAAAAACAATTAGCATACGATTGATGTATGTGTTACATGTTATGTAGTGTTAAGAATATATAATTATAATACTGTAAGGTATAATCAATTTATTGTAGGTATATGAAGTATTCTGATTAAATTATGTTCCTATTTGTTGTTCAAATTAAAAAGAAACAAACACAACTCATGGATATTGATGAATCGAGATGAACCTAAAGAAGACGTGGTTAGTTTCTAGCAAATGGGGCCATCCCTCACGAGCTTCAGGCTTCCTCTTCTTATTTCAATCACGTATGAGTATTTAAAATACACGCATTTTGACGTATTAAGGTTGTCTATAGTATATTGCTAGTAGTGAGCGCCTGAGGTTCTACCTTTCATTTTATATAGACAAATAGATAGATGGATTATAAAGCTTTTTATGGAGAGGCTTCGCTCTCATAATCCATAAAATACGAAAAACAATTCAATACTTAGGGGCAACCGTTAACCCGTTATGAGCAGGTGTGATGTGAATATACAGAGAAAAACTGAAATAGTCCACCCTAAACAATGAGAGAATATACGGTTCTGCGGATTGAAAGCAGGAATACTTTGTCAGCGTAACCTGGTAATAAACACATCGTGATAAGTTCGTTTCAGGCTGAAGTTAGATATGTAGGTAGGTAGATAATGGGGTAACTAGGCGTTTTTGTCCAGCGAGTTTTATTACTGAATACTTATCTCACCAACAGAAGTATCATCATATACGTAAACTTCTAACATTTTCCCTCTTGGCACTAATAACACCAACAACACAGTTGGGCACTAACTGTAAATATTCGATTAGGCATTAACTCTGACAAATAGGCGATGAATTACACTGGTTTACAAAGAAATTGAGGCAAGCACAAAAATAGCTGTTTTAACCTAATTTGGAGGTGCTGAATTCAGATTTGAAATCCGTTTTTACTCATCACCTCTAGTTTTTTAGATATGCATACTGTACATTTTGTACACATACTGTGCATAAAGACATATGCATTCAGGGCTAATTTCTAATATTGTGTGACTTATGTCTTCTTTTTTAGTTATTATGCAATAAATGTAAGTGATAGCATTACATACATATATATATGTATATCAAGACGAATCACCAGTTTCAGGAATCGGAACAAAGATTTGCTTCATTTTTCGACATGGAAAACAAGTTGTGCTACTGCACAAATGTACCTGAGTTGTTCACTTTCCTTGGTTTGCCACATAATCCTTCAGACTTACGTCTTTTCATACTCTTCCAAGCGAAGTCTCAAGGCTATGCTTCTGCACAACGGGAATAAATATCCCAGCATTCCCACTGCACACTCTGTCCATCTAAAGGAGTCCTATGACAATATGGAGCTTCTTTTAGAAGCTGTTAAGTACAACCAGTAACAGTGGAGTCTGTGTGGGGACTTCAAGGTCATTGGTCTTCTTATGGGTATGCAAGCGGGCTTCACAAAGTACTGTTGCTTTCTCTGTCTCTGGGATAGTCGAGCTCTATCCCAGTATTACAAGCAGAAAGACTGGGGGTCTATAAGCACTTTCGTTCCTGGCGAACACAGCGTCAAGGAGAATCCTCTGGTTGACATGAAGAAGGTGCTTCTTCCTTCTCTTCACATCAAGCTTGGTTTGATGAAGAATTTCGTGAAGGCCATGGACAAAAATGGTGCTGCCTTCCAACACTTGTCTACTGTGTTACCAGGTCTCAGTGCTGCTAAGCTCAAAGAGGGCATCTTTGTCGGACCTCGAATCAAGGATACTGATTTTGAGGAGCTTCTTACCTTAAAGGAACTGAGAGCATGGGAAGCATTTAAGTCAGTCTGTAGTGACTTCCTTGGTAACACACGCGTACCAAATTACCAAGCCTGTATTGAGAAGTTGCGAAAGACTTATGAGAATATGGGATGCTGATTGTCACTCAAAATTCATTTTCTCCATTCCCACCTCAACTTCTTCCCTCCAAACCTTGGAGCAGTGAGTGATGAGCACGGAGAAAGATTCCACAAAGACATTACGAAGATGGAGAGCAACTACCAAGGCAAGTGGAACCCAAGGATGATGGGAGACTTCTGCTGGATGCCCTTGCGTGACATCCTGGAGGCAAAATACACCAGGTCATCTAAGAAAACACACTTCTGTCTGCGGTACTATGAATTGTGTACATTGTGTCATCTAAGTATATTTATTCCGTCAATGTTCTTTATCTATCCTGTTTTATCTGTAATAAGCTGCTGCAAGTGTTGAAATAAGCACGTATATACTCTGTATATACTAAAATGAGACTATTTAAAAGCCAGAAAACTAGAGGTGATAGAGCAAAACTGTTTATAAATTTGAATTCAGCACACCCAAATTAGTAAAAAAACACCTATTTACATACTTGCCTCACACAAAAACTATTTTTTTTTGTAAACCAGTGTTATCAGTGTTAAGTGTTTCCTTACCTACAGACGCCATTAACGTTGCTTATAGGTATCACCAATAGCAAGGTTATTCACAGGCCGTGATGTATTATAATGACGTGATATACAGAGGACAATGACCATATCTGCGCATGACAGAGATTCTTATAAACAAGAATGTCGTTCTAATTACGGATAAAAGCAGTGGTTTCTTCAGGTGACAATAACGTGTAACTTAAGGATCAAAGTAGTGGTTTCTATCGACGACAATAGCGTATTTCTTAAAAGTAAAAGTTGTGTTTTTAAACACGACAATAACGTATTACTTAAAGATAATTACAGACGAAAATAACGTTTTTCTTAAGATTAAAAGTTGTGGTTTATATAGATGACAACGTGTTATTTACAGATAAGCACCCAGTGGCACAACAGTATGTCTGCGGACTTATACTGCTATAAACTAAGTTTCGATACCCGTAGTGCTTAGAGCACAGATAGCCTCTTGTGTACTTTTGTGTTTAATTTACAGATATAATTTATG
Organism: Carcinoscorpius rotundicauda; assembly: GCA_011833715.1. Classification (NCBI taxonomy): domain Eukaryota; kingdom Metazoa; phylum Arthropoda; class Merostomata; order Xiphosura; family Limulidae; genus Carcinoscorpius; species Carcinoscorpius rotundicauda. The sequence continues at coordinate 51,762,555 of CM022399.1, read as the reverse complement.
GTTTCTATAGACAACAATTTGTAATGACGTAAGGATGTAAATGGTGGATTTTACAGATGATAATAATGTTAGTTGCGAATAAAAGTTGTTTGTACATATGAATAAAATGTGTTAAAAATAGTGGGTTTTTCAGACAACAATAACTTGTTACTTTAATGTGAAACTAGTGGTTTTTAGAGACGATTATTACTTTATTTACAGACAGACGAGACTGTAAAACCGTTAGCAGCAACAGTAATATGTATTGTAGACATATGTATTATTTTATGTGGTTACGTATGGAGGATAGTCACTTCACTTGTAAACTACGGTGAAGCTAATAACAGATGACAAACATTCTACTTGTAGAATATATCGAAGATAGTAACAGATGATTTCCGAGCCAACGATGTCATATTACAGATATAAGCTATGATTTTATTTTGGCTTGTATGTTCAGCACTATCTGAGACAGCAGTGTTATGTAACACACAAACAAGTTGTGACTTTTAAAGGTATGTTCTATATCATTTGAGAGAGTAATGTTATATAACAGACAAATAACTGAGTAGTATGTGCTACACCATCTAAGACAGCAATATTAAATGACGTATAAATGAACTATGAATTCTGAATATTTGTTATACTGAGATAGAATTTTACATAACAAACACGCAAGGTATGGCTCAGATTGACAAGTGAATATGAACTGTACAACTTGAGAAAGAAGTGTTATATGTTGTCAGTGACAGATTTAAGCTATGCTTAATTTTTCTTGTAAGATAGTGATGAAGTTTCCGGTCTTAGTGAAACACTCGAGATTTAATTTCCCTCTTAAAAGGCTACAAAAACTGATTTTTTAAGAAATCAATTGTCTGCACTGTAGAGGTAAACTCGTGGGCAATCTACCCTTTTGGATGGTTAGTTTATATTCCGATGGGCAATGCGATATTGGCATGAACAATATCAACTTCTTAGCGAGGGTACTGAGGTGAGCTAGAAAAAACACGCAAGGAGACCACTCTGTGTTGTTTTGGAAGCTAAGCAATAGATAACTAACTTTCCTTTTGGTACGGTGGCTACGACGCTAAAGCACGCACAAGTCACGAAGGGATAAATAATAATAGGATAATCGTAGTTCATTCGCATTTACTTTCAACTATACTATTGTAGGATGTGGCGTCATTTCATAGAAACCTCATGTTTAGTTTTGGTAAAATAGCCAGTGCTTCCTTTTTTTTGGAAACAGCTTCTTTTATAAGAAACGTAAATTGCAAATTTCTTCAGTATTTGTGACTTTTCTGTTCTGTGTAAGATTTTTCAAGTTCTGATTTCTGTTTCTCAGAATGAAAGGTGTTCTATAGAACATTTTTGAGTTGTGGTTTCTCTTTCCCAGGATGTTATGCCTGTTCTATGTAAGACATTCAAGTTAACACCTCCTCCTCAGGATGTTAGGCCTTTTTTATGTAATACGTTCTAAATGGTGGTCCGTAAGTCCCAACCCGTCCATATGTTATTATGATATATTCAATTATGATGATGATGATGATGATGAGTTGAAGGCTGCTGTTACCACAGCATTTAGAACAATAACCCCTGCTACGTTGAGGAAAATGTCTCACAGAACATGGCGTCGCATAATATTATGCAGCGAGAATGAGGGACAGCACACAGATACGCTGGATACATAAGATATATGGATAGGTAGGGACTTACGGGCCAGCCTGTAGTCGTAACATCTCTTCCCCAGAATGTTAACCTGTTCTGTGTAAGATATTCAAGTTGTGACTTTTTTCCCAGGATGTAAGGTCTGTTCTATGGAAGATCTTTGAGTGGTGACTTCTCTGCTATTGAGCGTAAAGACTTTTCTGTATAAAATTAAACCACCATGTTTTTGTTTGCGTTCGGGAGTAAGAACTGATCTATTTCAAACTGTCCAGGTGGTACTTGACTGAGAGTAGAATGACTTTCCTATACCCTCGTCATGATTAGTTTTGTGCTATTCCTGTACACGTGCACGACAGATTTTTCGCATATGTTTGGGATCAGTAGACTGTTAACTTAAATTCATCATTTTTCTGGCATATTTGGAATTTTGTGACGTGGCAAGAGCTTATCTCATGGTTCACCATTGACATATAATACCTACTTATGGCTGTTTTCTTAAAAATAAAACTTTGTATTTAATACACTTTTATTGTATATGTCTGCGCATTTTAATTGTGTGTGATTGTCGAGGGCCAAGTGTTAGCTCGCCATGATATGTTCATTTCCCGTTACAGAAAAATTATTCTTACACTTCGGGATCGTGGGTGCGTTATAAAAGTAAACGTCAAGTCTTTCTATTTCAGTTAGACAAGGTTAACCTAAGAGTTTACAGTGGGTGCTATGGAAAAGCAACTTCCGTTTTCGTATGTCAGTTCAAAAATATAGACGGTTAACACTTTTTTAATATATTCGATAGCCGAAACAACCAACTTCTGTGTGCATCTGTGTATTGATTGAGTCGACTTTTATTTTGTTCACCTGTGAATTTGCAAATGTTTAACATGTACATGTAGTGTATTTTATACATTTGCGTATATTTAGCGTATTTTCATTGTATGCATATCTATTTGCCCATTTTCCATTGTGTTTATCTCTATTTTATACAATTGTTTATACTTACTGTACTTTCGTTGTATTTATCTGTGTAGCTATTCTAATTTGTTTATGCTTATCTGTATTAAATCTATAGCTCAAGTATTTTTTTAAAGCTGCAACAGTAATGTTAAAATAATTTCAGTTGTAAACTTTGTTGTCATCATATTATCTTTTACAAATTACGTGTAGCAAAAGGAATATATATGTAAGAATACTAGTAATCTATTCTTTATTTTAACCATTAAATCCTGGTGTTTTTTCTTTGCGTGCATTCTAAATACATACACTTATTTAAAACCGAGTTCACCGTATTAATATCGTCTTCTATCTTTTATGCTGTTTTTTATTACCGTATAATTAAAACATTCATCTTGAAATGAAAGATGTATTTAATGGTGATTAACAGAAATTAACACGCAGGTGATAAATATCAGCATTAGTTCTGTTACTGGTCCTTTCCTTTCTTTTCACTATGTACGGCTTTACAAGAACCATTTATGACCTACATGGTATATCATAAATCCTGGACAGCAAGGCGCCTTGTGCCATCTCCAGAGACTTGGACTGTAATATATGCCGTTTCTGTGGAAACTCATTGAATACTAAATCGTTTCTCTCTTCCCGTTAAACAAAGCGATAAGCAGTAAAACCCTTGTGCGTTATTCTGAAATCACGCAAGTTTTCACGGTGCATTATTTTTATTGGGCAATGAAGATTTTATTTTAAAAAATCAAAACAAAATCGAAGCAAAGCAGGACTCTAAATGTTAACGTAGACCTTCATGAAGAGAACCTTTTACAAATCTGTTGACATTTGCGCTACGACTTGAAATAAACAGAAACATACATGCTGCCAAGGTTACATCTATAGACAAAGTTGTTTTTTTTTATATATATTTCTTGTTGAGGTCCTCACGTTTAACGTTTCTACTCTTAAAGATTGTCGTCGTTGTTGGTTTTAAGGCAAAGCCACAGGGTTGTCTTCTCTGTCTACTGCGGAGAAATTGAACCCTGGGTTTTAGCGTTTGAAGTCTGTAAACTTGCATACGTGGGTGTGCGCACTTCCCTCCTTAAATACTTATGTAGTGAATAATAACTTCTGATCAGAGTAAGTTACGTTCTTAAACCGGAACTTTTAAAACTCAATCTTATCCACGATAGATATAACTAAATAAATTTTTCGTACGTAGCTTCTCAGAAAGAATAGAATGCATTGTTTCTTCAGTTGCGTACCATCGCTGTTAACAATAGTTTTGGCCGAATTATGTTCATCGTAAAGAAATGTGAAATAAGAAGTTAAATAGAAAGAATAACCTCTTAAACCATAAACTGCTAAAATACTTCCCGCTATCTTTCATCCTTTCTTAGTGTACGTATTAATTTACTGCAATTGAAGCAAAACTGTGAATGTATTATTTTTAAGTAGATTATTGAATCAGAAATCACATGTTGCTGCTTTATAACATGGTATAGGAACATTAATCCAGAATTTATTGTAAGTGTGATTAGATCATTAAACCATGATTGCTGATGCTCATCAGATACGTTTTGAGGTAACATAATCATAATTATTATTGTAAAATCCAACAATAGCTCGCAATCTTAATGGTGCTTCTGGTTTTCTTTTTGCAAATCATTTTGCCTCCACCCCTCCTGAGAGCTTATAACTTTAAAATCAGATTTTGATACTGATCGCGGTTGGCTCGTAGCAGATAGCTCATTGAGAAACTTTGAACTTTCGGCCATTCTCGTGAAATACAACTACTGTTTGTAATTGTACGTATAAAACATTGTCCCTCTATTGATAAATCTGGTCTGTGCAATAAACTAATAGCTTTCACAAACGCATTTCAAGAAACTTAAGAAAATTAGCATTTGGTAATATTGGCTTTGTAAAACGACTTTTCCAATCTATTGAGACATCAGTATGTTAAAGAAGCATGAGCTCGCCAAATGTGTGTTGATCTAGTCACTATGATGTGGCTCGGTGGTTAAGGCATTCGAATCGTAATCTGAGGGTTGCGGACTCGAATCCCTGTTACACTAAACATGCTCGCCTTTTCAGCCGTGGGGCGTTATAATTTAGTGGTCAATCACACTATTCGTTGGTAAGAGTAGCTCGAGAGTTGGCGGTGGGTGGTGGTGACTAACTGCCTTCTCTCTAGTCTTACACTGCTAAATTAGGACAGCTAGCGCAGATAACCTTCGAATAGCTTTGCGCGAAATTCAAAACAAATCAAACCTTCCTGTTTCTGAACACACTTCGAGAACTCGCACGTGTTAAGAATTATTCTCCAGGATTTAAATATCTGGATCTATAGTACCTGTTTCAGGTTTGATGGACAGTACGAGCTTTCGAGGAGTGCTGAATGCTTTACTGACTCGTGAATTACTGTGTTAAGTAAACCAGTTGCGATGAGCCCGCAGCTCAGATCTCTTGGTAGATGAGATTGGTTTCACATTTTTCCTCTCACTGGCAGAACAAATTCAAGAGGAGTCTGGAGTAAACTGGTGTTTAAAATAGGTAGCTCTGAGCACTATGGTAAATAGCAGGTCAAAAAACTAGCATATGGAATTGTAAGAGAAAATGACTGCGTATTTGTGACAGAACATTAGCATCACGATTCGATATTGAAATAATATCGTTGGAAAGTATTTGCCCAATTTACTATAGGTGGAGTCTATATTCTACATTTATACTGTTCTTGGCTGTTACAGCACTCATTGCAAAAGCAATTGGCAAGAAACTGAGTAAAATCATTTTTTTTCTAAAACACATAGAATATCTCAAAAGACTAATTTGGGGTTCGAATCCTTTGGTAGACACAGCGTAAATCATTCATTGTGTAGCTTAATTGCTTAATAGACAAAAATATTTACTTTTTTTTGCATAACTTATGGTAATAGGGACCATGTAATGAACAAAGCTCTGAACCCACAAACAATATATATTAGTTGCTGAGAGGAAATGTGTAAAAACGTAGGTAAGACTGATTTGGTTTCTTACGCTAATAATTGGGTTAAAGTATAAATATGGAAATTTCTAGAAAAAATATATTTTAGTCAGTTCCTAACTATTTGGTGGTGTACGGTTAATGTGAGAAAATGTGTCCCAATGTTTTTGCTTAGAATAACTTGTTTTAAAATGTATTGTTACATTAAAAACATCCATTGAGATATTGAGGTACGAACTATTCCAATGTTAGATAAATACGAATATTAGCTATTGACAAAACTAAATCGCCTAAGAAAACATTTGAAATATTAATTAAAGATAATTTTTACGTCCCAGACATTAGGTAAATAGTTGTACAGTTGCCCTGTAAATTTACAATGGACACAGCAATACGAGTAGAATACAAAAATCATGTTTGCAATGAGAATGTGTAAGTATAATGTGAGAAGCGCATACTTAACGTTTAACAATTCCTAGCTTGGTGGTATTAGGAGCCAGTTAATGTTTTCTACTTTTCTGTGAAATAATCACAGGGAGAAACCAATCAACATCGACAATTAAAATGTGGTAAGCCTTGATTGGTAGTAAGACCTTTAATTGCTATCCTATTATAATCAAGTGAATAAATTGAGAACGAATATTTATCAAATGAAAGATTCGTGTTGTAACATATTAACAACTACAATACTTCAAACTTGTATGTGGTTTTTCTCTTTATTATTCTTTTGTGCAAGTCATGCTGTTTAGTTCAGTTTAGTTTATTGTTGTTCTTTGATGTATTTGTGTGTATACTTTAATCATATAACTCTAAAAACTAATACAATAAAATAAAAACAACTGATTCATTCTTAGACTGTATTATCTTTATAAAGTAACTTCAGGTAAGATGTTACAGATGAAGTTTCATTTTATAATTTGACATTTCAACTGAGTTCATGTTCATAAAGCAATTTAAGATTTTTATTATCTGTCGCGTGTGTGTGTGTAATCAGAAATAATTAGTTCGTGTATTTAAGAGTATATATAACTGAATTAGTCAAAAGTATATATTAATTAAACTTAGCAACAGGTATATATATAAACCATAATTTAACAAAACTATGTTGTGCATATGCGCATGTAATTGGCGAACTGTTAAACCGATAGTCTTCAAACCTCAACTCCGTGGACTGATTTAAGGGGATCTAAGTTTGGATTTAATCCTCCTATATCACTCCTCCCGAGAGGTTATTGCCTATTCCGTACATATAACTAGTGAATAATTCAGCATATACATTGCATACAAGTCAGTCATAAAAAAAAAACTGCTTTATTTTAGATCACTGTTCATTTGTTTATTTGAAAAAGTTTACCCGTCATGTTTCACAACGGTCTGAATATAGGTATTCCTAACATAACTGTGCCTCAGTCTTACTACAGTTGGACCTGTACCTCGTATAAATTGTCATGTCGAAATGAGAGAAAATATCGTTAGTGCAACGGTAAAAGTTATAACGTTTTACGTGGTTTGTATACAAGGCATGTTCAGTGTACAACTACAGAGAACAAAATAATTTGTATTCACTTCCCCACACACAAAACATAAATTATTGCTAAAGAAACAGTGCAAAGCTGAGTAAATATGGAAGATTGGATCCGTAAGGGACCGTACCAAAAATATCTTAGTTGATTTTTTTTATAAATGGGGTGAACGTGGTAAAATCACTTGTACATTTTCACTGCAACTACAATAAAAAAGATTTCCCTTGATCCTCCAGTAATTTTGTTATAATTTGTCGTAAACGACAGTCTTGAAGTCCATGTGTATATAGAGTGTAACATATTTATTATTTTGCCTTTTTGTGTGTGTGTATATACGTAGGTTTGTTGTGTCACATTCTTGGTTGTGAAAATAAACGTGTTGCTATTTGGATCTTGTAAAACAGCAGTTTGAATGCTTAGAAAAACACAAAAAGAACACGAGTAAGTGCGTTACGAAATCACATGCCGGTTTTCTATTTACGCTGTTATGTGGCATAAGAACGCTTTGTGATATTTATGATTTTGAAATAAACAATGTTGAAATCATGGCAATACATGTCTGTGTGGACCATTATTGCGACGTAACTTGCAGTTTTAAGTTGTCTAACAACGACAAAAAAAAAAGCAAGAGTTTGAACAACTGTGTTTATCCGTGTAACAGATGTTTATAGAGAATAAACTGCTCCGAGCAACATTCCTACTGCTATGGCGAGTAAAGACTATGATGGCTCGTGCCAAGTGCTGCAGGTGAGGGAGGTTTTGGCAACACTTTTATTTTTGACACGAGATCCAACTTGTTCATTCTTCGATCAGATTTGAGGAAAACAAAACAAAAGGGAATCTTCAATAGCCGTAGCACTTGAAAGTATTTTAGGCAGTATGAGAGTAAATAAAACTATGAGACCCTTTTTCCTTTTTATTAGCTATATTTTTGTGCTCTTGTTTTTGTTTGTTTATAATTAAGCACAAAGCTGCACAATGAGCTCTGCCCACCACGAGTTTCGAAATCCGGTTTTCAGCGGTGTGAGTCTGCAGACATTTTGCTATGCTACTCTGGGGTATTTTTTGCACCAGGAATACCAAACGTGAAGCGCACATACATACAATTCGCCTTTATCATTCATCAAATTCGAATTATATTAGGCAGAATTACAATAAATTAATCTGAGATCTTGGGCGTGGTCATACACATCAATCGAAAGATTTGATCTCCTGAGTCCAAAACAGTAATTAGAGTTTAAATCGGTCAAGAGATGACGAAGCTACGAGCTAAAACTTTGTACTTGAAAAACTCGGAGTCATTCTATGCTGCGACTTAAAAAAACTAAAAAATCCTGTCTATCACTTGTTGTGTGCTTTTGATACTGACGCAATGATTCACTTATTGTGTGGCTGTAAACGCTATTGTACTAACAAAATACCCCGGAATGTCTATGGATTCACACTACTAGAAACTGGGTTTCGATACCTATGTGGGCAGAGCACGAATAGCCCATTGTATAGCTTTGTGCTTAATTCCAAAATAACCAGTAATTCACCAATCAAACTGACAAAAATGATTGAGATGCAGTGTTACAAGATACTTTGTGCATAATATAAATCTGTTGGTATACTGATCAGTGTTCAATAAATAGTAATCTTACGATCCATATTCTAGTGTAAGGTGCCACCATGAATAAATAAAAATGTAAAGTCATAAACTTGCAGAGCAGCAACAAAGTTAATCTTACAGCTACTCCATGTAACAAAGTTATATTACCTTAGAATATTATGTTGTGTATGCAGTATTACTGTACAAATAAAACTGCGTAGAGCCATTTTTCGCGCACTTTAACATTTTTCTGTCGGTTGTATATGTTTTTGTCTCTGCCCTAACACGGTTTAAATGAATTATCATATCCTGAAGTGCGTGATCTTGTAACGCTTTTATTCGACTTTTATAAAGTGCCCAAGCCGTGATATATGAAATAATTTGGGCAGTTTTACTCTACCCAGATAGAAGTTTTGTTTTTGCTTTTCGGCATTTGTCTGTTTATGAGGTTTAATTTTCATATGTACAAGAAATATTTGAACTGTTTTCAATATATCGGGTACTTTTTAAGTGTCGAACAGTTTCTGGTGGTTACAAGACGTTACCACATTAAGACTTGCATACGTGTTAACTGTAGTATATGATGATTACAAGACATTAACGCGTTAAGACTTGCATACGTGTTAACTGTAGTATATGATGATTACAAGACATTAACGCGTTAAGACTTTAAACATGTTGAACAATACCTTGTTGTTGAGTGACATTAGTCGTTCAAATGTGTGAAAGATCGACAGGAAGTTGTATGACGTTACGAGAAAACCTGTGTCTCTGAGATACCCAGAGTTTACATATGTGAAGTGGCAAACCAGATTTACAAGTTTTATTAAGCAAAATTCGCTACCGTTTTTATGTTTTTATTTTCCTTGTGGCGTCAGTTGACTGAAGTTCAATAAAGAAAATTGTATTGATAAGATTTTAATGACATAAACCCAAATGATTTTGCACTAAAAGCAGGAATATAAGGAAATGGTGCATGTTATAGAAATGTAACCTGTTTGAATGTAAATAGCAGAAAGTCAGCCTTATACGTAATTCTCTTTTTAAATGTTTATCGGTTAACTTAAGTCTATACATTTTATTTCCTTTACGTTTGTTTCACTACCTGATTTTATTCAATGCGTTAAAGCTTCAGACATGTTAAAGTAATCTTCTAAACAGTGGCAACTAGCCAGTCACTGCAGGATATTCCGCACGAAAGCCTTTCACTGACTTGTAACTTTTATTACCTTAGATTTACGACTTATGAAAAACAATGCCAAAGGATAAAACGAGGTGAACCTAATAAATCAGTACTGTACATTGTTTTGTAACAGTGAGTAACAACACTAGACGCTTTCTCGTAGCAGTAATACTATATTAATTTGTTTTGTGCAAATGAGAGAGTCTGTCAAGAACATAACATCGAGGTTTTAGAAGTACTGATTCCAACCAAGGTAATCTGTCAAGAACATAACATCGAGGTTTTAGAAGTACTGATTTCAACCAAGGTAATCTGTCAAGAACATAACATCGAGGTTTTAGAAGTACTGATTCCAACCAGGGTAATCTGTCAAGAACATAACATCGAAGTTTAAAAGTAATCGATGTTCTCGAGCTGCGGATTGAGAGGTTTAGAGTTCGAGAGGTAACGTCGTTGAACACTTTCAGATAGGACGTGTTAGAAAAGTGGCCGCCACTCTACTAAAATAGCTGAACAAAGCCCTTCTGTTGGCGGAAGGTGTTTAAACATTTTTAATACAGGCACTTGCGGGATATTTTCTCGTGACTGTTGCTAACATTTGCCTAATAAACTAGGGAGAAGGCAATTACTGAACAGCACCCACTGCCGACGTTTGGGCCACTAACCGAATAATACAGGGTGTTTGGAAAGTCACTGTGCACTTGTATATTTATTAACAGACATCTTTCAATATAGAATACAATAGGTAAATATGAATGACAATTTTATAAACAGTGTTGAAAGTGATCCCCGTTGGCATCAATACAGGCCTAGATCCTTCTTATTTTGTTTTTAAACACCGCTGTCAGTTATCAGACTTGAAATAGACTGAATAAAATGATTACAAAACTGCACAGTGACTTTCCGAACACCCCGTGGAACTTGACGGTTATTTTTATGTGAACGGAATGTGAGCCATGAACCCTCAGACCCACAGTACGAGCTTGCTGGATGGTTGACTTCCTTCTGATTAGTGACATAAAATTAGAGACTATGGCCATATCTCAATTCTCTTCGACCCCGGTGGCTCATAACTCTGAGGATTTTTCTAAAAATCAGATTTTGATACCTGCAGTGAGCAGATTACATACAGCTCGTTATGTAGCTTTGTACTTAACAACAAATGAACTACAATTCTTGAGGTCTCTGACCTGGTAGTTCAGTGTAGAAGCACATAAGGCGACGTTGAAGCTGTAAAATAAGTTTCTAAATATAGATTCTGACATTGAATAATTTGTCTTTATAGTTTTTAGATGGTTGTTTTTCTTTGAGTGGAATGATGATAGTTTTACTGAGAAACTACTGCGATTAATGACAAGTTAACTAAAGATAGAAATCCTGTCCACTTATTGCTCTAATAAGTCATGATACCAACATTAAGTAAATAGTGAAATAGGCATCCTACGTTTAACGAATATTAACCTTAACACTGAGAGATATGACAAATGATGTATTTAGTTTTGAAAGCCACGCATTGCGAGATAATTCAATGGACCAGCGAGCAATAAGATTGATGGCTATCACGTCATTTTTCCAGCTAGGTGACGTCAGTGTCTCGCATGTTCAAATTCGCCATTCTGTAAGGGAATGTCGTATGTTTGCTGTTTTATCTAAAGTTCTCGGCGAAATGCGCGCGTTTGGTATAAAATTAGATGACTTCATTTACGTTTACTTGAGTGATCAAACAAGTAAGTAGAGCAGCGTTTTCACATCGGGCTTACAGGGTGGTTCAAATATTGTTTGTCACTAACAAAGCAGCGTTTTGATATTCGGTATACAGAGCGGTTTAAACATTGTTTGTCACTAACGAAGCAGCGTTTTGATATCCGGTATACAGAGCAGTCTAAATAGTGTTTGTCACAAACGAAGCAAAGATTTGATGTCCAGTATACAGGGTGGTCTAAATGTTGTTTGCCACTTAAAGGTCACCTTCCTTTTTTATTTTTATGTAGTTGTTTTGTTTATGATTACATGGGAACCGTTACGTAAGTATGGCATACGAACGGACAAAGGACCAATGGGTTATTGACACCACAAGCCCAAAGTTATTTATTTACACACACAAAAATTCTACCATATGAACGACAAAGTTTAAGGCTATCTTGTAACATGGAATTCTAAATGTAATACGCATGAAAAATCAGAAACAAGTTACCTTGTTAATAAATGAGGAATCCGAGTAATTAACAACAGTTTCTTATGTACGACTGCAGTTTTAATCCACTTAAAATATGAAAGTAATATAAATTCCACCGATATCTCAAAACACGTAACTGAAATATTAATAAAATTAGTTTTGTAACAAAAAAAAAAAGCGAAAATTTGGAGAACTCGTTATGTCAATGAATAGCATGTAGGCCATATTTTTACTGCCCTATGAACAGGTGAACACGTGCTTTCGTATTTCCCAAAAAACCGGGCCAGATCTAAACATCTGATAATATAGAGCATTTGGTACCCGTTGACACCGTTTGGTGGCGTTAACTGAGAGTATTGGGCGTGGCAAAGCACTACAGTGAATTGGACACATTTCTGTACTTTTTGATCAAACTGATACTCCCTGCATATTTCTTTCAAAACACTTGTTAATCATCGTGCACATCACGTGCCGAGTGCGATTTTGTTGGAAGTCATCAAGGCTACATAGATCTGTGTTTTTAGAATGTGTAGGTTTTCATGAGAGCTGTTAAATTACGATCAGTAGAAGCGTGAAGGAATGAGGTACAAGATTACAAACTACTTCTATGTTTTAGGCTTAACATATTTCGGTCATCTTCGGAAAAAAAACAAAAAAATAGGCGAAGAAAAGATGTGTTCTATTCTTAACATTCAATCAACTCCCAATTCAAACGCGCTTAAATACCGTAGTTTTTATTTTTAATCGTTTTAACAGGTCATACAGCATCCTGTTTTTTGTTAAATCTAATAAATGTTCTTCGGCACAGTGTAAAATGCGTCATTGTTCTGAGAATGTTTTTATCGAAGTCTCCGTGAGACAGGTGGCGAGAAATCAGTTTGTGCTTGTTTGTTTGTTTGTTTTGGAATTTCGCACAAAGCTACTCGAGGGCTATCTGTGCTAGCCGTCCCTAATTTAGCAGTGTAAGACTAGAGGGAAGGCAGCTAGTCATCACCACCCACCGCCAACTCTTGGGCTACTCTTTTACCAACGAATAGTGGGATTGACCGTCACATTATACACCCCCACGGCTGGGAGGGCGAGCATGTTTAGCGCGACGCGGGAGCGAACCCGCGACCCTCGGATTACGAGTGCACGCCTTAACGCGCTCGGCCATACCAGGCCTTATCAGTTTGTGCATAGAAAACTTTATGGTTTTATTACATCTGACACAAAATTGTATTTTGATATGGTTTTAAGATCAGTGTTTTCAGAAAATCGTGTTGCATCCTATGGCCACAAATGTCATAAAATATAACTAAGCGATTCCTCACATTTGTTCTCGTTTTTTTCATCCAATTACTTCATTTATTTTGCAAATTAATAAATGTGATTTATTTTTAGCATCATGTGTAACATGAAATATGTGGGAAAACTAATATTCTACATATGAGGTAAATACGCCTGAATTAGAACATTTTATAATTCATCCTTTTACTTCAATAGGAATTACAGGTTGAGAACTCGTTAACACTGATACAAATAGGTTACGAAAATAAATGTTTACATTCATAAGAATAAAGCTTTATATTCTTGTGGTTTGAATCAATATTATAATGGTGCTATTGCTATATGATTAAATCACGGTTTTGCTTTTTTTTTTTTTTTTGGATAGTATCAACAAGAAATCCAGAAAAAGAAAAGACTAGAGGAAAATGTACAAAGTAAAATGGATTAATTTTATCGATTTCTCTACAGGTTTAGATAATAAGGTTTGTATTCTTGTTAAGATTCATAGTTATTTCTATAGGACTATATAAACTAAACACTTCAAATTTAAGAGTATTAACAAAACAGTAACGACATTTACTTTTCTAAATATTAAATGCAAAGTATTAAAACCTATTGTCAGTGTTATATATGAAATTCCAGTAGGACTATTTGTATACAATTATAAATACTTTTAAAGTTATTTAGAAATTAATAATATACGAATTTATCATGTGAGTGTGACTCCAATTCTTTGACACATTCTTTTCATAAGCATATTATTATTGGAAATTGGGTATAATTAAAGATAATTATTGAAGGAAATAGTAGAAAAAGGTGATAAATACAGAATAGCTACAAAATGCAAGAAAGGTGATGTTCTAGATTCGATAAAGAAAAATATAGATGATTATGCTTTGTAATTAAATATTCTACGCATTATCTTGCAAATTGTTTTTTTAGAATGGAGATATGTTATTAATCGAATTAAAGAAAGATTAGCTTTTATTAATTTAACTATATCCAACAGATTTAACGTATTTTTTTAAAGTTAAAGCTAAAAATATGTAATTTACAAGAGAAATATATTATTGTACCTCTCGATAAAGCCAACTGTAATTTTGACTTTATCTGTAAACTTTATTATGCCCAAATTACAACTAATGAGATAGATACAACACAAACTCTTAAACTGCCAAATAAGTCTAAAGAAAAAAAATTTAATATCTTATTGAAAAATATAAAGATTCTGATATTAAAGCAAATCCATATACAGCCTTATCATATAAATGTGTTGTATATATATTACATAAATTTCCTATGAAGTTTTGTTTTATTTCTGGTTCAGTTAATACTACAATGTAACAAATTCCATTGTTATTTGTGAATAACTAAATCAATCAGTTATTTGTTAAATTGTTACAAAATACAAGTAATAAACAATATTTTTGATATAGGTCATTTATTTATATATCTTAGAAACTTAAAATTAACTTATACATTTAAATGAAACTATTAGCAGATACAATTTAAACGTATGATTTTACTACGTTATTTACATATGTACCACTTAATCATTTGGTAATAGACCTGTAAATTCATCTATTAGAGAATTTATCACTACCTAAAGAAATAAGAAAAAAAACTTAATTTTATTAAAAACATTTTTGGGCTTTGTGTATATAATAATTTCAATAAATACATTTACAGACCAACAATAGATACACCGATGTGTGCTGACTATTCAGGCTGTGTTGCCAATTTATATCTTCATTACTATGAAAATAAATTGATAAATAATTTTTCAAATCCCGAATTATTTTCCTTAACAAACAAATATATTGAGAATTTGATTAGTATTAATAATCCTATAATAAGTATTTATAAAGGTAACATTTATCATGCACTTTACAGCTTGAGAACACATATAAAACACTAAACTACATTATTTAGATTTAAAATTTAAGGTAATTATTAATCATGACAAAAGAAATGATTTCACATTTTACATTTTGGCGTTCTTCTCTTAATAGTAATGTAGTATCAAATGCCATTTTGAGCATTATTCATTCATAGCTTTTTAGGTGCTGCAGAATTTGTAAGAGGTGTACAGTTCTTTATCTGATATTAATACATAAATTGATTGTCAGTGGGTTGGAGGAGAAAATTTAAATTATTTTACGATACATTTAAGAAATATACAAATTTGAAAATAGTGATTTAAACAACATTATAATATGTACAATAAAAATAATTTCTTTCATTTATTGGAGAGGAATTAACTGGAATTGCTTATTGGATATTTCATGTCTCCTTATTACCTTCCCTACATAAGACATGATACTCTGTGGATCTGTTTACAACAAAGGGGGGGGGAGATGGAAATTATCAATATTGGTTGGTGTTATGATGTTTGGAAAGCTACATTCAAGGACAAGTTTGTTGTCTTCCTCCATCGATGTAATGTGTTCTGTTGTTTCTTGCTACTTTTTAGTTTTACATTTTTTGTGAGAAACCACATTCCCACTTTTGCAGACAATGAAAAGTGCTAAAGATGTGGGACGTCGTGACCCAGAGCATCCATATTTACTCAAAAATTTTTTTTTGTCTTAATCATTTGATATTGGAGAAGTCGAGGTTAAACTGAAAAGTAAGGTGTATGATCCTCACACATCTTAAAACCAGGACATATTGCATGATGTCCCTGTTATCGAATGTTTGTATCATGTCTGCGATTTTTTCTTTCCTCAATTTACATTTAATTGCAATTGCACGTGTATATTAGCGCATACATATCACAGGACAATAATTGTTTTAGGAAACGATATAAATATTTAAATGTTATTGTTGGCAGTAGTTAATTATAGATGAGTTAAATACATGTTTATTTGGTATCAAATATATCTTCCCTATGATATGTCGAGAAGAGACAGCAGTGAGATTATTGATACATTTCACAAACTGTTGTGGTCTTTTCAGAAACAAGATACGCCGAAATGAAAGATCAAAAGACTAGTAAGACTTCCTTGAGGTTATGAAATACGTGGCAAATTAATTACTGAACAGCCTTAAGATGTGGGGTTAATCTTTGGTTAGACCCCATCTTTGTATTAATACAAACATTTAGAATCATTTTCTTGGGAAGTTATAACAAATATAAAAGTAGTACAGAAAGGACTCAATAGAAAAATGATTGAACCAATTAAGACATGTTGAGCAGTGATTGTTGTTACGTAGTATACCCAGTACACGTATAGATTTCATAACAAATATGTATCGCAGTCTGAGATTCAGACGAAATGTTATATTATAGAACCGTGAAAACTTCATATATATGTGTTTGTGGATAAACACTATTTACGTATATTAGTGTATCTGTGTATATTTAATATCAAATATATATAGTTTCTCGAAATGAAATTATGGATAATGGGTGTGGTAAATAGTCCCTCGTGTATTATAAGATGACGTAAAACGTATGATTACAAAATACAATAATCCAGTGTATTAAAAGAAGAAAGGAAAAATGAAAGTGAAGAGTAGAATGGAGGTAACCTAAAGCAGACGAAGTGAAGGAAAAAATTCATGTATACAGAGACATTGAAAGGTTATGAGAAATGAAGGAAAGTAAAAATAAATATCTTTTATATAGGAAAGGGGAATTTGAACAGTTATGTAATCCACCGAGGAGGATGCAGTTCTAGAAACTATGAAGGTTAGAATGATCATGACGTACGTTTGTTAAATATTTCAAAATTAAAACAAAAAATATGGTAATGTGCGTTAGTGTAAAACTTTGCACATGATGCTAAATGTGACATAACGTTAAAAGTTACAAAATCGTATGTTAGATAATCCAATCCTTTCACAGTTATTAAAGGTTGAGAAAAATCGCTTGATAGTTCCGCATGAATGTGAAAGTTAATACATATTAGAAGTAACAAAGGCATATTTTGTTTTAAAATGTTTTTTTAGAATCAGCTACTATGGTGACCTTCGTAGCCAAACAGACTAGTAACTGTAAATATGTATAGAAGACTATAAACATCTCGTATCGAATATTTGAGGTTACTTGCCTTTTCGCTTCTGTCTGTGATTTTGATTTCAAAGTAAGTGAGGTTATATATATATGTATTTATTTGAGAAACAAAGAATGGTCCTAAATGTAATAAGAAATACTTTTGAATCGAAAGTTAATAAATAGATCTATATTGTATTAACTTTCTTATGTTTTAATCAATAAGGCTTTGCAGAAGTCGGATAAAAATACAAGAAAATAACTTTTTATATGGTGACTTTAAAAATCATAGATTTATTATTTTCTTCTCAATTATGACCTTACATACCTTGTTCGTCATCAATATTTTGTATTTATATCAGTACATGAATTTCATTTACGATTTATTCTTACTCACAAAAATTGTTAATAAATATTAGAAAAGTGTAATAATATACCAAGTATTCACATCTGTGACGCCATCAGAAGTTACAATATGTAATTAATATTAACTTCCTATCAGTGTAAGCCACTGACTAAGACTGAAACCAAAAGTCAATAAGTATAGGCAAGGTTGGTTCACAAACCTTAGGTTTAACCTTGTTGCCAATTTAGATAACTAATAGGAAAATTTACTTGTTTTTAGAGAATGGAATTTTATTTTTAATGTAAATTAACATTCCGATCAAAGCAAAGTACCGACTTGGATCAAAAATTTAAGTCAACCTGATGATGAGTTTAGGCAACTAAATGCGCTTCGCTCACATTAAAATACACTGTTTCTTTAGTTGGATGTTTTTGTTTTTAACCATAGTTTCGTTCGTAATATGAATCTATCAAATGTCGGAAACATATGATGCACAGATAAAAATGGAAACAAAAAATTCCTTAAGGTTCAGAAAATCAAGATTTGCAATAACTTTCTTTAGAAGTATCATGTTTGATATCGGTGTGAACATTATGCCGTCCATTTATTTATAATTATAAATCACGTAATGTATTTTAAGACTGCTGGTATCGGTTTTAAACTTTTTCCTAAAATAAGTAGAGAACAATGTTTCGACTCTTTTAGGCCATTTTCATGTTAACAAAGAGAGTTTGGAAGTGGCTTTTAACAGTTGTTTCTGTAAATTATGGATAATGTTTGTACGCTGATTAAATTTTTTGGATAGTTTTTGTCTTCACAAAATTATGGATTTGTTTTAAATCGGGTGAAATGTCATTTCTTCTACTGATAATTGTTTGATTTATTAGTTGCGTTGGGATCGCACGAGCGTGTACGGTTAACATTGGTGTAATATAGATATGTTCGGGCATAATGGAGTTTACACAGATAACACAATCCACAAATAAACACTATAGACTTATATTTCTCGTATAATCTCCACAGTGAAGTAATTCTTGATGACGAGAAACTCACTTGAAGTAAAAATGTATCTCAAGACAGCAGGTATGGACATTAAAACTTTAAAATAGAATTGCAAACTCTTTGTTAACCTAAGATAACCTAAGAAGGTCGAAACGTTGATTTCTACTTTATTTCAATAAAGGTTTTATTACCCATATCAGCCGTCTTGAGAAGCATTGTTACTTCAAATGGGTTTCTCGTCATCGCGAGAAATCACGTAAGTTATAGATAAAAACAAAACAAAAAACAGACACTAGACAGATGGCGTGAGTCAAAACTCTGGAAAAATACACAATATCTTCTGTTGTGTCATTTTGATTTATAAACTCAATTATTTATTTCAGTATTTACCATTACATCTGTTATCTTCAAATTAATGGTTAGTGATAACTCGTACTGACTTCCTTGGTATCGTTTACATCAAAGTTTAGTCATTTCCTGGAAACTGCCTGACGCTGTTATCAAAACACTTTTCACGTTCTGTGTTTTTCTAAGTATTAGTTAAATAAATACGATCTGTACGGTATGTTCTATCAATGATTGTCTTGTTTTAGAGAAATGTAGCTTTATATATTTATTTACTGAACGCTTTCATTGTCTACTTGTGCGAATTTACCATCTTTAAGTTTTTAAGTTATGCTTGCTTACTGAACTTTATACGATCGTGTTAGATGCATGATTGGTTGTTTTACTGGTTGAACTTGACATTAACGCTGCTTTTTTATATTCAAGTGATGTTTAGCACTTTTCTGAGTAGTAAAATATGTGGGGATTTTAGGAATGAATGTTATTTATATCTGATAGTAACAGAATATTTTATTACCAACTGATACTTAACAATGTATTATTACCAACTACTACTTAACTGAATGTGCAGTTAACATCTAATATTTAAGGGTATAAGTTATAACCCGAGCGCTTTCGAAAGGTGGACTTTTTCAGCGGCAGATTGTGTGATAGGGTTTAGTACCCAAAGGATCGTGGTTTGATAGAGACGTAGGGCGTTTTATTCTTTAATTTTCTTTATTAGGTGTTCCAGGAATCCAATGTTAAGGAGGGTTATCGTGATGTCTTTCTTTCATCTTTTCAACTTTTTGGTATTTCACATCTTGTTTATTCTGAAAACTAGGTAGTCTACGACACCTGTATTTTCATTATTGGGGTGGCTTGATGTATAGTTGAGGCGTTCATCAATATTCATAGGTTTTCTGTGAAAGTTTGTAGTATACGAGTTATGTATCATGGTGGCAATCATGCTAAGGAATGGGAGCTTATTTTTTCTATTTCCATTATGAATTTCATCGCGAGATGTTGTCTATTCTAGTAGTTTATGAATTCTCGAGTCTGATTATAGTTTTAGGAACGTATCATCAACATCTCAGAGAAATTTTGGGGCGTCAAGCGGTTATTTTGAAGGCGTTAACTTCAGAGTGTTTCATGTAGGGGTTACCGATTACAGGTGCTAAGGGTGAGCCCATAACTAGGCCTTCTTGTTCTTTGTGTTACTCATCTTTAATTGGAAGTGGGTTATGTTTATACAGAAGGTTGTAAGTTCCATTACTGAGAAGATTCTCAGTCTAATGGTTAATTCGCCAGACTTCCATCAAGGAGACCCAAGACAAGAATCCCGACTTTCACCAACATAGAAGTTGTCTTCCCCAGGACGTTTGAAAACGGCAATGGATTAGCAATGGATCTCAGCTAATCCCGTTCATCAACACCTTATAATTAAGCACAAATTTGTGCTCATTTTTAAAGTGCTATTAAAAAATACTTTCATATAACAATGCAGCTGGCGAGTTAAATTACGATAAATGCGCATCACAACATAATAATCAGAAACATTACGTAAAATGCTTACTTATTTATACAATAATTTCAGTCTAACTATTAATTAGTTACTAATTTACAACATCTTTTTTCTATAGTTATTTATTAATTACTAGTTTCATCGTAAGTTTCAGCTGCTAATCCATTGCCATTTTGTATTTTGTTTAAAATACATAGTTTCTATTTGAAGTATAAGTTGAGAACCTGTTGGTGAACTGGTGAAGAGAGGATTAAGAATATATTTTCTGTGTATTTATTCTGGTCAGATTTGTTCACCAGCTACAGACTCCACATCTTAACGGTCGTTTCCTGTTTTACTTCATTTAAATGTATTTTAGTGTTATTTAACAATACATTTGCTGGTTTGAGTACAGAACTATAAGTGAGACTTAATTACATGAGTGACAAATCAATCAGTGTAGTTAATCATCACAGCAGGTTTCAAATTATAACTTTAAAGTGAAATAAGAAACCTCAGGAACCAAAGAGCGTCTTGAAAAATAATTTTGTTTTTTAAATGAAAACGTGCAATTCAAAATGTCCGTGACTCACGCTTCATATTTTAAATTGCCATCATTCATTTAACGCCTGAGCACGTGATGCGAGCAATATGTTGTTTGTATGAAGCTGTATGTAAGGAAAAGATTGCACAGCAAATTTTGTTTCAAAGTATTGTAGCACAACAGCCACGAGACTTGTAAAAAAATTTACAATTTGAAACCAGATTATAAGTATGTAATCTAAAGGGTTGGTTTTAGAAAATTTCACTCTGTGAAATCACCATGAACCTTACCTCGTAAGTGGTTCATAGTTATCGGCTCATAAACCTGCCTTAGCGTTTACAGCTGTAGATGTACCCTCACAATTTTAGTTTTGTAACCAGTTCATACTTCAGGCTTGTACCATAAAAAAACATTGGATGCTATTTTATAAATTGTGTGTGTTTTGTATGGCTGTTTTTACACGCTAGTTTGTTTTACCATAATACACCCTCAATGTATGTATTTCATGGTTCTTTCAAGTTTCTTCTTATTAAAGGGAGTGTTGTTTAGGTCTGAACACTGGCACTGAGAAGATCGTGAAACAATCACAATCAGTGGCGTATTTAGGGCTAAAGGGAGCTCAGCCCCAGGGCTCACACAACTTTAAATCCACCACTGACCACAACATATCCTTCATGAAAGTTCTAAGTTTTTGAAACAATTGTTTTACTACTGTATATATTATACCTTTGTTTTAATAAAAGCCCTCGCCACATTCTTCTTGTACAGGTAAATACGTGCGTAGTAGTGGTTTTTATACCTCAGGGAGTGTGTGTGTGTGTGTGTATGTATTTCTTTATGTATTTCATTATATTTGTCGATGTGCCTATTTATTTAATAAATTTCTTGGTCTATGCCGAGATGAACCTAGATTAAGGAAACATACTTTAGAAATAATACCTTATTTTCTGGTACAGGTTTGTAAAAAATAAAATATTGGAACACTTGCTTCATACTGGGAAAAATATTTCTTCAGTATTGAACAAGTCTCCTGCGAAAGAACAAAATTTTGTCTCGCTGCAGCATCTGCATATATAATTAAGTATCGATCGACCTAATATGGAAAGGCAACATCGGTTCGCTAATTACCTAAGTTCTTGAAACTGGTTGGCACAGATTGGAAAGAATGAGTTGGAGTTCGGAGACACGCACAGTTCATGTTTTTGCTCTATGTGTTCAGAAAATTTTAAAACTGTTCAGTTTGGATGGGCTTGTAATAGCCAAGAAAAACATCACATTTTCTGATGTTACCATCCAAGTATATTTAGTCTTTATCTAATGCCGTGAATTTGAAACAATCGGTTCCAGTGATAATTCTTGAATAGTCTTGCCAGTTGTTCAGTTATTTAAAGATCACACAAACACTAAATTATGTATATATCTTATATATATCGCCTGTCTACGCCATATATGTTCTCTAATTGTTAAGCTGCAATTTTCGGACTTACAATGCTAAAATCCAAAATACGATTCGCCGTGGTGGACAGAGCACAGTTAAACTACTGTGTAGCTTTGCACTAAAACAAACGAAAAAAACTCT
The DNA here is from genome assembly GCA_011833715.1 of Carcinoscorpius rotundicauda. NCBI lineage: Eukaryota > Metazoa > Arthropoda > Merostomata > Xiphosura > Limulidae > Carcinoscorpius > Carcinoscorpius rotundicauda. The sequence continues at coordinate 51,739,942 of CM022399.1, read as the reverse complement.
AAATAATCGAAGTAATGAAATATTTCCAAGAAACACAAACTTTATACATTTACATATTCAGCTCTTATGGTGATGCTGTTAAACATACACACACATAACTTTGAAATAAAACGGTAGTATTTGTCTACACTTGAAATTATATTTCGAAAGTTTCATTACATTTATGAATTTCATGATGTGAAACCAAATTTCAGGTATTAAAGTTGGAAGTTTCATGTTGTCCTCAAAGTTTGTTGTTTATATTTTATACAATACACGACACTGCAATGGACAAAATAACCGTAAGTTAACTTTCAAATTTTTCAGCATTTTGCTATTAATTACAACTATGCATGTTTTTAGGCATCTGCAATTCCATTATATGGAGATAAACGAGATAGAATAGTGAAAAAACAAACAAACGTGAAAACGGGAATATAAGCGTTTAACTCGTGTCTTCGCGCTTGTCTAATATCAAAATAAACTAGCCAGTTATTGGATATACAATGAAACTAAATATTGCTGTTTACAATAAGGTGTGCGTAGTACAAGACATTAAACGGCCGGAAGTACGTATTAATTGTTCCAAGACCATGTTACAATGTTCTCAGTGTTACGTATTTTTTTTGTTTTATGTTCTTCGTAGACTAAACGCAACAGAAAAACGCAGATAACAGCTTGTATAATTTATTACACTAAACTATTAACAAATATAACAGATATAACATGAATTATATAATAACAGTGACAGATATTAAGTTACAACATTCGAAATTAATTACAAAACAAAATAATACTAGTTTCAAACTTCAAAATTAATCACAATACAAAATGGTACTGGCATGTATCTAATATAATGATCTAAAATGAAAGTCTCAAATTCCAGTCTAGGGTGTGAATTTGGTCCCACGAAGAAATTCCGAAACAGTTCACAGTTCAATAAATTCGCCGTCTCTCAGCACAAGCAGTAATTCAGATGTATCGTAGAGATTGACGAAATAAAATCACAGCTTCCGTAGATCTAACTTCAATCACAAATCCAAGTTGAATATTCACAGCAAACACTTAATCTTTCTCAAATAACTTACTCTCTTCTTTTGAAATAAAACTGATGTCTGAATCTCACTCTTTTTCTTCGAATAAAACTAATGACTGAATCTCTTGCATCTTGGTCTGTTTATATATTGTAGGCCTAAAATCCTCGAAAGACCGCGAAAGTTCTACAGGTCTCCAGAGCAATCCACGCATATCCGTTCTTGCACGAGACTACACGTCTAGACACGAAGTCACCAGCACTCATTTACAAACATATGATTGGTTTACTTAATTCAAGAAAATTCTAAATGTTACTCTAAATGAATAACAAAATATTAGTTTAAACTTCGAAACAATAATATCAATATGGAAAAATGAATAATTGAAATGAAAATTTAAACACGACATGTTGTCGTTAACAAAATATTTACACATATACATAACACTCAGTATTACAAATTATCTTTGCTTGGCATTTGTGATGATTATAACATTTAATGACAGATATATACTCTTAAAAAAAAAAAACGCAAAAGGCAAAATTGTTAAGTTTATTCCGGGTAGTTCTATATGGCATGTGTGAAACTTTGCAGACTTTGGATGTTCGACACTGAATGTGCAAAGGCGAAGTCCACGCTCACTAGTTGAAGTTTAACGTCACTCAACGTCAATAACGAGTATGGCCCCGAGAGCATCAATAACTGCTTGGCATCTCCTGCCCATGGAAGCGATGAGATGACGAATCACATCCTGTGGAATGGCTGTCCACTCAGTCTGCAAAGCTGCTGCAAGCTAAGGTAGAGTGTCTGCGGTTGAGATTGTTGCCGTCGCAGACGTCGGTCCAACTCGTCCCAAATTAATCGATGTGGTTTAAATCTGGTGATCTGGAGGGCCAGAGAATGTTGATGTTGTGGTGTCTTAAGAAGACAGTGGTGAGTCGGGCTGTGCGAGGACGGGCGTTGTCATGTTGAAAAACGTCGTTGACTTTCACCATGATGGGTTGCACATGGGGCCTAAGAATCTCGTCGACGGTTGCGTACGGTCTAATTGGAAATCCTATACAGCCCTGATATGGTTGAGGCAGTAGACGTCGCAGTGGTGGTCCTATTCCGAAGGTGACGTAACCGGATGTAGCGATTTGTGCGGGCGTGGTCACACGAGGTCTGCCAGATCGTGGACTGTCACAAGCTGATCCATGTTGTTGGTGACGATTCCATAGTCTTGTGATGGTGCTTGGGTGGACATTTACAGCTCTGGCAACATCTGATCGAGATTCGCATGCTTTCAAGCGACCAATGGCGTTGTTGCGTTGTGTCAGTCTTGACGTAACTGTATTGCGTGTCGGTGGCTTAACTTTTAGCTATGGAAACCGAAAACCCGTCACTTTTATAGGGATTTTGCACATGTTGCACTTGCAGAACATAGATTTCTCAAACACGTTTATTGAACAGGAATGCGTGTTGGCGAAAAATCCGATGTTTTCCTCCGTTTTCAAAGTGCACAAGTTTTATTATCCTTTTGGTCTAACAATCGGTGCCTGAACACGTGTAACATCACATACTCTGAGCTTGTAACGTTATTACATATATTTCTCTTTAAAATAACAAAATTATCCCTTTTGCGTTTCTTTTTCTGAAGAGTATATGTACTGTCCAATCAGAACTGTTTTTATTTGAAGGACAGATTCAGAATAACTAGTCAAATTTATCACTTATCATTACCAAATGCAACAAAGGTTGTTTCAAGCACATTTAAAAAGAGAAAAAGACGAAGTAAAGCAGTTCTTCGACTTGTAAAAACGGAAAGCGCTTTTGTGAAAAACATCCAGTTTCAAACGTTACTTTTATTAAGTATTATAATGCACGTGTATGAAACATTTATTTTTTTAAAGATCATTGCCGTTTTCACACAAAATATCTAACAAAACAAAAATATCTGACAAGGTGACTATTTCTGTTTAACAGTCTCTTTGTTTTTTTGAATTTCGCACAAAGCTACTCGAGGGCTATCTGTGCTAGCTGTCCCTAATTTAGCAGTGTAAGACTAGAGGAAAGGCAGCTAGTCATTACCACCCACTGTCAACTCTTGGGCCACTCTTTTACCAACGAATAGTGGATTGACCGTCATATTATAACGCCCGCACGGCTGAAAGGGCGAGCATGTTTGGCGCAACAGGGATGCGAACCCGCGACTCTCAGATTACGAGTCGCACGCCTTAACACGTTCGGCCATGTCGGGCCAACAGTCTCTTTCATACGGGTCACAAACCACATGAATGTGAGTATACGCTATAATTATATATACGTTAATTCGTAGACTTAATAGACCGATTGTAGGATATATGTATAAATCTGTAATAAATGTTACGTAGTTTAGGTTTTAAATTTTTCATATTTTTTGACAAAAGAGTTATTGGACTGGTTTTTAATTTATGATATTAGATAGGAAAATTTCTAAAGGCAAACATTAACTTACCTTTCGCAAGCTAACAAGAATCGGCTACTTTCTTTAACTTGCACATGAATGAAATATGTACAATATCATTCGTCACTTTCGTTTATGCTCTGTTTCTATAGAGTGTGCGTGATTATAAATTTAATGATTTAACTGACACAAACTGGTCGTCCTTATCTCGTGTACAAAAATTATTAACATCACGTGCTCGTTAAATATTTCTTACACACGCATACAAATTGTTTCCACGAAGTATGACGTTGACTAAATAAAAAAGGAAAGAAACATCAAAACGTTTTTATTCAACTATTACAGGAATAATAGGAAGTATTCTTTGTTAAAATGGTTTTCTGTAATCTTGTTCATAATAAAGCTTCTCGTGGCGTAGTGGTCGTAGTATAATCCGAGGATTCACGACCCCCATCTCGTGTCCATAGTGCGTTCTGTTTTTAAGAGCCATGGTTATGCTGTGACAGTTATATTCAACGTCCATTATTTGGTCAGACAAAGAGTAGCCCGATAAATTTGCGGTTGGATCTGCTGATTAGTTACCTGCGCTGTAGTGTATTTGTTTCAGTGTTCATGCATAGCTTTTCGTGAAAAATTGAGGAAAAACAAACTAACCTGAGAGGAATTAATAGACTGAAACATTGTTAAACGTATTTCTCCTTGGTATGCAGAGCTGCAGTATTGTTGAGTTGAGGGAGCGATCTGATAGTTGTTTCACTATATTATTGAAGGAATCCATGTGAAGAAGGCTTAACCCAAAATAAATAAATAGCCGGTTTCTAAGATGAAGAATTACATGTAGTTTGTTCTTTATTTATGTTGTGTGTGTGTGTGTGTGTACGCATGAAAAATTGCTTTGCAGAAATGAGGTTTCACCTGACCTTACTAAATGAATAAACAATAAAGTTGAAGTTCTTGAGTATTAACTAATCGGGTTCAAGAGCAATTTCTACATTCGTACATGGTTTTATTGAAGGATTGGTAACGTTCAGAGTGAGATAAAACGTCAGGAATGTAATCTTTCATCTATTTCAGATAGTTAGAATTAGTTTAATAGTTCGGTTCGTTTGTACCGCGTTAATTTTACTGAAAACGTGTTTGAAACATCGAAGTAGGGAAACAGGTGCTTAAAAAAATAACTTATATAATTAGCGTTAAACAGTCATTTATTCCCAAATAATATATTACATCTCTAAGACGATAATAAGAAATCAGGTGTATTTTTTGCAATAGGACGAAAACAACGAGAATGAAATAAAATATTTCTAAAAAATACGTTTTTAGATCTACGAAACAAAACCAAAAACAAACAAAAATGGAATAATTCATTTATCCAAAAATCTATGAATAGTAAAGGATTTTTTTAAACAATTGTTAACGACATATGATGTTTGAAATAAATAATATAAAAAAAATACGGATAGTTAGCTAACCACGAGGTTATGGGTTTCGTGATGAACAGATGTATTAAAACAAATGTCACTAAACAACGTTAAATAGGATGAAGGAGCAGAAATTCAGTTCGATGTTAAAAGTCTACATCTGACATTTGATCAGTTGGTCCCTTTAATGTTAGTTTTCCAAACAGACGACGTGTCCATCAAACTTCTAAGATATGTTGGACAGGACAGTTGGTAGAGGTCATGGCGACAGCAGATAGAAAAAAGAACTTTTCGGACTCTAATCCCGATATTTGGGATAAGAAGGTTTTCCAAAACGTAGAGAGACAGCCTAGTGTGACGAAAGATGGCGCTTCATCAAGCATAGGGAATAGCAAACGACGGAATGGAGGGGAAGGAACTATGAGAAAACGCAGTCTTACATTAGCATTACCTTTAACTCTTTCTTCCTTAGTACAGCTCAAGGTGAGTGGATTTTCTTTTCAATCTTACTTCTTTATTTTTTACTTTAATGTAACTTCACTCACTTTTGCCTCCACTAACTTTGCAAGCTGAATAATTATGTGACAGAGCTTAAATATGCTCGTGTACTACTCATTTACAATAACCACACGAGGGAAGACAGCTTGTATTAATGTCAAATACTATTGTGCCAGTATGTTTTTGTATCGTTTATTAAAAGTTACAAGGGATATTTCTACTTTTGTTTGCTAGATTATTAGAACACACTTTTTAATGTTACATTGTTATAGTGGTAATAATGATTATAAATACCACTGTGTTGATGTAGTGATTATTAACTGAATATTGTTACGAAGTAGTACTGTCATTGTAACAATGATATAGTTATCTATATGTTGTGATTTAGTGACACGAGCAATTATGTGTTATGATGAAGTATCAGTAATGCTGATGTCATATGTTTGTTCTGATGTAGTGGTAGAAATGCTGCAATTATAACTAGTGAAACATTATTATTGTGACGTTTGAAACATCTACTATTGTGTCAGTTATTTAAGTAAAATCTGATGCACCTTTTTAATAGGCTTGTAAACTATTTTGGTTAATTTTCTCATGTTCGCTTTCTTTATTGACAACAAAGCTACTGACCGAATTAAACAGAAAAGTAAATTTCACCCAGAGTCGCAGATTTCTTGCATTCATTTTCTGTCGCGATCAGTCATGGTGGGGGCCCGGCATGGCCAGGTAGTTAGGGCTCTCGACTCGTAATCTGAGGGTCGCGGGTTCACATCCCCTTCACACGAAACATGCTCGTTTTTTAACTTTGGGGCGTTATAATGTGACAGTCAGTCACACTCTTTGATGTAAGAATAGTAGCTCAAAATTTGGCGGTGGATGGTGTTGACTAGCTGCCTTCCCTCTAGTCTCAAGTAGCTTTGCGCAAAATTCACGAACAAAACAAGCAAGCAGTCAGATTACTGACGTCAGTATTTTCTCGATCTTGTCACGGAACAACGGTAGAGTCAAACAATACTAAGTAACCACCTTTTGATGTGCTATGTCTAGACAGTATAGAAACCGGAACAAGGAAACAAATATATGAAATAAAATTTTCTAATATTCATACCGTTTATTATTGTTTCAAATTACATTTTGAATATAGCTATATACGTTAACTGTATATACATAAATCGATGAATACTCGCCTAGTTCGACGCCATTTTTACGGTTGAAGCTCTGTGTGATTTACTACGTAACATAAGTTACGAGACCAGTAGGTAACAACTAAGGTGACAGCGAATTTGAAGGATATTTCATCCTGTGAGTTTACATTTTAGTACATTAAAAAAAAGTAGAAAAAACATGTAATTTATACCACATGACATACGTTTTGGCCCGACATGGCCAAGCGTGCAAGTCGTAATCTGAGGGTCGCGGGTTTGCATCCTCATCGCGCCAAACATGCTCGCCATTTTACCACTATTCGTTGGTAAAAGAGTATCCCAAGAGTTGGCAGTTTGTGGGTGATGACTAGTTGACTTCCCTCTATTCTTACACTGCTAAATTAGGGACGGCTAGCACAGATAGCCCTCGAGTAGCTTTGTGCGAAGTTCAAAAACAGACAAAACAAACAAACATGCGTGTTGGCCAACCGTATGCTAATCATTTGTCATTTGGAATGGATGCGTAAAACATGATTTATTTACGAAAATTAAAAATAAGCGCTTCTTCACAGAGAAGGTTAAATCGGACTATTTTGTCTTGTATAGTTATATTACGCGATAGTTATCATAAAGGAGTACCATACACTCTCTCTTCTTCTCTCTGGCATTAACAGTACCAACAATTTAACCCTATGAGTACTTTAACTGTTTGATCGGTGCATGTTAGAATGTAACTCGCTGAAAAATTAATCTTATAGAGGTTATTGCTTCAAGTACAAAAATATTTGAAATATTAAGAAAGAAAAGTGCTATGTTTATGGAAGTGAACAAAAAAATGTTATTTTGTATTTCTTGCTTATTCGTTATGCTTCACCTGTCATTTATTTTCTACTTATTTGAAGTAAATAAGTTGTAATGTATGTCTCGAGACCTCAAGTTATTCCTAATTAAAAAACAAGTAGAACTTCAGTTGATTCAGTTTTGACTGATATAAAGTGCTATATATCAACAATTTTTAGTGCAAGACAACAGTAACTTGCTAACTTTAAAAAGAGTTAAGATATTCTTATTGTGAAGAAACTTAACTCACGGACATCTCGAACCAAAATTGATTATTATCGCTCGTTTAATTTTGTTTTCAGTGTTTAAACATTAAGTTACTGTAATACCGGGTCCGGGGGTTGTTTCTTAATCTGAGTGTCACGGTTTCTAATCCTCGTCCTACATGCTTGCCTGTTAAGCTGTGGGACGTTATAATGTATGTTGAATCCCACTATTCGTCGTCGTTAAAAGAGAAGCACACTTTCGCTGCTAAATTAGGGGCGGCTGATGTGGATAATCCTCGTGTAACTAGGTATGCGCGAAATTTAAACCACACAAATAAGTACGAGAATACCGTCAATGTTTCTGGTGCTGTTCTTACGGAAGAACGTGGTCAACGAATCATTTGTGTGCAGGCATTTTACAGTTATTAGTAATACCGTAAGTGATCTGAACAAGTAAACAGCTAACCCGGAACACCCGAGTAAAAAAAATAATAATTGTAGATAGATGGAATGAACTGTTTTAAAAATCACATACTAAGTTCATAACAAACCATAATTACAGAGAATGCACACGATATATAATATCCCATCTTCCCAGAGGTATGTGTTGAGTCACGACCTGGCCGTCATTGTTGGATAAGAAACTGAAGGCCTGGTCCTGTGGTATGATGGTCTGTCCAGACTACCTCTCATAGTGTCTTGTCCTATTCGAAGATATCTTAACTATAGATATATATATCGAGCCAGTTCTTTGAATCGGGGCAGCAAAAAAGAAATTTTCAAAAATCATATACGACGTATCTGATACGCCCAGGTATAAAACAACAAATACAAAAAAAAAAAAAAAAAAGAGGGAAAGGAAAAATGTATTAGATATTATTTTGAGATCTAACTTCATAATCCTTTGTGGGTAAGATGATGAATATCTAAAGAAAATATTTTTGTTTATCATATCATTTTTAATGAAATTTGAAACCCTGATGACGATATTGGATGAGTCGCAACATGTATTTTGTAGTAAATATAAGATACTTTTTATGCTTTTTATTGTACGTTAAGATTAGTCTAAATGTAAAAAAAGTGTTTTTGGAGATGACATTTAAAAAACTGAAGAATTTGTAAAGCTTTGGTAAAAAAACACATTTAAGTGCTACGCCACTGAATTGCGTGATGTACATAGTCATGTTACTATAAAAAATGGTATCCAAATACTGCATTATAAGAATCATTAATATCATGTAATGTGCTAATTCTCACCCTGGTTCCAAGACTACTTGGTTCCCCTTGGTGGACTCAGCAGATAGCATGATGTGGCCTTGCTCTAAGGAAAACATGCACCACTACTGCTTGGATCACATTTGGGTTACGCTATAACGATGATTCATTTTTGACTAATGTGGCTTTTGTGCACTTCGTAATATAACTACTGATTGGGTTGGTAGGTAACGAACTGTGTGTAGTGCTAAGACTTAAATATATTATTGACCAAAAGTGACGTTGTGTGGCAACTTAGTAACTTCCTTCTTTTTTCTGTGTGTTTTGATGTTGTCCAAAGAAATAGAAATATGATGATTAAAAGTAACCAGAAACAAACATTTAAAAGCAATGACTGTGACAGGTTTATTTAGCGTTTCTCAAGTTCGATTCCGGAATGTTTTAACTGATAGTTACTTTTGAACTGCCCCCCAGTGGCTCAGCGGCATGTCTGCGGACTTGCACGCTAAAATCCGGGTTTCGATACCCGTGGTGGGCAGAGCACAGATACCCCATTGTGTAGCTTTGTGCTTAATTCAAGACAACAACAACAACAACTACTTTTGAACTATTTTAATATAGCATTATTTCTTTATTGGTTTTTAATGAGTTTTGGAAATGCTGATACAATAGGGGGTCTCCGAGACCTTTAAGAATGATTGGTCAACGTTAAATTAAATTTGTAAATTATCAGCAATATCATGACACAAACTTAAATATCGTACAGATATTTTATTTTCTGTAAGAAGTTTAGAATTTGGAAAACTTGTCATAAAAATCAAAATTTACAATTGTAGTTTTTTTAAATATCTTTTAAATTTGATTAGATTTTTTATTTCCAAATTTCTATAGCGTGAAATGGAATCGACTTATTCTAAACACTTCTAAAAAAAATACACTATTTGTTTTCGAACTATTGAAAACATTGAGAAACAAAGTATTAAAGAAAATGTTTAAATCATTTCCAAATGCGAACAAAAGGACCCACCATCAAGGGTATGATTTTAATTATACACTAACCATATATAGAAAGGTAACGTAAATTTTAAACCTAGTTACGCTGGCAAGTTGCTAAAAACTCGCGCAGAATACAAAACATCCAGGAAACAAATTGCGAATGTTAGACGTTCTTTTAAAATATATTGAACAAAATATTTTTGTTTCCAGCTCTCTTGTACTTCGAAGAATAAAACAACCCTTTATTTTTCACAAAAGTCGCAGCTTACAGTGACCTCTATAATTTTTGTATTCTATAGTGAAGCCGCCGATTTACTTGCTAAAGATAAAGCTTCGTGAGCAGAATTAAAATGGCATTTTCTAAACTCCCCAGAATTCATTACGCATATTAATGTCTATATAGACGACGGTGGAACAGTTATATTTGAAGTTTTTAGTCTTTTCACGTTTCGCTTTAAGGGCATTTAAGAATGAAAGCAGGGTGGTTAACTTCTTCATTCACCTGGTGTATATTGTAAAGCTTTGTAAGACCTTTTAGTAATCCATGCTAATGATAATATTTTATATTTATAGACGTTAAGGTGTTTTAAGTGTTATCTAACTGGCTTCTGTGTTTTTAGGAGAAATAAATGTAACTCATTATCAAGTCATCATTCTTTTAGATTTCTAAATTATGTCTGAATAAAAACATTATTTTCAACACCATGAAAGTTAAATTATGGATTATAATGAAGAAAAATACGTGCATAGGTTCTTAGAGCAGCCAAAAGTAATCCCGCTTTTAGAATCGAACTACCAAATAGCTACAGAAGATGTCTGTAGTTCATTTACCATAAACCAAAACGGTAACAGACAAGTTTAAAGGCTGTATAACGTCAGCATTGAACTACCAATCAAATTTGTCACTAGCCAATTTTATCGTGCCAGAGAAGTAATAGTTTCACGGCAACAAGGTAAATAGGATAGTTTCTAGAGCTAACAAATGATTAAAACGTTTATAATCGAGTAGCATGTTAATGTGGTATTTGTTACTTACTCGCCTGTGATTAAATCTCGAGACGGGAACTCTACCAACTAAACTTGCTTGCTGGTAACACTTTTTTTTAGCAACTCAAACAACTACGTTAGTATTACAAAGATTAACCTAGATAAGGTTCCACCGACGTTCTCCACAAATGTTATATACAAGTATGTCACTGTGTTAAATACGTTCATATTTTGCCTAGTCTTGTTTGTTTGTTTTGAATTTCGCGCAAAGCTATTCGAAGGCTATCTGCGCTAGCCGTCCCAAATTTAGCAGTGTAAGACTAGAGGAAAGGCAGCTAGTCATCATCACCCACCGACAATTCTTGGGCTTCTCTTTTAACAACGAATAGAGGAATTGATCGTAACATCATAACGCCCCCACGGCTGGAATAGCGAACGTGTTTGGTGCGACGAGGATTTGAATCTGCGACTCTCGGATTGCCTTAATCTGGCCATGCCGGGCCATTTGCCTGGTCTTAACTATATGTGAAAAGAATATTATAACGGATCATAAAGATATCGCTTGGAGTACAATAAATGTAGTTTTTATACAAGGTGTACGTTATTCTATAGGATATTTATGCATATTTTCTAACTCAGAGTCTGAACATAGCAGTTGATTTTCGATTGTACGACCTGAACTGTTGACTCCGAATGTCAACTGAAGATCAGTACAGTTCAGTGATCAAAACGGTTTTGGATATTCTTCACTTTTTAACAACATACTGACCACTACTCTTCATATGGATATTTGTATCAACTCCATAATGTCTGAATCTGTCTGCTTGAATACAGACAGTACAGTTCTTCTGTCGTGACTCATCAAGGAAAGGATGGGCACCATTTCTGAATTTTCTCATGCGAAAATGTTATTAATTTTATACTGTTTCCTGAAGGTGAAAAACCGTTTCAAATGCTTGTCATATTTGTGGATGGTATGTTCTGACTGTATTTATGATCCAGTACTAAGCACAGGCTTTATGAAGTATTGTAAATCAGTGGCTAAAAGTATGACACTTAACGACATTTGTAATTAAGAAAACATTTATCTATTCAAAACCGAAAAAACGTGTGGATTATCTCAATAATTGTGAAGTTGTATTGTGTCACAGAACAGGAAAGTCCATGTTGATGAGCAAACACGATGATTTTAACTAATTACTTGGATAACTAGGAATTTAATTTGACACGTGTAAACAAACATACGTGCTGATTTACCTAACATGCTGTTTTTTGTAACTTGCACTTGGCTAAAAATGTTTACAAATAATTTCTTACGAGTTGAGTACCACCCATCAAAACTGCTGAATCGCGCGCCATGGACAAGAAATGAGTGACTTGTAGAATATTATCTCTAATAAAGCAAGATTTCGCAACCTGGTAACATGAAGTTTAATTAGACAGCTACTTGGTAACTTTGATTAGGTCAGCAGCTCTATAAATCACTAGCGGATGGTACTATAAAGTTTATAATTGGTTTATGACGAAAAGAAATTGTTACATTGTTGAATGATGAAAATTGAAATACTTTCATCGTATTTGCCATATCAAGTGATAGATCGAAAATCAATAACCAGAATGCAAATGATTGAACTTCGTAACATAAAATATCTATAAATTAAACATTTATTATTATTAACTTTATAAACATTTCTCGTCTGATTACGCAACAAAGTATCGAACCGTGTATCAAATGTAATATCGATCACATTATAAGATGTGTAAACATTTGAACTATGACCGACCTTATTCAAATTATAAACGAAAAAAAACTGTGATATTCACAACATAAAAAGTTTCAGAAACCTGTAAAGAAAATATAGAAACAGTTGTTTTACTGGTCTAATCACACATCTAATTACAATGATCTAAAAGTATTATCAAACTCGTTCCATGTGGGAAAATATCCGATAAAACTGTGATACATTTTCAATTTGTTTATTATTCAACAACTTTCAGCTACGTTAATGTTATAAAACATGTTTCACATTTCTATTGTTCCTAAATAACTAGTTGTAAAAGTACGTTACACGTCGCACTGATTTTTGGTTGCTAGGCGATAATTCTCGAAATGGTAGTATTACTGTGCAGTGTTGTATATGTCGGAACGTAACATCTCACCCGAGATTGGTACCAAAACGAAGCCTAAAGATTCTTTATAATCAAAAAAGTATTTGCATTGAAAAATATCTCAAGAGTAGTATATTTAATGTTACCACAGAAATATGTTTATGAAATTAAACACGTTTTTAAACTGTTAACTATTGATGCCAGCACACGTCCACGTAGCTTGTTGGAAGCAGTGGACGTACTTAATAGGTTCAAAAAATCATCTAGTTCACAGCTTTATTACAACATTACATTTTCTGTTTTATGGAAAGCTATTAAGGCCATCTGCCGCCTACTGTAATTTAAAACTACTCACCAGAAGGAAGGCAACCACTCATCAGCACTTTAGCATTTACGCTAAGTCATTGACTGTCTTTCCTATAATGTACCCATAGCTAAAAATTCATGGACTGTTGGTTGTATCGTACGTATTCGAACCCAGGTTGCCAGCTTCAAAATCCGGAGATATATCAGAGAACCAACTCATCCGCTTACAATGTTAACAGATGGCGCTTAGTAGGGCAAAAGCAATATTCGTTCACGCGTTTATTTTATAATGCAAGCATATTGTCGTTTAATAGGAAAACACATTTGTTACAATATCAACTGGATGGCATTTAATAGGCGAAAAAAATATTTCGTTCACACCGTTACTGTCATATAGTGTTAAAATTGTGTAGTTTAATGGGCAAAATAAATTATTTTCTTTATGGCTGTGTTACAATATTTACACAGGTATCAATCAGGAAAAAAAATACTTATGTAATTCCCGGATTGATTTTGAAGTTTGTCATTGTATATGTCATTTTGCCGTATAAAACCATTTTGCACTTCACTAAAAATTCTTTCAGTTTCTTCCCTTGTTGGTTTAAGCAGGTCTTAAACGTATCCCCCTAGCGGCACAGGGGTAAGTCTATGGACTAACACCACCAGATGCCGGGTTTCGATACCCATGGTGAGCAGAGCACAGATAACCCGTTGTGTAGCTTTGTATTGAATTCCAAACAAACAGACCGACCTAAACTGAGAACGGAAGCACTGTTAAACTAAGTCTAAAATAGCTTATGAACGTAGCAAGAATGATAAGACCAGCTCCAGTCGTACGCTCAATACGGCCCAGAGTATCAAGAGAAACCAGTCAGTTAAACACTAAACTTGATGAAAGAAATACAATATATTAGATAACTTACCAACGTCAAAAACTTAAAATATACATATAGATATATTTTATCAGGATAAAGCCATTTGAGCCAAATGCCAATAAAATTAGGCAACAATATTTTGCGATTATATTCTACTAAAAAGTAAAAAAGGGGTGGGGCTTAACTAATCATTTTAATAACCAATCAAATGTGAACAGTATTACTTTTAACCCTCATCATTTTTCTGTTACTGTTGTGTGTATAAAAATTCTCTTCTGCTCGGCTTTCTTAGGCTTAACGAATAACTCTTGAAATGATATGTGAAAAGCAAATCAAAAGACAAGTTCATACAAAGTATTTTGTGTTGTCTCCGAGTAGGGTATTTACAAGAAGACTATATACTGTATTTGTGAAGCAACTGAAATACAAACTGGTTGAAGTCCTTTTACAACTGAAATGCGACAAACAAAAAACAGTTTAACACCACAGATTATTGCCTGTATTTATAGTTTATTTTTAGTTATTTAATGATACAATATATGTGCTGTGTTTGTTTAACAGTGACAGTTTATTTGTCTATTTTACGATACAGTATGTACTGTGCAAGTTTAACTGGCGATTTGTTTGTGGTTATTTCACGATAGTATGTATATATTCAATAGTGACGGCTTATTTATGGTTATTTTGCGATACTATATGTACTGACTGATTGACTTATTGTGGTCTAAGAGGGTTTATTTTTGTCATTACAGAAAGAGCTTAATATGCCCAGAAGAGGAAGGTAAGTGAATGTTGCTTGAACATTTGTGTTCTAACAGTATTTAGACGTGAACCTAATGTCTTTTTTTTTTATCTATATCTAAAATACATTTTATCACATTTATGACTTTTCTGGAGGTTTAATTGTATTTGACATGAAATGTTGATACTTTGCAAAGTTAAAGTGTAAACTCCATTTGTAAACTCTGCTAAAATGCATTTTGAAAGGTTTCTTATCCGTATTCTCATTTTTCTTTTAGAACACAGTTATTTAATCAAAGGAAGCCGACAAAATGAATTATATCACAAATGTTTTTCTATGTTGTGTTTTGTATCAAATTGTTATGCGAGTGTTAAGCAGCGTTAGAGTGAAACTATAACACTTAATAATCGGCACAAGGCACGACACGTTCAATCCAATTAGGCACTAATGAATTTCTGTTCTCTGAGGAATGTTACTTGGAGGTTGTGTATAATTAGAATGTTTTGTAGTTTGGTTTCTGTTTTTTATAAATCAAGTTTGTATTTTTTCAGCCGTTGTACGACAAGAAAACCAATTATAAGTAGCACGTCACCAACATTACCTCGTTGTCACTCGCCTATTTCTCACTGTAAGTATTACATACCAGACGTAACTGTTGCTTACCACACCCTCAACAATTTCTCAGTATTCTACTGTTTTACTTTCCTGAATAAAAATTTTCAAAAACATAGTAAAATATTTTGGGTGTTATATTTTATTGTATTTTTATTTTAAAAAGTTTGAAGTTAAATATTCTATAGTACAATGCAGAAAATAACTAAATATATTAATTTTCGTAAAGTAAACCGAACTGTTTCATTAATATTTCGACAAAACGAAGACCAAATGTTTATACTTTATGTCCAAAATCCAAAGAAAAATAATATCCAGAACTTGTACCACCATCAACATTAAAAAATCTAGGTTCGATTCCGCACGGTATAACAGAATATAACTTACTGTGGCTTTGCTCTCAAACAAACAAATCATTAATATTTTGTCCATAGACTATACAACAAACTTTTCTACAGTATACGAGGCCGCCATGATGTTTATTTTTGAATTTTATTTTATGGTCATGGCAAAATTTCCTACTTTTTATCTTGCATACAAGTACATCGGCGTTCTGAGTGAGACAAGCGTCTTTTGCTTGAAATGACGGAATAACTTTTCTACGGCGTAAAATCCATTATTGCATTTAATTCACAGCCAAATTCAATAATGTTGAACGTGGAAAGCTGTAAATATTTAGATGCCTTTTGTAGGATTTTATGATGAATTTGATATATTCCTTTGATTTTACGTTCGCTTGCATTGTTTATTAGTTAAACATTGTTTAAAGTTTTTTTTTGCATTGTAAATGTGTTCCCCAGTGTATCAGTGGTTACAAGTAAAACCTGGAGATTCAGTTCCCACAGTGGGCAGAGCGCATAGAGCCCATTGTGTAGCTTTGCACTAAAAAGAAAGAAAAAAATAGCTACCAGCAACAACAACCTTTGTAAATGTGTTAACAAAATATATTCTACTTGCAAGCAATGTCAAACGTGTTATGAGTTTCGATGACTTTGCAATTTCTTGTGATAAAATGCTACGAATGAAAAAGTTGAAAAGTTACTATTCATTATTATTTATTAATGTATTAGTACAGTTAACCGAAATTTATTTCAACAGACTAAAATGTTTCTGAGATTGGATAAATCATGTCTCTATGTAGCACGTAAAATGTAAATCAACGCTTTTTTTTTAATTTACTTTATCTGTGTGTTCATAAAAGGCATTAATAAAAAATAAATAAAAAGCTTTTAAGATTTTAAGCGACTAGCCCTTAAGGATTTTTGCTAGTTAGAGACAAGTAAAAATGTATCCAAAAAGGAATTATTAATTGTTCATTGATCTATCCATCTTCTGATTTATCTTTGCGTAAGGAAATACAACCAACAAAACGCCCATACATTTTTTGGTCATCTGTTATGTATCATATGAAAATTAAATATTTTCCTGCGAATCATAACAAGGAAAAATATTTTCAGGTTGTATTTATACGTCTTTATTATCTTGCTGATTTATTTTAGCCTTTTATTCTTCCTCCCGTTTTCTGAACAAACAAGTTACCTAAATCGTATGTTTGTCAAGAAAAATTAGGTTTTGATGAAAGATTCGGTGAAGACTTTTAAATGAAGATCTCAGCAGTGGAAAAAAAAAGATTTATCGTCGGTAACCTTTAATAAAACCTCACCAAATGGGAGGGAAATATGCTGTGAGATAGCAGTGCACACCCTCTGGAACACTGCAAGACAGAGTGGTATGATTCCAGTCTTTAAAAACTAACAGCGTATCAGAGAGATCTTTTTTTTGTTGAGGGTTGAATATGTTAACTTAGCAGAGAGATAATAAATATTGTTCTAAACAAAATTACATCGGTATTTTGTTTGCATGCTTGGTTTCAATTACCGATGCTTTCCAATTAAAACAAGACGAAATATTATATGTAATATTGAAAATACAGATCAGAGATAGAAGAAAACAAAAAAAAAATATTCATTAATACATTCCACGCACATCAATAGAATATAGGACAGAACGTGTCTCTCTCTCTCTCTCTCTCTATATATATATATATATATATACGCGATTTGGGACTGTAGTTATTGCCTCCGTCAATCTATCAGTCTGACTGTGATATCTTAATCGAAATCTTTCGTATTACACGAACAACCAAAAGGTACACAACTGTAGAGACACTAGTGTCGACTGCAAGTACTGAAAAAAAATAGCATCATAAACCAATAAGAAACTTATTGTAATTAATCAAACTACATTCAGGTTGCGTTGGTTATAATAATTCTAGTTTTTATTTGGTGTGTTGGTTATTTCATAGCTTAAATATATCATTACAACTACTGTAATTGTTCAATATCCGACCAGAACTTGCAAATAAACCATTATCAAAGGAAAAAAATTACAATTTATATTCCAAGAAACGTCTGAAAATATTTTAAAAAATGTGTCAAAATATTTCTCTTACAGATAAAATATAAGAATATCGTTCAAATTGGATTTGAAAAACTACTAAAAAGAGAGAATTTTATAAAATAAAGTGGTATCAACTCTAGAGTGTTATTAAAGTCGAGTTTTGAAGAAACAAAGTCCCAACTATGGGTTGTGATGTAAGATATCATGCTATTCTGGGGTATATCTGCGATTTTTCCATACTTCGAAATAACACGTTTAATTAAGAAAAAGTTTGTCTAGATTTTAGGAGAGCTAGTATCGAAGGTTTGTTATATTTCTGAAAAGACCGAGACTAAAATTATCATTTTTAGTTGCATTATCGGATATATATTGAAAACGGATTTTAGAAACGAAAGTTTTTTTTCTTATAAAATGATTGCTTTTCATGCTGATTTAGAGTTTAATAGTGATCATCTAGGACAAATTAGGTCAGGCTTAGCATCCTAGGATGTACATCCAAGGATTTCTGGGTCGGGTTCTTCTCCACAAAAACGCGATTTGGGACTGTAGTTACTGCCTCCGTCAATCTATCAGTCTGACATTAGTTTCAGTTATGCCCAAATAGTCCTTGTTTAGCTCTGTGCGAAATTTACGAAAGAAAAGAAAATCCATATTAAAAATAATGATGAAGAATTATCAGGCTAAATGAATTTTGATATGTATAATTTTTGTTATTAAATCGGGTTTATCCAAAGAGCGTAACAGGCAACATTGTTTTCGCCCGCGTCAAAGAAATACAAAGTAGCCAAATATTTTACCTGAAATTGTCGCTTTTCGTTCCCGTGGTGCATATACGAACATAAGCAAGTGTAAGACTTTGGTTTCAAAGAGTTAAAATAACTACAAATAAAACGCATATATTAATAGCTTATTGAAAGTTAAAGACTATAATTCATTTACTTTGTTATAGGCAGAGTAACTGTGATATAACTTGTAGCATTACTCAATGTAAATAAACATCTTAGTGCTAGCTGTACAAACTCTATTATATTACTAGTACGTTGATGAGTCATTGACGGCTGGAATTAAAATATTTCGTACTTGTAATTTAAAAAAACGTATTTTGTATTCTAATATTTCGGTATGTTAAAAAAAAAGTCATTCCAGTCATAAAGTTAAGAACGAATCACAAGCACTAAATTTCACTTGTAAACGTTCTTATCTTCACGATTGTATCGTCAGAATTCTTTTTATTATTATGTTTTTTGTGTTTTTATTCTGCGCGCACTTGGTAAAAAGCTCATTCAGTGAAACTATGTTTATAAAGGCTTAAGGACACGGCATGACCAGGTGGTTAGGGTGTTTGGCTCGCAATTTGAGGGTTGCGGGTTAGAATCCCCGTCCTACAAAACATGCTTGCCATTCCAGCAGTCGGGACTTTTTGACGTGATAGTAAATCTCGCTATCTGTTGGTAAATGAATGATCCACAAGTCGACGATGCATAGTGATGAAGAGCTGCCTTCTGTGTAGATTGTTAGTGCTAAATTAGGGACGACTTTGAACGATATTCAAAACAAGGAAAACAAAAATCAAGCTTTTAAATATAATTTTATTTAAGGTGAATGATTTACATTTTAAACGAATTTTAGATTCCTGCCTTACTAGTTTTGTTTTTAACGCTTTTACACATTTTACTTACTTATTTTTAGAGCATTTTGTTGCCTAATCGTAATTTAGGTGGTTGAGTGGGAAGTATCACGTAAGCTACGGAGATGTCATTACCCATCATATAACACCGGAAGCATTTCAGAATTGTACATTCTGAGTAGTTTTACACATAATGCATATTCAAACAACTTATTTTTATATATCTTTGTGTGTGTGTGTCTATATATATATATAGAAGTTATCTCGTTTATAATAATATAGCGAATTTATTAAAAGGTCCACCGAGTTTATAATATCATATTACTTAGTACGTTTAGGTAGTTGCAGGTCGTTTCGCAGCTCGCACTGTACATTAACTAACGGCTCTAGATTTTTCAAGAATTGATCAGTTTCACGTTTTTTGATCCTGGCTTTGCAACGTTGTAGCTTGTACCATGGGATCCCCTTTTTTAAATAAAATGTGCAGTGATTTTAAAAAACATTAATTTCTTGTTAATATGTTTTGGTTTATGGCTTGAATATTTTATGGTTATAATTAATCAGAGGCTGAGATTTGCCGTTTCTAACGCAGCCCTTCCTCATTTTGTTTATTCATTTAATTTTATTTAGATATAAATTATCTATATATGCATAAGATAATACTACAATTGAAAGAACTTTAACTCTATGAGCTTGTTGCTTTACCTAGAAATGGTGATGCTTATATGGAGGGCAAAAACTAATTGATCAATAACTCATTGTTAAATAGTAAGCTGTTAATATTTTTAAAGTGTCTTCAGATAAATAAAGATTTGTATTTTTACAGTGTATAAGTGGATTGCAGAGACACAGGGACTGGAAAATATTTTTTTATGTTTTAGATGAAATCTACTTATCTTCATGGGTTGGGCTCTGTAGTTCAAATACTATTTATTTTGATAACGCAGGTAGGCTGACAGCTTTCTTACATAAGCATAAATGGTTAGCAGAAAAGATGTCTTTGTTACCGTTTTGTGGAATAATTTGTTTGTTATCGATCATAAAGTTACACAATGGTGTGTATGTGTGTGTGTGTTCTGCTCACCGTGGGTATCGAAATTCGATTTTTAGCGTTAAAGTCCTCAAACCTTCTAGTGTGTAGCTAAGGTAAGGGCCATCGAATAAATAATAGTAAGTT
Organism: Carcinoscorpius rotundicauda; assembly: GCA_011833715.1. Classification (NCBI taxonomy): domain Eukaryota; kingdom Metazoa; phylum Arthropoda; class Merostomata; order Xiphosura; family Limulidae; genus Carcinoscorpius; species Carcinoscorpius rotundicauda. The sequence continues at coordinate 51,719,348 of CM022399.1, read as the reverse complement.
TGCAGTTAAGGTTAAGTGAAATTTTCGGGAAATATGGTTAAAGCAGTTTTGTTTAAAGGTAGACAGAGGAGTTACCGAGGTTAAGTTCGACAATAATGTATGCCACTGACGTGTGCAAAATTGTGTGTTTGTGTTAGCTGTCATCTCTGTTTTCTTTTATTCGATGCCGTAGATAGGATGTGTTTATTCCAAAATGTTCGATCAGTTATTGAACGTGCTTTTTATCTCAGCAGTGATGTTTTTTGTGAAAAGATATATCTTGTTTGATTGGGAAACAGATTAATGTGACAATTGATAGCCATTTCAAGTATGAAGTTTTATACTGTAGCCAAGTGTGTTTGTACGATATTGGTTTACAAAAAGCATCGAAGTAGAACGTTCTTAAAGAATCGTAAATATCTAACAACGATTTTGTTACGGTGAATTAAGTACAAAGCGACGTAATGGGATATCTGTACCGCTGGATGCATTTAACGACGAAGAAACTTGTTTTCGGTTCTCTGAGTTTTTTGTAATATTGTAACGATGACAAAACTTCCTTCAAGTACAAAAAATATCGGAAAGTAATACTTGATGAAGGAAAACGTAAGTTGTTGTCTGTGCCTCTTTAAAAGGAGCTAAGTACAAATTCAGTGCCCTCTTAAAACTATCAACAAAGCGCCAAGTGTGAATTCGATGACTACTTCAAACGACTAATTGAGCTAAGGGGGAATTCAGTGACTACTTAAAATGAAAACTACACAGCTAAGTGTGAGTTTGAAAGTGTTAGCAACGCTTCTTCCGTTTAAAATTAGTTTAATACAGATATTTTACACAACGAAGATATCAGCGCATAGAGTTAAAGGTTGTGTGCCCACTTTATTTGTGTGTTCCGCTGGCCAATGTAAACTTTAAGAAATGATATGGGTATTGAATGAAAGAACGGGAGAGGACAATTGTCTATCGACTAATAACTAATGTAGTTTAGGTTTTAGCCAGAATTGTTGTTTTGTCAAAGATTACACTTTAGTTATATTGTTTTTACCATGACAGTACACTTAAGGTAAACGCATTTCTTCGTCTGATAACGGTAAATAGCTAAAACAAATTACGATTTACAAATATTACCATTTTACTTATTTTTATACAAATACCGTGTGCTGTTGGCAAGAGTAATAGTTTGTCACTCGAATCAGATGTTAGACGTATGCTTCTAGTACCTCACTATCGACAATAGGGTGATGGGTGTTAGTTTTCAGTAGTTCGCCACACGAATGCGAGGATGACGGGTGTTAGTTTCTAGTTGCTTCTCGTGGGAATGATGTGTTTAATGTCTAGTAGCTCCACATGGGAATTGAGGGGTGTGATGTATGTTATTTTTTAGAACTGCTCTGTAGCCTTGGCTCCTTATATATATTTACATCAGATATATTGGTATGATCTCTGTTCAAGAGTCTTACTGTGTTTTAATTTAACGCTATAAACATTCTGCTACTCATTATATTTCTCAATAATTCCTTTTTAATAAGGTAAATACAGCTGCGAAAATGTAGTTGAACGTTTATAAGGGAAATTTAATTTGATCTTGTATTTAAACATTTATACTTGTTAGAAGAAACATATTTTTAGGTATCTGTTCAAACGTCTTCGAGATAATCAAACAACCAGTTTCATCACGCAACAACAACAACAATTGAAGTTTTCTTTAACTCCATTAGCACGAAGTTGACTTTAAGACCGGTGGCGAAAACGGGGTTAGGCTATTTAGTGTCTTCACGTACTTGGGTAGCTTTTAATGTTACAGTCAAGGAAAACAGTCTCCTTGTTGATGGATGAGCCGAGAAGCACTACGTTATCGGTTAGTAACTGAACCTAAAAATTGAAGCTGTTAGATGAATCTTCTGAAGGTTGCTATCACGGAATTATTAAACACTACGTCTCCTTGTAAAGAACTAAGAGAAGAATGGTTGAGTTTAAACACTTGAGAACTGGATAAAGACCACTTTATCATATAGAACATTTCAAGGATAACTAGTTCTTTCTTTTTAGAGGTAATAAATCATTCGTGGAATAAACACTTTCTACTCAACACGATAACGATTAATTCTTTTTAATTACATGGAACAACAAGAGAATTGTCGTGTTTAGAAATTGCCCTTACTCCGGGAATAAAGAGCAGTATATTTCCAGGATTAAATTTTTGTAATAATTAAACTGTTATTTAATTTTACGACTGAACAACGACATAGTTGAAACAATTAGAGTAAAGCAACTTAACAAATTTTTATATGTTAATTAATTCCACTAGAACAAATACTTGTTATTTTATTCACTCAACCGTTTTTGTTACTTCATTCACTTTAATAAAAAAATGTTCATACAAATATTTAAAAACAGTGTAAGAATTTAGTGTATTACATGTGTGTAACTACTCTAATATTACCATATTTTATAAAATAATAAAATCAGTGGGGAAGATGTGCTATATTATATTTATAACGATTTGTTTTGATTCATTTATGAATGACCTTCCTCTTACACGGCCTTACTTTAAATATTAAAATTGAAGCAGACCTAAATTTTTACAACTAAGGTTATTTGCAATTTTCCACGGAAACTTTATTTTGTTAACTATACCATTGTGCAAATTAATTGAAACAAATATCATTTTACAATATTTTCAGCATGGCGGCCGGTGTAGGCTCGCTGGATCCGCCGATTTCCTTTAATAGTCCATTTTTCCACACAGACTGCGTCATTAGCTGTGTTTTGCGGTACGGTCGATCTATTTTTGGGATATATGACGAAATTTTGAGGAATATAACGTCATTCGAAATCGCGTTACAAGGGCAAGGAGACCAGTCAAAACACAACTTCTTACCAACTCAATAAAGGAAAAACGGTATCAATGGGGTCTGAAATACAAGAACTGGACGCAAGAACAATGGAGGGAAAGGTGTTATTCAGTGACGAGACTCATTTCTTTGTATAGGGTCAAAGAAGTCTGCATGTTTGAAGATCTCCAGGTGAGAAAATTCAAGAATCTCGCATCAATCAGTTCATAAAACATCCCTTGAAGTAGACGTTTTGGGGCTTTTTCAGCTACTATGGCGTCGGAGGCTTACATATCGTAGAAGGTATGATGCGAGTACCACAGTACATCGAAGTTTTGCAGAGAATAGTCGTTCCAGAATTGAAAAAGATTTCCAGATGGATCTGGCATTTTTCAGCAAGATCTGGTTCCGTGCCACACATCGAAACTTGTGAAAATTTTTTATTACTACAACGCGAATAAAGGTGCTGGACTGGCCTGGAAACTCTCCACACTTAAATCCTATTGAAAATATTTGGGCGATTTGTAAAGAAAGACGACGAAAGATAAGCTAATTGAGGCCATAATTGAGGTGTGGTATCGCGAGCGAAAATCATTAAAGATTGCAGTCAACTCGTGGACTCGATGGCAAAACGGATTAATGATTTTCTCAAATATCATGTATTAATTTGTGAAGAAATTTTTGGATTCTCAGAAATAAAAGGCAAAAAAGACTGAAAAAAAATCGTAATTTTCCGTCTTGTTTCAATTAATTTGCACAAGGGTGTAAGAACTGACTTTGGTGAAACATGTTTATTTTGTGGTGTTTTATTTAGTGAATTTTATTCTATTCCACGGAAGATCAGTGGAAACGCAACATACTTTTAGTCTCTCTTTAACCTCAATGATATCGAAATGTTGGTTGTATTTTTTTTATAAACAAGGTGTTTAATTTTGAAGTATATCGAACACATTTTGAATTTATTTCAGTTCGCAAAACAACTTTATCATTCCAGCCTTACAGACCCGATTCTTTTGCTGCCGTGTTCATACAAAAACAAGGCCGCCACTGCTCAAGAGACACGTATCTTAATATTTCATTAACTATCTGAAACTGGTAAATTTGAGTAAGTTTGAAGAGAAGTACTCTTATTTCATAATGGTACAAAATTTCAAATTCACGAGCAGTTAACGTTACATTTTTGGGGGGTCAGCAAAAAGGGGATACTTTAGATACATGCCCAGGGCAGTAGTGATCTTGAGTGGGACACGTATACATTAACAGTGAAAGAGGTAAGAATAACGTCGTGTTTTCTTACTTTCAGAAAGTTTTACTAAAAAAAAATTAATAAATTCGCGACATCTTTGCATATATATAAACATATATTTATGTACAAAAATTGGATGATTGAAGATGTATATGATTTTATACTTCAATCTATTTTATTATTGACAGAAACCCTCATTAAGAATGATGGGTAAAACTAGTTTAATGACGATATATTCTGAACAATACCTGTTGGTGTATAAAGATATGAAATTATATTTTTCTGTCTCTGTTTATAGATAGCCCAGTAGAAAGCCCACGAAACCTGTCTCCATGCCAACAGTTTCTGTTTGCTACCACCAGGAGGTATGTAACTACGTCATCTCTGATTTAAGTCATTCTTCATGCTTCTGTACTGTATATAATGATATGGTTGCCTGCACACTGTAAATCAACCATGGGGTTTGAGATTAGGTTTTATCTGCCAGTTTCTTGCATTCCATCAGCGTCAACTGAATTAAACAGTTTGTCAATCAATTATACGAACGTGCTTTTATTAACAAGAAGGGGTTAATCTTTTCAGTAATCACGAAAGGTACTTTCATTCTGTCAGAGACTAAGAGTATAATTTAGAGGTTACTTTATTGTATGTAATAAATATATACATTTTTTGCAACAGATCGACAATAATATACATTTCATGATTAGTCAAAATTCGACTTATAGTTTTCTTTATTATGATAAATAATATCTGAAGCTCCTGTAACTTTAAGAAAAGAGATAGGATCAGCGAAATAGAGTAACTTGAGATCTCGATTCTGAAATAATGGATAATTTACGATTGTGATTTTAATATGTTACTATTCCGAAATGCAGTAATCTTGCATAGTGATGTAAAACAATTCATGCTTGTGGTTTCTGATTTGTGTTGTATAAAAACGTTGTTGTTTTTCTCAGCTCAGTGACAAATAAACACTAATATAAGCGAATAATTTAGTTTGGTATCCCTAAATTTCGTGCTACCTACAGCGAATCAAACTTAGTATTTATCAAAGTGTTTAAATGTTCAACTGGGAATCGAGCGGAACGTAGTTAAAGTTTGATTGACTTATTTAACCTTTGATGTCGACCTTTGAACGCTATTCCTCTTATATTAATTGCCTGAATTAATTGTACCCAAAATGATATTCTTTTTAATAACATTTAAAAATAATATTATATTCCATAACATTTTGGAAATTACAGATTTAATGAAACGAGAATGTAAACAAGAGACCCGTTAGTGACATTTCTGTAGAATGTTTTTGTTTACAGAAACCATATTGTCACGTCAGTGTATAATACATTTGTACGGGTATCCTCCATTTACCTTTTATAATATAAATTTAAAACATTACTGAATGGCCCAGCATGACCAGGCGGTTAAGGCGTTCGTCTCGTAATCTGAGGGTCGCGGGTTCGCATCCGTCTCGCACCAAAGATGCTTGCTCTTTCAATCGTTGACCGTTATAATGTGACGGTCAATCCTATTATTAGTTGGTAAAAGATTAGCTCAGAAGTTGACAGTGGGTGGTGATGATTAGGTGCCTTCCCTCTAGTCTTACACTGCTAAATTAAAAATGGCTAGCGCAGATAGCCCTTGTGTAGCTTTGCGCGAAATTACAAAACAAACATTACTGAAATAGTGAAGGATACGTTCAACACACATTGAATCTTTTATCCGTATCAGTTTACGCAATAACTGGTGAGATTCTTCTGTTCAGTGGTCGATTGGACAAATATTTTATTCTCTTCGCAAAAGCTTTGTGAGTTTTTATACTGATCTTTTTTTCGTAGCGTATTTATGAATGGAATAATATCAGTTACATTATACAGTGATAATTTGCAGAGGACTGCTTTAATGATATATATGTGAATTGAATCGTGTCAAAGATGGGTAATGCAATCGTAATTCGTTGATATCTATTTTCATGAGGTATATGTGTGTGTGTGTGTGTAAATTGAATGGTATTTTAATAATACAATTATAAACTGTTCTTAAATGCTTTCACGATGTATTTGTGAGTGAGATGCTAGGTTTACGTGATACGATGATAATCCGTTAAAAGGCGCTGAACTCGCAATCGGAGGATCGCAAGTTCGAATCCTTGTCACCGATCATGTTCATCCTATATGGTGTAAAATTAGGTGAAAAATTCTCTTTGCAAAAATATCGACAAATAAACTTTTTAAATTCGGTTCTAACGTACTCCTAAGATTATGTAATTACATGACTTTCAATAAACTTATCCCAATAACATTTCTAACCATTGTAGAAAACTTATTTTAGGTTGACGAGGTATAAATTATACCTACTTTTATAGACGTAGGTAATTACCGCTTAAAAATGATAATGTTCCCTCTAAATCAGTGATGCATACGATTGTACAAATTGTATAAACAAAGGAAGAAAAGCCAAAATAAATGCAGTGTTTTTATATTTACCATTCCTTGTAGAGGAACAAAAGGTAAAAGTTTCATTTTGAGCTTCATTCTTCTGTGATTGGGTGGTAAACGTATGTGGTTTATTGATTGTGTAGCAGGTGCATGGAAGTGTACCATGACTTAACCCCATGCTGAGAGATTCAGGCACTATAAAACCCCTTGAAATTCTGCTTACTCCTCCCTAATTTAAAAAGGCGCCCAGTAGAGTCTCCAAAAACATTGAGGTCGATACTCGATGGGGAATCGTGGACTACAGTATATCAAAATGACTTCCCCAGCCTTTCTCTTTTACTTTTTTTTTTTTTTATTCAAGCTGAGCGCTGTGAGGTGTTAATTCGTTAATAAAGGATATACAGTGAGTTAAAGGGAAGGATCTGAAATTTAACACCACTTCGTTCCTTCAATCAGAAAAGTATTTTTGTGAACCCATAAACGCTTTACTTACTTGCAGGACATGAAAGTTCGATCTACGTTGCGAAACGTCAAAACTGTATTATGCTCCGAATTCTTATGTTACATATCGTGTGATAAAAGAATATAGGAGTGACACAGGAGTAAATGAAAGTGGCTTACGTGCTTCACGTAAAACAAAAATTTCGTTCTGCTATCATGTTGCCTTTGCTCACATTAGTCTTGAATTATTTCTGTTCTAGCGTATGTAAGTAGAAGAGATTAGAGTAAAAAGACAGGAAAGTCATTTGAAATTTTGTACAGCCTTATAATTACAATGGAGAATAACGATACATTATAATTAATAACAAATAATTCATTTCTCTTGTTTTGTCAATATTTTTCGTGAATCAAAGTAATGTGAACAAGAGGGAATCCTCAATAGCCGTGGCACCTGAAATTCTTTCAGGCAGTATTACAGTAAAATTAATTGAAAACTTCCTCTCCCCCTTTTTATTAGCTATATTTTTATGTCCTAGCAATACCAAACGTGGATAGTGTATATTAGATTCAGTTCTATTAGTCTTAAGTATCTACTAGCCTACACTCAAACTGAAATTGTTTTTTTTTTTCAAGTAGAAACGTTTAGCTCAGCGCTCTCTCTCATTCTTCACCCATTTGAGGTATAATTACACTTTTCGATTCAGAAACTCAAACCTTTCGATTAGTGTATTCGACTATGCTTAAGTTCACACAGATTAATGTACTTTAATCTCACCTAAAACAAACTCAAAGTCGTTCTTTGACCGCTTATCTGTGGCTAAAAATTGTTTTAATTATGATATTTAAAATATAAATAATATGAATTTTTAAAATTTATATCGTAGTACATGGATTATTTAAAAGGAATACAATGGAATAGATTTGTGTTCAGTACACATGAGAAACATTTCCTTCAGCTTCGATGTAAAAAATAAACGTGTGTATGGAAAATGCACAAATAAAGAACATACTTCGAAATTGTTGAAAGTGCCTCATTTTCATATAAATCTTCTGGAAAGGTTGCCTTAGACATACCATAATTGGAACTTGGCCTAGTGGTTAGCATGTAGGACTTTGTGTGTCCACGTTTCTCGTTTCTTTCCGCGAAATCTTGCCCCGACATTTTGGTATCACGTGTGCTTTATAACAATGAATGTCAAATCCAACTATCGATTAGAACTAGTATCTTTAAATTGACGGTGGGTGCTGATAACTGGCTGCCTTACCTCTACCGTTTCAAAATTAGGGATCCTTTAGCGCAGATAGCCCCAATGTAGCTGTGAACGAATATTTGAAAAACAAGCAAATAACTTGGAATAATCCCACAGTTTAAGTCATCATCAATTACTACCAAAGTGACTGTTTATTTTATTTAGTGAAAAATCGAAGAAACCTTACTAACACAACAGTATTGCAGAAAATATTTACTTTTCTAGGTAATACTGCCCGCTCTGTATAAATGTTTCAAATACAAATTGGATTTTCAACTACTGTGATGCAAAGAGATAAAAATAAAAATAAACTCAACCAGCTAATAAAAGAAACATTGAATATTTTGGATCTCTGATCTAATTGTGTAACTTCAGAGAACCCTAAGGATAAACAGGTTGAGCAAAAAACTAATTAAATATAACTGACAAAACAAACAGATTTAGAAAGTTTAATTAATCTAAACATATGTAATCTTCTTACTCGAGGGAGTTTCCCCAAAACTTGATTAAACTTGGTTGTAGCTTTTTAAAATCTCTTGAGAGTTCAGTGGAGGCTGATTATATTTTCAGATAAATGCACTTTCCAGACATTATCAGGATGTTATTAATAATTCCTCTCACGCAAATCATTTAGCAGAGCATTACGAACAAGTTTTTTTTCTATATAACAAGTCCACATTAGGCTATTATCTTTCGAGTCCACCACGGAGAATCGAACTCAGAATTTTAGCGTTGTATGTATTTTTTCTTATAGTCCGGTGTGGCTTTGATATCTACGAAGCGGACCTAGAGAATCGAACCCCTGATTTTAGCGTTGTAAATTCGTAGACCTACCGCTGTACTAGCGGGAGGCTAGCGTTGTAAGTTCATAGACTACTGCTGTTCTACCAGGAGACATATAAAAGGTTTTAGAATTTATTGTCACATTAAATAACTTTTTGAAATAAAACTAATTGTCATTAGCATTTAGAATAAGTTAACGTGTGTGTGGAGAACGAAATAAAAAGTGTACAGTGCACAATTTGAAAAATTAAAAAAAAGGCTGAAATAATAATCTTGGAGTATCTTTAATATCGTGGGATATTACCAGATACCGTTACCGGAATATCAACGGTCTGGATGATCAGCGTGCCGGGTTTGCTTATCGAAAGGTTTAAACACATTTCGAAATTTCAGCTTTAGGTTCGTTATGTGAATTAAAATTAGTCTTTTTTCTGATAAATCGTGTTTGACGGTGGATGACTCTAGCCGACTGCCTTCCCCTTATTAGTACTTGAAATTCAAGGACGACCACATCTAAACTCTAGCAACTGTGACCTGGCCGCATAGCCCATGCATGCACAAGGTGTTTCTTAGTTTGAAATTTTCATTTTATAAACTATAAAGTATGGTTTGATGAAATTTTTTTCCTGGGTTTATGAAATGAATCACTGCCTTGCAGATTCAACATCTGTCTGTTTTCTACAAATCTATTTAAATTTTTGGTGTACAGTAACTATCCATTATGGTAATGCATTTTAGTGGGTGGAAATTAGAAGATATTTAATGAGGTTGAAAGATATATGAATAGACTATGGAAAGCAGAATATAAACTATGGGAGCAGAAGATGAACGTAACAGTCAATAAATCTACCGTGTAGAACTCACGATATTAGAAACTGTAGACTTCTCCTTCGCAATTTATGTTGTTGGGGAATTATGAACATGTATGACACAGATATATTCATTGCAAAGGTAAATTCAATCCAAATTTTTGGGTGTAGCAGACCAGGAAGCTATAGCTCTTGACTCAGTCTGATAGTTGTTGGTTCGAACCCAGCACCCAAATATGCTCTTTTACCTGCGGGAGCTTTATATTGTGACAGTCAATCTCACCATTTATTGATTAGTAGTAGTTCAAAAGTTGACGGTGGGTGGTGACAAGTGGCTGTCTTTCTTCTGTTTGTCACTTTCATGTCAGGGACAGGTAGCATACGTAGCCATCGAGTAGTTTTTAAGCGAAATTCTAGAAACAAATAATCCACTTTTATATTCATTGGTCAGTTATATAAGTTGAAAAGTTAAATTTGGTGAATGTTACTAGGATCATGAAAAAATTAGCCGTTGCCTAGAAGAGACATTTCTTCAATTCTTTAATGTGGTAAACTAACTTATGATGATTACTTTAAAAATTCATCTGTTTCTAAACAGAATCAGACAACTGATAATAGTGGATCCTGTGCAAGATTCCAAGTTTATACGTTTCTATTATAATTTCCATAGTTACAATGAAAGTTGGTCATTCTTTGCATAACGTAATTTTTGTAATAAAATTTCATCATCCTGACCAGAATGATAACTGCAGTAGACGTAGGAATGTCGCATGTCCACCCTCCATCCATCCATAAGTTTGTCTATTATATATATATATATATAGAGAGAGAGAGAGAGAGAGAGAGAGAGAAAACGTAATTCATTTTAAAATTCACTGTATATCATTATGTATTTGGTTTATACTTTTATAACATCGAATTAATGGTCCTGAAATGAAAAGAATAAATCTGTGTGTGTGCCAGAGTTTTATTTAAAAAAATATTAAATTAATTTCTTATGAAGTTTTTGTGCAGACAGATTACATTATTTTCATAAACATAAATCAGGAGAATATTGCACCAAGCAAACTTTTTATTTTGTAATGGATTCAGGACGTTAATCCTCTGATGGGTCAGCAAATGTGTCTTACGGTTTTACAGTACTAAAATAGACCGTTATATAGATTTGTGTTGAAGCTAACAGAACAAAGTTGTGGCTAATTCGCGATAACTGAATTCTAAAAAGACTAAGAAGTCGTTCATACACTGAAAGTGGATGAGAAAAATAATCATATGAAACAGTGGTTACGTATGTTTAAATACGTATGAGGTTTAATACGATAAACACAACAATTCTGTTTCAAGCGGCAGCATCAACGACAAAAACTAGTTTATCTTACTCTGGTTCCTAAGGTATGGAAGAAAGCGGCTGGTCTTAAAAAGAACTAGAATTCTTCCAGAAAAGGTAGAACCACTTCATGTTCTTCACTTATCCAAATTACAGTAGAATCTTTAGAAATTTTTAGCTATGAATGTGATAAACGCTTACTAATCGAGAAAAAAATAAATATTTAACCAGAAATATTTATAGGTTTCGAACGTTACAAACCGTTTAACTTCAGAGAGTTAACTTCAGACCTTAGTATTTCTACTTCGGAAAAAACGTCAGTTTTTAAACGGCATGAGGCCAGCCAAAAATAAAGAGCTAACTAGCTAGTTATTAAAAGACGTGTAAAAATATTAACTCAGATTTAATTCGCATACTGTGAACTGTCGATAAAATAATCAGTTTCAGAACAGATAAAGATTCGGTATTGTTTGTAAATTTATAAAACTTTTGTATATAAATCATTATTTGTCGCAACTGCCATTATAAATTGTATTGTTATTTGTATATTAAAATATATTTATGTTACGAAGGAATATTGTCTCTGAATCTTGTTGGCCAACATAAATTTATTGTATACCGATATTAAGTTAACGTCTGAATTTAAATTCAAATTTCCGTGAATTTGAAATTGCAATAAGTAACATGAATTGAAGACACTTCTAAAATAAATTATAATACGTAACAATAGTTTTTAACTATAAGTAACCGGAAAGTCTGTCTTAAGGCAGTCGAACCACGTACAACCATCATCATTCACTGTAGTTGCGGAAGACGTAATATCTGCAGCATGTAAACTGTTTCGCAATCGTAAGCAACATCCTTGTGTCTTAGCTTTTGAGTTAGAGCTTTTCAGGGCAATATTTTCAGTCCAAAACACTCAAAATGGGGAAAAGACGTACCAACTCCTGTAGTACTTGCAAAAGATGGAAGAATATTTTATTCAGTAAACTAGGCCCCTTTAAAAATATGTAGCTTTCCACAACGATGGGTGATATATTGGACAATTTCATTGGATGAACATGTGATGACTGATAGGATAGATTCAGAAACGTATTTTGAGTAAGTGAGCTGCAGTGAAATAGGATAATGTTTTGTATATAAAGTATATTTAATGGCGAGGCTCTGATTATATTTTATTCTTATCACTAAGAACTGTTTTTGTATAATGTTGAAGTGGTTTCTACGGCATATTTTATGTCTTTACATTTTTAATATACCATAAACTACTACAGGTTGCTTTTACGTTCATTCTTGATGAATGTATATTTGATTTTGTTGCTTATAATTGTGAAACGATTATATACTGGATGATCCATATTCCAATAAAAACGATTAAAAACTGCAGGAAGACGTGTATCGGGAGTAAAGTCAATTTTAAATCTGTGTTTCTTCACTTGTAAAAATTGTTCACATAAACTCTACTCTTCTCACTCAATTTTTGGTCATAGTTCCTAATTCCTAACTCCAGTAATTAGGACCAACTTTATACTATGGGGAAGCAGCTTGCTATCTGTCTTATAACTGTGTACTGGTTGACTGATTTTTTTACTCCGTTACACATTTTCTTATATTTAGTTTTAGGTAATTGTATATTGATACGTTTGATCATCCATATCTTTTGTTAGCTTACTTAACTCATTTTTGTTACAGCAAATAATGCGTCAAAAGATGATAAAGGTGATACATCTGTGCAGTAATGTTTTATCCAACCTACACACTGTTATTTTAATCACATGACCTGGAACAGTTTCTGAAACTAGAGAACCCTTGTATGGGAAAGGCTTTCATGTCTGATACGTAGGCTTAAGCAGCGAAGTTCAGTAACGATCAACGTGGGTGTTTATTTGTGGTTCTAAACTTTTTACCCTTCGAATAGAAGTTATGTTTAATACTGTTGTAATATATAATGTGTGTGCAAGTTGATGTTTTAATAAGACTCAAGTCTATCTGTGGCTGAATAACCTGATTACTGAAATCAACAAGAGAGAAGGCTCTGGTTATTTGTGACAGATCCCATTAAACGTGGTCTGAATAACGAATGTTTGCTAATATCTTTCGAAAATTCCTACCTGACTTTGTGAACACTGTTAAATGGATAACATACTGTTGAGGAAGAAGAAATAACAAAATCTTTAACAGATCAGAAATAAGCGTTTTGATTGTCTACTATACGATACCATAGAGATGTGAACGTACATGATCATTCGCCAGCTTATGCCCTCCACGATAAACATTTAACATTTTATCATGAAAATTTTACTCGTTTTTAGGTAGTGGTTGGTTTATAGTATTTTTATGTTCGTCATGGCTAATAGAGTATATACCTTTCAAATTTCTTAGTCACAGAACACTAAAGTTTCTTCATAAGTAGCAGTGTAAGGAAATCCGACTCAAAAAAAGGAAAACAATTCTATTTTGATAAGAAAGCACGTATTCTGTACACTAAAAATAAAACCACTAATATTTTAAGTTTTAATAACTGGTGATATTTTTGTTATTACCATTGTTATCACCAGTATAGAAAATATTTTGTTTAGTAGCGGGTCAAGCAATATTGTTGACATTATTGTAATTATCACAGTACAGAAAACAGTTTAAATCTGGTTCAAGCAGTGTTGTTGACATTGTTTTAACTATAACAGTACAGAAAACAGCTTAATTTTGATTTAAGCAGTTTAACTAGCGTATTTACGAATAAGAATACATAATTACTGTTTGGTGTGTTATAGAGGAGAAGGCAGAAGATGGTCCCTTGCTTCTCTTCCATCTTCTGGATACGGCACCAACACTCCAGGGAGCTCCAACGTTTCAGTAAGCATTTCAAATCAGTCTACATAAAGAGATTTCTGTATATAAATTAAATATAGCCTTAGAAAGTATTTTAATTTATCTGGCACCTTTTTTCCTCTTGGGCCTGGCATGCCCAGGTGATAAAGACACTCGACCCGTAATTTGAGGGTCGCGGGTTTGAATCCCCGTCACACCAAACATGCTCGCCTTTTCAGCCGTGGGAACGTTATAACGTGATGGTTAATCCCACTGTTCGTTGGTAAAAGAGTAGTCCAAGAATTAGTGAGTGGTGATGACTATCTGCTTTCCCTCTTGTCTAACACTGCTCGATTAGGGACAACTAGCGCAGATAGCCTTCGTGTAGCTTTGCGTGAAATTCAACAAACAAAAAATTCATGCTCGAAATTAGCATAGGTTTACATACGTTCATTTTTCGCCAGCATTTTATTTTTGTGCTTTATTTGCGCAAGAGCAATATTACAACAAACACTGCGTTACTGTTTGTGAAATACCTCGGTTCATTTGCTTGATGAACAAAACTCTGATAGGGCTTATGTGCAAGACCTTATTTGGGTGCTAGTTCCATTTATCAACTACTGAATTATATATATTAGTTAATTATCTACCTTGAAGCATAAGAACTAATATCACCTTTGTTTGCTTAGAGGTACAAGAAATGGAATTAGTTTTTGGTTAACCACTTTGGCGCTGTTACTGTTTTACATATAAATTTGTGTTACTTATTCAGTCTAAAAAGAGTTTCGATAGTTTATTAATTATTTAATTTTACATGACTATAGACGTATCTGGGCAAATAGAAATATTGTGACAAGCAGACAGGGAAATGTAGAATCTACGTATTCTCAAAATTGTAAATATTTTACTTTCCATAAGAATATCTTGTATTCCTTTAGAGCTTATGCAATTGTAAAAGTGTATAGAATGATGAGAAGGGTTCTGTATGCTTTATTCGTTGTTCTTAACATTAATATATTAGCGCATTCGCTCTGAATTTGCATATTAAAAATACTATCCATACAACTCACCGGGCATTCCATTTCTCTAATACTATTTAAAATGTTTGCACATATGTTTTGTTAATACTGGATGACAAGCCAGCGAACTTCACGGTTCTAACTCTAGATCATATCTGTATCAGATATCCAACATTTTCCAGTCTCAATGCTCCTCCCAAGAAAAACTTCATCCCCTTCCTAGTCATTCCACCATTGATGAGAGGCGCCATCTATCAAGGTTCAGTAGCAACGAGAGTAACCCTGGTGTAGAAGAAGATGGCCGCAGGTCACCGCTGATGAGATCAAGATCTAGAAGTTTAAGGTGAAATTTTATTTTCTAAAATAATAATTAAATCAGTCAATATGTTAATAATGATTCTGTTCTCTTTAAAATTTAATTGAACGTTTTTAAATTTTGTCTTAAAAGTAAGTTTTTTTAAATTTCATGAGGAAAGAATAGATAACCAAATAAGAATCTGTTAAGTACCTGGTATGAAAATCTTAGAGAAGCAATGCTATATTTTTTTTTCTTGAAATAACCTTCAATAAACGACAAAAAGGAACTGGAATCAGGTACTTGTTATGTCAGGATAAGACAAACATATTTTATAGCACAACATTTATTTTATTGTCATTCGGCATAGATCGAATTTTTTAGAAAGTACAAATTTTATCATTGTTGAAAATCAGGTGTTTTTTTTCGCTAATAGAATTCATATACTTGTAAAATGTTGGAGATTATTATTTTCTCTTGCATACACAGTAACAAACACTTTTATATATACTATACATGATTCATTTTTTTAAAGAGTAAATGAGGAAAATATCATTACAATACATTTTTTTAGATTAATCACATTTTCAAATGTCTCGATTAGCAAAAATAACAATGTCAAAGTTAACTCTATATAAGATATTTATTTCATGCAATATCCCGAGATTTCTTTTCCGTAATTTACTTCGAACTTTCTGACTAGTTTACTTTTAATAATTAACATGCCTTGTACAACCTAACAGTAATAATCAAAACGTAATGAAACTGTGTTTACCAGACGCGTTGGGACACCAAACACCATGTGTTTGTTTGTTTTTTCCTTTTTTTTTTTTGGCTAGCAGTCCAATGCGGTCTCCTGGCATGGACAGCGATATCATCCTTATGAACAGTGTTTACAAAGAGAGATTTCCCAAGGTTCGTGTATCTATTACTGAGTCGTTATTGATATATTTTTAAAGAAATATTCTTCTATTGTACCGCAGTATAACCATCACTACTGAGTCTGTTATTTTTGTATGTTCAGAAATACTAAAACTTAAACACAGTACTGAGTGCAAACAGTTGAACAATAATTATTAAACTTGTTATAGCCAAATTAAGATGACTCAAAATTCCCACAAATCTACCATGCATCATTCTGAAGTATCCGAAGCCAGATGTAATTGAGATATATATACTCTTCAAAAAAGAAAGGCAAAAGGGATATTTTTGTTATTTTAAAGAGAAATATATGCAATAACGTTACAAGCTCAGAGTATGTGATGTTACACGTTTTAAGGCACTGATTGTCAGACCAAAATGACAATAAAAGTTGTGCACTTTGAAAACGGAGGAAAGCATCGGATTTTTCGCCAACACGCATTCCTGTTCAATAAATGTGTTTGAGAGATCTGCATGTTCTGCAAGTGCAAAATCCCTAT
Organism: Carcinoscorpius rotundicauda; assembly: GCA_011833715.1. Lineage (NCBI taxonomy): Eukaryota > Metazoa > Arthropoda > Merostomata > Xiphosura > Limulidae > Carcinoscorpius > Carcinoscorpius rotundicauda. Next base: position 51,702,701 of record CM022399.1, on the reverse strand, counting down.
AAAAGTGACAGGTTCTCGGTTTCCATAGCTAAGTGTTAAGCCACCGACACGCAATACAGTTACGTTAAGACTGACTGAAACACAACGCAACAACGCCATTGGTCGATTGAAAGCAGGTGAATCTCGATCAGATGTTGCCAGAGCTGTAAATGTCCACCCAAGCACCATCACAAGACTATGGAATCGTCACCAACAACATGGATCAGCTTGTGACCGTCCACGATCTGGCAGACCTCGTGTGACCACGCCCGCACAAATCGCTACATCCGGTTACGTCACCTTCGGAATAGGACCACCACTGCGACGTCTACTGCCTCAACCATATCAGGGCTGTATAGGATTTCCAATTAGACCGTACGCAACCGTCGACGAGATTCTTAGGCCCCATGTGCAACCCATCATGGTGAAAGTCAACGTCGTTTTTCAACATGACAACGCCCGTCCTCGCACAGCCCGACTCACCACTGTCTTCTTAAGACACCACAACATCAACATTCTCTGGCCCTCCAGATCACCAGATTTAAACCACATCGAACAATTTGGGACGAGTTGGACCGACGTCTGCGACGGCAACAATCTCAACCGCAGACACTCTACCTTAGCTTGCAGCAGCTTTGCAGACTGAGTGGACAGCTATTCCACAGGATGTGATTCGTCATCTCATCGCTTCCATGGGCAGGAGATGCCAAGCAGTTATTGATGCTCACGGGGGGCATACTCGTTATTGACGTTGAGTGACGTTAAACTTCAACTAGTGAGCGTGGACTTCGCCTTTGCAGACTTTGGATGTTCAGGAGTGAATGTACAAAGTTTCACACATGTCATACAGAACTACCCGGAATAAATTTGTTAACAATATGTCTCCAATTTTGCCTTTTGGGTTTCTTTTTTTTTTGAAGAGTATAACTACTCTAATTGTATGCTTTCCTTCATAAGAGAACACTTACAAGATAAAAGAATATAACCCAGTAGATTAAAATTAATTGGTAAAATAACTATAAATGGAACAAAGTCGTGTATGAAACAAGTTTTAGTACAGTTAGATAGATAGAGGGTTTATAAGATCGAAGTAGATTGTGATAGGGACCTGACATTTTTTAAATGTAAAATAACAACTATAAATGGAACAAAGTCGTGTATGAAACAAGTTTTAGTACAGTTAGATAGATAGAGGGTTTATAAGATCGAAGTAGATTGTGATAGGGACCTGACATTTTTCACATAACTTCTATATTTTTGACTGTCTTGAAGATTTATGTGCTGAACTAACTCGTTACATATATTTTAAATAGGCCACGCATCAGATGGAAGATAGACTGGAGAAGTTTATTGAAGATGGGCAAGAATTAGATCCAAATCTTAACTCGGATGCTGTCACGCGATTCGCTCACTTCCAAGTCATTGAAATGGCTCGAGACTGTTTACAGAAGTCAAAAGAAAAACTAGTGACATCGCGTTACTTTTATGAAATGTCAGAAAATCTTGAGAAACTATATTCTGAGGCAATAACTCAGTTTTCTTATTTTTTGAAAAATAGTTACTTAAGATGTTCATAAAATATTAAATACAGTAGGCTGGTATATTTAATTATATTTTAATATGTGACAATTAGCAATAACCTGCGACGAGTGCAGACGCTTACGTCATTATCCAGTGGCTTATGTGAAACTGAACACCAAAGACTGATATAACGAGAGTAACTTCGTTATGTTGTTTATTTACTTTTGTTTGTTACTCTGATATTTTGTTTTCCTAAATAAAACAGTTATCTACAGCTTTTTCAATTTTATAAAATTAACATGTCTTAATGGAAAATATTCGGTCACAAAAAGTTTCAAAGTTGATTTTAAAAGTGTTTGATGTGGTAAAAGTTTATCCATACTTTGAATAGTAGTTTTTGTTATTGTAAGCTACATTCATATTTGCGCATATGAGATAAGCGCCCGGTCTGGCATGGCCAAGTGGTTATGCACTCCATTAGCAATCTGAGTGTCGCAGGTTTGAATCTCCATCGTCCTTTCAGCTGTGAGAGCGTTATAATATGACGGTCAATCCCACTCTGAGTTGGCAAAAGTGGAGTCCATGAATTGGTCGTGGGTGGTGATGAGTAGCTGCTTTTACTCTAGTCTTACACTGCTAAATTAAAGATGACTAGCGCAGACAGCCCTCGTGTAGTTTTGCGCGAAATTGAAAACAAACCAAACCAATTTAAATTAAAAAGGCATACCAGTTGTTTGATATCTAAATATATATTTGACATTTAGTTTAGTTAAATACTACCATTGTTAATATTTGATTCAAGGTTTCTGTTTTTATCAAGAAGACCAGTTATAAATTTAAGTATAAATAAAAACGCCTTGTTTCACTTTAAATAGCTTATACAAAGGGAACATTATTAAAAATCATTAATGTATCTCGTAATGTGAATCTTTGTGCTATTTACACAACTTAATTTGTAATTATAAGAAAAACAGTTGTTTGGAATACAGTATGTGGTACAAACTCGTATGTAATCAGTGCTTTTTCCATTTAATTTATTTTTTATGAATAAGTAAGGCGCCTACATCATCGAAAGATTGCCAAAGTGAACATGTTTAAAAGTAAAAAAAACGATAAATAAGTCGTAAAAAGAAGTGTAACTTGGTGTTTTGCATAATAAAAATTTCAATATATAGCACCAAAAACTTCATGTTTGTAATCGTAAGTTTTGCTGTAACTAGAAGTAACAAGTTGAAGAAACATTAAGGAAAACACCAAGATGGTGTCGCTCGACAAATTTCAACTTCAAGTCCATTCAAAGAGACTCCACAAATGAATGCAGGAATACTGGACATGCATGCAATTAGAATCAGTAAAAAAATTGTGTGAAAGCATTTGAAAAAAAAATGTGTACATGGAAAGTTACAATTATAACGTTAATATTTTATATGTGAACAAGTAAAACGTTTAAATATAACAAAACTTGGAAGAGTGAGAACTGACGATTTTAGAACAAGAAGAGATTCTGTGTGGGATCCGAAGAGAAGTTTAAGAAAGTGGGTGCAAGTTTGGTTTGTTTTGAATTTCGCGCAAAGCTACTCGAGGGCTGTCTACACTAGCTGCCCCTAATTTAGCAGTGTTGTAAGACTTACAGTGAAGGCAGCTAGTCATCACCACCCACTGCCAACTCTTGGGATACTCTTTTACAAACGAATAATGGGATTTACCGTCACATTATAATGCACACACGGCTGAAAGGGTAGGCATGGTTTGTGTAAGGGGGATTCGAACCAGCAACCCTCAAATTCTGAGTCGAGTGCCTTACCCACCTGGCCATGCCAGGTCGTGTGTGTTAGTAAAGCAATGAAAGATGGTGGTGGACATATGATATGCAGAGACATTTCTCTACAGTAGGCCTGGAAAACACTGAAAACCTGTAATTAACTTTAATTACAATAACGCAATTAACCAAGACCTAAATAAGAGGTGTATACAGAAGAAAATAATAATGTGATTGTTATATAAACGTCATCTACTGACCAGCTCGAATTTTGATTCCAGTTCAATTATAAATGTGATGCAAGATAAAAAGCGAATGTTTTAATATGCATAATAACCTACTGCGAATTTAGGAGATTGTACAACAAGAACGTAAAACTCTTAGTCTGGATTTACAAGTTGTGTGTGTAGTTGATAGTTATTAAGGATTTCATGGCCTTTAAAGTTTAAATTTATATCTTCTGTTTCACGTAGAAGGTACTTGTTTAAAATGAAGGGCATGTTTTATGTTGTAGTGTCGTGAGAAGTCCTCTACGGCAGCTGGTCATATCAGAAATCTAATCAAGAAATTGTTACTCATAGTTTCAAGGCCGGCTCGGTTACTGGAATGTTTGGTAAGGTACATTTGGTATCTTTTTTTTCTAAGAGAGAATATAATTTTTCAGATTATGCATATTGTATGTGAAACAAGGATACGCCGTTGAAAAAATGTATTCTGTGAGCGAATATTCCAATAAGAAATATTTGAAACGAATATGACTTTGGTTGGTCAGAAACATGGAAGTTACTTAACAGTGTGTACATTGAATATTAAATTTATCGATAGAGAATAACCAACCTGAATAAAAATGTATTTTGAATAAAGAATGCTTTGCTGAAACTAATATTGAGTTGTTGTTTTTAAATTAACTAATATAACAAAAGTTAGCAATGACGATGTCTACATTTAACCAAACATATCAGTAAAGCATGTGGAACAATAACTTTCCATACATATAGGAATTTGACCCAGAAGATTTCTACAGATTGCTAGAAGCCGTGGAAGGACAGGCTAAAGTGGCTCAAGGAGTCAAAACCGATATCCCACAATACATAATTAACAAGCTAGGCCTGAACCGTGATCCACTTGCTGGTATGTTATATGTTGTCGTTTTCTTAATGTTCCTGATGTAGGAATGTTTGAATTTTTTTGCAATTAGTCAAACACACATTAGAACACATTCTTTACAGTGTTGTGTTTCTTTGGGGAACAAAATATGAATAAAAATCAATTGTGGTTACAAAAGACCTTTCAATTTGAAATTACAACATAGTGGTACTCTGAAACAAGTGTTAAACAGATGTATCTAACATCCTATACTTATAATTACGCTAAGATGCAGAATGATAGTGTAATAAAAAGGAGTTGAACAAATGGACACTGTGTATCGAAAAATGTGTGTTTAGTGTTTTGAAGTGATTCTCGTGGAACGACAATTTACACACTTGATTTTTAACTTTTTGTCATATGTTCAATGTGATATCCTCTCAGTGGCTGATCAGGTTTAATGTGATTCGTTTATCTTGATTTGGTTGTTCTTATGTATAACTATTCAGTGATATTTATATGTCGCCCCTAGTTTCGATGCTTGTTATGCACGGCTTAACTCGTCAAGTTTCCCCAGTATTGCCTTATCAATTTACGAAAAACAAGTATATGTTTTTAGAATGTCTTCTGAAATGCATAAAATAAAGATTTATAACATGCTTTTTATGGTTTACTTGAGTCTGGGGTAAAAAAAATACTTTTCCTGCCATAAGGACACTGCAAATTACTTTTAAACTTTTTGTTGATGTTTATACATAAAATGACTTCAATAAATTTTAGTAACACAGTTTTTACTAAATTATGTGACTTGAGTAAATGCTGATATCATTATTTCACGTTGTAAAGTAACGCATGTAAATCCGAACATTATTGTTATATTTCACGATCTATTTTTAAGATAGTATATATTTGAGAAGTAATTCCCTTTTTTCTCAATTTTTGGACGTTACAGACTTAACAACTGAAACTATAACTGGTGATCTAGGAGATGCTGAACCGCCTGATAAAAGCACAGAAAAACAACCTGAGGTAATGACTTCAAATATTGAGAGAAAAAATGAAATTATGGTAAACATTGGCTTTCTGTCTCGCTTTACATACTTTCATATTTTTATTTAATGGTGTCCTAGTTTGTCAGTGATAAGTTTACGATCTTACAACGTTAATCTTCGATTACCCATAGTGAATAGAATGCAGATGGATAACTGTGTAGCTTTGCGCTGAAACAAATTTGACACATCGGTGTGATACCTAATCAGCCTTAACAACGCATTCTATCATTCAACTAATACAGTTATTGGAATTTTAATGTTATTTACTAATTACTGATTTATTGAGAAATTATATTAATTGCTATTGGTTTTCCAAAAATGTACTGTAAATGTTCTTATGAACAAAATGTTTAAAGCTAGATTCTAGAAGGTAAATGATATTGTTTTGTCTATTGTGATTGACATTCTTACAGATAAATCGGTATTTTCAAATCATTTTGTCAACTGGCATACTATTAATTTAAAAAATGAACAAATATCTAATATTTTACTTTTAGATTTTTCACTTAGTGTTTTTCTATTAGAGTATATTTTAGACTGAGATGTGTTTGTGTTGAATTTATACAAGTAAAATAAAATGTTTTAAATAGAATGATTTTTTATTTTATATTTTATGTACCTCTGGTCTGGCACTGTTGTTATTTTATTTGTGCTTGAACAGGCATTAATTCCAGAAAAACAAAGAACTAAACCACCTTCCGAAGAGGATTTTGAAACTATCAAGTTAATTAGTAATGGCGCGTATGGGTAGGTTTCGTTATTTAATAATGGAGCATATGGGTAGATTTCACTATTTAATAATGGAGCGTATGGGTAGATTTCACTATTTAGTACGAATGAAGTGTATAAGTAGGTTTCTTTATTATTAATGGTGTATATAAGGTTTCACCATTAGCGGTAGTGCATATTAGTAGGTTTCATTGTTGATAATGGAACATATAATCAGATTTAATTTCATAAAGGCAATAATTGTTACTTAGCTTCTAGAAAGATATACTGATTGAGTTAATTATTTTTCATAAAATCACAAAAACAAATTATTAGCTTAGAATTTTTTAAATAAGATTTTTCAATACATTTAGCTTTTTTGTTTTTCATTGCTTTTGCAAAATAAACAATCGAATCAACTGCTTTAAGTAAAATGATTTGTTTGAGGAATAAATTCAGTCTGGTTACACAATGAATATCTACATTCCATTAACGATTGCAAAGTATACATAACACGAACAAGCATATTTATGAAAAACCAGAACTTAGGCCCGAATGTTTTAGATTAATTATCAGTATCACCATCCGTTGTTGGTGTGTTTACTTATGCAGTTTAATATTAAATATGAATCCTTGCTTGGAAGTTCTATTAGAAACGTTCTTTACGTATTTTTAATCCCACCAGTGCTGTGTACCTCGTGCGACACAAAGAATCCAGAGAGAGATTTGCAATGAAGAAAATCAACAAACAGAATCTTGTCCTACGGAATCAGGTAGAACAAGCTTTCGCAGAGCGAGACATCATGAGCTTCACTGACAACCCTTTTGTCGTTGGCATGTTCTGTACGTTTGAAACAAAGGTATGCGCATGTGTAGAGTGGAATTGTTTGTGTACGTGGAGATGGTTATCTTCGTAAACTGTCATACAAACAGCCCAGCAGACTAGTGCTCAGAATTCGTGTGTTTTGATCTAAACAGCTTAGGCTAAAGTGGGTGTTGCAGACTTGCTATTTTTCTTTAAGTCTATTACAACACTTAAAAATCAGGGATAATCATAAGATAATCAATCAGCCAATGGGTAGTCAGAAATGAAATTTTAAATGTGTTCAATAAAGAAAAGATTAAAATGTTTAACCCAAGTTTTATACTTATTAAAGTATTAATAATAAATTTTTTTTTTAACTAGTTTTTACTATAACAAAGTAAATATCTTCATTTCTAGAAAATCGATACAGATTTGCGCTTCGTAATTTTGGGAGGTTGGTACTGATATAGCGAAGGGAATTAATTTTCTAGTTTCTCTAAAAGTGAGCTTTATGAAAATACTGGCATTGATATAGCAAATACATTTCTATTATTTATCTAAGAAAGTTATTGTAATATTTAAAAAGTGGTTCTAATAATATAGGGAAGGAAATTTATTTTGTTTTCTCTAAGAACGGTAATGTAATTTCATTTTATATGTGTCACAGTATGAACGTATGAAGTAATCATGAGTGTAGAGATGAATTAAAATCCAGGACACAACTTCTCTCATTGATTATTTACTACGGTGTGTTTATCGCTTGGTTTTATGTGATATAGTTTGTGTGTGATTTATTAACCTGTAGTCATTTGTTTTTAGATATCATTCTAGTAATAAAAAAACGACAACAAAAAACTTGGTCTGAAGTATATCTATGTACCTGTATTTTTTTTTATTTTTAATAATTTATACTTAAGATAAAACAACTTAAAGTAGTTTCCCGTAATAATATTACATTTCTTAATAGCGTTATGTTTTAAAAAATGGATAAATAGAAATTTTTCTGATATGCCAAAAAGTTAATTTAAACAGACATAGCCCACATCACTGTAAGAACATAAGCATTTTTTTTTACTTTTTCCAGGTCATTTTGTGAACTAAAATAAAATAATTAAATTCGTGTGAATATAATCTAAATTCTTTAATTTTTTTTCTACATATTAGAAACATTTATGTATGGTGATGGAGTATGTGGAAGGAGGTGATTGTGCTAACTTACTGAAGAACATGGGGCCTCTACCTCTAGACATGGCGCGCTTTTACTTTGCAGAAACAGTATTGGCGGTTGAATATTTGCATAGTTATGGAATTGTCCACAGAGATCTTAAGCCTGATAAGTACGCTCAGTATTATCATATTCAAATTGTTGCATTTCAGAAAGATGTTATTTTAAAATGATAGCAGTGCCGTCTTTAGATTCAATTTTATAAACATGTACGTATTTCAGTCTTAAGAGTTTTATAACAAAAATGTTATGTGGATTTTTAATACAGAAGTATATTTTTCTTATGTACTGTACAATAAGATTAAAAAGCTCAACTAGTCATCCAAACAGTATCGTGGTCTTTAGTTTAGTATTTCATGTGGGATTAAAAACAGAAGAAAAATCTTACAGTTGATTAGATAACATTATCTTCTATTTTACGTACTTTGTGAAAGTTATATACAAAACTACATATAGTGTTATACAATACAATACTTGTTATTGTATTGAGGTGGGAAGGAACATGTCAATGGTTTTTATTTTTAAAATATCACTTGAGTAGTATAGAATAATATTTTAAATTAACAAAACATTTTGTCGTCAAAAGCTCGTAACTTTTTCCTACTATGTACCATTTTGTAATATTTTATCACTATTCCTTTAGTCTTCTGATTACTGCTATGGGTCACATAAAACTCACAGATTTTGGACTCTCCAAAATTGGACTCATGAATTGTAAGTACTTTTCTGATCAGGTAGTCTTGTGTATATTTCTCATAGATTAACAGGAAAAAACAACGAAACAAAATACACTGTTCATAATAAACACCCCAGGAATGCCACAGCTGTGACTCTGAAAAAAAAAAAAAAAAAGGTTTTATGAAGTTCAATATCCTTATCCACATTTCTTTGTTTATAGAATAGAAACAAAGTTTCAATAATGAAGGCTATGCTAAAATTTAAACACAGTTACATTTCCATCTAGATAAGGCAAACAAATTATGATGAGATATAAAGAATATTTAACTATTGGTAAAAGCTCCATGATTGTTCAGTGACAAGTCTGTAGGACCATAAAGCTATAAACTGGGTTTCAATACTTATGGTTGGCAGAATATAGATAGCCCCTGGTGCAGCTTTATGCTCAATAGTAGACAAAAATGCCATCAGTAAAATATCAGTTCTAAAGTTATTATCTTAATGCTGTGCAATGAGTGTATGTATAACTGGAGATGTCCAGAGTTTAACTATTGTTGGATCAAATTGAACTAGAAACTTACTGTAGCGTATTCACTCACAACAACTTGTTAGCCGAAATAGGTATTCAAGGAATAATTACGAAAAACAAACAAAAATACGTTATCCATATTTGAAAATAATGAGTAATATCGTCTGCACTAAAAATATTAGTTTCCAATGAAACCACAGAAATATATTTATTTCTTGTTGTATTAACTCAACTTTTTAATAATAGTTTTAGTGAATTATTTATAGTATTAAAAATAATAATGCAAAATACAAAGTTTAGTTTGAAAAGTTAAGATTGCTGAAGGAATATATCTTCTGAATAGTTTCACAAAACATTTCCTAAATCCAATAACCTCTAAAATTGTGCATATATTTTCCAAGTTGTTAAGACAGTTGATTGTAAATAAATAGGGAAATCGAAAAATGCATGCTGTTTGTTCTCTGCGAAAGTTTAATAATTATTTTTATATATGTTTGCTTCGTTTGTGGTGTTTTTAAGCACAAAGCTAAAACAATGAACTGTATGCTTTGTCTGTCGCGCGTATCGAACCCGTATTGTTGTTATTATAAACCCTCGGACGTACTGTTAAATCGCTGATAGGTATACAATAATTATATTGACAAGTGTTCCTCAGTAATCCAAAGGCTTATAACGCTAAAAAAAACGAGTTTCGAAAGAAAGTTCATCATGCCGCTTTGCACTCCAAAACACGTAAACAAATAAATCAATGATAAAACTAAGTATTCCGTAAAGATATATCTATCTGCACATATCCTGTTCTTATGTTATAAAAATCATGTCATACTTTAACCCAGTTTTAATCTGTCTGCTTGACCGGTTTTATTCTCAGTGGCAACCAATCTTTACGAAGGATGTTTGGACCGAGAAACGAAACTGTTTAATGACAAACAAGTGTTTGGAACACCAGAATACATAGCACCAGAAGTGATCTTAAGAAGAGGATATGGTATGTTGAAGTAGTTAAAAATAATCATATAATTTGAATGTAATAGTTCATAAATTTTTAGTGTATTCAAACATTATGTTTCTTTCTATATTTCGAGAATATTTATAAGACTAGTATCAGTGATGTAGAACAAAATTATTAAAACGTTTGGAAATATTACTGCACTTATTCTCGTAAACATCAATTATAATGTATTTTAGAAAAATGCGCAAATAAACAATGTTGGAACTTTAAACATCACAAATATTCAGTTATAATTTTAAAAATGTTAGATGCCATCTTTCGACAATTCCAAATAATTAACATTAACCACAATAGATGGCGTAAGTAGAATACTTTCGTGTTGAAGAATGTTAAACCATACTTTATTTTTTTAACGTTCACTAAAAAGAAAATACGCTCAGAAATTTACATATGTGCTCATAAATAAATATCTTATTGCTTTGTTAAGTGAAATAATTATCACTTATTATTTTTGATTAGGGAAACCGGTGGACTGGTGGTCTATGGGAATTATTCTTTATGAATTTTTAATTGGCTGTGTTCCATTCTTTGGCGAAACTCCTGAAAAATTATTTGCCCACGTGATCAACGGTAAGGAAATCTACATAAACCAATTGATCAGTCGTCTTTTTTCAACATACTTGATGAAACACTTTACGTTATTTTTGATGTGAGTTTCATTTGAATAAGTGTTCTGGGAACGTAAGTGAAGTATGTCCTGTAAAACTTGCTTAGGTTTTAAATGCACCCTCAAAATTTGTGTGAGCTAAATTACAGGTAATACAATCCTTCTTTACTGTTTGCCTTTTTGTATTAGAAAAGGAGTGAAACATTAAAAATAAGGAGCTCATTTTTTACAGTTGGTTCGAGAATCCAATTTGGTTGTAACATGTCGGTTTTTTTTAAGAAGTTTTCTCAGTAAGATTACGGTTAAGTAAAATTTAAAATTTGTTTACTAGATAAAATTGAACCAAAAACTTACGATATCACATTTTTGAAATTTAGAAAATGCACATTTAGGTTTATAATATTACACATTACTTTTCCTTCACCTTTGGTAGATGGCAGTTTATAATGCAGTTTTCTTTGCGTCACGCTATGCCTGTTAAACGAGGTTACAACTTTCCTGGTGGTACCTTTTTAAAGTTTAAAAATTAACTCTTTTAACGTATTTCTTTATATTTTAAAATATAGAAACAAAAGTCAAGTCTGCCTTGCAGTTTTAATTTTTTTTTCCTTTAACTTCTGTGTAGACGAAGTCGAATGGCCGGATGAGGAAGACTGGAACGTTCCGGAAGATGCCAAAGTCCTCATCACTCAACTCCTACGTCAACATCCTATCGATCGTTTAGGAACTGGAGGTGCTCATGAAGTTAAAGAGCATTCTTTCTTTGTTGGTATGGACTGGGAATCTCTCCTTCGTCAAAAAGCAGAGTTTGTACCTCAGCTTGATCACGAGGAAGACACGAGCTATTTCGATAGTAAGTGCAATAAGTGTGAAAGATACTTTGTAGTATGTGAGAGATGACTTTCCTATATTGGTTAAATTTGAAAATTACCTTTATATATGCAAGAGACTATCTTTGTATTGGTTAAAAGGTTTATCGACAGGACTAATACGCTTATATCAAGAGACTGTTTCACTATTATTAAAACACCATTGACTTGCTTTTGTGATTAAACAGTAAAGTGTTTTCAAAGAAATAGTTAAAACACCCAGGATAGGATTATACAGCTTAATAATCCAGGTTAAATAACGAGATGTTGATTTAGTTGCTAAAGCCTTTATTGCACAACTATCTAGAATACTATGTAGTAAACGATCCCTCCTGCACATAAGGTCGACAAATGAATTCTTTACATTTATCCACTGCTGTACTCGTTTTGTATAAGGTAACGAAACCATTAGTAATTTGTAATTGGCACCTTTTATGTAAGAACGACTTAAACATATTTCACAATGGGGTTCAAGGATGAAAATAAATGTCTTACACAATAAGTGTTATTGAAGAACAGTATACATCTATAATTTAATTAATATTGAAGAATGATAATACACCGATTATTTAGTTTATATTGAAGAATGTATGCTGAATATGAAAAAAAATGGTCTTCAATAAACAGAGTGTAGTGGATTAGGTTTCTCTTGATAGCGTTAATTATTTATGCACTTATTTAATGCTGTCACCTGATGTGTTTGCATTAATTAGTTGCACACGAGTTCTTGTTTAATTTATTTCTCGAGAAAAAAAAATTTTCTTGACATACTTAAAGAAAGTTTAGTTATTTTTAGATCTATTATACATGCCTATAATAAATTTAATTATTAAAATATACATTAAATCAGTGTTTGAATTATAGCCATTTAGCAATGTAACAAAAGAAACGTACCCTGACGTATATGTATGTAAAAACAGTTAATATTAACATCGAAAGGAAGAAGTGTGTTTTTAATAGCAAGTCCAAACTTACGTTGAAAATACATTTTAATTATTAAAACAAGCTCTTTACAAAAGAAACGCCGAATACATTAAAAGGATCGCTAAAAACCTAGATTATAATGTGTGATATAAGACATATTTTAAGTTTTTGTAACTGACTGCATAAGTAGGACCTACATCGGGATAGAGTTACACTATTTATCACTTACGTATGAATGTGTGTGTGTGTGTGTGCTGTGATTACAATCTCAATAATTAGTCAGTAATTAAATCACAAAAAAGAAGATTTGGTAATAGCTTTGAGTACTCCCAAATCAATGAAAATGTGAAACCATCATTGCTAATGGTTGAAGGATGTGATACCTGACGTTGGAGCAATCAGTACGATTGCTGAAGGATATGTGATATCTGACATGTGAACACTGTACGATTGTATCTAACTTGCATGTCTCTTCATAAGGGCCTGGCATGGCCAAGCGCGTAAGGCGTGCGACTCGTAATCTGAGGGTCGCGCTAAACATGCTCGCCCTCCCAGCCGTGGGGTCGTTATAATGTTACGGTCAATGTCACTATTCGTTGGTAAAAGAGTAGCCCAAGAGTTGGCGGTGGGTGGTGATGACTAGCTGCCTTCCCTCTAGTCTTATACTGCTAAATTAGGGACGGCTAGCACAGATAGCCCTCGAGTAGCTTTGTGCGAATTTCCAAAACAAAACAAACTTTTCATAAGAGCTAAGTCAGTGAGTGAAGTTTCGCTCTCATGATGTTTCTTCGCATGTATGATTTTATTAACAAGGGTTAAAATAATTGATATTTATGGAGCTCCCTCCACCACACCCATTTTTTGAACAACAGTAAAATTACCAAGATGTGCAAATTTTCCAGCTGTTTCGATAATGAACGTACGCAGCGTCTATCATGTGTTGATACATTGGTCTATTCCCAGCTCTTCCATAAAATGGTTATAGGACAAGTTCACATTTTTATCATCTATTGAAGAAATAGTAAAGTTGTAGAAGTTTTTAAGTTTATTGTTGAAACGTTGTTCGCTTGTTTACACAAGTTTTAACTGAGAGGAAAATACAATAATTTCTGAAACATACGAGTTGATAGTTACAACAAAGATAATTCGAAACTATTAAGCTGACAAGTTCAACAAATATAGCTTCTTAAACGGATGTCCCAAGAGGTGTACAATAAAAAAAAACATTTTTAAGCGGATAGTCCAATAAATACAAAAAGAATATCATTTTCAAACGAGTGATCTGAGAGATATAACAAAAAATACAATAAAGAATATTTTTAAATGGGTGAGTGGATTTTTAATTACTTCATGTTTAATTGTAAACTATATAATAACTGATCTGAATTTCCCTCTACTAATATAAAGTGCATTTAGTTCTAATCTTTAAATATGTTAACAAAATTACATATGCTCGTAAAATTATACTAATTACTTGCTTTTCAAAATGTATTTTAAGTTTTTGACCGTTGTTCGAAATCTGAAAGCAAAACATTGTCCCTTCAATGAATTTTCCTAAAATGGCAACTCTCTGACTTATTTCAGCACGAGCTGACAGATACAACCATGAAATGGAGGAATCAGAAGAGCTGGATGACACTGATGACAGCTCTTTGTTTAGTAGTTTCTCTTCTTGTTCCCCACAGTTCAGGAGAGTTTACTCCTGTTTAGAAAAGGAGCTAGATGAGGAAAACTTATTGAAAGTAAGATATATCATGTTTTCTCCATTTTGAATTAAACATTTACTATATTGAGTATTAAGCTTTTGAACTACATTTAAGTTTAGTTCTTGCTTCTTTTTATTAAGAGCAAAATAAATGAACGAGATATTTTCAACTAGGTTGGTTTGACATTCTTATCACCTTTTTTATCCAATACACTGTTCCATTTGCCTTAAATAACTTACCTTGATAACCATTTATAAACTAAAGAGTTTGCGCACTTTATATTAAAACGGTTTAGGATCCTCACTGCGTCGTTACAGTCATTGTCCATACCTCTAGTCATGCTCTTTCTAATGGCTGGTCATGGTGCAAGCAATGTAATCTCAGTTGTAAAATGCTCCGTCGTAAGGCTGTCAAAATCATACTACATTTAACGTACGAGAATAATGGCTTCATAGCGTTCATTTCAGAAATCTATAGGCTCTACGAACGTCGAGCAACTGCTGTAGATGTGACGTGTGTTGTTCTTACAGACAAAGATCATTCCTGATAATGCTAGAGAGAAGTGGGTGTATTTTATCACTGATCTTTGTGTTCGTGGTTTTTTACATGCTAGAATATATCACACATTGCTTACTGTGGCTTAGGTTACTACTATTTTTGTAGGTCTTTCAGTTGATGGTCCTGGTACTCCAACTTGATCCATATTTCTTTATATTCCATGACTGTTAAGTACAAGGTATATCACCGTCTTGGAAATTCTAAACCATGATATGAACACATTTTGCGCCGAATAGGATTATTTAATAAAACGGCATTTAATTTACGGTGATATTACGCTACCTACGAAACGACAAATCATGTCAAAATGTAGTTCTAATACATCTCGTTATGCCAGACTATATCGGAGGTGATCATCTCTTAACTTGCAGATGCGTATCTTTAAAATCATTTTCATGTAACGTCTCGATACCCCGTAGTTGTTATGTTGATTCAAATTCAAGGTCGTAAAGTAACGATCATTTGTCTAGTGTAGAATAAAAAACTTTCTCATGAGTGTTGCCAAGTTGTTAGAGCGCTCGACTCGTAATTCGATAGTCTCGAGTTCGAATCCCCATCATACCAAACATGATTGCCGTCTCAGCTGTGACTGTCTGTCCCTTTATTCGTTGGTAAGAGAGTTGTCCAAAAGTTGGCAGTGAGTGGTGATGACTAGCTGCCTTCCATCTAGTCTTACACTGCTATATTAGGAACGGCTAGCACAGATAGCTCTTGTGTAGCTTTGCGCGGAATTCAAACCAAACTAAATCGTGATTATTGTGTGTAATTAATTCTTTTTCATCGAGATTAAGAAACTTATAGTGACTGGTCCATTGCCTATGCGTCAAAGTGTAATAAGCACAATCGAACTAGCATTCGTAAAATGTAATTAGCATGTTTATTTACGTTCATAAAAGGGCGCAACTACTTAATATATTTCGCGTATAATATATGATAAACGATGCTACGCGTTTATCAATTGTGTATTAAATAATCATAAGTTATTACAACCTTAATTAGTGCATTCACTGTTTTAAAGGAAATTCACAAATAAATATAGTAATTTTTTTGTATTTATCACTTATATTGTCTAATTATATCCTTTACAATTCGTAAAATTGCACTTGCATAGATTTTGGCCATAAAATATGCGAAAATACATTGTAACATCTACACCTGTCATTATTTAATTGAGACACTGAAATAAAATTTTTGTGATTTTGTAGCTAGCCAAAGAAGAAAGCGCTCGCAAAACCGGAAGCAACACTGACATAAACCAATCCGAAAACGCCGAAACTGGAAGTTCTTCCTCAGGTGAAGCTGCTAACAGAAAAAGTGCCTCAACCCCTGACTTGTAAGTACATATTTGTCTCCGCTGTACCGTGGACATGAAGAAAGTAACCAATTGTGCTGCCATATTTTTAGTTGATTTTTAAACGAAACCGTACCACGTGAAATCATTTGAAGGAGTAAATTTTCCTTCAGTATAAAAGCATATTAATTGTGTTTATAGATCCTGTAAATTTGTTTTTAATTTGTTTTTTGAAATGTATTTTAACTAAGGTTTATAAATATGTACTGCCAATTGTTTTTATTCATATTTTATCAAAGTGACGTGCAGTTTTTGTTTTGTTCTTTACAAAACATCTCATCCATATTTGGCCTTGTTACTAGTCACTGATGTTTGATGTACGAATTGAATTCCTGATAACTTGGAAGGGCAATATTACGCAAGTGGAAAAACGTGAAAAATGGTAAAAACAAAATCCAACTTGAATGATGAGCCACCCTAAATATATTGAGAAGTTTATAATTAGGTGAACTCGTCAAAACCACCGCAGATCTTATTATATTTATTACATAGAAAAAAAGATTGATTTTGGGAAAGATGATTTTCAGAAATAGTTTGTAACTTTAGTTGATTCTGTTGTGCATTAGGTTTAATTTTGTAGTGATTAAACTCAAATATTGGATTTTAGTTTTAGAATATGGTGATGAGTGATATTTGGGAAAACTACATTTGTTATCAACTTTAAGAATTAAAAAATTATTTAAACAATCTGTCAGAAAAACGTTCTCACGGAGTTATGTTTAACAGTTTTAACGTGAAATATTTTTACTTATCATGGACTATGTGACCTTTGTTTGTGCTAACATTTGTTGTTTGTCGCAAAAATAGATTGTTGAACATTTAACACGAGTCTCAAACATTGTATAAAATTGAGTTATAATCAGTACTATGCCTTCTATTGTTTAACGTTTCTTTTATGTATACTTATAGAAACGTCAGCCAGATGTCGCCACGACACTCACCATCTCGTAAACTGAAAGAACATAAAAACAAACCCACTGAGAAGGACGATAGAAAGTTTAGGCGGAAGGAATTACTGCCTCAGTTGTCTGTTAGTACAGGGAAAGTATCTTCAAATGTTTCAGTTCCTTCTATTGAACACAAACCACCACCCCAGCCACCAGAGAACGAAACTGGTATTTCACAGGACTGGATGAAACCGAAGAAGAACAGCACTCCACTTTCGGTTTCACCACATATTCCAATCCCGTCAACATCAACTTTACCTATAGGAGCACGACAGAAGGAACGCTGGGTAACAAAATCAGCTTCTGCTTCCGGATTGTCATTGATAATATCAGAAGGTAAGTTAGTGATGTATTTGATTACGTCAATATGGAAAGAACCAATAGGATAAATTCTATTATTAAAAGAACTATTGATTTTTTTTTTTTTTTGCAGTAACTACACGCATACAACTGTACTCTTGTTTGTTTCTTAAGAGATACCAACTATACTTAAGAACAATGTGAATTTTGTGAGACAACTATACGTGGGATAATATATTTATTTCTCTACAAGTGTTGCACGTGATCATGACACATGAAACTGTCTTATGGAGATGTAACTGAAACTAATAAGTCAATCTTGCATGTAATTACTTGTAGAAATATTCAGTATAATCATTATAAACTGTAGTTACAACCTAAATGTTATTAGAGGAATTTATGAAAAATAAATGTAATTTTTTTAATTTTTAAAAAGTAATAGTTTTCAATTTTATTGAAACTAACCTGTGTTGTTTGCCTGAAAGTTCACATAAACTGCTCAAATCAGTTACTGTGACTGATCACAAATGTTAAAATTAGAGATATTTAGACTGGTAGTGTGTAGGATTACATAGATTAAGGTATAATGATCAAGCAAGGAAACTAAGAATGAATAATAGCTATTCAAATCAGGATTACGTAGGTTAAGGAATCATGAATGATCAAACCATAAAACTAAGGCTGAATAATAGCTTTTCAAATAAGGATTACTTTGGTTAAGGAATAAATGATCAAGCTAGGAAACTCAGGCTGAATAGTGGCTATTCAACTCAGAGTTACTTAGGTTAAGGAATAACTGTGCAAGTTCATATTACTATATCTGAGGATTTCTAAGGCTGATGAATTACAGCCCTTTGTATTCTACTTCCAGCTCCTTCAGATGAAGCTGTATCTCAGCCTGTAGCCCGTTCACCCGGGGGCTCCAGCACGAGTTCACGAGATACTTCACCTAACAGAGAAACGAGTCCATTGGCTCCACAGTTAAAACCACCAATCATAATCCGCAAAGGACCACGTGGGTTTGGTTTCACAGCTCGAGCAATAAGAGTGTATTTTGGGGACTCGGATGTATATACTCTTCAACATTTGGTGTCTGTAAGTTAATTCAACGCTGAGTCGAAGCCATTTATAAAAGCAAGTTAAATGGTTTAATAGAGGAAAACAATGCCGTACAATAAATGTGTGTACCAAAAGATAACGCTGTGATTTATCACGTATAACTTGTTATTCACAATCTACCCTGTCGTGTTTTATTTAAATGGTACGCTTTGGTCAGTGGTCAACATGTTAAAACCACTTATATAATTTTTAATTGTGGGTATTAGAAGTTAAACTCATGAACGTTTTTCCATAACAGATGGCAGTTCATCCGTAATTTTGCGAAAAACAACAACATATTCTGCTGTATAAGGCAGTTGCAATGTAAGAATTCTAGTGCGTATGGTAAAATGCAATATTATATTTGTTTCGGTTATGTTAGGCTTAAACAGAAGCAAAAAATTTGGGAGCACTTTATTTGCTATGATAACTATAATCGTAACCACTTAATTCAGACTTACAGAACAAATGAGTTTGTAGCACGTGTTTCTGTTTGAATCTATCTGACTCCAAGCTGAAGCTTGAGGGCAGATATAGCCGGAAGTGCTAAAAAAAATCTTTTTCTTCACCTCGTACGTAATTTTGAATATACGGGTAGGGTTAATATTAAAAACAATATGATGGGAAAAAATATTAAAATTTAGAAAAAAAAATACAATTTTGGCAAAACAAACAAACAAAAAATAAGAATTAGAAAAATAATAGTAATGGTATTAATAGTAATAATAATAATTATAGTAATAGTATTAATATTAACTTGAAGTAATCAATCAAAGGCGGAAAAACCGACGACTGGCATCACAATAACAACCATTGATATGGAACTTTGGGTCCTTTAGGGCAGCGAGGGATCTGCAGATCTTATACCAGGAATCTGATGTGAGTGTAAAGGGGGAGACCTCGAGAAAACACTTTCACTAGCAGATGCTAATATTGCCAGGAAATGCCCTACGAGACCTGGGAGAGGAAGGAAAGGATTAATGACCAAACTCACTTTTTTAAGTTTATGGTAGTGTACAAATTAGTTGAGTGAGGTTTGAGATAGGTAGAGCATCGAACTATGTTTTTGCCTTCGCTGTGGGAGGTCATGGGTTGATTAAAGAAAAACATAACGCTTTCCGTCATAGTTATATGCAAGTTTTTATTTCCCATTGAAAGGGGCACATGGCAACAGGTTCAAAATTTAGGGCGCATGCACTCTCCACAAGGTTCCGCTACCTACAGGTTGAAACTACTGTTAATGGATTAACGTTGCTGATGTGTCCGTGCACTCGAATATTTAGTTATGTACTTGTTTATGCCATTATATACATCTGTTATATATAATTAGCTTAATTAAGTTTTAATTCATTTTTGAGTTCTGTTTAATATACTTCAAAGCTAACGTCCGCAACTCGTACTAAACTGTAAGTTTCGTTAAATGTTAAAATATTAATGTGTTATAAATGTGTCTTCTCTTGACATACAAGACATCTGTTTATTTTACTTGTAAAAAAAACAACAACTCGAAACCTGTTAAGTCTATAAAACGTGCAATATATCTGAACGGTTGAATAAGTTAAAAATGTCAAGTTCTTTGAAAGCTTTAATGTTATTATAAATGTTGAAATCCTAACATACGAGCCTATCTTTTGTAATGCTTTAAATATGGCATAGCTTTGTTATAAGAAATGTCTTTTTGTGTTTGGTAGTTGTTGGAATATGGACGAAGTTTCTGTACACACAGTTAAATAAGTTTTGTACATCAGTTGTGGGTGATTATATCTGGCATTTCGTTTTTAAAATATTATAGTACTCAAATGCAAAGATTTGAATTGAAGTTTTAATGGATTTGTTTGTAAAATGCAATGTTGACAACTCGACAAATGGTGTTTCAGTTAATTTCCCTTAGAGCTTAAGTTATGTATCTCTGCTTTCTTTGTCAGGCCGTTGATAACAATGGGCCAGCCTTCGAGTCAGGATTGAGGCCTAGTGATTTGATTACACATATAAATGGTGAGCCTCTTCAGGGACTTGTCCATCATCAGGTACTTCAGCTGATCTTGTCTGGTGGAGACCGCATTACTATTCGTACAATGCCGTTAGAGAGTACTACCATAAAAACTGGTGGTCGTAAGAGACACCCGTCTTCCATTAAAATGGTTCGTCGACCAATTGTACGGAAGCGTTATGGCCAAGGAAAGAGAGATGCGCAATCTGATCGTAAAAGGAGAGCCACTCTCCTGAGAAGGTTGAGTAACAAACGAGCTAGTGCCGACTTGCAACATTTGGTTTCTAGATCTCCTCCTATGTTGACCACCAGCCACAGCCTACAGTCCTTGAGCAGAGGAGCCGAGATTGCTCCAGGATCCCCAACACGTAAAGGTCCACGATCTCCACCGGCTAACAGGCTCTGTTCGACATCCGAGTCTTCCTACTCCGCAGGTAATTCTTCTGGAAGTAGTTCCCCCAGTTCAAGTGTCCCTGGTTCCCCAGCAGGAACTGCCCAGTTCCAGCGACCAAGCTCTCTTCACGGTCTTAAACACAAGTTGATTCAGACCTTCCGCTCTCCTCGTCGGAAATCAGTGGGGCATGTGCCCCTTTCACCCTTAGTTCGCACACCTTCTCCTTCTTCTTTACATTCAACTTCACCTATACGATCACCTTCTCCTTTGGCTTTCCCCTTGGCCCATCATCCGGCTACCACATCACACAAAGTCTCTGGAAGCACTCTAACCCCCACCAGTTCAGGCAAAAAGATTTTCATGCGGCCCAAGAGCGCCGAGCCTGGATCTCCACTTCTTAGACGTGCCCTTTCTCCTGATCGGCTTCATTCCAAGTCATCAGATGTCAAGTTAAAACAAGGTAAACTAAAAAGAGAGTCTTTTAGTGGGCACACCTCCTCCCCTCTTGCTCTTTCCTCGACTCCTGCCTCAAATTTCCATCATCACTACACCTCAGCTGGTTCCTCTCTTGTTTCAAAACCTACTACACCCCTTTCTTCGTTTTCGCCGAAGAAGGTTTCCATTATTACAACTGAAAGATCTCAACTATCAGCGTCAAACGGACTGGTAAGTAGCTCAGAGACTTTTACTGATAAACAGCAAGATGAAAACACTAGAGTTGCATTTTCATCTAGTCATCCTAAAGATCTTTGCGAGCATGGACGATCAGGTGCAGTGCGTGAGATTCGTGAGGATACTTATCAACCTTATGGCTCTAATTTAAAGCTTAAAACAGTAGATGAAAGAAGTGTGGACAGTTTTGAAGGCGAGGAGCAACCTCAACCCCCTCATGTATTAAAAATATCGTTAAGTTGTGACTCCAAAGACAGAAGAACAGGAATTAGAGATCAAATTCTTCCTGTGCTAATTGAAGACGCTACTGTGCCACCCGATATTGCTCATCAAAGTAAGGAAGAAGAGTTAAAGCTGCCACCTATTGACGTTACCATGTACTTACCTGTAATTCCACACACAGTTGGCCAGAAAACGGTTGTTGCAGAGAAGTCGCCATCTTCGTCCGTTTCCATCACTACAACAAAAGATTCAGCTTCCCGGACCATCACCTCCAATGACAACCAGAATATAACAGTTTATCCACAGAAGAAAGATGACATTTCAACAGTCAAACTAACAGAAGTTAAAGAAGACGTTAGTAAATAACTACTTGATACGCCAATTAAAAAATAATCGTAATTATTCCGGAACCATTAAATTATTTTTAATTTATCCAATGTACGTGTAATTTGTGCTTGTAAATATCAAATTGCTTCTAAAGTAAAGTTAGGAAGTTTACACTTTTGATTTTTCTGTTTCATTTTACGAATGATGAAGATTTTTGAAAGTGTTTCCCTGTGTAATAATTATTGGTGTTACGACTGCACGTGTTACGGCTGACAGAATGTACTTGTATGCTTAGCCAAGTGTTTGACACAATATAATATTCTATATATTTAAAGTCTGATCTTGTAAATAGATGTGTTATATGTTGTATATATAGTAATTTATTTTTGTCAATTTTTGTTGTCGTTTTGAAGATTCTACGCTAGCGATCTTTGCTTATCGTAACTTTAGTAGCAGCAACGTAACTTAAACAATACTTATTATTCAATAACTACTTTGTTCAGTAACTTTCTATTTCTGTTCTTCTCTTTGTCTTCCACTCGCGTAATATTTCTGAAACTTCTATAAGTAAGAACGAAAAGTTCCTCGCATCATGTACGCTTAGTGTAAGATAGAAACTTAGTCACTGAAAGATATATCAGAAACTTTAAAATAGAAGTGGTGAGATACTCGAAAGCTATAAATAAGGTCATCGACTTCTACGTTTACTGTCAACCTTTATTTCTATAGTATAGGAGTTAGTGAATATGGTTTTTATATCTATAAAAGTGTAGATCTTTTAACTAGATACTCAATGGACAGTCATTGCCGTAAATAGAAATGTTTACAACAAAAATGTATACATTTCGTGCTTCAAAAACATTGTGACCATGTCACGTTAGTTAGAAAAGCTGAGATAAAAAATAAAACAGCCGCCAATAAAAGTAAGAAAAATGTACTTTAGGGGCCATTGACATATTTTAAGTGACTAATTGGACTTGTTTAATAAATGTGTATAGCTGTTAATTTATTTTAAGAAGTTTGTGGTAACATGCAGCTAAAAGCATGGACTAACAATTTTTGTTTGATTTACCACAAACAGGCTATGAATGAGATTAAAGCTGTCAGAACTCACTTCTGTCATGTTTAGTTCCGTGAAATATATTTTAGTTATGAGATCTCTTATCGAGTCAGATTAGGTCCAACTCATGCTAACATACTTAGTGTGTTGTTACCTATATATAGCATTTACTTATAGGAAATCTATTCTTTTAAAATGACTTTAATCCAAGTAAGTTAATTGTTAGCTCAACTATACATTTTAAATAAAAATTATGACAACACACGTGTAGAGTGTTTGAATCTGATTCTTGACTTGATCATTTCAGTGTGTCATGTGATATTTAATTACGTTATGCTGTTTCAACAACAAACTATTTGTCAGTTTCAAGAATGCATATGTGTCTTTTGATCAAATGTTTGAGCATATTAAATATAACTATTATCTATTGATTGTAAAAGTAAACTTAGTTTCATACCTCTGAAATGTTAAAACCCATTGCTGCTTGCACTTCATGTTACAAACTAAAGTCATTCCTTTTTCTACCTCAGTGGAAGGTTTTATTTGTAGTTTAAGCGACACGTACATGTTTTTAATATTTTAAAAAATATTCATGACCCAATTTCCATTAATATTCCTTTTTCATGACTTTAGCTTCTGTGTGGTATAAACGGAAAGTACTTTGCCGAATTTATTGTAATACCAGTGTATATGAATGTGTCGGCTATGGCGTTATTGTGTTTAAAAATGGAATTTCAGGTTAATTTATTTCGCTTACGGTTGTGTAGAATACAGTGACATTTTGGAATGAAAGAAGCTGAAACTACGTGATATTAGTGCTAAAAAAACAGCAAAATGAAGTGGATATTCTGATATTCTAGTTAATTAAAAGTAAAAATTTAAACGCAACTTCTATGCTTATCTAAATATTTTAGTGTGAAAGTTAAAATGTGTATTTTAACTTTTAATTAAATTCTTGTTAATAGACTGGTACAGATATGTAAACGCGTTGTTTAGAAATCGTGACAGCATGGTTTAAGTTCGAGAGCGACGTGTATTTTTTGTTTGAAGCTCTGAGTGTAAACATGTTGTTATCCGCATCTTTTACTATGCACGTGAAAATGTTCACGGTGAACAGTCACGTGGTTTGGAAGTTTTAGTTGTATGTTCATGTTAGTGCTTTTGTATGTAAAGCTGTGAACTCGAGGGATTTTGAGTCGTCGTAAGTTAAACATTTCAGCAACCTTAGAGTAGAATTTCTGTTTACTTAAACGAAATTATTTAAATTGCATTGGAGATAGATTTCCTCAGTAAAATTACCAAAACAGTGTTATTCCAAGTTACCTTGTTAAATCATATGTAGAAGGCGCACGTCTTGGTAATTGTTAATGAGCTTTTTACTCGATCGTGAGTAGGTGTGTTTCTTAAATGAAAAACACTGTTCTGGGAAAAACTAGGAAAATCCAAATGAAGAAAACACTTGGCAAATTTTGAGGAAGCTGTAATGTATGAGTCTAATATCATTTTAACCATTCTGTTTGTGACAATGGTATTATAATTATTTTTCAAAGGACTCGTGATACAAATGTATGAGTTTCGTTTACGTATGTGCGTAGAATTGTTAAGGGTTATGAAATTGTGATGTTTATTTTCCTGAATTCAGTAGATAATTATGAGTGTAAAGTCATGGTTTTGGAACTAATTACTGAGTGTTGAAAGAATATTGTAAAGCAATGTTATAATCTTTATGTAGTATTATTGCTACCGCTAGAGGACACTTTAATAACTTTATGAAATGGTTGCGTGTAAATGAACCAGTGATTAGTGAGGCGTTATAGTAACAGCGTGTAAAGTACTGACAAAAGTTTTTAGATGTATTAAGCCATACCTATGGAAATGATATAAAATTTCTGAAATTTGAAGTATCATTGTTTCATGTATGGTATTAAATGTCATTTTTAAATACTTATAAATTTATGTCTGATTTACTAAGAGCTACCAATCGAGCTACTGTATTTAAAGGTAGGAGCACAAAGCTACGGGATTTGGAAAGATTGCTGGTCTAATTGGTTATATTGCGTTTTCCTAGTTTTTCGTTTCTTTGTTTTTTTTTCACGTGGTGCATATAATTTGTTAGATCGTTTTGTTCTAGGTTTTTCTTAGCCTATTTTCACTATTTAAAAGGGCCGTTGATCAACGTACTGTTCTTTGGGTCCGAGAGTTCATGGTTTGCATTGCGTTAATTTTTTTGTTTTGCGATTGTAAGTGGGTTATAGGTGTGATGATGGTGTAATATCACTATTTGATTGTATTAACCCAAGAAGTTTGCTGTAACTGATATTGACTTATTATTTTCTCTTTAGTTTACTATTTAAAAATTAGGACCGACTGACTCAACTACCCTTTGTTTAGTCTTCTGCAAACCTGTGAAATAAAAACAATCCGTTATTTAAAACATTTGTCTTATCGACTTTAAAGTAAATTGTGGATACCAAATTTATGCTGTTTTTTAGTTTTTCTTTTAAGTTTGACAATTAATTGTTTTTTCTCTGTCCTCCATTGTTCACTTAGCTGTTATTTATTGCACACTTTCTACTGTCCTTTTCAGGAATATCATTGTCAGTTATCTTTCAATATTTTTTCATCACATTTTTAGAAACTCGCTGAGGAAAGTCTTTTGACTCCAATAACTTCCGTTCTGATAGGCGTATCTCTGCGTTCTTTTTAAAGATTAAGTCTAAATCTAGGAAATATCCAAGACCATTTAGTTCATCTGTGCATCAAGACTGAATTTAGTCAAATTACTCGTTCATGAGAAAAAAGCAACTGGCTTTATTGCGAAATGTCACCGCCTTTTATTGTGTTTTTCAGATCTGTAGAATTTTACAGATCAATAAATAGTTTGTGCTTTAAAGTACCACACTACGTAAAATCACGAAAGGACCATAAACTACTACTGTAATACTTTTAATTTTTGCTCAAAATTTGGAGCAGTTCACATAAACTGTGATTCTTTCATGTTCAAAGTAAAGAAGAAAAGCACGTGAAGAGCCCTCACACAACCTTACAAGATATTTTAAGTTTACACTCACCATATTATTGTTATTTGAAAACTTGCCAAGGTCTATCAGTCTGGACTAAAAATAAGAATTAATCTTCCTCCTTCAATCTGTTATATATGTTATATTTCTTGTAACTCATCGTAGTATTGTCTAAGATTTATGTATTCTAAAGACGACTGATATGGGTTTTAAATCTTTAATTCAGATAAAGTAGATAACATTATTTTAAAGTTTTAATACCATACCAGTCTTCTTTATAATACATATTTACTTCAAGTGAGTTTATGGTCGTAATGAATTGCCCAAATCTTTTGTCACCCATTTCTTTGTAAGATGTCTTTTAATTCTTAGCCCTATCCAGCTACCATTAAACGTATTCAATTTTTTTTTTTTTTTTTTTTAAGAAGTAACATAATCAGTTGTGGTTTTCAGCATTGTATTTTTGTAACATTTACACACACAAATATCTTCTACCACTAACCAGCAAACTTAAGTACCTTTTCGAAAACCAGAAAAATCTATAAGGACTGACTTACTGCCTGACGCACTGAGTATTTATACAATGAGCAACTGGATGTACAACTATTCAAAAAACATTAGTATTTGTTGCTGCATACTGATTAACTGGATGCACAACCTTTCAAAGAACATCAATATTTGTTACATTGTTTGCACAGATAACTGAAGATGACTTTGAACCTTGATACAGTACGTATTATCTTTTCCCAATTCCATAATAACAAAGTGTAGGACTTGTAACGCTAAATCCAGGGCTCAAGCCCTGTGGTAAACTTATTGTGTAGCTTTGTACTTAACTGCAAATCGTTCTCTTGTGTATTTCACCAGTTTACATATTTAGTTCTTACCAGTGCCCTCGTTCTGGATATTTTAATGATTTTCAGTTTTTGCTTGTCCTCGTAAATGATTTTTTTATATTTATTTTGCACCATTAGTTTGTCGGCTGAAAAGAGTTTTATGAATCTTGAATTCTAAACACATATTTGACTTTACCTTCATAATGAAATGACTGAATAACATAGTTTATTCTTTACCAGTTGACATTTATGTGTGTAGCAATCAGTGACTCCAAAAATCGTAGGGGTGTTTATAAAGCTTGAAACGAATATATTTCTCATATTCAGGCCGTGCTTTAAAAAAAAATGTAATTTATCTTTTAATAAAAGAATAATGAGCAGCTGGTGATAGTGTTAAGTTAACACGTAGATGTAAACTTTAACACCTGATTATAATAACTTGTATCTCCCATTGGATCAGCGGCAAGTTGACAGACTAACTACTAAATCGTGCAGTTCGATTTTCTATACTAGATAAATTGCAGATAGCGCTTTACACTAATATAAAACAATGTTATGTAATAAGATGACATTGAGGCGTCTGTATTTATACCGGGAGTAAATGTTCTTGTAGTTCTAAGCTAGAAAAGTGGGCTAATTACGTGTATTGTTTTATTAGAATTAGACTGTTTAAGCTATGACAAAAGAATCTCAATGATATTGCTGTTTTGGTTCATCTATTTCCACTAAACCTAACATCAATGAAAAAACAAAACATTTTGACTTGGAATTCGAATGGTCTGTTGAAAGGGTAGTAAAATTTACCAAGATTACTTTGAGTAAAGATGAAGTAACATAATAACTGAAGAGTTGGAAACATAATTATTGTTTTCGTGCTTTGTTTGTCAAACATAATGTTATCTTAAAACGTTTTTGTTTTTTTTAATGGAGGAAGAAAATACGTTTTAAGAATAGTGAACTTATAGAGTAGTACGGTAGTGTTATTGAAATGCTCTCCAAAGAATTGGAATGATATTCGTATTCAATGTTTCTAAAATCTTAGCTCTTTAGTATAATTACTGCAAAATATTAAACGCATATTTCCAGATATCTGAGCTTGTATAGAATTGTTTTGTACAGTTCGAAGTTTTGCTTGTATGTACATGTGAGTTTTATATCTTGTGTACAGCGATGTCAGTGAGCCTTAAAAGCTTTCTATGTGATAAATAAACTTGATTATGGTTGGGCATTTGGTTTTTGTGTTATCAGTTTGTGGTGGAAACTTTTATAAAATGTAAAAAGAATCCCCATGACAAGCCTGATACTCTCCTTTGTTAAGAAAATTAAGAAAAACAGTGACTCAAGGGCTTATAAAGCTAGAAACCGAGTTTCGATACCTGTGTTGGAAAAATTATAGCCTATTCAGTATCGTTATGCTTAACTTCATATAAAACGAATAAATAAAAGGCTTAAAAACTCTTCATCGTCAGCCCAAGTTTTTCAACACTTGGGAAAAAAAAGTTATTTTTCAGATTAATTTCGAAACGCCAGAATGGAAACGAAGTTCGTTTCTATTTAGCCTTTCAAATGTTAAACGTATGTTATTGATTCCACTTGTTTTTCTAACTATTTAGAAACATTCATCATTATAACTCGTATATTTTAAGGTTCAGATGTGGTTTATAGGTGAACGTGTTGGACTGCTGATCGAAAAATCCGGGGTTCTAGGTGTGATGCTGCAATTTGAGGATCTGGAGAAAAAAAAAGATTAACAATCTGTATTTTTGCGCTTAAAATAATTCAATAAAGTAAATAAGACCCGACATTGCCAAGCGGTTATGTCTTGTAATCTGAGAGCTAGGGTTCAAAATTCTCATTGCACCAAACATGCCCACCCTTTAAACCGTCGGAGCGTTATAACGCGACGGTCAGTCCCACTATTCGTCGTTAAAATAGTAGCCCAAGAGCTAGTGGTAGATGGTGATGACTAGCTGCATTCCTTCTGCTCCCCGCTAGTACAGCAGTATGTCTCCGGATTTACAACGCTAAAATCAGAGGATCGATTCCCCTCGGTGGGCTGAGCAGATAGCCCAATGTGGCTTTGCTATAAGAAAAACGAGCATCCCTTCTAGTCTTATACTGCTAAATTAGGGACGGCTAGCACAAGTAACCCTCGTGTAGTTTTGCGCGAAATTCAGAATAAATAAATTTGAACTGAAGACCGTCTTTTTGTAATACTAATCAATTATCTTCGGAATCTTTAATCACAAAGGATGTATACACCAAATGCCAATTTTCGAGAACGATGGCTATATTTCCGAGACAATGTTTTTTAAGTTGATACTCTTTAGTTGTGTGGCTGCTAGATGGCGAGACATGCCTATTGCACAATTTAATAAAACTGTTTTAAAACTTTCATAATTTACTTTATTTCCCCATTCCTGTTTGATAGAGTGGTATAAATTGTTTTTGCAGTATTAAACTCAAATTTGAAAATATTAAGTTTCTAAGCACTTAATAAAGAAAAGAATAATTTCTCTTGGATACTGTTACAAAAGTGAAATACGTAAACCAGAAAAAAAATGAAGGACAATCTTTTTTTTTCTGTTGACACTGCCTTGGCAAGGCCAGATAGTTAAGGCACTCAACTCGTAATCTGAAGATCGCCGGTTCGAATCCCCATCTCGCAAAACATGCTCGTCCTTTCAGCCGTGGGGCGTTATAATATCACTGTCAATCCTACTATTCGTTGGTAAAAAAGTAGCCCATGAGTTTGCGGTGGTTGGTGATGACTAGGTGCCCTCCCTGTAGTTTTACACTGCAAAATTAGGGACAACTAGCGCAGATTGCCCTCGTGTAGTTTTGCGCGAAATTCAAAAATAAACGAACAATTGCTGATAATTATTCTCCAGTTTTTTACCGTTTCCCGCCATATGTCATCCAAACCATAGAGTAATTTTTTTCATCAGTAAATTCTAATACTGATTAGTTTTCGTAAAATAATTTAGTTATTTTAATGTTCTAAAACAATTCTAGTGTTTTGTTTTCGAAATAGAAGATAATTTTATTTTATGCCTCCCAGTAGCTCAACGGTATGTTTGCGGACATACGACGCTAAAAACCGGTTTTCGATACCCGTGGTGGGCAGAGCACAGATAGCCCATTGTGTAGCTTTGTGCTTAATTCAAAACAACAACAACAACAAATCTCACTTTATAGCATACAGCCTCAATCATTGGAGACATCCAACATTTTAACAATTCTACGCTTTATAAAATGTTTGCAAGGATAATGATTTAAACAAATAGTCATCACCGTCACACTTATAACAGCTTTAATTATTTATTTAATATAAAAAATACTGTTCCTAATAACGCTAAAATGACCTTGTGTGCACTTCACCTACGCACCAAAATTCATATTTGACAAATTTGTAGTTGGTAAACGTCATCTCTTCACGTTCTAAACAAGTTTCCAAAAGATAAACTCACCTTCCCTGGTGCCATGTTTTTATCTGAAATTTTTCTCAATTCCTTTGGTACAGTATTGTGTAAAAATGTTAGGAAAAATTAGATTTCAGGCTACTTTTAAAGAACAATAGAAGGTAAATCGTAGGTTAAACAAAAAAAATCATTAACCTTCATATTTAGTACACCATAAACTTAGTGTAAATGCTTGTTTCTCCACCTTTTGTTTAACAACTGTAGACAGTATTTTAGGCATTGTTGCAACATATTTAATCAAAGTGTCCTTTGATGTATCTAATACACTCTCATAAAGTTTGTTTGATGGTAACTTTTGATTTATCATGTTTTTGATCTATCATATCTCAATTCTGCTCAGGTGGTTTAAGGTCAAGGCTCTGTGCGGACCATTGCGTTATTTTTATTACAACCTCAGCCTTTTTAGCTTAGTAATTTATGCATAGATTGGAAAAGCGGTTGGAATCATTGTACTCTCTTTTTACCAATAATACGCAAACCACTGGGTATACCATGATGGATCAGTATTTGATGATACATGCCCTTGTCTATTATTCCATCTATTTTACAACTATCTTCTGTCGCCTCAGCAGAAAAATAGTCCCAAACCATCATACCGTGTTTTACCATGCTTCGTGATAAGTGTTATCCATTGAGGTATCTTTCACTTTTCTTCGGCAGGACGTACAACTTACGCTTTGATCCAAGTAGTCCAGTTTTTTTACGTTTTAGTAAACTTCAGTTTCTTGACAATATCTGGATATCGAAGTAAATATTTTTTTTAACTGCTGCATGATCAGATATTCCATTCTTGTCGAGTCTTCTTGGTACTGTATATCTGAACACTTTTCTGTCATTTGGTCCATGGTTGTTTATCTCATGGCTAAGATCACGAACAGTCTTCCCTCTCTCCCGAAGGCTACATTAACATAAATTAAGTACTAAACACGAGTATTGTTGAGTTTAAGTGTTCTGACAGTCATCCCTCTGTCCCGAAGGCTGCATAAACATAAATGAACTATTTGAAATGAGTATTCTTGAGCTTAGGTGTTTGTGACAGTCTTCCCTCTATTCCGAAGGCTATATAGACATAAATGAAGTATTTAACATGAGTATTGTTTAGTTTAGGTATTCTGTCTCTTCCTTTCCTATTTTAAATTTCTCTTTCTCGGTCTTACGATCTTGTACTTGAAAGTGTTTGGGGACCATTATAAGTCTGCAACAATTTGTCGGATATTCCAACCAGCATCACGTTAAAGATTTCATGCGAGTATCTACTCTACTAACAATTGTCCATGCATTTTGGGTCATGGTGTAACAGCAAAATTTAATATATAGGATTAAACACTGTTTTCATCAGCGTTTATTTATGGAGTATACACCTGTTCTATATGCTATCTTTTTTCTATACAGTTAATACACTTAAAGGGATATCACGACAGTTATTTCAGACCATAAATTAAGGCGTGCGCTTCGTAATCTGCGGGTTCGCGCCAAACATGCTCGCCCTCCCAGCCGTTGGGGCGTTTTAATGTGACGTTCAATCCCACTTTTCGTTGGTAAAAGAGTAGCCCAAGAGTTGGCGGTGGGTGGTGATGACTAGCTGCATTCCCTCTAATCTTACACTGCTAAATTAGGGATGGCTAGCACAGATAGCCCTCGAGTAGCTTTGTGCGAAATTCCAAAACAAACAAAACAATTATGTTCGTTCAAGTGTAACAGTTATTATCATGCCCTTGGAAATTCTAAAGAATGATAACTTTTTTCACCCTGACTCATTACATTGCTAACAGAGATCAGTAATGCATTACCACAATGTTGAAATTTATTTCTATAATGGTATGGAAGAATTGGCCCCATGAACTGAAAAAAATGATAAAATATTCTCTTGTCCTTACACTTATTTTATATTTAACATATTAAACCACTAAGTTTTGCAGTGATGTATTGTGAGTATCTAAGCAAAGAGAACTTTAAAAAAGAAAAGAAGCGAGATACCATAGAATGGGTCAAATGTCTTGTGGTGGGAGAGTGTATAGTACTGATTGAAGTTGGTAAACTGTAAACTTGAAAACTAGCTTATCGAAAAAGACAAATGGCTTTTACTTATTCAAGGACGGGTAAGCATAGATATCTCCTACCCACTTGCGATCAATACACACAGAAAAATTGGAAAAAGAACACATGTTTGCACCGCATTCCTTATTTTTCTTCTGACATGAACAAAATTTCATTGTACCTTTCTTTTTGTTTTAGAAGTTTTAAAAAAAATAAGACGAAAGAAAACAATCTTTCATGCGTAATTTTTTTACATACACTCCATATTCAAACATGTTGTAACGATTTATACTTTTAAGTTGATTCTTATTGAATCATTTGGTAAAAAGAAAAGAAGATCATGAAGTTCATCTCTCTTAAAGAAGCGTTTTATTTCAAGACTACAGGTTCCACATGTCCATACTGTAAAAGGACCACTAAACTAACTGTAGGCTAAGCTTGACAAATGAATACCATCTCAATGTAGATTAGTTCCCAAAAGCTCAACGGTAAGCAAAAAGGATTAGAAAGCTACAAATCAGGTTTCGATACCTGCGGTGGTCAGAGTGTAAACAATCTATTGTTTATCTTTGTGTTTATCAAAAAACACATAAATATATGTTTTACTAACTAGTTTTTCGTATCTATAGGTACTTATTGCAACTGGTACTTGTTTGTAAACGTAAGCTCAACATTTAAATGAGTTTCCTAAACATTCAAGAAAACTCCAAACGTTAGGCCATCTGGTTACCACCTCTCACTCACCAGTAAAAGAACCGCGCTTGCACTTTGGGGGCTGTGGGTGAGTTATAAAAGTTATGTTAAAATCACACTATTTTGTCTCACAAGTGTTGGTGGTGGTTAGTGATACAAAGCTGCATCAATGGATCAAAACTGAAAATGGCTAACGTAGCCACCATTCGTGTAGTTTTATGTATATCCAGCAAACTAAAATAATAATATATGAATGTTCCATAATTAAAAATAATGTAAACATATATAAGCATAAGCATTAGTTGACAACACCCGTCACAATCATTAATTGTTTGGCCAAGCGTGTTCAGGCGAGCGACTCGTATTCTGAGGGTCGCGGGTTCGCATTCCTGTCGCGCCAAACATGCTCGCCCTTTCAGCCGTGGGGGTGTATATAATGTGACGGTCAATCCCACTATTTGTTGGTAAAAGAGTAACTCAAGAGTTGGCGGTGGGTGGTGATGACTAGCTGCCTTCCCTCTAGTCTTACACTGCTAAATTAGGGACGGCTAGCACAGATAGCCCTCGTGTAGCTTTGCGCGAAATTCAAACTAAACTAAACCATAAAACTTAATTTTAATGTATTATTTCGAGCAAACTTAAGAGTGCTTGTTATAAATAAAACAATAAAGAATTCGCAGTAGCCGCGACACTTGAAAATCTTTTTAAACAGGATTAAAATAAATTAATCTATGAGACCTTCCCCTCTCCTTTATACAACTGTATTTTTCTACATTAGCGATTTTAAGCATGCCCCCCCGCTAGTACAGAGGTAAGTCTAAGGATTTACAACTCTGAATCAGGGGTTCGATTCCTCTCGGTGGGCTCAGCAGATAGCCCGATGTGGCTTTGCTATAAGAAAACACAAAACCAAGCGTGGGGTACGTGTATAACAGATTCGATTTTATTTCTTATCAGTATTTTTACTGATCCACCACCAAACTTAAACGAAAGGTTTTGATCTTCTGAATTCCAAACTGTAATTAGATCTCAAATATGTCAAGATATAACAGGGCTATGAGCTAAAAGTTTGTATGTGAAAAGCTCAGAATCGATTTATGAGCCGCTAGTCGTCCCCAATTTAGTGGTGTAAGACTAGAGGGAAGGCAGCTAATCATCATCACCAATCGCCAACTCTTGGGCTACTTTTTTTACTAAAGAATAGTGGGATTGACCATCACATTTATGAAGCCACCACGGCTGAAAGGACGAGCATGATTGGTGCAACAGGGATTCGAACCTTAAATTACGACTCGAGTGCCTTAACCTCTTGGCCACGCCGGGCCTTCAATATAAATGACGACTAAAACTATTTGTCTTTATATCCTTTTCAAACACCCATCATGCTATAAAAAATCAAGTAAATAGTGTCTAACTTTGATACATTTTAACTGTTTGTTTTAGTATTTTAGCTACTGGGCTTTTAGCGTATAGTTGTTACTAATTTTATATTTATAGACGAAAGAGAAGACAGATAGTCAATAGCTCTCACCACCAACGTTTCAGCTACTCTTGTCTCACCGAAATGTATGATTTCGTTGTCACGTCTTGGCGTACCCACGATCTCGAAGTGCGAAGCGCATTTTAATGGTAAAGCGATACGAATCGTGAACTTTCAGATTTGGAATCCATGTTTGTTAATCTTTATGTCACGCTCGACCTTTGTATTATTAGAAAAGTAAGCTCTGTGTGTGTGCGTATAAATATATACCAAGTTTCTTAAAATTTACGAGTCGCGAGCACGGGATTGTAAATCATTACCAAATATTCTCAGCTCTTCAACCATGAAGCGTATTACAAGGTGTTGGCCAATCCAACTATTCAGCGGTAAAGAATAGTCCACCAGTTGGTGGTGGGTGCTTTCACCATCGCAAATACCCTTCGTCTAGTTTGCCACTAAAATTAGGAACATAAACAAACTTACACTCAGTGGCCACTTTATTAAATACACCTATCTAGTACTGGATAGGATTCACTTTTGCCCCCAGAAAAGCCTGAATTATTCGAGGCATGGACTCAACAAGGTGCTGGAAACATTTTTTAGGGATTTTTATCCATGCTGAGTCGATCGCATCAATCAGTTCCTGCAGATTTGTCGGTCACATATATATATATATATGCTGCGATCTTCCGATTCCACCTCATGCCATCTATCGAATTGAGACCTGTGGATTGTGCAGGCCACTAGACTACACTGAAGTCATTGTCATATTCGTGGAACCAACTTGAGATGATGCGTGCTTTTTTCTTAAAGTGCATTACCTTGCTGGAAGTAGCCATTGAAAAACGGATAGACTGTAGCCATAAAGGTACGTACATTTTCAGCTACAATATTCGGGTAAAACGAGGCTTTCAAATGCGGCTCAATTGGTATTAAGGGGCCGAATGTGTGCCAAGAAAACATTCCCCTCAGAATCACACCACAATCACCAGCCTGTACTGTTGACACAAGGGAGAATGGATTCATGTATTCATGCTGTTTACGCCAAATTCTGACCCTACCATCTATATGTCATAGCAGACATCGAGATTCGTCAGGCTGTATGATGTTTCTCCAATCTTCAGTCATCAAGGTTTGGTGATCCAGTGCCTACTTCCTGTTTTCAACCGACAAGAGTGGAACCAACGTGGTCTTCTGCTGTTGTAGCCCATCCGCTTCACTCTTCGACATGTTCTTCATTCAGAGATGCCCTTCTGTACGCCACTGTTTTAAAGAGTGGTTATTTGAGTATTTGTGGCCTTCCTGTCAGATGGAACGAGTCAGACCTTTCTCCTCTGACTTCGCTCATTAACAAGGTGTTTTTTTTCTCACAGAACTGTCGTTCACTGGATGTTTTTTGTTTTTCACACCATTCTTTGTAAACTCTAGAGACTGTAGTGCGTGAAAATTCCAGAAGGTCAACAGTTTCTGAGATTCTGGAACCATCGTGTCTGAAACCAACAATCATTCCACACTGAAAGTCGCTTAGATCACGCACCTTCCTAGTTTCAATGTTTGATGTTTGGTCGAACAACAACTGAACCTCTTGGCCATGTCTGCATATTTCGTATATTGAGTTGCAGCCACATGATTCACTAGCTAGCTATTTACATTGAAGAGTAGATGTACCTAATTAAGTGGCCCTGAGTGTATACTTCTCTGAATTCTGAGTACTACGCAAACTATTATTGATTGTTAAGTAATACTGGAGATAAATAAGGGAACAAAATATAAATGATGTTATAAATACTCTGTTTGTCTTTAATTGAACACGAGAAATTTGTAACAAGATAAGTTAAAGTCATTGTATATTACATGTACAATTAGATAAATGTATTTATTAAATTTGCTTGTATTTTCTATTATCATTGCTAAATTATTATTCCTAACAAAATTCAAGCCTCAGTTAAGGCTGCTAATGTATTAAATTTCTTCAACAGCAAAGTTCTGAAAAGGACTGAGTTAGTTGTATTAGTAGTCGGAATTCGATACTTCCTATCAGTTGGATCTAGTTATAGAATCATAAAGATATTTTCTAGTTCGTAAATGTAAGCCAACAGTTTCCAAGTTGGACTATTTTGTTTTCTAACTATTCAATAAGAGCACAAAAAAAAATAGTCCCCCGCTGGTACAGCGGTAAGTTTACGGATTTACAACGCTAAAATCAGGCGTTTGATTCTCCTCTGTGGACGCAGAAGATAGCCTGATGTGGCTTTGCTATAATAAAAACACAAAAAACTATAAAAATATGGGTAATAATATGTTATTCTAATAACTTGGTGTCAATACTTTCGCGACAGAAACCCAGCAGCGACATTACACAGATAATTAAGAAAAAAAAGAGGGTAAAAAATTAAGCTTTCTTTAGGAGCTGAAGACCAGGAAAGTCCTCCCATAGCCAAACAGCAGAGTCTCTTAACATAGTTTTTGTATTTTTCTTACGTTACATCCTGACATGCGAAGCAGTTCTTTGATCAATAAATTTATATATTTTTATTCTTTCCATATCTTGATCACTAAAAGTTTTTTTAAGAAAAAGGTGAACTTATCGTTTTATGACGTCACAGAATATGCTGTATGTTTGTACTATCTCTACCATTGTCTTTCGGTTTAATTACAGAAGACAACAGATCGAATGAACTTGTAGAAATAAAGCGCAAGAGAAAAAAATCGCAAACTTAATCAGAAGCAAACATATTTTTCTATGCATAAGTAAGTATCTTTTGATTTTTTTCATTATAAATGTTGTGATAATTTTGGTAAACTTATCCAGCCTTATTATTTCACACATACTAAGTAAAATAAGCCAAGTTGTTAAGTACTTATTAGTCTTTTTATTTATTGAATGAATATACTGTTATTAGCGAGTTTACAAAACTGACACTTGTCAGGAAGTTAGTTTCCACCTGAAAGTACCACAATCGGATAGGAAGGAGAAATTTTAATGTCATGACATCAGGATTTATTGCAGTTTTAGAATCACTAATATGCATTTTAGTTCTTGCTTAGACTCCTGGGTTTATTGAGTTCAAGACATTTTCTGTATGTAGACGTATCCATAGTCAAGAGCAAAAATTTAACAAAAAGATTGAAATATTCTGTTTTTGAATTTCGCGCAAAGCTACTCGAAGGCTATCTGCGTTAGCTGTCCCTAATTTAGCAGTGTAAGACAAGATAGAAGGCAGCTAGTCATCACCACCCACAGCCAACTCTTGGACTACTCTTTTACCGACAAATTATAACGTCCCCATGGCTGAAAGGGCAAGCATGTTTGATGCTACAGGGATTCGAACCTGCGACCCTCGAATTACGAGTCGAACACCTTATCCCACCTGGCCATGCAGGGTCTAACAAAAAGAGAGAGTTGCATGGTAGAGATCTCAAGTCTAGAGAATATCGTTCTCAGGACATAGGACTTTCACCAATGTTGTGAAATTGCATGACATCAGTCAGCCTTAAGTCACCGACCTAAGGAGGTTTACTAGCTTCCATAGAACCCAGACCATTCGAGCAGACACTTGGGACTGATATTGAAAAAAAGGGAGCATAATTGATTGAGGGTAACCAAAGTGGAAAATCACCTGGTGAATACAATACTAAACTAAACTAAACTAACGTGGTAGGGGTTCAGTTTAGAGAGAGAGAAATCAGAAAAGTTATCTCCCCAACCGGGGTGTTCAGGAACATTGTGGTTCCTCTTCGTCCCCTTTCGTGGATTGTTATTAAGATTAAGTGTTTTTTTGTTTTGTTTATTTAGATAAATTAATTATTGTTATTTTTCTTGACTATTTGGGTGGAGGATGTCTCTTCTAAATGTTGTCTTGGGTGGAGGCAAAGACAGCAGCGGAAGGGAAGACCGGGACCTGTCCCGAAAGGAAGAGGTTGAGCAGATGTGAACATGAATATTATTCAAATCCAGATCAAAATTCAAACGGCACGATTCAGGGTCTGGCAAAAGAGTTGCCTGGGCTGGGATCTATAAATCCAATGCCTGAAGATTTTGATGTGGGGGGAAACGGGAGTGCCCCGAGAAAACCCACATGACACTGATGGTAGTTCGTGATAACAGTAGTCATTTCGAACTGTATTATGTGTGACTTCGAATAGCTCGTCATTATGTACATCTGGACCAAAGACTGGCTGCCCATATTGGTGCAGAAGATCCTGTTAGTATTATTCATTTATCACTGTTGACGTTGGCAAGCATCTACTTTGAATATTCACCGGATTTATGAAAGGAAGAGATTTTGACTTGGAACACCTTTGCTTGTGAATGAAGCCATGCATATTATGCCTCTGATATCCAAATAGACAGCTATAAAAGACCTAGATTAGTTCCTAAAACATTTTAACTAGCCCACAATTTAAATTAAATGAACTTGGAATCAGAGGGAGCAATATCTAGTATTGACCTTAGACCAGCCATCCTTTAACACTTTTAAACATATCGATGATGGTAATCTTGTCATGAGAACACAATTATATAAAATCTATATCTCTGATTCAATCCAATGATATGTTGATTTAGCAGCTTGGATTAGGTTGGATAGATTCATACCTAATACTCTTACATGCTGGTTCTATAATATATAAGTCACAACAGCTGTTATTACCTCTTAAGTTCTAACCTTCCTGATGGGGGAGAAAATACTGTATAAACTTTTCTGGTGGTCTTTGATGAGCCAGATGATAAGTCACTGTAAATAAAAGTCACTACTAACTCCAATCGATATACAAAATACCAATATAGTTTTCTATTCAATATAGATGTGATTAATTATAAAACTATGATTGCCAAGTGATTGGAAGATTTTAACCAAATGTGTAGCGATCCTTGCTTTTACAGCCCAGAGTGGTGACATGAGATAAGGTGTATACAGTATCCATTACTGTTACTGTTTGATGATCAATATCTGGGGAATTGTTTTAAAGCTATAAGGTGATACACACTCTAATGTATGTTTTATGTAGTATGACTTCAACTTGATTAAAAGCTCTAATGGTCAATTCTTTAAAGACTGTAGACCAAAAGAGGGTTACGAACCTTTATCTTTAGATATGAAACTGATGAGAGGGGGGGGTAATGTGAATGTAATGTATGCTGTAGTCACTATCATATAAAATATAAGACAGCCAATGGTTCAAGCAACCAGTGAATGAAAGGAAATAGCATCCTTTACTTCATGAGTCATCGAGTAGTAGTTACTGGCTGAATGTATGAACTGTTAAGTTTCATTGAAATTTAATACTGTTGCTGATCTAGACTGAAAAGAAGTGACATTCCTCCTCGCATTCCAAGCGTATCATGTAGATTTTAGATGTGTTACATTGCAGAATTATCACTTGAATACCAAAGGTTATGATGATCACGTGGCTAAAAGATCAGTAATTGAAAAGGATTTGTGATCCCTTGCTTTTGGAACAAATGAGTGAAATTTCTGACAAGAAATATAGTTTTATGTGTTTATAAAATCATACTTACCATCTAGCTGAGTGTTGAGAACTTTCAGAGCATATCATCCGAGACTCACTAAAGGTTTCATTGATCCTCATGGAAAATACACTAGAGTTACAAACAATGATGAAGCCTAATTTTCTATGATTGTTCATTAATGTAATGTATTAGCAGCATTAATCATAAGGCGAATTTTACCAGTGATTATTTAATATATGAAACAGTATAGGTAAATCCGTTGTATTTGAAATTGAGACCAACTATAGTTTTGAATAACTCGAACATTACCAAATAGGTCCATAAAGTAATTATAGGCAAGTTTGTGAGCTACTAGAGTACTAGATGAATCATAATGGTAGTGTAAGTATATGTCAATATATTTGCTGTTGTTGTTGTCTTGAATTAAGCACAAAGCTACACAAGGGGCTATCTGTGCTCTGCCCACCACGGGTATCGAAACCCGGATTTTAGCGTGTAAGTCCGTAGACATACCGCTGAGCCACTGGGGGGGGGCAATATATTTGCTTAAACATATAGTAGAAATATTACAAAAAGTTCTTCATGAGTGTTTTAAGAAATATTATACAAAGGGGTATGGACGTAAATAAAAAGGAAACAAGAATGAAACAATGAGAGTATAGAGACAAAGGATTTGATTTTGGTATTACGGGTTCTAAATATGAGGATAAATGAATAACTTGAAATATACCAGTGCTATTTTCATTAACGCTGAGATACAGTTTCAATTTGGTATTAAAATATTTGGTAACTGGAGGATATTTTCGTGGACAAGAAGAAAGTAACACAGAGAAAAATATTGCAGCTTGGGCTGGGTTTTTAAAGATTACAATTTTACCTAATGTTTCTCATTTCAACTTGTTCAAGTTGAAATTTTAATAATTAGATAGAATTGTCATTAGTATATAAAATTCACAAATACTAGTTTAGATATCCTAACGCTCCCAATGTACAGCGGGATGTTTGGTGTTTTATAAAGCTTGAAATCAGGTTTCGATACTCGTGTTGGGCAGGGTACAAATAGCCCATTGAGTAGCTTTGTACTTAATTAAAAATAAAACAAAGACATCTTAAGAAGTGCATACCCTTGGTATAACCAATGATTTATTCGTCCATGCTAAAAATGTTTCCAGTAACTCACTTGGAAACTAATCAGTAAAATTTGTTGTATATTATGAGACACAGTTGAAAATACGAAAATACAAACTAAATGTATTAAGAGAAAAAACTTGTACATCTTGGTCATAACTATTACACTATTTCTGAATGGAAAAAAGTTCCTAAGTCAGTGTTTCATATATCAAGTAGTCTCGACCTTAGTTCCTCCTACTGAAACTGATGTCTGTGTATATGTCAATCAGATAGTAAGTATATTAGGAATGAGACTTAATTGATGAGTTTGGCTTGTGTATTCGAGTAGTCTGATAGAAACAACAGAGGGCAGCATAACCACGAGATATCTAGTCCTGTGAAAAACCCAGTACAGTCCGAATATTGGGAAGTTCTCTTATTCCTGAAAATATCTTCCATAGGCAAAAATACACATGAATACATGAGAAGCCTGTAGAAGAGTTTTTGCACAAGTCTATTATTAATTGTAATAAATAAGATTTATGGCCCCTTAACAACATTTTTTAATTGAACATTTGAACATTTTTAACTCAATCAACCTTTGCATTTGAATTCAGACTTTCAATATTCCAGGTCAAGTTTTAGTTACAGTCAGTCTCTCACTTTAAACTATCACTCAACTTTACCTTAATAAGCATCCCTACGTTTCAGTTTTGTTCCTTTTTTACTTCAGGTGTTCTTTCATGGATTAAGTGGATTCTACATCAACTTATAAAGCACCACAACTTCTACATAATACCCAAGACTTCATCTACGGCAAAGAGTATGAAGCCATTATGAATACAAGGTAATTATAGATTGATATCCACCATCAGTAAGCCAATGGATGAAGACACATTGCTTGCCCACACATCCAGTTTGGGAGAGCTCGTGAAAGTAGTGAATGATATGAAATTGATGCCTTCCATTGCTGCGTTGTCTGCAACAACTGTTTAAAGTCCAAACGGCTGGTATGGATATAAACACATTTATTGATAAACAGAGAACAACATTTCGACCTTTCTTGGTCATCTTCAGGTTAATAAAGTCCAAAAACCAC
Source organism: Carcinoscorpius rotundicauda (assembly GCA_011833715.1). Classification (NCBI taxonomy): domain Eukaryota; kingdom Metazoa; phylum Arthropoda; class Merostomata; order Xiphosura; family Limulidae; genus Carcinoscorpius; species Carcinoscorpius rotundicauda. The sequence goes on along the minus strand of CM022399.1, from coordinate 51,660,092 downwards.
TGGGAAGTCCGAGTAGGTTGATTACCAGATTCAACATCATTCCAGCTGGGTAAGCCTAGTGTCAAAGTGGCCTAACAGCAGGAGTTGATATTGCCCAAGAAGGCAAAGACAGAAAATTATTGGGTCTAGTAAATTATCCATTCGTTAATTGGAGCAGTACCATAAGGTAGAGATGCCAGATGTTATTGCAGATTTTCAGCACTAGGTACATTTCAAAAAGTCAAGGAAGATGCCCCCGGTACGTCTGTGTACTTACAATTTTAGAAACCGGATTTTGATACCCGTGATGGGCAGAGCACAGATAGTCCATTGCATAGCTTTGTGCTTAACTTTAAAAAAATAAATCAGGGGAAAACAGGGGAAGAATAACATATTGTAATGAAGACGGTTGAGGAAACACTGATGATACTTTCTCGGTAATTCGATAATCTACTCACGTTTCTAAACTTCTTACCTATCTATTCCCTAGAACCAGTGCCTAGTAGTTAGAGTTCTTGATTCCCAATCCGCTGTTTGCAGATTCGAATTCCTGTCTCATCGATCATTCCCATCTTTTAGTCGTTGGGGCGTTATGATGTAACAGTCAGTCCCACTGTTTGTTGGTAAGAGAGCAGCCTAACAGCTGGCGGTGATTAGTGATTACTAGATATTTTCCCTCTAGTCCTTCACTGCTGAAGGAGAGACGGATCGCTCTCGTGCAGATTTATGCGAAATTCAAGACAAACAAAGAAACGATCCTTTTATGTAAAAGTAAACTTTATGTCTCCCAGAGGTTTATCGGTAAGACTGGAGACTTACAACGCTGAAAAGTGAGTTTTAATACCCGTGGTGAGCACAGAGCAGATAGCCCATTGTGTAGCTTTGCGCTTAACTTCAAACAAACTCAGTGTGATGAAAACGCTTTTTGATAATACCAACTTGCTTAAACGAATGTTAAATTATGTATTGGCCATGCATGCCAGTAGGACTTTGAAATACCATTATATTGTTTTGATAAATTTAATACAGGAACAATACCAAACCCTCTAATACTTCTAAATACTTGAATCAAAATCCTTTCTAATTATTCTTTACTCCTAAGAAAACAACTCGGCAAACTTAATACCCTTTTCATAACTTAATTATTTAAATTATAAATTATTTCATTAGTCTATCGTTGTACTATTCATATGTTTCCTGTAATAAGAATGACCTAATTTAATCTATCTATTCAAAACTACGATAACCTTCTTGTTATTAAATTCAAAATTCATATACTAATTCGATCTACGAATTTAAGCCCTCCTCTTAAACGCTAAAAATACCTAGGGTGGGCACAGTGCAGATAGCCCATTGCGTAGCTTTGTGCTTGACTACAAACAAAATAATTCTACTGATTATTTTTTACTACAGCTAAGCACTTGTTACACATTATAATTTTACTCGAACGGGTCTCCGATTTATTATGTTACATACGTTACGTATTACGATTTCAAACAGCTGGAAATTTTAATTTAGAAGTTAGTTAAATGGAGTATGAATTAAATTTATGACATTTGCCAACAAGACTGATACAATTTTGCTTCGAAATACGAAACTATTTTAATTTACAAACAACAATACAATTTATAATAACCGTTTGTTTGGAATTTTTGTAGAAAGCTACACGAGGGCTATCTGCGCTAGTTGTCGCTACTTTAGCAATGTAAGTCTAGAAGGAAGGCAGCTAGTCATCACTACCTACTGCCAACTCTTGTACTACTCTTTTACCAACGAATAATGAGATTGACTGTAGTATTATAATGCCACCGCGGCTCAAAGGACGGCATGTTTTGTATGATAGGGATTCGAACACGCGAGCAGGAGATTACGTGTAAAACGCCCTAACCACTTGGCCATGGCAGGATGTATAATAATTGTTATTACAAATATTGATTTATGTACAAAAGTTTTACAAACTTAAAAAACAATACTGAGTTTTCTATCTTGTCTGGAACTGATTATAGTATTGACGGCTCACAAGGCGCAAACTAGTTTTATGTCGATACACAGATACACTTCATATGCTAGCTAGCTCTATTCTTCACACGTGAGCTTGTTTGTTTTGTTTTCTGACGACAATATCTAATGTTCGAAGTTAATTCACAGAAGTCTGTAAAGTTCGAAATCTATAAACGTTCCTGGTAAGCGTTTGTCTTTAGGCTTATTTATTGTATACTATCTGTAGCTGACCAACAATATCCTGTCACTGTCTCTCCCCTGTGTTGCGATTGCTACCTTTTATAATCGTTAAGCGAGATTCTTGAAAATTCACTTGACTATTTAAATTCACTATTTGAAGATGCGTTAGTGCTTTCGTAAAGCATATGTTGTTGATTCTTACACTCGAGAATCTTCTACATATTTCGAGAACAGGCAGGACTTGCGCAATACACATATAACAACATACATTACATGCATTAAAATGAAACAAACATACATATTAAAACAAAAGTATAACAGTAAACCGTTACACCTTTTCCCTCATACAGGAGTTAAATTATTTCTAAGTTTCTACATCTTACCTTCATAACTTTACTGTTTTCAGTGTTAAAATTCATTATACATATACCAAACATTTAGTACGATGATAGGTAGTATTCCTATAATTATGTTTTCTAAATTTTTAGTGTTATCAAAATATTAAGGAATACAGCTGTCCAGAAAGTTATCCACAAAATTAAGGCATATTCCGAAACTCTGCTAAGAGCAGAAGTCAAACAAATAGACCTACAGACACTTTATTTTTATAAATAGTGATGATATTATTTTTAAAAAGCTTATCAGTTGTTTTTGTACAGAAAAATCACTTTTATTGACACAAATATAATTGAAGCAAAACTCCTTAAAAACGTTATTAATATTTAGAATGTCTTTACTACCTTTAGTAGTAGAAAAGATGTATTTTTTCTTTCACTGTATTATGGAAAATGGTTGAATAAAAATGCATTTTTCTTGTATTGTGTTCTGGTTAATCATGTTACCTCGTATCAGCCGTACATAAACACTTCGGTGGCATAGCAATACATCTGCTTGCTTACAACGCTGAAACTGGACTTCGAAATTTGTGGTGGGCAGATTACACATTGTTCATTGTATAAATTTGTGTTCAACAATGAACAAAAATTATAGACGAAGGAAGACAACACTGTTCCATTTTCAACAGTACGAATTACAAGGGTGATATACCAGTATATTTGGTGTGTAACAAGTTAATTACATTTTATAAGAATAATTAGAATATACTAATGCAAATGGGTATTGTCACTGATATGAGTTGTGGTGCCACGCGAATCTTCGATAACTCAGTCGTACCACACCTAATCGGTGAATGTATAGCGAAAACTGTATATAAAAACGGTTTTAAACACACCGTGTCCCATGGTGTATGGGGGGAGGCATTTGCAGTCAATTTGTTAAATATTATAATCAAATCTTCATTTTTCAAATTAAGTGATTTTAAGGACTAACAATAGTGGACACAGCAAATAGACTAATTTGATTTTGCATTAAATAACAAACAAATAATCAAGAGACTCTAAAAATTATTATGTAAAGCTAAGCATTTCTTCCTGGTATATGAATAAGATTATAAACTAAGATCTGAAGTTAAAAAATGATCACATTCCAATCGTTTGCGTATTTTCAATCACATTTCAGCATTAATGTCTGTTTCAAGAAAAGGAAGCCAAAGAAGTTGGAACCACAGCAATCCCATTTCACAAGATGTCTGCTAAGTTTCCCAATCAACTTTAATACATGTCTGTGCTTTTGATCTTTCTAAATGTGATCGTTAAAGTCGACGTTCACGTATGTTGAAGAGCGTGTGACAAATTTATGATGATTGGTTGGAAATGACATTACCGTCCTTTTGTGTTTGTTTATTTGTTTCAAAATGCTTGCGCAAGGCTACACATAAACTGCGTGCACGTGGAGGTTCCTAATTAGGAACTTATTAGGCATAGAGAAAGTAATTTAGACAACAGAAGTCGCCGTGAAATACTGGACTACTCTTGTTTCATTTAATGACAGGATTTGGTCATTACTTACATAGCGCACCCACTCTTCCAAGTTGGAGGGCGTTTTTTTGCAGCAGCGGACTTTGGAACATTAAACATCAGATTCACAGTCCAACCGTGCTGGCCAGTAGACAACTTGGCTCTTTATCTTGCTCAGAAACTTGTTACAAGGCAAACTACATTGTAGGATAATAGTGCGAATTGTGCCTTCATACCTTAAGACTTTATACCTACGGGAAACATAGGGTCTGAAACATTGACCTTTTAAAGAATAGTGTACTATAAACATATAAAATGTCAACCATGATAGTTGATACGTCAAGCAATGAAATAATTATAATAAATATTCCCATTTAACTTGTTTTTGTTGTATCGTCTTTTCGGTTATTTCGAGCAAATGACAAAAATGAAATTTAATTTTTTAATTTCATATTTATGTGTAAGCAGTTTTTGTACTCATTATTATCCAAAGATAATGGCTGATGTATTGGATAATGTAAATTGTTTACTGTCATAGATAACGTATTAAAATATTCAGTTGTTAAAGATCGAACGTCATACACAAATGTAACTCAACTAGTTCATTTTTTCCAGTTTTTCAGCTTCCAATCTAACACATCATAAGTTATAAATTGACAGTTAATACAGTAAATATATTAATTATGGTACTCCAGTGTTGTAGTAGTAAGTTCGTTGTTTTTGCACTTTGAGCAAAGCTACACGACAGCTACCTATGCCAGCTATCCCTCACTTTGCGGTGTTAGACTAGAGGGAAGGCCACTAGTCACCACCACCCACTATTAACTCTTGTTTCCTTTTTTTACAACGAATAGTGGAATTAATCGTAACACTATAATTCCCCAAGACTGAAAGGGCAAACATGTTTGATATGACGGGGATTCAAACCCGCGATCCTCATATTATGAGTCGAATACCTTAACTGACACTAGAACCTGGTTCCGATACCTGTAGCGGGCACATCACAAAAAGCCTATTGTGCAGCTTTGTGCTTAGCAATAAAAACATTAACTATCAATAAATGTTACTTATGTACCAGTGGTTTGTTATTTGAAAGAGAAAGGTGAGTGAATGTTAACGTGCCTGGGACATATCCATCTTAATGTTTGATTCTTCTCAATACAGCTTATAAGTTTTTTTTCTCTCAGCCTAAACGATGAGTACACTTTGTTTTTGTATTTATTACTAAAAATTGCACTGCTTTCATTAACTGAATTATCTAATGATTATAAGTTAATTGGCCCGGCATGTCCAAGCGCGTTAAGGCGTGCACTTCGTAATCCGAGGGTCGCCGGTTCGCGCCCGCGTCGCGCCAAACTTACCTTTTCAGTCGTGGGGGCGTTATAATTTGACGGTCAATCTCACTATTTGTTGATAAAAGAGTCGGCGGTGGGTGGTGATAACTAATTGTCTTTCCTCTAGTCTTAGACTGCTAAATTTGGGACGGGTAGCACAGCTAGCTGTCGAATAGCTTTGCGCGAAATTCAAAAGCAAACAAACAAACATACATATCTACTATGTGTTGAGGTGTAATGACATCGTAAGCAAAACAGTTTTTTCCTAAAGATTATGTTGTGAGTTTATTGTCCCTTGATTCTGAAGAAGGCGTGGAATAAGAATAATCAAAATAAAATAGTATATTTTAGTAAATTCTAAAGTCGAATAGGAAAAGAGGGCTCGTCACGATAGTTAAAGTTCGATTTTTTTTTCGATGGGAGTTTTAAACTTTATTTTTAAATATGAATAATATTAATTCTGATCTTCGTTCAGACAAGATCTGTTGATTTGTTTCGTATAGTACACATGTTATTAACAGTTATAACAACTGTGTTTTGTTACTGAAAGCAACTTACAGGTTGTTTACGGAATAAATGCAAAAAAAATGTCACGATTATTATCATATAGATGAGGCAGACGTGTATATGAAGGGCAGATATTTAACCATCGTGATTATCAGGTTTTATTTTATACGTATTTTTATCCAGTACAAGGTGACGTGATGCATTTTCACAAAATCGGAGTCATAATATTGGGAGAAGGAATGAAGTTTAAGATAATAAATATTTTATATCAACTTGTTTTTGAAGGTTATCTTAACGAGATGGTGTACTTTATTTATACTAAGTAGAGGGTTTTGCTTGTTTACGTGTTTCTTACGTGAAGATACACAAAGTACTGGATATTTACGCGTAGCCACCTGTAATGTTGAACTGATAAACTAAAGAGTGAAGAGTCAACAACACCCACCGTCAACTCTTACGTTACTATTGTGTGACGGAATAATGGAACATGACCGTCACAACTCAGCTATACTGCTACGAACGTTTTTGTAGCTATGCTAAGTGGAGAGAGAATATATGAAACAAGGCCTCTTTGGACGCCACGCCGAAACAGCCCTAGCAGAAACGTGTGGTTTGTTGTGAATGTTATATCTAAAAAAACTATGCAATTAAAACAGTAAGAAATAGTCACGAAATACAGATAATACAGTTTCAGTTAGAATACACTTATGACTGGTACAGAGCAAAACGTGCAATTCCAGTCTGAGATTCACACTTTACGTACCCTTCGGTGAGACAGCGGTAAATTTACAGACTAACAACGTTAAAATCCTGGGTTGATTCCACGCGGTAGACAAAGCGGATAGCTTATTGCTCTAAAATTGAATATTATCTCTCAAATCTCGGTTTTGCCTAACTAATTTATACTAATGTGATCTATAATTTGTAACACAAACACCTTGTTTCTGTACATGTGGTTGAGGGCATTGTGTGAAATAGAGAAACATTACCACTAATGTGAACTACAACTTGTAACACAGTCACCTTGTTTTTATACGTGTGGTTGAGGACATTCTAGGAAACAGAAAGAAATGTTACTCTCATTAGTACCAATACACGCTGATTAGTATGTTAATGTCTCTCTATTTAACTGTAAAACAATTTAGTGTTTAACCTACATATTCGTGTTAATAGCTTATTACATCACGTAAGCTTCAGTTATTACTAATTGTTCAAACTTTTTTTTTAATAATTAGTTTAACATTACGTATCTTCTTGAGAAAGAAATGTCCTTATGAAAACTATATATGAAGCCGAAATTCGAAACAGATATACTACCCACTCATCTGGGCTTTCGTTCACACGAAACTTGACGTGACTAGCTATACAAGAGAGATGTCGAAGTTTTATTATTATCATGTTAGACTGGCTGAAAATTATACATGTATATGTTAGGAGAAACTTTCAGAAAGTTTACAAGCAGGATATTCAGGTATTCTTGAGTTCTACCAGAAACTGGATGAAAATGTTCTCAAAATAAATGAGCCAACTACATCACATTATCTTCTTTTTCTGGTATACATATAAAGGTCAGTTTTACTGACTGTCATTTTACTGTCATTGACAGGCGTGCAGTTAAGTATTATCTAACTTTCGTACATCTAATGTATTCGTGAATTCTAATACTTGTCAGTCATTTTTGGTTTCCAAATATACTGAAGACCACATCCTCAAGATACGTTGGCTACACTGTTTTTCCTATCTATTAAATTGGATATTCAGTTGGCTTTTCCTACTCCAATCAAGTTTGCATTGTAACTTTACCTTTTACCTGAAAAACAACAAAAACAAACACATGAAATAAAGAAATGCTACTGCTTGTATGTAGTTTTTTATGGTGTGTGGTCCCCGGTATGGCCAGATGATTAGGGCCCTCGGTTCGTAATTTAAGACTCGCGAGCTCGAATCCCCGTCACACCAAACATGCTCGCCCTTTCAGCTGTGGGAGCGTTATAATGTAACGTTCAATCTCAATATTCGTTGGTAAAGGAGTAGCTCAAGAGTTGGCGGTAGGTGGTGATGACTAACTGCCTCCCTTCTAGTCTTGTACTACTAAATTAGGAAAGGCGAAAAAAAGATAACCTTCGTGTAGCTTTGTGCGAAATTCAAAACAAAAGAAACAAATTTTCGGTTTGTAAATTATGATTATCATTGTAAAGTATGATTACAGTGACGTGGTTTTCATTCTTAGTGTCTTCTGCATTACAAACTTTGGTTATTTTGGACACTGAAGCAGCCAATTACGCTTTTTTTAAAGCTGTGGAGACGTTTTGATCTTTCTTCCAGTATTTAGTATTATCGCTCATGTAAATTCTTGTGTGGTGTAAGGTTACGTGCCAAGAAAGTGGCGGTTTTCGCCTTGAAGAAATCATTATGTTAGCAGCTGGAATGTAGAGTAAGATAAATAGTAATCAGTAAGTATTAAAAACAAAACCAGTACCTAATTAAAAGAAAGCTGATAATAAGGCTACTAATTATGACACTGACTAGTGAACAACTGCCACTAAAGTACTGTATACCCCTTTCTTTAAATAAATGTAACGATAGCATTGTTAGTTTGGTTTGGTTTGAATTTCGCGTAAAGCTACACGAGAGCTATCTGCCCTAGCCGTCCCTAATTTAGCAGTGTAAGACTAAAGGGATGACAACTAGTCATCACCATTCCCCGCCAACTCTTGGGTTATTCTTTTACCAACGAACAGTAGAGTTAACTGTACATTATAATGCCCTCAAGGCTGAAAGGGCTAGCATGTTTGATGCGATGGGGATTCGAACCTGCGACCCTCTAGGTTATGTTCGTTTGAATTCGTTACAAATGTGCTTTAGTTACAGTTTTCATTGTTAGAGTTTGCTACAATTATTTGATCCAGCGTGACTTAGTGGTTAGCGTGCCAGACTCTAAAATCGAGATTTCTCGAACTGCTGCCGATGAACAATGAAACGTAATTAAACAACGCGAAAAACTTTATTTAGAGCAAAAGATCCATATAATTAACAATATCTAATTGACTAACTTTGTTTAGGATAAACTCAGTTGTAATAAGGAGCGATTATATTATCACTACTAGTTACCATTCAAAAATTTGTCAAACATGAGTTTAAAAGATATTTTTAGTTAGAAATGAAGAAAATTATAATTATTTATTTAAGGATGCTATAAACTTAAACCCAGTAAACATTGATAGATTAACGATATATGGCATAACAAATAATCAATTGCCATGGTGATAGATAGTTATAAGGTCATTTCCCTACTCTGTCTGCTTTTTGTTGTTGTTTTTCCGTGAGCCATTATGCATGATATCATACACTTCAAATGAATTGGTCTGAAAGAATAATTATGAGTTGTTATCTGATTGAGCAAAACACTCAAGTATATCTTTTTCTTAATGGTAGTCACAATGTTTCCTCTCCATGTGACTCTGATATTTATATCTCATGTTGTTGCTTAGCTATGTTGTATAAACGCGATTCACTTAGTAATTTTATTATGTATGTATGTTTGTGAAACACGTGTGCTGCCCTGATACTCGTATATTTTATATAAGTAGTTCGTTCAGTATTCTGTGCAAGTATGACGAAAGTAGGTGTAAGCTCGGTGATTCGTTTAATCTCACCCAACCACAACAAGTTATGCAGTGGAAACAATATTACAGGGGCTCGAAATACCGTCACATAAATATTGTATTAAAGTTTGCGGAGCTTCCAAAATGTTTAATATCTTTAGCTATTTCTTATAAACAGCAGAGCTTTAGCATAAGTATATATTAATTTTTAATTATTGTGCTCACCAACTGGCAAGGCATGGGGAAAATTGCTCAACAAACTACGAAAACGCTGTCTTTCATGTAGACTGAAATTGGACTTTGTGTCCTCAGGTAATTGCGCAACGGATTTTTAAATGACAGTCAATTAAACGGTTGCCACTCTGATCATATCATGTGCTTACGTAGCGCTATTTAACTACACAATATCAAGAAAGAAACCGATCAGCGTTAAAACATATGAATAAGGAAGCAATAGCAAACTACAACAATATCACAAATGAGCTTTTGTTCCCTTGACCTTGAGTTTCGAATGTTAACTGGATATCGTCTACAGCTTGTCTATTGAATTTGAAAAAAATATCTAATTAAACCAAGTTTTAATTAAAGTATTAACGTATATTTCACTAAACACAACAATATTACTGTAGAAAAAACAGAATAAAAAGAATATCTGCATAATTGTTAAATTATTATTATTATTGGTGAGCTAAATCAAAATAGATTATTATACAAGTAGACAAGAATGATGAATTGAGGAACTGGTTATTATATAACGCGAAACTTATGGTTCTGTTCATTAATAAATATATTATATATCTGTAGAAAAAATGTTATAAATAAACTTGAAAAAAATTTACGAGTTACATGTTTCAACATAAATTTTAGTATTAGGAGAAATGCGGTCTTCCCTGGTGAATCAGTGCTAAGTATGAGGGCTTATAACTCTAAAATTCAAATTTATATAGATTTGTGCTTGAAAAATATATATTTGGTTGAAAATGTTAAACCAATTCTAAGACATTTCTGGGCCGCTATCGTTTCTAGTTTATATAAGGTTAACGCTTAAGATAATAACAATTAGAACATCTCAAAACAATGTTCAGTTAGAACACGTTTAAAATGTTTTTAGCTCTTTTTTTAACAGTCAAGAATACAGAGAGAAAGGCTCGTAATGTTTACGATATAAGAAAACAGTTAAATTGAACTGTGTGTTTAATGCAAGCCTATCATTACCACTTATAATGTTCATGAAACATACGTTTTGAGAGAGCTTGTTAGGGCTGTTAGAAGAAAGCGAATTTTTCTTCAAGTGGGCGCATTGTGAATGATACGTTCAGTAGGCATATGGTTATGTTCTGTTGGAATCTTGAAACGTGTTTTAAAAACTTAAATAAAGAGAATGTAGAAGTTTTCTTCCCTTTGTGAACTTATCATTCTGACCGCCTTTATTCATGACATACTTCAACACCACTGTTGTGGAAGCTATTTAAATTCACTTCTACTAAAAAAACATAAAAGCCTTAAGGGTTAGGTTTAAATAGCTTGGTATGAATATTTTTACATTATTCGTTGGTATTTAATTTTATCACTTTTGATTCAGAAAGCTTAGCTGGAGTATTACCAGCATACTGTGCGTAAGTGTTATAAAGAGTAGATTAAAAAAAAGTTTTAATTGGTTGAAAGAAACTTCCGGAATATCTAATACGTACTCGCCTCTTTTCCGGTCTGATTAAAATGTCGTTAATACTATAAATGATAAGTCCTAACGACTTGGCGTCCTTTCGGCGAGGCTCTCGGTGAACATTAACGATCAAGTCGATTACAACTAGAAGGACGCTAAGACATGCGCAGATAAAACAGCAGTCTGACATAACAACGCGTGGGCTCTCTATGTGTCACAGAAGGTTCACTATGCGTTTGTGAATAGCGGCGCTTTGCCAGTGTGAGATCCTGGTCGCACAGAGGAATATCCTCCTTTTGAAAACAAGATTGGTTCGAGTACTATCTGATGAATTACTGCTTTGGGATGCCGTCCCCAAGCAACAATAGCTAGGTCTCGCCGGATGGCACACTTTGTTCTCCTTGCCTGTTTAGCGTGCCTTGGGCTGCTACGGGTAGAGTTTCGATATTGCTATCGGCCAATAAATGTCCATTCCGGGGAAGAGTATGGTCTACTGGTATGTTCTGGTACTTCTTGTTGTAGCCTTCCGCGCTACGGGGCTCGTCCTACCCCTTCTTGCTGCTTTTCCCCCGGCATCGGCTCCACATCTCAGTCGTGTTCTACGACGGGCCATGGGAGAGGCCGATACAAAACTAAGTAGCAAGAACGTGACACTCCTGGCCCGCTGGGTTACTCTGCCGAACAACACCCAAACCACTATTAGTGTTTTGTGCGAGGCGATAGAGAGAAACAGCCCCGCCTTAATCCTGAACTTCGTGGACCGCCCCATGTCCTTCTTCCCATCACTTATATCAGGGTATACTGGCGTTCCTCTTATTGGCATGACTTCAGGCTACCTTGACCAAACAGCGAAGGTGAGTAATAGTGCAAGTTTACTGTCATTCATTGTAGACATGGTTGAGAGTTTGTAAAAAGACAAACAATTATCCTTGATTTTTGACACGCAAGAAGACTAATCAGATTTGCATGTTTGGTCAATATATGCATGTAAATTGAGCGCAAGAAACATAGGCTTATCGATCTAGTATATGTTTTGTATAAAGAAAGTACGGTAAACACATATTATTATGCATTGAATTTTACCTGACAAATTAAAATGCAGTAATTTATAGTGTTTATGGATATCCTGACGTCTTATTTTACTACCCAGCCACTGTGTTGTGTCGTGTGTGTATATTTGTATTCGAACAGAAAGTGATCGTATTTCAAAACTCTTTATAGGTTAGGTTTTTGAAACCACAACATTTGTCCATTCTTATCGTTTTGAAGAAACGCTGTATTTAGTATTATTATAATTTTAATTAAACAAGAAACTATAAAGTTGGATTATGTTGCTCGTTGTCTTATTTTGTAGTTGCTATTTTTTTTGCAATAAGTAGTCAGAGAATCTTCTTGACATGTAAATATGTGAATTCAGATCTCAGTATATTTCAGTTCTTGGGTCTTACGATAGATATTGTAAACAGAAGCTGCAGTAAAAGACATGTGTTGATGTTTATGTTGGAGATACACAGCACATGAACACTTCAATAAAGCAACTTTACCATGAAGATTTTAGAGAAGGCTCTGCAAAAACTGCTATTTGGGTTGTGTATGATAAAATATCTACTTTTATTTCGGAAATGGTGCGGATGAACTTATCCTTAACTTGTGTTTTTATTCCTGTGGAAAAAAAATTGTAGTTTTTTTTTCGAAACAAGAGTGAAAACGTAAAGATATGGAGGGTGTGAACACAGAAATTGCTGAATGGATTTTAACGTAAATCAACATAACACATCTACACGTATCGTAAACATCTCACGTAAACAAAATAAAATTTAAAGGATTCGCTCATGAATCATTGCACAATCATGTTGTCATGCAGACCCTTTACATTCGATGTGAAGAGAGGAATACAAACATACAATATCAACAGTTTTATTAGTGTACATTGTACCTATAAACATAAAATTGTAAGTTTTCCTTTAAACACCCCAGTGAATACATAATTATCAAATTATTTTCTTAAATATTTCTGGAATAAACGAGACATTAAAAACTCGTAAAAACCAACGATGCATAAAACATCTACCATATTGTCGGTACAATCAAAAAGTCAGAGACAAATAATCAAAGAGTGAGAAACATGAGGTTAGAAAAAATCACCTTTACACTTTGGGCAATTGCAAAAAAAACAACAACTTTTTATTTTAACCAACGTTTTGCGTTTGTGGCTTCAATGAGGGATAGTAAATAGTTTTTATACTGTTGTACCCACTAACCCTGATGAAGCCGCAAAGACGAAATGCTGGTTAAAACGAAACCGAATATAAATGTTGTTTTTTCTAACATTTTTATCAAAATGTGGAAATCCATTCAATATGTACTATAAATTGTGAAAGTGAAAGATACATTTGTTATATGATATTTCTCCATTAGAATAGTTTGTTACATCCAATCTATACAGTTTCACAGTTTATTTCTACTTTGGTTCACACTGAAATAATTACAGTGATTTGATAAACTTGGAATTAAATCTTTTACACTTTAAGTAGCTTAGTTTGTGTAGTTTTAATTTTCATGTTACAGTTTTTTTATAGCGTTAGAACTTTCTATTTTACTTTAGCAAGCTGAGCTACGTATATATATATATCGATTTATATCTGTCTTTATAACATTTTAAATTTTTTATTACACGTATTTGTTTCATTTTTTTTACTACATTTTTGTGTGCCACCAATACCAGATATGGAGCGCACGTATACTCGATTCTGTTTACCACTCATGAGTATCTCTTCTCTCAAATCGAATTATATGCCAAATGTATGTTCGAATTATATGCCTAAAGTATGTGTTCTTGTACACTTTTCGGAAGAGTTCTATGAAAGAATTAGAGAGTTTAGGTTCACCATTTTTTATGTACGTATGTCTGAAAAAGTCATTAACTTACTTGCTTACTCAAACGAAAAGTCGTTGAAATAGCGAAATTTGGGTAACTTTATAAGTACAATAAGATTTAGTTTTGCTCAACCAATACTGTGAAACAGTCATTGTTAATATTCAGACACTTTGAAGGGTAGTTTTAAATGGGCGATTTTTGTGATTATCATTTGGTTTTATCACGATCTCCACCAATCATACGTACTGACTAATAGTACACACGCCATCTTTCCATTTACTATATATAGTATGATATGAATAATGGTAGATATCTTCGACGTTTTTATCAAATGTTGATAAACATTATATTAGTTGTTGTTTCCTTTTAATTTGTATGTACAATTTAACCTATTTTCTCCTACAACCTGTACTTACGTCACAGAATGTTGACTAACGACTGGCTCATAAAGGACGTGCAATTAAGTATCAGTTTTCCGATATTTTAATAACAGTATTAGGCATTATAGAGTACGAAATATATTTCACTTTGAAGAGCATAAACACATTGCAAAAAACACTGGAAGTTTGAATGGCTTATAATCTACCACAATAAAAGTTTATTTTATTTAAATAATGCCCACACTATATCACATATAATTATGAATTTAAGTAAGTCGTCACTTACATGATAATGACATTGTTCATTTACTTAGTGCTTCACATACATCATAATGACTTTGTTTATTTACTTAGTGCTTCACATACATCATAATGACTTTATTTAGTTAGTGCTTCACATATATCATAATGACTTTGTTTATTTACTTAGAGGTTTCATTTATTTATTTAATGTATTTTCTTTATCCCCTTAACGTTTCGACCATTTCACATTAATTTTTGTTACTTAATCAACACAAGTACGGGATGAGTTTAGTTAATGCTTTATCTACATCATCTGGATTTTTTTAACTTAATTAATTTTTCAACTAAATTACAAAGCTTATGTTTAATCGATGTTTCAAGTACTTTGTATATGTGTATGCCAGCTTATGTATTGAACGCCTTGAGTGTAATAAACATGTTTCATTTAGGTTAGTAACAAATGTTTCAGGGGTACAGAGCGTATGCATGACATACTTTTCCGTTTATCTGTTCATCTGAAACAATTGTATACTCTTCAAAAAAGAAACTCAAAAGGCAAAATTTAAGACATATTGTTAACAAGTTTATTCCGGGTAGTTCTGTATGACATGTGTAAAACTTTACACATTCATTGCTGAGCATCCAAAGTCTGAAAAGGCGAACTCCACGCTCACCAGTTGAAGTTTAACGTCACTCAACGTCAATAACGAGTATGCCCCCCGTGAGCATCAATAACTGCTTGGCATCTCCTGCCCATGGAAGCGATGAGATGACGAACCACATCCTGTAGAATGGCTGTCCACTCAGCCTGTAAAGCTGCTGCAAGCTGAGGTAGAGTCTGCAGTTGAGGTTGTCGCCGTCGCAGACGTCGGTCCAACTCGTCCCAAAGATGTTCGATGTGGTTTAAATCTGGTGATCTGGAAGGCCAGGGAAGAACGTTGATGTTATGGTGTCTTAAGAAGACAGTGGTGAGTCGGGCTGTGTGAGGACGGGCGTTGTCATGTTGAAAAACGACTTTGACGTTTACCATGATGGGTTGCACATGGGGCCTAAGAATCTCGTCGACGGTTGCGTACGGTCTGATCGAAAATCCTACGCAGCCCTGGTATGGTTGAGGCAGTAGATGTCGAAGTTGGGGTTCTATCCCGAAGGTGACGTAACCGGATGTAGCGATCTTGTGCGGGCGTGATCACACGAGGTCTGCCAGATCATGGACGGTGACAAGTTGATTCATGTTGTTGGTGACGATTCCATAGCTTTTTGATGGTGCTTAGGTGGACATTTACAGCTCTGGCAACATCTGATCGAGATTCGCCTGCTTCCAATCGACCAATGGCGTTGTTGAGTTGTGCTTCAGTCAGTCTTGGCGTAACTGTATTGCGTGTCGGTGGCTTAACATTGAGCTATAGAAACCGAAAACCCGTTACTTTTATAGAAATTTTGCACATGTTGCACTTGCAGAACAGGCAGATCTCTCAAACAAATTTATTGGACACGAGTGCGTTTGGCCGAAAAATCCGATGTTTTCCTCCGTTTTCAAAGTGCACAACTTTTATTGTCATTTTGGTCTGACAATCAGTGCCTTAACACGTGTAACATCACATACTCTGAGCTTGTAATGTTATTACATATATTTCTCTTTAAAATAACAAAAGTATCTCTTTGGTGTTTCTTTTTTTGAAGAGTATATATTTGTGCGTTTTATTTTCGCTTGCTTTGTTGGAATAAGTTAAATATCAGTCCTGATTGTAAATTTATGTTGTTGCTTTTTCAGGCCCGACATGGCCAGATGGTTAAGGCACTCGACTCGTAATTTGGAGGTCGCGAGTTCGAATTGCAGTTCCACTAAACATGCTTACCCTTTCAGCTTTATAATGTAACGGTCAATCCCATTCAATGGGCGACGGGTGGTGATGACTAGCTGCCTTATCTCTAGCATTACGTTGTTAAATTAGGGACGGCTAGCGCAGATAGCCCTCGTGTAGCTTTACGTGAGATTGAAAAAGAGTCATACCATCTTTTGTAAGGTGTTTTTGAGTGTTATTTGACATATCGCTTATATATTATCTTAGAAGAATAAATAATAAATAAGCCTCGGGTCTAGTTGTCGTTCTAGTTGAGCTTAATGGTTCTAAAGAAAATATAAATGTTTTTATTCAACACTATTGTAACATACTCAGGATAATGAAAGCATGTAAAAGACGAACGCTAATAATAAACAGATTATAAAACATGATGATGCATCAGAAGAATAAATAATTTTAAACACTTTATTTATCACTCGTCTAATTTGAGTTTGATGGGTTTTTTTAAACTTAGCGTTTCTAAAAAGAACCTAGGAGCAATGAAAAATGCTGTAAAAACCAAGTTTAGTCTGTTATTGTGTACTCTTGGTGCTGGAAACCCGTGTCCAGCCGGTTATTGCTTTAAAATGACATTGCGAAACTAGATTTTACTTCAGCCTAACTTTACTTTACTGCAAACATATGATTTCTGTGTTATATAAACTGGAGTCCAACCAAATTGCAGTAAAAGATTCGAGTGACGATAAAAAAGCCTCTATCACGTGTACAATTTCTGTTCTCTTGAAACATGTATGAGACAAGTCTAAAAGAACAGCTCAAGTTGTTAGAGAGTTTTTTGTATAACAAACGTGCTAGTTTTTTTAAACACTTACAAATTAAACAATGTCAGCGTTATTATGCATATCAAATAATATTTATTAATTTTGTACAAAATTGGATGAAATAGTTTCGGAAATGAAGGTCTGACTTTTTACATTTGTACAGAATGTTCGGGTAAATATTTTTGTCTTATACGCAATGAACTTAACTGACATATTAGTACGTAAATTAACATATCCTCTTCAAGATAGGCTTCTTCGAGGTCTAAACAAATCGATTGCATTTTAGAATGTTACGAAAAATATTTCTTACAGATTAATTCTTTTAAACAGGCCTAAGCTTATCGAACTAAATTTGTAAACCTAAAATTAAGTCATGAAAGCTGTTACGACCTTCGTTATTGTCTTATTTATTTACATAAGAAAATAATAGTAAAAACAGGTCAGTCAGTGTTTACTTTAACAGTAACAGGTACTAAATATTTCGAAAAGGTTTTTTCATCATTAAATACCTGAGAATGCCATAATCAGGTGTAAACGTTGCACTTTTGTTTTATATATAATGTTGAATTTATTATTGAGTATTCTTTTATTTTAAAATTTATCAGTCTCAAAGTGGATTGGTCTACATCATACACATGAGACTGAGAAATAAATATAATTTGAATATTTGCTCGATGAGACGATGCCATCAAATATTAGTTTCTAAACTAAAATGCCCTTGAATAATAATGAAATCTTCTAAATTACACAATTCTATATAACAATTTCAAAAATGGAAACAAATTGTTGCAGTGATGGATGATGTAACAGTGATATTGTCAGTAACGTTATTTATTTGGTTCAGTAATGTAGGTTCTCAAAAACATTTCAGAACTATTTCATATAATGACAATATACAAAAACAGATGCGTAGTTTGAATATCTCAGAGTCGTTTAGTGAAAGGTTAAAAAATAACACTCTTACAAAAAAGTCCGCATTTTATGCAGTTCCTAAAGAACATTTCGTGTCGATGACGCATTTACCATCCTTCTGAGTGTTTTTTTTTTAATTTCGTGCGACCTACACGAGGGTTATCTGCGTTAGCCGTCCCTAATTTAGCAGCGTAAGACTAGAGGGGAGGCAGCTACTCACCACCACCCACCGCCAACTCTTGGGCTACTCTTTTAACAAGGAATAGAGGGATTAACCACCATACTATAATGCCTCCACGGCTGAAAGGGCGAGCATGTTTGGTGTGACGGGGACTTGAACCCGCGACCCTTGGATTATGAGTTCAGTGCCTTAAACACGTGGCCATACTGGCCACTTTGAATAATAACAACACAATAAATTTTATTCTACCTCGTTTAGTTACGATGGAAGATAAATAATTATTGTGATTTGTACGAAATAAAATATTTTAGTCTCTTCCATCACACTTTGAAGTTGTAAATAATTTTTCAAGTGGAAAAAATCAAATTTTCGTTACCAATATATTCCATATTCAAATTTCTGAAAGTAACGAATTGCAGAAAACAACATTTAGTGTATCATTGGATTATGGATGAAAGTTGAAGTATAGGGAATACAAATTTCCTGTTGGCCGAGAGAGGGAACGATTTCTTCTTCTGTTTCAGAAGAGTAAAGCTAGTTGACCGTCGTAGATGGAAGAGTTTAAGGTTGAACTCGACCTAAATGAATACTGTCTATTATATGTACAACCGGTTTAGGTTCTGTCTTGTTTTTCTCAGCTTCTTATTCAAGGAGTTTCCTTTATATACCTAGTTGGTCAGGTTACATGGAAAACGTTGTTAAAACGAGACGTTATTAGTCGCAAAGTGTGTCTATAATTAGTTAATGATAATAATTTGTTCTTAAACTAATTAGCAGATCAAATCAAGCTATAACATATTTAGTGCATGTGTTGTGAAAACATGAGGGTTACCAATCGAGACGCGCAAATTCTTGACCAGCATGGGGCAAAGTACACGTTGGGGTACATTTTAAAAGTACTTTTTGTATCATTTAGTTTGTGCGTCAATGAAGTAATCTTAAAATTGAAAAAAACTGTGAACATGGTCATGAAATTCCCATCTCCAAAGAGTAAAGATTTGCCTTTAGTTTTAATGTGAGCATTGCAACTATCTTGTTGTTTACTAATATACTTAAACAACTGAAGTCCAAAGGTACGTTTTAATCGATGTGTTGTAAAACCTGGTAAAATAAAGAGGCGTGCTCGTAACTTCGTAGTTAGCATGCCCGAACTGGAAATTCAAAGGCTCGTGTTTTCCGTTTCATTGACGCAAAAATACTTTCTAGATGTTGGACCCAAAAATACTTTATAAAAATGACGGTCAAAAGTCACTATTCGATGAAACAACAGTTAGCTCAAGAAACGGTGGTGGATGCTCTTAGCTAGCTTCCTTCTCTATAGTCTATTTGCGATCCATTGTCCTCCGCACTTTGGAGAGTACGTAATGAAATAACACGCATTTCTCAATGTTTGATTAACGTAACCTAAGAGTTAGTGATGGAAACTTTTGATTAGTTGCCTTCTCTCTAGTCTACCAGTTTCAGTTCAGTAACGAATAAAGTAACTTTGTACGAATATTTAAAAGAAACAAACTAAATATGCGCTGATTTGGTTTTAGTACAGTTTTGTGTGAAAATTCTAAAAAAATAACAAAAAGAGGGCCCGGCATGGCCAGGTAGGTTAAGGTGTTCGAATTGTAATCTGAAGGTCGCGGGTTCGAATCCCGGTTGCACCAAACATGCTCGCCCTTTCAGCTGTGGGGGCGTTATAATGTGAGGTCAATCCTGCTATTCGTTGGTAAAAGAGTAGCCTAAAAGTTAACGGTGGCTGATCATGACTAGCTGCCTTCCCTCTAGTCTTGCACTGCTAAATTAGGGACGGCTAGCACAGATAGCCGTCGATTAGCTTTGTGCGAAATTCAAAACGAAAAGAAGAGAGAAGTAAAACGAATTTCCGTCGCCGTGTGATTTTATGTTTCTTCATGTAGACATTTCTTATGTCCTTTAAGCGACTGTCATGTTTTTCAAAGAGAAGTATATGTTGGACATCAAGTGAACATTTTTGACACAATGTGTCCAGTGAAAGGCTTGTTGCACGACAGCTTGCAATAGGTACGTCAATGTCGTCTAAACGTTTCATCACAAGGGCTATTTCACGAAATTGTGCTGGTGTTACTCGAACATCTTTCACGAATGACACCTATCATTGTTCAAGTTGGGTTGTCAGTAAAATGTACGAATGTGAGAATGAACAGTGTAACAGTTTACACTTTCTACATTGAATTTAAACAAGAAAATAAAATGTCTTTACGAATAAGAAGATAGTTTACTATTTGTTGATTCCGTATTTAGTTGTGTAATTTTTCATAATTTTAATATTTTTTTGGTTATACACCTATTTATTAAATAAACTAATAGAAAAAAACAATAATTAAACGAGTTTTTCTCAAAACGAAATCCTGTAAATTATGGCGTTCACGCAACGTCATTACTTTGAGAACAAAAATTTTGAACCCCTTCACTAATTCAGTCAGTGGCGACTCGCCGAAATGTAAATAGATGTGAAATTTTTCGCTAGCAAACTAATTTGGTTTGGAGCATTTAATAAGCGCTATAAATCGATTTTAGAGTAAACGCACTCCAAATATAAATAAAGGAGCGTTGAAAAAGTCCATGGTTATGTAAGAAAGGCTTACGTTGTGTTTTCTAGTTACATTCGAAACCCACGTGTTTGTAACTTGGAGTTACTATATATGATGTATTTTAAACTTTACAAAGAAAATGTAGGATTTGATTTTTTTTGGTCGATTTAAACGTATATTTTACCCCAAATAGTTTTTCCTGAAATGAAATTTCAACATGCTTTACAAGGAGCAGAAGGCAAGGGTGAAACTCTAGGTGATTTTACATTTGTAGTAAATAGAAATCTATGTTTTGACTTTTAAAAAAAATCAAATGTCTCAACGTTTATAAAACGTAAATCATTATAGAAAATATCTTTCCTTAAGCGGCTTTCTTATCTTGGGAATTTAGAATTTATCAACCTAAAGTTAGGTTTTAGAAAACATATTTCAACATTATATATTTTTCTCCAGTCCAATTAACAAAAATAAGAAAGGCAAAAGGATGAAAGTAGTCAACGTAAATACACTAGGTTTCTAAACTCGATAAATGAAAATGTTAACTCATATAATAACTCCAATGGATCTGTTCTTTTTCTGAATCTATCTGTTTCGTCATCATCATCCAAGGATGACTAAGTATAATCTTTCACTAAAGACAGAGACTATAAGACTAACTAACAAGGTAATAACACATTAAAAGTGACAGAGTAAATTAGGAGGTGGAAGAGAACTTACAGTTAGGTGTATATATTAATATTCATCTAGTTCGATTCAACATTTACATATACTTGTTTGTTTGTACGACAGACTACTTAAGGCTGTTTAGTTTTTTATTAGATTTACACTTTCGTTCGTTTTGTAAAGAGATAAAGTATGTAGTATTGTCTTTAACTTGAAATTGTGAATATTTACGTTTTTTTGTTTGCAATTAAGCACAAAGGTTTTTAATTGGACTATTTGTGCCTTGTTTACTACAGGTATCGAAACCCGGTTTCTAACGTTGTAAGTCCCAGACTTAAAGTGTATATATATATATATCTGTTATATTTCACGAATATGTACTGGGGAAACACATTTTTTTTCTAATCGTTCTTCATTTTCTACAGAAAAAGAAAAGAAATCGAATTATAAAAACACTTGTTTGCAAATTTAATATACGCACTCCTAGCCCGACATGGCTAGACAGTATAAGGCGTTTCACTCATAATCTGAGGGTCGCGGGTTCGAATCCCCGTCGCACCAAACATGCTCGTCCTGTCAGCCGTGGAAGCGTTATAATGTGACGGTCAATCCCACTATTCGTTGGTAAAAGAGTAGCCCAAAGGTTGGCTGTGGGTGGTGATGAGTAGCTCCCTTCCCTCTAGTCTCACACTGCTAAACTAGGGACGGCTAGCGCAGATAGCCCTCGAGTAACTTTGCGCGAAATTCAAAACATAAAAACAAACAAACCTAGTGGTGTTATTTAGATTTTTTTTCTTTTTTACGTGTGCCTGCCGATCTTCACAGAATCACACTAAAGTTTCTGAGAAAAAGCATTTTAATAGTAAACACAGCTTCTTACTATATCTTATAGTGACTAGCATAATATTAAATTAGTCTGTCCATGGGTCAATGGTAAATTTACAGACTTAAAATGCCTGAACCCAGGGTTCGATTATTCACGGTGGACAAAGTGGGCATTGTCTATTCTGCAGTTTTGCACTAAAATAAAACAAACGAAAACTGGAATTGAAATGGACATAAACCCTTTAAAAACAATATCCAGTAGAAAACTACAAAACACAGAGAAAAGCCTTAAACCATAGTGGCTAAGTGGTATGTCTGCGGACTTACAACGCTAAAAACTGATTTTCGATACCCGTGGTGGGCATCAAATAGCCCATGGAGTAGCTTTGTGCTTAATTAAAAAACAACAACCTAAAACATGATGCTTCGTGTTGCTATTTGTATTTTCTAACCTCTTTCATTTTTATAATATAACAAAAAAGGAAACAAATTTAGAAAACAATATGCGTTTAATAATAGATTAATTTTTTTGTAATGTTAATGCAGTGTCTTCTAAAATCTTTGTCATATATTTGACAATAACAGTGAAGTATTTGTTTGTTTTCGAATTTCGCGCAAAACTACACAAGGACTATCTGCGCTAACCGTTCCTAATTTAGCAGTGTAAGACCAGAGAAGGCAGCTAGTCATCACCACCAACTCTTGGGCTACTCATTTACCAACGAATAGTGGTATTGACCGTCACTTATAACGCCCCCACGGCTGAAAGGGCGAGCATGATTGGTGCGACGAAGTTTCGAACCCGTGACCCTCAGATTACGCCTTAACCAACCTGGCCAACAGTGAAGTAACATTAAGTGTCTTAATACTTGTGAAATTAACATACGGAATATACTTATCAAGTGTTGCAAATAACATTGTTTATTTTTAACTCGTTTAACTTAAATATCAGGTGTTCTCGATGCTTGATAACTGTTTACAAATATTTTTGATATCGACTAATTCTGATCAACTTTTAACGTGTTTAATAAAATATCTTAAAATATTTCGATAGTGGATGTGTTAGAGTGGTATTTAAGGTACACATGTAAATTGTATGTCGCTTTATATTTTATTTTATTTTTGCCGATTGAAGATATTAGAAAGGAAAGTTTTAAAAAGACTGTATAATACATAAGTTACTTTGATTGTTGCTTGCACTAATGACTGTTAGATATTATTGGAAGATAATATGATACTCGTAAATAAGAAATTGAGGCAATTGATATGTAAATATTAAGAAATCCTAACACAAAGGAATGAATAGATGTGGGCACTCCAAAGTCCGTTTCCTTATGTCTTAACAGTGAACTTTGTTTATCATCCTCTAAGTAAAATAACGTTCTTTAGTAATATTTCATCGTGAATATTAACAAAGATTTAAATGTTTCTTGCTAATGTAATAGGTAACAAGAGTAAGTTTGAACGCAATTCGTCCTCATGTGCAACCTTGGGTATTGTAAGAGGCAAAATTAAAGGAAATATAAATATAAATTCTCTAATTACCAAAAATACAGACGAATTGGAAAGAAAGAAAAATATACTTAGACGTCATGTTTGAAACTTATATGAAAAAAAACAAAACGGGAATTTTTAATCCGATCAGCACATGTTATTATACTGGGTTTTTCCGCTTCCTGGAACTAAATAAAAAGATTGGTTGTAATTTTTACATTGCGCCAAAATATGAAAATTTAAATGCTTCTAGCTGCATTGGGTCTCTGATTTTGGATTATTTTATTCACAACTCGGCACGCTAACCATTGGAATGAGTCACACGTCTCACGAGACGCTAACAACTAAGGAATGAATAAACAAATAATAGGTCACATTATTTACACCTTAACGTCAAATTTTGAAGATAAAAAAAAAGTGGGGAAAAATTTTATTTGTTAGATTTCAAGGAAAACTACTCTGTATTAAAGGACCATTTAGCTAGTTGTATATACAGGAAAAATCCCCATTAAGTACCACAATCTTTGAACTATCAAATATAAATAGTTATGTTACAAAGCACACGTGAAATAAGTTAGCAGGAAAACAAAGAATATTTTTGAAAACATATAAACAAATAAAATATCCTTCCCCTGTGGCTCAAGGAAAAGCTTGACGATTTATAACGCCAAAATTTAGGTTTCGATACCCAACACGGTGAGAACATAGATAAAACACTCCGTAACTTTGTGCTTAACAAAATAAAAAATATTAAAACAATTTTCAAGATTTGTTTTTATGAAAAGACAATAACATTTCAAAAGTCATCAAGTGGACAAGAATTAAGAAAATTCAAAGTATGTGGAAACAAAAATATCAGGAAAAAAATTTCTGATAGTTTTAAGAACACTTTTGGATAGAGAGTATTAAAACTCTGAGTGTAAATGATATGAGGCCAGTAAACTGCAAAAGAAGAGCAAAAATACAGGAATCATGAGAAAGAAAGAGATAAACTTTAAATTCCAAACTGATGTTTAAAATAATGATAATTACAGACGCAGAAATGTTATTTTATCTTTTATATATAAATGGCTTAACACTTTTATCATCTTCTTTCAGATAGAGAATTACGTTCTATTCAGCCACAGCTAGAAGTCATTTATTAGTAATATATTTGAAGCATTCTAATTCACTCATATTACTCTAGTGTTGTCTAGAATGTTTTTTGGTTTGTATATAAATATAGGTTTATGTTATAAAACTAGACGAGTGAGATAGCTGAGATCATACGATTAATTCAAGGCTAAAAATGTTGGGGAAAAACAGTAATTAAAAAACGTTTAGCCCTTAGAAACGAGAATTTTATGGGGAAACTCAAAGAGCTTTGGATTTAAAGACAGTTTTATTAAAAGGAAAAATACTTTATTAAGACATAGTCATTCACTTGAATATATTAAGGCAACGAAAGCATCATGCACGAAGACTACTCCTTTATGTTACTTGTTTTAGCATGCAGTTTAAGGTATAAATATGGGGATATAAAAACTAAACTGTATTTTTGAGGCGCATGTGTGAAGAATATTAAGTTTTAAGAGTGACTATGTCATAAATTAAACAGAAGAAATGGAAGCTTTGAAGATTATAAATTTTGTGAATAATACTTTCAAATATTGGGAATATACGAGAGAATTCATATGTCATATGACTGATGAAAATAGAATCAAGAATATCCTAACGTGGTTTAAAAAACGACAACAAAAAAGTTAGCCGAGTCGTTGAATAATTCAAGTGGCTGAAACTCTTAGGATTTAATGAGTGTTCACTGTAAAAAAATATTTTGTGTTAGAAATAGATTTGTTAAGAAAAATGATGTTCAGATAACAATGAAAAGTATTATTCACAGTTAAAGTTATTTTAGTGACAGGAAACACAAAGTTAACTAATGAATTGAAATAAGAAAACTGTCTTCAGTATTTTTGAGAATATCAAATTTTGTCACAAAGTTTGATGTTTTAAAGATAATTTTGTTACTATAGTCGAAATATTTTGTTACCTTTAGACTGTATATATTTAAAACCAACATTTTAACACAAGAAGTAGCAAATACTATGAAATTATCTAATAAAGAAATAAAAATTTATGAGATATCGATTTCTTGTAAAAGATTAAAATCTTGAAATTTTAAAATCCTTTGTGTTTTACACAGATTTCTTCCTTTAAGAAAAATACCCGGATAGATTGGGAAAAAAATAAAATATATCTCCTATTATTTATTATTGATTGAATAGAAATGTGAAATATGCCTTAGTATAAGGGTATTGAACTATATTTTATGACACATATAATATTTATGTTTTACAACAAAAAACTTATAAAAATAGGATAATAAAATAAAAGGTACATTGTTTCTCCTGAAACGTCTATGGTTGTACGAATAATATACACATTAAAGTTGTTTAATGTTTATTAAACTAATTTCAATGCTAAGAACTAGTTATAGTACGGACGCATACGTAAATTAGTTGGTAAAAGGGACCCTTTAGTGGTTACAAACTACTGAATTACGTAAAATGTTTGTATGAAAGTCGTTATAAAAAATAATTAACATGAGTGTGTTAATAATATCGTGAAGCCAAACTTAATGTGTGGAAAAAAATAATCAAATGTAAAAAGACGTCTATGGTAGTGTTGGATATATTTATACATATGAGGCAGAAATTGTGTATCTCAATTACATTTGTTTGGCAGAGAGAATAAGGAGTAGAAAATCAGTAAAATATTTCTGTTTAAAACAATATTAATTCAAAACTATGGCACGCAACAAATGAATTTCAAAACACTGTTGTAAACTGTGCCTTGCAAAAATAGCACTTTATGTTTCGTTCCTACTTCTGTGCCTCCTCCCCAGTGACACAGCGATATATCTGTAAAATAATAACTCCAGAAACTGGGTTTTGACACCCGTGCCTTGTGGGCAGAGCACAGATAACCCATTGTGTGGCTTTGTGCTTAACGTTAAATAAGCAGATTAACCTATTTCTGTGTATATATGTTAATATAACGAGTACACTAAAGACTTTTTCGTCATATTTTTAAAATGCCCTACCTAATATTTCTGTATTTCAAGTGAAACTTCCCATTATGTCTATAGAGTGTACTTAAAACTTCTGAAGTCTTAGCTATGAATGATGGCAAGTCTTCTAAGATAAATAAAGACTGCGATGTAAGTTTTTATAAAACATACATTAACACCAAAGCATTTTTCCCTTCCAGTTTTTGAACATAGCAGCCTATTGATTTTCTAATGTTTTTCGCTGCTTTGGTCTCCAAGAACATTAGAGAATGGTAAGACATACAAAAGAATCCTTAATAAAGTTCAATATATATCCATGTATCTTTAATACAGGAAGTTTCAGCAGCATGTGATAGTGCCTAATGTAGACGCCACTGCAAAACCAAATAATAAGCTTGGATTAACATACTACTATGACTTTTTGTCTTTGTGGTTTTTACGTATGTTTTTTTTAAGGCATAGTTCTTGTAACTTTAGTTACACTACAATATACAAGCTTGGCAAGGTGCTTGTTTGCTATTTGTTTACTTTGCCATCAGAGGCTCTGAAAACGATCGGTAAGTCAGTATTGTCAACAGAACTCGGTTAGCGGTTTAATTTACCACGATGTAAAAGTGGATTTATGTATTTACCATACAATTGAAATTTCCAAGCTACAAGGTGATTTGTAGTATTATGGTTACAATAATATGTAGTGCATTGCGTTGCATATTTACACATTTCAACAACAGGTTTAGTATAATTTATAAAACTAACTATTTCATTCTTTTAAAAACATGATGAAAGGAAAGTGTTCACATGGTTTTCAAAAGTTTTAATTGATTTCTTTGTGTGTAGTTGAGCACAAAGCTACACAGTGGGCTCTCTGTTCTTTGCCCATCACGCGTATCAAAACACTGATTCTGGTAAACATATTGTGGAATACAAATTAATATTAATTTCCGAAATTTTAACAGAACTAACTAAAAAAATGATCTCTTTGCGCAGCTTCTAAAATATTACTTTGTTGAATATTCAAAGCCTTATAACTACTGAAACCATTTACCTGGTTAGTTTCTGATCTATTGTTTTTGTCTTAGTGTTGTTTTGTTTTGTGCCAACATAAAGAGCACATCAACTTATGGAAAGATGAACATGCCTAAAGTTTTGTAAACCAACACTACTTGTATCACAGACAAACAACTTAATTTTGTAATAAAACGACTTTTTCTTTGCTGACAACGAATTTTTCATTTACGATTGGTTGTCATTCTAATATAAATTACCATGAATATATTAACTCTTAATTTGTAAACTAATTTCCTCTGTCGTGTGATTTTCATACTAATCATTTTGACACTCGTGAGTTGAAAGTTATTAAAGTTAATGTTTTTCCACATTCACATCTTTTCATAGATATCAATAACATATAATGTCTGGAATTAAGTTTTTTCGCTTATTTTCATTAAAAAGAAAAACCCTTTATATTCCACGACTCGGCATGGCAAAGCGTGTTAAGGCTTGCGACTCGTAATCTGAGGGTCGCGGGTTCGCTACTCCGTTGCGCCAAACATGCTCGCAACTTTTAGCCGTGGGGGCGTTATAATGTGACGATTAATCCTACTATTCGTTGGTAGAAGAGCAGCCCAAGAGTTGGCGGTGAGTGGTGATGACTAACTGCCTTCCCTCTAGTCCTACACTGCTAAATTAGGGACGGCTAGCACAGATAGCTCTCAAGTAGCTTTGTGCGAAATTCCAAAACAAACAAAACTCCATCCCAGAAGTTAAATGTAATAGATACTAGGTTCCAAGAGTGACTTTACATAACCTTCTATAAAATCTAAAGGACTGTGGGTGTTTTTCTTATAGCAAAGTTACGTCGGTCTATCTGCTGAACCCAACAAGGGGAATCGAATTCCTAATCTTAGCGTTATAAATTCCTAGACTTACGGGTGGACTGGTGTAAAGGACTGGACTGAGGGCGTTTGCGTGGAACAAAAGTAAGAGTTATTCATATGTCAGTGAACTATATGTGGCTCTATATGATGTAAAGTCAAATCACATTTAGACTACCACTCTGTTTACTAACTTGTGTTTTTTAAAAGAAAAATAAACCCTTTTTGGCAAACGGATATTTATATTCAAGAAAAAACAAAACATTATTTTCTGAAAAATAATGTGCGTTATTGTAAGCTAAAAGGCGTAATATTCCACCATGTTTTTCTCTCTACCACGTTTCCACATGAAACTGACAGCTTTCAATTTAAGAATTCATTTTCTTTTCGGATATTGATTCAACAATGGTGTTGTTAGATGCTTCGGAGACCCAGGTTTAAACCAAGGGCATCCATGAAGAACAGCACAATTGGCTTTATGCCAAATCTCACAAGACTGAAGAGTTTCCTTTGAAAGAAATTTTATCAGAGTCTTTCAATTTAATGTCAATTAAAAAAAACGGTCAATATAGGAAACCCAAAAACTTCCACATATTCCGAGACTAATAGTTATATAATCCAGTTTACTATACCCTGCTGGTTTCTTTGTGTTCTTGTTAGAGACAGTTGCTACTACATTATTAGGGTTAACCACATCTTGAAATATATAGCTCTTATTACTGCTTTCTCTTTATACTTAAATAAAATTGAAACTCATTGGAGTTCTTTTTTAACTTTAACATTTCAATGATGCTAATGTAGCGAAAACAGTATGAATTGTGTGGGTATTGCATTTAATTAATGGTTATTTGTATTTATAAGTAATCTATTATACTAAAGTAATTCAATGGTGTAAATGTTTCTAGTATATTTCAACATACTTTTTAATGTATACACTTTACTAAATTGGTGGATTTAACCGAACTATTGAGTTACAACCATTTTATTTTATTTTTGAGATAATTAGAGTGTTGTAATGCTATTAGTTTACTATGAGGTGTAAAGTGGCTCTTCAATAGCGTTCTGAATTTAGGATCTGGCAAGTATGATTCGAATCAGAATGATACAACAATTGGTTTCCATTACTTCAAGCTATGAATCCGTTATAAGAGTGACACTCAGTTCCCTAGAATAGGTGTTGGGTGAGAGGGTGTTGATCACTAGCTGTCTTCCCTCTAGTCAGTAGTTCAAAATTGTGGATAGTGTCATATGGCCTTAGTAGCTTTGCCACAGTTAACTATGCCGTAACGTTCCATCGTAGCACCATAATTGACAACGAATTTATGACTTGGGAACTTAAATCATTTTGTTATTTCTCAAGGCTACTCTGATTTTTTTTTTAAATATTAAAGTTATAAAGTAAATAATGAATTTATTTCAATAATAAAGGCTTATAAACACACTACAATCAAACGGACAAAACGTTTTAAGTTTTAAGATATAGAAGCTTAAAATTTTTGAGACATTCGTATTCTAGTTTCCTTGAAGATCTGTGTGTGTACTGAACTCCATTGGATTGAACGTATAATCTTTACTCGGTCGATTTTAAGTTTTGCTCTAATCGGCAGAATATACTAATGACATTTCAAATGCGCTTGGAGGAAATCTAAGACACTCGATAGTTGATAGGTAAAACATATGAGCAGCCATAACCTTCAAGATGACAAATTACATCAGCCATGTATTTTCTCTCTTAAAAACCGTGCTTGCGCTTTTTTAACAATAACACAAGTCTAAAAGTATAACGTACAGTCAACGTTTCGGTACTACGTTACATAGTAACAAATTTTCTTCAACTCACTATAGCAAAATTCTGTAACATCCTCTTTGCTGTCAGTAAATTCCAGCACTGTTGGAACATTTATACAACTTCCTATGACAAAATACTTACAGGACGTTAACCGTACATAATTTATCTTAACTATTAATGCTATAAATTGAGACTATCGAGACATATGAGGTAACATACTTAATAACATATTACAAGATTCTTATTCTGTAAGTAGTTGAGAGTTAAATCTAGTTTTCTTAGAATAACATGAAACCTAAACCCAACTAAGGTTAATATTACAATGTATTTGTGTTTTATTTGTAAAATGCATTGCTTATAATGTTAGAAAGATTTGAGTGAACATCATTTATTATCATAATGAAAAGTTCTTTGAAATCAGAAGCTTTTATTGAAGTTGATAAACAAAATAAGTGTGTTTTAACAATTCTAGAATATTCCCAGATGAAGATTCTTACTTCTCATAATACAATATTGTGTAATGATTTGTGAAAATAATTATGTTTGTACATTAAGTAACGAGAGTTATTACAGAATAAAAACCAGAAAACAGGTTAATTGTAAACGATCTTTTGTTATATATAATGGACGACCACACACACATATCAATTGTGAGAATGACCTACAGTGTAATTAATAAGTGATCATCATACAAGTCAGTTGAGGTATGAAACTTACAGTACAATTAACTTTATATATAGATTAACAATAATAAATAGTTGATACATATCAGTTGAGAGATAAAACATGCAGCTCCCCACTAGTACATCGGTATGTCTCCAGATTTACAACGATAAAATCAGGGGTTTGATTCCCCGTGGGGGGCTGAGCAGATAATCCTATGTGGTTTTGCTATAGGAAAAACACACACACATGAAACAAGCAGTTGAATTAATTTGATATAGGCTAATATTAATAAATAGTGGTACGCGTCAGTTGAGGTATGAAGCTTGCAGTCCAATTAATTTACATTTAGGTTAACATTAATAAATATTTATCATAAATATCGGTTAAGTTATCGCACTTGCAGTATAGTTAATTTATTCTAGAACCTAAATGTTCATGTCTACATTTTGACTACGTAATAACTAAGCATGTTATATACCCACGTCTTCTAAATGCTGAGAATTCACATGAACTACGCCTCATTAACTAACCTTATCTCATTAACTTATAATCGGGTTTTAAAAAATAATTACGACGATTTTTAATAGTTTATCTTATTAAGAACATCTTAATTGAGCTGATGAACGTCATCTCACTCGGAATATAAGTTTTCTATACTAACTAAAGATCAAAAGTACAAATGCTAAACAAACAATGTAATGCAAGCATGTACCGGACCATTAACCTCATGCAAAAAACTCTTATTCTCATATCCCATTTCTAATTAAGATAGAACCGTTTCTTTCTCTAATACTACGAAATATATTTTAATAATGTTAATTAAAGTTAGCATGAATATTACGCAGATACTAAAACGATGTTGGTCGCTCTTTTTTTTTCACTATAGGTCGTTCGAGTACACAAATATATGGCTTAGGAAACATGGTGTCAGTGTGTAAAAGACTTACAGAGATGTAAGTGATTGAACAAAAACTGTTTTTACACGAACTTATTGTATCAGTCATTATTCCACAATAAAAACGTATATTTACAGCGGAAGTTAAAATCAATTACACGACCAACTATTATTGTTTGTTTGTTTTTAAATTTCGCACAAAGCTACTCGAGGGCTATCTGTGTTAGCCGTCCCTAAGTTAGCAGTGTAAGACTAGAAGGAAGGCAGCTAGTCGTCACCATCCACCGCCAACTCTTCGGTTACTCTTTTACCAATGAATTGTGAGATTGACCGTCACGTTATAACACCCACACGCCTGAAAAAGCGAGCATGTTTGGTACAAAGGGGATTCAAACCTGCGACCCTCAGATTACGGGTCGAACGCCTTAGCCCACCTGGCCAGGTTGGGCCAACTATTACTGTATAAAACGCACAATACATACGAAAGTTGTGTGTTATCATGAATACTTAGGCAGATAAAACATCATAATAACTTAAAAATGGACTACAGATAGTTGTTAAAAGCCTCCATAACAGAATTTCGTGCTGTTATTTCTGGAAGATAATGTGATAATAATTTGTAAAAAAGTTTGCATTAAAAAAAAGCCCACCAAATGGGGTGAAAGAAATGCTGTCACATGGCTCGGTGTAATTTTTAGAGGTTATTTTATTTATTAATTTTTTGCGTGTTTCAAGATAAAAGAATAAAAACAGCACATTAAAAAAAGAAATTACTCGTACACGTATCATACCCAACTAAACGTTCAAAAATCCACGATCTCATTACTATATAGTTTTTGATTTATTTTCACAATATGAATATGTATTTGCTAATCATCATTTAACGTTTATGACACAGTACTTTCATTTAGTTTTTTTAAAACGCATCTCAAATGAAAAGCAGTACCCGAAATGACCTCTATTATTCAAACTGGTGGCAAAAAAGAATAAAGGTTTGTTCGGATTTCATACAAAACTTCACCAGGAATATATAGAGATAGTATGTGTGTGTGTCTGTGCCACATTATGTTATCTGCTGAGTCCAGCGATGGAAATCGAACCCTGGATTTTAGCATTATAAATCCGTAGACTTACTGCTGCACCGGCGGGGGACATTTAGAGTGAGAACTCCAGTCTTAAGATACTTATCACCAACTAATGTGATTAATTGTAACTTTATAATGCCTCCACGTCTGAAAGGATAAGAATATATGGATTTGAACCCGAGGGGCTGTGAATCAAATACCTTAACCACCTGCCTGAACATGAATAAAGGAGTAAAGTCTTGTTTTATGTTAAAATGTATATACATTTGTTTTGCTTCTGTAATATACATAACCAGATATATCTCATGATGCAAAATTAGATATAAGTAAAAGTTAAATTGAAGATAAAATGCATTCTATGACAATAACATTTATATAAAAATGTTCAAATAATTTTTCGAACATGAGTATTGTATTTTACATCAATTTGAATTTGAGATAATATATTATATATATAAATCACTCAGTCTACACAACTATTATTAGTTAGTAATAGATATAGCAGTATGAAGAGAGGGCGGTGGATGGTGATGAGTAGCTACCTTCCCTCTAGTCTTACACTGCTAAATTAGGAACGGGTAGCACAGATAGCCCTCGAATAGCTTTGTGCGAAATTCAAAAAAACAAACAATCATATTCACGTGTGATTTAGCTTTAGGTCAACATTACATTGAGTAAATTTGGTATTAATTGGAATGTCATATTTTGTTACTAGTTTTTGCCAAATGTTGGTTACTTGTCTGCTGATGTCGGGAATATATAGTATGCAGCAGTATATGGTTTCGTGATTTTTTGATTCGTGAGATATATTTACTTTTGTTGGTTGATTTTGCATTCTGTCTAGGTGTCTGCATATAATGTTTTCTACAGTTTGTGGCGGAATCTTATTGATGTTGAAGAAGTATTGTTTTATTTTGTATAATTCATAAATAATTTTATATAGTGAAAATAGTTTTATGGCTGTGTTTATTTGGTTTTTTAGTATGTTGAGTTTTTGTTTTGTTTCATGTGCTGAGTCCCAAGGAATGTATATTCCAGTATGGGTTATTTTTCGGTAGATTTCTGTTTTAAATTGTGTGTCTGTTCTTGTAATTTTGAGGTTAAGAAATGATATTTGATTGCTTTCTTCCTGTTTACATGTGAAGTTAATGTTGGGATGTATAGAGTTAATGTGATTGAAAAAATTAAGTGTGTGTTCAGTAGATTTGAATCCCACAACCATGTCGTCTACATATCTGTACCAGTATAGTGGTGGATGTAATATTGTGTTAAATGCTTGTGTTTCAACTTGTGCTATAAAAATATTGGCTAGAATTTTATTTGTTTACCAAAATATCTTCTCTGAAATAGGAGCTTTATTACACACAAACATACTAACTGGTGAATATTAAATGTTATATTTAAATAAAAATATTTGAACGAAGAATAAATCAAATATATGAATAATATTCAGCTTTACAATTATCTTAAGCTCAGGTAAACAGTCTAAACTTTTCCTCTTCAAATAAATCATAGCTCTTTTAAGCCTCACTTCTCCAAAGAAGGCTTAAAAATAAAATCATTTTATTAGTCATAAATGAAAAGTTATTAGTAATATTTCTCACAAACAAAATTCTTTAGTAGCTATATTTGCCTCACGCACAACTAGAAATCCTTACAATATTAAAATGCTCATTCTTAAATATATATTTAAATGCTTTTGTCTAAGAAGCAACGATAGGACATAGGCTTTTCGTACAATAGCTTTTTATTAGTATGTACTTCTCACCTATTGACGATCCTTTTCTCATCGAACACAAACCGTTTACTTAATAGCAGAAGAGACAAGGAATCTTCAGTCTTTATTTTAATGGCTGAGTAGCCACAAATGGCAAGGATTAGGCAGTGTGTCTGTGTGGGGCTTTGTTGGTCCGACATACATTAAAAACAACTCATTAATCTATGGAATGAATGGAGATGTTCTCGTCCCAGTTCTCCGGTAGATGGTTTAGTACTACAAACGTGAATTGTTTATATCTATCTATCTATCCATCCATTCCTCTTTCTATTAACTCTAACGTTTCATTAAAGTTCGTTTATTCTTGCAGACTGGAGCACGCTTGAGCCGAATTACAGAGGGATATCTCAAAAATTGACGTAGAAAACATGTATAAGGATTAATTGTATTCCAACAAAAAGGAATATATTTAACTCAAATCTTATTGCTCTATTGCAAGATAATCCTTAAAAGAAGGTTGTTATTTTCAGTGGTATCGCTTCAAGAACAGCAAAAGTCTATTGCACGCTAGATAGCAGCGAAAATATTTTTAATATGTGAATAGAACACAATTTACTGGATTTAAATGTGTTTTAACTTTCTTAAATGTTACCCACTCTTTACCAAATAGTCGATCATGTTGGCACTGAAATGAATATTATGAGAAAATTTTTTTATTTATTAAGCTTTGTTTTCAGTTTTTTTTATTTTACCAAATCAATAAATGTCGTATTATAGAGTTGTCGCAATTGTCTACTTTCACTAAATCTGTCTGGAACAGAAAGTAGTGGGTGGATTTAGTGTTAATCTGGCAATTGATTACATCCAGGGCCCTAAAACAACTAGCGGAATTTTCTGTCAAACATATGCGTATATTCTTTTAAGTTGCAGTCCAATATTATTCTACCTTTGTTTATAACAAGCATAATGCACGTACATGAAGATTAAGGTTGAAAATGGTGTAAAAATAATTTTACACTTAATAACTGTGGGAGGCAAAACGCTGAATGCCAGTTAAGATGTCCAGAGTTTTCAGTGATATTTCTATAATCTCCAACCCACAGTATCTTTTTGCAAATTAGTTTGTTTTCTCTTTCAAATTTACAATAAGTGAATAAAGGTCGTTTTAAGAAATAAGCACATCTTTCTTTCTAACTTAAATATATAACTAATTAAATTTGTCTCTCTTTTAAAGCAACTGTATTATCTTTTTATATAGTTACAGTGCTTATATCCGTATCAGTAGCATAGCGTATGTTTGCGGACTTGTACTACTAGAAACCGACTTTCAATACTCGTGGTGGACAGAGCACAGATGGCCCTTTGTATAGCTTTGGGCTTAATAACAAAATAGAACAACATAAATTTTGATAAACAGAAAATAAAGCTTCATGGAGAATTAAAGAATAAGAGAATATAGAAAAAAACTGCCACAAAAAAATTGGAGTGGAATAAAATATCTGTCTTAAAGCAATTCCTTAAAATAAAAGCATATTTGTCCAAGGCCATGCAGCCATTAAAATGGCGAATGTTTGGAAAAGAAAAGAATGTCGGAAAACAAAAATAGAATTGTTAGAAAACTTGGGAACATCCAGCATCTGCTGTTCCTCCCTTGTTTCTAGTATATAAAAACGAGATACTGTCTAAAAATACGTTTCCATATTGGGGTGGAGCGCTCGCTAAACGTTAAAGAAATACATGCATTTTTATACTAAAATTAAAATGAAAACAGTTTATACGATGAACAGAAACGAAACAGGTGATGTTAACACAGTTGCGAGACTTTAAGCATTAGTATGTTAAAATTCACCATCTTGCTATCTGGAGATCACACTAACTTGAATACTATATGTATTTTGTGTTTAAACTTGCCAGTGTTGATTGAAAATTTTATAATTCTTGTTCTTTACAGCCTTAATAACTCAGATATTAACTTACATACTTTTCACAGTGTATACACACACAGATATATTTATATATATAAGAAAAAGGTGTAGTGAAGTTATCACATTGTGAGATTAAATAATATATATACATTTATATGGTATACCTGTTTGTTTTTGAAATTCTCGCAAAGTTACTCCAGGGATATCTGCGCTAGCTGTCCCTAATTTAGCAGTATAAGATTAGAGGGATGGCAGCTAGTCATCATCACCCACCACCAACTCTGGTGCTACTTTTCGAACCCGCGATCCTCGGATAGCGAGTCGAATGCATTACACATCTGACCATGCCGGGCCTAGGTACACCTCTGATTGAATGTTTACAATGGCCCGGTATAGCCAAGCGCGTTAAGGCGCTCGTGCGACTCGTAATCTGAGGGTCACAAATTCGCATTCGCGTCGCACCAAACATGCTCGCCCTTCCAGCCGTGGGGGCGTTATAATGTGACGGTCGATCCCACTATTCGTTGGTAAAAAGTAGCCCAAGAGTTGGCGGTGGGTGGTGATAACTAGCTACCTTCCCTCTTGTCTTACGCTGCTAAATTAGGGACGGCTAGCGGAGATGGCCCTCGAGTAGCTTTGTGCGAAATTTCAAAACAAACAATGTTTATAGTTGAATAAATAATAAGTCACACCCTTTATTTTACGCCGAAAACAGAAAATTGGTATTGTTAGTATTTATAAATCACAAGGGCTGTCTGTATACAACTATATCTAATTTCAAATTGGTAGACTATAAGAAAGGCAATCAACAACGCTTGAGGTTTAGTTGAATTACGTCACAAACCACGTATAGTTTGATTCACAGTCCAAACACACTAACCGAATCATTTTCAACAGGATATTTATTTAAATAAAAGTTATGAAAATTTTACTACAATAAAGTTTTAGTTTATTTGATGTGAAACAATATAATCATATGTATCAATTTTTCTTTATTTTAGAAGTCTCAGTACAGCCAATCTTTAAAAACAATTAAAGTTTTAATATTTTTAAATCAGTTATTTATGACGTCACAATCGTTTTACGTAACAGAAAATAAACATTAAACTGTCTCTATACGCATTTGACCATTGTCCGAAACACTTTCTTAAAGTTCTGCTTTCAATATCACCAAATAATACAAAACTCAATTTTATTAGAAATTATACAATTGTAAATAATCACATCTACTTATTGAACCCTTTCCGAAGTAATTTTTATAATTACGTCGAAAGTCGATTTTCCAGCTAATGATCTGCTGGGTTTAAATTAATTAAGATGCTCGTTTTTTTATGTATTTAAAACTGTATTTATTGTTATTATTTGGTAGCATGCTATCCAAGTAGGAAAGCAAAATATATATGGATATATAACGCTTGGAAAAAGGTCTCAATACCTGTGTTAGGCAGAACACTTGTTTTGTTTGTTTAGAATTAAGCACAAAGCTGCACAATGGGCTATCTGTGCTCTGCCCACCACGGGTATCGAAACCCGGTTTTTAGTGTGTAAGTCCGCAGACATACCACTGTGCCACTGGGGGCAAGGCAGAGTACAGCTAGCTAATTGTGTAGTTTTGTGATTACTTTCAAATAAACAAACAAACAAACAAACAGTAATACGGACGATTTCTAGGGACTTTGGCTTTGTACTCCAGTATCAAGCTGCAGCTTATAACAATAAAATTTGATGTTATTTTCTTGTTGTGGGTGCAATGCAGATAACCCATTGTGAAAATTTAGGTTTAAATTGACTACGTAATCAAACCCCTTAGTCAGCTAAGTAAAAGATGTATTTCTGTAACTGTGGATCTGTTACACATTTACCTTTCGTTTGCGTTAGCGTAGTTATTGACTGTTTAGTTTTCTTTGCATATGAAAGAGGTCACAGAAATATTTGAAAGTGGTATATAAATCTGGAATAAACAAAAGGTAGAAAAGAATTTAGTAGTTTTATGAGTATAAAGACAATATTATAAATCAATAACAAAAATGGAACAATAATTATGTAATCGCATGCAATGCATATTCTTGTGTGACGTTTGTGTATGTTTTTATTTGAGGAATTTTACACAAAACTACACAACGGATTATCTACTAATGGATATATTTAATTTTGAGCTTATAAACTACAATAAAGACAACTAATTAACAGCACGCAGCATCACTTCGTGTTTGATCGAATATTTTTTTTTGTTTACCTTCAGTCTTACTGTGCACCCAAAGTGCGAAGCACGTTTTTACGGTGACAAGCCTCGAACCATGAACTTTCGGATTCATAGTTCAAGTACTCTCATTTTTAGACATTAAGTAACGCCCGGTTTATATTATTTTATGAAAAAATATGTTTAAAAATTCGTCCGAAGGAAAAGTTTAAATTAATATTTTATATCCTTAAATATATATAATGTATATCCTCGATCACCAATATTCTGTATTGTTTGTCCAAATTGTAGATAAAGTTTTTGTTTCTTCTCTTCGTGCCCTCCGTGCATGATTGGCATCGTTTTAGCTACGTGCTACAAGAGCTAAATAGGCTGTGAAAACAATGTTATTTAATGCATAGGTGTTCCCCAGTGGCTCAGCGGTATGTTTGCGAACTTACACGCTAAAATCCGGATTTTGACACCCGTGGTGGGCAGAGCACAGATAGCCCATTGTGTAGCTTTGTGCTTAATTCAAAACAACAACCACAATAATGCATAGGTATCTGACTGATAGGCATTTTGTCGGCAAGTCTTGAAACTTAGTAATTAAATCATACTTTGTTTATTCACGTTCAGGTATTGTCAGATTTGAGTACATTATTTGAATAAAATGTAAACATTGACATTTTCAGTTAAAACTAAGGTAACTCCTGTATTTTACTGCACCATTATATTTTCTTTTTTTTCTCAAACAGAAACAAATGAAACTTTACGAGTTTGTAGTTGTATAACATCCTTTATCGACCTTGAAGTGGATTTCTTGTTTAGTTTGCCCAGTTATCTAGAGTTTGTAAATAACTGTGATCGTTTAGGGATAAAAAAGAAATATTTACAATGCAGAAACACTGACTATTTTCAGAGGTACGAGAGTGGCCTAGCAGTCAGTGTGCTAAGCTCTGGATCTGTGGGTATGTATTTTGTTACTCCCCCCCAAGAAAAAACACATCATACTGCTCACTTTGGAACTGTGGGTACGTTATAAGAGTGACGGTCAAATTCCGTTATTTGGTAAGATATAAGCAGTCCAAGAGTTAATTAACAGCACCGGTGGGTGCTGTTAATTATCACCTAACCTCAAGTCTATCACTTCGAAATTATTGACGGCTAGCTCAAATAGTCATGAAGTAACTTTGCGCATACATTCGAAACTAAACAATTAAAACTATCTGAAACAAAGACATCTTGAGCCAGAAAAAAACATTATGTTACTGGTACTTTTAAAACCTGTAATTTTGAAGAGAAAAAAATGAAAAAGATTATGTTTCATACCTGAACTTAAAAAAGAACAATTTGTCCATAACCTGAACAAATATATGAGCTATTTAATAAAGAGAGGAAATTATGGAAAATTAGTAAAACATATAACTTTGATATCAATAGAAGTTTTCTATAAAGCTAAGTAAAAACTGATTTTTAGCATATCTAAAAACACATGACGAATTTCTTGACAACTGAGAAACATAGTTATTATGTGACCTTAAATCTCACTTTAGTTTGGCATTGTCTGCACGTAATAAAAGCTTAAACGGATAACAAACTCGAACATTTCTTCCAAATTGCTTATCTACTTAAGCTTTCCAATTGGTGAAAGCTAACCTTAGACCTTTAACAAATTTCATTGGAATTGGTTCAGCTAGGTCCTCAACACATTTGACCTGAAGACTCTGAAACAAACAATTCTGCTTTGTATGCATATTAAAAATAGTATAAAGTAATTTTCTTAAGTAGAAAATACGAGAAAAAGTTATAAAAGATAGTTTTATGTATCTTGTATTCTACAAAGAAATTGAGGATTAGACGCTAAAATCTGGAGAAGAATTAGAACCACAATATCTAAAATTTGGGAGAATTATCCCATTAATTATAAACGTTTTATGCCC
Organism: Carcinoscorpius rotundicauda; assembly: GCA_011833715.1. Taxonomy (NCBI): domain Eukaryota; kingdom Metazoa; phylum Arthropoda; class Merostomata; order Xiphosura; family Limulidae; genus Carcinoscorpius; species Carcinoscorpius rotundicauda. The sequence continues at coordinate 51,619,079 of CM022399.1, read as the reverse complement.
AACAGATATTAGAAATAAAACAGTGTAAAAATAATTTTTTCTGTATCAAATATCAAATAAAACATTGAACTGTTTCACTTAAGTACAATATGCTATAAGTAAAAGTTTTTACATGGTAAGTTCTTACCCTATATCTTTATAATAATGAATTTTCGTAAAAACACGTACCTCACATATCGGACGTCCTTACATCATTGTCACATCTGTAGTTATCGAGTATATCCTGTTTTAATGGCATCAACATCTCTTTAAGTGTTAACAACTTCGAGATCATATATAGGTTATGTCTAAGAAATACAGAATGCATTGAATTATTCTAGTATGACGCTAAATGAACCTTCTTTTTTCTGTATTATTTAACAACGATACACCTAATCGGTTTCAGGATATTATACGTAAGGACAGTGTATGATCATAGAGAAGAGCAGTTTCTTTGAAAAGTCACCAACAATGAAGAAAAGACGAGATATGAAGTTCCTTTAAAAGCAGGAAGTTTCGAAAAATAGTGTAGATAAAATAAACATATTTAAAATACTTTTGTCCATGGGGAATATCAGTAACAGTTGTCTTTCACTGAATATCAATAACAGTTGTCTTTCACTGAATATCAATAACAGTTGCCTTTCACTGAATATCAATAACAGTTGCCTTTCACTGAATATCAATAACAGTTGTCTTTCACTGAATATCAATAACAGTTGCCTTTCACTGAATATCAATAACAGTTGTCTTTCACTGAATATTAATAACAGTTGTCTTTCACTGAATATCAATAACAGTTGTCTTTCACTGAATATCAATAACAGTTGTCTTTCACTGAATATCAATAACAGTTGTCTTTCACTGAATATTAATAACAGTTGTCTTTCACTGAATATCAATAACAGTTGCCTTTCACTGAATATCAATAACAGTTGCCTTTCACTGAATATCAATAACAGTTGTCTTTCACTGACATTTTGATTCTTTTTTCTTCTAATTTTTGTGAGAACAAATTATCGGTCTGGTACATGAATTGCCGTTTTTAGTAGACAGTGAATTAAATAAACGATAGAATAGGCATTATAAGTAAGTGTATTTTATATTGATCTATACAGCAAAATGGATGATTTTTGTAGCCCTGTAAATACAGCTATTTCAAAACGTTTTATCGAACGTTCACTAACATTAATATATAATTAAGGAGGCTTTCATATTCAATTATTCTACGTTTGGGAGAACAAAAAACAATCCAATAATTGTAATTATTCAGTAATACTGAGGAAATGTCGATTAGAAACTCACGAAACTTTCTTATGCGTGCGAATGTAAGGTATAACAGACATGATAATGAAATATGTCGAAAATGTGAAAAGTGGATTAAAAAGTAGAAAAGTGCATTATCTTCTTTTTGTCTCCTAGAGATCAACATTCTATATAATTCATATCAATCCACTGGTTTTAATTCACTGGAAGCTTATTTTATATAAAATTAACTTTGAAGAACACGGTTAGCAATATAAAAGCTACTATCTTTTTAAATTACGTCGAAAACTGTCTCTTGGAATACACAAGACATTCCCTGTCTTCCAAGCTCATACCAAGCTTCCTTCCTGTCTTCCTTAACACATATCACAGTTTCTTGCTTATGAATGCGCAGAGTTCTCATTTTTTCACTTTATACGAAACATAGTTTCAATGCATACCGTAATCGTATAGAAATCTTTGCGATGAGTTGCAGTGCCTCTATTGAACTCATACGTATACTAAATAATGTTTCCATAAAAAATTCTACTCTCCGAGTCTTCTTACTACATGAAGAATAATTTATTTGTCACGTATATCTATTTATATTTAACCCATATTGAAAATATTGAAATTATCTTTAGTGTTTGATATATATATATATATATATAACTTTATTTCCATATCATATAAAATTTATCATATTGTCTTTTCCAGGTAGTGGTAAATTCGTTACTCTACAATATTCATCAGATAACGTCGTTTAGCAATCTGTGAAGAACTATTTTAGTTCATTCGCATATATGTACTTATTTTCTCAAAACATACTGAATTATCAATCAAAATTAAAAGCTTGCTATGTTCACACTGAAATATTTGTATGTGTATCTGTATTGCAAACCTTCTCTCTCCTATCACATTAAAACACCTTGTCTTCTTTGTCTACCATCTTTCGTACTGAATATTCTGTCTTATTCACACTAAAAACGTAGTCCAAACCTTACAGACCTAGGTTTTATAATACATATTTGTTCGTTTTTTTCCTCAGATTATAAAATTCTTTTTCTGCTCAATATGTTCTAGATTTCATTTCTTAAATTTTTTGAAATCCTTGTATTTTCTATAGATACGCAATTCAAATTCTATCAATCAAAAACCATGTCTCTTAAACTGTAGTAAACTCATTTAATCTGTATTGAATTAATTGTCTACTCAATTCCTAATGAACAATCTGATCTATCATACAGTACCTAATTCAATTTCGTGCTTTATACTTTTATGCAAACTACGATAGCCCACAACTGTATTAAATTTTATACAAACTACGATAACCTACAACTGTACTGAATTTTCGCTTTTTTTAATCCATAGGTAACATTATGATTCCTCGAAATTATGAATAATTATTTTGCTTTCAATTCATACGGATGTTTTAGCATCCTTAATCTATACCATTAATTTATTATGTTTCAGAACATTTGACGGTGCACGGCAACTTCATTTCTGAAGAAATACATCGCAGCTCATTTCCATGAAGGATATTCGAATAGCAAAGTTTTTAAGTATTTAACTATCAAATAATACAATAGTTTCACAAAAAAGTAGTTTTAATATTAACTGCGGAAGCAAAAAAACTTCTGTCCATTATAAGTAGCGTGTTCTCAAATAACGTTTCAAATCGATCCTGAGTAACTTCTTTCATTCATAAAGCAAAGTCTACGGTTAACATGCTGATGAACTAGGAGTTTACAATAACCAAATTAATTGTCATCTCAAAACTAATATCTTTTTTCAATGTCACCGAAATTCTATTCAACAAAACACTTGTTAAGATTCACCATGCAGTTCTAACGGACGTTTTAAATTTAGTCTGAGGGCCAAGCGTGTCAAAGCGCGTAACTCGTAATCTAAGGGTCGCGGGTTCGCATCCCGGTCCCACAAAACATGCTCGCCCTCCCAGCCGCGGGGGCGTTATAATGTGACGGTTAATCCCACTATTCGTTGGTTTAAAGAGTAGCCCAAGAATTGGCAGTGGGTGGTGATGACTAGCTGCCTCCCCTCTAGTCTTACACTGCTAAATTAGGGACGGCTAGCACAAATAGCCCTCGAGTAGCTTTGTGCGAATTCCAAAACAAACAAACAAACAAGCAAATTTAGTTTGAGGAGTCGATGAAAATAGTGTATGGGATCTACTTCGCAGAAGCTTATTACAATGAAAATTGGGGTGTTGACGGTAATAACACATAAACATGGTATGAGTGACAATGAGGGAAGTAGTTCCAATAGCAGGAAGGAACATGGAACATCATTCTTATAATGTAAGATTAAATCTCAGTATGTATTCCTTTTGGAAAGTTAAAATTATTATGTTGTCGCAAGCCACAGTCCATACCATGACCTACTAACAGCAGCAGTCTTTCATAATGGACTTTCACAATTACTATTATACTGATGATAAGAATTGCTCAAATGTGATTTGATATTATTTTGGGAGAGGAAATTTGTATAATTTTCTATTTGTGTTTTATTAGGTGCACACACCAGTCGTATTCATTTTACTAAAACTATTAATATGCGCAGTTAATTTAACGTTTACGTTTTCTTTATTTTTCTGAATTTTCCCTTTCTTTACATTCGGAAATCTCATGAATCGTTTTTCTTCGGGCAAGAAGAATTATCTTGCAGACAAAATCTTCTGGATAAATACCAAAGGTTTTGAGTGAGCATAAATGCATCATAAATAATAATGTTATCATCGGTAGCACAGCGGTAAATATGAGTGCTTATAAAACTGAAGATAGAGTTTTGATACTGGCATCGAGCAAGGCATATTATATAACTTTAATTCTAAGAGCAAACCAGCAAGCAACCTAGTCTATAATGATTTAAGTTAAAAAGTAATAAAGATAGATTTTAACGACAAAATAGTTGTTTTTTTGCTTGTCGACTAAATACGTTATTCATCTAAAAAGGTGACCTATAAAAGTAGAATTGGCCAAATTTAGTTCGAATAAGATATTTTACTTGAAAATAGGGTATTATATTGCCTATTAGCTGATTGACAAACGATTTAACTTATTCGTCTAGGAAATAATAATAAACTAGTAGTTGCGTGTTAAACACTTGTTTTGAATTTCGTTTTTTATACGAGACTTTTCTTATTCGGCATCAATTACATTAGGAAACCCATGTATTATCTACGTTAAATGAAACCCATTTGTTATTTATGTTAAATTAAACCCACGTATTATTTACGTTAAATTGATATCTGAAATAGCTGGAATGTCGAAACACTAGTCCTGATAGATAGAGACAGTCTCACAATAAAGTAGAAAGGAATTATTTCGTTTGCGAATGAACACTAAATGTAATCGATTAATACTGTAGTGTAGCACGCCGCTCTTAACCACACAGAGGGTGATCGGACCAAGAGCCAACCAGCGGTCTGCCATCAAGATCATCCATCAGTATTAGTGTTCACATCCAAGCTAAGTCAACTGTAAGCCTTTTACAGGGAAAGGACTCTTTCTGGTCCGTTGGAGACAGCATTCTGCAACTATGGAGGACTCAATTTTTAGACTCCATGACTTGTTTGTCCTAATAAAAAACATTTATTTGCTGTTCCGTACAAATCCTGGTATTTCGAAGTCAATATTAAAACATTCAGTAAGTCGTAATATTCATGCATCCAGTTTTTGTGTATCTATACAAATGGGAAAAAAAAAATTACATGTGCAGATATTTTTATCACACAAGTATAATTTTGCTACTATCTATATATCTTACGTCAATGATTTTTGTAAACTGAAGATTTATGCACAATCGATATCAATGTTAAACTCCTGTAACATAACTTATTTGAATTAGTTAAAACAATTATTTACTTAGTGTTACCTCCTTCATTTCATTTATATTATGTATATATATATACATACTCATAAACAAAGCCTATTTATAACTAATTTTATCACCAAGGAGAACTTCAGGGAAGGCATCTTTCTTACTTAGTTTCATATTCACAAGAATTCATATTCTTGAATATGAAAAAAATTACACCATTTTACTTCAGCCTGCTCAGCTATAAACGGATAAAATCTGGGATTAACCTGGAATGAACTGGCACCACTTCCACGAGGTTAATCTCCAGTACATAAATAAATTTTCACTAAAGGTCAGATAAGAGCAGGGACTAAATCGGTTATAAACAATCACATGAAATACAGGAGCCTTTTTTAAATAACAGAACTAGACTAACAAAAACAGAAAGAAACAAACGTCCACTTAGTTATTTTTATTCTTAAACTAAAGGTATTAGACATTTCAAGTATGTCAAGTAAGCAGCTTAACTAAGATACGTTAAGATCGAAGTTTCTTTCTCCTATATGTAGTATCTGCAGTTATATTTGGCAAAATAACGTAGATCGTTTGTTATATATTCATTTGAACAGATAAAAAGGCAACTTGTGTAATTAAGTCGTTTTAGAACACAAAAGCAGTAGCCGCGTTGCCAGGTTTTCCACTTGGGGAGGGGCAGAAAATTTTAAAGAGGCCAATAAATTAAAAAGGTGAAATTAATCAACATTTTTAATAACGGGTTATTGAAAGTAATTAAATAAAATATAATAGCGTTTGTAATTCTCTTTATTAAATGATATAAAACGAGTTTATTATATGTAAAAGCTGAAAAATAATATGTGATCCATATGCCTAAATTTTTCAAGGGAACTGGGTCCCCAATGGTTACGCCTCTAAAAAGCAGGAAATATCTGTTGTTTCGAAGACACCTAAATCGCAATAACAGCAAAATATTTCGAGTTTCTGTTTAATGAAGTCTTAAAAATCTAGATATTTTGTGCTGATATGAAATGATTGGAGATATTTCACAAACTGTTAAAAAAATAAAATGGTTGTCCCTTTGTGAATAACACCTTTAGAACAAACGTAAAGATAATGCTTACGTAGAGAGTGGAAGTGTGTCTTTCTTGAGCGTTTTTTTTCTTTTAAAAAAACTATATTGATCGCTTGAGTTTAAGGACAACCTAGTTGCTACGAAACGTTATTCACATAAAAACCTATAGCTGTACCTTCTACATACTCTCTCCGACTTCATGAGTCTCTTCTTAATTATTATACCCAATTCATATAGTTTTCATAAACCCTATTTGTGAACTTTTAGAATAAATGAAATTTGAAAACAAAAGCGACAAAATTAATTAAACAACTGGCGAATATTGTGAGGAGTCTTCATGTTCACGTTTTATTCTTTATTGTTATTATCAGAAGAAACATCTTAGTTGATATATCACACTTGAAAAGCAACTTATGTGACACAAGGGGTAAAAGGTAAGGTTCGAGATCCGAAGATCAAGATATAATAGTTATTGTACCAGAACTTCTGACCAAATGAAGACAACCAGTTACCAACACTTGCCTTTTACAGATTACTGTTAATCGAATGAAGGAAAGATTGGCTGTTACTGTTATATCATTTCCACAGTAATCAGTGGCGTATCCAAGGATTGTTAGTTTTTTTAATTGTGCGCAAAACTACACGAAAGCTAGCAGTGTAAGAGTAGAAGGAAGGCAGCGAGTCACCATCACCCACCGCCAACCCGTGAACTACTTCTTTACAAACGAATAATATGATTAACCGTCACATTATAACGTCCTTACGGTTGAAAGGGCAAGAATGTTTGGTCTTATCTTGATTCGAACCCACAAACCTCAGATTACTAGTTGAGTCCACATGGCCAAGCTAACCTCGAGGGATCACATCTTATATTTTTCATTCATAGTCAATCAAACTATTCATAGACTTTGTATGCTCTTCCCAAACAGATTCTATTGAGCTTATAATTAGTTTACAGTAAAGACTGTGTTTTATGCCAGACCATTCTCACACGTTAGTCACATCTATGCAAAAAAAATCTCCTTGATAGAAATCTTTGAGTTTCATGTTGGCACGCGGAGTTTAGAAATTAATTTTAGTTTGAAAGCACAGCTTTCCTTGTAATTACACTTTTCACTAATTTAGCAATAAATGATAGATTACGATTTAGTCAAAATGTCTTACATTGTGGTGAACTCGGTTTTCTTCCATGTGTATATTTAAATACCTAAAAAATAAATATATAACAAATTTTATCTTCGTTCGTAGTAAATTTGACATTCCTGGTTATGCAATTAATTCAAGATAATACATGTTGAACATATTTTAACAGCTCAATAACTTGCTTTATGAGCATTAGAGATATAGAAAATCCTTCAAGAATTTCATACGGTATGTTAACATTTAATACTACCTTAGTGATCAGATCCATCTCAACCAACTACTACTTTTATTAATATTATTTTGTGCCACAAACATGCATTTATTTACAGCCATATCATATTAATTTCAAAACTGAGCTTAACATATGAAGTAATTTCATAATAAAATAACATTTTTTTATTTACTTTTGTTTATCCTTTCACGCAAAGCTTTCCAATGACTATCTGCTCTAGCCATCCCTAATTTTGAAGCGATAGACTAGAGGAAATATAGCCAATAACGTTGTTCACAGCTAACTCTTAGATTACTCCTTTACCAATGAAAAATTATATTGACTATCATATTAGAATGTACCCACAGTTAAAAGGGCGAAAGACAAAGTTAACCAACTAATAAAACAATATTCTTCAAAATACATCTATACACGTTATTTTTTAAATTATAAATTATGGTTCAGTTGTTTATTCTTCAAAATACATCTATACACGTTATTTTTTAAATTATAAATTATGGTTCAGTTGTTTATTCTTCAAAATACATCTATACACGTTATTTTTTAAATTATAAATTATGGTTCAGTTATTTTTCTTTTTTTCTTTTTAATTTTGCTGTCTTTGAGGACGCAGAAAGTTAAAGGTTATATTAATTAGGTTTATCTAATACTTTTGTAATGATAGAATGAAGTATCTTGAAGGTGGCGGGTTAGTAGTATTACCATCAATGAAGAACATGTATAAAAGATACCTAACCTGCTCTGTCATGTTCCTTTGTTTCACGTTTCGCTTGAGAATGTTTTCGATAAAATTATGCTGTCTTCCTTTTCAAGAAGCTACGTGCTATACCAAATTTTACTGGAGTATTTAAACACAAGGAAATGATTATATCATTGAAAGATGTCATTCTGTAACGTCTGTAAAATTTTACGCAGACTATTATGGATCTCTATATTCTGTTCAGCTGTATGGCAGCAGATAGGCTTAAGTAGCAAAGTATGTAATTGCTATTTAACGGCTAAACTTCACTCTGTAAATCATTTTCTCTTAATTGTAACAGAGAATAAGTCAGCACACTAAAACCATTCCCAAGTTATACCATATTTCCGACTCATTGTCCTAATTCCACGGTTTCCAAAGATAACTGCTTCTCTTCTAACGCCTTGAACAAAGATTGGCACTAGATAAAATCGATTGCAAGGAAAGCCGCTCCCTAGAAAGCTACACACCGTCAAATGTAACTGTTTCATAAAATTCATAATTGTCTCTTTTGAAACTTTGTTGAACATGTAAAAGTTTAGAAACCTCATTTAATCTGTCTATTAAATTAATACTTTAATTAATGTTTGTGAAACATAACAAACTAAATGCCCGGGTTGTTATGTGTTAATTTTTTTTTTTAATTTCGCACAAAGCTACTTGAGGGCTATCTGTGCTAGCCGTCCCTAACTTAGCAGTGTAAGACTAGAGAGAAGGCAGCTAGTCATCATCACCCATCACTAACTCTTGGCCTAATCTTTTACCAACAAATAGTGGGATTGATCGTAACATTATAACGTCTCCACGGCTGAAAGAGCGAGTATGTTTGATGCGACGGGGATTTGAACCCGCGACCCTCATATTACGAGTCGAACGCTTTAACTCACCTAGACATGCAGGGTCAATGGACTTGTGTAGTACCATATGAGATCTTAGGACTTTCATTTTTCTAAATATTTCAATGTTGTCTAAAGCGTCTTCGAGACAAAAACAGTATGACCTTAGGTCAGCATCTTTAATGCTTATTGTTTCATTTTTATTCAGTTTTGGAGGTGCTACTTGTTGAGGATAATTAATTATTATTCATAATTGTTTTTGTGATTTAGTCAGAAGTTTTTGCTTTTCTACAGTTTCTTCTGGGTTGAAACGTTATATATTCTGGAAAAAAGGGAGTCTACACTTGATACTGATCGGCATTAGCTAGCTTTCTGTACATCCCAACGATAAGAAGATGGTTTGTTATACATATAGGAAAAGAATTCTATTAGCTGATTATTTATTCATGGAGAGTTGGGTAAATCGATAATGATTATTTAAGTGGATGAGAAAGTTATGAAATGCGTCTTAAGATGTCGCCGCGTCAAGAAGCTATCAAATATCGAGTTTTCAGGATTAATATAAGATCTTTCTATGGCATAATTTTTAAGCTGTTGCACGAACCATTCATTAAACACTGAAATGTGCTGGAAGTTCAAAACTTTAATCAGGATAGATATTGAAAGTTCCGCTCAACCCCATAAACTTAAATTAGTGTCTAATCATTGTTCGGGCACTAGAGGAATGTCACTTATGAGTATATTATTATTGGTTACACTAAAGCTAATGACATCATCTTCTGGATGTACTACCAATGTTTGTATTGCATCAGTGGAATGGTTAGAGTTCTAAAGAGATAAGTCAAAAGTGTTTAGCTAAAGAATATCCATATGAGTTTCTGCAACTCACACTTAACTGAACACAGTAACCTAAGTGTATTATTTATTATAAGGCTGAATATGTAAATGATCATGTTGTGTGCACTTTCAGTTATTTCACACTTTATGTTCCTAAACAGTTAAAAGCTTCTTAAATTTCTAGTTGACATTCTTTTCTCGTTGGTTAGTGAGTTGAGATTAGCTGAGTATGTGTTCGATCACAGATAAGGTTTCACATTCTAGCATTATATCTTTTTATACTCGTTCATTCTTCACTGCAGTTATCTATGCTCTTGTCTTTTGGCATTATAGTAATTATTATTATAGCCGTATTTGACTTTACAGATTGTCTTGTCTTTAAGTAACATATGTTTATAGTTGTGTTTGACTTAACAGGCTGTTTTATTTTTATGTGATATTTTTATAGCCATGTTTGCCTTCATGACCTGTTTTGGTTGCAGGCTGTAATCTTATAGCTATATTTAACTTCATACTTTGTTTTGTTCCTAGTTTTTTACAGGTGTGTTTCACGACAGTATGTTTTGCATGTATGTAGTACTATTTGAAAGTATATTTTCATTAAAAAAAGAAAATAGAATCAACAAACAAAACAAAGTCAATATAGATCACTATTTAATATTTACGGTGTTAAATTACTGAACATCAAATAATAAGTACATATAAGACATTAATAATTAGCTATAAAAGTTATTGAATGAGAAAAAGTAGTTTTGACATGAAATAGGAAGCACAGCAAGCAGCACATGGACACCAGTTATTCCCAGACGTTTTTCACTTGATAATCCCAACATTTTAGAGAATTACAATCCCCTTTCAGACTTGGTAACTTTAAACATTAGTTGTTTAGATCGCTGGGGCAGTGAAAAGATTGAATTCACCAAATTCGATTATTAGGATACGAAATAAACGAAAATATTGAAATATCAAATTACTTAAAATATATCACGGTTGAATAAGAAAATCTTACTGAATAATTATTCAGCTTTTCTTGAAATAATGAGCCTTATATCAGGTAGAATAATTCAGTGTCATAAAACAATAAAACTAACGAACAGAGTTCAGTTTACAGCTGCGTTAAGGCCCGGCATGGCCAGGTGGGTTTAGGCGTTCGACTCATAATCCGAGGGTCGCGGGTTCGAATCTCCATCGCACTAAACATGCTCTCTCTTTCAGTTATGGGAACGTTATAATGTTACGGTCAATTCCACTATTCGTTGGTAAAAGAGTAACCCAAGAGTTAGCGGTGGGTGGTGATGACTAAATGCAAATGCCTTCTCTCTAGTCTTACACTGCTAAATTGAAAATGGCGAGCGCAAATAGCTCTCATGTAGCTTTGCGCGAAATTCAAAAACAGAATATTTCAATCTTTTTGTTAAATTTTTGCTCTTGACTATGAATACGTCTACATACAGAAAATGTCTTGAACTCAATAAATTCAGGAGTCTAAGCAAAAACTAAAATGCATATTAGTGATTCTAAAACTCTGCAATAAATCCTGATGTCACGACACTAAAATTTCTCCTTCCTATCCGATTGTGGTACTTTCATATGGGAACTAACTTCCTGACAAGTGTCAGTTTTGTAAACCCGCTAATAACAGTATATTCATTCAATAAATAAAGAGAGTAATATGTACTTAACAACTTGGCTAACTTTACTTAGTATGTGTGAAATAATAAGGCTGGATAAGTTTATCAAATTAAAAATACAACCAATGAAAGAAATAAAAAATTCAAAAGACACTTATGCATACATAAATATTTTTGTTTCTTATTAAGTTTGCGATTTTTTCTCTTAGAATAGACTTCTGTCGAAGTAAAACAAATAAATTTAAAGTATATCTTTGTTCAAAGATTTACAAGTAGACCCGAATTACAGAAAACGTACCTGAATTCAACATGTAAACTCGGTTTATTTGCCATATTGACAGCATGTTTTCGTAACCCTTGTTTTCTCACATTGACTGGGTGTAGCATACGAAAAGTGTAAAATCGACCAGCAAAGAATATTACAGTCGGTAATTCAAACCAAATGTTATATGTTACAGTAATGACTTCATGGACCGAATATATACTGCTTACTGCAGAAAACTGAATAGAATAGCAATTATAACACTGCAACCTCAAGAATTTTCTAGACCACGTGTTTAGGTTAAAACTACATATACATGGCGAATAAATGAAAAAAAATCTAAAATCTCCTTTATAAATAAAGCAAATATAAATGTTATATGTTTACATATTGCAGGAATAGCAGCTGACGGTGGGTGGTGATGACTAACTGCCTTCCCTCTAGTCTTATACTACTAAATTAGGGATGGCTGTCGCAGATAGCCCTTGAGTAGCTTTGCGCGAAATTCAAAATAACAAAATAACGGCTGCGTTACTTACTTCTACTCCCTCTCTTTTATTTTAACTTACGTTTGAAACTAAGTGTTTCAGAGGAATGGAAGGAGGGAATAATTACGAATCCAGTTAGTAAGAAGATAATAATTGGTAATTGACAAAAGGCACATACTCTTACTTTACTATGTTTGTGTCTTTTCACTCTTCTGTCTCGTTGAATCATTTTGCTTGGAAAAATAAGTATCGCTAGTGATTGTACCTTAAAAATAAAACAATAACATGCAAGAACGCCAAGAAACTGTATTTGTGTACAATGAACATCACCATAATGTATATGTGCGTCTTACTCATGTTTATCGAAAATTGTTGGTCAAAACACACACAATAGTTTGTTGTTTAAAATGAAAAAAATCTGTTATTCATTTAATCAATAAGTACATAACAATGTTAACAAAGAAAGCTCTAGTTTTAAAATTAGTTTTAATGCTTACTAAAGAAGTTCAATTGGTTAAAATCAATTTGTTAATTTTGAATTAGCGAACAAGTTACTCTTATTTAACGTAATGAGAACATTTGATCAACCCACCTGGCTTCATTCAGAATAAATGTTTCATATTTTATACCAACATAAAAGAAACACACATCCATTAATTTACTGCTGCACATAACAACATAAGACAATAGCTCTTCAGTGGCGCATTGTAACAAAACAGAACAAAGACGTCTCTAATCAATTATACATGTGTAAAGACATTCGTATGAGGTACATAATATTTTAGCACTCTATTCATTATCTAGTTCCTTAGGGACTTTCAAAAATTAAAAGTGTACCATATCATATGGATATGGCGGACATAATATGATAGGAATATCATTATCATATGCTCTTTTATTTCTCGAAAACCCTAACATGGTGAAGTGTTAAAAATGTATTACTGACTTGGAAAAATGTTCCCATCAAAAATATATCTTATTTAATTAATTTTGATAAATGAAGGAAACGATTTCCTGTGTGTTTTATTTATTTTTTATGTATTGCAGAAACATTCCTTGGTTTATCTTAATGTAAGAAGTTTAGGCAGTATTTTGATAGCCATGTTTCAGCTCAGGTTTTTTCTAAATGGTATCTTCATAACTGTTTTTAACTTTAGAGTCTATTCTGTCTCTTAACACAATATTAAAGAAAACAAATGGCCTTTTGATTCATCCATTAGACTAAACTCTGAAATACTCAATGTCAGCCCTTGTTATTCAATTATATATCAAGTTTTCCTATAAATGTTTTCAAATTAATTGCATATATCACATATAAAAATAACCCGTTCCAAAGATCAACCACCATATTAGAAATATAAATTCTTAACTGAATATAACTGTCAAGATTTATATTTGTATTCTTTAGTAGTACTTTTCTTATCAATAAATACGATTAAAATTATGGATAAACACTATCCATTTCTTTAATGACCTTAAATTTCTCAATTAGAACCCCTCTAACTCTTTTTTTATCTGAGAAAACAAACCCAGAGACCTTAACCTAGCTAAGTATGGCAAACTTTCCATCCAAGATGTCATCATAATCGTCCTCTTTTCAACCCTTTTCAACAATTTAGAGTCCTTTCTAAGTTATGAGTCCAAGACTGAATACAGTGCGCCAGATGTGGCCTATTCAATGTCCTATAGGATATAGTTAGTACCTCTTTAGCTTTGTATTCAATATTGTGTAGATTCAACTTGACATTCTATTTGCCCTGCAATTGCACATTATTTGGATATCTTAAGATACTAATCAACCAGAAACACTTTCATCCATAATACTAAGGTTAGTCCCCTCCCAGTTGTACTTATGATTTGCATTATGTTACCTTGGATTCAGTACTTTCCATTTATCATAAATATAAGGTATCTCTTGTTTATTTACTCATTCCATCTAATAATTTAAATCCTTTTGTAAGGCAGCAGCATCTTTCTCATAGCTGGCAACATTCAAAACTTTAATGTCATAAGAAAATTCAAATAACCTATTACTGGCAGTACTTTTAAAGTCGTGTTTGTTTTATATTCTTTTTTATCTCCAGGTAGTATTTTAATGTAACCGTATTAACTTTATAGCCTGTCTTATCTGCAAGTAGTATGTTTATAGCAGTATTCGACTTTGAAAGTATTCATATGTGTGTATAGAGTATTTCTATAGCAATATTTTTAGATGTGTGTTTAGCTTTTTACTTTTTCGTTTTTTATTATGGTTATCTTGAGAAATTCCCGTGGCTAATTTTATTTTTACGCTGAATTAATCTTGACCTGTTTGATATAAATAGACAAGATGCAGTTTCGTATTGTCATTTCTGGAGTCGAGACTTTAATGCATCTAACAGTGGAATTTAATCTATTGTTTGCACAGATATTTTGTCATCTTCTATGTAGGGTAGGCTATGTTAACAAGAGATTAGGTTGAGATTGATTCTGGCTTACATGCTTATCTTATTTAGATTGTGAATACATTTATAGCTTTTCCAGTATCTTTGTTCTGCGTTTTACCGAAATATGTACAGTGTGGATTCTTTAAGTTGGATCTTCACCACTAGAAATACGCACTACACACCTAAAACAATATAGCGTCCTAGCTTTCGAAACGTACTGTTAGAGTTAGTTGAAATGTTGGGTTAATTAGAAGATTGTAATAACAGCAATAATAATGAATGAGTAACTTACAAGACAAGGTGATTATAGGCCACTAATTAATATTTCCAGAGTTCAATTACCAATCATCTAATACAAACTTTTTATTTGAAATCAAGATGAATGTATTTATAAAAATAATAAAAAAGGAAAAACTTATCTTTTATTTAAAACATGAAACATAACTACGAATCTATACCATATTATTTCCAAACCTTTTCAACTGATATATCTAATAGTCATTTTTCAAATAAGATAACGTTTGTCATCTGATGTTAGTAAATATAGTTAGTTGTTTAGAAAGATGAGCAGTAGAAAATCTTAATTCACTAAAATTAAATTTGTAAAGTAGGTAATAAACACAAATGTGGAATTATTATTCCATCTGTAATTACACAATTGTTTGATAAGAAAATATAATTAACGATAATTTATTTTTCTTGAATGTTTTTTCGTTTGAAGTTAAGAACAAAGCTATATACTGAGCTATATGTGAACTACCCACAACGAGTATCGAAACCCTCATTTTAGCGTTATAAGTGCGCAGACATACCGCTGTGTCACACAGGGAACGATGCTTTTTTTTCTAATTAAGAGGCTTAACGTAAGATCAAATAACCTAACTTTATTTTTTTTTCTTTTAAATTTCGCGCAAACCTGCATGAGGGCTAACTTCGCTAGCCGTTCTTAATTTAGTAGTGTAAGACAAGAGGAAAGACAACTAGTTATCACCACTCATTGCCAATTCTTGGACTACTCTTTTACCAACGAGCAATGGAATTGGCAGTTTCTTTATAAAGCTCCAATGGCTGAAAAGGCGAGCATGTTTGGTGGGACTGGGATTTGAACTCACGACCCTTATCTTGTGAATCATACGCCCTAATCACCTGGCCATGCCGGTCATAACTTCATAACACACTAAAATTAACAAACAAAGTTTAGTTTCCAAATAGGATTTATTTTACTGTACTTTTTTTTCTCTCACTCTCTCTCTCTAAATCTTTTAGAAAGATGGATGGTTAGGATGCGATAAGTAATTACAAATGCAATTGATAAAAAGGAAACTAATTGACAGTTTGCAAAGAGCACGCCCCCCAGTGGCACAGTGGTATGTCTGCGGACTTACACACTAAAAACCGGGTTTCGATACTCGTGGTGGGCAGAGCACAGATAGCCCATTGAGTAGCTTTGTGCTTAATTCTAAACAAACAAACAAAAGCAAAGAGCACGTATTCCTACTCATTTAGTACTTTTTACGACCTTCGTTTTCTACTTTGGACTTTTCTACCTCTTCGAATCTTTTTCTCGTGATGATGAGTGTTTGTCTACCCGTTGATAGTAATTGAACATCTGAAGTGAAACATTTACGTATAAGTACCTTTGTCATAGTGAAGTGAAACATTTACATATGAGTACCTTTGTCATAGTGAAGTGAAACATTTACATATAAGTACCTTTGTCATAGTGCGTTTTTTTTCGCAACTAATACCACCATAAAGCTTGTGTGTATGTGCTGTCTGATAAATTAATTTCCGTTCAGTAAATATTTTTGTCTTATTCGTGTATATTGAGAACTTTATTCTTTAGGGTGAAAATATTTCGTGCTTTATTTAATCAGTCAGCCCAATCAGTTACACGATTAGAATAAAAGTTCTAATTTTAAATAGATTTCTTTATTACTAAAGACGCATAAATGTTCAAAGTAATTTTACCTATGTATAACTGCCTATCAGTTCATTCTTTCTAAATGAGAACCAACATGATTTTATCCATGATAGTCATTATATATTTAATATTCACATGAACACACGCTCATTAACTTATTGCTGCATTTGACGACATTTGTGGTGCATTATAACAGAAACAGAAAGAAAATGTCACTAATTTATCTACTTTTAATAAGTGATATGTTTTACTTTTGTGTATTAAAGAGGACTTTTATTGGTTTAGCCGAATGTAAAATGCCAGTAGTATAAAAAAACAACATCAGTTTGAGTGTTTGTTGAAAAAGAAAAAGAAAATAATTTCGGAAACACCAAGAACAACAAAATCAGATACTACAATGTCAAATACAGTTACAGTGTTAAAATAAAAATAATCCAAACAAACTTGAAATTCCAAACAACGTGTTAAAATAAAAATAATTCAGACAAACTAGAAATTCCAAACAGTCTATATGATAATAAGTGGTAAAACATTTTGTATTCACACTATTAATAGGCCAGGCATGGCTAGGTGAATAAGAAACCCGACTCGTAGTCTGAGAGTCGCGGGCTTGAATCCTGGTCACACCAAACATATTCGCACTTTCACCCATGGAAGCGCTCTAAGGTAACGGTAAATCTCACTATGCGTTGGTAGAAAAAGTATCCCAAGAGTTAGCGGTGGTTGTGGTAACTAACTACCTTCCCTCTAGTCTTACACTGCTAAATTATAGCTTTACGCAAAAAACAACCAAACAGTGTTAACAAGGAAAATTCTGTCACATGTATGTCCTCTGAAGCAACAAATCGATGAACTTGCAACGCTAAATTCTGATAGCTGGCTTCTTACAGTCGCCACAGTAAAGATAAGCGCAAAGGTTAAAAATAAATAAAGCGAAATATTATCACCAGAATAAAGTCTTTTCGAGCCAAACCTGTTGTTCTTTTTCAAGTAGTATGTTTAAAACTCTGCCCAGTGAAAAGTTTTTACCTAATTGATATTATTACATTTATTAGATGTACATATAACTCACTCATATTCTTACATAAAACTTTACAAACTTACAATTAATCTTTCTGTTCGTTGGCATAATAATACGCTTACGTATTCTTGATTTATGAAATATGTTCAATTTCTTTTATTTACTAATTCTGTATAGTTTTATTTAGTCACCTGGTGTCACTCACAAATATTAGTCTCACAGTGTTAAAGTTTAGGGCTACATCCCCAAGAAAGGCGCATTTAGATAAACAAATGTGCAGCTGTGCGCAAAAACAATAACAAAAGATTCATTTATTGCTGCTTGGATAATATATGGAACAGTACAATATAAACCTATTTTAGTCAACTGATGATATATCATATGATAATAATCTACTGATGAGATATCATATGATAATAACCAACCTCCACTTCTATATTTCCACGAAATAAGAGAACGACAATAAGAAAAACATTTTGATTGGTTTATATTTTTTTATACCTATTTGTCTTAAAATCGAATAAGTGACAAGCAGTTACTAGAACAATATGTTTTGTATGTGGTGAAACAAGTAAGGCAGCACGAGACACCGGGTTCTTACTCAGAACACCGTGTGGTTTAGTTTGTTTTGAATTTCGCGCAAAGGAATTCGAGGGCTATCTGTGCTAGCCGTCTCTAATTTAGAAGTGTAAGACTAGAGGGAAGGCAGCTAGTCATCATCACCCACAGCCAACTCTTTTACCAACGAATAGTGGGATTGACCGTCACATCATAACGCCCCCACGGCATATTTAGTGTGACGGGGATTCGAACCTGCGATCCTCGGATTACGAGTTGAGTGCCTTAACCACCTGACCATGCCGGGCCAGACCATGTGAATGCAATACTTTGAATCGCTGTTTCCCACCTAACCATACTTCTATCCTTTCGTCCCCAATAGCACAGGGGTATGTCTGCAAGATTTCAATACTAAAAACTGGGTTTCGATCCCCGTATTGTGCAGAGCAGAACGCAGATAACCCATTGTGTAGCTTCGTGCTTAGTAACAAACAAGCAAACAAATTATATCCCCTTACAACACACTTATGTGTAATACATGTTTTATTTTTGAAAACAATGAAGTACTTTTTAGATCGTTTATGATTTTGTATCTAAATTAATGGAATTGAGTGTATGTAAAATTTTTTAAAAGTGTTTATTATTTATTTTACAATATATATTCCATGCTATGATTTTGTTAGTAATATCATGTTAAATTGGAATAACGGATATAAATTATTACTAAGTTTCGAATACTGTATGAAGCATAGATTCACTAATTAATTATGTAGGGTTTCATGAATTTGGAATTATGTGAAATAAGCTTGGCCAACTCGGAACTCATCTTTGTCATATATATACTCTTCAAAAAAGAAACGCAAAAGGCAAAATTTGAGACATATTGTTAACAAGTTTATTTCGGGTAGTTCTGTATCTTCACTGCTGAACATCCAAAGTCGGCAAAGGTGAAGTCCACGCTCACTAGCTGAAGTTTAACGTCACTCAACGTCAATAACGAGTATGCCCCCGTGAGTATTAATAACTGCTTGGCATCTCCTGCCCATGGAAGCGATTGGATGACGAATCACATCCTGTGGAATGGCTGTCAACTCAGCCTGCAAAGCTGCTGCAAGCTGAGGTGGAGTATGCGGTTGAGGCTGTCGCCGTCGCCGACGTCGGTCCAGCTCGTCCCGAAGATGTTCGATGGGGTTTAAATCTGGTGATCTGGAGGGTCAGGGAAGAACGTTGATGTTGTATCGTCTTAAGAAGACAGCGGAGAGTCGGGCTGTGTGAGGACGGACGTTGTCATGTTGAAAACGACGTTGACGTTCACCATGACGGATTGTACATGGATCTAAGAATCTTCGACGGTTGCGTACGGTCTGATCGGAAATTCTGCGCAGCCCTCGTATGGTTGAGGCAGTAGACGTCGAAGTTGGAGTCCTATCCCGAAGATGACGTAACCAAATGTAGCGATCTTGTGCGGGCGTAATCACACGAGTTCTGCCAGATCGTGGACGGTCACAAGTTGATCCATGTTGTTGGTAACGATTCCATAGCCTTGTGATGGTGCTTGGGTGGACATATACAGCTTTGGCAACATGTGATTGAGATTCGCCTGCTTCCTACGACCAATGGCGTTGTTCCGTTGTGCTTCAGTCAGTCTTAGCGTAACTGTATTGCGTGTCGGTGGCTTAACACTGAGCTATGGAAACCGAAAACCCGTTACTTTTATAGAGATTTTACACATGTTGCACTTGTAGAACATGCAGATCTTTCAAACAAATTTATTGGACACGAATGCGTTTTGGCGAAAAATCCGATGTTTTCCTCCGTTTTCAAAGTGCACAACTTTTATTGTCATTTTGGTCTGACAATCAGTGCCTTAACAAGTGTAACATCACGTACTCTGAGCTCGTAACGTTATTACATATATTTCTCTTTGAAATAACAAAAATATCCCTTTTGCGTTTCTTTTTTAAAGAGTATTTAGTGACTTTTTTCTTCTTTCTATATTTTCTTTTTCTCTGTCTTCCCGTCTGTGTAATCATGTAACTACCTTTATATTTCTTAACGAACAAAGATTAACTGGCTTGACATCATTGTCCAGAATGTAAGTGTGTAATAGTTTCTAAGTGTCTTAACAGTAGGCGTTTTCAATACTTTGGAAAATTTTAATGGAAAATTGATTGGTTAAAAGTAAACCACTAATACTTTTTAGGTTATTAAAATGATCTATTCTCATTCAAATAACAAATAAGTGTATGTTATATTAGTTGTCTCATAAACTTGTGAAATTGAAAGAGTGGATTAATTAAAACTCTACAGACAATAATACAGTAATGTTGTTATTCAAATAAAGAATTTAACATAATAAAATCTAGACTCCTGATGACTTAATGATTTGTGGAAGTACAGTAACACCATGCATCCTTGTAAAACTTGTATACGATAGAAATAGATAAGGATAAATGAAATATTTTGTCATGTTATGTGGATAGCATAAATCAAACTCTCGAAACAATAAATCTTAAATCATTGCATGGTATTTAGATAAACGTAATTTTTTAGGAAAATTTACGTGCAAATAATCAAGGAATGTAATTAATTATAGAAATAATTGCTTCATACTGAGTTTTGTGTTCGGACTCATTTATCCACTTTGTGGAACTAAGACGTTATGTCAGTTTGTCATTGCAGTCTAATAATACGCACTCTGGTACCGCTTCGTGTAGAAAAACTGTTCAATCTTGGCAACACAATTCATCCATAGTAAGAAACCCTCTGTGATGTCACCCTCGTGTAAGCAGCACTCAAACTACAGGTCTCTTGTATGTTGTAATAATTACATAACACTCAGGTGACAACATAGTAAACCATCAAGTATATGTCTCTCTCTCTCTCTATATATATATATATATATGCACATGTATATATATTAAGTAACAACTCTCAGGTGGCATCATTTGGACGCAGTATGAACGCCCTAACTACTATGATAAGCAGCTCGAATAATTTGTTTTGTTTGACATTTGCTACTCTTAAAATCGAATTAGCAGTTATTTGTAATAAGTAATTTGTTTGTGATAAAGCAGACATCATGCCCTCTTGTGGTTCTCTTACAACAAGTGAAACAGATAAGACAACATTTAACATCATATCCTTTCTGTTATCCTCACAAGTGAAATTGATAAAAGGGAAACTTGACACCATGCTCTTTCTGCTCCTCTCGCAACAGCTGTGTGTGCTCGTAGTAATATTCTCAATAACAAATGTACATGTTTAGTTACTTCTAGCTTAATCAAATAATAATAAATATAACAAATGTTATCGGTTTTTATAATCATCATTAAAGAATGTCCATCTATTCATTCTTCTGTCTATACACCTGCAAGTGATATACCTTTTATCCTTGCGTTATAATTTTCAAACTCAAAATCACTTTTTAAATTCCTTTTCTGTACATCAAGAACTAACTTTCAACGATTCCTTATATCAAGCGTTTATAGGTTTATTTAAGCTGCAGAAATTTACTCTCAAGCATAACAAATAAATACTGTGACATTTTAGCTTGTGCCATCACTACTTCTATGTGCATTTACGTTGTACTGGAGCTTTTATGTATTATTTTGTTTTATATATAAAGAGAGTGCAAGAGGAAAATGTTATTTTCGTACACTGAATGGGCAAAATAAGTTGTACCAACAAATACAACATTAATAACATTTCTCTCTTCCAGCCGTAATAAAGTGCACAAAATAGACAGAATGAAGATTCCGTTTGTTGTTAACGTGTTAAACAGAAGATTTTTTTTCTAAAAAGTTACTATTTCAAAACTCCTCTTATCAGCAAAGTAAACACACGCATTGCGAGCAGGAAGATGAAGCAGAAGATAAAGATCAAAATGGATAAGCAAAATAAATATATTTTTAAAGTTATTTTTGGTATTTTAAATTATAATCGATGCTTTAAGTTAAACAGCTATAGCAGATACCACAATCCTTCTATATTTAAATTTATGGTTAAGATGGAGCAACGTCTTAACAGCCCTTATCGTCTAAAAGGATACTATTAAACAAATAATGAGATTTGCTACCACCTCATGCAAAATTCGAGTCATTGTGGTTCAAATCTCTAACCTGTAGATGAAAAGCTCGTTATGCTCCTAACTAGGCTACACATACCACCTGTTTTTAAGGTGTCAAATGCATAAAGAATGTGTCATTTGCAATGTTTTTGAGCTTCTTACTTCACCACTCTCAGATATATGATTTTCATTTTTTAATTAAAAGATGGATTTATTTTGAAGATAGATATTTTTCATCTGTGCATTTGGTACTTCCTTGGGCCTTCTACTTTCCTTGATATATGTGTATGTGATCCGTATAACTAAATGAGTAAGTCTACATCTGCTAACCAAAGTAGGGTTTGAAAATCGTTTTAAAATCTATCCAATTAGTATCAGTTTACTTATTTGTGTTTTTTTTATTGTAGCATTTATTTTGTTTGGATACTTCTTGTTGCAATTCTACAAATAATCATTGATCTCTCCTTTCCCTTAAAATATTTTTTTCATATTTATTTGTTCGATTCTTACATGTCCATGAAATGAACAAAACATCTATAACCTTTTAATATAGTCATATCTATGATATCTGCACTTGTTCAGCAAGAAATAAAACCATAATTACAAATTTATAAAATGTAATTCTAGCTTTGGGCTACTGATAAATGTATAAGGCTGTCAAAGTAAGGAATAAATTTTAAAAAAATTATGATTGTGGTTTTAATTCTTTTTATTGTGTTTTGTAACAGGGTCAGTACTTCATTTTAAAATTCATAATTTCTTAATGCTCTTATTTGCTAATTTTTTACGCCCCCCAGTGGCTCAGCGGTATGTCTGCGGACTTAAACGCTAAAATCCGGGTGTCAATACCCGTGGTGGGCCGAGCACAGATAGCCCATTGTGTAGCTTTGTGCTTAATTGAAAACAACAATAACAGCCAATTTTTATATTATACTTGTATAAAGTATATGCTTACATTTAGAAACAGCCGCCTGTTTTTCCATTGATATGTAGCACCATCATTGGATCGAATTTGATTTAAAAGATATTCAAGTACGAGTATATTATGTTTATTAAGTAAGTTGAAGAAAGCTCGTTGCAATAGTCGTAGCCTTCTAGGCGCTAGCCCCGCTGATGTGGTTAGATGGATGAGTGGAAGTAGTTGAAAAACTTGCTGTTTTAGAAATTTTTGAATTATTATGCCAGCAATGTTAGTGACCTATTTCACGTGTTATTAGTACATATGAACATAATATATCGCAACCAATATTCTGAATGGTCGATTTTTCACTTAGGAATTCAATAAGTTGGTTTTTGGACGCGGGAATTATTTGTAAGCCTTGCCGATCGCTACCATTAACACATAATATATCATGTTAGGGTTTTTGATCAGATGAAGTACGTTTATATTTTGTGATATTAATGTTTTGGATTCCCAACTTTTTATAAAACTATTTTGATTTCCAATACTAGCAATGCGGATTATATGGATGAACAGAATCGTACTAAATGTATTTATCGTGTAGAAACGTATAAGACCAGTGAAGCTCACGATGTTCCTTTATAGAGACAAAAAATGAGCTTCACAGAAAAAACTTTGGCAGCTGTTTCACATCTGACTGAAATGAACAAACTATCTCGATGTTTTACGAACAATGAAAACATTGAAAATATTTTTAAAGAAAAAATTTAAATAACCTCAAAATTTAACACGAAATATCGTATCATAAATAAATAAAAACAGAATTTTAATAATCAATCAACATTCAGTTGTATATTTTATAAGATAAGAAAAAGAAGAGTGATGATGAATTTAAAAGTGTTTAAAACAAATGAGCTATTGGAAAATAATTACCACGAAAGAAACTTAAACAATAAAAGAAAGAAGTGATGTCACGTCCTTTGTTTGTTTGATTTTGAATTTCGAACAAAGCTACTCGAGGGCTATCTGTGCCAGTCGTCCCTAATTTAGCAGTGTAAGACTAGACGGAATGCAGCTAGTCATCACCATCCACCGCCAACTCTTGGGCTACTCTTTTATCAATAGTGTTTTCAAAATATTGAGGACTTAGTTTCAGACACATGTATGGGCACAAAATGATATGCAAACGTATTTACTCAAGGTATCAATGTTTCAAGTTCGCTAAAATCTTATTATTCTTTTCACATATATTAGGATTAAAAAAACAGCTCAAAACATTTTGAGCAGCTAGATTGATTTATTTGTTGGGGAAATTTAACATGAATAAGTAGTTGGAAGTTATTTTGTTTGTTTACGACTGGTGGCTATTAAATATGAAGAAAATTAATTCTAAGTGATCCTTTCAGTTTCTTAAGACTTGGTAATAAATTGCTATCAGCTTTCACTCAAAAAATATAAATCCTCATTTGATATCCAACTTTCATAACAAACTGATTAATGGATTGAACCGTACTTTCCACCAAATTTGGTTCGTTTTGTCCGAATGATTTTGAGAACACGTTTTATTGCCTCACATTAAGACATACACCGCTTAAAACACGCCGTTTCGTCAGTATGAAGGCTGAGGTAGTACTAACTATAAAATTGAAAATTTAAATGAAACGGTGAACATTTTTTATGTATTAAATAATAGTTCAATAAGGTGAACGGAATGTATTGATTTTTTTATATAAAATATTTAGATCGTTGTTAAGAAATGAACTAAATTGAATTTCTTTAGAGCCATCCAACGATTGAATGGTTGTAACAAACGCAAAATATCTAAATTTATGTTTGTTTGTTTGGAATTAAGTACAAAGCTACACAATGGGCTATCTGTACTTTACCCACTGACGGTATCGAAACCCTTTTCTAGCAGTGTGGGTCCGCAGACAGCTGAGACCGAAACCTGTATATTACTGTGAGCTTCGTGTGTGTGGAATATAAATTTATATGACGATTTAAAATGTTTAGCCTTATCTACACACACGAAACACAGCCGAGCGCGTAAGGCGTGCGACTCGTAATCCGAGGGTCGCGGGTTCGCGCCTGCGTCGCGCTAAACATGCTCGCCCTCCCAGGTGTATAATGTTACGGTCAATCCCACTATTCGTTGGTAAAAGAGTAGCCCAAGAGTTGGCTGTGGGTGGCGATGACTAGCTGCCTTCCCTCTAGTCTTACACTGCTAAATTAGAGACAGCTAGCAAAGATAGCCCTCGAGTAGCTTTGTGCAAAATTCCAAAACAAACAAACAAACTTAAATTTTCTAATTTTTTTTTTGTATATATAAGATGATTCAGTAATATTCTAAAATAAGTCACCCACTGAACTTTAACCTCAAGATATTTTTAATTTAATTTAACATTTATCTTCAACATTATCAATGTTTACGTAAACGTCTGTAAAAAAACTACTTCAAAAATTGAAATGTATGCACAGAGAATGAGAAATTTTCGAATTATTTTGCCTTTTAATAAGATTACTAGGATATTATTTATATTAATGGTTTTCCGTTATCTTGTCATAATTACATTCCTCTTTGTTTTTGTCTTTGTATTTATTCAAGTACAGTTTTCCCTCGCCACTTCGCGGGCTCGGCCGACCCCCCCACATATATATATATATGCATATATATAAAATAATAAACATTAAATCTAAAATATAGCATTAAATACCATTAAAATATTAAAAATAAATATAATTAATAGTGAGCAAGAAAGAAAGGGTACCGGTGGCAAGTACTGTTCCTGAAGTTGTAACGACCGACGAAGAAATTGCCGATTCACCTTCCACAATATTATTTGTGACTTGCAGCGTTGTTGCAATTTATAAATTTTAGGGCGAAGTTCTAAATTGTTCAGTTGGCCCAACAATATTGGTATTTAGGTAGATATATGTACATTTTTGATTCTTACACTCGAAAATCTTCTACAAATTAAAAGAAAAAGCAGGATTTTTGCAATGCATATTTAATAATATAAGTTACAGGACTTTCTAAATATATATTAAACTAAAACATAGATAGATATTAATATAGATATACATTAGTAAATACTTTACAGTTTTAATATTTAATCCAGTCACTGTTGTAGCTCAGTAGTCGTAAGCTTAAGATAAATAAATATTGTTACAGTGTATCTGTGAAAGTAACGTTTTATCTGTTTAATGTCTTTACAACAATTATAGCTGAAAGTGTTGAAACATGGTTCAGCATATGTTCAAACACTTTAACTGTTTCATCTGGCGGATACCTGTATTGTTGTAAACAAAAAAATAATAACAACATGATAACCTGATGATGCAAGGTCAACCCGGTATAACGTTATGAGCAAATCAACACATTTTTTTAGTATGTACAACCAATAAAAGATTTGTATGAAAGTAAATTACATACAACAAAATTAAAGCAAATATTTATAAAGTTCGAATAACTTAAACTTTAAGTCACATATTTAAAACTTGAATATTTTAGTGCTAAGCAATAAATATCGATGAATCAAAAACTAAACATCATTGATTTTAAAGAATACTACAATATAACCATCATTATTCAGAAACTAGCAACCATTTGCTTTCGGCTCGTTTAGTTTTGGTAGTAGTTTTGCTGTCTGGGAAAGTGGGTTAAGGCTTTCGACTCGTAAGCAGAGAATCATGGGCTCAAATCCCTGTCTGAAACTTCTGCTTTCACCCTGTATACAAGTGGATACATGAACCTTGGTTCAAGTAACCTCAAATACATATTTATTTGTAATTTTCTTTAAAGAGTGAGCATGTTTGGTGTGATGGGGATTCAAACCCGTGACCCTCATATTGCGAGTTGAGCGCCCTAGCCACTTAGCCATACCGAACCAGAAGGCTTAATCATGCTGTCTACACAATTGTCAAACATTCCATTTTCATGCTCCCCGGTGGTACAGCGGTATGTTCGTGGACTCACACCGATAGAAACCGGGTTTCGATACCCATGATGAGCAGAACACAAATAGATGTATCAGACACAAAGTAACTAACTTTGTGGTCCGCATGGCCTAACTCGTTAAGGCGTGCGCTTCATAATCGCATCTCAGTAGCGCCAAAGATGCTCGCCCCTTTTACCTGTGGGGGCGTTATAATGTTGCGGCTAATCCCACTATTCGTTGGTACAAGAGTTGGCGGTGAGTGGTGATGACTAGCTGCCTTCCCTCTCGTCTTACATTGCTAAATTAGGGACGGCTAGCACAGATAGCTCTCGAGTAGCTTTGTGCAAAATTCCAAAACAAACAAACTAACTTTGTCAAGGATAAATCCATTCAAATTACCAAAGCTGTCAAACTCCATTTTCTCCGATCATATTGAAATTTTGATTTTCTTTTGAAGCTACAGGTCTTTTGTCTCTAATCATATTTTTGATTAGCGCTTAATGCCAGACACCTTAAACTTCTGTAATGCTAAGAGCGTATGTGCTATAAATGTCGCAACAAAAACATTAGTAAATAAATACGTATGTCGCTAGTAGACGTGAGATTTAAGTGTTGGATTTCGTTAAAAGATTCTATTCATTTATTGAATTGGAAGAAAAACGGTTTAGTTCTTATAGGTGGCAAGCGGTGGATGTGTTTGTGTACTTCACTTTCTCATGAAGTCCAGTATTATGTTATTGAAGTATGCTGAAGATAACCTAAGAAAGTCGAAACGTTGTTCTCTGCGTTATTTCGGTAAAAGTGTTAATACCCATACCAGCCGTCGTGAGATACACTTTTATTTCAAGTGGGTTTCTCATCATCAAGTGTTACCTCCTACGTTAGAAAAGTAATAATGTCATAAAACTAATATAAAGACAGTTAGGAATGTCTGGTGTGAAGTAGTTTTGCTACCGTGACAGATAGTGTGTGAAGGTGATGAAAGTTTAGATGAAACGTAGAACAATTTAAACTGAAGAAGATCGGACAAAAGTTACCAAACACAACTGACGAAATATCATTACGTTTTCTCAACGTTATCTTCAACATTAGAAACTGTGATGTACAATATTTCTCCTATATTTACACTGTAGTTCAATAATCATTTAAAATAGTCACTGTTACCAACGCCGTCCATTTTACAGATTTAGAAGCTAGAACAATGAAGAGATTCCTTAAGTGTGTACATTTAAGACTTAAAGCGTGTGAACTGAACATACAAGGGATTTCACGCGCGTTACTCAACAAGACTTCTGTCTCAGACATGTTTATGTAGCACAAAATAGGATACTCTTCTGTGAATAACAATAACCTTGAGATTCAACCTCTTCAATCATGAGCATATTAACATGTGTTTTGCTTTTGTACCACATAATCGCTGTTAATTGACGTTCTGTTATTTAATATTCTGTTCTTGTCTTCACCCACACTAATTTATATCAAAAGCTACATAATTGAGAAGTAAAAATAGCATTTGCTGTGTGAGGTTACAATGTTAGTACAAATGGTATGGCTAATACTTGTTTTTATAAACATTGCTTTAGGTTCTTGAATAAAAGTTTTACAAAACGACACAAGTCAGACATTTTGATAAAACGGAAAACCAAATTAGCACTTTACTTCATATCACAAAAAATGGAAAAAGGAACTTATATCCCTTTTCAGAAGCTAGAAAACAACTAGTACACTCAGAAACGTGATGCCACGTTTTCCTGCCTCATCCACACAATAGATTTTTCATAACAAATTATCGCAAATATTTTATAATAGCAACGCAGAGAAACGTTTCGAGATAGGAAACTGTGAATACAAAATTACAGTTACGATTTGGTTTTCAAACATTCACTGACGATAACAATAGTTCGTCAGTGAATAGATCTTTCAATGCTGACTGTGAGGATTGGTTCTTAATTTAACACCCAAAGAGCAGGAGCTACTAACATAACAAGTGGGCGCGTGGACGCACGTGCAGTAGCAACTGACTGAGCGTACACATAAGAATAATTATTAATTTATCGCAAACACGAGGGTACTTACAATGGTTACACGCAAAAATAAGTATTCTCTTAATTAAGCACACAAATAAACATAGGTAACTCACACGTAGTAGTTACAATAGTTAGCTCGTAAGCTAGTAGAAGTAGCTACTATTCTTAACGATTATAAGACATAAGAACTCACAAGTAACAGATCAGTTAATCACAAACACGAATTTCTACCTTAGCACACAAATCAGAACTGGTAACTCGTGACGCATGAACAGAATGGGAATCGCCTAAGCTGGTAAGTATGGATGTAGGAAGCGATTAAATCATTTACCTCGTGCGCTCACACAACGCAAAGATGACAGCTGCTATAACTTTGTACGGACATGTGTGCGGACCGTCAGAGTTTGTACGTACACGGGTGTGAGTTCAGTTCTGTGTTGAAACTGGATATGTTTGTTTGAAGGAATAAAGTATTCGGAAAGTAAATTTCATGATCATGCTGTATCTTTATTATCGGTTGACTTATCTTCGTCTCGTCATTATAACGACAATCTGTAGATCGCGGGTTCCAAACCCGAAACCAAACATCCTCATTCTTTCAGCCCTTTTGGTCAATCTCATTATTCGTTGTTAAAAAGATAACCTAAGAGTTGGCGGTTTGTGTTACCGACCGATTGTTTTCCCTCCGTTAGGCAGTTCATTTTCAGTGATGATAGCCTTAGAAACTTTGCCATAAGCAAAGAAATCATTAATATGAATTAGTTTAAACCTTAGAATAAATTAATACCGTAACGGGTGCACTGCTATAAATATCCACTACTAACATGAACTGAGTCTGTAATTTTCCATTTACAGATGGTTTGTGTTGCTCATCAACGTTTCGAGAGTATTCCTGTCAATGGAGTAATTATACGCATCTTAAGTAAAGAATAATTTATTATATTTATTTTTAAGTAGAGTACCAAACCATTTACAAGGTTAAGAAGAAAATTTCATTATGTAACAAGTATGAACTACTTTCACTTGTGATTTCAAACAACTATGAAAGTTAAACTTTGTTCGGTATAACATTTCATATTTATATTCTATGTAACATACCTGAAACTTAGGTTTTACTCGCAAGAAAAAGTAACAGCCTGGTAAGTGGGGAAAAATTTATTTCTTACTCACGATAACTTATTAACTAATCAGTGGAAAAGTTGTTGTTTAAAGTTAAATATAAAGCTACGATATAGGCTAACTGTGGTCTGCTCATCACGGGTAAAGAAAAATCCCAGTTTATAGCACTATGATTCCACAGACATACCGCTATGCTACTGTGATGCTAATAGACAGAAATTCAGGTTCTATTTTAACACTTTAAGTCGTTTATTTAATAATCTGATGACAAAGAGTAAGTAATTTCCCCTTTTTTAGTTTCATGTTTTGATCACAATAACATTAGAAATAGTTAATAACACGTGTTAGTACTTAGTTTATTCCTAAAACGTTTCATTGTTGAAACGTAAACTCTATATACTGCTTTTCTCTTCGCTTTTTTATTATTTCGAATCACATTAAAACAATTTAATTGACATTTGAAAGCTTTCACAAAAAACAAAGAATATATTGAATATTAGGTATTGTACTTAATCCAGATCAATTTTTGGAATTTTCAAAAATCTTATTATAAATATTACCGTAACAAGAAACAAAGTAAGACATCTTTAGAACGAACTCATGTATTCAAATGCTTTGGAGCTTTGAATTGAGAAAATGTTCACAAAGTGAACAACAGCTAGTATCGATTGTTCTTTACCATCGTTCATCTGTTCAGCTAACCAATAGAATCTCGACGTTCTATGTGTGAATGTGTGTGTGCAATACCAATGGATGGGGAGCGGTTGAAATCTGATGGTGGTGTCATGTGATGCTTAGATGTGAATGTTATTTGTGTAAGTGACTGGACGAGTTGAAATCCAGGTTATAGGGAATGACTTTCTGCGTTAACGTTAATACTATCTAATAATACCCATGATTAGAAGTATTTACTCTGAAAAGACGTTTAAAATTATATAATTTATCTGCTAACTTAAAAAGTCTTTAACGAAGGTTCATTTAATCAGAAATTGATTGCAGACCAGTGTACAATGTAAAAAAATCTATTGAGCAGAGAGAAACAAACATGATAATATTGATTTTATGATAAACATAATAATTTGAAGAAATAAAATCTTCCTTCACCAGAAGTCAGCTCATTCTCTCTGAAAAAGAAAGGTTCACTTTTCGAAAGCGCTCGGGTTATACGATTTTTTATCGTTATACATTCAAGACGTCTTGAACCTACGTTTTTTTATCTGATATGATTAATTATTCTGAAAAAATATTGGTTTGGAGGTAAAAACTCATTAATAAATTATATTTTTATTTATTTTAAAAAGCACGTTACTTATTAAAATGTTGCATATCGTTGTTACTTTTGTAACGTATGCTACGAGTTTGAATCAAATTTTAGACTAAAAATCAATTTCACCGCTGCCAAGTCACGACATTGCAACGATTACTTACAAATAAAATATGATTTTGATTGTTTCAATGGAACTTTAGGCAGAGTTGAAATAGTTTATTTTAGACTTTTAGTAGACTGTAACTGCTTGTGAAATAAAAGATGACATTTTGACTCTTGTAAAGAAAAGGTCCTCAATATAAAAGCCGAGACGTCGTTTTCTTTTCCTTCAGCAGGCAGTTGCAATTTATTAAAAGTTTCATAGTGTATTAGAAACTAAAGGTTTAAATGCAAGGCGTGACCAAGGAAATATGTGCAATATGGAAACACCAATTGTAAAAACGTTTAGATGCACACTACTAGCTTCCAAGGTGTACTCCAAGTAGAGAATTTGATCTAGCTTTGGAGACATAGGCTAGAGTGCGCTTAGATGGACTAAATGCCCGAAACGTTGTGCTCAGTATGGGGCAAAAATATTATTCTTTATAAATGGGAAGTCAACGCGTTTTATGATAGTCGTATGTGTGTGTTTTAAGTCACACAAGCTTTTAGCTAAACATGTGTTTAGACAATTAGAAGTGGGCTATACACATGAGTACAAACTTCCACCAGCTTTTGCTATGCAGAGTAATGCGATCCAACTGTTTTCTAAGCAGAAGCAAGCAGCGAAAACCATTTATGGCCAAGCTCTGGCATGACACCTGAACAGCAAGGCAAAGATGGTATAAAAAAGTCCAGGATGGGATAGAGAAGTTTGTCAGAGATATAGTGGATAATGAAACTTGTAACGTGTCCAACTTGAAAGTTTGTACTGATAGAACCATACTGTCAATGAATATTGTGTTTGTAATAACACTTTTAATTTATCAACACCAAAGGAAAGAGGCCAATGTAAGTCCAAGATGTTTCTAGCATGCTCTTGTTGATTATTTCTTTGGACTTTCGGAAAACTTTGGCAATCAGATGCAACTATTTACTTGAAAACATATCCACCTAACAGCAGTATTTAGTTCTAACAGTCCTGAAAATTTGATCAAATGTCTCATTGCTTCTTAGTTTATATAAGACAACCGGAAAACTTCCAACTGCAAAAATTTATTGCATGTTTCTTTTATTCATTACTTTAAAGCCGTTTTTCTATTTTGGGGCTCACAGCAGCGAATAAAGCTTCCCCTGCTAAACTCACAAACATTTATTTATACTTTTACATATACTTTTATATTCAACATTTAATAATTATGAATTCACTCCGACAAAGCGATGATCACATTGATTTAGGTCCCACGTTTGGAAAGTAATATTTTCATGTCAAAAGGCACATCGAAAAGCTTTTCAATGCGTTCTTCAGAAATTATACCGATCTACAATCGACTAA
Source organism: Carcinoscorpius rotundicauda (assembly GCA_011833715.1). Classification (NCBI taxonomy): domain Eukaryota; kingdom Metazoa; phylum Arthropoda; class Merostomata; order Xiphosura; family Limulidae; genus Carcinoscorpius; species Carcinoscorpius rotundicauda. The sequence goes on along the minus strand of CM022399.1, from coordinate 51,586,054 downwards.
AATGTCATAGACGCATGTAAAAGAGCGCAACAAATTCAAAGGTTGGTCAAAACATATTAAAAGCAGAAGACTTTTCACTAGAATTGCTTATCAAATAATTGTTTAAATACATTAATTTACTCCCAATATCGCACAGAAAATAATCCTAATAATCGTATTAAAACCTCAAACCAAACTGTTTCCCACTAAAACTTTCTTTAAGACTACATAGTCACAAACGTTTCCCTTTTTTGGGCCATTTAAATATTAGACCAAACATTTCAAAACATGATAAATATTACGTTAGTTTTGACATGTTCGGCACATCGCAGAATTTTCAATGTATTTCCTAACTTATAACTGTAGTATACAAAATACAATTATGTTGGAACGAAACCTAGTTATAAAGTTAGGCTTATGTATAAGTATTTCTTGTACCAAGATTTGTATAATACTGGATCCAAATGTGATCCGGACTAACAGTTAGTGTGCCGAACTGTAAATGTGAAATTTCACATTTCGTATCCATATTTTGTATTTTACTTGAACTAAAACTGTCTGGAGCTCTTGATTTTTATTCTATTTTGTTCTTGATAATTATAATAAAGTCAAGATCAGCCTAGACAACTTTTCATTTTACAATTAGAGCTTCTCGAAAGGTTTTCTGACCTGAAAATGTCAATGAACCTTTTGCCAGTGATTTAAGAATTTGGAAGATTTATTTATCATTTGTTATTAGACTTTACAAATGAAACAACAACAATGGTATTGATGCTTGTGAGTCAAAATTCATTACTCATCCTTCTGGGTACTTTTTTGTTTGTTTTAAATCAACAAATTAAAAGTAACATATTTAATATTTTCACTTGTAGCCCGGCATGGCAAAGCGTGTTATAAAGCTTGCGACTCGTAATCTGAGGGTCGCGGGTTCGCATCCCCGTCGCTCCAAATATGCTTGCCCTTTCAGCTGTGGGAGCGTTATAATATAACAGTCAATCCCACTATTCATTGGTAAAAGAGTAGCCCAAGAGTTGGCGGTGGGTGGTGATGACTAGCTGCCTTCCCTCTTACACTGCTAAATTAGGGACGGCTGGCACAGATAGCCCTCGAGTAGCTTTGTGCGAATTTCCAAAACAAACAAACAATATTTTTACTTGAATAGTAGAGACATTTTTTTTTTTGCGTAAAAGGGATTGGGATATTAAAGATGTTAATGATGCTTTAAATTTACTTTTGCAACACAATTTATATAGTTTCTTTGCCAACAAAGTTAGAGAGAACGTGATGTATTACTGTGTTTATTTTTTCGGGTGTAATATTAGAAAAAATGTTCTTTTATGATACATATTTGATAATCAACGTTATACGCTAACAGAACATTTTAGTGAACATTATTTACACCTTATCATTTGGTTGAGGATCACTTCTACACAATTACTACACTTAACTATTCCATTAATTATATAGTGATATTGTTGAATTAAAATATTTGTAGGTTATGATTAAATAGTCTTTTACTTAAAAATATTTAGATATATGTAACTTTGTATATCGTTATTTGGGACACACGTGGATATTTAGGTTTCTTTTCAGCTGTTGTTTATATGCCCCATTTTCACTTTCAGTCTACGTAATTGGAAATGACAAAATATACCATTTATTTTATAAAATTCTATTACCATCATGTAGAAGTTAACAAAGTATCGTTGGTTATGAATTTTACACAAAGCTACACGAGGGATATCTGCGCTAGATGTCCCTAATTTAGTATTGAAAGACTAGAGGGAAAGCAGCTAGTTATCACCGCTACCTTTTGCACTGCTCTTTTACCAACGAATAGGTGGATTGAACGAACATTATATCGCCTCCATTATTGAAAGGGCGAACATGCTTTGTAGGACGGGGATACAAACTTGTGACCCGTAGATTGCGAGTGTAACGCCTTAACCACATGGCCCTATCAGTACGTTAAGGAATGACTGGTACGTTAGTCAAACTGAAAATGAATTCACAACTCAGTCGCATAACATCAATTAATTCTAAACAAGTTATGGTCTAACAAAAAGAAGCTGTTGACTGGTTTATCAATCGAGGCTATGATGGTGACATTTAGTTAAGAGAAAGAAAGAAAGAGATGCAAACTTTTCTATTTAAATCTCGATAAAAAATTATACTTGCTCAGTTTGCTATACCTAGAATTTATTTAACGAACAACTATATCAATGAAATGTTTATCACTGAATCTGTTTCATATGTAATGAGATTGTTAGCAATTATAGAACTTATTTTTAAAAATGTGACCTTTTATCACCAACAGAATTTTTCTTGCAAGTAGTGGTGTGTTTTATTTAAGAAATTATATTCAGTCACTTGAAATAAAACAGTTAACTAGGTGGCATAAAACTAATGTATCCCAGTTTATAGGATTCAAAAGATTTTTCTCATTTACTATTTACGGTGATAGTTACATTTTTCTATTTTCAAATAAACACTGCGTTTATATTTTTAGAGGATTTTAGTATTTAAGTATTTAAATGTACAACGATGTCACTACTATTGTTTTCCATATAAGAGGGCCCGACATGACCAGGTGGTTAAGGCCCTCAACTCATAATCTGAGGGTCGTGGGTTCAAATCCCCGTCACATCAAACATGCTCGCCCTTTCAGCTGTGGGGGCTTTATAATGTGAAACTCCCACTATTCGTTTGTAAAAGAGTAGCCCAAAAGTTGACGGTGGGTTGTGAATGTTGTTGTTGTTGTTTTGAATTAAGCACAAAGCTACACAATGGGCTATCTGTGCTCTGCCCACCACGGGTATCGAAACCCGGATTTTAGCGTGTAAGTCCGCAGACATACCGCTGAGCCACTGGGGGGCTGGGTTGTGAAGACTAGCTGCCTATAATGGCGTGTGGTTCTTCACAGTATTGGCAAGGACTAACCTTTAGCCCTTAAGAAAAACCAACAAAGATTAGTATCAATCATAAGGTGACTATCTCTTTTTACCACACGTTACTGATGGAGACAGCTACGTTTCTGTCGCCTTTCATAGAAAAAGAATTAACTGACAAAGTTGTAGTGAAGAAATGTTCAGGATATTGATAGTTCTTGACGAAGCTGTAATAACCAACTACTGACCTAATAAAGTTACACTCTGAAGATATAAGTCATGATTTTATTCACGTTTATAGAAGCGTTTCATGACAAATTCCAGTTAAAAATTAAAAAAATGTATGTTCTTGTTCACGAAAACAAATTAATTTCCTGTTAATGTTTATGAAAACGTTATTTGCATAAATCTATTGTTGTTCTTTTTGGAATATGCTGTTGGCTTTCATTTAAAATTAAATAACATAAGTTGTTTTACAGGAGCGATAGAAAGTTTCCGAAACTTTGTACGCTATTCAGTCTTTTACTTAATATATTATTTCGTCCTATTTTATATATAATTGCTGAAAGTTTAATGTTTGCCTCCTTTAACTGACCGATCTACAATACGTTTGTCTCGTTTGCAAATATTAAAATGATTTATATAATAATACTATTAAGATGGATGGTGTTACTTGACAGATACTTAACATAAAATTTATACAAAGTCGAAAGGAAGTTAAATAACAAACTACTTTGAGAATGTTTATATTTACTGTTCTAACAATACGTTTGAATGCAAGTAGCTTTCTTTAGAAGTAGTTTCTAGTAGGTAGGTTACAATATAAACGTCATTATAACAGTCTAAATAAATTCAGCCCACCCTAATTAATGAAGAGACAAAAACTTGTGAACTGGTATTATAATAATCCGTTATTAGTTTTTAATATTTCAGCACAAACGATTTAACTGTTGCTCATCAGGAATACGTAACAGTTATACATTCCAAACACCCAGTTAAACCGAAGTTCTGTAGTACATGATAGTTGAAGGATATTAATATGTTGTCTGCCATGAGGTATTCGTTTAAATGATGCAATTTTGACGTAATGTTGTACTTCCTCGTAGTATAGATGGATTTTTAAAAGCATGCCCATTGTATAGAAAACCTATGTCAACTGCTTCAAATGTTTGCGGGTTTTAATTTAAAAAGTAAAACACTATTTTTTACTTGTGCTTAACATATCGTCTTTCACAATATTACCTTTTAATGATCCATTTAAGTTTTGTGTTTAAAGTATAAACGGAGACTAATATTTTTTATCTTTAAACCAAATTTCTCAATAATTCATTGCAAAATACGGTTGTTTTTAACGTATTTTTCTTACCACTAAATAAAACATTACACAACAAGCAGAGACTCAAGAGCACCAAGATTAGCTATACTGTTCAAACAGCTATTCAATTAGCTGTGTACAGAGCAACACTACTTATAGAGTGTGTGCGAAGTCCATCCTCACTTCAAGAATGCGGTCACAGTTTTGTAGCAAACGTCAATTTCCTTTGAGTTTTTATGGGTCTTGAATAATATATTTTTTCCTGAAGCAGATGCGTCTTTTCGAGTGTTAATGAACTAGTGACGAGAGACTCGCAACAAGATCGATACGCAACGTTTCAGCACAGTAAAGTTACATTCCGTTGTTTTTCTTATAATTCATGTTTACACAGTTTCAACTCACTCTCAGCTTTCGAGATGACCATCCATATTGTAAAGATATTTTTTATTTTTTTTACGAAAGATTTGGATTCGCCATCTGTCCTCGGTAAATAATGTGGTGATTAACGTGGTTAGTTTCCTTACTTATTGGAAAATAGCCAGCAAGTGTTATATCTTCTGACAAACGAAATGCCTTCAGCACACTCATTTATCTTCCAAGCGGTTGCAATTTACAGACTAAATATCGTGGATGTGACGTAAAAACACTTAAAATAATTTATTCAAACTGTCACCAAGTGTGAAGATTATCGCATTCGCTTGTTTGTTGTACCTTATAGATGTATAAGATAACGATATCCAGCGACATCTGGTTCATGTGATGATGGACTATAACTATACAAGTCCGAATGACACAAATACAGCTATCTTATCAATGAAACTTTTAAAATATTTTATACGTTGAACATATCTTGAACCACAAAAAGTACAAATTATGTAACAAATAGATAAAATAAGTTATAACTTGACGTAGACGTATGTGTGAATACTAGCAATCCAAACAAGGTTCAAAACATTTTAATTATTCTATTTAGAAATCGAGGAACACAAAAAATAGAATGTGGATGAATACGTAACCTAGGTACGAACACAGCTAGTTTTGAACATGAAGCATGTTGAGGCTTTTTACTGTCAAATTTGGTCTGTGTTTTAGTGAACGATCCTAGATAAGCTGTAAGACAAAACGTAGTGTCTAATTAAACAATAACAACATTTTGGTGTTATAAAGTCGTTTATTTCTAACACTTATATGTATTTTATTCACCAATATGCACTATAATGATTATACTTTTGTTAGAATTTCTAATTCTGAAACAAATTATGTTTCAAACTTTAACATACTCTTTATGTTGATATATTTAGATATTATATTCAGATATGATTTAGAATAAAAAGGAAAACTCTGAGTACTAATTATTTTTGGTACATTCAAAGGAGTATCCTGAGCCAGAAATATCAAGCACAAATTCGTAGACATATCTTTGAACGTCTGGATATACATGTATTGTTCTTTGTAGGAATAAGTTTTTAAGAATGTTAAGATGGATTTCAAGGGTTCGATTAGCAACACTCCGTTGAACGAGGACGTCCTTATCTCTGTTTGTTTGTACAGTGGATGCTCTTTCCGAATTCGAGTGTATTTAAATTACACTAACTTACTGTCACTCTCAGGATTTTGCTCTTGACCAGATTTATTAAACTTAAGTTTAATGCATTTGTGTGTTTTCAGTGGATTATTTTAATTGAAACTGAGTTAGTATAAGAAGTGTGTTATGAAGTGGAAGTTTAAGATTCTGTGATCTATTTAGTTGGCGTGAACCACACAAAATATATTTCTGTTGATGTAATCAAGCCTTATTCTTTTCTCTAGGTATGTTGTGTAATGTTAAGAACTTACAACTACTTCCTATTGCATTGGGACAAAAAAAAGTAATATATCTTTTTTTTTTCTGGATGTTTTCTGTTTGAAACATGAACTTTTACTGTAGCACACAAAACAGCCACCGTACCATTCTTTAACAAAACTTGTTTAGTTTAGGATATAATCTTTCACTCTTGAGACTGTCTTTCTATTTCATTCACTCGGTCTTGCGTTATTGTCTGATTTATTCTCTCAGCCTTGCAACATCCTTTGTATCTTTCTGTCAACCTTGCGTTGATCTTATAGTGCGTTGTTCATTCACCCTTGACTCCTTGTTTGTTTGCTTGCTCACTCTTGTGTCCTGTCCATCATTCACCATTACCTCTTTGCTTTAGTCATTTATTTAACCTTGAGCCCTTTTCAGGACAGCTAGTGTGGTTTTTAACACTTTTACCAAAATAAAGCAGAAAGCAACGTTTCGACCTTCTAAGGTTATATTCAGATTAACAAAGAAGGAGATCGTCTTTACCTTGTCCTTCTTACTATCGATTGATTGATGTTGTGTTGTACGAGTCCATAAATGTCCGGTTAAATACAGCAGGTCAACTGAAGGTCTAGATTCATTTTTTGTGTTTGTGTAATTCATTTAATTCTTTATATTTTAAGTTTAACATGGGTTTTTAGAGGGTTTTTTTCCGTAAATTATTAACAATATTTGTACATTGATTAAAATTTTGGGTAGTTTTATCTTCACAAAATTAGGGATTAGTTTTCCTTTCTGCATTGTTGGGTGAAATAAATATCATTTCTTTTACTGATAATTTTTAGGTTTAAGTTTCTTAGCTTCATTAAGATCGCACGAGGGTATACGGTGAACAATGGCGTAATGCCGGTAAGTTCAGGTATAATGGAGTTTAAACAGATAACACAGTGCACAAAGAAACACTATAGACTTGCAATTCTCGTATAATCGTCGTGGTGAGTAATTCGTAATGACGAGAAACCTATTTGAAGTAAAAATGTATCTTAGGATGACTGGTATGGGTATTAACACTTTTACCAAAATAAAGCAGAGAGCAACATTTTGTTTTGACCTTTTGTTTTACTTTGGTAAAAGTGTTAATACTCATACCAGCCATCCTGAGATACATTTTACTTCAAGTGAGTTTCTCTTCGTCACGAACCTTGAGTCCTTATTTCTGTTGTTTATTAAACTATGCGTCAACCTTGCGTTTATGTCGTTCCAAGAACCATTTGTTCTTTTTTATGTCTGTACCCCAGTCGCTCAGCGGTATGTCTGCGGACTCACAATGCTACAAACCGGGTTTCGATACCCGTGGTGGGCAGAGCACAGATAGCCCATTGTGTAGCTTTGTGCTTAATTCAAAAAACAACAAACAACAACTTTTTATGTCGTTCATTGAACGTTGCCTTCTCGTTTGTCTATCTTATTTAACCTTGGGCCGATCTAAAGTTGGATTAATTGTTCATTCACCTTGCTGCCTTGTTTCTGTCATTAATTTAACCTTTAGTTTTTGTGTGTCATTCATTCAATCTTACTTGGAGTTCTGTGTGTATTGTTCTGTAAACCCACCGTTCTAGTTATTGTCGTGCAAGCTTGCATTCTTTCTAGCATGTGTCGTTCACTCATCTCTACTTCTGTTGTTCATTCAGCCTTATCTTGTTGTTCATTCAACCCTTGTTTGTGTAATCCATTTAATCTTTCATCCTGTTTGTGTAGCTCATTTAATTTACATCATTGTTTGCGTCGTTTATTTCAGTTTACGCCTTTACTTATGCTGTTTGTTATTCGTCTTTCACAAACAAAGTATTGTATATGTGCTGTACGAACTGAATAGAAAATCTGTGATCGAAAGGAAGGATAGTTCCGACGCCCAAGTCATATAAAAAGCTAGCGAACTATCAGTGATGTCACATAAGGCGCGATAGTTTGACTGTTTCTCGGGTATTGACGCATCTAAACTACATCAGCTAAAAGCACTGTTCCACTTTTAAAGTGTACTTTGAAAGCCTTACAGGCCGAATATAAAAAAAACTTCAATATATGTGGTGTAATAAGAGAAATAAACCATCAGAAGTACGGCAAAAATATAATTCTCTTTTCTCTTTTTCTGCCGATTTCTCCAAAAAATGCAGTGGCTTTTAAAACACCACATCCAAATTACACGGCATCCAAAATTCTTTGACGTTTCACTTGTTTGTCACTTACAAAATAAACTACGGATTGCGTACACTGCAACGTTTGTCAAGCTATTTATTTAAATTTTAAAACGGAACAATCGCTGAAAGAAAATAAAAAGAGTATGTTAAACAGTGTGTTCAAGGGTAAGATGGAAATTGAAGCGTTCTGTACACTAACCACGTGTTTCTAAATAATTACTTAATCAGCTCTACGATGGAAATTTTCTCCTGGAAAAGTGGACAGTAGCAGTTTTGCATGGAATATATTCTAAAATTGGCTTATCAAAGGTTTGACAGACAACAAACCCAAATCAGTAACATTGAACATACAGTTCAGATAGCACTGTATGTGCTGTGTGTGAACAAAGAAGTGATATCTACAACACAACACTGTCAATATGAAAAACAAAGTTATAAAACGATTCAGTTGTGTAAAATGAAGATGCACGAGCCAAGGTAGTAGCGACAACCTTTTTTACACTGATTGTGTTTTTGTAATAAATATCATGATATTCTGCGTTATAAGAAAAGTGATAAATTCAATAATTTTACTTAAATAAACCAGATGGATGAATACTACAAAAATATTTTTCTTATTTACACAGCGTAGTATAAGTCACTATCAGAATTATTATAATAGAAAATAAGAGGTTTTTATTTCTTAGTATAATTCAAACCGTTTTTGATCGTAATAGAAAATTACGAAACAAGCACGAGCTAAAACGTTTCACTTATGCATTAATACAATCTATTTTGAACAGTAGATTTCGTGAAACTACTTTATCGTTCGTATTAGCATAATATATGAAAAGTAAGAAGGTTGTGAAAACAAATCAAATATCAATCAAGTTCTTCCACTAAAAGAAAGGTCACATTTTATCATGATTTGACTTTGGAACTCTTTCTAAGGATTGGTTTGGATAGAAAATTTCAGACTAGTGCTGTGTCAGAGGTGAAATAAGCTGGCGTATACTGGTGCTGTCGCAGGTGTGAAACAAACTGGAATATGCTTGTGCTATGACAAATATCAAACAAATTGACATGTTTTAACAATGTGACAGGTGTGAAACAAACTGGCATTTACTCACACTATGGTAGACGCGAGAGACTGATGCTAGCTACTGAATCAAGTACAGTGTATTTCATTTTTGATTTAATAGCATCTAAAATGACCTGCTTGTATTATGGTTGTACCTTGCTCGTTAGTTACTAACAAGCTGTAAGAATATTTTTACGTTTAAAGAATGTGTTATAATCGAACAGTATTCCCTCTTCTTTCACTTTTGTAAACAGATACAGATAATTGTTTCTGAGTGCAAGTATACGTGAGTGGAATTTAAGGTGCAGATAGCACTGTTACTAAAACTACTTGTTACTATGGTAACAACTTTCGTTACTTGTATTCGGTTTATTTTACGGTTGTCACATTGTTGAGGAAAGATGACGTGTAAAACCGTTATTATCGATTGTCTAATTTCAAATATAGCATAAGTAGAATTATTCTACACTACGTTTACTCAATTTCATTACACATGTAAAGTTATATGCAATGCGTCAGATAAAAAAATACGTAGTCGTTGGTTATATATATTTTTATGTAAATAGATAATTAATAACGCATACCCCGAGTGTAAAAGACAGAAATCGCTTTCGTAACTGCTTCTACACAGTGAACTGCAAATTATTGTCGAATGAATTAGGTGTTATTTTCCACTAAATTGTCTGTTCGCACTGTATCCAGCGAGATATCGCATTCTGGATTTGATCGTTGTTGGTCAGCAAACGCATTGCTGTTCCACCAGGGGACTTGTAATTAATACATTGTGATTTGCAAATACACATCAGTATACAGATTTTAAATAAATAAAATCATTTAAAGAAACACTTAAACAGTCATACAAACCATCTTTAAATGAAATTACAAATGAGTTTGTATTTGAGATTTCTAGAACCACGGTTCCCATATCCACATGTACACAGAATAAAAACAAAAACTTCATAATAACCATTCTTTATATATTTATATGGCATAAAAATATGATGGGTCCAGCATGGCTCGACTCGCGATCTGAGAGGCGAGGGTTCAAATCCTCGTTCTCCCAAGCATGCTTGCCTTTTAGTCTTGAGGTCAATCCCACTATTCGTTAGTAAAAAAGTAGCCCAAGAGTTAGCAGTGGGGATGATAACTAGCTGCCTTCCCTCTAGCCCTTCACTGCTAAATTAAGGACGGCTAAAACAGATATCCCTTGTGTAGCTTTCCTTGAAATTCAAACCAAATTACGATAGGTTAATAAAGAAGACTTACTATTAAAACAAGTTGAGGGTTTGTTTCTTTTTTCAAGACCTGTCATGGCCAAGCGCGTATGGCGTGCGACTCGTAATCCGAGGGTCGCGGGTTCGCGCCCACGTCGTGCTAAACATGCTCGCCCTCCCAGCCGTGGGGGTATATAATGTGACCGTCAATCCCACTATTCGTTGGTAAAAGAGTAGCCCAAGAGTTGGCGGTGGGTGGTGATGACTAGCTGCCTTCCCTCTAGTCTTACACTGCTAAAGTAGGGACGGCTAGCACAGATAGCCCTCGAGTAGCTTTGTGTGAAATTCCAAAACAAACAAACAAATTCTTTTTTCAAATAAAAACCGCACATATACTTTTTTTATAACTGACTATCTCATGGTTAAAATTAAAATTTTGTAGCGGATATAAAACATGGATTTGTGTTTCTAATTTGTACGTATTAACCTTCAGTCTTAATCATTGGTTTTCAGATTCTGCCTCAAAATGCCGGTTGAGAATGGCGAACAAAAACACGCAACGTTTAATCTGGAAGCAAAATAACAATAACAATTAAATCTTTTACCAGATCCTTATACAACAAACTCTTCTCGTTTAAAATACCCATGACATTAGTTAGACATTTACACTCCATTAAGTGTCTGTCAGAAATTAAGCTTACTTTTTAATTCTTTACCCATGTTTAATTTATGTACAAGTTGCAAATAGTCAATAATTCTTGATTTGATTTTTGTTCTTGTAAACACCAGACTGGTTTGCTAGATATTCACGAGCTCTTTTAAAAAGTATAACGGCAAGAACGTTTTTTCATCTATAGGTAGATGTTACTGTATGCAGCTATATGTAGAATATTACTCTATTTGTTTCTTAGCTGTCGGTTTGGTCTGTCTGCCCGTGAATCTTATCTATCAATTTAAATTGCGGGAACCTTTAACCAGAGTACACACATATCCCTGAAACATTGTATTTTTATAGCTTGTGATCGAATTAGTTTTAATAACATAATTTAATCACGTTAGATTTTTTACATTACTTTGATAGTTGGATAGATTGTAGCAGTTGTCGAAATTCCTGGGTAAAGAATGAACAATCCTTTCGTGTTGCGCTTAACATGCGTTAACCGCATTCATGTGAGAATACTCAACATAAAGTTATCGATTCTAAATAATTACCAGTACAAATCCATATCTGCATATACTTTTCCTTTTCAGGCACTTACATGCCATTTTATTGACTCGAGCTTCCCTTATGGCACAGCGGTACGTCTGCGAACTCACACCACTTTAAATAGGGTTTCGATACTCGTGGAATGCAGAGCATAGATAGCCCACCGTGTAACTCTGTGCTTAATTTCAAAAACAAGACATTATTGACTTGAAAGTACGAAACTGGGTTTTGTTAAAGTTCTGATTGGTCTTTCATATCACAAGTATAAAACCTCGTAGTAGTTTCCATTTCTTACTTAAATACAATAATAATGGAGATAATTCAATATTTTACAAAGCAAGTATTTGTAATGTACTCGTAAACCTAACGCTTGTACACACTGTTTCAAGCTAAAGAGATTTTTGAATAAATAGTAACTGAATTTCAATTTATTAAAGCTTGTTGTAATTTATTTCGATTAACTATTTACTAGTCGGTTACCTTTATCCATTTCATCTTCTGGTTTATATGAACTCTCTCCCCTCTGTGAGTTTTAATAGTCTTGCTACACATGTCTATCGTCGTACAAAACTTTTAAACATTTAAATTGTTGTCTGTTGTTATTGGTTTGTTTTCATTGTAAGAATTTGATGGAAATGAAATATGAGCATTTTAACGTTGTTGCTTCTCACTTCTTGGTTGTGTTATCCCTCAGTGAACTACGTTTCCAGAATCTTGACTGCTATCAGAGCTAGAGTATAGGTTAACTTTTGTGATTCACTTACATTCTGTTACTTATGTTTGAATTTTCTTATCAGTATTATATTGTAAAAAAATTATATAAAATACGATTCAGTATTATGGCACAAACAATTGATAATGAACGTTTGATGAAAGTTTTTGTCTATCCTCGCTCACATATGTATCAAAAACACAAGAAAACAAAATATGTAGTTCTTATAAAGTCATTATAAAAGACAATTCTATTTATTAATAGAAGGTGGTAACATTCAGAAGTGTAAATCTGTTCACCGATAAGAAAAGAGGAAGAAAGGTCGGTTTATAACGTAGGAGTTAAGCTTAATCTTAAGAAAGTCAGATTTTTTCCCAGCTTTTAACTGTTGCCTATTTCGTTTATTGAAAAGAGATAAAACGAATTAAAAATATTAAAGCTTGCCATCTGGATTGTGTTAGTTATTATGTATCGCTTTCTCTCTTGAAAGGCTTGACTTGTTTAGAACTTTCACTCTCAAGGGGGTGTCACGCCAAGACAAAGACTTGAGTCCATATTAAGAAAGATAAAGTAATACACATTTATTTATGGTTTGTGATGACGAGAAAACTCACTTGTAGAGAAAATTATACACGAGGACCGCAGAATGTCGAAACGTTGTTCGCTCCTTTAGTGCTTTCTCTATCCATACCAGCCGTTTTTACATATAATATTTATAGTTTCTTCACTTAAATTATTTAGTTGAAAAATGCCATAACACAGTTGGAATTGGTCAGTTAACATTTTCTGTGTAAAATAACTAAATGTTGTGATATTAAACATACATTTGTCACATACTACCAAACGTGTTAGTATCGTTTTTAAAGAAAATGTGTTGATGCTATACATCTAATCATCAACACTATAAAACTAGTATTACTGCCAAATTAAAACACAAAATTCTTGATGTTAAATAAATATTTGTTACCACTACGAAACTCGTATCACTGCTATATTTGAAACAAAGTTGTCAATGTTAAAAATACATTTGTTACAAATTATAAAACGTGTATTAGTGTCATATTTAACACAAAATTCTTGATTTTAAACATTTGTTAGACACTTCGAAACATGTTAACGTTATTATTGAAAGAAAGTTGTCGATGTTAATGACACATCTGTTACACACTACAAAATGTGTTTTAGTGTCATATTTAACATAAAATTAGCCAATATAAAGAGCAAATAGGATAGTTCACGCTACACGTTTCTGAATTAAGGATGTCGCAGACTTTTCACAGCCATATGAATATTAATTTTGGACGTTTATCAAATAAGTTCTGATACTTTAACAATACTCGACGCCCAAACGCAAGAAGTGTAGGCATTAAATACAGTTGTTTGATGCTCAAAACAGTTTTAATTTACTATGTTAGTGAGTTTCGTTAATCTCAGATCAGACTATAAAGTTAAAGCTTAACTATGCTGGAGTTTATTAGCCGATTGTAAACTTGTTTATCTGTTTGAAAGTACTAATTAGAACGAAACGTGATTTTATCTGCAACGGACTTGTCAATATTTAACGTATAATAAGTCGCTCAGGTCGGTTCTATATACGTTACATAATATTTTTTTTTATTCTACAAAAATAACAATTAATTATTCCATATATCTTCGGTCAGAGAATATACCGATTTCAACGTGATTTTACCTGCAACGAACTTGTCAATATTTAACGTATAATAAGTCGCTCAAGTCGGTTCTGTGTACGGTAACTAATATGTTTTTTATTCTACAAAAATAACAATTAATTATTCCGTATATTTTCGGTCAGAGAATATACCGTAATCAACGTGATTTTACCTGCAACGAACTTGTCAATATTTAACGTATAATAAGTCGCTCAAGTCGGTTCTATGTACGGTAACTAATATGTTTTTTATTCTACAAAAATAACAATTAATTATTCCGTATATTTTCGGTCAGAGAATATACCGTAATCAACGTGATTTTACCTGCAACGAACTTGTCAATATTTAACGTATAATAAGTCGCTCAAGTCGGTTCTATGTACGGTAACTAATATGTTTTTTATTCTACAAAAATAACAATTAATTATTCCGTATATTTTCGGTCAGAGAATATACCGTAATCAACGTGATTTTACCTGCAACGAACTTGTCAATATTTAACGTATAATAAGTCGCTCAAGTCGGTTCTATGTACGGTAACTAATATGTTTTTTATTCTACAAAAATAACAATTAATTATTCCGTATATTTTCGGTCAGAGAATATACCGTAATCAACGTGATTTTACCTGCAACGAACTTGTCAATATTTAACGTATAATAAGTCGCTCAAGTCGGTTCTGTGTACGGTAACTAATATGTTTTTTATTCTACAAAAATAACAATTAATTATTCCGTATATTTTCGGTCAGAGAATATACCGTAATCAACGATTTCATTTGTTTTCATAAAATGCACAGTTTTTGTGATTTAAAAAGATTGTGTGTGTGTGTGTGTGTGTGTGTGTTTTTCTTACAGCACATCGGGCTATCTACTCAGCCCACCGAGGGGAATCGAGCCCGTGATTTTAGCGTTGTAAATCCGGAGACATACCGCTGTACTAGCGGGGGCTTTAAAAAAATAAGAATATTGTCATGAATGTACGACAAAATATGAAAAGTGAATATATTTTCTGGTAAGCATCTATTCAAGTAATATTAAGATTATTAAAAAAATACTACACAATTTGTTTTATAGTATTAGTTCGTTTGTTTGTTTTTTGAATTTCGCAGAAAGCTACTCGATAGGTATCTGTGCTAGCCGTCCCTAATTTAGCAGTGTAAGACTAGAGGGAAGGCAGCTAGTCATCACCACCATTAACTCTTGAGCTACTCTTTTACCAACGAATTGGGATTGACCGTAACGTTATAACGCCCCCACGGCTGAAAGGGCGAGCATGTTTGGCGTGACGGGAATGCGAACCCGCGACCCTCAGATTACGAGTCGCACACCTCAACACGCTTGGCCATGTCAGGTCTTATGGTGTTAAAAACGTTGAAGTAGATTGATGATTGGATCATAATAATAAACAATTGTTACAAATTTTATGGTTTATAGTTGGTGTTTTTTTAGTTTAGCACAAAGCTACACAATGGGCTATTTGTGCTTGCCCACCATGGGTATTGAAACTCGAATTTTAGTGCTGTAAATCCGCAGGCATGTCGCTGAGCCACTAGGAAGTATGGTCTGTAGAAAGGATATTATTTATAAAATCATTTTATCAATAATAAAACTTGTATGAAAGTTTGAGTGTTTGATAACAGAAAGTCAAGGTTACAATATACATGTTCGAAGCATTTATTTTGATGGTAAAAGAAACACGTGTAAGTCCAGAAAATAGCTCATCTTCTATAGATCTTTAAACGGTTAAACATCAAACCTCACTTTTATTTTAAAATTAGTTTAAAACTTTCTGTATAAATAATTTAGTGATTTAACTTGTGTATTTGCATTTCAGAGTTTATTTTTGAATGAAATAAGGTAAAGTTTAATGAACTACAGTGGACCTGTATATATCAGGAAATTTCTCTTCGTATTTTTGTTCGTTATATACGATACAAATATGTTCGTTAATGTACGAAGCTTTATCACCCCACTTCTTCATTGTCACATTCTGAACTACTAGTGATGCATTTATTCTATACTATATTTTAAACGTACGAAGCCTTATCGTACACCTCTTCATTGTTATATTCTGAACTCTTAGTGATGTATTTATTCTATACTATATTTTAAAGCTACATAGCCTCATCGTACACCTCTTCATTGTTATATTCTGAACTCTTAGTGATGTATTTATTCTATACTATATTTTAAAGCTACATAGCCTCATCGTACACCTCTTCATTGTTATATTCTGAACTCTTAGTGATGTATTTATTCTATACTATATTTTAAAGCTACATAGCCTCATCGTACACCTCTTCATTGTTATATTCTGAACTCTTAGTGATGTATTTATTCTATACTATATTTTAAAGCTACATAGCCTCATCGTACACCTCTTCATTGTTATATTCTGAACTCTTAGTGATGTATTTATTCTATACTATATTTTAAAGCTACATAGCCTCATCGTACACCTCTTCATTGTTATATTCTGAATTATTAGTGATGTATTTATTTTGTACTATACTTTAAGTATTTCTTTCAAATTAAGGGATGTTGACTAAACAATGAGTAATCAATGTTAATGTAATTAGCGATTATGAAACGTTGAGTTCTGTGATTAATCATTCCTCTGTCAGTACTTGTTTTATCGTTGTTTATCGAGTGATATATTAATCACGGGAAAATTTCAAATCGTTTATCATAATTAATAATTCAGTGAGTTAAGCATGAAAACTTAACATTAACAGCTTAAGTTTGATATAAACAACGCAGATACTATTTTAAGCAAATGTGTACAGCGTAATAAAAATAATTGTTTGTTTGTTTGTTTCTGAATTTCGCACAAAGCTACTCGAGGGCTATCTGTGCTAGCCGTCCCTAATTTAGCAGTGTAAGACTAGAGGGAAGGCAGCTAGACATCACCACCCACCGCCAGGCTACTCTTTTACCAGCGAATAGTGGGATTGATCGAAACATTATAACGTCCCCACAGCTTAAAGGGCGAGCATGTTTGGCGCGACGAGGATGCGAGCCCGCCACCCTCAGATTACGAGTCGCATGCCTTAACACGCTTGGCCATGCCGGGCCAGTAATAATTTAAATTGATGTGAACAGTGCAGTTAATAGTTTAAGTTGATGTGCAATTTTTATTTTTGATTCCTGTTAGTGACACTTGAAATATGGCCTGTGGTTTTTGTAATGCAGACCGGTTTTTTTTTTAGAGTTCATTTCATTTTTTAAACTGATCATCTAGTTAATGTGAGTACCAGACTGTTAGGTCGAAGGTGAATCTAATTTTTCGATATTCCCTGAAGGAAGGAAGCGCAAGTAATCTTTCGTTTTCAATTCAGCTGAAGTTTAAGGCATAACAAATATAGAAGTTAATTCAAAGATTAGTTTATTATTAATTAATGTTTTGTTATTTACGTAGATGTTTAAGTACTGATTTTTCTTAAATAGTTTACTCATAGTTAAATGACCTCGTTGTTTTCACTTACAGACGAGAGGGTTGCTGGAATTAAAGACATAAAGTAAGGGAATGAAAGGCTATAGCTGACATAAAGGTGTAAACAGATAGTAATTAATGCTACAGATATGTCTATGTTATATGGCATTGTTTAAATCTGTTTCATAGGAATGTTTTAATGATGAAATATCATTTTGCGATTTGTTATTTTTAGTAGTAAATGTACATTTTTTTACAAACCAAAGTAAAACATTACCATTAAAGTGTGGTGGTTGTTAATGACCATTCAGTAATAATATTCTTGGTGAAAGGACAAACTCTTAGTTGGTGATCCGTGATGACAAGAAAACCCACTTGTAAAGAAAAACATATGTGTTAAAACGGCTGATATTGGTAGAGAAAAACTGTTTTCGAACACTGCAAATCAAATAAACACAACATAACCATACAAAACACCCAAATACTAAATAAAGAAGCAAACATAAACAGTTACAAAATTAAAGAAGCCTTACTTATACAACAGCTTAAACCCAAAATAAATCAATACAAAGAAACACCTTTAAACCTACATCAATAAATATAATCAAACATCTAAGCACGCCCTCTACATTGCTACACTCAATTACACAACTGCCTTCAAACATGTGGTCAGCTATCGGTCAGCTACCTCTTTCTTTCTTTGTGAACCTGACGATGACGATGAAACTTTGTTCGCTCCTCTACATAGAGTTTTTCGGTATCCATACCAGCCGTTTTTACACATATATTTTTAAACGCTTAGTTGGTTAGAATTTATCATAGATCCTCAAAGATATTAGTGCCAGTTATATTTCTACGCTTCTCTGTTTATAATATTGTTAAGATTGATGTTATAAAATTTGAGGAGTCATTGTTTAACGAAAAGCTTATATTGATTTTACTTCAGCCAAAATTTTATATGTAAGTAGAACCTGACAATTTTAAACAACATATATTTTGTAATACCGGGACTCGTTCATACTTCTGTCACCTTTGATCTTTACAGATCTTGTTTTCATTGGGTCACGTTTTTAAAGGTAATTATTTCTGTTTCTGTTTCATAAAACTCGAATTTTCTATTAATAAGAAAATGTTCACGTTTTGCTTTACCTAACACAGTAAAAAAATATTCAAAGACGTCTCCAGAGCGATCTCTGATGACATTTTGTATAGAAGTGGAAGCAACGTGTATTCTTGAACACATTTTAATATAATATAATTAATACTTCAATATTTTCTGATCACTTAAAGAGTCATATTCATTTGATGTGTTACTGCTAGAAACCATAATGTCTACAATCAACGATAGACACAGGAAAGTTGGCCTCTCATGGCCATATGGTTAAGGCATTCGACTTGTAATCTTATATTAGCGGGTTCAAATCATCGTCACGCCAAACATGATCACCCTTTCAGCGGTGGGGGCGTTATAATGTCACGATCATTTCCACTATTTGTTGGTAAAAGAGTAGTCCAAGAGCTGGCGGTGGGTGGTGATGACTAGCTGCTTTTCCTCTAGTCTTACACAGCTACATTAAGGAAAGCTAGTGCAGATAGCCGTTGTGTAACTTTGCGCAAAATTTAAAAACAAACAAACACGACAGTTTAGCCATTTTTCTCAATAACAGTTGCTCAAATATTCTTTATTTTTTCATTTGAAACAAAAACTTTCATATTTTTACCCTCTTGTTAACTAAAGGTTTATTGATAGAAAAAATCGTAATTAAATATATTTTTGTTTTTCACCAATGTGCCCCCCAGTGGCTCAGCGGTATGTCTGCGGACTTACACGCTAAAATCCGGGTTTCGATACCAGTGGTGGGCAGAGCACAGATAGCCCGTTGTGTAGCTTTGTGCATAATTCAAAACAACATTACACCAATATATCGTGTAGCATTAAATAATATGTTACCTTTTTCTTTAAATATATCAGCTAAAGACAATTTGAAATGTTAGTCACAAGAATTTCCCGTTTAATTTAAATATGTTAAAACTTATATTACACTTACTTTGATGTTTGTATGTTTTCGTTGTTATCATTGGTTGATACAAGTTGAGAAACTTGGAAATTACATCGAAGTTACCAAAACTCTATTCGAAAGATACATCTCTTAGTCATTCCTCCTGACTTTCTGTTGTTTTCTCAGTTTTTTTAATATCTTTTGTAGAGGATGCAGATAGTAAGAAACTATGCAGAGGTTCTTCTCACAAGATTAACAAATAAAGTTGTATGAGATTAAATAGTTAAACTAAGATCTTGAAATGAAAAGTGGTAACAAAACGTTATAGGATTACTAGCGGTCGTCCACTTAAAATTACAACACTTAGTACTCAATATACACTGCAAATTATTTTCTCCACCTATTTTTTTAACTGGTTCTTAACAGCATCAAAATATCCTGTTATAAAATTTAAAAAAATGATTAATAAAAAAACTCGAGGAAGTATTTATAAATCCTATATTATTTTTCAAGTGTGTAATAATTATTTTCCAAACGTATTGTCATTATAAGTTAGAATAATTTTTTTTATATCTTATTGAAATACCATTTGTTTGTTTCGAAATTCGCACAAAGCTAC
The DNA here is from genome assembly GCA_011833715.1 of Carcinoscorpius rotundicauda. Taxonomy (NCBI): domain Eukaryota; kingdom Metazoa; phylum Arthropoda; class Merostomata; order Xiphosura; family Limulidae; genus Carcinoscorpius; species Carcinoscorpius rotundicauda. The sequence continues at coordinate 51,565,974 of CM022399.1, read as the reverse complement.
AGGAGGGTTATCTGCGTTAGCCGTTTCTAATTTAGCAGTGTAAGACTAGAGGGAAGGCAGCTAGTCATCACCATTAACCGCCAACTCTTGTACTACTCTTTAACCAACAAATAGGGAGACTGACCCTCAGATTATAACGCCCTCAAGGCTGGAAAGGCGAGCACGTTTGGTGTGACGGGATTCTAATCCGCAACCCTCGAATTATGAGTCGAGTATCTTAACTACCTGGCGATGCTGGGCCTATTGAAAAGCTAATAAATGGTATTTGCGATATTTACATCTAAACATGTCTTGTTCGTTTTTTTAAGAGCGGTGGGAATTAAGTTTTAATTTATTCATATAAAGCTGATCATTTGTTTTTAATTTTGCGCAAAGCTACACGAGGGCGTTAGCCGTTCTTATTTTAGCAGTGTAAGACTATTGCCAACTCTTCAGATACTCTGTTACCAAGAATAAATGGGATTGGTTGTCACATTATAACTCCCTCACGGCCAAAAGGGCGACTATGCTTGATGTGACAGAGATTCAAACCCACGACTCTAAGATTACAACTCGGGCGTTCTAACCATCTTGCCATGCCGGACCAAATCATATAAAATACCACAACTTAATAAAGATTGTTATCTGACTACAGGCTTCCAAAACTGACTTAAACTATCACATTCTTCCTCGAATGTTATTTATTTTAAACTTTTAACAATTTCCAAATGCAAAATGGAACATGGTTCAATACTTAAAACTATAGGTTTCATGATTTTATGAAAGGGATACGCAGTATTGTTTGCTCAAGTGCTCTACTTATTTTTTATTGTATATGAGTTTTGTTTTTGTATTTATAGAAAACTTTTGTTGTTGTTTTTCTCTTAGACTTCACTGTAACATCCTGCTCGTTTACTCTTAAATCAAAGGTGATTCCAACTTTTCGATACTTCCCTGAAGGTGGCGCACTTAAACCTCCTTTTCAATTATTCCATCATCCAGTGGTTAATGACGTTTTTCTGTATGCTTAGCGGGTAGGCGCCCATTATCCTAGGACATATGCATTGCAGTGTTTGAGAAAACTTTCCGTGTTGTGTATGCGTGGGAGATTTGTCATGAATCATTTCTTTCTCATATCGTTAACTCCCTAGCCTCAGGATCGATTTATGTGCTATGAACAAGAATTATGGGGATGCGAGATAACAGTATAAGACGACCTCCTACTGGCGAGGTAAATGTTCCGTAGATTACACAAAGATCCTCTGAAAATAAATGCATTATTTGAAATGAATATTTCCAGTTATACTATTCCGTACGGTGATGTTAATTTCACTGTTTTATTATTCTATTATATTTTATCCGCTATAAATAGATAACAGCTAGTATTTCAATTAACTATACTAGTTTCCACTGACAAAAATATATTCTAAGTTTTAGTAAGTTATTGGAAATATTTTAAAATCATTTTGGGTTAAAGTAAATTCTTTAAGTGAAGCTTAACTTCAGGACTTTTGCAGTATGTTACAAGAAAGTATTTAAAAATAAATAGTTTCATACGAAGAACTCTACACTTGGCCGCTGACTGATTTATCATCGAGTTTTAATATCACTAGAAAACAATGTTATTCAGATATAACGATGCTTTACTTTGCTATAAAACAGACACAAAAACATTAAGGTGGATTAATGGGCTAGTCTTAATACATTTCTTACCGTTTAAGCCCTTCAGTGGCATAACAGTACGTCTGGACGAACAACGCTAGATTCTGCGTTGTGAATAGAGTACATGTATCCCATTGTCAAGATCTCTTCTTTATTAAAAACAAACACACAATTACTATTTGTAAACTAGAATATTTTCACTGTAGCACTTGAAAGGCCAAAGTATTTCGTTTTTTTTAACTGCTTCCAAGTTCACGATTTTAAGGAGTATAACATAATGAAAACTATCTTAAAAACCGAATAAAAATGTTATTGCAACACACTTCTATATTGATCCGTTTAATACGTAATCGTAAATTAATTATCAGATTTTGAGCTTGTACATTACACGTAAATAAATACAGCTAAATATAAATGACTAACTAATCCTGAAATTCTACCAAATATCAAAGACGATTTCGTTGTTTTATTTAACAAAAATGACTTCCAAACTTTAAATATATTAAATAATAATGACAAAAAGTTTCAAAAGTTTAACACAAGAGTATTTTGCTAAAAACGAGTAGTCGAGACTAAATCACCTTATGGTAAAGTTCTTTCTCTAAGTTCATTGTTCGTCTGTTTTGTCTTCTTGAATGTTACTTATTACCCATAGGAAGTCGTGGTTTTACAAAATATATACGCCCCCTAGTGGCACAGTGGCATATCTATGGACCTACAACGCTTGAAACCGGGTTTCGATACTCCTAGTGGGCAAAGTACAAATAGCCTATTTTGTATCTTTGTGCTTTACTACAAACAATCGTCTCTCTCGCTCATCTATACCCTGTTTTTTTACTCATTGATAGTTCTGTCTATTTGCTTTCTCTGCAAAAATTTAAGTCTGTTGATTAAACACCTAGTGTTTCACGTTAAGAACTGACAAACTCCAAGTGATGGCTACTTCTCATATGAGGCCTGCATAGCCATGTGTTAAGACACTCGACTCATTTTTCCAAGGGTCGCGAGCTCGAAAACTCGTTTAACCAAATATGCTCTCCCTTTCAGCCGTGAGGGCGTTATAATGTTGCGGTCACTATTCGTTGGTAAAACAGTAGCACAAAAGTTGGCGGTGGGCGGTGATGACTAGTGCCTTCCCTTGCATCTTCTTACACTGCTAAATTAGGAACTGCTAGCGCAAATAGCCCTCGAGTAGCTTTAAGCGAAACTCAGAAAAATAAAAACAACTTTTATATGGTGTGTATGATACTATATGTATTTTATTTAAAGTATTCATGCCTCAAGGGCTTATATCGTAAATCACATACACAAATAATGTCGAATTTTTTTATTGAGAAACCATGATCCATAGAAAGGGAATGACAAAACATAGCTTCTGTTGAGAGAGAGAAAAGATTGGAGGAAAGTTGATAACCAAAATGTTGACCAAATTATGTGTTTACAAGTGTAGGTTTGCATGACTTTTCAAATTCCAAAAATAAAGATGAAACTTTGATATCGCCCTATTGTGCTTTGTTGCACAATCATATTAATTTGGATCGCATGGAAAACGTTAATGAATTTCTCCTTTTTAAAATACGCAAAGATAACGTTAAAAGTATAAAATGTTTAACACTGAACTCTTAAAAACAAACAAGCTTAATGTTTTTCTACATATCTGTTTACAGTTGAGCAACTTATAAAATGGCGATGTATATTTCATTTCTTTCTATTGGTTTAAAAGTTTCTTCTTTAACAAAGTTTGTGCCGAGAAACTGGTAAATACGACTTATATGTACCTGCATCAGTTTGTTCAACATGTATTATATTTACCTCTTTAAGACAGAGGCCTGGCATGGTCAAGCGTGTAAGGCATGCGACTCGTAATCCGAGGGTCGCGGGTTCACGTCCGCGTCGCGCTAAACATGCTTGTCCTCCCAGCCGTGAGGGTGTTATAAAGTTACGATCAATCCTACTATTCGTTGGTAAAAGAGTAGCCCAAGAGTTGGCGGTGGGTGGTAATGACTAGCTGCCTTCCCTCTAGTCTTACACTGCTAAATTAGGGACGGCTAGCACAGATAGCCCTCGAGTAGCTTTGTGCGAAATTCAAAAAAGCAAAAACAACCCTTCGGTTAACCAGAATATAATTTTCATAAATATTGCTGGAACATAAAAAAGAACAAAGATTAACTTTGCTGTAACCAAGCTGTTTGTCCGAGAAGGCTATCTTTATGAAAGGTACTATACTATAACACTGAAGGAACTCTGAGTGAAGGCATTCGTTTGACGAATAAGTTCATTTTCATAGTTAATATGAAATTACTGTAGTATGCAATGAGGTATTTACAAGTCTAATCTCAACTCCCTGAGATTAATACAGTTAAGCAGCTACAGATCTAAACCCAGTCCATCAGACTTCATATAGATATCTGCAGTTCTAAACTCAGCTCAGTAGACTTAATACAGTTAGATACCTACAGGCCTAAACCCAGATTATTAGGCTTAAAACAGTATTATAGCCCTAAGCCCAGCAAATTAAACTTAATACAGTTAAGGATATACAGAACTAATTCCATCTCATTAGGTTTAATACGGTTATATATATATCATTCTTTTAACTTTTTTCTCGTATTAATTAATATTTAATATTCTTTCATTGGGCGCTACTGATCTTATCCGCGTTAGTTTTAAACATTGTCTGATTATAGGTCGTCGTCCCTAATATTGAAATTCGTTGTGCCAAAACGTTAATACATTAGTATTTGAGAGCTGCATTTTTATGGTAACTACACAATGTACCACTGTTATCAGCTCGCTATGTAGATACATCAGTAAATAAATAAAATCACGGACTACGTTGTCGATAATTATTCTGTTTTCCATTTTGTTACCTTTGTTAACTAGTTGTTAATGGCATTTTTAGAGCCAGTTTTCTTCCATATTGATGGTAAGAAACATAGCTTTAAACAATAAATAAGATTGTTTCATTCTCAATAAAACAATATTTCTACAACTCTGGAACAATTTATATTTAATTTGCATTACAAATCCATTTTCACGGTAACATAAAATATAGTTATTTAAAGTAAATTAAAAAAAATGTCCCAAACTTTATAATTAAATAAGATATTTCATCTAATGCCCCCAACAATTTGTAGTATTTATACTCGCTACTCCTGAAAATTAGTTTTTTATTTTGTATAAAACAGACAGTTCATGCATACTAAAGGATATTAAGTATGCTGTCCTTTCACATAAGGTTCATAAATGGTCAATTACGTTAACATCTTAAATTTGTAGTTTTTCTTACTTTTTTGTCATTTGCTATAAAACTAAGCTAATTGAGTGGAAGACGTAAAACCATTTTTACTAATCTTACCAAATAGGAGTAATAAGACACCATCATTGATGGGTGAACATACCATACGTTCAGTTAAGTGCTGTTAAATAAAGCATCTACAGTAGTATCCATGGCAACTGGAGGATCATCTTCTATGTTGTATAGTAGCTATACGTACACGAAACGCTGTCTTCTGTCGGATAATTGCATATACTTAAATTAAGTACGTAATGAGATGACCGCGAATGCTTCGGTCAGAACTCTCCTGTATCTTTCTATACAATAACTAAGCGATAAGGTTGACGATTACCATAAGGTTTAGAAGTGTATTTGTGGTATCTACTACTATTTCTACATCATTATACATTCTTTTAAACAAGTGATATTTTAACATAGAATAGTATACAGGGTGTCCAAAAAGTCTGGAACCCTAAGTGATTTGCAGCTTTTCCTTATTTAAGATAGGTGACTGATTATGGGGTTTTCAAAGCATGGAAATGTCTAGTTAATCTAGCTGTTAAGCTAAACTTGTTCCGAATTACAAGGACAGCAAATGAAACATAACTCTAAAATTCGTTGAAAATACTGTGTTTCCAAACGTTTCGAACACTCTGTGTAAATACAAACTTATTTATCACTATATTTCTTCCTTTAAATTATAGCTTGGAAAAATAATAATATTTCAATGTTGTATTTTGTAACCACCTCTCAACAAATCATGCTACTTTCTATTTTGTCATACTGCGAATTTAGGAGTGAGTTTAGAGCCCTTTTAGGAAGAGTTAAATTATATGGAATTGAAATATGAGAACAATTTAAATCTAATACTCGTAAAATAAATTGATAGAATGTTGTTCTTTCTACACGTTTTTTAATCAGTTCTACATCACTAACTGAAATACGAGTAAGTCGATATTGGGAAATTCTTATTTGGTTTGATTTGATTTGTTTCGAATCTCGCATAAAGCTACACGAGGGCTATCTGCGTTAATCATTCCTAATTTAGCAGTGTAAGACTAGAGGGAAGAGAGTTTGGGCGGCTCTTTTACCAATGAATAGTGGAATTAACCGTTACATTATAACGCCTCTACGGCTGAAAGGGCAAGCAATTTGGTGTGACGGGGATTCGATACCGCGACCCTTGGATTACGAGTCGAGTGCCTTATCCACCTGGCCATGCCGGGCCAAAAATTGTGTTAGTTAAAACTTGTAGCCTTTTAATTTCGTTTGACCTGTAGAAAGTACCAAATCAGAGTTACTTAAAGTAAACGTTGTGTATATTTCATTATAAAATTGTACGTAACAAATATAACATAGTTCGAATTAGATTTTGGATGCCCCATTTATAGGCATTGTTTTAATTATATTAAACTTGAAATATGAGTAATTAATTTTATTGGTGTAAGGCTATTGTATTCTGTGGTAATGTGACATAGATTAACGACTGAAACATATATCAGATAAGTAACCAAAACAAAAACTATATGTCTGTTTAACTGTCTCTTTTGATCTTGAAAGCACAAAATATGCTTTTATGGTATTCTTTGCAACTCATGTAATTTGATGATGTTTTTCTGTAAAATAAGACTGAGATTATTTAGTGGCTAGTATGCCCAGACTGTGAATCCGTAGCATAGCGGTATGTCTGAGCATCACACTGCTAAAAACTACGTTCCGATACCCCTGATGGACAGATACAGATATCCCATTGTAGGGCTTTGTGCTTAATTCTAAGTAATCAAAAAAACAACCTGTTTTCATTATATAAAGTGATTTTTTTTATAGCCTTAAAAAAACAAGTTATTACATAAAACTTGGAAAGTCCACTGTGGTGCTTCAAACTGGTTTCCTTTCTTTGTTTCGTAATATTTGTGTGCATATATTTTTATGACGTGTTTTAGTATAAATATCAAAAGTGTGACGCTGCATTTCTATGACTATCCTAACGTTTAAAAGGATTTTCTTATGTACCATTCATTGTCTGTGTATTTTGACAGAAGTAAACGTATGTATTCTCATGACGGCTGGAAGTGTATTAGCACTTTATTTTAATTAAAGACGTCTTGAGAATACATTTTTATTTCAAATGGGTCTCGTCATCATGAATTAAACGTAATTTCATTCTGTACTGGTTAAGATGGCTGTGAGCTGTGCACATCTATCAAACTAGAATTGTTTTAGGTTTGTAAAAAATACCTCAAGAAAAGCCATCACCTGAAACTTTAAGTGCTAAAGTTATTTTACTCGTGAAATAGATTTATTTCAATTTTTTTATTGTTTTTCTGGTTGCACAAGCGCGTCATTTTGATAGGTTCGTGAGCTCACTATCAAAACCTTGAATAAAGGAACTATAGGTGTGGTAAAGTGTAAAGTGCAGAGTGAAACTTCGTGTTTGTAAAAACAGGAATTGAAGTTTTCCCAAACAATATTCCCCAGTGGTACAGCGGTATGTCTGTGAATTAACACCGCAAGAAACCAGGTTTCGATTCCACAGCACAGATAGCCCTTTATGTAGCTTTGTGCTTGAATCTAAACAAACCCAAACAATATCTTAATTTGCATGAAGAGTCGTATTGCCTCTGTCTCTGAGCACTTTTGGAGTCAAACATTTGGTTTTAAATAAATTTGATTATTTCGTATGTGATTCACTGAATAATGGGTATTATTCTCAATTTGAGCACACATTTATTGCACTATTTTATTGGTAGATACCGAAAGCGGGGTTATTTCTTTTCCTTTTGTTATTATTAAGCAAATAGTGTGGCAAATAATTATTATATATGGCAAGTTCTTAATTTTTAACCCATAAAACATTTGAAATGGTCATTTTGAATTGATGACCTGACAGTGCTATAAAGAGATACCAAGTTAGCGTGTTGAAGGACTTGAGAGTGCTATACAGAAATATAAAGAGATATTTATGATTTGACACTGAAATATCTAAACACGAGGTGACATGATGGAGACCCTGACAGTGCTGAACCAAAATATCAAGGAGAATTGTTACATGTTACAGCGCATGACATTGATGCATCTAAAGATAGGGGAAATTAGAGAACCTTCACACTTAATACAATTTGTGGACCGTTGAATGATTTAACAATGTTTTATAAAAATATCAGGGCCCTGGTGTAAAGAACCTTATATAAAATTGCTGTTTGAACTTCCTGTGTTGTTCCTAATATGTCAGTGGTAAGTGTGCTGAATTGCCACGCTAATATATCCGAAATTCGATTTCCTGCGGTGTACAGAACGCAGGTTGCGCATAATACCAAAGTAACGTTACAATATTTACTAATACAATTGTGAAAAGTGGCACCGGATCATCTATTACTTTTACTTTGGATCTTTTCTTCTACTTGTTAAGTTTACATTTATAAACTAAGAAATATATTGTCACTGTCATATTCAAGATTAACTTATTTGTCGAAGTTTTTAGAGTGCTGCAAATGTTTATTTTGGAAATAAAGAGTGGTTCTCCAATTGGACCGTAATAGGACGTTGGATTTACAATGCTAAAATCAGAGGTTTGATTACTCTCGAAGAAAACAATATATGATCCAATGTGGCTTTGATACAAGAAAACACACACAAACTTCTTAGCTAAAAATGTCATACTTATAAGCCGAAATGTTTTGAGCAACACAGTCCAATACACTTTATACAGATTAAACACGTGAATAGAATTGGTTACTATCGTTTTGTAAAATTTCTTTTCCATACCGTTTACAGTCATTTAGAAATTGAATGCTAAATACATTTACAATGAAGATTAACACATAACACAAGTTTAAGAGTGAAATTCAGAATAACACATAGACTTACTCTGATTTAGAGCATCACGGAATGAAACCTAATAAGTAAGTTCGTAAAAAGAACTTAGACTAAAAATAAACAAATCCATGTTTTTTGTGTGGAACATTACATGCTGAAAGAGAACAGCGGCAGGAAGTACGTGTTCAAACAAGAAACTTTCAGTAAACTTCCCTACTAATCTGAACAACTTAGGCTAAAGTAATTAAAGAAAATGTATTAAGATGTAAAACATCTTAATACATTTTGAAGTCCATATAGCCCATTAACCTGCAGTCTCAAGTGATCAGGTGACACAGTACATCAATAACTATATTTCTATTTCCCTATCTACCTTTTTTCCTCTTTACCTGATATTATTCTCTCAGACCTGTATACATCTCTAACTGTACTATTACTATTTTTCTTCTTTCTATCTACAAACTTCTTATGTGATACTTACACTATTTCTCTGTCATATGTGCCGATATACGGCTTGAAAGAAGGGGCTATTTAGATTAATTCCTTTTCAAAATATTTTTATACGTGATGACTTTGTAAATGGTTGAAACTCAGCATGAATCAGTAACTATTCAAACTTTAATAACCGTTCAGGTCGTTGTTATGAAGTACAGGCTGCTTTTTTTAAACACTTGCAGGTATTCATATTGAATAAAAAGGTTATTTTGTGTATTGCAAATAAAATACACGATAAAATAGAACCCGTTACATGACATTAACCACTTTTCAGTCGTTTCTAAATGATCACCATAAACGTAAGTGATAAACAACAGATAGATAAAATAAAGCAATACACCGTTCCGAACAGTTAGTTGAAACCAAAATCTTGTTTGTTTAATTGTGAGGAATTAAGCACATTGCTAAACAATGGGCTATCTGTGCTCTGCCCATCATAAGTGTCGAAACCCAGTCTTAAGCGGTATGAGTCTGTACGCATACCACTGTGCCATTTGGGGGGATGTTTGATTTCAGTTCAGTGCAAAGATACACGAGGGCTATAGTATTTTTCTAACGGGTAAGGATTTTTTTTTTTTTACAAATTTCGACAAAACAAAATCTTACTTAAATTAAATTGTGTTTTTGTTTAACTGAGTGAACATTGTTTTTATTATGTTTTTTTTTTCTAAAACGATCAGTGAGATCAGAGGTTGCCAACATTTCAGGCATAACATTCAGTAAAAATAATCCAGTTACGTAAAAGTATTTATCACGCTTTGTAAAAAATCTGTAGGTGATGGAGAAAAATGTATATCATTTTCAAATTCAGCATACAATAATTACAGTAGAACATATAAACATTTAGAGACAATAACATAGAATTGTGTTATGACATTTTTTTTGCTCAATAAGAAATCGTTATTTAAAGTATTAAAAAGATAAGCAAAATTCTCTGAAAAATGCAACTGATTTAAGCATTACCCTTTTTTACGACATTCAATAAAGTATAAAATGACATTTGATTACAATAATTACAGTAGAACATATAAACATTTAGAGACAATAACATAGAATTGTGTTATGACATTTTTTTTGCTCAATAAGAAATCGTTATTTAAAGTATTAAAAAGATAAGCAAAATTCTCTGAAAAATGCAACTGATTTAAGCATTACCCTTTTTTACGACATTCAATAAAGTATAAAATGACATTTGTTTGTCCTAAAGTAATAGTAATGTTAAGTTTTAGTGTTTGGAATGATTATGATGACAATATAGATAGTGATGTTATCACGTAGGCTTGCATATTATATCTATACCTAATACAGTCTTTTCCAAAATGTTTACATTTTGTAACAAAGCTCGTCATTATTAAGTGAGAATACAAATAAACTTAGCGCTGTAAACTAAGAAATGCATGTTATATTTTCCATACATGTAATCTGTATAATGAGATAGGTTTCACTGACATCACGAGCAATTTAATGGAAAAGCAGGGAATTTTATCAGGCATCTGTAGATGTCAACAAAATTACAAAAAAACAAATCTTATGTAAACATATATAATGATAAATCACAACATCAAACTATTGTACCTAGTATTTGTAACTTTATATCAGTTCATATTGAACATTCGATATTTGGTTGTTCCTTCTTATATTCTAATAGCCTCAATGAGGTTACTCATGAGATATCATCCCAACTTGTTAGTTAAAGGAGTTGAAATTCAACTACAGTATCTAGCTTGGAGTGGTTACCAATTTTCTGACTCATTTCTGTCCAACATTTATCAATGGGATTACAATCTGGAGAGTTTTTCATACTGTAGCAATTTTTTAACATCCTCTTGGTTGAGATAATCCTATACGATACTACACTGTGGTTAGTGACATTGCTATCCTGGAACATAAATTTATTGCCAAACCTTACCCTAACATATGGCAAAATAATCTTCTCTGTGTAATGCCGTAGAAGGCGCCATTGAAATTTTCTTGAACGATACAAAGAACAGTTTTTCTAGCATGATGAATAGCAGTCCAAACAAGAAATGCAACACCTGCTGTTGTTCCCTAAAAGAGAGACAGTCTTCCCTCATCTGTTCTCTAGGCAAAGAAAAAAATCGAATTTGGAATTTGTGGATGCTTTTTAAGAAACACAGTCAACTCCTATTATTGCGTCTGTGAAAAGAAGACCGAAAGTTGACGATGGGTAGTGTATACTATTTCCTTTCCCTGTAATACCTCAGTTCAAAATTATGGATGGCTAGAACAGAAGATTTTGTGTACCCTTATCCGATATTCTTCAAACACTTTCTTTTCCAATGCATGCAGCAACTTACATTTCGTTCCTGAGAATGATAAAAGTGTAAAGCAAATACTATCTTCAGTTAACTCTGAAACGTCATTTTTATATAATTCTGATTTCGAGTCAGAATGGACAAATTAATACTAATGTGTAACAAAATTTCTCCAATTGACATATTCCTAAAGCAGTTCTTAGGCATATTGGTTTTCCAATACTAAGCCAGCTTTACGTGTTTAAGACGCAACGTTTTATTATGCTGCAATAATAAATTGGGCTATTTACATGTTTCATAGAATTTCTTTCGGGCTTTATACCCGGTAATTTTGATACTAACAAACTTCCTTGTAAAATACTTTTGTTTGGACTTTGTCTAGTATCATGGCTTAATCGCCAAACTCTAAACTTAAAGCTACCACTTACCAACATAAATTAAAATTAGAAATAAACGTCTCTGTTGGAGATACGCAAGGCTATTTTCATCATTCAACTTTTCTGCTGGAGGTCATGAAGACTGAGTTTTATTATCTCCTCTCTGTAATTTTTATGTTACAGATATATATACTTGAGCCAATGAATCCGGCTGAATTACACCAATACGCTGATGACACTGCTTTTGTGACCACAGAAGCTATAATACCTCGATTACTCTTAATAAGGTTTTACAATATATGGTAAAAATATTGTCTTAGAGCCTTCACTTTGTGTTATCTTTAGTGGCCCTGAAATAGCATTGTTTGTTTTTTTAGAATTTTGCGCAAAGCTACACTAGAGCTATCCGCGCTATCAATTCCTAATTTAGTGGTGTAAGACTAGAGGGAATGTAGCTAGCCATCACCACCCACCGCCAACTCTTGGGCTACTTTTTTACCAAAAACCAGTGGGACTGACCGTCACATAAGAACACCCCCACACCTGAAAGGGCGAGCATTTTTGGTGTAACGGAAATTCGAACCCGCGAACCTCAGATTAGGAGTCGAACGTCTTAACTCACCTGGTCATGCTGAGCCCTAAAATAAGAATGATGCTTTTTGGGTTTAAAAAAATGTAAGTTTCATCCATGTCTCAACCCTTTATTATCTTTTGTCCGCATCAGTAATGTTGCTGTTCGATTCTCTCACATTTTTAAGTATCCCGATGTCATATTCGATAATATTCTCACTTGTAAACTTCAGATGATAACTCTCAATTATGAGGTTGCACATCTACATTCATTATGATGCATATGGGATCCTTCTCGATCTAGGGTTTAAATCCATCTTTTCTTGTCGACCATTTACAACAAACGGTAACACATTATCTGAGTTTTTTTTTCTTAATTTTAGAGCAGCATGCTCTACAGATAGCTTTCAATATTAAACTTTATCGACACTTACAAAGACTTGTACGATCTCTTTTCTTTCTGTACTTTTACACCTGCGCAAACTCTATTTGGAAGGAAATGAGAAAAAATATTTTGCCTCTAATTGTCCACCTCAAATTATAAGTTGTGATGGTGAACAAAAGACTTATTGAGTAGTGACTTGTGAAAGACAAAGATAAATCTGAAATGCCATTTTTACACACCTATAGTTTCGAACAGCGACGTATAAATTAATAGGAGTGTCGATAAAAATCATATGAAGTCAATTTATTCTTAAAACGATTCTTAGGCCTACTACAATGTTTTGCCGACTTTCAGCAAATCACACCTGTCAAAGTTTGGTTAACCTGTAAAAGTGTTAACGCGTAAAAACTAGAAACATGATTTTCTACTTGTAAATTTAAACTTTATATTATATTTTAAGGTTTAATGTTTTTTCACATTATTTAAGCGTTTAAGAGTTGAAAGAGGTGATCCTAGATTACTATTTTTTCTCTATATGTAGAGTAACTTGTTTGCTAATAACTATATGCTTTGTCACTTTTTATATTTACATTTTTGTTATTATTTACAAACGGAGTTTTTTAACTTTTATATTAAAGAACCTATATAATGAATTTACCTTTTTGTGTATACTCGTGTATGAAATGACTATGATTAGCTATTTTCTACACAAGCATTTATTTGAGGGCTTTGATGTCAAGAAGAATCTGTTGAAGTAAAGGCTCCACCTTAACGTCCTTTCTTCGTGTACTATCCATATATGTTGTTTAATATATGTTTACATACAGCATCATTCATAACGTTACTTTTCAGCCAATAAGGGGTCAGTTTTACGCCTCGCTTATAACATATCTTGATACAGAAAGTTTCATACTGGTTTGTGATGTACACAGTACAGGTTGGTGTTAATCTGCCAAAACCAGAGTTTGAGTCATTTACATAAAACGTACACTTTCACTTGATTTACAACTTGTATAGTGCTACTATTACTGATTGTTCTGTGTATAAACAACTTCACGTTGGTCGTGCACAGTCAGTCTCTATATTTTCTACAGCACTTCATTGTTATAATCAGAAGCGATGTTTTTCACATGCAACACTGAGCAATTTATACAAAAAAGGGATGATTTCACTACACAAACTTGGAGGAAGAAATTTATTATTTTTTACATTTGCTCTAATTGTTGTTTTACAGCTGTATATTGTTACGCGTTGATCCATCAGCTCAATTTAATGACGTGCGTTTTAGTATGCTATACGAAATTTCAACAAATTCTCCAACATTAGATTTAATTTCTGCATTTGCTTTACTTCATTACTCCAACTCAGTACACGCTTCATAACACTTTGTGTTATCTTTAATGGCCCTGAAATAGCATTGTTAGTTTTTTTTAATTTCGAGCAAAGGTACAAGAGGGCTATCTGCACTAGTCGTCCCTAATTTTATAGTGTAAAACTAGAGTAAAAACAACTAGAAATCACCACCCACCGTCAACCCATGGGCTTCTCTTTTATCATTGCAGATCGCGATTCACTGCACATCATAACACCTCCACGGGGATTCGAACCCACAACCCTCGGATTAGAGGTCCATACCGGACCTAGAAATGCTTTAAACTTGTGACAAAGTTTTATTAACGTGAATTACTCGAGTAAACACAGATTCTACATTAATTATCACAATATATGTTACGCTGGGTTTATCACTTTTTTTACAATTTCTGCGCACATTAGAGCTGAATTTTAATTGAACTGCGCCATTTTGAAAAATTAAACGCCTTTCGTTCTTTACACCTAATTGCTTAGTTTTCTTGTGTGTGGCTAAACTTGTTTAGCTATGGAACATATTAATTTGGGTTAAATTGAATAGCAAAAAAGAGAACATGGAAAGGAAAATGGGAGAATTTGACTTCGGGCTATATACGTTTAATCGCTTCATCTTTCGAATTCTCATCAATCAACATTTACCAAGGATTAAATATAAAAAAAAGAAAAGCATTCTAAGTAATTGTTTCCGAAACTTTATTTTATATTATCAAATATTCAGCTTAATTCAAACTTCAGAGGTTTCCGTCATACTGTGATGATTTCATTTACTGATGTTAAACTTTCGAATACATGCAAATCGTTACTTTGAATTTTCTGTTATTTTTTATTTGTTGCTATGTAATTTATAAATTCATATAGGTTTTAAGTTAAGAGCTAGAAATTTTTTTGTTAAATCACCCATTTATTTTGAACCATTAAATGCTTCAAAATCCATTCCATTAAACGATGTCATTCATTTTTACATTGCAGATACATGAAGCTTAATGCTGAATGTTCGGTAATCTTACTAGACTTTGGCTAATGAATAAAATTTTAGGCCCAGTAGTGAACATTACTATGACAATTCCATTATGTTTAAGGTATATTTTTTGAGGATCTCAAACTGAATGACTTCATAAGTTTGAATTTTAATGCCCCCACAGTTGAAATGGCAAGCATGTTTGATAGGATGAAGATTTGAACCTGTGACCATCAGAATGATAGTTGAGCATACTAATCAACTGGCCATACCCTGTTCTGCTATTCGTTTAGATAAGAGTAGCCCGAGAGCTAACTATGAATGCTGTTGACCATTTGTCCTTCACATACCTTTATCAGTTCAAATTTGCGTAGCTTTACATGAAATATTTGAAAATATTTCGAAAAAACAATATTCTATAGTTATATTTATTCAGCGGAGCTGAGATTAAAGAATCAAAACAAGCATTTCCCCATTTACATCCTCTATAACATGATTCACTCTAGTCTATCACTACTATATTGACATCCTCTGTAACATGATTCACTCTAGTCTTTCACTAATATATTGACATCCTCTGTAACATGATTCACTCTAGTCTTTCACTGCTATATTGACATCCTCTGTAACATGATTCACTCTAGTCTATCACTGCTATATTGACATCCTCTGTAACATGATTCACTCTAGTCTTTCACTAATATATTGACATCCTCTGTAACATGATTCACTCTAGTCTTTCACTGCTATATTGACATCCTCTGTAACATGATTCACTCTAGTCTTTCACTAATATATTGACATCCTCTGTAACATGATTCACTCTAGTCTTTCACTGCTATATTGACATCCTCTGTAACATGATTCACTCTAGTCTATCACTGATAAATTAAAGATGGCTAACACAGGTAGCTGTCGCATAGCTTTACCCAAAATTCAAAGAGATAAATTCTATAGCATAGCTTCCCTGAAATAAGTGTCAGAGTTAGGACCCTATTTACCTTATTTGAAAGAATCGTATTTGGCAAAAAGAGATATTCCTTTACAAGCGTTCATGCAAAGTATACATCTGCGAAGTGTACTTCTGATCGTTATATGAATAAACTATTCCTCTCAGTTCATGCAAATCCAATCTCTCTGGTGTTAGAAGATGGGGAAACACATTAACATACATGGCATACAGTAAGGCACCAGATGTTTCGTTATAATCAGACCCTGGTCCAGATGCATTTCCAAAAGATTAAGCAAAGGCAACCAGTGCCACAAGAATGTACAATTTAACACTAAATATATTGCCTTAAAGAAGAATAAAATCTGTAATTTCATTCATAATAATTTTCTGTCACATCTCCTAACTAAATCTTCATTGAACCAGTATGTTGAACTACGTTATCCTGATCATGTCTTTCCTTTCTGGTTATCAAGGTGCGAACATATCGATCATCGATAGAGAAGCTTTGACTCATTTTCGAATGCTACAAACACCTAATGACACTGCTGCCAATTCTGATAAACGTACAAACAAGTTGTTTCATTGAAGTTAATATTAGGTTGCAGAAGATTTTCTCGACCATGATGGCTGATAGTCACTCCAGTTTCCGTTCTATACTGAGTCTTCGGGTACTGCACAAGTAATTCCTAAGAGTCATGTTCCACAGAAAGCGGTCATATTATTGAACATTTTTACAAAGTTATCCAAATTCTCTAGTGAACAAACAAGTCGAACAACTAACTTTCTTTCGTGAATAAACCAAACTGAGCTCCACCTGCCTCTGTTAGATCTTTAACAGTCTGATTGTCTTCCATCATAAAAGTTCGCTTATCATCAATATGTCACATTGTCGCACCATTATAAAAATACGATAAGAAAACCAACAAATCACCAAATCTTAGTGAAATGGGTATACTGTCTTTCTATAACAGGTAAAACAAGCAAAATGTGCCAGACCAGCTAGACACGTCATTAATGACGTAGTTTTCGAATTATCCTATAGTTTCTTGTTTTTGATATATATATAGCTTATTTAATTTTTCTATAAGATAATTCACATCCTATCAAAATAAGATACCAACTTAGTGTGAAACTAAAACAAAAATAAACATGGTAATTATATCTAATTAAATATACGTTTTTCTTATATTTCTACTTTCAAATATTAGAATGAATTATTTTATCCTACTATTTTCATGTTATATGTTGCTATTTTATTCATAAGGCAACTTAAGCACTTGCACAATTTGTAGTTTTTCGTTTGTGGATTAATAGGATTTTTACGACTAGAGAGAAAGACGAGAACTGGTAAATAAAATATTAAGTAGATAAAAACGAAATAATCATGTCTGGACACGTCTTTATGTTTCCGTATTGTAAATGATATCTTTGAGCAAAAATAGTTTATCCAATGATCACCAGCTTCTGTAAAATATTCCGGAAACAAAAGATTAATCAATTAGAGGATCTTGTTTGTTTAATTTAAAACACTTTAAGTTGCAGAAACCAGGGAATATTTTATATTATATATTGTTTTATTATATTAATTTTATTCTTCAATCTAAGTAGTTTAGTCTACTCAGAAATGAGAAATCTCCACATAGTTCTGTTTATTTCCGTTTTCACTGAACTAATCTATTTTTAATGTTCCTTTGATATTGTACAATAATAGTGCTGAAAATATTTATTCTAATTTCTTACATCTCGTATGTTAAAGTTTTCTTTTCAAACGGTAATATTATATTTTGTCGAAGTCAGTTTAGGTTTAACAGAACACTGATAAATACTTTTCTAATACTGAAATAAACGAAACTGGATTAAGAAAAAAACATTTTTAGTGTTTAATAACATGCGGTACTGTTATTTATTCTTAATATAAGAATTTTTCCACTTTATAATAAACCTAAATAACTGAATACATTGAGTGACTATAAAAACAAATTACTTTATTTTCCTGAAAGAAGAACTTATTACTAATGCCTGTAAACAAACTAGTTTTGTTTGTTTCCAAACCTTACTACGTTCTACGTCCAAGAGAATTTTGTTTGTAAATGGATCTATTCTTGTTCATGAACGTCAGTAGCCCACGTCTAATTATTTTTAATTACCCGTGAGATCTGAATATATTTTTCATCAGCTTTTAAGCGATTTTACTCATTCAAGGGAAATTTGTTTATCAGAAAAACCTGTAGTCCAATCAAATATATTTAGGTAGTATATTAATTTCACAATGAATTATTTATTTCCCACACGTCCTTCGAGACTGAACTGTTAGGTGATATTTTTTTTCATATTAACATTGTTAAACACACAGCAGAAACAGGTAGTGAAAATACGTAGAAATCTTTAAGTATTAGCTCTAGTATTTGAACTATTGATCAAAGTTTTTCCTAGTTCTTCAAATGAATCTTAAAAACAATAACACTTAATAATTACTTGATAACATACTTCAAGTTAACTATATAGAATATTAGCGCTTCAGATTTCATGCACTTAAAGTCTATGAAATTTTATGTATGTAAGTTTTTGATAGCCTTGCACACATAAATTAGTTTATTTGAGGTACACTATTATAACTCTGTATAATTGATTTTTTTTTAAGAAATCATTATTCGCTCTTGTTGGTTCACTTGAATGTAATATTACAAAACATTCCAATTCAATTCAATCCCGATGTCTTGTGCTTTGTGGTTTCAAGTTGTTTCTTCTGCATTTTGACACGTATTCCGTAATTTTGAAAATTAGAACACTGATTCACTGTTTAACTTAATTAAGAAAAATAATAGATGTGTGTGTTTTTCTTGTAGCAAATCTACGTGGGGCTATCTGCTGAGCCCACCAAGCAGAAAATAGATAGCCACGTATGTATCACATGTATAAGTGAATTTACTAAAGATAATATGTACTACTAGCATGAACATTTTCGAAGTTACTTACCACATTGTGAATGACTGTGCTAATAAAATCACACACCATATATATGAATGAACACTGAAATTATGTATCGCATGCATGAATTAATATGCTAATGAAATTACTTACAACATGTACGAATAAATTAATATATATTCCAAATTACATACTACATGAAAGAATAAATATACTAACCGAATTTACGTTTCTCGTATATGAATAAATATACTTTTCAAATTATGTACCACATGTACGAACGCACATACATTCTAAATTACGAACCACAGGTATGAGGAAACATAAATTTCAAATTACATATATGTACTAAAGGACATATGAGAAAATGACATACCGAAAGCATTTCAGAGAATCCAGAAAATGCAATCACACAATTTATAACGAGTAAGCTCACATAAACAGTTATGTTATTTTACCAGAAGCTTTAAGCCTTTTAGTTGTGAACTTTCATTCAAGTGTGAGTCAGAAAAGTAACATATATTTAGCTATATGTATGTGTGTTTCGAAAACACTGAAAGTTGTCGAATTCCCACATCCGTTTTTAAAATATTTTCTATGAACATCAGATTTTTCACACAACTTGCTTAGAAACATGAAATTGCCTTGAACGTTTAATGTTATATTCTCTAAGCTATGTGATCGTTCTATTTTTCATTTTCTAAAGGTAAAAGAGCTATCGAAGGAAACTAAGAAAAACTTGGGTACCAACCATACCTCTTCTATAAACTACATACAACTCTGTGACATGAAGAAGAAAATAATAATAGTATTATCTGATAATCAACAAGAATATATGCTGAAAAGTTTTACCTAATATAATTCGTAAAATGGTTTTGAAAAAACAAAACAACTTCTGTATTTTGAATACAAGCAAAATGTTTTTATATTTATTGCTGTATAATTTTTTTTATTAAGAATTTTAATTTTTACAAATTAGCTTCAATTTCGGAAGGGCTTATGAAACATTGTGACTCAATCTAACCGTTTGAAATTTTAATATTATAATCGTGTATAGTTCAGCTTTAAAGTTACCCCACTTTTCTTAAGTCCATTGAAAAACGTTTGAAGAACATCTCAATCATGTTTCTAGTTAGGTAGATATTTAATACAATACATTTGTTCGCAAGTTTTATATAGATTAATTTAATTGGTATACCTTTTGAAAAGATACGTTATTGAATGACCAGTTTATCTTTGGGAGGTAAATGAAAGGTTGTAATCCGAATAACTTTGGATTTAACCATATTATCTCATGAGAGTATTACAGTTTATTTTTATGTATTCCTTTCCTTTATAGTGTCGGAGGTTATTGATTAATGCTTCAGCTCTTTTAACTGAAATGTAATTTATTTCATTACATACCATGTTAAGGTATTAGATCAGTGTAAAAGGTTTGTTTTAGATCTGAAGTACGAGACTTTACAAACGTTTCAGTCTTCCTTAATGAAGGTTCTTTGACACTTTCTATTAGATCTTTAGGCAAACAATGAAATAAATAAACCTAGTCAGTTTTTGTTTGTTTGAATTTCACGCAAAAGCTACACGAGGGTAGCTTTCTGCGCTAGCCCCCCAGTGGCTCAGCGGTATGTCTGCGGACTTACACGCTAAAATCCGGGTTTCAATACCCGTGGTGGGCAAAGCACAGATAGCCCATTGTGTAGCTTTGTGCTTAATTCAAAACAACAACATTTCTGCGCTAACCCGTTCCTAATTTAGCGGTGTAAAAATGGAAGGCAGCTAGGCACCCACCCGTGACCCTCAAATTACAAGTCGAGCACCCTAATCATCTAACCCTGTCAGACAAAACCTAATCAGAACAGGTGAAATAAATAAACACAGTGAACAGAGTGCCTAATCAGAATAATGAAATAAATAAACACAGTAAAATGAATGAACGTAGTTGGAGCACAATGAAATAAATAAACATAATCAGTAGAGTGAAATAAATAAACGTAGTCAGAAAGTGAAATAAAATTGTGAGTACAAGAAAGGTATATGCAGTCATAGTCTACTCTTAAAAAAACAAATGTATTATTGTTGGTGCCTAACAGTTTCAATCGTGTATAACTAGATAAATAATGTAGAGTTGAGTAAACTAAACACAAGGGAAATCAGTTTCACTAGCTGGTTTGTTTTGTTTTGAATTTCCCGCAAAGCTACACGAGGGCTATTTGCCATAGACGTTCCTAATTTTGCAGTGTAAGACTAGAGGGAAGGCAGCTAGTCATCACCACTCATTGCCAACTCTTAGATTACTCTTTTACCAACGAATAGTGGGATTGAACGTTACATTATAACACTCCCAAGGTTAAAAGGGCGAGTATGTTTGGTGTGACGGGGATTCGGGTATTACGAGTCGTGTGCCTTATCCACCTGGCCATGCCGGAGCAGTTTGACTAATATCTTACCATAAATGAAAGCCGTACGGTTTAATTCGAAAATCTAGTATTAAGTTGTAAGGAAGTAAATGTTTAATGTATTGTTAAGTTGTAAAGTAGTAAATATTTAATATATAGTGTTAACTTCTCAAGAACTAAAGAACTTGTGAAAAAGTAAATATTTAATATAGTATTAAGTTGTAAAGAAGTAAATTTTTATATATAGTGTTATCTTGTAAAGAAGTAAATATTTAATATAATATTAAGTTGTAAAGAAGTAAATATTTAATATAGTGTTAACTTATAAAGAAGTGTTAATGAGTAAATACTAATTATAGTATTAAATTGTAAATAAGTAAATATTGAATACAGTATTAAGTTGTAAATTTGAGTTTAAGCAATTTGTGAACTTGAACAATTGTTTGGTTTCAATTAATTTTAACAATTTTTCCCGCTTAGGAGAGTTCTTCATTCATAAGTTATAAAACTTAATATGTTTGTAGATGTTTTAACCTGGTTTATATGATCAATTTAAGCCGTTTCGTTTCATTTTCCATCAGGATATACTTTATTGTGAAGTTTTGATCACTTGATTGTTAGGTCTGGCATGGCCAGTTGGTTTAGACACTCAACTTATAATCTGCGGGTTAGAATCCTCATCGCACCAAACATGCTCGCCCTTTTACCCGTGGGAGCGTTATAATGTGACGGTCAATCCCATTATTCGTTGGTGAAAGAGTAGCCCAAGAGTCGGCAGTTGGTGGTGATGACTAGCTGCCTTCCCTCTAATCTTACACTGCTAAATTAGGGACGGCTAGCACAGATAATCCTAATGTAGCTTTGCGCGAAATTTAAAACAAAGAAACCATTAAGCGCTTTGATAACTCTGATGGAATACTGATTCCCACTCAGTTACTGAATAACATCGCTCTACGAACCATGACGTTATAATATTACTTAATCACACATTTTATTGTAAAAAGTGGTCCAAGAGTTGGCGTGGGTGATTTTTGACTAACAGTTGTTCTTTCACCTCAAACTTGGGAATTTCTACTGCATGTAGCTTTCGAGACGTTTTGCATGAAATTCAACGAATAAACTTAGTTCTATTTAAGTTGCTATTAATGTGTGCAACAACCATTAAATAGCTTAATTTGTTTCAAAACTCTGTAAACTAGTTGGAAGTTATTTTTATTTCAAGTGCCTTATTTGTATTTATACACAACTGGGAATGCTATCTTGATCAAAATATTTCTATTTTGCTCGACAATAGTAGCTGTATTTTACAAGAATAAATATTGCCTTCGATTTACATACTATTAAACATTTCCAAATTTATTTTAAGTTTAGAATAATTTGTATATTTTGTAGCAAGTAACTTTCATAAAAAAGTTAAGAAATAATTTTAGAACTCATTATAGAGGCAAGAAAAACCTTAAACTTTTCAGTTTGAAGGACGTTCAATCTTTACATTACTGTCTTCAGAGAACCTAGAATGTATAAAGTTTATATTCTACAATAAAAGAAACACTACTCGAGTTTTAAATTTGAACTTTTTAACATTTTGAAGAAAACAGGCTCTGAATGAATTAACTCAATCACTTACAAACAAAATATCGTGAGTAAAAAAATTCATTTGCACATCTGTTAAAACATTGCAATCTGTTTTAGTGATTTATAGCTTTACAACGTTAATCTGAGTGTACATGAAAAAGTACGCTGCTACTTGAGAGAGTAAGGAGAGGAAATTGTTCATAAAAATATAAAAATATATTAAAAAATTCAGGTCAGCTTTTTATTAGTTCACCCACCCTGTCGTTTGTCGATATAAAAACATAATAAATACATGTTATTCTTGGGGTTCACATTGCATTAAGAACCTCTATAAAGAAAGGAAGATGTCCTGAACGAAGAAAAGCTTGGTTATCCTTGGAGATTATTACTGCCGTACGATCTGACCTAGCTTTCACATTCACAGAAACACAATTTATTGCTTTTGCGTTACCCTTACCACAGGCATTACAACCTGATCCACGTTCTCATCTCCTTTTACAACATAGAGACTATAGCGTTATCTCGGCGTCATCTGTATCTCTTCTCGTCTTTCTACACTATCAGCTCTCTGCCACAACTATTCCATTTCAAAGCGGTTACTTTCATAACTACTACACGTATTGCTTTCATAGAACTAGGACTAAGCCTAAAATATGAATAATTTTTAGAAATAAAAATAACGAAATATTTTAAGATCTATTGTATGAATTGTAACAATATTATCAAATTGGAA
This sequence comes from Carcinoscorpius rotundicauda, assembly GCA_011833715.1. Taxonomy (NCBI): domain Eukaryota; kingdom Metazoa; phylum Arthropoda; class Merostomata; order Xiphosura; family Limulidae; genus Carcinoscorpius; species Carcinoscorpius rotundicauda. The sequence goes on along the minus strand of CM022399.1, from coordinate 51,542,224 downwards.
TTACAAACAGCCCGCCAAGTAAACTAATCAATTAATTCCTCTTTTTTTCATATTTTATTAATCTAAACCTCTATCTAGAAGCAACTATAATTTTTACCAATTCAATTTTCATATAACACTTTTGTTCGTCCTTTGGTTTGTAAAAGGCGTTATTGCTGAGCTTCATTCAGTGGTTTCTCATGGGTACGAGAACTCGTACAGTTCTAAACACTTTGTTTCTTGTGTTGACTCAGACGGAATATTTTACAGCCTCCTAAATTACGTATTCAGTGAAGACGTTCTAGCTTGGACGAATGGATATGTTTCAAACTTCGCACAATTCATACAATTTGTAACGTTCTCTTTGGAAATTTGAGTGAAAGTATCAAACTTAAAATCGCATTATTACTTCATATTCTTTTTAAAATCTAATTTGCACTAAGGATCATTCGAATTCTATTTGCTGTTTTACCATTTCATATTTACCATTTAGAGAGGGCGCGAAGTAAAATAAAAATAGTATTTGATAGATTCTAGTAGTTCGGATCTGAACCACAGATAATTAAAAAATTACACAAATATATACCTTAAAATTTATAAAAAAGTATAATTTATAACGTGAACACAACACTGTACAAGTCCTATTATACTAATGATACCAACTTTTATTACTCAGTACGTGGGCTAACGATATTAGCTGAACCTTATTTTGGTCATAAGACTAGAATCTTTTTCCGGTCATGTAATTAAGGCAGCATTACTTGGACTGTATTCTAATAACAACGCTTTAAACTAATCCCGAAAATATTTTCATGTTATTCTGATTCTCGCGTACATTCAAGACAAAAGTTTTGTTTATTTCGAATATTCGCACACAGTTACACAATGGTAATCTGCACTAATTGTCTCTAATTTTTAACTAATAAACTACAAAGAAAACGGCTACTCAACGTCAACCGCCCCCTGGCTCGTGAGCAACCTCTAAATAAAAACTGGATTTGAAAACTAACTTTATAAAGCACCCACATCGCCAAAGAGTGGATCGCGACTTATTTATCGGCAACAAGAAACAAAGCATGGATCCTCGGATTCACATTACCTCAGGTCAAGCCTGGTCCATTTAAGGAGAAAATATAGTGTTTCTATTGCAGATATGGTTTTTATATATAGTATTGTTTTGTTTGTCGATAAATGCCAAGTTGTTGAGAAATGCATTCACTCAGTTCGTTCACTACATCAAATACCTTTGGCTCGCATACTTCAAATATGCGAATTCTCGTGAAGGGCTTCGTTAGAATGTGACTCTAGGGATAGTCCTCTGAACTTGAAATTTTCCGAACTATATATCAAAGAAAAGTCAATTTGAAGGCTTCGTTTATATTTAATAATACAAGAAAAACTCAGTTTTGAATAAAGGATGCAAAAGCTAATATAGAAAGCCAGTTTTTACACAAACCCATGCTCGAATGTTACCTTTTGTGTCATGAAATGAAATCGGTAATACACAGTTTCGCACATCATTCTATGACCTTAAAAGCAAGAAATAAGAAACAATCGATATTGGCTGTTTTATTCGTATGAATGTTGCTAGAAAATAGTATGTCAATTTGTACACCAAGAATGAACCCTATAATGTGCCTACAAATAGATTCCAATTATAAATATACAGTCTTGTCTTTTATAGAAAAGATAATAATGTATCTTATTTTCTGGTCACTCATCGATATTTATAAAGTCTTATAAAATCAACTTTAATAGTATATTTCTTTTTCTGAAACAATAATCTAATCGTTTGTTTTGAATTTTTAACACTATTATTTGACTTATATGCACTTCAATTTTGAAAAAGAGAAATAATAAATTAATAAAAAATAATATCTTAGCTATAAAATAAATATTCAACACCGGAGCACAAATCTTAAGGTGTTGCATTATGTTACACGTTCGCTGGTGTTTAGAGATACAGGAAGAATCGAGATCCAAACTGCATTTGGGTTGCGCCATCTATCGGGTTTAACGTCACTTTTACCAACCTCATACGCTTAACAAAAGATAGAGAAAGAAAAAGATCAGACGTGGGTGTTTTAGTCAACAACGTTCCACACTTTTTGGTTTGTTTTGAATTTCACGCAAAGCTACACGAAGGTTATCTGTGTTAGCCGTTTCTAATTTATCAGTGTAAGACTTGAGGGAAGGCAGCTAGTCATCACCACCCACAGCCAATTCTTGTACTACTCTTTTACCAACGAATAGTGGAATTGACCGTCACATTGTAACGGTCCCCCGTCGAAAGGGCAAGCACGTTTGGTATGAAGGACATTCGAACCCTGAACCCTCAGATTATGAGTCGAGTGTCCACATCTTTACCATCTTTCGCTGTCTACAACCAGAAGTGGGAGATTGAATGCCCACAATAATAATAACGAAAAATGGTAAGAAAGACAATAATTAGTGTTATACATCAAAGAGAAGTTGATATTCCAGACACTAATATACCGTTTGGTCATAAACACTAGAATGTTTATACTCTATGAAGCCCAATCTTAGCTATTAGTATAGCTCTCACCTTCCATCTTTCTGCTTCCTGGTGGAACAGCGGTATTTCTACGGACTTACACCAAGTTCTATTATCCGTGATGGTAGATTATAGATAGCTCACTGTGTATTTTGTGCTAAATAACAAACAAACAACATCAGTCCTCATCTATATCGTCAATGGTTCTAAAGAGATTCACACAATATGAAGCCTTAAATAAGAGAGATGATATAAATATATTAGCCCAAAGATAGAAAATGTAATATCTTCAAATAAACAGCTCTTATTATTTCCCCTCCCACTAATATATTTTAGAAATTAGTTTATTGTATGTATTAAAATTACCTATGTAATTATTTACAAGTTTATGTGAACACTTTTATATTTATTATAAAATAATTTATAGTACTTGATTCGAGTAGTTTTATTAAATTCAAAACCAATGAAAATCAAATTATGTAAATACTAACATATTTATATTCGATATTATAAATTTTATATTGTTACAATAACTAATAAACAGTGAATGTATAACACTTTGTTGTATGATATGTGTTAGAATATTATAATTTGGTGAGGGAAGTCCATGTGCCTGAAATGTGAAATTTCTTTTATCATAAATATTAATAGTAGTATAATTATTTTTTCTTAATGTCTAAACCCAAATAACATACTTCAGTATTTCATACAGAGAATAAAATTTACCAATATAATTCGGACTTACACGCTAAAATCCGGGTTTCGATACCCGTGGTGGGCAGAGCACAGATAGCCCATTGTGTAGCTTTGTGTTTAATTCAAAACAATAACAACAATAACCAATATAATTACTTATTTCTGGATAAAATAATCATTATACCTATACCTAAAGGAAAATAATTCCATATTTGTATGATTATTTATAATTTTCTTGCGGTTGTATTAAGTTATTTGCTAAAATACAAGAAAATATGGAAATAACTTCTGAATAACTAAAATAAGTAATCTATCATAAAAACCGTAGAAAATTTAAAAATCATACTTAGCGGACACAGTCCAAAATTACGACTTCACTACGTTATTCACAACTACAGCTCTTAATGATTTAGTATTCGTGATAAATTATTTAATAGATATATTTATTAATCCACAGATAAAAGTAGATTGATTTGATTGTTTGTTTGAAGTTACGCACAAAGCTACACAATGGGTGATCTGAACTCTGCCCACCTCGGGTATCGAAACCCGGTTTCTAGCATTGTAAGTCCACAGATATTCCGCTGTGCCACTGGGAGGCGTGAAAGTTGAAGATCGAACTTCTTCAGCTAATAATATTAAAATACTCAGTTTTTGCTTATGGGATGGTCTTAAATGTGAACTGATAGACTAAAGGGAAAGCTGTTAGTCAAGAATAACTCTTGGGCTGCTATAATTAAAGGAGAGGATTTGACTGTCACTCTTATTAAGATCTCATATGCAAAAGGTGATTTTGCATCAAATGAAAGCGAACCATGGACCCTCATATTCACAGTCTGAAACATTAACCATTAAGCATCACACGGCCCCTACACATCACATAAAAGTGAAGTGTATTTTTTCATCTGAGAGCAGTTTATATTTTGTATTTTTAATTATTTTAAAACTTTACTTAAAATATAAAAATATAAGAACCAGCATTTTAAAGTAGTATTTACAAACGTATTAACTGACTTTCAACACATAAAATAGAGAACCGTGTCGGACCTATTTATTTTGTTAAATTAATAGTGTTAGGTTCGAATTGTTTATGGTAAGTTTTAAATTCAACAATTGTAGCATTAATAAGGCCCAGCATGGCGAGGTGCTCAAGGCACTGGACTCGTAATCCATGTTGTAAATGGTCGACAACGTGCTTATATTTCTATAAAAGAAAATGTAGATTTAAACCCTAGATCGAGAATGATCCCATTATGCATCATAATTAATGTAGTTGAATAACCTCATGATTGAGAGTTATCATATGGAAACCCAAGTAAGAATATTATCGAACATGACATCGGGATACTTAAAAATGTGAGAGAGTCAAAAAAGAACATTACTGATGCTGACAAAAGATAATAAAGGGTTGAGATATGGATGAAACTTACATTTTTTAGACCCAAAAAGCATCATTCTTATTTCAGGGCGCGACTTGGCCAGGTAGGTTAAGGCGTTCGACTCGTAATCTAAGGATCGCGAGTTCGAATCTCCGTCGCACTAAACATGCTCGCCCTTTCAGCCGTGGAGGCGTTATAATGTAACGGTCAATTCCACCATTTGTTGGTAAAAGAGTAGCCCAAGAGTTGACGGTGGATCTTTATATCTAGCTGCCTTCCCTCTAGTCTCAGACTGCTAAATTAGGGACGACTAGCACAGATAGTCCTTGTGTTGCTTTGCGTTCGTTTACTAATTTTGTGTATTTTGATCGTAATTCACACCATGGGATTGGAATCTTAATTTCAGCGTTAACAATTTAAGGTTATGTCTGAATCACTTTGGCAGGGAGGAGCATTATAAAAACTTGAATAACTTATTTTTGAAAACAAAACGGTCTCGTCTGGAATGTATTGGCAACCAGTTTGTTTAGCAAAATCCTAATTTATACTTTATAAAATAGCCCTTCGTAATATAAAGAACCAATAATGTACGGATCTAAAAAATTTAAATGAGGATACTAAAATTCACGTACAATCAGAAAATAGATAAGTCATGAAAGAAGTAAAATTTTTACGAGTGAAAGTCATTTTCCAAAAGCTTTTTGCTTTTAGAAGGTGCAAAAGGCATAATAACAAGGTCTGAAACTTGCAGTCTTGAAGATAATTTTAAAAGTAAAGATAACTGAAATTTGAAAAAAAAACTTACAATTTAATCTGAAATGTTTATTGTAATTTTTTATTTAAAGATGTGGTTTTATTCAAAATGAAGTTGAACTTCACTTTTATTTGGATTTTTTTCTGGTAGAATATCCAGTGTGCAATATTTTTTTTCAATGTACCTATTAAATTAAGGTCGTGATTAATATTTTTATAATACTTGACAAAATACTTCCTGATTTTACCTAAAAGATCTTACTTAGGTTACTACTGCTTAGGTAAATATGGGACATTTTGCGTGATGACCGAATACATTACGTTGCAAGCTGGACGGATTGTTTATGATAAGGAATATCAGAAGTATATTATCAAGTGTATTACGTGTTAAGTTTCTATAACGACTTCACATGGATAGGATAATTACCGTTTGATTGATTATTTGGATTAAGTACGAAGTCACACAATGGGCTATCTGTGCTCTGCCCATCACGGGTATCGAAAGTTGATGTTTAGCGGTATGAGCCCGCAGACAAACCGTTCTGCCATTTGGGGGCCAGATAATTATAGTACAGCTGTAGAAATTTTAAGAATAGTAAACTTTTCTGTTTGTTTGATTATTGAATTTCGTGCAAAGCTACACATGGGCTGTCTGCGCTAGCCATCCCTAATTTAGCAGTGTAAGACTAGAGGGAAAACAACTAGTCATCACCACCTACTGCCAACTCTTGGTCTACTCTTTTACCAACGAATAGTGGGATTGACCATCATTTCTAACGCCCCACTACTGAAAGGGCGAGCATGTTTGAAAACCTTTTCTGCCATGTTATAAAAATATTGAAAAATAGCTGAAAGTTGAAGCTGAGCATGAATCGAACCTGTGACTCTGTACTTAATAAATGTATGCTTCTAATCAGCTAAGCAATTTGTTATAGAATGACGTTCTGTGATGGTAACACAATGCCATCCTTGCGTTTTTAACAGTAAAAGATTAATTTAGCATTCCAAAATTATAAAATAACAATGAAATTATTCTGGACTACAATAAACTCAATTAGCACAGCTAAAACATCCAGCCAAATATCTTCCATAAAACCAATGTGTTAATTAATTTGAGTTTCAGTATTAGCGATTTAATAGTTTCATCAGATAAATCATCTGCATGCCTTGAAGGTCGAATCATGGATTCGAATTCCATTTGGTCAATGTTTTTCAATTTGTCTAAGAAGCCTTATTGCGCTAATCCATATATATATTGTTCTGTTTTTAAATATTATAAATCATATCATTCAGTTATATTACATCACATTCTATTGTTTTATGAGGTTTCACTGCCATCTGGATTTTCTGCAAAGTGACTTCTTGTGTAAAATTTGTCATTGGTTGATAAATTATATTTATTACATTTTTGCTAATAAATTGTACAGCATTTATAAAAGTTTTAGTATCGACAAAATCACAAATTTTAAATCTATTTTTCATTTCCAATAATGGTTGTATATGAAAGACATGAATATTTCAGTTGTAATAAAGTGACTATTGATGAAACCCTTATGAATTTTTGCTCTAGGTAACCCTATAAACCACATTAAGTACATTTTTTATCATATTATACAGCTCGTTTTCATGACTCAATTGCGTTTAAATCAATGATGAAAACATTATCGTTTGATATAAAGCTTAAAGTATCCTGCTTTCCAATTTAATGAATAGAAATTTTTCGCTGCATTCTTGGGGGAAACTTTCTGTGAGCCAAGAACATGAGGGACAGATTAAAATTTCAAAAGAAAGAAATATAACAACTGGCGGAAGTGAATCTAGAACAGACAAAACAAATCAGAAGTTTATTATCAACATAATAAAGGAGTCAAAAGAAATGGTAATCAGTATAGGATCGTGTAGACCATGTTGTTTAAAGAAACTAATTGCAGCATTCAATATACAGGTTAAATTACAGAACTATATATATTTGTAGGCGACAAGCTATACAAGTATTTCAAGTATTAAGTACTGCAATACGAATACCAAGCATAATAGAAACTTAACGCCATGAATATAAATTTACATTATTTAACGGGATTTAATAATTGCTTGTTTGTTTTTTTTAAATTTCGCGCCAACCTACACGAGGGCTATATGCGTTATCCGTCCCTATTTTAGTAGTGTAAGACTGGAGGGAAGGCAGCTAGTCATCACTACCCACCGCCAACGCTTGAACTACTCTTTTGTCAACGAATTATGATATTGACGTCACATTATAAAAACTACACGGCTGAAAGGGCGAGAATGTTTGGTGTGACGGGAATTCCAACCCTCGACCCTCAGAATATGAGTCAAATGCCCTTACCACTTTCCCATCCGAGAACTTTTAAATAAAGAAAATGCGTGTGTGTGTGTGTGTGTGTGTTTGGTTTTTATTACTTTCGCGAAGGGACAGGTTTTGTAAACTTTGTTATGATTAAGCTCGATCTGTTTGGTCGAAAAATACGTATTTCGTGAATTTTATTACGATTACTCTAGATCTCTTTGGTCGAAAACACGGTTTTCATGAATTACTTCGTGATTGTAGCAGCTCTGTTCATTGATTTAAGATACATTTAATGTTTCTTTACGTTTACGTAAGTAAATACTATTCAGATTTTTTTACATTGAACTATTCTTTATGGTCGTGGTTTTCTGTCAGAACTGTATAAGTTATGTTTTTCATCTTGTTACCTTACTTACTGAAAAATGAATTCAATAGATGTCCTTGTCAGTTTATATGAAGTTAAGTACAAAGCTACACAAGGGCTATCTGTGCTCTACACACCACGGGTATCGAAGCATAGTTTCCAGTATTGTAAGTCCGTAAATATGTTCTTGTCCTTCTTAGTCTTTGACGATTTGAACATTGACTTTTTAATAACAAGAAGTGGGTTTGGAATCTTTTCTTTAATTTTTGTTTTTGTTTTTATTATCTTGTCTATTATTTGTTTAATTTATTTACCTGTTTTCTAATGTTTATATTAATTGATTTTATAGATCATAATAATTACATAGCTTTCATTTTTTGTAGTTTTGAATTTCGACCAAAGCTACACGAGGGCTATCTGCGCTAGCCGTCCCTAATTTAGCAGTTTAAGACTAGAGGGAAGGCAGCTAATCATCACCACTCACCACCAACTCTTAGACTACTCTTTTACCAACGAATAGTGGGATTGATTATAACATTATAACGCCCCCAAGGCTGAAAGGGCGAGCATGTTTGGTGCGACGGGGATTCGAATTCGCAACACTCAGATTACGTATCTTTTATATTTAAGAAAATAAATAAGTATATTTTTCAATTATTTATGATAAGAAACATAAAGAAAGCAAAGAGTCGAAAATACAAATAATAAAACCCCTCGCTAGTACAGTGGTAAGTCGACGGATTTACCAGGCTAAAATCAGGGATTGGATTCCCCTCGGTGGGCTCAGAAGATAGCTTGATGTGGTTTTGCTATAAAAACACACACATACAAATAATATAAAAGACCAAAATAACATAACATGGTTAATAACAATGACTTTTGATCGTTACCTTCATTGTAGAAATAGAACAATAATAAATTAAAAACCAAGTGCATGAAAACACTTTTTAAAGTGTATTACTTAGATGTTTTTATACGTTATGAGGTTGTACTTAAAACTTTTTAATATTAAAAATTAGTTCGCCTACTAAAGTCTGGATTTGACGTAATAGTGAATGATACAATTTTTTTTTTTACATTTTTAATAACATATTCCAGATTTTATAAATTTGACTTAGTACTGTAAAAAAGTCAAACTCTGATACTAACTGTTGGTCGTTGATCTTGCCATTCTTCCTTTATTGTTAACGGAAACAATTGTATATTAGTGTATTTTCTCCTCAGGTCAACGCAATCTGTATTTCAGTTGTCATTTGACTGACTGTTTCTGTATATCAAATCGTTTAATTCTTTATTTTCTCATTGTCAAATTTTAAATATATATAAAACATATCTATATAAAAGTAGTCTTTAGTTATTTGTTTTTATTTAATTTTTGTGTGTGTTTCCTTGGACTTGTGTACAATAATCACGTTATTCCCCTTTTCATTAATGTTAAGCCCAAGACATTTGTGTATGAGGATCGAAATAAACACCTAGTTTTTACAACAAGATTATACGAAATCTCATTACATCTGAAGCTTTGTAGTGCTCCAGTCGACATCAATTTATGTATAAAACAGCACGAAACTAAATAATTTCTATGACAACGAGCACTTTCTGTCTATATCCTGAATTACATTAAATTCTGTTGGACTACATAAGCTAACAAATGAACTTTCTTTTTGAGTTTCGTCTACGATAGATGTATTTTTCAACATGAAACGGAATTTGATAAATATATAACCTTCAACGGTGCACTTTACAGCTCTGTAGTAACTATTTTCCAATATAGTTTATATACTTGAGAGAAGATTCACATCTAGCGAAGCAAGGTCGGTGTAACGCATTAAGCTATTGGAGTGAAATGAAGACTCTGATAAATGAAACATCATAAATAGTATACGAAATGGAGAGTTATAGGTACTTACAAAATACGAACTGTAACGAATTTGCTTAACATATTTACTTAAATAAATGCGTTTGTCTCAGTTAAATGCATGTGCCGTATGTTGTTGGACATGTATTGCACAATTTCCGCTTGTTCTACGAATTTGTAGAAGATTCTCGAGAGTAAGAATCAACAAAATATATTCTGCAAAAACACTAGCGTATATTTTAATATTGTTAAAGATTCGAGAATCTCGCCTAATTGTTATAAAAGCTAGCTGAAACACGGTAATCGAACATTGTTTGTCAGCAACAGTCAATATACTACAAGCCTTGGAAGCTATAATTGTGATTAATGCTTATTAATTGGAAAACTACAGCATTTGACAAGGAATATCTATTGATTTCGAACATTACAAACCGTTTAACTTCAGTGAATTAATTTTGAACGTTAGTATTTTTGTGAGGACATTATATGCTGTCGTCGGTAAAATGTCAGTTTGAAAACTGTGATAGGCCGGCCAAGAAAAGTCAGTGTTAGCTTAAGCGAGGTGTAGCAATGTCAACAGAATTAATTTGCTTGTCGCAGATCTATACCGTTAATAAAGTATTTAGTTCAGTTCAAATTCAGATATAAGATTCAGTACAGTTTGTAAAACTCTTGTATATAAACTAATATCTTTAATAACTATTTAAAATAACGATAATTATAAATTGTATTGTCATCAATAAATCAAGACATATTTGTGTTAAGAAAGAAAATTGTGTGCATAAATATTGTTGGCAAATATCTTAAGTTTAATATGTATCGACATTTCATCAACTTCTAAATTCAAATTTCCGGTTATTTGAACTCGTAACAGGTAACGTACATAACATAATAAATCGGTTTGTTTGCTTGTAATTAAGCATAAAGCTATACAAAAAGCTATCTTTCCTTTCTCACCATGGGTATCAAAACCACGTTTTCATCGTTGTAACTCCGTAGACATACCGCCATGCCACTAAGGGGAAATAAATCGAAGAATCGTCCGGGAAAAATCATAATTCGTAACTGAACTTATTAATTCAGAAATATGACTAAAATGCTATGAGAAAGATCCAATTGGGTAAATATTCCTAAGTAGAAAAACGAACTTACAATAATATTGACGCTAAATAATTTTTTTTTCCTTTACAAATTTATAAATATCTTGATCGACGAACAATTTTAATAAAAATATTTAAAAACATTGCAATTAATCCTTCTTTGCCCATAAAAGTATTTAAATATACTGAGAAGAATGGTGTTATTTTCACATTTCAGTAACTTTGTGTAGAGGGCGCTTCCTCCATGACGAAACTTTTTTTTTTTCTCAGAAAATATTAAAATCAAGGACGTCGCGTCTTAACGTATATGCGTAGGGTTTTATTTTTATAAAAAGAAAAATACAAATTTTATAGGCCCGGCACGGCCAGGTGGTCAAGGCACTTGATTCGTAATCTGAGGGTCAACGTTTCAAATCCCTGTCACACCAAACATGCTCGCCTTTTCATCCGTGGGTGCGTTATAATGTGACGGTCAATCCCACTATTCAATGGTAAAAGAGTGGGCGGTACAAGTTGACGGTGGGTGTTGATGACTAGCTGCCTTCCCTCTAGTCTTACACTACTAAATTAGGGACAGCTAGCACAGATAGCCCCTGAAAAGCTTTGTGCGAGATTCAAAATAAACAAACAAACAAGCAAATCACATAAGATTGGAATTAAACTTTGTATGAAATTAACTATAATTTGCTAGTTTTCTACGAATTTGAAAAAAAAAGTTCATTCTTCTGTTGCTATCCCCCGCTACTACAGCGGTAAGTCTACGATTACAACACTAAAATCAGGCGTTCGATTCCCATCGGTGGGCTCAGCAAATAGCCCCATATGGCTTTATTATAAGAAAACACACACGCTTTTTTTCTTTAAAAAATAAACTGTTTAATTACTGATTTTGTTTCCAAATATTCACCATTTTCTGTCATTTACAGACTTCTACATATATGTGTAGCAAAAGAGCTATAACGACTCTCATAAGATAAAATTTAATTATTGAGAAATATATTCAAAGATGTTTCAGATTCCTTCAAAAACTAATCATTCACATTAGTTTTATTACAGTTGATAATCTTCCCTTTATTTAATATCGATAGAATTGGTGAATAAATATTTTTAACATAAACTGGAACCTTTTAATATCGAACTCACTGTAAGGATATCAAGGTACATTAAGAGTAAAGTTATATTGTACGAAAATAAATAAGGATCATTAGAAAAGTTTTTATATATAATAAATTTATATATATTAAATTATTGAATAATTTAAAATGTAGTTTTAAATTAGCTTGACGTTATAGTGCAGAAAAGTCCTGTAGTCGTAAGTCGTTAACTACTGCAGTAAATTCAGTTTACTTGGTTAATATAATCAAGAACATCGAAACTTTCAAACTATTTGCTTCAATCCATCAAACGTTTTATTTTGATAATCAATTATCATGTGTTGCATGTCAAAGTTAATATAATGGGTTTCTAATTTATTAAAAATACTAAAAAAATTAAGTAGTCTTATCATTTATCCACGCCATCTAATGATATACCAAAATTACAATATAATATTACATTTACCTTGCTCTGAATCTTTGTTTCATAGTTTGTGTAAGTTAAATAATGAGAATATTTTGGTATGCTATTTATTGTACTGTTATTTTCAAATTTTTCGTAATCTGAGGGTCACCGTTTCGAATCCCTGTCACACAAAACATGCTTGCCCTTGCAGCCGTGGGTACGTTAGAATGTGATTGTCAATACCACTGTTAAAAGAGTAGCCTAAGAGTTGGCGGTGGCTGATGATGACTAGCTACCTTCCCTCTAGTCTTACACTGTTAAATTAGGTATGGCTAGCGCAAATAGTCCTCGCGTAGTTTTGCGTGAAATTCAATTCAGTATTTGGACAATTTTAAATCGTCAGAAAATAAAACAAAATTCCCTCTGTCAGAATATTCAGACAGGCATAACTCACCAGTTCTCTTTTTTATGAGTGGAACCAAAACTTCCATCAGAAACAGTGACAGTTTCCCCTGCAGCATTATTCGTTTACTGCTGGCGCCCTAAAATCGGTCTGCTTCAAATTTAACAGCTTTTCTCGATCTTAAAATTTTAAGGACACACAGCACCAGTTACCTTAACCATTACTGCCACATCTAGCGTGAATTGCCACAAAACTAATAGCAGTTATCGATAGTTCAGTGTGGCATTGTGATTGGTCTAATTTCAGAAGCCTTCATTCTCCGACACATACTTTTAATTAACTGTGCCTACATTTGGTTTCAGATTGAGCTTTTGATCTTTTCCTCATTTCTTTGGTCGTCTCTTATTAAGCCTGCTTAGCACCAACTGGTCACTAGTCCTAATAATACAGTAATATCAAGCGAGAAAATTTTAGTTTACTGGTTTTATAGCACGATTACCTTAGCTTGACTTAAGCAAAACACTATAGTGTTTCTTTCATGTATGTACTTTTATTTTAATTTTATGTGCAACATTTTAAGTATAATTTAAAAAAAAAACGATGAAGAATAGCTGTAGCCTGAGTAGGGAAATACATAAAGGAAAATAACACCGAGGAGAGAGAGGAATACAAAATGTGTAATAATATAAATATTTTCAGAATGTGTAATCAAGCCGTTATCAGTTGTCACTTGACCCACGACAAATTAGTTTATTTCAATTTCAAATGCAGAATGTTTTAATTACTGCCTAAGAATCAAGAATTCTTATCTATGTGTGTTAAGTATAATTTTAGGTTTATGTGCATTATTCATGATAGACGGTTTAACGATCGTATACAGTTACATTCCACGCTATTGTAGATGGTAAAAGATTAGCCCAAGAATTGGCGGTAGGTGGTGATAATTTACTGCCTTCACTCTTGTCTTACACTGCTAAATTAGGAACGAACAAACTTGTAGGTTTTATTATATTTGTCAGTCTCCCCAGTGGCACAGCGGAATGTCTGCAGAATTTCCACGTTAAAAAAACTAGTTTTGATACCCGTGGTGGGCTGAGAAGAAATAGCTTACTGTGTTACTTTGTGCACTACTGAAACATAAAAACTGCCTTTGTTAAGTAAAGCTGTGTTACTTCTTTTTTCTTTATGATAGTAACCGAACTACTTAAATCGACTAACTCGTTGACTTTCATAGAAGTAACCACATATCCACATGTTCTGTTTATTATCATCAAATTACACTATTACATTTTCCCGCGAAATTATATAACCATTTCAAAGAATAGCATATGGATTATGTGACCAGTACTTATTAAGTAAGGGGCGAAAGCAAGAACTTAAACAGCAATGTATGGTTTCCAAACGTGGAAGCTACATAAAGAAAGGTGGGAAAACTTGGGTAAAATGAAGGTCAATTGCTTTCTATATCATTCTTTAAAAAGCAAACTTACAAGAGATGTTGTACATTTGGATCTTTCCATCATTACTGGTGAAGTCGATTTTCCGAAAATTTTGTAACACATCCTCCCGAACCACCTCAAACCTATTTCAACATGGAGATTCTCACAGAAAAAAAGTCTAAAAGAAAAACAAAAACCATATTGAATTACTAAGTATAAATTTATAAAAATGCTGTCTCCTTTCGGCTAAGGCTTGGCATGTTCTGGCGCGTTAAGGCGTGCGCTTCGTAATCTGAGGGTCGAGAGTTTGTGCCCGAATCGCGCCAAATATGCTCGCCATCCCAGCCGTGGGGGTGTTATAATGTGACGGTCAATGCTACTATTCGTTGGTAAAAGAGTAGCCCAAGGGTTGGCGATGGGTGGTGATGACTAGCTGCCTTCCCTCTAGTCTTACACTGCTAAATTAGAGACGGCTAGCATAGATAGCCCTCGAGTAGCTTTGTGCGAAATTCCAAAAACAAAAACAACCCTTCGGCTAACCAGAATATAATTTTTATAAATATTGCTGGAACATAAAAAAGAACAAAGATTAACTTGTGTGTATTTATAACAGCCTAACCTAGAGATGGATCTCTCTTTTTTATATCAGTACCAAACGTTTTATTTTTTTATTTTAATTTATTTATGGTATTCACATAAAGCAGCACAGTACCAGCTTTGAGTTAGCAGAGTGAAAGGAAGGCAACTACTTACCACGGCCATTGTAAACTCATGAATGATTGCAATTCAATAGTGAGTATTCATGGCACGCTTATAAGACACCCACGTCACTAAAGTGCAAAGCTAAATTTTGCGACAATGGAAGATGTTTGTTTGTTTATGAAATCCTGTGTAAGATTAGAGGGAAGATATCTAATCATCATCATCCATCGCCAATCCTTGGGCTACTCTTTTATCAATGAATAGTGTGATTGACCGAAAATTATAACACTACCAAGGCTGAAAGGGCAGGTATCTTTGGTGCAACGGGGATTCGAACCTGCGACCCTCGGATTACGAGTCGAACGCCTTAACCCACCTGACCATGCCGGGTTAGGAAAACATACTGAGGAAACAGAAATTCTTGCTTCATTGCAAGTGTTAAGTTATGTTAACGCTATCAAATTATATGCAAAAATGAAGAGAGAAAATGAGCTTGATGAAAAGGCCGTAAAATCAGCGTTATGTTTTAACCACATGAGAACCCCACGAAACATTTGAAATGGGACCCTTTCTTCAAAGAAATTTGATTAAGATTCAGTGTACTTATGTATATTTTGAATGTATATTTTTGATCTTATTCTTATAAATCTATCATAAACGTTAATAATAACTTATTTACAAACGTATTACTTCCCTCAAGTCAAGTAAATATAACGTTCCGCTCAAAAATTATACACACAATTAAGGAAATACATATTCACTGTCTAAGCCGCAAAACGTGCTTAAACCGGGAATTTTACTTGGTCCTGTGCGATTTCGCCTTTGATTTATATATAAAATTCGCACGTATACACGTACACGTATACGAGAAGCTCGAAGCATTTTTATATTGAAATTTGATGTCTCTTTTGTTAAGAATTGTTTTGAAGTTCTTGCTTGGTGAGAAGTTAGAATTTGAAAATAGTTTTACAATATGGAATATAACGTAATAATTATTATTATACATATTAAAAATAACTATGAATAAAAACATAAGCTTCTTCAAATTTCGATAATTTGAAGTCTGTACTATCTTCCTAAACTCTTTGCAAACAATTTCTTTTGATTAAATATCTGTTTCTGTGTATAAATAATAATAATTATAACTCTTTAGTAGTTTATATTGCTTGCGTGTTGTCAAGCTACTTTTTCCACGTTAAACAATGACAATATAACTAAAGTGAATGTGTGTGTCTAACACTAATGATCCTGTCTTTAATGCCATAGCTTTTACTTACTGAGACCTATTTGGACTGCACCCCTTAATTCACCAGTAGAACGTAACGTGACCTGTTGTAAAAAAAGAAAGACAGTAACACATTTGACACATAACTGAAGCGTTGCACTGTTGCTCCACAAACACTAAACTTCTAAACTAAGTATTGATATAAATCACATTTTAACAATTGTAACATTTATTGATACCTACCACACAAACTTGGATGATTGCGTTTCTGTTTCATCTCAATTTCTCATAATGTTTCTTTCTTGATTCTGCTATACTTGTTGAGATTCTTTCACACTTTATTTCAAGTGCTAATGACTTTTCCGTGAAAATATTAACGTTTTCTGGGAGCTCATTTCTTGCTGCTATGACATTCAAAGTACAGAACAAACTGAACAAAACAAAATAAAATATTTCTAGTCAATGATTTGTGAAGTAATTAAATATTGAACAACACTCGGTAAAAACAAAACAAGTTCGTTTATTACCAGACAGTCTTTCTTTTCTCTTTCTTTTTCTTCAGAATGTTCATACTAAGTTGTAAGGGCTATCTGTGCATATTCGTTCTTAATTTTCAACTGATAAAATGGAAGAGCTACCAGATAGTGCGCCAACCTTATAATACACTCATAGTAAGCCTCAAAGTACAAAATGAGTTTTGCTGCAGCGGAATGCGAACCACGAACCCTCGGAATCACAGTTCGGACACACTAAGTATTGACCATCACTTTCGGCACCCACATTCCTTATACGTACCAAAATTTGAATATACATTTAAGATGTCAGTGTATTTGCCTTCTTTTAACTTATTATTATTGTCGAAATGTTACATCGGGGAGTTTCGTTAATTTGCAACCAATACAAATGATAATAAAACAATTATCGTTAAAAATACGTTGAGGTTAATTACAAATGAGTTCTAGTTACCGAAATGCTAAAAACAATATTCAAACCTACATTAATATATTTACTATAAAACGTGACTTTAATTATATGAAAAATTTTGAAAATCACGTTTATTTTAATCTATAATTCGCTTGGTTCACTTTGCGTTTCTAGCCTGAATGGCCTGGCATAACCAGGTGTTTAAGGTGCTAAGCTCGTAAACCAAACATACTCACACTTTCAGCCGTGGTAACGTTATAATATGCTGTCAACCCCACTATTAGTTGATAAAAAAAGTATCCCAAAGTGACAGCGGATGGTGATGACTAGCTGCCTTCCCTCTAGACTTACACTGCTAAATTAGGGACGACTAGTATAGATAGCTCTCGTGTAGCTTTGCGCGAAATTCCAAAACAATAATCCAACCAACCAATCCAGTCTGAATGCAAGTTGTATTATACGTCGCCCGTGATACGTGATCCATCAGCTTCAGCTCCTTTTGCCAGTTTTAGTATGAACACCACCCACTTGACTGTCACCACATCAATCAAAGTGGCATGTGTATATGCTCTGTACCTAAAAAAAGTTTTGTTGTTAAAAGATCAAAAACTGCTTACGTTGATAATGTTAGCATTGCTGAAATATAGATCGAACTTTCTCTCCAGTATTAGCTTCTTAACTGTAAGACAGGAAAGGCAGAGTAGAATTTATGCAAGAGTATTTTTATTTTATCCAGGACACCAAAAAAGATTGAAATATCGTAAATAGGTTTCAAGGAAATGTCTTGAAAATAACACACAGGAATATGAATATGTTCAAATAACAACAGAAAACAAATCTATGGAGGATTGAATATAACAAATATAATAAATAGTTCATCAGTTTTATACTGAATGTTACTTACACATATTAATCTTTAACTTTCAATACAAAACGTTAGAAAAACATTTAAAACAAATTCTGAATAGGGCATGGTCGTGTCATGCTGCGTATCGGATGGTTCAAGGTTTGATGCGCTGTATTGCTGGTTATGTTACGCGTAATCAGCCGTTTAGCCATTTAAATTAGGAGAACAATTTCTCTACCACTACTCCTGTGGCTCAATGTTCAATCTTTAGGCTATATGACGCCAAATATGGGTTTCCACTTGGTTTCGATACCTACAGTGGGCAGAGCAGAGATAGCCTGTTATGGAGCTTTGCCCTTGACAACAAAATAAACAATACCGCTAACTGGTCAAAAGAAGCAGGTCACTCGACGAGTGCTACTGAATGGCCATGCTCTCTCTCTGACCAGCAATTCTAAATTATAAATGGCTATGCGTGGATCTCAAGTATCTCTGGCCTGGCCGATCAGCCCACGTGTTCCACAAAGTCATCTGCTACATTGTATATTTCCTGCTGAGTTTGAATTTCAGTTAATGTAGCAAGTAACAAATAATTCAGTTAGAGTAAAATACAGTTGTTTCTTTATTACAACAAAGTTATTCCAGTTTAAAAAAAAACTCATTAAAGATGCTCAAACATTATATTCACTAGTCGTACCTAATTTTGAAGTACTGAACAAGAGGGAAGACAGCAAGTCAATACAACTCGCTGCTAATTCTTGGGCTACTTTCTACAAACAAATACTTGTATTTACCGTCACATTATAATGTCAAGATAGCTGAAAAAAAGGCAAACATGTTCAGTGATGGGATTCGATCCTGCGACCCTCAGAATGCGAGTCGAGTGCTTTATGTTACCCTTAACTGTAAATTTGAATTACGGTATTTTAAATCACTTGTCGCATAGTTAGCTTACATATTTGTATTTTTGTCTGTTTGTTTGTTTTGTTACGTGTGGAGTGTCATAAAGGTACTGCTCGTATAACCATGAATCACTTGTCATTTTCCTGAAAAAAGTATTTATTTCACTGATATAAAAGTTAAGAGCTAAGCCACTTTGTCTATATATAATATATATTACATGATTACTTTAAAACTATTTTATAGGCTCTAAACTTTCGTGTTTCTCTATCAGTCTACAACTCCAGTTTTATTTAGAATTCTGGATCAAGTTGTTACAATCTATTTCATCCTTCACGAATTGTTCTTGTCTCCTATGATTTTTCTAGCATCATGGTTGAAAACGTCGATTGACAAAAATACAAAAAACAATCAACACACCAATTTAGAATGTAGACCAAAGAATATAAAATAATTAATAATTATTCTACTAATTCTTTTAACTGTAACCAACCCCTGTAAATGTACTTCCTCTGAAAATTCTAGACTGGACATAATTTACTGGTTAACGTATGGGACTGCTAATCAATGAGTCGAAGGTTCGAGACGATTCGAGATACCGTTGAAACCTCTTTGCACTTTCGGTTATTAAATTGAGAACTAACGAGTGTATTACAGGTTCGTTCTTGGATATTCTTGGTGAGAGGCTGGTTTGTTATTTATATATATACACAGGTTCGAATCCTGGTCCCTGTCACCACAGAATCTATTTATTTTAAGAACTTCCATGAAGACGACAGGGAATTGGCGGACAATATCTAGAATAAAAAATAGTTAATAATTATTATGTGATTAACAGGCAAAAGTTAGTAATTATTTACAAGTCTCAGGTGACTGTAAAGGATATTAACTGTGTCAACTGAATATTTCATATATGTCATGCGAGTTGTCACATGAAACATTTAATTCTTAAGTTATGACTAAGATTATGTTGAGTGATAAACTAATAAATGTTCAGAGCTCAAATCTTTCACGATGTACTAGACAGGATGATTTTTTTACATCAAAGAAATTAATGATTTTATCACACCATGAATAAATATTCATGAACTTATCGCTGATGTAAGGGGCCAAACTGAAAGTTATATAAATATTTCAAGATACTGATTGGAAGCATTTGTTATGGAGTGAAGTTTCTTTCTGTGCATGTGATTATTATACCATTAATAGGTTGAAAACGATTAGCACATTTTAAAGAAAATATTGTAGCTTTACTGTAAAGTCTTAAGTCGTGTAACTTGTGTTGACAAGTAGATGAAAGTAAGCGATATGAATATAAACCTACACAATGAAAGGTATTTTTCTCTTGCTGTGGAGTGTGCATATATAAATGTATTGTTAAAATATATTCTTAATATATATATATATATATATATCAGTATACTGCAAAAATATTACGTTAATGTGTACTTCTTTTTATGCATGAATGATGTCATGTATAAGCCTATATATGTATTTATCCGTGCATGTATATGATAAGTTCTATTGTTGCCTTAGCTATATGATAACATTGCTAAGATGCTAGCAGTTTTCGGATTGGCTACCATTCTTCTGCGTTCACCGTACAATCTCCCAGATGTGCCGTAAGTTAGTAGGCTTCTGTTTTCTAAAATTGTTTCTTAAGTTGCGTTACACGTTTTAAAATTGACAAGTTTCTGGTCTTTGACCATTTCATGAATATAAAACACACGCCTTTCCTCGTGGCTCCAATTCAACAGGGTGGTATATCTTGGATCATTTATTATTTTGCTGATATTCAAAGCCAGAGCCACTCAGCCGTCATCTACATGGATCCCTATTGCAGGATTTATTTTCCGCAAATCCACAAAACTCCATTACAGCTTCCTGTACCCCCCTCATTATATCATTCCTGTGAATAAATAAATACGTGTCTTTGCTCAGCGCTTGAATATGTAGAATTCACCACCATATTATTGCACACTCATGTAAGAAAAAAATACTCCAATGACACCTGGAAATGTGTCTAGTGTTGTTAAAATAATATAATGACAGAATGCAATTTCGCTACCAATGCTGATGTTTCATCATACTTAGCAGATGGTACTGAACAGCAACTAATTAGGTCTCGAGATTAGTAATTTGAAGCCGGCTTTGAACCAACATAAATTTAGCTAATTGGTTCTTCATAAATCTATTAGCTTGTTTCATTTTAAAAATCGTAGCCTACAGTTTCTTACTTAGAGCTCCATTTCTGTGAATGTCTTACATGAATTTAACATTCGATTTCGGCAACTGACACCATTCTATGATATCAGTGTCTTTCTCTTGTAAGATTTAAAACTCATAGTTACAGCATAAAGATATATAAATCTGATTGATCCACACACTTCGAAACACACGTTTGGAGTATGATACTGTTTGTTTTTATTCATCATGTACAGAAACAAACTGTGTTTATTTTTAAACTGTACAATTTAAAATTATATTTTTAGTTTTAGTCTTAACATTTTTTCTCAGACAGATATATATATAGTCTCATTCTCTGCACTTAAAACAAGGATACTGTCGACTTAAAACAAATGTAAAAATAAATATATCGTTATGAAAATGAGTATCCACTCATTAACGGTGCAGAGTTGTCGATGTAGCCGTGCTGCCATTCTGAAACGGCTAATTCTTTTTAGTATAATTACAAAATTACGTGAGGACAAAACAAAAAAACGAGGCACCTTTGTTGCAAGTTTTATAGCAAACTCATCTATACGTTTCTTTGCTGGTTCTATATTTGTAATTTATACTCTGCAATTATATAAATTATATAAATGCTGTAAAATATATTATTTGGTAGATACGTGAGTGGTTGGATGGTTCTATATAACAGATTTTACTACTAAAATGATTACTGTGTTTCCCTCACTGACCGTTTGATATACTTAAAGGACTGTATAGTTTAGACACATAAACGTTTAACACATTTTTTAACTGTGTTAAGATTTTCTTGTTATAAAAACTAGGCATATGAGTAAATCAGTCTGTGCCGTGATTTCCTGGATGAAAATTAATGAAAAACATTATCGAGATAAGATAATGTAATATAAGCTACTACTTTGCTTGCTAAAAGTGCTATGTTGTTAATTCGGCTTAAAATATTTAAATGTAAGATGTATACTGGTACCATTTGAATAGAGTTCACTTTTTTTCGCGTTAACATAAACTTACTTCTATATCAACGTAAAAACAAACAATTTTTTAGCACGTTAAAGTAAGAAAGAAATTTCTGCTACGTCAGTAACATAAAAAATATTCTAATTCGTCAAGGCAGGTTAGATAAATTTATTTGTTAAAGTGGAAGATGTGTAACTTCATCAGACAGGAAAGACTTACAAAAATACATTGACACGGGAAAGATTAGATACAGAATGTTAACATAAGAAGTGCGTTAACATAGCCATGACTCAATACGGTACATTGACATAAGAAAGAGTCGATACAGTACACTCACTTAAGAAAGACTCGTACGTAAAAATACGAAAGACTCGATGCCGAATATTAGCTTACAAAACGAGTAAGCTATTTATTATTTAAAAGTTACTAGTCAAATTATGCAAAGATCTATTACAGTAAATTGTAACTGATTTGCTTCTGTCTTTTTTTTATCAATATATGGCTTAGCTTCTAACAAAAACTGGAGTAAAACAGAACTATATGACAGTATACTTTCAATAGGCCAATAACAAATTCCGAAATTATGAATTTTTTTCAAGTATATGAACGGAGTTTCGTAGTACATGTTTGTGTAGTTGTAGGAAATCATATCTTTTATCAAAATTTATTCAATTGAAGTTCCACTAAGTTTAATTCCAGTGAAACTACAGACTTTTCTGTGTATCGTTACTCTATTAATGTAAAACACAAGATAAATTAATAGGAAAACGTTCAAAGTGTATGTTATCTGTTGTTACAGACAAAAAGGATGGAAGATAGTGAACAAAATTCAACGCATTTTCTTGAGCTACTCTTATTTGATCGAAAAGTGGAACTTGACTGTCACTCTTTTAGTACACTCATGACTCCAATGTGTAGAATGAGTTGTATTTTTTTGTAGAAGTTGGAGGCAAACTGAATTTCGCGAATGTATAGTTCGAGTACGCTAATTTTAGGCTAGCAAGTACCCATCAAACAATTAAAACAACAAATTATCAAGCAAACACAACAATATAAACAAGTCACGATTGTTCCAGTCCACTCACTTCTGAAGATTAAGTTGTAGCATCGAAACATATAGAGTCAACTTTTTAGTGGTCCTTGTTCTTTTTCTTTGTTTTTGAATTTCGAACAAAACTACACGAGGGCTATCCGTACCGTTAATTTTACAGTGTTAAACTAGAGGGAAGGCAGCTAGTCATCAACACCCACTAATGCTGGGCTAATATTTTACTAATTAATAGTGCGATTGACCGTCACAGCTGAAAGTACAGGCATGTTTGGTGTGATGTGGGACTCGAACCTGTGGCCATCATATTACGAGTCGAGTGCCTTAACCACCTGGCTATGGCAGACCATTTAGTGGTCATATATTGACCTTAATTAAAATGTTTTTAAGTTTGTACTTATTTCAGTATTTCTTGCCGTTTATTATTTTAGCAAATTATCACTTTAGTACGTATTAGTTAACACATTTTCTTTAAACTATCACAAACTAAGTTAGTTAACTATAATTCTGTTTCATAAAATTACATTCCGTTAATAAGTAAAGAAGAAATCTGATATGATTGTCATATATGGCTGTATACTCAAACCGCGTGTTTAATCTATTTCTTCTAGATTAAATCTTGCTGTTTTCAAGATACTTGTAACAACGAAACGTTAAAAGACCTCATGATCAATTATAATTTGTACACAATATTACTTATCAATTTAACTATTTCTGAAGAAGAGATAAGACAGACAAACGAACCCTCCCAGGCACTTTATGAACGTGTTTTATATTCTTTATACGGTTGAATCAGTTGCAAGGGTGAGTTAATTCTAAAGTAGCTATTATTCCGTGAAAGAAGCTCTACCACACACTCATATCTTACTTTTATAACCTGCATCATTTTCAGAGAAAATAATAAATCTAACTTGATTTTTGAAGTGAAGACAGAAGGAACATGAACCTTTATTTTTGAAGTACAAACAGAAGGGACATGAACCTTCATTTTTAAGTAAAAAACAGAAAGGACATGAACCTTCATTTTTAAAGTGAAAACAGAAGGGATATGAACCTTCATTTTTAGCACAAAATAATATCAACTTTAGACATATTTTCACGCAACTTTCAAAGTTTTTAGTACCAAACATAGAATAAAGTAAAGATAAGAATAAAAACTCCTATTATTCTTGGTTCTTTTACTTTTAGAGATATTGCATGTAAACAAAAAATAACTCATTTTATTCAGTAAGAATAAAATACAGCCTTAATACAGCGGAAATCACGACTTATTTTCTTAATATTTTATTTCTACGTAATAGAATTTTGCTCAAAACGAAGAATCAAAGTTTAGTTTACTCTGAATTAATTTCATTTGAAACATATATCTTCTTTTTTTTTTTACTGAGAGCTCTTTAGAAAGAAGATTCACTGTCAGAATATAGTTTTTATTTAACTATTTTGTTCAATGTTCATGGATTAGTATAAAGATAAAAATTATTTGAGGCTACTCAAATGTGAAGATCTTTATCGTTTTAACTACTTCAGTGTAAATATATATCCAAAAATTAGAAGAAATAAGGCTTTCTTCAACACTTGGTATCGATATTTTTTGTATTTATCTCAAGTAGAATTTCTTGAATTTTTAAATTTTAGATAAAATATTTATATTCAGTAATGTTAACCTTACGCTAAAACACACGTGAATATGTTTGTTTGTTTGTTTTTTAATTTCGCTCAAAGCTACTCGAGGGCTATCTGTACTAGCCGTCCTTAATTTAGCAGTGTAAGACTAGGACTCACCGCAAACTCTTAGGCTACTCTTTTACCAACGACAAGTGGGATTGACCGTCACGTTATAACGCTCCCACGGCTGAAAGGGCGAGCATGTTTGGCGCGACGGGGATGCGAATCCTCGACCCTCAGATTATGTGTCGCACGCTTTAACACGCTTGGCCATGCCGAGCCCACATGAATATGAAGTCGCCCACATTGGAACTTCAAACTGTGACGCAATAATAGTTAAGCCTTATTATTATGCAAAAAAAATATTTTTCAATTTTCGGTTGAAATAACCCATAGTTTTCACCCCTGCAGGACTATATATATATATTTAATTTCCATACAGGTGTTTTACATTTAGTTATAATACTATTGTTAGCGAAATTCCTGAAAGACATAAAAACACACAGTAATACTTTCAGCTGTCTCATAGAAACTTGTACACGTCCTATATCCGTGGCCATTCTCTTAGGAGAAACAAGTCCATTTTAATAGGTGACACAGATACAACTTAATATGAGTTGGAACTCTATTTGTACCATAGGCTGATGAAAGGATAGCACATTTTCAAGTCAGGTAAAGAGTCCAATCGTATACAAAATAATTCTCAATGTCATTGTTTCGTGAAAAGCCTTTTCAACCCCAACAGCCAGTTTTGAAAATTTACTACAACTTTATAAATATAGAATTTGTTTATAGATGTGTTTGCATGCTTTTCTCTTGCTGTCCATGTTATACTTATTTTCTAGGAACCAGCATGGCCAGGTGGATCGCGGATTCGAATCCCAGTTGCCCTAAACATGTTCGCCCTTTTAGCTGTGGGGCCGTTATAATGTGACGGTCAATCCAATTATTCGTTGGTAAAAGAGTAGTCCAAAAGTTGGCGGTGGGTGCTGATGACTAGCTGCCTTCCCTCTAGTGTTACACTGCTAAATTAGGGACGGCTAGCGCAGATAGTCCTCGAGTAGCTTTGAGCGAAATTCAAAACAAACAAAAAACAAACATGTTTTCTACATAACGTTTCCTGAATCAGTCTTATTGTCGAAAGTTTTGTTATCTGTTTACTTGGATAAGGTTACAGTAATATTTCCAAACTGACTTGTTGCACAACAGGAATATTCAACCTAACCTGAAACATAAATACTTTTAAAGCCGTCAAAGAGAAACTTCTGGATTTTAGATTATTTTGTTGGAAGAATTAATTTCTAGCTAGTGGAAGTTTCATTTTTCGCATGCGTTTTTGTTTCCAAAATTATTGTCAATTAACGTTTTGAAGTACTGTAAACCTGTGAGGTTGTTAAAATACTACCTAAACCTCCACCTTTAAGAATGTGTATGTGTTATTTTTCCTGGAGTAAAAATGTTATCGTTATGACAACAACCGCCATGTTCAAAGTTTTCTGTCAGTCATGGTTTCTCTCGACTAAATCCAGTCGTCATTGTTACAATGCTTACTCACGTTTGCGTGGTGTATATATAAACTATAATTTCAACATCGCTGATCCAAAGACAATGTCTCTCTTTTTTTTAAGGCCAACACGCTTGGCCTTACAAGTTTTCATCTGTATTTTTTCATATAAGATTGGGATCTGGCATGGCCAAGCGAGTTAAGGCGTGCGACTCGTAATGTGAGGGTCGCAGATTCACATCCCCGTTGCACCAAACATGCTCGCCCTTTCAGCCGTGGGGGCGTTATAAAGTGACGGTCAATCCCACTATTCAATGGTAAAAGAGTTGGTGGTACAAGTTGGCGGTGGGTGTTGAAGACTAGCTACCTCCCCTCTAGTCTTACACTACTAAATTAGGGACGGCTAACACAGATGGCCCTTGAGAAGCTTTGTGCGAGATTCAAAATAAACAAACAAACAAGCAAATCACATAAGATTGGAATTAAACTTTGTATGAAATTAACTATAATTTGCTAGTTTTCTACGAATTTGAAAAAAAAAAGTTCATTCTTCTGTTGCTATCCCCCGCTACTACAGCGGTGAGTCTACGATTTACAGCACTAAAATCAGGCGTTCGATTCCCATCGGTGGGCTCAGCAAATAGCCCCATATGGCTTT
This sequence comes from Carcinoscorpius rotundicauda, assembly GCA_011833715.1. Lineage (NCBI taxonomy): Eukaryota > Metazoa > Arthropoda > Merostomata > Xiphosura > Limulidae > Carcinoscorpius > Carcinoscorpius rotundicauda. The sequence goes on along the minus strand of CM022399.1, from coordinate 51,515,292 downwards.
ATTATAAGAAAACACACACGCTTTTTTCTTTAAAAAATAAACTGTTTAATTACTGATTTTGTTTCCAAATATTCACCATTTTCTGTCATTTACAGACTTCTACATATATGTGTAGCAAAAGAACTATAACGACTCTCATAAGACAAAATTTAATTATTGAGAAATATATTCAAAGATGTTTCAGATTCCTTCAAAAACTAAACATTCACATTAGTTTTATTACAGTTGATAATCTTCCCTTTATTTAATATCGATAGAATTGGTAAATAAATATTTTTAACATAAACTGGAACCTTTTAATTTCGAACTCACTGTAAGGATATCAAGGTACATTAAGAGTAAAGTTATATTGTACGAAAATAAATAAGGATCATTAGAAAAGTTTTTATATATAATAAATTTATATATATTAAATTATTGAATAATTTAAAATGTAGTTTTAAATTAGCTTGACGTTATAGTGCAGAAAAGTCCTGTAGTCGTAAGTCGTTAACTACTGCAGTAAATTCAGTTTACTTGGTTAATATAATCAAGAACATCGAAACTTTCAAACTATTTGCTTCAATCCATCAAACGTTTTATTTTGATAATCAATTATCATGTGTTGCATGTCAAAGTTAATATAATGGGTTTCTAATTTATTAAAAATACTAAAAAAATTAAGTAGTCTTATCACTTATCCACGCCATCTAATGATATACCAAAATTATAATATAATATTACATTTACCTTGCTCTGAATCTTTGTTTCATAGTTTGTGTAAGTTAAATAATGAGAATATTTTGGTATGCTATTTACTGTACTGTTATTTTCAAATTGTTCTTTTATGATAGACCCATCAGTTAATAAGTTAACTGTGAGTAATTATGTGATAAACATAAATTGCTGTCTCTACAGTACTTCAGTATTTTAACACCATTCTACACTTATCAATGAAACGAACTGGAACCAAATAATTCAAACCAAAAACGTGTTTCTTTTTATTTCTCTATTAATAGATGAAGATGTGCACATACCGACTATTCCATTGTTATGCTTGTTTGTTTTTTGAATTAAGCACAAAGCTACACAATGGGCTATCTGTGCTCTGCCCACCACGGGTATCAAAACCCGGATTTTAGCGTGGAAGTCCGCAGACATACCGCTGAGCCACTGGGGGGCTCATTGTTATGCATCCAATTATTATTATTATTTTCCGAAATATCAAAGCCAAAATTTGAGCTGGCAACGAGTTTAAACATATTTTTCTTTTTAAGTTCTTATTTATAAAGGGTAGAATACATTATTTCATTACTTAGATACCAACTATAAATAGAAACTTCGAAATAATTACACACATGGAAAGTTAAAGTTAATAGCACGAATATACGGAATAGAATATTATTTGAACTTGGCGAAACAAATATGGTATTTAACAATTATCTGTAATAGTTATTAATCGGCTTACCTTGGCAAAAGGCCTTAGCTATTTCTTTGTTCGCGGTTTACCGGTAAAGCTGGATAGTCAGCTTTATCATTCATATATCGAGTAATATTTAGGCTTACGCCTTACTAGAAATACTTTTCCTCAGCATTACGCGTCTGATTTATTACTGTATTGTTGTTTACACCTGTGTAAAATAATCTTCATTCAACGTTACACCAAATATGTCTATTTAGTCATTAGATCATTACTACGGATCATTTGTTTTCATAACATTTCGCTTCGCACGTTGGAGTCGTTTAGGGGCAATTAGGGACGTATTGGCTCATTTAGGCTGTCTTATCTTTCAAACTAAAACTATTGTATATAAAATAATAATAAAACCTCGAATCCTTATCAATCATGTAATTATCAAGCTTTCTCTTAAACTCACTTAAATTTACTGCCTCCACAATACATGAAGAGAACTCGTTCGAAATGCCAACTACCCTGTTAGAAAATAAAACTGTCTTAGCTGAAGATGACTCCTGTACCGCCGAAATTTGTATTTGTGTTCCTCAATTCTACCATTCTCACTATTAAGTACGAAACGCCTCAATCACATCCTCTTTAACTGTTTTTCTGTCAAAAAAAAAACAATTTCAGAAATCTTAACCTCTTCTCGTGAAACAGCTCTTTCATCCCAGTCACAATTCTGTTATTTTTTTTAAGTTAAGCACAATACCACACAGAAGAATATCTGTGCTCTGCCCTACTACGAGTTTCAAAATCGAGTTTATAGTGCGCAGACGTACTGATTTGCCACTGAGGAAGGGGGCGTACTGTTCTAGTACCTCTTCCCCCCCTGAACTATTTCCAACAGCTCAAAGACCACAAAACTGAACATAGTATAAAAAAAATGTGGCTTAACAAGTGACCTATACAATAAAACTATAACTATTTAGACATGTATTTAATATTTCTGTAAAAACCAATCTAAAATCCTATTTGTCCCGCTATTAGCAACAACATACAGCTTGCATGGCTTAAGAGATTGATCAACTATTGCACCAAGATATCTTTCTTTCTGTTAAGGTTATTCTCATCCAAAATATACTTATAATTCAAATTATGATAAACTACATGTCATATCTATTTTATATTTGTTATGATTAAAACCCATCTGCCATATATATTGGCCCAAATTGCAGGCTTCAACACCAAATACCTTAATACAATAATCAAATTCAAGTAATTTAATCAGTGATGTCGAGAATTTTATATGCAAAAACGGCTCGTTTTGGGTTCAGAAAATATTTTAAATAGAAGAGCGAACAACGTTTCGACCTTCTTCGGTCATCGTCAGGTTCACAAAGAAAGAGGTAACTGACCGGAAGCTGACACTCAGTTATACAACCCCTTCCAAACATGTGGTCAGCTTCCGGTCAGTTACCTCTTTCTTTGTGAACCTGACGATGACCGAAGAAGGTCGAAACGTTGTTCGCTCTTCTATTTAAAATATTTTCTGAACCCAAAACGAGCCGTTTTTGCATATAAAATTCAAGTAATTTAATGGCCTTTTCTTCATCTATGTTATTGATGTAAATCAAAAAGAGCAAAGATCCTAAGACTAAACCATGAGTTATTCCTCTTGTGACATTACTCCACTTTCAATGATCTCCATATACAACAACCCTCTTCTGTCTTCCCTCCAATTACTTTTCAATCCAATAAGAAACCTTCTTTGTGGCATATTTTCAAATCACATTACTTGACCGAACAAGAGTAGGTTTAGGTATAGTGGGAGAGGGGGGGTGTGGTTCTTTAGTTACCTCCTCTATAACCTATGAGTTCAATGTTAGGGAATTCTATGCGTAGATACTCCTGGTGTAACTTTATGCAAAAATTATAAAACAAAAAGTGAATAATTAGTGTGACCACGACTTACTTGGAAACGAAAGATTACAATATATTACTTTGAAACAGAAACATATACAACTTTGTAAACGTGTTTTTTTATTTCAAGTGTCAGTTGTACATCTTGTACTTTAAACAATATTCAATAAAATTTAGAGTACAATAGTTGTGTAAAAACGTTAAAATACCAACCATCCAAGATTTGTAGTACTTGTTATTTAAAATATGTTAATTTAATTTTTCTGTTATTTCAGGATGTTAACCCTATGTACCTGAGCCTAGATCCTGTGGTCATGAACCTAGCAGATGGTGTCTTCCAACTAATAAACTCTAGTAAATGGTATGACGTGGTTTTAGTTGCTGATGATAGTGAAACGAGTTCTTCTTTAGTCCGTCACCTAGGTAACCTTATGAAGCGTCCACTGTGGCGTCCTTTATTTGTTATTCGCCTTCAAAAAAAATTAAGCGAAGATGAAATTTTAAACAGACTTAGCGATGTTGTCAAAAGTTTTAGTCGTGTAATTCTGCTACACTGTGATAAAGAATTAGCCGAAAAAGTCTTTAAAATCGCTGGAGAATTGAATTTGTTGAGTGGCGAGTGGATGTGGATTGTGTTAGAGCAGTCGGTCCACATAACAGAGGGTCCAGTTAATAGTTACCCAACAGGTCTACTGGCCATCCGCCTTCGATCTTTCACTGCCAACCGACACAGAGTTAGGGCAGCCGTCAGAATTCTGACCACAGCGATTCATCGCATTGAACAGCGCATTCTAGTGAAAACATTTAGAGAAATGTCTTCCACTCTAAGCTGCTTCGATCTTCCAACAAGACAACGCCAAAGATTTTCTCACTTACTGCACAGGTAAGTTTACATAAGGTGGTGTAAACTTCCAACTGTATTAAAATTTTTAGTATTAGGAAAGAAAAATACCTGTTATGACAGATTTAATTATTGAATTAGTTTTTACACTAAAGTCTTTTTTTTCATCGTGGTTTGATTACAATATCGTTCGACATAGGGTTGTGAGTAATTCAAATTCGTATTCGATTATAACACTCATCGTGTAAGTTGTTATCCTAAACCTTATTTTTCGTTACGAATAATCACACTGTTATTGTACTGAGTTAGAGTAATTAGTCTAATTGGCATTTTGATTGTACTGTTTTAATACTAGCATACTTTCTTTGAATGTAAATAATATAGGAATAGGTTATTTGTTAAATATTCTTATATTACGTGCTAACCTTTATCGAACTGGATATTGTTCTTGTTATATATTTTGCAAAACGTGGTGTTTGTATCTAGTATAAAAAGCTGCACACGCAGGTAAAGTTTAATATTCACTTTCGAAATGATGGGAGAACAGAGATGTGTAATATTGATACTACATTGTACTGTATAACAGAGTAATATACACCGCATTGTTAGACATGAATCACGTTATCGTTCATGTTTTAAAATGTGACGTAACTTAAATAATAAAAATATAGATCTACCATATGCTATTGTTGAGCGGTTTTTAACATAACTGAGAGATATAAACTATTATTTTTCGATCTGGACGGTATTAGTAGATCCTAGGTTTGGCTCTAAGTGAAATTAGGAATGAAGCACAAGTAAATCTTTTTCGAAGTCCATGTTTTAAGTTAAACTGATAGTTTAACCTACGCTTTTCCAGTCACTGTGGACGAGTACTTTTGTTTCTACATTATACAAGTTACAAGAGGCATAACCCAGTTAGGCTTGTCAATAAGTTAATACAAACTTATATTAACTAAAATATGGCAACTTGATAAAACATATTAATAAAACATTAGAACGTAATAATAAATAAATTTCCAGAAAATGAACTAGAAACAATAATATACTGTAAAATAATTAAACAAAGAACAATAATGATTTGTTAAGTATAGCAAGAAAACTGGGAATAATGGTAATACTTCAGAAAGTCCATTAAATAAACTAAAAATAGTAATTAATCAGACCATCTTTTAAATAGAATAAGGATATCAATGAATCATAAACCATAGGAAAAAATTTCAATAATTATTTATAAAATACACAAGAGAATCAACCATTAAAAACGAGCCTTTCTGATTTTTTAAAAAAAACATTAATACGGGTTGGTTCTTAAGGAGGAGCAATGCTATTAATCCCGTTTTTCTGTCCGGCTGTTCTTAAACCAATGTCATCAGGATCTATTAACAGTGAAAATCCCAACTTTAATATTCTGTTACCAGGAAAAACTGTGACCATTAATTACTATCAATGGAATGAAAAATATATAAAGAACGTTGTTAATAGACTGAACTTGCTCAGGAAGTTTTGAATGACGTTTCGGGTTGCTAAAATTGAAATTTATTAGTACAATTTGTTCAGGTTGTTTGAGCTGTGTTGCGTCATTATCATACCTGACTAAGATTTCAAAATATATGGGTCTTCTGGTAAGTCGTCGATAATTGTTTGTTTGTTTTTTAATTTTGCACAAAGCTACTCGAGGGCTATCTGTGCTAGCCATCCCTAATTTGTTTGAGCTGTGTTGTGTCATTATCATACCTGACTAAGATTTCAAAATATATGGGTCTTCTGGTAAGTCGTCGATAATTGTTTGTTTGTTTTTTTTAATTTCGCACAAAGCTACTCGAGGGCTATCTGTGCTAGCCGTCCCTAATTTAGCAGTGTAGGACTAGAGGGAAGGCAGATAGTCATCAACACCCACCGCCAACTCTTGGGTTACTCTTTTACCAACGAATAGTGAGATTGACCGTCACATTATAATGCCTCCACGGCTGGGAGGGCGAGCATGTTCAGCGCGACCCTCAGATTATGATCGCAAACAAGTTTGTTTGTTTTGGAATTTCGCACAAAGCTACTCGAGGGCTATCTTCGCTAGCCATCCTTAATTTACCAGTGTAAGACTAGAGGGAAAGCAACTAGTCATCACCCCTCATCGCCAATTCTTGGGCTACTCTTTCACCAACAAGCAGTGGAATTAACCGTCACTCTATAACGTCCAAACGGCTAAAAAGGCGAGCATGTTTGGTGTGAGAGGAATTCAAACTCGCGACCCTCAGATTACGAGTCGAGTGACTAAACTAACTGGCCATGCCGGGCCAAACTGACTAGAAGTGTGTGGTTAGAGTTGTGTTCCATTTACTCTGAACTGAAATTAAACGGAGAAATATAAAGAAAAATGCATGAGATGTAGCATAATTATTTGTATACATCGTGGTAAACAACTAGAAATAATGTAGTGGCAAAGGAGACGTTTTCATGGTAGAATTTGGGCTTATTTATGCTTTTGATGAATGGTTAAATATCATCCAGAATGTATGTGAAGATTGTTTCCAATGAAGTTCACCCCATTGTATTGCAATGAGCACATGTTCTTCCAAGTTGATAATGAAGCTATAGAGCATTTATGTCCGTAGTTTTCTGATGGGAGAGCACTAAATTTCAGAATTTACTATGTTATAATCTGGGAGTTCGATTCTTTTCAGTCGATAGAGCGCTGATAACAAACAACAATGCATCTGTGAAATGGTGACTTCACGGTTCTTGACTAGTACAATCTCTGGATCTCAGTTTCATTAACCATGTTTGGTTCAACATCGCATTAACCATCGTAGTCTTCTACCAACATCTGTGAATGACTTGCAGACCACAATTCTTAACAAATAAAATACATTACAGGATAAAGATGTTCGAAGCCGTTATTAGTTGTGAGTACAGATAAAGTGGCCAGTCAGTGTATAAGTTAAGTGATCGTGGAAGAACGATGTCCAATTCAATAAAAGATATAAATCTAATTGTACAAGCATATAAAATGAGAGAGTAGGTGCAGATTATTTTTAAATATGAATGTTTTATTTGTATTTAAAAAGTCGTGGATCACGCAGGAATATTTTGTGTGTGTATAAAAACAGAAGTAACAGTTAATCACACCAGATATATAGCAGGACAAATTGCATGTTATATTAGTCTGTACGTTTGCAGACTTTCAAAGTTTCCTAAGCTCTATCATTTTACATTTCTTTTCCATAACGTCGAAACGTGCATGGCCTAATGCTTATCGTGTTGGATTATAGATTAAATGATCTGATGTTCGAGACAAAGAACAGGTGAACATGATCCATCTTCTCAGTTGTGGTTCCATTATGAAAATTGTTCTAATTATTCCATTTAAATAGATCTTCGGTATTATTCTTGCTGGCTGACCTCCCGCTAAGAGTCAATTATTCAAACTTAGGGATAACTATGTTTGAGCTCAGAAGTATCTGATCTAGCCGTTTAGCCCAAAAGTATACATATAATGTGCCGTTTATTTTGTAAATTCTAATTTCTAAGCCCTTTACGGGGCTCTTTTATTTGCGTTTCATCATACACTACAGTCTGTATTATGCACTAAAACGTTCAAAACGATATTAGAGTGAGAAGGTTTCAGATCTTAAAAGCAACTTTGTAGATTTTATAGTTATGAAGTAAATAATATCTGAAGATTGTTCAAACATCGATAAAAATTATTCTGAAATATTTTTCAGGATTATGGCGTATCTGTTGAATTTCGCGAACAACTACTTAACGTCTATCGAAACTAGCCATCACTAATTTTTGAAGCGTAGGCCATAGAGAGGGCAACTAGTCAATGCTTTAGTAATCAGTAAGTGGTGAAGTAGGCCATCACATTATAACGATTCCACGAATAACAGAGCGAGCATATTCAGTGAAGAGATTCGAACATGTGATTTGTAAATCACGAGTCAACTGTCCTAAGCACTAGGTCATGCCAGTCGCCAAAATTATTGAGTTACTTGCATATTATAACAGCTTTGTATGATACGATAAAATATTATTACACAAATAAATAAGTAAGAGAAAATTTCAAATTACAGCTTCATTCAGCCCTTAATTTGAATTTTCATGTAATATTTGTTATTTACTCGATAGTTAATGTGATCAGTTTCAAAATATAAACTCAAATATCAGAAAGTATTTGATTTACTGTATAAAACAAATTGGAAATTGGAAGCTGAGTAAATTGTTCTCTGTTGCCAGACTGTAGTAGGAAAACTGAACTTTCCAATAGAATTTTGCACCACTGGGAATGTTAAAAAAAAATTATTTTACTTTTGTATTCTAAAGATGGCTGGTATGGGTATTAAAATTTCAATTAAAATAAAATACAGAACAATGTTGCAGCCTTCTTATGTCATCTTCATGTTAACAAAGAAAGTTTGCAACTGACCGTTAAGGGAAAAATGTCTTAATGACGACAGTGTAAAGGAGTACGAGATTGTAGATGGCGTTCCAGTTAGATTATTTATTAATATAGGTATAAAATGCTCCTTTGCATTCATTCAATTTTGGCTTGAGATCTTCTGTAGGTAGGGCTGTTTTGATTTTGTATTTGTTTCCCTACTTTTCATGTCGGTGTTTTCTATGGTTATGTTATGCTTTATGTTCAATGGCCAAAACTACTTACAAATAAATGGCTTAGGTATGAGTAATCCCGTGTCACCAATTCTATCCGACATTTTCACGAAGCAGATTGAGTCTCAAGTGATCAACTCAGTCTCAAACCCACCACTATACTGATACAGATATGTTGATGATACAACTGCTTGATTCACATCTACAGAACATAACTTAATTTTTTTTTTAACCACGTTAACTCAATACACCCTAACATTAAGTTTACTTATGAACACGAGAAAAATAATCAAGTAGTATTTCTTAACCTCAACATCACAAGAACCGTTACACAATTCAAAATACAAATCCACAGAAAAACCACCCATATTGGATTATATATTCCCTCGGACTCAACACATGAAACAAGACGAGAAACTCAACATATCAAGAAACCAAATAAACACAGCCACGAAACTAACATCAACATCAACAAATTTCCTTAAAAAAACCGTTGAAATAAAACACACGAGATTGTAGATGGCGTTCCAGTTAGATTATTTATTAATCTAACACAACAACAAACAACTAATAAATTCAAAGAAACAAGAAACTATAAAACCTTACACTGTTTCATACCATATATTGCCGACATTAGCGAAAAAATTACTAACATTTGAAAAAATCGTATAACAAAACACAACATTCTAGTATACACCAATTTTTTTTCAAAACCAAACACAAAATTAAAGTACATATTATGTAAAAACTACACTGACAAACATAACACCAAAACTATTTATACAATACAATACAAAAGCTGTCACGATTTCTTTATTGAAGAAACAAACAGATAAACGGAAAACGGATTCAAAGAACAAAAAAACCTTCACACGTTTCTGAACACCGCAAATCAAATAAACACCCAGGTACTAAGTAGGGCAACAAATATAAACAAGCGCAAAATCAAGGAACCCCTACTTATACAGCAACTAAAACCAAAATTAAGCCAATGTAAAGGAACATCTTTATACCTATACTAATTAATAATCTAACATCTCTCTGCAACGCCACCTATAATCCCTTACAAGTTCACACACTCGTCCCTAAGACATGTGACCAACAACGGACAGTAGCAAACTCTCTTTGTTAACCTAAAGATGACCTGAGAAGTTCGAAACGTTGTTCTGTACCTCATTTTAGTTAAAGTTTCAGTACCTATACCAGTCGTCTGTAGAATACATTTTCACATCATGTGGGTTTCTCGTCATAATGAAATACTTTACAGTTATTTACACTCACCATTCCTTGACCATTACATTTTTGCAGTAAGGTTTGTTTCATTTGTTTCTGACGTAATGAATTTTGCGCTTGACAATACTGTTCAGTTAAGCATTCTTTCTAATATTTCTGAGTTACTTCCTATTATTTCTGAGCAAACATATAATGTCTAATTAGAATAAAATGCTTCTTTGTAAAATGGTCTCGCATGAAATAGTGTCATTACTACATAGTAAACGAATTACGTGTTATATGGTATCATGATGGCTGCCATAGAGCGTCTCTTTCACAAATTTATGTTAAGCCATTTTCTCATAAACAAATGGAATGAGGAAGGGATATTTTAGTGTTTAATTCTTTAGAAGACTTCCTCTGTCATTTATGGACTTACAGTGATAGCGTTTCATTAACATAAGAGTAGTTACGCATCCTGTCAACGTTTATTATCATTTACAGAATGTGTAATGGTGTCAAATATCGTACCATTATTGTTATGACAACACTATTAGTATCACCTTCATACATTAAGATATCGTAACACGGTTAAAAAGGCGCGACAGAGTGTATTAGTAAATGTAAAATAATACATTATTGTCATGAGTTACACAGGTAACATCGTTTTACAAATTTCGACCTAAACACGTTCATAACCAGAAAATAGCAGAGTACTTTTTCAAGTAGTAAAGTGAAAATAACCAAACGTGTTCTACAATAGAATAGTATGAAACATCAATGAATCATAAAGTTTAGCAAGAAAACCAGAGCAATAACGATCCAGAAAGCGCATAAGGTAATTATAGACGTTTTTCATAAAGATTCAAAAGTAATGTTCTGTTAACTACGTCATCCTTACGTCCTCATTCTTCGTCAAACAGAACTTGGTAATTTACACATCTCGAGTTCCGTCATAGAGTTTAGCAAGAAATTCAGAGCAAGAATTATTCAAAAACTATAAAAAAAAGTAAGTCACATAATATCCGTCATGCGGATATTACAGTACGCTATTCTCTTTGATTTTTTGGGAACTTTAAAGTTTAGTTAAATGTTCCTCTTTCAACATAAGAGGAAATTCTGGCCTAGAATTATTTCTGCTATTAACGTCTTATACTATTAGTGCGATGCATTTTTCTTAAGAAGATAATTTTCCGTCTGCTGCATCTCATGAAGATTTCGTTTCCACTGCATTTGTTTTGAATCATTTTCTTAGAATTATCTAACTTTCGACGTGGGAAATTATGTCGCTTTATGAACAAAAATCCTATTCAGAGCAAATCTGTTGTAACATTAATAAAAGTAGTGATATCAGTGAAAATGCATTTAATTGACAATTAATCAAAACACCTTAAATTCAGTTCCATGTAAAAATAATAAGTAGAAAACAATGTGTGTTGAAACAAAGAGAATATTTATTTTAATGAATGTAATAATGAATAAGATTCCAGTAAATGGACTAAAAGCAATAACGAATCATAAAATAAATTAAGAGAACCTGAAATAGAAATGAATCATTTTATATATTGTAAGAGAACTTCAAATAATGGTAATAATTTAGAATTTCTATCAAATGGACTAACGACATCATTAATTATAGACAAGAAAAAACAAGAGTAGTAATTATTCAGGAAGTATATAACAAAATCAACCATGATAAACTGCAATTATTGTGTAAAAATAATTAAAACTGAAATACAAACCTGAGTTTAAAATTACATTAAAATATAATTTAAGATTAAGGAAAAAACTAAATAATTTTAAAGATCTTCAGAAATCAGCGTTTAAAATACATAAAGCCCTTTCAACCCATAATCCAAATATATAACTTATTTTTCAGCAGTTTCGCTTAATAGTATTATTGATAATGTCGAACATAAAAACATCTACTAAAGTTCTATATTTCTATGTCATCCTAGTATTTTAAAATTAATTCAATTTTCTCTCATGATTATTGAACACTTATAGGTAACGAAACAAGACAGCTCCCGCTACATATACTTTTAATATATTTTCTCACTCAGTTTTCGTCTGAAAGTCAACAGCTTATAAAATAATTTTAAAGTGTCTAAATTAAAACAGCTGAGTTGAACAGCTATTAAGATATTTCTAAACAGAAATATGCACAATTGGAATGATTTCAATTGAAAACAAAAAGGTAATCCTCAATAGTTGCGGTACTTGAAATTATTGTATGCAGGATTAGGGTAAATTGATCTATGAATCTTTTTTTCCCCCTTCATTGAATATAATTTTGTGCCCCAGTAATATCAAGCGTGGACCTCACTAGGACCTCTACCAGTCAATCTTTAAATTAAAATTATTTTAGTCGGGGTTAAAGTAAATTCATCTGAGAGACCTTTCGTGTGATCAAATACATCAATCGAAAATGTTTGACTTTCGGACTTGAAAACTGTAATTACATCTCAATCGGCTAAGAGATGACGGACCTATGAGCTAAAAGTTTGTACTTGAGAAACACAGAGCCATTCTATGAGCACTATGCCGCAGCTAAATATTGCGTTTGTGCAATGAATGGATACGTTAATATGGATACTTAGCAGAATTGAGCTGATGAGTTTTTTTCTCTTTGAGGATGTGTGTAAAGATTGCGATTTTGCCTTCATTTATTTTACCGTAATTATTCAAAGATATAATAGGTGAATCTATAATTGTATTTATGCCGGTACTAAGTTAGACATTAACTTCAACCGCAGTCATCAAAAACAAATTATGGTGCATTTCGTAAACACACTTGGAGGTTTTTCCTGGAAGCCCACCAATAGTTCCAAGCATTTTTTACCTTTAAATGTCAATTATCTAATCGATCAAGCAGTTAATAAGTTTGACAATTCTTTGGTTTGTTTGTTGTTGTTTTTGATCAATTGCATAACAATGCTCCGACAGCAAAATGAGCCCAGACGAACAATATCTGTTTTTTAACTTGAAACATATAAATTTGCCTGACTTATAACTTAATTCACATTCATGAAATTTAAAAATTCTAAAAACAGCTCCAATCTTTACCTTAATGGTCTCTCGCCCTCCAGAGAATGCCACGAATCTGCATGATCAAACAACTCGCTAAATGTGTATTTACATCATAGGAATTGAGCTTCAGGAATATGTAAATTACTTCCTTTCTGAAACCATTGGCAAAATTCTTAAGAGTAAGAAATGATACTTTGTTAGAAACGAAGAAAATAAGATTTCTTGCTGTTTAGCTATCGACGTTTTACGTTCTATAATGACGAGAGTTTGTTGTTAAATGTGATTGCTATCCCGAACATCATCGATTTTTTTAAATAAAAGAAGATTTTCAACGTCCTTCTTAGAATAATTAGAAGTTTGCTTTGTTTTTGTATTTTTCTTAGGTTTGCTGATGTATCCTTAAAAAAGAAAAGCAGTTATGGATATTAAGAAACACTGGAAAAATCGATTTTAGCAAAACAAAATATTTACAAGAAAGCACAACCATTAATTTCTAGGCTAATTACTTTGAGTTAAGTTTTAAAAATTGCCTAAAAATCTATACACCAATTTATCCGCAATGTAAATTGCGAGAGCTGGTGAAAAATAAACAAGAAAAACTTTAATTTGAAAGAAAAACAAATAAAAAGAAAGTTGAGTCAGTCCCAATTTATAAGGTACTTAAAGAAAAGTGTCATATTATACGCACATATAATTGTTAAATTAGATGAATATTACAGTACATTCTCTCCTTGTTAAATTAGATGGATGCCAAAGTACGTTTCTCCTTGTTAAATTAGATGGATGCCAAAGTACGTTTCTCCTTGTTAAATTAGATGGATACCAAAGTACGTTTCTCTCCTCGTTAAATTAGGTAAATATCACAGTACGTTTCTCTCCTTGTTAAATTAAATGGATATCAAAGTACGATTCTCTCCTTGATTTGTTGGGAATTTTAATCAAAAAGCATATGCTCTTACAGACATTCGACTTAGCACTTGGCACTGAGGTTCCATGGTTTACATTGTGAGAGTTTATATGCATAAAACCTTAGCAGTTGTAATCTAAGTTACAGAACTTTAAAACATGCTAATGTTACATGCTTCAGTACTTGCTAGCTTAATAAATAAGTATATAATAAAACCAAACTGGATTCCCAAGTTAATAACATCTTCATATGAAGAGTAAAGAGCGATGCACTGTTAACTACATCAGTCTTACATCGTCATTATCATGTTGAAGATATAAAAAAAACACTTGATAAGTTACAGATCTTGTGTTCCATCAGTATCCAGTGTTTGTTTGTGGAAATTAGATATTAAATTTTCATTTAAAAGCTTGTAATATTATAGAATTATTGGTATGGGAAACGTTGCATTGTAGGAATGTTTTTCTGATAATCGTCTCCAGTTAAATTTGAATGTGTTATATTTATTTTTAAACGTTTAAATCGATTGGAATGATGTAACCTGTAAACAACAAAGTAACATCAGTCTTTCAGTGTTATTCTTGCACACCCACTCTTGGTATCCACTACTGACGAAGCCGATTTATTCCATCAGCTGAATACTGTTAGAAATATAAAATATTAGTAATGGAAGACTGGCATGTATTTTATAAATCCTAAGCTTATGTAATCTTGTCCTATTACATTAGAAAAAATGTCTTGCAGGAAAACAAAATATCGTCTTTTACTGATCTTCTGGATAAATAGAACCATACTTTACTCTTAAAAGAAAATAAGTTAGAGGATGAACCTGTCCCTGTAAGATAACCTTTACATTCTTGTAAACCGTTTCTAAACTATTTTCAGTGAGTCATTATTCTCTTTTAAACACGGCGATCAAAACTCAAAACATTATTTCAATGCAGCCTAACTAATAATTTGTATAAAGAGATAATTATTTAATTGGATTTATAATTAACATAGCTCTAAAAACACCTCAAAACTGTATTTGCTTTATTAATTGTGATAGAACAGTGCTTCGATGGTTTGAGTGACTTATCCATCACTATGCCAAGATTCTTTTCTTTAGCCGAGTTATTGAGTGGTAGATTACCATTTATATTAAACTTGTGATCTAAATTATGATAGCGAAAATTCATTATCTGTCACATATTGTAATTAAAGGTAAGTTTCTAATATTCCATAAACTTACCAATTAATTAAAGTCATTATCTGTACCTCAACATCCTCAATAAAATAAAAATACATTAATTTAATATCATCAAAAGTTTTATTAATATGCTAATTATGCCTCTATCGATATCATTAATGTAACTATCAAAAAACAAATACCTACTCACTGCTCCTTGATAAACTCCACAAATAAGAAGAGTCCAGTTTGACTTGATTCCATCATTAAGATTTTTCCATGGTCCCGTTCATCCTTCATACGACCAATTAACTTTCTTCCTCTACTCTCTATTGATGTGGGTTTCTTAACTAATTGTTTTTATAACGCATCACCGAAAGCTAAATACACCAAGTCTGCACTCTTTCCTTTCTCGAGGTAACAAGCAACGTCGTCGACAAAAAAACTAAATGATTAGCTAAGCAATAATCCCTTTAATGAATCCATATTCACTTTCATTAAAAATATCTCATTTCATTAAATGATTTTGTTTAATTTATTTTATCATTTTGTTTTTGTTATTTTGGAATTTCGCACAAAGCCACTCGAGGGCTATCTGTGCTAGCCATCCCTAATTTAGCAGTGTAAGACTAGAGAGAAGGCAGCTAGTCATCACCACCCACCGCCAACTCTTGGGCTACTCTTTTACCAACGAATAGTGGAATTGACCGTAACATTATACACCCCTACGACTAGGAGAGTGAGCATGGTTAGCGCGACGCGGGCGCGAACCCGCGATCCTCGGATTAACGCCTTACGCGCTTGGCCATGTCGGACCTATTTTATCAGAATCTCCAGAATGTTTCTCACCTCAGAAGTAAAACTAAATGGTCCATAATTCTCAGAGCAACTATAATCTCCATCTATATAAACTGCAATAGCATAAACAAATCTCCAGTCCTGAGGAACTTATCCATTCTACAGTGTTTAAAAGATTTCTTAGTATAACTTATACTTTGGTATAAGTATAACTTACTTATACTTGCAAAAAACAACAACAGAGAAGAAATCTTTAAAAGCTCATAATATCTAATAATAACTTTGCCCAGTTCCCAGAATATCATTTTGCTTACCTTAGACATGCTTAGAAAATCCTTGTTGTTAGATTTAACATGTTGAGCAAACTACTTCTCATAAGCCGCTTTAGATTTCGGAATTTCTTTAAGCAAATTCCTATCCTTTCTGTATTTGTATAACTCTGTTAACTTATATGTCAATTTAAACTTGATAAACTTAATGGGATTTTTCCCTGATTTTCTTTTTTTATGTTTTTATTAGGTAAAATTAGGTTTGATTTACCCTTTTATGCTTTTTTAGAAAGATTCCTACACTGAACTTTGATGAAGAGGGCCTCACGTTTTAGAAAGGAAAGCTTGGAGATAGTTTGAATAAGTAGTGAAACCAACAACTGTAAACAAAATGTTCATACAACCGCCGGAACAAAAACATCAAAATTCAACTCGCAAATTGACACTAATACACCAAGCAACACAACATTGCACCATAGTTTACCATTCATCCCTGAAATCAGTTCAAAACTAATTCATACTTGCGGAAAACTCGTCATTAATTCTAAAGTTCCTTTTTTACTTCCAGTTTACTCAAGAATCCATCTCAAAATTAAGACCTTACAAAATAAAAATTATGTGGAATCATGTAATATCAGTGTATTTTATAAAATAATATATAGTAACTGTTAAAAATTACACTTAGATGAAACCGAAAGAAAATTAGAAACTAGATTCGCCGATAGTAATAAAAAAACTCCAATTTTTACCTCCATTCCAACTAAAAAAAACATAAGTAAATTTATACAAAGAACCAAACATCAATAAACGTAAAATAAAGTAAGTTCTTTTAATTGAACAAAATAACCATACTCTCAACCAACCTCTTGTGGTACCAAGATACCTTCACTAAGTTGCTAAGCATTCTCTGTTAATGTAATCTCTGTTCTACACCGTGCATATACATTCCTTTTGTCTATGTGAACTGCTTATATCTAACGATGACGTAATAAGCTTCTCGAAATATTTATTTGTAATAAAGCTGTATTTACAGCTCATTGAATCGTCTTCAAGCTGTATTCCTACATTGCATTAAAAGGAGGCTGTTTTGAAAAATATTTAAAACTGTTCCACGTCACCTTTTAATTCACTGTTCCGGTTCACTAATGATGCATTTCTTTTCGGTGCCTCGAAATTGGCTTTCTGGAAATTAAGAAATGAAATATCATTTCTTTCTATTTTAATATCTAACTATGTAATGATAAATCTAACCCATGTGTTCCTTTAATTCAAAACTTGCAGCTATATTATCATCAGCAGTTAACTGTAAATCGATAAATAGCATCCGCTCTTAGCTCTTTGATACTCTGGTGTAGAAAATCCTCCTGAATCATTCCAAGAAATTTTTGCCCCTCACTGGTTGACATCCAATCCCAATCATTGTGTCTACAAATTAAAGTCCACTTTAATTATTGCTTCAAAAGTTGTATGAGTAGCAACCCTGATTTTATTATACAGCTCATCATTTACGCAACCAGCCTGATAGGTTGGTCTATAACAGCTGCCAGTTAAAAACTTTTTACTTTTGTACCTTCTTACTGTGTCCAACATATATTTCACTTCTTCCCTTTCATGTTTTATCTTCAATTCGAATAGGCTGTAATTCATCCATTATAAATATACCTCTTTTAAACAAAAAGTATCTCACCATTTAACAACTCATAACTTGAATGTCCAAACAATTCTTGTTATCTATGCTCTCCAAATCTAACCCACTTTCAGGAATTTCCATTATATCATAGTCTCCCATTTCGACTACATCCAAGATCTTGTTCTAATTTGCTCCTAATAGTCTTTGCATTATAACCCGACAAAATAAGTTTATTATGATCCTGCCCAGCATAGCCAGGTGTTTAGTCTTTCATTGCTAAGTTAGGAACGGCTAGCACATACAGCCGTCGTGTATCTTTGTGCGAAACTTAAACCACAACCACATTTATTCATTATCCACCATGTTTATTTTTAAATCTGGCATAATTATGTTTTAAAAATACCTTGCTATGCTGGGAATCTTATTCCTCAAACTTTTAGTTGTCCTGGTTTACTAATCTCGATTATCATAAATGAAATTTAGTTATTTTTAATAAACACATTTAGAAAAAAAAATACTTCTTAGTATGCTCAAGAGGAATCCATTTCTAGTCAATGTGTCTTCTTCCTGAAAACTATTCACATGTCCCACCAGCCCATCTTATTTACTCTAAACGCATGTTTGATAACTTTTCAGATAAGCTTTGAATCCTATTAAGTAATTCATTCCCGCATCTAGTTCGAATGAAAAATTTTGAAAGGTTTATTTGTTTGTTTTTTGGAATTTTGCACAAAGCTACTCGAGGGCTATCTGTGCTAGCCGTCCCTAATTTAGCAGTGTAAGACTAGAGGGAAGGCAGCTAGTCATCACCACCCACCGCCAACTCTTGGGCTACTCTTTCACCAACGAAAAGTGGGATTGACCGAAACATTATAACGCCCCCACGGCTGGGAGGGCGAGCATGTTTGGCGCGAACCCGTGATCCTTGGATTACGAGTCGCGCGCCTTACGCGCTTGGCTATGCCGGGCCCAAATTCTGAAAGGACAACACCTCTATTTCTATCCCTAAGTATCTGTTTATATTTTGTTGCCCCCCGGTGGCTCAGCGGTATGTCTGCGGACTTACACGCTAAAATCCGGGTTTCGATACCCGTGGTGGGCAAAGCACAGATAGCCCATTGTGTAGCTTTGTGCTTAGTTCAAAACAACAACATTATATTTTGTTTGTTTTTGAAATTCGCGAAACCTGCACGAAGGCTATCCGTCACTAATTTAGGGAGTGTAAGGCTAGAGGGAAGACAGCTAGTCATCACCACTCACCCTTAGGCTATTCTTTTATCAACAAATAGTTGGCTTGACCGTAACATTATAACGCCCCCACGGCTGGGAGGGAGTGCATGTTTGATGCGACGAGTATTCGAACCCGCGACCCTGACATTGCCTTAACCACCTAGCCATACCGGGCCTGTATGTTCTTTATACTATTTATTGTTATTGAGCAGCACTTCAGATATATTTTTTCTGACATCATTTACTTTTACATGTATTAAGAATGTTAACAATTAAACTATCAACACAGTTTAGCAGTAAATTCTAGTCCTAGTCGTTTCCTTTATAAAATTGTTGTTGTTGTTTTGAATTAAGCACAAAGATACACAATGGGCTATCTGTGCTCTGCCCACCACGGGTATCGAAACACGGATTTTAGCGTGTAAGTCTGAAGACATACCGCTGAGCCACTGGGGGGGGCACCTTTACAAAAAACTTTATCTGTATACTTAATGAGAGTTCCCCGTTACATAAGCCTCTTGTTTGTCGTTTTCTCATTGATTAAAATATATTAGATACTAGTACTTGAATATGAACCAAGCTTGTCTTTGTAATAACATTTAAATCGACTCTAACCAAATAACACCAAATTTAAATTTAGTAATGTTCCTTTAGTGTGAATTTAAGCATTATCCAAAATTACTTTACATGGTATTTTGTATTTACTTATTTTTGTCTCTCATGTGTACTCTTGTAAACCCAATGCTCATAACCACGTCCTTTCCGGTAGTAAGTTTTACTCTATCACGTTTTGTTTTCTTAATTTCTCACCCAACCCCACTACTTTCACCCTCTAATAGCACATTTTTCCCAACCTCCAATTTACCCTCAAGTAGGTAAGTTCAGAATTACACAATGTCTTTCTTAGCCTACTGAAAGTTTTACTGAATACAACAATTTTGAAACATAACCTGTACACCTGGCATATACAGGATTATATATGTATATATGTTACCCATTGCATTATAAGTTTATTCTATAAATTTCAACCCACTTACCTCACCTTTTGTTCAATATTACTTAAACATTTCAGGTCTAACTAATACCTTTTTTGTGACTCCTATGAACTGCTGATTTGACCGGATTTATTTTTCTGATAATGTTTTAAACTATGATAATTTAACTATTTTAAGTCAAACGAAATTATTTATATAAAAGTACATGGTTTATATATGCTTTATATTTATATTTTAAAAAATATTTTGAGTGTGTGTGTTTTTCTGATAGCAAAGCCGTATCGGGCTACCTGCGGAGACCATCTAGGGGAATCAAACCCCTGATTATAAAGTTGTAAATCTGTAGACATACCGCTTTACTAACGGGGGTGGCAAATATTTTGAAGTCTCAGAAGGTACTCTGAAAAACACTGTTATTATTTCTATAATTAAATTAAACCCACTTTCTACCAAAATTCTTCTGCATTTATTAAAGTTATGAAAGTGCCTTCCATGTTATTAAAATATTACAATTGATATCCGTACAAAAAATGAAAGTGCTCAAACGAGCACCAAACATATCAGCAAATAATAACACTACTATTTCTTGTTTATCTTGTAAATTAAGAGAGATTCTACAAATGTCCCACAGTGGCAAAGCGTTATGTCAGCGGTGTCAACCCCATTAAAAACCTGGTCTCTCTACCCGTAGGAGAGAGCGCACCCATAGCCTATTGTAAATTTTTGTGCTTAATTCAACAACAATTCTATAAACATTAAATTAGTATTGATTATTTTACATTCTTTAATCTTACTTTGAACTACAAACAAAAAGCAGAATTGCTAAATAGAAATTTGTACATCAAATAAAAAAGCATAAGATATTGTAAATCCCTCTTTTTATGTGATGGTCTAAAGGTTAGCATGCCCTTGCCGTGAACTCGTGAGTTTTGTTATCAAAGGAACTGTTTGTTTGTTTCTAAATTTCGCGCAAAGCTAAGCGAGAGCTATTTGCGCTAGCCCTCCCTAATTCATCCGTGTAAGACTAGAGAAAAAGCAGCTAATCATCTGCACCCACCGCCAACTCTTGGACTACTCTTTTACCAACGAATAGTGTGATCGACCGTCACAATATAACACCCTAACAGCTAAAAGGGCGAGAATGTTTATCGCTGACAGAGATACGAACCCGCAACTCTCAAATTGTTAGTCAAGCGCTCTAACTACCTGCCCATGCTAGGCCTTCAAAGCAATTTGTGCCCATGGACTCAATATAAGAGTGAGAGTGAAATCCCTTTATTTAATCAGACAGTAGGTGGAGGATGGTGCTGTAGATCAACTGCCTTCTCCCCAGTTGATTAATAAAAATTAGAGATCAGATATGCACAAATATTCCTTTATGTAGCTGTGCTTCCGAAAGCATGTAACATGATTTTAACATCCTCTTGAACACTTAAAAATACATCAAGTTCTTAATATTCAAACTATGTATTATTGATAGTATTATTTAATCCTGATTTGTTTGTTTGTTTGTTTTTGAATTTCGCACAAAGCTACTCGAGAGCTATCTGTGCTAGCCGTCCCTAATTTAGCAGTGTAAGACTAGACGGAAGGCAGCTAGTCATCAACATCCACCGCCAACTCTTGGGCTACTCTTTTAGTGGGATTGACCGAAACATTATAACGCCCCCACGGCAGGGAGGGCGAGCATGTTTAGCGCGACCCTCAGATTACGAGCGCATGCCAGGCCCATAACCATAGAAGACACCCAGATATTAAGAAGTTTTTGTTTTTTTTTAAATTCGCACAAAGCAACTCGAGGGCTATCTGCGCTAGCCGTCCCTAATTTAGTAGTGTAAGACTAGAAGAAAGGCAGCTAGTCATCACCACCCACCGCCAACTCTTGGACTACTCTTTTACCAACGAAAAGTGGGATTGACCGTCACATTATAACGCCCCCACGGCTGGGAGGGCGAGCATGTTTAACGCGACCCTCAGCTTACGAGCTCATGCCTTAACGCGCTCTGCCATGCCAGGCCTATTTAATCCTGATTTAACACATAATTGTGTCAATATATAGGAAATGGGTTAAATATGGTAACAGAGTCTACGGATAAAATCATGATTTTACGCTTTCCAGATAATGTTTTGATATCAGCTTTGTCTCGGAGGCATGAAAGAAAAACAACCCGTCATATAACATGTCAACTATTTATAATCTTATAGATATAATAGTATAAGTATTATTTAAGTTGATTTCAGTTTTCTTTACGTGGTTACTTTTGTATGGATTTTCTATAAATCTCCTATAATTGTGAAAGAAATATGAAAATATATTTTACCCTTTTTATTTAAGAATGGGTAACGCTAACAAACTTACCAAATAGCCACCTTAATGAGAGTAATGTAAATATCTTATTTAATACATTCCAACAAATCTTTGTTTCTAAAGCTTCAATAGTGTAAGCGCTTTAATTTGATGTAAATTCGCTAAACCAGGGGAAAATATATAATTTAGCCTTGTTTAAAGAAAAATGTTTAGGCAGAGTAGACTTGATTGGATACTATCTTGAAAGTGTTTGGACAACTTTTCAAGGTGGATCAGTACCTTTCTGAGCGAAGAATCCCTGCCACCGAGCGTTGTTCCCTAAAGCATGGAATTATGGATATTACTATACTTGTACCTGGTAGCAGTCAGGGTGCCATTAATTACGTGTAAAACTTCAATCTCACTGATTGAGATTCAGCCAGCATTTATAATTGTTCTCAATATGCTTCGCTGCATGTGGTGTACATTGATCTTGACACCAATTTACTTTCTTTCATTGAACAAACTGTAGCTCATTTTTACCAAACAATTTAAATTATAAATCATCTGTGAAGTTCATTCTCCATCTTTGTTCGTCCCATTGTGGTATTCTTATATGCATTTATACCTTTAGAGACAACACTATTATCTGTAGTATCAAGTCATGCAAAATTCAAATTGAGTTTACTATCTGATTGAACTGGAAACAATTATATAATAAAAAAGTATACTTCTTTATTGAACACACGAGAAACAACTTCAAACTAGATGAACAAGATCACGAGACAAAAACGTCTTTCTCTGTATTGTTTGTAGAGAGATCTGTGCGCTTTATGAATAATAAAGTCTCTGTATTCAGCTAGCAACTAGAAAACCAATAGGTTTTATTTTTCCCTCTTAGAACACGTACATTATGCCACAATACAAATCGGACGAATATGTTATCAAAACATCACATTACTTGTTAATGGTCAGAACGTTGTCCAAAGCTGTCTATGGTATTTTACTGTTAATTTCTACATCAATTCTTTCCACAAGAAATTTTGGTTACCACAAAAAGGAAATAGCGCAAAAGCAGTTTAGTCACATCTTTTGGCCAGCTTTGTATTATAAAACCCGTATGCACGCCAGAACACGTCTACATGTGGTGAGGAAATTATTTTTCTTGCGAAAAAAAATGTGTTGACCTTAAACATAAGAAGAAAAATAACCATTATAATTGATACGATTATATACTACACTAACTTCAGCCTTTTGGTTTTGTTATTTCTCCTAAGCACCTGTTTTGAAGCAACTATACATGCAATGCGGACACTTTATCTTATTGCTACAGGGGTAGCATTCACACCTATACTTACAGCTTGTTTGTTTGCAAGATCTCCCCTGGATTCTCATGTATCGTGCAAAGAACATGCCTCGCATTACTTAAAATATCTGTCTAAATGTTTGGGTTTTCTACGTCAACATAATTTACAATCAACAGAACAAGTTTCACTCACACCATTTAGGTTTTCCATGTAGTTATTACCAAAACATGAAATTACTTAGTTTGTTACACGTAACAACCTTAGCCAGTCAAAACTTCGATTTGTATACATTTGATAAGTGATATTTTTGTCCTTGAAGATACGACTAAGATTATTATCTGCTACTGGGAATAGTACGATTACATGTACTTTTATAGTCATTTTACTACTGTGACATTATCATTACCATTATTATAGCGGTGAGTTCGCAAACATATATCGCTGTGCCACTAGGGGGCACACAGTGTGAACTACCGACACATGATTACACTCTGGTCAAGTTTATCTTAATGGAATAGAGTTAAACAATACCTTAATTGTTGTATTCAATATCCATTCTATTTACTATTCCAGAAGCATTGCTGTAACTGACAGCTCCCAGTACTCTACAAATTGTTTTTCTCTTCCTTACCAGAAGTAAATTCAATTTTTTAATATAAAAATTAACTGTTTTAATTAAGATTTAGACAATTTCAAGGTTACTAAAGTCGCAAATTTGTACATTTACTAAAAATAATAAAATAATGGTAATGAAATGTAAACGAAATAACCTATCAAAGATATATTTTGCCCAGTTTACTCCCCTGTCTATTCAAGACTAGGTCTTCATCATGATGACGAGAAACACACTTGAAGTGAAAATGTATCTCAAGACGGTTGGTATGGGTAATAAAAGTTTTATTAAAATAAAGTACAGAACAAAGTTTCGACCTTCTTAAAAGATAACCAACAAGTTCGAAAAGTTATCTACTTTATTTCAATAAAATTTTTATACCTATACCAGTCGTCTTGAGATACATTTTTAGGTCTGCATCAAGCAATCTTTTAAAAATTGACTAATGTTTACCTTTTAAACCTGATCAAGGCCTAGTGTCGAAAACCAATTAGGACTGTAAAAATGTTTAATTTTCCTTTAAGGTATTATTGAGCGTTCGCTTTGTAACATTTTAATTGTATCTGAGTCAGTGGATGGTATTTTTCGAATGTTACTTAGTTTGCGTAAATGTAAAAATAAAACAAGGAAGCAAAGACAGTGTGAATAAAATATTTTTTAAAACTCGTTTTTTCTAGCAGTCATAAAATCGATGTGTGTAGGCATATCTAGACTACACGAAATTACGATCGTGTGAAAATAGCACAGCAGTTCAGTGGATTTTCTATCTTAGATTTCAATATCAAATTTACTTCCTTTTTAAGTTGGTGTTCATTTCCTTAGAGCCTCGTTGACGCTTCAAAACCAAGTAATCCACAAAATTGTATATATTGCTGTGGTTCGTAGAACTTGTTAGGATTCACAGAAAGTCTTGCTTTGTGACTCGAATACGAATCAACAATTGAATCTTTTGTAGAAAGTTTTACACTCAATGTGACGCGTATCGTGAAATCCAGAACTGACTCGTATTAATCTCAAAAAATGTGAATACCTACCTCTTCCTATTCAAAATGAAATGTAGTTTTCCTTACAATAGCTTAAAAGCGTCGAGACAAAAGTTGGAATATATAATGCTAAAAATTCTAAAATATTCTCTGTAGCCCTGCAATAACTTAAGAAAATCATATCGATTTTTAAGTTGAGCTAGTTGTTAACAAAATAAAATTACTGATTGAAGTTGAATTACAAGTTAGAGACATTTTTGTGATTAATTTTCTTTATGTAAACATTAATTTTAAAAACAATTATCCGGAAGCAAATTAAGTCATTTTAAATCCACACTCGGCAGCTAATTAAGGAAGCTACGGTATAGTTCAATACGAAAAAAATAAATTCAGAAATCAGTCACTTGTTTTAATTGAAAGAATACAGCAAAACTAAATGAATTAACTCTACGACTGTTGTTCATAACACAGTTTATTTAATAAGTTTAAAAATAAGAATAAAATATCAAAACACCAATTATTTCTTACGTGGTTAAAATTTACGAAACCTTAAATTTGAAGAGTTAAAGAAGCGTAGCATTGCTGTGGCAAACAACATTCCAATCTTGTCCAGTTTGCATTTATTTCTGCTTATTATTTTTCCAATTTTTCACATTCTTTCTAAACCGAACTGGATTCGGTAAGGTATTATCACAGAAGTGTCTCGGTGTTAATATAAGCGCCAGTTTCAGTTATCAACAACAAATTGTAACAGTCTTAATTTTCTACACAGCAACCACAACAACAACATTAAGTTGCGTAATAACATAGAAAATGCGTAGTATTTCATGTTATTGTTTGGTTTCAACTACAACTGATGAGTTCTAGTATTAAACGATGAACTTCCAAGGCAATGATTTTTTTTAAAACATCTGTGATTTAAAACCTACAAGAGACTAGTTAAGAAAAATATGAAAGGTTAAAGTGATTTTTATCGCAAACACAAAACCTGGTTTCGGTTACTTTATCAGTTCTTTTCGTTTAATAATTTAATGGTAAAGGTCTAATTTGCTAAAAGGCATAATATGTGGTAATTCAATTGAAGAGAGTTACTCTACAGAAAAAAAAATTGTGTCACATAGTAATACCAGACACATAGTGACTACGTAAGCTACTAAGGTATATAAGGATTGCATTCAATGATGTCTAATAACTCTCCATTTCTACAGAGCATAGTAACAAAACTACACTTATAAAAAAACAAATGTCCTTCATATGAATTGCACACTCATAATATTTGAATAAAATTATCATTAGTGGTTTTCTTTAAAACATAAAAAGTCTTATTCGAAAAATATCTGTTATGATATCGGAACAAATTCTTATCGTTAAGTGTGATTAATTGATCACCCATATTTTGTTTTGAAGATCTCTGTAACGTACATTAATATTTCATCACCCAAGTTTTGTTTTAGTGATCTCTGTAACGTACACTAATATTTCATTATCCAAGTTTTGTTTAGGTGTTCTCTGTAACGTACACTAATATTTCATCACTCAAGTTTTGTATTGATGTTCTCTGTAACGTCCAGTAATATTTCATCAACCAAGTTTTGTTTTGGTGTTCTCTGTAACGTGCATTAATATTTCCATCACAATTTTGTTTTGGTGTTCTCTGCTACGTATATTAATATTTAATCACCCAAATTTTAATTTGGTGTTCTCTGTAACGTACACTAATATTTCATCAACCAAGATTTCATATGGTGTTTTCTGTAACGTACACTAATAATTCATCACCGAAGTTTTGTTTTGGTGTTCTTTGTAACATACATTAATATTTTCACCACAATTTTGGTTTGGTGTTCTCTATTGCGTACACTTATATTGAATCACCCAAGTTTTGTTTTGATGTTCTCTGTAACGTACAGTAATATTTCATCACCCAAGTTTTGTTTCAGTGTTCTTTGTAACGTAATTAATATTTCGTCACCACAATTTTGTTTTGGTGTTCTCTGTTACGTACATTAATATTTCATCACCCAAGTTTTGTTTTGATGTTCTCATTAATGCACAGTAATATTTTATTAACAAGTTTTTTGGGGGGTTCTCCGTGATGTTCAGTAATATTTCATCACCCAAGTTTTGTTTTGGTGTTCTTTGTAACGTGCACTAATATTTCATCACCAAGTTTTTTCTGGTGTGTTTTTTTTAATGTACAGTAATGTTTCATTACTTAAGTTTTGTTTTGATGTTCTCTGTAACGTACAGTAATATTTCGTCACCAAATTTTTTTTAGTGCTCTCTGTAACGTACACTAATATTTCATCGCCCAATATTTTTTTTTGGTGTTCTCTGTAACGTACAGTAATATTTCATCACCCACGTTTTGTTTTGGTCTTCTCTGTAATGTACATTTAATATTTCATCACCCAAGTTTTTTTTTTTTTTGGTGTTCTCTGTTACGTACAATAATAGTTAATCACCCAATTTTTGTTTCGGTTTTCTCTGTAACGTACAGTAATATTTATTTACTCAAGTTTATTTTGGTGTTCTCTGTAACGTGCAGTAATATTTCATCACCCAAGTATTTTTTTTTAGATTTCTCTGTAACGTACATTAATATTTCATCACCCAAGTTTTGTTTTGGTGTTCTCTGTAACGTATATTAACATTCAATCACCCAAGTTTTGTTTTGGTTTTCTCTCTAATATACAGTAATATTTCTGTACTCAAGTTTTTTTTAGCGTTCTCTTTA
This sequence comes from Carcinoscorpius rotundicauda, assembly GCA_011833715.1. Taxonomy (NCBI): domain Eukaryota; kingdom Metazoa; phylum Arthropoda; class Merostomata; order Xiphosura; family Limulidae; genus Carcinoscorpius; species Carcinoscorpius rotundicauda. The sequence goes on along the minus strand of CM022399.1, from coordinate 51,487,376 downwards.
ACGTACACTAATATTTCATCACCCAAATTTTTTTGGTGTTCTCTGTAACGTACATTAATATTTCATCACCATATTTTTTTTGTTTTATCTGTAACGTACATTTATATAATCACCCAAGTTTAGTTTTGGTGTTCTCTGTAACGTACTGTAATATTTCAGTACTCAATTTTTTTTAGTGTTCTCTGCAACGTACTTTGATATTTCATCACCCAAGATTTGTTTTCATGTTCTCTGTAACATAAACTAATATTTCATTCCCCAAGTTTTGTTTTGGTGTTCTCTTTAATGTACATTAATATTTCATCCTCCAATTTTTTTGGGTGTTTTATGTAACGTACAGTTATATTTCATCACACAAGTTTTTTGGTGTTCTCTGTTACATACACTAATATTTCATCACCCAAGTTTTTTTTAATGTTCTCTGTAACGTACAGAAATATTTATTAACCCAAGTTTTGTTTTGGGATTCTCTGCAACGTACACTTATTGTTCATCACCCAAGATTTGTTTTAGTGTTCTCTGTAACGTACAATAATATTTCATCACCCAAGTTTTGTTTTGGTAAGCTCTATAACGTATATTAATATTTCATCACCTAAGTTTTTTTTTTGGAGTTCTCTATAATGTACAGTAATATTTAAGTATTCAAGTTTTGTTGCCCCCCAGTAGCTCAGCGGTATGTCTGCGGACTTACACGCTAAAATCCGGGTTTCGATACCCGTGGTGGGCAGAGCACAGATAGCCCATTGTGTAGCTTTGTGCTTAATTCAAAACAAACAATATCAAGTTTTATTTGGTTTCCTCTGTAACGTACATTAATATTTCTTTATCAAAGCTCTCTGCTTGCACTGTAGAAAATTTAAAAAATACATTTTCTTTACAATTTATGTTGTAACAATTAGTTTCTGTTTAGTTTTGTTTATTGTACTTGTTTTCCCTCCTTTCTTGAAAAAATATATAACACTAATGTTCTATTATGCTAAATGGCAAGTCTGAAATATGAAATAAACTATGCATGAAGAAGAAATGTTCAAAACTATTTTTAAATTTATTTTCTGTAGACTTCTGAAGAAAATAACAGTCAATCACAAAATTTTAAAGTAACAGCATAATAAACAGTACAAATATATTAATATTGTTTTTTCTTGTATTTAAGAGTTTAAAATTTTATTACCACAAGCCATGAAATACGAAACGAAAATGTGACTTTTATCAATCCTTATTTTCCAAAAACTCGAGATATGACTTTTAAAGTTTTACCTTTCTGTTTTTATTCTGGTGAAACTTTCGCTTTTTCTTAAAAGTTCAAGTTTGCTAAATTAGAAATAACTGAAACGTTTTAGAAAGACGAAGGAAAAGTTAATAAATATCTTATGCAAAGTTTTTTTCTTCAGCCCAGTATATTACGAAAACTTCAAGACAAAACAAATTTATGATCCATATAATATTTCTGAGACCAAAAATTTAGGCTTCAGGTGTTGTTTTTCTTTTACATTCTTCTATGTTTTTTTTTCATTTTTTTATTACAAATCAAAAATATATAAAAAAGTCTCAAGTATTTTGTTTCCACAAATGATTGCCCGGAAGTCCTTTCGTTGATGCATCGGATGTACAGCGGTACACACTTGATTTGAAATGCTATTAACATAAGAGCAAAGTAATTCCAAACTATATTTTAAAGGCCGACAGCTTGTAAAACATGGGAACCTAATATGCCTAAAATTTGTGATGAAAGTAATTTATTTTGCAGATGCTGTTGTTTTAACCTTCTTTGTACTCTGATACATTTTTTTTCTTTTGGTGTAAATTTATATCTTGATATTTACTTTGAAATTTTTAAATTTTAAAACTAACAAGGTGATATATTTTTTAATACTTCAACAAAGTAAGTTTTCTGTACTTTTTCAATTTTGATTCGATATTAACTCGTAATTTTTCCCACCATATTGTCAAAATTTGTGAAGTTCCTAAAGTTGAAAGAGTTAGCAAAGTTTTCAAAATGTATCTTGTGTTTAACTATTTAATACAATTTCTAACGAACGACTAACTTTAAAGGCTTGGCATGACTTGATAATTAGGGTGCTCGATTGCGGGTTCGAATTCCCGTCACCGAGCATGCTCGCTTTCAGCTGTGAGAAGGTTATAACGTGACTGTCAATTTCATTATTCGTTGATAAAAATGAAAGCCCAACAGTTAGCGGTTGGTGGTGTTAACTATCAAAATCATGCTCCATAATATGGAACCATGAATATGTTATAAAAGTAACGGTATATCAAAAGTTCGTTCAATGGATACTGTTAATTCTGTAAACTCGATGTCTTCTCTTCAGTCTGACCCGACATGGCTAGGTGGTTAAGGCACTTGACTCGTAATCCGAGGGTCGCAGGCTCAAATCCCTGTCACACCAAACATGCTCGGCCTTTTAACCGTGCGGGCGATATAATGTAATGCTTAATCCCACTGTTCGTTGGTAAAAGAGTAGCCCAAGAGTTGGTGGTGAGGACAAGCTGCTTTGCCTCTAGTCTTGCATTGCTAAATTAGGGACAGCTTGGCGCAGATAGCCCATGTGTAGCTTTGCGCGAAATTCAAAAGAAACCAAAACAAACCTCTTTAGTCTATTTGCAGCATATAGGCCGATCTGGCTTTGCTATAAGGAAAACACAAACAAAAACAAGCTTTTTAGTTTATTACCTTAAAACTGTACGATTAGTGCAGATAGCTCTTGTTAGCTTTAAGTGAACATTCAAAACAAAAAAAAAACTTATTTTGTCAGGGTTAGGTAAAGAAATGTGAAAGTCGATGACTAATTTATACTCTAAATTTACGTAATATTCAACAATGATTACATTTTATTGTCATAATTTTATTTATGCAATCTAAGTTTCTTATCCCACAAACTAATTGGGCTTTGACATAAAATACGATACGAAAAAAAATAAACGATCTTTCTTTTGATTAGCTGTGACTCCAGATTAAGCTCGCCCACTTCCTTTGACTTCATCAACGTTATTCTGCGTGTGTTACTTTTTATATTTATTTATACAATACAAAGTATTTCCTTATACTAAGTTATTTATAATATGTTATTTTATTCTCTTTGTTTTAAAAGTAAATTAAAACGACGTACCCAAGTCATCACGGTCGTTCAAAAACAATTCACATCACTCGCTTGACGTCACCCGTTATTCCAATCAAGCCTTTTACGTCAGTAGCAATCGATGTACAACACTGATCCAGAAGAAACCGATATTGTGGTCAGATGTTGTTTTTTCCATGTTCTACTTTCCGATATTTTTGTTTTATTCACACCATATATAAATATTCTACAGATTATTTTGTATATTTACAGAATGCTCTTCCGCTGTGAGAATGTATAATCTAATTTCATGTTTACATTCTAATTAACATCATTTTGTTGCAAGATATTATATGTTTACAACACATATAAAAAATAAAAGATTTATTTAGTAGTTTTTAAACCGTTAATCAAATTAAATTACGGTATTTCTTTTACAGCAGCTAGCTGTTTCCAGTGGAAATAATGTGAACATTGACTTCAACCGTTCAATCTTTTCTTTTGTTTCTTTTAACCTGACAGAGAAAGGGGTGTGAAAAGTGTGAAATAATAATTGGGTCATACTTAATGAAGCATTTAATCTAACTGCACTTACTGGTTTATATCTCTACTCACAAAAAGTCGTTCAGTAAGAAAACATGTTTTAGTAACTTCTTTTTCCTCACTTTTAATTACTGTCTCTTTTCATAATTATTTATATTGTATCACACTTGTTCTGTAAACTTCCAGCAAAGTTGGATACAATTGCATTATAGTAGAAATGAAATGATTTACAAGCTTTACACACAAAGTAAAATAATTTCAACCAAGTTTTTAATCCATTTGGCAGTATAACAAAAAATAAATCATTTGTGGATGTATTTTCACAGTTAAACGATTACTGAATATTCCATCCCTGAAGTGAAAATAACACGATTCTGAGATTTAACTATACGTTTTACTTTTGAATTTTTCCAGTTTGTATAGTAGACATTTATTCATTCTGTGACAACAAACAAACTTAGTAGATACAACATAGATTTAATTCCTTGAGGAGTAAAAATCAAATCTATCTCTATTGCTTTCACTCTTTATTACTACTCTGTTACCTTTTTTTATTAATATGTTTTATTTATTTCTTATAGCATAAATATCTGTCTCGTATTCTTTAGTCATTTAGATTCTTTGCGTTTAATTGTGTAAATTTGATCTTTTAAAATTCGAATAACTCGTTAAATGAATAAAAACTGAGAAAAGCATATTTCCCATTCTACGGTTTTTATTTCTCACCACTTAATGTTCATGTACGTGAAAAGTGATAAAGCGAATGAATTATAAATGAGGTATTTGCTACTAGATATTTGTTTCATGCTTAACATGAGAAAAAAGGTTTCACTGAAAATCATTTGACAACGAAACGTTTTGTAGCTACAACAAGATTAGTGTTTCTTCTATAAGCGTAACTGTGAATTTTTTTTGAAAAAGTTATATTCAAATATTTACTGGTATTTTGTTTGAAAACATTTCAATAATATATACTCTTCAAAAAAAGAAACGCTAAAGGCAAAATTTGAGACATATTGTTAACAAGTTTATTCCGGGTAGTTCTGTCTGACATGTGTGAAACTTTGCACATTCACTGCTGAACATCCAAAGTCTTCAAAAGCGAAGTCCACGCTTACTAGTTGAAGTTTAACGTCACTCAACGTCAATAACAAGTATGCCCCCCCGTGAGCATCAATAACTGCTTGGCATCTCCTGCCCATGGAAGCGATGAGATGACGAACCACATCCTGTAGAATGGCTGTTCACTCAGCCTGCAAAGCCACTGCAAGCTGAAGTAGAGTCTGCGGTTGAGGTTGTAGCCGTCGCAGACGTCGGTCCAGCTCGTCCCAAAGATGTTCGATGTGGTTTAAATCTGGTGATCTGGAGGCCCAGGGAAGAACGTTGATGTTGTAGTGTATCAAGAAGACAGTGGTGAGTCGGGCTGTGTTAGGACGAGCGTTGTCATGTTGTAAAACGTCTTTGGCGTTCACCATGAAGAGTTGCACATTAGGCCTAAGAATCTCGTCGACGGTTGCGTACGGTCTGATCGGAAATCCTAAGCAGCCCTAATATGGTTGAGGCAGTAGACGTCACAGTGGTGGTCCTATCCCGAAGGTGACGCAACCGGATGTAGCGATCTTGTGCGGCCATGGTCACACGAGGTCTGCCAGATCGTGAACAGTCACAAGTTGATCCATGTTGTTGGTGACGATTCCATAGCCTTGTGATGGTGCTTGGGTGGACATTCACAGCTCTGACAACATCTGATCGAGATTCGCCTGCTTCCAAGCGACCAATGGCGTTGTTGCGTTGTGCTTTAGTCAGTCTTGGCGTAACTGTATTGCATGTCGGTGGCTTAACTCTGAGCTATGGAAACCGAGAACCCGTTACTTTTATAGGGATTTTGCACATGTTGCACTTGCAGAACATGCAGATCTCTCAAACAACTATATTGGACAGGAATGCATATTGGCGAAAAATCCAATGTTTTTTTTCCGTTTTCAAAGTGCACAACTTTTATTGTCATTTTGACAATCAGTGCCTTAACGCGTCTAACATCACATACTCTGAGCTTTTAATGTTATTACATATATTTCTCTTTAAAACAACAAAAATATTCCTTTTGCGTTTCTATTTTTTGAAGAGTATATTTTTTACAACAATGAATTTGATGTTGGTGGTTAGAGCATTCAACTCGTAATCTGAAAGTCGCGGGTTCGAATCCCCGTCACACCAAACATGTTTGAACGTTCAGTTGTGGAGGCGCTATAATGTTACAACCAATCCCACTATTCACTGGTAAAAGAGTAGCCGAGGAGTTGGAGGTGGGTGGTGATAACTAGATGCCTTCCCTTTAGTCTTTTACTGCTAAAGTAGGGACGGTTAGCACAGATAGCCCTCGTGCCGCTTTGCGCAAAATCCAAAACAAACCCGATAAACCAATCTTTATTTGTGCGATTGCAGTTGCCTGGTGATAAAAAAAAAAGTCATTGGTAATTTTTGTTCACAAAAGTGTAACGACGCTAGGGGTTGATGTAATACACAATTGTCTTTGAAATAAAATCACCATAACGAAGAAATTTGCAAATGGTCACCTTAAACTAGTTAAAACAAATGTGATATATTAGATGGCACTCGAAACGACAGTGAACTCCCCTTACACATGTTACTGTTGATAGACTACATAAATACTTAGAATTTATTACAAAATATTAAAATATTATAGATTCATGATCGTATTTTTCAACCGTGCTATTGTTAATAGACTACATGAATACTCAAAATTTCTCACAGAAGATAAAGATATTATGCGACCGATGTTTTAATGTGTTAACCTGTTAAAGCTTCGGTTAAATTTCTAATCATTCATATACCGATGTGATTCAGTGCTTCTTCAGTTCCATATATAATATTCCAATATTTTCTTTCATTTTTATCATGAAAAACACCTGTAGAAATACACTTTGCGCGCATAAGTTAGCTTTAAACAAAGTGTGAATCCAATCTCTTACCCAATTCTAAGACACGTTTCTTTAGATCTATTGCTCACTAACTAGAGGTAGTTATTGTCCCAAATTTTAGTTAAATAATAGTTCATGTTTAAGACTGATTTTATTTGTTGACTTTATTTATAACTGTATACAAATATTTAATTTCTTTTACCTTGTTGTCTAGTTCTCTGAGAAATGTCATGTACAACAGAAATCACAGCAATCATTTCGACTACTCAACTCATCAAAGCAGACGTCACGGGTTTTCGACAGTGTTTGAGATTCTGAATTTAGCGCCATCTAGCGACGGTTTTCTTCACTGGCAAGTCATAGGAAACATCAGCGCCTTATCTGTCCGGCTAAACACCGTTCTTTGGGTGGGATCGGGAAGAATGGGACCGTGGCCAACTGGTAGACAGCGCTTCCGAGTGACAACATCTTACAATCCACCTTTTGTTCAAAAATCTACAAGGGTTAGCAATGGAAGCTGCTTAATGGGCATACCTTGTCTTCAGGTACGAACTAATCGTAAAGACGAGTTAGTAAGTATCTTTGCGGATTACGCACAAGGTAGAGCCGAGGGTGAGACCTACAATGTCACCTGCTGTTCTGGGATTACAATGGACCTCCTGACAGACTTAGCGCGTGACCTAGATTTCGACTACGACCTTTATTTAGTAGCTGACGGTATGTTTGGCACGAGCCGAGGAGGTGAGTACTGGAACGGTATCACAGCTGACCTCATCAGCGGTGCCGCTCACTTGACTTTCTCTTCCTTCAGTATCACTAGTATACGGTATCAAGTCATCGACTTCTCGGTCCCCTATTTTCATTCTGGGGTTTCTTGTCTTGCGTCTTCTAAGTTACACGATGTACCGCTGTCAGCTTTCCTGGTACCTTTCAGTGTTCATCTCTGGGTCGCTATCTTTGCTAGTCTCAACGTCACAGCTTTTGCCGCCGCCATTTATGAGTGGCTGAGCCCTTTCGGTCTCAATCCCTGGGGACGACAACGGACCAAAAATTTTAGCCTGGCCTCTGCACTTTGGGTTATGTGGTCGCTGCTCTTCAGTCACCTGGTGGCCTTCAAAGCCCCGAAATCTTGGCCCAACAAGGTTCTCATCAATCTTTGGGGATGCTTCAGTGTTATCTTCTTAGCGTCTTACACCGCCAACATAGCTGCTCTTTTCGCAGGCCTGTTTTTTCAGCTCCGAGTTGATGACCTCCATGATTCTAGTGTGAGTATCTGTGGGTAGTTATGTTTGTTACTTATATGCATGTTTGATTGTTCGTTTTTCAGCTTTGAGTTGATGACCTCCATGATTGTTATTGGTTATTAAATTTTTGACTTAAACATGTATTGTGGTTTATATTGTATGTAAAAATACTTCTCTTTTTAATAAATTAACTCTTTCTCTCCATCCAAAATTTTAGAACGAAATCTTAATTGAGTAAAAATGCAAGTCTGGTTGTGTATAAAACACAAGAATAGAATTAGAGTATTCATCGTTATGGAGTTGTGCAAATTAACTTTATCTTAAGAATTCGATAAGAACATGAAATAAATACTTCTATATATCACACTAAAATCATACATTAATACTTGGATCTTACAGTCAACTAGTTAAGAAGCATTTAAAAATTGATTGATTACTTTTTAGCATAAGACGAACGTTATATTCTGATACAAGCACTGTGCATACCCTTACAATTCCCTCGGTGGGCTCAGCAGATAGCCCAATGTGACTTTGCTATAAGAAAAAAAAACATAAAACACAATACCTTTGCAAAATATTGTCCCTAATAGTTCAGCAGGACGTCTTAATGTAAAAAGTGAATTTTGAAACACATAGTTGGCAAATCCCAGATCACACATTGTATAGTCTGGCGCTTAACAATAAACAAACAACTGAAAATATTATATTCCGATAAAAAAAAAAAACTTTAGTATTCACCTGCACAATAAATGCTGTGCCCCGATACACAATATTAGTCTATACATTTACAAAAAAACAATACATCCCGATATCACCGTATACCGTTTATAAGTGTTATATTCTGACACATTTCTCTGGTATTCACCTTTACAGGAAATAATATATCCTAACACAATACCAGCGTATATCTTTACAAGAAATTATATGTTCTCACACAATATCGTTATATACCTGTAGAAACCTGATATATTCCAACACAATATCAGCATATACCTATAAAAGAAATTATTTACGGAACCTGCAAGAGCCGTAAAAACAATTTACGTAATGTAAATTGGAATAACTGTTAATTAGTAGTACTTTAAAAACCAGAAACAACAAGATTAATGATCTAATCAGTCATTAGCTCCTCTTCAGCAGACTGTTAAAATCTGACAAAAAAATTTTTAAAAATTAAAATAAAGTCAGATATTATACCTGTGGTATAATTACCTTCTCATTAATCTTAGTTATAAATAAATTATCAGTGAAAAGGTATTCGTCATAAAACATTTACAGACGGGCGTAAGAGAAAGATGGCATCACTACATACATGAACGGTCTAAATATTTCAGAAAATTCATTAATTCGTCTAATAATCAGGGACATTTATTCAGTTTGTACATTATCTTCTGAATGCCATTGATCCTTCACCTCGACGTGTTATGTTTAAAACTGATAACTATTTAACAAACAATTATATCGCACAAGATATCAAATTGTAATAGTAAATTTTTCTTTGTTAGAATGAAACTTTTAAGTGGTTTCACATGTTAAAAATGTAATATTTCCAAGCAAATAAAAAATAATTACTAAAACCACGTTTCTTAATACAGTCATATCTGCTACAGCTGTAGCCGATGACGTTTAAAAATATTTTATTTTTTGTCTTTGAATCTTGGGTTCGAGTCTTGTTTGCTATCAGTGTTGATCTTTAGCGACGATATTAAAGTACACGATCACGATGAGTTAAAGCTTGTGTTTAATAATATGATTAGTAAGGATCGGAAACAAGCGGAAGTCTTGTTCGTTGCAACATGTGTTTCTGACACGGCTTTAACAGCTTTGTAAAACTTCCATTTAATCTATTTTTACATGTAGAACAATGTTTATAATGTGTGACAAGTTTTGTTTCTCATCAGTTCTCGTAAGTGACAAAGTAGCAGAAACATCATTATTCTTGCACTATTTGATAGTATCGATTTCAAGTTAAGAGAAAAAATAGATTTTTTCACCTTGTTCACTTATTGTAGTTTTTGTTCTTGATGATTTTTGTATTTGTAACTTGGACAGGAGTTAACCTAGATTTTAGTCAATGGATGATTATACAATGTAATTTGAAAATTGAATTACAGTTATTTTTAACCGACGTTATGTAGCTTATTACCTGCTTTTCAGTCCCTAGTTCAATGTAACTCATTACCTTATCAGCTGCTTCCCCATCTCTAGTGTAATCTAGTTCGTTACCTTATCAGCTACTTCCCATTCCCTGATGTAATGTAGCTCATTACCTTATCAGCTACTTCGGGGTCCTAGTGTAATGTAGCTCATTACATTATCAGCTACTTCCACTCCCTGGTGTAATGTAGCTCATTACCTTATCAACTACTTCGGGGTCCTCGTGTAATGTAGCTCATTACATTATCAGCTACTTCCCCGTCCCTAATATAATGTAGCTCATTACATTATCAGTTACTTCGGGGTCCTAGTGTAATGTAGCTCATTACCTTATCAGCTACTTCGGGGTCCTAGTGTAATGTAGCTCATTACATTATCAGCTACTTCCAGTCCCTGGTGTAATGTAGCTCATTACCTTATCAACTACTTCGGGGTCCTCGTGTAATGTAGCTCATTACATTATCAGCTACTTCCCCGTCCCTAATATAATGTAGCTCATTACATTATCAGTTACTTCGGGGTCCTAGTGTAATGTAGCTCATTACCTTATCAGCTACTTCGGGGTCCTAGTGTAATGTAGCACATTACATTATCAGCTACTTCCAGTCCCTGGTGTAATGTAGCTCATTACATTATCAGCTACTTCCACTCCCTGGTGTAATGTAGCTCATTACCTTATCAGCTACTTCGGGATCCTCGTGTAATGTAGCTCATTACATTATCAGCTACTTGCAGTCCCTGGTGTAATGTAGCTCATTACATTACCAGCTACTTCCCCGTCCCTAGTATAATGTAGCTCATTACATTATCAGTTACTTTGGGGTCCTAGTGTAATGTAGCTCATTACATTATCAGCTACTTCCAGTCCATGGTGTAATGTAGCTCATTACATTATCAGCTACTTCCAGTCCCTGGTGTAATGTAGCTCATTACATTATCAGCTACTTCCCCGTCCCTAGTGTAATGTAGCTCATTACATTATCAGCTGCTGCTCAGTCTTCTACTAATAATTTCTTGAACTTCTTCGTAGTATTTTTTCATCTGATAGACATTAATATTTTAACTCTTGTCTTAAGTTGAATTATTTGTATTAGTAAAACACATACAATAAATAACCCCTTCCACTTTTCCAGCTTTTAAACCAGCGTACTGGGGCTGCCAAGGGAAGTGCGGCCGAAGGTTACGTGTTTAACGAGAATACAAGACTTTGGCAGCATATCCAAAAATACGAAGTTGAGACACTAGAGAACGGGTTGGAAAAACTCAGGTAATGCTTTGTTTGTTTATTGTTAAGTGCATAGCCTCACGATGGCATCAAATCCCAATTTTTAGCGTTATAAGTTCTTTCTCAGACTTACCAATGAGAATATTCTGTTTAAAAATTTATTTCCTGTTCCATGTTAGCCTTTGTATTTATTTTTATTGGTTAACCATTATCTTGTGATCGGATTAGTTGCTCTGACATCAAATTTCTTTAGTGAAATCCCTAAAACTTCCAAAATACCCTTCAAGTTCTATTTTCTCTACCCTAATTCAAAACGGGATAAGTCAATTTGACCGACTTCCATTTTTAGATTTATAACTTCTTATTCAGACACCTCTGAGCCACAGGCGATAATATTCTGTTCAACAGTTATTTCCTGTTCGTTTTTTACTTTTGTTTTACAATAGAATACATGTGATTCTTTTCATTTTTAAGTTTGGCCTAGTAATGACGTCATTTAAGGAGACAAGTTCTAATATGAAAAAAAAGAGCGAATAGTACATAATTGAGAAAACTGTAATAAAACTATATATTTTTAAGAATTAAACTTGGAGCATTAACATGAGAAACGGAAATTTAATAAATATTTGCTAAGAATAAAATAAAAGTTTAAAGATATTGGTAGTTAATATGTTTGTTGTTAAGCGCAACATTACACATTTGGTTATCTACTCGTCATGGGTACTGAAAACCGGTTTTCTTACATTATTAGCCTTCATATCTGCTTCTCAGCTTCTTGAGAGAGCACGAATATTTCGGTCTTACCAAATATAGAAAACCAACTTTATTCTAAAGCTGTTTCTTCAGATGCTATCAGTGATATTTCCATATCAGTCAAAAGAATATCATGAATGAAGTTCCGAGTATACCGATAGGTGACGCTTATCCAGAAGTTTTTTTGTTTTTTTTTGGAATTTCGCACAAAGCTACTCGAGGGCTATCTGTGCTAGCCGTCCCTAATTTAGCAGTGTAAGACTAGAGGGAAGGCAGCTAGTCAGCAACACCCACCGCCAACTCTTGGGCTACTCTTTTACCAACGAAAAGTGGGATTGACCGTCACATTATACACCCCCACGGCTGGGAGGGCGAGCATGTTTTAGCGCGGCGCGGGCGCGAACCCGCGACCCTCGGATTACGAGTGCACGCCTTAACGCGCTCGGTCATACCAGGCCCTTATCCAGAGGAGCTGTTTGATTAAGAAAATAAAATTCATAAATCATTATCTCAAACAACATCATCAAATTTGAGCTAAAATTTAATTCAATGAAGATTGTTTTGATATTCAAAATGGCTGTTTTAAATAGTGCTTTAAGTTATTCCATTAGATTACTACAACGATTGTAACTATAACTATCTCTAACATGTTGGTATGACTTTGTAAATTATTTAAATTGTAATTTTGTTCATCATGACACTTTAACGTTATATATTTATGTGTAGAAAGGTAGTGACTTCGATAATGCTTTAAGTTTTTAAATTTAAGTAAAAATAAAGTTATGATAACATTAGAATGTTAATACAGAAATTAAAAATATAGCACAAGCTGATTCTTTACACACCTGGTACCGAATCTGTAATTTAATCCTATTAGTTTCAAGGAGTAAATACACACTTAGATATCGTGCCCGATAACTCAGCAATATGTTTGAGGGCATATAACGCTCAAATCCGGGTTTCGTATTGGTAGTTTCATTTTTACATGGACATGTACGCACAGGAGACAAATCGCATATACATACATGTGTGTGTCTGATTTTTATAAAGTATTTAAAATTTTAGTTTTTGGGGAAAATGAATTTAGATATAATATAGGAGTGTACTAATTATTATTATGTTTATTTATTCCCTTTGGGTCAGGAAACGATCGTTCTTTAATTTAGATAAAATGCCGCGTTGTTTTCACTTACTAAGTTTATACCTTCAGGCCTGCCTGGCATGGCCGAGCGCGTTAAGGCGTGCACTCGTAATCCGAGGGTCGCGGGTTCGCGCCCGAATCGCGCTAAACATGCTCGCCCTCCCAGCCGTGGGGGTGTATAATGTGACGGTCAATCCCACTATTCGTTGGTAAAAGAGTAGCCCAAGAGTTGGCGGTGGGTGGTGATGACTAGCTGCCTTCCCTCTAGTCTTACACTGCTAAATTAGGGACGGCTAGCACAGATAGCCCTCGAGTAGCTTTGTGCGAAATTCCAAAACAAAACAAAACCTTCAGGCCTGCCCCAGCGGTATGTCTGCGGACTTACACGCTAAAATCCGGGTTTCGATACCCGTGGTGGGCAGAGCACAGATAGCCCATTGTGTAGCTTTGTGCTTAATTCAAAACAACAAAACAACAACAACCTCCAGGCCAGGCATGGTCAGGTTAGTTAAGGCGTTCGACTCATAATCTGAGGGTTGCGGGTTTGAATCCCATCACACCAAACATGCTCGCCCCTTCAGGCGTGGGGGCGTTCTAAGTAACGGTCAATTCCACTATTCATTGGTAAAAGAGTAGCCCAAGGGTTGGCAGTGGACGATGATGACTAGCTGCCTTCCCTATTTTTACTTGGCAAAATTAGGAACGGCTAGCTCATGTAGCTTTGCGCGAAATTCAAAACAAACCAAACGATCTATAAAAATGTTTTGTGTTTTTTATGCACAGGCCATCGTACTCATACTAAGTTATATGTATATATCATTTATATATACAATGAAATTATCTTTCTCCATAAAACTTCGAAATTGTTCTTTTTGTAATTATCTTTGGAATTTCTTTTCTTTTAGTTGTGTCATAAATGTTAAAATTTATCGTTTTAAACCAGTCTAAGATGTATAAAACAGCTATCTCATCAAATGTTCTCGACTCTTTGAGAACTCATTTTATATTAGGTTCCATTTTCTTATTTGAAATGTTTATTGAGAAAAACGAGATAAGAAATAGATATCAAATTTACTACAGAGAGAATAATATTTAATAATATTAGATAAAACTTTGCAGCAATCTGCAGATATCTTGAAGCATAGAGCTAACAGATTTTTACCTTTTAACAGAGAAATATAAATAGATGAGCTAATTTATGTTTCTAGCTGAAAAGCTTTGTTTGCTTGTTGTCAAGTGTATAGCTACGTAATGGGCCATCAGTTCGCTGTCCACGGCGGATGTTGAAACTCGGGTTTTAGCCTTGTAACTCCACAGTGATAGCTGTACTCAAGATTTTAGAAAATACCCATGTAATGATCTAATATAGCAGACCAGCATGTGTTTGTGTGTTTTCTTATAGCGAAGACACATCGGGCTATCTCCAGAGCCCACTGAGGGAAATCGAACCCTTAATTTTAACGTTGTAAATCCGTAAACATACCGCTGTACTAGCGGGGGCAGCAAATTAAGAGCTAAATAAGCCTATTAAGTGTAAACATTATAATCATCAGATTTGTACTTTTTAATATTCGTCACTTCAAAGAAAAATCATTTTTGTAATTTAATAAGTTTTAGAATAAAATATCGAAAATTTATATCACAAAACTAAGTTGACTGTATATGTTTTTTATCTCAAATCAGAAATGGTGAACTCGATGTATTAATTGGAGATACCGCAGTCCTTGATTATTTTCGTGGTAACGAACCGGGATGTAACCTACATCTTTTAGGAGACCCAATCTTCGATGATGCCTATGCAATCGGTATGCAAAAGGGATTTCCTTTGAAGGTAATTTTTGATGTTTTTAATTTCACTGAAAACTGAAGGCACGAAACTACACTGAAACGTATCTTTAACAATGGGCTCATGTTGTTTTTAATGCAATGCTACACAATTGGCTCTTTATGCACTCTCTTCATCACAAGAAATTGAATACTAGATTTCTGCGCTGTAAGTTCGTAAGTTTACTTCTGGTTTCACCAGATAACAGCAACGAGTGATTATAAAAGTTTTATTCAACAATTAATAATTAATAGTGTCTTAAATGAACAACTAGTAAAAGTTATAGAACAATTAAAGACTCTTAATAAAAATAAGTGGTTGGTAATATTTTTTTAGCAGAAAGTAACTAAAAGTGTCTTGCCAAATAAAGAGAAGTGATACAAGTTTATTGAACAGTTAGTAACTTATAATGTCTTACCAAAAATTGGTGACTTCCAAGATTTTTTTTAACAATAAGTAACCCAGTGTCTTACCAAAAATGGGTGACTGGTAATATGGTGTAATTTCTAACATCTTAATTGTGATAAGGCATGTTAACGTTCCACGCTTTCAATAAAAGATACAGAAATGTCTCTTAGTAATAATTTAAATCTATTTTATCTGATCTTCAGAGCAAAGCAGTATTTACTCGTTACACAATAATTGGCATAATGATAGCCAACAATGTTAAATAGCTTATGATTAATAAATACAATAACAGTGCGGTTGTTATGGCGTGGACGCCTTTCTCAAGCCAACGAAATATGGTTATAATTAAAGTACTTGTAATCAGACATTAGTATTAGGTTTATTACATATTTAACACTGCATTCTGCATATAAATTCTCAGGGGTTTTGAATAATTAAAAGAGTGTATAATAATAATGTTCCAGCCACACTATACATGCTGTGTCCATTGTCGACAACACGTTTCACTCAATCCAGAGCTCATCGAGCTATCTGGGACGCAACAAATACTGCAGTTGAGAGTATGTCATGCCTTAATAACGACTCTGATGTTGTCATTAAAACACAGATGTCCTTTACTGGGTCAACAGTAACCCTACATTCGGTATTCAATTCCTCGCGTTGAAAAGTGAACGTAGCCATTTTCATATCTTTGAACTAAAAGAACAACAACACACATAAAATATCTAAATATGCTTTATCGAACTCTACAATAGCTTGATATTAAAATATTTTGAAGTTCCTGTTTGTGGCATATCTGAATAATCCCAACAAGAAAAACAATCCGGCATTCAATGTGGCTGTACATTCCCTTATGAATATTTAAAAAGTTGCATAAAGATAAGCATTAATCAGAATTTGTTTGTTTTGAACTTCACACAAAGCTACACGAGGGTTATCTGTGCTAGTCATCTCTAATTTAGCAGTGTGAGACTAGAGGAAAGACAGCTAGTCATCACCACTAACCGCTAACTCTTGGGCTACTCTTTTACCAACGAATAGTGGGATTTACAGTCACATTATAACGCCCCCACGGCTGAAAGTAGGGCATGTTTTGTGTGACGGGGATTCGAACACGCGACACTCAAATTATGATTGGAGTGCCTTAATCACCTGGCCATGCTGGGCCATTAATCGGAAGCAAAAAGACATATAAATAGAAGTATCTTTCTTAGTATCTTTCTTGACTAGTGGTTACTCCTACTGACCCCTCCCACCACTGGCAGAATGATATGTTACGGACTTACAATGCTACAAATTGGGTTTCGATACTCGAGGGGACAGAGTACGGATAGACCATTGTATGGCTTTGTGCTTAATTTCAAAAAAACTCCTACTGACATAAATATCATCGAGTAATTTCTGACTAATGTCATTCATAATTACATAAATAGAAAAAGCTTTCTCTTTGTGAATTTTGACCTGGACTCATCCTACTTTCATGAGCCATGACATTTCCGATCTATGCTGTGGTTCCCTACAAAATTTCCTCACCTAGAAATTGTTTTTCTCCACATTTTACTGTTTTGTTTCTTCGTTTTTCAAATTATGTGATATATCATTTGCATATCTGCATAGTTTTATCATTTTCAGTGTTTTCTTTATTTTTCTACTCTACTGCTGTTTCTTCATTATTTACTCTATATGTATCATTACTTTATTCCATCCAACTTCGACTCTAACTTTTCTGCGAGTCACTATTAGGCTTAGTGTTCTATGACAATACTCCAACTTTGATGTCTTGCTTCAAAGGTGATCCGTTATGTGTTCCGTAGTCAGTGAGTGTGTGAGAACGCGCTCGTGCTAGCATTCATTACCCAGAATTGGCTGACTTAATTACCATAATTTATGGTACGTTAACTGGAAAATGTTCAACGACATACTTTGGTTATTTTGTTTTAGGGCTTTTGTCTAGTAAAACACCCTGAAATAGGCACATTTCCATTTTTTTTTAAAAATAACCTTTTAATTCAAAGACATGACTGCTTAATAATGAGTTAAATAACCCAGTTTTGCCTTCCACAAAACAGAATATTGAATTACCATCCAATAACGTCATCACTGGAGATTTAACAACAAACGAAGCAAGACAAAGGAACAGTATTTAACTTTGTTTTCTATACAGTTTTTGCTTCCTTAACAAGTACCCTTACCTAATTAATATAAAGTGTTAAACTAATAAATAAATACCCTACTTTCGTAAGACCACATCTTTGTAAAATTCAAAATCTCCTTATTCCCTCTATAGGATGCAATTTCTGACTTGATTCTTCGTTACAATGAGTTTGGATACATTGATCAACTTCAGCAGAAATGGTATGGTAGAGTGCCTTGCTTTGGATCCTCAGTTCACAGTCCGACCAAGCCCATGGGCCTTAGTATCAGAGCTGTAGCTGGAGTCTTCATTATGCTATTAGTGGGTCTTCTTGTTGGCATTTGTATCTTATTGATGGAACATCTTGTGTTTCGATATGTACTACCCAAACTGAGGGAAGGGCCTGAGGATGCAAGTTGGAGAAGTCCTAATCTCATGTTTCTTAGTCAGGTAACTAGCAATATCTTCTTAATATAAAGATTCATTTTAAAAGCTCTAAAACAAAATAGCAAATACAGTATGTTGATTCAAACATTTAAGTGTTTTCAATAGTAATCAAAGGCCATGTGATATATTTAGTACTTTAAAACTAAGAGAATCAATAATTATTATTGGTGTAATCATTTTATCTTTGAAACAAATTATTGTATAATTTCATGTTAACTTTTGTATATCTTATAAAACAATCAAATAAAGAAAAGGTATTTTAAATCAACTACTATGTAAAGAAAATATGTCTGAGGTGTTCCTATTTTCGCCATTACATACTCTAGAAGTATAACTTTTAAGATAAGTTTGTGTACTTAAAAGAAACATTTTTCTTTAAAACAATTAACAGAAATAGTAGTAATCAAAATATCATAAATATTACTATCAATCCTACTAATTACTTCTGGGGTCCCATATGCATTCTAAATAGAAAGTGAGTGATTTTCAAATAAGTTTTGTTTGGTAAGCTCTTTACATCAAGACCAAAAATGCATTACTCAATATGACACACAATGGATCTCCATCTGTAGTAAATCGTGTTAAAAAATGGTAATTTGTATCGTTTCTCAAGTGTCATCCATAAATTTAAAACAATTTTAGATGTTGAAAAGGTACTATATAAGCTATAGAATATTTTATATACCAGCTAGTCTTTATTATGGGAAAAATAAACGTTTTACTGATCAAGGAAAATCTACCTGTCGAAAAGAGTAAGACTTTACACGTTATTTCTTCTTTGTAATGCGATTTATCAACTTATTTGATTCCACACGTTTTTTTTTAATTCTCATGCATAAACAAGCTAATAGATGGCAGAACGGTCAATATAAATCTCGAAATAGTGTAATATTCTTCATTAACTATAATGGAAGCTGACCCAGAGAAATACGTTTCATAAAGCCTCACACGATAACGTTGAAGATGACGTTACATAAACCAACATGGACTTAGTAAGTTTAAAGGAATGAGTTTAATTTTAGTTCTATTTTTATACTTGTATATCTAATATATAAGTCAGTAAGTATGGTAAAGAATAAATGTGAATAGAACCAAAACGTTGAGTGTAGTTTCGTGTGATCGTACATCAGAACACTAAACCGATAACTATTTAGTTTTATTTGATCTCGTGCTTTGTTTAGTTGATTACTATCAAAACAGTTTAACAAAACAAATACATCTTACATCTTCAACCATGAGGGCTGGAAACATAAAACAAAAATAATGTAATTTAGAAAAGAAAAACTAACGTATTTCTTTACTATTCAAAAACGTATTGTTGTTTTTTCTGTTGTAAATGAATGTAGAATTGTTAAATTAATAGTGAAGTGCAACAAAGTATTACATTCGAGGTTGTATTCTTTGCGGTGAACACAACAAATAGCTTAATATGGATTTGCTACAAAACAATCAATCTTTCCAAGTCAATAACATTATGTAACATCCGTAGTTTCCAAGCCAAGTTTGTACTACTACTATTCTTCACAGCTTTATTTTGCCGTCAAATGACACAAACAAATAACCAATAATAAGTTCTTCTTTAGTATTTATATACATGCATACATATATTATCATCAGAACGTTTTGTATTGAATGACAGTTGTCCGAAAACAAAGAGAAGTTTATTTTGGTCAAAATATGAAATGTGATGATATATATATATACGACGTGTTTGAACTAAGTTGCTTCCACTTTGCGTAGTGTTATTTGATTTAGTAATTTATGGTAAATGATAGTTATTATGG
Organism: Carcinoscorpius rotundicauda; assembly: GCA_011833715.1. Classification (NCBI taxonomy): domain Eukaryota; kingdom Metazoa; phylum Arthropoda; class Merostomata; order Xiphosura; family Limulidae; genus Carcinoscorpius; species Carcinoscorpius rotundicauda. Next base: position 51,467,696 of record CM022399.1, on the reverse strand, counting down.
CTCAAGGTTTATATCATCGTTTGACTAAAGATACAGCTAGAAAACAGTCTGATCAGCAACTATTATTGCACAATCAATTTCAGGCGATACTTTGCAGAATCAAACTGAGAATTAGAATGATGAATAATGAATTTGTTGCTTAAGATTATTTGCTGGAAGTATCTCGGTCTGATAATACAAAGCTTTAGATGATTCCAGTACGAAACTTTGTCAAACAAAATTATCTATACATGTATATATATATATATATATTTATATACATGATGAGAAAATATAAAGTTAGTTTAGAACAAACACCTGTAACATTTAGCACAATATCAGTGTTTCTACAGTAATTTTCAAGTGCTTACGATCAAGTAAGATTTACTGTAATATGGTATAGTAAAATCCACTACATCAGTACGAAAACATTTTATTCTAATAAAATTTTGTGTTTTGATAGTAGTTATGGTGTCCTCAAAAGGCTTAAATGTTTTTTTCTTAGTTTAAAATTCGTTAATGCTCTAAGAAAAGTATTAATAATCTCCTAGTGTCATGAGGGTTTAATGTAGGTATTATTAATGCATTTATTTTTTAATTTGATGTTTTATGATTGTTTGGTTGTTGAATAACAAGAGAATTTTGGGCAATTATTTCATTATTTAATAGGTAAAAATGCCCCCCAGTGGCTCAGCGGTATGTCTGCGGACTTACACGCTAAAATCCGGGTTTCGATACCCGTGGTGGGCAGAGCACAGATAGCCCATTGTGTAGCTTTGTGCTTAATTCAAAACAACAACTAATAGGTAAAAAAAATATATATGTAAGTGCTGCCATCTCTTAAGGTATTAAGCAACATACTCCATTTAGAAACTTTTAGTAACATTGAAAATACGAATAGTCATTTGTGATATTGTTATTTACCAATGCGATGTTTTACAATAATAAATGTTTCATGTCAGACACAACTTTTTAATATATCACTTACAGCGTTTTTAGTTTAACTAAAACAATGACAATTTGAAGAAAATGTTTCTTTGTAATTACTTTCTTCAAAATTCTGGGAATTCAAAATGTTTGTACTAAAGCAACAGTACAAGAACAAAGACTTATACAATAAATTGAAAACCTACCATAATTTTACAGAATTTATCGTAAATCTTTTTAGAGGAGAGATAATGGGCTTAGAACTAATTGAACTTTAGCTTTTAGCAAAATAATACTTAAAAACAAACTAATTTGAGCACTATACAAATCGGTCAATCTCTTGAATTCAGAAATTATATCGATTCATCAACACTGTGGAGCTTGTGTCCCCACACCATTCAGCCAAAGAAATCGCCAGCAACCTTCGAGAAGGTCAGATCTTTAGTCTATTCCAGAAGAGCGTGAAAAGAGTGAGTAATTACATCAAATCAGATCGAGTTCTAAGTAATCGGAACACATCAGTTCGTGCACATTTCCGACGAACATTGGATAAATTTTAAAAAAATGTTACGTATTCAGAAGTAGTTGTTAACATGAGAGATACAATTAGTGAAACCATTTATTGTCCAATTAACTTTGCTGTAAGAGATTACTGTTTCAATGTAAACAGTTATGATGTTTTGCTTTACATCGAAAACTGCTAAATGATATTAAATCGCTTTCCACGAAATTACAAGAACACAAAAGAAAAAATAAGTTCTCACCAATATTTTTAGAGTGTAACTGTCCAGATGGCGCCTATAATAAGATATATTAATAACATTTATTTATTTTTAACTGCTTAATATCTGAACCGGCTCTTTAGAAAGTTTTCAAGTCATAAATGTCAGTTTTAGGTCACTTTGTGTTTATTTTTAGTGATAAATGGATCGCTTTTCATCCAGGTCTCGTTTGTTGTTGTTCTTTCTAGGTTATCAACCATTAATCATTGTTTTGGGAGATAGATCTCTGAATGTACATCAAAACATACATTTCTCGTGACATATGTGATGTCGATAAATACTTAAATCTCGTAAACGAAGTTTATAAATCACACATTTACCACTAGAGGAATTTTTATTATCTAAATATGAGACATTATAAAGCACTTCCAAACACTAATTTTTCTCAAGTTTTCAATTAACAAAATGTGTAATAATGCTCCATAAATATGTGGCTATTCTCTTATAGCAAATTTGTATCTTTGTTTCCAGAAAGCAAAAGAAGACTTAAGAAGGAGAAAAAGTAAATCTCAGTTTTTCGGAGTCATCCAAGAAATCAGGAATGTGTAAGCATCATAACTCATTGAACAACTAAACACTTTGATATTTATATATAAAGTGAATTTTTTACTATTATAGCGTGAACATGCAACATGGGTTAACTGCGTTCTGTTCACTGCGGGGAATTGAGCCCCGGATTTAAGCGTTGTAAATTGTTAACCTTTTCGCTGACACATCGGTAGACAGCAAATGAGCTAAAAACAAAATTAGGTAGAAATTCATGTAAATGACCAAATGTATTTCGAAACGCTGCTTTCTATCAAATCTTAAGATGTTCGCTTATTGTCAGACAAATTTATTAATCTTATAAACTTAGCTGTATTTATGTTGCTTGCACTTTATTTATATATATAAGATAGATCTTATTCAAGTAATTTATTCAAATATCCATCTTAATACTTAGTAATTTATTTTGTTGTTGTTTTGCTGTTATTTTCTTATCTTAACATTTTGTTCTCATGTTCTGAACAATCTCTTTATTCGTTTTCTTATCAAATTTAACTACACTCAGTTAAATCTTGAAAATTAAATTACAAAATTGTAATCCCCTTTGCTGTTTCCCATATAATGTTGATCCATCATTTATCGGTGATATAACAGTCTAGGACTGTGCAGGACGTTTGTAAATGCATTTGTTACATTGCATCTATAATTTTTTTAAATTTCTTCCTGCAAATGAAATTACTTTATTATTATAAAAAAGAAATAATTATGAACACGCGCGTGCAATACGGAATCAGAAGTCACAAACAACTAGTATTATTTGTTTGTTTGATTTTGCGTAAAGATATACGAAAGCCATTTGTGCTGGTGCTCCCTAATATTGAAGTGATGAACTAAAAAGAAAGAAGATAGCCAAAACTACCCTACGCTAACTTTAGTGTTTCTCTTGTTAAACCAAATAGAAAGATTTTGACCGTTACTCTTTTAACGCACCCACTGTTCCAACGTACGGAACATGACTTTCGTTTTTGTCCGTAACGGGACGCAAACCACGGAATCAAATCCGCAATCCACCAAGCTAATCACTGGGTCGTACTTACCCCAGGATAATCAGCATGGCCAAGCGGTTAAGGCACTCGATTCGTAATCTGAGAGTCGCGGGTTCAAGTCCCCATCACACTAAACATGCTCGCCTTTTCAGCCGTGGAGAAATAATAGTGTGATCGTCAATCTCACTATTTTTTGGTGAAATAGTAATCGAAGAGTTGGCGGTAGGTGGTGATGACTATCTGTTTCTTTCTAGGATTAGGTTGCTAAATTATTTTGTATGGGAGCTATTTCATGCTTCTATTCAGTTTGTCAATATATATTGTCCAATACTATTACAAACGTCCTGTATTACACCCTACAATGAAACCAGATTGTCTAATCGCCTTTCGACTTTATTTTTTTGCATAAATCTCTACAGTCTTAAACTGTTCGAATCGGAATATTTGTAAAACCATGATTTGGGTGTCCAGTCTTCTTAGTAACACATTTCGAGTAATAACACGCCTATTAAGACCACGTTGTGCTTGTAAGTTCTTATTGTTCTCGAGATGACATCCACAGCTAAACTTTAAGCAAAGTGCGTGTCTTTAAATACTTAACATCACTTTTGGAAAGTTTCTGTTTTCTACTTCGACTCCTATTACTAATATTGTCACTTCCACGCCTCCTCTTCAGAGCCTTGCACACGTCCAATGATAAAACAGAATATCGCCAAAGTTTGATTTATACACACTTTTAATTTCAGATTTCAGTTATGGATGACATAGATCGTCATGCTACTGGTACTGGGAATAATAGAACTGCCTGGACATGTATAGCCATTCTGATTAGGTGGAATATGATTGATCACAGTATGAATTATCAGCACCTAAACGTATCCTGGTGCCGTTCATTTTTACACGAAAAAGCGGAGATATTCCCATAACATTTGACCTTTTAGCTTTTTTTTTTAATTATTTCCAATAGTTTGTATGTTTTTCTGAACATTCAATATTAGCAAGAGTCTTCAGTACGAAAAGTTGGTTTGTAATCCAACTGATGTTTTATTTTTAAACTTGTAATTTATGCCTTGTTTATTGTTATTATTAATTTTGCCTTAGTATCATAGAACTATTTACTGTTCATAAAAGAAAACTGTTAAACCTCATTATGTTTAAACCTAAGGATACAAACAGTATTAATTTAGTTAAATATTAAACAAAAACGTATATATTATTCATGAAGAAAGCAAACGAAGATGTAATGTCATAACATCTTTGTTTCCCACGAACTTATCTCTGATGGTAAATATGCCATCTGGTGCACTCGCTTCGAATTATTAATGGACGTATTTATTCTGCTTTGGTCATTTTAGCTTCACAACATATTTCTAAATTTCAATTCATTTTGTTTGTATGTTTTTTTTTCCAATTAACAGTTCCATAAGAATCATAACAACATGTCGGTGAGTTTCAAAATAATGTTTAGTTTTCTGGTGAATAACTATATGAGAGTATCCATAATATATTTATATATTTGTAATTTTTAGACCAATAATTACGTGAGGATTCTCATAATATTTCTTGTTGCAGTCGTTTAATTTTTCAGTGATTAATTAAACATAATCCACACTACAAGTACAAAGGTTTCAATTTCTTTTTAACTATTATATGGAAATTTCGATCCTCTTTCAGAATCTATTATAGTTAAATAATAAATATTACATATTCTAAAACTGAGAAAATAGTTTAGTATCTTTCACTTTAACTCTCAGTAACTGAAATTCGAAATGAAAAATCAGTAAGTTTTTTTGTTATATAAATTAGTTTTGTTTTAAGTGGTTTTGTTAGTTTTTCACCAGCTAGACTAGAAAATACCTCAAGTTTACTGGCTTTCGTCTTGAAACAGTGGAATCCAATCTACCTTTATATGGAAAATTATATTTGATTTCTTTTGTATTTATTTTTAATTTGAAACAACCTTCCCTTCACACCCTCAAGCATATATCAGAATCATGATACTGGGTCCGAAATTAAGGAAACATTACAAGTGACCAATCTTATTTTGCATTCTGGTTACAGTTATTAACAAACCTTTGGAAATATCAAAGGTCCTATTCATAACTAACTAACATGAATTCTGTGACAGACAGGACTGCACAACTTCTGTCATCCCTAAGTGGCTCAGGTGTAAGCTTGCAGGCTCGTGATGCTAAAAACTGGATTTCAACAAAAATGGGCACAGCACAGATAGTTCGCTGTATAGCGATGCTCTTAACAAGAATTGGATAAAAAAACCATTCCAAACAACGATTGTTTTACAAAGTAGTTTTGTAGCCCACCAAATATTATATATACGGGAAAGAAGACTGTTTTACTTTCTGTTTATACTGTTTATTGCCACCCCAATGGCTCAACTATCAGTCTGAAAGCTTATAATGCTAAATATCTCGATTCATTACCAAACATATGAACCTAGTTTACTCATTATACATACAATGAGCATATTTATTATTTTCTGCACAATAAGAAATGGCAAATATTTGTTTTATCCTCAACATTATGTACTTCTATAACAGGTATGTAAAAATATTTCATTCATTCAAAATATTTCAATTTTGCCTAATTTTGATGCCACGTAAATATTTCTAGAAATTTTCTAGTATCTCCAATATTTGTCTAGCAGTTAAAAATACGGTACACGTATCCTTCCCTTGTTAGAATGAATGGGAAAAGAAAAGTTTAGTGTACGCAATTTTGCAAAGTTTAAACACCTAGAACGTGAAATCTTCTTTAATTAGTATTCAAAATAGCTTACGTTTCGTCATTATTCACTGGGTTTCTTTACTCGTGGTGAGAAGAGCACAAACAACCCATTGTGTATCTTTGTGCTTAACTTCAAATAAACGGAAAAGTTTCTTCGGTTACTTTCCACAATTAAAGTGTTATCTGGCGCCAGTGCTGCTTTAAGTTCTTTTTCACACATTGCCATTCTTAATTAAAGGTTACGCACTTCGCAATCTCATATAATCTACTTTGATGTTGTAATATTATCAATACCCTGATCTGAATATTATATGTTTGTGGATGTTCCTGCTCTTTAAAGGTCGAATTAAAATATAATGATTAAGTATAAATGCGTTTGGGCCCGGCATGGCCAAACGTGTTAAGGCGTGCGACTTGTAGTCTGAGGGTCGCGGGTTCGCATCCCTCTCGCGCCAAACATGCTCGCCCCTTTTAGCTGTGGGGGCGTTATAATGTGACGGTCAATCCCACTATTCGTTAGTAAAAGAGTAGCCCAAGAGTTGGCGGTGGGTGGTGATGACTATCTGCCTTCTCTCTAGTCTTACACTACTAAATTAGGGACGGCGAGCACAGATAGCCGTCGAGTAGCTTTGTGCAAAATTTAAAAAACAAACAAAAAGTAAATGTGTTTGATTCATGTAACCCACAAAAATACGTGAGAATCGTTTAATATTTAGGATAGTAAAAAAACATTTGTTGCATCACTCACGTTTACGCACTTTTCTTGGTTTCTGTCATTTTTACGAGATTTTACACTGTGGAAGTGGCAGAACTAGTGTAAAACTTTTATACACATTCTTGTGTAACCTGTTTCATATCTCATTGATACGTCTTTATTAACAAACCACCCGAAATAAAGATATTACAGTAGATTGTCAACAAATACATGGCAAATATGAAAATGTTTTATGAGAAAGTAAATCTAAATTTAAAGATAATGTTACTAATTTAATTGACAAATCATGGTCAAAGACTCTGTTTCTTGTTTAATATTTGATTGTTCCCCTCTGGCCTAGATCGACACCATTGTGGCATAGAGTGCACAAGGAATTGAATGTAAGCAGAAGTGAGTTTGTAATTCTCCACTCGGATTAGATTAGGGCTTCCTGTGGTTCAAGGTGCGTCTCAGTTTCCTTCCTTGCAATTTGTTACCTATTATATTCCATCAATCTTTCGATAGGGTTGAGATCTGAACTGTTGTCTGGTCACCATAGTGTCTATATCCATTTCTATGAAGATAGTCCTTCACCTGAAACAATGAAATAAAACTACGTAGAGTAAAATGTTCTCTTTATTTGAAATGTACTGTCTAGAGTGTATGAATGTTACTAACATTTGTAGTCCTGTGGCACGGAGCAAAGACATTCTGGAACGTGTACTGGTCATTTCCACTGAAGGGATCTCTAATTGTTGGGCATAACTGTGACTTTGCAATCTCTGTGTATCCTGTACTTGTCGATATTTACACTGTCTTTCACAAACTTCAGACTACTCACACTCTGCTAGGGGTGCATTCCATGTCATCTGATGTTGAAGATGCTTCGCAGTTTACTCAAACACGTTGAATGAAACTTTTCTACATCGATATCGTACAAAGTACATCCCATCAGAGTCGCATTTGCTGAACTGTGATGGATCCGAGAATATCACCTTGATCTACTTTGCTGTAGTCTATAAATCGTGACCTTTGGTCCTGTTGAACCTCACCTTGTTGATGAAGAGACGTTTATTTCTTAGCTGTCTTGCTAGGAACTGGCTGAATACGGTAAACACCGTACGGTACACATAATGAAAGTGATCCCCAAGCTTCCTTGTCATGTTTTTTAAGATCTGTGGATGACAACAAGTGTTTGGGATCATGTATTTTATGACACGATTTTCATCTGATGTAAAAGCTTTTTACTACCTCTTCCTTTCCGATGCTCCACACAGCAAGTATCTCCATATCTCTACACTCACCTGATCAGAGTAGAATTAATTCTTCTAGTAATCTGCCTTGTATGAACTTTATTTTTACTCAAATAAAACAATGACTATTTTTGTTTTTGTTTTTATCGTGGAATTAAATAGCAATTAAAATAACTACTGATGAAATATCCAGACAGTTTTCAAAGCTGTTGATAGTAAACAATACTGCATCAGGCTTTTTTTTATTTGGACTATTACCACGTTTATTTAGTTTTTAATTAATGAGCAAGCTTTTGGCTAAATTACCTAAGTCTTCTGCAGGTACGGGATGTTTAATTTTTTTTTTAAATTAAACAAAGACATAGGGATAGTTTCCTTAATACAAATGCTGCATCAATTATGAAACACATTTATATCATAAGTTATACTGAATAAAAAGTGTTTAGTGGAGATAAGTTCAGTTGTATTCCAAATGAATAAAATGATAGAATGTAAGTCATTGAAATTGCGTCATTTTTCTATGTTTAAGTGATATCACCAACTGTTTGAGCTAAACTTAAGTGTGTTTTGATCTAAAAACAAACTTTAGGTATTAGCACAGTTTTTAATACTTCAGAAAAATTTTCTTGTATCAAATACCAAATTTGTCTTACTAAATACGTATATATTTTTATCCTGCAGAGTTCATCAAGACCAGGAACGTCGAATTCTAGCCTCAGCCAATGACCTTGTTTCATCAACATCTACAGAAAATACACCTTCAGAAGCTACGCCCCTTGACGATAACTCGAATGACTGCAGGATAGAATGTAATAAAATACCGGCGGCCTCACTTTTAGAAAACAAAGTGATGTCAGAAGATAGTGGTCAACAAAAACAACTGCTCATGAGTTCAAGAAAACTGGCCCAATCTTTTCCTTCTATGTCTATTCCTCAACCATCAAACACCAATGTTTCATCTTCCAGTTCTCCAAGAACATCTTCCTCTTCTACGTTTCCTTCCTTGTCTCATCTTCACGATCGTGTTTTTAGTTTTAGTCTGAATGATCTTTCTCCAAACTGTTCAAAATATTCTCAACAAAGAAAGGTCGCTGATAGGTCTATCAAAAGGCCGTGTTCTTTTTCAGACCTTAGAACTCTGAAGACAAGGCCACGGCCAGACGACTTAGATGCTTCAGATATGAAATTTCATCCCAACTACAGAAACTTTAATTTGTATCTTTCAAGCTATGAAAAATATAAGCCTATTCATTTTCTCCAATATTCCATTGACGACCAACAGCTCTATTCCTTGTCCAAGGAAGAAATAATTTATAGATGGCGAACCACAGAACGACAGATGTTAAACAGATTAAGAGAAGCTTTGAAACAAAAGACAGAGTTAGAAGAAAAGCTTTCATATCTTAAAAAAACGCTTTTACAACCACCTTGAAGCATCATGGGATTAATACTTTGGCAAAAATTATCTTGGGAAAAGCTCGTGAAAAATCGCTAGTTTGGAATGAACAACATAAAAATCATTTTGGCTTAGAAAACTTGTTATATTTGTAGCCTGAAATCTAGTGATAGGGAAGAACGAGCATGGATGGTTACTGACTATTTATGATATAACACTTAAATTGAAGGTTGACATAAGATTAAAGTGCTATGGTATAGGATCATATTAAATATTATTTCACTATTAATAATTTTATAGCTCTGCCAGTAAATCTTCTTTTTGTTGACATAATATAGATTCTAAAATTCTAGAATGACAAAAAAGAAGAAAAACAGTTATGCTTAATCAGTTTCTCCTGGAAATGGTTTAGTAATGAATGGTTTTAAAAAAATACTGCTAGACTTTAATCTCAGCTTATTTGACCTTTTTTTTAGGTGGTGTTTTGGAAAAGACATTAGCTAATTATTCAAAATAGCAGTTTCGTGGTTAGTTTACTTGGAGACTACAGTATTTACTGCATTAGTTTGGTTGTTTACAATTACAGCTTACAAGATTTAGACTGAATAGTTATATTAATGTCAATGACATAACTTTATATATATATATTAGTATAACCTAGAATAGCTGTTATAGGTTAGAAGTGCTCTAATTTGTTTGTTTGTTTAACGGACAGACAGTCTAAGTAATATATTTTGCAAACATTTCAATTGCTGTCTCTAACAGGCAGTTAATTAACTGATGTGTTTAACAAGTAGTATAATTGGAGTTCTAACAGACAGATTAATTAGTGTTTTAAAAGACAGTTTGACTGGTATATTTAGCATACACTTTAATTGGTACCTTTAAGTTTGGCTGGTATGTTTAACATACAGTTTAATTGGTATCTCTAACAAACAGTTTAATTAGTGTTTTAATAGGCAGTTTGTTCGTATATTTAACAGACTCGTTGACTGGTTTTAATATACATCAGCAAAAAATTTGTAAGACCTTGTTGCAACACAAGGATTATTTTATGTAAAAGTTATTTGACGTAGTCTAACTAAATTATTGACTTGCATTAAATGTCACTGAGTTCATAATAACTATTAACAGTTTATTGTTAACAAATTTCAAGTAAGAAATGCAGATTTTTTTAGCATTTTAAATATTATTCCTCTTATTGGAAACAATAATTTAAATAATTTATTGATAAGCTTATGAGGTACACACCGTGCAGAAACAGTTAGAATAAAATATTGTTCTCTCTATGCAGCTGACATCTTTAGGGTTAGTGAAACTACTCGTCACATCAGTGGTAACACAGCACTGCCATTAACATAGTTATCATGTAGTGCTAACTTATAACATTTTCAATTTACTTGTTTAATAAGAAGTTTATAAAAAGAAAGTTTCAAGCGATAGTTTCTTCCTGTTAAATTTATATAAGAACTGATAAAGGTTTCTAAGGAAAAGTTTCGTTTAATTCTTGTTATTAACTTTACGATATTAAGACCAATAATAGTTTGTTTCCAATTGTACAACAAACTAAAGACATTTATAGTGTAAAAATATTCAGTGTACAGCAAAATGGTAAACAAAACAAACTGTAGAAAACCTTGTAAACTATAGAAAAGGATATTTATTTAAAAGAATGCATCTCTTGGAAAACTAGCTTGTTATCTAAAAATTAAGTGTTTTTTAGTAAAGTACTTTAGCAAGTTTTAAACCATATATAATCTCTTCTTGATTGTCTTTGGACATCAATATATTGTCACATCTAACATGGTATAATTAACCTAAGGTTTCATGAATGTAGAATGAGAAGGATTTAAGAATAATAACAAGACCAGTCTTGTTGTCATTTATTGACAACAAAAATTGGTTTATTTTTGGTTAAGCGCAAAGGTACATCATAGACTATCTTTGTTCCGGTTACCATGGGTATGAAAATCCTAATTTTAGCATAGTCACAAGTATGCAGACTTCTCACTGAGTCACAAAGTGGCAAAATCTTTGAAAAACTACTGGATGTAAAGCTAACACATCAGCAGCAGCATCTACATCTCCAGGGAAAAAGTAATTAATCTGGTCTGACCAAGTTTGAAAGATTTAATATACTAAGCATTTTAATGTATTAATTTAATACTAACGAACACTTTGTTAAAATATACTCTACGAATTTGATGTTACCATGTTCAGTTGAATAACTGCCCTACTTTTCTATTCTACATTTTTCCAAACATCCAAAAATTTTACTTCAATAGCCATGAATTTATCCATAAAATATATATTATCTATCTGGAAAAGCCTGGTGAGGTTTAATCTGGTACAATTAATTTCTTTCTAACTTTACTGTAATTCTACTATTATCTGTAATAGTAGTCACGCGGTTTAGAAATGTAGAAAGCGAATTTTGTATTTTTCGAACATCTAAGCAGTTGACTGGATTTGACGTTGATACATAGTTGTATATTAAGATTTGTTTGTTCTTTTTCAACATTGCAAATTTGGTTGGTTGTATCTCACTATTGAGTCTAGCGTTTCATGAAATTTTTCCTGAAAGGTTGCGTTAAGTTTATGAAATCACTATGAGTAACTGATAGGATTCGTCTTTAACTATTTCAGTTGATAGTTAAGTTAGTTTTAAATGATCTTTAATAAACGATTTCTGGTTAACTTTTATGTCAAGCGTTGTCCTCTTAAGAGTTGTCATAATATTATTCATAATGAAAATAAACCTAACTATGCATCTAGTTACAATAATGCAATTTCAATAAAATAGCGTGTTTTCTACGTGTTTTTTTATTTTCTATATATCTTTGTTAATTGTGAATATTTAGCCATATAGCTTATTGAGGAATGGGATCTTGCATATGGCTTGGATACCATAACAAAGTTTTGTTGATAAAAAAATCACTGCACTTAGTTAACCTAAATCTATCAACATTGTCTTCTTCTGTTGATTGTAATGAATCTCTTTCAAATTTTCTACAAAGCTATACGAGGGCAACATGCATCAGTTGTCCTTAATTTAGCAATGATAGATTAGAGGGAACACAGCTAGTCAACACCACCCACTGCAAACTGTTGTCTACAATTTTTCCAACGAATAGTGAGATTGACTGTAACGTTAAAACACCCCCACGGCTGAAAAGGTGAGAGTGAGCCTGCGATCTTTAGGTTGCAAATCGAGCGTCTGAAAAAAATAATTAATATCTAAAGTAACCGGAAAATATGGAAAGAAAACAAAATGATAAAAAGTTTTCGAAACGTTGCAAGACCTGGAATCACTGTTGTTAATATTAGTATGTTCGAGAACTAGTACTGAATACCTTATAGTCAGACAACTACGACAGTTTACATCAGTCCTAATTCATAGTGATAAACTTGCTAAGATAGTGAAAGCAAACGTAGCTATAAACGGACTTATCTTTAACTATATCAGTCAACTCACATTGTTTTAATAGAATAGAATGCAATACATACATCTTGTTTCAAATGTATTTATCGAATGTTTTACAATAAATGATATTTGTTACTAAATCTTTTACTCTTAATACTAATAACAAAGTTTATCCCTAACCTTAAGTAAAACATTTAAGACTAATGTAAGAAAAAAATATATAATTTTTAATAGTGTGTATAATAAATAATGACAATAAATATTGTTAAATGGAAAAGAATGATATTACACTTTGTTTTCAATCAAGAAGTAGAATTTGGTAGAATTGTACTCAACTTCTTAGAATGATTATTAAAACAATAGCCTTTTTACCGGATGATTAGAGGTTTATTATTTAGACAATATTGCTTGTTTGTTTTTGAATTTCGTGTAAAAGTTACACGAAAGTTATCTGCGCTAGCCGTCCCTAATTTAGTGTAAGATTAGAAGAAAGGCAGCTAGTCATCACCACCTACCGCCAACTCTTGGGCTACTCTTTTACTAACGAATAGTGGGATTGACCGACACATTATGACGCCCCCATGGCTGAAGAGGTGAGCATGTTTGGTGTAATGGGGATTCGACCCCACGACCTTCAGACAACAGTTCGAGCGCCTTAACCCACCAGGTCATGCAAGGACAATATTGCTTAATATATCAAATAAGAAATAACAGCACTTACATGTTTTGTTTATTTTTCATAATAGCACTTACATGTTTTATTGTTTATTTTTTATAACAGCACTTACATGTTTTATTGTTTATTTTTTCTTTACTTACAAAAAATAAAATGGTCAAGTTTGGTAAGAAAATTTTATTTTCATAGTAACATTAAAGATACATGTAAGCCCTCAATGCAATCGCTGTGACCTTCTTATCACTACATTTAACTTTACAAAAGTATGCCAAATTAATAACAAATAAGTAAATAGTCCTAGAACAGGAGAAACACAGCGTTAAATATTTCAGAATTTCTGTCCATCTTCTCGCACACTTTGGTTTGTAGTATTATTTTGAATATGACTAGTTACAATTTTATTTCTAGAATATATCAATTTCAAACTTTAATGACTTATTTTTGATGAACCGAAAGCTGAATTAAAAAAAAATACATCAGAAACAGCCACGTGAGTATAGGGTAAGTACACGTTCGACACAAATGTGCCTTACAATAAACCAAATATTAAAGAAATAGTTCCAAAATTAACAGATTATAAAGATAGTTATAAAACAAACCCTATTATTCTCATAAGATATACCATCGCTGACAAAATAAACACCGCCAAAAGTTATTTTTTCTTTTTTGCAAAATGATTCTGCGCAAACAAAATGCCTCCTTGTTCCCCCATGAAGTTTTAAAAAAATAAAAAAAATAACTTGTATACAAGGAGAATAAATAATGAAAGGAGATACATCGCTATTGATATATATATTGATTATTCTCTCCTCTGTAAGAATAAATTAACAGTGGCGTTTTTTTTTCAGTCTCAATATCATTTTTTTGTTTTTGATATAACAAACTGATGTGCTCCATGAGTTAAGCCCGCCAATATCAAAAAATCATCACTTATGGAATTCACACTGCGAGTATTTAGATTTGTAGAAGAGGGTTTATTTTTACACACTGTTTTTATAAAAAGTTATATACTCTAACCAGAATAAGTTTAGAACATTATACGAATATTAACTTTAAGAATCTTTAAACATCAACATTATTTTTGATCTGTCATCTCGAAAATTTCCACCGTTATCAGAGGTGAACAGTGAGGATACCATTCTGGAATGTAATGTAGATGCCAGCAGCATAAGCAACTTGAAAATGTCATTATAAACTTGGGCATCCTTTTTTACATATTATAACAAATGATGTCACTAAGGCTAAGCATTTGAGAATACTTGTTTTTGCTGCTGTTGTTAAGAAAGATAAAAGTGAATATTTCACATTTTTTAATATCTCAATTAATTTTTACTATTTCTAAAATAGTAAGTACTCTCTGTCGAACGAGAGTCTACAAAAGAGCACTCGGATTTGTACAGGTATTACCATAGACTAAGTTTAATACATCAGAAATTACCAGATGTAATCAAATTACATGAAGCTTAGAAGGAATATTTTAATTTAACTATATTTAAGTGGAGAGTAAAAGTTCTAACGAATGTCTTGTTTATTCTACCTGTTAAAATATTTTTATATAATTAACTTAGTGCATTAAACTTTACCTTATCTCGGTTTAGCGAGTCCAAATAAGATCCAATATGATAGACAACTTGATTATTGTGCTAACCAGTTGAGCATGTATAACGTTTGACCATTACAGTGAAGAGAGTTATAAACCGAGAATCTATCAAGTAAACACTTTATTTTTAATTAAATATAAATGTACTTTTTGTCTACAGTAAACTTGTGTATCTCTGCTTGAACTTGATTACATTATAAAATATGAATGTATTTCTCGATCACGGTAAACAAGTGAAATGCAGAGGCACGCTTGAACTTGTTTACAGTATCAAATATGAATGTACTTCTTGACCACCATAAAATTGTGAAGCGTAGAAGGAATATTTTAATTTGACTATATTTAAGTAAAAGCTGTAACGAATGTTTTGTTTACTTTACATGTTAAGATATTTTTTATGTAATTAATATTACAAAATCACGCTCTCTCAGTCCTAAGATTTTTGTCTTACAATGAATATAATTCCTTCTCCCTCAGCACGACTTTAAGCAGTACGTAATATACATATTTACAACTATATAGATAAAAATATTACACGTTTAATGGCCAATACGTACTTAACTACAGAAATACAACAAAACGTTTAAAATACTAAAACAGCCACTGCACTGAAGAAAGAGTGAGACAGTGGATATCTTATGGCTGAGTGGATATATGATCTTGGAACAAACATTTTATTACATGGTGAAAGATATCAACTTTTTTACGTAAGCAGTTCGTACCAGTTTGTGATATAATCCAATGTCTTTCCAACAGGAAAATGGACAACTAATTGAGGAGAAGCTTGAAGCTCATTACTGAAAATCGCATTTTAGATAGATACCGAAATCGAACACAACCTGATATGTTTCACTTATTGTAGAGCATTTCAAACTAACAGTGTAATATTTTGTC
This sequence comes from Carcinoscorpius rotundicauda, assembly GCA_011833715.1. Taxonomy (NCBI): domain Eukaryota; kingdom Metazoa; phylum Arthropoda; class Merostomata; order Xiphosura; family Limulidae; genus Carcinoscorpius; species Carcinoscorpius rotundicauda. The sequence continues at coordinate 51,451,794 of CM022399.1, read as the reverse complement.
ACAGCACGAGTTTTGTTCTTACTAAATGGAAAACTACACAATGACTTATCCACGTTATGCTTACTGCCAGTAACGAAACGCGATTTATAATATGTTACGTTCTCAAATTTACCGCTAAACCGCCAGGGGGCGATAACATAAATAATTTTGTCTTCTTTATTGTTAGAGTAACAAAAGAAGGCAAAGACGTTGTTAATAACAGTACATCAACTTTGCTTTCTCGGATAGTGTAAGTCAGGAAGAGATGTATGTTCCTTCCACAACACGTTGTTTTCAGGAGCTATAGGAACACATTCTCACGTGCATTTCTCAGGATTTACTTCTTTAGTGCACTCTTGCATATTTTACTGCAGGAGAAATGAAACCTGAAGTTGCAAGTGCACGGAACATACAAGGCACAGACAAACACACACATTACTTCCGGTAATTACTACGTCATCGTTTGAAGGTCAGTGCTGTTATACTGAGCCTAAACATGGAGAGTTGTGTGCAACATCTAAACGTTCGACACTTTTCCCTCTTGAGCTGTTATATACGAAGCAACGAGAGGAGATGACGGCATAACCGATTTCGAATATTGTGACACCGGCTTGTTTTGCAGGTACGTCGGGGAAAAATCTCTCCCGGAGATGAGAGCAGTTTTAGAGCTGAGACCCACTCTGAGTTGAGGCTGTAAGCTATGTTGGCCTGGTACATTAGCAAGGTTGCTGCTTAAGTTGGTGGACCCTGTGTTGTTGCTAGGACCTGTACTGCTGTGTTGACTACCGTTGTGGGTGCTAGCCGAATGTGCTACGCTCAGAGTCCGAGCGTGCATAGCCTGCCATGAACACAGTCGAGCGTGCAGCTCACGAAAGGTTGGTCTCCGGCTAGGAATCTCATGCCAACATTCTACCATCATGGCGTACATATGTGGTGGACACATCTCTGGACAGGGTAGAAGATGTCTTGAGCGAATCATATCGATTACTTCTTGGTTATTGTAACCATAGTAGGGTTGAAGACCAAAACTGAACACCTCCCACATCACTACCCCAAAGGACCACACATCACTTTCTGTGGAAAACTTCCCGTAAAGGATGGATTCCGGAGGCATCCATCGGACTGGAAGCAAAGACTTCGACTGAACTCGGTAGTAATCCGAAGAATAGATGTCTCGCGAAAGACCAAAATCCGAAATCTTTACTGTAAGACCCTCATCAACGAGACAATTACGGGTTGCCAGATCACGATGAACGTAATGATGTCCAGACAGATACTCCATTCCACCTGCTACTTGACGGGAAATGTGAAGTAAATCGGGAAGTTCCAAAATGTGTTGGGTGTTTTCTTCTCCACATATGGAAAGGTCAGTGCGAGGAGAACGTGAAATTAAATACTCGTGAAGGTCACCTCTTGTCATGTACTCAAACAGCATAGATAGTGGCTCTTCTTGGAAACAGACTCCTAGTAAACACACAATGTTTGGATGATGAAGTCCTGACATCATTTCTGCTTCTCGACGAAAGTCTTGTTGCATTTTGAAAGTAGCATTTTCTTTGAGCGACTTGATAGCTACGAGAGTCACGGATCCTGGTCCGTGTATACCTATAAGCTCACCTCTGTAAACCTTCCCAAATGCTCCTTCTCCCAACAGGTGAAGAAACCGAACAGAGGAATGTGGAAACTCCGGAGCTCTCAGCTTGGGTTTAGGCAGCAGAGCGCTCATTTCCACTCTTTGACGGTTGTCTTGTTGGCTCAAGGGACGATTCCCTATCGTTACCTTTGGAGGTTTATTTGGAGCCTGGGGTGGCTTCGAACGTCGTTTCATACACCAAATGCCTACAGACAAACCAAGCAATACTACCACAGCTATTGTAGGCAGCAAGATATACAGCCACGTGTAGTCAACTGCAAAAAATAAATAAATAAATAAGTTTCAAAAATGAAATAAGAATATGCGTTAACATTTTGTAGTTTAGTGTAAAGTGGCACAATTACTATAAATAATTATGTCTTCAGTCCTTTTGGACTGCATTCTATTAACCACCACTACTAATATGAATGATCAATTTTCGTTATCAGCAAAACCTAGTGTCTAAGATAAACGGAGTAAATGGGTATATAATTTTAATACACCAAACAATTTGATTTACAAACGACATCACAGGCCTGCCAATTTGAGCTTTATAAAATTTATTCTGATTTTAATAACATATTTTCAGTAATTCAGCTATGTAAATTTAAAAAATAATATTCATATTTTTCTGTCAAGTAAGAGTAAGAATTTTTTTACAAATCGGGAAGAAAAAAACTCAGATCAAATTTTTATTAGCATGTTTGTTAACAAAAGTACAAACAAACTAAAGAAAAGGAAAGAACATTGATGTCTAAAGAATATGTATTCTCATTCATCCTGATTTTTTGTGTTAAATCTAAGTCCTTTAGACTCATGACCACGTGTTGTTGTCTTTCTTTACTGCGTCTGGAGCATCTCGTTTTAATGACCAGTAGCAATAGCCATCATGCTGATGTTCCACCTTCCCTGATACAGTGTTCTCTCGTGTATCGCGGTAGATGCGTTCCAAAACCCCCCGCGAAAGGAGATTTTCCGCGAAGTGGGATCGCCGATTTTTACGTATATATTTATGTGCATTTAGACTTTTAAAACCCTCCCTGTACAACTATTTAACCCTCCCATTACAATACTGTTCATTATTGCTGAAATAATAAGAACAATTATTAAGATATTAAGCATTAAAATTAAAAATTACATATCTTCAGCAGGTGATGTCTTTTCGGGGGACACCACTTCCTCTTCTGTGGAAGGTGAATCGGCAATTTCTTCGTCGGTCGTTACAACTTCAGGAACAGTACTTGCCACCGGTACCCTTTCTTTCTTGCTCGGCTGGAAAAACATTGTTATTGGCAGTTGTTTTCTCTGCCTCTTTAGCCTATCGAAAATCATTTGATAAGGAGTCATCAGTTCTTCTATTTTATTGCAAAATTGTACTGATCGAACCATATCGTTGTCCCATTCCTGTGAGAACTCCTTCACTTCATTAATTAGTTTCATTAGTTTACCTAACCGCTCTAACGACCATACACTTTGCTCGATTGTTTCCTCGGCTTCTTTCGGTGTTTCCTCTTCGTCGTCTTCCTTGACAGCAGACTTCGTCAGTGCTTCTAAGTCTTGATCGGCGAGTGGTTCGGATTCTAAGTCAATCAGTTCATCTACGTCTTCCATTGTCATACCGGCAAATCCTTCACCTTTGATTAACGAAGCTAACTGCACAGCTTTTTGAACAGCCGAGTGTTGGATTTCTTCAGGCGTGAATCCCTTGTCGTCGTGCATAACCTCAGGCCACAACTTCTTCCAGCTTGCATTAACGGTGCAGGGCTTCATCTCTTGCAATGCCTTATGAACATTTTGAAGACATGTAGCAATGGTGAAAGACAATCAAAATGGGTAGCTGTCATTGGCCGTCTTTCATTTCTGCACCAATCATAGCCCGTCTTGCACATCGCTACGCCATGAAGCTGATCTCGCGTAGCCTTCGCAGACGCACAATGCGTACATCTATAGCCTTTCCAGTTGGTTCTGTTTCCATTTTTACGCTGTTATAAACTCAAATATATGTTTATATCTCAAAATATACCTGTTTTTTTTTCTTTACACATTAATTATATTTATTTTTAATATTTTAATGGTATTTAATGCTATATTTTAGATTTAATGTTTATTATTTTATATATATGTATATATATATATATATGGGGGGGGGGCCGAGCCCGCGAAGTGGCGAGGGAACACTGTACTTCCTTTCCATTTCTCCGATGTCTTGATGAAACATTTCTCCCTTTTCTTTGCTGACGGCACTGTTTTCAGGGAAATAGCCAATATGTGAGTGTAAGAAATGAACTTTTAATCTCATATTACAATTCAACTCTGAATTTATTGAGTATGTTATCGACAATATTTTCGTAATTTGGGCCCTTCTTATTTCCAAAATTATTGTTAACATTTTTAAAGGTAATAATCCACGCTTACGTTTTTGTGTAAACAGTTGTGAACCACCAGACAATTCAGACTGAAAACAATTCCTGTCGTCATATTTAACATTTTGCTCAGAATCATATGAAACTGTATCAAGAGTCTCTGATGAAGTAGGTACACATACCTCAGATTCGTGAGTAACAGGTCTTATAGAGGATTGAAGTTTCGAATGAAAATTTTAGTTTTTATTTCGAATCTTGTAGCCTTAAATGTTACATGAGTAAAAATGGCAGTCATCTCGGTGATTTTAGGCTTATACCAGACCACTTGAATTCCAAAAGGTAAAAACGTTTTCTTACCTTTAGTCCATTGTTCGACACAAATAGTGCAAACTTTGTGCAGAGACCATGATTGGTCTTGATCCTCAAGTTTATTCCAAAATACGCTTTTTTAACGAATTCTACAATGTATTGTCTTTGTTTCTTTACAATAAATTTACTACAAATGCAACATGATATGTTTGGGTCATTTATACAACCTCTAGTTGTCATAGCAACGAATACATAATACTGAAAAGAAAAAAATAATGTCAAATTACACACACAAACAAATACTCTCCAGAAATGACACCCCATACGGTCTGTTAACCGTTTATACACTTGCGATGTGTTTCTCTTGGGTCCTAGAACGATCGATAGGACTGCCATGTCTACTGGTATAGTAGATATATATATATAACTAGTGGTTGTCAACATTTCAAACATAATAAAATGAAACCCGATTTCAATGAAAATGATTAACTTATGTATAAGTGCATGTTACGTTTTGTGAAAAAAATCATACTTTATTCGGCATGCAGGAATTCCTGTAGAATAGCGGTTCCTTTAGTAACATGATTCAGTGTATATAAAAAGCTGTATTCTACAACTAAATATGTTATTTCATATAAACGTACCCGCCAGTGGTTCAGTGATATGTCTGCGGACTTACAATGCTAAAATCCGGGTTTCGATACCCATAGTGGGCAGAGCACAGATAGCTTTGTGCTTAAAACAAAAACAAATTATATAAACCTAATGTTGAGGACAAATATGTTCTATAAATCTGTTTTTAATGGTATCTTGGACATGACTCGGGTACCCCAGTTTGAGAAACGTTGCCGAAGAGCATGTAAAAATTAAGACAATAAAACCATTGCAGGTCTGTGCATTCAGTAAGTTTACATAAAGTCCTGAGGTATCACAAAATGGCGGCCCTTTAAACCACACACACTTTTAATTCCCTTTCTTCTTTTATATGTTGATTCTCGATTTTTAACTAAATGTTCACAAGGACGTTATTTTATTTTTCACAGTGATGTCATAACTTAATATATTCTTGTTGTTTTCCTTCTAGACTGTGTATTACTTAGTTTTCAAAGGAAGCAGATTTATTCTATCTGTTAAAGAAATAAGACGATAATTATAGAAATATAACCCTTTATATTTAGCTTATGACAGCTAATAATACAGAGAAAAGTGGTATTTTTCGGAAAATAGTCGAACATCGTGATAATCTAGACACAAAACAACAAATCAGATTAATACAGCTTGCTGATTGCGTCAAACAACAAAGGTTTAGTGGAGAATAAAAAACAGCTCATTAAGTCTTTTAAGTGAGGAAGAAAAGGCTTTATTTCCTTATCGGTTAAGTTATCGCTTAATGTGCTACTGTTCCCACACATCAACCACCAAGACACTGATACCAGTGGTAATAACTTATCCATAATACACCATTATCCTGTACTGTCTGTACTAACCGACAGTACTATGGTAGAAGTTATGTATAGCTATCAATAACAGAATAAAGATCAATATAGTCTGCCACGTCAGGTTAGTAATCAAAATGTATTCAGATCCTTGTGTTGGACAAAATAGAGAATAATACGGCATGAATAATTACAGATAGTTCACTTTAGCGCCAAAAGGTGACACCAAGGTCGCGCATAATAAACTCATGGATTTTTTCCTGGAGTTTTTATAAACAAGAAAACAAAAAGCGTAGTTACTGAAATTACTGAATGGGAGTTATATTTGTTCGTCACTTTAAAATATGTATTATTAATTTTCTACACTATTTGCTAGTTATATTACCAATTTTTCCTGGAACGAAAACAAGGTACAAATATGATGTGATGACCAGGAAGTTTCCGACAGAAATTTTTTTCTTCAGAATTTAAATTTAGTCTCTAATATTCGAATCGTGTACTTATTACCATTTAAAATTGGTCCTTAACTGTCTAAAGTTCAACACTTTATAAACTGCATTATTTCTGGATACATTTATCTAATTATGAAACGTCTACCAGCTAATTATATTTAAAACCATTTTTTTCATTCCCAAAACTGAGGTAATTCAATTGGGATTAGGTTAATTAGATAACAATGTCTAAAACACCATATTTATCATTATAAAAAAACACTTCACTAATAAATAAAATGTCAGTCTGCTTTATTGTTCCTTCAAATATTTTTGTGCTTAATTAATTTAAATTTAATTTGTTTCTAGTTGCTTTCAGATTTTACTTCACCCTTTCATTTATTATAATAAATATAGAACACTGAGTCGTTTATTGGTTACTGATGTGTTCCAACCGTGTAAACATCAGTACATAAACTGTTAAGTCACGTTACTGTGGTACGTTTGATGTTCTGGAAATTAAACTGGTTGAATAAGGAGGAACGCGAGAAAAAAGTGAAAACATAACGTGACATGTTCAATTTTGTTGAACGTGTTTAAATAAATCCAATGTTATTAATTATTTGAAAATAAACAAGATTTTGTTTCTCAAACTTGAGAGGCAAAATAATGATTTTATTATTAAAAATAAAATGTCCTAGACAGAACTTGCTTCCCCTACGATAGACATAAACATAACAAGAAGTTGTAAATGGTTGTTGTATATTCAAATAAATGGACATTTGAAAGGGATTATATTAACATTTTCATTACAACAGATATCACAAAAATGTGTTGGTGCTTTCAGATTAGTGTTCATAAGAGTCGTATATGTGTTAAAGCTCCGTGAACAAATGTTCCAATCAAAACTATTTAGATATGTTTATTAATTCTGTCGTGAAGGTATGATAATAGTGAGATACCAGCTGCAACTATAATTAATTTTGAATTAAAAAAACACTTATGCTACCCAACCCATCCTTCTAGTTGACAAAGTTGCTTTCCCAAGTCGCATAAAACAGAGAAACTAAGCTTCCCTGCAGTTTTAGACGTAATTAAACGTACAGGAACAGACATTCCAGTTTAGGTCCCACATGTTACAACTTTCCAGGTATGAATAGATTAAGTACGAGATCAACAAAAGAACAACTTGACTGTCATGTCGTTTCAAATTTGGAACTAATGTTTTCCGAACCATGATTCACTGATATTTGAAACTCTTGATAAGCTGATAGGAACAACTCTAACAGTTCAACGGAAGATTATAAATATTCTCAGGAACTCGAACTTTACTACTAATTAATTGGAGGTTCGAATGAATCGTTCCGAAAGCTCTTAATTAGTTGTAAGTTGACAAATCCCTTGACTACGTTGCAAAGTCTTAAAGTTGTGCATTTCCTTCTACTCTACAAAGAGCATTATCAGCGCACATCAGCCCTTTCGTTTAATTTGTATGTATAAACACACATATACATATATGTGCCCCTATGTGTGTGAGTGTATAAATTAATTTCATTAAGTTGCTTAAAAAATGTAATTTAATAAGAAAATAAAGGAAACAGAAACTGTCCGTAATTGGAATAACGACGAGGGTTTGTGTTATTAGTGTTAATGTACCGATCTGGGTCCAAATTGCAACAGAAGTCAGCTAACGATTTGTCTGATTTAACGGATTCTTAACAGCCGTTTTGTTTTATTTTTAGCAAAGTGTATTAAACTGGTTATGTGTGACAAATAATTTATTCAACATTGCTTGGTATCGTTAAAACAATCTCTAAGCCCAGTTTAGATTTACAATAAATATCTTAGAAAATAAAACCTGGAAAGAAATTTTGTTGGACGAATTTCTAAACAGACATCTGTAAATTAACTTTAAGTTAAAATTCTCTAAAATGTTTCCCAACAAAACTTTTAACATTAAGTACTTTGAAAATCTTTATGAGCATTTTTTTGCAGCCAGTTACCATGGTAATAGAAATTAACGATTTCTCTCTTAATTTTAACAATATGTACGCGTGAAGCCTTTAGGGACATACTGGAATATCAAAAAAAGAGCTGAAATTACTTTTTCTTCTTCTAAGCATCTTAAACTTAAATTAAACATTGTTAATCGTTTATACTGCGCATGGCCAACAGTGAAAACTCCACCTACTTGATATAAATTAAATTTTTAAAAAAGAAACTTTAGAAAATGCATTTCATTTACTACATTGTAAATCTTATTAATTTTTTACAATGATTTCAGGAGTTCTACGAATTTTATTTAATTTCTATAATGGTGATAAAGTACATCGAAAACTGCTGAGCACATTTGGATTTGTTAAATAACATTAAAGCTACAGTTTCCAGTGGGCAAGACTAATACCTGAATCATGCATACCAGAGATCTCCCAGTAGGTTACATCATGAAATCATAACAAACAAATAAAACTCACCACATTTCGGGATATCACAAAGCTCTCGGTGAGTCTGAGAATCTGCTGTGAAGCACCAAGGCTGACTTTCTGTACCCCCGGGGTTACGACAGTAATTGTGTCCACCGATCAGCTCTGGATAGTCGGAGGTCTGGTAGAAAATCTGATGACTCCAGTATTGGCACGTGAGCCCAGAAGCAGTGGAAGACACTGTTCCTCGGTAATCTTCCCCACTTCCAACGTAACAAGAGTGCTCTAAAACAAACATGTATATTTACTGTAGTCACAATAACACTAGCTGAAGAACAATAGATTATTTTTCTTAATGGATTAGAAATAGCTAGTTATAAGGTTTCAAGTGTAATCATTGAGAGAAAAGTACATTATTTTTTATCAATTGTAAGAGATAAACTGATCTCTATCGTTCTTTTATCAGAAGAAAGAAAGCTGTACTAGCTACAGCAAGTAATTCTTGATTGCATCAATGTTATATGTTTCATTACTAGGCTAAATTCGAGACGACTAACTGGCTGAATCGATCAACGCCATTTTGAGAATCCTCTATCGTTACACATCTTCCGTTATTTTACCTTATTAAGTAATGACACCGTATTTCTTATATATGTACCGTATTTCCCAGAGTCAAAGACACACCCCCATTTTGATCAGCTAAATTTCGAAAAAAAGAAGACAAACATAAGAAAAAGTCGCAGCACTTCCACCAAACTCACCAAGATGTTTAGTGACTTACGGTACATAAATCCTCTAGTACACATCTAGTTTTTTGTGAGCTAAATGCTTATCATATATACTTTTGAAAGTGCATATCTTATATTATCACTAGAATATATGTATTATTACCAGTTATAACGTTATTCTAAGCCTGAGGAGTTAAAACAAGTGCTGGTATTACAGCACCCTATGCACGGTGACCTGTTCTTCTTTATTGATTTGTTACTTAATACTATGTAACTCCTACATTTTATTTTGGGTCTTATAGGGATTATTGGATTACCGTCTAGTATCGAAACGCTTTCTCTAGCCTTAAATTTAGGCCTGTGAGCAACGTAGCCTTCGGCCTGAAAGACGCAGAGTAACTTTTTGAGACTTAGTTTGGGAAAAAATAGCGTCTCCGACGCCAGGAAATACGATAATTAAATACAGGTAAAATATATATGAGATTTCTAACGACTGGCGCTTATCTCAGGTTTGATTTTCTACCGTTGCAGTATAAGTTCTACGCTTTATTTTAATTTACTGCTATGGAAATTTCAGTAAAAAATACTAAATGTTTACGTTGATATCTGATTTATGATGCATAAAGCCACATGATCTAAACAATGTCCATAAAAATGAGGATTTTTTAGTATCATTAAATAATTTATATCAATTATTTTAACGTATTCTTCCATCACAATTGAAAGTTTTGTCACAATTGGTCAGTTTTAACAAAGATAATGTAATTAAACAGGACCTCATTGTTACTTCGCTAGCCTGGCTAAAGATTGCATCATAATTTGATTTATGATTATTAATCAATAAAGTCAGACATAATTTCAACTCAAATGTAAGAAGAAGAATTTCCTTGATATTCTACAGCTCAAAATGAGTAAACTTTTCGTATCACAGAATCTAATCTAATGAATGAGTGAAACAAGTTCTACGCATAGAAATAAAAGAAATATTCCGTAACACCTTAAAATGCTATGCTGTGTGCTAATATTTCACTAGAAAGATGAGGCTGAACTGGACAAAAGATCAAGATGACTGGACTGGAGGAATGTAAAGCACGGTGATCTTCTCAGATCAAACAAAATCCAACCTGCATGTATCTAATGGGAATCAGTATTTATGAATTCGAGAAGTTTCATCGAACGTGTTTGAGTAAATTGTGAAGCATCTTCAACATCAAATGACATGGGATGCATCTCTGGCAGGGTGTAGGTGGACTGAGCTTTGCAAAATCATTGTGAATACCGACAAGTATATGAGAATACTCGAGTCACGGTTTAGGTCAACAATTCGAGATCCCTTCAATGGAGCTGACCAGTGCACATTTCAGGATGGCTCTGCTGCATGTCACAGGACTAATTTGGCTTGTATTATTCATGCATTCTATGAAGTAAATGTGAAATAAAGAAAATATTTCACTCTATGTTTATTGAAAAGACGCCTTAGGTTTCGTTTCATTGTTTCAGGTAAAGGGTGATCTTTTCATAAAAAAGAATCTCAACTCTATCAATAATCGATGGAACGTGAAAGATACCAGGGTGCAATAAATGAAACCGAAAAATCCTAATCCGTCTATGGCATCATGAATCCGACCCTGCTTTCATTCGGTCCCTCGTGCATTTTATCCCAATATGATGCCAAGCAGATATCAAGGCAAGAGTGGAACAGTCAAATATTAATCAAGAAACAGAATCTGTGACCACTCTTTGTCAATTAGGCTAGCGGCGTTATTTTTAGGTTTAGGTTTACTTACTCGTAAAACATTTTCATATTTGCTTATTATTTGTTGATTCTCTGCTGTAATTACGTTTATCACGGTTGGGTGCTAATAAAATTCAATATATGTATTTGAAAGGCAGAAATAAAAGTCATCTTAAACCACACACATTGGCCAGTGATACGCTAGTAATGACACCTTCACAAGGCACAATCATATATACTGTAAAAAGCACTGATAATAGTACTGGTGAATCGATATCGTTTAGCTCAATAGGTATCAACAACAATAGAAAAATTACTAATGGTCGAAACTTCACAAGCAAGTCACGTAGTTACCGCGGGTTCAATTCCCTGTCACACCAAATTTGATCGCCCCTTTTAACCGTGGGGACGTTATAATGTGACGGTCAATCCCACTATTCGTTGGTAAAAGAGTAGTTCAAGAATTGGCGGTGAGTGGTGATGAATAGCTGCCTTTCTTCTAGTCTTACACTGCTAAATTAGGAACGGTTAGCGCAGATATCCCTCGTGTAGCTTTGCGCGAATTTCAAAAACAAAAAGGAACGAAGTTCCATAAGTTTATCCAGTTTCGCTTAAAAAAATCTGCTTCGTGTTACTATGCTAAACAACAAAATATTTTCAGACTATTTTTCACACTTACGTTTTCTCTTGAAGTTTAACAGCTTCTTCACACACCCTTCACATGTGTACAGATAGTCATACGAGCGAATAGCTACATAACCCCAAGTTACTGTTTTTTTTCTTTATTTAAACGTTTAATAGCAAAGTTAGATAATATAGTATATATTATAAATTCTAAAAGCATTGTGTGTGTTCACTTATAACTGCTAAACCATTGTACCGCTTGCCACCAAACCTTTATCCTTTGGGCTTCAGGGGAGTGACTATGGATCAGCATTTGGATCTAACCCCTACTATGTCCCTACTCATTGAACGGGTACGCCATGTAGTACATAACTTATTTATGTTTTGGTTTTATACAGAAAAAGAAAATTAGTACCTAATCATTAAAGCTAAATCAAATCAAAATGAAAGGTTGTATAGAAACACAAAAACTAAACCTGTAACAAATAACATTTTAATGAACAAACGAGTTTAGACAAAATTAAACCCACAGAAGATTAATATTTAAACAATGAAACAAAATAAAATTAAAAGTTAGGACTGACTTAAAAACTGTGACCAAATTTTTATGTATTTTGTTTAGTTTGGAGAGCATCACCTTCCCACAACTGTCTGCAGACAGTGAAGGGCGATATAGATGTGGGTCGTTGTGGACTCAAGAACTCACATCTCGCTCTTCTAACTCGCATTTCTTTTGTCCATCTAATTTTACTTTTATAAAGGAGGTTATTATTGATAGACAGTTTATCTCCACAGCAATACGGGTCCTACATTCTCAGTCAGGGCACATTTTATATCTTACATTATAGCTTATATTTTGGAGATTATTTTAGTTTACACAGCGTTTAACTTAATTTAATATACATACATATAAATCTATTCACACACACACACAAGCACTTCCTTGACGTTCGTAAATTGCAAATATAACGAGTTATCCAAAGCCATTTCGATTATTTGTGCAAATGCATAATTAATAATCCAAATTTATCAAAGTTTTCAATGTCATGAAAATAAATGCACCTAATAATCTACAAATACACCATAAGCTGGTAAGTTGTATACAATAATCATACTATTTTACGAATAAATAATAAGAATACTAAGTACCGTTTACCACTACTCAAGGAAACAAGTATGTACGAATATATTTATCGCTAATGTGGAATTAGAATAGATTTGAAAATAAAATACTTCGTATAAAACGTGTATATGTATATAAGTAAAACCACTAACATCAGTAAATATTATGATATATAAGGCGCCCGTTAACACTTGGCCCAAGAAACTTCGGTGTCCCTTTAAGTGTTCAATACCATCACATTTGCAAAGAAGTCAATAAAATGATTGACTTTATCACTTTCTAGAGGAATTCAATCAAATTATTGACTCTGGAAAAAAGCCAGCCAAATTACTAATGTTATCACTTTAGGTAAGGTCAATGTTCAAATATGTTATTAATAATTAAACAAAAAGGTAGAAACTTACGAGGATCCACTTGCACTGAGTCAGGGACGCCCAAACGTACACAGTTTTGACTTTCTTCTGACCCAACACGCGAAAGGTCCTCACATACAGGTAGAATGTTCTGTTTACCAATTACAGGGTGGCGTTTCGCAATAGAATACTCAAGGCTACACATTTTGTATTCTAGTACTTCACATTCATCGCGGCATAGTTCCCGCGGTTTTGGGATGGGAGAACTTTCATCACAAAGAGGGAAAGCAAAGTAGCAGAAGGAAGGGATGGCAAAATGTTGACACTGAGCAGAAACATCTTGAGAAGTGGCGATCACTGTAAAAGCTGCAGCGAGTTTCTCTTCCAAAAATCCTTGGCTACGCAGAGACTTCAAGTAAATGGTTTTATTTGCAATATACTCAGAACAAGTTGCTCCACGATATATCTGACACTCTCCGAAACCCGCAACACCATCGTCTCCTTCAGTTAAGTCAGGAAAACTAGAAGAAAAAAATAAACATCCATAACTGAACTTTATGCATTCCTCGAAAACTACTTACAAGCATTATCACTTATCAAATACACTAAACATCAAGCACGTTTATTTCAACACTTGTAGCATCGTAATACCTAAACTAAAACTTCTTTCTCCTCTAGAGAGAAGACCACTATTACGTTAAAAACTCTTAAGCTCCACATTCATTGTAATTGAAATAGGATCTACATTTTTTTATGATTAACTGGAAGTCTATGTAACAGTCACAAATATTCTTAGGTTTTTTTTCTGTAAACTAACCTTTGATAACATCACTAAACAAGAACAACAAACATATATTTATAGATATTTCAAAGCTTATGACCGCACGAGTCTGCACTATAAGTTACACTGTTTGTTTGTTTGTTTTTTGAATTTCGCGCAAAGTGTCACGAGGGCTATCTGCGCTAGCTGTCCCTAATTTAGCAGTGTAAGACTAAAGGGAAGGCAGCTAGTCATCTTTTATAATGTGACGATCAATCCCACTACTCGTTGGTAAAAGAGTAGCTCAAGCGTTGGCGGTGGGTGGTGATGAATAGCTGCCTTCCCTCTAGTCTTACACTGCTAAATTAGTGATGGCTGGAGCATAAAGCTGTCGTGTAGCTTTGGGCGAAATTCAAAACACAAACAACAGAATTTAGAGTTATTAAATAGGTTATAGTTTTTAACTAAAAAAATCCAAATTAATAAATAATAATATTTTATACTTTCTGTTTGGCTAGCATAACACAACGGCATTGAGGATCTTGTAGAATCCTAATAAATCAAATTTGGTAGACTGATAGCGTTCCTTGTCGTTAGTTTCTATAAAGTTGCATTGCATTAAGTCTGTGGTGTATACGTTATACCAATAAATATATACTACAGAATACAAACAGCCATGCAGCGAACGAAAATGAGAACTCGTAGTATAATCACGAAGTATCATAGCTAGACGGCAGGCATGCAATCAAAATCCTCGAAAACTCGCTGGGTCACTTCTAATACCATTGTCCACAGAGAATAGCATGACAAAGCAATTCAGTTCAAGTCATGTGTAATAACAATAATTCCTGCTCATGCAGTGAGGAGTGTGTTTTGAGTAATTCGCACCAAACGCATACTAATATTGTAGGGCAAGTGCAAGCGTGCCCCAATAGCTAAAGAAGTTATATTCGTGGCATGGACTACATAATGGTAAACTAGCCAAACAAAAACTGTTTTTAAAAACATGAGTTCAATCAAAATTAAGACCTATGATGCCTTGAATTCCTTTTCTGTTGGGCTTGGCTTGGTCTCACTTTCAGCTTTAAACATCGGCAGTCAATTCCGTTATTCGATTCAAAGGGTCATATATGATCAGTAGTACAGAGTTAGAGATACCTGTATTTACATCTTAAGGATTTTTCACTGACCGTTTAGTCTACGTTGGTGTAATACGACATTTAGTTATAAGCACAATTTCCTCTTCTTTCGCTGTTGTTCTTTATGTCCCCAGTGGGTCAACGGTAAGCTCAAAAACTTACAAAGCTAAAACCTGAAGTTCAATGGGTAGATTATTGTGTGGCTCTGAACTAAAACAAAATATTTTCTTTTATTATTCTATTCCATTGTTTTGTGAGATTTCATATTTGCTTTAGAATTAGAAGATTTCCATGAAAAAAAAAACTTACTCTATAAATAGCTGATGATTCATCTTTCATACATTTGTGTACTCGCACATATAAAATATTATTTAATTTTTTGTTATTATATAAAGCAGTTCAATGTCAAGAATCAACACATTTATGGAACCTTGAGGAAGAATAAAGATACGTTATGATCTGGCAAAGATCACCAGTATTTGCATATAGATTGCAAAAGACTTCTTTCACTGTGTCGTCTTTCCTCAGTTTATCTCACAGTATCTCAAGTTCGTAAACTCCAATTTTAGACTACCTTTGCTAAATTGGTCTAGTTTTTTCTATTCATGTGCTTTATAGGTCTATTAAAATGCTAACCAGGTGCCTAGCAGTGTTGTTACGTTTTTCATGCAGTATAGTAATCATTCGGTATTGTCCATAGCTTTAAACTACATAGTCTTACACGGAAAAGAAGAAACCAATATTTCATTCGTAAAAGGGGTTTCATGATAAATATTTATATGTATACATGCACACACAGTTTTTCTTTATAAACTTCTTTTGTTTTCAAATCCATGAAACATATGATTTCGTTAAAATACGACTTTTACTATGGAACCTCCATTAATTACAATGTTCTCAGCCTCCAAATGCTTCACCTCAACATTCTGATAGAATACATGAAAAAATGGCATATTACTGCTATGCTTATTCATCATAGAACTTACTTGTACTTCGTGTTACTTACTCTCAGCTTACAACCCAGTAGCCCAGTGGTACGTCTGCGGACTCACACCCCTTAAAACTGGGTTTCGATAACCCAGTGTGTAGCTTTGTGCTTAATTTTAAACAAGGAACCAAAGCTTTCAGTTGTTTTTACATACAAATAATAATGATTCAAAACCAAGTAAAGTTTCGCTTCTTTTCGTTTTCCAATGCAAGTGATGTATATTTTTAGGAAATGTAATTTTCGCCCTATAAAGTTATCGACTTAAGAATTACAACTGAAATATAATGTATTTAGTGTGGTTTTCTTTTTGTTTTAAATTGATTTTAAAAGATCAACAAATTGATTTAAAACATTTTCATATATCTTTAATTCAAAGTCATTAGGAAATTAAATTCAAAATTAAAAATAATATGTGTTACATTCTCTATAAATATACATACAGATATTTTCCTTCGACTAGAATATAGAAAAAATATCAAAGAGAAAAACTGAAAACCAAACATCACAGTAAATTAGAAAATTTTTTTCATCCATCTACTAACCTTACTTCAATATTCAGGAATTTGATTTTTTTTAATCAGTGTGTTATAAGATAAAAAATGTTCTTTCAAAACTCATTCTCGACTGATCTTAGATTGATCGGAATTTAATTTCACTTATAGGAGTGGAATTTAAACGTTACTAATTAGAAGTGCGCGCTGAAACAACAATAATTTATATTCCCTCCCAAAGACTCATCAGTAAATATAAAAATTGGGTTTCGATACCAGGGAGATCAGAGATAGCCCATTGTGTAACTTTTTGCTTTACACTAAAAATCGGGTTTCAATACCCGCAGCTGGCAGATTACAAATAGCTCGTTGTGTAATTTTGTGATTGACAACATACGAACAAACATTCTTATTGTTGTGTGCAAGGCACAAGCTCCTGACGCATAATCCTTTAATTACTGATAAGCATCATATTACTGAAAAGTTATAATACGTTTTATCACATTAGTCTGACAAGTCGAAAGAGGTTTCCCATAAAGCCAGTGAAATAACATTTCAAGAACACATTTACTGCTGTACGCCATTGCTAACAAGGCATTTCAAGTAACGTCTTGAGTTCACTAGATGACAACAGTGTTTTACGTGAAACACTAGGGATATAAGCTTTTTACAACGTCTAGCCATAAGGTACTGCCTGAGACAGATAGGTGGCGAGTAATATCATCCATCAGGAATGACAGAACTAAAGTGTAATAGTATCAAACGATGTTGTTTGGTATGAAATACACTATACATATACTCAAAAGGAGACTTACGTCATTAATAAAGTCACTGAACTATTGTTACTTATATATGATTCCTCGGTAAGTACGTGCAAGATTTTACAAATTATATCCTTAATATACTGTATACTGAACACTTCAGTGCATATTTTTAAAACAAAAAATTATTAGTACATCAGGTGCTAATCTCATATTATTTCCCTATAGCTTCCAAGCTCAAGCAGAAACACATTGCAATAAAGCAGTATCTCCATGGTTTAAATGTGACTAGTATTGGACTGATTAGGTTACAGGTGAAGCGAAAACCCAGCACCACAAACAACTATAGATCACAGTATCCAGAAGTGAAAAGGTCTGCTGAGTTTTTCCCACACTTTCACAGATTCTTGATTTCCGTCGCTCTGTTTTTCAATCCGTCCCACGATCCACTTTCTACTTTTCCAAATACTTTGTCAGTGGCTTATTTGTCACGAATTGTATTAGTCATTCAATTCTTCGTTTGTCAGTTTTACTAAGTTTTCCTGTTGGAGCTTACCCGTTTTTATTTTTTACATTAAATGTTGTTCTTGCCTTGCTCATTATTCTGCTAATTATTTGTCTTAAAGTAATTCATTTTTTCCTTTAACTATAACAAGAAGATAACACGTCCATAAATTTATTCCTTCAAATAATCTATGTGCGTTTGTCTTGTTTTTCCCTGTTCTCTTTCACTTTTTCTTTGCAAGGTTTATTTACTATGCTATAAAGAAAGTATTATACTTATATTCAAAGCTAAGTCATAAGGAAAAGCTGTTCCCAGCACAACTAATGCTACTTAATAACAGCGGATTGTCCTACGGCCTGGTTTATAAGTAGCTAGATCGGCAAAATATTCAAGTAAAACTGGAAGAAATGTAGTTGAGACAGCACGGCCGGTGAAGAAACCTGAAAGTATGAATACCAATATCACGAATACATTCTAATGACTTGAAAGAAGTCCTCTTGTGTACATTTAAAAACCTTTATCAGAAACACTTAAGTTTTAAAGCAAGGAGATTAAAAAAGGCGGTCACAGCTATAAATAATAAATAAACCGATGAATTTGTGTTTCCTAATAGCAAAGCCACACAGGGCTATCTGATGAGCCCACCGAGGGGAATCGAACTCCTGATTTTAGCGTTGCAAATCCATAGACTTACCGCTGTACTAGCGGGGAGCAAACTGGAGAAAGAAACGTACACAGAGACAGAAATACAGATTATATTTTTTCATAAAAAAAATATACTGGTACAGACAAGTAGTCCTAGGTAGCGAGCCTGGACAATAAAACTGAGGATTCATGAGTTGTAACTTCTTGTCACAAAAGCGCACTCCGCACTTTGGAGGCGTGGAAGCATTCTACTCGTGACGGGCAAATACCAATATTCGTCAGAAGACAGTAGTCCAAGAGTTAGAGAAAGGTGTTGAAAGGTTATAAGCGTTTGAGTTGCTTTGGGTGAAAATTATGAACCATTGCTAATTCTGAAGAAAACACCAGAAGTATACTTTTCTGAGCAGTTTTGTTCTATACTGCAGTGAAATCGATACCACATCCACTTCAGTTTCCAACTATTCAAAGAAAGTGATATCTTTATCGTGTTTCTGAAATAATTTTAAATGTTTATTTTTATATTTTGTGCTTAATTTATATTTAGCACCTTTTTTATGTAATATTACGTAAAAAAATATATAATTTCTAAATTTTCCATGATAATATATTTAGAAAATTAATCTGCCAAATAGTTTAAATATCAAATATATGATGAGTTATATCTAAAGTTACTTGAAATATGTTTATAATTACACATAAGTGATCCAATTAGAATCACATATTAAAAACTGATAATAGGTTTAATATTTTGTACTACAGAATCATGCAATATTTTAGAAAGTTGCAAATCATAAAAATGTTTAAAATTAGTAATTATGTGTGATGAATTTCTCATTGATAATTATTTGTTGAAGCAAAAAAACGAATTCTTAACTTTTCTAATTCAACACAATTCGTTTCATTGTTTCTACTCTGGGATCTGCGAAGATTCACGCGAATGTGATTAAAATAAGAAGTTTATCTTACACATTAAATATTAAATATACCACAAGTTAATAAAAATAGTTTTTTTTTTATTTTACAAAAGGGGTAATTATGTACGACTGGATGGAAATAATTAACAGAAGAACATGTGAAATATCACTTAATCTCACATTTCATAAACATATTATGACTGTGAATTTGGAAATAATAGAAGATAATTTTTTACAGCATATCACAAAAAAAGGTGCTAAATGCGCAAGGTACAAAAATATCAAAAACAGACATTTTATATTCCACAAAAACATAGATGATTATATTATAAAACTGAATTATTATACATTATATCTTCCAAACGGGTTTTCTTAAAGATATATTGTGTGATTAATAAATAACTTTTCCTAGTTTAAATAAACATACAACAGATTTATTTTTTCATTTGAAAACTAAAATTTGTAAAATTTAAGAATTATATTATGGTGTCAATCCATAAAAGTCTATTGTAAATCTGGCTTATCTGTATATGTTTTCTAGGCCCAAATTTTAATCAGTGAGATGAATACCACATAAACCTTTAAATTTAAAAATAAATAATTTTAAAGAGGATAGTACTAATAATTTGTTTAAAGCTATTAAAATACTGATGTTAAATCAAATACGTATTTAAAGTTACCTTATCTGTGTTTGATTCTTTCATTACATAAATTTCCCCATCAAATTTCGTTTCATTTCTAGTTCGCTAAAAATTAATTGAAACAATTTTCTGATTTATTTAGAAAATTACTGAACCAGTTCTTTGTTAAGATAAAACAAACTATAAATAACAAACATAACAAAGCTGAAAATATATTTGTATGTATATTTTTTAAAGTTATTGGAGTGATATTACTGAGATAATAGCATGAAAAAGTTGAGAATGAAAGCCATAGTAAAAGGAAAAGATTAGCTGTAATGTAATAATACTATAACGTCTTGGTATTTATGTCCAAACATCATATTGGGACCAAGAATGCTAACTTTATGGACAGTTTTGCTGTCTCCCTCATTGTCGTATAGTACTATAATTATTGTTTGTTTTATGAACTTTATAGAACAATTCAACACATAAACATAAAAAGTTGTCTGAGGTTCTAATGTTTCGCTGACTCCCTCTTTGATTACGGTTTTTCTTACTAAAACATTATCTGAATGTAACTGTGAGTAATCACCTACCCACTAAGGACTGCAGACAGTGGAATGTAGGTAAAATATGAGCCCCATACCCGACTGAATTTTGATAACATATTTTCATCTTTCCCAAAATTTTGGACCAGTTTTAGTAGTTCTATTTATCATTTTTAAAGAATTTCCGGCAGAAAACCTGCACATATTATTCGTTATCAAAAATATATTGCCTTACTATATATCTTCACAGAAAAAAATTGTTATGGTTAATGGCTATAAAGCAAAATTATAGAACAAAAACTGTCCAAACGTTTTTTCACTCAAATCCAAAAATAATACTCAGGTACACACCCTCAGAATTCTCTTAGTGTACGTAAAAAGTTTCAGATCTCTAGGTTCTTTCTCCTAAGAACTGTGTCGGTCATACGCAGGTTCTTTTGTTATTGATAATAAAATATACTTGTATTTTTAACAGTTACAAGATTTTTGGATTTACAATTTAAAAAATATGTGTACTCAATTCCAAAAATAGAAAGTTTGTGACCAAGAAATCGTTTTTTTAGCAAATTTTAAAGCTCCATTTTTAGGCTGAAAATGGTCCCAATACACAGGTTGATACTAACGATGAATATACACGCTACACACTGTGTATGTAATTTGTATATGTGGTACGCTTTGTCCCGGATGAACGTTTAATGTCTCAACTTTGGGTTACCTTTGCTATCGTAACTCTTTACGCAATTGTTTAAAGTTGACTTGGCCCGGCATGGCCAGGTGGGTTAAAGCGTGCGACTCGTAATCTGAGGGTGGTGAGTTCGCATCTCCGTCTCCTCGAACATGCACGTCCTTTCAGCCGTGGGGGCGTTATAATGTGACGGTCAATCCCACTTTTCGTTGGTAAAAAGAGTAGCTTAAGAGTTGGCGGTTGGTGGTAATGACTAGCTGCCTTCCCTCTAGTCTTATATTGCAAAATTAGGGACGGCTAGCTTTGTATGAAATTTAAAACAAACAAACCCTCGTGTAGTTTTGTGCGAAATTCAAACACAAACAAACGAAGTTGACTTAATTCTTTATTTTAACTGTATTTTTTATATTAAAGATTTAGGAATCTGTGAAACGAACAATAATAATGTACGTTGAAATACACCAACATTTGCGTGCTTTTGTCTCCTTTTATAAAATAGTTTACTCACATTATAATTAAATAAAGAATATCCGATGAGAAAAAATCAGATCTTACATCTCAATACTTTTGTTTTATTATTCAATAATATTGTTTTCAATTTGAACTTAAACTTTTCAGTTGGCAACTTTAGTGTTAAATGACAAAATAAACTTCTCAGCGGTTTAGCGTGTCTTCAAAAAATTGCAAAAAAAACCAACCTCTCAACTCCCGGGGCTCAGCGGAAAGTATGAAAAAATGACACTAAATTTCTTTGTTTCGAATTAACACAAAACTACACAATGGGCTATTTGCGTTCTGCTCACCACGAGTATCGAAACACGGTTTCTAGCGATGTGAATCCCTAGACATTTCGCTGTACCACTGGGGAGCAGATGACGCTAGAAACTGTGTCTCTGTACCCATGGTGGAAGAAGAGCATATGTGTTCCATGTATAGCTTTTTGCTTACCAACAAACAAATTAATACTAATCAGAAAATAGTTCAGTTGGTGAAACTTATCTAAACTGAATGTGTTCGATCGTATTGCAATATCGAATTATGGGAATGACTTGGTAAAGAAACCAAACACACACATGCCCTTATGTCGTGTAAATTCTCTATTGTTGTTAAACAACTCGGTTAAAATAAAAGAAATCCCAAGACAACACACGTCACCTTCAACATTGTGAAACTTACTTCTTATGATAGTGCAAATTCAATAATCTCGACCAGCTTTATAAAACTGAATATAATTTTATATTTTGCTGAAGAGTTTTTGGTATCTGTCTTCATTACTAATGTTTATGTTTCAATTATGCTTATCATAGCACGTTAGTATTAGGCCTAATACAGTTCTAAATTTTATATTGTTTGCCCAGTTCATCCGGAATTTTCAAGAATTAGAAGACGACATAATAATTGTATTCCAACCACACACTATATTTGTTGTATCCTAACCACCCTGAATAGGTCCACATTGAGAGAAACGAGTTGTCGACAATGGATATACAAGATCGCACAGCTGGAGGAGACCTAACTGCGCTAACAGTTCCTAATTTGGAAGTGAAAGACAATTTGTCATCACCAGCCCCTGTCAACTATTGGGCTATTATTTTACTAACTAATGGCTGAAAAGATTAGTATGTTTAGTAAAAAGGAGATTCAAACCCGCGACCATCAGATTGCGAATCGGCTATGCTCAGGCAGTATAGGTGGAATACTATTATTAACCCCTTTTATAATTCTTGAAAATATATAAGAAAGTGGATAAATAATATAGTTTTTAAAAATGTCGTAGTCATACTACTAATATCTTATGGCAAGCATGACTGTGATAGATTTCAATATTCGCAAAGTTTATCAGATGGACGCCATATTTATGTAAAAACTTGATTCTGAGCTCAATAAAAAGTACATAATATCGCTAATATAATAATTTATATTTTTAATTTTATTTTAAGTTCATACAAAACACGTATTATTCTATAATAACTACACTCACAACTGAAATTCGAAGTGTAAAGAAGATGGTAAGTTTGTTAATGTATGACAAAACGTTCCAATGTAGGACAGAGCATGCTTGTGTTCAGGGTATTGAAATAAGTTTGTTCTTAAGACGGGTAACCAACTCATGCAGAATGTCCACTGAAGTGTGGAAAGAAAATGTTGAAGCTGAATAACAAGAAAAAGAATCATTTAAAGTTTTGTCAACTTAGAGAACTCTTCAAGAGGAATTAATCATGGCTGCACTGAAAGCTTTTAATGTATCAATATATATTGCGCAACCAAGCGTCCAGATCAGCTGAGCTTAACTCAATTCAAAGGAAAACAAATAAATCGTCATATAAAAGAAAATCAAGCAGGAAAAGAAGATGAGATGAAAAAAAAGATACTTCTTCTACGTGATGAAAGGAATCTGTCTTTTGTTTGTGTTTTTATTTTGGTTTTTGAATGCCATGTCTATAACTGCGTCTAATCAGAGTAGTTTATTATTTAAATCTGCATAAAGTTCGTAAACTCTCGAACAGTGTAATGCATAATGGACTCAGCAACTCCGATCTAGATGCACTAATTAACTGCTTTGCTTAGATCTTGATCACATTGTATTACCGTATACAGTTGTCGAGCTTTTCCCCAACTGGTTGTTTGGTAATACGGTTACATTTATTTCCAAGATGTCAATGTTTAAATTCAAATTACGTAGCAGATGAGTTGCCTGAGACTTTCATGTGTTAGTGACAGTAAAAATAATGAGCATCAATTTCTGACTAGATCGACAGCATTAGTTTTTATCTGAAATATTTTCGTGAGAATGTTTTATAAATCCAATCAAAAAATAAAAAATATACAAAAATACGTAACTACTGGATACAACCTCATTGTTTAAACTGTGTTGTGTTAATCATACTGAACTTTCTACTTCTGTGAGCTTATTAATGTTGTTGCAATGACTATACATATATTTTGTTTTGTTTTTGTTTTTCTGCAGAAGACTCACAGATTTGGATGAGAGAAAACAAGGTACAATACCTACTAATATTGCTCTAGAAGTAAAGGCTTAACTATTCGGTTTGACTTGAAAACAAAGTTTTACAGTGAACTATTTGTAGTATGTTCGCTGTGAGTTTCAAATCTCGAATTATAGCGATAAGCTCTGATAACTACCGCTAAGCCAACAAGGGGAAAATTAGGGATTTTTCTCCTGTTTATGACACACCAGTGTAAACTGAGCCTTAAGAAATCCACAGAAAAATTATTGTTATGTTAAGGAAGTTCTAAAAAAACCGCAAACTGAATGATGTAATATTATAAAAACAGCAAACTTTGAAGACAGAAATATAATAATGGCGTTTACTTGCAGTTTCGTGAATAAATTCAGTGACAAAATCACCATAAATCAACTCAGCGTCTCGTCGCCAATGTTATTTTATAGACTGCATGACGGAAACCATTCGAAAATATTACATAGCCGAAGCTTACAGAGTAGGCTTATTATATGAAAAATACTGATCAGTTATCTCAATTTTGAGATGAAATGGTGGACTAAGGTTACGAAAATAAACGCATTTTGGTAAACACTGTCTAAAACTATATGATCATTGTGACGGATTAACTAATATTTGTTTATTTTAATTCAGCCATTTGTATGAGTTAAATTTAAAAATGCATATAACTTATAGTGTTAAATGTATATTGTGAAAATCATGTATATTCACTAAATTTGTAGAAAATTCTGAAGTATAAGAATCGACAAGGTACTATGTGTGTATGTAAATACTGGTGATTGCTAATACTTAGCTGAAATTTCTAGAAAAGCTCCTCTCAATGTCATAAAAGGTTACCAATGCAACGCGAAACCATAGTACATATTGTTGGTTTGCTACAGTTAGTAGCTACTACACACTTCAGAAGCTATGATTAACGCTTATTAATAGGGAAACAACAGATAATTAACCAATAATGTTTACATATTTTGAACATTACAAATCGTTTGACTTCAGCGGATTAATATCGAACATTAGTATTTTTACAAATACAGTATATAACCTCAGCGATAAAAAAACGTATCCACGATCAGCGTGGCCCGGCATGGCCAAGCATGTTAAGGCGTGCGACTCGTAATCTGAGGGTCGCAGGTTCGCATCCCCGTCGTGCCAAACATGCTCGCCCTTTCAGCCGTGAGGGCGTCATAAAGTTACGGTTATTCCCACTATTCGTTGGTAAAAGAGTAGCCCAAGAGTTGGCGGTGGGCGGTGATGACTAGCTGCCTTCCCTCTAGTCTTATACTGCTAAATTAGAGACGGCTAGCACAGATAGCCCTCTAGTAGCTTTGTGCGAATTTCAAAGACAAACAAACAAACGAGCATGATCAGCGAAGAGCTAGCTCGCACCTCGTTAAGTGAATTGTACTAATATCAACTTAAAATTAATTCACTCGTCGTGAACCGTCGACAAAATATCCAGTTCCATTCAGACGAAATAGAAGACTTAATATTGTTTATAAGTTTGTAGAACTTTTGCATAGAAATCAGTAATTGAAGAAAATTTTTGTAATAACTGTTATTATAAATTGCATTATTGTTTGTATATTAAAATATATTTGTATTAAGAAATTAAATTGTGTGTGTTCATGACAAATGTTACAAATCTAATACATTAACATCTAAATTCAAATTACAGTTTAACTTAATATTAGACTATTCGAAATCGCAATGTTTTTAATCACCATATCTTAGAACTATATTTATCCAAAACCAATGTGGTATTATTTGTGTACTTTGAGAAAACCAAGCTTGATGATAAATAATTCAATTTTTGCGAAATATTTTATACGTTTGTCTGTATTTTTATCTACCTATATTATAATGTTCTCAACAAACAAAGAAAGCCGTTCACGATCACACGAATTCATTGTCAGTTTTACAGATAAACGTAAAAAGCAATCAAAAACATTTAATTCTGTGCAAACACTTTTCTAGTTAATTATAGAAGAAGAAATAAAAGTTTTCTATCTTTTCTCTTTCAGCCACTGAAAAGTATGTTTAATACTGGCAGTTAATTCCTGGCAGTGTGATTTGTTTATATCTACTGATTGGGCTAAGCCTCCAAACTAGTTATTTCTAAAGCATTATAGATCGAAGCAAAATTCCTGGATATTGAGTTTATGTGAACTAAATTATACAAATATCGAATTATTAAAAATAATAAGAAAAAATTGTTTTTTTTTAAATATGATTTAAAAACTGACTAAAAATCTGGAATAGTTCTTAAACTATAATTTACGTTTACTATCCGACTCAAAGACCTTCTCCCTTATGGCTCATCAGTAAGTCTGAGAGCTTACAACACTATAAAACTGGTTTCGATACCTGTAGTGTCTCAAAAAGTAAGCACAAAAGTTTAAACGTTCACTGTCACAAGATTCTAAACCATAACATCAGGCAGTTCCTAACACGTTTCAATAAAAGTGTCTTTCATCAGTGAGTTTAAGTTTTCTACTCTATAAATTCCATCAATATTTTAGTCATATGATGTTTGATTGTTTCGAATAATCACGCAAAGCAATACAATGGCTATCTGTGCCAAGCTAAAAACATTGCAACAAGTCAACAGTACCTATTAGCAACTTTTGGGCTATTCTAATCAAATAATGAAATTTGACCGCCACATTTATAAAGCACTCACAATGACGAGAAATTTATTTTTCAACACAAGATTCCAGCCACAAACCTTGGATGCACAGTTCTCACTCTAACTATTAATTCAAGCTCAAACCCATGATAAACAGATAATATGAGTTTGAAAGGTTCACTACGAACTAGTTCAGTACGACACTAATGTTGATAGTTAAAAATATTCCACAGCGTTTCCGAAAGCATTCTATTTCAAAAGCAAATAAAGCTAAAATTAAGACTTAAAGAACTTTAAGAGTTCCTTATGTGACATCATTTCAGTGTCTACAGATCAGCTGACAGACGACACACTACTATACACTAGTACGAGTGGTTAAGGCAGATGACCCCTTCAGGCAGATTTCGGCTCTCTTTCGGGAAAACAAGTTTTTTTTGGTTTGTAAAAAATTAGCATCAAAATGGGTATGCATTTTATGATAATACAATGAAGAGGATGGGCACTACACAAACGTGCACATTTACTTTCTATTCATAAGACTCAATAATTTCATTACAAATTATAAAACTCAAATAACTGTTACATTTTCAGAGGTTATGTATTTGTCAATTCAACAGAATTACTGAAAATGTGAAATGTTCCTTTTTTCAGCAAGATCATACATATGCTTACGAGTCGATAACATTCATGTCTGCTACAACTACTTATAAGGTAAAAAACAAAATATTTGCAAGCGCAACCACACAAAACTAAAATCAATCAAGTTTCTTTATAACGTATATTCGAAACGAGGATGTTTTGTTGCCGTTGTTATAGATCAGCAGCATATATTTATGTACTGCGTACAGGCTTTATTTCATTTATAAGTAATGGACATAATGTCTGTTGTATAACGACACAATGATACGTTAATGAGAGTTAACTGACCTTATACGAAGAAAAATATGCTGCAAATATTTTTTGCTTGGCTCAGTTCCAAGCTAAATCTACAAGCATAAATTATCTTCCATAAACATTAACTGTTATAATTGTGTACATTCGACTTGAGAACTAACTAAACTAAAAACTTATATTAGGTATGTACTTAGTATAAGGAAACTTGTTGACCAATCATGACAGACACGTGCCTAAAAGTCTTTATAGACGTAAGGTTTTGACAATTCACAATAAGTTTCCGTTTTCTTTCACCTTATGTATAGTTTGTAATATGCAAAGAAGAAACAATTAAAAGTTTGCATTTGGGTTCAATACAGGTTATGTTAAATTTATGGTCTCCTTAATACGTAATAATACCATGGAATATTCATAGAATCTAAGTCATAATTATACACATCTAAATCAAGCCAAACGAACTACAATCAACGATATCCTGACTTTTCCAACCAAATAGATCCACAATAATTCAGAGGAAACTGGTGGTTTAACCTCAATTAGTTTTTATTTCCGGTTTTTAGAGAAGCATAAAAATTAAAGAAATCTGTTCTTTGTTTCGTTGAAATTGTATAATTTAATGAAAAGAAACCTCCCGGCATTCTCTGATCGGACTGCAACCATTTGCTTTAAACTATTAATAGAATGACTCATCTGGTGAGTGAGGACACAATGTCATCAGCACAAGCCATGAGGATTTTGTGTTATATAGGCTTTTGGCATACACCATACTACCAAGATCACCCACTTGCACACACAGAAAACTTCCTTAGCTTCAAAATCCTGCGGCATATGTTATTCTGGCCTACTACTTAATACGAACTGCAAAAGAGTGACATCTGTTGGTGACAGATCTTGATTGGCTTTTCAACACGCGTCACGGTAGCTTGATCTTTTACTTTACTCTAGATAGAACTAAAATATAATCGAAGAATATAACCTACTGGATAGCCCCAAGTATACATATACCCAACAGGTAAATATATTATTTAAAAAAAAGGAAAGGAAGGAAGAGGCTAAGCCTTTTAAAACATGTTGAGAATATCATACAGAAAACTATATAACTCTATCTGATAAGACTGTAGATAAGACACTTATCTTGGCTTTCTCACGTCTAGTCGATAATGATGAGGAAAATGAGTGCCATATCTCAAACACGTACTTAAATTTACAAGCTAATTGTTTTTATTCCATAATTTTTGTTTACTTTTAACGATACGTTAATTATACGTAACGAATAGTAAACTGCCTGGGGCCCGTCTATGGATAGAACACTATCCAGTGAAGTTGCATTAACAACACATTACTTTCAATGCATTTCTCCCTTGCTTGGTGACAAGTCTGGTAGTTTCAAAGAAGCATGTTCATCTGTTAACATAAAGTGATAAAAAATGGTGTTCATTATTTATAAAGTATCAGTTAGCATTTCTTATGAAGCTTCTAAAGTTCGAAGTGTCTCTGAGGTGTTCCATTAAAATCTTTTTTTTTTTCTCTCTGACTTAAAGACTTAAGATTTGATACTCAGGATTTCTCACTAACGCTTACCAACTTCCTATAAAGAAAACGTCAGAAAAATCCCATGCTACAAAACGGGTATATACAAATTTATATTTAAGATTTCTTACCCGTACTTTCGGCCTGGCAAGACCTAGCGCGTAAGGAGTGCGACTCGTAATCCGAGGGTCGCGCCAAACATGCTCGCCCTCCCAGCCGTGGGGGCGTTATAATGTGACGGTCAATCCCACTATTCGTTGGTAGAAGAGTAGCTCAAGAGATGGCGGTGGGTGGTGATGACTAGCTTCCTTCCCTCTAGTCTTACACTGCTAAATTAGGGACGGCTGGCACAGATAGCCCTCGAGTAGCTTTGTGCGAAATTCAAAAACAAACCCGTACTTTTTTAATATAGCAAAATAATTCCTTCTATGTTTACAAAAGTTGCCATAGAAATGCTTGATTAAAGTTTTCTGTTCACACGAATCGAAAATACATACATGAATTTATTTTCTCGATCAATTTCTGGCGAGAGTCTTGATCTGCCATTTCTTTCAGCTTAGTTCTCTGGATTTGATTTGTTTGTTTGTAGGCTTTTAATTTCGCGCAAAGTTACACGACGGCTATCTGTGTTAGCCTTCCAAAATTTAGCAGTGTGATACTAGAGAGAAGGCGGCTAGTCATCACTATCCACCGCCAACTCGTGGAATACTCCTTCATCAACGAATAGTGGGATTGACTGTAACATTATGACGCGTCCGCGGCTGAAAGGGTAAGCATGTTTGGTGTGACGGGGATTCGAGTCCGCGACCCCCAAATTACGAATAAAACGCCCAAATCACCTGGTCATGTCATGTCGTCGTTGGATTTGGTTATTATCAGGAGAATACTCACCAGTAAAACACAATACGGGTTTCTGTTTCCTTTTTTGTTACTCTTTAATTTTTTTCTTTGAATCTAACATTTTTGTAATAACAGATGTATAGAATCTCTAAAAACTTAAGTGATTTTATAATTAACACCTTAATTTAATTTTACAATAATGTAAGAAGATTTTGTTAATGCTTCTTAAGAATTAGACAAAACGGTCGACTCGCCTAAGCCTATGATGTCTCTTGTTACAGCAATTGCTACTGTGTTGGTCACCGTTGTCTATGGCAAACTTGAAGATTAATGTAATTAGTTAACGTTGCTTTACGAGATTATTGGTGCTAAACTACTGACACTATTTCATATCTAAATAATTACAAAATGCTATCTCTAAATATTTTGTATACAAAATGCTAATATAAACCAACAAAAAATAAGTATTCGCTAAATAAAATAATGCGCGTGCTTGCGTTAGTTCAATTTATGCACAGTCACAGCTTTAATTACTTACGAACGTATAAAGACACCCACATTTAATGCTGATTTACAGTGGTAAGTATGAACAAGAACTGAACTGACTTAAGCGAGTTACCTAAAACAATGAACCTGCTCTTTGATTTAACCACTATACCATAATCACGTACATTACAAAATTATTTACTTACTGATCTTCCACACCTATCACTAAAAATTAATGATGTGAAAGTAGTAGGTCGTAATGATACCAGATTGGATTATTTAATAATAAATAAAAATGTTTGGCAACAAATGAGGAGAAATGAACAAACACTTCAGTTAAAAAACTAGGAGTAATTGTAACGTGTTTCTTACAGATGCAATGATGAACTATCAACCTTCAAGTCACTTTGTTCGTTTGTAATTAACCATAAAACTAAACAATGGGATATTTGTGCTCTGCCCATCACGGGTATCAAAACCCACATTCTAGCGTTGTAAGTCAGCAGACATACTGCTGCGCCACTGGGGTGAAGAGAAGGGAGACAGAATACTTTGAAGCAAAACTAATGACAACAAGTAACAACAGTGTTTTCTTGTCGTTAAGTATTTGACGGTTCTGTTTTGTTTTGAATTTCACGAAAGCTATCTGCGCCAGTCATCTCTAATTTAGCAGTGAAAGTATAGAGAGAAGGCAGCTAATCATCACCACCCACCGCCATCTATTGGGCTTCTCTTCTACAAACGAAGAGTGGGCTTGATGGTCACATTATAACGCCCCCACAGCTGAAAAGGTGAACATGTTCGGTGTGGCTGAGATTCGAACCTGCAACCCTTGGATTACGAGTCGACCACCCATATTTGGCGGTATCTTGTCTTATTGGATTAGACTTTATTCAATAACATGAAGCTACAACTTCTTCATAAATGTTCTTCAACTAAATATACTATTTGTCAGGAGCGACGCCAAGGTTGAAAATATATTAACCACAGGAAAACAGTGTTTAAATTTAAAGTGTAACGACCGTGAACAATCAAAACAATTTGTATTGAAATATGCAGATATTTTTAACAAAGGGTCTGGTCTCAAAGATTTGGCTGAACATATTATTGTATCACCATAACAGAAAAGTCAGCGTTTATTAAACTCTATCATTATAGTCTCACTAAGTTACAGCTGCTACATGATAAAATGGATGAATATATATCCTCCACTTCTTGGGTTTCTCCAACAGTTATTGTCAGCAAGGCGACTGACAGTTTTAGATTCCGTGTTGACTACAGAAAGTTAAATCAAGTGTCGGAATCTGAGTGATATCCAATGGTATTTCAGATACTCTTTCAGGTGCAAACATTATTTGTACATTAGACTTACTATATGTATATCCATACGAAGCAGTAAAAATGGAAGATTGACATAAATTTACATTCATAATTGGTAATAGACTTTATCAATTTAAAGTAATGCCTTCTAGTCTGAAAAAAATGAACCTGTCACTTTCGTTTATCTTATACGAATTTTTCACGAGATATAGTTAGAATGAATTATTCCTAATTGTTGCTTGATATTCTTATTGGCCTTGAAGCGGTTTAAGTTTGAAATATTCGACTTTTTTCAAAATTAGTTATTGTTTTTTTCCTCTGATTTATCGTAATTCATTTATTTATCGAATTTAATAACATTGAGAGTTATTAAGTATTGTTTATTAACGTCTGTATCAAACTCTGACCAGGTACGGGTTAGTAACTCCTTTTGTAAGTCA
Source organism: Carcinoscorpius rotundicauda (assembly GCA_011833715.1). Classification (NCBI taxonomy): domain Eukaryota; kingdom Metazoa; phylum Arthropoda; class Merostomata; order Xiphosura; family Limulidae; genus Carcinoscorpius; species Carcinoscorpius rotundicauda. The sequence continues at coordinate 51,419,478 of CM022399.1, read as the reverse complement.
GAAAATGTGTATTCTGGTTGTTTGAAAGTTTTATTTATGTTGTTTGACATTACAATAACTTGTTTTGTTTTAACCCATTTCAAATTCAACCATTATATTATAGTCAAACACAGCAATGAGCAGCTGTTTAGATTAACCACAACATTATCATAAAATACACTTAGTACAGTGCTGAAACTGCTGTTTGGTTGAATCACTATATTATACTAAAATTCAGTAATAAAGCTGCTGTTTGAATCAACCATTATGCTATAATCAAATACAGCAACGAGCCAATCAAACCAGTTGAACCAATATATTGTATTCAAATACAGTAATAAAACTGCTGTTTGGATGAACCACAAAACTGTAACCAAATACAGCGTTGAAGCTGGTTTAGTCAAACCATTATATTATTACAAAATACAGTAACAACGCTGCTGTTTAGTTGAACCTATGTAAATGATTAATTTATCTGTGCTACTCAACATTCTACTATAACACACACACACATGTATATATACGTTTCCGAAACTACGGTTAGTTAAGGTGAGTAAAACATTAATTTCAACAAAACATAATAACTAACATTTCGTTTATCGGTAACTAAGTTTCCCCAGCCTAACTAACGATCTGTTACATTTACAAAGAAGGAAAAAAAAACAGTTAAAAGATCGCCATTTGTCACTGTTTAGGGGTCAGCACTTTAGTTGGTAATATATAAAAAAATTACGATATGCTTTTTTATATTTATTTATTAATAAACGTAATTAGTGAAACTGAGAAAATACGAAAAATAAAGATACAGAATAACGATGTTTGTAACAGATAAAATGTACAGGTTTGTCTTTGATCTTCCCAACACCATAAATTCACTGAAGAAAAAAAAACTTACTGGATAGCTTTTAATTTCATTAAATATGTAACATTATCTGTGAAACCTAATAACTTCTTCCATGGTGAACTACACTGACTTATTCAACTCTATACGAATATTGTAATATTTCTTTTCTAAGTAAACAATTATTTGATGGAAGGCGTCGTCTAATAGACACAAACGCGACCAAGGTGAAGGACTAATTAGTTTCACGCCGCTGCCAGCAGAGGGCTATAGCTTGTTTGTTGTGACAACCCACTGAGAACAAAAACTTGGCCGTTTTTATGACACTAGTAACCTCCGATTAGGTTAAGTTATATACTTTAAACAAAACTAAACATCAGTGTGGTCATCAGTATATCCAAAGAAGTACATTGTTTTTACGTACTTACTTAAAAAAAAGAATTGTATTGATTCATCTGTTTCGCACGTTAAAACTAGAAAAGTTACTTCAAGTAAAGGTTAGACTCGTAAAACAGCTGGTTAGAAAATCTGGAGTGCTGATGCATCACGAATACACAAGCATAATATTTTATTAGATGGGATACGATATGCTGGTTTGGAACATTGTATATTTCTAGTAAAATAATACACACAAACATACAAACTCACATACCTATGCATATATATATATATATATATATACATTACCAATTCTCAATTGCGAGTTTTTTTCGAAAATGTTAGCCTTGGCATATAAATTTCACAGACAAATTCCCCAGTGTATCAATATTACACTACACTCGAGTTTTTGTACTAAAACAACTATTTGTCAATTTCCATTGTAAGTGAGTGCGAATTCATTTTGAAGTTTTACTACCAATGGCTACAAGGTAGTATGATACATATATGAAATCTAACATCAACGCTGACAATCACACACACAAACAAACATTATATATATAGAGTGAAAGACACACACGCTATATATATATATAAACAGAACGAGTGAGAGGCACACACAGTCTCATAGTTAGAATTTTATTCATCCTTGGGCTTCTAAATCGTACGAAACGATTTTAAAAATAGAGAAGCTTTCCATTAAAATTAATGGCAGTTATTTAGTCGAGCAGACAGTGAAGTTCTTTGTAAAGCTAATTTCAGCTAATTAGGTTTACTATATAAATTATGCATTAAACGATATTAGTCCCAAAATGAATTACTGGTACATTAAAAGTAAACAATTATATTTCACTTTACTGTTGTTCAGATGACATAAAAACATAAATATTGTTCAGTTGATTATTGCTGGGAATACCACGCACTTTTACAAAATTACAGACAATTTAAAATTTGTTTAAAACATGTTTTACGTCTCTCCTTTATCACTATAATTATTGTAACTTTTGGCAAAAGTATTGTACAACGTTCTTACTTGCAAAATGGGATAAAATAAGTTCAAAAATATCATTGAGAAATACTTGGATTTCTCTCAACATTTTGAAGAAAGCTTTAATTGATCGCCATGAAGTTTGTGGACTTTACATTTTCCGAAATAATTAATAATAATAACATTTGCCCTCAGGGGTCGTTATTAACAACTCTCACTGTAAATTGCTTTTAGTTATTAGCTTGGTCAGGACAAGTCGCTTTGGGGCAATATTCAAAAATCGTTGGATTTGGCTACGTTTCCATGGTTACAGTAGTTCAGTATCGTTGGATTCGATACTTCTATAAACAGTCCAGTAGACGACCATAATACAATACTAACTCCTGATGAATCAAACTGAAAAGCCTGTGTGTGTGTGCGTGAAAGAGAGAGAGGTATATAATTTTGAAACTTTTTTGTTTGAAAGGTCTGCTGAGTCGTTTGTTTTCCAAACACAAAAACTGAATTGTTTGCACTCAGTGCCTTCACGTCGTACCAACAATGGTTTCTAATACAGCCTTTCTAGTATTTTATTGACTACATCAGACAAAACGACATCATATACATATAATAGTTATAGATAACACACATACATGATTAGCTGGATATAAATTAAGTATTTCTATAATTCAAGTGAAGGTTATATTAAACGTTAAACACACCGGATACAGTATTACACAACAGATACACCTAATGATCTGTTTGAATACGAAATTAATATCGAACAAAACTAAAGTACAGCCATATGATACCACACTTTTCAAATTAAACACGCATCAAAAAAGTTAAAAGTAATTCTTACTTCACAATTGAAGTTTAAATGAAGAAAATAACATCAAGGGAAACAAAAACATGCTATAAATAGGTCACAGTGTTAAATAGATTATGTACAAGGCCATTAACAATTTTAACATTCTTATTTACTATTTAGCAACTCCGAGTGGCTCAGCGGTAAACTTAAACAGTTAAAAATGATAAAATGTTGTTTTCGATACTTGTGATATGCGAGCACAGAGTTCGTAGTATAGGTTTTTGCAGAGCACAGAGAGTCCGCGGTATAGGTTTGTGCATAACACCGAACGCAACTATTTTTTTTACTGAAATTTGTAAAGCACAATTTTGATGTTGTTGTATTATGATGTTCTTTTTCCTTTAAATGTTGAAATGTTAAAGTTAGATTAATGTTGGTTAACATGGAGGATTGTAACGTAGTGTTGAACTTTCAACTTTATCCCAATGTTGTTAACACCCAGTTATTCTAACTATTGTATTCTACAACTACAGAATGCTTGAAAGAACAATGAGCAAAATTTGTGAGGATAACTGAACTGTCTTGTGTTAATTAATTTGTGTTTATCTTAATAATTAAAATTTTCTTCTTACTTATAGATATGCCGTCTGATTAACAGAAATATGGCTGTACATTTTGCATGACAAAAACGATATGCATGAAGTATTCTCTATGTTGGGAAGAAATGCAGAAACGTCAGTAACGAGCAGAGACAATCCTCACTGAAAGAGCCCTTTTCCCACAAATCTATGGTGGAATCTACAATATCTCTTATAAATACATTGAACAATTTTATTTAAGTGCAATTTTTATTCTATTTCCCACAGGATCGTAGCTTGTGTGACGTATACAGTTTGTTTGCTTTACCACATGGCCATACAATGGGCTATGTGCACTGTGTTCACTGCGGGAAAAGATATATGAGAAGAAACCTATGTAACAAAAGAAAGAGATGCAACAAGATATCTGATTTGATCAAAAACGTTGTTTAAAAACAAAAGCTGTTTTGTTACTTTATCTTATTTTTTTGCACGTGGTATTGAAAGCTATAGCACCTCAATCTGATTCTAAACATTAGCCAGTTCATGTCTTCCTTTTGTTCATGTCTTCCTTTTATTCATGTCTTCCTTTTGTCCATGTCTTCCTTTTATTTATGCCTCCTGTACTTATGCCCTTACATTCGGAGTTCGAACTTTACGGTAAGCACAATACAATTAGCCAACCGTGCAGCTTTGTGCTTTACAATTCAGATATACTCATGTTATGTACATTTTCTTACTGGTATTTTTGTCATTTAACATACAACTAGAAAAGGGTCGTCACTGCTTTATTGTAGAAATCACATAAACTATTTCGAAAAACGACCAATAATTTAAAAAAACTTTCTAGTACTCGCTTACTGGATGTATCTGTCATATACAAGTACCATTTTGTTCAAAGCCCATAACTTTGTAACAACTTGTAGCATGTTTGATAACTGGGTGACATATCTTCATATTGAACAATCGCATTTTACTCAAGTGTGACGATCATTAAATCCCAGAAAATACTCTGCCTTATTGGGTCATTCAGAATCATAGTGCCACTAAAGGGACAAACATATTTATATAAACCCATTCGGTATTTTATCTTAACGATTTTAGCACCGTATTTTTATTGCAATATAAGTCAGAAAACCCACTTTCTTGTCCGACACACACACACATACATATTCGTAGGCATTTATGTATATAGACTTTCAGAGAAACAATAGTTTCGACTAAACAACACATTAGGAAAAACCTTTCAAAGAAGATGAGTACTTCTCTCTCAGAGAACGTATAGTAATTGCATAGTGAATGTTAAAATATTAGATAGTGTATATGTTTAGCTCAACATTTTTACAGTCCCTTGATATCTCTCTCCTTACATAAGTACGCATTATACAAAGATGTTATGATAAGATTTCTATATAAATTCTACTTTAGTAATAACTTGTGTTGTTTTTGGGTCGCAAAACTTTCTGGAACCATGATACATCTAAAAGACACTAACTTTTGTAGTAACGTATTGTCTAGGGATTTGTATGAATACCCTTAAACTCAGAAATAGATGGTTTTATTTTTAAAAAATACATATCTGTTCAGAAGGATAGCTTTTAAGATATGAAAGTGCCACCGACCGAAAAAAATCTGGGATTACGCCATACTGGTATCTTATCAGCAAACATAATGTATCCTCCAAAGTTTCAGCTTATTTCAAATAAATAATAATAAAGACAGATAAATATAATGAAACATTCGGAAAGGGAAAAAAAACACAATCATAATGAAAAAAGATGGAAATTACTTAGAATAAAAACTTCAAAAACTTTTCTCGAGATAATTACTGGTAAGTAACCAGACTAAAATTTCGAAGTATGGACGATAATATGAACTTTATAATACTTACTCATATGTTCATGAGAAGAACACAGCTTATACTAACGTATGCAGATGTGTTTGCTTAGTTTTCACTTCCTTCCACAAGTTTTAATAAAGCGATATAAAATGTCAAACGTTGGCTCTTGCTTACCAGGGGGAGTAAGTGACCCAGTGGTTAGCATGCCAGACTGTGGAAGCGAGGTACCATCGTTCACTTCCCGTTCTTACCAAAATAAAAATGGTGCTCCTCACTGTGAGTACGTGGAGATTAAATCCCACTATTCAATTTGTTTTTTTTTAATTTCGCACAAAGCTACATAAGGGCAGTCTACGGTAGCTGTCTATAATTTAACAATGAAATACTGGAGGGAAGGCAGCTATTCATCACCACCCACCACATACTCTTGGGCTATTCTTTTACCAACGAATACTGAGATTGACCGTGAAATTGTAACACTGCTGTGGTTGAAAGGGCGAGCATGTTTACTGGAACGAGAATTCGATACTGTGACCCTCAGATTACGAGTGAAAGCGCCCTAACCACCTGGCTATGCTGGGCCCTCAGTAATCGGTCTTACAGGAGTAGTCCAAGACTAAGAATGAGTTTGCTGGTTATATGACTTACTTATAATTTGTCAGTTCAAATTAAGAACAACTGCGCATAGGTAGTCCTTCTGTACCTTTACGCAAAATTTCTAAACAAGCAATTCCGGCTGCCACAGGTACTTAAAACGAATAATCTGTAGTTCTTTCTAGTACATTTTGGCGGGTAATTCAGCAGTGTTCCCTGTTATACTAGTTATCTTTGGATTTGAGTCACATAAAAGTGTCTTGTCTTCTTTCTTTTTGTTTACATTACATATATTAAAAACATAAAATAAATTTAAACCCAAATATATGATCTTGTGTAGAACTTCGGCTTCACTGGCAGATGTGGATGAGAATGGTTAACACACTCCTTCCATCTGGTAGAGATGCTGGACCATCGCAAGTTAGTTCACAACTAAAAGATGATGCCCACCATACATCTGGTTAGACTGAAACAATTGGAGTAATGTATCTTTTTCAAGGACATTACTTCACGAGATACGACGACCTCGAACTCGCGACCTTTCGACAGCGAGTGCAAAGCTCGATGCTAATGACCCACGCTGCCCTTACATGGAATATATTTCAACAGTATTTTTAAAAGAAAGAAACGTTATTGCAAAGTGCCTGGTTCATAGATCAGCTCAAACCGTATTAAAAACTGTTTCTGATATCGGTATACAAGAAGAGGGTGGTTAACGAACGTTTGTTACAAACACAAACCAACCTCGTACTCAACAGAACATTTCGTTCTCTAACTCCTCCCTTTTCAATTACTTTCGCTGCCACAAGAGGGAACTGGAAAGGTGGTAAAGGTCTCGTTAAGTGTTACTTTGGCAAAGAAGAATCGTACATTTTGTAAAGAAAATTAAACTATGAATTTAAAATTGTATAGACACAACATTTTGATTGAGCTCCAAAAACAGATAGGGGTTACAGGCATGGCAGACAACAAAGAATCAGTGTCTTCTATGGCACAGTCTTTTTTCTTAGGCCTCACACAGAGTTGCTATTGTTGTGACTTATCTCACGCAACAAGAATGAATCTTTGAAGGTCAAGAAGACAGAATAACTTCGAGATAACTGCAACTTTCCGAAATTAGAGTATGTCTTCAATTACTCCATTTGAAATTAGGTACTGCCTTGTTGGTTATTTTCTTCTTATTCAAAACGTAACTAAGTCTAATTTTATTAACACTTTGTTAAAGAACAAAATAAATAGTTGGTGTAAAGATAACATACTGAGTAAAACGTGTAGAAGACATTGCAAATTTGTGGTCTGTAAAACATTTAATTGCATGTCTACTCGACTGTTTGTTTTGTTTAATCTAGAGTAAAGCTATTCATGGGCTATCTGCGTTAGCCGTCCCTAATTTAGCAGTGTAAGACTAGAGGAAAGGCAGCTAGTCATCACCACCCACCGCCAACTCTTGGGCTACTCTTTTACCAACGAATAATGAGATTGACCATCACATTATAACTCCTTCACGGCTGAAAGGGCGAGCATATTTGGTGCGACGGAAATTCGAACCCACGATCCTCAGATTACGAGTCGAACGCCTTAATTCACCTGGCCATTTCGGGCCTCATTTATATTGTTAATCAACTGGACAGACAGTCAATAAGAACATTAAATATCTAACTTTTTCGACAGTAAAAAATATTTTCACGTGTATTAAAAGTAAAATTAATATTTATACAACAAATAAATTCACAAAACTATATTTATCCTTTTTTATTTATTTTTGTTAATACTTTAAACTAGACCGTAGGGAACACAATTTCACTTAGATTTATAGCTTTGAAAATTATCCCTCTAAGATAAATTGAGCTTGAATATGCCACCATTATTAAAATGTCGGTTTAACAAGTTTCGAAGGAATTAACATGTTACAAATAAAACGTTATCTGAATTGAACAGATAAAAGTTTAAGATATTCCAACAATAACCAGCTTTAATTTGTTAGGTATTTCAAGCATAGAAACAACAGTAGATGTAGGAGAGCATAAATGCAACATTTATTAAGTAAACACGCGCTCTAACGAAATTATTTTATAATCCACAACGTATTCTCGACTATAACAATCTTAAGAGATTTCCATTTTATACAGCTTAACATTTGTATGTAAAACACCATAAGTACTCTGGTTCTAGAGTACAGTCGAGTGCCTAATATTTCATTATTTTAAGTGGTTTACAGGAAAAGACTTCAAAGTAGTTCCAATAAAATGAAAGGTTTGAATTAAAACACACAGTAAAAGTGGTAAACGTAAGAAGTGTCAATAATTTAATATTACATATTCCTCTCATACATCCGGTAAATAATGAAGAATGAAATAATTGTTCTAAAAGATGTTCTTATGGTGAGTGATGGTTCATTTAACATATAGCTTGTTTGTTTGTTTGTTTTAGGAATTTCGCACAAAGCTACTCGAGGGCTATCTGTGCTAGCCGTCCCTAATTTAGCAGTGTAAGACTAGAGGGAAGGCAGCTAGTCATCACCACCCACCGCCAGCTCTTGGGCTACTCTTTTACCAACGAAAGGTGGGATTGACCGTCACATTATACACCTCCACGGCTGGGAGGGCATATTTGGCGCGACTCGGGCGCGAACCCGCAATCCTCAGATCACAAAGCGCACGCCTTAACGCTCTAGGCCATGCCAGGCCCTAACATATAGCAACAGTTATTATCCACTGTTTCGAAGAAAACAGAAAAAGTTCGTTCTGTAACTAAACTCAACAGTATCAAACAGTAGACTACATGAAGATATGAATATTACGTAAGAATAAACTTTTTATGATAATTTATTTTACATTTATTTAACTATTTCTATTTTGTAAATATGGCAAAGCTACTAAAGGCATCTTCAGCCATCCTTAATTCTAAACTACACACCAAAGAGAAGACGTTCAATCAGCAGCACCCAAACCACTCATGTTAAGGTATTGATCATTACTCTTAAAACACACCTACAACTTAAACCGCATAGAATATTTAATAAATTATGGATTTGAACCTAACTCATTAGCTCTGATATCACAACAATAGAGTATCAAACTTCACTTACTGTGTGGGGCCCGATTACTAAAACATTATGAATTTTCTTATAAATTAGCACCAGCTCACTGCTTTTTACGTGTTGGCCAGTACTCGTAAACTTTTATTTCCGTTGCGCACAGTAATATTTATTTAAGTTATGATTTTACCAAATATTTTTTGTTATTTTTCTTTAATTTCGCGAGGGCTGTTTGCGTTAGCCGTCCCTAGTTAAGCAGTGTAAGACTAGAGGGAAAGCAGCTAGTCATCACTACCCAACGCCTACTCTTGAGACTACTCTTTTACCAACAAATAGTGGGATTGGTCGTCACATTATAACTTCTCCACGGTTCATTGAGCGAGCATGTTTGGTGTGACGGGATTCGAACCCGCGACCTTCAGATTACGAGTCGAGTGCCTTAACCACCTGAACATGCCGGGCTAAAAGGGAACTTTCTCATCATGTGTCTTGCAAGCGTATGTCACATAGATCATATACGGTCGTACAAATTGTACTATACGTTTCTCTTCCCGAAATGCCTCCCGCTAGTACAGTGGTAAGTCTACGGATTTGCAACGCTAAAATCAAGAATTCGATTTCTCTCGGTGGGCTCAGCAAAAAACCCGATGTGGCTTTGCTATAAAAAAAAAACATACACACACACTTCTCAAAATTTTTACTCTTCTTTATAAGCCTTCAACGATGTATATGGCATTGAAAAACATAAAAAAATAAAGTTTAGCTGTTATATTATGCATGCACAATAGTTTATAAGTTTCGGCTTCTTTCTTGTTTTATTTCACTTCCTCAGGCTTAGAAAAAATCGTTCCAGAAGTTTTAAGAAAACAAATGAGGTTTAATAACGTTACCATAGCATCGGATGAAACTGAAAGGAAAATCAGATTGTGAAGCGATTAATAGTCTCCGTATAAGACATGGACTATGTGTCGACCTGAAAAGCAGTTTCAATGGTTGTTTTATACTAGAAAAGCTCTGAAACGATTTGAAATTTAAAGTAAGAATAAATAGGATAATTCACAATACGCCAGTACTTTTGTTCACTATCATTATTGGAGGATTTGGGCCTTATCGAGATATTTATGTTATGGGAATTTCCAGAAAATCAAAAAGTGCAGTCAATTTACTTTTAACAAGTAAAAGCAATATTACAATATAAGAGCAAACCCTCTTAAACTAAAACTACTTAAGAACATTATTCTCGTTTTCAGTTATTTCAACGTCAATATTGTTTATGAATTATGATAAAATCAAGTGTGTTATTAATCTAGAGCTACTATTTCATGAAAAAAGGAGAATATAACTAGATCGGGAAAATGTTAGTTATTTAAATATTTTATAGAATTTTACGATAAAAATGTGGAAACATATTTACCGTAAATCATGTTTTTGTCATCCTCAAAATAATATGGGATGAAAAACTATAAGAAAAGACGTAAATTTCATAACGTACGTCAAGATAAATTTATAAAGCAGTCGACAGGTCTCAATATATGACGCAGCGAAACAGAATCAGAGCAGAATGTCTCACGCCCCAGCTCGCACGCTCCTGTTATCTCTCGTGGTCATTTGGCTTGAAGATGAGTCCTTGGAGAAGCTAGGATCGGACTTGGTGAGGCAGAAGTCTGAATTATATAAAGCACTAAAATTACGCAACGGCTTGGAAATACGTAGATATATCATTATGAAGCGCTACGCAACGACTTGAAAATACGTAGATATATCATTATAAGACACATCCTTTCAAATTTCAAAAAAGAAAGGAGGAAGATTTGGCTATCAATATTTGAAGTCTTTAGAAAGCTCTCAAATGCTTAAATATTCTATGTATGCTGTGCTTCTGCATGTTCACTGGACCGTGAAAGCTCTGTACACTTAAATCAGTCTCTATATTGCCTTTTAGACCTGGTGACCTGCTCAGATTTAGATTCAGCTCAGGACTTCTACAGATTAGAACATTATTCTCTGAAGTTCAATTGATCACTCATGTGTACATTGGTTAACGTGTTAAGTCTACAGTTACAAACATTTTTTTGAAGATTTATTTCGCCCAATGTGTTTTGATACAAAAACTATAAACCGTTGCCGACATTAACACCAAACAGGTTACATTTGAAACGTCCATTACAGAGTCCATAAAATGCATACACATTGTACGTACTCTTCAAATATAAACAGGCAATAACGTATCAGAGTTTTCTATCCACTAACAGGGCATTCAAAAATCAAAATCACCTTTACTTTAATCAGTGACTATTAAATCATTCGGAGGTGTGTAACCTAACAAATATAAGTGAACCACAGAAAATTAAAATAATCTATTTACTCGTAAATTCATATTGTGTGCTGCCTTTGTAATAAATGAGCACCCACATTTCATTCACTAGATAATACTCCGTTATATGGTGTTTCAATTGCGCATGTAATGTAGTTTACTTATATATCTTACGAAAAATAATTGTCAGCTTGGTTTCAGCGCTACCGCTAATTTGCCATGCATAAATATGTAAATTAACTGTTTCTCCCTAGTTTGAAGTTAACAACTATGCAAATACTTTGTTTTCCACCAAGTGTTAAAATTGTAAAAGCTGTTTTGTTTGGTTTCGGTTTTTGCTCAATTCTAATTACACATTGTATAAAATGAAATGTACTTTTATGTTTTGCATATTTATACAATATGTAAAAACTAGAGGACTCTGTTATCGTGTTGGTCGTTTTTCAAAGTTACATTTGTCACGACTGGAACTGTTCACTCTTTCTCAAACATACCCCCTTCCAGTAACGCAAAAACAGTTCTTATATTCTCTTGTTAAACAAAATACAGCTCGTAATAATCAGTGGGGTTTTTATCCAAACAGATCGATAGTGGGAAAACAATCTTCTGCCAGTAGCACAATCCTAATACTACCTTTCTTTACGGATTTGTGAAGGTCTTGAAAACGGATTATTTCAATTTGATTCGAACTCAAGGTACGCACAAGGCTTCCCCGCCTCCCAATTGAGAGAAGACAATCCCCAGACGCAAACTTAATTTGTTTTCGTTCATCACGGTTTTTCGTCTGTTTAATGTAACACTCTCAGCTGCTGAACCCTCTCTAAACGTGTGTGTGTGCTGGAAGATTTTAGTTTTCTCTGTAGCTTAGTGTCCATCCAAGTAATGCCAACCTGCGTTTTTACTATTATCAAAGTACATTTATTTATTTTGATTTCTAATGTATACTGAAAGTGAAATGATGCACACTGTGATATTACTGATCGATAACCAGTTGTTGAGCATAACTTACGTTAATATCACAAGACAGACGTATACATATATATATATAGAGAGAGAGAGAGACAATGGGAGTTTCGAACTTCTTAGAATGAGTGATACGCGATATTCTTCAAAACAAACACTATGTTTTTGCTTTTTAACAAAGTTAAGTAAAGTGTAATGAAAAAAATATTCTGATCCATCAGTCGCAAGTTTATAGACTATGTAAGGTATTACTGTACTAATGTTTCCATACTCTTCCGTGAAAACAATTAATATTGCCCTTGTATATAACTCAGTATTAACGATTTTCATCACTGTTTACCTGCGTGGTGCTCTCTTCCTATAATAATGATCTTCTGTCTGTCTGTCTCTTAGCATTCAAAGACGTTCCATTACTTTAAAATCGTTTGTTTGGTAACTGGAAAGTATCCAACTATATACGTGGGCTATTTTGTTTTAGGATATCTGTCAAAAAAGGGTGATAAAATTCACTCTGAAATAGGGCACATCTCCACTCACTTATAGACTTTTTGGCTTTGCTTTTTAAGACAAGAGTATTTAAAGCAAATGAGTATATTTTCACCTTCTACAAAGCAGGGTATGCAAATAGCATTTAATTAAATTGTTAAAGATTTAACAACCAGAGAAAAAAGAAAGGAGGACATAAGCTAACATTCTTGATACAATTTTTCCTTACTTAGCAGGTTCCTTCAGCTAGTAATAACAGTAAAATACTTGTGCGAAATGATCTCGTTCTGCTTATATTATTAACTAACCAACCATTTCGCCCTTTTATAAGCCTTAACGCACATTGAATACCATCCGTCATTTATCATCATCTTCGTAAAGTCTTGCGTCAAGTTCAGTCCAAGTTAGATGTGGTAGAACCGTACTTAAGTATTCAAAATGACTGAAGTTCTATCTTCGACTAACTCCAACAGAGATGAAGAATATATATTTCTTATCTTACGGAATAAAAGCGTATTTTTTTTTCGGTGTTCTTGTAGTTTTTGTTTGACTTTTCACACACTTTTTGTTTTTCTTATCTTCGATCGACTACACACCATACGAGTTCTTGCAAACTCATGTTACGCAGATGAAAACACAAAACTACAAGAATCCACGAGTCTTCCAGGTGATTATTATTATTCAATGTAATTCGCAAAGCACATAAAATCGTATTAATTTATACAGATTCCAAAACTCTCACACTATCATCGTACGACAAATGCCTGACCCAGTGTGCAATGTGCAACACGGAATGCACATACCTGTTAAATTATTTGTGCTGCGTGACATTCATGGACAATAAAAACAAATGAATCATCGGATCCGCTACACAAAAACTTTTAGTCAGTTTTAACAAGCATAAGACAAACGTGCTCTTCTTCATAATACAAGCATAAGACAAACGTGCTCTTCTTCACAATACAAGCATAAGACAAACGTGCTCCTCTTCACAATACAAGCATAAGACAAACGTGCTCCTCTTCATAATACAAGCATAAGACAAACGTGCTCTTCTTCATAATACAAGCATAAGACAAACGTGCTCTTCTTCACAATACAAGCATAAGACAAACGTGCTCCTCTTCACAATACAAGCATAAGACAAACGTGCTCCTCTTCATAATACAAGCATAAGACAAACGTGCTCCTCTTCATAATACAAGCATAAGACAAATGTGCTCTTCTTCATAATACAAGCATAAGACAAACGTGCTCTTCTTCATAATACAAGCATAAGACAAACGTGCTATTCTTCACAATACAAGCATAAGACAAACGTGCTCCTCTTCATAATACAAGCATAAGACAAACGTGCTCCTCTTCATAATACAAGCATAAGACAAACGTGCTCTTCTTCATAATACAAGCATAAGACAAACGTGCTCCTCTTCATAATACAAGCATAAGACAAACGTGCTCCTCTTCATAATACAAGCATAAGACAAACGTGCTCCTCTTCATAATACAAGCATAAGACAAACGTGCTCTTCTTCATAATACAAGCATAAGACAAACGTGCTCTTCTTCATAATACAAGCATAAGACAAACGTGCTCCTCTTCATAATACAAGCATAAGACAAACGTGCTCTTCTTCATAATACAAGCATAAAACAAACGTGCTCTTCTTCATAATACAAGCATAAGACAAACGTGCTCTTCTTCATAATACAAGCATAAGACAAACGTGCTCTTCTTCATAATATAAGCATAAGACAAACGTGCTCCTCTTCATAATACAAGCATAAGACAAACGTGCTCTTCTTCATTTTGTTTTTGTTTTTTTGAATTAAGCACAAAGCTACACAATGGGCTATCTGTGCTCTGCCCACCACGGGTATCGAAACCCGGATTTTAGCGTGTAAGTCCGCAGACATACCGCTGAGCCACTGGGGGGCGCTCTTCTTCATAATACAAGCAAACTAATTGGAGATCAAGATACTAACAGGTTAAATCATTATTGGACGATAAGGACAAAAAACTTCATAAAACACTAAAATATTTAACCAGTACAGTGCAAAAACAAGAAGCCTTTGTAAAACACTAACAGTTTTATGTGATTATAAACAAAAGGAATACAATTCTTCAAAAACACTGACAGCTTTAAGAAGTATTGCGAAAGAAGGACCAAGGGAAAGTGTTCTAATTAAATCGGTATTTTTTTATTTTTTTATTGCAAATAATCGGTAAACTGGTATTAGAATTTTTCAACCTTGTGCAATACATGAGCGAAAAGGTTGGATCATATATATTCTAATATTAAACTGATGACCGGAGAGAGGGTAATTAGTCGGCAGTATACGCCAACTATATGGCTACTCATAACTGAGTGGGACTGATTGTTACTTTGATAATTACCTTTTAAGTGAACGATTGGAGCGTGATAAGTGGAATATCTCATTTCTAATTTTGGACTTTACTGAAAGCAGCCAGATATGCTAACCACTATGCCATGCCCGATTTACAGTGAATTTTACTAAGTTTGGGGTTTAGTTATCAGAAATGTCTCACAAAACGATAGTTCTGATTCTAAACTTGCTACGACAAAACGAAAAAGTGGCTAAAAAATATATTCTGATTTTTCACGAAAAAAAAGTTTAAGTCGCGTTTTTCACCTCTAAACTTGTTAACTATTTAAGTGTACCACTTTTAGGATCTAGTTATTTTTCGTGAAAACTCCAATAAATAAATAAATAAATATAAATAAGTGAGCAGTAATGAGGACGGTATCAAATAATGGGAGAACGGTGTAGTCACTTTCTCATATTAATTATGACTGAAACTATGAATATCGCCATGTGTCAATTTTATGTGACAGAATGACTTAAAGTGGTTTAGTGGAGACAAGTGATACCACATTACATGGAGTATGATTTATTACCAAAGTGGCATCAGGCTTAAGGATAGTGGACCTATAGATATCTGGTCTTAAAAGCTTGTTGCCATAGCTACTCTCAATACTTTACTTTTCTGGTGATTATATACAGTGAAACTCCGATCAATTGATTGTCAAAAGAGGACTTGAGAAATACCTCGCCTGTCAGTTTTAAGAGCATTTTTATACATTAGTCTGAAAGCTTGTGTTAGAAAAATCTGGGGAATTTTTTTCTCTCTTTCTCACTCGCCACGTCACCGGTGAAAAATTGTTGAAAATCTCGACCGCAGAAATATACTAATAATATATCGTCATATGCAAAGTTTTCGTTATTTCAAAACAAACTGAAACGTAGAAGATGAAAGTTAAGAATAAATAACCATGTTATTACAAATGTAAGCATGACGGACTGAGCAAACACTTTTATTAACTCATGAACTTTAAATATAAAGCCGCTTTAGCTATTCGATTCTTCGTCAAAAAAAAAAGTACTAACTTCACGACAATACATGATACACGAAATGGTAAAAATGTTTTGAAGACAGGCTAAAAAATGTAGCATTGTTGTAAATATAATTTTTAATAACAACCATAAGTATTTTTAGCTGCGGCAAAACGGCTCATAGAATGTCATCGAGTACAAACCTTTAGCTCGTGACTCCGTCATCTCATAACCGATTTGAGATTTAATTACAGTTTTGGACCCTTTCGACTGATGTATTTGACCGCGCTCAATGACTCACAGATTAATTTATTCTAATCCTCCTTAAAATAATTTCAATACGAGGGTAGATTATTAGAGATCCCGATGAGTAATAAAAAGGACACAAAAAAGGTCTCGTAGACTAATTTACTCTAATCCTGTGTGATAGAATTACAAGTGCAACGACAACTGAAGATTCCTATTGTTTATACATTTATAACGGATGTAATTAATGATATGCCGAAAACTTTAATATGACATTAGATTGGGGAAATATTTGTTCGATAAAACTTACAAGTTTTCACCATGAAAATAACAAAGATATTGCACATTAATAGGGATCTATTTTCGGTTTACTTTTATATGCTGTTTCTAAGTGATTATCGTGGCGACCAAGATATAAACCAACAGTAATGTTAACAGCGTCAAGAAAAGTAGAATTTTAACAAGTATCGGTATTTGTACAATTCAGTGTCAGTATCTTCAAATTATGGTGAGTAAATGGTCGAAAAACGGGTAAGTAAAATGAGCTTCATTGTGTTTTGTTGCTTTCACTTTGACAAATGAGTTAAATTATTTGTGGTTGATCACCTGTATGAAGATTGATATTTAAAGTGTCATCTATTGGTAAACCTGTTTCATGTTTTTCTATTCTTGATCAAGTTTTCCGTTCGCATAGATTAATGTTTTTGTGTGTGTTTGTAATTAAACGTAAACCAACATAACGGACTATCTGTGCTCTGTCCAACACGTGTATCAAAACCCACTTTCGAGGGTTATAAGTCCGCAGACATGCTGCTGTGCCACTGGGGGGATGACGTAGATAAAATACGAGAGAACAACTGAAACTTCATTCACGACGTTAATTACTAACAGTTTTATTTTGTTAAACCTCTCACAAAACCACATTTCTTTCGTATATTACTCACAAACTGTTAATAAAACAATTGACTGCCAATGCTTTAACTTCAGATTTGAATGATACACACACACACACACACACACACACACACACACACACATATATAGCGGTTGTTGGTTATTTGCAGGGAATTCTATTTGCACATTGAAAAACTCTGGAGTTTGTAACTTTAACAAGTCTAAAAAGATTAAAGGAACAAACTAAGCCATAAAAAATAAATATATTGAAATACAAAAACAACATTTAATGTTTCTTTTTTAATTTCGCACAAAGCTACACGAGGGCTATCTGCGCTAGCCATCCCTAATTTAGCAGTGTAAGACTAGAGGGAAAGCAGTTAGTCATCACCACCCACCGCCAACTCTTGGGCTAATATTTTACCAACTAGTAATAATGGGTTGACCGTAAAATTATAACGCCCCCACGGTTGAAAGAACGAGCATCTTTAGCGCGACGGGGATGCAAACCCGGGACCCTCTTAACACGCTTGGCCATGCCGGACCGAACATTTAATACTTTGTTCACTAAACCTTTACAGGAAAATAACTGCCTAAAAAATGTAGAGGTTCCTAAAAATATTAATTGTATTAAAGCCTCCTCAACAACACCCAATTTTATAACATCATTTTGTTACTTTGTTCACCGAGTACAAAAAGAGATTTGTATTTGAATAAATATGTTTTTCAGTGTCAGCTTGTACTCACATAAGCTAAGTTCCAAGAAAGTTGTCAGGCTAGAGCGGCAGTCCTTTGAGTCGAAACAAGAACTTAGAAAAAATACAAAAAAAATTCAGATGATTACTTATACAGGGGGAGAGTTAAGTGTCGGAAGTCCGCGGGACTGTTCAAGTTTCTTTGCATCACGCACCAGCTGAGTGAAATCACTTATATCTTTCCACGTTCATACTTTTTAGGTTCTCGGATGGTTATTGACTTAGGTAGCAGAATATCATCTTGTTCCTCCTCTTTCGTTATCTTTACATGGTGACAAATTAGCTTCATCTGTTACCTTAACTTCAGCTTACTTAGTCAGAAGTGCCTGAGGCGCGTTCCATCACGTTCTTGCAAACATAACGACTGACGGAGAAGGCTTCAAACACGAAAAACAGTCGAACAGCCACAAACGAAGGGTAATATACGACAATATTTGTACGCTTAATTTTTCGTGTTCTTACGCCTAGTTCCTTTGGCAACACCACATGCAACTTCAGTGTGCAAGTACAATTGTTTCAAATGCACCGATGACAAACGGCGCTGCGGCACCTAGAGCGGAAAATGTAGTGATTTAATTCAATGGGTGTTTACATCTCCATAAAATATAATTTACAACAATGCAATAAAATAAAAGGAAGCCTAATCAATAATTTGTGTGTGCTTATTATTGTACTACAGAGAATAACTCATCATTGTTTAAGATTGAAAATCAAAACAACAAATAGTCGTAATTTGGTATTCCACATTTTTTTGCAGGAAAACCTGCTAGACGTTTGAACCATAATTACCTAAGTGTATACAAATAAATATTTCGAAATTATCTATTAGAATCTGTAACTGGGAGTTCATTATTTTCCCCTTACATAAGGGCGTTAAGCTTAATATTTAAACTTATCAACTATCATTTATTCATTGTTTGTTTTTGAATTTCGCGCAAAGCTACACGAGCGCTATCTGCGCTAGCTGTTCCTAATTTAGCAGTGTAAGACTAGGGGGAAGGCAACTAGTCATCACCAAAAACCGCCAACTCTTGGGCTACTCTTTTACCAACGAATAGTGGGATTGACCGTAACATTATAACGCCCCCACACCTGAAAGGGCGAGCATGTTTGGCGCGACGGGGATGCGAACCCGCGACCCTCAGATTACCAGTCGCATGCCTTACTACGCTTGGCTATGCCGGGCCGACTACTATTTATATACAGAAACAGAAAACGTTAATCTGTTTATCTGTTTACAAAATACTTCATTAAATAGCGAATACGTATTCAACCTCCATACACACACTTTTCATTGAAACACCTACATTTGCATACTGCCCTCCATTTCCGGCCCTCTCTTTCTTGGTCTCTTTTTATTATATCACATTTCCACTTCTTTTTATATCATCTTCTTTTCATTTCATCACATTTCTCACTGTAGTTCCTTTATATTCTGTTTGCATTTATGAATTTTTTATTTCACCGTTTGATATTTTACTCTTCTCAGCTCTTTGTTTCTCTGACGTTATAGCTTATTTCCTAATATTTCATTACATTAACATTTTTTTTTCACAGATACTGCCTGTTAATCTTCTCTGAAGTTACCTTCTCGCTGTTTTTCCGTCTCTAAACCAGGTCCATTTTTTCCTGACTCCTTTTCTTGTACACTTTTCTCTCCCAACATCTGGGACCATGACAGTGTCTCCAAGACTAGTAAATCCGTGGAACTCGCCATCTAAATTCCAGCAGTCTCAAGACGTCTGTGTGACAGATGCGCCGTTGACTAGCAATTAACGAACTAGGTGTTTCTTCAAATATATCTTTCACGAAAAAATGATTGGAATTGCGTGCTAAAGAAGACGAAAACAAGGGCAAGGAGTTTGCTGTGAATAACTAGAAGTTATCTGGTTCAGTACTTTCAATATAACGTATTTTTCCCCCTCGAATTTTAAAGTAGCCCTTCTATATAACTTCTAAAGTTTTCAGATAATTGAAAATAATTTTAATTTTTTATGAAAAAGTACTCTTTATTAACAAATTATTGAAAATTACTGAACAGTTATGCTATGAGAACTAAAGTATTCAAAATACAAAATATAATTAAAGTTTTGTATAGATTCTTACATTTTATGTTTATCGGGAGAGAAAGAATACGAGTTAATTATATTCTACGATATATGTGAATACTGCATTTCACTTTCTAGTATGTAAATACGTTAGCTTTCAACATAATATCATTGTTGTGATAATTGTTTGCATCGTTAGAGACATTTTGTTAAGTTTAAGACGAACACTTTTCGTTAAAAGCCTGTTTGTAACTCATCAGAAAACAATATTAACAAAACTATACAGAAAGATAACACACATACATACATACATGTAAAACAATTCGATTATTATTCTCTAACTGTTTTTTTTACCAATACGTCACTGTATGAGCAACTAACGTATGAGAATTTATAATATTGAATTAATATTACTATCAAAACTAGAAAAAAATATTCCGTTATCAAACTATATATCAACAAAAGTTTTCGAAAATTATCATACAAATGTTGTTATAACAGAAATTTCACAAAATGCCCGTTCTTTTTCCTAAATAATTCAAGTCTGGAAAATCAAATGATAAATCATGTGAATAAAAACTTAAAATCACAATTGACATTATGGTAGAAGGAAACACTTCCAAATAAAAAGGTCAAAAGTAGCGGTTGAAGCTCTCTCTTTTTAAATTCACAACTGTTTTCATTATATGAAGCAAGCACACTTTTCTTAGAACAAACCCATGCTTTGTTGCAACCGGTGAACATTTTATATGTGGTCAAAAACTGCATTAAAACTGCAGTGATTTCTAAACCACGAGAACCGGCATGGCCAGGTGGTTAGGACGCTCAAATTATAATCTGAGAGATGCGGGTTCCAATCTCCGCCCCAACAAACATGCTCTTTCTTTCAGCTGTAGGGGCGTCATAATGTGATGGTCAATCCCACTATACGTTTGTTAAAGAGTAGCCCAAGAGTTGGCGGTGGGTAGTGATGACTAGCTGCCTTCTCTCTAGGCTTACATTGCTCAATCAGGGACAACTAGCGCAGATAGCCCTCTTGTAGCTTTGTGCGAAATTCAAAAACAAACAAAATCTAAACCACGATTTCTTGAATTCCATTTCACTTATAAGTCGTGTTTCACTTATAACATTATTTTTTTTACTTTAGAGATCACTTCTAAATCGATCAAGAATTTTGAACATATACAACCTCCCAGCTTCAGTAAACCCACGCTTGCGCTAGGTACCGTTACACACTCTTCTTTCTGAATGCATACACGTGACATGTAGGTATACAATAACAATTCTTTTATAGGCCTCACTTTGCCTTTACTAGAAAGACTCAATAACATTAGAAATCTTTAGCCGCCTCTATGGCTTGAAAAATGGAAGCTTTTACTATCATTATATATTTTTTCCTTGTCATAAAAATCAAAGAAAAGTTTAGAATCAAAGAGGGCCGCTATAAGTAAATTGGGTTTTCTTATTACCATTATTTTTGTTTCTTAACTCATTTCCACAACCAGTTTACTCATATTACTTGCAATGTGATGTCATGTTGTGACTGGCGATACTTGTATAATCTTTGTTTCACCTCAATACCTGGATTTTGAATCAATACTACATGTCACAAACAGGCTTTATTTTTTTTTGTAGTTATAATATCAGTCTTGTAATAACAAAACAAATATAAAAGCAAACTAGCTTCCCACACAGTCACTAGGAGTCTTAACAACACCGCTTACATTAACGGTGCTTGAAAAGCACTTTCAAGTACAGAAAATGATAAACTCCAGATCTGATATTGCAAACGCTTTTAGAAAGTAGCAGCAGGTGACTAATGAATGTAGGCTTCCTCTATTATTTTGATCCAACATGCCAACTTACATTTTTGTTCTGCTCAGCGGTAGCAACATATTGTTACGAAAAATACTTCTTTGTCTGACAAACTCAATTCACCGAAAGTAACATGGTAAGAAAGGAACTTTCTGAACAAATCATAGTAACATTTTAAGAAAGCGACTTTTCTAAACAAACGCAATTCAGTGGTAACAGATAAAAAGCGACTTTCTAAACAAACTCAATTCAACGGCAGCAATATTGTAGGAAATCGACTTATATTTTTAAAAACAAACATACTGTTTGATGCTACTTTACTAACGTAGAGAAATTAAATTGCTGTAACGTAAACAAAATATTTCTAAAATAGTCAAATAAGTTAGCATTAACTTGTTCTCTAAAATGTCGTATCTGTCCTATTTTCTGCCAATTATGTTTCTCATGCTGTTTAATTTCGATAACTTTAAAATGCTAAATCTCTTTTTCCCTCCATCACTATGTACTTTCAGTTTTGGTTCTGACGACATTCAAATAACGTAACGATGTCCCTCTACCCTTATATCCTACCGACTTTCAAGGAGTATGAGCTTGAGACATCGCTCTTCAAATGAAATATGAAAAATTAAGAAAAAGAATGAAAAAGAGAAATGTCCATGATGATTTCGTCTAACAAGTCATCAAGTCTGGACAGATTCTGTAAAATGAGCTGGCGGTTTATGTCAGGTGAGGGCATTCAAAAGTGCAAGCTTGTCACTTGGCAGATTGATTTGGCCGATGTCCTCGCTCCCAAAGTGCACTGTCAATATAACACGGATGTAATTAAAACTTTTCTGTTTTCTTTACTCAAATTCACTTCATCTACCACGGCAACGGTCTTTACATCGTGGAATAACTTGACTGTTACAAGATGATAATGTTGGTGAATTTATTTGCGACATGATAACACAAGATGGACAGCAACGAAATCCTTTCAAAATTTATAAAGGTGGGTTAAATTGTTTCGATGGATTTAAACTAGCCTCAATTCCTGCGATTGCCATATATCCTTAATTATTCAACAGTTTTAAGGTATTGTGTATATAATGATTTCTAAATGACCTTCTTATCGAAAAAAAAACTCCCTGAAAGTCCACAAAGTGATCTCCAACCTCTAAACACACGATGTATGAATTGATGACGCTTTAAAATGATCGTAAGACAGTGCTTTTAACACATTGTTAACACTGCATATGCAACACAGAATGAAATGGCACGTTGTTTAATAGAATAAATATGGGAATGTTATACAATTATTTTGCATCAATATTTTTAACAAGTAAAACATATATAAATATAATTTCCAGATTATAGAATCAATTTAAATATTTACTTAGCTTATAGCAGTAAATTTATACGTATTTATATTTTCACGTATAAAAATATATATTTAAGCTACATAAAAGTGTAACTAGATAGCCGAGTCACGAGTTTTTTGTTATAACTCATAAGTAACATTTTGTAAGTAAATTCATGCTATTGCTGCAAATCTTATAAAATAAATTTTCATTGAAAATATCTGAAGGTATGCGTAAAGGAAGCAAACTCTTTATAAAGAATGATGATACTTTTCACTTTTTGTTGTTGTTAATTTCTCAATAACATTATAAGATGCCAATTACATATCCTGATTTTTTGGACGGAAATATAGTTAGCTCAATTAAATTATGAAGTGCTATGAATTCGAAGACAAAAGTCTTCATA
The DNA here is from genome assembly GCA_011833715.1 of Carcinoscorpius rotundicauda. NCBI lineage: Eukaryota > Metazoa > Arthropoda > Merostomata > Xiphosura > Limulidae > Carcinoscorpius > Carcinoscorpius rotundicauda. The sequence continues at coordinate 51,395,832 of CM022399.1, read as the reverse complement.
TAAAAACATCGAAATGCGCCCTATTTTATGGAGATGTTTATATTCCTTTTCTAAACAAATTCTGAAACAAAATAGCTCGTGTGTATCATCGGACACTTCCATTATCATACAAAAGTTTACATTAATTCAGCCAACAAACTGTCTATTAAAACCAAAAAGTCTATAAAAGACGAATTTATTTCTAATTCTGGATTTTCTGTCTTCCTTCTCAGACTGAAATACTAAAACAAAACAGGCCAGGTATACGTTGAATAACTTCAGTTACGGTACCAAATATTGAGATAATCGACCCATCCAAATCTGTGTGATGCATGTATGCTAACATACATAAATATATAATTCATCGGCTTTTTTGTAAGCTTATTAAGAAACTATTCACCATACAAACTTATTTTTGTAGACCAACATTATTTTCAACCTGAATGGCCGGATAGATGGGCTATGCTGCCAGGTCAGAAAATGCAGAGCTTAGACACATCCATCCCTTGTTTAGAACTGTTTCTGATGAAAAGTAATCAGAAATACCCCACCACCTCTGTGGCTACTTTTAATTGAATAGGTGTATAAACTGACACTTTTATAATGACACTACAGCTGAAAGCGCGGAGTGTGTTCAGTAACATACTAAAGGATCGAACTTTCATTCTGCAGCTCAGCATATAACTTTTAGGCCACACCCCGTCACACGCCATTGTAATGTAACAGTAATTAAACGCATTGCTCTATAATTCACAACTTTAATACAAAGTCAGCAATTTTCAGAATGGTAGCTTAAATCGTTAAGGTGTGAACAAAAAAAAAGAAGTATAATGAACATTCTATTATCTATCATACTGTTTTCACAAGGCCTGCATTAAAGGAAAATACAACCATCTGAGAAATGTTACTAGTTCCAGAACATGAAGTATTTTTAATATATATCTAATGGGCGGGTTTTCAAGAGGATAGTCGTAGTAGATGTCTGGGTTTTATAGACGATGTTGACTCGTAAAATAACAGGCATGTGGCGGCATGTTTATTGTAGGGAAGCTAAGAGAAAATGGTTTTTAACGTCACGTTAAGGATTTTCTTCCGAGTTCAGCTTTCTGGACACATTTTTTCCGTTGTTATTTTATGTTATCAGTCACACTTCAAAGGAGGCAGCTTGACGTCGAATAAAACACAAGCAAGGTAACCTACTTAAACAACAAGACAAATGGGTTCTCAAAGTTCGAGAGGTATTAAAATGTAACATAAAACATTGTCTTTTCCCAAGCAATATCAAGGGGTTTTTAAGTTATAACTCTGAAGACAAACAGCTTTAGTTACACGTCTTATTTTGCTTGATGTGTTCTGTTGCAACCCAAACGACACATTCCCAACTATATTGAACATAAAGTGTCCACTCTAAGTTTCTTTATCGAACGTTATTTTACTGTTCTGAGCAAGACGAAATTTATGCCCTAAGGATGAAAAGGGATTACCTTGAATTCATGTATAAATAAGAACACGTGTTAAAGCTATTAAGTAGAGGTTTGATATCTAATACTATAAGAGAAGTAATAAAATGTAAAAACATATTTCTGTCTCATTAAAATGTTGATAGTTGCTGGCGATGTCTTCCTTATACCCAAGCTAGTGTGTTATGTATTCTTCCTTGGTCTCTTCTGTTATAACTTGATTCAACTGACTGACTGAATATATTCAAAAGGAGGTATCCAGGTTTTGTAACATACCAAAAAGAAGACCCAGGATTGAACACCACTAACGCAGAAATATTCTTCCTTCTCAGAATTTCTTTCAAGTATGCAACAGATTATCAGCCAAAATGTAAGATAAAACTTGTTAGTAACCAATAATTTAACTTAGATTATCGAACAAACAACTAACCATAATAACAACTGATATTCGATCAACACATCCTTGTCATAAGTACTTAATTTGATTTTAAGTGACGTACTCCTTTTATAAAAAAAATAAATACAATTTATATCAACATCAACCCTAAATATATATACTGTAATACATACATCTATATGATGTATCATATTACATCTTAATATATCCTTATGAACAATTTATGTGTATTAGGAAAATAACTCATAATATGACTTAGAAAACTGAGTTTACAAACAAGTATAAAGATAAATTATTAAAAAGAATAAAATTCCAGCTTAAAGTGTTGTCGGATTACTGGATAGTTGAAAATGTTAACTGGATAAACCGTATCCAACATGGAAAGTATGTGTTGTAAGAAATTAACTGGTTAACAAGAAAAATACATATTCTTATTTCCTGATTTTGTTTATTCATTTGCTTTTAAGCCAAAGGTTGCACGATGGTCTTATTGTGCTGTGGAACAAACCACGAAATTTACTGTTTATGACTCTTAAACCTAACGCTGGACCATTGAGGACGCTTTAAGGCATTCTTTAACGAGAAGGGAAAATGGATTAACCAATATTTGAAAACAAGCGAACAAGTAATTTTAGAATTTCCATTTTTTTCTTCAAAACATGATTTCTGTTTCATATGAAATGACAATAAAAAAATATAATTTCTAGGTGAATTTCCAAGATTTTTGAAATTTAGAAACTTGTGGTAACTGAGATCCATTCGATCTGGATCAAATTGTGTTTTGTTAGATTTGAAGCTAATTCTACTTTGTTTCATAAACTCAGCTGCATCTTGGAAAATAACAGAACATACTGTGTGGTAAACTTCTGTACTCAGTCATCAGTCGTTGGAAATACCAAAAACAGCAGCAATATGAAGTCATCTGAGGCCATTATGGTATCTTGCGTCATCATCAAATCTGGTGATGACAGATAATCAGTCACTGAGTGCACGAAGTCGAATTATCTCGGGTTGTTCATATCTAGTTACCGCATTACAGCTACTACATCTTAAAAAAAAAGGAGTTCTATTATCCTGACACGTTGTTTCTTTCCTCGAGAAACAAAGCTCATTTGAACCGTATAGTTGGCACATTGTCTTTCAAGAGTTTATCTGGATAAAAACAAGCCATACATTCAACATTAAGGAGGTTTTGACGTTTAGTACCGTTCAGGAATAAGAGTAAGGGCGAAGTGCTTTCTTTACTTTATAAGCAAATGTTCATTTTGCGTGACATGATACATGATTACAAACAAAACTATACTGTTACACCGTCCAGAATCCTAACCAAGACTTTCATTTTGCTTATTTTGGAGTCTGGAATGTTCACAGGCGTGTAATAATAATAAAAAAGTGATTACAAAATACGGATACATTTAATCGATTTCTTTATAATTTGTGTTTATCAAAGTAATGAATGTATTATTCTTATCATAAATAACTTTGAAACGGACAGGTAACTATGAGAAATGGTTTTTAAAGTGACAATATTATTAAAATTTTAATCTACATAAATACATGGTCACTCACAAAAACACAGATGGAAATGTACAAATATGAATATTCAAACCGCTACAAAGAGGGCATTGTTAAAACACTTCTTGCTGAGAAATAAACCAGCTGGCTTTCACTAAGTTTTTCTTTCAAACAAAATAATATTTCAACAACTAAAATTAACCTTTCGTCAAAAAACTTTCGCATTTTGTTTTTCTTTCGTAAATAACAAAATATATACAAGCAAACTAATAATTTATAATTCAATAAATTATATATAAAATCAACAAAACTATTTACAACACAAACTGCATCCATACCTTCCACCAAGTGCTGGAAAATGTGGTACAATAACTGGTGGGTACTCAGGCATGCTATTTGGCGTTCGAATGTTTCCTGGTAAAATAAAAAATAAACCAAAATAGTTATACAATAATAAATAATAGCTAGACAGCGTTATAGATAAAGTACTTGTGCATGTAATGTATTTGACATGAGTGCAGGATAAGTCAAAACCTAGTTACCCATTTTATTTTGATCAACAGATATAGACTAGAGAAATGTTATGACAGCCAAAGTCACTTTGACTTTATTTTCTAAAAGGGACGGAATTCGAAATTTCAAATAAAATATTCTCAGAAGTTTTCTGGAGATCAAAACTAAGCTTAATTAACGTCTAAAACTCCAAAAATAGTTTGTTTTGTTTGTTTTTGAAATTCGCACAAAGCTACTCGAGGACTATCTGTGCTAGCCGTCCCTAATTTAGCAGTGTAAGACTAGAGGGAAGGCAGCTAGTCATCACCACCCACCGCCAACTCTTGTGCTACTCTTTTACCAACGAATAGTGGGATTGACCGCAACATTATAACGCCTCCACGGCTGAAAGGGCGAGCATGTTTGGCGCGACTGGGATGCGAACCCGCGACCCTCAGATTACGACTCGCACGCCTTAACACACTTGGTCATGCCGGGCCTCCAAAAATAGAAATGCATTAAAACGCAAAACATAGGACTTGTGATCAAAATCACGTCAAATACAAATGTGCTTTTTCCACGATCATCTTAAAGTTTCCATTTCTTACTTAATTCGAAATGTGTGTAAGGACAGCATTTCAACTTTATCTTCTGTTTCTCAAAAGTGATTGTCCACAAGGTCTTGAGTTCATTACAAAAACACGTCAGTTGAAAGTGACTTGTGCGAAACAGAAAACAAATAGATCTGCATAGCTACTTTTACACGCGTTTGATTTTGAATCTGAAACGGAAAATCTAAGAGGTCTTAAATTCAATACCAGAATTCGTCAATTTGAAATAACTTGTTGGAGACAAAAGATAGATCTCAAGGTTATTTTGCATGGCTCTGATTATGAAACCAAAATACACAAGTTATGAGAAATTCGGAAAACAAATTCATCTCATTTTAACGAAATTTTTACTACAAATTTCAAGGGTTAAATATTTTTGATATTTCTGAGTTGTAAACATCTGTTTAGTACAGTGTCTTGGCATACACAAAAATGTTACTCACCACCGTTAACCTTCAGTATTCCTGTTGTTTCCACGGTCTTGAACCCATTACTGGCCTCGCACTTATAGAAGGCTGTATCTAAAGTATCGAGATAGTGAAGACGTACTCTGGATGACACGTGACCTTTACCGTTGTCTTTGTGTCTAATGTCAACCCGTCCACGTTCTTCTTGTAGAGGTGCCTCGTTCTTGTACCAGTGAATAACAGGCGTCGGATCCCCACTGAAAGCACAAAATAATTTTGTTTTCTGGCCGGGAAAGCGGGTGATATTCACCAGAGGTCGTTCCACGCGCAAGTAGTACTCTTGTGAACCTACTTGGACGAAAAATAAAGACTGCCATTCTAAATTTTCCTTCCTACAAATTTCACTTTTTAAAATAATTTTCTTTAGACAGGTTAACACCACTAAACACGTCACACTACACTCGTTGTGGGGGGCACCTAGCAGTAAAGTCAACATCCGGATCAAAGAAGTCTTAACTGTGTATCAACATACACACACATATATATAAGACGCTCGGTGAGCGATGCAACAGTTCTTATAACAAAATCAATAACGTTCGATATTCATACTACAAAATAAGAACAAGTCACACTTAATTCTGCAAACGACCAATATATAAGCTTAGATATTTATATCTTGAGGAATTTTGATTTCTTCAAATAGTTATAAAGTAGTGAAGAATTTGGTCAATGTTGTGTTGGTCTCACGGAAGCGGTCGCTATCTCAATTTCTAAATCACTGAATTGGAATCTCAGTAACCAAAACGTATAAAATATTCATTGATAATGAAATCAGATTGAACTAACAGTTCTTATCCATCAAAATAAGCCAATTTACAACATTAGAAATTGGTTTTTGATACCCGTGGTTGACAGAGCGCAGATAGTGCATTGTCCATCTATGTTTTTAGCTTCAAACAAACAAACAAACGAAAGATTTTGTTTTAACACTCAAACTTGTGGCTGCATATCATAATTTGTGATGTAACGCACTGTTGGAATCTTTGTAAAATAAAAGAAAGAGAAATATATATATAGTTAGTACAGACAAATTTTCTACCTGGTTATGTTCCTAAAAACAACTTAGTGAAAGTAGTAAACTAGTTTTACATTATTATATCACTTTTTGTTAATATTAGAAAAGCGACAAACCATTTGATGCTGTTCCACTTGCTAAATGAGTAAGGGCAGTTGAAAATCTCGAGTCTTCTTCAAACCTACAACAGAAATGTAGATATTTTATCCTTACAATATGTTTAGTCTTAGAGTTTCTGATATCTTCATGCATTACAATCAGCATTGTAACTGTGGTACTTTGTACATGCATACAATTTACTTTATTATTTTAACAGAAATGAAGTAATCACTTGTTAATTTTTAACCCCTGATGGCTTACAACGTCAAAACGTTTCGATATCTGTGGTACAGCACATATAGCTCATTCTGTTGCTTTGTTTTTCAGTATAAAGCACACAATAGTTGTTTTGTAGAGCTATACCTATTTGAAATTCCTGGCCCGCTATGCATTTAACTCATTATACGAGATTCGTGTGTTCGAATTCCCGTCACATCAAACATGCTCGCCCTTTCAACCGTGGGGACATTATATTGTTACGGTCAATCCTACTATTCGTTGATAAAAGAGTAGTCCAAAAGTTGGCGGTGGGTGGTGATGACTAACTGCCTTCCCTCTAGTCTTACACTGCTAAATTAGGGACAGCTAGCACAGATACCCCTCACGTAGCTTTACGCGAAATTCAAAACAAAATAAAGCAATTTGAAATTCCTAATACTTTAATCTGCGAAGGTCCTATTTCCTCATCACACCATATACTTATATCGTTTCAGAAAAGCAAACAACAAATATAAATATTTTGACTCTGACATTCCTTTTAAATTAATCATCTAGATATGTTTACTTTGTGGATTTGGGTTTTTGCAATGTAAATTTCTCTTTCAGAACACGTTATATCAAACACACAAAGAAACTGACCCATTCACTTTACGCTCCACAACGTTTAATAATCAATCTTAGGTTCTTTTTTTGCTCGCGTTTGTCTAATATTAGCCGAAATACACTAACTTCTTTGATCTCCCATTTTCAACTGTTGAACTCTTAAAATCTGGGCAAAATTCTGAGATAAGAATATATTCAACTTCAAGACTTTCGAGAATACAGTGTGACCAAATACTCAAAAAATTCACGAACATAATAAAATTAGCAAAAATTAACTTACTGAGATAGTTCGTTTTACATTCCAACGTTTTGACAACGACTATAAATCATCACCGAGAATCTAAACAAATAGTTGATATAAGTAAATAAGTAATTAGAGGGCAACACTGGCTCCACTGTTCCAGAGCGTATATCATTTCCAACCACTTAATGTTGTTTTTGTGCACATCTTGAGAAAAAAGTGTTAAGGTCATGTACTTGGATGGAGTTTAAATCTATCTTACGTAATCAAATTAAGAAAATTATGGAGGTTGAGAATCATGCTTCACGTACGAAACATTTTTTGGGGGTTGTGATAACTTGTATTTGAACGTCCAAAGTTTATAAATTGTAAAGGCAGTGCTGTGTATCTAAAACAATAAGAATAGTTAAGTGACCTGCTCAGGCTGTTCTTGTAAGATGTGAGGTATGAACTAATCTCAGGGCCGTGTAGAAGGTCTCAATGATTGAGAGGTTAAATCTAAGTGGATTAAAAAATTAAAAACTGATCAACCTATCTAGTAAAGGACACCATAGCTAGCGACGTTTTCAAAACTACGTATCGGGGGAAGGTATTTAAACTCAATGGAGTGAAAATATCGGTAATCTACATGCCGACAAAAAATGTACACACAAAAACCTTAACACATGTACACTGCAAATACTCTTTTCCTTTATAATACAAAGTACTATCAACGCCCCTATCCTTTCTCTTAATATCATTTTTGTATAGTTTAAAGAAGTTTAAAAAGTTTCCCACGCAAACACACTCGCACATAACACTTTTGATTAGATAAATTAGTATTGGTAAGCCTTGTTATTGTAAACACTTGAGTGATCTTCTAGCCTCCCCCGCAATTTTCTAATTACACATCTCATATAGTAAATTAAGGGTGTATAATAAAAAAATATAACTGCTCTTTCCTACGTTTCGTCGCTATGTGGCTTACTTTTTCTTTAGATAATAAGATAATTGTCACTGTACTTTATTTACTGTAAGAAAGAGCTAGGCGTGGCTTAGAGGATACTGTTCTGGGCCCTGAATCTGAGAATTCGTGGTTCGCTTCCACGTTTCCGCAAAATAACTATCCAAACTTTGGTCCCATGGGTGAGTTGTGAGAGTTCACAATATTTTCAGTTCAAAACCTAGGAACGGTTTGCGAATGATAGTTCTTTGCACAGGTTTGCGCTAAAATTCTTAAACAAACAAAAGATAATTCATGCGTCTATTTTTGATGTAGTTTTAATATTTCTTTAGATGTGAATGCGATTGTTACTGAGATATACTCTAGTAATATGTTTACTGGGAGAAAGTTACAAATATTTTTCCTGTGAAAGTAAAATGCGATGAAACTTTCCTTCAATATGTTTGAAATGGAAAGTACCTTGCGAATAAATATGGTATGTCATCAGGTATGCACAGGTATTTTTAACACTGTTCGTGTTTTAACACTGTCATTTTATCAGGAGTTAACGAATATGTATTTGTTTGTTTTCTTCAGTGCAAAACCATACAAACCATACAATAGAGCAGGCCCGGCACGGCCAGGTGGGTTAAGGCGTTCGACTTGTAATCCGAGAATCGCGAGTTCGAATCCTCCTCGCACCAAACATGCTCGCCCTTTCAGCCATAGGAACATTATAATGCGACGGTCAATCCCATTATTCGTTGGTAAAAGTGTAGCCCAAGAGTTGGCCGTGGGTGGTGATGACTAACTGCCTTCCCTCTAGTCTTACACTGCAAAATTAGGGACAGCTAGCGCAAATATCCCTTGCGTAGCTTTGTGCGAATTTCAAAAACAAACAAACGAACAATGGGGCATTTGTCCTTTGTCCATTGTAGAGAATCGAACCACCGATTTAAGCGTTTTTACGTCCGCGAACTTATCTCTAACTCTAATTTACAAAAGAACTACCTAATTAAAAATATCATGTCTCAAATAATTTCTCTAGGGCTATTCATCATAACAGCTACCAGCTGAAAAAGTACCTCGAAACAATAATTTCTACTGGTAAACTGAGAAAGTTAACAAACACACTGAATAGCGAATATCCTTTTAAATCACGTAAATACGTAAGTTAATGTTAAAATGGCAACAGAAAATTTTATTTACGTTTCTGACTAGGAGTAAAAGTGGTGATTTTTTTTTAATGCGAACCTGTCTAAAATGTACCACAGTGGGTCAGCTGTAACCTTACGCAATCAAAACGCTAAAATTCAGAGCGATTTCTCATGGTGGACAGGGTGCAGACAGCCTGTTATGTAGCTATGCGTTACAACAATAAAATCTTTTTTTAATTTGATATGAGTAAAGCACTACACTCGGTGTGTGATTTTGTATCCTATAATAAATGTTGACACTCGAAACTATCCTTGAATATCGATAAGAGAATAGAGAATTACATTATTTTTTTAACGAATCTGTATCGTTGAATCCGTCGAGAGTTGTGATTAGCCAGTAACACTTGACGATTAACTAGATGGTTCGTAATTACACGGAAAATACAGAGTCGTTTAACTTTTACCCTCTGTCAAAAGACGACTGTATACCCTTGGGGAGAGTTTTATATATAATTCATTAAACGTAGTTGTTCGTAGCATTAATAAACTTATCATTCAAAGCAACGTGCATGAATTGAAGCAATACGTGAAGGCTATCATCAAAAGTCAGTTCATAAGATAGGGAGTTTATATGACGGAATCACAATATACTCAGTGATTCTGATATACTTTTTTAATAAAGTGTTTTAATATGCATAATATAAAAATAAAATATTTTCATTTCAATTTTACTTAACATGATTGAGCTAACTCTGAGTATTAGCAGCGTAACAGTAGAACAGCCCAAATCAATCAAAATATAAGCCAGCTGTGATTTTTTTTCTAAAACAAACTTATCACTGTTACATCTTATTTGTTTAGTTTTGATCCTGCGCAAATTAAAAGAACGCCGATTCCCCTATGTAAATATGGATATGAGAAGTACTCGTGGAAAAATGAAGAGCCAGATACAAAGTATATTCATTAAACAAAAAGTAACTTCTTATAATATAAGTAACAATAATTTTTGCTTCCTTGTCAAACACAAAGCTACGCAATGGGCTATCGGTACTGTGCTCACAACGGGTATCAAAACCAGATTTTTAGCATAATAAGCCTCCAGATGTACTACTGAGCCACCGGTAGGGTTGTTGTTGTTGTTTTGAATTAAGCACAAAGCTACGCAATGGGCTATCTGTGCTCTGCCCACCATGGGTATCGAAACCCGGATTTTAGCGTGTAAGTCCGCAGACATACCGCTGAGCCACTGGGGGGGGGCACTGGAAAGAACTAAACTTAATATGTTGGCTAGAAATACATTATGCTACGACATGTAAAAGTGTAGGCAATACGAAATGATTTAGAAATAATCAAAATTAATCTTGAACTGTAGAAAGTGAAAAAGAAACTTAAGAACCTGACTAACACTACGTTGTTAGTAAAATGGACTTCTTGAAAGTTGAAATAAAACTGCACATCCATTGCTTAACCAATAAGCGTAAGTGACCAACTGTACGAGAGACACCATCCCTAAGGAGGGATTCTACTCTATACAAATGACCCAGGTGATAGTTAAGACTGCTGTGACCACATAATCTACATCTTTAGGAAACCTTTATTACACATCTGAAACAAGTGTTCATGTTTCCACAACACATACGTTATCAAATATAAAAAAGCAAAGTTATGACATGCACATGCCACAACTGCTGAAGTATGCAATCTGTCTGTATGATCTTGCAACTGTTGAAATATATACATATGATCCAGACCCACCATCTCAGTACTTTTTACACCAGCAAGCCCTCGATTTCTCGTTTTTTCCCTCACATTGATTAGTTTACAAATAAACACAGGACGACATGAGGGGGAAAAAGACGATTGAAAAACAATATACTATAATCATACACAGAAAATCTAGTTTTTAAGGTGTCACATACTAAAGAAGAATTGAAATATAACAATGGACTGCACTTCTATGTGACATATTTGATAATGTAATATACGTTACAGACACGTGAATATGACAGCAACACAACTTGAAGTTTATTTATCGAAGACACTAACAGAATGGTTTAATTTCAAGGGCACGCCTCTAAACACTATCTGGATATATGTGTATACAAATTCGACGTAGGGTGGCGTCTACTTGTCGCCAACCTCGAACTAGGATATTCAAAAAGAAGAAGTCTGTTTGCTTCACATCCAAGCAAGTGTGAATAATTAACAAAGTGGTTATGGTTCAAGTTCTGGAAGAAACGAGAAGTATCCGTCAGTTTAGCGCCTACTAGTGTGGTTTTTTTTTTGGTTTTTTTTGTAAATCAAAATTCTCTCCTAATCAATGAGGGGATATCAAAACACATGTACACTGGTGAACGCGCGTTCATTAACAGATATTTCTTTTTAACGTATAACACACTGGCTCTCTTTTTTGTTTTTTTGTGTGTGTATGAACACCATAAAGTTTTGACAAATAGATATATATATATCTTGACTCCGAAACATATCTTTTAACTATTGCACATGTTAGTAATTTTGTTTTCAATTACTATCTGAAAACATAATTAAATGAAGAATGCTAGCGTTTTTGATGCGTACTTTACGATTAATACATTCGACAAATACTTTGGTATTTGTTGTTCCCGTTCTTCCAATTAGGAAGGTCTTTTTACCGAAACTATTATCCATTATTTGCGGATATCTGAAAGATATTTAAACAGACATCTATTTTGAACAGGGCGTCGACTTGATAAAAATCTTAAGTTCTGAGTATCTGAGTCAGCTTTTCTTCTCCAAAGCTTCGTGCGCTAAATTATATATCTTACCTATTTACATCTAAGATGAAATGCGAGTGAGAAATCCGAGACTCAGTGAAAGGTTTTCTAATAATCATGCACGTTCACGTGCCTATTCAAGTGCGAATCCTTTGTTAGAGAGTAACGGCCTTGTCTACGCAAGCGTAAATGCTTCCACCCAGTGAAATGAATTTCAACAATGTTTCATATCCATTTCGAGCACAAATACCATAAACATAACAAAACATATCAACTCACTCCACAAGTCCAACATAAAGTTAGTAATGTGAGTAAAATAACTCAGACTTATTAGTATACACGCTTTTTTATTACTTTATTCCATAAATTGTTATTGATAATTAACACTAACAACTCTCCTTATGTTTGAAAATTGAGAATTAAAACTACGTTATTGTCGGGTGGTTTTAAGAAACGTTTCTATTTTGGTTTCTAGTTTTATTCTATATGCAGTGTGGTTTCTTAATCCACTTTCATTTTGTATTGCTTGAAAAGTATTTTTATATTTCTTATTGACTGTAGTACAGAATGTTACTGAAATATAAGCGTCAAACGTGTCAGTAGAATGTTTGATTCTTCTTTAGCAAAGTTCTATTAAACGAATGACAGATTTACTATTGTATATTTATTTTAATATCGATGTCTGTTTTAGTTAAATATTTATTTAGAATACGTGTAACTTTTAAATGTATAATGTGAAATACTAAATTTGTAGAATATTCTCAAGTGTAAGAATCAACTAGGTGCATATGTATGTAAATACTGTAAATACCAGTATTACTGCTTTAGCTAAAATTTCTAAAAAAATATCTTCTCGAACATATACAAGGTAACCAATGCAACGCAAAGAGATAGTAAATAATGTTGGTTGGCCACAGTAGGTATACTATAAACCTCGAAAGCTATAAGTGTGATTAACGCTTATTAATTCTAAGGTTACAGATAATTCACCAGAAACGTTTATAGGTTTGAACGTTACAAACCGTTTGACTTCAGCTAACATCGGGCGTTAGTATTTTTACGAATACATGACTTTAGGGGTGAAAAACTCGAGTGAGTTCACGAAGAGCTAGCTAGCTTACCGTTGAGTGAATCGTACCAATATAAAACTCGGAATTATTCTTTGTTTCTTTTTTAATTTCGCACAAAACTACACGAGTGATATCTGCGCTAGTGGTCCTTAATTAAGCAGTGTAAGACCAGAGGGAAGGCAGCTAGTCATCACCACCCACCGCCAACTCTTGGGCTACTCTTTTACCAACGAATAGTGGGATTGAGTGTCACATTATAAGACCCCCACAGCTGAAATGGCGAGCGGGTTTGGTGCGACGAGATTCAATCCCACGAAACAAGGAATTAATTCGCCAACAAAATATTTAGTTCCAGAACAGATAAACGACTCAATATTGTTTATGAGTTTGTAAATATTTTGTATATAAATCATTATTTGTGATAACTTTTATTATAAATTGTATTTTTGTATATTAAAATATATTTATATGAAGAAAGAATATTGTGTATATCAGTCTTATTAGCAAATATCGTAAATTTGAAACATATCGACATTTAATTGTCTTCTAACTTTAACTTACACTTTTTATTCAGTTTTAGATTATTTTAAATTGTAATACGTAACATCATAAATTGGAGGCTCGTCCGAGATAAATTACAATACATAATATACATACAAATCTTTTTAATGTATTCAGTTACAGGCATTTTTGTCAAAAGAGTAAAGTAATAACAGTAGTGAGAAACTATATCCAAAAGTATGCTTTATTTTATTTTTAGTTTTTTATATACTCACCCAAACTCAGCTCTGGATTGATCTTCTTCAAGAGCGACCTCTATATCACTGACTTCCTCATACAGAGAGATTGGTGGCACTATTATATGATCGTGACGTGTAGCTAGAGAAGATATAAAACACACAATAAGAAAATAGAAGACCGGTACACTTGTATTGAATTAATATGTATATATATATATAAGACGAGAACAACGTCCTCTAATGTTTCTTTTATTGCCTGGTCATACGGGTTAGAAAATATCTCACAGTATGGAACCAAACAGCAATCAATGAACCAAGAAAACTTGGTATACCTGACTTCAAATACCAATTCTCAATGTTTAAAAAAAGAAAAGAAAACTATACTTCGACAGCTGTCTCAATGATCTTTATTTTTATCTATTTGTACCATAGTCGATGCTTAGTTGCGATACACTTAATGTTCAAGTAGATACATTTTGTCAAATTTAATACAAATTTAACAAACACTAATACTACATGTTTTACCGCATAAATGTCTATGGGCGCGGATGTTTGTATTAATCTTTACGACGTAGTTTATTGTCCACTAACAGTCTCTTTGCTTTCTTTGCTAAACTATATTTGCAGATTGTATATCGTGATTAAACATCCATCTCCGTGGCTGTTTTACCAAGAAGTCATTAAGCAGACGTTAGAACGTTTACTTCCAGATGGTAGTCTTAGCACGAAGCTTACAGATATGCCATTACCAAAGTAAGTGTTATGTTTTTTTATTAATGTGGGCTTTGTTGATTTATTCCAGTTGCATATTTCCCATTTCATCCAAAAATATTCAAGAAGTTTATTGTTATTCTTAAACACATTATATTTTAATCTAATTGAATATTTATTTCTTTTTTGTTCCTTTTACAACAGTGTATTTTAACATGGTAGGGTAACCAAGTGTTTATTTTAACCTATCCTTATTTAACGCTTTAGTCCTTGACACAGGATGTAGGTGGTCAGGGTAACGAAGAAATTGACTTACGTAGAAGATATAAAGTGTCTGAAACTAACTCAGCACACTGACAGATGCTTCTAACAAGTCCTGTACAAAGGTTGAATGGTGTTATACTACACAGATGTGGCTTTGTATAAAGGATTCTTTGTAAGTTGAAATATTAAACGCTAGTCTAGCAGTGAATTACAGAAATAATAATCGAATACGAAGGTAGCGACGATTTCTGACGTGTAAAGATGTTTAAAATAAAGTTCTAGTAATGGTTAAGGTGGTTATAGGCTATAATTACAGGACGAAAATTCGTCTGATTAATAGGAGCTTTCACAGAGGTCTGCGCTTTGGAATTAATGGATATTACAGGCTTACGAACTCATTAAATAAGATTGATTTCTTTCACGTAACATCCTTTCTTCGAATTTTGAAGGATTTGTATTGTATGTAAAAACAGGTTGAAACAGTACTCAGTATCATCAATAACATTTTTTTCTCAATTACATCATTTCTTAAAAAAAAACAGGATTAACATGTTATTCTAAAGTTCCTTGTAAAATTTTATTAAGAAATACAAAGCACAACCACGCCCTAATGGTTCAATAGTTTTCTCAGACTACTTTTATAAGTCCTCCGCTGATACAGCGGTAAGTCTTCGGATTCACAACGCTTCTTTTGGAGTTCACATGTCACGCTGCGTTGTAGCCCACAGAACTATAGAGTACATAATTCTTTTCGTGGTTCATATCATGCGCATCTTTTACTGACGTCACGATAGTACATATTGCTGAGTTAGCAGTTCCTTATGAAACGTCATTTCAGTGTCTGTTGACTGACTGAAAAACAACACACTACTATACGATGGAGTGAGTGGTTAAAACAGGTGATCCTCTAGGCAGACTTAGGCTGTCTTTTAGGCAAAATCCGAAACTAACGGAATAAATTCGAAAAATTAAGCGATACATAACTGCTAAACAAACGAACGTAAGTTTTCTAGTTTTCTCATTCACTATTTCGTCCCCCACTAGTACAATGGTAAGTCTACGGATTTTACAATGCTAAAATCAGGGGTTCGATTTCCGGCGGTGGGGTCAGCAGATGACCTGATGTGGCTTTGCTATAATAAAAAAAACACATTCATTCACTATTTCACCTGTGTATAGCGTCAGTACCAAGACAGAGAATAAATTATAATGTACACTTTCAGTGGGTTCAAACATCTATGATTAACGATACTGACCAATACATTAAAACGAAAAACATACTTATTACAATTAATATTCAATCGACGCTATAGTACACACAGTTTAATGTTGAAAATAAATTCGTAATCAGACTCTGTTTGTCGTTAATGGTGCGTATAAGATTTCTCAATATTTCTCTCCTGCCGTGTGATCAAGTTTTATCTAAAGCAGTTCAAAGAAAAAAACCTTAATTAAAAATAATAAAAACAGGCACAAGCATGTAATTTCTTTGATTAAATTAATTTCAAAATGCCATTGAAAACTCCATATTTAGCGGGCGGACCGGCATGGCCAAGTGTGTTAAGGCGTGCGACTCGTAATCTGAGGGTCGAGGGTTCGCATCCCCGTCGCGCCAAACATGCTCGCCCTGTCAGCCGTGGAGGCGTTATAATGTTACGATCATTCCCACTGTTCGTTGGTAAAAGAGTGACTCAAGAGTTGGCGGTAGGTGCTGATGACTATCTGCCTTCCCTTTAGTCTTATACTGCTAAATTAGGGACGGCTAGCACAGATAGCCCTCGAGTAGCTTTGTGTGAAATTCAAAAACAAACAAACATTTAGTGGGCGAATACAATGTTTGTAAAGTAGTGATCAAATAATAGCTCGCCTCGTCACTCGTTACGGTTGTATTAATTTCTGTTTTACGTAAGACACATCAGTAAGAAAAAAAGTTACCAAAGCCACTGATTACCATCTACTATTGAAGTATACAGTATTACCCACCTAAAAATACTTTCATAGATATTGTATTTCTCTGCAATAATAAACATATTAAACTGAAAATATTTTAAATGCATAACTTACACGAAAAGCGGGAATAAGTGAAATTTGGGGTGGAGTAAGAAATGATCGTTCTGTTTCGCGGACTTGAAACTTGTGCGAGCACCAAATAATCAAATGTATTAACTCACATGGAAACACTAATAATGTGAGTAATTTGTAGTTTCACTACATTCATGCATGTAAACGTTTGTTACGAAAAAGAATTTAGAGCTCAAAACTGTATTTTACGCAAGTCTAAATTATACCTTAGAATAGCACAGGCTACCAGTGAAAATTACGTTTTCTGATAGTGTTATGTTACTTTACTTTAAGTTTTTTATGTAATATTATAGTTCTTTTCAACGTTTGCAGTTAAAAATGCATTTCAAAAATATATCACTAACAGATATGTTAGATATGAAATTTTAACAACAGATATTCGAGATTTCATAAAACTCGTAATTCTGTTGACCTCTAACTTTGATCCAAGTGAATACAGCTTATTAAATGTAGAAATGAAAGCTAAATGTACTGAACTTATCTCTTTTAATATAACGTAGTTGAAATAAACTAAAATCCTGGATTCAGAAGTCCTTTTATTCAGAAAATCAGGGATCCAAAGATATTTTTAATTGGAAAATAACGAGTCCGGGTGTACTTTTTGTTATTGAATTAGACGTCCAATAATATTTTTATTTAAATCCAGAGGTCGAAGAGTGTATTATTAGAGAAACAGGAAATCAACAACATTATTTTTAAACATCAAGAGTCAAAGATTTTTTGTTATAATCAGGATACAAGAGTCTCTCTGTTAGAGAACCAGGAGTCCGAGAAACGTTTTTATTATTATTAAAAACACAGGTTTAAGAATCTTATAATTAAAAACAAATAAACGAGGGTCTAAAATTCTCATTATAATAAAGTTTATTATAAAGCTAGGAAGTAGAAAAGATTACGAGGTTAAATCCCTTAACCTCAGAATACTAGTAATCCAAAAATATGTTTTAAAATTAATTTAAATATTAGTAAAATGCCTTTAAAATGCGTAATTTGTAAGGTTTTACACAAATACTTCTTGGAGCTCCTTGTCAGCTAATCATTTACAGAAAATTTACACTCAGATTTAACGCCGGTGAAAGTTACTTTGTATGCATGTAAATCTTTATTAACTTTGTAGAAAATTTGAATAATATGATAAACCTTTCCAGAACATTTATCGAAAACGTTTCGTTTACTAAATAACTTCATTTTAGTTTCCATTTGAACATGTGAAAATGTTTATAAACTTCGATGACAAATATGTACCTTTTAATATAAAAATCAAAATACTCTACATATAATCCAGAAAATGGATGCAGGATTCCTACTAAATGCTTAAATACTATATATTTAAGAATAAATAATTCCTAGATTGGACTCACTATATATTAAAGTTTACTTTCAAATTTCAAAATTATTAAATACGATTTTTATTTGTATTTAGTGCATATTGCCATATAAGTCATTATTTATTAATTTGTATAAACAATAATGGAACAAAACCGCTTAAAGTTACGATGTAAATATTAAAAGAACGACAGTATATTACTCTGATAATAAAAACAGAAAAGAGAAAGATGTGGTTGACAAAACATCTGTTAAAGTCGCTTTACAAATCCCAAGTGAGATTTTATACCAAGGGGTCGTTTTGTAACTTACACAAACGGAAGGAAGTAATCTCCGATGATAATCATTTCCGAAAAGGAACAAGGGGGTCTTTATATTCCTTTATCGTTTGTCCTTGTCAGTCCTCAAGGCTCTTGAACCAACGATTACAAAAGACAAGAAAGATTTTTTTTTTTCGTACGGATAAGTTTATAGAAATTTTCATGGATTCGTTCGTAAAAATAGAAAATTTAAAACTGCTCCATTTTTACGTACTGAAATTTACTATACACAGCTCTGAACTCGTTGTAGCATGCAGTCGTGGTATTATTTTGTGTAAAAGTGTTCGAATAAAATATAGAGTAACCAAAGGTACGTGTCATTAGACTGATGTATTGTACACTCATAATGTAAAAGATTTGTGTGAAAGAGAATAACTATAGTCAATTAAATAGGCACACTCGACTACCACTTCATTATCATAAGTTCTGTATGTGTTGAGCTGTTTACATACTTGTAAATGTTGCATTGATTTTACCCGTACGTGGAATAACAGCCGTAGTTTAGATATATTATATACACATTACTTCACAGTACTGTTCCATTATTTCATGTGTTGTGTCTGTGTATGTATTACTTTCTTCTTTCCATTTTGTTTTTGAGGAGGGGTGTGTTAGCTCAATACAGAAACTTTTGTCCTATAACGAAGAGCATGGCAGCCATTCTGATACCATTTAATGTGTCTACTGACACACCACAGCATTTCAATAAACTTAATGATCTCCAACTATTTATTTGGTGGGGTGTATTCTTTTACAATATCTCTAACTCTTAAATTATCGAGTTGCCTTAACACCCTTCACTGTCGATTCCATGATATTGAGTAATTGTGTGTTATCATTTACTGTAACACGTAATGTATTCTTCACTTTACTGCCACCAACAGGCCGCGTGTTGCTTAGTCTTTGGCATGCGGGACGGTAAATCTGAGGGTTTTATGTTCGCATTTCATTATTGCAAATAAAAATCACACTACTTTTGGACTGTGGGTGTGTTAAAAGAGTGATGGTTAAATTTCACTATCCGATTAAAGTATCTCAAGAATTAGCGGTGAGTGCTTTAACTAGGCTATCAATTCACATTTAGGGGCGAATAACACAGATAGTCCTTGTGTTGCTTAGCGCGAATATTGGAAACAAATAAATATGTGATATCTACATAGAAACTGTAATAATAACTTATAAGTCGTAGAACGACATTTGTGAAAGTTTTTACACAGATCTATTAAAGAAATAAAGCCAAGGTTTATAGAGTAGAATTATTAAGCAAAACAATACGTATAGAACTTTGAGACTGGAGGACAGACTCACTTTTATATTTTGAAACTGGGGATGGGGCAGTCTCATTTTATATCTGTATTGTGTACAATTAAATGTTGGCTTTATTTCTTTATTGTATATGTATAGTTATAACTACTCAGAAAAATAAAATCTGAATATATGTTGCTATCGTCTTTAGCAAGTAATATATTCTGAACATTCACATCAAGTTTGTTGTATAAAATCAATAACATTGTGTCAGACTTAGTTTGGGGGGTGGGAATACGATCATGATGAAATATCCCATCAGAAATCAGAGACCCAATGAATGTTAAAGCTTTATAATTGGCAGTGAAAGATTTAATCGATTTTTAAAATACAAAAACAAAAACTCTTCACTGATATAAATTCAGCAAGTAATAAAGATCCAATCGATACCAATTAAACATTAAAACATAGAGCAAATTAGCCTGTTTGATGATAAATGATTCAGTTGATGGTAAAAATTTCATTTGATCAGAAATTTAAAAAAAAGTCCAGAAGATGGCAAAATATCAACTAAACTATGAAGGATGCCGTAATGGAAAATATTCCATAATTTATTTTCAAAAACCCTAGCGGTAGGAAGAAATTTAATCGGTATTAAAATATTCTGTCAATGGTAAAAATTCCATACAATATTATAAAATACGTGAAGCCAGTAATGAGAGATATAATCACCATTAAAAAGGAAGGTCTCGACCCTTGTTAAGCCGTTTTATAACTATTTTTTATCCTGTCAAACGATTCCGTTTTAAGACAGCAGTGAAGTCTCAATATTTAATTGAAATAAGAAAAAATTAATGTCGCGTGCGTGTTTTCTTATAGCAAAACCACATCAGGCTACCTGCTGTGTCCACCGAGAAGAATCGAACCGCTGATGTAAATTTGAAAACTTGCCACTATTCCACCGGGGAAGGTTAATGTTACTGATAATTGTGGACGTTATTATAACTCTATTATGTATATAAGCAAATAGCTTACAAACTATTGATTACTTTAATTGTTAATTCAGCACTTTTAAACAATTAGGAAATAAGTATCGCATTGACATTATAGATTCAGGTTGTCAATTTAATATCAAAACAAAGAATGTGTATGGTAATCGAACCCAAATGCTATAGATGGGATATCTCATCTATTGTGTTATATACAAAAGACTATGATACTCCAAAAATAATTTAATTAATCGAACCAACGTTTCACTATAAATTGGCCATATAAATAGTTAAATCTCTTTAAACTAATTGTTATCAGCGTTTCCATCAAGAGACATTCAATGATAATCGATGAAATTCGTAAACCTGACAATTATTTTTCTTCTTACATTGATTTTAACGCTAACATTTAGAGTTCGATCACCGCAGTCACACGGTACTGACAGCCTTTTGTATAGGTTTCCACGTAAACAAACAAATGAAACCAGCAGATATCATGATTTCCTTGTTTGCTTTTTTATCTATGAAATATACAAACTTATTTGTTCTTCGCACAATATATTAGTTTTAAGTCTGTACAGTACTCGCTTTATAACTGTTTGAACAGTACAACTTAAGGCACAGTTCCTCAAACACATGGGGTATATAGTTCGATGTGACACATTCTAATATAAGGGTCTTTAAGTCTACATCAATCGATTGAGCAAACTCACTCTGTAATGGCGAGTGCTCTTAGAAACAAGGTGTTCGCTCGTAAAGTATGGATAGACACATAAAACACTAGAAAAAAAAACCCATCAAATATGAAAGCACTACGTCAATAAAGATTTGTTGGATTACTGAGGATTGAACACAAATCCGGCTTGAATGTGTTCATTTTTACTTCCTCTGGCAAAAACTCCGATGGGTTATTAAGAAAAAATATTTGTAATTGCGCTACAATTATTTTAGATATATTGTACCATAATCCAGTGGCTTAATCTCCAAACTAATCCACAAGAATTAAAGGCGGTAAATATGGTTTCCACAATTAATGTTTAAAAAAATCAAAAGTATAGATGTCAAAGGTCAACGAAAGTTTCAACCTTCAAGAATCAATACTTAAAACCTTGTTTTTGAAACACGTGGAAAATAACACATGCAAAACTAAAATTCTTTTTGTTTTCTGTTTTTCTGTTTCTACACTCTTTATGAAATTAATCTAAATGCATTTTTTAGAGAAAAGAGTTTATTTTTGTTATCACTCCAAAATTCCACCACTACATGTAATCTTACAAAAAGAAAATACAGTGCATATCAAGCAGAAATACATATATTTTTAATTGATTCTGTATTTCTTTCGAGACTCTAATTTAATTAACAAAATAAAATGAACTTCTATTAAAATTCGTGGCAGTTTTTAAAAAGAAAGAACAGCATCTATCGTTTTTATCGTTTTTCAATCTATTTTTATTAAACTTGGTTTGTAAAAACAAATATATAACCGATTTACTCACTGTTAAACAAAAAATAATAATAAATAAGCAATTATTTTTATAATTGGATATGAGAGCCAGGATAAGTTTTTAATTCCAATGCACCTGATTATTTGTTGGCTGAGACAGACAAAAATCGTTATATTCAAATGTGTCCTGTTAATACATGATGCATTGCTCTTTGGAGACCAAACATAGTTTCTTTAGATCCTTATACTTTTAATCAACAATTCATTAAAGAATACCGTAGCTATATACCATTATAAATATATCTCATCTTATGTAGCTAATAAATATTGATTTTTTAGAATTTTAGTATCTATTGAAATGAGATTATTTTTTGAATGATGACTATTATCTTTTTTTATGTTTATGTTGGGGATTGGGATTCGAAACTCGTAGGGAGCACAGCAGTTTTACGCCTAACATGAAAAAACGTAGATTAGTCTTCATAATAAAAACTTTGGCATGGGTTCATGGTTAGGGCGTTTGACTTGAAATTTGGGATTGAAACCCATCATCAAACATGTTAGTTCTTTTAGTTTTAGGGACGTTATAAAGTGAAGACCAATTCCATAACCATTGGTAAAGTGTAATTCTCGAGTTGCCTTCCCTCTAATCTATCGCTTCGAAATTAAAGATGGCTAGTATACGCACCTCTCGAACTTCAACAAAACATCTACTTATAATGAAAAATTCGTTTGTTAAAACCCACGAATGCATTTCTTGATTAACTGTTTATGTTCATTGCATGAAGTACAGTTTTGTTAGCTACTATACAGACTATTTACACTACTATAAATACTAGAAATGTAAATCATAAGCTTCCTTTGTACTTTGTGAAGAGTTATCATGCAACTTAGAGTAGCTAGAACGAATCGTAGCCAATGTCTCAAGTGAAACATTCCACTTAGTAATTTGCAGTTGTAATAAAAACATCTGAAATAATAACTGACTAGCATGCATTACGTTAATCTTTCCTGCCTGGCAACGTCACTTCAAGTTTTGGTTCTTAGGTTACTATAGCAACACACATAGAGTTGATAATTTCTGATGGTTGCTAGTTTATAACGAAGAGTTTAAAGGAGATAATAACCAGATGGAATATCGCCAATTTACAGATCGTTTAGTAGAAGATGGGTGAAGACATTTAGTTGAAGGTTTGCGCAAGGTTATTAAAATATCATCCTCCACCATTTCACCAAATAGGTTCTTCATTATCAAATATCTTACTCATCACAGATATTTGCATTAGTACTCATAGGTCATAAATCTCCGACTTCTAATAAGGCTAAGGTAAGAAACTTGCTGCTCTGAGAAAGGAAGAAAGAAACTGAGTCTTGCTGTAATGTTTTACAGCATTAACAGTTTATTTTGTTATTGTGAAATTACAGATGTGGTTTAAAACATTAAATATGCTTGAGCTCTAGAAACTATACTTTAATATGCTTCATCAGAAACTGTGTTATTTTCTTCTTTAGTTTGAAAGACACTGGTTATTTTTTAGATAAAAAAAGTGTTTAGATTCTAAGATTCTGAAAGCGAGTGCAAAAGAAGGTAGCGGATATGTCGTCCAAATAACTGAAGTGTCACAGAAAGCCTGTGGGATGGTAGGGAGGTTAGCTAATCTATGTAAGGTTTCGGGTTTTTGTCAAATAGATAATATGTGTATGGGACACCGTCTATAAGAGAAATACAATTCGAATGTACACCAAGACGAAGAGTTTTCTGAAGTACTTTATATAATGGCCCTCCCGACGAGCATCTTACATTGTTGTGCGTTTATCAGCTAAATCCCACACGACGTGTAAATAAACGTTATTTATCAGGTCTATGGTTAGCATTAGCAGGGGGTTGGAATTTATATCGAATTCTAAATCTTGTTTTAATAATATGTAGGGTTGTTTGTGTTGTACTAGCATTGGGTTATATAATACTTTTCATCTTTTCAACGTTTATTATTATTTGGTTATTTAAATAGAAGAAGATGGTAAGCATTCATCACTTTTAAATCACACAAACACAATATAAATAAATTACAGTCATCAAAAATCTTAATGTAGATTTAACCATAACTCCTCTTTAAAGAAACACTGTATGATTGTTGGGTTGTCATGCACAAGCGCTATACAACGGGCTATCTAAGAGTATCAAAATCAGAATTACCAATAAGCCACTGAGGGGGGACTTAAAACACAGAATTTATGTACAGATATATTATTATACACAGAATTTTGTACCTGCTGTGTCTGCATAGGTATTAAGTATAGAAATATTTAACAAATGCGCAACATAAAGTCCGGGCATTATTTTTAATCAGTTACTGATATGTTTAACTACTAGACAAAACTAACTATAGACCATTATAACTGTTGATATTCGATCGCTAAGCCATAGAGTAAGAACGTAAAAATCAATTTAGTGATAAAATAACAGTAAGTGACAAAAGATACAAGAATATTTCATTTCATTTTGTCGAGAAAACTGCAAAAAATAGCACGTTATAACTTCACGTGTGTCTACTTCACGTTGTAATTTATATACTACTATCTCGTTGATGTTAATAGTTAATTTTCGAACTCGTGTAACGCAAATCAACAAACACTCAACTCAATACCACAACTAGTACGCAGTGGAATATTAAATATTAAAAATTAGATACTAAGAGTGAGACTTTCGTTAAATCTCAAAGAGACTGTGAACGTTTACAGGAATCTAGACAGCACTAATAAAACAATAAATAATAGTAAGGTTTAGATCAATATTTAATCTAGTGCGTCAAATGTGATGAAAGAGCTCCACTCAAAGAAATGTGTTCTTCCGAGTCAAAATGCTTAGTGTTAAATACAAGCGAGGTTGTACGGCTGCGAGTACAAAGGGTCTCTGTACTGTAACCTATCTGGTGTGTAGGAGTAATATTATTACGGGACAAGGAAGAATTTTCTTAGCACTTCGACCCATCATGTGACAGATTCAAACGTAATATTTTGTTTTCACTTATTTGTCATATAACCAAACTTAATTTTAGCCTGACTCAATATTTCATGTAATAAAGGAACAGTTAGTTTTACAATACTAAAACTAACTGCGAAATGTAAAAAAATAAATATATCAATAAACTCTCAGTAACACTTCGCTAATTCGAAGTCTTTATATTCAAAAATTTGAGTGGTTTATAAAAGCAAATATTTTTAATTGTAGCTAAAATTCAAATTTCTCAAGCTTTTGAAAATTCTCTATTTGGGGGAATTTTTGGGTGACACTTTAACACCAAAACACTTTTTTCGTTTTAACAGCAGATGTAAGACTCGATATTCAAAATATAAAAAGGCACAAGCACACACTCATAACAGCTTAAAATGTTCATTTTTTCACTTTTTTTTATTTCTTACATCTTTATGCAATTACATAGCTTTTATACGACTTTTATTTCCTTTTTAAAGAACCAAAACAATCTCGCTAAATAATTTGTTTGTTTTTTTAAATTTTGCGCAAACTTACACGAGGGCTATCTGTGCTAGCCGTCCCTAATTTAGCAGTGTAAGACTAGAGGGAAGGCAACTAATCATCACCATACACCGCCAACTCTTGGACTACTTTTTACCAACAAATAGGAGAATTGACCGTCACATTATAACGCCCCAACGGCTGGGAGGGGAGCATGCTCGGTGCGAGAAGTATTCAAACGCACGGCCCTCGGATTACGAGTCGACCGCCTTAACCCACCTGGCCATGCCGGGATCACTAAGTAATTACTTGGTCTTGCCTTTCAAGTTCCGTTACCAACAAAACTTTTGTACAGTTACATGGTAGTTACAAGTGTTAGAAACAAAATCTCCAGCAGTTGTAAGACTATATAGAATACAAAGGCGCCATTATAAAATTCAGTTTGTAACAACAAAATTAATTGAATAAAGTAGTTTATTTATAACATTGGACTAAGCCAGAAGTAAAGCGTGACCTTCTCAACTCACTTTCCATGTGCGTTTGTGTGTAGTTCTGTTCAGAACTCTTCACCACAAAAATTTATGTAAAGTTGTCTCGTTTACAAAACACTGGATATCATTGTGAGCTTTCTCTTTAACACATGGCCTTCTGTTTCTACGTCAATAACACCTCCCAAAAAAACTTCGTGAATGGGTATTAATAATTTTACCAATAGATTCCCGTTAATCATTTCTTTTTTTTTTTAATCTTAATATAATTTTGAAACAAGCAACAATAGAAAACCTAGTGAGTGGATGTTTACGAATAATCCAAAAGATGACAGCACCTGTGATATTGAGGGGACAGATTTGTTTTGAAAGCAAAAAGTTGCTGCTTCACGAATCTTATTTTCTTTTAAGCATGACATTCAAATCACCGTTACAAAAAAACAATCAAATACAATTTATCATGACACCATATTTGTAGGTGTTTTTTAGAACGGTTGGAGTAATCTTAGAATTGAATCTTTAAAAACATTTAAACATTAGTTAGAAACCTTTAAATTGTTAAATTTTGTGAGACAGGTTTAGACTATTTCAATGGGACCACAGGTGAAGATTTATCAAGTTAACTTTTTGGTTGAAGAAAATATAAGTTTAAAGTTTGAGGACACACTAGCTTGTCTGTACATGAGTTCTTTCAAAGGGCTCAACTGTTTGGATTTTCTTCCAAACGAAACGGAACACATTAACTGTTGTCATTACGGAACTCGCTCTCTTTCCTTTTATCGAACATTCGCTTGACAGAGTGTTAGAGTCACGCAACGCTGTTCGTTCTCTAAGCATAGTTTGTTTCGGTGTTTTTTGCTGCTAACCAACACGAGTCGCGTGCAGAGGACAATTTAATGTTTTTCGAGAACATCATCTTCATACGATCTGGTTAATCTTCGAAACGTGCTAGTGGTGAAACCAGGTTATTCACAAATATATCACATAGTGAAATTACTTACTCAGTCAAACGAATACTTTTTACTGTCTAAAATCCATTCTTTACAACTCCACATTAAAACAAACTCGGTAACGTAAAAGCACAGACCTAGATTAAAATACACTTATCACATATATGTTTATGTACGTTAGTATTTATTGCTCGATTCAAGAAAGTGGATAAAGCACTCGACACCTTTTGCCTTAGACAGCATTAAAGTTAACACTTATTTAAGTGTTTCAAGTTATGTTAATACATGTATGTCCAATGATTTTCTTATTAACGTAAAAAATACAAGTTCCAGTTAAAGAAAACTAATATATAAACATGAATCATGCTAACTTATAATCAAAGTGCTGGACCGAAAATGGGAGGGAATGCTAAGCCTATAAATATATTCAGGGCAACTTATTTTGAATTAATTGCAAAATCTTACTCCCTTTATACCAAGTTTTAATTAAATTAATTTCGTATATTAAAAATTCGATGTTAAATATAAAAGTACTTTCACTCCATTATTGCTCCATTATTCACTCCATTTTAGAATATCTGTTCACGTGTGTCACTCACTACATGCAACCAGGTAACCAGAGAGTCTAAACTGTGATTAAGTAAACTGGTAACTTGTAACCGTAATCTTTAACTCACTAACCAGGTAACCAGTAAGTTTCAGATGCAGACCAGAAGTGAAAAGCCAGTACATCACAATATTAGTCATAATTAAGTCCAAACCAAACATTTCTTTAACCAGGTCACTAGTAAACGACAGTCAGTACCTTCGAGTTCAAACTGTAAATCTCTGATGTGGTAACCAGTAAATTCAAATGTCAGTAACAACAGAGTGTCTAATGAAAAATTCAATAACCATGTAAAAAAATAAACCAAAATTATCAGTAATCACTAAGTTCAAATTATAAGTCACTAACCAGATAGTTAATTTCAAATATCAGTAAGCAAGTAACTGTTGGATCCAATGATCTGCAAGATATTGTTGTTGTTTTTTGTTAAATTAGTTTAAACTTGTAGCACAATATTTACCTGTGTATACAGTATCTGAAAACCATGAACCAGTATTTGAGAAAGTCTCCAGGAAATATAACCTTTAGTTATCACTGACCAAAACAGATTATCTTTATGTGTCTTCGTCCTTGCCGCCTAAACATTTATAATTATAGCATCACAATGATAAAAGGCACATATTTAGATAAATAACCCAAATTTGTTATGACATTGCGTATTTAAGCCTTAAGTAAATGTTCTTTTCTAACGATGTATAAGTAGTGAAAAACCTCAACGTTACAACTACGTAATACACGCGTTTTGCGAGGCAGTAAATCAAGCAAAATTAGATACGAATGTATCGACCAACCTCACTTTGGACACAACACAACGTGTTGCCCCTAAATGGCCTTTTGGTAAGATGACCGAGTTGAACTACATTTAATTTATGTTTATTTAAAGCTACCTGTGATCTTAACTGTTCAGATTTGATTAGAGTTCATTACATAAAGAACTAACTAAGTGTTAATATCGAGGTCAGTTTTAAAGTAGTATTTCATAGTAATAAGCAGAAAGAAAATATCTAATCTCTCGACACTGATATCAGGTCATTGGGGTCAACAAAACCAAGAAGACGGTCGTTTACATTTTATTCTGAAAGTGGTGTTGGATACACAAAGACAAGAATGATGAGTTATGTAAGCACAATTATCATAAAAAGCACTTTATCAAGCTTCTCCACTTTAACTATAAGAACATTCAATGATGAATTTAATTCTGTTTAACTATTTGAGATTTTTACAAAATTATTTCTGAAAAAATCTCCGACTGCAAAGTTAAAGTAACGCGGTTTGTTCCTTAGCTTTACGGAAAAGGTTTAGTTTTTGAATTACTCGCAAAGCTATACGAAGGCTACCTTCGCTAGCTGTGCCTTATTTAGCAGTGTAAGACTAAAAGGAAGACAGCTAGTCATCATCACCCACCTCCAACTCTTGAGCTACTCGTTTACCCACGAATAGTGGGGTTGACTTTCACCTTATAACGCCCTCACGGTTAAAAGGGCAAACACGTTTGCTGTTAAAGAGATTTGAACCCGAGGTTACGAGTCGAGTGCCTTAACCACTGGGCCATACCGGGACACTTAAAATGTAAAGAGTAAAATGTGTTATTTTACTTTTGCAGTGAAACCTGCTGTTTCAAATGCCTGGACTAGTTTATAACTAAAAACATGACACACCAAACTATTTAAGTAATATAAGTTACGGACGGGTTCAGGAAGAGCATAATGAAATTTGTTGTTACAAAACAGAATATAAGAATTAACTTCATAATATTCAACGAGTTTTTCTGCGTGAATATGGGTTTGCTTTATTCTTGCTAAATGTTTAATGTTTAACACATTAAATATACTTAATTTGAGGTCATATTTAGTTTCATAAAGGCCACTGTATTTTGTTTATTTGTTTTGAATTTCACGGAAAGCTACGCGAGGGCTATCTGCGCTAGCTGACCCTAATTTAACCATGTAAAATTAGAGGGAAGGCAACTATTCATCACCACTCACCGCCGACTCTTGTGACACTCCTTTACTAACGAATAATGTGATTAACTGTCACATTATAGCACTCTCATGTTTGGGGTGACGGGGATACGAAACGACTCTCAGATCACGAGCCGAGCGCCCTAACTATCTAGCCATACTGAGCTAAGAGATCGCTTTAAAAAACACACATTATTATTGTGTGGGTTTTTTATTTATTTATTCTTTTACTTCATTATTATTTGTTTGTTTGATGCATTTTTAGCAAGCTACACGAGAGCTATCCGTACTAGTTATCCCTAATTTAGCAATGTAATCCTAGAAAGAGGGCAGATAGTCATCACCACCCACCGTCAACTCTTGAGCTGCTCTTTTGCGGATGAATAGTGGGATTGACCGAATATTATAACGCCTCTATTAACACTTGTTAATTTGCAAGTGTTCGTTCTTAGCTAAACAAGATGAAAGTATCTTTTCGAGTTCAAGGTACGACATGTGACACGTATGATTAATAGACAATATTGATTTTTCAATTATTTTAGTTCGTTTGTGTGTGTTTTGAAATTCAATGAAAATTAACGTTTCACTCTGTCTTGCTTACAGTTGAGGTAATGAAAAAGATAGTCTTCATTATGTAATATATTCCAATAATAATAGCTCTGCTTTTCGTAATCTATAACTTAAAATGATTCCTGAGTAAAGAAAATTTTTGAAGATTAATATCTGGGAGTTTTAAAATTTCATATTTCCTTACATGTTATTCTGGTAGACAAGTCCATAAGTGGGTGGAAGGAAAAAGTAAAAGAGTTGGCTCAAGTATTCGCGAATTTAAAACCTACCATATGGACTACTCATGTATTCTATTTTTTGGATCTCAGCACCAAAGCTCAGAGATTATGAGAGCTCTCTGGTGGGGTCAAGATTAAGAATTATATACCAAATGGTCTGGGAAGAATCTAGCGAAAGAACTGTTACTCGAATTCCACTTTCTTCCCGGATTAAATAGGATTCACGCTGACAGCCGTTGACTTGCGAGTCTCATGCACTAGGATCTTCACCGCGGATTTAACAACCGGAAAAATAATAAATAAAACTTAAGAAACAGTGTATGTGTCGACAGATTACAGAAACCAGGGTCAGTTTACAATGCAGCAAATACGACAAAAAGCGTACCCCCAGCATATGTGTGATGTTGTTAATTTACAAGTGTTCGTTCTTAGCTAAACAAGATGAAAGTCTCTTTTCGAGTTTAAGGTTCGACCTGTGACACGTATGATTAATAGACAATATTATCCTCCATCATCAGCCTGCAAAGATAAACTTGCACGTGCTGGAAAGAATATGTTGTAACTTCCGTTAATCAGGTCCGGTTGAAGTTGAGCAAAAACGTAAGTGGTATAAAACAAATATAAGTTTAACAAGTACCTTATTACTGGGTGGCAGAAAATGCACACTGAAACGTCTTAGTTGCGTATGTACTTTGAACAATTGTCCTTATTATGTGCTGCAAAGTATTTGTAATTGTGAATGAATGGATGTATTTCAAAACAGGTCAAACCACAAAGAATGTTTCTATTCTGATAAAAATCTCCTTTCAGTTGTAAAATAATACTGAAGCAAAACCAAACATGCGCATGCTCGCGCGACTCGTCGACATGCAAGGCATACTTTCCATTTCCGTTAAATGAGATCTTGAAGGCGCTTGTCTGGACTTATGTTTCACCAGAAGATATTGAAATTTATCACACATTTTTATGTACGTGTACACAGCTTCAGAAGTTTGGAACAATAGTTGCTGTAATATGGACAAACTTATCGGTGGTTTTAAGTTAGAGGTCTGTTATGCTTGGTTTGCTCAACAGCATAAGAAGTGGAAAGACTTGTACCACAATAATAATAATTATGATGTATCATTCCTTCAAAAACAAGTGGGATTTATAAATAACTTTTAAAGCAACGTTTTAAACAGAAAAAACAGACATATAGCAGTGCCTTAAGTAATTGTAAATGAACTGTCGATAGTTCATTGTTTGTAATAAAAAGAAATCCGAACAGAATATTCATCGTTGTACTTTTTCAAACTCCATATTATAAGACTTAATGAGATTATGTTTTATTCAGTAAGCGTGTTTTTGGGAGTACAGCATCTCAGTTTTCTCTCTTCTTTTTTTGATATATTCAGTTGTTGTTTTTGTTGTTTAGAATTAAGCACAAAGCTACACAATTTGCTATCTGTTCTTTGCCCACCACAGGTATTTTTAGCAGTGTAAGTCCACAGACATGCTGCTGCGCCACTGGGAGGGGGGCAAAACGCTTCTGCTTCTGGAATACATTCAGTTTTCCTACTGAAAACCATATTCGGTCCAAACACCACAATTTACCTGTTTATCTTGGAATTGATATATCGAATTTTTAATAATTATTTAACTTTTTTATTTCATCAAGGTTCTGCTAAACATAGTCCAACTTTTATCTCTATATGACTTCACTGTGGATTTGAATCAACGTCGATGAAAATGTATAGTAATGTTTGTATCCATCATAAAGGCAAGAAACGAGTACGTCAACAAAAGAAGAACACAGTTCCTAATATTCAAAGGAAGAAAGAAGCGCTCCAGGGAAAATAAGCACAAATATATACGTATGGTGTGTTCAGCTGTTTAAATCAAATTATATCCTGCATCCCTCTATTTAATTATATATATGGTGCATCAAAGTATAAGGCTTAACCTTTTCAGACATAACTAATGATGAAGTTTCGAACGTTCATCATGCCTAAATTTAATTTGTTATAATATCCAGATGATTTTGTGTAGGTTGACTAAGTTACAACTTACATTTATGGATATTAAGATTGACAGCAGGCAAAATAAAATTCATAACGTCGACTTTGTTTGAGCTCATCATGAATTTTTATTACCTGTGGCGAGAAGTTCTTCATTTGTACTAAGCTAAGCCTTCGAAACTCATCACTTATACTTTGTAAAGATTTACTAGTAATTTAAAACTCAGTGAAAGCAAATTCATTATTCATTTACTTTTGTCCCTTGATAAGGCAATCCTTAGAATAGTTTTTATTATCTGTGGTATGCAATATATTTTAGCTTTTCAAAACGATTGCATCCTTTAATTAATTATATATATATATATATTCATATATATATATATACTTAAAATAACTCTAAATGTGTCTTTAGAATTAAACTACAAAAATGTTTCGCTAATCACTTTCAATCCTTTGACTAATTTGGATAAAAATATCAAAAGAAACATTTTTCATCTTTAAGTGTGTTTCTTTTAGGACAACAATGGGTTATCTGCCATGTGCATCCCGAGAAATCAAAACCAAGTTCGTAGATGTATCCTTGTCCCATCGAAGAAAATTTGTATTTAATACATGTATGAAGCTCTAATATAGTAATGTACACAGACATTGGCTTCACAGTTCACAAACTGATAACAAGAAGAAGACTTCCTAGAAAAACTAGGTTGTTCCACTATATTAATTATGTGTTAATACTTGAAAGAAAATACTAAACCTTAACACCAATTTGAACACAATCACATCAGTGTCTCTCTGTGTTTGTATGTTCTTAAGCATAGAGCTACACTATCGGCTATTTCGATTGTTCCAACCATAGATATCGAACCTTGTTTTCTTAGCGTTATAAGCCCTCTGAACCACTGAAGAGCAAAGTGTAAAATCAAAGACACTGTATAATTATATATTAGCTCTGTGCTTAATTCCAAACAATCAATCAATCAAACACACGTCACAATACTGAAAAACAACTCTGCAGTTGCACTAATCCTTCCGTTGTAAGCCTATAGAAAAATTCATAAATAAGGTATTCACACAATTATATGCAAACTGATAAATTTAGTAACACAATTTGCTACTTTTTTGTTTTCTATACGTTTGCAAAAGCCCAAAATTTCAATAATTAATTTTCAAATTCACCAGTGTGGGGCACCATAAATCTTATACTAAATAAGTATACATATATAAATGAGGCCATTACCATAGAGTATCATTATAGTTAAATTATAGTTATGAATTTATGACACACACAGACCCACATATATGCATGCAAACATGTTTGAAGATTTATCTACAGCAGCTTTGAATCTTCTGTGGATTGCATTTACAGATATTTAGGTTGAATTATATTTTGGTCCTTGTGCTGAAGCCTCAGGAGAGAAATCGACACGTGATCCATGAATAATAGGCTTTGAATGTGGTCCATAAATATCTGGAATACTATCTGATCTGTCTAAGCTATCTTTCATAAAATAATACACAACGAAATGTTTATTTAGCTTTATGCAAAACCCACTTTTTCCATGGACTACTAATGAGATTCCTCGATGCAAAAACCCATTCATCTAAGAACGGAGATATGTAAGATACTGTGACAGTTCTTCAGTTTGATGTTCATTCTAGAGTCTGTAAAAATGTTCCAGGAATGGATACTTACTTAGCAACATCTTCGTTAAAGTATTAACTTGTTAGAAACGAATCCACGTCTGGTGCATGAGTTTGTGTTTACATAAGACCCACGAACACGAACAGGAAGAATACATCTATCTTCAAGCAAGAATGTTGAAACCATGAATCTCCTGCCATTGGAATATATATCACTTTCATTGTTTGTATGTAACTAGTCAGGAGTAAGGAGGGGAAATGCTCGATGTTTCCGAGTTCTGTGATGTTTCCATAGCAACTGGCAGTAAGTGCTCAGAATGGACAGGGTTTGTGATTAAATGGCAGTGGCTGCTGACTTGTCTGTGTAAACTTTCCCAAAACAGCCTCGTAATGAGAGACTGATGACCGGCTACACGAAGAAACTTTCTAAGGGAAATCATATAATGATTCCAATGAAAGAAAATACTTTCTAGAAAGTAAGCAAGCGTCGATAAACGGCGCAATTTGTACAGTTTTATTTTATAATATATACTTATTATAATGTTTTGTATGTTAGAAAATTTTTCAAATTGCTAAGCAGTAGGATTCTCAAAAAATGCAAATTTTTTATTATTCTTAGAATTTACGTAATCATAAACATGAGACGACGCCTGTCTCAAAACCTGAGATATTTGATAATGGTTAAAACTTCGTTAACACTTACGTTGTATACTTTCTTTGAAATAAAAAAAAATTAAGTGTTATCTCACGCTGTATCTTTAAATTCATAAAAGTTACACGGCCCTAATACTTAGAAGTTGATTTATCTCTAACATATTTGATTTCATCTTTGTGCTCTATGCCTTAAATATTCATGAAGCATACCATAAAGATCATCTACCCTATTCACAGCGTCTAAAAAATGGCGCAGTCTCTCTACCACTATGGATGTGAAACATCATCTTTCATTTATGTATTATTTGAACATATAAATAAGTAATAGAATCCTAACAAGCGAGCCTAGCCTGTTCGTTAAAAGAAAAACATGCACTATCCAAGACAATATGTAAAAATATTATAACAAATACAATGTACTCAATTAGAAAAGATCCTTAAAAGATCTAAGGAGAACCGCAGTATGTCTGCAAACTTACAACACTAGCATTTGTGTTTCGATACCCCTAGTAGGCAGACCACAGAGAGCTCTTTATGTAGCTTTGTGTCTAATTACAAACAAGTTCTTCAAATGGTAAATTAATTGAAATAAATGAAGTCAAAATAAAACTAACAGAAATTTTGTTAATATATATATATTTATTACCATTAAATAAATAATTATTCGGAGTGATTCGCTACTCCATCAAGAATACATTTCTTTTTTGAGAAATATTTTCAGAAACTATATAAATTAACTTCTCAAATAATCGATGGAAAAAACTTCAAATCATTTTCTGTATACGAAACACTTACAGACGTTAGAAATGTAGAAAGATGAATTCCCCAAACAAATCGATTAATTGTTTTGATATTAAGCTACAAATTATAGTAACGATGTAGGGTATGAATTAAACAAGATTATTTAATAACAGCTTTTCCTTCAAGATGTGTACTCGTAAAATAACTGGTAGCTACCATGACGGCATAAACTCTTTAATTTATTCCAAAACGCGTTCTTACTGTTAAATAAGGCACTCTAGACTACTTTTCTGCAATAAAAATACATGCAATGTTCAGAATCAGCTAGATAAAAACAGGATATGCCAAATGTTCTATATACTTAAGTTATTTATACACAGAACTGAAAACAAATATAAACCTTTCACGTTTATTTATTGTAATGTTAGTTGCTTTTAACAAAGACTTGAAAAAGTGATAAATTAAAAGTAGTTTGTTTTTTTTAGTATTAAATCATTTTTCTTCTTCAGATACCTTAAGCTGTTCTCAAAAATAACACTTAGCAAGCATCACTGTAATTAGTATATCTACGTATCTTAGTCTCGGGAAAAGAAAATCCCTTATCTGACTCTTGAGTTCTTCTCACTCATCCCAAGGAAAGCTCCGGCTATAGAA
The DNA here is from genome assembly GCA_011833715.1 of Carcinoscorpius rotundicauda. Lineage (NCBI taxonomy): Eukaryota > Metazoa > Arthropoda > Merostomata > Xiphosura > Limulidae > Carcinoscorpius > Carcinoscorpius rotundicauda. The sequence continues at coordinate 51,359,752 of CM022399.1, read as the reverse complement.
GTTTAAATGCTTGCTAAAGATGAAAAAGATATTTAGTGTGAGGTTACAAATTTCACATGTATAATACGCACATCCTCAGAACAAAGTGTAATCTATAAAAAAAAAATAAAGCAAAAGTGCGTTGGATTCATCTAATTTCACCTTTTCCTTCTATTACCAAGATACGAAATTCAAAATTCTTGCGATATATAAGAAATCGTTAAAAAAAGTAAAACGCATCTTGAATAATCTTGATACGAAGATAAAGGATTTTTTAGAAAATACCACATCCAATCTATTGCATTAATGTGCTAATTTTAGAGTTAAAATTGATATCGAGCGCTTCTTGTCCAAAGAACGTGACCGCAATTTTCCTAGTGGCTAGCGAGAAGTGTCATCACAACAAAGGCATCAATACAGACACAAATTTATGGTTGGTTCTTTTCACAGTATCTTATATTGGTGAAATGCGTCAACTCCTGAGGGAAAGGATAGGAGCGTGTATTAGTTGAAATGGCTATAAAATAAAGAAGGGTAAGTGCTTCAGGCTGTATTAATATCAAGCATTTTCTTTACATCTACGGGTAAAATAAGAGTACATCAGCTGGAGTAGTGAGTCACAGAGAGAGGGGGGATCTGTTACAGCTGCAGTCTCTAGGGTCCGACCCAGAGGTGCCAAGAAAAATTTACGTCCGTCAAATAAGTCAACATCACTCTTATCCTTCATCTAACTACAAATTAAGTGAGTCAAACCCTTGGACTACACTGTATGAAGGGTAATGTCTCTTTACCTCTACCAGTATGTCTGATACTGAATGTGAATCCTTTATAAAATTGTTCTCTCAGAAGATCCACACGCGAGTTAATCTGTGAAGGCCCCAGCTGACCAAAGTTCTATCATTATCAAACACTCTAATCGCTGGCCATTAGTAACTATTTCGCTACGTAATATGTTGATATATTCTGTGTATAATAATATTACTGTCCGTTTCAGTGACTATCGTGGTTAATATGCAGCTGCTCTCTCCGCGCCAACCCACAAAGAAATTTAAAGCAGTTTGGGTGGGCTGTTTATTGTTTTCTAGTGGTTTGCTACAGGTCCATATTACATCGTGAATATTCGAGTTTGTTTTATTGTTTATTTTCTAACACTTCACGCAAAAAAAACTCGACGGCTATCTACAATAACTGTTCCTAATTTTAAAGTGACAGACTAGAGAAAAAGTAACACCAACCACCGCCAACTCTTAGATTAATCTTTAGCAACGAATATTGGAATTGTTCATCACATTATAATACCACCACTGTTGAAAGGACAACGCAGATTGGAAATCGAGCGCACTTAACACTAGGTCATGCCAGTTCGTCTGTAAAGGGAAAATTATGATTAAAAGTTCAATATTACATCTACATATTCTTTTGACTTATCAGAACTAACTTGAGGTTAATAAAAATAGTATAAAATAGTTAATCAGCGGCATTTTAGTTTAAACATTTTAAAACGGTTATGTCAACAACGAAAAATTCCACAGTTAACATGTAACAAAATCTTGTTTTTCTTGTTACATCTTGCGAATAAAAGATATTTAGAATAATTTAGTTTGTAGCATAATCTTTCTATTATAAATAACCGCTCAATTAAAATTATTTTTATCTCAGTATTTGACGCTTTTAATTCATTTCATATGGTGTTTCGAGTCGTGTGTATCCTATTAAGTAGCGAACCGAGCAATGAATCCAAGGGTCTGTGAATCGCGTCCCATTAATGCAAAATCGGTCTCTGTACGTTGGTTAATGTCATGGGTGCTATGTGAGGTGGTAGCCAAGTTAAACTATTCAACTATAGTAGCGCAACAGTTGGCAGTGAGCTTTTTGAGTAGCTGTCTGTCCTTTAGCATATCGATTCCAAAAAATGTTTTTCATAACCTCACGCACTTAAAACAACGCAAGAGTTCATTTTATTGTTCGAATTAACATTTTGACTCTAAAATCATAAGTTATTTAAAACAAATTGTCATAGGAAATTTTATTTTGTGATAAATGCATAACAGATGTTTCATTCTCTAAAGACACTGATTCTGTAAATCGAAAAACTGTGAAATAAGTACAGCCATCTTTTTCGCACAGTGAATCACAATGACTGCTCGCTTTAAGAGGCTTACGACTCCTACTAAATTAGCCAACAGAGTATCGTTATTAACTCACTGTCTAGTCACAACGAATAACAATGTTATATCAAAGTAAAAATATTTAAATTGTTCAAGATATTATTTGTCAACAAAAATTCATAATGATAATAAAAGGCATTCATAGACCATGGTTACATTTTAACTATCACTTTGTCCTTTACCATTTTAAATCCAAATTGTTAACAAAAAAAAAAAGACTTCAGTTATTTCAGAATTCGTGTATTTGACTATCTTACGGTTTTGTTTCACTGTAATGAAGGTCATAATGACAAGACATGTAAAATTACTACCAATTAAAAAATATATATATAAATGCATCTTCTTATGGTAAAAATACCAAAATGAATAAGCAAGAGTTTGACATATTATAAATATATAATCCTGCTTTGTTACTGTTACCATACAATTCGTTTTCTCAGACATGTAGTCCATACTGATCCTCAGGTGTTACAGCGGTAAATTTATGGGTTTAGAAGGCTAAAATCAGGAGTTCGATTCCCCTGGTTAGATACAGCAAATATATTGATTTGGTTTCGCTATAACAAAATACACACACAAATACAGCATCATTATATGTCATTGTTACTATACAATTCGTCTTCTCAGCCATTTATTCTGTAGTCAGAAACCTTTGTCTTTCTTTTGCTGTGTAATGAAACAGTTGCTTACTTAACTTATATTCCAGATTTATCATTGACACTACCTTTCATTGCTTCTCAGAAAGACCTCTCTCTCTCTAGCCCTGAATTAAGCAATCACGTGCATATTTCAGAGGCATAACTATTCTAGTATCGATAACTTCTTCAATAATAAAAGCACAAGTCAACCGTCACAATGCTTATTTTTCATTCCTTAACTAATAGCATTTCGTCACGTAATTTGAGAGTTTCAGCTTAAATAACATCTTGTACAGCACTTGGGCCAAACAGATAATTCCCGATTTAGAACTGTTGGCCAAAGGAAGAGTAACCAACCCGTAACAACCATAATTTTATGCAACTACATATTACCCAAATTACAGGATCGACTTTCACAATTATACCGTCTACACAGCTGAAATGTATGGCATAATCAACGACACGTTACACAGCTTGAACCTCGGACCTTCTGATCAGAATACTGACATGCTAATCACCTAGTCACATGAGGGACAGAGAAAGAGAAAAAATAACAATAATTTTAGCTCTGTCATTAAATAAGACCAGTAGATGGCAGGACTAATTTCTTTTCTTGTTTTTTTTCTTTCACTTTTTCTGTACTCTTGAGATTAAAAGAATGTACATTAATTAGGACAGTTTGTAACCTGAAATGAACGTTTTCATACAGTTGGTATACAACTATATATGTAGTATGATTTACTGCACAGTGTTGGGCTTCTTAATCATAAATTAGATGCGGGGAAGAGAAATGACACGCCATTGTAAAATAATTACTTTGTTGTAGGATAGAATCAATAAAATATATTAAAATTAATTACGTAAAACAGGAACGTCGTTGCTATTAGAGTAAAATTTACATAATCGACAGATATTCTGCATTGGAGTTTAGATACAACATGTGATCCATTCCATAAGTGCTGAGAATACTTTGTGTTCCAGGTCACGAGCTGTCCTTGGAACATCTTCCTTCATCAAACATATTCTTATTCAAACAAAATCCTATTCAGTCTAATTCCCATTCTTATGTATTACTCCTTACGCCATAATGTCCATTGCAACAAACATTTGAAAAGGACGACGAAGTAAACTTTTATCACACTGCTTCAGAATGTTTCCATATATCTTCCACTATATGTGAATTAGCTTCCAAAAAATGCAATTAAGCAAATTGTAGGGATAAGCATCTATTGGAGATACATTATAGAATCTTATATGTGAGGTATGGCCGAATGGAACTGTCGTGATTCCAGTTTCTCCTGGATCTTCTCCTGATGAAAATATCCATCAATTTCAAAGTTCGTCTGGAATCCTGCGAGTATTTTAGTTTGTATGTTGTTATCAACTTCAATCTTTGCTTATTCGCTTTTCAAGCAGACAATGTCCGACATCGTCGCAGTGGCTTTTGGGATCAGAGGATTCTCTTTCGTAACCACAGCCTTCATCTTACTATTGAAGGTACTGCTCAAGATTGGGTTACCGAGTGATTTCAGATCTGTTATTGTAATAAACTCTATACTATGCGAATTTTCCATTTCCATGAAGGACATTGAAAGCTTTCTTCTTCGAAATACAATCTCCTTTAACAGATATCGTTTAACCATTTAATGTTTATCTTCAGAACGGCTTAATACACATGTAAATCCTCCACTCGTAAGTTTACCCATAGCGGCATTGCACTGACTAATGTTTAGGGATTTGACGGGAATCGAAAATATGTGCTGGAAGTATTAGTTATACAAGTCAATCACATAATGCGATAAACCCTCTGTATATGTTTATATCCGGGCAACTGAGTGAGTGGTGTATTAATATGCCCATATATTTCTCTTGTTTGTGTATGTGTCTTAACAGAAAAAATAATGAAATTAAATCAAAGCTGTGTGACAGTTTTTTGGTATTAATTCAGAAACACAGGTCAAAACTAGAATCGCGATAACGGATGTTCTATGTGACACATGAACAGAAAAAACAAACAAACAAACACCATTTTCGAATTACGTGAGTTTGAGGTTTTGGCATTCAATCATGAAGTGCCTGTGAAAAATCAATTTCACAATGTACAGAAACTGCAATCTGATAAGTGGTCCCTCTGTCACTTTTTCTTCCTTTTATACTTTAGGTAACAGTTGTATTTTCCATATAAAATACATTCTATGTGCTTACATTACGAATTTTATATTTAATTGTACTATAAACTATAAAGATTATAGAATCCTGAGAATTATACAACCCTAAAATATTTTACCTAACCAAGAAAACCTCGAATGACACACACTTACCAATATCTTATAAAGACTTTAAAATCGAAAAAACTTGTAGTGTACTCCAAGAACATTTGGTTAAGACTTACAACCGTTTAATTGTATCGACAAATCTAGGTAAATAAAATGCTACCGTAAGACATATTACTGTTAGATATAACGTTCTTTCAGACCACCTCTATACCAAATATGATGTCATTCATTCTCTCTGAATTCAAATGCACAATTTTTCGTATTTCCCTCCAGTGTGATTTCAGTAAGAGCGTGTTTTCAGGCAGTTTTAATTAACAACGTAAACGTGTGTACAATAAAAATAAAACTTATAGAAGATAGCCCAGAATGTAGTATCTAGAAAAACGGCCACTTTCTTCAGTTGAGGTCCGGCACGACCAGGTGGTTAAGACATTCGATTCGTAATCCGAGGGTCGTGGATTCTAATCCCCGTCATACGAAACATACTCGCCCTTTTAGTCGTGGAGGCGTTATAATAGGACGGTCAATCCCATTATTTGTTGGTAAAATAGTAGCTCAAGAGTTGGCGTTGAGTGGTGATGACTAGCTGCCTTTCCTCTAGTCTCATACTGCTATATTAGGGACGGCTGCGCAAATTATCTAAGTCATACTATGAAACGAAAGTGCAAGTGTTTCATTTTTTAGATTCTAATAAGAAGTAAACAAAGGTAGGTGAAAAATGTTGTTGACTTTTTCCATGTTTAACGTAAACGTATTAAAATCTACTTAGTTAAAAAATAAATTTACCGCTTTAAAAAGTTTTACTTGAATTATTGAACAATTATAAGTGAACAAGTGTAATAAAGTAGTAATATTATGAAAAAAATATCCAATTTCGCATGCATATCTTAGGTATCGATATTTTTTCTATCTCAACAGGTTCTAGTGATCTATTCACCTTATATTACTACAAGACCTTGACGGTACTTTACTACCTCCAAAAGTTAATTCCAGGTATTTATTATCGATATATTACTGCACTACCTTGACAATATTTTACTTCTATAAAAGTTAATTCTAGGCATTTGTCTTCCTTATATTACTGCAATACCTTGACAGTATTTTGCTATCTCAACAAGTTAATTCCAGTCATTTATCATCCATATATTACTGAAATACCTTAACAGTGTTTTGCTGTCTCAAAAAACTAATTCTAACAGTTCGCCTTCCTCATATTACTGCGATATCTTAACAGTGTTTTGCTGTCTCAAGAAGCTAATTTTAATAAAATAACTTCCTTATATTGCTGTACTGCCTTTATGATAGTTTCATATTCTTTTTAATGGAATCCATATTGAATTAAATCAATGTTATGATTATTTAGTAACATCAACACATTTCACTCAAAATTTATAGTAGCAGCTAGAAAAAATATGACGCTTAGTAACAGAATATTACACTTTCCGATTATCAAATTCATATTTTTACTTACGTAAGAATTTGCAATGCAAAGGAAATATATACGTGTACACAAACATAAAAGAAAATTCTATGTAGTTCATTACTGTAAAGAAAATACATTGAAAGGTTTCATTAATCAAGTGTTTTAACTTGATACTCTACCATTAGCACCTCAGACACACATGAGTAAGAAAACAATTAATTTTTGATGCATTTTTGTGAGTGTGTTTTTTTATAGCAAAGCAGCATCAGACTACCTGCTGCGTTTACCGAGGGGAATCGATCCCCTAAATTTAGTGTTGTATATCTGTAGACTTACCGCTGTACCAGCGGCGAACTACGAACTTTGAAATATTCTCAGAAATTTGAGGTACAGTTTGGTAAGAAATGAGAAAATGAAACGGTATGTCACATTAAAAGCTGTTCAGTTAGAAGGTACTCAGTATTAAAGTAGTTTAAACATGTACGATTAAATTGATCCTCTAACGAAAAGCTCAGAACTATTGTAGTATTACGTCTTCGTCAGTGCTGGAAACGCTTCTGAAAAACAATCGCAATATTTAGTATTGTTAAAGGAAAATTAATTGACAACTTCTTTAGAGGTTTTGTTAATCCGATTAAATTTACAGTTTCACAAAATAACAAACAGTTAAAGAAAAACTCTGCAAGACATCACTTGCCAAGTTCTGCAAATCATGCACAGATTTCATCCCAGTTAGACAAAACAATTGTAAGAATAATACAAAAATGGTTCCTTTTTTCCCCCCGCTTCAAACGTTGCAAAAATGGAATTCCAATCACATTGTCGGATTACTAAACGTTTAGCTTCCACATTCACGGATTATTTTAACAATACAACGTACTACTTTCTTTACATGTTTCATATGGATTTACTTAACTCTTTAAGTTTCGTAAGTTCTTTAGGTTGGTTTATTCTCAAAAACAGACTCAGCTGTCAAGTGTTCAAGTATGTCGCACTTGTTTTATTTTAATAACTTATCAACTGTCAGGGTCTGGCACATACTGAAATGTTGTACATTGAGCAAGTACCTCAATCTTCACGTGAATCTGATAAACAGACCTCATAAGTTATGATCGGCCCGGCATGGCCAGGTGGTTAAGGCACTCAACTAGTAACCTGAGGGTTGCGGGTTGAAATCCTCGTCACACCAAATGTGCTCGCCCTTTCAACCGTGGAGACGTTATAATGTGACAGCCAATGCCATTATTCATTGGTAAAGGAGTAGGCCAAGAGTATACTTCTAAATTAGGGACGGCTAGCGCAGATAGCCCTCGTGTAGCTTTGCTGCACGAAATTCAAAACAAACCAAGTTATGGTCGCATGCTTAATATTAGTTAAACAAAAAATATAAAAGTATCTTAGGAGATAAATCTTACCAAAGACATCAAAAATGGCCAGCTTTATATACTGTGGTAAGGACAGAATGGCATTACAAGAATTACTTGAAATATAATAGCATAGCAGGCAAAGTGATACAGCACGAACTGCATAAAATAGCCTTCCAGAAAGCAATATGAAAATATAATTCAGTATTCTTGATAAAAAGGACCAAAGCAAAGGCATCAAATATTTTTTCATGTATTTTTCCAATATTATTAGAGCATACACGAGTTCGATCACGGTCCTAAAACAGGATATAAAGTGCTCAAAATTTGTAGTAATAACACCTAAGTAATATTTAAAAAGAAAAAGAACATACATGGATGCCTCAGCGCAAAAACTTATATCTAATTAAAACAGTTCTAACCCAACAACATTCATTAATGGTATTGTAATTTGGTGCTATGTGTTATTGTCCATACTCTTGTCCTATACTAATTCATATCGCATCCTGCTTGAAGTAATTAGAAAAGTATTGATGGTGAAAATTTCTTGTTAATACAATGAACAAACAGTGAAATGTTTTGAAAGCCTCAAAAGTTCATTTCCGATATTCAAAGCTTTCTCTTGAAACCATGAGAAGAGTCTTAGTTATACCTTTATTACACTATTTATGGAAGTCATTAAGAAACGTATAGAAGTCGCAGATTTTGGTTAAACTCCTCGAAAACTGTTTAATGAGGAATGAAATGGAACTGTTTTACAACACTACAACAAAATTGTGTTAATTCTACTAGCATTTGAACACGTACAATGTACATTCTTCATTGTTTATTGTAAAATAGAATGAATTTAACTTCCTTCATGAAGAACCATTGCTTACACCTTAAGTTTAATCATTAAACAATACGAGAACGAGACTTAAAATACAAAAATAGATTAGTGTATAAGGTGTATTAGACTCGTTACGGAATTTTTTCATACATACCAATAACTAATAGTATTTTTAGAACAGTCGCTGCCATCAAATGTACTTTTTCATATTACAGTTTGTGTGATATTTCCATCAATTGGTAATTTTAATAGTTAATACATCCCAGCGTGGTGTTTGATTGTAATTTGGGGGTCGCGAACTCGAATCGAAATATACTTACCCTTTCAACCGTGGACGCGTTATAATGTCACAGTCAATTCCACTGATGAAGGAGTCGCCCAAGAGTTGGCAGTGGGTTGTGATGACTAGTTGCCTTCCCTCTAGTCTTACACTGCTAAATCATGAACGCCTAGCGCAGATAACTTTCGTGTAGCTTTACGCAAAATTAAAAAAAAAATGCTTAATACCTCAGCAAAAATTAACATCATTATTTCAGGTCCATTAAGTTTAATTTTCAGTCCTTTGAGTATGGGATGGTAATTTGTCGTACGCACTTAATTATTTCAACTTTTAGGCAACACCTTACAAGTTAGTCCTAAGAAAACGGTTAAGCTTTGGTTTAATTACATCACAAAAAATCCTAAACTTCTTTTACATCATAGATAGTATCCTATTATTTAACCTTTCCCATATCTCTCTCTCTCTCTCTCTCTTACACACACAGACACACACATGTCCTTACTGTTAGGCCCCCCTGTGGCTCAGCGGTATGTCTGTGGACTTACAACGCTAAAATCCGGGTTTCGATACCCGTGGTGGACAGATAGCCCATTGTGTTGCTTTGTGCTTAATTCAAAACAACAACAACCTTACTGTTAGATATGCTATATTGATTCAACTACTGGAACGCTAGAAATATGTCATAAGAAATTATCGTAAAGAACATCACCAGCCCTTATCCGACAGCACGCATGTAACTGTTGTATTCCAATTCACTTCAATCAGTTTTTAAACATCTGTTCAATTGTTTATAAGAAAATGCTTAAAAGTAAAAAAAAATAGAGCTTTATTTCGCGAGACCTCGCAAAGAGAGCTTAGTTCAAGCAAAACTACAGTTTAAAAAATATCGAATCCAGTGAAAACGATTTGGTTTTTCAAATTACTGAAACTAAAGATCAAACTAAATCTGAACACAGTGATACAGCTTATCCAGCCTCTTAATCCAAGAATGGAACTGATTAGCTTTTTTATTATGCGCCTAAAATTAAAAGTGTGACGTCATATCTTGAACCTTGGAGCCTTCGACCAACACACGAAATAACAGACCATGTCCAATTTATACTTTGTTCTCTTTTCTTAGCTCCTAACAGATTTTTGGATAACTGCAGTCAGATCAACTGTTCTCCAAACCAATAAAAACAGTTTAGAAATTACACTAAAAAATAAGCTTTCAAATAAATTAGTTTGTTAAAACAAATCTCGCATAAATAAGTATTATTCTTTACTCTAAAAACTGCTTCTTTATTCATAATTTTCCCCTTTAATAATTATATTAAGTTGCCTAAATCACTTTTTCTCTTGTACATTAATATCTACTTTTAATTTGCTTATCATGCATATTCATAAAGTTTTTTTATTAAAATAAAAGATATGCAAGTACGTTGCATTGCATTAACTTTCTGCTATACAGTCACCTCCTGATGATACCAGGTCATACTATAAACTTATATAAAAAGCAGTTCTTCAGTGTTATTTTACTATGTGCTATCCAGAAGTAGTCAGGTTTGACGGAATGATTACTGTGTTCAAACTGTGAATCAGAGGGTTCGTGATTCTTATGCTACTGGTGCAAAATCCTCTCTCGGAACTGGTTTAATCCTACTAGTTGGTCTGACAGAAGTATATCAAGAGGTGCTGTTGACCAGCTGCCTATCCTCTCATTCTATCAGCTCAAAAATAATCCTTTGTTTACGCGAACATTTTAAAATAATCAAGCTATCTACACTATTATAGACGGATTACCAACTTCAACTGCGCAGATTTATCGACTTGTTCGGTAGGTATATTTCGTTTATAGAAACAAGTTTAAAACTATTTCCATACAAAAAATATAAAAAAAGTTAATTTCTTTTAATATTAAGGATATCTATGTCTAACAAGAACATTTTATCATGCTTAAATATTTCTTCCCCTGAAAAAAACTGTAGTACAAACAATATATTGAATGCTCATATGAGTTCTTAACTATTCGTTCTCTTTAATACAACAGGACATAATGTGTATTAAATGCTAATACGAACTCCTAGTTATTCATTCTCCTGGACAAAATAAAACACACTGTGTATTAAATGCTAATACGAATTCTTAACTATTCGTTCTCCCGAATAAATTATGACAAACTGTGTATTAAAGATTAATATGAGTTCCTAACTATCCATACTCCTGAACATAGTAGAACAAATTGTGTATTGGATGCTATACGAATTCTTATCATAACTCATTCTCACTAGGATATAGGAAAATGAAAATATACGATTTATGGAACGACTGCATGTAGTAGTCCTATTATCTTTCCTTAAATTCCTCCTATCTGAGGGCATGCTGCGTGCCAGGTTATAAGTTTATGTCCCAAGTGAAAACTTATAACACTTACTCATAAATTCTTTCTGTAGAAATAATTAATAAATCTCACCTTGTTTCTAACACAAAGTGTTTTTTCGTTCATCTCCAAAGAAATTAGTTTAAGACAATCATATTTAACAGACACAAGTACACGATTAGATAGAGAAATATAAGGAACAATTTCAACAAAAATATATGCATCTATATTTGAAAATTGTAAAAGACGTGATTAAATATGGTATTTTATATCTTTCTTCATCGATTTTTCTCTATATGCAAATTTGATAATAAAAACACCTTCCTGTTCTAACGAGTTGCTCTTAACTGAGTAAATATTTTTAAGAATGGTTTTACCTTCCTTTTTTTTCTAAAAATCAGATATTTCATAATCAACGATAGCAAGTAAAATCAAAACCGTTCTATACAAAATATAAGTCAATGTTAAAATACCAAGATAAGTGCATCTCATTATTATTCTTAAAGTTCGAATTTTTAACAAACAAAACTTTTAATTGAACCAGTAATTAAATTCTATAAGCTATACGTCCTCACAGTGTGTCTGGAGTTTCATGGGGTGTGCACACTATACAAATTATACAAACTTTATTATACGCATGTGTTTGTGCATTGATAATATACAAATAAGTGTTTGTAGATATCCTGGCAACAAGCAGGTGGCCTGCCTTCAACGTACAAATGATCGTTTAGTTAGTTCAATCACGTAAGCTAGTCTCAGCACGAGAAACTAAGTATTGCGGCAGACGCAATATTAACATTTGTTGTTACATGTGAAATTCGTAGCAACAAATCACACCTCAGTAGGAGAGCCAAACTGCATCATAAGTGCTAGAACAGGCAATAATTACAAACGAATCCTGTTGGGCCTTAAAACGAGGAATGGTGTTTAAAGTCAACGTTTTACCATTCAAACATTTAAATCTCGTTCAAAACACTTTATCTACTTCTATAGCTGTGGAACAAAAATAATTATAATAACAAGTGAACAGACAGATATCCATTTAAATAAACAGCTAAAAGAAAAAGAAGAGAGTTATTTATGAATTTATAAACATTAAAAACAAACTAGCTAACTAAATTTAAGTTTTTAAAGCTGACATAAAAGACTTATAGAAATATAAAAGTCGGCATAGCTTAAATTGACTTTACAGTCCTCTCTATAGCATATAACAAGTAAATTTGTTATGAAAAATCCACTACATGAGTACATTTGCTTTTGTTTGTTTTTGCGCCGTCTCTAATTTAACAGTGAAAGACTAGAAGGAAAACAGTTAGTTATCATCACCCACCGCCAGCTCTTTTACCAACAAATAGTGAGACTGAATGTCATATTATAATGACCCTACAGCTGAAAGAGCGAGCATGTATGGTGAGACAGGTATTCGAACCCACGGCTCTCAAGTTTGGAGTTTGTTCTATCACCAGATTATCCAATTTTGTTGTTACAAAAAATAAAATGGGTCGAGAGTTACATCCGAAGTCTCTTTTTCCTCAATTGTTTGAAACAAACCCACACCGTATATGTAAGGATTTCACTCGTTGTACAATTCCGTTTCTTAACAATGTAACACAGCCTCTTAGATATTCTATACACATCTTACGTCTAGATACGTTGGTACCCCACTGGGACAACGATAAATCTTCGGATATACAACGCTAAAATCAGCGGCTCGTTCCTTCTCGATGGACACCGCAGATACCCCGATGTGGTTTTGCTATAAAAAGTACATATACACAAGATACGTTGAAACTTACATTTAGTTAAATATAGAACTTTTTTATTGTTGTTGTTTTATTTTTACAATTTTCATATTTTCGAAAATTGAAAAAAATGTTTCTGTTGTTTGCAATTAAGCACAGAGCTACACAACGGACTATCTGTGTTCTGCCTGCCACGGGTATCGAAACCCGGTTTCTAGCATGCTGCTATACCACTGGGGAGCCGATTTCAATGGAACAAGAAAAACGAAGATCTTTTATACAATAAACTTAGTTTTTATTATCATTATTGGCGACTGTTCCGCCCCATTTACTAAAGGAAACAGATTTACTCTTCATCACGTGTTGAACTCTCACTGCGGTCAATAATTCAGCTCGATGACTAAAATCGGTCTGTACTTTATTACATGATACACACACTCGCTTTTATATTTTATTGGATTTCCATCAAAAAATTTAAGAGATGGATATATATGTTTCCATGAATATTATGAAACATATATATATCTCACTATCGAATTGACACCTTCGTACCCCACTAGCACGGCGGCATGTCTCTGGACTCCCACCACAAACAAAACCGGACTTCGATACCCGTAGAGCGCAAAGCACAAAAAAACTCTTTGTGTAACTTTGCGTTTAATTACATTTGCCCCACAGTGGCTCAACGGTATGTCTGCGGACTTACACGCTAAAATCCGGGTTTCGATACCTGTGGTGGGCAGAGCACAGATAGCCCATTGTGTAGCTTTGTGCTTAATTCAAAACATCAACATCATCAACATCGTTTAATTACAAACAACCACGCCATTACATTTATTTCCATGGAATTCTGAAAAAAAGACACGTTTCTAGCTGTTGATTTCTACGCCATTAGATTTACCCGAAATTCTTGAAAAATGTCTTATTGTTGAATTCTACACTTTTATATTTATTTCCGCATAATTCTGTGAAAAATATATTTCTTACTTCCAAATGGCTTTATTGACATGGAATCATACACAAACAATTTCTTATGAAATCCACGCAAATAGTTTTATTTACGTAAAATTTTCTAACACATTTATTTATAAAATTATACACAAACAGAACTATTTATTTTTAATTCTACACAAACAGATTAATTCTTTTAAATATTACTCTGGATAGGAAATATTAGTAGGAAAATATTGCCCTGGAAATATGTTTAAAAATCATCTGAACAAGTTTACTCGACTAACTTAAATCGAACAAAGATTTTTAAATAAACGTGTGTTTAAAGCAAAGTAAGTTCTAAAAATTGTGTTTGTTTGTCGACTTTCACGAAAATTTACTACAGGATTATCTGCGCTAAACGTCCCTAATTTTAAATTCATAGGCGTAAGAAGGAGTAGATATTCAAACACCACTTTTAACCAATGAACAGGCCTGGCATGGCCAAGCGCATAAGGTGTGCGACTCGTAATCCGAGGGTTGCGGGTTCGCGCCCGCGTCGCGCTAAACATGGTCGCCCTCCCAGCCGTGGGGGCGTATAATGTGACGGTCAATCCCACTATTTGTTGGTAAAAAAGTAACCCAAGAGTTGGCGGTGGATGGTGATGACTAGCTGCCTTCCCTCTAGTCTTACACTGCAAAATTAGGGACGGCTAGCACAGATAGCCCTCGAGTATCTTTGTGCGAAATTCCGAAACAAACAAACAAACCAATGAACAATGTGATTTACCATCACTTTATAACGGTTTAGCATAGCCAGGTGGTTAAGGCACTCGATTCGTAACCTGAGGGTCTCGGGTGCGAATCACAGTCACACCAAACATCTTGCCCTTTCAGCCACAGGGCGTTATAATGTTACGGTAAAAGAGTAACCCAAGAGTTAGCGGTGGGTAGCTGCCTTCCCTCTAGTCTCATACTGCTAAATTAAGGACAGCTAGCACAGATAACCCTCGGTAGATTTCGACTGACTAACTTTTTTTTAGCATGAATAACTATTATTATGCATGTCAGTTGAAACACAAATATTTCATCTTAACTCTCTTCTACACAAGCAAATATACAGACAAACAGTCTCTTTTAAATGATCTGTGAAAAGAAAAACAAATACAAAAATCACCAGAAGAGAAGCAAGAAACTATATATGGAAACAAAAATAAGTGAAAACAACTTGATTTCAAAATAACGAAATGGTGAAACAAGACGTTCCATTATATGAAGACGCCTATGACGATGGAAAACAAAGTTTGTTGAGCTTTACATGTATATATATATATACATAAATGGAAATCACGTTGAATTTCTGAGACTTCCGGTACTGAAATCAAGGCCTCCTGGACAATCATTTGTGGAAAACAAAAGATAGATCTAAGATGTTATTTTTAGATCTTTTGATTTGAAATTAACAGTGTACTTTTAGAAGAAATGTGGTATAAAAATGCACAGTAAAACGTTATTTTAAAGCTATTTGTTAGGCCTAATAATATTCAGTGCTTCTCCAATTTATGTTTTTATTCTGCAGCATTGAATCACTTGTATTGCATACAAATAGTTTTAAACAAACTTCTGGCTGAGTCTGCTGATGAATTCTAGTACTGAACTTTGAATTAATGGCCTTCCGAACAGTGACTTATAGTAGACAAAAGAGGGGTATGACATGGCGATTTACATATCTCTGTCTTGAAATCTAGAGTGGACTAACGAGGAAGAATTCGATTAGAATCTTACATTGTTGTTGTTGTTTTGAATTAAGCACAAAGCTACACAATGAGTTATCTGTACTCTGCCCACCACGGGTATCGAAACCCTGTTTTTAGCGTTGTAAGTCCGCAGACATACCGCTGAGCCACTGGAGGCCCAAATCTTATATAATCAAACGGAATTATTAACATTTATAAGACCCAATAAACTTCAAAATTTAGGCAACATTTTTTTTATTTGTAGTAAGTGCAAAGCCACACAATAGCCTATATGTAGTCAACCACAAAGGATATATAAACCAGGTTTTCCGCGTTATAAGCCCTCAGACTTGTCGCTGTGCCAATGTGAACGTCAGTTTTAACGTGTAGGATAACAGTGTACCATTCTAGACACCTCTGTTAATTTCATGATCTGCTTCTTACGACGTAATTTAGTTGGAAACTGCCCCCAGTGGCTCAGCGGTATGTCTGCGGACTTACACGCTAAAATCCGGGTTTCGATACCCGTGGTGGGCAGAGCACAGATAGCTCATTGTGTAGCTTTGTACTTAATTCCAAAACAACAACAACTACTTGAAAACTTGTGTTTTAGAAACAGTGAAGCCATATGTGTTCCACCATATTACATCTATAAAATATTCAACTTTAACTAAACATTAGCTAGTTATTTTTGTTCCTAAAATTAATAATCATACACTTGTTTGTTTGAAGTTATGCATAAAGCTACACAATGGAGTATCTGTGGTCTATTTACCACGGGTATCAAAACCAAGTTTCTACCATTTTAAGTCTGCAGATATGCTGATGTGCCTGAGGGGACAAATAGTATGTTAAAAACGCTTGAAAAAACAAAATCGTTTTAATGATTCAAAACATAGTGTTTTAA
This sequence comes from Carcinoscorpius rotundicauda, assembly GCA_011833715.1. Taxonomy (NCBI): domain Eukaryota; kingdom Metazoa; phylum Arthropoda; class Merostomata; order Xiphosura; family Limulidae; genus Carcinoscorpius; species Carcinoscorpius rotundicauda. The sequence continues at coordinate 51,343,121 of CM022399.1, read as the reverse complement.
TTACTGATTTCGCTAAATGCCAAAGTTCAATATTACACCAAAACTCTTTTACGTTATTTATATATACACATATCTCACAACAACAGCTTAATTTCATACATGTAGTAGAATATAGAACATTAACTAACTATTACTACATTACGCATGTAGTTTAGCTTTATAAGAGTGTAAAGTGTTAACTTTATGGGAAATATTTTCTCAGCTGACTGAAAATTAGTAGTAGTGAAAAACCTGAACTAGTAGCAGAACCCAAATTACTCCTTTTTTCAGGTAGTTTTACATGATTTGATTGATTTTTAGCTACAAAATAATTAACTTACGAATACGCGACAAAAACCGCCTTTGAGAATTATATAAACATTTGCATGTTGTAAGTGCAGATAGTAAAACTATATTATATAAATTACAAAATAGTTACAACAGGAATGATGTTAGCTTCAAACATTTCTTCTCATTGAGAAGTTGTTTCTTTTTAACAAAACCACATTCGACTATTCGTTGTATCCACTATGAATACGAACAGCGAATTTTAACTTTGTAAGTCCATAAACATACCGCTTTCTCATTGGGAGATTCAATCATAAGGGTAAATACACGTTTTCAACCAAAATCCATTAAATTAATCATTAGTCCCCGCTAGTACAGCGGTATGTCTACGGATTTACAACGCTAAAATCAGGAGGTTGAATTCCCTTCAATGGGCTCAGTAGATAGCCTGATGTGGTTTTGGTATAAGAAAAAAACACACACACATTGATTATTGTAGTTTAATGTTATTGTTTCCAAACGTGTTGTAAAAAAAACGTTCATTCTTATTTTATCAACATATTTAACATGAGTATTAGAGTTAGAATATCATATAAAAATGTATTTTGTTATTGTTAGCTATTACAGCAATAAGTTACATATTTGAACCACCCTGTATTTCATATTTTAACAACTCAACTTTATACGACAGGAGTTCTTACCAGCCAATACGTGAGGTACGCCTACGATAATTATAGACAAACATTAAGATGACAGTTATTGTGCCCGTGCGGAACTTTACCGCTTCCACCCTTGTAGACAAGTTTCATGAAGTCAGCTTTAACATAGACCTGCCTCGAGGGAGGGTGGGGAGATTTATTTGTTGTTAACAAGGGGTGAGCTCAAAGTTTGGGATGTTTAACATACATTTGGTTTATAACCTAATCTGAACAAGAAACTTCTTTAATATTTTAACAACAATTATTAGTTTCAAAGGTTAAATGTTTAATGTCAACCTACATATAAATATAGCTATTTATTTGTATTCGTTATTTTTCATATCTGTCAAACTGATGTGAACACGTAATGAGGTTCGAACTCCCAGAAGATCAAATCACTTATAAGTACAAAAGTAGGTAGGGCTTATAACATCTAACAGCTTGATGTTTGGTTCTGCCAAGTACATTACAATCAAAAGTAAATAACAGGGTACGTTTCTGCTTATCTTTGCATCTCTAAACCTTTACTGTTTCAAAATTAAAATTAATTGTAAAATACATCAGAATTTCCTTTTAGTTGATTAAACACCATTATTTTTGTCAGAAACGATTACACTGAATAAAAAATCACATATTTAACATAAGAAATAGAAAATAATCTCCACAAGCCATTTCATGTTACCAAATAATTAGTCATATGTGTTTAATTTTTAACACTGCAACAGTCGGTAGGTAATCAGTGTTTATCTAACACATTCAGAATAATTACTAATAATATTGCTATAATTTTAAATTCATTGTATGTGTAAGATGACCCAGTTACCCTAATTCCTTTCATAAAAAAGACATATAGGTCCTTATCCCAGGGCTGTGGGATTTGTCTCTAACAATGCTATTTGGGAATAGCAGGTGATGATGATATTTTTATAGCGCAGTTCATATTAAAATATTCGTTCAAGAGCTGTTAAACGTAGATGCCCCATTTTCGTCTGTAATAACAAAGAACACAGCACTAGATATTCTAAAAACGTTTGGAAGGAATATGAAAGTTCATAATTTTGTCTTAAACTAAATCTGTTTAAATCAAGGTGTTGACAAATAAATTCAATTTCCTTGAAAGTTCCAGTATAAATATGTAAGAAAAAAAGTTTTAAATTGAATTTTTCATTAACTTTTTATTTGCCACAACTTTCCACAGACGACATGATACCTAAATTTTGTTTACTGTTATATTTATTGCATTCTATTATTTTCTTCTAGAATTTCATTAGTTTTAATTGATAAGAAGCTTTCCATTAAAACCTTTTTTCTTTCAAAACTATACATGGACAACCTTTTAAAACACTCGTCAACAGCTACTTCGAACTCTGTATCAAACCTAGAATTCATACTCATATTTCTAACCCCTTATTTTCCTATGCAACTTTTCATGGCTAATGCCTTTAGGACAGTAGTTTCCAAACCTGGGTTCGCAGCAGGCTTTGGTGTGATCACAAAGAAATCATATCTATTAAAAAAAAGAAAAGTTTAATGTGCTGGTTGAAACACATATTTGAGAACAGATGGAGTCGCGCAGATTCAGGGTGTCTAAAATAAGGTCAACACTGGGAGAAAAAGGTTTCGTAACCACTGATTTAGAATAGTTACTATCGCTAATCTGAACTTTTGAATAGTTCACTGTTAACCTCTACATTGTTACTAATCTCCCAAACTTTTCAGCAAACCATTTATAGTTGAATTTTGTACATCTTTATTTTACCCCATTGAGTTATAGTTACGTTTACTAACGCTAACTTGGTCTGATGATTCTTTAACGTTAATTTTTCAATGATCTTTGTTAAATCCATGTCTAATCTGTTAGCCGGATTATAGGTTAATCATGCAAGTGTACTAAAATATAAATAAATTTGTTGAACACTTTACAAGAGATAGACTCTGAACTTGTAAATAACTTGAAAACTATTCATGACAACTAATATAATTCATAACACCCCCCAGTGGCTCAGCGGCATGTCTGCGGACTTACAACGCTAAAAACCGGGTTTCGATACCCATGGTGGACAGAGCACAGATAGCCCATTGTGTAGCTTTGTGCTTAATTCACAAAAACAACAATAATTCATAACCTATTCAATAAGAGCCTTGGGAGAGTAACTTAATCCAAAAATAAAATATTGACAAAGTTCTACATTATATTTACCCGCTTATTTGCAAGTCCCTTCCTAGTTTAAATATTCTGTAATAATCTCATACAACTGACCATTATTATGCACTGCGTTTCCTTCAGAATTACATGTTATGGAGTCCAAATAATTTATTCAACCTTAAAATTGATGAAGACAATGAAAACAAAGAATAAATGCTGTTGTTTGTTTGGAAAATAGTTCTCCTTTTCCTCTAATGAAAGTGACTCCTCAATAAACTATTTAATGGTCAGTTATTGGTACAGACTGCGAAAAGTGATCTCGGAGGTACCACTTCATATAATGTTCAAATGGTCACACTGTCGTGACGTGAGCACAGCAACGCCATTTTTTCTTCTTATAAATTTTTTCTTGAACTTATGTAATTAAATTATACACCAGTTTTCATGCCAAATAAATGACGTTTTCGTGCCCACTAATGGAATTGATAAATAAAAAATAAAAAAGTCGACATTCATATTTATGACGTGTTTAATAAAGATCGTTTTGTAGCTGAATCATCCGCTATATTTGGCCATTTGTTCACGCGTATGTTTATTCAAGTACCTTATGATTACCGACATGTGGTCTTTTGGTTACATTTTCCAATAAAAACCCTCAAACCGAAACAAAGAAACACTTGTTCAGTTTTTTTAATTATTAATTTAAGGTTTTATAAAAGCATGCTCGTACCGTTTCTGTGTGAACCATGAATTTTTATGTTTAAGTATAAAAAACTAAGTATACGTAGAAGATATTCTACTGAAAGCGATAAACAATGTAGCATTTTGCCACTAACTTGTACACTGATGATATACAAACCTACTAAAATCAGTACCTTTTTATATCAGCTAAATCGTAACTTACAACTTGAAGTTGTAACTACCCTAGCTTGCGCTTTAAAATCATCAAACACACGAACACACACGCCTATATATGGAAATATTGTTCTAACACACCTCTTCTACAAAGCTTATCACACACTGTGATAGTTTTGTATTAAATATGCATCCAATACACAGAGAGTAATCTGCCATTGTCTACGAAACAGAAAGAAATACCTTAAGTTTTAGAGAAAAGCACTGTACAAATTATGTCATCCGTCATTCTATTCTTCTCATTATCCTGTTATTACTAGCATATGAGCGTTATCTCCGTTTTAAAGGTGAGTTCCTAATACAGGCATTTATTGAACTATAAAACGACCAGTTACTAAATCACGCGTCAAACTTGACAAATTAGTTTCTTTGTAAGAATATCCCATGTGTAATACCTGCGTTACAAGGTTTCCCTGTAGGTGACGCTCTATAGTTGAGCAAGATTTGCAGTAATTTCTTTCAGTTGCAAATGAGAACGTTTTAATAAGGGTGTCGAATTTTGGTCCAACCTGTACCTTCCCACTACCACACCCACCCTCATATTTCAACAAACGAATAACCTCCAGCAATGTGTCGCCTACCTTAGATTTTGTTAAACATGTACGTAGGTTGCACTTACGTCATCATGGGGCTCTGTGCATTGGTGTATGTTTTTCTTATAGCAAAGCCACATCGAGCTATCTGCTGTTTCTATAGAAGGGAGCTGAACCCTGATTTTACAATTGTAAATCCGTAGTCTTACTACTTCCCCAGTAGAGAGAGAGATCTGTGTGCATGTGTTGCATAACACAACTAACAAAAATAAGTGGAAATCATTGTAGGGCTTGATTAAATATGCATATTTTTTAAAAAAGAAAACTGTGATTACACCCAAACATGTCAAGTAAGAGTACACAAAAATGTAATTATCAAACAATGTTCAAACACGTCGTAGAAATAATCAAAAGAGACATTTATTAAAAATAAGCCGTGAAAAAAATTAATGTATATTCTTGACAAAAGACTTTCAAAATTTTATATATGAGTTTTCCCTAAATGTCATTCAAATGCAACCTTTAAATTTGTTTTTCACATCTATCAAGACTTCTCGATAAAGGCAAAATATCTAATTATGTTCTTTCTCGCTTTACCTTCTAGTGTATATGACAGAGACCATGTTAGTCTTTACTAAATACCTTAACGTCTGATGTAGAAATGTTTGACGACTTTTTTCACTTTGTAAATAAACTAGCTTTTACCCTTTAGATTATCTTACTATCATTCTACGCAATAACTTTCTTTTAGCATCCGTACAGACACAACAGCGCTGAACTACTGAACCGTTTAGGCTTAAGTAGATTTTCTCAGGCTTCCACAGTAACAAAGAAAGACAGTAACTCTATTAATTCGTATTTCTCCATCCATTTGCACCTTTTATCTTCCGTCTAATCTCATTTATTTTATTTTTTTCCCTTTTGTTTTTCGCTAGAAAACACTGAAAGTGTTGCATATACTTCACAATCCCATTTTGTTATACATACATCAGTTAAAGTTGGTTTGGTTAGCTTAAAGAAAACTTGTATCGAATATGGTTTTGTTGTTTCGTGTATCATCAGGACTTGGTGTTGCTACGAAGATAAACAGAATGATTAAGAAGTTTTCATATGTCTTACAGTTTGAAGATTCTCACTAAGTACTGACAAATTTCTTCAGGAAAGTTCACAATAATTAGTATGTTCTCTTTACCCTAACTCTGGCCTGCGATAACTCACGGGTTCGAATCCCCGTCGCACCAAACATGATCGCCCTTTCAGCCGTGGGGGCGTTACAACGTGATGATCAATCTCACTATTCACTGGCAAAAGAGTAGCCCAAGAGTTGGCGGTGGGTGGTGATGACTAGCTGCTTTCCTTCTAGTTTTACACTGCAAAATTAAGGACAGCTATCGCAAATAGCCCTCGTGTAACTTTGCACGAAATAAAAAACAAACAATTTTAACCACAAGTTCAAAATCCAAGAACAATTTGCCTATTTTCATCCACTTGTTTATCCATCGAGAAACTAGAACTTTTCAATATTTCGCGAAATCCTTTGATGAAATCCAAGAAGATTAAATATACTGAACAAATGAAGTCCAGGTCAAGATTAAAAATGTTGAACAAAATTTTCGCATTCACAAACTGTGTTTCTATCTTTTACTATAATTTTATATGGACAAAGCTTAAAAGTAAGACAAGATGAAAGACAGATATTGTCAAAGTCAAACAAACACAAAAATATTGCTGACCTATGTTTTTCTTACTTAAACATATGAGAATGTTTATAAATATATTTTGCATCATAAATGGAGTTTTGATATTACCGTACACTACACAATTTAATATGTCTATATATTTTATGTATATTGAATTGTAGTACAATAATACACATCACTTTACAATGCAGTGCAAAATTCAGACCAAATAAACGTTGCTCCAGCTACTCATTGAAATACGAAAACAAAGTCAAAACATAGTGCAAAAGAAAGGCATAAAACTATACTTCAAAAGCAACCCGAATTTCTTGTTATACTTAATAATTCGATCAACTGGTAAGATAGCGATCTGAAAATCTAGTTTTGAAGATTTAAAGTAGCAGAAAACAAGATAATGACACAGATCAATGGACTTGTTATCTTCATCCATAACAGAGGGAAACGTGTGAGAAGAATAAGTTACAACTTAATGAGCTATTTTAAGTGGCTTTGAGTATTATCACTAGATATTCTTAAAAGTAATGAACATTTTAATGGCATCACATTTAAGGCAGCGTGTTTTACTAATAATACGTTCGGTTAGAAATTATTTCATGTATATCATTAAATGGCAGATTTAAAAAATATGCTATAATTCTAATGGGGCCTTTAACCTAACAAAACTCTTCAAAAGAATGAAAGTTGTATCATGTATATAAAAAAAGTTAAATTATTGGATGGTTCCTAATATTCCTGTCAGTTGTAAATGACGCTTTAACATTCACCAGTTATAAATTACGGATTGATGCTAGAGCGTCAAATGTTACTTTAAGAGTATTTTAGGAAATACAAGTATTTAAGCAAATCCGCAATTTTAAGTTAAAGCGGAAAACACTTGGTCTATATGTTTTTATTACCATTCTTAAGTTTCTTGACGGCTCGACCGTAAGCTTGACAATTTATAAAGATATAATTTGTGGTTTGATTACTGCAGTAGACACAGCATATAAAGTAGTAAATACTGTTCCATCGATTACGTAATATACATCCACCAAATATAACTAATACCTGAACTGAAAACTAATTTCATCGCAACAGATTGTGTTAGAGAGTTGATTGTTTACAAATTTGTCGTGTTAAACTACTCAAGAGTTATCCATATGTAGCAGACAGTAACTTTAAGCTCATAAACTTAAGGGAAAGTAACTAGTCAACAGCACTTGCTGCCATTCCTTGGGCTACTCTTATTTGTCCGTATACTGGGATTTGATCGTCACCATGGGTGCGTTGTAGTAGTGCAAAGGAACCATGAATCCCAGATTCATATCCAGGCACGCCCTGTTTCTAACAGAATTTTAAATGAATAATCGGAAAACAGGTAAATGTATTATCCAACAGTTTTGTGACCTAAAATTATGAAAATAATATTACGAATATTGAGAGCATTAAAATAAATTAATTAAAGCTACGTCAAGTAGCCATCAATCTAGTTGTTATTATTCATAAAAATATAGCTTTGTGTGTACAACTTCCTGTAACTTTGTTTTTGAACAAAAAGAATGGTTATATCGTGTTACATGTAAGTAATTTCCTTCAGGTTAAGGAATATTCTTCCTACAGTCTATTTCTCAAATGATGAACAAGATATATTTCATCGCACGTAAATACTTAATTAATTAAGTTTACTGCAATGAATCTTTACAGTGTCTGCATTAAATTTCCAGGTTTCTTTGTAAGAACTACTAGATTTCTAACCAAACTTTGAAGATAACTTAATGCATTAAGTGTGACGACAATACCATAAGAATTAATTAGACCAAGATAAGAACAACCGTTGAAAGGAATCTTTCTGCAATGCCAATTATGTGACAATTGCTCTCTTCGATTAATTAAAATTAAGCCACTCAATTATAAATTCGTTGATGTAAAAGAAATTGAGCTCACAATAACAATAACAATATTTAAGCGTTGACATATACATATATGAATTAGTGTTTATGATATATTCCTTGCTTTTCGTATTCTTCAAAGTCAGTACTATTTTGAATTAATTCATATATTGTACGCTTAAGATTTTTAAACCTACTTGTTTTGTGAAACATTCATAGAACAAATCCGCACTTTGGAAATACTGCTTAATCGAACCAAAACAAAATCAACTTTGTTTGCCTGAAATTGAAGACACGCGCTTCCTTTCGTGTGTGATGAAAAAATGTATTTAATCCTGAAATAACTTTGTATGAGATAAAAATGCATATATTTTTCCACAACAATATTTTTTTGTACAAAAGTGATAGTAAACAAATTATAGATAGGCTTTCGGAAAATTTTAATAAAAAATGTTAAAAGTATAGAGAACAAATTATTATTTTCTTTAAATCTTTCAGATTAAAGTACTTATTGTCTAGTATTCTTTGAATGCTGTTTAAATAGTTATAAAAATATATCTTTAAACATCTACGGAAATACATGCGTGTGTTTTAATGAAACAGTTTACTTCCACCTGAAGAGACCTCAGTTCTCAGGAAAAGCTCAATCAACTTTATCCACTTGCTTCCTAGGGGTCGGTTAGCACGGCCGAACACCCTGGTAGCACGCGCCATCTGGCTATGTCAAATGTCTCATTCAGCTCAGTACAGAAAGGCCTCGAGTCTTTTGTCCACAGGCATCACCTCCTGGACTAAGAGCAATTAAATACGTCCATCCTTTCCTACCTACCCCCCCTCCTTTAGCCTTGTTAGTAGAAAAAATAGAAAACAATCTATTCAGTATTCGCCCCTCTTTCACCATCACAATTCATGCTGTGACAGCTTAGACTAAGGCTACTATTCCCCCAGTGCACCTGGGTTTTTCTTATTTGCTAGCCTGACCTCTTGAAGCTAACTGATAACATACACAGCATGGGAGACTCTACATAGTTCAACAATACAACAACGACCACCGCTGAAAATGGCCCGTCCTTTCTCTGCCCACAGGCCCTCCCTTCCCTCTGTAGACGACGAAACGAAGTCTATTGCAAGCAATAGTCATCCATAACACTTGTCCATTTCATAAAACCTTACTGATAAGGCAGCATTCCACACAGAATAAGTTCTAAAGAATCAATAAGACCAACACACAACAGGATGCCAGCTGTCCAATATAGTTTTCTGTGACCTGATGGAGTGCTATGTAGAATTCTGAACGTTCCTCCATTTTTCTTAACTCCAATAACCATAGATGTCTATGTGACAGATATCAGCATATGAAAAGTTTGCGACACACGCGAGACTACTGATACTTCCTTGTTTTTCTGAACAAAGCATGAAAAGTTAATTAATAGTCCCATGTACATTGTACAACGGCAAATGGCCAAGTGTTTTCGTTACTTTGATTTTGTTAACCTCCTACCCAATTATGTGTCAAACAAGTAGAATACATAATTCAACTCAAGTGACTTAAATGAATTATATATTAACATACTTTGGTTTATTATCGATTATTAAAGGCATGAAAAAAAAATACTAAACCAGATTTATACAGTGCAGTTGTATGAAAAGAATGACAAACATATGCCACAAGTTGTGATCGCTATTTCCACACGCACACACACACACACACACACAGAAAGTTCTGTGTCCCTGGTTTGGTCAACAAAGGTCAAGTAGCTAACATGGATCACCCTAATGTATGATAATGTTGGCCTGGCACTCGAAATTGTCACATTATTCAACTCTAACTGATGCAGAACAGTCTAGATATGAAACCAGAAGAGGTTCACAGTAAAAAAAAAAAAAAATCTTTGCTCTACTCTACAAACACCCAGTTTCCACAATGAATTATCCGTCAAAAGAATTAAGTAGCCCTTATTAATACTCAGAAACAGTATATATATATAATAGTTTATCACATTCAAAAAACTTCTTTGTATTTTGTAATATCAAAATTAATAAAACCTGTCTTTCAATCGAAAATGTATATCAGTGTCATAGAGTCTGTAAATTCTATATGCAGGGATAGCCAACGTGTTCAATAGACACGATACAAAATACGCACACCAAAACGTCAAAAGTGACAGAGAACGTTACTTTAAAAGATGGTTTCCACTAACTTTCATTTGTTTCTCTACCAAACAAACCACACAACAAGTCACGAAACCATCACTAAGACACCAAACTAGAAAATGACAAACCCACTAAATTGTTCATCCTTCTGCTTGTTGTTTCAGTTGAGAAAACTCTACAACAACTTTACCACTAACGTTAGTTTAAACCTAAATCCACTATGTGTTTCTGGAAAGTGCTCAATATCTTTGCTTAGTCATAATAACTATTATCATTTTATAAATCATAATTCTAGTGTGAACGATGTTATTATTACCCCTTAAATTTAGTTTTTTAAAGAAACCTCTTGTTTCTTAAAAAAACATCTTAAGCACAAGGAGAAACGAAAATTATCAGCCAATAATATATGAACATTAGATAACTGTAACAAACAGAATGCTCAAAGCTGTGTACACTACACAATCGGTGTGTTTATGGAGCTAACCTCTATATTATGTATGAAGTGAAGAAGTGGAAAAAAATCAATATACATACTATTGTCTTTATTAAATACTCATAAAATACACTAACTCTCAGTCAGAGGGAGAAACGTCACAAAACAAGTAACAAAAACATTTTGTTAGTATAAAATGGGACCCGGCATGGCCAAGCGCGTTAAGGCGTGCGACTCGTAATCTAAGGGTCGCGGGTTCGCATCCCCGTCGCGCCAAACATGCTCGTCCTTTCAGCCGTGGGAGCGTTATAATGCGACGATCAATCCCACTATTCGTTGGTAAAAGAGTAGCCCAAGAGTTGGCGGTGGATGGTGATGACCAGCTGCCTTCCCTCTAGTCTTACACTGCTAAATTAAGGACGGCTAGCACAGATAGCCCTCGAGTAGCTTTGTGCGAAATTCAAAAACAAACAAACAAGTACAAAATGGTGCAAAGATGATAGAGCCAAAAATAATTTAAACAACAATATAAAGATGATACAGCTGTACCAAGATCATCTATACATGTCTTTCAGTATTATAAGTTAATGCTATAAGGTAAAATTCAAGAGTACAAAATGGTTACGACGTCGATCAGTTCCACCGAGCTCGTAGCGTGTCTATATTAGTCTATAATAATCAAAACATACTTTGACTCAATTTTATCTTGTAAGCAAGTCCTAGACTCTTAGTTATATTACATTGATGCTTACCCTGACATGACCATTACATTATGATAAACAAATAGCTTATTAACAGTCAGAAAGGCAGGTATGTATTTTACAGTGTAACACTATATTTTGGTATTGAAGGTCATCTAGGAATGATCTATGAATAGTTGTATCATCCTAGTATTTTTGTTTGCATTTTTTTGGCATTGCCATCCCGACATTATTTTCCTTTTACATATAGTAATTTTTTTATTACTTGCTTTTATAATTTAGAGGTAAGATGGGGATAAAAAGACGGTGTGCAGAAAAATCAACAGATTCGTTTCTTGGTATGTAAAGCAAAGATGTTCTGTGGGCAATATACGTTGTGAAAAACAGACCCATACTTACATGTTATGTCCTAAAACCTATAACTTAACGGAAAATGGAACTTAACAGAAACAAATAATCAAATTACAAAAAGGTGTGAGTGGAAGTAAAGTACATAATACTATGCCAGCCCCATTATATCTGCTGTATCATTCATTATCAAGGTTGATCAGGTATAGACAGAGTTTTACCTTATGTACTAAATCAAAAATAAGAGAATCGCATATGGAGAAAAGACAATCTTTACCTCACATGCAATACAAAAGCAGATTAAAAGACGTGAACTTAAGGCGGTTACATATACAAGTAGACACGGAATTTTCATTTCTTTTTTTTTAAATGTTCACTTCTTAAGCGATTTCTTGGAGCCCATTTGTACGTGTTTTATTTGTTCGTAATAGATCTATTTAAGTTTTTCACTTGAGAGACCAAAGAAAGCTGAAAGTACTAATCATTATAGATTCTTAACCAAAGTATGCACGAACTGTCTGGCGAAGAGTGTTTATATACTGTAAATAGTTAACTGGAGTATGTACGAACTATCTGGTGGAAGGAGTTTAAGTAGACTGTTAACCGGAGTATGCATGAACTATCTAGTGAAGAGAATTTATATACTCTAGTCAGTGAACTGGAGTATGTAGGAACTATCTGGTGGAAGGAGTTTAAATAGAAAGTTAACCGGAGTATGAACGAACTATCTGGTGAAGAAACTTTATATACTGTAAATAGTTAACTGGAGTATGTACGAACTATCTGGTGGAAGGTGTTTAAGTAGACTGTTAACCGGAGTATGCATGAAGTATGTAGTAAGGAGAGTTTATATACTGTAGACAGTTAATTGGAGTATGCACGGACTATCTAGTGGAAGGAGTTTAAATATATGTTAATGTAATCAGACAATATATGATAAAAGCTGCTATGGTTAATTCCAGTTCAGTGTACCTACAACATACTGTTTTCCTGTTCATTCATTGTGATACGACGATTTCAGAAACGTTAGACTGGTTATTAATTTTCCTACTTTAAGATAAATCAGGACAGTATATAACCTCATTAGCAATTTTAAGGCTGGTGTAAAGAGCTGTATGCTTAAATATAGAATTATTAAATTCTCAGTTTATCGCAAGAACTCAATGGAATGAAATGAACATTAAACTTTGGAGTTCCAAATGAAACTTCTCATGCAGAAAGACTTAATTGCAAGAATACTTGAAGCATTGACACAACACATGATTTCTCAGTTTCTATTACATAGATATATTCACTTCTTTTTAAATGTAAATTATGTTCGTTTAAACACATTTTTGTCGTGTGTTACTAAGCCAAAGACAAAGGTATAGAAACAATTACTTTGAAATGAGAAGAACTGACAAAAAACTCATGCACAATGTTTTCACATTTTAACAGTTCAGATTGTTCTGCAATAGGAAAACAAATATATATGCATTTTTTTTTTTACTTTATTTTATAAAGGTGCCAAATTCTGTAACAAAAACAGTTATTTCAAAGTAACGTAGATAATTCATACAGTACTTATATTTCTAAGGATGGTACTAAGTCCAGCGAATTCTTTTAACGTAAGATACAAGAAAAGTTCTATTTAGAAAGGTTTCCTCTCCAGTATGTAAAATAAAAATTATTTTATAAAGACTAGTTCGAATTTTTCAAAACATGTCTCAACCTTATTTACATTGCAGTCTCTACAATTCATATATCCAAGAAAAAACTTTTGAACCGAACACAGACACACCACGTGTTTCACCACGACTTATGATCTGTAATTAATGAACACCAGTGACCTTACTCATCCTTTACTTTATTTGCTATGATTTTGTTGTTTTTTAACATAAAAAGATGTTCTCTTATTAATAATTTATCTTGTTTGTGAGTATTACCAATTAAAATCATTGAATAAGACTTTAACTGGAATTCGCATTTTCAACCTTAACTTTAAAAGAGATATATTTATCAAAAACTTCAAAGCAAAGAAGCACTAATTAAACATAGGATTAATAAACATATAAATTATTGGTATGAATTTTTGGACACTAGGCCGGATTCTTTTTTAGCAGTTTGGCCATAAACCGTCAAACGAATATAAAAAAACATTATAAATCATCAATTGTTTAAGTGGTTCTTTTCTAAGTGAATTTTAGGCCGTAATGTTACTCCGACGAAAGGATCCTTATCGAAAAAATGAACGTTGAGATATGGATATTCAGTGGAGTTTGTAAATTGTACATGTGTTGATGGACTAATTTCTCCTTAAATACTGAAGTGGAGAATCCAATTATTTGCTTCTTCTTTTGGTCAGGTCTTTTATAATTATTTATTGAACAACTGAAGAACTGTGGAATCAAAGTAAAGCATCTGAAACTTTCCAAACGAAATGGAGATAATACGTCCACTGTTGTGTGTTTATGTTCAGCTACACAATACCCCGCTATTATTAGATCGAACTTAGTAACCTCTGTATGTAGATTGAGAGGCCCCATCTAGAACACAAATGGAATTTATAACTTCAAAAGTTAGAATATGTCACTATGGTTCTCCTTTAACGAAAAAAAAAAACAGCATGAAAAGCAAGGTGTCTATCTCTGAAGAAAACGTAGGCTATAAAAATACAAAGAAAGGGCAGAGTTTCCACAAGTTCAACTTTACATCATTTTTCTAAAACATGTTGTGTGCAAGGGACCTTTTCAATAAACAAGACATATCTGAGGAAGATTGACCTACTCCACTCTTGAATTTTTGTTGTTTTCCACATCTACAAATTTAACAAAAAATCAATATTTGTGAAATCATTTCTTTGTTACTCCGCGAAAAAAAATTTAAAATCAACTGTCGAGTTGATCTGATAGAAAGCACAGCTATTTTTGTTTCGCTTGATCTCTTTACCTTATTAACCAGGGTTAGTAGGTTTCACGTTACATGTTAGCGATTTTGACTATTAGCAGCTGTTTAGCCAAAAATTAAAGCATCGTTATCAAAATAATATACATATTTAATACTTTTAAACTTAAACGTTGTTTGAATATAGATATTAATGGAAATATTTTTTTTCCAATTTATGAAATAACCTGTAGAAGTCTGTGATAATTTTATTTAGCAAGATTCTTATACGGAACCACATCTCATTAGAAGTTATCACTGTCAATCAACTTTCATGAACTAACGAGTTTCTATTAATACGAACCTGTTGAAAAGTGTATACTACCTTGTTATATTATTACTAAACACAATATATAAATCTTTTTGCCATTTGTCTTCCATTGCATGCAAGGAGGGAATGATCGTGTTAAAACTCTCCTTCCTTTCTACTTTGCCATTGTGTGACATACTTTATTTGGAGAAGCTCCTGATGTTCTTGATCAGAATTAAGCACAAAGCTATACTGTGGGCTATCTGTGCTCTGCCCACCAAGGGTATTGAAAGCTGATTTCTAGCTATGTGAGTCTGCAGAAATGCTGCTGTGCCACTGGGGCGCCAGTTTCAAGCTACAAGGCCTTTTATGACACAAGTAATCATGGCTGTAAGTCTTGAAACTCTTGTTTATTTGTTTTAAATTATAATTTGTTTTTGGTGTTGTTGTTTTTATAATCCGTTTATTTATTTTAAACAGACCAGCAATCACCATAAAGGAAATTCTATTTACCTTCATAATGCTTGGGTAATTGAGACTTAGTTTTTGGCTAAACCTAATTTATTAAGAATAAAACGATTATTATCTCGTAGTTCACAAAATATGCTGGAGAGAATCATGTTTAAACTGTACTAAAATCAGTGCTGTTTTCAGACGATATCATCAGACTTAACATCCGAAAGAAAATGAAGTAAAATATAATCAGTATCATCAGATTTGTTTTTATATTACTAATATTTTAATCCACGTAGAGAACCTATATGGTACTATTATGCAATAATCGTTCTGCACGGGATTTATAAAACTTCTATTTTTTTCAAAGGGAAAATCAGTCTAGTTATTGCGTAAGCCAATATGTTAATAGATAAGATCTGACTAGTTTGGGCGTAAATCGTTGTTTTAATGTGAATAAAATTCCGGTTTGAAAAAAAACTAATCGACTTGAAACACATACAATAATTCCAACTTCAATAGCAATTCTTCCAATGGTTCCACAGAATATTTTGAAGACAAAACGTCACAAAAGTTATTTTTTTATTTTACTGGCGGCAGAACACGCAGTTTATTAATACATTCCTTTAGGTTTTGATAAAGTCATGAATAATTTCTTGCGCTTGTTCCACAATCTAAAACAATGCTAAAACAATAATGATATGTTTTTGATCTTGCTAAATTTAAAATGGCATTAAAATAATAATGGCTTTTGTTAAAAATAAAGGAACACTGAAATATTAATATATTATAGTTGTTGCTCAATGCAACGTAACTATAAAACGTAAAATACCTAGTCCTAGTTAATGAATTTTAAATGACTTATCCATATTTTTATACCGTTATTCTGAACAATAACAACGGTTAGTACACCTACAAGAACATTCATCTGCAAATGTTACCTGTATGTATAGATATCATAAACCTATCCTATCAGCGTACGTAAACCCCATGCTAACCAACCACAATCAGCCTTCCTCATTCTAAAATGTATCTGCGGGGCTTATCAAATATGCACAGTATAATAACAAACTGGCAGTATTGTGTTGGCTTATGTTTGGTGCAGCTCCCTTTAACAGAAAAAAGAAGTAAGAGTCAATAAAACGGAGCTCGTACAACAAACAACTCACAATAAATAATAGACGCATCCATCTGTATTATACCGGTGTTTCTCATAATAGACACATCCAGCTGTATCATACGGGTGTTTCCACGCCACCGACTTAATCTTTAGAAATAGTTTGTTCACTGCCGAGTTATAAAAGTTATGCTAACACTAACGAGGCATAAACAGAATTATGCATAATCTGTTAAGTTACTGGATAAATCTTGGATACACGCATTTCTTAGATGAAAAGAGCATGGATATTTAGAAATATGTTTTTTTATTGTACTTTAATATTTTTTTAGACTACAGATACAGTTTATGTAAATATACAAAGCTGATTATGAACATTTTATATTAATTCATATTTTTAATATGCCAAGAATGGCCTAGTAGTTAACGTGTCTTAGGTTGCTAACGGAAAAGTCTGTAGCTAAACATTTAACGACGCTAAACATGTTCTGTAGTTCCAGCTATGGGTCCATTATAAGATATCGCAGTAAAGCCCTATAACTACGTTCAAAATTAGGTAGATTATAACTGAGTACCAGAGATCGCATAAGACGCCACCGAGGTTAAAAAATTAAAATTTCATTTATGCATTTTAACTAACAAGTTACGTGTTCCGTTAAAGAGAACTAACAAGTTACGTGTTCCATTAAACGGAAATATTTCACTAAATGAAATAAAAAAAATTATAAGTAAAGTGTTGTTTTCATTGCTACCTGTGCATGGTTCCATGGGGAATCTAATACCGAATTTTATTGTTTTAAGTCCGTAAACTTACCGATAATCCACCGAAGTCCTTCTGAAGGAAAATAAAGAATACAAACTACACTATATCTAAAATGTACTTTGCGGACGAGGTCAACCAAAATACGAAAGGCAAAGCAATAGTTGACACTATTGATATCTAATGAAAATCACCTAAGGGGTGAAAAAAAGATGCGGACACAAAATAGGAACAGATTTAATGAAATGAAATCAAAATTGGCGGGAGAACTGGTAGCAGCACTGATATCATTAAGTAAAATGTTATAGCAAACTGCTATAGCATTTTATGCTGATATTTTTTGTTTAACTTGGGACATGATAGTGAATAAAACAAAATATGCGCTAAATAAAAAAAACACACGAAGAAACTGAATCAAAATTAAATATTTTATATCTCTCATATTTCTTAATAGATTGACTTGAAATTTTATAAGTGAAATAAAGGTCCAGTAGAAGGTTCACTGAAAATATGTTTTAGTTTGGATTACCACAACCCGAACGATACGAGTGGAACAAAATTACTATTATCACTCCTGTCAATAAAACACATTGTCTCATGCACATTGTTTTGGCTGCAGAACACTACCGTGTGTGTCTTGATCAACAAAAGTATTGTTCATTTGTTAGTTCTGAATTTCGCACAATGCTACACGATGGCTATCTGCGCAAGCCGTCCCTAATTTAGCAGTGTAAGACTAGAAGGAAGGCAGCTAGTCATCACCACCTACCGTCAACTATTGGGCTATTCTTTTACCAACGAATTGACAGTCATATTATAACTCTTTCACGGCTAAATGATCAAGCATGTTTAGTGCACGGGCCTAGTTAGCAAAAGCAACTTAACTTCTACTGTTACAGTGTTGCTACATATTACACTTTATCTCGGCCAATTCATCTATTTATTATATTACATATTACGATTTCAAGTTGCCGGAAATTTGAATTCAGAAGTTAAGTTAATGTCAATACGTATCAAATTTATTATATTTGCCAACAAGTTAGTTTGGTTTGTCTTGAATTTCGTGCAAAGCAACACGATAGCATTCTGCGCTAGCCATCCCTAATTTTGTGAAGACTAGAGGGGGGGGGGCAGCTAGCCTTCTAATTACTTATTTACTTATATTAACTATTTGTTTAGATTCTCGGTCATGGTTTATAGTCGTTGTCAAAACGTTGGAATGTAAAACGAACTATCTCAGTAAGTTAATTTTTGCTACGTTTATTTTGTTCGTAACTTTTTTGAATGTTTGATCACACTGTATTCTCGAAAGTCTTGAAGTTGAATATATTCTTATCTCAAAAATTTGTCCAGATTTAAAGAGTTCAACAATTGAAAATGGAAGATCAAAGAAGTTAGTGTATTTCGGCTAATATTAGACAAACGCGGGATAAAAAGAACGTAAACCTGATTATTAAACGTCGTGGAGCGTAAAGTGAATGAGTCAGTTTCTTTGTATGTTTGATATAACGTGTTCTGAAAGAGAAATTTACATTGCAAAAACCCAGATCCACAAAGTAAACATATCTAGATGATTAATTTAAAAGGAATGTTAGAGTCAAAATATTTATATTTGTTGTTTGCTTTACTGAAACAATATAAGTATATGGTGTTATGAGGAAATAAGACCTTCGCAGATTAAAGTATTAGGAATTTCAAATTGCTTTATTTTGTTTTGAATTTCGCACAAAGCTACACGAGGAATATCTGTGCTAACCGTCCATAATTTAGCAGTGTAAGACTAGAGGGAAGGCAGTTAGTCATCACCATCACCACCCACCGTCAACTCTTGAGCTACTATTTTATCAACGAATAGTGGGATTGACCGTAACTTTATAACGCCACATGGCTGAAAGGGTAAGCATGTTCGGTGTGACGGGGATTCAAACCCGCAACACTCAGACTACGAGTCGAGTGCCTTAACCACGTGGCCATGCTGGGCCGCAGGTTTGAAATATACAATTTTCTTTTTTAGCACAAATATATTTTACTATACAAACAACAATGCAGTTCATAATGAGGGTTATTACAAATAATAACTTATATACAAAAGTTTTACAAACTTAAAAACAATGCTGAGTTTTCTCTCTCGTCTGGAACTGAATATTATATCCACATTTCACGACGAGTGAATTAATTCTATATTGATACACAGATATACTTCACTAAACGGGAAAGCTAGTTATCCCTTCACACGTGAGTGTTTCCGCTGGTATTGATGTCTTCGTAGAAATACTAACGTTCGAAGTCAATTCACCTCGCTTAATGATTATAAAAGGTAGCAATTGCAACATGTGGACAGGCAGTTTTAATATTGTTTATTTGTTACAGTTAGTATACTATAAACCTTGGAATCTATATGGGTGATAATGTTTATTAATCAGAAAATTACAGGTATTTGACTGGAAAAGTTTGTAGATTTCGGAAGTTCAGTCGGCAACAATGTAAAACATATTCGAGAACCTTATACAAAAGTCGAGGACAGGCAGAACATTCGCAACACATATTTAACACGATAAGTTACATGTATTTCTAAAAAATATATATTAAATTGAAACAAACGTAAATATTTAAATAAATGCATAATATTAAATTCGTTACAATGTGAACAGGATTGCGTTCATGAGGGGTAATGTTTTATCAATATTTATTTTTGTCATAAGACATCAGATTAGGGTAGATATTTTTAACACTACATGAGTTGTTTCATCTAAAACCGTGTATCATTAATTGTAATTCCATTGAACTAAACAGCTCGTTATTCAGAACTGGCCAAACAGGAAACTAGAAATCTTGATTCGAAACAGGTGAAACGACCATAGCGTGAGTGTAAGACGTGTACATTCTACATCTTAAGTCAGATCCGAATGCCAACTCTCTGTGCTGCTACTTGATAAGCCCTAAAGATATATGCTAAGTTTGGTGGCAATCGGTCCAGCGGTTCGTCCAGTTATATATCAAACATACATGTATTTGTGACAAATTATGGTTAATAATAGCTCTTGAATGAAATTAAAGAAAGGTGTGTTATAATACACTGAAAAGTTTCAATGTTTGTGTGAACATTCTTTAAAATCGGTAATGACATACTTAGTAGTAATGACAGAGAAGAGGTAACTGTTTCTTGTTGTTAACTGGTAATGAATAGACACATTGTAAAAAGTTGCACTGAAAATGACGTTTATTACGCAAGTTAAGGAGTTGCTCTCTATTCTTCAATAGTCTCTTAGCTATTAATTATTTCAAAATGATATTCTTCTTGGGGAAACTGTGTGTCCCAGATTTTGACAGTTACTTGCCTTCATCATCTATCAGGAACTGTCAAATTAAAATTCGCGATGACTAGAAATCCATTTAAAGTAAAAATGTATCTCAGGATGGCTTAGTAATACCCGTACCAACCATCCAGAGATACATTTTGTCAAATAAAAATTCGGATAAAACAACATCCGTCACATTAATCGGCAGTTCAACGAATTTACAAGATACTTCTGTGATATAATATTGTCAGTTGTGTTATATATAGCTGATCCTAAGAGAGAATCCATAAGGTAAGTACAGTAGACTGATTTGAAAATCAATAATCAACATACAAAAGAAACTAATTCAGTGCTGACTATCTAACCTCTATAGCTAGTGGAAAGCGCTCGTTGAACAAAATTACGGTAGCCTATAAGTGATATAACTTCTGCAAGCCAAAGATTCCATGTGAATAACTACGACACTATAACAATGGCGTAGACAGAAATAGGTATAGCATGCTTACTATAAAGTATTTACGTTTATATGAGCTTCTATATCATACAACCGGAAGAACAGATGATTAAAAACGATTATAAAGGAGTCTCAGCATAAATAGTAACCATAGTAAAACTTTTCAAGGATATAGTTCACAAAACAAGAAAACAGTAAAGTGGGAATCCAAACAACTTTTAGAAGGTGTGATAACACAATAATCACGAACCTTTCGCTACTAAATTATCGCTATGATGACAAACAAATCTTTATAGTGTAAAAAGTGTTGTACACCATTTCGGAAATTGTCGGAGGTTAATTATCTGTGCGAAACTCACTTAAAGCAGCAATATTATATAACGACCATCGTATAACAAATACCATGTCGATTTTCGAAACAAATATTACATCAGCTTTTCTAAGGTAAGTAACTGATTCACATGAAAATATTTCAAATTAATTTATGTCATACCGAAAACAAAGCTTTCAGAATATAGCTTAATTTTATCCGCCTGTTCTTATACCTGCCCATTTGCTTTAATTTATTAACTCTTTCAAAGTGAATGACGTGTAGAAAGGAAAACGGCTAGTTAGTGTAATTTTTCTCATACTAGCGAGGGGAAAAGGGAAACTGACAATTAAATTTGACACTGAACTCACGCTCTCAGTATTAGTTCTCAATTTCTCCTGTGTGAAATCTATTCTAATTGCCTCTTCTCTATTAATATGGAGTGGTGCACATTAATAATCTCTCAGAAGAATGCTATGTTTAAGTATTCATGATTCGTGTTGAATGCCTAAATTAGATGACGTAGATGGATGACTTAAACAACACCTCGTGATTGTTGTACGGTTAATTTTTATGGTAAGATAGTGCATTACGTGTTTAATTAAATCATCAAGAGGAAAAAGATTGTCAACAAACACACGCACAAAAAGAATCAACTTAATTATCACTTGAACTCAGACGTTTCAACAATAATCATCTTTCAGACTTCAGGTACACAATATAGCACATTCATCTCGACGCTTCAACAACAAACAGTCCTTTCAGACTTCAGGTACATAATATAGCAGATTCACTTAGACGCTTCAACAACAAAGAGTCCTTTTAACTTATGGTATCAATATAACAGTTCACCCAGATGCTTCAACAACAATCCTTTCAGACTAAAGGTACACAATATAGCGGATTCTCCCAGATGCTTCAACAGCAAACAATTCTTTAAGACTAAAGGTACACAATATAACAGATTCACCCAGAAGGCTTCAATAACAAACAGTCCTTTCAGACTTACATATGCAATTATAGCAGTTTTACTCAAACATTTCAATTTAAACAATCATCTCAGACTTCGGGAATGTTGTGTCAAAACAAACTGAGGAAAACAACAATCTTGTATTATTAAAACTCAGAATTTAAAATGTTTTACAAACAGCTAGACGATGGCAGCAATCATGTTTAAATTCAGGATGAGCTGAATCTACTTTTAACTCATGGGTGTAACAATGATCAACATAATTCTCAATATTATAGCTCTATGTTAAACCAGCAAACTACTTTTTGCAATAATACGATACGATACCCACGGTTGAGAGACCATAAACAGCCCATTGTGTAGCTTTGTGCTTAACTTTAACCAATCCAAGTAAATAATATATTGAACGTATATATCAAATAAAATTGTATAAACATCTATCACGTCTAGTGTCACTTGATTTTACTTCGGACGTATATTTGACCAATGTCCTGTATAAACGTAAGTGACATGCAGTTGTAAAAGTCACGCAGACAACGCAGGCTAGGGTTTCTGTTTCATAAAAAAAAGAGATGTTTCACACATTACCACGCTGAAATGAATGTATATGAATACTTTTGAAACTATTATAATTGATATTAACTTCGGAGAGCAATGAAACAAACATACGGACATTTTCGCTCTTCAAACAGCTCCCTTATAACGCTAAAAATATTTTCACAGGCGTGGTTGGCTCAGCACAAATAGCCTATTGTGTACCTTTGTTTTTAACATCAAACACTGCCAACAGTTAATCAAATCAGTCTGACTAAAATACGGAGAAGAAGAATTTTGTTTGTTTGGTTGGTTTTGAATTTTGCACAAAGCTACTCGAGGGCTATCTGTGCTAGCCAACCCTAATTTAGCAGTGTAAGACTAGAGGGAAGGCAGCTAGTCATCATCACCCACCGCCAAATCTTGGGCTACTCTTTTTCCAACGAATAGTTGGATTGGCCCTCACTTTATAACACACCCGCGGCCGAAAGGATGAGCATGTTTGGTGGGGCGGGGATTCGAACCCTCGACTCTCATGTTATGAGTCTAGTGCCCTAACCACCTAGCCATGCTGGGTCCAATCAGAATAAATACTCATTGTTACAGCAATTTGTCAATTGGTAATTCTAGTTGGATCACGTCCTAAGCGACCTTTTTTAATAAGTAATTGTTCCACATAAACAGCTGTCTTTTTCTAGACAGCGGCACTCAGAGTAATTAAGAAAGGATAGGATTACACTTACCAGGAGAGTCTAGAGAAGGAACGTTGACACTGGACACGACGATGCCTCCCAACAACACGATCAGCATCAATATAACCACCAGTTGAAACAACATAGTTGAAACTAAATTCACTGACAGATTGTTAAAATGTATTGTTTTATAACACAATTACAAACTTACTTCGTTTAATAGCACAATGTTTCGTATTCAGCGTCTTTTCAAATTGGTAGACCTTAGACGTGCGATGTGTCAGAATCTTCTAACACGTACCAAACATGTACAAATTGCCAGAGAAAGTACCGGCGCTCGTCGGTCTCTGGCCGTGCGCTTACTGCCCTACCTACGGGCTAGCTGCACTCGAGACCCAAGTTCCAGAAGTCTTTCTTACGACCGGTTGGCACTCAGACGTCAGAGCGCTGTGCTTTTCCTCTCGGAAACAGCTGAGATTTGTAAGAGATGGATTGTTGCGTGTAGCACAAATTACAAGATCTGTATAGCTTTTCCGTACGAGGGCGCTGCTGTATTTCAGCGTTGCAGTGTATCACACACAGGTGGACATTCATTCATCGCCTTTTAGTTTCCTGTGAGGTTTGAACAAAGTAAGTTTAAAAATGAACAAGTAAAACTATAAATGAGGATTTTAGTCTTAGTTTTTAGAACAACGGGGAAAGTTAATTCCTGCAGAAAACTAACCCTAGTCGCCCGAGGGTCACAAATCTATTTCATGCGAGAAGACCGCAGAGCCATGGTGGTTCGGCGTGTCTCGTTACTTCAGCTTGTGACCTCAAATGTCCATGCTTCACGCGCTCATTCTCACATCACAGGAAGGATTTTCGTGCGGGAGCATCCACTCACAGTGGGGAGAAAGGCTTGGTTGACAGAAACAGCAATCAATCATGGTTTATAAGTCGTTCACTTAGGGAAGCCGACCCAAAACAAAAAGATCCATAGAAAACCAAACTGTTGAAATAAGAGTCACCAATGATTGACATCCACAAAATGGACGGAGCCAAGCAGGTCAGTAGGAGTGGCCCAAACTCACCAGAAACTTCTGTAATGGATTCGTTTGTACTACTTTAACTCATGAAGTTTCAAGTATAGTAATATTGTGTACAGAGGCGGGTCCAAAGTTCATCAAGAAATGTTAATACTCACTGAGTTGTTTTTTTTTATCGTTTACATGTACCAATTAATATCTTTTTTTATTTCCATCTGTTTATTAAACAACACTCCCCTAATATTGTATCACTAAAGTTACAAAACAGGCGATATTACAAACACACCACACATACACACGTATATATAACTTCTAGAAACAGTATTAGTTTATAAATATTCTTATCCACGTATAACGGTTATTTGGTTTCTTTCTCAGACCAAAGCTCTGGTTTATTTTATATCAATTTGTTTGTTTTATTGTAACGCCTATTTTCAAATTTTTTTTATGCTCCCTAATAACACAGTTTGAAATTAATCACTTGGTAGTTCGTACACCTTTGAACTTTCAGGAATAAAATAGTTACCCTTCTCGAGTATCCAAGAAAAACTTGAAACAAAACAGCTGATGATAAGTGTATTTATGTATCAAGCGTACTTAGAAAAAAACTAATGCAAACAAGAGGAAAGGCCCGGTATGCCCACGTGGTTAAGGTACTCGACTCGTAATCGGAGGGTCGCAGGTTCAAAACCTTGTCATACGAAACATCCTAGCCCTTTCAACCAGGGCGTTATAATGTGGCAATCCTACTATTTGTTGTTAAAAGAGAAGCCCAAGAGTTAGCGGTGGGTGATGATGACTAGCGCATTCCTCTAGTCTTACACTGCTAAATTAGCAAAAATTTAAATTTAGAAGTCTAATAAATGTCGATATGTATTGTTACGTATTATAATTTATTATATTACGCACTATTATTTTAAATAGACAGATTTTTTTGTTTTAATTTAGAAATTAACTGAAGATCGATGTGTATTAAATTTATCATATTTGCCAACAAGATTGATACACACAATTTTTTAACAAAAAAAAATTTTAATATACAAACAACAATACAATTGATAATAACGGTAATTACAAATAATAATTTATATATAAAAACGTTTACAAACTTACAGACAATACTAAGTCTTATATACGATATAAAATTCAATATTTTATCGACGATCCAGGTCCACGACTAGCAAATTAATTTTGAGTTGATATTGTTACACTTCACTTAAGCTAAAGCTGTCTTTTCTTGGCTGGTCTCACACCGGTTACGAGCTGACTTTTCCAACGAAGATATTTAATGTCCTCGTACAAATATTAATCACCTAAGTTAACTCTCTGAAACTAAATGGTTCGTAATATTCAAAATCTATACACGTTCCTGGTCAGATTCTGTAGTTTTCCTATTAATAAACTTTAATTACAGTTGTAGCTTCCGAGGCTTACAGTATACTGACTGAAGTTGACCAATAATTATCTGTCTCTTAGTGAGTTGACTTATAAAAGTTTAAGACGAGCTTCTCAAATGTTCAGTAACGATCGAAAAAACTAGCGCTTTTGTAAAACAACTATTGTTGAATCTTACTCGCAAGATTCTGGAAATTTAGAGAATAGGCGGGACATGCGCAATACGCATCCAACAGTAAGCGTCACGTGCATCAAACTGAAAGACACGTACTTATTAAAATAAACAAATAATGGTAAATCCGTAACATTATTGAATTTTTGATACTTGATATACACAGTATTTTGATATAAATATATTTTGATGTACAAAAAATACATGACAACGGTTATAACAAATAATGATTGATGTACAACAGTTTTGCAATATTACAAACAATATTGAGTCTTCCTTCCAGACTGGAAATTCCTTGATGTTTTATCGTGGGTTCACAATGAGCGAGTTATTTTCGAGCTGATGTAGGTACAATTCACTTAAAAGATAACTGGTGAGCTCTGTATTGTTATTCCATCGCTGAAGTTATGTAATATTTTTGTAAAAGTACTACTGTCCTATGTTAATCTGCTCAAGTTAAACGGTTTGTAACGTTCAAAATTTATAAATCTTCCTAGTCAAATATCTAAAGCTACGGATTGGTAAGTGTTAATCACAGTTATAGCTTCTGATGTGTATACCGCACTAACTACGGCAAACCAATAATGTCTTTTGATGTGGCGCGTTGGTTTATATTTATAGGCGTGAAGAGAGTTTCTCGAAACATCAGTTTACTCAACAATATAAACAATACACCAGTGTTTACATATTATTGATTCATACACTCTTCTACAACTTTAATGAATAGGCGGGAATTTCGCAATCCAGATTTAACATTATAAGTTATGTACATTTCTAAATATCATTTTGACTTACACAAACATCGATATGAAAATAAATATATTGTAGTTAATCCGTCATAAAATATATACATACATACATACGCACAAGCCCTCAAGAGAAATGGCATGAAGATATAACTTGTAACTGCATATTAACATTTTGTAACAACACCCTGTATAGTGCACAAAATTCAGAGTATGAGGAATATTTACTTTTAAAATGTTATTTACATACATCTCTATCCAAACACACACGAATAAAGATACTGTTTAATGGGAAGATCTATTGCTTGAAAACAGATATGGCTAACAAGCATTTTTTATATCATTACTTGTGGTTGGTAGTTTTGATTATTTAATCAAGTTCGCTATTTTTAAGTTATGTTTCCACTGAAATGTTATCATGTATGACAAACTTTTGTAAAATAATAATAATATTTACTGAAACATATTATCAGCCAACCGTGAGAAACGTTGCATTATCATCTAGGCTGTACTTAGCGTTGTCTAAGAAGCTTTCACTCTTTTCTCGTTTTTACTTAATTTTTAATTGGTTGTTTTCTCTGTCCGATTCTTATATATGTATTTGAGCTTCTATTTCTACTTAACTTTAATACTGGATTATTATATCCTATTTAGTACGAAATTTAATGTTAGCCCAATAATAATCTCCATCTTGAATCTCAAATGTTATTATAATGCTTCCAGGAAATCATTGATTACTTGTTTTGTGGAAATAATTTGTTTTGATTAATTTTTATAACGTCACGTTATTATGTTATCAATATTCAGAGTATAAAAATACATACGTACTTTGTCATAACTTCTTTAATTATATTCTAAGCTGATTTTGAACTTTTAACAGCATTTTGGGTGAGTAAGTTGTTCTTAATATTTATTTTGTTATCTCACATAAAGTTAAATTATGATGAAATTCTTTATCCATTTAAAAATGGCCTGAGCGAAAAGCAAAGAAAATTGTGTTTTTCTTCGATTAACAGGCGATATTTCATAAACATGTGCTGTAAACGTTTTACTCTTAACTGTGACCAGATGTAGAGGAAGAAGATATTTTTGGTTATCAATCGATGTACTTTCTCATTCACTGTTGATTTGGCATGCTTCCAAGAGTAATTATTTGTTTACAGCTAGAAAGAAGTAGGTAACCGTCTTAGTTAAGTAGATGCTGACTGAATTTATTCCAGTTGGTTGATCCATGTAGCACTAGAAAAATTTTAGAGATATAAGGGAAGGATACGATAGTTACGGTCACTAGGTAAGTGCGTGGTAATAGCGCTCAGTTTAGCGTTCGCTACTGCACTTTCGGGTGTACAATATTTTTTTAAGAGTTGTTTCCCTTAACGACGAATAATAACGAAATACTATTTCCGTAGGGAACAAATTTTTGAGTGTTCAGGCCTTTACCATATTACTGTTTCTAGGGGGCGGATAGCCTGGGGTGATGTCTTCTAGATATGTTTTGATTGTTTGTTTGTGTCTTCTTAAAGCAAAGTACATCTGGCTATCTATTGAGCCCACCGAGGGGAATCAAACCCATGATTTTAGTGTAGTTATCTATGTGTTATAGATCTACAGACTTACCGCTTTACTAGCGATATATTTTGATAATGTAATGTTATGAGAATGAATTTAGAGCCATTTTAACTACAAATACCGTGTACATAATGTACTGAATTAAGAGAAGTAAGTTTTAAACATAAGTTGTAACTACATATGAAATGAAAAGGGGACTTACTGCTTCCTACGACAGGATATTGTAAAAGACGTTTTAATGCATATTTTACATTGTTTTTTACGATCAAACTGTGTTTATGTTGAATTTTCCTCTTCTTGTTTACACAGATGACAAAAATATGGCTTGTACTAATTTATTTCCATTACTGAAAAAAAATTGGCGGTAGTAAAATTTTAAAATTTTCTGGAAACGTTCACATGGTTTTAGTGTCAAAAATAGGCAAAACTGATGAATGAAAATTTCTATACGTGTTCTAGAGGTGAACTGACCATTTTCTGTATAAGGGCATTGATTAATCACACCAGTCCCCAAATTTCTCCAATTTAGTTAATGATTTCAAAAACTCGCTATGCATGGAAATTTGGGTTCTTAAACAACACTATGTAATACAAATTTTGTTCCTGGATAGTGCGTGTTATTTCTTTATTGCTCATGTTGTACAGAAAATGGCCATTATTCCCTTCAAATTTTGCTTCATTTACATAAGGTCTAAATAAAACATTATATGAATCAAAATTTGCATGTATTTACACTAAAATTATAGAAAAATGTTTAGAAATGAATAATTTTTCGAGACTTGAAACTGTAATGTAAATCACTTTCATGTATCAGTCCCCAAATATAGTCTCCAATCATGTTTACATAATAGACTCCTTGGTTCAAAGTCCAGTATTGCTTTGTGGTAGTGCTCAACTTGAAAAATGTCAGTAATGCTTCCTCTAACTTGTGACTTCCACACTTTCATCTAACAAATCCCACTCCTTGAGCCTAGACGTCAAAAGCTCGGCATTTGACATTGTTAAACCAAGATCTCCGATCAAGTCATTGATGTCTCTTTTGTTGGGGTAGTATGAGTTTCTCTCATCAACTGCACTTCTGAAATTGTGATCTGGATCTTTATCGTCTACCTCCTCTTCTGATTTTCTGCTCTCTTTTGAGGATGGCTACTTTCTCTCGGGCGGAGTGGATACAGGGTGCTCAGTATAGTGTGGCACTGAGGTGATGGATAATGGAAGGTCCGGATACATGATAGCAGATGCATTCTTGCCAGCCCAACGTTTTGAATGGTCCACCATGCAGAAGTAGAAATTGCTTGAGTGATCAATGGGTTCACGCCAAATTCTTGGAATAGCGAACTACATGGCTCTCTTTTCCCCTCTGTACCATCTTCCAAAGCAAAATAAAATTGTTTTTATGAAGAATAAATTTATTTCATCAAAAAATAATGTGTAAGAGGCTCATGCAAAATATTTTATATGTAATATTTTTTCTATACTATTGGAAATTAAAAAAGAAAGATATTTAAATTTTAAAAGGTCTAAAATTTATATAATATAAAATCTTACTATTCAAGCAAGCAAAAATTGTCCGTCTTATCTTCTAGAGTTTTTTCGCAATGCTCGCAGGTAAAATGAAGTGCCCAGGGTTTGTCTTGATCCCCTAAAGGCATGCCAAAATGTGCCTTGTAGGCTTCACACATTTTATCAGATGTTGTCACAGAGTACTTTTTCGCTCTTGTCTTAATAAATTAGCCACATACATAGCATAATGCGTCTGGAGAACGCTTGCAGCTTCTTGATGCCATCCCTGATAAAATCAGATAGGTCTGTGTGTTCACTTAGGCAGCTAGAACTAAACTGAAGTGGTGAGTAGTGAGCCTCTCTCTATATATATATATATATTACTATGGAAAGTTCCAGAAAATTCTAAAAGGTTCTTGAAAATTTTCGAAAGTTCTCTATCATCTACTCAGCACTGAATCTACTTGGAATGTTCTGGAAAGTGGGTAAATTTGAAAATTTCATTACCCAGGTCACAAAAGCAAAGTTTTAAGAGAAAAATAGGTATTTTCCATCTACTTTAGGCATAAGCAATTGGGAAATAACACTTTCTGCCCAGGAACAAGAAAAACTAAAACTTATATTACATAGCGTTATCGATAACTAACTTGTGTGAACTTTATAACATTTTTCGAAAGCACGGGTCCAAATTTTGAGAGTTGTTGTATATTAACTTACCCTATTTTTTGGTATTTTAAACCCTCCTGATAAAGAATCCAAAAAGGAAACTTTTTATTTGAAATAACTTTTTTTGTGAAAAATTAAGTTTTATTTATGCCCATGAAGCACTGGCACACTCGTTAAAACATTCAATACGTTTCTAATTATATCTAAAAGTATGGTTTATGCAAGTGTGCTAGCTGGACTGAAACAACAGCGCAGGATGGAAGTTATAAGATTCGAAATTTGATGCGTGGAGAGGTGGATGAGGATTTCCGCGTCCAGACAAGCGTCCAGGGGGCATTTCACAGAAATTTTAAAAATATTTAACCTTCGGTGGGAAAAATTCAGGTATTGTGAGAGTAAAAGGCATGTAGATGCATAGCTCTCTTTCATTGTCATAATAAATAGTTTCTGTTCCTTTCCTAAGTATATCACAACTAAATATATCAACGGTTTCAACGACACAAACATACAGAGTAAACCCTGTTTTGATTACACTTTATTGGTCATTTAATATCATCTATACCAAAATACTTAATACAGAAGAAAAATCTTCTTCAAAGACAAAAGAAGTAGTTTATCAATGAAGTGACCAACCTGAAATGGCTTCTTAAACTAATGGCTCTTTAAAAGGGCATCAATCCTGAGCAAACTATCGAGAATTACTCGCCATCTCTGTTTAAATTCAATGGATAAATAAGGCACAAAAACAAAACATCGCGACTAACAGCAATGTTTAAAAGAAACTAAAGGAAAAGCTGAAGACAATCTGCCTGAATTGACCTGTACCAACAAATGCATTTCAGAAAGCTTTCGCAAACAACATATATTAACTGCAATATCATACAATGTTTTTAAAAATAGTATAATCACAATGATACCACTAAGGAAACTCAGAGATTAGGATGAATAACAAGGAAAGTTAAAAAAGAGCCACAGATGTAATAAAGACACCTCAACTTAAAGAGTTTGTTGCGTTAAAAAAGTAACAACATGAATGTGTAATAATGCCTTTTCACATCTCAGGAAAAGCCTGTTAACATAAGTCACATAATGTTACCCCACTTACTCCCTGTGACTGTTAAATGGCTTCATAGATGAGTTAAAAAAGAGCATGTGTCCTATCATCTAGTTTAACTCTCATTCCTCATCTCAGACCTACATTGATGAATAGCTTTGGGATGGGAGTTACATTATCAATGGTTGCTTTTCCATGAATTTTATATGCAAGTGGGTTTCTCGACATCACTGATTGCTTTTCCATGAATTGATAAAACTGTCCTTGTCAGCCTTTCCCGTACGCTTTTCGTGGTAAAGATGACAAGAAGTTCATATATGGTATTGGCAAGGCAAAAATGATGCACGATTGCCACGCAGCAGACTGTGAACTGCTAAATATATGTCGTTATATGTAGAAAATAGCATGTATAATGAAAAACATCAGTTTCTTGAAACAGAAAGACACTTTCACATGTCACTGTTTGGTGCAAGTAATTTCTTTTCCTGGTGAGCTCTTTGTGCACACCTCTCCATTAGTGAAAACACACAGGGTTTAAATTCCTTCCTGGATCCTTTCACCTAGGACATCCAAGCTGCAACTATTTGGATCCCGTATCGCCATCCATATAGTTTTCCTACCAATGTTTATCAAAATACATTTAAAACTTCATGAGAAAACTGACAGATAAACTGCGTAAAACCTACTGATTAAACGCACTATTCAATGGTAATGTCAGAAATATATGCCATAAAGGCATGTATAATTAAGACAGTTACAGCTTATAAAAATGCTGTCCTTTAGCTTCTCGTTTTGCATGGCTCGGAAATTACAAAAATGGGAGGTAAACAAATATGTCAAAAGATGTCCATCCCAACCCTCTGCAGGCTTCGATTCAAACAAACACGTATTCATGACTACACATTGAACTGGAAAGCTAATTTATTGTTGCTTAATTAATAGCGTGGCCAACCTGTGTTGAAAATTAATTAAAATTTTCAACCTGAATGGCCTTATGTACACGTTGACTAAACGGCTAGGCCAGAGAACCTTGGTTCTGGCCCAACATGGACAAAAGTGGTTAGGGCGCTCAACTCGTAATGTGAGGGTCGCGGATTTGAATCCCCGTCACACCAAACATGCTCGCCCATTCAGCCGTGGGGGCGTTATAATATTACAGCCAATCCCATTATTCGTTGTTAAGAAAGTAGCCCAAGAGTTGACGGTGGGTGGTGATGACTAGTTGCATTTCCTCTAGTCTTACATTACTAAATTAGGCATGGCTAGCGTATACAGCCCTCGTATAACTTTGCGCGAAATTCAAAAACAAACAAACAATCACAGATGGCTTATTGTTGAAGTAACCTTAACATTTAGATAACTGGGGTGTAGCTTCAAAACGGATAATTAAAGGCACATCTTTCTGAAAAGAACAAACTTCTCGACAATAAAGCATGTTTTACTTTATTAAATATACTCTTACTTTTATACCTGTATAAAGAGGATAAAACAAACTGGATTTTCTAAGCAAGTTGGGTAATATTCTCAACTGTCATTATTTGCTATTCTTACACTTGGTATATACTTCTGTAATACATATTAATTATTATTCTTATGTTTTTGTTAAAACATCTAAAATTTGTGATTGCCTTGAAATAATAGTTGATATATTTGTCCAAATTACTTAAAACATTTATATATCATACCCTCCAACCCAATAAATCGAGAGCTATAGCATTATCGACGCTACCAATTATATAAAACAAACTGCGGTATAAAAAAACAAATAAAAAGAATAAATATCATACAAGAACGATTGATAATTACGTAGATCCAGAGTCCATATAATTCACACTAATTTAGAAGATGGGAAAACATCAGTAAACGAAGGTATTAATTTGCTCGATGGACATGTACTCAGTACATCCTTAGTACATCGCAGAGAACGGTTTCAATCGATCTTTCTACGAATAAATAATATATACAAAATTGTTGCAAATTATTCTCCAAAACGTTTAGAATGAGGCAAATAATTTATTTTCAAGTGATCATCATAAGTTGCAAAAAAGCGCAAAATATTCGTAGCTTATTATTCCACTGTAAATGTTTTTTTAGCAGCAGTCGTGACGAGCAAAGAAGAAAAGAACTGATTAGTTCGAATCAAGAAGACCATTGCAATCACAAAAAGTACTTGTTTAGGTTCAAAATAACTAATGTACTTAAAAACAATAACAAAAAATTGATTACATTGGTTTAAAATGCCTAAGGCAATCAAAGAGAAAAAATAGTTGGTTGATTTGACTTAGATTTCCGAACATGATTAACACATAAAGAAGAAAACTGGTCTGATTGATTCACAAATTGTTAAATAACTATTTTCAAACTTAAATTGTTTTTCTTTCATCCAATACGATGTTCTTAAACAAACTTTCACCTTCGTATTCAATTCGCGTTAGATGTCTTTTAAACAAACGAAACAGATCTGTCTTCTTTCTCTCATCGTGTAGCTGTTTATCTTTCGTTTCTTTATCCTCCGATGAGTCATCGACAAGTTTCCGGACTTTAATGTCAAAATTTAAGGTTCGAGTTTTCAGACAGATCACAGTTAACCCATTGAGTAGCTTTGCTCTAAAAACCAACAAAAACATTCTAAGGCATGTTTAAAATTAGCAACTTTTTAAGCATTTCGATTATGTTACACATTTTGTACGTCCATGTTTCCAAAACACCAATCACTTATTATGCAGTCCTATTAATAACTGTGAGGTAAAAACAGCCGTGATAAATGGAATATAAGTTGATAAAGTTTTTGAAATTCTGTAATATTAATGCACGAAAACACAGGAACTAATTGCATTTATCGTGAAGTATTATTGTCTTTTGTTTGCGTTAAGTAACTGTAAAAAACTGTAAAATTAAACCTTTTACGTTGTATTTATCATTTCACTACTTTATTTTGCTGAACGTATGCTGTCTTGTCGAGTTTTATAGAAATTGTATACAACACTATCATCTGTAGGAATACTTATAGCCTGTTTTTGCTTTTCTTCACGTACATTGTTCTGTTATGAAATCGCGTACAAAAACATACTTATTAAAAAATCAACACAATTGAGACGTATATACTGAATTTACCCAAAGTATATGATCACTGGTACCAAATCTAATACTTAATACCGATTTTTAAAATAAGTTAGTGTTCACGCTTATCGTTAAGCCACCGGGCAACTAACTGAAAAATGATTTACACACCTATATATCAATAAAACACGAAAGAACGTAATGAAAGGGCAAAATGAAATAATTATTTGAAAAGGATAGGCACATAGCTGAGAACAGCACTGGTCATTTTAATATTATATGGAAGACTTTCAGGTACTTTCTCTCACAGTTTCTGATTCATGAAACCTAGTGGGCTCATTGACCATTCGTATATAAGTACAAGGCAACGGACAAGAGGATGTGTTGACAAAGTTAAAAGTAGCTAATTCTTCTCCTACTCGTGGTGCTGTTTGGTAAGGTAATGATGTAGTAAACACAAGGGTCAACAGTTTTACTCATTGGATTAAAGTTTCTTTCAATGTTACGATTTACTGATTATAAGAGGAAAAAATCATATGCAACTCTTTCAATGTATACTTGTTCAAACTTTGAATTTAAGAGAAATATTAACAACATAGATTTTGTAGCTTGAGAGAATTAATGATAAATCGTTAAATATGTTTCATTTACAAACATGAATTATGTTGGATACTTTTTTCCATGTGTTTGATTGTTTGGAATTAAGCACAAAGCTACATAATGTTTTCTCGTGGTGTGAGTCCACAGACATACCACTGTACCACTGGGGGGGACTTCTACGTGTTAGGGCAAAGTTTCATGTTCGTGTCTCTATGCAATCTTTAGAAAACCAGTGACGTTTAAACGTACTACGCCATCTATTAAACGACAAGAAAAATGCTTAATGAGTCGCTATTAATTACAATGATCCATTATATATATATATATATACTCAGCTTAACAATGTTTACTGTTCAACAGATCAGAAACAAATAAATCAAGCTGAGTCTTACCCATTGTAATATACACTTACATTTTTTCATCAAGAAACGTTGCCATTTGCTTTGTGATTTTGTTTCTTGTTCCTGCACTAATCAGTATTCTAATTTAGGATTGCCTAAGGATAATTACTCTCGGTTCATTGTTTCTCCTCTCAAATAGTTTATGCTAGATTACTTGACACAAATTAACTTTCGTTTGTGTTCTCAGAAGTAACATCAGTGTATCAATTAAGGCATACTTGACTAAAAACGGTTCTTTTTATGATAAATAAGCCTCCCTTGAGCAAATGAGCAACTTCCTTCACAAACCAAAAACAAGCTGCAATGGATATAGCACATATAGTAGGGTGGTCATATATTTACCTTTGCTTTCACTGATATACTTTAAGAGCCTCGTTCATACCATTCACAAATAAACTAATTTGAAGCTACTGTATATCCCATATTATAGTTGCATCCAGGGACCTTCTCCATTAGTGCAACATGTTTATTTTTTATTTCAATTTTGCTTCGACTTGTTTTTGGTTATAACAAACTATTACACGCATATACATAAACTATTTTTCTGTGTTCAGGCTTGTCATATATGGATTACAAAACATTTGGTAGTCTAAAAATTTTACAAACCATTAAGTGAAATGAGGTTGCTTGCGCACGTTTTCATATCAGCGTAAACACCTGAATTCTATTCATTTCCGCTCAGTTTTATGTCTGCGCATGCATTCTGTGCTTTTGTTCTTGTTTTTAAACCGCTCATGTCAACCAGATTTGGAAATGAGTGAATAACAAAATTATTACCATGTGTAATAAAGCACAAAAACTTTTGTTATTCTTTCTTTATTTTTATTCAAGTATGATAAACAACACGCCAAGATAAAAACACGAGAAAGAAAAGAAATATACTTGTGATTTTTAAATTAGTGGTCAAGGATTTTGGGGGTGTTCCTACACATGCATTTTCTGTGACCAGGTGGTTAAGGCATTCGACTCGCAATCTGAGCGTTATGGGTTCAAACCCCAGTCATACCAATCATGCTCGCCTTTTCATCCGTAAGGGGCGTTTAAAGTCACGGTCAATCGCACTATTCGTTGATAAAAGAGTAACCCAAAAGTTGGTGGTGGGTGGTGATAATTAGCTGCCTTTCCTCTAATCTTACACTGTTAAATTAGGGACGGCTAGCGCAGATAACCTTCGTGTGGCTAGCAGCGAAATTAAAAAAAAACAAGCATTCTCTGTTTCTTAAAATAAAAAAAGTTCATGACCCTCGGGGTTGAAAATGAGTGAATAAAAGCATTGACACAATGTAAAATATAACATAAAAGGAAATCTGTTGTTTTATTATATTTTTGTAGAGTGATGAACAACTTTGCGAAAGTAGAAACATGCAAAAAACAGAAAGAAACGCACGTTTTAAATAAGCATCCAGTGAAGTCAGAGCAGAACACATAATTTTAAAGTTCCATATACTAATTTTCTCTAGAAACAGGGCCGTGGAGACCTAGTGGCTAGCGTGACAGACAGAGAATGCCAGAGTTGATAATTCGTGTCTAATTATCTAAAAAAATAAAATCGCGCTCCGCACGTTTTGAAGCAGATGAGTAATAGGAGTGACAGTGAAATTTTACTATTGGATGAAAGTAGCCCAACAGTTAGCGGTAAATACTGTTGAATAGCGACCTTAATTTCGTCTAGTCTATCAGTTCAAAATTAGGGATGTTTACTTTGCACGCTGTTACGTTTTTTTTGTATGTTTTATGTAGACTAAACGCAACAGAAAAACACAGATAACTGCTTGTATAATTTATTACAATGAGCTATTATATATGTAACAGATATAACATAAATTACATAACAACAATGACAGATATTAAGTTTAAACCTTCAAAATTAATTACAACACAAAATGGTATTGGCCTGTATCTAATATAATGATCTAGAATGAAAGTCCAAAAGTTCAGATCAGAAATCCAAAATTCCGGTCTAGAGTGTGAATTTGGTCCCACTAAGAAATACCGAAGTTTGAATGGAGAATGACGAAGTTCTTTTTACGGTGCTTCTTGATGAACGTCTCAAACTTGCCGACTTCCAATTTTCCCAGTCTCTCCTAAATAGTCCGTACGTGACGACTCTCAGCACAACCAGTAATTCGAATGAATCGCAAAGATTGACGAGGCAAATCACAGCTTCTGTAGATCTAGCTTTAGTCACAAATTCAAGTTGAATAAACTCACAGCAAATACTTAAACTTTCTCAAACGAATGACTGACTCTTCTTATTCTTTTCTTCGAATAAAAACTAATGACTCTTCTTATTTCTCGCGTCTCCGTCTGTTTATATATTAGTAGGCCTCTTCTCGAACAATCGCGTAACTTTTACAGAACTCCAGAGCAATCCGCGCATTCCGTTCTTGCACGAGACTCAACGTCTAGACACTAGGCCGTCATACATTTCCATTTATAGTCATATATTTGATCTACCTAATTCTAGAAATTTCTAAATGTTATTTTGAATGAATAACAACATATTTTATTGGTTTAAGCTTTGAAACAATAATATAAATATGGAAATGTAAATAATAGATATGGAAATTTAAACACAACACGACATGTTGTCGTTTATAAAACATTTACATAACAACGCACAAACTCAAAACAAGCGTTATAGACATATTTTTAAAATGGATAGTTATTCCACATTCACCATTAAATTGTCAAGAAAAACTAATGTTACGCACGAAATGGCATATTTGTGAATTATTTACTAGTTCACTTTTTGGTATAAAATATTAAAAGTGTAATATGACAAAAAGTTTTTTTCTAATATAACCCGGGGCTTACGTTGCATAAAACACCAATTTTTGGAGGAATATTTAAGACACACTTTAAATATTTAGACTCAAACCCTTCGAACTTTCGCTAGCTCAAGAATTGCATGACTTATGTTAAAAATACTGCTACGTTTGTAAGATGACATATTATATCTTTTAAGGCTGTTTTAAATTATCTAGCACTTCGAATGAAAGCTTTATTTGGATCGATAGTTCAGTAAATTTTCACATACGGACATTTCCAATTGAAGCCACGGAGTGATGAACAGATAGGCAGTGCAGGAGGGGGCAATGTACAATCGTTACAATTATCGTAATACGTAGTTTATGGCGCAGTTATTTTCAATCATTAAGCGGATGGGAGAGATTCCGGGTCTTTTAGCTATGAGGGAAAAACAATCATATTCTCATTAATTTTTTTCACATTTAATTCTAGTCTATTCTTTACAGACAATGCAATAACATTTCGTTATTTAATCACGAAACGTTCACTTTTCATTATTTTCATGATTTGTTCTTGGACCTTGAATGATGATTCATATAGTATACTGAATGAGCATATAATGAGTTAATCTTTCTTAAACATGAATAAATAGAAAATAAAGGGGATACACTGTATTTTAGCTTTACAAAAGGTAGATACAGATAGTATATATACATAGTAGATAGTAATTATATAGATAGTAGATTGTAGTTGTAGCCTTGTAATTAAGATACGGCACCGACTGAAATAAAATAGATACGTAATAGCTGTAATTTTATTTTACCGTAACTAACATAAGATCGGTTGAGATAAAATAAAAGCAGTTGTAATTTTACTCTGGCTAAGATAAGACCGGTTGAGATTAAGAGGTCAGTACTATTTTACCCTAACCAGGATAAGACAGACAGACAGAGTAAAACACACTCATTACATTACGGGTGCCTGGAATAAGATAAACTGAACTAAATAAGATAATCTAATCCTGGATATTCATGAGATAAAACTGATTAAAATAAAAGGAAATTGTGACCTTTAGGTTAACTAAGACGAGTTCAAATAAGACATTAAAATCGTATATATATTTATATACGTGTATAAAATGAGTTAATTGAGTTCACTTATATAGAGAAAATATTTCACGTGTTTTTTTCGTTCAACAAAACGCTGAAATTAAAAATTCGGTTTTTTTCATGATATGTTTTATGACAACTAATTAAAGGTGAAAAGTATGATATTAAGTTTTATATTAAGTTGCATTAAGTTTTATATAAACAATGGCAATGTTTTATTTAAAAAATTCACAACTGAGTGATAGGAAACGCTATTTCTGAAAGTTAGTTTTAATTTATTATTAAAACTTCGCTGCAAGCAATAGATTTTATTTCATATACTGTACTTGTGCAGTTTATTTCTTCCGTTTTTGTTTTCAAACTAATACAGTATTTATTATTGATTTTCGAGTTAGAGAATAGTTTAAGTTTGACACTTTCAATAACGATAATATTTCTAGTGTGAGTTTGCAAAAAATTAAATTACAATTAACATAGCCCCCCCAGTGGCTCAGCAGTATGTCTGCGGACTTACACGCTAAAATCCGGGTTTCGATAGCCGTGGTGGGCAAAGCAAAGATAGCCCATTGTGTAGCTTTGTGCTTAATTCAAAACAACAACAATTAACATAAGCATGTATTAACTTTGGAAGAAAGAAATTCTAATTAACTCAAGTAGGCCTGGCATGGCCAAACGTGTTAAGGCGTTCGACTCGTAATCCGAGGGTCGCGGGTTCGAATACCGGTCGCACCAAACATGCTCGCCCTCACAGCCGTGGGGGCGTTATAATGTAACGGTCAATCCCACTATTAGTTTGTAAAAGAGTAGCCCAAAAGTTGTCGGTGGGTGGTGATGACTACCTGCCTTCCCTCTAGTCTTACACTGCTAAATTAGGGACGGCTAGCAAAATTAACCCTCGAGTAGCTTTGCGCGAAATTCAAAATAACAGAAAAAAACAACTTAAGTATGTGTTCACTCTGAGAAATATAAATTTCAATTTCATAGCTTATAATCGACTTTGAAATACACTTTTCATTTATAGATTGTTTCATAGTGGGTTAGCAGATGATCTTACAATGCTAAAATCTGTACTGCATTCCTCGCGGTGGACAGAGTGTAGATAGTCCACTATGCCTCAAGAAAAGAATATAGTATAAGAACATTTCTTGATTAGTGATTATTTCTCAGTGAAATAATAATCTCTTAAATATTTTACCATAATAACTGGAATGTTTCCATTTCTCCTTATTTATATTGTGTGTGTAATTCAGTGGAGAATACGATTGGACGTTGCTTAGTTTTTATTTTCCTATACTCTCCCTTCACTTCACCAGCAACTTGTCTGACACATTAAAATAAACTGAATTTTTTATTTTTATTCGATAAGCGTGTAGCGCACCATCTCTTTTTTGCAGTTATAATACAAGTTCCTGCATTACTACCTGTTTTGTTCTTAAGTTTATCTTTTCTGGTCTTCTTCTAATACTCTTCGTATATAGCCATGGTTTTGAGTCACAACAGTGTATCTATTTTGCGTGTTTACATGCAATTCCTTCCGTATATTTTACTAAAGTTGGAATTGATTTTATAGTTGCAAAATATATACGTTTTGTTCTGATATCTATTATTGTATATTTGTCACGATTAATAAAGTTTAACGATTCAATTTGCTCTTTTTAACTTCAAGTTTTTCTCGTATACATTAATTTAAGTTGATGGAACACATACTTAAAACTGTTATTGAATTAAGTAGGCTACAATAACAAGGCTTAAAACTGTTATTGAATTAAGTAGATTGTGATAAGAAAGCTGAAAACTAGGTAGATTATGATACAAATGTTTAAACCTATTATTGAACTTAGTAGGATTTTTAAAAACTTAAAATATTTATTAAGTAGATCGTGATAAGAAGGCTTAAAACTGTTATTAAACTAAATAGATTTTGATTGATAAAAATGCTTAGAACAGTTATTAAATTAAGATTATGATAAGAAAGTTGAAATCTATTATTGAACTAAGTATATTATGACGACAAAGCTAAAAATTGTTATTGTAATAAGCAGATTGTAATAACTAGCATATCTACGTGTTTCAGCAGAACTTACATGAAAAACATTGCATAAAATTTCATAAAATTCAACACAACATTCGTGAAATACTTGACAGTATTAATAAGTTTGCAAGTTTCAACAGAGCATACGAGACGCGTAACGCATCAAGTTTAAAGTAATTGCAAAACAAAAACAAAAATATAATACAACCAGTACTGCGTATTACAACAAAAAACTTTCAAAATTAACCCTTATGGATAAGCTTTAGGTTAACTGCTCATTTAATAAAAAAACATAAAAGTTTATGCAAGTCTTTAATAAACTGTCAACAATTTAAATCAGCTAGTTTTAGAAAATGATTTATGTATTTTGTTTGTTTTTCTTTTTATTGCTGGTAATGTTTGTTAATTAAGGAATCCTATTTTACATAGTGTCCATTTGCTGACCTGCGGCATTGAAATCACAAAGAAGGTCGGACTGGGGCATACAGTGTAACCCAATGACGATCTAAAACACCTAAATGATACAATAAATTTTTAAACCCACTTCTGACATTTCCAGAACTTTCTTAAGTTTCAGTTTAGTAAACATTCTATAAATCCTATGGCATGAAATAATGTATTTTATTTTCGGATGATGTCTCTGACGTCACTGCCAAGAATTCAACCCTAGATCTTGTCCACCGGAACGAATCTTATCAAATTATCGACCGGCCACACGGTTCAGATAAGTCTAGTTTACACACGTTTCGTTACGTCACACACTCAGCTCGTCTAAGTCGTATTTTCATCTTTATTCGTGATTTCAACTCGAGAGATAGAAACACTGCCGAAAACGAAGAGAGCACGAAAGTCTCTACAATCAAATATTACTGTTTAATAAGATTAAACCAAAAACAACTTAAGTAGCTCATGTTAATTGATACATAAAGTGTTCATAATTCTATTGACATTTAACTTAGTTTGACTAGCATTATATATATAAATATAATTATAATTATAAGAAAGCCAGAATTCAGAAATCAACAACTTTTTTATATATTAATTAATTAATTTTTTGTTTCAGTTTTTTGTTGTTGTTTTACGTTGGAAATGCTATTTTCTACCTAATTATGAGTGTCCAATAAGATATGTTTCGTACGTTGTGTTTATATCCACCGTGACACTCTATGGATATTTACTTTCCAACGTGACTCTTAGTTCATGGCCGGTGGTTTTCGACAATAGAGTTTATAGATATTTCCATGTGATATATCGTAATTGGTTGGAAATAATGCCTGAAGGTCTTGTAACGAGAACTTCTCAAATTAAAATAACCATGAGAAAATCTCCGCAACATGTCTAATGTATTCTATAAAGTTGCTGTTATTATGCTATTTACATTGAGATCAGCAAAATATAATATACTTTAACTAAGTAATGAAGTTTAGTAAGCGCTTATTCTGCCTCGAAACGATTTTGATAGCACTTATTTTTTATATGTTTTGCCTTAAGTAACTGTGGATAAAATGAAAAATATTTGGATCAAAGTTTTCATTAATTACTTCTTGATGACGAGAAACCCACTTGAAATAAAAATGTAACTCAAAACGGCTGGTATGGGTATTAACACTTTTATTGATAAGGAGAGAACAACGTTTTGACCTTTCTAGGTCATCTTCAGGTTAAGAAATACCCATACCAGCCGTTCTGAGATACATTTTCATTAATCAAATCATCTAAATATAGTGTTTTGAAAACTACTTAAAAGACAATAAACCACTTTTTAAACACGTTGATATATGTTTCTGAGTCATTTAGACCAACGATATTCAACAAGAATGCTTAAAATGAAATCAACATAACATAAGAACAGATGTTTATGTTTATAAATTCATGAGCATTGTGTTTATTTAAGATTTTACTGCATGGATGCTGTTGCTTTAACCCATTGTATTACATTAATTTAAACTGATAATGCCTCTATACGTTACAATGAACAGTTTGGATTTTAGAAAATGGCAATAGCAAAGACGTAACAGACGTAAATTATTACTAGAGTTCATTCAATAATCCCTTCACAAAACAGGTTATATATGTCAGTATTATTTGTTCTTATAGAAACTTCCAATAACCTTCAAGATGAGTTCTCTAAACATTTCTTTACATTTTATATGCTTTACGAAGTTAATTGGATACACTAGCAGATAGAGTTGTGGAAACAAAAGCTTTTAATAGCTCTTTCCTGTATTTCTAAAAGCCACTACTGATAAATTATGCGCCGCAGCTCGTAGAACGGCTCTGAGACTTTTGTGGGCTGTATTTTGTATTGTTTTTGGGTTTTTTTCGAGCACAAACTTTCAGGTCATAACTCCATTATGTCTTGACTGATTTAAGGTCTAATTACATTTTTGGACACAGGATGTCAAACTCTTTCGATTGATCTATCTGAACACACCCAAGTTCTCATAGTCTAATTTACTCTAGCCCTGCTTAAAATAATTTTATTTTGAGGGTGGGCTAGCAGAGATCCTGATGAGTAATAAAATCGAATCGGATACACGCGCACCCCACGCTATGTATTGCTGGGGCACAAAGATCTAGTTAATTGAAAGGGAGAATTATCAAGAATAATTTACTCTACTCCTGCCTTAAAGAATTTCTAGTATCATGACTATTGAAGATTTATTTTTATATTGATTATGTTT
Source organism: Carcinoscorpius rotundicauda (assembly GCA_011833715.1). Lineage (NCBI taxonomy): Eukaryota > Metazoa > Arthropoda > Merostomata > Xiphosura > Limulidae > Carcinoscorpius > Carcinoscorpius rotundicauda. The sequence goes on along the minus strand of CM022399.1, from coordinate 51,298,827 downwards.
GTGATGGTCTTTAATATAGATACTTCGATAGTCTGAAAGAGATGAACTAAATACTTACGTAATTACGGACTTCCACACATATCTGTGAATACGTGTAGGTATGTAACAATCAGTAATGAAGTAGACTGTTTTAAAAGAAAATCTGAGAATACTAGCTCAGAAAATGTGTTTTACTAACAGAAACACAGATGTTTAATCAGGATGTTGACGAGCTAAACGGTGAGCTTCTGTATTTCAGGTGTTTTTTTTAACTTCTCATAGCTTGATGAACAAACCTATCTCTCTCTGTTGCTCTTACTTTCTGAAGTAAATTAATGTACATTATTAAAAGATGAGAAGGATAATTTCTCCGTCAGAGAAGCGATTTAGGAAAAAAAAGTTATAAAATAAAGGTCCTATTTTTTTTAAATATTTACTGGGGCCTATAATATATTACATCTTTCATGTTGATGCAATATAAAACTGTTCTTGACTTATTTCTTTAAAAAAACATTGAACATATGCACAAAATAAACCATTTATTATAAGAAACCCATTTATAACGATATTTTGTTCGGCTCTTCCCATTATGACGGTGAAAAATCGTGTGAAGTTTCCTCCAAACCTGACTTAAACTGAGGAAGTGGTTTTGCAGACAGACAGACATTAGCTTCATTTATAGATATAACACAATATATGATCACACATTCAACTCAATATAAATTAAGAAACTGTTATGTAAATTTCGTGTAAATGTTTTGTAAACGACAACATGTCGTGTTGTGTTTGGATTTTCATATCTATTATTTATATTTCCATATTCATATTACTGTTTCAAAGTTTAAACCAATAAAATATGTTGTTATTTATTTAAAATAACATTTAGAAATTTCTAGAATTAGGTAGATCAATCATATGTTTATAAATAATTTGTATGGCGGCCTGGTGTCTAGACGACGAGTCTCTTGCAAAAACAGATATGCACAGAGTACTCCGGAACTCTGTGGAAGTTACGCGATTGTTCGAGAAAATTAGGCCTACTAGTATATAAAACAGACGGCGACGCGAGGTAGAAGAGAAGAGTCAGTCATTAGTATTTATTTCGATTCAAGAGATATTGTCTTTGTTCGAGAACTTTTCAACGTTTGCTGTGTGTTTATTCAACTTGAATTTGTGACTAGAGCTAGACCTACAGAAGCTGTGATTTTGTTTCGTCAATCTTTGCGATTCATTCGAATTACTGGTTATACTAAAAATCAACACGTACAGAACTTTTTAGGGGAGACCGGGAAAATTGGAAGGCGATAGATAAGTTTGAGACGTTCATCGGAGGCATCGTAAAGGGAACTTGTCGAATTTATTGAACTGTGAATTGTTTCTGGACCTCTCCATTCAAACTTCGGTATTTCTTCGTGGGACCAAATTCACACCCTAGACCGGAATTTTGGATTTCTGATCTGAACTTTTGGACTTTCATTCTAGATCATTATATTGGACACAGGCCAGTACCATTTTGTATCGTAATTAACTTTGAAGGTTGAAACCAGTACTATTTTCTATTGTAATTAATTTTGAATGTTGAAACTGAATATCTGTCATTGTTATTATATAATTTATGTTGTATCTGTCATATATATATTAGCTTATTGTAATAAATTATACAAGCTGTTATCTGTGTCTTTCTGTTGCGTTCAGTCTACATAAAACATAAAAAAACGTAACAGAAACATTACAGGCATTCGTAATTCGTAATGTTTCTTTAAAAAATTACATAGATCTCTCTATACTACATACGAGGCCCGGCATGGCCTAGCGCGACAAAACATGCTCGCCCTCCCAGCCGTGGGGGCGTTATAATGTAACGCTCAATCCCACTATTCGTTGGTAAAAGAGTAGCCCAAGAGTAGGCGGTGGGTGGTGATGGGTAGCTGCCTTCCCTCTAGTCTTGCACTGCTAAATTAGTTTAGCTCGAGTAGCTTTGTGCGAAATTCCAAAACAAACAAACAAACTTTTCTACACACAGGTTTTCCACCGAAATATATCTCTCACGAATATTCGTAAATTAATGTGTTCTGTTTCAATTGTGACAGTTTCAGCTTTAGGAAGATGTTCAGAGCGCAGTTAATGTATATTATCATTACAGCCCTCACGTGAAACTATAGTTTGTGCGTTATTCATATTCGAACGTATTGCGTGTGAGAAAAATATTTCTCTCCATGTCTCAGTTTAAATCAAATTCACTTATTTGAAAAGCATAGCCTTGTGTAAATATAATAATGCTTAGAGGATCTGTTTATTTATCTATAATTACATGCAAATTTTGAGTCTCTACAGACAGACAGGTCTCTCTTGTTAACATTCAGGAACTAATTTCTACTTTCACCGTGTTTACTCTTGAAATAAATGCGCAGCAAATCATCAAAATTAGTACCAACTACCATGACAATGTATTATCTTTTAAGCAACCTAGTTAAAGGTATTTTCTTGGGAAAATTATATGGACTATTTCTTTGTTAGCTAACGCATTAACATGTTTAGTACAAAAACGAATCCACTGATAATATACTAGAATTATAAAAAAAAAAAACATCGAGTTTAATCACAACATAAATATCTAACTATTTTTCTCTCCGTCTTGTTAAATTAGGGTTTCTTAGAATAAAAAGCAGTGTTTGTATTTAAACACAAAGGTACACAAAAGAATATCTGACTACCACGAGTATCCAAACCAGGAAGAATTTTAGTGGTATAAGTCCACAGATATACCGCTGTGCCACTGAGGGGTATAAAAAGTAATATTCCGAATAAGCCTAACATTGTTATGTATACCATTTCCTTAAGAATTTCTAAAAGTGTTGAACTGAACCTAAACATAAATTTAATCATAGCAGTGAAGAAATTCATTAGACAGTCTAGAATTTGATTATTTAGAAATGACATTCTGGCAATGTTATAATAATTTGTAGAGTGTAGACAGATGAAAACGTGTGTATGTTTATAAATAGGTGTAAGCGTATATAAGGATTGATATTTCGCATAAAGTTACACAAGGGCTACATGCGTTAGCCGTCCTTAATTTAGTAGTGAAAGCTCAGAGGAAAGTCAACTCGTCATCCCCACCCACCACTATCTCTTAGGCTGCTCTTGGAATTCATCGACACATAATAACGCCCCCAGGGGCGATTGTTTGTTTGTTTTTGAATTTCGCGCTAAGCTATACGAGGACTATCTGCGCTAGCCGTCCCTAATTTAGCAGTGTAAAACTGGAAGAAAGGCAGCTAGCCATCCTCACCCACCGCCAGCTCCTGGGCTACTCTTTTACCAACGAATAGTTGGATTGACCGTCATATTATAACGTTCCAAGGCTGAAATGGCGAGTATGTTTGGGGAGAAGGAGATTCGAAAATTACGAGTCAAGCGCCCTAACCGCCTGGCTGTGGATATCTCTAATACAAAAATTATAAATCCTCGATCTTAACGTTTGTTTATAATCTGAGTGGACAAATATTTTGCATCGAATAGAGTTGTTACGTACCTTTTCCAAAAGCGATCAATTTTTTGGTGACGTCACACTTCCCATGTAACGACAAATAAAGTCAAAATGTAATTATAATATACGTGACTCCACAGCGATGTTAAATCGGCTTTGGTTATCACGTGACTTGCTGATTCGCCTATCTAAACATTTAAACATACAATAATATCGAACTAGGTGTGCTCGAACTTGGGTCTTAAGTGTTGGCTATATGGACCTTGAATCATAGAATGCATTATCAAAGATGGAGTTTCATGCTCTTTTTGTACACAGTATTATCTCAAGTAAAAAAACAACAAAAAAGTTAATTGAAGATAACACTTTACATAATTGGGTGTTAAAAGGATTTTGTAATTTTGAACATGCTATTTATTATATATTTCGTTTTCTAAAATTTTGAGGTTTTTATGTAATTGAGGGTATTTTTCCTTATCATCCAAATTCTTAATCTCGTAAATTATTGAGGTAAAGCACATTAAATAACCAAAGAGTTCAAAAAACATAAATTTTATAATACAACTTTTGTTTTGCTAATTACAAAACGAAATTTCTGTTTTAGATAGGTCTGTAACAGTATTTTTCTAATCATATCCAACTTACATGCTGAAACGAATAAATGGCTTAAAATACAGTATTTGTAGAGTTTATTTAAGTTTGTTTTTTTCTTATAGCAAAGCCACATCTGGTTTATATGCTGTGTCCCCCGAGGATAATCGTTCCCCCTGATTTTAGCATTGTAAATCTGTAGACTTACCACTGTCTCAGCGAGGGAAGTTGATTTAAGACACTCAAACAAAAAAATGGTATTTAAATTTTGTTAACTTTATCAATTTCAGTTCAGACCTGCTTATTGATGTCTGTACGATCGTATTTTACATAGCACTGAAAAACAAAAAACTTGTCGGTACACATGGGCTGCCCTATTTACAAAACTAAATTATGTGTGTATATATATGTATATATATACTCTATATAATTTCAAAGTCACATTTTATCATTCAAATATCTATCGAATGTTCCATAACTTTACTGCTTCCAGATTTGAAGACAACTTATTCTAAAAGCCAACTATTCTTTCAGAAAAATATGTTGTCTTAGCTGAAGATGACTCTTTTACCCTAAGATATTTTTTCTCTTGGTTAAGCAATGTTGACTATCAAACAATATTTATATTTTTTTGTCAAATAAGTTTGCAAAGCTTTTTCTCTCAGATTTTCAGAAACCTTTTACCACCACTGATGTAAAACTATTGGACCTATAATTACTGGGATAATGTTCATCGCTTCCCTTGAAAAGAGGGGTAGAAGGATAAGATTAGTAAGCTTCCAATCCTCTACTATCTGTTAATTATTCAAGACTTACAAAAAATTTTAACATTTAGCTCACATATTCAATCCTTAACCTTCTCTAAAATATTATCTAGCTCTGGAATCTTATTCTTTTAACTTCCAATTTTCATTTTTAAATAAGCTCAAAATTAATGCAATTGTCTCTGTCTAGTAACTCTTCGAAACAAGAAATGTTGCCTAAATCTTCGTTAATAAAAATTGAAGAAAAAGTAGCCTTTAATGACCCAGTCAGCTCATAATCATCAGATATATGGCTTCCTTTACCATCCTTTAAAGACTTTACTCCAATAATAACATTTTACATACATTTATTCTATTTAAAGAAATGATTACTGTTATTGTTTTGCGTTTCCAGCCAACCTTTTACATAAATACGATCTGATGTCCTAACTTCCTGTTTCTCCAACACTCTTGATATTCTATAATTTTCCAAATATCCTGTCATACCAGTCAATTTAAATTTCCTAAATATATGATGCTATCCTTTAATTTTATCTCGTAAACTCTCTGTGAACCAATCTGGTATTTTACTTGCAGACACCATTTTCTTTCTACAAGGAATATTTTGGTTCGAATATTTAAAAATCTATCTTCAAAAATTTTCCACATCTGATCAGTGTCTCCACATAACTCAAATGCTTAATTCACAATAGATACTTTATGAGACATCCATACAAAATGGATTTTTTTTTAATTTGCGACCAAAGTATCGTTATCCCTTATCTTTATGTGAAGCAAAATATCAAACCTAAGCCTAATAGAACAATAATTACTTGCATCAAGATGATCTCTAATTTCCACCCTCTCAACCATTTCTAAATTAGAAATTAACAGTAAATCTCAAATGGCATTGTTCCTCATAGGTTACCTAATGAATTGGTGCAAACAAAACCTTATAACAAATATTTTCAGCTTGAATATGAGGTAATTCACGTTTTACATATAAACCCACTCCTTCTACTCATTTCAGTATTCTATCCCTATTATATAACATATAACCCTGTAATTCAAAGAAATTTCTGTAATCGTAGTTGTTTTCATTTAAGTTTCAGTTATTCCGACTTATTAAAATGTATTTCATTTTGTTTCTTATACCAGTATTACAATAATAACAGTTTAGCTTACCGTTGAAACTACTTCTGTAATTTGTTCCTACACCATACTTTTCTTCACATTTTATTTTTTCTTCATTAAGTTTATTTTGGTCCTCCTTACTATCCATTCCTAATTTAAAACTGCTATCACAATTGAATTAATAATCCTTGAGAGAAAGTCAATTCTTGAAATGTGAACCATCCATTCAAAAAGGTCCTCTTTTCACATTGAACTGATCCTATAATTAACCCAATGTGCTCGTTCTTAAAATGTTAACATTAGCCTAACTTTCAGCCTTAATAACAGATAGTTTTATCCCCGCAATTCAATCTCGGTAGAATTCCTGAATTAATGATATTATTATTACGTTTTCCTTTAAACGTTTTCACAAATTCCTTGAATTTATCAATTAACTCTCCTGTTCTATCTTTTCCTACATTAGAAATTACTATTTATGCAACAATGACTGAATTAGATTCCTAGTTTACCCCTGAAGAAAAAAAGGTTCACCTTTGTATCAAGACTATTTGATTTAGTGACAACACCTTTTACTACATAATCTGCTCCTGGATAGAAGAACCCAGTTCTTTTCTCCTCTTTCACTCCACAAACTATCCTATCCATAAGACACACTAGAAAATCTCCTATAACCTCCTTAAGTTTTTCATTTGTATCCTTCTCTGTCCCTTTTCTTATCTTTCTCTTCCACAGTTCCTCATTTCCTCAAGGTCTCAGCTGAAATCTGTTACTTTATAGCACCTGGTTATTATAATTAAATCCATTATTTCTACGCTAACAATACTGTTTCTAACTTCCTAAAAGACAATTTAGCTACTGTAACATTTACATGTAAAAGCTCAGGCCCTCTTGAAATCCTGTTGCCATTTTTGCCTCAGATAACTCTACTGTTTTATTTAGGATAGACCTCAATTTCTCATCCAACCTGCAAATTGCATATCTTCACTACTAGCTTCCTTAAAAGTACATACCAGTCCTGAGTGCCATATAAAATCTACACCTTGAATTCACTGCACCTACAAACGTGAATGATTAACACTTCTTCCTTTCACACTATCAGGATAATCTGTCGTATCTGTTGGGACAAAAATCTTTCAGTATAATACATTATATAATTTATAAAATCAAAGGAAAAAATCACTTTCACCGCCAAGACAATTACTTGTAAAGACGTATTCCACAGAATAAAATTCAATTAAAGTCCAGAGTAAATTCCAAATTATCTTTAAAGGATTAGACAACAAAAAGTTAAAAGCGTGGATGTTCTGTCCTTTACTGACAGAAATATCGTTTTATTTAATATTATCTAACTCTAAAATAAGATGTATATTGCATTCATATTAATACAATATAATGAGCCAGTACTGACTTATTTTACAGATAACTTGAGCTTTTGGTAAAAACAAACACATTCAATGATTAGAATATTATCTCATTCGTACAGATATACTAATTTTCTTAACGAATCAATATTCAGAATTTTAAATAATGGCCACAGTTTCACTCTTTTTAATCACATCCAAATGTTGGAACTTCGTTTAATAAATTTAAGTGCATGCACTCTATTAACCACATCACAGTATTGGAAATTAATACGATACGCTTAAGAGCATGCACTCTATTATTATCTCTTTACTGTTGCTACACAATGGGTTACTTACTCTCTGTTCATCGACAAAACTTTTGATTTTAGCGTTGTTAGTCTGTAAACTTATTGTTCATTCACCAGGGTACTTATTTTGTCTATTTATGGCACTTTGCCCGGACTGGATTATTTAATATTAATTTAAGTAATTTAACATTATCTTATCTATTAAATATATATTCTCTGGATTGGAGTATTTCCTGTATGTGTGTGTGTTTTCAAATAGAAAGACACATTGGGCTATTTGATGAGTCCACCAGGAGGAATTGAATTACTGATTTTAGTGTTTTAAATCCGTAGACTTACCGCTGTATCAGTGGGAGAAGGAGTATTTACTGTGGACTGAAAGACGCAAAATCGTGTCCAAGGTCCGTTACCCAAACTGGATTATTTATTTATCCTTAACTAATCGGTTTAATATTATTTCATCCACTAACCCGGATTTAAGTAATAACTCTCAACTGAGGGTTCCAAAATTATTTTATTATTTCAAGGTGCAGATTTCGGAGTGGAGAAGTTTGGATATTTTGCGAAGAAAGAGCACATAGTGTCTAGAGAATATGTTGTATTATATTCCTTTGTAAATCTTGTTTTATGAGGACAAATATGCATAATTTGCTTTCTGCACTATGTTGTCTATCACAGAAGTCTTTTGTTTGTGTGTTTCGCTTATACACGCAAAACTACATGAGAGCAAGTTGCGCATGCTGTCCAAAGTTTTGAGCTATTACACTAGAAGGAATTTAGGGCAGCTATCTTTTGGGGTGATATAATAGAAAAATACCAATTAACCATCACTGTTATAATATACGAGTTTGAACAGACCCAACTTGCAGCAAGCGTTTTTTCGTTGTTGTTTGTTTGTTTTTCGAATCAGAGAGATAGGTGGAATAAACTTTTACTTCCATATCCAGGTCGCAACGATCGAACCCTGAAATGTAGCATTATATGTCCCATATATATGGTAAATATTCCTTCAACACGTAGCGTGGCATAAACTATAATATTTTTCAATTTTGGTGTAAAGTCAGTAAGTTTGGGATAATTCTTTTATCGACTATTTCTTTATAACAAAGTATATATGCATATAAGAAACACGTGCATTACACCTATTATCTCACAGTATGCTATTTCAGATGAGCACGACTGTATCTAGACAAGTGTTTGTAGTTAATATTTATAAATGAAAAGATGCTTAATTACACATTTTTTGTCATAAAAGATATTATGATGAGTTCGCTCGTTATGGTTTTGTTTCAAGATATTTTTGGTTTTTCTGTTCTCGTATATTCAAACCCTAATGAATGAGAGTATATTGTAGAACAAAAACACTGATTTTTTCATACAGTTTATTATAATTTAAATAAGTACTAACATTTTATCTCAGAGTATGTAAAACAAACCCTCTGAATGAATGAACAAGAACATCTAGTATGTATGTATACATACACACATATATATATATACATACATTTGGGTCGCCAGTTCGTCGCATTTATTACATAAAATATTCAGTTCATAAAATGCACTTCCTAGAAACGATCATTTGAATTTGAGTGGAATTGACTTATGTGTTTGCCGAATACCGACAGAGCTATCGTTAATCTTCACTATTTTCTGTTTAGTTCAAAAACTGACCAATTAAAACGCAATTTGAAAAAATTTAACATAGACCATAAAGAGATCAAAGATAAGAGAAACAGTTTTAAATATTTTTACTGTGATGAACACTTAGACATGTGTTAGAGTATTAAGTGTAGGTTAAAGAAAGTTATTTGTATCCTGTAGCGACTCTCTTAATCATTGGATCGTTATTAAACCAAAAACCACGTCGTCTACAGTCTATATGTGTGTGCGTGTATATATGCAAACCAAATCACATACAAGTTTCAACGTGTTGCAAGCTATATTTTTAAATGTTAATATTTTATTCACTATAGGGATTTTATGAAGTCTATAAGTCTCAATTACGTTTACCTCTTTGTGAAGGTAACAGTACAGTATAAAAATGTCAAACTAAATAAGTTAAATTAATTAATCAATTAGAGAGCTCTAGTTAAACACTCAGAGTTAATGAGCCTGCCTGTCAGAAATCGAGTTAGTAACTTTGTCAATCAGTATGTTATTATCGATGAATTAGCGAAAACATTTTGCAAATTAGACGTCTGTTAAGCTTTGAAATTTCTGTTGAATCGTTGCTTACAAAGTTAGGTCTATCAGTGAACACAGCCTGTAAAAACATTATTGAAAAAATAATTATTTTTTATCATTAGACGCTCTGAACTTCACATTATATTTTATAAAATAACCCTGAAGAATATAACATGTTATAGCCCTTAATGATTTCAGTGAAAATAACATAGAACTTTGACTAAATTTAAAGCTGACACAATCGCAAAGTGCGATAAAAACTGCTTAAGTTCATACAATAAAGAATGGAAGAACAAAAATAAAGCATTAAAACAAGACTGAAAAAAAAAACATTCAAACACCAACCTGGTAACTATGACACCAATTCAATAATTGTTTTTTCTAATATAACAGTCTGCAATGGTGTGTGTATATATATATATAGATAGATTCTTTATTACTGCCCAACCTGTAAATCCACCTAGCAATCAACTCTCTTTTACTACCATAGTGGAATAGCTCTACAGTTTAGGAGTTTTTCCTTCTTTCAGGTATAATATTTGGTCATTTTCAGGCTTCAATAAACGTAAACACCAAAAAGCATTGTTTTTAAATATTACGATAGTGTCAGAATCTGTCAAAATACCAGTGAGGTGGTGGCGCCTCATAGCGTTTGGAAACCACTACTCCTGTATTAAAGTACCCAACTCTTGAAGATTTATTCATATTAGATACAAATGTCGCTGACTATGTAGTGGAAGAAGTATTATTACCAGCATAAAATGGAACAAAAAATGTGTCTGCCTTCTATAGTGAGGTAATGAATGCAACAGAGAGGAAGTGTTGTACAATTCAAAACAACGTTCTAAGTGTTATTTGAACTCTCAGACGTTCCCATCAATACTTTGTATAAAAACCTCTACAGCACAGAGAGAACATGCAATATTGAAGTAATTAGCTTATTTTCGTAACTCAGAAGGCCAAACAACAAGATGGCGTCAGAATCTTCAGAAGAACAACTTTTAACATCGTGTATCGCCCTTTGACGAAACCACGTGAACTCTGGTGCTTTTTCCCAAACACTGTGTCTTCATAAAATTGTAAATACAGTGAAAACAAAGGATAAATACGACCAACCTTTAGAACAATAAAGTATATTCCAAGATAATGAAGGACTAATGTGAGCTAGCACTCAAGTTAAATTTGCTTAGGTAAAAGATATGAACATGAAACCAATTATTTAGTGGACCAATAATAATGCAGAAAATCAGTCGCTCCATACAGCCCAAAGACAAAAAATATTCTTAGTACAATAGGATTTATTAAGCCAATAATAGAGCTTATTATGTTGGAAATAAAAATATCATTGAATAAAAACAACAACCACAGTGTATGTTTCTAATTTCTTTACATATAGAAGCATCTCATCATCTCCAAAACCTTCCAACAGCTGAACACTTAGATGCTATGAATAAACATGTTGTTCATAGAATTATAAATTATCTTTAAATACAGCGTTACGTAGTAGTCCTTCATTTTTATTAATTAATATATTTACATTTTATGTATTTTTCCTCTGTCATTCAATACAGCTGCTTTGAATTTTTATTTGAAATACCAGCCCGCTTCCTTTATTAATTAATCTAAACATGGAAACGACTTTTAGATAAAGCACTGTCAGCCAAACGTTCTGATACCAGTGTCATTTTTCCCTTATTGGCTTTTTCACTTAAAATTTCTCTCATTGTGTTGAAATGACTGACGGTGCACAGTGTTTAGGCTTTTATTACAATAGCTGTTGTATATAAGTCATTGTCTCAGTGTATAAACATGTTGATAAGGTGTTTTGCCAACAGACACTAACAGTTATATGTTTAACTGTAATTTCGTTGTCTGGCAAAAAAGAGTAAAACAGCCAGAGGTTCGAAAGATTAAGGAGTCCTGTATTGTGTGAATTATTCGTTTAGCCTATTAAGAATTATAGTTAGAGAATTGTAATTGTTGTATTGATCTTCAAAGTCGGTTGCTGTTTCTTTCTGTTTTCCTGCTTAACTGCTTTAATTTTTCTTTTAATTTTTCAGTCAAGATTATTTTGAGGAGCTCAAAGTTTTGAAATTTCAGATGCGTAGTTTGTAAAAGTTCATCACCAGGGTTATTTTCGTACATTGTTGTAATACATTGTTTTTAGCCCTTTAATGTGTATTTCAGTATAATATCGGATTATGTTTAATGGCGTATACTTTTCATTTATTTTCAGAGTCTAACATGAAATTAAAACTGTTTCGTTGACAACGAATTCGCCTAAGCTTACATGTCCTAAAAGATGGATTAACTTTTGTACTTATTTCTGTACCATTTGATAGAAATTTTTGTTTCTCGTAATTAGAAAAAAAAACAAAAAACGATTGAGACTGGTTCCTAAACATTTTGTCTCCCAGTGATATAACGGTAACTCTTCGAATTTACAACGTTAACACCGTGGGTTTCGTTCCTCTCGGTGGACACAGCAGATAGCCCAATGTGGATTCGCTGTAAAACACACACACACACAATGAACTTTCGAACGCAAATCATAGAATGAATTAGTTTCTTTTATGATCCGGAGAAAGAAATCCACATATCTAACCCACGACTATGATTAAAACTTTAATACAGAGTTACTGTATTTACAGATATAAAGCTCCGACTTTATTCACAACTTTGGCAATTTTCCAATAAATTCTATCACCCTTTGCAATACTGTATATTACAGATAAGGTCTTAAAACCTCTTCCGAAGGACCGTTACAATTGAGAAACAAGTAAAACGAAATAAATAACAATGAATACAATGCAGCATTAATCATACACGTGCTTTATCAAAAGGTGTAAACATCATAAATATAAATTTGCAGGATACATTCTGATATGAAACACTATATTTATGTGTATATAATAGAAACAAAAGCTATCAAATGAATTCCAATGTTACTCGAAGTGTCTTAGTGAAATATTATATTATTAGCAACCAGTTTCTTGATATTTTCAGAAATATCTGAAAAGGCTAAAACTACAAATTATTAGCGTGAAATAAACAAATAAATTAAATAATAAACCAACTATGGATAAACATCAAAATAAAAGTTATAGGCAATTGTATACTCGGAGTAGTAACGAAACTGAGCGTTTCTCTGTTTCGCCATAACTACACACATAACGTTCCAAAAAATACTGGCTAAAGGAAATCATGAGTATCTTTGTTTAAATTATTCACCTCGTAGAATATTGGGACGCCTGATGTGGAGGGTGAATAAGTTTATTGAAACAGTTATTTTGTTTTGGTTTAAATTTTGCGCAAAGCTACACGAAGGCTATCTGCTCTAGCCATCCCTAATTCGCTATTGAAAAAGTAAAAGGAAGACAGCTACTCATCAACGCCCACCGCAAACTCCAAGGATACTCTTTTATCAACGAATAGTAGGATTGACCGTCATATTATAATGCCCTCAAGGCTGCAATGGCGAGCATGTTTAGTGGCACTGGAATTCAAACCCGCAACGAAATTCTTAGTAATATTCTTGATGTGATACTTAAAATTATGCTCCCTGCTAGTACAGTGTTACGTCTACGGAATTCACCGCTAAAATCAGGGGTTCGATTCCATTCGATGGGCTCAGTAGATAGCCCGATGTGGCTTTGCTGTAAGAAAAACATACACACACTTAAAATCGTCTCAAATTCTTTGTTATTTAGAAACAACAATTTTTCTTCAAAATCCACAAAGAAAACTTTAACGTCGTATGCATAACCTACTAATAAAAAGTTGACCTGTGAAAACAGAAGAAAATCATATATTGATATATTTTAATGCCATAACCGTAACCCGCCATAAAACAAACTTTGAATTTGCAGCTGTGAAATTCTTCCTAGAAAAAAATAACAAAATCTTTTGAAGCTCATATTTAATTGATTTTTTGTTTTAGGAGGTTTACTTTAAGTTCTAGATAATTGTGTACTTTACTTATAAAACAATAGTAATGGGTTACGTGGGAAATAAAACATTTGATATATTACTATTGTGTTTTAATAGAGGGTTTGTAGTTATTTAAAACCATCGTAGAAGCGATTTGTGAGTGATTATTTTGCAATTTGGAGTATTTTTACCAAACACTGACGACATCTGTCAACTAATCAATAACAAGAATCCTGTGAATGGAATATCTTTTAAAAAAAATCCATTTTTGGATGTTTTCTGATAATACCCTAAGACAGATATGTAAGCATTGATTTTTGTTACAAACCCATTAACTCTCACAAATACTTTTAAGATCTTTACGGCATTCTAATTACACAAGGTTCAACATTCCTTGAATGTAACTTAAACATTATATGCTTTGTCGCTGTACTCGAGGAGATAGAAAAAAGATTAAGGGTTCAGGTAGTATTAATACCATAAAAAAAGTTCAGATTTTAAGAAATAACATTCAAGGAGCTCAGAAAATTTGTAGTTCTGTTAAGGTCAAAGCTACGCAATGGAAGCTATGCTATGCTCACCACAGGTATGAAAACCTAATTTTTAATGCTGTTAGCACGAATATTTATCGCTGAGCCATTGAGGAAGGTCTTCTTAGAACTCATTGCTCAAGGCAAACGTTTATTTAAAATATAATGAACAACAATCTAAGGCACTTAAGGAAACAGCTTATGAAAAAAACACCTGAAACTTATCTGTTAAACGGAATAAAATTGTATAGATTGACAGCTCACTACCAAACTTACCTCACGAATCTATTCAGTGATATACCTATGCAAGCAAATTAATAGTGATTTGATTCGAAAAGTAGTCGGGGTTTTACTGGTAATATTTTATGTTAATGTCTAATATAAGTGCAATTATGTGCATAATTTATAATCAGGTACATAGTGCAACTACAATAAGAGTCAAACACATAAAAAAACGAGGTTTCTGACCAAATGAAAGATAAAATATTTATTATTATTATTATTATTATTATTACGATAACATAGATACCAGCCCTAAGACAGTTTGTAACAGTATTACCAAAACTAGTCGACTGTTACTAACAATTGAAATTTTAAGCTGTGTACATAATTATTTGTGTAACATACCATGAAACGTGTGCCCGAGAAACTAAAACTTGAAGATTACATAAGTATCATGTGTAACACTTAGCTTCATCAAGTAATCAGTACAAATTTAGTAATTCAATAATCTCCGTTTTTACGTTTTGATCGTAAGAGGAATTATTATGGATTGTTATGAATTTCGCGAAAAGTTACACGAGGACCATCTACGTTATTCGTCCCTAAATTAGCATTAAAAGAATAGAGGGAAGACAACTAGTCATCACTGTCCACCGCGAATTGTTGGGCTACTCTTTTACTAACAAATAGTGAGAATGACCGTCACATTATAACGCTCCCACTTACGACTGAAAAGGCGATCATATTTGGTGAGACGAAAATTAGAATCCGTGACCCGTAAATTACGGGAAGGTCATGTGCCCAAACACCTGACGTAGCCAGGCTATACTCTGTGTTTTTATTTAGCAAAGCCTGAAGAAGCTATGTGCTGTATCCATCGAGAAGAATCGAACCTCTGATTGAAACGTTGTAATTCTGCAGACCTACCACTGTCCCGAGTAAGAAAAAGTAAAACGTTTTCAGGACAAATGTTTCAGTCATTAATAAATATTCAATGAGATTGAAAGATAATCGAAATTTAAAGAAAATGTAAATCTACATAGAAATACAAAATCAGCAAATTTTAATACTAAATGTGAGCAGTTTCAAGTTTTGATTTCTAAATGATTTTACTGTTGCATATAACTTTATTCATATCTTTCTCGTAGCTATTTACTTCTATTATTTATATATTTTATCATGATTATTTTTAATTTTCATCTTTCCCAAATACCTCTGAAAAGTGTCACCATCATCATGAAACCGGTTACTAATGATGTCTTTTAGTAAAACACTTTTAACAAATTAGAAATAATGCGAAACTCTTGTTTTTTATTATTTTACATACTTCGTTGGTGAGTCTTCATATTTATTGTTTTCGATATACATATGTATACATATAACACGTTGATGTAAATAAACATAACTGTTTAAATAATGTTTATGTTTTTATCATACATCAATGTTTACATACAAAACTATTTATCAGGCAAATATGTTGTTAATTTATTAAACATTAGATCTTTGCCCATTTTACAGATTATTTTCCTCAAAGTTTTTCCTCCCTATAAATTATTGCTGTTTAGATCTCTCTCTCGTTTCATTTTACGATACTTCAATTTTCAATCGAAAATAAAGATCAATATCTAAACATAGGTTTAAACTCTTGAAATTTTCTAAATTTGATGCATTAACTGCACGTGAGTGTAACTGTAGAAGTGCACGTGTAAAATTAGGCCGTAAAATGTTGTTTTCAACACGCTATCGCACGATCGATTATAATATTTTTTTTTACATTTTGTAAACTTTGGTACTTGACACATTCTACTTAAAAGAGTTATAATTATTAGGAACGAATAAGAGAATAAAGTTAGTTGAAAAACGTCTTTGGTAAAGGCGTACATAGTCTTCATGCAATTTCAAGGTATCTGAGTTATGTATCAGTTCTTTATCAATTAACTTACAAATCTCCAGTGGGACAGTATGTCTGGTCTCTGAATGTGAACAATTCTGAAAACGGATCAGACAGGCCAGACAAGACAAGGAATGGAATGGATTTGGTTGTGGTAAGATAAATGATGAAAGGATATGGCACAGAATATAATAGGGTGGAGTGAACTAGAACAGGGCAGAATATAGTGTATATTAGGACTTGGTAACGTATGGTGGGGGAAGAAGTGTTGAGCAAAATATCGAACAGGATTGAGTTTGGTAAGAAAAAATGTCATTGGGTGTTGTAATGCAAAACAAGAGGGTAGAGTTACTTTGGAAAAATATACGGTTAGTTACAAAAAGAGTGTGTATTTTTATTAATAATATAGGAGTATAACGTGAAATTCACACACGCAATCAAAATATACATTTTGATTTATAAGGTGTCTCCTCATAAATGTTCAGATTATTAGATATTCCACATTTTTATATAAGTAAGTATATTACACTTTCATGAAATGTGATTAGAGGTAGAAGTACACTTGAACATTCACTGAAGTTAACTTAGAATGATACTAGTAACCGCAACTCAAGCCGATACAACAAGAATAAAAGTATATTACTTAAAATACAATTGATGTTTATTTGTAAAATAAATAATAACTTGTAAATATCAATTCTAGAGGTTACTAACGCTAAAATCTGGTTTTGACACCTGCGATTGGCACATTACAAGTAGCTAGATATGTAGGAAGCTCTTTGCCTACCAACAAACAAGTATCAGTTATATCTCAAACGTGCAATCTGCCAAGACAATGATTATGGGAATAGTGTAAGCTTTTGTGCTGCCATCTATTAATGTAAATTCAAAATCTAAATTTAAAAACTAAGCAAAGAAACTTCCAAGATTCAAAATGTTCAAGCAACTTTTAAGCTCACTATAAATCAATAAAAAATGGATAAGTTCATTTCGCGAGTTTACGGATTAACAGAGCTTTAGTTATTTGTCAAGGAAATTTTTCTGTTATATAACCTTTTAAAAAGTAACAATATCGTAGCTTTTATTGTTGATTTACATCTCTTCCATGTTATATGAAAAAAAAAATATATATATATGTTATTACTCGTACAGTTTGGGAATTTTATTTTACATTTTTCATATATTTAAAGTTTTATCAACGTTTCTCCAATTCTACAGTATTACGTTTTATTAGACCACGTGGTAATATTGCGTATTAACTTGTTGCAAAGAAACAAACATCATGCACGTTTATGAATCACATGAAATTATAAACTTTTTGTTTGTTTGTTAATAAGCCTGAAGTTACACAATGGCCAAGTGCGTAAGGTGCCCAACTCGTTATTTGAGGCATACGAGTTCGAATACCCGTTACATCAAACATGCTCGTCCTCTCAGCCATGGGCGCGTTATAAGGTGATAGTCAACCCCACTATTCGTTGATAAAAGAGTAGCCCAAGAGTTGGCAGTAGATGGTGATGACTAGCTGTCTTCCCTCTAGTCTTACACTGCTAAATTACGTAGCTCTCGTGTAGCTTTGAACGAAATTCAAAAAACAAGCAAGCATACTTATCAAGGGTATCATTATTAGCACTACCTTGGTTGAGGGCGTAATAATAGTACAATGGTTGAAATACTTAGTATTTCAAGAATAAAAATCATAAAGGGGCTGTGCAACTTCCTTGAGAAAACAATATTTTTTATTGGGAGAACCAGATGCAACTAAAGTATGGTTCCTATTTTCTTAAATCGCTAATAATATGAAGTAAATATATCAGCTCAGAACATATATTCTTATAATAGGCGGTTTTATATAGAAGAGTTCAAACTGACAACGTTTTGCCGATTTTGTGTAGCTTAATCATTATTATATATATAATGTAATACATCAATTACCATTACATAAATAATAAGTTCGAACATAGTTGTGAAGGTTTCCAAAATATGACAGGTGTGACAAGCCACCATTTACTTAAGCAGTTCAAAAATTTCTTTTTTGCGTATTTAAAGAGTTAAAAATAGGGTCTCGACACGTATTGTAGCCACAGGATGGAGAGCCCATTATGTGCTTAACAATACATTAAAGCTCCTCTATCCATTTTTCTAGATTACAACTATATCATAAAAATAAATCTTATATAATTTACTTTAAAATTTATAAAGTCTCTTCACAGACGTTCCGGGAGATAGATCATAAAATTTGTTTTCAAATGTAAAAAATATTGGATACGTAATGGACTTACTATTATATATTTATTTTAATATATATATCTATTTCAGTTCAAAATATATTTAGAAATTCATGTAACATCTTTGTTAACCTGTTGATGACCTGAGAAGGTCAAAATGTTGTTCTGTACTTTATTTTAATTGAAGTGTTAAAACCCATACCAGTCGTCTCGAGAATACATTTTTTTTTACTTTAAGGGGCTTTCTCGTTATCATGAATATAACTTATATTATTAAATGTTTATTACGAAAGTCCCGCTTGTTCATTAAATTTCCAGAAAATTCTCGAGAGTTAGAATCAACAATATATGTTTTACGTTATTGCCAGCTGAACTTTCGAGAACCTCACCTAAAGTTTATAAATCGACTCGTCAAGAGATAGTTTTAAGAATATCGTTGGTTTGTTACAGTCAGTATTCTATTAGCTATAACTGTGATAAACGCTTATTAATCGGAAAACTACATATATTTGACAAGAAACGTTTATATATTGCGAACATTACAAACCGTTCAATTTCAAAGGATTAACTTCAGGCATTAGTATTTCTGCGAGGATATTAGATATCTTTCTCGGTGAAAAGTTAGCTTCTAAACCGAGTAAAGCCAGCCAAGAATAGAGCTAGCTAGCTTCCCGTCAAATGAATTGTACCGATTTATCAACACAGAATTAATTCGTTCATCGTGAACTGTCGATAAAGTTTCCAGTTCCAAACCAGATGGAAGACTTATTATTGTTTGTAAATTTGTGAAACTTTTGTATATAAATCACTGTATGTAATAAACGTTATTACAAGTTTTATTATTGTTTGCATATTAAAACATATTTGTGCAAAGAAAGAAATTTGTGTGTATCAACTTCGTTCGTAAATATCACAAATTTGATACATATCGGCATTTAATTAACTTCCAGATTAAAACAAAAATTTCCGGCTATTTGATATCGTAATACGTAACATAATAAATAAAAGACTCGTCCGAGATAGATTATAGCGTGTAACAAATAATAATGTCTTATTTTCTAAAACTCGGCCCGGCATGGCCAAGCGCGTTAAGGCTTGTGCTTCGTAATCCAAAGGTCGCAGCTTCGCGCCCAAGTCGCGCCAAACATGCTCGCCCTCCCAGCCGTGGGGGCGTTATAATGTTACGGTGAGTCCCACTATTCGTTGGTACAAGAGTAGCCAAAGAGTTGGCGGTGGGTGGTGATGACTAGCTGCCTTCCCTCAGCAGTCTTACACTACTAAATTAGGGACGACTTGATTCAGTGGGTTAAAAACCTGTTGAAGAATCCGCAAGTGATGGCGGCCATATGTTCCTTGATAGAATCGAGAGGTGAATGAATGATTTTTTAAAACCAGCTTTTTTCAAGAAATATTTAGCTTTACACAAAGGTTTCGTTACACAATAAAATGATATCACTTTTAAAAATTGATATTTCATACTTAATCCGCGTTGAGAGCTTCTCTGACAAACAATCAGAGTCCAGCGAAATGAGCATAAAAACCGTATCTATCTTAGCATCATAGAAATTGATAAATAATATTTCACTCGGAAACTAATTATGTCCTTTAACCATTTGGTAAGGTAATATTTACTATCTAATCTCAAAATAAAGAGGAATTTCTAAGAGTAACTGCGTTGTCGCCGCTGATGAATTCAGGTTTGACAACAAATTTTAGTTTTGTTAGTTTTAAAGTAACGCATGAAAAACAACAGTTTCGAAGATATTTATAGAAATTCCAACATTAATAAAAATTCCATAGTCTCGAATAAGTGCGCATCTCCTGATAAAGAGTGGTGTCTATGTAGTGGCTTGCCAATCCTTCAAAAATGTTCATTGTGGTAAAACATGAAAAAATCACAATATTGGAATCAATAATGTTAAAATGGTTCTACGAAATAGTGTTATTTTACTACATATAAGAAACTTGGTCATTAAATCAACTGGAAATCGGCAAAAATAACACAGTAAACTAGAAATTACGTTAAATGAAGAGATGTGGAAGTTCGTAATCCAGGCTTTAATGTCCCTGATCACTTTAAGCTATATCCATTCCTGAAGTCTTGTATTGCATTATGCTAGCAACTTGGAACTTCCAGTATAAAATAAGCTTGCGTATT
Organism: Carcinoscorpius rotundicauda; assembly: GCA_011833715.1. NCBI lineage: Eukaryota > Metazoa > Arthropoda > Merostomata > Xiphosura > Limulidae > Carcinoscorpius > Carcinoscorpius rotundicauda. Next base: position 51,278,096 of record CM022399.1, on the reverse strand, counting down.
TGTTTTTCACAAACAAATTTGGACTGAAGAGAACGCATATACGTCTCAATACCTGTTTCCGTTATTTGTTCCATAGTAGTTCTTATACCAGTAAACTTCACGAAAACCTACTCGATGCCTATTGCTTCAAGACATCCGTGGTCCGTGGAACGATGGGGAGACTTCAACGAGACGATTGAAAAAAGAAAAATATTTTAAAATATAAATATTGAAGTACATTGCTTTACACTGCAATAGTGTACTTTACGACGTTAAAGCCAAGTGTGTTAAAGCGTTCGACTCGAAATCTAAGGGCCAGCCATGCTCGCCCTTCCAGCCGTGGGGAGTTATAAGTGACAGTCAATCCCACTATTCGTTGGTAAAACAGTAGTCCAAGAGTTGGGGGTGGGTGGTGATGACTAGCTGCCTTCCCTCTAGTATTACACCCCTAAATTAGGGACGGCTAGCGCAGATAGCCCTCGAGTAGCTTTGCGCTAAATTAAAAAAAACAGACAAACAATAACCCCTTCCGAAACTTACTCTGAATAGAGTTGAAACAGCAGACAATTAAGACACCTTGTAAGAGACAAACATTGGATTAAACCAACCAACTAACAATAAATTACTCAATATTCAGTTTCGAAATGTCATCGTGAGAATTCCAACATTTATTTCTGGGCAACCTAATAACATTACATAGCTTGCATTGACGTAGTGCACTCATGTTACACATCTAATAATATAAAACTGACCTTTAGTCTTCCCGGTCTTGGCTGTATTCTATTGGACTGCTATTTTCTAATATACAGTTTCATCATTATATATGTATACATATAACAATTTAGAAATAAATTATTAAACTTTTTTTTTCTTAAAATATAGAACTATAAATCTATAAGTAAAGCAAATAATTATTTCTTCTCGCTACGACCTTTGTACTCGGTTACACTGCACAACAATTTTTTTTTAAGTTTTGCTTCTTGAAAAATGTTTGCTGATTGTGACAGATACCTGGTGGGTATGCACAAATATAGTTTTGGTTTTGCTTCATCTCGTAGGAACTTTGAGAAATAGATAGCCAACTGTTCACCGACAATAACCTATTTAATTGCGTTTATGTTGCTAATGCGCTATTAAGTTCAACATAATTAAAGGTATTTTGCTCCTGATTTTCGTTTGTATTCAATGTCTGGTACATCACGTTGCAGCATCCAACAGTAGTCGGCCAGCATTGACAGATTCCAGTTGCTCTGATATCGTTTTTTCCATTGTAGCAATGTTCTGGTGAAACTAAAGATTTCGATGAAACGGTACGTGATGGGCAAATGTGGTATGATTTTCGTGATCAGCAACCAAAAATCTACAAGGAACACCCAACAGTGTTCAAGAAACAAAAACTTTGTTGCGCACTGTTATTGCTGGATATATTTTGCTAAGCCTTTTAAAATTTTGCACGTGGAAATTATCCATCAATTTTTCTTTAAGTTTTGTTTATATACTGTTAAATAACCAAAACAATCATAAATACCTATACTGATACATTAGAATTCCAGTGTTATCTATTAATCTTAGTAACTAAGATCTGTTTTGATTTACAAAAATATGAAACTTAGAGCAGACTAAAGTTAGGGTCCCTTATATACTCGTACTACAATATGTGACATTTGATTAACCAATCAACAGCTTAGAATGTCCTCAGATGGTTTTTCTCCATCATGTTAATCCGTGGAGCCCCCCAGTGGCTCAGCGGTATGTCTGCGGACTTACACGCTAAAATCCATGTTTCGATACCCGTGGTGGGCAGAGCACAGATAGCCAATTGTGTAGCTTTGTGCTTAATTCAAAACAACAACAATAATTCGTGGAAAGGCTACCACGTTCTTTTGAATCAAGGTTTTATGAAGGAAGGTTGTGTCTTCAGTCTGCTTGAAGTTTCATATTTATTAAAATCTAAATACATTAGAGTTCCACTATAATTTACTAAGTTTAGTAACTACCAAATGGTAGTACCTCATTTTCATTTATTTGTTTCATCGTCATTCACAACTCGATTCCATCAAGGAACATTGGGCCACAATCACTTGTGGATTCTTCAACAGGTTTTTAAGTGAGAAGGTTGTTAGCTCACTGCACTAAGCTGTCCCTAATTCAGTAGTGTAAGACTAGAGGAAAGGGTGGTCATCACCACCCACCGCCAACTCTTGGGCTACTATTTACTAACGAATAGTGGGATTGACCGTCACATTATAACTCCCCCACGGCTGAGAGGGCGAGGATGTTTGGCCCGACGCGGGCGCGAACCCGCTACCCTCGGATTACGAGTCGCACGCCTTAACGCGCTTGGCCATGCCGGGCCTATTTATTTGCTTATATTTATTTTTTATTTCATTTTTATATATTTATCTTTTTCTTATTATTTCTTGGGAGAGCAGTCACCTTCCCACAACTGTCTGTAGGCAGTGAAAGGTGAGGGGATACAGATGTGGGACGTTGTGAGCTTGAGCATCCACATCTCGATCTTCTAATTTCTATTTTTCTTATGAGAAACTAGCAAATTGAAGATTAAGACTAATAGATGGTGTATCCCCATCACAATTTGGGTCCTACTCCGCAGTCACTTCCAAAGTCTAGGCTACAATTTATAATCCCACATTATAGCTTCTATCCTAGGGTTCCTTTTCTTAATGTGCAGCGTATTTAAAAAGAAATTTTTTTTTAATTTCATGTTAATGTATTTTGGTTAATGGCTAGAATATTTTATAGGTATAATATAATTAATTTGAGGCTGAAATCTGCTGTTTTTAACGCAGTACTTCTTAATGATTTTGTTTGTTCATTTAACTTCGTGAAGATATTATTATTTAATTTCACTAAAATGTATATATATGAAATACACAGATCGATAAGATAAATAAATATATAGATGATTAATGGCCTAGAATGGCCAGGTGGGTTAATGGCTAGAATATTTTATAGGTATAATATAATTAATTTGAGGCTGAAATCTGCTGTTTTTAACGCAGTACTTCTTAATGATTTTGTTTGTTCATTTAACTTCGTGAAGATATTATTATTTAATTTCACTAAAATGTATATATATGAAATACACAGATCGATAAGATAAATAAATATATAGATGATTAATGGCCTAGAATGGCCAGGTGGGTTAAGGCGTTCGACTCGTAATTTGAGATTCGAGGATTCGAATACCAATCACACCAAACATGCTCGCCCTTTCAGCCGTGGGGGCTTTTTTATGTTACGGTGAATCCCACTATTTGTTGGTAAAAGAGTAACCCAAAAGTTGGTGGTGGGTGGTGATGACTAGCTGCCTTCCCTCTAGTCTTACACTGCTACATTAGGGACGGCTAGAGCAGATAGCCCTCGTGTTGTTTTGCGCGAAATTTTAAAAAATATCAAGCTTATTCATCTATCATCTGACATATACATCATATATTTCTAGACATCATGAAATCAAATCACCCAATTAAAGCACAAAGCAAAGCAAACTCCTACAAAATAATTGACAGAATAGGCCAAAGAACTCTGATTAACAACTTAACAGATTGAGTTTGTGGTCTGATTCACTGTTTGATACCATAAAGTTACCGTCAAAACGTTAATGGAATGCGTTTGTTACTTAGCACCCACAAACAAACAATGGCTCAAGAGCTTCGAACATTAGCTGAGATGCTTCAAATTTTCCCAATGAAACCGTCATGCCATAAAATTTTAAAGTATGTTCACTCTAAACGTTTAAAAACTGCCTTTTGAATACCGCATACTATCTCATGTACGAATAAATTAATTAATTACGGTAAATAGCTTACCGGAAGCTATCTCGCGATTCTATAGTATTCATGGAATGTGCCTGTCACTTAGCACCTACAGAATCGATATGCAGCAGCTGACATTTGACGAATCCAATTTTATCAGACCCACGTGTGCACAGAGAACGTTATATTCGAGACTTTTATTCTGATTGTTGTGACTTCTCTCTCGCTTTACCATATCAAATCAATTTCAAATAACTATTACCATTCAGCTGTTAGCGGAGAATTATATTTTACTAACTTTCATCAAGTCTGTAGAAAAATCTTTCTCAAAAAATTGGTTCGTGTGATTAGATATAAATAGTCTTTTCTGTTTTATATGACATCAATACAGTGTGTACAATTCAATATAGTTTAACCATAATTTTTTTTAATTTTTAATACTTTAGATTTTCCCTCCCCCAGTGGCATGGTGGAATGTTTACGGACTTACAACGCTAGAATTTGGGTTTTGATACCCGTAGTTGGCAATTCACAGATAGTGAATTGTGTGGCTTTGTGCTTAATTCCAAGCAAACAGATCGTATGAAATAATATAAATATCTGTTTAATTCTCCACCTTTACGTGTGCAACAGTTGAACAGATATGTCGCAAAAACAATTTATGTACACAAACGTGCGTCTCTTTTCCAGGCGTAAATCCTTCTTGATTACGTTATTTACTGTTAGTTGGAGCACGTGTACGATTTCTGCTACTGGTCTTTATTCGTTGATTATTCTGCTACAAGACACCGCACTTTACTTACAACACCTTAGGTACAATTTGTTGCTCTTCTCTAGTAGAATGGTCCAGGCGTTTCAAATTTATTTACATTTCTTTGTCTTCCAATTCCGTTACGTACAAAAGATAGCCTTATCCTGGAAGTTTTAAATCCTCGATCTGAACATATATTTATAATCTGAATGCATAAATATTTTTTATCGGAAAAGTCTGTTAGGTACCTTTTCCAAAACAGATCGGTTTTTAATGGCCTCACACTACCTACAAATCGCAAAACAATACCAGAGTGTAGTTCTGATACATTCTCTTCCACTGCGTCTTATATCAGTTGCGATTATCATGTGATTTGCTGATTTGCACGTTCCAAATATTTTTAATACAACGTACTCAAACATCGGTATATATATATATATATACAGGTTTGTAATTTATTAAAGTACGGTATAATTTAACTGTACGGTTTTTCGTTTGTTTCGAATTTCGCGCAAAGCTACACAAGGGCTATCTGCGCTAGCCGTCCCTAATTTAGCAGTGTAAGGCTACAGGGTAGGCAGCTAGTCATCACCACCCACTGTTAACTCTTGGACTACTCTTTTACCAATAAATAGTGGGATTGACCGTCACATTATGAAAGGCTGAAAAGGCGAGCATGTTTGGTATTACGGGGACCTGAATCCGCAATCATCATATTGCAAATCAAGTGCCTTAACCACCTGGCCATGTCGAACCTCTTACATGGAGAACATAAAATGGTTTAACTATGAATCAGCGGTAAGAAATATTTACTTTTATACATGACAACCTAGATCACAGGTTTGAAAACGTGTAAACATGTTCAGGCATTCCAGAATTATATGGCGAACTTTGGCAAACAAAGTCCATAAAGACGCAGCGAATACTGAGAAAGAAGAACGTGCAAAAAAACAAGACTATACTTGAAGAATATTTCACTTCTTATCTTAAACTGTTCTAAACATCAATAATTATACTCCATGAACTACATTACAATCCGAATAAAAAATTTTCATTCAAAACAAAACTCATCTTATTAACCTTACACTGACAAAAACTGAGATATTACATAGCATGACTAAACCTTGTGAGTTGATCAACTTATGGCTAAGTGTAAATACATATAGCTCAACAACACACTCTAGAGGAGACACGAAAGATCAGCTCTATGCACACACACTGCTGAGTCCCTTCTCTTGAATAATCATTAAGTAGAACGAAATCCAATCTAGAGGAACACTACACATTTATTTTAATAACTTGAGTTGTTGTTGTTTTTTTATTTTATTATTCAGAAGTAATCAAATGAAAACTAGCAAATTCGACAGTATTACCTGTTAAATCTTTGTTTGTTTGTTTGTTTTTGGAATTTCGCACAAAGCTACTCGAGGGCTATCGGTGCTAGCCGTCCCTAATTTAGCAGTGTAAGACTAGAGGGAAGGCAGCTAGTCATCACCACCCGCCGCTAACTCTAGGGCTACTCTTTTACCAACGAATAGTGGGATTGACCGTCACATTATACACCCCCACGGCTGGGAGGGCGAGCATGTTTAGCGCGACGCGGGCGCGAACCCGCGACCCTCGGATTACGAGCGCACGCCTTAACGCGCTTGGCCATGCCAGGCCCTTACGTGTTAAAGAGAATATATATTGCACTAATGTATTTTGCACGAATCAAGTTTAGAAAGCGTTAACATTTTTATTTAAGCATTTTTTTGTTTTATTGTTTCTATATATATAAATACTCATGAAAACAATACTGAAAAATAATTAAATTACCTTATATTATACAGTCCTTTACCCGTGAAACGTGTATCTAAACCACTACGAAATTCTTGCGTTTTTCTTCGTAAGTTTAACTAAAGCACTTACACCCTCACCAAAACTAAACTGATACACGACAGAAATGCTAAAATGACGTCTCAGGCTCGTGACGAGAATTATTGTTAAACTACGAGCCTTGTGATTGGACTTTTTGTGATTTATATTATTCTTCGATGAAGTGTACGTGTCGATAAAAATGCGTGGTATGTTTAATAAAAACATTTAATTATTTTTGTTAATTTTGAAAACTATCACATAAGCTGTTTAGAACAAATTGTTGATTTTAAAATATTTATATACACATTTTTCTCTTATCGCTCTGTAAACAAATCTTGGGTGTAAATAATGCATGCTAAAATAACTGTATAGAAATTATACTTATATTCGTCATAATATAGATTCTTGTTTGTTTGTTCGTTTTGGAATTTCCCACAAAGCTACTCGAGGACTATCGGTGCTAGCCGTCCCTAATTTAGCAGTGTAAAACTAGAGGGAAGGCAGCTAGTCATCACCACCCCCACCGCCAACTCTTGGGCTACTCTTTTACCAACGAAAAGTGGGATTGACCGTCACATTATACACCCCCAGGCTGGGAGGGCGAGCATGTTTTAGCGACACGCGGGCGCGAACCCGCGACCCTCGGATTACGAGTGTACGCCTTAACGCGCTCGGCCATGCCAGCCCCTAATGTAGATTCAAAACATAGAATTAAAACGATTCATGTTTGATTGTTGTTTTTTTAATTTCGCGCAAAGTTACACGAGGGCTATCTGCGCTACCCGTCTCTAATTTAGCAGTGTAAGTTTAGATGGAAGGCTGTTAATCATCACCATTCACTGCCAACTCTTGGGCTACTCTTTTACTAACGAATAGTGGGATTGACCGTCACATTGTAACGCCGACAGCAAAACATGTATCGAGCTACAAATAAAGTTTATATACGACAGAAAATAATGTGTCAAGCTACAAAGAAAATTTATATACGACAACAGAAAAGAATGTGTCGAGCTATAGAGAAAGGTTATTTTATACACGACAGGTTTAAAATTTAGATTTAATGAGCAGAATTAGAGATAAACACCTCTCATATGGAAAAAAATAATAAAAGAAATAGTGTGTGATGTCTGTTTACAAACTGACCTATAGAAACAGTCATAACGGTTCAAATGTCATACCATAATATCTGAGTGTTAACATATTTAATTAATGAAAATTTGAAATACTTGTAAACCCAAAACTGGTGTGTACTCGATATATAGTGTTCTTCGACGTGACGAACGTTGCCTGATTGTTAGAGGGTTGAACTGTGGTTCCGTGCTTCCAATGCACGAGTCGTGATGTCACTGAGTTTCACACTTTCAAATATGGGCTCGTTGTAAATGTGACAGTCAAAATTGTGATTCAGTTGAAAGAGCTGATGATAGGCTGCTGGCCAACTGCCTACCCTTTTCTCAGAATTGTCTTAGGCAATACATGAATCTTAGGGGCCTCTATCTCACAGATATATAACATGCCTTTCAGATTGAAAATTCCAACTCCGATCTATAAAGTATTGTGATTAATATGCTATATAATCCTTTTCTAATATAACCTGAGTATCCTAATAGTCAGCGTACCGTTTGGAAATACGAGGACTTCAAGTTCAAGAAATTGTTTTTACCAAATAAGCTTCAAAATTCAGTTGGAAGTGCGTTATAATGAGTGGCAATCAAGCCCCCTGTTCAATTTTGAAAAATAGTTTCAAGCTGCAAGTGCTACCGCTTCTCATTGTTCAAATGAACAAACGTAAATAAGTTATTGATCTACCTTATCTTGTATGATCACTTTTTTAAAAAGATGAATACCGTGATATATAATACATAACAATCAAAACAGAATATATTCAGTATAATGCTTGCCTTTACTAAACGATACAGTTGTATATGATATTACACAACCTTAAACCAAACTCATAATCGTTTTAATGATGTTACTCTTTACTCGCCTAAAAATATTTTGTAATTGGTGTAAAATAATATTTTGTTACTCTTTGTTTCTTAAATGCCGCGGTCTTGTTTGTCTCACCTATAGCTAGGTATCTGATGTTGTGCGAACACAGTTCTCTGAAAATGTTTGTCGAACAAATGTTTTCCCAATGTCAACATAAAATAACCGATTTTTTACTGTGGTATTTGATTTCTGCGAAGACAATAAAAACAGCTAATAAATATTTATCATTTTCATAATTTAAAACAATGTTTCTTTTTGTTTTCTTTTGTTTGGTTTACGTACCGTATTTTCCGGTTAATAAGCCGAGGCCAATTTTCAGCTCTGAATATGAGGGGTTTTGCTTATTACCACCCAATAAGCCGAGGCCATTTTTAAGAAGTGACAAGTTTCTTCAAAATGATTTCTTAGTCTCGTTTCAGCGTCAACATGCATGTTGTGTGTGATCATTGGCGTTCTGTAGTAAAGCAGAACGTGTTGTGTTGAGACAGAGATGGAATCAATATGTCATTCGTTATTGGCTCCACTCACTGTAATTAGGTAACCAATGAAATTTCAGAATTTTTACTCAGTAATTAAAATCACTAACCCAGGGTATAAATACCAGAGGTATGTAGTGGGAGTTTATGATTGTACCCTCAAAAGCCAAAGATGTCTACACCTGCAAAAAAAGAATGCGTTATGATGCTGCTTTTAAACTGAAAGTAGAAGAGCTAGCCTTAAAAACCTCAAACCTTCGGTATTTTTTGATCCAAAGCTGCTGATCGGCCAATAAGCCGACCCCCAAAAATCAGGTCCAAAATTTAGGGCCGGAAATTCGGCTTATTAGGCGGAAAATACGGTATTTATATTTTTATCTTAACCTATACCGACTTGCGTATGTATATATAACAGAAAGAAGGAAGAGTGAATCGTATCCAATGAACTAAACCGTAAGTAAATAATTAGTTAGATGTCTCTAAAACCAATGGGAACATTTCTATAACAAACTGCGTCATGTATTGCGTTTTGGTGTCTGTATTCTACTTATTTAGAACAAAAGTTGAAACATTTTCATGAGACAATGTTAAGCACCAAGTTTAAAGGAGAAAAAACAACTGTTTTATTATGCAAATACATGTGGCCTTCTTATGAAATGCTAAAATAAATTAATCAACACTGACCGTTATTGCACCATGTAAAAGTTTCCTTAGTTACTCCAAATTGTTACAGAGGCTGCTGTACATCACAAATTTTATTTGTGTCTGTTACCATGGAGACTCGTTTAAAAACCTCGAGATATTTAACCACAATAATATTTTAATCAACTGACTATTAAAATATTATGTTTAATTTCTGAATTTGAACATAATTCGATAAAGGTGTAAACAGATTTATATACAAGCTATTTATCTAAACATTATTTAAAGCGCATAAAATTTTTGTGTTAATTCACGTAACAAAACTCTAAAAAGAGGGTGTTTGTCGAATATTCCTTGGATACCATTTTCCATGAGTATAATAGTGTGAATATTTCATTTACCATTATTCAGAAAGAAACTATGGTATATTTTCTAATGATGTTTTATTAACAAGTTGGATTTGTTAAGTTTGAAAAGTGAATTACATAACTCTTTTCAGACCGTGTATGACATAATTTAGAATTATGTTTGAGAGATTTTTGAAAGCAACAAACAAATTCCTTTATTCAAGATTCATGAAATCACGTCTCACCTGAAGTATGTTACGTGACAACAGAAACACTCTTACACAGAAAAATATTTTAATTTACGTCTTTAATCAGGTGGAATCTTTAACTAGTCGCTTTATTTTTTTTGTGCTGTCTATAAATAAAATAAATTTTGCAATAAAGAGCACCTCGATATTCCGAATTAACGGAAGTGCCTTTCGTTTTGCCTTCTGTCCAGACACTCGGTGAAGCCGGCAGTTAACATTTTCACTGTGGGCAGGTTAAAGTGCGCATATCATAACCTAGTAAGAAATAATTTTCAAGATTCTGCTATGACCAATAACACTATTTTTCAAAGCTTTTTATTCTTCTATGTTTTAACAAAAGTAATTAAAATTTAAAAATATGTGAATAAAGGGTATTTATTGGTTGATGAATAAATCTGTTAAAATGAAAATACAATGGGATTTTATACCAATATGCACAAATATCTTTGTATGTCTGTACGGTATATCGCTAAATTCCAAAGATCCCTGAAAGATGATCAGTATCAAACATTGCAAACCACCAGTGTAACTCTTCCTAAAATTACCTATTAAAGACTTTTATTAAGTATTGTTTGTTTGTTTTGGAAATTCGCACAAAGCTACTCGAGGGCTATCTGTACTAGCCGTCCCTAATTTAGCAGTGTAAGACTAGAGGGAAGGCAGCTAGTCATCACCACCCACCGCCAACTCTTGGGCTACTCTTTTACCAACGAATAGTGGGATTGACCGTAACATTATACACCCCCACTGCTGGGAGGGCGAGCACGTTTAGCGCGACGCGGGCGCGAACCCGCGACCCTCGGATTCCGAGTCGCACGCCTTAACGTGCTTGGCCGTGCCAGGCCACTTTTACAAAGTAAACACACAACCAATGATATGAATAATAAGTTTTAAAATTCGCTGTACATGAATTCGTGGTAATGATCTATTGTGAGTGATGTAAGAAACCATGGTACCTTTATAGATATACATGTATTTTCATGCTAAGGAATATAATTAAATTTAAAAACACATTTCGTTCTTCAATTTATTTATTGTTTTACAGTATGCACAAAAAACACTGCTTACACAGGCCTATATGCAATAAAATCGGATTTAAGTCATAAATCATACAAAATGAAGGGCCACAGAATTCAGCTTTGTATGGTTAATTGTGATATTAAAGGTACCTTGCCTTAAAAGACATTTGAACGCAATCAGAAGGGTGCCCTTAATGTCGAGATTTTGCTCAAGCTTTTAACATGGGCCATATAAGATTTGCTTCAATGACAAGTTTACAATCTGAAATTCTTTTGAAACAAAATTAATAATACTGATTCAGCTGGTTTGTAGCTATTCTTTGAATCAAGTTAAGCTTAATAAAGTCGGCAGTGAATATGATAGATATTGTATGATTTATATATTCTACTTTTCTTTTACTAGTAAGTTTTTAAGAAATACTAAATATGTACCATAGGAAAAACTGCCTTAACCCTAGAATTACTGATGAGAAGGTAGACTCCTACCCGTTTTTGTTGAACACATTTTTCTAAACTAAGTGAGCATCGAAGTGCTGTAATGTATGTTTTTAACTTTGTTTGTTACATAGACTTTAACAATGTACAAATAACATAAAACAATAAAACACAAAACACAATCACTATTGCACTTAGCTTGAATTAAATATACCGACTTTCAAAAAAAACCGAAGAACTATCAAGTAGCAAAACTTGTCTCTGTCAGTTTAATTTCTTCGTTATTTTTTTTTCTGGGACCGTGAAGACTATATTATTAAAAACTAATGCCGTTTTGTGTATTATATATATTTTGTACGTATATATGTTTTTTTATAGCAAAGCCACATTGGGCAATCTGCTGAGTCCACCAAAGGGAATTAAACCCCTGATTTTAGGATTGTAAATCCAAAGATTTGCCGCTGTACCAGCGGATGACCTGTTTTGTGTAACAATATTAGGTAGATAACTGAAAATGCCTATTCAGGGGAATGAAAGATAAAAGTAAATAGATTTTTGTTTTTGAAAATTTGCTAAAACGTAGCACAAACATATAATTAACTGAAACATGACGTATGGAACGTCATTATTAACATGGAAACCACTATAATTTATTGATTTCAGCCGTTTCAAGTGATTGTATAAAATAATTCTTTAACGTATGCACTACCATAGCCGAATTTCGTGAATAAGTACAAAAAGATTGTTCTGGCCATCGCTATCAAAAGTATATTTCAATATCTAACAAGAAACGTTTATAATAATCATTGCTAGGGTGAACATCGTGTTGCGACTGAGTGGCCACTAATTTATTATTGAACGTGAAAAGTAATGGAAAAAATGTATAAAAATATTAGCTTCGGCTTAGCACTAAAAATAATACAAAGCATTTGATTGAGATTATCTGAAACTATGGAAGGATTAGGTAAATTACATCATATAGGTGTTTTTCAAATGCTATCTTAAAAGTTTGTCATAGAAGAATTACAGGCATAAATTTTTAAAATGTAGCATTTTAAAATTTTATTTTGCATCGTTAATCAAATAATCTCTACTATTTTCAAATGCAAGTTTATTATATGAAAAGTTTGAGTAATCAAAAGTAACTAAATATATATATAAGCTATTTATTCTGAATAATTTCAGATTATTTTTGTTGTTGTTTTGAATTAAGCACAAAGCTACACAATGGGCTATCTGTGCTCTGCCCACCACGGGTATCGAAACCCGGATTTTAGCGTGTAAGTCCGCAGACATACCGCTGAGCCACTGGGGGGCAATTTCAGATTAACAAACAGAATAGCTGATACTGTTACGAATTACCAATTTTTTTAGTACTAACTTTCAAGAAAGTCTTTTTAATTATTAGCCAATAGTACGTTACACGCAAAAATCTGCGGAAAATAAATGTATGTAATTCTGCATAGATCATTTCTAGCATACATTTTTTTCAAATAAATCAGTGCAGCCAAATATAAAAAACCCTGGAAAATCTTTTGATTTCCTGTTAGGGGGTTTTACACGACAACAAGACTGTCTGAATTTAATAATACTGATAAACAGCATTCATTTATATTTTATATAAAAAACCTTAATGTTTCTTAAGCTTATGAATTACTTTATTGTGGCGAAATAAAAGGATTTTTATTTTAATTAGTTACTAGAAAACAAACATACAATGTGTACACTGCCAGTGGTGCTTGTGTTTTTTGGTAAGAACTATTTATCTGTTTTATTATCATTATTACTGATGTTAATAATAACATATGTAGATGTTTTAATTTTACAGTTTTTTATATCTACTCCTTTGTGTGTTTTCAGAAAGAAGGCGACGGACATAATTTTCATAGTGAACAGAGCTCTATGCTTATTAAGTCCATAGATACTTATTTTGAATAGATCATGTTTGTTTTCACTTGAGTCACTGCAGCTAATCCTGAAAATCCCTAAAATACGCCTAATATCTGATATAGCGGTCACTTTATAGAAATTTCAAAATCTAAATATAAACACTTATTTTGAATCAAATCTTACATTTGCACTCCAATTATCATGTAACTAAATATATATATAAGCTACTTATTCTGAATAATTTCAGATTAACAAACAGAATAGCTGATACTCTTACGAATTACCAATTTTTTTAGTACTAACTTTCAAGAAAGTTTTTTTAATTATTAGCCAATAGTACGTTACACACAAAAATCTGCGGAAAATAAATGTATGTAATTCTGCATACCTCAGATGACAAACTTGATCACTCAATCAAGTTCTGAAAGCTCCCAAAAGCTCTTTGACTTCAAAATACTCAAATTAGAAATTTCTGAGATCTGAATTTATAGTAATGTTTTGAACAGTTCTCTTACATGTTAGTGGTTCGTATTGTGTGGAGGTCAAAACCCTATATACAAAGTGTGCAGTTTTGTCAAAAACTGTGGAGGAAATACAAAAATACAAAATTCGAGTGAAGATTAAAGTAAGAATGTCTAAGTGTATTTATTATAACATAATTTGTTAAAGTAAAAATTAAAATTTTAATGTATAAACTGATTATGCACTTAACAAAATTTCAGTTTATTTTATAAGTGTATTTTTATTTTTCCTTCTCACAAGAAAAAAAGTTTTCCTTTCAAAGTTGTAAATGTTTTCTATATGTTGTTCTGGCTTCAGTAAAAATTCTAGGTGACTACTTATCTCGTTTCTTTTGCATTTATTTGTGTTTAACAGGTAACACCACGTATCATACCTCAAGATTTTTTCTTTACAAATGCAATGTCAAGTTCACAATTTAAAACTGTGCGAAAACTTAACAACAGTATTGAAACAGATCTTGATTAAATTGTCATAAATGAAAATTATACATGAAAATACCTTTGATATAATATTCACAGGCCTAGTCTTTACATGTAAAAACATTATTTGTGTCAAACTAGTGATCTTCATTTCAGAATAACCAAAAGTTACATTTCCTTTCAGTAAATATTGTTATACAAAAAAAAAGTCAATCTTATCGCATTTGGTCTGTACGCGAAAAAGGAGAGTCTTATGTCAGTCTATAATTGCCCCCCAGTGGCTCAGCGGTATGTCTGCGGACTTACACGCTAAAATCCGGGTTTCGATACCCGTGGTGGGCAGAGCACAGATAGCCCATTGTGCAGCTTTGTGCTTAATTCAAAATAACAATAACAATAACAGTCTATAATCATTATCTTCTACGAACGAAATTATTTCTGGAAAAAAAATTGTTATTGTCATATTCAAACAAAATCAGAGTGTTTATGTATACCTTATTGTTTGATTTTTACTACAAAGAAAATAGGTTTAAAAATATTAGTATTTGCATCTATATATATTTAAATAGAGGGAGTTTCAAAAGTTCCCAGTGTTCTTCGCGGCGGCGGGAACTTCGCATTAGCCGGGCAAATTTAGCTTTAGGCGGGAATTGGAGCCAACTTTCTGGCTTTTATTAAAGAGCAGCTGGATTGTATTAGAAAAGTTTAAACGTCTTCAGATTCTAGTATGGCTGTGTGTAATACTAGTTGTAATTCTGGCTCTACACGAAAGATTTCCAAAGAACTTGCCAGCAGTGATTTGAATAAAATGAACAGTCCACCTCTCAAAGATCTACGAATGTATCCGTGGAACTGGGGCGAAAGTGCAAGTGAGATTCAGCTTAGCCCTGGTAGTAGTACGTCGTGTTCTTCCGAAGCTGAGCTTTTAAGTTCATCCCCAGATGACAGTGTTACTGTGTCGACAAACAGCAACAACCAAAAACAGAAAGAGTGTGGTCGGCGTGGAAGACCAAAATTAGATTCATTAACCAATCTAATACTTGAAGGATCATCGTCTAAAAGTTCTATTAGATGTAATGTATGTAACAGGGTATTTCCTCGTGGGAAGTCTCTTCAAGCTCACATCCGGACACACACAGGTTAGCAACATATTTGTTTAAAAACCACGAGAAAAGTTTGTAACTTTATCATCTAAAACAACAGGAAAAGCTCATCACCATTCTGAATAAAACATATGCTGATACAGCAACTATACTGAAATGTGACAGGATTGTTCATTACTAGTCATTTTGCAGCTTGTTCCATGGTAGTTTTCTCCTTAAAATCATGAGAATTAACATTGTCATTACTAGTATCATTGATTTGCTTCTCTAAGATATATTTTTTGTTATTTTTCCTATTATCTTTGTTAACAAGACCCTAGATATGTACAGCATCATGGGTTAGAGAATAATTTATTTTTAGTTAAAGTTTGTATCAAACACTTACTGCTATCATAAATGGTCTGCTGCTCAAATGTTCCTACTTCCATGGAAGATATTAAAGGCTTGTTGCTCAGCAGACCCAAAATGAGTATCTTTCCTTGCAAAGGGTAATAGAGTGTTATTTCAACTGAAATTAAACGTTTATCTATCATGTTATTGCATTATTAATTAGTTGTTTAATGTTTTTAGTACCATGACTTGCATGTATATCAACATTCCATTATATAAGAATATGCAGATCATACATATAATGTGCAAATTAACTCTATAGGTATACATCAGTAACTTTAACAATGTAAATTTTTGATATTTTAGGTGAGCGACCCTACGTATGTAAATTTCTCAACTGTGGGAAAGCCTTTGCACAGAGTGGTCAACTGAAAACACATCAACGACTGCACACTGGTGAAAAACCATTTTGCTGTACTGTAGTTGGTAAGAGCAAAGAACCAAGATATAAAAATTATAGATTTTCAGTTAAATTTAATTACTAATAATAATTACATTTTATTAAAACATAAAATAGGACAGTAACTACACATGTGAACATATTAGTATGTCATTGAAACTTGTTTATAGTTTTAGAGAAAAAACACAATTTGTATAATTGCTAATATAAATCTTGTCATTGTCAGAAAGAAACTTTTTACCAAAATAAGTTTCTTTTAAAAATGTTTCAATTCAGTAAAAACTAATGGCTGTTTTCCTTTAATCCAACCTGTTTAAATTTGCAGTGTAACATGTTAAATTTTGTTTCCTATGTAGAGAAAATACCTGTATATTATTTATGTTCATTTAATTTCTTAATAGCACATCAGAATTTTGTAATATTTTGAGAAAAAATTTTAAGGGAAGTTTCAGGTAACTATTGTTTCTCTTGAAAGATATAGATCTCATTAATGAAAATGATACAATAACTCATGCTTTTATAAACAGTGAGGATTTCTATTTCATTCTCATAAATGTAATTATGTTGCATACATAAAACTGGACTTGTTTAGGAGGTAATTATTTTTAAATACTTAAGTTTTCCTTTTCTAGGTTGTACAAGCCGGTTTACTCATGCCAATCGCCATTGTTCACATCACCCATGGGCAGTACTTCAGAGAGAACAATCTATCCCTCAACAACTGAGAACACCATTGTGTTTTAATGATGAAAACAGTTGCAAACAGGATTTTAGGTAGGTTTAATTAATTCAACATAAATAAATTTACTAACAGGGTATTCCATACCACATAATGTTGTCCTCTTTCATGTCAGTAAACTGAACCACTAAGATAATTCATATTACCACAATATAGTAGACTTTTCATACAATCGTAAATTAATAACCACTATTAGGAGGTACTTTAGTCTAAATTTGGGAGAAATTACTGCTTTTGGACACAAAATTTGTTGTTGCTTGCAAATGTTTGGCAAGTTCCTTCTATGTGGAAACTTGCCTCGTTTATGCTTGATTACACTGTTTAACAAAATTTTTACTCTTTCTTTTTCCTGAGCAGAAAGTGTTTTTTCCCAATTGCTTAAGCCTAAAGTAAATGGAAAAGACCTATTTTTCTCTTCAAACTTTGCTTTTGTGACCTGGGAGTGTATAACAAAAACATGAGAGACTATATTTGTGGGCTGATACATGAAACTGAGTTACATTACAGTTGCAAATCTTGAAAAACTTTTCACTTCAAAACATTTTTGTAGAACTTTAGTATAAATACATGTAAATCTTGATTCATATGTTGTTTTAGTGAGACTTTATGTAAATGAAAATATGCAGATTTGCTCAATTTTACATAGAAAATAGGTTAACTTCCAAGTTGGAGGGAATAATGGCCATTTTCTGTACTTTCACAACATAAGCAATTAAGGAAGAACACATACTATCCAAGAACAAAATTTGTGTTACATAGTGTTATTGACCCCCAAGTTAATTTTCTGTATAACTGTATTTACAGAAATAAGCGGTTTGTGAATGGAAACCTCCATCTTCGACAGAGAAAATTTCAAGAAGAACTAGAAGAAGCTTCAATGAATGATGATTCCTCTGTCCAAAAAATTGTACCAGAAATGGAAATTCTTTCAAATGAACACAAAGCCAAGTTATTGGGTGCTTTAGCCTTATTAGAACTTGCTCGTGCACCGGTGACTCAGCAAAAGAGTTGTTTGGCAAATATTGAGTCATCAAAATGATTTTAAAAATTCCCAAAATTTTAAATTACATTTGTGTATATGGTTGCAGATTTGTATGATGTATATCAGTTTGTAGATAGTTTTATATATAATTGTATATTCTTACAAGAAGGCCCAAAATCAGGACTACAGCAGTTATGCTTTGTAATTGTAGTTTTACAAATGTTTAATTTCAATAGGCATGTTCAGTCTAATTCTTTAACCGAATGCTGTTTGTGTTAACATAACTTAAGATATGGATTTTTCTTAATTTTGTATAACTACAGATTTTATTATCTACAAAATTTAAAATAATCATCTTGCAACATTTGTAGCATTAATATATAGTTTTGTTTTAATAAACTATTTTTTCAACCACAGAAATAACATTTTACAGAATATTGTGTAAGTTATATAAATGTAAAACTTGCTAGTAATTTTGTATATTGTTATTAATTACATTTTTCTGTTAATTTCACAAAATTAACATTTTTTCAGTTCTCTGAAAAAAATTTATCATGCAAAAGTGTACAAAACCCCTGATTAACTATTGTCATTTACAATACTGAAGAAAAATTGGTTTTTAACTACAGATCTCTCCTTTTTGTTATTGTTACTTTTTAATGTTACTTAATATATAGCTTTTATTATTTTATAAATTTGTACCATAAATGAAAATCAAATTGAAAATTAATAAATTTTAACTGTTCATTTTAATACTTTGCTGGTTAAGTTACAGTGAGAAAAGCTAAAATTTTAATTTAACCAGTCAGTAAAGTTTGACCTGTTTAAAAAAAAAAAAAAAGGAAGTCATAAGAAAGGTTTTATATATTGCTTGAAATTGAATTATAAGACCATAAAAATTCATGCAGTTAAAACTTTTTGAGGACAAATTTTAAAATAGTCTACTTAATTTCAATGACATTAAATATTAAAAGTATTTCATTTCGTTAATACTGCATAATTACAATACTTTGGGAAATGTATCTTTTTTGGAGAGTTATTTCCGAAAACTTCATTTAGAACGAACAAAAATAAAATTTATGAAGAATGAACAAGTTCACTGAGACAAGTCATGTCAAAAAATCAAATGAATGGGTAACTGTACTGGTGTATATCTTCACAATAATATTTCAAGAAAAGTAAAATACGTATTTGTAAACAAATGTACTGCTTCAGAAATAGAAAGTTCAAAATAATGCTAATAATTTAACCTCAACTAAACCTTTTAATGTTTTACATATGATTTATAGTGCCTTTTCTAGCAAAGTATTAATACTTTTGTGTGATATTATAAATCATATAATAAGTGATTATTTTAATTATATCATTCTTTACTGGCCCAGTTCTGATTTTTAGAAAGTAGAGTGTATGATAGCATATAAACTACAATCTGTTGTACAAGCATGTTTTAATAGCAGCATGCGTGACAACTAAAATATAGTAGTAGAACTGTTAGATACTCTTACTTAAAAGTTGTATTGGCTTAGTATGTTTGACATAATTAAAATTGTCTTATTTTGATGTAATATCAATCATTACCCACAAAAACTATTGTGCAAATGTTTTATTGCTTTATATATATATTGCTTTTATCAAGATATGTTACAAAACTGTTATGTGGTTTGATGGTATGATATCAGGATGTTTTTCATATAATTTTAAAAGAATGCCAGTCAAATGTTGGTGAAAAGTACTCTGTGAAATCAAGCTTAAGAGTTAAATAAAAGTAATTTATAAAATATTTACTGATCTGTTTTGTCTTTTAAATGATGTGACTCTTTATAATAAAGAGTGAGTTGATTTCAAGAGTTAAACCACTGGATTTATTTATTTATAAGATTTGTTACTGCCTTTGTATTTAAGAGAAATTTCATTGGTATAATAAGATATAACTACAATTGTCATTCTACCAAAGGAATTTGCTGTAAGTTTACTAGATGCTTTTTTAATGACAACTACGTCCATTTTTTTTTTTAAAGTTTGACCTACTACATGCAGTCCTTAAAAACACACTGTGCAAACTTCTACCTGAGAATACCATGTATTTATAATAAAAATAACTATAGTGATGTCAATAATAACCATCAAATTATCACATTCTTTATATATTATGTTTAAACCAGTTAAAATGTCCATGTGTACGTTTCCATAAAATGGTGAATATTTCAATGACAAAATTGAAACATTCTCTCACAAGTATTAAAAAAATATTTCCTGTTTCAAGTCGGAAACTTTCACTCAAGGATATAGAAAGCAAAAATTATGACACTTGCTGACGTTTCAAACTCCTGGTTATCTTATTTATGTAAACCAATGTTGTACTAGGACACTGTACTGCAAATACTACTTGATAGCTTGGAAAGCAAGAATTACTATTTTTCAGTTAATAATTCACTATCCTAAGTTCAAATGATTCAATAATAATACAATGTATTGCATACATTAAATCTTACCAAACCACCTGGAGGGTTAAAAAGCTAGGGCCACAACACTAAAACTGAATTATCAAACTCCTGGCTATAATCTTTAGTTGTTCAAACTGTTGATGTACTAAGTATCAACTGTTCTAGCTTTGACAATTAGTTAGTCCTACCATTGTTGGCTACAAACTGTTTATGTGATGTAAAACAAAGAAAACTGCAGATTTCTCAACTGATCACAGATTGAGACAAGTTTCTCATTACTGTTAACTCAGGAAGATCTGCACACAATATGATTAAGAAATTGCATTCCTCTGTGCATGCATTTTCCTGGTTTCAATTTCAAGCCCATTTTATTCATCCACTGGAATACCATTATAAGGTTCTCAATTTCGGATTCGAACAAATGGTTAAACACCAAAAACTGTAAGCCAGGCATCTTTCCCATTGCACTCTCTTCAGTGTAAACTATGCTAGTCTCTGTTACGTGTTGCAAGTTATCTCGGACAAGTCTCCAATTTATAATGCTAGGCATTAAAATTTTCAAATTGCTTGAAGTCTCAATTTAAATTTAGAAGTCAATTGAATGTTAATATATATTAAATTTTCGACATTTGCCAACAAGATTGATATACACAATTTTCTTAACACATCTGTTTTAATATACAAAAAAATAATACAATTTATAATAACAGTTATCACAAATGATGGGTTATACGCAAGAGTTTTAAAAACTATATTGAGTCTTCCATATGGTCTAGAACTCAATATTTTATCGGTGATCCAAATCTACAAGCAAATTAATTCTGAGTTGATATTGTTACACCTCACTTAAACTAGCTAGCTTGGTTGGCTTAACGCCGTTTATAAGCTGACATTTACCGATGGAAATACTTAATATCCGAAGTCGAACGGTTCTTTATGTTCGGCCCCCCAGTGGCTCAGCGGTATGTCTGCGGACTCACACGCTAAAAAATCCGGGTTTCGATACCCGTGGTTGGCAGAGCACAGATAGCCCATTGTGTAGCTTTGTGCTTAATTAAAAAACAAACAAACTTTATGTTCGAAATCTATTAACGTTCCTGGTCAAACTGTGTAGTTTCCGTTTAACAGGCGTCAATCACAATTATAGCTTCCGAGGCCTATAACACATTGACTGCAATTATCTAATAATTTTCTTTCTTGGCAAGTTGCTTTTATATGAATCACGCGAGACCCCATAATGTTCACCAAGGTCTGCTTGGTAACAATACTGTTTATCACCACTATTACATTCACACCTAGAACACTGTTGATTCTTACACTTAAGAATCTACAAATTTTGAGAACTTGTGCTATACACACCCAACAACATAGGTCACAGACAAAAAAGAAAACTACACTGAAACAAACATGGCCACTAAAATAAATGTACAACGGTAAATCTATCACACTTCTTAAAGATGGTAAATGGCTTACTCAGAACAAATGACATTATACGGAACTCACACAAGCCATTTTTTCCTAAGAGCTTGCGGATTTCAGGATTACAGATACAAAATTTCAAACAAACAAAAACCTAAAATGTCGAGACATTCTTCAATTCATGTCAAGGGGAAGGCATGAATGTAAGTTACCGAATTTGCTCATCTAAAATCAGCATAGATTCCAGTGCTTCAGGAAAACCAGAATAAAAATTGCTTCATCAGCAAACGTAAACGAACTTGGCAGTATATATAGAGAGAAGTTTCAAGAATTCCCTCCCCAAATGGGGTAATCAGGAACGTTGTGGTTCTTCTTCGTCCTCTCACGTGAGAGATTATTTAACTGTATTTGAAACTTTGCCTGTATTTAATTTTTACTTGTTTAAGGTGAGAAAGAGCGAAACAAAGGTGACACCGAAGAAGTGGGCAAGAGATCGGGGGGGGGGGACAGAAGTGCCCCGAGATAACCTACTTTCGGCGCCCGTCCTGTGCCCGAATCTGAAAAAAGAAAAATATATACAAATAAATTTACCTTAACTGTGATTGGGTACTTTGTTGTGTGATTTGTGATTGTTGAAATATGTTATATGGTTAAACGTATTTTGTAGGTGCACTGGCTAATTTACAAAATGATGTAGTTAGTTGATTTTTGTGTTCTGCTTTTAAATAATATTTGTATAATATTTCTGTGAACCTGCTTCTAAGAGTTAGTAGATAACTGATTTGGTATATATATATAGTTTACTGGTGTGTATGATGGTAGCCTGTTTGCTGCTCCTAGTATCTTATTTTGTTGTACTTAGATTTTCTGTAGTGTATTGTTAGACATATTATATGTGACTTGACATTCATATTCTATTAACGGATGTAAGCCTCGTATATTTGGATGATAGTCTCTGGTGAGAAGTTTGAATGTTTACTACAGCTGGTCGTTAGATGTGAAATGCGTTTTTTGATGGATACATGTACGTTGTTAACATGTTTTTTACATGTTAATCTTGAGTCTAAAGTGATGCCAAGGAATGTGATGTGCTTGCTCAATGATGATAGGCGTATTGCTAAGTGTGATGTTTACTTTTTCCAGTTTTTCTGTGTCTTTTTAATTTCCTACAAAAAGTGATTGCTTGCGTTTTTGTTTAATTTAAAACTACTCTCCACTTGTTGCTCCAGCTCGTGACATTATTTAGTGTTTCTTGAAAGCGAGACTTGGCCATAAATGGGTTTCTAGAGATACTCTAGATAGCAATGTCGTCTGCGTATTGTGAATTGCAAGTGTACGTTAAACTGAGAAAAGGTACTCGATGACAAAACTAGTGGTGAGAGGACGGATCCTTGTGACACTCCGGCAGTTATATTGAAAGATTTTGATAAAGTTTCATTGACTTTTACTTTCGCTGTTCTATCTGTTAAGAAGTTTTATATCCATTTAATAACAGTGCGATTTATTTTCACATGCCAAACACTGTAAAATGCTTTTTAACATCTAAAAATACACCTATGGTTACCTGATTGTTGTTAAATGCTTTGTAAATTGATTCAGTGAGTCGTGTGAGGTGATCTGTTGTTTGTCTGTTTTTCCTGGAAGCATTTTGAGATTCGGGTAGAATGTTATTTATTTCACACAAATGAAGGAGTCGATTTGAAATTATTTTTGCCATCAGTTTGCCAAGACAACTTAACAGACTGATGGACCGGAAGTTATCAGGATTTGTCCTGTTTGTTTCTTTGGTATCATGGTAATAATTGTGTTTTCCATGTGTCGGGTAATAACCAGTTGCTAATGGAATATTCATGATATTTGTGAGAAGTTGTAATAGGGGACTGGAGCCTTTCTGAGAATAATATTTGGTATTTGATCATGTCTTGGGGAAGTGTTTTTCAAGTTTTTAATGTTAATTTTGAGTTCTGTGGTGGTGATTTTTCTATTGATTGATCTTGAATAGCTTTCTATTGTCTTATCATGGAATTGTGGTGTGAAAGAAGATTGATTTGTATGTACGTAGTTGTTGTTGTTGTTGTGTCTTAAAGTCGGCAGAGTTTAGGTCACTGAAGGAGGACTCGTAGTAGTCGGCTTTCTCCGAGTCCGTCCTTGTGATTATGTTGTTGTGTGTGATGTGTTGTAGTAAGTAATTTGTTTTTGTTGGAAGAAATACTCTTAATTTTTTTCCAAAATTCTTTTGGATTGTTCTTGGTTTTTTCTAAGCTTTTACAAAAGTTATGAAAACTTGCACCCTTGTGCAAATTAATTGAAACAAATGGTCATTTCAGAATATTTTCAGCATGGCAGCCAGTGTAGGCTCGCTGGACCCGCTGATTACCTTTAATAGTCATTTCCTTCACACAGACTGCGTCATTAGCTGTGTTTTGCGGTACGGTCGATCTATTTTTGGGATGTATGACGAAATTTTGAGGAACATTACGTCATTCAAAATTGTGTTAGAAGGGCAAGGAGACCAGTCAAAAAACAACTTACCAACTCAATGAAGAAAAAACGGTATCAATGTGGTCTGAAATACAAGAACTAGACGCAAGAACAATGGAGGAAGATGTTATTCAGTGACGAGACTCATTTCTTCGTAAAGTCTTCAGAGTCAAAGAAGTCTGCATGTTCGCAGATCTCCAGGTGAGAAACTTCGAGAATCTCACATCAATAAGTTCGTAAAACATCCTTGAAAAAGATGTTTTGGGGCTTTTTCCAGCTATTATGGCATCGGAGGTTTACATATCGTAGAAGGTATGATGCAAGGACCACAGTACATCGTAGTTTTGCAGAGAAGAGTCGTTCCAGAATTTAAAAAGATATTTCCAGATGGATCTGGCATTTTTCAGCAAGATCTCGCTCCGTGCCACACATAGAAACTTGTGAAGAATTTTATGACAACAACGCGAATAAAGGTGCTGGACTGGCCTGGAAACTCTCCGGACGCAAGTTCTATTGAAAATCTTTGTGTGATTTGTAAAGAAAGACTTCGGGAAAAATACTGTACTATGAAAGATAAGCTAATTGAGGCCATAATTGAGGTGTGGTACAGCGATCCAAAAATTAGTATAGATTGCAGTCAACTCGTGGATTCGATGCCAAAGCAGATTAATGGTCTTCTAAAAATAAAGGCAGTCATATCATGTATTAATTTGTGAGTAATTTTTGGATTCTCAGAAATAAAACGCAAAAAATTGAAAAAAATCGTAATTTTCCGTCTTGTTTTAATTAATTTGTACAAGGGTGTATTTTTTGTTATTTTAATTTGTTGTTTAATTTTTGCACTTGTTCTGTTGATCTGTGTTTTGATGGCCAGGTCGCGTGTTGCAATGTGTGTTCGTCTTAACTACTTGCGTTTGATTATTAGTGCTTGAATTTCTGGTGCTAAAGTCCATTGATTAAGCGAATTTTTTTTTGTTTTTCGAATTATGATTTTGATGGCTTTCTCTATGGCTTCAGTAACTTGTTTAACATAGTTGTCTAATTCTATTTTATTGTTAGCATGTTCATTTGAGTGTGGTAGATAGGAATCTAATGAAGCGTTGAAAATGAGTGCTTAATCAGTCTTGTATTACCTCTATTTATATTGTAGTAGCTCAATGACCTAATTAGCTATCTGATCCCATAAATTTATTGGCATACTCAACTAAAAAGTAACAGGTGGATCAAGGCTGTTACATACATGATTTTGGTCATGGTGCAACAAAGGCAATCTTAGTGTTACTGCTAGCCTCAATTATTTTCACTTCACTTATTACACCTATAGCTATTTCACCAAATTGCTCATTATTACAACACAACATGGAACAGATAACTTCCTAAGCTGATGCTTTCAGAAAACAGTTTGTTTCATGTGTTATTTCTAAAACCATGTTATCTAGTATCGATGTACTATATTTTGCCTGTAGTAAACCATAGAACATCACTACATATATTCACATATTCCACTGTTCCTGTGTTTGAGTTGGCTAATTTGATAACCCTCCTGTAGAACATCAATTCAATAGTTGTACGTACAAATCTTATTACAATTCTGTAAGATGTTTATCCTGAGAATTTCAATGTTATAATTAAAGCCTGAAATGACAAACCTCATCCTGTTTAAAATATTCTTCATACAAATCAGAGATACATACCTCTTTAGTCATCACCCGAATGAAGACGGTTTCCATTACCTGAAGTGTGGTGCCACATTGAAGGCTTGACACAAGATCTAGGAGTTCTGGCTATCAATATGTTTATCGTGAGCTTAATCTTTTACCTTTGTACCATAACAAGAACATATCACCATTCAGCCCTGAGAGAGTTGAGCTGGCTGCCAAATAATTCAGTGCAAACTGTTTCTATGCTTTCAAAATATGATGGCCAGGCTTTTCTTAGATTTCAATACCTTTCTGGAACTGTTTCATCAACAGTTACTACTTTTTTATTATTTTTGCTAGACCCATTAAGTCATTAGTCACAACCAATAACTTTCCCACTGAGCAAAGTATGGGTAATCCACTCACCAGTGATCAAACATATTACAAGCATCACAGGGATGAGCTACTACTACGTGAAAACTAGAATAGCTCTGTCCTTTCAATGAAAAATAGTATGGTTAACAATCTGCGTGGTTGGAACTTGACTCAGAGTAAGATGGTTACTCTAACATGTTTCTACAACAGCTGCTACTGCAGAATTCTTCCTCTCCTGGTACAGTTCCAATTTATAACTTACCTGGTAGAGACAAAACTGCCCCTTTTAAGACAAGGACGTTCCTTATACCTATAATATGCCTCATTATCTTTTCAGAAAACCCCTCAATGAACTTAACCATGAGCATTTCTTCGTGATTTCTGAATCCACTGCTGTTTAAGCTTTACTAAGTACATTGAGCAGATCATCCTCATAAGCAGAGTCTTTGCAAAACACTTCTTCTGAGCCTCGAATCTGGCACATGGATAATTTATTCTCCATCAGACTTAATTTTTGGCACAACCTGATCGTGACTTCGTTTCATTATTTTAATTTTGCCTCATCCAAATGTTTAATGAAACCCAAAGCTAGAATGACTGTATAAGCTCACAATCGGGTTTTATACTGCATGCTTTGAGCAGATATTTGTCTGAAATACTTCAACTATTCCTTTGCAACACTCTTTAATGCCAAAAATAAATCCAGCTTAGGTTCACTCACAGTAGTTATGATGTTGATCAAGGTCTTTCTTTTGCGGGTTTTTAGCCAATGCCTTGTTGGAATGCCTAGACCATTGGAGCTACAGTGCATCAGGCATACTCAAAGACCCTTATTAAACATCTTTACAAATTATGAACAGAAGTGTTTCTTTTTATATTCTTGATCCACAAATTATCACATATACAACTTAAAACAATATCCAATAAATTAGTAGTATACGTGATATTACGTTATAAAAAGACTAATAATAACTATAACATTAAGTGCGTTTCCATAAGTCTTTCAGGAAAGAACTGTTGTTGTTTTCTGTGGTGATGAGTTTGGCCATTAGATTCAATTCTACGAATAGTAATACTTCATTTTTACTTATGTTTGACAATTAAACATTTCTGCAAATTATGTAAATGAACCAAATAAAAAGAGATAAGAAACCGTACATATTTTAATGTGTGTTACAACAATGCCAAATGTATCATCCTCCAAAAGCCATATTCCCAAATGTGTAATACCAAAAAAGAATAAGGCCAAAATGACCAACCTCCAAAAGAATAACAAAAAAAGGTTTTTCTGAGAAAATTCCACGTCGAAAGGAGCAATATCAGCAGGAATAGTGTCAATATGTAAGGATTCAGAAAAGGATTATATCAAATGAAATATCACTGAACAGTATCCAATTAAAAGGAAAAGTTAATTCCTTGAAGTATTGAAATAGTTATTACAGAAATAATTAGATAATTGTTAGTTACTGCATAGAACGATCTCTTCAATTACTAGTGAAATTAGCGATGAAATTCTACAAATAAGTTTATTTATAATTTAGGCATACAGTTAATATAAATAGCGAATAATTTTTGTTGAGACTTTATTTGTAAACTTAAACCTGTAATTCGTATGAAAACGTTATGAGAGAAGTAACAAGATAGAACAATAACAACACTAATGTCAGAAGTGAAATTATTTTGATGAAAGTCATATAGAACTTTCGGTAAACTTTAACTTCCAAGATGACCTCATAAAGTTAGGTCAAAAAAATTATTAGATCGGATGAACAAGTTAAACATGGGTCTAAAGTAAAGAGAAATAGTCAGTAATCTCTGAAATCATACAATTTACTTAGCAATGAATTCATTGATAAACTGCTTCAAAACAATATCTTTTGATATTGTAATTAAATGTGATACAATACACATACTAAAATAAAACTATTAGCCCTTTCAGACTAAGGTTAACAAAAATATACTTAATTGATAAAACAACTTTACAATTATGAGTCTCTTTATCCAATGCCAGGCAATTCGTTTTTCCCGTACAGAATAGTTTTTACTGAAAAATAGACTACGTTTGCTCATAAAAGATATGTTCGACAGAGCTTTATTTTACAATACATGAGCATTTAGATAAGTAAATCAAAAGTAGATGGAAAAGCTACTCAAGTGAACAATTTAGTTTAAAAGTGAAGTCTTGGACTATATCATTGGTAAAACAAAAGGTAAAGTGTGTTCCCAAACAAATTTTTCATGTACTTTTTATGTCACTCTCAAAAGCCAGGCACCCATCTCAAAATTTGTATTTTAACTTTTCAGCAGTATCGTCTAGCTTTCTATAATCTGTATTTTCTTCTATTGTGCACGCTTAGTACACGTGATTTTTGTTATAAACAATGTATATTGCTTTCACAGAAAGTCTTCAACTATTTATTTAGCACTTTCAGCACACATTACAAGTTTTGCTTACTTATTCAAATGACAAGCGTGAGAATTAGAGCCTTTTCTTTATGAAAATTATATTTACATTAACAGCCTGTTTTTCAAAAAGGATAAAATTAGAACTAGGTGTCTCAGACTGCGAGTTATTTACTGGTTTTGCAACACTGGCCCAACTAGCAAAGGAAATGGCTTGTGTAGTAGTGGTCAGCGTTTTGTTTTAATTTCATGTTTAGTGCGATCCTAGTCTTTGTTATTGTGAAAATGGAATAAAAGATATATAATACTATGAACAAATGTTATTTTTCATTGCACAATCACTAGAGTTTACCTTAAGTAGTATTTGTACCTGTAATACACAGAGCATTCTTTTAACTGCAACTACTATATTGCATCCTTTATTTTGTAGCTAATTCAGTAGGCTAGGGTCAGACTATATCGTACGAAATTGTTTAAATATTAAGTAGGTGTGCGTTTTCTTATAGCAAAGCCACATCGAACGATCCACTGAGTCCGCCGAAGGTACACATTAAGTACATAGTAAGTACGCATGATAATAATGTAATAATGTGTAGGTGCACATATATTTAATAAGTAGCCACTCTGTAAACACATAAATTAGAAATATTTAACCCTTTCACCAATGATCACCTGTCACACCTGCATATCAAATTTCAAGATGTGAGTAAAAATAATTATTCTAACAGAATTTCAATAATTTATGTTTCAAAAATATTCTACAAACGATAATTTGTCATTTTGAAAGATTTATTTACTAAATTTATGAAGAATTTTAAAATTGTCCCATTTTTATTTCTCTACAGCTCCAACAAGTCACTCTTCTCGGTTATTTTATAATTCTTCTGAGTATCGCAAATTATATGTTAAAATCTGCTAAAATGTTATTACTCTTTAATAATGTATTGTTCGTTTTGTTTATCAAATCATTTTCTTTACTGTTACAGTTTTTCGTTTTTATCTCGTACACATTTCAGCAACCACATTTTTAGGGGTCGTATTCTGTGGTATGATTATTTACCAATGAAACATAAAATTAAGAACAGTTATACAAAAAACTCAAATATTATTGGACCTAGAAGAAAATAAACACAGGACTTCATATATATTAGACATTGGTTGGCCTGGTGATTAGGGTAGACTGTTCAACTAGCAATATGTGGGTCAAATCCTTTCACTGAACATGCTCGCCAATTCAGCTGCGATTAGATCATAATGTGACATTTACTCCCATTATTCGATTAAAGCAGCACAAGAGTTGGTAGTAGGTAATGTTGACTTTGCAAATAAATTCAACAAATGAAACAAATAACAGAAAGCTAAGCAAATCCACACCCAATATTTCAGCAGTAACTGTTTGTTTTTGTTTTTGAATTACGCGCAAAGCTACACGAGGGCTATCTGCGCTAGCCGTCCCTAATTTAGCAGTGTAAGACTAGTGAGAAAGCAGCTAGTCATCATCGCCAACTCTTGGGCTACTCTTTTACTAACGAATAGTGGGATTAACCGTCACATTATAACGCCCCCGCGGCTGAGAGGGTGAGCATATTTGGTGCGACGGGGATTCGAACCTGCAGCCATCAGATTACGAGTCCAACGCCTTAACCCACCTGGCCATATAGCACTATACCAATTAAAATAAAACCGATTTAAAGACTTAAATATCAGTAGTGTGTATTTTTTCTGGTCCAATTCTTTCTTTTCTTTTAGGATACGTTGGCCTAACTAGTATGTCAAGTTTTATTGGGGCCAACTTCTATGCAGTAGGTGCCATGATGGCGATAAATTTCTACAGCTGAACTGTACACAATCTACTTTTTTTAAACAATATATTTAAAACAAATAAAACGCATGTACAAAACTTCGTTACACTACTGGTTATTATAGCTGCATACCAAACTTTAAATAACTGTCTTTTTTTTTCCCATCAAAGTCCACACATCCTGGTTCAGTTGCATTAAAACCCAACTGGCAAGACGAACTCCTCTTCTTTACTCCCAGCCGTGGGGGTGTATAATATGACGGTCAATCCCACTATTCGTTGGTAAAAATAGTAGCCCAAGAGTTAGCGGTGGGTGGTGATGACTAGCTGCCTTCCCTCCAGTCTTACACTGCAAAATTAGGGACGGCTAGCACAGATAGCCCTCGAGTAGCTTTGTGCGAAATTCCAAAACAAACAAACAAACAAACTTCTTTACTCTATTGGTACAATACAATCTGCGTTTATAACACTTTAGACGTCGCCACTATCACTCTTTATGGTTAAACATAGTTGAGGTCTAAGTTCTTCTACACACGATGAGACGTTATTATGTAACAATACACACTTAAAGCAACGAGAAAAATTCCAAAGATTTGAGTGACGTGACGTCAATTCACAACAAATGATTCATAAACAATTGTATAAACAAACCTACAATAAATTTTCGCTTTTTAAAATACGACATTTAACACTCAAACATTATAACTACTTAAATCATAATTCTCATGCTAAATTAAACTCTTTTCTGTAGACTGTTAACTATTTGTAACCCACTAGATATTTATTGTGAGGAATAACATATGAGAGATCTTCTGGAACACCTCATCTCTAGGTTATGATTATAATGAACAATGCGTGTGTTTTGTGACTTCATAATGCGAGTTTTATTAATACATTTGTAAGAGATTGAAATATAATGCAACAGGCAACACTTGCCACAAAATGAGATCTTGATCAAATATGAAACAAGATGATGAAAATAACAAAAGACAAATTTGTTTTTGTTTCTCAAAGCTACAGGAGGGCTATCAGCATTAGCTGTCCCTTACTTAACAGTGAAAATGCAGCTAATTGTAACCACCCACTGTCAACTCTTGGGCTACTATTTTACAATGAAGAACATGATTTATTGCATACTATAACACTCCCATGGTTAGAAAGGTGAGCATGTTTGGTGTGACAAGGGTTCAAACCTGTAACCCTCAGATTATGACTCAAGCACTCTCACCATTTGGCCATGCTGGCCACAAAAGAAAGAAAACCAGGTGCACCAAAATATAAAAAATGAAAACACATGGAAAATGATAAACAAACAAGAGAAAAACAGAAGCATGATGTAGATAGTGAGAGATAACATTTTGAAACAACATGGCACTTATTGGTCCATTTCAGCTGTTCCATCCTCTGCATTAAATTAAAATAATTAAAAAATAAATTATAAAATCCAAAACCAGCCTTTATGATTCATATAGTTAGGTATTTTTTTCAACTCACTTAAAGTTAATGCATCTGCAACACCTGAAAGCAACAAATTCCAAAGTCCAACCACCCTGATAGAAAAATGAAACTGACTCCTACCCTGCCAAAATTTATTGTTATATCCCCTAGTCCTACTATTTTCACTGTTAAATATGAAAAATTATGATGCATCAACACTGTTAATTCCATTTACAATCTTAAACACCTCAAACAGATCCCCTAAGTTCTTTTTTCATGAAAAAAGAACAGTTTGAGAGTTTTCAGCCTCTCCTCATGTGACAATACCTCTATTCCAGGCACCATTTTAGTAAAGCTTTCCAACAGTTGAACATCTTTCTTAAGACAAGGAGCCAAAGACCGAAAACAATATTTCAAATGTGGCCTAACCAGTCATCTGTATAATGAAAATTATAACCTCTTTAAACTTGTATTAAATATTTATGTAGATAAAACCTAAAATCCTATTTGCCCTACCATTAGTAACACTGTTTGGATGGCTTAAGAGGCTGATTGACTATTACACCATGCCCCCTTTCCTTTATAACAACGTTGAGGTTATTCCCATCCACATTATACTTATAATTCAAATTACAATGATATATGTATTATTTTGCATTTAATATAATTAAACCCATTTGCCATATATTTGCTCAACTCACTAAATGATCTAAATCCTTTTGTAAATCACCAGCATCCAATTCACATCTAGCAGCACCCAAAACCTTAATATCATCTGCAAATTTATTGACTATTCCATCGTTTATGTTATTGATGTAAATAAAATGAACAACATTCCTAAGACTGAGCCCTTAGGTACCCCACTTGTAATATTAATCCAGTTTGACTGAACTCCATTTGTAACAACCCTCTGACTTCTTTCAACAAGCCGTTCTTCTACACAATTTGCCCCCACGCCTACAGAAATAATTTTTCTACAAGCCTTTTATTTTGCACCTTGTCAAATGCTTTCTGAAAATCCAGATATATCAAATCTACACCCTTACCTTCATCTACATGAACAGCAATATTTTCAAAGAAGGTCAAAAGGTTTGAAAGGCAAGATTTTCCCTATCTAATAAAATTCTAAACTTTCCTGAATAATTTCACAAAGCATTTTTATCAGACTTTCCAACATATGGAAAATGGGCAACATCAGAAGAAAAAGGTTGATATAAATAGCAATCAATCTCTTTGCAAACAATTGCCAATAATTCCACTTAAACCTAGGTAAATGTGCTGGTAGCAGGTAAACATTATAAGAATAAACTGATATATAAACACACACACACACATATATATATATGTATAAACAAAAAAAAAAATTTAAAACAACTGAAGAGAGCACAAACTAAAAGTCTGAATGCAAGCATTTCCAAACAAGAAGTAGATAGAATAGCACAGATGGAGTCATGTGGATGTGTGGCCATTCTATTGGTGAAGTTTCTCACCTGACAATTTACATATGAGAATGAGTTAACCCATATGAATTAAAGGGTGCACATAGAAATAAAAGGCTTGTGGAATGCAAACATTTTTTTGACGAAAAAGGGCAGCATTGAACAAGAATAGCTATGTATGTGAGTAAAAGTAAGGTAACTTACCAGAGTTCATAGTTTTAGTGATTAGTAGAGACATTTTATTATTTTAAACAGTTTACCTGCTGAACATTTTGAAATAAAAAATTGATAGCATTAATGCTGCCTAATTTCCTGATACCTACATGAAGATTAAAGCTCTCACAATGAAAACATTTGAAACATTAAATATACACTGAGATTTTTTCTATAGTCATTTCTATAACACCAGACAAAATTAAATCATGTCTGAAGCTGTAATTTTTGTAACAAAACCAAATTTTTTGCAGTCATTAACTTGTGAACTTTTTTCCTGTTTCTCATTGTTGTAAATGATTTGGAAAACTGGTGATATCTTAACCACTTTGTTCGAGTCAAAGAAGTCTGGTATAACTGATTGTTCAGAAATGCCACAGAAACAATATGAATAAACAATAAAAACTTTTAAAAGAAAATGGGCTCCTGGGACACAAGTTAAATCAAATTTTTAATTTGGTTATCTACAGTTAGAACTTAATAATATATTGAAAACACCATTAAGTTAAGCAAATAAATAATTCCATTAATTCATCAGGTTTCAGCCAATCAACACAGAGCCTTCCAAGTAAATAACTGATTATCAATTAAGATTCTAATAAAGAGAAAGTTAACTGCATATTACCAAATTTATGTTTTGATTGCCTAAAGTGATCTTTGTGGGAGATAAGCTTTATGAAGAGAAAATGAAATTAAAATTTAACCATGTGGTCTTAATTAAAACATTTCATTTTATCAGGACATGTCTGTTAAAAATGTAGAACAGAAAAGGTAAGCATAAAAACAAATTCTAACAAACAATTCTCTTGACTGGTTTTAACAACACTTACTTTTACTGTTGATGGTGAATTCCTTATAGATATATTGTGGATTAGACTTTACTATTGTAAGACAGGGAAGAAAAAAATATAAAATTCTAAGTATCTAGTACAGTATTATTTCTTTTATATAACATAGACTAATCTTGTTCTACCTTATCATTACCATAGAGACTTCCAATGAAATTATTTTCTAATTGCAGTAGTAAAACGTTTCTCATAAGACAATAAAACTCATATTTTGACCAACTGATGATTAAAGTTTTATAATGCACCTTAGGTTATTAGTTCATGTGTTCTGAGGAAGATTTTAATGTTTAAAACTGCATTTAAATGGTGCATAAAAATTTTCAATAACAAAAAATTAAGATAAGCAAAATTTTTAACTTTGATCATTTTAATAATCAAATAGGTAAAAAAAATGTTTTGTAAATGTACAAGTGAAATGTAATTGGGGAGCAGGAAGTCCCATTTCTGCTCTCTCTCTAAATAATGTGCAATGAAAATTCTGTTTTATTTGTTTTCTTACAGCAAAGCCACATTGGACTATCTGCTGAGTCTAGTGAGGGAAATTGAGCCCCCTGATTTTAGCATCATAAATCCATAGACTTACTGCTGTACCAGCAGAGGGCATACATATCTGTGAGAATGAGTTTAGCTAGAGAAACTTCATTGAAGTTTTAATTGATTAAACTATAAGTAAAAATGTCACTGATATTTTAAAAAAATTGGTTTTTAAGGTAGAATGTAATAACCTGAATAATCACATCTAATGTTTCTTTCATATTAATGAATTCCTCATCGAATTGGAATAATTTTTTTTTTTCATAAAATTGGATATTAATAACAACTATTTAACAAAATGTATATAATCATGTATGAAGCAAGAGAAATAACTTTATTTTTTTCATGATAACATTTTCTTCTTGCTAAGAGAATGCAGAGTGTTACAGGTTAGACAGCCAGTCTAGTTCTTGATACTAGAAAAACCAGCAACAGTTTGGGATTTTGCTTCAATATTTTCAACTCATTTTGTTGTTGACTAACGGGTACGTATTTAACTCTGATTATAGTTAATAATTTATATACAATGAATGCTTTGAAGCACAGCTAGGTTTGTCTGTATCATTCAATACTCATATATTTAAAAATTTAGGAAGTTAGGCCATACAATCAAGTATGAAGTAAAAGTCATACTTTCAAGGTTTACAATAATTATTTTACATTTTAAAATTTGCATATAATCTGTTTTGTGTGCATAAAGTTTTTAATTAATTAATCATACTCTCAAAGTTGTGCATTTGTTGTTTTGAAAATGAGCTATTTCCTTAAAAATGAACAAATCTCAAATAACAGAAGTTGTACCTTTCCATTTCAATCCAAAATGTTATTTTTATTAAACAGTTTAAATATTTGTAGTCTTATTTTTTTATTTTCTTCACAATTGTACAAACATATGAATCTTTTCAAAAATAATCTAAGTTCCCTTTTCTATTTAAGAACTTTTATAATATTGATAATGATTTGTTTTGAAAATATGTAATCTTACATGAGTTTTACACAATTTCAGTCTTTATCTAATAACATACCATTATATTAATCATACATTTTTCATCCAAAATATAATCTTAACTGCCATGTACTCTTTAAAAATATTTACCTTGTATATAAAATTAGTAAGTTAGAAACTTGCAACTTGCAGTTGAAAACCCATTACTAATTTTCTATCAATCATCCTAAAAAGATTAAAAGCAAGTAAGCATGGTGTACAAGATTTTTACCAAATGACAAGTTTCTGTAATACTCTATTTATTATAGTTTTTTAATTGTTATCCCTAACTGAATGATACTTAAACTAAAATATACTTTTCCCTGGTATTGCATGATACTGATTATTTTACCCAAGTGTAGGTAGTTTGATGAGTAAAAGCCACAGAACAAGACGTTTATTGTTTGATAGTTCACCTATATAGTTCCCTACAGCCTATGTATGCTTGTTATTTCCATTATTTTTATATTCTAACAACACAGTTATGCAATTAAATACTGAAAAAAACAGGAAACTACTCATGTAGGTCAGGTAGTTAAGACACTTGAATCATAATCCGAGATTTGCAGGTTCGAATCCCCACTTCACCAAACATGCTTGCCATTTTAGCCATGGGAGCACTATAATATGATGATCAACTCCATTATTCATTGGTAAAAAGAGGTCAAAAAATGGCAATAAGTAGTGATGACCAGCTGCCTTCCCTCTAGTCTTACACTGCTAAATCAGGGACAGTTAGCACACATAGCTATCTTGTAGCTTTGCACGAAATTCAAAACAAACAATTCACGTAGGCACAAATCAATATGGGAAAAACTGATAAAATTGCTCTACACCTTTGAAATATCCTTGAAGTGATCCACATGTAATCTCCTCTGATTTTTTACTTTTCTAACTTCCATACAATAAACATGCTCATGCCAAACCAAAAATGCAACAATTAGTCTTTAATCTGGAATGTAACAATGTTTTAAGATAAAACGTCACATATACTTTTCTAATAACATTTTCAAAGGCTTATAACTTAATAAAGGAATTTACAGCCTTAACCCTTTCACAGCCGTATGCACACACGTCCTCATCTTCAGAATATAGAATTTTGTACAACCATGAAGAAAAGGTATTTCCCTTCAAATGTTCCAATAATGTGTTGATTTAAACAAGTAACGAAATATTAAAATATTTTATATATATGTGTGTGTGTGTGTATAATGCATCTTAAAATAAAACTGATACTGTAATTTGTGGAAGAACTGTCAAGTTACCTTGGATGTTACCAACCAAACAACACATTTACTCAACCATTTCCTCTTATAAAAACTTAAAACAACTATCTTGAAAACAAACCGCAAGTTTCTCTTACCTATCTTAACGCCTGCGCCCTCTGCTTAACATATAATGTTATGTGTAAATGTCTACAAATTGAGTCAGAAGTACATACCAAGTAGTTCTGTGAATTTTCTATATGAATGCGTCAGGTATTTTCTAATATTGCACAATCACATATCACATTGTTTTTCGTAAATAAAAAAACTTGTTCATCATCTTTTTATTAAGATATTTACTGAATCTTCAATGGCATTTTTTGCCAAAAAATTATTGCAATTACTACTTACAATTAGATCTGGCATGAACAAAAACCATATCGATCTCCACAATTTTAAAAAGAATAACACAAACGAGCTAATATTTTAATTTCGCCAATCATCCCAATATTCTGTGTCCATTAGAACTGTTGAAAGACAAAGTTATGATTTATATTATAGGATTAGACAGCCAACCACTTTACTGTAACAATAAACCATCACTAAATTTTAAACTAATATACAGAAGGGAAAGCAGTTAGTCAACAACACCCACCGCCAACTTTTGTTCCACTATAATCGAATATTGGGACTTGACCGTGAATTCTTCAAGCACCCAAAAATCCACTGTGCATAAAGCGCTTTTCGTTGTTGTTGTTTTCTTTTTTTTCTGGGGTGGTGGTGGTGATGGTAGTGATCGAACCTCTTTTGTAGACTACTACCAGCTCTATCAATTATGAGTACATTACCAAGTTTATTGTCAATATTTTTATACGTTTTAAAAACTGTTTATGAAAAAAAAGTGATTGAAATTATCTTATAAAACAGGTGTCATCACAACCAACAAAGGCTTTAATTTTATATAAATTGATTTATTATTACTTTTATAGTTTCCTTTTTAAATTAAATTGTTACCCAGACTTACGATGCTAGAAACCGGGTTCCGATACCCGTGGTAGATAGAATATTAGTTGCCCATTCTATAGCTTTGTGCTTAATTACAACAAAGAAGAAGAGGAAAAAAGAAAAAAAAGTCGGGAAGATATCTAAGTTTTACACTGAATTGGTATTAAGTTATCGTGGTAATAGAACATAGATAACCTATTTTGTAATTATGCGTTAGAAGAAAAAATGTATGAAGAGGGGCGAGATGGGTGTGGCTTAATGGTTAGAGTGTCGGGCTGCAAACAAAAAGTCTATATTCTGAGATATGATGCCCCTAAAAACACTTTGCACTTTCAACTTTAGATGCGTTATAAAAATTAAAGTCAATCTGTTATTCTGTTCAGAATGGCAATCAAGAGCCCTTGTAGTGTTTGGTGTTGCTGACGGAATGCTTTCCCTCTGATTAGTAAATTAAATAAAAATAACTGTGCCTAAAAATTTTAAGATCTCTGACCTGGCCATTTACCCCACATATGCAAGATGTGACGCTCATACTTAAAATTCCGAAATATATACATTAATATAAATATATATATTATCTATATATTTAACCTCATTTATTTTCGCGCTAAACATGCTCGCCCTCCCAGCCGTGGGGGTGTATAATGTGACGGTCAATCCCAATATTCGTTGGTAAAAAAGTAGCCCAAGAGTTGGCGGTGGGTGGTGATGACTAGCTGCCTTCCCTCTAGTCTTACACTGCTAAATTAGGGACGGCTAGCACAGATAGCCCTCGAGTAGCTTTGTGCGAAATTCCAAAACAAACAAACTCATTTATTTTAATTTTTTTACTTTTTTTCCTTAAATTATAGGTTAAAATTTTGAAATTGTTTTCAAAACTACCTTTTATCACAGGGAAATCTATATTTATTCTTGGACGTAAATATCAAAATGGCCGACTTTTATAAGATAAGATAACTAGTAACTAATCACGTGAAATGGTTTCACAATGATAATACTCTACAACCAATAGGAAAGAGAAATCAATATCTTTTCGTGTAAGAATGTTTTACTAATGCTTGATAAGCTAGGAAAGAGTCTACATTTTAGCATAGTCCATGTTCACAGAAGTCATGGCGCAAGTCTATTATCCAGATGTGTCGCTTCCTGAATCCACACAAACCGCTATTAACAACATTTTAGAAAGAACTGGCTTTATAGTTAACCAAGAGAATGGACAGAGAAGGATGGGTTATCCTTCGAACTGGAACGGAACACCCCCGCCTAAAGGTTGTGAAATTTTTGTAGGGAAACTACCTCGGAATTTATTCGAAGATGAACTCTTTCTTACCTTTGAAAAAATTGGAGAGATATTTGAAATTCGACTGATGATGAACTATGACGGCAAAAATCGTGGTTACGCCTTTGTAACATTTTTTAACCCTGAAGATGCCAAAACTGCAATAAAAAATTGGAATAATTTTGAGATTCGAAAAGGTCACTTTGTGGGTGTTTGCAAATCTGTTGATAACTGTAGACTTTTTATCGGTGGAATTCCGAGAAACAAGAAGAGAGATGAAATTTTAGGAGAGATGAAGAAACTGACAGAAGGCGTAGTTGATGTGATTGTCTACAGTCATGTTGAAGACAAATCAAAAAACAGAGGCTTTGCATTTGTGGAATTTGAAAACCATAAAGCTGCAGCGATAGCCCGTCGTAAATTGATGAATGGGAAATTCCAGATGTGGAACCACGACATTGCTGTGGATTGGGCAGAACCTGAACGAGAAGTTGATGAAGAAATTATGTCAAAAGTATGTATCGTATTGCCTTGTCGTTGTTTGCACGTTCTCAGTTTAAGCACAAAGCTGCACAATGGATTATCTGTGCTCTATTCATCACAAATATCGAAATCCGGTTTGTAGTGTTGTTGGTCCGCAAACATACTGCTGTGCTACTAGGTGGTTCTGCTTCGT
The DNA here is from genome assembly GCA_011833715.1 of Carcinoscorpius rotundicauda. Classification (NCBI taxonomy): domain Eukaryota; kingdom Metazoa; phylum Arthropoda; class Merostomata; order Xiphosura; family Limulidae; genus Carcinoscorpius; species Carcinoscorpius rotundicauda. Next base: position 51,237,942 of record CM022399.1, on the reverse strand, counting down.
CATATGATTAAACAAAATAAGTTTAAAGTTAGGTTAACGTGGCAGTGTTGAATATGATGTTTCTAGTGCTGACTAATTTGTGTATCTGTGAGACGTTAAATATCTTGTTTATAAGCTAAGTCTGTTTTCATCATAAACCTTATTTTTTATCGTATCCAAGTCAAAGCTGACTCTGCGGAAATCTTAGGGCTTATTGCGTTCAAAATTGGGTTTCGATACTCGCGATCGACAGAGCAGAGAGAGCTTATTGTATGGCTTTGTGCTTAACAATAACCAAATTAAGGCTTTTATATGAGTTTTTTCTTTGTTTTTTGGCAATAGAGCATAAATAAAGTCTCACCTAATCTTAGAATGTGCGTATTTTTGTACTTTAGGTTTATGCTTTCGTTTTAGCAAATCGACTTCAATGTTACAGGCTCGACTGGTGGGTGGGGATGTCACATGCTGCTAACGTGGCGTCGCCATCTTGAGACCTAATTTATAACTTGAATTTATATTTTTTGATATTATTACAAACATTTTTGGTTATCGAAAATCAATCGTTAATTAAATTATGAATTAATTTTGGACAGTTACTGCTTTTGATAGAAATAAAATAAGTTCAAGTCTTTGGTAATGCCTAGTATTTCATCTTAAATTCGCTTTCTGAATTTTCATTTTCTGTATTGTCACCAACAAAATACAGTTAAATAATAGAAGTGATGAGTCCGGAAAACTAAAAGGTCAAAATATTTAACGATAAAAATTAAAATCGAGATAAACATTCATTCACGTGTAGATTTTTATATGAAGATAAATACTTTTCTACCGAGAAAAGTTTAGAATTACGAAAATAGCATTAAATTGGTTGGCCAAGAATGCTTAAAAGAAAAGCAGAAAGTTAAGAAATTTTAAAGACTTATTATTATAACTTATTAAAATTGCTTAACTCTTCCACATTAATAATATGTTTAAATAATGATTCTATAGGTGTGGTGATTCAAAAACGCCATTTCATAAGATTTATCGAATTCCTACAGGTTGATAATTTCAGATACAAAAACTTTTATTTCTCCAAAGGTATTCCCTAGTTCAGTTAAAAACTATAAGAGTTCCGAACAACATATACTTCCTTAAAACTGGCTATTTGCAACAAAGTTATATTTCTAATTTTCTAGTCACATTGAATAAAAATGGCAAAATGCAAGAATATTTCAACATTTTTTGTTTTTTCTTAGCGTTTCTGATAAACTACTTTTCGTAAAATTCTCTAATTAAGAAATTGATAAACCACAAGAATAATATCAAAAAGAGAGAGAGAAAAATTGACTTAAGAATAAACATGATTTATAAAAATAGCAATGACAATGTTTCACACAAATAATAAGTTTATTTATTATCAAGCATAGAGGTCCACAATGGGTTATGCTCTGCCCGTCGCGTGATGATTTAATTATAGATTGTAAGAATCTTGATTTGCATAAGAAAAATAGGTACTGTTTGTAAAATTTTATGGAAAGTTTAGATAGAAAGGCTGTTGAGAGAGAGAGATGAGAAAGTAGGAAGACGAAACGATCTAAAAAGGAAAGAAAATGCGTATAAAAACAAAGAATTATAACAAGACACAAGTACAATGAAAAGTTTACATAACATCTAAGATATTATGTAAAATAGCATTAGTCACATAGGAAGCAGTAAATAAATTGAATGAAAAACACTAATAATTATTGAAAATGTATGTTCTTATATTTTGACAAGTAGAAATAATTATTAATATTAGTATGTCGAAAGGAAAAATCAGGTTGTAATGCATAAATAGTACTTGATACAATAAAAATAACTTACTAAAATTTATACTTATAACAAATCTTCATTAAGACAAAATGAAGCACATATTCAAGGTAACAGTGAACATTTTGTAAGTCTGCTAAAAGCCAAACTACACTTTCCTTGAATGTTGATAAACTTTCTCTCTGATAAGGAATATAATTCACAATAGGTGGACCTGGAACTCCGAGAAAATTGTTTATCTTGTCGAAGTGTACTAATCAGATTAAACTTTGTACTAACAAAATTTTAAACGTCTAAGAAGCTCATATTTTACTGGGTGATTCCACTGAATTTATTCGACGGCTCATTTTTCTGAATGATATAATATACCCCATACTGACTAATGGTGCAAAATTCTGCTCTTTCTGTATGCTTTTCTTTACTATACATATATATTAGTTTGAGTACCCGTGCCCTAAATGGAAGTTATGTAAATTCATGATTAATGACATGATAAGTTGCTTTTCTCATAAGCAGTTGTAAAATACGTCCATAGAAGCTGCAAAACAGGAAATGTAAACCACAAATTTGCAAGTATCACCACATTGACCTAACAAACCTTCATGTCAAATGTGATGAAGATCCATACAGAGGAGGCGAGGTAGTGGTAAATAACGCCCAGAAAAACTGCAAAACGCAAAATGTAAAACTAAAAACTATATGTATCTCCCACCCTGCGAAGTAGTAAAATGAGCATACAATAGACGATACCCTTTTATATATATATATATATAACGATTACTCGAAAGCCATTAAACATTGAACTCGCAGAAAGTTCTTTTAACAAAGTAGCTTATTAATGGTATTAGATCAATTAATTATGATTCTGTGATGGACAGGCCCGGCATAGCCAAGTGGTTAAGGCACTCAACTCATAATCCGAGGTCTTGTAACTGGTTTTGTATTTCTGACAAATAGCTAATAAATGCATCCAATCACTTCATGTCTGGACTAGTGGTGGTAAAACGAATTACTTGTGGAATACTTTTCTTTAGCTAATGGTATTCTAAACAATCTAAAATGAAATGTTAGTTACGAGGCAACTTGAACATCCAGAGAAAAAGCTGACCAACATCATTCTATGAAACAAACAAAAAGTCCTTTCTTGCAATGTTCATTGTTCACAGACATTTTTCATTTCTGCCTTACGTTGCCAGATTTTCTTGAAGGTAAATAATTTAGCTAGAGAATTGCGGGTTTGAGATATAAAGGAAAAGGAAACAATTTGTGGCGGTGTAATTTGGTTGTGGGTTTTGTTGTTGTTGTTTATACTGCTTCTTTAAAACGAATCTTAAGCTTTTTCTATATGTGTAAACTCTTGTTGTTTGTTGGAAACTTTCCGTAGCAAAGTATGCAAAATATCTCTTAACCGTTCCATTTTTGACCCTGCAAAACAATTTGGTATACATTAATATCCTTGCCTAACCAAGGTCTTAAAAGGTATGCTTTCCACTATGAGGCAAGTTAATTCACTGTTGAATGATTGTACCTGCGAAGTACAAAGTACAAAGTACTTAGAAATATACATGATTAGTAAAACACAAGTGCGTATGTATAAAATTACAACTCAGGACTTCCTAATGAAAGCAAAAAAAGAATGCATAATAATAATAACTTACACTCGTAATGATACGAAATTAGACCCAATTAAAGAAAAACTTTCAGCTTTGAAAATAAGTCTAACGAGTTTAATTTCAAGTACTTTACTAAATTTTAATAGTCATACCTAAGTCTTACTTATAACAACCAGCAGAAAGCAGTGATTAAACATATAACTGCAAATACAAATATAACTACAATTCTTATAAATGGTCATCTGATACTAAAATAGTAGATTGCACCTGTACTCCCTACACCCACTCACTCAGTTTTAGAAAGTCACAAAAAGTGTGAGGTTCGGTTAAAAGTTATGGCAGGATATTCAATAATTCTACTGCATTATTCAATATCTTTATCCTTTCTTCTGTGGCATTATTTAGACTCGGTTCGAACAATTGTTAATTTAGTAAACTTATTGACCGTTTAAAATTGAAATTGTTTCAAATTCGTGACAGAAGTATTCTAGTGCTTTTGAAAAACGTTTTAGGCTTAAAATTGCAGTTTTCGTCAAAATAATTTTAAACTTAAATAATAAATTTAAGAAATTTCATAAATCGAATCGAACTTGAAACTACTCTTTCACACAAAATTATCGGGTTTTGTTTATTCGGACAATATGGGATTACTCTCTCAGAATAAAGTTAATTAGTTTGATGTAACTGTCTTCAGTTTTCATTTGTACCTCCACTGAACTGTTATTCTTTGAAAAACCAATATCAGTAGCATTCACATTCCAATCAAATGTGTGACTTCAAATCTGTAGCTCTGGAATGTACGGTGAATTGTCAGTAATAGAAATATATAGGGTAAATGAGCTATTGCAAACTAAACCATAAGAAGATCTTAAAAATATAAAAAATATGGGTGTGGTGAGAAGGCTGCACCGCTGAAATCATTATTCTAATTAAACTTGAACTTGTTTTTAAAACATGGGAAGAGACGATTAGTCAACGATTAACTTCAAGCCGTAAAAACAGACTGTTTCAACAATGGAATATAAATTATGCATCACACCCCACCATACTACTATGTATTAAATTATGCATCACACCCCACCATACTACTATGTATTAAATTATGCATCACACCCCACCATACTACTATGTATTAAATTATGCATCACACCCCACCATACTACTATGTATTAAATAATATAATGCCTTAAAAATGAAAACATAGTACCACAAATATTGACAGATCGGTAAAGTATAAAATAAGCTGTCAGGCCAGAGGATTTTGTTTTCTATTGTTACTTTATAAGTTTCAAACTTCGTGCACGCTTATAATTATTTCAATGTAAAATTAGTTATGTCATATATATCTTTACGTAATGAAAGAGACATTATACCTGTACTGATGATTCTTTGTTTTTGTGATAGGACAAAATACAACAGATAAGATGTCACCATTTCCCAGATTGTATTTTCATACCCTAACTTGTTATACTCTACAGATGATTGTAATACGCTGTGGCCGTATTGCAACTTGCTGTCGTTATTTTGGGAGTAATGTGTTCGTGTTATACAAAAAATACAAACTTGAAATGAAAATAAATTCTTCAGCTTTATCAAACTGTATGTTTGATTCGAGTTTGTGAGCTAAACTAATATCTAAAGTTAATTTTCAATTACAATTTTATATGTATGTAATTACGCTTTGTATTTTCTTTTATTTAAATATATATCAAGTTACATGTGTTTGTACGATTCCTACACATTAATGAACATATTTGCTATACTCTCGCAATATACTTAATTTTTATCTTGAGTATATATGAAAAAGAAGTAAAATAAGTCCAAAGAACCCTAATAAGTTATCGGCATATACTTATATGTTTCTACAGATAAAACACACCCACAGAACTACGGTATAATTCTGTTGATAAACCTAGTGCTAAAAAACTTTGCCCTACAGCGGATGTAAGTACATTCATTTTCTGTGCACCTTTAAAATTGCAGAGAAATTGTTTTGCTAAAAAAGGTCTTTATGCTAGAAAAATTCAAGCGTAAAACTGTCGATATTATCAATAAGTAAATTGAACATCTAATTTTATCCAATAACGTGAGGTTAAACTCCAGGACAATTCTCAACAACACTCGACTTGAGACGGTGCCAACTGTCGCCAAATAATCGTCTGCTACAGTGCTGTGATTCTTTGCAGATGCTTTAAGTTAAGACCAAGATAATTGTTCAAGTTGATCCTCAGAAATGAATAATTCAAATTACAGTTACAAATAGTTCAAGATATACACCGATCTTAATGATGTGATACATAAAACAAATAAATAAAGTTAGAAAGGTAAGAAAAGAGATACATAAGTCATCACATCGCAATATAAAAACATCAAAACACTACACATAAATGAGATTTAGGTATTTTAGTTATTACTTAACAGATTTCAAAATCTTTGTAATGGAACTCTCAGGTCTCCAATCTGTTATTTGGAACATCATCTGGACTGTAAAATGTTTAAGTTTTTTTTTTTATTCAGGAACAGTTGGACAGCAGCTAAGTTTTTTTTCTATCAGATATCGTGATTTTTATTTTATTGGTCCTCAATTAGTACGGACTCATAAATTATTTCTCTTTAATATTATTCAGAAGTTCTTCCATTTTTAACTTTAAATTTCTAGAAATCTTGATAATGTATATGCTAGTACATGAACTGTAACTATTGTAGACACTATATCTATCAAAAATGGTCAACGATTCTTTAAATAGTGGTAAAACATTTAATTTTTAAAGTTGATAAATATACACTTTTATTTGAATACGTTTTGAAAAAACTTAGTTTTATGGTTACAATGAATATATATTGTAAATACAATTTTAATTTTTCCGCTGATAAAATACTCAGATGTGCAAATGTTAGCATCCCCTTTAAAGAAAAACATTTAGAAAGCCGAAATTATAAAATAAAAAGGATAAGTTCTGCTTTGTGGTAGGATTGTGATAAAGATGAGTTTCCGACAAATAATAATTAGTTCCATTTCTTTCTCTAATTACCAGGAAAGACAGTTGCCAGAAAGATTCATATTTATCAGTGAAACTTATTTCTTCATCAGGAATTTTGACAAGATCAAATATAACACACTATGTGAAATTTCAGTAGTTAATTTAACACTTAGCACAACGACTTCTACCCATAATTATTCATATTCTAAAAACTAAAATGAACCTTTCTTCCTTCTATAAATGGGATTGTTAGTGCCCTTCAAGACCAGTGGGCTCATTTTTAGTTATATGTACATACACTTAAATTTTTGTAGAAAAAAGATCACTTTCTTCGTGAAACAAATTTAGTTTTTGATGAATTGCAAGGACCAAATGAGAAGATATAAACTGTTAATTCACTTACTAAATAAAGTGATTCGTCTTGTTCAAATGTAAGAAGGTACATTATGCATAGACACCTTTGATTTTCTTATAGCAAAGTCACAAAGCATTATTTGCGAGGAATCGAACCCTGGAATTTAACACTGTAAATCCGTAGACCTACCGCTGTCCCACCGAAAGGCTTATACGTATTAACTCAACCTATCCGTTTTTGTAAAAGCTATACTGGTTAAAGTTATATTATCTTATTAATGGAAAATGTTTGTGCAGTTGTAAGTTACAGTTTTTGGATTAGTAAATAAAATCGTAAACTAACAAAAAGTAACCGAAAATTATCGAAGGGATAACAAAATATTAATTGTAAATCAAGCGCGAAAATATTAATTTCACAAAAGCAAAATATTTCCACATGCATATTTAAAGCTTTGAAATGAAACACTTCTTAATGTATATTCATCTAAGTTAACCTTCTAAAGATTTCACAGTAATTTTTTACCGTAAGGTCACTGTGCACATCAAACAGTCCACAAAGGATGTCCCTGTCAGAGGGATACACTTTATTTTCCTATTTATTTCAAGAATGTACAATTTTTCCTGTTAAATCTTATATGGAATAGTTAGTTTTGTCTTAAAGAGTTTCTTTAGCATTAAATATGTCCATATATTCAATCAACACACTTCTGAAGATGATCAACAAAACTGTCCATAACTTTTCACAGACGACACGGGATACATCCTGAGCATCGGTGATGCAATCTTGAATCTCATCTAAGGCCTCTGAACATGTAGCGTAAACATTGTTCTTAATGAAAAACAAAGACGCAGGAAGTAAAATCGGGCCAGGCAATAGGTCCGCCTTGACAAATCAATTTGTTCAAAGACAACATCAACTGATCCTTATATGTTTCAACAGGAAGTTTGTACATTATTGTAATAATCAGGGCCCCCCAGTGGCTCAGCGGTATGTCTGCGGACTCACACGCTAAAATCCGGGTTTCGATACCCGTGGTGGGCAGAGCACAGATAGCCCATTGTGTAGCTTTGTGCTTAATTCAAAACAACAACAGTAATAATCAGGAAAACAAAACGGATGCCTCCAAGTGGGACACTTTGTATTGTATGAAATTCGTTTAATCAACGATCATAGCGCAGAGACATTTTGTCTTTTATCTTCAAAATCATTTGAGAATTTTAAATGAGTTTGACTCTCGATCTTTTAGTGACACAACTTTGTAATTTTACCTCATACTATTCATCTTGAATGAACGTTTGAAAGATTTAGTTAATTTTATTTTCATATTAGGTAACCGTCATATATGCCCGTAACTTCATGGTTGTCACCGACGAGGAAAAGATTAAACAAGCATTTTCTCTCAATGGCGAGTTGCAAGTAGAAAGAGTCAAGAAACTCAAAGACTACGCTTTTATACATTACAACTCACGTGAAGATGCTGAAAACGCATTGCAGAACATGAATGGTAAGTCCATAAACGTGTTCTAAGATTTCTCAAATGTAACTAAACGTATATACAGTTGATATTGTAGTGTTCATTAGATTTTTTTGTGTCTGTATCTAATTTATGTTGATCTTAGAAACAAACAAAAACGTATTTTTCCTTCACTATCATTCTAACCCATCAATATGTCTAAAAGTAAAAATTCAGAACAACAATACTCGAACAAGAAATATTTTTTCTTTAAAATTTAGAGTGAATTAAAGTTTGAAAAGGATTTTTAATTATTGATTTGAATTTCAGTGACAATACATAAATCTTAAATAAAAAATAGGCCATATTGCTTGAACAAATACTCCTTTTCGTAAGACTGTGTAACATAGATAAAATTATAAAAAACAAAAACTAGTAAAAGAATGATTAAATTACAATGCCAGATTGAAATGCCACTCTCCGGTGTAGCTAAATCTGATATTTATAGTGAAATATTTTTAACTCGGAACAGGAAATGATGAATGTCTATATTTGAATATTAAAAGTTCATTACCACAAGAAAGACAGGAATTAATTACCCAATCAAATAATTAAAAGCAAACATTAAGTTTTCAGATAAAACGCTTTAGTCCTCATTGTATTCTGAGTGTAAAAATCTAAAATTTATTGGAAATAACTCGTAAGTATTCACAGAATTTTCTATTAAAATATTTTACTTTTTTATTTCTTAGGAATGGTCATAGATGGCGCAGTAATCGAAGTAAGATGGGCCAAACCACCTGATGAGCGTAATCGACAACGAAACAAAGGAAGTACGGATACAGCTACTGGAAACCCAGTACCTACCTTTTATTTTCAACAACCTAATTCACAACCTGTAGTATATCTTCCTGGGTATCCATCTCCTGTGTCTTATGTTAGGTAAGTTTACTCACAGAATTTGTGTTTATTAAAGAGGAAGCTGTTAAATTATAGATAACCACATAAAAGTCATCCATAATGTCAGTTCAGACGTAATTTTCACATAAAAGTGAACACCAACTTGAAATGTTTAGAAGTTACAATAAAAGATAAAATGTTATCTTTAAATACTGTAGCTGGTTACACAAGATCGATTTCTACAGTGGTAGTTATCTAACCAAAACAACAACTTTTACTTGGCTTGTATTATGGAACTGAAAAAAAAATCTGGTTATTTATTTTTAAAAGTCGATCTTTGGGCTGTTTAAATCAGTTATTAGTCGCACGCATTCAACATCAAACTATTTCGTATTAGTAGTAGAAATGTTAAGGTGGAAAACACACATAAAATATTTCTTATTGTAGTGGCAAATGAATAATTGTCTGAAAACAAAAACAAAGAAATCGATATAATTCCACACACGAGTATGTGTGTGTGTTTTGTCTACGATTTGTATTCTAAAAGAACAGTAAAAATATTTCAATTTTGTTTTGACTTATGAAAGAAAGCAGAAGTGAACCATGAACACAAACTCCAGTTTATTCCCAAATGAACTTAGCACATTCTTCAAAGTAAACAAACTGAATTGAGGAAGAAGGAATACTGCTTTAAATGAACCAATGTGAATGGAGAAGGTAGAAAAAAGGAGCTCGCGTGTTTGTAAATATATCCATGTTAGTGTCGCTCCCACTTCACTCACACACACACATCTATAAAGATAATACTGGAAATCATTTTCGACATTATGTTGGTGTTGAAATGATGTGTTGCACTAAAATTATCGCCCTTTCAGCTGTAGAAGCGTTATAATGTAACGGTCAATCCCACTATTCATTGGTAAAAGAGTAGCCCAAGCGTTAGCGGTGGGTGATGATAACTAGCTGTCTCCCCTCTAGTCTTACATTGATAAATTAAGGACGGTTAGTGCAGATAGCCCTCAAGTAGCTTTGCGCGAAATTCAAAAACAGACAAACAAACATACAAGTACTAGTGTTTAGTGAGTGTTGTGGGGTTAAGGATCATTCTGCAGTAGTTGTCTGTGAGTTGGTGAAAAATTTACAAATAAACTTGTTTTCAAAATATACGTATATTCGGAACTTGTACAATGGAGGTACAACAAATTGTTTATACTACAGAGATCATAGACATAAAAAACACTATATAGTTCTCTTCTGGTTGTTAAAAGTCCACTTAGGCCTATTTATTTGCTTTAGAATTTCAATCGACAAGTCGAACTATTTTTCTCTATTTCTACAACCAAATTATCCGTGTATATTTCACTTTATCATTGAATTATCACGGTTGTATCCTATACTTTTAAGACAGTTGCTTCTTTTCTCTCTTTGTATTCCTGAGAATTAACTGTCTGTCCGTCAAAGCCCACTAAGGCTAGTTCAATTACTTTGGAACTCTTTTTGACAAAATAAACTAGTTTTATTATCACTTTCAACACCTTTAGTCTCACTCAAATATATCAAACATTAAGCCTACATTAATTGTTAGCCCTTCCACTCCTAAGACGATTAACTTTTCTTTGACCGAATTCCTTCTCGCTGAGCCCGGCATGGCCAAGAATATTAAGGCGTTCGACTCGTAACCCGCGGGTCACGGGTTTGAATCCCGGTTACACCAAACACGCTCACCCTCCCAGCCGTGGGGGCGTTATAATGTGACAGTCAATCCCACTATTCGTTGGTAAAAAGTAGCCCAAGAGTTGGCGGTGGATGGTGATGAAGACTCCCTTTAGTCTTAAACTGCTAAATTAGGGACGGCTGGTGCAGATAACCCTCGAGTAGCTTTATGCGAAATTCAAAAACAAACAAAACAATCCTTCTCACTGCTTTACCTCCCACCTCCTCTCCCATTTCATATTTGAGCACTTTTACGCTTGGTGAAAAGAGATAACCTGCTATGTAGCTTTGTGCTTAACTTCAAACAAACATTTATATAAAATATTATAATTAGTACAATATGACCATAGTAAATTACACATTAAAAATCTAAATATACTACCGTTTCGTAAATTAAATAGGTCCAGTAAAGATAATCAAAACTGTCAAAGAATAAAATAAATTTGCCAAACAATAGCTGAAGAGCATGGGAATTTGAAACTTTGTGAAATGAGTAAGAATTTTGTTTGTTTTTTTTAAAACAAGCTGTTTATATTAAGTACCAAAACAGTATAGTAAGACTCCAACTGAAATTGGAGATTATTTTTAGTAATAAAAATGAAAATATCAAATTATTAATAAAGAAAGGAGTAACTTTTATGTAGGAAGCGATACATTATAATATGTTAAAATAATCTGAAATAACCGAAAATTTAATAAATGAAACACTAGTAGTTAATTTATTGTTTAATAATGCATTTATTCATAATCCACACTCCAGTAATTTAGCGGATTTTCTTTTTTTATATTAGATTGTGTGATATGTTTTTATACTATTATTTTCTAGTTTTTGTATTTCAAGAAAAAATATTTTGATTTTGATACCGCATTTGTCAGAGCAAAGATAGTTCATTGGCACTAGTGTGTTTAACATCAAAACAACCAAAATCTTTGTTCTTAATATTTCAACAGAATTTGATATCCATCAGAATTTCGATGTATGGTTGTGTCCGATTAAACCATTATGGGTGATTATTCATACAGTGTTTGTTGTTAAATGCAAAACTACGCAATAAATTATATATAATCTGCTCACCGCAAGTATCTAAATACGAATTTTCCCGTTAGAGGAAGAGAGAGGTCAGTGGTTCTTCTAGTTGTCACTAATTTTGAGCTAATTGGTAAAAGGAATGATGGTCATAGGTGGATTTCACTCTAAATACGGACAGTCGGTACATTTCAAATAGATCTTCAGATTATGCACTAGTATTGAATTTTCGGGTATGTTTTTTTTCAATGGCATTCTCATCTGGAATTTTAGGACAATACAGGAATAAAAACTGTGCTTAAAAATTGATTAATAAATGAACGGTGGGTTAAGGAGTTCGACTTGTAATCTGAGGGTCGTGTATTCAAATCCCCGTCGCACCAAACATGTTCGTTCTTTCAACCATGGGGGCGTTATAATATGACGGTCAATTCCACTATTCGATGGTAAAAGTGTAGCCCAAGAGTTTGTGGTGGATGGTGATAATTAGCTGCCTTCCCTCTAATCTTATACTGTTAAATGAGGGAAGACTAGCGCAGATAGCTCTAGTGTAGTTTTGCGCGAAATTCAAAAACAAACAAACGTTGTTAAAGTCGGTTTTAATCTGTAGTATTTTCTGAGTGTTAACTTTTTATCGTATTTACGTAAGTTGAGGTGTTGTAGTCACATTGTGGGTACTTGGTTTAGTCTGAGGATAAGTTTTTTGCGAAACTAGATCTTAAGAAGATATTCAGATGAATTTTTTTTGCTGTAAAATACAGTTTACACACAATGTTTTACTTAAAATCATTAATTGCGAACTTCTCATCTACAGTCGTGTACATCCACCGCCACCTATAAGAATGGCCTCTCGAGGTCGAGGTCGTGGAGCAGCTGGAATGAGACCATCTCGTGCTGGAGTGACAGGATATGTCACTGGCAGAGGTGCAGCTGGTATGAAACGCAACGTTGAGGTATGTATGGCGAGGTGAAAATATAAAGGCTCTTTCCATTATAACTGCCAATGTCATTTGAGATTTAATTGTGTGTGAGGTGGAATTTTAACGGAGTTCCAAAGGTCGCTAAATTCAATGTGTGACCTAAATGATCTGTAGCTATAGAGCACACACAGTGCTTTATTTTCAGTTTCTTCTGATCGTCTTATGGAGTGGTAATCGTTTTTCTTTCCCCTACGGATGGCGTTCTTGTGACTCGTTGTATGTCATATTCGTAGTTATAATGGACATAAAACTAAGTTTTTATATCTATCTTATACAGTTCTACTAGTGCCACAGACGACCAATTCCCTTATTTAATATAAATTTTATTCTCGTGTTTGTCTGATATCAAATTATAGAAAGAAAAAAAACTTTACATACTGGACTTTACTTTTGTAAATAAATCACCATGGGTTGGTCAAATGTAAAAAAATGAAGTCTCAAAAAGAGTTATAAGATAATATCTTTATTACTCATATTTACAATTCGTTTTCACCACATTTTCCAAAGTTTGTTCTAGTGATTAGCCTTTTTTCAACTTTTGCTTATCATATAATTCACTTGAAAGAGATAACTTCCAAGACTTAAAAATGGTAAGACACACCTTTGAAATTTGAGCACACTTTTTTAAATGTAAATAACTAAGAAAAAAGGAGAATATTTATAAGACCAGAATATACTGAAAATAGATTAAACAAGAAACGAAAACCTCTCAACGAAGCAGAAAACTTAACCAGCATACCTAGTTTCATAAAATTGGAATGCGGCAACGGGTGTAATTAAATCGAAATTTTAATTTTAGAATAAAAAATATCCAACAGATGACAGCACTAATTTAGAAAAATAAACCCTTTTTCTGTTTTAAGAAGCAGTGATTCTCTTAGGATTTTATGATTAACTTCATCTACCTGTCTTAGTATGAAGATATAATTTATGCAGGTGTGACGCTGCACAAATTCTTTAAGCAGGGCTACAGTAAATTAATCTATGAAAAGTTCTTTCCGTTTTTATTCGCTATATTTTTGAGCTCCAGAAATACAAAGCGTCGGGCACGCGTATACTTGATTCAATTTTATTACTTATCAGAATCTTTACCAGCTCCCTTCAAATTGAAATTCTTTTTGACAGAAGTAGAATAAACTGTATATCAAACGTTGGTTGTGCTCAAATACATCAGTCGAAAGGGTTTGACTTCCTGAATTCGAAACTGTAATTATAACTCAAATCAGTCAGTAGTCGAAGGAGCTACGAGCTAAAAGTTTGTACTTGATTTACAAAAATAGTAATAATAATCTCAGAACCATTATATGAGCCGCTATGACGTGGTTAATAAATTTGAGCTGACTTATGATGATATATTGTACCAAGACTTTGTCGAAATTATAGAATAAGGATGGTGTGTCTTCTAGGACTCTTTCGCTGCATTTCAACGAGAGAAGTGTGTTAATCATTATCAACCGAAAGACTACCAGAAGATTGGGTGTGATGAAAACGAAAGTCTCGTAATCAAATACTTGAACAACCACCTGCTAAATATATCACTTTTATTGTTTTTGTATAATATCTATATAAAAAGTTTCGAGTTATTTCATATTTTATATTAAATTTTATATGCGTATAAAGCACTCTAACCAGATAAAATCCAAAATTTAGTGAGATAATTAATAATTTGATTAATAAAATATATTTTTAGCCTCGTTTCGTTCCCATGTCTGGTATGATACACGACTTGGAAATTTATCCAACTAATCCTGTTACATTTCGACCAACCCGATCTCCACTACAGGTAATCCAAACTGAATCACTTTGTAATCCTGCTATTGTGTTTACTAATTCTCACAGTATTAGGTTTTGAGGTAGGTTATAAACAACAAAGTAATTTTCAATATCTTAAACTGAGAAAAAAATTAGAAAATAGGTTTGAAATTACAATATGATTAATTGTGAACAACTAAGGCAAAATGGAAAAGGTTGATCTTACTCTTTCTATAATATGGTAAAATAATATCAAATATGATTACTTATCTGTTGTCTGCTATCTCTCTTGTATAGGTATTTGGGTATTGATGTTTATTTACCCAGGAGCGTGAGGTTTCGTTAACCTTTTCCGCCTTCCTTCAAATTTTGTTTTTTTTCATCTGTCAAGTATATTTACATATGGCACACGAGGGCCAGAGAAACCCATACTTACTCAGGTCCCTTTCAGGGAAATGTCCATGCACACTCTACACATACACTTGGTGCAAATAAATATTTTCTCTTATAGTTCCATAGATTATTTGCACTTTCATCAGTTAAGTATTAACTATAAAACGTTTACATTAAAAAAAAACATTTTCAATGTTTTGGATCAATCCCTAATCTAATGTGGAGTCTAGTTAATAATAGTTAATAGGTGGCCTTTAATTTATTCAAAAAATAAGTATTTGCTGGTGAAAGATGCTTAGATCTATCATCATCATGTAAACAATACCTATCAAATAGGCTTACTAGTTCATTTTTTTCTCCAATTTTTGTGAAAATAGTTTATTGTACTATGTAGGGTTTTATCTGCTGTTGTTTCAATGTGTGCGTATTTGTGCATAAATTCAAATGATGTTGTTCTGGATACTTTATAAGCTGTTGTAAGTACTGTATTTTGTTTTGTTTGCAGTTTTGTTTGTAGTAGTTTTTTGCTTACATTTATCCACGCAGGAGCTACATAGTCAATGACGGGTCTAATGTATGTTTTATATATTTTCATAATGTTGTCTACCGTAGCTTCACTGTTTTTGTCAGTTAGACTCCTAGCATAGTTTGTTCTTTGCAAAATATTTGTTCTAATAGTATTTATGTGGTTTACCCACATTAGTTTTGAATCGAACGTAAGTCCTAAGAGTTTTGCTGATGTAACAATTTGGAGTTGTTCACCATTCATGTAGATCTCTGGTTGTACTTTGTTATGTTTGGTTAATTTCGTGAATACCAATGGTTGTGTTTATTTCGATTCTGTATTTTTGGCAATATTCACTTATTCTATTTAATTGTGGTTGTATGTTTGTGGCTGCTATTGCTGGTGTTGGTGCATTTTTCGAGATTGCTACATCGTCTGCGAACTGTGATGAATATCAATTATTCTGATCTTTTAGAGGCATATTATTCACGTACCTGATAAATAGGATAGGGCTAACTACCCCTCCTTGAGGGTCTCCAGCTTTTGGAATGAAACTCTCAGAGAAGGTCCCTTCAACAGTTATTCTACATGATCTGTTTCCCAGAAAGTTTGATAGCCAGCGAATAGTTTTCCGTGGTAAACCCATCTCTTGCATTCAGAACCAGAGATCGTTGTGCCATACAGTGTCGAATGCTTTCTCAATATCGAGAAAGCAAGCGACAGTGCATTCTCGTTTATTAAAACTATCCACAATTACTTCTGTTAATCTGACCTAGTGGTCTGTTGTTTGTCTGAATTTTCTGAAATCATCTTGTTCTTCTGGTAATTTTGATGTTCTCCAGGAATGTGGAGAGTCTGTTACTGATTATTTTCTCTAGAAATTTGCCTACACAGCTGGTCAGACTGACTAGTCGGCAGCTATTTCAGTTATCGGCTGGCTTTCCTTCTTTATGGGACATTAATACACTTGCATGCTTCCAAGAAACTGCGATATAACCAGAATATAATGATAGATTAAAAATTCCTGTGAGATGTTCAGATAATTTCGGAGTGCTTTTTTTAAGAAAAATGGTTTGTATATCATCTTCTCCTGGTGATTTAATTTTGGTGTTTGTTATTGCATCGATGAGTTCTTGTGCTGAAATTGTGTTTGTAAGCACAATGTTTGCGTTGTTGGTTTTATAGTTATTTACGTCTACTGGGAAGAGTGGTTTGAATAGCTCACTGTTGTTTGTTATAAAGTTATTTTCTTTATTATTACAGTTTGTATTCATGTCTGGGTCGTTGTGTGTTTTAAACGTGTTTTCAAGTTGTTGTTTGAATATTTCGGCTTTTTCTTTATTTGTATATGCTATGATATTATTGTGTTCTAGTGGCGGGTATTTTCTTACTGTTGTATCTCCATTTGTTAGTCTTTTTAGGTGTGTACAAGATTGTTTCGGATCTGTTTTTTTATTAAGTTTGGTGCGGAAATCGTTACAATTTTCTTCTTTTAATAATTTAACTTCTTCTCTGATTTGGTTTCTTATTCTATTTATTTGTGTTTTTAATTCGTTGTCTCTTGTCTCTATGTATTGTCTTCTTAATCGTCGTCTGTCCTTGATTAGTGTTAACAGTTGTTTATGTAGTTTCCATGTGTTGTTTTTTGGTGTTGTCTCATTTGCTGCGGTTTGTAGGCATTCCGTAATTATTTAACAGTAGTTATCAATATCTATTTTATTTTTAGCTGTTGTTAGTTTGTTTTGGTTTGTTTCGAATTTTGCGCAAAGCTACACGAGGGTTATCTGCGCTAGCCGTCCCTAATTTAACAGTGTAAAGCTAGAGGAAAGGTAGCTAGTCATCACCACCCACCTCCAACTCTTGGGCTGCTCTCTTACTAACGAATAGTGGAATTGAGCGTCACAATATAACGCCCCATATATATAAGTTTGTTATAATCAACCGAATACAAACAGAAAGAAAAATAAATTAAAATTAAAATTAAACCGCTGCACTAATTTAAAAGATCCCAGGGTACAAGCTATAATGTGGAATATAAAATGTATCCTAGGTTTTGGAGGTGACTGGAGAAGTAGGGCCCACATTACGGTAGAGATACACCGTCTATCAGTTTTAATCTCCACTTGCGAGTCTCACATAAAGAAATAAAATAAAATAAAGGAATAGTAATAGAAATTAAAATTAAATATATAGAAATAGAAATGAGCAGAGTAAGATGTGGGTACTTAAGCCCACTACGTCTCATATCTATATCACTCTTCACCAACTGCCGACAGTTGTGGGAAGGTGACTGCTGTCCAAAGTAAGAAAAAAGAAAGAAAATGTATTAACATTGGGTGGTATTTGCCTCTTGGAGTTAGCATTCCAGCCCCCATTACGGTAGAAAAGTACTAATTAGTAGCCAAGTAAATGAATTATACTAGTATAAAGGATCCTATCCAGTTATCTAAATTCGTTTTTATAACTTATTTTAAAACGTTTAT
The DNA here is from genome assembly GCA_011833715.1 of Carcinoscorpius rotundicauda. NCBI lineage: Eukaryota > Metazoa > Arthropoda > Merostomata > Xiphosura > Limulidae > Carcinoscorpius > Carcinoscorpius rotundicauda. Next base: position 51,220,017 of record CM022399.1, on the reverse strand, counting down.
AAATATATAATAGTGGATCAATTGGCACTTCGTATTTATTAAATAAATTACTTTATATTTTACTTGATAAAATTAAAAATATAGTGTTAATGATAAAAAATAATTAGCTCATTTTAAAATATCTGGGAAATTGTGACCAAATAAATAATATTCAAACATTTGATTCTACCACACTGTACGCCATAATTCTATTATAATATTTAATCTTTGTTTTAAATTAATTAATAGAACATTTCTATTATCCTTTCATGTAACTAAAAAAAGAAAATTTAGTTCCGAGAACATAAGACCCGGCATGGCCTGGTGGGTTAAGGCGTTCGACTCGTAATCTGAGGGTCACGGATTCAAATACAAGTCACACCAAACATGCTTGCCCTTTCAGCCGTGGGGCGTTATAATGTGATGGTCAATCCCACTATTCGTTGGTAAAAGAGTAACTCAAGAGTTCACGGTGAGTGGTGATGACTAGCTGCCATCCCTCTAGTCTTACACTGCTAAATTAGGGACAACTAGCGCAGAGAGCCCTCGTATAGCTTTGCGCGAAATTCAAAAAACAAACAAACCAAAAACATAAAAGATATATAAATCTTCTGTATTTATAATAATTTTATATTTTTCAATAACCAGGTTTTCAAACAAGTAATAGGAGTTCCAATGGGGATTAACTATTTATTCTTCATGTATAGCAAATTAATATCTTTATTATTATGAGAATAGATTTATTGAAAACTACCCAAATCCAGATATTTTTACCTTAACTTATAGATATATAGATGATTTAATTGGTATAAATAATACTAAAATAAATAATGTTATTAACACTATTTATCTACTAGAATTAGAAATTGAAAATACTTTAATACCTAATACAAAGCGCATTATTTTGATTTAGAAACTGAAATAATTGATAAGGATATAAATGTAAATATTTTTGATAAAAGAAAATATTTTGCTTTTCCAATTTATGGTTCACCATCTTTTAATAATAATGTACCATACCTTTCTGTTATTAACATTATAACTTCGCAATTATTCAGATGCTGTAAAATTCGTAATAAATTACAATATTTTATCAGTAATTTTGAAATACTGTTACAAAAATCAATATCTTACACACATATATATATATATGATCGTTAAATTATTCTGTTTTTTTTTATTTATGGAAGAACCTTATCAATATTTCGATAAGTTAAAAGGTCACATTTCTTTTGATCACTGTATTCTCTGCTGTCTAATGTAACCGCGAAAAGCACAAAACAAACCATAAATTGAACATTTTATAATAATATTGATACAGATAGATAACTGTTTTAATGCATAGATAAAAAAGGATATTAGCGAAATTTTAAATACTTTTTTTTCTTCTAAACGCGACTCAATTTTTATTCAACTTACCAGGTTTTGAATGATATTTGCGAACAACGTGGATGGGGAATAGTGACAATTGATGCGGTTCCGTCTTCCTTCCATGATCAGGGACGAAATGTCCAGTACTGGACAGGAAAGGTAAAGTTACTTGTCTGCTTCCAGTTTAATCTGAATTAACATTTACACGGAAGCAATTACGTAGTTAATCTTTTACTGAAGATTACTGTACATTACAAGGAGCTGTACATTTACTGACAAGCTTTAGACTCGACAGTCAGTATTAAAATTGGAATCGATATGGTCTAGTTGTTAAGGCGCTCGACTTCAGTCCGTGGATTTCGGAGCTTAACCTTTTCATCGAACATGCTCGCCATTTCTGCCGTTTGGGCGTTATAGAGTTACAATCAATATCACTATTAGTTAATAAAAGAGTAGCCCCAAGAGTTGACAGTGGGCGGTGTTAACTAGCTGTCTGTTAGCTACAGCATTGCGGTTTAGTTATTAAACACCTGGATGGCCAGATCTTTCAACTAGCTGTAAATCAAATCAAAGATCTGTATTGGTATTTTGGAGAAGGTAGAGACCAGGTTCTTTTTTTACCTTTTCTTGCTTTCCCCCTTGTCTATCTTGACAACACTAGAAACCGGTTTTTCAATACCGGTGTTGAGCAGATCACAGATTGTGTAGCTATGTGTTTAACTAGAAACAAACAACCCCTTTGACGGATTTCCGATAAATTCAACAAAGAAATTAATGTAATTAATTCTTAGTGTTCTACAACTAGTTTGGAGCCATTCTTTGTTTCTTTGTGCTAAAAGGTTATTTAAGAGCATGGAATGTCATAAGATCCACAATCAACAATGTTGTCAAAGAATAAACATTGTCTGAATAATTATATGCTGTGTTGTTTTTATTTACTCAAATTTAAAGACGAAATTTTACGTTTTTCAGTTTTTTCTGCTGCTGTGTGGACGTTATAAAGGAACGATCAATATCACTATTCGTTTAGTATTAAACTACTACATTAGGGACTGCTAGCGCAGACAGCCTTCGTATAGCTTTGCACGAAATTACAAATAAACCAAATTAATATAATTTAGGTTATTACACCCAGCTCTTAGTTTTCCAGTTAAATAATGACCTAATACATTATACGTAATCGTTAGTTCTCTTATTGAACAATGACTTAATTTATTCTATGTAGTCCTTAGTGTTTTTATTCTTTTCAATATGACCTAATGCATTGTATATAGTTCTTAGAGTTCTAATTCATAATGTAATGGCCCTTAGTTTTATTCATTATAACCTAAGTTATTTCACATAATCCTTAATTTTCGTGTTCATTATGTTTGTAGTCCTAAGCTCTTTTATTGATTAATGACCGAATTCTATATAGTTCTTAATTTCTTGATCATTATAATGTAACTCATTTTATTCAATTCTTACTGTTCTTTTCAATGGGGACCTAACTTATTCTGTATAATCTTCAGTTTTTTTATTCATTATTCGTATTCATATAGGTTGGGACCTAATTCTTCATCTGTAGTCCTTAGTTTTCTTGTTTGCTATGGCCTAATTCATTACATATAGTCTTTAGTTTATTGTCGCATTATAATTTGATCAACACGTGACATTTTAGTTTTCTTGTTATTGTGACAAGTGCTTAACAGTTATTTAAAATTTCAATTATTAAAATAAACACCTGAACTGAATTACTTGATACATACTTTTAAAACTGAGAGCTGTTTGTGTGTTCACTCACAAAACTATTGATCATTATTACCTTAACCCTCATATACATAAAAAAGGCATTATCATTCGTTTACATGTTGCATTGTGTGCTAAAAATTTGAAACCTTAAATAAATATATTACGTCTCAGAACTTTTTATGGTACTCATTTTTTTTTTCGGTTATCTTTATTTTTGGCAACATCACTAGGTGAAGTTAATTGATTTCATTGATTTAAGAACTGCAAGTATACTTTTGTGTCCAGCCAATTTGGCGTCTGTAGTTGTGGGGTATCTTGAAGGATCATTATTAAAGAAAGATACATACTCCAACTTGAAACAACTCCTGGAGAACATATCAAACGTCTTGATAAGTGTTGTTTGTTAAAAACAACGTGTTAATACTTTCACGAGCGCAGCAAAACATCCTATTCTAGCCAGAAAACGAACACAGTAAACAAAAACTTGTTAGCTAGTAAAACTTAATGGATGGTCATTTAAGTATATACTTTACAGGCACATACACACAAATGTATAATCAAACTGTTTCGTATTTATAATGCCTCCGAAGACGTAAACAACGCGAAATAAAAATAAATATTTTTTTTAACTTAATGAAACAAATCTTAGTTTCAGATTACTGCTCTTTCTTTTCTGATGTCATGTGTTGTTTACTCAGTTATAAACACCAACTAATCAACTCTCGTTTTCATTGCTTTAGTAATTTTTTCCAAGTTTTTAAAAATAATGATCTAATTGTAAAATTGATAATCGTTGAGAACTATAACTTAATTCGTTTTCTTGTTCGTTATGACATGATTTATTATACTTAGTCCTTAGTTTTCTTGTTTGTTATAACATGATTTATTATGTTTAGTTCTTAGTTTTTTTATTTATTATGTCCAGTCCTTAATTTTCTTGTTTGTTATGACGTAATTCATTATACCTAGTTCTTAATTCTCATGATGTACTCACGTCTTTAATTTCTTGATGACTTCTTCAATTTATCAATCTTCATTTGTAGTAGTTAAAATTTCCAAACCTATTTCTAATGTGCACCGTAATTTATATTTTAAAAAGTGCTCAGAAATGGTGTATCTCGATTTAAAAAAATAATTCTTTACTTTGTTTTTAATAAAACAGATTTCGATACCGAATTTGCCATCTCAGTATAATTTAAATCAGTCTACCAGGGCTTACCCTGACCCGAATCAAGCCAAGCAAGCAGCAGCTGAATATTTCTTAAGTCAACTTGGAGTAGCATATGAGCGTAAGAATGGTTTGTTTTCATTTCTTAAAGGTGTAGTTAACACTACAATTATCTTTATATAACCATAAAAGTCTGATAATATTTTGCAAATCCTTAGAAACTTAGAAGATAAGCTAAAAATATAGACAAAAATTAATTATTAATATGATATTAAAATTAACTGGCACGTTTTTCTGTTGTTCTTTTTTATCGAAAAAAACTTCAATTACTAAAGCATATGGAACAGATGGAGGTCATCTAAGGGCAAGATGCAAGTTTTGGCGTTCTAAATCTCATATTAAATGAACTAAAGACAGCAATAAACCAGTCAGAGTGCATATTCTAAACTAGATTACTGATCGAGAAGGCGTTTGACTCACAAAAATTATAAATTCATCTCCAAAAGTGTTTCAGAATGATACAAATTAATATTATCTTTTAGTTAGCAAAATATGTTTATTAAACTATAATTACTTATAAGGAACTTCTTATAACTTTTATGTCTTGATCTTAATTTCTATTAAATACCTTTCACTTTTCAATTATCAAAATTATAAACCACGGCATTGTTTATCTAAAGTTGTTCAGAAGTTAATTAGTGTCCCTTATCCTTAAGTTTCATCTGTGTGGATAACTTATCATTGAATTATCATGTCTTATTATATCTACTCGCTACGAAAGTCCTTTATTCGTAGGAGATGTCTTCTAAGAAACTTTAAGTAAACCTTCCATGAAAATTAGAAAATTGTTATTCTTTTTATTTAATAACAGCTTAGTTTTTTGTCTTGTTTTTTTTTTAGCAAGAGAAGATAGCGTGGTTCTTCCAGAATATATAAACGCGGTATTTCTGGAGAAACATAAATTCTAGTACGAATGACAATGTTTAAAATAAAGTTACTTATTAACAGGTTTCGATCAACAGCCTAGTCACAGCATAGTTCCAATACCATCTAGTTCAGGACCTGGAGTTGTGCATGCACCTCCTCCCAACTTTTCATATCAACATGGCCCTGTGGGTATAATCACTCAACCTCCTTACCCTTGGTGTGTGACAGACGGTAGAGGTAAATTATTATTTTTTACTATATCTTTCACGTTTACGCATTAAAACCAAAATAACATCTATTTGTTCCTGGTTATCAAAGGTTCCGGCCCGGCATGGTCAAAAGGATTAAGGCGTTCGGCTCGTAATCTGAGGGTCGAGGGTCCTAAATTTAGCAGTGTAAGACTAGAGGGTCTTTTACCAACGAATAGTGGGATTGACCTTCACCTTATAACGTCCCCATGTAGCTTTGCGCGAAATTAAAAAACAAACATTAAAAGTTCCTGTGTAAAAACCTAAAACAATTTAATGCTTGTTTTTCTCCTTGCTTATTAGGATTAGGCATATGACCCTGAGCTACATCACCTAAATCTTCCTGCTTGTTACAATCCACAGTTGATTAATGAGGCATACTCATCCTGTTTCGTAAATATAGTTGTGTGAAAAAAGATTTTAATTTACTTTCGATGTACTTTTCATTCGCATATTATTTTCAGTTTGACTGAATTAATAAACTAACCGGCTTAGTTTTGTATTTAAACAAGAATAAACTTGATGCTTGGGGTAAAACTAGAAAAAATAATTGTTAAAGACAAGTATATCGTGTTTACTGATGGCTTAATGAACAGACACATATTATATATATAGGTTATGCAGTGGTTCTCAATTTTTTTAACTCTGAGTATCGATCTGAGCTCTGTCTTCGCGAAATGCAGATGTAGTTCGGACAAAAACCCTACAAACTATATGCGGCTTATTATACTTCTTTATACAAAAAATTAATATGAAATTATCAATAATTATATTGTGTTCACTAAGGAGGACAGCCATTTTTTTTATCAAGTAGAGATGATACAACGATATTATGTTTACTTGAACTCCATCCACAAAATTAAATGGCATTTTCCTCACTTATTCATTTATAGAAGTTCTTAGGTTTTGAAATTACTATTAAAATGTATAAATTTATTAATGCAATAATATTTAGTGACAGTCTTAATTAAATATACTGTTCCTTTGTGACAATTCCCAGTTAATTATTTCATTCCCACTGTTTTAACAAAGATTCAGTGAACTTGTTTAATTAATATTGGAGCTATGTGTATTACTTACAAACACAGGTACACCGAGAAGAATGACTCCTGTAAAAGCGTACAACAACAGTCAAAACCTTACTAAATAAACATTATGTGTGAATTCAGGGTTTTTCTCATTATTATTTTAATTTCATAATTTATATTTTGTATTTTATGTACAAGTTGTCTGAGTGTGTTATTGTCGATTAATAAGTCGGTCCCGTTCTTCTGTTTTTTTTGTTTTTTTGACGTTTCAGTTTACGATCAAACTTACTACGACGCCACTGGACAAGACCACCAAAATTGGTTCGGCTAGAGAGAATTAATGTGGGAATTTGGCTTTGGGTTTGTTTAACTTTTGTATAGAATGTGTCAGAAATGAATTTACTGTTTTTAGTTTGCCTTTTGTTTTGCTATTCTTTGTTGTTGTTTTTTTATGTTTAGGTTAAATATATCTAGTAATATTCAAACTGAAAGTTTATTTTACTTTCATTTTCACGATAACGTTTTTGTTATTAGAAACTAGTTTAGGCCTTTTCACTTGTCTTTGAGTGAAATAGTTTTGAGGATATTGAAAGCTTCAGTCTGTGATAGTTTCCATTCATGAAGAGGTTTATCAACAGTTAGCTTTCTTGAACTTTATATTTGTGCTTTCAACAACACAGAATGAACAAATCTCTAGGAGATGGTAACTGAGCTATAGACTCGTAATTCACGGTAATACAGGATATTGAATGAGGTAATATTTAATTAATTGAGTGCGAGTATTGGTAATTGAATTAAGGTGAAATGGACATTTTTTATCTATTAAAGAAATTATGTGGGGAAATCATAATTATAAACGATGTGGTATCTTATATATGGGTATGGTAATGGTTTTGATATATATAATATTACATGGGTGTGTTGTCTAGTCAGTAGGTTCCTTGAACGAGTATGTTCTTAGTTTCAAAATACGATGTAAAAATAGCCATTAAGGAATTTATTTGTGATGTAAATATTATAAAAAACAAAAAACCATAGATACCAAGAGAGTAAGCAAAAACATGTAACTGTCCATCAAGTTCAAGTAAACCATGCAGTTGCATGTTGTTTTTTTAACCCTAAAATCTGCTATAATAAGGTGGGTAACAATTAGCTTTAGACAGCATGCCTAATTTGTGATAGTTTAAACTTCTCAGTCATTTAATTAATCGATCCCTGGTATAAGCCCATATTTTATAAAATAATTAATAAAGAAATTTTATTATGAAAATTTCAACGTTTTGTTAACAAAAATATAATAATAATTACTATCAATTGATGATTAAAGAATCACATTAGCAAACGAAAGAGGATATAAACATAAAATTATAACGCCATGTTCGGCCGCTTCCAGCAGCACTGTTTTTTCATTTTCCGTGAGGTTCAAAACGAGGATGGTTTGTATGTGACATTCCTACCCTTGTTTCGTGAATTTAGATAATAATAGTAAGAAAAAAATCAACATCTGAAAGCGTTGTCTTCTTGTTGATATTCTAATATATTACTGAAGTTGTATTTTCACGTACAGTAAAAAAGAAAAAAACGGTGCGAATAAGATCTTTTTACATAAGCTTGTATTAATTTTCATTTCCGTCAAAGTAAACTAAATTTAAACTTGTAGGAGTCTCGTGTAGAAGAAACGCGTGGTTCTCAATGAAAAAACAAACAAAATAACATAAGAAATATATGCACATGTACAATGCAGTGTGCTTACTTTGCACTCGTGAATTCTACTTTTCATTCCGTCATAGTAAATCAGTCGCTAAGCGCAGTTGAGGTCAATTAATGCTGGTACCAATTTGTTGGTATTAACCATAACAGACACATTACATTTCGCCCTATTATAGGTTCCCGGTGAGTCGGCGGTAAGCTGACGGACTTTAAGACGCTATAATCTGGAGTTAAAGTCTCCTCGGTAAACAAACATAGATAGCCCATCGTGTAGCTTGTCGCTTTAAAAATTGCAAAAACAACCAATACATAGAATGGATAAATTACATTTAAGTCTCAGTTAACCATGATATTTTGAACGTAAGATAATTTTTAAGAATCCATTAATACAGTCCGGTTAAATAAGTAACTAGATATTCAATATACATATCATGCTAGAGAAGAAGAAAAGAATGGTGGTGAATTGTGCTGAACAAAATGTAATATACAAGCTTTGTCGTTTGGAGATAATACATGGTGTTATGTTTATACTACATGAAATACCCTGAATGATGACTCATAGTTAAAGTATTTATAGAGTCTCGTTTTTTTTTTTTTTCCATATTTTTATGTTGTCAGGGTGGCTATCGGATCTGACAGAGATCATTAATGACTCGGTTACTGATGGTATTATACTGGCTGTTAATTTATTCGCGATACATTAATCCTAAAGAAACTTTTTTGAGAAATAAGTAGAAAAGAATGCATGTTCGTTAGGTAAGATATATATATATATATATTAAAGTGGTGTGGTTATATTTATCCTTTAAGTATACTTGCTTCACTTTTGTTTCTCAAAAAACATCAAGCATGAATTGCGTATTTATATTTACGACAGTAACAACCAGGAACCTCTTTTATTTTTTGAAACGTATTTTTAAACTTTAAATATATATTTTATGTAGTGTTAATATTTCTTGGTAAATGTATCAAAGTTCTAAAGATTGAAAATACATTATAAAAATCACTTATTAAAAATGATGAATTAGTTAAATTACATTGAAGGTACGATGGTTAGGGTTGTGGTAGTTTTCTTTAGAGAAGAAATCTTACACATGAATGTTATTTTTATGGTAATGTTTGTAAACTTGAATAACGTAATATAATTAGGAAAACGAAACCTTTCAAACACCATGAAATATGTATCACCTAATGTAGTTAAGGCTTATATCATTTATTCGTCCGATTTCTTATTGTTTGTTGTTCGTTTCAATATTTGTGATTTCTTATTTAGGTAATGGTCGTAAGCATAGTGTGAACTATAAGTTCATGGTTAAACGACTTAAAGATTTTAATAAAATTAGTCCTGTGTAAATTCAATTCAATACTTTTGAGTTGGTTTTCAAACAAATCGTTTTACATGGAAAATTTTCTCTTAAAAATATATTCTGAAGATTGAAATATAATCGTACCTGTCAGTAACAGCTACTTTTCTGATAACTAGCAATACAATAAAATCAATAAAATGTCATGACAATTGAGAAGTTCAAGTCTTTTGTTATACTTGTTTTTTTATCCCAAATACCAACACCCACAGTATTTATTTCCATTAAGCTAGAATGTTATTTGATAATACTGTGTCAATAAAGTTGTATCTGACAAGGGCAGTCTTGTTTGTTATTGGATAACACTTCCTCCACTTGAGACAACAATATACTTGATAAGATTCTTTTGTTGCCTACATCACTGGACAGGTCCATTCCGACTTTTGGTTTGCAGTACTTTTAACTATTCTCATTTCTAGATAATTATATATATATATTACTATACTAAATTATTGTTTCCCATTATACATATATATCGTACACATTACAAGCCTCTACGAAGTATGAATATTCTCTAGCACAAATTATGATTGCAATAATATTATGTTGGTAAGAATGAATTAGTGTTAGCTCTGGTACTTTCATGATGTCAAAATTCACACATACAAAAAACGTAGTTTCAGTAAGTCTTGATACAAATTGAGAAACTCTAACCTGAATGTTTTAGAACGATAGCTCTTTCGAGAGCATTCAGGTTATGAGCTTTTTTTATCACATTATTGAAGTAAGGCTGTATGAATCTATATTCTAACATCAATAATATATGAGAAACACTCGGTAAATCAGTACTTACTCTAGCAATAATAGGGCGTGATCAAGATTAGATGAATCTCTACTTATTCTAGGAACAATATGATATGAAGAAAACAAGTGAATATTACCACGTTAGTGTTAATGTGGATAAAGATGAGTAGATGTTATGAAACAGCTTTGTTCCAAATGAACAAACTATCTACCAAATAATATGTTCATGAGAGTCGAGAATTATAATTGTACATGGAAAGTATGATAATGTGAAACACATAGTGTATGGAACGAATGACAATGTGAAATATATAGTGTATGGAACTATGATAATATGAAACACAGTGTATGGAACGTATGATAATGTGAAATACATAGTGTATGGAACGTATGATAATGTGAAACACAGTGTATGGAACGTATAATAATGTGAAACACATAGTGTATGGAACGTATGATAACGTGGGCCCGGCATGGCCAGGTGGTGAAGGCGTTCGACCCGCAATCTAAGGGTCACGAGTTCGAATCCCCGTCGCACCAAACATGATCGCTCTTTCAGCCGTAGGGGCGTTATAATGTGACGATTAATTCCACTATTTGTTGGTAAAAGAGTAGTCCAAGAGTTGGTGGTGGGTGGTGATAACTAGTTGCCTTCCCTATAGTCTTACACTGCTAAATTAAGGACGGCTAGCGCAAATAGCCCTCGTGTAGTTTTGCGCGATATTCAAAAACAAACAGTGATAATGTAAAATACATAGTGTATAGAACGTATGATAATGTAAAATACATAGTGTATGGAACGTATGATAATGTAGAATACGCAGTGTATGGAACGTATAATAATGATCTTCACGTGTATTTGCGAAACACCCACTAAACGAAAAATATTCAACAATAAATCAACCTAACTGAAGCTTTTACCGGTACGAAAACTTTCTAAATTCAGGAGTGTGGATATCAGAGGAACAGCTATCCCTCTTATGGGAGATTTTCTTACCTCGGTTGAGATACTAGGATCAGGACTAGTATGATTTTGTTTTAGTATCTCTTAAGTTCTACTACACGAAACCGAAAGCACTTGTTTTTACAGACTTATTGTCAGTGCTTGAAAAACTACACCTAATGATTTGTCTAGTATATAACGGTCTGATACATCAAAAAATATTTAAACAAAGACCGTAATACTATCAAAGAAAGGATTGATATTAATTCATTCAGTATCATCGCTAATTCCCTATAAAATAAAGAAAAAATTAAAGACTTTCAGACTAAAGTCACCATTGAAACTTGTGATTGTGTTTCTCTCATAGAGCGGGTGACGTTTTGGGCCGATCTTGACACATATGTTCATATACTTTTTTCTTTTGTTGTTGTTGTTACCGGATCATGGGTCAAAAACATTCTTTAGTTTGAAATTACCTTATACTTTTAGTCCATAAATCTAAATGATGCTTATATATCTTGTGACAACTGTCATGAAGAAGCAGACAGATATTGGATTTGTGCCTTTTGATTTTACAGGGAGGGACATCGTAATGTAAATAAAAAGGAGCCCTGAATCTAGACGTGTTAACGTTACAAGGGTTTGTTCTTTAAAAATGTTTCGATTCACAAACTACGTGAAATTTCGAATATTGTATCGAAGAATAAGCCTTATTTTCCCATAAATTACCTGTAAATATTTTATTATGAATAAATGTATTTACACAGAAGCTATCTGTCGCAATTAAGCTTTAAGTTGATCCTGTGTTAGGTGTGTATCCCTCTGAAAGACTTACGTTGTAATTTATGGCCTTTTCCCTAACTTTTATACCATTAGTTTTTAAGTATACTGTATTTGAGAGGGATGTGAAGAGATACTACATTCGCTTACAAATTTTGACCTTTCTCATTTTTTTAAATTTTTTCTACCCTCATAAATATTAATTTTTCGTACTTTATGTACCGTCCCTCCATTAGACTGTATGTAGTCAAGCATGTGTAGTGGCAACCTGTCTCAAAAGTTAAGCTGAAGTTTCACTGTCGTAGTCGTTTAATGGGATTTTATTAGTCATAAGACGATGTTATAGGTAGGATTATACAAAGATCCGCGTATACTGTGAAGAACAGTACTAATGTGGTATCATGAAGCAGGTTGGGTTAGATAGTCACACTTTCTTTTTGTTTTACACTTTTTCAAAGTACCTATTTAAATCAGGCTGCACGAGAACAAGGTGTTCCATTAGAAATAAGAATCTATTTGTGACATTGAACCCTTCAATGAAACACTCATAATGACGAGAAACGCACTTAAAGTAAAAATTTATTCTTAAGACGTAATGGTTTTGGTTTGTTTTGAATTTCGTACACGAGGGCTGTCTGCGCTAGCCGTCCCTAATTTAGCAGTGTAAGACAAAAAGGAAGGCAACTAGTCATCACCGCCAACTCTTGGGATACTCTTTTACCGACGAATAATGGGATTGACCGTCACATAATAACGCCCCCACGGCTGAAAGGAGGAGAATGTTTGGTGTGACGGCGATTCGAACCCGCGACCCTCAGATTATGAGTCGAGTGCCTTAACAACCTGACCATGCCGGGCCTAAGGTAGCTGATATAGGTATTAAAAACTTTAATTAAAATAAAGTACAGAACAACGTTTCGACCTTCGTAGTTAAAGATTTTAATACCCATACCAGCCGTCTTGAGAACACATTTAAACTTTCATAAATGTTCCAGTTTGTGCAATTTTTTAAGGGTAACAATAAATGCGTTGAAAAAAAACTTATGAAACTTATTTGCTTCTATGCATTGGTTATGATAATCTACTTTATATAGAATACCAGGACAGTAATAAACACTTAATATTTAATATGTAACGCCAAAATATGCCAACCTAAACCAATTGTAATGTTTTAATTTTTAAAATTCTAAAGGGTGAAGGAAATCTCGCCCCCAAATAAAACATTACCATCCAAACTGTCACTCCAAATTAAAATTCCTAGAATAGCAATGTCTAATTTCATTCACATATTCATTGTAGAACATTTTAGAGTTTTCTAGTTTATCAAAGATAGCTATCATGTACTTGAGGGACGAGTAAACAACTTCTCGCTGCGAGTGTGTTTTATCTTATTTTTTTATAAACACAGAAGATATATCGTTATTTATCAAGAACCTTATAAAAACAGTTTTTGGTGAAAATGAAACTCGAAGAGTTATCATGCTTTTTAAAAATAAATAACTTCTTACATTACTAAAGTGCTTAAATAAGACAGAAATCCACTGTCTACATAAGATTAGTGTAATATATATATGGCACAGAATTTCATTGTATGCATAAGGGTAGTGTAAAATATAGAGTATATAAGGTCATTGTATATAGGAGATTAGTGTAATATATAAAGTATAGAAAATCATTGTGTACATAAGATTACTGTGATATATAAAGCGGATATCCATTGTGTACATAAAATTAATGTAATATACAATATATAAAAGAGCCGTGCATACACAGGATCAGTACAATAGAAAAATTACAGATTAATGTAATGTGCATATATGATTAGTGTAGTACAAGTACGATAGTACTAATTTTAGGAAATGGGCCAGATGTAAAACAGAAATTACAATCTCAAATACACTGCAAAAAGCATGTAAACAAGATTTACAAGCACTTTACACCGCCTATTGAGTAGTAAACAAACCAAGTCCAGAAACTTGAGGAAGTTGGAACAGTAAAAACAAACATTTCACAGAATCAAAAATTCGACAAATCTGACTGATTAACATTGTTGAAAAGGCATAATAGCTCTCTCTTGCCTTTACCTAGTAAAGTCTAAATACACATGATTGATTTATGCTACCTTGGTTAAAAACGTTTTTATCAGTTTTACTTATAACCTTTGTAATAACAATTAATAACAAACAACCATTTTACAACACTACTAACAATACACTAGTAGCTATATTCTATGAAAAGAGATTCGTTCTGTGAGTTGCAAAGGAACAACGAACCCTAATATCACGTGCGAGTACATGATTGCCAATGTGCACGCGCTACGTGGTCAGCCTGCAACAGTATCAGCTAGATTAAAAAACGTGGAATATGTATATTCTCTACATATCTATGTTCTAACTATAATCTAATATCCGAAGGCGAAGTTTTCGATTCTGTATACAGTGTTCCCTCGCCACTTCGCGGGCTCGGCCGACCCCCACATATGTATATATATATATAATAAACATTAAATCTAAAATATAGCACTAAATACCATTAAAATATTAAAAACAAATATAATTAATAGTGTAAAGAAAAAACAGGTATATTTTGAGATATAAACATATATTTGAGTTTATAACAGCGTAAAAATGGAAACAGAACCAACTGGAAAGGCTAAAGATGTACGCATTGTGCGTCTGCGAAGGCTACGCGAGATCAGCTTCATGGCGTAGCGATGTGCAAGACGGGCTATGATTGGTGCAGAAATGAAAGACGGCCAATGACAGCTACCCATTTTGATTGTCTTTCACCATTGCTACATGTCTTTAAAATGTTCATAAGGCATTGCAAGAGATGAAGCCCTGCACCGTTAATGCAAGCTGGAAGAAGTTGTGGCCTGAGGTTATGCACGACGACAAGGGATTCACGCCTGAAGAAATCCAACACTCGGCTGTTCAAAAAGCTGTGCAATTAGCTTCGTTAATCAAAGGTGAAGGATTTGTCGATATGACGAAGGAAGACGTAGATGAACTGATTGACTTAGAATCCGAACCACTCGCCGACCAAGACTTAGAAGCACTGACGAAGTCTGCTGCCGAGGAAGACGACGAAGAGGAAACACCGAAAGAAGCCGAGGAAACAATCGAGCAAAGTGGATGGTCAACAGGTAAGTTTCAAACTGGATGGTTAGGTAAACTAATGAAACTAATTAACGAAGTGAAGAAGTGCTCACAGGAATGGGACAACGATATGGTTCGATCAGTACAATTTTGCAATAAAATAGAAGAACTGATGACTCCTTATCAAATGATTTTCGATAGGCTAAAGAGGCAGAGAAAACAACTGCCAATAACAATGTTTTTCCAGCCGAGCAAGAAAGAAAGGGTACCGGTGGCAAGTACTGTTCCTGAAGTTGTAACGACCGACGAAGAAATTGCCGATTCACCTTCCACAGAAGAGGAAGTGGTGTCCCCCGAAAAAACACCACCTGCTGAAGATATGTAATTTTTAATTTTAAGGCCTAATACCTTAATAATTGTTCTTATTATTTCATCAATAATGAACAGTATTGTAATGGGAGGGTTAAATAGTTGTACAGGGAGGGTTTTAAAAGTCTAAATGCACATAAATATATACGTAAAAATTGGCGATCCCACTTCGCGGAAAATCTCCTTTCGCGGGGGGTTTTGGAACGCATCTACCGCCGAGCGCGTTAAGGCGTGCACTCGTAATCCGAGGGTCGCGGGTTCGCGCCCGCGTCGCGCTAAACATGCTCACCCTCCCAGCCGTGGGGGTGTATAATATGACGGTCAATCCCACTATTCGTTGGTAAAAGAGCAGCCCGATAGTTGGCGGTGGGTGGTGATGACTAGCTGCCTTCCCTCTAGTCTTACACTGCAAAATTAGGGACGGCTAGCACAGATAGCCCTCGAGTAGCTTTGTGCGAAATTCCAAAAAACAAACAAACAAAACGCATCTACCGCGATACACAAGGGAACACTGTATATCTAACTCAAAGGTTTAACAAAGTAATTTCATTACAGCAGTCGGTGCACGAGAAGTAGGGGAGAACGCAACCGCTGCGCAAGACAGACACGGCTTTGTTCGAGCATTCTGGGCTGAAGATAAGAACTGTATACTATAACGTGTAAATTAGGCTTTATCTATCCAAAGTAGTGCTTATTCAAATTATAGCATGTTTTTATCAAATGTCACTAAATCTAATGATTAAGTTTATTTGTTATAAATTAGGAAACATGAAATTTGATAAAAAGTAAAGAGAATACGTTGATATATAAGAATGTTGTAACAATTTTTAAACTGGTAAAACATCGTTTTCTTAAATTACGTCCTTACAACCAAACCAGTGGATTCCTGAACTATAATGAAGCAAATTTTATCAAACAAAGCTTTATTCAAAACAATAAAGTAACCACTGAATCGATACAACTCTTTCGAAGGTTAGTTCTAAAATAATAAAATTCACAAATTCATTCAAGCTTTTTCTTTTTTCTGTTGTTATTTCATTTTCCAAGTGACTTGTTTGAATCATAGTAGTGAAAGATAAAGATGGAAATTCAAAGTTAATAGTTTTTATTCTTGTCAATCATACCACACATCCTGATATTTAAATATTACTTTGTTCAGGTTTTAATTACTAATAAACACTAGATGTACTAATGTAAAGTTAAATCACCTCAGATTACTATTTGATATTAGATGATGCAGCATGGCCAATAACATTTACTTAAAAACATTTGTACTAAAATGACCATTGCTATTCAAGTTTTGAAAATAAAATTTACTTGAAACCTTGAAAGCCATATCTTACATCATGCACATTGTTTTAATTTTGTTTTGAATTTTTGGATGCATTTACAAAATTAATTTAAATTCAATGATAAGATGAATCCAGGGAAGATTTTGTTTTAATATTTTAAAATATAACTACTGATTTGATAGGAAAGTTTTTTGAAACCTTTCTCATGTTATGTAAATGTCGTGTAAATGTTTTGTAAGCGGCATGTCGTGTTGTTTAAATTTTCATTTCTATTATTTATATTTCCATATTTATATTATTGTTTCAAAGTTTAAACAATAAAATACGTTGTTATTCATTTAAAATAACATTTAGAATTTTCTAGAATTAAGTAGACCAATCATATGTATGTAAATGAAATGTTGGCGACCTCGTGTCTAGACGTTGAGTCTCGTGCAAGAACGGACATGCGCGGATTGCTCTGGAGTTCTGTAGAAGTTTCGCAATGGTTCGAGAAGTCTAGGCCTACAATATGTAGGCGGACGAGGATGCGAGGAGGAAGGGAGGAGTCAGACATTAGTTTTATTCAAAAGAAGAGAGTCAGTCATTCGTTTGAGAAAGTTCAAGTGTTTGCTGTGATTTGTGACTGAAGTTTGATCTACAAAAGCTGTGATTTTATTTCGTCAATCTCTACGATTCTTTCGAATTACTGGTTGTGCTGAAGGTCGACACGTACGGGACTAGCCAGGGGAGATCGGAAAAATTGAAGGCGACAAATTTGTGACGTTCATCGGAGGCATCGTGAAAAGAACTTCGTCGAATTTATTGAACTGTGAATTGTTTCTGAACCTCTTCATTTAAACTTCGGAATTTCTTCGTGGGACCAAATTCACACCCTAGATTGGAATTTGAGACTTTCATTTTAGATCATTATATTAGATACAGGCCAGTACCATTTTGTATTGTGATTAATTTTGAAGGTTTAAACTTAATATCTGTCATTCTTATTATATAATTTATGTTATATCTGTTACATATATAATAGTTTAGTGTAATAAATTATACAAGCTGTTATCTGTCTTTCTGTTGCGTTTGGTCTACGAAAAACATAAAACATAAAAAAAACGTAACATTCAGTATATGTCTGTGTGTTATGTTTGTTATTCAACTTTCGATACATGATCAACGAACCAGAATTATTCAAAATCAAGACCTCAAAGTGGCAATATCTGGAATTATATTGTACCATAACTAGATAAAAAACAGAATCCTATGGCCACTTCACTGACCAAATAAATTTTAGTACAGCTGATCACTATATGCTTGATTAATGTAAAAATGACTGTTCACTGAAATTATTTCACAGCAATAATTTTATTATAATATTGAAAATTTCAACTATTCTTTACATATTTTGTACCTTACTCAATCTATGATGTCCCAGTAGAAAAAAGTCATTCTATTCGTTCTGTAGCATCTTAAACTATGGTGCAAGTTGTAAATATTAAATTATATTCACTTCCTATGTTTTAAATAACAGAAAAAAATTTAATAAACTGATGAAAAACAAACCTTTTGTTCAACACAATAATTGTTTAGTAATATATGAAAACCTGAAAACCAATATAAATTATACATAAAGTTTTATAGATACAGGGTCTCTTTACCCTTATGCAAAAAAATTAAAAGTATATACAAAATTTAATATTCTTCATGTATAATTTTAATCATTTTCGTTTAAAACAAACATACAAAAAATTACTCATTATAAAAAAAATTCATAAATATTTTGTTACACTTGCAATAAACATCTTTTCATGTGTATTCATCATTTGGAATATGTAAAGTAGAGCAAGTGCTGATGTAGAAGTCACTTCCATGTCTGTGAAAGTCTTAAAACCAAAACTTTTGGATATATATATATATAAAGATAAATAACTTCTAAGTATTTGTTTTGAATCTCATACAAAGCTACATGAGGGCTATCTGCACTAAGCATTGTTAATTTAGCAGTGAAAGACTAGAGAGAAGGGAGTTAGTCATCACAACCCACTGCCAACACTTGGCACCAACCAATGATTATGAGATTGACTTTCACATTGTAATGTCCTCATGGCCGAAAGGGCAAGCATGTTTGATGGGACAGAAATTCAAACCCACGGCCCTCAGAATTAGAGTGAGCACCCAAACAACAGCTCCTAAATACTATTAATTATATTGGAATTTGAACAATAAATACAGTGTGTCTATAAATTATTTACCCTCTGTAAATTCCCTATTATATGAGCTATCTTAAAACATTTTGTGGAAATTAATAACGCATCTCAAGAAATTATTTTAATTGAGTAAACTACCACAGTTCACTCAATAATTCAGTAAACTTCCATATGGCCACATTGGTAGCACGCAAAACATCAAGGCAGAAGCTTACTGAATTATTGACTGAACTGTGGTAGTTTACTTAATAAAAACTAAAATTTCTTGAGTTGTGTTATTAATTGCTACAAACCATTTTATGATAGTTCATATAATAGAAAATTTATAAAGGCTTATAATGGGGTGAATAATTTATGGACACCCTGTATATTTTCTTGTTACAATTTTTTAAACTGATAAATTTATTTGTAACTAAAATAACATTTACAGGCCAAGCATATTTGTAGTGCCCAGTTTTAGATTTGGATGAATTTAGTATAATATTCCATGAACCAACAGAGAAGTTTTTTGTTTTTTTTTCATGGGTCAAAAGAATTCAAAGTCAAGATTTTTGCTAGACATCCAATCAGTGATATAAATACCACTTAAGCTGAAATTTAAATTACTTTCAATGAGCATGTTCACACACACAAAAAGTCAAAGTTTGAAAAAGTAACAAATATGTTGAAATTATTTCCAATTTTTTCAGAAAAAATGGAGCTACTTTAATTTCAGAATTATCTTTCAAACAGTTATTTACTTTACAAAAAAACAACAATAGTGAATACTTGCTAAAATTACACTGAAGCACAAAAGAAAAAATATCCTGAAGTATAACTTTAATTTATAAAAATCAGAAACCTAAAAAAGGGGTGGTAGGTAGGATACTATAAAAATCAAAGATCATGCTAGTTATCAATACATAATATTGGTTTTTATTTAAATATTTATTTGTTGTTTTACAGTGGGGGAGAAAAGACAAAATAATTTGAAGATATTAATTTTACCAAAGAAAATCTGAAACAAAATACACCAATTTTATGCAACTACCTTTGTCATTGTTATAAAAAGGGTGAAATACAAAAAAGCTGTATTTTTATATGCTGTGTATCAAGAAAGCCTTAAGTGATTAAAACTAGCTACAGAAGCTTTAACAGTTGATACAAGATATCACCAATGTTTATCAAATATTCTGAATATTTCTTAATTCTGTTTACAAACTAAATAACTTACAACTCAAACCAATTATAAAATATTGAAACTGATAAATAACAGCATGTATATAAATTATACTTTGACTTCAATAATATCTTTAAAGATACAACCATCAAGGATACCATTTAACAAACACAAAAATAATCACAATAATGGTGGCAAAGAAATAGGCATATGAAACATATGAGTGCACCTGTAGCTTTGGAAAATAAAACCCATTTCCTTACTAACTATAATGTGCTGTAAAGTGTCAAAATATTGTTAAAATTTGACAATATTATTTTCAGTATACAGTAGGACTTTTGATAAACTAAACAGCTTTTAAAGCATACAGTTTACAAACACTATTACTTAAAAAGTCAAACAATACTTTTTAGTTTTAACTGCAGTTTTTAATATTGGTCTATAATCATTATACAATACAGATAAGAAAAAATGACGGTGAACTGTTTTTCTAAGTTGACATGTATGTGCTCTACTATCAAAATATCTTACACTATTGGTATGCTGACTGATAGAAAATAATTTGTTGTCTTCTCTAATGTGCCCTTCACTGAAAACATTCCTGGTAATTAAAATACAATGATTTGTACAAGAACCTCATAACAGTACAAAGTCGTGACTTTCTAATCCTTCTTCTCCATTGTTATCCAAGAAATCTACTGACTGACTACAATCTTCTAACTTCATTTCTTCTTCCAGAAGCCTCCAGGAATATGTACCAGATGCATCTAATGCTGTTGAACAGTGACCATCTGCCACAACAAACACTGGATATTCTGATTGTTGATGGGACTGGACCAGCATCTAGTGATAAGAAAATTCACAAAAGAACAACAACAAAAGTTGTCTTAATGCATTAAACTTTTATGAAGCGATCTCATTGTAATATTTAATCATTTATTAGAACTCAGTCAAAAACAAGAGTGCATCTAAGTGAAATACCAAAATCTGTCATGTAATTTCTTTCTTATAATATTATACATCATATTAGTTTTATTTGTACCTGTGTTTTAGATTGTACCTTAACAATCCAAAAACAAAGCAACAAATATATTCAAAAAGTTTAAAATACAGTTTATTATATGAAACACTCACTAAGTAAATGGGTTAAGATAGAAGATTCATAATTTGCCCAAAAGATTTAATGGATTTCATCTATTTAAAGCTTGATTAGGCCAATCTAAGTAACTATATGCAGCTTTATACAAAGGAAGCATGTCATGTGAGAAATCTCCTAAAGGAGACATGAAGGTTGTTGTGCATGCTTGCATTTATGAAGAAACTAAAATAAAAACTGATGCTACATTTATCTAATAAAAAAAATCTCAATTGTTAAAAGAAATGTGAGATCAAAAATGGATTGATTGTACAACTTAAACGAATGAAACCAAAACTGGTAGTTATAGTTACAGAATTGATAAACACTTTACAGGAAATATTCATGCATTAGTTAGCCAGGCCACTCTTTTTGTTCAATTTGGGACATAGTGGTGAGTAAAACAAAATAAGCAACTTAGCTAACTAATGAATGAATATTTGCTGTAAAGTGTTTATCAATGCTATAAGTGTAACTACCAGTTTGGCTGTCAATTTTGATTTCATTCCTTTAAGTCACATGCTCAATAAATTCTTTCTTGGCTACACTTCTATTCATGACTTTTTATCAACATATATCAACAAATTTCAGCAAGTAAAAAAGTGACAGTCAGTAATAACCAACATTAACTTTACGATCCCAATTCTGTTATTTGGAACAAACAGCCCCATTCTTTACAAAATCAGCCAGATTCTCAGAAATTTATGATGGCAGTGTTTCCTCTCTGAAACAATGTTAATAATTCCTTTATAGTAACACTACAAAAACTAGATTTATGATTACTTTTTCATATGCATGCACTTGATACAGCTGTATTAAGCATTGTTACTTATGCTAATTGCTTAAGTTCATATTGTGATGCTCAATAAAAACTCTTAAATTAGGAGAGTTTCATAAAATTTAGAAAATTTCTGCTTAAAAGTTGACAATGAATAATCAATAATAACTATCCACCTGTATGATTCTTTTGCAAACTTCAGCTACAAACTGATAATATAATTTGCTTGGCCTAACCAATACTTATGTATCTGCATACCCTTTCACCTTAGAGTTTTGCTGTTCTAAGTCATCCATCTTTACCCTGAATGACAGAAAACCTGAAACAGTTTACTTTTACTCTTAGGTGAAACTGTAGTAAAAATATTAGGCTGCTAGTTCTTGTGACTTTTTGCATAGGTGTACAAAAACATTTTTGGCAATTTGAGTGTTTTTTATTAAATAACTTTGGATATGTGGCTTCTATTTATACCAAACAAGACTCCTAATTGGAGACTGAAGACATCCATTCAAATAACAAATTTGAAAAAAAAAATTCCATGAGAGTTATGTATGATTTTCTATCAACATTTTATCAGTATCTATACTTTCTATGATTTATGTACTTTTGGTATGAAGAAAAATAAAAATAGAATGAAACTCAATCAAAATTGGGGATATTACATCCCAGGTATTTCTTAACAGATTGTCTTGAAATTTGGTATGTCAATTAAGAGTCCAGTATAGCACATCCACTGAAGATATATGATATTTTGATTTATCATTGTCTGAAATATAGAGTTTGAAATATTGCTTAACTATCAATCTTGCTAATAACAGAGTAGGTCTTAAGGCAGGTTATTTTGGTCACATGACACACTACTGTGTGTCCTGATCAGATAATGGGCAAACATGAAATGTAATGAGAAATTAATGTTTGTAAATTTTCTCATGCATAATGATGTAAAAACAAATTAAGCATTTTTAGTTATATATGTCTACAAGCTAACCTATACTTAGGTGATGTAAACCTTCATTAGCAGATCAAAATAAGTCTCTAAGAAACTTTAAAATATACAAGTGAAACTGGTAAAACTCTCTTATGATTTAAACAGTAGTTTTTATGTAACCACATAATTACGTTATGGAAAGTTAATGAAATATTCATTCTTGAGATCAAGATATTCTACTTTTCACACACTACTTATATGTTAAACAGTGAACTGTCTTTGAATATCTTCAGTATGAAAACTTTCACTATTTTTGAGCAAAACATTTTCTCATCTTAAATTATTTTACACAATCTTTTTTTAAGCTTGGATGAAGTTAATGCTTGAGATCTGGGCATGTTTTTTTTTCATTCTTTGCTTATTTGTTGCATTATGTGTAGGTGCTTTGTGAATGTATATTAATAGTTTGTTATATGCTTTATTTTTTCATAAAAACCAAATGACATTGACATTATATACATACCCCTTTCATAGTTTCTGAGAAACTTAAAAATTCGTCTCTTTCTCGAAAATAAAAACCAATAGTACAGCTCGGGTCCATGCGAGTAAACGACATCTTTCGAGGAAATGAACAATGAAATGACTGAAAAATTAACATTTCAAATGAATATATATTTGCTAAAACTATTACTTTATCTTGCATTAATTAAACAAAATCCTGAAAGGAAAAAAAATTATGTTTGTTGTAACCTACTTTTAGACATTATCATGTCCATATTATTCTGTATAATGTATAAACTTTAAAATACTTATTTTTTTCAAAACAAAATTTTATTTTTCTTATAAAACAGCTCCTAATCTGACAAAAGATAACTTGATGCAGAAAGCATCTTAATGTATAATTTTCTAAAAAAAGACCTGAGATTTGTTTGATGTCAAGTGCACAATGACCTTATGGACTATCTATGCTCTGTAAACAACAGGTATCAAAAGCATATTTGTAATGTTATAAGCTCTCAGACATACTGCTGAGCCACTAGAGGGCTTTTCTATGAAGATTTAATCTTCATGCCAGTTGTCTGGTAGGTTTTTAATTTATAATGACATCATATGGTTTCAAAAATAAAGCATTTAAAAATAATAAAATCATGAAATCAAGCAAACCAACACACATATCAAAAACTGTAATCTTTCTGTTTACTGTAAATACATTTTTGCATTAGTTTATTATACTAATCAGGCTATAATAATGATGAATTTGTAACCACTATGTTTTATTGGAAATTCAGCTTTTTCATTGTGCTGATTGCTTAGACTCTCAGTAGAATGATTGATTTTACAAGATTGATATATAATATATTTTAACTAAAACCAAACTTAAAAAGTTGTATCGTCTTTCTTACCTGTACTGAAAAGTCAGGAGCAAGAACATTAATAGTTTCTTGACAGTAGTGTGGATCAAGATAAATCAATTTATCCTCTAGAAGACAGAAATACAAGTCATTTTTTGCCAAAAGTGTGATTATTATACTTAAAATGTATGTGATAAATATTTACCTCTAGCCCCAAATAACTTAAATGACAATAAATGTTATATATTTACAATAAAATGTTGGTCCTAGATTTTATGGCAAAAACAATAGGCTAATTTCTACACTTCAAATAGAAGAACTGAGTGATAACTTTATTACTAGGGCAATTTTTTTTCATTTCCACATTATAAGTTATACAAGAGTTTACTTATTTGCTCTTTACATACATACAACACCTTTCGTTTTCGGCTTTGTATCCAAAATATTAATTTTAAGAGATTTTGATGTATAATGTTTAGATTACCCTACTTGAATATTTCTTCACAAATATTAAGAAACTTAATACACTGTTATAAATCACCACCTTATTTTTATGAAAAAAAACATTAAAATTTACAACAACTGTTACTAAAAGAAAAGAAGCACTTTTATCCTATCCCAGTTAAAATATTATATCCCACATTCAGCTATTACTATAAAACCACTATCCAAATAATAAACTCTGCTGTGTGTTCTATGTCACAACTTCATCTACCATTTAATTATAACAACTGAGTTACTGTGGTGTTTTAAATTATCAGTTTACAACTTGTGTATTTAAAGAAATTATTTAAGTTAAATGCGTTTCTATGCAACTTACAACTTAAGGAAGATTAGTTGAAATATGCAGCTTTTCATACACGTAAAATAAAGCATCAATGCACAAGAAATAAATAGTTAGGAATAATTGTTTCTTTATTTGTTTTGAATTTCGCACAAAGCTACTTGAGGGTCATCTGCACTAGCTGTCCATAATTTATCAATTTATCATTGTCAGACTAGAGGGAAGGCAGCTAGTCATCACCACCCACCCTCAAACTCTTGGGCTACTCTTTTACCAATGAATAGTGGGATTGACTGTCACATTATAATGCTCTCCATGCTGAAACAGCGAGCATGTTTGGTACAACCCTCAGATTACCAGTCAAATGCCTTAACCTACCTGGCCATGCCGACCCATTAATAAAGAATAAATAAATATTTTAAAGAATTCTGTACAAAAGAAAAGTTTCCTCTAACAATACAAAATATACACCTTGCCAGCCAACAAAATACAGAGAGTGTCTGGGTCGACCACCAATAATACCAATACAATTTTCATGACTTAAAAGTGACTTGATACATGGAATGTACATGAGATTAAAATTGGCTCCCCCTAGCCTTGTTGGTATAAGGACTACAACTCCTCGCCATCTTCCTGTCTGTTCTTGAGTTGAAAAAATCATATCTTCTGAACTTCCAAAAGGAAGAGAGGTTGGAGATGCATGGTCATGATGTTGAATCAGAGAATCCTCACCAGAAGTGGAAGGATCAGAATTTAACCTCTTAACATATGATGGATGTAAAGTTCTTTCATTGTCCATGAAATTCTCACAATTTCCTTTATTTTCATGAAATAATGATTTACTTTTGTTTTCTATATCAAACTTCAAATGAGTTTCAGAGAAAGTAGTTCGTTCTAAGCCCACAGAATTAACATTTGTACTAGGTACACCATCCATTTGAAGTTCCTGACACTTACTTCCTCCATTATCAACACATGCTTGATTAAATGTGTTGATAGCTGTTTCTTGAAGCCCAGTTTGCTTTGTTTGAATAAAAAATGCACCATTTTCTTTATGATGGGCACATTCACCATGAGGGGAGCTTAAGTGAGACACTTGTAATGATTTAAGATTCTCAGAAAGATATGAAAAAGAATGTCTTTCTCTCTGGATGGAGAAATGTACATCATGTAAATTGGGGAAATTATATGGTTTTATTTGTGTTGGTTGTGGGTTTTCTGGTAAATACAAAAAATTTTCTACATCTTGGGCGGAAGAACTGTGTAGCGTGGAAAGTGGATTCCAGTACAGTCTTACTGATTCTTGATTTTCTGGAATTGACATTAAGTGACTTTCAGCTGGATTACTTGAAGAATCATGTGATTCAGACAGAAGATTCCAATAGCCTCGTGCTGATTCACAAGAGTGTGACATACTGTTCAGGAAAGTTGACTTGTATTCATTGGAATGTTTCCGTGAAGATGTACACATTTCAATAACATCATCTTTATAAACTGTAAAACAAGGAAGAGAAAATATTTATAATATTTTAGAACTTTCATGATAAAATGACTATAAATGAATTATAAAACTAATGTTAAAAGCAAACTTTGCTACATAATTACTTATATAGAATGTAAAGGATTACCTAAACATATGTAACATCCATAAACAACGTGATGAATTTTTTTTAAACAAATTGTAGCTTTAACACTAAGGAAGAATTTTTTTAAAACAAGAATGATATTTCGATCACTGGTTCAACCATTTTCAAGCACACAGACTTTAACAGTAAAGAAGGTCTTTGTATTTAACTCAACATTCAACAACATAACAATGAACACGAATAATAAAAGCATCTTTAAAAAGGTTCTGAAAAGGACTGTAATTTATCTGAATGGTTTCAACAAACTTCATCCACAAGTTTGAGCACAATCATCCATTTTGACACAAAATCTGATGTGCCAGTGCATGCCTTAATCAGTTTCTGGAGCCTTACTTTTCTATAAGTAGTTGTATCTTGTATATTAACATTTTCTTTACTGTAAAATGTATTTCTGATAAATATTCACTTTTACAGAGATTTGATATCTTACTCACACATCTATCAAAAAAACTTCATTGCCACTATCCTTATAGCAACTCCCACATGCTTTTACAAGTATTTATGTAAATTGCACTGCTGCATGATTACACCACGGTGCAATAAAAGCTTCCCATCAATAGGAGGATGATACACCTCTACCTGCAATAACTCCCCCTACACACTTGCGCTCATGAAACTTCATTCTTTAATGAGGCAGGGTAAAAATAAAAGGTGCACAGAAAGAGGAGATATTACGCATGCAGAGGTGAGTACCTACTGGAAATAGATTTTGAGGTAAAGAAAATGTTAACTTCCAAGACAACACCTCACAAAATTACAAGTATGTTACAGTCACAAACAAGAAGAATGATTGAAAAGGGAAGATGAAAGAAAGAGGAAGATCTGATATAGAGAACTGGAAGGTTAGAAGTGGATTAACAAAAAAAAAAAAGTAAAGTTGAAACAGGTGAAAAATATTTGGGAAGATAATGAGGACAGAAACCATAAAATTATCAATCCAGGACATCAGTGAGAAAAGAACACCTTTGAATACATTTAACAAAAAAAAGAAGCCAAACAAACATCAAGTGAACAAGAAGGAAGAAAAGAGTACAGAGGAGAGAAACATGACCTGAATCAACAACTCCCAGGAGAGGGGAAACAAAGCATAGATGGATAGATCAAAAGAAGTAGAACAGGACAAACAGAGAAGGAAATGATCATCTACAGAAGCCCATATGGAGCATGAATAAGTGCCTCAGAGAAAAGGTGGAGTTAAGAAAGAGAATACAGAAAAATAGAGACAAAAACAAGAAATCAAAAAGTGAAACAAAAGGTAAGGGGACTAGTTCCTAAGTTGGCCAAAGAGATAACAATGACAGGGAATTGAGAAAAGAAAAAAAATCTACAAATTATGACCAAAGTCATCACAAACATGAGAATGACAAGGCATTTGGGCATGAGAAAGGAGCTACAAGAGAAAGAAAACACAAGAAATCCTAATAACTAGCAAGCAGAAAACTAAGGATCATGGGCAACCACAGAAATATTTCTAAGAGGGGAAGGTCAAAATGTCTATGTAAGGAATCAGCTTTTATAGAGTAAGTCAACAAACTAAATGAGTATGTGTTGTGGTAAAGCACAAACATAAATTTGCAGTTTTAATAAAAATGACTAAACATAGTTAAATTACAATGTTAAGTTTACATCATAATAAATGCAATTTTTTTGTGAAATGTAAGGGAGAAAACAGTTCCCTCTTGTAACTTCCTGTGGGCACACATGGATAGGGGGTAAAACACAAACAAAAGATAAAGAAAGAAACCTACTTGATAATGAAATCAAGAAAGAGATTGAAAGGTTGTGGTCATTTTTACAAATGGTAAGGTACTATCTAAAACAAATCAGATGAAGGCCATAGTCTAAAAGATCATTCCCAAATGAAGAGAAGGAAATTAGACCAATGGGATTGGAGTAGGAGATCTTTTAAACAACACAACACAATAAACAATAGCTGAAATAACCATGACAATTAACAGGCCTCTCTAAAAGTCAGAGTAGAAATAAGGCCTAACAGTGAACAGTATCATTCACTCAGATCTAAGAATAAATCATTATCATTTGAGAATTTGTGAAAATTAAAGCTTTTGAAACAAAAACTTAAGAAAGTGAAAAATTAAAGTTTAATTATTATGAAAATCTTAATGAACTGAATTCAAATGGAAAATTTAAATATGTTTGGTGAACACAATACTGAGAAGGATAAAATCTAATGAGGGAAAGTGAGTAGAGATATGTCACCTTCCTATTGGAGGGCTGTTGTTGTATGATAATCTATCTTCATGTAATAATGCAACTTGTGTAATTTCATGTTAAATTAGGTGAGGGTTGCCTCTAAGTTAACAGCATGTGAATATCTCTGGTAGACATGTGAGGAAGATAGTGAAACTATGAAGATGGAATATATTCTCAGAACAAATAGTTCTCACCAATATGAACAATTATTAGTTTTGTTGGTAGTGAAATTTGTCTAACAAGACACCAAAACTGGTTTTTGTAAGTAGGAGAAAAGATAGTGGAAATATTTTCTGAGACTTTTACAGTTTTTATCCTTTTTAAAATTGAAATTAAAGTTGTGCTTGTTTCATTACTAACACAGATGGATAACTCCATTAAAAACATTCCACATGAAAACTGAATTATACAGACTAATTGTCTCTCAAGAAAAATAGTAAGAATTTTTCAGCTTACTTGTACAATCCTGAGCTACATATATACAAATTTCGTCCAAAAGTGGATGTTCGCTTGCTGACAACTGAAGTGTTTGCCTATACAAAATGTTAACACTGTTTAAAGACATACACATTATTAAAAAATACCATGAAAAGCAGAAAGTTAATGAACATCTTTTTCACATTTTGGAACTAAATCAATTAGTACAGAATTTTATACACATCAATACCACCAAAGAAAAAATACGGATTTGTGTATGTTATTGCACTACCAGATGCCTATTGATATAATTTAATGGTACATTTCCTAAAAATAATTAAGAATGAATAAAAATTGTGCACCCAACTCAATGCTTGATTGATTGACTGATTTAGTGTTTTATGGCACAAAACAGCGAGGCTATCTGTGCCAAACATCCGGTAAAATGGTAAAAATAAAGTAAATGTAGTAAAAGACATAAAAGGAAATGAAGGTAAAACAAAAAAGTATAAAACCAATGTTGACACCTAGTCTACAACGTTAAGAGAGAAAAAGAAGTTGTAAGGTATTTACTCTAGCAAAATGGTAATGATCATAACCTGCCAGGAAGACTAACAGGTAAGTTCAAGAACCACCATCAGTCACCTGAAGTTGGTCTTTCCAGTCCTGGTTCTGGGTTATGTGTCATAGCAGCTATTATCAAAATG
This sequence comes from Carcinoscorpius rotundicauda, assembly GCA_011833715.1. NCBI lineage: Eukaryota > Metazoa > Arthropoda > Merostomata > Xiphosura > Limulidae > Carcinoscorpius > Carcinoscorpius rotundicauda. The sequence goes on along the minus strand of CM022399.1, from coordinate 51,189,950 downwards.
TAAAAGAATAGAAGTTTTAAAAAACATATAGCAAAATCATCATAATGAGTAGCCAAATGTTCAGTATAAAGATAAAAGTCAAGTAAATGGAGTAAAATTTGCAAAAGTAAATGAAGGTAAAAACAAAACAGCAATTAAAACAGAAAATGGCATAAAAACCATTGTTGACATCCAGTTTACAAAGTTGTAAAGGACTACCTGTAGCAGAATGGTAATGATCATAACCCGCCAGGAAGACTAACAGGTAAGTATAAAAACCACCGTCAGTCACCTGAAGTTGGTCTTTCCAGTCCTGGTTCCGGGTTATGAGTCATTATGGCCAGTATTAAAACATAAGGTAGTAAAAGTGTGGAATGATATGCAACAAAAGTGTAATAATAACTCGACAGGATGACTAACGAGTAGTTCAAACAGTAGCGTTAGTCACCTGAAGTTTGCCTTTCCAGTCCTGGTGTCGAGTTATTTAATGTTCTGGCCATTGTCCAATGTCAAATTGAATGAGAGAGATTAAAACTGTAAAAAAGGAATCACAATTAAAAAGGTGTTATGAATAAATATGCAACACTTAAATGAGATTAAAAAGATTAATGGCCATTAAAAAATTAAAAACATTATCAAGTTGGACAGTGTCACCATCACCAATAACACTGTCCAATGTTACAGACAGACCCTGGGAAAAAATGTTTAAAATATTGCCGTCGTTGAGAATTGTAACAATGGCAAGAAAGTAAAACGTGGCTGATAGTGATTTGAGTGTCACACAAACTACACATTGGTGCATCAATTCCAGATAAAATAAACCGATGAGTTAAAAAACTGTGACCAATGCGTAGCCTAGTGAGAACAACTTCCTCCTTCTGAACTTTACGGAAGCTAGATGGCCAAAGTCCAATATAAGATTTGATTTGAAAAAGCTTGTTGTCACATTGCTCACTCCAAGTGGACTGCCAGCTGGTATGGAGCCGAGTCTTGAAGACAAGATCATAGTCCATGTACGGAATAGGCACAGGGGTGATAGTGCCAGAGCAGATAGAATTAGCTGCCGTGTCTGCAAGCTCGTTCCCACAAATACCAACATGGCTTGGTATCCAGAAAAACTGGATTAAAGTAGCTGTTAATGAGAAATGGGCCAGTCAGTTTTGAATCTCAGAGAGAACAGGATGTGAGCCAACATGTAGCGATTCCAAGGCCAGTATAGAACTAGGCGAATCAGTATAAATAGTGTAGTTGGAGTACTGCTCAGCTGCAATATGATCCAGGGCAAGAGATATGATATATAGTTCAGCAGTGAACACAGAAGCTGTAGAGGGGATTCTGTGCACAACCACCAAACCACAGCAAACCATAGCAGAGCCCACTGTATTACCTGATTTGGAACCATCTGTATAAATGAGAACTGAATGAATGTTCGAAAAAGATATTCATTAAATAAAAGACGGTACTTCCAATCTGGAGTATCTGCCTTTTTTAGGTGACTGAAAGAAAGGTCACATTTGGGGGCTGTAATAAGCCATGGTGGGATGGGCTGACCTGTGAAATCTGCAATGTTATCCAAGGACAGACCCAATTCATCCAACTGCGTCTGGATGCAAAGGCCAAATGGAGCAATGACAGATCACCTGTTCTGAAAAAGTACTGCACACCAAGTAAAAAAAACACATTCCCAGGTGGGATGCTTTGGTAAGGAACGAAGTTTCGAAGTATATTGTAAAGATAGTTGCAAACGGCAAAGGTGCAGAAAAGGTTCATGAGATTCAGCATATAAGCTTTGAACTGGAGAGGTAAAGAAAGCCCCAGTGCAGAGTCGAAAGTCCTTGGTGATGAATAGGGTCCAGCATCTTTAATGTCAATGGTCTGGAAGAGCCATAGACCATTGATCCATAGTCAAGTTTTGATCGAATAAGAGCATGACATACCATTAACATTGAACATCGATCTGCTCACCAATTGGTAGAAAAGAGGTCATGTAAGATGTTCAGTGCTCTTGTGCATTTGACCCGAAGCTACTTTAAGTATGGTATAAAGGTCAGTTTACGATCAAAGATAAGCCCTAAGAACTTGGTCTCCGGGACCACTGGCAGCAAAACTTCACCGATATGAAGTTCAGGATCAGAGTGAATACCCCGTTGAAGGCAAAAGTGCATGCATACGGTTTTAGAGAGAGAGAGAGAAGTTATAGCCATTCGCCACAGTCCACTTCAGTACACGATTAAGAGCAGTTTGTAGTTGCAGCTCAATATATCTCATGTTAGTTATCAAACATGAGATGTGAAAGTCGTCGACATACAGCCCATTCACAACAGTGAGAGGGAGTTGTTCAGTGATGGCATTTATCTTTATACTGAAAAGTGTGACACTCAATACACAGCCTTGAGGGACTCCAAGTTCCTGTACAAAAGAACGGGAAAGTGTCAAACCCACACGAACTTGGACTTTCCTGTCCATTAAAAATTTCTTAATAAACATGGGTACATGGCCACGTAACCCATGTGTATGGAGGTATCGCAAAATGCCATACCTCCATGTTGTATCGTAAGCCTTCTTTATGTCAAAGAATATTGAAACAAGATGATGGCGTTTGAGAAAGGCTTCTCAAGGTTTCAAGACAAATTAGGTGGTCTGTGGTGGAGTGCTGTCATCGAAACCCACACTGGGTGGGCGAGAGGAGGTTGTTTGATTTTAGAACCAAACAAAACAAGCATTAACCATCCTTTCTAAGGTCTTAGAAAGCCATTGGACGGTAGTTTGAAGGAATCTTGGGATCTTTCCCTGGCTTAGAGAAAGGTAAAATAATAGCCAGGCACCAGGCATCAGGAAAAACATTCTCCTGCCAGATCCAGTTAAAGACAATCAGAAGGACATCAAGAGAAGCAGGAGACAGATGGTGCAGCATGTCATAATGAACATCATCAGGTCCAACACAAGTACTGGCAGACTGATAAAGGGCCATTTTCAGTTCCACCAGGGTAAAGGAACATTTATAGTCAAAGAAATAGTCAGTTTGTAAGGAAAGAGGTGATCGCTCTGCCCGAGTCTTGATGGCCAAGAAGGTGGAGGAACAAGCAGAAGTGCTAGATACCAGGCAAAAGCTTTCACCTAAAGTATCAGAAATGCTCCAGACATCAGCCACCTCTTAACCATCAGAGAGTAAGATCAAGAGGGGGACAGAATTGTAGTGCCCATTAACCTTTCGAATCCTGTACCATATGATCTTGGAACTGGTGGTAGAAGATATACTAGTTGTGAACTTGATCCAAGATTTTTTTGGCTTTGACGTCTTACCCACCTAGCATGTGCACGAGCCCATTGGAAAGTAACACGGTTTGAAAGTGTGGGATATCTACGAAAAGTATCCCAGGCTCGTTTTTAAGCCTTCTGTGCTAAGTGGCAAGCAGGATTCCACCACGGATGAGGATATTGTGGAAAACGTGTCGAGGTCTTAGGAATACACTGAGCAGCTGCTTGTATAATACAGCCAGTTACCATTGCTACACAGTCATCTATTGATGGCTGATTTACGATGGCAGGATCAAGTTCTGTGAGAGCAGTGAAAGTGAACCACTCTGCCTGATCTAGCTTCCACCTGGGCACACGGGTAGGTTGGCATCGACCACGGCCAGTCTCTCTCAAAAGGATAGGAAAATGATCACTGCCTAGTGGATTACTGTCAACCCTCCATGAAAAATAAGAGAATAATGAAGGGGAGCAAACCGAGAGATCAATAGCAGTAAAGGAATGACTAGTTGCATGAAAGTAAGTGGAAGAACCAGTATTGAAAAGAAAAAGATTGTGATCAGAGAGCATACGCTCTACAGATCGACCCCTCCCATCAATAACAGCACTTCCCCAGAGGGGATGATGTCCATTAAAATCCCCCAGGATTAAAAATGGAGAAGGCAACTGTTTAAAAAGAGCATCAAGGTCTGATTGATCATATGTCTCTCCAGGGGACAGGTACAGAGAACAAACAGTGATGGTATGACCCAAGGAAAAACACATGGCTACAGCCTCCAAGGGTGTGTTGAGTGACAAAGAAAGGGTGGGCACATGCTGATCAGTCAATAGTGCCACCCCTCCATGTACTCGACCATCACACAGCCTGTCATTCCTGTACAGAGAAAACTGCTGAATGGAGACTGTATCAGCAGGTTTGAGAAATGTTTCTGGTAAGAAAAGACAAACAAGATGGTAGGAAGCAATCAGTGTTTTGATATCATCCAGATTAGAATGTAAACCCCAACAGTTCCATTGTATCAAGGTAGCCATTTTTAAGAACGGGTAGGTGAAGTGGTTGAAGAACCCTTCTATTTACAACCACGTCTTTTTTCTTTACTGTCCTTAGTCGGAGGAGGTCTATCAACCTCCATGGATCCTGCCCTGGGTTGAGTGGGTAGGTCTTTCTTATTGGAAGGGGATTCCAGTGACTGAGGACGCAAATGAATGATTGTTTTGTATTTGAAACTTAAGGACATGGATCTTGAGGTTTGTTGGAAGGTATGGGAGGAACAGAGATGGGTGTGGAAGTCGATTCATCAACCTTTTTAACCACGGAGGTCAAAAGGCTTTACATTTGTTTTGAAAACGATTCTCTTGGAGGCACAGAGAGATCTGTCTGCACTCCCACTGTAGTTGTGGAATGAAGTGCAGCAGCATATATCCGAGATGGAGTAGTATGTAGCAATTTCAGAGCCTCAGGATAACTAATGTTATGTATAGTTTTAAAATGCTGCACCTCTTTTTCCTTCAACCATTTTGGGCAAGAACAAAAGTAAAAGGGTTGAGAACCATTGCAGTTGATGCGACGTGGGTCCATGTCACATTCATAGGCATCGTGGTCCTTGCCTCCACAATGAGTACATGTCAGGGAACAACGATATGATGTCTTTGAGTGGCCGAATCTTTGACATTGGAAACATCGAAGAGGGTTTGGAATGTATGGCCAAACCCTGCAAATGAGATAATCTGCCTTGATGATGGCAGGTGCACGTGATGAAGTAAATGTCAAAACGAGGGTATTTGTTGGCAGTGTAACTCTATATTTGCGAGTGGAGATGCGCCTCACTCGCAAAAACTCCTCGAGTGGAGAGACAAGCGAGAATCTCCCACTCGGGAAAGTTCTTCAAATCCCTCTCAACAATAACACCTCCTGAATAATTCAAAGTAGCATGAGATGTAACCTTAATAGGTATATCCCCAATTGCCTTTGAATTCAAGAGGAGTTCACTGTGTTGAGATGTGGATGTTTCAACCAATATGTCTCCAGATCGAAGCTTCTTTACTGACTTTGGAGAGCCAGCAAGTCCCTCTAGTTCCTTCTGAATAAAAAAGGGGGACATTTGCCCTAAAGGTTTTACCAAAAGAGAATGTAATATAAGAAAATGAGGTACGTGTGTTACTGATGTTGAAGATTGCTGTTCAGTCTTCAAGACATGGTCGCTTACCCATTGACTGTTTTTTTACAATTTTATTTAAATTTTTTGGAGGATCCATAAGAAAAAGGAAAAATTTCGGTACCTACTGACCCCACCCACCATGGAGCCCTACAAGGGGACGCACTACAAAGTCATGCAAGGACAATGCAGCAATGCCAGGGTTTCGTGAGCACTATACCCAAACACCAGCATCAGGCACAATGTCCACAACACCCGTTGAGAACTTCCAACACTGGTACTTGGTTGACTCTAGCCCAAGTGAACCAGCTGACTGACACAAGGGAGGGCCACCCAAAGGCTGCCTGTCTACAGGAATTCAAGGCCAAAGTGGTGTGTTAGGGATTGACCTCTCAACCACCAGGATCCTCTCCTCCCCTTCACGGGTCGCCATGCACGGCAAACACGTGGGTGGATGTTTAGATCCCAAAGAAGGTAACCAGACAGAACAGAACCTTCCCTGGGAGGTCCCCTCTCCACGTACAGGAATACACACCGAGAGACCCAACTCCATTCCTTGAATAATACTGTATATGAAATAAGACTGTCTAGAAGGGTGTTTACAACCACATTTTTGTTATTCCATGTGCTATTTCAACAAGGAAAATTGCATTACATTTTCTTTTAAGCAAAATAGACTGACTAAAATGCATTGTTGACAAAAATGTGTTTTTTTCCTGCAATAAGAGTATCCAGCATAACAGAATTATCAAGTTTATCAAGCAAACATGGAATATTTTTCCACCGGGTGCTATAGTCCCTTATAATTTTACTGAGTACCAGGAAAGACTGCTACCAAACTGAGCTCTTTTTGAGACTCATTTCTTTAAAAAGTGTCATAGAGGAGATAATTTATTTTATTTAATATGATGCAATAAAATCATTTATGTATATAACACTAACAAGAAAATATATATATATATATATACTGAAGAACAACAAATATACATCCAGACACATTTTTCTCTTTGATTTTTTTTTCCATTCATGCTCCTGTTTTTAAAATATTTCTTTCAATTAGTTAACAAAGTTCTGATTTTTCATGAAATTACCTTACAAAAAGAAACATTCATGTTCTTAATGTGTTTTTACTCAGACTGACTACTAAGCATATACAAAGATCAACAGAACAATATTTGTATCAATGTGAAACTTTTGGAACAGCAAAAAAATTGAATAATTTTCCTGTAGCATACTCTTGAAAACAGTTATTTTAATATACACGTTTTTTTTTCCCTAAGACTAGCCATTAAAGAGATACAGAAGGTGATATAGAGACATTTGACTATTTTACATATACAGTGAAATCTGTCTAAGCCAGAAATTGCATAGGGTGAAAATCTATACAAGCCAGAAGTATCAAAATTTTGTAGCATTATCTTAAGTTTTCTCTTACATGCGTAACATCTACGGAAAACTATCTTTCACCTACCTCATCTATCAACAAGTAGGATTAGAACCTGAATAAGGTGGAAAAAAATGTTCTTGATTAAATATTAATAAATTCTCAGACATTTTGTTACAGTATGTATTGGTTAAATATATTCTGTTTTTTTTTTCTGAGGTCATTATTTTGGAGGTCGCTATTCAAAAGAACAATTGACTATACTTTTGGTTGCATCTCCTGATGGAAAACTAGATAAACCATGGGTATTAGGTAAGAGTGAAAATCTGTGCTGTTTCAAAAATTTAAGGAAGAATCAACTTCCTGTGTAATGGAAAACAAATAATAAAGCGTGAATGGCAAGTGCTATATCCGAGGAATTTTCGAACGAATTGCACAAAAGAATGGAACAAGAAAATAGGAATATTCTACTTTTCCTAGATAATGCAACTTGTCACCCAAAAGTTCAACTTTCAAATGTTTGTTTACTCTTTCTACCTCAATGTACAACATCAGTTCTACAGTCACAAGATCAGGAAATTATACAATGTATAAAATTGAAATACAGAAAATTGATGCTTGAGCATATTATAGCAAACATGGACAACTCATGAAAATTGTGTTAGATGCAAATGTATTTTTAAGTTATTTAATAAAATGCATAATAAAGTGTTTTAAAAACTGTGGATTTATTCTTGATAATAGTGGAGATTGTGGAAGAGTTGTTTGTTATTACAATTCTAATGAAATCCAAACTCTGATTGAAAAGATTGATGCAGATGATTCTGTGAACACGGAAAGTTTTGTGAACATTGACAAGAGAGTTTTAACCGAAACTGACAAAATTAATTTAAAATCTATAATAGAATTGCAAGATGGTTACAGTGTGACAGATTCAGAAAATGAACAAAATGAAAACGATAGTGATGAAATAAAAATTCCTACGTCATCACGTGTTATGTTATATTAACACTATCAAATAGTATGCAAAAATGAAGGGGGAAAACGAACTGCATGAAAAGGCTCTAGAATTGATGTTCTTTTTTAACTGCATAATAAAGCTCACTAAAAAACAAAACATTTAAAACTGAACACTTCCTTCAAATAAATTTCAGATTATGTCTACTTGTGTATATTTTGAATGTTTATTTTAGTTCTTATTCTAATAAATATAGCATAAACAGTATAATAACTTTATTCACAAATGTCTTACTTCCCTTGAGTGAAGCAAGTATAATGTTCTGCTCAAAAAATATATATAATTAAAGAAATGCATGTTCACTGTTTAAGCCAGAAAACCTATTTAAACCAGAAATTTTACTCGGTCCTGTGTGATTCCGCCTTAAACAGGTTTTACTATATAAATATATATTTTTACTTTGTTCAGCACACAAACACATTCAAGGACTTTCACCACAAAATTTGTGATTTTCAATGACTTCCAAAGCCTATACATACCTTGAAACTCACTTTGAAATAACAGATAAACAAATATAATGCATATTAACTAATGTTACTACACTATATATTACTCCTTTCAACACTTTTATATAATGAAGGTACAAAATTTTCTCTGTATAAAAATCTTTTCATTTTTAGATATTTCCTTATAATATGATTTATAGAAATCTTCAAAGTGACCCATCAACATAAATATTATACACTATTGCCTTAATTCAATTTTTCTTATTAATTTAGTCTAATGTTTCATTTAATTTTTGGTCACTCAGAAAATACTACTATTAAAAAACTACAAATTTCTTTGCCTCACATTTTTTATTTTCTTTCATGCATTTCTTTTCCACACATATAAAAAAAACAGGAGCAAAGAAACGTGACATATTACATAATGCACAAACTGAATCACGTTTTCTATAAATGCATATTTTGTTAATACCTTATAGCAATTAATGAGATATACAGTGAAAAATACTCATGAACATCACTTGCCAGCAGGTGACTTTGTGGCTATGGTGTTAAGATGTGTAAATTACAATACACCTGAATGCCTAAAAGTTGGCATCCTGGTAAAGTGAACACCTAATTCTATTAAATGGTATTAAATATATATGTATTTTTGTGACACACATAGAAAATAAATGTTAAATAGCTCTATCTGCTTCAAAATATCTCCTTTGACAAATTACAAGATATCAACCTCAATTCTGGAACAATGTTTTCAAAACAGATACATTCTTACTTTAAGATGTATGCCACACTAGCTGGCCCATACCAATCACCAGCCTTCTTGCCCAGCCTCTGTCCAGCAGCTACTAAGTGATGAATTGAAAAAGGGCATCGTGGGTGCATGTCATCTCCAAACCATCGGATGATCATTCTATGGAAAATTTCAGTCCTCTCTGTCTGAGAGCTGTGCCATCTCCAGCCTACAAAAAGAATAAAAAAGCCACTTAGTCCATAAATTGAAATCTCACCATGTGTTTTCCCAGCATATTCACAAACAAATTCATACAAGTTTATGAAAATTAGCTTTTACAATCTTTTAAGAAACAAGTGTGATAATAAAAATATTCCTTAATCCACACATTTTGAAAACCAATATCTTTTTCCAGTAAGTCTTATACTTTAACTTATAATATTGCTCTGGCTTAAAGTAATGCTTTCATTGTTTTCAAAACTTTTCAAAGACAATATGTATTAAATCAAACCATTCCAGAACTGAACATAACCAATGTTTATTAATATACTAACTTCTACCCAAAAAATGGCAAAGAAGGGCTTGAGCTAGCATCATTTGTCCACTGCGCAGCATGCAACCCCAGCCACAGTCTGTGGTCAAACTTGAGCCTGCTAATACTGGAAACTCCTTCCGGTATGTCAACCATATTCTACTGATAAAATCTTGCTTAAATCTCTCCATGCTTGCAGTTGCTGACTCTATGATAACAACATTCTAATTACACTATTCTACAGTATAATTATTCTTTAGTATATACAACTTAAACTTACTGAAAATAGAAGGATTATATATATATATATATATCATATAAATTTACATATACAAAAATATTATTTTACAATACATTCATGACTTTAACATAAAGTACAATAGCAGTATTCTCACCAGTAATATAAAATAACACACTGTTGTCTTTAGGTGATACAAGTATTTAAACGGTACTGGGACAAGAGCTTTTGTAGCCAACCCCCTCTATCCAATAACTCTTCTTTTATCTCTTAACACTTTCTTTTTCACATAATCACCATGATAAGAGAGGTTTAGAATATTCATAATCCAATAATAGCAACAGTAAACCATTATTTGGCACTCTTCTTGGATGCCTTCTCGAAATCACAAGACATTAAAAATTGGTCAGTTGTAAGAAATTGTTTTTCTTTCATTTTATTTAAGCATCACCAAAAACAATTTTCTTTTTTAAATCTGTGAAGTGAGTAATATAATAATAACTCAAAATGATCTTTTAATCTAAACATTCAGAATCAAACAACCTTTTAGCTTCTGTGTTCAAAATTAACTTGTCTGCAATAATAAAATAGTTTAAAAATTATGATACACATTTCTCAATTGTCGTAACTTAGTGTAAGTTATTACATCTCACAGTTGCTTTAATGAAAGATGATGTATTGTTACTTTTCTAAAAATGTCATTCTGTACATTTATCATATCTTTTAAACTTTGATCTTACTACACATTACTTACCCTGATTATGATTTGAAGAGAGGAGTTAAAAGCTTATTTAACACACTTTGAACAATAACATAGAACTGTATTGAGTTATAATTACTTTTTATAATTGTCAAATCTTATTTCACTTTCTCTCCCCCCTCTTTATGTAAAACTCGTATAATTTTCAGCAAACCTTTTTGGTTACAGTACCTCTAAGTCCTTTGATAATTAATTTCCTCAGTTATTCTCCCACTGGATGGCATATTGTGCTTTATGATAATGCTTAAGCCATGTAATGTTGTTTGATTTTTTCCAAATAACTTCGAGAACTTATACTTTGACAGCTGCGGCTGTGTTACCTAATAGGTTCGATTTAGTTTCTTGGAACACCTATACTCAGGTAGTATTGAAATATTATTTTTCTCTTAGTAGTGATACAAAACACTTCAAGAGGTAGCAGCATATTATACTAAACAAAAATAATAATCACAAGTGTAGGTCAACACAAAAAATTTGTGTTGTAAATTAATCTATCCCTTTTTTCAATCAGTGCTTAAGAATTTACTTTTGTGTTTGTGAATTATTATAAAAAATACTATCAACGTACCTAAGAGTTTCTTATGGTATATTTGTCCCAAGAGCCATATTGGAGTTTCATAACTGAAGTTTGTCTTAATTTTAACAGTCCATCCTGAAGTAAAGAATTAAAATAAAAATAATGTAACAGTCCACTTAACAATGTATTTCATAAGGAAGTCATTTTATTTCACTTTAATCAAGATGTGTTAAGGAGTTTAAGTCTATGTTGGCTTTACTATGGGTTTAAAAATATACACATAAATCACAAAACAGTTTTAACTGAATTTACACACAAAGATAAAACTTCTTACCTTTCATTTTGGCAAAATTATGAACGGCTCAAGTTAATCTTGATATTAAACCAAATTAAAATAGTCGTTAATATATCAATAACGAATACCTAACTGATAAATAAGAATTTAAAAATGAATTTTTACCTACCATTTATAACCAAATCTAAGTAGCACTTCTGAAAATATAGCTCATCTAAACACAATCTATAATTATGAAAGTAGTCTCAGGAATATTATAAACAGATGGAAATATTTTAATTTCAAAACATATTTGGTCATATCATGTAATAAAAACGTGAACTAAGGTCAACTGTATATAGCAATGTTGAATAATTTTTTTATTCATTAACTCTGTAGTTAACAGTTAGCCATCATACAGAATTTTATTAACTAATGTTTTCATATTATCATACAATCAAGAAAAAGGTAAAAAAACACACAACTTAGATGGAAAGTTGAATACCTTTAAAGTTTCTTTCATCAACAAATAGTTCATATGTTTGTTAAATATGTATAAAAAATTACACCATAATATAAAAGGTTTTTATAAATGAGTTGATCTCTGTGTAATATGCATTAACAGGAGACAAATAAGTATTTGATGCAATGAGATACAAAACTAATAAAACAAACTGAATAGTTTATCATACACAAAAGTACATTGCACATAATCTGTTCTATAACATCTGAAACAAGTTGGAAAAGTTAAAAGATTAAACATTAGTAGTTTTAAAAAACATCCCTTTGTGTCGGTTAACCATAAATACACATACAAAGTCATGTGTCACATTATACACAGATTAAAAAAATCATTCATACTAAAATCAAATAGTTTTATTCAACTATATTAACAGATAACTTTTGTAGTCTAATTAAAAATTTGTTCTATAATTTTATATCTATTTCCGCAAACAAATTTAAAGTTTAGAGTTAGATCTGCGATATGTAAAAATACATGCTCAGATTATGAGAATTTCTTCCATAATTTGGATAATTCAATTTATTTTTATTTATAGATAAGAAATTTGACCTACATTAGCACAAAGTTTAGTAAGGTATTTCCATATGTAAAGAAATTTTTCCATTGCTTAATTTTAATATGGCTAGTAGATTTTATGGCAATCTGATTAGTGCTTGCTAATGTCACCTGATAATGCTGGTCATTGCAGTGAAATGTTACAATTTTTAATTATTATTCTGGATGAATATCAAACCCATTTCATAATTTATTTTTAAAGCATCAAAGCATAAAATCATATATATGCTAACCAATACTTGCCATATTTCATATTGTTCCACAGAGACTTTAGTTTGGTTTTGACTTTGTCTGAGCTCTCATTACTGTCCATTTCATTGTTAGATACATGTTTCTTCTTATCTTGTTGTTTAGCTACAGCATCATCAGGCCAGGTTGTCCTAACCTGTTTGATTTCCTTCATGTTAAATACATGCTCTACATTGTTTTCATTTTGTTTATGTGCTCTAACATTAATCTGAATGTTATCACTAGATTCTATTGAACTCTGTGATGTTGACTGTTTGCTAACTTGCTCTTTTGATCCAGTTTCTACAGTGAAACCTGAGCTATATTGTAGACCTTTATCTTTGACATACCAACATGACTTTTCTACCCAAGGTTTATATTTTTCATATCCTTCACTTTGTGAAATTGCCTTCTTTTCGTTGTGTTCTTTTAACCCAAGTTTAAAGGGCTGAAACTGTTTAACTTCATTTGAGCAAGAAGCACAGCCAGCTCTAGACTGAACACCTTGAACTGTTTCATCCAATTTAATTTTATATTTGTTCTTATTACCTAATTTATGCACTTCATTTGGAAATGTTGTTTTCTCACTTTGCTCTGTTCTTCCAGTTTCTCTAGGCCAGACAGATTTGAAATTACGGGTTTCTGTTGGGCAAGTTACATGTACATGTTGTGACATTGTTCCACAACTGAACATAATTAATAGACTGAACAAGGTGTGAAAACAAGTTTTATGATCAAGCTCTTCATGTTTTTTTTCATCAAGTTGGTATATTCTACAAGTTCCACTATAAAACACCCTGGTTTTCTGAAAAACAAACAGTTGTCCACTGATATGCTAACAGCAACAGAACTTACAATACTAGCATCTTATACAAACACAATAACCTAATTCTTGAAATTGTTTTTTTCACGTACTTGCCTTTCAATTTCATGTAATTTTACTATTGCTGTATTGCTATATATGTATATACCATTAGTGCCACAGTATATATTATATTAACTTGGAAATGGTTAACTTAAAATATTTATATACCCAAAATAAAACTTATAAACATATTAACAACAATATAAAAACGACTTGAAATTATCGGCAACTGATCTACTTCTCTTTAGATATTCTCACAGAAAATAGATCTTCTTTACCGACCCCAATTCGTAAACATTTACTATCAGACATCTGGTGGCAAGGACGTCACCACCTACGAATCGCACCTTAACATGAATGATATATGCGTATTTGTCTACCAGAGCTTGTGTGTGTATTGAAAATTTATGAAAGAGTTACACCTTTATAGCAGTTGACAATTTATTTTACATTTATATTTGAGCGTTAAACATATTTAATACTGATGTTCAGATAGTAATAGAATATTAATATGTCAACCATTTTTTCATTTAGCAAAGCCACATCAAGCTATCTGCTGGGTCCACCGAGGGGAATCGAACCCATAATTTTTAGCGTCGTAAATCCATAGACTTAAGAAAATTATAAATTCACATTTGTTCTTTTATATGTGTATAAAAAAGTTACTGCAGATGCTTAAAGGTAATTATTAATATGTTAGTTATTGAAAAACAATTTTTATAGTGCTTTGTTTTTGGAATTTCACACAAAGCTAATCGAGGGCTATCTGTACTAGCCGTCCCTAATTTAGCAGTGTAAGACTAGAGGGAAGGCAGCTAGTCATCATCACCCACCGCCAACTCTTGGGCTACTCTTTTATCAACGAAAAGTGGGATTGACCGTCACATTATACACCCCCACGGCTGGGAGGGCGAGCATGTTTAGCGCGACGCGGGCGCGAACCCGCGACCATCGGATTACGAGTCGCACGCCTTAACGCGCTCGGCCATGCCAGGCACCTACATAATAAGTAAAACTGATGTTTTATGGGAAAGTTATTCATTGCCAGCCGGATCGAACAAGGGTCACTGAACTTCATAAGTGCATGTGCTAGAGAAAATCACACACCTCTATATACAGGGTGGCCCGTAAGTCCCTACTCATCTATATGTTATTATGTTATATTCAATTACACATGTATTATAAATTTGTTTCTTTTTTTCAGAGAAATATGGCCGATGTAAGCCCATTTACACTTGAAGAGCGTATTGGGACAAGCACGTGAGTACATGAGCGCAAAAATACTGGTGATACCACACAGATACACTGGATACATAAGATATATGAATGAGTAGGAACTTACAGACTACCCTGTATAATTGGTGTTCTGTAGTTTATTGTGAAAGAATACAAGTACATCAATGTTATGTAATGTGTTTCCCACAAAGGAAATAAGCTGTTTTTGTCCACAAAGCACGCAGCATTAGCTAAAACAGTTTCTGTTTGAGGCATAGTAAGACTTCTTGTTGAATGTCTCGATTTTGGATACTACGTAAAGTTGAAACCTTTTCTGCCTTTGCAACGTCAAACCATACAGCAGAAGATTCTACAAATGGATAGATGTCACAACTAACACTTTTGGAGTTTCGAGAAAAGAAAGAGAACTTAGATTCAGCTTGAACCTCATTATATACAGCACAGTAAGGCTTGATCATAAAAGATAGAGGAACACTGCACACGCTCACACTTGTTTGACCAGCAAGGAGAAAAAAGTGTGCTGCACATTCACTATAAACCACCATGCCATAGTTCTAAAATTTGTTGCAAATAATAATGTGTAAAACTCCAGAAAAACAAACGATTGTCCAGACTTTGCACAATACAAAGACTAGACAACAATCATTCCACTTGCATTAACATTTTATAATAGGTATTCTGGCCACATTTGAGTCAAAATGTTTAGTGTTGATGTAAATAATATACGGGGTGTGTGATGAGACTGGGTAAGTTCCAACAGATAACTGATAAATTTCCTTTCCATGGGATAAGCTTGAATATTATCGGTTCTATCCTGAAGCCTAAACAAAATCGCTTACACATACTCGTCACCAATGACCAGTTCACAAAGTGGACTGAAACTTATCGATTGGTTAATGCTTTGGCACAAAAATAGCTAATATGTTGGTAGGAAATAGGATAGCAAGGTTAGGAGTATCAGAAAAGTCTCACGTGGAAGATGGAGATAATTTCGGCAGCCAACTTTTCTTCAACTTGTACAAGATATTAGGTGTTGTGAAAAATATTTTATCTTATCACCTAGAGCGTGAAAGTTAATAGAATGGGTAGTACAAACCTTCAAGCACATGCTTGCCAAATTTACAACTGCTAGGCAAACAGATTGGGATGAACATTAGCCATATGTATGATGATGTACAGAGCAACTGAACAATCTTCACATTGTTTGTTAAGCATACTCGAATTTTGGCAGAATATCCTCTTTGTTGACGTAATCTATGGCCATATAGCAGATGTTTTACAATGCCCACAATAATATGTTATGAGGAATATTTGCATTACTTTATGTGCACGAGAATGCATGTCAACAGCTAGGAAAGCCTGTCAAACACCAAAAGTGTAACGACAAGATGGTAAAGGAATGGATATACTACTGTAAACAGTCGGCCTTACTTTATGCGCCAGAGATACGAAATGAAATGGATCCAGTAAAACAGGTGTACGCCTGATACTCTGGCAGATTTGATATATAATGAACGAAAGGCACGCGAAACTGTGTGGAACTAGTTGATAAGCTGCTTTCTTATATTACAATAAAGCTTTTAGTATACTAGCTTGACCAGCAGTAGAGATTGATACCGATGAGTCAGAGGAAGATAACGTTTGTTTGTTTTTGAATTTCGCACAAAGCTACTCGAGGGCTATCTGCGCTAGCTGTCCCTAATTTAGCAGTGTAAGACAAGGGATAAGGCAGCTAGTCATCACCACCCACCGCCGACTCTTTGGCTACTCTTTCAACAACGAATAGCAGGATTGACCCTCACATTATAACGCCCTCACAGCTGAAATAGCGAGCATGTTTGGTGCGACGGGAATTTGAATCAGAGACTCTCAGATTACGAATCGAACACCTCAACCAACCTGGCCAGGAAGATAAGGATACTGTTTCATGTTATATCAAATTACTAGATGAGGAAATATTGGAGTTATAGATAAAGACAATTCCAGCAGTTGGCTAATTTATTGACAACACCCCACCTGATCGATACAGCTCAAAGTAATCGAATATCAAAAAATTATAATGATGTGTTGATTACAAGGTTAATAGGAAAACAACGTATTAGCAATTGTTATTTTTCGAGTCAGGATGAATTGAGTTAGTAGATACAGTGTTTAATATACAATCAATTTATGTTACTGTTGTTAATAACTTGAAAATTCTGTTGAAAAGGAAATGCAACTATTGTTTTCTGACTATCAGGTGGTATTTCATTTCATAATGTAAGCACTAAATTGTGTGATTAAGCTTCATTCTTTCTTAACATAGAATGTTCAAGAGGTTGAAATATCAATGACTGAAGGTGCAACGAGGTCCTTACCTTCTGTGATACCGAGTAAATATTCTGAAGCAAAATGTTGTCCACCGTTTTCAGGAAATCTTTATCTAGTTATTTTAGTGATAAAAACTCAGCAGAGCATGCCATCTAGTCCTCGGTAATATTTCCCCAGTACTTCTGGAGAATGTATAATGTTTTCATATGCAGCTTTAAATAAATGTGAGAGAAAATGTGATATGTATAGACATACCATACGTTTCTACCTTTTAAATGTAAGAATATTTAAAAAACAAACAAACACTATTTCAGATAAGTGCATCGTCTTCAGTAACTATTTTTCTCTTCCGCTTTCAATCTCAAACAGTTTCATAAAAGTTCATTAGTAATAGTTATCTTCTGTCGGAAATACTACTAATAAAACGAGGTCAAACTTCTACAAAACTGAGCAGTTCAGCCCTCAAATATTGCTCCTCTACTTTGGCCAGATGTGCTTTCTTGGAGAAACCCCAATAATACTCCATTAATTTACTTTGGATTATTTCATGTTTATTTGAAAAAATAAGGATCCAAAGAATTTGATCCATAACACATTTGAAAATTCCAACGCTTACATGCCACAGTTGACCTCTTATCAAAGTTCTAGCAGTCATGCATCTTTCGTATTTCCAGCAACGTTTTTAATAGGAGACTCACATTTTATCTCGAAGTTAGAAATATTTTCATTCCCAGCAGCAGTTTCATTTATCCTCACACAAAATTTTCCTTGAACAAACAGAAATCCACATTTTTCTTTGGTTTATCCTCCTTTCTTTACTCAAAAAGAGGTAATTTATTAATGGTTTGTACTTTGTATTTATTTTGAAACAACTAAAATATTTCGAAGAATAGGTATGCCGTGAAAGCAGTACTGGATGTCACCGTCTAAAAAGTGACTGCTTTAGAAGCAAAAACTGTTTTTACAATCAAATTTGCATTGTCTTGACATGAAGAATATTAAAATGTAGGTGAGGAATCTTTCTAAGCATTTTTAAAACTTCAAATAACGCTTTTTCTAATTTTCACTGCAATAAAGCCTTCTCTTCGCATATTAATTTGTTCAAAATAATCACTAAAGTTACCTAAGAGCCTAGAAAGATTTTGAGTTTCAAAAATTATAAACATAAAAATTTAAAATATAAATATAACACCAAAGGTGAAGTTCATCCAAGATAGTTGCAGTAATTTGTGATCTTAATCCATTAATTTATAATTAATCTTACCATTGCTTCCATAATTTTTATGAAACTTTTTTAAAGAAAAATTACTATATCTCTATAACCCATATCTTTAAAGCTTGCTTTACACAACTTTTCTTTGTCTTTCACAACAAGATATTTATCTACGTAGGTTTTTAAAGAGACACCAAACTTCATCAGCTGCAGAACTGTTTTTAAAACGTTTCCATGATTAATATCTGGATTAAAAACATTGTACAACAGTATATTTGTCAAACATGTTCAAAATAATAGTACTTTATATTATGGAGAAAGAGTAAAATATTTTTCCTTTATATCCTGTTTTTAAATTTAACCGAAAGACGCTGTTTTTGAGTCTTTTACAGTTCTTTCTCTTTGACTTATTTTTTAAAATAACTTATAAACGTTAAAAGGATAATCCTATTTCTGTGATTATTTGTATAGCAAGTTTTTATTTCTCGTTGAGAACAAACTATTGTTATTCGTTTGTTTGTTTTGGAATTTCGCACAAAGCTACTCGAGGGCTATCTGTGCTAGCCGTCCCTAATTTAGCAGTGTAAGACTAAAGGGAAAGCAGCTAGTCATCACCACCCACCGCCAACTCTTGGGCTACTCTTTTACCAACGAATAGTGAGATTGACCGTCACATTATACACCCCCACGGCTGGGAGGGCGAGCATGTTTAGCGCGACCCTCGGATTACGAGTGCATGCCTTAACGCGCTCGGCCATGCCAGGCCCTATTGTTATTCACTGAAATTTTCTAAAATAACAAAGGTGTAATTTGTAATCTTTTCATATTTTCAGATTGTAAACCAAATGAGTTTCAGCATTTAATATTTTTAAACTATGAATACAAAACACGGATAACGTAATTTTAATATACATTGCCTTTGTATTTTAAGATCCTCTTAAAGAATATTTAACAGAAAATGTGATACAAGAGTTCTCTAGTTTTCCCCTATTTGTGTTACTGTAGACAAACAATCAAAACAATGTTGCTGTCAAAGTTAATTTAGGTCACAAATCTAATTCTTAGGATAAGGGTTAATAGTACAATATTATTCATTTATTCTTAATATTGAATATTCTTATTGTTGCTATTTAATTTGAAATAATTTTATCATCACCCATAAGAACTGGTGAATTAATAAGAGAGTCTTCTTGTTTTTGGAGTGGGTTGAACTGACTGATTTTCTCTTACTTTATTGTTAGTTTTCTGAGTAAAATAGATCAAACCAATCTTTAAATTATGTAGTTGGAATGGATGATACATCATGAGTGTTCTTTTATATTACAACAGAAAATAAGCAATCACGTAGTACAGACAATTTAATTCAGTAACAAGAGTAATCAGGCAGTTTTTAGCCCTGAAGTGATATTCTTTTGTAACTTAAGATTTAAATCTGATTATTAAAAACTAAAAAGCTTGCATTTTGTATCAGTATAACACTGAGCAGCTTTATATTTGACATTTTAACCCTTGTGACTTAACGATATAAATATGCGAGTCTTGTAAACAAACCATCTGGATGTTAATGCGGTGGAATTCATTTATGGTATGATATTGCTACATGTAAAATTTTAAATGCAGTTATCTAGTATTACCAATGTACAGGTAAAACCTGCAGATAGAATGCCTTAGTATCAACCACCATGTTTCAAGCATTAGTTTATTAAACAGAATTATATGGCATTACCCATATATATATATATATATATATATAAACCTGAGTGTTTTTAATATCATAATCATAAACAAAATTCTTTTAAGTAAAATAAACTGAAAAGTTTAGTATAATGTTAAGATATAAGATATTATGAATCAAACTAAACTTAAACTTCACTGTTTACGAGCCAGTATGAAAAATTATACAGATATTGGACAAAGGTTAAGAAAAGAGTGATAAAATATCACATTAAAAGTAGCAGATATGAGTATTATTGTTGAAAGCCATCTTTATTGGAACGGCCCACAGTAGGTGAAAGTCTGCCGTTACAGACTAGTACTACAGCCATACCACAATGATTACAAGATTGAGTAGAATACAGAACTACAAGGATATCTATAAGAATGGCCAGAACACAATAAAGATATTTTATCAGTCTGTACACAACTGAAATTTACATCAATATCACAAGTGACTTAAATGTACATCAAAAGTAAAGTAACTGTCCCAGAACTTATTTAAATCCAACATTGGAACTTTCTGGAAAAAAACTGATGCTGTTGTCACATGTTGCAAAGTACAGTTGTATATGGCCCCAACAACTGAGCCAGAGAGAAGAGAGGAACTGAGTATCAACTCATATATATATATACTTTTTTCTTTTGAGTGGGGAGGATTGCAAGACTAGTTTACAGATATTAAAAATCTCTCAATTTTGAGTGGTTGAAATTCACAAGAAAACAATTACATCTCTCAAAAACCATTTTAACCAAATTGGACTGTAGTCCTATAAATAAATTTCATCAAGAATACCAGTACAATGCTCAGTTTCTTTCTATCTTGCTTTACGTTAATCTCAGCTAGAACAAAATAAATCTTCATTGACAGATTTTATATATATATAAAAGTTTAACAAACAATTGCAGATGAAAAAAAATGCAAACATACTTGAATATTGATCTACAGAAAGAATAATTTAGTTTTTAATACACACACATACACAATCATGTGATTGGAGTTAAAGACAGGATGTGATTACACAGAACTTATTAAAATACAAACATTACCAACAATTTTACTTTTTATCACCAATACTTTCAATTCCTATATCACATCTAGCTTTAAGCAAAAGAAAGTGGAGATTCTCAGAAGTCATAACAGCTACCAAACTTTTTATCCAATCAATTTGTTCAAACCAATTTCTTGCCTATTTGTTGGGAAAATTTGACAACTTTGACACTAAATTCAATGAAAAAATGGGTGGATGGGGCAACAGAAAAGATAAATCTATCTATTTACAACAAAGGAACTTTTTCACAGAAATTAACTGAGCTCTTAGATATCTAATACTTTTTCTCAGACAAAATGAGCATTGTACACTTTATAAAACATACTTGTATGATGCTAGACTGGTTTGTACACAACTGTACATTAGCAACTTTTACACAAAGCTGGGAATACAAGTAGAAAGGTATTCCTTTCTTAAGTTGTGACTATCTAAAGTTTGTTCACATAAGGGTAAAGATTATATCAGCCGAAAAAAAAGAGAGTTGGGTATGTAAAGTTTTAGATACTTCTTCCATTTGTTAGGTTGTCATGAGTTATTTAAATGTGTGTGTTTAAAAAAAAAGTTATAATCATGCAGCAGAACACAGCTTGATTGTTCTACACTCAGAAAGTACACACTAACTATTGATGGAAGTCCACACAGGTTGGTGGAAGAATCTGTGCATTATATTCTTTGTTGACGATACAGAGACAATATCCTACATTGGAGACTGTCACTGAAACAATAGTAAAGTGATTATAATCTTGCTTGAGACTTACAGTAGAGAAAGGATATTACATACTGATATGACCATTTCTTTCACCATTTTGAAATGGCTGACATGTTTCCCGTGCTTTGCACAAATATTTTGCACCAAAACAGTACTTAACAGCTCTTACAACTCTTCAGCACCTTAACAGGTTACATTATGCAACTTCTTTGGAGGAAAATGTCAAAGGTTATTGTGTAGCAGACATTCCTCAGGTCATGCTAGCAAGAAACTCTTTACAAAACCTTTCGAGCAAATGACTATAATAAAGACTTTAATCAACAGTTATGATTGACACGGTCATCACACCATCACAACTTCCTCCTCTCCACAAAATAGGAAGCGAAACTGATCAATCATTGTTTGCACTAAGTCTTCTAGGTGTGGCCTCATTCTTTCAAACATTCCCATATCATTGAACTCTAGAGGCAAAAGGGTAGGCCACCAGCAGATAGCCAAATTTTTGCTGTCCATGCTGTTCAGTCGGCAGTTCTCAGCCACCCTAAGTAAAAACAAACAAATGTTATTAATAACCAAAAAACAAAAATTAAATACTAAATTACCAGAAAATTGTTTTCTCTCTCGCAAAATGTAACTGGGATAAAATGGAAAACTGACATAACACTAAAAATAAATTTGAAACTGCTCAACAGAGAAGAAAAGTGTGCCATAAGAGTAGAAATTGTTAAAACAAAATGACAGCTTTTTCCAATGAATATTAATTCAAAGATGACACAAAGTAACTGATACCATAAATCTTTACTCAACTACAACTTCCATATTTTATAAAATCATAACTTACCGAACAAAATGCTGAAAGACAAATTTCAAAACTTCAAAATTGGCTCTTGGTATCTTTTTCAGTAGATCGCGAAGGGCAAAAAGACGACAGCTCCTGTCTTGAACATCTGTAACAAAATAATACATACCTGGTACCGTAAA
Source organism: Carcinoscorpius rotundicauda (assembly GCA_011833715.1). Taxonomy (NCBI): domain Eukaryota; kingdom Metazoa; phylum Arthropoda; class Merostomata; order Xiphosura; family Limulidae; genus Carcinoscorpius; species Carcinoscorpius rotundicauda. Next base: position 51,167,273 of record CM022399.1, on the reverse strand, counting down.
CAGAAAGTTAAAACTTTCATCTATTATCTCTTATTCACTAAAAATAATTATATTTGAGGTTCATATTTTTAATGTAATATTTTTCAACAAAAAATTTTTACAGCATGCTACCAAATTAAATTAAAGCATCTGTTATGAAAATCTCAAAAGGGTACAATAATAATAAGGAAATTAACTCTCAAAACTGTAGGGATGTCACCAATATTCTTCAATTCATTTCCACTCACAATGAAAATAACTAACCAAAATACATAAACTTACTAACTAGTATCTAGTCTGATAGATTCTGTTGTGAGTCACTGTTTCACAAAAACAGTAAATATACGATCTTTTGTTTTACAAATAGATTTAACTGGTTGATGATGATCAGAGAGATCAGTTTTAAATTCCAAGTTTCATAGCAACTAATACTATCTGACAAATTTCTTTTTGTACATTAATTTAGTCAACTGCAACAGTCATCAGTTCTGACTACATAAATCATACAAAATGCAGCAAAAACTGACAAAAGTTTATCAGCGACCTAGGACTGTGCTTCTCAATAAAGATCCCATAGAATTCGAGACTTCCACATATTCTAATGTGTAAAAACATACACTAGTTGCATAACTGTCAATCAGACAACACTATTTATTAGTAGAGTAGGTTTCATAATGTTACAAGTCACTGTATTGTTTTAAATTAATAAGCAGGAATGGGTTTAAACATATGATGGGGTTATATAAACTTTTCTTATTTGAGAGAGAATGCTTGTAAATGTGTGTGGATGTTCTCAGATAACTGGCACGAGAAATTTTTCATGCTTTGAATGAAAGTGTGTGGTTATATAATTGCATTAAACCTGTGTAATCTATCTAAAGTTATAGTTACAGTATTACAATAACATACTTTGTAACGAACATTGTGAATATTTATATGACAAATTTGATGCCAGAATAGTTTTGTGGAATCACTAACCTGAAACATCACCTTTGAAAATGGCATCAGTGTTATGTTTGTCATGCAATGTGTCATAATTTTTGTGAAATAAATTCTTCATTGAAATTCATTTATATTTAATAAACATTTTTTTTTAAATAGGTATTTGAATCAAAATACCATCACCCACTGTACTTGTAAGAAACTAAATAATCTTAAATAACATAAAAGGGAATTTTGTAGCTTTTATACAGACGTAGTTTACCTTAAAAGTATTTTGAAGAAAATAATTCTTAATGATATAACAAAATTCTGAGTTCCACAGTTTGTTTCATATCTTCTATAATTTTTACTGAATAGCTTTGTTCACCTCTAATTAAACTTCTACCTACTCTACAATGATGTAAACAGCATATAACCTATTCTATCATCATATTTAGCAGTTAAACCTCTTGTAAATTCCACTGTTGAACTTTATTACTAACTGTTCAGACCATATGCAATGAAGGGTTGTAGTAATAAACCCACTAACAGGAAAGGGATATCAAACAATAAAAACAACAAATCATTAAATTTTCGAGGAATTATAGCTTTTGTAAACTATATAAATATACATTTATATTCTGTGATGGTAAAATATTTTGAAGCTTAACAGAAATGACAATCAGTGATGTCGAGAAACCCACTTGTTGAGAATTTTATATGCAAAAAACGGCTCTTTTGGGCTCAGAAAACACTTCAAATAGAAGAGCGAACAACGTTTCGACCTTTCACAAAGAACCTGACGATGACCAAAGAAGGTCGAAACGTTGTTCGCTCTTCTATTTGAAGTGTTTTCTGAGCCCAAAAGAGCCGTTTTTTGCATATAAAATTCTTAACAGAAATGGTACTCCTTGGAGTTCCACAAATGTCTTTTTTTTATTTGCAAATTACACTAACTAATTTGTTCAAATAGTATTATTTTTACTACAATTTCGAAATTTCAAACATTGGAATGCACTCAACACCTGAAAAATACTCTGTAGTCCAAACACTTAAAACTTCAAATAAAGTTCAATATTTCTTTGCAACTTAATTTTTATCCACATGAATAATAAAAACCTCATGATTTCAGGATAATAACTGGAAGTGATAAAATATAAGGCCAAATACTGTCAGATAACTAATACATAAAGAGCAATTTACAGCTATAACTTACAATGTCCAATTTTCTGCTTCCCGTTTCTCTATAGATTGCAGCTATAATGCATCATTATTCTAACAACAAATCAAAATCCCGTAAGTCAAACAAAAGATACTTTTCAAAGGAAGAAGAGAGCTAACAATAAAAATACAACATAAATAAGCAGCTAATGTATTTTCTTAAATACAATGGCTTCCTACTCCACCTACTTGATATTTCACTCAGTTCTTCCATAACAGAAACAGAGAAGAGAGGTGGCAACCTTTTGGAGAAAAAATCTTTTAGTGCCGTAGCAACAGCATTAACAGGAATATCCAGATCTCTGATTGAAACCTGTGGATCTGGAGAAAAAAATCCTTAAAAAACTTAAAAAACAAAATTACATTTCACAGAGATTAACCATCATTCTTCAGCCTAACCTGCTATCATGAAGATATTCTTCACAATTTTACGTTAAATAAATTACCCTGACAGTCCTGCATTTCACCTTTATATATATACCTCATACAACAGCATTACTGACAGATAAACTGGATGGTGAATGCAATACAAGTGAAACAACACGACAAGCTAAACCTTACAAAGTAATGATACAAGTACAGCAGTCAATTTTCAAGGGGTCTATACCATTCCATGAACCTTTATAGAACAATTTTAGTGCATTCCTGTAAACCAAGTTTTCTGTTAGCCTAATATTTGATTTAATTTAAGTATGTTTATGAAATTAAACATTTTTAGTTGATCAGCAAAACAAATATCTTGAGGTAGTAATTCTTGGAATTTTGTTTTTATAAACTGTTTTGTATATATAAAACAATGTAGAACAGTAGCAAACAAAGAAAAATACACATTTTTCTCCTATATTAATAAATACTTCATTTCCACTTGAAATAATTTTTAACATTAATATATTGGATCAAGCATTACAACTAGTTCACCACACACCTTCATCAAACTTCTGATATAACTGGTCCATATGAGCTCTGTTTCCGGGTACCCTGTAAATACCTTCAGAGTCTAGCCCTTCTTCCTCTATAAACCTGATGCACTTTTCCACAAATAGTGGGATTTGATTATCTTCTGATTGGGCAAAGCTTTCCAGTCCTTGAACTGTTTGGTTTATATTTCCTCCCTTTCCCTGGGCTGTTTTCTTTTTCTTTTTTTCTGTAAGCCGCTTCTGCTCAAGAACAAAAGAAAATTATTACAAATTTATGTTTTGGAAGCAGTTTCAAAATAATGCTTTTGAAGAAAAAAGTTGAAAAGTTAAGTTAAAATCAAATTTGATGATAGACAAGATAACATAGGACCAGTTCAATTGGGTAATAAATAGATCATAAACATGTTTTATTTTTTCCAATACACTAAAAATTGAAATAAAGATTTGAAATAACTTAAATCAAGTAAAACAGCTTATGTACTGAACAATTTTAAGAGCATTTCTTCCACATAATTTCAGTGGTTTAGTTCTTATTAATTAGATTATGTAACATTATCTAATTATTTACATTTCACAAATATGCCTGAAGCATATTACAAAATTCATTTAAGTTTTAAAAAGATATAACACTAAAGATCATTCAAATCACCTTTAAACCATTAGGTCTATAAAACTGACTTTGTCCTAATTGGAAACAAATTATTGAACTTGATTTGTTTAATATGCAAGTAATCAGAAGTATCTCATATGAGTTAACTACTGGTTTGACATAAAAGAAATTAATAGTTATTAAGCTATTTTATTCAAGCATTTGACCATACAATAACATTAACAATACCTCTTCCTTCAGTCGACGCTTTTCTAACTTTTCATCTTCCCGAAGTTTCTTATCCTTCTTCCTAGATGTTTTCTCCCCATCTTTGATCATTCCAGATTTCTGCAAAATAGTTTATTACACAAAGAAAAGGAGAAAACAGTTACCATCCCCCCAAAAAAATTACACTGAGAAAATGATTTAACATGTAAAGTGTGCTGATTCAAAGAGAAAATGCTTACTGGTTGGGTTCGCTGATTTAGTGTTTTATTGCACAAAGCAGCTAGGCTATCTGCACCAAACATCCGGTAAAAAGTTAAAAGTAAATTTAATAAAATTCATAAAAGGAAATTAAGGTAAAACAAAACAAAGTTCAATAAAAACAACATTAAGTACCATAAAACCAATGTTTACAACTTGTCTGCAACATTAAGAGAAAAACTACAGTAATAAAAGTTATAAAGAACTTTCTGTAGCATAACTATAAGATAACTTGCCAGGAAGACTAACAGGTAAGTACAAAATCCACCATCAGTCAACTGAAGTTGGCTTTTCCAATCCTGGTTTTGAGTTATTTAATGTTACGGCCAGTATCTAATTTCAAATCGAACTAGATGAACTGTGATTTTTAAAAGGGAGCCACATTAAAAAACTTAAATGGTATTAAAAAGATTAATGGCCTTTAAAAAACCAAAAGCATTACCAAAGTGGACAGTGTCACCATCACCAATAACACTGTCTAACGTTATGGACAAACCTTGGGAGAGAACATGCTTAAAATGGTGCTGTCGTTATGAATCGTAATGATCACAGGAAAGTAAAATGTGGCTTATTGTAATCAGGGTTAAACTACACATCGGTGCATCAGTTCCAGATAAAAGAAAACGATGAGTTAAAAAAACTGTGACCAATGCGTAGTCTAGTTAGAACTTCCTCTTTCTGATCTTTACGGAAGCAAGACGGCCAAAATTCAAAATATGGTTTTATTTGGAAAAGCTTGTTTTCGCATTACTCACTCCAAGTCGACTGTCAGCTAGCATGGAGACAAACCTTGAATACAGGACCATAGTCCATGTATAGGACAGGCACAGCAGTGACAATGCCAGAACAGATAGACTTAGCTGCAATGTTGGTGAGCTCACTCCTGTGAATACCAACATGGCCTGGTATCCAGAAAAAATGGATAGAAGTAGATGTTAAAGAGAAATGGGTCAGTCAGTCTTGAATGTCAATGAGAAAAGGGTGTGAATCAACGTGAAGTGATTCTAGGGCCAGTAGAGAACTAAGCGAGTCAGTATAAATCGTGCAGTTTGAGTACTGCTTAGCTTCTATGTGATCCAGGGCAAGAGAAATTGCATACAGTTCAGCAGTGAACACAGAAGCTGTAGAGGGAATTCTGCGCACAACTGCCGAACCACAACAAACCATGGCAGTGCCCACACAGTCACCTAATTCTGAACCATCTGGATAAATAAGAATGGAAGGATGGTTCAAAAGATGTTCAGCAAATAACAGACAGTATATCCAATCAGGAGTATCTACTTATCAAGATGACTTAAAGACAGGTAACAATTGGGGACTGTAAAAGGCCATGGTGGAATGGGCTGACCAGTAGATACAGCAATGTTTTCCAAGAACAGACCCAATTCATCCAACTGCAACTGGATACAAAGGCCAAAAGGAGCAATGGCAGACCATCTGGTCTGAAAAAGCATGGCCCATCGAGGAAGGAAAACACAACCCTAGGTGGGATGCTTTGGTAAGGAATGAAGTTTGAAAGCATATTGTAAAGACAGTTACAAACAGCAGAGGTGCAAAGAAGGTTCATGAGACTCTGTATAAGCTCTAAACTGGGGAAGTGCAGAGCCGAGGTACTTGATGATGAATAGGGTCTAGCATCTTTAAGGCTGATGGTCTGGCAGAGCCATAGACCAGTGATCCATAGGAAAGTTTTGATCGAATAAGAGCATGATATATCTTTAGCACAGAACATCAATCCACTCCCCAAGTGGTGGAAGAGAGGACACAGAGGATATTCAGTACTCTTGTACATTTGACCCATAGCTGCTTCATGTGTGGTGTAAAGGTCAGGTTACAGTCAACGATAATCCCCAAGAACTTACTCTCAGAAATCACAGGAAGCACAATTTCGCCAATACAGAGTTCAGGATCAGGGTGAATACCCCATAAGCAGCAAAAGTGCATGCAAACAGTTTTAGAGAAAATGTAAAGCCGTTTGCTGTGATTCACTTCAGTGAACAATTGAGGGCAGACTGTAGCTGCCGCTCAATATACCTCATGTTCGGCAACTGGCATAAGATGTGAAAGTCAACAGAGTCCGTTTGCAACAGTGAAGAGTTGTTCAGTGATGGCATTAACCTCTATACTGAAAAGTGTGACACTCAAAACACAGCACTGAGGGACTACAAGTTCTTGTAGAAAAGAATGGGATAGTGTTGAACTCACATGAACATGGAATCTTCTGTCCATTAAAAACATTTTAGTAAAAATGGGCAAATGGCCACATAACCCATATATATGGAGGTCTCGCAAAATGCCATACCTCCACATTGTATCATAAGCCTTCTCAATTCAAAGAATATTGATATAAGATGTTTGAAAAATGCTTCTCTGATTGACATTTCAAGTTGAATCAGGTGGTTCAATTTGAAATGCTGTCTTCGGAACCCATACTGGGTGGACAAGAGGAGGTTGTTTGATTTGAGGAACCAAACAAGACGAGCATTAACCATCTCTCTAAGGTCTTACACAGACAGCTTGTCAAAGCAATTGAATGGTAGTTTGAAGGAATCTTGGGATCCTTCCCAGGTGCACTGGGATAGAGCAATAGCATGGTGCTAGGAATCAGAAAAAACATTCTACTTTTCCATTTTCTTCTCTATGCTAGAATGAAACAATGAACACAAACTACACAATTGGTGATACTTTGTGAAATAAGCAACAGATACAAAAAGATATTGTTACACTGCTTAATACTTAGTTCTTTTGTACTTCTAAACAGAAATGTGAAATGATGTTTCCTAATATATAATTACATAGACAATGACCATATACTTTAATATCTTGATATACTAGAGCAATGCAAAAGTAAGAACAAAGCATCAACACTCCAAACATGAAGAAAAATTTAAAAAACAGCCCAGTTTTGATTTACATTACACATATTAAATACTACACAAGAATTCATCTTAGAATATAATAAACAAAATGACTGCATTGATTATGCATGAACAGCACTAGTTTATTTTAATTATCAACTGGTATTTCCATTTCTGCTTTAATATCCTAAAGCAGCTACAGAATGAGTGGCTTTTCTTTAACAGCTGCATTTGTCATTTAATGCCAAAAAACTCCAAATGGATTAAGTCTGATAATTTAATAATTGTTAATCAATAAATTACATAAATAAAAACAAATAACTATTATTTATTCCTAGAAATATTCTGAATAAGTCTGATATTGAAATTTTTTGAATAATACAGCGGAAAATTTGTCAAACAGCTATTTATTTTTACAAAGTTTTTTAAAAGCATATGTTATATTACACTCATAGATCCTCAAAATTATTAAAATCATGCATTTTATTCATGATGTAAAGAAATCAAAATAGAAATGAGTAAGCATGCATTTTATTCATGATCTCATCTGACCCTCAAATTTTCCGCTTTTCTAGCAACCACCCTGTATTATCCATCCATTTTATTAGGTATTTAAACTTCCAGTTTCAGCAAAATGCTCTACTTTTCTTTGAAACTCACACACTAAGTTTATAAGCAATATATCACAGATTTTTCATTTTGCAAAGAAATTATCCAAACTCTCTTGTAAGTGCTCAATTCTAAAGAAAATTTAAACAGATTAGTGACAAAAGTTTAGTACCAGTGTTAGTATTTAAGTGGTATCTCACTGAAACACAGAGAAAATATGGAATTTTTTAGCTCCAATCTCAAGTCAATGAGAACAGCACAAACAAAATGATAGAAAAATTACATTTTGTACAGGGAAGGTGCTGTTTTATACAACAATGTCCTAGCATGCATACTACCATGTTTGAAGTGTACAAGCTACCAATTTCAGCTGGACTTATCCCTACATAGGTATTGCTACCTAACTAAAATCTTTTATAACCACTTAACCTATGTACATAGAGGGATTTGTGTGTGTGTGTGTCAAAATATACCCATCATGACTTCTTACATCTGAAACATGACTAAACTACTTTAACATTAATGTACATCAGTAAACTTATCATCAACACATTATTAATATATTAAATCAGACTTAATTTCTTAACTCAATATTTACTCTTGTATGTCACATGACTCATCTGAGATAAGTTGCTGACTTAACATTTTATTACTTTTACCCAAACGATTTCAACAGCACTTAACAACTAAAAACTCAAACTTCACATACTGACAAGCTAGAACATAAAATAAACACATCTTAACTCCTTGATCTGCTATGGTATCAATATTATATATAATAAACCTACCAGAGAAGCCTCTCTCATTCATATTTTTTTGAATCATATATACTTGTCTACCAACCTTATAGTTTTCAAAAACTTGTTTTCTTTGCTTCATTTTGAATCAACTAGGTTCAGTGAAAGGGTTAGTAATTACATCTTTGAGTGTAAGCAGACTTCATACACTTATAAGTACTAGAAATGATCATTTTATGTATACTTTGAACAAAGAACTAGAATTTAAACATTTATGAATAGATTGTAATAACATATATGCAATATGGTAATTTAAATGTCAGTTTTATTGTACTTGACAAAGTACAATAATTAGAAATTTGTACTTTGTAGTCCAGTTTTATAAAAAAAAATATATTTTGTCAACCAAACATGTTTTTCTTGTATTCAGCTGCAAAATATCCATATTACTTAGAATAATTTTTTTTTTTATAATTCAAATTTCAATATACTTTTTAAGAAGCATCTGTATCACATGATGCATCTGCTGAATTGACCATTTTAGACAAGTTTCTTTCTACCACTTAACCTTCAGAGTTTGGTACAATGACTTATACTACAAATAATGCTAAGGTATGATGTAAGTTTATCTTCAAGCTTATTACTTTGCTGGGATATAACAAGAGCTTTACACATGTGTGGATTTTCACATCTGCTGTTAACGTGTACTTTGAAACAGTGAAATGGTTCACATTAGGCTTTATTGTTTTACTGTCTAAGGGGGTTACTGCTCCATAAAGCAAAACAGAAATCATGTTAAATAAAAGAATGAAACTTTAATCTGTAAATATAAGTAGTAGCTTCATGGTCAATACTAAAGAGTTAAGAACTGTGTTACACAATGTTTCATGTTTTTCAATCATTCTTTGCATTATAATTACATTATGCTTTTAAAGATCCTGGAATCAATTAAACTGTTTGAATAAAATAAATTTACAGGTAAAATGTAAAACATTATAAAAAACACACTATATTTACCAAGAAAGTTCTAGAATTTATGCAAAAGAAATGTGAAACCTATAAATTAAAAATAAGTATAGAGCTATTCCTATCACAAAATGTACTTTTCAGGTAGACCAACTCTGTGTGTTGTTAAACAAATCTTTAGTAGAAACATTTGATTTTTTACATACAACATCCTTCTCACATTTACTAAACAATTCTCACATATTGCTAAGATATACAAACTACTCCAGAATTATAGTAAATGTTAATTTTGCAGTATGGGATTGATCCAATGGACTAAACCCCTGTATGTAGCATTAACCTTCAAATCAAATCCATACTGTGAATATGTCACGAATATCTGATTTGAAAAGCAATCTCTAACTCAACAACAGCAGGAATAGTAGGATACATTGTAGGAAACAGCCAGCATTTAGTCCTTTTCTTGAGAATCTACAGGAATGTGCACTATTTTATAAATTCCATGCCTGATCTGTAACTGAATAGCATCAAGTTTTAATCAGTTTTTTTCCACAAGAATTTGGTGACTTCTCAGTTTAATCAGACAATGAACATGGTGTTGTTATAGTACATTATCTATAAAACAATCACCATTCCAAAACTTTCTGCAAAATGAGCCAACATCTCTAAGCACGCGTTATAAAAGTAAGTAGCGTTAAAACTAAAGCTGAAATCAAAAGTAACCTGTGCACAGAAAACAGAAAAAAAATGTCTTAGGTGTTAAGTGTAGTAGGCATGGTACATCAACAGCTCAAAATATTAGCCAAAAATAGAAATTTAAGAATCTTCTCTGAAGAAGGTGCTTTCAAATACAAGAGAGAAATCTGTCTGTGTACAGTAGTAATAACCTTAAAAATGTGCCCTCAAATAGCATGAGAGCAGAAGAATGATAGCTCAAGATCAGGTATGGAACTGAGCACAAACATCTTCTGAGTGACATGAAAGAATATTAAGAAAGATGAGATGTGAGAGAAATACTAAAAGAATGGTGAAATATTGTGAGAGTTGCATGCAGATTGTTCCTTTAACAGAAAATCTTAATTACTCAGATCAAATAAAACAGCACTGAAAAATAATTCCACAATCATTCCCTAGGCAACCATTACCTCACTCTTAAGCTTTCAAAATTCCAAATTTGACTGGGTACTCCACCATCTACCAAACAGTAACACTTTTTGTCACCGAGTTATAGGTTGCTTATTTAATAAATACATTGTTATAATTGGACATAAATGACTATAATTGCTCACCCGCATCACTACTGCTGGATCTTTTGGTGATACCAACTCATACCCTGAATTTTCATCTGGAGGAGGCATACAGAGGGAACTTTCAATCTTGAGTTTTGCTAGCAATGAGAAAAGAAATAAAAAAAAAACCCTTGCATTAAACTGGCATACAAGTGTTTTACTTATAACAGCTGTATTTTGTCCATTTTACAAGAACTACAGGTAAACTTTTAATAAAATATGAATAATTCACATCAGATACACAGAGACAGACATTAAGTAACTAGCAACTGAACCATAATTCCACATTATATGCCTTAACTATAATGACAAACACTGATGTTTATTTCATAAAGTAACAACAATGATGTTTTGCAGTGAAACATCTTAATAGCATTTACACATTCCTAAAACAAACTGAAGAAATTCTTTATTAATTTTCTTAAATAGTTTCACACTTCCTTGTCTTGTAAAAGTACTAAAAAGATGTTTAGCATGGACCTAGCCAGCCAGGCATAATTTTGGTGGGTTAAAAGTTGTCAACAGCTGCCACCAGCTTTCTTTGTTTCTTGTCTTGTTCACTAAAATTAGGATAATTTGGTTAGAATGGTTTTATAGCAACACCCAGACCTGACGAGAGGAGATGTCAAGGGGACTACAATAGTCTCGGGACTTGGGGTCAATTATGGGAGCCATGGAAATATGGGATAAAGAATAATGTGTTCTTATTTTCATAATATACTTAAGGAAAACTTACAGTAATGCAGGAAATTGCTTTGCCTCAAAAATACTTTTTCATCCCAAAAATGTAAATTCTCAACATATTTGGCTTCCATCCACCAAAAATATTCTTCATACACCCATGAATGTACCATGGGGCCCAGTGACAATTTCTCCCAGGGAAACCTGCTTCTTAACACCTCTGGCAACACCCATATTTTTACACTACAAGGCATATTTTAATATTAGTCTTGCCAATATATCAACCTCAATCCATGTAATTTTTTGTATTTCTGACAACATTAACAGGTATACCAGTTGCAATGTTCATACATATTTATCTATGATATATTTCTTGTTACAGTCACTAGTAGGAATACATAAACTGAGATTGTTCAGGTTTACTATAACAGTGAAACATAATTAATTGTTCCTGAGCAAATAATTAATTCAGAAAATGGGTTAAAATATCACAACTTAAATTCTATCCAGCAAACAGACTGACTTTTTCCAAGCAACAACAAAATTTTACTTAAATTATCCATCTGACAGCAAAAATACAACATTCAACTTTTTAGTTCTGGCTAATTCCCTGTCATACAGTAAATGTATACATCATTACACCTAATATCAAATGTAGCAACAGATAATGACAGACACTTTTCTTCACATTGTCAAATCTAAACTAGGATATCCAACACTAGCAGTATCCATTAAACTAGAATTTTAGCCAACAAAGGTGAAAATATCCAAAAGAAAATGACAGGATAATTTTAACACTAACATCACACAGGCAATACTCATATGGAAAGATAAAAAAAAAAAAAAAGAAGTTTTTTTTTTTTCAAAGATAACTTTCATATTGACAATCAGTTGGAATTCTGGATATGCTTGTGTTGTTTCAACAAAACAATTATTTCAATATATCTCCAATGACACATTATCACACATACTTCTCTCAAAACATTACTACTGAGAAACTTTACAACAAAGCAAGAAATTAAGAACTTGTTATTCTTCTCAATATCAGTAAAACATCAATATTTACAGTTTCCTTTAGAAAACATTTTTCTCGCTGACTTCATCAATGAAATGAAGCAAAAAAGTGGATTAACTTGGATTAATCACAAGTTCTAACATATAATGTGTAACATACAACCCAGTTTAAAAATAAAATTCAAACAAACATCAATGCTACAAATATAATGTTACAATACCATTGCAAAATAAAAATTTACACATCTATGTAAAAATATATACAATAAAAATATGTGACACACAAAACATGTACTGAAAACAGAACTAATAATTCAAAATTTTACTAGAAAAGCTTTTTTACACCAGTGACATTCTGTGAAGGCCACGAATAAATTACATGCACAATAAAATAAATGTATGATACAAATATGTACCCTATACTTATTACAGTAATGTACAAATTTTATTAATGCTTAGTGAATAACAACCAAACCTTTTCATCCCTTAAATTCAAAGCTGTCTACAAAATGAAATTTATTCTTATCCTTAAGAAAATTAAGTACTTTCTGATGTCAATGGTAAAGAATACATAGAGACAGTAACTAGTACAGCAAGTAAGTATTATTTCACATTTGCAATATTGAAATCTGTTCAAACTAGCTACAAAGGAACTGTCTAAAAACTTCTAGATGAAACTACATCAAAGCAAAGCCAATGAATTCCAGAATTTTTGCTTTTCTATAAAATTAAATGGAAAACAATAACACTGGATGACAGCTCAACAATAAAGTTCCATGTTTACTGTGTGGCAAGATACTAATATATTTCTTTGAGCTGTATTCAGAGATTCAACTGTTTCATTGGCTGTCCATGAAAATTCTCTCCATGTCTTGAAGACAATGCAAAATTTGTTTATTTATCAAACATTTTCTTGAAACTTCAAAAACCATGGCCCTGCAAGGCTAATCCGTGGCTATATTTAGTACTTGGAGCAGAAGAATGAAGAAACCATTAACCCTTACTTGACCAGTGAGAACTTTTCAAATGTCTACAGCTATGTATTAAGATTCAAAATTTAAGTAAAACTAATAGCTGTCTTTTTGTACAAGACATTTTGGTACAAGAAAAAAATGATGTTATCATTCTTGTTTTAGAAAGTGATAAGGGTGCATTCCAGAGGAGAAATTACAGGATGCAAACCAGTAATGAGTGTATCTACTGATGGATACACATACTGGTTCTTTGATTTATATATTACAGATGGAAAAAATAATGATGCAGTTAATGCTCATCATATAATCTAAAAGTTAAAATTTTTGCTTCTGGATGCAAACATATGAAGTAGATGTTATGGAAAGAAAATGTAAGTAATGTATTGGATCTCCTTCACAAATCAGATGAAAATTCCCTTATGTCATATTTTCTGCACAAACAATGAAGCCAATATTTTTTCAAGGCTTTTGCTGAAAGTATGTTAGAGGTTAGAATCAACATATAGTCAGTCTAAAATTAGTGGAAGCTGCTGAGAGCAAGGTCTTCACCAAACTGCAAATGAAAAGAGAATGACACAAATGATGCAACTTACCACAGTTGTCAGTGGTCTCTGACACAAGGTGATATCATGAATACAAAAGTATCAATATTAGGATGAGCTGTCATGGCCCAAGTCTAAAGTATTCTCTCTATATTCATATAAGAATCAGTGGCCCACCTGCATTAGCATGGTAATGGCTGTCTATGAAGACCAAGAGTAGAAGATAATATGCAAATGTTATGGCACTAACATGATTCTTGAGATTTAAATCAAGCAAAACCAGGTTCATAAATTAGCTTCAACATCTGAATGTGTTCAGAATGCTGCAGCATACATCAATAACACAGTGAATCAATTAATGAAGATGGAACAGGAATAATTAGTTATATCGTATATAATATAATAATTAGTTATACCATATATAAAATGTTATCTTTAAAGGTGACTTACAAATAAGAGTAAAATAATTTTCTGGTTATTTTTATGGTTTTCAACATCGACGGAATGGTCTTGTTTAAATAAATCCATTAACAATGTAGGCATAGTTTTCAGGTAAAAGACCCTGGTTCTCTGTATTATTTACAAAGGTTTTATTTTACACGTATTATACATACTAGACATTGAAATTAACAAATCTCTCCATGAACACACACAAAAATATCTACAATTTCTATGTATGTGCAAATCTGATGTAAATAATAAAACTAATCAAGACTATTCATATACCTTAACCAGAATAAAAAAGTGGAATTTACATGAACCTTACATATACAAAATATTGCTGAATAATATAAAATGTTTATCAGGATAAAAGTACTACTGATAGTTAAAAAAGAGACAGTTGTAGAATAACAACAAATTAAGATAATATATTTTGCACTATATAAAACACTATAAGCTAATAAAAATTAAATCTTGAATACCTGAACCTTTACTCTTTTTTTGATGTCTTATTTTATCACTTATAAGTAGTGTAAGAATGTATTTAATGAAACAGATTTCCTCAAAGTTATTTATGGTATTGAAAAATGGGTTGTTTATGATCTGAAGTAACAGCCTGTGTGTCTAATCTTCTAGTTACCCACAAAATTTGTGGCTATATATTTTAAAATCTTTAAACTTTGTAATGCATTTTGGTTGAAGCTTGTTGATTTGCAAGTGCATGTGGTACCTACATTTTAACCCTTTGAATTACAATGCAGATTTACCCAAACAGAATTTCTTCTATTTTGTAATTATAAATGCATACAAAGGATGAACTTTTACTAGTTTATATACATTAACAAAGCATGGGGATACATGGTTACAGCTGGAAAAAACAAAACAGGTTACCAGTTGCAAGCCAAAGATAGAGAAAAAGTTAAACAGCTTCTTATAGGAAGTAACTCACTAATACAATAGTCCAATGATACTAAAGGAAGAACTCTAAAAAACTTACAAACTTTGGTATACAAAAGTGACATCAGAACCATGTAAACAAGGTTTTCCCTACACACATAAGTAAACAGAAAACAAGATCAAAGATGCATCAGAGCTTTCTGGCATGTGATAAATAGAAGTACACAGTACACAATGCAGATGTCTACTGAAATCTCTAGATATTATCTTGTCATTAACACAACTTAAAAAAAACAACAACAACAAAATCGATCATGTCATAAAAGGTTATTCAAAGCATTTTTTATGGTTAGAGTTATAATCTGTTAAAAATCCAAAGAGCAGGTGAAAATATGCTTTCCATAGTTCAACAATCACGGATAATCAACAATTTCAAAAATGAATGTTTGAGTATACCAAATGCATATAATACTGTTTGAGATACCTGCTAATGTATTTCCATTTTTATGAAGGTAGTCATCAATTTGATTGGTTTGAATTTCATGCAAAGCTACACAAGGGCTATCTGCATTAGCTGTCCCTAATTTAGCAGTGAAAGACCCCACCAACAACTCATTGGTTGATTGACTATCACATTATAATGCCTCCACAGTTGAATAGGTGAGCATGTCTGGTAGGATAGAGATTTGAACCTGCGACAATCAAATCACAAATCAAGCATACCAGCATCACTTTTAAGTTTCTTTCTGAATATAATACTGCATTAATTAAGTCACTTTACCATCAAATATACATAAATATATTAATGAAATTAACATTACAATGAATAATTTTAGTTTTTATGTTATCTACGTTTTAATTTCTTTTTCAAAAGAAAGTTTAAAAAACTTTAACTTCAGATTTGGTGCCATACAGTCCATATGATATCTACAATGTACATGTAGTTAGTTACTACAAGTATATACGGCTGTCAGAAAGAACTAAGTTTATACTGTACTCTACCCATGATTAATTTCAATTAATTTTTTATTAAAGTGTAACTGCTGTTAGTATTATTGTTTGCTTGATTGGCTATAGCATTTACCATGGTTTTTCATCTACATATGCTTTATAGTAGGACAGTTAAATTGTATTTAAGTCTTGTTTTTATATTTTAGTTTTCTTTAAAAAAATCATATTTGAATGGTTTGACGATTTTTTTTTTTTTTTTATAAAGTTTAATCTTTCATATGGATTGTGAAAGGTTATAAATAAGGTAGTGTGTAAAAGTAATCTTTACGCAATGTACTTCTACAGGGAGTCTGCTTAAATTGCTTTATAAAGTCTTGAACACATCACTTGATGCAGTGGCATAAATGTTAAAATAGATACATGAAATTATGCATAGGAGACAAAAAGAAAAAAGACCATTCTTGTGAATTGCTACAAAGATATGTACTTATTTCTACTTAATTTTAAATATTTGATTGCACTGAAGGTTGATGATAGGATTAAGTCACACAGCAGAGAAAATTGAAAATAAAATATTAACGGTTAATTTAAAAACTTTTGGTATTTATATGAGGTACTAGATATTATGCAAATGAAATGTGAAAACTGTAAGACAAAAAAAAATATTTATACGTCATATAAAAAATCATCTTCAAGGTGAACTATTTACAGTCCAAGTGCAAATAACTACATGAAATAAATTAGAAATAGTATAAAAAATACAAATTTAAAGTTTTTCTGAAACTACATATTTACATATTTTTATGAAAGTTCTTGTCAAATTTCATACAATTTCACCACTAGGTTTATTTTTGTAATCAACTTCTCTCTGATTGAGTAACCAGGTACAATCAGATAAGCAACAGCAAATACACATATCAGCCTTTATGGATCAGCAGGATGTCATGAAATCCCTTAATTCTTTAATTTCTCATTGTGGAGGTACTCAACCAACTTTTGTGAAACTTAGTAGAAACAAACCAGTTTCATCTTAAAAAAGTATATAAATTTGATTTATATTTTAAACAAACTTATGTTACAAGACCTTGTTTCTTAAAGTTACAATATTTTTTCTTGACTAGAAAGTTCTATTTCATAAATCCACTCAGTTTCAAATGACTGATAATCATGAACACATTTTTATACCTTATTTTAATGACTGTAGTAATCACTAGTTCCTGCTATAAATCTTTGAAAAAAAGTAAAAATTAATAGATTTACTGACAACATAGGACACACTTTTCAAAATTATGTTCTTTATCTACTACACAAATCCCAGATTTGTAAATTGGACTACACAGTATTAAATCATTTGTTAACAAAAAAAAAGTAATTCATCTGAAATTCCTGAGAGAATTACTGATACAAATAATGTGTATTCATAAATGTATTTCTAGGATCTAACTAGTTTTTTTATTTCCTATTCTCAAAATTTAGCATGTTTTCATTAGTCTGTTATTACTTTTGTTTTACAAAATGGGTAATTTGAAACTTTTTTAGAAGTACAAAACATTGTGCGAGTGTTTATCAAATGACCACCTTGTACATAAACAAATGAATAAAACTATATTTTTTATCACTATTAAAAATGTTTAATTTCATTCACCTAAAATTAAAAGTAATATAGAAATACAAGTCAGTTTTGTCTACATTTGAGGAAAAGCAAATTGTAAAATATTACCTTCTCTGCAGTTTAAAAATTTCATCAGATAATATGAATTCCAAAACTAATAACTTTTGAAACTTTAAGCAAAAAAAAAAAATTTATAACACATCAGATTACAGAAGTCTTTCAGTATCTACTAGCTCAAAAACACAAATCAGCACATATAATCTGCATTTTTCTGCTTTAACTTTATTCACTTGGACTCACTATAAAAAAATCTGTAATTTTACACTAACTTTAATAGTGGAAAATATTTTTACATTCATAAAGCTGATATGCTTTCCAAAGTCCTTTAGTAGAAAAAGATGCGATATCTGAATGTTTTTTTATGATTCATTCTGCTGGTGAATTTCAGGAAAAAGATCAAATAATATTGTATTATTACAAAGTCATAAGCACTTCCTGTTTTGAAAATCTGTAAATATTATGTCCGCTGTTGTTCACAAACACACACACACCACACAAAGGAATAAGTAGCCAACAAGTTGCTAAGAAATATTTCTCTTACTGGTTACGAATAAAGACAAAACATATAAAGACCTGAAAGGAAACATGACATGCCTAGTAAAGCCCAAGTTGCAGTTCCCAGGTCTCATAACTGAGGGGTTAGTGTAAGAAAGCAAGATACGAGAAACACAAGACTTACATGAGAGAGAGAAAATGTCACTATCAGGTGTTAGTGCACCAAACTGGAGAGATCCCACAAAATAAGGTGGTTGTTGCTGCTGAGAGAGTAGTTGTGACTGTTGCAGAGCCTGCAGCTGTTGCTTCCTGCGCCTTAAGCGGAATGACCGCTTATGTTTGTATTTAGGACGGAGGGCACTTTTGAAGAAAGGCTCCTCATCATCTGACAAGTCACTGTCATCTGAGGGGGACTTTCCCCCACTTCCACGTACTGTAAACATAGTCATGCATTGAAGCATTTTAATGAAGCATGTTTTTTCTCTCTCTAAGTACAGTCATTTTTTTTTAAAAATCCTGGATCTTTTAGTCTGAATAAAATAGAACTACCTACCATAAAAAGAGCAAGACTTTTAAAATTAAGAACTAATTAACTAAAATATCTAACATTTCCAGCTCCAGAGTAAACTAAATTAGGATTCAAATCAAAAGAGCCTTTACTTCTAAGCTAAGAATAAGTGTTGAAGTTGATCCTTTTGAGTTTTTGTTTCACTGAAATACTCGAAAGCTTCCACATATATATATAGCAAAAGGTCTGGACTACAATTTTCCTTGTTTATTTGCAAGTACAACTAAGCATTTTAAGAATTTCTTGGTATATTATATAAACACTTAAACATCTTTCTGAACAAAACTGGTGACTTCTGAATACACAGTTGTTTTAACAAACCAATCAATGTATCAGCAAATATGTACAACTCAGTTCTTTGTTATTTGTTTTCAAGTGACAGTGCAGTCTGCAAGTTTATTGTCTGGGCTGAAAATGTCATTGAAAAACACTAACTCAATACAAATTAAATTATACAAACAAGTCTTCAGTGTCCAACTGGTACTCATGACATGAAAGTATAAGTTAACCAAATAAGTTCTAAATGTGTTTTGACTACTATAACATGACAGTGATTTGTCTTTGAGAGAGATGTAGGAAATTCATACTTTTCTTTGAAGATATAAGATGCTCGACTTTTCCAATTCACAAAGCCAAATCATCTAGACCACCACTTCTTTAATTTTATGATTCAAAATTAATACCCCAAACTTTAAAATAAGATTATATTTCTTATGTATTTCATTATAATATAGAACATAATAAACTAAGTCAGCTTGACACTTGCTCTCCACAACTACAAACATATCAGCTAGACAAACCACAAAGTAACAGTGGAAAAATCTGACACCAGCTCAAACAAGTATACTTGATAATTTTGTATCTTAAAATTAAAATGAAAAGCCTGGTGATCACAAGTCAAGATTGAATTCACACACAATCATCCAATATGAAAAACTAAAAATAAAAATGGCCACATCTTTAGAAGGAATCATTACACCAATTTTCAGAGTAAAACTAAAAGTTGCAAAGTCAACAGCACATAAAACCTTTACAGGTTAAAATACCAAATTGTGTTTCTTAAAGCAGATGGTTTAAAAATAATCTTCAATCTCTATAGGTACTAAACAAATAATAATAGAGCTTATATACAAAACAACTTCATAATATCAAAATGTAAAGGCAAGACAATATTTTTAAAAGATTAGACAAATATCTTATTATACTATGCACACATATTTAATAATTTACACACATTCGAAAAATTCCCAAAATAACCTGTGCAAAATTAAAATTGAATAAAGCATGCAACAAAAAAATGAACAGTCATTAGTGAGAAAAACAAACAAACAAAAAAGACCAGCATAATAGTATAACACCTAAGAGTTGATAATTTCATACTTGAATGTCTTGGATTACAGAGTACAAACTTCTATTTAAAGATATTAAAATATGTACACACATATATAAAAAACTGCAGTTTAAATCATTGTGTATTTTTTCTGTTAGTGACAAAAAGACTCAAGTAAAAGGGAAGTATTAGTTAAATCTGACAACTTTCATTTTGTATTAAAAATTATATTTGCAAAAGTTATTGTCCTTGGTATTAATAATTTTTTGCAATACAATGTTAGTAGGTCTTATAATAATTTGCACATGCTTTTTTTCAAGTCTAATATTTACACTTCATATCACAACAGAAATTCTTTAGGAAATTGTTATAGCAGGACTAATTTGATGTAATTTATATTTAAAGTTCTCCAATTTCATGTCCCTAGCAAGTAGCTTAGGCAGTTAAACAGTTTACCAAAAACTTTGGATTAAAACAAATACTGAATCTTTAAAAGTTCTCACATGAGCAACCAAGATCATCAAAACGTTGTGCGAGTTTCCATTAAAGTCAATAGATATTATTCTCTTCTAAACTTCAAACTGGTTTAAGAAGAGAAATCTAATGATGCTGGTTAAACTAAAAAAATAACTCAAACATAAGACAATCAAAACTCAGGCTGATATCAACCAAGGGGTGCATGCATCAGGACCAGGGCAAAAGGAGATAATCAAAAGAGCCTTGTGTGCTACCTTTATTTATTGGATTGAGGGACTTGGTGCCCGTCATCCTCTCTCCCCCAGGAAGAGGGGGAAGTGGGGGAGCTGGTCCCTCAAAAGATGGAACACGGGGTGGGGCAACAGGAACACCACGCTTTTTGCGCATTTTCTTGTGGGGAGTAGATTTACGGTTCACTCGACTATGAACATCTCTGTGCATTCGCTCCAGAGAGCTCCAATCACTGTCTGAGTCAGAGCCAGCTGTTGGGGAAAAAAAAGCTTCCATTTTTAAAAATAAAATTTTTTTAATTAATAGCTGCTATCACCCTTCACTAAACAATTATTTATGGATCAGTTTCATTGCTTAATATACAATAAAATCAGGTTATCTACTGAGTGAAATTTCCCTATATACTTGAAATTTACCATTTAAATGCACTAATTTCAAAACATGTACCACTCATTTTTCAATTATACATTTAGACTCCCCCCTTTTTCTGTAAAAGTACTGGTTAGAACTTTATCAAACTTTTTTGTAAAATAATAAACAACCACCTCAGAAAGATTTTTATGACACTAAACTTCTGTAAATGGTATATAAACTAATTAGTTTTGCTCAGTAGGAACACTTGTTTTGCATCCCAAAAACCTGGCTTGGTGAAGCTTGCTGTAAAGCTAAATTTTGTGAATATATTTATACATTATATATAAAACACATAATTGACAATTTTCAAAAACCTTATGCATAATTTACTTTTTATCTTACAATAATCTATTTCTAGTCATAAAAACAAATGTTAACTGGCAAATAAAAACAGAAGAAGTGTTTGTTCAGTTTCAGAATACTGTTATTTGTAAATTCCACTTATGTTCAACTTACTACAGACTAATGTTCTCACCTCTTTCAAAAGCTTCTTTGTTCCCATGCCTGCGCCCCAAGGATCTGACTCTGTGAGGCTTACTGTCAGGTAAAGCATTGTGAACCACAGCATAAGCATATTCACTAGAATCTGTAGCACACAAGGGTACAGTGTCCTATCATAAGATGGAAAGCCAAACATCATCCGTTAATCAAACTATCTGTCAAAACACATATCACCAAAGTATTTGTTAACACTTTGTGGGAAAAAAATTGCTCAAACTCAGTTTACTATACGAAACACCTCATTTCTTGAAAAATAAGGGTATTCCAAATTACAACCAGGTAGGTGCAGTCTAAAATAAACTAAACAAGCTTTATACAGAAATGAAAAAACCAATATAAGTCACATGAAACTAAAGAATAAACCTGATAACTGAACAAAAAAAAATGATTAACACACTCAACCCTTTTGAGATGGGGTCAGTGTAATACACGAGTTAAGTATTTGTACTATAACATTTGATTCAGCAAGTGTAGCTTCAAAAATTCTGGTTGACCTTTAGTAAAGATTGCGTTTTTTGTACAAACAAAAAGATTTTTTAATTAAGTATTTTTACTAAAAATTTGTTTGTGGAAAAAATAGTTATTCTGTTAATAGTCTGAGTGAAAAGTCATTTTCATATGATTAAAAAATATTATTTGCCTCAAAAAATCTGTAATATTACTTATGTAACCTCCCAAAACCCTCTAAATACATTTCAAACATTTGTTTACAGTAACACTTCACATTTGATTTGTGTTCTCTACCCTATGTGGGGAATGTAAATTTTATTGAACTCATAAGAACACCATAAAAAAGCGCAGCAAACAATTATATCCTCTTGTTATGACAAACTCTATACTCATCTGCTATACTATAGACTGCTAAGCTTTTTCAAATTTTTCATGTGGAGGATGAGAAAATGTTTTTTTTAGACTTTTATATACACAGTCAAAACAAGTGAGATATCAAAAATAACTATATCAATACCACAGACTTCTAACTATAATTTATCAAGCGTAGTAACTAAGCTGTATTTTGTCCCAAAAAATATGTAATTTCACGCCGATTAAAGACACGATATACTTGCTTGAAATATTGCTTCAAAAGAAAGAGATGGCTTTTAAGCACTTTAAAATGGGTGAAAAAGTGACTACAGGTGTATTCAGAGCTTTTGACTGGTAACTCACCTGGCACACAGTTTATATAAGGGACAATTTCTAAAAACAAAGAGGTGAGTGTGCCCAATGTGTGCTCACTTCAGCTTACAGGAAAGATACGAAGTTTTTATTTTATATTCTAGCTTGTCAGTATCAGAAATTTGAGTTCCTAATTTGTATGATACCATACATGTAGTATTTTTGACATTACAAATATTTAATTTGAACCTATGATGTATTCAAAAGACTCACAAAAACAAATAATTGTGTTCTTTTAATATTTTACTTTAAAGAATTAAATAATATACAATAATAATAAAAATTGAATTATGATCAACAATTTGATACCAATCTTACTGACAAAATTTATAAAATATTAGTTCAATAAAATTTTGAATGCAAGTTAACAAACACAATTACATGGTCTTTGACTGAGTTTGACTACATACAATTTTTTATGCAAAAATTCTCCCTTTAAATAAATTTTACTTCAATTTTTAATACTTTGACAGCATAAACTTAAACCCTTTTAGACTGAACTGTTTAAAAAATCCACTAGTTCTGAACTTACTAATACTTTAAAATACTGATTATATGATCAAAAATTCTAAATGTGCTCAATTTTTTATTATATGAAACCTAGGGAGGAAGGATTCATTTTCATTAATTTCTTTTAAATAATTTATCCTATCCTGCTGTGTTTCTAAAACATGCATTTAAATGGACTGACTGTAAAGGTCATTTTAAAAGTAATAAATCTGTACTTTGGAACATCCAAATTGTACCAAACTGTAGCAAAATTCTTAATAAAATTAAGTTGGTAATAGCTCTTAAAAGGTCAAAAGAATAAAATCTAAAGTATTTTCTAGGAAGTATGAATAATATTCACCCAAATATTATTTCTCTCAAAACAAACCAAGAAAATTCCATACAGTATCTTATTACCATCTTATTTTGATGACTACGGGCCAACAAATGCAAACATGGACCTACCTTGACTTGTGCATAATCACTTGCTAAATCTATGCTCTCTGGGGTAGCTAAAGGGGCAGGTAACATGCCAACCTTGGTATGCGAGCTTCCACCTCTCTGAGCAGTCAGGTTAAACTTTGCAATAGCATCAGTAATGTTATTGAACTGTTGAAGGTTTAATTTTCCTGGCTAGGGAAATGAAATACAAAGTTGGCATCAAAACAACTTAAACCATACAACAAACCAAACAAAATACTTAATTTTGGAAAATACATTACTGAATTCAAATTATCCAAACAAATAATATATGCTTAGCACAAACATGCTAATTAGAAATATTGAAATAAATACTTATTCAATATGAAACTTTGTTCCTTTTCAACCAGGGAATATTCACGAAAAAAAAAAATACAAAAAATAGGGCAATTTTGAATTTGAGAAAGATAAAATCAACTTTATATTAATGGTTATATTCGAATTTCTCATGAGTGTTATGTTTCATAAAAACTTATGAGAGATGCATTAAAATAGTGATCTCCTTCAAAGATAATTATCTTCTATATTCTCATATTTTTATGAAAGTGTTCTAATTCAGTAAAATGCTAACTCATACACATATTTGACTGATGTAAAAAATAAAAGAAAAAAAGGAGCATCATGCTTACTTTGTGACAATATTTTTTCTTAACACAAAATGCAGAAATCTTTACTTGTCCACGTGTAACTTGAAATTTTTACATAATTTCATTAACCCTGTGTGAATAATGTTGGTGTTTCACACTAGCTCAGTTCCTAAAAAAAATTATACACTTTCCAGATTTATTAAGTGCATCTTCACATACCTTAAGTTTTTATTAAACAAGTACACTGTACACAAGTTTCTTTTTTGTTTCAAACACGTAATTTAATGTACAAAAATAGCAATTCCTAAAATCACAAAAATTTAACCAGTTTCTAACTAAGCCACACATAGGTTAAAACAATTCTGTTAGTTATTGGAGCTCAACTATAGCAATCACACACGAATAATCTAAATGCACACACCAATAAGAAACAGACTTTAGAAGATTTTTTATGAATCAAAATGCTCTTTCTGTTGGTTATAAACATGTCTATAAAAGGACAGCTGATAAACTGGGTTTGTTATAAGCTGTGACAAAATGTAAGGAGCATCAATACTGAATATTACAAATTTGTTTATATATCACTTTTAGAAGTAGGAACTTTACATTTTATATTATGAATTGTCAATATCTATTGTTTAAGTTTTTGATAGGTTGGTATCTGTGACATCCTTTTGAAGGGATTGAAGATATTCAATAATAAGATAAAGTGATGACACATCACTGTACACAGAAGCCATGATTAACAAATACTTTAAATATTTCCTTTTGAAATAAAAATATTAAAATGTAACCTTTTTAGCTCAGTTCCTGAGACTGACTTCATAACCATTTTGTGCTTGTTACAGATTTCATTCTATTACTTTAAAATTAGTAAGCACGTGTTCATAAAATATGGCAGATCATCAATAAACATGACATTCATATGAAAAATATCAAATCTTTTAAACTAAGTCTTCAGGTTTGTTAGGCAATGTTTTTCTCATGGCTTTTTTTTTTTTTCCACGTGTTGCCAATCCAATGTGTAAAATAATTTTATGCATCAGAAAACTTTCAAATTTCACATGCAAAATTCTCATAATGTTTATATAGTGTTATTAAATATTTCTTAATGAAAACTTTATATTTTATGTTACTTTTATGCTACAAATTTCTGTATGGGTCCTATCAGTTTGACTAATTTCATAACCACCATATAAAATTAGGAAATGAATATAAATTGTCTTTTTAGTTCTAAAAGGAGTAAAGATAATAAAATGAAAACAAAAATATTTAGAATAAACAACTTAAATTTCATAATATCACACATATATATAGACATGCCCCTCACTAACAAATATAGAAGTTCCAGTGAAGTGGAACATATGCATTCATTAATGTTACAGTATCCAATAATATAAAACTAAGCACTTAATATCTACAAAGTGATTTTGCTGTATTTTAATGGATTAGTATATGGTAAAATACAGTCACATGTGAATCACTTATTATAAAATGTATGTGTACATATAGATTATTACTATTTACAAACGAGATACAAAGCAAACTATTATCCCTTCCGGTTATGACATTTGCACTTAGTTGCTACTTGTCATAGCTTGCTCAACCTTAAAAAATTTCACTCGCAGAGTATGTGAAGTGAAATACTTTTTTTTTAGGTTTTACACACACATTTAAATAACCAAAAATTATAAATTACTTCATCAATATTTCAGAATTCTATTACAATTTATCAACTGCCTTATATCTATATCTCAAAAAATACAATTTCAAACAGGCTAAAGAATCAAATTGCCAGCACAAAGGTTTATCTTAAAAGAAACAGAGAATGCTGTCATACTTGAAAATAGCTGAGAAAATCACTAAAGAGGCTTACAATTGGTTCTTCACATGTCATATATAGAATTAAGTGTATATAAATGACTGTTTTGAAAATTAAAAAGAGGTAAGACATTGTATTTAATTTCCTAAATATAGCAACAGCTCAGCAAACAGTAAAGATAAAATGTTATTTTACATTCCAGTCAATATTGGTAAATTGAATTCCTAATTTGTATGAAACTACACTCTTTGTATTTTGAGATCACAACCATTTAATGTAAACAAGTGCTGCATTCAGCATACTACATGACACAATTTAAAAATCAATGTTTTGGTGTGTTTTTTTAATAGTTACTTTTAAATTAGGAAATTAAGTAATGTATAACATGAAATTTGGATTATAATCTAGTTTTATACCAAACTTGAGTTAAATTAAAACAATAGCAGTTCAATAAAATTTTGAATGGAAGTCAACAAACAGGATGACATGGCCTTTAACCCATAGTGATAACGTAAAATAATATAAAACTTTGAATTACAAGATATTTAACAGCACAGCTACTAGTTTTTGTTTGTGGTGTGTCATCATCGTTTGATATCACAGAGGAACTAATTGGCATGGGTTCCATGAAGGGTCAGACAACTGGGTCTGTTCTATTCAAGGAGACAGTACGACTGTGTAGTAGTATTTCATTGGATTTCACGAAACTGGTAAGTATGACAACTGATGGAGCACCAGCCATGACCGGAGAAAGTAGCAGGCTGGTAGCACTGTTGATGAAGCATCAAGAAAAGCAAAACAGACAGTTGGTGAAGTTGGACTGTATTATTCACTAACCTATGCAGTAAAGAACTTGGTTTTCAGGCACTGATGGCATAAGTGACAAAAACTATTAATTTCATCAAATCATGAGAGCTCAAGTCACCATCAATTTCAGTCTTCTTGAAGAAATTGATTCAGACCATGATGGCCTTGTGTATCACTGTGAAGTATGCTGGATGAGTCAAGGGAAGATGCTCCGAAGATTCTGGGAGTTGATTGATGAGGTGATAGAATTCCTCAGAAGCAAGAACAAAGACACAGAAGTGGTTTCCATGACTGATCCAGCATGGCAAGCTGATTTGACCTTTCTAGTCGACATGACACAACACTTGAATGATCTGAATTTGAAGTTGCAAGGCAAAAATCAGCTTCTCTGTTAGCTTCCAGATCACATCTCAGCTTTCAGGACAAAGTTACAGTTGTTCCAGCAACAAGAAGCATCAGGATATTGACACACAAGTTTATGTTGGGAAGCTAGATACCTTGATTCAATCCTTCAACTTAAAATTTCATGACTTTGACCAATGTAGATTATTGATGAAACATTTTGCTGATCCATTCAGTGTGTCAGTGGATGACTTGTCAGCAAAATATCAGCTCGAACTTACTGATCTCGAGGGATCTGATAAACTGCATGCTATTTACTGAGAAAACAATTTGCTTGACTTCTACAAAATGTTGCCTGATACATTTGCTAATCTGAAAGAGAACGCACTTGTTCCCACCAGCATGTTTGGTAGCACGTACTGCTGCGAATAGACTTTCTTGCATATGAAACTGAACAAAAACAATCTGATTTTGTGATAGTTGACGTATCATAACATTTCTTAGAATAATGCACAAACTCTTTAAAGTAATCATTATTTGTGTTCTTGAATGTGATGTCCACATTGTGTGAAACAACTGTGGGATAATTTTAATCTTCATGTTTTTGTGGCCCCCAGTGGTTATGAGAAGTCTGTTTGTGGCTCTTGACTCAAAAAGTTTGTGCACCACTGCTGTACAGTCACTGTAAGTCTAGTAATGTGTTTGTTTTGAATTTTGCACAAAGCTACAGTAGTCATCCCTAAATTAACAGTGAAAGTCTCTTGAGAAGGAAGCTAGTCATCACCACCAGCTCGAGTTTTTAACGAATTAATAGTGGGATTGACTATCACATTATAATGATACCATGGCTGAAAGGGATGGAAATTCAAATCTGTGTCCCTCAGACTGCAAGCCATAGCTCTAACTAACTGGCCATGCTGGGCCAGCATTGCTAGTAGGATGGTTCTCTTGAAGAAGTAGAAATGAAACTTTGAATGAAATAACCTCATTCTGAAATTTATTATTATTTACTGTTTGAATATATACCATTAGATTTGTTTAAATGTTATTCCCTCTCTAGACCATTCTTTAGAAAATAATATAGTAGCTTTTAAAAACACTATCAAAATACAATTTCAAAAATTATCAAAAGGATTATTTCAGGACATTTTTTGACATATGCAATTTGAGAATAAAACTAATACGGTAAACAGTTTTGAAACTTTTACAAATTTATAGCTTTATATGATAATCTAATAAAACTAAAGAGATAATCCAATAAATGCAACATCACTTGAATGTTCAAGTCCAACTGCTTTATAACTAAATTAGCAAACTGCTTGTGAGCAACATCAAAGTTTCTTCAACAATGATACAAGTTTTATGGCAAGAGATTTTTGAGGTTAAAAATAAATTATAAGTACAACATAACTGGCAAATGTGTTGCATGTAGTAAGAAAGATTTTTAAAATGCTATTTTATTTTACTTAAAAAAGAAAACCAAACCAGCATATTTTTGAAAATTATCTCAGCTCTAATATGCTTTCTATGATTCTTTTTTTTTTTTTTTTAATTAGATTTATGACATTTCATTGCCTGTTACTATCAGAAATATTCATGCAATTTGTTAAATAAGTCCTACTCATCCAAACCTAGAAATGTTATGAAACCTTACACATTGAAGCTTGTAACTATAGGCTCTGGAAGCTCAGTAACAAATCAGTATTACCAGTATGTAACAATAAATAAAAACTAAAATGCATATTTCCTATGGTAAAAAATTTTTCTTGTTAAAAAAATACATAAAAGTTGTTGATTATAAGATGATACAAAACTTACTTTTTGTTTTCCTGGCTTAGGTTTAAGAGGTGGTGGAGTTTTGTGATGTCTTGAATGGTACGTGTGATACACCTCATTATCAAGCCATTCTCGTGCTCTTAATTCTTGTTCAAATATCCTATTGTCTATCCAACCTGAAATTTTCATCAACATGAATGTAACATTAATATACCAAAATAAAATTCTTCTAAACATGAAAGTTACTTTCACATACTTACCTATTCTCTGATGAAAGCATTTTGAAAATTTATAGTAATTACATTGTTATATAGTATGCATCCAATGAATATGTAGCAAAATAGTAAAGTGTATACTGGCCTTATTTTGTTGTACTTTTTATACTGATTAAGAAAAAGTAAAAGAAAAGGTATTTGAGCTGTACAAAATACAAAGCAATCACATGCATGTTCATTATAAATACATAATATGAATTAAAAGATATGTAATGTAAACAGGATGTGTTGTTTGTGAATATTAAAAATGAAAAATACAATTTAAAGACAAGAACAGACATATACACAAGAACAGGTTCAGGCCTATGTGGCTGTTAAAAACACCTACTTGTAGCATCATGCAAGTGTCTAAACTTTGAAATATTCTTTTTTTTTCAAAATACTGACATCCATGTTTAATAAAACAAAATGCTAAATAGTTTCACCTCTAAAACTAAAACAACAATGTATAAATGTCTGTTAAAATGAAACAATGCTGTACCCCATGTTAAAATGATTTTATCATCTATAGTATATAGAGCTAGACAATTGAAATGACTTGTGATGAGAATATAAATATCGAACTGACTGATTTATTCCTTAAATTACATCAATCATTGACACATACACAATTGTTTAATCAAAATTATGATTAAATGGATAATTATATGAATGATCAATAAATTATCGTTTTTAACTGCTTTAACAACTGATTTATGAAAATATTTCTATTCAGCAGCAAAGTCAAATAATACACTGCTCTACCCAATATTAGCCTCATACATTATTCCTGTTTTGTACTTCAACTTTATTCCATTTTGTGATTCAGCTGCTTTGTTGAGGGGGGTGCTGAATAGATGGAAGGCAACTGGCTGGAAGCAACCACTGTCACCCTCTTTCCTTCTTATGTTTGATCATAGATAGTATGGTTTGAGGAACACTGTACCAATTGATCAATCAAATGTAATCAATTAATAAGGCTCAGTAAATGCTACTAAAAAAAAATAGAGTAGCAAATACTAGTAAATACTTCGCTATAATCATCTCTGCAGAAGCTCTGGGCATAATTACAAATATTTTTTCCTTTGATGTCACAATTTACAAGATAATCATTACCATGTGCTCTTTTATCCAGCTGTTTTCTATACCCATAATTTAACTTTTTCCTAAACTGAAAACATATTTCCAAAGTAAATTACTTATCTTCCTCCCACAGAAAGCTTTCTTGACATATACTACCCTCTACTGGCAAAATTTTCATTTGTCACTAGCCTACCCTCTCTCCCCTTTATTACTGCATACTAACAATTGATCATGCAGAAATCCTGCACCAGTAGGAGTGAGACACTACCTATCTATCATAACTAGTGCTATCTCTACTCATGCACATGTTAATCACTCTGAGATTGGTCATAATTAACTGAAGCAAATCACACTGAAAACAGAGAGGGTACTACAGAAATGTTAGCAGAGGTAAGCACCTATCAGAAATACACTTTCAGGAAAGGAAATGTTAACTTTTGATCAGCATCTTACTTTTTCACAAATACTAAAATCCCATGTCAAACTGGAGGGCCAGTGATAAGATGAACCCACTTTAAAAGTACCTAAAGGAGAACCATGAATTGTAATAAGAAATTAAAAACAACACACCAGTGGGAGATCACAAGACTTTTAAACCAGGTATAATTTTCCCATTATAGTAATGTGCCACCAAAATGTAAATGATGGGTTTTGGAGGGGTGCTCTAAAAATACAGAATTAATAGGGCTCCCTGGAGTGGAGTAGTTCTGGTAGAACAAAACCCAAATGTGAGTTTGACCTTAACCATCACCTGGAATCATTTTGAATTGTACATCAGTTCTGCAGTAGGAAGAGGGTCTTTAACTTCACACTCCACAAATGGGTATCAACAGGAAAGCATAGAGTCAGTCAACCAATACCTGGCAGTCTCTGGAATTACTGGTAAAACAGTCATCCACCTTATTCACACATTATACAATGCAGATTTAAGACTCAGTATACCTGGTTAAGCAACAATCATCACATAGTGGAATCCAAATATGCAATAAAGGCCCTTACAATGAAGAAATGAATAGAGTACTAACCACAACAGACATGCAGTAACAGTTCTGATGATGTTTCCTATAAGATGATGAAAATACACAGCCAGAGACATGGTAAAGTGAGGAATCTGATGGGAAAAAAATGAAAAAAGCAACCATTATCAAGGAAAAAGGGAAGATAAGTAGGTGAATGAACTAGCAAATTCCATCCAGAATGGATAATGGGAAAAAGATTATATTAGTGAGGATTTCATTGAAGAAACAAGTGGTTTTAAAAACCATGAAAGAGAGCAGTGTCATAAACCCATGGAGAATCCTGACTGGATAAGAAAGGTTAGTGTGACCAGTCTTGCACAAAGATGTACAAAGGCTATGTGCACTAATCATCCCTAATTTAGCAGTGTTAGAGTAAAGGAAGGCAGCTGGTCATCACCTCTCACCACCAACTCTTGGGCAACTATTTTACTAACAAACAGTGAGATTGATCATCACATTATAATGCCCCCACAATTCAAAAGGCAAAAATGTTTGGTGTGATAGGGATTCAAACCCACAACCCTCAGACTTGGAGTCAAGCATCCTTACCCTTGACCATGCTGAGCTTGGTGTGACTGGAACAGTCATAAAGGTAGGAAAAAAAAAAAGAGGAAATGGGATTGTGAAACAACAAAGGAGATAAATGGAAGTAGAGGACCAGATATGCTAAAACAGCTTTCCAATTCAATGAATTAACCCACAAGACCTTCAAAAAATGAGCAGGTTGAAAAAGTCTGGTCTCACCGATTCATTGCAATTGAACGTCAATATCTGAAGGAGGAGAAAAAACAAAATAATGATCCAAATGCTCGGTTCAGAGAAGAATGGGGTTCGAACATGGGGAATGAGTACAGAACATAATATACCTCAATAGCAAATGCACTATAAAGAGAAAGAGGTCTGAAAAAGTTCCCTAAAATGACACATTAACTAAGAGACATATTTAGGATGGGATAAAAGGATGTCCAAGTCCAAAACTTAAAGAGCTGTCCCAGTAAGAGGTGTCATAGTCAAGTCCACCCACATCTGAGTAACTCCTTTAACTAAAAGAGAAGGTAAAATAAATCTTAACTCCCCAAGTAACAGATTAAAAATGTAAAGTAATAAATTAACTAAAGCAGAAATTTATGAAAGCAAAAACATATAGATAGGTTAATTAAACCATGAGTAAATATACATTTAATCAGTAAAAATGCCATTCGAGAAGTGATTAACATATGCACGAGTTACAACAAGGGTAATGTCACACTCCCATTGGTGAAAAGTTGTTGCATGATCACTTGAGTTTTAGCACCAATAAGTGGGAAAATTTACAAGTCTAAGAACAGTCCAAGTTGTGAAATCTTTATGCGGAGCAGAAGCAAGATATTATATTGAAACTATACTTACACAGATTAACATATCTATAAACTAAAGTGAAATAGATGTAATAATGCTAAAAAAAACTGCCAAAAATTGTAATACCACAAATTACAAGAAAAATATTCTATCAGTACACTGTTATAAACTCTTCTTAGTATAAAAACAGGAAAAAGCAATATTAAAGATTTTATAAATACACATATTCCATATTACCAAGCATTTTCAAATCAAAAACAACTTTTAATATGAACAAGATTTTGAATACTCACATGGTACATGTGAATATAAAATAAAGTAAAAATTCCAAAACTTAAAATACTTTATTTTTCATTCAACAAAAAAACATTTTCAAATACCATTTAACCCTCTCACTACAGGATTGTTGGATTAAACAACCTGGCAACTCCAAAAGTACAATCAGCATTTCCTAACTATAAATTTTACTGCATTTTGTGTGCCTTCACAAAATTTTAAGCTTTTAGGAAACATTACAAATCTTTTGTAGTAACTTTTTGTGACAGGTCACGGGTCAAAGACCATGTCACTGCATTTATTAACTTGCATTCAAAATGTTATTGAACTACTATTTTACGAATTTATGTCAATAAATTTGGAATCAAATTGTAGATTATAATTTAAACATTAATACTGCACATCATTTTCTTAATTTAAAAGTAAATATTAAAAATATACATTTTAGTGAGTCCCATGGTATGTTGAATGCACTCTGTTTAAAATAAGATGTTTGATTTTGTTTATTTATAATTAAACACAAAGCTACACAATGGGCTATCAGTGTTCTGCCCACCATTGGTATCAAAACTTGGTTTTTAGTGGTGTGAATCTGCAGACATACTACTATGTCACTGGAAGGCAGATGTTTGTGAAGATACTAAATCTATAGTTTTATACAAATTAGAAACTCAAATAACTAATATCATCAAACCAGAATATAAAATACCTGCAAATAACTTAGAATGTTCCCAGAGTAGTTTTCTCAGCCATTTTAATTTGTATAAAGGCTTACCATGTTCTTTCAATCCAAGGTTTCAAGAAGGTAGGTTGTGTCTTTAAAAAATATGAAACTTCAAGCAGACTAAATTCTAAATACATCTAATGCTGAGCTTAAGTTATAATGGAATTGAATTATATGGTATCAGTGTAGTTATATTTTGGTTATTCAACTGTATATATAAAACCTAAATAAATTTTATTTGCTATCCTTCACATGCAAAATTTAAGACTTAGCAACCTATGTCAAGCAACAACCAAGTACAAAGGTCAGAGTGAGAAGAGATAATTGTTTACTTTAGTTGTTAATTTACTGTTCTGTATTTTATGACAAATAAGTTTAAAAATTTGTTTATAAATAGGAATAATCTGTATACATATATAATGTATGGTAATTGAAATGTAACTACATTACAAAATACTAATCCACTAAAATACAGGGATGATTAATTGTTAGTTTTATACTAATGGATATGAAACACGAGTGTGTGTGAACCGCATCAATGCAAATTATGTGATGTTAGCTTAGTACAAGTGGAAGATCAATATAATAAATAATAACAAATATATATAGCATTATGAAACCTAAGCTACTTAAGACTAAACATTTGTACTTTTGTGTTATAACATAGCCATTCTAGCACGAAAGAAGCAAAATAACTATAGCTTGATGCCATATTTATACACATACAATGATGCTCAGTTAGTTTAAATAAATTCTGAATGTTACTCTTAAAAACAAAAAAACCCATGCTGTACATTTTTACCTGCCTGTAGCAAGAAAGTCAAAAGATATATTTACCAGATAAAATAGCCCAGGTTAATAAATGATCCTTACAGTTTTAATTATTCTTTAATATTTTTCTACAAAATAGCTTTTGGTGCACATATTTACTAATAAAAATACCTGGATCTCTGTTTATAGAATCCTGTGATCCCCCATCATCAGCTGCTTGCAGTAAGACAAATTTCACACTCATTTTGTGTACACTTACAACATATGTAACAGATACTCCATATGATAATACTTCACTCATTACAAATAAAATCTACAAGTTTTGCAGTATTCTTGGAAATGATAGTTTCTTAAGTTCAAAGTACATTTCAAATAAGTCAATTTTTAATTATTTCAAATTCTTAAAAAACAAAAGTTTACTTGTGTTTTCTGTAGAAGTAAACACTTTTTATCCAACATTTATTTATAGTTTTGAACAGAAAAATGAAAAGTTAATAAATAATATACATCCACACATGGCAATTTATGTTAAACAAGTCATGCACTTAATAGAGTTTTGAAGAAAACAAGTTATGCAGTTGTTCAAGCAACAAAACAACCTACAAAACTAGTTAAGTGCAAATTTCATATTCTATACATTAGAACCTTGTCTGAGGGTACATATTATTGAATTGTATTCTAACTTCACTTTTGGTACTAGTATAGTAAAACATTATAAACTGTCATTTCAATATTACTACATAGACATAGCACAGCTACTTAAATTACAATGATCAGGGATCGTCACACACATCAAGCATCTGAAGGACACCAACATGACAACTGGACATAAGTTGGAGTACTATTAGGAATGCTGACTTTAGTAATAACAATCATAATATTACAAACAATTAATGGGAGGTGTGCTTTACGATTAAATATACAATAGACATATATTATTACTGTTGAACCATGTTAACCTTCAAGCTAAACAGCATAACTTCCTCATAATAATAATAATGCAAGAAATGGCCATAAAACAAGATTTTCTTATTTATCTAGTGTTAACCTCAGTTTATAAATGAATAAGCATAGGACTGTTATAAATCACTTAAAGTGGTCACAATATTCGTGGTAAGCCCTGCGTATCACAAAATTTGGAATGCTAAATAAAAGTCTTAGCTTTAGGCAAGCATTTGATCTAAACCAGATTTTACATTAAAATTAAAACACTCAAATTTAAAAAAAAATTGCTTTAGAAATACAAGTTTATTAAATTAACTTTCTTCAACTTCAAAACAAATTTCCCATATTACTGATTTCTATACAATGACAGCTCATGACCACAATATTTTAAGATTCTTTAAGAAAGTTATTTTTGCATACTTAATTATTAAATATATAAAGATTTATTTTGGCTTTGGATGTTATTTTTAGTCTAACTGTCTTGATAATAATTATACACAATACAAAATTAACCTAAATATGCCATTGTTCACAACAATGAATACTGCATTTTGCATCTAAGTTTTTCATACACACACACACACACACACACCTGTTCAAGTATTCTATGGTTTTTGAATATTAATCATTAGGGTCTTACAGTACACTATATATATATTGCCACTGTGTATAAACAGAAAAAGAAATACACACTAATGCTTCCAAGAACAAGCAAGTCAGATGTTACTGGGTTCTTACTATCAACAAAAGGAATTCAATAATATTGTTGTAATAATGTATGTCTGTTATTATATGTGACTAAGAGTTGTAAACTAATCTGGCATATATGTTCATTTATATAGTTTTTGGTTTGAGATTTACAAGTATGCATTTGTACTATTTGTGTGTATTATAAAATGTATTCTACAGTTTTGGAGGTGACTGAAAAAGAAGCACCCACACTGCAGTGGGGATACACTGATAGAATTTTTGTTGCTTTCAATAAACTATTTAAAATACATCTACAAATGAACTTCCAGTATTAAATGTTTTTTAGTTGTGACTTGACAAGAAGTGTTTCTGTAGTTCAGTATAGCTATTACTACTTTACTCTCTTAATTTTTAACAGTGAAAAAATAAAATAAGGTTCAGATGCATATTTTTCTTTCTGGTCAGATCTGATCACACAGTTAAAATAACCTACTCTGCTCACCTTTGATGATGACATTGTTTATTAGAAAATATATCAAGAATATACCTACTACAAAGAAAATCTAACTTAAAGTTCTAAATCCAACAAGTCTGATGAGATCACATCAAAAGATAAAATTACATTCAATTCCAAATATGCATTACTATCAATAAAAAGTTGTTTTTATCTATACATATTATTTTTCTCTAACATAAACTGCGAAATTAAAAGTAGTACATGCAGACATATGAAATCAGTCATAATCCATCAAAATGAATTCATAACAGTTCATTGCATTCTTGCAGAAACAGCATTCAATGATGAATGGAAAATGACAGTACAAAAACTATTTTAAAATTAATACTTAACAGTTCTGTAACATGCAGAAAAAGATGTCATAAAGTAAGTTAATAGGAATTGTCACAGACATTCACTTTATCATACAGAAGAAGAAAGTAATTATGTTTAGCTTTTTTACTCACTTTCAAAAGAATAGCCCATGATTCCAGCAACAAGGTAGAGAGGTGACACTGAGGAAGGAAGGAAAAGGGAAGAAATAATGAAGATGGGAAGACTGATCAGTAAAACAGCACATTTTTTCAGAACTTCCAATACTAGCAAACAAGGAATTTGTTCACACTGGGGATTTAGATTTTAAGTAGTTGTGTCGGCAGAATATGACTGAACATGCTCAGGTGAACATGTAAACTGAAGTACCATATAATCAAACTGTTATTTCCATAATTATACAACAACTTAATAATGCATTAAAAAAACAACATATGTTTGTGTTTTAATTTGTGTTACTGTTTTCCTTAAGACAAGAGTTATGTGAATAGTTTTTGTAGAAAAGTGAACATTTGGTGAGAACTTTAGAACAATTTGTTGCTTAGATGTTTCCAGTGGACACAAAAATGAAGTATATCAAATGCAGTTGATAATATTCATTATCAATGCATCACAACTATCAGCATGTCTTGCTTTAGCATTAAAAAAGTGATTATGTGCACTGAATTTTAGCAAAATAAAAATGATCATTTGCTGTTAGGAAAGTAAAAACATCCTTTTAACTCCAGTTAAATAAAGAAAAAATTTAAAACGATATACACGAGCTACTATCTAAGCAGAAGCATCTTGAAACAAATTGCTAATCACAAGCAAAATTATTAAAACAGACTTGTAGAAAGATGGCAGACAAATTTTATGCATGAAAATTACTGCAAATCACCACCATGCATGTAGAATGATATCAGTTTGGATATAAAAAAATTAATGAAAGTGTTACCATCACTTAAAAAAAGAGGGAGAGTGTAATATTAGATAAAAAAAATGATTTAGACATCATCCTTATCCTTCAATATCTTTAAGTAAGAGTAAAAATTAAATTGCTACCCATAAATAAAATCACTGGCCCCAACTGATAAGCTAGTAGACATACCTTTATAATACTCTATCAAAATAAAGTCTAAAATTAGCATACACTACTAATTACTAGACACACATGTAGTCTGGCACTACAAATACTTATTCATTGCTATTAGTATACATTACAACAGGTAGTCCAACTCTGACACATACTGATAGCTAATACCAATTTGCATTATATTATAAGAATTAATATACATGTGCAATGACACCAACTGATAGATACAATTTAAGCCAATTAAAATAGAGTATGTAAAAACAAAAACAACAGCTGTTGCCATTCAGCAAAAGTGTAAAAAAAAAAAAAGATGTTAGAGCTTGGCAAAAGTAGAAGGTTCTGAAGCTGTGTGTAATATCAGTAAAACTAATTTTTTATGATGTAATACAACATGAGTGAGGGGAAGAGTAACCTCAAGTTTTTGATTTACAGATACTATGAAAGTTTTCAAATGTTGCTTTCACATGGAACCAGTTTACTTTGATATCACTTACACCAACTATAAAAACTGTTGAACATGAAGATGTTACATAACACTATCTGGAAATGAAAAACAGTTGTTCATTTAACTTATATAATGTCATTAATGAGAAATTTTGTGCTATATAACTTAAGGCATTTATTATAATAATGACTTGAGAAACAAACACAAGCTATTAATTGCACTTCCAGAATAAAGCCTTTACTGGATGTAATGCATTATTGCACTATCTACAAATTAACATTCTAGTGCATGCTATGTGAATTATGCTTGTGGGATTTCAGCAGAACTGAAAGCAAATTAAATACACCTACATCTAAATCACTAACAAAGTTAGAATGTTCAAATTCAACAAAAGATTATGAACAGAACAGTCAAGAAAAAAAATAAACAGCACACTTTCAAACATATTCATCAAGTTCCCCACAAAAATATTTTAAGTTTAAAACAACTTTTGTTCACTTCCCATTTCACAGTTGGTAGAGGTTGCGTTATTGCTATTTTCTAACATAGCTCTTCTCTCAACTATTTCAACAGAAAACTAGATTTCCTCAACTTTAAGTATAGTGTTGTATTCACAATGAAAGAGAAATTTCTCAAATAATTTTTGACATCTAGTTCTGTTGGATGTCTTTTCTTTTTCAACCACATATTTCCAGCTGTTTTGGTTACAGTGAAACATTAAATAATCTTATTACTTCTCTAATTCTCACTTTGATACATGTTCTATGCCTTGACTATTCTAGTATTAACATTCAATTATTTAATAAGATAAATTAATTTTATAATTTTTTTAAAATAAAAAACTTGATCTTTGTGACTAGGTTGTTAGTCTTGTAACTTTATGGCACTTTATTTGATTTAAATATTTTTGAAAAATTCAAAAATCAGGATTTTACTCATCATTAAAGTTAAGACTTTTTCAAACATTAAATCATTTTCTAGAAAAAGTGGCAACAGCCAATATAAACTTTTCAAAATTCATTGTCCTTTGAAAACCAGTACAAGTTACCCAAAACAAAAGTATAAATAAAATGCTAGGTAAAATCATGATATCACAATCCATCACACAGGTGACCACATGGATTTAATACTTTTAAAAAGGGATAGTTTGTACGTTTCAATGGAATTATTTCTTGAAAAACAAACTTCTGAAATCTTACAACAGAGCTCAATAATTTTTGCACTGTAAAACAATATATTAATATCACTAGGTTAACTTCCATATTTAATTTTTTTCATTCAGAATAAATGGCATGCATTTTTAAAATGTCAAAGCATGATCCATAACAAAACATGCAAGTTTAAGTATATGTGCTTGCACAGGAAGAAAATTAGTATATATATATACATAATTCTTCATTTGGGCAAAAAGATAGCAGAAAAACTGTTAGTTAAATTTAGAGAAACCCAAAAGCAGATTTTGTACCCTCATCCAAACTGGTACGAGAAGTACGGTGTCCCACTGGAATATAGGGTCCCTTTCTTACATGAGATGGAAGGAGATCAGGAGGGGCAGGTTCTGGAGGTGGGGGATAGGTCCCACAGCCTTTAGAGAAAAGAAATATTAATTATAATCATTTTAAAGGCCAAAAACAGGAAAAACTGCCATTAATATTTTCTGAAAGAAAGACACTTCTTAGACATTCAATAAATATTTCTGGTAATACTACTACATGCATATGACAGATACAAATTAATTAAACAATTTTAATAATGCTCTTTTTCATGTTACTCTGTTCAGGACATCAAAGTGTACTGTACTTTGCTGAAAGTTGAAACTGGTAGAGGTTGTTGCTCATACCACTACTTTCCATTTCAGAAAGGATACCACCACCAAATATCTCTTTAGGTAGCAGAGGTAGGGTTGTGAAAGTATTTCAAAAATACTAATTTACAAACTTTGAGACACTTGTCCCCTAGCAAATGAAAATATTAACATTAAGATATTGCACAGATTTTACGTCAGGTATACCGAAAAATAAAATATATTGTTAATTTAAAAAGAAAACATTACCCCAATCCTTTAACATTGTGGAAAAGGTGCAAACATAACATCAAGTCAGGGAGGCTAATTTTTTCCCCAATATTCTGTATTTTACATTTCTAAACCAAGCTCATTCCTTTACATCTCCTTGTGAACTTGTATGAACAAAATGTTATGCAAGAAGTTCTTCAATCTCCACAAACAATTGCAAAATTCAGTTTGTTTTACATGGCACCGTAATTCCTGAAAGGAGACATTGTTAGACTTCCCCAAAAAACAGCAAAAGAATCCATTTTTATTATATCCTTGGGTTGGTCATATAAGATAAGCAAAGAAACAAAGTGCTAATCAAATAATTACAGTTTGTTGCAGTTTCCATAACCAAGTTCTTCAGTTCAATATCTTTCCTAAGGTAATGAGCCAAAGACTGAACACAATATTCCAAATGTAGCCTAACCAGTGACTTGTACACTGAAATTATAACCTATTTAGATTTGTATTCAATATATCTGTAGATACAGCCTAAAATCCTAGTAGTCTTACCAATAGCAATACCACATTGCTTGAGTGGCTTCAGACTGATAGACTACTACAAAGATCTCTTTCCTTCATATCACTGTTAAAATTATTCCCTTCCAAATTATACTTATAATTCAAATTATGGTAACTAACATCTATGTCTTGCATTTAATATAATTAAAACCCATCTGCCATATATTTGCCTAACTCATTTTTATAAATCAGCAGTATCTTTTGGAAGTGTGTTGAAAGATGCTTTGCAAAGTCATTTAACAACATTTAGAATCCTATTGGATAATTAACATGGTTTCACTAGTTTTCTTTCTGAAAGGATTTTCACACTCATTCCCTCTCCTCTTTTATAAACAAATTGTGAACTCTTTTTCTTGACAACAATTATGATATGATCCTGATATCAGAAGCAATTTTCAGTTCAGAGAGCAGCCTTCCTTTCTTCATCACGCTATTATGTAATTGATAGTGCTGCTCTTATAAACATTCTAAAAGCTCCTCATGTACCTTAGCTTCCGATGTACCTGGCTGATAATTTCTAAAACTTCTACAGTATTTATTACCATCTAATAAATCCATAACTGTGAAGTAATTGCA
Organism: Carcinoscorpius rotundicauda; assembly: GCA_011833715.1. Classification (NCBI taxonomy): domain Eukaryota; kingdom Metazoa; phylum Arthropoda; class Merostomata; order Xiphosura; family Limulidae; genus Carcinoscorpius; species Carcinoscorpius rotundicauda. The sequence continues at coordinate 51,125,434 of CM022399.1, read as the reverse complement.
GCTTTTGAACAATTTACAATTATCAAATACAGATGAAGAAAACAATAACATCATGCATGCAAATAACTTTTCAGGTGAAAAAAAAATATAGACTGATTCAACCTAGTCTAAAAGACATCAATCAAAGTGGTTAAGTATAGAGAAATACAAGCCAGAATCTTACCTTCTTAATCCTCATGAATGGAATAAGGAATCAATATCAAGTGTCTGACAGATAAAATAGACAAATGAGTGATGTGCAGAAATGATGTTATAAACTGGTAAAATGCAGATATATTAATGGATGTGCTTAAAAGCTGCACTTTGTTTTGAACTTGACAGTGGATTGCGATAATGAGGTGAAATCGATTACCTGTTAAATGTTCCTTAGGATTATTATAATATTAATGCAGTTATAAATATATCTGCAGTACTTAGTGTTCATCATCTATATTTAAGTTATAATTAAATTAGCATGGTTGGTTATTGAGGAGGGGTGCACAATACTTCCTTCTCAAACTGATATTTATTACACATCTTATTAACTGAATTACATGATTGCCAATACCATACAAGTGTTAATGTGTATGCTTAGCAAGTGAAGCAACATATTTGATATATGTTCAACCCTCCAAAACAGAAATAAAAGAGGAAGAAGATAATGCTATGAGCAACAAGTCCTGAAAGTTTCAACTCCACTTTCAAAATGGAAGTACTTCACATTTTGAAGTTACAGCACCAAACAATATCCAGGAGCCAATTTGTGGCATAAATACAACATAAACATAGATTAACTTATTACAAATGCCTGAAACCTCAAATATGTGAATTCGACTGTTCTTCCTCCCCTTTGACACATCAGCACTAACAACAAAATATTGATTTTTTTTTGTCAAATATCTGCAGCAACTTTTCTTTTGTTGCCACAGATATTGCCTTCATTTTAAACTAATGCTAATTTAGCTATATTAAAATAATACTAACAAGAAGACCTTACAAAATCATAAATATAAAGGTCATGTACGTTATTTTGGAATTTCACATCACAACAAATTATGTATGCAGTAACATCTTATGGCAACGAGTCTTTTCACCTGCAGTAGATTTCACAACAAAATACTTTGACAGAATTATCTTTTATCCACAGTACACCCTTTTCCTACCTGCTGCTTTCCATAAGCCATCTACCTCACAAATTCCCAGTACTACTGACAATAATCTGATGTTTTCTGCACATTATTTTTGTGTTTTTCAATATATCATTTGATTAAATAGAAAATTATTTAGTGCAGTATTACCATTAGTATAAAAAGTAGTGTTAAGTGTCACAGACAAGTAACAGCAAGAAAAACAATGACAACTCAGATACTTTTTCTTGATTTTCATGTTTTCTTCATTTGTTATTATAAAACTAACTAAAATGTAAAAACATAAAACCTTTTATGTTATTTAAGCTTCGATTAGGTGAAATGAGAAATATAAAATTCTTTCATGAGGTGTGCTCACTAGTAACTATTGCATAATGAATTTAAGTATAACATGAGCTCTATATTTGCCAAGTGATGTATAACTTATAATGACAAGAATAGTAATTAGGTGAAGGTCAAAGAACAAGAAAATAAAATTTACGTATAAATAAAATATACTGTCATATGAGAGAAGCTATTTTGGACAAAGAAATTTAGATTCATATTAAAATTTGAAGTTATTCTTGAAAGAAAAAAGGATAAATTTATTTTGATTTTTTTAATGGTTACAAGGTCAATTAAACTGACCAACCTTGTATAAAGTTAGATAAGAGAAAATATCAGATAAAATATAGTTTTACTGAAAAATAACATTAGAAATCGTAGAGATGAAGTAACTTCAATCTTGATATGGAAATCACTCAACACTTGTAGTATATAGAAATGCTATATGTATATTCATGGTTAAATCTTTAGTAAAAATATTTCATTAAAAAGTATTTTTCTGTATATAAAAGACTTCTATCGTTTAATAAAATAATGCCAAATTCTGTGACAATACATGATGTACATTAAAAGCTATAGTATGTAAATTATGATGAGTACAAAATGGTAATAAGGTCATATGATTTTACTGACTTTGTAGCAAAGGAATTAAGTTTGTTTTATTTTTATAAACACAACTACGAAAAATTTTAATTGTTATTATATTTCTTTATTTTACATAACCTGACTAATATATTTTAATTTCTACACTTCAGTTACTTTTATAACAGGCTGTTGCACTATAGGCCAGATTTTCATGTGCAAATTTGAAACTTGATTTTTAGTAGCTGAAAGAAATGCATTATCATCCATTTGTCAAAATAATATAGTATATTATCTAGTTCATTCCAAGCTCACTTAATTCTTCTTATTTCAGAAACTAAATTATATTTGAAAGATTTTTGTCACCATGGGTAAAACTAATATTTGTGTTTTCTTGTACAAGTTCATGTTTGTCACAATGTAGCAAAAGCAGCTTGTATTATTAATCATGCATTTGGTAAGGGCACAGCACAGTACTCAGGTGAGATGAGCCTTGAAAAATGAACCTTGGGGCAGACAGCCATTTACTCTTTCAGTTCAGGGGTCAGTCCTAGGGACTGACCTCCTAATCATTTTGTGTTTTTTATAATTTTCATTTTATTACTTTAAAATTAGGAAACTTATCTTCATGAAATTTAGTGTAAGTAAACATTTTAAGGCTTTCACACACAAAATATTAGATATAAAAATCTGAATTAAAGTCTGTAGTTTAATACCAAATTTAAGGAGATAAATATTTAAAATTGTCGTTCAATAAAATTTTGAATACAAGTGAACAAACAAGGGTTAATTAGCAAATACTGAAGGCCTTAAATGAATCAATTACCTTCCAAATGGGGAGAAAAGTTACCAATACACTTAATTTTTATCATTCAACAGTTTTTCTAACATCTTGAAGCAATTGGTAAGGTGAAAAAGCTCAATAAATGAGTACATCACAAATTGACTTAAACATCAAACAAAATGAGTTGAAATTTGTATCTCACTCCTTGCTCACAACAAAAATAATTTTCTCCAAATTGTCACTTGTGATGAAAAATTGATTCCTTATAACAATCCAGACAATTGCTTGATAACGAAGGAACACCAAAACCAGCTCTTCACAATAAGCAGCTTATGGTCAGTATTTACCAGTCATCAGCAGGTATGATCCAGCATTCATTCTTAAACCCAGGATACACAATCACAGCAGAGAAATACTGTTTTGAGCTTAAAATTATGCATCAGTAGTTGTCACAAAAACATCCAGTAATAGTTAATCACAGTGGACCCACGCTGCTTCACATCAATGCTCAATCATGTCTTTTGTTATTGTACAAAAACTAAATGAAATTCAGAATTAAACTTTACCTCATCCATATTTGCCAGATCTTTCCCTTTCAGACAATCACTTTTTAAATATTTGAACATTTTCTTATAGGAAAAACACTTTTGCAAACCAAGGGTTAATTGAAAGTGTCTTTAAGACTTCAATGCATTAAAGAATGTGCAATTCTTTAAACATGGCATTTATAAATGTGTCAGAAATGTACTAAATCAATAGAAACTTATTTTATTTAAATAAATTTAACACCAAAAAGATGTACTTGGTTCATATTTTCCTTTAAAAATAAGGCATTTCATAGGCAAAAGCCCGATATTAAATATATACATAAAAACAAAAAAATTTAATACTAAACTGTCTTTATTTTTCTGCCTTTGACTATCAATGAAACTTAATCCTTCTTTTCCTATATTAAATGTACTACTGCAATAAATATTTTTATTTAATAATAAATCTAAGGACATGGAATAATGATATCTATAAGTATTACAATTTTTCTAGTTTTCTATCTTTCTGATAAGATCCAATAATATTCAGCTAATTCTGTTGATGCGTTTCCCACAGGAATAATGTTTGAACTGGAAACAAAAGAGACAATTCTCTTTATAGAAAACAATGCAACATAACACATCATTTGATAGATTAAAATTGGCTTTTTATTATTGATAAATAATGTAATATTAAATGTCATAACTACTGGCATTTTGTGAAAGAGAATATGATATATGGGCATTGTAAGAAATATCTGATTTTCTTGTTTCTGACTCTGAAACCAAATAAGACTGAAGGCTATAAAGACTGCTTTACCTGAGTAATATCATACTAAGTAATGCATGTTAAATTCATTATTTCTCAGATGGGTGAAAATAAATCAAAGAGAAAATGTCACAGATCTCAAACTTAAGGAGATTGAGGATTTTCTAAAATATTTCCTTACAAAATTAAGAACTTAAAATTTAAAAACTAGAACATGATTTATTATGTTTTGATGCCAAGTATTTGTGTACATTGTTAATAAAGTAGTTTAATTACATTGTGAATGTAACTATAAAATATTGTGACATGTATACTTTGACCTATTTGATGTGAAAAGCTTAACAAAAAAATCATTTTTGTTATCAGAAAATCTTAGGAAGATAATCTTCAAACTTATTATAAAAACATACATAGAAGTTACACTTTCTCTGCCACAAACTGTAAAAGCGTATTATTTAAGACAAACATCTTATGATACATCTCACATCTACAAATACCTGTTTCAAGCTGTCACAAGTTAAAATTTTTACATACACAACATAAAATATATCAGATACACAAAACAGTAAGTCTCAGATGTGCAAGGAAATCAAATGCTCAAGGAAATCCAACATGTTGCTGAGAAAAAAAACCACTTGCTTGTTACCATGAAGTACTATAAATTCAAAAGAACACTAAAAGGGTTATGTGATTGTCTACTTAACACTGCAAAATGAATTATAAATTGGATGATACTTTTACAACTGGTATTCAGGCAATAAAGCAAAGAAACAATAATGTGAAAATAAACAGAATAGTAACATATATAGTATATGCCACTTTTTAAACAGTATACAATACATGCAACACAACATCTATATTACTCACTAAAATGTAAACAAAATACGAGAGAAACGTTGTCATGCAGAAGTCTTTAATAAAACAAAAAGAGATCAAAATGGTTGAAGGGTTGTAACTTATATGAATATCAAACAAAATATAAATTAGAAGGTAATGTGTTCAAGCAAAGGTTGAACAAAGCTCATGCTGCAATATGTTCTTTTTTTATAACAATGCATCCAGTCACATCAAGAAAGAGAAAGGAAAATTTTAATCACCACTGAAACCTGATGACAATGTATCATCATCATCAGTAATGCTGTCTGAGGCATCCAAGTCATCAGCAGTCATTCCTGACTGTGTAGAAGCTAGGCTGGGGGCTGATGGAGCAGAAGGAATTCCTAATTCATTTTTCTTGCCTCGCTCTGTTTTCTTTAGAGAATACTGGTAAAATGGAGAAGACTTTGGATCATGACCACCAGGCCTTCTCCTTCCTGTAGCATAAAGAGAAGGGTGGGCTGATCCTGGGACAAGGGGATATTGATTAGAAGAGAGACAAGGAGAATAATAAACTTGAGTCTGATAGGATGAAGGAGAGGCTACAGTTCCTGTGAATGTCGAAAGTGGAGGAGGTGGGAATGTGAGATCTATACCTGTGTGAGAGTCTCTATCAAATCGAGAAGGGGGGAGGGGTAAAGGAGGAGCAGAATCTCGAGATTTTACTGTGACAGCTCGATCAAGAGATTCTGTGCTTGGAAAAGACTGATGATAGAATTCTGAAAAAGATTTTGGGAAGTACCCACTAATTAGCTGTAGGAACAAATACATGTTAAAGACATCAATTACTAGCAACAACATATTTTTAATCCTAAAAGATATAAAAGCTTAGTAGATAAGAAACAGAAAATGTATGAAGTATATAAAACAAAATTAAAATCTTTAATTGGTTAACTTTATTAAAAATTTATAAATGTAAAAAAAAAAAAAATGTTTAAAATATAACCTTGCTCATTCACTAACAGAATTTATATAAGCTTGGTCAAAATAATCAACCTTGAAACCATACATGGTAGCCTTTAAAATAGATATACTGTAACCAAATTTACTACTCATGAAATTTGGAAATCTTTCAGTAAACATTACAAGTCTGTTGTACACAAAAATCAGATTTTTAAATTAATATTTAATTATTTTTAGTAGGTTTGTTTCAAAATTTCTTGTAACTTAAATACATATAACAAAATACAAAAAATAAACCAGAAGTACACCTTTATTATTTCTAGAATGATTCCACTTATAACAGACAATTATACACTATTCATTTGTAAAGCCAAGGCTTTTCACTTCATTTCTCTACAGATGCACTTCACAATATGGCAAAAGATATTTATTATGCTGAATGGTTTTTTTGTAAAGCAGAACTGCATACTGAAATGTGTACAATCCATTAAGTGTTGTCACAAGTATTTTGTTCATTTAATTTCCTTTAATTTTCTTGTGTAACCTAATGGGTTTCTAAATTTTATGTTTTAGTTACTTTCATAACAATAAATAAAAATATACATAAAAAATAAGAAATCTGATTTTTACATATCAAATCTTTCACTAATTTTTTTATACCTTTAATGTCTTAACAGATTTAAAATACAAAATCCTGTTATCATACAAATTAGAATGACTGAAAAGTACTAAAATTTATCTACCTTTCTAACTAAGCTATAAATGCATTAAATAATCCCAAAAGTTATTCAAGCAAAGTTCAAACACTGGCAAAGAAATAGACCAGAGTCAACATTTTCAAAACTGGTTATTTAAACAGCTTCTAAATGTATCACATTCAGTACATTGGATTCTTTTTTTATATTATTTAGAAATAATTCAACAGCATATGTGAAGAAAGAACTAACAACTTTTTTTGAAAAACAGGATGAATTAGAAGCTTGGCATGTAGATTTCACTTTATTACATATATCTCTGTAAAGCAAGAAGCTCAGAAGTTAAAAAAAATAATGTTTTAGCTCATGGGTATTTATAGCACAAATGTGTAAGTTATGGGAAAAGTTATAAGATCACATAGGAATAAAAAGAAAACAATATTCAGACATTTGCAGGCTGGAAATTTATTTAAATTTTTACTTTTGAAATAAAGAATGTATACCTTAAATAATATGAACATTCCAATTACAAATTATATTTGGATACTGAGTGCACTGACAAATTTGTAATAAAGTTCTGTAGTTAAATTCTGAAATCCATGGAAGGTTTGTGACATGTGCATTTTTGACTATCTGTATATACAGGATTAAATACAATTATTTTCACTAAAAAAAGCCACATAAAATAACTATGCTTTCAGAGGTATGTGTATGGATGATCTTGCAATTTGTGATTGTTTTATTCTTTCATTATTCAGTTAGCAATAAGAATCCTTTTCAGAATAAATAATAACTCGTCCATCACTAACAGCTATGTTAAATTACAAATGTTTGCATCAATGAGTTTATTGTTAATGAGCACTGATTTCTGGTGTAACCATAGTAAACAGATGCTCAGTAATTTAGTTCAAAATAAGAGAAAAGAAATTGTTACCTGATGTCTTCCTAAACATTTTTTTTTGTCATAGCTCAGTAGCATTACAATTTAAATACTCAAGTCAAGAAACTTAATGTAGAATATCATTCACAACTTCATGCAAAAGCATTTCAATAACAGAAAAATGGTAAATAGACAATTGATTAATATAATAAGATACCAATGTAATGCAATTCTAAAAACACAAAAAATTTAATTTACCAAAGTAATCCATAAAAATTTTGCTGTTGTTGAAAATCATTGAAGTGCTAAAAGATCTTGTATTTTGAGATGAAGTTAAATACATATGCTAAAAATATTTAAGATTCAAGACATTGATTTAACACAAGATGTCCAGCATTTTGAGAGCAAATAGAAAAAATCTCACTCTTTAATGTGGTACATGGAAAGTGGTGAACTACAGCATCATAAATGTCACGTTTTTCCTAACAACTGCCAAGCACAGAAATCCAGCAGGCAGCACAGTACATTTCTGATGTAACAGTTCACAAGTTCCCATGTATTTTAATATTGTGTGCAGCACTTTAATTACCCTTTTTATTTCGTTTTGCTCACCAAATTTATGTTATTACCAAAAATGTTTTTCGTCATTAAAATTAACAATATCAATAAAAATTAAAAGACTTACGATTGATTCGTATGAGAAAAAAAAGTTATTGCACAAGATAAGCTTTTACTTTATTCCACCTACCTGCTTGAAAACTTCTTCTATTTTTTAACTGGCTAGGTTTCACTAAATGTTCACCATTTTCTTGGTTACACACATTAGTGAATAAATCACTATCATCACTAGGGCTTAAAGGAGGGTCATCTAAATAAGATGTGGGTGAAATTGTTTCATCATCAGGACCATGACCACTATCCACTGGTAACTGTTCATACACACCTTCAGAATCCACTCTATAGCACAAAAGAAAGAGGCTTTCAAAGTTATAATGTAAAATATTGTTTCAATTAACAAACACATAAGTAACTAACTGTTCAGAACTGTGTTCAAAAGTTTCTCAAACCTAAAAAAATAATAATATTAAAAAAAGTTACTAGCTCAATATCACAGTAAAAAGCCAATCTGAAAATCCATTGGCTTACTTCAGGAATACTTCCCTTCTCTCTCCAAAATAATTCAATATGTTGAATAATCAACAAATTAAATTGAAGTTGCAAACAGCATATAAATTGGCTTTTGTGTTACATGCTATATTACTAACCTCTAAAGCTTTTAGTGACAACTCATGAAACTTTCAATGTTCAAATAACTTGGGTATAAATTATATCAAATTGAAAAATTTATAGTGGATAAAAAAACTACATAAATTATTTGCATCAAAAAGTAAATTTACTACATAAAACAAGGATAACATTTCAACACATATACACACACTAAATGCTGAAACATAAGTAACAAGTGTAATCTGATTACTGAAACAACCATAATTTCATTTTGACAAAGTTACGTACTATACTGCACAAGTGAAGTTTTTTTTTTTATTGTGTGTATATCAACTCAACATTTACTGATCTTCAGAATATTTTCAATAACAGTAATTGAATGTTGGACATTCATGTCATATCCACTTAATAAAACTGACCAAATACTAACTGTTGGACAAGTTACTTTCTCAAGCAAAACCACTGTTGTTATCCAGACTTGTAAACTATGAAAAAATCTCAAAAAATGTGAAATTGCATCTACAAACTGAAAAAAGATACCAACATCAAAATTTTAAAAACTGACAAAGGCAATACTACTGTATTCTTGCACAACACAGATAACATCAACAAAATGAGCATCCTTTCACACAATAAGAGACCTAAGCTCATCCCAAACAACCTAACAAACCCATATGAAAAACAACTAAAACAAAACCTATCACAAATGAAGAAAAACAATTTGATTCCTGAAGATATTTTTTATTTAAGGAAAACTGATTGATGCAAACCACAGCTTCATGTCATTTTCAAACCACACATAAAAAAATTGCCCTATACTATCCAATTATGACTACTTTAACTATAATCTTCATTATACAAAGCCTCAGCCTTCACACCTTACATGACTTCTGCAGGTTTCTTTTTTAAAGATGTCTTTGGCCTTACAAATACATTAACGAAATTAACTCCCAGAGCTTTAATGGCTAGCTTTCAGGTTGTATCGCTTTTCACAAAAATTCTCATCAGAGAACTCTAATGTTGCACTCGATCTCTGCAGTAGTGACCTAAATCCTTTAATTCATATCCCCAATGCACTTTTGATTTCCCCTTTTGGAATTCATAACAAAAACCAATTTCATTATCAACAAAATAAACTTTTTCAAACAGATGGTCAACCTTGTTTCAATTGTTCTTGCCAACTTGTTAATGATTCAAATTGAAACACAAGCCATAAAAATTTGCATTTTATCATCCCATATCATAGTACAAATATGTTGATGACACTTTTGCCAATTTCACTTCTATAGGAAATAAACTCCATTCATCCTAACATTAAATTCACAACTGAACACAGAAATAACAAATGGTTGTATTTTTTTTAACCTCAACATTATTAGAATCAATACATTTCAAAACCAAAATTCACCAAAAAAATCACTCAGGTAGACAACCTCCTACATACCCAAGAATTCCACCCGCATATCCAAATAAAGCATTAATACACTAAAATATCTTATACACCCATTTCATCTAACCACTGTAAAAGCTTTTCCAGACAACCACCAGTACAAAAACCTCAAACTCAACTTGCAAACAATAATGACACCAATACACCAAAATAACACAGCATTATACTGCAATTTACCATTTATCCCAGATATCAGCTCAAAATTAATTAACACTCAGAGAAGAAGCAGTATTAAACATAAAACTCAAGTTGATATTAAATTTATCAAAAAAACCAGCACTAAACTAAAATCATTATTAAATGAAAATTACACAAAATCACATAAATTTCTGTATCATTTATAAAATAACATGCAATTGCTGTCCAGAATTTTACAGAGAAGTAGTTAGAAACAGGAAAACAGATTAATTGGGAATAATGAAAAAAACCCTTCCATGTTTACCATAATTGAAATTAAAAAAACCAACAAAGTATACCCATGCAAAACACTAACTCTGAGAAAAGAAACAAACATCAATAAATACAAAATAAAAATTGAAGAAAACAGCTTCACCTTAAATCAACAACCTTTGGTACAAAGATACCTATATTATACTGTGAAGCAATATTCAATCATGCGACTTCTGTAAACTTGTACCTGAGGATAAAATCTTGTCAAAATATAGTGTCTATTATAAAGTTTTTCATTACCTAGTCAAGTCATCTCAAAATTATCTTATAAGAAGTGGGTTTCTCATTATCAAATTTTTCTTGGAATGCTCAATACAAATTCATTAAAATTAAGTATCCAACTGAGATCTTTATGCATTTTTCTTTGAAATCTCACATTAAATCAAGTATCATTAAAAAGCTTCCTGACATAATCTACAACAAATTTTAATACAATTATCACTAAATCCTACAAATATCTTAAATGAATTAATGTCAAAGACTAACAAACCTTTCTGTTATTTCCCAACAAAGGAGAATATCACAACTTTCAAATTAAAATCAAAATCTTCCTCACAGTAAACTTCACAAAGAAAATCCTAGATGTAATTCTTTCTATAAAAGAATATTTTTGTAAGACTAAATGAAATTTCAAATTCGTTTGTTAGTAAAAAAAAGAAAAAAGTATGTTTTAGGAACTAAAATACAGATATATACACGTTGTTTCAGTATATAACAGCTCTAAATCATCCATATAATTTTTTCAGGACAAGTAAACTGAGCTTTCATAACATTTACTACCATATCTGCCCCCTTACTCTAGTATTCTATGGTCTCTGGAACAAACTGTAATATAAATATATATGTGCACTAAATAAAAGCATCAGTCTGATACTTTTCTCAAGATGACATCACTAGGATTTGATCAAAAGAACTGAAATTATTTTAGTACTTCAATACTTTAATTAAAGATGCCATATGTAGACTCTACATGTTCAGCATCTTCAGATGTATTGAAAAAGGAACTTTAAATCATATTTTCTTCAATGAAGATTCAAAAATGAATTATTTTTACTTAAAAGAATAAAAGAAATAAAGGAATAATTTATTAACTGTATAAGTGAGGTTTTATTAAATGATTAAATATATTTGTTAGACACAACAAATATTTAACTTTTGCTTTAATTACAGAACAAAAGTGTTCATAAACTACTGGACACAAATCTCTTTAAATAATTAAAATCATAATCCAGATATCTTGGCATAAATGATGAATGTAGATGAATACAAATCTATGCAGGTAATGATAAAAGTTAATTTAGTAACACTAGTACTGATTAATACTGTGCAGAAATAACTCACTTTAATAATGCAAATAATGATGAATCATCTGAATCATCTCCCTTACTTTCAGAAAAAAAATAATTTCCCTCTTAAAGTCTTGGTCTCCAATTACCACTGATGATAACTCATTCTATAACACAATCACCATATTTGAAAAAATAAAACTGTAACCATCTATATACAAACTCAGACAGTTTGACTATGAAAAGCAGCTATAACAGTGAAGCTATACATACTGTATCTCTGAATTTGTGGATTCATGAAATAAGTTTTTAGTAAACATTAGAAGTTTGCTGTACACAAAAAAAATCAGATTTTTTAATAAAATATTTTCACTACAGATTTGTCTGTAAATTTATGAAACCTTTACTGAATCAATTTAAGAAAAATTTGAGTTTCATTTCAGAATAAAAACATAATTTTGATCTTAGTTTTCACATTTCACTATTACAGCCCTTAGAACCTCTTATATGGATCTCAAAAGTTTTTTGTAAATGTTTTATCTATTGTTTTTCCTACCCTAACACTAACTGCAGTGAAACCATCAATGTACATTTGTTTTTATAACTTTCATTCTATTTGATACCAAACTATAACCATATTGTTAAGAAAAAATCAACATTTCTTTGATTCAAATTTTGGAAATGGGTAACAGTAATATGCAAAATATTTTTCAAAACCCACGACAGACAATACATGTATGAAGTAATCAACCATCAAACAATACTATTGTTTGTACCATACCTGGATGGTTTTACTTATATGCTCCAAAGCTGTATGTAATGAAGCCTCCAATAAAATGCATATCTTTAACTGTAATTTGCTCATATGGTCATTTTCATTTTTTCTGTAACACTATTTAAAATGTAAAATATTGGGCTAAAAGCATCAAACTATATCACAAAATATTCTTCAACTTAACTTTCCTGAACAACATTAACCTTACCCATCTTCTAGTGATCCACTTCGTATGTGATATGACTCTTGTCGAGATGGAACTGGGGGTGGTACAGGTATGAAGCTTTCCAAAGAATAATCTGAATCATCCATGCTGAAGGCTTTTTCTATCTGAGGCTTCCTCTCTGACACCTCCTTGAAAAATGGTGTGTAGAATGCAGCTTTAAAAATAAAAAAGCTGCAACCATGAAGTACCAACATAAATGCTTTTAAGTTTTTTACAGAAATATGCCAGGGTGCAGCACTTAATTAATTACATTTCTTCTTACCTAAGCCCATAAAGGTAACTGCTGTTTTTTCCATTTCCAAAATATTTCAAACATCACACACACACACACACACAGGTATGCACAAAATTAATAAAAGTTCAAATGTATACATGAAATATGTAATAATGTAATAACACCTTTCACTCAAAATCTTACCATTATACACTATTCAAAAATTTAGGGAACACAGTTATTAGAATTATATGCTCATATACATACTTTAAGATGTAATCATTTGCAAATAAAATTTACAACAGAAAAAATAATTTAAAAAAATTAATGTATTTTTTATAACAGACATTTTAAAAATACAATTACTTCATATCTAATTTTTCATTTCAAATGACAAAACAAGCATTGAAATGTATTTTCTCTGCAAAACAATTAATGATAACATTACATAACATCTTATAAAACCAATAATACATTATTAAAGTATAAACAGCATTACTCTAATTCTAAGTACATGTTATTATCAATACAAAAACTTACTCTTTTGTTGGCATGTTGATACTGAAGTCATAAAGTGAGCTTGTAATTTATCAGCTATGGCATTCCCCTCTGTTATTAGCTGATGTGACAGATCACTTGAGAAAAAAGCATTTGCACTACCGGTTTCTGTGACAGCCAAAATCTGGACTGGGATATTTGGAATGTTCATTGAAAATGCACTATAAAAGAAGAATATCTACGTAATCATACGTTCCCATGCATAACATAAAAGGGATGTTATAATTAAAAGTGATCTATTTTTGATACATAAATAAAACAAAAGTTTCATGTTGACCACAGAAATATTTTTTTGTTCTCACAGTATTTTTCATTTCTAGAATGTATGGTATCAAAACCAAATTCAAGGGAAAACAAGAAACTACAACGAATCTTGGATTATTGATTTACTATTCAATATGGATGGATGTAATTTTCTTCTAAGAAACAAGTCTAATGTTTTCTCCACAGATAATTGTAACATAGAAAATTTTAAACTAATTAAATAATAAATATTAATAAAACTTATTTTTTGTAAATATATCAAACTCACCACTATCCTTTTCCTACCTTAAGGTACTAAGTGAAGCTTTTCTTTTAGTGGAATAAACCAGAATGAACCCATGAACAAGTTCTTCTCTGAAAGCATTGGCCCCATGGTAGGAAGTGACCCGTACCTCAACACTTCGTTTGCAGTCACCCAAATAAGTTTCTAAAGTAATAGTATAAGGTGAAGAAAAGAAGCAGCACTGGTGACTAAGAAGTGGCCCAAGGACATGCTCAACAGTGTAAGGATCTCCACACAGCATGCACATGATGATCCTAAAATAAATAAAATTATGATAGACATATAGATTTAAATTAACAGTCATAAAATATAACTTTCAACAGAATCTTTGAAGATTTTAATGTGTTTATGGCCTAAAATAGAATAAAGAATGGGTTAGTCAACTTTTCATTCAAAGCATTTTGAACATTATAGATTTTATTTTTCTTGGGTGCTGACTTCATAAGACATTATGTACTTTCTTGTAATTTTGGAGAATTAGTTACATTAACGTATGTTACTTATTAGTTAGCTACATTAATGAATGTTACTTATTAGTTATGATGTATACAGTTTCTTTTTATTATAAATTATTAGTAATTAGGACTATTATTTATCTGCAAAAGACATCTTTAACTCATCAGCTGCAGCTACTCTAAACACTCCCAATGTTTGCAAGCTATACACCATATATAGCACACTTGCATTCAAATGTCAGAGGGAAACTGTACCCTATACAGAGAACTGGCAGTCAATGGGTTGTTAATTCAGAAATATCTCCAGTTAAAGATGTTTTCAGTAATATTGTGTTTTAATATTTGTTATAAAATACTGTTCTCCACCTGATAACAGCTACATGCCAGGCTTCGAAAATTTTTGTACATGTATTCATACAACTGTAAGAGGTGATTGAAGACAATTTACTCATGTACAACTTTAAATTTAGAATAATGATATTATTAAAAATAATATAAAAAACACTCCCTGATTGCTGTTATTTCTCAAACCTCATAAAGTACAAATTATGCAATTGAGGTTAATATCAACAGGAAACCTTTAAGTAGAGCAGTTCATTAATAATAGTCAAAATGAAGTACATTCTTTTTAAATAGTTAAAAACAACTTAATTTAGTTCACCAAGTTAGATAATTTCATGATTCTGATTAATATTAATATTATTCTAGAATTAAAATGTCTACACGAGAAATGAAACACCTCCACTCACCTCTTACACAACTGTATGAACACATATACAGAAACTACGAAATTCTAGCATGTCAACATAATCTTTCCAACACAAACTTTACTTGGTAAAATGTGAATATACTTAAATCATGTTAAATTTTAAAAATACTACAAAATTTGAACAATGGAATCAAATGGAAAATCTGCATTAACACCTTTTTGTGATAGAATGAGAATGGAAAGAGTGACAAAAGATTTTTCTCTTCATCAATTTTTCTTTATATCACACCAATATGTAATATAGTTATTTTCTTTTTTAAAGCATGTGTATTGACATATATATCACCATATATGGCACATAAGTTGGTACACTTAAAAGATTATACAGTGTAAAGTAATTTTACTTAAAAAGCATTTTCAGCAGTCTAGTTTTCCAGAAAAGATTTATACATTAAAACCTTAGTTTCCAAATAGTTATTTAAAATATTCCAAGTGCCTTTGTAAAATTCAAGTTTTTTCTCTATAATATAATGTGAAAGATGAAAACCTGATAAAGAGAAAAATATTTTAGCATTCACAAAAGATGAAAGCAGTCTTTTATATTTCGTTCTTCTATAAAAGCAACAATAGTCTAGTTGCTGTCACTCTTAACAAATATTTTAACAAGGTATTCCATCATTGGAAAGGATCTTTCTCTGCTAAAAAAAAAAAGATGCTACACTTTACAGGTAAAAAAAAATAAAAACTTTTCCAGGAGTAATTTCAAATCTCTATATTCACAAGTTATTAGTTGATTTAGTGTTTTATGGCACAAAACAGCTAGGCTATTTGCACCAAATGTCTGGTAAAAAGGTAAAAATAAAGTAAATGTAGTAAAATTCATAAAAGGAAATGAAGGTAAACCAAAACAGCATTCTCCTGCCAGATCTGGTTAAAAACAATCAGAAGAATATCAAGAAAAGCAGAAGATAGATTGTGCAGCATGCCATAGGGTACATCATCTGGTCCAACAGATGAACTGCCAGACCGATGAAGGGCCAGTTTCAGTTCCACCAGTGTAAAGGGACAATTATAGTCATAGAGACAGTCAGTTTGAAAGGAAAGAGGTGAATGCTCTTCCAAAATCTTGATGGCCCAGAAGGTGGAGAAACAAGCAGAAGTGCTAGATATGCAGCAAAAGCTTTCACCTAGAGTATTGGTGATGCTACACAAATCAGCTGCTTCTTGACTATCAGAGAGTAAGATCAAGAGGGGGATAGAATTGTAGTAACCACTGATCTTTCAAACCCTGTCCCATACGACTTAGTAACTGGTAGTAGAACATATGTCAGTTGTAACCTTAATCCAAGATTCCTTCTGGCTTTGATGTCTTACCCACCTAGCATGTGCACGAGCCTGCTGGAAAGCAGTGCAGTTTGAAAGTGTGGGATATCTATGGAAAGTATCCCAGGCCCGTTATTAAGCCTTCCATGCCATGTGGCAGGCAGGATTCCACCATGGATGAGGAAATAGTGGAAAACGTGTCAAGGTTTTAGGAATACATTTAGCAGTTGCTTGTATAATACATTCAGTTACTGCTGTCAGACAGTCGTCTATTGATGGCTGACATATGGCAAGACCAAGTTCTGCAAAAGCAATGAAAGTGGACCAGTCTACCTGATCCAGCTTCCATCAGGGCATGCGAGTTGGCTGGCATCAACGACGGCCAGTCTCTCTCAAAAGTATAGGAAAATGATCACTGCCTCGTGAATTATTGTCAACCCTCCATATAAAATAGGAGAATAATGAAGGGGAGCAAACAGAGATCAATAGCAGTAAAGGACTGACTAGGCACATAGAAATAAATATAAAAACCAGTAATGAAAAGAGAAAGGTTGTGATCAGAGAGCATATTCTCTGTAGAGCAACCCCTCCTTTCAATAACAGCACCTCTCCAGAGGGGATGATGTCCATTAAAGTCCCCCAGGAGTAAAAGGGAGACAGCAACTGTTCAATGAGAGTATCAAGGTCTGATTGATCATATGTCTCTCCAGGTGACAGTTAGAGAGAACAAACAGTGATGGTATGACCCAAGGAAACACAGATGGCTAAGACCTCCAAGAATGTGTTGAGTGACAAAGAAAGGTGGGGGGGCACATGCTGATCAACCAACAATGCCATCCCCCTTAAATGACCTTATTTTTAACTAAATATAATTTAATAACGATTAGATAATTAATAATAAAAAATACTATTAGTAATTTTATTATTACTAATTATTTTTATAAATACATAGCTCTTTAAAACCTAAGCTACTCAGACTAAACGTTATTTTTGTCTTATAACATGTAGACATTCCAGTACAAAAAAAGCATCATTTATATTTATATGCAAAAACTGCTCATTTGGGTTGAGAAAATATTTTACATAGAAGAGCGAACAACGTTTCGACCTTCTATGTAAAATATTTATAAATAATAATACTAATATAAAAAATAATAATAATAATAATAATAATAATATAATTATAAATTTCTCAACCAGTGGGTTTCTCGACATCACTGATCATTTGTATTTATTTCCTAATTTTTACGATAGAGGTTGGTCAAGTGACAGCCCTCACATAGTTAGAGCACAGAAAATAATTTTACTGAAAACAAACATTTGAAATGTATTTATGAGGTTTCAGAGATGTGCAAATAATATGAGATTTTGGGATAAAGATTTTTAAAATCATAACATGAAATCATTTTGTACACAGAACAAAAAACAGAGTTCAAAGGGAGGCATTTTATTTCTTGCTTGTTGTGTATATTCTTTAACTATTATTTTAAAGGTAACTAAAATATAAGAATTAAAAACTTGTTATATTAGATAAGGTTATATTAAATAAAAATAATAATACAACTTATTCATAAGGTACCCTTGCAAGCACCTCACATTACATCTTTCCAGCATGGTAATGTGAATAAATTAATACAACTGAGATTTAGTTACATACTGGTCAAAGGACAATAAAATCAAATGTGAACAGATAGATGTCAACTGAAAAGAGCTTTAAGCGAGTTAATCAATTGTAGTTTCCTTCTACAAACTGTGGTTATTCTAGAACAAATGAAAGGATAACCTAGATTCATTTCATACTTGTTTATAGTGGTTAGAATGTTGTTCAAATCAACCAAGTCTATATTAAGTTAGACTGTAGGAAATAACAGATCATTACAAAGTTTTACTGGAATAAAACAAAAGAAAGATGTGATATTTCTTTAGGAACTTAAGTTTATGCAAATGAACTTTGAAAATCTTAAGAAAAAAAAAAATTCTGATGTCAACATGAAAATAATTTTGCACTTCAAGCAGTTAACACCACATTCGTGAAAAGTTTTAATAAAAATGTAAATATTATTTGTAGACAAAACATAGTATTTTTGGAAAACTTAACAAATTTCATGATAATGCATAAAGCATATTAAAAGTTATAGGAAAGAAACTCTGATGGTTACTTTGAGATTAAGTAAAATCAGCTGATCCCTATGGAAAGAGAATATTTTTGTTACTTCTTTTTGATGATTGTAATGACCATAAAAACAGATTTAATTGTGACCTTCAACCACACATTTCAAATGTGTTCACCATTACCTTTGTTCAGCTATGTATCACTATTTTTTTATATTAGTTTGACAAAAATATTCATCAAATATGGATTTGAGTAATCACAATTCTTGCTGATGTCTACCAAACTTGATGAACCTAAATTAAACTTACATGATATATTGTCATTCAAAAAAATTACTGAAGTATTAATTCAATCAGATATAATTTAACACTAAAATTTTCACGAATGAAAATTATAAAAAAAAAGTTATAAAAATTCCCAGATCTTCATTTTACTTCCAAGTTTTCAAACTTCCAATTACAATCCTTTGTTTACACCAGTACAAATAGTCACACTTCTCAATAAACCATAAGTTACTGTTCAAACCATTTTATTTAGACAGGTGTGAATAGTTTATAACTTGTTCAAACCACGTGCAGTGATATAAAATGGTAAAAGCTAAGAACTGCAATAATACAATTACTAACAGTGATGTAAAATGGCACTAAAAACATATATAATTGCATAATGACTAGAAATCAGAATCATAAAAACTAAACATAAATAAACATTAATTTTTTGTTTAATAATTGCATTGAAATAAACAAAATGAAAAAATATTAATTACAAAATATTTCTGAGTTACATATGTTGAAATAGTTAAAATTATTATTTTTACTTTAATTCTGCAAGATACTTTAACATGCACTCAACATCAAAAATGTTGTCACAAGTCAAAACAGGTCTAAGAGCAGCAATAAAAACAAATCATTTAACAATTAAAGTCTAAAACAGTTTAAGACTGTTTCTTGTTTCTGTTTTCTTTTATACCTAATGTGAGCAACACATTTCTTTCTGATTTATTACTCTGAGAACCGAGAATTTTGAAAAATTGAAGAGCCTTGATTTGGATGGATTCATCAATGACTGTGTGTACACACGTGACGTGTGACAATACTTGAATCAGAATAATGAAGTTACAGAATAAATTTGTTTTATAAATTTAAAAATATTTTAATACATAATTGTTATGTATATGTGTAAATATTTTGTTAACGACAACATGTCGTGTTGTTTAAATTTTCATTTCTATTATTCATTTTTCCATATTGATATTATTGTTTCGAAGTTTAAACTAATATTTTGTTATTTATTTAGGGTAACATTTAGAACTTTCTTGAATTAAGTAAACCAATCATATGTTTATAAATGAGTGCTGGTGACTTCGTGTCTAAACGTGTAGTCTCGTGCAAGAACGGATATGCGTGGATAGCTCTGGAGTTGTATGGAAATTTCAAGATTGTTCGAGAAGTAGGCCTATCGGTATAAAAGACTGTGACGTGAGAGATATTCAGTCATCAGTTTTTATTCGAAAAAAGAAGATAGATTCAGTCATTAGTTTTATTCGAAGAATAAGAGTGAGATTCAGGCATCAGTTTTAGTTATTTGAGAAAGATTAAGTGTTTGCTGTGAATATTCAACTTGGATTTGTGATTGAAGTTAGATCTACGGAAGCTGTGATTTTATTTCGTCAATCTCTACGATACATCTGAATTACTGCTTGAGCTGAGAGACGGCGATTTCATTGAACTGTGAACTGTTTCGGAATTTCTTCGTGGGACCAAATTCACACCCTAGACTGGAATTTGAGACTTTAATTTTAGATCATTACATTAGATACAGGCCAGTACCGTTTTGTATTGTGATTTGTTTTGAAGTTTGAAACTAATATTATTTTGTTTTGCAATTAATTTCGAATGTTGTAACTTAATATCTGACACTGTTATCATATAATTTATGTTATATCTGTTATATTTGTTAATAGTTTAGTGTGATAAATTATACAAGCTGTTATCTGTGTTTTCTGTTGCGTTTAATCTACGAAGAACTTAAAACATTTAAAAAATACGTAACAATAATTAAAAATAAAAGAAAAATATCTGATCAGGGATAAATATAAAAATATTAACAAAGAAAAAACGAATTTAAAAAAGATGTATAAAAACTTTTCTTTAAGAATAACACCAGGCCCATTCAGCTGGATAATATACAACATTTGCATATGAACGTTCAGCACAAGAAATACACCTACCTGATATCAGGGTTAACAGCCTGTTCAGGAAGCGTGTGGTAGATCTGTAACAAGTCAGCTCTTCTCTGAATGCTTTCTATAAGGGAATGTAAAGCTTTGAGAAGCTTAGGCTCATCAAACCGTTCATCAGTATCAGAGGCACTGTTACTTACATCAATAAACGGACACTGCAGACTAGAAAACAAAAACAACATAAGATATACTTAAGCAAAAGTAATGTTTTTTTAATAAACAGCAAAATTATAGATGACAACCTAAAACAGTGGAATATCATAAAATACCTTTAAAACGATCTTTCACAATAATTCAGTAAACAATATACATACTGGCTTTTTATTTTCTGAATATAAGCTGAGTTAAACAAAGTAGAAAAAAATAAAAACTCTGCATTTTCTATAAGATACTAGTTATTCCAAAATCAACAACTCAGTGCAAGGTTTAACACTTTCCACACAAAATATTGAAAACTTGTATCCTTACATTTCTTGCAAAATAAAATCATAATTGAAATTTTGAAAATAAGTTTTATTAACTGCTAGGCCCAATTATAGAATTTGATCTGCTGTTGTAATTATTCTTCATTCTTCAAAATGTGAAAAACATTAAATTTTTCACCTGTGCAGATAGTACTTGTTCATGGATAAGTCTAAACCACAAATCACTAGCCTCTGCATTTATTGGAAGAAGTTTACTTTTAGCTCAAACAGTTTGAAAACAGTGAATTTTAGAACTGGCAATGTCTATAGCTGTAAAATTCAACTATCCACACATTTTTAAAAATAATCTTACTGTTTCTGAAACTAAGGAAAATTTGAAACTAGAATTATTTTCTTCCTTGCAAGCTATTTGTTGTAGAGCTTTCTTATGTGTACAAAAATGTAAAACTTCTTACCACACTTCAAGTTATCCCTACAAGTCTTGTAGCTGAGCAGAACTTTTTACTGTCAGTGAATTATGATATTTATTATTTGTAAACCAGAGGAAGTAATGTATTAACTTTATGAATTTCCCTGCATACATATGTATTTTATCAAAGTAATTTTCTTAGTAGATTACTTTCTGTTCATAAAAACTCAATTTTGTAACTTGAAACCTCAGACAAACAGGAACTTATTTCACTATTGGTCAAAGGTAAGAGGCGTCACAAATTTAACATGTAGTCTTAGTTTTACTTATAACTGACATTTTTAATTGCACCACTTCATTTTAATAAAGTGACCTAGCATATGACATCATCAGGCTTACTTTTATACAATACTGACTATTAGTTCAACCATTACACGATGTTATTGTAACACCACTATGAAGAGCTATATTAGACTGGTTTTGACCATATATCATAACTTGACAAGAAATATCAAATTTATATTCTAGAAAGTATGATAGACATATTGTGCCACATGTTTAAAATGTCTTTCCAATTTGTTGATATTTATGAGTTATTATTGTTTATTAATAAAAGGTGAAAGATGGCATAATACCAAATACTGGGCTTTAAAGTGCTAAGCTAAGAACATACTTTTAAATGCCATTACTTACAAAATTCTCAAGTTCACAGACAAAAATTATACATGTCTGTTATTACTGTTACTTATTATTATCTTATAAATTTTAATACATAAATAGTAGCTAAATTTTCTATAAAACAAGCAGCATTACAAAACCATCTCCAAGTTTGTAAATAGTTTACTGATGTATTTACAAATCATATGCCTAACACACTCACACATGAAGAATACACTAAATTTCATTGTAAATGTTTACTTCTAAAGTGATCAAAATTAGAATTCCTACAAACTAAGAGAAACACGTTCTGTATTATGCACTAGACCCTAGATAAAATAGTGAACAAGTTAAACAAAAACATTTTAGGTGATGCCCTAATCCTTATTACACATTTTATTTACATCCATGAAGAGCTGAGATAGACTTCTGGTGAAACTTCATTTTAAAAGAGTACTGTAATCTCTTAGATTTTAATGATAGTCAAAAATTAAGTTAACATTTTTCAATGGTAACAGAAAAATAAAGGGTTAAATAATACCAGTATACTGGAAATGAGCAACACAATACATTTATTATGTATTTATACATGATCAATAATTTAACCACTATTAGTGTCTGATATTAATGTACTATAGTAACATTGAAACTTTGAGTATCAAACTATTCAGTAATTGTCACTGCTCATATGAATAAAACTCCCATTTATTTCCTGATATTTATATTCTTCTAAGAATACTGAACACCATTTGCCATTTCTTTTTTTCCTTTACACCCAAAGTACTGTAATCAAAATCAATACTAAATTTGCATCCAGCAAAACAGATTGTATTCCCTGTATATAATAATCCAGTGTTAACTGTTTAAATAAGGCACTTCAATCATACATGTAGAAATCTAAATTCTTCAATCAACCACAAAAAGGTAATTCTCATTTTATCCATAAAGACAAGTTAAAAACTACACCTACTTCTTTCCTGTGTTATTACCATCTAACAAGGCTTGAGAACTTTTATCAATAACCATTACATTTGAGACATTTTTTCTATTAGCCATTAATAATTTAAAAAAAAAAAAAGTTCAATGTAAGGTTGTAATGAAGCCAATCAATTTTTAATTTTCTACTGTAATCAACTGATTAGTACACATAACAACTCATCTTCTAAAAGATATTTAGTGTTCTATTAATTTAATAATTCTCATGTCATATTTTGCATTTTTCACAGTTTTATTCAGTCCATTTTCTTTTCTCTTATGCAAAACAAATTTAAACAGCTGTGCATATATTACATGTAAAATGTTGTTGCACGTAAAAACCTGTAATGTTTAAAAAGTTAAGAACAAAATCCCAGGTTACAGCTACACTGCTACTACATACCTTTTAGCCCTGTTCTGACCTTCTTCACGAAGGAAAGTCAGATCTTTCTCATTTATACTAGCATCAGCAGCAAACAGAATAACAATAGGCAAGCCATGAAAAGGCAACCTGTCCTCTTGTTCTAGATTGGAAAGTAAGGTTTTCTCCAAACTTTCACGAATATATTCTAATGTTTGGTGGTTAGAGTACACACAAAAACATCCTAGAAATAAAGAAAAAGATCAGATCATCAGAAATTATTTTTTTGCATGAATACAGTAATTTTTTATTTATAACTAGTTAAAAGCTTAAAGCTGTAATTGTAGTTTTTACACAAGTAATATTTGACAACAGTTCTAACAGATCAAATGGAAACCTGTGTGTCCTGTTCAAAAATTATTTCGACTAAACAATAAAAGTTAGTTTAACACATCCACAGATGCTTTTTATCATTCTTGGTATTTTTAAGTGCTACAACAGCATAACTCACCATGTGGGAGAAAATCTGACGTTCGAAAGGAGTTGTGTGGCAAACCAACATCACCATCAATAATTCTAAAATCTAACGTATACTGATTTTTTTCCATTTCAAAAATGTCATCTGTACAGTAGGCCTATGGAGAACAAAAACTGATAAAACAATCAAAATTTATTGAAATTGTTTTGAAAAAAAGTGTTTTATTGAATCCCTAAATGAAACAATTTTGAAAATGTACACAGCAAAAGTTTGTGTAAGTTGAAATAAGGTTAAATGTATATGCAAAAACGACTCGTTTGGGTTGACAAGAGCTATTTACATATCTGTACCAATATAGTGGTGGATGTAATGCTGCATTAATTGCTTGTGTTTCAATTGTGTCATAAAAATATTGGCTAAAACTGGTGATACTGGGTTGCCCATGCTTAGGCCATTTGTTTGTATGTAGTTGTGGTTCTTGAACATGAAGTTTGTTTTCACCATGGGGAATTCTGTGAGAGTTGCTTATTGGTTGTTGGGAATGTCTATTGATGGGTTAGGGTCTCGGATATAGAGTTCTAAGGCTATCTTGCAGGCTTCAGTGGTTGGGACTTCTGTAAAGAGGGATATAACATAGACCCTGGCCATTAAGGCTTTATGATTAAGTTGCCTTAGATTAGACTAAAGATATGTAGATGACACGGTTGCGAGATTCAAATCTACAGAACACATACCTAATTTTTTCAATCACATTAACTCTATACATTCCAATATTAACTTCACATGTGAACAATAAGAAAGCAATCAAATATCATTTCTTAACCTCAAAATTACAAGAACCGACACACAATTCAAAACAGAAATCCACTGAAAAATCACCCATACTGAACTATATATTCCTTGGGACTCAGTACATGAAACAAAACAAAAACTCAACACACTAAGAAACCAAATAAACACAGCCATAAAACTATGCTCACCAGATAAAATTAACGATGAATTAGATAAAATAAAACAACACTTCATCAACATTAATAAGTTTCCTCCACAAACCGTAAAAAACATTATACGCACACACCTAGACAGAAAGCAAAATCAACCAACAAAAGTAAATATATCTCACGAATCAAAAAATCACGAAACCATATACTGCTGTATACCATATATTCCTGACATCAGCAAACAAATAACCAACATTTGGCAAAAACTAGTAACAAAATATAACATTCCAGTTAACACTAAATTTATTCAAAAACCAGGCACAAAACTAAGGTCTATACTATGTAAGAACTACACTGACAAACACCACACCAACATTATTTATAAAATACAATGTGATAACTGCCACGACTTCTATATAGGAGAAACAAGTAGAAAAATGGAAACCAGATTCAAAGAACATAAAAAGTCACCTTCACACGTTTTCGAACACTGCAAGTCAAATGGACACAACATAACCATAGAAAACACTAAAATACTAAATAAAGAAACAAACATAAACAAACGAAAAATTAAAGAAGCCTTACTTATACAACAACTCAAACCCAAAATAAACCAATATAAAGGAATGCCTTTATACCTGTATTAATAAAATAAATGAAACTATTTATTCAAACATCTAATACCGCACTCTACATCCTGACACTCAGTTACTTCTTACTTTGTGAACTTGACGATGACCGAAGAAGGTTGAAACGTTGTTAGCTCTTCTATGTAAAATATTTTCTCAACCCACACAAGCCGTTTTTGCATATATATTTCTCTACAAGTGGGTTTTCTTGACATCACTGAAATAAGGTTACTTTTTAATATAAAAGTTTTTACTTTTGCTAAAAAATTATACATTAGGTGAAATTAATACATACAATAATATTAATTTATACTTCTATTGGAATATAAAAGTTGAAATACACTACACTGCAAACATTTAATACATGATCAGATGCATAATAAAGACTAGATTACGTCAAACATTTTACTCACCCTGATGGTGCTAGCTAGTTCATCTGCTATACCACCGGAACCTAATAAGACTAGGTTAAGCTGATTGTTTTCTGACTCAAGAAGCCACTGGCTATTTCGACTCCAAGAAGAAGGTCTGAAAATAATAGTGCTCATTCAAGAAAATATTATTAAAGTACAAGAAACTTTTGCAGACCAAACTATTTGTTTCAAATTACAATTTCACAGTGTAAAACAAATGACAGCTGTAACTTTTAAGAACTCATATACAATACTTAGATATAACATTATTTGATATGATTAAGTGAAAGAGTAATAGCACTTTAGAATTATGGTTAGTTTAAATATTCTAACTTGTCTAAAAGTGTTTCAACTTTTTACTTTAATGCCAAAACCATCACTGTCTATAAAAAGAATACTATATCTCATCAGACAAAAGGTGCTATATTTGTTGACACAGAAAGAATAAATCTGCACAGTTTCTCTCTTTCATTAAAAAATTTAAAGAACTTATGCCAGATTTTCCATTTTCATCTTGTAATGAAGCATGTATGTACACAACAAAATACATAATATGGCACTTCTTTATATCCAGAACATCAACAGTTATATGAAGAAAATGCACATGAATTTTGTACCAAATATAGCCAACCTTTTACCTATATTAAAGTCTCTTGGAATTTATTGCAAATATTATATAAATTTATAGACTCAAATTATCTGTACACAAGTTAGAATGTAGGCATAGGTCAGGTACAGCACTATATAATCATTAGCAATGCACAATTCCACCTTTACTTTTTGTTACTTAAATGATTTTCATAAAAAAATAAATTTAATCTTACAATATAAAAAATTAAAATATTACAAACATGCATTTCAGTTGCAATGATTAAATGAAACATTAGAATTTACAAATCAAAAACTTTAAATAACCATATTATCTTCAAAAATTACTCTAGCTCAGCATTTTCTCAAACTGGGGTCAATAAAGTCATGTCCAAAATTTCATAAAAATATTTCTCAAAATTAAATTCAAATTGATTAAAAAATTTATTTTTGGAATTCACCTTTTCATGTACATTGAATCTGTTTTTTTTCTTTCAAAAGAAGGAAGGGCTTACTGCAATTTGAGAAACATTTAAGCAGTATTTAATCTTGACAAAAAATCAATTTGCACTCAGACGAGTAAAAAACAAAAACAATATTATAATATTCTCACAACTACATTTTTAATGAAAATAATTCATTAAGAAACTGACTTTTTGTATGTGAAAGACTTAGTCATTACTAAAGTCCACCCAATTTTATAAAGGATAAGCATATGGTATTAAATGTTATAGTATAAATACTTAATGTGTACAATGTGTATATAAATCCATATATTTTATACCAAGCTTGTCATGAAATGATTACTTTTGATGCTCATCACACAATTTAGTTCATTTGTTTTATCTTTTTGTTTCATTTTCTGTATGTTGTTAACCTTTATTTTCACATTAGTTATTTAATTTCAAGCAGACAACATTGGAGAACAAGTGAGAAAGTGTATAAAAACTGATAAATATTTCATAAGTTGACTATTTTTAGTGATTAACCTTTATCAACAGACAGATCAAAGGGTGCATGTCACAATGTTTTAGTTATTTTAAAAACTTAATCGACCAACTTTATCATCATTGTATGGCAGTATAATTAGCATAACATAGTTTATAATTCATATTTGAATACAAGTTTTGACTTCTTGATTAGAAAAACAAATGCCAAATATGCTTCTTCCTGCATACCATATAGCAGATCTCCTTGACTTAATGCTCAGTTTATACTTTAGTCTACAGTGGTTAACATATTACAAGCTCAAACTTCAGATATTTATAAGATAAAATATAAGAACCTCCCAACTCTGATTTGCTGATATATCAATATGTTTCGCAAACCCACAATGGGTAGTTCTTATCACTACTCCATTATTTTGAAACCTCATATTTACTCACACTTATTTAATTACACGTCTCTAATGAATAAAAAGATCATATCCCAAACTACATAAATCTGACAGCTGTTTGAAACTGGCTTGAAGGGGAAACTTGTAACTGATATGATATTTAAGTTTATTGAGTAAGTCATTGCTAGTAGCAAGTTTTTTTTAACCCATATATAGCTTAGTTTGAAAGCCAGATAAATTACTATGGCTTTACGTGTAAAGAAGTTTGATAATTTTCTGGTTTTATGAAATGCATCTTTGAAATCTATGAAAATTAATTTATTTTCCCTTTCCAGCCAAGAGAATAAACAAGGTTTATATCAAGGCTCAGCAAGGACAATTCACGAGTACCAATAAATTTCATGTCATAAACACTGGAAATCAATTTTTTATATATATATTTTAATTTGCTGTGCTAGGTTTGAGATAACTAAAAATTAAAGATTGCACAAATTAAAAGGATCCACAGGATTACAGGCTATAATGTGGGATAAAAATGTTCCCTAGGTTTAAAAGGTAATTGTGGAAGAGAAATTCTAAATAAAATTAAAATATTCTGTGAAAAAATATAAGAATGTACTAAATAAATATAAAGAGGTAAGATTTAAGGAATTTTTTCTGAAGATCACTGATAAGTATTTTTAGTTGTTAATAAAGTCTTGCACTACTTTTATGCAGATAAACACCTTATCTCATATAAAGGCTTGTTTAAGAGTCTGAAAATTGGTAGTTGCAGTGTTGTAGTTGGAAGCACACTAGGTAGTTTAACTGATTGGGACCCTTTTTGCAAATATAATATGTCTACTGGGATATTAAGTTAATGCCTTACCACCATAAAATGTGTGTTGGATTGCCAACTTAAGGAGACAAGTTTATCTTACTTCCCCCAGAGTGGTATTAGTACTTTTTTTCTTCTTCTTCTTTACTTTGCGGAGCAGTCACCTTCCTACAACTATCTGTAGGTAGCAATATAGATGCGAGACATCATGGGGTTGAGTACCCACATCTTGCTCTCCTAATTTCTATTCTGATTATTTTACTGTTTAATTATTATTATTTACGTGAGAATGGCAAACACAGGTTAAGACTGATAAATAGTGAATCCCCACATCAGTGTGGTTCCTTCTTCCAAAGTCACCTCCAAAACCTAGGGTACATTTTATAGCCCACAAAATAACCTGTGCCCTAGGGATCCTATTAATTAGTGCAACATCTTGTTTTTGTTTAGGCTTGTTTTATTCAATAAAAAAATATCATTGGTCAGAGGTTTGGATTTGCTGTTTTTAACACTGTCCTTCCTTTTGATTTATTTTACTTGACTGTTAAGTATTAATATTCTATACACAAACACAAACATGAATAAGCACTTCTGCATTCCTACACTGCTAAATTCTGCCCACCACAGGAGGATAACAAATACTCAAATACCTACCAAGTTTACTTTATAAGCTCAGACTTTGTAAAGAATCATATTAAGCATTTTGCTGCACTTTTATTACTTCAGACTTTTTTTTTTGCAGTCACTTTAAAATAAAACAAAATATATCTTCTCCCACTCTGTTCTCAGAGCCAGATTTACAAAACACTCTGTGGGAAAGTTCTAGTTATGATTAAGTTGATTTAGATTAGACTTGAAATTAAAAGATATGTAGATGACACGGTTGCAGGATTCAAATCTACAGAACACATACTTAATTTTTTCAATCACATTAACTCCATACATCCCAACATATACAAGAACTTAAACCCAAAATAAACCAACATTGCATCATACAAGTTTTGGCTACTCATGGTGTTACGTAATAATTTAATTGAAAAAGCACTGATTTACTGCTTTATAACCAGCAGGTTTCTACTTCACTGCTAACAGTATACTAAAACATAGTAAGCAGATGTCAGAAGCAAACCCTTTCAGGTGAAGTGAAGTACCTTGCAGCTTTGTAGTCAATACTAAGGTGGATAGAGCAGTGCTACACACTTATTTCACATTTTTCATCCAGTAAAGTTTTATAATGGTTACAGGGTTAATCAAACTGACAAACCCCTTTTCGTTATGACAGAGAAAGTAACAAATATAAAGTTTTTATGAAAAAAATTGTTATTTATTTACAAGGATTTCAAAATTATACAAATAAAATTTGAAAATTTTCAGATAAAAGAAATATTTTTTAATCTAGACAGAAAATAACTTAGAACTCAGAGCAGTAAACACCCTGACTCCTGTATTCAAAGGCAATTTGTTCTAAAAATACTTGAATAGGAATACTAAATTTTTATTTACACATTATTCTTAATGATTATTTAAAGTTAATGAAATTTCATGAAAATATCTGAAGCACATTAGAAGTTATAGTATCGAAGCTATAAAGGCAGTTTGAGGTCACAAACTAGGCTAATTTGGCCAAGCCAACAGCAAGAATTAATCACAAAAGCAGTTTACTTTTTAATACATTTATAAGACATACCTATGTGCTTTTTGAGCTATTACTTTTTCAATAAGGTTATCCATACAGTTTGGAAAAGCTGGACAATGTTCTCTTATGGGTCCGTGTACAAAGCCTAAATGTCGAAGAAGCATTAGCATCCTTTCTTGGTCCAGCCTATCTAAAGCTTTATACCTTTATGAAAAAAATAAATAGATATACAAATAGCATATTATATTCATAATTTGTTTTATATGTAATGCCACATTTATATTCAGTAATACTACAAAAACAAAAAATGTAAACTGAAAATAAAAACTTTGTGGATTTCTTTTAAAAGCAGTTAATGTGATGCAAATATTAACTAAATTTCTTGTAAGCCATACTTCACAGGAAAATTTAATTTGTGGTAATAAAAGATGCTGCAAACATTTAAGAATTTCTACTGAAAATATACTCACTTTTACATACAATTAATTTATTAACTTTGAATACACACATCTAGTATACATGCAAACATTAAATGGGCTATCCTAATTAAAATAAAGTTCTTTGGAAACATTAATCAGATAAACTAACAAAAACCTTAACTACAATTCATTTAGAGAGCCCATCTTTCAAAACAAAAATGGGTTTTAAGTTCTGTTTCCCAGTACTATTTTAAATCAAGTAATTTTATTTGTAGCTGATTCAATATCTTGCAGAAGATCCATGGTAATACTTTATTTTATTTATATTCAATATTTTTACCATATCAGTAGTTAATGGAAAAGGATACAATGTTTCAATCACTTAAAAATTATGCCCTCACCAAAACTTTTACAAAAAGTTGCAAATACAATTTCGTTTACTTCTTGGTTTACTTAATGTTACAATTTTGGGCATAAAAAGCAAATTTTGGAACAAAAACTTAGTTATCAACATTTAGTAGATTATGATTTCTCATCTTAATATACAGTTCCATTGACACAGCAAGGTATTACAGTCTCCAATAATAATTTCTTCTATTTCTTGTTTTATAATGTTCAAAAGATGTTCAAGGTTAATAACTTTTCAACTTACATCACGTATTTTCAACATAATCAGCAAAAAGGCTTCAGAATAGTAACTCATTTACTTTTATATAAGAGCCTCTTTTTCTTTTCTTACAGCTTAAACTTTTCCTTGTCACACCTCGAAAAATTAACTTAAAAAATTCTTAGTTTTACAAAAGCTTGGGCTTGTCAGTTCATTGTTAATCATTCTATTCATTCCTCTAATTTTATTTCATTTTTAACACTTAGCAGATGTAATCAGAAAATCAAATTTTAATACAAGTTTAAACTTCTTAATTTAAAAATGAAATATTCAAATAAATTATCAATTGCTGATTGTCCGAGTAATGTGGCATTGTTTACTTTTTTTTCATCCTCCCTCTATGATGTCCTGAGTTTTAAGTAAATTACTCATTGTAGCAAACTACTGCTAAGGCACAAACTTGTTTTTATAACCTCCAATCTTCTTCATTCACAAAAATATAAACCAGAAAGTAAAATCCACTTCCACACCCTCCTATCATAATTGCCTCTTTCACAAACCAATAAATCTGACAGTTGCTATTATATCATTTGTAGCCAACACACACACACACAATTTTAATTTAATGAATGACATAATGCTGTCTTGTTCACTCTACAGATTTTAGTAATTTTGCATTCAGATTCAAAGTTGTAAACACAGAGATCATATGGTACAGCTAAAGGAATTATTTTAACACACTTGTGACTTTGTTAAAAAGCCAGTTACATTATAATAATTATAGACCCCTTTTGGCTTTGGGTGTGTGTTATTTTGCATTCTTAAGAGTAAATTTAAAAAAGGAAAAAATATTTTAGTAACTAGTAATATCATAATAAGGAACTTGTGCTTTCGAAGGATAACCAACAGCATAAAAATGTGAGACCAGATACAAGTACTAATTTATTGTTTTACATAGACTTTTTGTTTACCATCACAAAAGCAGCTTAAATATAAAAATTGTGAATTTATCAGGCTAGGTAATGAAAAAAATTGTTCTCCCCAAGATACGCCCATGAGTAGCTCATGCATTAATAATCATTCAAAACTGTAATTTAAGCTACATATTTACTGTGTAACTTACAGCTTTTATCATGGTATTATTAATAAGACACAGATCAAAGAGCAATAAAACAAAATTAGATATAAATTTGTGTGTTAAGCTGTTTAAGTTTGTTTGTTTGTTTTTTTGGAATTTCGCACAAAGCTACTCGAGGGCTATCTGTGCTAGCCGTCCCTAATTTAGCAGTGTAAGACTAGAGGGAAGGCAGCTAGTCATCACCACCCACCGCCAACTCTTGGGCTACTCTTTTACCAACGAATAGTGGGATTGACCGTCACATTATACACCCTCACGGCTGGGAGGGCGAGCATGTTTAGCGCGACGCGGGCGCGAACCCGCCACCCTCGGATTATGAGTGCACGCCTTAACGCGCTCGGCCATGCCAGGCCTAGCTGTTTAAGATAAACAACTAATTTTCTGTAATAATTTGTAGTCATTTTAAAAAAGGAAACAGGCCATTTAGACTTTTGTATTTTTTATAATTGCTACAAGATTGGTCAAATTGACAGTTTATAGTGCCAAAGTGAAAAAAAATATAGCAGATAGTTTACAATGTTTTACTGAAAACACTAGTCATAATAACTTAGGAGGTTCCAGAGGCAATGCAAATGAAATACGAAACAGATGAAAATAAGTATTTCTAATCTTAACAAGAAAACTAATGCACACAGAACAGTCAACACTGCTTTATATATTCAGATAAATTGTTAGTTAAAATACTTCATTAATAAAATTTACTTCAGGTAGGAAACTTGCAGCATTTAAGAAAAACCTGCCAAATTTTGTTAAAATATGCTTACTATATTAAATGTTAAGGTAATGATGCTTTGATAGTTACCTAGTGGTTGAAAGATCAATGCAAGCAAGGTCCTATACAGAGAATTAACACTATTTAATCTCCAGCAACATATGAAATTAACATGTACCTTTTTGTTTCACTCACAAAAGTATTTTATATATATACATATATAGACACATGCACACAGAGAATTTACACCTTATTTAATATCTAGCTATTTAAGGCAGGCAATATTTGAAATTAGCTCATACCCTTATTTCATTTACAGAAAAGAACTGTTTATATTACACTGCATTGATTTATGTGGAATACATGGACAGCTTCTACAGCTGATTTTAGTG
This sequence comes from Carcinoscorpius rotundicauda, assembly GCA_011833715.1. Classification (NCBI taxonomy): domain Eukaryota; kingdom Metazoa; phylum Arthropoda; class Merostomata; order Xiphosura; family Limulidae; genus Carcinoscorpius; species Carcinoscorpius rotundicauda. The sequence continues at coordinate 51,091,459 of CM022399.1, read as the reverse complement.
TTCTCAAAATCTTACCTTTCATTAAATATCAATTTTTATATTGTATGGTTTGGACTTCATAGTGTTGGAAAAGAAAGTAATGTAGATGAACACAGAATACTAGAACATCTCTATTTTGAAAATTCTAAACCTCCAGTCTTTATACATTTTTAAGATTACTGTTTATGAACATTTTTGCACTGGAAGACAATGATACACTCTTTCCAAAAGCTATCAACTCTAGTGGCCTAAAACAACTTCTAAATAAAGTTAAAGTGTCAAAATGTAGTTCTGCTACATTCTGTTCAACTGTGATTTATATTGGCTACAACTGTCATGTACACTGATAAGTTGCATGTTTAAAATCATTTTAACATAACATATAAGGATTTAAGGCTACAACATTCTCATTTAGACCTCATTTTTTAAAATTCTCATTCAATCGTTCTATAGCTAATTCTAACTCCATACATAGTGTGCACTGCCGAAGATATTTGAAATTAATTTTACACTTTCATGTTTTGCAGACCATAATTCCCATTGAATGTTATTTTAATTATTGTTTTATTAGATATAAAATCTCCTCACGCATCTAACAGTTTTAATGCTATTTCTGAGCTTTGTACCACTAAGTTTTCTCATTTTGAGTCATAAGTAGTAACCATATTAATTGCTGTGATGAATCAGTGATTTTCATATTAAGATTAAAAATATCTAACTCTTTCAACATGGGCTTGGTCAATTTAACTTGTCTCTCTTTTAAAGTCCTTACAGATGTAATAGCTTCCATTAATAGTGTATCTTTATAAAATTTGGCAGTTTTTCAGGTAATATGAAGTCTTTCACAAACAAACAAAAAATCACATTTGTAGTGAAGTATTTTTATTAAACTAAAAACAACTGTCCATGAATATACTGAGTATCTGTTTTGAACAAGTTTCTGTGCAAAGTAATTTTCATATCAAAATTAAAAGTACTTCTCATCTCAAAATTCTAAAATTTCCTTCATGTAAATCCTGAAACCCCTAAACAGATTTCAAAAGTATTTTTTTCAATAAAACTTTGTATTGTATCGGTTTTATTCTCTACAACATATAGTTGAAGTGACTAAATGAATTGCATAATGTACAAGTGTAATCTTTTGAAAAACTGTTATTAATATTACTATTTTTATTATCAACATCTACAACCTAATGTCTTTTTATAAAAATAAAAAAGAACTGGAAAAAAACTCCATTATCCTAATTACATTTGATTCTCTTGAAAGATTGCTGTAAACTCAAAAAACTCAAGGGAAACAAAGAACTGCAATTTTATTATCTTTGATGTCCTCAGATGCTTTAACCTGACAGGAGTATCTAGGCTTCCGCTAGCCATTAGCCACATTGCCATTGGCAAAAAGAAACAGCCTGTAGCTAAAAAATAATTTTTTCGGTCTTGGATGGTTTTCCTTTATTTATTCTGCTCAAGTTTCGGTCTTGTCAGTTTTCATGGTTTTTATCGCCATCCACACCATTAATGTTGATAATTGACCAGAGGCTCCCCCCAGTGAGTTGAAGGAACAAGAAACGTCTTTAAAAACTACCACTGACTGTAATCTATATTTTCTTTATTTATGTACTTTTATGATTTCAGGGATATGAAAACTAACAAATTAAATTTAAAAAAAAATTATTACTCAGTTGTGCTAATGATTTTTTTTATTTTCATTTCATGTGCTACATATTTCATTCTGCCCACGGTACACAAACAGAAATCAGAGAAAACCTGACTTTCATCAAATCAACATATGGTCTGTATTAAAGTGGAAATCCCAAGTTTCGTTTGACATGTGTCTGAATTGCAATCATGACAATTCCTAGATCAGATAAAAAGACGTCTAAACAGTCAAATATATCAAGTTTGTTCCAAAAAAAGGTTGAAGCAACAACATTAACTAATGTTGGGAAATCCACTTCCAAAAGAAAAGACAGCTTTGAAAAAACTGAAGCCTGCAACAGTAATCAGACTGTTGGTGTGAAAAAAAAATCTGAAGAAACTCATTTTAACATCGACTCTGCATTCAGATACTGGGTCACTCACAAAGACAGGCGTGGGTACCACTCCCTGTTTAAGAAATGTGCTTCGGAACCTCATGTGTCAACTTCTACCACATTTTCTGTTGAGAATGATTTGGCTGAAGAGCTGCCATTGGATTTATCTACTTACTTGTCATGCTACCGTATTCTAGTTTTAAATTTGTTTTGTTTCTGTGTTATTCTGAGAAATATCTCTCTTTATTTTCCTCTTTATCATGTTTATTTTGTTTTTGTTTTTTTTTGGCAGGGAAGATTGCTGGGGGAAAAAAATAGAAAACTTAATGTGTTGTAGATTTTCACATAATTACAACTATTTTTTTACTGGATGGAATTGATGCATATTAAAAGTCATGCACCACACAGTTTGTGGCAACCCGAAATTGTGGCTAAAAGAAAATTACTTTGTTTAGCCACAATGGCTTAACAGTATTATTTTTCTAGTGGAAGTCCAGAGTATGGTCACAAAAGCACATAATGTCATGAAATTAATTAATGGTACCAACCTACAAAACAAACTGACATGTAGACCTCCTAACATAAGCTGGTAGAAAATTATTTTTTTCGGTATGCTGTTGCTCAATTGATTTTAAGTATGGAAAAGTGACACTGCTTGCACATTAACTTAAATATAAATGCACTATTTTTAAAGCTTTACATACATAATTAACTGAAAACACTTTAAATTTAAGGTATCGTTTTTCATTATGTTTATTTCTAAGTTTGTTTCAAGGATAGAAATAAAACACAGACTGGAAACACAAGCAATTCTCGCAACGAGTACTTATTTTTTTCTCTGGCAATCAAATCTTAAAATAATACCAACATTCACTGAATACTTTTCTTTTTCTTTTAAACCTTTATCATTTAGTTTTTATTTAATAAGATGGTAATAATGCTGTATAATATAAATATCATAACAGTAGTTGATAGTGGCAAATGATCTCAAAGTTAGCCATGAGAAGTGTGTGCATTTTCTGAAAGCAAAGCCACATCAGGCTATCTGCCAAGTCCCCCGTGGTAATCAAACCCCTTGATTTTAGCATTGGCCATGGGAAGTATACCAATTATCTTAATTTTTGTACTTTAGATTGGCATTGAAGTAAATATGAACAGAATGAGCTTTGTATATTTTATTACAAATAAAATATTATTCACACAAAACAGGTTTAAATGTGAGGTGAATTTCAAACACCCTGTGTCATGAAGTTCCAATGGCATTCTTATATAGTTAAAATAAGCATAATCAAACTAAGTTTAAAAAGTTGGAATTTCTATGAAAGTTACTTTAACATATTAAGTATCATACATGCTAAGATAGATATTAATCTTACCTGGAATCTTCCCTTAAAGTTTCTGTAATCTTACTAATGTCTTCTTGGGTAATTACACTACCTGGTCCGATACTTGTAAAATGGTAAAAAATTTCTGCATTTTCCAATAAAAGTTCTTGAAAATTTTGTTTTGCTCGTTCTGTAATCTCCTTTTGGTGTTCATCATAAATATCTTGAAGATCAGACTCTGAAAGGGTTTCAAAACACTCTCTTCCCATGAACAAAACCCGTACTTCAGAAAGTGTTTTACCAGGAGTCACATACCCAGTTTCTTCTAGTAACTGTTTAAACTGCTTCCGCATTCTAAAGCATGATAAACATACAAAAACATTTTATTCTTTCTAAGTAACCTAGAATTATCTTTTAGAAAAGGAGCTCCAATTCAACAGCTATCAAACATGTGTAGGTTTTAAAAACCAAACTAAAACTATAAAAATTTATTACAACCATTTTTTTTCTTCTTAAAAATAATGGCATGATAGTCATTAATATTTTACACATGGTAAATACATGAAGCATTGCAGCTTAAAATATTTCAATTTAATATTATAAACATGTATATTTCATAAATACTTATGCCTCAATGAAACATCTGTCACAAAAAATACATAACTTAAAAAACAAATGTAAAAGTGTTTGATTACAAAAGAATACTAAGAAAAGGTGAATTTAAGCTTCAAAATATTATACTCAAAATAATCAAGATCATTAAAACAAAGACTCACTCTTTCCTCTTTTCATCAGCCTCCAGTGATGCTTTGTGTTCCTGAAAGCAAGTTTCTGCCTCCGAAGTGTCTAAGATATCCTGTGGAATACGAGTTTCTGTACTATCCACTAAGTCACTTTCCTGCCAGGAGTGTTCATCAGGACTCTCAAGAAAATACTGACTAAAATCTGGATGTTGCTGAATCTTGACCCTCACATTTCTCCAGTCACTGATATGGTAAAAAACAAACAAAAATTGAGGCATATTATAATAATATAAAGAACTGCCATACCATAAATCACTTTTTCATTGAAAATTCAAATGGTAAATAAAATACCTATTACTTTCCTACCATCTCCTCAAGGTTTGTATTATTTTAAAAATTTTTCTTTAACACAAAAAGTATATTGTATTATCTTCAGCAAAATGGAACAGTGCACAAAAGAAAGTATTCCTTAAAGATTCTTTACATAAAACTTTCTTACTACACAATACAGCTCACTACTTTTACAGTGTACTTTAGAAATTTTAAAATGCTAATATCTGCTTCATTTTTTCTATGTGACATAGTATTTTCTAATACTTTGTTACCTAACTGCTGAAAATGTTTTACTGTATTAACACAGACAAAATTTAACTCTCTTGTATATAATATTCCAAAATTTAACACAATACAAAATTCTAATCTCTATGAAACATACAGGTTAAAAAAGTTACATTTAATTGCTACACTGCTCAGTTTTATGTACAACAGCATACAGAAATTATCCTGGTATTACCGAGAGACTACCTGATAATAAATTACAGGTTTGTTTAAAACTCCACTAAATTCATATCACCATATTTTTAGTATATTTATTCTGCAGTAAATATATGAAATGTGTACCTAAATTTGCAAACAGTAGTATAAACAAATTTATAATAAAGACAATAAAAAATAATTTCTATCTTTTACATGGGAAGTTATTAGAATTACTTATTTGGGCTGTATTTTGTATATGTGCATTCATGCAGATTTATCACTTTCCCTATATAAGACCTGCCACTATGTTATTCTTGCAGAACCTTAAGATCTTGGCAACAGTAGTTGTTAAAACCAGATGTGATATTTCAAAAAGGTGGAAACAAGAATATATTAATACATCATGAAAGAGAAGAAAATCATGCGAGAAATAAAACATTCTCAATTGATGATAGTTTCTTAACAAATATATACATATATCTATGCTTCTGAGTTAGCAGAAAATTTAAAAAAAACATTATGAATTTACTGATTGCATGCAAGATTCCTTTGAAGCAAGTAGAATGTAATTTTTTCACTCTTTGATTGACACTAAATTTTTACAAAATGAAAAATATCAATTATAAACACATGTGAATTAAAAAATTGTTCAATTTATAGAATTATTTTTCTTGAATTTGAAATTAAATATGAAGGTATGTATTGAACACCTGAAAGGTGCTCTTCCATTTGGACAGGATTAAACTCAGAATGCATACATGTTTAAAAAAATCTAATGCAATTACCAAAATGCACTGGTTTTTCTACATATATTCAAAATTGTTAACCTGATTTTTATCAATAATTACTATAAGAATATGCCATGAATTATTTTCATGAATTTTGTAAATTTTGATTAGCTCACAAAGGAATTTACATATATTTAACTGCCTCAACTGCACTTGTCTGCCTCTTCATTGATCAAGCTTGAATTTACAAAATTTATTTGTTTCAGTTATTTGTGAAATGTGATCATAGGGTTATGTACTATGGGGTAAGGGTGGTGGTACTTACCCTGTCATTTTTAATTATCAATATGCTTGTTCTAAAATAAATTTCAAAGAATTTTTCAAATAAAAATTTTTGAAAATTTTCTCTCATCTCTAAACAATTTTTGTTATTAAAGAGAGTAAGATATTATTACTTTCAAACAACACTAGTTAAAGATATGTTTCCAATTCTAAGGTGACTATCTAAAAACATTGTAAAGGTCAGCTGTACACACATACACATTTTTATATATATATACAAACACACACAAAGCATTAATATTCTATGTTGTGTATATTCATATATTAACTTTCTTTGGCAATAAAAAATATTTTCAATGGGAAAGCATAATTGTGGATCTAATTATCTATTTATTAAGTTCCACAGAATTTTCTTTTAAAATTGTCCTTATTTTATCAAGAAAATTAAGTTCATCACAATTATTTTCACAGTGAGTTACAAAACGACTACTACTTACTGTGAGTATAAATCACAGGTGTAACAACTCAAAAATATTTTTGGAAATAGGATTTTTCCTTTACTCATCACACAATAACCTAATATTCAATGTTACTGCAAATATGAATTAAAATTTTCATTTCAAATTACTTTACTGACAAACTGAATTAGAATATCTTGCTTATAAAATCTTTGGTTCAATTATTTGACAAGAAGTGGAAGAAATATGAACTTATCCACATTATATAAAGTACATAAAAACATTTAATTTGTAAAAAAACAAAAAATACAGAGAAAGATGTTTATAGAGTCATTGAATACAGTTTCTTAATGTTTATAATATCCCAAACCCATAAAAGCAGATTTTCTACATACAAGTTACCAATGATATAGTGTTCCACCCGACAGTTATAGCATCTAACATGTAAATTAAAATTACTGTATAAATACATTTATAGTAAGTACTTGACAACTGAGTAAAGGTTGTGTAAAAACATATTTCAGATTAGTGCACTCTAACCACAAAAGAAAGCAAAAGTGTTTAACACTGTCACAAAAGGTGGACATAACTGCTCCATGCAAGCAGTTAGAAGTTATACAAGACAGCAGATTGCTGAGCAGTTTGAAATGAGCAGGCAGATGATCAACTTGTCAGCAAAAGTGATCTTTAAAGTTAGTTTCATAGTAAACAAATAAAGGCTAATGAGAAACATGATCATTCCAGCAAAGAAGTTCTTTTCTATATTTCAAAGAAAAGTGGGCAGGAAGAGTTATTATGAGTGGGGTTCTGTTTCCTCAAAATATAGCAGATCAAGCCCAAACTGTGAGTCATAGGCATTTAGTCAAACAACCAGCAATTCTTAACTCTTGTAAGAACAAGGATATTTTCAATGCTGTTGAAGCCATACTTTTCTTTAAACTTCTTAACTCTCATGATAATGTTTAACATAGTTCAAAGATGGAAGGAGGAAAGCTGCCTTAAGATCAAATCACAATCCTTCTTTGTCCAAACATGGCAGGATCTTAAAAAATGCCCTTGTTTCTAGTAGGAAAAGCATCCATTTCACCTCCCTAGAGATATCATAAAGCTCCTTATCTCTTATGCTAGTTCAACAAATGAATGGTTGATGGAAAATACAAGTCATGGCTTCAAAAAGGGGATAAATAACTTGATAAAAGGAAAAAGAGAAGATGCTGAAATACATACAACTCTATGGCTTACCATGCAAATATTTCCCCACAAAGCATAAAGCTTGAGTTTCTTCCTCTAAACATAACATTTATTACATAGTCATCCAGAACCTCAAATTTCACTGCTGTTTCATTCTGCTTCAGCACATCTTACATAAAATTGCTACAAATCGCAACCTTTCATTTCAAAAACTAAAAAAAGACAGATCTTCTGACAACAATTATTGTCACTGCTGAAGTACAGAAACTAGTGCAAACAAAGACCATCATAAATTGTTTCAGAAAATGAGGCTTCCACTTGCAAGCTAAAGCTGATGATTAAAATGATGCAACTGATGTCACTATTGATCCATTAAACAGTGTTACAATCCCAAAGCAATTAAGCATAGTTCTTCAAACTGATGAAGACACAAAGAGGTGCAGACTCACAGAACTCACTGGCAATGAATTGATAAAAGAATAAAAAAAAAAAGGATGCAAAAATCCCAAAAATGGACTTAAAAGCACAAAATGATGAAGACAAGTCATCTTTAATGAAGAAATTCACTGATTTTTAGCATTGGAAGAAATTGATTTTATCTAAAAATTGCCTTAATCCAGGAACTGAAGGAACAACTATGAAAGGAGAAGGATGCAAAGAGAGTGCAGTTTTCTCAGCCATTTTAATGTGTAAAGACTACAACATTTTTTCAAATCAAAATTTCAAGGTGGGTTGTATTTTTAGGCTGATCAAAGTTTCATCTCACTTTAAATCTAAATACATCTTAGTTACCAAGCTTAACAAATAACAGTATAATTCTATGATATCAATATAGTTATTCATAATTTTTGGTTATTTAACTGTATATATAAAACCCAGAAAAAATTTGTTTGATATTCTCCATGTGTAACAATTAAAAAGGCTGAGCAGCCTATGCCCAACAGCAACAGAGTCCAAAGGTCATACAAACAAAATTATCTGCACAATATAAAGCCAGGAGGTAGACAATTTCACTTGGATACACTTCTCTCTTCAAGGAATTATGGATATCCCACTGTGAAAGGTCAATCAGATTTCATCGATGATATTGCAAAATGTGTATTTCTGAGCCATTAATGAAGTATACTTGCATTAATAATACTATGTGACACAAATTTTGTTCCTGTATAGTACATGTTATTTCTAACTTGTTTATGTTGTAAAAGTACAGAAAATGACCATTATTCCCTTCAAACTTTACTTTTGTGACCTGGATAATGAAATTTTGAAATTAATCAATTTTCTATGTAAAAACAGGCAAATTTGCACATTTTCATTTACACAAGGTCTGAATAAAACATATGAATCAAGATTTACATGTATTGAAATTAAAGTTACACAAAAATGTTTAGAAGTGAGTAGTTTAGAGATTTGAGACCATAACATAAATCAATTTCACATATCAACCCCTAAATATAGTCTCCCACCATTTTTTCGTTATAGGCTCCTTGGTAGCCTACAAGTTCAAAGTCCAGTATATCTTGGTGGAAGTGCCCGCCTTGCTCCTCTGAATATGCTCCCATGTTCTCCTTAAATTTATCAACATGAGCATCAAGGATATGAACTTTCAGGATCCTCCTTTAGCCCATTTTGCCATAGTTCTTCACCAGAACCTCAATCAGTTCCACATAATATTTGGCCTTGTGATTGCCCAAGAAGTCCAGAACCACTACGACAAAGCTGCCCCAAGCTTTTTTCACCTTCAGAATGAGCTTCATGGGGAATTCTGTGCACTCCAGGATCTTCTTTATTTGTGGTCCAATGAAGATACTGGCTTTGATCTTTGCCTTAGACAGCTTAGGGAAGTCTTGAAGGCTGCAGACTCCTCAACAAGAGCTGTGACAAATTGTCAAGTGTAAGCCACTAGTGGACCTCCAGAAGGTGTTGTTTTCACCATTGCACATAAACCTGGGTCTTATGAAACAATGTGCCTCCCCACAGGGAGATAACATGGAAACTTAGTAAAGCCTCCTTGGAGACCCATCACGAATGCCACCATTCTGAAGTCTCTGATAACCTCCCAGCCATACTCACACTTCAAGGCTTCTATCAAGGTCTTGACACAATTGTATTCCTCTTTGAGGAATGAATGCACTGAACAAGCCAGGGGAAGAGATTGATACTTATTCCCATTATGGAGCAGCACAGCTTTCAGGCTTCTTCAACATTCTAGAAGGTTCTTGAAAATTTTTGTAAGTTTCTATCAGCTACTCATCACTGATTCCACCTGGAATTTTCTGGAAAATGGGTAAATTTGAAAATTTCATTATCCAGGTCACAAAAGCAAAGTTTGATGAGAAAAAATAGGTCTTTTCCATTTACTTTAGGCATAAGCAATTGGGAAATAACACTTTCAGTCCAGGAACAAGAAAAAGTAAAAAATTTGTTATATAATGTAATTTTAACAGTGCTATGGATGTGGAATTCATGTTCCCTGATGCCTAAAACAACAAGATTCGTTCAAAGGACAAAAAATTATCATAGTTTGCTTGTTGGACAAACAGGTTTCCCTCCCTCACAACATTAGTTCTACTGCATGTTCCCAAAAATTTATACTTTACTTTAGTGCAAAGCTACACAATGGGCTCTTTTCACATTGTCCACCTCAGATAAGTGCTGTAAGTCTGTAAACATATACCTGGGTCAAGAATTTTGAGTTGCAAATGTCTAACACACACACACACGAACACTAAATTGAAATATGCTTGTCTGTAAACATAAAACCAAAACCCACAAAGTACAATGCAAAAGTATTATGACAAAGTCAAAAATTAGATTTCAGGCTACTTTCAAAGAACAGAAGGTACATCACAGGCAAAATATCAAAATTTTATTAAATTACATATTTAGTACAATAGAAACTTGGTGGAAATGTATGATTTCAGAAAACAATTAATATTGTCTTCCTTTTGCTTCAATAACTGCAGTCTTTCAGACATTGTTGCAACACATTTCATCAGTGTCCTTTGGAATTTTACTTCAAATGTCTTTTATACACTCCCACTAAGTTCTTTACAAGTAATTTTTGATTTGTCATGCTTTTGATCTATCAAATCCCAAATATTGCTCAACTGGATTGAGACTGGAATTCTGTGGGGAGACATTACATCATTTGAATGACTCCAGCAGTTTCTTTTTGAGCTAAATAATTTCTGCATAGGTTGAATGTGTTTGGGGTCATTATCTTCTAAGGAGTAGAATCCTTTATCAATAACATGTAAAACACAATGTATAACATAACATCAATAACCAATGGTACTTGCACTGATCAACTATTTCATCCATTTTGTAAATATGTCATTTTGCCTCAGCAGAAAACATCCCAATGCCTCCCCCCATGCTTCAAGGTGGGTGCTATACATTGAGGTATCTTTTTTCTTTCTGCCAAACATAAAACCAATGCTTTGAACCAAATATTTCAAACTTGGACTCATCAATCTATCACATCCTTTTCCAATAATCAACAGTGTAGTTTTGCACTTTTTTAAAGCAAATTTCAGTCTCTTGGCAATATTTTGATATCAGAATAAAGGTTTTCTAATTGCTACATGACAAAATATTCCATTCTCATCGTCTTGTTGATATTATAGATCTGAACACTTCGTGTGTAGTTATTTGTCTCATACTTGAGATAAGATGTAGTTTTCTGTACCAAACACAACATGAATGAAGACACTTAACATCACTATTACTGAGTTTAGGTGTTTCTGTCTCTTCTTTTCTTATTTTCAAATTTATTTATCCAGTATTTAAAGTCTGCAGAGACATGTTGGAAAATCCAAAAAGCATCATGTAAAAGTATTTGTGCAAACTCTGCTCTACTGACAATTCTTTACATTTTTTGGGACATAACATAACATCAAAACTTGATACACAGTGTTAAACACAGTTTTTATCAAGATTTGTTTGTGGAATGTTTTGAATTGATTTCTTCTAACATATACCTGTACCATATGTCAGCTTCTTTCTATATAATTAAGACACTACATGGGATTCCCTAATAATTATTTCAGACCCTAAACTTTCAGTATGTTCATTCAAACAGAGTCCTAATGACCTACCCTTGGTACAAGTATATAGGAATTCTAAAAAATAAGTATTCTCACCCTGGCTCATTAAGTTATCAACATTGATCAGTGAAGCATTACCATTGTGTTGAAACTTACATTCTGTAATGGCACAGAAAAAAAAGCCTCATGAAATGAAGAGGACAAAATATTCTCTTGTCCTAGCGCTTTTGCACACCACTGTACAGAAACATGAATATCTTTAATTCACAAACACTCAAATACGGAGATGCCAACTACTTCAAATGACTGGGCGTAATGATTGTAAACAGAGATCTTTCACAGTTTTAATCCTTTTAGATTTGCCACAAACAAGATAATCTGGTTAATGAAGCCTACTTTTTATCCAGCTTATGAATGATCACATGGGTGTTTCTATGCAGCTTTGAAAACGAGAAATATCCATCTACGTGAGCGCTGATTAGCTGACAAGCACTGATGATGTAACTATGAATTCCCCCACGTATCCAGTATGGAGAAGCACCACACTCAAACTATTGGTAGATGTCGGAGATACAAATATATTTTATTATTTCAAGTTCAAACATGATTATTGCAAGTAGCCATTTGAACTCTGCCTTATTTATTGTCAAAATTATTTGTATCTTTGTATCTCACTAGAAATTTTCTTTTCACCCCTTTCATGCCCTGGGGGAACAATTATCACTATTGTATAGGCCTATATAAATAAAATTTGGGAGTTGCAATATTTATCCGTATGAGCATATAGTCGTAATGTATACACCAAAATCATAATGATTACGATCAACTCGTAATGGTTGTCATCTCTGCAAATATACACACATTATTAAACGTGTGTGTTATATTGGGTCACTTCTTACAGAGGCCATGACATCAAAGATATTGATAAACAATGTGAAAAGTACAGATCAACTGCAGAGTCATTTGTTGGAGAGGTGGTCACAATATTACAAGTTGCATTCCAAAACACTAACATCATGTCATTTTTTTCAACATTTAGCCCATGTTACAGAAGAGCAGTATCTGATGAGGATGAGCTGAAGAAATTCATCTAGCACCACTCTCCTTTCGTCAATGAGGATGAGGCACTGACTAAATGACTGCTGCTAAGGAACATAATGGAACAGGATGCTCACAAAAACAGAAACATGAAGAACTTCTACAAGGAATACATCCACCAGATCCAAACTTTTCCAAATCTGTCTCAGCTTGCAGCAATTGAATTAATAATTCCAGTTACATCTGTTGACTGTGAGAAGGAAATTAGCAAGTACAACAGCATCAAAACAGATGCCAGGAGCAGTCTGTCTCTGACAAAGACAGAAATGTTACAGAACTTATCTATGGAGTCCAAACCTTGAGATCATTTTAACATCGACTCTGCATTCAGATACTGGGTCACTCACAAAGACAGGCGTGGGTACCACTCCCTGTTTAAGAAATGTGCTTCGGAACCTCATGTGTCAACTTCTACCACATTTTCTGTTGAGAATGATTTGGCTGAAGAGCTGCTATTGGATTTATCTACTTACTTGTCATGCTACCGTATTCTAGTTTTAAATTTGTTTTGTTTCTGTGTTATTCTGAGAAATATCTCTTTATTTTCCTCTTTATCATGTTTATTTTGTTTTTGTTTTTTTTTGGCAGGGAAGATTGCTGGGGGAAAAAAAATAGAAAACTTAATGTGTTGTAGATTTTCACATAATTACAACTATTATTTTACTGGATGGAATTGATGCATATTAAAAGTCATGCACCACACAGTTTGTGGCAACCCGAAATTGTGGCTAAAAGAAAATTACTTTGTTTAGCCACAGTGGCTTAACAGTATTATTTTTCTAGTGGAAGTCCAGAGTATGGTCACAAAAGCACATAATGTCATGAAATTAATTAATGGTACCAACCTACAAAACAAACTGACATGTAGACCTCCTAACATAAGCTGGTAGAAAATTATTTTTTTCGGTATGCTGTTGCTCAATTGATTTTAAGTATGGAAAAGTGACACTGCTTGCACATTAACTTAAATATAAATGCACTATTTTTAAAGCTTTACATACATAATTAACTGAAAACACTTTAAATTTAAGGTATCGTTTTTCATTATGTTTATTTCTAAGTTTGTTTCAAGGATAGAAATAAAACACAGACTGGAAACACAAGCAATTCTCGCAACGAGTACTTATTTTTTTCTCTGGCAATCAAATCTTAAAATAATACCAACATTCACTGAATACTTTTCTTTTTCTTTTAAACCTTTATCATTTAGTTTTTATTTAATAAGATGGTAATAATGCTGTATAATATAAATATCATAACAGTAGTTGATAGTGGCAAATGATCTCAAAGTTAGCCATGAGCAGTGTGTGCATTTTCTGAAAGCAAAGCCACATCAGGCTATCTGCCAAGTCCACCGATGGGAATCAAACCCCTTGATTTTAGCATTGGCCATGGGAAGTATACCAATTATCTTAATTTTTGTACTTTAGATTGGCATTGAAGTATATGTGAACAAAATGATTTTCCCATAATTACAACCACTTTTTACTGGATGGATATTAAACGTTGTGTACCACACAGATTTTGACGACGTAAAATTGTGGCTAAAAGTTAATTTTCTAGTGGAAGCCCAGATAAGACTGTTAATAATGTATCTCAGGACAATTTTTATGGGTATAAACAATTTTACCAGTTGTCCTGAAATACATTTTTACTTCAAGTGGGTTTTCTCATCATCATGAAAGACTGTTAGTAATTCTTTCACAAATCTTTCTTTAATGGTCCTATATTATGGCAGGGTTCTAGTTAATCTGAACTCCAAGGTTCCATACATACAAGAATTTGTCTGGATGCATGAGATTTGTAAACTACTTATTACAATGTTTTCACTGCTTCAACAAAGCATAATTTACATAGTCTTCAATCTGATTCAGTTAAAGAGCAATAAAATAGTAAATCAGACCCCTCTTACCACACCCACCTGTTACATCCTCTCTTTTGGAACTTACCCATAGTTCTCTCTGATGTGTAAGATATTATATGATGGGAAACACAGTAAAGAGCTTAGAAGAATTTTTGATGGCTTGTGTCTGGTGGTTAAAAAGCCAAAAATTTTTGATAGTCATGGAACATTATTTCCTTTCTTAAGTGTGTACACATTATTACTCTGTGTTTTTTGGTACATTATTTAATTAAATAGAAATTATTAAATGCAGTAGTACAACTACCATAAAAAAGTAGTGTTAAGTTTCATTGACAGTTGAAGCAAAAAAAAGCCAGGTATGTACTATATTTTTCTTCTTTTTAATGTGTTTCTTATTTATCATTATAAAAGTAGCTGGAGTAGAGTGGAGCGCCGTTAAACCATGGTATTTGGGGGTTCAACCTGCTTCACTGCAGTTTAAGTGGTCAGCAGCTTAAACCTTTGTGACTGAAGAGCCGAAGTCGCCAACAGCTCTGCCGAGGAGCCTCATCCGGGCCGTTGTGTGATCATTATATCAAATTGTCAAATTAAAAATAATACTTTAATTATTGATCACTTTTTTCACTGATTTACTGCAGATTAACTTTAATGTATGGAGACGTATGATTCGGTAACAATGGCGGCCTCCATAAAGTTGAGATGAGAGCAGATAAGCTAGATTAACCGTCGATTTTTTGAGTTTATTATATTCTACCCATTGGGCCCTTGAAAAAAAGCATCTGGGATCCTAATTAGAAGCCTATGTGAATTTTCCAGTAAGAGCAACTTAACATCTTTCCAACTACCAAACACCAGCATATATAGTGTTTCAATGAATACTGTCTTGCATTCCCAGCTGACTTAACAAACTGGTATTCAGTAAAAAAACCTTGTTGATAATGCTCTATAGAGATCAAAATGCCACTGTACTATATCTACTGGAAAACCCATATTATAGACAGAAAGAGAGAGGTTTGTAAAAAAAAGTTTTCAGTTTAAAAGTAATGTGATAACAGACTTACTTCCAATCAATATATAATGGTATGTTTGTTTTTCTTTATCAAAGATTTAGAAATTAAAATGTAATGAGACTATTCTGTGTACCAAACAAGCAAAATTAGGTTAAAATATTCTTACCCATCACCTAAACTTTGGAGGTCTGGAAGGAGCTCACTAAGTACCTCTGGCAGTATCTTTATGTACATCTGCATTTTCCTTCTAATATACTCCTCTTTGAGTTTCTTCACATGCCGCATGAACATTTTCTGAGCATCACCATGACCAAACAAGTCACAGTAATGAAGAAAATCTGAGTTTTGAGCAAATTTTTTGCTCACATTACTCCACACTGCTTTATAGTCAGTTACCTGAGCACGTATCACTGATTGATAAGCTTCTGTTGCCACATCCAACACTTCTTTCCTTCGCTGTGCAGCTTCAATAAATGGAACAATTTTAGACTTACCTTTGGTCCTATCAATCATCTGAGCAAGTACAAAAAATGCTGAATCAACATTGACATTTTCATGGGCTGATGTCTCTATAACTGGAATGTTTCCTTTAAATTCTTTTCTAGTTACAAGACGTTCAGCTTCTTTGATATAACTTTCCCTAGCTTCATCATTTTTGGTGGTAGCCAACACAATTGGTTTCTTTGTCTTCAACAAGTTGTTTAATATAAGGCTGGTAAATTCCACCTGTTTTTCAACAGTACGCCCTGGCACATTACACACATCAAACACGCACACAAAACCATCTATATTTAGTTTACCCTCTGGAATCATTTTCTGTTCATATTCTTTTTCAATTCCTGAAAGAGAAATGAGAAAAAATACCACAAGTCTTTAAAAAATACACAAATAAGCAATTTAAATGCATATTTCACTATCTATACTGATTGCCATACTGATTTTTAGTTTCACTCTTAAGTGCATAACTGACCCTGTTTGGAAATTAATATTCATAAACACATAAACGAGAAATGTAATTACTTTACAACTTTTGAAATTTAAATAACTGACTCACATTACTTGACTTACAATTGTTACTTCTAGACAAAAACGATTGGTCACATTTCTGAAGAATTGCTTCCAGGGAAAGAAACAGTATTTCCAGCTTTCAAAGAGCACAATAAGGGGATCTCCATTTAACCTTTCACTGCAACTTGGATGTACATTTCCAAGTACACTTTTTTTTGGAAATACATCTCCAGCCACAATGAATAAGTTAAAATATCTGGAATTAGTCTGTTTATATTAGCAAATAAGGTAGTAATTCTGCTGCTAATTAATACCAATAATAATAATGACAGAACATGAAAAAAGATAAATGTATAATTCTATAAAGTGTAACTGCTGGATTATTACCCAGCTAACTAATTCTTTTAACTGTCATTAGGATTCAACTTCCTCCAACTATTCCATTTTTAAAATGTTTTAAAAACTGTCATGTGGTCTCCAACAACCAGTTCAAAAATTTATATGTAAACAGATGAGTATGGCTTCAACACAAATAGTCTTTAATACATATACATATATAAAACTGTATTAAGACTTCATGTACAAATGATATTTTTGCAGAATAATTGAGATGAAGTGTTAATATTACTAGTGGTATAATTATTCATATTATTATAGTCTCTATTATGAAGATTTGTTTACAATGTTTCAACCAGAAAATAGAGAAGAAAGGATGTTCTTATATTCTAGCTAGTCAATTTCTGTAATTTGAGTATCTAATTCGTAAGACACTATAGACTTTGCATTTGGACATGACACACATCTCATTTTAACCAATGCTGCATTCACCAAATTATGTTACACCCAGAAACGAGTATTTAGGATTTTTAAAAATATTTACCTTTAAATATGAATTGTGATCCACAATTTAATTACAAACTTGTTGACACATAACATAGTAGTTAAATAAAGTTTTGAATGGAAGTCTACAAAAGAGATGATGTAGACTTGGACCTGTGACCATAGGAAGACCAGTGTAAGTTAAATACATTAATCAAAAATAATAAATTATAATGCTATTATTCTGTTTGCTGGACAATTGGAATGACTAAAAACTAGATTGCAAACATTAATTTTAATTACTGAATAGCTGGAACAACCAAACAGAAGAAAGCAAAAACACTAATTTGCATCAACTGACTCTTTTCATGACAAAGAGATTCCAACATAATTCTGATTACACTTAAGTAATCAATCCTTATAGATAACTGATTAATCTTCCAACTTTAATCACAACACTATATATCAGTGATTCATGCCACTTCACTAGGAGTAAAAAAAAATATTATTCATGTATACTGTTTCATGAACTGTACATGAGCAAAGTTAAGCTCCAGCACAAATTTGAAACAACCTTGGAAAAACTAAATCAGTGAAGTGATATACATAATCATTTGGTTAATTTCTCAAAATAATCATTCACTTTTTTCCATTTCCTCTGGCTTTAATTTTGTCAGCTATTAATCATATTCCAAAAGAAAAATCTGCAGAAATTTTTACCACTTAGTTACCAGTTGCCTATACTATGAATGTCTGATGTTTCAACTGGCTAATATGCTAATAAAATAGCATTAAAATAAGTTCAAATCAAATATTATATCAATCAGAAATTACAGGGCATTATATATGGGTTTGATTACTCCCATCTTACATTAAATTCCCCAATGATTTAAATTGAAATTATTTTCCTTTTCATTGTACAGTCCTGTTGACAGGTTTTGTTTTATTTCTAACATTTATTTTCTTCTAAAGATAAATTCCCAATGGTTACTTCACAAGTCTGTCCAACATGTAAACTTATTGTAATAAAACTTTTTTTTTTTCCAAGAAAATATTTTATTCATGGATGAGAAAAGCAAACAAAATTTGACTGCAGACCCTCTGCCATATTTCAGGCTATTATGTTGTGCTAAATATTAACATAATTTGTTAGAATGCTCAGTAACAATTAACTTCTGTCACTAACTCACATTTCAATGATCAATCTGGTCATTTCATGACATATTTAGATACTATGCAAGTGTTTATAACTGCAAAATAAACTGGGCAGTTAACCATTATCAACTATCTATAAACACCATTTATTGTTGCATGAAATTACAAATTCAAATTACAATTAAATTGGGTACTGTCATCAAAATAACCAACCACATGAAATTCATGTTTCTGGTTGTTATTTTTCAATTACAACTATCCAAGTGATCAAATTACTGTTAAGATTTCCAATTATGTGCAATTAATTCAATGTTGTTCAGTTTCAGAATACCCAAAAATAATCAACTAATTAGTGTATTTGGTTACTTCAACTAAATCTCATGAGAATAACTGATTAGTTGCATATAAATAATTAATGAGCCCAATAATCATTCAATTATTAAATTCCACTAATCACTCAGCTTCAATTGCAATGGTTAGACTCATTAAGACAAAGTAATCATTTCATAAATAATTGATACAGTACTTGTACAAGTCAGTTTCCACATTGGCAAATTACTTGTATTCATACCTGAAACTATGCTTTCCTAATTAATTTTTTTTCCCCAAAAGCAAACTGATGCACATTGTGAATTGTATGAATTGTATCTACTATATTTTGGAGTAAATCTTGATTAATAATGAGACATCATTTTGGGACAATTTATTTTCAGTTGCAATAAAACTTTTAAACTGTAAATAAGAATATCCAGAATTTCTTCTACCAGTCACCTCTCCAATTTTCATCAGATCATACCAATTTCTGTCCAATTTAAACACTATCTAAACATTTTCACATAACAATAAGATGCCTAATGAAAGACAAACATCCATTCCATGTAAATATAAACAAATAGATAAAAGCAAATTCCATTAAGATAGACAGCAAAATATGAAAATTACCTCTACAGTACTTTTTTTTTTATCATTTGTCACAGCACTTTAGTCATATGCACAAGCCTACTGAAGTGTTTAAACAATTAAAAATTTATTCAATGACCCCTTATCTGTACCACTTAATGTTCAGCTACACAAGGGATTCTGAGAAGTTAAGAGTGAAACTGAAGAAGAATGTGTAACATGTCTATACCACACTACATCTACCATAACCAATGCCACTAAGGACTTGTGCCCAATACCAGAGCCCATCAAGGACAGCTGGGATATGACAAACACATTAAAAGTCTAGGCACTACTTACATCATCAACTTTCACAAACAATGACTGCTACGAAGTGAACTAGATTAAAAAATTACTTATTATTAACATTAGTTATTTACAAATAAGAAATTGTGGGTAAGGATTAATAACACAATATTATTAGTTTTTTTCTTATTTAATATAAACACCATGCTTCCAAATTACATAAAACTGAACAAGATAATGTTAAAACACTCCATGATGCCTCACGTGAATATCTCTCATTGTCAGTCTTTTGCCAATGGTAATGAGAAATTTATTTTCAAGGACCAGGATACTTGGCTTCAAAAGAAATTTTGCAACTATCTAGCTGTTAATCAACTAGGCAATTAAAAGTATCATCACTTATCAATTTTGTTTAGTGTTAACATCAAAGCAAACAAAATAATCTTAGAATTCTATGACCCCAAACACCCTTCATTTCACCAAAACTGAAAAGAGTAAATGAACAATTTGATAATAGAAAAGGCAGAAAACTGACAAATGGTGATCAATTATTATTCCTGTTTAATAAAAATTGTCTGAAAAAACAGACAAAAATTAAGTATATTATAATGTTCCAAACTCTTGACCTTGTATAGTTCAGAGGTATAAAAGGTACACAATCATTCTAAAATTTATCTAATTTAAAGTGGCAAAAATATTTACAACTAGTCGAATAAATGTTTTTAACAATTATTCTCTTCAATAAAAAATTAAAATCCACAGTTAGTGTTATTTTATTCCATGTTTGTTTAGTTCAAGTTCAGCATAGCTTTGTGATTTAAAAGTCTTGAGTTTGATTCCCATTAACACCAAAACTTCTCAACCCTGTCCATGTCATGGCAATGCTACGAAGGTTACCTGCTTCTGTCACTACAGATGAGAATAAGACTCAAAGAAGGAAACAGCACCACTTCTAATCCAAGTATACACTTCACCCATTTGTGTAATGTGCAAGAAATCATGTTAATTTTTTAAAATTTCATCAACATTAATTTTTCCTTATTATAAGTAGAGCTACTAAAAGTCCAAGTTGAACATACAAATTTAACACCTACCCTGAAGAATAACTTTTTTTTAAGAACCTATAATCCCCCAAGAATATATTTTCCATTTCTTGATTTTTGAGACTTTCTCCTAATTTTTGTACAAACAGTCAAGTTTGGTTTTTTACTAATAAATTACAGCTTTTAAAACAATAATAAAGGAAGTAAAAGTATGATTAGATGAACATAATTTGACTGTACTATAATAAAGGTTTATATAAACTTTGTTTTCATTCAAATGTTAGGAAAATGTTTGTATATCTGTTTAAAAGCTACAGAAATTATCTTCATAGAAAAAAATAACTTGAGATAAGGTAGGCTTGTACAGTTGAAAGATGGATTGAATGGGTAAAAAATGCTTATTATGAGTTTAACACAATAGAGAATATATCAGGTCATCTCATAATTAATGTCCAAAAATTTAATACAGAAAGGGCATGATCATTTCAGTCTTTGTAGAAGGTTTTAATGACTAAAATATGTAGTAGGACATGTATGAAAATGTTCAGACAAATAAAAGAAACTAACAAAACTCCACTTTGTCAGATCATTAATGAAATAAACCCTAATGAAAACAGATGCATCTGAGGAGCACATTAGGCATATAACGCTTTATTAATTTAAAAAAGCAATAGTGCAGCAGAAACTACACAAAACATTGAAGGTGTTTATGGTGCCATCTCTCAATGAAAGAAAATGTCAAAGGTGGTTTCAGAAGTTCAGATCAGGTGACTACAACTTAAATGATGTGCAACGTTTAGGTCATCCTGTTGAGTTTAATGATGACTGCTGGCTGCACTTGATGAAGATTTCCTGTAACAGTTGAAAAAACTAGTTCAGAAACTTAATTCAACCCATTCAACAGTTTACTGTCACCTGCAACAACATGGAAAGGTGTCAAAACTTGGAAAATGATTTGACAATAGCCAACCTCAGAACAAGAGGGGACATTTGCACTTCCCTGCACTCTCGTGAATGTATATCACCTTTTTCGGACAGGTTATTGACTGGAGATGAAAAATAGATATCTTATAAAAATGTTAAGTGCTGCAGACAATGGCTCAGTGGAGGTAAACTTGCTAAAGCACAGCTCAAAATGGACCTCTACCCACTCTAGGAAAGTCTTGTTAAACATTTGGTGGGATACTGTTGACATGATCCACTGAATTGCTGCCACTCAATGTACTGATTTCATCAGATATCTACTGTAAACAGTTAGAGAACTTGGATGTGGCACTTAAAGAAAAGAAGCCTGCTTTGATCAGTTGTAAAGGTGTTGTGTTACACCAGGATAATGCACAGCCATATACATCAAGGATAACATCTGCAAAAATTGAAGATTTAAGACTGGGAAAAACTTCCACTTCCTCCTTATTCTCCAGACCTTGCCCCATCTGATTTTCATCTATTCCGAAGTTTGCAGAATTATCTTGATGGAAAAGAGTTTGGAACACATAAAAATGCCAAAATTAACCTCCCTACATTCTTTTCCTCCAAACCCTAAGAATTTTATAAAAGTGGCATTCAGAAGTTTGTAAATCACTGGTAGGAACAAATTAATAATAATGGAATATACATTGTTGATTAAATAACATTAAAAGCATTTGAAATCCTTTCTCTTTTTCTGAACCTAACATCAGACATTACTTAAGAAATGGCCTGATATAATGTTTGGAGAAACAGTCAGGTACAAGTAATACATACACACAAATAGGAAACAAAATTCCATATTAAGACCTACTAAAGGTATCTTGCTAATGTTTAGTTCTTTGCTTAAAAATTAGTTTTCTGATATACATTCTAAGGTTTCTTTTGAGCTGCTATATTTGTGAACATTTTTTTTCTTATGTTCACTGAATCAAATTCTCATCCAACCAGATAAGCAAAGTGTGAGTATGGTAGACGACTATAAAATATTATGATCTAAATTCTTGTTTATTGCTTTTTGGTGGGTTTTTTTTTAAGTTTATTCAAACAAAATATGTTCAACGTAGCTAATAGCAACTGAATTATTTTCTAATTGTAATCATATCTTTCAAATAAAAAAATTATTGCAATTTTTAGTTCATACATGATCAATGTAAGGAATACTGCACAATTTAAAAACAAAATGGCAACATTTTGTTCACCTCTAGTGAGCATAAATGGTTTGCAAAGTAGAAAATGGCCACATATCTTTAAAAAGCTTTTTGCCATAATATTTGTTTTATAAAAAACACTTTTCACAAGATGCACTAATGCTAATCTCCAAAATATATATATCAGAAAGGAAAGATGATTCAAAAATTACCTTTAAAAAATCTAAACTCACTGTAAATTGGAAGACTAGTATCATGTTTACAATAATGCAGTGGTTGTTATACTTTTGAAAATAGCATACCACTATTCATGTTTTGTTTCCACATACCTCATTGTCAGGAGCACTGTACTAATCAATTAATAAGCCTGATAATTAATCATTGATCACTGACCTCTAGGTCCAATTATTTCTAATAATATAATAATAACACAATACAAGTTTCAGTGTAAAGGTTTGATTTATCTTTGATACAGAGCCGAAAGTAATATGTTCCTATTATGACTATTCTTCTTGAGGCATCCTAATTAATAGTCTTGAACTGCAATCTATCTATATTTATCTATAGGTAAATTACCTATTCCATAAAAATTAGCATAGGTCATACTCGGATCAATCTTTACATCAAGTTCTTGTTACTGATGTTACATGCATGTTTCTATTTATAATATTCTACAACCATGCAAGTGAATTATTCAGATTTGTCACTGACAATAATTTAAAATCATGATTCAACCCTGAATGATCTCTTGAAAAAGTATGAATGTTTAGCTTCATGTCCAAATTCCATGCAATTGTCCTGCAGGGTAAGTATGCATAAATTTAATGTTACAACATAAAAGAAAATAGCACTAATGTGACTAACTAGTATACAGTTCTGAACAATAGTATAGGATGGAAAATGGAGGGGTTTTCCCTCCATACTTCATGTCACATTATCTTCCAGATGATCAGCTATCAAAAGGCAAAGGAGTAAAAAATATGCACACATTTTTTAACCAAATCCTTGCTATAATAAAATAATCACATTGTAATCTTAGTTTATCAACTATCTAAGCAAACTGGCTAGTTATAAATTGGTAACCTGTCAATTTCCTTTATGTTCAATGAAATTCCTTCTACTTTGAGTTACATATAGGTCAAAGCCTAAATGCTGCTTTACAGCATGGTTCTTAACAGGTTACAGAGTGCCAGTCTTGCACTTGCTTAACACACAACTAACATGAGTGATACCCATGGATTTGCCAGAAAAATGAGGTGGCCAAAATTTCTCTTAAATAGGTGATTCTGGCAGATTTTCATGCCTTGTTAGACAAAATTTAATAACTGTACATTCCCAAATAAGTATTTTGCAGAGTGGGAAAGTGCCTGAAAATAAATAATCATATTTGTATGATCATTCAGAACTCTACAGTATATGAAGAAATAGTGCAATGACATCAAAAATGAGAGGCACCAGTTTTGTACATTTTAAACCAGCTGCTAGCAGGATAAAAATGACACAGCAGCATCTTAAGGGATAATGAACTGAACAAATAAATTTATGAATACTGATTCTGTAAGGAATTTTGATCCTAAACAAGTACAAAAATAACCAGAAATCAATTTCTGCCATTGTAATTCCATATCTATTGCAATCTCAGTTTATCATTTCTTAGCTTACCACATGACAACTGATTATTTTTTTTATCAAAAATATATCTCTTTACTTAAATTTGCTTTTAATCCTGTCAATGTCAAAAACTGTGTTCAATTTTAACCTGTGGAATAAAATAATGCTACATATTGATCTTTCTTATTTTCACTCTTGCAGGATTGTGAAAGATAAGTAGAACTCTTAAACCTTTATTCTATATGGGAAACTCACTCAGTTTGTAACATTACAAGGCAAAATAACTATCACTTATTGTTAATAATCAATTAATTAAACAGATATTTGTAGCATAAAAGCATCAACGTCAGAACCATCAGGTTTTTAAACTCTGTTAATTTTATACTTATCAGTACCAACTCTCCTTCTACCCATTTATACACTGAAATACAGATGAAGTTCAACAGAAAAATAAGTAGCTTCATGCAAAAATTCTTTTTGCTTACACTTACCCAGTTGGTTTTTACAGATGTACATCAGCTTCTCAGCAGATGTGAGTTTTGTGATACTACATCTTTTATAATATGGATCAGTTTTACCACTCTTGAATGGCTGAAATGATGAATCATCAATGAACTCTGTTTGCTCAACTACATTGAAATGAAAGTCTACTCCTTCATCAGATATTTTAGTTACTTCACCCCAGTACAAAAAGTGATCATTGTTTACTACACGTCCACTGAAATCTGTCTGACTCAACACTGATATATGGTCCACATAATAATCATCAGCTAGGTGTCGAACAAAACGATTACACAGACATGACTTTCCTACTCCTGTGCTTCCTTTCTCTTTCTCTGTACCTGAAAGCCCTACAACAGCAATATTAAAGGTTCGAGGCACATCACACTTTTTGGCCATCTCCAGCAAATGGAACAGCCTTCAGGACTCTGATGATGGTCCTCTCAAACTCAAGCCTTGTTAAAGCAGCTAAATGCATTTACAACTATGACAAATAAATGAGTTCGGTGTTCTAAATGAACACCTTTCTATCTCTTCTTAAAACAGCTATAAAGCAGATTCCATATCTAAGTAAGATGCTCATGTGGTCTCCATGGCAAAGAACAAAATCTTGTATTAAATAACATCACGTAAATGAATTCAGCACAAAACAGTCCTTCAAAAAATTTTCCCTGCAAGAAAAAAAAAGTTTCAAAAGTTTTATAAGTTAGATTTGGCAAAAACAAAATCCTATGCTTCTAAATAACAAAACTAAATAATCAGTTTTTAAAACAAATCCATATGATGCTTATATACAAGAAAGTACATTCACAAAGTTGGCATTAAAGCCCACTGGCCACAAAAGATATCCATTGCCCCTCAAAATGAGAACTTTAAAAGCTGTGATAAAAAAAATTAAGAACTACCTGTAACAAAGGTATACAATTAATAAATGTTGTATATACCTAATTTGTTTCTAAACAGATATTACATACTTAATGTAGTGCACAAGATGGCCCATAATGCATGATTTAAATAACAAAAAAATATTAAAAAGTATTAAGATCCTATTACTCTGAAGACATGATAAACAAAAACAAACCTGATTTGCTGCTTCCATAATACCCTAAAAAAACCCAATAATTTACCTACAAGTACTAAAGCTAAATGTAAATCAGTACATGTACAAAATATTCCCATACATGTGATGAAAAGGCAGCTATAGACCTAAGTACATTTACTACTTTCTCATGCTCAATCATGTTCTTACACAAAACTGTTAACATTCCCAATGTAAACAAAGACAATACACTAAGTGCAACAGTTCAAACATATGACAAAATCAAAATTACATTTTTATTTTCTAGAACGAATGCAGATTATAATAGTAAATTAACCATCCAAAAATCTAGTCTTCTATGAATCCTATTCAAACTAGTGCAACAAATCAATAAGCACCCATAAACAGTGCAGCACAAGTTGCAGTAAACAAAGTATTAAATTACAACATACACTCACGAAATGAGCTCAATGAGAAATCTTTCATTCAAGTGTTTTTCCATTAAAATTTCCCTATACACTGTAACAAGGGTACATTTTAGCTACTTTTATAAGAATAAACTAATAAACAAGAAATTTAACACTTGCGTATACAGCTTGTACTTTCTGCTTTCAAAATTTTAGTAAAAGTTAAAATTAATATTTTAAAGCTCTTGTTAGTATTCTACCTAATTCGTATTTATTTTAAATATGCAATGTAGAACACAAAATAACAATATCCTGTAACTATTATTATCTGGTCTTCTAATTAACCTATACATTAGTTAATACAAGTCCTTTCACTTGTTGAGTTAACCTCAGCAATAGCAAATTAAGAAACTGACATAGAATAACTAAAAACCTATAATCAGAGCTAGCATTGCAAGCAGTTACATTAAAATCTTCTATCTTTATTGGTTACAAATAATTCAAAAGAAAATGTGATAAAGTTTTAATTTTTGAAAGATAGTTCGCACTAAAAGGATGTGACATATAGGTTTGCCTTCTTGTTTTTTCTCCCAGTAAAACAATAAGACTAGGATATAAATTTAAAATTTTTAACATTCATTATTAATAATAATCCTTTTCTAAAATGAGGTAACATTAAAAATTATCTCTCATAAATTTTCATTCATTTTGTTCATCATTAGATACACAATTTAGTTTTCAGTCAATACTTTGTTAAAATTTATTGCATTAAATTATATCTAATTTTTAATACATGAATTTTTGTATTAACTATGTTATGGATAAAACTAAGCTGATAGAGAGTTAAGTCCATAATATTTTTCACAGTAGTTGAAAACCCATAAGGGATTACCTAAAAAGTAAAAATAAATGTGTCAAAACCCACTTAAAACAATGTCTTCCAAGTGACATGTAGTTGTGTGATATTACATCATCAAAATGTGATTATTTTTGCATTTGTTTTTTCACTGGTCCTATTAGCTTCTAGCTCAATACCAGAGGCTCTTCCCATTGGCCAAATATGCAAGAGTTTCACTTGAAATGTATATCAGTCTGTTGACGTATGTCAGTTACTAGAATACGTCTTACTCTGTTGAAGAGTTATACATGGATTACAGGTCTATATATTACATTTTTATATGGCTGAGTATTTTTCACCAATTTTTCATTACTACATAAAAAGTACAACTTCAAAATTCTACTTGTGCCATAATTTAGATTGCACACTGCACTTACAACTTTACTTGAATATATAGTAAAATATAAATAACATACTTCTTGGTGCTTGAAGATAAGTTTACACTATATACAGTACATGTAATATCAACAATTTGTGACTTTGGCCTTTTAAACATAAGGAACAGTCAAGTTTTATTTTAAGAACATGTCAACTATGTATAACTTAACTATGACCTCCTGTACACATAAATATACTATTCAAGTATAAGCCAACAACCTCCAGAAGATTACTGACTTAATCCCTTACACTTATGTCACTCTGCAGACAAACAATTCCATACTGAAAATCTCATCTATATAGCCATAATTATGCAAGTGTAGTAAATACAAAACTTTAAAGAAAAAATAGTTTTCATATGAAGCCTTTAAAAAATATTCAATATCTGAATATGTGAGTGTGTTCAGTAAACTGAAGTAATGACCCTTGAAATTAATGAACAGTGAAAACAAAACTTTTGAAACATTAAGATCATAACTATCCTTATATACATGACTTGAGGGTGTGATTAACTTTCCCATATTAAAACAGTAGATTAGAAACAGAAAAGGTTTCAAAAACATTTTAAATGTGGAATACAACACAACTTAAAAATTGAATGTAAAGAGAACACTAAGACAGGCTAAAAACTGCAAAATAATGAGAAAGAAAAATGATTTATTTAAAGTGAAATAATATTTTTATATAACTCACAAAAGCTTCTGTGACTTTTAAAAACTTATCAACACAGGAATCTATAAAGTGACATAAGCAGAATGGGAAATAAAAACTGTATATATATTTTTCAGTTTACACAGGTCAATTTTCCCAGTTAGTTGAGTATATCACCTTAAGTATTAGTTGTATCCTAATTTTACAATACAGTACAATTTCTTGTTGGTTTATTATATATTCAACTAATGTAAAATCTTATTAAAATTTACTAAATTGTACTGGAGATTGATAGGATAAAGGTCTCAAATTTCTTTGTGAAGAAAGCAAGTTAAAATGGTGCAAGTTAGAAAATTAAAAAAAAAAAAAAAACTTTTCTAACAGGCGACTGGCCTATTAAATAGATTGTTATTGGCTGTAGCTGGCCTGAAAGTTAACAATCAGTTTTAATGGTGCAAAAATAAAAAACTGCTTTAACAAATCAAATGTTTTTGTTTTGCTTTTGTAAACTTATGTTAGTTTACAAATTCAACTTCAAAAATGTATGTGGTAAACAATATATTTGTTTTTGAAAAATATTTTCTATAATACAGGACAATGGCTTTTACAACTGGTAAACTTCACTGTTACAGTAACATTGTGGTTCTAAATAAAAGAAAAATAATTATTTGAAAGCATACAGCTAAATCTGTACTTTATTTTAAAAAATTAAATGTGGTTAATTATTAGCATGTCTTACTTTTTACTGTGCATCACATTTTATACCACAGTTAGTTTATATTCTTACTGGACTAACAAATAAATCATGTCATATAACTAACTGAAAAATGTTTTATTATCCCATTTTAACAGTACTATCACAAACGGTCACTTAGTAAAATAGTAAAGATACGTTAATAACATCGGAACAACCTCAGGTCAGACGATTAAAAATCAATTCTAACGTTAATTATCATAAAATATTTATATATTAAATAATCAAATATGAAAACATTTCATTACGACTTTTGTCCAAGTATGAATGTTTCCCTCACCTCTCACTCAATTTTTAATTTCGATCTTGTCTATGATTATAAACATTTTTGTTTTTCACTTTTCTCCACTAACCACTCTGACATAGTCAGCCATTCCATATCAAAACAGGTCACAACTTGGTTCTCGTGTTATTCCAATGATCCTCAGATTTTAACCCTTATATTCACGCATGTACCAAACATTACTTCTGCTAGTAGATAAGATATCATGACACACATATTTAAAATAATTTTCGATGAGTAACGATATTTTCTGAACCATTATGTCACGTCTTTAAATCATGAATTCCTGACACCATATTATAAATCACCAGGCAAAACCAATAGCCTTTCTCCACAATCGCGAAGGCTATAAGTAACCAGGAAAGACTACGTGATCTCACTACACTTTCCACAGTGGCGCTACAGTCACGATTACTTTACCCCCCCCCAATATCTTCGAATAGCGAATAAGTACATATTAATTAATGAATACATAATTGTGATTTAAATATATAATAATATAAAACGAGATAACTGTTGTTTACACATTAATGATAATGCCTCACTTTAATACTTTAAAAAAATATTTTAATTTAGTTTAAACGATGGGAAGCTTTTATGAACCAATAGATTCTATTTTGTCCCAAAACGTTGTTGTAACTTTTGAACTAAAATATATTACAATTCACATGAGAGAATCAAAAAGAACTTCTGTGTACAGTTCTTCATAATAAACAGTAATGAATATATTCATGATGTCACAGGTTCAAAAAGAAGGTCTTAACACAAAAAATTGCACCTGAAGAAAAAAGTCCACTTTTGAAAAGAACTCTACCAGCAAATATACATATACAAAATTTGGCAACATACAAGACAAACATGCGAGTCACAAAAAAAAAAAAACACTTCTGTATTACACATATTCTACGCCGCATGAAACCATATTAACTTGCATTTATATTAAACATATATCCATAAAATAATAAGTTTTAGACACATAAGTAATACAACCTATTTTGTCGACTTCAAAGGACAGCGAGTTTTGATTGCAGTCACTGTTATTTTACACAGTTTCATTATCTTTTAGGATATATATTACTACACCTGGAATTAGTACTGTACTACTTAATTCTAATATAATGATAAAAATAACTACTCATGTTACAAAATGCGATGTAAACTAAAGAAAAAAAAACAGATTATTAAGACTATTATTTAAAAACAAATTAATTAAAAACTTACAAGGGCCTCTGTTTTGTCAGTTCACCTATAAACTGCGTATGACACTTATGGCAATTATAAGATTAATTCATAACTGTGTATCTCAACTACAAATTTTGATAAATTCGCGGTTTTATACTTGTCCAATCCATCATAAAACGTCAATTTTTTCTTCAACAATTATGACAGCATAAAATCAAAACACAAGTCTGCTTCAGATGCAACGGCCAAAATATTTATAATTTTTGTTTTGAATTTCGCGCAAAGCTAGACGAGAGCTACCTGTGCTAGCCGTCCCCAATTTAGCAGTGTAAGTCTTGATGAAAAGCAGCTAGTCGCCACCATCCACCGCCAACTCTTGGACTACTCTTTTACCAATGAATAGTGGGATTGACTATGGATTATAACGTTCCCACGATTGAATGGGCGAACGTGTTTTGTGTGGCAGAGATCCGAACTCGTGACCCTCAAATTACGAGTAAAGTGCCCTTACAACCGGGCCAAGCTGGGTCTAATATAGTAATTAATGCTCTAAGAATTATTTTATAAGACTACAAACGGCATTCGAAAACTGTTGAAAGATAAATCAAATGAAATGTATTAAACATGAGGCGTAGAGAGTGCTATTATTACTACAGGGAAAACAACTAAAGTAAATTAATAGTGCTAAAACACGTCCTTATGATGTGATCAACAAAAGTTGCAAACAATGACAGAGACTAAGTATAATTAGGATTACACTTTACTCAAATTCACACTTTCTACAATTCTTTAAATAACGGAAATATTTCACACTATTCCCATTACTTCTATGAAAGGAAGTCCACCATTCAAGTGGATCATACTTTGTTAAAGTGATTAAGTTGGTATACTTTCAAAATCCTGATAGCATATTTGAATAGCAACATTGAAAAAACATGATTTTTGCCACAGTTCATTGTCCTGGTCTACAACACGAAAATACAATAGACTATCTTTGCTACACAGACAGACCCTGTTCATTTCAGGAAGGTACTAACACTGGATGCAATGTGGAAATTGAAAACATAGCCATTTCAGCCATAGTGAATGCATAAGATATAGTAGAAGATGGATGCCTACATTAACACACATACTCATTCAACAACTCAGTAAAGAAGAATGCCAACAGACATACTATAATTGGACAGTGCAAGAATGTGTTCAATGTGATATCTGGGTGGGGTTGTGGTATGTGCCTGCAGCATGAAAGCAACTTTGATTCAGCTGGGTTGTTCCATAAATGATACTTCAACAAACTACAGAAGAAACGAATTGCACAAAAGTAAATGGAATACGCCAATAAGCTGCATCTATACATTACAGACAAATCTTTGATATATTGGCCTGACCAAGAGTTTGGAAGGAAAAATCAATGAATCAGAAGACATGACATAATGTCAAGTCATTCCAACCTACCTAACAAGGCAGATAAAAACTGTAGAAACTTATTTGGCAGTCTGTGACCAACAAGATGAAGAATCACTGAAAGTGACTACCATTTTCTTCAAACATTTAAATGCCAGCATCTGCTGCCTGATTGATATGGGTGAGATTATTCATCAGTGCTCTAGCATGGTCAGGTAGGTAAAAGCTTGCATTAAATAGTGTTGGAAAGTACAAAGTATGTACTGCGTGGTGAAGTTACTTCTTGATTAAACTTAAGACAGTGATTAAGTAGAATAAATAATAATTGGAAAGAAGAAACACTCCTTACTCTCTGAGCTTTCCACAACAAAAAGCAGATTAATATGGTGTAGACAAATTTAACAGCTTGTCTAACAGATTCCACAGTTAATGGAGCTTGAAAGTTCGACATGCCTGAAGAATGTGTAGGACATATACTCATACATCTGATGCACTACTGGTGAAACTGACAGAGAAATCCCAGAAGAGGCCAAACACAGAACTCTCAATCAATATATCCAAGATGATCAAGAATCAGATTACAATAGATCAGGTTCCAGTGCTCAAGTGAAATTGTTACAATACGACACCCAAGTAGTTGGATGCCTGGGCTCTCAACAACTGTAAAAATCAGTTAAGACAAAAGACAACTCCTCTTTTGAGATAAGAGGAGACCTAGTACTTACAAATCAGGCTATTCACAGCAAAATGAGAGTTGATAAAGAAATAAGCAGCCATTAAGGTGTCCATAATCACCAATCATAATACAAATGTGATACTGGAAGCTCTTTTGTAAGATTTAAGGTAAGCAGCATAAAGTCTTGGCCCCCTTTTTAAGTGAGTGTGTATTTCTGTTGTATCCAAGATATTGTAATTTATTTTGCATATTTAAAACTAAAGTGCTCTCTGATTTCTACTACATCAATTTATTTGTTATTATGCACAAAGCTACATAAAAAACTATCTGTGCTCTGCCGACCATGGATATTCAAGAAGTTGGAGCCCAGCATTTTTTTGTATGTGTGTAGCTTTTTTTTCTTTTTTTTTTTAAGTGATAGAACCCTTGCTTTTTTACACATGTAACCATGTGTGAAAGAGAATACAACTAAAACGGTTACTCAGTATATTCAATGATGAAAGGTGTACAAATTTTTCATTGTCTTTTAATTATAATGCCAACGAAGAAATTACATAATCTTGTATTTCTGGTATTTACTTTTTTTTTTAATAAAGAAAGAAATATTTGTCTTACAACATAATTTCAAAATTTAAATGTTTCTCATGATTTTTACATTGATATTTTGAATTTTATCAACTTTGTTTTACTTTATTTGACTGCATACACTTTTTAAAATAAAAGAAAAAAGTAAAACCAGCAAATTATTTTCGTCAGTAAAAGTGAACTGACTTTTTCTTTATTAAAGTAATTGTATTAGGGTTCCTCTATTCTAAAATAAAGGACCTTTGTTAAAGGTTAAATTTCAATTATGTTTTTGTTGTTCTTAGAGAGTTTTATTCCACTTTTCATTTTTTCTTGTGGTTACTTCTTAGTTAATCCACTCTTAAAATGAAAAATGTATCAATGTATTTTAGTCATATCTTTCCTTGAAATACATTGCTCGAATGTATTTGTGCACTGTTTTTTTTTTCATGTTAAAATATCTACTTGTATGATCTGTGTTAAAAGATTATCTTTTTTGTATTTTTATGAATATTTTTATTGATTGATAAGTTGTTTTAATGTACTACTGTATTGTAAATTCAGTTAACTTTTAATATAATTAAAGATTTGTGATTAAGTATTTGGTTATTTAAGTATTAATGTGAAAGAGTTTTATTATGGTACAATGTATAATTTTGTATTTTAAATTATTTATTAACACGTTTTATCCAGTATTATAATGTGTGGCAGTTCACTGTTAAAGGGTTGTGTCATTTAGGGAAAGTTAACATGCTGCTTGATTATTTCACATGTTTAAAGACTGCTGGTCTCAAAGTTAATTGATGAGGACAAGTCTAAAACATAACAAGGAGGAAAAGTGTGATGTGCAAGCGTATCATGCTTTCTACTTGTTTTTAGTTATGTAGACATTTTTAATATTTTTAATTTTAATTTTATGCAGTATTAGCATAACCATGTAGTCTGAAAAGTCAGTGAAGTTTTTTTGGTCTAGTTTCTTTGTTCTCTTATAGCAGATAAAGACTATTCTGGCAAAAGAGATACTGCAGTAACAAAGTCTCTATGTTGAAAGTATTAGCAACTGAAATGTCCTTTGCTTGTCACATTAACACTGTCTGTATGTCATGCCTTAATGCTGAAAAAAAAACAAGTCTTTAGGTGACAATATCAACTAAACCCAGTTTATCTATTAAATTCAAGTACACTTTCTTAGTTTAGAAATCCAGTTAGAGAACTTTGAGTAAAGATATACTTTAAGATTAACATGTCTAGCTTGAAGTAAGTTTATCACAAGAGAGAGAAAGTTGTGAATATAATCAGGTATGACAGAAGTGGTCTTTTTGTGTGCACAAGTATGTAAAATGCATATTTATTCCACTTAGATATAATAAATCTCAATTTTTTAATTTTCTCTAGTTTCATTATTTTTTACAACACACAGAGTAAAAAAACACAGTCAAAGTGTTAAGTATAGAATATGCTCCTTATTTGCTAAATGAATCTGCTCTTACTCCTAGATCTTATTATCTGATGCATGTTAAGAAATCAGTAAATTGTAAGAGTATCACACTGGTGCAACTTGAAAGAATCAAATAAAAACTGAACTTAAACAAAAAATAGAGTTATAAGATTACATTTAACACTAAATACAAATAGATAGTTCATTCTCAATTGGGAAAGCCAACTAAAAAGATGAAATTCTTCAAACAAAGTTAAATTCCTCAGGAATATGGGTATGTAACATTTCATTTCCCGATTATTTATTTACAGATTAATTTCATCTTAATTCATATGCAGGATATTTTAAAGTTCTTTCATAATCTGGAAAAAGCAAAAGTGTTACATACTGTATAAATTACATGAAATATTCTAATGGAACTAATATTTTTTAATATATTATTGGTCTCTATAAAAGAAAGAAATGTGTAGCTAGTATTAAGAAATGTATAAGAGTTTCTAAAGGTGTTTTATTATACAGTGTATATGACACAAACTTCAAAGAAATGTGTATTCAAATGCATGATTTCTTTTGAAAATAACACAAATGTGTGGTTATGAATAACTACAACTATGTAAAACATGAAGAACAGCTCACCATCACCCATTTTTTTTATAAAATAAATCTGTGTACGATTACTTTTTTTATTTTACCATAATACATGAATCAAAAGTATAAGTTATTTTAACACACTAGTCCTCAATTCAAAGTGAATGAAATAACCTGTAATACTAAGCCATAAGTAAACTGTTATTAGCTCAAGGAAATCGTACTTAGACACAAAGAAGCCCAATAACTTGAGAATTTTAAAAGGTAACCCTCACATTTTAGTAATGTTCTTAATTGTCTAATGAGGGTTAATCTTAAGAAAGCAATTCAGTAAACTTTTTTTTTTATATTTTCAAAGTCCGTATACACATTCTAAAATTCACTGATTTTTCTGCAAATAATTGGGCAGAAGCATTGGAAGGACTGAAAATTCAACATCAAATGTCTCACAGAAAAACAACCAAATTCTCCTACCTCGACTGAGTTTGAAGCAAAGACAATACAATGCATCACACTATAAACAACCTTTTTTTAACATTCATAAGTAACATTTAAAGCTTTTAACATCAAGTATATTTTGACATTTTTACCAGAGTATGTTTAAAGCAGATCAATATACATTTCAACCTCCAAAATCATCCTGTCCTCAGTTATCTTGTTCCATATTACAAAAACATGGTATTATATGCATCAACAGTGTCATTCTCATTACAAAACAAAAGGTAGAGAATGCTGTAACAATTGTGCTTCACTTGAGCCTCCAGTGGAAAGATCATTCTGCAATATGTTACAGTAATTTTACCTGTGAGGAAAGATTTGTGATACTATAGCTGAATGACCTATTTCTTTAAGCAACTAGGATAAGAGGAAATTAGTGACTGCATTTTTGTACTAACAACATATGCTCAACACATACAGAAATTCTAAAAAAGTTCATATGCTAAGGAGATGGAAAACATATAATAATCTTGAATATTATATTTAAATTTATATTAAGAGCTGTCATTACAAGTTACTCATCACATATCTAATAGCTCTTATGTTGGTCATGATGTTATGGATATTAATAGTATGATTATAATTTTAGATCAAACTATCGTACCTTTCAAATTTTCCAATTCAACTGTTTGTTTTACATTCTTCTCAAGATAACACATTCAAACTTCTCCACACTTCTTAATTCAGGAAAAAAAAAGGGTAGAGGCATGCATATTTATTTCATGAGTTTCTGTGTATGCATTCTTTCACCTATATGTGGCTTCTTTTTTTAACCTAAACTAACTAAAATTTCAGTTTCAACATTTGTATGAAAATTCATTTAAAAGATAACATAATGAAACTATCAATCTCTACTCATGAATATAATCTCTATTCAATTTTGTGTCAAAAATTATAATACTAGCTGACAGAATGTTTCCAAAAATTTAGAAAATTTCATGAAAAAGGACACTTAATCTACCAAATGGAACAATATTAATGAAAATGCTTGCTTATACAATTATCCATCTTAAAGCACCTGATTATGGTTTATAATACATCACAAGATTTGCACAAGATAATGTTTAAAGAGAAAATTAAACTTTCCAATTAGTTTGGCTAGCATAAATTTTGTAACAAGCAGGAAAAAAATTTTAGTGAAATGTATTTTCAGTCTTGTATTATACAAGCCATTTTTTCCCTTGTACAGTCAGTGTTGGGCGTGACTCACTGTGCTTATTAATAATAAATTGAAACTGGGAATATAAAAACCTTTAAACAGGGATCATAAAGTAATGAAACAAGATTGGAGACATTGCAGACATTATGTGCTTAAACAACAAACCCCAATTTTGGCTTCAAGTTGTTAACTAAAACAAAATTTGGTGGAGTCAAAGTAGAGATTTGTGGCTTTGAGTAAATAATGTCTACAGCATCTTCAACTTTATTTCCTTACTTTTTTTATAATCCCCATTTGCAGGTTTATAGATTCCCAATTTTGTAAATTTATCTTGTTTGGTAGCTTTTTTATGCCTAACTATGGGCAAAGGATTATTTGATATTGTAGCTAATTTTATAATAAACACTGCTAGTAACCAGCTGATACAGTTAATGATGATACACTGTAGCTATTGACTATTTGATTGCATTAGCTCAAGATGTAAAACAGTAAGCTGCAGATGGAGACTTTCATGAAGATTTGTGTGATAATACAGTGAACATTTATAGTTTGTGTAATTACATTATCAATATTCAAAGAACAGTAACAGACAAATACATGTCTAGACTAACACAGAACCCCAACTAAACACACATGAAAAAGCATGTTGTGTGTTTTCTTACAGCAAAGCTACACCAGGCTATCTACTGTGTCCACAAAGAGGAAATTAAAGTAATTATTTTACATGTGTGTGATAAAATTTAATATTGTGATTTGTTTTCACCCTCCACTTCATACCTAATGTAGTGTTGGCTCTGTATAAAGACAACTATTGTACAATGCATTGAGTACCTACATGTTACAGTAATCTGGTAATCCTCGTTTCACCTTGTACTTCAGCTTTTTATAGAAACATATATTTGTAAGAAAGCTAACATCAAGAGGTAATGATCGCAATGTTTATACCATGATTATTTACGTAAAATATAGAAGAAGCAAATAACTTTTCAATATCTCTACAGCCTTCAAAGTGCCTTATTTAGTATTCTATAAAAGGTTAGTGGACCATATACTAAGCTGTTTTTGTTGTAAACTGGCAAGAGAATAATAATAACAATCACAAATAAACTGCTTTGGATGAATTTTCTTTTCCTTTTAAGTCTAACATGAATCTTTTTGTAAATTTGTGTGTGTGTGTGTGTGTGTGTGTGTGTGTGTGTGTGTGTGTGTGTGTGTGTGTGTGTGTGTGTGTGTGTGTGTGTGTGTGTATACACACACACACAAAGTCTTAGCAATCAAACAGTAAAGATTTTAAAGTTTTGTTTGAACTGAATCTTTACTGTTTGAGGTACTTTTTGCCAGAATATTCTATTAGGGTTTTGTGGCAATTCCATGCAATCCCTATTATTTGTTTGTAGTTAAGCACAAAGCTATGCAATGAAATATTATGTTCTGCCCACCACTGGTATCAAAATACAAATATCTTGTATAAGAAGTTCACAAACATACCACCATGCCCCTATCATGAACCACTATTGTACACACACATATGCTTCAACTTCTGTTCACAAGCATATAGAGGAAAGACCTTTCGTTGATTAACCCTCATAATGTTGAAAGATGATTTTAATTTCTTCAGAACTGTTTTTTAAAAATACAAACAAATTTACTCATTCACCCCTGACAAAAACACACTAAACTTAACAAAATACACTCTCATTCTAATCAGGTTTTTCACATTAATGTATATTTTCATTATAATCAAATGTGTTGTTGTGTTTTGATGAGTTAAACAAATATTAAAATGAGATATTAATTTTTTACCAAATTTATTCCAGTAAGGTAGCTGTAGAAATTCTCATAATTTTAATAATAATGTTGTAATAGTTTGATTACAACTATTAAATATTTCTTTAGTAATGTTATTCCAGTGAGGAAGCCACAGAAGTTCTTAATTAAGCACGAGTAATATCATCAAGTACGACGAGAAAATGCACACAAAAATGAAATGAAAAGTTAATGTTGTTCAATTTATGAATACTTAGAAGTTAAATGTCTAAAAGAAGCTGTACTTCAGCACATTGTTCCCTTGAATTGTGAAACTTTATTGCACTAGCTATGAAAAATGATTATATTATAAATTTACCAACTTATAAGGGGTAAGTAGAGAAGTATAACAATATATCAATCACTGTTAAAGAGGTTCTTTGCTCAACATTTGTTCTTTGATAATAAGATCAGCTGTAATGAGAGAGATAAAGAGAGAAAGAGAGAGATAAACCAGATTTAAAGAACATAAAAAGTCACCTTCACACGTTTTCAAACACATCAAATCAACACAACATAACCATAGAAAACACCCAAATAAAGAAAGAAACAAACAAACACAAAATTAAAGAAGTCTTACTTATAGAACAACTTAAGTCCAAAATAAACCAATACAAAGGAACACCTTTATATCTATATTAAAAAAATAACATAATTAACAACAATATAAAATTATATATTCAAACATCTAAGCCCACCCTCTACATTCCAACACTCAGTTACACAACCCCTTTCAAACATGTGGTCAGCTTCCAGTCAGTTACCTCTCTCTTTCTTTGTGAACCTGACGATGACTGAAGAAGGATGAAATGTTGTTCACTCCTCCACGTAAAAAATTTTCTAAACCCAATCAGCCATTTTTACAAAAATAATTATTTCTATAATACGAGTAGTTTTGAAACCATTGTATATATAAAATATGACAAACAAAATATATGAATAAAAGTATGTCAGATTATTGTATTAATGTTACATAAAAGTATTTTTAGAATTGTTTTTATTAAAACATCAAATTCACATTTAAGTGTAGCTATGTTGATATACATATAACTTTTGATCACATTGAGAACAACCAATAACCAGTTAAATTTTGAAATTTAATATATTTGCAATCATGATATACTATTTGAACTTCCAAATATTATTTTGAAAACGAAACAATTTTTTGTAGGTATTCTTGCTCACAATCTTGTGTGTGTATAACTAAAACAGAAATTAATGCAATACACAGTAATTTTTTTTCTACTCACATACAAACAACACCATGTTTAATATTTTATAACTGATAATAATTGGTACTGTAACTTAAAGTAACACATAACAAATATAAGTATT
Organism: Carcinoscorpius rotundicauda; assembly: GCA_011833715.1. NCBI lineage: Eukaryota > Metazoa > Arthropoda > Merostomata > Xiphosura > Limulidae > Carcinoscorpius > Carcinoscorpius rotundicauda. The sequence continues at coordinate 51,051,444 of CM022399.1, read as the reverse complement.
CTATTTATCATCATAACTAATAACTGGAATGTACATGTAAAACCTCTAATATATGAAATTGGAAAAACTATTGAGGTGAAAATTACAAAAATAAAACCAAAGACCAAGTGCAATAACCAGAATTAACATTGTGGCTGGTAGCATATACATACTTACATACAGATATCAGATTGTTGTTTGCCATTTAAACACTACTGTTATTTTGTTTTTTCTGTTGTTATTAATTTCTATCTTGTACATAATCAGTTTTAGTAGCTAGCTTTAAAATGACTTTGCAGTTACAATATCTGAAAAGAAGAATTTATTGCAAAAATAAAATAAACAAGATTTTTATAAATCATTTGTCTTAAACTTTTTATTAAAATACATTACTTAAAATCAGTTCTTTATTTACTACACTAAAATGTTTACTTTGCAACTTCTTTTTATGAAAACCTTTTATTAGATAATTCAGTTGTCTAAAGTTTAAACAAATATCTAAATTACATTACATGTCATTTTACAATTTATGCTGGGTGATTTCTTACTTTTCAACATCAATTCTTAAGAACTTAATGCTGTATTTTATGAAATATGCTTCAGCTGATAATTCTTGATTCACAAAGAATTATTACTCCATTTGGAGTAACAAACTATTCTTGAATGTGTCAGATCAAAAATATGTCCACAAGGAAGAAATATTTTACTTAATTTATCTCCTGGTGACAAAGACAAAAATAAAATTTAGAACTGAATAAATTTTAAGAAAAATAGTAAATTACCAGTCGTTTTTCAAGTAAATACACTCTATTAGAGTTTAAATAATGTTTATTTTTATATTTCATTTATTGTTATCCACGACATTTGTATAAGTGGACATAAGAATCCAAAACATACAACATATGCACATAAATATATTGAGAGTAAACTGTTTTTGCAAGCAGTCTACAATAAAAAAATTATCTGCATATTCATCAATGGTACTTTTATTTAAAGCAAAATGTGTACATTTCATTTGTGGTTAAGCAAAATCAAACAATGGATGAAACGTTATAATAACTTTTAAAGACTTTTAAACTGAGCCAGTTAAGTGAAAGGTGTCTAAAGTTCTCAAAGTTACTTCACTGTTACCCTAAAAAAAGTACTACTTTGTCAGCTTAAAAGCACATAACCTGAACAGTTAATTTACTTGAATGATAGTATCTACACTAGCTTGATTTAACTTGAAAACTTTGACACTGGCTTTGCCACTTTTGAAGACAAAATTTTATACAACACTAAACCTAGGCTAGGACTAGTGGAAACTTGTAAGTCTTGTAAAGTTGGTTAGATCTGTTGAAGATACTGTTCCTTATACAACTGTTATTTACTTTAATGTGAAGCCTCTGTTTCTCGTAATAAAAAAAAACTGTTTTACTATAATTAATCTAACTTGCACCCCCCAAAAAAAAATTTAACATTTTTAATATGACAACAAAAACACTTCTAAATTATTTCTGATTGGATAGGTTGCATAGACATTTAGTTTTGGGAGTCAGTAAACATTTAACTGTTGTTTCATTGTAAATACTTACATACAAATATCATCAAAACACATTCTATGGTGAGACACTATTATTACGCATGCGTTTTTAAGCAATGCCATATATTTAGTGGTGAGACATCAATTACGTACAATACTACATCGTTCTGAGTACCAGACATAAGTCTATACTCTTATATGTGCACAATAAAGGGAAAGTATTGAGGTAAAAAGGGGTCTAATTTGCTTCGTAGCCATAAACATTTAAATGTGAGCAAAAATATATACTTAAGTAGTTTCATATATTTATCCTTAATCTGAACTATTTAAAATCAAGGTCTTAGTTTTTGTGACTCTGTTGGTAATTATTAAAATATGCACAACTAACTGGTGGTTGAAAGTGAATCCCCCCTTTAAAAAACTTAGTTGCACAACTGTACTCATACCTATTAAATGGAAATACATATTTTCACCCTGCTGAACGACAGTAAACTACAGATTTGTAAAACCAACTTTGAAGCCTCTGATATTTTTCATCAATAAATTTATGGACAAGTGATAAATAAAATCCAACAGTTCTCAACATTCAGTGATTGAAAAGACCACAGTGTTACAATGTCACTTAACATTGACACAAGTACTTAACGTTAAAACGTCAAAGAGCGAAGTATGTGATAGAGAGTATCTGATAAATGAAAGTGGGAACTACAACAAGAAAGCGTTATAAATCTAAAATTATTAGATAAAATGAAAAAGTTATTTTCCTTTAAATGTATAAATTAACAACTATTTGTGTGGGTGTGTTTAAATAATGATAGTCGGAACTGGATCTACAGTGTGTTCAGAAAGTCACTGTATACTTGTATATTTATTAGCATACAAAACTGCACAGTGACTTTCTAAACACCCTGTACAAGGTATACACGAATGTAACCAATTTAGTCTTTCTGTATTAAATAATTTCTAGTGCACCTTATTTGCAGAGCTTTATTAAACCAACAACACGACACACATAAATGAAACCCAATAAACAGGTGTATATATACACACCAAACTCGTGTATACGCACAGACACACAAACTTGGATGAATCAATGAACTCTATTTACAGAGCATAGTAATATGGGAAACCTTTAAAAGTGTACATGAAATGACACGTGTTGTAGGTTTTCTACAATAATGGATCAATACATATGTTGTATATGATATATCAGTCCTCAAAAACTCAATATATAGCATATTATGATAGTAAGTATTCACAATTAATGTTAGTTTAAAGCTTAAAAGGAAAAGGTTAGACAATAAATTTAATAAACTGCTGGAAGAACAAATATAAATTTTGAAAGTGTAATGTGTGTGCATGTGTTAAATCTTCATTTTTCATCAGAACTAAGCAAAAAGTCACACAACAGACTAACTGTTCTCTGCCCACCATGGGTATCGAAACATGGTTTCTAGCACTACGAGTCCGCAAACATACCGCTGTGCCATTGAGGGGCAAGTTATAATGAAAACAATCTGTTATTGAGGTTTAATCATACTTTGGCTAGCCCTACTCTTTACTGTATGTATACATATAGATATATTTATTCACACACAACTATTAACACCAGTTGTTCCACTGCATAATATCAAATAATGAATATGGCGAAATATTCTGACATCACTCAAAACCTCATAGATGTTATATACACATCACCATTATAAGAAACCTAATAGTATTCCTTTCGCTCGCTTACCCAAGCTGTGCTGTTTCGTCTTAAATAGGCGAAACTACTGTCTCCAGCAGAAGATATGGTTTGGTTTGTTTTGAATTTTGTGTAAAGCTACACGAGGGTTATCTGTGATAGCCATCCCTAATTTTGTAGTGCAAGACTAGAGGGAAGACAGTCATCACTACCCACCACCAATGCTTGGGCTACTCTTTTACCAACAAATAGTTGGATTGATTGTCACATATTTTCACATTCTGAAAAGATGTCCTGCATTATCGGCTATAGCTATGTCTTTTCTTATAGCAAAGCCACATGGGGCTATCTGCTCAGCCCACCGAGGGGAATCGAACCCCTGATTTTAGTGTTGTAAGTCCGAAGACATACCGCTGTACTAGCGGGGGGCAGGCTATAGCTAAGGGTAAATTATGAGCAATGACAAATTGCGTGAACATCACTCCTGCATTTATGGTTTCATATTCTGAATTCTTACTCATAAATGTCATTATCTGTATCCTTTTGTTGGTGAGATGCCAATTTTGTATGTCTGGAACAATCGTTTATCCCACCATGTGCCACAGAAAAATCAATGTGACAAACTGCACAGAACCCATGATTGTCACTGGCTTTTGATGCAATGACCGGATATTTTGCACTATACTCTTCCCTAAATTTTTTATTCACAGTTTTACTCCTTTTAGATTTACCAGAAACAAGACAATCTGGTGAACGAGGCCCCTTTTTTCCCCCATCTTGTGAACGGTCGCATTCGTGTTTCTATGCCGCTTCGAAAACGAGAAATATCCGTCTACGAGAGCGCTGATGACGTAACTATGGATTCCCCCACGTACCCAGTATGGAGAAGCACTGCACTCAAACTATTGGTAGACGTCGGAAATACAAGTATTTTTTATTTTTCCAACCACAAACATGATTATCGCAAGTAGTCATTTCAACTGTATTTTATTTATTATGAAAATTTATTTGTATCTTTGTATCTCATTAGAAATTTTCTTTTCACCACTTTCAAGCCTTGGGGGAACAAGTTATTACTTTATTGTATAGGCCTATATACTATATAATAATTTGGGAGTTGCAACAAGTCGTTATATTTGTCTGTATGAGCGTATAGTTGTAATGTATACAGCAAAATCGTAATGGTTGGTATATCTGCGTATAATGCAGAACAGTTATTTGGAGAGAATGTCGTAACATTACTCACATACCTAAAAGAATATAGGTTGTTACATGTTGAAGTGAAACATATTCAAAACCCCATTAATAAAATATAAATTTTGTTATAAAATGGGGGAAAAATTGATCCATAAACTCCTCTGCAAAACACTAGAAATCCTAGTTGTTATTCACTGAAAATGGCTCAACGAAACTTTTACGAACATGTTTTGTCGGTTCACCCACGGCCAACCAAAAGTACAAAATAAATAAGTATTACATCATAGTCATACAAAACGTTATAACTTAAATACGTTCTCACGAAAATTTATATTAATACGTATTTGTAATGCTTAATTTACGTGTTCATTCCTTGAAATTATGGAACCAGCAAAAGGAATAAATACAAACACATATATGCATAACTCAATGCATTATTCATCATACTGTTTTCGACTTGCACAGCGGCATGTCTACGGACTCACAACACTAAAATAAACCGGTTTTGATACCCGTTGTGGACAGGGTACAGATAACCCTTCGTGCTTAAATACATATACAAAAAATACTGCAAGGTGAAGGAAATTATGATACTTCAGATGGGAATTTTTAATGCGTATATATGTTTAGACCGGTCTTCTCAAAGTAACTTAAAGATTTATATTTATGACAAAATATTCCCTTTTTTATTATTCAAAGTTTCAGTCAGATTACAAGTTGTTTAACTGTTACAATCATACCGAAAAAATGGTGCAGCATAACGAACATGTAGGTACTTAAAATGTTTATTTGTTGAATTTCGCGCAAAATTACTCTAGGGCTATTTATGTCAGCTGTCTCTAATTTTAACATGGCAGGATATAGGAGAGACAGCTTTATAAACGAACAGTGAGTTTGAGCGTAATTTTATAAAGCTCCCAGGGCCAGGACGAGTACGTTCGGGACGGGATTCGGTTCCGCGACCTGCAGCTTACGAATCAAGCAAGAATGTTCACCGTTACCTCATCCTTTCTCTTCGTAATTTAGTATTTATTTTATACATATTACCTTCAACTGTATATTCCGTGTTTTTCTCTGTTATTAAATCGTTCCAATTTTGATTTTAATATTCCAATACGTGTACAGATTATACTAAGCATCTTACAATAATCTGACTGTGTGATTCACTTTCCACATCGTTTTTCTTTATGGTATCTGCAGTTTTAACCACGTTATTCCCCTTGGCGTCATTAATATCAGTATTTATTAAGTGAATAGGATAGTGCCGTTGTTAAAGGAATCCTTTAAATTACTTTGGTTCCCCTTTACTCTAAGCATCATACAAAATCATACAAACAACTGTTTAAACAAAACTAACAAATGTTGCTGTTTGTATGATATAAAACATCAAATAGTTGTGGGCATGTGTTTTCACATAACACTACAAACCAATAAAGCACCTTTACATAAGAATAAACCTTCAGTCTTAAAGTATATTATATATCATATTCCACTTGCCACGAAAAGTGCATCGGTAAAACCGGAAACTCTTGAGATACAACGAAAGGATCAATAAAAAAAATAGGAATTTGTTTTATTTTCGAAATTTGCGCAAAGCTATACGAGGGCCATCTGCGCTAGCCGTCTCTAATTTAACAGTGTAAGACTAGAAGGAAGGCAGCTAGTCATTACTACCCACCACCAACTCTTGTGCTACTCTTTTACCAACGAACAGTGGGATTGACCTTCACCTTATAACACCCCTATGGCTGAAACGGCTAGCATGTTTAGTGTGACGGAAATTCGAACCATCGACCATCAGATGACAAGTCGAGCGCCCTAACTGCCTTTAATATATATTAGGAATCTATGAAGAGAAAATACGTAATTAAATAACCATTTGCAAACTTCTTGCAATGGCCAATTTATCTTTTCATTCCATGACATTCTCAAAGAGAGAAATACAGAGGAAAGAAAAGCATATATTTCACAAAATAATATACGTAAAAACGGCTGGTTTGGGTTGAGAAAATTTTTATGAAGAGGAGCGAACAACGTTTCGATCTTCTTCGGTCATCGTCATTTTCACATATATATTTTTCTCTACAAGTGGGTTTTCTCCTCATCACTAATTATTATTTCACAAAATTGTGCCAGCCAACACTTAAAACAATACATGTTCGAATAAATTTTTATTTTACTTAAATTATTAAAGTTCATCTTTTCATTCATTTTTTACTTTCGATTCCATGAATGAGGTCACACTAAAAATTATTAGCATTTATAGAAGAAACCATCTTCGACAAAAGCAGTTACTTTAAATAAACATGCAAAGCATTATTATTACATATTTACTTCAACTGTAGCATTTTTATAAACTTTAATATATCTACATGTATACATACACAAGTTAGATTTATGTTACGTGTTAAATGGACACGTCTGTTTATAAATTCACCTTATTAGTGATTTTAATTGCATAAGTAAACGAGTAAAACTATACCATAATAATGTGATCACCTAACAAATGATATTAAAGGTTACCAAGGAGAATTAACCAAACTCCGGTTCGTCTTTTTAGTGTTTAAAAGTGGTAAAATTGATACACTAGTATTTTAGAAACAATAATAAATGTGCCAATATTATATTTATGTTCGATGTCACGGACTTTAAAGTGAAAGTTACTTGAATTAAAAACATAATAAATCCTCTAAATATTTAACCAACCATCAACGAACACTCGGTTGAACAATACTATATTTAGGTAAACGGTTAATACACAACATAGTGTAATAACAGATACGTCATACATTACGTGAATTCGAAGTCGCCTTTTCTCCGAATGACGCATGTGGCCTAAACCCACTACAGCTATTTCACTTAAATAACATTAAAATCTATTCGGATGAACAAGCAATTGTTACAATTTAACACACTGGCTTTCTTGTAAGTTAATGCATAAGGATATAAAACATTGTAGAAGAAATGCAAAAAATGTATAAAAATACAAGAATTTTTGAAGCACAACAATTATTCACTGTCAATTTGAAATTTCATGTAATTTAAGAATCTGTAAACAACTGATAAATGATTTTATACCAACTTGAAAAGTCTCAGCGTTATACATATATTTACAATTCAATTTTTGATGGGTTTTTAGTTTTCATGTAATTTAAGAATCTGTAAACAACAACTGATAAATAATTTTATATCAACTTGAAAAGTCTCAACGTTATACATATATTTACAATTCAGTTTTTGATGGGGTTTTTTTTTTACATATACTTGTTTATAATTATGGCATACTCCAAAATGATCTATTAAATTTAATAAATCGGCTTAACTAGTCACATTTAGTGCTGTCAACTTCAATGGAAATTGCCAGCAAATGATTTCATACATGTAAAATACTTATATCTCTTAAAGTTTTTTCCTTTTAAATAATAACTTGTAAATAGTTTTAAAAACAACATTCCCAAAAACATATCTCACAATGGCTGGTTTGGGTATTAACACTTTTACCAAAATAAAGCAGTGAGCAACGTTCAGACCTTAGTACACTGTCCTCTTTATGTGGATGGTCAAAAGACAAGCCCAATATTACTGGATGTATAACCTTTTTTTTTTCCATCCCAAGTTGGTTAATAAATAACCTTTTTTTTTTCCATCCCAAGTTGGTTAATAAATAACTAAGAAACATGGATAATATGAGGAAGAAATAATATAACATCAAGAACTTTTAATGTGAACAAGGCACTTTCCTACAACTTAGGTACTTTCAGGACTTCCCAATCCCCAGCTACAAATACATGTTTAAATTAATTTTTATCAGTTACGATTTAAGGTGGTTCTAAAAAATTAGGAAATATGTCACTTACGGAAGAAGTTTCACAAAACAAAATTAAGGTGGAAAAGACTTCTCTCAATCTAAGAACTTCTTTGGTTCTTTTGTTTTCTATAATCCACTAATGTTCTGTTGGATCACTTTTGCCTTCATGATAAAACTTTATTATTAACTCACAATGCTTTGAAATGGTATGGTGTACATTTTTTATTCAAAGTTTCAATGAGATCACAAGTTGTTTAACTGTAACAATGGTACTGAAAAAAGGAATCAGCATGAATACTAAAAATATATCTGAAGCCTGATCTACAAATCAGTTCACCACTTGTAACTAAGTTACACTGTTTTGGGAGAATTCAACTCCTCATCTGTTACCTTGGACAAGGGAAAATCCAGAGAAATAGACTAAGTTTATTACAGTGATAGAATACATATTGTATGAACTGTGTTCCAAGTTGTCTTTCTGCTCATCACAGGGAACTTGTGTGTAAAGTATCTAAAAAATAACTTGGTAAATGCTTTAATCCTTTATCTAATGTACATGCTTCTCTCCAAAATGGACATTTCAGGCACTAATAATAAATATGACATCAATGTGGGAGTTATAAATTAAAAATTTCAAACAGTAATATAAAAGACAAGTTAATTATTAAAAGAGATAAGAAATAAATAAACATAATACTTTTAACTCTTAATTGTTAGTCTATCTAGAATAGTTTCAGGAATTATTTTTCTTTTGCTTTCCCTTCTGTTTTACTGTTTGAAAACAGAAAAATTATAACCTTTCCATTGCAGTTGTTCTAAATGTTTGCTTATATGAATATTGTTGTGTAAATTGTTCCCAAATTTGCTCTCTCACATACATTTTCTTTCTCATTTGCCTAATGTTATTTTCATGCCAGCTGAAATGTTTTTCAAGAACAATCCTACAGATTTAATCTTTTGACTTATAATAACTCAGTGACAAATGGTGAATCAAATGATAAATAGGCTTCAAGTTTATTTTTAGTATTTTAAAAACTCATTAATTTGGGAAAACAGATTATTATTGTCAAAGCAAAATATTCACCACATGCTGTATAAAAACATGTTATCTGTGGAGTTAATGAAGTTTTAAAAAGAACTTAAAATTTTACAAATACTTCATTCCCAATCATTTTAATCTTTAACACTGTAAATCTTATCCTGAAAATTGCATACACAAACCAAAATATTTTTCAGATACAAATTATAGTATTTCGTTGGTAGCATACCATGCTAGCACTGACAAATGTAAATACAAAAACCTCCGACTTTCAAATCTAAAAACAATTGTACTTTGTAAATGAGTATTTAATACTTAAGGAAGTAAGCTAGTATTCTCAGAAATATTCTCCATTTTCTTTAGATATAACATTTTTCCCATCAAACTGCAACTATGTAAACATTACACACACCTTTAATTTAAAACTGTGATATAGTTGTCACTTCATATTACCTAACTATAATGCAAAATATTTTCTTTACAAATATCACAGCAAATTTTGCCATATTCTAGACAATTTTATTGAGTGGTAATAAAGTTATCTTATGTGGTTTCTATGAAGGTCAAAATTATAAAGTCATAGCTAAGTGTAGTACTTGGAATTCCTTGAATAATGTTCTTGCAACCAAATTTATTACTGACAGATCCTATCTAATAACTCTAAACTATGAAACACCAAGTCCATCCACCCATGCTATCTAATAAAACAACTATTGTATTACCTTATCTGAAATGGCACCTTTATGAATGATATGCATACTTATAATCATTTTAGTAAACAAATAGAGATTTGCACACATTTGGTGTTTTTACAAGCTCACAAAAGAAAATTAATATCTAATTACAGGTTATCTTTGTCACAGAAAATAATTACAAAATGAGATAATTCACCATGAAAGAAACTTGATATGTAATTATAAATTTCAAGAGTGATTTAGAAAATGTAATAAACATGCAAAGTTGATTATGTCATACATAAAGGTCATACAAAGTGGAAATTTTGTGATCTGCTTTGTTGACATATTTTTGATTAAATGCAGAAACCAGAACCAAACAGGCTGAATAAAATTGGCATTTGAAGTATTATAGATGGAGAATAAATTACAAATCCATAATATGTAATAACAAGTAAAACAAAAAACACATCTCTTACACACCAAAAGCACAGAAGGATGAAAATTACTGAAAGCAGGTGTAACATCAATATCACCTGTAATAAGAATGGTCTTAAGTAACAATCTCGGATTGTGATTAGACTGGATTTCACATATCTAACAGGACCATAATAACTGATAGGAATATTATAAACTTGGTTTAGTCAATACACTGTTGACTATTATTTAAAAGATCAAAATAAGCTTAACCCTTTAATACCATCATGGATATTAGTATGTATCAAATGTTTTCTGCATAAAGTTACATTTAGTACCAGAAGGTGTACATTTTGGTTTAACACCTTATAACAACTAATTAAAAATCAATCATTAGGCTATTTTGTTCACATTATCAAAAAAAATCAAGAAAGGCATACAAAAATAATGTTTGGCATGTATTTTGTTTGCAGTGGTATCATCTAGGAAACATTAATTATGGTTATTTAATTATTTTATGTGACAAGCCACTGCTCATAGGTAATTGAGTTAATCATCCAGTTCTAAATACAAGTAGAATGAAATACTAAAATTAACAATTATCAATCAATTAAAATCATTAAAAAAAACCTCCTAAAACAATTTTCTCATCCATAAAAAGTGCAATTTTTTGTTTATATATACAGGAAAAATAAAAGACATAACTCACCAATTATACTTTTAGTCCATACAGGCACTCCAATAATCCTCTGTAAAAGAAAGTGAGTTTTTTTTATTTTACCATAAATCATATACAGAGAATTACACAAAATAATGAAATCACTTGCTCCATGTAATTTCAACAGGCAATAAGCCTTTTCTACATGTAAATACTGACAAACTGACATGAAGCATTATATGAAGTTTCTAGTCTGCGTGTACAGGGTTAGCTGAGAATGTATTACAAATACACTTTCAGTTTAGGAAATATTAACGTTCAATACAATACCTTCCTTTTTCTCACATAATAATTAGAATCTTACACCGAAATTGTGAAGGGCCTGGTGCCAAAGTTACCTAAATGAGGACTTTTCAGAAGGTACTCAAAGAAAGTCCATGTAGTGTTCACCTAAATGTAAAGGGTCATGCTCATGGTAGACTGTGCCCCCCCCTGCACCAGAAATACTCTTCACCCATTATCTAGATACACTGCTAAATTAAGCAAAAAGATGCTTTACAATCTGTAAGTGAATAGAACAGTTGGTGTAGAGTGGCTAAGACCATATTCAAATCAAGTACTTTTTTCCAGTACACAGTAGGAGGAAGGACACAACTATTTTCACTTCAAGCCAAGAAATCAGAAGAAAAATCAATTTCCATTTCTTAGATTCAATTGTATGGATCTAGTACACCCCATCACCAGGCTTCCTGGAAAACCAACATCCAGGCAGTGTTAAGAAGAGGGATGCAAGAGTAGCAGATAAATTCCAGTCCAGAACTGTCAAGATAAGAAATTTTTAATTCTGTCTACTGCAGAAGAAGAATACCTACCAACCACCTATGCAAGGTCTTATGTTGGCTGGTCCTATACCAATCCCTCAACAAATCACCCAGGACTGAAATGCAGTCACTGTAGGATGGGAGAAATTCAAGCAGTATCAAATATATTTCTTATGATCTACAGTAGGAGGAAAGTATTCACCATTTACACCAGCAGAACACAAATGCTCTCGTCTCAACTGAGTGAAATTGATCATGCTATGATCCACCACCCCAATGGCTAAAAACTGGTAAGCGACAAGCACTCATAAATTCCATTGAAAAAATGGAGGATACAGCAGAGTTCAGAAGAATGCAACATTATAAGACAGTGCCATGAGTGAATAAGAAAACCCTATTTCAAAAGCAAACCTGTTCCAATTTATTGAACCAGGATCAGAGGGATGAGCAGCAATCCTTACACTGCTTTACTCATGAGTCCAATTCGAGACACTGACAGCAAAAATATCAGATATGAGAAGTCCAAGAGTAAAGAGGAGCACAAAAAACCTTTTTAAGAACAGGTGGCACAATGAACATGTGGCCAAAGGTTCAAAAGTACAAAGGATAAGAGCATAAAGATTCTAATCAGGTAAAGGTATCAGATGAGGAAGACAAGTGAAAGGTGAGAAACAGGAGAGAAAAGAATGAAAGGGGTTGGTTGGTTGTTTGATTTGGTGTTTTATGACAAAGCAGCTAGACTGTATGTGCCAAACATCCTGTAAAAAGTTAAAATTAAATTTAGTAAAATTAAAAAAACGAAATTAAGGTAAAACAAAACAAAGTTTTATAAAAATAACATTAAGTACCATAAAACCAATGTTTACAACTTGTCTACAATATTAAGAGAAAAACTACAGTAATATAAGTTGTAAAGAACTTTCTGTAGCATAACTGTAATTCTCATAACTCACCAGGAAGACTAACAGGTAAGTATAAAAACCACCATCAGTCACCTGAAGTTTGCCTTTCGAGTCCTGATTCAGAGTTATTTAATATTATGGTCATTTTCAAAAAGTAAAGTAATAAAAGTTGAAAAGACTTGATGTAAAATTTTAATAACTTGATAAGATGACTAACAGATACTTTAAAGAGCAGCATTAGTCACCTGAAGTTGGCCTTTCCAGTCCTGGTTTCGAGTTGACGTTATGGCCATTTACTCATTTCATATTGAACTAAAAACCCTGATTCTTAAAAGGGAATCACAGTAAAAAAGATCTAATGTATAAATTAAAAAACTTAAATGGCAATAAAAAGATTAATAGCCTTTAAAAAACTAAAAACATTTCCAAGGTGGACAGTGTCACCATCACCAATAGCACTGTCTAACACGTTTAAAATAATGCCATGTTGAGAGTTGTAACAATGGCAGGAAAGTAAAATGTGGCTTATTTTGACCTGAGTGTCACACAGACTACACACTGGTGCAAGATGGCCAAAGTCCAATTTCGGGTTTTATTTGGAAAAGCTTGTTTTCATGTTGCTCACGCAAAGTTGATTCCCAACTGGCACTGAGCCAAGCCTTGAAAACAAGCTAGACTCCATGTATGAAACAGGCACAGTGGTGACAGTGCCAGAGCAGATAGATTTAGCTGTGATGTCAGTGATCTTGTTCTCCCGAGTGCCAATGTGGCCCGATATCTAGAGAAACTGGATAAAAGTAGATGTTAAAGAGAAATGGGCCAGTCAGTTTTCAATATCGGCAAGAGTAGAGTGTGAACTAACATGAAGCGATTCCAGGACCAGTTGAGAACTAAGCGAGTCAGTATAAATAGTGCAGTTTTAGTACTGCTTTGCTTTTATGTAATCCAGATCAAGAGAAATGGCATACAGTTCAGCAGTGAACACAGAAGCTGTTGAGGGGATTCTGTGCACAACCACCAAACCACAAAAAATCATGGCAAAGCCTACACAGTCACCTGATTTTGAACCATTTGTATAAACAAATGGAAGGATAGTTCAAAAGATGTTCAGCAGATAACAGACAGTATTTCCAATCAGAAGTGTGTGCTTTTCTCAGATGACTTAAAAATAGGCCACATTTGGGGACTATAAGAAGCCATGGTGTGATGGCTGGCCAGTGGATACAGCAATGTTATCCAAGGACAGACTCAATTATTCCAACTGCACCTGGACATGAAGGACAAAAGCAGCAATGGCAGATCATCTGTTTTGAAAAAGTATGGCCCACTGAGGAAGGAAAATGGGATGCTTTGGTAAGGAATGAAGTTTCAAAGCATATAATAAAGACAGTTTCAAATTGCAGAGGTGCAAAGAAGGTTAATAAAACTATGTATAAACTCTTAACTGGTGAATTGAGGAAAGACCCAGTGCAGAACCAAAATCCTTAATGACAACTGGTGTCTAGCATCTTTAAGGCTGGGTTTATGGCAGAACTATAGACCAGTGATCCATAATCAAGTTTCAATTGAATAAGAGCACAATATATCTTTTACATAGAGCATAGACCTGCTCCCCAAGTTGTGGAGGATAGGACACGGAAGATGTTCAGTGCTCTTGTACAATTGACTCATAGATGCTCGATGTGTGGTAAAAAGGTCAGCTTATGGTCAACGATAAGCCACAAGAACTTTGTTTAAGGGGCCACAGGCAGCACAACTTCACCAATATGGAGTTCAGGATCAGGGTGAATACCCCGTTGGCAGTAAAAGTGCATGCTAACAGTTTTAAAGAGAGAGAAGTTAAAATTGTTTGTTGTGGTCCACTTCAGTAAATGAGTGAGGTAAGTATCTAGCTACCACTCAATATACCTCATATTTTGCAACTGGCATGAGATGTGAAAATCACTGACATAAAGCCAATCTGCAACAGTGAGAGAGAGAGTAGTTCAATGATGGCATTAACCTCTATACTGAAAAGTGTGACACTCAAAATACAGCCCTGAGGGTTTCCAAGTTTCTGAAAAAAAGAACAGGAAAGTTTAGAACCTACACAAACTTGGAATCTCCTGTCCATTGAAAAAAATTTAATAAAAATGGGGAATTGACCAGGTAACTCGTACATATGGAGGTCTCACAAAATGCCATACTCCATGTTGTATTATAAGCCTTCTCAATGTCAAAGAATATTGATACAAAATGTTGTCATTTGAGAAAGACTTCTTTGATTGGCATTTCAAGTCAAATCAGGCAGTCCATGGTGGAGTGCTGACATCAGAACCCATACTGGGTGGGCAAGAAGAGGTTGTTTGATTCCAGGAACTGAACAAAACTAGTATTAACCATCCTCTCTATGGTCTTACAGAGACATCTCATCAAAGCAACTGGACAGTAGTTTAAAGGAACCTTAGGATCCTTCCAAGGTTACAGAAAGATAGGACAATAGACTGGTGCTAGGAATCAGAAAAACATTCTTTTGATAGATCTGGTTAAAAACAATCAGAAGAACAGCAAGAGAAGCAGGAAATAGATGGCACAGCATTTCACTATTTATATTATTAAATCCAACAGATGTACTGCCAGACTGATGAAGGGCCAGTTCAAGTTCCACTAGTGTAAAGGGAGAATTATAGTTACAGATACAATCAACTGGAAAGGAAAGAGGTTGTAATCAGAGAGCATATGTTCTACAGAGCAACCCTTCCTTTCAATAACAGCACCTACCCCAAGGGGATGATACCCATTAAAGTCCCATAGGATTAAAAATGGAGACAGCAACTGTTCAATGAGAGCATCAAGGTCTGATTGATCATATATCTCTCTAGCTGACATGTAGAAAGAAACACAGATAGCTACAGCCTCCAAGGGTGTGTTAAGTGGCAAAGACTGGGTGGGCACATACTGATTAACCAACAATTCTGCCCCTCCATGCACTTGTCCATCACACAGGCTTACATTTCTGTACAAAGAAAACTGTTGAAATGTGACTGTATTGGCAATTTCAGAAATGTTTCCTGTAAGGAGAGACATACAGGATGATAGAAAACAATCAATGTTTTGATGTCATCCAGATTAGAATATTAACCTCTACAGCTCCATTGCATCAAGGCAGCCATTTTTACTTATGTGTAAGTGAATTAGGTGGAGAACCCTTCTGTTTAGGACCACATCTTTTTTCTTTACTGTCTTTATTCGAGGGAGGTATATCATCCTTCATGGATTCTGTCCTAGGTCAACTGGACAGGTCTTTGCTGTTAGAAGAGGATTAAAGTGACTAAAAATGTCTACAAATGATTGTTTTGCATCTTGGGGTGAGAGAAGAAATTGTGTCTGAGGAAATGCCTGTACCCAGAATCAAAGGAAGTGAATTTTAGGAAATGTTGGAATGTATGTAAGGGACAGAGATGGGCACTGAAGTTGATTCATCAATTTTATTAACCATGTAGGTCAAAAGACTTTTCATTTGTTTTGAGAATGATTCTTTTGGAGGCACAGAGAAAACTGTCTACACTCCCACTGTAGTAGTGGAATGAAGTGCAGCAGCATACATCTGAGTTGAAGTGGTGGACAGCAACTTTCGAGCCTCAGGATAAGTAATGTTATAAATCATTTTCAAATACTGTACATTTAAAGCAAAAATGAAAGTAGATAGGTGAGAGCTGTTACAATTGATGCAATGAGGGTTTGTTTCACACTCACAGGCATCACGGTTCCTAGACATAAGCTCATTGCAGTGGACTATTTTTTTCACTATTTTAAGGTTTTGTTTGGCAAATCCATAATAAAAAAAAAGGAAATATTGGTGCCCACTGACCCCACTCACCATGAAGCCCTACAAGGGGATGTACTACAATGTCAAAAAAGGACACTGCAGTAATGCCAGGGTTTCGTGAACACTATACCCAAACACCAGCATCAGATACAATATCCACAACTCCTGTTGAGAACATCCAACACCAGTACTTGGTTGACCCTAGCCCAAATGGACAAGCCAATTGACCCAAGCAGGGCCACCCAAGGCTGCCCATCTACAGGAATTCAAGGGCAAAGTGGTGTGTTAGGATTGACCCCCTCAAACATCAGGATCCTCTCCTCCCCTTCATGAGTCACCATGCACAGCAAACACATGAATGGATGTTTAGATCCCATTGGAGGTAAACTGAAAGAACAGAACTTTCCCTGGGAAATCCCCTCACCATGTAGAGAAATCCACCTCAATGGGGAATGAGACGGGAAGTAAAAAAACAAAGGGTATAAGAATACCCCATAGCCTGCAATGGTGGAAACTGATAGACCATTTTCAAATAGTCAAGTAAAGAAAATCAAGAGTTAGAGAACAGTGGAGTGGGAAAATATGAAACCATGTTGCAGGGACCAATCCCAGAAAATGTGCATTTTCTCTAACAGTCATTCAGGGTAGGTCAGACCCAAATAAGAGGTTACTCATATAGCACATCCAGACTGCCTCACAGGAGACTAGATAGAATCCATGCAAAATGCTAAAATGTGGTAACAGTAAGATGAAATATGACAGATTGAGGTTGACAAAGTGGAAAAGGTAAGGAAGAGTGTGACTGAAGAAGGGTCATGGTCATGAACCACAGTTGAGTGGCAATTAGGAATCAGCACAAAGTTCTCTGCATCAATGAAAAAACACAGGAGAAAAGACACATAGGAAGATAAGAATAAAAGTAGAAGTTGGTGGAATCCTGACTGAAAGCATCTACTGCCAAAGCTAAAGGATGTGGAATTAGAGACTAAAAGAAGACCAGTTTGGTATGGAAATGGATAAAAATGCATCCACAAAACAAGTATCAAACCAGTGGCATAATCATTAAAAACTGGGGTAGCACAAGACCACTCTGTAGGTAGAATTCTGTACACTCTGTTTCATGATTTAGACCACCCAGGACATGACAGACAAGAATGGATTTGCTGAGAGTGGGTGCAGAAAAGAACATCCAATTTCTCAAAGCAAATAAATGTGAACAGATTTCCCCTGTTGAAATGGTTCAACTGCAAAAAGTTGCAACAAATTGATATAGAGAGAAGATCCGACTATATTCCAACAAGTTGCTGTCTCCTAAGAACCCATATATATTCCCTATTCCTTTAAGAAATGCATTCATGAACAGATGCAAATCTGAATGGGGAGGAGGCAGAGGAATTGCATCAAAGGTGTTGTCTCTGTTGAGTCAAACAAAATCAGCATGAAGGGAAGGAGAGAAGATCAGGTAATCCAAGGGATCTCAAATGAGATTCCACTGGCCATGCAACACCCACTGGAAACTACACATATATATTCATGTTCCTAGGAAATAAGAGCTTCTATGGATGCCTACGTCCTCAAAGATAGACAGAATCTTGTATTCAAGAAGAAAAGTAGAAGCTATGATTTTCAAAACTAATGTCTCTACTGACCTCAAAACAAGAGAAGACTGAGCCCCACTGAGGAAAGTGTTTGAAAACATCCACAAATGAATCAGATACTGTGTGGGATTGAGGAAGAACTTCTCCAGTTCAACTAATCATTTCACCCAGGCAGTCTACCTCCAACAGAAGAAAAGAAAATGTGTACGAGAGAGGTTTATTTGGATAGAGCCAAAAGTAGTGATAGAACAGCAAATTTGGTCGTGAAGATAGCAGGTAAAGGCTCTTACCACACCACAGATGACAAAAGTGCTGATACAAAACCAAAAGAAATAGCACAGAATTACAAAACTGTATCTGCATGAACAAAATAGAAGGAAATGTCTAGAGGCAGAAGAGTTGGGAGTATGAAACTAAGCATCTGAGATATCATCTTCTGTCATCTAGAGGCACAGAATGAACAACCACAGTGAACCAAAAAAAAAGCTGATGATGCAGTTGAGGCTCCACAGGTCAGCAGTAGGATGCCTAGTAAAGAGCAACATGCAAACATAGTAAGTTATCACAAACTGTGGACTCATGAAAAGTGTTAAAAGATTAACCAAGTTGGATCAAAATTAATGCTTTTTTTCCATTAAACAGGCCTGCTTTTATACAAAAACTGCAATAGGAAAAGTATAATACGTGTATCCCATTACTGTATGATTCTAACTGCATGAGATTTGGGTATTCTTTAATAGACTTAATTAAACCATTCTAACAAGAGACAAAATAATAAAATTTCAAGCACATCTAAAGAAAGAGACCAAGATTTTCTTAAGGTTTACACATAACTTATTTTTTATCTTGATTGTTAGATCTTAAAATAAGAATGGTTCTAAAACACTGCAAAAGCTATGCCAAATTTGCAAAAGCTTTTTGTCAGCTACCTTACCCTGCCAAATCCTTTTTGTTTGTTAAGGCATATTACTGAAACTAGACTTTGGCACAACTTTTCTGTCCCAACATTCCTACTGAAGTTCTGAAAGATTCTTACTGCAGAATATATATATATATATATATGTGTGTGTGTGTGTGTGTGTGTGTGTGTGTGTGTGTGTGTGTGTGTGTGTGTGTGTGTGTGTGTGTGTGTGTGTGTGTGTGTGTGTGTGTGTGTTGTGTGTGTGTTTGTTGTGTGTGTGTGTGTGTTGTGTGTGTGTTGTGTTGTGTGTGTGTGTGTGTGTGTGTGTGTGTGTGTGTGTGTGTGTGTGTGTGTGTGTGTGTGTGTGTGTGTGTGTGTGTGTGTGTGTGTGTGTGTGTGTGTGTGTGTGTGTGTGTGTGTGTGTGTGTGTGTGTGTGTGTGTGTGGTGTGTGTGTGTTGTGTGTGTGTGGTGTGTGTGTGTGTGTGTGTGTGTGTGTGTGTGTGTGTGTGTGTGTGTGTGTGTGTGTGTGTGTGTGTGTGTGTGTGTGTGTGTGTGTGTGTGTGTGTGTGTGTGTGTGTGTGTGTGTGTGTGATGTGTGTGTGTGTGTGTGTGTGTGTGTGTGTGTGTGTGTGTGTGTGTGTGTGTGTGTGTGTGTGTGTGTGTGTGTGTGTGTGTGTGTGTGTGTGGTGAGTGTGTGTGTGTGTCGTGTGTGTGTGTGTGTGTGTGTGTTCGTGTGTGTGTGTGTGTGTGTGTGTGTGTGTGTGTGTGTGTGTGTGTGTGTGTGTGTGTGTGTGTGTGTGTGTGTGTGTGTGTGTGTGTGTGTGTGTGTGTGTGTGTGTGTGTGTGTGTGTGTGTGTGTGTGTGTGTGTGTGTGTGTGTGTGTGTGTGTGTGTGTGTGTGTGGTGTGTGTGTGTGTGTGTGTGGTGTGTGTGTGTGTGTGTGTGTGTGTGTGGTGTGTGTGTGTGTGTGTGGTGTGTGTGTGTGTGTGTGTGTGTGTGTGTGTGTTGTGTGTGTGTGTGTGTGTGTGTGTGTGTGTGTGTGTGTGTGTGTGTTTAATATTAAGCCACTGCAAAACTGCGTAAGTGTACAACAATATCTCTTTCTTGCTAAACTTCAGTACCAGAAGTTTTCTGGGAAAGATCTAACAAACTTTTAACAAGAGAAGTTAGTATGAGCTCACTTACTGATTTATCTGTGACCAAAGCAGTACATACAGTTAATTTTCTTGAATAACATTTGAAATAAATTCATTACCAATGAATTACACTTTTAGTTGTATGGTACAGTTCTGTGTTAACAGCAGCTTAATGCTTTTTAACACTTTTAGGACATAGTTTTTAATATTTTGTCTAATTCCTAAACATATATGCATAAACTGCACATGTAGAAGTTTTGATGCATGCTTCATTTCATAACTATAAGTAATTTCCAATAAACAAATATATCTAAATATGTTTCCAGTGCTGCACTTCAAAATAATTTTCTATAAACTACAAATTCATAGAACAGGTTATAATTTCAGGGGCTGCTCTGGTTTACCATTTTTAATATTAATTTGTTGTTGTTTTTTCTAATATGTAGAGTAAGGAGTATTCTTCAAGTTATAAATATGTTTTAATCTTTTTAAATGGCTTTATATTGTTTGAGTTTTCATGCTGTTGTGTCAATCTTGTATTAACTGTTTTAACTCTTAACTCTTTGACATTATCTTTCCAGTTGTCAATCAGTTTCTTTAACATTAAGTTCCATCAAAATGACTTGTTCACTTTTCTACCTTTGACTTTCATCCTTCTTTTAATTTATGTACGTTTTCTTTCAGAATATGGAACTTAAAAAGCTTTAAGTCTAAATTACTTTTTAAATCTTGAAACATTTTTGTGCAAATTCCCAAAAATTTGTCAGCATAAAATCCTGTACATAGATAGTTATTTTGCATTTAAGTACTTCAAACAACTAAAGAAGCCAGTACAAATTTCTAACCACCTTCTGACAAAAAACAGTGTAATTTCAAAAATTGTCACCATGTTGACTTTCAAAATTTTGTTTTATGAAACTAAAACTGTTATTATAAAAGCAAGTTTATAATTGTGAATCAATATTAATTATGACTACTGTGCTGGAAAACACAGACAAGCACTACAAAAACGAAGCTTATTGAACAGACTTCTTCCATTAAATAAAAACAAAAAAACAGATTCTACTGAAATATTTGAGATGTAAACAACTGGAATTGTCAAATGAAAAATGCATTAAAAGTCATCAAGTAATATATAAATATTACATACACAGTGAAATATTTTTAATTTCCAAATGAAGAGTTGGTGGAAAACTTACCTCAAAGTTACTACACTACAGTTACCCAAAATGTCCCTCAATACAGAGAGATCCACGTATTAAATGTAAAAACTGAGCGTGAGAAAGATTCCTATCACCACATTAATGTGAAGAACACCAGGAACATGCAGAAAAAAGCAAGTACTACCACTATCAAAGCCAGGTATAAACTCACCTGAAGGCAAATGACTCATTACAAATCCTCAGGATATATGTAACTGAGTTACTTGTCTAAAATTCACAGCAGGTAGTTTCAAAGTGACCTTGTTTTGAGTTTTTTACTCATTTAAAACAAATTAAACATGTACAAAACCCTGCACAGACAACAGAACAACATTTACTGGAACTCATTACACATGCTATTCATGTGTAACAGCTCTGCTGAGAGTAACAGTATATGTTAAAAGCACTTTGAAACAGTTTCACTTGGAAAGTTAACTTATAATGTAGTAGTAATTACACTTTTACAAATCTAAAATAATGATTTACAAAAAGTGTAACATGGTACAACATGAGTAAACAATTACATATATTATGTATGTATGTAAATATTTTTTTCACAGTATGGCACAAAAGAACAGAAATATGACCCATTTAAAAATAAAACTTATAATCTTTGGTTTTGCTTTAGTCTTCCACAAGAGGTTACAGAAAATGCAGTCTTTAAATGATAGTTCTTAACATCTATTCCTATTATGTAGCAACAAAATTATTAAAAAATGTGCTAAAGGTAAAGGGGTATAATGTAGAATGTACATGCAAGCACAGATATGAACCAAGAACATTAGGATGGTGACAGATAACCACTGAATCTGCTGGCAGCAACATTAGTTTAAAATTTTAAATGAAATTATATCTACTGAAAAAAATCAAAATTAAGTAAAAATTAAGGATACACAATGAGATAATAAAATATAGTACTTTGTATAAATTGTTTTGATATTTCAAGCAACACTAAAACAACAAAATTTATTGTTGTAAACCTAAATGAAGAACTTTTCAAACTAATTTTATAAGGCAAAGGGTTCATGTTACTATGCAAGAGAAAAAAAGAAAATCAGATTTATTGCATGGATAGTTTTATTTAAAAAAAATAATATTATTAATGAATCATAGTCCCTTCCCACTCAGTAATAAACTACATACATGGTGTCCAAATATTATAGATACATTACTGATTTAAAATACAAAATACAATGACACCTGTGGTGGATCCATCAGTTAAAAATTTTATAAAGTAGTAATTCTAACAGTTTCAAGAGTCAGAGGGCATGTCACACAAGATAGTAAACATCACTTCTGCTGACTTTTTGTTCTGAGGTCATGCGACTGACATCATCTACAAAACAAAATTCTGAAAGCAAAAATCTGCTAAAGAACTAGGTTGAATTTAGGTTTCTAAAATTTACTCCTACACAGTAAAACCTATCTAAGAAGTAATTGCACAGGACTGAGTAAAATTTCTGGCTTAGGCAGGTTTTCCAGCTTAAACACTGAATATACATTACCTTAATTATATACAATTTCTGAACGGAACATTATACTTGCTTGACTAAAGAGAAGTAAGAGATTTGTAAATAAGTTCCTTATACTGTTTATGCTATATTTATTACAACAAGAACAAAAACAGACATTCAAAATATACACAAGTACATAAAATCTTAATCAAATTTATTTAAAGGAAATGTCCAATTTCAACTGTTTCATTTTTCATGGGTTTTCTATACAGTTAAAAGAGAACATCAATTCTATGACCTTTTCACGAAGTTCATTTTCCCCCTTCATTTTTGCATACAATTTGATAGTGTTAATATAAAGTAACACTTGCAATGAAGTAGAAATTTCTATTCCATCACTATCTTTTCCATTTTGTTCATCTTCTGACCCTCTCACACTGTTACCATCTTGTGATTCTATTATAGATTTTAAATCAATTTCATCAGTTTCTGTTGAAACATTCTTGTCAATGTTTCACAAAACTTTCCACGTTCACAGAATCATCTGCATTAATCTTCTCAATCGGTTTGGATTACACTGGAATCATCATGACAAACAACTTCTCCACAATCTTCACCATTATCAAGAATAAATCCACAGTTTTGAAAGCACTTTATTATGCATTTCATTGAATGACTTAAAAATGCAATTGCATCTAACACAATTTTCATCAGTTGTCCATGTTTGCTATATGCTGAAGCATCAATTCTCTGTATTTCAATTTTATACACTGTATAATTCCATTATCTAATGGCTGTAAAACTGATGTTGTACACATTGAGGTAGAAAGACTAAAACATTTTAAAATTGAACTTTTGGGTGACAAGTTGCATTATCTAGGAAAAGTATAATATTCCTATTTTCTTGTTCCATTTTCACTTTTACCTACTACTCATGGTTTATCTAGTTTTCCATCAGCAAATGCAACCAAAAGCATAGTCAATCATTCTTTCGAATAGCCACTTCTGGAATAATGATGGCAGAAAAAAGAACAGAATATATTTAACCATTACTTACTGTAACAAAATGTCAGAGAATTTATTAATACTTAAAGAAATTATTAATTAAATAAGAAATTATCAAAAATGTTTTTTCTGCCTTACTCGGGTTCTAAAATTACTTGTTGATAGATGAGGTAGGCGAAAGATTGTATTTTTGAATTTTGCACAAAGCTACACGATGGCTATCTGCACCAGGTGAAAGACAGCTTTGCACACATGTTATGCAGGTTTTGACATATAGAGGGCCTTTTATAATAGAAATCTTAGGATAATGCTGCAAAAGTTTAATCTAGCTCCCTGCAAATGAATGTCTGTACTTTCTCTACAGATAAACTGAACTAATTTCCTGAGATGTCTTACCAAAAGTATTTTTGATTATAAAAATTTCTGCAGTCACTACCTTGATCACATATGCATCCTAGCAACTCTAATAATTCAGTAACAAGAAATAAAACTGTTAAAAGAAATTTCATGACTGTAGAGGAACCCATATTGTAGTAGTGTTCTGTATTAACAACCTTTAAAACTGGAAAAATATTCTAAGGAAAGTGGGAAAACCAGTGAACTAGTGTTTATAATCACTTGATTCTATAAAAACAACTAAAAAAGATCGCTTGTGCTATTGTCCTAAAGGCATAAGGAATTTTAGTGAGGCCCAAATTCTTAAAAGAGAAAGAACCATCTATGCTATGTGAGAAAGAGAGATGAGTAAAAGTGATTCTTTTTCCATATTGAGCTGGATGGGAGTCAACAGAGCCGAAGTAAAGACAAGTTGAAAAATAAAAAATACCCAGACTGATGACATATAGAAGTTACAGTTTTCTGAGACTTAAAAAAAGTATTTCTAATAGATACTCATCTCAACTCACAAGATCAGCTATTCTCATTTGGTGCTATCCTATAACTGCAAACATTTTTATTAATGCATCCCACAAGCTTTACGCCCTCCCTCCCCTCTAATGTGGTCATCCTGGATCTGTTTAATATGCAGCAACTGCAGAAAAAGAATATGTGAGACACAAAGCTTTATCAGTTTTGTATTATGAGTAATCATCACTACTCAATTCAACAAAATTTACATGACAGGCTATTTGCAGGAGGAGGGCACTGCATTAAGTAACATCAGTCTATATACAATGCGTACACCTCTCAACTTCAATTAACAGGCTCTGGTTGCAGGATAAAAGCACATTATTTATTGTGTGAACACCTCAATTCTAATGAGGAAGCTCTGCTTGCTGGAAATGGGCAGTCATTTATTGTGCAGATGCCTGAGATCTCTTCTAAATTTAATGTGCTCAGGATGCAGGAAGAAAAGATGTGGAATGAATTATGTATCTGAAATACATGTGGGGTGAAATCCACATTACATTAATAGTACCATTGCTGCCAAAGAAGTATGAAGAAACACCTCTTTGGCACCAGCTTTTTCCATGACAGCCCATGGAATATGTACAGTCTGAACAGAACAATAAAATGGATACAAACGTATATACAGACATGCACATCATAAAGAGTATTCTGCAAGATCACTGGAGGTATCCATTTCACAATGGGCTCATGTGGAGTCAAGGCAGAGGGTATAAGCTCTTTCATTATCATGGGTCAAGGTAAATTTTTGATAAGTTTACCTTGGGATGTAATACTTGTCACCTTGTGGGATCCTGTGTAGTGAAAGAGAAGCTCTACAAAAAGATGTACGTCCTTTTCAGATACAGTGGAGTGACTAAAGAATAATATCTTGTAAGTGCTGAAAACCATCAAAAGATAAAACAGCCAGAAAGTGTAGAGAAGAAAATAAATGTGTGGAGAGAGTTCACAACCCTGCCTGAAAGAGCTCATCCAAAGGTCTTTGAAGAAAATACACAGGAGAACAAAAAAGGTGATGAATAAAATAAAAAAAAGGGAAATAATCTGTAAGCAATCACATTCCCAGATGAGCACGTGAATGAAGAAGTTGATGGACCTATCCTACAATGCGAGAAGAAGAAAGAGGTCCATAGAAAAAGAAGGGAACAGAAAGAATAAAGAAAAAAAGGCTTCAAATATCAAGCAGATCAAAGTCAAGGCAGTCAAATATGTGCCAACAATATGCTCCAAGGAAAGTAGTATGTAAATTTAGGGCCCAAAAGGAGGATCCAAATAGGGAAGTACAGATAAAGAAAAAGGCAAGACCAATGCCAGCTGAAAATTCAATACCACAGCTTAAGAATAAGAGAGGAAACTAGAAGTTGAGAATGATGGCAAAATGATCCATAATAAACATGTTACTCCATATATAAGCCCCACAAAACATCTGAGGGTGCAGAGATTATTCCATTGATAGAATATGGAATGGCTGAAAGAGGTGTCCCACCAAAAAGATTTCAGCTCTTCGCAAAGTATGCAAATGGTTTCAGAAATTTATGGTTTATGCCTCAAACAAAAACACCCTGTAATAATAGACATAACAATGGTTGCAACAAAACCAACTAAATCATGGCTGAGATACAAAAACAGTGAAAGCAAGTCAAAATAGAGACAGAAGACACACAATTTAAAACTGCAGACAAAAACAAAGAATAGTGACAATACCAGAACTTTCAGGGTTGTAAAGAAGAACTACGGTGGAAAAGGAGCGAAGATAAAGACAAGTAGGTTTCAGGAAAGAAAAAGACAAATAAAGAATGACAGAAAAATAATACAGATACAGAAGATTTTGATTAAGGAAAGGTAGAAGAGTCATGATTTTAGGCAACACCAAAGAAGTCACAAATATGTGAAAGACAAAATCAATATAAATTTGGGACAGAAGGCAGCCCAAAAGGTATAACAACTCAATCATAACTGATCTACAAGAAAAGAAAAAGATAGAAAGTTACATACCTGATTTTCAGATGTAGAAAAAAGAAAAGATCAAGGGACCTGTTTCTCATCAGTGAGAGGATAGACATAATCAAAGGCGAGAGGTGGAAGAGCAGCCCAAACTTGTCAAGAGATAAACTCACAGAAGGCAATGAAACAGAAATATGACAAACCTGAATAAGAGAAAAAGAGGGTTAAAAAAAAATAACCAAACACCTACAATGAAACAAAACTATGACTAACCTGAATCGAAGGAAGTATAAAAAAGGAAACCAACAACCTGACACATGATAACAGTAATATTATGGTTGACAAATATCATCAGTAAACTTGTGTTATATCATGATTCAACACAGCTCTATAAAATGTGTGAGATTTCATATTTCCATGATCTTTATAGTGCTGCACCATGGATTAAAATCTGAGAACTGTAGCATTCCAGACTTTTCATCCATTAAGTGAGATAAAAGAACAGCTACAATTATCAGCTCTTGGAAGAGGTAAAATGCTTTTGGTTGCAATAATACTGTTGGAAAGAATGTTTGAAGATATATGCTCGAGTCTCAGAAGGTTTTTCTGCATTTGTTATTTTAAGTACCCAAATGTAAACTAAGTTGCAAAGAGCTAGATGGAGTGAAAATACAACAACAAAATTAATATTGCATTAACTTAAGAAAACAGTTAATCAAAGTGAATATAAATTAATAGAAAACAAAAAAAACTTGTCTGAACACAAGCATTTCTAAGAAAAGAATGAGCCCAGAATCATATGCTAGTACTTACAAGGGTAACTACAAATGTGGCTGTGTCATCTTCTTATTCTAAACATTATGATGACTGCATCATAGAAAGTTCGCCACATGTAATATTAAGAGATTTTTCGAGGTCTATAGAATTTGGAGAAAATTTTATGACAGTCATACAAATAATAACTCCCAGTGTCTATGTTACTGTATTTCTCACATATGAATGAATCTTCTCCAAAATTAGTGTGAAAGTTCATCAAGTCTATGTAGGGGAACATAGAAATTTTCAGTTTTGCATTTTATGTTTTGCAGTTTTTATGGACATTTCTGTGTTCATTACTACTATTACACTCCATGTATATGGAGCTTTACCAAATTTGGTATGGAGGTTCATTGGGCCCATGGGGAAATATATACAAATTTTCAGTTTTGTACTTTTTAGCAATACTCATCTCCCGTGTATGGATTTTTTTACCAAATTTGGTATGAAAGTTCAATGGGTCCACAGCAAATATCAACATATACATTTTCAGTTTTGAATTTTGCAGTTTTTATGGGCATTTTTTTTGTTGTTGTTTTTTCACCACTAAACCTCCCTGCTGTGGATCTTAACCATATTTGGCATAAAGGTTTGTTAAGTCCATATGGAGATACATCCAATTTTTTGATCTCCATGTCTTATACTTCACAGTTTTCATGTCTTTTACTTCGCAGTTTTTGCACATTTTTAGAATTACATGTAAGGGAAACAAATTTTCATATCTTAAGATAACCTTTTATTAATCATGAATTTACACAACTTTTATTTAGGAGATGGGTACTCCAACTATCATCTTTATATAATGACATTGAAAAGTTAATAAACCATGTTATTTCTATTTGGAATTATCTGTCAGACATTAAAATAAAAATCCTCTGAGTCCACTTGAAGTCTTGTTCCAAACGTATTAAGATCTAAAAATGCAGTCACATTCAAACTTCCTCTTTATTAACCTGAAGATGACCTAGGAAGGTCGAAATGTTGTTCTCTCCTTATCAATAAAAAAAGTGTCAATACCCATACCATCCACTCTGAGTTTCAAAATCCATGTTTGTTTTTCATGTCATCACATTATAGTAAATTCACTCTAGTCATACAATAAATATAATCACTTCAGTGGGTTGTAAAGTTGAAGTAATAACTGATTGTATCATTACTATATTAAATAATCTTTAAATATTGTTTATGAGTGTCATTATTATAGTAACTTTGGTATACTGTAAGCAAGACCCTAAAACTATATTTTAAAATCAATCATATACCTAACAGTTTGAAAAATTATATGTACATATTTCAAACAAACAATTTTTTTCATAGAAAAACATGAAAAATTGTTAAACAGGAAATTTCTTCTATATTGTTTCAATATGTAATTTTTGTTACAATAACAGAGTTGCTAAAAGTGACCAAAGAACCATCTATGTTTATACTAGCTGCATTAACAACACAAAAAGAGTATATTATTTTCTAATGTTATTTTATTGTCCTAATTTGGTATATAATCAATTAAAACTCATGTTTCACTTGTGATAACAATCAACACAAAAGTATTTTTACATTTCAATATTACACTAAAGAACTGCATAAAATATAGTGTTAACTTTAAATAAAATTCTTAAACTTCCAATTTGGAAATGATTTGTTTTAATTCAAATATGATAAGAAGTACATGGCTGTATCAAATATCTGTTTATGACATATCACTTACTACTTATGATCACAAATGCAGTAAGCTTTCTGCTGAGTGTAGGGTATTTATTTTCATTAAGTACCAGTACTGTAAAAACATTTTTTTTTTAAACTAGCTCATGTTAAATGTAATACGCTAAGACTATCTTGCACACCAACTCTTGAGAAAAGTTAAAAAAAAAATAAAAAAAATCCAGAACTTATTGATTCTCCTTTCACAATCCAGAAAAGTGATGGATTTCACTACTGCCAACAATGATTCATTCCACAGTGCAATGAAATTGTTAGAAAAATAAAATTATCTTAAATGGAGCTTAGCCAGTCTTTTTCAAATTAATATTTTAATCAGGAGCCATTATCCTATCAATTCCACTAGATAATCTTATAAATAAAAAAACTAATCTGACTTTTTATTTACTAAAAAAAATAAATCATATTAATCTATCTCCATAAGATAAACCTTCCAAAGTGGAATACAATATTTCAAATGAGCTCTAACTAGTGGTTTACACAGAGGTTTAATCACGTCTTTTAACTTGCAATCAAAATACCAAAAAACATACTGAGATTCTGTTAGCTATATTACCAGCAACAGCACACACAGCTTCAATAGTTTGCATGAATTATCCACCACAGTATATCACAAGATACTTTTCTCACAGTCAAGCTGCTAACAGGGTTTCCATCTGTATCAAATATGTGATCCAAATTATAACTCAAATGTATAATCTTACACTATAATTAATGATCATCTACCTGCCAAATATTCATCCAGTTAACAAATTAATCCAAATTATTCTACATTCTTCATTACTACTAGAAATATTCAAGAGTTTGTCATCCACAAACTTTACTAATTTACCATTATTCTTCACTATTACTAAGACTTAAAAGGGAGGAGGGGGCACTGACATTTGAGAGACCACACTAATAACAATCTTGCTTGATTGAACTCTTTTCATCACAATGTGTTCCATTCTCTTATCCAGCTATCATAAAATCCAATGTGCTGGTCTTTTCCCAACCAACATGATTTTATTAGCTAATGTTTTGAATAAGTAACTCTCTCTTAAAAAAATATAGCTGATCAGTAAGGGAGGACTGTTAACTCCTAAGTTTTTTTAAATGTTTTAAAAAACAAAAAAAATTAATACATACAATTCTTATTGTAACTTAATTTTCATGTACCAGGAATCATTCTAGTAATCTGCCTCTGTTCCCTTTACAATATGTTGAAGTCCATTCAGAGGAAAATAAATCAACACTACCTACAGTACTTTAAATGAGGTAATACCAGTCTTATATCAGATAATAATTATCTGCTTAATGTTAACTTGATTCTTGCTATGAAAAAAAAGAGCTGAACCTTTTTTTTCACCAATGCAAATACTTACAAGAACACTTGAAGGTATAATCAACAATCACATCAAGTAAATACTCTTCTCCACTCGTAGTAGTACTTTTCATCAGCTTAACTTTATCACCTGATATTAAAGGTTTTTCACATATCTTTAATACAATTTAGTCACCTAGGAAATAATACTGCATAATAAAGATATCCAACCACTCATGTAAGATATAAACATCAAGAAACTTTAATTCTAAGATATTATCAACTGAAAAAACAAAACTCCATTTATCACCATAGTCTGTATCACTTATCCACTCACTAAGATGTTCTCACTAAGTCTTCTCTCCACTTTTTGACTTTTCAATAAATTCCGCAAGTATCTCACAAGTTGATATTTTGCAACACATCATATAAATCTACTGAAGTTCATAATAAACAATATCAACCAAAATGCCCTTATCTGAAATTGCAGAGGCCATATGAAAATAAAGAAAAAATGTATGCTGATGATCATTACTTAAATGCTACTTTTCTGAACAACCTCTGATAAATGAATCCCACACTATGCCAACAATTAAATGTTAAACTAATATCATTAAAGACTTTCCCAAATCTCCCCCAACTCCTTTTATTTTATATTTGGAAATGCTTTATAAAAACCAACCAATAATCAGTAATTTACTTCTTGTGAAAAATCATCTGAAAACTAACAGTTAAAAGCTCCATTATTTCCATAAGCTGCAAGACTTTAAAATGAATCTCATCAGGACTAAAAGCTTTATACACTACAGTTTCAATTTTTTGTTTTATGCAAGGATCAAACTAATACCTACAGTAGAGGAAAATTATTTTTAAATTTGAGCAGTTTAGAACCAGTTAGTGTAAAATTTACTTTACTAAAACTAAAAACAAAAGTTAAGGTAAAACTTGTACATTTTTGTTACTGAGCTATTTATTTACAATAGTAAAAAAATCAGACATAACTCACTTAAGTTACCGTCTAACATCCAGTTTCCAAGAATCCACTATCCAACATTCCAAATCCAAGGACTAAAAGTAAAGACGATGAATTGCATTACGAGTAAGTAGAACTGTTAGTTTCAGAACACACCACGTGTATTTACATACTCTCACAATGATAAATTGTTAAATTTAGTTAATTCATATTTTACATTATTGCGTTAGGCCACAATTAAGAATTCATTGTCATCTAAATAACAATACTTTGAAGTTGCTGCTCACAAATTTTATTGATTACCTTAAGCCTAGTACTTTAACTATAACACTACCAACGCTGTGGTGTAAATGTTAATATTATTGATGACTATAACACCACTCACTATCCGCCCATATTCGTCAAAGTGAAGCCACTAGTGACGCTTAAACGCAGCATTGTTATATTATTAATATCATCATATATCACTGTCACGCCACATTCACCGAGAATAATTAAGATATTTGTTTTAAAATATTTACTTTATATTTATTTTAATATTAATCTGGAAAAAAATTGTTTCAGACACTTACAACACAATATAAACATTTATGCTCAATTTGGAGAGCTTCATTAATCGATATCTACTCTTCTCAACCAATTTATTTTAGTGTAACCGATTGTTTTCAAACTGAATTGGAATTGGGCGGAAAACAAACTCCCATATGTTATACAATTAAAGGAAATCGGTTGTCTCTTTTGTTAATTTTATGAAAGTTACTATATGTGGCATTTACTTCTTGTTTGATAAAGGTGGTAATAATGCCTTTAGATAACTACATATAGATTGTATCATGTGTATTTGCTTCATCAAAACTTTTTCTCGAATTAAATATGTTCATTCAAAGTTTACAACTAATTTGATTTCATCAATTTTCTAACCGTATGTTTTCAATTCTAATTTCAACATTATTCAGTAACGCACCATCAAGCCACGTTCGTATTATGCCTTGCGAGTTTTTCTTTTTTACAGATTATTATTCGAATGTTGTTCCTTAATGGCTCAGTATCAGGGTTTGATTCCTTTGGTGGACATAGCGTTGCGCAGCTTTTCGCTTGAACAAACAGTTATTCAAATACTCGATGTAATGTCACTCAATGCTTAGTTCTTGAAAACTGGCTAAGCTAAATTATTTTTGTAAGAGTTGGTGATCATATTATTGTACAGTATTATGAGGTAAATATCTTTCACCTCGTATTAAGGAGTGTATTTGTTATCCCATTAGCAATACTGTGTGTGTGTGTGTTTTTCTTACAGCAAAGCTACATCGGGCTATCTCTTGAGTCTACCGAGAAGAATCGAATCCCTGATTTTAGCGTTTTAAATTCGTAGAATTACCACTGTACTAGCAGGGGACGAGCATGTAGATATATATAAAGAGGAATACCATTTAAGAAACCGTTTAACTGTATATTACAATCTTTATTTTTAGGAAAGTAATTCGTAATTTATATGCCAGCTAAAAGTTGTATTATGTTAATATAGACTTAGGATTAGTAACGCCTCCTAAAGTGCCATTTTTTCAGTCATAAAAAATTTCATCAACTGCTAAAAGATGTGTCTAATTACACATCTTCCTTGCTACGAGTCCCCTGCTGGAACAACGGTAAGACTACAGATGTACAACGTTAAAATCAGGGAATTCAATTACCCTCGGTAGACACAGCAGATAGCCGGATATGCCTTTTCCAATGGAAAAACACACAAAATACGCACATGCTTACTGTGAATTATCTAGTTAAAAACCAGCTTTAAACTGAATGAAACACGGGGTATTGTAGATCTTTACAGTAAAATATTTTGATATGCTAATAAGCGTTACTACGGAAGAATTCACTACTTATTTTTAGATTTTAAAATGTTTCTAAGATTAATTTTTAACAAAATAAAAGAAGGATTGTTTGTTTTCTACCGACTTTGCTAACTGTGTATCAGAGGCAGCTTACATTCCCCAATTTCTTAATATTTTCGGCCTCCCTCAAAACAGTCTTGCCTGACCATGCTTGAAAGTATCCTTTCTTTATAAACCAGCCTTTGGCCTTTTACTGTCCTCCGCGCGTTACTCCTCAGACCCCTAAAACATTTCAAGCTGACATCAAGTTTTTCTCGCACATTTGATTGGTTTGTTTTGAATTTCACGCAAAGCTAGACGAGGGCTATCTGCGCTAGCGCGCTCATGTGTATGTTTTTTTTCTTATAGCAAAGCCACATCAGAATATCTGCTGAGCTCACCGAGGGGAATCGAACCCCTGATTTAAACGTTGTAAATCCGTAAACTTACTGCTGTACTAGCGGGTGGCTATCTGCGATAGCCGTCCCTAATTTCGCAGTTTAAGATTATGGAGAAGGCAGCTAATCATCACTATCCACCGCCAACTCTTGGGTTTCTCTTTCAACAACGAATAGTGGGATTAACCGTGACATTATAACGCTCCCACGGGTGAAAGGGCGAGCATGTTTGGTGCGACGGGGATTTGAATCCGTGACCCTCAGATTACGAGTCGAGTGCCTTTACCACCAGGCCATACTATATTATAAACTAGTTGGAATACCCTTCCTCTGTACTAAAGTTATTTAAATTCATGATTAATGAAATGTTTTCTAAGGGCAAGGCCCAGTATGGCCAGGTGGGTTAAGGCGTTCGACTCGTAATCTGAGGGTCGCGGGTTCGAATTCCTGTCGCACCAAACATGATCACCCTTTCAGCCGTGAGGCGTTAAATTTGTAACTAAAATCCGTTAAAGTTTCAGATAAATAACTAAAATTATCGATTTTTGATAGATAGTTAAGACAGAGCATTCATTTTGAGTTGATGGGCAGCAGTTAACTTAATAAAGATACCATCTCAAGCTTATGGGATTTTCAGATTATTTAATGATAATACTTTAACTCCTGGGTCCTACTGATGACAGTTTAAAAGAACTAATTAAAAACTTGTTTGACATAGAATGAAAGGAATAAACTACAAGGTGATAAATGTTTCAAGTGTGACTTGAAAAATACATTGTCAAGAAAAACAGACATAAAGCTTTTGAAAGACAATAACTCTTCCATGGAAAGTCATGAAGGGAGACGTGTTTTTAATGCAGTAAATCTGGTCATTTCAGCCGAACCTACGAGAAATCAGCAGTTGTTAAGATACCAAGAAAACAATATCCAAAGGATTGAGTTTCTCAGCCAAATCAGATTGAAGAAATAATCAAAGGCTAACAAAACGTTTGGAAAAAGGAGTGATATTTTCTAATAAGGAAAAATTTAGTTGAGAATATCTTGTTTGGTTCAAAAGAAACAACACTTTCATTCCTTAAAAAATTGTCTACGAGCTTATGGCTTTACTAATTGGAAGCCTTCCAGTGTGTTGTTTTACACCTACAACAGTTTGACCCAGTTTTATGATGAATAATAGAGAGCTGCCGAAAAATATGAAACAGAACATTTAAAGGCGCAAAAAGCAAATGAAAAGGTTCGAGCAAGAGTAAAATTAGAAGTTATCCTCACCATAGGAAATTTTATACACCTCATATGATGTTGGTAATGGATATCAAGGAAGAATGTATATTAAGAACTGATTTCATGTAGAGACATGGATACAATTTCAAGCTCTCTTCAAATTGCTTCACAATCTATGTTCATGAGTCCCTAGGTGCTGCATGGCAATTACTGTACTGGAGGTTTGACTTCCCGTAATAATTAGAAGAGCAGTCTTAGGAGTAAAGTACTCATACCAGAAAGTGATAAGAATAAATTTATATCTGGTGACTGAGCTGTAATAAAATCAAATGCTTCAATGTGTCATCATGGATTAATTACTGGTTGAATTCTCGTAGAATTAAAGAGTAAAAATGTCATCATTATGGCCCATAATACAATAAACCAAAATATTCAAGTATGGATGGAACATTGTAAGTTGTAAGGGTGTAAGGTAGTGCTTTCACATAAAAGAACAATAGACGTAGAAAAGATTTTGAATTCTTACATAAGGACAGACTAACACTTTTTATGGACCAGATTCTTTGCTTTAGGTGTGTATGACTTGTTAGTAATGAGTTTCGTCAGTTAACAAAGAGCACACAGTCCACTTGTTTTAAAATAATATATATTAAAAACAGGTTAGCTATGTATACAAGTGCTTATTACGCTGTTGGTTATCACAGTTATATCCACAGCCTTAAATAATTGTCAGTTTTTTACAAATTACAAACAGGCTGATTCAGTTACCATAGAACACAATTTAAGAAGACCACTTCTACCACAATACAGTCTACGATAATTTCACTTTAAAATCACCACCATAACTGTTGTCTTCCACAGTTGTATCCAGAGCTTTAAATAATTTTCTTTTTTCACATAAGTCCACACACGCAAGTTCACTTACTATTTTGTTATTACAATACACATTCTGAAAATTTCACTTTAAAATTCAATACTGTACGCTCTTTTGGATGTATATTTATAGTCCGACTGAAGCTTGGAACGTTCCACACACTACGATATATCATGATGTAATAATACTCAATAAAAACAATGAGAAAAATTTAGAATGTTCTCGTAAAATGGCACAATAATAAAACAATTGCCAACTCATAATACATGAAATAAACAACATATGATTCGTAAATAGTTGTGTAAAAATCCTGTGATAAGTTATCGCTTCTAGAGATAATTAAGTTTAAACCTTACACTATGTTTAAACTATCTAAATCATAATCAAATCAAGTTAAAACAGCAGCACTCATATGTATCTAACAAGTTGTATGATTAGAACTGTGGAAATTTTACAACTGATCAGGCTCAGTTCCATCGTGATGAAACAACATTTATTTTTAACTTTTACCTCAGTGTTGCATTATACGGCTATAAGCAGGGTTTCTTCAGAGCACAAGAAAGTTTGTTTGTTTTGGAAATTCGCACAAAGCTACTCGAGGGCTATCTGTGCTAGCCGTCCCTAATTTTGTATAGAGCACAAGAAACTCTTTCTGTATTTTTGTGATTCATAACAAACGGAAACAACTTTTATACATTTCCGACAATACTCACATTCACGTTCTGTCAAAAACGTAACATATTTTGTACTAAATAAAATAACTCATTGAAAAATTAATATTTTATACGCATATCTGTTTAATATATATAACTGTATTTGTGTGAAAACATTTAATGCAATAGCAAACCACTTGTCAGTTGATGTAGAGATAAAGGTATGAGATAAATATATATACATACAACAATAAAGTATGTAAATAAGCTACATATTTTTCTTAAACTGATATCTTGGTGTTCCAGGATGAGCTAGATATTCAAATACAATTCATATTTCCAAATTTTTACAAATATTTTCTTAAAATTACCATATAGGTTAATGCTGATGTTGACAGATAGACAAAAATGACTGGCCCACCATGGTCAGGTGGGTTAAGGCGTTCGACTCGTAATCCGAGGGTCGCAGGTTTGAAACCCCGTCTCACCAAACATGCTCACCCTTCCAGCCGTGGGGGCGTTATAAAGTTTCTATCAATCCCACTATTTGTTGGTAAAAGAGTAGCCCAAGAGTTAACGTTGGGTGGTGATGACTAGCTGCCTTCCCTCGAGTCTTACACAGCTAAATTAGGGACAACTAGCGCAGTTAGCCCTCGAGTAGCTTTGTGCGAAATTAGAAACAAACATACAAAAATGACTTTAAATATTTATCATGAAGGGTAAGCATATAAAAATCTGCCAGTGGTATTTATTCAGGACAACAGCTAACAATGTTACAGTTTTACAATAAAATTAAACTAAAAATGTGCGAAATATATATATAAGATAACATATTTCTTCTTCTAGTGAAAATCAGGTTTTTTATACATTTTTTTCATTAGACCTTTGCACTGATATGAAGACACATTGAATTTTCCTTTTGTACAAGAACAATTTATCACACAACTTTTTTTGCACTACTAGAAATTACTGCTTGAGACATCTGGAGATATGATAGGTTTACAAAAGAGCATAGATTGCATGCTTTTTCATGTATCTGCCATTCATACAAATATATTTATTTTGTTTAGTTTAGTTTGTTGTTATTAAACACCATAGATGATACGTACTCAGCCTACCGCTGATATCGAAACCCGATTTTTAGCGTCATATGTCTACAGAATTACTGCTAATTCACTAGGAAAGATGGACATACTAATATAACAGGATATAAAGAAGAAGTACGGTCATATAAGCCTGGACTCAAATATAGTTTCAAATATAGGTTTGAAAATACGTTACTTATAAACGTCAAATGTCAAAACAAGATCCTCAGTATGCTCCTTTTGCACACTTTAACTTTTTTGTTTGCATGGAAAATTTATCAAATCTGGTTTCAAATCATATTTCTTAGAAATTAGCAGCAATAAAAAAAAGTTATTATTCGAAAGTCAAACAATAGCCCGATTTTAACCACGTTTTATCCATACTACGGAATCACCTGAAGGATAACTCGAGTATCTGCTTTTTCAAGACTTCTACGTTGCATATTTGCTTCACTACAGGTTAGTATGTTTACAGATTTCCCTGGTAATGATGCGTGGCTCTTTTCTCTACTAGAAATCTACTTCTATAGTTAACGTGTTATCACTGGATAACATCGTTTGACAAACCTACCATTCGCTAAACAAAATTTGTAGCAGACTTGAATAAATGTTGTTTCTATAAAACAAAATCATTTCAGTGTTTAAGGACAAGTATACCTGTTATTTTGTACTCTTTGAAACTTCCTTTAGACTTTGTTCACATCCACAGGCGTCTTTAAGGATAATATGATTACCATTAACAACTTTCTGATAAAACAAAACATCATATCTGTTAGACACAAGGTGGATTTTTGTCGAATTTTTATTTCAGATAAGATTTTGCTGAACACGACGTGCAAATCCATCACAAGCCTTAGTTTTGCATGGGATATAGGTCCTTATCCATTCTATAATATCAAGTGCATATCCAGTAAGTAAATCGATGGCTGGTAAATGTTTTGATCATTAACCAAGTTTAGTATTTTTGTCATTATGTTGTTCAAAGCTTACTTTCAAACATCGTAGTTTATTTGTTAGCCAAAAAGCCTATAACATTAAGTTTGTTATTGATCACAAAGGGCCCACCACGGGTATCAAAAACCAGTTTCTAGCTTCGTAATTTCGCAGACATTCCGCTGTGTCACTCAGGGAAGAGGGCATGACGTTAAGATAGGCCTAAAACATTCTTAGTTGACGTCAAGATTTTTTTCACATTCAAAGCTAAGTTAAGAACACGAGATAGTCGTGAAGAATGTTGAGTTTGTTTGCAGCATAGAGAATTGTTCCAAGAAGATATCACAGTAAATGAGTCAGTACATCAGATATCAGAGAATTGTTACAAAAAGATATCACAGTGAATGCGTCAAAGTGTCAAATATCAGAGAATTGTTACAAAAAGATATCACAGTGAATGCGTCAAAGTGTCAAATATCAGAGAATTGTTCCAAGAAGATATCACAGTGAATGTGTCAGTGTGTCAGATATCAGAGAATTGTTCCAATAAGATGTCACAGTGAATGTGTCAATGTGACAGATATCAGAGAATTATTCCAAGAAGATATCAGAGTGAATGAGTCAGTGTGTCAGATATCGATGCTACTTTGTGTGAGTGAGTTGATTTGATTTTACCTCAGTTCTAGATTCTAGGGGAGGTTTGAACGTCATTTGTAACATGTTCTAAACAATTTGCGACTGTGTAAAAGTATTATTGTAGAAAAGTTAAAGGAGGCAATAAACTAACTTGTGATTGCTACATGAACTGGACTTCAGTTATTTTCAGCAGATAATTTAAAAGAGCCCATTAACAAGAGAACACCTTATAACAATATTTACTTGTACATATTTGTTATTTCTTATAAGATTCTGAAGCGAACTGTTCGTATTTCATTAGATTCTAAAGCTGGCTGTCATTTTAGTTTTGCCAGGTTTGATCTAAAAGGGCCCGGCATGGCCAAGCGTGTTAAGGCGTGCTACTTCTAATCTGCAGGTCGCGGGTTCGCATCCCCGTCGCCCCAAACATGTTCGCCCTTTCAGCTGCAAGGGCGTTATAATGTGACGATCAATCCCACTATTCGCTAGTAAAAGAGTAGCCCAAGAGTTGGCGGTGGGCGGTGATGACTAGCTGTTTCTCTCTAGTCTTACACTGCTAAATTAGGAACGACTAGCACAGATAGCCCTCGAGTAGCTCTGGGCGAAATTCCAAAACAAAACAATTCCCTTCTCTTTAACGTACAGTAAATTTGAGAGTTTGGATTTGTGGCATTCCTTTGAAATATTCAGCGTGTCCTTGGGAAACTGTGCACAGGTGTATTTTTGAAGTCGGACGATGTTAAATGAGCATTATGTTCTCTTGACTCTACGTCCCTCATAAGTGTAGACCCATTATTGGCATAGCGTTAACTGTCAAATTAATTGAGGGGAGTAATATATTTTAAAGCATATCATATGGCAACTGTACGAAGAAGAGCAACAAACCATTTCTCTTGAATATCAATCTTTTTAATCCTACCACCTTTATCCTACATTTTGTGTCATAGTTTTGTGAATACTTAAGAAAAATTTCTGTCAATTGTTATTAAACGTATAAAATTATTTATCTTCTACTGAGTGCAGATAGCAGGTTCAAATTTAGCTAACTTACACATTTTTGGAAAACAAGCAAGCTGTGCTTTTGGTTACTTCTGGTAATCATCTACAGCTATAGTTTTTGTCATTCTACTGTCTACGTGTAAGTGTTCATATTATAACCAATTCTTTTCTGCACGTAAACACTACATTTATGTTGTGTATACACAATTTGTATCTCATGCTTTGCTCTGCATTTCTTGTATTCATCTAAGTTCTCTATCAAAGGTAAAAATATCGTATTTACTCTTTATATTACAAGTTAAACCTATCTGTATTGTTTATTATAACTTTTCCAATTTTATCCATCGTTTCACTAACATTTATGAAAATATTTTTCCCTTTCTTGTGTAGAAGTCTTAAAAAGCAATCCCAAGAGAAACTTCATAGAATTCTAACGTCTCATATGCACATACAAAACTTATTAGCAGCATTGTTCTGAAATAGCTTTGTTTGCTCTTTTTTTCATGATTAACTTTATGGTTACAAATACATCCATAAGCTTAATCCCATGCATTCTCTTTCCAATGGCGTTATTCAAGTTACAAAGACATGTAATTACTCACATCACAGTATTAAAAATTTAAAAGCACCAGGATTGCTTCTGCATAAAGTATATATACAATTAACTTTACTCGTATAAGATACTTTGTGCTGTATCACAATCATACCTCCAAAAACTGCAGTATCACTAGAATATGCAGACAGAAGTGGATGATGGTTGGTGAATTTCTGGATGTAACAGACGATACGTTACCTAAAGTTTGTTCTTGAGGATTTTGTTCCTTTTGGCAAAGATTCTTCATTGTATAACTCAGTAGCAAGCTAATTATAACGTCTCTGGATTTTTAAGGATTCTGCTTCCAGAATCTTTTTATCCCTCAATCCAAATGACATATTCACAATAATGTTAGTCGCATTCATATAAGAACCATGAATTATCAAAAGGACACTCCAAAAACATCTGGGATAAATGTTAGAGGATAAAATATCTGCTACTCTTTTTTTTTGTTCTCGTATTTGAAAACTGCTTAACGTGAATATTCTTTGGAGGTCATTATGGCTCACGCAAAGATCTAGTCAGTTTAATACAATAATAATTATCTCTACTCCTAGTTCCGTGGTAGATATGAAAAGCAAGAGGAACATGTTGTAGAATACGCAGACCATTAATTGTATACAAAGCTGTTTGTGTAATACTCTCTCGTTTTCTGAAAGCTTAAAATGAGTTTGATCACACAAACCCTTCATCGAATTTAGCGCTCTCATCAATATTTTCAATACTAATTGAAACTAATGACTGTACAAGATTTATGAAGTTAGAGTGCACGTTTGCTCATAAGTTACTTCCATTGGTGCATGGTTATTGGCATTCGCTCCTTCTATTCGGGTGGCCCGGCATGGCTAAGTGTTTTAAGGCTTTCGACTGGTAATCCGAGGGTCGCGGGTGCGAATCCCTGTTACACCAAACCTGCTCACCCTTTCATTCGCGGGGGCGTTATAATGTTACGGTCAATCCCACTACTCGTTGGTAAAAGAGTAGCTCAAGAGTTGGCGGTGGGCGGTGATGACTAGCTGTTTCCCTCTAGTCTTACACTGCTAATTTAGGGACCGCTAGCACAGACAGCCCCCGTGTAGCTTTGCGCGAAATTTAAAAACCAAACCAAACTTAATTGAACAGTGAATGACTAGAGGGTAGGCAGCTAGTCATCACCCCCATTACCAACTCTTGGGCTATTATTTTACCAACAAATAGTGGGATTGACTATAACGCTCTACTACTGAAAGGGCAAACATGTTTGATGTGACCGGGTTTCGAACCAGCGACAGTCTTATTACGAGTAGAGCGCCCCTAACCACCTGGCCATGCCGGATCGTATTTGAATTGAATCAACATTAAAGAGTTTTACGTTTTTATAGTTTTGAGTTATTGTAAAATGGTTTGTTTTGTCCCTATAATGTGTATACATATTTAAAGTTAACATTCTTTTTGACCACATCGTGAATTAAAGACGATTAGTCTTAAAGCTGAATATTTATTGTCAGTTTGAGAATAAGACTGAGAGACAGAGGGGAGTGAGATGTAATATGTGTGTACATTTGGTATATCATGAGTTTTCTACCTTCTACAATGATGTAAGAGTTTCTTTTTCACTACCTAGTTTCTGTACTGTCACACCGGCAACAAGTGTTTCAGATATTTATTAATATTACCATGCTGTAGCCGCTTTCTCTCTATTATTTTTAGAAGGTGACGACTTCTCTATTCAGAAGGATTCAGTATCGTATAGAGTAGCTGGATTAGGTAGAGGAGCATGGTGATAACATTTACAAACCCACTATGTTGGCTGAAAGTGACAGTCACTCAATGCTGTCAAGGAACAATATTCATGAGGTGACAATGCTCATTGAACAAAGAAAAGGAGTTTAAATATCAAATTAGAGTGTTCTTTCTCAGTTCATTTTTTCTACAAGACGATCGGCAAGGAGAACTTCATGATTCGTTCCTTAGAAATCAATCTTGAAAAAGCTGTAGGGATGAACAAACTGTCCCAAATTATGCACAGTTATGGGTACTGCTTTTCCTGTTTCTTTTGTACAGCACAAATTGTGTTTACTTCTCAAAGTTTTCTAAAGTGTTCAGTCTACATCTACAACGAATTAAGTTTAGTTATTTAACACAAAATTTAACTTAATTTTTGGATGAATCTGCTGTTACCTACAGGTCTTTTTATTTAACACGTGTTGGAAAATTGGTTTACCTGAAAGCACCATAAGAATCGTACACTTAGAATGAGTAACGACTTCCATCTAGTTACTCCCCCATTGTAATCCATGTTATTGAAATAGCTTTTGAAAGTACTGGGGTACAGCTGTATCTTTCTTGCTGCAATTGGTCATTTTCTACATTTGTTCTCACATCACAATGAAGAGCTCATGCCCAGTTGAAATATAATTATATATTTATGTATAAGCTTTTAGATACTTGTATAACATTGGTTTTGTATCATCGTGCCAATGAGATTCTGTTATTCAACTTCAGTTATACTCCTAACTTTTCTTAACTTAGACCTAGGTTTTGTGCAACGTACTAACGGAATTATGGGGTTACTGGTAAACATATAACTTTATTCATTGTAGAGAGTAATATTACAAATGATATATAGCTGCTATTTCACTGATTTTTCAGGATCATATCATCGTTAAATTATTGATCGTCGTGAAAATAGAGTTAATTCTCCCATGACTTTTGTTCTAAGTATGGCTATTTGTGTTCTGTGGTTTACCGAAATATACCAATTGTTTTGAATGGACTTATTTTACACATGACGTCATGGGAATGGTTTATAGATATTATCAAGAAGTCTATTTACTTATTGGAAGGACTCCTGGTAAGTCGGCGAGAATCTTACGGTTTTGACAACTGAAATCAGGAGTCTTTTTTATCTTTCTCTCTTTATGAGAGAATAGATATCTCACTGCATAGATTTATACTAAAGTCAAAACAAAAAACCAAAACAAAACGTATTGTAGATTTAGGGATGGAATTCTGCCGGTACTCACAGGTACTGAGTACTGGAACTTAGTTTACAAGGTGGTACTAGTACTCGCACTTATTTGAGCTCCTTTTTCGGATGCGCGTTTTCCATTATTTTGTCAGAAAAAAAACAATCGTTGAAAACAATAACCGATAAATAGCCTTAGATCTTGAAAAGAAGGTCGTGAAAGGTTAGTTGACAGATCTGATACCAATGAGAATTAAATCAATCGCTTGTTCCTATAAGCACGGTGCTGTATGTTAAAAATCAAGCTACTTGCAGTGCGCTTTTCCAGTCATAAGTCGAAGAACAGTGCCCAGACAGGGGAAGATGAATTAATAGAGGACTTTAAAGTTATGTTACCAAGATACTTCCTTGGTGAAGTGGATATGATGCACGGGGACGTTGAAGTAAAAAACCTTTGCAAACGTTTCACACAAAGTCACAGTTATTGATACGTGCTTGCAGAGAATTCAAGAAAACTGGAAAGAAAATAATTCCAGAAGAAATTAGACTTTTAATGAATGTTGTAAATTCAGTGCTAATTTTAAGTAGCGAATGTGAAAGAGGTTTCAGTTAGCTAA
Organism: Carcinoscorpius rotundicauda; assembly: GCA_011833715.1. Taxonomy (NCBI): domain Eukaryota; kingdom Metazoa; phylum Arthropoda; class Merostomata; order Xiphosura; family Limulidae; genus Carcinoscorpius; species Carcinoscorpius rotundicauda. The sequence goes on along the minus strand of CM022399.1, from coordinate 51,007,146 downwards.
ACATATTGTGACACATATACACACTGAACTTTCACTAAAAAGAACCTCGGGTCTGTTGTTCCTAAATCTTGTCAGCGTCTCCCTTGAGAAGTTTAACGCGAATTCGTATGTCCGGTCTTTGGTAGTAAACTGAAAAATTTAGCTGAAGACAAAGCGAAAATAACAAGATGCCTAAAATATGACCCCCAGATGGAGAATATTTGATGGTATTCCAATCCAGTGTGATATAGCCAGGGTCTGTGAAGTATAAAGATTACTTCAAATAGGTATGTTAAATTGGTTAGGATTTTTAATGGTTTATTTTGATTTTTTTAAATTTTGTGAACCGATATATGTATATTTTATAATAATTTATTCACTGACATTTCAATTGTCATTTTTTATGCTTATATGTATTTTTTCTTTTTAAAAACAGGTCAACTTTACACAGTTAAGTACCTCTACTCTTTTTTTTTAAGATTTTAAACCCTGGGTAGATTGTTTAAACAATAATTGTGTATTTTATAAAGTAACAATTTTATATTCCTCTCAGTAGGTCAACGATAAGTCTGTGGACTTTTAACGTAATAAATCGTGTTTCGATACCCGTGGTGGTCACAATATATATAGCTCATTATGTAGTTTAACATTTAAATACATATGAACAAAGCTTTATAAAAGGTGTGTGTGTATTTTATTGCAAAACCACATCGGGCTGTCTACTGGTCTACTGAGAGGAATCGAGTGCTTGATTTTAGCGTTGTAAATTCGCAGACTTGCATTTGTTCCAACAGGCCATATACATAAAAGCCAAGCCTATATATAATTGTAACTGGCAGTTTTACTTTTAATACATTTTTTTTTCTGGAATCACAAAGATTAGCTTTGAGATTATTATAAGAGGAATAAACACATCTAGAAAGCACTTATCATGAGCTCATATGACATTTATTAAGGTGTTTTGTTAGTTATAATTTAGTCATATTAATACGGTTGTTGTTTTGAATTAAGCACAAAGCTACACAATGGGCTATCTGTGCTCTGCCCACCACGGGTATCGAAACCCGGATTTTTAGCGTGTAAGTCCGCAGACATACCGCTGAGCCACTGGGGGGCCATATTAATACGGACAAAAGTACTTTACAATATTATTAATGAATGACCTTCCAAACTACTTACTGACATATTTTGCCTCATCAGAAAAATAAAAATAAACTAGATCTAGATGCTCTGATTCAATTTTAGTATAATTTAATATCAAATAATTTTAACTGTTTAACAACTGTGATAATTGTAAATTAGACACAATATGCCTTCAAGCAATATTTTACAAACTCATTTGTAGTGTCTACTTTACACCGGCGCCATGAAACTCGAGTGTTTCCATCCTTATGAGATAAATCCATTAGCTTAATCATTGGCTTGACGTTAGATTTATTTTGCCCATGCGTAGTATAGATGTTAAACCTATTTATTTACGAAGTTGAACATTGTGGTAGCATGCTAGATGATGATTTAAAAAAAAAGTGAATTAAATGGCTGTTTCTAAGAGGTTAAAATCTTAAATCAAGATTACATTTTATTGTTGTTGTTCATAACATAAGTATTTTATATAATGTTTTTAATATACCTTTTCATTTTCAAATCGTTTATGTACTTTTGTAACTTTAATTTTTTAAAGTTAAAGATGTTTTTCTAATTTTAACGTTTATTAACGTAGTAATTTAATAGTTTATATGATTACTAATGTCACTGCATGCAGAATTTTATATTCGTGATTGCTTTTATCATTAAGCAAATCAGTTTCTGCTCTTTAACGTTACGGGTTGTTTAAGTTTGGCTTAACCTACAGTTAAAGTATATGTAACTTACTCATGGTTTCAATGGAGACTTGTATTCAGTTTTAGCCTGTTACCGCGAGGAATTTAAATGCTACTGTGATCTAACTAAATACTTGTAAATGTTAAAACTCACATTTAAGTAGGCAACAATTTATTGTACACAAGTCCAGAAAAGTGAGTTTTTATTATTAAGCATTTACATAAGCGTCAATGAATTTTAAAGTTTTTCATTAAATTTCATGACTTACTGTTCAACAGTTTTTCTGTTTCTCACTTGTGAAAATTAATGGACTCTTGTACTGTAAATAAAATGCAAATGTAAATAACTATATAGTATTAATAGTAGAAGAAATAATTTGTCTCAACTGTGATATTTTAGTATAGCACATAATAAATATATATATATATATATGTGTGTGTGTGTGTGTGTAAGTAAGACGTGTAGTAAATACTGAAGGGTTGAATACTGTTATTAATTTTCAGGCATTTTTCAAAGAGGTTACTGTTTACTTGTGGGAGAGTAAATGTTTAGATTCAGTTTATCATAATATTCAGAAAGCATTTGACAATGTGTTGCTTAAAAGACTTGTTAAACAAATTATAAGTGTGAGATATAAGTTGGCCCAGTGGATAGAAAAGTCACAGAATGCAGAAACCAAGAGAGAGATTTTATAAATGGAATTTTGTAAAACTGGATTAACCTTTTCACTGTGATTGCTTTAAATGCACATGGAATTTTTGTAAGATGTACACTGTATATAGCACAATCATGTTAAACTAGTGAACTTGGACTTTGAGGTGAATCAGCAGTTATTGGGTTAATTTCACAAGTAGGGGTACTTCAGAGCACAGTGTTTGTATATTTGGTGTTTGTGGTTTATATCAAAGACATGGATGAAGGAATGGTCAATATATCACTTAAATCACAGATTATATCACTTAAATTTCTGATGATATTAAGGTCTTGGGTGTATTTGGTGAGGAGGATGCTGGTGATTTACAGAAAGGATTAGATTATTTGATGAATTTTGGGATAAAATTGTTGATGGCTTTTATTTTGCATAAATGCAAGGTATTGCAAGTGGTTATCATAATTTCAGTTATTAATAGAATTTTTATAGGAATAATCTTAGCAGTGTTATGGAAGAAAATGATGTTGGTATTGTGATTGACCACTATCTTAAACTATTCATTCAGTATGCTGTTGCTAGTGGTTAGGTGGATAGGATTTTAAAATGTAGTAACATTAATATTGAATACAAGTGTAGTGAGGTTGTGTTTCCATTGTATAGGTCAGCAGTTTTCAATCTATAATTTACCTGGTAAATCCTTTTACTTAAAAATTTATGAACACCCAAACCTTTTTTTTTTTTTTTTTGAAAAGAGATTCTCTGTACATGCAATGCCATATTCCAAAATTAAATTTTTTAATGCATGTGAATTTAGTTTTGTGACATTGAAGGGTTTGGAGGAAGGCTACTTGAGCAGTACTTGAGATGGAAACGTTGTAGTGCAAGGACTGATTAATATTTCCCAAATTGTTTTTTCTTGAAAATAGAAGAGTTGATAGGAGATCTGATTTAAGTGTTAAAATTTGAAGGGGAATTTATGTCAGTATATCATTTTGTTGTTGTTGTTTCACTTAAAGGAAGAATGCTTGGAAAAGGAAAGCAAATGTAAATATATATTGTCTATTAAAACTTTTCCTGGTATGGTGGTTGGACTTTGGAAAGGATTGGTTTCAAATGTTGTTGAAACAGAATTTAACATGTTTTAGGACAGTGAGAGATCTATTGGTCTAACACGGCTTTTCCATTCTTTAAACTAAACTAAAACTATTAAATAAATAAATTTGAAAAAAACCTTAAAACCAGCCCTTACCATTCATATAGTTGTTAAGGTTTTTCATAGAATTACTTAAATGTATTGCATTCACAACATCTGAAGCCAACCCATTTCAAAGGCCAACCACTTTATGAGGAAAATAAAATTGTATTAAGTAAAGATTACTATTACCCTGCTAACATTTATGTTTGTATCCTTTAGTGATACTAATCTTGCCATTAAGGATTAAAAAGATGATGCATCAGTATTACCAGTTCTTTTTACAGTATTAAACATCTCACTCAGAATTCTTCTTATTCTTTGTTTTTCTTTTTCCAAAATAAAACAGTTTGAGAGATTTCTGCCTCTACTTTTATGAAAACACCTCTGTCCCAGACACCATTCTAGTAACCCTTCTCTGAACTCTCTTTAACAGTTCTATGTTCTTTCTAAGGTAAGGAAACAAAGATTGAACACAGCACTCCAAATAAGGCCTAACCAGTGACCTATATGATGAAATTATAATCTCTTTAGCCTTGTATTCAGTATTTCTCCAGAAACAACCTAAAATCTTATTTGCTCTATCACTAGGCATAACATAGCCAAGTGGTTAAGGTACTCGACTTGTAATCTGAGGGTCACAGGTGTGAATCCTTGTCACACCAAACATGCTTGCCCTTTCAGCTATGGGGGCATTATGTTATGGTCGATCACACTATTGGTGAAAGAGTAGCCTAAGAGTTGGCAGTGGGTAGTGATGACTAGATGCCTTCTTTTGAGTCTTGCACTGCAAAATTAAAGATGGTTAGTGCAGGTAGCTTTCATGTAGCTTTGTGCAAAATTCAAAGACAAACAAACAAAAGTTCTATCACTAGCAGTAACAGACTGCTTGGATGACTTAGACTGATCAACCAGAACAAGAAGTTTCATAAAACTGTTAATATCATTCCCATCCAAATTATCCTTATGAGTCAAATTATTATAATCCATTTACATTATCTTGTATATATTATTATTATTATCATTAAAACACATTTGCTATTTATTTGCCTAACTTACTAAATGATTTAAATCATTTTGTAAATGAGCAGAATCTTCTTCATAGCTAGCAAAACCCAAAACCTTAATATCGTTTGCAAATTTAGGCATATTATTAACTCTTCCTTCATTTGTTATTGTGATCAATCAAAAAGATCAAAGATTGAGCTCTTAGGTACATCACTTGCAACATTAATCCAGTTTGATTGAACTCCATTTATGACAATAACCTTCTTTCTTTTTTTTTAGTCAGTCACTTTTCCATTCATTAAACTAAATTATTCCCCACACATATAGAGATAATTTATTTTACACGTCTTTTATATGTCACCTTGTCAAATGCTTCCTGAAAATCCACATACACCAAATTTACACTCTTATCCTGATTAACATAAACAATAACCTTTTCAAAAAATGTCAAATTATTTCTAAGGCAAGATTTTCTTTTAATGAAACCATTTTGACTGTCCAATAAAATTCTAAGCTTTATTAAGTAGTTATGCAAAACATCTTTTATCAGATTTTCCAAATCTTTTTTTTCACAACTGATATGAGATTAATGGGCCTATAATTACTGACTCAGACAATTTCTGATATATTACCTCCATTTACACAGCTAAATGTTCTCATTCAGGGCTGCTCTTCATGTCAAAAATAAAAACTATGCTACAGGCCTTGAGATATTGTGTACAAAACAATAAACTGATTCAAATGCATCTTGTATGTAGGAATGTTGAGAACCAGCCTAGGCTCTGGGATCAGTCATATCATCAGGCACCCCTTATTTTATTAATTAAATTTTGCTAATAGGAATTAAGGTGAGAAATTTCTTCATTAATCCATGAAAAGGCAGTAGCAATTTCAGCTCATTGAGTGGAAAATTCAGCTGCTGGGCTCCTCAACAAACCCCTGGCCTTGTCGCAGCTGCTACTTTTGTCCTCCCCAATTGTCAACATTGCTTGTATGCAAGTCATTGTATGACAGCCATCTACCAATAGGGGTGCAACACATTCTATGCGACTCCCTATATTAGATTACTAAACTATTAGTTTTTGTCTAAGAGTACTAATGTCTATATATTTTTTGTGTTCTAAGAATTTATTCAGCTTTGTAATTTTTCAAAGTTATTCCAAACTGAATTTTGATTTTATTTCAAAAGGTAATGACTTTTAGATAACTTGATTTCCATGTTTGTTTTTTTCTTTTTCATTGAACAGTTGTGTATGATTTTCAGTTTCACACAGTTAATTCTGAAGTTCCAGTTTCCACTTTGAGTATCATACCTTCTAGCACATTTATGTATACCCATCTCTGTTTCTCCTATACATTACAACAAACCCCAAGATTCACATCTTTTGGTTCCAAATACAGGCATTTCGTCCGATACATCTTTTACTCCCATCTCAAGATGCAAAGCAATCATTTGTTTGCATCCCCAGTCACTGGAATCCTCTTCCAACAACAAAGACCTGTCCAACCAACCCTGGGCAGGATCCATGGAGGTCGATAGAATTTCTCAGAATAAGGACAGTAAGGAAAAAACACATGGTCATGAACAAAAAGGTTCTCCAGCCACTTTGCCTACACGTCATTAAAAATACCACATTGATACAATGGAACTGTCGAGGTTTATGTTCGAAGCTGGATGACATCAAAACACTGATTGCTTCCTACCACCCTGTACGTCTTTCCTTACAAGAAAAATCTCTGAAACCTGTTGATATAGTCACCTTTTGGCATTTTTCTCTGTACAGAATTAACAGGCTATGTGATGGACGAGTACATGGAAGGGTGGCACTGTTGGTTGATCAGCATGTGTCCACCTTGTCTTTGTCACTCAACACACCCTTGTGTCATACCATCACTGTTTGTTCTCTCTCTCTCTGTCACCTGAAGAGACATATGATCAATCAGACCTTGATTCTTTTATTGAACAGTTGTTGTCTCCCTTTCTAATGCTGTGGGACTTTAATGGACATCATTCCCTCTAGGGAAGTGCTGTTATTGATAGGAGGGATTGCTCTGTAGTGCATATGTTTTCTGATCACAACCTTTCTCTTTTCAGTACTGGTTTTTCCACTTATTTTCATGCACCTAGTCAGTCCTTTACTGCTATTGATCTCTCAGTTTGCTCCCCTTCATTATTTTCCCATTTTTCATAGAGGGTTGACAAAAATCCACAAGACAGTGATAATTTTCCTTTACTTTTGAGAGAGACTGGCTCTGGTTGATGCCACCCTACCCGCTTGCCATGGTGGAAGCTGGATCAAGCAGACTGGTCTACTTTCAATGCTCTTGCAGTACTTGATTCTGCCATCGTCTGTTAGCCATCATAGAAGACTGTGTGGCAGCAGTAACTAACTGTATTATACAAGCAGCTGCTTGGTGTATTCCTAAAACCTTGACATGTTTTCCATTATATCTTCATCCATGGTGGAATCCTGCCTGCCACATGGCAAGGAAGGCTTGAAAATGGGCCTGGGATACTTTCTGTAGATATCCCACACTTTCAAATAGCATCACTTTTCAGCAGGATCATGAATATGCTAGGTGGGTACCATGTCAAAGACAGAAGGAATCTTGGATTAAGTTCACAACAAACATATCTTCTTCCACCAGTTCCAAGGTCATATGGGACATGGTTCGAAAGGTTAGTGGGCACTGCAATTCTGTCCTCCTCTCAATCTTACTTTCTGATGGCCAAGAGGTAGCTGATGTTCAGAGCATTGCCGATATTTTAGGTGAAAGCCTTTGCCGGGTATGGCATTTTGTGAGACCTCCATATACATGGGTTATGTGGCCATTTACTCGTGTTTATGAAAATTTTTAATGTACAGGAGATTACAAGTTCATGTGGGTTCAACACTTTCCCATTCTTTTCTACATGGAGTTGGGGTATCTCAGGGCTGCATTTGAGTGTCACACTTTTCAGTATAAAGATTAATGCCATCACTGTTGCACGTGGGTTCTATGTTGATGACTTTCACATCTCATGTCAGTTGTCAAACGTGAGATATATTGAGCAGCAACTACAAACTACCCTAGATCGTGTACTGAAGTGGACCACGGTGAATGGCTTTAATTTCTCTCTCTCTAAAACCATTTGCTTGCACTTTTGTCACCAACAGGGTATTCATCCTAATCCTGAACTCCGTATTGTTAAAGTTTGGCTGCCTATGGTCCCTGAGACCAAGTCCTTGGGTCTTATCTTTGACTGTAAGCTGACCTTTATACCACACTTAAAGCAGCTACAGGTCAAATGCACAAGAGAATTGATCGATGTTCTATGTTGAAGATATATCATGCTCTTATTTGATCAAAACTTGACTATGGATCAATGGTCTCTGGCTCTACCAAACCCTCGGCCTTAAAAATGCTGGACCACATTCATCATCAAGAACTTCGACTCTCTACTGGGGCTTTCTTCACATCCTCAGTTCAGAGCTCATACGTATAATCTCATGAATCTTCTTTGCACTTTTGCCGTTTGCAACTGTTTTTACTATATTCTTTGAAATATCATTCCTCACTAAAGCATCCCACCAGGGGTTGTGTTTTCCTTCCTCGGTGGGCCATACTTTGTCAGAAAAGACGATCTGCCATTGCTCCTTTTAGCCTTCATGTTCAGGTGCAATTGGATGAATTGAGTTTGTCCTTGGATAACATTGCAGAATCCACTGGTCAGCCCATCCAAACATGGATTATTACAGTCCCCAAATGTGACCTTTCTTTAAGTCATCTGAGAAAAGCAGATACTCCCAACTGGAAGTACCATATTTTATTTACTGAATATCTTTTGAACAATCTTTCCATTCCAATTTATACCGATGGTTTCAAATCAGGTGATTCTTTGGGTTTTGCCATGGTTTGTTGCAGTTTGGTGGTTGCACACAGAATCCTCTCTACAGCTTCTGTGTTCACTGCTGAGCTGTATGCCATTTCTCTTGCCCTGGATTATATTGAAGCTAAGCAATACTCTGACTGCACTATTTATACTGACTTAGTTCTCTACTGGCCATGGAATCTCTTCACTTTGGTTCACACCCTTTTCTCGCTGATATTCAAAACTGATTGGCCCATTTCTCCATAATATCTATTTCTATCCAGTTTTTCTGGATACCAGACCACATTGGTATTCGTGGGAATGAGCTTGCAGACATGGCAGCTAAATCTGTCTGCTCTAGCACTATCACCACTGTAGCTATTCCATACGTGGATTATGGTCCTGTATTCAAGGCTCGGCTCAGTTACAGCTGGCAGTCGACTTGGATTGAGCAACGTGAAAACAAGCTTTTCCAAATAAAACCCTGTATTGGACTTTGGCCATCATATTTCATAAGGATTGGAAGGAGGAAGTTGTTCAGACTAGGCTATGAATTGGTCACAGTTTTTCAACTCATCATTTTATTATCTGGAACTGATGCACCAATGTTTGTGTGACACTCAGATCACTATAAGCCATATTTTACTTTCTTGCCATCATTATGACTCTCAACAATGGCACTATTTTAAACATGTTCTGCCCTAAGGTTTGTCCATGATATTAGACAGTGTTGTTGGAGATGGTAACACTGTCCACCTTGATAAAGTGTTTAGTTTTTTTAATTACCATTAATCTTTTCAATGTTATTTAAGTTTTTTATAATTCTTCATTAAACCTTTTTTATTGTAATTCACTTTTAAGAGTCACAATCTGTCTGGTTAGATTTGAAATCAGAAAATGGCCGTAACATTAAATTACTTGACACCAGGACTGGAAAGGCCAACTTCAGATGACTAATGCTGCTGTTTGAACTATCTATTTGAACTACCTGTTAGTCATTCTGGTGAGTTATTAGTGCAATTTTGCTGCTTGTCTTTTAATACTTTTATTACTTTACCCTTTGATAATGGCTGTAATGACACATAACCCGGAACCAGGACTGTTCAGGCCAATGTCAGGTGTCTGACGGTGGTTCTTATACTTGCCTGGTAATTTTTCTGGAGAGTTATGACAATTATTATTATGCTACAAAGTCCTTTATAACTTTTATTTCTCTAATTCTTCACTTAACATTGTAGACAGGATGTCAACATTGGTTTTATGCCATTTATGTTTTTAATTGCTGTTTTGTTTTACCTTTATTTCCTTTTATGAATTTTATTACACTTACTTTACTTTTACCTTTTTACCAGATGCTTGGCAAGCTATTACAAAGATTTTGCTAATGTCTTTTAAAACTGTTATTACTTTACCTTTTGATAATGGCTGTAATGACATACAACCTGGAACCAGGACTGGAAAAGCCAACATCAGGTGACTGACAGTGGTTTTTCTAATTACCTGTTTAGTCTTCCTGGTGAGTCATGATAATTATTATTATGCTATGGCAAGTCTTTTACAACTTCCTTTACTCCAGTTTCTCTCTTAACATTGTAAACTAGACGTTAACATTGGTTTTATGCTATTTATGTTTTTCAATGATGTTTTGGCGTACCTTCATTTCCTTTTATGAATTTTACTGCATTTATTTTTACCTTTTTACCAGACATTTGGCGCAGATAGCATAGCTGCTTTGTGCCATAAAACACTTAATAAACCAATCAACCTGATTTTGTCATGTCTTCCTATACCCCCACCAAGGAATCATCGAGGCCTAATACACCGTTTTAGACATGATTTTTCAGGTATATTCTATTTTAACCATATTTTCAGGTCTGTTTGGTTTTCCCCATTTTCCAGATATTAGGATTCATGCTCAGCATTTTGTTTCTCAATTGGTTGAGAGTGCCAACATACCTCTCCATCCTCTGGCCGTGGATAAGTTTGCCTTTGTGTTCTTTCATGCAAAATGTCTGTCTTTGACTCTTAACAGCTGGTATAGATTTTTACCTATTTGGGGGGCAGATCATGATTATCTTGTTCACTCATCCTTCTCCAAATTCTTCCACCTTTGTTTTACCCTATCAACTTTCCCATAATATTTTTCTACAACCCACCTTCCTTCCAAGGTGACCCACAGAGATCCTGAGGGTTTTCCAAGGATTTTTTTTCTTCTTGATTATCTCCACATTGGCACATTTGCTTTATTCAGTTTTAGCCTTACACATGTGGTTTTTCTTTTATTGGAATCTCTTGAATAAGGATGCATTCTTGTCCTAGGTTTGTTTAATGCCTCCTCATCTCTAGGACTTACATTTGGACCATTTTCTTTGGAATCCCATGGGTAATTGGTGTGATAGCACACTACCCTTTCTTCTTTAGTGGATTATTTGTTGCATTTTGAGCCTGTACATATCCCTGTTAATATTTCCTGTCCACCATCTCAGCTTTTATTTGTTCCTCCATCCAAGAGTTTCTCATCTCTTCTTTTTATTTGATGCATATAGAAATGTTGCCAGAAGTATCATTGACTATCCAGTTGGGGCTTGTTTGTCAAATTGTGTTCTAATTTGGTGACCTTTCACCACAAGTCTGTAGGTTGTCTGGGTTTTGTCCAAATAACTTGTCATACAGTTTTTGTCCTCTCCATTATGTCAGATACCCAATTCCATTTTCTCAGGATTCTCTCACCAGTCAGTGTTTGTCCAAGGCAGTACAAGATCTTCATTACCAGCAAGTCATGTGAGTCATCCCTTTCCAGGTTTTTCTTGCAGACTGTTTATAGTATCTAAGAAAATTGAAAACTGATAGCTTATGATTGATTTGTCCCACTTCAGTCAGTTTTTAGTTTTACCCTAATTTACCACTCTTGTGTACTTTCTCTCCAGGTTTGTAGATGACCAAGGTGGACCTTGTGAATTATTGTCTGCTTAACCTGATATCTTGTCAGTCAAAATGCTGTTTTTGGAAGTTTATCAGTTTTACACCCTGCCTTTTTGGCTTGATTTGGCTCCAGATGCCTTTTGTCAGATGGCCAAGGAATTTATTTGGTATGTACATGTTCAAGTGTTGCACTTCCATCATTATATGATTAACTGGCTTCTGTTAGCTCTTCTGAACAAGATTCTGCCTAACACACTTACTGATCCTGGAGGCAGTATCTTGTCCATTAAGACGTTTTTTTCAAGTCTTATCTCAGTCATGCCTAACCTTCTCCATTTAGTTGAATTTTCAGTATTCCACACATACATTCTGCTTCTTCTCTTTCAACTTATGAAATTCTATGGCTTTTGGGGATGTGGTCTACCATGTTAGCTCTTATTTCTTTAGGTCAAGCACGTATGTAATCTCTTCAGTGGACTCTGCACAATCAATGGAATCTTGTTTAGGATCAACTGAAGGCTCCTATTTTCCTTCCTTTTTCCCTTTTAGATGATCTGCATTGGTGGTTGGACAAGGCTCTCGTGGCAGTGGGTATTCTGCTTCCCCCCTCTCATCCAGATTTACATATATTCTTGGACCCTGTTCTTTGGGTCAGGAGTTTCCACCTGCTAGACCCACTGTTCTTCATATTAAATATTTCCTCACTTATATCTTTTGATCAGGTGTCTTCTGTCTCTTTAATTGCAGATTATTGGGCTGCCTTATCCAACACTTTTTATTTTTCCTGGTACTGTTATTAAAATTTATTTTTTTATAACCTTTTCCTCTTTTTGCATTTTTACCAAATCAGTAGTCCAAGAATATGCTGGCCTTTCAAATTGGGATGTTGATATGTTTCTTCACTGCTTCACTTTGCATCTCTTTGAATCACTGTCTGAATGCTGGATTTACCACATATTCCATAATATTTACTTCCTTCCTCACTTTGTTTTTAGATATTATAGGTCAGATTTCTTTATTATCAATGTTTCACACATTGTATATTATTATGCATGTATTCTCCTTTATCTATATCAATCTTTCCTCCCATAAACTTCCTGAATACTGGGGGGTTTCTGCTGATGTAGATGATGAGATGCCCTATGCTATGTCTTGTTGGAGTGAGCAGTCAAAATTGAAGTTCACCCCTTTAATTGAAATCTCTTGCCCCTCTCCCATGTGAATGTGAGTTCTCAGTGGCTGGGTTTTGGATATAAAGCTGAACCAATCAACATCAATTCTTACTCATCTATTACAGATGTCTCACTCAGTTATACTCTTGTTCTTTCATCCATGTTATGGGTCACAATGGGGAGGTACTTGCAGATTAATATGGTTCTTCCACGTATGCTATATCTTGATTATTTTATTATTTGGAGGATATTGTGCTGGGGGAGGTTTCTGTCAATTTGGTTTTCAGAGAGATGAATTGCAATACTAAGAAATTTTTCCAATTTAGGAAGTTGGATTCCCATATTGGTCAGTTAATTTCTCACATTGCTATCATGTGTCCTGTTCATGGATTGGGAGGTATGAAATTCCATCTGACCTGATGAACTTCAAAATGGTATAATCCTCTTTCCTACTCACATGAAATGGCTGGGTTTTACTTGCTGCCTATATGATCATTTTCCCTACCCACACATTGATGTTGGTTCCCACTGGCCTGGGTTTTGGGTGCAGTTATCTTGTTTTGTACAGTCTGTCATGCCTTAGGCACTCTACACCTTGAGACACATCCTTTTATTCTCACCCAATTTATGTACTAACAGATTGAGATTCCCATATTATGTGGTGTGGATTCCTACCCAGTCATTGTTCTCTTCCATTTGGATGAACTTATTGTAGTTTACATCCATGTTTGTAGCACTTTTTTCTGCACTGGATGAAGAATACAGCTAGTACAGAAGTGGTGCAGTCTTATACATATGATCTTTTACTTTGAGGATCTACTTTTTCAGGATATCATTTGATACTTTTTACTTTCCCTTGCACCAGTCTCTTCACCTTTTCACTGTGAGATTCTAGTTATTTATGTGAGAAGAAGTATTGTATGGTATTGAAAGTTATAATTTTCTGATACAAAAATATATTCTGTAGAAAATTACCTCCTTTCATACTTCTCACCCTTTCTCCCTACTGAAAACTAGTGCTTCTATTTTTGCCCACACTTGAAGTGATTGTTCATAAGAATTGAATGGGATGTGGCACACTCTTACAGCTAGAGAATTGTTATATGATGATTTATGTTCAAGATGCATTTGAATCATTATTAAGTGGCTCTTCTTACCTACCTTCTCCTTTATCATTAGTCCTTATATGCACAACAAAAACTGTGTCATTGCTATCCCCATTCATTATATTTCTTGTTGTCTTAGTTATATCTATTTATTTTATTTCTCTTTATCCCCTCCAGATTATTCTGTTCATATGTCTTGTCAAGGAATCATATATAATTAATACCTCCATAAGTTTATTATCCACACTCTTCTCTTAACCTTTTGTTTTCCTTCTTTTCGTAGTTTCTTATTTACATATTCCAAGGGCTGAAATCTGTTGCTCAGTGGAATTAGAGCCCTAGCCATGACAACATCTTTCTTCACCTTAATTTCTTCTGATTTGGCTCATTATAACTGAATCCACTAGTTTTAGTTTTAGCTCTAATAGTACTCTTTCTAACTTCTTAAGTCATTGTTTGCTGATGTATTCCTTACATGATATAAGGAAGTTTAAAGGGAGGGTTGATAAATATTTTAATTATTAGGATTAACTTTGAGTTTTGAATAGTTTAGTGGATGGGACAGCCTATATGAATAAGCAACATTACTAATCAGTGAGAAAAATTCAGAAAGTTTACATTATGTCAATTCACAACACTTGAACTGTGGAACAAATGATTCGTAAACAGTTACATAGTAAACCTGAGATAAATTACCACTTCTAAAAATGCTAACTTTAACACTTATGTTTTATAAGTTTCAAATAAGTCTTAAATTTAAATGAAATGGTCATGTATATCTAACACATACTAGATGTTTAAAGACAGGAAGGAGCCTTTTGATCCATTGATTTGTCTACTACTATTTACTAAGTCTTTTCCTTAGAGCCTTTGAAAGTTACTGGATCAACCAAATATGAAGGCAGCTTGTTCAAAAGGTCAGCCACTTTGTTATAAAACTATCTGAGTTACCCAAGCAAAGTGGAGCCTATCTTTAGCATATCATACATCCTTACCATTGAAATTATCCCACAGGTTCAACCAGCCTCCCTTTTATTCTAAGTAGGCCTTTGATAATCTTTTATTTAAATCTTGTACTGTGCCAAGTGTTTCATTTTTGCTTATATTTGAAAAGGATTATTTATTTGTCTTTATTTCTAATTTTCTGAAGGAGTTCTTTACACTCTTTAAGCATCTTTTCTAATTTACAATCTCCAACATCAGTCACTTCCATGTGGGCTACAAAAAGATGTTAAAATCTATTAAAAACATTTAAAGAAGCATTCAAAAATGCATCATTTAATTAATAACTCATAGCATGGATTTGGAAATGGATATCCTTGCATTACTCATTTCTTGTTTAATTTTTGTTCAGATAGTATGGTACATATCTTGATATTGAAAACATTTGATGAAGTTCTTCATAAAAAATAGTAATTTAGATGCTTGAAGGATTGGAAAAGTTAAGAAGTGGGCAAGTGATCAAAGAGTGATGTTAAATGGCATTATTTTAACTGGGAGATGTGACCAGTGGGATATATCAGGATAATTTAGTTAACTTTTAGGATATTAATATTGTGAAACTGAGATAATAGGAATAGCTTTTTTTTTAATATTTCTTCCTTTTAAAAGAAACTTCATAGTGTACCAAGAGTATGGAAGCTCAATTTTAATATTCAAAAGTATTGATAGTTGAAAAAACTTTCTTCTTATGAGATATGCAAAGAAAAATTATGAGATTAAGTGCTGTTTAGGAAAGTAGAAGATTGTTTATTTTGTGAATTTGACATATGAATATTGATTTATAATTTCATGTATAAAACCTCTCAGAATAAGGATTTTTTTATTCTTCAGAATTCTGTTTTTCCAAGATCTGCACTGAGACCATAAATTACCTACAATGGTAAGAATATTTTTGTTTTGTCCATAATGAATTTATTAACTCATTCCAATCATTACAAGTTTCAAATTTTCACATTGATTTATAATTGCTGTTGAAATTATTCTTGAAGAAGTATAGGTACTGACCTTTATCAGGACCTGGCCTCACTCTGTACAGAGTATGAAATTGAACTGTAACAAATAAAAAATAACAGCATGCTGTACTTGAATCTAAAAGGAAAAGGTGTTCTATTTGGAATTGATAAATATTAACCTTTAAATTTTTGGAAATCATGTGAAAATAATTATTTTCTAGTCTATTTACTTAATCTGCTAAAAGTATAAATATCACATAAAATGGGGTATTTCATAAAACTTTTACCTCAAAAATATTTATGAAATGGAAAACTGTAAAAAATGCAATATGTTTGGATAAGTTTACTTGCTGAAGAGTTAGAAGTGTTTGCATTAATATTAGGGTAGAATGGTAGAATGTACATATAAACACAGTTTATATAAAGTTGTAGTAGGACTTTTTATCCAGTAGGGCCTGTGATGTATTTAGTGTATTTAATGTTATCTTTCCCACAAATACAGCAATTTGGTTTATATCAAGGAAACATATCTTCATATACGAGGGCTGTTCAAATAATACGCGGACTGACATCATAAAACAAAATGTACTTTATTTAGAAGTTATTGGTCTGGGACCCATTCAAAGTATTCTTCTCCCCAACGCACACTTATCCCAACGGTGTTTCCACTTGTTGAAACAGTCCTGGTACACTTCTTTTGTAATGTCCTCCAGCTCCTTCATCGCATTTGCCTTAATCTCAGGAATTGTCTCAAATCTTCTTCCTTTTCAAGGGACTTTTGAGTTTGAGGAACAAGAAAAAATTTCAAGGAGCAAGGTCAGGTGAGTAGGGGGGGGGGGGGAAGAACAGTGATCAAGTGTTTGGCCAAAAACTCCCAAGTTCTGAGGCACCAATTTTGCAGCAACATGGTGGATCGTCAATTTTTTGGTCAAAATCTCGTAACAAGTTCCAACTGATATCCCACACTCTTCAGCAAGCTCCCTGACAGTCAAACGTTGATTTGCTCGCACCAGGGTGTTGATTTTGTCGACGTGTGGGTTGTCAGTTGACGTAGAAGGACGTCCAGGACGCTCGTCATCTTCAATGGACTGTCAACCATTCTTAAAATGTTCATGCCATTTGAAACATGCTGTACGCTTCATAGCAACATCACCGTAAACCGTGTTAAGAATAGCAAAAGTTTCAGTCCCAGATTTTTCAAGTTTAACACAAAATTTCACAGCAAGTCGTTGCTCTTTCAGGTCATTCATCATTCATTCTGAAATCAGCCAAACGAAAAAATTGCACTTCACTTAAAATCGTGTAGCTAATACACAAATAAAGATATCTGCAATCGGGAAATGGTGTCGTAATCAGCTGATCTGTGCAAACCTAGCGACACCAAGTGGATTCTCCTGGAACCAACTGGAGCTGGCACAATTCAAACAGTCTGCGTATTTTTTAAATAGACCTCGTATATATGAACAAAAAGGACTTCTTTTGTAAAAATAGTTAGTTTTTTCCAAAAACAGGTTACTTTGTTATTAAAGTTTAGGAACACATTATGATGTTATTTAGTACATTGAAAGTATCTTTAGAAAATATTTATTCAGGAACTGTTTACCTCTCTTCATCACAAAGCACTGTCATATTGTATGCACTTTTGTGTAACTTCCTTTATATGTGGCACAGGACTTGAACAAAACTTCTACCTTGTGTCAGTTTGTAATGTAATCGTTAGGCCATAGCCCCAGTAATAGGAGGAGACACAACCTCTGTGTGAAATAATTCCCATTGGCACTAGCATATGAACAGAAGATAGTTTTTCTTGATGATAAGAAACCCACTTGAAATAAAAATGTATCTCGGAATGACTGGTGTGGGTTTTGACACTTTTATTGATAAACAGAGAACAATGTTTTGACCTTCCTAGGTCATTTTCAGCTTGACAAAGAGAATTTGCAACTGACCATTGCTGGACATGTCTTAGGGATGAGAGTATAAGTACAACAGGATTGTAGAGGGTGTTGCAGTTGTAAGTTAGGTTATTAATTAGTATACATATAAAGACATTCCGTTATATTGGTTTAATTTTGGTTTTAGTTGCTGTATAAATTGGGCTTTGATTATGCATTTGTTTTATATTTGTTTCCTTACTTTAGTATATTGTAGTTTCTTTGTTTGTGTTGTGTTTATTTGATTTGCAGTGTTCAGAATTGTGCAAAGGTTGTTTGTTGTTGTTTTTTCTTTAAATCTAGTTTCCATTTTTCTGCTTGTTTCTCAAATATAGAAGTTGTGCCAGTTGTTGCATAGTATTTTATAAATTATATTGGTGTTGTGTTTGTCAGTGTAGTTTTTACATAGTATGGACTTATTTCTGTACCTGGGTTTTGAATAAATTTGGTTTTTACAGGAATGTTGTCTTTTGTTAAGTTTTTACACAATATTGGTTTTGTTGTTTTTTTTGTTGATGTTGAGAACATATGGCATGCAGCAGTATATGGTTTTGTAGTTTGTTGTATCTTGTATCTTGGGATTTACTGTTGTTTGTTGTTGTTAGTCTAGGTGTGTGCATGTAATTTTTCCATGGTATTTTGAGGAAATAATTTGATGTTGAAGTGTTGTTTTATTTTGTTGATTTCGTCATTAATTTTATCGGGTGAGCATAATTTTTTGGCTATGTTTATTTGGTTTCTTAATATCTTGAGTTTTTGTTTTATTACATGTGTTGAGGTCCAGGGAATGTACAATCCAGTATGGGTGATTGTTTTTGTGGATTTTTATTTTGAATTGTGTATCAGTTCTAGTGATTTTGAGGTAAAGAAATGCTATTTGGTTAGTTTTTTTTCATGTTCACAGGTGAACTTAATGTTGGGGTGTATGATGTATACGTTACATCAGTGTGTCTACTGTTTTCAGTTTATTTTAAGTATTCCTTTTTGTCTGTTTTTTTCTCTTTTTTTTAACAAGGGAGTTTATTTGTAATGTTTTATACTTCATATTAATTTTCTTGATTCTGGTATCTTTTTAAAATGATCTATCTTTGAAAATTCGGCAATGTATTTTTAGTAAAAATGTTTACAACTTCCATCACATCTATCTATATATATCATTTATTTTTGCACATACGAATATGTTTGCAAATGTCAAATTTCTGAAGTTAATAAAACCTTTATAATACTAAGATTTATTTATAATTTATGTTAAAACTTGCATTATAAAGAAATAATTTGTTCTAATGTTGCAGTTAAAATCAAGTTCAGAATGTGTGAAAGTAATTGTACGATGCAGGCCCATAAGCGAAAAGGAAATTTCAGAGGGATATGAAAGGTGAGGAAAATTGTTAGTATATTTTTGAAAAACAATGTTTGTTGAAAATTTGTTTAAATTGTGCACGTTTCATTATAAGTTTTGAAACAAGAAATAATGGGGTTAATAAAAGGAAAGTCAAATCTTTATTTTACAAATTAAAAAAACTATAATTATATAAAACTGAAATTAAAGTGTGGACCAGTGTGAAAAAGTATGTAAAAGAACAGAAAATGTTAAGAATTTTCATGTAACATTTCTATGTTTTACTCTTGTTTTAAAAAGTTAGAAAAGAAATGTAAACCAATTTTGTGAAAGAATTCATTTTGCAAAAAGAAATAAGTAACAAAATAATGTATTAAGTGTTACATTATGACCTGTTGATTGACAGGGTTGTGGACATGTTTCCGGAGCGAGGAGTTGTGGAAATAAAAAACCAAAAAAATGGAGAAGTATCAAAACAGTTCACTTTTGATGCTGTTTATGATTGGAAGTAAGTAATAGCTTATATATACATATTTTTTTATATTTATATGTATATATTTTAATTTATAAGTCATTAATTGCTATTCTTGAATATAAAATGTAAACAGTTCTTTGTGGCTGCTGCTACTGACATATTCCTTAGCTTCTTCATGAACATTTTGTTATATTTTTGAAATGTCTATTAAGATTTTATCATGGTTTCATATTCTTGTCTGCTTAACATTTTATATTATAATATAATAAGTTGTAACAAATGATTTGTGGTTTCTGTACCTACAGTTCTAAACAGTCTGATTTGTATGATGAAACTTTTCGACCTCTGATTGATTCAGTTCTGAAAGGTTTCAATGGGACAATATTTGCATATGGACAAACAGGCACTGGAAAAACTTATACAATGGAAGGTATTACTTCATCTGTTTTAAAACTTCTTTTTTTACAAGAGGTATAGTAACAAAAATTGTAATGCTGTGGATGTATTTTACTGATAATAAAAATAATGCTGAAGATTGAGAGGTATATGAGGTATAAAACACAAGAAAATGTTGTGAATATCTTGATTTGTTAAGTAGTGGTTGGTTCATTGTTTATTTGTAACATAGTCTGCTTTCATAGGATGGTTCGGAATTGTGTTTGGTACACTTATATTTGAATCTAAATACAAAGAAAGTGAAATTTGCCAATTGTGAGTACTACTAAGAGAGACTTTGTTTAAATTATGGGTGAAAACTTGCTGTGTTATGTTAATTCTGAAATATAACAAATTCAATCTTTGTGGCTTAAGAACATGTACTCCTTTAAAATGTATGTAAATTTTCATAGGTGTTCGGAGTGATCCAGAAAAGAAAGGAGTGATTCCTAACTCCTTTGAACACATTTTTAGTCAAATAGCTCGCTCAGAAAATCAGGAATATCTAGTCCAAGTTTCTTACTTAGAAATTTATCAGGTGAGTGCTGTTAAGTAGTTAATTGATTACCTTATTGGTGGAGCATTGTATCAGTTAATAAATTCACAATCTGTGTTAAATTGTTTTGTTGTGAAGAATACCCAAAAAAAAAGAAATATGAAAAGTAGATCATGACAAGAGATTTCTAGTGATAAAAACCATAATTACATGGCCAAACCTAATGTTTTTCTTTTTGAAATCAGGTTGACTTAACTCTGAAATAGTAAATGCTTTCTCTTGTCAAGTTGCTTTTATATTGTCAACGCCAGTGTGATGTCAAATTCTGAATGCCCTTGATGCAATATAATGCATGTCAATTTACCCAAGATTATCTACCCTTTTGTCTGTTATATCTGTTATTGTGCATGCATCAGGAGAAAATATGTAAGCTTTACACTTTGCCATAAGCCAGATAGTTGTGCAGTTACCTTCATTCACTGTAAATTTTGAAGTCAGTGTTAACTACTGCTGTTAATATTTTTACCAGTGTGGGAAGCTTTACAATTTCTTTTCTGTTTACTCATGTGGTATGCCTGTAGCATGCAAGGAGATCCCTGTTCATTGTCTGGAAAGTAAGATTTGTTATTTATCTTTAATTCCTAAGAAGTTTCTACTGGTATGTTTATATATTATTTCTCAGGTATTGTCAATTTTAATTTTGAACTATTTATGTTACCTGTGAAGGAGCTCATGTTGGATGGTTCATTTCTTGCATATTTATATTTTTTACACTTATTTTTATTATAATGTTGATGTGTTATAAATCAGTTAAATGCTAATAGCCTTTTAGTGGGATTATCTTCCTCTCGTGTTTGGTTTGGGACCTTTAGATTTTTCTTTCCCTAATTTGATCCACAAATCATCTGCTATTGTTCTTGTGATTCTTGCAGTCAGGATCAATGTTTTTATTTGGCAGTCTTCTTATGCTGCATTTTTCACAGATACAGCTGCTGATACCATCCACAAATTATGCTCCTTTGATACCTTAGCCCATTATGCTTTCTTGCCAGGTACTTGTCTCTTCTTCAAATCTTTTCCATTGACCTTGGAAAAGCTTCCCAGCATTGTTTTTCTGTAGAATTTTCACTTTTTATTCAAGAGAAGCATTTTAACAACTATTTTTAGCATCGAGCAAATAACTTTTATCACCTGCCTTGCTTCCCTCAGCAAATGTCAGTTGCTTTTGTCAATTTGTTTGGGCCTTATCAAGTAGTCAAATATGATCCCAAGCAAATGGAAACTTCTTGGCCCACTCTGTTATTCCAAAGGAGTTGTGAGGTTTTATTCCTGTCATAGACCTGTCTGTCTCTGAAGACACCTCATCTTTATATGCAAAATATGATGATGTTAACAAAGTATTCTTTTCATGGCCTTTGGATAACGATGGTGGACATGTAGGATGGGTTTCTTTATTTTCTTATTTATCTTATCATCATTTTCTGTAATTAAGGGAATAGTTTTGTGGCTTAAAATCTTTCCTTTGGCTCCATATGGTTTCTGTTGAATATTCAAGTTTTTCTAATCTTCTCAATATGCTCCACATTGACTTACACTTACATGGGAATTGGGAAAGAATATAACATCATCCCTGTAAACTAAAAACAGTCGGGCTTGTGATGGAAAAACAGAAATTGCATACATTCACTTGATATATGCACAGTGAAGAATGTATGGAAGATGATAGAGTGGTGAAATTTTAGTGTGTTTTCATTGCATCAAGGACTTAAAAGTTTGAAATCGTCTGTTTGTTAATAGTATGAAATCAACTCAACAAGAAAAAGGTTTGTATCTCACAGATAAGTATCTTTTAATAATTCATTATAATTTTGAAAATATAGAATTTGAAAGTTTTGAATATTGTAGAAACAAAATATGAATTAAATTTTTGAAAATACTCATTAATTGGTGTAATAAGTGCTTGAACCAAACATTGTAACTTGCATATGTGAACTGTCAGATCTTATATTAAAATATGAAATGATGTTCAAATTAAGTATTATAGTATGTGTAATATTAAAACAAAGAATTATTTTAAGATTTCAAGAGACTCCTGTCATTTATCAAATGAAATGCCAAAATTGATAGGCATTAACAGCCAGTTCAAGACAGCTTATGTACAACAAGTAGTCAGGGTTGCAAAGAAAGAAAGACTGGTATGTGCATAGAGGAAGGCACACACACACACAAATGATTATAATAGAAAAAAATTAATACTACTTTTTCATCAAATATAAACTTAAAAAAATAAAATGAAATCTAATCTATATAATGCTTTGTTATAAATTTTATAGGAAGAAGTTAGAGATCTGTTGGTAAAAGACCAAACCAAGAGGTTAGAACTTAAAGAAAAACCAGATGTAGGAGTTTATGTAAAGGTGAGATGTTTGTAAAGTGCAAACAAATATCATTGTTAAAAGTTACCTTTTGTTAGCATGTAAGTGAATGTTTAGTGTGCAGTGGTATTTTTATTTTTGTGTATGAAACATTAAACAACAAATCGCATGTGACAAATATTTTTTGCATAATGCACTGACTGCACTTTGTTTCCTTTACAAGGATTTGTCATCATTTGTTTGTAAGAGTGTAAAGGAAGTAGAACATGTGATGATAGTAGGCAATCAAAACAGAACTATTGGGTAAGTTGCTTTGTTTTGACAAGATAATTGTGGTAAATTACTATATGTTTATGTGGAAGAATAGGGCTATTAATCATGGCTTAATTACTGATTACAGTATGATGAGGTTTTCTGTATTAAGAATGCAAACTACTTTTCAATTTATAGGGTTAAATTTGGCTTTAATGAACTACACCAGTGTAAAATTCAAATCTTATCCTGCTCTGGAAACAAGCCAAAAAAGTCTATTTAAGCCAGAACATTACTATGCTTATGTTACCTGAACAACAAACAAAAAAACTCTTGAAAAACAACTGAAATAGTTATTTAACTTTCAACATGGGCTTAGTTAATTTGACCAACAATGTGACCTCTGTGTTCTTGTTTAAAGTATTTACAGAATTAATACTTTTAACTTTTAATACAGTATGTACATTTTCACAAAATTTGGATGTTTTTCTGTTAACATTGTATAAGTCTTTCACATATGAAAAAACTGTTTTCAGTGAAGTATTTATAATAAACTAAAACAAAGATTTGTTCGTGAATAAACTGAGTATTTGTTTCATATAGCTTATATATTTAGCAAATCAAACACAGTGGCCCTGCCCCTCCTCTTCCATGTTTGGAAATACTTGCTTACATACACCTGCTTCACTTTATCATGTGTTTATAACCAATCAGAAGTTCAGATTTTCCTCCATGTTGTTTTATCAACTTACTTAATGTGTTTATATTTCAAGATTAATCACTTAATTCTCAATCTCAGAAGGAAGAAGGGATAACCAAAAACGATTTTTGAAAAACAATATTTTTATACAATTGATAAGTGCAACTGGCAAACCATGGCCAAGAATAAATAATGTTATTTGTGAACTGTGTAATTTTATCAATTTTTTTGTCTCAATTGTGTAATATTTGTTTTTAGAGTGAAGTAAAGCATAGTTTTTAAGCCTAGTAAATTACAGTGGAATTCTGTGATATTGATTGAGTAATTTATGCTTTTTTGTTATTTCAAAATGCATATATAACTCAGTAACACTTTCTGACATGTGCAGCAAGGAATTTATAGAGTGCACCAGGATTCATATGGTTAAACAGAAGTTTCTGATTGGCTTTGTGTTTGAATTCCCAAGAATGTTAAATTTTAACATTTAATCAGAAAAACTCACAAAACCAAGTTATGTGCTTATTGGTGGTATATCATTAGTTTGGAAGCTATGGCAAAAACTTTTTTATGTAGATGCAATTATTTTGAGAAGAAACTATTCCTTTATTAGATTATTTTATACAACTTAGATTTGATTGTTTTGTTGATTAAAAGTGTTTAATTTATTTATGATATGGTATTTATTTTTCATCAATTCATTAAATTTAATTCATATATTAGCATTGTTTATCATGTCCATTGTAAGTAAATTCATATTATAACTTTATTTTATAACTCATTGTTCAAACAAATTTTGTATTTTTATGTGTGTACATACATGCACATAGTAAAAAAAGCTTTAATTTAACTGAATTTTGTTTATAGTAAATGTAGTTAAGTAGCTTGAAAGCTGAAGTACTTTTTTATAATTTTGATTTAAAATTTTTGATTTTCAGAGCTACCGACATGAATCTGCATAGTTCTAGATCACATGCCATTTTTATCATTACAATAGAGCATTGTGAGGTATGTATATTTGTGGAAAGTTAATCAGAATTTTTTTGTAGTATCAGTTTGTATTCATCCTGTTGGTAATTAATACTACTATACGTAAATATTCTTTTTCTTGATACCTGTGTCAGAATATACATAAGAACCAGCTATGTCACAATAAGTAATTAAAGTTTGTAAGCATTTTGTGTAGTTTTATCTTTGCTGGGTATTTTCAAAAGAAATTCCAACAATCTTTGCAAACAGTATTGCATACTATGTTAAGTATTGAGAAAATGAGAAGTAACTTGGGTTCTTTCTGCCTTTTTTGTCATTATTGGAGTTTCTTTTTATTAGAATTATCAATATGTTAATTATATATGAAAATATTTTTTACAGTAGAAATGATACTGTTTGTTTTTTTATAAAACTATATTATTTTATTTTAAAGCCCTTGTATATGCATTTCAAAAACATTGTGTGAAAAATTTATTTCTGTTTAAATATTTATATTAATTTTAAACTATGGTGCATGTCATTTCCTATTTACTATGAAAGAGAGAAAGTTTGATCAATGAAGATTTTTAAGTTTACATAGTTCCTGAAAATTTATTAGTAAATATGTTTTGCTTATACTAAAATGTTTGATCAAACATTAATGTATTTTACAATTGATATTAATGAGTGATTTAGAAAAGGTAAATACAAGCTTTTAGCACTGTTGTTTTGTCTGATTCATTATTATCACCTCATTTTCTTAGGTGAATTAATAATATTTTAAAAATAATGTATACTTACATTTCATGTTTTAATTAAAGAAGGATGGTAGCTTTGAAATTAAATAAAAAAAAGTTTGTTCTATTTGCTCTTCATACAGTTGGGTCCAGATAATAAGAGTCATATACGAGTTGGAAAGTTAAACCTTGTTGATTTGGCAGGCAGTGAAAAACAAAAGAAAACTGGTGCAATGGTAATCTATCATTATACTAAAGCATTATTTGTATATTCTTCAGTTGAGTATAATTTGTCATGAAACCACAATTTTGTTTTTTTACTAGTTTTAACTGAGAGCATTATAGTTCTGTGGTATGGGGACTAAAATAAGGGCCTTCTGGATTTGATATATGTTTTCTAAACATAAATAAGATATGGAGAAAATAAATTCAGAAAATGCTTTATATGTTTATACTTTTGAGTATTAAATATGATTCTAATAAAAAACACATTGTAGGGTGGAAGGCAAAAGGAAGCAATCAAGATTAACTTATCTCTCTCAGCACTGGGAAATGTGATTTCTGCACTAGTAGATGGAAAGAGTTCTCATATACCTTATAGAGACTCCAAACTCACAAGACTTCTCCAAGGTGTGTGTGTGTGTGTGAATGGTTTGTCATGTTGTTATACATTAAATTTGTTTATTCTCTCATTCCATAGGGTAAAATATCTTTACATGATTTATAATAATGTGAAATATATTTTTGGAAGTCTTTAATATTTTGTTAAGCATTGTACTGAGAAAAAGTACTGCAAATATATTTTTACATAAATGCTTGGGATTGTTAGTTAAATAAGGTAATATTAATTGTGTAGTTTGTTTAATGTCTGGAATGTTTTATATACAAATATATAAAAAAAATTTAGTAAAAATAAATAATTACATATGAAGCCAAAGAAGTAAACAAGAATTTTTAAGCCATAAATGGAACACATTCAAATTAAACAAAATATGCTGCATATTTTTTAAAAAAGATCCTAGGGTACAAACTACAATGTGGGATTATAAGATGTATCCTAGGTTTTGGAGGTGACTGTGTAAGTAGGATCCATATTGCAGTGGGAATACACCATCTATCAGTCTTACAATTTGCTTGTCTCACATAAGAAGATAAGAAATTTAGAAATTAGGAGAGTGAGATATGGGTGCTCAAGCCCACAACACCCCACATCTATATCACCCTTCACTGCCTGCAGACAGTTGTTGGAAGGTGACACACATTATAAGAGAGATGAAAAATTAAAATGAACAACAGTTAAAATGATTTATAATTTTTGAAAACTTGAATGTTTGTCTAAACTGAAACAAAAGTATATGAATAATATTCTTTGAAACTATATAATATGATGCTGTACTTGGTGTTTTTGTATAGATTCACTTGGAGGTAATGCTAAGACTGTGATGGTAGCCAACATTGGACCTGCAAGCTATAATTATGATGAATCACTCACTACATTAAGGTATAGTATAGTGAGCAATGTAATTAACTGCTTAGTTTCACCTACTGTTCTGATAAATGTTTTAAAATTTGATTTGGAGAAACAAAGAATGTACTGTTACAGAAAGTAGAAAAAGCTTGAGTAAAGCATTTATTAATGGATGGGGTATCATAGTAATATCCGAAGACAAAACCTCATTTCAAATGTTTTTTTCTGAATTGATGAATAGGTATGCTAACCGGGCTAAGAACATTAAGAACAAACCACGGGTTAATGAAGACCCAAAAGATGCCTTACTGAGAGAATTTCAAGAAGAAATAGCAAGGTTAGTTTTGTTTACATTTTAAAAGTATAGTAATTTTAACATAAATTATGTGAGCTGCTATGTAATATTTGTACTTTGCTGAATATAGTTATTTTGCAGCCAGAATAATTTTGTATTTTCAAACACAGTTTTATGTTTTAATTTTTATGTGGTTAGGGATATCTTAAGGTTTATTATATAAATACATTTACCATTATCTGTATCCTACTAATTTTTGTATTAAAATAAGTCTTTATTGTGGAACAAAATTTTACATTTGCACTATTTTACAAGAGCTGAACTTTTATACTTTTGAATTAGGAAATCTTTGTCTCTGACATTTACTGTATAATAATCAGCAAAACATATAAACCACTTATATGCAAAGTAATGTTAGAGAAATAAAATGTATGTTTTCATACCAAAATCTATAATATGTGTTGAAAAAAATTGAAAAACATTCCTGTACATTTCTACTGAATAATTTAACACAGAATTATTACATTTTAAAAACTGTCAGAAATGTATATTATTTTTTCATATATTTTTCCTTACTAGATTAAAATTGCAACTGGAAACAAAATCACTAAAACGAAAAAAGAAAAATCGACTGAAAGATGAAATAGAAAACAAGTTAAATGAAGATCGAGATGTTGATGGGAAAGATGAGGAAGAGACAGAAGAAGAATTTCTCAAAGAACAGGAAACAAAACTTGAAGCAGAATGGCAAGCAATCATGAATGACCAGAATTTAATAGCAGAGGTATCATTGCAAAATACAATTTTTATCTTGAGAATTATGGAAATTAGTGGTAAAATGTAAACAAAAAACATTTTTGCTAGTAATTATTTCCCACCACATATAACAATTAATTTGGAAACCTCATAAAATATCATTGGTTTATTATGTAATTTTTAGAAGAAATCGTGAAAAAAAACCTCTATTTCTGCTGTTTTTATCTTACTTTAACTGTATGTGACTTGATTTCTAAATCTAATACTTTTTGCAGGAGTAAACATAATAATTTGAAGACAAAGAATGTACTTTATGACTAATAAAAGTTTGGAGATTGCTTAATTGAGTAACAAGGAAAATTCTGTGACAAATTTAACATAGTAACAAATGGTGCAATGTGTCATGATCAATTATGTGTTGGTAATGACAAATTTTTGTTGAAATGCTGCATATTTGTTACAATATTAAGTTTGTAAGTTTTCTTTGCTACCTCTTCAAGCCATCTCTAAACTTTGTTAAGCATAACCATATTGTGAAGAATGCATAGTGGATAGGTGCTGTAGGTAGTTCAGAAGTTTATTGTTGTAAAAAAAATTGAAAAGATCTCAAGATTGTTCATAGATAGAAACTATGGATTTTTAAAAAAGTCAGCATTTGCTTTGTGAAATGACATGTTGTTTCAGATGGCTGTCATCAGTTCAGAAGTGACATTTTATAACTTGGATTAAACTATGATATCAGGTCAAGTGATTTAGATAATTTGTACATTTATCTTACATGTCTGGTTTTGATCATGTAACAAAGGATTTTGATGAATTTATTTCTTTGAAGAAAACTCAAATGATATGATTTTGAATAAATGGGATTAATTACTGGAAAAATGTGATCTTAATGCCCAGAAACAATGCTCAAGTCCGAACAAAAATTTTGGAGTTCACCATTCTGAACAGTATATAATGAATGTGTGGTACCTACTTCACAGTTGCTGACTTTTACTTTCTCAAGGAGGTTTCAGGATTAGGGTGGCAACTTTGTCCTATCATTCCAAAATATGTATGCCTGGTTGTTAGAGTGCTTGACTTGCAACTTGTGGGTCACCAAGCAATCTTGGCCTTTTAGCTGTGGGGAGATTATAATGTATTGATTAATCTTACTGATATTTAGATAAAGTGATAGCTAATCCTATTAATCATTGATAAAGGAATATTGAAAGAGTTGGCAGTTGGTGATGTTAAATAACTGCCCTCTCTGTAGTTGTCGTTAGTAAATTAGGGACAGCTAACACAGTTTACCTCAAGTAGTTTTGGTCTAAATTTCAACCAAAATAATCCAGAATGCTTTGAAATATGACAGGTTGTTTAATTTGCCCCATATTGAAATGTATAAATGAGTAAAGTCAGTCACAGGGCTGCTTTGCTTCTTTAAGTCAGCATTATAATGTTACCTCCTAGTAACAAAGCTTGCCTGGATGAGGACAGAACTATGGAATCTTGTGTATTATGACTCACTTTGTGTTTAAACTGCTACAAGCCAATTGTTTCATTACTTATGGCCTTTTAATATTGTTTTCTTTTAAGTTCCATTGGATAAAGCTTCAAATAAGATAATAATAATAGAAGAAAAGTATAACTGTTATTACAGATTTGAAAGATACTTTGTTTTTCTAGTTTTGTACAAATACATCCAAAATATGATTATAATGGTTTGTATTTTCCTCAGATGTCATTTTTATTTGTTGCATGTCATGTGTATGTGATGCCTTAAAGTTAAGCCAGTTCATGTTTAATAATGTGGTCAAGGAATGTATGAAAGGCCTAAGTAAGCCAACAAACTTCAAGGTGCAAACTGATTTACTTTTAATATTGTTACTTGAAATGCTGTTGCTATGATACTGAACCATCTTTCTACACTGACCAATGTCACAGGAATTAGTAGCAAAGAATAAAGGTTTGAGATTCTCAGGGGCTTCTTTATCTTTGTTGCCAATATAGTTGTGAAGGCTTTCTGTAGTTGCTTTAAACTAAGGTATAACATTTTACACAATTTTTTTAGCTTCGTGCCTTTACACCTAGAACTGTTTGTATCTAATGGTCATTTACTTAAATCTAAGACCTGTATCTGGTTGATCAAGTTTTTGAGGTTGTCTACATTGTGATAATTATGCATGCTAGAAAGGGCAAAGATGGTGCTAAATAACTGAAATTGACGAAGCTCTGGCTGAATACTGACTGATTACAGACAAATACACTTTTCAAGATTGTTACTGATTTGAAAAACTGTTCAGCAACAGTTTACTATATTTCCAATATATGTAGGGGAGCTTTTTCTCTCATTTTCCCTGTTGCCCAAATAACATTATTGATCACATAATATGCTTTAAATGAGATGATGTCATCTTGTTGTTAGCTTTTTGACACTCTAATTACCTTGTCTAGAGTAGTGATCAAAATTCTGAATGCTAAAGCAATCTCTTTCAGTGTTAATGATACAAAGTCTTCAAAGTCTCTGTGGCTTTGAAAATACGTGATTAATCTTCAGATGTTGATGTCAAATGCTTGTGAAGGGCTGCATGATAATCCACACAGTAGATAACACTAAAACTGAAAGCCACTCAATGTTTTGTCACAATTTTTCTGACCCTTTTAAGTTGTATTCCAAGTTCATAGGTACAAGAAGCAAGTTCCAATTGGATTTTGGAAAATTGGCAAGTAAATGGATCTTTTACATAAAATATTGGAAGCAATTTATTCCTCCAACTTCCTTGATAATATACCTAGAGCTAGGCTCAGTCTGTGACATAGATAGTGTAATTTGATAGTAATAAGTTCTAGAGAATCATTTGTTTAATTTGTCAATGATATTCCATTTTTATATTGGCCATAATGTTAAAATTGCCACCACATAACTGATAAAACACTTGTTTCAATATTCATATTTGCTAAAGTTGTATCAGTTGCCACAAAATTTCTTCTTTTTGTTTCAACAAGTCAAGAAAACGTTACAGTTGTGGAATGAATAACTGCACGTACATAAAAAATTAACACTGATTCCAAAACTACAGTTGTTGATTCATCTGTGATTACAGATATTTTCTCCTGAAACAATAGTTTCATTGCAAAGTTCTTCCTATATTTGTTATCCATTAAAGTCTGTGATTTCATGAGCTGACCATTTGAAATGCAAAATAAAACCCAAACCTCAGTCTTTGCTTCACTGTACATCAAACAAACTAGGAATCTTGGACAATGATCTTTGTTTTGTTTTTTGCACTTGATATACAAATAAACACTGCTGAACATATTATATGTAAATTTATATATATGTTTTTTGTTTGTTTACCAGTATATTTCCTTGCATTATTTAAGACTCAAGTAATAACAAGTATTAAATTCTTCCAATGTTCAGTTGTTTTCTTTGTCAATGATAAGTGCGATAGAACCACAAAATTCAGCATTACTTGTGTTTTATTCCTTTGAGGTTTAAGCAACTTCCTTTTTTGTGTTTGCTCTTAATCATCCTGTTCCTCTGAACACTACAACTAAGTTCTCAGACAACAAAAAAATCCATCTTTTAAAAGAAGAAACTGCTCTGCTTTCTACTCTATCTATTTGTCTTTCAGTAGTTCAGGTGGAATTGTATGTAAGCTCACTTGCATTTTTCTTCTCCTTTTGTTTTATTGAAATTTAAATAAAATTAAGTGTTAGGAACTGGCAAAAGCAACTAGACCAAAGAATCCATAGGTACTAGGGCAGATGGTATAACTGATGAAGCTGGTAAATTTTCTACAGAATGGAGAAAACAATGTCACTGAAGCTTCTAAATTGAGAAAGGGTTGTTTAAAATGTAAAAATATGTCAAAGCATATACAGTATGACTGCCCAGAACCACTTAAAAAAGTTCTTACCTTCAACTGCCTTGAGCAGTCCCATAGAATCAACTTTCTTTTTAAAAGTACATGTTAGTAACTGTAGAATTTACTTTGTCTATGAATTTTATGTTTCATCTCCTTGCAAGTAACATAGTAGTATTTACCACTGGTTCTTTCTTTCCACAGAAAATAAAAATTCTGTCACTGATTTAGTGTTATTACTTCCTTGAAATAAGTGAGCCATGTGTAGTAACATCACTTGGTAGTCATCTTGTGAAGATGAGTATTATTGAAAAAGAAAAGTTTAGTATAACATTAGAAGTGACACAAAATATTCTTATTATGTTACATCTCTTAATGTGAATTAAGCCATACTAGTAAAACGTGATCATGACAGTACTCTGACAGCAGAGTTTCCACTTTATAAATACCACATTGGAAATTGAATACAGTGGTCTGTTGAACTTATCCTGATTTGAGACTTAGGGGAGAGACTGCCAGATTGATATTAATGTCTTGCAGAAGTGTGTAGCTACCTTCCATTGTGAGGTAAATCCAGTGCATGCACATACTAATGTTTGCATACATAGAAGCTGAGAAGTGGCTAGAATTAAGGAATTTCTTGATTCAACATTTTAAAAAAAAAGGGCTATTATGAAAATGAAAATATTTTAATAGAAATAGTCATTACTCTACAATTATCAAAAGTACTGGGATGCCATTTGGGATAAAAAAAACAACAAAAAAAAAACTTGCCTTACTGGATTTCCTGTCTGACTTGAACTCTGTTAAGAAGATAGTTTAATTCAAGATGAACAATAGTTTAATTTTTAAGGAAAAATCCTATCTTTGCACATCTCCAGAAATTGATATACTTTGTATGAATTTTATTTCACAAAATTCCAAAATGAGTGAACTTTATCCAGGAAATAAACTCTAAAAGGAAGCTTTGCTATAATGTGTCTTGAAATTCTGAATAGTTTTTAAACTGTCTTGAAAACTGCTGGAAGAAGAATCTTTGATTCTCTATATTTTTTTAGTTTTCTCTGAAGAGATAGTCTTATTGTTAGCAAGACAAATTTTAAAGTGTTAAAGGAAGTGATAATATAAATTTGATTTAATTATTTTCTTCCTAAAGTTTGTCTTAAGCAAATAAATCACTTGGAGATTATTGACAAAAACATTCTCTTAGAAATGTGGCTGTTAGTCATTTATAATTGTGAATTTTTTATTGAATTTTTAAAGGAAAAACAGAAGCTTCTGAATGAGACACAGAAGAAACATGTTCAGCTCAAGAAAGAACAAGAAGCCAGAGATAAAGTAATAAGTAAAATAAAGGTAGATATTTATTATTATACGATATCCGTGAATGCTAAGTAAAATGGAATAAAAAATATATATGTATTTTTTTCTTGGTAAACAATTGAATGATTTGAATTTTACTCTTATTAGTTAGATAATATTGGTTGAAATATTTCTTTACAGTTGAAACAAATGTCACTGTTTAAAATAATTTTAAAAGCTTTCAGGTGGGTTTATTGTGACAGATGATGAAGGTTAAAAATTTATATTTAACAATTTAAATAGTGTTAGAAGTGATGTATTATTTAAATGGTTTATTATGGTTTACATTTATGACCTCATAATTTGTTTATTGGGCAGGTTTATGGTATGAAACACAAGACAATTCTACTTACCTGTACAGTAAACAATGGACATGCTATGTGTTGCAACTTTATAGAATTCTTATTCCATCATTAGTCTTGTTAATTTAACATAATATGTAGTTGCATTTTATCCAACCTAATATTGGGAGAACAAAAATATATTAATCCTTGTTCACTAGATAATGCAAAGTAAGCTTCTAAGTGGAGGGAAGAATATTATTGATCATACAAATGAGCAACAGAGAGCTCTTGAACAAAGAAAACAAGAAATTGCTGAACAAAAGGTACTTGTATTATAAATTATAAAGCTTGTTTGATTCTGAATACAAGTTAATTGTGTTATAAATGTATATAGTTTTCCATTACATTCACAAACTTTAATAGCACAATCTCTTTATGTTGTTTTACCTAACTGTTATTGGTGAAGATGATATATTCAGATATCTGTTAGTTCATAAACAACAGTGGTAAGAACAACGAATGTTAGACAAATGCCATCATGGTGAGGATGATTGACCTTGGATTTATGGTCAACATTGATTTTAAAAATTATTTTATGAATGTAGTGTATTCATTTATTTAATTTTAAAGTTTATTGTAACCTGTTTTATATTTTGTTAGTTCTATAATATAAACTTGCATTATTGGAAATAATTTACCAGCATCAGTCATAGTGAAATTCTAAATCTTGGTCAAGAACTCTAATTAATATTGTAGTATAAAAACTTTATGCTTTTAGATTTTAAATTATTTAGCAATTTTTTTAAATATTTATATTTATAAACTAGGTAAGATCAAATATTAGTTGTGTGAAATTTTCAGAAAAGAGACAATTAAATGTAAAGAATGTGATTCTTGATTTTGAAGAGACGAGAAAGGGAAATGTTGCAGAAACTAGATGATCAAGAAGAAACCACCTTGGAAATACGAGAAACATATTCTTCATTACAGCAGGAAGTGGAGGTGAAGACCAGAAAACTTAAAAAAGTATGTTCCTGATCAGTCAGAATATCTGAATTTATATTATTACATAACTATAACATTAAAGACTGTTTTTATTTCAAATGTAAACAATCTTTAAATTTTAACCACTTTTTGTCCTTTCTTTCTGCTGTTGGGCTGGGTGTGCTTGGACTTTAAATCATAAAGTTCATCGTTTATGGTATGTTGTTGCAAAAATGTTTTCCATTTTATGGATACATTGGTATGCTGCAGGAGTAACAGTCAAATCTCACTATTTGATCAGAAATGAGTAGCCCAAAAGTTTGCAGTAGGTGCTGTGACTAGCTACATTCCCTGTCATCTTTCAATTCAAAGTGATACTTGGTCATGCACAAATAGCTTTTGGAGTACATTCATCTAAAAGTTATTAAACAACGAATTGTTTTACTGTGTGAGGTTATTTGACATTAAATCAGTTAAGAAAGAGCTTATTAAATGTACATACAGTTTTACTTCTATGTGAAAGATTTAACAACTTGATAGAGTATTAACTTTGAGGTGATTCATTTACTGTATAATGAATATACTTTCAGCTCTTTGCTAAGCTACAAGGTGTCAAAGGAGAAATTCAAGACCTTCAGGAAGAGCATTCTCATGAAAGGCAAGAGCTTGAACAAACTCAAAATGAGCTCACAAAAGAGTTGAAACTGAAGTATGTATATGCAACAGAAAAATATTCTTTAACTTGCAATGGAAAATAAATTGAGATTCTTAAAAACTGGATTTTTTATCTGTGAAGTCAAACTCTTTGGATAACTACAGAACTAACAAAAATTAACCATTCTGTTTTATATTTGTTGATCAGTTAAGCATAACTGGTTTAATGTTGTTATTTTTCATAAAAACAATATTTTATTTGGTAGACACACATTTTTAGCAGATTATTAATGTAGTGTATTTTATTCCTTTCAGATACCTCATAATTGAAAACTTTATTCCTTCAGGAGAAAAAAACAAAATATTAAGTCGAGTGACATTTGATGAGGATGATGACCAATGGAAGTTGATCCCCTTGTCCCAAGTCAATGGGTTGGTTTTGTTTTATTATTTATAAGGAACTTCCTCTAGGTGGATGTTATAAATCTCAGATATCTGTTTCAAAACATATATAAACCAAAACTTCTGTCAAAGAATAAAAAACTAAAGTGTGTTAATATTGATTTCTTGTTGAGAAATGTAAAATGAATCTTAATTGTTAATATTATAAGTCTTGCATCCTGTTGTATGGTTAAGAGGTACTAGTATAAAGCAAACATTATGAAGTTTTCAACAATATGCTAAATTTGTCAAAGTTAATCTGAAAGATTGATTATTTTTAAAATGCCACTCATAATTCAAGTTAATCAAAAACGTCAGAAAATAAGTTTTCAGTCACTTACTTCAATTATAGCCCCCAGCAGCTTACTAAGAGACCTGTGTCAGCAGCAGGATACAGACGCCCTGTCTCAGAATGTGCCAAGTTAGCTGCTGCTATGGAATGCAATCCTCGTTACAAGGTTTGTCTTGTTTCTTTCTGTCAATATATTTGGTTGTGTTAGTTGTTTAAAATATCTGAGAAAAATCTGAAAATATGCTGATTTTAATGGAATTAATTGGAAATGAAAAATTTAAATCAATCTTTAAAGCTTTATTTTTTTAATGGCTATGAATTTTCAGCAATGCAAGAAATTCTTTATTGTTCAAATAAAAAATATTGTTTTTATCAGATATAGTACTTGCCTCTCACAAGATTAGCTATTCTTATTCAGTGCTGCCCTCTACAAGCAATTTTCTTTTTTACTCATGTCACAAGCTTTCTGCTGCCCCATTGAAATTGGAAGTTTCCAACATATTTTTCATGCAAATCATCACATGTCAGCTCTAAACCGGTAGGAGTATGCTATGCTAACGTGATGCTAATGGCTTCCTTTACACTCTAATATACTCCTACTTCAAAATTTGGCAAAAGATGTAAGAACTGCAACATGTCAGCAGAGGTAAGTATGTATCATAAATACATTTTCAGTGTAGGAATATTATTACATCCAATACAGAACTTATCTCCTTTCACAAGATTAGTTAGAATCGAACACTGAGAAAGATATCAGACTGGTGCAAGAAGTATTCTCAAACATGTCTTAAGAATTGTCTTTCACAGCCATGCTGAATGCATACTTTGGAATGGTCATTATATATGCGAATCTTCAAGGACCCATAGGGTTCTGCTCGATTGGATACATTTGTCATGGGTCTCAATACCAAGTCGCTCTTCTTTTGATCATCTGCTCTGTATTCACAGCCAGACTCTAGCTGTTGATGCTTTCAGCCAGGATTGATCTTACAAATACTTTAGCATTTACCTGCCCATCAAATTACTTCATTGGGCTTTTCTATGGTACAATCTACTCCTTATATTGGATACTCCTGATCCTACCCTATTGACAAACACAACCTTGGTGTCTGAGGTTACAATGTCTACTTTTCTCACCACTGTCCTCCCTCAGTGTGGATTCCTGTGTATGGTGAGGGGATCTTCCAGGGAAAGTTTTGTTCTTTCACTTTACTTCCTCTGGGATCTAAACTTCCACCCACGTGTTTGCTGTGGGGAGGAGAGGATCCTGGTGGTTGATGGGTCCAACCCTAACACACCACTTTGGCCTTGAATTCCTGTAGATGGGCAGCTTAGGGGTGGCCTTCCTTGGGTCAATCAGCTGGTCCACTTGGGCTAGGGTCAATCAAGTACCAGTGTTGGATGTTCTCAACAGGTATTGTGGAAATTATATCTGATGCTGGTGTTTGGGTATAGTGCTCATGAAACCCTGGTGTTGCTGCAGTGTCCTTGTTTGACATTATAGTGTGTCCCTTCATAGGGCTCCATGGTAGGTGGGGTCAGTGAACACCAAATTTTCCCTTTCTTTATTATGGATACTCCAATTAAAAATCTTAATAAAATAGCAAAAAAACATTCTATAGGTAAACGACCACATCTTGAAGATTCTGAGCAACAATCCTCATCATCTGTACCACCTGTTGTACCTCATTTTCTTATATTGCTCTCACTTTCAGACAAGCCTTTAGGGCACATGTCTCCCTTTTTCTTTCAGAACGGACTAGAGGGACTTGCTGGCTCTCCAAATTCAGTTAAAAAGCTTCCATCTGGTGACATCCATATCTCAACACAGTGAACTCCTTTTGCATTCAAAGGCAATTGGGGATATACCTATAGAGGTTACACCTCATGCTACTTTGAATTCATCACGAGGTGTTATTGTTGAGAGGGATTCGAAGAACATCCCAGATTTGGAGATTCTTGCTGGTTTCTGATGCAGTACATCAGTTGGACCTGATGATATACACTATGCGATGCTGCACCATCTATCTCCTTCTTCTCTAGCTATTCTTCTGGTTGTTTTTTACTGGATCTGGCAGGAAAATGTTTTACTTGATGCTTTGTGCCAGGCTATTTTCCTGCTTTTCTCATGGCCTGGGAAGGATCCCAAGATTCCTTCAGACTACCATCCAATAGCTTTGATGAGCTGTCTCTGTAAGACCTTAGTGAGGATGGTTAATGCTTCTTTTGTTAGGTTCCTTGAATCAAACAACCTCCTCTTCCCTTCCCAATGTGGGTTCTACCATGGACCACCTGATTCGACTTGAAATGCCAATCAGAGAAGCCTTTCTCAAATGACAACATCTTATATCAATATTCTTTGAATTGAAAAGCCTTATGATACAACATGGAGGTATGGTATTTTGCGAGACCTCCATATATATGGGTTATTTGGCCATTTGCCCATTTTTATGAAAAAATTTTTAATGGACAGGTGATTCTGAGTTTGTGTGGGTTTGACACTTTCCAATTCTTTTCTACAGGAACTTGGAGTCCCTCAGGGCTGTGTTTTGAGTGTCACACTTTATAAACTTTATAAAGATAAATGCCATCACTGAACAACTCCCTCTCACTGTTGCAAACGGGCTCTATGTTGACGACTTTCACATCTTATGTCAGTTGTCAAACGTGGTATATTGAGCAGTAGCTACAGACTGCTATCAATTGTTTACTGCAGTGGATCACAGAAAACTACTTTACCTTTCTCTCTAAAACTGTTTGTATGCACTTTTGTTGCCAACGAGGTATTCACCCTGATCCTGAACTCTGTCTCAGGGGCCACAGGCAGCACAATTTTACCAATACAAAGTTCTTGGGGCTTATCTCTGACCATAAGCTGGCCTTTTTACCACACATTGCACAGCTATGAGTCATTTGTACAAGAGAACTGAACATCTTGTCCTCTCCTCCACAACTTGGGTAGCAGGTTGATGTTCTATGCTTAAGATATATTGTGCTCCTATTCAATCAAAACTTGACTGTGGATCCCTGGTCTAAAACTCTGCCAGAAACTCAACCTTAAAAATACTGGACACCATTTATTATCAAGGATTTCAGCTTAGCACCTGGTTTATTCGCACTTCACCAGGTCAGAGCTTATAAATAGAGTCTTATAAACCTGCTTTGCACCTCTGCCATTTGCAACTGTCTTTACTGTATGTTTCGAAAATTTGTTCCTTCCCAAAGCATCCCACCTGGAGTTGCATTTTCCTTCCTTATTGGGCCATACATTTTCAGAACAGATAATTTGCCATTGCTCCTTTTGGCCTTTGTATCCAGGCACAGTTGGATGAATTGGGTCTGTCCTTGGATAACATTGCTGTATCCACCGGCCAACCCATCCCACCATGGCTTGTTATAGTCCCCAAATGTGGCCTATTTTTAAGTCATCTGAAAAAAGTACACACTTCTGATTGGAAATACTGTCTGTTATCTGCTGAACATCTTTTGAACTATCCTTCCATTTGTTTATACAAATGGTTCAAAATCAGGTGACTGTGTAGGCTTTGCCATGATTTTTTGTGGTTTGGTGGTTGTGCACAGAATCCCCTCAACAGCTTCTGCATTCACTGCTGAACTGTATGCCATTTCTCTTGATCTGGATTACATAAAAGCGAAGCAGTACTAAAACTGCACTATTTATGCTGACCCGCTTAGTTCTCTACTGGCCCTGGAATTGCTTCACGTTAGTCGCACCCTGTTCTCACTGATATTCGTAACCAACTGACCCATTTCTCTTTAAAATATACTTTTATTCTGTTTTTTCTGGATACCGGACTGTGTTTAAGTTTTTAATAATACATTAGAACTTATTTAATGTGATTCCTTTTTATGAATCAAAGTACATCTTGTTTGATGCAAAATTAGAAAATGACCGTAACATTAAATAACTTAAAACCAGAACTGGAATGGCCAACTTCAGGTGACTAATACTGCTGTTTGAACTACTTATTAGTCATCCTGGTGAGTTGTAATTAAAATTTTGCTGCAAGTTTTTTAAAACTTTTATTACTTTACTTTCTAAAAATGGATATAATATCAAATAACTCAGAACTAGGAGTGGAAAGGCCAACTTCAGATGACTGATGGTGGTTTTTGAACCTACCTGCTAATCTTCCTGGCGAATTATGATAATTAAAATTATGCTACAGAAAGTCCTTTATGACTTGTATTACTGTAGCTTTTCTCTTACCACTATAGGCTAGATGCAAACATTTGTTTTAATGCTATTTATGTTGGATTTTATTTTAACTTTGTTTTGTTTTACCTTAATTTCCTTTTATGAATTTTACTAAATTTAATTTTAGCTTTTTACTGGATGTTTGGTGCAGATAGCCTAGCTGGTTTGTGCCATAAAACACCAACCAACAAACCAACTTTTCTCATGCAACTTATTTTATTTGTCCCTTTAGACCTGTTCCCTTTTTCTCTTGATTTGGAGACATTGCTAGTCTGATTTGTTTGATGTTTCATATGCCTGTTATAACTGTACCTGTCTTTTTCCTTATCCAAGTAGTTACATTTTACCTTAGATAACTGTGCTCAGGAGGGTTGTTTCTCCATTTCTCCTATTTCCCTTTTGTCCCCCATCTATACCTCTGGCAGGACCCTGATACACTTCTGTAACTTGTCAGGGCACTATGTAATATTACGTGTACAGCAAATGTCCAGGGTACACACAGTTGTCTCTTTATTCCCTGGTGATCTTTCCATTTTTACCTCTCACATTTAAGTCTGCCTTTTGATCTGTCTGGCCTGTCTTCTCTACCTTCTTTTTTCTGAACTTTGTTTCATATTTCCTTGAATCAAATCCATTATCTTCCCTCACTTCTTATGTTTGTCATCCTTTTGAGTAAGAGAAGATTGTATAAACTGGCATGTTGACTATGTCCAGTATGTTTGTCTCTCACTATCTTCATTGCATCATGTTTTTGTCTTCCATGTGTAGTTGTACTTCTGAATTTGGTGTGACTTTTAACAGGTAAGTTTTATTCATTTTCTACTTTCCAGGGCCCTTTGTTTTTTGCTTACCACATGAATTCCACACAGTTTTGAGTGGTGCTTACCCAGGTGTTCTTTATCTCTAAATCTGTATTGTAAGCCATGTTGAATCACACACTTTTTTCTATGTCTCTGCATGTTCACTGTGGAGATGGAGTGTTCTACAAGAATGCTGGAAGGTTATTTACCTTGCAATAATTGCTTCATAAGCATGTCTTTTCAGGACCCTATCACCCATAGACCTCATGGTGAAACAGAAGGGGATTGTTATCCCCTCCCTTCCTCAAGTGGAGTGTGGGAGTCCTTTCCAGTTCTAAGCCTCTGGAGTAGTGAGCCATGTAGGCACCCTCCTAAATGGATTCCACAAAAAACAGAGTAGAACCATTCATTTTGAGAGTTAGATGGGGATGTTCTATTGGTGTAGATGCAACATGGCCTCTACAGGAATTGATTCACACCCTTGCTTGTGGACAAGGCCTCCTTATTCTACTTACACACCCATTGGAATAAATCTGTCACCTTATTAAATGGTATGGCCTCCATATACTATTTATACAATCACTGCAATTGATCTTTTACTTTCCCAGGTAACATGGCATTTTTATTCCATTTACACTACCATGGAGTTGATATGTCACCAGACATGTTGGTATGACCTCATACTTTTAATTTCCATTGCCACTGGAATAGATCCATCACCCTCTAGGGACACATCCTTTTGTAATAATTTCTCCAAACACTATAATTTATCCATCGCTGTCCAGGTCAGTGCAGCCTATTACTGTTATTTTCCACAAATATTAGAGTTGATCCATCACCTCTCTAAGTGATGAGATTTCATTTTATACACACAATAAACATTGGAGATGATCCATTGCTACTATAGTTCATTCCTATAATTGTGAGTCCTTCCCTTCATCCTACATTCACATGGATATTGGTCCCGTAGTTGATGTTTTCAATTCTAGTGAACCAAACAACATAAGTCTTTACAAAAGTTTATTCCATCCTCTAGATGCTGTATAACTGTATTGTTGAAGTTGTGATGATCCTTGTGTCATATCCAGTAATTGGTGCAGTTCTTGATCTTTGATTTTTGGGTTTTAGGTGAAGTTTGTATGATCCTCATCCTACCTTTTCATAGATGATGGTATTCCATAAGAAGGTTTAGGATGTAGTTGACTTCCTAAGTATAGTAAGATATGTCCTTGCCACTCTACACCTCACAGTTTCTTCTCCTGTGTTTTTATAAATTTTACATACGTGTGATGAGCATACTTGGCCCAGAAGTGGTGTGGTTCCCCTCTTTTGTTTTTTAGATCTGTATCTCTCATTATCAGTAGTATTCTTTGAATGCTTTCAGGAGTACTTCTTCCATTCCCTTGCACCAATCTCTTCTTCTTCTCAGTGTGGGATTCTTGCTAATTTTGTGAGAGAAGGTAAGTAATATATTGGTAGTTATAATCTTCCTGTGTTGTAAATGATTTTTAAATTGGATACTTACTCCTTCTCATCTGTCTTCCCCAACTTTTAGCACTCCCACCTTC
Source organism: Carcinoscorpius rotundicauda (assembly GCA_011833715.1). Taxonomy (NCBI): domain Eukaryota; kingdom Metazoa; phylum Arthropoda; class Merostomata; order Xiphosura; family Limulidae; genus Carcinoscorpius; species Carcinoscorpius rotundicauda. The sequence goes on along the minus strand of CM022399.1, from coordinate 50,964,803 downwards.
TGCTTAACTTCAAAGTGAGGGTTCAGTAAAGTAGTGTTGAGGGAGCCTCATATGAGCATGGCATGCTCCTATTGGTTAAGAGGTGACATGTTCTGATTTTGATGAGAGACATGTTGGAATAATTTAATTCTGACAAGCAGAGCAGATATCTTAGGGCATGCATAAAGAAAAAGTTTACACATAGATGGCAGAACTACCTTTTTAGTATAGGAAAAATAAAACTTCTGCTTTGTTTGATTGTATTTTCTATTATACTAATACAGTCTATAAATACTGATATTTCAGGGAGAGAACATTCTACAACTGGAACTTGACATGCCAAGCCGAACTACTCGAGAGTATGATGCTCCATTTGTGGAACCTCATATTCGAGCTGCTGTTGATGCTGCTCTGAGGGGTGAGGAAGACATGGATATTGATGCAAGGTCAGTTATTTTCATAAAAATGATGGAATTTTATCATAGATATTGTTATTAATGTTACTTGTATTTAAAGATAAGATTCTCAAAATGGAGTGTTGTCATTTATTCAGATGCATGCTTTCCTTTTTTTGTTAACCTGAAAATGGACCTAGGAAGGTCAAAATGTTATTCTCTGTTTTTTAATAAAAATGTTTGTATTCATACCAGCCATTCTGAGAAAGAGATACATGCATTGTTTCAGAATATATTGAGTTTCTTTTTTGCATAGATGTCATTCTAGTTGTAAATTTGTATTGTTTACAGAAATTGCTCAGTAAGGTTCTTAATAAAACTTTTGGTGGAATTATTCATAAGGGATCTAACTGTTAATATACTTTGAAGTATAAAAATGTTAGAATCTAAAAACATTTAAAAAGTAAAATACATAAAAAAAACACCCGAAAAATGAGTCATTTAGTCATTGGTTTGGTTCTGTTGTGTCAACTTGTAAACTGTTAGGACGAGAATTACAACTTTGCAACTTTTAAGAAGTTTATATATTATTTAACATTGAAAATTATCTTAGAACCATAAATAACAATAACAATTAGAAAACATACATTTTATTTTTAAAAGGGCCCTGTATGACCAGGTTGTTAGGGCACTCAACTCACAATCTTAGAGTCACAGATTTGAATCCCTATTCCACCAAACATATTTGCCCTTTTAGCCATAGGAGCATTACATGTAATTGTCAAACCCACTGTTCATTAATGAAAGAGTAGCCCAAAAGTTGGCAGTGAGTAATGATGACTAGCTACCTTCTCACTGCAATCTATCACTGCTTATTGGATATTAGCCCTCTTGTTTTGTGTGAAATTCAAAACAATAATAATTTGTTTAAAAGTTCCTCATTAGAATACCATGTAGAACTTTATAATAAATAAACTGGAAATAATATTTTGAGTGAAAAGTGCATAATGCAAAAGCTTAATGTGAGAAATAATAGCTACTGCAAAGGATATGATTGTATACAATTTTTACTTCTATTAAAATCTTATTTGAAATGTCTTTAGGTATCCTTTACCAAAATGTCAAAATAAATGTGTGCCTCATCATGGATATTGTTGAGATTTTAGAAGAGTGTATTTTACAAGGGGAAATTCACTAAATCAGTGTAAAGTTTCATAAGTTTTGTACAGTAGTGATAATACATTTGTCCAAAATGTAATAGGTCACTTGTGATGAACTAACTAAACAATTTTATTGTTACTTTCTTTGGGTGTAATCTGACTTCAGTCTTTAGTTTGTGAACTATTTAAATGTAAACATTCTGGAATATTAATTAGCCGTCATCTTATGGCTATTTTGTTTTATTTGTTGTAGTGTCAGTATCTTCCAGACAGATCGGCATGTCAGAGCCAGTAGAAGAGATAGAATAATGAAGTATAGGTAAGTGAATGTTTATCATCATTTGGAACAGAAACGAAATATTAGAATAAATAGCATCTTGCATGGTAAAAATTTGTTATTTGAATTTGCTTAACCCTTTCTGGATCAGAGGGGTGTCACTGATATACCCTGGTTGTGGTTTTATCCTTCTTAAAGTGAAAATATTCACTCAAGTTGCATCAAACATAGTCCAAAATTTCTGAACAGTATGTAATTTTAGCTAAAAAGAAATTGTAATTTGGTATATTATACATTTTAAGTTGTAAACTGTTTGGAACTTTTGTTGCAAAACATTTCTCTCTTTTCTTAGGATTTCAATCTTTTTATTAGTCAGAAACTTTCATTTTATGTTATCCAGTCACTTTCAACTTGTTTGATATTCAGTAACTTTTAATATCAATTTTGCTGATTTCTGTATACAGTTATTGCTTTGAGCTTGAAATCATAAAAAACACAGGATAAACAGACATATATTTATTGGTCAAGTTGAAAACTACTTTCAAAATTGTGTCACCATTATCTTCATTAGCTTTGGTATCAAGATTTTTTTAGCTACTGCATAGCAAAACTCGTAGAATTGCTCTGAATTTTTTTAAGTACAAACTTTTAGCTGGTTCACCATCTCATGATTAATTTGAGATCTACTTACAGTTTTGGACTCAGGAGGTCAAATCCTTTCAAATTATATATTTGACCACACCAAAGGTCTCATAGATTAATTTAATTTAATCCTGCTTAAAATAATTTCAACTTCAGGATAGGCTAGTAGAGATCTCGATGAATAATAAGATTGAATCAGGTATATGTGTGCTGTACTCTTGGTAATGCTGGTATACAAAAATGTTGCTAATAGAAATGAAAAAAAGGTCTCACAGATTAATTTGCACTAATTGTGCTTAAAACAGTTTCAAGTGTCATGTCTATTTAGGATTCTCTCTTGTTGCTAACAGTATTCTTGATGGAGATCAACATATATCTTATAAGAACGTGTATGATAACATTATTAAACTTTAGAATATTATTTAGTAAGTAAGAGCTTGATTTATCATAATATTTTGCTTACTAAATTTAAGATTACTTTTTGTTTTGCCATTAAAGAAAGTCTTTCTTTCATTTGAAAATGGGTGCAAGTAAACATGAAAATATTTTCAGAAAAATAAATAATACCTTAAAAAAATCTCTAAAAAATTTTCAAACTTGTAATTTGTTTCTAAATTATCTTAGTAAATAGATCCCAACCTATGGTGTATGTAACTCAAGGTGGTATGAGGATACTTTTCCAAGGATGTGTATGATATTTTGAAAAATTAAAAAAAACAACAAATATCAAAATTGGAAGGCAGGTTCAGTGTGATTTACTATCTTAATATGATAACCAGTACTTGAAGCTCGTTTATTGTTGATTCATCATTGAATTATTTCTATTTTTTACCTTTTTGCTCATACAAAACAGACACAAGTTTTTAATAACAAATTATATGCATCAGGGGTACAACATTGCCCAAAGTTCTGAGTGGAGGTGCACGGTATAAAAAGGTTGGAGCCACAGTTTTAAACTTCTCATTAGATTTCTTTAATCTTTTAAGAGTTCTGGGTAGCAACAATCTTGAGAAATCACATATTACTACTTAAACCACTGTATTTACTCTACATTAAAGAAGAGATATTATGACTGTTGTATCCAATATAATTCATGGATTGTTCTGTTTTCAAAGCTGAGCTTCACTGGTAGCTATTCAGACCACATTCTGCAATACTTATGTATGGGTGACATCCAGGTTTTATAAATAAAGTATCATGATGAACAATCACAAATCATTACATTTTCAAGGGAAATATAAACCTTTCCTTTGTAAAAGGAAGATTTTTTTAAAGTTGATATTGAAGTGAGTTGTTTGAAAGATAGAATCTTTAGAGCTGGAAAGAAATGAAGGTTGAAAGATTTTTTTTAATTTTTGTAATGTACTCTAGATGTTAAAAAATTGCTAATATCAATTCTAAAGTATTTTTGAGCTAAAATTTATTTAAATAAAATTAGTAGAATTATCCAAACTCAAATTTTGAAATGTAATGTATGAGTTGAACAAGAGAGGTTAGTGTTTCAAATGTATTCATGATTTTAAGGCAAGTCATTTAAGTACAAAAAGAAACAAAGTTGATTAACTTGTTTTTTTATTTTTAGAAATAATAACAAATACTGATACCTAATATTTCAGTGAAGAAAATTTGTATGTTTAAAAAGATGTTATTTCAGTTTCTGCCAAGTATTAAAATAAAATGATTTATGTACAGTTTGTGACTTAAATTTCTAATGAAGAGTCCATCATTATTCCATATTTTTCCTTTTTGAAAAATACAAGTTTTTATTTTTGAAGTGATTTTCATTCCATAAATGTTTTACCTAGAAGCTGTTTCAGTAGTCTCTAGATTTTTTTAAATTGCTTTATTTAGTACTTTGATGCCTTTATTGAAAAGTTGTTTTAGATACACATAAATTACAGATAAATGCTTATCAACTTTCTGTATATTTACAGCAGACCCAAAAGTTGGAAGCACCCCAAATTTGAAGTGCAGAATAACACATCCCACTTTACATAGTTCCATGGGCTGGTCCCAGAATAAAACTGGAACTTTCTCCTTACTGTATCTGTTTTCAGTGTTTCTACTCAGCCAATTTGTATTGTTAATTTTTTTTCTCCCAATGCTGATAATGAAGCTTCAGCTACAAGTCCCAGTGCTTTCAACAAAATTCTGTAGGCAAAGCATTAAAAAGAAATGTTTTTCTGCTCTTCCATTTCTTAAAGATAGTATTGATGCTTTACCAGTTGATACATTATATTATAGTATTGGTCATATTATTGAACCTTAGCATTTAATGAAACCTTATAGCAAAAAAGCATTTAGAGTTTTATATTAGAGGTTATCTGAAAATTTTAAACTGGGAGACAAGAAAATCGTTATCATTTTGTGATATTCTTGACCTCCAAAGAAGTATTAGCAGACTAGATTATGTCCTCAACTGCACCACCATGTTTCCAGAAAGCAGCAACTTTTTATCTTCCACGGCTTTAAGACTTGACTGGAAGCTCCAATTTGTGAAAACCAACTGTGTGTTTGAGAACCATAGAACTATCAGACTTCTCTGAAGAGAACCAGCTATTGTCATCTGGTTTTGCACACTGTAAGGATGGCAACTACAGCATTAAATTGTCATCTTATTTGTGTTTTCTTTATATAATTCTAGTAGCTTTAAAGGCTTACAAAAACACAAAGTGAGAGAATACCTACAAGTAATTCACATTTGACTCTTTCAATGTCTGCCAAACATTTTTCCATATAATTTCAAATCAGTATTCATCACTTTTACCATATGATAAAAAAATAGGTATTAAAGGTATTATTTGATAAGTCATATATATTCAGTTAATGTGTAAACCTATACATTACTGCCAGTCTGATTTGTTAACCTGTAAACCTCAAAAATGTTGCGAGTTAGTGTTAAAAACTTATGAGCCTACAGACTTATTCCATTTGAGTTCATATTCTATATGTACAAGAATTGTAACTATAGACTTGTACATCATTACCAGACTGATCTGTCACTGTTTACCTTTACAAATCACTATGAGTAAGAACTTGTAGCCATAAAAACCTCAGAGTTATGATATGCTATATTTATCAGTTCATAAGTCAAAAATCATTACCATTATGGTTTATCAGCTTGTAACACTAACAAACATCAAAAGTCTAGTTTTAACTTCATAGAAATTCAAATTACCAGTATGAGTTATAATATTACAGACTTTCTGGATTTATCAGCTTACATCCGTACAGAAAATTTTCATATATATGATTTTCATGACCATTTTATCTCATCTAAGGGATACTATAGTATAAATTTGTGCAGGCCAACAAAAATTGATAAATTTAAAACTTGGAGATTAAGTGAACAGTGTATATTAAAGTGTAACAGATCCATAGATGATCAACTATAGGTTTTCAAAGAGTACCATGCCATTGTACTTGCTGTGGCAATGAATGAAAATCTACTTGTAGACTTAAATTTTGTGTGGTCTTTAGGTAAAAAAGTGGTAATGTTGTTATTTTTATGTCAATTTTGTTCATTTTACTGCTGTTTCTATCAACTGTGTTAATTCATGTAAAAGTATTCTAATTATATGTATATGATATATTTGTATGTAGATGTATGTATATATGTATTTAGATAAATAAAAATACTCTTTTGTTAGCTTTTGCATTAATTAGTAAAAGTACGCATATAAATTTTATTATACAATTACAAATGAATGTTATTTAATTTTTTCTTGTTAGTTATTCAGTATGACACAAAAATGTACAGGTTCTAACATTTTGTAGTAATAAATAATATTTGTTTTTATAAACTAGTGATGCATGTTATGCAATAGTTTTTTGCATATGTTTGTGAGATCGTATTAATAAACAGTTAATTTGATGTCATATTTTGCAGCATAAAAAATTATTTAAAATATCGTAAACACATTTTAACATTATATTTCATCAAATGTACAGGACAATAGTTAATAGAATTGGGCTTTATTTGGTGTATTATTGTTTATTGAAGTCTACAAGATTTCATTGACACTATTTATAACTAAGCATTTCAGTAATGGTTTGTATATAAATTAGTAAGCATTATTTTTGTCAAATATTTTGTTTAATTCATTAAAAATGCTCAGGTGTGTCAGTGTTGTCTGCATTATTCTTTTTTTGATAAATTTTACATTAATTTTGTGAAAACAAATTACGTCCAAATAATATAAGCTTAATTACTTTGTCATTTTAGGTGTTTATAAGTGACATTTGATCTTTAGTCAAGATATAATCAGCATTTTGTGAAATTAATTCTTGTTACCAATGAAAATTAATAAATATTTTGTTGTATATAGTTTCAAAGAACTTGGATACTTTGATTTGCAGACTTAACTAAACTGAATTGAAATTTTTATTGGAATTTATGACACTTTGTATGTTTGTTGTCTCCTAATTAAGATATATGTGAAATAGCTTCATAAATTATGTATCTGGGTTGGAAGTTGTACTTGTGTGAATAACAACTTGTAAACAGCTTAATGCAGTGTTTTCAAATCCCGAACACAGTGACTTTCAATAATCGACAAAATATATGGAGGATAAGTTCCATTGAATTAGACTGAAGCTCTGAGTGAAAAAAATTACTATTTAGACAATTACATGTGCATGTTTTTATCAAAGTTTTTGGGTAATATTGAAGAGCATAGCTAGATGAAACAATGAGAAACTATATTACTAGTGGATATGGTGTCTGGCAGACTTAAATAAAACATGCTGTGCTTTTTTTTGCACACAGTTGAAATTTCTCCTATGATAGAAATACTGTTATGCACTGAAAAGGTTGTAGTAAAAATAAAAATGGAAGGATATATTTTTTAAATATGGTTAATTTCTTCCTCTTTTTTTTTTTAAGTATTCTAGGTAATTAATATATATTGTATAGTGAATATTTTGGCAATTGTTGGCTTTGAGTTTTACCTATTTAGGGTGTGCAGTTACTATAATTTTGCATGATAAAGAATTTCTTGATATACCTATTGCTCAGAAAACACAATGTAATAGGAACTTCTCTCAATGGTAAGTAATACAATATAAGATTTTTTTTCTCTTCAACTAAGAAATTTTAACACAGAATCAGGTGAAAGACAGTATAATTTTATGATTACATTATGAGAGTGAAGCTTGATTTCTTGATTTTAAACTGCCAGGAATATACTTTGTACGAAGAGAAATAATTGCTTGAAGATTTTCATACGTTTTACTAGTATTACTGTTGTGAACTTGGTTAGTAAATGTAACAGTGCCACCTTTATTTGGTATTTAAAACTAAATGATAATACTGTTGCTGCAGGAAAACAGCTATAAAAGTATAAGTGTATGTAAATTTCATAAAGCATGTAATATATATAAACTTTGTTACTTTGAAAAATTGTTTAAAAGTGGGACATTAAGTTTTTAACAATAATAGCATTGGTATTTAATTATAAGCAAGTAGATCTGATTAAACAGTTATCACTATATTGAAAGGATATATATGTATATATGTTTTACATGTATTTAAAAATAATTTGAATTTTTTTACAAATTTAATTCGGAAATAGTTACAACATTTAAAGGATATATGTATATATGTGTTGCATTTAACCTAAAAAAGCATTTCAGTTAATTAGGTACAAAGTACTATAAATTTTAAAATCCTTGTCTAAGTGCACTTTATTATTCTGACTTTTTGACAGATCTTTTGTCTGGATGTTGCAGAATGATTTTTGTTTCAAAGTATTTCATATATATGAGAAAACATTTAATTTTTTATGTAAAGGTTATGAAGAACTCCTTAAAACTTTAATGATATTTTATTGAAATTTTATATGAAAAACAATTTAGCCATTTTTTTAAATTTTGTTTTGTGTAAATTTGCATTAAATCAGTTGCTTCAGTGTTTCATAAATGGTTATGTACATAAACAAAAAAAAGTATAGTTTTGTTTAATATGTATTTCATTTGCTTCAATTTACATTATTGACTTGTTAAGTTTTTCATGAAATTTGGTTGAATAGATTTTAATTTATTTTTTATTATGGTTTTTCTGATAATGAAAGCCATGAATTTTCAATTTAATTCTAAATATTTTTTGTAACATAACTATCAGTTTTTGTTTTTTAAGATTTCTTGGTATGATATTGTTAAATATTGTGAAATTAGTTTTGGGAATTTATATGCAAATGAAGGCAGTAGTTTATATAGGCTGAGAGCAGAGGCATATTTTTAAAATAAGTTTTGTTGATTGTTTTATTGAAATGAAATTTCACCTGACAAACAGACAGTGTATATATAATGTAGACAGAATATGAAAAATAACATAGATGTAATACAAGTATGGTTTGAATGCTTGATCATAGCTTCAAAGTATTTCTAATGAAAGCCCTGGCATGGCCAAGTGCGTAATGCAAGCAACTCGTAATCCGAGGGTTGCGTGTTCGAGCCCGCATCACACCACTTGCTCACCCTACCAGCCATGGGGGTGTTATAATGTGATGGTCACTCTCACTATTCGTTGGTAAAAGAGAAGCCCAAGAGTTAGCGGTGGGTGGTGATGACTAGCTGCCTTCCCTCTAGTCCTACACTGCTAAATTAGGGATGGCTTGCACAGATAGCCCTCGAGTAGCTTTGTGTGAAATTCCAAAACAAACAATTCAACTGAAAATTATGACATTTAATCACTTAGGTACAGTTTTTTAATGTATTTTAGATTTTACACTTTCTCCTATATATTTAAAATCTGGTGTATTTTTAATATTTTTGACTTTTTTAATCAGCCATTTTTGTGATGAAGTAATGAGAACTCTGTCTAAGATTGTTTGGTATGAAATTTATAGTAGTAATTTTCCAGAGCATACAAGTATTTAGTCTCACCTGTGTTTTGAGAATTAAAGTTCATTTTTTACTACACCTTGCTAGTTATGGCTTTTGAAGTTAGTATTAGTTTAAACATGATGTTAGAGAGCCACTTAAGCTATACTAACCAAAAACAGAACCGTAGAATAGATAAAAGAATGTTTTGAATGTGTAATAGTGAAACTTATTGAAAATTTCAGCATAACTGTAGTTATATATTTTTATACTTTCTTTGATATGTTTTTGTTCTGTTTTCCTCATCTTAAAAAGATTTGATAAAGTGTAGTAATTTTGGAATAAGTAATAGTTTGTTGTAACAGATTGGACATTGGTCTTTGGATGAAGAGGTATTGATATATATTAATGCTCATACAAATTTCGTTTTGACTTTTATATATTTAGGTTTCTTCATAATTTTGCCATATTTGTTTTCTTTAATAGAATTGACTTTGGCAGCTATATTACATACACGTTTTTGTTACTATTAAACCAAGTTGTGAGGGATACTTGCCCTTATTTGTGAACAGTCTGCTTTGTAACACAAGTTTAGGCAACTGGAATAAAGAAACTTTGATAGTAGTGGTACTATACAGTTCCAAATAATAGTACATGGTAGAAAACGGATAGTTTTTTATGTTCTCCTGCTTTTCTGTAACTGTGATGGTAGTATTGATACTATCACACTTGTTTGTATAAAGTACAAAAGGAAGTGGAAATGGCATCTGTCTTTAAACAAGTTTATTTGGATCATTTTTGGCTAAAATTGAATCTTCATTGATAATAAAATAAATGTGCTGTAATATTAATTTTATTAACCATCTAAGCAAGCATGCTGGCTACAGCCTGTTATCTTGTCAATTTCTCTTACATTAAATGGAAATACTTAACTGAGTTTTGAATAGACAAAGCCTATACTCTGCTTTATGACACTGCTCTCAACAGGTTGCAGAGTGCTATAATTAAATGACCTAGCTTACACTTGGCTGACTGGCAACTACTAACATATACAACACTTGCAGATTTGCCAGGGAAGCGAGCTGGACAAGATTTCTCTCAAGTAAAAATTACCAGCAGATTTCCTTGCCTTTTTGGCCAAAACTTAATAATTTTATAGTCCATAATAGTATTATATAGGATGGAAAATCACCTCATAATAAACAGTCATACGTGTACAGTTATTCGGATTTTTATAGTACATGATTACAGAACACAAATTTTGGGATCATATCTTCATTCAAAGCCACATTATTAGTAGTTAAGTAACAAAACAATGCACATGAATGATAAACAAATGCTTTTATCACCTTTCTTTTTTTAGGGTTATTTTTTACTACTATTTCATCAGAATGCTATAAAAATACATAAGTTCTTCTAGTATTTAGACAACTATTAATAAGACATAGTGAGATCCAAGGGATAAATGACAACCATTATACAATATTAAAATTATTTGGAATTTTTCTATAGTTTTGTCAAATGTTCTTTTTTATTTTTTAATTCAGAACAATTATGAATCTGTGAGAAATGTAAATAAAATTTTACTTATTATTATTATTATTAAGATTGATATGGGAATAATGGCAAGAAATATTTGTGCAGATCATGTAGTTTGTTTCTTTCTCAGTTGTTTATTCTTTGATTTCAGACATTTTGAGTCTGTGTTTAGCAGATCACTCGAAATATGCTTTAGTATTGAATCTTACTATTTAAACCTTTCCTTTCCATTATTCTCACAGGAAAATACTGAGTGACATTATATTGTTTTCAGTGATTTGAACATGTGCTAAATAAAATGTGTTAAGTGTGTTCTAAACTTGAGCCTGTTCATTTGTTGAAATTTAAACTTCTAAATACTACACTGGAAAAAACTAGAAACGGCAGTGCTATCGATCATAATATAGACAAAAGAAGACAAGTTAAACTGCATTTTTGGAATGTTGAATTTGAAACCATAAGTGTTTGTTATTAACAACACGTGATGAAATGAAATAATTTATATTCATAATATGCTTCAGACATTAAATGGCCAAAAATCATGATTTACAAATATTTTGCATGCATGGGTTAAAGATAAAAATGGAACCTTGCTTAAAGTTTTGCCCAGTCTTACAAAGATGTTAGTTTATATTCTTAGTGTACTGACCAAGTTGTTACTGTGATGTCTGTTGAGGCAAATAATATATATCATTTAAGCATCTGCAAATCATATTCCACACTAGCTGTCAAATGATGTGAGGAAAAAGTATAGCATAAAAACTGACATTCAAAATAAACATTTTGTTATAAGCGTGATTAATAAATTTGGTAACCAAAATTATACTATTTATTGGCTTTTTTAGAGGAAAAGTTTCCAAGTTTATTACAGGATGGCAGTTATTCCATATGTCTAATCAAGTAAATGCAACAGAAAATGGAAGGTCATCACAACTAAATAAAACCACCAATCTTTATGCCAGTTGTGTCATAGAAAAGTGAGATTTATTTCTTCAGTGAACCTTTCAGCAATTCGTAGATCCCTTGTCATAGAGAACTGAAACAATTCTAACAATCAAATATTGGTGTTTTAATTTTTTATTCAACTCTTTTTATTAATAATTGGCCATATCACTTGTTTTAGCATCTTTTTAGGCATATTTTGTACTACCGTTTAATCAGAATTATGCAGTTCCCACTTTGGAATTGAGTGCATTATAAAATTGCTAATAAAATCACACAATTTGATTAGAGTAGCCCAAGTGTTTGAGGTGAGTTCTGTTGACTAGTTGCCTTCCCTCTAGTTTACGAGTTCAAAATTAGGGCTAGTGCATCTAGTCCTTGCTCAGCTTTAAACAAATCCTTTACAACTATAAGTTTAGTAATTTTCTCAAGGCTAATTATTTTTTAATGGTGTTCCCTGAAAAACTAGTTCCTATCCAAAACTCATTGATATGTAGTAAGGTATTTTTTACTAGAATCTACTGGTGTGCGGTGGTTATAAAATTCCAACCAAAACTGTTTCGTTATGTAGTTGTCTGCTTGCTTCCATTGTTTTAAATGTTTATGCTCGTCGAATGTCTTCTTGAGTGAAGACTATTGATCTTCGTTGGTCTTCAAAGTCAGCATTTAATGTTTGATTTGGTTTCATTCAAATATGTTTTTAATGCTTTATTCAGTTTTTAGTCTTTTATTATTTTAAACTTATGTTTTATTAGGAGTAAAGATAAGCTGCCCTAAAACGTTTTGTTAAATGAAAATTAAACTTTTTTAAAACTTATTTAATTTTATCATTTAGAGAAAGTTAATATATATATAATTATGTAGGGAAACAAAATGACTAAGGTTTATATTTGCATTTTGAAATAACCAAAAATAATTAATTATTTACATTATCAATATTGTAAATTCTAATGTAATTTATCATGATAAACGAAATTGTATATTTTGGTATAAAAATTAGTTTTCGAGCGACATTCTCTCTCAAAACTTTTGTCCAAGATTCAATTATAAAGAAATAATTTTGAGAAATTAACAACTTTAAGAAGCTGAGAAGACAAGTTGGTAAAATTATGAGGTTTTGATTAGCTATAAACGCATGATAGAGTAAAGCGCGGGTACGTAGGCATTTCCCAAATGGAAAAGGTGGGCAGTGTAAAAAAGAAGATAAAATGTTATTTTAAATTCCATGTTGTCAGTATCAGTATTTTGAGTTTCTAACTGTAAAAAAATTATAGGGATTTTTAATTGGACATCAAAAACGTAATCTGAACCAGCTCTGTATTTAACATACCACGTGATATACCAAAATCGATTTTTAGGAATTTTTTATATTTATTTCTAAATTAAGAAATTAAATCGTGCTTAATACTAAAATTTGAATTACAATCTACAATTTGACACCAAACATACTGATGCACATTTATAAAGTAGTATTTCAACAGAATTTTTAAATGATAGTCTACAAACGTGGTCACATGAACCTCGACCATTAGCCATATGAAAAACCGTAGTAATAGGTTCTCTCTTTCTCTCTGTTGTATAGGTATTTGTGTATTGATGTTTATTTACCCAGGAGGGTCAGGTTTCGTTAACCTCTTCCTCCTTATTTCAGTTTTGGTTTTACAACTGCCAAGTGTATTTATATATGGTACACGAGGGCCAGAGTAACCCGCACTTACTCGGGCCCCTTACTGGGCAATGTCCATGCACAATCTACACTTACACTTTATGCAATTAAGTCATTTTTTTTATAGTTCCATAGATTATTTGTACTTTCATCAGTTAGGTATTGACTATAAAACGATTACATAAAAAAGAACCCTTTCAACGTTTAGTAATTAATCCGTAAATTACTGTGAAGTTTAATTTATAGGTGGCCTTTTATTTACTTGGAAAATATGTATTCGTTGAGGGAAGGTGCTTAGGTCTATCCTCATCATATAAACATTACTTGTAAAATTCGCTTACTAGTTCATTTTTCTCCAATTTTTGTCAAAATAGTTTATTGTACTGTGTAGGAGTTTGTCTGCTGTTGTTTCCCAATTGATTGAGGACGCTTTAAATCTAAGCGGAATTTTTGTAACCCGTATATTGTATAATACGTACTTGCATTGAACTTGCGGAGGCGGACCATTCCCTGTATGGCGAATCAGCTGTCAATGGACTAAAATATACACTAAAAGTTTTATTGTAATTCTGTCCGCAAAATATCCCGAAACTCGCAAACTTTGATTTGGCTATACCGATGAAAACAATGTAATTGAAAGAAAGTGTTGTATTTATTGTCCAATGTGTAACATTTCGGTTAATACGACAAAACAGTTGAATCCTATGCTGTTCAGAGAACCGCAACACTTACTAAGAATAAATGGCATTCCGAAACTGCATGGATTGGTGGGTGTAGTACTGTAACCATCAACATAAAACTTCAGAAAAATATTAATTAAGTTACATGGTCAAATAAAAAATTTGAGACAGTGTGACATAACATTTGACCTTCTATTAGCCACTTTTATTTGCTAAGTTATTTTCAGCACATTTTGCTAAATAATTTCGTTGCTTTATTTAGCCTGTAAATTATTTATATGCGATCTTGAACTCTACCTTCTTGATCTTTTCGTGCGGTTTTTTCCTTGTTTTTGTATTGGTTCCCTTGTTGCTGTCATCAATGACTTCTTAGTTGTAGCATTTTGAAAGTACTTTTGGAAGAGATACATTGTAAATACATCGCAGTAACATGACTGCGTGTAAAATACAGCTCCAGTGCCCAATGTATTTTTTTCTTTGCAAATTACCCTTACCTTAAGCATTACGAATAAAAGGTACATATTTCTGTAATCGCTCTATGAGAGCAATAACACTTGAAGGTGTTCAGGTATTTAAAACTTTTTTATCTCTGTTGTGCGTTGTTAGCAGAATATTTTGTTTTAGACTTTTATTTGTGTTGAAATTTTGTGAGATATTTTTCGGTGTTTATCTTTCATTTTTCAGGACAAGGTGGAAAGCAGGAAATACACAACAAAAGACATTTATCACAGAAACAATCTGTAATTGAACTATCTCCAGTGAACACTTAATACATTATTACCTCAAGTGTTAAATTTAATATACGGTATCATTCCTTTTGAAAATTTCAAAGGCGTTTTTGTTTTGCATTCAGAAGCATATTTATCGTACATTTTCCGTTTGTGACCCATTGCTTATTTGATTTTTACCTTTCTCTTCTGCGAAGACTATATGGTGAATTTATTACTACAGAGTGATTTAACACAAGAGGAATCCCTTACACTTAGCCAGGCTGTTTAATAAGGCGAATGATCAAACTAAGAGGACTTGCATAGAGATGAAAAACTGGGAGAAATACACACAACTTGTTGCAAAAGTGGTAGTTTAGCAGTGGAAACCAGTGACAGCTGAAAACGAAGAGCTGTCCTTATTGCTTATAAAAGGTATTAATACCTATTTTATTATATTTTAAATAACTGCAGAGAAAAAAGGATAACAGGACAAAATACAGTGTTGGATATTTTTATTTTGAGCTATTTGATTGTTGTTTATAATTAAACACAAAACTACACAAAGGGCTATCTCTGCTCTTCCCACCACGAGTATCAAAACTCAGTTGCTACTGTTGTAAGTCCTAAAACATACCGCTATGCCATTGACTTTTGAAATTGTTTATTTGTTTTGGAATTTCGCACAAAACTACTCGAAGACTATCTGTGCTAGCCGTCCCTAATTTAGTAGTATAAGACAAGAGGGAAGGCAGCTAGTCATCACCACCCACCGCCATCTCTTGGGCTACTCTTTTACCAATGAATAGTAGGATTGACTGTAACATTATAATGCCTCCAAAGCTGAAAGGGTGAGCATGTTTGGCGCGATGGGGATGCAAACCCGCGACCCTCAGATTACGACTCGCACGCCTTAACACGCTTGGCCATGCCGGGCCGACTTTTGAAATGAATACCATTCACGAAAAATGTGCAAGATTACTACAATTTTCTCATTATTTGTAGAATAATAATAAACTGTAAAACTATAAAGAAATTTCTTAAAATCTAGTATAAATATTGCAGTCTTAGGTATCAACATAATATTAAATACAATAGCGAATTAAATATCTCAGTGAAATTAGTGAGAGATAATTGTGTTAAATTCTATAATTATACGAAAGCATACAATTTTACAAAGAGTCTCATGAAATGAAATACAGCAAAGTACTGTTAATTACAAACAAAAGAAACATTATTTAAAAATATTATAAAAAAGTACAAAAAATAAAATTAAATGTCATTGGTATAGCACCAAACGAGTGTAAATCATTTTACATTAATTTAGGACAAATTTATCTTCCTCCTGTGATTTTTTTTGTAATACATTCAAAGTGGTATCAGCCTCAACTTTTTACTTCGCTTTTTTTTTAATTTCTCACTCAATAAGCACGTAGAAAACGTTGATGGCCTGGCATGGCCTAGCACGTTAAGGCGTGCACTTCGTAATCTGAGGGTCGCGGGTTCGCGCCAAACATGCTCGCCCTCCCAGCCGTGATGACGTTATAATGTAACGGTCAATCCTACTTTCGTTGGTAAAAGAGTAACCCAAGAGTTGGCGGTGGGTGGTGATGACTAGCTGCCTTCCCTCTAGTCCTACACTGCAAAATTAGGGACAGCTAGCACAGATAGCCTTCGATTTGCTTTGTGCGAAATTCCAAAAACAAAAAAGATAACGTTGATGCAAAGCACTTTGAAACTACGTTATCAGAAAGTATATTATCGATTTCAAGTTTCTCGGAGAATCTAAGAAACATTTAGATTTTGAATAGGTATTTATGTTTTATTAATCTTCTTATTTTCCACTTTTGGAAGAAATATGTCTGTAAGCGCTTGTTTTACTCCGTAATGCTTCAGCTATCTACATTCTAGAAGCAGCAGTGTCTTCTGGAAATGGCACAATGGGTCTGCTGCAAGTACATATGCATCGAAACAGATGTAAATACCACAGCTGTAAGAATCCAATGAATATCCAGTGATATGTGAACCTTTCATCCAGTCCAATCAACTGTTATCTTTCACCTCTTTTAAAATAACATAATGTTTAGGGACAAAAATGAGCCTCTTAGTCCATCTAGGTTGTCCCATTCTTTGTTTATTTTTCTTACAGCAAAGCCACATCTGGTTATCTGCTGTGTTCACCTTGGGAAATCGAATTGGTTTTAATGGTTTTAACGTTGTAAGTTCGTAGACATCCTATCCTTTAAACTAAACTTTAAAAATCCTCAAAGCTAACCCTTATTATTCATAGAAGTATCAAGCTTTCTTTCAAACTCACTTAAATTTAGTGCTTCCATAACATTTGAAGAAAACTCATTCCAAAGAACAACCATCTTGTTAGAAAAGAAAACTGTCAACATTTATATGACGTATGTCAATCCCTCTATTCCAGACATCATCATACTATAATGGAACTTTTGCTTATATGATACTAGAAAAACTTTGTTATTATGCAATGTGTAACCCACAACTTTGCAAAATTGTTATCCTATGTACATGTAGATTTACTATAGGGAACACTATTTTCCCATTTCTTATCACAAGAACTTTATTTTTCTCCATTCTCAGGGTGCAGATATGACGTCGTGAATACGTAACGCCCCCCGCTAGAACAGCGGTATGGCTCCGGATTTACAACGCTAAAATCAGGGGTTCGATTCCCCTCGGTGGGCTGAGCAGATAGCCCTTTGTGGCTTTGCTATGCGAAAAAACACAAACACACGAATACGTAACACGCGGGTCCAATGCACTGGTGCCACAGGTAACTAAAAATTATTTTTCTACTTGCGAAATAGTAGAACTGATCTTCCAAAAATATAACTTTTTGACTAAATAGGTAAGTGTAAAAACATCATTACGATTATTCGAAACTTGCCTTTACAAAGAATATGAATGTTTTGAACTCAGAACAAACGTTATTTACTTTTATTACGTAAGAAGAAATATGTAAACCTTCTTATTTTAGTAATCCTTCTCTGAACCATTAACAACAATTTAAATTTCTTCCTAGGGTAAAGAGCCCAAGACTGAATACAGTAATTTAAATGTAGCCTAACCAGTGACGTATAAACAAAAGCGTAACCTCTTTAGACTTATGCCCAATTTTTCTGTAGATACAACTTAAAATATTATTTGTTTTACCATTATCAACAGCACACGGCTTGGGTGGCTTCAGAGGCTGGCCAACTATTATACCAAGATTTCTTTCTTTTATAACAATGTTAAGATTGTTCATATCCAAATTATGATTCAAGTTATGATAACCCACATACATTATTTTGGGTTCATCATAGTTAAAACTTACCTCCCATTCATCTGTCCAACTCACTAAATTATCTAAATCTATTTGTAAAGCAACATCATTCTCAACACAACCAAAAACATCTTAGACCTTTATATCATCAGCAAATTTAAGTATTGACCGTAGTTTAGCTAAATTGCCAGTTGTTTCGTTCAAACTTTCGAAGATCGCAGGTTCGAATCCTTGTCATGCCAAATATGCTCATTCTTTCAGCATTGGAGGCGTTATAATGTGATGGTCAATCTCACTATTCGTTGGTAAAAGAGTAGTCCAAGAGTTGGGGTGGGTAATGATGACTATCTATTTTTCCTCTTGTCTTAAACTCCTAAATTAGATACGGCTAGCACAGATAGCCCTCGTATAGCGCGAAATTCAAAACAAACAAACAAACTTTGCGCAAAAAAAACAGCTCAGGTTTATACAATGAATAAGGTGTTTTATTAAATAAATACATATTTTCACGTAGATTATAAACGTTATTTAAAGTGTTTACTTGTATTTTGAAAGAGAAGCATCCTTAATATACCCGAATAATAGTTCTCAATTTGTAAATATATATAAAGTTTGATTCATTGGTTAAACCACGAACGTCTGTGGTAATGCTACTAAACTCAGTGGTTTAAAAAATACCTATTAATGGATATTCGATATTTATCGGAAAAAACACGGAAGCTCGTGCCCTCTGAGGAATAAAGCTTAAAATAAAACATGAAAGTAGTTTACATGTTTATTTTGGAGAAAATGAATTAATAATTTGTATAAAAGATAGCTTTACCAAACAACAAAAATAAGAGATAAGCAGAGAGACATTAGATAATACTTAAATAATAATACGTTTTATAAAAGGCTGGCCAAATACATAGTTGCCACTACATTTGTCTGCTCTTGGATAAGTTAAATACCTTTTACATGATATAGTGAACAACGTTTAGAGCGTTTTCAAGAACATTATAAAGTAAGCTTACGTTACAGTTAATTTAATTTTTTATGATAGGTGTCATTGAAAGCTAGCTCGTATATTCATTGGCATTTAGAAAAGTAAGAAGGTACTATAGAGTACTGCTTTATTATTATACTGTCCACTTAAATTACCGAAAGTATAAAAGTGTTAGTCTGCTGTACTCATCAAACTTTTTCGATAGGCCTACGACAAGTACGAGTACTGTTGCGAGACACCATATACATTGAACAGACTTGCTACGTTAAGGATAATGTCGCTTAGTTTAATATTGGAAGTTGAATAAACTATAATAATTGGATATATATATATAGTTGTATCATACATAATGTGACAAAGGATCTCATAAATTCAACGTGTTAACGTCATAAATTTTCATTAGACGAATTTAGAGCTAAGCAATTCAAGAAAAACATTCTCGTGGTTGAACAAGGTTAAATTTTGATAATGTTAATTATTTTCCTTAAAATAACTAGTTTTTTCTTAGTAATATATTGGAAAGTAGTTTATTTCTGATAAGAAACAGGAAGAACACAGCTTTTATTTAATAGTAAGACATGAATAGTTGAAGACTGTTATAGCAAATGACAGTACAAATGTGATAGGCTTTATTTGCAAAAACGGCTCGTTTGGGTTGAGAAAATATTTCAAATATTTTCATTATATATTCATGTCTTAAATATTTCAAATATTTTCTCAACCCAAACGAGCCGTTTTTGCATATAAAATTCTCAACAAGTGGGTTTCTTGACATCACTGATGATAGGCTTTAGTTGTTATCGACAGATTAACTAGGAATCTCATGTAAGTTGTAGCTGATAAGAGGGAAACTGCTGAATTTGGATGAATAGTGATTAATAACTGAAAGGATAGCAGAGACAAAAGAGAAATTGGAATTGGTGATGGAAGGATTAAGCAATTGTACAAGTGATATGAGTTGAATTGTTTTCTGTTATTTTGGTGATTATAGAAAATACATTTGTTTGGAAATTGTATTTTTTTAATAGGTTATTTCTGAACTTGACTGAAGTCAACTATTTGATTTGAAATTTAAAGAAATGGGTGATCATTTAAGTAGACATTCATTGTAAATTGAAGGAATCAAATTTCTCTACACATACATAAATAGTGGTTGTTATTCTGTTCACTTTAATTTTTGAACTGATTCAGTTTTCTCAGTTGTGAAGTGCTAATCTCTTTGGACTATTTTGTTACTTTATAATGGGAAGTTGGGACTTGTTTACAAAAGGGTATATAGAAAAGCTACCAGATTGATATTTGGTTTACAGTTTTTGATTTATGAAAAAAATGTTTGGAAAAAGATTTAGACCTTTTTTATAAACTAAAAGAATGGTTTTGATTGAAGCACAGAAAAAATTTTGGAAGCTTGAGCTGTAGATTAGTGAAATGATAGACTGATTTGGAAGTTTAATTTAATTTGGGTAGTTAAAGCTTTAGGTGTTTTACATAGCTAAACTTGCTGTGTAAAACCTTTACCCTGAGTTGTTAATTTTGGAATAGATTTGTTGTTAGTTTGAATTCATTGACACTTTTTGTTGGGTAGCTATGTGAATGTAAAAAAAAAAAAAGTTCATGTGTAGCTTTGGATTGTGATATTGAATGTGTAGTTGCAAAGTGCAAAGGGTGACCTTGGTTAATAGTTAACCAATATCACTGTGTATGGTCCTTTGCGTTTTCTCATATTAAAGCATTGGAAAAGATAGACACAACTTTTATTGTCTTTTTTTTTTTTTTATCTCCATAGACAATACATCCAGAACTCTTTTTCTATTCAAACAATTAGAATAAGTTTTTAACATATGGACATATTTAACATGATTAATCAATTTAATTAATTACACTGCACAACAGTTCTTTTGAAGAGTTTTTGCTTACTGTGACAGGTACCTGGTGGGTATGTATGAATACATTTTTGGTTTTGCTTCATCATGTAGGAACTCTGAAAAATAGACAGTTAACTGTTTATCAGCAATAACGTATTTAATTGTGTTTATGTTTCTAATACGCTATTAAGTTCAACATAATTAAAAGTGTTTGCTCCTGATTTTTGTTTCTATTTAATGTCCAGTGGATCACTTTGCAGTGCCCAATAGTAGTCATCAAGCATTGACAGATTTCAGTTGCCTTGATATTGTTTTTCCATTGTAGTAATGTCCTGGTGAAATTGAAGATTTTGATGAAACGGTACATGATGGGCAAATTTGGATGTGACTTTTGTGATCAGCAGCCAAAAATCCATAAGGAACACCAAACAGTGTTCAAGAAGCAAAAACTTTGTTGTGCAGTGTTATCTATGACCTTTAATTATATTAACTAGTTTTGTGTATAATAGTCAATTACCAGAAATTATGATTGTTATGAAAATAATCAACTAATCAAAATTATTTTTCTACTTATTACTTTTTGAGATTATTGTATATTCTAACCATGACGGTTTCATATGAGAATAATTTATTAGTTCAGTCTTTCCACTGTGAAAAAAAAAATGCCAACCATAATGTTGTTTACTATTTATTTTACTGGTCACCTAATAAAATGGTCATTTTCTTTCAAGAGTAACTCTTTGGTATGGTGAGAAATAATTTAAAATTGTTAGCATTATGTGAGTTGAGAAATGTTTAACCAGAATGTTTTTCATTTCACTTGATTTTCTCATACAACTTTTTCTTATATAATAGTTCTTACAAGTAGAGATCAGCAAAGATTCTGAATAATTTGTGGTCTGATAAAACACCCTATTGAATTACTTTGTGAAAAACCAACCATTTGGAGTATTTATTATGGTGTATTACATGCACATATACTAGAAATTTCAATAGCATTTCTGGTGTAGGCTAAACCCTAGAAGGCTTAGACTATCACTACAAGATTTCTCCGGCTTATTTGACTGGCCTGTGGGTATCTGCTTTTGATATTTTAACAAATATGTATGTATTTTTAAAAAATAAATGGTGAACATGTCTGTATGTATTTAAATATCTTTTAAACCTCAAAGAAAGTACTACATATCATTGTAGTTTCTAAAATAAAAAAATGCATACTTTATAAAGGTATAAAAAGTAAACAAACAAGAATATTAAAAATTATTAATTCTTGTTTCATGGCTTTTTGTAGCAAGATCTCTACTTTCTTTTAAGATTTGTAATTTTTAATATGCTTGGATATATATATATATATATATATATATATACAGGGTGGTTGCTAGAAAAGCGGAAAATTTATCAAACAGCTATTTATTTATACAAAGTTTTTTAAAGGCATATGTTATATTACACTCATAGATGCTCAAAATTATTAAAATCATGCATTTTATTCATGATGTAAAGAAATAAAAATAGAAATGAGTAAGCATGCATTTTATTCATGATCTCATCTGACCCTCAAATTTTCTGCTCTTCTAGGGACCACCCTGTATATATACACAGGGTGTTCAGAAAGTCACTGTGCACTTGTATATTTATTAATAGACAAAACTGCACAGTGACTTTCTGAACACCATGTATATTTGTATGTTTTGGTTTGACTATAACTAATCTACTTTTCCTTTCACTTATTTTCAGAACAAGATATCTTTTAAGTTAGTTAAATCAGTTGTAACACATTTAGTTTTCAAATGATGGCTGTACATTCAGTTGGTGCTCCAAAGCGGAAAGAAATATATAAATATGAGGCTCCGTGGACGGTATATAGCATGAACTGGAGTGTTCGTCCTGATCGACGTTTTCGGCTTGCTCTTGGAAGTTTTATTGAAGAATATAATAATAAGGTATGTCACACAGTAAAAGAAATTTCAAAATTCATATGTTTTCTTTTCATATTAACTTGAAGGCTGTGTAGAATAAGTGAAATTACTTAATTCTGTTCTGTAATGGGCAATTTAAATAAAAACTGTACTTATATTTATTTTTCTAATACCTCAAGTGTTATATCACTCGTTGTGTAAGTTTTCACACCCTGGTCTGAGGTTTAGTTTTCATCTTTGAACAAAAGTGTTGAACAAATGAAAGAACATCATTGTATTCCCTTTTTTCAAAGGTGAACTTATCTTGAGGGAAGATTATATCAAAATTAGTTAGGTTTTCAAGTTTTTATTTTGTTTAACAACTAGTTTTGTAATTTCTCTCATTAATTCAAATGTTTGTGCAGAAAAGTATTTTAGCTGTTAGGGAATTAGTGGAGTTTACTGATCAGTTAATCACTCATTGATCAATTGTATTCATCTGGTCAGTTATTGTTTTGAGATGGTTTAAAGAAAGAAAGAATAATCACTATTTATAATGCTACAAAATCTGGTTTCATTATTACTGATGATTAGAATACAAATAGCTTATTGTGCAGCTTTGCGCATAACAACAAACAAACAAGGAAATATTTTGATTACTGGTATGTTCAAAAACAGTAATAATTGTTATCCGAGATTTTGGTTAATTGATTATTTTTGTGAATTGTGTTACTAAATTATTAAGCTAAACAAACTTTAATTAATCAAAAATAGCAATATTAGTATTACTGTATTATTAAAATTATCAAAAATAATGACTGAAAACACTAATTTCAATTAGTTGATTATTTTTGTGACTCATTTTAAATAACTGCATGTTAAATTAATCAAAAAACAATAATCAACAAAAACACTAATTTGTTAATTATATTCACAACATTTATAAATTTTCTAGTAGTTTTGATTACTAGACAGTTGTAGCAGTGTGAAACAGTAATGCTTTAAAATGTTAGTTTGTTATTTGAAACTATTTGACGTAATTGATGCACATTGGTACATGATTATATTAATTAATCAAGTTAATCGTCAAACTGTACAGTTAAACCTATTCTTGTGTATTATAATCACTATAATATACAACAGTAGGTGTAACTCACCATAGTGTATAAGTACTTGTTTCTTGTGTTATATTATCAAATAATAGGTAAAATTCCCAAATAAAGTTGATAATAAAAAAAACTGAAAGGGCCCTAAAGAGAATAGCTTGTAACCATTTCAGCACAAGTTGATAGGATGATGAAAACTAGTACAAAAATTTAACCTCTTACCAAGATATCAGACATGTTTATGAACATGATTTAATAGATGCCTCTCTAATTGTTTTAAGGCAATATATATGAGATGTATGTAAAAAAAACAACAAAAACTTAATGGTTAATTTGTAATAAATTATTGTAAGGTGTAGGACTAAAATACTCATAATAGTAAGCAGTGTGGGCTTATATAAATCAAACTGTGGGCATGATGAAAATCTAATGGTTAGGTAATTTCAATAACGTGAAAATATCAAAGCTAAAGAAATGTTTTGCCAGAACTGAAGTTCTGTTTATTTTTTGTATTTTTTTTATATGTTCTTATTTTTAGAGTGAAAATATTTAGAAAATATGAACTC
This sequence comes from Carcinoscorpius rotundicauda, assembly GCA_011833715.1. Lineage (NCBI taxonomy): Eukaryota > Metazoa > Arthropoda > Merostomata > Xiphosura > Limulidae > Carcinoscorpius > Carcinoscorpius rotundicauda. The sequence goes on along the minus strand of CM022399.1, from coordinate 50,940,282 downwards.
ACTAGTGAACTCCTGGGCCTATGGCTCACATATACGTGACTTCTATAATACAAATTTAATGTTTAATGAGCATTACCACTATAATGCAGGTTTAATTTCTTTAACCAAGTTATGAATGGTAATTTTTAGGCCCACTAATTTACATGTTTTAATGTAAATTATTACCCAATTTGGGGTCTACTTTCAGAGGATCCCCATAAGGGTGTTTTTGTAAAATACCCAGGTTTGCTATTGATTTGGGTGAAAAGTTTACTTTTACACAAACCTCAAAGCTGAGACAGTTTATTTGGCATTTAGAAGTTGGTGAGTTTAACAATTTAGGAGAAAGACGTTTTGGGAAACCCTTGTGGTTCTGTAAAGGGTGGGGTAAGAAACGTTATAATTGTTCAAACCTTAAGACTGAGACAGTTCATTTGGTACTATTTAAGGTCACTGCAGCCAGTTGTTTGGGAGAAGTAATGTGACACACAGACAGTAAATAATATTGTATATAGATTTATTAACATATTAAAAATTGTAAAATTAATCCCAAATGTGAATTTAATTCAACTTTTAACATTAATCAGCCCCAAAAAAATCTATTTGTGATTCCAATTTTTACAATTACAAGGTCCAGGTAGTTTCTCTTGATGAGGACACTTCAGAATTCACAGCCAAGAGTACCTTTGATCATCCCTATCCAACTACTAAAATAATGTGGATTCCTGATGGTAAAGGAATTTATCCAGATCTTCTTGCAACCAGTGGTGATTACCTGAGAGTGTGGAGAGCTGGTGATTCTGAAACAAGACTTGAATGTTTGTTGAACAATGTAAGCACTGTTTAAACCTCACACAGTTCAGTGATGTGATCAGTCTACAAATATTATATTAAATTGTTAAATCCTTTATAGATCAAGTTACTTTTGAAAGTAATAAACCTACTTTATGTATTAAGTTTCTAAACATCTGTATTTTTTTCTGCCGAAACAGTGTGTGTTTCAAATATGTATATATTTGATGTCAGTAGATTATTTTGCATTAAAAATCTTCTGATTAAGGTTAAAAATGTAGACTATGATCTAACTAATGTATATTCTTTCTTGATTTTAGGTTTCACACAGTGATAGAAAATATTAATTAAAATAAAGCTTGAATGAACATATGTCTAAAGTACACCTGTTATTTTCATTTTTTGTATTGTCTAAAATGACTTCACATTTTGTTCACCTAATAGAATAAAAACTCAGATTTTTGTGCACCTCTAACGTCATTTGACTGGAATGAAGTTGACCCAAATCTTCTGGGAACATCTAGCATTGATACAACATGTACAATTTGGGGTTTGGAGGTAAGCAAATGATAGTAATTATTATAATAATATACATTATACAGTTTGGAGTGTAGAGTTGATGATAATAGAAGAAATGCTTGAATTCAGAATTATTTGCACTTTATAAGAATAATGCTTCAAGTTCCATACTGTTCTCAGATCTTAGATTTATATTTTGCATTGTGAGTGATACTCATTATGTTAGCCATGTTATATACTGTTACCTGATAATGTACTTCCCATGGTAGCAAGCTTCTGTGAACGATTGTAAGTTCATTGTAAGATACATATCTTGATAAACTTTCCACTTCTCTATTGTACCGTACATAAGGAGATCAAAGACAAAAATTTATTATCTGCTTCAATAGACTTAGCAATACTGTTCAGTCACATACCTATTGTAATACTAATTGCCTTGGCTGTCTTTTTCATTAAAACAATTATTGCATTCACTGAATTTAGGTGAGAGTGAAATTTTGTGAACTTTTGAATTACATTCTGTGTATACTGTTTTGTTATTGGTAGCAAAAGATTTGCACATCATATTGATTATGTTTTTTGGGTCAGAGGATTCTCATTAATAACTATAGGCTTTACAGATAAGGCTGCATTGTTGCTCTGGATTGACTTGTGGGCTGGTTACAAAGCTCTTTACTCCCTAAATTCTCTGCTTCTGAAACTGTATCTTTACCTTTCTGCTCTCAGTAGCTTCTTCTTGGGTATCTGCCTATGAGATTATAGGCAATCTATAAGCTTTGAACTATTTTCCACCTGAAACATTTTTTTAACATATATTATATGTTATATTATATGATATTAGTGCACAATGTATTAATATCTCTCCACCAGTAGAATGGTGACACATCCTCCACATACAGTAGGTCTTCAAAAGTACTTACTCTCAAAATTTTCTTTTCCTTGGTACTGTTGTAAATAGATATATTTATCAAAGTCTTATGTTAAATATAGTGAGAGTTGTACTACCTGTATTTCAATGTTAATTTTTGATCACTTTATTTTATTTTAAATTTGATCTAAACCTACCTAACTTTTCAGTTACTGCATACAAAAGAAAAAGTAGTCGTTTGAGTTTATTTAATAATAATTAGTTCTCAAGGTTTTGCTGATGTTGCTGACACTGACTGTGTTTTTTTTCTGTGACATATTGTTTGATTTGTTTTGTATTTTTTATGCTTTTATTGCCTGATTTCCTTGTCCTTGAGTCTGAAATGTGTCCTTCCCCTTCTGAATCTGATCAAAAGAATGGTAATTTTTATCAGCTTTTTCCACCTCTTGGATTTGTGCTTGGTTCCTCTTTACCTGTAGAGGACAGTGTCCTTTGTCCAAATTACCTTGTGGATTTGATTCTTTTGGTTTGTCTTTTATTTATATTTCATCTCCGTCTTTTGATTTTTTCTTTCTCTTAGTATCTGTCTCTCAGGCTGAGGATTATTAGATTTCTCTCTTCTAGGCTTGTTTCTGGATCAGCTTAACTTCACACTCTCAAATGCCTTGTCCTTCTCAATCCCGATTTCTTTGCCATGGCTTATGGGAAATTCTTTTCTATTCATGAATTCCCTTCTACCCAGTTGTTATCCTCTTTTCAACTCCTCTCTGAAGCCGTACACTTTGGATCTTGATAGTTCTTTTGGAGATTTACAGTTGGTCCTTTACAGTACCTTGACTGATATTTTGTTTTCTGACTTGTTCTTATTTACTTGTTTTTTTTGTTGTTGGAACTTTATGAAGGAACTGTACTACCTTCTTGATCTGATCTTTAAGCATTGCAACAACAACAACAACAAAAAAGCTGCAGCATACTAGTCTTTTTACTCCATCATGTGACTTTTCTCCACCAAATATAATGTGCCAGCTAGCTCTCTCTATTGTTTTAAAACAACCTTCACTTTCTTGATTTTAGTGTGTAGATGTTTGCTTTAACTTGCTCACCATGTAACTAAAATATTTATATCAGTTTCAGCTTTGGTTTCCACTGTTTCTACTTGTTTGTTGACATGAATTTAAAGAGTTAATATGGTAGATGATGAAATTCCTGTGACATTTGACAGTGGTTCCAAGATGAGTCCCTAGACCTAAGGGTTTAGACAATGTTTACTGGGGAAGTATGAGTTTTAGTTTGCTTCAAATTTTTGTATTTTTCTTTTCACATTATGTTTTTTTTTCTGGAGGATATATATAACTACCAAATGGAAATTTCTTTCTACTACATCTTCCTTTTTTCACTGTATTACTATTTTATCTGCTTGGTTAGGTGTTCTTTCTTTTTATTATGAGATCCGTGGTAAGTTCTCCAGCAGATATTTCTCACTCCTGGAAGGTGTATTCATGTTTAGGGAATTTATGTGAGCTTGTGTATAATGACCTGATTTATTCACAAGAAAATTTAAATCTTTCACATCTTCTCTGCTCAAAGGTTGATAAATTAGAATTTTACAATTCTTTTACTATTTAAGTTACTTTTATTTAAATTTGTATTTAGAGTTTGATTAATAGTTTGTTCTTGTTTAATTTTTGGTATATTTATGGATTTTGAATGATAGTTACTGGTTGAGTGTTATGTAAATGTGGTGTAAATGTTTTGTAAACGACAACATGTCTAGACACTAGGCCACCATACATTTCCATTTATAGTCATATATTTGATCTAGAAATTTCTAAGTGTTATTTTAAATGAATAACAACATATTTTATTGGTTTAAACTTTGAAACAATGATATAAATATGGAAATGTAAATAATAGATATGGAAATTTAAACACAACATGACATGTTGTCATTTACAAAACATTTACACGACATTTACATAACATTGAGTAATTGTAGAAATTTTTGTGGGTATCATGATTCATTATGTATTCTTTTTTACTTTTCCATTCATTGTTTATGTTAGTTAGTTTGTAAAGTTCCTTCCTTCTTCTTTACTGTTAGTTGCATGTAAATGTGAATTAGGTTTGAGCCACATGTTGCTATTGTTAACCCTATCACAGTGGGTCACTGGTCAAAGGCAGTATCAGATTGTGTTTGTTGACTCACATTCAAAATTATACTGAACTGCTATTTATGCATCAATTTTTATAAGTTTGTAATCAAATTGTAGATAATATATTTAAAAATGGCTGGAATGGGTAGAGAAGGCACTAACAGACGAGCGAACAACGTTTCGACCTTCTTCGGTCATCGTCTGGTTCATAAAGAAAGAAAGAGTTACTGACTGGTAGCTGACCACATGTTTGAAGGCGGTTGTGTAATTGAGTGTAAGAGTGTGGAGGGCGTACTTAGATTTTGGATATGTTTATTAATATAGGTATAAAGGTGTTCCTTTGTATTGGTTTACTGTGAACCTGATGATGACCTAAGAAGGTCGAAATGTTGTTTTTTCCTCTATTAGTGCCTTCTTTACCCATTTGAACCATTTTTAAATATATAATTTTCACTACAAGTGGGTTTTCTTGTCTTCACTAAATTGTAGATTATAATTTAAATTTTAATTTGATTCATCAGTTCATTTCTTAATTTAACCCTTTCCCTATGGGCATGGTATAATGTACATGAGTTCATCTGCACATTTGCACACTTAAATTTTTTAAAATGTAAACAATAAATCAAGAAGTGAAGCAAACTATTATCTCTTCTCACTGTGATCTTTATGCTTGGTTGTTGCTGGAATTAGGTTGCTAAGTTTTTTGAAATTTTGCATGTGGAGGAAATCAAACACAATTTTTTTTTTAGGTTTTATATATACAGTTGAATAACAAAAGAAGTCATAAATAACTACACTAATACCATAGAGTTTTACTATAATTTATCAAGCTTGGTAACTAAGATATATTTAGATTAAAAAAATATGAAAGTTTGAGCAGACTAAAGCCCTAATCTACCTCATTGAAATCTTGAATCAAAAGAATGTGAAAGCTTTTTCCAAGATTAAAATGGCGGGAAAGCCACTCTGGGGACATTTTAAGCTGTTGATTGGTTATTCATATGTAATATATTGAAGTAAAGTGTATGTAAGGAACCATTTCCAAAAACTGGAAATAAGTGAATGGGGCCACTGCATTTGATTTAGTACACAAGCTATATCTCAGCAAAATAAAAAGATATGAGGTTTGTATTTTGTATTCTAGTTTGATGGCATTAGTAATTTGAGTTCCTTATTTGTACAAAACTACAGACTTAGTATTTTGATGTCACAAACATCTAATTTTAAACAGTGCTGCATTCAACACACCATGTAACTCACTAAAATATATATTTGGATGTGTTCCTTTAATATTTACTTTTAAATTAAAAATTACTTTATAATATTGAACTTTAAATTATAATCTGCAATTTGATTCCAAACTTGTTGACATAAATTCATGAAATAGTTGTTCAATGAAATTTTGAATGCAGGTTAACAAATGTGATGACATGGCTTTTGACCTGTGATCTGTTATGAAAGGGTTAAAAGTAAATATTAAAAAAAATAAATCATATGTATTGATTTTTGTGTGTGTGTTACATGGCACACATTAACTCAAATTAGATGTTTGTGATGTCCAAATACAAAGTCTGTAGTTTCTAACAAATTAGGAACTCAAATTACTGATATTGACAAGCTGGAATATCAAATAAGTACCTCCTGTAATTTTCTGTTTGATGAGATATCACTTTAGTACTGAATCAAACATACTGGCCCCACTCATCTTTCTATTTTTGAAAACACTCCTTTGTATCCACTTTCTTATGTCTGTGACACAAATAACCTGTTATAACAACGATGTGTAAAAAACTGAAATGATAATTTATTATAATTAAATGGTTCAGTAACGGTTTATATCATTGTTTGTAAAAATGTCCCCTAGTAGAACAACATTAAAACAGAAGTAGATAGCACTTTTACAAAAATATCTGTCATAGCTTAAAATCTCCCTCAAATGGATTTCTTAGTTATTTCAAGTATTATGATGTCATATTGTTCTTTTAATACAAATTTCTGTACTGGTAAACTGAATCTGTAGTATGATCAAAATTTCAAATTTTTTATACCCAAATACAACTTAGTTACCAAGCTTAATAAATTACAGTGGAATTTTATGATGTTAATAATAATCTGTTATTATTTGGTTGTTTCAAATGTGTATAAAAAAAACATAAAAGTATTTCATTCAACATTCTCACGTGCAAAATTTTTTAAGGCTTAGCAATCTTGCAACAAGCAGCAAATGTGAGTACAAAGGTTTTTACTGGAAGAGAAGATTGTTTGCTTTACTTCTTTATTTACTGTTTTGTGTTTTAAGAAAAATAAGTTTAAGAACTTGTTTGTAAATACTAAAAAAGTATATGCATATATAGTGTATTAAAACTGAAATATAACTGTATTTTACAAAATATTTGTCTGGTAAGACATAAACAAAACAAATCACTTTATAGAGGCCTGTTTTATGTTCTTGGATATGGTAAAATGAAGGCATGTGTGCCATGTCATTGTAACTTCTATAATGTTATCCGGGCAGTGCTGAAAGGTCAGTATAATAATAATATATATATATATGAATGTATAATATTAGGACATTTAAATGTGTTTTTTTGCACTAATTTGTAGTCATTCCAGAAAGAAAAAGAATATGGTTTGTTTATTTTGTAATTATTTTATGAAGGTTGGTCAAATTGAACCAAAATGTACAGAGATGTAGTGGTGAAAATAACAGATAGAATATAAAGTTTTTCTGAAAAAAGTATTTGATAATTATCTGGAGTATGTGAAGATTTCACATGTTCTGATGCATAAAAATATTTTAAATCTTAAAATCAAAATTAATTTGCTTATTGGATAATCAACATTCTGAAAGAAAAAAAAAAAAGAGAAATCTTAATATTTAATTTGAAAATCTGATGTATTGTGAATAAAAGCATTGTAATGTTTTCCAATAACCTGCAAAATTTTGTAAAGCTATACCTACATTATCAAAATTTATTGTATGATTATTTTAGTAGTTACAAACTGAATGGTTACCACCCAACTTGTAATGGAAGGGTTAACTGGGTGCCTTTTCATTTAAATATTCTTCGTGGTAGGTTTGACTTTTGTGTCGTTTGTCTTACTGGTTCCTTGATTAGACTTACAAATAAAGTATTTACATGTCTTTTATCTTTTAGATTCATTTAGTGTTTATTTTTTTGTTTTTTAGGTCAAATTTCTTAATTCTTCAAGTTGGTTATTTTGATGTACTTTATAGATTATATATTTCTATGTGTTGTTAGTTTGTTAGTAATGAGTGTTTCAATAAGTATGTTTAGTTTATGTGGCCTTTTTTCTTTGCTACACTTTGTGATGTGACAGCTCTGTGGGCTCTATAAGGTTTCTGCCTTCATTTTCACTTCCAACTCCATCCACTTCCCATATTTTCTTTCCTTCTCCTTGGAATTGTATCTCTTTCAGCTGTCTTGTCTAGTCTCTTCAAGACTTACTGCACAAAAAGGCTGTTAAATGAGTGGTACCCACTCAACCAGGATTTTACTCCGATCAAATTGTTGTTTTTTGAAAGATAGGAGATTGGAGAACCGTCATAGATCTGTTCCAGTTGAGGTCTTTATCTGGTGTCACCTTGCTTTCCCATGGACTCCTACCTTTCACTTTGGTTTTTTCCCCCATGGAACTCTGGATGACCAAATTGTTGTGATGGATGCTTATTTTTATATTTAAACTGCTCCAATTTCAAGTCATTTTCTTTAGTTTGTTCACAGAGGTCTTCTCTTCTGGTTCAGGATACTGTCATTCAATCTTTCTTCAGCTTCATGTGTTTTGTTGTATGATACACTCTTTTGCCCATTATTTTCACTCATTGGGTCTTCAGATTCTCTTTTTCAGGGACAGCTGGTCTTTGCTCACTTTTTCCCATACCCAGCCAGTCAGTTACATTTACTAACTTCTTTGAGATACTAATTGGGTGAGGTTTTCTGATCTAATATGAGAAATCCATTTTTTACCTCACTCAATACCTTATTCCATTGGGAATTTTTTCTTCAATGAAATTGTTAGTCTCAGTGGCCCTACCTTTTCTCACTGTGTGGGGGGTTCTCTCTCTCTTTTTGGAAATGAACTTCCTTGAAAGCTGTCATTTCCTTGGGTTGATCTCACATGCATTCCCTTCAGTGGACACTTCTTGATCATGAAATTTTTCCCACAATCCCATGAACTATCCTCTCCTCTTTTCACTGGGTTCTGGGCCAACCTTGGTTGAGCACTTGATAGGGAACTAACGACGATGAGGTTTTCTCCTATTACTGAGGGGCAGGTAGTTATGGTTCATTCATACTATTTTACTGTCATTGACTATATCACAAAGCAAGAGGAAACCAGTTTCAGATTTCTGTTTTCAGACCCTGGATCCTCTTAATTGGGACCATGTCACTACATGGTGACATTAACATGTTATGTTCTTGCTTTTATGAATCTCAATCCAACCAGATTTGCCCCATGTATTTTGGTGGATATATTCTCAACTGGTAATACTACAGATAGATGTGTTTGCTACTTATTGAAATGTCAACATTTCTTTCTTGGGGTAACTGTTAACACATCCTTCAGTTCTGGATGTAGGTGATTTCAGTCAGGATTGGAGGAATCTTTACCTGTATGTCTACCATGAAATCAGTTTCCTCTCCATATTCTTTTCCCTTATCGAAACTACTCCTTGTAGTTTGTATTTGTACTGCTCCTAGCTCCATATTGGCCTTATCAGTCATGGTTCCCTTTGCTGTGGCCCTTACTGGAGCAAATTCCTCTGCCCTGACCTCTATCCCAGTCTTTTCTCCAACAACTATGATCAGATATAGTCCTTTCTGATGCCACCAAACCCCATCTTCATGTGTAGTTTTTGCCAAGTTCCTTACCTTAACTTGGGGACTTACTCTTCATGTAGCATCTTTCCTTTTCCATTTCATTCAACATTCCTTTCTGTGTGTGTATCAAAGGCAGTAGTCTACTTTCAGATCTTGATCTGTTTACTGTGGCTTCTGCTCCTCTCGTTTTATGGTATCTCATTTTTTCCAGTTCTTTGCATGATTACGTGATCAGGGTTTGTCCAGCTCAACTGTTTCTAGTTATAGGGCTGCCCTGTCGAACACCTTCCAATTAATTCTCCTATTTCTGTAAAGCTTTCTTCTCCCTTGTTATTTTCCTTCTTTGCATTGCTTTTGTTTTGTCCATGCTCCATGTTATTTTTTCCATATTGGATCTTAGTTTTGTTCTTCATGCCCTCTCCAATTCTTCATTTGAATTTATTGCTGTGTGTTTCATGTACTTTTTCCCTCTTTTTACTTGCCTGCATTCATCATCATTCCAATATTTATGCCATCATTTCCCATACCTTTACAATTTCTTTTATGTTAACCTCTCTCCTCATAGAGTCTTCTTCCCCTTGATATCTGCTGCCTGGACAGGTGATTTACTTTTCTTTTCTACTTCCATTATCTTTCATTTCCCACCTATACTCCTTTTCAGTTCTGGATAGATATTTGTGCAGTTCATTCTTTGATAGGTAATGTGGCTCATACATCCTCCATCGATGTTATTGTTTCTGTCTTATTTGCTCCAAGGATTCCTCCTGTGTCCCATGATCTGCCCCGTATTGAACTCACTGATTGGGTTCAACAAGTCATATGATTTGTGTAGTTTGACTTGTCCATGGTAGGTAGCCATCTGCACAGTGTTTCTTTCCATCCAATTTGTCATTTAATTATGTCTTACCTGCTGTTGCCTATCTTTTGGCCTTTTTTACTTTGATGTTTTACCAAGGATTGTCAAATCTTTCTCTTCCTTCCCTGTTCTTTCCACCCTGACTGAACCGTAATGTGGTTCTAGATACTCTTTGAACCTTTGGCCACATGCTCATTATATCATCTCTCTCTCAAAACCTGTTTCCTTATCCTCCTTGTGGTTATTACAGATCTGATCTTTATGTATTGAGTGTCTTTTTTATTTTGTTTCAAAAGATCTTGTTCCCTAACTGTTCATTTTATATGATTTGAATTGCTCAGAAAAGAGATAATTCCATCTATCTCACATTTTTGTAAATCTTGGTTTTGTTATGAATTTAATGATTCTTGCAATCTTTGTATTCTGTTTGAGTAGTCAATTTTAACTTGTCATGCATAACTCTATTTCATGGTTCCTGCAGTTGTTTATTCTTGTCACGGGATCCTTTTAATTCTAGGGATCTTTCATCCATCATGCTTACTAGGTGGATGTGTCGACTCATCCAGATCATCTTTTCCTCTGTGAAAGGAGATGCTTGCAGCCTAGTTCATGTCTCATTATATCAAATCCACCACTTAATTCACACAGGCTTTGCAGCTTTGGTGACACTTGCACAAGATCCTCCAAACTTGAGTGTGGACTACATTCAGTACCTTCATCTTCATATGGTAGTTTTGTCTCCTTCAGGATATTGCCATTTTTTTCCATTCTACTCATTGTTTGATGTATAAATGACTTTTTATTTTTTTACTCATTTCTGCCTTTTTATAATTCATGTCTTAGAACCCCCTGGGTGTACTCACTTCTCTGAATCCACACTGAGTCAGAGGTAATATAAAGTGCTAAACCCATCTGCCCATGCTTCAGATGTGCCAGCTGTTGAGATGAGGATTTTATGCAGGATCTTTAAGGTGATATATGTATATATTTCATTGTCTATTCCAGTCTGTACCTTTCATTGACTAACATACCAAAGCCGGCCCTGGGAAGTGTTTTCCACTTTCATAGCTTAACTATGCCAGTTTTCCAAATTAGATTTCTTGGTTACCTGCTATACATTTTCTGGTAAAAGATCTCTGCAGTAGTTAGATGTGATTGGTTGTAGGCACCTCTCCAGTGTCTTCCTAATGAAAATCCCTCTTTTTTTCATAGTTTAAGTGGAGCATGAAAGACCCTTGCCACTTTTAGTTCTTAGCTCCTGGGGTGGTTGACTTTGAGAATTTTTTTTATCAGTTATACAATCTTTTTGGATGGAGGTTATCCCCTCTTATATAATATGTCAATTTTACAGTGGTATGGCCAGTCAAATGGGGCAAAGCATTCTCTTCTTATAACTGGAAGGGATCATTGTCCATGTTACAGTAATCTATGAACATATACTAAACTAGTTGTGTGGAAATGTTCAGTTAATTATTCACTTTTCTTCCCATCCCTTTGAGTCATTAACTTTGTTTTTAACCTTTCTCCTTTCACACTTCCATCTGGTAAAAGACAGTACAATATTTATGAAATGAATGCAATCTCCCACAAGTGTTGCTCATCTAGTAAGCCCCTGCTATAGGATGTTACATTGTACAAGCTTTTCACCTTCAGTTTCCTCAGCTGTGCTTTTGCAATTGCACTTGCCCCTCTACTACACCAATATGAAATTCTAGATACTATTTTCAAAGAGGTAAGGATATGCTTTTGCAAGATAGTATTTACCTGAAAATTTATTTACAATAGATACTTTACCTTTCTGCATATCTTCATATATTATCATGTGATGGTTATATTACATTCTGGCAGAGCTTATGTTAAAATATATGTCTCAGGTGGGAGATAGCTCAAGACTAGTGGTATGCACAAAATTTCATAGGTAAATAAATAGGTTCTTTATGAAGAGGTAAGTGGCTCTCAGAAATACATTTACTTTTGAGGAAATGCCAATTTTTGCAAGTTTTTCTGTTTCTATGGAAAACGTAGGTTTCATTTTTTGTAATGTCACTTCCTTTAGCCAAACCTCATTTAACATTATAAGCAAAGCTGGATTTAAGTGCATATGCCACAAATGTTTACAGAGTTATATTTAGAATATAATTAAATATTTTAATTATCAGTGTATGCAAGTAAATTTGGCATAAAAATGCAGTAAACTTTATAATTCAGATATTTATATATGTTGTACATTTTAAATTGGAATGTTAATAAAAATTCTCAGTCTTCAATTTTCTGTGTCATGTGATGTGTCTGTACTTCTTCTTTGTATCTGAATAATTTCAATAATATACTTTTACAGTTTTCAATTAATTAGACACATAAACTGCACTTAATTAAAGCAAGAATATGAAATTTGACTTTTCTACCTTCTTGATTTGCTGATATATTGTTAAATTTTCAATCCAACCAGAGAACTCTCTCATACCTCTCTTAAAATTAGTTAATAATTACCAGCATGTGGCTGATTGATATATTTATAACCAATAGGAAGAGAAGATTCTCTTATATTTAAAACTTACTACAGTTATTTATTTCTTGTGGTAATACATACACAGTTTATTGTATGTATTTTTGTTGTAAAGACTTTTATTATACTCTACTCAGATAAAAGAATTTTTGGATCCTATTTATAATTTAATAAAAAAGCCAGGTGAGTACAGTATTTCTGGGACATCCTCTTCTAGTGAGTGATCTGTTTTTATATTTTAAAATGAGTGTTTGTAAGGCACGTGAATTACAACTTAAAGAACCAGGTTAGTAGGGACAAGAAAGTAAGTCTTAGCACAGTTTTGTCTTAATATTACAGAGATCACATAGATCATGTATTCTATTCTTGATCTTCACAGGAAACATGCCAAGGGTTTTACTGTGATTTTTCTCTTTTTCATGGAAGAATAAATTCCTACCTCAGTACAAAGTCTGGCAACAAAACCATGAAAGTTAACAGTTAAACTTGGTGTCTTGAAACAATTATGCATTCAGAGAAAAAGAAAAAGAGTTATTCATATTTTTTCAAGTTTTAATTTTACTGTACATTTTACTACATTTGGTGTTAAGGTGGAGAACATAAAAGATAAAGTCTAATGTTTTATCGAAAAATCCTTTGATTTTCATTTAGGAGATTCTGTAAAATAAAATATGAAAACTATAAGATGAAAATAAGAATTTCTGTCATTAAGATAGCACTGACCCTTAAAGAGCATTTTCAAGACTTTAAAAATCAATTTTTCAAATTTAGCCTCTTCTATATAAATAACTCATTTTTGTCTTAAAATCTTAGTTAATTTACCTGAAATGGGGTCACCAATTTATTAACGTGATAACTTCATTATCATTAATTAATGGTGTTAATTAAAGTTAATATTAGTATGAAGTGTAGCACAACTATTGATTTTACACACTTTCATAGCTTTAATTTTGTCCAGTTTTAATTCTTAATAATTAATAATAAACATTTGCATATTTCTGAAAATACAAAGTGTATGAAACAGATGTATTTAACACCTTCATTAGACAGTTGTTACTTTTGATGTATTTTTGAAAAGGATTGGCTCATGACTAGACAAAACTAGTTCTTGGAGAAAAAAAAAAATATATATATATATATATATATATGTGTGTGTGTGTGATGTATATATATACATATGATATCCTTCCGTGGAGACACTGTAAAATTCACTTTCAAATGAAAACTTGGTAGTTTGTTATATTAAAGAATTATATGCTATGAAGTAGTCTTATGCATTTTGCATTTGTTTCTTTAATTTTCTGACACAAAAGCAAGCTGAAATGTAAGAGTGTGAAAAGTACACTATTTATATCTCAGTATATATTTTTCAGTTTGCATACCCATAATATAAGACTTAAGAGACAGTACAACCTTCAAGTACATAGGTGTGATTGGAAATCTTGTCTTTGCTTCATAGTTTATTACCTGTATTTTTACAAATCCAAATTTATTGTTATTTACAAATTCATATTGTTTTTGAACTAGTTCATAATAACTTGTTGTAGATTTAAGATATTGCTCTTGGTGCTTCATATGTTGAAGAAAAATTATAATCCCAAAAGTGATGTTTCCTTATATCTGTGATAGTGATGTCAAATTAATTTAACTAATGTGTAATTTACAGTGCTGTCTGTGAAATATATATTTTATTTTACATCTGGAAATTAAACCAGGTTTCTTTTTTATAAAGTTGATATCTTTGAGGAGGATATGTTTATTGTCAAAAAAACTGTGGCATTGTTAGAGGAAAAAAAATGTGAGAAATCCATTGTATATGTATTAAAATGATATGTGTGTTTTAGGTTTGTGTGTTGATGATCAAGTTTTTAAATATTTTCAAAACTTTAAAATGTTCTATTCACTCGTAAAAAGAAAGGTTTAAAATTTAAGGAAGCTGTTGACATTCAAAAAGTATTAATAAATATTGTGTTCTTGGTTTGACATTACATTCGAGCTATTGATTTCTTTTTCTTCTGTTTGACCATAGACAGGCCAGGTGTTAGGACGTGTAAATGTAGTATCTGGTCATGTTAAAACCCAGTTGATTGCCCATGATAAAGAAGTATATGACTTGGCATTCAGTCGAGCTGGTGGTGGTCGAGACATGTTTGCAAGTGTTGGTAAGAAACAGCATTCGAACATTATCTACAAGATCTTAACTTCTGTTAAACTTATTAGTAATGCAGCTTAACATATTAGAGCATATGAAGTAATCGGAATAGATATTATTGTGGTTGTGAAAAAAAAAGTAAAAGATTTGAAAAGATTGAAATGTCAAGTCTTAAAAAAAATTATAATTCTATGTGATAAACACAGGTCTGTACTAATGGTATTATTTCTCGTGTCTATGGAAGAAGTATTTGATAATAAATCTTATTTATACTTTAAATAATGTTATGCATCTAAGGAATTAAAAAAGAATTATCTTGTATTTGTAATCTTATTTTCAAATGGTTTAGATAATTCAAACATAAAACATATTTTTCATTGTTTGGATTCCATTAGTAACTGTTGACCCACTTGCTTATTCTATCTTTTCGTTGATTTAACTACATCATTATGGCTAATGAAAACATTTTAATAGAATAAACTTCAGTAATTTAGCTATTATAACTCTTGTTTCTTTGGTTGGTTGTTTCTAGAGTTTTAAAGTACTGTGTTACTTGGTATAAATTTTAAAATGAGATTAATCTGAAATATACTGTTATTTTTGGCAGGTGCTGATGGTTCTGTTCGGATGTTTGATTTAAGACACTTAGAGCATTCAACCATAATATATGAAGATGGACAACACCACCCACTTCTAAGATTAGCTTGGAACAAACAAGATCCCAATTATTTGGCAACATTTGCTATGGATGCATGTGAGGTAGAAATGTTGTACTTTTTTTTTTCTTTATGCCATTCAGGGTTTTCAACTAATATATTCTCTATGACATAAAATTAAGAAAAGTTATAATGTGTGGTGTTGTTAGGAGCTGTTTCTTTTGGACAAAAATTTACATTATAACTTATAATGCTTCAGTATCTGGTGGAATAAGACTTCTTTAGTTATTAAATAAAAATCACTACCAAGTATTTATTAATTTAAATGTTTGCAGGAAGAAAATTGTGACATTTTTTCTTAAAAAGATAGTGCACAGATCAGTCATATTGAAGACTATTAGAATACAGACAAATTGAATCTGTAATTGATTTTTCAGGTAATTATCTTAGATGTTCGTGTTCCATGTACTCCAGTGGCTAGATTGAATAACCATAGAGCTTGTGTCAATGGAATTGCTTGGGCTCCTCATTCATCATGCCATGTATGCACTGCAGGTAAAGCAAAGCTCGAGTATTGTCATCTAATTCACTGTATTATCATATATACTCAACAGGAGGTGAATTGTATTACTTTTGGTTATGATATATAATTTTTGTGTATCTGTGTGGCATAATATTCCAAACAGTTATTGGAACATGCAGTTACCTGTGTTTATAATTATATTCTTCATTGTTAATTTTGTTATTGAAGGACACCCTTTCCATGTGACAATGTATGAAACATATTTTCACAAAACAAATTAACTAAAAGTTAATCATAAAATGTATGTGTTACTATAAAAAAAAAGGAAATTAGATGCAGTATATACAATTATTTCTTATTTTCTCCACTTCTGTGATGTTTTCAGACTTAAATTTGAACATGCAAAGTCAATATTTGGACTTAGATCACACAGTAGCCACATAAGCTGTTAGATTTAGTGTACGAAATTTCAGCAGTATGAACAAAGCTCATTACTCTATTTATTTTGCTAGTTACGTTTTTCCTAGTTTCTAGTGTAATGGTTTAGTAAACTAGATGTGATTACATGAAATGATCAAACCAATAATGGTCCTTGCTAATTAATGTAATGTGATGCTCGTTCTGCTATTATTTATTTTCAATGTTTGAAAGTTCTGGGCAGGAAATTATTCATTTCTCTTGTTAATCCCAAACATTTTTGGAACTACACAAAATTAGTTGTTACTGACAGTATTAGAGTATGTAGTTGATGGATAAAACTAATATATCAAGATTTCATAGAATAATTCTTTCAAATACATGTCAAACATTTATGCTATCTTGAAGAAGCATATATAACAAGACATTTCTAGATAAGCAATGTATTTAAAGTATGCCTAAAACTTTTCAATATGAATTATGTTGGTTTGTGTTCTGCAATTTTCTCGACAATATTTATTGTTACTTCTTTTAGCTGATGACCATCAGGCTCTTATCTGGGACATCCAGCAGATGCCAAGAGCTATTGAAGATCCCATATTAGCATATACAGCAGAAGGAGAAATCAATCAGATCCAATGGGCATCCACTCAACCAGACTGGATTGCAATTTGTTATAATAACTGTTTGGAAATCTTAAGAGTTTAAACATTTTGCAGTCAGATGGATTTTATTCAGAACATTTTAATGGTGGGTGGGAACATAATCATTATCATATTTGTGACTTTTCTAATGAGATTAAAATCTCATACGAGCCTTTTCTGTTTCTTTCATGTTAATCTTTTCAGCTTATATTCAGAATGAGAAAACACATCCTAAAGTGAAGTTGTAGAAAAGTGAGAAAAATTAAAGTAGTTTTTAATATCAGAATAAAGTGATGGGTTTCTGTTAAGTAGTTTTGGTTATATCCAGTTTTATTGTTATATTAACTTCTATTTAAATTATTCTTTTTGTCTCTGATCTTTAAAATTTTCTCATGTCATTTTATTGTATTTATCATAAACGTTTTGTAAATTTCTCATTACTCTTACATTTTTTATTATAAGTACAGTTAGTATGTTTGTCCAAATTAAATGTGTTGATTGACAAAATTCAGGTTTCTTTGTTGTTAACTAGATACACTTGTATCGATGCAGTTATATCAAATGATGGCTTGTACTGTAGGAGTCATACATTTTTTAATATTTAAACATTTTAGGAACTTTGTTTTTAATTTTTTTCATTGTTCAGCTGGAATGAAATAAAGTGCACACACACACAAGCAGTACTGTAAAGTAGTAGTTTATTCCATTCATAATGTACATTTAAAAATTAAAAACTGAATTTTGAAAATTTTTGGTAAATATGAAAAAAATATTTTTCAAAAGTGTATGACTTTTTTTTTAATCCAAACATTTTGAGTTATACTAGTGTCAAAGAAAACAGAATACTTATGGTCTAGTGCAGCAGATCTCAAGTTACATTAACCCAAAAATCCTTTTTAAGTAAGAATTTTTTCATGGATATACAAACCTATAAGTGTTTTTTTGTTTTGAAAAAAAAAGATTCTGGGCACATGGAAATCTGTATTCAAAAATTAGTTGTTCTAATTCTTATAAATTCAATTTTACGAAAAATATTTTTTATTCTGTAAATCATGTTTACTGAAATATTTTTATAAAATTTTGGATGATTTGCAAATCCCTGGGGGTCTGCTCATCCAGTTTGAGAAATGCTGGTCTGATAAATTAATATCTAGGTATTTCATTTTAAATTGTAATAACCATAGTGCATGTTTGTGAAGGCAACAATTATTTAAAAATATTTACTATTTAAATAGAGTGATTAAGAAACAAACAGAAAATCACATATTGTACTAGTCTATACATATATTTGTTTTAACATATTTAAATACAAGTTCTTTTCCACGAATTGTTCAGTACCAATCATTTAATGTAATCTTATTATATGGATAGAATATGGTGTTTTAGAGAAATATATTTGTAATGTTAATTATAGTTTAGGCTACACAAACTGTTTGATTTATGTCATATTAATAAGATAGCAGTTTAGATTTGAAGTTATACATGTTTGCTTGCATTACACACTTTTAATTTAGAAGTACTCTTTTTAAAGAAAATATGAAGCTCTTTATTAGCATTTTGGACAGCTAACTTGAATAGGGAAAGAAATTGTGAATACGTAGTAACCACTGAAAGAATATCACACAATACATAATTCTTAAGATCAAATAAGTAATAAATATAAGTGAAGAACATTTAAAAATCAGTTTACTGTTCTTTATGTTTTGATTAATTTTAACTCAGGGATCGTTTTTAATAGGACTTTTCTCAGGAACTTGTCCTAATAAATATAGCCAATTTATATTGACTGCTATACAACTAGGAAAACAATTTTTAAAGCAAAGCAATTTTGAACATCTATACAGAAAACAATGTAACAGTTAAGATGTAATTAAAAAAGGAAACAGGATATAATGGTATGAACTTGTTTTTAATTTTGTGAGTCATTTGGGTGTTAACCACTTAAAGTAGTATGTTGTACATTTATATGTTTTCATTGTGAGTTTAATAAAATTGGTTTTTCACCCAACTGTTTACTGTGGTATGTCCTTGTTTGCCCTGTCACTCATGTATGATGTTTGTTAATGATTTTGCAATGATAGAAAGGTGAATTACAGTTTCATATGGTTTTCTGTTACTTATTTTTCTTTTGTATTCGTGGCAAAAATGAATATAAATCTTGATTAGCAATTACTTAACACAGTTAAGAAAATGGCATTCATTTGCTTTTCTATTTTTAGAAATTTTCTGTTTAATTTCAGATTTATTTTTTCATCGTAATATTCAAGGTGTCACTTTATCAAAAGAAGCATTTTGAATTGATTCACTAAAGGGCATTTTGTCTTGGAAATCTAGGGTACACTGTGGATATTAGTAGGTGTTATTGTAGACTTAGACTTGTGTAGTATGCACAAGACGTTTATATTTGTTTTTCTACCCTAGATTTTTGTAATTTGTTTGTGTTGTAAAATAATTTAACTCTTAATACTGAAAGGACATACAACTAAAAATCAGTAATTGTAATGAAGTTTTTCACCAAAATGTATACAAAGGCTGATATCACTGTTCAGTGATGTTAAGACACAAAAATCATTATCTTCTGAGGCAAACATCTATATACATAATACAAGGCAATGAGATAAGAAACGAGTAGATGTAAACTTGAAGTGAATGTTTTCAACATCTTTATTGTAAGATAATCTCAATTACTCCAAGTTTTGATCACCATCAAAATGAATTAATTCCATAAATTTACATTATCATAGGATGAATGAATACTGAGTTTAAATATAATTAATGTCAAAATGCAAATCTTTGCAACAAGGATGCTTAAAACTGACAAACAGTGGACTTACACATGGGTATGTGGGTGTTTGTACATAAAAATTTGCTGTATATAAATGAAATCCCTGCTAAATGTTTTATTTAGAAAGTATTGACTCCATGAAGGTATAAAATCTGATGTTACTAAGCAGTGAAGTTGGAGACAAAAGAACGATTGTAACAATTTTTCTCTCTCTTTCTTTGTTTAGCAGCTTGTTCATGGTGTCACTGTTAAAGAGTGCCATGCTTGATAGGATTAGTTCTATCTAGTACAGTTATTTTTCCAGGTTGTGAGAAAGCACTGAAAACTGTGCAAGGTAAAGTGTTTTTGATAACATAAATGTTGAAATCAACTGATGATTCATTTTAAACTTTAAAAAACTTCTTTTCGGAACATGAATCCATACTTGTTACACTTAGTGTGAAGAGTTCTTGCAAGCTGAGGAGGTCCACAGAAAAACACTGTCACTCTTCCTTTATGTTGTTCAGCAACACTCCGAAAAACCTGGTAAAGGTAAAACAAATCTGCAGAACATTTATAATGTTTAAGATTATGGTACATTACCTCTATTATGGAAATTAAATTTATAATATATTTTATTGCAAAGTAGTTTCACTATTTTTAAAGACTAGTAAACAAGTGCAAATCAAATTAATCACAATAATTTTACTTCTTTGCAAGAAAATAGGTGTAATAATTTCAATGAAATACATTATTTGTAACAAACTGAATTTAAAGTGATGTTTGCATTCAAAATAATTTAAATTTCTACTCTTTCTAAGTAAATGATTGCAAAAAAAACAAACTTCTGAAGCTCATTTTAGTTCTTGTTTGATTGGATATTTCACTACCTTTTATACTTTTCAAAATTAGAAGTTTATGTTATCATGAAGAAAGCCCTGAAATATATATATGACCAAAATTATCATAAGTGCACACTGTCTATTCAGATTAACCTCAACTTTGCCAGAAGAAAAAAAAGGAGCAGATTTGAATGCTCTAGCCCAAAATCGTGGGTAAAGCCCATGTCTTTACCATTTTTTCCATCTTTGAAAGACCAAAAAAAAAAAAGAATACAACACATCAGTGGGGGGAAGACAGCAAAACTGCCCTTGAAGTTAGCATTTCAGCCCCCAATAAGATGTTTGGACATAAATACCAAGATGTTAAGTTGTTACTGTACTAAGCTCAACCTAAATTAATAGTATAGCTGCCATTCTTCCATCCTACTATCTGGATCTTCATTGGTTCTAAAGAGATCCACATAGTAGCAGGTTTCCTGTAAGGAAGGCAACACAACTACATTAATCCATCTATAAAAGATATGAAATCTCAAGATAAGTAAGTTCAATTATTTCCCTACAATAAAATAAATTTTATAAATTATATTATAGTTGTGTTTAACCTGTTGACTGCCAAGTATTTCAGCTGCTACAATACAACTCTATTGCTTCTTCATTTTGTAACTTTTTTTGTGATGCCATTTTGGATCAAAAATGAGACAATTTGTAAGTAGGTCAAATGCATGTATGGTTCTGACATCTAGCATTGATGTTAGTTATTACTGAGAGTGAATGAACTCGCCTGTGGCATTGAGTTATATCGTCTACGGCACTGAACAAGTTAAAGTACTATTTTCAATTTTATATATTACTTTTTATATTTATTATAAAACAAGTTGAAATATTTAATTGAATTTTTGTCATCACAGCCATTAAAAATCAGTTATATACTAATATATTAAAATTAGATATTAAGAACTGTATATTGCTACAAATTTTTTAATATCCAAACATCTGTTAATGTATAACACTGTATGGCTTTTGTTGGTATTTACTACCTGGAGAGGATAGTCCAAAAATGTTAAATATGAAATAATTTATTTCCCACAAGTATTAATACTACTATATTTATTAATTATTTTAATATCTAAATCTAAATAATATTTTTCGATATGTGATACAGAGGTGTTCTTCATCTATAGAACTGTAGGATGTTACTAATATAATTACTCATTAATGAATTGTCAAAACTAACTAAATTTTTGATATATATATATATATATGTTAAGGCATATAATTTCAGACTTAGACAATTATTTATAAATTTATTTTTGTAATCATAAAGTGTGTTTGTTTTTTGAATTTCGCACAAAGCTACTCGAGGGCTATCTGTGCTAGTCGTCCCTAATTTAGCAGAGTAAGACTAGAGGGAAGGCAGCTAGTCATCACCACCCACCACCAACTCTTGGGCTACTCTTTTACCAACGAATAGTGAGATTGAACATCACATTATAATGCCTCCATAGCTAGGAGGGTGAGCATATTTGGCACGACGGGGATGCAAAACCCACAACTTTCAGATTATGAGTCGCACGCCTTAACATGCTTGGTCATGATAAGAATAAAGAAACAAATTAGCAAATACCATGAATAACTAAAAAACGTTGGTATACCAACCATTTATTTATTAATTTGTTTATTAACATTAATATAATTGTTATATATGCAAAGAGTAAATATATTTTATATATTATGAGCAGTAAAAGTTTCTTTTTCTATTTGTTATTTTTAATTATCGAATAATTATGTTTATTATTTGTGTTTTGTAGTAATTTTAATAAATAAGTGATTTAGTCATTTGTATAATAAAACTGCAGGTTGTTTCAGTATGCTATTTACTGAATTAGAAATGAAACAAAATTTAATGGGTGATTTATGTTATTTAACTATAGCTTATATAAATACAGTAATTCTGAATATGGGTTTGTTTTAACATCACATGATTTTGTAGCTTTCAACAAATTGTTAATCATATTTTGTTTAGATTTATTTTGTAATTTATAAGTTTGTTTAATAAGTACTTCATTAGTTACAATTTGTGCTTAAATATGTTTACAGATAAAGACAAAATTACAGTTGATATAATTGACAGTTATTATTATATATATTTCTTGTATATTACAGATTCTAATTTTAACTTTAAAATGTTAAATCAATAGGATATTTATTTAAATTAATAAAAACGAATTTCTCCTTAATGCTATTAATAATGTAGTATCTCCATTCTAAAAACTAATTTGTAGGATAATGTGTAGATTATAATAATCTGTGTTTTCCTTTATAAAATTTAAAATGTCTATTTTTATATTTTGTGGAGATTCTGTATTTAGTACTATTTTTCACGATTTTCATAAAAATGAAAACTTTATTATATCCAGATTTCCAAAAGTAATATGTTTATGAAAAGAATTTGCCAAAAATATGAGTAGCAATCACAAGGTAAATTCTACAAATTATTTATATTTTAAGTTGTTTAAAAATCCCTATTGAAATGTCATGTTTAAAATTGGTAATCAGTTTGAAATATTTTAAATTAAAATATTTTGTATCAGAGAATTATGCAAAATTTTAGAAACTTCCAAATTATTAACAATTTTATGTTTAAAATTATTTACTGTATATGATTTTCTTATTGGTAATTCTTTAATTATCTGATTTAAATTACTGGCCTTAAATACAAAGTTTATATTCTTAAAATTAATATTTTTTTTTGTAGTTAAGCACAGAGTTACAAAATGGGCTATCTGAACTCTGTCCACCACAGGTATTGAAACCTGGTTTCTAGC
The DNA here is from genome assembly GCA_011833715.1 of Carcinoscorpius rotundicauda. Classification (NCBI taxonomy): domain Eukaryota; kingdom Metazoa; phylum Arthropoda; class Merostomata; order Xiphosura; family Limulidae; genus Carcinoscorpius; species Carcinoscorpius rotundicauda. Next base: position 50,916,942 of record CM022399.1, on the reverse strand, counting down.
ACTGTAAGTCAGAAGACATACCACTGTGCTACTGGGGGAATTAAATGTTGCAGTTCTTGCTATTCCTTTTAGCTTTGAAATGTTTAGTTTATATATAGTATTGTAGAAATAACTCTGAGTGTTAGCAAACATATAAAACTGAATAACTAAATCCATAAAAATAATAAAATTAACATGTTTTACTTTTTCTCTAGTTTTTTTAGTACATTTCTTGTTAAACTACTATCTGAACAAAATAAATTACCATTAGAATTGTTAATACTTAAATTTACAGCAGCAGTACCATTATAATCTTTAGTTAAACCATAAGGATATAATGTATTATATTTAATAATGTAAAACTTTCTCTTGTATTCAGTATATATCTGTATTTATGATTTTTAATATTGTAATAACTATTGAATTAAAAGGATGAATTCTGAAATGTTCTAATTCAACTAAATTTACCACGTTATTCTTATTTTGAGATCTATGCAGGTATGTGCAAATATAGAGTATTAGAAGTTTGTTCCACATATATTGTATATTACACGTCACTTACAAATAAATAAATAAATTACATTTATTAATTACACCATCTATCCAGTTTAACCTTAATTTCATCAATATTACATATTTAGAAGAAGAAAAAAAGGAGCAGATATGTGTGTGCTGTAGCCCAAAATATTCAATTTTTTTGCTGTCTGCAGCTTGGAGTGTGAAGGTGGCTGATCAAAAAATAAAAAAATGAAATAAGAACAATAATAGAAAAGAAATAATATGAATACAAGACATCAATATGGGAAACAGCAAAACTGTCATTGAAGTTAGCATTGCAGCTCCAAATGAAATACTAAAATATTTGATACTGATATATAATCTCAAATTTGGCCACAGACAGCAAAGGTTGGTAAAGATGTGGCACATTGAGCTAGAGCACCCATATCTGAACCTTTTTTCTCCTTCTAAGCAAATGAGGATAGTGAAGTTGAGGTTAAACTGAATGGATGAAGTACTCCCTCTACAGATTTGGTCTTAACTCCACCACTAACTCATAAACCCAGGGCACATTACTTAATGACCTGCATTACTTTGATTTATGACTCAGTGTTAGATGTTTGTTTTATAGCTGCATTTTCACTTTCTTCTTTTCTCCCCATAAAATTACATTTCAATATATTTCATTTAAGGTTTAAATACATCTTGCAAAATTAATGCTATCGTTTCTCTTAATGTAATGTTTTAATTTTTTTTTGTAGTTTTCCTAAATAAATGTGTGTGTGTGTGCATTATTTTTAAGATAAATTTGAACCTTCTTATTTGTCTTTTCCAGTTAGCTAAGAACCATTTCTTGTAATATAAGTACACCATCAGCTTCAGTCAAGCTTAAAATATTATGTTGATACAGCATAAATAAGAACGTGTTTTAAAATGTCTAAATCTATAAACTTTAAATATAAATAAAATACTTCACTGGAGTTTTAACTGAGCCTTACCATATCCCAATTAGGCCTGCCTGGCTGGGTTCTTGTTTTTAAGCCTGTAATCAGGCATCTCTTCTCTTTTTCATGCATTAAGTCTAATGCCAGTTGAAGACCTAAAGCTCGAATATCAGTCTTGCAGAGAGCTGAAGTAACATACATGTGAACATCCAAAAAACGTTCCATGACATCTCCAAATTCTGTTTGTTGGATTTCAAGCTCACTAAGGAGATTGACAAACCATTCAAATGCTTGTTGGTTTCGATTGATCCAAATGAAGTCTACCTGTTGAAATCATAAAACATTCTCTAAGATATGCATATGTCACATATAAACTTACAGATTTTACTGCCTTCTAAAATCCAATATTTATTTATTATGTCCATGATGTTAGAAAAGCATGTAGGTTCAAGAAGTCTTGATAGAAATGAATAAAAAACATATAACCCGAGCACTTTGGGGAAAAACTGAAATATTTATTATATCTGATTTTTCTTGGTAGCCTAACAATACCACGTAGTTTGACAGTGCAATATACTGTTCTTAATAAAGCACAGTTTTAAACAAAATATTTTTATTTAGAAAGTTTATTTTGAAACATAACCACTGTTAGTTATGTTGATTTCACTGATTATTCAGTTGATGCTGGCAATTGGATTCTGATATGAAAACTTTATCTAGGGAATTACTAATTTTGGAGAGGTATTGTGATTATGAGCTTTGCCATCTATGATGTTTTGGCTCTCAAGTTATGTAGTTTGACAGTTAGAGTGAACTCCTTCACAGATTGGCCACTTTATTAAAATCTTAGGCATATTTGTAAATTATTTTACTTGTCTGCATTTTATAATGATAAGAAATAGATGAAAAGGACTCTATGTTTAGGGCTTGAATTTAATGTCTTTAGTTCATGCTAGTGTTCTAAGACAAACATTTATACCAAATAAGCTACTGACAATTCTCCATTTGACATTTAAAATCAGAGCATTGTCTAGTACTGAACATGCTGTATGCTGAATCCTTAAATAGGTTTTTGTGATTCTCTGAAATGAACCACAAAGATATTTACTATTACAATATTCAACATAGATTATAAATAGAGCAATGTAGCCTTATTGTGATTAGTCTGCAAAATAACAGATAAAAGAGAACTAAAGCCAAACTGATTGTTCACATTTTCAACAACCAGTTCAAGAAATGGTACTCGTTAAAAACGTTTTTTCTAGACAGACACCCACTACAGATTCTTGCTCTCTGGCTTAGAAAGTGGTAGTATGATGGGTGTCCATGTAGAAAGAGTACTATTAAGAAATGTCATTTCTTAAACTGAATATTCTTTTAAAAATGTCTGTTGTCAGTTACCAGGATTGACAGATAACGGTAATTCAAATGGAGCATAGCTGCTTTAAGAGAAACAAAAAGTGTCAGCCACACAATGGTGACAGACTGAAAGAAAATAATTGGACAGGTTAGTAAAGTGCAACAAAATTCAGTCAGTCTTGTAACTTTACAGTGGTCAGGAATCAACTATAATTAACTTCATTCGATGAAGGACATCACAGGGATTATCAATAGTTATATAGGGATCAACAGCCAACCCCAAAATTACTTATTTCATATATGAAAATACAGCTTCGCTGATGCTTGGAATGTAAGATATTGACGATGAATGGCTAAAGTGTGTAGTGTTGTTTGACAATTTGTTCTTCACTTCATGTGTTGATGGTTTGTTTTGAATTTTGTGCTGAGTTATGGCATCCCTAATTTAACTGTTGGAGAAGGCAGCTAGTCATCATCATCCAACGTCAACTCTTGGGCTACTCTTTTACCAACGAATAATGGGATTCCCCATTATATTATAATGCCCCAACAACTGAAATGGTGAGCATGTTTGGTGTGAAGGGGATTTGAACCTGCATCCCTCAAATTACAAGTCAAGCACTTTAACCAATTAGCCATTCCGGGCCCTTGTTGATGGGAGATAAAGTTACATGAGACATTTTACTCTTATTACAGAACAAAGTTTCATGGAAGGGTGATATAATAGCATTCAGAATATTCTTGCAGGAGGGACTGTTCTTTGGTTCTTTCACAAGAACAAATAATACACAGAGTGTACTTGAATGTTGTTGCTAGTTATCTCTGTTTTGAGTGCACTGGATGTTTTCCAAAAATGATTATGCTGTAAGCTACAATGTTTATATTATCAAAATTCATTTGATAATTTTGATAATGGCATCTGTCATCTTACTTAACCAGAACAGTTACCAGATTTCAGTATGTTTGACCGTCTTCAGAAGGAGCTTGAGCATTATATTTACCACCGCAATCTCTTGCCAACATATGGGAACCAAAGACACAAAGTATGACAAATGTATTTCAGTTAAATAAGACATTCTTCATCAAATCAAATTCTTTATTATGTTAGCTGTTCAACCCAATATTATCGGTGAGTATTGGTAAAGTGTGTTGTATCTATATTATGTTATGAAGAGACTATTGAATAGTATTTAGTTTTTTCATGGAGAGAAAATTTTCATAAAATTTGATTTTCTTATTTTGAACTGTCTAAATCTCATATGTAGAATATGGTGATAGAAAAAAAAGATAAGACCATAGTGGCTCAGCAGTAAGCATAAGAGCTTGTAACATTAATATATACATTTATAAAGTTTATATTATATTAGTAACGTGCTTACACTCCTGTGTGTTGAGCGTAGTGATAATTGCTACACCACATTTTACTATAATTTGGTATAACTATATTATTTTTCACTATATCAGTCAAATTATGAGCAAAATTAAGTAATTATGTCCATTTACAATATTCTTAACATTATCATGGTCTAGCACACTTCATGTGAAAATATGTGTTTGCATTGTATACATATATATTTTAATGTCCATTTACAATATTCTTAACATTATCATGGTCTAGCACACTTCATGTGAAAATATGTGTTTGCATTGTATACATATATATTTTAAATGTAGTCATGGCGTGAAGAACATTCAAGGTAAGTACTGATCCTACTTTACTTCACTTGGGGCCCTGGCATGGACAGGTGGTTATGGTGCTCGACTCATAATCTGAGGGTCGCAGATTCGAATCCCTCTCACGTTAAACATGTTAGCCCTTTCGGCCGTGGGGGCATTATAATGTGACAGTCAATACCATTATTCATTGGTAAAAGAGTAGCTTGACGGTGAGTCGTGATGACTAGCTGGTTTCTCTCTAGTCTTACTCTGCTAAATTAGAGATGGTTAGTGCAGATAGCCCTCGTGTAGCTTTACTTGAAATTCAAAAACAAACAAACAAAACAGTATATTGCTTGGTAAAAGTCCCTCTTTAACAAAATATCGCAGGCGTTATTTATTAAAAATATTCAAATAGATCCATCTGAGCAGTAAAGTAGGCTAAAATCCAAAATAATAATTTTACCTTTCTCAAGCTGAAGATGGACTGTGGAGGTTTGTCCAACCATTGGTAACAACAAGAAGGGCAGGACATTCTTTCGTGTTGGTACCTCACCATGATGCTTTGAAGGATGCTTGCAAAAGGGGTTACGCCAATACCAGTAGCGATCAACACAGCATGTTCAGCTCTGAAGATGTGTCGAGTTGGAGAGCCGTATGGCCCTTCGACGAAGACCTTAAAAATAATGTCTATAATAAATATTAAAAAGTTTATAAGGCCATTACAGTTCTTGGCCAGGCATGGCCAAGCGCGTTAAGGCGTGCGTGCGACTCGTAATCTGAGGGTCGCGGGTTTGCATCCGCGTCGCGCCAAACATGCTCACCCTCCCAGCCGTGGGGACGTTATAATGTGACTATTAATCCCACTATTCGCTAGTAAAAGAGTAGCTCAAGAGTTGGGGGTGGTGATGACTAGCTGCCTTCCCTCTAGTCTTACACTGCTAAATTAGGGACGGCTAGCACAGATAGCCCTCGAGTAGCTTTGTGCGAAATTCCAAAACAAACAAACAAATTAGAGTTTTTAACTTTAATTTCTTACTTTACACACTAATTATTGATGAAAATGATGTTGTATATTGATGTCAAGTTAACCACCTCAAAGTCTGATTCTGGCATTAGCCATTAAATGATAAGTGGTATAGTTAAAAAAGTTATGTTTTTATACTACAATACAGATGATGAAAAACATACAACGTTTGACTGTGGTTTACAAAAAAATTTATGTAACTGAACCCAACTCTTACCCTGAGACCCTCACTGGACAGCACAAGTTTTCCCAATTCGGTTGATTCTTCTAGTGAAGAATAAGTGGATGGGGGAGGAGGTGAAGTGTTCCTGTCTTCTTCATCTCTTTCATCAGAAACGATTTCTGGAAGGCGCACAGTTGGAAGTATTTTACGGAATCCGGATCTCCTGGACGGAAGCACGATTACGGAATTATAGAGTAAAGGATTTCTTTTTGTTTGAATTGGTTGAAGACGTTGACACTCATCTTTGCCTAAATAACGGTTCTGGGTCGTAGGAGATTGTATTTGAATATTGTTTGCCTCCTTTTTAAATATTTTTTGGTTTTCCTCAGGAATTACTGATTGTTTATCAAATTGGTTGCTCTCATCAACATTCATGCAATTAAACGTATCGTTCATAGCAACATCACTATACTTAGAACTTTTCAAAGTATTTGGTTGAGGACCACAAAGCCTCTGCGGTTCATTATCATTTGTACGGTTGTTTGACTTGGGATATTTGTCCTTTTGTAGTCTTGAAGATGTCCCTTTTACTCGATAAGATTTTAATGTATTACAGGAGTGGTGCTTATTTGACGACTTTGTATGTCGTGACGTTTTTGTCATTTGTTGTTGATCGAAGTAAGTCCAAAGACGACTAGTCCATTCTCCGACTGCTCTGATGTGTAAAGTAATGGCATCTGACACATAAACATAAAACTTGAATTATAAATAATGTATTTGCTGTATACACAAAGTGGATGCACACGTCTAAAATCTCAAGAAATGAGGAAACATATTAAAATGCTTTAAAACAATATTATCACTAATGATTATGACAATCGTGTGATAATTTATCACATCCATCTGGTTTTACTAATTACTATTCCTTATTGTTTTATATAAGGAAAGAATTAATCAGTCATTGACCTGAATATTGGTAGTTATGTCATCCCCAACTTCAAATGTATATAATAGCACAGAGACTTATTCAAAAAGTTCATGTATATATAAATTGCCATTCCAAAAGCATCAAATAATAATCTTAACTTTAGATTCATGTTTGATTATTCATTCATCAGAAATTATAATTGTGTTGAAATGTTTAACACATGTTTTTAGAATTGAAATCTTGATCAGAGGTTAGAAGCTTAATAAAGGAATGTATGAAACTGCAGAATATCTTGGGATAGTTCTAATGTTAAATAAAATTGAAGTTTATTTACGCACCTTCTAGTTCGGGAGCGCTGCTAATTGTGAATGGATGCCACTCAAACTGGGCAATGACTGGAATTCGGATGAAAACGTAGTCACCAGGACAGAAATCAAAATGACGAGGTCGCTTAACAACGAGCTGAATAACCTACGATGAACGAAAGTAATAAAGTTTACTATTCGTTAGTGAACTTTATGGTAGAAACGGGCCCCACAAGCCACGGGTTGATATTTAATATAAAAATTGACATGTTAATAAAAATGAAATTTTAGTTGACATAATCAAATATTGCAGACAGTCAATAATCTAAAAGTTAAAATGATAAATTAATAAAATTGTGGGAATAATTTTCCCTCAGATCCATTGACATAAAATCTCGAAAATAATTTTTTGTACCTTTGAACATAGGTGTGCTTATCTATATTATAATTAGATAGTAAACTAATAACCGCTAAATCCGACTTTGAGATTGTATCAACTCAACGATACAATTAATGATGAAACATAGTAAGTGAACCCTTAAAGAAAAGGATGAGTCAGAATATTATGTTTATGGTTATTGTTTAAACTTGTTAACTTCCTTTAATTCTAAGCAAATTTTTGAAGAGACTACTACGAGTTCTTTTGCAAATGTATGTACAGATATAAAACTACCAGAATATTAAGTTTATGATTATTTTAAGTTTGTAAACTTTCAATTTCTTGTAAATTTTAAAAGAAACTGCTGAATTATTTTCGTATGTATATGTGTATCAAACTAACTATATCAATGATTAATTTTGTTATCTCTAAAGGACGACAACAAGCACTTGTTTGAAGGTAAAAATGTTTTACCCTTGATGGTAAGAGCGTGCCGCTTAGTACACACGTTTGACCTTGTTTGGTGTATACCATTCGCATTTTACAAATCGTTTCCACGACGAAGATCAATGCAGGGCCTATGAACCATTTCAAGAAATTCGGACCGTGAAGAATGAGCACCAACCAGAAGGCAATGTATAATTTGTGACTGTAGTGAAATACCTACAAGTAATACATGCTTACATGGATTAAATTACAACTTACTTAATTACATATAATAAAAAGTCATCTGTCAAAGTACAAAGCCCACCATGCACTACTTTTGAATAATAAAATAAATTAAGATTAACATTTTGTAACGGATTTACCGTTATACGTTTAGTTTAATACCTGCCTTTGTTTCAGTATACTTTTCTTTTATGCATGCGACAATATAGTTGGTTATGAATTACGCAGATCCGGTATCAATTTCTCGAAGATTCTTTCACGTAAACACTAGCTTAATTCTGAACATTGTTGAAAGTTCGAGAAACTCGTGTTATTCGTATAAAAGCACCTAGCTGAGAGATATTAAAAAACAATACTGATTTTATCGGACAGCTACAGTCAGTGTGATAAAGGCTTCAGAAGCTGTAACTGTGATTAACGCATATTAATCGTAAAACCACAGAATTTGATCAAGAACGTTTATAAATTTCAAACATTGCAAACCGTTGAACTTCAATGAATTACTTCAGGTATTATTACTTCTACGAGATAATTAAATATCTTCGCCAGGAGAAGTCAGCTTGTGAGGCCAAACAATAATAGATTTAACTAGCATTCCTGTCCAGTAAAGTATTTAGTTTGTTTTTTGAATTTCGCGCAAAGCCACATGAAGGCTATCTGCACTAGCTATCCCTAATTTAGCATTGTAAGACTAGAGGGAATACAACTGGTCATCACCACTCACAGCCAACTCTTGAGCTATTCAAGTGGGATTGACCGTAACATTATAACAATCCCACGGCTAGAAGGATGAAAATGCTGGGTGTGAGAGGGATTCGAACCCACGACTCTGAGATTACCAGTCGAGCGCCCCTGACCACCTGGCCATGTCGGGCCGAAGTGAAGTATGGCTATGTATCAACATAAAAAAAATTGCGCCTCGTAGACCTTGATCGTCGATAAAATATTAGGTTTCAGAGCAGATATAAAACTCAGTGCTGTTTGTAAAATTCTTCCATATAAGCCAATATACGTAATAACTATTAATAATAACCGTTATTATAAATTGTATTTTTTTTTATTAAAATATATTTGAGTTAACAAAAAATTGTGTGAATCAATCATGTTGGTAAATATCATAAATTTGATACATATCGAACTTCAAATAACTGCTAAATTAAAATTAACATTTCCGGTTATTTGAAATAGTAATATGCAACGTACGTAGTATAATAAACAGGAGATTCGTTCGAAATAAATTAGTATACGTAATAGTTTACATACGTTTCACTTTGAATAATCAGATGTATTTAAATGATTTTATAGTTTTCTTAATTCACTTTCGAACCACTGTCATATTGGACAAAAGAAACATCTACAATACCCAAAACAGTTATTTCTGAAGATGGGGTTTAGCCTGTTACAAAAAAGGGAAAAAAAATCGATTGTTTGTAAACAACATTCTTGGACTTAAAAATTCATAATTTTAAATGTATTTCAAATACAAAATCTTAAAAGTTTAATTTTCTAGTTGTCATTAATTCATTAATGCAACAAAACGGTAACGTTTAAAATATTAGATAAACTCTTTCCACTGTTTATGCAGAGGTATGCTTTAATATAATATTTTGCATTAGTGTAACAACACATTAGTTTATGTAATTATAGATTACAATCTTTTCAATTCCCCTCGGTGGGCTGAGCAGATAACCCTTTGTGGCTTTGCTATAACAAAAAACACAAACACAAGCAACCTTTTCAACATTCTCCTTAAATTCTCCGTCGCGATTCAAAATCAAAAGTGTGGGAAAAATAGCATTTCAGACCTATCATTTGTTTTCTACAAGCTAGTGCCAAGTAAAATATTTGTTCAGTACCAATACCCGTCAGTTGGGTCAGACGATGAGAGAATTAAAATTTCACGAGTGTTTTATATACATACACAGATAAACTCAGTGAAAGAATTTTCAGTCCTGTTGGTTTTCCAGTATTTTGCCGGCTTTCGGCGTTTAAACGATAAGGGTTATAGGTTTGGGCAATAGAAGTCGTCGTGTGCTATGCGATTAATACAAATATTAAGTCAAAAAGTAATTTACGTACGAATCTGGTTTCTTAAAGCTAAGTTCCGTAAAGAAGTTTTTCGAAAAAAATTTGTTGCGTTGGTATGCTCTGTAAAGAGATCAGACTACGATACCTAGTTCATATCTATGAAAATTTCAGAGCTGTTTATTAAGACCTATAGAATTTAACCATTCCGATATTTCCAGAGATTTATAGCATACTTTAAATAGCTGTTGTGTGGTATATTTAAGTGGAGTCCTTGTTTAGGATTGTGAGCATAACCGCCTGCAGAATTTATTCCACGTGGAGACAAGCCATTACATAGCGAAGTCCAATTTTTTGAAGTTTGAATAGGATGTTCTGGCTAATTATGGTTAATATATGTGCAGCAACTTTATATTTAAATAGTATCATTTTCTGACACATATTTTAATAAGTTATTCAAATAAGTTTTTTCCTGAAGTTCCGGGAGGTGGTGAAGAACAAGGGACACTTGGCCCATTCTGCAGGCACCAAAGATCGATGAAGCAATAAATAAATTGTCTGAATACACGAAAAAACATATATAACTTCGTCCATTATTACACTGAACCGTATAGTTTGCTATTAGGCACAAAACTATACAACGGGCTACCTGTGCTCTGCCCACAACTGGTATTGAAACCTAGATTCTAGCACTATAAGTTCGCAGTCATATCGCTATGTCACTGAATCGAGGAATTGTTGCACACCGTCAATACAAGTATATATATATATATATATATATATTCATTGAACTGTTTTAGTTACGCACAGTCACTCATTAAGCCTATCATACGAGACTGTTAGTTACCTGTTAGTCCTAAAAAGAAAATGATTAAGTAAAAGCTGACTTTTGATCAGTAGAAGAGAATTTTTTCATGTAAAACATTGAGAAAGCATCCTCAATCAGTTTCTTATTATTTAGTAAAGAAACAGAAAATATTTACCTACCTCAAACATACCGCGCTGACGTACGCATTTCTGAGCACAAACGAACATGACAAACAGGATGACTAAAAGGATCCAACCAGTAAGGCAAGCTGATCCGCCCACCCAGCCAATCCCCACTTCTGTTGTAAATAGCAGCCAAACTGTCAGCGAAAAGTCGCCTTCAGAGATACGAGCTAAAGAAATATGATAATTAGATATGACGTGTTTTGAGGGGCTAAGCTTCGCCTGGTGGTAGCATGACTGGACTGTAAATCAGAAAGCTTTTGGTTCAAGTTCTTTTGGTGCAAAACGCGCTTCACACTTTGAGAATGTAAATTTTGTTATGATAAACAATTTTACAAGCTAAACAGTTTAAATTATAAAAGGAAGTAACAAAATAAATCTTTTCATCATAAAAAGGAATAAAATAATTTAATAATACACTTAATAAAAGTTTTGAAAGTGCTTCAATTCTGAAATATATTTGTTTCTATTTTTCATTTTACAGACTGCCTCATACGACATTCATAACTTTAAATATAAGGTGGCAAAGAAATCTGACAATGAAGATCGGCAAAACCTAACTTAAGTGAAAAAACATTATGCATTAGAATTGCACAACAGGTAAATTATGATTAATACTTCAACGTTTCAATAGATGGCAATACTAAGTTGTGTATCAGATCAAAAGGACTGTTTCACAAATACCTACCAAAGTTACAGATGTGCATGAGTGTATGAAAAATGCTGTAAAATGTGATAAACCAAGCGGTCAGTTTATGAAAATAAACACCATGATCCACAGGCAGGTATTGAGAGAAACCATGGGTACGAAGCCATGTCAAGGAAAGGCGTAAAACAGGTAACAACACAAACATACACGTGAAATTAAGACAGTGACCTGAAATAGAAGCAAAATTTAGTTAGTCTGTTTTTTCATGAATAAAAACTAAGAGCACCATCACTGTATATTATATGTTCATATTCACTCTGAAGTAGTACGTGTTAAGAAGAGGTTTAACCTTCTATTGCCCATTGTAACGTACATATAACAAATGTATCTTTATTAGTACCTTAATACACGAACGAATAGTTCATTTCTATAGTTGAATGCACTTGCAGGTAAAAGTCTAAATAAACCATTGAATGATTTTTATTTGTTCCTCAATTGAACAATGTTACTTTAAGAAACGTACCCAGAGCAACATGTTTTTTACTGACTTATAACAACACAACCCGCGGTGGACGCAGCAAATAGTCCAATGTAGCTTTGATCTAATAAACATATTTTTTTGCGGAATAAAGACCTATCAAAGTAAGAAATTAAAATAAAACATTTTTTTCGGCGTATTTTTATAGTGCATGTAAAATAGGATTAAACATTGACTTGTATGTTGTTTGTGTTTCATAACTTTTTTCTGAAAAGAAACTCTACAACGCTACAATCAGGGGTTCGATTCCCCTCGGTGGGCTGAGCAGATAGCCCGATGTGGCTTTGCTATAAGAAAACACACAAAAACACACTGAAAAGAAACTCGTATTGTTTTTTTTAAATGTCCATTGTTGTAAACTGGAAATAGTTACACTCTCTAAAATATAATAATGGGGTATACAGTGCAACATATAAAAACCGATATTACATCCTCACAGTATAAACTTATACATTAGAAATACCCAGTCTCTATACTTATGTTATTATTGGTTTGTGTTTTTAATGTAGCGTTTTTTTAAGTTTTAAACGATTACAAATGTTTAAAAGCAAAATAAGTTCATATCGCAATTAATTGTGAAGTGTTTGCTTGTTTGTTTTTAAGCTCAAAGTTGCACAAAGAATAATCTGTTTTATGTCTACCACGGGTAACTAAAGTCGATTTTCAGTGTCTTAAGATTACTGACTTACCACTGAGTCATTGGGAGGAGGGATGATTATATTCTTTGTGTTATTTCACACACATTAGGTATGTGTGTGAAATTTTAAATAAACGTTTAGGGTCTTTCATTTATATTTATGAAATAAATATGCTTATTGGTTATTTTGTCATTTGATACAGACTTTTGAGATTATTTTTGTGATATGAAGTTAACATTTATACATACGACACAATTTAAAACAATAAATAAAAAATAAGTGACTGAGAAGAGCTTTATATTTGTTAACTTCAATTGTTTGTAAAACATTTATTGGATTTTATATATTTCGTCAATGTATTTTGACATATAAAAGCTACGACCAGATTTAAGACTGTACATATGCTGTACTTACCACAAGCTCGAGCCAAAACTTCATAAATGTGCTTAAACAGCAAATTCTGCTCGTCTATGTCATCAATACAGAAAACAGTCGATTTCATCTGGGTTGTTTGATTGATATGTTGGCCAAGCATTCTGGAAGATGTCTCTTTAGTGTTATTTTTCACTGACAAGAGGTTTCTCTGCAACATTCGCTGTAGTAAAATACCACTTTCGTCTTTCATGTTACTTACAGCAACGTATCGAGAAGTGAAAAGAGCGATATTGATTGTTAGGAAGACCACCAGGAATAGTACGCTGACATAGTTGTTCCTTATGTAACGCCATCTTAGTTTTCGGGGAAGTTGATACTTTGATGGTGTATGTAGTGACGACTGGGATGGAGGTATTAACCATCTGTCAATTCTGGGATCCAAAGATAATGAATATGATTCGACAAACTAAGCTTATTTATCTCTTTAGCTTCAACAATACACAATAGCTCCCCATCTTTTAGAAAATAAAGTTCAAATTTCTATTTCTAAGGATCCGTAAGTAAAAACAACAGTAAACGTTATAATATATCAACTACACTACACCTCCTATATTCAGTGCCGACCAGGCCTTTCGCCAAACACCAGGATATTTTTCACCTCAGAATGTAAGGAAATCTTACCAATTTACGTAATACATCAAAATGATATCAAAACCCAACATGAAGACTTTTTCTTGTAGTCTATTATCCTTAGCAGCAAACTTAGTTAGCTCTATTTTCATCACCCCTAGAGTCTCTGGTGACAGGTTATTTAGTGAATAATCAATCATCAGCCACTTTGAAGTGAGATAACACCACTAATCACTACCTAAAAGCGAAACAAAAGGTCAATCGAGGCCACTTTTGGTAAGCTCTGAACTTTAGAATTATTTTTCAGACTATTTCAGTAAATTATGTCGTGTAGCAATGATTTATATTATACATGTAAAAACGGCTGGTATGGGTTGAGAAAATTATTTATGTAAAGAGCGAACAACGCTTCGACCTTCTTCGGTCATCGTCAGGTTCACAAAGAAAGAAAGAGGTAACTGACAGTTAGCTGACCACATGTTTGAAGGGGGTTGTGTAATTGAGCTTAGTAATGTAGAGGGCGTGCTTAGATGTTTGATTATGTTTATTAATATAGGTATAAAGGTGTTCCTTTATCTTGGGCTTGAGTTGTTGCATAAGTAAGACTTCTTTAATTTTGTGTTTGTTTATGTTTGTTTCTTTATTATTTATTTGGGTGTTTTCTATGGTTATGTTGAGTTTATTTGACTTGCAGCGCTCGTAAACGTGTAAATGTGACTTTTTTGTTCTTTGAATCTGGTTTCTATTTTTCTACTTGTTTCTCCAATATAGAAGTCGTGGTTATCACATTGTAATTTATATATAATGTTGATGTGGTGTTTGTCAGTGTAGATCTATATAGCATAGACCTTAGTTTTGTGCCTGGTTTTTGAATAAATTTGGTATTAACTGGAATGTCATATTTTGTTACTGCCAAATATTTGTTTTTGCCAAATTTTGGTTATTCTTCTGCTGATGTCGGGAATATATGGTATGCAGTAGTATATGGTTTCATGATTTTTTAATTCGTGGGATATATTTACCTTTGTTAGTTGATTTTGCTTTTTGTTTAGGTGGATGTTGCTTACATAAGTTAATAGCTTATGATTTTATAAAACAACAACAACACACAAACATTTATCCTTCAAAGTTTAATCTAAATAAAATGATTTTCCTGCCCCAGCTGGTGATATGTATATATGTATGAGCTAGATTCAGAAATTTTAGTTCAACAGTGTTCTAGAAAATTCTACTCTTGGTTATTGAAGAAGATTTTACTACCAGTTAAGTTACGACACTAATGTAGTAAATTTAACTGTTGCTTTACGTACAATTAACGAGTACATATGTATCGTTCTGTTGTGACTCTTAGTGGTAAAAAGTTATGTCTGTGGATTCTCACACTAGAAACCGGATTTCGATAACGTGGTGGGCATAATATAGAAAACCCACTGTGTATCTTTGTGCTTAATTTCAAACAAACTAAAGCATTATTTTGTAGCAGTAAAATATATACGCTTATGGTAACCCAAAAAATGTGGTTAAAATATTTAGCAAAGTAAATTTATTTATGGAGACTCTTTCTGAGCCACTGAGATCTTTGGTATTTGGTCAAAACCCCTGAGTGAAATAACTTTTTCTCCAACATCAAAAAGTACAATTTTAGCTTTCATGAGATTTGTTTTGGTGCATCACATGAGAAAATGGAATTAGGATTTATGCCCACTTCCAAAGTTCAAGGCAAAGTCTATAATGAAGTCGGGTCTATTAAACCACTATCTTGCGAAAAGCTCTAGTTTATGCACATTTGTCAAGATATTAAGTTCAACAAGACAACCAGTGATGCAGCAATGTTTCTGATGTCCAGCTTCCTTTGAGGGGCCCCCCAGTGGCTCAGCGGTATGTCTGCGGACTTACACGCTAAAATCTGGGTTTCGATACCCGTGGTGGGCAGAGCACAGATAGCCCATTGTGTGGCTTTGTGCTTAGTTCAAAACAACAAAAACAACAATCCTTTGAGGGGTTTCCACCAACACAATTCATTGATGAAGAGTTTCAAACATTCAGAGGGTCAACGTATCTACTTCACCGAGAGAAATGTTCAAGGTTAAGCTTTGGCTCCTCAAAATACAACTCTTATGGCCTTTTTTGAACTGTGACAAAGTGACCCATTTGCTGCTAACCGGTTCTATCATGAAGTTCCCTCCTAATATAGTTTGACTGCTAAAGAAAAGGATGATGAATATGATGCCTTATGAAGAGTTTATACAGTTATTTCCAACAACTAGGAATGCTATTTTCTGATGATATTTCTCCGAGCTGTTAAAGGCCAAAATCATTCCAAGACGTCAAAACAGTGGAAGGAGTTATCTGTCAAACATACAGGAAATATTGTGATTTTCGTGGCATCTTTGAAAGACGCTATTGTTAGTCAGTCTCCTTCTCAATTGAGATTGTTCTTCTGCACCATCCTTTAAGTTTGCAGCCCATCCAACCTAATGAGACTGGCAAAAATACAAGGATGGCATGAGTGAAGATATCCTCCACAGAGCTCAGAGAGAAATTTACAACATCGAGATGAATTTTTTCAGATATCATCTTTGACCAACCATCATCCACATTGAAAACAAACTTCTCTCCATGTAATATGCAAATAACATACCTCGCGTGTTTGTTTTTCACTATTTCCTCCACATTTTCTTTGTTGATAAAACTGCGCAAAATTTTTGAGTCAAGAACTTGTTTTTAAATCAACATTTTATTAACTTCGAAGCATTTTGTGCTGTAAAATTGGGGTACTTATGATCTATCAAGAATTAGAGGTTTACTAAAAACAGTTTCACGACTTTATATATCGATAAAATGTTGATTGTTTGAGTGGAGTAGTTTTAAATTAAACCTAATATGCTAATTTAATAACAGTAACATTAAAATTTAAATCTTGTAAACGCTATCTATCATGTTTTTATTTCATTTTATAATTTATAGACTCGAATAGTGTTTAGATAAAATGTGACCACAAGTGGATGCGCCCCTGGTACTAAACACGCTAATAGAGAATATTGTTGTTGTTTTGAATTAACCACAAAGCTACACAATGGGCTATTTGTGCTCTGCCCACCAGGGATATCGAAACCCGGTTTTTAGCGTAGTAAGTTGACAGACATGCCGCTGAACTCCTGGCGGACATAGAGAATATTAAATATTACTAAAATGAATATTTTTCGGTTGCACAAACTAATATTAAACCGATTTATAGATTATTTAGTTAAATACTACTTTTGATGTCATACCAAAAAGGCCTGGCATGGCCGAGCGCGTTAAGGCGTGCACTCGTAATCCGAGGGTCGCGGGTTCGCGCCCGCGTCGCGCTAAACATGCTCGCCCTCCCAGCCGTAGGGGTGTATAATGTGACGGTCAATCCCACTATTCGTTGGTAAAAGAGTAGCCCAAGAGTTGGCGGTGGGTGGTGATGACTAGCTGCCTTCCCTCTAGTCTTACACTGCAAAATTAGGGACGGCTAGCACAGATAGCCCTCGAGTAGCTTTGTGCGAATTTCCAAAACAAACAAACAAACAAACAAACAGTCATACCAAAAGTTTATTCCAGGATATAATTTTTATCATTAGTTTGGTAATGATTCTGAAAATTTAATGACAGTTTACATTTATTGTATAGTTTATTACTGCAAAAATAATCGAATTATTAATTTCTGTACAGTATAATATGTAACTAAAGCTTGAAAGTGACATGTCACAAGAAAAACAATATTGGATACTTCGCCTAAAAAAAGGTATTGCTATATTTATTTGAAATATTTGAGAAGTAAAATAATAAAAAATGAAGACCTTACGTCATAGAAAAATTTTCGGCTAGTCCTGGATGTCTTTCTAGTTGGGTTTTGAAATTTTGAAAGGAAATGTTGCCATTGCCATCACTGTCTGCATCTTTAAAGAGTGCCATTGTCAAATCTTCTGTTTGTTCTTCTGAAAACTTTAAACCATTTTCTTCCATACAAGCATGAATGACATTGCGAAAGTCTTTCATTTGTATCAAACCGTCACCTGTCGACAGTAAGGTTGTTACATAAAAGGAAAACTTCCAAAATTACCAAACTCTTTATTTGTTAGTATAAGCTATCGATAATTTAATATTCACTGTTTCATTTCTATGGCAGGCCCAACATGGTCAGGTTGTTAAGACGCTCGACTAGTAATCTGAGAGGCGCGGGTTCGAAACCCCGTAGTATAAAACATGATCAGCCTTTCAGCCGTAGGAGCGGCATAATAAAACAGCCAATCTCATTATTCGTTTGAAAAAGAGTAGCCCAAGAGTGAATGGTGATGACTATCTGCCTTTCCTCTAGTTTTAAACTTCTAAATTAGGGACGGTTAGCACAGATAGCCCTCGAGTACCTTTGCGTGAAATTCAAAACTAATCAAACAATTTCTATGGCATGCTTTGAGGTAAATAATGAATATTTGGTTACTTCTGTATCTACATGAGTGTGCATGTTAACAACTTAACAAATAAGTTAAAATGTTTTAAATTCGAAAGTTAAGTTCGCTCAAACCTAATAATGCCTTCAGTTTATTTTCCGTCAAAGACAGTTTCACAATTATGACCATGTAGTAATTTTACCGATATTACTTTTCTTTCGCTAAATAACAAATCCAAGAAAAGCGTCTTTTATTTTTATTTTTACTTTATGCAGGGATAAAATGTTCTTTAACAAAGAGAAAAAAACCGTGGTTTGTTGTCGTACCTGAGAGAGGAAAGCATTGCTTCGATAAACTTTTGTTGTCCATTTGTTCCAAGCAACTATGAACTTTTGTTGTTTACTCTTCAGATAAAGTTCAGTCATTTGTAGTTAAGTTTGCCTTGGTTTAAAAAATCATTTAGCTTAAATAAATAAGTAAAATGTCTTATTATTAGTTTTAAATTAATCAAGTTCTGCTTATTCAAAGCAAATGTTGTCATAGACTATTGAAAATAAGAAAATTAAAGGCTTTTAATTTGATGTTGTCAACCTGAATTGGCACTTTATGCGATGCATGGACTAGATGATTAGTTCAAAAACTTCAAGGAATAACCATCTCGAATTTAGACACATGGCATGGCCAGGTGGTTAGAACGATGAAATAGCAATTTGTTTGTCTTAGGCTCAAACCTCCATCCTCAAAAAAACATATTTGCCCTTTCAGCCGTGTGGGGATTATAATGTTTCGGTGAGTCACACTATGCTTTGGTTAAAGAGTAGCTCAAGAACTGGTGCTGGATGGTGATGACTAGCTGACTTTCCCCTAGTCTTTCATTGCTAAATTAGGGACGGTTAGTACATACAGCCCTTGTGTACCTTTGCGCGAATTTTTAAACCAAACCCGAAATTAAAGACGATAACAACAGAGAAGGCAACCAGTTAATAGAATCTGTTAAATATAATGCTACCCTCAACTGAATAGGGGTATTAAATGTTATTGTTTTAACACCTTTATAACTGAGCGCATTCACCGGTATATCGCGACTCAATCCTTAAACTTCCTAATCCGCAGCCTTGCACGTTAATCACTAGATCTACTTAAAGTAAGGGCCATTTGTGTTCATTACAATTATTGTTGTTTATTTCTCTCTTTCTGTTAATATTCAGCATTCCATCCGAAAAATATTGGAGATACTTGTTATATGAGTGAGTGAGCAAATGCCAATATGTTTCTTAACCAGGAATACAAAGAGCAGAATATCACGACAAAAGTACTGAAAGTTAGATTTCACGTTTTCATAGTATTCAAGGCGACAGGTAATTTAGTTCTTTTCTTTTCAATTTATAGACTACGGAAATGAATAATTCAAGTTACAAAAGAGAAAACGAAAAGACAATGGATTTTCATACCGTTTGTTACAATTTTCCTTCAAACGCTGATCAAAATATATTAACTTCAGTGATTAACAAGTAAAGTAACATGATCAGCTTTCAGATCTTTAAAACTAGCCGAAACAAATTAGAAGAGTTGACAAAGTTATCCTAAACGATAAATACATCAGAGAAATATTAACCACATCCTGTTTTTGATAGAAACACCAACAACAAAATTATAAGACTTTTTTGAGACAGGAAATTTCCACGTGGGCAAATTTTTATAACATTAGCGGAGTAATTAATACATAGATTAATAAAATAATTGCACTACGATACATCATTGTGAAAACCAGTGAAATATAACATTCCGGGTTTTTATTAATCTATAAGACATTATTACTAAAATCCTGTTTCTATTTTTTTATCTATACAACAGAAGTACTTTCGTCTTTATAGAATATATAGAGGCACTTAATATGTTTACCACTTAGTGCCACTTCTATATACCTGGATATTCCAGAAAGTCACAAACTAAATCTGTAAATCTTTGTCGATTTTGCTGCTCGGAATGTATTATTCCAGTGTTTCCTTGACTTAACATTACTTTCGTACATTATATATACATATTTAATTTGATAATCTCAAAATAGGAAAGATATAAATAAATATTAAATTTATCAAATGATGGTTCTGATTAATATTTCTGATTAAAATATAAAATATATTTAAAGTTTAATTACAGGAATTTGGCAAACACCGTGAAGAATGAAGATTCTGCTTATGTACTTTACTTGACATCGAGTATATTAAATTTACTTTTTATCGAGTGTTTTTAGTTTATCTACTGTGAATTTTCACACTACATACCGAGTGTTCTCACTTTAATTACTGGGTATTTTCACGCTATTTAACGAAAGTTTTCACTTTTATTACTAGTTGTTGTCGCTCTACTTACTATGTCTTTACATCGGCGAGTAAAATTGATTGTTGTCTTATCGTTGAAGACAAATTTACTTGAAGACCTTACCAAAATTTGATTCTATTTTTCTTGCTGACAGTGATTATTAAGTTGGTAGTTTATTTCTGACTTAATATGAAAAAGAACAAGAAAAACGGAGAATTTAAAGTATAATGAAGAGAATCGAACGAAGCTATAGAACTAATTAATTTTTAGTGTCTTAAGTAACAAATTTACCGTCGACATCGTACACAGAGAACAGTAGTTTGAGTTTCCCTTCTGATGACATCCGAGCAAAGTTCCGAATTGCTGTAAGAAATTCATCTAATGAAATCCTTCCAGTCTTCCTGGTATCGTACAGTCTAAACAGTCTTTCAGCAAAAAAACTCTTCAGTAAAAGAAAAGTAGGAATTTAGTCAAATTATTTTCAGACTGTAATGTTAGTAATATATATACCAGGTTTGTAATAATATGTATATATACCAGGGTTGTGATAATATATATACACCGGTTGTAATAATATATATATGTGTGTATATACTAGAGCTGTAATTATATATATATATATATATACCAGATTTGTAATAATATGTATATATACCAGGGTTGTGATAATATATATACACCGGTTGTAATAATATATATATGTGTGTTTATACTGGAGTGTAATTATATATGTATATATATATATATATATATACCAGGATTGTAATATATATACATATATATGTATGTATATACCAATCGTTGTAATAATGATTTTATACAGTCACTCAAAACCAAATAAAGAATACATTCACTGCATGATTTGAAATTTAACATATCAGTATGGACATTTCATATCAAAATATCGTAATGCGTAAATAAACTGAACAGTAGAGATGTTTCTGTGCTTCAGTTCACAGTTTAAGATCACTTTTATAATTGTGTTTCTGTATCTTTTTAAAACAGGTTTGGGTTAATCAGTTTTTAAAGCACTGCACATCTACTTATCAACGTCCCTTCATCATTGGTTCTAAGTTTTGCTCGGTATATAAGTTGAATGATGAATTTAAAGAATGCAAAGGACAAAAAACGAGTTTCATTTTATTGTTATGTGTGTAGTGTTGGGTTCGGTTGTAGTTAATCAGGAACTCTACAACGGGTTAATTATGCTGTGCTCATCACGGATATTGACACCCGGTTTTAAGCGTTATAAATCCGCAGCATACCGCAAAGCCATTGGGGAAAATAAATATTTTAAGAGCCGTAAGACTTTGTAAGAATTTCTACAACAGTGCTCTTAAAGTTTCTATTTCATGTTTCATTTTTTGTAGCCCTCTACTGACATGTCTGCGAACGTACAACATTAAAAACGGGCTTTCGATACTTGTGGTGGGCGGAGCACAGATAGCCCATTGTGTAGTTTTGTGCTTAATTACAAACAAATCATTCTTTTTAATTTTTTATATGTTTCTATCTTTTCTCGTAAATATTTATCTTTATAAGTAATTCATTTATTTATATCTTAATTTAAAAAACACGATATCTGCTAATTGACTTGTCAATATTATTAAATGGTTGCAGTTTGTATCATAAAAATAAGATGGACACGGTTTTAATCATGAATTTATAATTCTACAAACAATTCTACAGTAACTTAAAAAACGTTTAATGTTACATGCAGTAAAGTAAAAAAGAAAAAACTTGCATTTTTGGACTGTAAAATTCTTTTAAATTGTTCAAGGGTCAGATCTCCATTGTCTTCCATGTTGTTCCGAAACATCTGTTCTAAATGGACTATGTTAGCTGGTGTGAAGCCGCACGTGGATCTGAAACACGTCACAGGTATATATATATATATATACACACACATCTATAAACTGTACACGAAAAAAATATTGAACTAAGACAAACAGACAGCATGCAGAATATCATGGATTTAAATTTTGTACTTTATAAACGGCCAAATATAAACTTCAAAATATACACGTTACTTACTCACAGCCTCAGGCTAAAAATTTAAGGTTGATTTTTCGAGACAAGCAGCACCTTATCATTAATCAGTCAATATAATAGGTTTAAGATTCTCAGGTTCACAGAAAATAAATGACTAAGCAAGAATCTATTTATCAATCTATCCATCCATCTACCTATCTATCATCTATCTATTTAAACTTACTCAGAGCCACAGTGAAGCGTTGCAATGAACTCCATTATTATGTTGTTTTAATTCTGTATTTGTCTGAAATTTGAAATGATAAGGAAAGTTAGGTAAACATAAGCAAACAACATACATGTTGAAAGAATCATCAAAAGTCACTGCTTTAACTGTTTCTTAATGAATACATTTGAATTATGAAAATACCTTGATTAAAATATTGTAATTTTTTACAATACATATCACTTCTTCTATATATACTGAAAACAAGTAATTATGAAATACGAGGAAGCTGCTTTGATACCGCACGTAAGTTTCTATATGGTGCAGCATAATGAACCTGTTAAGTTATTTGTAGAAATGAGCTACCACAATTTATTGACATTGATTAAACATAAAACCTGGTGGAAATCTATGCTTTTGTTACATAAGTTCTTATAGGATTAAGTGAAAATTATCGATACCTATGTGTAAAATAGGTCTTACAAGCGAGAATGTTCAGTGTATTGTTATGCTATATATATAACACTGAAAGGAAGTCCTAAACCAGTTCTAAAACACAATAAGTACATAAAAACAATTGACAAAGACGTTAATCTAACCTTTATTTTCTACAAATGACTAAAAGATACAAGACACTGCATGAATTATCTCTCGATTCGACCCGGAGAGTTTCTCTTCGTTATAGAGATCATATTAATTTAGGACTACGCAGTATCTAGGCTTGCTATATAAATTTAATTGTTAATATTTATACCGGGATTAAAATTTATAAGTTTAATGTTAAGTGACGATTATTGCTTCAGAGAATTAAAATTATAAAGTTTCTTTTGTTATTTACTCGGAACACTGAATTTATCGTGAAACCTTTCTGAAATAAATTTACCAACTGGAATGTAAATAGATGTCATACAAGGATGACGCAAGGCGACCATTTGTAATATAAGTGGCTTAGCACCAGATGTTAAAACGTCACTTCCGATAGCACTTCCGCTCATTTCCGCTCTTCGAGCTACTGACAATAGACACAGTATAATACACCCAAAAAGACACGTCTCTTGTTTATTTACGGATCTTTATCCATGTGTAGAACGCAAGACGAAATTGGCAAATAAGCAGAAGTTATAAAAAAAATAGTAAAAAAAAAACCAACAAAACTACCTTCACATACTAGGATAGTAGATAATTAGACACTTTATATTCTGAGCTATTGTTGGACGGTACGTAACCAGACACTTTGTAGCCTAAGCTTGTGTTGAACGGCAAGACAAAGCACTTTGTATTCGGACCTTCTTAGCTTCCATCGTCGTTCTGGACGCGTTGTGTTTGTTGGAATTTTGTGCAAAGCTACACAAGAGCTATCGGCGCTAATCATCCCTAATTTAGTAGTGGAAGACTAGAGGGAAGGCAGATAGTCATCACTACCAACCAGTGACTCCTGAGCTACTCTTTTACCAATGAATAGTGGGATTGACTGTGATGTTATAACGCCCCCACGGCTGAAAGGGCAAGCATGTTTGGTATGACGGGGATTCGAGCCCCCGACCTTCAGTTTAAGAATCGAGCGCTCTAACCACTGGCTATGCTGGGACTTGAATGAGTTGTGTTTCGCGTTCTTAATTCGTATATGTAGCTACAAATAACATTTCTAACACTAAAAAAATTGTATAACGCAGGATGAGGTTGTAAGAGTTTTCATGAGGTTTGATAGTTTAAAAAAACAACTCTGTATGCCTTATCTTACCACAAAATGTTACACACCAAGTAAATATTTTTGCTCAGTATTGGATATATAAACTAAAGCATGATTCCGTTTCAGTATTTTAGATGTAATAAACCGTTCTGATTCTATTTTCACTTTTCTCTCATACTATTACGTGACATAAATAAAAAATGCCGTTAAATAATGAATAAATAATATCATTTATATCCGGTATTCAGTTTGAAATACAAGGAAGAGCTTATGAATACATGAGTGTGGTTTCTCATCGAATTCATTATGAGTAACTGACACGTGCTGTGACGTAGTGATGATATAACAAACCTGATGTGAACTCACATGCTACAAACTATAAAAAACAGCAAAAAACACGTCTTCGTATGTTATTAATAATTAGAAAATAAATATCCGTACTAGTATATTTTTTACAAAATATATTACGACCATGAAACTGTTAGAAGTCAGTTTTAATGATAAAAAACACAAAAGGAATCGACTAGAGATAGCCTGAAATATGTGTATAACAGCAAATTTCATAAGTGTAACTGAGAGGTGAATATTGGAGGTAAACAGTTCCTGAAATTAATAAGTTATTGATCGTACTCAATAAAACGTGAAACTTAGTAATTAAACGTAATTACTTTTAATTAACTATCAAATACATCTCACTATTTCCTTGCCTCTTTCACCAATAGCGTTCTTTGCGTTTACTTACCTAATATTAAAGAATAAAATAATTATATGGAGACATTTGTTCTGGTTACCTCCACAACAGAGAAACCAGAGTGGACTAATGAGCTGACGGCTGAGAACAGAGAGACCAGAGTGGACTAATGGGCTGACGGCTTAGAACAGAGAGACCAGAGTGGACTAATGGGCTGACGGCTGAGAACAGAGAGACCAGAGTGGACTAATGGGCTGATGACAGAAAACAGTGAGACTGGAGTGGACTAATAGGCTGACGGCTAAGAACGTTTTCATGTTGTTGTTGCTACTACTTTAGATAGTCATAATAGTATCAGGACTCTCCTTGGTATTAATGAATATTGCATGAAACTTATAAGTAAAAAAACCCTTTTAACAATAATAATAAGCTAAATTAATATAAAGAGTTAAGAAAATATATAAGAATAATAACAAACACTTACATTTAATTTTTGGTGGAATTAACTCAAAGACGAAAACTCGTTGTCAGCATACAGAAACACTTGTTATTCTGTTAGACAGAATACGCTGCTTATTACTTATATATATATATATATATATATATATATATTATTTGTATGATTCACTTCTTTATAGGCTATGTTTCGTTTTTTTTATCACAGTTAACAGCCAACCTTCCGTTTACGCGAGGTCTAACATGTACTGTACATAAAACCAACGCCACAGCCAAACGAGAAACTTTTTGATGGTAACAGGAATTGAGTCATCTGAGGTCACTTTGAAGTAATTACTATGAAATCTCCCAGGGGAACAAAAACTCACGTGTGAAATGGATCATCCATTCGAGCGTTCTGTTCTTACGTTGATGTTGTTTCTTTGTTCATGTGAACAGAATGCAAGTTCTTAATTTGTTGAGTTTTGAAAGACGGTGAATTGGTTCGAATGTAGTTTTTACACTCAGCTACTGGAAGTATATTGTTTATTACGAAAGAATAAAAGCTGCTTGATATTAGAGTTGATTGTTGTACTACGTCTGGAAGCCAGAGATTTTATGGTTCGATTCTCTTTGACGCAAACACATGCTCTGCACACTGGGGCCATAAGCGTGCTGTAAGAGTAGCGATCACTTCTCACTATTTCAGTTAGAATAGCAAAAAATAAATATTTTTGACAAACTGCCTTCTCGCTAGTCTATCAGTTCAAAAATAGAGTAGCTATCACGCAAACAGCCCTTGTGTAGCTTTTATGAAAACTCTAAAAACATCAAGAAAGGGTTGTTTCACTACATCATTTTAACTCGCTTTTTTAGGAGTACTTCATTGTTATTCCTATGTAAGAGTAACTTTTAAACATTTTCGTAAAAGAAATTCGTTTTGAATTGTGTGTTAAAAGTTATCATTTCAAATCAAAGTGTTCTATACACTCATACAGATACACTAAAGGTGAAACTGAACATCAGAGCTGAACGTTACTAATCCACATGATGTACTCCGTACAGTGTATGAACTAACCAACCACACATTCAACATTGAGCAGAGTTCCGATTTTGAACGAGAAAACAGTTGTTCAGGTATCAGCAGGTGTTTAGTGAAACACATAACCTTTCTCGGTATCAGCAGGTGTCTGGTGAAACATTTAACTTATTCGAGCGATCAGACCGCCGCTATGAATCGAATTCAGGATTTTAGCATTCTAAGTCTATAAATTTAGGGTTAATATATCGTAATAATGGCCAAGTAGCTAGGGCGCCCAGCTCCTAATCTGAAGGTCACGAGTTTGAATCCTCATCACACCAAACTTGCTCGCCCTTTCAGCCGTGTGAGCATTATATGTAACTGTCAATCCTACTATCCTGCAAAAGAGTAGTCCAAGAGTTGGCGGTAAGTGGTGATAACTAGCTGCCTTCCCTCGAGTATTACACTGCTCAGTTAAAAACGACTAGAGCGAAATTCTAAAGAAACTAAATCAAACAAAAGACCAATAACGGATTTAATTCGTTATGACAAGAGACCCATTTGAAATGAAAATGTATTCCTAACACGGCTGGTATGGGTATTAAAATTTTAAATAAAATGAAGTACAGAACAACGTTTCGACCTTCTTCGGTCATCTTCAAATTAACAAAGAGAGTTTGGAAAATACAATAACAGATTTACTAGTTCAATAAAACTAACACATGTAATGCTATAAAATTTTGAAAAGTAAGTTGTTGTTTTCTCGATTTCCTTTGGTGGACTTAACAACTAGCCTGATGTGGCTTAGCAATAATAAAAACACAGACAGCCATTTTGTCAAAGAAACAACATACTTTTCAAAATTTATAACTTTACTTACTTTTTTTTGTTTTCTTATAGCAAAGCTACATCGGGCTATCTGCTAAGTTCGCCGAGGGGAATCAAACCTCTGGTTTTAGTGTTGTAAATCCGTAGACTTACCGCTGTACCAGCGAGGGATTATTACATACTTAGATATTCAGTGTGTTCAGAAAAGAGCTAACTGCTCATGTTCTGAACATAAAAATCAAACTAAATGATTAATTTGTTTTTATGTTTTCTTGACCAGTTCGTGCACCACCTCATCAGTAAGTCTTTAGAATCATAATATCATAATCCAAGGTTTTAAACCCATGGTTGGCACGGTACAGATAGCCCAGAATGTACTTTTGCGCTTAACAACAAACAAACATTCTACATCATTACTCATCTGGGACTTATTTTCATGAGAGTTAATACGTTTAGGTTGTCAGAAGTTAAATAATTTAATAATTGTCTCCAAAGAATTACTAGACTTAGACACACAGGCTACGCTTAAAACTGTATTACTATGTGTATACGCGTACATAAAATTTCAACTTAGTCTATAGCAGTGGTTCCCAACCAGCGGTGCTTGCACCCCTTGAGGGTGTGAGATAGCGTTCCAGTGGGTGCGAGATAACATTTGTTTTAGTCACCTTCGGCTTTATTCTTAAATAAATAATTACTGTGAGGGGTGCGAGAATATATTAACTTTTTTTAGGGGTGTGGGGCATAAAAAAGGTTAGGAACCACTGGTCTATAGGCTTAAGGTTAGTAAAAAACGTTTGTTTTGACTTTGTTATTATTTATCGTTATTGTTAATATGATATAGAAGACAGTGACCTAAGAAATGAACACACACAATACTGAGAAAAAGTATGCTGAGATATTGCGCACATGCTCAGTAAGTAGTAACTAAATCTGTTTTATCAGGTTTTTTTTTAAAGATATAACATGGGCAGGGGATTAGATTAGTGTCGGAGTATGTCAAGTTGGCATGCTCTCTTTAAAGGTGTATATTATCTTTGTCGAAAATGCGACAATATTTTCTTGGCTGCTTGAAAACTACAATAAAAGCAACAGGCTGTTATATCCTTAGACTATTTTATAAGCAAAAACGGCTCGTTTTTATATATTGATTTTTAACGGTGCTTTCACGCTTTGCACGTTCTATAACGTTTTTCTGCATTTTTATTTATAGATTTCAATAGTATTCGCTCAACCTTTACGACTGTCAACCGTCATTTTGAAAATGTACTTGAACGTTAACACATAAAGTAACCCAATAATTTGTGTGTTCTTTTGCGCAAAGCTACTCGAGGGCTATCAGTGCTGGCCGTTCCTAATCTATCAGTGTAAGACTAGAGGGAAAACAACCAGTGATCACCACCCACTCCCAACTCTTGGGCTACTTTTCCCAACGAATAGTGGGATTGACCGTTACATTATCACGCCCCCACAGCTTAAAGGAAGAGCATGCTTGTTGCGGCGGGGACTCGAACCCGCGACCCTCGGATTAGAAGTCAAGTGCTTTAACCACCTGGCCATGCTGGGTCTGACTCAATAGTAAGAGATACATTTTAGAAATTTGTGTTAAACGTTGTCCTTCCAAACAACAATGATCGTCGTGTATACAATAAATTATTATGAGTTTAAGATCACTAACATTACATAGTCTTTAAGTAGACGTTTACTGTAAAGGAAAGCGCTTATCTAATAACCTTTAAAACTGATAAGTTAATTAGAAACCTAATAAAATTTCCTTATTCCGTGTAGGATTATTCCCCTCTCACAAATTCGGACCTATTTATTACCAACGTTGTTGTTTTCTAAATACCTGAACATTTTTTATTTAAAACCTAATCTCTTTAAACGACATAATTATTACGAATGCATTTTTATTTTTCATCGTCATAAAATAAAAACGTTTATTTTATTAGTTAAGCAAACTAAAGTTATAGTACATATCATTTCTAGTTATGTTTAATTAAAACTTTTATATACTGTATTGAAATTGGTAAAATAGTTTACTTTAATGACTATGTGTGCATTACACACACACATCTATAAGGACTTTCCCGTATAGCAACAACTCTAAACGTACGTACGCCAATAAGTAATTTATTAACTTTGGGTAACAGTTCACTTTCACTTTCCCTTCCTTCGAATATAGATCAATATATTATCTGAAAAAAAAGTATAAATATTAAACCTCGTATTCTCTACGTATAAGAACAACATAATGAAAAATTACCTGATTTTTCGTTCGTATTTCTCTTCTCTGTATGAGTATACTGCAAGACTCATAAACTATTCTAAGTAGGTAACTGTCTTGAGTTGTTTGAGGAAGTTGTCTAGTAATTATATATAAATTAAGTATAGAAGTATATAAATCTGCTCAACTGAAAACTATATATACCTATCACGCAAATTCAAGTTTGCTTGATTTATTCTTTGATTAATTTCAAGTCATGGTTCATTTATGTTGAATCAAATAATAGCACAAAAAACTTCTTGACATTAGGTAAGCCTAGAAAGGACAGTGCCTTGTCAACTTTCTCTTTGTGTGCCAGATTTACCTATAAAATTGAATTACGTACCTTTTAACACAAGTCTTTTCCTTGATATATTCAAGCTCGGAAGTTGTAAAGTATCTGTTTGTCTGACTATTTATCACTGCCTGCTATGAGTGTGATTTGATTTGAAATCTGTAA
The DNA here is from genome assembly GCA_011833715.1 of Carcinoscorpius rotundicauda. NCBI lineage: Eukaryota > Metazoa > Arthropoda > Merostomata > Xiphosura > Limulidae > Carcinoscorpius > Carcinoscorpius rotundicauda. The sequence continues at coordinate 50,886,862 of CM022399.1, read as the reverse complement.
TGGATATATTAAGAGGAATGTAAAGTGGATAAAGTAAAACAGAATTTGCAGTTTATTTTATTTTTTTGAGTGACCATTTTTTACAACTGTGCACAAAATCTTTTCGGAACTAAAGCGTTGCATTCTATTTTATTATTGTTGATATTATAATGTTTCAGACTTTGATTTTGGCCAAAGTATACTGTTTGCATGTTAAGTTTATTAGTGACTTCGCATTATATTTATCATTTTTATTTTGTTTTATAATTCTATGTATTGAGTGTTTAATGATATTTTTGTTTGATTTGTTCCTACTGTATTGATTTAACCACATGTTAATGATTATTTGTTATTCGATTCCTGTTTCTTAAGCTATTTATTGCTAATCATAGAACTACACAACGGGGTATTCGCGTTGCGCTGTACCTACCGTATGGATCGTACCTCGATTTTGAAAGATAAAATTCGATCCATCAGGCTTATGGCCGGTGAAGGATTACATTTAATTTTATAGAAAAGTGTAACTCGACAAAAAGCAGATAATTTATCACTGTTTTCAACAAACTGCAAGTTTCACAGTAAGATTTGTTTTTCATAATAGGTCATTATTAGGAGTTAATAAGAGCTACTCAACCCACAAAATTAGATTTAAGTAAATTACTTATTTAATTACTGGTTCTTGAAGTTTTTGTCAATAAATAGAATATGAGTACAATGGGGCAACAAATCACTAATCATTTACTGCGTTTAGCAGGGGTTAAGACCAATAGAGAACAGAAACTAGTCATTAATCATTAGCAAGATCTTGAAAAATACGAACTTGAAAACTTATTTTATTTTCTATTTTTATCACGATATCCAGATTAATTACAGAAAAGAACAACAAACAAATAACAATCTTGATTTGACCTAAAATAAGAACAAACTATAATATAATGTTCATGTTAAATCGTTTCGAAACGTGTGCACCAATATTTCTACTTCTATTTCATTTTCTGACAATAATAAAATTAATACAAGAGAACTATTGGAGGAGGAAATAACAACCTGACATTTTACCTGCCCTCTAACCCTACATGATGAATGAGTTATTTGTCTATCACATTACTGATAAGCAGATGGGCAGATCTTCTGCTACCGCTAACAAGACAATAAAAAAACCTTCAGTCTAACAATTCAAGAATTCTGAAGCTTTCATAATTAGCTTGAATTCAATGACATTTCCATGGACTCACCGTATATTATTCGGCTTCATTCTTCTCATGTCCCACTATACAGTTTCAATGGACATTTGTGTCTTTGGTCTGCTTAAACGTGACGTATATCCGAGGGTTCTGGCAGGAACAAAATTCTTATTAAAAATATATTTCCAGTATTTTATGACGCATCAAACACAGACTAGAAAACAATTCTGTCTTACGTTTTGTTATAGACACAGATGTTTTTCTCTGTGATGTCAATGTGCCTTAAGAGAACAAGTGGCATCTTGTTGATATTAAAGCTAGTACTTTTATTCACGAGTTATGTCTAACAGTACAAAATCAAAAGTGTGAATAATCCTAGAAATTTATTATTCTGCTTAGTAACAGTTTTTTCTAAACTCCAGTCTTTTGTGAGAAGTAGATTTTTAGGCCTGAAGCAAATTTTCAACAGAGCCATGAGTTCACCACGGTTAATTCTGGTTCTTGGCAGTTCGATAGTTCAAGACTTGAGCAAATTATTTTACACCATTTGTTTTAGTCTATGCAGCTGTATAATGGTTATAAACTTTCAGCTAGAAGTTAACTTATAACAGACTGGTATCTAGTCCATAGGGAAATGTGACAATTAAGCTGAATTTAACACTGGATCCTGTCTGCCATCTCAGCATCGGAGAGATGTAACTTTTTGACACAAACAACCGTCGTAGTAGACCCACTGACAGGAATATAGAACCTCAAACGAAAACAAGTATTTAGCCTTAAATTTATACAATCTTAATTTTCATAAGGCTACGATAGTAAGATCTAAGTGGTAAAATATTTGTTCCAGCGAATCTGACGAAATGAAGGAAATGTCATGCAAACCCTATAAAGCAGTAGATCTCCTACTCAGTTGACTGAACACAAACTGGTACATGACAGTACTAATACAAAACTCTACAACATCCATTGTTTGTTTTTATACTCAAAGCTTATCGGAACACAAAAAAATAAACTTAAACAAAATTAATAATAAAGATATTTTGTCCTAGAAAAATATTAGTTAATTTCTTAGTATTTTAGGGCACACCAAAAATACCGTCTACTTCAAGACTTGCTTTAATTAATACATTTTATATTTATGGCAAAACCAATAAGGTTATCTACAGCAGTCCCCAAAATGGCAGTCCGTAGTCATTAAAATGTCTTTTTACATTAAAGAGATACAATATAATAAATCGTCTGTGCTGTATGTGTGTTTGTTTAAAAAACAGCGAATTAATTTTGATCTCCTGACCAGATATAAAGCAGCCATTCAACAAAGAATATCAAAGCGCCCTCTATCCTCACAAAGGGATTGTAACGCACTACACTTAACACATTGGGAGCATTTTGCAGTATCACACGGTACGGTATCACATTGCCTTGCAATGTACAATAACGATAAGCGCTCGACCGTAAGAAAATAAAATAATAAAATTGCAGCTCAATACAATAATAACTATATACGAGTTTAAGAAATTTGATACACATTCTTAGCGATTACGCAAAATGGGACCTTCTAATATATTAAACGTGTGAGCGTACAACTGAATATTACATGCTCTTACCTTAAAATAATTACCATTCGCGTTAATACAATGTTCAGAATACATGAGCATTTGCGGAAACTTTTGGTATAGCTTTAACTGTAGTTTAAACTATGCTGACTGACTCGTCAAAAATCTATCTATCTGTTTGACTCTTTATATAACAGTCTGTGTCGTTAAAAGATAAATGTCGGTTCTACAGTTTCACTTTGTACAAGTGGGGGCGTTATAATGTGATAGTCAATTCCATTATTCGTTGGTAAAAGAGTAGTCCAAGAGTTAGCGGTGGGTGGCAATGACAAGCTGTCTTCCCTCTAATGTTGGCCCGGCATGACCAGGTGGTTAAGGCACTCGACTTGTAATATGAGGGTCCCGGGTTTGAATTCATGTCGCACCAAAAGATGCTAGCCCTCTCAGGAGTGGCAGCGTTATAATGTGTCGCTTAATCCAACTATTCGTTGGTAAAAGAGTAGCCACAGAGTTGGCGGTGGGTGGTGATGACTAGTTGCCTTTTCTCTACTCTTACACTGCTTAATTAGGGACGACAAACGTAGATACTCCTCATGTAACTTTGGGTGAAATTAAAAACAAAAGTGCAGACGAGGAGGACTTCTATTAGTATCTGGCTTCGTCGCAAGATGCCTTTCTTGCTTCCGCTGGAACGGATTTACGAAATAACAAAAACAAAACCTAATTTTTCATAGAGTTCTTAAAGAGATAGTTTGATCTCTCTGCTGAATGCTTTTTTCTGGCCAAGTTTTCTTACTTTTTTATTCTAAGTTTTAGTAGTCTAACTACTAAAACAAATATAAAATCTGCGCCCTACGACACATATTAAATCAAATCCCAGTTTATGTTTTCCCCATGAAAAACTTTAATGAATGGATGTTTACATTGACTACGACCTTTGGAGGATAAAGACATGTCTATTGAACGTTTTAAAACGTACTAATACATGTTTTGAACTTTCATTTGTAATAGATCTTCTGTACTAGAGTATTAGATTATACGCTGTACATGAATTATAAGTTGACAAATATTGTTTTCGTTAGCGCAAATCTACACACTGGGTTGTCTGTCCATCACCGGGAATAGAATCCCGAATTTCAGCATTATAACTTCGTAAAGGTAACGCATGGCCTGCCAAGGGGCGCGTAAACTCATGTTGTTGTTTTGCAAGTCAAGCACAAAGATAAACAATGGGCTATTTTTGCTCTGCCCATCTCGGATATAGAAACCCGGATTCTAGCGTTGTAAGTTCGCAGATATACCGCTGTGCTACTGGGAGGGGTGATGAACTAATGCACTTTAACATTTACATTTTAGTAAGGAACGTCATCAGAGATTCATTAATAATTATTAGATTTCTTTTGCGCTCTTTCTGGATAATTTGTTGTTCAATCTGTTAAGTAATCATATTTTTGTTTAATCGTGCGATCACACGAGAATCGTTTAACGTATTTTATATTCACTGAAGACAACATGAATATTGTATTGAGGGTTTTTAAATTCTATAACTCACATAGTCTTGGTGGGGAAGACAAAAATGATTTATTCATGCATATTTGCAATATCTATTTTGGAATTCCAAGTGCCATACCGAAGTTTACTCATAGCATTTTGTTAACAGTGAAATTTGTATTCAACTTTTTCCTGCCAAGGTTAATATTAATGCGCAAAATAAATGATAAAAATGTTACATTTGGTTCACGTGTAGAGGTAGAGAGGAGAGCATGGTGTAATTCAAAATGATATAGAAACAAAAAAAACAAACAATAATGATACCCAGAATATTATGGGATTAATAGAAAGCATGCTATAAGAGCAATAGAAAGATAAGTAAAGTCAATAATAGAGCGAATGTTTTAGAACGAGGTAAACATTATTACAGTCTTACTTGAAGAAAAGAAGTAAAAGCAATGATAGGACAAATAAAAGAGATCTAAAATGGAAAGAATGAAAATAATGTTTTGATTTATATAAACGCACTCTGAGATAGACTGAATGGACAAGAATAATGAGAAACAAAAATAATATAAAGGCAGTGAAAGATGGCAAAACTGGAAAGAGGTTTGTTTTTTGTTTATTTTAGAATTTCGCGCAAAGCTAGTTGAGGGCTATCTGCGCTAGCCGTCCCTAATTTAGCAGTGTAAAACTAAAGGGAAGGCAGCTAGTCATCACCGACCACCGCCAACTCTTGGGCTACTCTTTTACCAACGAATAGTGGGATTGACTGTTATCTTATAACGGCTGAAAGGGTAAGCATGTTTGGTGCGACCGGGATTCGAATCCGCAACCATCAGGTTACGAGTCGAACGCCTTAACCCATCTGGCCGTGCCGAACTGTGGAAAAAGTAATGCAAAGTACATTACTTTGTTTTTACACCATTAAATTACGTTTTTTTTAAATTTTTGGACAGATTTAAGTAAACGTCTTTATTAACTTGAAGAGAATGATACAACGTAAGCCGTCGTCTTTCGATAACAAGCATCCAGTGGGTAAACCAAGGTAAGCCGGATAGTCTAGTTTTTGAAGTAATTGGCGTTTTTAGCTAGAAAACAGTTTTTTTAAAATCAGAAACTGTTGAGAAAGGTCAGTGGTCTTATTAATTGCTAGGATTTTAATTAAAATCATGATTGTAGTTTCATAAAATAAAATATATTTTTAAAAAACTAAACAAAAATGGATAAATAACTGGGATGTAAAAATTGCAATATTTTGCTATTAAACATTTTAAAAAAGAGAGAAAAACGACAAATGTATTTTTATGTATCATACAGTTTGGTCCAAAAGTTAGTTATTCAGATCTGTATACAAATTCTACGTTTTCGTAAAACGCGAAAGTGTATGTAAACAATAGGTAAGTACAGCACACGTAATAGCAAAGAAAGAACGACTTTTTATGCTAAACCTCGCACGCTATCTGCACATATGAAACTTAAGTGCAAGTTCAAGTTAATTTTTGGACTAGTCTGTCTTTTACCTCGCCTTTTTTTTTGGACCAAAATAAATTGGAAATAATTTTAATTATCATGAATATCATGTTGAAAAATAATGCCAGTTTGACAACGTATGCCACTGATAATGGTGATATTACGTGTGTTTTAAAATATAATAAGCGAGAAAACTGATTGTGTAATAAGATAATTCAATAATAATTAATGGAACAGGTGTGTCAAAATGAGATTTGATTAAGTATTTCAACGGTAGTAATTGATAGATAAGCAAAGTTAACTTACGTGTAGTGAAATATAAGCACTGGCTGCAAAGTCTTTCCAGTGGTAACGAAAAGTATTTTTATACAAAACAATATCGATCATATGAGCAAGTAGTTCCAAAAGTTGTTTTTTTTTCCTGACGTGATAAATCATAAAATCCCTATGAACCTCCAAGTATCTTAATCGTGTGAAAGTTTCAGTGAGGGACTAGTTATTGTTACCAATAAACGTGAGTTGTTTATAAAGGTTTTACCACAACAACTATTTTAAATGAATTTTATCTATTGAGCTGTAGATAACAATTGATGTCTCGAAAAATTATTGTATCGAGTTTTTGAAAATTTCTATTTATAGCAATTTATTTAGTAGTTTTAAAACAGTTTTTTTCGTAGATGCGATCAGAATAAAAGAGAAATAGTGTGGTTTTTATATCAGTTATTATTTTTAGCACAAAAGGAAGTTTTACATGAAATATATACATAACAAAACAAAAATGAATATTGTCAAATATGCGCACTAGATGGCACTTTTAATAAACAGCAAACGATGCTGTGCGATCAAAACATGTGGCAAGAGTTACAACTAAGACAGAGGAAGAAGAAAGAGAGCAAATATTCTAGGACGTTTTATAAGAAAACGTGTTTCTTCTAATTAATTAAAGAATAAACTATGTTTTGCTTGTCAACATTAGACGATGTGCGCTTTGAACATAGAAAAGGAAATTTCATCTCAGTCATTCCAGTTTCTGTAGAGTTTGGCAAACTACTTAGAGAGGAGAAAAATACTCGAAAATCAAGTGCTTTCAGCGGCTGGAAAAAACAAACATGTGGGTTAAATGAGGATCAGGTAGGCATATTTCATTCTCACATTATTAACTTTATTGTATGTAAGTATATATAATCTTGATCAAAAACTAAATAAAAATGACACGTATCTCTGATACGTTTTTCAATACAATTAAACATTTGTCTATATAAAAAAGATCGTTATTATAAAACATGAGACTCTAAAATTTAGATTTTTTATTGACACAATAAATCTCAACATCAAAATTGTTGTTGTTTTAAATTAAGCACAAAGATACACAATGGGCTATCTGTGCTCTGCCCACCACAAGTATCGAAACCCGGATTTTAGCGTGTAAGTCCACAGACATACCGCTGAGCCACTGGGGGAAGGCACATCAAAATTAGTGTATAAGTACTGTACATACATATACACTTACAAGTCCTCCAGTGCCACAGCGCTACGTTTGCATATATTCAACGCTAGAAACAGCGTTTCGATACCCATCGTGGGCAGAGTACAGCTAGCCTATTGTGTAACTTTGTGGTTAATTACAAACAAACACACGCATTATTAATATATAACAAATTAATTCCTTGTACATAAATTCCTGATGATATTAAAAGGAAGAGGTTTTAATTACTGACAGAAGAATTGCTTCGAAAATAAAAATTAAAACACTGAGTTAAATTAGTTTCTGAAATTCATGCTTATTGCATTTATAGCTAAATTAGAACAGTGTAAATTAAAAAGCTTTGGATACAATTGGTTACAGTTTTATTTAATAATTAATAATTCAATAGCTCTTTTTTTAGTTGTGTATAAAATTCTTCATAAGCTAACGAAAATATTAATTATAAACATGTACAGATTTGCCTACCTGAACATATGCAGCAGTGCTGTTACCTAGTGACTACTAGTGTAAACTAACTACATACCGTTTTGAGCTTTTCGGATTATTTCGAAGACTGTCCAGCGTTTTAAAACAATATTGATAATTCTGAAAAGCTCTGATAATCACTAAATTAATTGTTAAATTTTTTTTACGAATATAATTACGTATTCATTAATATATATATATCCTTGTTTTTTGTAATAACAGGTAATGTGTTTACGTTGTTGTACATACAGTGTTTATTGATTTCTAATAAATCACTGATATTCACATTTCAGGCTGTATTTAAAACAAATGACACTGTTAATTGATGAATGCTTAATGATCGAACCGTTCACGTTTTTTCACCATAAATATTTAATATTACGTAGAGGTATTTACTTATAACCTCACATGGTCTTTATCATTGTGGTTTGTTTGCAAGTTTTGTTTTGTTTTTAAGTTCTTACAAAATTCCACGAGTCTACCAGAATAGAAGGACTTCAATTAACGAATCAACTATTTCCTAAGTACTTTATTTTGTTTTATATTATTCTAAGGTGACATATGACAAAAAATGTGAACAAATCGACAATTATTTTTTGTGTAAGCTTCCGTTTTAATTTTGGAATTAGTGTTTACATCACTTTGGACTCGAGCCTTACACATACACAATGCTCTCACCAATACTTGAAAAATAAAGTAAATGTTTATAAAACTTAACTTTAATGCGATTTTTTGTTTATTTGGAATTAAGCACAAAGTTACACCATTGGTTGCATGTGCTAAGCCCACCAAGGGTATTGAAACCTCGTTGCTAGCACTGTAAGTCCACATACATGCCCCTGTGCGACTGAATATGTAATTTCATATCTTCATATAAAACTGGCATTATTTTTTTATAATTTTTTAGTTAGTTATTTTTAATAAACAAGATACTCTCTAATATCATTTACATATATAATTACATTTTTATTTTTCTGTGCTTATTTGTTATTAAATATCCTCCAAATAAGGAATGTACATCTTTCAAGTGGGCTGAAAGTACAATATTTCGTATCTTGGTGTTTTAACGACTTATCAAACCTGGTTCTTGTTCCCTTAATTATTAATAAATAGATAAATGAAAATTTGTAATTTTATAAAGTTGTTAATTCATTATTATAAATGTATACAGTTGAATACTTTGCAATGAACCCTACACAACAACTTATACGCGCTCTGTTTACCTGGTTTCGAACCCCGAATATTAGCGTTATATGTCCGAGTGACGTAGATGAACCAACACCTTAATTTCATCATCCAAAGAGATTGAAATGTAGCAGCATATCCATAAGTTTGGTGACAGGCTAATTTGGATTACATTAACAGGTGATAACAAGGTAGCCCTCATAAATCAAAGTTGGTAACAATTAATAAAGTTTAGAAACTAAAGCATGAGTTTTTGTGGCACACGAACCCACTCAGGTGTGAACAAAATATCGATGGACATTTGTAGAATTAACAAGGAATAATATTTAACTTTACTGTTTTTAATTAAAGTTCTGGTCACGCTGTCTTAGATCAATTAAATAAACTGTTTCTTTCAGCAAGTTTTAGGATATAACATTTGATGCATAGTATATGTGACCCATTAATTTTAGTTATTTTTAGAACCGTTTCAATCAAAACGCGTGCCATACCTTGGGGTAATCACAGGATCAATTTATATGATAATTGACGTATCAGTTCTATAACAATAAAGGTTTTATATTCAAAGAATCCGGTTTTCATTATACTAATATGAGGAACATCATTCGAAAACAGATTAATTTTCATTTCTATTCTGTATTATTCCTTTTTAAAAATACAGTTAGGAACATGTATTATAAAACTTCACTTGTGTGACAGGAAAGTGTTATGGTAATCATAGTAACGAAATGTTTATGAATAATTTATAACACATACAAACAAATATGTCTTAGTTCAAACAGCTGCATCAGGTAGTAACAGAATACCCGAGAAAAGAAAGAGAGAAAAGTATTGGATTGGACGACCTCTGTAGTTTATCTAGTTTTTCAAACAGATGTCTAAATAGAATTATTCTTTTATATCGATTCTGAATGAATAGGTTTTACAATTTTCCGTAAGGTCAACGTGAAAGGCTGTTTAAACTACTCATCCATCGCACTAAACTCATCTCTTTCAGCACATAAAAAATGAAATTCCTGGTTTACTCCAGAAAGAGTCAGAAACAGAAGACTAAACAGAAGAGACAGGGGTAGAGAGCTGAGAGTATTTATGGGGGTATTTGAATTATCGTAAATCAAGACCCATCTGAGTAGCCTGACAATTTTCTTTGACTAAAGATCAATTGTTCTATAACTTAGCTTGACCTACTAACCACTTACTCTTACGTTTTTATTATTTAACTTCACTCAGTAATTACACTGTTATGTGTTTATTGTTTATTTAACTTGACCTTCTATACAAATACTGTTACGTGGTAACTATTTAATATAATATTTTGCTCATTTTTTTGTTTTGAGTATTATTCACCTTGACCTATTAATCATTTTCTGCTAAGCAGTTAAGTTCACGTTCTCCACTTTATATCAGATTTTTGCTTTCGACGGAGTTTCTTAATCAATCATTTCAGGCTAAGAAAACCTAAAACTTATTATGTCTACATTAGTTTTGCTGGTTTTTAATCACTAAGAAAACATAAAAGTTGTGCAGAAAGAAAAAGGAAAGGCAAATATAAGATTACCTTGCCATACTTACGATACCGTTGTATTTTCACATACCTTGAATAATCACAATATTAGTATTTATTGGTTAATGTAATGATATGCATTTGTTCACATGTAACTTAATTGTTATTTCTCTGATTATTTTCTGTTTTTCTTTCAAAAACGATTTCAAAATAATATTTCTAACACGATGTTTCTTATCATTTTAAAGTATTATGTTTAGGGAAGAAAATTGTTAAACTGTTGCTTAAGGTTGTATACTTTATTATTCCTAAAAACTTTGTTACACAAAAGACAAACTGGCTAATTACTTGCTTCAATCACTACAAATTTCAACTCACAACTGTCATTAAATTCTAGTTTCACGTTTTTTCAGTCACGCACAATTTTATTTTCGACAGTAATGTTGGAATCAATTAAATTGTCTTTATTTTCTGAGTGTTCACCATCATCTAGATTTTTTTGTTTTGAATCATTCACATTATGGGATTAAAACACTTGAAAGTTGCACAGTAAAAATATGTTTGCAAAACAATGTACACTCGATAACAAACATTTAAACCAGAATAATGTTACAAAATGGGCGGTGTTTACGACAGTGATAATTTTTTTTTTTTAATTTCGCACAAAGCTACACGAGGGCTATCTGTGCTAGCCGTCCCTAATTTAGCAGTGTAAGACTAGAGGGAAGACAGCTAGTCATCGTCACCCACCGCCAACTCTTGGGCTACTCTTTTACCTACGAATAGTGGGATTGACCGTCATATTGTAACGTCCCTACGGCTGAAAGGGCGAGCATGTTTGGCGCGATGGGGATGCGAACCCACGACATTAGCGATGACTTGAAGCAGTGTAGTTGCTGATTACCAAATTTGGAATAAAAATAAACTATGTAAAAAGTTTATTCCTAAACTTGAGCTGGCCACAGTTGTGCTATTTACTGGCTACATGTGGCCAGTGGCCATAGAGTTGCCCATCCCTGATTTAGAATATTATGCTGGAATTCATAAAGACTTACAAAGAAACACTGTATGGGAATAGGTTTGTACAAATTATACTAAGAATTTTCTGTTTCATTATACATCTCTTCTTCAGGGTGAAATCTTTGTTGATGTACTCGTTGATTATAATGACTTTCATTTTTATTGGAAAATCACTCTCACTTAGGGAACTTTTGATATTGTTCACTACTTTTATTAATTGTTCTATATTACTGATAAGTGTACAGACTTTGTGTATCAAAATTCTAACAGGAATTTCCTAAATTTCTTTGGTATAAAGCTGTTATAATTGAAATATGAAACTGAAAACCTTTATGATGACACGGGTGTCTAGCAATGGCAAATAAGTCTTTTGTTTTATAATGAATGTAATATTTATATGTTGTTTATTTAAGTAATCAAGACTTTTTTACTTGCTTTTCATTCTCAAATAAAATAAATGTATCATACTCCTAATTTTTATGATAATCGGACAATTGGTCACCTAAAAATAAGGAATTATAACATTTATACAACTAATATGAGTCTTTAAACTTTAAAACTTCCTGATATATTTAAAATAACAAATAATGGTATAAATTAAACTAAAAATGTAGTAGGTCAAGATCCGCCCTCAAGTGGCTTAGCGGTATGTCTGTGGACATAAAATGCTAAAACCGGTTTCGATACGCGTGGTGGGCAGAGCACAGATAGCTCATTGTATAACTTTGTGCTTAATTCAAAAACAAAAATAACAACATGTCAAGATCTATATAGTTTATATAATGGAGTGAAGGATAGGTTTGAATTCACCTGGTCAGTTTTTTAACCATTTGTGTTCATGATAGCACGAAAACTAAACCATTTCTTCTTTGCTATTTAAGATTACATTTTTCTTGTTTTTTGTTTTAATTTCACGCAAAGCTACACGAGGACTAACTGCGCTGGCCGTCCCTAACTTAGTAGTGTAAGACTAGAGGAAAGGAAGCGAGTTATCACTACCCACCGCAAAATCTTGAGCTACTCTTTTACCAACGAATAGTGGGATTTACTCTTCATTTTATAACGTTCCTACGACTGAAAGAGCGAGCATGTTTGGTGTGACAGTGATTCGAACCCCTGACCCTCGGATTACGAGTCGATTGCTTTAACCACCTGGCCATGCTAGGCTAGTCATTTAAGACCGACCAGATAAATTGGATTCTCGCTGAGTCCATCGATAGCAATAGTTTTACATGTTTTCGTGTAATAACGTGCGAATGTGCATTGCTGAACCTTTTAGTCATTCATTTTCATTTTCGTCACAGCCTTAGCATGCCCATTATCAGTCAAGGGATTTGTATTGTTGCATGAAAGGTAAACTGTTGCTAAAGAAGATTTTCTTTATTGTTCCGTCAAATAATAGTAACCGTCAACTAATATATTGAATGTTGACATTACATTGAAATATTATAATGCCATGCTGTATTTAATGAAATAAACAATACGTATATGGTATTTTATGTAACTATAAACTTGAACATTTAAATATATTTTATTTTTAATGGGTCTAATTATTTAAAGATTAATGTAAAAATTTCCTTCACGTTGCTACATAACTCATGACACAAAAAATTCGAATTCAGGGCAAAATAATCCTGAACTAATGTTATCAGGGAAAGTCGTTAAACTAAGTCACGAAATTATATTTTTTACAGGCATTTATTTTTCAATTAATCAAACTTTTCCACATGTGAGAATTTTTGTTTTGTTTAATCTGATCGTTTTTCTTCGTTTCTTTATCTTATGTGGAAAGGAAGTGGCAAAAATGCACGGTAATGTTGGTAACACATTTGAATTTAGCGACATCTTGCGACAGGCATAGTTTATTACAGAATTCTATGATGACATTCAACAACAAAATCGTGAATACGTTGAAAGCATGATGTACTTTCCTCGTGTACATTTTGTAAATGGTTTATTTGTTTGTTTTGTTACGCACAAAAGGTTATTAGTACTCTGCTCATCACGGGTATCGAAATCCGGTTTATAGTAGTATAAGTCCGCAGATATACCACTGTGCACAAGTATTCTGTAAGAATAATTTTATGGGAAATCAATGAGAACTAATTAAATCATGGACACGATTTAAGTCTTGTAGAGACACAGACTTGTTCAAAATGTTTGCATAAGATAATAATAATTATTTAAGATTAAATATAAATATATTTTTCGTTATCAAACTGAAAAATACATATTATATTAAACATCTAAATATTTAATTTGTATAATGAGACAAGTTCTTTGAACATCATCAACAATTTATTAGAACAGTAAATATGTGTGATTCAGCATTTCATCTCTCCATACAAAAGCATATATAATGATAAAATATAATATGAAATTATTATAAATAGCATTTGTAAACTTATATCACTTCATATTGCCCCCCAGTGGCTCAGCGGTATGTCTGCGGACTTGCACGCTAAAATCCGGGTTTCGATACCCGTGGTGGGCAGAGCACAGATAGCCCATTGTGTAGCTTTGTGCTTAATTCAAAACAACAACAACAACAACAGTTCATATTAAATATCAATACTTGGTTGGTACTCTTTGCACTCTAATAACTTCCGCAAGGCGACGTGACATACTGTTTATGAGGTTATTAATGTAATTCACCCTGATTTCATCACAACTTGTCTCTAGAAGGTACTGCGAATCGTGTATATTAGCTGATTTAGGGTCGAGGTTAGCAATTTTCTCTATCCGTTCTGTACAATAGTTCTCAGTGGAATTACAACATAGAAACTTCACTTGTAGAATTTTCCTTGTCGAGATAACCCTGTACAATACATTGTTACCTCACCAAACGTTTTGTATAAGCTTTGAATACTGCAATAACTTGTTATGCTTGAAATGAATTGTTTGAAAGTTACGACTCCCACATATAACCAGACAAAGTACTGGTACCTCACCTTGTTTATATATACATCTAATGTACATAACGTAGTTTCTGTATAAAGTTTGTAGCTTTCTTTGTATTTATATAACATAGGCTTTTTTACATATAAAGTACATAATTTTATTTGTTTATTTAGTATATAGCTCTATGTATGCATAAAAATTGAGAAAAGAAGAAATTTTGGAAAGGGGCACAGGAAAGAATGTCTCGATGATGAGAGAAATAATAATGCAAAGCCGAAAAAATAGAATATTAATTTATTTCTAAGCATTACACAGTGTAACCATGGTTAGTGTGGCTTTGTTAGAAGAGGTAGTGGAAAAAGTAATGGCGGTAGGGGTACTTTCTCTTATCCGTTTACAACATCAATCCCTTAATGTGTTTCCACAGTGTTTCACATTATAAATTAATTGACAATCATTGGCCACATAAGTGTTTTATAGTCCGGTGTTAAAAGTTTGAATGTTTTGGAATTTTGCACAAAGCAACTCGAGGGCTATCTGTGCTAGCCGTCCCTAATTTAGCAGTGTTAAATATAATATGAAATTATTATAAATAGCATTTGTAAACTTATATCAGTTCATATTAAATATCAGTACTTGGTTGGTTCTCTTTGTACTCTAATAATTTCCGCAAGGCGACGTGACATACTGGCAGCTAGTCATCACCACCCACCGCCAACTCTTGGGCTACTCTTTTACCAACGAAAAGTGGGATTGACCGTCGCATTATAACGCCTCCACGCCTGGGAGAGCCAGCATGTTTGGCGCGACTCGGGCGCGAACCCGCGACCCTCAGATTAGAAAGCACACATTTTAACGCGTTAGGCCGCCAACATCAGTAGGATTTACTGCAGTATTGAGTTACATATTTTGTATGACTCACGTATTAATTAAGGCCCTTTACCCAATAAGATCATGAACCTACAAGCAATGAAGCACTTAAAACAGATCAGAAAAATGTGCAGATATCGGCAGTTATAGGGTTAAGCGTTACACATATTGTAATATCCTGCGTATTACTCAGGCTCTATTTTTTGTTTGTGATTACATCTTGCTTACAAGAACTAAAAATAATTATACATATATATATGATTATTAACTTTAAGTATAAATAACTTTGCTGTCTTCAAGTAAAGATTAATATCAGCCAAACACGAGTTGAGATACACATTCATACATTTGCCGTATTCTGAAGTTATAGCGTAAACCAACTGATGAAAAAACTAATAGAAAGTTCCATTAATTACTTATACCTTGTTATTCAGACCATTCACTTGTTTGTCAATAGCAGTACTGTAATTTAAATAAGACATCGCTCGTTTCTTTTTAATGTTCTAGTATGTTTGTTTTTATTGATGCATAAAATGTTATTGTAAATCTAAATAAAACCTGCTATTAAAATAATCCCAAATCACGTACAATAATATTTAAAAAAGATGATCAAATTAAGAAACACTATACAGAATAAAGTTTGTTGTTACATTTTAAGTTTGTTTTGATTTTTATTGTATACTTTTTATTTCCTCAATTTGTTGTTTTTTTTTATCTAGCTGGCCCCTCTTTCGGATTTATTTTACTCTCTTGTGGCTTTGTACAGTTCCTGCTTGAAGAAAGTGACGTTAACATCTATCTACAAAACAATATGCGCAGAAGGAGCTCGCACTATTATTTTGTTGCGTGATAAACAAGGTAAAAGCCATATACTCGTCCTTTTCTTAAAATGCACCTAAAATAGTTTTGTTTGAGTTTACTGCGAATAGAGAAATACTGTACTTTTGAAATCAGAATATCACAAATATAATGTGTAGTCAAAAATAGCCCTTCATACACAAAGTATTAGCCAGGTGGTGAAGGCGCTCGACTGGTAATCTGAGAGTCACCGGTTCGAATCCCTGTCATCCCATATATGCTTGTCTTTTCAGCGGTGAGGACTTTATAATGTTACGGTTAATCCCACTATTCGTTAGAATAGCCGATGAGTTGGTGATGATGCCTGGTTGCCTTCCCTCTAGTCTTATCCTGTTAAATTAGGGATTTAGTCCTTGTGTAGCTTTGCGCGAAATTCAAAAACAAACAAATACAAAGTATTAAGTCAATTATTGTACATATAAATTTTAACAAATAACATTATGGCAAGTTTAGAATATCTTCTTGATAAGTCAACACGTCTTTCTGATAATTAGATGCAGTGCTTAGAAACTCCATGTTAATGGTATAAAGTGTATCGTTCCTGTTAAATAGTTTTCCTCTTAACAAACAATTAGCTCTTCGTTTGCTTAAAGGACACAAGTAGCTAATCTACCATATTACAGATATCTCTATTGTTCAAAAATAGTTACTTCTAAATTTGTACTGCGGATAGAACGGATGACAAAAAGGTAGCCACTTGATCCGACTGCTAATAACTGAATAATAAATCTGACTGTTACTCTTGTAATTCAGTAACAGCTGGAATTGTAAGGCTTGTTTGGTAGCATCATATTTCGAAACCGATATCTTTTGACCTCCAGTTAGATACGTTGACCAGTATACCATGGTTGAGTTAATCGTGAACAGATAGGGAACAACAAAAATAATAAATAGAACATTAAAGGTTAAAATATCCTATTTGCACTGTTTGATTGCCTTAAAAATACACAATATGTTCAGCAAAATTATGTCACGATTCGCAGTTTAACATACATAAATTACTGATATGAATACTCAATGTCTATAGTTAAATCTCTGTAGTATTTTTTTACATTGTAATTTATATTTTGGAATTAAAAGTATGAAATCAAACATATCTGAATATTTTACAAGGCCTAATGAAATTTATTTTTTATTTTTTATGCTAAACCACTTGCATTTTGTTTTTATTCACCTATCAATTGATCAAATGGGTTAGAATAATAATTTGGTTTGTTCTTGAAATTTATAAATGAAAAAATGTTACACAGCATCTACAGTGTGATATAATTAGTGTGTACCTAGCATCAAAGTGACGTTTCGTGACATGGGTGATTCATCCACACAGAAAAACGTAACAGTTGCAAACAACGCAATAATTGGCTCGACTTCTATTCATTTTTAAACCTCACAGATTGAAATGATAAATTGGTAAGAAAACCAAATAACGAATAATTTCTTGTAAGCGGATTTTTAATTTAATTTCAAGCCACTCATAATTCATATAGCAATAACTTTCTTTTGTATAGGATAATGGTTATTATGTTTGTTTGTTTTGGAATTTCGCACAAAGCTACTCGAGGGCTATCTGTGCTAGCCGTCCCTAATTTAGCAGTGTAAGACTAGAGGGAAGGCAGCTAGTCATCACCACCCACCACCAACTCTTGGACTACTCTTTTACCAACGAATAGTGGGATTGACCGTCACATTATACACCCCCACGGCTGGGAGGGCGAGCATGTTTAGCGCGACGCGGGCGCGAACCCGCGACCCTCGGATTACGAGTGCACGCCTTAACGCGCTCGGCCATGCCAGGCCCTGTTATTATGTAATCGCAATTTTAAAAACAAGATGGATAACCCTGCGCTGATTTTCTAATATTACTTTCGCAGTTTATTTTTATATCAATTTAATGATTTTTTTTACCCCAACTAATTATTTTTCTTTTTCTGCAATGGAAAAATGCTGACATCTGGCGATTTAACGAATTCTTAAGTCTCCAGTTGTTTGACGTTTATTTTTATTTATTTTTTACCAGTATATGCAATCCAGTACAAATTACGTCTTCTTCTCTGACTTATTTAAAATTTGCTATTGAACAATTAAAATTCCATTTGTGTGTGTGTGTAGATTGGTTTAGAAGAGTAACATTTACGTTGTTTTTTCTGCTTGTAAAACCCTTCGTAGTTACTTTTATAACGTTAAAAAATTAACTTTTAGCAAAATTCGAGTAAATTTCCATTTAAAAAATAAATTATTAGTTTTATGTTTGCACGAGATTTTGTGTCTATAGTAATTATAATGTGATTTCAATTATCATTTAATTTTATAATTATACGAGATATACTATAAAAACATGTGATTCATTTTGTTATTAGTTTATCGTATTTGAACAAAAGTAAAATACAACCTGAGAGTCTTGACGCATAATTTCTTTTTAAATTGTAGAGATTCTTCAAAAGTCGGAGAACTGTAGAACTGAGAGCGAAATTGGTACGTATCGTTATCACACATGAACTCCGTCTCTGGTGTAGCCGTTACAGTTGTTTTCCGTGACGTAGTACATAAAATATAAACCTACGACGATTTTTGGAATGTTAATACCGTTTAATCGTTTTCATAAAATCAAATCGGATAATCTTAGGCTATTTTGAATCCAGCATTAATCCAATAAAACATAGTGGTCTAGAAATAATCAAAACTATGATCAAGGGACAATTTAGTGAATATATTTTACTCTGTTCTTGAAACAATTTTTTTTTAATGGAATTAATTTTTAATTTACTGGATATTGTATTATCTGAATGAATGTTTAGAATGTAATTCAACGAGTACGACTCATCCCTGTTGTGAGTCATGTGACAATTAAGTATCACCGTAATTACTCAATATAATTAGATGTTTAATCATGTAAAGCAGATTTGTTTATATATTCAGGAATAAAGTTTCGTATTCAAATAAATTTATTCTTCCTGTTTGTGGATAGAAATGACTAACGATTTTATGATTTTGAAATCGATTTATTTGTATAATCTAACAATATTTCATTATCAGAATAATCGTAACAATCTTAAAAATATATCGTGATTTTACTTACAAAAAATAACCCTTAATACTTTTCCTTTGAATTTCTATATCTATTAATTGTCAAAAAATTAAAGAACCCTCTAGTGGCAGAGAACTATGTTTGCGGACTTACAACGCAGAAAATAGGGTTTTGATACATGTGGTGGGCATTGTACAAGTATCGCATTTTGTAGCTTTCTGTTTAATTACATAAAACAAATAAACGAAAAAATTAAAATATAGTATAAAGTCTTAAATAAATATTTCTAATATCATATGGTATCTATATAAATAGATAAGTCAATCAAAGAAACACGCTATTCCAAAACATTAGGATAACATTTTTAATTTATTAATAGACGGGCAATTGGCTAAATTTAGATAAATAAATTGATAAAACTATGGATAAGAACGTTTTATCTTATCCACAACTTTCTTGTGTATTTATTAAATTGTTTATTTAATCTTAATAGAGTCTGGCTATTACTTTGAATATTTTACCAGTGAAATACTTTTCATTAATTTTAAATGTTCTAATTTGAAATGATAACAAGAATTACTGAACGAAAATTAAACAATACAAAATATGCAAGCAATCAGGAGTTACTCAAGTAAAAAACGAAAGTTTTCAAATTTCTTCGTATTTTTGTTGTCTTTTTTCTGTTAAATTTCGTCAGAGATTTAATAATTACTTTGTTAAAGTTATGATTACATATATTTTTATATAGATGCTATTTAGGTTCACGTTTTTAATATCTAGAATAATTTAAACTATGATTTAGAACACATACATCAAAAATGTTTTATTTCTTATTCTAAACAAAATAGCTGAATGAATAAAAAGGGACTTTGGTAATGCCACAAACTAATTATAAACCAAAGATATTTTATTATGCCATAAAACTAGAAATTTTATGGTAATGTTATTATTATCACTGTTTGCTCTTTCCAGGTTAATTTTAATAATTTAAAATCTTGTGTCGGTTAATGAGTTTTATTTTATTTTTTTTATTCCAAGAAGGTGTCTCTAAAGAGAAAAAACTCAAAATTTAATATGTTTGCGATATGATAAGTTGTCTTGGGTGAAGAAAAAACATAGTTTCGTATAGAAGTTTCGATAGTTTACTGAAAAAAAAACATGAAGTATATATCTTCTGAGAATAAACCAGATAAAATTAAGACAGACATGCTGAAACAATAACAATAAATTTTACTTAAAGGTTCGCTGCAGTATGAATAACTTTTTACTTGATATATAGTCCCTCCATTGGGAAAACGAATTTACAATGCTAAAAATCAGAGGTTCGATTCTCCTTGGTAGACACAGCAGATACCTCAGTGGCTTTGCTATAAGAAAAACAAACACACATTAAATATATGGTTTTATGGAGAACTTTCGATAACAATACTTCCTGATCTCTTGTTGTTTGTATTTACTCTCTTGTCTTAAATAAAAATGCCCTGGTAGTTTGGCCGCTTGACTCGCAATCGGAGGGTTGCAGGTTTGAAACTTTATTATTGAATATGGTCGCCCTTTCGTAGTTACAGTCAATCCTACTATTTGTTGGTAAAAAAAAGAAAACCAAGAGTTGGCAATGTTGACTAGATGTTTTCCCTACAATTCTTAAATTAGAGACTAGCGAAGATTGCCTTTGTTAAATTCAAAGCAAATCAACCATACTTTAATA
Source organism: Carcinoscorpius rotundicauda (assembly GCA_011833715.1). NCBI lineage: Eukaryota > Metazoa > Arthropoda > Merostomata > Xiphosura > Limulidae > Carcinoscorpius > Carcinoscorpius rotundicauda. Next base: position 50,866,157 of record CM022399.1, on the reverse strand, counting down.
AAATGTTCGTCAAAATCAAGTTATATCTGTTTCATTTTTTCCACGTGAAATTAGTGTTTTAAGTTTTAACTTATTTGTTTAAAGTGCAGATTATAATGTAGAGTTTTGTTTTAAATTAGTAAAATAAAATAGTCAAGCAAAGTAGTCTTTTTATATTCTTGGTATCGGGGTTAACTTAACACAAAAAACTTCATGAAGAATTGTTTGTTTTTGAATTTCACACAAAGCTACTCGAGGGCTACCTGTGCTACCCGTCCCTAATGTAAAACTAGAGGGAAGGAAGCTGGTCATCACCACCCACCGCCAACTCTTGGGCTACTCTTTTACCAACGAATATTGGGATTGAACGTCATATTATAACGCCCCCACGGCTGAAAGGGCGAGCATGTTTGGCGCGAGGCTAACAAAAAAACTTAAGGTGTTTAAAGAAACTTCTCAAGTGTTTCACAAGTTTTATTTTCATTTATGTACAATGCATCCTTTGTGTTTTCGATATCTCAGTTTCCAAATAATAGAATATTTCAAACACCAATATAAAGACTATTTTGACAGGCAACAGTTTGACTGTTTTTTGAATTTCTAACAAAGGTACATGACATCTGAATACGTTAACCGTCCCTAATTTAGTAGCGTAAGAATAGAAAGAAGGCAGCTAGTCATCACCACTCACCATGTGTGCTTCTCTTTTACAAATGAATAGTGAGATTGACCGTAACATTATAACGCCTTCACGGCTGAAAAGGCGCGCATGTTTGGTGCGACGGGAATGCAAACCCGCGACCCTCTGATTACGAGTTGCACGCCTTAATCCACTTGGCCATGCCTGGCTCAACGTCAGTGTAAAAAGCCTATTTAGAAAAAATAGATAACACATAACTGCTTCAGTGTTGACATTTAAAAAATTTTGAGGCATTAAAAATAACAAAACATTCACAAGTACTTGTAGGTCGTATCAATCAAATTTTATTTAATACGATTTTTTAAAATGATTCAAGTGAATCAAGTGCACTTAAATATTCTAAAGGAAAAAAAGAACATCGTAGCTTCCTTTAATGAAAATGAAAATTGTTAAATTTTTATTATTGTTGTTGATATTAACAATGCCAATTTTAATACTGTGAGTTAGTAATTAATTAGTCCTCCGCTTAAAGAGCGGTAAGTCTGACGGATTTACGAGGCTAAACTCTAAAATGTATAGAACCGAGTAGTTTTGAGATTTGCGACTGTAATGTAAATCACTTTCTCGCATCAGCCCCAAATATAGTTCCCCATTATGTTTTCGTTATACCCTCCTTGGCAGCGGCGTTCAAAGTCTAATATATTTTAATGGAAGTGCTCGCTTTGCTCCTCTGAGTATGCTCTCGTGTTTTCATTCAATTTATCAAGATGAGCGTCAAGAATATGGATTTTCAGGAACATCCTGCAGCCCATTTTGCCGTAGTTCTTCATCAAAGCTTCACGCAGTTCCACATGCTTTTCGGCCTTGTGATTGTCCAAGAAGCCCCGAACCACTGCAACAAAGCTATCCCAAGCTTTTTTCCTTTCCTACTGAGCTTCTTGGGGATCTATGTGCACTCTAGAATCTTCTTTATTTGTAGTCCAATGAAGACATTAGCTTTTTTATCTTTGCCTCAAACAGCTAAGGGAAGAAGTCTGTAAGGTACTTGAAGGCTGCAGACTCCTTATCAAGACTGTGACAAATTGTTTCATAAAAACCAATTTTATGTGCAATGGTGGGAACAACACCTTCTGAAGGTCCACTAGTGACTCACACTTGACATTGTGCCTCCCCACAGAGAACTCGTTCTGTTGTGACCAGTGCTTTCTATTGTAGTGTGCTGCGGTGTCCCTGCTGTCTTAAAGGCAAAGATAACAGGAAAACTTGGTAAAGCCTCCTTGTAGACCCGTCAGGAATGCCAATATTTTAAATTATTCGTTAACTTCCCAGCCATACTCATCATGGCTTCTAGCAAGGTCATGACGCTGTTTTATTCCTCTTTTACAGAGTACTTTTCGCTCTTGTCTTTATAAATTGGCCACATATAGAGGAGAATGCTTGCAACTTCTTGATGCCATCTCTGATCAAATGAGAAAGGTCCATGTGTTCACTTAGGCAGCTAAAACTAAACTGAAGTGGTGAGCCCCTGTATATATGTATGTATATATATATATATAATTAAGGAAAGTTATAGAAAATTCTGAAAGGTTCTTGAAACTTCTCGTAAGTTCTACAACATTTTAAAAAGTTCTTCAAAATTCTATATCAGTTACTCATCACTGAATTTACCTGAAATATTCTGGAAAATGGGTAAATTTGAAAATTTCGTTCCTGAGATCGTAAAAGCAAAGTCTGAAGAGAAAAGTAGGTCTTTTCCATTTACTTTAGGCAACAGCAATTGGGAAATAACACTTTCTCCCCAGGAACAAGAAAAAGTAAAAATTTTGTTACATAGCGTTATTCATTTACACTCACATATTCGTCTAAAGTTATTTAAACGTAATAAACGATGCAATAAAATTATAAACCTTCTACTAGATTAGAATGTTAATATTCCCAGGTTTCTTGAGCCAGTGTTAAGAATCAAAGGTTTGTTTGTTTTGGAATTTTGCACAAAGCTACTCGAGGACTATTTGTGTTAAGAATCAAAGGAAAATGTTGTGTTTGTTATACTCTTCAACAGTTTTATGTCTGTTGAATTTTCATGGTGATTATTTTGCGTAGTATTTATTAAATTTCTAGTGGATGTAAAGGCTTGGAAACGAATCAATGGAAATCCAGGACATAGACGTGTGCAGAGTATCATACTGTAATAGAACTCTTGCTTGAATGATACTGCAAAAACATTTTTTTTACGCGAAGTGCAACTCTTAACTTCGCAAGTTTTTATCCTGTGTGCATGTACATTTGCAATAGGGGTTACAATTTTCCTATTTCGCCTCCGATTCCTGTCACTGAGAAATTTATTTTTCTTCATTATCAGGGTACAGATACGACGTCATGAATATAATACGCACTGAACTAATGCATTGGCGTTATCTATGTAAATATAATTGTACTGTCTGTTGTATGTCTGTGTGAATACTTCGCAGGTTGGATGGATTTTCAACAAAATTGGTTCATTAGATTTATGTGGAAATGCACTTAAAATTTTGCATTTTGGGGTTTTTACGAGCGTTTTTGCGGATTTGTTTTTTTTTACAACTACTTCGTCTTTATTGATAGAACTTCATCAAATTTAGCATGAAGGTTTGCTGGGTCCACGAGGAGATACACTCAAATTTACTGTTTTACATTTTGTGTTTTGTTGTTTTTTAAATTATACATAAATGAAACAATGTTTTCATGTCCTAAGATATATTACATTAATCATGAATTTACATAGCTTTCATTCAGGGTAAGGGTACTTCAGCTAGTACAAATAATGACTGCATCAAATTTGAAACTCGCTCATCTTTTACTTACATTTTTGTAATAATTAAATACTTTTTTATCTTCAGAAATATTAAATAAGCGTGTTTTCTGCAAATTAGAAATATTTTTTCCTTTCTTCGTATTTTGAACCTAGCTTTGAAAATATATGTTTTGTAACTGCATAAAAATCTCTTAGCTATGCAAATGGCATAAGATGTTTGACGAAAATAACAAGGATATGTACTGTACATAGCTTTATATATGTGTATGTGTGTGCACGAGTTTTTAATGTTTACGTTTAACCATTTCCACTCGAACGAAAATTAAAAATACATCACATAACAAACTATTATTAATATGTATACACATATGTTACAATGAATGTTTTTTTAAATTTAATATGGGTTGAGAAGTTTTTTACTATGTTGTTTTCTTTAAAATATATAAGTATGATGGATATAAATAGCATTAACTGTAAAAACTGGGTATATTAAACAGTAGAAACAAATCAAGGAATGGAAGATAAATTACAAAATCATTTGTGATAAATTTCAAGACAACTTGAATGTTCTAAATTTAGAACTTGATTTATGATACAATAAGCCATTACATTTATTTTTGCCTTTTTCACTTGTTTTTAATTAAATTCTGTTGAATTATATAGTGAAACATAGATTAAGAGAAATTATCAGCTTATGCTTCATTAATCAGCTTCATTAAACTTACAACATTTTTCATAGAGTAATATGTTATATTTTTTCTTACTGGAAGCATATTTGTTACTACGAAATGAAATTATTCATCATTTAATAATTTTATCTAGTCTCACATACTCTCCTACTTATAGAGCGGTATGCCTGCGGATTTACAAAGCTAGAAACCAGGTATGAATACACACGGGGGCAGAGTATCGTGTAACTTTGTGCTAACTATAAACGAACTGCTCTCAATGAGTTAAAAGGACGTAAGCCTGGATGACAATTGATCGTCTGATGATTATTTATTAAACTGTAAATCATGACTTACTTTAGAAATTGCCTCACTTCGTTATTAAATATATACCAATCTTATTTTACAATCAGAAGAAATGATCCTGCTAAAATCTGACTCCTTGTTATCTCGTGAAGTTAACATTAAGGTAAAATAACAACTTGAGAAACCAGCTATGTAACAGGCCTTTAGTAAAGTTGTTATATTTCCATCATGTTTTAATTATATACGTTTTAAAGCGTTGTATAATTGTTGTTAACCAATATTTTAAAAAGAGTTATGGAAACTTCACAAGTTCAGTAAGATTCAATAACTAAAACCTAAGAATAACTCCAAAATCTTTTCTCTAACAATTTTGTGCAGCAACGTAAAAATATCGTTTGTTTGTGCCATAAACAATCTATGCTCTGACCACTGGAGCTAATCAAACCACGGATGTCGGCGTTGTAAATTCGTAAACTTATAGTTGATTTAACGATGGACAAGGGAAGAACCTCTAGGGAAAAAAGGGGGACTAATGAATGGAAAGCCTATAAAACATTCTATACAGGCTTAGAATAATAATTCCTCAGGAATTCGTTTTTTATCGTTATACTGTTATCAACGGTTGCAGTCTTTAATTTTAAACCCACTTTTGTGTCTAAACGCTTTAATTAATTACTTTTATTGTTTAAAACAAGATACTCAGATATTTAAAATTATATTTGATTTCCTGGAAGGACGTAGTTTTAAATTATAAAGTTAAATGCATTTCAGTTGCCAAGTAAACTTTTATAGCTTATTATAGTATGATTTTTATTATGATTATTGGTTTTATATTATTTTTAAAGTATTTTATTATATTATACACTTACATTATGTGGTAACACCGAATGTTATTATTTTGGATAATATATCAGTATTTTAATGGCTTGAGTTGAAAACATATATCTGATAAAAAACATTCAACTTCAGAAAAAATAAAAGTTTGATGAGCTAATGTTTCGATTTGTGTATTTTTCAATCTATAGTACAATGTAATACAAAAGGTGAGTACATTTGATTAAAGATTAGGCTTAGTTATAATTACTTTTTGACATAAGCATATTTTTCATCATTTGTACTTACGTTTTATATAGAATTGTACCCTTGCGAATACAAAAGTTGAAATATTGATATTTGAAAGTATTACTTTTTATTAAACGTTGTTAAACAAGAATCGAACAGATAACTAATATGTGAGCAAATTAAAGTAATTTCAAATGAATCTCAGTTAATGAACCACTGATTTTCCTTTTAACTTCTTATCATAAACTTTAAAAGAACAGAACATTCAGCACAAAACATTTTTAAAAAGTTCTTACTCAAAGATCAGTTTATGCGAGTTTTGTTAAGAAGTGGAGTCGCTCAGAAAAAAGAACACGACTTGTCTGAAACTAGGAATTATAAGAACATATTCCTTCAGAAGCTAGAAATGCCTTAGTAAATAGGCATACAAATTCTGAAGAAATAGGAACCACAGTTTTTGAGAAAGTATGGAAGATTATTCATTAGGAACTAGGAGAATAATCTATTAAATTGACAACGCATCTCAGGAGTTCATCCTAAACTTTAATTAGGAAATCAAATTAACATAGCTATAAAAATTTTAATTTAACAACTAGGAATATGATTTCCTTGAACCAAGTAGCACGATCCATTCTGAACTAGCATACAATATCTGACACTGGTAAACTAAACTTTAATGAAATAAAAGCCAAATCTTTTAAAACTTACAGCTGTTCAGGATTTAAGTATAAAATATTTTAGAAAAAAAATCAAATTTATTTTTCAAACAGAATGTGATACGTACGGATCCAGAAACACAATCCTATAGAAAACACTATAACGATTTAGGTCAGGGGTTTCCAACCGGTGGGTCGCGACCCCCAGGGGGTCGCAAAGCCATGGCAGGGGAGTCGCGTAACCTTGTTAGAAGTAGCTTGGGATAACATTAATTTTATTTCATCAATTACATTTTCATGCTCTTACAATTTTTTTTGTTTCGGTGCAAAGCAAAACGTGTGCTATGTTAGTTCAATGCCATTAGGTGATATTATGCAATTATTCGAAATTGCTAAACAAAAAAAGCCTCAGACGATTGGAGAAACACTTCTTAAACCCTGCATGATGAAAGTAGTAAATCTTATTCTTGGAGAAGCCAGTGCAAAGAAGATGCAGCAAGTATCCCTGTCAAATAATACTATACAGAGGCGCATTTCTAAAATGTCTATGGATGTGAAGGAACAGGTTTTGACTGAAATCAAGGGTTCCCCTTTGTTCTCCTTTTAGTTCGACGAGTCAACAGATGTAAGTTCATGTTCTCAGTTGCTTGTCTTTGTGAGATACATTAATTCAGGTGACATCAAAGACGAATTCTCATTCTGCAGTGCACTTGAAACCACAACAAAAGCTGATGATGTCATGGAAAAAATTTCAACTTTTTTTCAAGACGAAGATCTTCAATGGGAAAACGTGTGTGGAGTTTGTACGGATGGGGCACCGGCTATGCTGGGATCGAATTCCGGATTCCAGTCGAGAGTGAAGAAGCTAGTACCTCAAGCAAAGGGCATCCACTGCATGATTCACCAATATGCTCTCGCCAGTGAGACTCTCCCTGCGTCTCTACAGGAAGTGCTTGAATCTGTCATTAAAATTGTAAATTATGTGAAGACTCAAGCACTCAACACTCGCCTATTCAAAGAACTTTGCAAAGACATGAATGCTGACCACGAAGTCCTTCTCTTCTACACAGCTGTATGTTGGTTGTCTAAAGGAAACGTTATTAATCGTGTCTTTGAAATGAAAGATGAAATAAACCTATTCATGGAGACTCAAGAAAGGAAAGATCTTGTAGCTCACTTCGAAGATGAAGCATGGAATAAAAGGGTTGCGTACCTAGCCGACATTTTTGACCAGCTGAACAAGCTCAATTTTAAGCTTCAAGGAAGCTGTGTGGCACCCAAGCGCCGAGTTTCTGAGCCTTGCCCATTAAATAAAGGTGGTTCACCACAATTTTTTTATCACAATACATCTGCTCCGCTAACTCTCTAGTCGTTTGACGTAGATTTTCGTGAAGAAGCTGGTTCAATCGCTCTTTATCAAACACAGTTGGTCGACCAGTGTGTGACCCGTCCTTCAGATCAAAATTCCCATTTTTAAAGCGCGAAAACCAACGGCGGGCGGTACTTTCAGGCATTGCTCCTTTGCCATACACAGAACAGATCTCACGAGCAGCTTCGGCGGCGTTAACACCTCGATTAAATGCGAAAAGCAGATGGTGTCGAAAATGCTCGATTTTGTCCACTTGACATTCCATTTAACGAGCTGAAAATGAAAGCAAAAATTAAAGAAATATGAAAGTCAAACACACCATCTATTAGAGCAAAAAATTATCTACCAAATGACATGAAATATTTTGCGAAAGCATTTCATTGATGAATATATTTTTTTAACTTGAAAAAACGCTCACGAATTATTCCTCAACCCAATATCATATGCGATGCTAACTTCAAGTAGTACGTTTTCAAGCTTCTTACCCCCAAATGGTGAAACCATGTTTTCTTATTCTTATTTTTATTTCAATTAATTTGTCTTCTCTAATTTGGAAAGCAGGTACCTTCCCACAACTGTCTGCAGACAGTGAAGGGTGATATAGATATGGGACGGTGTGGGCTTAAGTACCCATATCTCGTTATCCTAATTTCTATTTCTTTATATGTTGTTACTCTTTTATTTCTTATGTGAGACTGGCGAATGAAGGTTAAGACTGATAGACATTACACCGCAATGTGTATCCTACTTCCGCAGTCACCTCTAAAATCTCGGGTACATTTTATAATCCTGTATTATATCTTGTACGTTGGGATGTTTTCAGTTAGTACAGCGTTTTTATTTAATATTTTATTGTTCCGGCTTGTTTTTTAGGTTATAACAAACTAATTTAATTAGTTATAGGTTTGGATTTGCTCATTGAACTTCATTAAAATGTATTAATTTTTCACTAATATACATATATACATTCACAAGCATAAACTTGAAGTAGTATTGGATCAAACTTTAATTACACTGACAGCTCGAGTGGCAAGTATTCGTAAGTGATTGTACAGAATTGTCTTCTTCATGATTCACACAGATAGGTAATATGACGTTTTAACCTAAGCATAATGACCTGTCCCTAAATGTTTAGAATTCTCTACTTGAAAATATATTGAAAATAAATACATAATTATTACTCTAGGAGAGATAAATCGTCATATTCTTTTGACAACCGAGGTTCAACTCATTTTATAAATGTGATTTCTTATACAAATTACCATTTTTGTTTTCATTTATAACTCAAAACCGAAAAGAAGAAAACAATATAGTTGTAACACGTGCATAAGTTTTATAATTAAACAATTTACAACAACAATTACACGACGATTTGATGTTTAACTTTTCTGTGATACTCTTGACAGTATGTGTTGTTTATTTTGTTTAGAGGCTAACAATAATTCGATGTCAGTAACCCAGTTTATGAAGATATCCACTCTATCTGAGAAGGACGAAACAGTTGGCCAACTGGCTGACTTTAGCAATGATACTGGTAACGATTCCGCAGTGCTTCTTAACGTAGGAGCTAAAGAACATGGCTCTATCAATGACTTGGATCTCAGGGCAAGTTGGTTGTCGATGTAAGTATATTCTATAATAAAAACTAAGAAAATTACCAAGTCACTGAGGATGAAAAAAAAACCTGAAAACTTCTACATTATCAGTAACATTGTACTGAACACACTCTTAAGATGAGAAATCCAACAGCAACCATTTCGTGTAGTTCTCATTGTTGTGTGAGCAGAACGATTTGATATGGAATACATTCAGTCACAAGGATAGCTCACAAGTAAATTGCATTACGTTTTGGTTTGCTTTCTTTTTAGTTTGCAACAATAATTTTAATTCACATATGGGTATGATCCAATCGTATGTGATAAAATTATCTTTAAAAAGTTTGAAAATTAGAAAGAAGATAAGTTTTTGTTCTTGGACTTGCATCATCACAGTTATGACACATGAATTCTTACAAATATTTTTACATTCATGTAGTCCCTCGCTGGTAAGTCTACGGATTTACAATACTAACATCAGGGATTCGATTCCTTCGGTGAACTCAGCCTGTAGCCCGATGTGCCTTACTATAAGAAAACACACAAGCACATTTCGTGTATTCATGAACTATTCGGACCTTAACAACGATTCGGTGTTTCTAAGATTTTTTGTTGTTGTAAATACTGATCTAATGACCTACTTTTTTTTTCAAAGTTATTTTCGTCAAACCTTAAATTGTAAAAGTACGATGATTATATCATATTGCAGCGAGCTTAATGTACGAATATAAAACCAACCAAAATATCTTCAGCTAACTGTACTTCGTGATATATCATTGATATTAGGGTTGAAAATATCAATTGTGACAGCACTCAATCATAAATTTGTGCATTTTAATCATTATAGATACCAGCTGAGGGTACACACTGATGAATCAAAAATATTTGTAAATAACAGACAATTCTAGATAATAGTATAGTTTTTAATGTACTTACTGATTAAGTGTATTGTGTTTAAAGTTTCAGTTGTAGGAACATTTATCTAAGAATACCCATTGTCTTTACCGTTAAATCTTGTGCACTTAAGACTAATAGCTCCATTGATTATGGCGCTATTACATCAGTTCTAAAATTCGGCATATCCATGTGATTAGGGAGCTCTACTCGTAATTTGAAAGTCGCGGGTTCGAATCCCCGCCACTCCAAACACGTTTGCCTTTTCATTCGTGGGAACATTACTGTATTAGGGTCAATCTCATTATTTATTGGTAAAAAGTAGCTCAAGAGTTGATGATGACTAGCTGCCTTTCCTTTAGTATTACACTGCTAAATTAGGGACGACTAGTGCAGATAGCTCTTGTGAAGCTTTGCGCGAAATTAAAACAAAAAAAAACTGTTCTTAATACTAATCTATCTTGATGTAAACTGTAATTAATAATGCTAGATAATATTCCTCATCATTTGTTATTAAATAGTTAATGACCTCATTAGACGTTATTTGCATATTCTGCTCTGTGGAAGGTAATAATTGATTCGTTTAACTGATTAAGTACTTGCATCTTTAAATTCAAAGCTATTAAAAATGTGCCTTATTTCTTGGTCTTTTTATCTCTTTTCTCGGGTAAAAAAAGTTGTCCAAGCACGTCTTGGGATAGTTCCAGGTCATTACACAAAAACTTATCGTAACCGAATCAGCCAATTAGTGTTGGATACTAACAGAAACAAACATAATGAATCACCTATATAACAATATTAACTTTTTGGTGTATTGATTTATAAATTATGTACGCCTAGTCCATTTTATTTCGCGTGTTTTATTTAAATATTTCAAAACATACTCGCGTGTGTGTTTTTTCATTGCAAAGCCACATCGAGCTATCTGCTGTGTTCTTCAAGGGGAATAGAACCCTTAATTTTAGCGATGTAAATCCGCAGACAGGTGTACTCACAGTTGGTCGTTATGAATGTAAAAATTTTGCTTCGGCCTGACACAAAAACAAACTGATAACGTATATATATAAAAACGGCTCGTTTGGGTTGAGAAAATGTCGACAAAGGTGGGTTTTCTCGACATCACAAACTGATAACTTGTGAAAATATTTTAAACTCTTGATTAAAACAGCGAGTCATATTAAAGTTATTTTCATTATGAATAATAAGCATTTAAAATGAATGTTTTTAATAGTGCTTTCAACCAGTTGTTTTCTAAGAAAACAAGCCAGTGAGCTTCTCTAAGACTATCAGCGTCAGTATGACAAGAACAATTAAAAGCAAAGAAAATGTCTCTTGTCAAAGTTCATATTTCACTTAAAACCATTCTATGAATGAATTAGAAATGAGATATTATGAAGTTTTGAATCCCCGTCACACCAAAAATACTTGCTCTTTCAGCAGTGGGGGTGTTATAATGTTACAACCAATCCCACTATTCGTTGGTAAAAGAGTAGTCCAAGAGTTGGCGGTGGGTGGTGTGACTAACTGCTTTCCCTCTAGTCTTACACTGCTAAATTTGCGCGAAATCCGAAACGAAAACAAAGTATTATGAAGGTTTCAGATAAAATAATTATACCTTGATTGTTTTGATTATCTTGATTTCCCTTAATAGACGATTAAGGTGAAAGATTTTAATCGTCTAAAAGCATCTATAATTTGCAGAGTATGTTACAGTTAAGGGAAGTCAGGGGTAACGTAACCATGTTGTTGACGAGTCGAGAAATCTGTACCAGACAACGCAACCACAGTTTTTCCCAGCTAGCTCATTAGACTTTACTGAACGGATTTATAGTTTAAGACACTGTGATCTATGCAGGTCAATAAATGATTTGATCTGGATAAGAAAACTATCCAAAATGAGACCTTGGAGTACACAACCATTACTTTCAGAATAACAATAAAAATAAAAATCAAGAGATGAAAACGTCGTTAACATTTGTAAAACAAAAAATTGTTTTAACAGGTTAACGACAAATTAAAAACCAATTGCCTCTCCAGCAAATACGTAATTTCGAAATACATGGTATCTCTATTAATGTCATATCGCAGACGAAATCATTGTTTCATGATCTCTATATTTTTTCAATATTACAAAATCTATATGCTATAAAAACTCAAAATGTTATTGATTTTAATGATAACAGAGCAATTTTTCGTGTAAAAATAGTGTCGTAAGAAGGTTTTGGTTTTATTATTTTTTCCGCAAGGTAATGAATTGTTTAGATATCCTGTTGTGAACCGCATAAAATATTTATTAGCTGGGAACTAAAACTTCTTTAAAGCTAACATAATTTTCAAAATAATTAATTCTTGGATGAAAAAAAACAAAGGCTATAAGCAGTTCTTGTGTTTGTATATAAAAAACGAGTGTTCTATTTATTCATTAAACGTTGTAGTGTATGACAAGTGCACAACCTTTGTTGTATTAAAGCAAAAATGTCAGAGAAAGTACTCATGCATTATTATTTACTCCTTCAACATAGTAATAGAATATATTTTCAGCTTTTTCAAATCTCGAAAACTGGATATTAAGCTTTTCACTTACAGACACCCTATCATCATTGGATTCGTGATTAATTTTAAAATGTTCTCATTAAGAGGGCGGGACCTACCTTATTTCATTTTTACTCACGCAAAGTAGAATCATTGGTTGTTCGTCACATACACATATAAATAGTTTGTTTGTTTTGAATTAAGCACAAAGCTACACAATGGGCTATCTGTGCTCTGCCCACCATAGGTATCGAAACCCGGATTTTAGCGTGTAAGTCCGCAGACATACCGCTGAGCCACTGGGGGGCCACATAAATAGAATACTAACGTACCAGTCTTTATTAAAAAGGATTTGGTCATGAAATAAAGTATTTTTTTCAGATATTCCTTGAAGTTGTGCTGCTTAGTGAGGAGTAAAATATACTCTTTAAAAAAAACGAAAATGGATATTTTTGTTATTTTAAATAGAAATATATGTAATAACGTTACAAGCTCAGAGTATGTGATGTTACACGTGCTAAGGCACTGATTGTCAAACCAAAATAACGATAAAAGTTGTGCACTTTGAAAATGGAGGAAAACAACGGATTTTTCGCCAAAACGCATTCGTGTCCAATAGATTTGTTTGAGAGATCTGCATGTTCTGCAAGTGTAACATGTGCAAAATCCCTATAAAAGTGATGGGTTCTCGGTTTCCATATCTCAGTGTTAAGCCACCGACACGCAATACAGTTACGCTAAGACTGACTAAAGCACAACGCCATTGGTCGCTTGGAAGCAGGCGAATCTCGATCAGATGTTGCAAGAGCTGTGAATGTTTACCCAAGTACCATCACAAGACTATGGAATCGTCACCAACAACATGGATCAACTTGTGACCGTCCACGATTCAGCAGACCTCGTGTGACCACGCCCGCACAAGATCGCTACATCCGGTTACGTCACCCTCGGGATAAGACCACCACTTCAGTGTCAACTGCCTCAACCATACCAGGGCTGCGTAGGATTTCCAATCAGACCGTAAGCAATCGTCGACGAGATTCTTAGGCTCCATGTGCAACCCATCATGGTGAACGTCAACGACATTTTTAAACATGACAACGCCCGTCCTCACACAACATGACTCACCACTATCTTCTTGAGACACCACAACATCAACGTTCTTCCCTGGCCCCCCAGCTCATCAGATTTAAACCCCATCGAACATCTTTGGGACGAGTAAAAAGAGTATGACCAATTCAGAAGAAAAAAATTGTTGTATTTTGTCCCTTTTAAACAACAGTTTATTTCTTTTTATATCTTACCTTAATTAGAATTATAAACTTCGACAGATAATTGAACCAATACAGAAAAAAAAACGAAATACATTTCCTTGATCGAAAGAAAGCAATAGTAAACTGGAACAAAACTGAAACTAAGAGATAATTTGTTTGTTTTTGAATTTCACACAAAGCTACTCGAGGGCTATCTGTGCTAACCGTCCCTAATTTAGCAGTGTAAGACTAGAGGGTAGGCAGCTAGTCATCACCACCCACCGCCAACTCTTGGGCTACTCTTTTACCAATGAATAGTGAGATTGACCATCACATTATAACGCCTCTATAGCTAGAAGGGCGAACATATTTTGCACGACGGGGATGCAAAACCCACAACCCTCAGATTACGAGTCGCACGTCTTAACATGCTTGGCCATGCCGGGCCGAGAGATCATTAATTAATATTTTCTCATTAGAGATGACTCTACTAGCGGCCATGCTTGCGATAAGAAAGTATGTGGAGACTTGTGGCTTAGTCAGCTTAGTTCGCCCTCTACATGTGAAAGTGTGAAACTTCCATCCTGTGGTTCCGATAATCCAAACGAATATTCTTTTTCTGATGTCTTTAGTGACTCAGAAAACGAAAGAGACATTAATAGGTAAGCAATAAGTACTGGAAATGACTTTACTCAAAATTGTAGAACTACACTAGAAATTAACTTTCAAATATTCACTTACCAAAAAAAAGAAGAAAAAACTAATTTCATCCATAGAAGCAGGTGAAGAAGCTATTATGTCTTCAAATGAAAACAATATATTTTCAGCAAGATTGAGTAATATGTATTTATTATGTGCCTTTTCTTATATATTTTGCATACGGTTGATAACCAAGTGTTAATTGTAATCGATTCTTCATAAACTTGAACTACAACGTGAGCACCTAGTGTCAAATGCCTTTGGCATATTTTGAATATTATGTGTTAGTTAATTATCTTTGTAAGATTTGTTCCATTACATTTGGATTTTCTAATTTAAAGCAATACGGAAGAAGAAGTGGGCATTGACGACTTCTCACGTGGACTTCAAATATTTTTCAATGCTGCAGCTCAAAGAAAGCATGAAAGACGGAACAAATCTTTAGAGGGCGCTCAAATGGGAATGGAAAACAGAGTTGTGGCAGCAGCCACCTATAGGAAAAACTACAGGTTTTAACAACATATTTTTTTCGTTTTTCTTAATGGTTGAAATGTACAATACATTATCGAAAAGAAAACAATTAAACTCATAAAGTTGATGGTAGAGGTACACTGGAAGAGAAGTGTAATCTTGTTATCTCATTAGACAGGTTTGAATTTTGAGCAAAGCTCTGAGAGGGCTAACTACGCTAGCAGTATATAATTTAGTAGTGAAAGACTGGAAGAAAGGTAGCTGGTTATTACCATCCACCACTAACTCTTGGGCAACTCTTTCACCAACGAATAAGAAAGACCGTCACATTATAGCGTTCTTACGGCTGAAAGAACGAGCATGTTTGGTGGGACGAGAACATGAACCCGTGACCTTCAGACTGCGAGTCGAACGCTCAAAACATCTGTTCATGCTGGGGCCTTTCTCATCAGATAGACTGAACGTGAAAATTGAAGTTTGAGAAATGTGTAAACGTAAAATGTCTTTTTGAATCAGAGGCAATTTGAAAATTTTTAACTTACGACAAAGAAGCTAAAAATATAAAGGCGTGTGTGGAAGTGGAGGAAAATTTTGTTGGGTTGTTTCTAAGCGCAAAGATACAATATGACGGTGTGTGCAGAAATTTCAAAATCCGATTTTTAGCATCATTGGTTTACAGACCTTCTGCTGAGCCACTAACAGGGATGAAGGAAAGAGACGGCCCGGCATGGCCAAGAGCGTTAAGGCGTGCGACTGGTAATCTGAGGGTCACTGGTTCGCATCCCCGTCGCGCCAAATATGCTCGCCCTCCCAGCCGTGGAGGTGTATAATGTGACGGTCAATCCCACTATTCGTTGGTAAAAGAGTAGTCCAAGAGTTGGCGGTGGGTGGTGATGACTAGCTGCATTCCCTCTAGTCTTACACTACTAAATTAGGGACGGCTAGCACAGATAGCCCTCGAGTAGCTTTGTGCGAAATTCCAAAATAAACTATTTCCCTCAGAGGGCCTATCGTGTAGCTTTTCGCTAAAACACACAAACATTAGAGCATATGAATAAAATAATCAAAAAGAAAAATTATTTCCATTTTAAACTTACAGACTTTTCAATTTTGTAAGTATCGTTACTTAATAAATATTCTAACTGATTAAACTAAAGAAAAATTTCGTTTGACGTCATATCCGTTAGTAGTATTATCTTGAACAGAAATACTGTACAACTAATTCAGCAATGATTTTGTTTTTTAATTTGTTTTGTTTTTTAATTTTGCGCAAAGCTACACGAGGGCTATCTGCACTATCAGTTCCTAATTTAACAGTTTAAGACTAGAGGGAAGGCTGCTTGCCATAACCACCCACTCTTGGGCTACTCTTTTACCAACGAATAGTGGGATTGACCGTCACATTATAACACTTTCATGGCTGAAAGGATGATCATGTTTGGTGCGACGGGAATTCAAACCCGCAACCCCAAATTACGAGTCGAACGCCTTAACCCACCTGGCCATGTCAGGTACAACACATAATCACTACAGTAGTTAGTGACAAAAAAATCGAAATGGAGCGCGATGAATTACTGAGACATTGTCAGTGTCAATGACATTTTGGCTTATACTAAATATATTTCCAATTCAATTAAAAGAAAAAAAGAATAATTAATTATAAAAACAAAGTATTTATAGCAACCTCATAAACAAGTTGCTGTTAGCGCCATTTTAATTTTGTAAATATGTTATTTTTCTCGTTTATATTTTTCATACGGTTGCACACCTATGTCTCTTACAGAAATAATAAAATAATAGCTGCAATATCTTTCATAAGAATATTGTTTTCTTCAGGATACCAGGATCGAAAATAGTCTCGGTGATGTTACTGTCAGTTAGGAAGAAGTACAGAAAGTGTGGGTTGGGTAACTTTCTCCTCAAGGTGCGTTCAGAACTTACGAGATTTTCAGTTATTAATAGTTTATTAGTTTTGATTTTATTAATTCAGTAACAACTTGGTAGATTGTAGCATGACTGTTTTTATTTTTAACGACCTTGTGAGATTAGGCTTTGTGAAATAACCCACTTTTGCTGTTCAAAGAAATACTTAATTTATCTAACAGACTTCCTGTTGATTCTGAAACAAAGTAACGATGTAATAATGATTTTCCAACATTAAATACTAGTGAATAATGTTTTATCAGACTCATCAGGGTAAACCGAGAGAACATATAAAAAACGCACAATTAGGCTTATAGTAAGTAACGTTTTATGAGGACCAATAGAACATGTAAGGAAAGTGCATGATTCAAACTTAGAGTGACATTCATCAGTTTTCAGGTTAAATCAATAGAATATTCAAAGCATGTATGATAAAAAATTATAGCAAGTGGCACTTCATCAGGTGAAATTAATTTTACACACGGAATAGACAAAAATTAATAAATGATCCAAGATTATAATAATAACAGACAAAAGTATATATAATATATGATTTTATGCAGTTTTAGCTCATAATAAATATTGAATCAAATTCCTAGCTCAAACTATTATCAAAGCAATAAAGTACTTTACACTCTAAAAATATTTTAGTGCTATTTCCTAGTAAGTAAAAATACTCAAGTTATGAATGACTATTTTGAACAGACACACACTCGGAAAAAAATATCTGGGTCTAAATTCACGTGTAAAGCTGAAATTTAGTTCAGTTGGGAATACGAACAAATTCATGTCTATGTTTACGTGTAAAGTGTTTATTACCTCGCTTTCTCTACTGTTTCTTCTCTTTGAAAACCTAATTGTTTTATTTTCATATATCTACTTTGTAAATAAACAAATACTTTACAAATCATAGCCTCACAATTTTCAGTCATCTTATTCTTAATACGTTTGTCGATTTTTAAAAGATGTTATTGTTTCTCAGAAGTTGAAATGTCCTTCGGTCGTGGGTCCTTATGATGCTCTGGTTGTTAGGGCTGACAACTCAGCAGTACAGTTTCTCTGCAAAAATGGTTTTACTGATGACGTCATACTTAACAGCAAGTTCAGGTAAGATTGGTGTTTTTTTTCAAATAGTTGTGCCGAAAACATAAGAGTGTGAGGGTGTATTTCCAAACTTAGAAGATGCCAGTAATGAATTCATACAGCAAAACTTTTAAGAGATGCCATTATTGAGTCTGTATTACCATAATTAAAATATGTACCATTAACGAGTTTATATTACGACACTCATAGAGACGTCACTAGTTAATCTGTATTGCTACACATAAAATATTTCACTAATGCATTTATACAGTATTCTACACATTAAGAGAACTTTCAAAGGCTTAGTTACCATTCGCTCAAGTTGAAACATCAAACGGAAGGCTACATGCACAACAGGATGGCAAGAATCGTTACTAAGGCTTAGAATTAAAAAGTAGTCATTGTTAAAGCTCGCATCTGCACATTTGTGTAGTTGTACAACAATAAATATTGTTTTCATCGTTTCTTTAGAGAGGAGGACGAAACGTGGAACGGCTGTACGTTGATGACCTATCTTCCACCTTTTGATGGTAAGTGAACCAATTAGATTCTTTTTTTAAATAATTTACTATTATTCTTCAGGAGGATATATGTACATCCTACTGAATATAATATCTATTTAAACACTAGCATAACAATTATTCTCTTTTAGGTCACTACCCACCTCTTCCAGGAATCACAGAATGGAACAGACCAGAAGCAGTGGCAGCCATGGAGAATGAAATTGAAAAGTGGCACGTTATTAAATTTTCATTTATACCGTTTCATTCTGACGTCATTATTTACGTATGATAATGTCATCAATCATCCTTTTTCAGTACAAAGCAGTTTAACAGTGAAAACGAGAATATAAAATGATTAAACGGCACTGGTGTAAAGTAAACTGTTCATTCGCGGTGATCCCGTTTTAAATCCCGTTTGTTTGTTTGATTTTTGAATTACGCGCAAAGCTCGTCAGTTAGTGGTAAGTTAACGGACCTACAACCCAAAAATCGGCGATTCTATTTCCTGCGGTGGACACAGCAAATAGCCTAATTTGTTTGTTTTTGAATTTCGCGCAAAGCTACACGAGAGCTATCTGCGCTAGCCGTCCCTTATTTTGCAATGTAAGAATAGAGGGAAGGCAGCTAGTCATCACCACCCACCGCCAACTCTTAGGCTACTTTTTTATCAACCGTCACATTATAAAGCCCTCACAGCTGAAAGGGCTAGCATGTTTGATGTGACGGAGATTCGAACCCGAGACTCTCGGATTACGAGTCGAGCACCTTAACTGCCTGTTCATGTCGGACCGTCTTAAATCTTGTGCAAGAGTGATTTAAGAATATTTTATAATTTGTTTGAGTTTTTTTATCTTTGAGGTACATAATGGAACCTTATTAATTTTTTAAAAATTATCAACGGATGTTTATTTAAACAAATTTCAACGAATGTCGAAAAATAAAACAAACAAAATACAATTTACAAATTGGTATTAACTGCTTTCTCAAGTCTTGAGCGTGCACTATGGTTGTTTTGAAGTTCTCTTCACAGTATAACACTATCTGCATTTTTCTATTCACACGTTCTCCCGTAAGAGGTGTGTCAAAACACGTTCCGCTGATGCACTAACTAGCATCAACAAAGTGTTGGTTTCCTATGGTTATAAGTGAAGGATATATCATTCTTCACACGTGCTTGAGGTTTTAGGTCGTGTATTTTGGACTTTTTAATGTTTTATTATGTTTTAACGAAAGCTTGTTGAGTTTTAATACGAAGAATTCATTTCACTTTTTGATTCTACAGGAAACAAAATAGTTTAGAAGCATATCAAACACAGATTATCTGGCTGACTAGACTCCAACAGGAGGTGGCAAGATTACATGAGTTGGTAAGACGGCTTACTAACACCACTTGTATTTCATGGTATTATTTCAAAAATATTTTATAAAAGTATCTCTCTTTCATAAACATATAATTTTGATTTTAAAGTCGTATTTATACGTTTTACAGAATTGGAATATACAACTATCTTGGTACGACGTTATAATCTTTAAATATATTATATTTGTTTTATGATCACACTCCATGCGAACAAAGTAACCTAAGATACAACTTTATGGTTATGAGGAAACTGAAATATGATTTTTAACCACTTCCACCTATTGTCTCACATTATTTTTAAAATAATGCTTACATGATATCATTTTAACCAAATTTGCCCTATACCAAACAATATCTTGTGTAAATGATAACAAAAATACAGTTTTCTTAAAAATGAAGGAAAAGTATTTGTAGTTGAGTGCATGACTGTTGTAGGTCAGTGCTGCAACTTAATAGTATTTTTAAAAATTACATATACGTAAATACGCCCCAGTCTATAACCTATGTCTAGTTATTTTCATTAGGTAAGTTATTTATTTGATTAAATGAATCAATTCGTGCTAAAGTAATATTTAAAAGAAAAAGCTTTAACAATTCATATGGAATTGTAAGTTGTGAGACGAAGAATTTTAAAGTAATTTTGGAGAACATAAAAGTTATATCTATTTACGATTGTGTGTCGGATTAGAAGTGTTTATGAATTTAATTTATGGAATAGGTTAAAAATCAGCATTAAAAGAGTTTCTGAATTTGATTTATGGAATACGTTAAAAGAAAATCAGTTTTTCATTAAATCACCATTCACAAATACTAAAATGCAGTTAGCTGATAATTTGGAGAAACTGGAATAGGTAACGAACAAAAATCAGATACAAGTTGTTTACATAGACACAGGAGTATGTATATATATATGTATGCATAATTTGTTATTTTAACTAAAATACAAGCCGAAACAAAAAAATTAAACAAGAAACGCTACATCTACTGAAAGGATCCTAGGGTTCAAATTACAATGTGGTATTATAAAATGTACTCTAGAGTTTGGAGGTGACTGAAGAAGTAGGATCCATCTAGCGGTGGAGACACACTGTCTATCAGTCTTAATCCCACATTGCACTTTGTACCCTGAGTTATTTGTTATTTTGTTATTTTGAATTAAGCACAAAGCTACACAATGGGCTATCTGTGCTCTGCCCACCACGGGTATCGAAACCCGGATTTTAGCGTGTAAGTCCGCAGACATACCGCTGAGCCACTGGGGGGCTTGAACCCTGAGATCTATTCAATTGATGCAATATTTTTTGCTTCGGCTTGTTTTTAAATTAAAGTAACAAATTATATAATTAGTCAGAGGTTTGAATTTGCTGTTTTTAACGCAGTTTTCCTTATAATTTTATTTAACTTCATTAAGATGTAATTATTTTTACTAACATATATATAGTATGGAACAAAGAGGGCACGTGACCACAGATTACCAACAGCTTAGCAGAGCTATCTTGTTACCTCCAAGATGTTAGAGTATGATTCTTTTGTTAAATTCAGATATATTCCTTTATTTTAAGTTTATTTTAATTAAAATAATTTGTACAAAAATGATTACATCTAATTAGATTATTTTTATAACCAGAAACGTGTTTTTTGTATTTATAGCGAATATAAATTTTAATATAATCATGGAGGATTTGTGTTTCATGACTTAAAACATAAATTATGTTTAAAATTATTATTTTACTTTTATATGTGAAATATTTCCTTTCCGCAAGAACACAGTAATACCCTAGATCTTTAAAGTTGCTTATATAATACCCGCTGATTTGAGGAAAGATATTTAGAGTTATATGACTTTAACTGATTTTTAACTGCGCCTTCTATACAAGCTAGCATAAAAGTTTAACATAATTTCGAAAAAACTACACCAATCAAAGCTAATTCCTTTTTATTAATTAAATAAATTATTTTTCGCTTCAGTTGAAGAAACAAGAAGGGACGATTCTTACGCTGAAGTCGCAGAACAGACGACTGCAAACTAGACTGAAAAATGGTGAAATCTGCGTAAATAGAATGTTCTTATAATGATATTATAGGTAACAATTACTCACTGAATTTTTACAATAATTAATCATTTATACTATGAACAGTATTATTTCGAGGTGCAAGAACTGTTCTTTACAAACATTAGATAACATATTTTCCTTTAACTCATTTTCACCCTTAACTATGTTGCCGCATTTATATGGAGTTGTAATGGAAACTTTCCATTACTAACTTAGCTTAGCTATTGAAAACACAGAAAATAAAAATAAAACACAAATTAACATTGATCGAACACTACTCGTTCATCATAAGCAACACTGTAGGAGTTGAAATACTTGGCAGTCAATAGGTTAAGTTGTCAATGTACCCAATACGTATTAGGGTTTGCTAAAAACTACAATCAAAATCTCAAGAATAAAATGATGCAGGAGATGCGAGTGAATGGATGCTTTTTGTATGATTTGTATTTAAATCTGTGTGCATCACTTTGGAAATTCATTAAATGATTTTATTTGACAGTAAAGGAACACCTACTTTGTATTATTTTGTAATATTGGTGTATTTTCTGACAATAGAGAGAAAGTCAACAGAAGAGTTAATCACCAGCACGAGGTAGAGGGCTATGAATTTTGAGAGTATGTATGCTCAGCACTTTCACGTACAAAATACATGAGCACAGCGTTACTGAGAGGTTCAGAAAGAAATGTGTTTCCTATAGTCTGTTGAAGGTCTAACTCGTTCGTCAGTTATACCTTTATTTCACATGTACGTAATTTATTCACACCATTTTTAACAGGTGAAATGCCTTCTGGTTAATAAGAGGATAAACTCGATTCGTAACTTAGTCTAAAGATATAATTTGAAAAAGTGACAAAATTACGTAAGAGGAAACAGTGAATTTTGAGATTGTTAGATAAGATTAATCTATTGGGTCTTCTCGAAAATCCACATGGATTGTTGTTTTTGTTACAGTTTATTTCAGAACTTTATCTTGTTCTTCCGTTAGAAGGGTAACTATCAATGACATTGCAACCAAAAACTCAATAATGTTATTAGAAGAAAGCACAATACCAGACAAGAGAATGAATAAATTTGGTAAATTTTAATTAACAAAGGGCTATATCGTGAAAAGGTAAACTATCAAGAAATATGGCTCGCTTCTAGGTCTTAAGAGATAACTTTAAGATGTCAAACTTTACATGAGTTAACAGTTAACAGTTAACTGTTAACAGTGCTCTCTTATACATAATTCTTTCTAGATATTCTTATAATAGCTGAATATTTGTTCGGTTGTACTCAGAGCGTCTTTTAAACCTAAATAAGTTCAGTAGTTCTAAATACCCATGTGATCATTCACTGAGAGGTTTTAATTTTCCTTACACATGGGCAGATTTCCTACAAATCAGATAACATGTTTCGTATTTGAAAAGAGTATAATCAGTACAAAGTGCAATAACTTTATAGAAGTCTAGCCCTAATAGAGAGGAATAAAAAGCCGATATATATATTACAGAATTAAATGTAATTACAACCTAAAGGCAAAGATCAGGATTTTCTAGAAGGGTTCTTCTTCTCTATTGGCCAAATGATGACACCCTTCCAGTAATCACATACATACATATAGTTACTCTTAGCGTTTACACTCTGAACACAAAGTATGTATTTGTTGAATGTCAAGTATTACTGCAGTTTATTCATTTTGGAAATGCACATATATGCTGTTGTACAATAATACTGTATTGTGTAGTATTTGGTGTGTTTCCAGAATGGTACAGGTTATGCTAAACGAATAAAAATGTATACTCTTATTTCGCTAATGTTTCATTGTATTCTCTCTACCAATTAAGAAAAAAAAATGTTCCCTATGTTCACGTTTCTCTTCCAATGTGTTTTACTCATCGTCTTTCATGAGATGTCAACGGCTACCGACTAATCGTTATTGTAATTAAAAGAAAAAGGCTGTTGTGTAAATGTTTAGAACCCGTACGTTTCTGCAAAACTTCTCACGTTATTCAGAATATTTATAAAATACGTTAAAAAACAAAAATTTCTAATTGGTCAATTTTACATTATGGATGCAGAAATATTCTGTTGAATTTCTAACGTTTTCAAATAAACGCTTTATGTAATAAGAATAAAATAGTTTTGAAGTTATCCGTAATAATTATAAATTTATTGATTTAGTGTGTATGTGTGTTTTTACAGTAAAGCCACATCGGGTTATCTGCTGAGCCCACCAAGGTGAATCGAACCCCTGATTTTAGCCTTGTAAATATTGATTTAGAGACAAAGGAAAGTAGCATAGTTGAAGCTTCATATTTTTACTAATGGTTGATTACTCCGCCTCCCGTTAATACAGTGACTTTGTTTGTTTGTTTGTTTTGGAATTTCGCACAAAACTACTCGAGGGCTATCTGTGCTAGCCGTCCCTAATTTAGCAGTGTAAAACTAGAGGGAAGGCAGCTAGTCATCACCACCCACCGCCAACTCTTGGGCTACTCTTTTACCAACGAATAGTGGGATTGACCGTCACATTATACGCCCCCACGGCTGGGAGGGCGAGCATGTTTAGCGCGACGCGGGCGCGAACCCGCAACCCTCGGATTACGAATCACACGCCTTACGAGCTTGTCCATGCCAGGCTCAATACAGTGACATGTCGACGGATTTCCGACATTTAAATCTAGGGTTCGACCCACCTTCGGTGGGTTCAGCAGACAGCTCGATGTGAATTTACTATAAGAAAAGCTCACCCACAGAACAATCCGTGAAGATATGTGGTTTTCAAATTTCAGTATATAAATGGTATGTTTAAAGTGATGAGTTGCTTCAGATATAACAAAAATGTAAATCAAAATGCGTATATATTTTGTGCACGTGTGCTACTCGCTAATGATTTGGCCTGGCATGGCCGAGCGCGTTAATGCGTGCACTCGTAATCCGAGGGTCGCGGGTTCGCGCCCGCGTCGCGCTAAACATGCTCGCCCTCCCAGCCGTGGGGGTGTATAATGTGACGGTCAATCCCACTATTCGTTGGTAAAAGAGTAGCCCAAGAGTTGGCGGTGGGTGGTGATGACTAGCTGCCTTCCCTCTAGTCTTACACTGCTAAATTAGGGACGGCTAGCACAGATAGCCCTCGAGTAGCTTTGTGCGAAATTCCAAAAAAACAAACAAACGCTAATGATTTTTTTTTATTATAATGCTTATAAATAAATATAACACGTACAAAATTACAAGCAAAAAAATCTTTCTATAATTAAATAATAAACCATGGTATTTAACACTACAATTATAATAAAAATAAATATGATATAACCAGCTTCAAAATATTTGATCGTAGAACGACTGAATCGTAAAAATATTTTATTACTCGTTTGAACATACTATACTTTGGAAAATTTCGCAGAAAGCGTTTTATTCCTTGCCTAAACACATTAGATTTGTGTAATTTCAATGGAAGTGTTTTATTCCTTCGCTAAATACACCACGATCCATAAGATTTCATTGAAAGTGTTTTTGTATCCACTATAGATATCATGAGAAGGAGGTCTTTCATTTTATTGAAAGACTAATAGCAATGTTTTTTTCATCTTCTGTGAAATGTAAGGACAAAGTGACTGAATTAATAAAATGTATTATCATAATTTGTAACAAGAAAAATATGGAACTTCTATTAATTGTAAAAAAAATGTTATGCAACACAAAATATCTTATCTAATACAAATTCACAATAAAGATAAAACGATTAATTTCACCAAATATAATATTTATATGTTCTTTTACTCTCTTTTGGACGTTCGTAAAAATGTCATAACTTGAACAGCTGATTAGAAACTTAGTCTTGTTACTAAAATTTTGGTTTCGTTTCTTTTTATTGTTTGTATATCAAACATTTAGAAGGTTAATTATTTCACAATATGCAGCGGTTTTTCTTCCAGCACAAAGTTATAAACTGGACTTTCTGCATTCCAATCACAGCTCGGAATCGAACCCCGAATATAGCTTGTAAGTCCTTAAGCCTACTAATTACAAATCGATGAAGTTTACATGTAACTATTCACTATTTTATTGAGCCGACTGAAGCCTAGTGTTTAACGTACTCAGACTATGAATCTGAGGATTTATGATATGCAATCTCCTGTTGCCAAAAACCTGCTTTGTACTGCATAAATTTGGTGAAAACCCACTGCTGGACCAGGCTATAGCAACCTAGAAGTTTATGGAGGATGTCGTTGACTGGTTATGTTCCTTCTAGTTTATTGGTTGAAATAAGCAAAGAAGTTTCACAAGTAGCTTTTGTGTACTTTTACAGAAAACAAAATAGACTTAATAATTGCTTTCTAGAACCTTAATTTACTTTTTTTTTCTCGAATCTGTGTTGTTTTTAAATACATATATATGTGTTATTAATATTTAAAGTTATTTGGAATTTTGACTCCTTTGAAAGAAAAAAATATTATAAACATTTGTTGTGTAAGAATGAATGTTACTGTTTGAACAGAACTACACAAAGAGCTTATTGTGTTCTGCGCAACACGAGAATCGAAACCACTATTCTAGCGTTGTAAGTTCGTGGACATGCCACTGGGACAAGGAAGAATGGAAATTTCTCATTTCACACATTGCATCGTCAGGACGAAATAATGTATATAAATATAAAAAACGTAAATTTATTATCGGGAAAAAAATAATTGATGAATCCAATTACTCTGGCTCGGCGTGGCCGGGTGAATAAGACACTCGACTCGCAATCCGAGGGTACGGATTCGAATCTCTCCCACACCAAACATGCTCGCTCTTTCATGTGCGGGGGTATTTTAATGTGACGGTCAATCCCACTATTCGTTGGCAAAAGAATAACCCAAGAGTTGGGGATGGGTGGTGATGACTAGCTGCCTTCCCTCTAGTCTTATGCTGCTAAATTACGGACGGCTAGTGCAGATAGCACTTGTGTAGCTTTGCACAAAATTCAAAAGCCAAAGCAATTACTCTATGTACACATACATACACACAAACACTTTAAGTAAGTGCAAAAAATTTTGTTACTAGGCACTGTAGTGCTTAGTATGTGGGGATGGACTGAGCAAAATATGGCGGCCTCATTCAGTCTATTTCTCTATGATACTTACGAATAACTGCTAAAGTTGATACATAGCATTATTTGAGCACATAACTGCCACTATAGAGTATTTCACAGTTTGAATAACAGCACTAATATTTTGTCCTTCTATCGCACGTAATTTTGTGGGGGAATAATAAAAAGGAAAATTACCACTTAGCAATGCATAGATTATTTACATATTTCATAAGGCTCTCTATATGCACAAAGGTATGTCTGCAGACTTGTACTGCTAGAAATCTGGTTTGGATAACTCTGGTTGGCAGAGCACAGATAGCTCTTTGTCTCGCATTTCATAAATAATAGTTTTGTTTTTGGTCACTATATAATAGCACAATTTATTTTAATTTAATAAGTGTTTGCCACTTTTCATTGCTTAAGCATGATATTTGCTAAAATAATCTTGGTAAAAAGAAAAAGAAAAAACAACCTAAATTAATATTCAGGGTATCAAGGAGGCCAAGTATTTTTGCAACTGGCAGATTTGTGCATGTGCTATTGATGTCTGAGTTTAAAAACACCAATTTCTTGATTGTCAAAACAATACAGTAAAGGACAAGTACGTAAGGCCCGGTATGGCCAGGTGGTTAAGACACTCGACTTGTAATCTGACCAATTACACCAAACATCTTCGTTCTTTCAGCCATTTCGACGTTATAATGTTACGGTCAATCCACTCTTAGATGGTAAAACAGTAGTTTAAGAGTTGGCGGTTGACAGTGAGGACTATATGCCTTCCCTCTTGTCTTACACTGCTAAATTTGGGAAGGATAGCGCAGATAGCTCTCGTGTATCTTTGCGCGAAATTCCAAAACAATCCAATCAATTCAGTTTGTGTGTTTGTATGTTTTTATTTAAGCTACCACTCAAACACTGGGTGGCCTTAGCTGTTTTTATATCTCCAAAGAGCGATAAAAGTTTGCTCACTGAAATACTTCGACTTATGTTTAGGTCTCTCTACTTCATTCCTAGCACTCGTAGATAATCGTAAAACAAGACTGTTACTTAAATTTTTTTATTTTTTTCAAATCCTTTGGACAACAAATGTATTTGGGGAGATACACTAGGTCCCCTGCTGGAACAGTGGTGATTCTTCGTATTTACAATGCCGAAATTAAAGTTAAATTCTCCTCGGTGGGCACAACAGACAGCTAGCTTAAGTGGCTTTGATATAAGAAGCGCACACAAGATGCACTGGATACTGTGGGTGTGATCCTTAAAACATCTAATATATTCTCTTCAAAAAAAAACACAGAAGGCAAAATTTTAGACACATTGTTAACAAGTTTATTCGTGGTCGTTCTGTATGACACATGTGAAATTTTGCTCATTCACTGCTGAACATCCAAAGTCTGCAAACGCGAAGTCCACACTCACTAGTTGAAGTTTAACGTCACTCAACGTCAATAACGAGTATGACCCCCATGACCATCAATAACTGCTTGCCATCTCCTGCCCATGGAAGCGATGAGATGACGAATCACATCCTGTGGAATGACTGTCCACTCAGCCTGCAAAGCTGCTGCAAGCTGAGGTAGAGTCTGCGGTTGAGGTTGTCGCCGTCGCAGTCGTCGGTCCAACTCGTCCCAAAAATGTTCGATGGAGTTTAAATTAAATCTGGTGAGCTGGAGGGCCAGGGAAGAACGTTGATGTTGTGGTGTCTCAAGAAGACAGTGGTGAGTCAGGCTGTGTGAGGACGGGCGTTGTCATGTTGAAAAACGTCGTTGACGTTCACCATGATGGGTTGCACATGGAGCCTAAGAATCTCGTCGACGATTGCTTACGGTCTGATTGGAAATCCTACGCAGCCCTGGTATGGTTGAGGCAGTTGACATTGAAGTGGTGGTCTTATCCCGAGGGTGACGTAACCGGATGTAGCGATCTTGTGCGGGCGTGGTCACACGAGGTCTGCTGGATCGTGGACGGTCACAAGTTGATCCATGTTGTTGGTGACGATTCCATAGCATTGTGATAGTATTTGGGTGGACATTCACAGCTTTTGCAACATCTGATCGAGATTCGCTTGCTTCCAATCGACCAATGGCGTTGTTGCGTTGTGCTTTAGTCAGTCTTAGCGTAACTGTATTGCGTGTCGGTGGCCTAACACTGAGCTATGGAAACCGAGAACCCATCACTTTTATAGGGATTTTGCACATGTTACACTTGCAGAACATGCAGATCTCTCAAACAAATCCATTGGACACAAATGCGTTTTGGCGAAAAATCCGTTGTTTTCTTCCGTTTTCAAAGTGCACAACTTTTATTGTCATTTTGGTTTGACAATCAGTGCCTTAACACGTGTAACATCACATAACAAAATAAAAAAATCCCTTTTGCATTTCTTTTTGAAGAGTATATTTCATTGTTTTCTGAAAAATGTGCCGTTTATTAACGTTATTGATCCTACAGCAAAGAAAACTGTTTTCATTCGCAGTTTTTTAAATACCATAATACCAATAAAAGTAAGCGATTTAAACTATTCAGTTGACCTTTAAGTTTTATCAGCTGCTCCTGCAATACAGCCCGAAACTGCGAAACGAATTTTTTTTACGATAATGGAATACAAACCATGTTACTCTTGGTCCTATAGTTTTTTGTTTAATCAAGTATGTTGGATAATAATATAGTATAAAAAATTGTAACTAGGAATTTCTGAAATATCACGAGAAACTTCTCGCACACAAGATGGTAATTTTCTGAACATTCATACATATTTGATTCTGTCATGAAATAACAGTCTAGAAGAAATATAATTTCGTAAGCACTGCCTAAAAAGAAAAACAAAAAATACATTTTAATTTCTATTTAACAAGATCTAGATTCACTGTCAATTATTGCTTGATTATACTCGACCATACTCTATATGTTTCTCAGGCGGATTTGAATGACGACTTCCACGTGCAAGCATTATCTCTCTTAGAATAGTTCATAATAAGAGTTGTATGTGTACCTGTAGTACTCAAAACAACAACAAAAAAGGTTCAGTACAGATAGCTACCTACTGTTTGAGAAACAATTTCTAGATATCATCCATACGTGATGATCATTTGGTTTGACGCCACAGTCATTGAAGCACCCGCTGCTGAAAATGATGCATTTGATATCAACGAACACTTGGAAATATGGATAGTGCTGATATATGGCACAATCAAAGTTTATCTTTAAACTTGGAGAACTAGTGTTAACGTGAAGAAAGAGGACAATAGTCTTCAATAAATACAAGGATTTACTTAAATGATTGTCACGCATTACAATTTTAAACAGCCAAATACTGAGTAAAATTGTAATTTAGATTGAGAAATTAAATAAATTGTTATCTGCCAACAAGATTGAAAACTTATAATACGCAGTTTCTTTTCCGATACGAATATATTTTACTATACAAACAATAACATGATTTACATTAATGTTCTGTGTACAAAAGTTTTACTGCTTGCAAAACAATATCGAGTCTTCTTTCTGATCTAGAACTTCCTTATCGAAAGTTCACAATGAGCGAATTAATTTCGAGTTGATGTAGGTATAATTCACTTAACATGGAGCTCACTAGCTCTGCATTCTTTGCTTATCACGCGTCGAGTTTTTCCCTACTAAAGGTATATAATATGTTCATAAATTACTAATATCCGATGTGAATCCACTTAGGTTAAATGGTTTGTTATGTTCGAAATTTATAAACTTTGCTGGACAAATATTTGAAATTCCCAATTGATACGCCTTAATCGCAGTTATATCTTCATGGTTATACAATACCAATTACAGCAAAACAATAATATATACCGTCACTTGGCGCGTCTTGTTGGTTACATTTATAGGAATTACGAGGTTCTAGTTACTTCGGACTGCACAACAATAAAGACGATACACTAATGTTTACATACACTCATATATTGCTGATTCTTATACTCAAGAATTTTCTATAACTCTAGTTAATCGTCGGTAATTTTACAATGCAGATTTAACAGTATAAGTTAGATTTTTTTATAATACACATCGATGTTAAAATAGATAAAAAATAATAAATCCGTCACATTTCCTTCGTTTAAGAATTAAAAATTGGTGTTAACAATTTTTAGCTTCGATATTATGCACATATACATTGCTGTCAAATTGTAAGACTTCAATAATCATTATAGTACATAAAACAATCAATGCAAATTACCTTATGACAATAAAATTACGTAGCATGTGAAAGTGCATCAGCAACACCTTCGACATAAAGTATCTTACAATGATAAACTCCAATTTAAGTTTTCTGTTTTTGTCCTTCATTTGATTCAAAACCGTCAACACAGTGTGAATGACAATTGGTTGTGATGCCGTAACGTACACATTGAAATGTTCTGAAGATAACACTAAAGCCAATGCATCTTTTTTACTGTAAAATAAATCTTTTGGTGAAATTAAACTTTATATAAGATAGCGATCAAGGTGTTCAATATTTTTGTCGTTTGATTGTAATGAATAGCACCACCATCAAAATCACTGGTATCAACAGTTATTGTGAAAGACTTATCAAAGTCAGGTACCATCAATAGAGTGTAAATGAAAAATAAAGATTTGACCTTTTTTAAAGAAGATTGACATATTTCAGTCCAACTGAACTCTCGACTTTTCTTCAGTAGATTTTTAATGGTAGTGATGTCAAAAATATTTTTACAAAACTTCCTGTAATAACCAGCCATTTCCAAGATCTCATAAAACTTTTCCTATCTGTAGCAGTTAGATAATTCACAATGCAATCAAGTTCTCAATTTGATGTTGCATTTATCTCTGATATTTCCGAATGTACTAGTGTCTGCGTCAAATCAACTGTCATTAGTATCAGGAGAACACTCAACATCTAAGTTATTTTTGGATGAATCTCGGTTGTGGTAAGTGCTTCAAAATATTGATATGACACAATTTGGTGGCCTATCGATGATCAGGTGTTTTTACAACATAGCCCCTATCATTAACTTTTTGAACAAGTTAAAGGAACCTTGACATTCAGCTTTGAGTGGATGTACCATAGTGAGTCGCAATACTTAACCCTTGTCACAAGAACGGAACTTACACTTGAGGTCACAAGTTTTTCATTTTAACTTCGATTGTTATCAAACTCACAAGTGGGTAAGTCTGGACTGAAGTAGGTAAGTGCATTTCTTTCGAGTCATTTTCCAACTACTGTTCCTTCATTAACTTCAATGAACCAAACGATCTAAACCACTCCTGAACTCACGATTAGCAACTAATAATATATTAATTCATTCCTTCTCGTTATCAAGAGAGTTGGCTCACATTTCTCAAGGTAAAAGGAGATCTTATGATTTTGGATGAAACACACTAGATTTGATTTGCTTAACAATGCCTTGGACATTATTTGGGCCAAAATATTTCATAAAAGGATGACTTCAGGAAATCGAGTGAATGTACACACGACAGTCGACAATTACTGGTTCCCTAATCGTCTTTTTGGTAAAACTCCAACACAATCAAGTTAAGTTACATGATTTGTAATATTCGAAACCTATAATGTTTCTGGCCAAATATATGATATTCTCAGTTAATAACCATTAATCAGTTATAACTTCCAAGATTTATAGTGTATCAACTAGAGTAAAAGCAATACACACACACACACGCAGTGTCTTGACGCGTCACATTGGTTATAATGTAAAAATTTAGTATCGTATTTTCCAAACACCTTTGTAGCCCCGCGACTCTCCAATCCACACTATGAACGGAGATTTTTCCGAAATAAAAAACGATAAAATGAAATCTCTTTATAATTCATCATGCTATTAACAACACGTTTAACTGGCAACAGTTTCGATCGAGGAATGTTAAAGTAGTGACCACATCAAATGTTATGAAAAAAACCAATAATGTACAAAATACAACAAAGATATTTAATTTTTTATTGATTGATTATTGTCTAGTTCACGTTTTTCAACATTTCAAGACGAAAATAAATTCTTATACGTAATAGAAAATACATCACATGGCCAAAAGTATGTGGACACCCAACCATCACACCCATATGCACTTATTAAACATCTCATTCCAAAACCTTGGGGATTAATATAGAGTTGGTCCTCCCTTTGCTACTATAACAGCTTCCACTCTTCGGGGAAAGCTTTTCACTAGATTTTGGAACATGGCTGCGGGGATTCGCTCCTATTAAGCCACAAAAGCATTAGTGAGGTCGGGCGAGAAAGCTTGGCTCGCAGTCGAAGTTCCAATTCATCCCAAAGGTGTTCGATGGGATTGAGGTCAGTCAAGTTCTTCCATACCAACATCGGGTAAACCATGTCTTTATTGAACTTGCTTTGTGCACAGGGACATTGCCATGACGAAACAAAAAAGGGGCTTTCCCCAAAGTTGTAAACACACAATTCTCTAGAATGTCATTGTATGCTGTAGCATTAAGATTTCCCTTCACTAGAACTAAAAAGCCTAGCCTAAACCATGAAAAACAGCCCCATACCATTATTCCTTCTCCACCAAACTTTACAGTTGGTATTATGCAGTCAGGCAGGTGGCGTTCGCCTGACATCCGCCAAACCCAGATTTGTCCTTTAGACTGTCAGGTAGTAAAGATAGATTCACCACTCCAGAGGACATGTTTCCACTGCTCCAGAATCCAATGGCAGTGTGCTTTACATGACGCCAGTCGACACTTGGCATTGCGCATGGTGGTCTTATGCTTCTGTGCTGCTGCTCTGCCATTGAAACCCATTTCATGAAGCTCCCAACAAACACTTCTGCTGACGTTGTTTCCAGAGACAGTTTGGAACTCGATAGTGTTGCAACTGTGGACAGACAACTTTTATGCATTTCATCATTCGGCAGTCCCATTATGTGAGCTTGTGTGGCTGAGCTGTTGTTGCTTCTAGAAATTGCCATGTTACAATAACACTTAAAGTTGACCGAGCAGCTATAGCAGGGCAGAAACGTGACGAGTGACTTGTTGAAAATGTGGCATCCTATGACAGCGCCACGTTGAAAGTCACTGATTTTTCAGTACGACACACTCTACTGCAAAAGTTTGTTTATGGAGATTGCATGGCTGTATGTTTTATTTTATGAACCTGTTAGCAACGGGCGTGGCTGAAATAGCCGAACCCACAAAACAGAAGCAGTGTCTACATACTTCTGGCCATTTAATGTACAAGTCAATAACAAATGTGTTGACTTGTGTTAATTTGGTGGCTATTCTACCTAGTATACCACCTTGTTAAAAGTTGTCTGTACAGCATTGTAATTTTTTCAAAATGCCTTATGAGACATGTTTTTCTACGAGTGTAAGACTTTTGATACACAATATTGTTGGGGGTAAAATGTCCTATTTTATATTTTAAAAAATACGACGGAGAAAAAGATGGACCCAAATATTCTTTTATTACATACAGGCAGGAGTCTAAAAACTGATATACAAAACATTTTACTTCTGGAGACCTCTCATTTGTTAAATAAAAATATTAGTGCACTTACTCAAGTAACAACATATGCCTCTTTTACTACTCAAGGCACTGATGAATTTTATTTCAACGTTTCACCATTAAAAAAAACAATTTAATGTTTTCTTCTTTAGGCTTAGTTACATACAAAAGAATGACTCACTAAAATTGACTTCTGATGCTCTCTTTAAAAAAAAGCTTAAAAATTAGGCATGAAAGGTCAAACACCTTTCTAATAGTTTAGCAACTGTCACCATAAGAAAAAAAACTTTTCTATGCCATTATCAGTTATTAATACTAACTTTTGTCAAACACAAATAAACTTGTTAATATCGCATCAAGGAGAGAAAACGTGAGAATTTTCTAATTCAAATTTTATAATCACATTCTATTAACCTAGTAATGATTAAAAAAGTACAGATATTACATATAACCTGCAATAAACCTCTGGAGGGAGTTAACTTTATTTCAAGGGATATCTTATGTAGCACATAAAGTAAGGCAATGACAAAGAACCTGACAAGTGTAGACACACTAACATTTAAAAAATGCTACTCCAAGACATTCAATCATTTTAAAGTTACACTTCCCCAATTATTAAGATTTTTATAATGCATGTGTTTCACTGAAATTAAGTACTTAACAAGTTCAGAAGAATTAACCTAATTTTTACATAATATACTTCATATCATGAATCTCATATTTCAAGTGTCCTATAAACATCTTAATATAAAAACAGTTCATGTATTCCAGACATTTATGAGATTATGCTTTTTGTTACATTTAACATGGAAAATATGCAAGTTAGAGGATCTATTTAATGTAGAAGAATACACTGTGAGGATTACCCTCTAAAGTTTTATTACATTCTGAAAATCAAAACTCCTTTGAATGTAACATTTACAATATTGTGTACAATAATGTTTCTGTAGTTTCTTAATGATACTGTTAAAAGAAACCATCTGAAAAGAAAACAGCTGAGTAATACAGTTTACATGTACAATTCAACTCTTACCTCTTTTTTTTCATTTACAAAATCATTTTCTTCAATTAAACAAAGTTTACATGTAAATAAGTCAACATCATGCTAAAATTTCTATGTCTTCTTCTTCCTCCAGAAGCCCTGGTGTACTTAAAGAAAGGATTTCTTCCCGTATAAAAAGACCGCTTTTTCGTTCTTTCAAACGTTGCCGGTGTTCTTTTCTTTGTTTTTGTTTCCATGCCTTTTGAAATTTTCTTCTCTCTTTTGCTTCTTTCTGTTCAGAAATAAGAAATAATATTAATAATAATAACGAAGGGAATGTTCCTGGATATAGTCAAGGAAAAAAAAAAAAAAACACTTTAAAAATTGCTACATATTTTAATTCACAATAATATATAAAAAACCCAGAGCAAAAAACATTTAACTAAAGTGTTGACGTAAATACTGCACCTGTTTTCAATTTCTATAATTAACAAGCTTTTATTTTCTAAACAAAAGTACTTAACTATACCATGCAGAAAATAAAATTACATGTATTGATTACTAAACATTTATAGAATCCAATACTAATATATCATCTAAACTTCACAAAATGTATGGTTATTTGAATGTGAGTACTTCTGTACAAGTGTCTTACATTTAAAAGGATTATTATTACAATGAAATATCTAAATTGCAATTTTTTTACCATTAAAGTACTTGAGAATAAACATTCCTTTATTTATACAACACAAAAGTTTATAAAAAATAATTATCTCACTAGGTGTAAGTCAGCAAATAAGGTAAATCTACTAAAATATTTTTTGAAGCTGGTTGGCCTTCGTTAAAATTTTCATCAGAAGATTAATCTGATTTTTAGAGAAAAAGACCATTATATTAAAATATGCATGTTTTTAATCACTTCCTTGGTAAAACCCACAAACCTTTGAAATGCTCTGTGTAGATGTTGAACACTGGGAAATACTAGTACTGTGGTCAGAAGTTACTGAAGGGACATTTGACGAGCACGGAATATCTAGTGCATACTTTCTAACATGTTCACGCAGTCTTTGTAGTTTAGTGTCATTTAAGCATCCAAGATCTGTGGTAGATCAAACAAGAATTTCCTACACTAACACTGCTAATCAATATACAGAATTCATATAAACTAACACTTCAACAACTGTGAGCCAATTAAAATGCAATCTGACAGAATTTTTATTAAACAGAAAAAAATGTTATAAAAAACAAACAGCTATTATCTAGACTGTACAATGATACTTGCCTGGACTGTATTGATTGATCTGGACTTGTTTTAACAATGAGTACTTCAGAACAAAACATAACACAACTTTTATATGTTGTAAATATTTGCTTTATATCTGAGTTTTTAAATTTTAATCCATGGAACACAAGTATCCTTGATATGTTAAGCCTCTCCTGTCACCTATGTGATGATGGATCAAATTATTACAATTTTATAACAAAGAATAATTCATAACTATTATTTTTACTGACCACTTGATTACATACTTTACAGATGGGTTTTTTTTTATCAACTGGTACCAAATAGTTTCATATAAATCCATGAAAAAAATCCCAAAAAAACTAAATGATAGGCATGCACAAGTAACAGTAAAACTAACTACAAAATTATTTTGTGAATGTCATAAAAAATAAATATCAGTTCAAAACCTTTAATGTGTCATGAACAAAAGGAACAGAGTGTAACCCTAGTAATTTACCAAACCAAAATAAATGTTTATAAATTGAGTGATTTATCTTACCTATCACAAATTCTGTATCAGTAGGAGAAACCACAGCTCGTGGGTCAATAATACGGATCACCTCTAATTGTTCTCGCAGTCCCATCTTATGACTTATAATATTAGTCAGAGCTTCAATTGTAGCAAGTTGTTCTTCAGCTGACATTCGAGACCTTAAATACATACACTCATTTTTGCAATCTACATAAATATCATATGGTTTGATAAACTAATTTTTCCAAAATTACTGAATTTAACTCAAATTCATATAAAGCAAATAATCAATAATGACATACTGATATAAACATTTTGTACAAGCAGTGTACTTGCTATGATTCTAAAACAATATAAAATTCTGATACAGTAAAACATGTCTAAGGTGGAATTGCAAGACACCAGGAAAAATTTCTGGATTAAACATAGTCAACATGTATTTCCTTAATTATATGTAATTTTTCAGCAAAACATTATACTTGCTTGACTGAAGGAAAGTAAGACATTTGTGAATAAAGTTACTTTACTGTTTATGCTATATTTATTAGAATAAGAACAAAAACAGACATTTCAAATATACACAAGTACACACAATCTTAATCAAATTTCTTTGAAGTGTCCAATTTCAACTGTTTCATTTTTTCTAATGGGTTTTCTTATTCAGTTAAAAGAGAACACCAATTCTATAGCCTTTTCCTGAAGTTCATTTTTCCCCCTTCGTTTTTGCATACAATTTGATAGTGCTAATATAAAACTTAACACTTATGATGAAGTAGGAAATTCTATTTCTTCATATCTTTTAAAATTAGGGAGGATAGGAATTTATTTTTCTAAGAATTATTTAAAGAATAGAATTTTGTACTTAAAAGACAAATATATTTATACAAATCACGAATCTAATTTAACTGCAAAAATAATGATGGCAGAAAAAGAACAGAAAATTTAACTAATACTTACTGTAACAAAATATTCAAGAATTTATTAATATTTAAACAAATTATTAATCAAACAAGAATTTAATATCTAAAGAAATTAATATTTAATCAAAAACATTTTTTCTGCCTTATTCAGGGTTTAATCTTACTTGTTGATAGATGAGGTACGTGAAAGTTTTACATCCGCATTATGCAGGTTCCGCTACATAGAGGGCCTCTTACAAGAGAAATTTTAAGATAATGCTGCAAAATTGATATTTCTATCTTGTACAGGTTTCTGCCCTAAGAAGTTTTCAGCTTAGACAGGTTTTACTGTATTTACTAAGCAAACATTCTAATGATACTATAATTGTAAAATAACAAGGTAGGATGTTATTCAAAAATATCTTGCAAATTTTCTACAATTTTTTTTCTTTAGAAATTTAGAATTTATTAGTTATCAAAATCATGTTCAGAATACACCTAGTTCAGAAGAAAACTATCATCACAAAGCCAACACCTGGTTTCATCCACCGAATGCTGGATGCCTGCTAGCAGTTGATATTAAATATTTGAGATGGAAAATGTTTAATAATCAGGCACCAATGTTTCACAATTGCTGTATTAATTCTTTACATATTTCATGCTAATGGAATCTTCAAAAAATTATATGATACAGTATCCTCACCAAATTATTTGACTTCAATGTAAACCATATTTCATTAATTTTTTTTTAATTTGAATTTCAACCATTTCAAGAAAGTTCATTAGTGCTTGTTTACCACAACTTTGAAGATGACAGAAGAGGTTTAGGAGATCTGGAACATTTTAAGTGAGATACAGGGGAACATGGTAAGTCCCTATTGACATCACAACTGTCATTAGACACACTAGAATCAAGTTCAGATGCAGGCAGTTCATTTGTCCAATCAAAGGTTTCCCAGTCAAGTTCACCTACAACAATACAAGTTTATTATATCAGATGCGTGAAAGATGTTTACACATACTAAAAGCATAACAGATACTAAGTGAATGACAGAAAGCCAACTGATTAACTCATAAATG
Source organism: Carcinoscorpius rotundicauda (assembly GCA_011833715.1). Lineage (NCBI taxonomy): Eukaryota > Metazoa > Arthropoda > Merostomata > Xiphosura > Limulidae > Carcinoscorpius > Carcinoscorpius rotundicauda. The sequence goes on along the minus strand of CM022399.1, from coordinate 50,827,075 downwards.
AACTTTGAAGGAAATAAACTGCATATGCATAATACATATTTAAACATATCACAGCAATTAATCACAGAAATAATGAATAATCTACTTTCAGAAATTATAATTATAAACAGTCTTAGACATCACTTACAATGTTATCCTCTAAGTATATTAAAACCATCATGTCAAACACCTGAATTAGATATTTCTATAAATTTTCCTCAATTCCAAAATATTTTTAGAAAGAGCAAATGTCTTCAATCTTGAAGTCAAAATTGTTTTGAGCAGATTCCATTACTCAGTTTACTTTTCTGAACCCAAAAACTGAATACTCTTTGAATGATTTTAGTTTTAAGTTATCACAAAGGCATTTTTATATATAGCCTAATACACTTCACTTAAATTCCTGATATCTGCTAAACTGTCATTCTGCACACCACATGAACTTCTTAATAAAAATATAAACATAACATGAGCACTTAAATTTCTTTGGATTCCCTTAAATTAAATGATGTTTGCAATACTGAACCTGTCAATGTTCTATTGACAGATAAAATGGAAATAAATTTAGAAAATTAGTAAAATGTATATTACATAACATAGGGATAAGCAATAACCAAGAAAACAGGGGTTTCAATGTGATGGCACAGCAGCCAAAACTTACCTGTGATGGAGGGTTCTCCAAGTATGTTTGCAGGAAGTAGCAAATCAGAACTATTCAGTGATTGTAAATCAGTAAAACAGCTGTCGATATGTATGTCTAAAGGAAAACAGGGTTCTCCAGCATCAGAATTCCCAGAGCTTGGGGTGCAGACAGGGCTGTTGGAACGACTGGAGATGTTTTCTTTGTTCCTGATATAAGAAATTTCAGCACCCCAATAAAATTACAAAGGATAGAAATATAAACTAAGTAAAATAAACTTAGTCTTAATTTCTTTTGAAAACTGTTCTCTCTTGTAAGATTATAATTTATAAGCATAGTTAAAAGAAATGGATGGTCAAGAATTTAACATCTCGATGAAAACACTTAAAAAAAATAAATTGTGTTAGTGGTTGCTTTTATTTTTGTATTTACCAAAGTAAACTTTATTGTTAAGCCTAATTTTTTCTTTAAAAATTCCTAGGCACATCTTACAACCAATTCTTTAAACTTGATACATATTTTCTGAAGGTGAAACATTTTATACAAATGAATGCCTACTTAATGAAGTCAAAATCTAATTCAGATACATGTAGATCTTCAAAAACTTGACAGTCCAGTGAAGAAAAGCTGCTAAAGTCTCGTGTGAGAAATGGATCCAAATTGTAAGGACTGGAAAAAAAACAAAAAACACTGCATTATCATTACACATTTTTTTCACACATAGACAAAAACAATGAATGTAAAAACTTAAAACGACTCCTGCTGACAATAATTGAAGTGCATATTCCTTTCAGAAAAAAAAACAAAACTTGGAGTACTGAGTGTATCTGAAAATTACTAAGTGCAGCAGTAACATTTTGCAAAAAAAGTAATTTAACTAATTATGACTAATTTATTTCAAAAGATTAAATTTGGCACAGGATTAATTTAGCAATTTAAATCATTACATGTAGTCATAATAATCACAAATAACATTACAATGTTTTATATTTAGAAAAGATGTGTAATAATTTACATTATAATCATAATTAAAAGGTTAACAGCAGTTTCCCAAGTCAAAATTTATAAATCTAGAGCTTCACAGTGTAATAGTAAGTGTATTTAAGAGGATCAGAGAGAAATTTCAGTAAATTATGCCATAGCTTTTCAAAATACTGTTATAGCAAAAAGGGTCAGAGACAGATCACTAGCAAACAAATCTAACCAACTCCAAACCTACCCAATATGGTTTTGAATATTAACATTACTTGCTTTCAAGTGAGAAGTCTTGGTAGTAATAAATGAAATAATGCTGTTTCTGATAGGGCCCAGAGAGAAGACAGAGGACAGAGTTGAACAATGTGCTTCTACCAGGTTGTCAAGATGAAAAGCTTACTTGACAAGTAAAACTAGTAGATCTTCCAATGACTTTTCTGAAGTTTTAGATGCATAGTACAATTTAAATCATCAATATGATGAGACATTAGGTCTATTGACAGATAATTAAAGCCCCAAAGAATTCTGATTAAGCTTCACAATTTTAAAACATGTCTTGGCAGGAATAAGGCTCCACCTTATTCTAAGAATGTTATCAAATTTTCTCAAACTGACTTTTCTTCAACAAAAATAGTTCAAAGGAAGTGTGTTCAGCTGCCACCCCAAGAAGATGAAGTTTGGAATTTCTGCTTCTCCATTAATAAATTCCCCATCCCCCATTTATTCTTGTTTTTATGTATACATAAAAAAAAATGTTAAAACCAAATGTCTGTTGCAACTGTCTTGAGTTTTTTAACCCATCACATCATACCGTACTAAATTAAAATATAGAATCTACCCAACACTATTCAAAATATGTTACAATAAAGCATAAAGGAATAGAAGTTTATGGGTAGAATAACATCTGTTAACAGGCAATTAACAATTCTTTATTTAATGCATATGTGAAAAGCAGTAATTCTAAGTAATGTGAATTAGTGTCTGTAAATCTTCCAAAATGTTATCCTTGAAATGCATCTTGTTTTCTTTGAAGATTGAGAAATTTTAATTAATATGCATATGAAGTTATAAAAATTATATTCCTTTAGACTAACTTGTAGAATTAATTACAATATCATCTTTGAATAATTTATAATTAATAAAGATGAATGTTTAACAATTGCATAAGAGTAGATTAATTCATGGTCTTACAGTGGTTAAAAAATATGTTTTAGATGATTTAAATAATTTCTTAGTTTATATTCTAGCTTGTCAATATTGGTAATTTTTACAGACTTGGTATTTTGACATCAGAAACATTTAATTTTAAACTTTTGCATTAAAGACACCAAGTAACTAAAATCTATATTTAGATGTGTTCTTGTAATATATACTTTTAAATTAACTCGAATGTAATATTAGTTTGATTACAATCTACAATCAAATTCTCAATACAAGTAAACAATCAAAATATGACCTTTGACTCAACCTATCGTGAAAGTGTTAATGTTAATTCTGCTAATAATATGACAATTAAAAATACATAAATTTTGTTTTTTTAACTGTGAAAATTTCTAGTCCAATTTATAAAAATCTTTGGGTTTTGACAGATAGAATACAGACATGTTAACTGTATGGATGTGTATTACAAATGATAACTACAATTTTTGCATTTCACAGGAGATATGTGCTAAGAATGAATACAATCCAATATTATTCAAATAACCTGATTGTCACATTATGTTACACATATTGACTAAGTTCCAGTGACCTCCTACCAATGTGTATTAGTTGCTGTCACCATCAATGAGCCCAGTGATATGACATACAATTTTGCCTATGGTATCATTATTATAAATATTTTATTGAAATCAACTGAAGTAAATGCAACAGTAAATCATTTTCAGCTAACAGGTATATTAACTGTCACTTTAATTCCAGAAGTTCAATAAGATTCCATTTTTAAAAAGTAAAAAGTGTCACTGTTACTTGTTGCATATATCCTATACAATGTTCAAACCTCTAAGAAACCATAAATAAAGAGAAGAAAAAACAAACAGTCCCAGTGGACACAACCATTCATAGTATCCAGCTTGTGGAGACTGATTTTCTCTCTCACCACATTTGCTCTTCATCTACTTAGATTTTAAGTTAACGTAACACACTTCTGAGGGAATAATATCATAGATGGCATTAACTAACTGTCAAAATACGAGTGATTAAAAATAAATGTGAAAGATATTCACCCCCTTTTAATTTGGGTTAAGTTAGAACATACAACAGAAAAATAGTGATTATACCAAGAGAAGAAACAAAATACTGATTTATTGCCTTACACCAAAATTGTTAGGTGTGTTAATATAGCACTTAAAAGCAATATGAACATTCACTTCACCACAATGTTTTTTATTATATTAGCTCATCTACAGTACAATCAAATATGCAGTATTTAGAATATGATAAATGTTCAATGTTAAAAGGAAGCCAAAGTAAAAGCAACACAAATATGAATTCCAAAGTTGTCTGCTAAAGTTACATAACTGCTGGTTAGCAAGCTTTTCTCACAATTTGTGGGTCATGGAATTAAATTCTCCTTGCAAAAAATGCTTGCCTTTTCAGACATTGAGCATTATAATGCGAGCCATTGGTAAAAAAAAAAGCATAAGATTTGGCAAAGGGTACTATTGACTAGCTATTTTCCCTCTAGCTTTCAATACTAAATTAAGGATAGCTACCAGGAAAAGAGATGAGCACCACCAGAACAATTTGCCTAAGAATCACTGACAATGCCTCAATGGTTGTATATAGCCTTAAAACACAAAAAGCATGGCAATATTATTTTCTAATTCATATATTAACATTTAGCCTTAACGATGCTTTGGGAATATTCAGATCCACACTTTTCTTGTTTTGGCAATAGGTTGTGACAAGGTATATTACAAAACACTTCAAGAACATTTTCAATCTAATGATACAGTTCCTACATTCCTATTGAACTATAACAGTTTTCAGTTTTACTATTTATCACAAAAATAATTTCTTCCTATAATAAATCCTTCATAATACTTAACATTAGAAACACTGAAACTCAATAAAGTCCTGATCAGGAGTTTAAACAGTAGTAGTGGGTTCTTAAAGTTGTGTCAAATCAAAAATATTTTTAATTGGGGATAGCAGGTTCTCAGAAGGCACAGATAAAGCTCTGATATAGTCAATATTTAAACAAGTCAACAGCAATTTACTAAGAATATTGTATGTAAATACAATTTATTATATGTTATTACTATTCAAGCTCTTGCAAAATAACAAATATTCCTCCAGTGTAAAATGGCTAGTTTAGCATTTATTGGAGCAAAGCAACTGAGCTATCTGCACCAAACACTTGATAAAAAAAATTAAAATAACTGAAATATGTAAAAAGAAATCATGCTAAAATGAAACTGTGATTTTCAAATTAAAATTTTAAAAAGACCAATGGCCCTTAAAAATTTAAAAATAACTGACGTGGACAGTGTCACCATCGCCAATGACAATGTTCAACATCAAGGATGAACCAATGGTAAATATATGTTTAAAATTGTGCTGTTGCTCTCAGTAATTATGATGGCATGACAGTAAAATGTGGGCTTTTTGTGACCCAAATGTCATAAAAACCACACATTGGGGATGATAATTAGCCATGTTGGCACTGACTGATCAGTGGATACACAAATTTATCCAACTGCACCTGAATACAAAAGCTAACAGGAACAATGGCAGACCATCTATTCTAAAATGCATGGCCCACCGAGGAAAGAAAACATAACCCTAGGTAAGATGCTGTGGTATGGATCAAAGTTTTGAAGCATTGAGTAAAGACAGTTGCAGAAAGTATAGAGGAAGTTCGGGAGACTTTAGAGTACAAACTCTATACTGTAGAAGTGCAAAGCCAAAGCCCTTAGTGGTGAACAGAGTTCAACATCTTCAAGGCAGAGGTTCAGTTTTGAACAAATAAAGGCATGATAGAGTTTTAGCATAGAACATTGATTCTCTCCCTAAGAGGTGGAATAGAGAACACAAAGGACGTTCAGTGCTCTTGTACACGTGACACATAACTGCTTGATGAGTGGAATAAAAGTCAGCTTATAGTCAAAGATAAGCCTAAGAACTTTGCCTTAGGTACCATGGGAAGCACTTCTTTAAGATGAAGCTCAGTGTCTGGATGAATAACCCATTGAGGACAGAGGTGCATGCAATCAGTTTTGGAGTAAGGAAAGGCAAAATTGATTGCTGTTGCCTGCTTCAGTAAGTGAATGAGGGCAGTCTGTACCTGCAATTCAATAAACCTCATGATTGACAACTGATACTAAATGTGGAAGTCATGAACAGAGAGACCATTTGCAACTGTAGGGAGTTATCCACTGATGGCATTAATCTTTATAAATGAAAAGTGTAACACTCAACACACAGCCCTAAAGGACTCCCAAGTTCCTGTTGTAAAGAACAGGAAATTGTCAAACCCACACAGACTTGGAATCACCTGTTCATTAAAAAATGTTTAATAAAAATGAGTAAATGGCCATGCAAGATGCTATACTTCCACACAGCATCACAAGTTTTCTCAAGATCAAAAAATACAGAAACAAAATTTCACTTGAGAAAGTATTCCATAATTGGCATTTCAAGTCTAATCAGGTGGTCCATGGTGGAGAGTTGTCATCAGAATCTACACTGAGTGGGTGAGAGAAGGTTGTTTGGTTTCAGGAACCAAAGAAGACAAGCATTAACCATCCTCTTTAAGATCTTAGTTCTCAAAGCAATAGGTAGGGCTGTGATGATTACGGACTTTTATAACAGGTTAATCTTTGCCTCATAACCAGTTAATCATCACAGCCCTATGAATTTGCACGTGACGGCCGCACCGAACGTTAATGAAAACTCTGAAGGCTTTCAACAACAACAACGAAAATTCAACCAAAGAAAAAAGCAAGCAGTTCATAAAATCACATAGGCAAACATATCAATGTCAAGGTCAAATAATGGAATATTTACACGCAAGTGTCAATAATCATATTGTTTTCTCTCGTTTATTTTTCTCTGAAAAATTTTTAGATTAACCAGTTAAGAGCAGTAACCAAACCGTAACCGGTTAATACTGTAATTGTCACAGCCCTAGCAACTGGACAGTACTTTAAAGGAATCTTGGGATCCTTCCCAGGCTAAGAAAAAGGGGGTAAAATAATATGGTGCCAAGCATCAGTAAAAACGACCTCCTGTCAGATCTGGTTAAATACAACCAAAAGAATAACAAGAGAGGCAGGAGAGAGATGGCATAGCATTTCATAATTAATATCAGATCCAACTGATGTACTACCAGAAGACCAATGAAGAGCAAGTTTGAGTTCCACTAGTGTAAAGGGTAGATTATAGTTGTAGAGATGATCAGTCCAAGTATTGATAGCTCAAAAGGTGAGGAATGAAGCAGAAGTGCTAGATGCACAAGAAAAGCTTTTGCTGAGACTACTGGCAATGCTCTGGGCATCAGCAACTTCCTGGCCATCAGAGATCAAAATCTAAAGTGGGGCAGTGGTATACTGTCCACTAACCTTTCACATATTGTGCCATATGACTTTGGAACTGGTGGTATAAGAGGTGCATTTTATCTAAGATTCCTTCTTGCTTTGACATCTGATTTCCTGAGCACATGCATGGGCCTGCTGAGATGCAATGTGATTTAAAAGTGTGCAAGCCTGTTTTTGAGCTTTCCATGCCATATTGCAGGTAGGATTCCATCAAGGATGATGATACTGTGAGAAGCGTGTAGAGATTTTAGGAATACACTGAACGGCTGCCTGAACAATACAGTCAAACACTGCTACCACGCAGTTGTCTATTGTCTATTGGTAGTTTACAAACAATAGCAGGATCATGTACTGAAAGAGCAGCGAAAAAGAGCCAGTTGGCTTAGTCCAACTTCCACTGAGGCACGTGTCATTGATCATGCAAGTTCTCTCTCAAAATGACAGTGCCCCATACGTTACTGTCAACGTATATAATCCAAAACCTACAGTCTTAATTTCAGTTTACCATTACTACTGTAGTTAGTAATGGTGCATTACCAATGATAATTTCAGCTAACAGTAAAACCAGTTAATAATAATACTAATAGTATCCAAGTTTAATGATAAGAAAATGTTAATAATATTGCATAAATTTAATACTTGTTTACAATTCAGTCTTTATAGAAGTTATTCTATCACTCTATCTTTGGATTTAAATGTTTCCGTGCACTATAAAATCACTGATACCCATATTTAAATAAATCAAACAGTAACTTAAATAAGACTAACACTAACAGCCATATGGTTCTACCAAACTCTTAAGCCTAATATTACTAGTAACAATGCAGCTTACCTTGTACTCAACAAACTGGATTCTATCATTTTTTTTCTACATTAAGAACAATTCAATTACAATTAATCTTGAAGCAAAACTATACAATGATAAAACTTAACAATTCTCTGAATGAACAACTCGCATGAATCCTTGAGAAGATTTTCTTATCTACCGGTGAAATAAACATTTGACACAAAACACGTTTACCATATCTTTACAACGTGGATTGCTCGATTAGAAATTACACCTACGGTAAAAGTCATGTCAAAAAAAAAAAGATTGGTCTTTACAAGTAATTTCTTTTTACGCTAATGCAAACGTATTTTAGAGTGTTTTTTTTTTTCAAAATTTTAGGTGATATTTTTTCTTGATGGTTAATCATTAAACCCTAAAGATATAATCCATAGATTCTTTTAAATAAATTATTAGCCAATTAAAAATAGGATAGAAAAATATGACCGCGAAAACCACAGTAAACTTTCGCCACGTGATCGTTTCCACATGAGAAGTAAAAATATAACGAATAAATATTTCAAACTAATATAAAATAAAAAGTAATGACCTTACGAGCAATTATATATAATAATAATACAAAACAGAAAGAAAAACTTAACTTATGATGAAATTAAAGATATGCCTTTTTACATGAAATATTTTAGGACAGCCCAGTATAACCCATTGATTGCTTTTCAGCGAAAACCTACACAATGGGCTATCTGCACCTTTCTCTCAGTAGGCAAATGAGCGTTTTAAATCCATAAAATTACTGCTAGTGGTTAGCAAAGCGAAATGTAAATCTGAGATTTTATGGTATGCTTCTCGATACAGCAAAAAAGAAAAAAAAAATGCCCTCCCTACTTTCAGGCTGAGGATGCGTTGTAAGAAAGACAATTAACCCATATTATTCGGTCTGACAAAAATATTGGCAGTGAACGATGCTGACTAACTGCCTTAACTCTAATGTTCTATTAGGAACAACTAACGCAGATAGTCCTCACGCAGCTTTGTGTGAAATTCAACAAACAAACAAACAAAAGCGATATATTGTTTATAATCATTACTATTAATAAGACACCGATAAACTTTTAACCAATTAACCATATCACATAATATTGTTGAATACAAGTTTTAAATGTGAATATATTTTAAAATTAGCTGCAATTCATAAACTCTATACCTCAGATGTTATTGAAGCGAAGGTCTTTCTTTCTTTACAGATTCTTTTAATTCATCAGGTGAAAATAATTCAACATCCATTCCAGTAATAATCGTAAATTATTTTACTTCTTCATTTAACGCGATTACAAATTTGAAAATGGTTGTAACTTGTATGATTGAGTTTCCATGCAAGCTACTTGTACAATAAAAACGTAAACAAAAATTAATTTGTTTGTTCAACGTAGCGCAAAAGCAAACACTGGCAACAGCTTTCTTTTGTAAGTTAACTCTCTTTTATCTCAACTGCACCCTCCTCCCAATGGTACAGCAGTATGACCGCGGACCTACAATGCAAGAAACCAGATTTCAATAACCGTGGTGGACAGAATACAGATAGCCCATTGTGTAATGTTGTGCTTAACTTCAAACAAACATACTAGGCTAAAAGCATATTTTTTTATTATTTTACTTGAGTATTGTTATGTCTTCATAGGAGTATAATCTGTTCTCAAAGAACGATCAGTTGAATTGATATTTGATGGTGAGCTGATTAAGGGAGATGAATAAAGAAACTTTCATATTTCTTGAACAATTTTCGATAACATTAGAGCAGCGCTATGAATTATTGCATTATCATCTTGAAAGAACTATTGCCCATCAGAGTTGAGATACATCATTATGAGAATTAACGTAATTAACCACTGTATTCACGAACTCTCAACGTCCTTCTAAAGAAATGAGCATCTGCCACAAAATACATCCCCACACCTTTACACCACCTCCATCTAGTTACAGTAGAGGAATAACACATTCGCTGTGATTTTATTTGTGTTTTTTCTAAAACCATTAGAAAAAAGTGAGAAATGCAACACATGAGACCACATCACACACTTTCGATCATCCATTTCCAACGATTTACTTTCTGAGAACAATTGAAGTTCTTTTTTCTGCTTGCATTTAATGTAAGAAGGTTTTGAAATGTTAATTGACTATTAAACAAAACGTTTGCAATATAATCAACATTAGAGATACTCTAATCATGATCGACGTTGAAAACAGTTTGATGTCTGTTTCACTTTTATGCTTTTTTCTTTGATTCTCCTTTTGGTTTGTTACTAAAGGATTGGTGATAGTCACTGTTTATAGACACTGAGAATGGAAGTTTTTAAGTAGCCAATCACAAAACTTTCCTGCAAGACATGCACCTATTATCGTGCCTTTTTTGAATAAGAAAGATTGGTGTTACCCATTATCTTGAAGAAAAAAATATAGCTATATCTTTGTATTTGTAGGATTTACAGGAACTTCAGCAATTAGAGAACGATAAACGCAGTAAACGAAACAAGCTGTAAAAATTATTCATATTGGAGAAAATAGCTACAACACATTTGCATGTCCTTTTCGGTCTCGCGTTATGAACATAATATTAGACTGAAGAGGACACATGAATGTATTAATATTAGTTCTCCAATATCAAGACTTCTGTCAGTTTGTTTTGTTTACTGTGTGTTTTTGTTGTTTTCTAACTGTTACTCAGAGCATTTTGTTATTTTATGATGAACTCAAGCAGTCATTCTGAATATGCAAATAAATAGAGTATTATATAAATATGCGTGTGGTTTGAACAAGTCATATGCGGTAAACAGTGTGGTTTAGTATTTTATAAGAAATCTTTGTAAAACATGTGACAAGATAGAATTGTTTGTTTCTTTGGAATTAAGCACAAAGCTAAACAATGGGCTATCTGTGCTCTGCCCACTATGGGTATCGAAATAAAGTTTCTAGTAGTGCGAGTCCATAGACATACCACTGTGTCACTGGTGGACCATAAGTTAAAACGCTAAGTAAAAAAGTTTTTCAGGTACATTTTGTGTTATGTAAATTAAGACTATGAGAAACAGTGTGTTCAATTTCTCTAAAAGCACAAGTGTGAGCCATTTGTTTATAGTTCTATCGTTTTGTGCATTGGTTATCATTCTTAGGCCCTCAGTGGCACTACGGTATGTCTGCAAACTTACAATACTAGAAATCGGTTATAAATACCCCCAATGGGCAGAGCACAGATAGCCCATCGTGAAGCTTTGTGCTTAACTTCAAAGAAACAAACAATCATTCTCATTGTTCTCATTGCTTTCTCGGTGCAACTTTGCAAAATGGGTTATCTGTATTCTGTCCACTGCGTGGAATTGAATCTCAATGTTCTGCGTTCATAATTTTACTGCTGAGGGAGATACTTGCCCGGAGGGGTCTCTCGATGTCAACACAGATTATTAATTTAATATACGTATATATATGTATAAGGGAAACTAGGGTGTGTGTGTTTTATGTTAAAGCGTTCACCTGTCCGGTAACGGAGTAGAAAGAGAGGTCGAGACTCCCAGAGGAAGCAGAAACCTCTATCTCTTACCCCTAAATTCATTTATGATGTTCCGAACTTGAATTGAGTTTTTGGACCTAACAAATAACCCATTGTAAAAAAAACAACAGATATGACAGTTGGAAAGATAACATATATTAATGTTAAAAACAGACATGTAAGTGGTTATTAAACTGATTATTCTCACTTTTGTTTTTGTTCTCATTTTTTATCGAAACTTGGTGTCTACTGCAACAAAATAGGCCAATACTGCTGCTCTAATTACAAATATTTTCCGAAAAAACATGCTATAAACTCTTCTAGTTTCCAACAGTGGTTAGTTGTTTGTCTAAATTTTCTGAATCCATTTTGTTCTTCTGGTAATTTTGATGTTATCTCCAAGAATGTGAAGAGTTTGTTACTGATTATTCTCCCAAGAATTTTGCCTACACAGCTGGTCAGGCTGATTGGTCGGTAGCAATTAGGTTTATTTGCTGGCTTTCCTTCCTTATGGAACATTAATATATTAGTAAGCTTCCAAGGAACTGGTATGTATTCTGAGGATAGTGATAAGTTAAAAAGTGCTTTTAGGTGATGAAACAATTTCGGAGTGCCCTTTTTTAGGAGGATGGCTTGTATCTCATCTTCACTCGGGGATTTGTTTTTTGTGCTTTTCATTGCTTCGTGTACTTGATCTATCGATATTTCTTTCGTTAGGATCGTGTCTTCGTAGTTTATTATGCGTTGTATTTGTCTCAGATGTACTTGCTTTGAAAATTGATTCAAATTGTTCTTTATTGTTTAGTATATAATTTGTGACTTTGTTGTAAAAATACGCATACGAAGACTATTTACGTTAGATGTCCCTAATTTAGCAGTGAAAGATCGGGGGAAGGCAGCTAGTCATCACAACTAACTATTATTTTACCAGTGAAAAGTGGATTGATCGTCCCATTATAACACCCCGCGACTAAAAGGGCGAGCAAGTGTAGTGAGACATGGATTTGAGCCTGGAACCTCACACTGTGATTTATGCACTCTAGCTATACGGCCATGACCTTTAACCTATAACCGTGGAAACATTTAACACATGCTTATGACCTTGTGACAGCTGGTTAATACAGGTGTGGTTAGTATGGGTAGTATCACTTTTACCAAAATAAAGCAGAGGACATACTAGTTGTCCTGAGATACATTTTAAACATTTTTACTTTAAGTGGGTTCTTCGTCATTACGAACACAGATATGATTAACTATATGCAAAAACTGCATGGAAGTTTAAAAGCAATTTTCTGAATATACTAGAGTAAATATATATTTTAACACTAGTTACGAATAGAGTGAGCAGGTTTAATAAATGAATGACTGAGGCAAATTTGTTTTAGTGAGAGTGAACTGAAATGTTTGAAATATCTATACAGATATTTAGGGTTTTTCAAAGTATATTCCTGAGACGTTCTGGTGATTTAAAAATGTATGCAAAAATGCCTAAAACATATGAACTTATTTTTAAAACATTTCCTGGCAATTTTATGCTTTTGGATTATTACTTTGTGGGAGAATTTTATGTTCAAGTGACGACAGGTTAACTTGAGAGCCATTTTAGTCTGTTTCAATTCGTCTTTACTTATTTGTAAATGAAAAGCCACCTCGTGAATTAAAACAAGTTTGCAGTATATGGGCAACCCTTTAATACGTTTCACAATACCAATTATTTTAGTGGTTTCCAGTTACGACAAGTCTCGAATATTTTCGTTAATTTCATTATCGCGCGCGATAATATTATAGATATAGGTAGGTACATGAGCATGGCTTATACGTATTAGATAAAATTTCTGAAGAAATGGATAAATTAGTGTCCCGGAGTATTTTTGGGACTTTGGGACCAAAAGTTCAAAATCGGGACGTTTGGTCACCTAGTTAAGAAATAGCGAAAATATATATGTAAAAACGGCTGATATGGAATGAAAAAATTCTTTGTAGAGGAGCAAACAACGTTTCGACCTTCTTCGGTTATTGTCAGGTTTACAAAACTGGCTCTCTTTCTCTTTATATGAGAATATTTCACACCCATATATGAAAATTAATTTAAAATACAAAATAATAACGATATAAACACATAATTTGAAGACAAGTACATGTTTACAATAATCAGTTTGTTGTAGACATGGATCGCTAGAGAATCTCTCAATACGGTGAGAAAATGCTAACAGCCTACATAACAAATACATGAATTTATCCGTTTTTACATATTACTTTGTACCTCTTTCCTTACACGTGATAAGTGACATTGTAAATTTTGATTTAGCGTTGGTTTTCTTTTCTGACTCTGACAAATTACATACCCCTTAGTCCTCTATCATACTTGTAGTTGTACAACAGAACACAAGATCGTGTATCATGATGCAAGTACAACTACAATGTTTAATTACCAGTACGGACACAATACCGGCTTTGTAACTATAACGAAACTGAATGCGCAAGTTGTTCAATTACCATAAATGTATATTTTTACACAGTTTTTCAGAGATATTGAAACCTATTAAAACACTGAAAGAACTGGAAGTACAATGAAATGTATAATAATATTAATAACAGAAAACACAAGAAAGCGCAAAGTTAATTTGATTTCATTATAATTTGTTGTTGTTTTTAATTTTGCGCAAATCTACTCGAGGAATATCAGCGCTAGTCGTTCATAATTTTGTAATATAAGACTAGAGTTAAGGCAGCTACTCATCACCACCCACAGCCAACTCTTGGGCTACTCTTTTACCAACGAAAAGTGAGATTGACTGTCACATTATAATGCTCCCATGGCTGTAAAGGTGAGCATGTTTGGTGCGACAGGGATGCAAACACGCGACCCTCAGATTACGAGTCGCACGTCTTATACTACACGGCCATGCCGGGCCATGTTGGTCTGATAAAAACGAGCCGTTTTTTCATGTAGAATTATCAACTACTTCTTCCTGCATCCAGGTGAAAAAATTACAGTACCATATTACTGCCAACAAATTGATAAAATGCATTGAAAATTAACCACAAAACAACCATAATTAGTAAACAGCATGGATCTATTTTGCTTCGAAATAACACCAGATCCAATACCTCATAAATCACCACTTCAAAACTGAGAGAATTGAAATATGCGTTTTTGGAGCATCCACCATACTCACCTGACCTGTCTCCAACTGATTATCATCTTTTCTTGCTTTTGGAGCTGATTTTCTTTTTTAGAAAACATTTAGGATTCAGGAAAGCATTATCGAAGCTTTTGAAGAGTTTATTGTCTCCAAAACAGCGGAGTTTTATAAAGAATATTTTCATTAGTTTCCAGATGGAAGAAAACCGTTTCAGCAAATGGAGCATATTTTGATTAATAAAACTGGTGTTTGTTAAAAAATATGGCTTTTTAATTTTGTCCTACACAACCGCTCATTTCATATGAAATGAACTAATATGAAATACAATTGTTAGTACATTGGAAACAGTAAATCTAAAACCTTTTATAACTTTCCTATAATTTATCAACTCGAAAATAAAAAAAGGTTAAGTAATCAAAAGATAAAACCAGTTTTATTGGTTTTGATCAATAATCAGAGAATTGGCTTGAAAAAATAGAAATGTGTCTAGTATCTTGTTGATAGTTTTGTTCATTGGTTATTAACCGAAAATTTACATAATGGTCTTACAGTGTAAGACCAAGACGAAGGAAGCTAATCATCACCATTCACCGTCAACTCTTAGGCTACTATTTTAACAACGAATAGTGAGATTGACCATCACATTATAACCCTCCCCCCACGGCTGAAAGTGCGAGAACGTTTGGTACGAAGGGATTTCGAATCCGCGATCCTCAGATTATGAGTCGAGTGCCGTAATCACCGAGCTATGCTGGGCCCATAATGGGCTATCTGCAAAACTTGATGTTTAATATTTTAAACCCTCTGACTTACCCCTGAGTCACTGAAGGTTGTAGCATAGGGATAAAAAATGAAAAGTTGAACTCCTATGTTGTTAATTTTCAAGACAAGTTGTTGTTGTTGTTGTTTTCTTAACCATAAAGGGCTATCTGTGATCTGCCCGGTTTCTTGTGTTGTAAGTCCGCAAGCATGCCACTGTACCGCATCACAATAAGAAAACAAAATTACTTTGAAAAATGAATAGACTATATTTTTCGCAAATATTTAGTGTTTTACGAAATCGTAGTAGTCGTGTTTTAAACTGCAATTTAAATCTAGCAATTTAACGATATTTGATAAAATATCTTCAGAATAAGACAGACGTAGGATTATTAATATGCTAATAATTTGTTACAAATAAGGTTAAGTACAACACGTGGCATTTCAAATAAGATTAAGTACAACACGTGGCTCTTTAAATAAAGTTAAGTACAACACGTGACTCTCAAAATAAAGTTAAGTACAACACGTGACTCTTCAAATAAAGTTAAGTACAACACGTGACTCTTCAAATAAAGTTAAGTACAACACGTGACTCTTCAAATAAAGTTAAATACAGCACGTGACTCTTCATTTTCTAAAGAATTGAAAAAGTTTGTTAGACTGGTTTTGTCTGAGCTGGTAACTATGGTTTAACCTATGTTATATATCATGTTGAAAATTTATATATGAGATCAATTCGATGGGAAAAGAACTGAGATTAATAAAACAAGAACATTTCGTTCAAACATGTCATGTTTAAGCCACCTGCTTGATGTTTTAGCCTTTCGAACGCTATATAAAAGAACCAAAGTTTATATTTTCTTGTCCTTTTATCTGATGGAAGACGTTTCATCTTTTCTGTCTTTATTTCTGAGATTTTCAGTGCAAATAACTTAGATGAGCTGTTGATCCGCTCTGTACATCATTAAATAAGATGAAATGTTTCGATAGTGAAAATTTGTTAATCTTTGTTTGTTGTAAGATCTTTTGAATCAACTGTACGTGAAAATGCGCCTTGCATGCTCTGATGGCTATGACACTCGACTCGCAATCTTTTAGTCGCAAGTTCGAATCCCGTCACCGGACAAGATCGTCCGTTCAACCGTGGGGACGTGATAACGTAACATTGAATTCCGTTATTCATTGAGTATAATAAAATTTAGCAGTGGGTGGTGTTGTCTAGTTGCCTTCGCTCTAGTCTTTCTCTTCGAAATTAGGGAGGGCTAGCGCAGATAGTCCTCGGTTGTGCGTGGAATTCCAAGAAATGATAAACAATATGTAGAAGTTATAAAGAACTCTTTCAATATATATATTTTTAACAATAACGAGGCGATAGTGCCATGTGGTGTGCTTTGTTTTGTTAAAGCTAGAAAACATGTCCTGCCAAGCTCCAGTCTCGAATGCAGGGTGGGGAAATCACCTAAAGACCATTGTGGTACAATTAAGTAGAAAATAAACGAAGGTAAATGATCTTAGACCGCAAATAACAGTTCATGATAATAAGATGTTTTAATGTTCAGAACGTTTCAAGGTGGGACGCCCTTTCTTTAGAATACATGCGCACACATGACGATAGGATACATATATATATGCTTGCATGTGCACATAAAGTTATTTATTCCCTTCGGGTGAATGCTGCCAAGCCGATAGATGAGTCCACCTTTGTCTCCTTTATTTTACTTGACTGTAACTGACTAAAGAGGGCTAGTATCCCGAAGGGCTGATGTTTTATTAATGGGCGTTGAAACGTTTAGCAACAGATTTGTTTGGATCACGATTCTAGGTGTTACAGATGTATTCACGAGCTTTTTCACACAACATTCGACCTGTTTTTTTCTACGCATACTTGTTCAAACACCAGGTAATAACGATAAATATTCTCTGTCTTGAGAAAAAAAATACTGTTTTTTTTAGCAATCAGATTAATCTGATTCTAAAAATCATTGATAACCTCTAGTTTTCGAGTTATGATAAATTTATTTAATTTTTTTATACGTCATGAAAATAACGACTTTTTCTTTCATGAATTTGTTCAATAAAAATTGTATTTAACACAATATAATCTGCATGCTTTGATAAGTTTCTTTCGTATCCACAGCATGGACAATAGGAATCAATAGCTTAGTGTTCCCATTGTGCCAAAGAACAGCTTTCAGACTAACTTTAGATGAGTTTATAAAAAGTTTCCATTCTTGAAGATGATGTTCAGAACCTAATTCTTCCATTAGTGTATCAGCAATTGTACAGAAACACAAAATATCTAAAGTGGTGTAGTGAGAAGGAAGACCCTGATGGCGACGTGGGTAAATTGAAACTCTTGTTACTGGATCTGATTGCTGTAAACAAGAAACAAGAAGTTCCCCATGTTACTTTGATAGAGACAAATCACTAATCAAATCACTTAGCTCTTCTTGTTTGAACAGATGAGGTAGCTTATGTTGAGTTGTCACATAAATAGAATTACTAGATGAATGGGATTTTTTTTTACTCCCAATTTACTGGTGGATGTAGCACTGACAGTCCATTGAAGATAAATATCTGGACATTTAGTATATTGTTTAGTTTGCCTGAAACTAAACACTCTAGTGAAAAAATAATAGTCGGTTAGATGATCTTTGGTCTCACATAATACCATGGGAACTACAAATGACGTACTTACTCTCTTTTTATTCAGCCATATTTTCCAGCAAAATGTATAAATTGTCTAACACATGTGCGTAGCCAAATATTTTTCTAGGTCGCCAATTTTATGCTTAAAATAATGGTAGTAAGATACCTTTAACTTGTACGTGGTGTTTTTTCCTTTGTAGAACTGTAAAATATTTTTCACAAACGTAGCAGAAATTATTTGGACAATTTTTGCATTTTCAGGAAATGTTTGCACTGAAGGAAGACAGCACTTCAAGTAATTTTTTAAAAAAATATATTAAAAACTTATTTTTAAGGAACTAAAAATTAAAATATTTTAAAATACAAAGTTTTGCAAAATTTTATTATGTCATGAATATAATACGGGGAAGAAATCAAGCTTTGTTTTGACTGTGCGGGAGTGAGGCGAAGTGATCAACTGAGTAAATGAGAGGCAAATGAAAGATAAGCAAACTAAGTACGTGAGGACTTCATGATTCCTGGGTGGAGAAGAACCGTAGGAATGAAGTAAGAGTAGTGCAGTTCGATATAGTTATATCGAGAACAAACAATACACATGAACAACATATGTGGAATTTTACACCAGTATAATACAGTCAATATACGAAGTTATCAAAAATGTATGCCTTTTATCCATAAAACTGTCCAAATAAACTTCATTTTACGGCATAAATATATTTTTCTGAGTTTATCACAAAAACTAAAATTTTCTGGAGTCGATTCTTCCATTTCTATTTAACATTTATGTCAAAAATGTCGAGTTATATGCTTACTATAATGACATTTCTCCTATGTGTTTATTGTAATGACATTTCTTCCGGAAAGAATATATCGTTGCCCCCAAGTAGCACAGCGGAATGTCTTTGGGCTTACAACGATAAAAACTAGGTTTCGATACCCTTTTTGGGCAGAACACAGACAACCCATTGTATGGCTTTGTGCTTAACCTCAAAACGAATAAACAAGCTGTGTGCCTCCTAAGGCCTCTTGACATGTAAATATATATATATAACATAATAAAAGATGAAATTATTAAAAATAGCTTTAACCTAAACTCTAGGCTACAGAGCACTAGATACATAGATAATAAAAGACGGGGAGAATGTTTTTATCTAAGGAAGTACGACTTGTGCACAAAGTAGGTTTGGAAATACATTATGCTGCGTAATAAACTGTAATAAATTTGATAACAGTTTCGTTCAAAGTTTTTAAACATAATTTTTTGAAATGATATATTTATGTTTGTTTTGAATTCCACGCAAAGCTACACCAGGGTTATTTGCGCTAGCTGTTTTTCATTTAGCAGTGTAAGACTAGAAGGAAGGCCGCTAGTCATGACCACCCACTGCTAACTCTTGGGCTACTCTTTCACCAACAAATATTGGAATGGACCGTAACATTATAACGTTCCCACAGATGAAATGGCAAACATGTTTGGTGCTGAAGGAGATTCGAACCTTGGACCCTTAGTTAATGAGTCGAGTGTCTTAACCACTCTGCCATGCTGGGTCGTATCTTAATGAAATAAGTATGTTGAAAAACTTGTAAGGCATGACGCATTTTGCACGCTTACAGCTATTCAAAATATCATAATAAAAAGTTAGTAGTATATAAATAAATATATACATATTAGAGAAAATTAGTACTGATAAAGTTAAGTGAACAAAATCAAAGGGAAGGATTGCGTTAAAAACGTCAAATCCAAACCTCTGACTAATTGTATTAGTTTTTTTATAACCTAAAAACAAGCCGAAACAAAAAAAACTTAAAAATAATAATAAATTAAGACAACAAATTAAAAAATTAATTAATTAAATATTTTAAAATTTATATTTGATTTTGTGTTAAACATAATAAATAAATATATCATGTTCGAAAATTATGTAGCCCAACTGTTTTCTTGTACTACTACAATTTTATATGGAGGACAGGAGTGGGTACATGGAATGTAAGTATACTCTAACGGTTCACACGTTCAGAAATCAATGTTGAAAAGCACACTTGGTGATGCTGAGCCATATACTTTCTGCTTGTTATAAAATATTCTGGATTTCGTAGTATATCTCTATTTCTAGCTATTGTTTCAGAGATAAAATCACTTTTGTTTTGCCCTTGCAATGTAGAACGTAACAGAATTTAGGAATTTATCACTCAGAGCATAAACTCCTGTTTAAGTTGTTGCTTTAAGAACTTGAATGAATTAATTCACTCTAAAAATACTCCGAATACTGAAGTTATTTCGCATTTTTATTTATTTAACAGCAGTGAGGTCTAATCTAAACATTATTTTAAAAGAAAGTTCGAGAGCTTTATTTCTTTTGAAAGAGAAATGAAGATAAAGTCTTCAGAAGTCTGCATCGTTTATGAATTTATATATTAAAAGGAAATGCGCTTATTAAGCCTGTGATGAACTCTTGCATATCCGGTTATTAATGACATTTTAAATAAAAGTTTTTTTTACATATTATCATATTTTCGTAGCAATAAAAAGATACAAGGTATGCCTCAGAATAATTTTCCACTTAGTGTATGTTTAAAAGTAGGTGTTTGTTTTACTGTATATTGACAGTCATGGTCACAGTGCCACTGAATCTATTATTTATAATATCAAAACACTCATACTACCTGAGATACGTCATATTAAATATAATTATGAATTATATTTGGAAACAGCAACAGAGTTGAGATCACAACAGTTATTAGGTCGAAGAGGACACGATTCCAGCAGTAAAGAGAATGGACGTATTATTGTTCTAAACCAAGTCAAGCAAAATAAACGTGGATTCATCATCAGCTTAAACCATCGTTGTTACATTCTCAACCAAAGGAATTGCCCTAGAATCCAACCGAAAGCTGACCTGATAGGATGCCTTTGAAGGGCGCTGTCTGAGTAAATCAAACACAAGTAGGCACTAAACTAGTACAGCTGAAAAGCTCTTCCCCCCTAACAACAACAATATCAGATGAACCATACGTGACGCACACAGAAATCAGTATGGACACAACACCAAGTGAATCTATATGTCAAACAAGAACAAAAAGAACACTACACCAGTACAGGTCAACAAGGATTTAACACCAACTGTAACGGTATCTGAACTACAACATTAGAGGACGTTAATTACAAATACACACCAATGTGGTCACAACACCAAATGAAACCATACCTGACACAACGCTGTAGGAGATTGAAGTGTGCAGAATATCACTTGAAGTGACAAAGGATTCCATAAGAGTTGTGATGAGATATGAAACATTGGTAGGTGTTTTGATAACATCACCTGCTACAGAAGCTACTACAGATACAAGCACTGTGGACATAAGATTGACGTCACAGAACCTGTGGACTCCATTGTATGCACTAATAGTTTGGAGAACATTAGATGTCTTTATTAGCAATGCAAAAAGTGGGTCTGCTTTTAGCTACATAAACTATAGTACGTTTGGACAGAAAAATCATTCAACGTAATGGAGTATGGATGAAACCATAACTGGAACTAAATCGACCAAGGCTACAACAGACTCTACATCATTGCCATCGTTATTATGCTGTACAATCACCTAAGTCTAGTTATTAATTACTATATTTCGTAAATAGGTGCTAATCTTCAGGGAATCCTTGAAAAAAATTATTTTTGTGTTGGTAGAGGCCTACACCAATTACACTATCTGGGCTCTTGAAAGAATCTCTCTTCACTATTCTGCTGACATCTTCAGAAAAGTCCTGGAGAAAGCTATTTCTCTATTGATATTAGCTTACATCAACTTCACCATCCAGGTACTTCATGTAAAAAAATGGTGTGTTTGGAGGGTTGGATTTCAATAAGTACACCTTCTTTTGTTGTAAGGGTAAGAAATTTATAACAATGAAAGCTCACACTGCTGATTCCTGTTACATAAAAAATAAACCAAAAACAATCGTTAAGTCAAACCACTTTTTGTTTTATGATTAACATAAAATTTCACGAACATAGTCTATAGAAGACGGTAACTCTCAACATGTATATATTTATAATTACGTTTACTTATATAAAGTATGAAGTCTTCCAGTGAGTCAATGGTAACTTTAACTTGAAACGCTAAAGCCTGGAGCTCGATTTATCATGATTGACAGGGCACAGATAGCCTAGTGTGTAAACCTGTGCATACAAATAAAGCAAAGTGTGATTTATTCAAAATATTATTATTTAATATTTCATAATTGTATTTTGGGCGTGAGATAACTTTTTCTGGTGAAGGATGTGAATTTAAACTTTTTTAGACGTAGCTTCTGTTTTAGTATTTCAGACCCATAAAAGATTGAAATCACACCTTTTATTACAATGCTAAAATCCAGAGTTTGATTCCTCGCGATGGACACAGCAATATTGATTTGCTCTAACACAACTAAACCAAATCACACTTTTTAGTGTATAAGTACTAACTGTAACTTAGGATTATTAGTGTTTGTTTGGTTTGCTTTTGAATTTTGGGCAAAGTTACACCAGGGCTATCTGTACTAGCCTTCCCTAATTTATCAGTGTAAGACTAGTGAAGGCAGCTAGTCATCATCACCACTCACCGCTAACTCTTGGACTACTCTTTTACCAGTGAATAATTGCATTGGTCGTTACTTTATTACATCACCACGGCTGAAAAGACGACCATGCTTGGTGTGACGGGGATTCTAACCTGCTGCCCTCATATTACGAGTCCAGTGCCTTAACCAACTGTCCAAGCCGGGCCGACTATTAGTAAAACAATTTTATATTCTGGGTATATTAAAGTCACATTGGAATCTGAGAAGTATCACGCTAGAAATATTTATTTCCAACACTTCACTGGTGCCTTTAGAAATATTTTATGCGGCACACATATTTATTAGTCAAATTTTATTTATCTTGAAGTTATTATTGATTATTAGTATGACCAGCCGCCAGTTTCTGCTAGTAGTGTTCAAATTTTAATGATGTAAACTGTAATGTTTTGTATATTAAAAGTGATATCGTTTACTGACAAAATAACTGGTTTAAGAACTCAATTTTTAGTACTATATTTACAAATTATATCACTAAAGATATAATTAAACCTTGACATACAGTCCTAGTCAATGTTGTGTTTTCGTTGTGAGAAAAGTACTTTTATTTAAAATTATTTTCTGTGATAAGGAAATGGTTGTTGTACGTACCGAATTGATTATTTTTCTGAGTCTGAATACTTGAAGTGATTTTTTATGGACTTTTGTTTCATATGTCATTCGCTAGATAGCGCTACATTATATTTATTATTTCAGTCATCATTTCAGTTCAAAGTTAAACAGAAAAAACAACAAAAAACACACAGAAACAAAAATATATTCCACTTCCGAAGATGTGTTTGCTAAAACATTCTATAAGTTATGCTTATTTTTTGAACGTCACTTATGGCGTTAATCAGAGCTTTGGATCTCCATAAATTCAAATGTAAAATACTCAGGAACTTGAAAAACGTTAATATCATTGAAATATTCATCTTTCTTGATAGTAATGAAAAAGTTATAAATGTAGTACTAATAATGTAACTTACATTTAATATAGTAGCCACATATGTGAACATTGTACATATTTTCATGATCGTATCGGTAACATTTTTTTCAAGCACTTCACATACATAAATCGCACAAATTTTAATTTAATCATAAAATAACTATAAAAATATATGATTTATTAAGATACATAAATCGTGTGTTTTATCACAGTAATAGTTCAAATGTAATAAAACAAACAAGTTTCAGTTTCAACAGTGCTGGTATTAATTTTTTTTACGATGAAAACTAAAGAGAATATCTATCGCTTATATTGTTATTCAACAATGCAACAACTAAAATTACGACTGAGTGACAACGACAATATTTATGGTTTACTGTTAATTCGTAAACCCTCTTTAATAAAGGTAAATCACTCGAACCACACAGTTTTACACATGGTTATAGTAAGAGCTTTTGATTTCAGGCAAGATGATTCACATAGATTTGGAGTAAATCGAGGAGGGGTATGAAATAGTGCGACTTATTCTTCATCCCCCTTTCTTTTCTTAATAGCAATGAATCCAAAATTGATTTCAACTTGGTCGGTAATATACATAAATAACTGTTGCATAACAGAAAATATATATATATACAGACTTCCAAGAGAGAATTCACTACTAAGCCTTAACAACACAAGTCTGTTCGTTGATAATTAAGCACACAGCTACACAGTGAGGTATCTGTGCTCTATTCACCACGGGTATCGAAAGCCTGAATCGAGAGTTATAAGTCCACAGACATACCGCTGTGCCACTCGGGAGCGACAACCTACCCCTTAATAACAAAAGCCTTAATATAATTTGTGATCACTGTCACTTTCATTAGAATTAAAGAAATAAAGAAAGAACGAAACAGTTATGATAGGAAAGATTGCAGCTTCAGTTAATCCCAAAATACACCATTCTAAGTTTCCATCGTAGCTCATAAATTATAGAGAGCTATTTATTAGGAATGCACGTTAAAACGTTTTTCACGCAACACTACTGAAATAGTTAGTGAAAATAAAAAGTGATAGAGTCATAAGGGGTCATGAAGCAGCAGACGATTGAGTGAGTGATTTTAAAAAGTTTGTTTTCCTGGTATAAGTTCAATAGCAGTGGCTTATTAAACATTTTTATTTCAACCTAAAAGTGCAGGTACTTTCATCCCGTGTCTACTGTAAAATATTTCATGGAGATTTATATAATGGATTCCACTTTTATTCACTGTACTATTTACTTAACAAAAGTTTTACTAAACATGTAACTTTAACAAGGAGGTAAAATTATGTTTTTGTAATTCGAATATTGCTTACTTCGTTTTTAACAGACTTTCACTTTTCAGAAACATTTGTAGTATTTTACTTGATGGTTTTGGAGTGAAAATAAATGAACTAAAGATTGATTATTACATCAGTGAAAAGATAATTGTCTGTGATTGGATCTAGACAATGTTTTATTGCTTTTTATAATATTTTGAATGTTATATATAGTTTAATAAATAATTCTGAATATTTATTTGTATATGTAATTTTTCTTTGTGGAGAAACTTTAGTTATGTAAAAATTATGTAAGAAAGAGAAGGTGTCAAGAAATATTTATTTAGCAACACATTTGAATATTAATCTATAAAATAATGTCCTTGAATAACAATGTTATTTTGTGGTCGTTTAGTTCATTCAGTCTGAATACTTAAAAAGTTCTAAATGAGATTGTATAACTGTATCTGTATTAAAACCTTAATCATCAAAGTTATAATAAAACAGATCTTGACAAATTACATAACATTATCTCTCCTCGGTGGACTCGGCAGATAACTCAGTATGGCTTTGCTATAGAAAAACACACACATAACATTGTCGTCTTGTAATTATGGTACTGCTTATCTTACTCTTGGTGGCTATTTTATATCGGTGTAGATTGAAGGTAAGTTAGTTGCTCTACGATTTAATAGTCACGAAATCTCAAATGAGCACTCCAAAATCACGAAGAAATTTGTATTTTATAAGATTTACCATAAAAATACCATACAAAAATGTTTCTAGTCTTGCTTTATAGCGCCCATTTTGTTTTTCTGCTTTTTAAAGATTAAGCTCGACAGCAACAGTCGGTAGATAACAGAAACGGATTCAGCATCTCCAAATTCATTTAAAAACTACCCCAAAATGTCTGAATTTTTAGATTTCATGCCCCTCAGGTAAATCGTAGCTACTCGTAAAAAGTAAAAAATAAGTAAACACTGTGCACATCATCGTCTGAAAGGTTTTAATTCAACGGAATTACTTCACCTGTCAAAGTTCGAATGAAGACGATGTTTCAACCTTGTATCTTGGAGAAAGATCTGAACTAGTAGGTCAAAACGTCATCTCGACAAACCCTCACCAGGTGCACAAAGCACGTTAAAACCTTGCGTATTTTAAAACGATTATATTCTTGATTGACGTGCTTAGTAGTCGATTTACGAGTAACCTTCAGCAGTATAACAAGATAAATATATTATATATGACAAGCTCAAAGTTACAGATGCAGCCTTTACATTCAACATAATATGTGGATGTTTATGTGGCTGAATTTAATGAATATTGAATAATTAAATTCTGGTAAGAGAATAGTAGATATAAATTAAATTATTAAAATCTATTACTGTATAATGGAATCTAAGAATATGATATTCATTTATACTGAATAAATAGTTCATTTTGATAATAGATGTATTACTTACTAAATTTTTCTCTTTTAAAATATAATCCTTCCAATGGCACAACGGCATGTCCGCGGACTTGTACTCCAAGAAACCATGTTTCGGAGCCAGGGTGGACATATTATAGATATCCCTCTATGCTTAACAACAGACATAATATTTAAAACATGCGCAGTATGTGGTACTTTACTTTTTGGAATTTTATTATTTTTTCTTATCAAAACAAACAAAAACAGTGAGTAAATTTATCAGGACTTTCAGTCTAGAAGTTGGGTGCACACATTTAAAAATACCTAAATTAAAATACTGTTATTGGGCGACAATGTTCACATGTGTGTTTCGGCAGAATTCGATAAGTATTAATTTGTTTAATTTTGGTCTAAAAAAATTGCTTCTTTAAATTCTCGAAACTCATATAAAGAGTTAACCTAATTAGTTTAAGGGTAGACGCAATAGCATAAAACTTATTATTTTTATATATTTTGTACGGGAATTAATTAAATTAATAGCATACTTCATTTCCGGTAGGTGGCAACAGCATAGAATATAAAAACTGTTCGGTAAATATTTAAAGTTTCTATTATTGTTAAACTGATTAATGTTCAAGTTTCTACTTACTTTTCTTTCATAATCGCTTTTTATTTTTTATTCAAACCAACAATAATTTTAACTTTCATTCTGATGACTATAAATAAATTTAAAACATCTCTTCTCAACAGAACTCTAAACTCAGAAATTAGATTTATGACACGAACGTTGTCCTTCACATTTTTTTATATTCGTGTAAACACAGCATCTGAGGTTAAGGGTGGCGAATATTCATTTACACCCATGCGAGATTTGTTGTTTTCTGAATCTTTTTAATGTTAGTACCATAACATGTTGAAAGGTGGCAGCAGTATTGCAAGTTGTTTAAAATGCATCGACTTTGTTCAACGATCTCAAATAGGTTCTTAGAAGTGACTATATTTAAACACATTTAAATTAACAATGTAAACATTCTTTTTCGAAAGTGGGCCTTCATTTTTAAAATAATTCAGTGAATCAGTGTATGATGTTTCAATTTCTTTATAATAGACCAGACTTAATACCTCAAAACTTATGATTTAAACAAATGGCTAGGCCTGGCATGGCCGAGCGCATTAAGGCATGCGCTTGTAATCTGAGGGTCGCGGGTTCGTATCCGAGTCGCGCTGAACATGCTCGCCCTCCCAACCTTGGGGGCGTTACAATGTGACGGTCAATCCCACTATTCGTTGGTAAAAGAGTAGCCCAAGAGTTGGCGGTGGGTGGTGATGACTAGCTGCCTTCCCTCTAGTCTTACACTGCTAAATTAGGAACGGTTAACACAGATAGCCCTCGAGTAGCTTTGTGCGAATTTTCAAAACAAATAAACGCTATCTCTATTGTGTCCATCACGCATATCAAAAGCCGATTTTAGTGTTAAAAGTTTTTGGGTTTCAGTCATTAAGAAACCTAAAATTCTAATTTTAAATTTACATTTCGAAACAATTTTAATAGAATTCCAAATTTTAAATCGTACTTAGAAGAATTTTACTATGAAGTTCAAAATTGTAACTTCTATTCAGAAGCGATTTAAATAAAATTCCAACACAAATTAATAATAAAGAACATGATAAATAAAGCTTATAGTTCTTTGTGAAATACGACAGTAGTGTAGCAATATAATGTTCTGTTGAAATTATTTCAATAAAATATTTTTGTCTGCTTAAACAAAAATTAACAACACAATAAATTTCCCATCAGTCATTTTTCTCCTTGTGTTCATATAACTCAGAATCAGTTTCTTTTTTTTTCACTTATGAAATTAGCTAAATAAAACCATCAAAGGTAATCTAATCATCTCCCAAACGTCATTATAACACTTCAAGTTCACCAAACTGTGACATCAATGGATAATAGACATACACTTGGTAACTAAAAGTTTCTAAATTTGAAAGATAACTTTCTTCTTTACCCAAACAAACAAAAACTAAACGTAACTTATTATAATCATAATAAGCCAAATATGTAATTGAGTATTTATTTACATGGAATTATAACACTCTTAAAAGTGTTGTAATACATCTTTCGTTTTGTGAGACCATGAATGTAATATTTTCACTATTTAAATTTAACATATTAAAAGAACAAAACTGCCCGTTTTAACGCGTATATCAATCCACACTGTGGTTTTCTAAAGTCGACTTCTTACCTTAATTGACTAGAAATTAGTACCACAATATGGTCAATGTATTTGTATTCACAAAGCACATTATCAAGAAATTATGATTTGTGAATATTGTATTCACAAGAAGATTCACATGTTTCTACTTAAGTCATAAAAGTAAATAACGTTTGTTTAGGGCTCAAAACCTTCACATTCTTTGTGACGGCGAGTTTCAAATAACAGTAATGATGTACCTAGGTTTATCTCTTTTGTCTAAAATTTACTTTTGGGAAAATCAGTTCTACTGTTTCGCAAATAGATTATTTTTAATTACCTGTGGCACCAGTACATTAAATCCGCGTGTAGCGTATTCATGATGCCATATCTGAACCCTGATAATGGAGAAAAATAATGTTCTCCGTGACGGAAAACAGAGGAAAAACGGGAAAATCGTGACATTTACTGCAAATCTACATGCACACAGAATAAACATTTCGTGAAGCTGATGGTTACACATGACGTAATAAAAATGTTTTTTACACTATCATATAAGCAAGAGTTCCATTATAGTATAATATATTACACACTATCGACGATGATGATTTGACATATAAATGAATGGACGCTGGGTAATTGGTTTTACTTTCAGTACTCTGTCTTTAACACGAAGGTGACACCCTTCATAAAAGACATTTGTTATTCATTGAAAGCCAATAGATTAAATTATCTTCACCACTCAACCGTAGCTATCCTTAAAACAGCGTGTAAGTTTCAGTCTTAAATAAGCAAGAACTAGTAATTTTGTTTTTTCTGCATCCAAGCGATTTATTGCAAGTTTAAGTTACTTGGAAAATACTGAACACGAACTGGTCTATTCAGTTATTAGGGTGATAACTTGTAATACATCAATTTATTATGGTGCAAACGGAATACTGAAAATATCCTGGTCAAATGTGCTGCTAGTATAGGGGTTAATTTTGCTATTAGTACAAAACAGAAAATATGTTGATTCTACGAGTAAGGAGATACAGGATGTATATGTATACCAATCGATTATTTGTAGATTACTGTGTTTCTAGACCACAGAATGCAATATTTTCTACGATTGTTAGTGTCAATATTGTCTGAAATCAGTAACACTATTGATACCAAGCATTAACTGGTCTTTCGTGAGAGCTAACTAAACATTTTAATTGTAGCTTGTCTAGTGAAATATAGTATGTTTTCAATGACCAGCCTGAACAAGAAAAGAGTGCGTAATAGGGTCTAGATAGATAATGAAAAGAGATAAGAACCACTTAATATTTTTACTTGATGTCAAGGGCAATAAATAAATTAAAAGTAGCCAAGCACAGCAAGTTGTTGCACAAGGGTTACAAGTCTCGTGTAATGTGGTCAGCAAGATGTGGATTCCTCAGACCACCAATACAGTCGGTTGGAATACGGGACAGTATATTCTAATGTTGAAAACAGTACAAGACGACAGCTGTTTCACCATATTAGCTCAAAGTGATTGGTACGTCTCAGTAAACCAATTGGTTCAACACTTCAGAACAGCACCTGAGAAAAAAAGTATGCGAACATTTAGAAATAAGCTTGTTAACAATAACTTCTGATCGAAGCAAGCTACAAACACATATCATTTGTAAAAACTTATACCAAATAATGAATAAGCCTTCAAACTAGACGGCGAATGCGTGGTTTCTGTTTCATCACCATCAAACAGCCCTTCTTCAATTGCGTCAAGAATATATGAACAAGTGTCTTGATCAAATCAATCAATCTTCACATTTGAGTGTCCGAAACCAGTTCTTTCTCAACTTCATGGAAGTAAAACGTGAAAAACATAATTCTTTGTTTATTCATTCATCACATCTATGTGATTTTTTTTCATTCAATTTACAATTTTATACTATTTTGACCTCCCTGGAAAACTTTCTGTCGACGCCCATGCATATATTACGTTAGTGACATACAAATTTAGGAAGGGGTCAAAATGGTTTCATGTGCAACAATACAATACTGTAAGTGCTATATGATATAGGGATACAATCTTAGAATCATTAGGTTCGACATATGTGTGTTCCTACGGCCGGAATTATTTTCGGATGAATGATAGCATCCATCGCTACCATGCTCAAATAAACAGCAACAACCTGGAAGAAAATGATACCAAGAAAATGGACTGGTCAGCATGTTAAGTCTGACCTATGTAACACGTATGATGCCATTCACTTTCAAGCAACGTTGATGAATTGGAAGCTACTCTGATGGAGAAGTGAACAGTAATGCTCCAACATCTAATATATTCGCTCATGCTAAGTTTGCTAAGTTGATGTACGGCTAGCATTAGCATCCAAGATAATTACACACTCTTAACAAACTTTTTTTTTCTATAAACAGGAAAACCTTTAGTGGCAAACGAGCGACTGTAAGCGTGCATTCCAATAGTAGATAGATATATGCATATATATTAAATTACTCTACCCATTTGGCACATGTTTTGTATAAAATTAAACAGTGGTATACTATCGAAATTATTTAATAATAGTCGTCGTGCTTTCTCATACCTAAAACACACAAAACTCTGATTAGCACCTAACTATTTTGAACAGTGTTGTTTGACATGGTATTAAAAATGTTAGACAAGTGCCACCGTAAGTGCCAATGAACATTTTAATACGAGGATATGATGTATATATGTGTGTGACTTTTTATGAAAACGTTTGTTTATGTAATGTTTCTGGAGCGTTATCAATAGTGTGATAATTTTCACACTGTTGAAAAGTATTGCTATCAACAACATATATGATGAAGTGAAACACTGTTGAAAAGTATTGCTACCTACAGTATATATGATGAGGTGGAACACTGTTGAAAAGTATTGCTACGAACAATATATATGATGAGATGGGAAAACAATGGCATCACATTGTATATAGATTTATAAATGCGAATGCTGTCTATCACTATGTTTATATTATTTTTACAGAAGATATGGCAGATTATGTGTTGTTTGTTGTTTTCCTTGGGCTCATTTTCTGCTGTAATTTAATAAGTTATTTTTGCACTAGCATGTCTACCATTCATCATCTCGACCATTTCGAAATTGGAAATTAGCTTTTTGATGTTTTAGTGGTTTGAATACCTCACAGTCGTCTCCACCCGTACGACTCTACCTACCGTGAGCTACACTTTAACTGTTAATTATAAAACGGTCCTTCGTCAGGGTTTTCAAAATAAATATATATAAAGAAAAATATAAATACGATGCGCATAAACTATGTTTATAAATTCATTAATATTTATTTGTGAATTTATTGGAACTCTTGTCAAGCCCGTGTCGCAGTGTATTGATACTCTATGTGTGTTACTAAGCAACAACATTGGTTTCAATGAAATTCTAATTACCAGTGCGTTAAAGATTCGGAACTATTGTGTCTGAAACATAAATACACCATTAACTGAAAATAATATTCTAACCTACTGCGCATGTACAGAAGATAATTAGCTAATTAATTACATAAATATTTTACGTGATGTTCAATTAACAATTTTTTTTTTCAGCTACAACATTAATTCTGTTCTTCTCTTGACAACAAGTTAATAAAGTATTTATTTTTGCTTAATTATTTGAAACATTAACGAACATAATAAGTTTTCTCAAGTTCTGTTATTTCCAAATAATAGTTTGTGCTCATATTTAACACTCGGTGTTATAACCGAGTATCAATTTCTTTCATTTGTAAAATTATTCGAATAGTAAATATGGATATTTTTCACTACTATAAAGGTTAGAAAATTGTTATACTTCTATCTATTTTTGCTTAATTTCATTATTTCGAAAATCTGCTAGCCTTACTGAAATCATATTGCTATACAAATTAATAGTTCACTTTTCTTGTAACAATAAAAACATTTTCACTTCGAGACGACTGTCAGTTAAACAACAATTTTATGAATCACTGTTAAAAACTGGATTCTTGAACACGGTTAATGTGCAGTTATATTATGAGTTCAATCATAGTTAAAGAATAAGTTGAATCCCAGTTAAATTGAAACGTTTGTTGTTCTCACCTGCGACTTTCCAGTCAATATATAGTTTTGATTGTAACAAAGAATAGCACACTGGTCTTTGCTTTGGCTTTAAATGGCAGTGGGTGATTTTCGGGGTCAAAGGCTAAGTTAAAAATGTCAGTATCATATCAGTAGTAACAAACTCCTTGAACTGAAATTACAGCTTCCTTACATCACATCACGAAGATCTTAGATTTGATAGTCAATATCTCAAATACTATTTCAAAAATACAAGACACAGATCAACGCCTCTATCCAATGGTTACAAAATTATCAAATAGTTTGCAATAGCTATTCATTTTCAGGTACACATATAGATAAATAAGTCTGAGTGTGATTAATACCTCTGCTCGTATTTTGTTGTTGTTTATTTTTCATTTTATTCAATAATCGGTTTTTGTACACGTCGTACACCACCTGACCCTCTTCTTTAGAGTGAGAAATCTCCATGGAGAACCAGTAAGGTATCTTAGAACATCTGACTTTCGAAGATTTTTTTTTAAATATGAGCTGGACTATGGTAATTTGAACTCTTGGAAAGCTAAATAAACTATTCTGAAGAGTTAATTACATGCATTAAATCACGTTTGTATGTGCTTCTTTGTGATAGTTAAAGCTTTTATACCATGTGATTGGGATTTTGTTCATATGATGAACTTTGAAACCAGTTGCAAAGAATTAAGACCGATTTTGCTTTATATTTCTTGTGCAACTTTGCATAGTGTTCACTGTAAAACGCAATCCTAAGAAAACACTTTTTATGCACGATACACCTTCGGTCTGTTTGAACTTATAAGCGTCTAAAGAAGACAGCGAACGTGTAGGTATAATAATTATACGGAACTTTTATTTATCTTTAGCACGTGGTAATGGCAATGTAAGCTTTCATCTTTTTTAAAACAGTTTCCATGGAAAATTAACAATTATGGGAGAGAGTATGGAACAGCACCTTATTTTGCAAGGATCCCTACCGGCATTCCACACAACAGAAGATGACCTCCTGGCGGTAAGAAAGAAAGAAAATCAAGGCGAGGTGGTCGTTTCCTTGAGAAATGGGCGGTTCAACAAGTAAGCAAATCACGAGAAGATGGGCTTAGCAATTTCGATAGTTTTGTGTAAACAACGAATGGAGATTTCAATCGTGCTCGTTTTTGCAAAATGGTAGACACAGATAACAAGAATGACATATGGCGTCTAATGTTTGTTCTTATCGTCTGCTGCTCTTGTGGCGCGCGGTAATGTATCACGAGAGCGCACTACTGACTGCTACAGTCTAGTCCAAGTGCACCTGCTAGACATGTATTGAAACATTCTGCCTCCAGGCTGATCGACAACCACTTTACGGTTGTAAAATCCAGTCCACGACTAAAATCTGTGTTTAAAATATGCAATAACCAAAAATTGTCACTTAAATAAGTTTTAATAGCCAGAACGTACACAGATGTCAGGAAAACAAACATTCAGATGAAAAAATTCCGGAAAAATTTATAAAGTTTCATGTAATTTCTATAACACAAACTACAACAAGATCTCGAGACATTATAAACTGTATCTACAAATGACATTCAAGCTCTGTTTTACTAATTGGAAACGAAACACAAAAATAACTAATTCGGATAACTGTGTGTTAATTTTTCTCAGGAAAAATTACTTTGTTTAAAGAGATTGATAGCGAGATTAAATATGATTGACAAGCCGAAAACGTTGATGTGATTCATTATGAGAACATTCTTAAAATTTGTAGATCAGAAAAATGTTTCAGGTTAATTGCAGATATTATAGCAATTTAAAAAATTAATTCAAACTGCATGTTATTTGTTAATATTTAGTTTCTTAATAGTAAAGTAATATTTAGGTGAAGGGTAAACAATAAACGACGAATTTCCGAAAAAATAAAAAGTTTCACCTCATAGAATTAATTCTAAGTTTTCATTTTTTGTACATTTCTCATCAGTCTATTTGATGTTTTTATTAATTCCTCACACGCATTTCATCTTTAAAAGTGTAATAAATACTCAAGTTTAGAAAATTCGTTGAGCTATAGCACAAGTTTTGTATAACATTCATACCAGAAAGTTAGTGTGTAAAGTTTTGTAATGTAGATGATTGTAGAATCAAAATAGTAGCAGATGTAAAGTTGTATGCTGCGTATAAAGTTTGTACTAGCAGAAATGTAGATGGCATGGTCAGGTGGTTAAGGCACTAGACTCGTAATCCGACATTCCCGGGTTCGATTCCATCGTCCAAAAAAAATAATCTCTCCCTTTCAGCAGTGGGGGCGTTATAATGTGACAGTCAATCCCATTATTCGTTGGTAAAAGAGTAGCCAAAGAGTTGGCTGCGAGTAGTGAAGACAAGATGCATTCCGTCTAGTCTTACACTATTAAATTAGGAACGGCTAATACAAATAGCCTTATTGTAGCTTTGCATGAAATTCAAAACAAACTAAACTAGAAAGGTAGCCCATATGAAGTTGCTTAGAGCATGTAACGTTTCAAGTAACAAAAGGATGACATATTTGAAGTTTTATAGTGCTATAAAAATCGCAATGTAAAAGAACTTCACATTAAAGTTTTCTAATGCTTGTAAAGTTTTAACCAGAAATGACACCCAATTAAAGTTTTGCACAGATAGAATAAATGGAAGACAGTGTCAAAAGTGTCCACAGCAGCTCATTGTAAAAGTAGGCTATAATATTACATTTACTGCATTAATAAAACAAACGGAAGGCAGTATCAAACGTGTCAACAGAAGATAATTGTAAAATAGACTCTAATATTTTATTTATAAAACAATTACAATAAACGAAAAGCGGTGTCGAAAGTTTCCACAGCAACTCATGGTAAACGTAGGCCGTAGTATTTTCATTACTGCATTGATTCAATAAACAGAAGGAAGTGTCTAAAGTGATTACAGCACCTCATAGTAAAACGAAACTGTAGTATTTTATTTACTGAACTGACACAATAAACCAATTGCAGTGTGAAAAGAGCTCACAGAAGCTCATTGTAAAAGTAGGCTATTGTATTTTATTTTCTGCACTGATAGAATGAAATAAATGCAGTGTCGAAAGTGTCCACAGAAGCTCATTGTAAAAGTAGGCTGTAATATTTATTTAATGCACTGATAGAATAGACATAAGGCAATATCGAAAATTTCCTAAGGAGCTCATTAAAGAAGTAGCCCGTAGTATTTTATTTACTTCATTTATTGAATAAACAGAAGGCAGTGTTGAAAGTGTCCACTGCTGCTCATTGTAAAAGTAGAGCACACAATTTTATTTACTGCACTGAGAGAATAAAAAGAAGGCAGTGTCGAAAGTGTCCGCAGCAGTTCACTGTAAAAGTATTCCGTTATATTTTACTTACTGCGCTGATAGAATAAAAGGAAGGCAATGTCGAAAGTGTCCATAGAAGCTTATTGTAAAAGTAGACTGTAGTATTTTCTTTACTGCACTGATAGAATCAACGCAAGGCCGTATCGTAAGTATCCACAGCAGCTCATTGTAAAAGTAAGCTGTAATATTTATTTAATGCACTGATAGAATAAACGTAAGGCAGTGTCGAAAGTGTCTTTAGTAGCTCATTGTAAAGTTGCCCGTAGTATTTTATTTACTGCACTGATAGAATAAAGGGAATGCAGTGTCGAAAGAGTCCCCCGCAGTCTTTGTATAAGGAGACTGTAGTAATATATTTACTGCACTGATACAATAAACATAAGTCAGTGTCACAAGTGTCCACTGCTGCTCATTGTAAAAGTAAGCCCTAGTATTTTATTTATTGCACTGATAGAAAAAAGGAATGCAGTGTTAAAATTGTCCACAGCAGCCGATTGTAAAAGTAGGCCTAAGTATTTTATTTACTTCACTGATAGAAGAAACGGAAGGCATTGTCGAAAGTGTCTACAGCAACTTAATCTAAAAGTAGGCCTTATTATTTTATTTCCAACACTGACAGAATAAACAGAAGGCAGTATCAAAAGGGTCAACAGTAGCTCATTGTAAAAGAAGACTGTAATATTTTATTTACTGCAATGATAGAATGAACTGAAGTAAGTGTCTAAAGTGTCTACAAAAAGCTCATTGTGAAGGAAGGCTGTAATATTTTATTAACTGCACCGATAGAATAAACAAAAGACAGTGTCAAAAATGTCCACAGCAACTCATTGTAAAACTAGGCCATAATATTTTCTTTACTGCATTG
The DNA here is from genome assembly GCA_011833715.1 of Carcinoscorpius rotundicauda. Taxonomy (NCBI): domain Eukaryota; kingdom Metazoa; phylum Arthropoda; class Merostomata; order Xiphosura; family Limulidae; genus Carcinoscorpius; species Carcinoscorpius rotundicauda. The sequence goes on along the minus strand of CM022399.1, from coordinate 50,790,344 downwards.
ATAGAATAAACGGAAAGCAGTGTCGAAAGGATCCACAGAAACTCAATCAAAGAGTAGGCCTTAGTATTTTATTTGCTCCACAGATGGAATCAACGGACAGCAGTGTCGAAATTGTTTACAACAGCTCACTGTAAATGTTAGACGTATTATTTTATTTTCTGCACTGATAGAAAAAAGAAGGCAGTGTCCAAAGTTTCTGCAGCAGCTTAATGTAAAAGTAGACTTAATAATTGATTTACTGCACTGATACAATAAATGTCGAGAGTGTCCGCAGAATATCATTGTATAAGTAGTCTGTACTATTTTTACTGCACTGATAGAATAAAGGGAAATAAGTGTCGAAAGTGTCCACAGAAACTCAATCACAAAGTAGGCCTTAGTATTCTATTTACTCCACTGATAGAATCAAAGGACGGCAGTATCGAAATTGTCCGCAGCAACACATTGTTAAAGTAGACTGTAACATTTTATTTACTACACTGACAGAATAAACGGAAGGCAGTGTCGATAGTGTCCACAGCAGCTCATTTTAAAAGTAGGCGGTAAAATTTTATTTACTGCAGTCATAGAATAAATGGAAGGCAGTGTCGGAGGTATCCTTAGCAGGTCATTGTAAAAGGAGACTGTAGTATTTTAATTACTGCACTGATGCAATAAATGGAAGTCAATGTTAAAAGTGTCTACTGCTATTCTTTGTAAAAGTAGGCCCTAGTATTTTATTTACTGCACTGATAGAGAAAACGGAATGCAGTGCTGAAAGTGTCCACAGCAAGTCAATCTAAAAGTAGGCCTTATAGTTTTATTTACTGCACTGATAGAATAAACGGAAGGCGGATTTGAAATTTTTCACAGAAGCTCATTCATGGTATTTTTTCTACTGCTCTGATTGAATAATCAGAAGGAAGAGTCGAAAGTATCCACAGCAGTTCATTGAAAAAGTAGGCTATACGAATTTATTTACTGTACTAATAGAATAAACTGAAGGCAGTGTCAAAAGTGTCCACAGCAGCTGATTGTAAAAGTAGGCCAAAGTATTTTATCAACTTTACTGATAGAGGAAACTGAAGGCAGTGTCAAAAGTTTCTACAGCAACTTAATCTAAAAGTAGACCTTATTATTTTTGTTGCAGTACTGATAGAAAAAACGAAAGCAGTTTCAAAAGTGTCCCAGCATCTTATTGTAAAAGTAGGATGCACTATTTTATTTACTGAGCTAATATAATAAACGGACGGCGGTGACAAAACTTTCCACAGCAGCTCATTATAAACATAAACAGTGGTATTTCTTTACTGCACTGATTGCATAAACAGTAGGCAGAGTCGAAAGTGTCCACAGCAGCTCATTGTAAAAGTAGGCTATAGTATTTTATTTACTGCACTGATAAAATAAACGGAAGGCAGTGTCGAAAGTGCCCGCAAATGCTCATTATAAATGTAATTTGTAATATTTACTTTTCTGCAATGAAAGAATCAACGGAAGGCAGTGTTAAAAAGTGTCCACAGCAGCTCATTGTAAAAGTAGGCTTTAGTATTTTATTTACTGCACTGATTGAATAAACAGAAGGCGGTATCAAAAGTGTCCACAGCAGCTCATTGTTAAAGAAGGAATCAACGGGCGGCAGTGTCGAAATTGTTTACAACAGCTCTTTGTAAAAGTTAGAGGTAGTATTTTATTTAATGCACTTATAGAAAAAAAGAAAATAGTGTTGAAAGTGTAGGCAGCAGCTCATTGCAAAAGTAGACTGTAATAGTTTATTTATTACACTGATTGAAAAAAAGGAATGTAGTGTCAAAATTGTACACGGCAGCCGATTGTAAAAGTAGGCCTAAGTATTTTATTTACTTCACTGATAGAATAAACAGAAGGCAGTGTCGAAAGGGTCCACATTAGCTCATTGTGAAAAAAGACTGTAGTATTTTATTTATTGCACTGACACAAAAAACAGAAGACAGTGTTGAAAGTGTCCACAGTAGCTCATTGTAATTGTAGGTATTAATATTTTATTTACTACACTGATAAAATAAACGGAAGGATGTGTGACAGTGTCCGCAGCTGCTCTTTGTAAAAGTACGTTGTAGTATTTTATTTAATGTACTAATACAATAAACGGAAGGCAGTGTCGAAAGTTTCCACAGCAGCTCATTCTAAACATAGGCCGTAGTATTTTATTTACACTCTCGTGGATTTTTATTTTTTTCATGTAACTCGAAAATTATGTTTAAATCTTTGTATGAAAACCTGAAAAAAAAAAGAGGTTTAAACTGGCCTACAGGAGGAACCAAAGCAACAAAGATGAGACATGAGCAGATCCGAGTGTGAATCCACAGAAACTTAAAAGTATATATGTATTTCTCACCTTAATCTAATTGCTCTTCTGGTATTGATCCAAGATGGACTCGTGCTAAAGTGCCTATCCTTGACCTTTTTAATTTATTAGTAATGGTAAGTATCCTAATACTCTATCGTGGAGAAGCTGTTAATGACAGAACATCATTATAATTGAAGGAAAACAAGATATTCTGGAATCCTAATGGGAGGTCAAGTTATTAATGACAGAACGTCATCATAATTGAAGCAAACCAAGTAATTCTAGGACCTTAATAGGAGGTCTATCTGTACTCCCAAGCTTCCATTTTCTGATGCCCATGATCCCATAACGGAGATAAAGCACTAGAGATGTATCTTGGAAGGACAAAGACGCCATTAGATGTACTGTGACGAGTGATACCACTTCATTTCTTAGTGAGTGGGGGACTGAGATGCGGGAAAGAAATATATTATCACATAATGGCGCATTTCCACATTTATCGAGACTAAATGGTTACTGAGGAACTCATCCTGAAATCCAGGAATGCGCTGAAATGGCCTTTTAGGTGTAACTTCTGGCGACACATTTTCTAGACAAATCTCTTTGTATGTCTCACATTTAATCAGTTGTGGAAATTAAATGTCATATATCTGTGTTCTTACGTCTCTTATTTCAAACATATTATTCTGTATAAAAAACTAATATCAGATATTTTATTTTTAACTGCTCGAGGAGGGGTGAGAAAAAAATACAACTAACCAGTTTAAAAGGTACGGCATAGAAACAATTAGACTGGCTTCTCTGAAGGCTCAAGCTGGTCTCGTAATCTGAGAGTCGTGGGTTTGAATCCCCGTCGCACCAAACATGTTCGCCCTTTATGCCGTGGGGGCGTTATAATGTGACAGCCAGTCCCACTGTTTTGTGGTAAAAGAGCAGCCCAAAGTTGGCGGTGGTTGGTGATGACTAGCTTCCTTCCCTGTTGTCTTACACTACTAAAGCTAGCGCAGATAACTCTCGTGAGCTTTGTGTGAAATTTAAAAAAATAAAAAACAATCTATTCATGGTATAATATTGTCAACGCATTGACTTGAGAGTAAATGGGATTTGCTCGGCCATGTTTCTTGACTTTAGAAATGTTTGACTTGCTTTATTGCTACATCAATCATAGAATCTTGAAAAACTTTTGTAGCATGCTTTGTATTATTTTCAAATGGTCTGGTTAGGACGTTCGATTTATAATCTACAGGTCGCGGGTTCGAGTTCCTGTCATTGCACAAGTTTGTGTGGGGAGAAGTGTTAAAATGTAAGGGTCAATCCTACTAGTCGTTGGGAAAAGAGTAGCCCACAAATTAACGGTGGATAATGTAGTCTAGCTGCCAACCTTCTAGTTTATCACTGTACATGTTTTTTTACATTTTTTCCCACCTATGTGCTTTAGCAGAAGCTTGTGAATATGGGTTTTACGCCGCTTTCGTTCATTTAGTAATTCATGTTTACAATTCTTAGGATGTATTCCCAAGACGGCTGGTATGGATATTAAAATATTAATTAAAATAAAGTACAGGACAACGCTTTGACCTTCTTAGGTCATCAAGTTAACAAAGAGAGTTTACGACTTATCGTTGCCGGGCACATGTTTTAGTGACGAGAGTGTAAACGGGCACGGGATTACAGGGGGCGTTGCAGTTAGATGTTAGATTATTAATTAGTATAGGTATAAAGGTGTTCTTTATAATTAAAGTTTTAATACCTATACCAGCTGAATTGAATTGTTTTGTTTGGAATTAAGCACAAAGCTACACAATGTGCTATCTGTGCTCTGCCCACCACCGGTATCGAAACCCGGATTTTAGTATGTATGTCCGAAGACATACCGCTAAGCCACTGAGGGCTAGCCGAATTGAGAATTCATTTTTACTTCAAGTGTTTCTCGTCATCACGAGTTCCGAGAATGGTCCCTATTTTAATAGTAATGAAACACTATGTTTTTGTTTCTTTTTTTTTATGTTAAGATGGTTGACATTCTTCACTACCTATGGTGATTGTAACCAGTAGCTGATCATAGAGTAACGTAAATGTTCTGTAGTTGAATAATGCCTTCACTTGCGTTACCAATGTGGTTCATTTGGTGTTTGTAACCGTTAGCTGATCACAGAGTAACCTGAATGTTCTCTAATGAAATCATACTTTCACTTGTCTTACCAATACGGTTCAGTAATATAGATAGTTTATCTTTTGAAATGCTAAAATTTCGTGTGTTATAGTCACAAAGGTAGGAAAGTCTTGTGATATAACTTTCCCAAAATAGGTTGATTTCATGTACAATATGCACTGCAGTTTACCGCACGTTAGATGTACTGTAAATTGGTAACTCGTAACCAGCAGATCAGACCTATTAACTTGTATAATATCATTACACCCACGAAGATGGTCAGAGGTAAGGTAACTGGATAAGTACAGTGTTATCATAGGTCTGTCGCCAACCATAATATCATTAAAATAACTTTAGTGAGGCTGTTTTTAATTTAAGATTGACTGAGGATTGTTATTGCTCTTGTTTTTTAACGTTATCTTATACTAAAGTCTCTTCTACATATAACGCCCTCTCTTGTTAAAGATCAATGTGTTGCATTATATTGTTAATATCCAGGATGTAACTTGTAATCTTAGTAATGTAATATTTTTCTGTTCTTAAAATTCTATCACATTCAAAATTTTAAGAAATACAATGTATTATATTTCTAAGTGTTTTTCCTTTATAATAATCTCTACTAACTCTTCTAGACTCTAATTTTAATAGTAGATTTAGAACATTTTTACAGTTATTGTCATATTTAAAAAAAACTATTTTGTATTGTTGGTGGAAGATATCAATCTTGGATTTTTTTTTCAACTTACCGAGTTGACCGAACCTCATGGAATGTAGTTGGGATTATATTTCGAGAAATAGTAAGAAAACTGATAAATCATTACATACTAAAAACTACAAAACATACTGATGGCTCAGCGATGAGTCGGTGAGCTTGTAATGCTAAAAATCAGGTTTCGATACCCTCAGTTGACTCAACATAGATAGCCCATTGCCTAGTTTTAAGCTCAATAACAAAGAAGCAATCACAAGAGCTTTTTATTCCTTTCTGTTTTCGTAAACGCCCACTTTTGATCAGAGGTTCTTAATAAATGCATGTTGCTTCTGTCAGTATTAACGAAGAAGTTTAGTGTCTTTTTTCGTGCAATAGATACCATTGGAGCCCAAACTTCTCTGTGATAGAAAAAATCTCGTCAAAATAATTCCAGCATTGCGTCAAAAACATCAGGACTTGATGCCTAGTGCTTGTAATATCTCACTTCAAACACTGGAAAAACTGGATAAAACACTTGGTTATTGAAACATGTTATCTGGAAACCTATGTAATACAATTAAATATAAATAGATATGTAAAACGGGTAAGACTAGGATATAAAATGATATAAGTTGTAAATGTTTAGCAATTAATACGAAAATCTATATTCAATATAAAACCACTTGAACTTATCAATAATGCAGGATTTTTTGGAAACACAGTATTAAAATATCAGAGGTGACAATATTCTTTAAATATAATTTATTTAGAGGTACGGAACAAGTAACCAAATTTAAGTCCTTTTAAGAGAGCTCCGAACGAAGTATAACATATTGTAGTCTTAAATATTACATTGTATAAATGAGCAGAAAGACAAAAACCTTATGGTATTTTTTTTCTTGATATGATTTAATGCATAAGTAGGAAGACTGGTAAACAGACATAGTTCGATAAAACAAAACACTGTACAGTTTTTATATGAAAATTAAAAAGTTAGATATGCCCCAGTGTCTCAGCATTACTTCTATGAGCTTATAACGCAAAAACCGAGTTTCGATACTCAATGTGAGCACAGCAAAGATAGCCTATTGTTCAGCTTTGAGCTTCACGACAAAAACAAACAAAGAAATAAAACAGGTTAGGTACGTACAGACTAACACGGTTTTGTATGAGACAGTATTTTCCCTTTTCAAGTTGTTCATAGCCAACAGAGAGATATCAAAATTCCCAGATTTCTAGAACATTATTGATGCAGTTGTGAATCTACAAATTTACCTTGGTTTCCAAAGCATTGTTAATAGTTCTGTGAATATCTAATACTGCTTAAATTTCGGAAAGTGGATCTGTGACTCTACAAAAGCATTGTTGGTGGACCTGTAATTATACAAGGTTTTCTCTAGATTTCTCAAGTATTGTTGGTGGAGCTGTGAATCTAGAAAAAGCATTGTTGGTGGACCTGTAATTATACAAAATTTTATTTAAATTTCTCGAGTATTCTTGATGAAGCTGTGAATTTACAAAAAAAAACATTGTTGTGGACCTGTAATTATGCAACATTTTATCTAGATTTCTCAAGTGTTGTTGGTAAAGCTGTGAATCTACAAAAAACATTGTTGGTGGACCTGTAATTATGTATAATTTTATCTAGATTTCTCGAGTATTGTTGGTGGAGTTGTAAATCTACAAAAAGCATTGTTAGTGGGCCTGTAATTATGTATAATTTTATCTAGATTTCTCGAGTATTGTTTGTGGAGCTGTAAATAGGTGATATTGTTGATTGTTTCGCGTACTTTCTCTAGCCAGTCTTGTTTGAACATTCTATCAGCGGAGCAGCTTTCTTTCAAGCATGATCACATGAATACTGCTACTTGATCAGTTTGTTTTGTTTTACGAGAGTTTCTTTACTTGCATTATTTTTACGTCTACATTATTTATTTTCAGTTAGTTTGTTTTTAATATGTCGCGTATTTCATTTTGATGGAAAATTTCTCAGCATCTCTTATGACTTTTCCTCTCGTTATTCGTGTTCTTTATCTCCCCAACCATCACATAAAATATTTAATTCGAAAGTTGTTTGCTGAATCCTTTATCATTAAGATCGGTTCATAAATATTCCTACTAGTTTACAAAATGATGTTGTTAGCTATACAGTAAGGTGTCCATGCTGTGACTACCACACTTTAACTTCATATTCCTTTAAGCTTATCGCTGAATCTGTTATGAGTATAAAATAGCGAAATTTAGTTCAGTTGTGTTACAGATACAGTTTTTTAGTTTTAAAGATCTACTAAATTTATTATTTAAACATGTTTAATACAAGCTCTATTTGTTTTTAGAAAGTCTTATTTTAAATTTGTGATATATAATTTATGATTATTGGATCTCTGGATTGAGATTTAGATCTTTCTTTCTTATCTGGGAGGGTCAGATATTTATCAAAGACTTCTACCACCCCCCTCCTGCACTGTTGTAATTATCGTACAAAATACATCATCGTATCTAGTAAATGCTAAACGATTTATATGCGAGAGTTGTGCATCGTTTATAAACTTTAGTTACAAAAAACTTTCAAGTAGTGTTTGATAACAAGTACCACATGTAACATTTTTGTATTTGAATACACATTTCTTCTCTTGGTTCGTACAATGCTACACATGATAAACAGTTCCATATATCGCGAAGTATTCAGTTAACTAATTCATGATAACAGTATTAGATCTACGCATCCTAATTAATATTTTTATTATAAACTAATACAATCACACTTACACTTAAAGTCTATAGCATTAGGTTTCCTGTTGCTACTCTTGAAGTATGTATTAACTGGAAAAAGGTACTCAGACATATTTTTACCATGTTCGACATTGTGAGACAGGGAAGTCGGTAACGTGTCTATATTCTGATTTTATTTATTTATTATTTGAGCTATGTAAGAACCTATCGTTTATTGTTGCCCCCCAGTGGCTCAGCGGTATGTCTGCGGACTTACACGCTAAAATCCGGGTTTCGATACCCGTGGTGGGCAGAGCACAGATAGCCCATTGTGTAGCTTTGTGCTTAATTCAAAACAACAACAACAACAACAACAACATTGTTTATTGTTTATTATTATTATATTTCTGGTTGTTTATTGAATTTCGCGCAAACCTACATAAAGGCTGTGTACGCTAGACGCCCCAACTTTGGAAGTGTAGAATACAAGGAGAGTAGCTGGTCAACAGCACCTACCGCCAACTGTTGGACTACTCTTGAACCAATGAAAAATGGGATTGGCTGACGACTGAAAGGATAGACGTGGTCGGTGATGGAATTCGAACCTGCGACCCACAGATTACCAGTTGAACTCCCCAGTCATCAGCTCATGCCAAGGGTCGTGATTAATAAATACACCGGAATAAAATAACTTTGTTTCTCTATTCCAGACCCGACATGGCCAGGTGGGTTAAGGTGTTCGACTCGTAATCCGAGGGTCACGTGTTCGTACCCCCGTCGCAAAACACGCTAGGCCTTGCAGCTGTGGGGGCGTTATAATGTGATGATCAATCCTATTATTCGTTCGCCCAAGAGTTGGCGGTGGGTGGTGATGACTAGCTGCCTTCCCTCGAGTCTTACACTGCTAAATTAGGGTCGGCTAGTGCGTATAGCCCTCGAGTAGCTTTGTACAAAATTTAAAAAAAACTTCTCTATTATTTGTATATATATATATGTATTTATACATTTATTCCAGACCATAGAATGATTTTGATATTTTAATACGTTAATTATATTTAGTTTTTCCACAAATCAACCAATGAAGCTGTTGGTACAAAGGATTGTTTTATTTGTTTTGGGAATTTCGCACAAGGCTACTCGAGGGCTATCTGTGCTAGCTATCCCTAATTTAGCAGTGTAAGACTAAAGGGAAGGCAGCTAGTCATCACCACCCACCGCCAACTCTTGGTCTACTCTTTTACCAACGAATAGTGGGATTGACTGTCACATTATAACGCCCCACGGCTGGGAGGGCGAGCATGTTTGGCGCGACTAGGGCGCGAACCCGCGACCCTCAGATTAGGAGTCGCACGCCTTAACACGCTTGGCCATGTTGGGCCATTGGTACAAAGGAAAAAACGTGGATGAACGTTTCCAACATCACACAAGTGATGGTGTAACTCGTGATAACATGGTTGAACTTATTGCTTGACAACTCTTGTACACCTTCCTGCATAAATAAATAATAATAATATAATTTTTATCGTAAGTATAAAACATTCTTTTAACACTTATAGTGTTTAATGCACTGGAAGCAATATTTAAACAGCAAGTGTTTAAAACTAATAAAAAATGTTAAATGTCTCCCCACCTTTGTTTTCCTAATTTTAATACAAAAGCTTAAAATTTGATGACTTGACCTTCAAATAAACCTTCAGGTTATGTGGCCGTGTTTTATTTTTTTAAATTCAGTCATTCTACTCACTTAAAAAGCTACTAGATATTAACGTATTTTTTTCTTTTATGAGTAGATTCAAGCTCAGTCATAGATGCTGTAAAGTGGGAGAAATGTTTGAAGTAGGTGGAGACACTGTGCGGTTATCTCCGACATACATACCACTGACTAATGAGTTAGTGAAATCTTTATAGCTGGGGGTCATCGTCGAGACAACCTGCAGGGCTTCGAAACTGGAATAACGTAAGATCCAATTAAGAAAAAAGCCTTGAATAAGAACTTATATTTTGAATGAAATGCTTGTTGCAAGACCCTGTGCTTCGAAGCAGAAATTATATCCGAAAAATAACCTTGGAATATATGTATCTTCTCTAATACAGTTTTGGAAGTATAACTATCAATTTTTTTAGACATTCTCTGCAGTAATATTTAAATTTGGACTGTGAATTTGGATTTGACGTAGATAAAAGAAAAAAACAGATTGATATTTGAAGCACACGTTTATGAACGCCATATTTTTGCTGAATTTTAACTTCTCTACCTCTTAGAAAAAATAAGTGTTATTCCTAATTTTAAACGGTAAGTGTTGGTGTTTGATAACCATTCTATTTAAGTAGAATGCGTATGATCATACGAGACTAATCTAAATATTATGCTAAACATAGGTAATTAATGTGACGATATTTCGACATTCTTTAGTGGGTTAACGGTAAGTTTAAAGACTTACAACATTAAAATCCAGGGTTAAATTCCCCGTGATAGACCAAACGGCGATGGCCCATTGTGTAGCTTTGTTCTTAAACAACCAGCCAGCAATGACAGTTTGACTCAAGTTTAAACTTACGACGTATTTCTGCTGACCCTAACGTCTTTAAATAACCCTTATGAACTCCAGGCTGGCTTATTTTTATCAGTTTTATTGTAAAATTGTATTATATTTCTTCTTTTTGTGTGAACTTATAAATAGGAATAAAGAACACCTTCATTACCTGGTGGGTCAGCCAAAGGTTTACAAACTTACAGCGTTAAAGTTCGGGATTTGATTCTTCGCCGTGAACAGAACACAGATACTTCATTATAAAGATTTGCGTTAAAAAAAAAGATTCGGACTTATTTTATATCCATCTAGATCTATACAACATTCAGTTACAGTAAATAAAAACCAATTCAACCCTTTTCACTCCTTAGTAGTAATGGTTTCTTGCAGAAAACAATATTATAATTTTGAAATCGTGAGCATTGTTTTGGAATTTCGCACAAAGCTACTCGAGGACTATCTGCGCTAGCCGTCCCTAATTTAGCAGTGTAAAACTAGACGGAAGGCAGCTTGTCATCACCACCCACCGCCAACTCTTGGGCTACTCTTTTACCAAGGAAAAGTGGGATTCATCGTCATATTATAACGGCCCACGGCTGAAAGAGCGAGCATGTTTGGCGCGACTCGGGCGCGAACCTACGACCTTCAGATTACGAAGCACACACCTTAACGCGCTAGGCCAAGGTGGGGAATCCGAAGCAACTAATTTTGTTTTATGACTGGACATATGAGTGATTACAAAAAACAAGCTGTTGCAGAATAAATTGAATAACTTTAATGAAAAACTTAGAACAACAAAAAAAAGTAAAGCTATAAGGAAAACAAGAAGTGAATTGCAAAAAAATCTTGGTCCGGCATGTCCAAGCGTGTTAAGGCGTGCGACTCGTAATCTGAGGAGCGCGAGTTCGCATTCCGGTTGCGCCAAACATGCTCGCCCTTTCAGCCGTAGGTGCGTTAAAAAGAGACGGTTAATCCCACTATTCGTTGGTAAAAGAGTAGCCCAAGAATTGGCGGTAGGTGGTGATGACTAGCTGCCTTCCCTCTAGTCTTACACTACTAAATTAGGGACGGCTAGCACAGATAGCCCTCGAGTAGCTTTGTGCGAAATTCAAAAACAAACAAACAAAAGAGAGAGATATAAACATATGTATCATAATCCTTCTCATAGTACTTATAGAACAACTATTTAAATATGTTATAGAATATCTCCGCTGTTTAACATGTCAAAATAACTCTAATAGCAAGCGGTTACAATCTTTGTACGTTATTTGTACGCCATTTTCATTCGCACGGTTCTCTGATGGGTCAGAATTAAATTTATGGACTTACAGAGATAACATGCAGGGCTCTATTTCCCTCAGAGGGCCTATTGTGTAGCTTTTCGCTAAAACACACAAACATTAGAGTATATGAATAAAATAATCAAAAAGGAAAATTATTTCCATTTTAAACTTACAGACTTTTCAATTTTGTAAGTATCGTTGCTCAACTAAGATGTTGTTGTTGTTTTGAATTAAGCACAAAGCTACACAATGGGCTATCTGTGCTCTGCCCACCACGGGTATCGAAACCCGGATTTTAGCGTGTAAGTCCGCAGACATACCGCTGAGCCACTGGGGGGCTCTCAACTAAGATAATAAATATTCTAACTGATTAAACTAAAGAAAGGTTTCGTTTGACGTCATATCCGTCTAAATTAGGGACGGCTAGCACAGATAGTCATCGAGTAGCTTTGTGCGAAATTTCAAAACAATAAAAAAAAAATCCGAGTTATTTATTTTTTTACTTATAATATCCTTTTGTGCAGTGACGTAATAGAATGTGACTTATGAACGTCATATTTTGGCTGACTTGAACATCTTATAAAAAACTAGTGTTATTTCTGAGTTAAAACAGTAAGTATGAATTGGCTTACCGATGGTCAAACTAACTGTGAGATTTCACCTTGTAAAAGCCACCAAGTGTTCTAATGTTATCTCGACGTTTCCTGTTATGTTTCTTACTTTTAGATGATCCAATTCCTACTTCTTGATGTTTTATTCACAGTTTTCTACATTTGTCTCATGTTTTTTTTTAATACTACATTTTGAGAGTGACTGGACTCAAAGACTATCCTTATCGTAGCTTTTCTGACATTTATCTCTCGACATTTCCTTGTTTACGTTATAGTTTTTTTTCCATCTAGCCTTTGCAATGGCTTGTTTCGTATATTCGGCATTGCTGTTTCTAACCTTATTTCTATTCTTGGTATGCTTTTTTCACTGAGACAAAGACTTTTCAAAGTTATAAACATAATACTTTCTTTTTTTCTCTCGTTTTGTTTGCTTGAAATACATATTTTAAAAGTCAGACTGTCTCAAGTAAGACATTTGATAGTTCACACTTAGTTTGAAAACAATTCAAAGGTAAATCATGCAACTTATCTTTTCTACTTTAGTCTAGAGTGCTCGAGCAAGACCAAGTTAGACTTTGGCAATGGTAGCATTTTACCTCACGTAGGAGATTCACATCTTAGGCACGATGACAGAGTAGCTTTGTCTATCATGAACCCTCGAGTAAGATGTATAGAACTGAAGACTTCAAATTCAAAAGCTATATCATAGTTAGAACATAGATATACAAAGTTTACGTATTCCATGTTTTTACGCAGCTGATAAAGCTGTAGACTAATCACGTTTCATATGCGAATAAGCAGTCATTTACCCGCATGTGATATGAGGGCGGGTTGTTACTTGACGACTCACAGAGCATGCTTGTAATAATAAAATATGGATGCTAGTGCATTATTAGCTGGTGAGTGATATTGCAAAATAGTTATTGTTATTACTTGTTATTATAAAGGTTATAAGAAAAATGCGTTTAGCTAAGATACCATAATTCAGTAATCTGAATTTAGATTTGCATAAAGTGAAAGCAGACGAGAACTATGTATTTCCAAGAACGTTAATCAATCAGTCAGTCAGATTGACAAATTTGTCGTTTTATAAAATGTTTGTTTTTACTCTTCCGACTTTCTCAACTGTTTAATGGCTTTTTACTCTGCAGTTGGTTTATTGTGTATGTGTAAAGTGCTTATAAAGTTTCATTTTCATATTTTTCTGCAGTATGTTTGAGATTTTACATTGTATTGCATATTTTGCTCATTCCTACTGTAAGTATTGTCTGTCAAGTTTTATTTCATTTTCAATCACTTATTGCTTCATTTCTTTAATGACTGCAATAAACTTAGCAGAATTTAAAATTATACATTTCAAAAGTTGATCACGTTACTTTATTAAATATTGAAACTTTTGTAAAATTCCTTGTAGAAAAGTGTAAATATTTAATAATATATAAATATTCGTCTAAATATTCAACATGTCAAACTCAATTTTATTTTTTAAATTTATAGTGGAAACTAGTGGTTAAAGTGGATCTGAGGTTCTATAGTTCACGTACCGTTTCTGTATTTGTTTGTTTTTAATTTCGCACAAAGCTACACGAGGGCTATTTTGCTAGTCGTCCCTAATTTAGCAGTGTAAGATTAGTGGGAAGGTAACTAGTCATCACAACCCACCGCCAACTGTCGGGCTACTCTTTTACCAACGAATAGTGGGATTGACCGTCACATTATAACGTCACCACGGCTGAAAGTGCAAGCATGTTTAGTGTGATGGGGATTTGAACTCGCAACCCAAATATTATAAGTCGAGTGTCTTAAAAACCTGACTTCTATAATATTTAAAAAATTGCGCAATGCGCTTTGAAGCCGTAGCTGCATTCTAAGAATGACGGTCAACTCTGATTATTCGGTCTGACAGAAATAGCTCAAGAGTTGCCAATAGTTTCTGTTAACTAGATGTCTTTTATCTAGTCCATCCATCACTTAAAAATTGGGGGCTGCTATTGTAGTTCTTGGCGAAATTCAATGAGACAAATAAAATAAAATCCTTTAGTTTAAGAAATTAATTTAAAAGTAAGTGGTAATAAAACAAATTTATAGGACCTGTTTAAATGAGCGAGCATATGTGACGCATACTGTGAAACAAATACATTAAATAAAAATATATATATCCATTTATTTATTTCTATGAACATTACACACAATTTTCTCTTTAATTAGCCGTCACAAGCTCATCAAAATCATTTTACACAATCGTCTATATCTTTATAGGTTATTCTTTGCCAAAGGCAGTAAAACCAAACAATGGAATAGGCAAATCTGCTCTTTCCAAAATAGCAAGGAAAGCATTGAACTAAATGACAAAAGACAGAGGAAATAGCTAATTGTTCCTGTGCTAAAACTAACCTCGCAGTTCAAAGGTTAAAAGCATTTCACTTTGTACTTGAGCCAATCATAAACGAAGATATTATCTTGACAACTGAATCTTCCCAACATCATCAGATTGGAACAGTGACCTACAGAACCAAATAGATGAACCAGTCACAAAACAAAAGTAATTCTGCGTGGTCACGAGCTACAGGCTACATACATTGTAGCTACATGTGACGAACTGTTCGAACAAAACTAAATCTCAGATTTTGTGTTTTCAGAGCTTAAATTTAAGTAGAAATATAAAGGATTTCTATAGCATTAAAACAAACACAAGTCTATTCATCAAATGTAAATTAATTAAAATGTAACAGTGGAAACTAAAAATTATCAGCTGATATACAAAACATAATGTAACTATATTTGTTTTAGTCCAACTGGCATAATTAGCACTATTCTTGAACGAAAGGACTTTTATTCATAAGTTTTTTGGGGTTTTTTTCGCATAAGAGTTATTTTTGATAAAATCCAAATAGTCTGAGCTGCAAGTTAAGTTCGTTTTAATGGTGGTGACCCTGAATTTTTATTTCTCTAAATCTTAATTCTTTTCTAAGTAAATACAGCTTACTTTCCTTTCGCGACAAGAGTTGAAACATTATTACATAGCGTGCAGCTTCCACAACGTTGAAAAACGATTCCAGCTATTTTACCTTCACATGTTGTTGCTAAATACTTGAACCCATGTTATTGTGACTTTGAAATGTCCTCTTTTATTATCTTGTTTGTTTGTTTTTTTAATTTCGTGCAAAGCTACTCAAGGGCTATCTGCGTTAGCCGTCCTTAATTTAGCAGTGTAAGACCAGAAGGAGGGCAGCTAGTCATCACTACCCACCGCCACCTCTTGGGCCACTCTTTTACCAACGAATAGTGGGATTGACCATCATTTATAATGCCAACACGGCTGAAATGGAAAACGTGTTTGGTGTGACGGGGATTCGAACGCACGACCCTCAGATTACGAGGGCCTTGTTATCTCGTTATAATTCCAAACTGTTTAAGAAATAAAATGATTTTGAGCCTTTAAAACCTCTTTAGTTATGTACTTGAACTACCAGGTATTAGAATCAAGCATTGAACGAACTGAGCCTCCTACTTTTGATTCTTTAAACAATTTTTGCGATAAATGCATGCACTCCGACTGTTACAAACATATAATTTACTAAGCCAATAAAATCTGTTGAACTGAAGATAACTAAGCAGTATTTGCAAATAGGCATGTAAGTAAAATATATACAAATGAAACAACAACAAAGGACTGTTTGTTTGTTTTTGAATCCTCTCGGTGGCTTTGTTATAAAAAAAAACACGTGTTTTTTTTAATTTTGCGCAAAGCTACACGTAGGCTATCTGCGCTAGCAGTCCCTAATTTAGCAGTGTAAGACTAGAGGAAAGGCAGCTAGTCATCACCACCCACCGCCAACTCTTGAACTACTCTTTCACCAACGAATAGTGCATTGACTGTAACATTATAACACCCCCACGGCTTGAAGGACGATCATGTTTGATGTGACAGGGATTCGAACCCGCGACCCTCAGATTACAAGTCGGATGCTTCAACCACCTGGCCATGTCGGGCCGATAACAAAGAAAAACAAACAAAATAGCATACAAGTGAATTGGACGAAAAAGAAAGATAAGGGCTATTTCAGAGGAGAAGTTTGTTTGGACTACTGAGAATTAAAAATGAAAAAGGCTATACGTGGTTCCGGGACATTATAAAGCAAGAAAAGAAAAGAAGAATAAGAGGGTTGCTGCAAAGCTACACGAGATCTAATTGTGCTTCAGTCAGGTGTGATTTAGCAATTAGCGTGTCAACAAACTGCGAATCCGAGGTTTTATGGTTCGCGTTCCTATGCCATAAAATTGCATTATACATTTTATAGCCATGGGTGTGTTATGAAAGTAAAAGTCAAATCCTACTACTTGATCAGATAAGAGCTTGTTTGTTTTTTTATTAAATACAAAACTATACAAAGGGCTATCTTTGTTCTGCCCACTACGGGTATCGAAATCCTTATTATAGCGTTATAAGTTCGCAGACATGCTGCTGTGTTACTGTAGGGCCGGAATAGATAAGTTCTTTTTTATTTCGAGTAGTCCATGAGCTGGGGATAGTTTCTGTGGATTAGCTGTTTCCTCTCTAGTCTGTCAATTCAAACTTACTGACAGTTTCTCGCAGGTTGTTTGTTTCTTCGCCTCGAATATTTTCATAAAGCTATGCAAGAGTTTATTTTTCTGATTGAGTAGTAGTACTTGACAATTATGTTTATAGCATACCCACTGCTCAACTTGCAGATTTGTTTTGTGGCAACTGGTCGCGAGCCATATTTTTAAAATTCAGTTCGAGCTCATCCGTTACTTAGCCACGCTGTAAAACCTAATGAAACATTTTTAAACGTGAGTTTTTTATGTCAGCTTGCTTTGGAGTCTTCAGACGTATTCCGAAATCTAACTGAAAAATGTTAAATCTTGTGACCTGAAAACTGCGAGCGGTAAAAGTGTATAAAAAATGAAGTACAAATTGTTGAAAGCATAGCCACTTTAATGGCCTTATGAAAATGTACTTCGAAAACTGCAATCTGTGCGATCTTCGGCTTGATAGTTAAATAATTTGTAACAGTTTTTCTTTCAATCCGATATGTGCTGCTCTTATTTTTGTATCTCCATCTTATGAAAGCTTAACCCTAACTGCTGATAAAGCCCACCTCTACTGACTGTTCATGGATTAATTTGTGTATGCACGACTCTCTTGGTTACAGGGTCCCTAATAACACGTAAGTCATTACAGAAAATAAAGAGTACTACATTAAATATTGCACTATAACAATTACTGTAGTCCAATGTAGAGCTACAATAGAAAATGGTTGATTTCACTCAATTTTTTTATTAGTTCTTTACCAAGTAGGTAATTTGAGTTAAGTTTGTTAGACATTCATATTATATAACTTTATTTTTTTTTACTTTTGAAATCCATGAGTGTTTGCAATGAAATGTGGCTAAACAGTAAATTGTGTAAATAACAATTATCTGCTTCCTGCCAAATCGTGAAAAATGTATTTTTATTTAATGCTAAATTTGGTTGCTTTTATCATAAAACAGAAGTGGTGATTATGAAAAATAGACGGCAGCTTTTTGGTAAAGCTAACATTTTCTTGGTTTTTGTCACAAGTAACCAGATATTTTGTTTGACGAAAGTGTGCAGTTTTATCAACGAGTTTCTTTAAGCAGCGAATGTTTAAGAAACTGTATAATAAATATTTGAATTTCTTTAATATTTATGAGTTTACGCCTGAAAGAACAGAAAGGAATAGGTTCAACTTATTGGTTCTATTTAGAATTTGTTACTACAGTATTAAGCCATTAACTCTCCGCCCATTCTAACTTTAATTAACAATAAATCTAAAATGTTAGAACCTCTGTGGTGGTAATAAAGTAATACCATATCTTCTCAGGGCTTTCATAGGGCGAGAATGAACTTAGACTGGGCAAAGAAAGAGGCAGCACGAGTGAGTACGCTGACCTGCATTTTTCCCTGAAACGATTAAACGCTTACCAGCTGACGCGACCCTTCGAAGGCTTCTCCACAATGTCCTTCGATAAGGACGATGACTCGGTCAAACCTGAGAAGGTGACACGTCTCTCCTGATGTTACATATGTATATCTGTTGATATGATTTGTAAATGTATTATTACACAAAGCTACTCGTGTGTACATTTTCTCCACGAAACTTGCGTTTCTTCATCAACACCTTAAGTCAGGTAGTTCAACCCGATCTGTCTACATTAGATGTTGAGTTTCATAATGAAGGTTTTGGAAGCATGTAATTATTGACTTTATTATTATTATTATTCGTGGACACTTAAAAGTCAAAGTCCAAGCTGAAAAATCCCCCTAAAAATTTCTCAACCCATACATACATATATATATATATATATATAATCTATTTACAGCATCATTGAAGCCATACTTTGATTTATACAAAACCCCTTTCTTTTAATAACATTTAAAATATTCTCGGCATATTCTATAAAACATAAAATTCCAGCAGTAAAGTTTTCGATAAAAACACGAGTGTTAAATGTTACGTTACTTTTGTTTCTGAACCTGTACATGCAATAGTCCATTTTAACTCACAAATATTGTGAAGCTTCACATCATTGTTCTGCATTTTAATTTATTCTGTAAGGCGCTTTAATTATTATATCTTTTCCAGAAGCATTGATTTTTATTTTGCTTACGTAATGGACCCGGCATGGCCAAATGGGTGAGGTGTTCAACTCGTAATCTGAGAGCGGCGGGATCGAATCCCCGTCACACCAAATATGCTTGCCCTTTCAACCATGAGCGCGTTATAAAGTGAGGGTCAGTCCCACTATTCGTTGGTAAAAGATTAGCCCGAGAGTTAGTAGTGGGTGGTGATGACTATCCGACTTCCCTCTAGACTTTCACTGTTAAATTAGGGACGGCTAGCGCACATAGCCTTCGAGCCCTCGTGTAGCTTTGCGTAAAATTCAAAACAAACGAGCTTATGTACAAGAGTTAATTATGAAAACGGGCTTTAAATACTTGATTGAAAAAAAATTAAATGTAAAGCTCTCTTAAGTGAATTTACTCATAAATGAATAAAAACAAATAAATTTAGAAGAAATTAAGTTGATTTATAACATGGAACAAAACAGCTTGAAAACAATTATTTCATGAGGTGTAATTTTTTAAAAAAAGGCCTAAAGTTTCTCTACTCTAAAATGAGAGGGTATCCCGTTTTTCACACACACATTTTTAACACCTTAGTTCAAAGCTATGAAAGGGCGATCTGTGCTATGCCCACCATAGGTATCGAAACCCGGATTTTAAGCCTTCAGCCTTACCGATAAGCCATTGGTTGAAGACGTTTTAATGATTTGTGTAAACAACTTTGTTTGATTATAATATTATTATTATTATATTAATATTACAACACAATACAATGTAATATAATATAATATTACAATATTATGCATCACTATTTCGTTTTTTTTCCTCTTTTTCTGAAATTAAACTTCAAAATGTTTGTTGAATTTCGCTCTGAACTACAAGAGGGCTATCCACGCTAGCCATCTCTAATTTAGCAATGTGTGTGTGTGTTTTGTTATAACAAAGGCAAATCGGGGTATCTGATGAGTACATCGAGAGGAATCAAACCCCTGATTTTACCCATGTAAATCGATAGACTTATTGTTGTACCAGCGGGGTACATAGCAGTGTAAGATTAGAAGAAAAACAGTTATTCATTTCCATCCACCACCAACTTTTGGGCTACTCTTTTACCAACGAATAGTGAGATTGATTGTAAGACTGTAACGTCCCCATAGATGAAAGGGGAGCATGCTTGGTGTGACAGGGTTCAAACCCGCAACTCTCGGATTACGAGTCGAGTGTCCTAATCACCTGGCCATGCTGAGCCGAATTCGAAATGAATCTATTGGTAAAATAATTTGTTTATTGCTACCGTGTTGGCTCATCTTGACAGATAATTAAACACGATCTTCAATCAAAGTTAAACATACGATCTTAACACTTTCTGATAAGAATAAAAGATCTTAAATTACGCCGCGCGTATAACGAACACTGAAGAACTGATAGAAATTATATAAAATGCTCGAAACATGTTTTAAAACGACAAACCTGATGATACAGTTTGTACTAATATTAACTGTGCAACATGCAAATTCAAATACTTTTGTTCTGCGTGAACGTTGAACATCATTCTTTGTTTCTGTCAATTTCGCGCCGGGTGCCGCTTGATCAAATTGCCATTTTTGTCCTAGAACAACAGTATAAAGTTAAATCAAGTGTTTTAGTCCAGTCCGAACGCTACGATCTATATTCAGTAAAGTTGTGGCCTACTCCGTAAATGAAAGAACTGAGAATTCTGTGATAAAGTTATATAAATAACTGACAAGACGAAAACTGCCTAATAAATGAGCACATCTGAATTTTTCTGCACAAACATATTGAACGATCAGGACATTATTATTCAGATTTCTTTTTACTCTTTTATTTGTCAATTTGATCTGTAGTTCTGTCGGGAATTTCTGAAGATAAAAAGAACACACTACACACAATAGTGTAAACATTTAAGAGCAAAATATTCCGAAAAGAATTCAGATTAATTTTTGCGTCGTTTCATGAAAATTGTATTTAAATAATAAATTTTATTTCTGTGTGTTTTATCACGTACAGATATGAAAATATCGGACTCAAACACGTAATAAAAAGAAATGTTTGTATTTCTAGTGAGATCAACACAAAAGATAAGAAGTAAGATAAGTCTTTCTTTCTACCCAGAAAGTAATAACACACCAAACTGTGGCGGTGACGTTCTTGTTGGTAAAATTCGTGTGAAGCTACTCATTTCAAACACCTTGTTAGCATACGTTAAAGGAAATGTTAGTCATTACACTATTAGTGCTGTAAACACGGGCTGCAAGAGATGTTCACGCCATTTTGTGTAGCGAACTGAGGGATTTTAAAGACAAGGTGAATGAGTGATATATGAGTGCGTTTATGTGTCGGAAGTTATAGGAGAGTAGCCTAACCAGTCATTATTGACTTGAAATAACGAGTGAAAATATATAGTATATAATAACTGTTATTATACTCACCGACAAATTTATTACATCGAACGACAAACCTTGCTATCTGATGCTTCATATTTTAATTTTTATGTGTAACGCAATACAGAATATCTATTTAACAAATGAAAACAAAAACATTAGACTTTGAATCCCTCAGACGAAAACTGTTTTAGTACAAGACAAATTGCAAATTTAAGGAAACAAAAAAGAAACAATTGTGTTTCAAGCACAGAAACTACCTTTTTTTTTATTTCCCAGTCGAAAATTATATTTAACACTCTTTAATAGTGTTAAAAACCTGGGTTTTGTTACCCGTGGCGGGTACAGCAAAAATATTCCTTTATCTAGCTTCGGCTTAACAAAAGAAAAAAGGAATGAAACCCAGGAAATAGATAATTAAAGTGATGAATCCATTTTTTTGCTCGAAGTGGAAGATTCGACATTTTGTTTTTATTCTTCGTGTTGTTCTTTTTTTTTTTTCAGAATAAGCAACAGAAAACTATACATCGATAACCTGAAAAACATAAATTAGGGTCCATATAAAAACAATGATGTATAGAGAATAAAACAATTTCAAAAATGATTGAAAGAAACCTAGAAATAGATTTAGGAGTGTGTGTAATTTCTTTAGCAAAGTGACATCGGGCTATGTCCACCGAGGGGAATGGAGCACCTGATTTTAGCGTTGCAAATCCGAAGACTTACTGCTGTCCCAGCGAGGGACTTGGGACTAAACCGAGGATTGAATAATCTAAGAATAACTTGAAATGGAAATGGAGGCCATGTGTGCTCAACAAAGGTTAGACCAGCTACGCCTCGAACTCAAGGAAGCGTAGTGCAATGAAACTAACTAAAAACTAATAATAAGTAAAACTTATTTTCGAACCATTTGTTTTCCAGAAAGTAGGAGTGTTTCCAACAGTGAAGAAAGCTGTAAAATAACTGTATTTAATTAAAAAGATCGTTTCATTATCGTTTGTTTTGGAGCAATGAAGCTTTGGGCTTTCTTTTGTGCTCATCGTTGGGAACTGAACCCTATATTTTAGGATTGTAAGTCTGTAGACTTACCGTTGTCCCACAGGGCAAAGCAATTAAAATTAGCTTGGGGGGATATGAGTAAACAAATTAACTTTGATTGAAGGAAATATGATATGTTTGATATAAATAAACTACAAGAGTAAAGACCCGACATGGCCAGGTGGTTAATCTGAGGGTCGCGGGTTCGAATCCCCGTCACATCAAGCATGCTTGCCCTGTCAGCCGTGGGTGCGTTATAATGTAACGGTCAATCCCACTATTCGTTGGTAAAAATAGTAGCCAAATTGATGGCGGTGGGTGGTGATGCCTAGCTGCCTTTCCTCTAGCCTTACACTGCTAGATTAAGGACGGCTAGCGCAGATAGTCCTGGTGTAGCTTTGAGCGAAATTTAAAACAAACCAAACCAAACAAGAGTAAAGGCAGTCATCATGGTAACAATCTGTTAGATTTGTAATTTTTAAGACCGAGTAACAGAAATAAAATGTTAATAAAGAATATCTTAAATATTCTCTTGTGCAAAAACCGTATCACAAAGTTCAAGCCTCAAACGTAGCCGTTTGTAATGTAGAACTGCTGACCATGGGCCAGTCATCATTACTAGCCGTCTATATGTCTTCTCTTAACTAAATATTGGGACTAATAATCACTGTTATAATAGCCCTCCATCCTCCCCAGAATATGGGGAGAATGTTCAGAATATACTAAAGAATATTTACCATAATATTGTAAATAAACAGTATCTTAAGCTACACCGTATTCGAAAATAAAAGTATTTTGCGATTAGTATCTTTTGGAAGTAGGTAACTTATGATATGTTTAAATTATTAAGCCTAAAGACAACTCACTTAATGGTGTCTCATTATTCAGCACTGCTTATGGAGTTATGACATAAAGTGGGCATGAGGTAGTTTCAGCGCGCTGGGCTGCAGATAGTGAGTTACAAATTTTGAGCTGAGATATTTCACTGGAAATGCTTTGCACGTTCAGATGTAGGAGAATTATAGTTTGGCATTCAAAATCACTCTTCGGTTAGGCGTAGCCGCAAAATAAGCAGCGGGAGTTACCTATTGTTGGCCCTTTCTAGGTCTACAATTCTAAGTTAGGGATAAGTGTTTGAGCTTTATATCTCCTATAATGTAGCCCTTAAGAGCACTTATCGTTTAGATCTCCTATAATATAGCCCTTAAGAACGTGTATCGCTTAGACCTTCTATAATCTAGACATACATCAGTTAAAGTATCCTTCGGCTTAAAAATACAAAATACTAGTTATAACGGCTCCCGTCAATTAGTCAAAAATAATTTCGCTAACTATATTTCCAGTTTTTGTATAGTGAGGGTTTTAGCAGACACTGGTAGAGAAAAGTGTATAAACAAGGCGGTAATTTGAGGGTACAGAATCACACATCGTAAAGTAAGATTATTCTCATTACTGAACTTCTTTATGATATTAGTTTCTTAGATCTTCCAAGAAGTATTTGTAAAAACTAAAAGCAAACACCAGTAAAATGTCGCTCAGCCCTTATACTCCAACACTTTTTTAGATATACATACAAAACGGGCAAGAAGTTTTGGTTATTTTCCACCTTGTTATTAAATTTCGTAAACCCCCAAAATAAATATTTTTATCCGTCAATTATTAAGAATTTTCGTTAGGTGCTCAACATGTCATGATGTCACGAAGCGTAGAAACACCGGTTATGAGTTTCCCTTTAGCAAAGCCATCAGTCGCATTTATTCGGTTTAGGCTCACATCACACTCCCCTAAAGAAACAAAATCACACCTCTATTATCTATATTACAGGTTATAAATATCAAAAACGCGTTGCCAAAGGCAGTATTGTGATATACCATATAATTAGTTGAAGGGATTTTTATCAGAAAATAATACTGAGTTCGAGGGTACTAAAGGATTATTTGTTAATATCATTAATGGGTTATTAATTCAACAGACAAACATTATACAAATTGCAGTAGTTCTCAGCGGAGACAAGGCCATACACTGATAATTAGACCTGATGTGATATAACATTCTAGCCTGTAATCTTACAGTGCACCGTCTACTAATAGCACAGCTTAGGCCTATTAATAGTATAAAATTTCACCGCGTGAGGGCTTCATCTTCTCCGGTTCATCAGCAAGAGAACGTTGTAACATGTTTGTCTGGTTTTTCAATAACACCGAACGATAGGTGCCCGTATCACCGGATAGAAACTATGCCGAGAAAAACATTCTCAGGACCCTAAATTAAGAGAATTTATTAAATCCGAAGGTCAAATTAATTTATATGATAAGATAATGGTCGTATAATGGAACCCCCGTAAACCTACCAAGAATTTCTCTTTAAATGAACAATCAATCTTCATAACAACATTAAATGAGACTTCAAGTTAGTTGCTACTTGTTGCCCAGTAGAATATGTTTTAAATTTTGATATTTTTTGACTGCAAATAAATTAATATTTTTGTCGTTACCAATATAAAAGTATCCTAATAATTTAAATTTATGTTGATTCAGGTGTTACTTGAATAATTCACATTTTTTCTCCCCAAAACAAAAACAAAATATCACTTTATGAATACAATGTCCTTCTTGTACTACACCTTAAATACTATCGGCAGGTCTCTTCAGAAAAGCTTATTAATTATTAAATTAATCAACCAAAACCACGTAGAGCTAATGGAGTGTGTTTTTCTTATAGCAAAGCCACATCGGGCTATCTGCTGAGCCCACCGAGGGGAATCGAGTCTCTGATTTTAGCATTGTTAGCTAATGGCACAAATCAGATGTTGATATTTTGAAATAAAAATATCTTTTAAATCGAATTACTTGAATACATTCATAGTAATATTTGAAATTGCGTGAGAAAAAAAGAACAAATAAACAATAATGCATAGCATGATGATCTGGTAAGTTATCGATAAAAATATTTACCTAATATCTTACTACTTATTGAAATATTCACCTGTCATCCCTTCATTTACGTAATGAACTAGCCTCGCAAAAAGTGTGTGATATAGTTATTGTATGTCTGCGGCCTCCCGTCGCTGCAAACGTGGTTTCGATACAGTGGTGGGCAGAGTACAGAGAACCCTTTGTGTAGCTTTCTGTTTAATTTCAAACGATCCTGTCGTAACCTGTGGTTTTGGTTACCTGACACTGTCTAGTTGATTTTATTGTCGAGTTAATCACTAGAGCGTTATGGTTTGACCTTTGACTTTAGGAAAGCGAGACTTGTTGTGTTTGTTGCAACACTGGCAATTTTTGAGCGTATCTCAGGATCGAGCGCAGCCAAGCAGTAAGTCTTGGGAATTTGGAACTCGGATCCCATAGATCAGTGCTTCCCAAACTGTATGCGCAGACACGCAATTATGGCGCAGAATTATTGCAATTGTTAAGTAATATTTATTTAGTAATGTAAATTCATTACCAACTTAATAAAATTTAAACATTTCAAATTTCATTTAAGTTTCTTCTTGATATACAGTATGACAGTAATTTCTATTTATTTTAATCGGGAGGGGGTGTACAACTAGGCCTACAGTCTTACTTACATGTGCCGCAAAAACTTCGAACATTGAAAGTTTGTCGAAAAGTGAAAACATTTTGGAAGCACTGCCGTAGTGCATAAAATAAATGAATCATCCAGTCGAATTTTTTTCTATTGTAAAAATTAATGTTATGATTTTGCAGCTAATACCTATTGAAATTTATAATTTCTTTATTAAACTGCCAAATAGCTCTTTGAATATATTCCTCCTGCAACTTTCGAGCGTAATATTTGTTATATGTATATATATATATAATCGTAACATTCAAATTGTATTTATTTTAATTCTGCCTGAAGCAACTTTTAGAAATTCCAGGTTTTATCTTTCGCAATCTCGCGTGCAACGTTAACTAAAAAATTGATTTCTTTTCCTTGTTACTCTCACGAAAATTGATTTTCTTTTTTCTTCACTCTCACGAAATACTCGTGATTAAAATGGATCCACTTCATTGTTTTGACCTTTGCCCTTATATTTATCGAAGAGGTTGTTAATACCAATTATCTATTATTATCATATGGACCAAAAGTAACTATTATAAAAAGTGAGTTCTAGTCCCATCCAATTTATGGAAATAGCACACTTTCTATAAAGGTATATTTAGGAATAAATGTAGTCAAGAAAGCTAGAATATTAAAAGAAAAAAAATAACTGTTAAAAACAGTACAAATTCTGATAAAGTTTGAATTTTGCGCGTCACAAGGTGGATCATCTGCAAATTTACAAACGTACAACGCATAATCTAGGGTTCAATTCTTTCCTGTGTACAGGGTGTTGATAGCTCACCGTGTAGCCCTACATAAGAAAAGAAAACAACAACCAGTATTAAATTTAGAGGTACAACACATGTAATTGTATGGCGCCTTCAAGCCTCAAAGGATACCTTAGCTTTGTACCACTCTGGAAAACAGAACTTCCAGAAGGCTCTAAGTGTCTCGATTCGACCTGTCTCGCGCATTGATTTGACCTACTTCAACCTTTGTTGTCGTATGTCAATGCTATCTGAAGAGGTTAGTTTCAAGTCATTTAAAACTAAGTGGCTGTTTATAATATACGATATCATTAATTATAAATTTAGAAAAATTAAAGTTTTTTTTTTGTTATTCGAAAATAAGTATTGTTAACATGGTAATAACTTAATTTATTTCTTCAATAGCGTTTGCTAGTGGATATATTTACTGGTAGGCCTAACTTCACGAACAATGTTTCATCATAATTTTAAAACTAATGTACGTCCACTTTACTTATAATCTTACTTTCAGAATTTTCCCACAAATTTATTCATTTTGTAATAGTAGTATTTTAAAGTAATTTTATTCTGTTTTTATAGTATTCTGCGAGGAGCAGTTTCGATTTATTCTCTTTAATTTTCGTATTATTGTTCCCATTTTGATTCGTTCTGGGTGGTATGATGTGTGATGGAGAAATATTGACTTCTAACATTCTTTGTTATGCAAAGCTTTGTCAGTCTCGAAATTTTAGGGCTACGTCAAAGAACGTTAAGCATCCTTCTGTGTTGGGTAATGTTAGTGTGAATGTAACTGATGGGTAGAAGGTGTTTAGGAAATAGTAAAACTGTACTGCAGTATTTGTTTTCCATGATTCTATATTCCAAATATGTCGTCAATGTAACTGTACCACACTTATACTATTAAACCTGTTTTTGTTCTTTTTATCTATAAGTGTCAAGGGGTTGGGTTTCTAGTGTATGCACGAATATTATAATAAATGTGACTACTGCTCTGTTACCCATTACTACACCTTATTTTGTATGTGTACAAAGTGTCATCAAATTTAAAATAACTGTTGTATAGGACAAAACTGGGCATTGTGCGGATGGTTTATAATGTGATGTTTGCTGGAAGTATGTGTTGATCAAGTGAAGATGTAAAGTCAATGATACTTACTGTCTATGTTTTCTATGGGTATGGAGGGGTACAAGAAAATAAAATGGAGTTAGCGCATACTGTTTGTGTGTGTGTTTTCATTTCTTATAGCAAAGCCACATCGGGATATCAAATGTATCCACCGAGGGAAATCGAACCCCTGATTATGGCGTTCTAAATCCGAAGACTTACCTCTGTCATAGCGGGGGAACATTGTTTGTTTAGAAGTATATCTCTTCTGAGAGGTTTTGGCCCAACATGGCCAGATGGTTATGAAGCTAGACTCGTAATCTGAAGGTGGCGAGTTCAAATCCCCGCCACTTCAAACACATTCGCCTTTTCAGCCGTGGGGGCGTTATAATGGAACGATCAATCCCATTATTCGTTGGTAAAAGAGTATCCCAAGAGTTGACCGTGGGTGATGATCACTAGCTGTCTTCCATCTAGTCTTACACTACTAAATTAGGGACGGCTAGCGCAGACAGCTGTCGTATAGCTTTGCGCAAAATTCCAAGCAAACAAATTAGTAGATCTTTAATATTGGTTAAGTGTGATTGAAAACACATCAAACCAATACACTTGACACTATTATTGCAGCGTTACATAGACTTGTAATTTGTATTTGACACTGCTGATAAGGCCCCTCAATGACACAGCGGTATATGAGCGGACTTAACAACGCTAAAACTGGGTTTCGATACCCGTGGTGGGCAGAGCACAGATAGTTAACTGGATAGCTTTGTGCTTAATTCGAAACAACAGCAACACTGCTGATAAACTTTGTATCCTTTCCACTTAGTATTGTTTTTCAGCAACTTGTATTTTCTGTCTATGTATTTTTCAGCTAATTATAAAATATACTGTAGTTCTCTTTACTATTATATCCCATAAAATAGTTATATATATATGTCTGTATAGCTGTATAGTTAGTGTTATCACTATAATATTAGAACAATAACTAAACAATACTGATATTTTATATACTGTTAGACGCATGTTACGGCAGTCTCGAGAAATTGAACGTTACAAGCAGTTTTTTTGATTTAACAAATATTATTATATCAAACAGTGGTTATAATAGAATATATATGTGTAGTTTAAAATTTGTTTTTCTAATCTTTGAATCTACAATTGTTTGTTCATTAATACTGACAGCATAGAGTGGTCTTATTATTTGTGACTACACTTAGTACGTAGAACAGGTGCATTACAAGTTGATCTATAAATTTATTGGTTGAAGTATATTAATATAGAGGCACAGCAGGGCTTGACTGGTATCCATATTTAAGAGCATTAGTATATAAACTTACTTGATATAATTTATTACCTCTGTTTCTTTAAATTATTTGTGCTACCAGTAACTATGAAATTTAAGCCTGTGTCAGTTACGTGTAAATGTACTTCCTTCTGCTGATATCTTGTTCTCTTTTACACATACAAAATTATACTTGTGTATTTTCATATTAAAACGAAAAAAATACAAAATAGGAGAAAGAAACAAAGGTTCCTCGGAATTTTCTAAAACATTGGTATTTTCAAATTTTCACAATTTATTCTTTATGTTATGCCTAATATTTTCGGCTTTTAAACAGCTGTTTTATGTCAAAAGCTTACATCAGTAGTAGATTTAAATCTTCACTTTTGATTTTACAAGGTGAATGCTATTGAGGCCTCGTAATCTGAGATTCGAGGGTTCGAATCCTCGTCACACTAAATATGCTCGCTATTTCAGCTGTAAGAGTGTACCAATGTGACGGTTAATCTAATTATTTGTTGGTAAAAGAGTAGCCCAAGAGTTGGCGGTGGGTGGTGCTGACTAGCTGCCTTCCCTCTTGTTTTTCTCTGCTAAATTAAAAACGGCTAGTGCAGATAGCGCTCGTGTAGCTTTGAGCGAAATTTAAAACAAACAAACCATTCTGTTGAATGGCTCTTTTTAGGGCAACTCAATAAAACTAATCAAGAGACTAAATTATCGACTATAAAATGTGACGTAACTTTTAAACATTTTCTGATTGATTATATTTCGTGTTTGTCTTTTATTTGTTAGATCTATAAAAATTACAAAGATGATATACATAATTTGAGGTGCGTTTATTTTAGAGCAAAGCCACATTAGGCTATTTACAGTGTTCACTGTAGAAAACTGAGCTTCGGATTTTAGCATTGTAAGTCCATTAATGTACACACCCTCTGGGGACTAGCAGATGCAATTGCTATGATATGCATTGACACAATCCCACATCATATTCTTAATATTTAGGGTTTGTAAATTGAGAGAAAAAATATTTCGTTCCAAAAACGATCTTGAATTTAAGAGTTAGCGTAATTTATTATGTTTAAATAAAAAATAAAAACAGTGAATTTGTGTATGCATTCGTTCGACTTAACATGCTGGCTTTGAACACACAGAAATCTAATTAAGATCCTAAAGAATGTCATATTTACTTGATATTTATAAACAGAGGAGAAATTACGTACCTCTTACAATATAGAAAAGAAGCTAATTTCGCGTTTAGATACTGGAAGAGTCATGAAATGATATGTAGATGTAAGTTGATAAAATCAACTATCTAAACATCGTTTGTATGGACATCTAGTAATTTGAAATTAAAGAGTTAAATTTTTTGTGAAGCCACGTTCTTAAACATTTTCACCAGTAGGTGAATAGGAACGAGTCTAATAAAAGTATGATAAGTGGGCGGTAGGCGGCGTAGGTGCAGCTGGTTTGTAAACTTGGGTATGATTAGGAGATTTTTATCGGCAGGTCAACTTTCGGAGGTTCCTGGAGATCCTTGATAACCTGATATTAAGACAAGGATGTCTAGAGATTTTAATCCAAGATTTGCAGTTTAATAACAGCACATCTTGTTTCAACACGTACAAAGGTAACTTCGCGTTATTATCTTACCTGTTTGAAAGAAAGAACAAGCTGTATACATAGAAAAGTAAACACGATGTGTAAGACTGTCGGCTCTGATCTTTAGACTAAAGCCATAGAATGGTAAACACGATGTGTAAGACTATCGGCTCCGATATTCAGACTAAAGCCATAGAATGGTAAACACGATGTTTAGGAATGTCGGCTCAGATCTTTAGATTGAAACCTTATATGGTTATTACACTCATTCGGCCTCATTGCTAACAATTAATTTTTGTTCCGCTTTTCGTTTTGGCCTTTTTTGTAGGTATTGTGTCGTATTTTAAAATGACGTAACTCGTCATCGATTTTTAAAATTTCAGATCATATTTCTGTTGTTATTTACCAACGTTTCTCTCATTTAATTTCTATGCAATTTTTACTCGTTTATATCCCTCATATCAAGCTATACCATTCGTAAACATCTAATTTATAACCACGCTAAAACAGTTTGTGTCGTATCCGAGCACGGCGCAATGGTCACTGTGCTGGAAGGTCAACATGACCAGGTGGTTAGGGCGCTCAACTCGTAATCCGAGAGTCGTGGGTTCGAATCCACGCTACATCAAACGTGCTTACCCTTTCAGCTTTGTGGACGCTATATGCGACAATCAATCCCACTATTTGTTGCTAGAAGAGTAGCCTAACAGTTGACGATGGGTGGTAATCGCTAAGTGGCTTCACTCTAGTCTTACACTGCTAAATTATGGACGGCTAGCGTAGATAGTCCTCATTTAGCTTTTTGCAAAATTCAAAAACAAATATACTGTGCTGAACTGTGGATCCAAGGGTCCGTTACCTGACAATATGTTTGTGTTTGTTTTCTTATGGCAATGCCACATTAAGAAGAATAAAAAAATAACACTCCTTACTTTGAGACTACACGTGCATTTTTGTTAGAGCAACTCTCAAACTCCAGTATTTAATAAGAGTAATCCATGAGTCGGCGGTGGGTAGTGTTGACTAGCTAGCTGCTTTCCCTGTATTTTGTAACTTTAAAACTTGTATCTTTGTGAGAAATTCCACAAACAAGAAGTTTTTGTCATATAACGTGTCTAACCTTATCTGAACTCCGATATTATTTTATGGTGTATTACCCCTCTGTTTCTCACCTACTTCACCCACCTTGTTCCACGTGTTTGATTGTCTTGCTACAGCACGTTTCACCATCCTTTTCGTTTATTTTACACGTAGCGTCTCAATCTGTTGACTTCCCTTACTAGGACACATCTTCCCACACATATTAACCATATTAACCAATTCGTTTGGTTGTACCGTCACATCATGACGTACATCTCATCTGTATTAACAGGCAATGTTACCTGTCCGTATACGTTGTGTAGCTCTTTGAGTTTCTGCGTAGTCTATTTAAATATATCTTATTTATTTTAGAATCAACTTTTTTATTGTCCTACTTCGCCTGATTTAGTAGTTCAATTGTTTTGTTTTACGTTTTCTTTTTACAGTTACAATATGTTTTGATGAAACGAAATATACGACAAAAGCCTTATTTTGGAATTTATAAAAATGTGTTGAAAATATAACACACTGATTCCAGAGTATTTTTATGACGTGTACCCTCGAAACCAGTAATTAAATTCTGAGGCGTAGTTTATTAACAGAAACTTAATAATGGTTCATGTTAATAAAAATTAAATTAAAAGAAGTAATTCGAGTGTGAGTCATCAGTAAGTAAAATTTGAATACTGTCTAGTGGTAAATGGATGATTATATTACTAATTCATAAAAACTGCTCTTTGTATAATTTATTTTTTAATAATTTCCATAGTATCTCGCCTATCGTCAGAAAAATCTTTAAGGGTAAGTTACCGTTAGAAACCTGGTTTCAATACTCGTGGTGGGCAGGACAAAGATAGCCCATCGTGTAGCTTTGTGCTTAATTATAAACAAACAAGGTACGTTACTACAAGCTGGAAAATACTGACAGAATTATTAGAAAGAAGTTTCGAAATGTATATAATAATCTACCCAAAACTGTTTCAGCAATTAAAAAGAAAACTTAACATCTTCCTTTAGCTCAAACATTGAGTAAAATATCAAAAGTACCACCAGATAAAACAACATGGAGTTCTTCGTTTACTTAATGTTGTGTAAAATTGTATTTACTCTAAGCTCATTTTCTAATTCACTTAATGTAACTTAGTAATGATTCTTGGGTGAATTAGAAGCAATATGAAATACACTCTAGGAACAAGAGTGACCTGATAAATGGTAGGTAAGTCTTCTCTTCTCTTTTTTAAATGATGTTCTTTCCTCTTCATTACTGAAAAGGTATGTATTCAAAAATAATTATTTATTTATAACTGAAAAAAACAGGGAAGTTCTCAGCTAAGCAGATACACATTGAATTCATTGTTTCTTGACACTAACGCCAGGATTAGTGTATATATATATATATATATATACATATACATAGACACACACATATATAGTAAAAGTTGAGAGCGATAAAGTAAGGATCTGATGACCGTGATCGTAAGGAATTCGCTTTGCAAGCTCTCAGTCCAGCATTCGCTACCACGCGTTAGCGTACATGATTTTTATAGTCGTTTCCTTAAGCAGTGAAAAATATGGAAATTCACGTTATTTTGAAAGTCATTTTGAAGCAGATTTTTCATTTTGTCCTAAACATACTTTTTGAAAAGTGTACACACTGAGCTTTTTACCGCTGTACATTCATACCACTAAAATAAAATACTTTTACCATTTTCTCATTGCTGGACAAACACTGGGGTACTTTTAAATCCAATATAGAAAAAGCTAATGAATGAAACTTTGCTTGCTTGTCCAAGAGATCCATAATGTAAAGGATAACGTAAGACATTTATCTTTTTAATTCGAGAGAAAACTGACAGGCATGGATATTTTATGCACAATTAATAAACTATTTAAATAAATAACAGTTTTATTTCTTGTTCTTATTTTTTATTTTGGCACAGAAATGACGTTTTGATTGGTTTATTAACTTAGCAAAACATAATATTTTCGTTCAAATGATATGCAAAATTACTTCTTAAATACTTTTCCTGTTACCTTAAACGTGAACATTTTTATTAAATTGATAAAGTGATACATTTCTACAGCTTTGATTGTAATTTACGCTTTTGTAAAAAATTATTGATTGAGTTCATGACTGTAATGCTAAATGTGATTGTTAGCACCTACGACTTTAACAAGGAGTATAAGAAAATTATATTATTCATAACATAACTCCTTTCATAGTCAGCCTTCGAATTAAGATTTTACACCATATATTACTTTAAAAACTTTAGTTTTTAAGAAACTATCGAGATTCATTGACAGTCTCTGAAAATGGTTGAATGTTCAGGCGTTAAAAAACGTATCTTAACCTCCACTCTGATAGCGACTCCACTGATTACAACGTAGTTTACCTCTCACTTTGTTTCTCCTATTCTAAGACTTTTCTGTTTTTCTACTTTAATAGGCATATTTATTGTGACCAGAACCAACCTTTGTGTTTTATCCAATGAGCATCGCCTCGTATTTTTCATATGAGCTTTAGTTTTGCTCTATTTGGATGGTGCTGCACTAAACTTACTTTCTCAGAACTAATTCCGAAAAAGGGATAATCGTAGAGAGAGATTAAATAAAAAACAACATTTTAAACAATGGAGACTACAGTGCTCGTCATGGAAACACACATGCTCTGAAACCACTCCTCAGGCTAGTTTAGATCAACGCCAAAAAACAACAACAACTGGAATCTCAGCAGTTCCATTCAAACTTATATCTTCCAACCCCTCAGATACAATTTCCTAGGACATTTATGTCTTTAATGTGCTTGAATATGTGATACTGGAACTCCTTGTCCAGCTGCATTGAAAGATGTGTAACAAATTTGTCAAATATAGATGGTTTAATATTGACCTCGAGATCCTTAGAAAAAGCTTGCTACATGGGAAATTGTAGTATCCGGCAAAAGTGGCAACCATTGGTCGTGGTCTTCAGATTGACCATCGACGTTCTGATAGTTCAGAAAGATGATCTGTTGAAACTGTCTACTGAGATTTCATATAATTTTTATTCATTTATGTAAGTTTTCAACCTATTTTTGATTCAAAGATTTTATTACCTAACCTA
This sequence comes from Carcinoscorpius rotundicauda, assembly GCA_011833715.1. Taxonomy (NCBI): domain Eukaryota; kingdom Metazoa; phylum Arthropoda; class Merostomata; order Xiphosura; family Limulidae; genus Carcinoscorpius; species Carcinoscorpius rotundicauda. The sequence continues at coordinate 50,755,510 of CM022399.1, read as the reverse complement.
CAGGGTTATTATTTATTCTTTTCTAAAGAAACACATATGACTTGCGCCGTATGTTTGAACTCTTTATGCGACAAACACTTGGTAATTACTGATTTCTCTGAAACCAGCAGGTTAGTAAAATTATATGAAATCACGAAAAATTGATTTAATGCATGAAGAAGAAAACCTTTTGTGTCTATTTATCACTCATTCGTGACATCAAGAAATAAGAAACAAATATTTTGTTGTTTTAACTGCAATGCAGACTTCTAGAATAGCTTAACTGAGTGTCTTGAAGAAAATGAAAAGTTAAGAGAAATCAGGTGAAGACGATATATCGACATATCCCAGACTAGTCAGGGTTTTTTGCTAAAAAAATTCCATAAATGGCTGTTACTTACTTATGGAGCATTCGTATTTGGTTAGTTACTGTGCCTTCTATTATTTATGAAGCCCTTCCTACTTTGAACGTATTGTAAGAGGACTTTTATCTAAACATATTTGTCAATAGAGGGCGTAGCATATCCGAAGAGTGCTTTTCTCAATAGCCAACAATTTAAATTAACCTGTAAAACAAGCGACAGAAAAAGACATGTTCTACCGTAAAATAGTTACGCTGCAGTAAAACCTCTAACTTAACCACGCTTCAATTATCTGTCAAAAACAACCTTTAAGATTGAAAGACAAAACTTCAAACAAGGTCACGCTACTCAAAGTATATATTGGCGATAATTAAGTAGTACGGTAGGGTGATTACATTATTATTAATAATGTGTAAGTTATAAAATAATTTAATAAGTCACGCTAAGTTTGCAAGTAGGAGAGAAAAATAAAGCACTGTGAGGGTAGCTTGACTTACTCTAATTTGTAAAATTATCTTAGTGCACTAGATTTTATTACCGACTTAATTAATTTGTAACTGTTATTAATATAACGTTTGTAAACGTTAAAATATCTAGATTGTTTAATTTATTAGTCTCCCCGTAAATAAATTTTCTTTGCAGCTAATCTTAGGAAAAAGCTAATGCTCTGAGTAATCTGGAGGTAAAACAATAATAATTTTGTATAACACATCTCTCTTGAAATACAAGAAGTTGTGAAACATAAATAGTTTGAAGTTCTCTATATGTCTTGTGAACGCGTTATTATCTTGGTAAGGCATAAATGAAAGCACTTCAAACAAAAATGCCTTTACAAGTCTATTTCTAAAAGCAAAATTTGTGTTTTCACAGCCGTAGCACAAATGCAAACTTTTTGATCAAGGATGCAAGCTACTTCTAAAGGTAGTAATCACATTTTAAAAAAACATTTCTTTAACCTAGTTACAAAATAGCACTGCTCAAACGCCTCCGGTTTCACTTGCCTTTTTTTTTTTTAGTTTTAAAATGTAAGGGTTCCCATTTTATGATTCCGATAAATGTGTCTCCATCAAGCTCGTCATCACATAAACATTAAAGGGCGTCAACGTTGCCCATTTGTAAGACATTTTAGAAATAGCTTATGGCCCTCATGAGACGCCAACTTGGCAAGTCCTTGGACAAGTATAAAATATAAATAGCTCATCAACTCTTGGTACAATTGAAGGCTTTTGTCTATAACTTACCCTCAGTCCTTTCCTGATACAGTAACTCAAAATACCATTTTGATTTACAATGTCCGCTATTCAACTATTTTCCACAAACAGTAAAACAATCATTAATATCCCTTTTTGATTTCAATATTGAACAAATTACTTAATTAAGGTAAAACAGTTTTATTTCGTTAGAGTTTCTACAGTTGCCAGTAGAGATCGAAGTTACCATCACATTATAAGGCCCCCAAAGCTGAATGAGCTAACGTGTTTGTTGCGAATTTATCATCTATAATCTTCCAATAGAAATGAAATTTTCACCTTAAACGGCACATTGTCTAAATGTGATTAAACGACCAGAACAGGACCCTGGGTATGATTCAAACATTTGAGTCCCAAATATTAGATAACTGGTCAGATAGCGCCCTCCGAGACAAAGGCCAAAGAGCTAAAGTAACTATGTTTTTTATTGTGTTTTTTTATATAATGCGGTCACAGCTGAAAATGAGGGAGCACTTATACAGGTAAAATGATTTTATCAAATGGTCATCGTTTTATCTATATATTTTTCACCATAAGATATGTAGTGTTCGTCGTGTGTGTTATTATAAAGACGTTTTAGTAAGTTTCTGACTGCCTGAAGTTATATCATTTTAAAGCAACAAAAAAATTAATAAAGAATGTAATCCGAAATCTACACAACACTGGTTTAAGATGGTTTCGGTTACAGTTATCGTATCAGTCTGTTAGCTAGATTTGTTCACACACTTTAAAGAACAAAAACAAATTAGAAAAGTAAAACTAAGCTGTGAGAAAGTTCTAGTTAAGCCTCGTACCAACTTTTCTTCATCCTTATATGTCTCTCTAATTTCGGAAAATTCACCTATTCAAAATACCGGAAAATGCTTTCGATAGCTATTTCTAACTCTGATTACTTGACAAAAACATAAGGTGTATATTTCAACCACTAATAGGAGTCTTTACTCTAATTAATTTTCATCTGAAATTCTTGGCTAGGCGTAGCCATGTGGTTACAGGCGCCTGACTCGCAATCTCAGGGTTGTGTATTTGAATTCCCATCCCACTAAACATGCCCGTACTTTCAGCCATGGAGGCATAATTTAGTTATGGCCAATCCCACTATTCATAAGTAAAAGGGTAATCCAAGGATGAGCGGTGGGTGGAGATGACTAGCTAGCTGTCTTACATCCCTAAATTAGGTACGACTAGCGAAGATAGCAGTCGTGTAACTTTGTGCAAAATTCAAACCAAAATACTCTTGAGATATACATTATATTTTTAAGAACTTTAGAAGAGTGTGCTTGTGTGTTTTCTTATAGCAAAGCCACATTGGGCCATCTGTTGAGTCCGCTGAGGAAGGGTAATCGAAGATTTGGGATGAAAACGTAACGCACATGTTAATGATGGTGGATCAGGCATGTGAGTGTTACATGTTATAACCGGTGGGGATAATTAACAAAGGCTGATTTTATAGCAATCTGAAAAGAGAAAAAACTAGATGTCAAAGTATACTAAACTAAACCTTTTTACACTTAATTACTGGTTCTCACATAATACTTTTATATGTTTTATTTTTTTATTACTAATACACAAATTAAATAGTCATAATTCAGTTTGTTGTTTTTGCTCAGAAAATAAAAACTAAGGGCGTTTTTCTCATTTTTATGTAATCATTGCAATAACTACACTTGTCTTGGTGAACTTAGTCGTGAATTATATTTGTAGAGATTTTTTTCTAATCATTGTTATTTTTAGTATATGTATATGATGACCGCTCTGGTTTATAATACAGCTTAATAGTTAAATATTGTTCTTTTTAATGCATGTGTCTGATGATTGCTCCGGTTTATAATACAGCCCAATAGTTGGCGCCACCAGGACCTCTATTAAAATACTAATAACAAAAGTAATGCTAATTATAATAAATTTTTAAACTTCTATAATAGAAATGACTCTCATGTTACACATTTTAATAAATAGTAATTGGTAATTACTACAATACATTTAGAAGAAAATTATCCCTAAGCTCCTTTATCTGTAAAATCTTTAAATAACATAATAACCTTCTGATTACTGACAGAACTCTCCTATACATCATCTTCAGAATTTACTACTTATGTAACAAACATGGCATCTCCAAGCCGCTCTTAATGAGTACTCTGTCAAGCAACGTTACTACAAACAGCTCATTACCAATTATTTCGTGATTGGAAAAATATTATTTGCTAGGAGAGAAAAAACAACAACATGTCTATAATACTGGTGTAGTAATTGGCTAACATCCAGAGAGTTCGAGTCATTAATCATGTGATTCTACAACAAAGTCCAGTTACTGAAATAACTTAGTTACTCGCATTGTTAAGTATAGGCTACCAATAGAGACGAAATGGTCTGACGATACTCCTTGTACGCAGTATAAGTGAGAATGCGAGAAAAATATCTTTGTAGTTAAATATAGGACGTCATAATAAAAACGGAGCAGAAAACATCGAACTTATGTATTATGCTACTATTGTCAATCACGAACGAATTGCATGAAACATTACTGAATACTAATATTTGATTTTTTGGGGGAACTTAAAGAACATAAGACGTATATATAGTTAAACGTAATTATCCATTTATACTCTAGTTGCTGTAAAGAAACGTTATTGAAGACACACACTTAACTCAGTACATTAGCATATTGAGATGAACGTCACTGCCTCTTGAATATGCATATTTCCCTAACATTTGACCCCTGGTGGGGTTATCTTGCGAATGATAATTAAGGTTTCGTTAGAAATAAGTAAAAAGTTCATTGAATACAATTACAGCAGCACTTGTTACGTACTTAGGGTAAGATTGTGGCTATTAATCATAACTTATTAATTATTTATGGAGGCCCGGCATGGCCATGTGTTTAGGACGCTCGACTCGCATTTTGAGGGTCGCGGGTTCGAATTCTAAATCACACCAAACATGATCGTCCTTTCAGCCGTTAGAGCATTATAATGTGACGCTCAATCCAACTATTCGTTGGTAAAAAAGTAGCCCAAGAGTTAGCGGTAGGTGATGATGACTAGTTTTACACTACTAAAGTAGGAACGGCTAGCGCAGATAGCCCTCGTGTAGCTTTGGGCAAATTTCAAAAACAAACAAACGTATTTGAATTGAACTAGAAAAAGCAAAAAGTTGAAGCTATAAAATAATTAGGCTTCAAAAACGATCTCCTCTCATCATAAAAGAATACGTTTCTTAAACATACTAAAAATGTAAATATTTGCACTTTCTGCATGTTTTTTCGGAGCATATAAAGAAATAATTCTACATAACACAAAGCAAGAGCGTTTTATGATTTGAAAACACATAGTCAGTTACTCGAATTATAACGTTCTGTAGTTAACACTACTTTTAAGTTTAATTTCTACCATAGATTTGAAATAATGTAGATAAATTATGCTTTTGAGCAGAATCCTTTTGAGGCTCATCTTTAAGCCGTACAATGCTAAAATTCAATATTTCATTTTCGAAAATTTTCAGTTACACAGTTTTGTATTAAAGTAAACAACATTATAATCTATGAGCATTGATCTTTTCTGTATTTTTATGCTTTAAACCATTTGGGAATGGACGGATGTGTCGCACACACTCACACATCCAGGTCGTTGAGCTCAAAGAGCTCTTGACAACGGGAGATATAAAAATAATCAGTTGTCTCAGTTAGTTCCATAAGTCTTCTTTCCTTTCCTTCCTCGCTGTTTTTTTCGGATGCTGCATAATTTCTCAGCACGATAGTTTGTTATTAATATCCATCCCTATCAAACATGAGTAAATAAATCAGTGTAAAATGTAAATTTTAAGCCATTTCAATGTAGCGTTAATATCGTTTATTTCCTTTAGGACTAAACTTTAATTACCCGAGCGGGACTGAAGAGAAATGCAAGTTTCTAAGCGCCCCTGGTTGTTTTCCAAGCCCCTTAGGGACTTATAAAATATAAAACCATAACTACTGCCAAGATGGATAGTAACTCAGCTCAATAACCCCACCTAGTAATGACATAATATTGGAAAATAGTACAAGATGGTTTTTCATATTATAAAACTATATGTTTGAAACACGTGATGTGACTACTACCGACATATTTCTTACGGAACAGGTAACTAATACTGAAAACTAATAACACAAACATTACAAGACGTTTAAGTTCAGTTTTTAACGTTATGAAAGATTATGTTCGAAACACCTAGTTTTATTGTTAATGATATACGAAATAAACAACGACATTGTGGCAATATCAATTTACCGAATGCGACACGTTTGTAACTATAATATATCATTGTATTATACTGATGCATTGTGCTAGACTTGGATATGATACAATGGAAAATATAAATACCTGCAGTGTTATTTGATTGTTTGCCCATGTAGGCTAAGGTATTGCAATCGCATTCGTATGGGTATGAATGAAACAGTCTTCTCCAAATCTGGTTCGGTTCGGGATTGAATCTCGATTCTGGATCACTTTGAAACCTTTTATTTTATAATGGGTAATAGAGCTTTTTTTTTGTTAATAACTGTGTAAAACGGGATTGTATTTGTACCAGATTTCATGGGCAAATTAAGGTTAAAACTCCTCACCACACTACAAAAATGATCCTGATCCTTGGTCATTCTGGATTTGAAAAGGATTTTCTGAGTTCTTGAAGGTGAAGTATGATATTATCCAATATAAACGTGTCCAATCTCGATGAGGATGGGCGGTACAAAGATGTGTAACGTTCCTGATTGATCTTTTTATTTTATTGTTTTTGTCATTCTAAATTATGCAGTTACGTAATGAAATGTCTATGTTCTGCCTACCAAGGACATCGAAATTCGATTTTTAGCGTGTAAACTCTGACGCTTATTTCTGAGCCACTTAGTAATCGCTTTAAAATAGAATTATATTGCTTTGGAAGAGAGCGTAAAAAATTCATAATTTCAGTTGTTTTTACAGTACACATTTTGGTCAAAGGGGAAAATCGTATAATTTTTCAAAATAAACATTTAAAGAATGTAGAACTTTTTCTTATAGAATATGAAAAAAATATTCACCGAACGGTGAGATCTTTGTTAATTCTGCTATTAGAAAGAAACAGTTTTATATTATTGAAATTTACACGTGCATTTAGGGGGAGTCCATTGATTTTTAAGACTAGTTTATTGGTGAACAATAAATTCGAGCTATGTTAAACAATTTATCGTAATGGAGGCGAAAGCAAAAAAAGTTTCTTGTTTTTTTTCTAAATTGTCGAGTATCACTTTGATTACATGCAAATATGGATTAGAAAGTCACTTAGCATCTCAAAATTAACAGCTATTATTTTTTACTTTTATCTCATAAATTCATCGAAATATGCAACTTTTCACGAATTTTTAAGACCTTTTCCTGGATGTAACTCATACTGTTTTTACAGACTAGATAAAACGAATATCGAGATAGATGGATGTTTTCACTAATTTTTGTATTACTTTTCTTTGTCCAGTGAAATAACGAATTTCAAATGTTGACAGCATTGTACAATGGTCGTTTCTTCATCTGTAATAAAATCTTAAGATTGTGGGTAGCAATATTGAACAGTAGAATCAAGAGAGAGATTTCGAAACTGTTTATGAGAACTTAAAGCAACTTAAGTATTAGAAAGATACTAAAATAACGTTATCTTTCCAAACAATGAATTATTTTATGGTTTGTAGAGAGTTTTTAGAGACGGACCAACAAAATAATGTATTGATCCATAGTCAATAAAAGTTTAGAGTAATTTATAAAAATAAATATTTAACATATTTTCGACAGGTTTTTAATTTGGTTGTAAGGACATAACATGACAAGAATAACACTTCAAGGCTTCAGCTGTTTATTACAAGAAAAATAATCATGTCATTCAATTAATTGTTAGAATACGCAGTTTAACATACATATGATGGATGAAGAAAACAAAAGATAAACATTGAAATATCAACAATAAAGTCAATTATTCATAAGCTGTACGAAACCTAATACTACATAAACATTGGAATTGTGTACAAAGATTTGTATTTTTGCTTGCTTAGTGCAAAGTAGCACAATAAACTATCTGTGTTCAGTTCACCTCGAGGAAGTGAACTCCGGAATTTTAGCGTTGTAAGTCCGTTAAACTTACTGCTGCCTCACCGGAGGACATGTTCTAACGTCAATGATAAAATGTAATTTCTAATCAATAATTGATTAATGTAGTTTATTATAATAACGAAAAACATCTGATTATTTATATAACGATACTATGTAAGAGTTGTCCAATAGCTCAGTGATATGCTTAAGGGTTTAAACGCTATAAATCAGGATTTAATCCCGCTAGGGCACAGCATTGCTCAGCCGTTGCATAGCTTCGTGTTTAAAAACAACCACATTATAAAATACACACTCACATAGAAAGGAGGTGTTATTCTTCATCATTCTGGCATTAGACCTTTACAATAATTTATGTAGAATTATATTGTCAGGAAACAGGCTTCGATACCTGCGGTAGGCAGAGTATAGATAACTAGTTCTGTCGTTTTGTTCTTAATAATACAACCTCTTATTTAAAATTTTAAAGTGTCAAATATTATACAAACTGTTTTCGGTTAGGAACAGTATTGTTAACATATATACATATACAGAAAATAAAACATCACGTCCGTAAGCGACACGTTTTTACATGTAAAGACAAACGATACACACAGACAACTATTTATAAAGAACGTTCACGCGATGTTTGTGAAAATAAGGTGATTACAGTTGTGTAGCCCCCCAGTGGCTCAGGGGTATGTCTGCGGACTTGCACACTAAAATCCGGGTTTCGATACCCGTGGTGGGCAGAGCACAGATAGCCCATTGTGTAGCTTTGTGGTTAATTCTAAACAACAACAAAATAGAGTTGTTTATATACATTCTCGCTCAAAGAAGAAACGCTCTATGGTGCTATGTATGTAGCGGCAGTATTTAAAACCCATTTGAAACAACTTTTTGTTTTATGTATTTCCGCAAATCGTAGCTTCCTTTCAGTAGCTGGAGTTTAGTACACATATGAGTTGCCACAATATAAGAACGATTAAGCTTTGCTGTTTTTTCCCAGTGCTTAACATACATTTAAAAAACAAACGAAAGCTAGCTGTCAGAAACAGAAATAAATTCTTTACAGTTCTCTAATTGAGACCTTTGATAATCACCATGCAGAATTCTTCACGTTGTCCACCTGTTGCCATGTTTCCAGCTACTGCGTATAGATGGCGCAGATAGCAAGTTCGGTTCAGACCCCACCCCAGCTGCACTATTACCTTCAGGCTGGAATTTAATCTCTTATACACGTACAGGTAATGAGAGGTGATTAGATCAACTCTGAAAATATGTGGTAGAGAATGGGAATGAGATGTGGGGTCCAGCAGGCACTCATTACAGTTAAAACAGTCTTTTTTTGTTAAATAATTATGACGGTTTTAGAAATAATATCTAATATTTTCATTAAAACCATCATAATATATCTTTAATAATCACACTGTGTTCTCAGCAAATTAAGAGAAGAGGAATCCCTTTATCTCTCTCTGTGGGTACCAACAACACACAAATGAACTTCAAATTAATCTTATTATATTGTTATTTGAGTCCAAATACAAGTTCCTGGGAGCTTAGAGCGCTCCCTGAAAATTATATGACAAAGTAATAATTTCGATGTGTAATCATATAACACCGCTAGGATTTTGAATTGGAGAGCTTCTACTTTGGGCCCGGCATGGCCAAGAGTGTTAAGGCGTGCAACCCGTAATCTGAGGGTCGCGGGTTCGCATCCCCGTCGCGTCAAACATGCTCGCCCTTTCAGCCGTGGGCCGTTATAATATGACGGTCAATTCCACTATTTGTTGGTAAAAGAGTAGCCCAAGAGTTGGCGGTGGGTGGTGATGACTAACTGCCTTCACTTTAGTCTTACACTACTAAATTAGGGACGGCTAGCACAGATAGCCCTCGAGTAGCTTTGTGCGAAATATAACAAAACAAAGAAGCTTTTACTTGGTCAGTATGTATTTTTTTTAAAGTCAATGAAAAAGTTAATAAATTGAAATTAAATAGTTTATCAAAACAATGACGTTGTATGAGTCAATTGGCATAAAAAAGTGTACAGCTTAATGTTAAATAAAACAGTAAGTGTTTAAAATACGTAGCTGTTAGGTTGGCAGTGTTTATTTGTTTTGAATTTCGCGTACAGCTACAAGGAGGGCTATCTGCGTTAGCCGTCCGTAATATAGTAGGAGAAGACAGCTAGTCGTCACCAACCACTCCCAACACTTTTATCAACGAATAGTGGGATTCATCGTAACATTATAACGCCCCCACCGCTGAAAGGGCAAGGATATTTGGTGTGAAGGAGATTTGAACCCGCGATCCTCAGATTACAAGTTTAGTGAGTGCCTTAGCCACCCGGCCATGCTGGGCCTATTTAACTTGAAATTAGACATCGTTTCGACACATTTTTTCGGAAATCAAATATTGTCAGTTTCTGTGATGTAGTTTATAGCTAAAAGTAACAAGTTTATTGAAAAAAATCATTACACTCAAATTGTTGTTTTATGTACAACAAATCATCATTACATTCTAATTGTTGTATTATGTATCACAAATCATTACATTCTAATTATTGTTTTATGTATCACAAATCATTACATTCTAACTGTTGTTTCATGTATCACAAATCATTACATTTTAATTGTTGTTTTATGTATCACAAATCATTACATTCTAATTGTTGGTTTATGCATAACAAATCATTGTATTATAATTGTTGTTTATATACAACAATATCCTCAGACTTGCCGTTGAGCCAACGGGGACTAAAGAACTTAGATCTTTACACATATTTAATTGAGAAACTAAAACAAATGTTACGTTACTCTGGTTTAATCATATTTCATGCAGTGTTAGTAAGGTAGTTTAAAGAGTAATGCATTTTTATCTGCTATTTCTTACAAATTATTTTAAACAACAACAAATGTACGTACACTTCCAGTAAAATGAAGGACTGTATACTATGTTATCACGTATTATGGGAAAACCTAACATGAAAAATAAATGTTTATAAATCTACTCAATTTGATTTTTATTATAACTACTTTTTCTTTTTCGTCTTACAGGACCCGGCATGGCCAGGTGGTTAAGGCACTTGGCTCGTAATTCGAGGGTTCCGAGTTTGAATAACGTCGCACCAAATATGCTTACCCTTTCAGCAGTGGGAGCGTTATAATGTGACGGTCAATCTCACTGACTATTTAAATTTTTCTATAAACTCTTCGTTGTTTATCTCTGTTCGTACAGGCAAACCCTGAAGCTCCTACTTGCATATTGTTTTTCTCTCTAACTGTCTTGATAATGGTTATCATTTCTTTTGTTTCCTTTCTTTCTTTATATTGGGAGTTTCTCTGACCCTTCAAGTCTCTGTTGTTGCTGTTATTTTTTGTTTCTCTTGGTAATCGCTTTACCATGCAACAGTTCTGTTTTCTGCTCATATTCACAATCCCTTTACCACATATTTTCCCTACCTGGCTAAATAATTCCCAAAAACCTCATTAGGTCTTTATTTAATGATAATATCCTATCTCTTATTGTTTCTCTTCTGTGTCTTTGTCATCAGTTTTTCGCTGTATTCCTACTATATCGGTAATCCTCTATTGGTGTATTTTTAGTTTGATTGGGATGAAAATAACTTTATTATGTAAAATCCTAGTATGCAGTATTTCGAGCTGTTTTTAGTCACGATCGTTATCCTTGAAAGTGTTCACGTCTTTCTTATTCACACGGTGTCCTTAGTCGTTGTCTTTAACTCCGTGGGTTTTATTTTGCACATTATCTACAAGAGGCATGACAGTGTCGGTTTATGTGAGCTGAATATGTGAAGTCTAAAATGCACATTTTCTTAGAAATAGCATGCTTTTTGAGATTCTATCTTAAACTCTGTTTTGATGCCAAGTCCTGGACGTCTGGAGTTATCCCTTACATTTGTTTATGGGTACATTACTTACAACATCGCCTTATGTCCGTCACTCCTCCCACGTTGTACTGAACAGTCGTGTCTCTATGTAGGATGCAAGCAGATAAAGGCAGTTCAGGACATCATTAGTTATTTGTTTTTCTAAGTTGTTCCACATTTTTATTATGTTAACATCATATTCGTTATCTGTATTGCTGACTGGGTGGGTATTGAACTAAAGAACTCATTGTTGATGCAAACCATGCGCGAGTATGCGTGAAGGTTTTTTTAAAATCTATATATATATTTTTAGATTTAGTTGTTTCAAACCCATTGAAACAAAAAGTTAAATAAACATGTTCTTTGATCTGCCGGTTGTCTCTTTTCGTTTTGGTTATTAAGCGCAAAGCTACACAATGGTTTATCTGTGTTGTGCTCACCGTGGGTATCGAAACCCAATTTTTTAGCGTTGTAAATCTTTAGAATTACCGCTGAGCCACCGAGGGGAGGGAGCTCTGCCGATAGAGACAACACTATCGTCCAACGTACTTTAATTCCTGCTATGCGGTAACACAGTACCTTTAATTATAAAGCTTTGATGATTTATCAAATACTTTATTTTGACAGCCTTTGGTTTATGTGTGGTAGGTTTCTTGTGATAAAAAATGGACTTCATACATAACCAGTAGGGTTACGTTCTTTTCTTTTGCGAAGTAGATGATCAGTTTCAGATTACATCATCAAATAGACTTCAGTTAACGATGCAGTTGAGATCACGTGCCTTGATAGTGGTATAATCCGTAAACTATCTTCAAGTGACTCATCAACCTCTACTGTATGAATAGCTCAAATTACGATAATAATTATGAACACAGCTAAAAACACACATTTCTTTCACTTTTTAAATCTGTAGAAATAAAATTTAATTTATATACAAATTATAACAGTAGTGTCATTATATTATTATTATTATTATTAGATTATCGATATATTTATAAATAAAAACTCGATTCTTTGATCGTTTAAAGTAAACATGAACCAACTATTTTCGTATATTTTAGGTTTGATCTGTCGGTTTGATAAAGAACATGGTTATTCCATGTAATACATATGTGTACTGTCATTTGCAGCTATCCTGTTTCGATATTATACTCTTCTGGGCTTTAATGACGGTGTATTCAACCAGCATAGACTTCACTTTGTTCTAACATTTTTATTCCTATTTACTTCAAATGAAATATAAGAATATTTTCTTTGACGCTAGATTCCGACAACGCTGTCACGCGAGAAAATAAAACAGAAGAGAGATAGAAAGCTAATCGCCATAATGGGAAGGGGTTCGATTACTTAATCTTTTCATAACTGAATTACTTTATATAGGTCCCCCAATGGCACAGCGATATGTCTACGGACTCACACCGCTAAAATCTGGGTTTTAATACCCGTGGTGGGTAGAACACAGGTGGCCCATTGTGTAACTTTGTGCTTAATTCTAAACAAATAAACACTCTATTTTGAATCTTACTTAAAATAAAGAAAGTATCTAAAAAAATTAACCTTGAAGTAAATTATGTACTTTTTTATTTTATTATTTACTCACATCACTCACATGTTGTGTTTTGTATTTACGTTGAAGCTGCTAAGGTTCTCTGTCTAATTTCAAGCTACACACTAGAGGCAAGGCATTCAGTCAGCAACGCCCTTTATATTTTAATATAGAAACAACAATACAATTCGTAATAGTAGTTGTTACAAATATTGGTTTATATACAAGGGTTTTATAACCTATACTGAGTATTCTATCCGATCTAGAATTGAATATTTTATCGACGATCCAAGTCCACGACGAACAAATTAACTCTAACAGCTAGCGCAGTTAGCCTCACACCGCTTACAAGCCGATTTTTACCGACGAAGATGTTTAATGTCCTCGTAGAAATACTAACGGCCTAGTTAATTCACTGAAGTTGAACGGTTTGTAATGTTCGAAATCTATAAACTTTTCTGTCCAGTTTTGTAGTTTTCTGATTAATTAACATTTATTACAACTATAGCTTCCGAGGCTTATAGTTTACTGACCGTAGCTAACCAACAGTAATAGCTGTCTCTCGGCTAGCTGCTTTTATACGAATCACGCAAAATTCTCGAATCTTAAGCAATGGAAAAAACACGCTAGCATTTTCGTAAAACAAATATTGTTGATTATTACTCTCGAGAATCTTCTATAAATTTAGAGAACAGGCGAGACTTGCGCAATACACACAAACAATATGGGTCACATACGCACTGAGGTCGATTTTCAGAGACAGACCAAGCTCTGCTTCCTCATTTGTGGATGTAATGAGAAACAATTTATGGATCCTTACAGTATCAGCAAAAGCCTGATGTCCAGAAGAGAATATTTCCTATATCGAACAATACTCTCAGATAAATGTTTCTCTTTAGGGGCCCCCCAGTGGCTCAGCGGTATGTCTGTGGACTTACACGTCAAAATCCGGGTTTCGATACCCGTGGTTGGCAGAGCACAGATAGCCCATTGTGTAGCTTTGTGCTTAATTCAAAACAACAACAACAACTCTTTAGGACCAACTCTTCTTTTATTTCATGAGTCCTTGGAGCTGTTAAAAGTTTTATTTTCTTAAAATGAAGCTTTTAAAACTCAAATATAAAATAGTTTAAATAAGAATAGTATACGCTCAGGTTAAACATGAAGACTACACATAAAATAACCTAAGGTAATGGCACCAACATTTTATCCTTATCTTTCCACTCCGTGTTACTTTCAGATAAGACTGATTCCACTTAGAGTAATAACAAAACAGATCTGATTAATCACGAGATACCTGACAGGATATTTATTGTGAAGTAATTCTAAATTATTTGACTACTGAATTTGTGGCAACTAAAAAATGAAAAAAAAATACAAGTGTAAAATTAAGGTGAACATTCTTTAAGACAAAATACTCAGTAAACAATCATACTTGACTTGAAACAAGGGACAGCTAGCTTCTTTCATTGGAGGGTTAGCACTATCTTGGTGATTTCAAGTTTCAAACTGTATTTCTGAAGATCGTATTTCACATTAAATATCCTGGGACGTTGCTTCAGACTAAATATTTCTCACGTTAGATACTTCAGTCATTAGCGTTAGACTTACCCAGAGCAACCAGCGCTACAGAAGTGACTAATTATTCCATAATAAAATACAAGTCAGAAGATCACCTGACTGCTACTAGAAGAGTTACTTGTCTAACTTCACACACCATAAATGATGTTAAAACTCTCTTTCTTACAGGAAGAGAGATGGTTCTTCTTTAAGTAAATTACACCATACAATGAACATCTAAAGTGAAGGGAGTGTAACGATATTGTTTAATAACGTGGTGTGAAAACAGCATAAAATAACTTTTGGAAATTTCTATATTAACATAAGGAAGTAACAAATATGTTTATACACCATCATATGTTCAGAATATTTGCGATCGCACTTTCTGTTCAATTATTCATAGATAAATGAGAAGAGAAATATGTACCCAATCGTTAATATTTTAATAGATACTTTTATTACTGTTTTTACAAGTTTAAACAATGTTTGAGCTACTTTGCTAAGTGTTCGCAACTGACTGAATCTTCAGTTAACTCATCTAAAAAGACCATAAAAAAAAGAAAAAACAGTTAACCAAAGACCTGATGAAGCCTTCTACAGGCAACATTCTTCGATGCATTTCAGTTGTTTGTCGCCGGAAGCTAATGTAAAACTGGGATTATCACAAAAACAACTAAAAATATATAAATTCTTACTAGCTAATAAATTCTACTAGTATATCTTTATGTAGTTCAAATTTTTTTGACTCTACGAAATTTGATATTAGTGAATAATAAATTAGTTTCCGGTCCTCAAGTAACAGAGAGAAATAGTTTTAATTCCTGGTTCTCTGATAATAGAAAGAAGTGGTAGTTTGTTTTCTAAATATGATTACTGAGTTTTTTATTTTTTTTTTATGTTCCTCAGTTTTAAGTATAATTGTCATCCGTAAACCATCATTAAACTGTTGTTGAGTTACTCAAGAAAGCTTAAAACTAATAATAATAATTTAAGAGGCTTGGCTGTCACGTTAACATATTCGTAATAAAATTATTTAATGAAATATCCATTTTACAATGAGATGCTTTCTGAGTACGAAGTACCAAGTAAGCTTAAAGGATAGACTGAAGACCACCTGTAGTGTTTAACCTAAGTTTATGTGCGCATATTTCTTTGTAACATCGAGCCGCGGCTTCAAAGAGTTGGACATCGAAACAACCAAACTCTTGTTTTCTCACATTCATATTCTACTCAAACACTCTACCCCATATCCTCGTATCCTACTGGGTCTCTTGTGTTTGGTAATAAACATGTGTTAGTGCCCCCTTCCTTTTTACCTTCCATATATCACCACATCATTGGAAACGATGGTGAGTGTAAAAAATCCAAACCCTCAACAAGAACTCCAAGCTATTATTATCGGGGACGTCTGAGGGTAACTGTTACTTGTAAAGTTAACGTTCATGTCTATGTTGTTTCTCTAGTTTGTGTGGGATTAGAAAGATAATTTGTTCCAATGACGTAGACAAGCTGTTGGAGTTAAATAAAAAAATGAAACTATGGCATGAGTACAAGAAGTTATATCCACGTGAAATCAAAAGGAGTCTGAAATTTTGTCTACAATATTGTGGACAACAGAGGGCGATGAGATATATAAACAGACATATAATTGAAAAAAATGCAAGAAACAACGTTGTTGTTTTTGAAATATTGTATTTTTCGTTAAAGAAATTGAAGAGTTTCCTGGTATTAATAGTGGCTTGTATAATCGTTAAAATGACTGGAACAATACGTGTATACATTGTACATATTATCGAGTTGCCAGAATACAGTATGACTTTTCTTGAAGGTCAACGATTTTATAATAGATACGATGATTCTTTTGTTAATATTTCATTTTTAATGATTTATGTTGTGTGTTTTCAGACCAAGATGGTGTCGATTTTAAAGTATTGTTCCCTTAAAGAAACTGTATCTTTAAAGTGTCCACGGTTAGACATTATTCAAGTGTGAAGCTTCTTTCTGCGTGTGTGAAAACGTTCAAAGTCAGTCCACGTTTGACCACAAACAGTTCTTAATATTATTATGCATAAAATTAGCCTCCGCGTCATCACGGTGGTTCAGCGATAAATTTGGAGCCGTAGTTTTAAAAATTGAGGTTCAGTTTCTGTGGAGGCACACGACAAAAGTAGTTTATTTTGTCAATTTTTGCTTAAAAATAAACCACGCAAACTAATTGGAGGTTTTCATTTAGTTGCTCATGTTTTTCATTATTTTTCTTTGTTTTGTCACTACCAGTTTCACAAATCTATAAAGTGAATTTCCAAACCATGAAATGTCGCTCAGGACTGTCTTAAGCAGAGACAGTCAATGTTGCTTTTCTTATCTCTATACGTATTATATGCTCTGATTGCCAACTCAAAAAGACAAGTTTCTGAAGTTTCTCCATATATAGAGCACAGTTTTGAATTTAAATCTTAAGGCAGATCCCTATATCCTAATACCCATCATTCTAATGAAATATAGCTGGTCACATTTATTGAACTATATAGATTACCAATTATTTTGTGAATTGCATAAACATTATTTCTAGGGACAAAAAGGATGTTTATATTTACTGTAATAAGTTAACAGCTTTCAATACGCTTTTCAAATTCACATTTTATATTACCAAGACACGCTTTTATAGTTGAATGTCAAAATTGAAAGACTAAGTAAGTATACAGAACATAATATATAACTGTTACTTTCACAGTCTCGACTTCGGCATTCGGTTTATATCGATTCACAGAGCTCACGTCACAGCCCACTTCCATCACTGATGTTTAGTTTGCTCATACATTTGTTCGCATATCTTATTTCACAAACCGCTTCCAACACTGGTATTTAGCTGGTCTAATCATTTGTTCAGATAGTTCATGTTACAACCCACTTATACTACTAGTGTTTAGTTCGTACTAACATCCATTTTTATAACTTGGGTCATAATCCATTCCCACTACTAGCTTTTTCTAAGTTCTTGCGATGTCCAGCACAATAAATCTATATTGTAGAAAGAATGTACTTCAGTATATTTATTGGTATTTCTTTTTTCTCTCAAATATCAGCTACTCAATAATTATTGTGTTTAAAGTTAAAGTGAAAACTTGTGTATGAAACGTCTTAACTTTACTCTTGAGAGAAGTGGAAACAGGAAAGTCGGTAAACAACAAGATATTTATTTACGATATGCAGTAGAGAGACAATTAGCCATTACTTAGTCGTGGGTACCTGCGATCACTCGTTTATTTTCGAGATACCTTCTTGCATTTTGGTTTAAGAGTTTATCCGAACCTCACTTACTATAGTGTTGGATGGTCAACAACAATTTAATGTCTTAACCAGAATTATGTAAGGTCAGGAGTAAGATTTATCCTCTCCTTCATTTATCTAATTGATATTATTTTATTATTCGCTTTACAGAGTATAGGAAATGTGCCTCTCTTTTGTTGGTGTAATTTATTAGCCCAGGAGGAAAAGGAAACATGCTGGTCAGCGGCTGAGATCGGGAGAAGATAGTGTTGCTTGTTGAAATTCACGTCTGGACATGTGGTTAAGGCACTCGACTCGTAATCTGATGGTCGCGAGTTCGAATCCCTGTTACACCAAACACGTTTACCCTTTCAGCCGTAGAGGCGTTATAATGTAACGGTTAATCCCACTATTCGCTGGTAAAAAAGTAGTCCACGAGTTAGCAGTGGATGGTGATGACTATTTGCCTTCTCTGTAGTCTTACACTACTAAGGGACGACTAGTGCAGATAGTCTTCGTGTAGCTTTGCATGAAATTCAAAACAAACAAAACCACACTCTCTAAGTGTTCTTGCTCTATTTGCCAACTCCATGTAATGAAATCGCTACCAAATGTTTTATTCCTCGTCGACAACACTCGTCGAGGTAATGAATAATGCTCACTGAGTAGTCCAAACACACATAGTATTAAAGATAGAAAGGAAATTGAGAAAGTTGAGAAGGTATTTGGTGGTTTATATATATTGGTAGAAAATTATCACCGAATTCACTATGACTATGGATGTATAATCATTCTTAAAAGTTTATGATTATGGTCATAGTTACAAGTGAGAATTTGATCCATGATAAAACCTGATTTTTGGTATAGTAGCAAGTGGAAACTTTGGATTATGAAATATCTTTCCAACGATTAAATTCTTGGCAGGTTTAATATTATGCACCATATGCGACTCCCAAAAAGAATTGAGACTACTGGTAGATGATTATGTTGAAGATATCCATGAAGACAAATCGAACTAGTTGAGTGGGATTCAAGTATTACGAATTTAAAGGGCACAAACTACACGTTCGCAAGGGGGTAGATCTAATGATGTTTTGTACATGTTAAGAAAAGAGCATTTTCTATCTAGTAGGATAAAACTTTGTTCTTGTTACATTTGTTACGAAAAAATAATATAACACAAGTGGCAAATGAAAAAATAGTTGTCGTTTGTTTCTTCAGCTATTAGCATCAACCAAATGTTTGGGAAAGTGTTATACAAAGCTGCGTAGCGCATGCACTGTTTCATTAACTCACCGTTTCCTAAGAAGATGGTGAACTTTATGAAATTTTCCAGCAACATCATTACAAATTGAGATATAAATATGATGTTCCTAGCAGAATAACTTGGAAATGTATTGGTTTTTATTGGCGTTCTCGGATCAACAGGTTTTTTATGTAAATAATATTTGTCAAATTAGCAAGGTTTGATGTACTTAATGCGAGTGCCTGTGATGTATGAGAGTGAAGTTTCTGGACATCTTTTGTTAAAGATGATGTGATGACCAATTCAACTAAAGTCATACATATAAATGAGTTGTTTCTTTCTGTAAATCAGCAAGAGGTTTGAAGTGTTGTCAGTTTGTTTTTGTACATTTGATGACTTGGGAAATGTTGATTTCAGAGAGAGCAGTGTAACAGTTGTCATTATTCAAAGTAAAACTATTGAATTTTATAATAATATTACGGCGATCGCTTCTCAATCATTAATAGTCTATACGACCACTTGAGTCTAGTTATTAATTAGTAACTAATTTGTTTATACATATATAACTAGTTACTAACTATAAATTAATTTCAGATGCATATATATTAATAAATTCGTTGCCGCAACCGTGCTGGCACTTGGTCTTTGACAGGAAATGTGTCATAAACAAATGAGAATTTTTTTTTGAGGATGACAGCTTCGAAAAAAATCGGGAAGAAACCAGGTGGTGTTATGAAGAGACAACTTAATTAACAAAGTTTATCTAGCAGGCCTCGTAAATAAAGCGCCCCAGTGGCTCAGCGGTATGTCTGCGGACTTACACGCTAAAATCCGGGTTTCTATACCCGTGGTGAGCAGAGCACTGATAGCCCATTGTGTAGCTTTGTGCTTAATTCAAAACAACAACAACATCGTAAATAAAATATCTCACACTAGAAGACAATGGTTGAGTTATCTTCCATACAGAAGGCAATATTAATTGGGTAAACCATTTTTATTTTCTACCTCCAATTTATAAGCGCATTACAATCTTGTTTGTAAAATTAATTTTATTTTGGCAGCCACTAATTGTTATTGATTTCACCATGAACATTGGCATCTTATTTCACCATAATATGGTGATTAAGTAACTTAAAACTAAGCGTAAGTTATCTTTTTAGAGCAACTCAACGACTGAGAACAACCTTAATATGTGAAATTTACGTTGAATTTAGAATGTGCTTAGTGCGTGGGACATTAATGGTGTCCAATACTATTATCGTCATTGTTGCTACAACTGAATAACAAAAAAGAATAAAAGTTACAAAATAACTTTCTAAATCTGGAGATACAAAAACGTATAACTTGTTTTAAGTGACATGGTTCTGTGGTAAACAGTTTAAAATATGTAAACTTATGTATATGTAGATAAAACTCTACGATCAGATACAGTTTGTTTGTTTGTTTTGAATTTCGCACAAAGCTACACGTGGGCTATCTGTGCTAGCCGTCCGTAATTTAGCAGTGTAAGCCTAGAGGGAAGGCAGCTAGTCATCACCACCCACCGCCAACTCTTGGGCTACTCTTTTACCAACGAATAGCGAGATTGGCCGTCAAATTATAACGCTCCCACGGCTGGGAGGACGAGCATGTTTGGCGCGACCGGGATGCGAACCCGCGACCCTTAGATTACGAGTCGCACGCTTGGCCATGCCGGGCTATCAGATATAGAAATATAAAAGGCACAACTTAAATACATGCTAAACGTTATGGCCTAATAGGTGGAAAAAGATAAAAGTCTACATTTATAGATGTGAGTTAAAGTATGATTTTTTTGAAAATTTCTTAGAAATTAAAATAAGCAACTTATGTACATGTTACGAAGTATTACTTATAAATATTAATGTTTGAATACAATGTGTGCTTCGTATTAAGCTATTTGATGATAAAACTCTTAAGATATTTGAAGTAATTAAAGCGCCAAGGTAACGTAGTCAAGTTTTTATCCTGTGTAAAGATATTCAAAGCACAAACAAGGCACAAATTAAGTTTCGGATATAATACTTTATGTATACTTTTATTTATTTTAATAGTTCGTTTGCTAGTTAATTAACAAGCAGTAGTAGTAAGTATGTTCGACTAACTATGACAGATTGAGTATGTGCCATCGTTGTGTGATTGGGTAGCTAGTTAGTTAGTCAGTGTTATCCGGATTAATCACTCTATGTGCTAGTTTAGAAAAGTCTGCCATGTCGATAACGGATCTTAAAGGTTTTATTATTGATTTGGTCGTAATTTATTATGTTATAAGATTTTCTATGGGTATGTATATATCATATGTTAAGCTTCTAGGGTGAAGATCATTATCCCTGAACTTGTTTGTTATCGATCCCAAATTGTATGAATAGTAAGTGGATTTAGTGCTGTTGCTTTGTTCAGGGATTTTGGCGTCATTTGAAGATGATGGAACGTATGCTGTTAGCCAGTGAATTGATGATGGAACAGAATATGTTTTGTGGTGTACCAATGGTATTATGATGTAAACATGCCATAATTTGTGAGAATTCATGCTCGTCGCATGTTCATGTACAGTTGGATTGCACAGTTGGACTTATTCACACTCCCTTTCGATCTTAAAGTTAAAGAAACTTTGGACTAAGGCAAATGTCACTCCTAATACACCCTCTTAATGTAAGAACTGGTATCTATTTTATTCCAAATTTTAATATATTAATAAAACCATAAGAACAACATCTGTTACATTTATATTTACAGAAAGGTCAAGCACGAAAATATTGAAGAGTTAAACAGTATTTCGTGGGAGATTGTTGTTGTTGTTGTTTTTGGGATTTAAATTTCGCGCAAAGTTACTCGAGGGCTATCTGTGCTAGCCGTCCGTAATTTAGTAGTGTAAGACTAGAGGGAAGGGAACTAGTCATCACCACCTAGCGCCAACTCTTCGGCTACTCTCTTACTAACGAATAGTGAGATTGACCGTCATAGTATAACGCTTTCACGGCTTAAAGGGCGAGCATATTTGGTGTAATGGGAATTTCAACCCGCGACCATCGGACTACGAGTAATGTGCTTTAAACATCTGGCCACGCTGGGCCTCCGTAAGAGAATAGAGCATCTACTTCTTAGAAATAACTCCTCTTTCAATTGGTGTGGGATAGTTGATATTCAATATGTCGTTAACGTTTGTTTATTTAGAATTAAGCACAAAACTACACACAAGACCATCTGTGCTCTGCCCACAAGGCTATCGAAACCGGGTTTCTAGCGGTGATGTCGTTAATGCTTGAATGCTCTTCGTCTTTCTTTATACCAGTTCTAGTGTTAAAGAATTATTTAAGAAAGAAATATTATTCAAGATTGAAAATAGCACAAGTGCATATAATTTATTACTGGAGCGCCTGTTCATTATTCAACGTTTTCACACCAATAACACGGAAATTACACGAATTATCATTATTCTCTGTCTACAAAGCAATCAACCTTTCACACGGAAATTACACGAGTTACTATTACTCTCTATTCACAAAGTATTCAATATTTCACACTATTAATAAAAAAATTTCACGGGTTATTTTTACTTTTTATTTACAAAACGTTCAATTTTCCACATTGCCTCACTTCTACATGTTTTTGTTATTATTACTATCAACATCCCAGTTTAAAGACATTCAGTTAGTTTGTAACAGAAAGTGTTGTATTAGCTCTACATTCTTGAAGTTCATCTTTATAAATTCGTTTTGATTCACCTATATCATAGCTACATGTAAAATAATATAGTTTTGTTCTGCATATGCGACATGGTCGGTTTTTTCAATTAAATTACCACAACTTCCCTCTTTTTTGGATACGCATTTAACTGACTGCTCTCAGTAGCTGCTTACCAGTATTTTTTGTTGTAGATATCATTTTGTTCGATTCCATTAATTAATCAACTAAGATTATGACAACTTCTTGACACAGTCTACGTACAGCAATGGCATTACATTGGTCCATAAATTAACCCTAATAGCTGATTATTTCATCTATAAGTCAGTTCTAATAGCTCATAATAGTGCCTAGTTTTTCTACCGACGTTTAATTTGACTTGTAAAATCACACGATCAGAAACATGAAAAGCAGAATTCCTTAAAAAGAAAGTGCAAAGAAACAACTACATCTCGCGACTTCTCAAAGATCGGAATTTCCATGTATAATGATTCTTCATAAAGAAGTATTTTATAATGTTATATTTCCTTTATACAGAAGATTATGATATGCCTTAACTTTCTGTTTGTTTTTCCATCTTGAACTCTGTTGATATTTGAATCTGGTTTAAGTATTCTTATAAACAGAAACGGTCCATTGATGTTCCCCTTTCAGCGCTTTATGTTCATATTGTGTGTGTTTTCTTTTAGCAAAGCCACATCAAGCTATCTGTTGAGCCCACCGAGGGAAATTGAACCCCTGATTTTAACGTTGTAATTACGTAGACTCACCGCTCTAGTAGCGGGGGGGGGGCTATGTTCATTACAATAATTTGTTTGTTTGTTTGTTTGTTTTGGATTTTCGCACAAAGCTACTCGAGGGCTATCTGTGCTAGCCGTCCCTAATTTTGCAGTGTAAGACTAGAGGGAAGGCAGCTAGTCATCACCACCCACCGCCAACTCTTGGGCTACTCTTTTACCAACGAAAAGTGGGATTGACCGTAGCATTATAACGCCCCACGGCTGGGAGGGCGAGCATGTTTAGCGCGACTCGGATGCGAACCCGTGACCCTCAGATTACGAGCGCACGCCTTAACGCGCTCGGCCATGCCGGGCCTCATACAATAGTAACATAGAATTTTACTGTTCTCTAACATTTTCAGCTACCCTGAAGACTAAGTGTATAGACTGTATCCCAGTGAAAGCGTATATTGTAATGTCGACTGAGGTATAGCATTAGGTAAATCATACAAATAAACGAAAATTTATAAGATATTCAAATTAGATTACAAACATCAAGAAAAACGTAAAGGTTTTGTTCAGGATGCAGTAAGTACAGAAAAATCGAAAGACATTTGTAACATCTTTACAATAAGTTTACGATAAGTTCAAGAGACGTTTTCTTTCGGTTAATATCGTAGCTGTTACCTCGAACTTAATCACTTAAAACATATTTATTACCTAGCCTTGTACAATATCTACCGCTTGTTTTCTTACTCACGTGACTATTCTCGCAGCCACAAGCGACACACAGTGACGTGACTTGCATAAAAAATTACAAGATAAGAGTGCAGCAAATTTGAGTCAGTGAAAGAATGTCTTACAAAAACTGAAAATAATTTCCCCGCGAAAATAATATTTTTTTTATTTGAGAGTAATTTAAAAGATACACGTGCTTCTGTTGAACATTATCGTTTCTGTGAATTAACATTAATTTAAGATTGTATTACAGTATTACTACATGAGGCTGGTAAGTCTTTATACTTTGCCAGAAGTGTAAGGATACTTTTAAAAGTCCTTTGTTAATAAAGCATTTAGTTGATAATTGTTAATTGTATATAACGTGTTGAAATTCGTGTTTTAGCAACAACAAGTGATATTTTGCTTCAGACAGTTTCGATATTGTGTGATGTTACAAGACATTGGAACTTTTAATACTTTTTAGACTGAGATTTCAAAATGGATGTTTCTGTTAAAGTTTAGGTTATTACAAAATTGAATCCTCTTGTAATTCAGCTGGAATCACGTAACTTTGTTGCAGTGGCTATTCGGCAGTGTAGATTTAAGTACCAGGTAAAGAATCACAGAGGTGACATTAAGCTTGTGTATGTGAAAAAAGAAACAAAGCCATACTTATTGTGTTGATAAGTGTTTACCTATTGTTGTCTTGTATTTTGATAGATCGTTGTGAATATTCCTAATTTTACGAATCTTAAATGTAAAAGATGAAAGACTTATATTCCGTTTTTCCTTCACTTTGCATTACAAACTCTGTGATTTTGTCTCATTAAAGCCACAGCTGCATGAATAAAGAATAGTTAGGCTATGAAGAAATCCACCATGAAACACTCGCAATAGAAAAGTTAGATTTTACCAGGCACACATTGAGAACCGTAAGTTTTATTCAGGAAACTTTGGACACATCAAATTAAATAATATTAACCTTTCTTCTTCTTTTTTATGTATGCGCTACAAATTTCTATTCTTGTAGTAAATCAGTAAAATTTTCTCTAAATTCTTATTTTATGTAAAGGTTTAAAAAATAGGCCTATGCAAAAAAAATTCATGTCTTGATAAGACTAAGTTTGGGAATGCTGAACATATGCTTGTATAATTATCACGTCAAGAAAACTGTTTAGATATTGCAATTGAAGTTTATACTATCAAGTACTGGAATATAAGAAAGAAAGTTTACGTTTAAATATTACAACCTGTCATTTGGTTCATTTCATACAAGAAAAGTGGCAGTGTTATCACACATTGAATAAAAGTGTCTCGTTATAGGATACAGTGAAATACGCCTTTTGAAATTATTCAACAAGTTACGAGATTTAAATGGAAGCTAAATTAGAAATCGGCAGGATATATACGAAGCTTATTTATTTTGTTGTTCGTTGCAATATTCAATTAAAATAAAAGATGGGCCCATGCAACGTAACTCGTACTTTCTCTGTCATTGGTCTATAAGGTACCAGAAACAGACATGCGTAGATACGAGAGGAATAATATGACCTGAAGAAATTACCATCCAAACAAGAAACATTATTCAGTTAAGTTTTCTCACCATTCATTAGTTTAAATCAGCATAACATGAGTCTGGATTAGAAACGGATTACTTTATCCTTTATGTAGCGCCTCTGATTTCAAGAATGTGGTTTACTATACGACAATAGCATTTTAACAAAAGAACGAACGAAACTTGCAGCTGCGTCAAAAGAACTTGATTTTCCGAGGCGAAGTAGTTGGAATTATAGTATAAAAACAGGTAATTACAGACACCTTAGTTCACAAAGCGAGCTGTCAAGGAGAGCAACAACTACAATGAAGAAATGCATTAGTGCGCTCTTCTAGTTTTGGAACGGGGTGTGGGTTTTCTTTTTTATCTTGCCACCTCAGTAATTGAGCCCCTTAGTGAACAAGTGCACTAAATTGTGTATAAATTGTCTCATTTCCATGCATTGATATCCTCCCACCTGTTGCCTGAAGCGACCAGCAGGGAGCGCTCTATTCAGTAAACCACCTGGTGAGAAATATCGGTTTAAATGAGGTGATGACCATGTGCTGACAAGAGATAATTTTCTTGGTACCCTAAACATTAATACCACCAGATTGTATACTACCAACAAGAGCGAGGGTGGGGACGTTGAAATTGTAAAGAGTAGAAAATGAAACCAAAGATAACGAACCTAGCCCTGAAACACATACCTAAAGAGGGTAGAGGAGTTGGGGAGGTTTCTCTATTCTATAGAATACATGACAGATACAAATCTGTACGATATGGTTTAAACAATGAGCTTCCTGATATTTAACAGATGTTATCTCTGTGATGCTGTGTTTGGTCGGTATACAACGTAGTGACCAAACCTTTCTCGCCCAGATTTGTGCACTACACTATTAATTCTGTGTACAGCGAATAGTAATTTCACGTAATCTTGTTGTTGTTTTTTTGTTGTTGTTGTTTTGAATTAAGCACAAAGCTACGCAATGGGCTATCTGTGCTCTGCCCACCACGGGTATCGAAACCCGGATTTTAGCGTGTAAGTCCGCAGACATACCGCTGAGCCACTGGGGGGCTTCACGTAATCTACACTACACAGTTTCTTTTTATAAGAAATGTTATAAGTTGCTGTGTTTGATGTCCAAGTGAATCGAGATTCTACCACCTTGAGATAACCAGATCAATTAATATCCAAAAATGAGTTTCACCTTAACCTTATGACCATGGAAGGTCTACACGGTTTGTCATAAAAAGTTGTAAAACAAAATAGAAAACTACTACGACTCAAAAATCAGGGGAAATTGTGGGTAGGTTAAATGAAAATATCAAATACGAGATTTGACGCCTCAAAATTTATTAATTTGTTTGTTTTAGAGAAAAGTCGCATTAGGTTATCCACTGTGTCTACCGCTGGAAATCGAAACCCAGACTTCAACAATGTAAGTTCGTAGACTTACCACTGTCCCATAGGGGCCACACAATCCGGCTATTTTATTTTTGAAGAACATTAAATCTTTTCTTCTCTCTCTTTTTTTTTTAACGAGAATCATAGTAAATCTGTAGCCTGCGTTGTAAGATTTGAGCTCTGATTTGTGAAACCCTTATAAAATGTTTAGATGTATTTTTTGGCACTTTTCTTTTACTTCAGACAGTATAATACACATAACACTGGCTTATTTTGTATATGTTATTCTTTAGACAGGACAAGACAGGTTAAAAGTTAATCCAGGTTAACCATGTTGCTTTATTTAAGACTCTTGATCACGAAAAAGCGACCCCTATTGGCGTCGCGCCAAATTTTGAAATATTATGTCCCAAAAGGCGCTGACTGATAGAAATAAACTACTTCACTCTACTTTTTAGATTTGAAATCCAATAAGAATAAAAAAAGATACAGCTGTACATAGCAGCAATGGTTTTAGAGGTTTCAGCGTTTCCATCACTGTTTGTTTTATTGTTGTTGAATTTTACACGAAGGCTATCATCGCTAGTCGTCTCTAATTTAGCAGTGTAAGACTAGAAGGAAAGCAGCTAGTCATCACCACCCACCGCCAACACTTGGGTTACTTTTTTACCAACGAATAGTGGGATTGATCAATACATAATAAAGCCCACATGGCTGAAAGGGCGAGCATGTTTGGTGTGACGGGGATTCGACCCTGCAACACTCGGATTACGAGCAGAGTACCTTAATCACCTGACCATGCCGGGCTTTCCTATCTTCTTCAGAATTAACATCCATATATCTTGCTTTCTTCTAATCTAATTAGATTTTGACTTCTCAGGATACTTGTCCTTTTCATTACACTTTTTTCTCCACTTTCAGAATCATTTCTTCGTTTCCAATTAATATAATTTGCTTTGTTTGGACATGAATTTTAAAGTAAGCATCATCTTCAAATACCACAGACTAAACATTTTCCTTTGTTTTCCTTTCTTTCTGTGTTTATGTTCCTGGGAAGGAAATTTACAGATTGTACTTATGAGTATGTTTTTTTATATGAAGAAGAAGCTTTAACAGTTACATAGTCTGGCACCTCAAATCCATTTTCAGACTCTGACGTTTTTTCTCCCAAATTTTGGTTCGTTTTTCGCGACCGTAGGTCTCAAAATAAAAATTATGATTGAAATATTGAAATGTTATTAAAACAGGAAAATACTTACTTTTTAAATTACAAATTAAATCCAAAAAAATAGAATATAAATGAAAAGAAACCCTGTTTGTAGTTAAACACAAAGCTACACAATGGGCTATCTGTGCTCTGCCCATCATGGGCATTGAAAACCGATTTCTAGTGGTGTAAGTCAGCAAACATACTACTGTGCCACTGGAAGGTGGGAGAGCTGCAACTAGAAAAAAATCTAAGATTAATTCGGTGATAAATAAAAAGGCTCAAATTCTATGAAGGCTAATAATGTGAATAACGAATACATAATTATGTTTCAGTAAACAAGGTTACGTGATACACACGTGTGTAGGAGTGTTAGGTAAGGGCGTTATGTGAAAGTTATTAACAGAACATGGCATCGCTAGAACGTGCAGAATACGTAAATACACAATTGGTAGTTTCTATAGCAAGTAATAAATATATACAGTAGATAAAAATTAAATCAGTTGGCTGAAAATCAAGAGAATAATGAGGACTGACCTGGCATTGACTAAAAATTTGTAGTTTGACCTCAAACTGACAACTACTCAACACTTTAAACAAAATGCCTCTCTCCTTTGCCCTTCTGACACACATAAACTTTGTTATGTACGGCTGACAAAGTGAAGTCTCGGATTCCTCTTTTTTGTTGGCAAAATTACTTAGGTTTACTGGTGACACCGAAAGGCATGAGGTTATCTGTCATTGTTTATTAGGTTGACAGATGCGACACTGCATGACGTCTAGCATGTTAAACACTCGTTTGTTAGATGTCTAAGTGATAAGAAAGAAGCTTTTTCTTTTTTAATCCCTGCTTTATTGAATGTAAAAATAGCACGTGAAAGTTCTTGGTTTGATGCGATGTTCTTTTAAGAAACATTTACGACTAGTTAGTAGGCATTTTCAATAAATTAATGTCACAGAGTGCAACATATTTATATTAATGCTCTCGCAAAAAAAATTGATTTGCATCTTAATCGGGTACGTATTGACACAACGAAACGAGTTTGATCCCTGAGAGCAGATGAAAATTCGAAAGAATAAACTGATCATAGTGTCATTATTCTCAGTTTTTGTTAGAGACTTCAGTGATAAAATTTAGTCCTAGTTAGACCCGAGTGCTCAAAGTCGTTGATTTTACCTACAAACACCGCATTATTGCTACTATGTACACCTGAAAGTAGAAAAACAAACTATTATTGGTTTACAAAGATAAATAATAAGTACGCTGCATAATTCTGTAATAGGTCACCTATTCAATACCAATTACTCGTTTTACGAAAAGAAAAAGAAATAAAATGAATCATTAATAATGGTACCGTTGTATGTAAAGGTTATGGTACTGTTTACTTTAGCGATGTATGTATATATGTGTATGTGGTATCATTAGTTTTAAAGTTTATGGCATTGTTTACTTTAACAATGTATTTATGCATGTGTATGTGGTGTTGCTATAAGTAAGGGTTATGGTACTATTTCTTTTCATGTGTATGTGGTGTCGTTACGTGTAAAGGTTATAAAGGTGCGACTTCCTGTAACGATGAACGTGTGTACGTATAAACCCACCATATGACAGCTATAAAAAGCACGTGAAGAAATTCATTTTATAACCTTACACTTGGCACATTTTCTTAAATTACACTATCAAAAAGCACGATTATAATTTATTCTTCAGTCTAAGATCTAATACAATGACGTTTTACGGGTAAAACATTGTTTCTTTAAAAATAAATTTTAAAATCACGAACACTTGATTATTTTTTGTTTGTTAATTACTCTTGAATTGCACCCTTTTCCTTGTGGAATGTCTTTTAACTAACGTTGTCATAATAGACGTACCATCAAAGAAAAGCTGGTTTTTAAAGACTTGTGTAACGACTCCAGCATTGTACTATCCACTATTGTAAATTACTTCACTACTAGAAGAACTGTGGTAGAAACGAGGACGTTTAAAACACAAAGAGATGAACAATCACATTTCATGAGGATTATACCCTATAGTATTTCTGCAGCTGTTAGAGTCACGTGATTTCAAATTACCCAAGAAACATGTGTTTTCTCTTGGCATGACCAAAATGTAAATTTGCTTTTCATATTTTGTAGCTTAAACAATATAACCTTTGTCTTCTGTAGATAAAAGAAACTTTATATCAAAACCAACAATTGAATGATTTCTACAAAATATTTACAATCATACATTATATACGTATTTATTGTTCATAAAAACAGGAAAAACCTTATATTTGGTGTATATTTTAAAGCCAAGCAGTTTGCATTCCTGGATTGTGAATACACGTACCATTGTCATAAAAATGGAGTTTTGAGGCCGTTGGTGCAATAGAAAAGAAATAACCAAATCCTACTATTCGATGAAACAAATATAGCCCTTCTAGTTAGTCATTTCAATGAAAGTTTTCTTACGTACACACACACACACACACACATATATATATATACACACACATATATATATATACATACATAAAATGAAATGTTGTGTAAATACGTTTCCAGTAAAGCGACATAAACGTACAATAAAAATAAAATCTAACAACTGTATAATAAGTAAAATTAGTGAATTATTTCAGCGACAGTTAGTACATTCTGTAGCAAAACGAATTTTTCCATTAGAATGAAAAACAACAATTTTGGAAATCATTAAAATTAATACAAAATCACTCGTCGTTTTATTTATAACACTTTTAAACCGGTTTATAATTTTTCTTCCAATCACACTTTCTTCGTATATCTAGTTAGATAGTAAAACAACTTTATCTAAGTAACTTCAGTTTTTTCTTTCCTAATTTTATCTAAGCCTTTTTACAAAAAGAAAAGAAATTCACTTTTATATCAGATAAAATAAGTTTACTGTCTACATTTAATTGGAATCTCTTATCAACAAATTTCTAACTTATTTTAATAACGTCAATTAGCCGAAGAATGCAATGATAACAACAAACAATATCTTCTCCACAGGCCTGAAAGAAAGAGACAAAGTAAATGCTTTCTAATTACGCCATATTGGAAATCCAGTTCAGATAATTAAAAACATTTTTTATATGTTATCTCTTTTTTTTTCTTTATTGAAAACATTTTCTTTATTATGGCAAACCATTAGCTTAACAAGGAAAACGCTCTGAAAAACATAATGAGCCAATAATCGCTGAGAATGAATATCAGTATGTCATTTCCATAGTTTTATCAAATTAATATTAATATTTTTAACGAAAACTTATTTACTTCTCCTCTACAGTAAAATGAATAGAGGACTGGTGATGAGCTTAAAAATTATTTTCACTACCATCTCTGTATACCGAAAAAGTTGATCATCGAGAAAAACCATCACAAACATATTGAAATCCTTTATCAATCTATTAGAATGAGGAGGAGAAAAGAGACTTTACCAAACAAACTGTCAGAGGGGGGACGAAAAAAGACTACCATACCAACTGTTAGAGTGAGGGGAAGAAAAGAAATATCTATCCAAACTGTTACAGAGTGAAGGGAAGAAAAGAGACTTTACTGTTTGTTTAAAATGTCAGAGTGGGGGGAGAAAAAAAGATTACCAAACAAACTGTTAGAGTGAGGGGAAGAAAAGAAACTGTCACATTGAGGAGAAGAAAAAATACTTTACTAAATAAACTATAAGAGTGAGTGGAAGAGAAGAGACTTTACTAAACACAAATATGTGGAACATACTTGTGCCAAAGGATATCGATACTAATTATTGCCTTCTATTTATTCAATTTTTTTTTTTCAAGTTATATTCATAGCAAGTTTCTATAATGGCAAAACTGTGTTTGTCTATTGGTTTCCTGTGTTTCGCGATAAATTAAGGGAGGGCTATTTGTGCTAACGCCTCCTAATTTTAAAGTGATAAGTTAGAGAGAAGACAGCTAGTCAAAACACTCACTGCTGACTCTTTTGCTACTCTTTAACAACGAATAATAGGACTGACCGTCCCATTAAAACGCTTCCATGACTGAAAGTGCAAGCATTTTTATCGACGGAACTTGTTACCGTAAGCTGCAGATTATATTAGCCAAAGTAACAGACTTTTCAATAATTAAGTTAAGAGGATGATGTTTAGGCTTATTTTCACACACTACAATAACCTGAAAACAACTCCATCTTAACAGGTCCGGGATTGCCAAGTGGTTAAGGCGCTTGACTCGTAATCTGAGGGTCGCAAGCTCGAATTCCCACCGCACCAAATATGGTCGCCCTTTAAGCTGTTGAAGCGTTATACTGTGACGGTCAATCTCACTATTCGTTAGTAAGAGAGTAGCCAAAGAGTTGGCGGTGGATGGTGATAACTGGCTACTTTCCCTTTAGTCTTACACTGCTAAATTAGGGATGACTAGCGCAGATAGCCCTAGTATATATTTGTGCAAAATTCAAAACAAACAAACCATCTTAATAAGCACCGAAGCGTGCTGGGCCCATAACCCATGGATCGAAACCCCGCTCTGCTACAGTCGCTTTTTGGAGGAAGAGGTCAAAGCGCATCTGACCCTCTAGGGTACATATGATTACCCAAAGCTCAAGCGAGAGAAGCACCAAGGTGAAATAAATAAAAAATAACGTGCTTGGACTATGGAACTTGAAGATTTTCGGTGGATGCTCTTTGCCACAAAAACAAACTCCGTATTTTGGGAACGAGTCAATACTTTAAAATCATATACTACTATTCGTTCAGATGAGATTAAGCCGGGGGTTGACAGCGAATATTGTTAAATAACTGCCTTCCCTTTAGTCTATCTTTTCGGATGTAGAAAATCTACGTGTTGATAACCCTTATGTAGCTTTTGCATGAAAAACTGAAATAAATAGCCCATTGTAATGAAATCATAAAGCTCTATAAGTGAGGGTAAATGGTTATAATGTGGATATAAACATGGTTCTTGTCTAACATAAGTACCGTTTGTATACCAACAATTTCAGTATTTCCAACAAAGACAAGTTACGCTTGTCTTAACAGAAAGTCGATTTAGAGAATAGGTTTCTAATTGAATGTTCTCATGGTGTTTAGAAAAAACTGGTTGACTGTTGCTCAAATCACTTGTGCCTTTATGTCTGTTGGTTTATAACGTTAAAAATCGAATTTCAATACCAGTGGTGAGCAGAACACAGATAGCCCATTGTGTAACCTTGTGCCTTACAATAAAGAAATTAAATAACTTTGTTAAACAGTTCAGGTAATTAAGCCTCGTTTTGTCTGTATTTCAATACTACAAAAAAAGAGAAAGATATAAGTACTTCCCCATGGATGACATTAATAATTATTTATGTTTGTTTGTTTCAACAATGCAAGGACTATCTGCGCATAGCCATTCCTAAGTTAATTAACAGCACCTACCACAAATTTACTTGTGATGGGTCTTAGCTCAGCCATCCAGTTTAATAACGACATTTGATTGTATAGAACTTTATCACCCTTTCCAACACCTGTCGCGAAATCCACCAACTGTACCTGATGTAACCAACTAATTAGTTCTCATATACGCTAACCCCTCAATTCTTCATGCATGTGTGTTTAAAATGTTTTAGTTCCTTTTGCAATAAATTGTAATAAGTTTTAATTAGGTTTCTAAATCAGACTATTAGCGCCGGTGAATTGGTTACACAGAGTCTTGGTTGTCTGCATTTTTTTGATTCACGTATCGCCGTTTCAACTTAGTTTAAAGTTTAAGTATATTAGAACCTTCTCAAAGAACGTTCCTGATTGACACTAAAATGTTTGACTTCGTTAAAACCCATTACTTACACGTTCATCAAATTATGTTTTATCTCATACGGGGACGACAGTTTTTGTTGGGTTTTTTTGCGCACTGTTCGGCGGTTTGGTTTTAAACTTATCATTATGTATTAACATCACCTGGTCCTAATTTCTTAAGTGATCTCCCCATACTTGAGTTCATTATGGCGAACAAAATAAAAGTTTCTAACGAAGTTTCGCTAAAACGCATTTAACCAGAACTGGCGTTCACGCCCGTATAGTCTGATGGGTAATATAATTCCCGGGATCTTAAAGAAAACAAACAGAATATAAATATACATATTCTTTAGATTCAAGTAAATTATGGAAAGAATAATAACACTCAAGCCAGCAATATCTGCCTGTTCTCGAAAATTTACATACATATACATGAAAATAATCCAATAATCCTTTATTTGTATGGTAATATTATTACATCCACTAGATGTACAGTTAAACATATAATATAGTGAACAGCTTATAATTATATAGCATTAAACAGCTGACATACGTGTCCTGTACGTGCAGTGGTTGCAATACCTGCTATCTGAACAGTAACAGGAAACTACAGTCCATCAAGAATTTAGGTTACAAATAAGGTGGGTAAAATACTTGTATTTGATCAAATATCCATTGCTTTATGATGGCATAGATTGTTTTACATTGCTTATTTTCAAATTACATTTGTAATTAGTTATGCTTTAAGGCCTGGCATGGCCGAGCGCGTTAAGGCGTGCGCTCGTAATCCGAGGGTCGCGGGTTCGCGCCAGCGTCGCGCTAAACATGCTCGCCCTCCCAGCCGTGGGGGTGTATAATGTGACGGTCAATCCCACTATTCGTTGGTAAAAGAGTAGCCCAAGAGTTGGCGGTGGGTGGTGATGACTAGCTGCCTTCCCTCTAGTCTTACACTGCTAAATTAGGGACGGCTAGCACAGATAGCCCTCGAGTAGCTTTGTGCGAAATTTCAAAACAAACAAACAAACAAACAAGTTATCCTTTAAAAATAAGGATATGAATTTAGTATCGTAGAGCATGATTAAGCCTAATCTATGTTAGAAGAAGATGGCTAAGAATTAAACCAGAGTGCGCAGTATCAGGAACAGATGTTTATATATTTTACTGTATTTTCATGTGACATTTCAAATTATGCACTGCCTCTAGTAGAGGCAGTAAACATATTAATGTCATGGACTCAGCAGAGAGCGTGATCTAGCTTGGTAGTTTGATATTGTTTTATTATACTCTGAACTTTGTTTACCGTTAAACAAAACGAACACAAGATAAACAGTACGTGAGCTGAAAACCTACTACATCCGTTACTTAACTCATATTTATTAATTTCGTTTATATTATATAGATTTCTTTTGTTGTGTTCTGAGGAGGGGCGTTGCTTAAGGTTTGCGTGCTGAACCACGAAATGTAGGACTGAGAATGGAGTGCGCTGCACACGTGCCGTATTGTTAGCTGTAATCGCGTTGCAAAGTTATCGTAAAAGTCTATTCGGTTAAGGCTAACAGTGTAACCAACAGGTGTTTCTATCTGGATTCTTCCCAACTAGTCAGCAAGTCAATATGCGGAGTGTTATGTCTGAATGTTAGAGCCTGTAACCCAAATGTGTGTCGAACTGTTGTTGTTGTTTTGAATTATTAAGCACAAAGCTACACAATGGGCTATCTGTGCTCTGCCCACCACGAGTATCGAAACCCGGATTTTAGCGTGTAAGTCCGCAGACATACCGCTGAGCCACTGGGGGCGTGTCGAACTGAAATACAGTAATGTAGATGAGAACAATTCGACGGTCGGCATTACGATGTTGGCCTTCGAATAGTGAGCATCAAGGGTGCTCGAAGAGGACTATCTTCCTTCGACACCAGTGAGAAGGGTGTTTATTACTCAGAACTAGAGTTATCTTGCTACTGAGATGGAGTGGTTAGGTTTAATTCATCATAAGTTTTTGGAAATAAAAGACAAGCGAGATAGGCGCGGCATTGGATGAAAGATGGAAAGTCTCGGGCCTGATCAATCTGGGATTCACTGCAGAAGAAGAACGAAGTTCCACAAACTATTAACAACGGGCCTCGTAGAGATCGATAAGTCCAAATATTCTGGGATCAACCATAAGTTATTGAGTTAGTCCGGTTGAGTAGATTTCATCCATCGTTAGTAACCCTGAACAAGGGCAAACAAAAGAACAAAGTCAGACCATTTGTAGTGACAAACTTCAGATTTTATATATATGTCCTTTATTCATCATGAGTAACCTATATGAATAATTCTTCGTTATTTACCTAATATTTTATTTAATATAGAATACTTGTGTTGAGTAAAAGACATCACCAAAAACTGTCTTCATAAGTTGTAATAACGTATTCTCAAGAGAGTACATCTTTACTTCCAGCGGGTTTCTCGTCATCACGAAATCTTCATATATTGGAGACTGTTTTTCTTGATTAATAATATTACAAAGAGATCTGAAATACAGCTTAATATATTTAATGAAATTTCTTTGTTACCGAAGAACTCTGTATCACTGTTTGTATCAGTTTTGTGACCCAAAAATAAAAATAAAACACACGGTTGCACACTGAAACATTTGTACTGAACAAAGTAAAGCATCGCTAGCTGCCGTTTATAACACGACTCTTTTCTTTTCTTTTTTTGGAAATGTAGCGACAAAATAAACTGATGAATTACTGCATTTCTCTGTCGCGAAATTGTCTGATAATTGTTGAAAGAATAATACCAATGCTAGCATTAATTTTGGAATTATCTCATTTATAAATAGTTCTAAAAACAAAGAAAATATCAGCTATAATGAGAAGTCATAAACTGATCCACAAAACTTGCCACCAGGCTGTTAACGATCAGATAACAGATAACAATAACAAAAACACACATAGACCTTCTCGTTATTGAGTATGTGTTTAATAAAGATTTCTTTGTTCCGAGTTAAAAGCTCGTTTTCTCTAAAACTCCCCTTCTGTCTTAGCAATAAACATGTTCTGAGTTGTGTTTCAGTGAAAGAAACAAAGAACTGTTGAATGTTAAAGTACATAAATTACACTCTTAAGTGTTGTCCAGGCGTGTTTTCTATGCTTATATGAATATGACATTTGACTTATAACTAGCTATCTAATTGAAATAGCTATATGGCTAAGTAAAACAAAAATATGCTACGATACTCTGAGCTAAATTAATTAGTTTGACTTTTAGAAATAAAGGTTTGAAATAAATTTAATATTTAAATTTCAGTTCTAGATATATACAATCACAATACCTGTAATTTCGAGCCTATAACTTCTAATCGCTAACGATACTGATTTGCGAGGAAACTTAAAACTGCAAATACGTAAGAGATGATCAATCCCTTGTTTCCTCGGAAGGGGACCCGGAGACTGACTGGAATGGTCACCTATTTTGACCTCTCGTAAGTTTATACCGTAGTTTGTTATCTGTTAGTCAGTCAGTAGGCACTGAAATGATGTCACATCAGGGACGCTTAACAAAGGCAATCTCTACTGTCGTGACGTCAGTAAAACGTACACGTGCCATTAATCACGAGTAGAATCAGGCGCTCTGCAGGTTACAACACAGCATGATTTATGAACATCAAAAATAAGAAAAATATTTTTGTTAGAATTAACTTGGGTTTTATTTACACTTGAATGAAACAAACAAAACATGTTCAGGGATCCTGCAAAAGTACATCTAGTTAATATTCGGATTTACCTTGTTACAATTAAACTACTATTACTTAAGGAGTTGTTTTTTGGTGACAAATTTTATGGAAGACAGACTGTCAAATAGAATGTTTAAAGTCCCTTGTTTCCCCGGAAGGGGACCCGGAGACTGACTGGAAGGGTCACCTATTTTGACCTCTCGTAAGTTTATACCGTAGTTTGTTATCTGTTAGTCAGTCAGTAGGCACTGAAATGATGTCACATCAGGGACGCTTAACAAAGGCAATCTCTACTGTCGTGACGTCAGTAAAACGTACACGTGCCATTAATCACGAGTAGAATCAGGCGCTCTGCAGGTTACAACACAGCATGATTTATGAACATCAAAAATAAGAAAAATATTTTTGTTAGAATTAACTTGGGTTTTATTTACATTTGAATGAAACAAACAAAACATGTTCAGGGATCCTGCAAAAGTACATCTAGTTAATATTCGGATTTACCTTGTTACAATTAAACTACTATTACTTAAGGAGTTGTTTTTTGGTGACAAATTTTATGGAAGACAGACTGTCAAATAGAATGTTTAAAGTCCCTTGTTTCCCCGGAAGGGGACCCGGAGACTGACTGGAAGGGTCACCTATTTTGACCTCTCGTAAGTTTATACCGTAGTTTGTTATCTGTTAGTCAGTCAGTAGGCACTGAAATGATGTCACATCAGGGACGCTTAACAAAGGCAATCTCTACTGTCGTGACGTCAGTAAAACGTACACGTGCCATTAATCACGAGTAGAATCAGGCGCTCTGCAGGTTACAACACAGCATGATTTATGAACATCAAAAATAAGAAAAATATTTTTGTTAGAATTAACTTGGGTTTTATTTACACTTGAATGAAACAAACAAAACATGTTCAGGGATCCTGCAAAAGTACATCTAGTTAATATTCGGATTTACCTTGTTACAATTTTAAACTACTATTACTTAAGGAGTTGTTTTTTGGTGACAAATTTTATGGAAGACAGACTGTCAAATAGAATGTTTAAAGTCCCCTAGTTGCACAGCGGTACGTATGTGCATCTAAAATACTAGAAACCGGGTTTCGATGCTCCTAATTAGCAAAGTACAGATAGCACCTTGGGTAGCTTTGTGCAGAACTACAAAGAATGTTTAAGAGATAATCGTCTCGTCTTCTGAAATCATTTTTACTAATCAATCTGATATTTACTCTATTTTGAGCTGATTTTGTTTTTCGTCGACTGAAAACCTCACCTACTCGAAACAGATTTAGTTATATACCCTCTTACTAAAATCTAGTTTATTAATTAAAACAAATTAGTATAAAAATTTTTAATGCTTTCTACCTTCCTCAGTAAATTCTAGGTATTCTGTGATGATTAAAGCCTGAACTGTTGTAATGAATTCGGGCCTTAAATTCTCCTTTATCGTAATTCACTAAATTAATTGCAATATTTATGTCATCTTAAGTTTTATTCAGGATAGCCTTTACTAACTCATCTGTAAGTTTACGATAATTGTAGAAATTGATTTTGGTGGCAAACATTTACGAGCATTTTATAGAAGAGAGACTGAGAAATAGATTGTTTAAGAGATGATTAGTTAAGCTTTTGAAGGTGAGTAGAACCTTCGTGACCCATGACTTGACCATTCACGTGGGAAGATGGAACTATCACTAAAAGATTTAACTACCTGTAATTGCTTGTTTGTTTGTTTTTCAATTTCACGCAAAACTACAAGAGGGCTATCAGTGCTAGCTGTCCCTAATTTAGTTGAGTAAGACAAAAGAGAAGGCAGCTAGTCATCACCACCCACCGCCAACTCTTGAGCTACTTTTTTACCAACAAATAGTGGAATTGACCTTCACATTATAACGCTCCCACGGCTGAAAAGGTGAGCATGTTTGGTGCAACAGGGATTCGAACCCGCGACTCTTAGATTACCTACCTGTAATCGGCCAGTACTAAAGATGATGGCGCTTATTACGTTATTTTACACTTTGGAACGAGATTAAACATGACTTTCAAAGCAACAAAACACGTTCTGGAAGTCGTGATTTGACTTGGAGGGATTAAGATATGACTTTGGTGAACGTAAGTATAGGATTAGTTTACTCACGTAATATTCTAATTTATTTTCCTCTTTCTTCTTTTCCTTGCTGACTTTAATAAATAAAATATGACTCATTAATTGTGAAGTTAATGTGGTTTATTCCTTCACTTTTAAGTGAAAACTCACTTTCTTGGCTGAATCCGCGAGCCTCTCGTAAAATATAAATCACATTTTGTCGAGCTGATTAAATCAATAACGCAATGTTTATTAAACCGTATATAATACTGACTTAAGTGTTTCAAGTATACATCTCTTTTAGCTTTTCTTGAAATATTAACCACTGATAAGTTTTTGGTATACTCAAATTTCTCAATGGGAGCTAGGATTTTTGTTTGTTTGTTTATTGAATTTCACGCAAAGCTACTCAAGGGTTACCTGGGCTATCCGTCCCAGATACACTAAATTAAGAAATACAGTAAGTTACTAGTACCAAGAGGTAAAACATAATACTTCTAAACACTAGCCATGCTCACTAGTCACCCCTCAGTTAAGTCTACTGACAGTTAATCTTGGGAGGTACCTGAATTATTTCCTAGCTCCCAGGGCCCGGCATGGCCAAGCGTGTTAAGGCGTGCGACTCGTAATCTGAGGATCGCGGGTTCGCATCCCTATCGCGCCAAACATGCTCGCCCTTTCAGTTGTGGGGGCGTTATAATGCGACGGTTAATCCCACTGTTCGTAGGCCCAAGAGTTGGCCTTCCCTCTAGTCTTACACTGCTAAATTAGGGACGGCTAGCACAGATAGCCCTCGAGTAGCTTTGTGCGAAATTCCAAAAACAAACAAACTGCTTTGAAAACCAACGAAAAGACATGTGCTAATAAAAAAGAATTGCATACAAACTCTCGATATGTGCTTTTTAACGCTGAATTTAAAATTTGTTGGTTTTAACTGTATGTTTACACAAATAAGCCTTTTACAATACTTGATTGAAATTTACGATGACGAGAAAGCCCCTTGAAGTAGAAATGTATTCTAAAGACGACTGGTATTAAAACCTTAACTAAAATAAAGCACAGAACAACATTTCAGTCTTCTTAAGTCATCCTTAGAATATATAATTGAATAAAATCTTACTAAAATCATTTGTGTGTATTCTATTTTGAGACACAGTTGCATTTGTTTGTTTAGAATTGTCGCACAAAGCTACACAAGAGATATTTGCGCATAGCCCTAATTTCGCAATTATAAATTGAAAGAAAGACAACTAGTCAACAGCGCCCATCAACAACTGTTGCATTACTTATTTTCAGTTTGAAAAGTAGATATTTATAGTAGATTGAATGTCATTCTTATAACACATTCACGACTTCAAAGTGCGAAGCGCGATTTTGAAGCAAATAAACATAAATTACGATATCTTTATTTCCAAGAATCTACACGCTAACTACTAGGTCTCGTCTCCATCATACCTCTAACTTTTCCTTGTATGTTCTCGCAAATATTTCTTTCTTTCATAGTTATTGAATGAAACTGGATGTGCTAGTAATCGAAATTGTGATTACCGTAAGTAATGCACTAAGAGTTTCGTTTTGAGTTTACTTTCTGATAAAGTAATTTTATTTCGATTAACAGCTTTTACGGTGAGTAAGATCAGTTTTTAGAATAGGTAAGACATTTAGATCACTGGTGCGATCATTATCAATTACAGAAGTTTTTTACATAATGATGACACAATTCATCGAAATGTCTTGTTCTAAGAACTAAACTTAATGTAAAAACTGTAACTTGTATTAAAATGAGTAGTGAAATTCTAAGATCAGAAAATTTACTAAACTACAAGCTGAACAGAATACTTTAAAAATACGTTCCATTTGTCAGTGAAAATTTTAAAAACAGTGCACTATATACAATAGATAGACAAACAGATAGATGTGTAAAAATTTCATCCTATAATGATGAGATTTTTTTAATTAAGTTTCTTTCATTTTGATTTTTGTAGTGGTGTTTTTCCACACTAGACAATTTCTCAATGTACGAAGCCTAGTATGCTGTATAAAAGTACTGTTTACTGAAAACGTTATTTCATTGAATGATTTTTTTCAAGTAAAGGTATCATAAGAAATCTCAGTATGAAGAAATGAAGGGCGCATACGTTATTATGAAAACCTATTTATAAGGTATACAAACTCGTATCAGTTTCCCCCTCATAAATCTATAGCATTCTTTGACAAGAGTGTAACTTGATCGATTGCTTTCAAAATTTCTTTCTTGGATGAAGATA
This sequence comes from Carcinoscorpius rotundicauda, assembly GCA_011833715.1. Lineage (NCBI taxonomy): Eukaryota > Metazoa > Arthropoda > Merostomata > Xiphosura > Limulidae > Carcinoscorpius > Carcinoscorpius rotundicauda. The sequence continues at coordinate 50,713,203 of CM022399.1, read as the reverse complement.
AAAGTGGGTAAAATGGAGAGTTTTGAAATACTTAAAAAATGAGAACTAATCTTGGTTTGACAGGAAGAAAAATTTGGCATGGTATTCTCAAGTTTCAACCCGACTGTGCGGTAGATAAAGTAGACAGTAAGCTGTAAAGATCCAATAGAAACATTTGTAATCATCAATAGACTCAAAGACAGTAGATACATCAGGAGTGATAGTTTCGCTCTACTGAGTCCGAAAAGCGATGAACTGTATAGATAATAGGACGGCATGAATAAAAAAAATAACAGTGTTAAGCAGATAACGTTTTTTAGACACCAGGTTTGGTTTTTGCGACTTCTGTAGAAGGATCATTTAGTATAGCCAACAATGGCCTGGATCGGGACTTGGCGTCTTGACACGGCTCAAATACTTTGAAACACAAAGAGGAAGAATGCTTGGACAGACTGAAGATGAATAAATGTTGAAAACAATGAGATTCTAAGCATTTTGAGTGAGATTAGACTGTAGTATTGAATTTTGTGTTTTTCTTGTTCCGTTTCCCTACGTTTTGCAGCTTGCTATGTTTATGAAAGAACTGTTCTCTTAGACTGAAAATATTGTTTTTCTGATTCTATACCTGAAGGAAGCAACATTATTTCACGTCTTTTCATTGTTGGATAAAAAACACACTTTCTTTTTTTTCAGTATTAATATTCTTTATTTTTCTTTCTACAGCCAAAAATCTTATCAATCTATCTACACATAATGAACGAGAGAAAAAGACGGAACACTAATATTTTGTGTAAAGTTTAATATTTTAAAAAACTGAATTCAAAAGCGTAGCATTGAGAACTCTTTATGACCAACTTCAAACGTGCATTGAAACGAAAACAGAAGATTTCGTAGTACAAACGCATACAAGGTATAATTTTTAGCAGTTTCTTCCACAAGAAGTTCAATGTAAGTTTTAAGTACCTTTTACATTCGGGCCTTTCGTTTTCTTCTCAACATTTATTTCCTTGCTCTCAAAATCCCTTTTAATTGTGACGCCTTTTCAATGTTGTTGGTTACTAAGTGTAAGACATTTTAGAGCCCGCTACTCCCATGGAGAATATTAAGTCTGTATGATAGTAACAATGGAGCCCCTCAGTGGTTCAGCGATATGTCTGCGGACTTACAACGCTAAAAACCGAGCTTCGATACCTGTGGTGGGCAGAGCACAGATAGTCCATTGAGTAGCTTTGTGCTTAATTCAAAACAACAACAACAGTAACGATGGATTTGTACTTATCACCTATCCTGCTCATTAAATATAAACTTCTTTTCTTTTTCTATGCAGATAGGACATGGGCTGGCCTTGTGGTAAGGCTTTGTATTTCACAGATGGAAAGCCAAGTTCGAATTCATGCGATATCACAAAATATTCCTCACACTTTAATCTGGGGGAATGCGTTACAAGAGTGACGGTCAACCTTTTAACATGGATGGTGAGTGCTAAGGTACTATTAAGTGGTTACTTTCTGTGAATGGCAGGAGGCTACTGACTGACAGCTTTCTGTGAGTGATAGAGTGCTAATAATTGACATCTTTCTGTGAGTGGTAGGATGCTAGTGACTGAAAACTTTATGTGATGCGAGATACTGGATGCTTTCTCTCCAGTCAGTGGCTCAAAATTAGGAACGGAGGGCGGTAGCTTTATTATAAATATACAAAGACCCTCTTAAAATATATGAATATATATAATTTATGTTATTTCAAGAAAATAATAATGATTTTGGGATGAACAGAAAATTAAACCCAGACATAAAAAAATTACTAGAAGGAAAGCTAATTATTATAGTCATTTGGAATAACAGTGAAATAATTATTATAGTCATTTGGAATAACTGAAATAATTATTATAGTCATTTGGAATAATAGTGAAATAATTATTAAAGTCATTTGGAATAACAGTGAAATATAAAAAAAGTTTAGCTACAGTTTCATTTAAAGATAACCTTTAAAATTTCAATATTTTTTTCAGAATTTGATTTTATTTTGTTCTAATGATTTCTGTTTGATAGCCCACTGTACTGAACTTCTAAATACACGTGTATGTATTTGCATATATATATATATATATACACACACACATATTCTTTATTTACGTATGATTAATTTGTACAGACTCTTGGGATACCCAATCAAAACACCTCTGAAAAGAGCGAAGCCACTCTGACGAATCATCACGTGGTGTTTAACAATATTTCTCTTAACTGAATACCGAGACACTGAAAAACGTTTTGATGTACAAGCCCCAGGGTAATAAGCACGAAGAATATACCAATGTGCATTTAAATGCCGAGTATATTTTTTTTATTGTAATCACTAAACTATTGCAGATACTTGTATCGATATTCTTTGCAGTGATGTCTTCCATAGTATTGCACAATTAAAAATATTATGTGACGCGGAAGTAAAATCCATATGCAATGGTTAACAAGTGTAGGTATGTGATAAAGTGATACTCACAACGTTTTGTAAATAAAATAATTTAATTAAGAAAATAAAACCTATGGTCATATTATCAAGTCTACCTATATATATATGACAAAACCAAGATAAGCACACAACTGTTCGGGAATCGGAACATCTCGTCCTTTCCCGTTGCGCCTCGATAAAAAGGCTGCGAAGTTCCAAGTGTATGGTTCGAGTTATTTCTTTCACACAGAGCTGATTGCTTTGATATCAGTATAACATTTAAATAAAAGATAACTGTAGTAATTTTAGCGCAATGAAACGACGTATATTAAAAGTGATACAAATACGAAATAAATAATTGGGCAAATGCTTATCTCACAAACAATAATCAGTGACTGTAGATATTTAAATATTTAAAAGAACAAGTAATAACTAAAACGTATTAAATTAACAGTTTGCCAAATTTAAACTCTGATAAAGCTGGGGTACAGGCTAGTGGATTTTTACGTCTCTTCAATTATTTATTCCAAAAACTAAAACCTAACAAGCTACGACCTAAGAAACTAGCTGGGCAAAATATATACAAGGTTATTAAAAATTGTCAATTCAAAACAGAAAATAGAGATCTTCAAAAATTAGAGAAACAAGATAGGTAGATGTAACATTTAGAAGCGTCAAAGGCTTGTAGTCTGAAATAATGTCAACATTATGTCTCAAACCTTACACTTGTTTGTTTACTTTTTTTAACGATTCCATTTTCACTTTAAACTACCTGTCTTTTTTATGTAATAGTTAAAGATTCCTATTCCTACTTTTGGAATTAACAACTTTTAATGATATTCTTTCTTTGTTTTTTTTATGCCCATCGTGGATACAAATCTGTATAACAGGAATACTATTTTATTTAAAACAGTTTTATTTAATGAAATACATAGTGGATCTATAATGGTCTCTTTCTAAAAATAGTGACAGCCTCTGGATTGACTTCGTGGGATTGGATAACTCTTGCTCCTGATATCATCGTTACAAGTTGTACAGATGCATCCATATATACAGTCAACGCAGAAATAAGACAATTTGTCATAATAATACAATAAGATATGCATACAAATAGGCATTTTAAATATTTCCTATGACTGTTATATTTCTGCTTTATACCTTCTCCTTAACACTGACCAGAGTAAGGCCAGCCACGCTTTTACTGCAGCTTGCCAGAGTTCTACTTAGAGTGGCATTTTACACACTCTTTAAAGTTAAGAACGTGTTATACAGCAGTTATATACATATAATTATTAATTGATTACATTAATATACATTTCCTCCATTTGGTAAAGTTTATGCTACATAATTTATATCTGAAGCTGTTTTCTAAATAATCTGCCTCACTTTCGCCTAGAGTTGCCTTCATTTTCATCATCTCTTGTTTCTTCTTACAATCAGCTTCAAGGATAACTACTCTGTCTGCAGCATCTACAAAATTCGCAGTAACGCAGTGTTAGCTACAATTCGATTTTAACCATCAACCAACACTGTGATTGTCGATATGATGCTCGAAACTTAGATTGGTGCTATCTTTTAAACTATAGCTTAAAGCTTTCTTCTGTGTAAAACAGCCTAGACGTTTGTGTAACATGTACAAAATCGATCGTGCAGTTATACAAAAAATAAGTTGCAACAGTAAGTAAATAATCACTATGATACATGTAATATGTTTACCATATAAACTTTACATTACATCCACGGCCTGCATACAGCTATATATCTGTACATGTATTAGATTATGAGGTTACATATAAACCGTAGAATACTTTAAAACGATTGTATGTCAACCGTTATACAGCCAGCCAGTAATATTAGCTAGGTAGTCAAATAAACTTAAAAATTACCTTATACAATGCGCAACGACGTGTTCAGTAATACTGCCCAGATTTTATTACAATACTCAAAGTCATTTTTGTTGTGGGTTGGCGGAACAACGTTGAATAATAATAATAAACAAATTGGCGTTCATTATTTTGAACCACTACTATGATTTATAATAAATTAATCATTTGTTAAGATTTTTGTGTTAAGCCTACAACAGTTCTTTTAAGCGTTATTTGTATATCTAGAAACAGTTGTTTTCCTGTTCATCAAAGTTAACACGACTTCCTGGGTAAATCACGGCTTCGAGATAACTAATATCACAAAACTGTGTTTTTTATCAGGTTCTAGCTTGACAGTATCTTTATAATAAGCTTACCATCCTTGTGGATACCCATGACTTATTTTGTGAAAATAAAAGCTATAATCAGTACACACACAGAGATATAATGTAGTTTATATATAAATATTAGCATATCTGGACATAGAAAACATAATGTGGTTTATATATATATATATATATATATTTCAGCACATATCTTGATATAGCAGAGATAATGTGGTTTTTGTTTTGTTTTTGAATTTCGCATAAGCTACACGAAAGCTATCTGCACAAGCAGTCCCTAATTTAGCAGTGTAAGACAAGACGGAAGGCAGCTAGTCACTACCAACCACCCTAACTCTTGGGCTACTCTTTTACCAACGAATAGTGAAACTGACCGTCGCATTATAACACTCGCATGGCTGAAAGGGCAAGTATGCTTGGTGCGACCGGGATTCGAACCCGCGACCCTCATATTACGAGTCGAGCGCCTTAACCACCTGGCCATGCCAAGCCTTAACGTGTTTATATATACATATCAGCACATCTGTATATGGCAGACGCAATGTGGTTGACATTCCGTAATGACATCAACAGCTATGGATCAATAGCAATAAAACTATAACGAAAAATAGATATTGATCTTCGTAGGTTTGGAACACATCACCGATCGAACGTTCGAACCTTGGATAGTACTAGTTTACTAATGACATCACCATAATTACTATTTCATATCGGATCGCAAAACACTTTTATTTACTTAAAATGCATATAAATGAACTAAAACAATCACATGTAACCTAAAAAGACATTAAATGGAACAGTGATCATGATTTGTTTTGTTTTTATTTTAAAGAAAATTGGGTATTGTTTATGTACAAATATTTAATACTACGTATATGTGATACTCATATAACTAGAGTAAGTTTGTATTGTAATATCACCCAATTTCGGTCAGTTAAAAACATTACAGCTGACGTAATCAAAGCAATTCTTTATTTAACAATCACCGTTACAAACTGACCAACATTAACAGTCTTTTTTATATAAAATGCTGATTAATTAAACATGTATAATAAATATAATCAGAATAGAATAAAGCTATTTATTAAAAAAAATGTTGACCTTCAAGTGTTAGAAAAAGCTATAAGAAAACGTTGTTATCACCCATACTTTTAACAACACTGTTGATTTGTGAAACATTCGTCCTGAGAAGGGTGGAGGGATGTTCAGTTACGTTGGTGTTTCTTTTTTTATTATTAAAATTATTACTGTTAGCTTATGCTCTTCGTAATCTGAGGGTCGCGGGTTCGCATCTCGGTCGCGCCAAACATGCTCGCCCTTTCAGCCGTTGAGGCGTTATTATGTGACGGTCAATCCCACTATTCGTTGGTAAAAAAATTGGCCCAAGAGTTGGCGGTGAGTGGTGATGACTAGCTGCCTTCCCTCTAGTCTTACATTGCTAAATTAGGGACGGCTAGCACAGATAGCCCTCGAGTAGCTTTGTGCGAAATTCAAAAAATAAACAAACTTATATTCTATCTTTGGTTATTATCCTACTGTAACTCTTCCCTCGAGTCTCATACTTTCGACAGTCAGTACATTTTACTGAAGAACTGCACTGGCCAAACATACCCACTGCCACCACCGTCACCGTAAAGGCCTACTCCAACATGCGAAACGAGCTACTACGTATAACGTTATGCCAATCACTACCCAAATACAGTCAAGTGGTTTCTGCTAGCAAGCGAAAAAACACAAATATGAGACATGAGACGAATCTCTGAATGGATAGAAGTATCTTTGAATTCCCAGTTAAGGTACGAATCTTCAAACACAACCTTAAAAGACTGGCTAACTGGTTCGTTAGTTCACTTGAATGATAAATACAGTTAACCCAAGTAAAACAGATAAATAGGAAATAATATAATGCTAAAATAGATAAATAATTTTATGTGAATAAAAATCATAAAGCTAATTCTAATGTGTAATAGCTCAGTCTAAATTCATAAAAGTTGCAGTTCAACAAGTTAATATAATTCACACCAAAACATTAGTTTGTTTTGTTTTTGAATCTCGCACAAAGCTACTCGAGGGCTATCTGTTCTAGCCGTCCCTAATTTAGCAGTGTAAGACTAGAGGGAAGGCAGCTAGTCATCACCACCTACCACCAACTCTTTTACCAACGAATAGTGGGATTGATCGTCATATTATAACGCCCCCACGGCTGAAAGGGCGAGAATGTTTGGCGCGAAGGGGATGCCTTCCCTCTAGTCTTGCACTGCAAAATTAGGGACGGCTAGTACAGATAGCCCTCTTGTAGCTTTACGCGAAATTCAAAACCAAAAATCTCTACTGTGACAAATGTTACGTATTTTTTAAGTACAGATAACAGCTTGTATAATTTATTACACTAAACTATTAACAAATATGACAGATATAACATAAATTATATGATAACAGTGACAGATATTAAGTTACAACATTCGAAATTAATTACAAAACAAAATAAAACTAGTTTCAAACTTCAAAATTAATCACAATACAAAATGGTACTGGCCTGTATCTAATATAATGATCTAAAATGAAAGTCTCAAATTCCAGTCTAGGGTGTGAAATTGGTCCCACGAAGAAATTCCGAAGCTTAAATGAAGAAGTTCAGAAACAGTTCACAGTTCAATAAATTCGCCAACTCTCAGCACAAGCAGTAATTCAGATGAATCGTAGAGATTGACGAAATAAAATCACAGCTTCCGTAGATCTAACTTCAGTCACAAATCCAAGTTGAATAATCACAGCAAACACTTAATCTTTCTCAAATAACTGACTCTCTTCTTTTGAAATAAAACTGATGTCTGAATCTCACTCCTCTCTTTCGCATCTTCGTCTGTTTATATATTGTAGGCCTAGACCCCTCGAATCACCGCGAACTTTCTACAGATCTCCAGAGCAATCCGCGCATGTCCGTTCTTGCACGAGACTACACGTCTAGACACGTAGTCACCAGCACTTCATTTACAAACATATGATTGGTCTACTTAATTCAAGAAAATTCTAAATGTTACCCTAAATGAATAACAAAATATTAGTTTAAACTTCGAAACAATAATATCAATATGGAAAAATGAGTAATAGAAATGAAAATTTAAACACAACACGACATGTTGTCGTTTACAAAATATATACACATATACATAACACAAAAACAAAGGTTAGTTGAAAAAATGAAAAAAAGATTCATGTATAACTGTTACAAGGTATTCAGAATAACAGTACATAGCAGACAAAACAAGATTATTTTGCAAGAAAGGACTATCTGCAAACCAATATTAACCAAAATACACTACCATCAGTGTGTTACTCAACATGTCTTGCTCAAGACAACATGCTAATTTACAGTTAGAATACTAGTAGCATGTCATCTTTTCTGATGATTCCTGTTTTTGGCTTACTAAACTTGATGGCAAGATTTGTGTTCGTCGTTTGCTCAGAGAAAAAATGAGGGGGAACTGTCCTTCTCGCAGGAAACACACAGGATGTGGTGCAGTGCTTGTTTAAGCAGCTATCCATCATGGTGGAAAACAGCTCTTCATGTTATCCAGGAAAAGGTCGATAGTGCTCCCTACAGGCATTATATGGAAACTATATTTCTTTTATATTCTCGGGCAAAATTTGGCAATAACTTTTTATATTGAACAGGATCATCTCAACCAGGAGAACATTACAAGATAATTGTGGCAATCAAAATCTCAAGATTTAAATCCCATTAAGAACCTCAAACCAGTTACTATAGTGAGTTTCAGTGCCTTTTAGAGATAAACTGAGGTTGCATCACGATAGATTACACTAATAGCTTCATCACCTTACGAAGGTTCGGAGATTATTAGAGAATGAAGAGTAAAAACCAAGTAGTGAATGTTCAATATGAACTAATATGAGGATACAGACGCTAGTGGTAATAATTTGATATTATTAGCTTTATAATATATACGTTTTGATAGGTCAAATGCCAAATTACACATCTTTATGAAGGTATCTGATAACGTTTTTGCTATTTTAATAAATTCTTCATGACGTTAATAGAACCTGTCTCATAATACAAATTATATATGTATATGTTTAATATAACGTTTATTTTGTCAGTTTGAAGGCGCTAAATGTATTTGTGTTGTATCTTAATAACAATATTGTCATTTACTACAAAATACGCAAACCATTTGGCCTAGACTGTAATCTTAAGCTATGGAAAAACGTTATTAACTGCAAAGCTTCGCTAAAACTGTCCAATTTGGCAAATATATATTATCAACTATCTAAAGCCTATTAAAATTCACTCACAGAAAAATATTTTAGGAACCCAGTAAGTTACCAAACACGTATTCCTTTTTATTAATTTCGAAATTCGCAGTAACTGCTCTGTACTACCTCACCGTAAATAATTTATAAATAGATATTTAGTATTATAAATAATGTGTGAATAGCTGTTTCCTTTATGTGAACCCCCCAGTGGCTCAGCGGTATGTCTGCGGACTTACAATGCTATAAACCGGGTTTCGATACCTGTGGTGGCAGAGCACAGATAGCCCATTGTGTAGGTTTGTGCTTAATTCAAAACAACAACCTTTATGTGAAAACAGAATTTTTTTCAAACAAAGGTAATTCCACAAATTGATTTTGAGCAATTGAGACAAACATTCATAAATTGTTTGTTTGAACGTTTCTGTATAATAATAAATATTTCAAGATACTGTTTCATTGAATAAAAAAGCTCTACCTTTGGAATCAGCTAACGGGAATGATGCTATCTTTAAAGTTGTCAACAGGTGGGGCTAGTTGTGCTAGACTTCATACAACTAGATAAATTGTTACCATTGAGGTGTGTGGTGCTTTAAGGTCTGACATGTCATTACACCTTTAGTTTTCTTGCTTTAGTTGATACTCTCTTCCAACTTTATGATATTCCCTGTTCGTTAACCCCAGAATACTTGTTTTGATCTTCGGGTCGATGTTAAAAGGCACGTGTAGTAAGTGTTTTCTTTATTACTTTTCGCCCTTTAGGGACCATCGGTTATTGTTACTACACTTACCTCATCCAGCCAGGTGTCGTTTTCGTACACAAAGCATCATAATTCTCCACTTGAAAGCACACATTGTTCGAAAAGACAAAAGAAATGTCCTTTTTGTCTGTCTTATAAAAGCAAGATGTGTTCCACCCAGGAATTGCTGGAGTTCAATCAGTCTACAGTAGAGGGAACTGCGGAGATAGATTGATAATGTATAAGTAATTCAACCATATGGTGAAATACTGACTAAAATTATCCGTGATAACGTATCATTGGTTACCGTATTAACAGCATCATATAGTTTCGATTTCAAAGAACAGTGCACGGCCACTTTAAGAACATTTTAAAATATCAAAAGTTAGTAGGAGAATGAACTGGTTAAATATATTACTATTCACAATATTCACACACAACAATTTATAAATTCCTGTGCTGTTGTTCAAGCAAATCACACAATAATTATTGAAAAGTATAGGCAGTTAAAATAACTATCACGTTTTATGCACTAAATAGTAGTACAAGTTGTTATCTCTTCTAAAACACGAACGATGATAAAGGATCATGATCTGATATGTCTTCCATGTGAATTTTGATCCTCTCTCGTGCTGCACAAACATGACATGACGTATCATTTAGCAGCCCAAAAAAACTGGAGCCTGTGACAGTCAGTGTACCTCAAGACGATAAAGTTTTAACGACAAAAGTATGTTTCTTCCAAGTACAACATTAATTAGTCACTTTATAGTTATTTTAACCTCTTAACCAAGAAACATACAATAATTATATAATTTTTAAGCTGCATTTGTGGCAAGAAGAATTAATTTGTTAAATATTCATAAGTATGTAAAACTTATGATTATATGTTGTTAGAATTGGGTCCAGCTTCGAAATGAAGTTTCCATATTGATATCGTTTTACGATAAGTTGCTGGGCGTGCCATTAGGTGTCGCGTTATTATATTTCATATAAATAAGTATAGGTAAGTAAGGCTATAGATCTTTTGAACGTATTGTTCTCTTTCCTTTATTTGCTTTTAAGTGCAAAGTTACAAAATGGGTCTATCTATGCTTCACCCACTGCAAGGATCAAACCCCAACCGTTAATGTTTTAGAGTCACGGAGACTTTTTGTCAACGAAATATACCATCAGAATGAGGGGAACGTATCATAGCATTACCTTCATGAATATCTTTAGAAGACAGATAAAACGTTTTGAATTTGATTAATATACCGATAAGTTACCAGTTGTTTTAAAGAATGATTATTGAATGAATTACAATCCACTCCTATAGTAACAACGAAAAACATTCAGTAATAGTGTTTGGTAACGTTCACAACAAAACTGTTTTCTTAATAATTCAAAAAGTGAGATCTTCAAACAATATCCACTGGATAAGCAACTTACAGCTTTGCCAAAGTCATTATTTATGACTTTCCCTGCATCGATAACCCGAGCTTTTGGTATTACTTACAGTTCCTATAAACATAAGTTTTTCTATCACATATAATGATGGATAATATGAAACGTCGAGCTTTTACAAAGCTATAGTGAAAGTATGGAATAACGCAGTCCTTGAATAAGCTATCAACTCCGTTGTTTTGAGCAGGAAACAACTCTCACTTTAAACTCTCCATTTATTCTTATCATAAGATTCATATACAAATTTGAAGAAAACTTCTAAAACATTGTTCTGACTAAATGTCTGAAGGGTAAAAAGAACCGGCATGACCAGGTGGTTAAGGCGCTTGACTCGCAATCTGAGGGTCGCGGGTTCGAATCTTAGTTACACCAAACATGCTCGCCCTTTCAGCCGTGGGGGTGTTATGAACAACGGCAATCCCACTATATGTAGATAAAAGAGTAGCCCAAGAGTTGAGGGTGGATGGTGATAGCTAGCTGTCTTCCCTCTAGTCTTACGCCGTTAAATTAGGGACGGCTAGCGCAGATAGCGCTCGGGTATCTTTGCACGAAGCTAAAGACAAACAAACTGAGGTAAACACGGACACTTTTGTGACATTATTGTTCGACATAGTTTTTTTCGTGAAACGATGATGAAGCATAAATTTGATATTTTACAAACTTGGATAATCCGGATGGTATTAACACCTAACTTTGGATCAAATAATGTTTAATAATAGATATGTCTGATTCAAAACAGGATCATCAACCACGATAAAACATGGGCCATCTAAAATATATTCGTGATGAATCCAAAGCTACCAGCAATGCCAAAAACAAAACGACAGTTAAAAATAAGTGCCTGAGAACACAGGAGTTTCAAGCAGAACTGATCAATCACTCCATACGCTTCTAACACACACACTGTCAAACTAGTAAACACCCTTAATTTACTGGTAACTTCAATCTTCTAGCATCAGGATCTCCAAACTACCAGCTGCTGATCAAAAAAAGTTTGTATAATAACCTTGGCTCCTTTCGGCTTTTCTTGCTTTCATATATTCATTTTATTAAATCTCGTTCTTAATATATGCGTAGAATTTGTGTCTTTCTTTCCTTTTGTATACACCTTTCTCAATATTAAAACTTATATTGTTTATTGTTATACATATATATATATATTACATATGTATATTGTATGGAAATATTCCAGATCGCCGATGATGGAATATGTAAATTCCAAAACGTCTAGTTTTGCTGGTAATGCATAACAATCAAGATATGCGTATTATAATTACATAAAATTATGCTCTTTCGATTTTTACATAATATGCACGCGCTTCTTGAGTTCAAAGAATGAAATAGTATACACGTTAGTTATGTGATTATAATTATTTCCTTTCTTAATTCTTTGAGACCATCACCCAATATATAAAGATCAAGATGGTGGTTTGCAGTTTTCTTTTTTCTAATACAGTGTTGGTTTTAGTTTCTTTATCATCAAACATTATATTCTTACATATTATGCTACTTTTTTCATCCTTAATTTCTACATATTTCTGATGTATACGTATTTTAAAATTTACCAGTATTATGTTTCATATGTTCTTTTAAGCGCTGTATTTTGTAGGATTTCTGGTTGGTCTCGCGTATTCTCATCCATATAGAGAACAAACGATAAACAACATAGGAACTTTGGAGTCGTTCATTCTGGCCTTTATCTTGAAAAACTTCTCAATACTGATTATAAAGCTATAGAGGCTCATTTTCTTTATAGCTTGATTTTAAGATTTAACCATTTTTACACATAAACGAAAAACTAACGTAAGGCACATCACAACTAACTTTAGGAAGGACGTGCATTGCATAAAAATATGTTTTCAAATAATCACTGATTATATATAACCATATATATGTTTTCAAATGTTTAGTAATGGCAAATAAAAACCATTTCCTAACTACACATCATCTTCGCTTTCTAAATCTTTCCGAAAGTAATCTGGTGATGGTTATTCTCAATGTAATAATTTCTATAAAATAAGTTATATACCAAATTATCTTGTAAAATAATAAGTTATGTCTTGAGTTTCCAAGTTGACGAAAAAGATTAAAACTGACACCAGTTTTTTTTCTAAAGACTTGAAAAACAAAAATTAAAGAATAACAAATAATATTACATTGTATTGCAGAAGGTTCCGAATAATTAATGTTTATAATTGTTATTATTAATCAACTGAAGTCCGGTGCTGGCAATTCTTTAACTATATACAAACATCTAGATCAGAAACGTAATGGAACTCCTAAATGAAATTCCAGCAACGAAGATGTGAGAGTGAAAGAAAAAATAAAAGTAGTGTTAGTACAAGGAAATCTAAAAATGAGGTGAAAACAGTTTTAAAATTCTATTACAACTAACTGAAGACATATAAAAAACAAAAGATGTTAATCACAACCCCACCTGACGTTACCGGTTTTTCAAATGTTTTTTACACATGAACGATATGATCATAAGCTATCACCAACCGTTTGTATTGGATAAATAACCAATAGCTTACGGTCAACTAACCGATAACGATGAGAGTCCTCTATGATTGGTTGTCATTATCATGACGTCACGCCATGTTTTTTTACGCTGAATCAATGTTATATTCTCATGGGGACTAGACTAAAAGCTGAAAACTCGTAGAAGTGAAAGCATACGAGCTTGTGCTCGACTAGTGAGTGTGTAGTTTGGGAGGTAAAAGTTAGACTTTCAGACTATATTGTGGTTTTCGGCATGGAACGGCCAGTTACAAACGCTTAAAGCAGTAGTATCGTTAGTTAAACGCACTATACTAGTTTTTGTTTTCCTGTGGTTGACGTCTAGAAATCAACGGCAAAGGACACGACCGATAAGGCATTGACTTTGGTTTTCTCGGCTTGGAGCTACGTACCAAACCTGTAACTACTGTTATACGCTATTGGTTGTCATAATCAGCACGAGGTAAGAGACCGCGTGTTTATTTAGCATTTCTTGGTATTAAACATTAGTAGTACAGGTTCTCAGAACAGAAAATATTAAACTTATATATTAGATTATTTTTATATGTGGACAGTTGAAAGTTTGCATGAAACGTCTCGCGCGATATGTGTTTGATAATAAACAGATAATAAATAGGAATTTTTGCATATGAAAACGAGTAACAGATTAAATACATAAGACACCGTTGCTTAAAATATGTAAAAGCAGTTTTGGATGTATTTCTTTACATTAAAGTTTAAACGAAACTCAATTTTTGCCTTTCATAAGCGATGACTGGAAAAACAAAGAGGAACTAAAATCATCAAATTAATTATTAGGTACTTATAACACCTAACAACACTGGCGTATTATCTTAAGCTTAAATCTTTAATATGCTGTGAAGAACATTTGCTCAGACTTCTAGACACTAAAGAAGGAAGTAACTAATTAGAAGTTTGAAGGGTGTTTTCTCCTCCAGGTGGTACATTATCCTATTTTTCATTGTTTTTGTTATCTGGTTTTGTATGTTACTTGCTTCTATGTAAAGCAAGATTGTCTAAGAAGGAATTAAATATAATATAAACGTTTAATAATAACGACTTCATAACATCAATGTGCACTACAGAAATTAAATAATTAACCTGTTGTTGTTGTTGTTTAGAATTAAGCACAAAGCTGCACAATGGGCTATCTGTGCTCTGCCCACCACGGGTATCGAAAACCGGATTTTAGCGTGTAAGTCCGCAGACATACCGCTGAGCCACTGGGGGGCAAGAATGAACCTTGCTGTGTTACTATCAGTATCAGAACTTACGACTGGTAATGTCGGTGAGACCTCAAAGTGCAAAGTTAATTATTTTTGCACTTGTGGAGGGCATGGGTCGTTCATTCACTGTTTTATTTTAATACACCTGCAATCGAGTCTAAACACAGGCTAAAGTCCTGTCAGTTCTCGCCATTTTGGATCTAAATCATTACTGTAACAATAATTCCAATGTGAATAATTTTAGATACATTTCAAAGCAGTGAAAAACTGTGGTTGTTTCTGTGCGCGCGTGTTTTCATCGATCAACAACTGGTAAAGTCAGTAGGAGAATATAGTATATAAAAATAAAATAAAAACTAGTCATGATAGAAAAAAAAGTAAAAACAAAAATACCTCAAGTTAGGTTTTTACATCATCGAATTAAGCTTTGTTTTCAGTATAATTTAATACTATGTATGGACTAGTCATGCATTCTTTCAGCTACCACGTGTATGTTTCTGTTTATCTAACGTGTTGTACGGTCTGTAAGTTTCTAGTATTTAATTAATGAAACATAAATGAATATAAACCTCGAGTACCTTGACCCTAAACGTGACAAAACCTAGACAGAACACTAGTTCCAACTACTAGATATATAATACAACGTCAGTTTGAGAGTAGCACGTGTCTGGAATGAGCTGTAGATAAACCGAAAAAGAGTGGCGTGGTGGTTAAGGCACTCGATTCGTAATCCGAGATTTGCAGGCTCGAATCCCCGTTACACCAAACATTCTTGCCCTTTCAGCCGTGGAAGCGTTATAAATGACTATCAGTCCCACTATTCGTTGGTAAAAGAGAAGCCCAAGAATGTGGTTGATGACGATCACTAGCTGTATTTTCTCTAGTCTTGCACTACTAAATTAGAGACGGCTAGCGCAGATATCCCTCAAGTAGCTTTGTGCAAAATTCAAAACCGAAAAAGAGTACAATGCTATTAAAGACAAGAATTGGTAGTAATTCCTCTTGAATGTTTCTGTAGGAATAATAAATTTGTTATTGGTGAGTAAACGTATCTGCTATGACATTAGTGATCATTTTATTAGAAGTTATGGCCACTTTTAAAGTTCCAAGACCTATTAGGGGTTTTTGATAATTATTCTAACTCACCGAACCTACTACCGTAACATTGTGGCGTTTTTTCCGAGGTTTCCAGTCCCACTGCACCTGTCTGATCTAATGCAAGTTTCGTAAATGTTGTTTAGCCTTACAAACACCTAATATCATGTTCCTTTTAAAAAAGCTTCCACCGACTCTGGTTATCTCGGGCCTGCATGTTAAAACTGAGTTTTAGTTTGATACTGAGCACACTTTCAGTGTTTATGTTGAGCTTTCGATCTTAAATCATAATATTGGAATGACTGCTTATAACTGTTAGTAAGCATGAGAATTTTATATGCAAAAACGGCTCGTTTGGGTTCAGAAAATATTTTAAATAGAAGAGCGAACAACGTTTCGACCTTCTTCGGTCATCGTCAGGTTCACAAAGAAAGAGGTAACTGACCGGAAGCTGACCACATGTTTGGAAGGGGTTGTATAACTGAGTGTCGCAATGTAGAGGGCGGGGTTAGATGTTTGAATATATAATTTTATCTATAATATTAATATAGGTATAATGGCGTTCCTTTATATTGGTTTATTTTGGGTTTAAGTTGTATAAGTAAGGCTTCTTTAATTTTGCGTTCGTTTATGTTTGTTTCTTTATTTAGTATTTTAGTGTTTTCTATGGTTATGTTGTGTCCATTTGACTTGCAGTGTTCGAAAACGTGTGAAGGTGACTTTTTACGTTCTTTGAATCTGGTTTCCATTTTTCTACTCGTTTCTCCAATATAGAAGTCGTGGCAGTTATCACATTGTATTTTATAAATAATGTTGGTGTGGTGTTTGTCAGTGTAGTTCTTACATAGTATAGACCTTAGTTTTGTGCCTGGTTTTTGAATAAATTTAGTATTAACTGGAATCTTATATTTTGTTACTAGTTTTTGCCAAATGTTGGTTATTTGTTTGCTGATGTCAGGAATATATGGTATACAGCAGTATATGGTTTCGTGATTTTTTGATTCGTGAGATATATTTACTTTTATATATAAAATGTTTTAATGACAGGTTAATAGTGAACATTCTGAATTATATTTCTCTTGCTGTAAGTATTTAAATCTGTATTTGATTATGACGCTGCCGAATTAAAAAAAAATAAATATTGAAAATTTCTGGTGGAAATTCCATATAATTCGGTGACATCTTTGTTTTCTTGTGTAGGCGCTTCTATTACAATAAATTAAGATGGACAAACTTTCTCCTGAAAAACATACAAATAAACAGACATCCAGGGCAACTGCGTCTACATTAATAACATATAGAACGTTTGTGAAAAGAAGAATGCAAGAATGCAGAAAGAGAAAAAAACAACAGAGAATTCATGAATACCGTCGTCTAAGAACAATGGTTCCATCCATCTCCAAGAAGACCAAAGTTTCTAAGGTAGAGTGGTTCCAACAATGGGCATTTTACATAAATGATGTTTTACGTGTTTTCCTGTGTTTATGGTTCATTTAGTTACTTTTTATGTTTTTCCTGTGTGATTTTGAGCATTTTGTGCGCTAATTATTAAACAAGGCGCACTTAGAGTTAAAAATAAAACGCATATAACGCTACTTCTTATCTGGATTATTATGCATTATGGAGAATACTTTCCGTATTAGGATATCGTGTAATAATAAAAGGCTAACGGTGTTTTTTTTTCTGTTTATAATTCTAACAATACATGTATATACATGCATTTGTGATGCCTTCGACCGCAAAGGCTCACGGTGTTAAAATCCGCGATTAATTTCTCCACACTGGGCACAGCAGATACCCAAATGTCGCTTTATTCTAAAACAACCACAAACAGGTGAGGAATTCTCTTTGTCTTAACGACTCTGAGAACAATGGATTTGTTTTAAAATATTTATGCCCAATGTTTTTAATTGTGTATAACATCAGTAGCATAAAGCCTATCATAGATGCCAGGGCAAGTAATAACACCCCAACCTCATAGGATATACCACAACCTCGCATTTCACAGCTAAGTGAAATAAATATTGCGAAATCAAGCTTTACCAATAAAGAGGTAGAAAAGGGCAATCGAAACTTTTATACGTCACTAAATTCCTGTGCGAACCAATCAGAATTTAAGTTCATTTATAAACTAAATTCGTGGCGTGTTCGTGGAATAATTATTGATAAAAAATCAGTTAGATTAACAGATTCAAATATACAGTAAAGTCAGCAACGTTTGGTAACAATGCGTTCCAACAATGTTTTTTTGTGTTTTTGCTATGCGACAAAAGTATCAAATAATATTGTTGTTCATATAGTCTATGGAAGGAAAGTATAAAATTAAATTTATAGACAACAAGCATGAAAAAAATGTTTATTTCTTAATTTAAGAGTCAGTATGTTTATTAGATAACTTCGTTTTAATTATAAGCGTTGGTGATATAACAGAAAACACCTTAATTCAGAAACGATTTAAGTTTTAAAATTGAATCAGTATTTTTAGTTTCAAGATAATTTTTATACTCTTGATCTTAGGTTAGGTGATCCCATACTGCTATTCACTTTAGGCTTATTGTGCCAACATTCACTACACTTAAGGTTTCACTACCACCTCCCCTCACCCTCATTAAAATCGTAATGAACAGATAGTAATCGAACTGTGCTATCTTGATAAATGTATTTTGACTTTTATGACTCCAGCTATTGCGAGAAATCAAGCGTGACAAGACACATGCTGGGTTTTATATATGCTTGTTTTATTGGTCAAATAAAGATACTTTATTTCTGGGTAAAGGGGCTTTTTTTGCTCATAAGGTCCCTTTATGTGTAGGTCATAAAATAAATTATATGTAAATAAATGTTATACATTTTCTTTGTTTGAACTATTTCAAATGAATTATTATATCTTGCTATTGTTGTTTTCACGTGAATTATTTTCGATGTTTTTATTTTCAAAATGAATTGTTCTTAATGGTGATACACAATCTTTCAGTGGGTAACCAGTGTTTGAAGATAAATAGAAAATTGTGACTTTTAAGAATTTGTTGTAAACTTTTCAAGATTGTATTTTAAAGACATTACTTGTACTTACTACTGACAGATAAAAAATAAATTATCCCCAAGTTCTAGTAAAGTGTATCAGGGGTTAGGTGTTAATACGATTTAATCTAATAAGTGCTCATTATTAAAAATATCCAACAGGTCACAGTTATAGAGGAAGCTATTCGTTATATAGATCAACTACACAATGCTCTGCTAGCGAGATTAAAAACTCGAGGACTACCGAGATGTATGCAAGGTGAGGCTGCTTCATTTACTTTTTTTTTTTTCCTTTAAAGCTCTTAAATTGATGTTCGCTCCAGGGTAAAGGAGTTTCCTACAGAAATCAACCTGATACAGGGTTGAGTTCAGTAGATATACTGTTCATAAGTTCTTTTACATGAAGATAAAAATTCATTGTTTAATCATTTAAGTTTTCTCATTGTTAACTATTTTATGGCCGTAACAAAACCAGATGGTACCTCATTTCCTTTAATTTAAGGGTGATTCTGGAAATCTCGTACTATATGAAGATTTTGTCTCTTTTTACTTTAGTTCGACCCGTACCTTTGGGTGGTGCGCATGTTACTCTTAAACTACTTTTGTACTTGTTCCTTTATTATTTTCACTATCCCATCGCCTTGTATTTGCCATTTCGTGTGAGAACTGACTTACGAAATTATATCATAGGTCACGTAATTTTGTCAGTTTCGCGGGTTCTGCTATTTCGATATAACGTAATTTAAATTCTAAGTATATCAAATTTTCCATTTCAACTGAAAAGTCTTGGAAGTTATTATGCCAAGATTGGCCGAAATGATTGCGAAGAATTGTGTAAGTGGAATCAGACAATCGTAAACGAGCTTAATATCGTATCTGTTGATAAATGTTTTCCTTGCGTATAGTCTGTTTCGTAAAAATGGGTATCTAACATCAGCCGTGTAATATGTAACTTTCAGTGATGTCGAGAAACCCACTTGTTGAGAATTTTATGTGCAAAAACGGCTCGTTTGGGTTCCGAAAATATTTTAAATAGAAGGTCGAAACGTTGTTCGCTCTTCTTTTTAAAATATTTTCTGAACCCAAACGAGCCGTTTTTGCACATAAAAAATATGTAACTTTATAACACTTCCTACTAGAATAATAATAATAATATTAGTATTATCAATTCAGATTCGGATATTTACGCCAAACTATACAAGGGCTTAATGTCCCTGATTTATATTGATAGATCAGATGGAAGGCAGCCCGTCAGTAGCAGCTACCGCTAACTTATTAGGTACTCTGCTGTAATAACGAAACTTGCATTCCACTGTCGTAACGCTACCACAGCCCAAAAGAGCGAAGCGCGATTTTATTTCGACAAATATGCGAAACCATGAGCCATAATTTCCACAGTCGGGGGCCTGGCATGGCCGAGCGCGTTAAGGCGTGCACTCGTAATCCGAGGGTCGCGGGTTCGCGCCCGAGTCGCGCTAAACATGCTCGCCCTCCCAGCCGTGGGGGTGTATAATGTGACGGTCAATCCCACTATTCATTTGTAAAAGAGTAGCCCAAGAGTTGGCGGTGGGTGGTGATGACTAGCTGCCTTCCCTCTAGTCTTACACTGCTAAATTAGGGACGGCTAGCACAGATAGCCCTCGAGTAGCTTTGTGCGAAATTCCAAAAACAAACAAATCCACAGTCGGGCACGCTAACCTATAGAACACTCCCAGCTTCAACATAAGTATTGGTTTTTTGTTGTTGTTATTCAAATGACGTGAATTTTTTTCAGTGAAGAAAATAAAATTTTGCTTCCAAATTTTGGGTTGTGGTTGCTCACTGTCGTCTCCAGTATTCTTGTGGTAATTTCAACAAGAATCAAAGTAACCAAACCGTCACGCAGTGTAATTTAATAATGTCCCAACTAAAAAAAAAGTATGCTGTATGTATAGAGAAATATGTGAAATAAGAAATAATAAAAAAAACGTAAATGAGACCCAAATTTTGTGTGGGGTTTTGATTTATCATACTTTTAAATTCGTCATGTAGAAATGTTTTATTTCACTTGTTTTAAACTTGACTCATTTGGTGAAGCAGTACTTGTAAGACTCATCGCTAAATAACTAAAAATGAAGTAATTTGACAATGTTAACTATTTGTATTTAGAAAATCTATTTATTGTAGCGTACCGGCTATGTGTTTGCTTTGCTATTTTGTAGATAGTAATAATGGACGCATCATCTTAGTTTAAGTTGTAAGT
The DNA here is from genome assembly GCA_011833715.1 of Carcinoscorpius rotundicauda. Classification (NCBI taxonomy): domain Eukaryota; kingdom Metazoa; phylum Arthropoda; class Merostomata; order Xiphosura; family Limulidae; genus Carcinoscorpius; species Carcinoscorpius rotundicauda. Next base: position 50,692,005 of record CM022399.1, on the reverse strand, counting down.
GAACGTAAAAGATGTGCTGTTTTTAAATCCACGTTGGTTTTAAAATAGCGCCCTCTACAACTTGTTTTGCCCCTTGTATAAATCACTTTAAATTGAAACACGTTTCGCAGGTAGAACTACTTACACGTGTATGTATATATATTCTTCCTGCAGTACCTTCAAGAGTATGTTGAATTGTTAATTTTCTGATATAATTCAGACACTTTATGACCGAAAAACGAACCAACAATAAACGTGAATCTGTCGTTAGCGTATTGTTTGTATATTAAATTTATTGTCCTGGGCTTGCACCATTTCATAATTATTTGGCAATGTATATTTATGCTTCTTGTGATATTCTTCTAACTAATTTTTGCCCTAACACTAAGTAATAAACATGCAGACTTTGTTGTTGTTTTCATTTGAGTTAAAATAATATCCGCGCAATTCATTTTGTATAATAAATGTTAACGTATCGATTTGTAATTTAGATATGAACATCGACGTAGATAGCCTAAGCCACGGTGACATAAAAGATTTGGTGTGTGAGGTGATGTCAAATACCCCATCATCTTCTGTACCAGTGTTGACTACAGACAACAGTAGTCGAGAGAGAAACAGAATAATCCCATCGTATTTCATCAGGAAGCAAAAAAAATTGGCAAAATTGTCCGTCTAGTCAATTGCAAAATTGGTAAATATCATAGTTAAATACGTTATTATGTGCTTTTTGCTTTATTCTTAATATGAGAATGATTGCATACATTCGCTAGCAGCCTAACCTAACCTAAATCGTGTTAGGACTTTTGAGTTGAATCTTTTTACCTAGGGTTGGTGCCCATCGGTAAAAAGCAATCGGGTAGGGGGGTAAGGGGTGATCAGAAGAGTTCTTCTCTTCACCCCGCTCATGGTTTAAGTAACACTTAGGGGGCAGTATGTTAAGAATCATTGAAAAAATAAATAAAATAATGAATAAAAAATAAGTTAAATAAGATAAGATAAAGGAACTAAATTATACATCCTTGTGCAGAGGGTGTTTCATTGAGGACAGTAGCAGGGGTCATGTCGTAGAAAGTTGAGGATGGAGAGTCATTCACTTCTTAAAAAAGAAAAAAACAGTGGGTTGAGATCTATAAATCTTAATTCCCAAAAATTTGGACGTGCGAAGAAAACAGAAGTACTCAGTGAAAACCCACTTTCAGTGACAAGACCCGAACAGTGGAATTATTAACATTTAAGAAGCGTTGTTTTTTGTTGTTGTTAAAGTACTTAGATATTTGTGGGTGTTAAATTATACTATTTAAATGATCTCCATAAATATGAATACTTCACGTGCACAAGAGGTACATTAATAATTTACTTTGCTTTGAAAAGGTGTAATCATTTTAGTTTTATAGTCTCTCCTTACTTGTAGTATTGCTACATAGAACCTTATATCGTGGGTTATTAAATATTAAATAATAGAACTAAGCCATTGCAGTACCTTATAATTTTAGTTACCATTTTATAAATAAAGGACCTCGCACCGGAACCATGGAGTGTACAACTTCTCGCCAAAGTCTTCGGTGTTGGGACCTAAAACAACCAATGGAGTAAACATGGCTGTACAGTTGTTTGGTTTAGAGGACTTTAATATCTCATTCAGAAACAATTTAAGTTGGTTTCAATTGTCTTCGTAATATTTTTCTTTAGCTCTAAGTGTATATTAACTTTATCCTGTATGTAATTTTACGTTTTTTACGAATGAAAAATCCACTGACAGTAAATGTGTGGCCTTGAATTGGAATCGTTATCACAAACTCTAATTGCTTGTTTTTTACTTGTTTTCAGAACGAACTTCACCGTCAAAGTTTCAGTCATTCCTGTGAAAGACGATATTTTAACCATAACTTATGTGATCTCCTGATCCTGTGATGTTATGCTCCTCACGAACAAAACATTCTATTTCTGAAGTCCTGGACCTGTTTGTTTTGAAACAGTAATGGTCATGAGCTAGTTGCTGATTCCGTTCTTAGTGAATTGTCCAAGTATCATACTTTCGTTATTTTCATGTTCTGTTCACAGTACAGACGTTTTTGTTGTGCAAGGTATCTATGAAAATCGCAGCAAATAAGTATTTTAAGTATCACAGAATGTACAAAAAAGCATCGTAAGGATTTCATTTAACTATAAAATTTTAAATATGTTAATCGAAGCTTAGAGACTGTGTTGCATCACACCTCTGCAGATCATTTATGTTGTTCTTATGATTAAATTTTAACTAGTTAGATTCTTCATATCGCTATATATTTAAGGGTTGCATTAGAGCTCAAGGAAAATAACCTGTTGCTGTTTAATGTAAATAAGCAAATTTTCTACCTTCTATTTTTTGTAAATAAAAAAAATGGTGAAGAAATGTAACTTGTAGATTGTGACTTGAAAATTGCTTAAAGTCCTGTTCTACCAAGCATCTCCTGTTGTCAGCTATGAAATGGTAGGTACATCTGATGAAACAGAATTGTAAAAATAAAATAGGAATGAATAGAGTAATAATAAAATGTGAAGCATTTTTCACTTTAGATTTTAAAATCAATATGACTGTTGCGAAGTCTCTATCTGTATCTGTAAATGGTATGATGAAAAGAAAAGTTTATCTCCTTTTGTCCAATCAAGTTAACAGGGTGTGAGTCAGTTTATGTTCTGTACTTTGCGCCGACACGTGCAACGACATGAGTTAAGCGCGATGGCCAAGTTTAAAGTATTTCTCTCTATATACCGCTTTGTGTTTGTTGTTCTTTCATCAATAATTGATAACACAGTTTGTACAGCTATTTCCGCGCTGATAAGAACTCAAGGTCTTTTTTCTGAAACCTGACTCCTATGGCAAAGCGTTCCGAGATTTTTTCGGTTTCATTTTAACCGATGTAGAGTTGATCTTATACAGTTAAACTAAATAAGATAACATACAATGATTTCACTTACTTAAACGATTAAACAAAACATAACTTCAAACGAAAAGGTATCTCGTGCCACTTAATAACGGAATAAAAGTGGGTGTAGTTTCAAAACATTTCTTGTTATGTATATTTCTTTTTCTATTGCCTTCTTTAATTTAGAAACAAGTGAAATTGAATAAACGTCTGTTCGGCACATTTCTATTGAAGGTAACACAAAGAATTTTTTAATCACTTAATGCTTTGAATTACCAAGGTTAGAAACATTATATTTTTAATCGAATTACAAAAGATAAAGAACAGAAAGCTAAGACTCAGAAAAATGTACGTGTAAAACCGTTTATGTATAAATAGTGGCAAAAATTAAAACAACGAATAAAGTTTCTTTCGCTAGCTGCTATTTAGAATAGCAAATAACTGTAATACGAGTTTAATACAAAAATAATTATGTTCTTGATTAAACTTAGTTTTAAAAATGCTATGTAATATATGAGCAAATTTTCGGAAATCCAACATTTTTATTTACCTTTTTCAGGTTCTATATTCCGTTGTAATCGGAGTAAGCAAAACTTATATTTCAAACATGCAGTTTAAAGAAATATTCTATCGAAATGGAAATAAGGGTGTTGATTATCTGTGATTTAAGCGAACCCTAAGTAGGCTTTTAACACTATTTTAAATGTTTTGAGTGGTTAAGAAGAAAACGTATGTAAAATGACTAATGTACGTTAAAGATAATAATATTTTTTAAATTCTTGTAGACCAGCTCTCCAATGGCGCAGCGGACTTATACTACAATAAACCAGGTTTCGATACCCGTGGGGGAAAAGTGTTGTTTTGTGCTTAATAACAAATAACTTCTTCCAGACTGTGACGACATTGAGTGTAACCAATGAATGTACCTACCTATTCAGTGGTGTCTGGTTCGAAAAGGAAAATATTGAAAACTACAATTATGTGTAAAGATCTAGGAGAAAAAGCCCAATGTAGAAAAGCTATGTGTAACTAAAATTATGTTGAGATAAGAAGAGTTAACTGAACGAATACTAGTTTTATTACAAGTTGTTACGGTAGGTAAAAATAGAACATTAATTAACTGAAATATAGAAGTAAATGTGAATTTAAAGAAGTAAGAAACTACTAAAAATAAAATAATTGTATATTTAAAATGACAATGATGGAACTACATAAATCATGAAAGAATACTGACAAGGTAAAGAGAATAAAGTTTAGAAAACCTGAATATGGTTAACTGATATCTGTGTTAAGTATGTGACGTATTTTTATTAATCTCCGACGAGTTTTTGATTTATTATGTTACGTGTGCTTTCAAATAGCTGGAAATTTTAATTTGAAAGTTAATTAAATGTTAATATGTGTCAAATTTATGTTATTTGTGAACAAGATTGATACACACAATTTTCTTTATTAACCCAAATACATTTTAATAATGGTTTATATACAAGAGTTTTACAAAGAATACTGAGTTGTTTATCTGATCTGGGACTGATTTTTTTTATCGACGTTCGTGGAATGTGAATTAATAATTTATAGATATACGCGTACATTTCTCTTGATGGCAAGCTAGCTTGAAGCACACGTAGGTCTTCACCGACGACAATATCTAATGTCCTCATAGAAATGGTTTGTAATTTTCGAAATTTATAAACGTTTCTGGTCAAATACCTGTTGTTTTCTGATTAATAAGCATTTATCACAACTATTGTTTTCGAGTCTTATAGTATTCTTACAGTAGCAACCAAACAATATTCTATTATTGTCTCTCGACGCGTCGGTTTGTATACTTTAAGGCGAGATTCTCGAAAGTTCAACAATATTAGAAAATGCACAGTTGTTTTCGTAAAACATATATTTTTTATTCTAACTCTCGAGAATCTCCAAATTTAGAGAACAGGCAAGACTTACGGAATACACATCTCAATATACGTCTCATGCATCAAACTGAAACAAACGCAGGTATTAAAATAAATGTACAACAGAAATTCGTTACAAATATTTATTGACGTAAGGCCACCGAAATCGTTTGCGTCAAACTAGGTAAATAAAGCAATGCGATTTTTTTAATGTTTACCAAATAATAAAATTGTAATAACAGAAGTAAGAGTAATTAGAAACTGCAAATAAAAAACTTAAATGTTCATAAAAGACAATGACTAAAATCAGGTGTTGTCCATTTCTGGAGGACAATTCAACATAAAAGGTTCATAGGGTAAATGAAGATATTTAAACCATTGTCCCCGTAAAATGTGAAAGGATTAAAATATGGGTCATATTTACAGAGTGTCACTTGGCTAATACGACTGTCTCTTCTCACCTTCAGTGGTACAGCGGTAGAAACGGGGTTTCGATACCATGGTAGGTAAAGCACAGACAGCTCATTATATAGCTTTTTTGCTCAACAACAAACATGTCGTTGCTATGTAAAGTATAGTGAGGAGTTAAAACTCATAGCCAAACTGCTTACTTACTTTTAAAAAATCATCTAGGAAAATTATCGATACCGTGTAAACTTTTATTGAGAAAGAAAAAAAGTAGGTCACACATATGCAGTAAACGCCGGATATTATTGTGGAAATAACATCGCAGTAATGAAATTTACTAGGAAGTATAGGTGTTCACAAACCTACTTCTTCCATCTGAATGACTCATAAGACCTTATTAAAGTAAAGAAGAATATAATGATATGTTAACCACACTATACTTGCTATATCTAATACTTATAAATCCATTCGATCAATGTTAAGACTCCTTGGATTGGCCGAGATAAAACAGACACAGTGGTAATCGAAATTCTATTTGCTGTTTTGGTGTGAATTGAGTTTTATCAATTTTATTTGTGTACAGAATTAGGTTTATGATTTTTAATTAACGTCAATTTATGTATCTCAAAACCAAATTAGTGTGTTTGTTTGTGTTTTGAATTTTGCGCAAAGCTACTCAAGGGTTATCTGCGCTAGCCGTCCCTAATTTAGCAGTGTAAAACTAGGTGGAAGGCAGCTAGTCATCACCACCCACCGCCAACTCTTGGGCTACTTTTTCGAACAAATAGTGGGATTGACTATCACATTATAACGCCCCACAGCTGAAAAGGCGAGCATGTTTAGTGCGAACGGGATTCGAACCCGCGAAACTCGGATTACGAGTCGAACGCCTTAGCCCACCTGGCCATGCCGGGCCACCAAATTAATTGTTTCTTATATGTATCTGTTAATTTTACTTTAACTTTATTCATCTTTAAAAAAACGTACCAAAAACCCAGTCTATGATCCAGAGGCTGGTACCAGTAAGCTAGTCAATGATCACCAAGTTGGTACCAGAAAGCCAGTCTATAATCCCTAAACTGGTCTATTGACTACAGCGACAACAGGAAAGACTACGTTAATAATTATCAGAACTTGTGAATGAAATTAAGGAAGAAGTAATATGTCATACGTGTATCAGCCTTTCGCCTTTATACCGGGATTCAACTCAGGCGTTATTTTCAACTCGGTTAACATTCAACTACCGAAATTTCCCTTTTACAGTAAGAATGCAGATATGTGTTCGGGTTCTGGAAAAGGTAAACTGCACAAACAGAATCTTACCAACATCGTAAACAAGAATCCACATCGAGAGGAATGAATACATATCGAGGAAATCACGAAAAAGGATTAAATAAAAACATGTGACTGTCATTTGTTTGGCCTGGCATGGCCGAGCGCGTTAAGGCGTGCACTCGTAATCCGAGGGTCGCGGGTTCGCGCCCGCGTCGCGCTAAACATGCTCGCCCTCCCAGCCGTGGGGGTGTATAATGTGACGGTCAATCCCACTATTCGTTTGTAAAAGAGTAGCCCAAGAGTTGGCGGTGGGTGGTGATGACTAGCTGCCTTCCCTCTAGTCTTACACTGCTAAATTAGGGACGGCTAGCACAGATAGCCCTCGAGTAGCTTTGTGCGAAATTCCAAAACAAACAAACAAACAGTCATTCGTTTAGTCTTTCCTATTATAAACCCGATGTTTGAACAGAAACTGTTTATAATGATAATTAATCAAAAAAATATAAAAGGGTTTACTGTTAAGCTTATTTCAAACCATAATATTTTAAAACTGCAAAAATATATTTTTTATTAAATGACTATTGTTAAATGTTGTTCTCAACTGAACGAAAATTGGTTTGTTTTTCCAATCTGCTAAAATAGAAAAATGAATAATAAGTAGTAAGCACTCTAGGAAAACAATTTTTTTTAAAAAAAAGTTTGTTTGGAATCAAGCATAAAGCTAAACAATTAGTTGTCTGTACTCTGCCTACCACGGGTATCGAAACCCGGTTTATATCGTTTTAAATCCGTTAGGGGCCTAAAAGAAGTCGTTTCTTGCATTTCACAAAGGATTAAAGACAAATATACTTTAAAGTTTTTTGGCAACTTCAACTTTTTCGAGCTAACTGAGCCAACCTTATGTTCAAAATTACGATTCCCTGTTAATTTATTAAATTATTAATAGAGCTTTTCATGTTCAAAAATAAAAGTTTAATATGCTAGGCCCACTACATTTTGTAGACATGTAGAACTTCATGACATTTGATCACTTATATAATGTATATTGCTACAGCAGTGCTGCATAATTCTGTTTGGACTATCTTCAAAATTATTTTTAATAAAGCTCCCATTCCATTGTTGACTTACACTGCTAGAAATTGGGTTTCGATACCCGCGGTGAGCAGAGCAAAGACAGTCTCTTGTGCAGGTTTGTTCTTCATAACATTTTAAGTAACAACCACGTATTTCATTTTCAATTTTAACCCCACAACAGTTCAACAGGAAAGTTATTCGCTTCTCAGGACGAAAATCGCGTGTCGATACCTGCAATGATTAGAGCAAAGATATCCCATTGTATATAGCCTTGTGGTTAACATGAAACCACTCAAACAACGATTTTAATAAGAAGAGAAACAATCTTCTGTTTCGCGAAAATGTATAATTTTTGCACGAGTTAAGAACTGAATCTGATATAAAATATTAGGTTTTGTCTGTGAGACAAAACGTTTTACGTGACGTACCTACTAACACAGATGGTCACTTTACTTCTAATCAGCTGTCATATACCTGAATAGAAAAAATTGACTAATTCTTTCAGTAATTCCTTAATTGTCCCATTTTTTAACATTTTATCCCAATGAACGTGAAAACACTGGATATTTAGTGCTAACTTTCATTTCTAGCTTCTGGGCATAGTTTTGTTCTTCATCTATTTAAAGCTCATGAGTGTAATAGTTTACTTCGTATCGCTGTGTACTTAGTTCACAAGAGACAACCAGTAAACCAGGGAATAAGACGAGATCTTCTCTATATTACAACAGTTCAGAATGGTCAGGTGGCTAGAGCGCTCGACTTGCAATCTGAGGATCGCAGGGTCGAATCCCCGTCACATTAAACATGTTCGCCCTTTCAGCCGTAGGGGCATTATAATGTGACGGTCAATCCAACTATTTGTTGGTAAGAGAGTAGACCAAGAGTTGGCGGTGGCTGGTGATGACTAGTTGCCTTTCTTTTAATCTAACACTAAAAAATTATGGACTGCTAGCACAGACAGTCCTCGCGTAGCTTTGCGCAAAATTCGGAACAAACAAACTGTACTACAGAAGGTGGGACAAATACCTGGAGACGTTCATCTAGTGACGTAGTTATTCGTAGTTTAGCGGTGAATTACGCACACATATAATTAAATAATATATTCCCCTGTAAAATGTTTAAAAGAGATAAGAACAAAAGAATACAGAAGCTCTGAGATCTCATATACAAATGAAGGAATACAAGTAAAATAATATCATTTTAAACAACAGAAAGCGCTCACGTATTGACAAGACCAAAAACATAAAAATCGAGCAAGAATATAATGTTTGAATACCGAGTTATTTGAGCACAAAATAAATACAACAAACTTCATGATACGTTTTATAGCATTTCTTCACCAATTAAAGTTTCCGAACTTCTTTCTACTTGCTATAAGCTGTACATCATTACGTGAATAGCACTTTTTTAGTGTGCTAGTTAACGTAGCCCGTCAGGAAACTCCTTCTAATTGTTAGCTATAATGATTCATATCACTCGCTCTTTATACCTCAAATTGTTGGGTTGCTATAGTCATTAACTACGGCATAAAATCTATCACACGTTAATAACTTCAAACTGCTTATGTTTGGTTAAGTGGCAGTTTAGATGTCTATCACATCACGACAGCTGCTTATAACTCTCCTATAAAAGAGAATTTTTTTGAGACTGCAACATTTATTCAGTAATTAACCTAGTTGAGTTTTACTGCTCTTTTATAAACTGTAAAAGTCTAAACGATGGAAGTAAGTACCGTGTAACAAATGCTATGCAAGAAAATGAATAAAATAAAGCACACAATAAACATGTGCTCAATTAGATACGACGCTTAGCTTCGTCTTGCTTACACGTTTCAGCTTTACGAAAGACTGGTGTTGCTATAGCAACTACTGTTATCACACATAATACTTGGTAACACTTTTCAATTCAAAACGATTCTGTTACATTTACAAGTTCCCACGATAGCAGCTACAAACATACAACCACAATTAAATAGAATTAGTGAATACTGTGAAAAATATAGAATTAAAATAAACACAGCAAAAACTCAGCTCGTACTCTTTACGAAATCGCCAAAACACAGAAAACAACAGTTAGAAATATATATGAATGGCACGCTGCTCCAGATTGCCCAATCAGCAAAATTTTTAGGTCTGACTTATGATTCAAAATTAACTTGGATCAATCATGTCAACGAAATTAAAAATAAAATTTGGCGAAGAACCAACTATGTTAGGAGTCTAACTGGTAAACACAGTGGAGCATCTACAGATAATATTTTGAAAATATACAAAACATATATTAGACCAGTAATAGACTATGCAGCTCCAGCATGGGTAACTGTAAGTAATGAAACAATCAAAACCAAACTACAAACAATACAAAACGCACTTCTCACAACAGCATACAGAGTTCCGAGAGCAACATCATCTAAATTCATCCATAATTACTCGAACATACCAATAATATCAGATAGACTCCTAAATATTACAATTAGGTATTTTAACAAAAATTGGATGAAAAATGATTTGTTATGCGAACTAGATAGGTACCTTATACATGATGAAGAAAATCCTAAATACCTCTCCCCAATTAACATATATATTAAACATAAAGAAAAATAAATTAAAGTAAAATATGTATGTATATGAACTTTAAATCTTGTATTTATAGTTTACATATTTATGTATTTTAAAATAATAATAAGATAAAAAAAAATAAATAAATTGCCACCAGCAAGCTTGACTACTGTGAATAAGAGACTATAAATGGACATTGCCCTGAAAAGGACCTAACATACGAACAGTTAGGGAAATTATGTTCAGGAAGGAGGAAGAGGTCAAAGTGAACCTGACCCTCCAGGGCAAATACCCAAATACCATCGACCAAGGACCAAGGATTTACAAGTTGCTTAAATCTACCGTTAATAGAAAATAAAATAGAGACAAGTTGCACATTGCACATGAGTGGAAATGATGAGTTTTGTTGTTGTTTTATTAACGAAGTAGCAGGTGCGCACACACACGCACACAAACAGACACATATATATAAACATAAACAACAAAATCTCACATGATAAATGTGTTTGGCTGGCTCGTGAATTAAAGAAGTGTCTTGACACTGACCAATGATACACGCCTACACTATCAGATGCTAAATATAAATACCACTTCAGAAGCCCACTCATAATTATTAACTCGCCTCATACATAATATCTAAAGGTAAAATGTAGACATTTCAAAGCTGGTACACGGGGTAAACTCTATACCAATAAATAAAATAGTTAATATAATATTTTACATCCGAGTAAAAAATATCACTTATATAACAAACATTGTGGTAACAATTTCTATATAGTTCATAAAAGCGTAAAAAAAAAAAAAATGCAGAGATTTCCAGCTTGTAACTACGAAGTTAACCCAACATTCATGTTATTTTTGAATATCAGTTTAAAATTTTCTATTGAAATGAAGAGTAAATGTAAAAAATAAAACACAGGCGTAATAAAAACATATCGCGCCGCTAGAGGGTTGTAGTGGCGTTGTACATATGAGCTGTCTGTGTTTGCCCATCACAGAGATGTAAACCCGCTATTTAGGGTTTGTAAGCCTTCAGACTTATTGCTGAGCTTTTTGGAGGCATTAAAGAATAGGTTCGAATATTTAACTACTGAATTCAACATCCTTTATTTCACTTCGGCTACCTGTACTCAAAAGCTTTCACACCTGCAGTCAGTAGCCGTATTTTATGATTATATGATACTGATTAATATATTGCTCTAAGATACTTCAAAGAAAACAGAATACAATTAAACAAGAACATTGTTCTATACGAAGGATAGCGTGCATAATCTATTAATAAATAACATAGATTAAAGCTGGTATAAACAGAAAATGTTAGTATCGTGTAATTTATTTTAATTTTGATTTTTTGCTCAATGATAATTATATATTCATGATTCAAAAGTTGTTGGTAAACAAAGCACACACCTGAAACGATTACTCCAGAAAACTACCTTGAAAATCAGTTTTACATTATTAGTACTATGGTCTAAGACAGCATCACAACACGTACAGTTAGTGAAGAATAAAGAACGACAAGACTGAAATTTCATTTAAACGCTTAACCCTAACTGATCCAGTACGGTTATTCAACTGTTTGCAACTACTGGTAAAGCGCAGCTTAAATGCTTTTGTGAACGATTTTATATCATTATTTAGCCGTGGTATAACAGCTAATAAAACGTTTCCGAGTTCGTTTGTTTACGAGTATAAATTTTTAGCTCAGAGCTCCGTCATCTCTTGATCGAGTTGAATTCTAATTACAGGACTCAGGAGGTCAAACCCTTTCGATCGATGTATTTGACCACGCCCAAGATATCATAGATTAATTAACTCTAATCCTACCTAAAAGAATTTCAATTTTAAGGTAGGCTGGTAGATATTCTGATGAGTAATAAAACTGAATGAAGTATACACGCGCTCAACGCTTGCTTTTGCTTTTGCGCAAATAAGTAGTTAATGAAAAGAAGCAGAAAAAAGTTTTAGTATGTTAATTTAGTTTAAACCAACCTAAAATAATTTCAAGGGCCGTGATTTAGCAGTGTAACACTATAGGGAACGCAGTTAGTAATCACCACTCACCGCCAACTATTGGGCTACTCTTCTACCAACGAATAGCAGGATTGACCCGTAACATTATAACGCCCCACGACTGAAAGAGCAAGCTTGACCCTTTTATTTTAAAGATATTGCAAATAATTTTAAGTTTGAATTATTAAAAAAATTATAGCTTAGTACGTCAATATCCAATTATTAGTAACTTCTGATCAAAGGAAAATACCTAATATATGATAGAATAGATAAAGATAACGTCAAGTCAGTATCATATCTAAAGATTAGAGCTAACTTCTAATGACAAAACATTATTGAAATTATATCAACATTATACTTAGAAATAATAATTAATGTAAAATCGATGACATAACCATAGGTAATTAAATGCAACATGTAAAAGTAAAAAAAAAAATAATTATTTAGCATTATTGCTAATAATAAGTTTAAACTAAGAAGATGTTTCAAAGTTTTTAATATAATATTTAGAAGTTTGGTGGGAAAATAATTTCAAGTGATTTCTAAGCAACCACTAAAAATGTTGGAACAGTTAAAATTTGTCTTAAAGCAATATTGTTGATGGTAAGAGTACTTTCTTTCCTTACTTAGTCGGGGGAAAAGTCGAATATTACTAAGACATAGATAAAAGTGCTTGTTTTTGTCACCTCGTTCGATGGGTGGGGGCTTGAACCCTATACATACTGAAGGTAATATTTGTAAGGATATGATTGTATCATCTTGTAACTATCCAGTTTATCTTCTTCAAAGGATATCATATTTAATAATGGAAAACTCAGTGTTGTTGTTTAAGTTAGTGTTTCAACAGTTCAACTGGATAGAAAAATTTAAATCGACTTTGTTATAATAAATCGCTAAAAACACTTTAATAAAAGTTCGTTGCAATATTATAGGATAGACAGGAATTCTAGAAAACAGTTTTCACCAACCCCACCTTCTTCCCCAGCATCTGAATCCCTTATAGGAAAATTACGTTCAATTTAATGTCTTCGCATTATCAGTTCTTGTTTCCAACTTCAACAGTACTTAGTTCTGTAAGAAAATAGAAATAGGTGTTGATACTCGTCTTACAGTGGCACAAAATACCCGAAACTGTAGAAAAGCAAAAACGCTGTGAAAGTTATAAAATTGAGTGTTGTTATCTCGTTTAGGTATATGATGCTGATTAGGTCATCCTAGCTATGGACAAAGAGTTGGGTCTTAAACAATTTATTCGCTCAATGACGGATTCATAAGATAAGAAGTTCAAATTTCAAAAAATGACATTTAAAAATCGGTTCGAAGGGCCGCACTGGTAATCCTATATCGTTCACAAAATTGTTGCGTGTGCCGAGAACTTTGATGCTAGCCAGAAAGCCTACAATTAATCTCAGATTATTGTTCTTTTCACGTCAAAGTGTTATATGACGTCACAGTGACTTCAATCACGGTCCTTAAACGTAAGCAAATGAGTTACGCACCAGATGGATAAAGCCTCTGTTTTTAACAGAGTCAGTGTTAAGAATCTGGGTCCACTTACTCGATGACGCTCTCCTGTAGCATTCATTCTTCACACCGCCCACTGCACCGCTATCATAGAAGCGTCTTTCATTTGGCACAATGTCTTTGTTATTTTTTTTGTCTTGAAAAACTATTTTAGTTTATAAAGTATAGACTTTATTAAAGACAGTCCATTACTATTTTACAAATCGAGTTACTCTAATCAGTAATTGAATTGATTACCTATAATCTCCCAATGGGTAAAAAAAGAAAACGAAAAACTATTATCTGCATTTAGCTTGTCAACGAGTTGCCACATCTGTGTTGTGTACTTTGAAATACTCGAGTTTCACACTATGAAACTTGTATAGTTGCTAAATATACATAATCAATTAGGAACTGTGGTCTTTCAAGGAGTAAAAACTGTTACATCCGTAATTTCGGCAATTTTAAAATTTAGCTAAAATTCACGAAAAGAGAAGTAACCTTTCCTATTTATCCACACCTCGTGGGAGGTAAAGATATAGTGATTTGTGTTTGTGTATAGATTTCCTACTATGTATTTACTAAATTGATGAAATTGTTATTAAAGTTTTGTAAGAAAAATTGAATATCTTAAGTAGTTGGTTTTTAAATTCTGTGTATCATGTACAATCTTAATTGTTGTTCTTGTTTTCAATTAAGCACAAAGTTACACAATGGGCTATCTGTGCTCTGCCCACCAAGGGTATTGAAACTCGGATTTTAGTGTTTAAGTCCGCAGACATACCGCTGAGTTACTGGGGAGTACAGTCTTAATTATTTTAATGGCGCCAATACTATGCACTATTTTTGTTATTTATGATTACTTTATAGAGCAACAAATATGAATACTTTTGTCCCCCCCCCACATCCCTTCAGTGGCTTAACAGTAGCTCTGCAGTGCAGGCTTAAAACGCTAACATTTAGCTTTTGATATCCGTGGTAAAAAAAAAATCCAATCAACTACTGATGTATTGCTGAGGTAAACATTTATGGGTGAAAGGCTACATACAGCTTTCTTTGTTTTATCTTATAGTATTCTATACATGCGCGTGCATACATGCGTTAACTGGGTTTTAACGCTCGTGTATCTATAGTGGAACTCTTGTTTTGACTTTACGTCATAAGGCTAGTTGGAATTGTACTCGTTAAAGAATAATTAAATGGGATGAAGGGCAAGTAAGAGTTTGCTTTGCATCAGTTGTTTTCAAAAATCTATCGAGTGAAAATTTAATATTTAAAGTAGCGTGGATAATGTATGTCGTTAGTATCACTGCTTGTTAGCTGCTTCACAAATATTCATACACGTTATACCTGCAAAGAACAAATACAGTGAGAACGTAGGGTAAAAATAAATTCAAAAAGTTATCGTTATAAAAGTGAACGTGCTAAAGATATTGCCTCATGTAATACCTTGGTCGCGTGGAATATTTATTAACTACCCAAGTAAAATAGAAACCCGGAAAGATCTTTTAAACCCGTCCAGTTATTTGTAACAATCTGTCTTCTTCGAGGCTGTAAGACCCTACATACCATTGTTATCTGATCTACGTGATATTTGTAGCTAAAACCCAGCTTGCGTTGTGAAGCATCCACCAGGTGGCAGACCCCCAATGTTTGCTAGTTTTGATTCTACCGACTACGTGGGATGCTTGACATGTTCCTAAAACATCAACGGCCCAATATTTTTTTTCTATGCTCCCTACTGTGTATTGTTAAAAATACGGTCAGGTAGTTAATTTAGGTAATGGATTTTTTGCTCTGGCAACTCAACAATAACGAAACAAAAAACTTTTCTAAGGTGCTTTCAGTGTGGTATCGAAACTTAACTCTCCATATGAACTGACAAGTACGTAAGTACACTTCGTGGGGAAAAATGCTTAAACAACCACTTCCTTACATCTGTATATACCTATGCGTGTCTCTTTATTCCAAATACACGAAGAAATAACACTTTTTTGTTGAGTTTTACTGCAGTAAAATGGTTGAAGAGATAAGATGCAACAACTTTCGATTCGAAGAGTGAACAGACATATTTTATTGCTAATGGTATGCATGTTATACCTCATCAAGATAAATGAAGTACAAAATTTTCTCTTTTGAACAATAAGTGTCCTCTACTTGCATTGAAACTCGACTTAAAGCTTAAATAACATTTATTTGTCGAATTTCGTACAAATCTACTCGAGGACTATTTGAGTTAGATGCCCATAATTGTGATGCGACAAAATAGACGGAAGGTAGCTAGTCAGCACTACCCACCATGGACTCTTAGACTACTTTTTTATCATCGAATAGTGGATTGACCCAAACGTTATAACGTCCTCAATTAGTATACATGGTCTTAAGAACAATATTAGTGTAAATGAAAAGAAATAAACAGATTTTAGAATTGTAGAAAATTTATGCTGTTGGTACATATTGTGTGTTATTTCAAATCACTCTTCCATGCTAGTGCAGCGGTATGTCACCGGATTTACAACGCTAAAATCAGGGGCTCGATTTCCTTCGGTGGGCTGAGCAGATATCCCGATGTGGCTTTGCTCTAAGAAAACACACAAACACATATTCAAATCACTATAACGTACACTTTACATTTATTTAAAACAAGAATGAAAGAAAAACAAGAACATTTCTACTGTTAGTGGAATTTAGTTAGTGGCACTTTTAAAGACAAAATCTGTCTTTAAAACTTTTAATTGTTTTGTAATTAACGAGAAATAATTCGCTAATATCGTTTAATTTATCATCTTTACCTTAACAAACTGTTTGTGATGAAAACTTTAAAGTTAAAATGGGTCACTGGAATTGTTGCGTATCCATTGTAAAAATAGACGTATCGAAAATAAAATAGCTGGAGAGGATATAACGTAACAAAAGTTTTAGGATAAAAAATGCATAGTTTGTGTATTTATAACATTCGAAGAGATCCAGGAAGAAATTTTCAAATTACAAGCAACACAAAGGCATTTTCAGGTCAATACATGACATTTGACTAATGAAGATGTGAATACAAAGTAATAAACTTATGGCTAGGGCTTCATGGTATATATTCGAAACCTTATCAAAACAAAGTGTATTTGTTTGTTTGTTTTGAATTTTCTTACAAAGCTACACGAGGACTATCTGCACTAGTCGTCCTCAGTTTATCAGTGAATGACAAGAGGAAAGGCATCACCACCCACCCACCACAAAGTCATAAGCTACTCTTTTACCAACCAATAGTGAGATTAATGCGGCTGAAAAGCTTGTCAATCACAGGTATCGAAACCCAGTTTCTAGCAGTATAAGTCCTCAGACATACCAGTCTGCCACTCGGGGGCTTCTAATAAGAAAACATTTTCAGCGTCAATTTCAACACTCTAATTTCATATAAATTCATGAGTGTTAAGTCCGATGACCTAACATATATGTCTTTTTAACGTAACGGTTGAACGCATATGTCATTGGAAGCAATTTCTATCGATTTTTCAGGCTGATATCCTTTTTTATTGTGTTGCATCACAGTTGCCTAGGGCACTTGGATGGCTTTTACTACTAATCTTTATGTTAGCGGATTCTCATCTTTTACAAGGCAGCTCACTTTGCTTACTATGGTGGAATACGACTTATTCCATAACTCTTTCTGGATGATCCTGGTACTTAAAAGTGATCCATATTCTTTTGTTTTCCAATATTACTTAGTACAAGAGAAATCTGCTTTGGGAATGCTAAGTCCCCAATCTAAATATATAAAGACTTTGTGTGAGTAAAGGCTGTTCCACAATATTTCTAAAAGCGATCTATTTGCCATTGTATCAATTTACCTACGAAACGTCAAACTATGAGAGCCCGTATTTCTGATACGTCCCATTCTACAGCGACTTTATATAGGACGTGGTTTTCATGAAGCTAGCTTTTTGATTTACATATTTAAAACAGTTTGAATTCACCATACTCAACTCGTTGTGGAAAGCACGACTTTATTACATAAAGTTTGAATTATTTTCATCGAAAATCACATATCACAATCTAATTTAGAAAAAGATGAGCCTTTAGAAAATGTTCTACAAGATCTTGCCATTATCTTCTAAGAAAATCTTTTTTGTTTTAGAATTCTTTAAGAAATATCTTCAACTTAATGTATACAAGCTGTTGTTTGGCTGGTTTTTGTGTAGGTACAAATATTAACCAAATATGAAACTGTTGTTCTAGCTGCTAAGACTAGTTTCTTTAATACTTCAGGGATATTTCTGTAGTATATCGCGCGTTCTGGTATTTGTAGTGTAGTAGTAAACTTTCTTTGATTTCGGCCCGGCATGGCCAGGTGGTTAAGGCACTTGACTCGTAATCCGAGGATCGTGGGTTCGAATGCTCGTCACACCAAATATGTTCACCCTTTCAGCAGTGGGGATATTATAATGTGACAGTCAATCCTACTATTCGTTGGTAAAAGAATAGCTCAAGAGTTAGCGGTGGGTGGTGATGATTAGCTGATTTCCATCTAGTCTTACACTGCTAAATTAGGGACGGATAGTGCAGATAGCCCTCAGTGTAGCTTTGCGCGAAATTCAAAAAACAAAAAAAAACACCTTTAATTTCAGTAAGCATCTTTCTCTCGAAAATTCTCAGTGTTTTTTATTCGTTTACTTTTGAGAAACGTCATTGGTCAGTTTTGTTTGGTTTTATTATTGTTGTTAAGTCTAAAGCCACACAATGGAACTATCTATTATATGCTTACCACGCGTATCGAAACCTGTTTTTATCGTTATAAGTTCTCCATCTTATAGCCGAGATTCTGGAATGAGTCATTGGTTAAAAAGTCTGCATAATCACCTTTTTCCTTCATTCCAATACAATTTCCTCATTTTATTGGGCTCAAACTTTCCTTACATTTATGACTATTTTTCATTTAAACTTTACTCGTATATGAAAACTCGTATAACAAAACTGAAACTTTGGGTTAAGATGTGTTAGTTATCTAAACTTATTTAAAGGCTACTCGATAATTCATAATGTATTTTACCTACTTTTTTCTTTTAATATCTAAACTTCACTCATATATGGAACTAACACAACTGTAACTTTGGGTTGGATGTGCTAGTCATCTAAACTCATTCAAATATTGCCGACAAGTCATAACTTAGTGTATCTACCTTTTTATTTAAAAAAGGAACAACAAACAAACTTAAATATCATGTTACTAATTAATTATTTACATATACAGTTTCAAAAATTATTATGGGAGACAAATTTATCAACAAATTATCTTTAAATGCTGTTAGAAAACTGTTTGTTTGGTTGTTTGTTTTTGAATTTCGCAGAAAGCTACTCGAAGGCTATCTGTGCTATCCGTCCCTAATTTAGCAGTGTAAGACTAGAGTGAAGGCAGATAGTCATCACCACCCACCGCCAACTCTTGGGCTACTCTTTTACCAACAAATAATTGGATTGACTGTCACATTATAAAGCTCCCATGACTGAAAGGGCGAGCATTTTTGGCGCAACGGGGAGCTAGAAAACTGATGGGTAACAAACTTCAACTCAGAAAACACTTATTCCAAAGGATGTCTCGGAAACAGAAAGTTTGCACATCAAAGCCGATAAGAAAAGAAACTTTAACAGTATGACACCAGGTGTCGTAAAATGATGACTGCTGACATTATGAGTAAATACTGAATAAACTTAGTAATGCGTCATAGATGTCCAGTTGGACAAAGAGAAATGTAAAGATTCAGTAAAATGAAGAGAAAAATAAGCTCAGATTAAGTCGAACTAAGTTGCAGAAGATTATACGAACTTTGTTCATCTTCTTTTCTTCCTGCGGTTTCGTTAAAAAGTTCAGCTAAAAATTAACAACAGACGAAAAATTCCTAAAGGTTTACGTTAAGTAAGTGACATGTTTAACAAATAGTTTTTGGTTGTTTTTTGTTAAACAAAAGCAGGTAGGGCGTAGTCTCTCTATTGACATGTTATAAGTTTTCCTTTAACTTCTTAACTCAGCCAGTGACGTTTTCATTGGCAACAAATCAGGTTACTGTCAATCAAAATCAACAACAATGGTTGTCTGAATGTTGAGGAAAGACGACGTCAATGATTTAATGGAGGTAGTGGTAAAAATAACTTCCTCCAACACCAAAATTATGTTAAAAAAAAAGAAAAAGTAAAATTGAAATAACGTGGTGTTTAATGAAAAGCTTTATAGAGTCTAACATTTGAGTTGAGCTTCAAGGACAAATCAACTTTATTGGTGCTGGCAAACTAAAAGATTGGCTTCTAAACGTATATAAAAATACACGACAAAACGGAATGGAGAAAAAGTTTAACTAGATCTTCGATTAGTCAAAATAAGATACAGTTTATATAGGTAAGTAAAATATTACTAGTCTATGAATGGAGAAAGACAACGAAAATTATTTATCTCCAACAGACTTTTTTCATTGATTCAGGGGAAATTTCACGAATTTATAACGGTTCGATTTCCCATGATAAACAGGACGGATAAAAATCCTTGTGTAGATTTGCGAATAAAACAAAACAAAAATTCCTTCTAATAAAATAAGTTTCTAGAAACTTCATTCAAAATTAAAACACTTAACATCAACAAGTGGAGACCTTAACAAGAACAGACACGAATAATCACATCAGTTGAAAGAGAGGGACCTGACATACCCTGGTAGTTAGGGTATTCGACCCCAATTTGCAAGTTGCGGCTTTGAATCCTCGTAACCGAACGTGCTTGTCCTTTCAAAGGTGGAAGCATTATAGTATGAAGTTCAATCCCTCTAATCGTTGTTAAAAGAGTAGCCCAAGAGTTGGCGGAGGCTCTATTTCTTTCTAGGTTATCACTGCTTACTTAGAGACAAGTAGCTTTGCGCAAATTTGAAAATAAGCTGAACCAAATTAATTAAAAGAACGTTTTCCAGCTTGCTTGTAAATCATCAAAACTTGAACCAAACAAAAACTAAAAAGCCAAACTTAGTCAAAGAAAACATGGGGGAAAAAATAGGTGAAATAAAAGTATTCAGAGTCAAATTTCAAGTAAAAACAAAACTACGTAGTCTTGCTATTATGAGGTCTTAAGTAGTTATTCGCCTTATCTCCTTGGCGCCTTGAAGGATATTGTTGTGGCTTGACAAACAAGATAATACTTCCAGACAGGCTCCGTTAATGTCTTAAAGCTTAATTGTCATGTAGAAATCCTCAAACCACCTTCTGTAATCGGTTAACTAGGTGATAGAAGTGTGATGCTATCTTATTTAGATATTCTCTGAGTTGAAATTTACTGACAGACTAAAAACATCATAAATCATGTATGATTAGTTCCAATGTTGTGTTGAATAGCGACTTAAGTTCTTAGACCACATGGTGAATAGGTAATTAACGTCAACAGTGTGGAAATCGTCCTATTGGGCCCACCCACCAAGAAACCAAGCTTAACTTATAGCCACATTAACCCTTATCTTGCGCCATTTCGCTACATAGAAATTAGCAACTGTCAACAGGCAGTGTTTATCAACATTTCTATAATTCTGCTTTCAGGTCTTGGTTTTTCAAGTAGAAAGTAATGTATTTGACAGGAATTGAAATGAATTGAAGGCCACCTTTAAAATGACTGTGATACTCGTATACATGTTTAAACACATTTAGGAATATATTTTTGCACTTGCTCTCAAATGTGAGCTCACCAATGACAAATCTGTGGACTTACCTCGTAAGAAATCGAGTTTTAATACCCGTGATTGCCATAGTACAGATAGCTCAATTTACAGCTTCATGCTTAACTTCAAACAAACAAACAAGCCCTCAAATGTGAAATTACAATATAACTAGCTTTTGTGTTAAGTGTTATGGCATAAATAGTTTAACCTGACACAGTTTTCATGCCTTGACATAAATATTTCGTCTACGCCATTAGGATGTTAACAAAAATATTTTGCCTATGCTATTAGCATGTGAATTTTTCTGCATTTCGAGCATAAAGATTCTGTTACAAACATTATGTCTACGTTACTAGAATTTTGATTTTTCCACACTGTTAACAAAATAATTTTGCCTATACTATTAGTCTCTTGATTTTTCTACATTATTAATCTGAAGATTGTGTATTTACTAGTATATGCATTTTTTCTACACTGTTAGCACATGCATTTTGCTGCTTTTGTAACACTAAGATTTTGTCCAGCTGTTCCTCACGTTGTTCCAAACTCCTTAGGTGGGGAACTCGTTATGACTTTCCGTATGACTCGAACCCCCTTAAAACTTTATTTTTTTAAAGAACATTTTTATGTACTCACAAAGGATTACAAACAACGGTAAGAAACGCAATAAAAAACAAATTTGTAGTTTTATCACAATAACACATGAAAGTAAACAATATTAAAACTATGGTCTAACTCAAACCTTGAGGGGTTCAGGGCCAAAAACAGTTCGGGTATTTTGATCCCCTGAGTTTTCCGTCTACTAAGTGCAACCACCATCAATAGCTATTCTATTATTACCACTATTATTTTTGAAATACATTTAAAAAATTAATGTAGGACATCATTCTTTTAATATAAGATATAACTAATTACTTAAAAAAATCTTTTACAGTTTAATGTGGAAAATCAGTCCTCTGAAATTCTGGCGTGTAAATTATAGTCTGATTAAAAACAGTCATATGTTTCAGGTTCATCCTTGAACTTGCAGGAGTTTATACACTATTTTTATTTTACAGTAAGTCATCAAACTCGTAAATTTTATGTCACATTTTTAATTATAGTCAGAACATTTCGAATATCTAAATAAAGGCTCTTGGTAAATTAGTTTGTTTTTAAATTTTTAACATTCAGCTCCAATTAGTACGATGTTTAACTGCAGTATAGCGATTTATAGAACGGCTCAGAGTTTGTTTTTCAAGTACAAACTTTAAGTTTATAGTTCAGTCATTTATTGACCGATTTGAGATTAATGCATTTGACCACGTCCAAGGTTTGAAAGATTAATTTAGTTCAATTCCAGTTAAGAGAATTTGAAGTGCCGTGGCTACTAAGGATCCCTTCGTTTTTGCATAAAACAATCACTTTAAAATTAAAGCGTGAAGTAAAGAGAAAGGGACTGATATCTCGTTCATTGCAATATTTGTTCAACGATGACGTAATAAGAGTGGACAATCAAGAACCCACGTGATCTTACAGCATGCTGGCTAAATAACTTAATGGAATGTCGTTTATTTTGTATACAGTGTTATTTCACCGAAAGGAGTAAAAGGCTGTCTTTTTTAACTGCATGTAAGATTATACAGTAGCGTGTTGTCTGTCAGTCAGTCAGTAGACACTAAAATTACGTCACATAAGGGACACTGAAGGTTACAGTTTATACTTTCGTGACACCGGTGAAACGTGCATGCTATAAATTAAGAAAAGAATTATGCATTCTGTAAGCGTGACACAAGAGCTTCAATAGCAAGAAATAAAAATAGTTGTTACTCTTAATTTATATTTTATTAACTTTTGAGACAAAACACTTTCGATGACACTGCGTAAATGCACGTAGTAAAATATTACTCTGGTGATAAAGCTATGGAAGAGTTAAAACAAAGACAACAGTATGAAACTAGCTGCTGAGATAATACCTTGAGTATTTCAACTTATTATACTGCAGATCATGGACCATCAAAACACACTTACTATAATTATTTCAGGTACCATTTTGTTGCAGAAAATCTATACAGTAACGTTTACTTCGTCCTTGTCTAGACCAGTTGCTTATCAAAACCTAAGAAGATAATATCAAATTATCTGTTGATTATTGTGCACGAAATAAGATATCAAATATCTTAACTTTGGAAAACTTAGTTAATCAAAACGTGTTGACTGAGGATGTTGTTAAGAAATAATAATAACTTGGGACAGAGTAAACTATGTACTTGGAACGAAACTCAAAATTAACCTAACTGTCAGTAAAGCTAATTAAGTTTGGTTTCCTTACATTCTTGGTTACAAAGATTAAATCTCACGATTTTATCATTTGGGTGTCCTCGCTGTTAACGACTTATTCGAATGTAAAATGGAGAATTCTAACTGTAAGCTGATACATAAAGAGCTATCAAACGGTTCACAAAATATCCATTTAAATGGATATTGGTATTAAATATACTTCCGTAGGGTCCCGAAAATGTTTTGTTTCCAGAGTATAAAAAACCAAAATCAAGATATTTTTATTTCTTGCTTTTAAAATTCATATGTCATGCTGTGTTGTAGCCTGTAAATTGTATAATTGTATCTCAAAACGGCTGGTATGGGAATTAACACTTTTATTGGTAAGCAGAAAACAACGTTTCGGCCTTCCTAGTTCATCTTCAGGTTAACAAAGAGAGTTTGCAACTAACTGACCGTTGTCGGACACATGTCTCAGGGACGATAATATACACGGGTACAGGATTGTAAGAGGCGTTGCACTTGGATGTGAGGTTATTAATTAGTACAGGTATAAAGACATTCCTTTATATTGATTTAATTTTGGTTTTAGTTGCTGTATAAGTAGGGCTTCTTTGATTTTGCGTTTGTTTATATTTGTTTCTCTACTTAGTATCTGGGTGTTTTCTTATGGTTATGTTGGTTGCGTTTATTTAACTTGCGGTGTTCAAAAACATGTGAAGGCGTTTATTGTGTTCTTTGAATCTAATTTCCATTTTCCTGCTTGTTTCTCTAATATAGAAGTCGTGGCAGGTGTTACATTGTATTTTATAAATTATGTTGGTGTTGTGTTTGTCAGTGCAGTTTTGACATAGTATGTACTTTAGTTTTGTAAGTGGTTTTTGAATAAATTTGGTGTTTACTGGAATGTTGTGTTTTGTTACAAGTTTTTCGAGATGTTGGTTGCTTTTATCGCTGATGTCAAGAATATCAGGAAACGACTTCAAAATAAATATTTTTTTTCAATTTTGCTAAAAACATGAAATGGAGAATTTTGTAGGAAAAGATAATTAAAATGTCACTTAGTGAATTATGCTATGTGTTTAAGTAACAGGAAGAAAACCCTTTATATGAATATGAATTTGTATTTAAGAATGAACTGATGATACAAAAATACAATTTTTTCAGGAAAATTGCGACAACTTTTGGTATAACTTTGTATGTATTGTTATTACTGGTTTAATTTTTTCCCCTGTTCCTGCTTATATTGTTTGTTTGTTATAAAGTGAAAAGATACATAATGTGATACTGGTTTAGTTCCCATCATGGTTATTGAAACCCAGTTTTTAGCTTCACAAGTCTTCAGGCTGAACCACAAAGGTTCGTGATAAGACATTCTACTAGTTTTTCCTATTGATATGGCTAGGTGGTTAAGGCACAAGACTCGTAACCTGATGGCAGGTTCGAATCCCCGTCACACCAAATGCTTGCCCTATCAGCCGTAAGGGTGTTATAATGTGACGGTTAATCCCACTATTCGTTGGTAAAATAGTAGCCCAAGAGTTGACGGTGGACGGTGATGCTAGTTTCCTTCCCTTTAATCTTACACTGCAAATTAAAGATGGCTAGCGCAGATAGCTCTCGTGTAGCTTTGCGCGAAATTCAAAACACACCGAACCAAAACCTATTGATATTCAGAAACATTGTATAGTCTTACTCTTTTAGTTCGTAACCACCTAAGGATAAAGTATAATTTTCGCTAAACTATAATGTACGTACGTGATGAATCTTGTAACATTCGTCAATACGTCATAAAGCAGCTACAACAACAAAGCTTTATAAAATAATTTCCATTTTAAGACGTACTAATACGCTTCCTACGTCACTTCTTCACGAATCACGTTCCAAATTTCGAGCAAAAATTATTGATAAAAATATGTTCTCTCTAAAAACATACTTTCACATTTTTCTTTTTCTAATTATTTGCGTGTACAAAATATTTAATTTCACATTTTACATTTTTTCTAAGAAGTAAAAAATGTTGATGCCAACTTTAAAACCTTGCAAACTAAAAGACTTCATTTTAATTATAAAAAGTACAAGCAACCTATTTTATTTTATTTTTTCGTGGGAAAAGTTCCACACTGTCTCAGGCGAAATGAATGGAACAGAAAAGAATGATAATTTTCTGTTATCAGTTCTGGATGCGTCTGTATATGGTTTACTATAGCTTCATTCATGAGATCTTTCTAGGTCATTTTCAACAGTAAACATTTCCATTTTCCTAGTACTTGACAAAAGCATAAAAAATCCAGATATTCAAGCAAGTGGAGAAAATGAGCTCGGTTCCCATACTGATCACGGATGAGTGCATCTGCTATTTTACTGTTAGTACAGAAATAACACATGCTGTCTTTAAGAACGTTGTCGCATGATTTAGTTCATTGTGGTACCTATTGTGAAGTTGATATTTACTAAAGAACATTTGTGGATTTTTTTCCTTTACTGAATGAAAATATTAAAACTGTGAAACATACGATTACTACGAAGAGATCCCCTTCTAAACCGTTCAAATACAAAGGAAAGTATTAAAAATTACGTATTTTTTTCTTTACTGAATGAAACTATTAAAACTGTGATTTGTACGTACGACTACCAAGAAAATTTTCCCTTCTGAACCGTTCAAATACCAAGGAACAATAAAGAACAATTACGTATTTTTTCTTTATCAAATGAAAATGTTAAAACTGTAATGCATAAGTGATTATAAAGTAAAGATTTTATTAAAGAATGTACAACAAGCCGTACAATTTTTCCAGTGTACAAATCCATGCAAGACAATTGAGTAGTTAGCAGTTTTGAAGAAGCTAACAAAGCATGGCATCTTTGACAGTTTTCACTTATTTACGGTATCACGGTATATCGTTTTTATTTTCATAAACATGCATCCTTTGACACCTCAACTTATTTTTTTACTTATACCCTTCAATATCACAAACAATACATCTTTTTAAAGAAATTATGCATATATGTATGTGCGTGTACAGATATATAGATGTTACGTATTTTTTGATGTTTTAAGTTCTTTGTAGACTAAACGCAACAGAAAAACGCAGATAACAGCTTGTATAATTTATTACACTAAACTATTAACAAATATAACAAATATGACATAAATTGTATAATAACAGTGACAGATATTAAGTTACGACATTCGAAATTAATTACAAAACAAAATAATATTAGTTTCAAACTTCAAAATTAAATCACAATACAAAACGGTACTGGCCTGTATCTAATGTAATGATCTAAAATTAAAGTCTCAAATTCCATTCTAGGGTGTGAATTTGGTCCCACGAAGTAATTCCGAAACAGTTCACAGTTCAATAAATTCGCCGTCTCTCAGCACAAGCGGTAATTCAGAAGTATCGTAGAGATTGACGAAATAAAATCACGGCTTCCGTAGATCTAATTTCAATCACAAATCCAAGTTGAATATTCACAGCAAACACTTAATCTTTCTCAAATAACTAACTTTCTTCTTTTGAAATGAAACTGGTGTTTGAATCTCACTCTTTGTCTTCGAATAAAACTAATGACTGAATCTCTCTCCCTCGAATAAAACTGATGACTGAATATCTCTCACGTCACCATCTTTTTTATACCGATAGGCCTATTTCTCGAACAATCTCGCAATTTCCATACAACTCCAGAGCTATCCACGCATATCCGTTCTTGCACGAGACTACACATCTAGACAGGAAGTCACCAGCACTCATTTACAAACATGTGATTGGTCTACTTAATTCGAGAAAGTTCTAAAATGTTACCCTAAATAAATAAAATATTTTAGTTTAAACTTCGAAACAATAATATCAATATGGAAAAAAAATGAATAATACAAATGAAAATTCAAACACAATACATGTTGTCGTTTACAAAATATTTACACATATACATAACACTCTCCCCCTTAAAAGTAAAAAAAAAAGTTTGAACTTGTGAAAACTTTTTTTTTGTTTAACTTACTATACATAACATTGAACTAAAAAACAAATTTTAGTCAACCGTTTATTATAACGAAACACTGAACCACTTAATTACCGTGACAATGTATCCGCAATGACATTGTCCGAACCACGGATATGATTAATGGACACATTGTATTGCTGCAAAATAATACTCCACCTGAGTAACCTTTGATTTTTGTTTTTCATTTTGTTCACGAACACGAGTGGATTATGGTCGGTGTAAACATTAACAATCCATAGTGAAGAACACAAATAAACATCAAAATGTTGTAAGGCGAACAACAATGCAAGTGCTTCTTTCTCAATTGTTGAATAATTTCTTTGGTGCTTATCAAGTTTTCTTGAAAAATAACACACAGGGTGGTCAACACCATTTTGCTCTTGCAACAACACAGCACCAACACCAACGTCACTCGCATCTACAGCAAGCTTAAATGGTTTGTCAAAATCGGGAGCTTTGAGGATTGGAGCATTCATGAGCATGATCTTTATCCTTTCAAAGGCAGTCTGGCAATTTTGATTCCAGGAAAATTTTACATTCTTTTCTAGTAAAGCTGTTAAAGGTGCAGCCACATCAGAAAAATTTGGACAAAATTTCCTATAATATCCTGCCATGCCCAAGAATCTCATAATACCTCTTTTATTCGTCGGCTCTGGATACTCCGCTATTGCCTGTACCTTAGCTTGGATAGGCTTCACTTTACCCCGACCAATTTCATGGCCTAAGTACACAACTGTTGCTTTACCGAATTCGCTTTTTAACAGGTTGATAGTCAACTGAGCCTCGGAACACCTCTCAAAAAATGCACGAATGTGGCTTAAATGCTCAGACCAGTCACTGCTTACTACCAGTACATCATCAATGTAAGCATACACATTTTCTAATCCTGCGATGACATGATTCATCAACCTTTGAAATGTTGCACCGGAGTTTTTCATGCCAAATGGCATAACTTTGTATTGGTAAAAACCATCGGGTGTTATAAAAGCTGAAATTTCTCTTGCTTGAGGAGTTAAAGGTACTTGCCAATAACCTTTGAGTAGGTCAAATTTCGTAAGGTACTTTGAGCTACCTACACGGTCAATACAATCATCCATCTGAGGAATAGGATATGAATCAGTCTTGGTCACATCATTAACCCTTCTGAAATCTGTACAGAACCTAAACGAACCATCAGACTTTGGTACCAAGATACAAGGTGAACTCCAATTACTATTTGATAACTCAATAAAATCATTTTCAAGCATGTATTGTACCTCTGACCTGATTTTTGACAATTTTATAGGATTGGCCCGATATGGATGTTGTTTTATTGGTCGAGTGTTCTCAATAACAACATCATGTTCTATGACATTGGTTCTACCAGGAACATCAGGGAACAAATGAGCAAACTCTAAAATCAAACCTTTCAACTCTTGATTTTGTTGTTGGGTTAAATGATTGAGTTTTTTATCTAAGTTTGCTAATACATGTGAGTTTTTGAGTTTAACATGAGTGTCTGGAAAGCTATTTTCTATAATTTCAGGAGGAGAAGGTGGAGGATCATGATCTTCATTCACACCACTTGTCACGTTCACAGGAACAGCATTCGACACATTTGTTTTCTTTCGCACATAATAGGGTTTCAACATATTGATATGACAAAGCTGTTTGCTTTTCCTCCGATCAGGGGTAGTGATCACATAGTTTAGATCATTAATTTTCTTTTCAATTGAATAAGGTCCAAAATATTTAGCTTGAAGTGAAGAGCTTGATGTAGGCAACAAGACAAGTACTTGGTCACCAACATTAAAAGATCGCTTCCTGGCCCTTTTGTCATACCAGGTTTTCATCTCTTCCTGAGAAGACTTCAGGTTTTCCCTGGCAACATTAAAAGCATTGTGCAATCTGGTTTTGAAATCAGAGACATAATTCAACAAGCTAATTTGCGAGTTATTATCCTCCAACCATTTCTCCTTAACCAACTTCAATGGGCCGCGAACTGAGTGACCATAAACCAACTCAAAAGGGCTAAATCCAGTAGACTCTTGAACAACCTCACGAACTGCAAACAACAACAAGGGAACACCCTCATCCCAGTCCTTTGAATGCTTGTGGCAGTAATTTCTAAGCATGGCTTTTAGAGTTTGGTGGAAACGTTCAAGGACACCTTGTGACTCAGGATGGTATGCACTGGATGAAACTTGATGGATGTTTAATTCATGCATGGCTTGTTGAAATAGCTTGGACATAAAATTTGAGCCTTGATCTGATTGCACAACTTTTGGAATCCCGAACATGGTAAAGAATTTAACAAGAGCCTTAACAATGTTGGGAGCAGTGATTTTTCTCAAAGGGATTGCTTCAGGGAAACGTGTAGAAGCACACATGATCGTCAAGAGGTATTCATTTCCTGCTTTGCTTTTTGGCATTGGGCCAACACAGTCGATAATGACCCTTGAGAACGGTTCTTCAAAGGCAGGAATAGGCTGCAGTGGTGCTTTTGGAATCCCCTGATTTGGTTTTCCTGTCATTTGGCAAGAATGGCATGTCTTACAAAAGTCAACAACATCTTGGCGCATCTTAGGCCAATAGAAATGTCGTCGGATACGATCTAGGGTCTTTCTTACACCTAAGTGTCCCGACAATACATGGTCATGAGCAAGACTAAGAATATCATTCCGATAGCATTTTGGAATGACGATTTGGTGAATAACATTCCACTCTTCATCAGCAGCAACGTCAGGAGGTCTGTATTTTCTCATTAGCACACCTGACTTCTGGTAGTAACAAATAGGGACAGTTCCTATTTCATTTTCATTAACAGCCAGTTGTAGAAGAGAACGAGTTTCAGGATCATTGTCCTGTTCCTCAATAAGTTTGTTTCGATGAAGAGAGTCGAAAAATGTCTTAGAGTCATCAGTAGAACTTAAAGTTGAGTCAGAAATCTCATCGATGTGAGACATGAACGTATCAGACAAAGAGAAATCCTCTTTGGACTCCTGAGAACGTGTCTGAGAACGAGTAACAGCACAGGCGGGAAAAACATCAGGAAACTCTTCAACGAGTTGCTCTGTACTGGGGCTAATAACAGGTGCTTCAACAACACGAACCTCTGGTACCACCTTACTACCAGCCAAATCATTCCCCAAAAGCATAGAAACACCTTCAACAGGCAATGAGGCTTTAATACCCACAGTCACTGGGCCTGAAACTAAGTCCGAATGTAAATCTAATCTGTGAAGAGGAATAGAAACGACGCCACCTTCTACACCAGAAATGAGCACACTGGCCCCAACGGATGACTTTTCAGAAAACGGAAGTACACTTTCCAAAATCAAACTCTGAAAAGCTCCAGTATCCCGCAGGATTTTAATTGGTTGTAGATGTGAATCGCCAACAAAAGAAACAAAACCTTCAGTCATGAAAGGCTTAAATTTGTCCTCAACAATATCTTCAGGTACATCAATAATATTGGGCTTAGAATCCACAGTGTACTGGACAGGGTCAAAATCATTGGGAACCAATGATATATCCAACAAGGGCGTAATGAAACTATTGGGTGATGGCTTGTTTTTGAGCTTATAGCACTCAGAAATCAGATGGCCAGGTTTCCTACAATAAGCACATGTTTTGGATGAGAATGACACGTTTTTAGTAGATGATGAGCTTGTAAAATAAGATGGAGTCTTCGTTTGAGAATTAGAAGTTTGCTCTTTTTTGTCTCTGTCGATATTTGCATAATATTTAAATGAGTCATTGGGTTTCTTTGCTGTGTGATTTGTTTTGCTTTTATATGAGAAATCTTTGTGAGTCAAAGCATACTCGTCTGCCAAGACAGCAGCATCATGTATTTTGGAAGCTTTTTGTTCATCAATATAAGTTTTTAGCTCTACGGGAATACATCTTTTGAATTCTTCAACTAACATGAGTTCTCTGAGTTTTGTATAATCCTCTTTAATTTCTCTGGAATTACACCACCTGTCGAACAGAGTTTCTTTTTCACGAGCAAATTCGACATAAGTTTGGCTGTCAAACTTTTTGTAACCACGAAATTTTTGTCTGTATGCCTCTGGTACCAATTCATATGCATTCAAAATGCATTTTTTGACGTGCTCGTAATCATAACTTTGCTCGGCTGTGAGCTTGGAAAATACTTCCTGAGCTTTACCCTTGAGAACACTCTGAAGTAATACTGTCCAATATTCGGTAGGCCATTTTAGCCTAAGGGCCAATTTTTCAAATTGCTGAAAATATGTATCTACAGCTTTTTCATTGAATGGAGGTACTAAACGAATCTGTTTGGAAGCATCAAAATTATCCAACCGCATTTGGACAACCTTTTCTTCTGTCTGTGCCTTTCTCATATTGATTTCTTTATCAGCTTTAATGCGTTCCATTTGTATTTCGGCATCAAGGCGTTTGTTTTCTTGTTCTGCCTCAAGAACAAGGCGTCTGTTTTCCTGTTCTGCCTCAAGAACAAGGCGTCTGTTTTCCTGTTCTGCCTCAATACGTTTTTGTTCAATTTCTAAACGAAATTTCATTTCCATTTCTATTTTTTTTAATTCGAAATCTGGGTCAAAATGAGCGACAGGCAATTGTTGTGCAACTGTTTGAGGTAATACCTTTTGGCTGACCAAATGTTCAAGAATAATTTGTTTAATATTTGCTTTCTTCATTGATTGCTTCACTTCTAAATTAAAATGTTTACCAACATCAAGTAATTCAGATTTTTTTAATTCACTGATTAATTCGAAAGAGGGATTCCGATTAAATTCGTTTATAAAATCTTCAAGTTCGAATGCCATTTTAAATATACAAGCTGTCTATCTGTATAGAATATAAATCTTATTTTATAATAAAATTAAATTGTTTGTTCGATATCCCGGACGGGCCCCCAATTTTCTGTTACGTATTTTTTGATGTTTTAAGTTCTTTGTAGACTAAACGCAACAGAAAAACGCAGATAACAGCTTGTATAATTTATTACACTAAACTATTAACAAATATAACAAATATGACATAAATTGTATAATAACAGTGACAGATATTAAGTTACGACATTCGAAATTAATTACAAAACAAAATAATATTAGTTTCAAACTTCAAAATTAAATCACAATACAAAACGGTACTGGCCTGTATCTAATGTAATGATCTAAAATTAAAGTCTCAAATTCCAGTCTAGGGTGTGAATTTGGTCCCACGAAGTAATTCCGAAACAGTTCACAGTTCAATAAATTCGCCGTCTCTCAGCACAAGCGGTAATTCAGAAGTATCGTAGAGATT
This sequence comes from Carcinoscorpius rotundicauda, assembly GCA_011833715.1. NCBI lineage: Eukaryota > Metazoa > Arthropoda > Merostomata > Xiphosura > Limulidae > Carcinoscorpius > Carcinoscorpius rotundicauda. The sequence goes on along the minus strand of CM022399.1, from coordinate 50,659,174 downwards.
GACGAAATAAAATCACGGCTTCCGTAGATCTAATTTCAATCACAAATCCAAGTTGAATATTCACAGCAAACACTTAATCTTTCTCAAATAACTAACTTTCTTCTTTTGAAATGAAACTGGTGTTTGAATCTCACTCTTTGTCTTCGAATAAAACTAATGACTGAATCTCTCTCCCTCGAATAAAACTGATGACTGAATATCTCTCACGTCACCATCTTTTTTATACCGATAGGCCTATTTCTCGAACAATCTCGCAATTTCCATACAACTCCAGAGCTATCCACGCATATCCGTTCTTGCACGAGACTACACATCTAGACAGGAAGTCACCAGCACTCATTTACAAACATGTGATTGGTCTACTTAATTCGAGAAAGTTCTAAAATGTTACCCTAAATAAATAAAATATTTTAGTTTAAACTTCGAAACAATAATATCAATATGGAAAAAAAATGAATAATACAAATGAAAATTCAAACACAATACATGTTGTCGTTTACAAAATATTTACACATATACATAACAATAGAGAAGGGTATTTATTTTGTCATATTCCTTTATTTTTGTAAAGACGCATCATTTATTAACATATTACATAATATCAATTTCTTTTACCTTTTTTCTTGAAATGCACTTAAGTACTGTTTAACCAAACAGTGGACTTAAACTTTTACTTTTATAACCCATCCTTTGCCCTTAAGTACTAATCGCCTTTTTTGCGGCAACCTGACGCGAACCTAAAACCTCAGATTTAAAACTTGACATGCTAATTACCAAGCTGTGTTCAAGACCAAATTTAGAATTGTTTGTGTCCCCAGACAATATTAGTCCAAAATTTATCCTTCTACCCTTCCATCATATGAAAAGTAACAACAAAATGTGAAAGCGAACACGACACACACAAGATTAAATAGCAAGAGTGGGGGTTCGGAGCAAACTCCTAAAGGGTGAGGCTTTAGATCAGTTTTATTTATAGAATATAATAATCCTAAATATTATTAACAATGCATTCCATTCTAGTATTTTTCATTTGATATTCTAATTCAAAATGTTACTTTTTCGCTTTTTAAATATATTTTCAAATCAAATTATACATTTATAAAAAAAAACTGTCCATCGACACTTAGCAAATACAGACTACCTATACCTACCTTCACAACGTGAAGTTTTAGAATTTACTTGTTTTTAATTGCGCGCAAAGCTACACGAGGCCTATCTGCGCTAGTCATTCCTAATTTAGCAGTGAAAGATTAGAGGGAAGACAGTTAGTCATCACCACCCACTTCCAACTCTAGAACTACTCTTATATCAAAAAATAGTGAGGCTGAGCGTAACATTAAACCAGAGTCCCCCATGAACAAGTTTGGTGGAACGAGAATTCGAGCCTCCGATCCTTAGATTGTGAGTCAAGCGGCCTAACTACCTAACCACGTAAATTATAGTACCATCATCACCCAGTATTCTCGAATGGTCATATCTTTCCAATAGGTGTCTACGGGGATCATATTCCCGGATTTTTTTAATGTGATATAAACAATAGCTGAAGACATAGGAAACTACCAAATTTGTCTAATGAGAAATACGGCATTGACCATATCCGGTTATTTTTAGCAACAGTGTTTCTCCTTACTTTACATACGCGAGAAGTTACAGTTTCAAATTAATTCAGGATAAAATTAATCTTCAGTGATATTTTCTATGCTATTCAGAATGGACAAATTCAATTTTTTAGGTTTTGTATTCTATCACTTTCAAAGACGCTCTAAATTTTTCAAATTATTTAGTAAACTATAATTAGTTTCCAAAAGCATTTTTCAGCATTGAGTAAAATTTTTTGACAATAAATAATTTTAAAATGGCATGCTATATATGTCCAGGACCGAATTCAAGATTTTTGTTGTTCATAGACGAAAATAGTCCAAGATCCTATCCCTTCCGACATATCAAAAGTAAAATACAGAAACAAATGCGAAGCGCACAATATTTGATCGCAAGAATGGAGGGTCTGGAGCAAACTTTTAAACGGAGTTCAAATTACATATAAAAATAATGAGAATTTTAATTTATCGCTAAAGGCATGTTCTCAAATCTAATTTTGATTTATTACTAAAAGCATGTCCAAATATCTAATTTTATTTTAGCGGTAAAGACATGTTCTAAGATTTAATTTTAATATATTAGTAAAAGCATGTTTTTTGTCTAATTTTAATTTACCGCTAAAGGCATGTTCTCAGATTTCTTTTCCAATTTATTGCAAGAAGCATGTTCTGATATCTAATTGTTAATTCATCGCTAAAGAAGCTGGACATTTTCCCTAGCTATTTTTTCTAAATAGAACAAAGTTTTATAATCTAAACCATTATTCAAACTTTTTATCTTATTAATGTAAGGGTTGAATGAAATTCATGATAATTATTCTTAGAGGTTTTAGGAGAAAGTAAATATGACATCGACTCATAACATGACATTTTCTTTCCTACTATTGATCAATAAGATGATACGGACATTACTAAACTAAACTAAACTAACGTGGCAGGGGTTCAGTTCAGAGAAAGAGAAATCAGAAGAGTTCTCTCCCCAACCGGGGTGTTCAGGAACGTGTTGGTTCCTCTTCGTCCCCTTTCGTGGATTGTAATTAAGATTAAGTGTTTTTTGTTTTTTTTATTTAGATAAATTAATTATTGTTATTATTATTGACTATTTGGGTGGAGGATGTCTCTTCTAAATGTTGTCTTGGGTGGAGGCAAAGGCAGCAGCGGAAAGGAAGGCCGGGACCTGTCCCGAAAGGAAGAGGTTGAGCAGATGTGAACATGAATATTATTCAAATCCAGATCAAAACAAAACAATTCAAACGGCACGATTCAGGGTCCGGCAAAAGAGTTGCCTGGGCTGGGATCTATAAATCCAATGCCTGAAGATTTAGATGTGGGGGGAAACGGGAGTGCCCCGAGAAAACCCACTTTTACAGGATAGGCGCCGAAAGTTTTGCCTGTCGTGTGCCCTGTATCTGAAAAAAAGGAATTCGTGTTAATGACATGGATTTTATTTATTTAGATTCTTTGTTGAGTAGATTGTGATTCTTGAAATATGTTGTAAGGTGAAATGTATTTTGTTGGTGCACTTGATAATTTGTGTAGTGATGCCGTTAGTTTGTTTCTATTTTCTGCTTTTAGATAATATTTGAGAGAAAGTTCTGTTATTCTATCTCTTATAGTTGGTAAATTACTAATTTGGTGTAGATAGTTTGTTGGCGTAAATGATGGTAGGCTAAATGCGGATTTTAATATTCTGTTTTGCTGCACTTGGATTTTCTGGAGTGTGTTATTTGACATATTGTATGTTACTTGACATCCGTACTTTATTAGTGGACGGATGTAAGCCTTGTATATTTGTATAATGGTGTTCGGTGCGCATTTCGATTGTTTGCCAGTTATGGTCTTTAGATATGAAATCCTTTTTCTGATTGATGAGTGTATATTGTTTATATGTTTTTTCCATGTTAGTTTTGTGTCTAAAGTGACGCCAAGGAATGTGATGTTTTTGATCATGTTAATGGTTGTGTTTCCAAGTGATAATTTTATTTTTTCTAGATTTTTTCTTTGCTTCTTAAGTTTCCTATAGAAGGTAATTGCTTGTGTTTTTGTTGGGTTTAATACGACTCTCCACTTGTTGCTCCATGTTGAGACGTTGTTTAATGATTCTTGTACGCGAGACATGGCCATTACTGGGTTTCTGGAGGTGCTCCAGATTGCGATGTCGTCTGCGTATTGTGAATTGTGTATGTATGTTAGATTTGGAAAAAGTATGTCACTGACGAAAATTCTGTATAGAAGTGGAGAGAGAACTGATCCTTGGGGCACTCCTGCCGTTATATTAAATAATTTGGATATAGTTTTATTGACTTTTACTTGTGCTGTTCTATTGGTTAAGAAATTTGAGATCCATTTGACTATCGTGGGATTTATTTGCAGGTGATTTAGTTTGTATATGATGGCGTTGTGCCATACGCTGTCGAATGCTTTTTTGACATCTAGGAATACCCCAATGGTTACTTGATTGTTGTTGTAAACTTTCTAGATTGATTCGGTGAGTCGCGTGAGGTGATCTGTTGTTTTCTATTTTTTCTGGAGGCATTTTAAAATTCTGGAAGGATGTTGTTTGATTCACAAAAATGGAGGAGACGGTTGGAGATAATTCTCTCCATCAGTTTGCCAAGGTAGTTTAACAGACTGATGGGGCGGAAATTAGTCTCCTCTAATGTGCTATTTATATCATCAGCGTTTATGCCTAATGGCTGTTGTGGTGTGAACAAGGTTAAGCAAGCTAACTTTATTTATTACGAAATTAATTTAAGTAATTCACAATTATAATATAAGGGTAAGTTTATAAAACACAATAATATTTATTTATTTTAATTTTAAAAGCGATTATTTATTACAGTATTGCTATCTATTTCTATAAGTCAAAATGGTTGTGGTCAATTTAGTTTTCATTTTACACTTTGCACATCAAAAATAGAAGTGCAATAGCGACATTTGAAACTTTAAATGCCTTTTGAAATGAGATTGAAATTAAATATAAAAATAATCTGATCTAATTTTAATTTAGAATTAAAAGCATGCTCTCAAATCTAATTGTTAATTTATTGCTGAAGCCATGTTCTCAGATCTAATTCCTACAAGCAAGTTGTTGTATTTCAGTAAGAAGTTGCTGTAAACAAAAAGAAAGTTACAAGCAACTAGGTTTATGTTTTTCTCGTATTTATTTTTTAATATCTAGTAAAAAATGGTCTACAAATGCTAAACCAGTTTATATGATGTTTTTTGCGTAATTTTCATATCCTGTCTGTTTTATGCCCGCAGAGATTGAAGCACAAAACCAGACTAACTATTACTTCCACATAATTTGTATTTCATTCTTTGTGAGTTTCACTTGACGTGTGCCTAATACTTGTTTCCTGTGGTAAAAACAGCTACCTGAAGCCGTAGTCCACTTTAAAAACTCAACCATTGACCTTTCTGTTATTCACGTAAATAAACAAGCACGCGCATCTACATATTTGAATTTCTGTTGGAACACTCCTTGGACTGACGTAACAGGTTGATACCCCCTGATTCCCCTCTTTTTGACCCTGACCTTCAAATCGATTAACGAGGGATCGTCGCCAGCGGAGTGCACCAGATCATGAAAATAGAACAACTTACGTTATAAAGCGTGTCTGGCTTTGCCGTTAGGAGGTTTTGGAGCTGATACACTGCGGATGCGATGATATATGAAGACTAAGGGTAAAGATCGTGTATCTTTTACCTTGATCTGTCTTTCACGATTAGATTTCGAACTATTACTTGTAATGATTGTATGAGTAGGGAAAAAAAACGAGGACAGGTGGATATTTCCGAAAAATGTCCACTACCAGTACTGAACTTTGTCTTATTTTTATTATTTTCACTCAACTTTTTCATGTTGTTTCTATAGTAATAATAATAATATTAAAAAGTTAGAAAGATTTCATTACGGGTAAAAATAATGTAGGTCTCGGAAATTATTACAAAATATCTCAAAATGTCAACAGCTTATGTCCTAAACACAGCATTATACACGTTTATGTAATATAACAACTTGAATGAGTACCAGTTGCTTTGTTGCTATTACTTTGAATTTTCGGAACTACGGCCATTCGGAGTTCGCGCTGCAACTGAAAAACATGTCATACCCGAAAGCACACAATATTGACTAATACGGTTGGTTTCCTCTGCTGCTTCAAGTGTTTTGAATTATAAATGAACTTGAATATATAGAGATAATCATGAATCAACTTTATATTAACTTTCAATTTGCGAAAGATGTTTATCATTGCTAACGACTTAACTGGATTCATTTATAGGATTACTTGGGACTATTAGAAGTGTAGAATAACGACTAAAGATAACTGTGAGATTAACATAAATAAATAAAAATCAATAAACAACAACAAAAACATTTATAAGCCCAATATTAAAATAGAATGTAATCAAACGTTTACACCTATTGTTAATGAAGGTGTATTAAAGTGGTTAAATCATTTACATACAATTGATTAGTGATCAGATGTTTTTAGTACTCTGATTGCTTCTACACGCAATGATATCGATATAAAAATAGATAACATCGCAAAAAACATAATCAAAGGTTTGTTTATTTGTTTTGAATTTCACGCAAAGCTACTCGAGGGCTATCTGCGCTAGCCATCTCTAATATAGCAATGTAAGACTAGAGGGAAGGCAGCTAGTCATCACCACCCACCGCTAACTCTTGAGTTACTCTTTTACCAACGAATAGTGAGGTTGACCGTCACACTATAACGCCCCCACAGCTGACAGGGCGAGCATGCTTCATATGACGGGGATTTGGACCCGCGACCCACAGATTACGAACCGAGTACCTTAACCACCTTGTCCTTTTTATTTGGTCTGGGGTGACAGAAGTATGTCTGATGACTAGAAAAACACCCAAAGTAAGGCTAAAGGTTTAACATCGAACAAAGTTATTTTACTTTTTATCTGTCTAGTGAGTAGATTGAAGATAAGCCTAAAATGCACTGGTAAAAATGTTACAAAATAACTATTCTAAATTTTCAAGTAATTGTAGCCAAACGATACCTAGTGAACACAGAAATAACCTAAGTTTAATAATTTGCCTGAGAAATGTGGTAGTCTCAAAAGCACTAGTTTACAGTAGCCAAGGCTGAACTGATACAAAAACTAACAATATTGAAACGACTGAATTAAAATTGGTTTCATTGATATCCATTGTTTACACTCATTATCATAAACTATCTCCTAATGACAAATATCTTAACGATGGGTTTACCGGAAACAACAGTGGTTGAAATATTCGTTTAATTATCGTTCTCGTTTATTCATGATGATACATTAGGAATAAAATTATGTACATTTCAAAGACAAATTCCATAAATAATGTTATTTCTTGAGAAGCCAATTCTAGTCTACACAAAGAGAGTTTACGGAAATTAAACTGTATGAAAAATCAGCCTTCTGTACTGTTAGAAATCCAAAATTCGAAGACCTACTTTTTAAATTGGTAATGTTCTCATAGTTTCAGACATTATTAAGATTTCTTTGCTTGAATTTATGAGCATAAACTGTTGACCGTTTTTTTTCCAGACGAGAAATACGCGCTAATATCAACTAAATAATTAATAAGGATGTGAAATGTTTGACTTTTATTAAGTGAATATTCAGTTGTGAAAGTGTGTTTAATTCATTAATTGTTACAGTTTTGCTGGTTCTTAAAGATAAAGAATAATTCAGTTTTAATTGCTAGTAATGTTTTAAATATTTGAAAACTATATGTTGGATTGAGTGCAAGTTGCAATTATAAGATTATTACATTAGCAATAACTCACTTCTGTGCCGAAAGAAAGACTTTTATGTAATTTTTGCACTAAAATGTAAATTAATACATAGTAGTGAAATAATTATTCAAATATCCCCATTTTATATGTAAGACACAAAATACACTAACCCAGGTCTGAGAAATAACGAATTGAAATGAAAATCCTGACAATAAATAAAATATTCACATCCAGGTTATGTTAAATGTATTTAGAATAATTAGATAATGTTAACACTGTTAAAATCACGTTATTTAAACTATTCACTGTAAGCGTTAGAAAAAAAGTTATATATAAACAGTGGCGGCGACACGGGGGGCTTTGGAGTGCTTGAGCCCCCTAAAAATGAGCCAAGACCCCCTCAGCCTCCAATATTGTTACCTACATATATTCATAAAATATGGAAAACACAATCGTCGTTGTTGCTTAACAGAGACATAGATCTGTAAAACTCAACGTTTTCATCAAAGAGACATAGATTTATAGAACTCAACGTCTTTATTAAGATGAAAGATAGTTAGCCTGATAGTGACCTTACTTTTCCTCAGAGTGTATTAACTTCACATGGGATAATTTATTTCTGCTATGTAAACTATGTCTTTATGTTATATTTCTTTTGATTTGTAGCTTTACTCTTAATGGTATATTAAATGTTCAATCTAAGATAATCTCGATTTTTTTTATTATTATGTATTACCTTGGGTGGAATTTAGGTGAACTTACTCTTTTACATACACGCATATTTTCACAAACAAATTATTTATAATTTGTATTAATGAATTATTAATCAGAATTTGAGTTTCCAATAAAAACTGCATTGAAAACCCAGTTCAAAATAGCACACCTTTCTAAAATGTACTTTGGTATTTACACTATTATAAGAAACCATCTATACTTCATATTGATGGCATTTTGGGAAGCCCCTCCACAGTTTACCTCAGTCCCCAGAACGAAAATATCCTGGCGCCTCCACTGTATATAAATAACAGGATTACTCATAGCTAAACCATTCATTTAAGTTGGAAGGATATGTTCGATCACAAGAAAAAAGAAAGTCATAATTCCTTTTACAATATCTTATATTTACATAGTTCAAGATTACAGAAACTTGTTATTGTACATCAGAAAACGTCCCACCCTTGTCTTTGTTATTGGTGACTCAATGATAGGAGTCAATAAGTTGTTTATGAAGTAAAAGGTTAGGACTGCAAAATAAACATACACTGCTGGCTAAAATCTTAAGGCCAATGAACATAAAGAAAAAATATGCATTTTGCGTTGTTAGACTCAACCACTTTTTTGAGTAGAGCTTCGAAAGATCAAAATAGGAAAAGGGAAAATAAAAATAAAAAACTTTTCACCATTTAATAGGAAAGATGTGAACACTATGAAATTAGCCTAAATACCAGCTGGTCAAAAGTTTAAGACCACACTAAAACGAAGCATTAATCGGTAAACACGTAACAAAATTTATGCATATGTGTTCAAGCATTAGCGTTGTCAATATCTCCCACTGACATCTCATGTGCTACATTGGGTAAAAACATGGCAAAGGCTAAAAAGTTGGCAGAGTTTGAACGTGGCAGAATTGTCGAGCTACAAAAGCAAGGTCTCTCTCAACGTGCCATCGCTGGTGAGATTGGGTGAAGTAAAACTGCTGCTGCAAATTTCTTAAAAGACCCTGAGGAATACAAAACGAGAATTTCAAGTGGTTGGCCCAAGACATTTTCGCCGGCATTGAGCAGGAGGATTCGACGGGTTGACCGGCAGGACACTAGTCGATCATTGAACCAAATTAAGGCCTTTACTGACACATAATGCAGCTCAAGAATAATAAGACGGCATCTACGAGAGAAAAGCTTCAAAAACCGTAGAGGTCTTCAAAGGCCACGTCTCCTTCCATACCATGAAACAGCTCGGTTAAACTTTGCTGAAAAGTACCAAACATGAGACTTAGAAAAGTGCACGAAGGTTTTGTTCTCTGATGAGAAAAAAGTTAATCTCGATGGTTCAAATGGCTTCAAATGTTACTGGCACGATAAGTATATCCCACCGGAGACATTTTCTACATGACACAGTGGAGGAGGTTCCATCATGATCTGTGGTGCTTTCTCCTTCCATGGCAAAATGGAGCTTCGGGTTATACAAGGGCATCAAACAGCAGCTAGCTACATTGACATGTTGGAGAGAGCATACTTATTGACTGAAGGCTCTCGCTTGTGTGGAAATGACTGGATATTTCAGCAGGACAACACTGCAATCCACAATGCCCGCAGGAGAGAGGACTTTTTCATGGCGAATAACGTGATTCTTTTGGACCATCCAGCGTGTTCGCCAGAACTGAACCCCATTGAAAATGTTTGGGAGGATGGCAAGGGAAGTCTATAGAAATGAGCGTCAATTTCAAACAGTGCATGATCTTCACCAATTGTAGTAACATTCCAGCCGGCCTTCTGCAAACGCTTATATCTACCATGCAAAAGTGAATGTTTGAAGTTATTCGCAATGACAGCTGTGCAACTCACTGCTGAGACCTCTTGTTAGGCATTTTCTACCCTATTTACAACTTCTCTTTAGTATGTTCTTAAACTTTTGACCACCTAGTATTTAGGCTAATTTCATAGTGTTCACATTTTCCCAATTAAAGGCTAAAAATTTTTTATTTTTATTTTACCTTTTGTTATTTTCATCTTTCAAAGCTCTACTTAAAGAAGTGGTTGAGTCTAACAACGCAAAATGCATATTTTTTCTTTATGTTCATTGGCCTTAAGATGAAGGCATTTGTTTATTTTTTGAACAGATAGATTTTGCTCTGGCCATGTTATTTTTTGCCCGGTTAGTTAAATTTTATAATGACGTTTTTAACCTGCCACTCATTTGTAATTATTATTTCTATCCCTCTGATTTTTTTATTTTACTTGGTATCCAAACTTCTATTTTATTAATTTTTATTTGATGACTATTCTATTTGTATTTACTTTTAAACTTAGTTTTTAAGCTCATATGATTTATATTTTAAACTGCAATAAATTTTGTTTGTTTTTTTGCCCACCAGCTTGCTATTACACTTATGATCACAAAATGTGGAGCTCAATTTTATCACAACTGGACGTGAACCATGGAATTTCGGACACACAGCCGTGCACGCTCACCTCGGCCCGACTGCAGTAAATGTTTACTTAATCTTAGTACATTGCCTCTTATGGTTTCTAAATTTTGCTTCTTTAACTTAAATTACTTATTCATTTTAAACATTAAAATAGGTATATTTCTAGTTCAGCATCTTTATTGGTCAAAAACATGTTAGTGATCATGATATTTAGATAATAAAATTATTATACTCTCATAAGACATTAGTTTTAGTTCTATTATTTTTTAAAATTGCATTCTTTGTCTATTCCTTTTGGGATTTTCAAGATTTAAAAAAGTGATTAATAATAGTATTCCAATCGCTATGTCCATTGTCGTCGACTCGTTTTCTGAATTCAGCTTTTATCAGGCCTGCTGAGACACAACAAATATAGTATTGGTCAGAACACTATATTGTTACAACATCAACTAGGATAACAAAATAAAGAAAAGACAAGTGTTAGTTTACACACGTTTTAAAGTCTGAATATGAGAGAGAAAGCCAATCCACAAAAAAGCAACATATATTGTTTTTACAAGCTCATCAAAAAAGAGAAAATAAATCCTTGTTATAGCCACACCCATATACAATTGTTTACCATTATGATCATGTGAAAGTTAAAAAATAGCAGAAAAATCACTACCTAAAAACAGTTACACAAAGATAGACATTGATGTGGAGATATGGTGTTTACTACAACCTCAAAGCACGTTTAAAATTAATATTTGCACACAAAAACAAAGCAGCTGCGTCATTACTTTTGAATTGGTACACATATTTTTCACGTGACAAGTAATTTAGGTTTCATGACTCAATTATTTCTCTTTGACCGATACACGTGTGGAATTAATTAAAAGTATCTGCACATGATGTTGAATACTTTTTACAATGTAAAATTAAAACTGCCCTCCTCACGCTTGACCTTCTAACATAATATCTCCAAATATTTTTACAATAGCTTAACATAAACAAGGCCAAAACCAGACTAGAAGTTTAAACGCAGCTTCATAAATGGAATTCAGAACTATCGATTACACAAAACTGACAGCGAAAGGTATGCAATGAATACAAAGGAACTTGTGACTCTCATAGAAACCTTATTATATAGCAACATTAATCTCGGTGTTTTCTTTGACAAAACCCGCCCAAAGGAGTGTTTCTGCACACCTCCTCTTATTACTCCAAACCGTATCAAACGTACACACATATATATGTACGTAACATCTTTACGTAGTCTCACAACGTTTCTTTTACTTAAGAGATTACAACTTTTACTGGTAATATTTTTAAAATAATAACAATAATCATATAAAGCAAAAAAAGCGAAGAAAGCGCCCTTAATAAGTTACGTTGTTATTATAAATTTAAAGAAATCATAAATGAATAAATGATATTTTGTTTTCTAGTTTACGTGTGTCACTTTCTGGTTTCCTATTGAAAAATATCACAAATTAAGAAAGTGCTCTTCTTACATTCTATTCCCTTCAGATATTAAATTAATCAAATTATTACATAATGTATACCTGTAACGACTCATCCATATGTATATATAGATATATAAATCACCAGTATCTCTAACTTACTGTTCGAACAAAACGTGTATAAAGCCCTTTACAACCAGTTTCGCGACTATTTTGTCAACTTTTGCTTCAAATATTTTAGACAATAATTTCAAAGTATGTGCCCGTGTTGTATCTATACCTTTATTGTTTACGAAATTATACATGAAGAAGCAATTTTGTGAATTAAGAATGCTACACAAATGAGTGAAACGAAACCTTGTAGACACCCTTGACCCGTGATTATAAAAAAATCAAAGGAACCGCCTGAGGTACTAGACCCTTAAAAATATTTAGACAAATCGTAGTTACGATCTCTGGTAGTCTTGCAAAGCTTCAAAACGTATATCAGACATCTCTTATTTAAAACATATTTGTTATTTGTGAAATGTATATCTTTATACACACACAACATGAGTATGCAGTTTCTTGTTCTCGTTGCTCTATAAATTGTCAAAACTGTATTTTGAAACAACAGAAAAAACACAAATAGTTTCTCACTTCGGAAGTCTAACAGGAAAAAGCAATAAGTAGAAAAATAAGAGACACCAGTACATCTGACGCCGCAGTACAATCAGTACATCTGACATTGCAACACAATAATTATTTATTTTTCTTGGTGGATTTTTCTTAACAAAATTTTCTTTTTTTTCGCTAGATATCTTTCAGGCGCCAATTCGCAAATCCTATAATTTAAGCCAGCCTTATTGCTCTGAATAAGCCAGTTAGTTTCTGAAGTTTCGGATTTGGACTTTCAACCCTTCTCGGGTCACCACTAATATCATCCTAGATTCTGATTTACCTTGTATAAAAAAAGTTCGTAAATAAGAGAAATTTTTTTTTAAATTGAAAGTAAAAGGATAGATGCACCAAAAAGTGAGAAAACAAGGTAGGAATGGAAATGGCGTAATAAAACTCCCTCAGTACAATATCTCAATTTCCATTCCATGCCAACCTCGTTTTTCTTTGCTCTTTCAAAAGTGTGTTTATGGTTCTTCTACTTATTCATGTACGCAAAAACCTCTTAGGATTTTTTATCTTTTGTATTTTAATCCACCTATATAGCTAATGTACGAAATCCTGTTGCGTTCTCATGGAATTGCAAAACGAGGGACAAAAACAAAGCACACAGGATAACATCTAAGCACGCCCTCTACATTCCTACACTCAGTTACACAACCCCTTTTAACCATGTGGTCAGCTATCGGTCAGTTTCCTCTTTCTTTCTTTGTGAACCTGAAGATAACCGAAGAAGGTGGAAACGTTGTTCGCTCCTCTACATAACAATTTTCTCAACCCAAACCAGCCGTTTTCACATATATATTTCCATACAGGTTATGAGTCCACTCGAATAATTGATTCTTCTAGGGTCATGTAAACAGACTTTAGAGTACATGTATTACGTCCAGCAGTTCGATTCACAGATGGCTCTAGTTATTGTATTATAAGCATAACTAAGTTTGATAAGTTTAGTTTCCTTGACTTTTTATATAAAAGGATAGAAAAACTAAATGAATAAGCATGAACAGGATGTTTAACACGCCCTTTGTGTGGTTGTACAGAGGATTTTTTTTAAACGCCATGCCCATTCCTACCTTGTTTTCTCACTTTTTGATATACCCGCTCATGTACTTTTATTTCTCTTTAATATTTTTTACTTGTTGTATATGCGGGTGTGTGTTCAAATTAAATCGAAGTAAAACTAACATTTTTAGTTTATCAGTGGTTAACTTTCTGTAAGGTAATTTCACACTGACTACATCAAAGAAAAGTTAACATTTTAAAGTTATCAATGATTTACTTTAAAAAAAGTGAAATTTTACATTGGTTGCTGTAAGAAAAGTAAATTTCCACATTACCTACATTAGTCTAACCCAGAGTAAAGCTAAAATGTATCAATGGTTAAATTTAAGCAGGGTAAAATTTCATATTGACTATATTGCTATGAAAAAAATATATACTTTACTTTAAGAAGCTGCTCGTGGAATTCTATAAAAAAGGTTTTCTTAATAATCACATAAATGTTAAAATTAAAAAAACTGGAAATTCTTGAGTTCTAAACGACTTATAAGAATTTCCATTTCTTTATAGGATGTTAAACTGTTGCAGAACAACCATTCTGACCGGAAGGAAAATGTTCCGCTGTGATTCACGTTGTTATTACAAAATGGTTTGCAAATTTGAGTTCCATCTTTTTCAGAATTACAATTTAACCACTGTTTATATATTTTTTTTTGTTAAAATAGTTTAAAAACATCTCTGAATTCCATTGAACTTTAATCGTTGTTCCATGTTGTTGACTTTCTCTGAAGGTATTTTCCCCCTAGCAACTTTTAACGATGTCAGCTAACTTAATTTTAAAACTGAATAAATGAGTAGCATGCTTTCTTGAGTTTTATTATTTTAAATTTATTACTTAACGGACTGTTGAAATGTTTATAATTACTTAGTTGTCTACTAACTGGAATCTAAAGCATACTTTTTTATGTGTGTGGAAGTACATACAGATATGTATATATACTTATTACTTTCTATCCATGCTACAGTATCAACATTTTTGTTCGTGTTCTTACGTGCACTATATACAAACTATTTCAAAATTCTGTGCAACGTATGGATGTGTGTACATTTTAGTACATGCATTAAGAACATAAATGATACCTTCTTGGTGACCGTTTATGTTTTAGAATATGATAAATTCATTACATGTATTCCTTGTTTTATAGAGTTAATTAGAATATATTAAAATATATTAATGCACTTAAAAATTTGTGGGCAAAAAATAAGTAACATTTATCCTCCAAGTGTAGATAATGTGTTTTTTTTTCAAGTCTATTAGCATATTCAAATCTCAGTTAGGATCTTTGCAGTAAAATTATATTCCATGATTCATAACAGAACGTGGATAAACTCTCAAATATTTTATAGGATTCAGATTAAAATGTAAACGAGACCGTGACCACTAGCCTACGCTGAAAGAGGGGTGAGCCATGAAAATGGTG
Source organism: Carcinoscorpius rotundicauda (assembly GCA_011833715.1). Classification (NCBI taxonomy): domain Eukaryota; kingdom Metazoa; phylum Arthropoda; class Merostomata; order Xiphosura; family Limulidae; genus Carcinoscorpius; species Carcinoscorpius rotundicauda. Next base: position 50,644,090 of record CM022399.1, on the reverse strand, counting down.
GACAACGAACATGAGCAAAATATAAAATAAGTTAATTAATATTCGTTCTGGTGTTGTGTCTGAAAACTAATGTGCCCAAAACTACTGGGTTGTATTTAATTTATTTTTAAATATCAGTACAATGAGAATAGAAGTATACACTAATGCTTGCAAGGCGCGTAGTATAGCTACAGCTATGGCCTACAGATGACAAACTTACAAAGATACGAAATCTAAAGCAGATCTTTGGTTATCTTACTTTCTACCTCAGCACAAAAAAAAGGAAACACAAAGGTAAAACAGTAAATATATAATATTACACAAATTTCACCTGTTAACATTTGGCGTTCATTTATATAAGTTTCATACGTATAAAAGAAAAACATAGTTTCATAACAATTGTTTTAACTTTGCAGTTTTAAACAAACATAACTATACATATATCGCTTTTTAACTATGTAAATCTTTAGTTTTAGTTTCGTTGCGTGATACTGTTCTATGCTGGGTGTGGCATAATGGTTGATGTGCTCAGATTGTGAATTAGAGAGCTCATGGTTTGCACCTAGTTAACGCAAAAATGGGCCTCGTACTTCGGAGTTGTGGGTAGCCTATAAGGTCGCTTTTCAATCCACCCCCGGTGGCTTAAAGACAAGTCTGAGGGCTACCCACAGTACAGATAGTCCATTATGTAGCCTTGTGGTTAATGATAAACAAACAAATCATTTTTCGTTTAAATAAAAGAAGTCGAAAAGTTGGAGATGGATGCCACTGACGAGCCGCCTTTCATCTGGGCTATCAGTTTAACACTGAGGACGAACGACAATGCGCAGGTAATTCGCAGTGTACAAAAACTCTGAAACAAGCAAACTGTTGTTATTCACACTAGGACGTGTTATTTTTTCATATAAAACCAAGGAAATCGTATCCTAAATATTTCAAAGATAACACCACAAGTTTAAAAGCCTAAAAATTTAGTAGCTTTGGTTCTAATATTCGTATTGTGAATTTTGGCTCTTTGAGAAACTTATAACTGCAAAACTCTTCAATTATAAAATTTAAAAATGCTTTATAAAAAGTGAACGATGCTGCCAGGAAGCAAACCATCAATCATGTGCTGATAATAGTGTAACAAGGGGGAATCCTCAGTAGCCGCGCACTTAAAAATACTTTAGGAAGGAATAAAGTAAATTAATCACTAAAACCTTCCTCTTTCCTTTTTATTAGTTACATTTTTGTGCGCCAACAAGACCAAGCGTGGGGCGGGAATATGCTACATCCAATTCAGAATGAATACCAACCTACCTTCAAATTGAAATAATTTCAGGCAAGATCAGAGTAAACTAATCTGTGAGACCTTGGGCGTGGTCAAATACATCAATCGAAAGGGTTTCAACCACTGAGTCTAAGAGTGTAATTAGATCTCAAATCGGTTAGGAGATGACGGAGATATGAGCTTTTATAAAAGTTTGTACTTGGTAAAAAAAAAAAGAAACAAAGAACTCAGATACGTTCTATGAGGAGTTCATCCATCCGTGATGGCTGAAAATTGTGGTCATAAGTAGCTCATAAAATCCGGAAGGCGGCCCTGCATGGCCAGGTGGATTGAGGAGTTCGACTCGTAATCTGAGGGTCGGGGGTTCGAATTCCCGTCGCACCAAACATGCTCGTCCTTTCAGCCGTGGGGACGTTATAATATGACAGTCAACATCACCATTCTCTGGTAAAAGAGTAGCCCAAGAGTTGGCGGTGGGTGATAATGACCAGCTGCCTTCCCTCTAGTCTTACACTTAAATTAGGGACGGCTTGCGCAGATAGCTCTCGTATAGCTTTGAGCGAAATTCAAACATCAAACAAACAAACAAAAATCCAGAAGACATTGGTCTTCCTAAACTTCTAGTCTTCAAGCCGATCGTATTAGAAATATTTTATCGTGTCGTAGCGGCTAATGTATCGGATATTAAATAATTTCTCAACGACTAAACAGTCCTTTATTTTTCGAAACGTAATTTTGTGTAACTATGAGCAATCAATTTGATTCTTACTTACAAATTTATAATTCAACAGAAACTGTCTTAACTGATCTAAATAAGTATACGATGTTATTCTGTAATCACTTTAACACCGAGCCATCGGCAAAGAAATCTTAGTTAACGATGTTCTTAAAATTTAATTAAATCAATATAAACTAAAGAAGGCCCGGCATGGCCAGGTGGTTAAGGCACTCGCCTCGTAATCTCAGGGCCATGGGTTCGAATACCGGTCGCACCAAACATGCTCTCCCATTCAGCCGTGGGGGAGTTATAATGTGATGGTCAATCCTACTATTCGTTGGTAAAAGAGTAGCTCAAGAGTTGGCGGTGGGTGGTGATGCAGATAGTCCTCGTGTAGCTTTGCGCGAAATTCAAAATAAACAAACACATGCACTCTCAAACTTATCATTTCCAAAGTAATACTTCTCAGAGAAGTTATCTCTATAACACTTCAAAAGTAGTACTGATGAAAGAAGATATTTCTAGAATAACTTTGCGCCAAATTCAGGAAACAATAACCCTAATATTTATTTATACTCAGTATGAGCTGTTATACTTACTAATACTCATTTGTTTATTACTCATCAACGATAAAATTAAAATACACACGGAAAGACAATCTATGCATAAAAACAAGAAGACATTGGCAGTAAAATAAACTTACCAGAAGCGATGAAAATCCATTGTTTTCTTTATGAATTAAAAATCTATTGGTATTGTGCATTGAAATTAAAGTTTGTTGTTTGAACATGCAATACACATGTATTAAAACTGGAATATGAAAAAGCAAAGACAAATCTATCTTTGACGATATGTGATTGGAGAAAACTGGTCTCCTGTAACTCGTTTATAATTGTAAACGAGTCAGCCAATAAGCAGCGAGTTTTAAATGTTGACTGTCAATGTTAATAATTTAGACGTTCTTTAAAATGTTAATTTTCCTTAACCGTCTATACAAACAACAACCAGTAATAATAGCTTTGTGTTTACAAAGACATACGTATGTATTTTCTGCTAAACGAACAAACTAAATTTGATCAGCATAACTTAGTGTTATGTTTCAGTTAATGACATCGTCATGACAGCTGGATTATTTATTAATGGTTTAGATAAGATTTATTCTTCCATCGTAAGACTTACGTCTCTCTTTAGGTCTTCCTAAAATAAGGTTTGTTTAATCTAAAGGACAGTGGAGAAAACAGAAGTCCATAGTCCCAGCCGGTATCCGCAGGATGTCCACGTATTACTGATGTTTTAACTGGAAATAAAAAAGTGGTGACTTTGAAAATACCATGACATGAATGACAACACTGTTCATTTCACCTTTGTAGAGTATAGGCTTGAACGGACCTTGAAGATCCTGTAAACCATGGCATCTATCCTAATCCTGTCGCATCCGTGCCGAAACATATACCACATGCTGTTCGGGTTTGTCTGCGTAGTAAGTCACCATTCACAGATATTATGTGCCCACAGAAAAACGTGCTGTTTTTCTATTGTTTCTTCTCACAAACAGCTTTCAATCGACCGCCATTCTTTCATTTTTTTTAGCAAATTGGCTTGAAACTTTATTAGGTTATACATTGGTCTGACAATTTTCATTTTATTTCGACGTTTTTAATGACTTTATGGGATCCACAGTCAAACAACCCCAAAATATATTTTTTGGTCTCCCGAGCGATCATATTTACAGCAATCAAGATGAAAATTAGCACAAATATAACTTTTCCTGCAGCCAACACACGGACATACAAAAATTTGGATTTACCCATTTTGGGTCTTTCGGGAGGGATGTTTGGTCAATTACACAGCAGTACTTTTGTCAGTTTTACAAGGGATTTGGTACAAAGCTACTTTTGTTCAGGTTCTACTTATTGGCTAACAAAACTGTTGGACTTGTTCATTTTTAGGAATTATAGAGGTAGAGATGCACAAAAAGCATAGTTTTAGGATTTATCGTTGTTTTTTTTCGACAATTACTCTGCCATCTGTCGGCCAGTTTACATGAGATTTCGTACAAAGATACCTTTTTAGAGACCCCCAAAACAGATATAAATAATTTGGAGATTTTTGTCTTCTACCGAACTTTCCAGCGAGGAAAGTGAACTATTCATGTGTATGTCAACCAGTTTACAATTTGGTATAAAGATACCTTGCAGGTCCCAACTTGCAGTGATGTAAACAACCTTCAGTTTTTTTGTGTTTTTCACTATTTTTTTACTGTCAAAACTGTCAAATCCTTGTAAAGATTGCGTGACGGGGACACGTTACGAATGTTGGTCTCTTTAGTTTAGTTTGTTTGTTTGTGTTTTAATTTCGCGCAAAGCTACTCGAGGGCTGTCTGCGTTAGCCGTCCCTAATTTAGCAGTGTAAGACTAGAGGGAAGACAGCTAGTCATCACTACCCACTATCAACTCTTAGGTTACAATTTAACAACGAACAATAGGATTGATCGAAACATAAAGATGCCCCCACGACTGAAAACATGATTATATTTTGTGTGACAGGGATCCGAACCCGCGACCATTAGATTGCGAGTCAAATGTCCTAACCACCTAGCCATGCCGGGCAGGCTAAAAGGAAGATAGTCAACGCCACCTACAGTCGACTTGTGAGCTATTCTAATCAAATAGTTGAATTTGACCGCCAGTCTTGTAAAGGAACCACAGTCACAAAGTGCGGAGCGCGAAACACAGAGCCTCAGATCTGCTCATCAGAGTGAAACAACTTCTCAAATCTGGAGAATACAAAATGATATAAATATTTTATTAATATTATTAAAATAAAAGCAAATTACAGCTAAATATGACAAAAAGGATAACTGTAATTTGGGGACGAAAGAGTGATTTGCAATGCTTATAGAAAAAAAAAGTGTTTTTGTTGTTGTTTGCTTGTCGTTAAGCGCAAAGCTACATATACCATGGCTTATCCGTGTTGTGTCAACACGATTATCGAAACAAAACTTGACTTAGATAATCTAATAGCATTCACTTGGTGGATTAGTTGTAAGATCACTGACATACACTGTAAAATTTAGAGGCTCAATTCACTGCGGTTGATGAAGTATAAATAGCCTATGGGTTGAGGATTTGACTTTAGATAAACGTAGAGGAGAATCGTACTACAGAGGTGTCCTCTATTGTTCAAAACGAATATTATAAGTTCAAATATACATTAATGTTTCTTGTTAAACTCAAAACTGCACAATGGGTTATCTGTTCTGTGACCACCATGAGTATCGAAATCAGGTTTTTAACGTTATACACCTTCAAACTTACAGTTAAGTCACTGTGAACAAATATTAATGAACAGTTTCTCGTTAAAACAGGTTCATTTTAGTTATTCAGAATACCCAACAGAAACGATAATTGTAATATCAAAACAGAGATCATTTAATATCATAGTATTTTTAAGAACAAATTTCAGACAATACAGATAAAATTGGAATAATGCGCTTAACTTGTGAGAATAAAGTTCAGCTTTCTTTCTACATTTAGTAGCACATGTTGGTGTATTTACATCTGCATGTAATTGGCCGAAGAGGTTAAATCGTTGTTCGCTCCTCTATATAAAAAAAATTCTCAACCGATAGCAGCCGTTTTTACATATATATATTTTTCTCTACAAGTGGGTTTTCTCGTCACCATGGATCTTATAAAACATTTTATAAGTAACTCAACTAGCAATGACATCACCATGACACCCTGTATTCGTTTTAAAAAACAGAAAAAACACGGTACTTGTGTGTACTTCTGTTAAACCAGTAAAAGGAAAAAACGTTCTATCAAGGGTTGGTGCTCCATCATAGCCACAGCATTGAACAAGTTCACTATGTAAACCTGTGTTGCTTTATTACACACACACACGTATATATATATATATACAATTCACCGAAAAAAAAAAGGCAAGAATTATGCTGTGTGAGTGAAGTTGTTCCTACGCCCGTGTGTATTGATTCATATCTTGAACTGTAACTGATAAACAACTTTGAATTTTGGAGAATTAGAGTAAACGGGAAAAAAATGTAAATATTTCATTGTTATCTTGATACAGTATCTAGATAGTTGCAAAAACTATCCTAAACTTCGTGTATTTATTTATACTTGGATAGTAGGAAGTCAATGGAAGGCGACAGCGTTGTCAAGTTTCAATTTACTAAATTATTAAGTTACCACGTAAAATACGTTTTTATTTGTTTTAGTGCAAACGTATAAAATAGACTATCTGTTTTGGATTTTAGAGTCTTTAGTCTATAAACATACCGCTGACCTAGTGAGAAACAGTAAAATATGTAATTATTTTTAATTAAATCCTGTAAAGCAACTTAAGTTACCAACTATATATATATATATATATATAAATATGTAATATGTAACTTAAGCCTAATCAAACACTGCCGTATTTTAAGACTTCCATGGTTATTTTTCTCATTAATTCTATGACAGGACGATGTAATACAACCACTGTTCATGTTTTCTTATGGTAATAATTAACACAAATAACTTTTTTCTTCTTTCTTTCACAGCATCAATAAAAATTTGCATATTATAGCTAGCTGACACACAAGAGTCCGCATTGAACTTCGGTTTCAATGCATAAATGTCACAAATCAAGTTAGTTTTGATTCATGTAGGTACTTGTTTTGATCAAAGATTAATAATAGCGATCGGTAGTGATAAGACACTCAAAACAATCATTATCGAAACAAGGAAATGATAAAGTAGTGGGTAGTAATTAACAAAAGGATTAGCCGTAGGTTCTTGGCATCACTCATTAATAAATGAAATCATAAAGTACTAGCTGTTAATCAGTATAAAATCTGGCTTTTTTGTTTCAAGAATCGCATCAGTTGACACTGATAAACACGTAAAACAGAACTGCAGGAGGCGACTGGGTTTGAAACTACACTATCGATCTGCAACAATAAGGCAGAAACCACAACACTACACAACGTGTGAAGGTTAACACATGTATAAACACTGTTTATGATTACTAGCTTACTCCTTCGATTAGTTCGAGACCTTGACGTCAGGTTTTATCTAACATAACACACTCAACTAAAAATAAGAAACATCATTAGCTATAATTGGTGGAATTATATGTGTTATTACCAGCGTCCTGTAGAGATGTTGAGAGGAAAGGATAAACAGGTAAGTACCACCCATGTCTGAATATGCAGCGGTATCCTAAAGGCCTAGCCAAGCCCTGTCACAGAGTGTTACTATAGCTTTGTGTTCTCAATCCACAAACAACTTACACGACTCCGAGAAAGTATGAAACAGAGATATATAGTGAATCGGTTTTCAGAACGTTTTTATTACCAGTTAAACATCAAGCCCCAGGAACATTTTATGGATAAGTAATAATACTATTTTCTCCAGCATTTATCAACTGCAAATTTCTTTTTTTTTCATTTGTAATTAATAGCGTTTTTTTTTAATCCTACAGTTTTCTATATCATCTATGAGCACGTTAAAGCTTGGAGTTATAACAGCCATTTAAATTTTACTTGCTCACAGCGAGAGGTGTTTTTATTCTGACTTGACATTTAGCATTAGTGGAATCCGATAATTTTTTGCTTACTTTTGTTTTCACATGATACTATTTCCCCGAAAGCAGCCTGGCGGCATCACCTATTGTAACCACTCGCATCACAATACAGTACAGGGTTGCCTGTCAGTTGGTCAGTAGATCCAAAAATTACATCACAAAAGAGACACTTAACGTTCCAATTTCTTCTGTCGTTACGTCATTAAACGTGCGTATACTATGAATCACGAGTAGAATGATACCCTTTGTAGGCTACGACACAACACATGACACATGAGCTTCAAAAGTAAGAAAAATATTTGTTACTCTTAATTTCGATTTTATTTACTCTTGAAACGGAACACTTCAGTAAAACTTGATAAAGTGCATCTAGTCTACTTTTAAAGAGTGATGTGTTGACCTTTCACTCTTTGGCTTTTGTTATTTTTATGTGTGTGTGTGAGATTGGCATGCCATTATGCTTGCCGTGTGACCCAGTGACCATTCATTTAACAACAAAGAATCTGGGCAGAGTTAAGAACTCTCGCTGAACAATGTAGCCCGTACAGCAGCACAGATAAAACTGTCGATCACGTGCATGTGACAACATTTACCAAAAGCTATTTTGGATTTTTTAGTCACTCGAAGACGTCCGAATGCAAAATGTTCTTAGTGCATATCTGACTTCATTATGACAGTTTTTAAACAGACGGCATGCAAGTGAAATTGCTTTATTTTAATTCATGTTCTATGTTATTATCATTATTTTTGTTTTTGAATGTTTAGAGATAAATTTTAATGTAATTTGTATAAATCTAATTTTCCTCAGTTGGGTGTGGTCAAAGAGTTAGGTTGCTCGGTCTGTGGATTCCAAAATCCTCAATTTGTAAATCGTTGTGGTAAAAACGCGCTTGTTACCAGTATCAAATAGTGAATAAAGTGGTGTCAAATAATCAATAAAGTATTCTCATATATAGTGAATAAAGTAGTGTTAAATAATGACTGAAGTAGTATAAATAATGAATAAAGTAGTATCAGGTAGTAAATAAAAGTACTATCAAATAATGAATAAAATAGTGTCAGGTAATGAATAAAGTAATATCAAATAATTATTAAATTAGTTTGAAATATTGAATAAACTAGTGTCAGGCAATGAATAAAGTAGTATCAGGTAATAAATAAAAGTAGTGTCAAAAATCAATAAAGTATTCTCATATATGGTGAATAAGGTAGTGTTAAATAATGAATAAAGTAGTATCAGGTAGTGAATAAAAGTAGTGTCAAATAGTGAATAAAGTAGTTAAAAATTGTGAATAAAATAGCGTCAAATAGTGAATAAAGTACTTAAAAATTGTGAATAAAATAGTGTCAAATAGTGAATTAATTAGTTACAAATAATGAATTAATTAGTTACAAATAATGAATAAAGTAGTGTCAAATAATGATTAAACTAATATCAGATAATTTATAAAAGCACTGTCAAATAGTCAATAAAGTAGTGTCAATAATGTATAAAGTAGCATTAGGAAGTGAATAAAAGTATTGTCAAATAATGAATAACGTAGTATGATTAAATAAATAAAAGTTCTGTCTGGTAATGAAAAATATATCGTCAGGTTATGAATAAAGCAGTGTCAAATAATACATAATGTCAAATAGTGATTAAAGTAGTTTCAAATAGCGATTAAAGGTGTATCAAATAATGAATAAAGTACTATCAAATAGCAAATAATGTAGTGTTAAATTTTGAGTAAAGGAGTACAAGGTAATGAATAAAAGATGTGTCAAACAACAAATAAAATAGAATAAAGTAGTGAATAACGTGGCATCAAACAATGAATAAAGTAGTAACAAAAAGTGAATAAAATAGTACCAAAGAGTGAATAATGTAGTGTTAAATAATGAATAAAGTAGTATTAGGTAATGAATAAAAGTAGTGTTAAATAATGAATAAAGTAGTCTCAAATAATGAATAAAACAGTGTCAAATACTGGATAAAGTAGTGTCATATAATGAATAAAGTAGTGTCAAACAATGAATAAAATAGTTCCCCGTAAGGAATAATGTAGAATAAAATAGTGAATAAAGTAGTATAAAATACTGAATAAATTTGTATCAAATAATGAATATAGTACAACCAAAGAGTGAATAAAGTAGTGCTAAGTTATTAGTAAAGGTGTACCAGGTAATGAATAAAATTGTAACAAATAACAAATAAAGCAGTATAAAGTAGTGAATAAAATAGTTTCAAATAAAGATCAAAGTAGTATCAAGTAGAGAATAAAGATATATCAGGTAATGAATAAAAGTAGTGTTAAATAATAAATAAAGTACTATCAAGTAGTAAATAAAGTAGTATCAAATAATGAATAAAGAACTATCAAATAGTAAGTAGAGTTAAATGATGAGTAAAGGAGTACCGTGTAATGAATAAAAGTGGTGTCAAATAACAAATAAAGTACTATCAAGTAGTCAATAAAGTAGTATCAAATAGCAAATAAATTAGTGTCAAATAACGAATAAAGTACTATTAGGCAATAAATAAAGTAGTTTCAGGCAATGAATAAAAGTAGCGTAGAATAGTGAGTAAAGTACTCTCAAATAATGAATAATTTATTGTCAAATAGTGGATAAAGTAGAGTCAGTAAATAAATAAAGTAATGTCAAATAAGAAATAAAGTAGTGCCCTGTAAGAAATAAAGTAGTGTCAGGTAGAGAATAAAGGTACTGTCAAATAGTGAATGAAGTAGTGTCAAATAAAGAATAAATTAGTATCACGTACTGAATAAAAGTAGTGTCATGTAATGAATAAACGTAGTGTCAATTAAAGAATAAAAAAGTGTCAAATAATGAATAAAGTAGTAACAGATAATAAATAAGTTGTATCAGGGAATGAATAAAAGTAGTGTCAAATAACAAATAAAGAAGACTCAAGTAGTGAATAAAATAGTTTCAAATAATGATTAAAGTAGTATCAAGTAGGGAATAAAGTAGTCAGGAAATGAATAAAGTAGTATCAGGTAATGAATAAAATAAGTGTTAAATAATTAATAAAGTAGTATCAAATAGCGAATAAAGTAATGTCAAATAATGTATAAAGTAGTGTCAGGTAATGATTAAAGTAGTATCAAGTAAAGAATAAAGTAGACTCAAGTAGTGAATAAAGTAGTGTCAAGTAGTGAATAAAATAGTTTCAAATAATGATTGAAGTAGTATCAACTAGAAAATAAAGTAGTATCAGGTAATGAATGAAAGTAGAGTCAAATAATAAATAAAGGTAGTTTCAAATAATGAATAAAGTAGTGTTAAATAGTGAGTTAAGTACTGTCAAATAATGAATAAAGTAGTACCAGGTAATAAATAAAATAGTATCAGGTAGTGAATAAAAGTAGTGTCAAATAGTGAATAAAGTTGTAAAAAATAGTAAATCAAGTATTGTCACATAATAAACAAAGTACGATTACTTAATAAATAAAAGTTAAATAATGATTAAAGAAGTTTCAGTTAATAAATAAAAGTTGTGTTAAATTGTGATTAAAGTAGTCTCAAATAATGAATAATATAGTTTCAAATTGTGCATAAAGTAGTGTCGAATAGTGAATAAAGTATTACCAGGAAAAAATAAAGTACTATCAGGTAGTGAATAAAAGTAGTGTCAAATAATGAATATAGTTGTATGAAATGTGAAAAAGAAGTATCAAATAATAATAAATAAAGTAGTATCATGTAATGGGAAATGTAGTGTCAGGAAATAATTAAAGTACAAACAAGTAATGAATAAAAGTTTTCAAATAATTAATAAAGTAGTTTAACAGAGTGAATAAAGTAGTGTCAAATAATGACTATAGTAGTATGTAGTGAATAAAAGAAGTGTCATAAACTGATTAAAGTAGTTTCAAATAGTGAATAAAGTTGTATAAAATAGTGGATAATGTTGTATCAAATAGTAAATAAAATAGTGCTAAAATAGTGGACAGTGTAGTGTCAGGTAATAAATAAAGTAGTTTAAGATGTTGAATAAACTACTCTCAAGTAATGCATAATGTACAGTAAGGAGTAAAGTAAAACAGGTAGAGAATAAAAGTAGTGTCATAAATGAATAAATTAGTGTCAAATAAGTTATCAAGCAATATCAGGTAGTGAATAAAATTATTGTCGAATAATGAATAAAGTAGTATCATATAATGAGTAAACGTAGTGTCTGCTAATGAACAAAATAGCGTTAGCTAATGAATAAAGTCGTTTCAAATAGTGAATAAAATAGTGTTCAATTATAAATAAAAGAGAATCAAGTAATAAATAAAAGTAGTGTCAAATAATGAATAAAATAGTATCAAGTAATAAATAAAAGCAGTGTTCAATTGTGATTAAAGAAATATCAAATAATGACACAAATGTTGAATAATAAATAAAGTAGTATGAGGTAATTAATAAAAGTAGTATGAAATAGTTAATAAAGAAGTATCAGGTATTGAAGAAAAGTAGTGTCAAATAATGAATAAAGTAGTATCAGGTAATGAATAAAAGTAGTGTGTAATTGTGAATAAAGTTCTGTCAATAATGTATAAAGTAGTATCAGGTAGTGAATAAAAGTAGTGTCAAATAATGAATAAAGTAGTATCAAATAAAGAATAATGTAGTGTCAAATAATAAATAAAGTTGTATCAGTTAATAAATTAATGTAGTGTCAAATAATGATTAAAGTACTGTCAAATAATAAATAAAGTAGTATCAGGTAATAAATAAAAGTAGTTGCAGGTAATGAAAAAAGTAGTGTCAAATAGTGAATTAAGTAGTGTCAGGTAATGAATAAACGTAGTGTAAAATAATGAATAAAGTAATATCAAATAGTGAATAAAGTTGTATCAAATGATAAATAAAGTAGTACCACGTAATAAATAAACTAGTAGGAGGTAGTGAATAAATGTTGTGTAAAATAATCAATAAAGTAGTGTTGAATAGTGAATAAAGTAGTCTAAATAATGAATAAAATGGTGTCAAATAGTGGATAAAGAAGTGTCAAGTAATGAATAAAGTTTTATCAGGAAATAAAATAATGTCAAATCATGAATAATGTAGTATCAAATAGTGAATAAAGTAGTGTCAAATAGTGAAATAAGTAGTACCAGGTAAGGAATAAAGTAGTACCAAATAGTGAATAACGCAGTATCAAACAATGAAGAAAGTTGTATAAGGTAATTAATTAAAGTAGTGTCAAATAATTAATAAAGTAGTATTAAATAGTGAATAAAATATTTTCAGGTAATGAATAAATGTAGTGTCAAATAATGAATAAAGTAGTATCAAATAATTAATAAAGTTGTGTCATATAATGAATAAAGTAGTATTAGGTAGTGAATAAAACTAATGTCAAATAATGAATAAAGTAGTATCAGGTAATTAATAAATGTGGTATCTGTTAATGAATTAAATAGTGTCTGGTAATGAATAAAGTAGTATCAGTTCATCAATGAAAGTATTATCAAATAGTGAATAAAAAAGTGTCAAATAATGAATAAAGTAATGTCAAGTAATGAATTAAGTTGTATCAGGTAATAAATAAAGTAGTATCAGGTAATGAATAAAAGTAGTATCAAATAGGGAATAAAGTTGTGTCAAATAATGATTAAAGTAATATCAGGTAATGAATAAAAGTAGTGTTAAATAGTGAATGAAGTAGTGTTAAGTTATAAATAAAATAGTATCGGTTAATGAATAAAAGTAGTGTCAGTTAATGAATAAAATAGTATCTGGAAATAAATAAAGTAGTGTCAGTTAATGAATAAAATAGTATCTGGAAATAAATAAAGTAGTGTCAAACAGTGAATAAAGTAGTGTCAAGTAATGAACAGAGTTGTATCAGGTAATGAATAAAACTAGTGTGAATTAATGAAAAAGTAGTATCAGGTAATGAATAAAAGTGATGTCAAGTACTGGATAACGTTATTGTGAAACAAATTGTAGGTAGTTAATGAAATATAATGGATGAACACCTAAAATGGCGGATAATCGTGGTACAAAAAATGGATGAAATAATATGTAAGTTAGAAAAATCGTAAAATAAGTTTTATTTTGAATGAAAAACAGTGAAGAAATCTAATTGATACAGAGTCAAAATAAACAAATAAATGGAGAGGTAACAAGCTAAAGAATTAAGCGACTACCGTAATCATAATGTAAGAATTGAATAAATGACAAAAAATGTTTGTTTGTTTGTTTGTTTTTGAATTTCGCACAAAGCTACTCGAAGGCTGTCTATGCTAGCCGTCCCTAATTAACAGTGTAAGTCTGCAAGGAAGGGAGCTAGTCATCACCACCCACTGCCAACTCTTGGGCTACATTTTTACCAACGAATAGTGGTATTTACCGTCACATTATAACGCCCCCACGGCTGAAAGGGCGAGCGTGTTTAGCGAGACTGAAATGCGAACAACAAAGAATGTAAAAAAAATTAATAATCGATAAAGGTTCTGTTAAGAAAAGAAGGAATGAATCAGTTAAAATCAAATTTTACATTAATAAGTTTAAATAAACAAATCAAGACGATTAAAAATCTATCCATACAACCATCCAGAATCTTCAAAGTCTTAATCTGTTAAGGAATTGTTGTCATGCGCGTGTATCTTTTTAATAATCAGCTTCAAATATGGAGAACAATAAAATAAAGAATGCTCGTTGACGCAGCGAATGCTAAAACGCAGAATTAATAGCCCAATGAAATAAACCTTTTTCTCTAGGAGTCTTAACCTTATAAACTAAACCCACATTTTCACATTGAAAAGAAGTATCTATTTCTTCCAGAAAGCTGCTATTAAAGTTGTGACTTGAAATAATTTATTTTTAATGGTTCTTCGTTTGATAGAGTTGTATCAGAAGATGTATGTCGTCTCGAAATATAGCTCAGTGAAACATAGAAACAAAATGTGTTTCAGGGTGAGGCCGTGTACGTCATGAAAAACGCGTGTTGATAGTGTTATCAAACAGAAAACTTGATAAAACCGTATTGAAACATCGATTTATCGTAAAAGTTTTCATTTTCTTTTTCATGAATTTCGGTAGTCAAATTACATATTCTGTTGATTCGTTCGTCCTGGCAAGTTAGTGACAAGGATGTAATCGAGTTCGACATACGTACCAATTATACCCACTGGTTAGAATACCTCTATACCAGCTTGGGAGGTATTACTTGTGAGGTTGAATCCGTGGGGTTAGGTTACCCTCCATCGAAGACGACTTGTTAATTTGAGACATCATGCTCCAAGCAGTCGTCACACATCACAAACCAGGTGCGTGATCTGTCTATCAGTCTCACTTCTTATCTATCTGTCCATCGTTAGCTTGCTATGTGTTTGTTAGGCTGTCCTCCTATCTTTCTGTGTATCTATGTATCTGTTTATCTACCTACCCATTAATTACTTGAAGTATTTCTTTATTCCTTTATCAGTCTATTCCTATATGTTAGAGCTGTCAGTATTTTCCTGTCTTACCATCCATGAGTATTGTTTAGATTCTTTACATTTTTTCCTTATCAACATTAATTTTGTACAACTACATTTGTTATATCTTGAAAAAACTGTAAAACAACAAATTCGTGTTAAAAACAATATAGAGTGTCCTCTATGGAACGCAAGCCTTGTGTTTGAATGGTTACGCCACAAATTCAAGTTAGAAATAACAAAGTCGCTGTGGGGTAATAAAATGAACACACATATATGTCACATGATGCATTTTGATGAATTTTGTACAATTTACCTACACTTGATTAAAAAAGTGGCTTCAGAACACCACGCTATATTTAAATAAACACAATTTTGAATTGGAAACAACACGTCATTGGTCTTGTTTGAAAACATAAAACTTGTGTGTTCTTATCGCTACAAAAATATTCATATTATAATACAAACAAGTATTTCTCAATTGGAACACAATTTCTCTTCTTTATACTTATATTAATTTGCAACACAAGTATTTTAACTTTGTATACATAAGGATGGCAAAAATTAGTTTGGTTATAAACGCATAGATAGTGGGGAAATAAATATGACTACAGTTTTATCTGTTAGTATATATAAATTTATATGTATATATATATATATAAAGCCTATCCTCAACACATTTTAGAAAAAGACATGGCCATAGGCGACGATGCACTTGAAGATATCATTTCATCATAAAAATACAGTAATGTCAGTGCAAGTCAGGCCTGGTGGTTGGGACGCTTGATTCGCAATCGGAGAATCGGATTTCGAGTCCCCATCATCGACCAAGCTTGTCCTATATGGTTGTTTACTAAGCCTACCTCGCGGATGTGAAAATCCTTGGTTTACAAAAAGTGCCGATCGACCCCAAAAATTAAAAGCTCATATAAATTAAGATACTACTATCATACGCGCGTCACATATGATATTTTCTGTTTAAGTGTTAGCAATTGTTAGTTGTAGCAACACTACTAGTCGAAATGTGGACGATGAAATACGACATAAACTGATACTTTGAACTGCATTTCCCAATGACAAAAAAAATGTGATTTCAAAGACGCAGGTTCTATGGTTTTTCCCTCTACCCACGTGTTTATACCAAAACTTACTTTGTGTTAGCCCTGAATAAACATACGATTTATGTTTACGCCAATAAGTGAAACATGTTCAATAACGTTACTAAATAACGGTGTTATGTTTCTACTGTTATTTTGTATTCTTGTAAAGTATTTGGAAATTAACATTAATCGTTTTATTAATATATTAAAAGGAAGTCCAGCAAAGTTCGAAAGTCATTGTTACTTAGTCAATTAACTAAACTTAGTTCAGAGTTTATTCAAAACATTTCACGTGCTTTAAGATTGAACTTTGCTGTTTTCATTACGACTTTCGACTTCAAGCTGTGTCTTTCGTTAAATTTAGAAGAATAACTTTGTGTTGTATGTTCTCCAAGAGGAAAATGTCACAAGAGGGGCATGTGGTGACGCCAGGAAACGGGGCATAAACAAACTGTATGTATTTTAAAGTTTCTTGCAAAATTGGCGTTAATGATTTTTCAGAATTATGTATAATCCTTACACGATTCCTGGAATGCCTTTCACTGAGAACTAAGCAGAACTTCTTACATTTCAGTAATTCTATATCAATTTGGCCTGTGATTCTTCAAGTCTTGTCCAAAAGAACAGCTTAAAGTGACCTCTACAAGTTCTGAAGAAAACCATGCTACTTTTAGCTGAGAGGGCGCTGCGACAGACAGTTAACACCTGGCGGGAAATAACAAACTTCACGCCAACAATGTTCTCTTTGCAAGCCACTTATATAGAAGCACTCCAAACAAGTACCACTTCGCCAAATCCATATCAATGAGAGCTCCTCCTCTGTGTATATCTTACTCGTTTAAACATCGAGACCACGTGATAATTTTATATCCTCCATATGGCTTAACTCAAAACTATTTGTATTAGTCATTTAATGTCTTCTGGGAATACACATTAGACAGTTGACGGCGTATTTAAATGGACCTTTTATCGTAAAACTTGTTTCGTTGTAAAACTATATTAAATCGTTTATAATTATTTCATTACAAAGTAACATGTCTATATTTTTTAAAGTCTGGTTGTTAAATTATATACAGGGATTACACGCTTAAATATTAAAAGATTAGATCTACAAGAGGGCTTTTCCGTATAATGTAAGGCATTGTGATTACACGTATAACAAGTATAAGATCGTTTTACAGTTTTAACAATAACGTTCATTCCTAAACGTTAAGAAGAATTAACACAATAAAAGTTATGTAATGAAAAAAATATATAAAAACTGTAATTTGGTGACATAGGGAAATATCTTATTAAAAACAAACCACATCTCATTTTAATTTTGTTACTCTTTATAAAGACAATTTAAGGATATTTAAACAGCTTTCTATCACTCTTAATGATACAAAAGTGATTAAAGAATATCAAAGTCACTGTTGATGATCCAACGTGGATTACAAAACATCAAACTTCCTTTCACTGTCGATATTTTAATGTGGATTAGAGAACAACAAAATTCCCTATCACTGCTGATTTTAGTGATTAAGTATGAACTAGAGAACAACAAAATATATCACTGTTAATGTTTCAATACGGATTATAAAATAACAAATCTTCCTATTACTGTGATGTTTCGATATGGATTAGAAAAAAAAAATTCTGTCACTGTTGATGATCTAATGCTAATTATGATAACACTAAATAATTGCAAATTTTTGTAAGACTTTTGTAAAAGCAGTTTTTGATAAAAATCTGAGACATTTAAAAGAAATTTTATGAAAGCTTCTTCCCATAATGAGTGCTGACACGGACCTGATGAATATTCATAATAAGTGCTGACACGGATCTGATGAATATCCATAATAAGTGCTGACACAGATCTGATGAATATCCATAATGAGTGCTGACATGAATCTGATGAATATCCATAATGAGTGCTGACACGGATTTGATGAATATCCATAATAAGTGCTGACACGGATCTGATGAATATCCATAATGAGTGCTGACACGGGTCTGATGAATATCCATAATGAGTGCTGACACGGGTCTGATGAATATCCATAATGAGTGCTAACATGGATCTGATGAATATCCATAATAAGTGCTGACACGGATCTAATGAATATCCATAATAAGTGCTGACATGGATCTGATGAATATCTCCAAGAGAAGCTTCAAGTTACCTTAGGCGAGTAATAATAGATCGACCTGATGAAGATTTTAAAATAGTTCCAAATGTTATGTCAAATAACAAATATAAGTTTAACAGACAGGTTTTTTATGTGATTTCAAACAACAAATGTTATTGTTGACCTGACGAAGATCACTAACAACAGCTTTAAACGTTATATTAGTTAAAAAATGTCGATTGACTGATAGGTTTCGTATGTGATTTTAAATGATAAATGTTATTGCTTGCCTGATGAAGATTTGTAACATACAGCTTTAAACGTTATGTTAATTTTAAAAATGTCGATTAACTGATGGGTTTCATACGTGGTTTCAAACATTAGACGTTACTACCGAGCTCAAAAATATTTATACTTCCAGTTTCTATCCTTTTATCTGATAACAAATACCAGAAGATCCAGTCAAAATATCCTCCACTAGTTCTAAACGTTGAATCAGACGACAAATATTAGTATCGACTTGTTAGGGGTAAGGGTCTCCGTTACTAGTGTCAAAGTACAAAAAACAAAGTGGATCTGATAATTCTGCTCTTAGAAACAATAAATACCAATAATTATAACGCTAAACATTCTCATTTATTTGAAAAGAACAAACTTTATAGATCAGACATAATAATAGAGATCTTTGAAATGAACTAACAGCATGAAGAAGAAACACTAAACGAACTAAAATATAAAACTTTAATTAAACCAGAACAACTGAAATGGGATAAAAAAACACATGCAAATGAATAATTATATAATAGGTGAAAATAAACGGAGAAAGATAGATAATGAAGGGAGAAAAAACATATTCAGCAAATTAATATCTCCAATGTTAGGTGGTAACCGAGCCTTCAGGTAAACATTATTTTTACATGAAACATGAACTTTGTAAAACAGAAGTAACTGTGGAGCTTGGTTACTCCAGAACCTTGAAGCGCAGTGGGTGGGCCTGAAACTGATGTGTTCGTTTTTGTTCCCACCTTGATATGGCAACAACATATCTAAAACAGTAACACCATCTGGATATGGTGAAGTCCTATCAAATAACCTTCTGTCATCCTGACCTAAAGCCAGGTAATATCCTTTCGTTATTTCCCACCTCACGCGAGAGCAGAACGTGAGTTGACTAAAAAAACAAAACAAAAAACACACACAAGAAGATTTGTCGTATGACACGCACACCATAATGTCTCTTCTTTTATCATTTATCTCACTATTCTACTTTGGTTAAGAACCTAAGATTCTAATCTTGCAAACTTTACAAAAAGTAACATTAAAATTTTGCATATATCAATTTCACTGTCTTGCTATTATGGTTAAACTTTACAATACAGTCAAACAAGTTTACAATAAGAAAAATACTGGTTGCAAATAAGTAGCATGTTACATTTTCATGTTTATAACTAACAGCGTTAAAATACAAACACGCATATAAAGTAGCAATTAGCAATGTGAAAATATAAAAATAATCACTTCTATAACAAAAGTCAGTATATCTTTTATTAACTATGGTCTATGTTCTGCAAGCACTCGAAACTCTCAACGAATGGTTACTTTTTATAACTGTGCAATATCTACTTGAACACATTTATTCATGTAAAATTTACACACAAAGTAATTATGTTATGTTACAAAAATCACGGCACAGTTACCCTATGTGCATGGCTGTTAAGTTACTCAAGTTCTTGAACGAAGAATATACGTCATAACTGCATTCAGCTGAACGTAATTTTCATGTACATGTTGCAAACTAAGCGAATTGCTAGCTTGTCGTACCGAATTAAACCTTTCAATTTAGAATTCTAGTTTTGAATACAAAATGCTTGGTGGATATGTAACTTAAAGCCGAATTTTAATAGAAAAATTTTAATTTTCAGTTTCTTAAAACACATGCAACCACTGTCTTTATTTGTCAAAGTTAAACAACACGTACTTGACGGGTTAGAAGAGGTGAACAGCAGTCGTAAAAAGCGAGGTATATTCATCTGTAATAAGTTATATGTCAATAACTGCATAGTTCACTGCCATTATATCATAATTTAACTCAGAGGTATTGTTGCTCGTTTCTTATTGATTATCAAAGTATCTCAGATTGAAAATCGTCTCAATATTAATACCAATTTATGAAGAAACGATTAAAATATTTAAATAGTTTCTCAACTTTAGTAAAGTCGTTTCTCTTGTGTACGTGGTTTGCTTTCATATGTGAAATGAGTATTTGTTCAGTACTCAGAAACGTGTTAGGTCGCTTGAAAAAAAAAAAGTACTTTCTTTCCCCCAGACCACCCCAGCACTGGCAGCATAACAATTCACACACCTTTCTCATTATCTACATTATTACAAACCAATCCACGTGGAACCCACGCCTACTTATCTTGGTACGAATAGCTCATAGTTAGAACAATGCTGAGATCTACATGCATTGTAATTATATATGATTTACTGTCGAAAATTTACAAGGTGTTTTCATCCATGCTGTTATAATCTACAAAACTGAGTATGTATGGACGAATATTCATAATAAGAAATAAGTTTTAGTTTATGATCTAGCTATGATGTGAAACATTTGTTATTACTATGATATGCACTGTGTACAAAATCGAACTAATTATTATCTTTCCATGAAATGTCCAGACTTTAAAGCATGATTTATTTTCATTGACAAGAATATCTTACAGCCATAAACTTTTATGTTATGTTTACATTCGACGAATATAACAAATAAAGGCACTTGTGTTCATTTAAAAAAAAGAAAAAATATAAAATAATTTGAATGATTTAAGTGGCTTGAAAGGGATAGAAATGGTTAACTGAAGTTGTTCTCCACTGGGTTTGGTTTGTTTCGAATTTTACGCAAAGCTGCACTACAACTATCTGCGCTAGCCGTCACTATTTTAGCAGTGCTAGACCAGAGGGAAGGCAGCTAGTCATCACCACCCACCGCCAACTCTTGGACTACTTTTTTACTAACAAATAGTGAGATTGAACGCCCTATTATAACGCCCCCACGGCTAACAGGGCGAGAATATTCGGTGTAACGGGGATTCGAACCCGCGACCATCAGATTACGAGTCGAGTTTCCTATCCACCTGGCCATGCCGGGTCTCCCCGCTGGGACAGCGGTATATCTTCGGGTTTAGAACGCTAAAATCAAGGGTTAGATTCCCCTCGGTGAACTGAGCAGATAGCCTGATGTGATTTTACTATGAGTAAAACACACACAGACTAGAGTTCCCCACTATAAATCTCTGGATTGTTACATGACTTGGTTTAACAGTGATTGTTTTCAGAGATGATGGAATTTTAGCTGTTATGGAGCTCGAAGTTTCAGTTGAGATTATTGAGAAAAACCTTTTATGTTGACTAATTTTCATATGGTGTTAGTTTTCTGAAGTAATATGAATATCCGGAGCACAATACATACTTTATAATATAAAGTTATGAGAATATTCTAGAGTTAAACACGTGCTAAATAACAGATACGACAGAAGTTTAAAGTAAAAAATACCTGTTATATGCCACTGTGTGAGAAAATCGTAAAGTAAACAAATGCAAATTACGTAATAAACAATAGAGGTAAAATGTACTGTCTAACAAATACATATATATATATATATGGCTGGTCCACCTTGTTAACCTCTGCAAAACGATTTAACACGCTTTTGATGAAGTTGTTAATTTAATCCACCGTGATTTTAATACAATTTGCCACTGGAAGGTGCTGCAACTTCTCTATAGTAGCTGATTTAGGATCGAGGTTAGCAATTTTTCCGATCATTTTTGCCCAATAGTTCTCAATGGAATTACAGTATGGAGATTTTTCTTGAAATTTCCTCCTGATCAAGATTACCCTGTACAATACTTACACTGAGGACAATGGCACTGTCATTCTGGAGCATAAAGTTATTGCTAAACATTGCGCGAGCATATGACAGAAACTTCGTTTTCATGTGATGCCTGTAGGATATGCCACTGATGTTTCCCTAGATGAGACTAAAAGCTATTTTTTTTCCACTGTGATGAATTGCTGCCCAAACATGCACTGCACCACCTCCTGTGCGATAGACAGTCTTCTTCCCTTATCCATTCTTCAGGCAAAAGACGAACGTGAATCCTGCCATTAGCTGGGAACAAGACTCATCCGAAAATATATCATGCCACTGCCTTAACTGTAAGTTGGTGTGTTGTTTTGCCAAAATAACACCGTGACAGTTGTTAATTCACGTTTATATCGATTTACAGACAGTCATTATGCAAAATAATATTGTTTGGACAGTCTTGTTTTCACTATTCTCTTGAATACATTGAAATGAATGTGTTCATGGCATTTCTATTGTAAAGTGTTACAAAACATCCTTTGACTTTGATGAGTTAATCTGATCAAAGCACGGCTATCTCGGTTTCTCGGCGTCTACCAATAGAGTTTCCTAAAGTCCAATAATGTTTCAGGATTCTTGGCATAATAAGTTCTTGTGGCAATGTCCGTTTGCTTCATACCATTTCTGGTCAGTCGAACATCTTGACGTTCTGTTAACTTCTGGTATGTGACGAAACACGATTTTAAACCAAGTACAGAAAAACTGTCTGATTAAACCAAAAGCAAACCCTATTGTATAACCATATGGTACCTCACTTTTACTGTTCGGGCATTTACTCAATAACTACTCCATGCATGTAGATAATAACATGGATATAGAAAGTATATGCAGCATTTTGGTTAAGATTGTATGTTACACGTGATAACATGAATATAGTCATATTTTACACTTTCATAGTATAGAATGTCTTTCTTCAGGTACATTCAGGTAATTCTTAATTTTCATCTTCGTGTTCTGAACATAATTAATATGTTTTATAGTAAACCGGATATACGAAAACCAAAGGGAAAAACAACACTAAAACTAACATTATGTTACTTAACAGATCATCCCATAACTGTTTATTGTTTGTCTAGTTCTAATTATCAGAGAAGTGGTGAGTAATTATGAACAATATTTCTGTCTACTTAGCCAATATCAAAGGGCCCCTCGGCAAATCTATACATGGATAAATTAAATCTCCTGCGAATCATTATTATTAATTTTATTATTAAACATATAAAACGAGCATTACGCCTCGCATCCACACGGAAAGTCTACATGACGAAACATAAGAAACTAAAGCTAGACTTGAAATTTTCTAAATATTAAGGGTATGACTCTGGAGCAAATCCGTTTCACTCAAGAAGAACAAAAGTATGATAACCAATGTTGTTTCCACAGTTTACATATATTATAGTGATAAAATATAGTATGAAGAAACTATAGGGAGAGAATCATTTATTAGTTGTATATGGAGAGAGTACCCGCTTATAATATTTGGGTAAAGTCACTGTGAAACGTTTCACCTACATCGAATTAAAAGTATGCAACTCAAATTTATGATCACACGCTTCACAAAAACCCCACTGTATAAGTTTTGAAACCTTTAGGTATTGAGCTAACTCGTCTCAGTTCTTCCCTTCCTTCTGACTCTGGCCTGGCATGGCCTAGTGCGTTAAGGCGTGCGCTTCGTAATCTGAGAGTCGCGCCAAACATGCTCGCCCTCCCAGCCGTGTGAGCGTTATAATGTGACGGTCAATCCCACTATTCGTTGGTAAAAGAGTAGCCCGAGAGTTGGCGGTGGGTGGTGATGACTAGCTACCTTCCCTCTAGTCTTACACTGCTAAATTAGGGACGGCTAGCACAGATAGCCCTCGAGTAGCTTTGTGCGAAATTCCAAAAACAAACAAACAAATCCTTCTGACTACTTAGAAAACAATTGTGTTCCGAAGGGAAGAATGACAAGAACATCCGTCACAGTCCTTCCTTTCCTTGTGATTACTTAGGATACAAATATTTTTATTCGGAGACGAGGACATGTAGAACTTTCACTCGTTGCGATCCACTTCACCCTTCTGACAACTTGTAATATAGTTGTGTTCCAATTGAAACGAGGATATATAGCTAATTTTTGTTTGTTTTTGGAATTTCGCACAAAGCTACTCGAGGGGTATCTGTGCTAGCCGTCCCTAATTTAGTAGTTTAAGACTAGAGAGAAAGCAGCTAGTCATCACCACCCATCGCCAACTCTTGGGCTACTCTTTTACCCACGACAAGTGGGATTGACCGACCATATTATAACGCCCTCACGGCTGGGAGGGCGAGAATGTTTGGCGCGACGCGGGCGCAAACCCGCGAACCTCGGATTACGAGTCACACGCCTTACGCGCTCGGTCATGCCAAGCTCATATAGCTAATGAAAGTGCTGATGATAGAATTTGAAATTCAGTGCTCCACCAGATCTTCAAAATGTGTGTGATTCTTCAAGAATTTACCTTTTGGAAATATCTTTGCGAAGTTATTGAATAGCTCTCAGTGCTGTGTATCTTATATTTCTCAAAATATTTGGTACACTCTCCTGTGTTAGCTAGAAGATTCTTCTGCACCTGGTAGCTTATCTCTGCACTTTGAATTAACTAAATAACTAAAAAAAAATCTATAAAAACTTGATATTTAGAAAGGAACAGGATTAGAATGACAGAAAAGAACAGCGGTAAAGGTGATGTATTTGCTACTAAAGATTAAGGCGCACTTTTATCATGATGTAGCGATTGTTATGCTTTCATAAATGGTGTTTACTTCTCATTAGGATAATTTCTTCCAGGCAAGATCATTTAGACATTTCAAAACGCTTGGAATTTACTCTATGTTCCTAACGTTTTCCCCTGTGCCATTAGGGTAACTACTTCTATTTTGGGAGAGTATTTGCGTTTTATATAGTATGCTATAAATTTCGTGAAATTTTATATATTGTATTTAGAACTTGATCATAAGTACAACATTTCTGTTTATTTTGAAACACTACATTAAAAAATTAAGCAAGCAAGTAAACACAAAGCTTTTCAAGATAAAGGAAATATGTGTAAGTATGGCTAATATCAGTTATTCAAGGACAAAGGAAACAATATAGTAGTGGTGGCATTTGTACCATCCTTACACAATACCACAGGCAAATATTAACATATAACAATTTATATAACTATAGAACCACAATTGAGTTTAATTTATTCTATTTTTGTATGTTAACATTCTACTATACTGCTATTATATAGGGATGCTGCCAATGCCATCCCTATTGTCTTGTTTGCACTAAAGATCTGATATTATCCATCCTCTCATTTATTTCCTTTTATAAAAAGTTTTCCTCAATACAATGAGGTTCCAGTTGTAATATTTATTGTTTACCTATTATTAGCTACTAATTTCTGTATCACCATGTACTTAATTTTTTTAAAGGTGGACTAAATTTCCTTAAGAAAACTAGCATAAAAAAACAAGAACTAAAAACAAGTCTTAAGGAAATTACACGAACAAAATATAAACACAGTAGTTTATAGCTGAAGACGAAATAATGTTAAAATCATAAACAAATGAACTAAGTAACCTTGATACATTTAGAATTTCGGAAAGAGGATTTGAAGCCGGAGCAAGAAAGGAGAAGGAACAGTTTACGAGATGTGTTGGTCATTTTGAACTTCAGCGTCTACACCGATTCTTAAAGTTATGTAACCATGAGAAACGGCGTCATCTCTGCTTGATGCGCCCACTAAAACAAAGTATACTTGTCTGTGACAGCACCATTTTCCACGTGGCTCTTGGGTAGATAAAACTGCTGTCAACAAGGGCTAAAGCACCAATAAAACCAGCCTAGGTAAGCAATAAGCCCAAGGTCATGTTTTTGATTGATTAATGACATGCTTTTTGACGTAAACAAAGGCAGAAAAGGTAATAACTTCTCTTACATTTTACCAAGGTATAATGTATGGTACGAACATTCTTCAGATTCAACTCTATTTTGCTCTTTCAAGGAGTAACACAACTGTATTCTTATCAATGTCATATGAAGATACCATATGTTACTAAATGCAGGTTTTAATTTTTAAAAAAATTATTTTGATTTTAGGTAAACACGTAGGTAAGAAGTAAAATAATACAAAAATATTTTTATCCCCTTTGTTTGATGAACCGAACAAAGCCTATCCTTGTTCAAGGCTACTGATAAACGTAGTATCACCAAAGATTCGAATCAGTAACATATGACAAATCTACAAGAAGAGTGAGTCTTAAAAAAAATGTATAATGTTGATAATAAGAAACTTGAGAACAGAACGTCTGGGTAGTAACAAATAAGAACGCACTTTTCACTGCAACGTTATTCCTATTCAAATACGTTTTAATGTATTTGTGTTTCAATGAATATCCTCTGAATAACAAACTTCAGATGAGAGCAAGACGGAAAATTTCACTATGAATGTGTTAAGTGTTTGCAAATACACACACACACACACACACACACATATATATCCAAATATAATAAGAATTCAGGGTTTTGTTCATATATGTGAAGCCACGTATAGCTTCAGTTATAAAATATGTAGGTTAGAGGACACCTCGGTTTTGTAATTCCAAAATCCTTCAAATTAATACCTAAATAACAGGCTATTTTAGGGAAATTCTAACAAATGCTGTCTTTCAAAACTTAAACCTCCTACTTAATAGTTTCATAACTTTGTGCTAAAAATATGAGTTTTTTTTTTATTAGTTTCTTCTCAGAATGCTCTCCAATGGCACAGCGATATCTCTGCGGATTTACAACGCTATAAACCGGGTTTCAATACCTGTAGTAGGCAGAGTACACATGGTCCATTGAATAGCTCTTTGCTTAATTCCAAACAAATAATATTTTCAGAATTATATTATTTAGCGTGAGTTCAAGCTTGTGTAAAAAAAATAATTAAGTATCAAACTGCTCGATCTTGAATAAAGTAAAGGGTTTCACACAGAAAAGTTAGGATATCGTGGCTGCCTGGTCTAACTGAAGATGTTCATATCCTTGTTGTATATAACAAGAATTCAAATCCCTGTTATCACTGGTATAGAATGGTATGCATGAAAGAAAGCTTATCCAAGCCCTATTGTAAAATTATACATGAGTAACCTATAATCGATCCAGCTAGTTTGGTGAAAGATGATATAACTTGAAACTCCAGTCCTTGGCTAAGACTTGTTTTCTGAATAATATATGACAAGGAATGCATCGAGCAAAGCGCATGAGATTCTTCCACGGTCTCGAGTTTCTTCATACGATGATTTATTGAGTAAATGTTTTGTACTTTTAGACTTTTTTACTGTCTCATTTTAAAACCTTGTGTATTAGTAGCGTCGGTGACCTTCAACAACCGCGGTGTTTATCCTTTCATACAAACGTCATTTTAGCCTAAATGTGTAGCATATTCAAATTTTTAAAACTATATAATCAGTCTTATATGATTTGAGTTGGAGCTGCAAGAGTGAACGTGAGAAGCCATAATGTAAACATTTATATTAATTAGCGTTAACGAGTAATTTTACTCAAATTAATGAATGAAGCATTGCTATTTGTAACTGCTGACCAGAGAGAAAAACCAATCAGCAGCACCTACCGTCTATACAGATAGGATGGCTGTCACTATCACTACCAATAACGCACACACATCTAAAAGTGTATGTATGGTCAGTGACATCTCTCAGGCTCAAACCTCAAGCCTTCCGGAACGCACAGCATTAGGCCACTCCTGGCTTATAACTTTAGAGATCTCACATCGTTCGTGACAGTTGAAAATAAATAATCTGTTTTAGCTCTAAAAGAGCATATTGTCATTCGTGAGAAAGAAATGTTTGTATGTTCGCATACTTGTAAGCTAATTATCGATGTTCTTTGGTAGCGCATCTCTGTTCTTTCGGGTTCTTTTTTAACTGTATACACTTATCTAAAGCTTTCCTAAACATTTATTTCTGTATCACAGCGGTACATCCTCGAACTAACAACACTAGAAATCGGTATTTGATATTCGTAGTGAACAGAGCACAGAACAACGTTTCGACCTTCTTAGGTCATCTTCAGGTTAACAAAAACCGTAATGGCCGTCCTCAGATATATTTTTACTTCAAGTGGGTTTCTTGTCATCACGAATAGAGCACAAATAGTCCATCGAGTGCTAACTTCAAGCTGAATTTTTTTAAATGAAATTTTTGTAACGATTTAATATTATATATTTATTTTAATATATATGTTGTTGTTTTCAGTTTAACATATATTTAGAAATGTATGTAACTTATATGGCCCGGCATGGCCAAGCGTGTTGAGGTGTGCGACTCGTAATCTGAGGATCGCGAGTTCGCATTCCCGTCACGCCAAACATGCTCGCCCTTTCAGCCGTGGGGGTGTTATAATGTGACGGTCAATCCTATTCGTTGGTAAAAGAGTAGCCTAAGAGTTGGTGGTGGGTGGTGATGACTAACTGCCTTCCCTCTAGTCCTACACTGCAAAATTAGGAATGGCTGGCACAGATAGCCTTCGTGTAGCTTTGTGCGAAATTTTAAAACAAACAAGTAACTTATATTTCTAAATGCGTATTGCGAAAGCCCCGCCTGTTCTCAAAATTTGTAGAGAATTCTCGAGTGTAAGAGTCAACAATATGCGTTTTACAGTATTGCCAACTGAACTTTCGAAAGCCTCGCCTGATTATTATAAAATGTAGCCATCGCAACATACGGAAAGTGAGTTTCATATTATCGGTTTGCTACAATTGGTATACTATAAGCCTCAGAATCTATAACTGTGATAAACGCTTATTAATCGAGAAAGTGTAGATACTTGACCCGGAACGTTTATAAATTTCGAACATTAGAAAACGCTTAAGTTCAGTGAATTAACTTCGGACGTTAATATTTCTACCGAGGACATTACGTGTCTACATATATGAAAAATTCACGTCTGAGAAACGAGAGGTAGTTTACCCGTTAAATGAACTGTACTGATATCAACATAGAATTAATTCATTCATGGTGAACAATCGATAAACCGTCTAACTCAGTACTGTATGTATGTTTGTAAAACTTTTGTTAATATATATATATCATTATTTGTAATAACGGTTTGCAGCAACCCTTATTATAAATTATATTTTGTTTGTACATTAGAATGTATTTGTGTTAAGAATGAAAATTAGGTATATCAATTTGTTAGCAAATATTATAAATTTGATGCATATTGACATTCAATTAACTTTTAAATTAAACTTTTCAACTATATGAAATTATAATACGTAGCAATTAAAAAGGTTTATTTTGTATCCAGATAGAAAATATACAAGTAGTTCACTAAGGAGAAAGACGAAGTGATAGCAAGATTTAAATCTCAAACATACGTATTAGAGACGGGAAAAAAAAGTATCCAGCTTCATTACGGGCTTTTTCACGTCCTATTGCAGGAGAACGTTGTGTGAGCCATAATTGTCTGCTGCTCATAAATTGTTCTTCATGCAATGGTGAAGAACAGAAAGAGAGAAGAAAAAAAAAGCATAACATTCGCATTCATGTTTACTTCTAATTACCAAGAGATCTGTAAGACCACCTGCTCAAGGCAAGGTCTTGAATTCCTTCGCTTTAAAATGTTCTTTCGTACTACTCAAGGCGTATTTAAATTACAAAAATTAGAGGCTCGTGTTATTCGTACGAGCCTCTGTTAATAATGTAAAGAACAATGAAACCTTTTTTGATATAAAGTTTAATCTCTATAATTTATTTTCTTCTTTATGTTTGCCCCCTATTTCAAGAGGCAATTTATTAACAAAGAACATTATTATTATAATAAAACACCATTAAGATCGAGATGAAGACATCGGGCTTAAGACAGACTGTTATAATTCATGTTAGTAATCGAACGCTTTCCTCTCTAGAAACGTTTACTAAACACTGCTTGGGTTTTCATTTTACGTTTATTTTTTACTTGCTATCATTAAATGTAACTTATTATTTAACAGCTTTGTGATTATCGATTCTACTTAGATGGTTGAATTTTCTGTTTTTACTGGTGTTTTCTGAAACAAAGGATTTTAATTACGTCCCACTACCACCAGATGAAACTTTTCTGATGCCTTTTAATTTTTTAATGTTTTTTATTTCATTAACTATGTAAGCAAGCTAAAGTAATTTTTCTTGACTTTTTTGTTACGTTTCATTTTATTTTTCTGGTCTCTTAATATAACGTATAATTATATAATGAAATATTTTGTAAAATCAACGGCACGTTTTAGCTTTTATATCGGTACTGTCAACGATTACACATGCTACTTGAAGAATTTAAAACAAGCCCAGTAAATATAATGATACCAGCTTATAAGAACACATTAACACAACTCTGCTATAAGCCTAGAATACTTCATAATATATTAATAATAAAAAGTTAAAAATAATTTAAAAGTGTTTATATTTAGAGGAAATTAGAGTGGCCGTACAACATTGAAAAGAGTAAACTGCAGTGTAAGAACAGGTTAAATGTAATATTTCATACCACGTCTTATGATATGCATTTTCCTTTGTTAGCTTGTTAATGAAACTATACATTATTCAAGTTAATTACGAGCTCTCTCTAAACGAATGAAAAATTTTTTTAAAGTTTTTGAAATGGCTCCATAGCTTTCACGCATACCACCTTCCATCCTATGAAAAGAAAAACCCGAAAATAATATGTATTATCAGATCAAAGAAATACACACAAAGAAACACATAAATGCATATTTTTATGTTTGACATATGTTCGTGGTCCTTAAAGCATTTTTAGATGTTTATGTTTTTAATGGTTGAAGTTTTCGAGAACACTTTATCTTTTTTATAAGTGTACCACAGATGTTAAATAAACTGTAGGAATCACGCGCTTGACAAGAAGTAAAGACTTCTGATGTGATACTTACACGTTTTCTTTCGGCCTTGTGTACAAACGTGAGTTAGAGGAACAGCGCAGTTTGTGTAAAAATACCCGAGTAATGTTTGGTTTGGTTTGAATTTCGCGCAAAGCTACACGAGGGCTTTCTGCGCTAGTCGTCCCTAATTTAGTAGTCTAAGACTAGAGGAAAAGCAGCTAGTCATCACCGCCAACTCTTTTACCGAAGAGTGGTATTGACCGTCACATTATAACATAGCAGTAAGTAATAATAGACCTCACATAGCTTCATTTAGTGCATTTTTCAATCAAATATACAAACATATTTGGGTGTATTATTCAGTAGTAATGTCATTGCAGACATGATTTAACTCTACCTGTAATTTAAAGCGTCCCCTTATGCCTCGTAAATTCAAAATAGCCCCCTTTGTTTAGATATACTTAGACAAACTGTTTTTGTCTTGAATGAGTTCATCTCGGGAAATATGAAAGGAAAATAATGATAATTTAAAATCCAAACTGTAAAACACTATTTTTTTGCTCTCTCCAAGAGTTCTTATAACAAAATACAAAATTGAAACAAGTCAAGTTAGATTACTAACTGATGTCTTTATAAAGTCAGCTTATTGACTTTCCCTGAGCAGTTAATAAACTTGATCTGCACATCAATATTTTAATTTATGTATTGATTCGTTTTTCTCATGCTTATAGCAAAAGCTTTCAGTTACACCTTGTAAAAAAGCTGTTGTAGCACAAGTGTTGTCTGGGATCTTTTTACCGTAGACAATCGAGCCCTGGATTTTAACGTTGCAAGATTGTAAAATTACCCCTGGCCCACCAGTAGACATGTACAAACTTGACATTTTATGAGTACTAAATATTCCTTAACTTCATATTTTATAATACCGTGACATGGGTAACATGAAACTATTTTTGACGACAAACATATTGTAAGAAACAAGAAGCTTTGCTAGGTAAATTTGAGATCTAAAACACAGACGAAGTTTTAAAAAAATACAATTTTATCTTTCAAACACACATACTAAATGTATTTATATACGTAAGCCTGTTATTGTTCAAAATCTCGTACGTCGTGCATAATTTCTGACCCAAGTACTTGTTTCGTTTTTAGGTTCTAATCCCGCTTGGCCTTAATTTTCACGTCAGCAAAAAACAGTTATGTTTCACAGTACTTATATCCCACTACAAGTTAATTCCATTTACACTGTCATAAACTAAGTAGAAGAAGCGTGATACAATTTGTTTTTAGCCCAGCATCAGACAATGAAAGTTTATTATGTACTTAGTTTCTAAAAATAAACAAAATATGCTACATTTAAGAAACATTTTATGGTACAAGGTACAATGTGGTATTATTAAGTGTATCCTAGGTTTTGGAGGTGAATGAAGACGTAGGATCTACATTGCGGTGAGAATACACCGTCTATCAGTCTTAACCTCCAATTCGCTGGTCTCACATAATAAAAACACAATCAGACTAGAAATTAGGAAAGCGAGATGTGGGTGCTCAAGCCCACAACGTCCTACATCTATATCACCTTTCACTGCCTGCAGACAGTTGTAGGAAGGTGACTGATCTCCTAAATTAAAATAATAATAAGAAAAAGATTGATTTTAAAAATGCAACGTATTTTGTTTATTTTTTTAATTTTAATATGTTTTGTTTTGGCTTTTAAAAAATTATGGCGCACCCCGCTAGTACAGCGGTAAGTCTACGGATTTACAACACTGAAATTAGGAGTTCGATTCTCCTCGGTGGGGTCAGCAGGGAGCTTGATGTGACTTTGCTACGAAAAACACACACAAGTTATGGTTATAATATAATTAATCAGAGGTTGGGATTTGCTGTTTCTAACGCAATTCTTCTTCATGATTTTGTTTACTTATTTAACTTCATTTAAATGTATTTATTTAATTTCTCTAATATATATATATATGTAACAGTAATGAAATAATTATAGATGTAATACACATACAGAGATCACAACCAACCAGTTATGGTGATTAGCCCCCCAGTGGCTCAGCGGTATGTCTGCAGACTTACACGCTAAAATCCGGGTTTCGATACCCGTGGTGGGTAGAGCACAGATAGCCCATTGTGTAGCTTTGTGCTTAATTCAAAACAACAACAACAACAACAACAACAATGGTGATTATATTGATTTATCACAGAAAATGTTAGAGAACATTGAATAAGTATTAGAACGTACAATTATTTTCACGAAAGCTCTTTGCTTCATGTAAATGTTACACTTTGTTTTTGTTCTGCTACACAATCCATCAATGTATGATTCTGAGATAACATTTGAAATGCCTTCTGCTACTTTCCACTGTTCAGCTAAGATATTTGTTTATATTTTCAATCTTCACACAAAACCATACAGTCTCAATAATTTATATGCTGGTACTTTGTGCAAGTCAAGTCATGGCTCTATGTTTTCCACCAGTCTCTTTACTGTGTGCTTGAAGTCATTAACTTATTAGAAGGTGAAACCCTGCCAGGTAGATACTGTACCTGAGAGTAACTGTAAACTTGTTATGACTCTTGTGGATGGTATATGTTAAATGTAACATTGTTTTCCTCTTTATGGTTCAATTCTCATTTCAATCTCTTGGTTTGATTACCTGTTTTAAGCAGCAGTTTTAGTGCAACCACAAATATATTAAGACCACTATCTGTGCTAATCTATATCTTACAATTATTTAGCTAACATTGACAACAGTATTTATAGTACGGTAGTTGGTGAGATCTGTAATTGACGTCATCTGTCTTGTAAAGAACACACTCTGAGATACTTTGCGTAATTATTGAAGAGTTTCGATTTTCTACATTAACTTTTCGCTTTGCTGCAATGATCAGTGTCATTAAATGGACCTGGAAGGGTCAGGTGCTACTTAAACCTCTTCTTCAACAGTTCCACTTTCAAATTACCCTCTTCAAAACTTTCCATTTTGTTTATTAATGAAACACGGAGTCATGTCAACATTTTTCGCACATAGAATTCTCATAACCAAATCAAACTTTGATTTTTTACATGTTTATCATGTGTTATTTCAATGGCCACAGTACTACTACTACTGGATATAGTATGATAACTTATAATTTTAAGGCTATATATTGGTGTGGTACTT
Organism: Carcinoscorpius rotundicauda; assembly: GCA_011833715.1. Taxonomy (NCBI): domain Eukaryota; kingdom Metazoa; phylum Arthropoda; class Merostomata; order Xiphosura; family Limulidae; genus Carcinoscorpius; species Carcinoscorpius rotundicauda. The sequence goes on along the minus strand of CM022399.1, from coordinate 50,609,924 downwards.
TCTCACTGGTCGGATGACAACCAATCACACTTTAATCTGTCAGAACGTGAAAGTAATATAGTGCACACAATAAAGGAGTGGAAATCCAACAGTGTTTACCTTTTGCACCCTTTCTTTATACAACGGTCTCCATGTCTACTTCCAACACTAGATATTTTTTAAATTGTTAGTTTCATTTTATTTATTAATAAAATTCAACGAATCTGTGTGTATGTTAAAGCAGAATAGGGAAACAGGAATATAAATATCGAGTATAATACGTTAATAAAGGCATAATAATATCGGCAGTTTTCATTTTATTTTTTACAAGTATATTTTATTTTGTGTTTAGTGTATTAAAATACGACGCACCAAGCAATGGCGTATTTAGATAGAGACAGGATGGGCCCGTGGTCTTAATGGGGGCCCATTGATAATTATACGGGATGTATGACCCACAAAAATTGTCAGCCTCTGGGCCCACACAACCTTAAATCCGCCACTGATACCAAGTTATATAAAATGTTATCTGGTAAAACAATTTAGAACATTCGAACACGACGTGTAAGGTTATGTAAAATGTTATCTGGTAAAATAACAAGGGTAGTATTTAAACGATTAATCTAAAAATAATAACGCAGGAACATCTCTTACATTTAATTGGTCATCTGATTTAACATTTAATATATACAATGTCTTTAACATTTACATCGATCGTCTACAACTGAGTTTTTCTAATTCTTCATCCAGTTTCTAGTCAAAGCATGCCGCATTATTTCAGTGACAAGAAAAACAATTCGTATGTATCTATTTTTAAAGGTATTGTAGAAAGAAAAAAGAAAATATTAATTAAATTTTAAGACCTCTTAAACTGGTTTCATAAAAGGAAATATAAATAAAATGGTTCACAATAAAAAGAGGGAGACAAATACCTTACTGCTTTAAACAACCCTCACAAAAATAAATTACAATACCCAGATTAGGTAACAATAGAAAAAAAGGTTCTGCACGGCCAGGTGGTAAGGATGCTCGACTCAAAATCTGAGGGTCATAGGCTCGATTCCTCGTTAAACCAAAGATGCTCGCCCTTTCAGCTGTATGGACGTTATAACGTTGCGGTCAATCCTACTATTGCTTGGTATAAGAGTAGCCCAAGAGTTGGCAGTGAGTGGTGATGACAAGTTGCCTTCCCTCTAGTCTCACACTGTTAAATTAAGGACGATTAGTGCAGACAGTCCTCGTGTAGCTTTGTATGATATTCAAAAAACAATAACAACGGTTAAAAATCACTTAAGGTAAGCCTAACGCAAAAAATACTGTGTAGTAAAACAAAAAAATAGTACGAAGTACATTTCCCCCAAGTAAAATATATGTAAAAACACAGAAACTTAAAAATTTATTCCTTACCAGTTTCGAATTTAATGTAGATTATCAGAATAAATAGTATGTATAAAGTTGTGTTCTTTCTGGTAACGTTTTATGTTATAAAAAATATTTTTTATGTTATTATTGTTCGGGGTTTTTCTGTTGTTTAAAATTCTCTTCTCTGTTTTAGTGTTGTTCGAATTTTATGCTGTACAAAATTCTCTTCTCTATGCTAGTGTTGTTTAAGGTTTTATGATGTATGAGGTTTTCTTTGTCAGTGTTCTTCAAAGTTTTATGACGCATGAGTTTCTCTATGTTAGTGTTGTTCGAGGTTTTATGATGTATGAGTTTTTCTATTTTAATGTTGTTCAAGGTTTTATGATGTATGAGTTTCTCTATGTTAGTGTTGTTCGAGGTTTTATGATGTATGAGGTTTTCTTTGTCAGTGTTCTTCAAAGTTTTATGACGCATGAGTTTCTCTATGTTAGTGTTGTTCGAGGTTTTATGATGTATGAGTTTCTCTATTTTAATGTTGTTCAAGGTTTTATGATGTATGAGTTTCTCTATTTTAATGTTGTTCAAGGTGTTATGATGTATGAGTTTCTCTATTTTAATGTTGTTCAAGGTTTTATGATGTATGAGTTTCTCTATTTTAATGTTGTTCAAGGTGTTATGATGTATGAGTTTCTCTATTTTAATGTTGTTCAAGGTGTTATGATGTATGAGGTTTTCTGTGTTAGTGTTCTTCAAAGTTTTATGACGCATGAGTTTCTCTATGTTAGTGTTGTTCGAGGTTTTATGATGTATGAGTTTCTCTATTTTAATGTTGTTCAAGGTTTTATGATGTATGAGTTTCTCTATTTTAATGTTGTTCAAGGTGTTATGATGTATGAGTTTCTCTATTTTAATGTTGTTCAAGGTGTTATGATGTATGAGTTTCTCTATTTTAATGTTGTTCAAGGTGTTATGATGTATGAGTTTCTCTATTTTAATGTTGTTCAAGGTGTTATGATGTATGAGTTTCTCTATTTTAATGTTGTTCAAGGTGTTATGATGTATGAGGTTTTCTGTGTTAGTGTTCTTCAAAGTTTTATGATGTATGCGTTACAGGCCCCGCGATAGAACAAGGACTTTTCTCACGGTTGACCCTTGACTTTATGCTGCTGATTACAGCTATCACTGTTATTTCATAAAGAATCAACCCTACTAGACTAGTTAACTCATTACAGTTGTAACGTTTGTCCAATGGTAGCGAACTGGCACGCGATCAATTATCAAATCTGACGCATTCTCAGTTTCTACAGGCTTTTACGTGCACTGAGTTAAAGTCTGCTTTTCAGACTCTAAACAGTCCCGAGAAAAAGAATTTTCAAAATTTCACTCACTCTGTAATTTTTCACAGAGCACCATTGTACATGAAAAGAACTCAACTTTTAACATAAGAAGAAGCCATCGGAAACCATGTAATCATTGTTCATTGTTGTTGAGTTATTATGACTTTCCCCAGGCTTTTATGTTATGCACTTTTGTTTGTTTGTTTTTGAATTTCGCACAAAGCTACTCGAGGGCTATCTGTGCTAGCCGTCCCTAATTTAGTAGTGTAAGACTAGAGGGAAGGCAGCTAGTTATCACCACCCACCGCCAACTCTTGGGCTACTCTTTTACCAACGAATAGTGGGATTGACCGTAACATTATAACGCCCCCACGGCTGGGAGGGCGAGCATATTTGGCGCGACTCAGGCGCGAACCCACGACCCTCAGATTACGAAGCGCATGCTTTAACGCGCTAGGTCATGCCAGGCCCATGTTATGCACTTTGAAGGTATATCGAATTAAATATCGAAGCATTATATGTTATGCAATATTTTATTTTAATATGTTTTAACGTTAACTATTTCAGATTTCACTACTCTTAGTCCCGTATTCATAATTTTTCACAGGACCCCCCCACCTATCTAAAGTCGCTCCTGTTTTTATTAAACGTGTGCGTTTTCGGGTGATAATGTATTTGCTTTATACACATATATATATTATAAGAAGTATTGCTAAATAGCAAATCACGAGTTTTGTATTATGTTACATTGCTATGAGAGATGAGAGAAAATATTTTCCAAAAACTCAAGTGTGACTCGTTTATATTTGTGTTTTCTTGCTTATGACTTGAATTCTAGTAACAAAGTAGATGTATGAAACATACGTACATGATTTTTATGCTGCTATTATATCATTAAGCATAATGATGTGAAGACGGTCCTTTTTTCGTTTAATAAATAATAATTTCACGAGTATATATATATATATATACACACACACACACACACGTGTGTGTGTGTATTTATTACTTGTAGACACACATGTAATGATCCACTAAGTAAAGTGGAAAGAACCGTTAAAACAAGTTAAATGATAGCTTTTTCAAATGTTAGTCCAAATTCTCATGCTTTCCTTAAGCAACTTCATTAGTACAAGGCAACGAACGCTCTCTTTATTTTCCGCTATTTAAAGAAGCAGTTTTCTTCAAATGAGTGCTCTACCCATAACTTTACGAGTACGTTTATTATTAAAAAGTATGTAATAAACAAAACGGAACATGACTTATTTTCTCCTTGAGTGCCGAGACTGACATCTATATTAGTGTAGATACATAATTTGTGGTTTCTATTTTCATGCTAGTCTAAAGTATAATACTTCAGTAGCACTAAGAAAAATACCTCGACTGATATAATCGTATGTGAGAGATCTAATGACATGGTACCAATGAGAAACAACGATTTAACAGTAGTGGTTGAGACAAATAGCCAACTACGGTTAGCCTTTTAATCGAAGTGATTTCAAGAAACAACAACATATTGGATATATGTAATTACATATGCTTATCGTTATAAGTAAATTATACAGGAGACGCTGGCGTCATATGCTTCTCTACGAAACATCACAATATTCCGCTTCTTTCAAAATCTCTGGAGGGTATAATTTTCTTTCTAATTTTTTTATAAAGGTCGCACATGATTGGTCGATCTGAAACAGAGCTCTTGTTTTTAACACAACAGCTTCCACTGTTACACACAGGAAGAATAAAATACAGCTGTAAAATAACTATCAAAAATATTTTCTTTTAGGGTTTAAAACTAGTCCTTGAAAGTTGCATATATGTATGTATATCATGAGATTTAATGTCTGAAGACACCTAAGTCTGCCTGTCCAACAGTTAAAAACCGTAGTATTTTCTCATTAGTGAATAAAAGACGTGCTTTCAAGAGCTAAAGACAGAAGGAATATATTCAATTATAGTTTATTATTTACAATTCTTTAATACATCCGCTACTGAAGATAGACGGAGGTTATGTTTCACCCTGTGAGTGTGTTTGTCATTAGAATTTCTATAAAACTGCTGAATAGACTTAGACGACAGATGGTACACATTTGGACTATGATCCAATTTAAAGGTGTTAGTTTATGGAGGGTCCAGGTCAAGAAAATCCATAAATCCCTGTCTCTTAACATGAGGACAAATTTTTATAACTCGATCAAAATTGAAACTTGGTGAACATTTATAAAATATTATTCCTCATTGTCCTGCCAAATAAAATGTCCATATCTATTGATAAGGACGGGCAAACGGACACAATCTTATATATATTTTTAGAGTCAGCCATGATAAACACTGTGTGCTGAAAGTGTTTGCTGTACTGAGTGTTCCTCTAGTTACATTTGTTTTCATCAGGTACATGAAAAGATAGAAGTGTTCCAATCAATTTGTATTATCATAAGTATTAACAAAAATCCAAAGTTATTCTGTTCTTTATGCATGAGATAAGCAGTTTTCTAACACTCTTAGAATGAAGCATTAGTTAATACTTATTATTACACTATAATTTTGCATTTCAGTATATTTTGAAATGATCATAATATTGATTAAGACCCACGTAATTTTGAAATATTTGAATGACATTATACACGATAATGTAATATTAACTTCGGCATAGTTTGACATATGATAAATTATAAAAATGTTATATGTGCATCATCTTTTAGGAAAGGTAAACATCAAGCCCCCAGTGGCTCAGCGGTATGTCTGCGGACTTACAACGCTAAAAACCAGATTTCGATACTCATGGTGGGCAGAGCACTGATAACCCATTGTGTAACTTTGTGCTTAATTCAAAACAACAAGAGCAAACATCAAAACCAGCTACTACTCCACAGCAAGCTTATAAATTACAAGTGCTTATACCCAGACAGTTGCTGTAATTTGCACACATTTTGCATAACAATAAACTATTTGGTATTTATGGATCCTTTTTAACCAGAGTTGCCACTGAGTTACAATCGTCTATAGACCGAGTTTCTTATTTTAACTACCTCTTACATAACGATTTAATGTCTGTAACCATAGATCTACAGTTTGAAGTATCGCACAATGGCTAAGTAATCCTCATTTAAAGTAGGCTCAAACTGATGAATAATAATAGTCACCTTGATTTGAAGTGTCCATTCGTAATGAAGTCTTGTTAATATTTTGAAATCTGTTTTTATCGCTATATCATATTTCTTCAATGCATATTTTTCTTACGCTAGAGTTTGATGGTATATTTGATTGTCGGTGTATTTGTATGCACAAATTCAGCTTTCTTATGGTAGTACCGATATAAATACATCGATGACACTCAAAAGGCCTGGATAGATAACATTAAACATGAAAAATTAAGTTCAAACACAGATGTTTAAAATAGTTTTATTAAAATCAATTGCTTAAAAACTTGTCACACTTTTTGAAACAGTTTAGTGTCTTCCTCACTAACGTCGAAATATTTCGCAGAAGTAAATATAGTTATGATACAGCTTCAGAAGAATCAGAAATTAAATAACTCAGAATTATATTAAAACGTGTGTGACTAAACGTAAAATTCAAAGTATTCGTTGAACTTAAACCAGTTTTGAAGAATTGGTATTTTGAATCTTACCAGTGAAATTACACCAATAAGGGTAATCAAGGAGAAAAAAGTGCAAAAGAAATAAGATATGCTTCCCTACAAATATTGTGGCAAAACAGCTACAAGGACTAAAAAGCCAGTCACAAAATAACCACAGGGAAACAGAATTCTGAAGAATGATCAGATGGTCAACGATACTTCTATTCTCACAAAGTCCGGTTTACTGTGAAAATAAATAACCATAAATTAAAAGCACCAATATTAATGAGAGATAATTATATATGCTCTATAATTTCAGTAGAAAAAGAAATATACTGATATGACGATAAAAGAGAAACTTATTTTCATCATTTGAAAATACGAACTGTGTTAAAATGCTTCCACTCAGAAGAGCGAATGCTACACGCTCAGCTCATTCAACTTTCATCATATAAATACAAAACTACATCTCTGGTGAAAGCAATAAAATATGTTAATATGGCGTAAGTAACCATAATCATTCTTAGAAGAAGTAGATATGGCTCATTAACAAAGAGCAAAATGCTGCTCTGGTTCAGAAAATAAAACATTAAAGGGTTTCATAGAGATTTCAAAACGTCAGTTACAGTTAGAAATAGTCACCTGAAATTTAGGGAATGAAGAATACTATAGAAATCTTCACAATGATTAACTATATGTGAAGAGTATGATATTTATGCTTTCAAATGTGCACAAGATGAGCATCATAAAAATCTTTAAAGTGCTTTCAGTTAAAAAAGAGAGGACAATATTTGGATAAGAAAGAGCAAACCTATCTTACACAATGTTCTGTTCCATCTCAACATGTATGCGTGAGACTATGCTTTGATGAACAGAAATATCTACAAAATAGCTTAGGAGAAATTTCAACTTAAAGTCCTGCAAGGGTTAAAATGAGACAACGATAAGTTTATGGGCTTAAAATGTTAAAATCCGAAATTAAAACGACCGTGGCGGACACAGCATGTAGCACAATGTGACTATTGTAACAATACAAACAAACTTAAAATGTAGAGCCAAATAAAGGTGGCATTTTTTATCCTACCAAGAAGCTAGTAAATGAAATCTTATTATGTTAGATTCTCGGAGAAACTTGAAAATACAAGTTTAGCAAGAATAACAACAAAATGTAAAAGAAAAAACAAAAGTTTGATATGGTTTCGAGCATAATAAGACAGGACACTCAAGCCTAGTTGGTTATCTATTTGGTTCAAATCCCCGTCGCACGAAACATGCTCGCTCTTTCAGCCGTGGAAACATTATAATGTGACGTTCAATCACATTTACCACTATGCGTTGGTAAAAAAGTATTTCAAGAGCTGGCGGTGGGTGGTGATGATTAGCTACCTTCCCTCTAGTCTTACACTGCTAAATTAGAGATTATTAGTGCAGATAGCTCTCGTGTAGCTTTGCGCAATTTTTTCTCCTTTGTCACAAACGAGTTTTTATTTCACCAGTCAAATGAAGGATATTCCAGTTAATGTTTAAATAAAGCAAGTCAAAACTGAAAAAAAATGGTTAGAAATCAGTAAAACAAAACTTTCAATTATATAAAAAGTTAAAAACAAGAACAAGTTGCTTAGCATCATTTACAATGATATTGTCGAATGTAAAAGATACAAAGTACAAGTAAATAAGTTAAACAGTACAGAACCACATTAAGAAACATAGAATGAAAATTAGAATGTCTAAAATGCTGCCACTTATGAACAAAAAGTAACAAAAAAAGAAAAAATATATCTGGTTGTTAGCCAAATGTTACATGGTTGACTATTATCCCGTAAGAAAGGCTGGTGAGTTAAAGAATAACTCTCTTGTGATATCATATGACGTTTCCATGTTCAAGTCTTAATTAGGTATCGTTGGCAGTTCTTAGCCTACAAAAGCCACATTGGATGTTGGGAAAAATTTAGTTCAAAGAAACAGGTAAAATGAGAATTAATTATCTCATTTCAAAAGCCAACAATCTGTTATTGAAGGGACTCAAGTATTTTTTTTCCATAGAGTTAGTTAGTTTGTTTATTTTAAATTTCGTGCAAAACTACACGAGGGCTATCTGCGCTAGCCATCCCTAATTTAGCAGTGTAAGACAGCTAATGATCACCACCCATCGCCAACTCTTGGGCTGTTCTTTTATCAACGAATAGTAGGATTGACTATCACATTATGGCGTACAATATGTGAAAGAGCTAGCATGTTTGGTGTGGCGGAGAATCTAGCCCTCGTCCCTCTAATTACCAGCCCTAACCACCTGGCCATTTTTGGCCTCTGGATTTGGAAATAGATTGATAATAAATTGACTCCATGGTTCCAAAAATGTACTCGCCTACAAGATTAAGATTAAAAGTAAAATAAAAGAGAAAGTGGAAGAAAACTTTGACATAGCGTGTCATAATGAATATCATCCAAGGAATGCATTGTCACTAAACATAATTTCAATTCCATGGGGGGCTTTGACCCTGCTAGCAAATCAAACACTTAAAACAATGTCCTCAGCCCATACCTTAATAGCCAAATATTCGGAAGAACAAATGAGGGAATTAAAATGCTAAAGAAAAACATGTCCTAAAAGTTAGTTAGCAGTTACTAGCACTTCAACTACTATCTGATCATCAGCCTGCCAAACTGAAAGAGGATGAGATATATACTACTTTGTCACCTAGTCCACTACTAGGAAGTATATATCTTAGAACTGGTGGAAGAACAAAGGTTAGAAATTAATTTAATATACGAGTCTATTTCACTGTACCTTCTGAAACAATGAGCAAGTAGTCTAGACTTTTCAAATGCAATGAGATTGAAAAGACTATTGTACTTGAAACAAATATTCTGGCTTGGCAGGCCTTCTAGCAGGCACAGTTTTACTAAGTTAAGTCAAGATTTTATTTAAAAAGTTAAAAATAGAACAACAATACAATCAGTCAAGGCCTGAAAAGCACATCCACAACACTAGTATTAAAATAGACTATACTCTACTGAGTGTGTATACTCAGTAATTTCAAAAACTGGTATTTTGACTATAAAATGGTCCCGCGGAAAAGACCCATTCAACGGAACCCAGATGCTTAGTGGTTCTGCATACTGTCAAGGAACCATGAGGTAAAATAACCCTGTGAGAGGACTCAGCTATAAATCTAATAAAGATTATTGATAGAGTGATAAAAAATATACATTACATAATTCATGATGACGAGAAACCCTCTTGAAACAAAATTCTTAATATGGCTAGTTGCAAACTCTCTTTGTTAACCTGAAGATGACCTAAGACGGTCGAAATGTTGTTCTATACTTTATTCTAATTAAAGTTTTAATTTGGCATCTTTAAGAACATAACACATTTAAAATATCCTGCCTTGACATTAGTATGAGGCTGTGGTTAGTGAAATGTAAGAAAAAAGCTCTGATTTGTTCCAATATCCCATTCTCATGAGTACCACACTTTAGTCGTATAGCTCAGAAAAAATTTCCTCCTCTGAGATATTAAGAAGTTTGAAAACTAATGCTCTGAAGGAGTGTAAGGTGTTATAAGAGCAAAATCAATGGGAATTCTTCCAAAGGTATAAGAAACCAAAGACATTTAATGTTCTTACGCTCAGTACAGGTTCTCTGAGAAAAGTTTTAACAGATCAACAAGCTCATTTAAAATTTTCTAGCAGGAGAATGGCGACATTTTGCTCAGAGATTTCTCAGATAATGCATGGATAATGAGAAGATAAAATATACTTGACTTCTTATTAAGAAGGTTTTATGAGGGAGAACAGGAAAAATAGTTGTGAAGTCCTGAATGGTATTTTGGAAGTTAAAGATCAAAGTTGAATAAGAGTTTGTACTTATTGACTTCATTCCCCTACAGAAGGACATTGAAATGACTTGAAGGTTTTCATGGACACAATATCTGAGTACATCAACAAACTGTGAAGAAGTCTAATTAAGTGTTCAGTTGATCCTACCTCCCTAATGACCAGATGATTGTCCCTAAAGGAACAACTGAACAATCACCTGTCTTCGGTAACACAAGGCCAGGCGGCATGCAATGTCAAATAAACCATCACACAACTACCAAAATCCTCTCTTCTCCATTATGTTTCACCCTGCATAATGAAATAATGGGTGAATATCTCATTCTCAGGGTAAATGAGCTGCACAAGTAGAACCACCCATTGGAGGTCCCCACTATAAATAGGAATCCAATTGAGGGGGAAAAAGTAAAGGAAACCAGACTAAATTTATTTGAAAAACCTAACATTCAATATGCTGAATTATTGGGAAAAACTTGAAACTTTTTAAGAAGGAAATTCATCAATCGGCAGAATAAGGTTGTATTTATGAATAAATTACTTACTATCCTGAACATTTGTATTCACGTGATAACTTGAAACAAGTGCATTGAAATATCATTACAAATTAACTTAAGAGCATTTTTATATGCAAAAACGGCTCGTTTGGGTTCAGAAAATATTTTAAATAGAAGAGCGAACAGCGTTTCGACCTTCTTCGGTCATCGTCAGGTTCACAAAAAAAGAGGTAACTGACCGGAAGCTGACCACATGTTTGGAAGGGGTTGTGTAACTGAGTGTCGCAATGTAGAGGGCGGGATTAGATGTTTGAATATATAGAAAAATGGAAACCAGATTCAAAGAACATAAAAAGTCACCTTCACACGTTTTCGAACACTGCAAGTCAAATGGACACAACATAACCATAGAAAACACTAAAATACTAAATAAAGAAACAAACATAAACGAACGCAAAATTAAAGAAGCCTTACTTATACAACAACTTAAACCCAAAATAAAGCAATATAAAGGAACGCCATTATACCTATATTAATATTATAGATAAAATTATATATTCAAACACCTAACCCCGCCCTCTACATTGCGACACTCAGTTACACAACCCCTTCCAAACATGTGGTCAGCTTCCGGTCAGTTACCTCTTTTTTTGTGAACCTGACGACGACCGAAGAAGGTCGAAACGTTGTTCGCTCTTCTATTTAAAATATTTTCTGAACCCAAACGAGCCGTTTTTGCATAAAAAATTCTCAACAAGTGGGTTTCTCGACATCACTGATTGTAACTTAAAAGCAATTGCTGATTGAAAAAAAAGTATCACACTAGTTGTATGGGTGCTATAAAATAACAGCTTGAGAATAATGAATAACAACATTAACATACTATGAATGTTTAAGACAAGAAACACCTTCAATACCAATATAATAGTAGCAGATACCATTAGCAGTCAAAAAGTGCAATTACCATACCCAGCATCAGCGTGATCACTAAGATGTAAATAGCCAGTATGCAACAAGAAATTAGTATTCTAATGATCCAGAGAAGGTGTTTGCTGGTGTATTTTTAATTCTAAGGATCAATAGAATAGGTGTTTCCAGGTGTATTTTTAATACATTTGATGTATCAGTTGTTTGGACGCGAGAGCAGTAATTCAACGTCTCAGTGAGAAATTAAAAAGAGGATGTCCAAGCTCAAAAATGCAAGGTTCGAGTTAATCTGAATAGAACTATCACTGAAACCTAAGTAAGCTAACAAAAATAGGTGCACCTTGGTTAAAACACAAGGTACAGGGAGGAAAGACTTGTCCAACACTTCTACATAGATGTTGATCAGAGACGAGTAAGAAATTTACTGAAACAAATGAACATACTTAGAAAGTTTGTTCCATCTTATTCTATTTTCTGCCATCCATTGACGTTTAAAATCACTTGTCTTTGAACTAAGGAGTCTGGAGTCTCCATTTCTTCGATAAGCATAATAAAAAAAAGTATGACGCATAGACACACTACAAGATATATACTACGCCAGATCGTAGACCAAGAAATTCAAGTGTCAAATAACTGGGTTAATTTCTGTTCCTAAAGTTAGTTAGGGCTTGGGAAAAACAACAAAAATAATTTAAATTCTGAAAGATAAAACCCAGGAGAAAACGAAGCAAATGTCTACTTACATTGATCTAATTCACTACCTCATTAAAACATAAAACACTTTTAAATAAACTAGAACGTATCCCAATTTAACTGAAACTCAAATATTAAGAGAGACATTTGCAAGCTGGCGCCTTATATTTCACTTTAAAAATGGTTTTCTATCGAAATTTGGGTTGAACATCATTTTATCTGAATTTGTAAAAAGTGAACTTTGGTAATTTCGGGCAATTTTTTTAGAAAACATTAATGGTCTGAAAACAGATGTACTAAAGTCAAAGATAATTTGAGCGCGCAGCAGATTCGCTCTTTAGGGTATTGATTTTTCTGTTTAAAAATCTGAATATCACTGTGTTAAGTGGTTCGAGTGAATAGGCATGTAACACTAACATTTTTGGCATTTTGTAGTTCATTTTGTAATTTATCTAGAAATGTGATAGTTTATAAGAATGATGCGCAAAACTTTATATGATTTCTTTTTTTAAGTTTGAGCAGGGTTTCCAAAACTCCTCCTAAAACATTGCGCATCCTGACTAAGCTCATTCCTCCATTCAGCAGTCCGGCATGGCCAGTTGGGTTAAGGCGTTCGACTCGTAATACGATGGTTGCGGGTTCGAATCCCGGTCGCACCAAACATGCTCGCCCTTTCATCCATGGAGGTCAATCCTACTATTAGTTGGTATAAGAGTAGCCCAAGAGTTGGCGGTGGGTGGTTATCACTAGCTGTCTTCCCTCTAGTCCATTGGTTCCCAAACTGAGAGTAATTTAAAAATTTATCGGGGGTAATGGAGGAGTGACAGAAAAAAGTTAAAATTCTGAAAATCAAGAAAACATTGAGGTAGCGGGTATTAGGATTAATGTTAACTTAGTCTTAGTATGTAAAGTTGTAAATTAAACCTATTTTAAGTATGTAATAAAGTTAAACCAAATAACAATAAACATCAAAAACTAATATACAGAAGTAGAAAAGAAAAAATATGTATCTAAGTGTGTGGTAACCTAAAAGTATTTTGACAAGTATGCATCAGAACACAAGTCACTCAGTAACCCTGATGACTCAACGACGTGTCCAGTACGCGTCACTCACTGCCTGAGGTTGCCTCTATTTCACACTATCAGTTTCTATGTGAGCATCAGCCGAGGTAGACAAAACCTGGTATGTATGTGTAATGCCTTGTGCAGTATAGTTAGTGTTTACCTACTCTTACATCATTCCTATGCTGAATAAGCTCTTTTAATGCTATCTAGAATTCCATGAAAAAATAAATAATAAGTTCAAATTGTTCACACTTTTTTATGCACTTTTTCTTTTTCTGCAGATTAAACAGTAAAATGTCTAAAAAGCGCACCTACTCTGACGCCTTTCTTCGCTATGGCTTTATGAATTTACCTTCTGGTGAAGAGGATCGGCCACAATGTGTAGTATGTCACAAAGTGTTGACAAATGAAAGCCTCAAGCCATCAAAACTCTCAGCTCACCTCCAGAAGTGAGGATCAGGCTTATTTTCAGCGCCGGGCTGTAGCACTGAAGAATATCCAGTTCGGTTCATCTGTAATTCAAGCCCAAAAGCTTCAAGCTGCGGTCGAAGCATCTTACTTTGTTGCATATAAAGTTGCCGAACAACAAAAATGCCACACCATTGCAGAGAATCTGATTATGCCTTGTGCATACGAGATGGTAAGCAAGGTATGTGGGGAGGATCAAGCGAAGAAACTGAGTGTCATATCTCTATCAAACAACACAATCCGCCGACGAGTCGATGACATGGCATCAGATATTCTGTCCCAAGTTACAACAGAGATCAAGGAAAGCTCATATAGCAAATTCTCCTTGCAATATGATGAATCGTGTGACGTAGCCAGTTATGCTATTCTCCTTGGGTTCGTTCGTTACGTCCACCAGGACAAGATCAAAGAAGAGTTCCTATTATGCAAAGATCTGCTGACAACCACGAAGGGAGAAGATATCTTCAATATCATCAACAGTTTCTTTACCACGAATGGATTGGATTGGAAGAGCGTTCAATAGGTTGGGAGAGATGTTTATATAAAGTCTAGATTAGTATAAATACATTGAATTACATGGCATATAGTCATATAGTTTTATTTAATGTACAAATAGCTGTAGTGTAGCTAATATTTTATGCATAATTCACAAAAAAGTATCGTGCCTGTCGTACTGAAATACTAAAGTACCAAAATAAATTATATTAAATTAAAACCATATAATTATAACGCAAAAGATAAGTAAGAATGACTAACTGACGCAATTTATAATAGTTTTTCTTTTTTAATCTAGGTCTCCGTCGATGATGAGTCGTAATCGTGGATTACGGGGCCTCATACAAGCTGTGAATCCAGAAATTTCTGTGAAATTAGTGTTTGAAGATGTGTTGAAAATCGTTAATTTCATCAAGTCCAGGGATGTGAATTCGCGCATATTCAGGGAGCTGTGCAAGGAAATGGGAGAGCAGTATTAAGTTTTGCTCTACCACACCGATGTTCTCTGGTTGTTTCGAGGCAAGGTTGTACGTCGAGTCATTGAGCTCCGAACGGCTCTTCAGGAATTTCTGAAACAAGAAGAATCTCCTTTTGCTACCAAGTTCACTTATAAGGAGTGGCTTGCTCGACTTTGTTACTTGGCTGACATATTTGCAGAGCTGAACAGTGATAATCTGCAACTCCAGGGCCAAAACACGACTGTCATTGATGCCCATCACACTGTGAGTGCATTTCTGGGAAAACTCAAACTCTGAATTCGACGCTTGGAGAAAGGAGTGTTCGCTCAGTTTCCCACCCTAGACCAGTTTGTTGAGGAGAATAGTTATGATACTGGATCACTTTTACAGACCATCAACAAAGAGATGAGCGACCATTTGAAGGGGCTTAAAACAAGCATGCAGCACTACTTTCCAGAGAGTGACCTAAAAACAGCCAGTCTTCAGTGGATCATTCATCCCTTTTCTGTACCGGATGAGGCTATTCATGATGATGATTTCCCAGCAAAGGAGGAGTAAATCACAATGCGAGCAAATGAAGTCTTGAAAGTCAAATTCCAAAACAAAAATGCAGATTCCTTTTGGATTTCACAACTAGCTGACTCGCCAACTCTGTCCAAGAGAGCCTTGAAGTTGTTGGTATCATTCTCAACAACGTATCTGTGCGAGAAGGGGTTCTCAACCGTGCTGGGGATGAAAACAAAAAAGAGGACTCGCTAGAATGTTGCAAATGATGCCAGGCTGGCACTTTCAACCACAAAGCCAAGAATTCCTAAACTAGCTTCAAGTATGCAACTCCATCCATCCCACTGATGTTCGTGACATCTTTGGCAATATTCATTAGAAATGCACAATGATCAAATACAATAATTAAAAGTGTAATTCAGTGTAAATAAATTATATAAATAAATTGTAAATAAATAAAGTGCAATATATCTCTAGTTTAATTTAGCCATATATATCAATGTTGAAAACATTTTGTGAAAGGGGTAACATGCTTAATGTGGCATGTTAGATTGGGTAACAAGCTGAAAAAGTTTGGGAACCACTGTTCTAGTCTTACACTGCTAAATTAGATACGGCTAGCGCAGACAGTTCAAAAAACAAACAATCAAACCCTCCATCCTACCCAATAAACCTATAGATATTGAGCACCTTACTTTCATTGCAAACATATATAAACAATAATATTTCTAGACTTCTTCGTTAATTTTTTTCAGATTTGTTTTTAATATTTCACTCAGAATTACTATTTTTTGAACAATTGTGTATGTTTGAACGTCTCTCTCTGAAGCTTGCCTACAGCCCATATTTTGAGAACTCCTGGTTTAGAAGACACAAGCAGAATTGTGAGTAATCCAACATCAGTTCAAACTGGCGTACAAAAACGATCAAAAGCAAATATTTCAAAATGTTAGCAAGACTTAATGATGATAGGACAGTCTGTATAAAGGAGACAATTCTGATTTGTCACTCAAAACCGAATTAGATCTTGAGTTGTAGAATTCAGTTCTTCCAAAGGAAGAGAAGGATACTGTTACCTTCACATAATTTGCTTACAGACGGCGCCACCTCTTTATTATTCGATTCAGACAGCTGTGGAAGGAGCACTTTCTCCGATAAAATCAAATCTCTAACAATGTAAAATAATATGGTAAATATTATTTGAGACAGTCGAAAAGTTGTGAACGAAATGTTTTTTCTTAAATGTAAAGTAGGTATTTCTTTCTGTTTATTTTTGGTCATATTTGTTGCTTATCCCATTCATGGTAGTATTGGTTAAATACAAGCGTAACTTAATTTCGTTTGTTTGTTTTTGAATTTCACGCAAAGCTACAAGAGGGCTATCTGCGCTAGCCATCCCTAATTTAGCAGTGTAAGACTGGAGGGAAGGCAGCTAGTCATCACCACCCACCGCCAACTCTTGGGCTACTCTTTTACCAACGAATAGTGGTATTGACCGTAACATTATAACTCCCCCACGGCTGGGAGGGCGAGCATGCTTGGCACGACTCGGGCGCGAACCCGCGACTCTCGGATTACGAAGCGCACGCCTTAACGCGCTTGGCCATCTCGGGCGATTTCGTATATACGGCCTTTGTTTTGAAGATGCGAATGCTTGCATTAACTTTTTTCCGCCCAGAGTGAAATATTGATGAGTAAACAAAATGTAAATTTTAAATAAGTTTTCGAGAAAAAATAAAGAAATGATAATACGCTTTTGATCCAAAAAAGCACTAAAACGTGAAGACGTCGTGTTTGGTTAACACAATAATCTCAGTAAGAGTTAATATATGTGAAACAGAACTATTGAACGCGATTGATAGGCTTACGTGCCAGGTGATGGTGGCGAAAATTTGAAGACGTTTCGTGTAACGAGATTAGGTGAAAATATCATTTGTACTTTTCTATGAATTTGTAGCGTCTTCACATTGTTAATATTTATCCTATTTTCTAATTTTGTTTTCATTCAAAATTATTTTTATCAAGTTTTCAATAAGTATATTCCGTTTTTATTCAACATAGCTGTTCATGTATGAAAGATTCAATATAACCAGTGATCGAATTATGACTAATTAACTCACACTCTTACAAAAGATATTTTACTTATTTAATTGTCCCATTGACCAGTCATTATTTCGATCAAAGTTAAGTTTCAATAAAAACTTTAATGATACAAACATTAAAAAGAACTGAAAGAAAAACCTATTTTACCAGTTGTTGTTGGCGGTAATATTTGGCACAAAAAGACTTAATATAATTGTAACTTGTGCACACGTTCTTCTATTAATGTTTAGTAAGTTAGTAAAACTCCAAAACATTTCTTTCTGGGACTGAAATTTTAACAATTAGAACAGAGTTCTTATCTTTCAATCCAAACACTGAATATAACCAGTTTAGAAGAAAAAAAATATTTGATACACTATTTTCCAACCTCAAGTGTTTCCCAGTGACACTCGTCACACCAAACATGCTCGCTCTTTCAGAGGTGAGAGAGTTATAATGTTTCGGTCAATCCAATTATTTGTTAGTAAAAGAGTAGTTCAAGTATTGGCGGTGGGTAGCGATGACTAGCTGCCTCCCCTCTAGTCTTACACGACTAAATTAGGGATGGGGGATTGCCGATCACATTATAGCGCATCGACGGCTGAAAGGGCGAGCGTAGTTGGTATGATAAGGATTCTAACCCGCGACCCTCGGAATATGAGTCCAGTGTCTTAACCACCTGGACATGCCAGGCTGAGAGAAATACTGCGACGGTCGGGAATTAGCGTGGTAACGAAAGAAATGTCGAAGTGGTCTTAAAGACTAAGGTACTCTGCACGGTAGTAGTTTACTGTTTTCTCTTATTTCGGTAACTCAATGAGAAATAAGAATGTTTTCATATTAACCCGTAACATTTTTTATGGGGACTGGTTATGTTTTGATCATATAGAATTAATAATCTGAAATTATAATAATATTTTTGTACTACATCCCTTTTTCGTGATGATTTTCATGTTATTTTAACTGCATTACTTGAAACAATACTTTAGGACTTAAATGATCAAAGTCATTTGGTAACTTTGATCTCAAGATGCTACTCAACAGTGAAATTTAAAGCCTTAAGTCTTTGTTTGTTTGTTTGTTTTGGAATTTCGCACAAAGCTACTCGAGGGCTATCTGTGCTAGCCGTCCCTAATTTAGCAATGTAAGACTAGAGGGAAGGCAGCTAGTCATCACCACCCACCGCCAACTATTGGGCTGCTCTTTTACCAACAAATAGTGGGATTGACCCTCAGATTATACACCCCCACGGTTGGGAGGGTGAGCATGTTTAGCGCGACGCGGGCGCGAACCCGCGACCCTCGGATTACGAGTGCACGCCTTAACGCGCTCGGCCATGCCAGGCCTCGCCTTAAGTCAAAAACACGGTTAACTTTTAAATCCTCTATACAAAGTAATACGATTTAACTTGCAACTAAGTTATTCGCCCCTCATATCTGGCCCGACATGGCCAGGTGGTTAAGACACACCACTCGTAGTCCGATGGTCACAGGTTCGAATTCTCGTTACACCAAATATGCTCGCTCTTTCAGCCATGGAGGCGTTATAATGTTGTGATCAATCCTACTATTCGTTAGAAAAAAAATACCCAAGAATTGGCGGTTGGCGGTGATGACTAGCTGCGTTCCCTCTAGTCTTACACTGGTAAATTAGGGACGGTTAGTGCAACAGCTCTCGTGTAGCTTTGCGCGAAATTCGAAACAAACCAAACCCTCATATGTATAAGCAGGCACGATAGTTAGGCTTCATCAAATCACACGCCTTCTTGAGAGAAAATTTTCACAGAAGACCACTTAACTGAAGAATGGTATAACTTGAAGACATTTTTGAGATGTCTAGTGTCAGCATTACATAGATCAGACATATTTCAATATCGATATAACGTTTGACATAATTGTTTTACAATTTTTTTTAATTACATAGTAAAGAGTAACGTCTTTGAAAATAAAACACAGAAATATGAGTGAGTAGATGATGTTATATTTTATACTGGGAAACAGACTTGGTTCGTAACAATACATGCGCAGTTCCCACTGTCCTACAGAAGGTGTCCATAAAATGTACCTTAACCTGCTGATATCTGGGAACAGAATACCATTTTATTTTTATTTGTTTGTATTTTGTTGTTTGTTTTTTCTTGTAATTACATTTCAATACACTTCTGATGGTGATTGGAATGAACTTCAAGATAATTGCCATCTTTACAACGCTAACAAGGCTCAGAAATCATGATAGTTGCAGAAACAACTGTGATGATCCAAGAATTTATAGTTACTTCTCTCTCTCTACCGCTGACGAGTGTGGGATCGTCTTCTTTTCTTTACTTTTAAAATACCAGCATCACTTAAACACAGAAAGTGAACGTTCATCGTGGTCAGCACCCTGGTGTCTTAGATTTACCTTACTTGTCTCCAGGTGTAAAAGGGAAGTCTTAAAAGCAAAGTTCGTGGCTACGGATTAAACAGGCATTTAAAACAATAGGAGCTTGCTTTCCTTGTCTCTTTGGCGGACATTCTGATTGGTGTTATACAGTTCATGAGCTTCTGAGTTGAAATCTGAAACTAGTCTAATGTTCGTTTCTATGCTGAGCGAGACAAGACGTTAAGTTTTCTTTTATGGCGAGGAGAGAAATAACATTGGTGGTTAAATAGATTTTGGAATAAAAAAACTCTCTCACGTACTCTTTGTTAGGTTGCTATTGCTATTTTTCTCCGACTTTTGAATTTGTCACAACCTAATCCTGAAATACTGAATGACTAAATAAAGTGTTGTTGTATATCTTCACTGTTGACTTGATTCGTTGTAGATTTTGCGCAAAGTTACTCGAGGGTTATCTGCACTAGCAATCCCTAATTTAGTAGTGATATACTAAAGAGACGTTAGCCAGTTAAGCACCACCAACTTTTCGGCTACTTCTTTAACGAATAGTGGGATTTACTGCACATTATAACGCCTTCAAGGCCTACAGGGCATCTTCAGTGACGGAGATTCGAATCCACAACCCTCAAATTACGAGTCGAGCGCCCTAACTGTCAGTTCTTGCCAGACACTCACTACTGACAGTTTCAGGACAAAACCCTCAATCCATTTAGACTATCTCATTGCATTTTTATTGTTACAAAAAGAATTGACAAGACCCTGGTTACTGCAGTCCGTAATGTTAGGTAGATGGGCAACTCTACAGTTACTTCAGTTATTGTCTTATGTATCTTTAGACTGTATACTGTTGAACTGGTTGTTATTATAAGCTAGTTGAATTTGAATAAAATGTCATACTGATGAGTAAGATCTGATGAAAAAGGGTGAGAATTTTTGTTAACGGCTGCTACTCTCATTTGCGACTTAAGTAACACGTTTCTACTAAGTTTGTTGTTTTTCTATTCGCAAAAGTGAATCCTGTACATCTAACACCGACAGCGATATCAACTTAGAATTTGCTGTCTTGAAAGGATAGTAAATCTATTCTGTTGAAGCCTCTAGAAAAGATTGACAAGCTATATCTGTGGTGAACTCATATCTGAGGATGCTTAAAATTTAGCATTAATATTAATACTTTTAATACTCATATACGAACTGCAAATACGCGCTTCAAGAGGAGGTAAAATACATTTCATTTTAGCTACTATTATCAGTCATAGGTGTTATTTTTTGATAAGTTCAAAATATAAATGGATTTCTGGCCCCGTGTGTAATTTCTCGCGGTTGTTTGCCGCTCTATTTACGCACTGTAGACAGACTGCTGCCATCTATGGAATTACTTGTGTACTACTTTCTACCTTTTAAGATATTAAGATATTATTTAAAATATTAAGCTGGCTGTATCTTTTTTGTTTTCGTCTTCAGCTGAAAGTAACTTAAACTTTGTTTGGCCACAAAAATTTCATATCTGAAAAGTATGTTTTTCCTTGAATTATGGGAGTTCAGTAACTTTCATGATTCGTATGAGGGCAAGCTATTTGGTTTTATTAGAAAAAAAAAAAACGTTTTTTTAACCCAGATTTATGGAACGTTTATCTACTTTTCGACTTTTTCTATTTCAATGTATCCATTAATGTAGATTATAATGTTTGTTCTGAGTATTAAGCTGACACATTCACATAAAACGAAAATTTAAGATCTGGAAGAGGAAAAGTATAATATAGTCAGTTTTAAGATTCAAATATTCATGCACGTAAGAATTTACCGTTTTCGAAACGAAACGGCCTGGCATGGCCGAGCGCGTTAAGGCTTGCGCTCGTAATCCGAGGGTCGCGGGTTCGCGCCAGCGTCGCGCTAAACATGCTCGCCCTCCCAGCTGTGGGGGTGTATAATGTGACGGTCAATCCCACTATTCGTTGGTAAAAGAGTAGCCCAAGAGCTGGCGGTGGGTGGTGATGACTAACTGCCTTCCCTCTAGTCTTACACTGCTAAATTAGGGATGGCTAGCACAGATAGCCCTCGAGTAGCTTTTTGCGAAATTCCAAAACAAACAAACAAGGCTTTATATTATCTTAAATATTTCAGACAAATTTAATAAAGACAAAACAGGTCGTTGATCATTTCTACAAGTAACTCGTGATTGAGTAATTCAATATTTGATTGTTTAATTAAAGGAGCGATTGCAAGGGCGAGAAAAGTATTATCTATCTCAAGAATTATGAGAAATGTCTTAAGATGTCCATTACAACAAAGCAGTATGTTTGATAAAAGTTAAGAAAAAAAACAGCATTTACACTAAAGATAAATATAAAATATATATATATTTTTAATTTAAACTAATGTTTAGGCTATGCGACTTCTTCGGGTTTTATATATGTTGGTAAGCGTGACAGATTGTAAATTCCAAGACATAATGGTTTGCATCCCTTTGTCGCAAAATTTCATTCGCAACTTTAGGGATGTGGTCACATTATTAATATTCAGCTACACTAGTAATTGTTGATGAGTACCATTGGTTAGCTCCTTTCATCTAATTTAGCAGCTCATAATTACAGATTGCTAGCATAGGTAACCATTGTGTAGCTTCGCATGAATTTCAGTGAAAAATCATTGCAGTTTCTTATGACCTATTGGTGTTCCTGATTACTCCTTTTTACAGGTGTAAGATCAAGTGATAAAATACATCTGGTAGAGGTTTTCTTAAATTATTCACTCCGCTTATACCTCTAGCTGAAAAAACAAAAAAAAGCTTTGTATGAAAGATGAAAATAAGAAGAGGGAAAATAAAAATAAAAAACCTTTTAGCACTTTACTGGGAAAATATGAACACTATGAAATTAGCCTAATTTAGGCTTCAAAAATGGACAATTTCAAACAGTGCATGATCTTCATGAAGCCATCTTCACTACTTGGAATAATAACACAGCCAGCCTTCTGCAACTACTTATATATATCATGCCAAAGAGAATGTTTGAAGTTATTCGAAATGACCTCTTGTTGGGCATTTTCTACCCTGTTTACGACTTCTTTTTGGTATGGTCTTAAACTTTTGACCAGCTAGTATTTAGGATAATTTTATAGTGTTTAATGCTGTTTCGTGGTATGGAGCACCAAACATGGGACGTTTGGTGGAAAAAAAAAGGTGGAAATAACAGGGAAAATGTGAACACAATGTAATTAGAGTGATAAAGAGTAACCTAACAATAAATAACTGGCTTTATTAAGCACAGTTCGACTATACATTTCATTTGGAGTTTGGTTGAAATTACAGAAATGGCAGCATACACTTGGCACCTCTGCTTTTCAGAGATAGTCAAGATTTGTTGTCCTTACCAATAATTGGTGGGTTTGTGTTTGTATATTGATCACCAATATCCATTCCAGTAAATGTGGTAAAGTATACATTTAATTTTTCTTCTACAGTACTGTAACATGACAGACATTTTCATGGGAGTAAAGCATTCTTTTTATTTCTTTTTTCTTTGCTAAAATAAATCTTTTTAGCAACTAACAAATTAGTGGTTGCATGATTCTAAAGTAAGTCGTATATTAATAAGCTTCTCTGAGTAGCTGTTGAATAATAACTTTTTGAGAAATAGTGTGCACTTACATTTCAAAACAGAGATGAGCACATAAATGATTCAGATAGTTTCATAGGCTATAAAGCTTTTACATGAACATCTAAGTAGATGTGCAAATGTACTCACCAACAGAATATCGCACAGCAAATGATTAAGTTAATCCCTGGGATGAAATTACTTGCTATTTGAACCAACTCTGAGTTGCTATATTTCAGTAAACATTGCACTAATTTCAAGTTTAATGTTTCAAACTCTGATCAGAAGTATGACTACAATATGTGTAGCTTTTTTACCCAGTTATAACTGTTTGTGATCACATGGAACCGTTAACTCTGTATTCCCTTTAAACCCTTTTATATATTGCAATGTTGTAAACTGTGACATTATTAAGCTGTTTAATAAATGGTATTTCAGCTGTTAATGAGGTCATAATTATAAGTAATTTTAATTTCAGGCATATAGATTGAGGAATTTTAACATCAAACCATAAAATTGGGAGATTTTTGGAAACTGTTCAAAATGTTTCTTTTTTCCCAATCTGTCAAGAAAGCTACTAAAAACAATGCTATTTCAGATTTATTGCTAACTTTTAATTCAAAAATGGTTGAGAGAGTAGAAATTAGTAAACAACTTAGTCCAATGTTCAGTGCTCTATTAGGTTCAATGTTTTGCTGCATATGAAGACCAGGGATAATGATACTTTGGTTACAAGTTTAAACAAAACTGATTTTAAAGGAATGCTACAAGAATTATCTGTTGTGAAGTGGGGACCTGTGCTTTTCAAGACTTTGATCAGATGTGGAAAATTTTTAACAATAATTTTTTTAAATATTCAAGATAAACTACTTTTGTGATAACAATTGCCTAGTAATTACACTATGTAACAAAATTTTTACTTTTTCTTGTTCTTGGACAGAAAGTGTTATTTCCCAATTGCTTATACCTAAAGTAAATGGAAAAGACCTATTTTTCTCTTCAAACTTTGCTTTTGTGACCTGGGAACATATAATGAAAATATGATGGGAAGCTATATTTGGGGGCTGATATGTGATAGTGATTTACATTACAGTTGCAAATCTCAAAAAACTACTCACTTCTAAACATTCTTGTTCATTTTTGTACAACTTTAGTATAAATACGTGTAAATCTTCATTCATATCTTGTTTCATTCAGACCTTATGTAAATGAAAATGTGCAAATTTGTCTGTTTTTACATAGAAAATAGGTTAATTTCTTAATTTCATTATCCAGGTCACATAAGCAAAGCTTAAAGGGAATAATATCCATTTTCTGTACTCTCACAACATAAGCAATTAAGAAATAACACACATCCAGGAACAAAATTTGTGTTACATAGTGTTATTGACCCATTATTCTTACATCAGTTGTGGAAAAAAATTTTTGGAAAGTCTTATGAAAGATGCTTTGCAAATTTATTTAACAAAAGTTTAGAATTTTAGTGGGTAGACAACATGGTCACGCTAACTAAATAATCTTACCTTGCAGTCTTTCAGTACTCTTTAAAAAGTTTACTGCTTATGTAGGTGAAGGTAATAGTGTAGATTTGGTGCATCTGAATTTTCAGATAGCAGTTGGCAAGATGTCACATAAAAGGCTTGTAAAAAATTATATCTGTATGGGTTGGGGACAAATTAGCAAACTGGATAGCAGAATGGCAGATGGAAGAAAGCAGAGTGTTGTTATAAACGGAGTTCAGTCAAACTGGAATAATTTCACAAGTGGTGTACCTAAGGGTTCATCATAGGACTTTTCCTCTTTTTGATTTACATCAATAATACAAATGAAGGAATGGTCAAAAAATTACTTAAATTTGAAAATGATAACAAGGTTCTGGCTTTCTATAGCTGTGAAAAGGATGCTGCTGCTTTATAAAAGGATTTAGATAATTGAGTGACTTGGGCAAATAAATTGTAGATAAGTTTAATAACAATAAATGCAAGATAATGCATATGGGTTATAATAACCATCTAAATTATACTTATAATTGAAATTATACCTTTAACAGTGTCGTGGCAAAAAATATCTCAGTGTTGTTGTTGATCAGTCACTTAAGTCATCTAAGCAGTGTGTTGTTACTAGTGGCAGAGCAAAAAGAACTTTAGATTATATCTAGGTACATATTGAATACAAGTCTACAGAGATTATAATGTTATTGAATAGGTCATTGTTAATGCCAGATTTAGAGTACTTTGTTCAGTCTTGGGCTGTTTACCTAAGAAAAAACATTGATTTGTTGTTCAAAGGAAAGCGAAAAGAATGACACCTGGGACTGAAAGGTTGTCATACAAGGATAGGTTAAGTAAGATATCTGAACTCGTTTTTTCATGAAAAAAGTAGAGGGAATCTGGTTGAGGTGTTTTAAATTATTAAAGGATTGATAGTGTTGATGCTTTATATTTTTTTATATTTACTGTGGAGAATGATAATACTAAGGGACACAAATATAACTTTTGTCAGGGTAGGAGTCATCTTCAGCTAAGACAGCTTTATTCTTCTAACAGGGTGGTTGGCCTTTGAAGTGGATTGTGTTAAAATATGGTAGATATAGCTAATTTAAGGGAGTTTAACTTAAGCTTGATAAGTATTTCAATGATAAGAGTTGGCTTTTTTGTATGTGTGTTTAAGTTAGTGGATAGGATGGCTTAGATGGACTGAAAGGTACTTTATTGCCCTCTAATGTTTTGTCATGTTACATACTGGCTGATTTACATTTCACTTACCATCCTTATTTCAATAGTTTTTTTTTTACAACTTCACTGTCTGCAGGCAACCTTGTATCTCAAATCCTGTCACTATTAATTCATTTTACAAACCACTCAAATTTGTCTAATGACTATGTTTTTTGTTTCAAAAGCTATAATCTATTTTGCTACTTTCAAAAACTTAAATTATAAATTATTTACCAATTAACTTTATGTTCTAAACACCACCATGTACCATGTCATGGGTTTCTAAACTATGGGCTGCAGCTCCCAGGGAAGGGACTTCAGGAAAGTGGCAGATGAATCTAAAGAAGTATTCATGATATACAGTATTATTAAGTTACTCAATATTTATAGATTAACTGGGTGATTGTGATAAGCCTATGTTTTAATGCAAAATGTTTTTTAGTCTTACACTAATAAAGTATGGGACCAAATGTACAAGATAACATTTGAAACACCATAACCTACTAGGTTATTCTACTTCTAAACCATTTCATTCACTGAATAACTGTACATTCCAGACATCGTACCATCTTTAGACTACTCTACATCTCTACCAAACACCTTCACTCTGAAAAACTGTACATTCAATGCACATACACACATTATTTAACTCTTTTTTTTCTAATATTTCTATAATAATTCATGATGCAATGAAAACGCGTAGGTTCAAGAAACCAATTTAACACAATGTCTCTTTATTTTAAATTGAATTCTTGAATCAATATCAGGAATGTACTTATGTTTCTAATATTCTTTATTTTTATTCCACTAAATAAAATCCATAAAGTAATAAAAACACTTACAGAGTGAAATAATTGTTAATAAAGTAAGTTTTATAAAACAATCGTTTTAATTTTAAACAAAGTATTTAATTTTCTGCTACTAGAGGGAATCATCATTCTAAATCCTGCAGAGAATATAGATGGCTCTAAAGTCCTACATATTACCACAGACTGTGACGCAGTGGCTGCTTAGTTACCGGTGTTTCTTTGTATTTGAGACAGAAAAGGCTTATTTGCATGTTTTATTCTTGCAGATTGAATAGTTTTCAAATGCGCTGCTATTTTAATCTTAGAAAAAGTAAATAACTTATAGGTTATTGTTAGTTTCTTGTAATTAATAATTTCTTGCCAAATTGATTATCTGTCAATAAAAGTAGGATAATGGAATGTAATAACTAAAGTAGCCTAAATGGTTATCATCAGCCGACGCCTGCCATCTTCGGCGCATTTAGTATTGTCATGGAGATTCTTCGGCCGACATACCCCAAAACTATTTATTTCAGACCATATTTTTAATAATACAGGCAAGTATTCATCAAATAAATTGTTTAACCTTTCTTGTTTTATTGGAAGTATACGACCTATCTTAAGGAAAACCACATCAATTTCAAGGAAGTTTCATACAACATCAGCAATAAACTCATCAAACGCTGATCGGGTTTTCATGCCAGTGGAAGAATTTATTCGAGCAAAATCTGAGAAAAATCACAAAGAAGAAAATGATAATCAGAATGAAGAAAATAAGACAAAAGCAAACGTTAATAATAAAGAACAAGTTTTGAGGTAAGTTCACACTTATCCAACTTTATTATATATACTTGAGTAAATTTAACACATAACATAATTAACAGTAAACTCAAATAGCGTTGTTGGAATGTAAAGCTAATAATAATATGATGTTAATGTCGTAATTATACATCTTGCGCAACTCCCATACCGATTCATCAGTAACGTACACTAACGTTGCCTCTTTGTTTTACGCTGAAGTCAGTGAAAAGTGATTTAGGTTGTTATACCAGTACTGCGGTAGTAGGCCTGTGGCATGACTGTACAAAAGAAACGTTATGATAGTTATGGTGTGAACGTCTTTTCTAAGATGACGAAACATTATTATAATTATTCTTGTCATAATATATTAGTTTTAAGCGTGTTATAATTTTAACTCTCCATTATTCACTCCAATAGTTTTTATTTATTTATTTAAAAAAAAAAAGAGTGAATATGACGATCACAATATGGTTGAATTACAGTTATGGAAAAACAATACAAAAACAGCCTGAATAAAAATTTAGTGTTAAATAACAATGCAGATATTGTCTTATGACAGTATATAACCCCCGCTGAAACAGCGGTAATTCTACGAATTTATAACGCTAAAATTAAGAGCTCGATTCCCCTAGGTGCCACAGCAGATAGCCCGATGTATCTTTGACATAAGAAAAAACACAATTATGACACTATGATTCATTATAATCATGCTTAACCAGCCGAAGAAAAGTATTTGGCGAACATAGTATTGTTTAAATAGTATTCTACAGTTTTGAAAACAATCTTTAGCCTTAACGTAAGGAGTAAATAAAGCCTAAAGTGTTTTAAGAATATAATAGGTCCACTACTAAAACCTTATGAGTGGTATACTTAAGTACTATATAAAATTATAAGACGTAATCGTCACTTTTGTCGTTTTTATAAACCAAATGCAGTTGTCAGTTTTATTTGAAAAATGAATTAAGACATGAACTTGGATTCACGTTGTCTGGGTTGTTATTTTGGTTTATTTCGATTTGTGAAGGTCGATGAACTTGGATTTCTCCTTTTACATATTTTATTTTGAACTATATCGCTACTGATCTTAAACAGCGAAGTCATGATAAAACTAATCTGTTTTAGTTTTCTTTAAATAAGTGCTTTCATGGAAGTCAAATTTTGAATCATGAGAAAATTACCGATATTACAAACTAAGATCCTGCGTTTGTAAATGTGTGCGCTTTTGAGCCAAGTTATATGATTCAATGTTTCTGTTGTATTCTAAAAATAGATTTAATAGCGTGGTTCACGTTGTGACGTGTAAACGTTATTTTACGTAGTGTGTTTGTAGCTACAACCTTTTTGATGCAGTAGTGTTTGTGCGTCGTATTTTTTTAGTTTATGTACAGGATACTGGATGCTTTGAAATATAGCATCTTGCGATGGCTGCCATTAGTAATATAATTCGCGTAGTTCATGGAAGATGCTTAAAAACACTTTATCGGCCACATCACAGGTTACTTCAAGATGGCCTTACAGTTTGCAATACACCGATGTCATTTGTCGTATATTCAAATTTTATCGTAAGCCGTGAAGCTGTTAGAACTATCCCGATATTCTTTCACGGATTTTTTGGTAGCAGCGTGTTGACACCGATATATGTCGTTCAGCGATACATGGTGAATCGCGTTCGTATGTTCAACCCACCAGAAGAAATTGTTCACCAAAACGGTAACATGTGAGTTAATTAAATGTTGCGCAGTTAGCACAGTGAATTTAAACTGTTATAAGACAACCATTTAATTTAATATTTAAATATTTTCTTAAAACACATTGTTCTCTAAAATGAATCCCACAATAAAGAAAACTAACTTAAAAGTAATACCTTGTTGACAATTTAGGTAATTTTGTTTTACTTTATTCATTCCGACGTGTAGTTTTATTTACTGTTTTTATCTAAATCGTGAGTATATTTTGATATTTGGAGTATGTTTATTCGTATTGAGTATTAGTAGAAGTTTTTGCAAAAGAAAATATCTATGTTTCGTTTATAAAGCATTGAAATGACAAAAATTAATTTTGCGTTGCAAACGTATATTAGACTAAAACTCCTTCGAAGTACTGTTACTGCTTGTAATCAGTTGACTATAAAAACATAGCTTTCACATTATTAAAATCCTCAATTGGCTAAATGGGTAAAATAAATAAGTATACCATGACTTTTTAGCACAATACTACTCAATGGTTTGTTTGCGTTTTGTCTAATGCGTGAAACAGAACTCCATATTTTAGCATTATAATGATATAAGCGCGGATGCTTTTGGTTGTCCTACGGTGGAACAAATGCGTTATTAACTAGGAATTTCGTTTCGCTGGAGAATAAGCTCAGACATTATGAATCTTTATGTTATCGATGTTTGAAAAATGGGTTCAAAGAATTACTGCTGTAACTGATTCACCGATGTATATTTACTTCAATATCTATGTTTCTTTCAGTTTAATATATATTCAGATATGTATTCACTTGGTGTTAAATATGTGATGCGAAAGTCCCGCATAAAAGATATTCAGTTTTTGACCAGTTAGAATATTTAATATTGTTTGTAAGTTTATAAAACTTTTGCATATGAATCGTCATATCCGTTATAATAAATTGTATTGTTGTTTGTATATTAATATATATATTTGTATTAAGAAATAAAATTGTACAATCTTGTTAGCACATATCATAAATTTCAATTTTCTACAAATTATAAAGCAAGCGAGACTTATCAACACACATTTACCAATATAATCTACATGCATTAAAAGTGAAACAATGTTTGTTTTGGAAATTCGCCCAAAGCTACTCGAGGGCTATCTGTGCTAGCCGTCCCTAATTTTGCAGTGTAAGACTAGAGGGAAGGCAGCTAGTCATCATCACCCACCGCCAGCTCTTGGGCTACTCTTTTACCAACGAATAGTGGGATTGACCGTCACATTATATACCCCCACGGCTGGGAGGGCGAGCATGTTTAGCGCGACGCGGGCGCGAACCCGCGACCTTCGGATTACGAGTGCACGCCTTAACCCGCTCGGCCATGCCAGGCCTAAGTGAAACAAACGTAGATATTACAATAAATACACAATATTAAATCCGTTACACGATCTCAAAACTTACTTGTCTGAAAACAAAGTTGAAACACTACACGAAGCAACTGCTTTTACCCGTGACTACACTTTAACAAATAAAACAATTTTTCATAAAAAAAATTTCTATGCTTTTGACAAAAAAACCTGTGTCTATTCGATCCAGTAATATTCGGGATTTTTTTAGTTCGAAATCTTACGACGCAACATTTATTTAGCATCACGCCTAGTGTCGGGAAAAGGTGTAGTTGGAGCAATACTTAGTCTGCCAATTAAAGATGTATCGTTGTTGATAAGCGATTTGATTGTGGGAAAGGCTGTTGCCGACCCTACATGGTTAGCAAGTCGATCACTATCTGTTTTACAGATGATGTTAAGGAGAGTCCAGACGTGTTTCTTTCGTGTGCTGTGACTGGAGCTCAAGATAAGAAATTAAGTCAAAAACAAATGATAGACATGTGTTCAAAGGACATTATGAATTTGTCTCAGATGTTTTTTTGGATCTAACAGAGATTTTGTGAATAATTGTCCCCCTGACAGTACTTTGGTGAGTGACAGTTATGTACACGAGGGATCTGATTCAACTGGTGCAGTTCATTTGCTAGAAGTAAACTGATCATTGAACAAGAAAAAGATCTGCAGATCTCTTCACTTTTCAAATGTGCACTCCCAAAGAATGAACTGGATAAAGTTCCAAATTGTTACTTTGTCACAAATGGCATGCTAATGAGGAAATGGAGACCACTAGGTGTACTAGCTTCAGAGGATTGGTCTGCAGTTTATCAGATCGTTGTTCCACAAGCATATCATTCTGATATATGAAAAGTGGCTTATGGAAGATCACTTATATGTTACAATGACATGACAAAATTATGAGAGATTTCTTTTGGCCAGAAATTATACAAGATGTTTCTCAATACTGTAAAACCTGTTAATTGGTCAGAAAACCCTACAGGAAAATTCCTGTTGCTCCTTTCAAACCTATCCCAACTTTCATAGAACTCTTCAGTTGTGGGACTGTTTATTGTTTTGGGTCTTTTCCAAAAATATAACAATTGTATGTAAGCATTTTCACGTGTTATGTGATATTTATGATAGGTTGTTTGTATCAATTGTATTACATACTGTTATGATTATTGAAGTTCACAGTATTATATCTAACATCAGTTTTTAATTTTCTAAGGAGGAAGGTGTAACAAATTCACTATTGTTCATATATTTTAATATCTGTTTGTTTCACTTTAATATATAATTGGAATTGCGTGTAAATTATAGTGTTAAATATACTTTGTGAAAGACCCGTCTATTCTTTAAACTTTTATAACATACTCGAGTGTAAGAATCAACAATGTACGATGTGAATGTAAAATACCAGTTGTTACGTATTGTAATTTATTTCGGACAAGTCTCTTACCACTTATCTTATGTATTATGATTTCAGATAACTGGAACTTTTTGTTTTAATATAGAAGTTAATAGTAATTATATTTGTATCAAATTTACAAAAGTTACCAACAAAATTGATACACACAATTTTCTTTCTCAACACAAATATATTTTAATATACAAACAACTACACAATTTATAAGAATGGTTATTACAAATATTAGTTTATATACAAGTTTTACAAACTGTATTGAGTCTTTTTTCTGGTCAAGAACTGAATATTTTATCGATGGTCCAGGTCCACAATGAGCAAATTAATTCTGAAATGATATTTTGTACACTTTCTTAAGCTAGCTGTCTTTTCTGGGCTGGTTTCACACTATCTACAAGCCGACTTTCTACCGATGAAGATATTTAACTAACATCCGAAGTTAATTCACTGAAGTTGAACGAATTGTAATGTTCGAAACGTTTAAACATTCCTGATCAAGTTCAGTATTTTTCCGATTAATGAGCATTTATCACTACTGACTGTAGTAACAAAACAATATTTTGTTACAGTGTCTTAGATAGCTTTTATACCAATCAGGCGAAATTCTCAAACATTCAACAGTATTCGAAGATGCACTATTTATTTTCATAAAACATATATATTGTTGATTCTTACTCTCGAGAATCTTCTACAAATTTAGAGAACAGATGGGACTTGCAAAATACTCATCCAGCAATATATATTACATGCATCAAACTGAAACAAACACAGGTATTAAAATAAATTATGTAACCATAAATCCATTACACAGTATTGTTGCCTTAGCTGAAGTTATTAGAAAATCTTCTCTTAAGCTTGTAAAAGGTAATTTATGCCATGCAGAGAAACAGTTTAATGTTGTATGTTTGCTACAATTGGTATACTATAATCTTCACAAGTTATAATTGTGATTAACGCTTATTCATCGGGAAAGTGCAGATACTTGACCAGGAACTTTTATAAATTTTGAGCATTACAAACCGTTTAACTTCAGTGAATTAACATCTGATGGATGTTAATATTTGTAATAGGACATTACATATCTTCATATATGAACAACTTTCTTGTGAGAAGCGAGAGAGCTAATCCATTAAGTGAACTGTACCGATATTAATATAAATTATTCATTCATCATGAATCGTCGATAAAATATTCAGTTCCAGACCAGATAGAAGACTTAATATGGTTTGTAACTTTATAAAATATTTGTATATAAGTCATTATTTGTAATAACTGTTATTGTAGATTGTATTGTTATTTATACATTAAAATATATTTGTGTTAAGAAAGAAAATTGTGTGTATCAATCTTGTTGGCAGACATTATGAATTTGATACATATCGACATTTGGTTAACTTTTAAATTAAAATTTCTGGGTAATTGAAATCATAATATGTAATGTACATAACATAATAAATTGGAGATGCACTCGAGATAAATTATAACACATAACATTGTATTCACAATATCCTACATGAGTAAGTAGGTATATAAAAGCCGATTTCCTTTTTTTTTCAATTCCCCTTGGTGAAGTCAACAAACAGCTCAATGTGGCTTTGCTTGACTGTAAATGACTGATGTCAGCAATTTCTCTCAAGTAAGCAATATCAGGATATTTTCCCTGCTGTGTCAGTCAAAATTTAATAATCGTAAAGCCTTGAATAACTATCATACATGGTGGTAAAATGGTTGAAAATAAATTATCGTACATGTACGATTATTTGGAACTCTATAGTACCTCAGTAACGACAGTATGTTTTTAACTATTATGGGATATTAAATTGTTTTTTTAAGTATTATGAAATGTTAAAGCTCCTTTAAAATTTGTATGGGTTGTTAAAAGTTTTATAAAATTATTGTGGGATGTTATAGGCTTAAAACTATTATGAGATGTTACAGTTTTTAAAAAAAGTTTTTGGGATATTACAGACTTTTAAAACTATTATGGAACGTTGTAGATAGATTATTATGGGACATTTGCGGTTGATGTTTTTTAAACTAGTATGGGATATCATAGATTGTTATATGGATGTTATAGGTATGATTTTGTGATGATTATGTGATGTTGTAGTCTTTCATCAAGACAGTTATATCTATAATAAATGTGATTCTGTTTTGCTTATCTAATGTATTATAATTATTTAGATAATGAAATAATATAATAACTGACTCTTACTGGTCTTCTTCTGCTTTATCTGCAGCTTTTCAGGTCATGGATTGTTAAGCATTGAAGGCTGGGTTTAATCAAGTATACCAGGTTGCACATCATAAGGTCTAAGGTTCAAGCTGCCAAACATGCTATATTATTTGTATACTAGGAGCACTAACATTGTTAATACTTGTTATAGGTATAAACTGTATAAATCATTATATTGTTCTGTGACAGTCAATGTGAACATATAGCAATTAACTCAGTTAAATGTTTGTAATTTTAGTTTGTTTTAATTTAATTATGTGAGGAAATATTAGTTTTTTCTCAGTGCTATAAACCAGTTCACATTCTAAATTTTTAGCAGTGAACAGATGTGAATGTGCACAACTCATAATTTTACTAGGCCAGTATTTATGTCTCATCATTGTGGTTCCCTGAAAACAGTAGATTTTTATTATGTACAAATAAATACTGAATATCATACATTTTCACTGTTTTGTGTGTATTCTATGATATTCAAATATCCTGGTTTTACCCTTTTCATAACTGTAACAAAATTCCTATAATGACCTATATTGTTGTTTGTATGTAGAATTTTTAGGGTAACATATCCGGTCTTGAACTGCATTATGACTAAGGTAAGAGAAGAGTACACAGCATAATAAAGAAGGGTAATTGTTTGTTTTTTGAATTTTGTGCAAAGCTACGTAAGGGCTTTCTGCACTAATTTAGCAGTGTAAGACTAGAGGGAAAGCAGCTAGTCATCACCACCCACCACCAACTCTTGGGCTACTCTTTTACCAATGAATATTGGGATTGACCATCACATTATCACAACCCATGGCAGGAAGGGCAAGCATGTTTGGTGCGATGGGGATTCAAACCTGTGACTCTTGGGTTACAAGTAGAATGTCTTAAGCCACCTAGCCATGCTGGGCCTGAAAGATAATTGTCTGGGAATTAGTTTAACAATCTGTGGGTTCACTAAGACAATGCTTCCAGTTATACCAGTCATTCAACCAGTGCATACTTCAAGCAGCTGTAAAATAAAATGGATGTTCATACTATTATATATGAAGACATGCCAGTTAAGTCACCTGATGTAGCACTTTTGGAATTTTATGCAATTATCTAACTGTTGAAATGGGCGCTGGGAAACGGACTTTCTCATACATTATATGGTTCATGAAAAGTTTGTAGGGAGGAGCAGTGTGTTTTAGATACAATACCCTTATGACAGAGACTTTTGCAAAGGAAACAGAATTCCAAGGCTATTGTTAATATGCATTATTATCAGATAGAATATTACTGAATGCAAGGACATGAATTCTGATGTGAGTTTCTAGAGTTGTTTTAACATAACATATTTAACTGTATTATAGTTAGAATTGAGTAAGTAGTATAAACACATATGGCCTTCTTATGTTACTCTTAAGTGAAATAAAACCATATCTGCTCTCAAGTGAAGTTACTTTCTATCACTCTGTATATTTGTTATATACCCTGTACATTATTAACTAAAAATCACATTAACTAAAACTCTGGTTACAGTAGTCTTGAAATTAACCTGTTCACTGTGAGTTTGTCTTAAAATACTAAATGTAAATTCTGAATTTTATTGGTTAACCATTAGCTTGTAACTTGTATATTTAATATAAGGAATCTGTTTCATCTAAGTGGGAAGGTAATTAATCCATTCATGTGGATCAGTAATTAGATGATGAGGCATATGGCTGCCTTGAGAGAGTCATAGTTACTCCCACTGTTTACCCGTGCTTGGTTGAATTTCTTCACTTTGACATTCAGGGCATTGTATATTAATGGAATGAAACTAATATCTTACAGGTATAGTTAATCACTAATTCAGTGAATGTGCCTTCTTAGTTAATATTTTTTCATTTTTGAAGTTAATCGTGTCCAGTTTTTCTTTTTAGTATTTTACTTGTTTGAGATTTGATATTTTAAGATTATGTAATGTTTCCAAATAAAATATCTGTGCTACTAAACTCCCTTTTAAGTTTCTCTTTAGAAAAAACCTTGTTCTCTGTTTATTTTTGTTGATCAATGTGTATGTGTGTGGAGGATTTTGAATGTTCATAGTTACCAATGGAGTTTCAGGCTGAAAGAGTTTGAGAATGCCCAAAATAGATGAAAATAACTTAGCAACTGTAGAATGTTGTCTAGATTACCAGTGTTGTGATTGATTTATTTTTTTTATCTGTAATTGAGCAGTTGGCTATATAAATTGAATGATCAACTCATCTTTTACAGTGAGAGTACTGAAGATGGTCAGAAGAATGTTGAAGATGTTCTTTTTGAAATGTTTCAGGACATCAATGAGAAGGTTCCTGTTGGAAGATTCTTGGCTGTAAGAATGGTTCACTTACTTTATATGTATATATTTATTGAGTTTCCTAATACCCTTTAAAAGCTTGAAGAAGTATTCTGCAAATTTATCACTTAGCGACATAGCAATGATGTGAACTCTGCTACATTTTAGTTCTTTTTTTTATATCACTGCACTTAATTTCATAATACTTTAATATCTGTTTCATAATATCTTTAATATTTTGTTCATAAACATGCATTGTGTCTGGCTGACAACTGGCGAGTTTCTTTCAACATTTAAAATCTTTACAACTTGAAATCATTCTATATTTTAGTGTTTTGCAAAAGTGTACATTGGTCTTTTAAAACAGGCATATCCAATTTGTATTTGTTCTTTGTGATCAATTGTTAAGCAAATTTCTGCATTGTATTACTTCAGCTTTTATCATTTCTATGTAAATTCCAACAATATTTTATTATATTAAAAATGATTTTAATTAGTATGTATTTTTATAACACAGTTATTTAAGCTATTGCCATCTGTTGATGGATTTCAAAAACATAAAATAATAAAAATTCAAATTTTAGAAGTAAAAGTTGGAAAAGATAATATTCCTTTATTATATTTCCTTAAATATTTGTCTTAAAAAAGCATATATAGTACATGTTTTAATATAAAGATAATATGTCTTTACTGTAAGATATTTGTTGAGTTTAAGATCAGAGTAATAAATTATTTGCTTAATGCATAGTTAAATTCTAATCCTTTTGACTAATTATTTACAATTGTAAGAGATTTTGAGTTTTTAAAGTGACACAAATGTATTTTGTCTATCTCATGTTTGGTAAATTCTCTGTAGTGCTTGATTGGAATTTTTTTAACCACAGTTATTTTAACACAGAATTATTCTGAAGTCAAATTTTAAATCTTACATGGTGTTGACGTAACAGTATGATACAATTAAGCACGTGTATCTATCACAATTTTAGACACTTAGTCAAAAACAAGAAACCAGGATATTTTTTTTATATAAGTGATGGTAACTTATGAGTAGTTTTGCCTGCAGGCCACAGTAACATTCTGTACTATTTATATGGAGGGCAAACAGTTTTGACAGTTACAACTTTTCTTTTTTTGTTAATCTTTGAAGTATATACAGGTGTGTCATGGATAAATGGGCACTACATATGCATTTTTGAGGGACTTACACAGATAATTGTTTACTTTAGAATATATATTAATTCAAACTGATTAATGATTCTGGAAGCTAACAGAAATTCCCATGGATGTTTGATGAAAGATGTTTGACTCAACAACATAGGAGACACAAAAAGCTTGGGAATAGAAAATAAATGTTTTCAGTGTTTTGCCTTAAGTGTTAAATATGTATTCATTGCTTATAGGCTTTATCTGCCACTGGATTGAGAAAGGGTGATCCTCGTTTGAAGGAAATGATGACCAAACTACGAGCCACTCACAAACAGTTTCCTGATGTTGGTTCACCAGAGGCTCTGTGTTTGGATAAGTCTACATTTAAAAGGTATGTGTAGCTTTCTGAATAAATTAGTGATTGAAATTAGTTGTATGTGTGTGTGTGTGTATTACAAAGTTATATCAACAAAAATGTTTAATTTTTTTTATGATAGAAAGTTTCCATTTCTGACTTGCCTTAAAGCTTTTTTGTCTGTTTCACCAGTTATCTGTCACACTGGTAAACACAAAATAATAGTATGAAAAAGGAGTTAATTCAATTTGTTTGTTTATCTGTGATGTAACTTGTGTCTCTCTTTTTAAGACTAAATCAATTAATAAGGATGACTCGAGAAATATAACCTAAATATTGAATTACTAAATGGAGATATTTTAGCTATGCTTTAATAACTTGATTTTTACCCCTATTTTAAGTATGATTTGTTTTCTAAAATTGAGTATAATATTTGTTAATGTTGCAAAAAAATGTACATCAGTCCAATGAATTTATCATAATTAAACCCTACTTCCAGTTCATATTACATTTGAGCTGATTGAACTCATAATATCATGATTATTGTAGAAATTATAAAATAAATTTACAAAATTTA
Organism: Carcinoscorpius rotundicauda; assembly: GCA_011833715.1. Classification (NCBI taxonomy): domain Eukaryota; kingdom Metazoa; phylum Arthropoda; class Merostomata; order Xiphosura; family Limulidae; genus Carcinoscorpius; species Carcinoscorpius rotundicauda. The sequence goes on along the minus strand of CM022399.1, from coordinate 50,571,276 downwards.
TGAAGGCAGTTTCGAAGTAGTAAAATTATTGTTTATTCTAGAAGTGAAATCTCAGTACACATTAATACAGATATACAGTTGCAATACAGTAAACTTTCATTGTTTCGAAGTCGCTAGAACTGAATATATCACTTGTATTGAAGTTGTTGACTGATTCAGCCAACTGTCCATATAAATACATAGTAACAAAAGCCCCTTGAACCGAACTGCATGTATCGAAGTGTCGGCTTGTAACGATATATAATTATAGTCCCTAGGGTGTGAAAAGCATCAATATTACATCCTTTGTATCGAACCAGGTACGAAGATATTTATTTTTCTCTTCTTCCCTAAATCAGTTGTCACCGCTGCCTGTTGCCGACCACCTGCTACGCCGCTAGCAAGTGCAATTAGTCAGTCTCTGCGCAACAATGTGTGGTGCCACCATCAAAATCTTACACTCGAGAAATAGCAGACTGCAGATGGGGTAGTAGATTAGCCTAGCAATGTTTTTACAACAATTATGGTCAATAACACTTTAAACCCCTGCCCGCCCCAACTCATCTGCCCTCCCAGCAAAAATTAGCTTAGATATAAAATTTTCAGAATATGGCTTGAGTAGATTATGCCTGGGCAGCCTGCGTGCTATGGCCTATAAAAGGTTAATGACAGTCAAATTAAACAGATCATTAATCATTGATCATGGCTAAGCTCAAGCTTGTATCAATAGAAACTAAAATTGCAGCAATAGAAGAAGTTGAAAAAAAGTTAAAACAAAAACAGAAATCGCAAAAGCATTTGATGTGTCTCTGAACACTTTGTCAACATGGTTAAAAAATAAAGAGGCCGTATTGTCTTCTCGAGACAACTTTTGTCCCAATAGAAAACGTATGCGAACTGCAAAACATTCTGACCTAGAAGCGGCATTGCTTCTGTGGTTCAAAAATGCTAGATCAGAGAATGTTCCTATCTCTGGGCCTGTTATGCAAGCAAAGGCAAAAAAAAACTTGCTGATCAAATGGGAATCACTGACTTTTGCATGAGTGATGGGTGGTTAACCCGATTCAAAAAAAGACATGACATTCAATTTCATACGATCTGTGGTGAGTCTGGTAGTGTAGAACCAGAGCAAACAAACCAGTGAACATCAACAACACTGCCACGCCTGCTAGAAAACTACAGCCCACAGGATGTCTTCAATGCAGATGAGTCTGGCTTATTCTTTAAACTTCTGCCAGACAAGTCTCTTGTTATCAAGGGAGACTCCTGTCACGGCAGGAAGCGAGCGAAGGAGCGGCTGTCTGTTTTGGTATGTGCCAATATGGACAGCACCAAGAAGCTTCCTTTACTTGTCATAGGTGAGTGTCAAAAGCAGGTAAAAATATTTTCCTGTGTTTTTTAGAAGTTGTTATTTTATAATTTTATTCAGATTATTGACATGTAAATGTTTAATTTTTAATTTCAAGACATTAACCAAGTACATTTTCTTTCTTCTTTTTTTTTAGGAAAGGCAGCAAAACCGCATTGCTTCAAAGATGTCAAAACCCTGCCAACAAGCGAGGTTGGATTACATCAGATCTATTCACCAAATGGCTGAGAGAACTTGACCGAAAGTTTGTGCTGTAGAAAAGAAAGGTCCTTATGATAATTGACAACTGCCCCGCCCACTCCAACCCCACTGGACTTAAGGCCATCAAGCTGGTGTTCCTGCCTCCCAATACCACAAGCAAAATACAGCCTATGGACCTAGGCATCATTGCCAATCCAAAACATCATTACTGCACCCTACTGCTACAGCATCTTATTGATTCAATAGACAATAAAAGTGTTTTCACTGTGACTGTGCTTGAAGCCATGTGACTGCTACGCTTTGCCTGGTCATTGGTAAAGCAATCAGCCATAGCCAATTGCTTCAGAACTTGTGGCTTCTCCTCTTCAGAGCCAGCAGAAAACAGTGAGGACCCCGTGGATGACATACCATTGGCCCAGCTCTTGACATGGCTGAATGACAATGGATTTATGGTGGATGGCACAGCAGAGGACTACGAGACTGCTGATAATAATCTGATCACTAGCGCACCCCTGACAGACAGTGATATTGTGGCCATGGTGCAAAGTCAACAGACACCAGAAAATGATGACAATGAGGAACCCCCCTTCCAAACACATTCTGCAGCTCGTGAGATGTGCCTGCAACTTCAGAGATATCCTGAACACCAGGCTAACACAGGACAGTTTATCTCTCAATTATACATGATGGAGCATTTTGTGACCAAGTGCCAGAGGGACAGCAGTTTGCAAAAAAGCATTGTGCAATATTTCAAGTGACTCCAGTTAGACGTTCTTGCTGGTGTTTGTATCTTGTACATTATAATTACATATGTCTATATAATGAATGTTATTTTTTTTTACATGTTTTTTTTACAAGTGCTGTTGATTGTCCTTTTGAATTTCATTAAATGTGTTTTAAGTGTTTACACACGTGTGACTTCTGAGTCTTTAATCCAATTACCGGTACTGCAACAGCCGTCAGTTATAGGGCCTACCATTACCAGACTTGGCTAGTGAATGAAAAAAATCCTTTTTAACGAACTTCTTTTGTAACGAACAATTCTCTTTGGTCCCTACGACTTCGTTACAACAAGAGTTTACTGTATATGTAAACATGGGTACTGAGAACTGTTTAAATCTAGAAAGAAAAGAAAATAGGTCAAACTTAAAATTGTGTACCAGCACAGACAATATGTGACAGAGAAACTTCATTTCTAAAAAAAATGGTAACAATAATAATGTGTGTCATAATAAAAAAAAACAACTCAATATTCTTTGTTGATGTTGCCCAAAAACTTGCTTGTTAAGCTAGTCATGTAATTCACAAAACACACTAGACTGTATTCAATTTTTTTATTAAATATTTCACATAGTTAGGAACGTTAATGCTGGTTTTCATGTATTTTAAATCTGCTTTCTTCTGTAAAAAGTTTCCATAGTCACTCGATCATGGTCCAAGCTGACCTCATCATAAAAATTTAATTTAAAAATAAGTAAATAATAATAAACTAATATTTTGGGAACAAAAATACTAACACTTAAAACCTTTCCTTTATTAATCAATAAATGAACATTGAATATTGCAACTTGTTTCTTTTTTTCCCACCTAATCTTAAGTTTAATAATTTGATACAAACTAGCTGAATACTGAAGCAACTGAGAACAACATACTTGTAGATGTTTCCATCTGTTGTGTAAATATTTGCAAAATATTTGGGGCCTGTGAATATCCCAGAAAACTAATGAATGGTTAATTGGTTTGTACACATTTTGCATTTTTTTAATGTTATTTTCCTGCAGTGTTGTACGGGAGAACATTGTTCTTATTAGCCGAGCATTCCGCCACCATTTTGTAATTCCGGACTTCCAGGATTTTGTTAAAAACATTGAAGACTTCTATTGGAAGTGCAAAGTCAACACTAGAGGCAAGGTATTGTATGTTTTTGCCTTTCTGTTGTGAATAGTCTTGTATATTTCAAAGTCAACACTAGAGGCAAGGTATTGTATGTTTTTGCCTTTCTGTTGTGAATAGTCTTGTATATTTCAAAGTCAACACTAGAGGCAAGGTATTGTATGTTTTTGCCTTTCTGTTGTGAATAGTCTTGTATATTTCAAATTATGGGGACCTTGTACTTAGCATACAAAACATTTTTAGGGTGGTATTTTGTATTTTAATACAGAAAGTTTATCAAATGTAAAGGCAGTGTTGTGTACTTAAAATATATAGATTTGGTTATAAAGTGGTGGCTGTGTGAGGTATCTAAATTACTGCAATGTTAATAAACCTAAATGAGCTAAACTTATTTCACAACTAGTGACACTTATCAAATACCTCTAATACAAAAGATATTTTAAGCTGAGTGATGAACTGATCAATTTATCAAGCAAGAGACACGATATGTAGTGATGCTTTCAAAACCTTTGTTTAAAAGGAATTAAATTTGTCACCTGTTATGGTAATAGGGGATAATACTTACTGTAAGTAACTGCTGGGTAGTGAGTGCCAAAATTAATATGCACAAATTATTTTAGAAATTTTGTGTCTGTTTCTGAAAGAGTCCATTGATAATAATTTTTCTAGATTTAAAAAGAATGTCTTAGAAAACATGTTTCATATCAATAAGGATTAAAAACTTTTGAAGCTTTTGCTTCTTTTTCAGACTTCACAGAAGCTTAATTATATATCTTTAATGTTTCTAATGTCTTTGTAAAACATAAGTACTTGTATTAAAAAATCACAAATATTTTGTAAAGTTTTAAATATGAACTTGGTACATCTGAAATGATTTTTTTCGTAGATAAATTTAAATTTACTTAAGAAAACTGTTGTCATTTTTTCCAAGTGTGATATATTTTTATGTAAAAGAGAGATTGAACATTAGTTTATGACTCTTTTGAAGTGATTTATATGTTTTAAGATTTATATATACAAGAACTTATTATTGGCATGAAATACTCCCTACTAAATAAGAAACAAGAGTTTTACTAGTAGATGTAGATTTCTCCTTGAAGATGGCCAAACAAATGTCATCAGTAGTGAAAAAGTTTGTAGCAGTATGAACCCAACTCAAAGGTTATCAGTTATGAGAGTATAAGAAATAATTGTTTGTATTTCACATTTGTATTTGTATATTACCATAATTTTCATTGGAATAACATCATATATGATGGTTAGTCTTGAACTATAAATGCATAATAAGTTGTTAAATAATTACAGACATTCTGTATTATGCATTGGACCTGTAAATCTTGTGACTTTTCCCACTTTATAAGAGATTACAGAATAAAGACAATGCCAAAAACAAAATAAGCACTCTAATTCAGCATAATGACATAAATACCATGTTGTGATTTTTATGAAGAATATGACACTCATTAAAATCAGGACAAGAAGGATATTAGATTGACATGTAATATTTTTCAGTATTTTAAATGTATAGTGTAGAGGTATAAAAACAATAGAAATGTTTTGTTATTTACAAGCTTTGTATTTCTTAATTTTTTAAGGTTGCATCTTACATTCCACAATTATCCAAATATAATCCTGACTACTGGGGAGTTTCACTATGTACAGTTGATGGGCAAAGGTAAACTCTTGTTCAGCATTATGTATTTGTTAGATAATTTAATATGTATAAGTTACTATAATAAAATATTTAATAATAATAAAAAAGATTAAGAACCCCTAAATACACCCTGGACTGAATTTATTTGTTGTGTAACACTGAGGAAGTAATATACAATAATGTGGAAGACCATTATGTAAAAAAAAAACTATAATTAGTACTTGATTGGGAATCAAACATGTATGTGCAGCTGAAAGAAGAGATCAGCTTTCTTTAGTGGTTTATTATTATCTCAACATTTTTCTTTGCAGAATTTTTAGGATGTGAACACCTTACCAATCAAAGGAGTAAAATAATTAACAATCTCTTAAAAAAAACCTTAAGTAGTACACACAAGAGCTTTTTTTTGCCTTCTTTTATTTTGCTGATTTTTTAAAATGCTATATAGAGAATTTTCAGAGAGTAATACTAGATTTTTTCTTGTTTGACCAGATAAGGTTTGAACTCTATATGCAAGCATTTAACCAGTATGAAGTGGTTAAAAATAAAGTTTTGTTGGTTATTGGTTGTCTCTTTTTAAATTACTGTTGTTTCTAATTACATATTTTTTGGAATAATTACAGTTCACAAAATGTTAATAAAAATACATTTGTGATTCCTTACAATTTCAGTTTTTTATAGAAAAATTAAACTTCTCTCAGTTCTACATATATTAAAATTAATTGGATTTGATTTTATAATTACTTAATAAATATTCGAATGCTATTTGTACACAATAATGTTTAGCTGATTGAGCTTATCTTTTAACTATCTTTGGCATTTAGTATAGAATTGCATGTCAAAATTTTTAACTTGTCTTAGGCATCTTCTTAACTTAATGTCATTAAACACAATAATTAGCACTTCTCCTCCTGTTTTTTAGTTTTATAAAACTAACTGAAATATCTGCAGTCATTCAGCAATTTTGCAGTGTCAACTTTGTTCATTAAAGTGCTTCTTTCTCTTTTTTTGGCTTTAACAAGCATTGGGGAAAGCATCATTAAAGATTGTTATGTTAAACATAGTTAAATATTTAATTATTTTACATATGTAAAAATGACTTGTACAAAGTACATAAAACTGAATGGAAATTAACATATTTAGCAGAAGAAAAAATTGTTTTATTATTATTATTCCTCATGTTTACATTTTCAGTATACCACCTGTGAAATGCTCACAGCTTAAAAGTCTCTGTCTGGACAAACTGGTGTTTGTTCCAATATTTATTTAACTGGTTTGACTCAGCTTTATTTTTTCTTTGTTAAATACAATATCACTTGCTAAATCTCTGTATATCATTAAACTAGGAAGGAATTAATGGACAGTGATAGAATGAATGTCAACCTACAAAATTGTTTTTATTTTGCTCTACAGAAACAAAATGTGTTGTGTCAATAGATAATAACCATTTTTTTTTTAAATGACATATACATTTTTATAGTGGTTTTCACTGACAACCACAAACAAATATTGCTGAGACACTTAGGGGAGGAGACAGCAATTTTGCTAAAATAACAAGGTCCTGAAGTTCCTCATATTCAAAGAGAGAAATTTAATGTTTAGCTAATAAATCATGCTCTTGTTTGTATGTACTTATTTTAACATAATAGGATTTAAAATAATGTTTTGAGGTAAAAATTGTAATGTTGGGATTTTGCTATGTTTCCTGTGTTTGGATACTCAATACAAAGTGTTTATGCAATCTAAATTACTAGGTATTCTATTGGAGACACTGAAGTCCCATTCACAATCCAGTCATCAGGAAAACCTTTGAACTATGCTATAGCTCTGAATGAGCTTGGTTCTGACATTGTCCACCAATATGTTGGTCAGGAACCAAGTGGTCGCATGTTCAATGAACTTGTGTTGGATTACAACAGTGAGTATATAATATTTACAAACAGACCAAGTGTTATAAAATCTATGCCTAAGTTATGAACCTCAACCCTTTTTGAAAAGTTTGAATATTTAATATACAGAGTGTCCCAAAAAATATTTATACACACTTTGAATGATTATAGATACAGTGTTTATTCAGATATATCTAGGTTTTATAATTCAAGTTTAAGAAGGTAAGTGTAGAATCTTTTGAGTTATTGCAGGTGTTCGATCTGATGACCGTTTTGATCCAGGCACTGCTGATAACTTGGACAGATGGAATTGCAAACTTCACAAATCATTTCATTTGGTATTTGGGTGCATTCTCTTTCAATTGCTGCTTTCAGCTCATTGATTGTTGCAGGTTTTATGGTATAAACCTTATCTTTGGTGCATTTCCATAAAAAAAAAGTTCAGAGGTGTGAAGTCTGGTGAACATGGAGTAAATTCAGTGCTACCTCTTTGCTTAGTCAACATGTTTGGCAAATTTTTGTAAAAATAGACCCTCACATTATGATGGAAATGAAAAGGTGCTCCATCTCGATGTAAATAAAACTTCATCTCCAAATTGCTCTGAAGTGTGTGGCACGACAGATTCTTGCAGCAACTTCAGATAACGAGACCAGTGACTGTGTTTTTGAAAAAGAATGGTCCAATTATGCCCAATGCTGATAGTCCACACTACATTGTAACCTCTGATAAGTTTACGTGGTTTTCAACTGTAACATGTGGGTTCTGAGATGCTCAGTAGGTGCAATTATGGCTATTAAATGTGGCTTCATTGTTCCTGGCAATCTTGTGAAAACTACATCCTCTGCAGATTTTGCCAGGTACCACTCACAAAATTCAACACTCTGGTCATGATCATCTTCATTGAGGGCATGGACTAATGCTGGAATAAAACTTTTCCAGTGAACACACTTCAACATGTGATAGACTCTTGTGTATGGGATTCCTGTTTTGCAGACTGTTTGCAGAACAGATTTTCTTGGAGATTGGTAGAGACTTTCCAATAGTTATGCTTCTCGTGTGGGACTGGTGGACAATCTAAGTCTTTCAGAGTACCCTTTATGGACATCTTGAACAGTTCAATTTATTTCAAACTTATCTCTGATGCAAATAATGGTGAGTCATGTTGGTTGATCTATTTGAAACTCCCTTCTAAACTGTCTTTGCACTTGAGCTACGTTCCTGCACTTCCAGTAACACTTTAAGATAAATTTCCTTTTCTTAAAGCTTAGTTTTGCTTCTTCCATTGCTTCAAATCAGTTGCACCTGTAAAAAAAGAAAGTTTAGGTGAGTTATGATTATTCAATGTGTGTAGACACCCTGTATATCATGCTAAAAATCTCTTGAGATTGAAAGGTGTAGCTATAAATTTTGGAATGTGACCTATTCAATGACTAATTACATATTAATTTCAGTGGCATGAATTTATTTTGTATAGCTAAGTTGAACTAAAAAAGTTGTTGAATACCTTGAGAGACCTTTCATACTGCTAGAAACTATGTTGCAGCAGCAGCAGAGTCCAATTTGTTGAGCAGTGCCTGAAGCATGATTTTTCAGAAATGTGCATGCATGTCACAGGCGAATAACATTTCACCAGCAGCTAAATGTATAGATTACATGCATAAGACAGGAAGTTTGCATACTATTTGTCTACAGTTAAGACACTGGTTGAATCATTTATTTTCATGATACAAAAAGTTTGTTCTCCACAAACACATTGTTTACAGTTAAAGCAGGAATAGATTCTCCACCATAGATGTAGTACAGATAATTTTCATTTAAAACACGTTATCTACAGTTTAGAATCACCTACATATTGAATTTACCTGATTTGTAGGAATAAAAGTTGAGATATACTAAATGTCATTTAACACCTTGTAATGCTTAAATTTTCAAATTCAAAATTCTCTTAAATAAACAGGTTTACAATATACTTGGTGTTTGGTTTGAAACAAGTTTAAAAATAAATTGGAAAAGTATACAATATATTTGAAACTTTTGTTTGATTGTTTATATAGAATGACATATTTCTTTCTCATATAATGCAGAAAAATTAGTAAACTGATGAATATTAAGTTTCTATACAACAGAAAACAACATTTTATACATATATTCAGTTAAAAAAATAAACATATGCACAAAGAAAAGGCACTTATATAGTAATATTTTAACATAAATCACATAAATTTTTGCATAATCTATGAAAATGTTTGTTTTGTAGCATTGAGTTTTAATTATATTAGTCATTATACAAATTTTTTTAAATGCAAGTACTCAAAAATTGGGGAAGATTCTTTGTTATGTATATACACATTTTTACATGTATGTGGCTGGACATGACCTAATGGTTAGCATGCTTTACTGTGAATTTGAAAGTCAGTTCTTATCCTGTTGCTGCAAAATCTTGCTCTGCTCTTTGGGGTTGCAGATGTATTTTATGATAAATGATTAAATTTTGCCCTTTGAAGAGAGTAGCTTAAGAGTGCTGGATGCTTTTGACTAGTTGCCTTCCATTTAGTTCATTATTATAATTCAAAATTGGAATGACTAGTTTGTGGTGTGTGGCAAATGAAATTTCTGAGTTGGCATAATTGTCAATCAATACTATTGGACACATTGTAATGTTTAAAAGTATAAACCATTGTTGTTCTGTAGTAATGTTATTTGTCTATAATAGTTTAATTAATTAAGAATTTCAGTTGGCAGTGAAAATAACATATTGCATTCCATTCAAACATCCTATGTAATTAATTGGATATTAGTAATATTAATAAAATTTGCTATCATAGTGGAATATTGCCCATATACTCAAACAATGATTGTTAATTGGTGAATTTGGAATATTAGATACATTAGACCATCATATAGATAGCATTGCAATCTCAGTCTAATTTTTAGATATTTACAGGAAGAGACTAAATGATCTAATTTTATATTAATATTTTTAAATATTCAATTTTATAAACTCAGCAGCCTTTGTTTATAATTGCAAATAGAGCAAATGGAAATATAATAATAATAAAAATAATTACAGTTATTATTAAGCAGTAATGGTGACTTCAAAATATATTTTGTTTTGAGTATGACTTTACTGTCAGTATTGTCTTGGTTACAAATAAAAGTATTTCATATGTGCCTCTATAAGCAAAGTCATTTACAAAGTAAAGTCTAAGCTGATTAATTGTCTTGTTGAAACAATATGAGTTACTAATATTATATTAACCTATTTTATAGTTTTACAAATGGATTTCTAACTTATAACATTATTGGTAGTGTACATATCATAAGTATAAATCATTTATAAATGTTTTTAATATAATCAGTTTTAGTTTAAATGAAACCTATAAAAATGTGCAGAAATGGTATAATAAACACAATCAACAGATAAATTATTGAGGTGAAGAAGTTCATTGCCCTGTTTATTTTGCGCCTGTTTGAGCAATTGAATTGACTGCAGCTGCTTGGATTTCTGCCAAAGCATTCACAGTGTTAATGTCAGAATAAAGAAAAATGGATTAAAAGGCTGATTTTGTGGGAATCACATTCTGTTAATACAGCATTATTCATTTTTCTTTTGCAGATAATTACACAAAAAACAAAACCAAAGTAATTAATGGTGTTGTAATAACACTTTATTTTAATTCATTGCAGAAATGTCACCATCAAAATTCTAAATCAGTAATAATGATAATGGAATTTGCTTAACAATGTTATATAGGCATGCTGATTTATTTTTGCCAAAACTTCTAGTGATAATGCTATAAAATAGTTTTCTAAACTGTGTTCCTTGGAATCCTGTAGTTCTGTAAGAATATATTCAGGGTTTCTGTGAGAACATTTTGTCTACCATAATGGTATAGGTATGGCTTAGAAGCTCTGCTCATAAATGAAGTAGCCAGTGACAAAAATAATACAGGGTGGCATGATTTATGAGCTGATGACTCATTGTGAGATAGTCATTAATGATAGCTGAACGTAGTGTTTCAAGGAAACAAAAAGCTAGTTTTGAAATAAAAACTTTTTGAACATAAAAGTGTTACTTGAGGGTTTGATCAGTTGTTTTTGAGCTTAAAGTGTTCCATAGCTGAAAAGGTTTTGGAAATGCTGCTGTGGCATTTTTGTCTATCATAACAGTAATAATAAGAAGAAAACTTGCTGGATGGAACTTAAGATGAATTACAAAATAAGAAACCTAATAAGCTGTGTAGTTTCAGAACTTTCTTTTATGGTGAACTGGGAATAAATAGGAAAATACAAAGGTCTAAAGTAACAGTATAAAAAGAAATTATATTATCATTCATTGTGAAAGTTTGAGTGTAAAGGAATACAGATATAGGATAGAAAAAGGAAATATGAGAAACATAATTATTGGTAATATAGAGAGAATGTATTTAATGTAGGAACAGTTTGTAAAACAAAGCCTAAAAGAGGTAGGTATGGAAATTGGATGTGCTAGAAATAGCATAAAATGAGGAATGATTAGATATTAAGAGGAAAATAGAAGAAAATTTAATGTTATTTAAACAGAGTGTAGTGGTGTTTTTATTGTCACGCTTTATGGGAAATGACAAAAGGAGTAAAACTGCCTTTTGACAATAACTTTGTATTAGACCTTTGAGCAGTACATCTTCAGTATTCATTGGCTTACTGTTTACAGGGAAACCTTCATTTGAAAGTGAGTTCACCCACCCTTTTATGTCAATATTTGATAAAAGTCTGTTAACTTGTCCAAAGAAACTTAGCTATATAAGACCTTTTTTTTCATTGCTAAAGTAGTCAATATGCATTATAAAAATCTTGAAGTAGTTTATAACTACTCTCATTTTCAGTTGCAAGTTTGGAGAGTGTGATGCTTGCATGATATGCAAGTTCTAATACTGTGTGTTACCTTCTCTCACATAAATAGCTATTCTCATTAAGTGCTGTCCTCTATAAACCCCTCGTTGTGGATTCATATACGTGGTGAGCGGACCTCTCAAAAAATGTTCTGTTCTTACAGTTTACCTCCACTGGGATCTAAACATTCACCTGCGTGTTTGCCATGCGTGGTAACTCGTGAAGGGAGGAGAGAATCCTAGTGGTTGAGGGGTCCAACTCCAACACACCACCTTGGCCTTGAATTCCTGTAAACAGGTGGTCTTGAGGCAGCCTTTCAGGATCAATCGGCTAGTCCATTTGGGCCAGGGTCAACTAGGTACCAGCATAGGACGTCCACAAGAGGTTTTGTGGACATCGTGTCTGACACTGGTGTTCGGGTATAGTGCTCATGAAACCCTGGCATTGTTGCAGTGCCCTTCAGGTACTGTAGTGCATCCCCTTGTAGGGTACCATGGTGGGTGGGGTCAGAAGGCTTCGAAAAATTTTCTATTTATTATGGATACTCCTAAAACAAAAAAAAAATAACACAACTTGAAACCAATGGGAAAAACCCTACTACTGGAAAACGACCACACATTGATGAATCTGTACAGCCTAACTCACCACTTGAATCTATCTTGCGATTCCTAATTTTGCATTCCTTAAGTAACAAACCTCTAGGGCAGATGTCTCCATTTTTTATTCAGAAGGGCTTAGAAGGCTCCCCTAAATCGGTAAAAAAGCTACATTCAGGAAACATCTTCATCACAGCATTCCAAATTCCTCCTGACATCAAAGGCCTTTGGGGACATACCCATTGAAGTTACTCCTCATTTCACTTTGAATACATCCAGAGGAGTCATAGTTGAAAGAGATTTAAGGACTGTCCCCAAATTGGAGACCCTTGCAGATCTCACCAGCCAAGGTGTCACAGCAGTACACCAAATCTTCACTTCGAAAAAATGGAATTCTCTAACCAACATATGTTCTAATACTAACATTTACTGTGCTATGTCCTCCCACCACAATAAAAGCGGGATATCTGAATTGTAAGGTGCAACGTTATATTCCAAATCCTGTATGATGTTTCCATTGCCAATGATTTGGTCATTCAAAACAATCTTGCCATGGTTCCTTGACCTGTGACCATTGTGGTGGTAAAGACCATAATACCATCAAATGCCAACTCAAACCAAATTGTATAAACTGTAATGGTATCCTTCTTATTTTACCTCTCGCCTTAAATGGGTAGAAGAAAAAAGTACAGCGTCTCAAGACAGTTAACAATCTCACTTACACAGAGGCTTGAAAACTGTTATTACTTATTCCAACCAGAACTTATGATGCTGTAACCAATGCTACTACTACAGTAGGAGTTCAAACACACCTTACCCTATCCCCTATACACTCCTCACTAGCAAACACTAATGAAACACTTTCCAAAATTAACATAGTTCACAAATTAGTGTCTCCTTCCATCTCTGTCCTGACCACACCTTCCAGTCATTGCCAAACTTCACCTTCTTCAAGTCAAGATGTTTCCATGGGGTCTCTCTCTCTTGATACCTCAAAAATCAAACAAATCGCTTGTCTGTGCCCTCAGTCGTTAGTACATGTACAGATAAATTCAGACCCGACCATTTGAGCTAGAGCAAGGTTCATAAAGGGCAATGAACCCACATCCAATAATGAAAAAAATGCAGTTCTGTTATATAGAGTCTATGTAGAGGACTCTCTACTGTCTTCTTTTCTGAAATAATTACACATGGCCACACTAATCCAATGGAACTGTCAGTGTTTTCAATCAAATGTGACTGACATCAAATATCTGATTGACTTTTATCATCCCATGTTTTTCTTTGCAGGAAACATTTCTACAGCATACAAATACAGTAACTATCTGCCACTATTAATTATACCGGAATGACAGGCTATGTGTAGGACAGGGACATGGGGGAGTTGCATTGCTGGTTGATTAGCATGTGCCCACCTGGTTCATGTCACCACATCCTTGGAGGCTGTAGCCATCCATGTCTCCTTTGGATTACCATCACTATTTGCTCTCTATACCTTACACCTGAAATGCATTATAATCAGTCAGACCTCAATACCCTCATTGAGCAACTGCATAGCCCCTTTTTAATCTTGGGAGATTTCAATGAGCATAATCCCCTCTGGGGTGGCTCCCATATTGATATGTGAGGGTGCACCATAGAGCATATTCCCCTGAACCACAACCTAGCTCTTACACATATTTTCATGCACCTAGTTGGTCATTTACAGCTATAGATCTCTCTCTTTGTTCTCCTTTGCAACTCACTCACTTTTCCTGAGAGGTTGACACCAATCCACGAGGTAGTGATCATTTTCCCATCACCTTACAAGAGATTGGCTGTGATCAGTACTACCCACCCATGTTCCTCTGTAGAAGTTGGTCCTAGCCAGTTGACCTTCTTTCACTACTCTCTCAGAACTTAATTCTGCCATCTTATGTAAATCATCCACAGATGATTGTATAGCAGCAGTAACCAACAGTATTATACAAGCTGCTACTTCATGCATCCCTAAAACCTCAACATGTTCCCCATGGCATCCTCACCCTTGGTAGAATTCTGCCTGTTCTAAAACTCAAAAACTCATAAGCGTGCTTGGGATAAATTTCAAAGATACCCCACGCTCTCAAACTGCATTGCATTTCAGCAAGTTAAACCTCAAAGCATGAGGAATCTTGCATGAAATACACCTCCAGCATTTTTTGAACCACCAGCACAAAAGTTATATGGGATAAGATCTAGAGGGTGAGTGGAAGATATACTTCTGCCTCCCTATCTATCTTAATATCTGATGGCTACGAAGTTGCAGATGCACAGAGCATTGCCAATACTCTTGGGAACTTCTTATTTTGTGTATCTAGCTCTTCAAACTTATACCTTTCCTTTTTAGCCATTAAAACACAGGCAGAGCATCTGCTTCTTTCCTTTTCAACTGACCATTCATATGACTACAATTGCCCTCTTACACTGATGGAACTTAAACTTGCAATTCATTGGTCTTGCAATACATCAGTTGGACCTGATAATATACATTATGAGATGTTACACTACCTTTTCCGGAACTCTCTTACTATTCTCCTAGCTGTCTTTAATCAGATATGGCAGGAAAATGTCTCTCCAGATACTTGGCAACAAGCTATCATACTCTCTATTCTGTACCTGGGAAGTATCCAACAGTTCCTTAGAATTACCATCCCATTGCTTTGACAAGTTGTCTCAGTAAGATCTTAGAGAGGATAAGCAATGCCCACCTCATTTGGTTTCTTGAATCAAACAACCTCCTCTCACCTACTCAATGTGGATTCTGAAGACAGTGCTCTATGATAGACCACTTAATTCATTTTGAAACATCAATCAGAGAAGTCTTGTTAAGGCTAAAACATCTTGTTACTGTTTCTTTTTATTTAGAAAAAGCTTACAATACAACATCAATATATGGCATCTCGCGAGACCGTCACTCATATGTATTGCTTGGCAAATTACCCCTTTTCATTCAGCAGTTCTTAATTAAGTGCTGATTCCAAGTCCATGTGGGTTCAACACTTTCTCATTTATTCCCACAGGAACTTGGAGTCCCTCAGGGCTGTATTATGAGTGTCACACTTTTCATTATAAAGTCATCACTGAACAGTTATCTCCTACAGTTGCAAATGGTTTTTTTGTTGATGACTTTCACATATCATGTAAGTCATCAAATATGAGGTTTATTGAATGGCAGCCACAAACTGCAACGAATAAGATACTGAAGTGGACCATGGCAAATGGTTTTAAACTTTCATTCTCTAGAACCATTTGTACACATTTCTGTCACAAACAGGGAATCCACCCAGATCCATAACTCCGTCTTGATGATGTTAAACTTCCTGCCATCCCTGAGGCAAAGTTCTTGGGTCTTATATTTGGTTGTAAATTAAATTTTGTTTCATATCAAGCAACTTCATATCAAATGTCTAATACCATTGAACATTCTCCATGTCCTCTTTTCTACTTCTTGGGAAGCAGATCGATACTCCATGCTCAAAATTTATCGTGCTCTTGTCCAATCCATACTTGACTATGAGTTTGTGGTTTATGGTTGTTCCAGTACCTTAGCACTGAAAATGTTGGATCCTGTCCATCACCAAGTGCTTTAGCTTTGCACTGGAGCTTTTTTTACTTCTCCCGTGCAAAGTCTGTATGTAAAATCTCATGAACCTCCATCTATATATTTGCCATTTGCAACTGTCTCTAATGTATGCTTCCAAACTTTGATCCTTACCACAGCATCCTACCTGGAGTTGTGTTTTCCAACCACAATGGACCACACTTTTTAAGAATAGAAAATCTACCATTGTTCCTTTTAGTCTCTGTATCCAGACACAATTAGAAGAATTGGATTTCTTCTTGAATAACATTGCAGTTTCTTCAAATCAGCCTCTTCCACCATGGAAAATTACTTTCCCCAGTTGTAACCTAGTTTGAGTCATCTGAGGAAAGCAGATACACCCAATTGGAAATATCGCTCTTTCTTTGCTGAACGTCTTTCATATGATCCATCCATTCCTATATATACAGATGGTTCCAAATCGGGTGACTCAGTGGGCTCTGAAGCAAGAAGTACACTTTCATGCTACAAACTTCGATCCTTACCACAGCATCCTACCTGGAGTTGTGTTTTTCAACCACAATGGACCACACTTTTTAAGAACAGAAAATCTACCATTGTTCCTTTTAGTCTCTGTATCCAGACACAATTAGAAGAATTGGATTTATTCTTGAATAACATTGCAGTTTTTTCAAATCAGCCTCTTCCACCATGGAAAATTACTTTCCCCAGTTGTAACCTACAAGAATCCTTAAGCCTTACTTGTTCCTTCATCCAGAGATTTCTCATCCAATCTATTTAATTTTACATAATTATCACTTCCTGTTTGGCAGTACTTGGTTCAGACGGTCTTTTTTGTACTTTTAGTGCTTTGCAAACAAACATTTTTGTTTGATTCATATTTTTGAAATTCATGTTACTACTTCAGATATCATACCTGATACAAGCACTCTTTCACAGGCTGCAGATGAGGGGGACCTGCTGTTAAATTTGTTCGATTATGGCACACAGACTCCCTCCTACAGTTTCTGTTTTCACTGCCAAATTTTATGCTATCTTTCTTGTTCTAAATCATATTGAACTAATGCAATATACAAATTGTGCAATGTATACGGACTCACTCAGCTGTTTATTGGCCCTGGAATCATTTCGTGATAGTCACCACCCTCTTCTTATCAATATCGAGAACAAACTGGCTCGTCTTTCTCTCTCATCTATCTCAATCCAATTCTTTGGGATACCAAGTCATGTTGGTATTTGTGGTAATGAGCTGACTGACAGAGCAGCGAAGTCTGTCTGTTCTGGATTATCATCCCAGTACCTATTCCATACATGCACTATGGTCCAGTTATCAAATCTAGACTGTACACCAGTTGGGAGGCAACCTGGAATGAGCAACACAATAACAAGCTTTTTCAAATCAAACCTTCTCTAAGTCTTTGGCCCTCTTGCTTCTGTAAGGATTGAAGAGAAGAGGCTGTTTTGGCAATGCTACACATTGGTCACAGTTTTTTAACCTACCACTTTCTTTTATCTGGAACTGCTACACCAATGTGTGGTCTATGTGGCACTCATATCACAATCATCCACATTTTATTATCATACCTTCATTACAATCTAGAATTACAACGCAATTTTAAAGATATTTGTAAGGAAGATTTTGTCCTTGACTTTGGCCCATGTTATAGGTGATACTGCCCATTTCACTCATTTTTTTACATTTTTAAGAGCCATTGGTTTTTTACACTTAATTTAAGGTTTTTTATCAGACTATATAGTGTTTTAGCATGATTTCTTTTGCACAGTTTTGATATTTTAACACAATTTCATTTACACATTTCAATTTTTATTTTGACTTGAACTCAGAACTGGAAAGGCCTACTTCATGTGATTGACAGCAAGGGTGTACTTCTTGCTTCAGTCTTCCTGGCAGTTACTAATTTTACATATTTTACTCTTTACTTTAATTGTCCTACACCTATACTGTACCACATGTTGTCTGGCACAAATAGCCTTGTAATTTTGTGTTAATAGATATTGAATATCTACCTACCTACCTCTCTACAAAAAATTATGTAAACCCATAAGCCTTTTTTCTTCCCTCCATTGGAATTGACTAATTCCAATGAATCTCATGCAGATCATCATGAGACAACCCTCCACTAATAAGAGCACAACATATTTTGATTACACATGTGACTGCCTCTATTTAATTTTACATAATTATCACTTCCTGTTTGGCAGTACTTGGTTCAGACAGTTTTTTTGTACTTTTAGTGCTTTGCACTTGTTAATTTAATAGTTTCAATTTCGAAACAGAATTTCATTCTTAATTGTTTTATAGTTAAACTGAAGACACTTTTTACTTAATTTCTCAGTTTTTATTTTCTCTCTCATATTTGCAAACAAACATTTTTGTTTGATTCATATTTCTGAAATTCATGTTACTACTTTAGATATCATACCTGATACAAGCACTCTTTCACAGGCTGCAGATGAGGGGGACCTGCTGTTAAATTTGTCAGTGATTATCTTCCAAGAAATTAATTGTTATATTGGTCAATCAGCTTTTCCTGAACTAGTCCCACTATCACCTGAACAAGAAAAATGGTTGGCTTATGATGATTATGATAGCCTTTTTTCTCAACCCTTTTACCCTCTTCCCTTTGGTATTCTGTTTGTCACAATCAGAACTACAACAAGCTCCTTTTTCTGTTTCCTGTCCTTAAGCCTTACCTGTTCCTCCATTCAGAGATTTCTCATCCCATCATTTTATTCAACATAGATGGGCATTGCATTATTAATACTGGTCACTAGACAACCCAGATGGTCTCAGTCTGGTAGAAGTTGATTTTGCAAATTTTTTCCCATTTGGCATTCTTTCACCACAGGTCAGTGGTTATTTGGGTTTTATCAGAGTCACTTATCTTTATATTCCTCCCTCATTTGTCGTGGGTACCAATTTTTTTCCTTATGCCTCTGAATCCTATCACCTGCCAGTATCTGTTAGAGGCATTGCATAATCTTTTCTGTCAATAGACCATTAGATTTGTTCATTGTCTTTTTTCAGGCTCCTTCTTGTCTCCTAGAAAACCAAAGACTGACATCTTTTAATAGATTTGTTACACCTCACTAAATTTCTCAGTCTACTCCATTTTATCAGGGAAACATTTCTCAAGGCTTATGAATGTCACAAATACTTGCATGAATATTCAAATATCTGGTCAGTTGCAATCATACCTTTTGATTTGTTCATCACAGGGTAGTTTATCAGTTTTACACACTGCTCTTTGGCTCCATGTGTTTTTATTGGGTAGTCAGTGCAGTTGCTTGTCTTACCTTGTAAGAACTTTCATGTTCTTAGGTTATGTTTTCATCATTATTTGGACAGCTGGCTACTGTTAGCTCATTCAAAACAGGAGTTCACCAGTCACACTTATCAGCTGCTCTTGGAGACAGCTACCTAATATCTTGTCCATTTGGGTGTTTTTTTTTCAACAATTCTTTCAGTCAATTTCAACCTTTTCCTCTCCAACTTTATTATAGTCCCCCAGGGACACAGTGGTATATCTATGGACTTAAACACTACAAAGCAGGTTTCAATACCCGTGATGGGCTGAGCACAGATAACTTATTGTGTAGCTTTGTGCTTAAGTACAAATAACACTGCACAACAATTGTTTTGAAAAGTTTTTGCTGATTGTGACAGGTACCTGGTGGGTATGCACAAATATAGTTTTGGTTTTGCTTCATCACGTAGGAACTCTGAGAAATAGACAGTTAACTGTTTACTGGCAGTAACATATATAATTGCATTTATGTTTTTAATATGCTATTAAGTTCAACATATTTAAAAGTGTTTTGCTCCTGGTTTTCATTTGTATTCATTGTCTGGTGCATCACGTTGCAGTGTCCAACAGTAGTCAGCAAACATTGACAGATTCCAGTTGCCCTGATAATATTTTTCCATTACAGCAATGTCCTGGTGAAACCAGGATTTCGATGAAATGATACATGATGGGCAAAGTTGGATGTGATTTTCAAGATCAGAAGGCAAACATCTATAAGGAACACCCAACAGTGTTCAAGGAACAAAAACTTTGTTGTGCAGTGTAATTCAACTTGGCTTTATTCTATGTAGCTGTTAGTTCTCAATGCTTTTACTACTATGAGTATTATTGTTTGTGAAGTTTATCACTTTTGAAAATATGATCTTCTAAAGCACCTTTTATCCCCTTATGTGCTCATAGATGGACTCTTCATGGTAAATGGAATCTTGTATGGGACCCATTGCAAGCTCTTGTTTTCCTTTTTCTTACTCTAGTTCACATTCTGCATTCATGGTAGAACAAGACGTGTATGTCAGTGGGTATCCCACTTCCACCTCCTTGTCCAGATTTAGATATTTTCTTGGATGCATCCTTTCAAGGATAGGGGATGAGGGTCATTCAACAAAAAGTTTCAGGGTATTGGTCTGTGGCTGAAAGATATTATCATATTAACATTATGGAGCTTCTCATATTACATCAGACAGTGGAGCATTTTCTTTATCAGGCTATAAATTGTCTAGTATTGATCTATTCTGACAATTCTACAATAGTTGCTTATTTCAGTCACTAGAGTGGCACCTGTTCTGGATCCCTCTGTATACTTACATTGGACCCATTGGATCTTCTTGTTTGGACCCACATCCAAGATAGTCATTTTATTGTTTGTCATGTGCTTTCAGTCTTGTTACAGATTGACTTTACATCTAGACAAATTCTGGTGAAGTAGCCTCTCTGCCCTCTTGTTTTCCAGTGGCTTTGTCTTGAGTGAGGATTGGAGGTACTTCATACAGAGGTGTTGCCATGTCTGTTAACTGCAAATTAAAATTGTTTTGGTCTCTGATCACTCATCCTTTTGCTCTGGTTGTCAAATCTTTCAGCCAGAATTGGACCAACATACATGTTTATTTTTCTATTAAACTTTTTCACTAGGTGACTTTGATCATTCATACCATTCTGTGTTAAGTCATTCTGATTGCTCCTTCGTGAGTTGCTCAGCTATGATTCCATGGCTTCTCCAGCTTTAATTTACCCCTCCATTACCTCTCTCTTCTTCATCTGCTTTGTTCATCAGTGCTTCACCAAGCCCTTCATATTTTCAATCTTCATGTCTGGTTTTTATCTAGTCCTTGGCAAGGAGATCCAACTTGTCATAATGAGTAGTTTCATTTTTGGGTTATTTCACTTACCCTTTCTCCATGGAAGTTTATCCACATATAGGAATGTTTTCTGCCATTTGTCTCTGGGCTGAGGGTTTTCCACTGATCAACCCTCTGTTTTTCATATTGCATACTTTCTTACTAGGCTTTTAAATCAGGTGGTCTTCTATCTCTGTGATATCAGATTATCAGACAACCTTTCCCTACACCTTTCATTTTTTCCATTGTTTTTGGTTATTCACCTTTCCTATTTTCTCTGTTAATGTTTTCTTCCACACTATTATGTTGATGTGATCCTACACTGCTTCATTTTGTCTCTGTCAAAACCACTTGCCATGTGTTCCTTGTTTCCCCTTTCCTTTAAGACTTATCTGTTTCTCCTCCTAGCCTGTGCATGTCAGAGGTCTGATTTATTTGCTGTCAATGTTTCTTGTACTTTTTATCATCCTACATATATTTTTTATCCAAATCATTCTTTTCTCCCCAAATATTTGGCAGGTAGCAAGACTAGTAAGTATAAAAACCCAATGGCAGCTCTTCAGCCAAATCATTCTCAACAGAATATGTGGTAGAAGTTGGCACCTTAGGTTCCGAAGCACATTTCTTCAACAGGGAATGGTACCCATGCCTCTCTTTGTGAGTGACCCAATTTCTGAATACAGAATCAAAGTTAAAATGATCTAAAAGTTTGGACTCCATGGATAAGTTCAGTAACATTTCTGTCTTGGCCACAGACAGACTGCTCCTGGCATCTGTTTTGATGCTGTTGTACCTGCTAATTCCCTGCTCACAGTCAACAGATGTAACTGGAATTATTGATCCAATTGCTGCAAACTGAGACAGATTTGGAAAAGTTTGATGGGTCTGATGGATGTATTCCTTGTAGAAGGTCTTCATGTTTATGTTTTTGTGAGCATCCTATTCCATTATGTTTCTTAGTAGCAGCCAGGGCTGCTAAATTATTCCTCATTGAAAAAAGGAGAGAAGTGCTGGATGAGTTTCTTCAGATCATCCTCATTGGATACTGCTATGTGTGACATGGGCTAAATATTGAAAAAAAATGGCATGATGTTAGTGTCTGGGAATACTACTTGTAGTCTTGTGATCACCTCTTCAAAAAATGACTCGCAGCTGATCTGTACTTTTCATGTTTATCTTTGATGCCATGGCCTCTGTAAGAAGTGCAACCACTGGCATCAGGAGCTTGTGGGAGTTCCTTTAGTGCAGTCTGTGTGTTGAGGACCAGAGATGTGTGCCAGTGACTGAATTTACCCATCAATAATTTCTTTAGCCTGATCATAAGATAAATCAGCTCTCTGTAGAGATCTTGACAAACGTCCAAGAATGTCAACATGATCAGCCAAAAAAATGTCATCATGACAAAGCTGTAACCATGACATTTGCTGGACTAGACCATGTAGCAAGGCTCGGCTTCGAGTACCACATTCCATTGTTACAACCTGCAGGCAGCTTATCACAGATGCAATACAGTTGATTAGTACTTGGATGGAATCATTAAAAGAGAACCATCGTGTGAAGAACACTTGCTTGAGTTTTTTGCTTTTTCTTTCCATGCAATGCTTTGCTCTCTTCCAGAACCCAGCACAACTTGGGAGAATATTTCAGGCTTTTTGAAAACTGGTTTAAAACTGAAATGTACTTCACAAGGTAAGGCACCTGGTTTGCTACCTTTTCAGGTGCCAACTATTATTTGTATGCCAATCAATGACTTGTTATTATCCAGGATCATTCCTCCTTAAATTTTGTATCAACACCTGTTTTTATTCCCACTATGACATTTGCATCATCAGTTGCAAGTCCAACCAAGTCAACATTAAACAATCCTTGATCTGCCATGACTGAGCGCATTGTGTTGTAGATAGAATCTGCCCCAGTGTTGGTCAGCTCACACATAGCTAGGAATCAACTTGTAACCTCACCTAATGATGAAAGATACCTGATATAAATTATCAGTTTAGAACTGCATCAGTTGCTTCATCTGCTTCAAGAGCAAAAAATGGGAAAGGCCATGCCCAAAAGTCTGCCTGCATTTCATCCTGAACTACATGATTTAGGGCACTGTACATATCATCCACAGACTGGCTGTGGGTGTATATGAAGCTCTCTGTTCCACTTTGTTACTGAGTCTGTAGTTTCTTTATAGAGGTCACTCCCTGTTAAAAATATATATAAGAACTTGTGTTTTGAAATAAGACCACCAATTAAAGTAATAAACAAAGATATTTAGAAGAGTTGGCTAGCTATTTAAGTTTTGATAGATATTTTCAAAATGTTTCTCTTTTAGAAAAATGTCAAATTGCCTTTCGTTTTAAGAAAATACTGTAGAAAACAAAGTATCTTATTAACACTAGAATGAAGAATATTCTTACATTGAATACTTTAGTGAAAGGAAGGAATGAAACTTCATAGTTGAGATGGCTTCCTTTTCTTGTACAAGTAATGTGGCCATTTGTGTCTGAATATCACCTTTACACCCCACATACACACCCACAGCAGCAGTTGACATGTTCTTCTTCAAAACTTGTGATACTAGTGCACTGCAATGATCTTCTGACTCTGCTTGCTTTGCCAAGTCGTCTTTTCAGCTTAGTATCATTTTCCCAATGGTAGCATAAATATTTGTCTTCTTGTTGTCCCTGCATAATTTGCAATTAAATGTATTTTGGTGGAAAACATGTTCCAGCCGAAGAAACTGTGAAAACCAAGTTTCTTTAACAACTCTGTAAAAATCGCAGGTATATATTTTTTTCACACCGACAGTCTGATCACTGTTGCAAGCTTCAGTTTCTTCAGAGTTGTCTTTTATTTTGGAAGTGGATTTCCCACCATCACTTGATGTTGTTGCTTTGACCTTCTTTTGAAAAAAAATTTATATATCTGACTATTTAGACATCTTTTTATCTGATCTAGGAGTTGTCATGATTTCAATTCAGACACATGTCAAACGAAACTTGGGATTTCCACTTTAATACAGACCATGTGTTAGATTTTCAAAAGTCAGGTTTTCTCTGATTACTGTTTGTGTATCACGGGCAGAATCAAACATGTAGCATAAGAAATGAAAATAAAAAATCATCAGCACAGCTGAGTACTGGTGCAAGGAATGAACTCTTGGCTAGGTCTTCTTGTTGGTAGTTCTTATCTTTAAATAGGAAGTAGGTTATATTAACTGAGGATCTGTTATTTAGGAGGTTGTCACTTAGGTCCATTCTGTAAGAGTTCTACCATTTTCAAACTGTTGGCACAGTATTTAAGTTAGTGAAGATGTTGGATACAGTTAAATCTGATTATTGTGTCTTATGTTGTTTTCCTGATTGCTTTCATAAAAAGTGGACTAAGCTCTCAACATATAAGGATGTTTTATCTCTTAAATGCAGAAAATAGTTATTCTTATGTTTTTTCCCAAAGATGCTGCAGAATTTTAAAAAATAAGTTAGTTACTAATTAATAATTACACTTAGTTGATCACATAGATTACTAATGATGATAGTGAGTTTACCAGTATTATTATCAGCTATAACTATAAAGTTTCATTGAATAAGAAAATGCATTCACTGATAATTGTTTGAAAAAAATATATATACTTGTAGTTCTTATTGATATGCTTGTTATTTAGTTTATATTTCTGTTGAACCATGTTTAATATTCTAAATAACTTTTCTGTTACAGAGAAGCCACACAATCCCATGGTAAATGCTGGAGCTATTGTTGTTTGTTCATTATTACTTAATATTGTAGAGGTAGGTGTTAAGTTTTCATGTATAAATCAGCTGTATGAATATTGTCGTAATCAGATATATCATAAGTACACATATGATGATACTAACTAAGGAAGTAAATGTAAATTATTATGTTCCTTGTCAAGAAGTTCTTCCATCTGGTACTTGATATCTAGAAGTATTTTTTCTTTAAATCAGAAATCATTTAGAAATATTCTTCAGACTTTATTTTCTGGTGTATATATATATAAACTTTGTATATTCACACATGTATATATATGGTAAAAGAGCATTTAATGATAAATATTTTTATGCTTTATTTTTTAGCCTGAAATGAGAGCATCTGAGAAATTTGACTGGGTAAGCAAATTTCTCATGTAGTATTTATAATTGTTACACTCACATAATTTTTTTGAGTGTACATATGAAGTAACTGTTGTTGAAAATTTAATACTATGGTTTGTTTCAAAGTTCTGGAAACTTATTTTTAGGGAAAAAAATGGTTACTATTTGACTTCTGACATTGCAGATATATAGAATAATTGAAGTTTACAAAAATACAGTTTGTTTGATAAAATATAATTACGATAATATGTATTGCATATGACTATATACACTAAACTTTTATATGAATAGGTGAAAAATCTGGTTAAAAGCATTTCCATTATGATATTTTATCAAAAAACTTTAACTCCCTTATTTATGGTGTGATGTACAGTATTTCTACATCATCTATAGCAAAAGTAACTTTAAAAACCCCTAAATTGTATAAAAACATTGATTTTTTTCTAGAATTAAAAAACTAACTTTAGGATGTAGCAAATATGTACAGATAAATTAAGCACAATGTGATCCTCAGTACAGGCAACTAACAACTGAAGTTGCTGGCATCAAAGATTGTAACCAAAGATACAGCAGTGCTGTTAAGAGACAACATCAGCTAACCACAGTCGAAAACTGTTGAAAATCATTATTGGTTTTATATTGCAAAGATAAAACTACCACTAAATAAAAATTAAAACATAGAAATTTAGTGTTATTTCTAACTAATTGTATATTGCTTCTAAATAAATGTCCTAAATAACTAAAAAGTTGGTATTACATTTACATAATTTATAAATTTAAAAAAAAAAAAACAACTGAGACTGAATAAGACTAGAATCCATGATTCTACTAACTGAACATATGCTTTAATCATTTATATTTCCAGAAATCTCCTACTGCAAGCCTCAGTTTAATTTATTTGGATATTAAAAACAAAATTAAACATCTAAGATTTGTGTCAAGAATAAGAGCTTTTAGTGTTAGTGATACTTTAAAATTGTTGTACTCCTGAATAAATGTTTTTAATATTGTGATGGAATGTAATGATATTTGAAGGTATGTAATACTTTTGTGACACTTAAACTCTAACAGTTTTGTTGAACAGTAAAAATTTTACAGATCTAATTGTCCCATAAAAGTTTAAGTATTTTGCTGGACTAATTCCAATGGAAAGAAATTATTTATTTTAAATTTGACAAAATTTGGGAATAAATTTGTAAAATAAGTGTATAATTATTTTTTCAAATTAATTTTTCTCTGCTAATGTAGTGACATCAAAAATCAATTTTTCATAAGTATTTTAAATATATATTTCAGTCAGATGTATTCAGTTAATGTTTCTATATTTTCATCCAGGTGATCTGTATATTGTGTGTAATTTTTGTTAACCAAATAGTGTAAAGTAATAAATGTACTAATCCTTTTACTCAGGCAAAGATTGCATATGTCAGTTTCTAAAAATTATCACTTTAGCCCAGTGTCTGTCTCTTGGGAAAAGATAGGTCCATCTCTAAGTTAAAACAAATGCTGTTACACAATGGAATGAGTTAAAGTTTTTTTGTCTGGTATAAATATTGTTTGGAGTGACTGCTGGTGATAAAACATTGAGTTCTGGTCTGTTGTATTTTGAATGTTTTTCTCTAAATTTTGCTCTATAATTCAGAATTTATTTGTCTTATGAAGACATGACATGAAAAAATATTTCTTATCAACTATTTACATTT
The DNA here is from genome assembly GCA_011833715.1 of Carcinoscorpius rotundicauda. Taxonomy (NCBI): domain Eukaryota; kingdom Metazoa; phylum Arthropoda; class Merostomata; order Xiphosura; family Limulidae; genus Carcinoscorpius; species Carcinoscorpius rotundicauda. The sequence goes on along the minus strand of CM022399.1, from coordinate 50,544,266 downwards.
CTAGTAAATATTCCTCTCAACTTCAGCAGTCAATAAACAAAAACTTGCTTTATCTGCTCACAGATGTTTATTCCTTTCCATTCCTCTCCACAATGAAAATTATTCTCTGCACTGTATTTTCTTAATGTTGATTCAGGAAAGAAATACATGTTATGCATTCAAAGACTGCATCATTTACTTTTATTCTATTCTTGTACTGTGTTTGGAAGTCTGGTTAAATTTTATCATTTTTGTAAAGTGTATAAGTTGTCTGATAGAATGGCAAAGATACAATTTGTTTAACATGTTTTATAAGTGCACAGTTATTCTTGTGCTAAAAAACAAGTCTTAAGAAGCCAAACAAATAATAACTGTTTACTTTTTAAAAACTGTAAGTCTTGTTACCCAACAAGCAAAATAAGCCCTTTTTCTTACGAGAGGTCTATTTGATATTATTGTACACAAGTTTGGTGTTAATGTTAAATAATATTTCTAGTAATCTCATTAATTGCAAGAGAAAATGTACTACGTTTATGGAAGAAATATCCATTCTAATTATCAATGTACAATGAAAAGAACAAACAGTTAGTGCTAGCAGTATTTTTTAGTTAAATTGATTTCCCTAAAGAATAAATCAGATTAATGGAGCATGTTACAAAAGAATCAGTAGGATGTATTGCAGAGTGGTATTGATTTTAACTAAAACTAATTCAGTTTGAGTAGATAAATAAACAGACTGGATACAGTTTTTAATACACGATAAAAACAGTATTATTTATATCAAACACACAAAAACATCTAAATAATGGATAGCCATGAGTCAACTAAGCTGATTTTAGGTTCAGTACATGAATGTTTAAATTTAGTGTTTCTTAATTAATGGGAAACTATGAGTGACTAATGCTGCCTATATTATTTATTACTTCCATCTGGTTTACCAGTGAGGAATTATAACTGTTGATATTTTTCATTCAGTGATGTCGAGAAACCCACTTGTTGAGAATTTTATATGCAAAAACGGCTTGTTTGGGTTTAGAAACTATTTTAAATAGAAGAGCGAACAGCATTTCGACCTTCTTCGGTCATCGTCAGGTTCACAAAGAAAGAGGTAACTGACCGAAAGCTGACCACATGTTTGGAAGGGGTTGTGTAACTGAGTGTCGCAATGTAGAGGGCGGGGTTAGATGTTTGAATATATAATTTTATCTATAATATTAATATAGGTATAATGCCGTTCCTTTATATTGGTTTATTTTGGGTTTAAGTTGTTGTATAAGTAAGGCTTCTTTAATTTTGCGTGATTTTTTGATTCGTGAGATATATTTACTTTTGTTGGTTGATTTTGCTTTCTGTCTAAGTGTGTGCGTATAATGTTTTCTACGGTTTGTGGAGGAAACTTATTGATATTAATGAAGTATTGTTTTATTTTGTCTAATTCATCGTTAAATTTATCTGGTGAGCATAGTTTTATGGCTGTGTTTATCTGGTTTCTTAGTATGTTGAGTTTTTGTTTTGTTTCATGTGCTGAGTCCCAAGGAATGTATAGTCCAGTATGGGTGATTTTTCAGTGGATATCTGTTTTGAATTGTGTGTCGGTTCTTATAATTTTGAGGTTAAGAAATGATATTTGATTGCTTTCTTCCTGTTCACATGTGAAGTTAATGTTGGGATGTATAGAGTTAATGTGAGTGAAAAAATTAAGTATGTGTTCTGTAGATTTGAATCCCGCAACCGTGTCATCTACATATTTGTACCAGTATAGTGGTGGATGTAATGCTGTATTAATTGCTTGTGTTTCAATTTGTGTCAAAAGATCTGCCACAACAAAAAACTTGAAAAACTAAGATGTAAACAACAGAAAAGACATCAACATGACAAACCGTTGACCAACCTCATAACTAACAGATCCAACCAACAATTAAACACAGACGAGATACATCTACTTAACAAAGGACTCAACTTCACAATTGCACCAAGGTACATTCCAACCATAGAAATCAAAACATGTTTAGAAGACCTAGCCAGGAGACTTGTGATACTTTCTACAGAAAACAAAAACAACAAACAGAAAGAAGACAACTTAGATAATTTTATTGACATCCAACAGCCAAACTTCCCAGGTAAAATTACAAATTTATATTTTTCAGAAACACCTAAAAACAACATCTTAAACGATTTTTTCAAGGAATATTCTTATAAAACCATCAACATAATTTCACAAAACAGAAAACTAAAAAAAAACCTTACAAAAAGAGATATTAATTCCATTAAAGACCTAAAACAAGACAGAAACATAAAAATTCTAAAAGCAGATAAAGGTAACGCTATAGTAATAATGAACACGAATGAATACATACAAAAAATGAATAACATCCTATCAGACATGAACAAATTTAAACCAGTACACACAAATCCAACAAAGACATGAGATGCAACTGAACAAATTACTACTATAAATGAAAAAAGCCAACACAATTTCACAAACACTTTTTTCCTTCCTACGTAAAACCGACTCACGCACACCGCAAACATATGGCATCCTTAAACCTCATAAATCAATTTAGTAACTTTCATGACCACTTGTTTGGAAACTGCCTGCATAGACTTAGAAGAAATGAAAAATGTAAAGAACTATCAGTGATGTCGAGAAACCCACTTGTTGAGAACTTTTATATGCAAAAAACGGCTGTTCTGGGCCCAGAAAACACTTCAAATAGAAGAGCGAACAACGTTTCGACCTTCTTCTGTCATCGTCAGGTTCACAAAGAAAGGGTTACTGGTCGGAAGCTGACCACATGTTCGGGAGGGGTTGTATAATTGAGTGTTGCAATGTAGAGGGCGCGGTTTGAATATATAATTTTGTCTATAATATTAATATAGGTATAATGGTGTTCCTTTATATTGGTTTATTTTGGGTTTGAGTTGTTGTATAAGTAAGGCTTCTTTAATTTTTCGTTTGTTTATGTTTGTTTCTTTATTTAGTATTTTAGTGTTTTCTATGGTTATGTTGTGTCCATTTGACTTGCAGTGTTCGAAAACGTGTGAAGGTGACTTTTTATGTTCTTTGAATCTGGTTTCCATTTTTCTACTTGTTTCTCCTATATAGAAGTCGTGGCAGTTATCACATTGTATTTTATAAATAATGTTGGTGTGGTGTTTGTCAGTGTAGTTCTTACATAGTATAGACCTTAGTTTTGTGCCTGGTTTTTGAATAAATTTAGTGTTAACTGGAATGTTATATTTTGTTACTAGTTTTTGCCAAATGTTGGTTATTTGTTTGCTGATGTCAGGAATATATGGTATACAGCAGTATATGGTTTCGTGATTTTTTGATTCGTGAGATATATTTACTTTTGTTGGTTGATTTTGCTTTCTGTCTAGGTGTGTGCGTATAATGTTTTCTACGGTTTGTGGAGGAAACTTATTAATGTTGATGAAGTGTTGTTTTATTTTATCAAATTCATCGTTAATTTTATCTGGTGAGCATAGTTTTATGGCTGTGTTTATCTGGTTTCTTAGTATGTTGAGTTTTTGTTTTGTTTCATGTGCTGAGTCCCAAGGAATGTATAGTCCAGTATGGGTGATTTTTCGGTGGATTTCTGTTTTGAATTGTGTGTCGGTTCTTATAATTTTGAGGTTAAGAAATGATATTTGATTGCTTTCTTCCTGTTCACATGTGAAGTTAATGTTGGGATGTATAGAGTTAATGTGAGTGAAAAAGTTAAGTATGTGTTCTGTAGATTCGAATCCCGCAATCGTGTCATCTACATATCTGTACCAGTATAGTGGTGGATGTAATGCTGTATTAATTGCTTGTGTTTCAATTTGTGTCATAAAAATATTGGCTAGAACTGGCGATACTGGGTTGCCCATGCTTAGGCCATTTGTTTGTATATAGTTTTGGTTGTTGAACATGAAGTTTGTCTTTATTGTGGTGAATTCTATGAGGGTTGCTAACTGGTTACTGGGAATGTCTATGATCGGGTTAGGGTCTCGAATATAGAGTTCTAAGGCTATCTTGCAGGCTTCTGTTGTTGGTCGTAATGACATTATTGGTCGTAATGTCAACATATGAATCGTTTAACTACAATCTTGGTAAATACATAGCATGGGCATTCTCCAAATATGCAACATCAGCCAGCTCATTCATCAAAGACTCTTTTAATTTCAAGTCCAATCTAAATCAACTTAATCATAAAGCCTTAATGGCCAGTTTCGATGTTATATCCCTCTTCACAGAAGTTCCAACAACAGAAGCCTGCAAGATAGCCTTAGAACTCTATATTCGAGACCCTAACCCGATCATAGACATTCCCAGTAACCAGTTAGCAACCCTCATAGAATTCACCACAATAAAGACAAACTTCATGTTCAACAACCAAAACTATATACAAACAAATGGCCTAAGCATGGGCAACCCAGTATCGCCAGTTCTAGCCAATATTTTTATGACACAAATTGAAACACAAGCAATTAATACAGCATTACATCCACCACTATACTGGTACAGATATGTAGATGACACGATTGCGGGATTCGAATCTACAGAACACATACTTAACTTTTTCACTCACATTAACTCTATACATCCCAACATTAACTTCACATGTGAACAGGAAGAAAGCAATCAAATATCATTTCTTAACCTCAAAATTATAAGAACCGACACACAATTCAAAACAGAAATCCACCGAAAAATCACCCATACTGGACTATACATTCCTTGGGACTCAGCACATGAAACAAAACAAAAACTCAACATACTAAGAAACCAGATAAACACAGCCATAAAACTATGCTCACCAGATAAAATTAACGATGAATTTGATAAAATAAAACAACACTTCATCAACATTAATAAGTTTCCTCCACAAACCGTAGAAAACATTATACGCACACACCTAGACAGAAAGCAAAATCAACCAACAAAAGTAAATATATCTCACGAATCAAAAAATCACGAAACCATATACTGCTGTATACCATATATTCCTGACATCAGCAAACAAATAACCAACATTTGGCAAAAACTAGTAACAAAATATAACATTCCAGTTAACACTAAATTTATTCAAAAACCAGGCACAAAACTAAGGTCTATACTATGTAAGAACTACACTGACAAACACCACACCAACATTATTTATAAAATACAATGTGATAACTGCCACGACTTCTATATAGGAGAAACAAGTAGAAAAATGGAAACCAGATTCAAAGAACATAAAAAGTCACCTTCACACGTTTTCGAACACTGCAAGTCAAATGGACACAACATAACCATAGAAAACACTAAAATACTAAATAAAGAAACAAACATAAACAAACGAAAAATTAAAGAAGCCTTACTTATACAACAACTCAAACCCAAAATAAACCAATATAAAGGAACACCATTATACCTATATTAATATTATAGACAAAATTATATATTCAAACCGCGCCCTCTACATTGCAACACTCAATTATACAACCCCTCCCGAACATGTGGTCAGCTTCCGACCAGTAACCCTTTCTTTGTGAACCTGACGATGACAGAAGAAGGTCGAAACGTTGTTCGCTCTTCTATTTGAAGTGTTTTCTGGGCCCAGAACAGCCGTTTTTTGCATATAAAATGTAAAGAACTGTTTCATGAAATTTATTTTTACACACATTTTCATGAAGTAATTTTTAAAGAGCTATTATGCATTACAATTAATTTATGTAGCTTGCAGTATTCTTTCAGAAAGTATTTTAAAAGTGCTTAATTTTTAAAAAATTTTTGCAATTAATTTTTACAGATGACACAGTACTTTAAGGCTATGGCAGGTGGTGAATACCTTGGTTTTAATAATGCCACGTAAGTGTAATCTGTGTATAGTGCATCTTTTTCACAGAATAGAAAGTAATTGGTTACTAGTTTTTAAAAAAGTAAACTACAATTAATCTGCATTACTTAAATATGCTAGTAATTTTTTTTTTTTACTTTTATAACAAGAGTTCCTAGGAGTAAAGATTTTTGTCAATTTAAGGAAAAAGAAAACAGGAACTATTTATTATCAGTCATCAGATAAAAATATAGTGTTTTGTCAGTTTTAATGTATTTATTAAGCTGAAAAGTTGTAATAATTAGATATGTAGAAAATGCTTTTCTATACACTTTTAGTTTAATGTTTGTAGTTAGGCACATGCGTATATGTAAATATATAAATCACTATTAATACAAATTCTAGTTTTCAAATGTTTGGAATTATCCTGCATATTAAAAAATGGTGATATGGCTAAATACTGGTTTTTTTTACACTGTTCTCATTAGATTTCTTTCAGAGCGAGAAGCTGCAGATCGAAACTATGCCATAGGATTTTACATGAAGGAGAATAAATGTTTTCCAGAAAAAGCAGTCTTAAAAGAAATTATGGACTTTTATTTCCAAGTATGCTGATCTTTGATAAGATTGCATTGTTTTCACTGTACAGGAAATTAGAAATATGCTAAAAACAGTTATCCTTAAAATAGTTTATACATTATTTTTGACATCTTTAATGGTTTTAACATTATGATGTTTTTTATTACATTTCAGTAGTGCTTTTCACACCCATGTATGTGCGAGTGTATATTTTTTTAGAATCATTACAAATACTTATATAAATTTTCAGGTGTATGTGATTTCTTTGCTTGTTTGGTTCTTTTATCATACAATATGTCATTAAGTTTATGATGTAATCACCTGTAAAATATCATTGTTAGACCCATGTTATTAATGCTTGTTTATTATTTGATATGTAGATGTGTTCTCTGGAAGTAAATAGTGAAACCATTTCTATTATGGCTGCCACTCTTGCCAATGGAGGTATCTGTCCAATCACAGGCCAGCAAGTAATTGATAGTCACGCTGCTCGTGATGTCCTTTCATTGATGCATTCTTGTGGAATGTATGATTATTCTGGTCAATTTGCATTTAAGGTAAAAACTAATTTTTTTTTAATTTTTGGTATCTATCTGTATGAGTACTTTAAAGTATAATGTAGAATTTTGCTGGTGTGGCTAGTAAGATAATTTCCTAAAAATACTTTGAAAATGAAAAATCCATTATCATAAATTGTTTATTTGAAGAAAAAAAAGTTGTTTTAATATAGAATCTGTGAACTTTAGTGAAATAATTATATTTATTATAAATTGCATCATGGTTTTTGTGCTTTAAAATATTTTTATTGCACTAGTTGTTTTTTTAAGTAGAAAAACATTTCAAAAAGTGTCAGAACTTAGAAATACTTAAGTGTTGTGGAACTTGAAATATTTTATATATGAACAACACAGAATAACAAACTGATAACAGTTTCTTTTCTGTATTCTAGCTTTTGTAAAACAGCTACTTTTAAACAAATTTCAGTTGTTTCATCGTAACTTTTAACATAGTAACTTTGTAGCAGTTTAATTGAAACTTTTATCAAGCCCTTATCTTAATTTGATCCTTTCTGTAGGTGGGTTTACCAGCAAAGTCAGGTGTATCTGGGTGTACTATGATTGTTGTACCTAATGTTATGGGAATCTGTCTTTGGTCACCACCTCTAGATGTTTATGGTAATTCCGTACGAGGAGTTCAGTTCTGTGAGGTAAGGAATTATGCATTAGCTAAGTGTTACAAGTATAGTGGTGCTGTATTTTAGATGGATGTAATGCTAAAGTATAAATATTAGAAATTAACTCTTTTTAATTTGTTTGTACAAAAGTAGATATCTAATATGTTTCTTATTATCTTGACAGTGTCTCTTTGATATCTAGTTTCATGTCATTTAAAACTCCTTTTTCAAATGAATGTGGTTTTCTTGAAAATGAGCTCTTAAAATTATTATTTTCTTTTGTTTTATAAATTTATATATGTTGAAACTTCAAATAAATATGTAATGTACCAAGTAATCAAATTAACAATGTCACATATCAATCAACCATGTTGTTACTAGAATACAATAAAATATGAATTTATTAACATAGTGCATATCTTGCAAAATATCAATATGAAACTAAGTAGTGCCTGACCAGGATTCTGTAACTAAATATCTGAATTTTTAATTACAATCTCAAAAAAAGCAACATAGTAAATTAGCAAAACACACAAAATAATAATAGCAATAATAACAAAAAGTCAAAATCTAACACCAGACAAAACCACAGATTGTTTGAAATAACAGTATTGCAGTAATTTGTTTTAACAATCAAAATTGTACACATCACAATTTCACAGGACTAACAGCTTGTCATTTCTGTTACATAACCACATGTGAATTTAGTGTCCATATGTCACTATCAGGGAAACCTCATGATGGTCTAACTTTAAAATTACTTGTTTAATATCCAGTGCACACTAGGAGGCAAGTTAGCTAGCATTTAAGGGAAATAAATATAATTGAATCAAATGATAGAAGGAAAAGTACATAAATGGAAACCAAAATCAAATTATGACCGACAAAACCACTGCTATCTCACAAATGTGTGGAAAGCAAAATTAAGGATTTTTTTATGCATTGGATTTGGAAGTAAGTAAAACATCTGTATAGTTATGTAACTGTTTATATCCTCTTCCAGCATTTTATATACAATTAAAAATTTTTTCTGACAATTATATAAACATTTTTTGTACTTAACAAATGTAATTTGCTATCTCTGAACTTGTGTTTAGTTTTCTTCTTGTTGCATGGGTTTTAGTCATATTGAAGTCTTAATATTTTAAAGGTAGCATAACAGAAGCCAAGCTGATTCAAATCAAACTGTTTTATTGTACTTTAAGCTGTAAAATGAATACTTTTATCCTTTCAGGAATTTATTCGCCTATTCAATTTCCATCATTATGACAATCTTCGACACACAACTCAAAAAAAAGACCCTCGAAGACAGAAGTATGAAACAAAAGGGCTTAAAATTGTTAGTTTGCTGTTTAGTGCTGCAAGTGGAGATGTTACAGCAATGAGGAGGTTAGTTTCATTATTTCAGATTTACTTGTTATATTTTTTCTCTTGGTGTAATGGACATAATGTGTTCCTTGGAAAATATAAGTAAATGCAAACAAATCATCTGACAAATTATTTAGAGTATTACAGAAGTAGCTGTACTTAGACACATGTGATACTTTGTTTTTAATATCTTGACCAGTTTATACAGACTCTTGTAAGAATCTGAAGATAATTTTGTGTCACTTGTGTACTATATTTGACACTTGTCTGTAATTTGAGGACGTTTTTCTGAATTGAACTTTCAAATAAACTCACAATATTCTCCAAAGTTGAAATTTAACATTTGATCTTGAACATGAAATATTTTTAGCAGTTCATCTTGAAATATTTATGCTGAAATTAATCTCAGGGTTAAATACATCATTAGCTTAGAAATCCTTTGTTTAAATTCAGCTGCAGTTTCTTTGTAATAAAATTCAGGTATTTCAATTCAATGCTTGTTCATCATTGAGGCACCAACTCTCATGTATATGTGTGAGAATCATTCAATAAATTGAACTTCATTAATTACTGTGAAAATTACCCTTGTGTGATTAAATTTATACTACATCTTTTCATGCATAGTGTTGAGTCTCCTTACTGATTAACCCTTTTGCAATGGGTCAGGGTTCAAAGGCCAAGTCATTGCATTTGTTGACTTGCATTCAAATTTTATTGAACTACTATTTGATAAGTTTATGTCAGTAAGTTTAGAATCAAATTGTAGATTTTAATTCAAACTTTGGTATTATATACGAGTTAACTTCTTTATTTAAAAAGTAAATATTAAAAGAACACACATGTATATAGATTTTAGTGAAACACATTATATGTTGAATGCAACGCTGTTTAAAATTAAGTGTTTGTGATGTCAAAATACCAAGTCTATAACTTCCTACAAATTAAGAACTTAAATTACTAATATTTACAAGCTAGAATATAAAATGAAAACCTTATCTTTTAATTTTTTTGAGAAATGGTTTGTGTACTAAATTAAACATGGTTGTCCTGTTCAACTTTTCATTTTTTAAAATGGTTCATTATGTAATCTTACTACAGTATGTGACACGTGAATAATCAATCAACAGCTTTGAATGTCCCCAAAGTGACTCCATTATCAAATAAATTGTTTTTATTTCAGGGCAAAAGCTGGAGTAAAAGGACTCATGAAGGTGTCAAAATTTGTTCCATAATATTGTATTTAAACTTTATTTTAGATTACAGGTGTACTCCTACTGTTAGCACCCTGATTGGCATAGTGATATGTCTATGGACTCGCACTGCTAGAAACTGGGTTTTGATACTTGTGGGCAGAGTACAGATAGCCCATTGTATAGCTTTGTGTTTAACTTAAAACAGCAACAAAAATTAAAAATCTACTATTAACATGTGTATTTCTGCTTACAGTGAAGCTCATACATGTATTTGTGTACTGTACTTACTATAAAGGTCATACATGTCCACTAACAAGAACAAATTTGCAGGTTGCTTGTCTTGATTTGATGTTATTCACCTTTCAGGCACTACCTGTCTGGTATGGACATGGAACAGTGTGATTATGATGGAAGAACAGCTCTCCACTTAGCAGCAGCTGAAGGACACTCTGATTGTGTCAGTTTTCTCCTGAAAGTGTGTGGGGTTGAACACCAGCCAAAAGATCGGTAAATAGTTAATTTTTTAACATAATATTTAAGGAAAGCAAGGGATTTTGTTAGTCCATCTTAACTCTCCCATCCTCTAAACCAAACTAAAACTATTAAAAGTAATTAAACCAAGTCCTTATCATTCATACTTTTACCAATCTTTCTATAAAACTCATTCAAATTTACTGCCCTCACAACATCTAAAACCAACACCCCTCCTTAGGCCAATCACACTATTTGTCCTAAGTCCTGTTGTCATTTCCCACAGTTTATACTTTTCTTTATCTATTTCCTCAACTTTAGTTAGGATAACCTCCAATTTGCAAACTTGACATACAGATTAAACAACCTCACTGTAAGCTTTTTTGCTAACATAGTGTAATCTAGAATTCCCAAATAAAACCTATTCATTGCACCTATCACATATAACAAACTGGGAACACATAACCTCCAAAATTGTCTTAACCACTATATTATTTGTAGAATTAGATTAAACACTCAGTATTAAGTAGCCTGTTTTTAACACTGCTAAGCCTAATTTTAACAATTAAGTAGTTTGTAGACTGTATTTATTAAATAAACAATGTATTAATTTTGTCTTACAATGTAAAATAAAAGCTTTTACCAACTATTTTAGTCCCTAATCTCACTAAATCCAGGTTTTTTTTTGTTATTCAACTTTAATTTCTAAAGATGAAAATAATAAAACCAAGTAACATTCAAATATTCATTATAATATGAAAACTTAGTTTATTAATGTCTTCTCTTTTTAAATAGTGACGTCTGTATTGTTGTTTAGTGAAATTTAATTTACGTTGCTATTAACGTAAGTTGTAAATTATGTAATATTAAAATGACTGAATGTTTGTGTGTGACTGGAATTTATTCAATCGATCATACAATATGTTATGATTTTTTTTTTTGCAAGCACTGAAGTTTAGAGAATTCTTATTTGTGTACATTTATTTATTTATTTTTAGTTTATACCTGGTAGGACAACATGTATACATAGAAAATAATGTTTTTTTAAATGTCATAAGAAATGGTTGTGAAATTGCATATATATATATTTTTTTACTTTTTTCTTGGGGTAAATTACTTGAAACAGCTGTTACAAAATGAAAGATACCCTAATAAATTGGAAAAATCTATTAAAACCTGTCAGTAAGTTATCAAAGGCTAGTTATATTTTTCTTTATTGTGTTACATTCAGATTGTAAACTGTTGGTTGCCTGATATGGCCAAGCGTGTTAAAGCGTGCGACTCATAATCTGAAGGTCACAGGTTCACATCCTCATCACGCCAAACATGCTCGCCCTTTCAGTAGTGGGGGCATTATAATGTGACAGTCACTCTCACTGTTTATTGGTAAAAGAGTAGCCCAATAGTTGGCAGTGGGTGGTGATGACTAGCTGCCTTCCCTCTCATCTTACACTGCTAAATTAGGGACTTCTAGCACAAATAGCCCTCGAGTAGCTTTGTGCAAAATTCAAAAACAAACACACAAATTGTTTAAAACTATTTTTTTCTGTCTTAAGCAAAGAAAATAGAAATTTTACCTTTTTTTCTTCAGATGGGGTCACACACCTTATGATGAAGCCATTTTATTTGGTCATCCAAAAGTTGCTGGGATTTTAGAAAAGTGGGAGTCATTGCGAGAAGAAGAAAAAAACAGTCCTAGTGAATTAAAGGTAGCCAGTCGAAATGTTAATCGGACACCTTCTCCAATTCCATACTTGCCTAAGTAGGCAGAACATAGCTGTTTTATTGTCTGTTTGCTACATCTATTGTTTAGTTAATAAGAGGTTGACTAGCATGGCTATTAGATCAGTAACTGATTTCCTCTATATGCTACTCTCATTTGAAATTCTTTCAGCTTAAACTTATTCAGGGTCAAGATTTTTTTGTAACTTATACAGTGGAGTATATAATATGTCATTGTTATGATGTTGCAGAAATAAATTTATCTGAAATGCTTTATCTTTGATTGTGAAGTTAAAAAAGTAAAAAAGAAATTAGTTTTTTTAAGTGACTTTAAACCAAAAATATGATGCAATTGAAATTTACTTTTTAGTAATCATGAGCAAATATATACATTTTAAACAAGATAATTTATATTTTCTGTTTTGTGATTACTGATTTAAAAATAAGTCAGTATCCTATTCTGAGTACTTAATTTTGAAACTCAAAAAATGCTTTTGCATAATGTACACCACGGAATAACATAGCATTCAAGGTCACTTTTGCAATGAAACCATCTTGGTACCTGTGTTGTTTTGTACATGTATTAATTATTTCATACTTTTAGAATATATTACTAACTTTGTTACAACCAGTATGAAAACATTTTGACCTCAGTTGTTTCTGGACTGTTTCTTTTTAAAATTTGTTTTCAAATGCTTAGCTTCTTTAGCTTGTTTTTGATATTCAGTTTAAGTGTTGAGTTAATGATGCCAACCACAAAAAATTCTGTTTCAATTTATCTGAACAAGTTGTCTTTTGGGTAAGTTTAAGAATACAAAATGTAACTGATTAAACATAATTAAAACTTTGAACTATATTTACTTAATAAATGCTAGTCGTAAAAACAAAATTTATTGTTATAAAAATTCCTTCCTGAATATTTTATATTTTTAATATTTTATTCAATAATTTATTTAAAGAGTCAATTGAAAAATCAAGAATTCTGATGTTATCAGAAAACAATAATGTAGATTAATAAAAATCAAAAAGTCAATTGAAAAGTCAAGGACTCTGATGTCATCAGTAATCAATCATATTGATTTATAAAAGTCAAAAAGAGTCCATTGAAAAATCAAGTATTCCAATGTCATCAGAAAACAATAGTGTTAATTAATAAAAGTCAAAAACAGTTTGCTATTATTGCATGAAATAATTCAGGTATAATAATTTATATTTTCTTTTTGTTGTTGTTGTGTAATTATTGCTTGTTATAGGTACTGTTTTGTAGGGGGAAAAAATGAGCTAATAGATATATTTATTATCTGTCATGTAGGTTTAGTTGAAGAATGAAACATCATTTGACCTATACTTTTATTTTAGGAGTTTATTTCAATAAAGACGTAAGTTTCACTATTTGTACATAATATGTTCAGATTTCAGTGTTGTTGTGTCACAGCTACAATTTTTTATTGTAATTACACTTAGTATATTATTTGATTGAGTAGAATAGAAATGTTATGTTTCTGTCCCATGAAATACATCCCTTCATTGTGACATTTAGATTTTACAGTTCTTGTTTAAATGCATTTAATGATTATTATTTATAAGTTGAGTTTTATTTAAAATTTAAGTAAAGTTTAAAAATGACTTAGGTTGGTGTCACTGTTTGTAATTAATATTTATGTAAAAGTAAATTATTTTTGTAGTTGTTAGATATATTGTGTCAAAAATAGATTCCATCAAAAACCTAATATTTTCACTACATAGATACTCATTAAATTTAATTGTACATACTAGGAGGAAATATTTCCCCTGCATTTTTGTTATTTATATTTATTTATACATTGCCAGTAGATGTGATTCCTTTATCACCATAGTTATATTTAATAAAAGTTACTTGATGTTAAAGGAACATATTTTTTATGTATAAACATACATATAGTCATTCTAAATTGTTTTCTTAGATAGCATACATGCAATGGTATTGCATCGAGAGATGTAGCACAAATTGTTTGTGTTAATATTAGGTGGCAGTATTCAGTAGTTAACATCAAATTTCTTTCTTTGTATGTATCATAGTACATTATGTGGTTTTAATACTTTGTCATGTGAGAGACATATTATGAAATTCACAACTTTTAAACTTTCTGTGCCATGTTTTAGTTACTTGTCTTATTCGTGGAAAACTTTGTATTTTTAGTTTTTCCATGACTTTTATACATATATTAATTTTTTCACAGTTATCTAGAATTTGCAGTTCTATTTTTATTAGCTTGAAGTAACAAAATCAAATACATTATCATAAATTTAGTTTAATGCTTTTGTATTTTTAAGCATGTAGTTTAAATTGTACTGAGCAACAGTGAATGTAAGTGAACTTATGGCAATAAGAGCTGTCAAATCATTTTTCTGTTTTATTTTCCTTAGTATTAAAATAACTTTTTTGGATGTTTATTAAACTGTGTAGTTGTGTGTTAGCCATGTTGAAATTTTTTTGTTTCAGTCAATAAAAAGTAAAACATTTCGTAAAACTTTAGCAACTTTTAATAGAAGACAAAATCATGCAGATATTTTGTGAGTTGCTGAAAATGCTTTAACAGCTGATATTATTTCTTTGCTGTGTTTTGCCCCAAACTGTAGCATTTTGCACCCTAATGTTACACTGTGATTTGTAGTGTTGAGTTGTGAGGTAATGTATGTTATGATGTTTTATTTAGTGTTTTACAAGTTTTCAAAATGTAACTAGTCAACTAATATTATGTGATTTAGTGTGATGTTTTGCTGCTGTGGCTGTTTTTCAAAATACACTTAGATATGTATACAACCTAGTCAGGGTAATAAAGGTATTACATATTGCTAACATTGTTAATTGGTTTTAAAAATTAAGTGAAAACTAATAATATGTAATGAACTTTTAACTGATGTAGGCTTAATGAATTAAAACAGTAGCATTTCCCTTTCAAGGAAAAAAGAATAGCATGATAGAAAGCTTACATTTGGAATAACTACAAGTATAATATATTTTGTTCACCCACATTGAATATTCTATGAATGAAAATTACTTTCCCCAGTGACTGGTAAAAGTTACCAAGTAATTTAACAAATAATAGAAAATTGGTTTAACATGTTAACTGTTTTTGACCTAAAACAATGTGCAGTTCAATTTACTTTTAAAAGTGTATCTGATTTTCTCATTTCATAGCAAGGACAGTAAAAAATTATAATGTTAATAATATAATATGTAATTAACTACTGTATTTGTATGAGGTGCATTTTGTAGTAGTTGATCTTTTACATGGAAGAACAACTTATATTATTCCATGTATTGTAATATAATTTTTTTAGCATTTTCTGTTAAATTTACTGAAGAACACAGTAAGAACGTAATGTGTAGAAAACAGATGTTTTTAGGAGTTTCATATGAGATTAATCATCCTGTTAAAAATGCAAACAAAACAACAAATCTTTGCTTACTTTGTTGATTGGGGTTAGTTTGAAAAAACAAGAGTTTAAATAATATTATATAGGAACGCTTATACAAAAATCCACATTTTTTAAGAACAATTTTACATCTAAATAAAAAGTAATAAAAAGTTGAATTTGAATAATCTTGTCTTTCATGTGACATTAAGAATGATAAATATATTGTGCATGAATGACTTGTATGGGATAGTATAGTAATAAAGTGTTCAATAGTTGTCTTGTTTAATAAATCTTGTCTGCATTATAGTTATTTATATACATTTAAAAAGTTAAAATGATCAAAATAAATTGATAAATTTTTTATTCAGAAAGCATCTTTTGAAATTATAATGGGCTTAGCAAAATATTTCTCCTTATTCATTGTAATAAACAGTAATCATACAATGGAGGATCATTTATTGGTAGGTAATATGTCAACATCTATTGAAGGTAACATAGGAGCTTGGTAATACAGATGTTTTAACAAATGTGGTTGGCAAGAGCCAGAACTGTAATCATTTTTGTTGTTGGTTTTTTTCTCTTGCCATTTAAAACCTGCCTTATTAGTAATAAAAGTACAGATGTTATGATTCAAGCACAAGAAATAACCATACAAAAGTTACTATATAAGTACAAAACAGATGATGTTAAAAAGTTAAATAATTTATATTTTTGCAGAATAATTTGTAAAAAAACTTACAAAATAAAAAGAGAAAAATTGGAATAAATAACTAAAGTTTATTTGATACAATAATATTAAATTAGTAATCCTGCATAGTTTTTCCTGGAAACAATATTAAGTAACAGGGTGTTTGATTATTAACCCCTAATTAGTCTAAAATTAATGAGACCCTATGTTACATGGGCAAATATCTAAATGTTAGTGAATGGCAACTGCCAAGGTAACATTTTTTAGTTCCATCATTTATGGATCACAGAAAATGTTTTGTACACTTACCACAAACAACATTTTTAACACTTGATAAATGCTGCCAGAGCAGTCAGTTGTTTTACATCAATTATTAAATTACACAATCCATCCCAGTTTTTTAAGGAGCCATTGAAGGCATAGAAATGTTTATATACGTATAAGTCTATATCCGTATGTGGGTGGGTGACTGTGTTAAATGAAAAATCACATGGAAGGGCATATTTCTCATTTTTATCCAAGGTAAATAACCCCTATATCTCATTAGCACTATGTATAAGCTTACCATGAGTGCAACGTAACTTATTTGAGTATAAAATCGATGATGAACTGAAGGTATTCTTGTAAGTGCAACAGTTACAGGACTAGTAGCATTCTAATGATGAACATCAAAGAGAAATGAATATTTGGCCTAAACATGCACATAGATCTAAAATAAACTTAAATCTAGAAATTTAAACATTTTTCAGGTCAACTAGTACTACTAATAAAATACTTATCATTTAGTGCTTAATTTTCATACAAGGAGACAGTGCCATGAAAGCAGGAGAGAAAATACCCTGAAATGTTAGAAACTTGTTTGGACAAGTATCATATAAAATTATCCACTGTAACAGAAGAATCTAACCATGAAAATTTGAGACTTACTGTGATTAAAAATATTTAAACCAAGTGATCATTTTGTGACCTGGCTGGACAAACATTTTGGTAAACAAACAGAAACATCTTTATTCACAAAAAAAAGCCATTCAGGCCATCCTGAGCCCAAGGTATACAATAACTATTCCTGTATTCTTCCTTTTTCATAAGACTTGTTATATAAGCAATAAATGCTGAACCAACTCTAAAACGTCTTGTCAATGTATAAAACAGGGGGAGTATAAAGAATGCATTTGAAATCTAAGTATCCACTTGATTTCTCTGTCCAGTAGCCACAAAAAGTATTCCAGTTTATCTAGCCTTAGCACAGGGTAAAAGTATACTGAAATTTCATCGTAAGCAGAGAACGAGTAGCTGAAATTGGTAGAACAAGATAATATTAGACAGTGCACCATATGTAGCTTCTATGATAGTACAGGAAGTAAATAATACATAATTTATTAAAATATTATTATAAATAGCGGGAGAAGATAGCATGTCTGTTGGCCACACATACATGCTTATTATATGTGTACTCGTTCCATTCTGAAAGGACAAGTGTGTTTGGAATTTTTAACACGTGAAAATGCTATTTTTCACAAGTAGAAGAGTATATAACTTGGATGCTGAGGAATTGTAGCTCTCATGAAGGGTATTACAAGTTTGTAAAAAGTCTTTTGACCATTGAACTTTTGTAAATGTTGTGAAGACCCTTAACAGCTGTCACATGGCCCAGTCATTACTCGACTCGTAATTTGAAGCTCACGGGTTCAAATTCCCGTCACACCAAACATGCTCACCCTTTCAGCTGTGGGGGCGTTGTAATGTGGTGGTCAATCTCACTAATCATTGGAAGAAGAGTTGGCAGTGGATGGTGATGACTAGATGCCTTCCCTCTAGTCTTACACTGCTAAATTAGGAACAGCTAGCGCAGATAGCCCTCGAGTAGCTTTGTGCGAAGTTTAAGCAAACAATACTGAACACGCCTAAAGTGACATTAGGTAAGATTTGCTATATGTTTATGCCAAAATCTCATTACAAGTAGTGAATATAATTTAATAATATTTAGTATATCCGTAAAAATACATTCAAAAGATCCAAACCTACAATGTGTAAAAGGTTTCCCCCAAGTTGGAAGTGGATCAGGGTAGTCAAATGGTTCTGGAGCTCGACTCGTAATCTGCGAGTTGGAATCCTAGTTACACTAAACATGTTCGCCCTTTCAGCCGTAGGGGCGTTATAATATTACAGTTAATCCCATTATTCGTTTGTAAAAGAGTAGCTCAAGAGTTGACGATGAGTGGTGATTACTAGTTGCCTTCTCGCTAGTCCTACAGTGCTAAATTAGGAACGGCTGCTAGCATTACGCGAAAGTCAAAACAAACAACTTGGACGATATACGTTCTGTGTTAAACAACATCTGTTTTCACTCTAATATAAACAATTAAAAACAATAGTGAACCAGGTAAATTCGTCAGTTTAATCTATAGGTAGAAATATAATACAGGTCAATAAATCAACACGCCATTTGCTTCATTCTTTATTAAAATCAATAAATGAAACATTTTTAAAGTAATCAATATATTTGCATTTTGAAACTATTATAGTCTGCAACCTTTCGTTTGGGAATGTTGATTATATGTATAAACTGGGAAAAAATGTGTATATATATATATGGAAATAAATAACAGGTAACTTAATATATTTTACAAACCAAAATCAACGAATATTAAGGTCTTTCAGAATTAATAAAAATTGTAAATTATAGAGTTTAGTGTATTAATGTGTGAAATTAGTCGAGTAAGACTGAATAACCAGTTATTAATTAATAAATCTTAGCCATAATCACTTATTTGGGAAGTAGAGGAGTATTTTACCAGTATGTATTACATTAAATGAAACATTTTCAAATGTAAATATTTATTAGTCATGTCTTTAACCATGAATGTTCAAATATTTGGTCAAGCGAAATTCGCTTCATGACATCTGGTTCCAATAATTTTTCTAACAAATGTTTCACGTCATTACTTAGAGTGTGTTCAATATTCGATCGCAATCTCCAATTTCGTTCTTCCTGGTCCCTGAGCATTTTATTAAGATTAAAGTCATTAAAAGGCATAGAGTTATTGAGAATTACAAACAGGCAAATTCCTAGACTCCAAAGGTCAGACAACATAGGATTATATGGTACTGATCGAACAACTTCTGGGGCCACATAGGCTGCACTCCCACAGTATGTTTCGCTTAGAATCTGTCGGTTTGTTGTGGGGTTGAAGCATGTTCTGGAAAATCCGAAATCTGTAAGTTTAGCATTTAGTGAATCATCCAGCAATATGTTCTCACATTTTAAGTCTCTGTGAGCAATTCCTAGATGATGACAATACCGCAATGCTCGAGTAATTTGATGAAACCACCTTTTCGCTAATTGTTCCGAAACGGGACCTTTAACCCGAATGTATTCAACGATATCACCTTTTCGGGCTAATTCCATGAAAATATAAGTTTTTTTTGGCAAGTGATATATCGCATGAAGTTTGATGATGTTGCTATGGTCTAATTTGTTTAATATTTCTATCTCACGAGGAAAAAACTTATTCGTGAATTCTTTTGGACCTTTGTCTCTTGCCACAATTTTTACAGCAAGTTCTTCTTGCTGGTCGTTCACTGTATAATAAGCTGACTTGACAGAAGCAAACGTACCACAGCCAATCTGCCTTCCAATTGTATATCCTTTATTATTAAGAAATCTTTCATTTGAAGATCTTCCATGTAGAAGAGTTTTTACGATGATTTTTGGTGATTGCAGCTCTTTATAAGATAAATTAAAATTATCAACGTAAAATGCTTCATCTACACTTAAACTTGGCACACATCCAACTTGTTTCGGAGTTATTGCCATAGTTAACTCGGTTATCAGACGAGTATCTTCCACAAATTTGGTATAAAAAAAACAATGAGATGAGCCACTTTCATAAAATATATGAGTAATAAAATTAAAATAAAATCCAATAAATTTACACAACTTGAATGAAATACTCTGTCATTACCGAGTCATCATGTAGTTTCTCGTAATTCGTTACCTAACAACTACATGCTTTTTATTGTTTAACAATACTAAGCTAACGTAGGTTGTATTGTTACAATATAACCATAGTTCCATTATTAGAGCAATGCGACTTCCTAAACAGACAACCTCCTCGAAACATCGTCCTAAACTTTTCAGATCAACGTTTAAAACAAACATTTCAACGACTAATGTATGAAGAGCGTATAAAAAGCTTTTAGTTTTCTTTCATTGTTTTATACTGAGCGCATAAGGCGCGCGACTCGTGATCCGAGGGTCGCGGGTTCGCGCCAAACATGCTCGCCCTTTCAGCCGTAGGGACGTTATAATGTTACGGTCAATCCCACTATTCGTTGGTAGAAGAGTAGCCCAAGAGTTGGTGGTGGGTGGTGATGACTAGCTACCTTTCCTCTAGTCTTACACTGCTAAATTAGGGACAGTTAACACAGATAGCCCTCGAGTAGCTTTGTGCAAAATTCAAAAACAAACTAGGCCGTTTGAGTGAAGAATATTTAATTTATGAATTATTTGGTTTTATGTGTGTTATCTTTTTAATGATACTTGAAGGAACATACTTAGGTCCCGTATAGTATTTTCGTGCTTGCGGATTTTCCTTTGAATTGTCAGTCAGAGACCGCTAACTGGAGATTCGAGAAATTCTAAGTTATTGAGCGCGTGTATTTACCTGATCTCTCACTGAGTTTATGAGGATTGTTTGTTTGTTTGAATTTTGCGCAAAGCTACTCGAGAGCTATCTGCGCTAGCCGTCCCTAATTTAGCAGTGTAAGACTAGAGGGAAGGCAGCTGGTCATCACCATCCACCGCCAACTCTTGGGCTTTACTAACGAATAGTGAGATTGACCGTAACATTATAACGTCCCCACGGCTGAAAGGGCGAGCATGTTTGGAGCGACGGGGATTCGAACTCGCGACTCTCAGATTACGAGTCGCTCGCCTTAACACACCTGGCCAAGCCGGGTCCTGTTTGTGAGGAAGCAAAAGTCAAATCACGGACGGTGTATAAAAATGAATTTCAGTTACAGGCAACTAAATCACAAGCACAGTTATTATCACAAAGGGTCTGTTATGAATGTGTTTTGTACTAGCGAGAGAGAGAAGGAAAGTGAAACCTTGTGTGTAAGCTTTCTTCTCTCACATCTTTCTTGCTAATATCTGAGTACAGATGCATTAAATATTCAACATCAAAAATAAAATAACAGTTCAAAGCTCAGAAAAATCTTATAATAAACAAAGTATAACCTGCCGTTTAATAACAAATTAAACTGGGTTTCCAGAGTAACTTGCAGGTAATTTCTGTCAATACGAACTCAATCATAGGGGCGTGGAAATTTCATTTCATTGACAATATAGTTTTCTGTTGCTGGATATTACCTACTTTTTCTCCTGCAAGAAAAGTTGTTAATTGTCACTTATGAAATGAGGATCCAGAAAGAGCTAACAAAAAGCAAAATTAAGATGTGTTAACTTTCCATATCTAAATTCAAACGAAAGAAAATGTAAAGATTTTTAAAAAATTGCATATTAAATTTATGTAGTAGAGAATACACGATACAATTATTTACCATAGCCTCTACAGAGAGATCACTGATGTCATTTTCTGGACTTTCTTTATGCCACTATGATGTTCACGACTTTTATCTCCAAGGGAACAATTTCTTTTTCCAACGTTTAATTGTCTATAACTTATTTTTATATTATACAATAAATGAAACAGTGGGGTATAGAGGTGAAACATCGTCTTTGTATTTATTCACAAAGAACACATCTGGATTTTTCACAAGGTCAACTATCAGGTAAGTTTTTAGTTTGGTTAATATATGTTAATGTATTATTTCATAAGATGTGAATATGAGCTAGCATCTTATGTGTATTATCTTGATAACAGGATCTTCTCTAAGTATTTTGCAGTTACCAGTGTTACATCGTCTACTTTCCTGTTCATATCATGATATATCAGAACTAGAAGAATGCAATTTTCGTTATTATTCGAGTTTAATCGAAAATATGTTTTACAAGACTTATTAGCTGCCTTCGAGATAGCACTGAATATAAAAAGATTTGGAATAGTCTCTTTTTTATAAAAAGAATCAGCCATTTTCTGTGTTTTGATAATAAAACTATTAACCTTATTACATAGCTTGTACAGTCTTAAGAACTAAGAGTAAGGTGGAAATTTTTAGTTTCGTTTTCATGAAAAGAATTGAAATGTTGGTTGAATTAGAGTCAATAGTTTTATATTATAATATATATTATAAAAGGTGCAACTTTATTGAGAGTAAGTTCAACACCTAGAAATGAAAGTATTTGTCACTGTAAATTGTGTAACAGAATTGCAGGGCAGGATGAAAACAGTGACGTGCTGTGAAACATTTGCTGAGGTTTTCTTTATCCACTGAAATTCTTCTGAGAACATCAAACGTATGCTTGAAATACATCATCGGCATTTCTCTAGTACTCAAAAATTATTTGTTAACAAATCAACGAACAAAATTTCAAATGATTTATCCATTTTTCTGTTCGTATTTACTGCACAAGTTTATTAATATACACCAATGAGGAGAAGACTGCTGGTTAATCCAAATGCATCTAGACAGAGATCTTTCTTTCCCTGAGATCTGAAAAGTATTTAAGTTTGAAAAGTCCTTTTATTTAAATAACTGAAGGGTAAAAGAAAACTTGATATTCATGATAAAAATGTAATTTTCATGGTCTATGAGAGAAAAATTATTGAATAAAATCATGGCGTGGTTTGTATCTTCAGTGTAATTTGGTAGATATATTGCTAAAGAAGACGTAATATCATCGATAAACATAACTAGTCTTCTGTGGAGCAACTGTAGGCAGAACCAGTGGGATGGTCTTTGCGATTCTTAGATATGAGATAACACACTAGAGATGTAGGGTTTTTGCAATGGTGGGTGGTGTTTTATATTCTAATATTTCTTCAGCAGTTACTTTTGCAAGTTCGCGCTAACTTGGAAAAGAGTCTTCTTAAACAGTGAGAAATAACTCTACAGTTAAAAATTGTTTTGTTTTTTTTTTAATTTCGCGCAAAGCTACTCGAGGGCTATCCGCACTAGTCGTCCTTAATTTAGTAGTGTAAGACTAGAGGGAAGGCAGCTAGTCATCACCAACCACTGCCAACTTTTGGAGTACTCTTTTATCAACGAATAGTGGGATTGACCTTCACATTATAACGCCACCACGGCTGAAAGGGCGAGCATGTTTGGAGCAACGGGAATTCGAACACCTTAGCCCACTCTTTTAACTCTTATTAAGTTCGTCACAATAAAGAAAACTATACAGAATACACAAATCGATGTTACTTATTTAAAAGAAACTTATGTTTATGGTCCTCTCGCTTACCAGTTCATTATAAACATCCTTCTCAGCTCCTACAAAAATTAAAATTAGAGGTTTATATAAAAACTCTCAAATTTAAAGTAATAAATAGCAAAGTAAACAAAAATATATCTGCACAAAGTTAATTGTTTTTTGAAGTTAAGCACAAAGCTACTTAATGGGCTATCTATGCTCTGCCTACAACAGATATCGAAACCTGAAATATAGTGTTATGAGTCCACTGGGAGCGCATAAAGTTAAACTCTTACCTCTTTGAATCTTAATACATCTTGAAAAAGTCTACGCTTTGCAAAATGGAGCTCTACCTTTTTTAATATCCAAGTTTAAACACTGAAGACATCACGATGAATTCACGACAAATTCTTCTACAATAGAACTCTTTTGATGAATCAACACCAGTATTTGTTCGTGCATGCACAGTTAGAGTGATATAAAGATACATTGTTTACTTAAGCGACTTTATATATCAAAACGGAAAAAAAAACATACACCTTAAATGAGGAGATTAAATACCATTTTCTTTTACAGTTCTATGCAGAACAAAAACTGCAGAGTCAATTTTATTTTTCGAATAAAATGATTTATTATCGAATTGCTCTAAGTTTTTCAAGAACAAACTTTTCCCTCATAGCTCCGTTATCTCTTGAATAAAATCTAATCACAGTTTTGGACTCTGTATGTCAAATCCTTTCGGCTGACGTCTTTGATCACGTCCAAAGTTTCCTATATGAATTTGCTCCAGTTCTGCTTACAAGAATTTCAGAAATATTGATAAGTAATCAAATCAAATTTGGTATTTAAATACCCGACACTTGGTATTTTCTAGTGGACAAAAGCATGATTAATAAAAAAAGAACAAAAGGTATGATAAATGAATTTGCTCTAATTCAGCCTAAACGTATTTCAAGTGTTGCGGCTGTTGAGTATTCCCCCTTGTTTGTTTTGTTTATTATGAGACATATTTATACCACATTCACATGTAACTGCTTTGAAGTCACTTTTTCTGTCATCTAAATTCCTCTAAAGCTATGTTTTCCTTTACTAAGAAAGAAACAAATTACTTATTGGAAGAGGTTTAGAATAAAGTTGATAGGATAACACTGTAACTAGAATAATTATTTGAATAGAAGGACTAACTTTTGAGAATTGGTTAGCATTTGTTAACCAATTATGTAGCTGTGTGCGTAATTCAAAACAACATCAATGATACACCTGCCTGTAGACTGCGTAATTATAAATGAACCTGAAATCATCGGTTTAAGTTCCTAAACGTATCGTGTAAACTCAGGTTGTTATGCTATAGTTTGAAATATGAAATGTGATTTTGAGAATGCTTATTTAGTGGGTCATACTTTTTAGTTTTATGTTTATTGTATCAAAATAAATTTAAACATTTTTCATAACGAATATTTTACCAGTGTACCAAAAACAAATATTAATCGATCTGCTTCTACACTACTCTCCAGTGACACAACAGTGTCTGCAGACTTACAACACTAAAAATCAAAGTTTAGTCAAAAAGTGTAGTCACAAGAGAGTTTAATATAAATCCATAAAACATTATTGAGTAAAAAATTAAAAATAAAACTGTTTTATTATATCAAGTACTTTGATATTGTGTTATCGTAAACTGCCCAGAGTTAATCATACTGTGTAAAAATTCTCATAGTTTTCCAACTTGCATAACCTTCATTTTAAGACAGTTATATGTTATGCTAGTTTGACATAAAATATGTATTCAAACTCACTAGTAAAACTGGGTCTGTACCAGTAAAAATATTAACTGCAGATAACAGGGCCCCCCAGTGGCTCAGCGGTATGCCTGCGGACTTACACGCTAAAATCCGGGTTTCGATACCCGTGGTGGGCAGAGCACAGATAGCCCATTGTGTAGCTTTGTGCTTAATTCAAAACAACAACAACAACAGCAGATAACAGGAGGAATGGCTGTAAATGTTATAAATAAGTTGAATAAAAAGACCATACACAGTGTTAGAATCCGATGCAAAGTAATCTTCATTTATTTCTAATAATAACACTATGTAAAACAAATTTTTTTTCCTGGATAGTATGTATAATTTCTTAATTGCCTTTGTTGTAAAAGTACAGAAAATTGCCATTATTTACGTCAAACTTTGCTTTTGTGACCTGGATAATGAAATTTAGAAATTAATCTGTATTATCTGTAAAAACGGGCAAATTTGCACATTTTCATTAACATAAGGTCTGAATAAAACAACATATAAGTCAAGATTTACATGTATTTATATTAAAATTATACAAAAGTAAACAAAAATGTTTAGAAGTGAGTAGTTTCTCGAGATTTGCGACTGTAATGTAAATTACTTTCACGTATCAGCCCCCAAATATAGTCTCACATCATATTTTCGTTATATGCTCCTCGATAACGGTGTTCAAAGTCCAGTATATCTTGGTGTAAGCGTTGGCCTTGCTCCTCTGAGTATGCTCCCATGTTCTCCTTGAATTTACCAAGATGAACGTCAAGGATATGAACTTTCAGGGATATCCTGCAACCCATTTTGCAGTTGTTCTTCACCAGAGCCTCAACCAGTTCCACATCATTTTCGGCCTTGTGATTACTTAAGAAGCCCCAAACCTTCTGAAAGGGTTTAACTTTCATTAGTCTTTGCCTAAGTTTACAGTTTAACCCTCTAAAGGCCATTCTTATGTTATTACTTGCTTGGCTATAATTTTACATCATCACTTTTTGGTGTTATGAATCATACCAGGTGGATCAGCATGAGCAAAGATTTGCACAAGTTTTTGTATCTAGGCTTTAATTTCACCTTGAATATGTATATCACTGAAATAGGCATGCTCTCAGATTGTAGAATACAACACTAAACTTGGGTATTTTTAAAGTATACACAATCAATTCAGCCTTTGTAATATAAAGAAGACTGAAACCAGGTTATTTCAGTAATATGATAAGTCTAACCAGTGTGTTCTAAATGTAGTCTCCAGGATATGACAAGTATAACTTCAGTCATACTATGTTCCTACAGGTTTTAGATTTTCTCACCATAATTGATAGATTTCACACATCTTTTTCAAAGAACAAGGTGATGTTTATTTTTTTCTTCTACTGTTAAAGACATTTAAAAATGATTCAATGTATAAACGAAGAAAAGAAAATATTTTCACATGAGAATAAGCTTGTGTTTATGTAGTAAAAGTACTATAAACTACATTATACATTTTAAAAATATAAATGAAAATTAATTTGTTCCCTTCCAAGTTATCTGCAGGCTCAAAGTTGAGAATGTGTAACCTCACACACTTTTAAAGACCTTACAGAAAATTTTATGTTGACATTAAGACGTTAAAGTTTTAACAGTTATCGGCATGACTTATAAACAACACAAATAATTAGTACCAAAAGTTGGTGAGCCACACCTCTCAAGTTAAAAACTGATCCTTAGAGTAAACCTTTCAGCAGTAAACCCATTGTGTTCATGTTTACAATCCAACAGTAGAAATACAGACCAAGGTACACAGAGCCAAGTTATTGAATAAGGTAAATAATATTTATTTCCATTACTCTTAGGTTTATTTTTATAGGCACAGACAATGATTAAATACAGAAATTTCCTTGATGCCCTGAATGTCTGTTCTATGGTGTTGTCTCTACTATGTATTTTCTCATTGGATGTAAAAGAAAAGTGGAAATAACAGGAAGAAATGTCATGTAGAAAATGTCTCCGGTGGGATATCCTTATCGTGCCAGTAACGTTGGAAGCCATCTGAACCATCCAGGTTAAATTTTTTTCACATTCGTCCATTTTTCTACGTCCCGTCTTTGGTGCTTCTCAGCAAAATATATATGTAAAAATGGCTCGCTTGGGTTGAGAAATATTTTTACGTAGAGAATCGAGCCAGGTTCACAGTTTAACCAAGCTGTTTCGTGATGTGGAAGGAGGCGTTTACGTTTTTAAGCCTTTCTCTTGTAGATGCCGTCTTATTGTTCTTGATCTGATTCTGTGTCCTTAAGGGCCTTAATCTAGTTCGACAATCGGCTGGTGTGTTGCCGGACAACCTTTCGAATCCTCCTGCTCAACGCCGACGAAAGTTTCTTGGGCCGACCACTTGAAATTTTCGTTCCGTATCCCTCAGAGTCTATTAAGAAATTTGCAACATCAGTTTTACTACGCTCAATCTCACCAGCGATGGCACGTTGAGAGAGACCTAGCTTTTGCAGATCGACAATTCTGCCACGTTCAAACTCTGTCAACTTTTTAGCCTTTGCCATGTTTTTACCCAATGTAGCACAGAAGATGTCAGTGAAAGATGTTTACAACACTAATGCTTGAACCCGAATGTCTGATTTCATAGTGTTCGCATTTTCTCTATTAAATGCTAAAAAGTTCTTTTGTTTTCGCTCTTCTTATTTTTATCTTTCGAAGCTTTACTCAAATTAGTGTTTGAGTCTAACAACGCAGAATGTATATTTTTTCTTTATATTTATTGGCCTTACGATTTTGGGCAGCAGTGCATATATATATATACTTACGTATATAATTTGTTTCTTTAGTTTATGTGGGCTTCTGGTTCAGTTATTCAGAACGTGTTTGTGTTTTCTTAGAGCAAAGCCACATCAGGCTATCTGCTGAGCCCATCGAGGGAAATCGCACACGTGATTTTAGCGTTGTAAATCCGGAGACTTACCGCTGTACCAGCGGAGGACTATTCAGAACGATCACAAAACATACTCATGTCTGGTTTTTTTAACGTAATGGGTATAAATAGTTGAAACTACAGTGTAGTTTTATTTAGCTTGGAATGAAATTAAATTACATATACTGTCTCTTTCATATGCTGAGTTTTGAAGGTATATCTAAATTACGAAATTTAAAACCGATGATTTTTTTTGAGATTTTACTTTCCATACGATATTTTTTGTTTTGCGAGACTAAATCAACTATATTAACATTCTTTCTTTTGTTTGGCTGTGTACTCAAAATAAAAATGAATATACATTTTTTTGCATGTCTCATTTTGATAATTGCGACTGGTTTGTTTTGAATTTCGGTCAAAGCAACGCGAGGGATATCTGTACTAGCCATCCATAATTTAACAGCGATAGACTAGAGGGAAGGTATCCAGACAACAACACCCACCATCAAGATAAGGACTACTTTTTTTACCAATGAATAGTGGAACTGACTGTTTCATTCAAACGCCCTCACAGTTGAAAGGGGGAGCATGTGTGGTGATTCGAGCCTGTGACCGGTAGGTTGCGAGTCCAGTGTCCTAATCATCAGATTATGCCAAGCCGCAGGCCAACCCTGATCTGAATATTTATACTTGGTGTGGGTTCTGAAATTCAGAATAAATGTAAATAGCCGTATCATTGTTGATATCCTTGTAAATTAGAAGGATAACAAATCTACAAATATATTTTATTGGATGTAACAAGAGTTACATAATACATTTTCATTTCTGATTAAACTTAAGTTTTCACCTACATTATTTTGTTCTTATCTCAAACTGAGATAATATATGTGTATGAACTATCAAGGTTTGTAGCTCACACCAGATATGAATCTGTAAATTTTCCGACTCATACGTGTTGTACTCCAGAGAAAAAACAACAACAATTTTTGTTGCTGTAACTCAGAACAAACTGAATTCTTAAAGTCTATATTTAAATTCCACCTTCTTTTGAAAGCATTTAGTGTTTGTTTTTATTAGTGTTATTATTATACCGGGAAGGATCTGAAGTCAGTACATTTACCATCGGGACCATTTGCTGTGAATGTGTGAAAACATTTACGTACTATTATTATTTATTTTTTGTTTAGAATTAAGCATAAAGCTACACAAATAGCTCTGCCCACCAAGGGTATCAAAACCCAGATTTTAGAGGTGAGAGTCCACAGACATATTACTGTGTCACTTTGGGGCACGTGTACTTGATGTAAGATATCTATTGCATGCCTATTTCTCCAGCTTGAAACGGACCCTTGTGTGTAAGTCTTTATACCTGCTCTCCAGTACAGAACGTTCGATTATACGTTTCAGTCCTTGTTCATAATCTGAGGTTATAGATAGGAGTGAACCTATACTTTTATGTCTTTTGTTTAGCGTTATAGGTTGGAACGGATGTCATTAAACTCTGTAATATTTTAAATCGTAAAGTGTAAGAAACAATGTCCATTTTCTGAACTTGTGGTAAGAAACAGATGTAAATTTTTATATTTGTTGTTTTATACCTCAAAATGGCTGTAAATTTACCTTTTCTCAGCTCCGTTTTGGAGCTCGAAATCCATTTACACCTTTAGGTCTATTATTTGATTTTACATCTTAGAATTGATGCAATTCCTTATATTTCCGTCTGACTCTGGAGCTTGTAATGGATACAGGCGCTTCAATATTCTATCCTGTCTTTGTAGGTTTGAATTAAAGTACGTTTTCACGTACGTACGCAGAGAAGTTCCGTCGAACGTCATACTTTTGCAATGTATAGTTAGTTATATAAAGTGTTTATGATATTTAACGTTGCTTACATAGTCTACATATTTGATGAAGCATTAGCATTTTTTTTGGCTTGAAATAGTCGCATGTCATGGCTTCGGTTGTCACTTTGTAGTTAGAATCTCGAAGTCGTATTGCTATTGAGTGCTTTAGCTTTAATACGTAACCGTTATTACACCACCATCACTGTCGAAACAATACAGTGTTCCCTCGCCACTTCGCGGGCTCCGCCGAACCCTACATATATATAAAATAATAAACATTAAATCTAAAATATAGCATTAAATACCATTAAAATATTAAAAATAAAAATAATTAATAGTGTAAAGAAAAAAAACAGGTATATTTTGAGATATAAACATATATTTGAGTTTATAACAGCGTAAAAATGGAAACAGAACCAACTGGAAAGGCCATAGATGTACGCATTGTGCGTCTGCGAAGGCTACGCGAGATCAGCTTCATGGCGTAGCGATGTGCAAGACGACCAATGACAGCTACCCATTTTGATTGTCTTTCACCATTGCTACATGTCTTCAAAATGTTCATAAGGCATTGCAAGAGATGAAGCCCTGCACCGTTAATGCAAGCTGGAAGAAGTTGTGGGCTGAGGTTGTGCACGACAAGGGATTCACGCCTGAAGAAATCCAACACTCGACTGTTCAAAAAGCTGTGCAATTAGCTTCGTTAATCACAGGTGAAGGATTTGCCGATGTGACGAAGGAAGACGTAGATGAACTGATTGACTTAGAATCCGAACCACTCGCCGACCAAGACTTAGAAGCACTGACGAAGTCTGCTGCCGAGGAAGACGACGAAGAGGAAACACCGAAAGAAGTCGAGGAAGCAATCGAGCAAAGTGGATGGTCGTTAGAGCGGTTAGGTAAACTAATGAAACTAATTAACGAAGTGAAGGAGTGCTCACAGGAATGGGACAACGATATGATTCGATCAGTACAATTTTGCAATTAAATAGAAGAACTGATGACTCCTTATCAAATGATTTTCGATCGGCTAAAGAGGCAGAGAAAACAACTGCCAATAACAATGTTTTTCCAGCCGAGCAAGAAAGAAAGGGTACCGGTGGCAAGTACTGTTCCTGAAGTTGTAACGACCGACGAAGAAATTGCCGATTCACCTTCCACCGAAGAGGAAGTGGTGTCCTCCGAAAATACACCACCTGCTGAAGATATGTAATTTTTAATTTTAAGGCTTAATATCTTAATAATTGTTCTTATTACTTCAGCAATAATGAACAGTATTGTAATGGGAGGGTTAAATAGTTGTACATGGAGGGTTTTAAAAGTCTAAATGCACTTAAATATATACGTAAAAATCGGCGATCCCACTTCGCGGAAAATCTTCTTTCACGGGGGGTTTTGGAACGCATCTACCGCGATACACGAGGGAACACTGTATGTAAGTTATTCATGGAAAATCACCACAGAAGAGTGGAGCATACCAGCACGTTATCTTTGTAGCGCATACACATACGTGTATGATAGTCAATTATTGAAATAGCTAATATAATATTATTGTAGAGAGTTATTTAAATGCCCCCCAGTGGCTCAGCGGTATGTCTGCGGACTTGCACGCTAAAATCTGGGTTTCGATACCAGTGGTGGGCAGAGCACAGATAGCCCATTGTGTAGCTTTGTGCTTAATTCAAAAACAACAACAACACTTATTTAAATTAGCAATATAATGGAACTATTAATCACTGCTATTTATGTTGATAATTTGGAATTTTATTTTAATAAAATATACAATATTATGCTAATTTAAGTCTCACTCCACGTGCAGTTTTACACCAGAATCATAATTTGTTGACTTTTTATTGGATGCTTGTGGGTTTTATATGAACAGCCATGCAATTGTTTAAGCTATATTTCATGCAAAACTGCTTTCAGGTTTAAACTCATAATACCTTTTTTATTATATGTATATATTTTCTGTAAGGGTTTGCCCCCAGATACCCGTAGCATTAGCACGCTGATTGTGCTATGCACAATGTGTTGGATTTTCATCTCACAAACTAGAAACCCTCTGCGTACGGACCCAGTCTTTATGATTAATGTTTACTTAGGTGGCCTAGAATAAAAGCATTTAAATCATGACAAATATTTATTAAATAATTCAGAAACTTAAACTTATTGTTCTTTACTTTCTATAATATACCAGGCTGGTTAATGCAAGACCAGTGACGTCTGATTGCTGCTGCGTAATAAATACCTTGATGTTTTACAATAAGTAACATTATTATCATATATAAATATATATAATAATAAATAATGTATGCTATGAAAGGTAAATTATGTTTAGAGAATATAACCCTTACTATTTCAAAAGTCTTAATTACACTTCCCTTGCATATCAACTCATCTAGTTCTTGTCGAGCACCACCTGGTTGTTCTAAAACTTTGACCTCCAACAAGTGCATCTTGGTACTTTTCACCTTTAGCCAATAAGAAAATGTTATAACCAGATTAAGCCCTCTTGTTATTAACGTCACAAGCAAGGAGCGTTTCTCCGCCTACTTTGTAAAAGTTTTTGTTAGAGCGTTAGACTTGTACAGGTGTCTACTTTTTTGGCGGATTTTCCTTCCGTGAATAAAAGTCTCCCGACTAAAAAAGCCTGAATCACGCTTTGAACTGCAGAACCGAGGTTCTTAGATAGTAGGAGACAATTTTAAACCATCTCAGTTTCCGACAGTTAAGGTCAGTGCCCGAACTCGTCTTCCATTTCATGCAGCACCGCCTAACAACTAAAGAACTACCAACTTCGCCACATTCGCATCGAACCCTGCAGTGCAAGTTGAAATGGTGAAGCAAGTCCAGAGAGAGGTAAGGACCCTTTTCTTAGATATGAATGAACAGACCTCTACTCTGTATTAGCCTTGGACTTGTATTTAATGACAAAAATAAATATTAACTTACAAGATTAACAATCAGCAAAAATTAGTAAAGCTTCACAAAAAATTTGCTAACAAAAATATGTTCGAAAAGCATGCACTGTATCGTTTGTATTGTTTGCTAGGCCTTTTTTTATTGCAGATAATTGAAAATAACAATAATATTAATACACATGAATAAACTACAGTGTTAATTGATGGAACCGTCTTCAAATATCAGAAAATGAATTTTAAAACTTAAAATTCATTTTATTTAGCTTTATATATCTTTGAACGTTTACTATGGTATGTCTTATGAATTAATATCGTGGTTTCGTAAGTCGTCTGTACTTGTGGAAATAGGCCTGGCATGGCCAAGCGCCTAAGGCGTGTGACTCGTAATCCGACAGTCGCGGGTTCGAGCCCGCGTCGCGCTAAACATGCTCGCCCTCCCAGCCGTGGGGGTGTATAATGTAACGGTCAATCCCACTATTCGTTGGTAAAAGAGTAGCCCAAGAGTTGGCAGTGGGTGGTGATGACTAGCTGCCTTCCCTCTAGTCTTACACTGCTAAATTAGGGACGGCTAGCACAGATAGCCCTCTAGTAGCTTTGTGCGAAATTCCAAAAAAAACAAACTTGTGGAAATTGAAATATATATTACGTAGATTGGAGTAAATGGCTTATATAGTCCGATATTTTTATTGTCGACTGGAAATTTAGCCAAAACTTGTTAATGTCTGTAATTTTTAAAGGAATCAGGATCAATACTCGTTATTCTATGCTTTGTTCTATGACATGAAAGGCATGACCTGTAGTAAGTGTTTTTCTGTGACATGAATAAAAGACACGCTGTGGTTCTCAACATTGTTTTGTGACACGAAAGCAAGTTTTTTTTTTGTCGGCAATTGGATCTATAGTATGATTTTTTTTTGTTTGGAACTAAGCACAAAGCTAAACAATGGGCTATCTGTGATCTGACCACTACGGGTATTGAAACCCGGTTTCTAGCAATGTGAGTCTGCAAACATACTGCTGTGCCACTGGGAGGTACTATGGCATGAAAACCAGTACTTGTTCTTGTCGGCAGTTGAATCTATTGCACGAAATACAGTATTTGTTCTTGTCGGCATTGCTCTATAATATGAAAGCCAGTATTTGTTGACACTGTTCTATGGTATGAAAGCCAGTATTTGTTGTTGTCGGCAATTGAATCTATGGCATGAAAACAAGTACTTATTCTTGTCGGCATTGCTCTGTGACATGAAAGCCAGTTGTTATTTACATTGTTTTACTGTATGAAAGCCAGTACTTGTTATTGTTGGTATTCACTTTATGATATTGAAGCCAGTAACTATTATTACTGACATTGTCCTATTTATAGTGAGAAATTATTCTTGTTGTTTTGGGTTTATCTGCGATTTAGGCTTCCCTGATTTCGAACTGATATGATGGTAAGGCACTAGTCAGCAGCACCCTTCGCCAACTCTTGAGCTGATCTTTACATGACTGAATACTGCGACTTAACCGTAACTTTTATAAGTGTTCCAATGATTTGAAAGTTTGGAGCGAATTCTCTGATTTACAGCGTGGGCATATGAAACATTAGGACGCTCCACCAAACGACAACTGTAGTACTTAGAAATTGCTAAAGAGGGTAAATAATGCAAAGCCAAAGAAAAAGTTTTATTTTTTAGTTATGTTCTGGATTTAAGAATAAAAATGTTAATTTGTCAATATAAAAAATAATTTGTTTGTTTTGAATTTCGCGCAAAACTATACGAGGGTTACCTGCACTAGCCGTCTCTAATTTAGCAGTGCAAGACTAGAGGGAAGGCAGCTAGTCATCACCACCCACCGCCAACTCTTGGGCTACTTTTTTACCAACGAATAATGGTATTGACCGTCACATTATAATGTCCCCTCGGCTGAAAGGGCGAGCATGTTTGGTGTGACGGGGATACGAACCCGCGACCCTCAGATTACGATTCGAGTGTCTTAACCACCTGAATATGCCAGGCCGAAAAAAAAAAGTAAGTGTTTAAAAACATCCTGTTCTCCACATTATACAAGGAAGCCACTAATTCAATTGTAATTGTCGTAACTGTTTTTATCAATATGTTTCCATGCTCGGTCTGTTAGTGATACAGCGGTAACTCTAAAGGATTGTAACGCTGAATAAAGAGTTTCGATATCTGTGGTGATCCCAATACAGATAACCCATTATATAGCTTTGAACTTGACCCCCAGTGGCACAGTGATGTGTCTGCGAACTTAAATGCTAAAATCCAGGTTTCGATATCCGTAGTGAGCAGAGCACAGATAGCCCATTGTGTTGCTTTGTGCTTAACTTCAAACAAACAAACAAAAAAGTTTTGAGCTTAGTTACAGGCAACTTTTTACACTCGATATTAAAACTAATGTTTGTAGTCAAGACATTTAGTTCCCGTACAAAATATTGTTGTATAAGGATTGTTTCTGCTGTTCCTATGGGCTCTGTTACCCCAAATGAAAGTGGTTTTTCGTATCGCATGATGTTATTAAATCTTCATACTTGTTATTGTAGTATGTGTTTTATAGCAAAGCCACATCAGACTATGTGGTGATTCCACCGATGGGAATCGAACCCCTGATTTTAGCGTTGTAAATCCTAAGACTTACCGCTGTACCAGCGCGGGACGTTATTATAGAGATTCTTCTAAAATATAAAAATCATTATTGAAACATTGTTTTAGATTTATCTCGAGGAAACTCTGACGTAAGAGGAAGAATTCTGGATTATAACTTTCAGTAAAGATAGTTTTTGTCTGTATCACGTTTTATTGTGAATATCATTTAGAAAAGAGCAATTGAAAACTGTTGACATGACGGTAATATATACAATATTAACACTACCTGGTAGTATTTAATTGAATAAAAGTTAAATGTTTGTATTTTGTGTGTAAAGTATGCATATACTATGTTCTCATCCCAGATTTTACCTTACTGGTAAGCCCCCAGTGGCTCAGCGGTATGTCTGCGTACTTGCACGCTAAATTCCGGGTTTCGATACCCGTGGTGGGCAGAGCACAGATA
Source organism: Carcinoscorpius rotundicauda (assembly GCA_011833715.1). Lineage (NCBI taxonomy): Eukaryota > Metazoa > Arthropoda > Merostomata > Xiphosura > Limulidae > Carcinoscorpius > Carcinoscorpius rotundicauda. The sequence goes on along the minus strand of CM022399.1, from coordinate 50,508,060 downwards.
GCCCATTGTGTAGCTTTGTGCTTAATTCAAAAAAACAAACAAACAAAAAAAAACAACCTTACTGGTAAATAAACCCAAATATTTACGATAAAATTATGTTTGTGTACGAGTCTTGTTTTTATTGCTACTTGCTAACTTACTATTGTATAATACTACAAATAATAAGTATCAATATAACACTTTATGATCCGAGGAAGATTTTTTTTTAATTTCCAAAGTTGAAATTAATAAACATAATTTCAGTTCTGTCTTTTTTAATTTTACGTAAAGCTACATGAGGGCTGTTTGTACTAGCCGTCCCTAATTTAGCAATGTAAGAATAGAGGGAAGGCAACTAGTCATCACCACCCACCGCCTGAAAGGACGAGGATGTTTGGTGCGACGGGAATTCGAACGCAAGACCCTCGGATTACGAGTTGAACGCCTTAACCCACCTAACTATGCCGGACACTTAATTTCACCAGTTCAATAGGTTGGAAATTTTATTTTTAAGAAGTAAAAATGTTGGACCCGGCATGGCAGATGCTTAAGACACTCGACTCCTACTCTGAGGATCGCGGGTTCGAATCTTCGTCACAACAAACTCTTTCAACCGTCGTACGTTATAATGTAACAGTCAATCCCACTATTCATTGGTAAAAGAGTAGCCAAAGAGTTGGCGTGGGTGGTGATGATTAGCTGCTAAATTAGGAATGGCTTGCGCCGGTAGCCTTCGTTTAGCTTTACGCAAAATTCAAAACAAAGTAACAATGTTGAAACGTGCATTTGCAACCCCAAACCTAAATGCTGTAATTGTGGGGAAGAACATAGGCAAACTATAAAGGATGCCAGAATTACAAATCAATTAAAACACTTATACGAACTAAAAATTTCTAACACGAACAAGCCACAAAGAAACAAAATTCACGAATCATCAACACCAACTACCACACCAGCACCAGAAAACATAAACATACAAACTCGTTTGCTGCAGTAGTCAAGAAATCATCATTCTTGCAGGAAAAAACATCAACAAGTAATAAAGATTTACCTAAAACAACTGAAGACACACACAAAATCACACTATAAATATTGAAAACACACTAACCAATGCCATTACTTCTACCTTTTTTGAAATATTGACAGAATACACAAATAATGAAAGTAATGTAACAGATATAATCATTAAAATAATTATGAAAAACATCGAAAAATAACTTTCACAAATATTAACATACATCATGAACTCTGTTTAACATGAATAAATTCACAGTATTACACATCCAGAGCGCTATTGCTTCCAACTCCTTTCCCTGTTAAATTTGTACATCTGATAAAATTAAATTTAAATAATAATAATTAATAAAATAGTGCTAAATTAAAACAGCCACCTACGTACTAGACTTAAAAAAAAAAGAAAAATATAAATGGACATGCCCTGAAAAGGACCAGTCTACAGTTGATATTACATATTAATCAGTCAGTTCTAACAATGTAATGGAAGGAGAAAAAGGTCTTGGTGTACCTGACTTTCCTGGGTATAAAAATTATATATACTCAAACACCAGAGACAGATAGACGTGCATTTGCGAAATCACTTTAAAAATACGATGTTTTGCGTAATCGAACATGATGTTGTGACAAGAGTAACGAGATGCAGTATAATTTAATATCCATTATTTTACATTTCATTGGTGTAGAAATATACGGAAATAATGTATACTTGTTATCTTTTTAACATTTTTACTACCCTAAAATCAGGGGGTTCGATTCATCTCATGGACGTAGCAGATAGCCCGACATGGCTTTGCTATAAGAAAAAAATTCAACAACACACACAAACACTTGAGCGTACTGGATGAATTTTAAATGATTTTATACTTTTAGTTCATGTATCAGAACTTGGAAATAGGTTTTGAGCTATGTCTAAGTGTGGAGACATCTGTAATTCCAAAAGGACCGATAGAAAAAGACAAGATTTTTCATCCAGTTGAAAAACATGCGGATCGTAAGCCTAAGAAATTAGTTGTGGCATGCCTGTACCGCTAACTAGTACTGGATAGGTTTTTAAAATCCTCACAGAGTTCTTGATTAACTAAATGCGAGATTTAAAGAAGCTTTTGAACAATTTTGATATTGAAATTCCCATTTGCTTACGTGTGAACCTAGTTCTTGTGATGAAAGTTTTTAAAAGAAAAACTTAATGTTAGAAATATATTTTGTAACGTTACATTGAATAGAAAGATATATATCTTGCTCAGACAGGTATTAAATTTTAACTTATTTTTGGCAGACATTCAGTCAAGGCTCATTAAGTTTCAGTAGCCACCACTGATCTGCAGATGATTTAAAGGATTCGAAGCATAACGTGAAAACAAAAAATATTATGATATTTCTGTTGATAAATTTCGTCTGAAACTAATTTTCAACTTATTTACTTAACATATTCTCTTACATGCTCGTAGATGCAACAAAAAATATATAATTACTATTATTTGAATAAAGTATATATCTTTAGATAATATCTTACAGACTTTAAAACGGCAGGTTGAAAGCAAACGATTTCATTTAATAGTATTGTAACTTGCGGTAGATTATCACCATTATTTTCATAATGGCGATAAACATTGCTTTTTATGCATTTATTTATTACAAGAAAGCGCGTTTCATTAGTCATTAAGAGAATACAATAATTATTAGTACGAAAAGTGATAGGTCTTTTCACCACCAGTCCTAGCATTGCCTGTTGGTTAAATGTTTCGGTTTATAACCTGTGTGTCACGGAATCGAAACTCGTCGCAGATATGCTTGTCCTTTCAGCTTTGAGAACATTGTAAAGTCAAGAGCAATATCACTATTCGTTGGCAGATAGTACCTCCAGATTTAGCGAAATGTGACGTTGACTAGCTGCTTTCCCTGTAGTCTGCCATTTTAAAATTAGGGGCAGATATCGTTTGAGTATCGTTGCCTGAAATTTAACAACAACAACAAAATCATTACCATAAGTTTAATTTGCTTCGCCGACAGGTGATAATTCTTCATCTGGAGACCGAACCAGACAGATGTTCGGTTCACTTGTGTTCCCAACAACCCTCCGGCTGTCTACACTCGTACTGACCCATCTTTTGCTTTTCCTAGTTATTCTATATTTTATCTTGTTTTTCAGTAGTCTCATTCCCTATGTCTGTCTGTGAGGACTTTCTATGGTTGCCACTTTCACTTCATCATTATAACAGAGGAGATCAGTTTCCTGTCAGGAGTTTTATTTTGCTTTTGATTAAGTAGTTTCTATTGTACGTTTATCAATTTTATTTCGTGGTTTTACCTCTTTATTATTTGGCACATAAAACTAGCTGATGATCTTACCATGTAGTTGGGAGCCAACCACTTTGAATTTCACGCAGTACTACTTATGAAGTCGCAAGTATTGCGTTGTTCAGCAATCTGAGAAAGAGTTTGCTTCATAGCTTTCAGCTCCATCCTTGTACTGCTTGTTGGAAATTTGAATCTTCCACCAGCCTAAAGTAGAAATTTGTTACTCCACAAGTCTTTGGCGTAGAAATCCTCTGTTGATATTGCGTCAGGTGACTGTTCATCCTTTGGTGTAGAAATCCTCTGTATATATTGTGACAAGTGACTGTCCACTATGATATATAAATAGGTGCTTAAAGCTGTTTCTGTTTCATCCTCTGCGTAGTCTCTACACCTTCGTCCCTCTTTGGGTCAGAGACACGTTTAAGAGCTTACAACTTTAAATTCTGGGGTTCATGTCACCTGATGGGCATGGTGCAGATTGTTTATTGATGTAATTTGTACTAAAACAAACATTCAATTTTATACTTTTCACTCAACAGATACATAATTATATAAGTACATTATTTCTTCCACACAACGGTAGAAGAAATTGTTTTCTAAGTAGACAGTAGGAGAATTAACTTTCTTAAAACATGCCCAGAAAAGTGAGTAAATTTCACTCCACACTTACCCAAGGTTAGAAATAACTTCCTTATAAAATACGTACACAATACTATTAATAACTTACTCTCAACACGTATACAACAGTAGAAGTACCTTTCATCGCATTTGCGATGGTAGGAGTATATTTTAACGCATAACAGTAGAACTATATGACCCTATGATTGGTACACAAGTGAGCCATAACGTATTGATGCGGTGGATAGTCGAAATTTTTATTTGCATCGTATGATTGAAAGCTCTCTTGTGATTAGATAGTTTGGCTACCTTTGTATCAATGCATTATGGCCTTTATGTTCACTAACTGTAGAAAATCTTTCTGACAACACAATGGACGGCAGAGTATTGTTTTATCAACGCACGCATTTCCAGCAGATGAAGTACTACTTTCTCAATCCGGAAGTATGAGTAATAACTTGTATATAAATATCTTTCTTACAGATGCACAAAGTTATAGGAGTGTATAAACCATAGACATTTCATTTGTTGATAAATGGAGAATCTGCTGTAATCTACATTATTTCACAAAAAACAAAGTAAATACTACATTGGTCATACTGGAACAGTATTTCTCAACGTCCCACATTGCATTCCTCCCTTCGCGATCCCAGATTCTTCCAAATTTTCGCCATCCTTAAGTCATCATCAAATAATAAATTATTTACATCATTATACTTTAGTTTTACAATAGTAATTAATGAAATTTACTTAGTCTAAAACAAAACAATTATTGTCTAATCATTAATTAAAGGTGATTATTTGACAAAAAAAATTACAGAAATTTTGTCAAGATATCTCTAACAGCTCTGAAGGTACATTTAACCAAGTATGTGGTCAGAAATGGTAAAAGTACTTGCTGGGCCTCTATATCTAATTTGTTATATTTAACACTAACTTGGATTTCCAGCCACAATACTGGTTTTTCAAGGCATGGATCGTTCCACGTCCATCAACTAGCTGCATGTGAATAAGAGACATGTATGAATATCAGTGGCTACCATAATATCCATAAAATTACCCACAATAATGAACAATATCGGTACATCCACGATTCTGTGTTTACTGAAATATTCTTCCAGTACAGTAGTACAATACACACGCCCAGAAAACTTAGATTTTAGCAATCTAGCAGATTTTTATACTGTGTCATGTTAAAAGCACTGTATCACCTTATATATCACTTTATACTGAACACATTTTTATGGTACAAGCTACCGAAACTGGCATAAAACCTAAAAACATTGCAAAAAAACACAAGACTCTTTACCTCTTGGCACACCAGATATGGGGGAGGCATTAGCTGAGAGTAGTTGACCTCTCATTTACCATTAGTAACCGATTATCAATATATTTAGAAGCAAACTCAAAATTACCCGAACTTCAAAACGGCTTTAAGAAATCTACACGAACAACAGACCACCTAATTATATTAATGGAAACAATTACCTATAGTTTTAGCAAGAAGGAATGCACTGTATCTTGCTTTCTCAACATTGAGAAAACATTCGACACGGTCTGGCATCACGGTTTTCGAGACAGCTTAACGAAAATGGATTTACCCCGGATAACTATCTAACTTTCTGGACAATAGAACGTGTAATATCGATGTTAATGGGGCCTTCACCTTCATTTCCTTTTATGAATTTTACTACATTTACTTTATTTTTACCTTTTTTACCGGACGTTTGGCGCAGATAGCGTAGCTACTTTGTGCCCTAAAACACAAAGTCAACCACCCAACCAATTAATGAGGCCTCCTAAGACTCTTTTTTTAACTGAAACAGGAGTCCCACAAGGAGAGGTTGTTAGTTCTGTCTTATTTATCATGTATGTGAGTAATATGCCACTGTCGGACCTAAACTTTTGCGTCACAATTCGCTGACGATGTAGTGGTCTGGTGAAGCGCCCACACTCCTTCAATAGCACAGCAACAAACCTTAACCAATCCTGAACAACTTAGAAGAATACTGTTAGAAATATAGAATAAAAATAAATATTCAGAAAAAACCCAAGTAATACTATTAACCAGATTAAATAAACTGAGAAAATTTGTTTTTGAATTTTGCACAAAGCAACTCGAGGGCTATCTGTGCTAACCGTTCCTAATTTAGCAGTGTAAGAGTATAGGGAAGGCAGCTAGTCATCATCACCCACCGCCAACTCTTGGGCTACTCTTTTACCAACGAAAAGTGAGATTGACCGTAACATTATAACGCCCCCACGGCTGGGAGGTCGAGCATGTTTGGCGCGAACCCGCGAGCCTCAGATTACGAAGTGCACGCCTTAACGCGCTAGGCCATGCCAGGCCTCAATTGAGAAAAGATACACTGAAGTTACACATGAACTGATCACTTTTACAAACTGCTACTTCGGCAAAATTTGTAGTATTAACTTACAATATCACGTTAACGTGGATACAGTACAGCATACTAACAATATCCTGACTGAAACCTGGAAGAGAGCAAATTATGAAAGAAGGTTGTCGGATAAAAATCACGGCACTTTTTTTGATAATATGATAAAAAATCTATAAAACATACATTAGAGCCATTATAATATACGCATGTTTAGCCTGGTTAAACATGACACAAAAACAATTACACAAACTGAGGAAAATACAAAACTCAATCATAACCTCAGCGTCTAAAGTACTCCGCAATACTTCATCCACATTATACACAAGTACGCAAACTTAGAAACAGTATCTGATAGACTCTTGCATAAAAATGATTTGTTGTGTGACCTCGTTAGATACCACGTACAAGATGAGCATAGTCTTAAGTCTCCTATAAATATATATTTAAGAAATAGAAATCAAGCAGGCCACCATGCATTAGACATTTATGTTTAGTATCATATACATAGTTTATAAATGTCTTTATATATTTTCAAATGATAAAATAAAAAAATAATTGAAGACAATACATGGACATTCCCTTGAAAAGGGCTGGAGTACTGTGGGTTACTCAGGACCTCACGCCCTACAAACAACTTCAACATAGTAGAAGCTGAGAATTACAGTTCGGGAAGGAGGAAGAGGTCTTTTTACACCCGACTCTCCTGAGTATAAAATTTTCAACATTCTCAAATAACCATAAAGAAGACGCGATGTCGTTTCCAAGAGAAAGTTTATGAAGGTATATAACCCTTCCAATTCCTCCCCTGGGGACCCAAATAGATCCCGTTGAGAACCACTGTACTAGAATGTATACCCGTGCGATGATCGTTGAGAGGCTTATGAAAGTTAGCAAAGCATTTATATTATTCGTTTATTGATTTTATAGAGAAAGTTTACTGCTTCGTTTTAGCCATGGCTATGTCGCTATTGGGATTTGGGGCTGTGAATGCACTCACAATTTTTTTCAGTTGTCTCTTATGTTCATAATAAGCCTCTCATGCACTTTATTTGGTGTGACTACACCCTGATTAACATGTGAAATGGGCCTGGCATGACCAAGTGGTCAAGGCACTCAACTGGTAACCTGAGGGTCGCTGGTTCAAATCCCCATTGCGCTAAACATGCTCGCCCTTTCAGTGTTATAATGTTACGATCAATCCCATTATTCGTTGGTAAAAGAGCAGTCCAAGAGTTGTCGGTAGTTTGTGATGAGTAGCTGCCTTACGCTGCTAAAATAGGAACAGCTAGCGCAGATAGCTTTCGTGCAGCTTTGCGCGAAATTCCACAAACAGACTTGTGAAATACAAAAAAACAACAACTATAATGTGTACACTTATATGTCTTCCAAAAAAACACACGCACTTTTGATAGACGTTGTTAGAAAGTGTTAATACCAATTAATATTAAATCCCTCATATTACTGACAGTTGGAACCGGATTTTTTTACATTAAAATAACATTTCATTTTCTTTTTTTTTAAATTAGTAAACAACTCTGACTTAAAAACATCTCAATATAAGTGTGTCTATCAAGAAACTACATATAAACAATGTGTGAAACTCAAATAATTAATGGGTTTAAAACGGAATGTTTCATTACGTATTACGATTTCATACAGCCAAAAACTAAGTTAAATTGAAACATATTTAGAAGTTAAATAAAGGTCGATATGTTTCCAATTTATATTTGCCAACAACATTGATACACACAGTTTTCTTAATACACGTATATTTTGATATACAAACAATAATGCAATTTATAATAACGGTTATTACAAACTTCCTTGATATCTTATCGAGGATTCACGATGAGTGAACTAATTTCAAGTTGATAACGGTACAACTCACTTTATGGGGGAGCTAGCTAGCTCTTCGCTGATGACACGTGAGTTTTTTACAGTTAAGTTATATAATGTCTTCATAAAAATACTAATGTGCGATGTTAATCCGCTCAAATTAAACGGTTTTTAAAATTCACAAAAAGCTATTCAAGTGCTATCTACACTAGCCGTCCCTAATTTAGTAGTGTTAAGGCAAGAAGGAAGGAGCGAGTCAACTGGTAAAGCATTACTGCAAATTGTAATGGATGTACTGTTGTAAATTAAACCAATCAACCCTCCTAGAGACAGTGTATATTTTTTAATTAGCTACAGTTGGTACACTATGAACTTCAAAAGCTGTAACTGTGATTAACACTTATTAATCGGGAACTTCAGATATTTAACCAGGAACATTTATAGGTTTCGAAGGCTTGGTATGGCCAGGTTATTAGGGTGTTTGACTCGTAATCCGAGGGTCGCGGGTTCGCATCCCTGTCGCACCAAACATGCTCACCCTTTTAGCCGCGAGGGCGTTATAATGTTACAGTCAATTTCACAATTCGCTGGTAAAAGAGTAGCCCAAGAGTTGGCGGTGGGTTGTGATGACATACATTAGGTGATGGAGATATGAACCCGTGACGAGCAGATGTGAAGTAAGCGCCCTAACCACCGGGTCGTGTTTGAATACATATTTGATATTCAGTTTATATAAATACGTATATTTGTTCATGTTAATATTATATACATCCATAATTTTATTGTATCTTGTCAAATAAATTGTTTTGAAATTAACTAAATGTCTCCCATTTGACACTTCTTATAGGTTTCGTTTCGGTTGCGGTTTTTTCTTGCGCTCAGTAAATGACAAGGACCGGTGGCATCCAATTGATAAATTCCCGCAGCCACTTCGCGTAGTTGGGCGTGTCAATGTGCTGGATGCATTCGTTACACTGAGACCAAAATATTTTTGCTAATAATGCAGTGCCGTCAAAATATGTGGAATGCAATTTTTGTTATTAACGTAACACAGAGAATTACACAAAGCAGTGGTAAACGGTTTACTAGACAATCGAATTGAATATGCTCTCTGGTTCAAGGAGACTGGGTTGACTGGACATTTTATGTTTATTCACAACTGTTTAAAAAAAAACTGACCAAAATTATCATTACACTTCTGTTTAGTTAATAAAGCTATGATTATTTAGTATATTTCCATTAAGATAGTTATGCTGGTACCCATATACAAAATATAATATTGTGTTCTTATTGCAATAACCGGTTACTGTAATCCTAATAAAAATAAATATTCTCATATCACAAGACATGTATGTATGAGTTTTTAAACATTTTCTTCTGCAGTGATTTCAAGACCTACTAGTCGTTGTTATGACTGCCTAGTCATTCTTCCTTGAGCTTGGAGTTTACTTTTATTCTTTGAAATATGGATAACCGAATCCCCAGGCCTTTCATTTCTACGCTTCATTGATATAAGCCCAAGCGTTCAACTCTTTTATTACTGTATGCCGACGTTAATAGAAGGGTTGGATTGTATTTATGTTAGCCAATCAGAAAGTTGCTGATAGACCCACCAAACGTGGCCTCATCTTCATCTTGATCAGATGCCTCAAGCTGTTTCAGTACCAAGAGATAGTAGACTTAGAGAGTTTGCGACTACCTAGAAGTTTTGTATTTTTTTTCCTTAAAAGAACGTTGACCTCGTGAAATTTCGCTAAATAACTACATTATATATTTGCAGTACTGTTTGAGAGGTTGTAGCTCATTGTTGTTGTTTTTTGCTGGTATTTTTTACTATTAAAATGAATTATGCACAATTTTTATTTAGGAAATTAATAAAGATGTGTGTAAAATGTTACGTATATATTTTCTGGTAAGTGTTACATTCTGTTACTCTTGTAAAGAGGAAAGAATAATCATTAATCATCATTTGTTGGAGAAATGCTTTTCGATTAAAAGTTCTTATAAGCTATCTCGTTGCCAGTTTCTGTTCTGAGCTCCTAATTTGGATGTTACTAGAGAGGCTGAGATGACTTTTTATCTCTTTTTATTATTTATTTATTCAAGCTTTAGATTTTTGTATTAAAAATTCATGTAACCTGCGAAACACCAAATAGTACGACAGTCTATTTAAATCGGTCAGAATCAGTGTGTCTTAAACAAATATTGTGCAATGTTGTTCTATTGTCAAGATACTCCTTCTAAACTTCTAAAGCTTTCATAACTTCAAGTGGCTACAAAGAAAAAATTCTGTTGTTAAAGCAGCAAAACCTACAACAGTTTGGCTACAAACATGACTAATTTATGCTAATGAAAAAATGTATGAGTAAGACCATGTATGTAATTATTGGTTAGATATTAAAGGTTTTATTCGATATCGTTTACTGAGTATTAGAGGACTGAGGTAGCATACGTGAGGAAGCCTGAATATTTCGACAGTAACATGTGGTGTATAAGTTTTTGAATATGATATTATCGTCAATAATTTTGAAGTAAGAATTCGCTGATTCTGTTCCAGAGTGGGTCTGCTTATAATATACTAATCGCGGTATAAATTTTATTATCTAGATTTCGAACAAGTACTTCTTTTCCAAATCATATTTCTAATGTTTTTAATATCCGTTTACTTAAGTTAATTTGAAGTGTATTTTAGAGAGCCGTCTGGAAGAGAAGATTCGTTGTTTTTTTGTTCTATTTTTTTTTCTTGAGTAAATAATCCTGTGAAAAAAGCACACTAAAAGTTGTTTTGAGGATAAATGAATATTTAGTTATTTCTTGCGTACATTTTAAATTGCCTAAAGTTATTAACCGCATTTGAGATACTGTTTGTTTGTTTGTTTTTTGGAATTTCGCACAAAGCTACTCGAGGGCTATCTGTGCTAGCCGTCCCTAATTTTGCAGTGTAAGACTAGAGGGAAGGCAGCTAGTCATCACCACCCACCGCCAACTCTTGGGCTACTCTTTTACCAACGAATAGTGGGATTGACCGTCACATTATACACCCCCACGGCTGGGAGGGCGAGCATGTTTAGCGCGACGCGGGCGCGAACCCGCGACCCTCGGATTACGAGTGCACGCCTTAACGCGCTCGGCCATGCCAGGCCTTTGAGATACTGAGAGTAATAATCCAACAGACTGCTATTCGCATTTAAAAGAAAAACAGGTATTATTAGTTCGTTAGAAATTCCGCGTAATCATTTGGTTTGGTTTGTTTTGAATTTCATGAAAAGCTACTCGTTTGCTATCTGCGTTAGCCGTCCCTAATTTAGTAGTTTAAGACTAGAGGGAAGGCAGCTAGTCATCACCACCCACCGCCAACTCTTGGACTACTCTTTTACCAACGAATAGTGGGATTGACCGAAACATTATAACATCCCTGCGGCTTAAAGGATGAGCATGTTTTTGCGACGGGGATTCGAACTCGCGACACTCAGATTACGAGTCGAACGCCTTAACCACCTGGTCGTGCTGACCCTTCACGTGAGAGTTTCAGTTTTAGTGGTAGATGAGATGAGATGAGATGACATTAAGCCTGAGTTAGGACATTGCTTGTAAACAAGGAAGTACTGCAAGAAGTCAGTAATGGTCTTAAGCAAATCTCGATTTATCTACGTTGTTTTATTATGTCCTCCAACCCAAGACGGCTCGGTATAGACATCTGTTGTTGAATCGCAGCTTCTGTTGTAAATAACTGACAAATTACTTGTTTTAACCTGTGAACACTAACTCTGTAACTATCAGAAATTTGTAAATAACATCTGCAGATTAAAAGTGAGTAAAAGGATATTTTTTGTTTTTGAAAAATATTAGCGCAAAAAGTTTGTCGCTCAATTAGTCCCTAATTTTTAACTAATAGACAAGAGAGCTGACAGCTGGTCAACAGCACTCACCTCTAGCTTTTATACTGCTATGCATAATAATCATTTTTGAAAAGTAGGAATTTACTGTCATTCATTATAATCTACCCAAAGCCTTCAAGTGTGGAACACGGTTGTGTGGTAAAGGGACACCAACCTTGTACTATCGGATTTCTAGTCTGGCATGTTAGTCACTGGGCCACGCCCAAGAAGAATGAGGAAAATTACTTTTAAGTATTGTCTACGCGTAATCACCTTATAAGCGTTTCTTTGATTAGGCCTTTGGGCTTATCCCGACCTAGACCTATTCTTTTCCTAGACTATTGCGGAAACGCCGTTCAAAGTTTCTATTAACGTTTTATAAATTATGTTTAACCTTATGAAGATTAAGCTTACGTTTGAATGGCTGTGCCTCAAAGTATTTGTGACAGAAATAATGCTAAAATAACAAATATTTCGGGAATACTAAAGAAAACAGTTTTGTAACTCCTTATGTTTTGTCGCTGATGACATCACTGAAGACTCGTTCATTCTTTGAAGATATTTTGGCAAATTTCAAACATGAAATTTGTCGATAATTCCTATCGATTCTTCTCGCGCAAGTGTTTTTATTAACTAACTGTTTCAACGTTTGATGATTTTGATGATATCTTTTCTCTCTTGAAACATAAGTTTTAAAATATTCGTCCACAAAAACGTAATGGAAAACGATGATTGCTGGTAGACATATTAATTAGGCCTTAAAAAATAAATTAATGTTAAATGAATGTTAGTTAGCTTCGAAGAGCAAGGAAGTGAAAAAGAAAACGAAAACTTGTCAGCCCTTTGAATTAAAATGTTATTTCAATAAGAATGCTGTATTAACTGTTCCCGGTCATCGTCTCTTCACTTATATTTTTTAATTAATTTCTATTCATTTTTATGAAGCATTTGCATCAAGTGAACAGCTAATTTTTTTTGTATTTATAGCAGCTTTTTAATTGTCATGTGTAAAATACATAGTTTCTCATACTGAACTGCACACGATTTCAGACCAGCAGAAAATCTTCAATTTGAGCATTGATGACGGACAGACGATGGCTAACCGACCTTTTATTCCAATTATGTAGGTTTTATTGAGGTAAATTATTGTGTAAATTAATATAATATTCATATTTCAAGCCCCCTCCTGCGCTGAGACAGCGGTAAATCTATGGATTTACAGAGCTAAAATCAGTGGGTCCATTCCCCTCTGTGGATACAGCAGATAGCCCAGTATAGCTTTGCTATAAGGAAAAATGTACACAAAACACACACCTTATTTCGAGTACTATTTGCAATGCTATTTTCTTGATTTTTGTTTATATTTTATGGTAATACTTAACGAACTTCATGTTTTAAAAAAAAACAATAACAGCATCGTTCTGTGTACATGGTGCATTACAACTTCGCCACTTAGCATCATCTTGTATCGTAAATTATATTTTAAAAGTATCTGTTCAAAAATTGGAGACGACTAGTACAACTAGCCCTTGTTTAGCTTAACAATGATCATTGTAGCACTTTACAAAGATTTAAACTTATTTATCCTGGTTGGATAAATATTTGTTTCATTTTATTAATCACTTTTATCAACAGTGTATGTATGGTTTTGGTATACGTAGATACGCATACCTGTGACGACGGTGATCCAATCGGTTAGCATTAGGTCCTGGTGGTTGAACGTCACTAAACCCTTCGAGACGCATAAAAAAGTGAACAAGTTAGGTTAAACAGACCCTAACAGACGGCTGTTCACGTCTCTACCTTCCAGTTGTTTTTAAGTTTTAAGCCAACAAAAAAAGATGTTTTATTTATTAATATTTTTTACCATTTCGAAGACAAATTACTTGATACGAATAAACGTTCATTGGCTGTTTAGCAATAAATTTTAATGTAAGATGATAAGTAGTAAAGTAATTAAATGTATTGTATTGTGTATATATCGGCCTTTCATTATCTTCTTTCACCGCTTGCTTTAAATTCCACGAGTATTTTAGAATCCTCTTGTTTCTTTACTATTTCATGCATGCAATATCTAACAGGAATACGTCTTATATAAATAGTAAATTATGAAAGTAATTTTTGTCAGGTAAAGTGTGTATTTAAAGGAAGTTATACCTGTTGGTTAATTTTTTATATCATATGACAACATTTTATCGCATATCCCACAAATACGCAGTAACTCATTTTCGGAAACTAGGTTGAGTATTTCAGTTTTACTAGTTAAAGGATTATTATATGTTGTATAAACAGCATATGTACCCGCAAATACAAGTTCTTAAGGCGGGTTACACGTTATTCACTGAAGGATTCTAGTAAGTAATTCCATTTTACAAACAAAACATCCAGTTATTTTTATATTTAATATCAACATCATATGGCTTAGTTACCAAGAATTGATGTTCTTTCCTGAATAAGTGAAATTTAGATCGTATGAGATTCGAATCCACAGCCTTGTCTGATGGGCAGCTGTATTTCCTCAGGAAAATTCTAACTTCACAAACATGGTGTTTAAGATATCTATAGTTTGCCAATAGAGGGCGGTTTCCTCTGACAGTACTGCTAAATCAATTAGGCTAATAATTGATATTTTAGTAAGCGCAAATATTACGTACATATATGAGAAAACACTGGAATATCAGCCTGTTGTTATTTTCATCGCGCGTATGAATTGCGAAACCGTGAAAATCGTTACTGAGACTTACAGAAAAGACCAAATTCTTTTGATGTTTTAGTTATAATTACATTCATGCGTTAGGTAACACAACACTACTCTTACATATGATAATTTTGTTTTCAATTATCAATGTACAGTATTACATACAATTATAACAAAGATCTGATACAAAAGCAACAACGTTTGCAGGTGTTTTTTACCTTAGATAATCAAATTTTCAAAACATTTCTTATATCTTGTGCTGGATATTGAAAATCTATTGTGTTGTTGGTTGTCCGCTTTGTAAAACTGCTTGATGATGAAACAATGTATTGGTATCTTTGGCACTCGTGAAATCTGCCTTCCATAATAGAAAAATAACTGAAACAAGTGGCTGTGATTCGATTTCATATCGGTCGAGAGATGAAGCTATGAGTTCAAAGTGTTTACTTGAAAATCAAGAGGGAATCCTCAATAGATGTAGATGTAATTAGTTGTGTTACATGTAATTTATCTCAGACGACTTTCCAATTTATTATGTTACTTATTATGATTTTAAATTACCTGAAATTTTAATTTAAACGTTAATTTAATGTTGATATATATCAAATTTTTGATTGATATACATACACAGTTTTTAACCCTATATTTTAATGTTCAAACAGCAAAATTTATGGTAACGGTTATTAAAAATAGTTATTATAAACAATGAGTTATATATAAAGGTTTTACAAAGTTGCAAAAAAATATTGAATCTCCTATCTGGTCTAGATCTGAATATTTTATCAACGGTTCACGATGAGCAAATGAACTTCGAGCTAATATCGATACAGTTCATTTAATGGGTGCCTAGCGATCTCTCGCTGCTCACACATGAGTTTTTTTACAAACGAAGACATTAAATTTCTTCGTAGAAACTAACGTCCAGAGTTAATTCACAGAAGTGAACGGTTTGTAATTTTCGAAATTTATAAACGTCACTGGTTAAATATCTGTACTTTCCCGATTGTTGAGCATTTATCACAGTTACATTTTGCGAGGTCTATAGTATACTAACTGTAGCAAACTAACAATAATAAAGTGTCTTTTGGCGTATCGATTTATAAACTTTTGTGGTGGTGAGGTTTTCGAAACAATAATCAAAGATACGCTAGAGCTTTCTTAAAACATGTATTGTTGTTTCTTATACTCAAGAATCTTCTACAAATGTAGAGAATAGGCGAGACTTTCGCAATTCACATTTAACAATACAAGTTACACACATTTCTAAATGTAAATTAAACTGAAACATACATAGTTATTAAAATAAATATATAATAATAAATTCTCTACAGATCTTGAGTCAATCAAAAAGTGGAGCTACGATCTAAAAGTTTGTATTAAAAACAAACTCAGAGAGTCATTCCATGAATTGCTATACTGCGGCTAGAAATTTTCATTTCGTCTCCCCATCTCACAAAGAAAATG
This sequence comes from Carcinoscorpius rotundicauda, assembly GCA_011833715.1. NCBI lineage: Eukaryota > Metazoa > Arthropoda > Merostomata > Xiphosura > Limulidae > Carcinoscorpius > Carcinoscorpius rotundicauda. The sequence continues at coordinate 50,491,873 of CM022399.1, read as the reverse complement.
AAAAATAAAGAATTCGCGAAATCAAAACATTTCTAAACGTACGAAATGCTTATGTTAAATTATGTCACAGTTACTTCGTTCAAAAACACCGGCGAAAGTAGGAATATCAAAAAGTGTAATTTATCATTCAGCTTCTGCACACATCTTCCATCAGACTTGTAATCAGTGCTCAGGAGATAATGTGTAGCGTGTGGGAATGTTTCTGTCACCTCAAGTCTAATATTACCTTACTAATCCTCAAGGATCGATATCGGAAACAGCATTTAATTTTAAAGCCTATGTTATGTTTCGTGACTTGTAACTGCTATTGAACTAACAATGAACACATATAAGCTATTATGAATTGTTATCACCCAACTTTCTATTCATTTTCATCTTTTTCAGCAAAAATGAAAACTTCCGACCTTTGTATAAGTTCTGTCAGTGAATTGATTATGGCATTGCGAATGACTGAAATTTATTATGTATATAAATGTGCACAGTTTTAGAGTCACGAGAAAGCAAGCTGCTCAACACAGGGCTGGAAGCTAAACCTCTGGTTATGACATTACTGCCTGCACCAGGTGTTGGCTGGTGGGCCCGCTGAAGGACGAGGTCGGCTGTATATCTGTCTGCCCAGTCACTTACAGTTCAAGAACCTTTAGGTATAGCTTGGTACAACACGGCCATATACGTTTATAACATCTCTATGATCAAAGGTGTTTTTATAAGAACATTAAGAATGTTACATCCGCAACGTTCAGGCCTGGGGCCTAACTATCTGGAGCGTCTGGTATCTTAAAGAATATAGAATAAAATGTACACACACTTTTTAAATTACACTCTATTAATTACTGTGCTGCCTGCCGTCCCTTTCGAATTTTTTTTAAAAAATAAGATATGTAATAAAAACTTTAATCTTGAATTTTTTAAGTTGATATTACTTCATTATGGACCCAGTTCAAGTATCATAACTTTTTTACTATTTTATGACACTACTTTCGGTTTCAGTTATTATGCATGATACATATTTTTTATGTCCGAATATCCAGAGTTAGTTACTGTAATATAAATATTAAATAGAATATTATACAATAATATGCATTTATGAATTACGCGTAAATGACGATAATTTTGTTTTTTGTATTTTTCAGCAAAGTATTTGTACTTTGCCGCTAGACCCAGACACCTCTTACCCGAAGTACGGAGATAGACTTTGCCGAAAGCCATACTGTGTTGATTCTCTCAAGCTTTTCTTTTGTTCTTTGGTAGTGGTAGGGTCTGTGGCCGTCGCATTACTGATTCTGTACTTCACGCTAGGTGGTAAGCAAGTTTTAATTTTTATCGTTAACTTACCACGAAAACAGCTTTTGACTAAGTTTTATTTTGTAGACTTAGTTTTGCTATCACCAAGGGGAATGTTAAAATATGTATATAAGTTTAGATGCAGTAAACACTATACCATTTCAACACGTTAAAAAAAACAAAAAACGTTTCAGCTTTATTTATCACAAGTGAAAACGACATCAAAAAATTGTTTCTTTAACAGAAATTCAAAATCAAGTGCGTGATTTTGAAAATTTGAAACTGTGTTGTTTTAAGCAGTTCGTTGTAATGCATATACCACCACCATTAAAAAGAGATTTTCAAAAATATAGATATGTAAAGCAAAAGCAACTGTTTTTAAACTGTGTAAATTATATTTTGTATTGTATTGTTTTTGCGATGTTTTTCTCAACAGATCAAGCCGCAGAATCAGATACTTTAGGAACTCCGAAATTCAAAGTACAAGAAAATATCGCTAGCCAGTTGGACCGCCAGGGAACCGGGGGCATTTTGCCAGAAAAAGATATTATTGCTGAAGAGGTCGAAGGTAGAGTGTTTGGAGATGGTGCTAACCGAGAAATACTAGTTCATGAAAAGACGACATTTGCTATACACCCTAATCAGAATTCAGCCATGTTGCTCAATACTAAACCACCTGGTCTTTCGATAATGCCCACCAGAGTAATAAATACGCAAAGTGTGAGTGACATCGATTCCATTGTTTCAGTATCGCCCTCTGTCGGACAATCTAAAATATTTTTGGTCACTGGCGAGCCACCCATAAAACCATCATCACGGGAAATGTCTCTTAATAGCAATATATCAGGTAGGTTTATGATAATCTGTAATTATATAAATATATACGAAATGTTCGAAATAATAACAACAGCCATAAAATAAAATCCCACAAGCAGCTAGACTTTTAGTTAACAAACTTTAGGCTCATTATTTTAGTGTTTTATATACATCATTATAAACAATATTTTGATGCAAAAAGAGAATGTTCAAAATGTATTGTAACATTGTAAACTTGCATATTTTAAAAATCGTGATTGAGCCGTTAAAAGTGTTTTTTTTATATTTAGATTTCTAGAAATAACTATTAAGTTGCCAGAAATATAAAGATAGGGTAAAGACCTTTTCTGTTGTTGTTGCTAGATGTATGATACACTGATAACTTAATCCTCAAGCGTTCTGTAAACGAGAGTATAACTTGTAAATGAATTTCTTTAGTCATCACTTATTAAAGGGGTTTTAGTCACTGTTTTTCAAAAGAACGTTGCTGGTAATAAAAGATTTTTACAGTTTAATGATTTCACTAATTTATTCCTTTCACTTTTGTTTATAACTGAATTACGTTCATTGTATTAATACACTAAACAGTTTGACTCTGTGAACTGGTTTTACCTGTTCCTCAACGTCGCGGCCTTTTTGATTATTATACCGCGAATCTTTGTCATAATTGTTCATATAAATAACCACATTAGTCATTATGTCATGAATCTGTATTATCATAAAATGTAAATCTCTGTTCATGTCAGATCGGATCTTCTGTTTTTGTATTGATAGCCGCTCTATGTTTCAATCCAGACAAACCAGTAAAGCCTCCTCAGAAGACGATGTATGCCTTTATTAAATTACTAGTAAAATTTTCTGTCGGGTAAACTCATTGTTGCTACATATTCTGAGAAGTTGGTAAATATATGTGCACATATTCATAACATCAGCTTTATAATATCCATCTCAATAATGTTTTTACAAACTACGACACATTATGACCTTTCATATGAGTACTTCAAATAATTCAGTAACAAATAACATAGAAATACTGAATGAAATTTCCCTTCTCGACAGTTTATTTGTTTTTGAATTTTGCGCAAAGCTACACGAGGGCTATCTGCACTAACCGCCCCTAATTTAGCAGTGTAAGACTAGAGGGAAGGCACCTAGTCGTCACCACCAACCGTCAATACTTGGGTACTCTTTTACCAACGAATAGTGGGATTGACCGTCACATTGTAACGCCCCCACGGCTGAAAGGGCGAACATGTTTGGCGCGACGGGAATGCAAACCCGCGACCCTCAGATTACGAGTCGCACACCTTAGCCATGATGATGTCTTGTTTAACGTATCCATTTTGAAATCACACTTTACATATCTTCTCAACAATGACGCATATGTATATGAAAAGTATGTTTTTATAGCAACATTATACGCTACAGCAGTTCCAGAAATTCCTGTTGTCAGTAATTTTAATTTCAAATATTCGCGTAATTAACATACGGATTTCTTTTGCTAATGAAATACGATAAAATTCAATATTTGCAAAGAAGAAGAAAAATGCAGTTGTTTCATTTAGGTAAGACACTTAATTGTATTTTTATATGATAAACAACAACTACAAATGCATAAAATGCATAAGTTATTTTTAACTGACTTGAACGTAAATATAAAAAGAACTACTGATTAGGGTACAATTATCAGTTAAAATAGAATTTAGGTAGATTCGATAAGTAAACATTTTTAGCTATATGCGCGCCATCTATGTTTATACAAAATAATTGTATCTTCCATACAATAGTTCTTTGAAGATTCAAAGTGTAATTTGATGCAAATTCGTCCAGTTCTATTAAAATACCTAATTATTTTAATTGAATATGCGGTTATTGATTTGGGGCTTTGATCAACTTTGTATTGCGTAGATAAATCTACCTCCAACGTAGATATTTTTTCCGTGAAGTCTTCCCCTTCTCTCCGACCAACGTCATCAGTGAATCCATCTGTTGCTTATCTGGACGAGTCGGAATCTACAGCCTCTGCTGCACGTTCTGAAACCCCACCAGCAACAGATCTTTACATGGTGAAACTCGAAGGACCAAAACGAAAGTTAGCTACGTTGAGCAACGTCGAAGTAAGCATTTTTTAGGTTATTTCAAAATATTAGAATTATATTTCAGTATGTTAATATTTAATTTTTTAATTGTTTAATATAATGCCTGCTCTATAATAACATTTTATGTGTAATTTTTCCAAAAGGGGAGTTATTTATAATAATTATTAATTAAAATAAAAATTCGTTTTACTCCTGAAATACACTACTGGCCAAAATCTTAAGGCCAGTGAACGTAAAGAAAAAAATATGTATGTATGAGGACACATACATCTGAGGAAAAACATTTACTGCAAGTATATGTACGGATCGTGTTTTTACACAGATGCTCAAAATGCTTTATGTTTATATGTTTCTGAATAGATGTAAACATTCTAACAACACTAGCAAATAAACAACTTGATATATTGTAAATTAAGATGAACAATCAGTAAAAAATGGTAAAAGTAAAGTCCTTTTGGTGAAAAAGGAAAACAAAGCAGTGAACAGATATTAGCATGTAACCGTATATGAAATAGAGATTGTGACTGGATCAACATTGTAGGGTGTACTGAAGTTATTAAACTGATAACATTTCTTTGTTATTTCAACACTCTATAAGGCTGCGTTGTGAAGACTTAATAATACTGATATCTGGAGGAAAATATGATTATTTATATAACACTTTAAGATTGTCAAACGTAGTAATAATATTGTCAAATAGATGGCAGCACAATTCATCAGGACCTCCTAATACTTTCCTAAATTGAAATAGGTTACTTAATCATAAAAAATTCTAGTTAATTTAAATTAGTTAAATGCTTTTTCAGCCAAATTTTGACTGGTAAATACGTCTATAACTTTCTAAAAGTTCGTTCTATATTGAAAATAATAATAAAATTAACCTCAAACTTCGTATTGAGGAAATTTTTATCTTAGAATAAGTTAATATCTGATGAGAGCTTTGCATGTAAAAGCATTTAAGTTACAGTGAGAGAACCAATCATATAAAGGTTTGATAATTACACAAAGGAAGAAGATCCAAGTTGTATAAATATGTAAAGATGTTCAACAAACGCCATTAGGGTAAACTTGACCCGTCCTTTTTTCATTCCAACAGAAACTTGTAGTGAGGTGAATAGAAAACGAAAAGAGTGACAGAGTATGCTATGATGATGTCTTGTTTAACGTATCCATTTTGAAATCACACTTTACACATCTTGTACATTTAGCCACCATTGACAAGTATTAAGACGTATAACAAAAACCAGGTTTCGATACCTGCGGTGGCCACAGCACAGAAAGTTCATTGTGTAGCCTTGCGTATATACACAAAATATCGAACTGCCAATAATTTATCAAAATAAGAATCTGGAACTGACATACAATTTACGTTTCTGGGACAGAATCAATGTGAAGTTTGTTTGTTTGTTTTTTTATTTCGCACAAAGCTATGCAAGGGCTATCAGCGCTAGCTGTCCCTAATCTTGCAGTGCAAGACTAGAGGGAAGGCAGCTACTTATCACCACCCACCGCCAACTCTTGGGCTACTCTTTTACCAACGAATAATAGAATTGATCGTCACTTTATTTCGCCCTCACTGCTGAAAGAGCGAACATGTTTGGTGCAACAGGGGTGGGTTATATTGACCCGCTACTTCCCTCCAGTTTATCACTTGAGAATTAAGGACAGTTAATGTTCGAATAGTTTTGCGTGAAATTCGCCAAACAAATAAAACTAATCATTTCATGTTCTAGAATAATGTTTTCAGAAATCGTCTGTGTGTGGATAGTCTTTTTGAGTAATTGTACAATCTTGTATTGTGAATATTTTGGAAATATAATACTGTTTTAGTAACCGATAAAAGGTAATATGATATTGGATCATTAATTAAAAGTAAAACACTCTTTTAGCATTTTCTTGTTGGGCTTATCATTTGTGTTTATTACGTAGTTAATGAAGAATTCAGAAGAACCAATCACAGACGATCATACGGACAAAAAATAGCTTCAAAAACATCCTTTCCAATCTTAGGTGTGCTATAAAAGTAGCAGTCAAATTCTACAAGAGTAACTTAAGATTTGGGTTGCTGAATATATTTGGTGCCGTCTCTCTCACGTAACAATCCAAAATTAAGAACAGCTGTACGCAGCTAGTCTGTTGTATAATGGAACAATTTCATATTGTGAGATTTTGTTTTTAATAGGAACTTGATTTTGATCTTTAAGTTTCTCGGCTCGAATTCCTGAATACTTTGTGTAACTGTTTGTATTAATTCCTGTTACATTAATTTTTTGTTTAGGTATATACACACATTACATAAAATAATTTTCAGATATTTATGTTTTGTTTAACTTTGTATGGAATTGTTAGTTGGTATGTTGTTTTTGTTTTTTCAGGCAGTGTGATTTAAACTTAAAAGTTTCAAATAAAAGTTAATATAATTACCTTTGTGCAATCATAGATGGCGATTACTGAAATACTGTTTTAAATTATCGCCTAAAAATGAAACTTCAATTTCTTGTCTCCCAAGGTAAATTTAAAAAAAGAAGATAAGGGTTAAGAAAAGTCTCAGACAACTCACTTTGGAGTTTGTTGACCCAAATTTTGTTTCTTATTTATTTATTTATCGTGTAGGCATATAAACGAAAAAAACATCCTTCCCACGGTGTTAAACGTTGGTGTAACTGAAAACACGCAATCGTTTCAAGGTTGTTTTTTCTCTCTCCTTTGACAGGTTGAAGTGATAACTATCAGCTCAGACATTGCAAATAGTGATTCTCTTGCTGTTGTTGTCGGTAACCAAATGGGGAAAACATCATCGACGGTGTCTAATGCAGAGACTGGGCGTTCGACGTACAAGGAGGACGTTAACATTGGTAATGTGATGCAGGCGGAGGCGTCTGCCTCTTAGTGACTTGTTAACCAGATTTCAGTATTTAAATTCGTCTGTCCTGCTCATGCGCATCAACTGTGTTCCATTTTGGGTGTGAGAGTACTCAGATAAGCTGTGGATATCCTGCATCTGAGGGCCTCCTGTGGGACCAAGTATAACAAACTAAAACACTGTGATGACGTAATTCTGTAGTATTTTAAACTAATAAATATTCACTAATATATGAAAAAGAAAAACTCACCACTCTGTAGCTGTGGAGGAAAAGGTAAAATGCTCTGAAATCACGAATAAAAAAAATCTTTTTTGACAATTTCATTGGTTGCTGTTTTGTTCAGTTATAAATATTTTGCTTCTTTAAATTTTTCATCAATAGTGAACGTAGAATGCAAATAATACAACTTACAAAAATTGGTGATCGTTTCAAGTACTTTTAATCATTGATGGTTTTGTGTTATATTAATCTTTCTATTGTCTTTCTAGTAACACATTATTTAACGTTAATGAAGTAACTGATTACCTTCTCAGTGAAGGCCCTTTTTTTCTAAATTACTCTATTTTATAAGTTATAGGAAATTATTAAAGGTTTCAGTGTAATGTCACTACATGTGTGTGATTTCTTCTCAGAATGTATTTAGTTTACGAACATATAGAATATCAATGTGAAATCTTGATAAAAGAATTTATGAGCAGGAAAAAAATTCAGGAAAATTAAAGCGCTTCTAATGCCAAGGTTAAAAGTCGTATACCGCTTATATTTAACCTTCAGAAAAACATATTCGTCATTCATGACTGTTGTTTTTTTACAATAGGTTTTACAAACACATATTAAAAAAATTCTGAGTGAAAGTAGAGCGTATAACATGACAACTTGTTATACATTGCTTAATATATTGGATGTTTTATATTTGTTATTTAGCTGATGCTTGACTTAAATCTACTAAAATTATCTAGCGTAATCAACTTTTAACAGAGTATCTGTTGTTAAGGTTCTTAACTAATTAATAATTACGCGTATAGTTTCAAAGATTAGACCTCTGTTAAGTTCAAGTTATCATAATAAGTTCACGACACTAGTCACGGGAAATTAAAATATTTGTAAACATTTTATATCTGAAACAGAAATATTTTTCAATCTGGTTCTTAATAATAATAATAAACAAAAGCATGTAGTTTGGCTTTTTTTTACACAACCATTATTGTGTGTGTCATATCCCAGCTGCCCTTATGAGCCCTTTTATTAAGCGAAATAATTCGTTAGCCCTGGATATGGCAAATACATTGTGGTTGTCATGTTATACGCTCTACTTTCACTCAGAATTTTTTAAATATGTGTTTGTAAAACCGATTGTAAAAAAATAACAGTCATGATATCTCTAAATTATAATTTCAAAGGAGGCAGAAAATCCGCGAAATTTTAACCATAATCGTGTGCGTCACACATTAAATTGAAACAGATACATGGGTATTTCAATAAAAACCACACTTGTTTACTAATGTAGTAAAAATGAAATTGACTGTTTCAAGTAAGAAACCATTATAAAACAAAGACAATGTAAATTAAGATGTGGTAAAAAAAAGATTTGTAGTATGTGGGTGCTGTTAACAAATTTGAATACTTACAGTTATTTTCGACATAATGTTAAATATTTTTATTCAGTAAAATTAGTTGTGTGTTTTATAAAAATAATGAACATAACGACCCTTTACTTGAATGTATTATATTGAAATTTTACTTATTATGATATTTTACATTTAAATTTAATGATATTTTGGATTGCCATCTAGTGGACGATTATAGCTCTAAAACTAATATTGTCGTTTTTATATTTGATTGACGAATGGACGAATGCATGCTGATTTTTTTCAGAAAGTTTTCAATTATGTATCAAGAATACTTAAATCAGATATTACTGAATTACATAATAAACAATTTTGGACATGATTAATTATTAACAAGTGTTTTTTCGTAATTGTAGTTAATGATTTAAAGTTTTCATAATAACAATGCAATACTTATGGCGTGTTAAAAAGAATATTTAATTAAATAAATAAATAATATATATATATATTTAGTTAAAAACAGTCTTGTGTTACAGGTTCGGTTTTTAAACATTAACTTGCAAAACTTTGTTTTAAGTCCAAATCAAAATCACGTGTATTGTAAGACAGGTTACAAAATATACGCGTATGGCCGGCACTTGATCTAAAATTACTGATAATAATCCAACGTGTCTTTTACTTTTCATATGTAGCTATTAAGATAAAGTAATTATAAACTGTAGAAGCTGTAGCAATCCTTGCAAAGATAATTTTAAAAAATATCTATAGTTGGAAGCTTTTACAAGAGGTGGCGCTATAATGTGTATTTTTATTCATAATTTAGAAATTTACTGATTCAAAATATTCTACTTAACTACACAGAACTAAATTCACTAAATTTCATCAAATAATACATTTAACTAGTTTAAAAAATGAAGTTATTCTATCTTAAAGACTGCCACATGAGTTTTTTTATTTTAAAAAAATAAGCACGTCAATGTTTTCTTTATAATTATGAGGTCGAGTGTTTGTTCATAACATATCTCATGATGTTTAACAATAGGGAAAGTAAAAGTATAATGCGGTTCGGTCAGTTACGATGGAACTACTAGATTCATAAAAGATTTAAAGTATTGCACTTAATTAAGCATGTCTAAATAATAATAATAAAAAAGAATTACACAGCTTTTCATGAATATGTTCACGCACGCATTTCTCTTATATTTTATTCATCTTTCCTGACCAAACTGTTTGGTGCATTAAAATATACCCCAACTTTGCTAACTTGAACATGATGACGTATTTTGAGATTTTCAATAAATCAAACGTGTGATTAGGTTTTAAATAAAACATAGAAACTTTACATTTTTTATGATGATTTAGGTATGTTGTTTAGGTTTCCAGTCCTAAAAGTGAGGGCTTTATTATATGACGACTATTCCTACTATTCGATTACAGTGGTCTAAGAGTTGATGGGTGGCGTTAATTTCGTGCCTTTTCTGTAGTCCATCATTTCTATTTTATAGTTTTTAGTGTTATAAATTTAAAGTAGAAAAAGAGGGTTACGATTATTATAAACAGTATTAATGATAATAAAATAAATCAAATTAATACTTTAAAATTTCTGCCGTAACTAATATCGATTCTTGTTCAAATCTGAGTGCATTTATGTATTGTTGTTGTTTTTTTTACTTTTCGCATTTTACTGCCACGACCCAGCATGTTGTAAAATTATGTATTTTCAAAACAAACATGTTTAGCTTCTTTCCCTCGTGTATATATTAAAGGCGTCAGGCAACGTCTGCACGTGCCACTTGCAAAGAGCAAGTTCAGTTTTTAGACATCCAAACAGATATGAGAAGTGCACACTAAGGCTTGTTCTGTTTTGTTTGTGTTTTCCTTTTCACGAAAGAATGACTTATAAACCTGTTTCTGTAACATGTTATATTATTTTAATGATAAGTTGTATGTTTCTATTTTGTGTTTCTATAAGAGAATTACATGGCTTAACACTGACTGGTTAAGAAATTGCTGTTTTGAGAACCACTATGGCTTGTTAACCGAGGAAAACTTGGTCCTTTGATTTCAATAGTGTAAACACCGCCATTTTACGGCAGCTTCCCGTCGTTTTGATTTAAAATTAACTTTGAACAAACGTTATGACGTAATTGAACGAACGCCGGAACTGCTAATTATTAAGATTAAACAAATTTCTTTAAAGGGATGTAATTTTTGTGTAACATGTATTGTTATACCTTAATTTAATATGGGTTTTGCTGAACAGGTATTCAGCAAAACGCTACTTATTATTTGCGTTAAAATATGTAGAAACCATTTTACTTCGTACTTGCATATTCTTACGAGAAATATTGACGTTTAATGCCTGCGGAATATCTTATAAGAATTGCTTGTGTCTACAGTGAAATATTATTCTGTCCATAAATATTTATACTCCATGAATAGTTAACTACGTTTGTAACCGAGGAAACATATTTTACTTTCGGTTTTAACAATATCAGTATGAGTAAGTTCGAAAACTAAGTTGTTTGGAACACTAAACTCTTGATGGTGCAGAACTGGAAGCTCTTGCTTAGGCTCGCAAATCTGGGCAACTGCCCAAGGACCCGAGTGGAAATGATAGATACGTTTTTTCTTTTTAAAAATATTTGCAATAGGAAGTAGCTACCCGTTTCTTGCTGTTATTAATAGATTAAAGATTATCATAAAAGTCCACAGTCTTGTGACTGTTCTACCTTAGAGTGTACATTACTGTCGGTTTGCTTGCTCCTGCAACAAATTTCGTAAAAACGAAGCAAAGGACGATTATTGTTCTTAAAATTAGTATATATCTCGTATTTTAGAAGTTTATTCATGTTTGTTTAAAGCTTGTTGTGAGGCATAAGCCTACAGTCTTATTTTTGAAATTCGAATAAGAATGGATTTAGTTACGTAGGATGTATATTATGACAACACATTAGCAACCTGGATTGTTGTATTTTTGTAATGAAGTTATTGGATTGGCCAAAGTTTGTATTTTAGTTGATATTTACCATACATTTCAGGAGTATGTAGAGACAGGAGATATGCTTTCTGTGATGACACCCTGCCGTACAATAGAACTATTTTGCCAAATGTGGTTGGAGACACCAGTTATGACGAAGTAAACAGGTCTCTTCCCTACTTCGAATTCATTCTTCGATCAGAGTGCAATTTTCGAATTAAGCAGCTTGTCTGCGCCATTTTGGAACCGGAATGTAAGAACAACCGACCAGTGGCGCCTTGTAGGAAGTTCTGCAGAGGTAGGATGGTATTTTTATTATCGTCAAGACGTAAGTTCGAAAATAACAGTTAATTTTTCAGAAGTTTCAGTGGTTGTTGTAATTGCTTCATTTTGAAACTGTAAAGATTTGAAACACGATTGTACTATAATAATTGGGAAATATTTGAGGAAACAATATAATGCTGGCCATTTATTACTTTACTAATATGTAAACAATTTATTAAGCTAAAAAATTAAGTATCATAGTGATAAATCAAAGTCGTTAAATGGTTTCAAGGTTTGCTTGCAACTAAATATTCGTATTCTGCTATAGATTAAAGCATTGTAAAAGGTAAATGCCAGTTTAGCATGGTAAACTATGATGACGTTTTTAAATATCGTTAATAGTAATTCTTCGAAGTCGCTTTTTTCTTATTTTGCTAATCTTCCCAGATTTATGACAACCTTTCTCGGTTTCATTATTTAATATCCAGTTGCAACACAAGGCTGTGAAGAGTACATCCTTGCTGCCTTAGAATTATCCCAAGTATTCCAGTGCCAGAAGTATCCGGATTCAAACAATCCCAACGTTTGTGTTAATTTGGCTCAGAAAGGTACGTCTACCGCTGTCGCAGAATTTACGTCCGGTGTCTTTCAAGTTTTTCATTCAAATATTTGCATATATTTTTTGTACTACTGGTTCTCTTTCAGTAGTGTGTAATCTTACACAATAGCTTGTATTATCATCAAATCGTTGTAATGTTTCACGAAAAATTCAATTTTGTTTGTTTTTTATATTTGCACGAAATCAATTTTCATAATACAACTACAACAGCAATCGTTTATGCGACAATAAATAGTGTAAAGAGAACTTAAAACTACAACTGAACACTGTGGCATTTTAAATTAGTGCAAGTATTACGTCGCTATGTATGAAATATGCCGACCCCCTCGAGAAGAAATTGGCGGTGTAATTCACTTATTCGAAGTTACACTTGTAAATATGTTTATTATTAAAACTATTTAGTGAATTTATACGTACGTTTGAGGTAAATAAAGGCCAGTTTTAAATTCCAGTATTTTTATTCTTACAGTATGTTTAAGTGGCGAATTTCAGTGTCCCGATAAGGCGTGCATTCCTAAACGGTGGCAATGCGATGGCATTCGAGACTGTATATACGCTGCAGACGAGGCTAACTGTAATGGTAAGTGTTGTTTTTTAGTGTAAATTTTCAACTGTCAACGCTGAAGCGTCATTACTAAGTTGGCTAACCAGACGTACTCAAGGATCTATTACGATATCCATCATCTTCGTGCGTTTTAACCGTACTCAGCATAATACCTGGATCACTAAATTTCTTAGGTCAGTTAGATCCAATATTGAAAATGCAAACAGTAACTCAAAGTGAGAATGGAAATACAAGTTTATGAAATTTCTACTGTATAAACTTCCCTTTTCAGTTTTATACGCGTAATGGTAGAATATTATTATTATTTTAGAAAATAAGCACGTATTGTTCTTGATATTTTAAAGAAGATGTGTTAAACTATATTTACATTTAATTATTAGGCTTAAACTTGTACAGTATTTATAGTTGTTATTCTACGCCAACAGGTAAAAGGTGTACACAATCTTAACAATGTTCATGAAGACATGAGTAGCGCATGAGCGTTATTTCGGAGAACCTGTGTTTCAGTGTTTTTAGTATCGGTATATAACGTAAAGAATTATACCTATTGTTTATTATAATAAGTCACGAGAACTTCTGCGATTAAACTACTGCAGAATTATTACCTAGAAACAGATTAATTGGAAACAAAAGTGATAAAGGGTTTAATAACAGAAGTTGTAGTGACGGTCATTGTTTCTGAGAGATCTGAACGTGAAAATGTTAATGATTTTACCCGATCTACGAAATGATGAGCCCGAGTTTTCGGTATTTTAAAAATTAACTACAAACAGCATCAAATGTCGAGATGGTCTTCGCAAATTTTTGTATATAAAGAATGGAGTTTTTAAAGGAAAATATGTCTACTTAGTATTGCAGAGATTGTAGACACTCCTTTTCAGGAGCGGCATTAAGGAGATAATTATTTCTCCAGGCCCATTCCCTTGGTCCCCCAGTGGCTCAGCGGTATGTCTGCGGACTTGCACGCTAAAATCTGGGTTTCGATACCCGTGGTGGGCAGAGCACAGATAGCCCATTGTGTAGCTTTGTGCTTAATTCAAAACAAAACTAACAAACCATTCCCTTGACTGTGGTTTCGCTAGATAGTAGATAAGGACACTGGAAATCTCTATCATTTATGCACGTCACTACACCCTTGTGCAAATTAATTGAAACAAATGGTCATTTAACAATATTTTCAGCATGGCGGCCGGTGTAGGGTCGCTGGACTCGCTGATTTCCTTTAATAGTCATTTTTTTTTTTCACACAGACTGCGTCATTAGCTGTGTTTTGCAGTAGGTCGATCTATTTTTGGGATATATGACGAAATTTTGAGGAATATTACGTTATTCAAAATTGCGTTAGAAGGGCAAAGAGACCAGTCAAAAAACAACTTCTTACCTACTCGATGAAGGAAAAACGGTATCAATGGGGTCTGAAATACAAAAACTGGACGCAAAAACAATGGAGACTCATTTCTTCGTACGGGGTCATAAAAGTCTGCATGTTCGCAGATTTCCAGGTGAGAAACTTCGAGAATCTCACATCAATCAGTTCGTAAAACATCCCTTGAAGAAGATGTTTTTGGGCTTTTCAGCTACTATGGCGTCGGAGGCTGTTGTTGTTGTTTTGAATTAAGCACAAAGCTACACAATGGGCTATCTGTGCTCTGCCCACCACGGGTATCGAAACCCGGATTTTAGCGTGTAAGTCCGCAGACATACCGCTGAGCCACTGGGGGGCGCGTCGGAGGCTTACATATCGTAGAAGGTATGATGCGAAGACCACAGTACATCTAAGTTTTGCAGAGAAGAGTCGTTCCAGAATTGAAAAAGATTTCCAGATGGATCTGGCATTTGTCAGCAAGATCTGGCTCCGTGCCACACATCGAAACTTGTGAAGAATTTTATGTCTACAACGCGAATAAAGGTGCTGGACTGACCTGGAAACTCTCCAGACTTAAATTCTATTGAAAATCTTTGGGCGATTTGTAAAGAAAGACTTCGGAGAAAAGACTATACTATGAAAGATAAGCTAATTGAGGCCATAATTGAGGTATGGTACCGCGGTCCAAAAATTAGTAAAGATTGCAGTCAACTTGTAGACTCGATGCCAAAACAGATTAATGATCTTCTGAAAAATAAAGCGGTCATATCATGTATTAATTTGTGAGTAATTTTTGGATTCTCAGAAATAAAACACAAAAAATTGAAAAAAAATCATTCTGTCTTGTTTCAATTAATTTGAAAAAGGATGTAGTTAGATGACAGAGCATTTGGCTACCTGAAAAGATGCATAGTGTAAGAATGCAGTAATTTCTCCTTAAATATTTCACTTTGACTGACACATTACAAACTCAGCACAATGCTTCAGTAATTCTGATATTTATAATAATAACAACATTTTGGGACAACATAGGACCTGTTGGTCTATCTCAGCTATATTATACTCTAATCTAAATTAATTTAAAAAAAAAAATACTTAAAGCCAATTCTTACAATTTATATAATTATCAATTTTCTTAAAAACATTTAAATTTAGTGCCTTTACAACATCTGTAGGCAACCCATTCCAAAGGCCAACCATCCTGTAGAAAATGGAACTATCTTAGCTGAAGATGACTCCTACCTTGCCAGAGTTTTTTATTTATGTCTCCTAGTCTTCTGTTCTTACTGTTAGGTATAAAAAAGATGATGCATTGACACTATCAATTTCCTTTACAATCAGATCTCCACTAACACTTCTTTTGTCAAGAGAAAACACTGAGAGGTTTCAGCATCTCCCCAGGCTGTAGAGAATGATCAGCTATTACACTAAGATCCATTGCTTTCATGATACTGTTATGGCTATTCCCATCCAAATTATACTTGTAATCAGTGGTGAGATTCAAACACTTTTGACAACCAGTTCTATCTAGCTTTACACAACCCCATTTTTGCAATGAAAAATAATAACAAAAATATCTCAGTGAAATAATTTATTTAGCATGCTTTAAATATTTCCATATTGCCACTTGATTATCATCAAAATCTTTACTCCTTTTACATTTGACCCTGTTGTCATCAGCTATGTGGTTTTGTTCTTAAGTTACCATTTGAATTGAAGAAATGGGATCCTATGAATCCAATGGGAGGCCAGTCAAATGAATTGTCATTAGGTTTCCCATATTTTCAACTGTAAGGCAGCTTCTTTTATCTGAATATATGATATTCATTCTTGAAAACCCTCTTTGTGTCTCTGTGGAACTAAGAGCAACAGTATTGATGATATAGTTAGTCTTTTGTACGGTTCTTAAAATTACATGATTATTGGAATTTTACAGGACATTTTCCACATAGTCAAAAAAATCATTAATGCTGATTTTGTGATGAAAGAGCTTACTGAATTCATACAATATTTCTTCAGCAGCTTTCTAAGGGACAACTTCATCAGTATTCCAAGAATTTGACTCAAGTATGTTTACCAGTTTATCAATTTTATTGTCATTTTCTTGTACATTGTTTTTTAATTTTAGGTGATCCCAATCCATCAATCTGGCTGTCATATTTTTTATTATTGTTTCCAAAAGTTTTTGATGAGGAAGGCCTACATGTGTTTGGTTCTTAACAAACTCAATATTCCTAAAGGCATCAGAAGTAATAGTTTCATCAGTTTTCTTTTTAAAGGTTCCCCTACTTTCTTTGAGCATTTCGAATGCCTTAATGACCCTTTTTATTAGTTTTCAGCTTTTACTAAATTTAAATTTCTGACTTGAAGGGCATTAGAAAGTAAAGAAATTTCTTGTAGTATATCTGTCATTATTGCAAAATTCTACAGGAAGAATTTGTTGCAAAGACGGCTAGCCATTCCTGAATATTTTTTCAGAGTAGAAAATATTTTTATAATGCTGGATAAGCACACTATACAGCAAGTGTTGATCTTGGGCTCCAAGCAACCCATTTTGGTCCCAAAACTTTACCAATCTCAGAATTTCTAGTCTAATTTCTTCTGAAATGTCGAAAAGTTCCATTTGGTTTTTGTTTGATTGGTGAAAAATCATGTAAATTTTATATATGAACACTTTGAAGTGATTCACTTGTTTTATATCAGTGATAGAATCATCTAAAACTGGTTGTAAGTGGCAATTTAAGCAGTGTCAAATTATGATGTGAGGAAAATCATTTTTAAATTTAGTGCTCACCCCTGACTTGCAGCCAAGCATTGCATTTACACTATCTGAGCATAATGTGACCAAATTATTTTTTGAATATGTGCTATCAAATTTTGCTTCAAGCAAACTTTTTAATAGAGATGTATTTATAATTTCAGCATTCTTTTCTTTCAGCTCAACTAAATCAAGAAAAATTATTGACAACGGATCACAATCTTCAACATTTACAAAAATTGTGGTCACTGGTTTACTAGATATGACTGAAGCTTCATCAGTGATGATACAGTGTTTTAGATTTTGTTCAATTATTTTAGTAAATGTTACATTTTTAATTCCTTTGCAATAATGATCAACTATTTTAACAGCATTTTCCAAAAATGGAGCCCCAATCATATGTCCAACCCATTTTTTATTTGTAACTCAATCTCATCATTATTATATATCAATAAGCATTAGTATAGTGAAATATAGTTTTACCAAGCCATACAATTATAACACAAATGTAGTACTATGGTGTTATGGTTCATGTTTATATCTATTATTGGAATAGTTTTTCTACATGAGTACTAGCCTGCTAAGCCTTGTATCCAGATTTCATATCTTGTCAGAATAAAAATATAAGGAGAGAGATTCAGTATCCTGGTCAGACAGTACTCAGACACCACAACATACTATGTTTAACATTTTTGGTAATATGCATATTAAAAGAACTTGTCCATAGCTGAATAAATTAAGTGTTTAACTGGCACAATTTGGCTTTATAAAGGTGAGGGGGCAGTAGTATTAACCAACCAGTACTGAAAATACCAAGAACAAAAAATATCAATCCAGGCTAAATTTCCATTTCAATTTGTTTTGTTACTGATACTAATAACTAAGTTTATTTTTGGATAATTGCATTTACCTTTAAATCCAGCAGCCTTATCTTTTAAAATATTTTTATCATTTCTTCTAAGTCTCATATTTCCAAACTCTTTGTTATTCAATGTATTTGTTAATTCCAAAACTTTCTCAACAGTATACAAGTTTAGTTTAAGTTATCATTAATGAATACACTTAAGAGCTTCCCCAAACATCTATCTATGTAACCTGCTTATTTGTAGCATTTAATTCACCGTTATTGTAAACTCTCTTATGAGTTCAACTAATCCACCTATTACTATAAGCATGTCCCTGATAATTCTTAATCAAATGTTTTTTAATACCAGCAACTAACACCTGCTACATCCTATAAGTTTAGCACTTTGCAATCAAATCTTAGACCCAGTCTTCTTCCAATCAAAGATGATTGAAACTGTATACAAAATGTTCTACACATTTATTTTCATTGAAGAGAAAAACAGCCAAACTTGTGAAAGTTCTGTGTAAATAAACACTTCCCTTCATTGTAGGTCAGTTTCTTTGGCTGCTGAATGAAATTACTTCACAAAATGAACACCCAAGTAAACTTGACACATACTATCTGGATTCTAAGGACTATCTGTCTCTGCTCAGACGTTTATTATAATTTTAAGCTTCATCACAGCTTCTCAGAATGCCATATCATAAAAAGGGAATTAATATTTGATTAGGACATGAATTAACAGTTTTCCATTGACTTGCTTCAAGCACTGATAAAGAAAATATATGTTCACATTAGTTTCTAGTAATCTGTATTCTCATAGAATTTAGTAATTTTCTATGCTGTTTTTAAGCATGTACTACAGATGAATATCAGTGTGACCAGAAATGCGTTCCCAGCACTTGGAGGTGTGATGGGGAACCAGACTGTTTAGATGGAAGTGATGAAAGGGGCTGCCCTAGTGAACCAGGTGATTAACTTACATTTTTACAGTTATTTCTTATTAGTAATATATTTGTTAATAAACATAGTGTTTTCATTGCTTGTCATGAAATATATAAATTAGTTGTTAGTTACTAATAGTTATTTTATAGTTCTTATAAAGCCATTGTACTTTTGATTACATTTACTTACAGCTTCATACCCTGCAATACATACGTTGTTATTGTTGTTGTTATTGCAATAACGTAATTGAAGAGCTGCTGTATTTCACTTTTCTGTGGCTACAAAAAAAAAGTATTTCTTTATTTAAGTACATCTATATACATTTTTCACAGTTCTCGTGAAGATTGCCACTATTTAGTCAGTTAACATCTCTACATGTGTAAATATAAACTGGTAAGAAATAAAAAGTCTCATTAAAGCATTTTCTAAAGTAATTGAACCAGCCTGAGTGGACTTTCACAAAAAGCAGACAATTCTTGTAAATGCAAAAAAAAAGATGATTTTTGAAGAACAAGATACAACTGCAGTAACTTGGTAACAACATAAATTAACCATGCAGTGACAGTCATGTGACAGAAATATTGAAAAATAATTTGTCTTCTTTGCTAAGTTATAAAGCAACTGAATAGGCCTAAGTGGATTTTTGACAAGAAAAAAATAACTATACAATGCTTAAGATATAATTATGACCTTCGTAGAGTAAGGAATTTTTATGCATGTATTTAACTTCTTCCAGGCATAGATGTAAATATATATGTATATATATTATTCTGAAAACTGGTGGAGTGCATGCTGTTCGTTTATTGTTTTGTATTTATTATCAATAAGTGTTTATTTCAATACGCCTTTATATGTGCCTACTATGTATGCAAATAAAAGAGTAATTTTCTGACAAATACTTATTGCTTAGTTTTTTTTATGTAATCTCAATTGATATGTTTTCACATGTCATTTAACTTACCATCAAACTTTATATTCTTCCAGTATGTGAACCTGATCGTTTTCAATGCACAGATGGGTCAAGATGTATCACTAGAAGATGGGTTTGTGATGGCCAAGCAGATTGTACTGATGAAAGTGATGAAAGGGAGTGTTCCAAGAGGGGTGAGCAAGATGAATGTTGCATGTTCTACCATGAAACTTGGCTAGTGTCTGTCATTTGACACATTTTTATCATGTTTAAAAATGTGTACATCTGTAGCAAACTATTCAACAATGAATTAATAGTTAAATAAAGTGCTTTATGATATAAATATTACACATAACTGAAGAACTTGAACTTGTTTTTATTATAATTAATGAAATCTATATATGTGCAATTGAGATTCTTGGCAAAATTGCATGTTGAATCTCTTAAATTAAATTGATCGTGTTTCCAGTTAGATCTTCAGTGTAAAGTAACAGACAAGTGTTATAATAGTTCCACTCTTATTCAAGTTAATTACCTTGTGTAATCACTTCATTTTATTTATTATGCTTAAGGATTTTGTCTAATTTT
Organism: Carcinoscorpius rotundicauda; assembly: GCA_011833715.1. NCBI lineage: Eukaryota > Metazoa > Arthropoda > Merostomata > Xiphosura > Limulidae > Carcinoscorpius > Carcinoscorpius rotundicauda. The sequence goes on along the minus strand of CM022399.1, from coordinate 50,471,400 downwards.
TATATTATCTGCATTTTTCAAGAGTGTGCTGTTGATGACTTCCGTTGTAACAATGGAATCTGTATTCCACCTGTCTGGCGTTGTGATGGTCAAAGTGATTGTAAAGATAACAGTGATGAACTAAACTGTGAGAGTGTGAGAAGCAGAAGTAAGTAGATAAAAAAAGTTAGAAACCAACAAAGTAAAGAAACAATTGTGTATATCTCTCTGACATATACTAGCAATAGATACAAGAGAATAGTTCTAAATCTCCCAAGAAAATATAATGATGTTCGAACTAGATTTGGAACTAGTACTATAGAATGAGCTAGGAAACACACATAAAAAATCAAACCAAGAATAAGTTGTGTAAATAATATGAAAGGTTCATGACACAGAACAATATATCAACTTGATTTACACTTAAACCTGATGTTGATCTAATACTGAAATGGGTTGAGCCATTAATTTTTGTGTGTTTAGAGATTTTATATACTACTTCTTTAGTCTACTGTTATCAGAATGATGTTCATCTAATGTCTTCGTTAGATCTGTAACAGTTATGTTTTTTATATCATCTAAGCAACAGTAACTGCATGAAATAACTGTACTTAAAATCAAAGTCTCTTCTTTCAGGGTTTACCTAAATATTGTCTTGCAAGTAAAGAATCACTTTTAAATTTTATTTATTTTTATTCATAAGTGATACTGATACATGCTTTTATCATAAGTACTTGTAATATTTCAATTCATAAAAGATATTTTGTAGTGTATTTGTAATTAACTTTTTTGAACATTTTATGGATAAAAATATTTATAAAAAGTTAACTGAAAGCATTATATTGGAAACATTTATTTAGAAACTTCTTTAATTATTATAAACACTACCTAACTCAAAGAAACATAATACCTGTTCACTGAAGGGCTCTATTTTATTGTATTTTTAACTGCAACTTATGATCCTATTTGGTTCTCATATTTCAGTGTATTTATTAATAAGATGATATTTGTTAACATAATTATCCAAGTCAGAGTATTTTATTGTAAACTCTGTTCTTTTTTATTTTGTAGTTAGTACAATGACCAACCGGAAAGCAAGTCAATGATGCAGACGTTTTAGCAGATTTCTTTTAATTATGTAAGGTTATGTTGGGCTTCAGAGAATTTTACTGAGTTTTGCTTTTCTTTTTTACAGGCTCATTAAGGTCACAGAATTTCATTTAGGCAATAAAATATCAAATTATAATTTGTTATTCTGGTTACTATAGATGTTCGTGATTCAGGTTAAATCAATAACAAACTAGCAATAAATACAAGGAGTTATTGTTACATGTTGTTTGTTATAAGTTATTTTAATGTGTAAAGTACTTTTATTTTATATTGAGACAATATTATACGTCAATAACTGAAGATAATAGAAGATTTTCTTGAAGAACTTTTTTTTGTGGCATAAAAACAAATATAAAGGTGAATTTGGGTAAAAGTTTTAATCTTGGTATGAAACTTGCAAAATATTTTTATTTTATTTTTATTCAACTTAGATATATTTCTTATTTTGTTGTTTAATAGAACCACATTAGTTAATTATAGTTTCAACAATTTAATAAAAATATATAATGCTTTGGTCATCCTGGTACTGGTATTATGTTCAATGTTTTAGAACATTCAGGTGTTGTTTGCTATCTGATTCGATTTGTCCAGTTTCTAGGCCAACATATTGGATTTTCATGGTACTTTATTTTGTTTGTAATAAGTTCATGGTCAACATATTGGTTTAGTCATTATTTTTGGTTTGCTCTGTTACAGTTATATTAGTGACTTAATTAAGAGATCATATAGTAAAAGAAATTTGTTTATGAACAGTTTACTTCTAAAATAAAACAGAAAATTTAAAACCTCTTTTCTTCAGTGATGAATTTATTAAATGCATTTGAAATGTGGAAGGACATGAAAGGTCACATTAAGTAGAGGCAGAAGTTAATAGAAAACATTCAGTGCTGCTTATCCTTATTGCAATTTATTAAATCTGTATGTATAGAAAATAAAGGGAAAAAATGTAGTAGGTAGAAGTTCACAAATTAAAAACAGTACAAATTTTTATTGTGCTATTTACCTTATGTTTTCAATAATAAATGTTTTTGTATAAGCAATGCATATTCGTAAATTTTAAAATATTTGTATTGATAATCATTAACAATCTGTAATCATTGACCATATAAATGCTTTTTAATGTGTTTAGTTACTAATTATTATAGTGTGATGATTCTCTTACTTGTTTTGGTTCAATTACGATAAGTACAACTTTTGATAAGCAACATTATTGACTAAAATACACCTGCTTTTAAAATATTTTTGTCCTTTAACTAATTGTATGTTCAATAGGTAGATAACTGAATAAAGAAAGAAACTGGATTTCTTAAATTATGATTCATTTACTCAGTTTTATGCCATCTATTTTTAATAATGATAAATCGATATACTGATTAAAAATGCAGTAGAAGCTGGTTGGAACATAAGTTGCTGAGAGGTAAGAATGTAATTATAGAGGTAAACAGCGGTGTTTTATCAAACAAAAATTAAAATATCCATTTTATGGCTTTTGATTAAAATGCAGGTTTTAAGAACGAAACATAAAGACATTAAACATGTTTGACAAAATATGATAAGAAACTGCACCAGTTTGTTATTGCAGACTGAAACTTACAATTCTAATATTTAAAACGTACTCGTATGCACATGTACAGAAAGGAAAATTTGTGAAACTAATTTACCATAAAACTATTCTGATGGTATTTAACTTTCCCCTAAAAATGATGGGTATTGAAACATTTTCACTAAGTACTTGATCTAAACGTGAAGAACAGAAAAGAACTAGAACAAACGTGCCTAAAATTTTAGTAACTGCAAGTGGTTTTGGTGTACAGGGGGCTTCTGTTTCATTCTGTCAAAATGTTTAATAAGTAACGAGTTTTTATTACTAAAATTAAGGAACTCTTTAACGAAAACCACAAAATAATTTTACACCCTCTTGATTAACGCGAGCACTTTCCATGAAAAGTCACGTATAGGTGAAAATGTAAAGTCAGGATTCAGAATCATGTAAACAAGTTTGTACATCAACAGGAACTCCAGGTGGCAGAAATCAAATTTTGAATTTAATTATGATCTGATTGACAATTAATATGGTCGAATATTACAAAATTGAAAAGTTTAAAATTTCCTTTATACATTTCGCCTGTAACAGATTTACTGTAAAGGCACGTAAAGTATGCATATATAAATATTTTAAATTGCAGAATGAACCTAATGAATTTTCATAAATTTTGAGAAAAGCTTACAGATTCCAAACGCGTTACATCTGTCATAAAGGATTCTCGTGACAAGTAAAGTAAACAAATATATGACAATAGTATTGTTTTATTAATCTCAAAGTGCATTAATATCTTCATAAAAATGCTGTAGGTTGTAAATAAAATATTAAGGATTTGAAGAGTAAAACATTTTGATTTCAACCATATAAATTTATATGGTATGTTTTATAAGCACTTCTTCAGAAGTTTTTATGAATTTAAGCGATACTGGTTTGGGATTTATGTCGCGTGTTTGAGTTACTTCTACCAACTGTTTATTTAACAATGAGAAACCATGGAGACTTTTCACGATTACCATGAATTATATATTATTAATATTTATTTATAATGGATTTTTAAGACTTGTAAAATAGTTTTGAACCTCACATGATACCATAAATCTACAAACAAATAAGTTTCACAAAAGTGAATCGAAAGGTTTTTGGTACTCTCAACTAACGTTATATACTGGCCACGTATTGGGTTTTGAACGTGTGATTGTTAATACTTTTGATTGGGAAAATATTTTCGTGGACATTCGTTTTCTTGGCAACTATTAGTAGCTTGTTTACAGCGTTTTAAAGTGTGTTTTTTTTCCCCTAACGATACGTTTGGTTTAAAACAAAAATATTCTGGTAATGACATTAGTCGATTCACATTACACGGATATTTTCCATTCTATGATTGTAAAAGGAAACTCGAGTTAAAATGCAATATTTAATTGCAAAGCGATATTTCCTCAAAATCTTTCTCGGTCCATCACGTAGTCTTTTTTTTCTAATTAAAAGTCATAACACATTCGTCCGTCACACACCAGCTAGATGTCTTTAGGTTTTGGAAGTGTCACCTAACGTTGCCTTGCTTGTGGTACCGTCGTGGCTGTTATCTGCATAATAAAGAGAAAAGCTTTAAGTTCACTTCATTTTCTAAGTATTTAAATTTTAGAAGTAAAAAATGCCCACTTTTTATTTTTTCTTCAAAGGAATGATTGTACATTTGTGTCAAACTATTTACTTCATTGTGGTATTTTGGTGCTTTATTTTCCAATTTGTCAAAGTTTTAATAAGTAACCAGTTTTCATCAGCAAAATAAATATTTTAAGAAACTATTTTTGCACAACAAGTGTTACTATTAATAACATTTATATTTGTTTGATCTAAAAGGGCCTTTGTTTTGTAGTTCGTCGCTCGGAAGAACTGGCAGGGAACGGAGTTCTTTCACCAGTTAATGAAACCTTTAGAACAAGCATTTATTTCTTCTTTAGGGTTAATAATACCTTTTATGCAACAGTGTCCCTTATTTTTTATTCTGATCTTTCCCTGATAGAATAATCATGTAAAAAACTGACTTCACTAAGAGTTGAAATAGATAATTATTCCCATCATCTCGTCAATCACAACAATAATACTACAAACCAGTCTTAATGTTAATGTTAGTATGCCATGACAAGCCCAAGTGCAAATGCAGAGTACAGTGGAGGATAACCTTAAGAAAACAATAAACATTTCGTTCATTGACCACAGTATCGGTAATCTTTCCTCCAAATTTGATGTACTTGTAAATGTAAACAAGAACAGCTCAGAAATTCGTGCCATTAAAACTCACAATAGTTTTCTATTTCTAATACAAGACAGGCTATAGATTTTTACAGGGAAGATTTGCAAAGTCCTCATATATGTTTTTACGAAGAACCTCATCGATGGAAGACAATATTGCTTTCTATACCTATCCAAAACAAGAACCAGGTACTTGCTTATTGCTTAAAAGCGTGCTTCCGTGTATATGTAAATGATATCCAGTGATTGAAACAGCTAATATGTTATTGCTGTATAGGGTTGCTTAAATTAGTAATATAATTTAGCAACTAACAACTAGTCTGCACGAAGATAGTACAGTATTTTTCTGTAATGCAGCATTATAACAGAATGATGATTTATTGAATTGTCATTGATTTTTTTATCAAAAGCCATGAAACCGTTTAGGTTATAATTGATGCAGACTTACTCCCAGATTGAATTTCATAGCATCTTTTTATAAATTGTCCGGTGGGTATACCTACAGACATCTTTTGTATTAGCATGCTAATTGTATTGACTCTTAATCTTACAAAATGATTCTCCCCTACAAATATTCAAACATTACAGGCCTGTATTGGTTCTATAATCCATTGGAAAGGAGGGTCAAACGTTTTATCCCTGGATTTGGTAGTGGCCATGGATTTACTAAAGTAGAACAAAGTCCATACAGTCTGTTGTTTTTTTATTTGTTCTTGTCTTTTCACTGATTAAAAAAAGTCGTACACCAACTTACCGGAACAAGATAACTTGCTGAACTCGTTTGAAAGTGAAGCTGTGCTCCCCTCACTCTGCTGATCCTGGATGTCTGGCAGGGCATTCCTCCGACCAGTTCGGCTACACTGTTGAAATTTCTTGAGCGTAGTATCGTTCTCAGGGTCGCGGGTAGAATCTTCATCTTTACAGTCCATCAGATTAGACCTTAATATTATCACATATAATGTAATTTGTAGATTTAGGGTTATTGTCATCAAAATACTCTAAATTTATTTTAAATATTAAAGAGAATGGTAAATAGATGTTGGAATATCAGCTTGTAAATAATGTATCCGACCTGTGTGTATATATATATTTTTTGTGCATGAACTATTGTATCTCGTAACACGTTATTACACACGTTTTGTTTTTTCTAACCCTTGATGGGAACTTATTGATTTGCATTAGTATTTTGTTTTTTTCTGACATTTCTTCTAGAGCAGTGTTTATTAAACAATGGGTCGCGAGTAGATTTCCAGGGGAAATCGCGAGCCTGTCTACTCTAAGTCAACATTTTATTTAAATAAAATAGGTGTGTTTTTCATTCTTATAGATATAAGCGTGGGGGTCATGATGATAAAAGCCCAGACATGGGGTCATCTGGAAAATCAGGATCAGAAACACTGTATTTTCTTATAGCAAAGCTACATCAGGCTATCTGCCGAGTTCAACGAATGGAATCGAGCCCCTAATTTGAGCAGTTACAATGCGTAGACTTACCACTGTACCAACAGGGGACAGAAACACCGTTCTCGAGTGATGAAAATATGACTTGCATGCGTATGACTTAAATTTTTATCCAGTATTAACTGGCGCCGCCTATGCATGTGTGAGGTGAGCCACTGAAGAATTTACTTATGTAGATTATATATATGTGTATGCGTGTATTTCAAAATATCTGTATTACGTTAAAGGCGTACAGGCGATTATTCAACTCTGCACAGCCCCGACAAAATAATTATGAAAACAATACATATATACATGCATGTGCCAACAAAATAGTGTAAAATTATGCCATTTATGCTTTTGTATTAAATTTCGTCATTTAGAAGTGGAATTATTTTCGAGCTTAGCACTTAAAAGCATTAGAACAAGAAAACAAACTACAGGTTCAAGCCCCTCGTTAGTACAGCGGTATGTCTCCGGATTTACAACGCTAAAATCAGGGGTTCGATTCCTCTCGGTGGGCTGAGCAAGGTGGGCCCTTTGTGGCTTTGCTATAAGAAAAACGCACACAAACACACATACAGGTTCAATAAAAGGTTGGGATTTGGGTGCGAGATCCCACTATCACTCACCGTTTATAGCCGGTTATTGGCGTGATAGTCAACCCTAGAAACATGAAAATATATAACAAACTGAATTGTAAAATATAATGTTTGTTTTTGAATTTCACACAAAGCCACTCGAGGGCTATCTGCGCTAGCCGTCCCTAATTTAGAAGTGTAAGAATAGAGGGAAGGCAGCTACTTACCACCATCGACTGCCAACTCTTGGGCTACTCTTTGATCAACGAATAGTGGGATTGACCGTAATATTATAATGCCCCCACGGCTTTAATGGGCGAGCATGTTTGGTGCGACGGGGATTCGAACCCACGACCCTCAGATTATGAGTGGAACGCCTTAACCCACATGGCGATGACGGGCCGTGTAAAATATAATGGATGTAATACTTCAAGAGACGAATTTATATGTGAAAACATGTTTGTTTGTTTTCAATTTTGCGCAAAGTTACACAAGGGCTATCTGCGCTAGCTGTCCCTAATTTTGCAGTGTAAGACTAGAAGGAAGGCAGCTAGTTATCACCACTAACTGCCAAACCGTGGCCTATTCTTTTACCCACGAATAATGGGATTGTCCGTCATATTATAACGCCCCCACGGCTGAAAGGGCGAGCATGTTTGGTATGACGGGATCTTCAGATTAAGAGTCGAGTACCCTAACCATGTGGCCATGCCGGGCCTATATGAAAACAATTATTTATGCATATAAGTCCCCCAGTGGCTCAGCGGTATGTCTGCGGACTTACAACGCTAAAAACCGGGTTTCGATACCCATGGTGGGCAAAGCACAGATAGCCCATTGTGTAGCTTTGTGCTTAATTCAAAAACAACACACTATATATATATAATTTTTGTGTCATCCGAGGTAAGGTTTCATTAAATTTTGTATATGTAATTAAAATATAAACTTTAATGATAACATATGTAAATAGTTAATTGACATCCCTATGGTGTGGCTTATTTCTCATTTAATATAGCTAACTGGGATATTTATCTTTGTAAGAATTTATTTGTTAAAAATGTAACATGTCCTCACAAGAAGATGCTTGCCTTCCAAATTGTATTAATGATATTATCAATTAATAATCTGGAACTTTAATAACGATTTTATTCACAAAACAGACTTTTACATTTAAATATTCATTTTTTTCATAAAATAAAGTATGTTTGAGCATAATTGTTAAAAGAAGATAATTTAAATTTCCCATTATTAGACTGAATTATCCAAATAGTGTGGCGCTACACATCCGCTAAAAAGGTACAATAGTCTTAAAAATTATGTCATAACTATCTGCAACGAAAGTACTGTTTTGGGAATGATGTGTAATTATTACCAGGTAAAGTTTACTTTAATGGCTACTGCAATTTTGAAATTAGTTGAGTCTTTAAATTATTTTATAATAAGTTTTATAAATTATTAGAAAATGTATCATTCATTAACAATTTTAATTCACTTAATTCTATCTCGAAATATTAATTGTTTAGAGGGTGATAACTAGCATAAAGAGTAGCAGTGATCAAAATAAAACTTTCAGTATGTTTGATTAAGAAGCGCTAAGTCCAGGGCATAGTTTACCATTGGTTGCTTGGAAGATTAGGTCTTGTTAAAAATAGGTTTATAGTTTATAACATCGCATGCTATTGTATCACTAGAATTATAACCTCATATACCATTAAAAATTGAAGATGGTTGATGATAACAACGGTGAGTGACAGTAGAATCTGGTACCTCGTGAGTTCTATTAACTAAATAATAATAATAAAAAAATCTGTAGCGTGCTTTCTAGTTTTACATCTTTCGTTTTTATTATATTTGATAAGTGGAATATCCCTAAACAAAGTCCAGCGTTTGTGTTTTTCTTATAGCAAAGCCACAGCGGGCTATCTGCTCAGCCCACCGAGTGGAATCGAACCGCTGATTTTAGCGTTGTAAATCCGGAGACATACCGCTGTACTAGCGGGGGGGCTCAAAGTCTAGCATTTTTTGATATCAAACTGTAAACCTACGGTATAAGTAGCAATGACTGGTAATAATTCCGACTGATTATTTAAGCTTTTGAGCTAGATATGTGTAAGCGTGTATATGTTTAGTCTGCAACAGTTTGATTGTTACTATTAGATTTCAAAGGGTTTTGCCTTCGTAACTTTGTGGATTTATTAGAAACACTCGTATTGATTTTTTACTAGTATACTTCTGTCAACACCTTTTAAAAATTGTAACACCTCTTATAAAAAGTGTTATTAATTGAATTAAAATAAGTTTCTAACTCCAAAATCTATAATTAGTTCTTGATAATAATTTGAAATTAGTTTTAATGCCAGAAAGTAATATTTTCAATATTTGAAAATGATTCGAATTCAAAGAGAATATGATCATGGACAAAGTTTATTTATAATAGGTGTTTTCAACCATTCCAAAAACATTGAATAATTTTTATGAAATCCTATGGTATTTAAAAATTTGAACTTTAGCGTTCAAAATACATGATAAAACATGCACAACAAGGGTATTTTTGGCGTCTTACTAGAAAATTAGGCAGTTGAAGTTTGATTGTCATGATATACGTGGTATTAACATTATCGGTTGGAAGAACGTTATGTGAACTAATCCACAAAAGTGATAAATCACATAACTGTTGGAAGTAAGATTAATATAAAGAGAGGGATATCTATCTAAGTATTTTTTAAATCCCTTACAAAGGATGGGAATGCAATTTTTTTATACCCCAAATTAAATTTTATATAATTAAGTTTGTTTTGTTTTGAAGTTGCCGCAAAGTTACAAGAGGGCTATTTGCGCAGTGAAAGACAATAGGAAAGGCAGCTAATCATCACCAACCACCATCAGTTTTTTGGCTACTCTTTAAAACACGCTAAAGTGCCCCAAGACTGAAAGGGCGAACATGTTTGGTATGATGGGGATTCGAACATCGAGCGCCCTAACCACCTGGTATATGTATATATAATTAAAAATGACCATCAGATTCTGTATACCTAACCTCAGATATGAGTGGTCTAGTCAGATCTACGTAACTGTTTTAGTACAGTAAAACACAAATTACTTACTTTTACATTTTTTATAATTTATGAATTCAAATACAAAATATCAAAGTGGGGGACTTGGAAATTAAAGATCTAAACATTTAAATAGTTCTAAAGAAAGTTACCTCTACAAATGCAAGTATTTGTCTCACTCCAAAATTATTATAACATCATTGTTGAAGCGTAAATTTCTGTTTTTTAATATGTTTAGATTGTTTTTGAATTTCGCACAAAGCTACACGAGGGTTATTTGTGTTAGCCGTCCCTAATTTAGCAGTGTAAGACTAGAGGGGAGGCAGCTAGTCATCACTACTCACCGCCAACTCTTGGGCTACTCTTTTACCAACGAATAGTGGGATTGACTGTGACATTATAACGCCCCACGGCTAAAAGGGGTGAGTATGGTTGGCGTGACGGGGATGCGAACTCACGACCTTCACATTACGAGACGCACGCCTTAACCCACCTGGCCATGCGAGGCCACTAATGTGTTTAGAGAATGATGTAAAATATGCAAATTTCCTATGAAAAGAAAAACTAAAATTTCTTTTAATTTGTGTAACTGACGCATAATAAATTCTTGTAGCATATCATGTCACTGGTACCCCAGTAATAAACACTGTTTAGGAAATAGTGATGTTCCATTGCTACAGTATTTGTTCGCCGATGGCACTTTTTAAGCATATAATTGTGTTTCGTGACGTCTGCTGTGGATAATCTCGTTGCTGTGCGTCATTAAATTTCAGCCCATCACTACCATTACCGTTACATGACGTAAGATGTGGAAAACTGTAGAATGGGCAATTTTGTAGTGATTGAATCGCATGATTTGAATGCATTTTGATCATTGTACATAATACCGGAGTTTATCCTGTTAAACTGTAGTTTTTTTTCGGAATTTGGTATGGACGGCAGAACATTTCGCTGTCTCGTACCAACAGTTTCGATACACCTTCTCAATGAGTATGAAAACAATTTGACATATTCATATATGGAGACCTTGATCGTCTTACTAGGCGCTAAGAAGTATTATTGTGTTATATTTTAACACACAAGATGTATTGTGGTCAGATACAGATAGTGTAGCTATACTTCATAGTGAGCATAAAATGATAGTCCTTTGTGTATGTAATAGGTATGTTTAAGATTTAAAATGTTAAGTTCATAAAACAGAAATTAATGAATGTCACTAATAAGTCTTATAAGTTAGGATACAATAAACTTCAGCGGTATTTAAACGTAAGGTTGGAGGAGATTAGATTGTCATTCAGACTCATGGTTTGTAGCTATGTCTAATTATAAGTCAGTTTGTAACTTTTCCGTTATTAAATACCAACTAGTTTTTTTATGAAGTATTTTCACTACTAATCTCCCGCTGCCATCAGGAAGGTTTCTATTATTATTGAATTTTGTGCAATGCTGTTCAAAGTCTACGTGCGCTAGTCGTCCATAGTGATAGACTAGAGGGAAAGATGCTAGCACATCCCACTTTTCGTTGGTAAAAAGTAGCTCTTGAATTTGTGGGGGTTGGTGTTACAACACCACAATGACTGAAAGGGTGTTGGTGAGGGGATTCTAGCCTGCGATATGCAAATTGTGAGTCGAACTCCTTAACCCTTTTGGAAAATCCTGACAAGGAATTTTCTGTGTTTGGTAGTGGCTAGGATTCAAACCTAGACCTTCTTGATAAAGAAGCTGGTACACTATTCATTTTAATCAGCAATGTATTTGAAAGTTTGGAATTAAAAATATCCAAGATGTTTAACATGTTCAGCTATCAGTTAGTTACTTATTGAAGGATTCTTGTTTGTGTTTTTTTGTGAATGTGGTTCATATTCCATTATTTTAGTATTATTTCAATTAGTATTTTATAATCCATCTCTAACAAAATACAATATTGCAGATAAATCGATATTTCAGATTTCTTTGTGTCTGTTAATCTGAAATCTCCAGTTTGTTTTTCTTTTTGTTTCTCCAACTTATCAGAGTCCACATTCACTATGTTCTTTATATATCTTTTGTATGCACTCAGAAATGCCTTTTACTTTTCATTTTTTGGAGATTATTGTTGTGTTTTAATTTTTTGTTTCTTCGTAATGCTTATCGTCTTTATCTCCTCTTATTTCAATTATTCCAGGCATCCAGCATGTGTTTCTCTTCCTTATTCTTTGCATGTTATGTAATACAAATCTTGTTTAATTTTGAAACTAGGCAGACTATGACGCTTTTATTTATATTGACGTGTTTTGATTTAAACCTGAGGTGTTCACTCTAATGTGTGAGTTTCCTGTAGTATAAGAGATATGTCAGTAACCATCATGATTACGGGTTTTAGTTTACCTTATTTTATTGCCATTAGTGAATTTCATTGCTGAATGTTGTGATAGCATTACAAATGTATCGTTAAAATATCTGAGACAAATCCTGAACTTAGAGCACATTGTTTGAGGGCGTTATCTTTCAAATGTTTCTGATAGAAGTTAGCGAGTGCTGGTGATAGGGGTGAGCCCATATATGGGCCTTTTTTCTTGTTGTTGGCATGTATCTTTACGTCGAAGGCATAGAAGCTACGAAAACTTGGATACCCTTGAAAACATTCAGATAAGTTAAAGTCTTAATGGAGATATCTCAGAGGAGTTGGTAACAGAAGATCCAGGTTCGAGTATCGGCAACTGCTGCCATAAAAATGGTGCTTCTCAGGCTTTCTCTGAGAACTGTAGCAGGTTATCAATCGAAACACAGGATAGAAGATGCTTAGTAATGAGCAATTAATAAAAAGTAACTTATTAATAAGTAGACTTAAGTCTCGTATAGACTACGAACCAAGAAAAATATTCAGTTTCTCAAGAAAACTTAGAATCCACAAAAATCTGAGTATTTGTGATTTCTTACGTTTAAGTAAAAAATGAAACTAAAATATTTGGAGTCGGTAAATTTCCTGCAGTCATTACTCTTGTTTAAAATCTCAAAAAGAGTCATCTCACCAGAGATTCTGTTAAGGACACGATGCTAGATCACCATGATTGATAATTAGGAAATAATACCATAAAGTTTCAAGGTAGCCATAACTCCTACAATACATGTCTCATCATGTCTTTAATTAATTAATTAATTAAATTATCCTGAAAAGGACACTTAACACTAATTCATCTTGAAAAGGACACTTAAGAATAATGTAATTATAATTAATTTGTCATAAAAAGAACGATAAAATAATTAAAACATATTGTTTAAAGATTTTTAGTGCTTATTCATTAATACATTTATAATTAAGTCAAGTCCTGACAAAATACTTAGCACTATAACACATTTACTATTATATATTGATATTAATATCTATTTTCATTTTAGTTTAATATGTATATTTAGGCCCCCCGCTAGTACAGCGGTATGTCTCCGGATTTACAACCCTAAAATCAGGGGTTCGATTCCCCTCGGTGGGCTGAGCAGATAGCCCTTTATGGCTTTGCTATACGAGAAACACGTATATTTAGAAATGCGTGTAACTAATATTGTTAAGTATGTATTGCGAAAGCCCCACCTGTTCTCTATATTTTTTAAATTCTCGAGTGGAAGAATCAACAATAAATATATCCTTTACATTGTTGCCAACTGGCCTTCGAGAACCTTGCATAAAGTTTATATATTGACGTGCCAAGAGAAAGTTTTCGTAACATTGTTTGATTGCTACAATTAGTTCACTATAAATCATGGAAGCTACAACTGTGATAAACGCTTGGGAACCTATAGATACTTGACAAGGAACGTTTATATATTTCTAACATAACAAACCATGTAAGTTCAGTAATTTAGCTTTGGAAGATATTAGATATTTTAGGCGGATAAATGTTAGTTTGTAAGTGGCGTGAAGCCAGCCACGAATAGAGAACTAGCTAGCTTAAGTGAAGGGTAAGAGTATAAACTCAGAATTAACTTGCTCATCATGAACCGTCGATAAAATATACATTTTAATGCCGTATAGAAGATTTAATATTGTTTATAAGTTTGTAAAACTTTTATATATAAATCATTATTTGTAATAACTGTTGTTATAAATCGTAGTTATATATTAAAATATCTGTGTTCAGAAATAATTACGTGTATCAATCTTCTTGGCAAATATCATAAATCTCGTATAAATCGACATTCAATTTACTTTTGAATTAAAATTTCAGGCTATTTGAAATCATAATACATAACATAATAAATTTGTGTCTTGTCCGAGATAAATTATAATACATAACATAACAAATTGGAGCTTGTATCCAGGATTTAGTGATAGAATTTGGCCTAAATACAAATTAAGTTTATATTTATCAGTACCAACAAGATTTGATCATGTCTCATTTTCAAGGTTTTATTGAATGACCCTCCCTCGAGGGGGCGTTATAATGGGTCGGTCAATCCCACTATCCGATGGCAAAAGAGTAGCCCAAGAGTTGTTGGTGGGTGGTGATGACTAGCTATCTTCCCTCTAGTCTTGCACTGCTAAATTAAGGACGGCTAGCGCAGATAGCCCTCGAGTAGCTCTGTGTACAATTCAAAACAAACCTTCCCTCAAACAATTAGAAAGATGTAATAAAAATGAGTAACTTGAAATTACCAAAATTTTAAAATTAGAAGCTGAGAAGTCAATGAGAAAAAATGAACTAAAAGTTTATTATCGAAATATTAACTGATGATGATTTGTTGTTAAAGGAAGCATAAGGGAAATACACCAGTGTTTCTACTAACCAATTGGAGTTGAAAGGTAAAGATAAGTTGGAAATCCAGTTAAAGCTCAAAAACTGATTGAACAAACTTGCATCGAAGCTGGAAGAGAAAATAAAGTCTCGAGGCCGAATAAGCCCCTATCGAAGCTGAGAATGAGCAAGCCTGTATTAAAGCTCAGAAAGAAATGGAAATTAGACTCAACTCTGACAGACCAATGCAAAATGAAAATTTTGAAATTAATCGATATGTGCCACTATTTTACGAAAATGAAGAGAATAATTATTTCTAAAATTTTTAAAAGGTTGCTCAAAGTGTTTTAAGTGGTAAAGTACAAAAATCTTACGCCACTATTTGATATTATGATAAGATTAAAGCAGCTATTCTCAAAGCCTATGAGTTAATACTGGAGACTTACTGCCAAACGTTTCGACGTTATCGCAAGCTAGATAATGAAACTTATATGTAATTTGACCACGGAAAAGAGGTTTATTATGATTGATGGTATGATTCTAAGCACATCAACAACTGTTTTTCAACTATGATAATTATATCTAATTGAGGAATTTAAACGCCATCCAGTGACGACCCCAAAATTTACTTGGATGAAAAGAAAATTTAAACACTACTATAAGCATCTGTACCTTTCAATGATTACACTTTAACACATAAAATCAATTTTCGTAAAAAGTTCCGGCCATCTTAGCAAAAACCTGTATCTGTTGAATCCACTCAAGTTGAGGATTCTTCTAACAAATCCAGTTCCTCCAGCTCAAAATCTTCTAACGCTCAGGATAAAATTTCATCAAAACTACTATGGCTTGTTTGTGATTTTTGTAAACAAAAACTTCACGTTATGTGTAATTGTTGGAGTGTGAAAAAGAAAAAAAGAAAAGGTGGCAACACCCGTATGTGAGTGTCCACATATGGACGGAGTTTCACCAGATACTCGATGCTTTTAATTTAGCCACTGATAGAAAGGCTGATGTAGACAGGGAAGGAGTTAGCCTTTTGTGTCTGTCGATTGTCTCTGACAAATGACACTTCTAATCCAATACCTATACATATTCTACCTGATAGTGGGAACACTTGTTGTCAGAAGGTGTATTGCCTTTAGATTCTAGTTCTGTCACTGATGAGTCTGTTATTGCTCAGGATATAGAGGGTAACTTTATTGTTCCTCTTCACAACATTTATTTAGCATCACGCCTAGTTGTTTCAGGATATTGAGGCTGACTTTGTTAATGTTCCACTTCATAACATTTATTTAGAATCAGACCTACTTTCGGGAACATTTGTGGTTGGAGCAAGACCTACTCTGCTAATTCAGAGTTATACAAGTCAGTGTAAGATTTTGTTATACATCTGTTGTTACTTGTTAAAAGTCAGTCTACTCAGAACTCAATAAAATTTGAGTTCTACTTAAACATGTGGCACTGACTATTACAGTAAGTATCATGCTTTTGAAACAGTGAATACACATATATATATATTGAGACATAACACAGGATATTGACAGTATTCGGTCTTGCTGTAATTCCTTCTCCATCCTTTTTCCTGGAAACTTTACAGTTCGTTACGACATAACCAGCAACCACTTTTCTGTCTTCTCTAATATTCATCTTAACAAACAAAACACCCACATCAACTTCCACCTCGTCATACTACCCCCTCTACTCTCCCTCCCATTCCACCTCGTCATGTCACCCCCTCTACTCTCCCTCCCATTGTGACGGCATACTTTAGACGCTGAAATGCGGGAGTTACTACCCAGAATCGCTGTATCAAACTTTCTATTTTATTTTCTAGAGATAAGAATTAACATTTAATCGAAAAAACTCCATAGAAGAGGTTTTAATAATGTGCCCCCTTAACTGCCATGCTTTTCGGCGATCTTTTAACTTCTGAAAATTCAATGGCGACTAAAGCACATGAAAAACAATTCTACAGGCCTTATTTAAAAACTGTACTTTGGTGGGTTTCTTCACATTTGTAAGATGGATACGGATATTAAAACTACACATTTCAATTAACTCAAATCAGTATTTCAGCTTGCAGGATTTGGAGGGTACATTGTGCTTGAAAGCTCAGTTGCAAAAAAGAAATATTAGGACACACAAACCAACGAATAATGATGTAAACGCAACATCTGTTATATTAAAACAACTTAGATCACCAGAAGAGCATGGAATTTGGTGCCTGTACAAATAAAGATAACAAAGTCAACCAGATGTTTGGAGAAAGCTTCGTTTATGAAACATATTGCGATAAATCGGTGCTTGCTTCAGTTATGTAAAGTCAAAAATGAAACCTGAAGAAAAATCACGATTAATCTGAAAGTATAACTGATAGTAGATGCCTGTACATCAGGAACACTTCAATACTAACCAGTTGTTTAAAGACACCAACAGCGGTGATATAAAAATAACTTATTTGCTATTAGGACAAACTAAAGCTGAGGCCCCCAGAGCAGTTAGTAGTGACAGAACATACAAAGAGACTACTGACCTTGCAGGTGTGTATAATGTAACAGATGTCAGCCTCTTTTGCAATTCACTAATTCTTTAAGGTCCAAATGAACCATGAATACGTCATTACAGAAGTTAAACTGGAAACAACTTGCGTCGAATGTAAACAAGAAAAAGATTAACGATATGCTCAGCACATAAAGTGTGGGTATCGAATAATTAAAAGCATTTGACGAGATACGATGAATCGCGTTTCTCTCATTTTTGTATTCACTTTACATTAAAAGTGTGAAGAAATTCACACAAATTATTTGATAAGTTTAAGTCGTACCTTTTAAATCTCGAAGGCTATTTGTCTTAGAAACTCAGCATTATTAACTGTGGGATATTGTAATTGTAACAGTCAATTCTGCTGGTTGGTTTAAAGTAAGGCAGTAAGTGCTTCTAAATGATTATCCTTATTTTGGTCACCAGTTCTAAATTATGAGAGGTTGGGCGAACCATAGTGGTTATTATGCTAGGACTGTGAATCTGAGTGTAGATGGTCGGTGTCCAGTTGCCAAAAAATACGCTCCGCACTTTAAGGCCGTGGACGCAATGCACTTTAATAAAAGTTACGGCCAAATTCCATTGTTTGGTCAGACAAGAATAGCCAAAGTGTTGGCGGCTGGTGCTATCGACTAGCCGCCTTTTATCTAGTCTATCGATTCACAATTAAGAATGGTTATGTGCAGATAGTCTTCTGTGAAGCTGTATACAAATATTGTTCAACAAACAAAACCTAATTAAAGGAGACTGTCTGTACGTTAGTGGTCTCTGACTTCACTGTTTAGAGAAATCCTTCCTAAACATTTCTCTGTATGTGGTATCAGTTTCTTCTGTGACACTTTGTTTTGGGGTATTGTTTACTCCCAACAAGGATGTGTTGACGCAAAATCAGAATTACTACCCAACTTTCTTTTTTTTTTTCCTGTTAACAAAAAAAAATATAGTTATAAACTTTATAGATTTAAAATTTTCAGTACTACGTTTTCTAATATACTTTTTACGTATGATTAGTTACAGGCCTATATTATCAAACAGTTAGTTACAAGGTGTGAATAAAAATACTGTATGGAAAAAATCTTCACCGTGCAACTTACGAATATGGGAGACCTTTCAAAATGCAGGCAAAAATGGGATTTGTAATAATTTTCATTAATTCTTAACCAACTCGTGCATAAGTAGTCAAAAACAGTTTTAAATTAAAATGTTTAAATTAATTTCACTTTAATTCACAGTTTGCTATTTTCACATGCAAAATCAACAAATTTGTTACATTGTCAATTTACAGCAATGGGTCGTATTCCCAATTTAAAGCAACCAAATACACGTGTAAATTAACACACTGTCTACTTTACCTGGAAAGATAGTTTAATCAGTATTTGAATTACCAATAAAGAGACTACTTCAAAATAACCAACTTCCTATTATGTTACAAGTTAACTGCAAACAGAGTGATGTTTTCGGGGGGTTTAAACTCAGCAGTGTTGTGATACCGTAGACTACTTCCCTAATTAAGTTTTTAAACTGAATTCTAAGATTAACTATAGATTATAAAGTATCGACATCTTATGGCCAAGAAGTAGTGAAGTACACTATGGCTAAAAGCTGTCTTGTTGATTTATAACTACCGTGTTTGGAAACATGTAAGTGTAAATGCTAAAAGATAATATAAATAATAAGTATATTACTCACTTGTTAGGCCATGTTTCATTTACATTTAAAGACTTACTTACACAAGTCAGTTTCGTAAGGTAAGGTTCATTACGTAAAGTTTATGACCAACTTTGTGTAATATGAAGAGTTCAATAGCTTTTCTTACACATTTTATATTGAAGTAATACTTTATGGCAGAGTGCAAATAAAATTGTTTAGGCTTCCATACAAAAGGATTTTGTTCCAATTTACATGAAGCAAACTTCATATTTGCATTTGTTAGTTGCTTAATTAAATAAATGTACACACTTACAAGGTCGAATAAAGTTTATGAAATCTGAAAGCTTTGTGGATATTTATGGTAAATATAAAATGATATGTTAAACGACTTCTGATTGGATATTACTGAATGAAACTGCTCTTTACATGACTTTACGAAATATTCTTCATAATTTTTGCAACTGTTAGAGCTTTATGATTCGAAGAGAAGAAAAAGTCTTACTTTAGTTTGTATTTACAGCATACCTTAAAATGTTTAGAAGAGGGAGGGGGCTCTCTCTTCTAGAAAGTCAAATCATACCTTCTTCTAAAAGGGTTTAAACAGGCCAAAAATCTAGTTTTCTGAAGTAGTTGCTTTACCTCCAGTATATATACTGCTTTTCAAATATGTAAAATGTCCCAAATTCTAAAACCGACGAATAACCAAAAACTGAGATTTCTAACTTTCGTTCGTCATCACCTTTCTTTAACAGACCTAATGATCCATGTACTCCATCTTATGAAAAAGTAAGTAAACGAACATCAGGAAAAAAGTTATCGCTTAATAAATAGTTTACTGAACTTTAAGCAAAATAAACCAAACTAGGTAGGGATGGAAGTAGACATATTACTTGATACGGTTAGTGATTATATAGATGACGAACCCACCTCATATTTAAATATAGAATAACGTCCCCACATTACTGGATAACTCACTGGCAAAACAAATAGAACCGGAATTTACAATCGTAAAATGTTGCTTCGTTGTAAAATAGTCTTAAAAGTATTTTTAAGTTAACAAAAGAAAAGGTACGACGATGAAAGGTGGGATGTTATTCACACACCAATCTCTCGATAGGCAAAGTGGGGAAGTTAGTAATGTAGGGATTTTATTCTCCATGTAAAGTTGAAATGTGATCATTAGCTGGATCAAGTGATATGTTTACTTCCATTCCTATCTTGTTTGGTTCCTTTTATCAAGTTCGGTAACCAGCTCGACATAACTTCTTTGTTTAGCTATAACATTTTTATCCTAATACTATTTCTTTTGATATAAAGTATTGTTATTTTTACGACTGTGTTACTAATACAGTACATTGTATGTAGTACAAATAATATTTTCATTTGTCGTTGTTTGTTATTAAGCAAAGGGCTGTCTCTGCTCTGTCCATCAATGGTATCTTAACTCGGTTTCTGGTAGTATAAATCTGCTGACATACGCTGTGCTACAGGAGTGGGCATTTTTAAATGTCTCGTGATTGTTGAGTGACACTGAACTGCTCAATACTATAAATTAATTATTGTTGTCTACATATTAACATTATCGATATAATTCACTAGTTAAATATTTTAACTTCTCTTAAAATCCTTAATATTAACCCAGTTTCTAATATATACTTTCTTTATATATATTATATTTGCACACCATTCCAGTGTAAAAGGTGTTACTATGCTGAACCGCGTAGCTGTGTAAAGAAAAACAGGTGGAGAGTTTCTATTATTACCTAATGATAGCCACCTTACCTCCATTCGTTTCTGATATGCTACAGATTTTTCTTTATGGTTTCTCTAAGATTTCTCTGCGCTACCACATACGATTCCAAAGACGATTTATATTTACTATCATCTTCATTCATGTCAAAGTTATAAGGGATTTACAATGCTTTGAAAATAATATAGCAGAAACACTTTTAAAAAATTGTCATGTTATTTTATACGCGATAAACTCACTACTTCATTGATGATACTGTAATAGTTTTCCTGACGCTCTGTGAATCCATGAATTCGATGTTTTCCTTGTGTCTTGCACGTTTGAATAATGGAAATTTAGCTCATATACGCACACCCTTCCTGCATAAACTATCTCGTAGTCTAGACAACACACTAGTTACTGTCTCCGACTTGTGCCTGGTAGACTTACTATACCTTGTTACCACTGTAATCCACAGCGTTTGTTTGATGTGATGACGTGTAGTTGCTACGGGACACAAATGTCAGCTGGCACTTTTAATACGCATGCGCTATGTGTGTGTGTGTGTGTGTGTGTGTGTGTGTGTGTATATATGTAGATACACGATTTCGGTTGAGTGTTGTTTTGCTAGCTTTGGAAAGAGTCGTTACAGTTACAGAATATTAAAAAAAACATCAAACACACGTGTTTGTTTGCCCCCTGCAATCCGGGCGAGTCGATTACATTGCGGGACTAAGCCTTCGTATCAGAAATATATAGCCAAGTGCATGAATAAATGGTTTTAAAATGTTAAGAAGTTCTAAAATTAAATATTATCTTAGTACAAAGCTGCACGAAGAGTTATCTGCACCCTATTCACCACTGAGGATCGAATCCTGGATTTTACCGCTATACCACTGGAGGACAACAGTTTTCAAACTAGATACAATTGTATAAAGTTTGTTTGTTTGTTTTGAATTAAGCACAAAGCTACACAATGGGCTATCTGTGCTCTGCCCACCACGGGTATCGAAACCCGGATTTTAGCGTGCAAGTCCGCAGACATACCGCTGAGCCACTGGGGGGCACAATTGTATAAAGATTATTGATATTAATTTACATTTGAATAATAATGATATCATTTTTAAGTACTTGGAAGAAACAACATTTGTGAACATTTTATTCAGACAACATGTTTGAAGTTCTCTGTAGTTATAAACCATAAGAACACAATAATTAAAAAATAAGAATAAAAAGTACCACAAATGAGGGAAAAGTAAATCATTTGCTATAAATTACGTGTTTGATTAATTATATTTTATCTTATAAAATGCATAAATTAATTGTTTGTTTCGGAAATTCGCGCAAAGCCACAAAATGTATTTAATTTTAAAACTACGGTATACAGGAAATACTGCTAGTCAACAGCGCCCACTGCCAACTCTTGAATCACGCTAATTGAATAATAGGTTTTGACAACCATTTGCGTAAAGCACCTATAACGCCAAAGAGCGGAGAGCGTTTTTGCGGCAGCGGAACGTGAATTGTGGACTCTGACCCAGAGTATATAGAATGATTGACTAACAGTGTCGGATAAATGTTTCTCTGCGGTTTTGAAATGTATTGTTCAGAACGTGAGTAAAAATGTCAAAGCATTATTGAGAATTTGCAATTATATCTACATGGACTGACGTAATAATTAGAGAGGACCTGGCACCGTCAAGTGGTTAGGGTGCTCGAATCGAATTCCCGTCACACTAAACATGCTCACCCTTTCAGTCTTGGGAACGTTGAAAAGTGGCAGTCAATCCTACTATTCCTTGGCAAAAGAGTAGCCCAAGAGTTGGCGGTGATGACTAGCTGCCTTCCCTCTAGTGTTACACTACTAAATTAGGGAGGACTATCGCAGAACTTCAAAAGACAAGCAAACAGAGTGGCTGGCTGTGTTTGGAATGTCCAACGTTCGAGCTGTTAAATGCCAATGTATACATTCCTTGCTTATAACTGTGACATTAAATCCGTCTGAGTGAAAGGCGGTGTGGTGTTATCAGTATGCCTTAATTACCTCCATAGGAGCCTAAAGGAACCGCAGAAATAAGAGGTTTCTTCAGACGCTGTATTACGGAGCAGTGTCTTTATTTTATCTTATTTTTTTTTCAAAAAAAGTGTTTTCAATGTAACTTTTGCATGTTGATAACGGGCCCGGGATGGCCAGGTGTAAGGCACTCGACTCATAATCCGAGGGTCACGGGCTCGAATCCTCGTCACATCAAACATGCTCGCCCCTTCAGCCGTGGGGGCATTATAAAGTTACGGTCAATTCCACTATTTGTTGATAAAAGAGTAGCCTGAGAGTTGGCGGTGGATGGTGATGACTAGCTGCCTTCCCTCTAGTCTTACACTGCCAAATTAAGAACTGCCAGCGCAGATAGCCTTCGTGTAGCTTTGCGCGAAATTCAAAATAAAAACCAAAATAGTTCAGAGTAAAAGAAGAAATCACTGCCATGCACTTTTGATTGCTACATGTAATGCCACAACACAGTTGCACATCATTAGAGTCAAGCGTTTAGATCGTGTGGTCGTGACGATTAAAACGCATGTAGGGTGAAGAAAAGAACAAGAATTAGAACCCATTTGTAAAACAGTTCATTCTTCTATACGAAAGAAAAATATTAAGAATTAAAGAAATAATAACAAATAAACGAAAAAATCTAAATTAAAAGAAAATACTTTAACATAAGGTAGCCTAAGAAACAAAGCGAATTGCTAGTGAATCTTATTTTATAAGGAATCCTCACACATATCGTATTTACAAACTAAATAAATTACCATTTAGATACATAGAAGAAACATAACAATTTTAATTAAAAAGGACTTGCAGTTCAGTTAAATCTAATTTTTAACGTATAGTTATTTTGACTCACATGCGCATGGTAGAGTTTTCAACCCGGGTTTAGGAAAATTATATCTTTTACATACCGTTTGTAATCTATCTTGAATGATTCAACTCGCGCATGAGTCATTCCTTTACGACGGTCACGTCGTCAGTGGAGGAGGCTAATGAATACGCTGAGCCTGCAGTTAGTGTTCAAACATGAACGTCACTTCGTTAAAATGACGTGGAAATCAGACCTAACTTTCTCCTCAAGTTTACAGCTGCCAATGTGCTTAGATAGGATAAACAAAACATTTTGTAAAGTATCTCACTCGTAAATAGGTCGGAATATACTCCTTCATATCATTTAAAATTTAGTACAAAAATAAAACAGAAAGTTCTCAAGAGACATCCCTAAAAAGTGATATAAAAATGTCATTAAAGAAGAGAATCCCTTCCCCGAATACCAGGAACATCACTTCATGATTAGGTTCTGCAAAAGTTTGTTGTAAACTGGAAATAGTGTAGAAAAGGAAAGAGAAAATCATTCATTTAATGAAATAAAATAGATTAGAAGAAAACGATATACGAAAACATCAGAATATGAACAAGTAATCAATCGAAAGAAACTTAGATACAATTATGGAAAAAAAATCAATATTATAAATTTTATTAGATACAATTAGAACGTTTCTTCAGAGAAAATAAATTATTATCAAAGTGAAAACTGAATTCGTAGACATAAAAAATCAAATTCAATACAAACAACAAAAAACACAGTTACTCTGAATTTAAAACAAGTTAGATAGCTCAGCATGGCTAGGTCATTAAGGCACACAAGTTATATTCCGATGGTCACGGGTTCGAATCCCCGTCACACCAAACATGCTCGCCATTTCAGCCGTGTAGCGTTATAATGTTACGGTCAATCCCACTATCCCTTGGTAACAGAGTAGCCCAATAGTTGGCGATGGGTGGTGATGACTAGCTGTCTTTCCTCTAGTCTCACACTGCTAAATTAGGGACGGCTAGCGCAGATAGCCCTCGTGTAGCTTTGCTCGAAATTGAAAAATAAACAAACAAATACACAAGTTAGATAATTCCAATCTCAAAACTTTAAATTAGAATTGAAGTTTAGAGGGAAATACAATTTTAAACCACTTCACATTAAATTAATGTACTTTGTAAACACGAAACGTTAACACCACATGGGGAATTTACAAACGATATTATCAAACACAAAAAGAATTTTGTTTTCGTGTCTAAAACGTAGTAAACGTGTATTATCAAATACAACACCTTTTAAGCCACAGGCTCCACCAACATAATGTTTCACCAGAAATAAATATAATACGTGTCACTGGAGACACAAGACTGACAAAATTTAAACATAAATTAAAACGTATATTAAAATATTATTTTTATATTATTATTAAAATCCTCAAAACTGTATGGATCTAAAACTCTTAAAATTCATATCAGTCTGTTTCACCTATGACGCAGGCCTGCGAATTTAAGCTTCATGAAAACTGTTTTGGTTTTTAATAACAGATGTTTCGCAGAGTTCGAAAATAATATTTTATTTTAATCGCGTAAGGATTTTTTGCAAAACCCCCAGTGGCTCAGCGGTATGTCTGCGGACTTACACACTAAAATCTGGGTTTCGATACCCGTGGTGGCAGAGCACAGATAGCCCATTGTGTAGCCTTGTGCTTAATTCAAAACAAAACAAATTTTTTACAAATCAACTTATTTCGTTTGCCACAATAAACAATTCTTATTAATGTGTTTGTTACCAAAATACAAACAAACTGAAGAAAAGGGAAGAACCTTGATATTAAATAAATATGTATGATTATTCATCCTGATTTTTTGTGAAATCTACGTCTTTTAGTCTCAAAACTACGTGGTATAGTCTTTCTTTTACGTATTGCGTTCAGGCATTTTATATATGTATATAAAACAAAACAAAATTGATATTTTCGGGTTCAGCGTACAGGAATGACGGTAGAACATGTAAATGTTTCAATACAGTAAAACCATCGCATTCCTTTGTAATAAATCACACAATACAATCTTGTTACCTCTGCAGGAAGTATAGGTGACGAGAAATTTTGGTTGTTTTTTTTCACAGATTTATGTAGTTGGCTTGACATGTATTCCCAGAGGCAATTCTGAAAGACTTTTGAAGTTTCAACACCAGATCGAATCCTTAATCTTCTCTTAACCACAAATTAAAGGTCATGTTATTCACCTATGTATTTACATGATTTACTGTTACAAAGAAGATGCAAATCCACCAAAATTTCATATTTCAGACTCGGAGAAGTTAATCATGACTCCCAGAGGTAGCTATATTAGTGTGCGTATAATTAAACATTTAAAACGCCTTAAAAACCTTGATACTTCACCCACTCACTACTTGTACTTGAATATACAACAAAAATAAATAAATAAATAAGACTAGATGAAGTTTTAATCATATTTTATCTAGACATTAACTTTTGTTCTGTAAGGTTAGAAACAATATGATTAGAACTGATATAAATCACTATTTTCTTGTATGTCATTTCAGGTAGCATCAACAATCATACGTTTTTACAAGCTGTAGTAGATAAAAAGACGCAAAAATACAAAGATGCTAGTCGTAAAAAAGTAGTTAGTTTCAAGAATCTGGACAAAAGTGTAAGCACAATTTCAGCTTGTTTGCTTGCTCGAAAATGTGAAAAACGTTTTGCCATTTGTTTCCGTGTTCTAAAGATAAAATTGGAATGTATAAATTCATAAAATATTACGTTATATTAACAATATATCACATACTAGCGATTACTTTTTTGAGGTAAAAATGGCATATTGAAGTTCTGACCTTTTGCTTAATGGTGCCTCGTACTCTGAATTGTTTCAGTGACAATATTATTGGGTGTTTGTGCGTTTTTTGTGTGCTGTGTTTTTTATAGCAAAGCCACATCGGGCTATCTGCTCAGCCCACCGAGGGGAATCGAACCCCTGATTTTAGCGTTGTGAATCCTGAGACATACCGCTGTACTAGCGGTAAAAAAAATAAAAGTTGTTTAACGACATCCGTCAAAGCCTACTTTCAGTGGTTGCAAAAAAAATTTAATAATTGTTGATCTATTGTTATAAAAACTGGCGTCTATATTAGTTTTGCCATATTTTCTTTTCACTAGCCACTGATGAAAACAACTGCTGTGTAATGTGTGGCCGACATGTGGCTTTCGAAATTCACCTAATCCAATCGTTAAGACATTTAAGTTAAAACGAAGAAGGTTACTCGGAATTTCCCTAACAGAAGTATCTCTTTAGAACTGCATGTTGATTGCTTCTCATGTTTTTACTTTCCATTAAAATCCTACAAGTGATTTTTTTATGAAACTCTATTAAGCACTTAAGTAACACTTTATCATGTAAATAGGAAACATTTAGGTATATGTTGATAAAACAGAATGTAGATTAGCTCATTTTAACTATAAGATCTCGCACTTGAATGAAGACCTGTGAGGTTAATTCTCTTACCGAACATGCGAGTCAATGTCATAACGATGTGGGAGACGACTACATCTTGCTGTAAATGGAGGAAACTTTTATTTTTATTATTTTCATTAGAGAACATGCATTTCACATCCTGAATATTTAGATTTTAATAATATCAATATCGTATAGAAATAAGGAAAATGCATTTTCAATATATAAATATTATTTCATATTATATCTGTATTATTCTTAGGATAAGCTGATTTCCGCAAGGTGTATCATTTGGGTCCGCTGTAGTACCCGAAGATCGGCGAGAAAATAACTAAATAATTCTGAATTTAAAAAAAAGAAAAAAATTCATGCTGAGAAACAAAAGTATTAGCTATGATGTGTGATCAAAATGAAGGTAATCTTTATGTATTGGCAAAGACAAAAACGCGGTGTGCGGCTGCTTGTACTTGTACTGAGCATCAAATGGATATTTTTTTAAGTCGCGTAGTTCGATTAATTTTTGGTATTCTCTCGAAATGTCTTTGTGTCAACCAACTCACTTGAGATCCCATTTAAACTGTTTAAATTTAATACGTTTTTAACTTACGGATTTACTTGTAGCTTCACACCCAACTGGTTATCTTCATTCAACATAACGGAGGCCTTGATATATCATCTTACTTACTAATAAAGAACAGACACTATCCTTTATATTCCTGCACAGTAAGCAGCATTTTAGCAAACGTTCCACGGAAATCACAAATATTATATCCAAAGAATAACAAGGGAATAAATGCAGCTACGACGAAATTAATTTCAAAGATTTTTTAACACACGTGATATGGAAAACTCCGTAGGTTCGGACTAAACGAAAAATGTTGAAAATTTTTACATTAAAGTAAGAAGGTAGAAAATATATTTTACACTGATACACCACACATTTAATTGTCCTTCTCTTTTAGGCTTATCTTTAAGCTGGCAAATGAATTTTGTTTAACTTAATTAATTCTAATTTGTTTCGTCCATGTAAACATCCACACGCCATACGATGGCATAACCCTTGAACAAAGAATAATAATTCACATCGAAAACCTCTAACAAAGAACAAAAAAAACAGCTGCTACATATTATGAGTTCAACTGTAATTTAAATTCAGTAATAAATTAAATGTCGATGTGCAACCAAAATGATTATATTTGCCAACTTGATTGAAACACAATTTTCTTTCTTGATACAAACATATCTTAATACACAAACAATAATACAATTTAAAATAACAATTATTACAAATAATGAATTATGTACAAAAGTTTTACAAACTTACAAACAATATTGAGTCTTCTGTCTGATTCCGAACTTCCTTGAAGATACCCGATGATTGCATTAGTTTCAAATTGATTATCGGTACAGTTCACTTAACGGAAAGCTAGCTAGCTTTTCGCTGATCGCACGCGATTTATCCACAGCTGAAGCTGTATGACATCTTCGGAAAAATGCTAACGTCCGTGGTTAATCCACTGAAGTAATGTTCGAAAGTTATAAACGTTCCTGGTCAAGTATCTGAAGTTCATGATTAATAAGCGTTGATCACAGTTACAACTACTGATGTTTGTAATATACCAACTAGAGCAAACCAGTAACATAAACTGTTTCTCTTGGTCTATTGTGTTGGTTACATTTTATAAGCGCGAAGCGAATATATGGTAATTTCATCTTGCACTGACGATAGGCTAGTGCGTTCGTACATCATATATTGTTGATTCTTATACTCGAGATCCTTCTAAAATATAATTTATAGGTGGGAATTTTGTAATACACATTTAACAGCAGAAGTTACTTACATTTCTAAACATATATTTAACTGAAACAAATATCGATATTAAATATCTCATGTGAGTTAACAGCGGTGATGCTTTGAGCATAAAGAATAAGAATTTGTTTTAATGGTTCTACATCGCGTTTTCTTTTTGGTTTTTTTTTTCAAACAAGACCTTGTGTTTCCACTATTCAGTTATTTAAATTTTCTAATATTAGAATTTGGATATATTTAGGAGCACTGTAGCTCAATTATTTTAATTTGTTACTTTCTAGCCATATTAATTCTCTATTGCACACATATGGAAGTGTAAAAGAAATGTTTTGTTTGACTTTATTACATAAATAGGTCTATACTACAATAACATATATTTTTATGAAATATATTTTGGCATGTTATAAATAGATACGTTACTTATAGGTGCCAATGTTCAGTTGAGAAACAAATAAAACAATTTCATGGTCCATTTAGACTGTTATAAGAGCATTCCACTACAGAACTGAAGAATTTGAACGTGTATTAAGCAACAATGTGCAATAAAGGATTAAAGTTTCTTGAATGTTGCCCCTCAGTGGCTCAGCGGTATGTCTGCGGACTTACACGCTAAAATCCGGCTTTCGATACCTGTGGTGGGCAGAGCACAGATAGCCCATTGTGTAGCTTTCTGCTTAATTTAAAAAAAAAAAAAGTCTACTAATAACGATCCACAAAATATTTGCAGTAGTTTTCATACCTTCTCTTAAATTTTCCTTATTCTATCATTTTCATGTGAGCCATTTAAGTTACGCTTTCTTCCAAGCATTATGTGTTAGATCGATTATTCTTGATCTAATGGAAAATAAATATTTGTGCAGTCACAAGAACAAACTCACATAGACGTAACTTTATTTAATAAAACTAAATATAAAGTAAACAGTAGAGTAATGGTATTTATAATAGTTTACAGAATAGTGTGTGTGTTTTCTTACAGCAAAGTCACAGCGGGCTACCTGCTGTATCTACCGAGGTGAATCAAATACCTGATTTTAGCGTTTAAGTCCGAAAGCTTTGTGCTGTCCCACCGGAGGACAGCTTACGGAATATGAAACTGTTATGAATATTTGGCGTATTACCCGGCTTTATGAGTTGAAACAATGAAGCTCACAAAAATTTAGAATAAAACCTGTACTAAAGAAAAAGTAGATAAAAGGTATTTATAACAGTCTATGAAATGAACCCAAGCAAAATTAGTACAAAATAAACGTAACTTGCAAATTTAGAAACATATACAGAAACGTCTGAACGAGCGTTCATAGTGATAAGCATGTGGTTTTGAATGAACTTTGAGTGTGAAGTACAGTGGTACCTCGGTCCTCGAAGTTAATCCGTTCCAGAAGACTGTTCGAAAACCAAATCAATTTTCCCATAAAAAATACTGTAAATTAAATTAATCCGTTACGCATTATGAAGCTTTTAAGTAAAAATATTGCTTATTTATACCTGTATAATAATACTTACATGCATAAAGTCAACCACAAAAACTATAAACACAATAAAAAAACAATAAATGAAAATTTAACTGTACTTTGCCTGTGCTGAGGAGAACTGATGGCGTAAGTGAAAGGTGGTGATGAATGTGGAGAGTAGGAGGGTTATTATTGTTTGGAAGGGGTGTCACCTTCCATAAAAATATCAGGTGACTCTCCTTCTGGTGCTCTTTTTCTTTTCTGTCTCTTTGCACCGCTACAACTTGCTTGAGACTCACTGGGCCTATTTCTCACTAAAAACTTGTCTAATAAGGTTTGTTTCCGCCTGCATTTTAAAATGTTTCTGAAGTAAGACATGGCATTGTCGTTGAAAAGGTTTATGCTGCGGTTTGCTACAGCTTTGTCAGGGTGGAATTTTTCCACAAAACTTTGTAACTCTCCCCATTTTCCAAACATTTCCTTGATTAGTGAACTAGGAACATCCTCCCTTCCCTTCCCCTCATCTGAAGACACTTCCTTAGTTGTCTTATATTGCTGCTCCTTCTGAAGATCTTGGAGTTCTTCCGTTGTGAGCTCAGTGTTGTGGTCTTCCACCAACTCCTCCACATCATCACCACTCACATTCAAGCCCATACACTTGCCTAGTGAGACAATATCCTCGACAACAGGCTCAACCTTAAAGCCTTCAAAGTCTCTATCTGCTACTGAGTTTGGCCACAATTTCTTCCATGCTGAGTTCATGGTCCTCAAAGACACTTCCCTCCAGGCTTTGTCTATGACCCTCAAGCAATGGAGGATATTAAAGTGATTATTCCAGAACTCTCTGAGGGTTAACTTTGTGTCAGTGGTCACTTCAAAGCACCTTTGAAATAGTGCTTTGGTGTAGAGTTTCTTAAAGTTCGATATGACCTGCTGGTTCATGGGCTGAGTGAGAGAAGTCGTGTTAGGGGGCAAGAGCTTCACCATAATGAAACTGTACTATTCAACCAACCCGTCTTCCAAGCCTGGTGGGTGAGCAGGTGCATTGTTCATCACACGAAGGGCCTTGAGTGGCAACTGTTTCTCCGTGAGGTAATTTTTTACCCTTGGGGCAAACACTTCATTAACCCACTCTGTAAAATATTGCCTGGTTACTCATGCTTTACTATTAGCCTTCCGCATGACATTTAGTTTACTTTTCAGGACATTATTTTTTTTGAAACCCTCTGGTTCTCAGAATGGTGCACAAGCAAAGGCTTAAGTTTTAAGTCCCCACTTGCATTAATGCATAACAAGAGAGTTAGCCTGTCCTTCATTGGCTTGTGTCCTAGCAGTGACTTCTCCTCCTTGGTGATGTAGGTCCTCTTTGGCATTTTATTTCAAAAGAGGCCTGTCTTATCACAGTTGAACACTTGATGAGAAATACAACCCTTATGTTCTACATAGTCCTTAAATTCCCTAACAAATTTATCAACAGCGTTT
Source organism: Carcinoscorpius rotundicauda (assembly GCA_011833715.1). Classification (NCBI taxonomy): domain Eukaryota; kingdom Metazoa; phylum Arthropoda; class Merostomata; order Xiphosura; family Limulidae; genus Carcinoscorpius; species Carcinoscorpius rotundicauda. The sequence continues at coordinate 50,439,729 of CM022399.1, read as the reverse complement.
TTGTTAGAACTGGCATCCTCCCCATGTCTCACCACATTATGTATGCCACTTCTCGAATTAAATTTTTCAAACCACCCCTACTAGCCTTAAAGGCATCACTTGTATCAGCACTCGTTCCAGGGGTGTTTTTCAGGAGGTCAGCATGCAACTGCTTTGCTTTCTTACAAATGATGGTCTCAGAAATGCTATTACCAGCTAACTGTTTTTCGTTTACCCAAATCAACAACAGTTTCCATTGTTTGTGATCTTTGTTTCGTAAGCACTGTCACTCCTTTTATAACATCAGCTTCTTTGATGACCTCTTTATTTTTCAGTGTGGTACAGACTGTAGACTTCACCATACCAAACTGTGTAGCTATGTCAGACACGTGAACACCACTCTCATACTTCGCTATGAGATCTTTTTTCACCTCTATTATGCCTCTAACAACTTTCCTTTTGGTTTGCTACTTTCATTATCCTTCTTTGACCCCATGGTGGCTTATTTAATCAGATTATTTAGAAAAACAACAACAACAAAAAAGAAAAACGAAAACGTTCACATCAGATTTTAGCGGGGGTGTGGACTAGCGACAGGTGCGGGCAAAATGTTTTGGGCAAGCTTGGCGTGGCCGAAAATGGTCGAAGGGTCGTTTGGGTCAGCAGACGGATTATTTAGGGGGTTCGGGAACCGAGTTTATGTTCGACAACCGAGACATTTTTTTCGCAAACAATATGTTGGAAAACCGAATTGTTCGAGAACCGAGGTATCACTGTACTTGGCAAATAAAAAAACATTAAAGTTGAAATTGAAGCCAGTAGTCACATGATAAGAACAACATTCTGTCATTATGTACCATACTTTTTGCATTAAAAAGATTGACTAAACAAAAAACTGTTAAGGGTATTCTGAATTAAAAAGCCAATATTTAATCCGGACACTTCAGAGAGAAGTCTTTCTAACAAAATGATATTTGTAACGTTTGACCGAGATTTGCGAGAAAAGTTCTGGGGAAACAAACACAAGTGTATTATTTATACAGATATCCGGCAAGTGACAATAAACATAAACAAATGAAAACACAGTAAAAACAAAATTGTCATCTTTAAATTTTGGTTTAGAAGACTACCTATATATATCACAAATTGACGAGAAAAAATGATGCAAATTTCACTATGTGAAAACGGTTGTCAATACATAACTGGCTTCGAAATGTTGCGCGTTTGACGTGATTTACGAATTAACTAGAACTAATTTCAGTTTAAAAAATAAAAATAATTTTCTTTTTCTCATTAATAAAAATAAAAGTTATGATGACTAAATTTATTTGATATATGCCGACTACTTAAAAACTAAAAAATTCGAAATAAAGGTACAGAGCAAGTCACTAAAAGCCTGAAAGTGTAAGAATACAGTAAGTATATTATACACAGTTTAATGCCAAACTTTGCGCACAAAACGCACAATTATTATTATTTAAGTCTTCCGATTTATATTGCTAAAATCAAGGATTCAGTTCTCCTTGGTAAATTTGTTTTTTTTTTTTAAATTTCGTGCAAAGTTACACGAGGGCTATCTGCGCTAGCCGTTCCTAACTTAACAGTGTAAGACTTGAGGGAAAGCAGCTACCATCACCACCCACCGCCAACCCTTGAGCTACTCTTTTACCAACGAATAGTGGGATTGACCCTCACATTATAACGCCCCAATGCTGAAAGGGCGAGCATGTTTTGGGCGACGGGGATGCGAACCCGCGACCCTCAGATTACAAATCGCACGCCTTAACCCACCTGGCCATGCCGGGCCCTCCTTGGTTGACACAGCATATAATTTGATGTGGCTTTGCTATAACAAAAACACATTATTCAGTTATGCTTTTGTACTTTTGTATGAAAACCTTAATTTTAAATTGTATCTGTAGTGAAAGAGTCTTTGTCACTTGTGATTATTTTTGTTGTTTGGTAAGTTCAAATCTACACAATTAGCTATCTGTGCTTTCCTCACCACGGATATCTAAATCCAATAATTAGTGTTATCAGTCTTCACATTTACTGCTGAATCACTACCAGAAGATAATACTTAATATTTCTGGGAATAAACTGTAATTATGTAGTCTTTTTAACTACATTAGTGATTCAAAGAGACAGGTGAAACTTTGTTTAAAGTAACACAGCTGTATTTCCCATTCATTTTATTTAGTTTGCTTCTCACATTACATCTAATTTTTTTTCAGTTTGGAGACACTATGATTATTAAGGACAAAAATAATCCAAAGGATGTTTTCACAGAAAATTAGTGAATTTTTACTATTAATATATAATTAATACAAAAATTATTACACAAACTAATTATATAAAAATCCGAATTTTACAAAACAAGCAAAATGGGAAGCACTTAGAATAACAACTAGTATTTTAAACAAATACCTAAGTTAAAGGTAATTAGCCCTAATTTAATTTATAATGTTATGTTCTTGTAGGCTTTTTAAATTATTTTGTAATTATTTGTTATTATTAAACACATAGCTACAGAACTCCGCTATCTAGTTATATAATTCAGCAGACTTATGCTGTCATTAGAGTGGAGGCAATCATTGATTTACATAGATCTTGAAAAAGGTATTATTCTTTTCTGACATGTGGTTAAATTTAATTTTCTATATGTTTAATAACAATTTTATTGCAATTAACGTTATTGAGATTTTGAAACGTTTAAAATATTTTTGTTATTTGATGATGAAAAAGAAACTTCGAGAACAATGTCTGTACCGTTTATAATGTAACTATATTCTTGTGATTTGTTTGTTTATAGTCAAGTATAAAGCTATACAATAGCCTTTCTGTGCTGTGTCCACCATGGTTATCGAAACGATTTCTAACGTTACAAGTCCGAACGCAGACTTGCTGCCGTGCTCCTGTGGTCGCATGAGAAGTGCGTAACATGTTTATATTGGTTTCGTTAGATGGCAGCACATTCAATAGTTCCATGTGTCGGTATTTAAATGTTTTAGACATGAGAGAGTCAGGCACAAAAAGACCCCTTCTTTCAAGAAATTAATCAGCTTCGATTCCGTATCAGAATTTAGGTTTTTAAAGACCTGGTAAGATGACTAGCTGGTGGTGATGACTAGTTGATGACTCTAGTCTTACACTACTAAATTAGGGACGGCTAGCGCAGATAGCCCTCATGTAGCGTTGCGCGAAATTCAAAAGAAACAAATAAACAAAAGCCATACGAACGCTAACGACGCTAGACGTCTCTTATTTAACAGTGAAAGACAGCTAACCATCACAATCCACTGCCAACTCTTAGGCTACTCTTTTACCAAAGAATAGTAGGAATGACCATAATATTATAACGCTTCTACGCATGGGCGTCCGCAGAAATTTTTCATGATGCAAAGCCAAAATCAAGGAACTATAGACCCGCCTTCACAATTTTTCCATTACAGTCAAAACAATAAGTAGGTTTCCACAGTCACATCAGTTAGGTTTAATATTTGTAAGCTTAATTTAAACCATACTACAGACTTGCAGTAATAAACATCCTCCACAATAGCAAATTTTGGTTTTTATTCTTTTAGGTTCGTAAACCTTTAGGGTAATTTCACACATGATAAAATGTTCTCGTCTTAGCACTTATCACTCCCAGTCTGATGGTGTGTCAGAGCAGGTAATAGAAAATATCAAATGGTCAATTCAAAGTTTATTATTAATTCCAGTTAAACTGATAGAAAAAAACAGCTCTATGTCATGATGACTTATTATGCAACAGGGCAGAGACTGACTGATGGTTTTCTGAGAATCTCTGTTTGTCTTGGAAATATTACTCCATATAAATGTGTTTTGAAAATGGGGAAAGTATGTTGGGAATATTACTTTTCAAAATTCTGAGCGATTTTCTATGTTGAAACGATTGTCCATCACTACAAGAACTGCTCACCTTACTAAAATACATTTATTATTTTATGGATTATTGTATTTTGCATAAGTTGGTCTGAATATGTAAATATTGATACATACATTCTGCAGTGACAAGAAAAATATTAAATTTGATTGCAATGCTTTTGAATGAAAAGGCTTAGTATGACTACATTCCGCCAGTGATTACATAATGTAACAAAAGTTTTACTTTTTCTTGTTTCTGAGTAGAAAATGTTGTTTCCCAATTTTTTATGTCCAAAGTAAATGGAAAAGACCTATTTTTTTCTTCAGACATTGCTTTTTGTGACCTGGGAGCGTATAATGAAAACATGATGGGAGACTATGTTTGGGGGCCGATACATAAAAGTAATTTATATTACAGTGGCAAATCTCGAAAAACTACCCACTTCTAAACATTTTTGTGTAACTTTAGTATAAATACGAGTAAATCTTGATTCATGTGTTGTTTTATTCAGGATTTATGTGAATGGAAATATCAAATTTGCCCGTTTTTACATATAAAGTAGGTTAATATCTAAATTTCATTTGAAGAAAATAATGGTCAATTTCTGTACTTTTACAACATAAGCAATTAAGGAATGACACATACTATCCAGGAACAAAATTTGTTACATAGCGTTATCAATTGAGCTATAACAAGTGAAACATATTAAGCTAAACCAGTGATATAAGTGTCAATGAAAACTTCTTTTTGTTTGGGGATACAGCTTCTGCCAAGCGAGTTGGTTGATACAGACTACCAGAGGGTTAGAGCGCTCAACTCGTAATCAGAGGGTCGCGAGTTCCACTCCCCGTCATACCAAACATGTTTGCCCTTTCAGCCTTTTTGTTTTCGATTTAATCAAATCTTATGTTCCTTAAACTAACTAAATTTCCTTTCAGGTAAAAAAAATTGCAACAAAAATGATTACGGGTAAAGAGAGCTGTCAAAAAGTAATTGATTACAACGCTATTTTAAGTTGTTGAAACTTACGTATATGTATGTCAACATATTCTCTTGAAGAAAATTGTTTCATCTAAGAGTAAAAATATGTATATTTTATGTGGCACTCTCAGGTTACCTAATTTCCTAGGCCCGGCATGGCTAGGTAGATAAGGCATTCTACTCGTAATCTGAGGGTCGCAAGTTCGAATCCCCGTCACACCACACATGCTTGCTCTTTCAGCCGTGGGGGCGTTATAATGTGACGATCAATCCTACTATTCGTTGGTAAAACAGCAGCTCATCAGTTGGCGGTTGGTGGTGATGAGTAGCTGCTTTCCTTGTAGTCTTACACTATTTAAAGGCCTGGTACGGCCAGATGGGTTAAGGCGTTCGACTCGTAATCTGAAAATCGCGAGTTCAAGTCTCCGTCACACCACAAGTACTTGCTCTTTTTCATCCCTGGGGTGTTATAATGTTACGGTTAATCCCATTATTCGTTGGTAAAAGAGTAGCCCAAGAGTTGGCGGTGGATGGTGATGACTAGCTGTCTCCCTTTAGTCTTACACTGCTAAAACGGGGACGGCTCGCACAGAGAGCCCTCGTGTAGCTTTGCTCAAAATTCAAAACAAACCAACAAAGTAATCCAGACCAAACTTGTAATAATAACTTTGTCGTCCAAAAGCAAATTCGTATATCATAAATAAAATTATTTTTATAGAATAAAACACTGTAGTGGTATTGTAAGTAGTTGAGTTTGATCAAAAAATCTCGCATCCGAATGAAATTATGTAAATCAAATATTGTAAATAACGTTTTCAGCATTTTAGTTTGTTTCTCATAGTAGCCAAAATAAATAGTAATAACACATCTAGCCACAATGTGGAGAGTAAAGATATTGCTTTATTTTAAGTTTCCTGCTCTTTTTTATTCACACTATTTAGCTTCCAGTTAATTACACTAGAGTTATATTGAATTGGAAACGTATTTCATAAATAAAATATATTTAGGATATTTCTTACTCTTTAGTGTAGAATAATTTTGATAGAAGAAAAATTCAAGTTTATTATTGCATTTAATGCATTAAATACTAAATACACACTATATAAATCTTGACCACATCCCTACTGCGAAATGGACTGATTTGAACAGGAAGTGATGTAACTACTCTACAATTTCTTCCAAATTTCTCGGCTAAACGTTTACACGTTCTCTTTTCAATTCACTTCCCCTGTCTTACAACATTTTTGCTAATTTTTAGAAAATGTTTACTCTTTTTTTTTGTTACGTTTTCAAGGGAAAGAAAGATGGAAGAATCCAGTCTCCTTAAAATAATTTAAAATACTTTTAAGTTAAGACATTTAAAGTACATGACAAGGACTTTAAAAAGAAAACCAATTATGGATTGACAGTTTACTTTCATTTGTATACTTTCACCGGATCTGTCGAGCTTTCTCCAAAACAGAGCTGAGTATGCAATTTGCTGCTCAAAAAACGAGTCACATTGCACATTTGTATGTCTTAATTCTGGTAAAATATGTTGTGTTTAAAAGTTTATAAATGGCAGCCCAATATGACACTGTAGCTACAGAAATATTTAATGGTAGCAACTAGTTTAGGTTATCAAAGTAATTGTGCTTTGTTTGTTTGTTTTTTTAATTTCGCGCAAAGCTACTCGAGGGCTATCTGTACTACTCGTCCCTAATTTAGTAGTGTAAGACTAGAGGGAAGGCAGCTAGTCATCACCACCCACCGCCAACTCTTGGGCTACTCTTTTACCAACGAATAGTGGGATTGACCGTAACAATATAACACCCCCACGTCTGGCAGGGCGAGCATGTTTGGCGTGACTCGGGCGCGAACCAGCGACCTTCAGATTACGAAGCGCACGCCTTAATGCGCTAGGCCATGCCGGGCCCAATTGTGCTTTGATCCAGAGGCAGTTCGTCTAGAGTTGTTAGTGTTTGTGATAATGTGTGGTTTTTTCACGATGTTAAGAACATACATGACATATATTATGTCATATATATTTTTTAGACTCTAGCTTTTGTCCTACGTGTTTATTTGTACATTTTTTCTCTTTGAAATGAGAAATAAAAAATATTACAAAAAGACTGAAAAGGTGAATTAATTTAAAAACAATTACTCACTTGTTAAGTTTCATAAATGTACAAAATAATCAGATTCTAAAGTTCGTTGTTTAACTAAAAGCTTCGGCTTCAAATCTGAATCGTAGATGGGTAGTAGGTTCGAATCTCCGTTACACCAAACATGCTCATCCTTTCAGCCATAAGGGTGTTATTATATGCTGGTCAATCCAACTGTTCATTGGTAAAAGAGTAGTCCCCGAGTTACTGCTGAGTGGTGATGACTAGCTGCCTTATCTCTAGTCATACGCTGCTAAATTAGGGACGGCTAGAGCAGGTAGCCTTCATGTAACTTTGCGTGAAATTTAAAACAAACAAATAAATATTTCAGAAAGAAGTTTAACAGAGCTAATGACAACAGTGTCACAATACAAGATGAATATTCTTTCTTGCCTCCAGCTATACACTTATCTATACTTTTCTGCATGTGAACTATACCTTGTACTGAAGAAAAATGTTAAAAATATTTAAAATGTATTCATAAAATACATCAATCTACGTGAGTGAAAGATTCAACCATAAATAATTAAAGTACTAGGTATACTAAGCTTGCATTTGGTATAATATAAACTGTTGTTTGCAAATTCTATTTTCTATATTTCTATTCTAGCAATGGCCCGGCATGACCAGGTGGTTAAGGCACTCAACTCGTAATCTGAGGGTCACGGGTAGTCTGCGGATTTACAACGCTAAAATCAGGAGTTCGATTCCCCTATTTGGACTCAGAAGATAGCCCGATGTGACTTTAATATAAGAAAACACACAGAGTCATATTTGTGTAAGACATCCTAACATTTTACAGCCTAAGATTGGTACCAAATGTGACCCTCTGCTGTGTCAGTAAGTTGCATGTATACTTTAGGATATGAATTTTGTATTTTTTGTTGTTGTTTTTACGTAAACTAAACTGTCCAGGCAAAATATCTGGGCTGCTTTCTCATCTATACCGTCAATATATATTTATACACCCAAGTTATATCGTTACTGTTACTATTCCTACAACGTTCTAGTACAAGGCGTCAAGGCCATGGATTTTTTGTGTGTTTGTTTTCGATACGTTTCTTTATCAGAAATGATCTCTGACGTGGGTATGCAGGATGATCACTTTCAAGGTTATATTAGGTTTCTGTTATCAATGACGTTAAAAAAAATATTTATCTCACGTACAGAACCTCTTCAGCGTGTTACTACCATTAGTGGTGATCGAAAATAGCCGGGTTATCTGCTTAATACCTTAATCACGTATACTTGTAAAGCACTTCAACATAGACATTCATAAACAACACAATTTCAAGCTTGTGTGAATATGTGTAATCACGTAAATATTTATGATGCAAACCAGTATTAATGCAACATTTTAGGATAAATTTAAAAAAAAATAAGTTTTGTGTCGGGGAGCTCCTACTAGACAGTATAGTTTCTTGACCTTTTATGCATTGAAACTGAATATGCTTAACTGAAAGGGATGTACATACAACCAGTTTTTACACTTATGGTACAATTAGTCTTTATCATGCAAAAAATAAAATCTGCTTCAACGTATTCATGTTATTTGCGACTCACACTGAAACCCGGCATGGCTAGGTGGTTAAGGCACTTGATTCATAATCCGAGGGTCGTGGATTCGAATCCCCGCCACATCAAACATGCTCGCCCCTTCAGCCGTGGGGGCGTTATAATGTGACGGTCAATCGTTGGTGAAAAAAGTTGTCCAATGTTTAGCGGTAGGTGGTGATGACTAGTTGCCTTCTCTCTAATCTTACATTGCTACATTAAGGACGCTAGCGCAGATAGTCCTCGTGTAGCTTTGCACGAAATTCAAAAAACAAATCTCACAGTGATTACGTTATTCGAAAATTTGTATATATCTACAGTATGTGATTATAAAATAATATACTACATTTCGTACAAAGTCTCTAGGCCTCTGGTTTACCGATTTGTGACGAAAGAAAAACATTTCAAAATCCTTTTAATTATTTAGCGTCTAATATGTATCTTAACACAATATAACACAAATCTTGTTCCTGGATAGTATGTGTTTTTTCTCAATTACTTATGTTGTTAAAATACAGAAAATGGCCATTATTCCCTTCAAAATTTGTTTTTATGACCTGGAAAATGAAATTTATAAATTAACTTATTTTCTGTGTGAAAACGGGTTAATATGCACATTTTCATTTATATAAGATCTGAATAAAATGACATATGAATCAAGATTTACATGTGTTTATACTAAAGTTATACAAAAATGAACAAAAATGTTTAGAAGTGCGTAGTTTTTTGAGATTTGAGACTGTTATGTAAATCACTTCGACGTATCAGTCTCCAATCATGTTTTCGTTATACGCTCCCAGGTCACGAAAGCAAAGTTTAAAAGAAAAATAGGTCTTTTTCATTTACTTTAGGCATAAGCAATTTGGAAATAGCACTTTTTGCCCAGTAAAAAATTGTTACATAGTGTAATCGGTGTACGTTTGATTCTGAAAGGTAGTTCTCATCTTTCTTGTCAATATATCTAGATTAACTTATGAAGTGTTACTAATGTCAGTCTTTCTTGGTTATTGCAGTAATAAGACCGAAGGTATGCTTATGAATTGAAGACTAGGTTTAGTCGCTTTAAAATCAGTAAAGTTTTGTTTTTGTATACCAGTTTCTTTGTAAGTAAAATATTAATAAAGCTTAAAGCATACACGTTGTTCTCAGGTTCAATTTTAGATATAACAGAAAATGTTTCATAGAGTTTAATCGAATTCTCTTGATTTACACTGCGTTTAATTAGAGTATTGTAAATCAAAATGAAGCAATCGTTTCCAGTACGAAACATAATAAAAACAATGAATGAGTTGACTTGGCACAGCACTTTTACTGAAGTTTTTAGATCCCCGTGTGTGTATCAAAATTGAAAATTTGTATAGGTTTGTCCAAGACTGAGAAAACGTAACATTATGTACTCATTTATATAATGCTATTACTCTCTGAATGTGTGCACTACCCACATCACTGCTTGTCATTGCAATTGAAAAGTAATGAAAACAATATATCTTCAAAGCACCAATTAACCCGCCAATACAAAAAAAAGTTAGTTTGCCTTGTGTGTTCTAATTTACACAGACCTTTCTTATCAGAAAGCATCCGTGATCACATTGGAATTTATTACAAATAAATTCCCATATTTTAGAAATTTCGTTATAATGGCACACAATCATTAAATGGATAAAGCTAAGAAACTTGGTTCTGATTTCTTCTTGAAGTTTTTAATTTTGCTAATAAGATACCAGAAATAGTTCTTATAAATTACGAAAACGTTTTCCTAAATACTTTTCCATACAAGTTACATTATGATACATTTTTACTACAACAAAGTATCGAAAAACAAAGAAATCATTACTTGAAAAAACAATATTCATAATACTGAACTAAAGTGTTTCAAATCAATTAATTTTCTTGTGTTGTTGTTTCAGGTTTTTCATCCACGTAATAAAAGAAATATGACTTCAAGCAGACAATACATAATTTGCTTACTGATTTATATAAATAAATTCAAATTTTGTGACATACTTTTCTCTGTAAGGATTGTATTGTTTTTTATGAGAGTTATTATCTCGAGAAACTTAGTGTTTGATTAAATGAAAACAAGGAAAATATTGTGTATTTATAATTTTTTTCTCTTCTCTTTTACTGTGCAAAAAATAAGATCTGACAGAAACATCTCTAAGGCTTACAGTTACATAACTACAGATATTTACCCAATCAAAATGTTTTGTGTGTGGTTTCTGTTGCAAAAATAGTCGAAAATGTTTGGTGAATAATAATTTTACAAGAGTCTCGCAAACCAGTGAAAGCTAGTCAATACTGATTTATCCTGAACTATGTGAGAAGTTACCGTAGCAAACTGTTTGTCATTATGTTATTATGGCTACAGTAAAATAATTAGAGATTTCGTGTACATGTAAGCGATTTCGGATGATGTCTTATTTTTGAAACAAATAAAATAAATAATGATGTAAATCTTTTGACTTAAATGGATGAACAAGAAGTTTAGTGATGGACCTCCAGTGGTACAGCGGTACCTTTGTGGACTCACGCCGCTAAAAACCGTGTTTTTACACCCGTGGTGGGCAGAGTATAGATGGCTCATAATGTCGCTTTGTGCTTAATTCCAAAACAAACAAACACGTTTTAGTGATAACTTGTAACAGTGTACAAACATTAAAAAATGAAGAATACTGGCATACTTCCTAACCCTTTTATTCAGTAAAGTAAACTCTTTAAGTTCGCTCTTTTTCAAAATTTTCATGCATGTAAGTCTTTGTGTTAAAAGTAAAACACTACTCAAAGGAGTAACTAAGTTCTTTTTGTCTTAGTTACCTATTGTTTTGGGTCATTCCAATGTGGTATCACGTGTGCTTTTTTGTGGGAAAAGTTGATGTAAAGTAGAACGCAATATGCAAGTGTACTAATACGATGGTGGTATATCCCCACTTAGTTATCAGTTGGAATAACTAATAGTAATATAAGTAGTTCTCACTTAGAACTGTGTATATAGAAAAGCAAAAATAAAGAAAAATCGATAATAATATGTCAGTTGCGTCTAACAATGCAAAATGCATATTTTTCTTTATGTTCATTGGCCTTAATATTTAGGCCAGCAATGTATGTCAACATTTTCTCCTGAAGAAAATTGTTTCATTTAACAGTCAAAAATATTTTTATGTTCTTTGGTATTCTCAAGTTCACTAATTTCCTAGGCTCGGCATAGCCAGGTGGATAAGGCACTTAACTCGTAATCTGAGTGTCGCGGGTTCGAATTCTCTTCACATCACACATGCTAGCCGTTTCAGCCGTGGTGAACGTTATAATATGATGGTCAATCTCATTATTCGTTGGTAAAAGAGCAGCCCAACAGTTTATGGTTGATGGTGATGATTAGCTGCTTTCCCTCAATTCTTACACTGCAAAATTAGGGAAGGTTAGCGCAGATAGCCCTCGTGTAGCTTTGTGTGAAATTTAAAAAACAAACAAACAATCACTAATTTCCCTTTGAATATTCGGGTATGATCTGTAAGACAAAATAATGTTTGGCAGAAAATGTTTTGCAAGATTAAACTAAATGCTCTTGATTTTGTGTAAAATGAGAGAAAAGAAACAGACTAGACAAAGTATAAAGTGCAGTGGAGTAATTTTTACGCAATATTAAACATAATAAAAACAACAAGTGTTGACAGCAAACAACACTTTTCCCGGAGACTGAAGTTGGCAGAAACCTTAAGATCTATATAACTTTGTCCAAGACTGAGAAAACACGGCATTATATGCATATAGTATAATGTGTGTACATAGCACTTAAACACGCAGTATAATTTGTGCACTAGCTATTTCACTCCAGAATCAGCAAGACTAGCTTGCTGGATTGCCACTATTTCTAAATAATGGTTCAACCAAGTCAAGAAATATGATTATATAATGTAAGGTATTAAAATCCTTATCCACATTATGTTAGTTGTGATATAAATAAAATTGATGTAAAATTATACTTCACGAATTATACTTAATCCAATTCAAACTGTAACAGCTCTTACTAAATAATTTGCTTGTATATATAATGTCTCAACCACTAGTACATGTGGTATGTAAGTAGATCTGAACAGCCTTTGTGTTCAGAAAAATGCCTCGTCAGCACTGAATACCAAAAACAAGTCCTCAACAGGGTAGGAAATGCCCAACAAGAGGTCTCAGTAATGAGATACACGGCTGTCATTGCGAATAACTTCAAACATTCGCTCTGGCATGGTTGATATAAGCATTTGCAGAAGGCTGGCTCGAATATTATTCCAAGTGATGAAGATGGCTTCACGAAGATCATGCACTATTTGGAATTGATGTCCATTTCTATAGACTTCCCTTGCCATCCACCCCCAAACATTATTAATGGGGTTCAGTTCGGGCAAACACACTGGACGGTCCAAAAGAATCATGTTATTCGCATGAAAAAGTCATTTGCCCTGCGGGCATTTTGAATTACAGCATTGTCCGGCTGAAAGATCCAGTCATTTCCACACAAGCGAGAGCCTTCAGCTCCATTGCTCCATGGAAGGAGAAAGCACCCCAGATTATGATGGAACCTCCTCCACTCTGTCGTGTAGGAAATGTCTCCAATTGGATATTTTTATCTTGCCGTAAAGTATGAAGTCATCTGGACCATCCAGGTTAAGTTTTTTCTCATCAGAGAACCTTCGTCCACTTTTTCTACATCCCATATTTGGTGCTTCTCAGCAAAGATTAACCGAGTTGTTTCATAGTGTGGAAGAAAGCATGGCCTTTGTAGACGTTTACGTTTACGGTTTTTAAAGCCTTTCTTTCGTAGATACCGTCTTATTGTCCTTGAGCTGCATTATGCGTCCGTAAGGGCCTTAATCTGGTTCGACAATCGGCTGGTGTCTTGTCGGACAACCTGTCGAATTCTCCTGCTTAACGCCGGCGAAATTTTCTTGGGCTGACCGCTTGAAATTCTCGTTCCGTATACCTCAGGGTCTTTTAAGAAATTTGCAACAGCAGTTTTACTACGCCCAATCTTACCAGCGATAGCACGTTGAAAAAGACCTTACTTTTGCAGGTCGACAATTCTGCCACGTTCAAACTCTGTCAACTTTTTAGCCTTTGTCATGCTTTTACCCAATGTAACACAGGAGATGTCAGTGGGAGATGTTGACAACACTAATGCTCAAACACAAATAACTAAATTTTGTTATGTGTTTACCTATTAACGCTTTTGATCAGCTAGTATTTAGGCTAATTTCATAGTGTTCACATTTTCCCTATTAAATGGTGAGAAGTTTTTATTTTTATTTTCCCTTTTCTTATTTTCATCTTTCAAAGCTCTACTCAAATAAATGGTTGAGTCTAACAATGCAAAATGCATATTTTTTCATTGGCCTTAAAATTTTGGCTAGCAGTGTACATGTACGGAAGTTTGAACAACTTAAAGTGGCATTGTAATCAATTACTTTTCTGACAACTCTATTTACCCGCAATCATTTTTGTTGCAAACATTTTTTATCTAAAAGTAAATTTAGTTATTTTGAGGAACATAGCATTTGATTAAATCGAAAACAAAACATACACACACACCAAAAACTTGTGAGTATTATGTCTTTACAATTATTTCTTTTGTGTGTTACAGTACATTGAACGTAAGATATACTTTTAAATGGTGCTTCTTGTTGTTGACAGATTTCATCATCTTGTTGCCACTACTATTTAAACACAAAAATCTAATATATTATATACAGTCGATCACCAACTAAGAACACCTGTTAACAGTTTTCAAGATCTTAGATCAATCTCCTAGCAACGAATGATAATCGAAACAAACTTATCTTTCAAATAAAAATTTAAATACGTTATATACTTAAGATGATTTCACTGCTTTATAAATACATACAGAAAACATTAAAAAATCAAGTGTGACATGAAATCCATCCGTAAGACAAGAAACAAATTTATTGTTCTACTAAGCTTTTCATGTTAATATCCTGTACGTTCCATTATTTTCTGAGTATCCTCTACATCATTGTTATCTTGTACAACAGTCGCGTATTCAGTATTATTATTCTCTACGTCTGCTATCGAACTGCCATATAAATATTTCTGTCTTATTATCTCATAGTTTACTGTTAAGTAATCCTGAAATTTATTTAAGCTATTTTAGTCTCTATACTGTCATGTTGTTCTGTAAATGCCATTGTCTTATTACATTCTAATTTGATTGTCTGTTTATCCTGTAAACATAATCTGTTTTAACCCTGAACCTACTAGTTTACAACCATGACAGTAATTGTGTGGGTATGCAGATACATGTCTGTTATTTCATTCTTTCTTTAAGATGTAAAGTGAAAGATATCATGTCCATCAGGTATTTGGAAAATTTTACACGTGTAAGTTTCTAGAAATGTGTTTCATTTTAACAAAAGAACGTTCATCAAGGAATATGGATGAGTTACTTTTACCCTAGTGACCTATTGTACTGGACTGTTTTCCTATTATGTCAGTTGCACCTCCTCGTAAAATAAATACTGATAAATAAAATTTACCATTTAGCAGTGGACAATGATATTTTTCACTGTCAAATAAGGTGATACCTTAAGGGCAGAGGCGGATTATCGTTAAGACAATCGAGGCTGAAGCCTCAAACCCCATATTTGAGGGGGTCTCCAATATTTCACATGAATATATTTTGAATATAATATTAAAATATAAATATAAAAATATATTTAATATATTTATTAATTTTTACTTTTGTTTTCTAATTATCAATATTTAATATTAACATTTGTTCTTTTTATGTAGTGCTACTGCAGTTGCTGCTGAGTAATATCACCATCAATGTGTTGAAATGAATAAAACCCTCCAATCAGAGAAAGAAAGTTCTTTCTACTTCAGAGGAAAGTTGTGCATCAATGTGTTAAAATTATTTTATGCTTGTTTCTTAATTAGCTGAAGAATCGTATGTATTGTTAATGCAAATTTATAAATGGGCCCCAAAATAAACAGCCTCAGACCCCAAGTACAATGAATCTACCACTACTTAAGGGTAAATCATTCTTCTTTTTTCTATTTGAATGACTGTCAGAGATGTGGTTAATGCATCTGCTCTAATAGAGATAGTATTATGGGATCCTATGTATAATAAATACCATGTGCTCTTAGTCACTGGAGTAGAGATGTTGCCAAATTAACAACTTCTTCACAGGTTAACAAATTCTAAACTTCAGCCAGATATTTCCAATAACAGCACTGTCATTTGTCCAATAGACTCGTTACTTTGGTTGTTTTGAACAAATAAATATTAATTTTCACTTAAGCTTTACATTATTTTTTATCTATTTCTTAAACTTAGTCAACTTCGGAGAACATGCATTTCTTCTGTAATATATGAAACACTACAATAAACGCAAATCAATATGCCTCAGATTATTATATCTGTAACAGCTGTATTTTCTATATTGTCATGTTATCCTTTGAATGTCGATTACTTTACAATTATTCAAAAGGAATATACTGCACTAATATTGTTTTGCTGCTAATTTGTTGCCGTTTTAGTTTATTGTCAAATTACTTTATATGTACTTTCTATTTTGAGCTAAGATAGAAAACATTGAGTCTCTTATTTAAAAATTATTTTGGAATATCATAGCAACACTACAGTCCAAAATTTATAAAATTATAAACCTATAAGATGTTCATTTTTAAAACGCATAACCAC
Organism: Carcinoscorpius rotundicauda; assembly: GCA_011833715.1. Taxonomy (NCBI): domain Eukaryota; kingdom Metazoa; phylum Arthropoda; class Merostomata; order Xiphosura; family Limulidae; genus Carcinoscorpius; species Carcinoscorpius rotundicauda. The sequence continues at coordinate 50,423,474 of CM022399.1, read as the reverse complement.
CCTGCTCCATCCATCTGATGCACGAGCGTACGGTTTCCTAGAACCTACATTAACAGTCTAATTGCCCGGTTTATTCTCCAGCTGCTTGAAATATGTGTTAGTTAAAGGTATGAATGATTTGGTTTGTTTTGAATTTCATGCAAAGCTACTCGGGGGCTATCTTCGCTAGCCGCCCCTAATTTACCAGAGTAAGACTATATGGAAGGCAACTAGTCATCACCACACTTGGGCTACTCGTTTACCAACTAATAATGGGATTGACCGTCACATTATAACGGCTCCACGACTGAAAGGGCAAGCATGTTTGGTGTGACGAGGGGTATGAGTGGAATCATTATCTTGGTGAATTCATATCTCGTTATTATAATTTCTGTAAAATTCCAGTATTTCTGTTTAGTGTAAAGATTCAAAACATTAGTATAATAGTAAGTAGAGTTTTTATTCACTTTTCTGATCCAAAACTTGTCTCTGGAGCTGCATCCAACAAAGATCATGAGACTTCAAGAAATTACTGTAAATTTTGTAAATGACAGAAATCCTTCTATAATAGGTATCTGTGACTTGGCGGCGATAAATTCGAACAATAAACGAACAGCACACAATCTACTTGTTTTAAAATAGCATATATCAAAACTAATCAAATGCATATACAAAAGAAATTGTACATTTGATCACCACAGCTGTATCCAGAGCTTTAAATAATTGTCTGATTTTCGTAAAAATCCACACAAACTGGTTCAGTTATCTTAGAACGAAAATGGCATTACAACATATTCTTCTCAGCTCTGTTACTATAGTACAGTATGTGATAATTACATTTTAAAATATCGCCACTATAAACATTTTATGGTTAAACTCATGATCACCCAGATTAACTTCATTTAACTTTCACTTTCACCAAATAACTTTATCGCCTATATACATAGACGTCACCAGACTGAGACCTAAAACGTCCAACAAACTACGATATGTTATGATGGAACTATACTCACTTAACCGCAACAATAAAACTCAGAAGGTTCGAGTAACAAGATGTCAATTCACAACAGTTATGTAAGCCAACCTGCAATAAATTATGGTTCTAAAAATATTAATTTTAATATTTACACTTTATAATTATCTAAATCATAACAATCATATTAAATTTAAATTGTTTATATGTAACAATGATTGAAAACATGCTATCACCACTTTTCAAAATTATTTTCATCTGTTGATCAGTAGAAAATGGCGTAAGATTTATTATAGCCACCGAGGTATACATATGCGTCTTCGAGTGTCACCGTTCACTACCATTTCTTTCCAGCTAGGTTATGTTCGCATCATTTTCTACAGCTGGTATTCTTTTTGTTGGATGTGTCGTGGAAGCAGCTTATACACATGTAACTTGTGTTTTTCAAGGTGAAAATTCTTCTTGATTATGTTGCGTAGTGTTGTTCGGGACACGTTGACGTCTTTTGCCACTAACCTATTTGCTCACGAATTATCACCTGTTATAAAACATTACATTTTGTTACTTTGGCGTATGACTTGTAAAATATATATTTCTGGATAGTTCTGGTGCTCCAAATTGCGCCACCTTTCTTTGCTCTACAATCATATTTAAGTAAAATGGATTCAACACATCTTTGTAATCTGAAAATATGAATATTTTGTGTTAGGAAATGTTATTAAACACTTTGCCCAGAAGCAGAACCGCCATTAGGTAAAATTGTGGCCTTTGAGAACTTTGTATTCGATACCCCTGTAAAATTGACAACTGCTAATTGCAATGTCAACTTTTGCACCTCTTGAGGTGAGTTCTCTGTATAGGGGCATATGTTGACCATCATCAGGGTTGGCTTTGCCCCAAACTGACCAATTTTATAAAACAAAACACTGCCTGAAGAACGCTAAACAATGCTAAAATTTTAGTTATGATATATTCCGATGAGGAAATAAGACTTTCCACAAAATGAACAATGGCTCGATATAGATCCAAATAAAACCATTCCATGTCACTCCTCCAGGGGGAGGGGTTAAGGGTGTGCATAAAGTTTACTTGACATTGGTCGGAAAGTGAAGGAGTAAAAGGTGGATACATAAACAACTACCTTTATGTTACTATATAGGACGTTCTAAGTGCGCTTTGGAGGTTTTGTAATTACCAATTGGAATTTTGCACAAAGCTACTCAAGGGCTATCTGTGCTAGCCGTCCCTAATTTAGCAGTGTAAGACGAAAGGGAAGGCAGCTAGTCATCACCACCAACCGCCAACTCTTGGGCTACTCTTTTACCAACGAATAGTGGGATTGACCCCACGGCCGGGAGGGCGAGCATGTTTAGCGCGAACCCGCGACCCTCGGATTACGAGTCGCACGCCTTACGCGCTTGGCCATGCCAGGACTAATAGAATAGCTCATAGAATGTGATAGCTGTGTTCTCTGTGCTATCAAGTTATCCTGGAAATGCTATTTTATTATCTTCAAACTTTAATATTTTACTATCCTGTAAATATTTTATTATCTCTCAAGCCCACTGTCTACGATCTCGTAAACACCTTATCCGTCGCGTTATAACACTCCCATAGCTAAAAGAACGAACATGTGTGGTGTAACGGGGATCCGAACCTCTGACTCCCAGATTACGAGTCGAGCGCTCTAACCACCATCTGGACATGCCGGGTCTCCTCATTTATAGACTCGACATTATTTTCTTCTCTTAAAACTGACAGAATGGTATTATATATTACTCAATCGTGCCAGAAAAAACAATCGCATCCTTCGAATTAATGAGTAAGTGTTAAAATTATGATTTTTTTCTTATTATGTTTTTGTTTTTAAACTAGGCCCGGGTTTGTTATTTTAAAATATTGTAAAGCGTTACGTGAGCCTGGAAACGTTTAAGAACCACTGACTTGGAGTAGACGATTTAGATATGTGGAGTCGCAGCTTCTTCCTGATACATATTCATACGTTTCTATTAAAATTTAACACAAACGGAATAAACATAAATACATTTGTATTACTTTGTGTAACAATGAATGCCATTTTTTATATGTAATATATATATATCATTATGATAAAAATCATTCAAATTACATTGATTGTACAGATTGAGCAATACCTTAAACTATTCAAAATTAATCATTCGTGATATGTATATAGATACATTCACACCACACACACAGAGAGCGAACGATTTTTTTATTTGGCACCACAAATTTGTTCTTAATGATAATTGTAAGCACATTACAATATATTTACATGTCTTATTTACATATATTTGATCACACGAATATTCACGGTAATTAAATGGAGGGTTGAAAAGTTGCTTCGTACCAGTCTGACTACTTTTCGAACAAACAGTTACGAACGTTACTAGTAATTTCAAAAGAAAACTCATCCTTCGTCACGATTTTCCATTAGTATGTTATCTCCCCTTTATGGTTTTACATATAATAAAGTAATAACAAATGTTGCACTCCTGTAATATTAATTACGGAAAATGCCAGGGTTAAGAACAAATTCTAATCAAGTGTGACTCAAAACGTTGGTATAATCAAGAAACCGTTTTAATAGACATAATAACGATACCAAACCTAACAATAAAAAGCTTTGCTTGTATAGCTCCTACAGGTTTGACAAAAATAGTTACGTAAAGTTCACATGATCTGTTGGTAGAAACTTGCAAGCACCATTTCAGAGTAGAATTATATTTACGTAGAAGCTAAGGAAACAACTCTTTGTCATTATAAAGTCTTCATGGTAAAAAAGAGTAATGTCTGCCACAATGCATGAAGAACAAGAAAGGTTGAGTCCGTCAACATTTTACTATTGCCGACTGCTGTTTATTGACCAAAGCTTATTGAGTTTCTTGGAGAATTCTGGAATCATTGAATCTTCTTTCACCGACGGGCTTGTTGATAATTTCGATGAGGAAACTGTTGGGGAGTTCAACAACGTTGTTAGGCTGTTCATCAAATGGTTCTGGTGAGCATCATAATCTTTGCTCAAACTTTTCATTACATTGATGGTAACTGAAGCCTAAGAAAAAAATAAAAATAAAAAGGAAACTTAGCTCAGTTGTTGATCAATGAACGTTTCCTTTGCGGTGTGACAAAACAGTTCTCGTAGATACTTAATGAGTCAAAAGTTGCATCTATAAAGATTCACTAATAAGCTAGAAGAATACTAACATTAACACTGTAGCAGTGACTTCCTATTATTTGTTAAAGAAGTGTTGCCCAACTTTCTTTGACAATAAAATAATTATTCTGACTTGAGCTTACTGTCAATGAAAATAACTCAGAAGATAAATTAAATATTCCAAACGACTTGTTTGGTTGTCTATTTATTATTAAGCACAAAGGGTTATCTGTGCTTTTTCCAAAACTGGTATAGAAACTCGGCTTCTGGTGATATAGATTCACATATTGTGCTACTGGGAGGCAATTCCAAACAATTCGGTTACTTCTTTTAAAAAATCCAAGGTTGCAAATCGTTTATAATTTCGTGGTTTATGTCAATCTTTTGTAATGACTATAAATTGTACGTTGTATCTTTGGTTTAGTATGTTCCATTTGACTGATAATCTTTATTTTGCTTATATTTATGTGGAACTCCAAACAACTACAAGTTACCAATTTTGAGAAGATACACACCTACTCGTTTAAGGTGTAAACAAAATTAGTCAACAGCATAATAATATTATTGGTTCGATTTTAAATTAACCAAAACTAGAAAGGATTATTGTTTATTTTCCTGTTTACAGTTTAAAGAAATGTTCATATGAATATACGACAGTTTAAGTCACATCATTTAGTACCTTTCTGTATACGTTTTAATTCTTTTAGTTGGTCGTGTAAATGACGTGTGTATAGTTTAAGCTTTAAAGTCTTATTTTATATTTATTGTATAAGAATATTTAAAAAAAAATGCAAATGGGGAAAAAATGTTACCAGTCCAACCCTGAAGTAGCTTTTATTACACATTAGGGTTTAGTCCCATCGTCAGTGACTTACAACGAAGTTTGATACTAGTGGTGGGTACACCACAGAAAGCCCATTATGCAGTTTTGCACTAAACAAAATTAGAGCCCAGTATAGAGTGTATAAATGAAACGCAGATAACAATATGTATTTTAATTTTTGCTTTGAGATTGTTAAATATCTGTACTATTTTATTAAGCAAATAAATCGTTTACTCACCTGGTCACTCCATCCTATTCCATATTTCCACTCCGTAACATAATGTTCACAATTCCTTGACAAAAAATTATATGGTACTTCCTTATTGAGGTTCTCGAAAGCCCTCTTAACAACTTGGTTTGGTGGTAAACATTTTAAACCACGATCCTTTGCTGGAACTACCTTATTGTTGATTCTGACCCCATTAAAGCCTGCTACTTGCTCTAACCTAGCTATTTTCACAACTGCATGATCGTTGGGAACGAAGTCTTCGTTGTTAGGACCACAAACATGAACAACTAATCCATCACCAACACATAGGGCCCAGTGAGCATACACGATCCGATCTATTTCGATAATATCTCCAACTTCAATGTTTTTTATAGAACCAGCTGGTAAAAATGCTGTTAATCCGAAACGCTCTGTATTGATACAGAGTTTTTTAAAATTCTTTGTCTTTTTATGTGGCATAGTAGTAATAGTTTTCTTTTCTTGTGGAAACTATTGTTTAAGTACGAAACACTATTAGTATTAACACTTAAAACTAGATGTTCTAGACTATTCGATCACACACACATTGATACTGCAAATATTGCCGTTCTTTCTGCGCCTGAGATGGAAAATTACTATTAAAGAATCATGTGATAAGCTACACCCAATCATGAGCTGGTAAGTATACTGTATGTGGTTTTTTACTGTTGTTTGAACCAGTGGGCTTTATACCAACGGACATGACGTAAATTTTTACCAATCTCTAAGAATTCTGGGTATATTTTTGCCAGCTTACGAGAAAGAAAATTCGCGGTTATTGTTGAAGTAGTAAGTAACACTATTTGTATTATATTAATACGTTTTAATAAACTATGATCTTTAGTGTTTTACATTATATAAGTGCTTTATAGGTCTTTAATTTGCTTGAGGATAGTGTTATTAAAATAAAACTGAGAAGTTATTTCGACAGATTTGTAAGTTTTCTATGCATATCATATGTTTTAGGCCTAAATTATTTTTCAGCAAGCAAAAATGCTTAAGCACAATACACGCTTAACTTTTAATTGTAGTTCGTCAATTGATCTTTGACGAGTTATGTAGCAATTATGTGAAATAAATATACAACAAATTACCACAAATATTAGGTTCTCTTGCATATGATATAAATTGCTTAAGTTAATTTACGAACTTGTTTTAAAAAATGAAGTAAAAGTTCTGTAAGTGTACATGATTTTTGTAGTAAAAATATATAGTAAATGTTAATATAATGAATTGTAATTGCGTATATTACTGGATAATGGTCTTTAAACTTCAAGTCTCAGATGTATTTTTTTTTGAGAATTCACACGTGAAATACATTTGTTTTTTTTAGTAAAAATGTGTCAGTTAATAGATACATAATTTAAATGTTTTGTTGTTTTATCCTTGTTTTCTGGATTGTGTTGTTGGTTGTAGTTTTTGTGAAGATTTGACAGCAATTTTTATAGGATATCTATTCATGTTTACAAAGTCTAGTTTTAATTGATTGCAATATTTCTTAAGATTGCTAGGTGAAAAAAGTCTTGTAGCTATGTTTATTAGGTTTTCTAGTATATTTTTGTTTTGTTTCATATGCCAACGCCCCCCGCTAGAACAGTGGTATGTGTCTCTGGGTTTACAATGCTAAAATCAGGGGTTCAATTCCCCTTGGTGAGCTGAGCAGATAGCCCTTTGTGGCTTTGCTGTAAGAAAACAGTCATATGCCAAGTTCTAGGGAATGTGCAATCATGTGCAACTTTTCTGTGGATTTTTGTTTTAAACTGTATATTTGTTTTTGTAATATTGAGGTTTAGAAATGCTAGTTGATCTTTTGACATTTATTAATGAACTTAAGATTTGGGTGTGCAGAGTTAATGTGTTTGAAAAAGTTGTGTATGTGTTCTGTAGATGTGAATTTGACAAATGTATTGTCTACATATCTGTACCAGTATAGTGGTGGTGTAGTACTAAACTGATAATTTGGAATTGAATATAAATTACAAAAAATGTTGGCTCAAACTACCAGTTCAACATTATACCCACCAATATGCTAGTATGGTGCTGAAACTCCTCACCATTACTGAAGTCATGTGCAGCACTTGAGTTTGTTGTTGTGCCGCCTTGCAGCTTAATGAGAACACTGATTACGACCTTGAGCATCACACTAATTTTTATTACGAATATTTTTCATATCGAACATATCTTCCATTTCATCTTGATTTGACCTTCATTTTCTTCCTAATACTCTAAACATTAGAATAATGACACCTAAGCCAAAAGTTTTTGTTTCAGTTGTTATGCTATAAATCTGTTGGTTTTTGTTTCAATATTTCTTTTGTTAAAGCTCTTCCATCACTATGTTTATTCTCAATTTCTGAAGCTTCTGTTTCATTATGAATATAGTTTGAACTTATTTGTGACTTTCTTTAGAGAATTCCCAAACATCTAGCTTCTTCTGTTTAGGTGAAACCTGCCTCGAACATTTAATTCACCCTTATCCTGAAAGTGTCTCAGAATCATCTATCTAGTCTGTTGCCTTCAGCATATTCCTGATAATCTTTCATCTTATCCTTGGGTCTTTCTAATTAAAACATATTAAACCAGAGTTAGTGTCATATTTTCCTTTGTAGAAGTTATTTTTCTCTTCTAAAGAATTTTATGTGCAATCATATTTATAATTTTCTCTCTAGTGCTGTGATTGTCTGAATATTAATTTCTTTAGTTTTAATTTTCAAAACAGAAATAAGTATGAAATATCATTCAATATTTATTCCGACAACAATCATCTTTAAACGGGTAACAAATACAAGTCATATCCATTATTACAGTTACTGTGATACCAGCACTAGAAATTTAATTGCATTACTTCATTAAGATCAAAATAAAAAGTGTAATGAAGAAAACATTAAATATTACAATGTATGTATAAAAATAATAAAAATACATGTCATAAAGCAGTAGGATGAACTTTATTATGATCACAGAAGTGCAACCTATATAGAGATGACTTGTGTACATACAAAAACTCAAAAAAAATCTCTAAAAATCAGTCCAGTGATTAATATAATGGTGTGGCTGGTAATAAGGAAAATATGGTAATCTCAAAAACTGATATACCTGTTTAAATCTTCAAATTTCTGAATAGGAATGTAAAAAATTGAGGTAATTGTAGAAACCAGATATTTCACTCTAAATAATATGGGTTCTGAGATTTATGTTGATTACCAAGAGTAAACTATATTGTGCTTATTTCTTCATAGTGCATTAACAAGATTAAAAAATATATATTGCAAAAATAGCTATGTTTCAGAGTTGGTAACAAGATTTGTGCCATAATGGTATTCTTTTCACTGCTTGAAATATGTTCGAGTTTCTTTAGAGGTTTTCTTTTCAATTTCAAATTCCTGCCTGAAGAAGTTCTTTATACTTTTAAAGCAGTTCTTTTCATTTACGTTTTATCTTTATGTGCACTATGAAAAAGGAACCCATGTTATGACAGCATCTTTACTGTCAATAACTTCTGGCACATCCTCCATTTTTAGCACTAGGCAAGCAGCTTCTAGTCCCAGTCTTTTTATGTTTTCTTCTACAAACATATTTATCAATGAGAGGGTTCACATTGTATATATCTCTTGATCATAAATTAACCTGTCTTTTGAGTCTAAATGTTTTTGTTACGGTACACGCCAGTAAACCTAATAATTTCTTCCATACCTGTTCGCAAAGTAACTTTAACTGCTTTTTATGTTTTGTTCCAGGATTCCTGCTTCTGGTATGTTATTCCCTACCCCAATAGTACAGTCTCTCTGAAAGAATATAATAAATTATCCTTAAGCAAACTATACTGAAGTTATGTTAATTTTAGTCTTAATTAACTGTTAATAGCATTATCAATCTAACTACTCATTGTTTACAAATTTAATACTAAAAATTACTGTTAATTATTATTGTAATTAATTAATTATACTACACAAAGCTAATTGCTATTTCTAGACAATAAACTAAAGACTTGGTAACATCGAGTAATAGTGAGAATAATAATGTTAAACTTGGTTTAGTTTGAATATGTCTTTCTTGTTTAATTAACCTGGTAATGTTTTTATGTATGGAAAAGTTACAGCATATATATACCAGTTATATTAATATACATTTGTTATTTCAGTTGAGTTGGTTATTTTTAGTATAATTTTAGGATAATATTTTATTTTCTAGAACATATATAATGGCAGACAGTGATGATGAGTATGATAGACGCAGAGGGCGTGACAAGTTTAGACGAGAACGGAGTGACTATCAGGATAGAAGAGATGAAAGAAACAGAAGAGATGAATGGTCAGACAGGTTTGTGTCAGTAACATTTTGGATTATTTGGTTTTACTTTATCTGTGATGCATGCATTTGATCTTGTAAATATAGTAACATCTTAGATTAAGAGAAGTGATCAATTTTAAGGTTTTTTTTGCAGTTGTCTAAAGGATAACCTGGGAGAATTAGTTGTCTTAACTTTTTAGTTAGAAGTAAGTGCACAACCTAGCATGTTCTCTGAATAGGCAATAAAGACACCAGTACCCTATTAAATTAGCTTACTCAAATTCACTCAAGTCATATATTACTCATCAACTTCTTAAGTATGGAATGTATTGATTAATGGGAAGGGTTACCTGATAGCATCTTAGTGTGCAGTATTGATACATAGGTTTTCAAAATTTGTTCTGTAGTCAATTTTCCATTTAATACAGTTATGTGACATAAAATGTTAAATATTATTGTTTTTTGTGTCTTAACATCATGTTGCGATTCAAGTACACCATTAGCATAGTTGAACTTTGTCTCTTCTTTGGAGTCATGTTTGGTTTGGTTCCTCAGTCTGTATGAGAACTGAAAGGGGCATTTTTTTCTTTGTACTTTTTGGTTCTAATGATGATGTCAGAAGCTGGGTTACAATTCCTTTACCAGAAAATTGCAGTATAAATTTTAATTAGGCAGGTAGGAATATTAATGTTGAGCTTGCTCCTCTAATCCATCCTGACTAGCTTTGTAAGAGAGAACCCTCTCACATTTTACTGAATGAGTTGGGATGATGAGAGTGAAATCTGTCAGAACCATGGTATTTTGTCAGTCAGTGGTGTACTTGATGTGGATGCTGCTCTGTGTAACCTTGTTGGCAGGCTTGAGACAAACAAAAAAGGAAAGGGAGTTGATTTGTAAACTGGTTAAGTCATTGTATTTTGATTGATGCCAATGTGGCCTGTTGTTAGATAAAACCTAACTGGTACCAGAATGTTCTGCATGATCCTTTCAGCTTTGATACTTTTATATGCAAAAAACGGCTCTTTTGGGCTCAGAAAACACTTCAAATAGAAGAGCGAACAACGTTTCGACCTTCTTCGGTCATCGTCAGGTTCACAAAGAAGGTAACTGGCCGGAAGCTGACCACATGTTTGGAAGGGGTTGTATAACTGAGTGTCGCAATGTAGAGGGCGCGGTTTGATGTTTGAATATATAATTTATCTATAATATTAATATAGGTATAATGGTGTTCCTTTATATTGGTTTATTTTGGGTTTAAGTTGTTGTATAAGTAAGGCTTCTTTAATTTTTCGTTTGTTTATGTTTGTTTCTTTATTTAGTATTTTAGTGTTTTCTATGGTTATGTTGTGTCCATTTGACTTGCAGTGTTCGAAAACGTGTGAAGGTGACTTTTTATGTTCTTTGAATCTGGTTTCCATTTTTCTACTTGTTTCCCCTATATAGAAGTCGTGGCAGTTATCACATTGTATTTTATAAATAATGTTGGTGTGGTGTTTGTCAGTGTAGTTCTTACATAGTATAGACCTTAGTTTTGTGCCTGGTTTTTGAATGAATTTAGTGTTAACTGGAATGTTATATTTTGTTACTAGTTTTTGCCAAATGTTGGTTATTTGTTTGCTGATGTCAGGAATATATGGTATACAGCAGTATATGGTTTCGTGATTTTTTTATTCGTGAGATATATTTACTTTTGTTGGTTGATTTTGCTTTCTGTCTAGGTGTGTGCGTATAATGTTTTCTATGGTTTGTGGAGGAAACTTATTGATGTTGATGAAGTGTTGTTTTATTTTATCTAATTCATCGTTAATTTTATCTGGTGAGCATAGTTTTATGGCTGTGTTTATCTGGTTTCTTAGTATGTTGAGTTTTTGTTTTGTTTCATGTGCTGAGTCCCAAGGAATGTATAGTCCAGTATGGGTGATTTTTCGGTGGATTTCTGTTTTGAATTGTGTGTCGGTTCTTATAATTTTGAGGTTATGAAATGATATTTGATTGCTTTCTTCCTGTTCACATGTGAAGTTAATGTTGGGATGTATAGAGTTAATGTGAGTGAAAAAGTTAAGTATGTGTTCTGTAGATTCGAATCCCACAACCGTGTCATCTACATATCTGTACCAGTATAGTGGTGGATGTAATGCTGTATTAATTGCTTGTGTTTCAATTTGTGTCATAAAAATTCTCGACATCACTGATAGCTTTGATACTATTGAAGGTGGAGTTTATATCATTTAGCATTGGCTCAAAGAACTCCTCCAAATCAGCAAATTTAGTGTCAACAAATTCTATAAAGAAAAATTTTAATGGAAAAATAATTAGCTTGAAATTCATAAGTATTTTGAGCACAGTCTTTGAAGTAAGTGGTTGCAGTTAGAATAGTATTTGTGATAACTAATCTTACTATCCAGCTTCTCAACAGACCATTTATTGAAGTGTATAATTGTTAAAGCTGCATCCAACATTTCTTTCTGTGGTAGATACCTATTCTAAAAGTGTCTGATCAAGCTTTCTACGTGTTTTTCATCACATTATCAACTGTGGAATCACTGTGAATTCTCTAAAACCTTGCAGCATTTCTGATTTTTCTGAGATTGGACCTGTCCTGTAATCCATAATAATACATCAGATTGGCATTTCATAGTATGGATGACAACAGAATATAGATAAATTTGATACATGTAAAAATTTAGCTAGCCAAGAGTTTCTGTAATGAACAGTGTCATCAACCAAATGAGGGATTTCACTAATTGTCATTGTTTGACTTTGGAACAGAACTGAAAGAAAACTGAGAATGGCAATAATATTAAGGACAAAATGCCCAAACTCAATGATTGCCAGAGGCAACAAATGTTTCAAAGAAATATACTGAGTACTGGTCTTGGAATATTTTTTTTATCCAAAAGAATAAATAACATTACTAAGCTAGTCTGTAGTCAGAGATAATTCACTGAATTTTTTATCAAGACCATTGTTAGGCTGTGAAAATGTCAGTTAGAAAGAAATAAGGAAAACTAACTTGTAGAAAGTGCTGAACATTTTTTTTTTATAGCCATAAAATGGATTATTGAGTGTTGTCTGTGTTTAGCCAATCTACCTGGTAGCACCAGTTTTTGTGGGAATGAACTGTTTCACCCACATTGCTTTACTAGTTGTGTGTAACAATTCCTTGTTATATTTACTTTGGTGTTAGAAAAGATAGGTATTTAAAAGAAGTTTATTCACTTCTTATAGTTGTACTTCCCAAATATCTAGTTGCAGAGATGCCAACCATTATGATTTGACAGTAATTATTATGATTGTGGTGTATACATTACGACTATACACCCATACAGACAAATATTACGATTTGTTGCAACTCCCAAGTTATTATATGATACATAGGCCTATATGATAAAGTGATAAATTGTTCATCCAGGGCTTGAAAGGGGTGAAAAAAAATTCTAGTGAGATACAAATAAATTTTGATAATAAATAAAAGACATAGTCCAAATGGCTATTTGCGATAATCATGTTTGTGCTTGAAATAATAAAAAAATATTTGTATCTCCGACGTCTACCAATAGTTTGAGTGCAGTGCTTCTCCATACTGGGTACATGGGGGAATCCATAGTTACGCATCAGTGCTTGTCAGCCAATCAGCGCTCGTGTAGATGGGTATTTCTCGTTTTCTAAGTGGCATAGAAACACCAATGAGATCACTCACAAGATGGAAAAAAAGAGGCCTCGTTCACCAGATTGTCTTGTTTCTGGCAAATCTAAAAGGCCTAAAAATGAATAAAAAATTTAGGAAAGAGTGTAGTACAAAATATCTGGTGATTGCATCAAATTTCAGTGACAGTCATGCATCTTGTACAGTTTGTCACATCAGTTTTTCTGTGGTGCATGGCAGGATGAACAATTGTTTCAGACATAAAATCAGCATCTCACCAATAAAAGGCTGAGGCAAACAACAAAAACAATGCAGATAATGACATTTATGAATAAGAATTCAAATATGAAAAAAAATTTGAAAATAATTTTTTAAAATTTATTTATTAAATAAAAAAAACACAGTCATAAATGAGCAATCCATAGCAGTAATAAATAATAATAGTTATAATAATAATATAATAATAAACAGCTTTGAAACATTGGTCAGGCCTAGTAACTGCAAATGATAAAGGGCTCTGTCTACAATAATTGTGCTCAGTCATTTGAAACAGGTTGTATCTGTAGTTGTATGCAATGTGCAGTACTGTGCCCTACCTGTAGCTTTGGCTGATTTGCCTTTAGTTTAGCAACTATGCAGTTACTAACTTTTTGCATCATAGAAGCACTGTCATTTGCAAAACCTGCAAGTTTTGACCAGAGTTTCTTTGTATTTATACCACACTGTTTTTAAATGCCACATGATGATTAACTTTCATAAATGAACATCATAAGTTCTTTTAATCTCAGATGTTGTATTTTCTCAATTATTTTCTCTAAACTATCACTAATTTTATAGACTTCAGTCAATTTGACCTATCTCATGACCAAAAACAATTGAGAAATGTAAATTACTTTTTTCTTCCCTTTCTAGAATAACTACATTGTGTAACATACAATCACACTTTATCTTTACACTCAAAACTAAAACAGTTCATATCTTAACTGGTTGTTCAGATTTATTAGTTTACTTCCTCTTTTATTAGTTCCAAACTCAATTAGCATAACTGGGAAACTTTTGTAAATACAGTATTAAGTTACATGCATTTGCAATGTTTTCTTGCCTGATTGTGCTATTTAAATTTTTTCTCATTTGATTGCTTTTGTATATCTAAAATAAGAAAGTTAGTACTTGTGTATGGCTCTTATACTTTTTTGGAGGATTGTATGCTATTATATAATTGTTTGTTTTAAATATGCAGTTTACAACACAAGATGATAGCATGAACAAAAAAAGTACTTCTCTTACTGTTAAGATTTACCTGGTTTTATAACTAAGCTAAACCTTAAGTACAGCTATTTCTTTCAATGGTCAGAAGGAAATTGGCACAAAAATAGCTCAAGTAACAATATGAGAGCATTTAATCTTAAAATTAATTAAGAAATTTTAAAGTCAATTTTTTTTTCTTTGTTGCAAATATTCCAATAACAGAAGTCAAATGTCGTTACTATTTGGTGAAAAATATTTGTGTGAAAACTTCAGTTTTCTTAATGTTGTAGATAACAAAATGATTTTGATTACTTTTCTGCTAGAAAGAGATGTAAATTTTATCAGACTCACCATCTTATGGGTTAGTCATGATTTTCATCCAAATGCTGGAAGTGTCCTCTTGAATTTAAGATTTATTAAGTTTTGAATGTAATTGTAGGTCACAACTTGAATCCAGCCCATACATATGTACATAGAGAGTTTAAGCCTTACTAAATTTGTAACTCTAGCTGCTGTTTGCAGTTGCCTGGGAGAATATTAAGTCATCCAGTGTGACCATTAAAATTAATCCCTGAAAAAGTTATAGAACTTGTATCTTTGTTTGTGTTATTGGAACATGAGTGTGTGTCAGTAAGATTCTATAATACAGTTAATTATAGGAAATGATACATATAGCAAAGTAGTATCCAGAGGAATGATGGTTCCAATAGCCAGGTTGTACTGAAAGTTGATGGAGAAGTACTAGTGACTTTTGCTATTTCTGGACAATGATGCTGTTAAATCATATCTGTCAGGTGCAGTGTTCAACTTTTAATATATAATTTGAAACAATTCTATGTCAAATGTGAAAAAAAATAAAAGCATCATAGGGTGGGATGAAACCTGGAACTATGTATCAGTGTTCTAGATTTTTTTTTATTTTCTTTGGAAGGAATAATCACTCCCAGTATTCTGTCAGTTGGAAATAATTTTCGATTTTATAAAGTGCAGCAGTAACATTTTGTAATAAGTAACTCAATTAATTGTTAATTATTTTATTATTTCAAAAATGAAATTTGGTACAGGATTAAACTAGCAAAGTAAATCGTCATATGTATTAATAATATATATAAATTATGGTATTAAAACTGAATTTTTTTCACAATTGGATTGTTTACAAGTGCACAAAAAACAGCTTCTGGTAGTTAGAGAGTTTGGTTTTGCAACTATACTGTGTGAACAGTGCAAATCTTGTGCAGGACTGTATAAACCAACAGGAATGCATCCGTTGATTACTGTACTACAATTAAAGCAATAGGTTCCATATTTGTTTTTCTACTTCTATAAATGACTGATTTTTGGTTGAGAATTACAGTTGTATGCTCCCTAACTTGAAGACTGATGTATATTATACTGTGACCTTAACTTCGAGGGTACACTTTAGATTGAATATAAAACATGTTTCTAAACACTGATCTCACCAGCCATGTGCCATGGCTCTGCAGTGAAAGCTAAAAGTCAGCATCTTCTGAAAAAAGTGGACAGTAGTTTGCTACACATGAAATTTATTCCATCTTTGGCCTATCTGGGGTTTGATGCCCATTAGCCAAAATGTTTGACTTGAATACACAGTTTAGATAATATTGTGTGTGAAGAAAAAGATATTTTTAACAAAATGCTATCAATGGATGACAAAAAAAAGTTAGATTTAGCTATATGAAGTGAAGTTATCAGATACATGGACCAACTGAAAAGAAACATTTTACTCAGCTTTATAATGACAACTGTTATTGTTAGTAATATTGATATTATTATTGTTATGAGATGTGCAATAAAGTTATAAATTCAACTTTTATCTTCATCCATTGGAATCAAGCACATAGAACAAGTTGAAAGAAACAACTTGGACAGTTATTACATGTTTTAAAGTAAACCATCTACATTTTTTTCATATTTTGTATATCAAGAGTGTTTGTTACTTCTTACTGTTACAAAAGTTCTCCTTCAAAGGAGAATCTAGTTCTTTATAAAAGATATGACAGCTATTGATAGCTGATTCTATATGGTAGGAGGGTTTAAAACTAATAGAATTTATGAGTTATATTAGGGTTTATGTCTCCTCATGGGATAGTGGTAAGTCCACAGGTTTACAATGCTAAAATCTGGGATCTCATTTCCTAAGGTGGGCACAAGTGATAACCTAGTGTGGCTTTAAAACAATTAGATTAAGTTTTTTTAAGATGCTTACAGTGAACTCATTATAATCGAAAATTGCGTATGTGGTAAGAGTTTCACAGAAAGATGTATAAAGCTGGGTTTTTTCTCTTTGTTTATTTACACTATTCAATTTGAAGTGTGTGAAAGTTAACTTAAGGTTCCAGTGTACCTTTTTGTTTGTGTAGGTTTTGACAGTCTGATAGTAGTTGAAGTGTAGTTAACTTTGTCTCTTTAGTATGATTTTTATCTGATTACCAATATGATTTTGGGTGATGCAAGGCCAATTTGCTGTTTTGAGGTGGTTTGGAGCAAAAAAACAACAATAACATATTTACAAGCAGTGCTTGTAACTAGCACATTTCCAGCAGTTAAAGTAAATACTAAAAATTTTGAGTAGACATTTGCATAGTCCACAAAGTCCACCAAGGTACCCCTTACAAAGTATTCATACAATGATAGTTGGACATTCAAGTCCTGTTTTGGAAGATTCTAATCACCAAACTTCCATCATGGAAACCAAGGAACAAATCCTGGCTACTACCACAGAGAAAAAGTCTTCAGATTTTCCTGGAAGATGAGAGCAACAACATAGGATAAAAACTTATTAATTTTAAAAAAATACATTTTAACAACTGATCTCTATTTAGATTCAAATGATCATATAGGCTACTGTAGATTGTGAAAATATTTCATACTTGTGTCAGTTAATCTGAAGTTATCATATTGCTCATGATCAAAATAATTAATTCATGTGAAGATCTATATACTACTGTTTCTCTTTATAAAATACAGATGCCATAAAAAATTTCTTTAAAATTAATTAGGTATTAAAAGTTTTCCTTTAAAAAGAACAGTAACAAGAATGTTTATTTGCACTAGACTTCACATTGCCTCTATGAAAAACTAGAGTGTATAAAAGATTTTAATCGTGACTAAACCTAAGACGAGTATGATATAAAATTTTAAACTTTGTCTACTAGCTCTTCTGGTTTTGATGTGTTTCAACTGAAATGGAAATGTTTATCACCCTGTGGTTTATAATGCTATTTCTAGATTTCTTTGAAACATTTTCAAAAGTCAGTAATCTTTGTAACAATTAAGGTTATTGGAAGGTCATATTTGATAAATTATTAACAGAGGACGAAAACTCATAAAAGTTTAATTTTGTGAAATTGTGGTGGTCATTAATGTTATGTTAACAACTGTTTTTATATATATGTTGTAAATCACCTTTTGCATAACTGTGTTAGACATTTATGTTGATGTTTCATTTTTACTCTTGAACATTTTCATTGGTGTAGGAGATTAGGGTTAATCTCCTTTATGGTAATTTTCAGATGTGCAGCTTATAACCCACATAGGTTGTTATGATTAAAAGTTTTTGTATGTTGTGATTCATACAAGCAGTATTCCTAAAACTAGTTTGTTTACAGGAGAGAATCTTGGCCAGGACGGGAGCGGGCTCGCAGAGATTATAGGGATGGTTATGACCCTCGTCGACGAGAGCGGTATAGTCCTCCACCTCGACATGACATGAGTCCACCAATGAAACGAATGAGGAGAGAATGGTGAGGATTCTCGTGTTAAGTTCAAGGTTTGTTTAATGATGTAAACTTGAAAGACTTGAGTTTGGTTAGACCTTTTGAAATTCTGAAGTCAGATGCTAGTATAGGGATATATTAATCCACTTTTTTAAGAATTCTTCAGGGCTGGGAGGTTTTAAGAAATAAAAGATTTACCAGTAATAATCTCTGTTATGCTGACAAAAATTGTTTTTGTTAATAAGTAATTCTTCAACTTAAGACAGTTGAGTTGAAGGAAGTTGTAATGATTTTTATTTAAAGAAAAGAGAAAAAACCAGTGAACATAACAGTTTTTTAAAAGAAGTACTCTTTTTTGTTTTTCCTGTGCAATATGTCATAAAAGAACTAATCATATTGCTTTGTCATCAGTTTAACTTAGGACAGTGATGTTCCACTCTTATGATTTATTATTCATACTTACAGTTAACAACTTTAACTGTTCAATAAACTTCAGAGTTTATATTAAAAAAATTCAACTGTCATTAACATTTTCACTACAAAAGAGTCAAATGCATGTCATGATGTTTTATGGTTATAAAAAGTTATTGAAACAGATTTGTTATTCACGTGCATCGATAAAATCAGATTCAAAACATAATTAATAATTCGTATTTTAATATTATATATGTTGTAATTTGTTGATTTTGCTTGTATTACATGGACACTGTATGGTGAGCACAGCACAATATAAATTGACCAATAACACAAGAGGAAATGCTTTGTAATTCATATTTTAATATTATATATGTTGTAATTTATTAATTTTGCATGTATTACATGGCATTTCCTCTTGTGTTATTGGTTAATTTATATTGTACTGTGCTTACCATATAGTGTCCATAGTTTTTAATGAACTAGAAACTCCACTGACAAATTAGGATATAAAACAAAAACTTCTCCTTTTTGATTTCCTGAGATATCAATATTTTTGTCAAATCTACCAGAGTAGCTCCTCTAACAACTCCATTCCTTAGAAAACAATTGTCTGCTCATGTATACTTTTCTTAAAGTGCATGTCTATAACTTATTGAATGTATGTATTCCCATTCACATAAATTTGATGGCCATTTTTCAGTGGCTTGAATTTTTTGAAACCCATGTATAGTTTAGTCATAAAGCTAAAGAAATTTCAATAGTTTTATGTGTACCAGTATAATAATTTTATAGTTTTCTAACAGGGACATCTTTGGAGTCTACAAAAGTTAATTTTTCTTTCATAACATAGTAAGTGCTAGAAATCATTCACTTCTATATCTATATTTTTATTTGTTTTTGTTTTAGGAAAAATAACTAAAATGTAAGTATTTCTGGATAAATATTTATATATACATGCTCATTAGCACTTACACACTTAATATATATATACTACTAAATTCTGACCACGCTGAGAGCATAACTAATATCTAACTAACTTCCTTTTTTTTTAATCAGTCCAGACTTTGTACAGAGTCATATCATCAACATTTTCTTGTTTTTTTTTGTTATTTTAGACAATTCTTGTTGGAACCACCATTATTGTATACAAGCCGATAAATCCTCTCCCACCATGTTCTCGTAGATGGTATCATGATAAGCTGTGTGTGATTTGCCATGTTATTGAATTGCATATGCTCATTTCAAATTGACGATAATGTCTTAGTGTTAGAAACAGTTTAACTGCAAGAGTGGTGGTTTATTGCTTTCTGTTTAGCAGGATTCTACTTCAGCTGCTAACAGTAAAATAAAAATAAAATATTACAACTAGAAATTCTCAGAAGTACTTTTGACCTTTGTGGTCACTATTTAAAAAGGATAGAACAGAACTAATTTATTTCACTCTTTTTTAATCATTGTCACAAATTCAGTCAAACTCACCAAATAGGTATAGAGGTAGGGTAGAGAAATAACATAAAATATAAAGCTTTTACAAAAAACAAAATTTATCTATTTAGGAAGTTTTAGGGTCTGCATAAATTAAATTTTATTACTTTTAGATGAATAAATGTATTTTTAATCTAAATTTGAAAATCATCTTGCACTCTGAGTAGTCACCATTCTGACTGCATATATTCCCAGACAAATTTTTAGAACCGCTTAACAAAATTGAATATTCTGTTGGGGTTTTTTTCAAAAGACTTACAATGATTTCTAAAAACTTAAAAAAATTCTATCAAGATGCACAAAATGTTAAAAAGTTGTAGAAATGTGTGGTGACTTTTGGGTCGTGTGGTAGGAGTAATCTACCAAGATAAAGTAGTTTCATGGAAAATATAGCTGTTCATTCAGGTGGTAGAACTTGAGCATAATCTACAGGTAATCTTAAGATGTAATGCACTGCTTCAGCATCATTACATTTCACAGGCAGTCTCAACTAATACAGAAATAATCTGCACAATTCGTATCGAATATAATTAATGTTTTTGATACCATTCCCATAAATAAAAGACTAAACCCATAATTCAAACTTTTATTTTTTATGCATGATTATGAAAGTCCGTAGTGATCTCTCACCAAATTAGTAAATGCTACTGCTGTAAAAAGATACTTAAAAATTTCTTTCTGCACAAAAAATTTGATTGTGGAGCTTACAATAATCTCAAAATTATTTGATATGCAAATTTTTTTAAGCAGTTACCAAGTAACTGATCTTTGGAGAAATATTTATTTACAGAATTGTTTTCATTATAGTTGTTTAGTATGATTTCTGTTTGCTATCGTCAACATCTCCAGATGTGTTGGCACATTTCATACATTGTGTTTAAAGTGTAATTTTAGTTATTTATTAGAGCTGTGTTATTTTTTTTTTATATTTTTTAACTAATTAATAAGTAATACTTGAAAAAACATGCATATTATATTTAGATGGATATTATCATAAACTGGTACATACATAGTTTTAGTTGTTTAGGCTTAATATTAATGGTTTGTTAAAGTTCTGTATAAGGAAGTTATTTCTGAAGCATCTTATATAATGGTCGTGTCTGATAATGGGTAGACATAAAGTATTTTATAATTAGGGTATATACTTTCAATTTTAGTGTGTGTGTGTTCCTTGTAATGAAAAACAAATACACTGTATATGTCTGTTGTGCATATTTATTGTTGTGACCTTGGAGCTGTGAGAAAGTTATATAAAGTAATATTTACCTAAGTGAGATAGCAGTAGAGCTAAACAAGATGAGAAGAAACTTTTTTTTTCATTAGCTAAGTTAGGTCTCAAATTAACATTAACAAACTTGTAAATTACTGGTTAGTGTTGCAGTTCTGTTGGTAAAACATAGTAGACACTGGATACAAAGTTCTAGGAAATATTACAGAATGAAGACTTGTAAATTGTTGCTGTCCTGTATGTCTGTGGTACATACATTTCAGGTTTTATATTTTAAGGTTCTGTGAGTACAAAAGGCTTCTATGATTGTCATAAAGTAGACTTTCATTTGTTTGTGCCATGTGAAGTTTGTTACTCCTATTTGAACTTCATGGCATACTTAAGCTAAATAATGGGAAGTGAAAGCGATGAAACCACAGCTTCAACTAGATTTGCTGGTTACCAAGTCAGTTAGAAACATATGCTTCAACTTTTGCCAACAGCTTGATAACAAGTATTGCACCCAAGTGGTTACTCACTGGAGTTAATAATAAAATAGAAAACATCCAAACTTCTTTTTTTTCTTTCCTTTCCTATATTAATCTTAATTTGGTCATAATTAACACACGTTAGGCTTATAGACTTCTAAATGCTTCATAAATTTTCTGTGTTTAAACTGTAACTTACAAAAAACAAAACCTCTTAATAAAGGATGGTCATGAGCTGTGGGATGTAATAGACTGTGTTGATTCAAGTATTACAAGTTACCACCCAAATGGAGCATCTTTCAATAGTTGATATAAAAGCTAACAGTTAGGTAAAATGAGTTTTGGTACATGAGAATATTTGAAAACATGAAGCAGAAGACTTACTGTTATTTATTAACATTAAATGCATTAAATAATTATTTTTGACATGGTAAGGTTAATTTTAGTAAAGAATAATGCTTTGCCAGAACTACTCCCAAATTTGCTAGCGAGAAAAATAACTAGCAACCGTTTGATTTTGATTTTCAAAAGTAAATTGAAAATAACTATGGCAATTCCTCTTTTTTCCTTTTTCTTACCTTTTTCATCTTAAGTTGTCCAAGAGAAAACTGATATGTTAGTCTTACTGATATTACCTTTTTAATTAAGTGTAGTTTTTAGGCTTTACAAATTATGAGTAAATAAATGTAAGTTTTATTCACATACCTTTTGGATATAAACTGTTATTGTAGTTGATCGTAATATTAAAATCAACTTGTTTTTAGGTGAATTACGATGTTAAACTTGCCATTTTGTGTTGCTAACCTTGTTGTTGTTGTAAAAGCTAAATGCTGTTACAGTTTCAGTTTGTAAAAGTAAAATCTGTTTCTGTCTTTTTAAAATTAGAACTGTTTAAATCATTATTTCTGAAGTTGATATTTATTTTTTGTAGGAAACTTGTTTGTTTTTAACTTTTTATGCAGGAAGTATGATGAGGGCAGTTGAATGATATTTTTCATTAACATCCAAACTAATTCTGTAATTCATAATCGATAGAATCATCTTGCGTGTTGAAAAGTTTGTGTGAATAAAACTGATGCTTGAAGAGAAGTCATCAGTTATAATGCCTCTGTAATGTATATCTAGTTACAAGTATCAAACCCATTAATATTTGTTTCATAATCCTATTCTATATTTGGTTTGATTTTTATTATTGCTTCTAGTATTTAAATAGTTTTTAGGTGTTTGTAATAAAATTTTGTTTGAAAGTTGTCAGAAGTCCACTCTGTTGTATATTAGTTGCTTCAAGTTCCTCAGTAATATAATACCTTCTGTATATATACATTAAAACTGTTTAACATATTTCTTTCACTAGGGATGATCCACGAGGCTATGGTGGATATGGTATGGGTTATCCAGGAGGTGTAGGAATGATGGGTGGTCCCCCAGGTGGTGGGTGGGGTGGTGGAATGCCCCCAGAAGATATAGGAATGATGCACGGACAACACGGGTACGGTGGCCACCCTGGACCCCCGAGGTGGGTCAGCCTGCATGCTAAAAGTCAGGGTGGCCCTTTTTTTATATGATGCCTCACCTAATATTGTTACATTCTTGTTTGTATTGAATGTGTTTATTTGCTACATTTTCAGAAATTCGACTAATTTAAAAATAGTTACATATAAATAGAAAGATATTACTCAAGTTTTTATAAATTGTTCAAATATAAGCTTCATAGTGTTATATTGGAAATTTGTTACATAGGTAATTATTTATGTTTTTAACTCAGACTAAAATTAAGTTTTTAATGAAATCAATTTCTTGTATAGAAGTTTGTGTTAATCATTGCAACTTGTTTTTCTACTTCAGTAAAAGAAATGTAATTTTTCCTTGCCGTTTGTCATTAGAGAGTTGTTACTTTGCACATGTGGTAATTTCACAATTATTATTTCCCTGGCTTGTTTAAAAAGACCTATAACACACTGAGTGTTCTAACTACTCAGCTAAAAGGCCAACAGTATAGTGTTTGAAAGAACAGGACACAAAACTAACCCTATTTGTGTCAGTGAGTGCCTTTGAGGAGTCAAATACATATTCACATATCAAATTTTAAAATTTAAATAAAAATAATGCTTTTCAATTTATATTTTACAGTTTTTTCTGTGACAAATCCTTTCTGTTACCTGAAACATTTAATGGCTGCTTTGTATAAAGTTTTAAATATTGTTTGGAGGATAAGTTGCTCTAAGTAAAATTTTTAACATGTTTTAAGCACAAGTGTAATTTGTTTCCAATAACAGAAACTCAAGGAATTTCTACAGTTTTTTTGAGTTAAACTTTTGAACATTGGTTTGTTTACTGTTTATTCTGTTTTATTTGTCATTTACATTTTGTGAATATACTTATATGTGTGTGTGTGTGTATGTATATATATATATATATATATATACACACACACGCACACACACAGGCTCTTCATGAAATTAAGTTGTTTATTTACAAATGTTCAATGAGTCTAACACCATGATCATTGCCTCTTGGTGTGGATACCTCCCAGAAAAGGTTTTGTTCTTTCAGTTTACCTCCTCTGGGATCTAAATGTTCACCTACATGTTTGCTGTGCATGGCAACCCATGAAGGGGGAGGAGAGGATCTTGGTGGTTGAGGGATCAGTGGGCACTGAAATGTAGCTTCTTTATTATGGATACCTCTCTCTGAAAAAATAAATAAAAACGAAAAAATTGAAAAAAAAAAATCAATCATTGGAAAACAACCAAACATGGATAACTGTTGTATAGTCAATATTGCAGTCAGATTCTGCACCTCAGTTTCTGATTATCTATTCCTTATCTGAGAAATCCTTGGGGCAGATGTCTCCATATTTAATTCAAAAGGGATTAGAGATACTTGCTGGCTCTCCAAAGTCAGTAAGGAAGTTGCACTCTGGAGACATTTTGGTAGAAACATCTTCAACATAGCGTACCAAACTCCTCTCGAAATCAAAGGCCATTGGAAATTTACCCATTGAGATTGCATTCCATACAACTTTAAATTCTTCCAAGGGAGTTATAGTTGAGAGGGATTTAAAGAACATTTTTGAATTGGAGATCCTCACTGGTTTCTCCAGCCAAGGTGTTTCTGCAATGCACCAAATCTTCATTTGTAAAGATGGAATTATGGACCCTCCCACTGTTCTGATATTAATGTTAAATCTCCACGACTTCCTGCCACAGGCAAAGCAGGTTATCTGAATTGTAAGATGTGACCTTATATTTCTAACCCTCTCGTATGTTTTCAGTGTCAGTGGTTTGGTCACTTAAAAGCATCATGCTATGGTTCTTTGATATATGCTAGTTGTGGTGGTAAAGACCATGATGCTCATGAGTATAACCTGGAACCAACACTGTGTTTACTATAGTAGCCCACACCCCTCTTACTCTATTTCTTGCCATAGATTGGTAGAAGAGAAAGAGGTGCAATGCTTCAAGACTGTTAATAATATCACCAAACTCCATCTCGGACATATGCTGCTCCATTGGTTCTAATACTGACTGTGCTGTCCAGGCAGCTGCTCAGTGTATCCTTAAAACCTCAATAAGTCTTCCATGGTATCCTCATCCTTAGTGAAAATCTACCTGCCACGTGACAAGAAAAGCTCAAAAACAGGCATGGAATACCTTTCCTAGGTATCCAAGATTTTTAAATTTCATTGCATTGTAGTGGGCTCATGCACATGCTCGGCAGGTCAGAAGTCAAAACCAAAAGGAATCTTGGATGAAATGCACCTTTAACATATCTTCTACCACCAGTTCCAAAATAATGTGTGATAAAATTCGAGAGGTTAGTGGCCAGGAAGTTGCTGATGCCCAGAGCATCACCACTACTCTCGGTGAAAGCTTATCTCATGCATTTAGCACTTCTGCTTCATCCCCCATCTTCTTAGCTTTCAAAACACGGGCAGAATGATCACCCCCTTACACTGGTGGAACTTTAACTTGCTCTTCATTGGTCTGTTAGTACATCAGTCAAACGTGATAATATTCACAACAAGATGTTGTGCTATTTCACTCTGCTGCCTTTGTTGCTGTTCTTCTGGTTGTTTTTAACCAGATCTGGCAAGAGAATGTTTTTCCTGGTGTTTGGCACTGTGCTACTGTAGTCCATGTTCTTAAACCTGGGAAGGATCCCAAGATTCCTTTGAACTACCATCCAGTTGCTTTGACGTGCTATATCTGTAAGATCTTAGAGAGGATGGTTAGTGCTTGTCTTTTGTAGTTCCTTGGATCAAACAACCTCCTTTCACACCCATTTAGTGTAAATTCTGAAGACAGCACTCCACCATGAACCACCTTATTTGACTTGAAACATCAATCAGGGGAACCTTTCTCAAGTGATGACATCTTGTTTCTGTAATTTGTGACCTTGAGAATGCTTATGATACAACGTGAAGATATGGCATCTTATAAGACCTCCACTCTTATTCGTTTTATCAAACATTTTTAAGGAACTGGCGATTCTAGGTCTATATGGGTTCAACACAATCCCATTCTTTTCTACAGGAACTTGTAGTCAGTGGCAGATACAAACTGCCCTCAATCATTTACTGAAGTGGACCACAGCAAATGGTTTTAACCTTTTTCTCTCCAATACTGTTTGCATGCACTTTTGCCATCAATGGGGTAGTTACCCTGATCCTGAACTTTGTATTGGTGAATTTGTACTTTCTGTGGTCCCTGAGACAAAGTTCTTGGGACTTATCTTTGACTGTAAGCTGACCTCCTTTATTCCACACGTCAACCAACTATATGTCAAATGTATAAGGGCACTGAATATTCTATTTGTTCTCTATTCTTTCTCTTGGGGATGCAGATCAGTGTTCCATGCTAAAAATCTATTGTTCTCTTATTTGATCAAAACTGGACTATGAATCTCTGGTCTATGGCTGTGCCAGTACTTCAGCCTCAAATGTTGGACCCTGTTCACCATTAGAGGCTTTGGTTGTGTACAGAGGCATTCTGCACTTCTCCATGTCAGAGTTTGTACATGGAGTCCCATGAACCCCCTGTGTACTTTTGTCATTTGCAACTGTCTTTAATGTATTCTTCAAAACTTCAGTCTTTATCACAGCATTCCACACAGGGTGATGTTTCCTTCTTTGGTGAGCCACACTTTTTCATAATAAACAGTCTGTCATTGTTCCTTTTTCGTCTTTGTATCCAGGTGCAGTTGGATGAATTTGGTCTATCTTTGGATGACATTGTGGTATTCACAGATCAGCCCATCAGATCAGGGATAATTACTATCCCCAAATGTGACTTCTTTGAGTCATCTGAAGAAAATAGATACTCCTAATTGGAAGTATTGCCTTCTACTTGCTGAACATCTTTTGAACCATTCTCATTTATATAGATAGCTCAGAATCAAGTGACTGTTTTGACTCTGCCATGGTTTGGTGTGATTTGATTGTTGCGCACAGAATCTCCCATACAGTTTCTGTATTCACTGCTAAATTGTATGCCATTTCTCTTGCCCTGGATCACGTAGAATCTATGCAATACACTAATTGTACTACTTATACCAATTCACTTAGCTCTCTGTTTGCACTGGAATTGCATCACATCAGTTCTCATTAATATTCAAAATCAACTGGCCCATTTCTATCTATTATTTACTTCTGTCCATTTTTTGTGGATACTAGGCAATGTTGGAATGAGCTTGTTGACATTATAGCTAAGTCAGTCTGCTCTGGTACTATCACCACAATACCTGTTCCATACATGGACTATGCTCCTGTATTCAAGGCTTGGCTTCATGCCAGTTGGCAGTCAACTTGGAGTGAGTAACATGATAATAAGCTTTTCCAAATCAAACCTTCTATTACTTTTTGGTCATCTTGCTTCCTTATGGATCAGAAGGAGGAAGTTGTTCTGGCTAGACTATGCATCAGTCACAGATTTTAACTCGCCGCTTTCTTTTATTTAGTACTGATGCACCAATTTGTGGTCAATGTGACACTCAAGTCACAATAGCACACATTTTACTGTCATGCTGTTGTTATGAATAAGAGCAATGGCACCATTTTTAAACATATATTTACGGTGGGTTCACACTTGACATTGGTCAGTGTCATTGGTGAGGGTGATAATGTCCACCTCAGTTGTGTTTTTAAATTTTTAAGGGCCATTGCTCCTTTTAACTCTATGTAAGATTTTATTCCAAGGATTGGACTGTGTTCTATTTCAGCATGATTCCTTTTTACATGCTTTACTGATTTTACTTTTTACCAGCTGTTTGACACAGAAAGCCCAGTTGCTTTGTGCCAATAAACACCAACCAACCAACCAATCATGATCAATGAGTGTGTGATGTGCACGCTTAATATCTATATTGGGGAAGAGAAACTATAACCTGCTTCATATTTGGATGTATGTAAGCTGTACTATGAACTTTGATCATACCTAAGTTTGTGTAAAATTTACAACTTGATTTGATATGGTGTGATAAAACTGGTATTTTTGGTTTTGGGCTGACTAGAGATGAACCTGGTGCAACACAGCCACCTATGATGACATTCAAACAGTTTTTAGCAGCCCAGGATGATAACATTGGTGATCAGGAAGCCATTAAGAAGTATAATGAGTACAAACTTGACTTCAAGAGACAACAGATTAATGAATTTTTTATCAGCCACAAAGAAGAGGAATGGTGAGCTTTTGTTATTTAGTAAAATTTCCAAATTATTGAAAACTATTTTATTGATCAACTTATATTTCTCTTGACCTGAACGGTTGTTTTAGCTTAAAAGCAGAAGAATTTGAACAAATTATTTCTTCTATGTTTCTAAACTAAAAGATATCTTTGTTTGCTTTTCTAATTATGTGGGTTTCAGTTTTTCTTGTGAAATAGTATATTATTTTATAGCAACTAAATATTTTTAATTCTTCATATTGTATGCAAACTGAAACATTTTTTTTTCTTAAAACTTTTATTGGATCTTCTTATACCCTCGAATAAAAATTTGGAAGTACATGTCTCACACAAACATTTCAGGTAGCTTTTCTGAGGTACTGATTCATGGTTTAAATATTTTCTCATACTATTACAGTTATATATTTAATTTTCAAGTTGAATGAGCATATGTAATACAGCTACAATGTGATTGTTAACCACGGTAATGATGAACTGTAAAAGCAGATTATACAATTAAAAGAAAGTACAACATAACATTGAGTGTATTTAATGTTTTAGTTTTACATTGTTGTTTATCAAATACAACAAAGTAAAATAATTTGGTATTAATGAGAAACAAATATTTTACTGTTTTTTAAGCAAAATCGTAAGTTACTTCAGGAGTAAAGTTAAAAATAAAAACACAGTACAAGTTATTAAAATGAAACTTTCCAACAATAATGACATAAGGTAGCTGTCTTATCAGTTTTTAATTTTATTTTTTCAGTATGCTAATTATGTAGCTACAGGCTAAAATACGTATACTGTTACATGAAGAATTATGTAAAGTAGTACTTTTTTCAAAATAGATCTGTACAGTGTATTTCAAAAAATCTAGATATATATATTGAAGGTTAAAACTCCCATATATTGTTTTGTAAAATACACAAAAAATATATTTTCCTTTGTACTGAAAATTTGATGATTTTAATGTTTTGACACTTGTAATTCAATATAAAAGCTTGCATCAAACATTCAGTGCAGTAGGGTATATAATTTAGTGTACATCACACATCAGAGACTATATGAGTTACATGGGTATCAGTTTGTAGAAAATACATAAGTAATGTACTTCAAACTGAAGCAACATTTTTTTAGCAGCTTGTTATGCATTTATAGAATATGTACATTTTGTACTACCATTGACACTTGTATGCAATCCCAGGAACATATTTCACTCAAGGAAAGTGGCAGAAAATTTTTGTTGGTTGTGGTTACTTCACTTGCTTTACATTATATTATTTGTATAATTTATAGGTGATAAAAGTAATGTTTTTTATTATAGTGTGGTAAATTATAGCATTACAAGAAAATGTATATTTAGGTTTAACACTTATGTTATGATTTTTTTTATTTGAATAATTATAAAACCAAGAGTGAAATGAGCTTTATTAGTATGCATTTTACTTTCTTTTTTGATGAATTTTAATAGTCTTAGAATAACTACGTTGAAGTTCACTTGACTTTTATACTTAAAAAAAAATAAAAAAATTGAGGTCATAAAAATGAAATTTTGTTCAGTTGTTTTCATTGTTTTTAATATTCCTTGCCTTATGTAAGTAAATATAAAATTTAGAGGTCTGTATTGTTTTATTAAATTTCTGTATGAGAAGTCAGGAAAGATGTGTGAAATTATAATGCTGTTCTATCACACTTTGCAATAAATCATGACAGATGGAAGTGTTACCTTAGCATTTGATTTGGTTATTGTTTATGAAACTGAGAATGTACCAGTAATTGATAGTTTATTTAGAAATACTTAAACCTTTTTTCAAAACCACACCTTTGTTGCTGGTAGAGGATGTCTGTTGCAGAGGTCTTATATTGGATCCCTTTAAGCTGGTCATGAGATTTTTACCTAATTTTGAGGAAAGGCTTTTGATCTTTCAACAGTACCATAAAATTTTCTCAGTCTAGTATGAAGTTTCAATTTTTGTGTACTTTAAATAAGCAAGCCAAACAAATTTTTTTTCCTGTTTATGATAAATGAGAGGTTAAATGGCATCTGAATGATAGGAATAATCTTTTAGAAAGTTTCACATGCTTTATTAACAACAGAATAAAACAATTTGCTGTTGAACATCTGACATTCCGTGAACCCAAAAACCTCTGTCTGAAACTTATAAACATTAATTTGCTAATATTGTATTCTTTTTTCTTGTTGTCAGATAAATTCATGAAAAGTGTTTTGGTCATCAGAGTTCTGAAGAAGTAATATATAAGTTTAAAATGGTTAAAAAGATTGCAAGAATCATGTTTTCTTTATTTTGCATTTTGTATACTTTTCTAAACTATGTAAAAAATAATAAATTTAATTAATTTAATATGATATTAACTGTGTAAATAGTTATTATAGAGGTCAGCACTAGTGGGTGTGTTACATGATTATGAAGCTATAAAGAGGACATATATTTTAGTTTAATCATACCCAGTACTTTACTGTTGAAGTTTAATCACTCAACACTAGTGCTGACTTTTTTTATTGACAACTTAAATGTCTCTCTTCCTCTGAGCAGCAGGTCTGCCCTGACTCTAGCTCACTCCTGATATTACCGTACTGAGACTACAGCGACAAGCATGTTTTTGAAAGTTTGTTCTACAACAAAACTTCTGGTTTATTGGCCCATCCATTTGATCGAAAAATGCTACTGATTGAACCAATATTAGTTAGGGATGCTGCGCACAACGCAGTAGTTAGTTTTAAAAGTAGTAGGTTAGCTGTAGGTTCAGTCCCAAACAAAGGGTTTCCATAATGTGAATCAGTCTGGAGATGATTGATCTCCCGTACGACATTCAACCCGCAAAGGTGAGAAAGTAGCACTACTTTTGGCAGAAAACCATAACAAACAATGAATGTCAGCTTTAAAGGATATTTTGGTGTATTTACTAAATATTGTATTTAATTGTAAGCTACTAAATTTTTTAGAATAAATATTTTGAATTAAAGAGTATCGAGTAATATTGACAATGCAGTTATGATTCAGATTTACATGTGTGTGTGTGTGTGTGTGTGTATGTATGTATGTGAGCGTGTTTAATTCCATCCATTAATGATGAACTAATTGAGATCACTTTGCATTCCTTGTGAGCATGTTAAATAAGTATTTTATTGACACAAAATGTTCACTTTAAGCTTTTAAAACCAAAATATAATTCTTAAAAAATAATACAGGTATGTGAGGGAAAATGGAGCAGATCATTGGTAACACATTTCTCAAAGTAACTGATGCTAAGTGTTCCTTGTAAATTATGCTTTTTTTACTTTTTTTCTGCATCTGTTCATCACTATTCAGGTTTAAGTCTAAATATCATCCTGAAGAATGGGGTAAAAGACGAGCAGATCAGTTATCTGCACTGAAACGGCGTTTGGATGTCTTTAAAGAGCTTTTTCAAAAAGGATGGGTTGATGCTGTTAGTATAGATGTAGAAAAGTCTGATCAGATAATACGTTTACTTGATGCAGGTAAAGACCCAGTTTTAATTTTAACTTATGTTTAAGATTTTAAAGATATTCCTCTGAGTTATTTTGCTTAAAAGAATATTTTGGACCAAGGCCAAGTTTTAGTGTTTTAACCTTGGTAAAAAGTTTTAGTAGTTGAAAGAAATAATGTTAAAAATTTTAATTTGAGGAAGAATTAACATTGAAAAAATTCTGAAAAATAATATTAACACTAATATGGAACAAAATCTTCATTTATATTCACAGCTATTTGTCTGAAATAAAACTATCTGAAACAAACATACATTGTACATTAGCCTGATAATCATTGAATATTTTTATGTTTGAAGTAGCTGCTATTGGTAAATTTACAATAAGCAATATTGAAATAAGATTTTACACATGCATATCAACAAAATACAATCACTACTAATTTTGTCATGCACTGGCCAGCTTTACTTGTAAACCATTATAAAAAGTTTTAATTACGATTACCTGTGTACTCCTTTTGGAAGTTTTATTAAGTTTTTTGTAGCTTTGTGCTTAGTACCAAACAACAGCATTGGTGAAACTTGTTATTTTTAGTATTATATAAAATCTCAAACCAGATGTAATTGTGTTTTTAGTATTTCAAAGGAGTTGGTCATTTATAAATCTTTTATACAGTTTTGGATGCTAATTGAGATGTATTGATTTTCTATGAAAACAAATGCACAATTTTCTTAACTAAGTTTTTAATAATTCAGTTGTCTGTTTCTTAGTTGTGATCAAGCTTGAGGGAGGTTCTGACAATGACTTGAAGGTTTTGGATGAACCTTATGAAGAAGAAGATAAACCCAAAGAACCAGAGCCTTTTATTTTGGGTGACAGGTAAGGATAAGCTTTCATTTTATAGTTTAAAATAATATTTGAACGTTTCTCTTTTCATGTGTGAGGCAGGCAACACTTCTAGTATGTGTATAAGTACGGTTTGTATATGAAACTATTAAAGAAGCTTTTATTTATATATTGTTACAGTGATATTAAAGAAGAGAAAGAAAAAGAAGAAAAGGATATTTCTAAGGTATGAGAACTATAGTCACATTTTTATATTTCATCAGTGATGGTGTTAAATGACCATCCATCTTGCTTCAGACTAAAGATTAATATTTAAAGCAAGTTTTGACATTGGATTTTATTACTAATAGAAAATAGTATCTTAAACAGTTATGCTGTTTTTGTTCCATAAGTTATTATTGGAAAGTACGTTTTTTAGTGTGGGATAGTGATTCATATATATAGGGGTAATTAACTTCATCCATCTTTATTTTGTGAACAGTGATTATATTGTGAACTTATTTCACCTAGTAGTTCTTTATCAACTGTCCTTATGTAATCTTGGGCATTAATGTTTGAATAATCAACAGCTCGTGAAATTATTTAGAAATATTTGCTTCATATAGAATGGTGTTTTAACAAGTTGTTAGTACATGAAATAAATTGAGAAATGTATATATATGTATATGTATATAAACTATTGTTCCAAATGAGTTTAGGAGACCCACTATATAAACAAAATTGTTGATTAATGTAGTAAATTTAACTTTATCAAGTTTCATTTATGTTGTTTAATATTCATTAAAGCAATTGGATACGTTAAGCATTACTATCTCACTTTGAAGGTAATAATTTCCTACGAATTTTCACACGTTTGAGTTAAATGACAATTGACCTTTGTGTTAGCTGTCCAACATAGTAAAAAAAAAACTAAGATGTTTACAGCCATTACAGATGATCATCTCATCTGAACAGAAAGAACTACAGAAAAAAGCTAAGGAATATCTGAAGAACAAGCAGAAGAAGAGAACAGATGTAAGCAGAGCTTCTTATTTTTGTTGTGAAGTATTAGCTTGTATGAGAAAATATTGTAAAGTTTGTTATTATACCCAATATTGAAAGATGGTAACTGCTTGTTAGTATTGTTAAGTAACTTGTTAAACACTTAAATCAGTAAAACAAATATTTCAACAGTGTGAAACAAGAAATATATGATGACCTCTTAATAAAAAAAAGTCAAAATAAATGATAATAATAAAGATCTTAATGACTTGTGTTACTGTAGTTGGCTCTTGGGGGTGGTAAAGTGTGCTGATTATTTTGTCAGAAATTTTAAACTTGTAAATAAAAAATTAGATTTATTGCTGATGTAATAAACAGTTTTTCTCACAGTATTTATTTTTTATGTGTAACTTCATTTCTGGGGAACAGTTAAATTATTAATATCTAGGTGAATGTTTGTTACATATGGGAGAAGTTTTGAATACTATTAAAACTGGGTTTTATCATCATCCTCAGGAAAAGAAAAGGAAACGGTCACTTGACTCTTACAGTTTTGATGAAGATGAGGAAGATAGCAGTGAAGAAACAGGAACTGAATCAGAACCAGCCCCACCAGGTTTGTTTGGTTGTTTTACTTTTGTAGTACAACAATTGAAATGATTGTAATGTCTCTTTCATATTTTATTTTCATAACTATTTTTTATGTTAATGTGGAAACCTTAAATCAGTAATATAACTTTTATTATTAACATTACTTTTAACATAAGTTTTAAAAACAAACATACTAGCTTGAACAGTTAGGGTTTTTTAAAATCCTCTGTTTCATGCCAGGTCTTGAAGATGAAACTGGTGCAGAAGAGGGAGACACCAAGGCTAAACCAAAGAAGAAGAAAGCAAAAAAAAAAGTAGGTCCCAAATACAGTTCTGAGAGCAGTTTAAGTAAAGATGAGTGTGAAGATGAGTTGGAAGAGAATGAAAAAAGAGTGGAAACTCCAGGTGACAAACAGGGTAGTCCTGAAACAGAACAAATTGAGGATAACCAAGATAACGATAAAAACGAAGATGGAAGTTTAAATGAAGGTAAATTCTTCAGTTGGACGACAGAGATAAAGCATAAGCTTATGATTGTAGGCTGTGTTAAATTTCTTTTGCTTGTCATTCAGATTTTTATTGTACAGTAAAATGCAGGCTATCAGTATAATATTGAAGGTATTTTTTCTATAACATTAATATTTTCTTGACTCAGTTAATATTCTAAAATGTTAAAACTATTCTAAAACCTTGTGAGTTTAAAACAAAGAACATGCCATAATATGTCACCCACACTATATCTGTCATATCCAGTGCAAACAATGTTGCCTTTTACTCAGTACTAGAGTATCAGGTTGGCTGTGGAACAATAAACACAGTAGTGGTCTAGATTATAGTTATGTCATCAGTTGCATGAACAACAGCTGTTATTGTGTGAACTGCATTAAGTTAGTGGAGTGTATTATCATTTTTGTCATTTACAGTCATCGTCATTAATTTTATTTCAAACACTAATTACTTCCTAATGTTGGTATTATTATTGTTATTACTGTTTAACAGCCAAGTCAACAAATTAATATTCTTTTCTCAGGATGGGTCAGACAACCACGGTGCCAACTAGAGAAAACTTTTTTACTTCTAAGAATTTGTGAGTGAAACCAAAGAGTAATTTATATAAATATGTCAGTCACACATTGAGTTTCCCATAAAGTAACTAGCAGCATGAGAAAAATTAATGTACTAAAGTGCTAATTAATAGTCAGGCTTATCAGGCTGACTGCACTACAACAGGAACAGTGGAGGTAAAGGTGTTATCAGTTGCATGAACAATAACTACTGTTGTGTTAACTAGGAAGGAAAAGAAGGAAATTTTGTAATTGGATATCAAGCTTATAGAAGCAAAAAAATGATTTAAGCCTTAAAAAAGGGGCTTCAGTCAATAGATGTGTGGAAGTTGAACTCCAAAATAATATTTTCTTTTTCAAGTTATTTTACACAACCTTGAATTTTTTGAAGATTGTGTTCAGAGATGTAAGAATATATGGTAAAGGCTGATTAGAATATTTCAATGGGATTCATAAATTATTTCAAAATTGTATGGATATATTTGCAGACAGAAACACACCTGAATTGAAGTGTTTTTGTTGTTGTTTTTTTATTCAAGTAAACAAGGTATGGTCAGAGGATATTTTAAAAATTTATAACTCAAAAAGTAGTTGAAAACCATCCTGATTTTTTTTTGTAGGTCATATTCAGAGATGTAAGGATATACGGTAAATATCTGAAAATGCTGAATAATTAGTGTTATGGTCAAACTGTGGCCTGATCCAAGGATTTTTAGCTAAATCATAAAAAGTTGCATGCAGCTAAATTTTTTTACAGGAGATCTAACAGACTTTTAATTACAACAATTGCTGATTTATGAACTGATATATTATAGGAAAGTAGAAAACAAAATTCAGCTTTGTATCATAATAAGTCTTAGAAACATAGACCATTTTTGAATTCTTTGAGATTAATGCAGTCAGTGTTGCAAATTGTAATCTTCTACCACCATTACTCTTGCAGCTAAAGTTGCCTGAAAATGTATTTGCCAAAAATTTAAAAAAAAATTAAATTTTAGAGGGCTATAAATCAGAAACTATTAGATACTGATCTAATCTGTGGTGATTTTTCATTACATTGGTAGATGAGCAAGTGATTTTTTTCAAGGCATTCTGAGGGAGTCACCTGAAAAGTTTTCCAAAATATGGATGATTTGACATGGAATGATCCATTGGTATTATTGTTTACCATTGTGAAAAGTTACTTGTGTTGTGAATTATTGGTTTTCTTTATATTGTACTCCTATTAAATTAAACAAAGTGACATTATTTTACTACACATGTGAGAGAGAATACATTGTAGGAATATTATTTTAATTGAGTGATAATGTCTTGCATACATTGTACCTTTATTTGAAATGAAAAACTTATTAGCCAAGGTGAAGTTTGTAAATAGGTAAACAATTTAAATAGTGTATTGGAGCATGTATTTAACATTAGTAGGGCATGCTGTATGTACTCTGAAATCTGTGGAATATTAAAGGTAATGTTTTTTATTGTGGTAGATATCTCTGTGGTATATGATTTTTCATTATATTTTGAAATTTGTACCTCATAGTTGTAAACATTGTTAACTGAGTCATGAGCAAGATAGATAATATTAGAATGTGAAGATGTGTGATATTTATACAGAAGAAGAGGAGAAGAAACCTGAAGATGAAGTGAAATGCAAAAAAGATGAACCACCAAAGGATGATGGACTTTCAAAACCAAGACCACTTCATAAAACTTGTTCCATTTTTCTTAGAAACTTGGCTCCAACAATAACGAAGCAAGAAGTAGAAGCTGTGAGTGGCATATTGCTTAAAATCTACTCTTTTTTTCTCTTTTTTTTCTAACTATTTGCAAGCATTGCATAATTATTCAAACATAGTAAGTTAAATTACTGATTTTTATTCAAGAATTCTGCTTAATGAGAGTTATATGATGTTGCTTCTTGTTGTAGTAATAAATACAGAACAAATGAAAAGATGTTTGCTATTGATTTTTGATGAACTTGTCGCTACTGTGCTTAAACTGTAGAGAATAAAAAATGAAAACCACAGCCAAGGAAACGGGCTTGGAGAAATCAGGACTAGGAACATGGACCCTGTGGTCCACTCTCCTTGGAGAGGAAGTAATTATGACTCTCTTAAGGTAGCCAAATGCCTCATTATCTAATTAGGGACGCACATGGAAGGATTAACAAGATTCCCACTGTCCCTATTTACTATCTAGCAAAACCACAGCCAAGGGAACAGGCTTGGAGAAATCAATAACTGGGGCACTTATAAATATAGTTATTAAATCTTTCTGTTACAAAATCTGGTTGAAATGAGTGTTGAATGATGCTTAGTGTGGTAGTGATGTTTTTATTTTTGCCCTCACTGTTAAGTCAGTATAATGAAATTAAATATTTCATTTCTGTATCACCTCTTTATACTTAAACTATCTACTGATATTAGATAAGTGTGTACATAGTCTGTTGAGTTTTGAGTGGTTTTCTAAACTATTTCTGCATCACATTGCATACATAAATCTGTTGGTTACCAGAGCTTTTAATAAGAAGAAAAAAACAGAGTTACTCAATGTGTAGACAGTATATAAACATGTCAGATAAACACTGACAGAAATTTAAATACTATATTTTTATTTTGAGATTAGGTTTATCTTTTAGCATATTTGTTAACATTGGCCAGTACTTGGTGAACTTACATGTAAGGAGTGAGTATTATCATGAAATGTTTGTGGATAATTTTTGAAACTTCAACTGGTTTTGCAGTCTTATAAATGAAAAGTAAGTCAGGGGTTTGGAAAAGAAGGTAGACTGTGTAGTAAAGGTTAATTTGATTTTAGAAATTGTTAGTTCAATTGGTTAAGTAAGCATATCTCTTACAAACTTTACTATAAAAAATGAATGTTTTACTTAATGACACCAATTTCATTTTGAAAATATATGGCAACATAAAACAGAAGACACACAATATTGATATTTAATAGATAAATTTTATAATAGAACACACTATCAGCCTTTTTCAGTATGGTTCCTGCTTTTTAGTTCATAAATTAACCTTGAGGATAATGTACATCTATATTTAGTTTGGCTGTAAAGTTGCTGACAACTTTGATACACTTTTGTATTCATAGAGTAATTTTTCTATTCTTCATGTCAAGCGATTATTGGAAAATTCTTAAGTAACCGTAGTCTAATCATTCTGTTTTTCTTCTTGGTAATAAATACTATTCATCATATAATTTATCAATGATAAGTAGTAGTGTATTGTATTATTGCTGTGCATAAAAGTGACCATTCCATTTGAAAAGCAGTGCCTCATGTGGCTATCTTCGTTGGCTTTGATTATTATGGGGACTCTTGGGTTCCAGTAAATTTGACTGAACTACTAAAACTACTTCTGTTGTATAGAAAATTTAGTTTTTACTTTTCTCTGATATTACAGGCATATATAGATTTAAAGAGATTTATTTTGACTGATTAGATCTTAAAAGTATCAGTATTGTTCCAAACAGTTTATATAATGAGTATTGTCTTTTCTATTAATATTGTTACAGATGTGCAGAAGGTACCCAGGTTTTCTACGTGTGGCTATTGCAGATCCACAGCCTGATCGGCGTTTCTTTAGGAGGGGGTGGGTAACATTTGAGAGGTCGGTGAATATTAAAGAAATCTGCTGGAATCTCAACAACATTCGGGTTAGTTGAAGCAGTGACTTAGCATTTTAATACAAATTGAACTCTCTAATTTAAAAATTTTTGTTTTGCCTTAAGCAATGTAATGTATTCTAAAATGAAATCATTTATGATTTTAGTTTTGAAATTGGTTTACTTACTAATAATACAAGAATAAATGTAATAATTACTTGATATTTACCTTCTGATATTTGTTGTGGACTTTACAAAAGAAACATTTATAAACTATTAACAGCTTCGTGACTGTGAATTGGGAGCTATTGTTAACCGAGATCTAAGTAGAAGGATTCGTTCTGTGAATGGAATAGCTTCTCATAAGCAAGTGGTTCGATCAGACATCAAGCTGGCTGCCAGGATCATCCAGAACTTGGATAGTCAGAGAAACTTATGGGATGAAGGGGAACTGAAAGAAGAGCCTGAAAAGCCAGTCTGTATTACATGTTTATTTCAATATCCATAATTGTTACGTATGTAAGTGAAATAAAATCGGTGGTTTAAAGTTTAACTGATAAACTGCTAAGTAATAACATAAAAGAAATAAATGGTCTGTAAGATTAATATGTCATGTTTTAAATATTTCTGCAAAGAATGCATTTTGTTAATATTCCCCATGTCTTTTTCTTATTCGTATAATGGAGATGTATGACTATATTGTATGAAACTTAAAAACTTTAAATGGTATCTAATATATGTTTTAAAATATTTTTATAATTTCATTCAGTTTTTCTTATTTGTTAAGTTTATAAATTTTCCCAAAAAACATTTTCATTTGGAATTTCAATTTTTATTTGATCGGAAAGTGTCATTTCAGTTTTTTTTTGTTTTGTTTTTTTAATTCATGAATTTGTGCTAGTACTTTGCAGTTTAGTACACATTTTACTTGCAACTATAAATTATACAAAGCAACACCAAAAAAACTGAAAAGATTGATCTGTTATGTTAGATCATGTCTTTCACATGTCACAATTGGCAACTTTGTTTGACTAGGCATCATGATTTTTGCCATTAGTGTTCTGTAGAGTAAAACCAATTTATATTCAATAAACATGATTTGTTAATAATGAGTTAATAAATAATGTTAATTATTTAACATATTGTGACATGGACAAAATGTGTGTTAAATAATGCCAAAGTATTCTAAATTTCTGATTAAATATTTATGAAATGGAATCATAATTTTTTTTATTTTACTTAATTTTCAAAGTTTGCACTTAATACCTGAAAGGGACTCTCTACATGTAATAGGGTTAACAAGGTTCTAATTTGTATACTTCTAATGCATGTTGATTAACCCTTTTGCTATAAGCATAATGCTTTTGTCTACATGACATGAGATTTTACTGAGTTACAATCAAACTTTAATTAAACTATTTTCTTGTCATTGGTATATAAATAAGGTTTGCATAACTATATAGATAGTAAGTTATATTTTATAAGTTTTAAGTTCTTTTGTTTATAAGGCAATAGTTTTTTTAAAACTATAATTTGACATTTGCTGTCTTGGCATCCACTCTTCTCCAGTTTATTTACCATAAGTTTGACATTGAATTACTTGGGTAAAACGTTATTTGCACAGCCTTCAGTCTTATTTGGTTACAGAAATTGCCAATAGTTCTTTCTGATGTTCAGTACTATGTTATTTATAAAATAAAAATAAAAAACTTATCCATCATGTGGCATATTATATTACATTGTTTTTTGTAAAGAGAACTGCCAGTTTTATTTTCAGTTCAAGCTTGATTCCCACCGAAATATCAATAAGCTTAGATGAAGTTTTAGTGGCTCTTGTTGCATAGGTAAAATGCCAGAAAATTGTGATAGTTATGGGATGCTTTCTGCTTTTTGTATGTTGTTATTCAATGTAGTAGTACCATTAGTATAAAAAGTAGGGGTAAATGTCATTGACAGTTGACAGCAAAAAAACCTTAGGTAAATTCCTTTTTCTTGCGTTTGATATATATTCTGTATTTATTATTATAAAATTAACTACAGTGTGAAAGTAGAAAATATTTTTATGTTAGTTATGTTTAAGTTAGGTGAAATTAATGTGATTAAACATTTTTATGAGTCACACTCACTAGTAACTTGTACATAACATTATGTAACAAAATTTTTACTCTTTTCTTGTTCCTGGACAGAAAGTGTTATTTTCCAATTGCTTATGCCTAAAGTAAATGGAAAAGACCAAGTTTTCAAACTTTGCTTTTGTGACGTGGGAGCGTGTGACGAAAACGTGATGGGAGACTGTATTTGGGGGCTGATATGTGAAAGTGATTAACATTACATTTGCAAATTTCAAAAAACTTCTTACTTCTAAACATTTTTGTATAGATACATGTAAATTTTGATTCACATGTTGTTTTATTTAGACCTTATGTAAATGAAAGTGCAGATTTGCCCGTTTTTTACATAGAAAATAGGTTAATATTTAGATTTCATTATCCAGGTCACAAAAGCAAATTTTGAAGGTAATAATGACCATTTTCTGTACTTTTACAACATAAGCAATTAAGAAATAACACATACTATCTTGGAACAAAATTTTGTGTTACATAGTGTTATTTAATAGCATAAAGAGAGCTACATGTTCACTAGGCAGGAATAACAGTTAGGCCTCAAATGGTAAGAAAACAAAATTTATTATAAATAGATGTGTTAAGTTTAAAACTGTTTAGTAGTTTCATGTTACAATTTGAAGTCATTCTGGAAAGAAAAAAAGGATAAATTAGATTTATTTTCGTTTGTTCTTTTCTTGGTGGTTGCAAGTTCAGTCAAATTAATCAGCCTTGTATAAAAGTGTGGTAGAGAATATAACAGATTATTTTAAATTAAGGAAAGAGAAACATATGTATTTAGGTTTTAGGGATTATGCAAATAAAGTACAAGATTTTTGAGACAAAGAGAAGTATTTTTAATCTTAATGTGGAAATCACTTGACACTTGGGGTAGTGTATTGAAATACTATATATATTCACCTGTAAATTTTTAGCAAAAGTATTTCATTAAAAACCTGATTTTTGGTGTGCAAAAGTCTTGTACCATTTACTAACAGTCTATTGAATACTATGAAAATATACAAAGTATATTGAAAATTATAGTGTGAAAACAAAAATGAGTATAATATACTTATAAAGTTCATTGATCTGTCTTCATAGCATGAGAATTAAACCTAAAGCTTACTGCTCACCATGACTTTCTTTTATTGGTATACAACTTTTATTTCTGTGCTTAAGAGCTCTGTTAGTTAAGTTAGTATCCTTGCCCTAATGTTAAATATATTAAATTTTGTGCTTTCTAGTAATATGAATTTTAAATGTTTTTTTTTTATATTTCATACAATTATGTTGCTGCTGTTTGGTATTTTTACCAAGTCATTTTTCTCTGGTACGTGACTGTACACACACACACACATATATATATATATATACCATTTCTATATCGTCGTTGCAGACATTTGGTCTTGCATCCAAAAACCCATTGCTAAAGAACATCACAGACTACTTGATAGAAGAAGCAAGTGCTGAAGAAGAAGAACTTTTAGGAACATGTGGACAAGATGAGAGGCGTGATCAGGAGGAAGGAGGTTCTACATTGGAGAGAGATGACACGTTGATCAAGGTGAAACAGCCTGTGTAATGTAACCATAAATATAGGCTTAAGTAAAACTGGAGGCGTGTAGCCTACTAACAAGCATTAGGCGTAACTGTTTAATTGACTGCAGGGTAAAATTTGTACTGGTGTTAACTATAGGTTAGGTGCAAATAAGTTAAAACAAGAGTGGTCAGAATAGCTCTTTCTGTTTGTGATGGAATACTTCCTACCATATAGTTTATCTTATGACAGTTATACCTTCATTGTAAGCACAAGGTTGGTTCCATGTGGACATCCTTTTCTATTCATGTCATTAAGTTTTTCCAAGTTACATTAAGAATGTGGTTAATACTACAAATTTTAATAAGATACGTTTTAAGTTTGTAATTTTATAAGGTAATATTTTAAAATCTCCACCCCCTTCTTTTTTAGTTTATATATTATCTCTTTGAGAAGGGCAGAATGTAGTGTAAATTTCTCAGGCAAAGCATAAATTTTAGTCTTAAATATTATTTGGTTACAGAGCCGTAAAATAGAAAATCAGACCACTCTTACTATGCTTGTCCATCATGTCCTTTCTTTCAAAAGTTCCAGTAGTTTTCTCTTGTGTTTAGTATTAATTATTTAAAACCAATAGAAAACCAAAGTTTTAGTCTATCAGGTGAAGTATTATATTACATTTTATATTTTGTTTCCAGTTCAAACTATTCCCATGGGAAACACAGTGATGAGCTTAGCTCACATTTTATCTGCTTTTATCATATAGTTGGAAAACCAGAAAAATTATTTGTTTTTATTTTATTATTATGTATTCCTAGAGAACTATTTAATTTAATAAAAATTTATTGTGGTTGTATTATTGATGTAAAAAAAAAAATTGTTTTGTCAATGGCAAAAAAAGAACCAACTAAGCATTACATTTCTTGTTTTTCATTTGTATTCTTTACTTTATCTAACATAAACTGAAAAGTTTGTAAGTTTAATATTTTAGTTATTCTAATAATAAGAAATAAAGAAGAAAAATGTTTTTTCACAAGGCAGACTTGTGTTATTTGATAGGGTAATGTGAGCTACTTGTTTGCCAAGTTATTTACAACTTGCATGGTAGGAATATTAGTTTAAAGAATAGTTAAAAGAAATTTTAACTGATGTATATATTGTTTGAGTTTTATACCACTTAGGATAAACATTTGTAGTTTCATGTTACAATTTGAGGTTATTCTATAAAGAAAAATTGGTAATATAAATTTATTTCACATTTTTTGTTGGTAGTTAAGAGGTCAGTCAAATTGACGAACCACATTTAGATTTAGGGTAGAGAAAACAGCAGATGAAATGTAAAGTGTTAATGAAAAAAGTTTCAAATTTGTTTAGAAGATTTGAGAGATTATAAAAATGAAATTTGATGATTTTCAGAAGGAAGAAAAACTTGTAATATGAAAATCACTTTGTGCTCTGAATTATTCCTTATATTAACAGAAAAATTTGTAAAGAAAATACCACATTAAAAATTCAGATTTTGAGATTTATTTGTTTGCAAAAGACAAAGCTTGCACAAAACATATTAGAAGTTATAGTATTGAAATTATAATGGTCAGTATGAGGTCGTGAACTCGGCCAGTTTGACTAAGCCTGTGATGAGAGCATTAAAGAACCTCATTGATTCACTCTGAACCTGGCATAGTTAGGTAGTTAGGGTGCTCAATTTGCATTCTGAGGGTTGCAGGTTCAAATCCTTGTCCCATCAAACATGATCACCCTTTCACCTGTGAGAGCATTATAATGTAACTGTAGATCTCACTGTTAATTCACTATTTAAGAGTTGTCAATGGGTAGTGGTAAGTAGCTGCCCT
Organism: Carcinoscorpius rotundicauda; assembly: GCA_011833715.1. Lineage (NCBI taxonomy): Eukaryota > Metazoa > Arthropoda > Merostomata > Xiphosura > Limulidae > Carcinoscorpius > Carcinoscorpius rotundicauda. The sequence continues at coordinate 50,379,032 of CM022399.1, read as the reverse complement.
CCCTTTAGTCTTTCACTTCTAAATTAGGGATGGTCCACTTTGGAATTGGATTGTAAAAAAAATATTTTTAGTTGAGAATTTCTGTTTAAGCAAGTCCTAAGAAACTGATTTGATTCCATTTGTTTCAGGTATTGGATCGATTGCTGCTCTACTTGAGAGTAGTTCACTCAATGGATTACTATAATCACAGTGAGTATCCTAGTGAAGATGAAATGCCCAACAGATGTGGAATCATGCATGCTAGGGGCTCACCACCTTCCAGTAAAGTCACACAACAAGAAAGTATGCACATTATTTTTTAATTATTGTATGCAATTTGTATCTTGGATGATTGCTCTTACTCTCTATACAATGTGAATTTTTAACTGCAATCGTAACAAAAAGCATGTTTGATTATAGACGTGCAGTAGTTGCTTGATCAGGAACAATGGCTTTGCACAAAGTATCTTAAAAATCTTTTGTTAAATAAGAACAAAAACTCGCTAGATCTAAGTAGTTTAATGTTGACTTGAGGAGAAAAAAAACTTGAAATGTGCCACAATTTATTGTACTCCAAGTTTCATAGATTATTGTTCGAAACTGTAAAGATATCTTTTTGATTATTCAGTTCCTGTTGTAAATATTTATTTATAGTGGCATTGTTTCTCAAATTAAGAAATATTTTGTTGAGTTAGAAACATTGCATGATGAATAATTTAAACAAATTCTAATTTGATTTCAGTTACTGAATACATTAACAGCTTTGAACAAAGAATAACACCATATCTTCAACCTACTGTTAAAATTTCTGATGAGGAATCTGCAAAATTAGGGAAAAAAGACCCAGAAGCGTATCCTTTTCTTGTTCAACAATATTAAGAACCTTATGTGCAGTAGTAATTTATTTAATAAGTTTCAAATGATATTTTGGCTATTAAAGTATGCACTTATGTTTTTATTATTATTATGTTTACTTGTTTGAGTTTTACTTCAACACAATTTTTAGTTAACTTAAAAAATATCACATGCAAAGGAACATGTGACAATAGGCAGTGATTTTTTTTATTTGTTGCTCATTCACGTTTCGTAGATTTTATTCACACAACACGTGAAAAAATTAAGTACTGTTTTTGTTTTCCCACTTTCTACTACATTAGAAGAACATCTTATATCCATGATCCTCTGTTATGTTAAAGGATAAGAACAGAAATGACATCATTCAAGAGTTTGTGAAGTAAAGTTTTTCTTGATTAGTTTCTATCAGTGAAGTTGAGAAGTTTGTACAGTCCAACACTCAAGAACTTGCTAAGGACAAATGGCTCTGCCCATTGTCAGGGAAGAAGTTTAAAGGCCCAGAGTTTGTGCGTAAGCACATATTTAACAAACATGCTGAGAAAGTGGATGAAGTAAGGAGAGAAGTAAGTTGGACATAGAAAATATTTGAAGTTTAAAAATAGGTCATTGGTTTACTAATACAGACTTTTCTTTCAGTTACTCTATTTTATAGGGATAAGATGATTTTACTATGCAAAGGCTTTTTTAATCAGCTGATAAATGGTATTTCTACCCTTTGGAACCAAGTTTTCATATATTTAGTGGGGTAAATTACAATAGTAAGATTTAAAAAATCTGATCTGTTGCATTTTATTATCTTTGAAAGGAAATTGCAATTTAGTTGCTCAGGTTGCAGACATTTTTTTTATGTGTATGTTATAAAATATCTAAGAGATATGGCTGAAACTGCTAAACTGAACCAACTTGTGATTTTTGCTCATTGATGGTCACCATTCTGCTGTATGCACAGGTACTATTTGTTAGTGTACAAAACAATACCTGGAATTTTTAGGCTTTGTACAAGTGTATTGTCTACTTTCAGCTCATGCATATATTTATTTATTAATATTTACAGGTTTCAAAGCTAATAAAATATATTTGTAATATCACTCCCTTTATTTCTTACATGAATTACAAATTTCTTAAATTTTTGGTTAGTACATCATGAAGCTGTCTCATGTGTATGCTTTGAAATATAAGTTCCTGGTAAATTATTACATGATATGGGAAAGGTAATAAATTAATTGAATTGGTTTTGGGGCATATTTATTCTGTTGTAATATTTGTTATTGCTGTTTATTCACGGTGTACTAAAATTATCACCATTTCAACTGAAATGTTGAGACTGGAATAAAAAGAAAGGTCAGTACCCAAAGTCCACTACAAAAGCAGGTTTCAGCATGAGAAGTAGAAACAGCTGTAAATAGTTTCTAAAAGGACAAGAGAGAGAGAGAATTTTACACAAATAATACAGTAGGATAATTACTATCTAATTATATTAGTTTTTATGCATAAGATAATATTTGATTACAACAGTTTCTTTCAACAATGTGATCTAGGACATGACATCATTAAACCTGTGTGATAACATTTCTTAAATCATGGGTCACCAGTGTGTGAAAGGATTGCAAATAGATTTTAAAAATGGGTAGTAAGTAGGTCATTCTGTAGTATATATGTATTTAGTAAACTAGAGATTTTGCACCAAAGGTATTTAACAACTTGCAATTGTCCATCTGTTTATAGATGGTTCCTGAGCCAAATACAGGTTATTAAAAATTGTTGCGTATATATTGTTTTGAATAAATTACATAGCTCTCTGGTCAGCCTAATACAAAATGGTATATAAGAGCTTGGCTGTGCTACATTGTATTTTTTATTTCACCTCAATCTCTTAAGTTTATATTTCAGAATGTCCTATGATTTGTTATGCTGTATGTTTCAGATATGGTAATGTTTAAAGAGTTATTAAGATGATAAGTATAATGCCTCTGGATTGGAAAAGGCTAATTAAGTTTGTGATTAAATGTATTATAACAAGAATTATGGCATGTACAGAATGTTGTCATTATAATGTTCTTTAGTTTGGTTTACAATTTCCTCTTCAGGTGGAATACTTCAACAATTACCTTTTAGATATCAAGCGACCCCAGCTTCCTGAACACCCGTCCAATAGGCCCAGTGGAGGAGGTAATCGGGGAGAAGGCCATGGAGGACCATATCATGGTGGAGGATATCCTGGTCCTCCCCCTTTTGGTGGCTATGGTGGTCCCAGGGGCCCTGGCTTTCATGGTAAGATTTGAAATGTTTAGTGTGTGTATAGACACGTACATACTGAATGAATGAATTCAAAGATCAGATTAAGGCTCTTTATTGTGTTATCATATTAGAACTTTAACAGTTTCAAAAGTTACTGATATTGCATGTCTAGTGTCCAAACATTTTTTGTTTGACTGATCATTGTAATTCAGTGAACATAGATGAATACAATTTAACACTAATTCTCTTTTAAACTGAGGAATGTTTGTGAAAGGTATTTAATATAATTTGCAAAGAAGAATGTTTTAACTTTCACATCTTTGCAGCTTCCAGAAGTTTCACCTGTAAACAAAACATTGATTTTTTTTTGCCCATCTCAAAGTTATAAATGTATATTTGAAATATACTGTAATTTCCTGGAAGTATTACAATCCATATCTTGATTATCAAGTAATTTTCTTTCTTATTTTATTACTACAGCTTCTTGTTTTCACTCTTATAATGCCACACCATATTCTCTGAATGATTATGAAGCTTAGAAATGTATCTCGGCATGAGTTTCTTGTCATCAAGAATTATTGAGATTGGCTTTCAAAATAGCTATAATCAACATTTAAAACAATTATATTGGGCAGATTGAAAAAAAAAATAATACTTGGCATATAATAGTGATTTGTGGTTTCTCGAAATACTGAATGGAAATAACAGTAAACTCAAAATATTCTTGAAAAGAATATGTAATTATTATAAATAAATTGGTCTTAATCAAGAATACTGTTAGCAAAACTCATGATATCTGGCCTGGCAAAGGTAAATGTGATATTAATTCGAAAGGTAAAATTGTAGGCCATCAATAAATCTTTGTTGGTGTTTAGCATGGTTTGAAATGGAAACTAGTGATTATTAGTTGTATTGAAGTTGACTACAGATATTTCATTTTCAGATATAACTTTCTGATCAACAGTTTAAAAAATATATTGTAAGGCAGGAAATATTTTTAAAGTTTTTGGGAACTTAACAGCCTACAAAATTATAAAAGTACTGAATCAAATTGTGTGGAATTTTGTCAGTTGAATTAAGATATTAGTAAGCTTTATGTGAGAAGGAAAAAGTCTGACATTACCAGCAATGCCCCTCCAATCTCGGAAGGATTAAAGAGAACACTTGGAATCACTGAATATTTTTTATACTGTGTAGGTGGTTATGGTGGGCCTGGCTTTGGAGGAAGAAGTGGTTACTCTGAAATGTATAGACATTCTGGAGGCTTCAAGAGAAACTACGGACGGTAAGTTCTGATGATAGAAGTGTAAGGAGTGCAAGCAACACAACTGAGTTAAATGCTAATGAAACATACAATACATAGTATTATATATATATATATATATACATGTAATATTAAAATAATAAAATTGTTTTGTGTGGCTAAATAAAAGTGGTAGAAAGAAATTTTTACCAAATCTGAGAATCAACAAAGTTCAGCCTTTGTTACAAGGATTTTTTGACCAAATACAATAAAATTGTCTGAAGTAAAAATTGTACACACTTGTCTTTTAATTACATTATTGATTCGGGTCTTTGGATTCATTTTATTAATTTTGTTTTTTATTTTTAGTATCAAGCCTTTAGATTTATAATATTTAATAATCGGTAAGACTAGGCAAGACCATCTTCTGCTTGATTCTCTTTCAGTGGACAGTCTGATCCCAGGGAAGTTGTTGGCTATCATGATCTGGACGCTCCTCCTGACCTGGAAATATTCTAAAAAATCTCCATTACACAAAGCTCGAGTGGCCCAAGTGTTATTTTTCTCAACATCCAACTATTTATATGACCAGTCATCAATGAGCTACTTCATGATGTATAAATTATTACACTGCATTTTTTATTGGTTGTAGTTTAATAAAACGTTCGTCCTTTTTCATGACATGTTTTTTCATGTGTGTAGTAACATGCACACTTACATGTGTGGAGTGAAGGAATTGATTCCAATACATTTCTCCATCTTTGCAGAAGAAGTCCTCGCTCAGAACCAAGAAAAATCATCACATACAGAGACCTTGATGCACCAACAGATGCTGACAACTTGTAGTGATTGATTGATATCTTAATTCATTTATTATACTCATTTCTTTGCTTTTTAATAAAAATCATCAGAACCACCACCAAATAGCACAGACATCCCACTGAACTTGTTTTATAAAGGTATTAAAATTGTTTAGATAACCACTGTGATATATTTTTATTTTAGTACTGCAACCACACAACTGAGTGTATATGAAATGATTAACTGCAGATATTTAATGAAATAATTAAAATACACATCTTTAAAAATGAAAGATTAAACACTTCTAGTACTTTGAGTGATATTGCACATGATCCAGTTTTAATATTTACTTTTAATTAAAATTTGTGTAGTATGTTTGAAATCTTTTGAACTAAAGAAATTCCTAACTTTTAAAACAAAATTACAAAAACTGAACATTATTTTTTGACACATTCTCCCCAGGGGAAGAGTGGAACCAGTTGTGTTGTGAAGTATCTTTCAGCTCCTGTGTGAAAAGAGACTTAAAGTTCTGTTAGCCAAAGCACAATATTACTACAACTAACAGGTTTTAAAGTAAGTTTGTAGTGTTAAGATGGGTAACAAGTTTCCTTTTCTTTTTGCTAGATGGAGGGGGTGTTATGAAAAGAAAAAAGACCGTGTTTATGCTAAATACTTTATTTACATGCCCTGCACTGCACTTACAATCAGGGGGCAATGGACTACTTGTAAGATTTTCTTTGTACATGTATAGTCATTCACAATTATAACTCGAACACAGTTCAAACACATTTTGTGCAAATGTAGCATAAAACTGTTGTTCATTAATTACTGACTACAGTTGAAAAGCAGAATAAAAATATTTCATGGCTGGGGTTTTATGTTCCAGTATTAATGAATATTAAAAAAAAGAGCTACAACATTTGGACAATTCTGTTTGTGAGAGTACTCAAACTTTTACTCTTAAAAATTTGATGAAAAATTTAACTGAGTGAAGATAGCTGTGGGGTAACAAACTAAACCCTTCACAAATATTTCATGTTGAGACTATAAAACTAAATTAGGAGCTTTAAGTTAAGCACTGAAAAAATATTTAGATCATTGTTATACTGCCCGAAGAAAAGCCACTAACTATACTTCTGTTTAAAAGCACTATCAACGTACACAAAACTGTTTTGACAAACATTGTTTTATTTACAGATAAATCAACACCAATCTGATGAAAGTGGTTGAATTATAAATTTAACATTTCTCTCTCTCAATCAAGTTTTACCAAATCCTGTAACCATGGCTTACAACAGCTTCAAAATCATGCAGCAAGATTCAAAAATTGGACCAACATTGATTCAAAGAATTTATCAATATGCATCAAGTAATATAACTTATTTGAACTCATTTTTCATTAACACAACACTATTTAAGACTTCTCACAGTAGTAGTACCGTAGTCCCTTTAGTCCAAAACAGCATAAAAACAGATTTCATATGATACTATAAAAAAGTGAAATGTAGGAATTTGCTTCTGGATGTGAAGACTTCTATAGCGTCAGCCATACTGCAACTTGAAAAACCTAAATAAACTAGCGTGACTTGTTAAAATCTGCTTATATTTTAATATTTCTTTATACCAACTCTATTTAAACTTCAACTCTGTAGAGTTAATTTATTGTCAACTATATATACATAGTTTTGGGGCTTTAACTATTTGGTAATTTGTAGCTGCTAGAAAAGGTCCAACATTTGTGCATTAAATTACTTTGTATTTGAAAAGCAAATCTTTAAATTGGCTCAAAATGGATGTTATAACAACAGAACAATTGGTATTAAGAAAATCAGGAAATGAATTATTCTACTTGATTGAACTTTTGTAGTTGAAAACAATACAAACAACTATGCATTTAGTAACTATAAATTACGAATTCAGGTCATATTAAAACAAAATGCTGGAAACTTATTTTATTTTTAAAGAAATAAAACTGTTACAGCACTAATTAGTAGTACAATACTTCATCACATGGGTTGAACAACATTTAATAACATCCTAAAACAAACACTGATCACAAAAACAGTTTTTAATGAATTCCAGGAAAAAACCTTCAGATTGACCATTTTAAATACTAAAGAAATGCATTTATTTTCGTGTGTTTTTTTTTCAATCTTTCCTTACAGATGTTTTCAGTTATATTTTGGAAAAACAAAATCAATAAAACATTGGCATATATCACTTAATTTGTTAAGCTATCACCATATGATCAGTAGTGAATGTTTTCTCATTACAACATTTAATACTTTGGTAAAATGCAACATCCCAAAGACCTATTTCAATGAAGATATTTCAAAATACATGGTTAAGAATATACATAATAAAATATTGAACTTGAAATAGCTCCGTTGGTTCATATTTCAGCAACTAAAAAAGTTCACAGAAATAGCTATCACTGCAGTGCATTATAATTTTAAGATGCTTTAAAGACATCCAGTACTTTAAAATTTATTGTAACATATGATAATCATGTTTTCCCCATGTTAACAGTGTTGTAAACAACCATTAAGGAAACTCCTTTATGAGGTTAGGTAGACTGCCCTCACTATTTTAATTGTTGAAAATATGAACAATAATGTATGCAAGTAATAGTTAAAATAAATTCATAGGCTTCTGAAGCAGCTCTTTTACTTGCTACACAAATGAGGAGTGGAATTATACCGGCATTTTCTTTTGTGAAAATCCTGACTGGGAGGTTAACAACCTCTCGGTCATTGTTCTTGCATACAAAAGTCGTGAAGCAAGTTCCTGAGAACATCCAAAGTCTTCAATAAGTTTAAACCGAAAAGTGCGGAACTCCTTTCCATCAATATACGTAACAGCTCCCATTAGAGGGCAAAGAATAATTTTGGTGTGATCTTGAAAGAAATTTATCTGAAAAGTACAGAAAAATATAATTTTATTAACAGTGCATCTACAGGCCAGAATTTTGCATAACCTCACTTTTCATGTCATTCTGAATCTTTTGTTTATTGATTAACATTTTTTATTAAAACCTGATTTGACAAAAGTGGGCAACTGCCACACCATTTGTGGAAACTGGATTCTTGGCTGGCCACAAAAGGGATATTTGACATTGAGTGAAAAACTGTATTGATAAAACAACTTTAATAAGTGAAATCACTAATAAGTTCACATGTGCACTAGTAATAAATGCTCTTGGTGCCATCATGGATGTAACAGTTTAAACCAAGAGGTCAAAATGGCACAAAAAGCAGGTAGGACACAGGTGCAGTGAAATTAAAGGCACAAAGGATTAACTATGTTATTTCTTTGGAGAGAGATGAAGATGAAATGTCAAGTAATAATTCTGGGGATCACTTGGATTTCGTGACACCAAAGAAATGGCAAATCATCCAAAAACTCAAGTGTGAAAGCAAAACATTGTCATAGTACCCTAACAGGGTGCAGGAACAATGTTTATTCAATTCAGTAGTTCTTTAGTATCAACTCCACAGCAACATTAAACTTACCAAATGAAGAAGCTCAATGGAAGATGTCAAGTTTCAACACTTGATAAGAACAATCAATTACTTGAATTCTGCAATGATTGTATTAAGAATTCTAAATACCATGTTACTCCCAGATGATCTTATGAACGTGATTGGAAATGACATTTGTAAGAAATCTAATAATACAAAACTATTCTCATCTGCCAATAATGTGTAACAAGCTCTGGCAGAGAAAAAGTTATACTTGCATTGCTATGTTAGTTGATGACACGTACATGAAGTGTACCAGTTTCAGTTATAACCCACAGTATCATATCTCCAGCATTACTGTAAGCAAGCAGCAGTGAAAGTGATATAGTTCACCTTAAGCCCAATCAACCTGAAAGCTTTATCTTGGGTAATAAAAGGTTGAAGTTGATGGTAAGACAATTGATTTCACTCACGTTACTCGTCAGAAAATAACAGTATGTTTATCATGACTATTTGAAATGGTTCCAAAATGTAGCAGATAGGATATCAAATAGCTCTTTCATAAAAGTAGTTTCTGCAGTAACGTCATTTGACTAGAAGATGCAAAAAGCTTATGACTACACAGCTGGTATATTGTTATATGATAATATTTATATATATTTATGAATGCACTGTTAATCATATTCAAGAGGATGCTGTAAAGTAAATATCCTGCAAAATGCTAACAAGACTTGAAAATTTCTTAAAAGTATTATTTTGAAGTTCACATTGCAAATGACTGCAGTCAGTCACAACATCTAAGTGTACTTAGTTATGTAGCTTCTGAAACAAGTGTTGCTACTGTCAATGACTGTCAGAAATTCATTATTTGCTGAAGCATGCCCCTTCAGACATTCATGGAATACTGAAAAATTGTGCACACAGTCAAATTGGTTTCAGCTTTTCATATTCAAGTGGAGAATTAATGTCAGAAGATTCAATCAAGTTATGATAACCTTGCACCTTTTGAAGAGCTTATGGTCATGAACTACATAATAAAGAACAAACCCAAGTATTTCTGGGAGAAAACTATCAAACAATATGGAATAACAGGGCTGAGTTGGCACAGAACCATGATGTATATTTTCCCTTTTTGTAGACGGCTCAGATAGACCTTTCATTATTTCATAACATGATCATTTTTCTGATGGTAATTCACAGTAGAACTGTATCACTGTTTAGAGGTATCTTGATGCAAATGAAAAAAGGATCATCTGAACATTAAGATGCAGTACATTCAAGCAGACAGTGCAAAGTACTATCAGAATGGATCACTAATATTTGGAATGTTTCTGTTAATTGGCTAATGTAATTGGTTTTGAATTTTAATAATTTATGGATACTGATGTACAAGACAAAAAGGATGCACTGATACACATTTTGCCATTACAATGCATCATGTGTTGAAATATGTCAATATAGAGAATGATATAATCTCTCCAAGGGAATACTGCACAGTGCTTCAGCACAATGGTAGACTAGCAAATACTGTGGTGTCTTTGTTCATACTTGATCATGAAAACGTTTGAGCTTCAGGTTGAATACAAAGAAATTTTCAGTTCTTTAAGTTTTCTTGATGCAATGAGGTGTTGTCTGATGGAGCTGAACATTGAATTTATGATTATTCTTTCATAGTTGATTTAAAGGACCCATTACACCTAGTATCATCTGTAGATGTGGATGATCAAGATGAAAATGCAGATGATGAAAATTATGTTACTGATGAACAAAATGAACCACAGCTGACAAGTGGTAGCAATCATTGTGAGCTACAAGGATCTATGACAAAATGTACATTCACAACACATGCACTGAGGTACATACAACGCAACAGCAAAACATCACGAAAAGTAATAAGTGAGATTGTTGAAAATGACAATGAATTCAGCATATGTGAGTGCACATTCCAAACAGTGAGAAAAAAAATTGTGTTGTGGTGGTAGACCAAATAATGATTTACATCATCCACTGAAATATGCAAAGAATCTCACTGATACTATAAAATAAGAAAAGCAAATTATTCTAAACTGGATTATAATGACATCAGTTTCAACCAAGAAAGAACCTCATATGGTTTTGTCTATGGAGCACAAAACAAAGATGATACTGACAAGATGTTTATGAGAGGAATTAATGACAAGCATAACAAAATGAGGCCAGAAAGAATGCTTGAAGAACTACAATGGAAACACCCTGATCAACTGGAGTCGATGAATGATACCAAGATTAGAATGAGAATTACATCTTTGGCAGCAAAGTACAAGAAGCATGTTGCACTGCAGTTGAAACCCAGAGGTATTCAGAAGCTATATTAAATGATCATTACTGAAATTCTTGGGAGATTCAATTAATTACTCAATTACACCTGTTCAAGCTCTTATGGAGTTCAAAAAGAATAGTACTATTGATAAGGTGGTGAAAATTATTCCATTGAAGCCAAGGTCAAGGCATTCACATCTTCACCAAAAACAAGGAACAAATACTCAAATAAATAGCCATGAACACAACAAACTACACTTGATTTTACTGATGACAAGAAACCCACTTGAAGTAAAAATGTATTCTCAAACTGACTGGTATGTGTATTAGTACTTTGAATAAAATACAGGGAGGCTAAAAAAACTGTACTTATGCATTTTGTAGGTTCTAAAGGTTATGCAACTCAAGGTGAACAAAAGCATTTTACACATGACTATCACCTCGTACTTTAACTTCAGAGCATGAGTCAGACTGATGTCATCAATTCAGAGATATTTTGGGTACAAGTACTTTTGTAAAACATCAGATCTTTATATACAAGAGACTTATACATTTAACGAAAAGTTTGCCATATCTTGTATTGTAGATTTGGAATTACAGTCAACATTCCTTCTCCAAAATGGGGTCAGTTCAATGAGCTACCCTCATGGAGATTCAGTTCAAAGACATTTTACTTAAGAATGGAAAGTTTACTGTTAAAATAAATCATTTTCTTACAACTCATGCCTACTAATTTTTATAATTTTTGAAAATTTTGACAAGTAAAGATGGGGCAATAATATGAAGAAAAATTCAGGTTAATCTTTTCACTGTGTCTATATGCTTAAGTTATTTCTTTTTCATGAATATATTTAGATAATAACAATGAAAAAGAAGAATGTACCTGTAGGGTTCCATTTGTCAGATGAAGGACAATTGCACTCCTTGTGCGAAACCAAGACCGTAGGTATGGAAGCCGAATTAGTTCGTCTCCTTCCCTTGGAACAATACTCTCTCCAGCCTTCAAGAGGTGCTCATTCATGTAGTTACAGAAATATTTCAAAAGTGTTATTTTCTTGCTTAATGTTTCAGGATATTTTTGGAGGTTGTAGTAACCTTCTTGTCCATCTCTTTCAATGTACTGAACATTACTGTTTAAAATAAATGTTTTGTAGGAATATCTCACACTCTATATCTGATGTTAAAACACTAAACTTTCAAACATGAATATATGTGAAAATTATAACAGTCTTATTCTATTTAATTACCTTAAAAGTAATAAGTCAGAAACAAAATATTTTGAAAATTCAGGTTTTCCCAAATAAGCATTTTGCATATTGACATACCCTAATTCCAACAAAATATTTTTAATTAGTGTTAATAACATTAATCCTACGTTCAGTGTTTAAAACAATGCATAAAACAAAAAACCTGATACAATATGTACGAGACCAAAGTTGTTTTTCAGCATTTATAAACAAAAATTTCATTATAAGGTCTACAAGTTCTTTGTTACTCAGTGTGTTAGGTACATAAACTTACAGTTCGTCAGCTAGTAGAATGATACGAGTAGAATCATTAAAAAGGACTCCTACACTATTATCACTGAGTTGGTAACCTAGTCCATACTTGTCTGTATAGTCCACCCACTTACTGACCCAGAAGATGGGAATAGCAGCAGGGTCTAATGCTTCATCTAAACAATAAAAACAAGAAACTAACACTTCACAACAGTTTAAAAAGATCCACAAAAAAGCACATTTAATGCCTTCTTAAAAACAAAGGCCACATAATAGAGTATACATGCGATTACTAATTTCATGAAGACTTACACTGGCTGAACAATTTAATAGACTTGTCATATAATTATTGTACAAAAATTGTTTAGGTGCTATATGATTGATTGGGATGTATCAATGTAAAGATGCACTCATTTCATGGTCCAATAAGACAATAGGAAGAACAAGGATCCCTCAAGTTTTTCAACAGCACATAAAATGGAGTTGCACTATCAGAAAGGTTTCTTGTACTGGATGTTTAAAAGTGCTCCTATATTCATTCTACGAGCAGTGAGCACATTCTACAACTAGAAAAAACTATTACTGTTGACATATGACAAAAAAGCTAATCAGAGAGACATAGAGAACAAAACAGACTTTAAACCACTTCCAAATTAGCCTATTCCTTCAAATGGTCAGAAACAGACTACCTTCAGTGGAAATAACTAAAGTTACAGGAACTGTCATATAGCAGGCAACAACCAGTTTAAAATCAGCACATCAAATGTGAAAAAGAAAATAAACCAACTGTGGGCAATCACAAAATGCCAGCATGTGATGTTAACTAAAAAATACAATTCAGTCTTTTCTGTAGTGTTGATAGAATAAAAGTATGGAGAAAATCATTAGACATGTGCTTGACCCTGTTTGTATGATGTAACAGTGGAGAAAAGGTTCTCAAGGCAGAAGTGGCTCCTTTTGATTACTTCAGAAGAGTGAATAACATCCAAAAGGTACCTGAACGTTCTTTATAATGTTATCCACACAATATGCTGCATAAGTAAGAGATATTTTAATAAAATAATAACAGTGTGCCTGTGGTAGCTGATGAAAAAACAAAAAATGAAAATTAGGAACTTTTAAAATAATATTTAAATATTATAACCATATAACTAATCCATTACATGTTATTCAATTTTAGTAGGCAGCACACGTAAAGAAGCCAAACAATTTCAACTTTTTGAGCACTTTCTTTTGTAATTTAAAACATAAGAGCTTGGTTTGGTTTGAATTTTACACACAGTTAGGAGAGGGCTATCTTTACTCGTCATCCCTAATTTAACAGTACAAAATTAGTCATTATCACCCACTGCTAACTCTTGGGCTACTCTTTGACCAACAAACAGTGGGATTGACCATCACATTATAAAACCCCAACAGATGAAATGACAAGAATGATTAGTGAGATATGGATTCTAACCCACGGCCCTAAGATTGCGAGTCAAGTGCCCTTTCCTACTAGCTATGTTGGGCCAATAAAATGCAAGAGAACTCATTCTTTCATAGAAATCACACACGGCATACCAGTTTCTCTTCATGTTTTCTTGAGCAAAGCTCAGTATAATTTGACCTCTCCTTACAGATACACATTTTATATGCTTTGCACTTTCTGCATCATGTAGTAGGCATTTGATCAAGTCGCCACTTGCCAGAGTTTTTTGAATTTACAAAACATGCCAAGAAAACTATATGGCATACTGACAGAAATACACCAGCTTTTTAATTGGTCACCATTTACTCTCTTTAAAATCTAACCACAAAGTATGGAGTTTCACCTTCCTCCTTTGCACTGTCATCTATTATCTCTTTGTGTTATTATTTCTATATAAGAAACAAAGACATTCAATCTTTCCTGGAAACTTTGCTCTGAATCATATATCATAGAATAAATGTTAACACACAAAACAAATACTACGAAAAACATGAAAAGGGGTTTCACTGGTAATTGATATCTTTAAATTTTTAACAACAGTTTACTTAGGAGCATATGTGATTAAAGTATTTTACACATGGTAGTTTTCCCATCAAGCTAGAATACACAAAGCTCTTTATTAATAGCCATATAAAACTATGACAAAACCTAGCTCAGACACATCTTTATAAAATTTTAGAATGATCAAAATTTTATGGTAAAAATATCCCATAGCATTCATAATCATTGTGTATTAAAAATTGTTTTCTGTTTAGTGCAAAATTTACCATACTCATAAATAAACATGTCCATGTACACTTGTGATCAAAACTAATACAAACTACAGATCACAGATTGGGGCCTACCAAAGCTACTGGATATCAATGAGGAAGGCAGAGGGTCAGGAAATTCGAAAACAGGAGTCACTAAAAATACTAAAATAAAACAAACTACCATGTGCACATTTTATGAAATTTGCTCAATGATGACTTTAGTTGCCTTCTTTTCCCAGCATAATCATTCAACAAAAATGTTTTTTTTTTTTTAGATGAACCATAAACTCTTGCAAACTTCTATGAACACCACTGATCATCTTACACAATAGAATAAGCTATAACTGAACAAGCTTTTAAGCTTTCATTGCTATGCACAGCTCAGATTATTAAAGCTTTTAAAAGCAACCCAACTCAGTATCAGATGAAAACAATAATAATCTATCAAGTTAATGCACATTAAATCCTGGTACATTTTTTAAAAATCTTTTTGTGATGGTTTATATCCTTCATAGTTTCTGTATCTTATCTTGTACAGTCTGTTTTTGAATGGTTTCTGATTTCATATGTGGCACTGTTTCTTAAAACTTTTACCCTATTTGTAGTTCTAGAGCAAAAAACTAGATGCAATTTGAAACAAATTTCTTTTAAGGCTCATTTCTTTGTAATATATGATACTTTTTCAGAAGGCTAAAGTCCTGTGCTTTTAAGTTCACTAAATAGTACGTTCCCAATCTAGACACACTGGTAAAATCAAAATTTATTTCAAACTGATGATTGATAAACTTTCACAGTTAACGTGCATATTAAACTTTAAATTTTATATACACTGGCAGCCATCTAAATGGTTAGTTTGATATTTTTTATATCATTTCTTTGGCAGTTTTATTCCAATACCTTCTTGTATCACAGCCTTATCAGCAGGTCTTGCTCTCACCACTGAGGCCAGCATTGCAAACATATCACTCAGGTAATAATCAGCAGGGACATCAGCTAAAAGAAAAACATTTTTCTGTTAAAGTTCATAAAGTTTTAGCCCATGGCTAAACTACACAAAAATGGACTATTAATGTTTCTAACAAGTATTAAGTTGTGGATATTAATATTTTAAGATAATAGCCCATTTCAACTTAAGATCTCTATTCCTGTTTTTTTTAAAGTGCACATTAAAATGTTAATTAAAAAAAAAGATTACCTGATATTACTCTCATACACTAACTGAAATATCCAGATTTATAATTTTGTTACAATAGAAATTTTATTAATATCTCTTTTGGATAAAGCAAAAAGATACATCCAAAGTGTTTATCATAATTTTAATTCCCTTTCCAATTTGAACTAGGTGATTTATTATCTATGAGACTTTATCTATGGGTTCATATGGTATAATGGCACACAAGTACATAACCTGGTAATGATTTCATTAAAACTCACAAAACTAGAAACAAAATTAATTCACAGAAGATAGGAAATTGTTGAAATGCTTTATGTCTGAAGTTTGTGTTTCAGATATTACGATGTTTACAGTTAATTTTTATGATGACAAATGCAGAAATGACAATATACTGCTACTGAACTGCAGAGGTTAAAAGAGAAAGTTGTAGGTAAAATCACAGTACTTTCCAAACTCACATATTCATTTTTTTTAAATAACTGTGCAGCAATCTTCCTACTCACTGCCACTTAAATTCCCATTTTTACAGCTTAAATATCAAGCCATGGTACTTTATATGGTTGAATATCAAAGGGAACAATTAAACATCACATTCTGTATTGTGCACCAATGCACTGTAAGGTTCAATGCTTCAATACTGACAGAAAATCCTACAAAAATTCATTTTCAAAGACTACTACAAAATATTAATTTGACTTTCATACAGTTCTTTATCTTTCAGTTTGGAAAACAAAATGTAAATATAGCATAAAAATACAATAATGAATACTATACACCTATCCTCAAAGATAATTAAATGTTATTGGAATAATACTATTAAAACAAAGGAAGCTGAATATTAGCTATTTTTGTGTGCATACAAATTGAAAGAAAAAACAAGTAACTTACTAATGAAAGGTTTAACAATCTTTTCAGGCATTTCACAGTTTTCTTGAATTGTTTCATCCTTTACAACTGTAGTCAACTTCTCTGGTGTGCTGAGCTTGTTTAGTGTTTCACACTGTTCCTCTGATGAGTAAAATAATAAGCTTAAAATTAATTTTACAACTGTTAACTGCAATACAAAACCACATAAATCTAAGTTAACCACAAGTTCAGTTAAACAAATTTTCAATGTGCATTAATTAACATTTTATAGGTGACAATATTTAAATATCATGCATTTGTTTTCATGTGTAAATGCAAAGTATAGTTAAAGCGTCATTTCATAAGTAGCATTTACAAAATATTGTGATGTGAAAAAAGTTACAGAAACAAATGGGAGATTATAAAAATGAAAATTTATCACATATAGTTAGAGAATGACACAAGTTAAATAATTTATTTAAATTAAAAAAATATCCCAAATAAGCCAGACATTTACGTATTATATTTAACTATCAAAGTATACATTTCTCTTCCCCTCAAAATCACAGGTATTTAAAAAGATTTAAAATATTTAAAGTAAATAAACTTTAAGAGCAAAAATTCATTTTGATGAGTGTTATTAACCATGTAATTGATTTTATAAACAAACTCAAACACTTTCATCAACCAACTGTATCAGATTCGGTGAATGTGAAATGAAATGTCTGAAGTTATTATTAATTTCTTTAATAATAGGACACTGTATACTGTAAAGAAAAAAAATTAAATATTCTAAAGAATTCTGAAAATATTTTAATATTAATAACAGATAGGTAGATTCTAATATTGATTGATTGATTTAGTGTTTTATGGCACAAAGCAACGAGGCTATCTGCGCCAGACATCCGATAAAAATGTAAAAAAAAATGTAGTAAAAGACATACATGGAAATGTAGGTAAAACAAAAAAGTATAAAACCAATGTTGACACCTAGTCTACAACGTTAAGTTAGAAGGCAGAGTGTAAGAAGTTGTAAGGTATTTACTCTAGCAAACAGGTATGATCATAACCCGCCAGGAAGACTAACAGGTAAGTTCAAGACCCACCTTCAGTCACTTGAAGTTGGTCTTTCCAGTCCTGGTTCTGGGTTATGTGTCACAGCAACCAGTATCAAAATGTAAAAGAATAGAAGTTTTAAAAGACACATAGCAAAATCGCAACGAGTAGCCAAATGTCCAGTAAAAAGATAAAAGTCAAGTAAATGGAGTAAAATTTGTAAAAGTAAATGAAGGTAAAAACAAAACAGCAATTAAAACAGAAAATGGTGTAAAAACCAATGGTGACATCCAGTCTTCAAAGTTATAAAGTATTTACTCTAGCAAAATGGTAATGATCCTAACCTGCCAGGAAGACTAACGAGTAAGTTCAAGAACCACCATCAGTCACCTGAAGTTGGCCTTTCCAGTCCTGGTTCTGGGTTATGTGTCATAGTAGCTATTATCAAAATGTAATGGAATAAAAGTTTTAAAAGACACTCAGCAAAATCATAATAAAGAGTAGCCAAATGTCCAGTAAAAAGATAAAAGTCAAGTAAATGGAGTAAAATGTGTAAAGGTAATTGAAGATAAAAGCAAAACGGCAATTAAAACAGAAATTGGTGCAAAAACCAATGTCAACATCCAGTCAACAAAGTTGTAAAGGACTACCTGTAGCAGAATGGTAATGATCATAACCCGCCAGGAAGACTAACAGGTAAGTATAAAAACCACTGTCAGTCACCTGAAGTTGGTCTTTCCAGTCCTGGTTCTGGGTTTTGAGTCAATATAGGTAGTACAAAAAAGTAAAGTTGTAAAAGTGTGAAATGATATGCAGCAAAAGTATAATAACAACAACTCGCCAGGATGACTAACGAGTAGTTCAAACAGAAGCGTTAGTCACCTGAAGTTGGCCTTTCCAGTCCTGGCATCAACTTATTTAATGTTCTGGCCATTGTCAAAAGTCAAATTGAAGATTCTAATATACATACAAAGTTTGAACATATTAAACTTATACAACCATTTCATCTTTGGTGTTTCAATTTGCCTCTTAGAAAAAATCCCATATTCTACACATTATTCCCATACAATTGGGCAATCAGACAAGAACCACAGATCATTTGTCATAAACAAATCATGTCAGTATCATTCTTATTTCCTATCTTTTCATTATTAGTCAAATTTCAACATGAAGCCAAAACAATTTACTGCATCTACAATAATAATTAAAAAACTGTTGTATCAGTTATGATGATTAAAATATTTGATGTTTCACTTGTGAATTACCTTCCATTGTTGTTTGACAATAGCCTGAAATCTAATTTTTGAATTTGTCCAAACACTTTTGCACAGTATTATATTTTATGTATGAAGACTTTTTTTGTGAGTAATTTTATTTACCCATTAAAAATTTTACTAAGGTTGATGTGACCTTATGTGAACATGTCGTCACATGCACATACACGTGTATGCGTTCAGCAGCTTTATCAAAAGTAAATATAGTCAATTGCAATGATATTTAACCAAACCTACCTCACATCATTCCACAGAAACATTCCTTTCTATCTTTGAAGTACCATCGTATTTAAAATGAAGCATAAAATAACAAAAGCAAATTTTTCACAATCTTTAACAAATCAGGACTGCAATTGTAGCAGAGATTGTTCAAAATCATTTCTTTTAATAACATGTCATAAACCTACATTTTGCATCATTTTGTTCTCATCTTTGTAGAAGTCTCTGGTAAACTGGAAGCCAAACTGACTTGTATAGTTAAAGCAAAGAAACAGCTTTCATTATGTGTTTATATTATCAAACTACGGCTTCTGAAAACTGATATATAGGCAATTACAACAAACATTGACAACAACAACTGAGAAACAACTACTATATACAATAAAGTTCACAAAACTACACTTGTACAAAGTTCTAAGTCATTATATTTTGTTCAAAACCATTTTGACTTTGTCATATTGTTATATAAAATTCCACAAACTACTGTTTTCATTCAGTTTGCTAGAATCAATCCAAAATTAAAATTTGAGATGAAAAATATTTGTGTATAAAATTATATTCATAATTTTTTTTAAATAATTTTTAACTCCAAAAATTTAGAAATGTGCATGGAAAAATGAGTATGTAATTAATTTCTATAATTTTATTAATTCAAAGGTGCAACTGTAATCCCAGGGAAGGGTATACACAACCCTGTACCAAAGGGTTAGTTGAAATGGACACACTGTTTGATTGAAAAAGAAATTACAAACTTTTCAAGAAACTTTAACATTTTCACTAGCACACTGTTCAAGTGCAATTACATAAATTTTAAAATATGTTTTTCTACAGTAGTAAAGACAAAAGATCCTGAAGATTGTTTACAAAAAATATAAAAATGGACATACACACACATCAGTACAGAAAGTGAAGAAACAGGCTTCAGACGAACGGACATACACACACACATCAGTACAGAAAGTGAAGAAACAGGCTTCAATCGAACAATTTAAAGTGCAACTTCTGCTTTTTACTTACCACTATTAATTTCCAAGAGAGGTGTTCGTGAATTTGTTGAGGATATTATGGATACATTTTTAGCTTCAAAACGTGGGGCCATTGTGAGGCATGAGGTTGGGAGACGTGGAGGAAGATACCCTAAAAAAGTAAATTATTATATTGACAATGTACTGTTATTCTTTCAATAGTATCAAATATATATGTACACAAAAACAATACCAGATGTTAAGTTAGAAAACGAAATCAAATTTTAAGACTTGAAAACCTATAACACACTGTAAATTTTTAAACATTTAATACAAATTGTAAATCACATTTTTTTTAATGTAATATAGTTTACTTAACATCCAAACAGCTTTCACATATTTATGCATTAAGTTCCTCTCCCTGTAATTAGCTAGGTTTCTCTGTAATTCTAAATTGGTTTGAAATTTCTACCATATAACTTTTTAAAACTCAGAGAAGAATACCTAAAACTACAAAAACATCATTAAATACTTGAGTTATTGCCAAATAAATGGCTAAATTTACCTCCTTGTAATGTTATCTACCTAAACTTTATTCTACTATCACAAACTTATCACTTCAGGCCTAAAATATCTACTGAAACTGACCTAATGTCATGAATTCATCATTTAAAATTTGATCCATATTTGGTCTTTGGCTTGGGTCTGAATTAAGCAACTTTTGAATTAACTGACGAACAGGTAGGCTGACTCTTGAAGGAATATGATATTCATTTCTTTTTATCCTGGAATATGTGTCTTTGAGTGAGGAAGTCTCAAATGGAGGTCTTCCAACCACCATAGTGTACCTAAGAGTAGGTTTATGAAAGACTGTTTCTTACTACTCTCTCTCTACATATGAAGTAAATAATGAATGGAACACTCAACAAGAAATTCTCAGAAAAAGTTTCTAAATTATTCCCATAGTTACTGGCCACTCTTCAATCCAAACAAGAATGGTAAAGTTAACCATACATCATGAACAAACAGTACAGAATTCATTATACAGACACTAATACAGTATCTACATCTAAAAATAACACAATTGAAATAATGTCCTTAAATACGAAATTATCTAATGCCTAACTGAAATTTTATTAAAATTTTTTAATGTTAAAGGCTTTTTAAAATTAAGCAATTTCAAAATAAATGGTTTTCATATTTCAAACAAACTAAGTAAATTTCATGAAAACTTACAATATACATCCTAAAGACCAAGAATCCACTTCAAAACTATGTCCTTTCTTTCCAAGTACTTCAGGAGCAATATAATTAGGAGTTCCACATAGTGTTCTGAACACATGGAAAATATATATATATATATATATAGTTAAACACAAATAGCCTCTGTATTTTAAATATTTTTTTCTGAATTTGATAACTATTATAGAATAACAAATTTTAGGATGAAGTTAAAATAAATCTTTGAAGCACACCTTTAAAATAATTTCTGAAATACACAAGCCTGCACATACATTTATTATTTACTTACTTGAATAAATTAATAGCCAATAATTTTTGTATTATCCTAATGTCATGAGTCATCTAAAGAACTTGCAATTAAGATGAATTTTTAATAAGGAGAACATGCAAATTTTGTAAAAGACCCATGATTTTTTCTCTAATTTCCATGCTTTTCATTTTAAATATAATTTTTTTTCATTATTATATTTCAACATGTTACAATATCTTTGAAGTTTCCAAAGTTAATTTAATAAAGTCAGTAGCTTCGTCTCAGTCTTAAAAATAATAAAGCTACTTGTGAAATTAAATGAGTTCTAATTATTATTATTATAACATTATCAAAAATATATCTTAGCTTCATGAAATATCACTGGATGGTAAAACTAGATGAAGCAAATGTTGTTTAACAACCATGATAATTTCATATTGTAATACTTAGAATACTCAATAAGGAAGTTTGACAGAAACATTAATAAATAATAACAACAAAACATCATGACAATATCATCTTAAAAAGATATATATTATTTATTAAAATTACAATGTACCCAAATTTAACACTGCTGTCACACTATTTGAAATACAGGAAGACTTTTGTGTATGTAAATTTCATCCCACCAGAACATCATCATCACATTACTACGATTCTTTAGTACATAATTGCATTTACAGAACATAAGCAGGTCAAGTGATTAGAATGTTTACCAAACATCAACTAATTAACCAACAAAAGTCATTAAGAACCTGACTTTATCCTAATGCTGTCAGTTTGTTTTTTTTATGCATCACATTTTTAGTAAAGGATTTCCCATGTGTTAATTTATACACACAGCGTTAAAAGAAATTCAAAACAATAAATGTAGGTAACACCTGATCCTAATAATAAGTGTGGTACAGAACCATACCATGCATTAGACATGTAGAGAAAACACGAATTGTAAGTGTACATAATATACGACCTCAATGAATGTTTAGTCAACACTAAGACAACAAGTGTCAGTTACCTAGTTTAATGCAGTTTCAAACAATTCAAAGTTTTTGTTTTTTTAGTCATTTCAGTTTTCTCGCTTACCTCATGAATTTTTCTTTTTTTGTGTGCTTTCTTATGCAAGTTTAGTTTTTAAAATGTTTTCTAGTCTTAACAATTGCTTGTGTAACTCCATGGTAAATGATTAACTTTCTTATTATTTGGTTCAATAAGCTACCTGCATTTATAGAGATCTGGTCATAATTGCATAATACACACACCATATGAGCCAAGAGGGGAAAGGTATTTGTCACAGATCAAGAAATGCTAACCCACTGCAGCTTTTTCTTGTTCGTTTGCTTGTTTTTGTTATAAATTTGTAATAATTCTCATTGACTGAAATGTGGCTGTTTAGCACAACATTTACTAAATTGACAATTCTGTTTACAGTCAGATCAAGAAATATGTTCCAGTAAACAGTAAGGGAACTCTCCCCTGGATCATTTAGCAAACAAATGCAAGTGTCCATGTTGTGGAAAATGCTTCAAAAATAGCCATTGTGGTTGTTCATGTACAGTAAAAACAACTCAAACATGTGAGTGGGAAACAGCCAATAAATTCTCTACTAATTCAGAAACCAACAACAGAAGTAGCTCAAATTCCAGCTACTTTATGGAGGTATTTACTCTTGGTTGGGTGATGCATATTGTAACATTTACAGTCAAAATTACAGATCGATTAAAGTTGTTGAAATGTTCCAGAAAGATATCAAGGATAAGCAGAATAAAACGATTCCCAGAAGAATGCTTAAAGATCTACAATCTAAAAATCCTGATTAACTAAATATAACATTCAACAAAGAGATTCATCAGTGAATCACAGCCTTAACAGCAAAGTACAAGAAACATAGTACCCCTGACATTATTTCCTCCAGTGGCGTATAGCAACCTTACAAAGACATACTGATATCCATTGCATCTAATTTGAATGTCTCTATTACACAATAAAAATGCAGTCTGCAAGCTCAAGGTGCACCACAAAGACAACATTCATAATGATAGTTTTCCAAGTGATAAAGAAATGAAGTCACTAATTTCTTTAATGCAGTCATGGTAAAATAAGGTGAGTCAAACAGCTACTATTTCATAGTAATTATATTACCATGCATCCACATGTAGATAAAGCACCATACCAAAGAGAAGAAGAAGAATAACAGTTGTATTTTCAACCTAGAAACTCTCCATCTAAACATGATTTTTAACACTTTCCACATTGAAAAAGTTTTGGTAACTACGAACCTCATGATAAAAAGATCCCCTTAACTTATCCAACATGTTTAAAATGCTAATTCAACATGATGTAAAATAAGAATAAGTTAACTTTCAATGCCAAACTTACTTAGACTTCTCAATGAATTTTTTGTATCATGAGATCAAGAACAGATTGATTAACATTATTCTTACCTCTTCCGCTCCCCAACATAATCTACACGTGTTGCCAAACCAAAGTCTCCTAGTTTGATTTCCATTTCATTACTGAGGAACAAATTGCCAAGCTTAAGATCTCTATGAATCACTTTTTGCTCATGAAGGTATTTACAAGCTGTTACAATTTGTTGCATAAAGTAGCGAGTCTCTGGTTCTGTTATCACTTTTCTCCTTTTATGCATTTCCATGAGAGACTATATATATATATAAATTATTCTTTAAAGATTACCCTGTATAACATATAAAAATATAACAAAAGAAATTACAAAAAACTCAAAAAAACAGTCTTTTTTTTGTACACACTTAAAATTGACTAACTTGAAATTTCTCATAATGCATTTGTTATCCACCTAATCAAAATACTTCAGTACATATATAGATGTACTAAAATTCCCTATGTTCTACACCTTAAGTCAAAAACATTTTCAAAACCATTTCTACACTCCTGAGTAACAAGTTACACTTTTTGCCAACAATAATTGCATTAAAAACCTTGGATTTCATATTCAAAATTATTGTGCAAGACTTATGCTGGCCCTTACAAAAAAAATGAACTCAGAAACTTTCTTTCATTTTTGTTTACTGTTAATCACAAAGTTAAACAACAAGCTATACATCCTGTGCCAACTAGAAGATTCAAAACTCTTTTTAAACAACTTTCAAATAAACTGCAAAAATAATGTCCAACTGCAAGTAGATCATAACAGAGAGAGGTCTAAAATCAAAGTACAGATTCTTAATTCTTAAGAATTTGTAATGCAGTTTTCTTTTATATCTGAAACAGCTTTTTTTGTATGAATCAAATCCTGTAAGCAAAAATTTCATTCACACATAGCAGAATTTTATGATAAATATGCTCATAATACTGAGATTCGTGATGTTGAATACAGGGTTAAATAACAAAGCTTAGGTTCCTATATTCATATTTTACACATTATCATAAAAAAAGTTAATTTATAATCAACACATATCTCATGACGGTTGTCCATCTTGAAAAACTAAGTTATTATGAATACAGTAGTTTCCACTTCACTACAATTATGCAAAATATGTGGTTCAATTATCTTACAAATACTTTTTCTAGTAAAAAGAAATTAACATTACAAAAGGGAATTTTGCTATAACTAAAAATGATGCACATAAACACTGACAGGAAATATTTATAAAAAGTAAAACAAACTACATGTACATTCACATTGTATGATTTAAATCACAAGTACCACATTTACATTTCTTAGTGTGTATGTTGTGTGATCTACTCTCAATCACAAACAGTACATTTATAGAGGCAATGGTATCTGTTATCCCTTCATCAAACATCTTTCCTATACTGACATCTGTAATTATCCTGAACTACAATCAATAACTTGGTCTCTGCTAACCAAATGTTACTTTGAGCTGCACAGTATCCATCTTACTGAATAACACAACTCACTGTAGTAAAAGCATAATAAAGGCTGTTTGAGTTGGTCTAAAAGATGTTGAAAATTGGGTGGTGTGTTTGTTTTTGAACTTTATGCAAAGCTACACAAGAGCTATCTGCACTAGCCATCCCTAATTTAGCAAAGTAAGGCTAGTCATCACCACCCACCACCAACTCTTGAGTTACTCTTTTACCAAAGAACAGTGGGATTGAGGGTTACATTATAATGCCCTCATGGCTGAAAGGGTGAGCATATTTGGTGTGATGGGAAAAACTGGATGGTTGTACTTCCTTAGTTTTTTAATTACTAAATTTTAAAATAAAAAAGAAAAGTTTTAACAACTTGTATATTCAAAGAGTTGTTTCATTTTCTCAACCTCTTTGTCATCTGTTAGTACTAAGGAAAAAATATTTATCTTTCTAAAATTTTCAGTTAGTTTTGTACTTTCACACAAGGACAGGTTTGCACACAGAAATCTACTTTTTCAAATGATAGAATAGAGAGAAAGCAGTTAATCATCAACACACACACCCTTGTGTTTTTCTTGTTTAACCTAATATTGGAATTTGACAGTAACTCTTATACCACACAACCTAGCTCTACTGTAGGGAAAAGATTAGTACCAAAATGGGATACAGACTATGAGTCCTTGGATTTACAGTCCTGGAATGCTAGCCTTCTTTTCTCATTATTCTACATGTTTTATGACAGTGTTTTAAGTTACAGAAAAACTAACAAATAATCTGTGTAGCATTTTCTTAGTGGTATTGACTCTCTGTTGATTTTTAGTTACTTGACAAATGATGGGTTGATTGTTCACCCTCACAAAAAAGGGTTTTAGACCAATAAAAGTTGAGAATTCTTATCTAAGTAAACAGAATTATACATCATGGAATGAAGTATTTATGAGCAACAAAGGCAGTTTAACTGATGAAATTCAAACCACGGCTTCTCTACTTTTAGGTAGAAAAAGAGATAAAAGTAGAAAAACACATTTTTAGTTCAAATTTATGAACTTTTCAAGTCTAAATAAAACCGACCTAATTAATAAAATCTTCGAAGGTTGCAAAAACTTCAACTTAATTTGATGCAAGTAACTAACTCTTCTTACCCTCCTTCGACAAAGTTCCAAGACAATATAAACATAATTAGGGTCTTCAAAATATCCTTGAAAGCCTACTATATTCTTGTGACTCAAACTACGATGAATTGCTATCTCCTGGGTTATCTGTGTTAAAAATAAAAAGTAATTTCTTTAATATTTTCAAAAGACTTAAGATAACATATAGTCCATGTACTAAATTAACACAGCTTTAACTTAAGTTTGAAATACTACACTGAAGAAACAAAAAAAAATTCAAGCTATGGAAATGCTTAATACAATTAAAGGTGACAGAAAAAGTATTAAAATATGTATAATTGATTTTAAGGATGTTTTAACTTATAAATCTTGATTTCACTTGTTTATAAACTTGAATAAGACACCCAAAATTAATGTTAAAAATATTTTTAAAACACCATACTAAATTTGATCATGTATATAATCACTTTTTCTCTCTGATGTTGTTTTGAAAGCATAGCCTTTGGTATAATTTTTCCAGCAAATACTTCTTTGGTTTCCATGTCCATGAGTTCATAACATTTTGCAAAACCTCCCTGAAAATACAAACAAACTTACTGAAAAACAACTTTACATTAAGTTTCATTTTACAGTACACTAATATAATACCTTCAGTACTGAAATTTAAACCTAATGTTTTGCAGGCCCAGTACTACAACTTACAGATCACAGATTGTTTTAATCACTCATCAAAAAGTGATAATAATTTAAAACCTAAGTTTTTTATTAACTTAGAAATGTTAACTATTATTAACTAAATTAATATGAAAAGGTATAGTCCAAATATATACTTCTTAAAAAAAAAATGCAATGATAACATAAACATATGAAAAATAAATACACTAGATTGCATTTCATTACTTTTACACAAGATGTGTGTTCAATTTGAATGTTTTACAAGCATTATTTTCTGGTAAAAAACATTAACAGTAGAAAAAACAATTTTACTATAACTTGAAGTTGAAAGCCTGAATTTTAACACTGACATTACAACTACATCTTTAAACATTAAGTATTTAAAGTTAGTTACAACTCAAATGTAATTGTCATGTTAGTTAATAATATCACCCAATAATATTTATAGTAAATAAAGTTTCTGGGTCTCTTTCAAGTTTCACTACAATTTACATCATGCATACCATACAAGCCCGTTCACATTATAATTTAGGTTCACAAAGAGCAGTAGATGAGTTTTTATTACGAGTATTAGCAATAGTTGTAGTATAAGTATTGAAAATTAAAGAAAATTTAATAGTTACCTTTCCTAAAAATCTACCTTTTATATATCGCTTCTTGTTAACACAATCAATAACTACATCAGAAATTTCTTTTACTACTTTTACGCGGGTATTTTCCTTATGTTTTGTCGCCATGTTTATCTTTCAAAGTTCCCAAACAAAATGAGTGCTCCTATTAATTATGGAAACCTTTAACTATAAATAAAACACTTATAGTTTTGTTTTTCTTTCTCACAATAATATTCGTACGAAGTACTTGACAGGCTGTCCCCAGACCAACGTGTAAAAATCACCTCTTATTTAAATTTCCCCAATCGGCCTTTCACACTAATACTCTCTTGTAATTGGTTCTCGATGAACGAAGCTGTTCAAACAATTAGCATTACTTTCGTATCTAGCATGTCAGTTTGTTGTAAAAAGTGGTTCCCATTTTTTAAAAAGAATTAACAACAAAACTATTCAATGTATAACTCAACATGAATTTATATATTTATTTCCTCATATTTAAAATTATTATTTTGATTTTGCAAAGTATTATTCAACTTACCTTATTCCACCTACAACTGAAGCTAATTAGTATTAAAAGAAGAATAAACAAAGAGTTTAATTAAAGCAATGCCTCAATCCATATAAATATAACAGTACTAGTACTGCTAGGGCCCGGCACGGCCAGGTGGATTAAGGCGTACGACTCGTAATCTGAGGGTCGCGGGTTCGCATCCCCTTTTCAGCCGTGGGGGCGTTATGATGTTATGTTCAATCTCACTATTAGTTGGTAAAAGAATAGCCCAAGAGTTGGCGGTGATGACTAGCTGCCTTCCCTCTAGTCTTACACTGTTTAATTAGGAACAGCTAACGACGATAGCCCTCGAGTAGCTTTGCGTGAAATTCAAGAAACAAACAAACTAGTACTGTCTAATGTTTATCCACGTAACTATTTCGCAGAATTAAGCTAAATTATACGATCTGCACAACTATAGAAAATGTTTGAAATGTTTGTATTAGAGCATAAAACTACACAAGTGGATATCTGTGCTCTGCCTATCACGGATATCGAACCCCGGTTTCTATCGTTGTAAGTCCGCAGACATACTGCTATGCTATTGAGGGGCAGGTTTGAAATGAGTGGAAAATAAAGCGTAGACAAATTGACGAAAAGGAATAGTTGTTCGTGGTTCTTTTTTTTTTAATGACATCTTAATAGTAGAATAAAAGTTCACCAATTTCTGAAGAATTTTGCTTTGTTTTGAATTTTGAGCAAAGCTATTTGAACACCGAACAGTGAGACTGACCACAATGCCCTCATGACTAAAAAAGCGACCAAGTTTGGTGGGAGGGGGATTCGAACCCGCTACTGTCAGATTGCGAGTCAAGCACTTCCTAACTACCGGGCCATATTAAGTGTGTTTGTGTTTTTCTTACAGCAAAGCCACATCGGGCTATCTGCTCAGCCCACCGAGGGGAATCAAACCCCTGATTTTAGCGTTGTAAATCCGGAGACATACCGCTGTACTAGAGAGGGGCGCCATTTTGGGCCTTGACTAGGATGTGTTTTTTTATTGAAAAGCTACATCAGGTTATCTGCTGTGTCCACTGGTGGGAATCGAACCCATGATTTTAGCAGTACAAATCCGAAAACTTACCGTTGTCCCACCGGGAAACTATTCACTAAGAATAAAAAGTTTCGAATAAAGGTAACATTTACTACTTAGTAAAAGATGAAATGTCTGTGTCTTCAGAACTTGAGCAAAGATCTGTCTTGTATTTTGGTTTACCCACAGTGGCTTAGTGGTTGTGTTTGTAGACTTATAACGCTAAAAAAGAAGTTTCAATACTTGTGATTGACACAGCACATATATCCTATTATATAGCTTTGTACTTAATTTCATACAAACTTTTGGATTTATATTATATAGCACAATACTGGTATAATAAAGTAGTTGACCAATTTAATGTTTAAAATAAGTTTTTCTATAATTATTATAGCGAGTTACTTGTGATTAGTTCTAACAAGTATATAAAAGGTATGCCTTCATACTAATAAATAGTATTTACGGTTACAAAAATTATATAACAAGACTTTTCAGAACTCCTAACCAAAACAACTTTCTCATATACTAATTGTTTACTGGGAGTTTCTATTGATGGATTAGGGTCTCGGATATAGAGTTCTAAGGCTACCTTGCAAGCTTCAGTGGTTGAGACTTTTGTAAAGAGGGATTTGACACCAAAGCTGGCCACTAAGGCTTTATGATTAAGTTGATTAAGGTTAGATTTGAAATTAAAGGGGTCTATGATGAATGAGCTGGCTGAAGTTACATATTTGGAAAATGTCCATACTATGTACTTACAAATATTGTAATTAAACGATTCATATGTGGGCATTATTGGTCGTGAAGGACAATCTGGTTTATGAGGTTTGGGGATGCCGTATATTTGTGGTGTGCGTGAGTCGGTCTTGCGAAGGTAGGAATAAAGTGTGTTTGAAACTGAGTCGAATTTTCGTGTGTTTTTGTTGGATTTGTGTGTATTGGTTTAAAAGTCATTTGTGTCTGATAGAATGCTTGTTATTTTTTGGATGTATTCATTCGTGATCATTATGACTATAGCGTTTCCTTTACCTGCTTTTAGAATTTTTGTCTTGCTTTAGGTTTTTAATGGAATTAATGTCTCTTTTGGAAAGGTTGTTTTATTAGTTTTCTGTTTTGTGAAATTATTATGAGAAAATTCTTTGAAAAAATCGTTTAAGTTGTTTTTAGGCGTTTCTAGAAAATAGAAATTTTTAATTTTTCCTGAGAAGTTTGGCTCTTGGATGACTGGATGTCAAAAAAATCGTCGAAGTAAGTTGTCTTCTTTCTGTTGATTGCTTTTGGTTGTTTTAGTTTTCTGTGGAAAGTATCATAAGTCTCCTGGCTAGGCCTTCTAAACATGTTTTAATTTCTAAGGTTGGGATATACCTGCGAAATTTAGTCCTTTGTTAAGTAGATGTATCTCGTCTGTGTTTAATTGTCGGTCGGATCTGTTAATTATGAGGTTAGTCAACAGTTTGTCGTGTTGTCTTTTCTGTTGTTTGCATCTTAGTTTCTCTAGTTTTTGTTGTGCAGATCTTTTTGTCCCTGTCAATCCTAGTGTTGATTTGGTTTATATTTTCTAAAACTGGTCATAAGCTCAAGAAGTGGGCTGTTTGTTTCGAATTTCATGCAAAGCTGCATGAGGGCTACCTCCGGTAGTCGTCCCTAATTTAACAGTGTAAGACCAGAGGGACTAGAGCTAGTCGTCACCACCCACCGTCAACTCTTGGACTACTCTTTTACCAACGAATAGTGGGATGGACTAGACATTATAATACCCCCCACATATACCCCCATAACTACCTGGCAATGCCGGGCCACAAACTGACTGATCATGTCACCAGTTCTAACGGTTTGTAAAATATTTGGCCTCTAAAATCGGTAAGTCTGAAATATTACTGTCACTTATAATCATTCATTTCTTATGCAGCTTCTCTTAAACTCATATTTTCCGCTTGATATTATATATGACATTGATTACATATTTTATTTTGCCGCACAATAAATTAATTCATTCTAAATTGATCATTTAAATCAAACACACCCTAAAGGAAGCCACTACGAGTACTATGTGCTTTGCATAGAATTCGTTGGTCTTCACAATAACCTTGCATATTGAAATTCTATTTAAATCAATCATACTGTATTATTCAAATAGAGAGGGGGTAGTGAGCTAAAATCAAATTAGTGCAGAAGAAACTAATGTAAGAATAGAGTATAATAACGTTTTGAAACACCCTGCACCACACAAAAATTTTCCTAGAATTTTGTTCCCCTTTGAAAAGAAGTTTTTAAGGCAAAGCCATTTAAGATATAGGAGCTTATAATTACTTCGTGGAGCGACACGGCCAGGTAGGTTAAGGCGTTCCACTCATAATCTGAGGATCGCAGGTTCGAATCCCCGTCGCACCAAACATGCTCGCCCTTTCAGCCGTGGGGAGTTATAAGTGACGGCCAATCGCACTATTCGTACGTAAAAGAGTAGCCCAAGAGTTGGCGGTGGGTGGTGATGACTAGCTGCCTTCCCTCTAGTCTTACACTGCTAAATTAGGGACGGCTAGCACAGATAGCCCTCGTGTAGCTTTGTGCGAAATTCAAAAACAAACAAATCCTTTAGAGATCTTATTCTTCCACAGCGTCACCTTTTCAACAAAGGCCTTCAGTTTGGACGTTGCACTAACAATGTTTTCAGACGGCCCTTGGAGACATAAGTTCAGAGAACTTAATTTGTTAAACAAGTTGGAGAGAAATTGAACCTTCAGCCACCAGATTTCATCATGAACAGAAAATTCAAATTCTGCTTCCTCAACCTCCAAGAAAGAAATTACTTCAGTTTTAGTTGGACAAGACGCTTTAACACCTTTCCTTTCAAAAGCCATAGTACTTCAGCGTGATACAGTAGCTTTTTGTAATCTGAATCCATTGCCTCACAGAGAAGAGAGAAAAGTCGCGACTGAAGTGGCCAAGACTTGATGAAATTCACCACTTGAATAGCTTGATTCATAACAGACTGCAAATCTTTCGGCAAAGATTTGGAGGCGAGCGCTTTTACGTGAATCATGCAGTGAACAATCCTAATGTTTGAATTTTGTTGGCGCACCAGAGTGACGAATCCCTTCTTTTTTCCTTGCACTGGAGGACAGCCATCGGTGCAAACACAGTTATCCCAATGTAATTTGAAGAGCAAAATGTTTTCATTCACCAGAACTTGAGCTTTTCCACTAACGTCAGTAAATTCATCAACTTGAAGAGACCATAGCAGAGACAATTCATCTTCAGGCGCTTCGAAAGTGTTCGCGAACTTGATCCTTCAAATCCGACGACAAGTCTACAATTCTTCTCAAAATTGTGTCACTGGGCAGTTGAACTTGCTTAATCTTTTTGGCGGCATCCGTTCCAAGCATAGTTTCAGCGATAGTTGCTAACGCTGGCGCAATGACTGATTCGGCCTCCGTATCCGCTTTCTTGCGTTTTGCCAACAATTGAGCAACCTTATAATTTGCAATCAATCCTTTTTTGGGCAGCTTCATGTAGTTCACAAGCTTTCTTGATTATTCATGTTGTTGAGCCGCGAGATTGTCAAAGTATTCTTTAGGATTATCCTTCACAGCTGAATGTTTTGTTTCCAAGTGTCTCTTCAGTTTGCTAGGAACATGCGCCTCGTTCGATAAAGCTGCATTGCAGAGCAGGCAGAAGAGTAATTGAGAATGTTCCGATCCCAAAGCGATAAAACCGTATTCGATGTATTCGTTTTTGTACTTGCGTTTGTTTTCTTGCTTTTAATTCAATACATTCTCCTTTGCAGCACCAGACTTACTTAAACATTTTTCCATGGATAAATGATAAAGCTAATTAATACATGATAAGCACGAAGTTCTGCAGTTGATATAAAATTCCTACCTACAGCGTAGTAGCTCTAGCTTACAGCAGAATGAGAACGTGTGACAAAAAGCAGTTTGATTGTTTGATGTATTATTTATGACGTACGAAGTGCTTGTTGCACCACAACTAAACTAACAGTCGAACCATCGCAATCGAGAATGAAATTTAAGTATGAACTTCTCAGTGGTCGAGTTCAATAAAAACCATCGAATGTTTTGGAAGATTTCAGAGTGTCTCTATAGTAGCTTTTATTAACTGGTGTGTTCGATTTGCTTGTAAAATCCCAAAAAAGTTAAATGTGTTTCAAAAATATCGCGGCACACCTGTGTGTCGCGGCACAGAGGTTGAGCAACACTGATTTAGAAAATCAGTAGAAGTGCTTGAATTCAGCAAACAGTTAATATTTTGTGTGCCCCACTTTTACTTTAATAATTGCAGGAAGTCTTTCAGGTATTGTTGAAACATGTTTAATCAAACTGAAGTTTGATGTTTTACTCCAAATGTCTCTAATACACTCCCATAAAGTTTCTTTGGAAATAACTTTCGATTTGTCAACATTTTGATCACTCATAACCCAGACCTGCTAAATTGGGTTGAAATCAGGGCTCTGTGGGAGCCATTGAATCATTTGAATGATTTCAGCTTTAGCTTCTTTCTTAGCTAAGTGATTTCTGAATAAGTTGGATGAGGAGTGTTTGGGATTCCTATCTTCTAAGTAGTAAAACTGTTTACTAATAACACGCAAACCACTGGGTGTATACCATGATAAATCCGTATCTGATGATATTTGTACTGGCCCATTATTCTGTAATGGGGCAGAC
Source organism: Carcinoscorpius rotundicauda (assembly GCA_011833715.1). Taxonomy (NCBI): domain Eukaryota; kingdom Metazoa; phylum Arthropoda; class Merostomata; order Xiphosura; family Limulidae; genus Carcinoscorpius; species Carcinoscorpius rotundicauda. The sequence continues at coordinate 50,344,888 of CM022399.1, read as the reverse complement.
CGGTTGGTTCAGCTTAGCCATTAGAGTTTCAGTTAAATCTGCCAGTTACACCTTTATTTATATGAGTTGAGAAATGCAGTGAGTGAGTGGAGCACACATGCACTAACTCGAGGTATTTACAGTTAATGTAAATAATCCGACTCATAGACTAAGACTATTAAAAATAAGTACTTTTATTATGTTTTAAAAATATCATATGTTTTCAATCAATGTTGGGTACTTGGATTACACTAACAAACTCTTTCAAAATAAATAAACAAAACACTCTTTAAAAATACGTTCCATATTAGATCAATTTAGCTGTGTTTTACAATGTCATCTGATGTTACGAATAATGGCAGTAAGTTGCTTACAGAGATTTAAGGATAGAAACGTTTAGAGAACTCATCAAAATAATGGTCATGACTGTCTTCAAGATTCAGCTGACTTAGATTGCAACTGACTTCAGCTAAGGAAAAATTTTCTCAAGAATTGGCTTGGAGTTCGAAGAACTGATTTTTCGGCTCTAAACACGTTTTATTCAAACTTTATAATATTGTTATTACCTCCCAAACAGTTATTTTTTCTCGATCATTTTACAATACTCAACAACAAAAACAAAAGTACTTATTCACTGATTGCAGATAGAGTCGGTAAATTGGTACCTTCTATCTATACACACATTTTTGTCACAGATACTTCTTCAAAGTTCTGGCTCACTTTCTTTTTTTGGCAGTTTTGTGCTTAATGAAATAAATATTTGCTGTGGCATTTCACATGCTGTGCCCGACGCCAAGTTCTCGGGAAAACTCAGTTCCGTCTTTTTGATGAGACTTTCATAGCTCTTCTTACGACCTCAATGGTATTACTTGTAGTTAACATAAACAGACAAACAGGAAGTTTCTCAACACTTTTCTCATAATAGTCAATCGTCATTATATAACCATTCTCATACTTCTGTGAAAATAGGCATCATACTTCTCCTTAATACACACCATTCTTCAATATTTGAAGCAACTGAAATGCCCAAAACACCTCAAAATGCGTCAATTACATCTATTTTGCAGAAACCTTTTGCCACCTCAACAGAAAAAAACAACAACAAAAACATCACCACAAAACTGTCACACTGCCTCCTCCATGTTTCATGGTAGGTGCTAGGAATTCAGGTAAGTATCTTTCACCTTTCTTCCGCTGGAAATGCAACTTATGCTTTGACAAAATATTTCAAACTTGGATTCATGAGTCCACAACACACATTTCCAATCATCAATAGTCCATTTTTCTACATTTCAGTATATTTACAAAATTTGGAGAGCAAAGTAAAGGTTTTTAAACTGTTACACCAACAAATATTCCATTTTCATTGAGCCTTCTAGTTGGTGTAGACCATTTGGTGTATGGTCATTTACCTCATGTTTCATATCAATGAGAGTATTCCTTCTTTTCTAAAAGATGCATTAACAAAGATACTTAACATCAGTATCATTGAATTTTGGTGTCCTGGCTATTTACTTCTTTCCTGTTTTCAAATTTACCTTCTCAGTTTCTCGATCTAAAGTGTATTTGACAGTGTTTGAAAAGCATTTAAAGGATGCAGCAATTTGTCCAAGAGTCCAACCAGCATCACGTAAAGCTGTCATGCAAACTCTCTGCTCTACTGACAATTCTCTATGGCTTTTGGGCCGTTGCATGACAACAAAACTTAATATATAGTGTTAAACAGTTTGTATTTATATTTATTTTGGATTATTATTAAATAGCTTCTTGTTAGCTTATTTCTATATACTTAACACACTGCATGAGGTACTATGACACTTATCTCAGAACCTAAATTTGATCAGTATGTTCATTCAAGCAGAACCCTTATGTCACACCCTTGGTACAAGTATATGGGAATTTTAGAAATGATAAGTATTCTCACCCTGATTCATTCAGTTTTCAACAGGTATCAATGAAACATTATCATAATGTTGAAATTTACGTTCTATAATGACACGAAAGAACTAGCCTCAAGAAATGGAAAGAATGACGAAATATTATCTTATCCTAACACTTTTACACAGTACTGTATTTCCAAATGGTATTTTTGTCAAAAAATGAATAATGTATTATCGCTCGTGTTTTCCTTAACTTTAAAAATGTTTCTTTTGGAATGTCGCGCAAAGCTACACGAGGGCTATCTGCTCTACCTGTCCCTAATTTAGCAGTGTAAAACTAGATGAAAGGCAACTAGTCATAACCACCCAGCGCCAATTCTTGGGCTACTCTTTTACCAATGAATAGTAGGATTGACCGTCACATTATAACACCACCACGGCTGAAAATGCGAGCATGTTTGGTGCGACAGGGATTCGAACCTGTGACCCTCAGATTACGAGTCGAACGCCTTAACCCACCTGGTCATGCCAGGCCCTTTAAAAATGAATACATAGCCTATTATTAGTATTCTCACCCTGTTCAAGATTTTTTTATTGATTCTGTGCAATTTTACTGTAACTCATTACGTAATGATGGGCATAGCAACAGTTTCTTTTATCCTGCAGTTTGTTTTCAATTCACTTGTTTTTTAACTCTTGATATTTTCAATGGCAGTCGTTTAATTGAGAAAGAGATATTAATAATATAACTGACGCAAGAAAAATTTTCAAGTCAATTTGTGTGAGCGAGAAGTTAAATTGCAGGGGGCGCTATTGAAATGTATGTGTTTACATATAGTTCAATGATTTTCGTATAAGATATTCAGTAAGAGCAGGCGGTTTCGCAGAAGGAAAGTCACTCCAGCAGGTAAATATTGAGGGCAATGCACTCGTTGCTGCGTGGCATCAAATAAAGCCTCAGGGTGAGTTGTTTAAGTACCAATAATAGTTAATACGTATATAAAAAACACATCCTGATCTGAAACCTAACTACTGTAAAGTATATTCATAATAATTCTTTCTATTTTGAGGAAATTAAGATTATTACTATTACTACATTTGGCTAAAACTTAAGACAGAGTAACGAACAGAACTTAATTTTACCATTGTATGATTTTAAAAACGTCAAGAGACTTTATTTTTGTTTTGTTCAGTTATCTGTAAATAAAACTTTAGTGTTTGTTAAAATCCAGAGGTATTTTACCTGGTACTAATAGCAGTAAATAATGATCCAAGTACAATAATATAGAATTAAAGGGCGAAAGTGTTCATCGCCAGACTTGGCGTCAGAAGCTCTGTTTTGAACTTCTGGAGGATTTGATTATTTTTGAACAACTGATCAGGTAATGTGATTGTGTTGTATTATTTTAATAAAGTCGGCTGTATTGCACACAGTAATGTTGGTTTACTTAGACTACAGAAAATAAAGGTGTCGTTAACAGTTGGATGCTCACCTGTTTGTCCTTGAGTATAGTAAGTCAAACTTGTTTCACAGTCAAGGAAACGGCCAAGCTATGTTGTGAAAGTGAAGTTCCGTCTGGCTTGTGTCAGGCTTGATAAAATCTGAGTGCTTAGATAATAATCTTTTCAGAGAAAGTTAGTACAGCTCTGTCGTCTGTCTGGCTTGAGAACATCTGAGTACTTAGATAATAATCTTATTAGAGAAAGTTAGTGATTTTCAAACTCATATAAACATCTGTTCTGCTGTATCCAGCATAGTAATAGCCTAATGATATATTTATACACGGCATCTGCACTTACATTCTACCACTTTAAAGCATAACAAAACTATTTTAAAACTTTTCTTGTATTTTAAAGGCAAGAATAAATCGTTCATTAACAGTTGATGATTTCCGTGTTCATATACTGGTAAGACTACACTTAAACCTCGTTGTGGACAACTATTTTACACTCGTAAGAACACATAGCTTTGTTAAATTTGGTTGTAACTGCTCTGTTTATACTCGTTAGACTATCTAGGTACATTAAAACTGTTGAAGCCAACTCTATAGTCGTACGGTAACAATGGTACATTAAATGATTTTTACAACTCTGCTTATACTTGTTGCTCTATATAGACATATTAAGTTGTTGGGACCAATTCTGTTTATACTCGTTAAGATAGCCCACCCCCGTGGGTCAGCGATAAGTTTACAGTTTTATACCGCTCAAATTCGGGGTTCGATTTTTTGCGGTGGATACAGCAGATAACCCAAAGTGATATTTTACTTTAAAATAGAAACAAACAAATAAAATTAATTCAGATACAATGACAATTACATTGAGGGCCGACTGAGTGTATGCTCGTAAGACTACATGATACGTTAGACTTGCTTAGGCCTAGTAGGCCCGGCATGGCCAGGTGGTTAAGGAAATCGGCTCGTAACCTGAGGGTCGCGGGTTCGAATCCCCGTCAAACCAATCATGCTCACCCTTTCAGCCGTGGATGCTTATTAATGTAATGGTCAATCCCACTATTCGTTAATAATAGAGTAGCTCAAGAGTTAGCGGTGGGTGGTAATGACTAGTTCTTCCCTCTCGTCTTACACTGCAAAATCAGGGACGGCTAGCGCAGATATCCCTCGTGTAACTCTGCATGAAATTCAAACGAACCAACCCATAGACCTAATATAATTATATCCACTGAAAACATTTAAACGTAAGATGTGTGTAATTGCATGACTAAAAACGTTGAGCTACATCAGTTCTTCACTTTAATCATGGACAATTTGCCTCAATAGTAGTTTATGTGTCGAAAATAACTGTATCTGCTAAATTCTTGCGGAGCATTTAGACTTCAATAATAAATTTATGAAATGAAAACCAATTAAAGCAATTCTAACGTAAAATAACTGTACAAAACTTGTCTCGCTTAACTTTAGGTACAGTACCGATAATCCTAACGTTTGTTTCAAAATGTTTTGAGTGTGTATATGTGTATAAATTTGGTAAGAGAGATGCAGATTTTCACGCCTTGATTTTACAGAAGTTACTTAAGGCAGAAAGTTTCACAATATTGCCCGACTCTTAAGAACTACCATAATATACTTATGACAACGATATTTTGTTTGTAATGATAGTTCTACTTGCATCTAAGGTAGTAATAATAAAAAATGTTTAGATGAAAGTTCTCCACATTTGTATACACATGTGTAACTATATGTTATGTGTTCAGGCTAAAAGACTTGATCGAAATGCCCATAAATGTTGGATTGTGAGGTATTTATGTTCGATCTCTCTTCTCAACGGTTTATATATAGAGATAAACAGATGTGTAATTGAGGAATTTATAAGGTTAAAGCTGGTACATTATTATTACAAAAATGATACGGAATTACTGAGTTATAACAGAGTTGTCAAGCATTCTTTAATACAGAAAAACAACAAAAACTGCCCACTTTGGTTTGTAAAATAAAAAGTTGATTGAACTCAAATAAGTAGGTGATACACCCAAGAACTTGGTCTGTATTTTTCACAAAATAAAAACAAAAAAACTATATTTTACTTTCACTGGTAGAGAATATACACCTTATAAATACATTTTTAAGGACCAGTTCTTTTTATACATACTTTTACACGTTTGACAGAATAAACATTCGTTACAAATGTAGGTTTATGTTTTTTATTATACATAAGTTCAAAACAAAACAGTCTAAGTTTTAAAACAGTGAAGTTCTGCTTAACCTCCCTAAAATTTTTACGTACTACCAACAGTCCCGTTGTGGGACAGCGGTAAGTCTACACACTTTAGAGCGCTAAAACCAGGAGTTCAATTCCCTGCCGTGGACACAGCAGATGATCCAATGTGGCTTTACTGCAGGTGAACCAACCAACCAACCCATTGTCCAACAGGAATGAAGTAGAAGTATGCATTTAATGTTTGATCTCTCGCGAGAATATTTCTTTTTTAATAATGAATACATAAATAAGATGTTTGTTATAAGTGATAATTGTTTGTTTTTGAATTTCGCACAAAGCTATTCGAGGGCTATCTGTGCTAGCCGTCCCTAATTTAGCAGTGTAAGACTAGAGGGAAGGCAGCTAGTCATCACCACCCATCGCCAACTCTTGGGCTACTCTTTTACCAACGAATAGTGAGACTGACCGTCACATTATAACGCCCCCACGGCTGAAAGGGCGAGCATGTTTGGCGTGACCGGGATGCGAGCCCGTGACCCTCAGATTACGAGTCGCACGCCTTAACACGCTTGGCCATGGCGGGCCTAAGTGATAATTAACGACAAACTAAAGCAATGTAAAGTTAAACAATTTTCTAACAAGTCGGTATTTTTTCCACATTTGAAACCTTTAATATTGTAAGAGAAAATTATTTTGCATACAGTACATTGTATTTTCATATGCTTTCTAATTACTTCATCCATGTTCAGAAATTGTTACTTTTTGTCACTGTGTTATAATTCTACAGAAAGGATACTTTGTTGTTGTTAAGAGAAAAGATACACAATGGGCCAGCTGTTCCGTTTACATCACGGTGAACTGAACTTAACGTTATAAGCCCTCAACCTTACGTTTGAGCCACCTGTGGATCATTAAGAGACCAACAAAGGTCAAAATTAATTATCCTGTTTCTTCAATATCAAATTTATTCTTCAAATAACAAAGTTTATGACATATTTTGAGCTTCCTTTTCCTAGCTATCTCTCCCTCTGGTGGCTGGAATGTGTAATGTAACTACAGTTCGTTAAAATTCAGTGTATGTATGTATATGTGTGTGTTGTTGTGAGAGAGGGGCACCTGTCTCCATACGACTTGTTGCTTTCGAGCAAGCGTCTGGGTACACCTTTTCATCAAGTAATATGCAGGTGTAGATTTGAAACAAGTCCCCCACCCCGGAACCTTACGAATACGTGACGTCAACCATGAGGTTTGCTGGGAAAGTTTATTGGAGTTGTAATTTAACCACGCATTTGAAGTGGAGAACATTCAGAGTGGTTTACGCTAGTATAGAGAAAACTAGTGTTCCACGAAGTTTTTATTTCACTTCACTGACGGCGAAGAAAGCTTGTTTGTGAAAACTTGTGCGTCAGTATTTGTTAAGTAGGACTTTATTTTCAAACTCAAGGACGGGAAGGTAAGACCATTTTAATTTCATCATACTCACAAACGTCAATCGGTATTTGCGATATTGTTACTTGGTGCGTGTTTTAATCAACTTGCAGGTGACAGATATGGACAGTTTATAAATCTTAGCGGAATTTTACGTTCTATTAATCTTACATTTATCGATTCTTGAATAAAATAGCTTTCCATAAATTGTCTTTATATCATGTAATATCACCGTGTAACAGGAGAATCATGTACAAAGCATGGTCTAGTTTTTTTAACACATCGCATATATATATTGACATTATGATGCTCAGGCAAAGAGAAAAGTTTGATTTATATATACAGACAACGTTGCTCAGCAGGTATGTTTATGTAGTGACAAGATGCGCGACTTAAATCATAGCTCGTTTTAATTGTTTTATACCAAATGTCTGAAGATGTTATTCGGAGAGGCGAAAATTCTATGCAAACAAGATATATTTAAAATACAGACAGGAAAAAACAACAACAACTAGACAGATGACGTCATTAATGACGTTATTACACAATGGGCTATTTGGGCTCTGCTGACCACTGGTATCGAAATCCGATTCTTAACGTTACATGCATGCAGACTTAGCCAATGAGCAGAAAATTTAAGCCAACTAAATTTATCCACTTTATTGTCAAGCCTAAGCTGACCAGATTTACAGCCCAGAAAACATCTTTTAGATAAAAAATGCTTGCACTTTCCGAAAATTTAGGTATTTATTGTTCGTTTAATTTAATTGATCGAGTTTTATCGAGGATCTGAAGAACTCGCTTCCTTACTAGTCTATCTAATGGTCATTGCCCTTACTTGATATATTTGAAAGTTACTTCTCATTTTTCCTCGCTGTCAGTTCGTAATTGAGGTAAGTGTTCCTCGTCACCAATATATAATCGCCATTTTTAGGTGACCTAAAATTAAAGTAAAAGCCTAGAGCACTGCAAGAGGGCGTATACTAAAGATGTAAAGAATTTGACTTGGATTTAATTATGTATGTTTTTTGCAGCATGATGTATTGATTTGGTGTGTACCGATGTGGGGATTACAATGTTTAGTCTCACCAAAGCTTAGTGTTTACTTTTAACTTGCATTAGTGTACTGTACTGAGAGGGGGGGGACTTACAACGCTAAAATCTAGATTTCGATACTCGTGGTAAACAGAGCACAGATCGCCCATTGGTAGCTTTGTGCTTAATTACAAACAAACAATCACGTGCATCCAAAGCTGGTAGTCTAAACAAAGTAACTTTTGTTTTAACTGAATCTATTCAGAGCTATCTGCATTCTTTACTTTAAGCAGATTGGAACACCGTATTTTATTGTTGTATATCTATCAATTTATTGCTGTTCCACATGGATCACAAAGTTAAGAAATAGAAAAATATTCCGTGGACAATGATAAACTATTCCCAGCCTGTAAATTATACCTATTTGTTTTACGTAGCCAAACAACCTTCAATGAATCAGTGATGTCGAGAAACCCACTTGTTGAGAATTTTATATGCAAAAACCTTCAATGAATGTGAAGTCTAGTAAGAAACAATTTTTATTAGGCTTCAGCAATATTATAAAGTCGCCTATGAATATCAGGTAATTAAATTGTAGATAACAGAATAAATAATTATTTGTATGAAATGCATATATCAAATATTTATAAGGGCTACAGATGTCCTCGTTACATTTGTCTCTGTTAAACCGTTTGGTACTAATATATGAAACCCCAGAACTGCAAGGTGAAAAAAGAAATCGAAGGTCTCATCTCGTACGCTAGACATAAGAAGTCACATGTATGAATATGTTAAACATGTTCACATTCTTCATACTATTCGAGACAACTTTGTTGGCACAGTAAGAACAGTGTTTACTAACAACGTAACTTCAATTGCCAATACAAGATTTCAAAAAACGACAACTGAACTAGAGAGTTCAGCGTCTTTGTATTTCCACCCAGGATTACATGAAAGAGAAAACTGGGAATTCTTGGTAAATATCGTGATATGTTTTTAAGTCTTAGAACACTACAGAACACTTTGATAAGGCCCGGCATGACCAAGTGGTTAAGGCTCTTAACTCACAATACGAGGGTTGCGGGTTCGAATCCCATTCACACCAAACATGCTCGCCCTTTCAGCCGTGGGCGCGTTATAATGTCACTGTCAATCCCACTATTCGCTGGGAAAAGAAAAGCCCAAGAGTTGGCGGTGGGTGGTGATGGCCAGTTGCCTTCCCTCTAATCTTACACTGCTAAATTAGGGACGGCTAGCGCAGATAACCCTCGTGTAGTTTTGCGCGAAATTCAAAACAAACCATTATTCAAGAAATGGAAACTACTGTACATAGGGTTATCTCCTACGAACGAGAGGAGGCCTTCAGATTTTATTTTGTCACCTTCAGGGTTTCCGTACTAATGAAACGAAAGTATATACTGCAAGAAAACATGGGTCATAAAATCCACTGCAGAGGGAGTCTTCATCAAATTCTACATTTATCTATTTAAACTTTTTGTATTTTCAAATCACATCTTTCAGTCGCTTCAAGTAATTTTTATTGCAATTGTCTTTTCAGTTGTACACTTACAAATGACTTTTCTCCAGGCCAGTTACATTATCAGGGAAAGCACATGAGTTACGTGGACATCACAAGTCAGTAAACGATTCAGTTTGTTAAAAAACAGAACACAAGGCTTAAAATTATTAAGAAAAGTTAACCACAGTGTAATTATACTTCTTCAGGAGACCTGTAGGTCAGGCAGACCATACGTCCCTGAAATACCCCTACATCTCATTTCTTATATTTATTGTGAAATTTGCTGCACAAATTCAAGATAAATTAACATTCAGCCAGTTCATTAGTATTTATTACTCCCTTAGGTAGCCATGTGATGTCACTGGTGCAGTTGCCATAATTACTAATTTTCTTCTTTTACCATGATGTTTGTTTGTTTTGAATTTCGCACAAAGCTACGCTAGGGCTATCTGCGCTAGCCCTCCCTAATTTAGCTGTGTAAGATTAGAGGGAAGGCAACTAGTCATCACCATCCATCGCTAACTCTTGGGCTACTCTTTTTACCAACGAATAGTGGGATAGACCGTATCATTATAATACCCCCACTAATATGTAAATATATATAAAATTTATAAATATTACATACAATTAAAATGATTTATATTTTATATACCATACTGTTTTAAAAATCGCCAGTAGAAAGGATTATTACATCTTTAATACGTTTCACACACAGCCAATTTTTATATTCAAATGTATCATTTTTGGCTTATGAGAGGTAAAGGTGTGTAGTTGGTCTTACGGGCCACAGATTAGTTTAGATTGTCCACCTCTGCAACACACCATAAGTTACTTTACTATTTATTTATTATTTGTATAGAATCAATAAAGTAATAAAAGAAGATGAATTATTGTAGGTAGGGTCAGATTAACGAAAAAAATTGTTGCCTACGAGTACAGATAAATGTTTTAAGATGGCGAATGTACTATTTTAAAAGGTTGCTTTGATAGTTAAAACATTAATGTAAAAAAAAAGATAACTGTGGAGCTGAAACTTGTCGTGAGCCCATTATGAATTTGATACAGCCTTAAGTATCTGTTCTTATGTTGTGAGGAACAAAGATAATAACCATAAGAAAATATAAATCAACACCCTGTCCTTGTTTCGATACCCATGGTGGGCACAGCACAGATAGCCCATTATGTAGCTTTGTGATTAACTACCAATAACCATGTTTTCCCTTGTATCTGAATGTGATTTGTTCACATATGAAGTTCCATTCAGTTGTATATAATAAACTCCAATCTGGTTGCAAGTGTAATTTATTTCAACACTTATACTTTGGTTACAGTTTAATTCCATTACCAAATGAGAAAAGAACAACTCAGGGAAGATTGCCCAACCTGCTTTACTTTATATCCAATATCCTACTATAACAAATTGATATGCTGCTTGTAAAATCTTAATTTATAAAAATCAGTAAACTGGTTGATAGTGGCAACAACCTGTGATCACAGATATTTTTTACGTCAAGTTTAATAGAGAATATATGTTTACCAGTTAACGTATTATCCAAAACTTTATGCTTTTCTAAATGTTATGGCTTTTTAATGATTGAAAAAATAATAATAAAAAATACTTCTTCAGGTTAGTACCGATATCACTGCTTTGCGTGTGAAAATGTAGGTTGCGTGGTTTTACGATAAGTATCTGTTTTTCGTGTGTGGTATTTGTCACAGTTTAAAACCAGCGTGTTAATGGTTCAGTGTCTCAATACTTTACTTATTTGTAGCTGATAAAAATCAGTAAGTAAAAAGTATCGATGCTTATCTTTTATTAGCTTGTGGAATTCATTAGTGGTGAAATCCCGAGGTTAAAAATTGATTTTCAGTCACATCTTGTATTTTCATTTAACAGAAGCTTTGGACACATCCCATGTAATCACTTTATCAGTGGATATCTAAGCGCGTGTGGCCTCTTTTTTATTTTTATACACGGTAAAAATTGAAAATGAACGAAACAATATCACAATGAAAGTTGCGTTTTTGTTGCTGGAGCTTTGATATATAGCCTGCTAGTTTTACAAAAGGAATAACATATGCTGAAAGTCAGAATGAGTCGGGAATTTTTTTTAAATTTAATCTAAGCCTTTTTTGTAAGAAGGTATTTGTTTTATACAAACGTTAATCCTTCACATTATGTTGTCTTACGTGAATTATTTCTTGGTATTATTTATTTCCACATGTGGAAAGATGGTATGGGTTTCATCTAAGTCGGTTTAGGTTTCTTGTGTTGTTTGTTGTTAAACGCAAAGCTGCACATGGATTACATGATCTATGTCTACTACAAGTATCGAAAACATTTTAAGCGTTAATGTAAGCCTAAGACTTACCACCAGGGGCGTAGTTTTTTCACACCCGATGGAGGGAATGATTTTTGCAACCACTTATGTGGACTGTTCAATTTGCAAATTAGTAATCTCTGATTATATGAACCTGAAAGCTATAACCATGCAGTCACAGAGTAATATTGTTGCCACGATACTTGCATATATACTTAGGCCTACTGACTGATACTTACGAATTATCGCTTAGATAGAAAAGCTTAGAAGCACGGCTATATTAAAGATGTATATTTTGGCTACTGAAAACGCCTACATCTAGGCCTAACTATGTGATTCGATTGGTAAGAATACGAGAATCACAAGAACAAACACAATTTGTAGGCCTGTGATGCAATAAAACAATTCGACAAACCAAACTGTAGGGGGGATTATTGTATGCAACATACTCCCACCTAAAATGAAGGGGGTGTATATCCCCATCTCCCCAGGATATACGCCTCTGCTTATCATCTACGGGGGGAATTGTTTTAGGTGATACAGGTTTTTGTACATCCAATCACGAAGCGTTATTTTCTTCTAGACTGGTTTTAGGTGAATTTTTGTTTTGTAAACAAGCGTGATATTTGAAATAATAATCAGACCGTTTTTAAGCAATATTTGTTTCAATAACAAAGAAGATTTTTTGTGTTAATATTAAAAAATACACTATTTTATCACATTCTAGAAAATAATAAAAAGCTGTAATACTGATTCCTACCCAGTACTTGTATAATTAATAAAGGAATTATAATTTCTTAACATCTTTGCAAGAATAGAAAAAAAACATAATTTTCGGATGAGTTAAGTTAAGTGGAAAACATACTGTCATCACAAAACTCAAAAGTACAGCGTAGAAAACTTACGAAAAAGCCATTGCAATTCAGTACATTCCAAACAACTGTTTGAATATTTTAAGCCTAGTAAGATCGTGAGGAGCCATGAAGTGGAATCGTATTGAAAAATTTGTCTAGTGCTAATTTAAAATGTACAACGCTAAAATCCAAGATTCAATCCTCCTCGTTCCAGCAAACAGAGGGCGGATAACCCAATATAAGGCTTTGCGTTAAAACTAACAACAAGAGATAATTCAAAATAAATTTGAAATTGGTAAAAATAAATTTCTGGATACATTATTAACTACGAAACAAAATGTTTCGGCCAAACTACGATCATAAGAACCTAACTTGGTTTGTTTTATCGAGACCTGAAACATTCTTTTTTTACTTACATTGATAATAACCATTTTTGTGATTCCATATACTGTTACACACTGTTGGTGCATGTCATTGTTAGTTGAGAGTTCGGAGTAAAAGTAAAAAAAAATACGTACATTTTAAACAATAATTACAAGCTTACTCCATTTCTGATAATTTCTTTGTCCCAACTACACCCTTATTCTGCCTTGTAAAAAAGTGCTTTAAGCATAAACTCCTAGTGTGTAACTTTTTTCTTTGGAGGGGTGATATAATTTTATTCCTTTATTTATTATTTCTTTGTTTATCCAGGCAGACAGAGTGTGTAATTATGAAGAATGTTGGGCCAAGTCACCAAACCGTAATAATCGTGGTAATCAAAGTTTCGGTCATCTTGCGTACAGCTGCTACTGACTCATGCTACTTAAGGAATTTGAATGTTTATTTTTTTGTTTAAAAACTGATTGCTCGTACCAGGTTATTATGGCGTGCTTGGAACATGAAGGTTCATTTTGTTGCCCTTGACAAAGTTACTGACAGAGAGACAGAGGGGCGAATGATTTCAGATTATTTTCATCCCATGGATACTGAAAGTACCTGTTGCTTCAAACAACTGAATGTAACGAGTGGCTCTACAGGATATCTAAGGGTTTATAACGCTGTAAATCGGATTTCGGTACTCCTTGGTGGCACAGTCATGCAGGCAATTTCTTTAACAAATAAGCCCCTCAGAACACTGAGCCACACTAGTGCGAATGCAAGCGTTCTTGAGATAATTATTTTATTGTTTTGTGTTTTTGATTAATTGAGATTTTGAAAAGTGAGGTCTATAAATGAATAGAAAAAAATGAATTTTACATGTTGTATAACATAGGAAGATATTGTAATGTTGTACTTTGCCATTATTTTTGTCTTATAGATAGTTACTGCCACATAAGCTTTTGTCGCTACACAAATGTATTTAATGTATTGTTAAAATATATATGAGATTATGCTGAGGCACAACTTTAATGTAATATGTATATATACACATGTGTGAGTATACAAAGTAATAAACACTTTAACGCAAATTTTGTTAACAACAGTTCACAATTATTACAAATTATATACATACACACACGGTGGAAACTATAACTTTACACCTTTAGAAATGCTAGATAACCTTGCTAAATACATGTTGGAATAGGCTTCTTTGATAATGAATAAATAACCTCTTATGAATTTATAATCGTTGAACTACTGCCTCAAAGTAAGTGATTAAATTAACACAAACCGGGCTTCTTGACATTTACTGGTGACAGATACTGCACGCTGTGAATAGATCTGTATTTTTAGGTCATAGTGAATCGATTATACATCCGTATATATCTTTAGTTTAAATATATGTGACGCTGTTTTAATATTGCTATGTCAATGATGACTCTGTGTGCAAGTACCTAAATATGAGTTATTTGTATATAATACAAATCCCTTTTTAAATTACGTTGAAACGGCCATTGGTGTTGGAGAACGAAAATTTAAGTGTATGATCGGCACGAATCTTTTTAAGTGACGTAATCATGTGATTTATCAAATCATGTTGCATTCAACAACTATATAAACATAAATTTTTATTGACACGTGTAAAGCCATATCTGCTCAGTCTTATCACATTTATAGGTAATAATGATATTGAAATCTCGTGGCATCTGGTTATTAAAACATTCGTAAACCACATTTTTATCGTAAAGATATTGGGTTAACATGTGTTTGTTTGTTTTGGAATTTCGCACAAAGCTACTCGAAGGTTATCTGTGTTAGCCGTCCCTAATTTAGCAGTGTAAGACTAGAGGGAAGGCAGCTAGTCATTACTACCCACCACCGACTCTTGGGCTACTCTTTTACCAACGAATAGTGGGATTGACCGTCACATTACAATGCACCCACGGCTGGGAGGGCGAGCATGTTTGGTGCGACGCGGGCGCGAACCCGCGACCCTCGGATTACGAGTCGCACGCCTTACGCGCTTGGCCATGCCAGGCAAGTTAACATGTGAAATAAATAACTTCTAATTCATAACTACATGTTTCACTGCCTACTTGTTGAATTGTTATGATGCGAATTGAACCATTCTTAATTCATGACGTCATGTTTTACTTTCTGTTTGATGAAAAAGCCCTCCCTGGTGAGTTAGTTGTAAGTTTGCGGACTCGTAGCGCTAAAATACAGGATTCTATTTTCTATATGGTGGCCAGAGCGCAGGTAGCCAGCCCATCATGTAACTGCGTACTATACCAAACAATTTCATAACTTCAATCAAAAGAAAGACTGAAATGTCAAATTTTAGCACCTTAGATAGTAGCGTCAGCGTTGTATAAACTACGAGTAATATCTTACCTACCTGACTTAAGTTTGTGGCTTTACTATGTGCCTGCAATGGCCGCCAGTGCCCAATTTCTGATTGCATATTCCTTACATTATTCATTACGGTTCAGGTTTCACGTGCATATTTGTTAAATTCTATGCTTGTGTGTGAACAAATGGTTCTTTCTTCTTCGTGGTTTGATTTTTGGATGACAATATAGACAGGAAAAGTATCTCTCGTATTAAAGTTATTTCGCGCTTGACTACCTTTCCATTTATTAAAAAAATTCCACCACAACTTCTTTCGCTGGATATACATTTGTTTATCTACTTTTTTGTTACCAAATTGTGTGTATATTGCTTCAACTCTTAAGTCCTATATTTTATACAAAAAATATTTTTTCGATAAAAAACAAACGCGATATTAACGACTAAATAAAACTGTTGAAAAATATTTGAGTTTATAAGCTAATGTACACCCAAAAATTAGTTATAACGTTGAGAAACTTCCGCAATATTGAATGTTTGGATCAAGATTGATCACGGACAAGCGGTAGATTATTTCTATTAAGCCACGTTGTATACTTGTGATTTTAGGTGTTCGTTGTTTTTATCCATTTCAATTGAATAAAACTAATTTTTGTTGTTGGATTTGGGGATGATCAACTGAGTTATTCAAAATTAATGTGTTCTGATATGGATTTAAAAAAAAATAAAATGAAATAAGACAATCTGTTTAAGGTGTCATGTACAAGAAACAAACAAAAACAAGACAACTATTTTAATTTCAAGAATCGAATCACGATCGGGGAATTTACCCTTTATGTACAGACAGGTTTTTAAGATAAATAAGATATGAAATTAGATCATGTAAAACTGTAATGAAACGTTAACACTGAAACCTAAAAGGAAACGGAACTTTAACATGTCTAGTTTAAGACATAAAAGCATAAGTGCGTCAGTTATAAATTTTCTTGAAGGTAAGCTAGTTGATTTGGTTTGTTTTGAATTTCGCACAAAGTTACACGTACCTAATTTAGCAGTGTAAGATTAGAGGGAAGGCAGCTAGTTATCGCCACCTCTTGGGCTACTCTTTTACCAACAAATGGTGGGATCGACAGTCACATTATAATGCCCCCACGGCTGAAAGGTCGGGCATGTTTGGTGCGACGGGGATTCGAACCCGCGACCCTCGGATTACGAGTCGAATGCTTTAACCTTTCTCTGAAACTACAAAACCGATCATCACCAACCATAACTAAACAGTATTTTTACAGCTGAACAATAAATAAAATTGTTGAAATGTACACAAAAAATGATATGCTTCAGATTTAGTCATTAAAAATTATAAAAAGGATGTGTTTCATATATAAAACAATTATAAACAAACTTAATTTTTTTCTTTCGTGAAAATGTTATGAATGTTGCAACAAAAAACAAGACACCTTTATTGATAACTGCATCTACAAAGAAATACTTCAATAACATCTAATCTGTGACGTAATGCTGTGATTATAGTTCATTTATAAACCAAAATTTAAATAAAATCCCTTTTCTCATGGATGGTGAACAATATTGTTGTAGAACTGTCAAGCAGTTCCAAAACAGGCCACAGACCCATCAGCTTGTAGGGAGAGGGTATTTCTGCTACTTGATATAAACTACATTATTATGAGTAGGTAACATTCAAGAAACAATAACACCGACGTGACTTGTATGTGCTCAGTATGAACCTTCACATTGTCAATCAAGTAGTTGCTACGAATCTGGTATGAAACGTAATTATGAAACAAACACACAAACTAATTTTTATCTATAAAATAATCCCTGTGAACACACCAAGTATTTGTTATTTATAAAATAATTCTACATGTTAAACACATTTATTGTATAATTTATGCAATATATCATGCGATATATCACCTCTTACATAAAAGATAATTTTTTCTCACATTGCGGTTCAGGATTTCCGTTGGAATCCATGTTTATTTACTGGCTGTTATACAAACTTCAAGCCTCAACAATTCCATTGAAATTGTTTATGATTGTACAAATATTTACATTCATGTTATATATAATTATTGTTTTACGTTTGCTGTAGGATTTTACTAAATAAAGAAAGTGAGTATTCCGAAATGTTCAATACATATAGCCCTCCAGTGGTTCAGCGGTATGTCTGCGGACTTACACGCTAAAATCCGGGTTTCGATACCCGTGGTGGGCAGAGCACAGATAGCCCATTGTGTAGTTTTGTGCTTAATTCAAAACAACAACAACAATACATATATATTTGTAGCTGTGTTTATCATTAACAAATACATTTCTCGTCTCAAAAATTTATTTACAATTGTACATTATTCACCGAATTGCAACTTTTATTTGAAAATCTACGAGTTTTCGTTTAAGTTTTAAAGATTTATTATTAGTATCACAGAACAGATTAATGTTCCATTTTGGGTCGATATAAGTTTGACGTTACCGAACTATTGTACTTAATTTACTTTCGCCTGACAACGAGCGGATATATATATTGTTCCTACTCAGGTATACATGCGTGTGCGCGAGAAAGACATAAGTCGGGATGTTTCCATCTGATTGTGATCAAATGTATTTTAGAAGGTTAACGACCCCGAAGGACCACTTGGTTAAGTCAAGGGTCAACCACTTTCGCAATAATGGTAACAAATATTAGTATTTTAAAGTGAAAAAAACCAACAAAAAAAAGAGTCAAACTCGAGAACAAGTTGGCATAGAGAAACTTGACACATCGACCTGTAATTCTGAGGTTGAATAATTGTTTTGCGTATATTTTAGGTCGGTTATTATAAAAAATTAAAAATGTTGCGTTACGGTTGGTGAGGGTGGGTTGTGCCCTTTGAATGCTTAACTGGTTGTTTTTAATTTACTGGAAGATTTGATCACAATATCATGATGTGATATGATGAAAAGAACTGTGTGGGCTACAAACACTTTCGAAAGCTTTATTTCTTGGAAATCTGTTTCTTGATCTACTTGCAATTTCCACTACTGTCTGTGCTAAAAGGTGGTGCTGCTCAGTAATTTGAATAAAATTGAAACAACTTTGCTATTTACTGCTTTGTCGCTTTAGTCGAGGATTAATGGAAAATGACTTGTTAGAGTAAGGAGAGAGATATTTCAGTTGTTGTTGGTTGTTTTATTGGGTTTTTTTTTGTAGTTTCATAAAACAGGTAACAGAACTTGCCAAAACCTAGTTTAAACAACGTCCTTGATCTACATTGGAATTATTACTCAACCCGGCATAGAACATGTCGAGAACAAGTGGGCGTAAGGGATAAGCAATTTTTAGGACTTAAAGGTTAAGACTTTAGTTTTTTTTTAAGTTGTGGATTGTTGAAAGGACAAAAGATTGGATATATAACAAAAAATTTAAAACGTAAGGGCAAGGAGAAAAAACATGTTTCTGAAGTACTGACTGGCGCGATGGTGTTGTCTTTGTAAACGATGTCATATGTGATTTGTAATAAAACATAGGAAAGTTAAACTTTTTTACGCCATCAAGAGTACAATTAGCATCTTTTTCTAGCTTATTTTGTATGACATTTCGTTCGTTGTACGAAGTTTTGCTCTCAACTGACATCAATGAAAGTGATGTAGAAGTTTATTATTGGTGTAGAAGATACATCAGCCTTTAAATTTCATTTTCTGGTAAGGATTACAACATAACGTGATGTGTGGGGGAGATATTCTGAGGACGTATCATGGTAATCTTTGATATCAATTAACAGAGAAGCATTAGTGAGTACAGTAGTGTTGATAGATTTTTTCGTCTTTTGAGTTACACACAAAATAAACGAAGGCTATCTGCGCTAGCCTTCCCTATTTTAGCAGCGTAAGACTAGAGGGAAGTCAGCTAGTCATCACCACCCACCGCCAATTCGTGGGCTACTCTTTTACCAACGAATAGTGCAATTAACTGTACATTATAATGTCCCCCCAACAACTGAAAGGTCGAATATGTTTGGTGTAACGGGGATTCGAAACCGCGACCCTCAGATCATGAATCAAGCGCCCTAACCACCTGACAGACTAACTGAACATGACAGAAAAAGGATTTGACAGTTTTCAGGGTTAAAATTAGCGCTTGGTACGCCTAAACTCTTATTGTTAGCCAGTTTCTTGATCGTGATTTGTAAAACGTTTTTTTTTTTTAAACTCCAGTCGTGATTTCTGCAAAGAACGACAAATTAAGTGAATTTGTTTTTTAATTTTATGTGGCACATGAAAACAGCGTGTTCCATTAATTTACACTACTTTACGTAATAAGTATGCTTTATTGACAAGCACTTTATTAGGTAGACCATGAAGCCTAAATGAACACCAGTGTTCCATGTTACTTGTTTCACTTTAAAGTGATTCTCAGCTAAACTGACGAAGTATAACTGTTTGTTTGTTTTGGAATTTCGCACAAAGCTACTCGAGGGCTATCTGTGCTAGCCGTCCCTAATTTAGCAGTGTAAGACTAGAGGGAAGGCAACTAGTCATCACCACCCACCGCCAACTCTTGGGCTACTCTTTTACCAACGAAAAGTGGGATTGACCGTCACATTATACACCCCCACGGCTGGGAGGGCGAGCATGTTTGGCGCGACTCGGGCTCGAACCCGCGACCCTCAGATCACAAAGCGCACGCCTTAACGCGCTAGGCCATGCCAGGCCCAAGTATAATTGTTGTGATTATAATATAGAAATTACAACGACGGTCACTGGTCGATTATTATTTATTTTACAACCTAATTTAACTCATTTGTTCTTGATGTTTCATGAATATACCGTACTCCGCTTATTTCCTCGTTTATCGAAGTCTTAGGTTCAATTGTGGATAGTACATGATAACGTTACAAGAGTAATGTCAGTTGGTGTGAAGCGGTATCGAGTGACCTAATTAGGATCACAGTATGCATGTTCCATAACGGACTTCATGCTTTCGTCAGTGTCACATTGCCAAAACTTTTGATAACATGGATTGATTTACCATTAACGCCTTGCCAGAGTGAATTTTTAGTAATACAGGCGACACTATATTAATTATATTGCTTCTGTTACTTTTATGTAAGAGAAACGATTTAAGACATTTGTAAATAGAAAATGTATTTTACTAAATTTTATAACGTAAGAATGGTTATCATAGAGATTTATTTTTCTACCAACCTTTCCTTTGTCTCTTGTTCTTCATGTACAGGTAGTTTCTTCTACTAAAAACCGTATTTCCCCGCATCATGGTGAACGTTGTTTTTGAAGTGGTTATCATTTGTATTATTGCCACCACCTGTTTCCTTCCTAATTCTACATTAAATAGTGAAGATCCACCTCAGGCATGTAAAAACATTATTCCTAAATACGGCGAGTCTCCTCAGCAGTCTCCTTCACCATATATACTATCAGGCAAGATAAAACCTGGATCAAATGGAGATGTCGTACAAGGTATTTTTAGATTGTTTTGAATTTATTAAAGTAAGTGTCAATAAATGTTCAGTTTAACACTTTTAAAGTTTAGTACTGTGATCTTTACGAAAGTTTTCTTTAATGTCACAGAATTAAAGAGTCTAACAAATAGCTCCCTTTCTGGGGCTGAGCGACAAGCCTGAGAATACGTTATGCTGAAAACATGGTTTTCGATAGCTGAGTTGGGCACAGAGCGTATTGCCTGTTAGAAAGTTTGTGCTTCGTAAAAAGTGCGTCAGAGGAAAGCTATTTTTTCATTTAAAATTGGTGACAGAGTTAATTTTCAAATTATTTCTATTATGTATATCTTTTTACATTTTTCTGTTTGTAGTTAAGCGCAAACTTACACAAAGGTTCTACCCACCACAGGTATTGAAACCTGGTGTATATCTCATAACGGGTGGTATGGCTATTAACAATTTTATTGCTAAGGGGAGAACAACGTTTCGATTTTCCTAGGTCAACTTCAGGTTAAGAAAGAGAGAGTTTGCAAGTGACCGTTGCAGGACATGTCTTAGGGACGAGAGTATAAACGGGTACGGGACTGTAGGAGGCGTTGCAGGTGGAAGTTAGGTTACTAATTAGTATAAGTTGTTGTTTTGAATTAAGCACAAAGCTACACAATGGGCTATCTGTGCTCTGCCCACCACGGGTATCGAAACCCGGATTTTAGCGTGTAAGTCCGCAGACATACCGCTGAGCCACTGGGGGGCACTAATTAGTATAAATATAAAGGTGTTCCTTTATACTGGTTTAATTTGGGGTTTAGTTGCTGTATAAATAGGACTTCTTTTATTTTGAATTTGTTTATATTTGTTTCCCTACTTAATATATGGGTATTTTGTATGGTTATGTAATGTTCATTTGATTTGCAGTGTTCAAAAACGTGTGAAAGTTTTTGCTTTTTTTGTTCATTAAATCTAGCTTCAATTTTTCTGCTTATTTTTCTAACAAAAAAGCCGTGCCAGTTGTTACATGGTATTTTATAAATTGTGTTGGTTTTGTATTTGTCAGTTGTATTTTTTCATAGCATGGGCTTTAGTTTTATACCTGGTTTTTGAATAAATTTGGTGTTTACTGGAATTTATGTTTTGTTATCAGTTTTTTTCCAAATGTTAGTTACTTCTTCGCTGATGTCGGGAACATATGGTATGCAGCAGTATACGGTTTTTATCTTGGGTTTTATTGTTGTTTGTTTGTTGTTGGTCTAGGTGTGTGCGTATAATTTTTCCCACGATTTTTTGAGGAAATTTGTTGATGTTGATGAAGTGTTGTTTTATTTTGTTGATTTCATTGTGTGATGTTATTTTGGTGGCTGTGTTTATTTGGTTTCTTAATATGTTGAGTTTTTGTCTTGTTTCATGTGTTGAATCCGAGGGAATATATAATCTAGTATGGGTAATTTTTCTATGGATTACTGTTTTGTATTGTGTATCAGTTCTGGTGATCTTGAAGTTAAGAAATGCTATTTGGTTAGTCTTTTCCTGTTCACAGATAAACTTAATGTTGAAATGTATCGAATGAACGTGATTGAAAAAATTAAGTGTGTTCTACAGATGTGAATCCAGCAATTGTATAGTCAGTAGTTTTGGTTATTGAACATAGTTTTGGTGGTAGTGAATTCTATGTGTGTGTGTTTTCTTATATCAAAGCCGCATCGGGCTACCTGCTGATTCCGACCCTGATTTTAACATTGTAAATCCGGAAACATCTGTACTAGCAGAAGACACGGTAAATTCTATAAGGATTGCTAACTGTTTACTGGGGATGTGCATCAATGGGTTGGGGTCTTGGACATAACATTCTAAAGCTATCTTGTTGAGACTTCTGTGAAGAGGGAGATTACATCAAAACTGACAATTAAGGCTTTATGATTTAGTTAAGAATACATTTAAAGTAAAAAGAGTCTTTGAAAAAGGAGCCGGCTGATGTTACATATTTCAAAATGCCCACGCTATATATTTAGCGAAGTTGTAGTTAACTGATTCGTAGGTTGACATTATGCGTCGTAGTGGACAATCAGGTTTGTGAGGTTTGGAGGTGCCGTATAGTTGTGGTGTGCATGAGTCGGTCTTTCGAAGGTAAGAATAAAAGTTTTCTGAGATTGTGTTGGTTTTTCAATTGTAGTAGTATTTTGTTTAATTGGTTTTCATGTGTTTTTGTTGGATTTGTGTTTAGTAGTTTAAATTTGTTTGCATCTGATAAGATGTTGTTCATTTTTTGAATGTATTCATTTGTTCATTATAACTATAGCATTGCCCTTACCTGCTTTTAGAATTTGATGTCTTATTTTAAGTTGTCTATAGAATTAATATCTTTTTGTGTGAAGTTATTTTTAGATTTCTTTTCTGTGAAATTATGTTGATAGTTTTGTGTAAAAATTCTTTGAAAAAGTTAAGATACTTTTTTACTGGTTTATAGGGTTGTAAGCCTGCAGATATACAGGTGACATTGGGGGAATTATATTTACAAGCAGTTAATATGAATCAATGGCCAGTAATAACATACTGAAATTAATATTCACAAAAATTTGAATATATGTATTTATACATAATTACACTTGAAGTACAATTGTTCAAAACTTCCTTTTCAGTTACACTTTCTGCATCTGAAGGAGAGAGGTTCATAGGATTTCTTTTACAAGCTCATTTGAAAGATGATCCATCCCATATCATTGAAGGATCATTTATTGAAAATGATATGAGTCTTGTTATTAACTGCAATACAGAAAAGGTCTGTCCCTTTTGTATTATTTGTTTAAATTTTCTTTCTGTTGGTGACTAACTATAGATAAATAATATGCAAAAAGGCCATCTATAGTTAAGCTACACTTACCTAAAGTTATCAAATGACATCAAGCCATTTTTGTTCAGTTTTGTATTGATCAAAACACGTGTACAACAAAACACTGTATATAATAAAGCTTTTGAGCATTGTTACTCACTAATAAACAAACACGTTAAATATCTTTACAACAATTAACAAAGCTTAATGTCTGTAAATTTTTTTTCATAATAACCAATGTTTTTTTTTCTTCTGGGTAAGTTGACAACCAAAAACCTCATTTTCAATTTATTATGTCACTGATTTTTTTTACTCATTGCTTATAAACTTTTGAACTGGTTTAATAATAATTAAACAATTTGTAATTTTAATTTAAATATTTTAGTAAAATGATAAAATTTTCAACAACATTTAGATCCACTCTTTTGAATTATCAATGTATGCCGTATAGAAGTTGAGTACTTTATATTGAAACAATTTCTGAGTCTCATTACATCATCACAGTTCGTTATTCTCTATTTGATAAGTGTGCATTTGAAAATAGCCTTGCAAAAGAGTTTAAGTTTCAGAGAGCTCCATTGTAAAGTAGTCACATTTAAAACATACCAATACTTCCTGTTTTTTTCACAAAGTATCTAGTGTATGAGAACAACAGTTTTCTAGTGCCAATTTCAACTGTTCATTCTCACAGAAATCAACAGTTACTACATCTGGGCACTTAACAGGAATGTTTTCATGAATACTCATTTCATTCTTCAGCTACTTGAGGTGTGCAATTAATTGAGCAGACATATTACCTGATGCACATGAAAAGCTTTTTGCAACTGAAACTTGTATTTGTGGGTTCTCACCTCTTAAAAGATGCCCATTTTGGTTTACGATATTAATTATTCCAGGCCTCATTCTCGATGGTCCTGGTGACCAAAGTTGATTCATATCCTTTTATTTTTCAGTGCCATTAAGCACACAAAATATCTTGAAAATTTTAAATTTCCTATCTTTGAATATCTTCCACCAGTAAGAACAGTTACATACTGACTACAAAAGTGATCAATTTTCAGTGGCATCACACCACCTATGTGATACCAAACTAAGTTAAAATGTAGTTCTTATACAAGCTGTTTTTACTCCAACCTTATACTGGCTGTAGATTTTATGTAATTTGTTGAGTTACACATTTAAAATTATTTTGATATACTGAATTTTCTGTATTTCTATTAAATCTTTAAACTTTTGAATCTTTTTAATTTTGTCTTGCGTGGTCAGGTGGTCAGGGCACTCGACTCATATCTAATGGTCTTGGGTTCAAATCCATGCCACTCTAAACATGCTTGCCATTTCAGTTGTGGGGTGGGGACATTATAGTGTTACAATGAATCCCACTATTCATTAGTAGGAGTAGTATCCCAAAAGTTTGTGGTGGGTGGTGATGACTAGTTGCCTTCCCTTTAGTCTTACACTACTAAATTAGAAACTAGCATAGATAGCCCTTGTATAGCTTTGCACAAAATTCTTAAACAAATAAAAACAATTTTTAGTTTCATTTTGTAGTTGGTAGCTCCAATAATCTCTTGGACAAAATGCATGTGAGCAAACCCATAAGTGCTTAAGCCAAATCAGTATATAATTCTCAAAGCTAAAGGCAATATAGTATTCTGCAGCTTACTTGATTTCAACTTTTAAAAAATTTACTCTCCTTCCTGCATTATATGGTAAGATTTTACTGAGACTTAAAAAAATAATGAATATATTGCTTCAATTGTGACATAAAGCCTAAATTTTTTATTTCTGTAATTTACAGAGTGCTGTGACTCATAAAAATACCAAAGAAAAAAGAAAATTTACAACAACGTGGATGCCTCCTGCAAACTTTAATGGAGAAGTTGTATTTAGGTAAAATGTAGAAATTATGTTAGGGTAATTCAGGAGTGAAGTTATGAAAAATAAAGTACCAGTACTCATACATGCATACAACAAAAACTGATGCTCATATGTTTAATTTATAACATGGTTTAATCAAATAAAACCCTCAATGGTTCAGCAGTAAGTTAATGGGTTTTTAATGCTAAAAGGTGCATTTGAATACCTGTGCTTTACAACAAACAAATACGCAAAAAACAACTAAAAAAAAGATACATAAAACCCTTTGTTTTGATGGTGTTAATGTTGCAAATATATATCAAACTGGTAACTAAATTAAAAGTTCCATAGCTGTAAATTTACCTAATTTTTTTTCTTGCTTCCAATTCCATTGAATGAAAAAAAGGCATTATAAATGTTAATACAAAGGGTAGGTGTCAAACATACAACATTAGTTAGTAAAACATATATAGTTTGGATACATTTATATCTATTGACCAATCACGCAAATCAAACAGCCAGACGAGATAGTCTGACTGATTTAATAACTTGAGATCAAAGCTGCTCAGTAATGTTTCCTCACGATCTTGTTGTGAACAACAGCTAATGATTGTGGGGGTATTTACTGGTTCAACTGAAGAAAGTCTAATGTTTCTTTAGATTCTGCAAGTCACAATGGCAGTGCTTTCTAACAGTATGATAGAAAGTATGCAGATTGGTTGAAGAGCAGATCAAACAATTCTTGGTACTGAGTACCTGCATTAAAATAAGTAACAGTACTAGGTATTGTTGAATACCAGCATAATTTTAACCCATGTGTAATCTCTTATTTTTTTAGCTCTGGTTCACAATATACGGTGATGGAACACTGAAATAATGTTTTTTTAATTTTGTTTTTAATGCCCTTAATTATTATGAAACTTTGCTGTAAAATGTACACGTGAAATATCTTTGTTTTTTTCTATATGACAGAAAGTACTGTAAGTTTCAAATGGTATATTAGATATTTTAAAAGTAACATACCATTCTGTATTATTAGAATGCACATATAAAAACAGTCCCTAATGGGCCATTAAATAGTTGTAAAAAATAAATATCATCTTACACCAAACGTTTACTTGTTGATCTGTTTCATCTTTGTGTATGCTTTAACAATATATCATTATAGGAGGAAAACTTGTGCTTTGTATGTAAAACCTTTTTTTTGAATGTAGTATTTTGAATCTGAACATACAAGTTTAAAAAACATAAAGGCAGTGCTGTATTTAGAGTAACTAAAACAGTTAAATGACTTGCTTAGACTACTCATGTATGAGGTTAGCTATGTGGCCCTGAATGAATCTGGTGGATGTATGGATGTCTCAATGATTGCAAAAAACATCTCCAGTACCAAAAACACTTTAAGCTGAACTGTCTGATCAGAACTGGTAAACCAATTAGATATTTGGAGAGATAACTTTCATATTAAAGTAATACAAAAATCATCTAAATTCTCTTCTCTACAGGCTATCAGGAACTAGATATGAAAAGATATCTTGCATTGTCACTCTATCTCTATTGTATGTGCTGCTTTTCAGCTATCTAGGATTTGCTACTGAACTTCAAAAAGGGTACCAAACAAGACAGGAACAGAAAAACACATATCATTTGATCTGGCTGATGATCACAAAGCAGACTAACCTGTCTAAACTTTAAATGGAAAATAATACCCATAATTTGCTGGATTCCTCACTCACAAAGCAAACTGAACCAGAATTTCTAATCATAAAATGTTAGTCAATTGTAAAATAGTCATAAAAATAGTATTCTAAGTTCACTAAAGAAAGATATGATGATGAAAGTTATAATCTATTGAAACATGAAGCTTTTGATAAAGTGGGGAAGATAGTAATGTTGGGATTTTATTTTGCATATAAAGTCAAGACCTTTTAGTCAGCCATGTTATCATTAGCTGGATTAGGTGATATATCCATTTCAATCCCTATCTAGTTGTTCCATTCTTTTTTCTCGAGTTCAAAAGCCAACTCTATCCAGCTGCTTTTTTATTCAGCAATAAGTTTTTTCCTAATACTTGTCAAGTAGGAGACACCAGATGTAGTAATACTTTTGAAACCTGGGTACTGGAGCATGTATTTAAGTTTAACAAGGTGAGGGTACCAGTAATTAAATTTTTACAAACAAATGAAGAAATTGATGCACATAAACACTGATTTCTGAGAGGGGCTCTGAGTTCTTTTTCTAAGATACTTTTCTCTATGAAATGCATAGTACTATTGCCACTTACCCCTCTTCATACATACAGTGACATCACCTGTAATTTACCATTGCTAGTTTCATTTTTGCATAGTTAAATCATGTTTTAAAAACTTTCCATGCAAACTTTATTCTCTTAATTATATAAACTCACCTTTAACACAATTTCACTTTCCAATAGCATTTATTTAATATTTACAAAATTGTTCAAATTTTTTTGGTTCTATTTCAAGACATAGTAAATTTGAATAAAGTCATTGGCTAATGATACCTAGTATGTTGCTTTCTGTTTATGTAATATTTATATTGTATCTTACATCATCTTATGTCTGTAAGATTGTTTTTGACTATCACATCGAGCAGAGATGCCTCTTGATAGCAACAGTGCTCAGTCAGCTATAGAGGGATTAAGGACTATGAAAGCAGTTTTCATATTTTTCAGAGAGATTCACTTATAATACTGAAATGCTAGAACTCACTTGCTAAGTCTTATAAATATTTTCTTTGATTATTTAGCTTGCTGATTATGCACCCAGCTTTTCATTTATATAGTATAACAGACCAGTTTATTTTCATTTTCTCTTATTACAGCCATTTTTATTGTGATTTCACATAAATACAGTTTATTAATTTATTTAATTTCAGATAGTTAACTTAAATGATTATTCCAAAACACAAAAGTCTTTTGTACCAAATAACTGAATTTTGTTGACTTTACCATACATTTATCTTGCAATGAAATGTTTATTTTTGATGTACTTCACACCATATTTTGCTGTTTCATTTCACTTGCAACAAACCCCTATCCTTGTCATTCCACTTCTATACCTATGAGCTTCTTGTTGTTATAAAGACTTTATATGTTTGGTCCGTTACATTTGTAAAACCTCAGATTACCTCATTTACAATAAAAGTTCATTGATCAATCAACCAGGATCCAGTTATTATGGAAGTTTCAGTGATTTTGTGATTTTTTCTTGTACACATTATGAGCTACCATTCAAGAGAGAACTATGCAGTCTGATAAAACTTGTGGTAGGGGGGAGAAAAGCCCACCTGTTATAAGGGTAAGATCAAAAAACCCTACTTTGCTTAGATATGTCCTCTGTTAATGCAGACTGCTCTTCAGCACCTATACCAGTATTCTAAAACTTCATGCTCTTTCTACCTCATGGCCAGGTGGTTAAGACACTCAGTTTGTAATTTGAGGGTTGCAGGTTCAAATCCCCATCCCATCAAACATGCTCACCCTTTCAGCTGTGGGGGCATTATAATGTGACAGTTAATCCCACTGTTTGTTAGTAAAAGAGTAGCCCAAGAGTTGGCAGTGGGTGATGATAACTAGTTGCCTTCCCTCTAGTCTTACACTGCTAAACCAGGGACAGCTAGTGCAGATAGCCTTTGAGTAGCTTTGCTCAAAATTAAAAACAAACAAACAAACCAATCTTTCTACCCATCAATATGACTCAACCTTGTCCTGTTCCATCCAGAATTATTCATGCATATGCACAATTTATTACTTTTTAGGCCTTATGCTGGGTAGACCCTTCAATGACACTAAGAGATGAGCAGTGGTGGCTTGGTGATATTTGTCAGTGTGACCGTACCTGCCACAGTAATCATAGTCATTATCACACCACATGTGCTGTGAATCACCCAGGAACTCTCCTCGGAATAAGAAAAATGTTAATACCCCATAAACTCTCACAAGCTTTGGATTTGAACAGTTTTAAGCATTGATACAATTAACATGGTAATGTGCCACTTAAACAAGATCAACAGAAAATTTCACATTCAATACAATATAGGCATTCTGGCCACCAGACAGATGGTCACAGGCTATTTTGATTTGAACTTCGAAACCATTAAGACCATTTGATATCAATAATGGATAGTTGTCCTTTATACAGTTGATAAGAAATAGTCAAATGAATGTATTATGCACGATCTTTCACAATTACAGTGAAGAAAGACTTAGACTGCTCCTTTAAGTGGTCTGATGAAATTTTGCAATATGAATTTAGGACTATATAACACAGAAATGTTTCTTAGTTGAAATTATCCAAAAATTAAACCTTGGAATACCAGAAACCTGATAAGCTCTGCAGATGAAAGACTATTATAACAGATTGCATTGGCACTTTGTCTTGATAGAAAAAAGAGAGAGAGAGAGAGAGAATGTCCATTCTTTTACTGTTATACACACATACTCATATGTGTGTGCATGTCAGCTGTGAGCTATTTCATTGTGTGATTTTTGTCAGCTTTTTGAAGCTTTTTTTAATATGAACCCAAATAATTCCTGAAGGAATTGTTTCCTATATAAGTATGTATTCAACCTAATTACTTTTTCTGTTAAGGTTTACCTGGTGATTTTCATTTTAATATGTGTATCTGAGTTTTGTAAGCATCTATATGTGTGTTTCCCTCTTTCTTTGATGAAAGATTATTTCTGCAATTTTTATGTTGTTGTACTATTAAAAGGTGTTTCCTTCTGATTATGTGCTGATGTATTTTTAATGTTATATTTTACTATTTCAAAGGGTATTTGTGTCTGTACTTTTAAGTTGATTCAGTTTGTGTCATGTGTTACATTAGTTCAGTTTCTTTACCTACAAGATGAAGTACCTGTTTTTTTGTCTGGGTTATGAATGGCTTATATAAATGTGTGAGTGGATGCAATGATAAATAACACATATCTGAACCTTCACACAGTTACTCATAATATAACCTATTATTACACGACCCATTATTATTTCACCAAAAGTTCTGTATAATTTTCAAGAAGTCAATATGCATACACTTAAATCATGGTACATACTGTGTGGTGGTCAGGGTGACTTTGAAGGAAAAGTTAGTGGACAAATAGTGGCTTTTAGCACCTAGCTCTTAATGCCCTTCTACAGTGTTTAAAATGACTAATTAATTGAAGGTCATTGGCCACAGAAGTGTCTTATGATCTGAAATTGAAAGGTCACAGGTCAATGTAAGAAGTTCGTATGACATAAAACTGCTTTATACATCATTCTTATGGTGGCTGTTAGAGTAGAAGCTTCAACTGACTTTATGTAGTGTTACAGTAGTGATGGCCATTTTTTCATTGCATTCCTCCATAGTATGTGCAAATACATTCTCCAAAATATATGTGAGATCTTTCTGTGCACTCTTATACACTGGATGAATGTTGTATTACAGAAAATTTAATTACTGATGTAGAGATGTTGTGCCATTTATAAATGAAGTTACAACAAAGATTTCTCTATATTCAGAGTAGTCTCACTGTTTCACATTTTCCATAACTTATTTCATTTTCATTATTACTTCACCCTATGTATTATATTTAATCGAGAGATAATTTTGTGTTTTATGAATTTTCTTTACTTCTTGAATGGTTTTTACTTTTATGTTTGTTCATATGTTGAGTGTAAGTCCTGATCTTTGTGAATAAAGGAATAATTTTTCTTGTATATGTGTGTGTGTGTGTGTGTGTGTATAACATTTATTATTTTGTAAACTGTATTTTATTTAAATATTTAAAAGAGTACTTTTTATGTTTGATTTAGTGTTTTATGGCACAAAGCAGCTTGGCTATCTGCACCAAACGTCCAGTAAAAAGGTAAAAATAAATTAAATGTAGTAAAATACATAAAAGGGAATGATTTTGTTTCAAATTTCGTGAAAAGCTACACAAGGACTCTGTGCTAAAGGGAATGAAGGTAAAACAAAACATCATTGAAAAACAGAAAAAGTGTAAAATCAATGTTGACACCTATTCAACAATGTTAGGAGAGAAAGCAGAATAAGAGAAGTTGTAAAGAACTTTATCCAGCAAAATGGTAATGATCATAACCCGCCAGCTAGATTAACAGGTAAGTACAAGAACTACCGTCAGTCACCTGAAGTTGGTCTTTCCAGTCCTGGTTCCAGGTTATGTGTCATTATGGCCAGTACTAAAAGGTAAAGTAATAAAAGTGTTTAATGGTATGCAGTGAAAGTGTAATGGCAACTTGCCAAGACGACTAACGGGTAGTTCAAACAGCAGTGTTAGTCACCTGAAGTTGGCCTTTCCAGTCCTGGTGCTGAGTCATTTAATATTCTGGCCATTTTACAATATCATATTGAATTAGAAATATTGAGACTGAAAAGGGAACCACAATTAAAAAGGTGTAATGAATAAATATCAAACACTTAAATGAGGTTAAAAAGATTAATAGCCATTAAAAAACTAAAAACGTTATCAAGGTGGACAGTGTCACCATCACCAATAACACTGTTCAATGTTACAGACAAACCCTGGGACAGAACATGTTTAAAATAGTGCCATCATTGAGAGTCATAACGATGGCAGGAAAGTAAAATGTGGCTTACAGTGATTTTAGTGTTACACAAACTACACATTGGTGCATCAGTTCCAGATAAAAGAATATGAGTTAAAAAACTGTGACCAATGCATAGTCTAGTTAGAACAACTTCCTCCTTCCAAACCTTATGGAAGCTAGATGACCAAAGCCCAATAAAGGGTTTTATTTGAAAAAAGCTTGTTGTCATCATGTTGCTCACTCCAAGTGGACTGCCAGCTGGCATGAAGCTGAGCCTTGAATACAGGACCATAGTCCATGTACGGAATAGGCAGAGTGGTGATAGTGCCAGAGCAGATAGATTTAGCTGCCATGTCTGCAAGCCCACTCCTGCAAATACCAACGTGGCCTGGTATCCAGAAAAACTGGATAAAGTAGATGTTAATGAGAAATGGGCCAGTTGCTTTTGAAGATCAGCAAGAACAGGGTGTGAGCCAACATGAAGTGATTCCAAGGCCAGCAGAGAACTAAGGGAGTCAGTATAAATAGTGCAGTCAGAGTACTGCTCAGCTTCAATGTGATCCAGGGCAAGAGATATGGCGTACAGTTCAGCAGTGAACACAGAAACTGTAGAGGATGTTCTGCACGCAAACACCAAACTGCAACAAACAATGGCAGAGCCCACAAAGTCACCTGATTTTAAACCATCCGTATAAATTGGAATAGAAAGGGTGTTTGAAAGATGTTCAGTAAATAAAAGATGGTACTTCCAATTGAGAGTATCTCCCTTTTTCAGATGACTTAAAAAAAAAAGGTCACATTTGGAGGCCGTATAAGCCATGGGGGGATGGGCTAACCAGTGGATTCTGCAATGTTTTTCAAGGACAGACCCAATTCATCCAATTGCACCAGGATGCAAAGGCCAAAAGCAGCAATGGCAGATCCTCTGTTTTAAAAAAGTAAGGTCCACTTAGAAAGAAAAACACATCCCCAAGTGGGATGCTTTGGTAAGGAGCGAAGTTTCGAAGAATACAGTTAAGACAGTTGCAAACGGCAAAGGTGCAGAGAAAGTTTGTGAGATTCCACATATAAACTTTGAACTGGGGAGTTGTGGAAAGCCCCAGTGCAGAGTCGAAGTCCTTGATGATGAATAGGGTTCAGCATCTTTAAGACCGAGGGTCTGGCAGAGCCATAGACCATTGATCCATTGTCGAGTTTAGAATGAACAAGAGCACGATATATCTTTAACATAAAACATCAATCTGCTCTCTAACTAGCAGTAGACAGGACCTAGAGGACATTCAGTGCTCTTGTGCATTTGACCTGAAGCTGCTTTAAGTGTGGTATAAAGGTCAGCTTATGGTCAAAGATAAGCACCAAGAACTTGGTCTCAGGGACCACTGGCAGCAAAACTTCACCAATTCGAAGTTCAGGATCAGGGTGGATACCCCGTTGTTAGCAAAAGTGCATGCAAACAGTTTTAGAGAGAAAAAAATTAATTCCGTGGTGGAATGCTGTCCTCGGAACCCACACTGAGTGGGCGAGAGGAGGTTGTTTAATTCAAGGAACCAAACAAGACAAGCATTAACCATCCTCTCTAAGGTCTTACAGAGACAGCTCATCAAAGCAATTAGACGATAGTGTGAAGAAATCTTGGGGTCTTTCCCAGGTTTAGAGAAAGGTAAGAAAACAGCCTGGTGCCAGGCATCAAGAAAAACATTCTCCTGCCAGATCCATTTAAAAACAATTAGAAGAATATCAGGAGAAACAGGAGAGAGATAGTGCAGCATGTCATAGTGTATATCATCAGGTCCAACAGATGTACTGCCAGACTGATGAAGGGCCATTTTCAGTTCCACCAGTGTGAAGGGACAATTATAGTCAAAAAGACAATCAGTAGGAAAGGAAAGAGGTGAATGCTCTACCCAAGTCTTGATGGCCAAGAAGATGGAGGAACAAGCAGAAGTGCTAGATACCTGGCAAAAGCTTTCACCTAGAGTATCAGCAATCCTCTGGACATAAGCAACCTCTTGGCTATCAGAAAGTAAGATGGAGAGGGGGACAGAGTTGTAGTGCCCACTGACCTTTCAAATCCTGTCCCATATGACCTTGGAACTGATGGTAGAAGATATGCTAGTTGTGAATTTAATCCAAAATTTCTTCTGGCTTTGTCTTATCCATCTAGCATGTGCACAAGCCTGTTGGAAAGTGATGCGGTTCTAAAGTGTGAGATATCTACGGAAAGTATCCCAAGCCTGTTTTTAAGCCTTCCATGCCAAATGGCAAGCAGAATTCCACCACAGATGAGGATATCATGGAAAACGTGTCAAGGTTTTGGAATACACTGAGCAGCTGTTTGTATAATAAAGTCAGTAACCGCTGCCACACAGTCGTCTATTGTAGCTGACTCACAATGGCAGGATCAAGTTCTGCAAGAGCAGGGAAAGTGGACCAGTCTGCCTGATCCAGCTTCTACCAGAGCATGCGGGTAGGGTGGCACTGACCACTGCTAGTCTCTCTCAAAAGTATAGGGAAATGATCAATGCCTTGTGGATTATTGTCAACCCTCCATGAAAAATGAGAAAATAATGAACGGGAGCAAACTGAAAGATCAATAGTGGTAAAGGACTGACCAAGAGTGTGAAAATAAGTGGAAGAACCAGCATTGAAAGAGAAAGATTGTGATCAGAGAGCATACACAGCACTTCCCCAGAGGGGATGATGTCCATTAAATGTCCCCCAGGATTAGAAATGTAGATAACAACTGTTCAACATGAGCATCAAGATCTGACTGATCATAGTTCTCTCCACAGGTGACAGATAGAGAGAACAAATAGTGATGGTATGACCCAAGGAAATACGGGTGGCTACAGCCTCCAAGGGTGTGTTGAATGAAAAAGACAGGGTGGGCACATGCTGATCAACCAATAGTTCCACCCCTCCATGTACTCGTCCATCACACAGCCTGTCATATTTGTACAGAGAAAATTGCCAAATGGTGACTGTATCAGCAGGTTTTAGAAATGTTTCTTGTGAGGAAAGACGTACAGGATGGTAAAAAGCAATCAGTGTTTTGATATCATCCAGATTAGAACGTAAACCTCAACAGTTCCATTGTAACAAGGTGTCCATTTTTAATGAGGGGTAGGCGAAGTGGCTGGAGAACCCTTCTGTTTATGACCATGTCTTTTTTCCTTACTGTCCTTGTTCGGAGAAGGTCTATCAACCTCCATGGATCCTGCCCTGGGTTGATTGGGCCAGTCTTTGTTGTTGGAAGGGGATTCCAGTGACTGAGGACATGAACGAATGATTGTTTTGCATCATGGAGTTGGAGAAAAAGATGTATCAGAAGAAATGCCTGTATTTGAAACCAAAGATTTGTTGGACTGTATGGGAGGAACAGAAATGGGTGTAAAAGTTCATTCATCGACCTTTTTAACCATGGAGGTCAAAAGGCTTCTCATCTGTTTTGAAAATGACTCTCTTGGAGGTACAGATGATCTGTCTGCACTCCCATTGTAGTTGTGGAACGAAGTGCAGCAGCATATGTCCGAGATGGAGTGCTGAACAACTATTTCCGAGCCTTAGGATAACTAATGTTATGGGTCGTTTGCACCTCACTGCAGAAACTCCTTGAGTGGAGAGACCAGCGAGAATTTCTAACTCGGGGACGTTCTTCAAATCCCTCTCAACAATAACTCCTCATGATGAATTCAAGGTAGCATGAGGGGTAACCTCAATAGGTACATCTCCAATTGCCTTTGAATTCAAGAGGAGTTCACTGTGTTGGGATGTGGATGCTTCAACCAATATGTCTCCAGATCAAAACTTCTTTACTGACTTTGGAGAGCCAGAAAGTCCCTCTTGTCCCTTCAGAATAAAAAAAAGGGACATTTGCCCTAAAAGATTTTTTGAAAGAAAATGTAATGTAAGAAAATGGGGTACAGGTGTAACAGATGTTGAAGATTGCTGCTCAGAATCTTCAAGACATGGACCTATTGACTGTTTTTTCACCATTTTATTTAAATTTTTTGTTGGAGGATCCATAGGAAAAAAGGAAAATTTCGGTACCCACTGACCCCACCCACTATGAGGGGGACGCATGACACTGTCATGCAAGAACATTGCAGCAATGCCAGGGTTTCATGAACACTATACCCAAAAACACCAGCATCAGACACAATGTCCACAACACCTGTTGAGAACTTCCAACACTGCTACTTGGTTGACTCTTGCCCAAGTGGACCCAAGGGGGGCCACCCATCTAAAGGAATTCAAGGCCAAAGTGGTGTGTTAGGGTTGGACCCCTGAACCACCAGGATCCTCTCCTCCCCTTCACAGGTCGCCACGCACGGCAAACACATGGGTGGATGTTTAGATCCCAGAGGAGGTAAACTGAAAGAACAGAACCTTCTCTGGGAGGTCCCCTCACCATGTACAGGAATCCACACCAAGAGATTTTATATTTGACCTTGTTTTCTGTTTGTTTATATGTTACAGGTTTAGTTGTCTGTCTTTTATGTTAGTTGTGGTTGTTTATGTCCATGGGTCTCATGTAAATGTTGTCTGTTTGTTGATTTCCCATGTTCTGCAACTGTGCTGTTCTCATGTATGGGGGGATTCCTGTGGATATCCCTGTAAGTTCTTGGATTTTACTGAAGTGGAAATGCAGTAATGTGCAGCATAAACTATATTGTACTGTAACTTTACAGCCAAAACAGTGGACTATACAACTGGTACTTTATTGTCAGGTTCTCTTTATCTTCCTGGGGAGGGTGGGGTGGATTGCCCTTCTATACTAATAATTAGCATCCTTGTTTGTTTTATGATGCAACACCAATTCCAATCAAGAAGTAAAATTTTTAATATGATTTTCTTTGATAAAATTTTAAATTCATATTGATGCTTATGTTAAAATTAACCCATTCACTGCTGATTTGCCAAATAAGGTACAGTTTTCCTCTGGGAGTTGAATGCAAGCATGCCATATACAGTGTATGGCTTGAAAAACTTTCAAAGACATTTAGAGAAGCTGCAGTCACTGTGTTAAAGTTGGCTTGAGGGTAAGCTTTAATTAAAAGACAAGGGGTTGTAATATGCAGATACTATACATCTCATTCTCCTATAACTTTCATAATTACAAAATTTAATTGGAGGCTCTAATTAAGGACCAATAAATTAGGTCAAACTTATATACTGATTGAACTCAACAAGTTACTTTCTGCATCAGGATTTAATCTATAATGCAATTCCTCATTTCATAGTACAGCTGTATTGTATCCTATATTACTGTGTACAGTATAAGTACACAGAAAGTGACACTGTTCTGGCATCATATCTTGTAAATGGTATGACATAAGAAATTAAAATTGAATAAGAGTGTTAAGTGTTTCAATTAGACAAATTTTGTTTTTCCCTTCTGTTCAGAGGCACAGTACTGAAAGACTTTAAGACATTTTGGATAAATATTGATTCTCCACCTCTTTCAATTATTGGCCCATCTCCTCAATCAGTGGTAAGTATTGAAATTTCAAAACCATTTACTTTCTTTAAAAGTATAGGTGTGGTAATTCAAGCTGTTAAAAAATATGTATTATTATTAGCTGCTAGCAGATTTAAACCATTTGTTCAGTTGGAAGAGCCTTTATATGGTATCTAACACTTATTAGATTTGAACATGCCATTACGAAACCAAAATAAAACAAAATTTATTACACATGTATGCAAGTAGTTTTGCAAGTATAATTTTGAAATATACTGTATACTGTAGATTATTTTTTTGTGATTATACATTTTTAAGATTTTGGTGGATTATTCTCATTTGTGAATCCAAATCTCATGATATTTTTAACAATATGTTCAAACATAATTTTCTATTAGGCTGTGCATGAAAGTTTCAATCAAAATTCAGCTTTCAAACTTTGTTATAAATCATTCTAAGATAGCCAACTGTTCTCATATGTTTTTAGAAAACGTTTAGAATTCATACAAGACTTGATATTTAATTTTACATGCATCATTAAATTATGCATGTAAAAGTCTATATATATATAAAATCTTTTACCTGAAGAAATTCCAAAATTCAGTAACACAAAAGGCAGTTAGTGCCTTTTAGTTTCAAATAAACCAAAAGTATTTTAATGTGTACCTATTCAAATTAGCTTTGATGGTTTTAAAACATACAATAATGTTTCTCAGGGTGTGTTATTGAGGTCTACATTCATCAAATTTCTTTACTGATTTCTATGCATATTATAAACATATAGTAATTTCATTGTTCTAATCTTTTTTTTTTTCTTTTTTTTTATACATACAGAGAAAGCCAGCACCTTCAGTAAACTTGTACAGTGATTGTGAATCTCAGAAGAAAAGTTGTTTTGGAATGCCATCACTTTGTATCAGAGACAAAAGTTGTAGTGTAATTCTAGTTTATATTTACAAAGAAGGTGAGGTAGAGTTTGAGATGACTGGTGCTCTAGGATCTTCTGATAAATACATTGCTGTTGGTATGTCGGAAGATAACAAAATGGTACATCAAACTCTGTAATTTTACGAAAATATGGAATTCAAATATTTAACTTGGTGATTTAAGAGTTTAGTATGCTATATTAAAACACTTTTTGATATGCAGATCAGCTTGACACATGATAACCACAGTCAAAATAAAGTATCAATGGCACAGAACATACTATAAGTACATTGGCATTGCTTGGCATTATTTAGGTAGTGTGATGTCATCAATACATGACTGTTTTTGGGAAAAGTATGAACAAGTGCCTTCTGAAACAAAATTTTCATATGCTTAGATCATAGAGATATGCTTATATCAGGGATTTGAAATTCTGAAATCATATTTATTCCTTGCACTGAAAAAACTGAAAAACAAAGGAACATGAATCAACTTGGGCATCAGGGCCTTTGATAATAAGACCTGTAATAAATTATTCTGCACCCATTGGAAGCAAAGTGTAACAGTTGATAGTTTGTAGACATGAAGGTCAAAGGTAAAGACATGCATAAGTCCAGGACAACAGTATGCAACATAATCAAGAAAAACCTTCCTCTATAAATAAAGCCAAAAATACATGGGTTCAAGATAAGGTTTTAAGTCTTACCTTCAATTCAACAGTTGCATACCTATAGCAGTAGGAAAATTAAATGAGCATTCATGGTATTTCATAAAAATACACACAGGTCAAGGTTATCGGATCTAGTGGCTTTAGATTTCTGTGCAAATGAATAGTTGAAACAGGTACTGGAACAACTGTTATCCTTGTACATTGAGTGGTCTATATAATGCTGCAAGGAGTGTTGTGCTCTCAACATTAGAGCCTTACAATAAGTCTTTTGTAATGGAAAATGCACTGCAGGGCTATTGTGAAGATACATGGATATCAGATATAGCATGGCCAGATATAACAACACATATTGTAACAACATGAAGAAATTTCAGAAGTGTTTCAATATAACATATCTTAAGTGTACTTATACGTCTAAGAACCACCTGGAATATATTCAAGACATACTCAAAATTCTATGCATTTCAGATCTGTCTTATCCCTGATTTGTGCTTGGATATGTATTTTATAAAATAGATGTAATAACTAATACAGGTGCAGAAATATCTTATGTAAATGTTATAATATGCTTATCAGCTTTATATGCAAGTCTTTCTTACTTTGCTTTGTTAATTAATGATATTGTATGTTGACTTCTAAATAACTCAAATTTTTGGTTTATTTTTTGGAACTTTACATTATCAATAAAGTTCTTAAAATAAAATAGATTTAATTCCTATGTAAAAATAAGACACAATATTAATATACTATGTATTGACAAAAATTAATAGCCAACCTGAAAATCTGCAAGCTAAAGAAATTGAATAGTTCAGTTATATTAGCCGTAAACCCAACATTTTTTAACCTACCTGTTTTTCTAATCTTCTTAAATGCAGGGTGATGATAGTGTAACTGAATGTGTATTGTTAAATGAAAAAGTCATTGTTCGTCAGAGTTGGAACATCCCTTCAACCTATAACAATGAAATTTTGAAGGTAAGAATTCAAAATATACTTTGCAATCAGAATGTAAAAAAAAAATTAAAAATTTAAAGACTTATTGAAATAATAATAATAGAAAAGACAACTTTCACTGCAGTGAAATTCATTTAAGATGTTGTTGAATTTTAAATATATCCATTGTTTTTGTTCTCATTCTTAGTTGAAGGTACAGAATGAGAAAACATGGTTAAAATTTTGGTAATACCTTACATTTTAACACAATCCTTGTACTTTTAAGAATCACTTTTTGAGTAAATTGGTTGCAGAAAAATAATATATAATAAAGATTATTAGAGGTACATTTAAACTGTTAATAGCATTATGATCTATAAGTGTTGGAACTCCTCCACTGACTTACATATTATACAGGACTGTCTAATCAGTTGATGTTTCAAGTTATGGCTAGAACAATTTCAATACAGGACTGAGGTCAAACCATTTTTTTACCATGGATCTCTTAAATTTTAAAAGATCCTGTGATACAGTTTATTTGGTTTATTAAGAAAAGTAAAGATTTGACTGCCTCCAGGCATTCTCTGCAAAAGAAATTATTTGTTTTGTTGGTTTTTTTATTTCACACAAAGCTACTAGAGGGCTATCTGTGCTAGCCGTCCCTAATTTAGCAGTGTAAGACTAGAGGGAAGGCAGCTAGTCATCACCACCCACCGCCAACTCTTGGGCTACTCTTTTACTAATGAATACTGGGATCGACCATGACGTTATAACACCCCCACAGCTGGGAGGGTGAGCATGTTTGGCATGATGGGGATGCGAACCTGCAACCCTCAGATTATGAGTCACATACCTTAACATGCTTGGCTATGCTGGGCCTAAGAAGTTATTAACAATGTCAAGTAGCAGCTGATTACCAAATTTCAACCAATCACCTGTCATTTATATACAACTTCAATAGAGCTGAAGTGCATACCATGGACATTAAATGATTATGAAAATGTGACATGGTCTGACAAGGTGCATTTCACCTGTTTGTAAAAATTAGATAAGTCACATGAGTATGGTTGCCAACTCTTAAAAATTTTAAAGTATGACTTTTTTTGCTAGGGGCCATCCATAGAGGACATTACACAATTTAGGCCACTTTTTGACTCCATGTTCATCGCATGGATGTCTCCTGACTGAAGTAAATTAATACTTTTACAGCAATTGTTAATAAAACACAAACACGCTTCAAGTAGAACAGTCCCACAAAAAGTAGGAAAGTTGGTGGCTCTACACTTGACCTTGCTTAAACAATAAAAGGAACTGGAGGTGTTGTAATTTTGTTTTAGGAATTGGATTTTTTATTTTCTTTAGAAAAGAGAAGAATGTTAAACATGCATGATCATTACTGCTGATCATATCTGACCCACAATGCTGTATTTTTATTTTGATGTACAACAGAACTTTCAAGATAATTCAACAACCTATAGAAATTAATGATTTCACTTATCTTCCTTGGCTAACATAGTTACTAGGTCTCAGCTTTATTGATTCTCTTTGGAATGAATTTGAACATAACATTTTTCACAGTAATTCAGTTAATTCCCTTGTAAACCATACTCATTAATAAAGTCAAGCAAAATACTTTTTTGTATCTATGCCATAGTGAATTTAGAATGTTATTCTGGCAAATAATTGTCCAACCTGATATTAAGCCTAAATATTATCCAATTAGTATATAAACCTCATTAGATAAAATCTGGTATTTGAAGGTATTTTGAAATATTTACTTGAATCATATACTAATGTTATTAATCTCCCTAGGAACATATGGAGATTTATGATCAATCAGGATATTATGTGGATGGTGTGATGACCTGCCGCTGGAAAAGTAAACCTCTTACTACTGTGAAAAACACTATTCACAACATAGTGAACCAAAATTACCACCTTCTTTTAGCCAAAGGACCTGCAAGTTCTGATGGTGGTGGGTAAATTTTGGAACTTGCTATTATTACAAAACAAATTTTGCATTAATAGCCATAATAATATTTAACAAGGAAAGCATTATAAACTTTCCTAAGATATCAACAAATAACATGGATGAAAATTGTAACTTTGCATTACTGTGCTGTCATGAATTTAATATCTGCCTTATCTCTACTTTCTGTTTGGAATTACATCTTATAAAATAGATGTAATAACTAATACAAGCACAAAATTATATTTTGTA
Organism: Carcinoscorpius rotundicauda; assembly: GCA_011833715.1. Lineage (NCBI taxonomy): Eukaryota > Metazoa > Arthropoda > Merostomata > Xiphosura > Limulidae > Carcinoscorpius > Carcinoscorpius rotundicauda. The sequence continues at coordinate 50,302,559 of CM022399.1, read as the reverse complement.
CATATATATATTATACTTATTAGCTTTATATATAATTCTTTCTTATTTTTGTTAACATTTAGAATTGACAATCTTATAAGTATGAACCAAAATATTAATTAGCAGTTTTTAGTGTATACTCTTAGTGATACCAAAATATATTTTTAAAATTCCCTTTCTGTATCAAGTTTGAACTCAAGAAGTTAGTGTAGATTTGTTTAGCAATACTGTTTTATTTTTTAATATATTGAGAAACAACATTGGAAAATATAATGTCCAACAATTGCTGCTGTTTCAAAGTGCAAATACTTAATATTGTTTATTTTCATGTTTTATTTCTTCTTTTTTCCACAGTTAAACGGAAACACAGTGAAAGAGCTGTTTCAAATAAACCAGTAAACCTGACATTGGTTTCAGTGGTGGCTGGTGCCAAGGTGCCACTTTTCATCAAACTGCATGGTATGTATAGTTTTTATTATAAAACCTGAAACTGATTTTTTTTTTTACACAAAAAAATCAAATAGAAAAGAGGACAGTTAAGATCAGTAAATATATCATTATCAGAGTTAGTATTCAGCTAGTATCTCATTGAAATACATAAAAAATTGAATGTTTGACAACAATTCCAGACCAGTGGGATCAATAGAAAGAAAATGTCAAATATATAAATTTTATCCAGACAGGTTATGTTCAGAAAATATTATTTTGTACAAATAAAATTATTTTAAAATAGTTGATTTGTGGGAATTTCATAATGAATCCTGGTAATAATATACTGATGAAAAAATAAAAACATGACACAAATGATAATTCACTTAAACTGGGCAAGTGACTTTAATATGTTGAACAGCAAAAACAGTCTAGGTACTACTTCACAAAGTGCTACAGTACTATACTATATTCATATTTTGACTTTAATATCAGGTACCAATAGACTGTAGACTACTGAGTATACCCATCAAACAAACTTTACTAAACAACTTTTAACTATCTCAGTAATCAAGCATCTATACAATGCAGTTCATGGATGTGACCATTTTACAATATTTTATTTAACCTTACAAAACAAAACAATCAGCACTAAACAAACACCTTATACATTCAGTGTCGTATGATTCTTGAGTTACATCAGAGCTTTCAGGAAAGATGAGTGAACAAAATATAAGCATACAGATGAGTTATTATTAACATCCAGATCATAAATTATCTCTCTGTAATATAGCATGTACTTAAAAATGTGATAATAGATGTCACGTAATAACTATACTAACAGATGCTTGAACATTAAAGAAGAAACAATGTCAATTTTGTTTTCCACAAATTATGTATAAAAGAATATTATACAGATTATTGTTGTGTTTGAAAATATGACTCTTTGCAGTATCATTTACAAATAAAAGAAATCTTCTACTTTAACTTTTAAAAAGTGCAGAAGTTTCCTCCTAATGGTAAACCAATAGATTTGAGTGTTCAATTAAAAAAAAAAAGCATCTTCATGCTGTATTTTATAACATATCAAAACATACAAATAATTCATTTTGAGGTGGGAATGAAATACAGAGGTCAAAGGTCAAAACACCCATATGAGCATAAAGAGGTACAACATAATATTTTGTATTAACTACTTTCTTATTTTTGCTACATATTTTATAGTTTACAAAATGAATTTAATTTCATCCAAGAATACTGTTTGGAGTCTGCCAGTGTCCAAGTGGTAGAAGGTTTGTCGTTATCTGTGTACATGATATTTTGATGTGTCATAAAGTATTGTAAAAATTATTTTCTGTTAAAAATACTACTATATAAGGTAACAAAACTCAAACATCAACATATTTTACAAGAAAATCTATGCATTCAGACATTCTAAAAATACTTTCTACAATATTATTTGCACATGCAATTATTTTCTTCTGTACAACTAATTTTCTGGATAAAATGTAAATGACCCCAATTTTTTTTTCTGTTTGCTCCACTCACATGAGCACAGACAGCCCTCGTGTAGCTTTGTGTAAAATTCAAAACAAACAAACCACTAACATGAAACTGGTGTCCAAAAAATATTTTTGTTCAATATATTTCAATGAATTACTAACTTTAATACTGAATTTTAGTTACTGATCCAGACAGTCCTTCTTTCTTTTTAAATTACATGTTGATTCAAAGTACTCTTGAATCTTACGTCACTGTGCTTGAGAATATAGTAATCTAGTTTCTTTTTAATGACCTTTAGCAGGATTTGCACTTAGGACTGCTTGCACTAAAGGAGAGTGCTCCATTAAGTAAGCTAATGTGTTCATCTGCTAACAATTGCATATAATAATGTTTTTTAACAATTCAAACTACCACAAGAAGTGGATAAGGTTTTGTTTACCTTTATTGTATTTTAAGAACACTTACAGCTTTACATACTTTAAAGGTGGGCTTTTAGTAAGTAGTAACATGACTAATAAAAATATTTTAGCCACACTGATCTAAAACAGAACCTTTATTTTGGTTTATTTCTTTTACAAGTGTATTATTTATATATATTTTCCCTTGGCATTAATTTTTTTTTACTTTATTTTGGTAACAGAAGATTACTTCATACTTCAACTAATTGCTTTAGATCAAATTTGTTACTTAAAGTTTATTTTTATATTGCATAAATGCTACTTTTTTCCTCCTCACTCAGGAAGCTTGATGGTGGCAGCTTGGATTGGATTTGCAAGCCTTGCAATTCTCATGGCCAGGCATTATAAACAAGTGTGGCAAGCAAATACACTATGTACTGTGAAAATTTGGTTTGCTGTAAGTACTGATGCATTTCAAGACAAGTGAATTCTAACCCATAATGACTATGGAGTTTTTAACTTGTATAATAATATTAGTTTGAAAATTGCTACTATCCTAACATTGTTTTAAATAAAAGTGGCACTTTAAAACAAAATATAATTTCTCTTGGAAAAGTTTTAGTTATAAACATATTACGATGATTCTATCTAAGTTTGTACAGACAGATACCTCACATGAACACTAACTCTAATATTGGCTTTCAGAGCCTCATCAATCCTTTTTTATAAATTAGTTGATAATTTAAAGCTTTTTTAACTTTATGTCAAAATGCTCGAAAATGTTATATTCCAGTTTCCTTCAGACTCAGTATTGGAACCCGAGACTCTTTGTACTTGATAACATGCTCTTAATTTACTTAAAACTTATTATACTTTTTTTCCTCAATAACCAATTTAAAAACAAAAATAATGTATGCTCAAAATTTGTTGAAATCTTAATTTGCTGTCCTTTTCTGAAATTTAAGTTGTGTCCACACATACAATGAATTTTCAGACTTCTATCTAATATTAGTGATAAACCTGTCATCAAAATTTGTTATAAATGTCATAAGTAAACTTATTCAAACAATATTCTTAATTGTACAGTTCATTTGTAAAAATTAAACTATATCATTGTGCGGTAAAACCTGTTTTATTAACTTGCAGCGTAAAATTTCAAATACTTCTAGCAATTTAATATAATTATATTTTTCTTAGATTCATCGATTTTTAATGTTGTTGAGTTTGTCCTTAATGATTGCTGGTTTTGTACTTATTTTCCTTCACGTAGAAGGTTGGAGTCAGGTAAGAGATTTGTATACCTTCTTTATAGAATTCTTCCTTATCACCAAACAACAATGAATGTGATGTTACTAGTGTACTTACATACTGATGCATAATATAAATGTCTTACATCTTATTAGTGTCAGATTTTATGTGTCACGTATAAATAGTTGCTTTATAAAGGTACAATAGTGGAGTTGATCAATGAACGTTTTTTTTGCCTTTTAGAAATAAATCTATAGAATATTTAGTCATTACAGATTGTACCTGTAACAATTCAGAACTTATCTTTTCATTTATTTAATTAATTATGCTAAAGCATTAAAACTATGTATGTTTTATTTGGATTAACAAAGGCTCATGTTGCTGTTTCATTATAGAACATAGGCTAAATGTTTGTGTTACTGCAGCAGTAACATAGATACGTGTGAACATGATGACTGTATTTTTATCTAAACTTTTGTAAGTGTAGGTTATTACTATAGCACAAAAGTGATCTATTTCAGTAAGTAGCAGCTGTTGTAATTGTGTAGTGTCAGAACAGGGAATGGTGTTATAATTAAGATTAATAAATGCACACTTGTTTTCAATACCTCAGAGTGAAGTGTTTGTAACTTTTAATGACAGCCTTAGGATTAAAACAATGTTTCTGTGAACTCAGCTTCTACTAGAGGTTTGTTACATGTTATGAATTTTACATATTTTCCTTTTGTAGTTATTATAAATGCAGTTCAAAAATTAAAGTAATATCAACTCAAAATTTGTTTAACCCCAGTTCCTTGCCCTTTTTGGAAACTTTAGTTGTTGTATCTTTTTCTTTAAAAACAAAAGTAATACTTTTTTCTAAGTTCACAGACAGTAAAAACATCATTTTCCCTTTATTCAGTGTTTTAGAATATTCTTAAATGTGTTAAATTCAACTAAATCACATTTAATGTACCATACTTGCTAATTCATGGAATTACATTTGCTACGTTTCTAGACATTATTTTTTCAAAAATACCACCACAAGAGTTTGGTACGTTAAGCCACCATTACATTATTTATCAGCAATGTCAGAACCAACAAAGAAATACATAGTGTATGTATGTGTTTTATATATACATTTATAAAAACTAAACAAGCAATAAAATCAGTACTATATAACAATGATGAAAGTTAATATAAAAACCCAAACCAAGATATACATTATGACAACACTACAAAAAGGTAAAGAAACTTTCCATAACCAATTCTTCTCATTATCCTTTAACTCAGAAAATGTTTGTGGTCACAGTGCTCAAAGGTGTTGGAAATATTTCATCTATAAGATATAAACCAAACACAATTGTTAGACTAATTAGTCATTATTTAAAATCAAATTAAAAGTTAGAAGTTTTTAAAAGGAATAGTTATTTCACAATTGAAAGGGTACATGAATATTTGTAGTAGCAGTGACTCTTTTAAGGAGCCCCCCAGCGGTGGCTCAGCGGTATGTCTGCGGACTTACACGCTAAAATCCGGGTTTCGATACCCGTGGTGGGCAGAGCACAGATAGCCCATTGTGTAGCTTTGTGCTTAATTCAAAACAAATCCTTTAAGGATAATATTCAATTACTGGCAAACAAATTAAAAAGTAATTGATATAAAGACTGGGAATTAAAAAAAATAATTTTCCACTTTTTAATTTTTAATAGTCATCATAACATATTAAACATTTTGTAAATTAACAGATTAATTTTTGAGATTATAAAGAGGGTAATAATTAATCAACATTAGCTAAAGTCTATAAATAACTAGCTTTAACTTCTGATTTGTTCAGTGTATTGGGGTGAAAAGACAATTTAGATAGCTGAATTGATCTCAACTTATTTGAAATATACTTGAACAAGTTTTGTCACATAAGAAGAAGGCTGGGTATGTAATTATTACAGAACTATCAGATATCAAGGTAAAGGTTTACAGTTCCAATTATCACCATTTTGTAATAATTTTTAAAATTGTAGGTTGGGAATCATACAAATGTACAAACATGGAGTGGTTTATTTCGAACACAAGGTAATTTTTTTAACACCTGTATTTTATGTTGAAATATTAGGGGTGACTGCCTTCCAATTGGCTGCAGACAGTGAAAAAATGGGCAATAGAAGATCAGATGTTGTGTGTCAAAACACTCAACTCCTACAACGATTAAACAGTTTGAGATTTGCAGTTGTATCATGTTTGATACAATGCCTTTGAGTGCTAGGCCCACATACATTTTTCATTATAGGTTAAAGGATAATGATAGGAAATGGCAATTGATAGCTTCTTTCATTTCTATTAATCTCATAATTAAATGAACCAATACACCTATAAAGTAATTTTTGTTGCTTTATTACATAAAAACTTAGTCTTTTCATTGCTACTTGATTGCTAAACTACTATACAGAAACACAACTTCACAAACTTTACTCAGTAAGCCTTTCATCTTTCTATTCTTACAAATTATCATCTTTCAAGCACAGTCTTTGTAATTTCTTTAACAATAGCCTCTGCAAAACTTTCACACATCCTCCTGGTTATTCAAACCCAATTCACCAATCTCATTTATCTTTAATATTTAAGTCAAATTTCCCAAACTTAACCCAAGTTGCATACGTTTAAGAGCCATAGAATCATGTGGTTGGTTGATAAGTCTCTTCTAAAACATTTCTCATGCTTGAACTCTACAGTTAAATGGTCAAAGCTGGTTGAGAATTATGCCTCAAATCCATGGGTCAGCACCCTCTAAAATCTTTTAGTCTATCATTAACAACATGTAGGTGTTTTAGTATCTTTACCTTCTGATTTAATTTTCAGTAATGTTAGGTGTCTTGGTAATTATGTTATCAAAATGACCTACCTGTTATATATGGTGTGATATAATGGAATAGATAACTGCCTGCACACAAATAAGTTTCTTAGCTTAAAAACCTTCTAGCTTTTTAAAAAAAATTTCAAAATTATTTAAAGATTCAGACAGTTCTTTCTGTCTCCTCATTATAACTTACAAGATCAGATGAAAAATATAACTGATACTGTATTCATTTATGAACATCACTAATTTAGCAAAATTTACATCATTTGCTGTTATTGCTTACCAGTTCTTCTAGCAGTCTGTACCTATAAAACAACTATCTTAACATACAAAGTGTGTTTCTAATGTTACCGAACCATATTTTTTACTAATTAAAGCCATCTGGAATAATTATCCACCTCTACAAAATCATCTGTATAAATGGTTTAATAAAATTGCAATTTATCTGTTTCCATGATTTTGAAGGTCATAACCAAGAATTTGGTAGTGTGTCAAGCATCTGATACTGTGTTCTCTTAAGAATCTGAATAGTTTTCAAATGTGAGCTCAGCTCAAGACTTAATCCTTACAATATGAGTGTAATTTTTATTTAACAATTTTAAAATGTCAGTTTTATATTTTTAAACAATTACCAAAAACACTTCTCATAAATATATAAAAAAATCTCATCTTTAATTAATTTCCCCTTAATCTTGAAAAAAAAAATGTCTTTGTGGACAAGGTAAGTTATCAGGCTAACCTTTACAATAAAGCACAAGTGATAATACGGAATCATTCTGGTTACCTCTGTCACATTTTCAGTATTTTATTCAAATAACTAATGTTTATTAGAGGATCTTCAATGTTGACTTCTCATAAGTATCTGTAATATAACTTGAATAACTGTTTACTCCCACTGATAAAGATTTTAAGTCTTTCTGCAACATCCGTAAAGACTTGATACTAATGTTTTACCTAAAAGAATTTAACACAGAGCAGTAAATCTCTTCAAGTAATTTAGTAGATGTAAAAACTTGTCATATAAAATACACACATATATATTATTACTGCAAGTGGCAAAATTCTATTCTTTCTCTATTAGTTTGATAACATTGATGCCAATATTTAATTTTACATAAAATTACCAAAAATTTTGAACTGTAATGTATTTATCACTCACTTATCATTTATGGGTATCACTCAGTGTTTTGGGTTATTTACTTTTCACCTCAAATTCACACACATTAAATAAGAGGTTACCATACCAAATCAGATTTCTGTTATAACTGGGGGCTGTAATTAAATATATTCTTTAAATTGGACTCCAATGTTATTTGGTTTAACTGACTGTAAATTGATGATTTAATATACCTGATATTTAATGTCTCCCCCAGTGGACAGAGATAAGTTTACAGATTTGTAACACTAAAATATAGGATAATATCCCCTTTGGTGAACACAGCAGGTAGTCCAGTGTGGCTTTGCCTTAAAACAAACTGACATTGAATGTATATTTTGTGCAGTAAAAATAAAAATGATCAGTGGAGCAGTTATTTCAACTAATACTGAACCAACTTGAAAACATTCTGGAACAAACATGATAGCACAAGTCAACCTATTCTGCCTTCTTGCTATGTTTAAGATAATGAATTGTTTAATATAAGAAAATGACTTTTACAGATATCACTGAAAGATATACAAACTATCAGATGATTATCGTATGAATTTTAATTTCCAGGTTGCACCTAACCCCCATCCTATACTAGGTTGTGTGGCCACAGGACTGGCACTACTTCAGGTAGGTGTCTTCAAGAGAATAATTTTACTTTCTTTAATTATTGTTTTTTTGTTTGCATTTATTTCAGATTTTTTTTTTCTTTTTTACTGTTCTCATTCATAAAGGGCCATAAAAACTGTCCAATTGACTAACTCAGGTTTAGATTTGGCTACAAATGGAATAAAGTAAGAATAAATTCATATGTTGCTTAACCTTTCCCTTTCATGGCTAGTTTTACATATCCTTGATTTTGAGGTGTCAATTTAAGACTAATTAAAGACATTAATTTCATTATCTTATTTTGATCAAAAGTGAATGCATTAGGTTTTATCTAATGAGAAAAAAACATTGCATTTACATGTTATTTACTAAAAGTGAAATAATTAAATGTTATCAGTGAATTTTGTAACATTCACATTCTCCATATTGAGTAATGTATTGTAAGTCACATGAATACACAAAAAAATTGAAGTTCACCAATTTGCATTTTCTTGCAGCCAATCATGGCTATGTTGCGCCCAAAACCTGATGCCAGAAAAAGGCCCATCTTCAATTGGCTTCACTGGTTTGTTGGAAATGCTGCAAAAATTGTAGCAGGTTAAGTAAAACCATTATATATTGAAATAAAAAAACTACTATTTAATGAATGAAATGGTGAAAATAATAGCTAAATTCACTCATTCAGTAAAGCTTCTTTCCCAAATGTTTAAAATGTTGATATTATTAACTCTGTATTTATAAATCAGGAAAAATACCTTCAAAGCATAATCTTAAAATAATTAAATTGAATTTTAATTCTTCCTTTATTCTTGATGCAGTTTTGACAATATTCTTTGCGGTATCACTCCAAGCAGCTAATCTTCCTTATGCTTACTACTGGATCCTAGTGGGCTATGTTGCCTTTTACTTCCTGTTCCATCTAATCATGCAACTTCATGCTTGCATCATGGATAGAAAAAGTAAGGTTTTATTTCTGTGTGAAATAATGTGTGTTTTCTCAGTGACTTATGATAGCTATTTATAATAGTTTAATTTAGATATTATACATGTTTTGTCAATTGGAACTCTTAGTGGATATGTAAGAAAACTGTGCTACATGTACCTTGTGCAAGTATTGTATAATTTACTCTTTTTTGTGGGTATTGGAGTAAAAAATTCATTAATCTAAGCATGTGGTTTACTTGTACTGATCTTCAGAAGGAACAGAGATTGGTATGCAAGAATTAAATGGAGAGGAGAGAGACAGCCCTAAAGATGCTCCAGTAAGTTTGGAATACTGTCTTCTTGTTCTAAGAATTCAATATATCACACTAAACGTTTTAATATTAAAATGTGTCATCTCAAAATAGTTCATTTGTTACAAGAGGTATTGGGAGAAATAATGAATAAACTAACTGTAAAATGTTGTACTTGTCACAAAATACTAACAAACTTTAGATAAGTTTATAACTTTAAAATATATAATTAAAAGTAGGGTTACAATTTATTCAAGAAAGTAACAATTATTACAAAACATTCCGAAATAGCTCTCAGATATTAAAAATACAAAGAAAATTGTAACAAAGAGTTAATGTAATTATTCAATATGAGGAAGCAGGAGAGAAATACAAGGATAATTGTATTGAGGAAATTATAAACATGTTATTCATAGAACTTTAATGAATCATATCAAACCAAATATCATTACACTATTTTCCATTTATTATTGCTGTAGGTACATGTACAGGCTAATAAATTAATTGATATTTCTGGAAGAAAACTATAATATTTTACAGAATCTGTACTTAAATATATGAAGAGAAACATTATTTTTGACAAGTGACAAGTAATGTCCTACAACTAATAATTCACTACATTTTTAGGTAGAATCTTCAATTACTACTGTCTTCAATTTGTAAACAATGTAAAGTAAAATCTGTGTTTACATGAGATACAAATAGCTAAAAAAAAATTCACAATTTTCTTCTCAAAAGCACCTTTCAAAAGAAAAAAATTGTTAAATTTTTTGAAGGATTGCCTTCTTATCTTCAATTTTTTTATATTATAAATTTGGCAAGAAATATTTTGTAAAATATAAACACAGCAGAATTTCCCTTTGAATATTAATTAATATTTCCAAACTATTTTTATAAATTACAATTACTGCTTATTTATTTCTATAGGGGAGCAACTTCCGTCGTTTCATGCTAGGGATCTACATTGTCATTGTGGCTGGACTGGTGACAGCCTTGGTGTTGCTCATTTGGTTGTGAAGGCACACAAGTATTTATCTGGTCATATTGTTTGACATGTACACTCTGCTTGTAATAAAGGGTGAATTTCCATAATGTAATCAATTAATTACTGCAATATTATCTGTAACTCTTAAATTTAAAATGAATCACAACGGTCACTATTGTACAAATACAGCAACTATTGTGGTTGAAGTATAATAAAGATAGTATTTCATAATTAAAAACTTAAAATATCTGATGTATTTGTAAATCACCATAATCTTCTTTAATATTTTATTTAAGACAACTTAGCCATCACAATGCAATAAGTATGTTAATGAGTGTGAAAAGCTGAGTTTGGATTTGTTTACTTTTTGCTACTATAGTTACACTTGGGTGAGTTAAATCATTCTGTTAATGGTGAACAACTTACTTAAGACTCAAAGGGTTGCAAGAAGATTAAATACTTGTAGCAACAATTGGATGATTTGTGATTTGCTTTATTTTTTTTTCTCACCTGCTTTGAAACAGAGTGAGGTTGTAATTATGAAATAATATTTTATGCCATCAACATTTCCTTTGAATTCTTCTACATATCATTCAAAATATATTATTCATGAAAATTTTAATTTGTTGGAAATATATGAGAACAAAAACTTTAAAATGAACTCATTTGAATGAGTTGTGAAGAATTTTCAGTGAATCAATTTAAATACAATTTTACAACAATAATTTATCCTTAAGATATGTAAAAATTTATTAATTTTTTTCTATACAGTTTGAACATAGAAAGTTAAATGATGAAGGTTACATATTCAAAGTTTTAAAACTTAAAGGCTTTTATTGTTCATTTTTGAATATGTGTCATTGTTGAAGATAAATGCCAACAAAATATTTTAAGTTAAATAATCACAAAATAGAATAATAATATTGACTTATAAGGATCAATAAATAAATTACTTAAAATAGTGCATTTGTGTATTAAAGTATTAACATTCCCATCAACATTTTGCATTCTAAGCTTGAGATTCTACTTTCAGTGTTTCATTTATCCCAGTTACTTGAAATTATGTCTGATAAAAATTTCTCACACACAAGTTTTTTTCCTAAACTATGGTTAATGGATATGATATTTAAACCGCTTTGTATTAACTTACATATTTATAAGAAGGAACTGTTAGTTGGTACCAATCTTATAAAGCAATTTACATCTGTATGTCTTTCAGTTTATCTTTGACAAAACATTTCCAATTTCAGGACCTCTGCATATGTCTTGAGGGGATTCTGAAATCCTCAGTATGACTTTTTTTTTTTTTTTACGAGTTTTACAACCATATCAACTCCAAAACACCCACCTACCTCCTTCTGCTGCTTCTTTGGTGCTGGCAGATGGAAACATTGATAGTTTCAACAAATATAATAAATGTTACCATGACTGACAGTTCCATGTTTTCTGTGTTACATTTTGTAATAAAAATAACAGATGGAGAATTTTTGTTGTTGTGAAGCCATATCAATCACTATTCACACACCTATCATTATAACAGTGAGTTGTATGAATAACATTTTTATTTGTTTGCAACATATTAAAAAACAAAATTAATATTGTTGTAATGTAACCTATAGGTAAATGAGCTTAGTGGAGTATTCTGTAAAAGTAATAATTTATTTCCTTTATAACATTTGCTAAAGGCTCTACGCCTAAGTTCATAAGCGTTTAAACAGAATTTCCTTGCTAATTAATCAACAGAAGCTATAAATAAACCTTGCTGAATCATTCTCTAAATATTTCAATGAATACTTCAAATACCGATTACCGAAATTTTTAACGTATTATCGTTTTTCCAAATCCCAAAAAATTTCCAGATTATAACATAATATCTTTTTGAGTGTCCTCAAGCAAACGCATAAATTATAACTTGTAGAATATGGGTTATAACAGGTTATAAACACTTATTGTTCTAAACTAATATTTTTAGTAGAAATTACCGAGTTAAAAAATGAAATACATATTACCCTAGTTCGTTTAGTTTTTAGTATTACACACTTGATTATTGATTAGTATTTGTTACAGTAATAACGTATTCAAACATATCTATTTCCAGTAACAAAATGCACAAATACTTGGAAACAGTACTCAAGTTATAAAGCATCCCCTTACCCTGATGGCACAGTAGTTAGTATGAAGGTTTATAGTTATATTTGTAATGCTTAAAACCGAGTGCCAATACCTGTGGTGGGAACAACACAAATATCTTTTAGTATACCTTGGTGATTAACAATAAACGAACACGTACTTGAAGTTTGTTTCTAACTGCTCAAAATATACATTCAAAAAATGTCCTGAACGTTGCATATTCACACTCATAAATTGACCTGTAATAAGATTTGTAAATGTAAACTAAACTACTAAAATAATCAATGTGGCTAATGTCGAGGATCTCAAAACAAGCCATTCACTGACCAACTAACGTAAAATAATGTTGAGCTATAACAACACAAGATAAATAATTTACCGATAAAACAATTTAACACGTTACAGAGGTAGGTTTAGATGTTATTTTTCAGAATGAAAAAGAAAAAACAAGCAAGCCTCGGTAGATGCTTCTAATTTCTTTATTGATAACGGTGTCGGAACACTACAAGTTACTGTTATAAACGTTTGTGTTCAAATTTAGATACTAGCTTCAGGCCGGATAACGTTAAGGTCACGCAAGTTTGTGAGAACAGGTCTAGAATATTCCAGACTAATGGGGCTAATGGTTAGGGCATTCGACTCATTATCTGAAAGTCTTGCCTGCCCTTTCAGCCGTGAAGGCATTATAAAGTTGATGTCAGTCCCACAATTTATTGGTGAAAGAGTTGATGGTTGTAGGTACTGAATAGCTGAATTCGTTCTTGTTCATCAGTGCTTAAATAGGGACTACTAGTGCAGATAACCACGGAGAAGTTTTGCGCGAAATAAAAAAAACAAAATTTAAATTGAAGTCACTAAAACCAAGAGGCTTTGAAAAATATCTGGAACAAGGTTTAGATATAAATATGGATAAGCCAACAAACAAGCTAAGTAATTTTACAGTGAAGCATAAAAAAAAATCGCCCTCCCAGCCGTGGTTGCGTTATAATGTACGATCAATCCTACTTTTCGTTGGTCCCAAGAGTTGGCGGTGGGTGGTGATGACTAGCTGCCTTCCCTCTAGTCTTACACTGCAAAATTAGGGACGGCTAGCACAGATAGCCCTCGAGTAACTTTGTGCGAATTTCCAAAACAAACAAACAAACAGTAATTTTAAAAATCCGAAAGAATTTTATGTATAATAAAGAAAGAAATAGATATTTAGATTGAAATCCAGTTTTATTCAGAAAGAAAATCAAAAAGTTAAATATGAACACAGGCCTGGCATGGCCTAGCGCGTTAAGGCGTGCGCTTCGAAATGTGAAGATCGCGGGTTCGCGCCCGAGGCGCGCCAAACATGCTTGCCCTCCCAGCCATGGGGGCGTTATAATGTTACGGTCAATCCCACTATTCGTTGGTAAAAGAGTAGCCCAAGAGTTGGCGATGGGTGGTGATGACTAGCTGCCTTCCCTCTAGTCTTACACTGCTAAATTAGGGACGGCTAGCACAGATAGCCCTCGGGTTGCTTTGTGCGAAATTCCAAAACAAACAAATATGAACACAGTGAAACTGATTACTTATGTAGTCTGAAAAAGTTACAAGTTAGGGAAAAAATTACTAGTTTGGTTTTGTCAACAGTTTGTAATGTATTTAATTTAAAAAAACTTTTAAGCACAAACTATTTTAGATGACTATTTTCTCAATCTCAGAAAATTGCATTTAAATCACAAAAAATATATTTGTCTTTTTTGCCAACACATTGCTTTGTCATTAAAAAGTCATTGTTAAACAACAACCAAGTATCTTCTAAAAGGCACTACTTCAGTTTGAAAAGAAAAAAAAAAGTTAAGCTCATCTAATTAAAAGTTTTCAACGAAAAAATTCTAATTTTGCTACCAGTTTGTGTGGTCTTTTTGTCGATTAATAAAACAATGAAGTTACAGATGTTCATTACGTATATCACCATTTGTTGTCAAATTGTATTTTCCATCACTGTAATGCAGTCTGGTGTTTGGATACAGCACAATTTACTGAAACAACACTCTACTTCTCCACTTCCAGCCGAAAGCAAACTAGAATAACTGTTGGTTTTTATAGAGTTTGGTATCTAACTACTGCATGCTTCTATATTCTCATTTCTACGAATATTGAATTGTCTGGAGTGAGTTCTGCTATGTATTGACTGTATTCTGAGTGCAGAACTTCAATTGCTACATCTTCTTATAATAGTCTTCAAATTCCGACTCTTACTTGCATCCGTAACTTCTTTCAGATGTTCTTTCCATTTTTCACTCAGGACTACATAGAATTCGTTAATGAGTTACTTTACATAAGGAGATTCTTCAAGTGACAGTATTCCTGAAATTATACTGCACTTTTCTGTTCGTACAACTTCTTTGCTCTGTTCCAAGCAAATCAAGAGCTTGACCTCAACAATATAGTGTATCATATGTTGCAAAGTACCATTCCTCTCCAGTTTTTTTTCTGTATAGTTAAAACCAGGTTCAATAAGTCTCGAGAGAAATGAATAAAAACCTATAACCCGAGCACTTTCAAAAAGTGGACCTTTCTTCTTCAACGGTAAATTGATTGGTAACATTGATTTATTTAATTTTGTTTGTTTAAGACATCCTTCCTCTTCAGAAAAGCCGTCAGATCACCCTAAATGCACATAACAATATACAGGCTCTCAAAAAAACTGAATCATCTAGTAGGAGCAATAATTCAGGGTTTCATTACATTTCATTTCCAAGTTTCCACATTCTTTGTTGTTAAGTTGCCTTTTTGGCATATTTAGATATGACAGCGCCAACAGAAACCTGAATAAAATGTGTCATAACTTTGACATGCAGGAATTTACTGACACATTTACCAATACGTATACCACCAAGCACATTTTACAAATACTGTGCAGAATCAAACAGAATGGCAATAACATCAGATGGCTTTTTTCGTATTATTGCAATTTTATAAGTGCCAAACCAAAAGCTGTCACTGTTTGAGACAGCAACATTAGAAATATCTTCTAATTCAGTTTCACGATCTCTTTTTCCAGTGTTGTAACACAACATTAGTGTATTAACTGTGGTTTTCACAAGCACATCTTGGGACTTATCAAAATAAGACATACTTTTCAACTTTTTATTTACTCTCTGATTTCAGTCTCAAGTTTCTGAAAGATTTCAGGTAAATAATTTTCTTGCAAACCAACATACTTTAGCATTGTTCCGGTTTCTGGACAACATTTTTCACAAACTTCCCTAAATGCCCATCATTGAAATTCAAACTAGCTTTGGAAACTGCTTCAACAAATGAGTAAGCTGTACTTTGAACTTTTGCCTCTTTATCCATCTGCCGTACCTGCATTTGCATTAAAACTGACTGCATTATTACAGAACGTCTTACTTTTTCAGCGTTTTGTTTTAGAGAAATATAACATGCACTAAGAAGGTGTTTATTTATCTATGTCAAATTATATAATACTTATAGATATATATATTTATATTGTCTGTCAATTGATATATTTAGTGCACCTATTTGTTTGCAACAACTGCTTCTTTAGGCCCAGTGCCACAGTATCAACAAAAAAACCTTTATATCGGAATGTTCTTTCAGCAGTCAACAGGTAATTTGTATTTTCTATCCTTTATTGAAGACTTGTTTGTTTGTAATTTGTGCATAACGCAAAATACTGAAAACTAAAACTTATTTTCACTCCATGCCGTTTTATCAAAAGAAAAGATTGACCGTAGTATCTATATTGCAAACAAAAAACGTGAAGTTATATACTGCTCTAATCACTGGAAAATCGAAACAAATATCCACACTTTTCAAACAGGTAACTAAATTTATTTTTGTCGATGTCAACTGTACACTGCTGGTTTGGATTACAAACAAATGTGTATGTGTTTATTAATATACAATATTATACTTCTTCGGGGAGTTTTCAGAAGAAAATTGGATTGAATCAAGTAAAATCCGAAAGCCATAACTCCTAGTTACACTGCAACTTTAAGACTCCAATTTGATTTATTTTGACATTGGAGTTAGGATTCGCAAAAGTTAATATGTTTTAGAACTTTGCACGTAGTACCCGTTCATAAATTCGACTAATATTATTCACCATGTACAACCGTATTAATATGCAATAACGTCCTCAATGTTAAGAAACATTTTCTGAGTGTCAGTGGACGAACGACCTTGACCTTTAACCAATCACACTCAAAGGTTAATCAGAACTACAAATTTGTATATAGTATACAGTGTTCCCTCACCACTTCGCGGGCTCGACCGACCCCCACATATATAAATATATATATACACACATACATGTATATATAAAATAAACATTAAATCTAAAATATAGCATTAAATACCATTAAAATATTAAAAATAAATATAATTAACAGTGTAAAGAAAAAAAACAGTTATATTTTGAGATATAAACATATATTTGAGTTTATAACAGCGTAAAAATGGAAACAGAACCAACTGGAAAGCCTATAGATGTACGCATTGTGCCTCTGCGAAGGCTACACGAGATCAGCTTCATGGCGTAGCGATGTGCAAGACGGGCTATGATTGGTGCAGAAATGAAATATCTTAATAATTGTTCTTATTATTTCAGCAATAATGAACGGTATTGTAATGGGAGGGTTAAATAGTTGTACAGGGAGAGTTTTAAAAGTCTAAATGCACATAAATATATACGTAAAAATCGGCGATCCCACTTCGCGGAAAATCTCCTTTTGCGGGGGGTTTTGGAACGCATCTTCCGCGATACACGAGGGAACACTGTGTGTTATATACGTTTGGTCAAATTCCCTCTGCCAAATATTAAGATATTCTGACCACAAGATTGGAACGAACAGACCCAGGGACAAACCAATAGTTCTACTTTGTTAAACAAAATAGTAGGGTCATAATTACACATTGGAGTTCAAAATAAACTCAGGATACATTCCAAACCAAACTCAGAGAAAAGCAAATTTATTTAAAGCTGTTTTCACGTGGAACATTTCTCAAACAGTAACAACTAGTTGGTTTTATATTGTGGGCTAACGGGGTTTAAGACATGTTATCATTGCTATTGTTCTAAGAAATGTTTAGCGTTACATGAAATACTTTTTCTCTGATAACTTTAAGACTGCTAGAAATTAGTCGAAACATACGATTAAATTAATCATGAGTTTTTCACGTGCTGTAGGTTTAGAGAATCTTATCGTGTGATAAACATTGGTAATAAAGCCTCGTGAAAATAAAACTTCAAACTAGGGAAGGTGTAAAACATAAGATGACGGTAAGCTATATGCACTTTTCGTATTATAATATACGGCTCTGTTTGTATATTCACAGTTGTAACGAGTAGTGTAGAATGTTAATGTGTCAGTACTCGTGATATATTTGGCCAACAGGGAAATGAAAAATAACAAAAGTGAAGGCCTAACGTATCAACTCAAAATGATTGCCTATAACGTTAATAATATTTTATCCTCATACTAGAATTTAATTTCATGGTTAAAACTATTAGCATACAAGCACTTTTCTCCAATGTAACTGTGAAAACATATTCATATATTTTAAATAATTCAAAAATTACTTCAAATTAATGTTGGCAAGCGGAGAATGGAGGCAGTGTTGTGATCGACAAGTTACCGCGGGCAATGTATTTTGCCAAGCTTTTATTATTATTATTAACAAACAACGTTTGCGCTTTCATTTTATCATTAGATGATTATGCACGATGTTCTTCGCTATTACACACTTGTAGCAGTAATGTGGACGTTGTTTCCTCGATGTTACCAAAGTGTTGCCGTTGAAGCATCTTACATTAAAAGGTACTCATAAATTTTACTTGAGGTATATATCTGTTTATGTAAAACACATTTGTTTGCTTCTTTCTTTTAGCCTTATTAGAATCGATCAATCAAAAAATACTCAAACAAATTATAATTCTCTATATAGTTCTAAACCTAAAAGAAAAAGCTCATACGAAAGAATGACAAATTAATTTTTTATTCATAACTTCGTATATATTGTTTTTAAAAAATAACCCAATGTCACGATTTAAACTTCTATAATTCTTAATTAGCGAGTGATGAAAGCTGGAGTCAAGTTTGTGCGTGTTTTTCTTATAGCAATGCCACATTTGGCTATCTGCTAAGTCCTTTGAAATGAATAAACCCCTGATTGTAGCGTTGTAAATCAGTAGATTTACCGCTGTGTTTTTCTTGCGTGTGTTTTATTACAGCAAAGCCACATCGGGCTATCTGCCGAGTACACGGAGGGGAATGGAACCTCTGATTTTAACGTTGTTAGTCCGTAGACTTACCACTTTACCAATAGGGAACACTGGAGACAATAAACTGCTAAAACAAATTTCAGCTTGTCATCACATTAATAAATAGGTAGTAACTATTGTTTTTAATAATATATTTATTACTTTAGTTGTTATTTAACCACCTATATTTAATTTTCAAATTTTACCTTGACATTTTTTGTGGGATTATTGTTGTTATTTCAAAATACCACATCAAACAAAACAGATTTTATCAAACAGCATTGTCTAAAATGGCATGGAAGACTTATTTAATAGTTTGTATCAGTTCTTATGACGATATTGTGCATACTACTGTGAATTATTTGTTCAAAGCAACGATACGTTTATTTAAATATTTGATGTCATGATTCATTATCATTCTTGAATATGTATAGACTAGAAAATACGTGGACACTTATGACGGCTGTGGTAAAGTAACAGGATGTTTTGATATTCCTGACGATTGTGTGGCGAAAAGGAATTGTGACATACTGTTGACGTTTGTCCGACGAAATCAAATTATTGATTTTGTAATGACTGGTGCCTTGGGAGAGTCTATCAAATACCTCGCCATGGGACTGTCCATTTCTGGAAAGATGGTGTGTACGTTATTATTAGTACTATTTAAAATGATGGATATTGCATTATTTAAAATTGATAACTCAAAGCTTTAACAGCAAATTTTAATCAAGAGTGTAAATTATTCGTTAGCCTTTATAAATAACTACATCCTTTTAGACAAATAATTTATAATAAAGGAGTTTCACTTCTTTCACGTATCAACCTAACGAAAAAGAATGGTTGTTCTGGCGTTCACTTATCAACTTGCGATCCCAAGAGGACGGTTAACACTTTTTGCCGTATTTTTTTCTTTTTCTTAGAATTAAAAGTAATGGTAAAGTAAGCTTGAATAAGATTATAATACACTTTTGTTAAGATAAACCACAAAAATTAACAGTAGCCTTGAGAATTATGAAGTTAATTGTAAAACTGTTATTGTTAGTTTGAATTAAACACAAAGCTATATAATGGGCTATCTGTGCTATGCCCACCATGCATATTGAAACCCGGTTTATAGCGTTCTACATCCGCAGACAAACCACTGTGCTACTAGCTCTAAAAATATGCCTTATTCTATAATCGTTTTGGAAGTTTTTTAAGGAAAATATATCATGAATGATATAGGAAGCATGAATAAGAAAATTATCGTGGGAGTGTGGTTTTCTAATAGCAAAGCCACGTCGAGCTATCTGCTGAGTCTACCGAGGGGAATCGAACTCAAGATTTTAGCGTTGTAAATCCGTAGACTTACCGCTATACCAGCGGAGGACGCGATATTAGTATGGATGCAACGGTTTAGACCCAGATGTCAAAATGGCACAGAAAGCAAGTAAGAAACAGTCACAGAACAAATTAAGGGACCAGAGAATGAAAAATCTGATAGAAGGCACCAAGTTACAGTGCTCTTGACAATAAGAATCAACTGCTTACATTCTGCATGACTACTGAAGATTCTATGCAACATGTTACTCCTAGGAGATTCAGGTGGTTTTATGAACGTGACTGGAAACGACATTTGTAAGAAATCTGATGATACAAAACTACTGTCTGCCAACGATCAACAACAAAGTTTTATCAGAAAAATGTATTCAGAGAGAAATCATACTTGCACTTTTATGTTAGTCGATGACTTCCAAAGGTGTGAAATAGAGACTGAAGATTGGAGAACAAGCTTTTGAAACAGCAAGATGACACTTTCGTCGATTGAAGTCTGGGTGTTAGCGGGAACCAACAGTACGATCTGTCCAGCATTACTGTAAGCGAGCTGCATTAAAACGGTATAGTAACAATGATCAAGGTGACGAGAATTATACACTGACACCAAGGTTAAGACCTTCGTATCTACACTGAAAACAAAGAAGAACAGGAACAAATAGCCAAGAACATAACAAACTATGTTTGATCTTAGCCAAGAGGCTGGGCGGGTCAACACAACATAAAATATTCTACGTGTGGATATTAATTCAGCCTAAAAACACTAAAAGTAGAATTTTAGCCCATTCCGAAATGGTCTTATGTATTAAGATTTGCCATATAGCTCAAATCCTGGGTGCGTGGTTAGTGGAAGCACTGTTAACATATTTTACACGATTCTTCTTCTCGAGGCCGAATTTCCTGTAGGACTGAAGATCTGGTTGTTATTGTTGTTTTTTAATTTCGCACAAAGCTACTCGAGGGTTATCTGTGCTTGCCGTCCCTAATTTAGCAGTGTAAGACTAGAGGGAAGGCAGCTAGTCATCACCACCCACTGCCAACTCTTGGGCTACTCTTTTACCAACGAATAGTGGGATTTACCGTAACATTATAACGCCCCCACGGCTGAAAGGGCGAGCATGTTTGGGGCGACAGGGATGCGAACCCGCGACCCTCAGATTACAAGTCGCACGCCTTAACATGCTTGGCCATGCCGGGCCAAAATGTCATCATCTGGTCACCCTCCAGAGTACTAACCGGGCCCGACGAAGCTTAGCTTCGGTGATCGGACGAAAACCGGCGCTTTTCCACGTGGTATGAACGATGACTGAAGATCTGAAGTCGTGGGTGTGTAATAAAAGTGATTTTCAGATCCCAAAGATTTTGAATCAGAAGTGAGCTAAACCAATTTAGAGAGCAGCAATGGGTGTTGTTATCTGTTTGCCTTCCCTCTGCTCTATCAGTTCAAAATTAGAAATTGCTAGTGTAGGTATCTATCATTGTAGCTTTGCGCATAAACCATCCAAACAAATAACCAAACATACAGTGGTTGCAAGTAACACGCAAGTTGCCTCCCAGTGATACAGTGATGTATATCTGCGGACATAAAACACTAGAAACCAGGTTTTCAGCACAGATAACCCATTGTGCAGCTTTGTTCTTAATTCAAACAGCAACACACGAATGACGCATAAAAATAATATTATAAATTAAAATGGCATTAATACTGCAATTAAAGCTCACTAATTACTACAATAGTTTCTCATGTTTTAACACAGAAATTAGTTATTTCACCCAATGTTTTTATTTTCTAATTATTTACACGGGGTGTTGTAACAGGTTAAAAATATTAAGATACTCATTACACTATGTAACAATTTTTTTACTTTTTCTTGTTCCTGGGCAGAAAACGTCATTTCCCAGTTTCTTATGCCTAAAGTAAACGGAAAAGACATATTTTTCTCTTCAATCTTTGCTTTTGTAACCTAGGAAATGAAATTTTCAAATTTACCCATTTTCCAGAACATTCCAGGTAGATTCAGTGCCGAGTTGCTAATAGAGAAATTTCTCGAATTCACAAGAATTTTCAAGAACTTTCTAGAATGTTGTAGAACTTTTCATAGTAAAATATACACAGGCACACTACTTCAGTTTAGTTCTTGCTGCCTAAGTGACACACAGACCTATCTGATTTTATCAGAGATGGCATCAAGAAGCTGCAAGCATTATCCAGACGCATTCTGCTATGCATGTGGCCAGTTTATTAAGACAAGAGCGAAAAAGTACTCTGTGACAGCATCTGCAGCTGAGGTACAGCTGGTGAGAGAAATCCTTACTATCCCAACTGAAGAGACCTCAATAACTTGATCAGAGATCTTAGTCTCACAAAGTTGAATGCCGACCTTTTGACATCTACACTCAAAGAGTGGAATTTCTTAAATGAAAGTGTGCAAGTTGCAAGTCAGAGGAAGCGTCACTGATATCTTTCAAGCTTCTTCACTCATCAAGATGGGCTCAAAGCTGTGCTGCTCCATAATGGAAATAAGTATCAGTTTCTTCCCTGGCTCATTCGGTGTACCTCAAAGAGGAATACAATAGCGTTAAGACCTTACTGACCTTAAAAGAAGCCTTGAAGTATAGTGAGTATGGCTGGGAGGTTATCGGAGACTTCAAAATGGTAACATACCTGATGGGTCTCCAAGGAGGCTTTACCAAGTTTCCCTGTTACCTTTGCCTTTGGGACAGCAGGGACACTGCAGCACCCTATAACAGGAAGCACTTGCCACAATAGATCGTGTTCTTTGTGGGGAAGCACAATGTCAAATGTGAGCCACTAGTGGACCTCCAGAAGGTGTTGTTCCCACCATTACACATAAAATTAGGTCTTATGAAACAATGTCACAGCTCTTGATAAGGAGTCTGTAGCCTTCAAGTACCTTCGAGACCTTTTCCCCAAGCTGTCTGAAGCAAAGGTTAAAGCTGATGTCTTCGTTGGACCACAAACAAAGAAGATTCTGGAGTGCACAGAATTTCCCAAGAAGCTCAGTTGGAAGAAAAAAAAAGCTTGGGGCAGCTTTGTCGCAGTGGTTCGGGTTTCTTGAGTAATCACAAGGCCGACAAATTATGTGGAACTGGTTGAGGCTCTGGTAAAGAACTACGGCAAAATGGACTGCAAGATGATCTTGAAAGTCCATATCTTTTATGCTCACCTTGATAGATTCAAGGAGAACATGGGAGCATACTCAGAAGAGCAAGGAGAGCGCTTCCACCAAGATATACTAGACTTTGAACACCACTACCAAGAAGCATATAACGAAAACATGATGGCAGAATAATTTGGGGGCTGATACGAGAAAGTGATTTACATTACAGTCGCAAATCTCGAAAAACTACTCAATTTTAAACATTTTTGTATAACTTTAGTATAAATACATGTAAATCTTGATTCACATATTATTTTATTCAGACCTTATGTAAATGAAAAGGTACAGATTTGCCCGTTTTTACACAGAAAATAGGTTAATATCTAGATTTCATTATCCAGGTTACAAAAACAAAGTTTGAAGGGAACAATGGGCCATTTTTTGTTGTTTTATAGCAATTAAGATTGTTGGTTCAAATTAAGCACAAAACTACTCAATGGGCTATCTGTGTTCTGCCCACCACGGGTATCGAAACCCGGATTTTAGCGTGTAAGTCCGCAGACATACCGCTGAGCCACTGGGGGGGGGCGGCAATTAAGAAATAACACATACTATCCAGGAACAAAATTTGTGTTGCATAGTGTTATGACAGCAGTAGTGAGTGGTATAAAAGTAATAACTTTAAATGTGAAAGTTCATCCTATATACTTATGTATACATAATAAACACGATACCTTATTTGCCGATGTATAAGACGACCCTCGATTTTTTTAAAGCATATTAAGTGTATTTCTTTGAGGTACGGTGTATAGGATTACCTCTATTGTCATGCCGATCTAGGGCGTTACATACTGATTTCCATGGATGACAAATAGGGGTCAGTTGTGAACGCTGACCCAGTACCCCACTTCCCTGGGGACACCAGTAGCATATGTTCACATTTATGGCAATCGGTTCAGTTACGAGTAAATTCAAGTGCACATTTTTTTCAAATAATGGTTTAGATTATTTAGATGTTTTAAATAAGGGTGCCTACGTACACTCGAAAACTGCAACTGTTACGAAAAGAGAATATTGGGTATTTAACAATACGTCGCTTAGTTTGTTGTCAGTACGCTTCTACATACAACAACAGAATTCAGTGAAAAGGGCCTCACAATGATACGAAAACTAAGTAGATTAAAAATATTCATCGGGGATCCTTCCATGTGTGGGATCACTGAAAATTTTCTCAGTATGCCCAACAGGTAAGAGCACCTATGAGGATAATAATATTGGCGCCATCACATCACATCGCCTGCTTTGTTTTGAGCACACCAGGGCATTTTTATCGTACACTGCCTTGCATATCTCATTATTATTACATAGTACATGGCATTACATTTGATGTTAATATTAATTTCAGTTCTTCGACATTATTATTTCTTTTTCTTTTTGATATGCTACTTAAATCTGAGTAACTTAAGCCTATGACGAATTGTTTTTATGCCGTCAATACAGGGTCCTTCCAGCGTGACACAGTGCGTTCTTCTGAATAAAGAGTAGAAATACGGCAAAGCTGGAATCCGGGAAAAGGCAGGAAGAACAAGCTCGTTAAAATAGTAGTATGTAAACCGTACATATTTTTACGTTCTGTTAGTTAATTTATTATTAAAATATCTATCAAAGGAATAATATTATACCACTATCTTATTGTCACTATGTCGATACATTATGAAATGTGTAGTGTATTTGTTGAGCAAAATGTATAATATGGCAATATAAATGCCTCAGTACCAAAACATTGTTTTAATATTCACTCTCCGAATTGTTACGTATTATAATTAATCTTGGACAAGTCTCCGATTTATTTCGTTATGTATATTAAGTATTAAGATTTCAATTAGCCAGAAATTTGAATTTAGTAATTAATTCAATGCCAATATGTATCAAATTTATGATATTCGTCAACAAGATTAATATACAATATTCTTTTTAAACATATTTTAATGTACAAACAACAATACAATTTACATTAACGGTTATAACAAATAGTTATTAAAATATTTTTTATATACAAGAGCTTTACAAAGTTACAAAGTATCATACTTAATCTCCTGTCTGGTCTAGAGCTGAATATTTTATGAACGGTACAGGTACACGACGAGCAAATTAATTCTTAGTTGATATCGTTACAGCTCGCTTAAGCTAGCTAATTTGGCTCAAGCCGCTTACACGCTGATTTTTTTTACAGACGAAAATATTTAATGTTTTAATAAGCGTTTCTCACAATTATAGCTTCCAAGGTTTATAGTATACTGACTGTTGCGACCAAACAATATTTTATTACTCTCTCTGCGCGTCGGTTTGTATACTTTAAGGCCAGATTATCGAATGCTCAATAATATTCGAAGATACGCTAGTGTTTTCGTAAAACATATATTATTGATTCTTACACTCGAGAATCTTCTACAGATTTAGAAAAACAGGCGGGACTTTCGCAACACAACAACATATGTCATATACATCAAACTGAATAAATTCAGACATTAAATCCGTTACAGAATTTAAAAATGTTAATACATAATTTATATGAAATTATTTAGCCACTTTCGACATTCTTATCTAAACACTACAGCAAACGACACAAGAAATTTTACGACCAAGAGTGTAAGGCTTTCTCATCAAATGTTACTTTCTTCAGCATTTCATATGATCCTGATTAATATATGTGACATGTTCTGTTCACCAAAATCGCAAAATAGGAGTACAATATGATCAATAGTGGGTTAATTACCAATCACTCAGAAAAATTCTACAAAGATCATTCTTCCACAGCCGGTAACCTTATTCTGGTAGTGCGTGTGTGTATGCGCGCGGTTTCTGAAGAAGTCAATATTTCCAAAGAATTTAAGGAAACTTCTAACAATTTATACTTTTTATTGGTTTGTAATTATTTGTCTCTCAAGAATTTTGGGATGTTTTTATTTCGTGACCATTGAAACAAGAAAAAGAGCGTATAACACTTGCATAAAAAAGCACCTCGAATGAAGATTATTGTATCAGTACACATAATTCAATTACTTGAATGATAAAAGTATTCATATTGTAAAAGACAACCAGTAGCACGCGCCGCTGCTACATAGGGTTTGTCTAGCTCTTTGAACTGAATTAAAGGAATGACTGTTACGTCTATAATATGTTACGCCCACGACTGAAAGCGCGGAGCATGTTTAATGGCCTCACGTCTGTATCGAACTTTGTCTCCTTCAACCCTTATAAATAGATATCTATGTCATGTGTGGCCTACTAATTATCCCCAGTGAAGGAAATGTTCCTAGCATCGGGGGGCACGGAGTAGAGGAAATGTCTCTAGCAACGGGGGGGGCACAGAGTGGAGGAAATGTCCCTAGCAACGGGGCTGCAAGCAGTGAGGGAAATGACCCTAGCAACGGGGGCAAGCATTGGTGGAAATTTCCCTTGCAACGGAAGGGCAAGCATTAGTGGAAATTTCCCTAGCAACGGGGGCGAGCAATGGAAGAAATGTCCCTAGCAACGAGGGAGAAACAGTGGTGAAAATTTCGATAGCAACGGGGGCAAGCAGTGGGAGAAATGCCCCTAGCAACGGGGAGCAAGCAGTGGGGGAAATGTCCATCATAGCAACGGGGGCAAGCAGTGGGGGAAATTTCCCTAGCAACAGGGGCGATCAGTGGGGGAAATGTCCAAAGTAACGGAGGGCAAGCAGTGAGGGAAATACCCCTAGCAACGGGAGGCAAGCATTATTGGAAATTTCCTTAGGATCGGAGGGGCAAGCATTAGTGGAAATTTCCCTAGCAACGGGGGCGAGCAATGGAAGAAATGTCCCTAGAAACGGGAGACGAACAGTGGGGAAAATTTCCCTAGCAACGGGGGGAAATAGTGGTGAAAATTTCCATAGCAACGGGGGCAAGCAGTGGGAGAAATGCCCCTAGCAACAGGGAGCAAGTAGGGGGAAATTTCCCTAGCAACGTGGGGCAAGCAGTGAGGGAAATGTCCCTTGCAACGAGGGGCAAGCAGTGGGGGAATTTCCCTAGCAACAGGGGCGATCAGTGGGGGAAATGTCCAAAGTAACGGAGGGCAAGCAGTGAGGGAAATTTCCTTAGTAACGGGGGCAAGCAATGGAGGAAATGCCCCTAGCAACCGGAGGCAAGCATTAGTGGAAATTTCCCTAGCAACGGGGGCGAGCAATGGAAGAAGTGTCCCTGGCAACGGGAGACGAGCAGTGGGGGAAATTTCCTTAGCATCGGAGGGGCAAGCATGAGTGGAAATTTCCCTAGCAACGTTGAGACGAGCAGTGGGGGAAATTTCCTTAGCATCGGAGGGGCAAGCATTAGTGGAAATTTCCCTAGCAACGGGGGCGAGCAATGGAAGAAATTAATTAGCAACGGGAGACGAACAGTGGGGGAAATTTCCCAAGCAACGGGGGGAAATAGTGGTGAAAATATCCATAGCAACGGGGGCGAGCAGTGGGAGAAATGCCCCTAGCAACAGGGAGCAAGTAGTGGGGAAATTTCCCTAGCAACGGGGCGCAAGCAGTGGGAGAAATGTCCATAGCAACGGGGGCAAGCATTAGTAAAAATTTCCCTAGCAACGGGGTAACAGTGGAGGAAGTGCCCCTATCAACGGGGGCGAACAGTGGGGGAAATTTCCATAGCAACGGGTGGTAAGCATTAGTGGAAATTTCCCTGGTATCGGAGGAGCAAGCATTAGTGGAAATTTTCCTAGCATCGGGGAACAAGCATTAGTGGAAATTTCCCTAGCAACGGGGGCGAGCAATGGAAGAAATTAATTAGCAACGGGAGACGAACAGTGGGGGAAATTTCCCAAGCAACGGGGGGAAATAGTGGTGAAAATATCCATAGCAACGGGGGCGAGCAGTGGGAGAAATGCCCCTAGCAACAGGGAGCAAGTACTGGGGAAATTTCCCTAGCAACGGGGCGCAAGCAGTGGGAGAAATGTCCATAGCAACGGGGGCAAGCATTAGTAAAAATTTCCCTAGCAACGGGGTAACAGTGGAGGAAGTGCCCCTATCAACGGGGGCGAACAGTGGGGGAAATTTCCATAGCAACGGGTGGTAAGCATTAGTGGAAATTTCCCTGGTATCGGAGGAGCAAGCATTAGTGGAAATTTTCCTAGCATCGGGGAACAAGCATTAGTGGAAATTTCCCTAGCATCGGGGGGCAAGCATCAGTGGAAATTTCGCTAGCAACGGGGGGCAAGCAGTGGTGGAAATTTCCCTAGCAGCGGGGGCGAGTAATGAAAGAAATGCTCCTAGCAACGGAAGGCAAGCAGTGGAGGAAATTTCCCAAGCATCGGGGGGCAAGCAGTAGGGGAGATGTCCCTAGCAACGGGGGGCAAGCAGTGGGGGAAATTTCCCTATCAACGTGGGGGCAAGCAGAGGAGGAAATTGTATCTTCATCATCTTCATTATTACAACCCTTTGTAATCACACACATTCTCGTTTTAAAACTTCATGCTTTGCATTACTAACGTATTGATCACTTTTTATAGTTATCTATATCACACGGAATATATTTACTACATTTAGTCTCAGATTTACAGTGTAACCTTTTCCATGAAATGTGAAAGAAATCTATGGATCTCCATTCTCAGAATATTCTAGAGCTCCTTCTCTTGAATGTTCTATACATTTATTACACATCCTTTAAAGATTTACATGTATGTGAGCCGAGGACAAATCTATGAAGCCAATAGACACTGCATTAAACACCAATTCTATTTCACTTCTCGCTTCAAAGTTGAATGTCATGTTACAGTCATGTTATGAAACTAATGAACATTCAGTGGAAGATACTATGTTTAACACTTAAAAATATTGCTAAGATATATTGCATTGGGTTACATATACTTGTTTTAGTTTAATAATGTGAACATTTAAACATTTTATAACGACTTTCCTCAGAATAACATTAAAAAAAATCAAAATGTATGGTAATAGAAACACCCACAAACTGGAATATTTGAAATGTGTTAATAAAAGAAATTGTTTGCTTCGTTTTGGATTTCGCGCAAAGCTACACGAAGGCTATCTGCACAAGCCGTCCCTAATTTAGCAGTGTAAGGCTAGAGAGAAGACAGCTAGTCACCACCACCCTCCGCTAACTCTTGGGCTACTCTTTTACCAACGAATAGTGAGATTTACCGTCACATTCTAACGCCCCCACGGCTTAAAGGGCGAGCATGTTTGGTGCGACGGGGATTCGAACTTGCAACCCTCAGATTACGAGTCAAATGCCTTAATCCACCTGGTCATGCCGGGCCATAATAAAGGAAATGAAACATGAGAAATTTTGTTCACAGATAATATATGTGTTGAAATTATAATCAGCATCTCTAGACTCTTCTTTTTTTAATTCTACGCTTCTTTAGAAATTAAAGTACAGAGTGAGAACTGTTAATAGAAATGAATAGTAAAACTTGAGTTCATTCTATTCAAACATGAACCGATCATTTCCATTCTTAAACAGACGTGTTACAGGAATCAGCTGAATATGTGAATGATGTCATCACCTGTAAATGGAAAAGAGATAAACAAAGTTTGTGATACCACTTTTAATATATTAACCAACAAGTATTACTTGGTTTCAGCTAAAGGTCCAACTGACAGCAAGGGAAGTAAGTATAACAATCCACTATTTGTTTAAATAAAAATATACCTTATGTAGCATTTGTTCGTTTATTTTTCGAAGTATTTCCCTTGGATTACTATTATTTGGATAATAACCAAATCAAAACCTATAGAATCGAATTAGGTGATGAAAGACTATCTCAGCTGAAACAAACATGTTACTATCAAATTTCCAAGTGCTCTCCTTATGCAAGAATACAAGTAGATCATATTTGTTTTTACTTTTGAGTTTTTAATTTAATATATATTAAAAATTAAACGGGTAAAAAATTAGTGCAATCTGTTGCAGGTGATTCTAACTACAGCAGTAATATATTTACAGGCCTATTAATAATATAAAATCATGTTATATTTTTCTACATTTCTCTAAGTTTGTCTGTTGCATATTTGAAATCACAGGTAAGTAAAACAGGTTTTAAGATTTATCTCTTGTGTTCCTATCTCACTCACTACTTTTGAAGATTTTCATACGATGTTAAAACTCTTAGTTGACCTGCACGGTGAGAAAAGTTTGTTTGTTTTTGAATTTTGAGTGAAGTTACACGAGTGCTATCTGCGCTAGCCCTCCCTAATTTAGCAGTGGGAAAGCAACTAATCATCACCATCCACCGCCAACTCTTGTGCTACTCTTTTATCAACGAATAGTGGGATTGGTCGAAACATTATAACGCCCCTACGGCTGAAAGGGCAAGCCTGTTTGGTGCGAAAGGGATGCGAACTCGCAGCCCTCAGATTACAAGTCGAACGCCTTAACCCACCTGGCCATGCCGGGCCCGGAGAGAAGAGACATGGCCTTTCAGCAGTGACATGTTGAAGATAAAATAATGATCTGATATGGTGTATTAATACGTTTCTGATTGAAAATCCTTGTTAATAAAATAATATGAAAATGAAAAATATGTGCGTTTTAACGTGATTTTTGTTCGTAATTATTAAATCAATCAGTTTACAATTATTGTTAAGCTACGGGCCCGGCATGGCCAGATGGTTAAGGCACTCGACTCGTAATCCGATGATCACGGGATCGAATCCCAGTCGCATTAAACATGTTCGCCCCTTCAGCCGTGGAAGCATTATAAAGTGACAGTCAATCCCACTATTCATTGGTAAAAGAGTAGCCCAAGAGTTGGCGGTGGGTGGTGATGGCTAGCTGCCTTCCCTCTCGTCTTACACTACTAAATTAGGGACGGCTAGCGCAGATAGCCCTCGAGTAGCTTTGCGCGAAATTCAAAACAAACAAACAATTATTGTTAAGCTACGCTAATTTTCAGTGTACAGAACTAGGATTTGTTTTATATACTATGTTATTACTATCACGGCAGTAGCTACTTATCTCTAATTACCATTTTTTCGGCGTACAAGAATATACCTTTCCCACAGTTTACCAAAGCCTCAACTTATAATTATATACTCATCATCTTATGTAATGATTAGTAATCACAATTTCTAAATGTTTCATAAAATACATACGAGTTTTGTACCGCTGAAGGATGTTTAATTATTCAACCAGGCACAAACGTACGCTACGCCCTCTTTACCATTTTCAGTATTAGGAGTGAAAATTCTCAAAAATACTTATAGAAAACTACCTCATATCATCTCGTAATGTCCACATTAAGTAGCATACAGTTCGCTAGTGTACAGTATACAACGCAGCAGTATAGTAATTAATTTATCTTCGTGTTATATTCCAAATCTGGAGTATAGAAATAAAATAAATTAACTCAATTTTGGTTAAATAATTATATAAATATTGCTACATATTAATTCTTACTTGTGCTATTATGAAGAGACGACACAAATGCTGTATTGTTTCTGAAATATTGACATTAGCCATCCCTACACAATTCCTTTTTGAAACGTTTTTTCTTTGTTTTTTAATGCATTGTTTCAATAGATGTAAGGGAGTTGTATTAATGGCCAAGTTCTAAACAGCATGAGATTCCAATTGTAATAGTTATTGTTCATCTATTATTGGCTGGCAATTTACGTTTCACCCTGTACTTAAAAGTTTTAAAGAAGCATTTAATTTCTGTAAGAAAGTTAGCTTTAAGGTGATAAAGATAACATAGTTTACACTAGAATTATTATTTTTTAAAATTAATGATACTTATAAAAGTGTGAGTGTGTTTTGTTATAGTAAAGCCACGTCGGTTTATCTGCTGAATCTACCACTTATAAAAGAAAGCTCATACACCGTTTGAAACTATGCTACCAAACTGAAATTGATGAACACCACTGTTTTTAAGATATGTAATAAAATGAAGTAGAAGAAAGAAGAACAACAAATGCAAACTATGATATTTCCAACACTTTTAACTCAACTATTAAATAGATCTTGTTATAAAATAAAATACTGTATAGTCTTCTAAAGTTATAATGACCTATGAAGAAGATATTTAAAATATCATTTCGATTAATATATTCCGAGCCATCCGTACACAGGCAATGCCACTGTTTGTCAGAAAAGCTGAATGTTCATCATATGTTGGGAAGTAATAATTCACTCTTTTTTGGAGGGGAGCAATGTTATTTCTACCCAGAGCTCCGAATGCCAAAGTGAAAATATTCAAATATTCAAAGAGCAGATAAACAGTGGGAGTAATTATGACTCTTGCAATCTATTTATGTAGAGAACAACCGGCATCTGTCGACCTTGACGTTAAATTGGGTAATCTGATATATCGGTACTTAATTCTCTTAAGTTCATAGAGCAATGCCAAGTGCCCTCCTGGGGAACAGGATACAACCTGTAAATAAATCTCTGCACGTGAAGGAGAACATTAAAAATTCATGTGGTGAACTTGCCGCCCACAACATATCCACAGGCAGTGGTGGAAAACTTCAGATTAGAAATGGCAACCCTTTAAGCCGTGATAAGGACTTACCGCACTTACCAACTATTTGAACATCCGGAAGGAGGTTGCAGCCCTACTCTGTATCAGCATTTTATAGGGACATTTCCGAGCGATACCACGGCAACGAAGGAAAAGATAGCCTTCCATCAGGAATAGAGGAATTGAGAAATACCTATTCCGACACCACTTCACACCCCAAAAGTGAATCTGGTGCAACTGATATTGCTACCACTGGATGTAGTAGCCGAACCACAGAGGTGAACGGCACAAGTTATATTTCCTTGTATAGCGAGGTGGACGGCTTAAGTTATAAAATCTCGCCTAACGAGAGAAATGGCAATTACGAACTAAGAGAAGGATCAGATATCTCCGCAGAACAAACCCATAAGAAAAATGGCATTTGATTTATGTCCAGATGAGTTTACTGCTTTTACCAAGTTTGCAGCCCACTTGGCAAACAAACATAACTCGTTAGCACAAGCACGTTGTAAATTCTGTGGAAAAGAAAGTAGCAACCACAAGGCTATTGCTTGTCATGTCCCCAAATGTTCCGATCGACGAACTTTGATGTTGGCGGCTGATTCTTACAGTTTCAGCTGCAAGATCTGTGAAATGAAACTTAAGACAAGGTCAGGCTTATCCCAACATAAGAGACATCAGCATCCTACCATCAGAATCTCCGAACATACACTATCCCAAGGGATCAGTGCGCCGCTGGAGCACTCCCGTCGGTTAGTATGGTCCAAGGAAGAAATATGAACCCTCTGTGATGTGGAAGTAGTATATTTGGGCCGAAAGAACAGTAATGTTCTCTCTGCAGAACACCTACCCGGAGACTTCTAAGCAAGTCTCAAATGAGCGCCGCGACCTCACTAAAGTTCAACCGCCTTTCCGTACTGATTCAAATAACACCTGGAGTCGTGGAGATTCCATTGATGTCGTACAGTTTGAGGAACTCAATTGGGAAGGGATACTTCTCCCTGAACAAAGTTCTAAACTCTGTCCGTACTTAAATCAGCTGAGATCAAAAAGGACTCGATAAAGCAACACGGCAGGAAGATGAGACAGTGATTAAACAATGGGTTGACGAACTTTCTATTCACAAGCGAATTGGAACAGTGAAAGATCCTTGAAGCAGGCAATTAAAAAACCCTAAGCTTGTTCGAAAACCATACAAGAGACGTATTCATTGAGTGGAACATATTAAAAGGTTTCAGAAAATGTTTGATTTCGAACGGAAATTCCTAGCTGAGGAAATATCAGATGGCCAGGATGCTGTCCAATGCAGCTTCAGTAAAGATCATGGGAAAGACCACTACGATCAGGTCTACGGTGTTGTAAATGATAACATCAATTTTGACTGGTGCCCGTTACCACCCAGGGCAAACAACACTAATATTCTGAAACCAATAACACAAGAGGAAGTGAGGACGGCACTTCAAGGTATGAAGAAAGGGGCTCCAGGTCCCGATAACATGGCTCTTCTGTTTCTACTAAAAACGACTCAAAGTATGGCATATATGTTTCCTTGACAAATGTATTTAATCTATCGCAATTTACCGGTCGCATTCCCAAATGCATGAAAGTCAATAAGTCACTACTCATTCTGAAAGGAAAGAGTAATCTGCACAACGTCAAAAACTGGAGGCCAATGACAATTTCATCCATCGTGCGTCAACTATATTCCAGGATAATGACTCTCCACCTTGAACAGGCAGTGCAGATAAATCCCAGACAGCACAGATTTATTCCTCAGGCTGGTTGCAGAGATAACACTTTCCTGCTCTAGTCTATCATGAGGAGAGCCAAACAACACTGGACTCTAGCTATGGCTTTCCTAGACTTGTGTAAAGCCTTCGATACAGTTAGCCACATACACCTCTTAGCCAGCCTTGCTTGATTCAAAGTTTATCCACATTTCATTCAGATTTTGGAGAACATGTATAATGCTGGTACAACCACCTTTTGAGTAGGTATGCAAAATACCAACCCAATAAACTTACTCAAATGTGTCAAACAATGGGACCCAGTGAAAACTTGAAGAGGAAGGCTGAGGAATATTGCTTGCCAAGAAACTGGAACCAGACTCAATCTCAACATATGCTGATAATATGGTAGTCTTGGCAAAAGACCATGCTAGTCTCCAGGCAATGTTAAATATAGTGAATGAATACTGTTTGGGTAATGGCATCAGTCTGAACATCTCTAAGAGTGCTAGAATGCTGATTAGAGGGTCCAATAAGCCCTTCACTGTTAACGACGGCCATCTATGGTCAGTCAGCAGTGACACACTCCCAATAACTGGACCCAAACAATCATATCGATATCTTGGAGCAAACGTTTGTCCATGGACAGGAGTTTACAGTGAGCCTGTAAAATCAACCCTTGAGAAGTGGATAAACAATATCTCCAACACACCCTTCAAACCGCACAAGAGGATGGGAATGCTTTGTAGATTTGTTGTACCCAGGCTTTTATACCAACTTGAACTGGGCAAAATTAATTTTAGATTGTTAAAAGAACTGGACAATCTTATTTTTAAAAAAGGCTGTGAAAAAGTTGTGTCATCTACCAGTCTGCACGGCCGACAGTTTGTTCTACTCACGTCATCGTGACGGAGGTGAAAGTGGAGTCTTTTATTCCAACGTTGAAGATCAAAACGTATTTGAGACTTATTTATTCATCAAAGTAACATCATACTTGTTTGTTTGTTTATTTTTGAATTTCGCACAAAGCTACTCGAGTACTATTTGTGCTAGCCGTCCCTAATTTTGCAGTGTAAGACAAGAGGGAAGGCAGATATTCATCACCACCCACCGCCAACTCTTGGGCTACTCTTTTACCAACGAATAGTGGGATTGACCGTCACATAATAACGCCCCACGGCTGAAAGGGTGAGCATATTTGGTGTGACGGAGATGTGAACCTGCGACCCTCAGATTACTAGTCGCACGCCTTAACATGATTGGCCATGCCGGGCCAGGGTAATTTGGAATATCGATAGCCAAATGACTCGTCATCTAATTAATGACGCGCATGAATGGATTAACGGGATTCCCGTTGATTGCATGGCCGAGCGCGTTAAGCGTGCACTCGTTATCCGAGGGTCGCGGGTTCGCGCCCGCGTCGCGCTAAACATGCTCGCCCTTTCAGCCGTGGGGGTGTATAATGTGACGGTCAATCCCACTAGTCGTTGGTAAAAGAGTAGCCCAAGAGTTGGCGGTGGGTGGTGATGACTAGCTGCCTTCCCTCTAGTCTTACACTGCTAAATTAGGGACGGCTAGCACAGATAG
This sequence comes from Carcinoscorpius rotundicauda, assembly GCA_011833715.1. Classification (NCBI taxonomy): domain Eukaryota; kingdom Metazoa; phylum Arthropoda; class Merostomata; order Xiphosura; family Limulidae; genus Carcinoscorpius; species Carcinoscorpius rotundicauda. The sequence goes on along the minus strand of CM022399.1, from coordinate 50,266,550 downwards.
CTCTCGAGTAGCTTCGTGCGACATTCCAAAACAAACATTTCAAAAATTGAAATGTGCTACGGGTAAAACATGAGGATTATTACAGAGTTTTACCGGCTTGTAGCAGTCATCAAGTTCACCCGTGTGAAATTTAAGTGCAGGATGAGCTTCGGGTATGTATTTATAGCATTGTCATTGTGCTGCTCTGCTAACTCTACTGTATGTTCACTATCTTTATTAGTTATATAGTGACCTGAAACTGTAGCTGACCTCACACTTTTCTTTTTTATATGTTCATTTTAATTCCACAATAATTTCCCTTTATTGTTTATTTATTATTATATGCTTAGAAATGTCTCAGAATGTACTGACTTAAAAGATCTAATTTTTGTAATCGTTGACAGGTTTCCCTATTTGTTTAAGTTTTAGAAGCTTGTTTATAGTTCTTCTTTGTTCAATATTCTTAAAAAAAGGGGGGGGCTCAGGAGTGCACATATGCTTAAAAAATGTTACAATTGCACCACCATCAAAAGAATTAGCTATTCTCATTTTAAGCCATTTTGTAACAAAATAGACTTAGTCTTAACCCATTTTAGGCCTATATGGCATAAAGTAGTCTTCCCTCTTGTGAAAAGAACCTAGTATTACTAAGTAATGCAGTATAGCATTGCATTAATGAAAACATACCAAACCAATAATCTAGCTGACTTCTAGAAATGCAGTAGCAGAACCTTTTCTTAGAACTGCAATTAAATTTCATGTGTATGTAAAATCAAATCATATGCTAACTATATTATACATGTGTCAAGCTACATATCCTTACAAAACCTGCATTGGAGATCACTATCAAAAGATAGGAACATTCTTTAAACTTGTGGTTAATTTCAAACTGTGTATTTTGTATACTGCACTGGACTATTTATTTATATTTCAGCCATTACATTTATACATTATAAACATTTGTGTTTACACTAAAAGATCGTAACAAAAGTTGTTTTTTTTTCTATTTATTTACACCCTCTCACCTGCTTCTTTTCAATTCAACAGTGATATCCAAAGCTACGTTTTTGCATCTGATTAAAGTAATAATTTTTAACAGATGTTGTATTCACTGCTATAATCTACCCTGCTTCTTTATGAACTGATTGCAGGTTAACTGTTTAATCATTTCTTTGTACAAAGGGCTCAGTATAATATATACTTGTTAGTCTGCACATTAACTATTTGCATTATATCTTTTGAAACAGTATATGTATCTTCACAAGATTTAGTATACTTTTAGCAAAGATTACAAGTATTTTGTACACAAAAAATCAGATTCTTTAATGAATTATATTTACTAAAGATTCATTTGAGAAAATGGTCTATTTCTATACTAGTCTGAGTGCAAAGTGATTTCATGTTATGATTAAAAACTATTCTTCATCCCAGAAATCTCAAATATTTGCATAATCTATAACACTTCCTAAATATGTTTCAGGTGTTTGTTTTCAGTAAAACTATATATTTTATTTTTAAACTTTAACTGTGTGTGGGGTCTGTCACTTGACCTACCTTGTCAGCATCATAAAAAAATGAATATAAATTATGTTTTTTTTGTACTAGAATGACTACATTTTTTACAAAAACATACATGTTTAGTCTAAATAGCTCAAATCTCATAACAGTATATATGAACATGTACATTTATTATTTTTTATTATACTGATCCTGAAACAATGCATGCTCACTCATGTTACATGTCCAATAATATAAAATTGACCTTCAGTCTTCCCTGTCTTGACAGCGTTTTAGTGGACTAGTATTTTGTAATGTACAGGCACATTTATATTATTATACATTATTACTATTTAGAATTAAATAATTAAACTTAATATTCTTAAAATATAGAACAATAACTCAAGAAGTAAAGAAAACAATTACATTTCCTCACTTACAACCTTTGTACTCAGTTCTTGCTGGACATAGGGTGCTAAGCCTTTTAAAATTTTGCATGTGAAGGATATCAAACAAAATTTGTTTTAGGTTTTATATATACAATTGAATAACCAGAAAATCATAAGTAACTACACTCATACCATAGAATTCCACTATAACTTATTAACTTAGTTAACTAAGGTTTTTTTATATTTTATTTTATAAAATATGAAACTTCGAGCACACTAAAGACACAACTTACCTCCTTCGAAACGTGGATCAGAAGAACATGGAAACCTTTTCAAAGATTAAAATGATGGGGGAAAATCACTTTGGGGACATTCTAAGTTGTAATATAAAAGGGATCACTTTAAAAATTGAAAAGAGTTGAACAGGTCCACCATGTTTGATTCAGTGAATAAGCCATATCTCAGCAGAATAAAAAGTTATGAGGTCATTATTTTATATTCTAGCTTGTCAATATTAGTAATTTAGTTCATAATTTATATTAAATCATGGACTTTCTAGTTCTACATCACAAACATCTAATCTTAAACCCTGCTGCATTCAACATACCATGTGACTCACTGAAATCTACGTTTAATTCTGTTATTTTAGAATTTACTCTTAAATTAAAGAATTAACTCGTATAATTTTTAAGCTTGAATTGTAATCTACAGTTTAATTTCAATCTTATTGATATAAATTCATAAAATAGTAGTTCAATAATATTTTGAATGCAAGTTAACAAATGAGATGACAGCCTCTGAATCTTTACCTATTGTAAAAGGGTTAATATAAAACTTTAAATTTCTCATACAATTTTTTTTATTATATTTGAGCACTTTAGTTTGATTCCACAAGTCCAACACTGTGGATCAATGCATCCCTAAATGTGTAATTTTAATCATCATTTTCATAATCAATAAATCTTTATGTTTTAGGTTTTTAATATTTCATCAGGACCAGAATGAATCAGCAGCAATATTAAAAATCAAAGAAACCATGTGGAAAAAAGTTAAAAGATTTGGAAGAAAAAAAAAACTCCATCAGTACAGCAAGAATATTACTTACAATGAGTAAAAGAATATGAAACAAAAGCAGATGTCCATAAATGATTCTACACTGTCAGAATTTACTATAATTGTCTTCAGTTCAAAAACGTTTTGCCTACTCATCCTTGGATTGTTATTTCATACTAAGTGAGAGCATAGATAAGTTAAAATGTTGAAGATTGGCATCAAAGTTTGGACATCTTTATAATACAAACCTGTTACACCTAAAAACATGATTATTTTTACCATGAGCGTGTATTAAAGTTTCATCTCTGTCTCAGTATTTTCTCTCCCTTTTATAACCATTCAATTTTATCATAAACTTTGTGGCCATTATATCAACAGTGTTCTGGACATTGAATTCAAGGAAAGTGTCAACAGACTTTTGAAGCCAAGAAAGAAAGAGACAGCTGTTGGCAAGCCAAGAATATTAAAACTGATCCTTTAGTGTTTTTTTCCCATAAGTTGGTTTTCCTCGTTATCGTTGCAACTGTCTTTCTTTTAAAGCACTCCATTTAAGAAAATATTAAGGAGAGGATTTGTTGTTTGTGATGAAACATCAGTTATTAAACCACTACAAGATTTAATGAGGTATTTTTTCATGTTCTGACAGCAAACTGGGTGAAACAAGGTAAAAAGTTGTTATATGGCATAAAACAAAAATATTATTTCTGTCATTACAAAAATATAAAAAAAAAATTTCTTTAAATGTGAGGTTTTTGAACTATTTGCAAATTACACCACCAGCATTGATTATAGTTCAGCCAAGAGATAGAGACTGATATTTTTGTATCAGTCATAAGTAAATTTTCCAGAATGCATGTAAGGAGTTGCATTAGGAGTTCCAAGTTAAGTCTGCACTGTATCATTAATAGTTATAAATTTTGTTTAAATCAACCAAAACGTTAAATCACAAGCTGTGGATTTTATGTACTACTATTTACTTAGTGTGAAGAGTATAACGGAGAGAGACAAGCTTGTTAGAAACAAATGTTTGCTTATATTAATTTGTTATTAGTACTTGTTGAAGGATGTTAGTCAGATCGAAATTTAATAAAGTAATTTATTGAAATATTTCATAAACTTAGTCTTGAACATTTTCAGGAAACTAAATGTTTTGAAGTCAGTGAACATTAACATATTTGATTAGTACATAGCCATGGAAAATTTAATTAACTAGTAAGAGTTTTTGCTAAGAAAAATTTGTATAGAAATTCTCAACTAATGATGTTTGTTGTGAGTTACCTTTTATGTAGGATTACTAGCTTTAATATATTAAAAAGCTCAAATTATTTCTGGGCATGTAAAATATGTCCTCGTAATTTTTTTTAATAATACTAAAGATCTGCAATATAAATGGAAAGATGAAAATCGTAATAGTTCAGCTGTTTCGTTTTTTTTCACAAAAAGAAAGATAATAGTAATGTTGTTTATTAAAAAACTTAGTGTATATATATATATATACACTCTTCTATTTTGTATATACATGTATTTATTTATCTATAAAACGAGTGTGGGTTAGATGAAATTTATCTTTTCGATATTGCCCTGATTAACGTATGACCTAATATGTATATTATTTGCTGCATTTAAGACATTGGGGATTATTTTTTGTTTATTGAATTTATTAATAAACATATAAATGAAAAAAATTATTTGTTAATTTATTGAAGTTTCTCATCCTTTTTGACAATAAAAGCTGCGATTTTTCGTGAAACTTGGTTTTGTTCACAAAACACTATATTACAGCTGAATAATAACAAACGCCAAATGCTAAAATAAAAACACTTCTGTTGCTTGAAAGTGATATTAGTTTCATTATCTGATAAAATTGTTTCTATGATAAACACAGATACAGAATATTGTCAATTTTCACGTTCAGGATGAATGGGGTCCGGCGTGGCCAAGCGCGTAAGGCGTGCGACTCGTAATCCGAGGGTCGAGGGTTCACAACTACATCTTTTTCTTGTTTAATTTATTTAATCTAAATAAGATCCTTTGAACTCAATACATTTCTGTCAGCGAGTTGTAAGTTTATAAATGCCAACTTTAAAGCACTGGACGATCTTTAATGCAATAAAGTCTTCAAAGGTAATTTCAATTAACCGCTGGTTTAGGAACATTTTTTATTTTAAAAATCTCCAAATGTTTAAAAACTGATCATTTGTAGAGGAAAGATATGTTGGATAGAGTAAAGTTTCATACTAAAGTTCGCTTAGTTTTTGCACAGTTTGTTTGTTTGTTTTTTGGAATTTCGCATAAAGCTACTCGAGGGCTATCTGTGCTAGCTGTCCCTAATGTTGCAGTGTAACACTAGAGGGAAGGCAGCTAGTCATCACCACCCACCGCCAACTCTTGGGCTACTCTTTTACCCACGAATAGTGGGATTGACCGTCACATTATACACCCCCACGGCTGGGAGGGTGAGCTTGTTTAGCGCGAACCCGTGACCCTCGGATTACGAGTCGCACGCCTTACGCGCTCGGCCATGCGGGACCCTATTTTGCACAGTAACAGTGATCGTTTCTCCCGACTTTAAGAGGATCACACCTGTTGACGGCCATTAAAACATTGATTGTAGGCTTCATAGGGTGAGGAGCTGGTTTTGACATATATTTTGGTTCCTCTTTACAGTCAAGCCACAGTTTAGAACGTCGTAAAAAATCCAATTTTTATTACAGGTGACAATTCTATGGAGAAAATTTATATTTTCCAGAAACACCTAAAAACAGCATCTTAAACGAATTTTTTCAAAAAATTATCTCATAAAACCATCAACATAATTTCACAAAACAGAAAGCTAAAGATAATCTTACAAAAAGAGACATTAATTCCATTAAAAACCTAAAACAAGATGTTATGTATATGTGTAAATATTTTGTTAACGACAACATGTCGTGTTGTGTTTGAATTTTCATTTTCTATTATTCATTTTTCCATATTGATATTATTGTTTCGAAGTTTAAACTAATATTTTGTTATTTATTTAGGGTAACATTTCAGAATTTTCTTGAATTAAGTAGACCAATCATATGTTTGTTAATGAGTGCTGGTGACTTCGTGTCTCGACGTGTAGTCTCGTGCAAGAACGGACACGCGCGGATTGCTCTAGAGTTGTATGGAAATTGCAAGATTGTTCGAGAAGTGGGCCTATCGGTATAAAAGACGGTGACGGGAGATAGATTCAGTCATCAGTTTTTATTCGAAGAAAAAGAGAGAGATTCAGTCATCAGTTTTTATTCGAAGAAAAAGAGAGAGATTCAGTCATCAGTTTTTATTCGAAAAAAGAAGATAGATTCAGTCATTAGTTTTATTCGAAGAACAAGTGTGAGATTCAGACATCAGTTATTATTCGAAGAAAAGAAGAGAGTCAGTTATTTGAGAATGATTAAGTGTTTGCTGTGATTATTCAACTTGGATTTGTGTCTGAAGTTAGATCTACGGAAGCTGTGATATTATTTCGTCAATCTCTACGATACATCTGAATTACTGCTTGTGCTGAGAGTCGGCGAATTTATTGAACTGTGAACTGTTTCGGAATCTCTTCGTGGAACCAAATTCACACCCTAGACTGGAATTTGAGACTTTCATTTTAGATCATTATATTAGATACAGGCCAGTACCGTTTTGTATTGTGATTAATTTCGAATGTTGTAACTTAATATCTGACACTGTTATCATATAATTTATGTTATATCTGTTATATTTGTTAATAGTTTAGTGTAATAAATTATACAAGCTTTTATCTGTGTTTTTCTGTTGCGTTTAATCTACGAAGAATATAAAACATTAAAAAATACGTAACAAAGGCAAAAATTATAAAAACAGATAAAGTAAACGTTATAGTCATAATGAACACGAATGAAGAACAACCAATCAGACACGAACAAATTTAAACCAATACACACAAATCTAACAAAGACACACGAAACGCAACTAAACAAAATACTATTAAAATGAAAAAAGCCAACACGATTTCACAAACACTTTATTCCTTCGTAAAACCGACTCCCGCACACTACAAATATACGCATCCCCAAACCTTGTTGGAAGTCAAATAAACGCAACATAACCATAGAAAACACTCAAATGCCAAATAAAGAAACAAACGCAAAATTAAAGAAGCCTTACTTATACATTAACTTAAACCCAAAATAAACTAATGCAAAGGAACACCTTTATACCTATTTTAAAAATAATAAAATAAATAATTTAAAATTATATTACATCTAACATCACACAACCCCTTTCAAACATGAGGAGGTCTGCTTCCGGCTAGTTACCTCTTTCTTTCTTTGTGAACCTGACGATGACCGAAGAAGGTCGAAACGTTGTTCGCTCCTCTATGTAAAATGTTTTCTCAACGCAAACGAGCCGTTTTTACATAGGCGTTCAAATACGCACATGTACACAGGGGATGGGATCAGCCAAAACCCTGTTTTTGTTTCTGGGAATTCCATAATAGAACAATGCTGAAAATAACTGATTTCACTAAGAGTAGTATCTTCAAACACAGCAGTGATATTGCAAACAAATTCATATTAATGTTAGCATGCCATGAGTTAATCAACGACAAACCCAACACGCAAATACAGAATATTGTACCATAGAGGGTTTCTTTACAAAAGGGTAAACATTCCTTTTTCGTAAAGTCAGCGGTTCTAGTCCTCTCGGTGGGCTCAGAAGATATGGCTTTGCTATAAGAAAACACACACGCGTTGTAGCCATGTAGAAAAAATATGAATTTATAGCTTCGGAAAATAATTTAGATATTATTTCTAGCCTTGTGTGTACACTTATTTTTTAAGAGTTTCTAGCTGTTGGATTGAAAATGTAATATTTGCATTTTGTTTCAACTTGTTTCTCAGCTTTTTTTATCACATCCAATCGCGTTTTTAAATTAACATTTTTAATTATCTTATGCATTGAAGCTAAAGCTCTCAGTATCTTTTCAGTTTGTGTACAAATCGCGTATTCAAGTGAGGGAGAGCAGATGCTGAACATTCACATGAACATTGTAGCAGTGTGGCAAAGAGTATCAGTAACACGAAGATATTGGGTATACTGAAGGACGTTTTTAAGCAGTCAGCCAGTATCTGGGATATGTTATGTAAAAATATAAAAAGTCATCTTGTCTTCCATTGTTGAAGTTCTTCATAAAAAAATTATTGGGAATTGACAAATCTTCCCTGTAAAAATCCATAGCTTCTTTGATACCAGAGGTAGAAAACTCTTGTACGAGTTTCGATGGTATAAGTTTCTGAATTTATGCTACTTACTTTACATGTGCATCGAATCTGGAGGACACAATAATATGGATAATAGTAATACGATATTACTAAAATACACGATCGCTGTTTCAGTGAAGTACAAAGAAAAGTAGAATAAATTACCACTCTTTACAGTAGAGAAATCCGTTGCGGTAATGGTCTACTGTCAGAAAACTCACTGAAATAGTCACAGAAAACCACGTAGCCATAAAGTAAAACAGTGAACTCGAGAAACAATAAAGTAGCAGTTTCCAATTAATGCGCTATAGTTTGCACAAATTATTTTTTCACTAATGTGCATTAGTAAAATACCGGGTTTTTTCAATAGTGGAAAGTGAAAGGCTTATCAAAAGTCTTTAGGACATAAAAATTAAATGCTTGATTTATTTTAAAAGTACACTATGACATACTCAATAATGGATTCAATACTGATGTCCAGCTTTCAATAAAATATTTGCAGCCGTTTTTGGAATATTATTTGTAGAGGCGTGTAAAACTATAAGCAGTAATGATAAAACTGGAAATTGTTACAAATATGTACATTGTTACTCTAATAACACGAAATGATACTTAAATGGCTTCTAGATTTCTACAGTGTTTCAATAGTTTCGAAAAGCTTTTGTCTGTAACGAAGGCGAACTTACAAAATTTTAGAAGGTGGAAATATCGACTTTCAAGAATCAAGTTAATAATAGTTCTATAACCTTCGCAAGAGATTTTGAGTAACTGTGCACAGGCTTTGGCGTAGTATATCTAGCCGTTTTGTTGTATGCTTTGATGCTTGAATGGATTCAAGCAGAAACATTGCCAATAACGGTTAAAAACTGATGATATTTCTTATTCTCTTTCAAGAATCAACATAGATAGAGTCCTGTGATATGTGCAGAAATGTTTTTAGTATATTCGCCCAGATTTGAATAAAACATCCATAATCGCTTTTTTTCTGTAGGCGTGTGAAACATAAATAATATGAAGAAACATTGGATGCATTTTGAATTTTTTAAACAGTAGGAAAATCACCTTTTTGCAATTATCAATATTTTAGCAGTCTCAGGTATTGAAATAAAAGGTCTTGAATATTGTTCCCCGCCCCAGTGGCTTAGTGGTATGTCTGCGGACTTACAACGCTAAAATCCAGGTCTCGATACCTGTGGTGGGCAACGCCCAGTAACCTATTGTGTAGCTTTGTGCTTAACTAAAAAAAGTCTGCTTTTAAAGATAGTTTTTGCCCTATGTTCTGTCAGATATTTTGTGAAATTCAAGGGAAAACCCTATTATGTACCATTACCGTTGTTCCTAATAATTATTATGACACTACTACCAACATTAAAACCGTATGTTAATTATTTATGGAAAAGCATCCCAGAAAAATGGATCATAATGCTAACATTATTTCAGTAGTGCATACATGTTTGTTTGTTTTTAAATTTTCACTCAAAGCTACTCAAGGGCTATCTGTGCTAGCCGTTCCTAATTTAGCAGTGTAAGACTAGGGGGAAGGCAGCTAGTCATCACTACCAACTCTTGGGCTACTCTTTTACCAACGAATAGTGGAATTGACCGTAACATTATAGCGCTCCCCACGGCTAAAAGGGCGAGCATATTTGGTGCAACGGGGATTCGAACCCGCGACCCTCGAATTACGAATCGAACGCCTTAACCCACCTGGCCATGCCGAGCCGTGCATACATGTACGTATACAATAGCCAGTGATTAAAATTGCTAGTATACTATTATTGTACATAATCCTTTAAATTAGTGATATAATTTAAAAATTTATAACTATTTTTCAAGTTTATATAGTACAATACTCAACTATAATAAAACATACATATTTATGTTAATTTAAGTCTAGCTCCCCATGCAGTGTTATAACATACTGATGATTTGTTGACCTTTCATTGGATGTTTGTAGATTTCAAGCCAATAGCAATTCAGTTGTTTAAACTATATTTCACGTGAAATTGCTTCCAGGTTTAATTTTATAACACCTATTTTTCACACAGGTGGTCTTTCTTCTATACCACCTTAGCATTAATATAGTTTGCACAATATATATTGAATGAAGTAATGAATAAATATGATACTGTCGTGATTAAAAGTGCCATATGTAATACAATATGCTATAATAACACCATCCGTCTTTGTAAAACTCGTGTAATACATAAAAGAAAACTATAAACATAAGTTTAAATGTGTATGCAATCCTAGGGATAGTATAACAACACTATCTGACAACAGAAACACAATCTGCCTTTGCAAAGCACACAGCATCTCTGTCAGCAATTCCATGAAGATTGTTGCCTGTTACCCATATTCGCCTATAGTGAACAACACTCTTTTATCGAACTACATTACTGTCCCCTCCACTAAGACTGTCGTTTACTTTGGTACCAATTCATGAATGTTATTAACTCTAGTGCTTATTACATTGCAGTTATTTATGTAAAGGGTGGCCCAAAATAATGTTACTTTAAGTTATGCACTATCTATATTTCTATTCTTAAAGCTTTATTTTAATTTAAAATAGTACTGGTGGATGTATAAAAATAAACACAAAACCATTGCAAAATTAAAGCAACAGATCGCAAGGGCTGTCCGTTCAGTCAGAATTTTAAACTATGTAACTGCATGTCACATGCTCTGTCGTAAATGTTACGATTGTTTGAATGTTGGTGGAGCCCAATTTGGGTACCTCAGAGGATACAGCAGTGTACGCACAGTCATTTTGATGTATGAAATGTTAATAAAGATGTTTTGTAGATGTATTTACTGTCATCGTATGAGCGTTCGAAATGTGGGTACATTTTTGGCCACACTATACATATTACGTAACAGTCGTGAAACCCTCGTATGTCTGCCTACTTTACATATTACATAATAGTTCTGTAACCCTCAATCATCATCCTTTGATCTTCCCTCACCTGACGAGAAGACAGCTTCCCTTACTGAAAATAAATATTTTTATAACTCTTTTTATTACAATTACTTAAAGCTGTTGAACAGAAACTTGTTTCATATCTATTGTTACGAGCTTTAAATGATACGATTATAGAATCCAACAAAATAGTTTTGTTCGTGTAATACTTGTATTTGAACGTATAATTTGCTGGAAGAATAGTAATTAACAATATGCATCATTGTGATATAAATAGGCTAAGCTTTCCAACAGATTGTTGCCCGTGCATTGTTACATCAGAGAACGTCATTGTTTTATTCTTACCGCCTTAAGAGACAATATAAGTATTTCTTTAATAATTTTTGGACTCACTATCTCATCGCACGAAGATGGCAGTATTTAGTATTTTGTTCAGTGTTATTATCTTTATGGCGTTTATTTTATCATCTTGCAAATTAACCCGCCTCCTAGTGGCATAGTGGTATTTGTGGACTTACTATGCTAGAAACCGTATTTTGTGGTTGGCACTGGTATTGTATATTAACGGGTAGCCCATTGCGTAGTTTTGTGCTTTAATTCAAAACAAACAAACAAGACACTTATTTATTGCTTGGTCGACATACGTTAATAAATTAAGGAAACTTGCATCTCTGTCAGCAATTCCATGAAGATTATTATGTCACTGAATGTGTGTGTTTTTGTTTTTTTATAGCAAAGCCACACCGGACTATCTGCTGTGTCAACCAAAGTTGATCGAACTCCTGATTTTATCGTTCAAATTCATACACTTACCGCTGTCCCTGCGGGAGTTATAACTGAATAAAAGAATTTCTGTGCTAAATCGACATATATCCATAAACATAATACCATGCTGCCGCTGGAGCAGGTGTTACGTTTACTGATATGTTGCCACGTGACGCGTAGTCATCCATCTAACTGTTCTTGCGTGAAAGTGGTCATTCTTTATAACTGCCCGTCAGTGGCAGTGCGGTATGCCTGCGTAATAACAACGTTAGAAAAAGGGTTTCGATACCCGTGGTGAACACAACACAGATAGCATATTGTGTAACTTTAAACAAACCGAAACTTTACAATATTATTGGAGCATCGATAGATGAGTAAAATACCGGGGTAGTATGCAATTTATTATACAGACGATTAAAACGAGTGCACATGGTAAATGTCGTTTAAAGAAACGAGGAAATTGTGTAGTAAGCTTTTGTTCTGAACCCTACTTCTTCTGTCTCAAGTTTTATCAATAAGAGATTATTGTATATTAATTAGGCTTATACAGCTGAGACACAAAATCTGCTATTTCAGTTTTCACCACAAGAGACGACCACTTTATACTAGGCTTCGTGGCTGCTGGTGGCAACATTTTACCACGACTTGTCCGTTGACACTTACTGATAGAATATTAATGATAAAGTTCGACTGAAAATTAAGTTTTTATTTAGAACATACTAGGTTGTTTTGAAAACGAATTATATAGATTTTTACAATGTTCAATTAATACGAATATAATAGTTTTCATATTTACAAGTTTCAGATGAGTATTTATGTTTGTGTATTCAACTATAAAATGATACTCAACTCGTTTTTCTTTATTTATCTATAAGTGTTAGCGTATTTTAAGTATCTACATTCCGGGATACCGTAAAAAATGTATTAAAGTCGTATTGTAATATCAACGTACAATATGCAGATAATACTACAAACGATAAACAATGGGCTATAAATCTTGTAGGTGCGTTTTGTGTGTTTGTATTTTTCTTATAGCAAAGCCACATCGGGCTATCTGCTAAGCCCACCGAAGGGAATCGAACCCCTAATTTTAGCGTTGTAAATCCGGAGACACACCGCTGTACTAGCAGAGGGCAAATCTTATAGAAGCGGACAGTTACAACAGACATAGGAACTCGATACATTTGGGTGAGTTCAAACTTGGCAATTTGGTTCTCACCTCGTAAAATATTGGTTTGATAAATTTTCGAATTTGAATTCTCACCACGAGAGGTTCAAACAAATATATATATATTTTTTTTTCATACACATATTTATTTCTTGAAATATAATTGGTGATATAGAAAAAAAAACGTGTTCTTTAAAACTACTTTTATGTTTAACTTAAACAAAGAAAACAGTTGCCCATCTTCTTAACATAAACACAAGCAGGTGTGTTAAAACAAGCATGCGCAGACCACGCTGAACAGGTTCGCCTCGTATCGACTGGTACTTACACAAACAGGTGGGCGGGAGCAGCTGGGGGCATCAGCATGCTGTAATGATAAGATTCGGAACAGAAATCCAAACTAGTTTATTGGCCAGAGCTCCGCATTTCGTGACGTGGTCTTGCAAGCTGCTTGTGGTGACTGTTGAAACGGCACAGAAAGTCTGAGAGAAAAAGATGCTGTGAATATCGTTTCACTCTGCTGCAAAAACCCAATCCTCGTAGAGTCAGCAAAGCTTTCTTCGACCAATAGGGCACTCTGTTTTGAAGATTAACAACAAGGTATAATATACATAATAGGTTGTTACTTAAAATGTATTTTATTAATTCAAAGATTCCTCCGTAAACGTAATGATAAAGTAGAAGATTCATATTTGTCCACCCCTGAGAAATGAGCGTCTATTCTTCGCAATCGTTGAAGCTTCGAAACAGTTTCATCTCATTGTGTTTTTGTTTAGTTTCCTCGAAATTAATTTACAACCAATGATATTTTTTATGGAGTGTTTTATCATAAATTGCAATAATAACATAAAGTGTGGTCAATGTGAAAACGTGTTTCATCTTCGAATAAAAACACTTGGTGTGGGCCCAGCATGGCCAGATGGCACTCGACTCCTAGTCTGAGGGTCGCAGGTTCGAATCCTTGTCTCACCAAACATGCTCGCTTTTTCAACCGCGGGGGCGTTTTAACGTTACGGTTAATCCCACTATTCGTTGGTAAAAGAGTAGCCCAAGAGTTGGCGGTGGGTGGTGATGATAAGCTGCCTTCCCTCTAGTCTTACAATTTTAAATTGGAGATGATTATCGCAGATAGCCCTCGTGTAGCTTTGCGGGAAATTCAAAAACTAACAAACACTTAGTTTAAGGAATACGAATAAACAAGGTTATTTGAGAGTATCACTAATACTGCGATTTGGATTTTTTTCGAGATCAGGGAGGATCAAATATGATGTTCTACTTCTTCCTCCCTTCTATAGTGGTGTTTAGTTGGATACTACACAAAAGAGGATGTTGATCTCATTGAAATTCAGTTTTACGATCACAATACCCTAATTGTATGACGTTCATTATTTACACTGGTAAACATTTTGTTTTATTTAGTATGCCAAAGTCTTGGACATAGCAAATAGTCCCGTATACTCCAGTGCTTGTTCATTCTGTAGCATATCTTATATTTGTTGAAATATATAACCCTTTTTAATGCACAATGTATACACTACCTAAATGATATATTAGGGAATTCTAGCAGTACATACAGGGAAAGACATACATAGACACATTTGCATCGTGTATGGTATAGCGATCCAGTGTGCGTAACAGTTCCATTTTACGTTGTTTTTTTGTTTTTGTTTTTCTGGAAGAAGTACGCATAGGAAAATCAAAAGGCAAGAACTTAAACAAGGGAGAAAATACGAGTTTTTTATTTTTTTGTGACAGTCTGTAAACTGCACAGGTAACACCGCCGAAACGCGCAAGTGTTTTTGGTTGCTAATGATTTTGTTTGACAAGTTGGTGTTTTGTTGCTCTATAGTTGTAGAGCAATATCCATATACAAACTGTTGTATTGTGGTACATAAAGTATGTATAGGGTTACCTAAAAATACGTAACAAAGGAAAATAATAATGAGGTGTGATATACTGTAGACCAATACATACGTGTGAAGGTGGACAAGATCTTTCCAAAGAATACGTTGTGTTACAAGTAGCTGCTTGTCAGTGTAATAAAAGCTACAGGAATCATTTTTACATTTGGCTGATTGTAGAATATTTTTAAATCGCGATGTTATAGACAGAGATGTCCCAGGTGTTAGTGAAACACGTCTTCAGATGTTCAATAAGTTTTCTATATTAAAAGTTGCGAGGTGTGTATCTAATACACAGTTTTGTAGATAGATATGTACAATGTGTTAAGAAGTGATTATATCCACTTGAATTTAGAAATTTGTGTGTGACGAAGTTTCATATAAAACCCTACAATATTTTGTGAGTCTGGTATAGTATTTTTTTTAAGTTGAATTTTTTGTTCGAAAACAACCACCTTTTTCTACTTGACGTGAATGAAATATAATTTCAGATGTCAGAAGATTTTTCTTTTCCACAGTTGAAATTATTGTTCTGTTCTTATCTGTTCTCCGTTGGTACAGCGGTAAGTATACAAGGGGTTCAATTCTCCTCTGTGGACTCAGCAGATAGCCCGATGTGGCTTTGCTATAAGAAAAAAACACACACACACATTTTTATCTATTTTGTTATAAAAATCCACTGTGTAAATTAAACTTTCCGGTGAAAATCAATTAGAGAGGAAACACTCTCAGTTTCGATTGTCGCTGTTTACTCAAATGGGTTGGCAAGGCTTTTAATGTATCACTTTAGTATAAGCTAGTTTACAAAGCTGTACGTACACGATTGACCTTCTCTGCTATATATAGATGTCAGAGGTCAGTGGATATAAAATGACACACTAGCTTAATTTCGAGTTGACGATCTATGTTATTCTGTTGCTTTCATTCTTTAGGGCTTCGAAGCAAGCACAACAATCTCGCCTAAGGCTGCCTTGAGCTTAGCGTTTAATGTTTCCATTCAAGTTTTTCGGTTCATGTGATTTGATAATATTGGCTAAATAAAACTCCAGTGTATGTGTTTCTTTTTCAAGGTGTTTAACATTTGCAAAATCAGTTAGAAGATTTGTACTTTATGCATTTCTCTTGCACGTGTGTATGTGTTTTCAAAATTAATGTGGCTACGTGTGAGTAGTTGTAATAGTAACTGATCCCATTTGTTCTCACAGCTTGTATTTTCGGACTATTTAAAGTCAACTACTTCTTAAGCTGAAAATAAGTAACACAAAATTCTTGGTTATTTTGGAAACATTCAATGATAAATAGCTTGGTGTAAACAGAGGATGAGTACATCAATGATCTGTCAAATTTAATCATCCGTACGGTTCTTCCCACGGGTTACACATACCGGACGCTGACACCAAGGAAGTCAACCATTAAACGCTAAGCTCAAGGCAGCCTTAGGCGAGATTGTTGTGCTTGCTTCGAAGCCCTAAAGAATGAAAGCAACATAATAACATATATCGTCAATTTTGTGCTGTAAAACAAGACTGAAAACCGGGAACATTATTCGTAACCCACGTATAAGGACAATATTTTTCTGAATCTAGTGGAATATTACAAAGACTACGATTACTTTAATTAATAAACAGTATTTTATAAAACAGAAGTTATTGGATTTACAAAGATCACGATTAATTTAATTTATAAACAATTTTTTAAACAGATCTTTTGGGATTCACAAAGACTGTGATTAATTTATTTAAAAGAAGATTATTTCTCAAATATTTTTGTTTGGTTGGTTGGTTGCTTTAGAACAAAGCCACGTTAATCTATCCGCTTTAGCATAGAAAAACAACTCCGAATTTTAGTGTTGAATGTCCGTAAACTTATCGCTGTTTCACTAGGGGATGATTTCAAAGAGAATAAGAGAGGGTTAGAAGTGGCATTTCCTTTGCTGTTTGTTTTAATTATTTATGTTTCCAAATGAGTTTACGAGCCGGAATAATATCACATTTACTCTAGTCTTTGCTTCATGAAGAAATAATGTTCGCGTTATTTTTCACTCCAAAACTAGCCCAATGACAGTGAAGTATATTATTGGTGTATAGTTAAAATTAAACTAGATGTATTTCCACATGATCCCCAAAGTATTCTGCTTCAAGAGTAAATAAAACCAAAATTAATTGTAACGAATATTTTTATTTCTTGCTTCTGAAGTTCGTATGTCACGTTGTGTTGTAGCCTACAGAATACATAATTCTTCTCGTGATTTATAGTATGCTCACATTTTTCTGACGTCACGACAATACAAGTTGTAACGTTAAAAGTGTCCTTTATGCGACGACACTTTGGTGTTTACTGATTGACTAAAAGACAATGAATAATTTATAGTGGTGCGAATAATTAAAACATCAGACTCCCTTCCAAACGGCATTAGGCCCTCTGTCAGGGAAGTTATGAACATCAAACATCTCATCTCCATGAGAGTGAAAAAAAAAATGAAATAGTGACCTTAACATAGGATGACTGAGGAGGTCTACTTTCTGTCGTTTTTTTTTTTAAATTATTCACCAAAATGCTTGTGGGCCTATGTATTGATTATATATTATATGATACAGTCTGCCGGTAAGTAAACGCTAAAGTCTTGGAATAGATTCTCTGCAGTGGTTTATTTGTTTGTTTTTGAAATTCGCGCAAAGCAACATGAAGACTATCTGCGCTAGCCGTCCTTAATTTAACAGTGTAATACTAGAGGCAAAGCAGCTAGTCATCACCATCCACCGCCAACCTTTGGGCTGCTCTTTTACCAACGAATAATTGGATTGACCGTCACATTATAACGCCTCCACAACTGAAAGGACGAGCATATTTGGTGTGACATGAATTCGAATCCAAGACCCTCAGATTACGAGTCGACTTCCTAATTACCTGACCTAATATATTTAATCAGACTATTAATTGTAACTACTACTAAAGTCTTAAAGCATAGGTGTAGAAACTGGTTTTTAAACGGGGATGTATTTGGGGAGGTTCTAGGAATGAAACAAAACAGTACGTGTAAGGAAAGTGATAACGTAACGATATTTCAGTCTCGAATATTAAATGTTTAGAATAATATATATGATTTACGGCAGTTCCGTGATGGTAAAAATAGTGTATTCTCTGACAATCAAATATAAGTAAATAAAAATAGAACAACTGTATATCTCATTGCATAGTTTACAACATAATAAGTGATTTCGTAACATAATTACAGAAATATGTACCAATCTGTACCAGAACGGCTTATTTTATGGTTTACGCAGTAGCAATGTCAACTTTAAAACTTAAACTGTGATTGTAATTCATCTATAAACTGTCCTATCAAATGGCAAAAAATCCCTTTTACACCTTTTGTAGAAGCAAGACCTCCATACATTCTGCTTACGCCTGTCCGTGGGAAAGGTAAAAGGTTCGCATATTTCGGACTTGTCTTTTTAACCCCCGCATCGATAAAGGAGTGTCAGTGATTTATTTAATAAGTACTTTAACTGTAACAACAAGAATTTTGAGACGGAAAAACTTAAAGGTAAGAAAAAATGAATATCTATATCGAAAAACAATAGCGACAGTCAAGTAATATGTACAACTCCCATAAGATTTTTATTGTACCTCTCTAAACATTCAGGAGTTTAAAACAAGTATACGACGTGAAGAATCCATCAAATGAATACCTAAGCCATCTATAGACAATGACTAAACAGTTTACCGCCCTTCTGAGAAGCCAGGTGTGGCTCAGTTAGCCGTTTATTATGTGTCCATGAGTTCATTCCTGACTGAAAAACCTATCTACTCATACACTGACACAGTCAGCAGTTCACCAGAGTAATTACTCCCCTTCTCCCGTTTGATGGATTGGCCTTTGTATATGCCTGGCAATAGTCGTTTATATAGACGTATACGATGTTTCCATATTTCGTAATATATTCTTAATAAGAAGTAGCAAGTTGAATGCAACATGTAGTCAGGTTAAAATGCATTGTTGTGATTAAGAGGAAATATTAATCGTATAGCATTCGTTTTATCACGTCAGGAATAATTTGTGAAGACTGGGTTGACCTTTAGTTATACAAATTCAGTGAAACAAGACTCGACAGCGGGTCCCATTGACTAACTGCTTTTTCTCTAATCTATCAACTCAAAGTTTCCCCGGTGGGACAGCAATAAACCTTCGGATTTACAACGCTAAAATTAGAGGTTCAATTCCCGTCGGTGACTACAGCAGATAGGCAGACGTGGCTTTGATATACGAAAAACACATCAATTCTAAACAAAAAAGAATAGGAGGCGTAGGTAATTCTCGTGTAAAGCTTGATCGGACTGAACAGAAAATTACAACCCACAGAGTTGGAAAAAAAATTATTAAAAAATACACCATAAATTCTCAATAAAAATGATTTGAACAACAATTCTGATTTCGAAGCACAGTAGATAAAACAATATAATAATGTTTTATTTTAAAACATTAATGTTAATATTTTTATACACTGTTCGTTAAAACAGTTTGTTTAACCATTTGCGTTTTTCAGATAACAGTACGTGTACTACAGTAACGTATAGTGCGATACCTCTAAGAAGAAAATAATTTAGTGAGTAAACATATTACACTACAACATTAAAGAACAGTGATGTAAAATCTATGGTTGAATGATCTGCGTTTTACGAGAACTTGTTTTCGGTCCTACCTGGTTACGACACGTGAACTGCGAAAGACTTAAAACCATGAATAATAGCTTTACAGTGTGTATAACACAATCAGGAAGTTACAAGGTAATGTCAGTGTTACAGTAAAAAACGACTTGATGCTTTTTGTTGTTATAAAATATGAACGTTCTCTAAGTTTTAAAAGCTTTCAATGAGAAAAATAAAAAAAGTAAAGTTAATTTTATACCAAAATGCATGAAGTGTGACAAGTATGTGTGTTGTTGTTTTCTCATTATCATATAATAAACTATGAGTTTTTCTCTCTTTCGGCTGAACTTTTTTTTCAATGCTAAGACTAGCAACAAAAATGCTGAAGTTATTCCTTGTTAATTTATATTCTTCCTGTCACACGAATGAAACTATAATAATATGAGATTGGAAATACTTTTGTGGGAATATTAAGCATTGGTTAGGATTTGGTATCTGTGTAGTTAATTTAAAAGCAAAGGTGTGCTACGTATTTTGAATTTAAAATGATATTGAGATTTAGCGATAGTAAAGCTAACGATCTGTGATGAGGAAGGGGTGAAAGCTTTATTGTATTAGGGTGGAAATTACCTCAAATGAAAGATCGTAAACTATTTGGTTCTGTCTTTTGGCTGTATCTCAGTAGGTCAGTGGTACATTCATGAAGCTATAACGTTAAAATCTGGGGTATGATTCCCCGCGGTAGACACAACGAATATGACTTTGTGCTAAAACAAACTCTTTTCGACTACAGATGTTCTTGAAGCATAGATATTCCATGCTCATAAGAATATGGTGTTTCTTATTCTTATTGTCGTTCTAAAGCTGAAAAAAAAACAACTTTATGTCATTTGTGAACATTCAGCAGCGTTTAAAATGTAGCAAAACTCAAGCAGTAATATATAAAATAATTCCAAGTCGCACTAGATACATTAAAGATATTATTTCTTAAAAGTATTCCCATGAAATACTAAATAATCTTACAGTTTGATTTGTATTATCATGGTTTGAAATTGCATATAAAAAGGTGTGTAACCCTAAAATTTGATCATCTTACTGCTGTTATCTTTAAAATATGAAAGTGTGGAATATAAAATACATGAAGTCGAATATATATTTTAAAGCGGCTAGTTTTCGCAGTGTCACTAAACAGATAAATTCAAACTGATCTCTGATTTTTCTCAAAAACGTTCAGTGAGAATGAAATAAACTTCAACTTTCAGTCTACCACACGCAGTCTTTGGTATTATTACCAGTAATTAACTAGCACACAATTCTTGATTCGTCATATCAGGTCACTACATAATTCTTTTAATTGGTAGAAGATTAAGATAAACGTCAGAAGAATCATAATTTTTATTTTTTTATTTTTTTTCTTACCTCATGATAGGCCTGGCATGGCCGAGCGCGTTAAGGCATGCGCTCGTAATCCGAGGGATTGCGGGTTCGCGCCCGCGTCGCGCTAAACATGCTCGCATTCCCAGCCGTGGGGGTGTATAAAGTGACAGTCAATCCCACTATTCGTTGGTAAAAGAGTAGCCCAAGAGTTTGCGGTGGGTGGTGATGACTAGCTGCCTTCCCTCTAGTCTTACACTGTTAAATTAGGGACGGCTAGCACAGATAGCCCTCGAGTAGCTTTGTGCGAATTTCAAAAACAGAAAACAAACTTACCTCATGAAGCACAGAATCAACAGTGATGGTCGAGCCATCCTGAGCATGTTACGTTTCATTTCACTACAACATTTAGTTGTTGCAAAGTTACACAATGATATATCAGTGCTTTTTTTCAATCCCGGTAAACTCAACCTTGGATTTTAGTGTTGTAAACCCATAAACTTACCTGTGATCCTGGGAATGGATATTATGTATTGTTGAATTTAAAAAGAAACACAGTCCTTTATTGCTTAAAGAACTTTTAATTAAGTAAATCTATATCATTGCCTGCATTATCATTAAGTTTGTTTTGCTTGGTTTTAATTTCACACGAAGCTACTCGAGGGCTATCTGTGCTAGCCGTCCCTAATTTAGCAGTGTAAGACTAGAGGGAAGGCAGCTAGTCATCACCACCCACCGCCAACTCTTGGGCTACTCTTTTACCAACGAATAGTGGAATTGTCCGTAACATTATAACGCCCCCACGGCTGAAAGGGCAAGCATGTTTAGCGCGACGGGGATGCGAACCCGCGACCCTCGGATTACGAGTGGCACGCCTTATCATTAAGTACGATGGTACTTAATAGTTGGGATCACGATGAAACGAAATGACGACCATGAAAATCGTCCATTTAAAACTACCTTTAAAATATCTGAATATTAATAATGATTATTCCACAGTACTGGATGAGAAAGACTGAAACTTATTGTACTTATAAGCCGTCTAAATCGCTATATGCGTGTTTAGGGAGTGAATCATGTTTTCACTATCTCAATAAATTTTTATCTGAGTAAATAGGTGAGTTTTCCAGACAAGCGTACAGAAAAAAATGACGCACTTTATCGCTCTAATTCTTTTACAAAACACTACAGTTTGGAGTCCTAGTGATTCATTTTCGAAAAAACACTTGTATAAATGTATATAACGTACGATGCGCTAATGTGGTTATATAATTAGATTTTACGGTAAGTTGTTTAGAGATCCCGATGAGTAATCGAATCGAATGTATGCGCGCAATTGGTATTGCTAGCGCACAAAAGTCGTTAATGAAAAGGAAACAAGTATAATAAAAATAAAATGAAACTTAATAAAGACAAGTAGGGGTCAGTATATACGTAACTTAGCTACGTGTGTTACTTAATATATAAAACATATTATCCCTACTTTGGCCCTGAGTGACATAATTACAGCTATTTGCCAAAGTAAGAATACATTTTTTTAAAACAGTAAATAACTCAGTTTTGTAGTTTTGACTTTCTTGTTTCAATACTTTTAGAGCATTAAACCATTTCATATTACCATAGTTAACTAAGTGGCGTGTATATATATATATATATATATCGATCCATACTTGTTTTTATAATTAGCTCCATTTCTGAAGGTTCAAAAACATTGTATCTTTCACGCATGACTTAAGTGAATCAAATTTATCCGACTTCTATTTTGTTGACTCGGTGCTTTAAACTAAACAGTGGTTGTAGGATAACAACCATCTCAAGTAAATCATATGGTTATTTGTATAACAACTGGACTAATTACCGTTCAACCTTCTTATCTACAGGGTGGTCGCTAGAAAAGCGGAAAATTTGTCAAACAGCTATTTATTTTTACAAAGTTTTTTAAAGACATATGTTATATTACACTCATAGATGCTCAAAATTATTAAAATCATGCATTTTATTCATGATATAAAGAAATCAAAATAGAAATGAGTAAGCACGCATTTTATTCATGATCTCATCTGAGTCACCCTCAAATTTTCCGCTTTTCTAGCCACCACCCTGTATAATAGCTCTCTAATTCAACATACAAACCGTCGTGGGTGACTTAGGGAAGAAACATGACACTTTCAGTGATGTCGAGAAACCTACTTGTTGAGAATTTTATGTGCAAAAGCATGACACTTTCGTTCGGTAGTTTATAGTAGATTTACATTTTGCTATTCAATACGTATGAAGTACATTCAAAACGTTATAGTTTAAAACTCCAAATATTTTCTGAAGTTGGTCGTAAACTTGCTTTTAGAAACAAGGCCGAAATTATTTTATATTAGTTTTGCAAATTATAACATGGTAAAAACTGACTTTAACATATCGGTGTTTTTTTTATACATAAAACAGAAAATCCATTGTTTATAAACAAACACTTTCTATACGAAACTGTTTTGTTTTTCATGTAAACTCCTTTTCCTTGCCCGGCTAGATGTACAAGACACTCGACTCTTAATACGAGAGTCGCTGGTTCGAATCCCCATCATACCAAATGTGCTCGCCCTTTCAGCCGTGGGGACGTTACAATGTTACGGTCAATCCCACTATTCGTTGGTAAAAGAGTAGTCCAAAAGCTGGTTGTGGGTGGTGATAACTAGCTGCCGTCTCTCTAGTCTCACGCTGCTAAATTAGGGACGGCTAGCACAGATAGCCCTCGTATAGCTTTGCACGAAATTCAAAATAAATAAACCTTTTCCTTGTTGTCAATGAAGGGCGTCGTCTTGAAAATCGCCCACCATGGAAGGCGCGTTGACGCACTTGAATCTAAAGCTTTAGAGACTGAAAATAAAGAACAGGTTCTAGAAGGCGAATCTTGTCAAACCAGCGAGTTAAACTTTAAAAAACGCTGAACAGAGAAAAAAAAACGTATGGGTGGTTTCAAAATGTGTATTTTGCAAAGAAATTCGTGTAGGTTGGAAATTTTGCTTAGAAAATAACTAGATATGTGACGCTGAATATTATTATATACGTTTAAATAATAACACATTTCATGTCTTCAATATATATTTCAATGTAAATTGTCGCAAATACCTTACCGTAATGGACCACAACTACCTGAAATGTCTAACAATCAGTTAATTAATGGTAAGACGTACTTTAAAGAAGTACAGTAAACTCTCATTGTTTCGAAGTCGCTAGAACTTCACCGAATATATCACTTATATCGAAGTTGTTGACTGGTCCGGCCAACTGTCCATATAAACACATAGTAACAAAAGCCTCTTGAACCGAACTGCATGAATCGAAGTGTCGGCTTGTAACGATGTATAATTATAGTCCCTAGGGTGTGAAAAGCATCAATATTACATCCTTTGTATCGAACCAGGTACGAAGATATTTATTTTTCTCTTCTTCCCTAAATCAGTTGTCACCACTGCCGGCTGCCGACCACCCACTACGCCTATAGCAAGTGCAATTAGTCAGTCTCCACGCAACAATGTGTGGTGCCACCATCAAAATCTTACACTTGAGAAATAGCGGACTGCAGATGGGGTAGTAGATTAGCCTAGCAATGTTTTTACAACAATTATGGTCAATAAGACTTTAAACCCCTGCCCGCCCCAACTCACCCGCCTTCTCTTTTTAACGAACTTCTTTTGTAACGAACAATTCTCTTTAGTCCCTACGACTTCGTCACAACGAGAGTTTACTGTACTTGTATGCTTTATAAGTTAAATATTAAAGATTATCTCTAATGGATAAGAAATTTTCTGGAAGCTGAATGGACGGGATTTTACTTTTTCTTGCTCTTGTGTTAAATTTACATAATTTTTAAATCAATAGCTGTACTGATATATCCTTCTTTCAGAATAAGGTAGAATGTGAACTATTGCTTAATGTGCTGAGCTGAGAGTACAAAAGTTCAAGATTCAAGTCCCGTTACCGTAAAAGAAAACGCCATGAATGTATTATTGACAGTCAAGTATGAGTTGAGGTTTCATCATTAATGTCCGATTAACCCCACCTCCCACTTTAGAGCCATGCGTGTGTTATAACAGTGATGGCCAAATTACACTCCAGGAGTTGGCCACAGATGCTGTTGACGATATACTTCGAGTTGATCACTTCGAAGGAGAGGAATGGTTTTGCATATAACTCTTGTATAGTTTTGCGTAAATGTCTTAAGTAGTATTTCAGGGTATAGTTTTATAAGACTACATACTTTATTTAGATTATGCATTATAAAGGTTTAAATACAGGCCACAATCATGTTTAATTACACGACAAATATGTATCACATACGTAGCATGTCTGTGTTTGGCCTATTTTAAGTTAATGTGTGTTTGATCTATTCTAAAGTGTTGTTACTGTATATGAATGTGCAGAAAAAACTTATCGTTATTTTAAAATATGCGCACATACGATTTGAACTAATAAATATTTTTGATACTTTAAAACCCAAACTTTATATTTATTATCATGGAGATATGTTTCTAATCTTCCTACTTCTGTTTTGGTTTTTCGAATAGTTAACACCTACAAAACTTTATCTACGTTTCTATTCTTTTAGCATCAGTCCGACAAGTCGTGGTAAAAATCATGAACCGTAACAATCCTCACGTTCGAGACATCTTCCACAATCCCCGAAAAGATTTAGTACCCAACAATTTACAAGAGGTTTGTGTCTATAACTATTCTCCAGGCAGCAGAAAGAAAAAAACGGACTTTGATGGACTTTCCGGTGAATTTCACGGGGAGAATTCTAAAAATTTGACAGATGATGAAAACGGAAATAGCAAGCAAGACTATAATCTGGGAAACAACAAAAATAAAAACAAGAAAAACAAGTCAGCCATGGATGAAAATCGCATTCCCTCCGATTGTAAGAAAAATAACGCCAATAAAAACAGTAACTGCGGTAATTATGGCAGGAAGACATTGACCGATAAAGACATACATCATCTTGAACGTCACTTGTCCATGAAAAAGACTATCAGGAAACAAATTAGTAGGAACCTTGCCCAAGCTTTTGTGGAAGATCCCAATGCTGTTAAATCCGACATTTTGTCTAACAGGTCAGCTGCTACCAGCCAACAACAACCTGATAAGTCTTCTAATCGCAGTTTCACTTTAACTCGAGCAAAGGTCACAAAATCTGAACAGAATGTACTAGACATGCTTAGAGACACCAGAGATGATCAACAGTCTGATTTCGCAAGTCCGTGTAACCCTTCACCGAATGAAGAACAACATAGATTCCCGCGACATGACGTAGTGTCATCTGTAAAAGAAAACATATCAGAATCAAGGACAACGTGGTTACAGGAGATAGATTTTCTTTCTGGAAAATGTTTTCCATATGGGGAAGAAATAAACGTTAGGATAAAAAAAATGTAAACGTTTTGATTTTACTTAAGTTTGTAAGCTGTAAAATATTTTCAACTGAGTTTCCTACTGTCTTTCCTTTAAAAGAGTTTATTGTTCTGCTTCAAGGAAGACAAGGAAATGTTAAACTCAGCTCAAACAAAACTGAATCGTCGTTACAGTACTGAGTATTTTCTGTGACACAAGAAAAATACTTGATTTTTGCGAAATAAACATCTGCTATACGGTTTGTATTCCTATCTTTTGTATAAGTTTTTCTTGTTTCTAAGGTTATGGCAACAGTCTTTCTCTTGTCAGGTGGAGGTTGTCATTATCTAGTCATTACAGAAGTAAGATAGTTGCTTACCTAAGAGACTACTGCGAGTTTAAGATACGAAAAAGATGACGTGATTTCATAAGTATCCACCTGTTACCAAACCTCCTTTTTGGTATAAATTTTAACATTATCAACATAATTTGTCTGCATATCTGGAACCAGATGTGTAAAGAAATCTTCAAAATATATGTATGAAATACATGAAATCTTTTGTATCTAATCATTTTATTAAACTAAATTTGATTATTGTAGATTATTTTTAAATAATTTTTATTTGTTCTGTTGAACAAGGAAAAAAAAATTGATAATTGTGCTCAAATTGATGGATTATAACAGCCTGTGCGCTTTATAGACCTTTTGGTGTGGATTGTAAAGATAGCCAAGGTAAGAGACAGGTTAAATTAACGTGAAAATATTTGTTTATATGTATGATCGTATTGATTATTTTATTTTTGACAAGTTCTGTACTGAATTTTGAAAAGTATTAGTTAATAGAATTAATAAATTTGTCGTGACACTGAAGTAACTCAGTTAATAAATAGGTGTTTCTTTTAAGGTTCTATTCATTTAATTCTTGATTAACAGAATGAAATGTTACTACATATAACTATACTTAAAATATGTGATCTTAATGGAAACCCATATTAAATTAGTAAAATGTGATTTCATTAAACATGTTTTATTTAGGTTTATTATCACATAAACACGCACATATTACTCTTCGCTAGTTTAGACAAGGGCCGAATTGAGATTTAGTTGGACCCTAGGCCTAGGTAATATTTAGTAACGATAATACCTCATTATTGCATCTTTCCAGTTCGTTTTAAGAACCATGATTTTTTGTTGTTTTTAAAATTTGGATAGACAGCGGGACACCCGTATGGACGGGGCCTTAAGCCCGGACTAAGGTGGCCTAAGCATTATATGCGACGATAAATATCAAATAACTTTGTGACTAAAATTATATGTTGTATACCCTACCCAATATTAACTTTTATGAACACTTTTATGTAAGATACAAGTAATTAAGTGTTCATCACTGTATTTCAATGCTTGATTTAAAATACCGTGAACAAGTAATGCTAGTACATAAAAAAAGATTGGTTTGTTTTAAAATTCGCGCAAAGCTACTCGAGGGCTATCTGTGCTAGCCGTTCCTAATTTAGCAGTGTAAGACGAGAGGGAAAGCAGCTAGTCATCACCACCCACCGCCAACTCTTGGATACTCTTTTACCAACGAATAGTGGGATTGATCGTAACATTATAACGCCTCCACGGTGAAAGGGCGAGCAATTTGACGCGACGAGAATGCGAACCACAACTCTAGTATTACGAGTCGCACGCCTTAACATATTTGGTTATGCCGGGCCAAAAAAAGGGCAAGCATCTTTGATGCGACGGGGATGCGAACCCGCGACCCTCGAATTACTAGTCACACCTTTAAACTCACCTGGCCATACTGAGTCTGAAAAAAAAAAGGAAGAATGTTATTATTTTTAGATGTACCTATTAAACATTTGATGCCTTTTGATATTTACAATGAATGAAAATATCTCTTAAATATCAGGCCAGTTTAAACTTAAAAGGATCGTCCCAAGTATCAGTTGATCATTGTGTTTTCTTAATTTAAGTGTTGTTCGCTTTGTTTTTGATAATTTAATATAACGTATAACAGCGACTTAATTTTTTTGAAAACCATCAAACCACGGCTTTACGTAAAAGAGCAGTAAAATTTTGAGAATGAAAAAAAGACTTATCATATTAGACTTGACCAGTACATAGCTATTCGAAATAGTTCCTTATAGATGTCACTGCTGCGCCCAAGCAAAATCCTATTTATAGAATTTCCAAAAGGTCAAGACATGAAAACACCGGATGTCATTTACCCCTGGAGGAATATTTATTTTCTCCACACGTTATAAAAGTGTGCTAGTTAATTACAAAATAAACTACGTCATGAGGCCCAAGCGCTTTTTTAACACCAGCTAAATAAAATAAAATAGTTACTTTTAAACTACATTTTAGAATTATTTGTTCTATGTGGTAGTATATATTTAACATCACCTTTTACAGCGATCCAAATACAACCAAAAGAGATTTAGCGCTATTAAATGTTTGCTATTTCTCCTTCAAGAACCAAATTTAAAGCTTTGGAACCATTTATAACGTGATATTTTGTATTTGACAGCGTTATCTAAAATAAATAAATAAAAACACAGTTACAATCAAACTTTTGTAGTATTTAGAGGCAGTAGTGTTTTGGGGCAAATTCTAACACTTTAGTTGTAGGGTTTTTAAGTTTAAACATCATACGTGTTGTTCGCCTGACGACAGCATAAAACTTCATTGCAATAGTTTTCAACTTTTGTCTGCTGTCCACTTTGAAGATATTTTATATGTGGCGACACAAACACATATAGTAATAGAAATTTACTGTACGTACTCTTTAAAATATTCATTATGACATTTTTTTATATTCAGTTTGACAAACACTGCTTTATTGAGTAGCATTCTCTGCCATCGAATTAGCTAAACATCATAATAACTAGTACTTACTGGTTATGTCATACATCAAGTAGTATGCACACGATCACAAATTTTCTAAATCTTCGTAATTAATGTTTCCTTGTCCATGTTTTTTATTAATTTTTGAAGTGACGTTTACGTATTACTAATCGAAAGTACCTTAAGTGTCAAAAAATGGGGCCAAATAAATATTAAACAAATCGAAATTGGCAGCCAAACAAGTAACTACACTTAAAGTATTTAAAAGCACTTTACAGCAAATATTCATTCATTAGTTTGCTAGAGTGCATAAAATTTAGTAAATGTGCTAAGAAGTTGAATAATATAATCAACAATAACCGTCCACCGGAATGATTCTTAAAAACCTGAGTGAGAAATTGCTAATCTAGTTTGCTTGATCGAATCAATCCTTAGGTGTCTGCACGTCCTTTCACCTCATAGTTTTACTGTCCTAAATCAGCCGTCTTTAATCCGATTGACAATAACTTAACCAGGGTTGCCAGATGATTTTCTTGGATTTTCCCAAGTTAAATAAGAAAACATATAACTAACCTTATTTTATTGAAAACTTGATGTTTTTTATTCTTCATTGGTATACAATTTAGTTTCCTTCATTTTTTTTTGCACAATTTTTCAGAAGGTTACCACTCTTTACATTTTGTTTTATAAATGATTTTGACATATATTAAAGCATTTAATGTTTCCGTACTTAGCCAGGAATGATTTTTTACCTTTATATTGTTTGCCAAAGAGAACAGCCTTTTTGCTGCAGCTGAAGAATGAGGCAAGGATTGTGAATTTATCATTAATTTGGTGGCCTGGCATGGCCAACTGTGTTAAGGCGTTCGACTCGTAATCAGAGGATCGCGGGTTCGAATCCACATCGCACCAAACGTGATCACCCTTTCAGCCGTGGGGGCGTGATATAGTAACGGTCAATCCCACTATTCGTTGGTAAAAGAGTAGCCCAAGCGTTGGCGGTGGGTGATGATGACTAGCTGCCTTTCCTCTAGTCTTACACTGTTAAATTAGGCACGGCTAGCGCAGATAGCCATCGAGTGGCTTTGCGCGAAATTCAAAACAAACAAACAATCATTAATTTGGAGATAATTGGGAAACGAAATTTATCTCCACATCTTTCTTGAGAAATACAATACTGGTATTTCTGGTTCTGAAATTTCATTCTCTTACAAAGTTAACTCTCACCATTCTCTATTAATATTTTCTTACTTTTTTTTCCTCAATAATGTTAGGAAATTTCATGGCCAATAGGATAATTGTCCTTGATACACATTTTCTGTATCTAAAGCTTCAAATAGCTGTAAATACATGAATATACCAGATGATACAAACCATTTGTACATTTCGTTGCTTAGTTTGACATACAAATTGAATGCCTTAAGCTTAAATTTTTCGAGTTCTTTGGTTTGGTTTTTGAAAGAATTTTCTAGAAAGAAATTTCAGTTCTTTCACCACGATATATTTCACTTAAGTAAAGGTAAATTGAAAAATCATTGATGTTAAACTTTGATATATCCGCATTTTTTAGTTCTTTTTTAATAAAATTACCAAGGATACCTCTTATACTACTTTCAATGGAAGCATGTAGCCTATGAATTCTGAAGCGCTCAGCTAGGAACTCTGAATTTATTTTATTTATATATAGCAGAATAAAAGTTAGAAATGTAATGTACATTTTTACAGTTGGGTTCCACAAACCTTTTACTACTGTAGATGCTAAAGTCATCCCATCTTCTAATGACGCTGAATTAAAAATTAAAACAAGTGCTGGCCATTGATTCAGTAGTCTTTCTACCACTTGCTAAAGTGATAACCATCGAGTACAACTACGATGTAAAATCTTTTTAAGATCAGTCTGGGTAAATTCCTGAAATTATGCTTATTCAGATAATTTCTTTCAGTTGTTTAACAAATATAAATAAATATTGCTAGTCAGCTCCTAAGGGAAGATGGAAGTTCAGAACATGCATGGGATGCACGTAAATGCATTGAATGGTATACACAACCTTGTACTAAAAGTTATGGCACTTTCTGGTTTAGAAGACTTTGAACACTACTTTTTAACATCATTACACTTGCTTAGACTATGAGATTTTTAAATGAGATTCCATATTTTTCAAAGAAATTGCTATAGAATTGTAAACGCCTTGGCAGTACAGCAATTGATTTCCAAGAGTTAAAACTTGTTAACTTTTTTTTTTTTTTATGGATACCAGAAAATCTAGATATCAGCACAAGTTGCTTGAGATGTGTGGGCTCTTGCTTTAATATTTTTAAAATGTATTTCACTGCCAAGATATTTATCAAGTATAGTAACACTCCTAGTTAAGTCACAACTGCATATTTTACAAAATGACTTAGTTTTTCGAACCTTCACTGAAACAACTAAACTTAGGATCATTACAGCATTTTTGTGGCTTTCTTGCATGAACTTTCTACTAAATCACAACCGTTGTCGTTCTTTCTCTCAGCCATTATGGTCTGTGGGTTATGTTAAATGTAAATTAAATAAAATTATAAAAATCAAGGAAAACAGTCCCATCGTAGTCTAATAGGCTAGTAGACCTGGGGAAACTTGGCACAAACCCAGGAAACCTGGGCTCCCTGCCCGGCGCGGGACATTTTTTTTTTTTGCCCCCCAGTGGCTCAGCGGTATGTCTGCGGACTTACACGCTAAAATCCGGGTTTCGATGCCCGTGGTGGGCAGAGCACAGATAGCCCATTGTGTAGCTTTGTGCTTAATTCAAAACAACAACAACAACACAAATTTAAAATTAAACAATATATTACACTGTAAACGTATACTTACACTTACGAGTCAAAACTCACAAATCATAACCGCACTCTATGAAAGTAAGACTAAAAGAGCCATTGGTGGATCATTGTTTGAAATTATCTTGCGCCTGCGCAGTGAGCCCTTATAAAGCACATTCAATTAGAAATCAAATTCCCCCTTATAAAACATTTCACAAGGTCAAATTTCATGTAGAGCAGATAATAAATTTGAAAATATTATTGGCCTTGCAACAAATAAATCAGCAAAATTTACCAAATTCGTCAACCTTTCTAACAACGGTCCACTTTTACTCTCAATCTTAAGTAAAGCTGCAGTAAAAGCGCAAGATCGATAGTTCATGTGACTCACGTAAGAACCCGAGAGCAAATGTTTTCATTAGAGGTTTACGTTGAATAATTTTTCTCATATGGCATATATTTATACGAAATGAGTCATCTAATTTTAGGTTTTAAAAGCTCTAGCAGTGTACAAAATTTAATAAAAACAAAAATCCTTAATGGTATATTTTTCTATCAAAGTTTCCGTACTTTTGGTACAAAAAAGAAAAATAAATAAAATTGAAGATGTTGTATCTCATGTATTTATGAATAAATTGTCTTAAAATTTGGTATATGAAGTAAGCTACCAATAGACCACAAACACTGAAAATGCATGTCAGTTTGGGTTACTAAAGTTCCATCTACAAAATATGGAAAATTGATAAATTATCACTTTTGTTAATAACATAGTGTGTGCTTAAGTTTGTTTGTTTTTTTGCTGCAAGATACACTGCGTGTGTTTTGATATATTTTCCCAAGTTAGCAGTTTATTTCTAACAGTATAAGCTTGTCAATTATGAAGGTGAGTCAATCAATGCCAGGTGCTTAAAACACAGTGAATTATTGATGTAGTAAGAAAATAAATTTTATATATCACATTTGATTTTAGTTTTATCAATATGCATAGTTTGCACACTGAAACCATAATTAAAGATTTTCTGTATCTATAATTACAAAGTTTAACTCCACTGGGCAATATCTCATATTTTCACCTTGTAGTTATGAAGCTTCCAAATATATTGATTTTCTATTCAAATTTAGTAGTAACTACAAAAAAACTTAATTGGTTTTGTTTGTTTTAAATTTCACACAAAGCTACACCAGTGAAAGACTGGAGGTAAGGCAGCTAGTCACCACCACCCACTGCTAATTCTTGAGCTATGATGGGGCTGATTGTATATCATAATACCCTCCATGGCTGAAAGAATGAACATGTGGGACATGGATTCAAATCTACGACCTTCAGATTTTGAGTCAAATGTCATTATCACCTGGCCAAAGAACTTGAAGTTCTGTAGAACATGTATTACAGAATTACAACCAAATTTCCACAACTGTCCGAGTGTGAAAAAAAAAAGTAGACATAAAACAAATTGTAGAATAATTTTTATTTGGTAATAAACAGAGAAATTGGCATGATGTGGAACATCCACCAACCATCTCAGTATTACAAGTGGTTAAAAACCTAAACAAAGCTGATATTTTATTTTTTATTACTATGCATCTCATTATAACTATATTAAGAGTGAAGATATAAGTTTGGAAATATCACTGGTTTTGTATTACACATTAAATTGTTTTCTATTCTCTGTATAAGCTATTAATAACACAACTATTAATACTCTGCAGTGGCTAATGACAAGTGTAATAATGTGTAACCTTACAAGTCTGTTAATCTCTTATCCATATATTTTCATCTTCTAGAATCATCAGTTGTTTTTGTTAAGTGATGAACTACACCAGAACCATAGGGCTGATTTTGATAAAACATGATACACAAGTATGGGCTTAAAGATAAGTTAGGAAAAACAGAAAACAGAGAGTTACAGCTAAAACAATTCCTAAAATATAATGTGTTACATTCATTTAAATCAGCTATATATTTTGTATAATGAATAAAAACTGCATCAACTCAAAGTTTACTTTGAAAGGAGTAGTTGCTCAGGGAACCTAATATATTTTTAGCATGGTAAATACAGAAATGATAAGTCCTCATACATATAGAGATTATTCATTTCCACAGGGTTCCTCTGTGTGTTAATCTCATTAATCCCCAATTATAAATTACCAACAAGTTATGATCCTTTTACTTTTTTTTTTTAGATATGTTTAAGCATTATAAAAATACTTCATGAGCTTTTTGAAGACTTTCTTCTTTCGAATGATGAAGTCGTGCCTCTTCAATAGTAGTTAAACTTGGGATACCTATTGGTAACGAGACTAAGTGGTTCTCATATTGAAGAATATTTTCAGCTTCACCTAAGTCAAGAAATTGAAATTTAATTGTAATATCTAACAATATGGATACAGATCCATACATACATGCAGTGAGAAAAAATATTAGATATTTACATTCTGACCACTAAACTTCCCTACTAAATGAAAAGATTTGCTACTAATCTTTGTTATTAAACATTTTTTTAAACCTAAATATACTCTCTTTTTTAGAGTTTCAGTATTGTATCTATAAAACACGAATGGTTATCATGTTTGGTTAAATTTCTTAATTACAGACCTGTATCTTAATATATTCATCTGATAGGGAAATGCTGCCAGGAATGGGTGTATGACTGGTAGAATTTGTCCCAGCCTTAATAGTTACAAGATGCTCATATTCCAATTTGCTTTACACAATACAATTAACAATATCTTTCTCTTGCACAATAACTTTGGTGACAGAAGAACAAACTGCAGAAAACTATAAGAAATATATGTTACATATAGCAGACAAAATGCTTGCTGAGATGTAGGATGAAATATGCACGTATTTAAATGATTGTGAGAAGAAAAAATCATCATTCATGCTGTAATGAGTTTAAACTTTGTGAAGTTTCTAATATAATAAAAACTTAAACAACAAAACAAAGTGAGTTCTAGTTATTTTAAAAGAAACTAACTGAAATAGTTATGCCAGATTAGCTGTATGACACATTAGGAACCAAGAAGGTCTGGCTAGCGAGAAGTCACGTCTTTCAGTTCACAGCAACATTTATAAGTAAGCATCACTGGAAACAAAACTGGTGTTCATGTTTTCTCATAGCTGTACTTTCCTGACCACATATTAACATACTGCTGGAAGCTGATATCCATATATAACATAGAAAGTTTGCAAAGATGTGTCGTCAGAGACACCAATACAGAATCTCATTGTAATGAAAACTTAAATGTGTCAAGCAACATAACTGTGACTATCAGCTAATATTATTGCCAATGGAAAAACTACATTCAAGGGAAACATAAGACCTAAAATAT
Organism: Carcinoscorpius rotundicauda; assembly: GCA_011833715.1. Lineage (NCBI taxonomy): Eukaryota > Metazoa > Arthropoda > Merostomata > Xiphosura > Limulidae > Carcinoscorpius > Carcinoscorpius rotundicauda. The sequence goes on along the minus strand of CM022399.1, from coordinate 50,231,228 downwards.
CCTTCTTATGAAGCATGATTAACCTACCATGAATACAAAACTTAAATTGAAAGGTTCGGAAGTTAGACTGTATTTATTTAGAAAGGAAATAAGAAGTTATAAGAAATTGGAGGTTTTTACAAAATGTTTCATCCTCTAGCTGATCAATCTGCTTACCAAAACACAAAGGTTGAATAATAAAGAAAATAACCTCTTAAACTGTGCTGCTGTAATTAATAAATACATTATTTAACTTATAGTATATCACTGAAAGTTGCATTATTTGCAAAATTATAACCATTTATACACATATAACATACACTCAACCACTACCTAAAATTACTTCTTTCAACTTATTCTTGGCCAGATATCAGTTGGCCTAGCTGCTTTGTATCAAACATCCAGTAAAAAGTTATAATGAAAGTAAATTTAGTAAAATTCATAAAAGAAAATTAAGGTAAAACAAAACAAAGTTTGAAAAAAAACAAATAGCATTAAAACCAATGTTTACATCTAGTCTACAATGTTAAGAAAAAAAACTACAGTAATACAAGTTGTAAAGGACTTTCTGTAGCATAATTGTAATTATCATAACTCACCAGAATGACTAATAGATAGTTCAAACAGCAGCATTAGTCACCTGAAGTTGGACTTTCCAGTCCTGGTTTCGAGTTATTTGCTGTTACAGCTATTTTCTAATTTTGAACCAAACTAGATGGACATTGATTCTTTTAAGGAAATCACATTAGAAAAGGTCTAATGTATGAATTAAAAAAGTTAAATAGCATTAAAAAGATTAATAGCCTTTAAAAAACTAACAACATTACCAAGGTAGACAGTGTCACCATCTCCAATAACACTAACGTTATGGATAAACCTTGGGATAGAACATGTATAAAATGGTGCCATTGTTGAGTCATAACAACAGCAAGAGAGTAAAATGTGGCTTATTGTGACCTGAGTCACAATAATACAGACAATACATTGGTGCATCAGTCCCAGATAAAAGAAAATAATGAGTTAAAAAACTGTTACCAATGCATTGTCTGGTTAGAACAACTTCTTTCCAATCCTTACAGATGTAAGAAGGCCAAAGTCCAATACAGGGTTTTATTTGGAAAAGCTTGTTTTTAGGTTGCTCACTCCAATTCGACTGCCAACTGGCACAGAGCCAAGCCTTGAATACAGGACCACAGTCCATGCATGGGACAGGCACAGCAGTGATAGTGCCAGAGCAGATGGACTTAGCTGCAGTGTTGGCGAGCTCATTCCTGTGAATACCAACATGGCCTGGTATCCAGAAAAACTGAATAAAAGAATATGTTAAAGAGAAATGGACCAATCAGTTTTGAATATTGGTGAGAACAGGGTGTAAACTAATGTGAAATGATTCCAGGGCCAGTAGAGAACTAAAGTGCTCAGTATAAATAGTGCAGTTTGAGTACTGCTTAGCTTCTATGTGATCCAGGGTAAGAAAAATGGCATACAGCTCAGTAGTGAGCACAAAAGCTGTAGAGGGGATTCTGGGTGCAACCACTGAACCACAACAAACCATGGCAAAGCCCACATAGTGACCTAATTTCAAACCATCTGTATAAATAGGAATGTAAAGATGGTTCAAAAAATGTTCAGCAAATAACAGACAGTATTTCCAATCAGGAGTGTTTGTTTTTCTCAGATGACGAAAAGATAAGTCACATTTGGAGACTTTAAGAAGCCATGAAGGGATGGGCTGACCAGTGGATAAATTGTTATCCAAGGACAGACACACTTCATTCAACTAAGCCTGGATACGAAGGCCAAAAGGAGCAACAAGGTAGGAAAACACAACCCCAGGTGGGATGCTTTGGTAAGGAATGAAGTTTTGAAGCAAAATATAAAGACAGTTGCAAATGGCAAAGGTGCAAAGAAGGGACATGAGATTCTATGTATAAGCTCTGAACTGGGGAAGTGCAGAAAGCCCCAGCACAGAGCTGAAGTCCTTGATGATGAATGGGGTCCAGCATCTTTAAGGCTGAGGCCCTGGCACAGCCATAGACTAGTGATCCATAGTCGTGTTTCAATTGAATAAGAGCACAACATATCTTCAGCACAGAACACTGATTCGCTCCCAAAATGGTGGAAAAGAGGACACAGAAGATGTTCAGTGCTTTTGTACATTTGACCCATAGCTGCCTGATGTGTGGTATAAAGGTCAGCTTATGGTCAAAGATAAGCCCCAAGAACTTTATCTCAGGAAGACAGGCAGCACAACTTCATTGATACGAAGTTCAAGATCAGAGTGAATACTCCATGTTGGCAGCAAAAGTGCATGCAAACAGTATTAGAGAGAGAGAATTTAAAGCCATTTGCTGTGGTCCACTTCAGTAAATGATTGAGGGCAAGCAGTCTGTAGCTGTTGCTTAATATACCTCATGCTCAACAACTGAAATAAGATGTGAAGTTGTCGACATAAAGCCAGTTTGTAATGGTAAGAGGGAGTTGTTCAGTGATGGAATTAATCTTTATACTGAAAAGTGCAACAGTCAAAACATAGCTTTGAAGGACTCCAAGTTCCTGTAGAAAAGAATGGGAAAGTGTCCAACCCCCATGAACTTGGAATTTCCTGTCCATTAAAATATCTTTAATAAAAATGGGCAAATGGCCACAAAACCCATATATATGGAGATCTCACAAAATGTCATACCTCCATGTTGTATCCTACACCTTGTCATTTGAGAAATGCTTCTCTCATTGGTGTTTCAAGTCGAATCAGGTGGTCCATGGTGGAGTGCTGTCATCGAAAACCATACCGGGTGGGCAAGAGGAAGTTGTTTGATTCGAGGAACCAAGCAAGATAAGCATTAATCATCCTTTCTAAGATCTTACAGAGACAGCCCACCAAAACAATTGGACCGTAGTTTGAAAGAATATTGGGATCCTTCCCAGGCTCAGAAAAAGGTAGGACAATAGCCTAGTGTCAGGCATCAAGAAAAACATTTTCCTGTCAGATCTGGTTATAAACAATCAGAAGAACAGCAAGAGAAGCAGGAGATAGATGGCACAGCATTTCACAGTATATATTATCAGGTCCAACCGATGTACTGCCAGACTGATGAAGGGCCAGTTTAAGTTCCACCAGTATTAAGGGGAGAATTATAGTCATAGAGATGATCAGCTCAAAGAGAAATAGGTTATTGCTCTGCCCGAGTCTTGATGGCTAAGAAGGTGGAGGAAAAAGAAAAAGGGCTAGATATCTAGCAAGAGCTTTCACCTAGAGTACTGGCAATGCTCCAGGTATTAGCTACTTCCTGGCCATAAGACAGCAAGATTGAGAGAGGGACAAAATTATACTGCCCACTAACCTTTTGAATCTTGTTCCATATGACTTTGAAACTGGTGGTAGAAGATATGTTGATTGTGAACTTAATCCAAGATTTCATCTGGCTTTGATGTCTTACCCACAAAGCATTTGCATAGGCTTGCTGGAAAATGGTGAGGTGCAAGAGCATGGGATGCCTACCAAAAAGTACCTCAGGCCTGTTCTTTGAGCCTCCTGTGCCATGTGGCAGCCAGAATTCAACCACAGATGAGGATATTGTGGAAACTGTGTCAAGGTTTTTGGAATACACTGAACAACTGCTTGTATAACACAGTCAGTTACTGTTACCACACAGTTGTCTATTGATAGTTTACAAATGATGGCAAGATCAAGTTCTGTGAGGGCAGTGAAAGAGGGCCACTTTGCTTGATCCAGCTTCTACAAGGGTGCATGGGTCAGGTGGCATCGACCACAGCCAGTTTCTCTCAAAATTATAGGATAACGATCACTGCATTGTGAATTACTGTCAACCCTCCATGAGAAGTGGGATAACGGTCTAGGGGAGCAAATCAAAAGATCAGCAGCAGTAAAGGACTGATTAGGTGCATGAAAATAAGTACAAAAACTGCTATTGAAAAGAGAAAGGTTGTAATTAGAAACTGCTGACACTGGAAACATCTGAGAGGGTTTGGAATGTATGGCCATACCCTGCAATTAAGTATACCTGCCTTGATGATGGCAGGTGGACATGGTGATGTAAATGTCAGAATGAGAACACTGGTCAGCATTGTAATTCCATCTTTACAAGTGGAGATATGCCTCACTGCAGAAACTCCTTGGGTGGAGAAAAGTGAAATTCCCCAACTTGGGGACATTATTCAAATCCCTCTCAATAATAACTCCTTATGATGAGTTTAAAGTAGTATGAGGTATAACCTCAACAAGTATATCCCCAATTTCCTTTGAATGCCAGAGGAGTTCATTGTGTTGATATGTAGATGTTTCCACCAACATGTCATCAGAGCAAAGCTTCTTTACTGACTTTGGAGAGTCAGCAAGTCCTTCTTAACAAGAAACAAGACATCTTCCCTGAAGGTTTGTCTGAAAAAGAATGTAGTATAAGAAAATGAGATACAACAGGTGTTAAAGGTATTCAAGACTGCTACTCAGAATCTTCAAGATGTGGTTGTTTACCTATGGACTGTTTTTTCACTATTTTGTTTAAGTTTTTATTTGGAGGATCTATAATACAAAAAGGAATATTTTGATGCCCAAAGACCCCACCCACTATGGAACCCTACAAAGGGATGCATTTTAATACCAAACACGAATACTGCAGCAACACCAGGGATTTGTGAGCACTATACCAAAACACCAGTATCAGATACAATGTCCACAAAACTTGCTGAGAACATTGAACATTGGTACTTGGTTGACCCTAGCCCAAGTGTACCAGTTGACTGACCCAACAGGGACCACCCCAAGGCTGCCCATCTACAGGAATTCAAGGCCAAATCTAAGTGTTAGGGTTGCACACCTCAACCACCAGGATCCTCTCCTTCTCCTTCATGGGTCACCAAGCAAAGCAAACAAGTAGGTGGATGTTTAAATCCCAGAAGAGGTAAACTGAAATAGAATCTTCCCTGGAAGTCCCCTTACCACGTACAGGAATCCACACCAAGTTGCACTGATATCTCATAACAGATGGAATTCCCTAACACTGGCACACATTAGTGACAATTAGTAAATTAAATGAAGATTGTACTTTATATTTATGTTAAATGAAATATCTGAAACATCTTCATACACCTAAATTTTATGGTATCATAAATGCTGTTGTTTATTGTTACTGACAACCATTTTAACAAACATTTTACCATGAAACAAGACTGTCTTTATGCAATACCTTTAATTCTGTGTAGCTTCGTGCCATAAGCCATATCTGCTTGATAACCAACAATGAAGGTAAGAGGCAGAAATGGTACCAAACTTGATGGTTTTCTAGTTTTCTTGAATCTGATGAGAAACATTAAAGTTGTAGTGGTTAATAAGAAAAGTTTAGCAGCTGACTAATCTTTCATAATTATAAAAAATATATAAATAGTAATGTAAGAATTTTTTTCCTAAAAACCCTACCAAGATTAAAAAGGAAAATTGAGTTACTCTTACTAAAATAGTGTAGCATTTACTTCTTAATCCATGTAGAAATATTTTTCTAATACACAAATTATGGAAAAGGCAAGGAAAATGGGTATAAAAGACAAATACTATCAGAATGCCACCTCTTCACAATGTGAAAATGAGCTACAATATAGTTACTGGCACAGATAGTGTTAGAAACAGAAAGCCAAACCTCTCAAAAAGTGATGTTAAGTATCTTAGGTGATGTTCTTTGTTCTTACAAGATATGTGATGGTCAAATACACTTCTTTATGACAAGAAACTCACTTGATATAAAAATAAATTCATCTCAGTACATTTCTTATTGTTTTACAGTATTTCAGTGTAAACTATTTCAGAGTCTCACTGATGGCAGAAAAATATAGTATCATGGTCAACAAGACAAGCATCTAGGATTATTTAAGAAGTTCACTTTTAATTCATTAATTTCTAAGTGATATGTGTATTAGTTATAAATGCCTTCAGTATACAATATGTTGAGCAAATAACAAAAAATAAGTACATTTCTTATTGTTTTACAGTATTTCTGATTAGGGATAAGTATTCAGCTATCTAAAGTCTTTTTCAACATATATATTTTTGACACATTTTAAAGGTTCATTGAGCACACCACCATTAAATTACCACATCTACAGGGGTTTTAGTACATGACTGGACATAAAGCTCAATCAGTAATGTTAGTGATCTGCACAAAATTTATGGCACACTGACTGCTGATAAATACAGGTTGACTGTGATCCATCATTGTTTTCTCAAGAGCATAGTTCCTTAGATAAGTATTAGTTTTCTAGCAAAATAATAATGTTATAATTTTTCTGTACTGAAAGTATATTTCCAGTAAGTACTCACCTCCATTGCAAGATTAGCTATTCTCATTCAGTACTGCCCTCTATGTTCAAACTTTTTCTTTATGTATTCCATGAGTCTTGTGCTCCCCTCTTATTGCAACTGCAAGATTCCAACATGTTTCTCATGCAAATCATATAAGAAGTAGACATGTTCATGTGACGCATATTACTCCCTTTAAAGTCCTCTACCAAACTATTATTCTGAAGTTTGACAGAAGATGTCAGCAATAGAGAAATCTGCAGGAATGATGAAAAATGTGAGAAGTACTTATCAGAAATACAATTTTAGTACAGGAAAATAATTTCTGATATGGTCCTTACTTCCACTCACAGGATTAAACAATCCCACATTGGTAAGGAGGAGGGGCCAATGTGAGGGAATGACAAAAGTACCCTCATGCTGTAACTGTAAGAACCAAGATAGAGCTGGCCAGAAAGGTACAATCATTATAAACCAACAAAGAGTGGAGTGGGTGACAGAAATTAAACAATGAAGTAATTAGATGGGTAGATACACATAAAAGATGCTTGTGTGACCAATCTTGGCTGAAGGCATTGACTGCCAAAGCCTGAGGATGAGGTACAGGTACCCACATGAAGGTAACTTATGCTGATAGCCACAGAAAAAACATCAACACAGGGTGATCCCCACCAATGGCAAAGATCCCTGAAAATGAATGGATCTGATGCCCATTTCATGAGATATATTCAATCAGGTTGCAAAAGTAATTCCATAACCCAAATTAAAAGCACCCAAAACATTGCACTCAATAAGCTGAATATGATGTGTATGGGCCAAATATAAAACATCCAACATCTGAAAATAGATATCTCTGGATTGGGTGTCCCTTTGGCACTTGATATCTGCTACTACTATAAAACTGTCTGAATAAACCATCATCAGACAATGTTAGGTGAGAAGAATAAAAATGATGCATGACAAATTCAAAATTATTGATGTGCAAAGCACTTTTGTTTGCCTGAAGCTTCCTGGTGATGGATCCATGCCTACTCCCCATTCCTGAAGGGATGCATTTATGAGAAAATTTAGATCAGGTTACAGGGAGGAAGCAGCACACTTGCTAATATATGAGCATTATCCAAATCCTAAATCAGATTGTCATGCAGGAATAAAGGAAGGTAATTGAGGGTTGAAAGTGAATCCCAAGCAAGGTTCCATCAATCATGAAGCACTCACTGAAGGGATCCCATGTAGGCATGCCTGAGAGGGACTAATGACGTCATAGATGATCATATCCCCAAAAGTAACAGAACCTTAGGGGCAGTAAATGACTGATCCAAGTCCAAAGGAGAGTGCCCAAAATTTATAAACCATCCTGAGAAAAACAAATCATATATAAAGATGTAACTGAGGTGATACTGGCATATGTAGAATCCATTTTGGTCATCCAGAACCCTAAGGAAAAACTCATCTCAGGGTGAGAAAAGACTCCACGGTGAACTGGAGAAGTTAATTGAAGTGGTTGAGGCAAGATAAATCAAATACCTGCTGCCATTCCTGGTTTTCTTGAGGATAATAAAAAGACAGGAATTATAAACACCAGAAAAGATATGGAACAAGTTTAATGACCTATGCAAAAGCAATTCCCTTATCACTTCTGACAGATGCCAACTGATTACAGGACCTTAAAGAAGAGGGAAGGAAACAGGGTATGGAGAGACGAGAACCCTAAACCACTAACAGTCACCTGTACTGGTGGTGACAGAGGTTGCATCATTGAGAAAGGTGACATGAAGAAGTACCTCAAGTAGAAGGAATGGGTAAGGACTTGGAAGAGGAAAAAGGAAAATGGTATTTGGAGGCACATGAAGCTCTGACTGATAAATGGACTACAATACTTGTAAGGATGTATGAGTATTGAATCAGTGTTACGAGAGGCTCTAAGCGTTTACAGGACTATATCAAAACTATAATGACTGAGAAATGGAATCATACATAAATACACAAGATATATCAAGGCTAAACAGACCCAAGCCAATAAGACATCACAATCTATGAGGTTGCAACAAGAAATAATCCACAAAATGCCAGAGTTTAAAATGATAGGTGGGATGAAGTGGAGGAGAGGAAGGCAAGATGCAAGGAAAAACAGTGAGCATGAGTAAAACTGACAGATAATTCAGGAGTTACCCCCCTTAAATGGTAAAAAGGAACCTAACAACTGTTGGTCTGAATATAAATAGTTACCACAAAAATAATAGAGTGCAAACTCATCTGAAGTCTACAATGGCTGTAGATGCTAATCCCCTTATTTAACTTCAAGGCAAAGTGATCAGTATGAGCTCAAATATCGTGTGAGGGAATAAAAACAAAAAAAGAGTTGAAAAGATTGTTCATACAACAAGAAAGGATGAGGTGCACAAGAAATAAGAGAAAGAGATAAAATGTTACCAACTTGTGACACAAAAACCATAAAGAACACATTAGGCTCAACAGACTCAGTGGATTGAGAATGGAAAGAAAAAGCAAAATCTGAAGATGAAAAAAGATTATTCAAGTCCTTGTTAGCCTGTACAAAATCAGTTCTGGTGGAGCCCAAATGATGTACATGGACAAAGCTTGTTTGGTGTAATTTTCAATTTCTTGGCATATAAAAGCAGATAAATCAACCACAGGGGTCACCCACACCTAACAACCAAAGTGGTAATGTTAACTTTGGAATTCCTTGCACAGAGAGGCTCTCCAAATTTAAGTGCAAAAAGCACATGAACTGGAATTAACTGATAGATACTAATAGAAGAAACAGGCGGAATGAAAGTAAACAAATAAAAAAAACACCATATCACGAGGAAACAAAGTTAAACATGAAGCATTAAACAAACAAGAGGGCATGTCAAAACCCAAACACTGCCAAACAAGAAGTGAAAGTTTGGTAGAGAAGTGTAGAAGGACTCATACAAGGGCTGTTAAAAAATACGCGGAATGACGTCACAAAACCAAATGTACTTCATTTAGAAGTTACAGGTCTGGGACCCCTTTAAAGTACTCTCCTTCCCAATGTACACACTTATCCCAACGGTGTTTCCACTTGTTGAAACAGTCCTGGTACGTTTCTTTTGTAATGTCCTCCAGCTCCTTCGTCGCATTTGCCTTAATCTCGGGAATAGTCTCAAATATTCTTCCTTTCAAGGGTCTTTTGAGTTTGAAAAACAAGAAAAAATTGCAAGGACCAAGATCAGGTGAGTATGGGGGTGGAAAAGAACAGTGATTGAGTGTTTGGCGTGGCACAAATGTCACAGCAACGTGGTGCATCTTCAATTTTTTGGTCAAAATCTCGTAACAAAATCCAACTGATATCCCACACTCTTCAGCAAGCTCCCTGACAGTCAAACGTTGATTTGCCTGCACCAGGGTGCTGATTTTGTAGACGTGTGGGTCATCAGTTGACGTGGAAGGACATCCAGGACTCTCATCATCTTCAATGGACTGTTGACCATCCTTAAAACATTCATGCCACTTGAAACATGTTTTACGCTTCATAGCAACATCACCGTAAGCCATGTTAAGAATAGCAAAAGTTTCAGTTGCAGATTTTCCATGTTTAACACAAAATTTCACAGCAAGTCGTTGCTCCTTCAGGTCATTCATTCTGAAATCTGCCAAACGAAAAAAATCGCACTTCACTTAAAACCATGTAGCTAATACACAAATCAAGATATCTGCAATCGGGAAATGCCGTTGTAATAAGCTAATCTGTGCAAACCTAGCAACACCAAGTGGATTCCCCTGGAACCAACTAACGCTGCGCAATTCAAACAGTCCGCATATTTTTTGAACAAACCTCATATGTGCCACATGAGCATAACATGCTCCTAACAGTGAGGTGATGACACATGATGATATGCATGAGAGGCACATTTGAATCTTACAATTCCAATAGGGAAAAGCAGAAAGCTTGTGGTATGCATAAAGAAAAGGTTTGCATATAGAAAACAGTACTGAATGAGATGAGTGAAAAAGAGGTGCATACTGTACTGAAATTTAAACTTGCAGTAAATTAGTGAAACACTTCATTGTGGCCAATAAGAACTTCACAGTCATGACTTGGCCTTCAGATAGTCTTGATATGAATATTTTTGAGGCTGTATGGTCTTATATGATAAAATGTTAAAATGTGATCAAATAACTGGGATAAACTGTTTTACACCTTAAAACAAGGTGTAACACTACATATGGACTCAAATATAAAATGCTAGTGCATTGTATGGCTCCAACATTGTGCCAAACATCTTTAAACATTTCTTTAGCCATATTAGTTGTCACTCGTGACCTTTCATCTAATTTTATATCAAAAGCTACAATATGGTGTTCCATCATTCTGAAAGTAACAATAAACTATCTTTTTAGTACATATCTATGGTCTGAAAACTCACAAGAAGCAGCAAGTACATGATGAGGCCAAAAAATTAACTTTTTTGTAGTTTCTTTATACACACTTTACCTTTTTTAATTTGTCATTTCAATCTCAACATCTACTCCACAAGCCTTTACAGCTTAAAATGGCAGTAATCAGACTTCTGATTTTAAACAGAATGTTTTTAGAAATGTAAAAGTATTTTTTATTGTTTTTATCAATTATATTTAGTAAATTTCAGCCATGCAATACATGTTTCTTACTTGTTATCAAACTATGCTCCAAGAAATTATATTATGATAATTTATAAATGTTATTTTATTAAGTTTTATTATGAGTCATTCAGTTTCTGTAATGTACTATGTTTCCTCCCTTGGCTTGTTAATTCAAGAAGTTTTATCACGATACTTATAAAAAATGTTCAATTACATTATAGAATTTTTACTATACTATGAGGTTTTCTGTGACTGAGTGTATGTAATACAAAAAACTCTTGTGGATATAAATCTTTGTATATTATACACATGAAAAAATCCAAGTATCTGTCATCTTGAATTATATAAAAGGCAAAGATAAATTTTGTTTTACTTGCATGATGTGTCTATTTCATTGGGCTTACTGGACACTCGATATTCATAACTACTATTAGAAAGTCTTCAGAAACACAACTTATAAACCTGGTATGAAGTTATCATTTGTCAGGATGTAACAGAAAAGGGATGGAAAGACAAGAAAACAAAAATTATATTCAATGTGCTAAAAAAAAACACATAACTAACTACACAGCTGGAAATTCACAAAGGTTTAACTCCTACAGTGAAAATTTATTTCTGTTACAACTTTTGTTTTAGGACATCAATTCCTTGACATTTTGAACAAACATTTCAGATACGGATTCCAGAAAATGTAAAATATCTAGTGTTATTTAGCTGTTAAAAATAGTTAATCAAATTACTGGTGAAATATGTTTTTCAACCATTAATTGAAATTGATGCTAGAATTATAACCGATTTTTTTTTTTTTTTTACCCAAGTAACATTCCTGTACAGGCAATCAGGTAAAATGACCCAAACCAGTAAAACAATTCTCTTGCACGTGCTATCTGCATGGCCATCATTTTTTCTCTCATAATATTTTGCATGTGGATTTGTCTTTCAACCTTAAACAAAAAATAAAATAAAACTAATTCTTCAACAATGCCTATAGAAAATAACATACATATTTATTGTGGAAAATTACTGCAATAAGGGAATATAATAGTGTAAGTGCTTATTACTATTACAGCGCACCTTTGAAAAATGTACCAATGAGGCTAAATTAATTTTCACTACCTGTATTTTTCACTAAAAATAAACTGTTTTGATTTACAATTAACTTTACTCCAAAGCTAATATATTTATTTCTAGTACATAGGTATCTCATGTATTTTCTACCTTTTTATTTCAATGTAGAAATTTTCACAAAATTTTTAGTTAGTCTGATTCGATATAGTTGCCTTTCTTTTGTTGTTCTCTAATAAACAATACCTACTAGAAATCAGTTTAAAAACAATAAGAGAGCCGAGTCGTAATTCTGTACTAATTTTAAAATATTATTAATTTCATGTATATTACTTATTACATGCTAAAAATTTAGTTAAAACTTTACTAAAATTTTAATGAATACAATTTAAGATGTAGAAAAGTTGGTTATAATTCAATCAGTTAATCACAATACTTTGAAAAGACTATCAAATAACTGATAATAAAACTGAATATAAACATTATTTAAAATATAATAAATAAGACTTAAAATTACTGCTAATTGAAATAATCAATAATGAATGTGATGTTTAAAACCCAAAACTGCTACAGATCACTCTGGTTTCATCTAGATTATTAATTAGCTGTGTGATAGAAGTTCCTGAACACTAAATGAATTGTGTATACTCCTTTAAAATCATGTTAGCTAGTTCCCAATGTTATAGCAACACGATAAAGGAAAGGGGTAGAGACCAAATGTCCATAAAGTAAAGTAATGGAACAGGCTTCAAGCATATAACCAACAACCAAATTCCAATGAACTGAATGTGAAGGAAATAGCTAAAAGCTGAATGTTTGACTACTGTAGGCAAACTGAACGAAGCCAAAAGCAAGTAAATTAGAATGACAAGAAAGCAACTGAGATTTTAAATTGGATTATCCACCAACAGAAAGAGTTGTACTACAGAGTGTGAAAACACAAGAATAAATCTTGAGAGACAAACAGAAAACTGGCTACCAATTTCCCATATCCATAAGAATGACAAAATTATGAAATTGTCTCTACAATGCAAGATAGCCAGATATTAAAGAAGTATTTTGGACAAGATAAAGAGAAAACAAAACAGACATAACTATATAATACACATAATTACATACAAAAAATGGACTATATGATCTGCATTACAAAGAGGGAACTAGAAGGATAACCAAATATGGAATCAACAACATGGAAACACAAGATGGGGCAGCCTCACTAAAGTAACAAATAGAGAAAGTCAAAAATCTTGACACCAAAGACAAAGTGGAACAAACCACTTGGTACAGAATGACAGTAATATCACATGAGTGTCTCCAGTAAGCACTAAAGTATTAAATAACTCCTGAGAAAGAGTGTCAACAACCTTGGATGTCAGAAACAAATTCCATTTGTTTGTTTTGTTTTTGTGTGTGTCAGAAATACAATGATCATAGTACTGCATAATGCACAGGCCTAATGATAACCACGAAGAGTACTAGATGAAACCCGTATGTTGAGTCAAACAATAACAGGCAATGTTCCAAAAGTACTAAACTGATAAAAATAAAATCATATTGAAGATAATACAAATCAAAGTTCCAACTCAAAAGTTTGAAATGTCATAATTTTTGCATGCAATCAAGATAATTAAGGAATGAAACACAGTTTAAAGAGAAGCAATGTTTACGAAAAATTATCCTTTGTCAAATGCTGGCACTCATGGAATTACAGTTTAAAAAGAATGTATTAGCATGTCCCTCTCCACCTGGTGGAGAGCTATAGTATAATAACAATGACATCATACAAAAATGCAATACACACCATGGATAAGGGTGGAACTTTTCTTCAAAACTTGTCCCATGTGTAAAAATTCTTCAACAGTGTAAAAAATAACTGTTATGCAAAGAAGAAAGTAACATTTCTGAAACTAATGATGTATATTTAAAACAAAATATTCACAGCAGAAATCATTTTATTATTTCAAACCAGCTCAATGGTATGTATGTTTCAGATATTTTTTTCAGTAAACTGTTTCAAATTGAGATAATTTACATTTTTGTTAACTTCTTAGCAGAGCAGTAAAAAAACAGCTCAATCCCTTCCAATAATTTATAATTTTCACTTAAGTTTCATCTTTAAAACAGTCAGATGAGGCATTACCTGTATTTTTTGCATCTCTTTCATGAATTCTTGGTTTTTTCGGAGATTTTCTTCAAGTGGTTTGCTCATGATGAACCCCATCTTGTCTCACTTTTCAACTGCGAAAACTTATTGAGTACATTTATTATAAAGGTTCGTAAAATTACGTACAAGACATACTCAAAAATATTCACTACATACAAATACATACTAAGTGGCAAGCACCCCTTTTTAATGTGAAAACAAAAAGTCAATTTATGTCTTTTCTATTAGCAATGTTCCCTTAGGTATCTGTATGATAGTCAATTGTAATATACTTTTTACAACAGATATAACTTTAGTGTTTTATGCAATGTGAATAACTATGTATATTGAGTGGTAAATGTAAATTATCCAAATTTTATGGGCTCCGTTGTCCCTTTAGTCTGTTTGTAAAACATACAATTTTTTAGTTATTCTCATATACCTATACTATGAATCAGAATCTAAAACTTTTCCAGTTGTACTGGTAACAACGTAAATACTTATAATTGGTACAGAGGTAGTACTACTAGTAATAAATTTCATAAACGAAGAAAAACGTTTTTTCATTTGCTAAAACTTCAATAGCGACAGACGCTAATCTACTAATTTGCAATTTATATCACCTTTCATATTTTACCAATAATTCACAGAATTACTACCCTCATTTACAATTTACAAATAATAAAATTTCTACTCACTGACCTTTATACCATTACACTATTACGTCAAAGTCTCATTACTTGCTTGTCATACTTGTATGATCTATTTCGATAAAGTTTGGGGACCCATTTTGTGTCAATATTTTACAATTTCGTAATGTTCATATTGGTAACTGTTTAACTTTAGCATGTTTCTAAATTAACGGCTAGATATTTCAATGTTTTAAGGTAAATGTTCAGAAATTATTAGAAGGTATTGTTGTATACTGATTTTTCAAGTATAACATAAAATAAAATAAATATTATAAAGGCAAGAAAGGATCGACATATGACTTACATGAAAGAAAAATGTTGAAGGTAAAACACGATAGAATAATAATTATTTGTTTGAATTTCGCGCAAAGTTACTCGAAGGCTATATGCGCTAGCCGTCCCTACTTTAGCAGCGTAAGACTAGAAGGAAGGCAGCTAGTCATCACCACCCTCCGCTAACTCTTGGGCTACTCTTTTACCAACGAATAATGGGAATGACCATCACATTATAACGCCTCCACGGCTGAAATGGCGAACATGTTTGGTGCGACCGGGATTCAAACCCGCGACTCTCAAATTTCGAACCGAACGCTTTAACCCACGTGGCCATGCCGTGGACAAATTAATAATTAAATACATACACACATATATATATATAATTTTACTCAACTGTGTTTTACATCCATTATTTTTCTTTTACATCTTTTTACAACGCATAATTGTCTATACATATGACATACATAACCTAGCTAGCTTTAATAATAAGAAAGTTTTAATGCTGTTAAAGTATTGAAGTAACAAACTCCAAAATAAAGTTACGTAAAATTTATATATTTTATTATACTTTGGCAAATCACTGTAATTATACCTGCTTGAGTCAAAGTAAGGATAATTTTGTAAATCAATTTTACAGTTTTGACTTTCTTATTTTAGTACGTTTGTAGCATTAACATTTTATATATTATGGTGGTTAGTTATTTTACGTATATTTCTACCCCTACTTGTCTTTCTGCAGTTTTATTTTTTTATTGGCCAGGCATGGCCAAGCGTGTTGAGGCGTGCGACTCGTAATCTGAAAGTCGCGGGTTCGCACCCCCTTCGCCCCAAACATGTTCCCCCTTTCAGCCTTGGGGGCGTTAAAATGTGACGGTCAATCCCATTATTCGTTGGTAAAAGAGTAGCCCAAGAGTTAGCGGTCAGTGGTGATGACTAGCTGCCTTCCATCTAGTCTTACACTGCTAAATTAAGGACGGCTAGCACAGATAGCCCTCGAGTAGCTTTGAGCGAAATTCAAAAAACAAACAAACTTTGTTTTTATTACTCCTATTACTTTCTTTTATCAGCTGTATTTTTTGTACTCTAGTAATACCAAACGTAAAGCGCGCATATAACTAAATTCGTTCTCATTACTTGTCACGATCTCTATCAGCTATCTTCAAGTCTGATCATAAGCTCAAAGTTGTCTATTGCCTGTATATGTATATACAGGGTGTCCCAAAAATGTATACACTCTGTAAATGATTATAACTCACTCAAACTTTCTTTTTTTACAGGTACAACCTATTTGAAGCAATGGCGGAAGCAAGACTAAGCTTTGAGAAAAGTGTTACTGGAAATGTGAAAACGTAGCTGAATGTATAAAGACGGTTTAGAAGGAAGTTTAAACAGATCCACCAAAGCGACCCACCATTACTCGCATCAGAGATAAGTTTGAAGAAAATGGAACTGTTCAAGACGTCTATAAAGGGCGTCTTGGAAAACAGCGGTCGTTTACCAGTACCACACGAGAAGTAGAGCTGTTGGTAAGTTTCCACCGATCGCCAGGAAAATCTATTCGGCAAATAGCTCGTGAGACTGAGTTAATATCATTGCCTGAAATGGCTTGAAAGCACCTAATTAAACTTTGAAATTGTAAGACTGATCTCAGAAAATCTCTCATGTAGTTCTTCTGTGTACAATAATATCGTCATTTAATCATTAAATAAAAATCCTGCCTTAAACAAGTTAGTCCACAAGATATAGTTCTGTTTTGGAATTTCGCACAAAGCTACTCGAGGGCTATCTGTGCTAGCCGTCCCTAATTTTGCAGTGTAAGACTAGAGAGAAGGCAGCTAGTCATCACCACCCACCGCTAAACTTTGGGCTATTCTTTTACTAACTAAGAATAGGATTGACCATTACATTGTTACGCCCCTACGGCTGAAAGGGCGAGCATGTTTGGTGCAATAGAAATTCGAACGCGCGCACCTTGAATTACTAGTCGAACGCCTTAACCCATCTGGCGCAGATAGCCCTCATGTAGCTTTGCGCGAATTTCAAAACAAACAAACAAACGTTATACGGGTTCTTTTTCGACACTGTTTGGCACAACGGTCTTCGGTTCCAAATGCAGGAAATTGAATTACCGCGGGTAAATTACTATTAGCTGGCTGTCAAACTTTCTGGAAAACATGCAGAATAAATGTTGAAAATACATTCTCTGAGAGTTTCACTCCAAAAGTTGGTGTCCCTTAAGGAGGCGTAATTAGCCCTACTTTATTCATCATATACCGAGTAACATGCTCCTAAAAAATCCAAATAATGGATATTCATCACAGTTCGCAGATGATGTAGCAATCTGGAAAAATGCACCAACACCAGCAATAGCAGCCACAAACATACAGTCACAATTAAATAGAATAAGTGAATATTCCCCAAAACACAGAATCAAAATAAACACAACTAGTAGTATTCACAAAATTAACAAAACATAAAAAAGCACAAACACAGATATATATGAATGGTGAACAACTCCAGATTATTACATCATCAAAATTCTTAGGAGTTACGTTTGATTCAAAACAAACGTGGGTAAACCCCATAAATAATATTAGAACAAACATTTGGCGAAGAACAACTTATGCTGGGAGTCTAACTGGCAAAAACAGTGGAGCAATGGCAGACAACATTATGAAAATATATAAAACATACATTAGACCCGTCATTGACTATGTAGCTCCTGCATTGATAAATGTAAGCAAAGAACTACTTCAAACAAAACTGCAAACAATAAAAAATACATTACTCACATCTTATAATGCATCCAGAACAGCATCATCTGTATTTATGCATAAATACGCACACATTTAAACAATAGCAGATAGATCCCTACATGGTACATTAAACTATTTTTACAAAAATTGGAGAAAAAATGAACTAGTAAGCCTATTTGATAGGTATTGTTTACATGATGATGAGAGACCTAAGCATCTTTCGCCAGTGAATATATATTTTCTGAATAAAAATAAATATATAAATAAAAAATAATAATAAAAGGCCACCTATTAACTAGACTCCATATTAGTTAGAGATTAATTACAAAACACTGAAAGGGTTTTTTCATGTAAACGTTTTCAAGTTAATATCTAACTGATGAAAGTGCAAATAATCTGGAACTATAAGTGAAATGTTTTATTTGCACCAAGTGTATATATAGATCGTAAAGCCCTGAAAGGGGCTCGAGTAAGTACGGCTTACTCTGGCTCTCGTGTTTCATGTATAAGTACGCTTGAAAGTTGAAAAAAACAAAAACAAAAAAAAAACAAACCAAAATCTGAAGAAATGAAGAAGAGGTTAAAGAAACCTGGTCCTCCCGGATACACAAATATCAATATCCAAATATCCATACAGAGAAAGAGGGGGTTCTTTTTCCTTATTCGTCGAAATAATTATGAACAATAGTATTTATGACCGATCATTATGGACTTTAGTGTCAAGTCATGTATTTATTAACTGTGTTTTCGGTAAGTGATAAAGACTGTATTATAATTGTTTTAAAGCCTCATTTGGGACAAATGTATTGTCAGAGTTTAATCATTGTTACTGCTAGTTGTGGCTGCTGTTTGTTTTAGTTTGTACAGTATATCCAATTTAACCTGAATTTTTCTTCCAGTTCTTCTTCTTTCTCTCTGTTTATTAATCTTTCTTTTAAGGCGGTTTTTTTCTGGTTTATTTGTTCTTTTTATTTTTCTATACTTTAGGTCTAAAACCAAGTAAAAATTTGTTTTATTCTTTGCGAAATTGCTATGCTTTTTTCATGATAAAAAGAGACTGTTTAGTGTAAGTATTAATAACTTATTTATTTTGTGAGTGAATATGTTTATAATTGTTTAGTTCTTCTGAACGATAACAAAAGAATTGAAATCAATTCATTTAACCCTCATACACAGAGTGGGGTCAAAAATGGGCCCACTTGTGTTTAAGTTGTTATAGAAATATCAAACTGTGACTTTTGGGCCTAAAAATGTACCTAATTTAATCTATACTAATAACATACTATACTAATACGTTTAACATGTATTTTATGCAAATGGGGTATTACACCCCTTGTCTAATGTTGAAATTCACGTTTACCACATTGGGGGTCATTTTTGACCCCCGTTTAAAAAACTCAATTACCTTTCTGGTAAACAATCAAATAATATATTGATATGAAATTTGGTGTTCTAGAACATTCTAGAACGCTATATAAATGTTCTGGAACACAAAATTTCTTTATAAATGATGCTGCCGCATACAATGCTTACCTTCTCTATCGCCAGCGCCATCCAGAATTCGCATCAAAGTACCAAAAAAGAGCAAGACGTGAATTTCTGAAGTTGCTTACTGATGAATTACTGCCTGAAGAAGATACAAATGAAGTGATCCCTCCAAAAAGACAAAAAGTTGCTGAAGAGAACATTAGGAAATGGTGTCAAAAATGCGCACGTGATTCAAGGAAAAAAACTTCTTCAAAGTGTATCAAATGTAGTAAAATGGCTTGCAATGACCATAAAGTTACCCAGAGTGTATGCATAAATTGTATAGAATAAATATTTTGTCCAAAGTTATACTTTGCTTATATGAAAATAAATTTTTTTCTAATATTTTTGGTGGGGGTCCAGTGTGGGCAACGTAATTTTTTTGAGTGTCTGTACTAGTGTTAAAGTAAATTTCATAACAGTTTACTTACGCAACACGGTTAGCGTTATAACTCCAATTAATGTTGAAATTACTGAATGTTACGCGAAATTTATTTGTGCATGTGACATGGTGAGCAGATGCTAAACATAAATCGTAAGCTTTTTATTATTTTGTTTTGGAAATTCGCACAAAGCTACTCGAGGGCTATCTGTGCTAGCCGTCCCTAATTTTGCAGTGTAAGACTAGAAGGAAGGCAGCTAGTCATCACCAACCACTGCCAACTCTTGGGCTACTCTTTTACCAACGAATAGTGGGATTGACCGTCACTTTATACACCCCCACGGCTGGGAGGGCGAGCATGTTTAGCGCGACGCGGGCGCGAACCCGCGACCCTCGGATTACGAGTGCACGCCTTAACGCGCTCGGCCATGCCAGGCCATAAATCGTAAGAGATGAGCTCGAAAAGAAGGCAAAGAAGGAGTTAGGGTAAAGAAAATTTATTCGTTAAATGGTGATAAGCCGAACAGATGATATGTTAGTGAGGCTATCGGGTTTATAGAGATAAGAATAAAAATTTGTTTTGTCAAAGAGAGTTCCAAATGAAATTTTAACTAGCCTCAATGAACTTAGATAAATAAATAGATGATTCTAGAAAATAAAAAGAGAAAAAAAAAAGATAGGTGATTTTTTAGAAGTATAGGTACAACCGTGGTGATTTGACAACAAAGTGAAATATATTCTGATATTTTGGCGGTAGTAACAGGGAAAAATAGTTCGGCTAGTGAACTGGAATTCCAGAACAATTGAATAGGCATAACAATTTTTTATAGGAAAAGATAATTATATTGTGTTTTATGAGATGCCTTAGAATTCTATATTATAGAGTTGTTGTCCAAATACATGTTTAACTAGTTATATGTATATATATACACGTATATACATACACTATTTTGAAAACAACCAGAACTCTAGTTTTTAGTATTGTTCGTTGATGTTTTAAATTTATCGCCAACAACTATCAAACATTTATAGAAGAAGAATCATTAGCTCAAAAGGCCCATGCATATACTTACTCTATGGTAATGTTTCTTGATGGTTGAATGACCCAGGTGAAAATACTTATCATTCTTTTGAATTAACATATATTTGTACCAAGGCCATGTCGTAAGGATACTGCTTAAATTAACATGATTAAATTTGGGGTGTGAAGTAAGTGTCATAGTACCAGATGCATGGCCTTAACTTGGTACATGATAGAGGAAATCATATTAATAGCACTTCACCAGTAAACCTTGATAAAAATGTCTTTAATACTATATATTAAATTATGTTGTCATGCCATGGTCCCCAAAACACAGAGAATTGACAGTAAAATATGGAATGTGCATAGAACTTTATCTAATGGTGGTTGGACTCTTTAACAAGTTGCTGGAGACTAAAATGATTCTCAAACTTTGTCAGGTACATCCTAGATCATGAGAGTGAAACAGGTAAATAGACTTTGGAAGTAAAATCCCAAAGGACACTTTGGTCAAATATGTTCCAATAATGCCTGAAAGATTCTCTGCAAATATTAAAAGAAAAGA
Source organism: Carcinoscorpius rotundicauda (assembly GCA_011833715.1). NCBI lineage: Eukaryota > Metazoa > Arthropoda > Merostomata > Xiphosura > Limulidae > Carcinoscorpius > Carcinoscorpius rotundicauda. Next base: position 50,209,901 of record CM022399.1, on the reverse strand, counting down.
GGGATTCACAAGTTATTTAACTGTTTTCTGAACTAAAGCACTTCCATTGAATTTTTATTCCATTAGATATGTAGATTAATAAAATTTTATATTGCCTGTAATTTACCTCCCATTTTTCTTTTGAAAGTAGCCTAAAATTTAAATTTTGACTTTGTTCTATTATTTAATGGCAGCACTGTAGAAAGCTAAGCATGAAATTTTGATTATTGTATGTTATTAAAAGATTTAAATAAGCATCCTTTTCAGGACATGGACACACACACGTACTATAAAAAGATTCATGACAACTTTTCTTCCTTGTTTAAAATCACCAAACTGATATTTTCCATATTATAACGTAGGAATGACAGGTTTTTCATGTTTTGATGTGTGTCATAATTATTTTGTAAAGGAGGATTAGTGAAATACCACAACCATAGTTTTCAAGAATTTCATACATTATCAAAAATAAAAGACATTAGTTTGTTTGTATTTTGTATGTATTCATTTCTATTTATAGGCATAAGTTCATGAAACACTTTAAATTTCAACAGAAATTTACTCACTAATGATGCAATTGGTACTGAAGTATTAGTATCAGACTTGCATACATATTTTATTGGCTGATTGATATAATAACTTCATATGATAACTAAGACTGATCCAAATACTTCACTGAACAACTGGTACTCTGTATCAATTGAAAACTTTCTTAACATTTCTTATATTCATATCTCTCTTCCAATTTTGTGAAAAATTTCATAAATACATCCTAGGTAATCTAGGACTACTTTTATAAACTTGTCTAATGGTGTATGTTCCCTCTAGCTAATGTTTAAATTAAAATAGCAAAAAATGTATAGCTTATAGCATCTGGGGAAAAACTGCATTTCTTTCTTAAAATTAAACTCGTTAACCAAATATTGAATATCACAGATATAAACAATAAAATCTGACTTTGTGAAAACAAACAAATATCTGAAATTATCAAAATTGTTCTCGAAAATCACGTTCTTTGACTCTAAACAGTAAATTAACCATTAGAATCTGGATGAACCTATACTTTAGGTGGAAATAATCTTACTCATGTTAAATTATCTATGTCAGTAACCATTTCTACCAAATATTCAGTGCAGATAAACATGCAAGTTATACCAACATGCATAAACATCTGTACCAATTCCAACTGTAAGTAGGAACTCACTCTATGATGACATGGTATAAAATAATTCAACAAGTACTCCTCACTGAATAATTATTACAGTTCATAAATTTGCCTATGCTAGAGAATTAGCAAAAGCATATGACATATTTGCATGTTTTTTCCAAGGATGCCGACTAAATTAATACAGGACACTTTCTTTTTTGGGTGAATTGTACCACTATATTAATAGTAAAAAAAAAACCCATCAAGAAAACATTTTTAAGCACAATGAAAGGTAAAATCTTTATAGGTCATAGCCAGCTGTAGATACTAGATCTGATAATGGTAATTGTGTTACCAAAATTATTTGACTACAATCAATATTAAAGATTTTATATTTCATTGTGTGAAAAATTTTTTTTTTATTTTTAACTCTTAGTAAGAAGAAAATCTTTACAAAATATATATTACTTATGTCTGAGTAAGGACATTATTCATTATGAAAGGTGGAATCAATTAACAGTTGATTCAAATCCAACAATATGCTTCTTTCTTTGACTTGAAGTTGATTTACTTATTTCTGTGCAGTAGTTTTTCAGTATATTTCATTGTTCTGATAGCACAATAATTGAATGTGATCTGTTTTAGTCTAGATTAGCAGTATTTCTTTTTTGTTGCAACTTTCTTTGGGTGAATAGAGTATTAACCAATGTTTGAAATAATAGTAAAAGGTAAAAGTTTCTACTGTTGGTTTAGAAACTTGGTACAGAAGATCAGAGAATTAGGACTAAAAATCATTGATCCACGACTTATATTGCTTTAAATAGATAAAAGAACAAAATGGAAGGGGGATAACAAATATTGACTATGGTTGTGGTTGTCACATTTTTGTTTTGTAATTATAAAATGACATTTAACATTCTTCAGAAAATCATACTTGAAGTTACACTCAATAACATGTAAATGTTTTATACCATTATTTAACCCAGAAAGTTGTCTATTAAAATAATGCTGTTTATTAATATATCAAATACATGGATATGTACAATATAAATGTAGGACAATTAGATGATAGTTATGACATTTTAATATTTGTTTAATGCAAATGCATACTTTAATATTCTTCAAACTTGCACACACATTATACGAGTCATTCATATTATCAATGGCATGATTATGATTGGTACAATTATTTTAGAACGAAACCTAAGATTGAAAATTTCACAGCTAAAATATTAAAGTATATGCTGATAGAAATTACATGTAGCTTTGTGAAACATATTCTATACATATTTGGTCGTGCATATTCAGGTAGTCGTTCTTTACAAAACTTTTTTATAGTACTAACTAATATTCTTACATGATGAACTGTCTTAAACTTATATTAATCATAGCTTCAGGCCAGGTTATATTACATACCATGGTTACCATTTCCTAGATCTTATACTTACTTGGCATTTCATTTCAACAGTTTCTTTCTAGGGTGTGTGATTCATACCGAAGTGAAATGTGGTATAGTATTTTATATAAAACAGTATGGATTGGGTTCAATCTTTCATTTGAAATGAATAGAAGAAATTGTTGCAGTAAGAGGTGATCGTGGATTATAAAATAATACAAGTTATCTTCCTATACTGAAAATGTATTTCCAATAGGTACTTGCATCTAAATGTATTGCTGTTCTTGTTCAGTGTTACCCTCCATATGCAAAATGTATTTGTATGCTACATGTCTTGAACTCCCACATGCCCAACAATCAATTATCAACGTAGTTCAACTACATCTCCCTTTGAGGTGGATTCCTCTACATGATGAGGGGATCTCCCAGAGAAGGTTCTGCACTTTTAGTTTATCTCCTCAGGGATTTAAACGTGCACCCACGTTTGCCATGCACTGCAACCGATGAAGGAGAGGAAAGGATCCCTGTGGTTGAGGGGTACAACTCCAACATGCCACTTTGGGCTTGAATTCCTGTAGAGAGGTGGCTCCCACAAGGTCAGTCAACTAGTCTGCTTGGGTTAGGGTCAACTGAGTACCAGTGTTGGATGTTGTGGATTGTGGACATTGTCTGATACTGATATTCAGGTATAGTGCTCATGAAACCATGGTGTTGCTGCAGTGTTCTTGTTTGGCACTGTAGTGAGTCTTCTCAGAAACCTCCATGGCAGATGGGGTCAGTGGGCAAAGAAATGTAGCATCTTTATTATGGATACCCTGTTTATGAAAAAAATTTTAAAAACGAGTATAGGAAAATGGCCACATATGGAAAACTTTGCTGTACAGTCAACATTACAGCCAGATTCTGTACCTTGCTTTTTAATTATTCATTATTTATTGGAGAAATCTTCGGGACATATGTTCCCTTGTTTATTCAAAAGGGATAAGAGGGGCTTGCTGATTTTCCTAAGTCAATATAGAAGTTGTGCTCTGGAGACATTTTAGTGGAAACATCTTTGCTACAACATACCAAACTCCTCTTGAAATCAAAGACCATTAGGAGATACATCCATTGAGGTTATTCCCCATATAACTTTGAATTCTTCCAGGGGAGGTATAGTTGAAGGATTTAAGGAACATTCGTGTGTCAGAGATCCTTGCTGGTTTCTCCAGCTATGGCATTTCTGCAATGTGCCAAATCTCCACTCAGAAAGAGGGAATTATGGTACATAATAACGTTCTGATACTGACGTTCACATAACCACATCCTCCTGCCACTGTTAAAGCAGGTTATCTGAACTGTAAAGTGCGGCCATAGATTTCCAACCCTCTCGGATGTTTTCAGTGTGAACAGTTTTTTCACTCAAAAACATCTTGTTGTAGTTCTTTAACATGTGCTAGTTGTGGTGGCAAAGAGAACAATGCATACCAATGTAAACTAGAACCACATTGTGTTAACTGTAGTGGTCCACATCCATCTTACTCTATTTCTTCCCCTAAATAGGTGGAGGGGAAAGAAGTGCAATACTTGAAGACTATAAATAATCTCTAACCAAAAGGTTTGGAAATTATTGTCCCCAACTCCATCTTGGACATGTGCTGCTGCACTCCATTCCACTGCCACAATGGGAATGCACACAGACCTCTTCATGCCTTCAGCAGATTCATTTACAAAACATCTGACCAATCTTTTGTCCTCCATGATAAAAGAGTCAGTAAATCTACATCTACTTCTATCTCTGTTCCTGTCGCTCCTTCCAGTGACTGCCTGCTCCACTTCCTTTGGGTTTGGGTGTTTTCTTGGGTCCATTTTCTTCTCCAGTCCCAAGAAGTAAAATGACCAATCGTTCATGCCCTCAGTCACTGTAATCTTTGTCCATAGACAGAGATCTGCCTACTCTACACAAGGTAGGATCCATGGAAACAAACATGGTCAAAAACAGAAGGGATCCATGTGAATAAGAATGGCCATTCTGATCCCATGGAACTGTTGGGGTTTTCAATTAAATATAGCTGACATTAAGGATTTGATTCATTCTCACCATCCCATGTCTCTCCTTACAGGAAACATTACTCAAACCTGCTGATACAGTTGTCCTTCAGTAGTTTTCTTTGTACAGAATTGACAGGTTGTGTGATGGATAAGTGCATGGTAGGGTAGCAGAGCTGGTTGATTAGCATATGCCCACAGTTTTTGCCACTTTGATACACACTTGGAGACTGTAGCCATCCATGCTTCATTGGGTCTTATCATCACCATGCGTTCTCTCTGCCCAACTCCTAAAGACACCTATGACCAGTCAGACCTTGATGCCCTCAATGAGCTGTTACTGTCTCCTGTTTTAATCTTGAGAGATTTCAATGAACATAATCCCCTCTGGGGTGGTGCTGATGTTGATGGGAGGGGTCATTCCATAGAGCATATGCTCTTGGATCACAACATATCTCTTCAATACTGGTTCTTATGCTTGTTTTTGTGCACCTACTCAATCTTTTACTGCTATTGGTCTTTTTATTTACTCTCCTTCACTTTTCTTGGAGGGTTGACAATAACCCATGGGATAGTGATCATTTTCTTGTCATTTTGAGAGACTTTGTTTGTTTTTGAATTTTGCACAAAGCTACTTGAGGGCTATCTGTGCTAGCCATCCCTAATTTAGCAGTGTAAGACTAGAGGGAAGGCAGCTAGTCATCACCACTCACCGCCAACTCTTGGGCTACTCTTTTACCAATGAATAGTGGGATTGACCATCACATTATAATGTCCCCACTGCTAAAAGGGCGAGCATGTTTGGCACAACGTGGATGCGAACCCGCAACCCTTGGATTACGAGTTGCACACCTTAATGCATATTGAGAGAGACTGACCATGGTTAATGCCACCTGGTCCATGTGCCTCGATGGAAGTTGGTCCAGGCCAACTGGCCCTCTTTCACTGCTCTCTCAGAACTTGATCCTGCCATCATCTCTAAACCATCAATAGACAACTGCATGGCAACAGTGACTGACTGTATTGTCCAGGCAGCTGCTCAGTGTATTTCTAAAACCTTAACACGTTTCCAAGAGTATTCTTATTCTTGGTGGAATTCTGCCTGCCATAGGGCAAGAAATGCTCAAAAATGGATTTGAGATACCTTTTGTAGGTATCCCACACTTTTAAACGTGATTACATTTTAGTGGGCCCATGCACATGCTCAGCAAGTTAGATGTCAAAGCAAGAAGGAATATTGGATTAAATACACCCTTACCATCCAATTGCCTTGACAAGTTGTCTCTGTGAGATCTTAGAGAGGATGGTTGATGGTCATCTTGTTTGGTCCATCAAATCAAACAACCTCCTCTCACTCACTCAGTGTGGGTTTTGATGACAATGCTCCACCACAGACCACCTGATTTGACTTGAAATGTTAATAGGGAAGCCTTTCTCAAGCAACATCCTGTTTCTGTATTTTCTGGCCTTGAGAAAGTGTGTGATATAAAGTGGAGATATGGTATCTTGCAACACCTCCATTGTATAGACTGTGTGGCCATTTATCCATTTTTATTAATATTTTTAATGAACCAGAGTTTCAAGTCTATGAGGGTTCAACACATTTCTGTTCTTTTCTACAGGAACTTGGAGTCCCTCAGAGCTGTGTCTTGAGTGTTAAACTTTTCATTATAAAGATAAATGTCATCACTGGACATCTCCCCCCGACAGTTGCAAAGGGTCTCTGTCAGCTGTTTCCATATTTCGTGTCAGTAGTCGAGCATGATGTTTGTTGAATAGCAGCTACAGACTGTGCTCTCTCAATCACTTGCTGAAGTGGACCACAGCAAATGGTTTTACCTTTTTTGGCTCCAAAACCATTTGCATTCACTTCTGCCACCAACAATATATTCACCCAGATCCCAAGCTCCTTCTCAGAGAAGTTGAGCTTCCCATCGTTCCTGACTCAAAAGTTCTTGGGGCTTATCTTTGACCATAAGCTGACCTTTATACTATGCATCAAGCAACTATGTGTCAAGTGTACAATGGTACTGAACATCTTCTGTGTCCATTGTTCCACCTCTTGAAGAGTGGATCAAAGTTCTGTGCTAAAAATCTAATGTGCCCTTACCTGATCAAAATTGAATAATGGGTCTCTGGTCTATGGTTCTGCCAGGAATTCAACCTTGAAGATGTTAGACCCTGTTCACAACCATGGGCTTTGGTCCTGCAGTGGAGACTTCCATACTTCTCCAATCCAGAGATCTAGTATTTGTACATGGAGTCCCATGAACCCCTTCATCATTTGCATCTGTCTTTAATGTATGCTTCAAAATTTCAATCCTTACCACAGTAAGGATTGTATTTTCTTTCATCAAGGGGCCATGCTCTTTCAGAATAGATGGTCTGCCATTTTTCTTTTAACTTTTGTATCCAGGTGCAGTTAGATAAATTGGGTCTGTCCTTTGATAACATAGCTGTATCCACTGATCAACCCATCCAAGTGTGGCTTATTCCCATCTCCAAATGTGATCTTTCTTTGAGTCTTCTGAAAAAGGTGAATACTCCCATTTGGAAATATCGCCTTCTATTTCCCAAGCATCCTTTGAACCATTCTTCCATTTTCATATATATGGATGGTTCAAAATTGGATGACTCTGTGGGCTTTGCCATGGTTTGTTGTGATTCATTTGTTGCACACAATTTTTGTATTCACTTCTGAATTGTTTGCCATTTATCTTGCCATAGATCACACAGAAACTATGCAGTACATGAACTGTATTATTTATATTGACTCACTTAGCTCTCTGTTAGCCCTGGAATCATTTTGATAGTTCACTCTGTTCTTGTCAATATTCAAAGCCGACTGGCCCATTACTCTCTATCATCTACTTCTATTCAGTCCTTCTGGATACCAGGCCATGTCAGTATTTGCAAGAACAAGCTCACTAACATTGTAGCTAAGTTTGTCTGCTCTGGTACTATCACTACCATGCCTCTCCCATACATGGGCTACGATCTTGTATTCAAGGCTCAGCTCTATGCCAGTTGGCAGGCAAATTGGAGTGAGCAACATGATAATGAGCATTTACAGATCAAACCTTCACTTGTTCTTAGGCCATCTTGCTTTTGTAAGGATCATAGGAAGATGTTTTTTATGGGAAGGCTACACATTGGTCACTGTTTTTTAATTCATCACTTTCCTTTATCTTGTACTAATGCACTAGTGTATGGTTGTGTGACACTCAGATCATAATACCTCACATTTTAGTGTTATGTCGGTGTTACAGTGGAGAGCAACAGCACCATTTCAAACAAATGTTTACCATGGGTTCACCCTTGATGTTGGACAGTATCATTGGTATTGATGACACTGTCCACCTCAGTTGTGTTTTTAAATTTTTAAGGGCCATTTGTCTTTTTACCTCTATTTAAGATTTTAATTTTAAAATTGGACTGTGTTTCATTTTGGCACAATTCCCTTTTACATATTTCAATGATTTCACTTTTTTACCCTTTTATCAATTGTTTGGTGCAGATAGCTTAATTGCTTTCTGCCAATAAGCGCTAAACAACCAACCAGTCAACTACATCTCATCATGTGATAATTCTCCACCAACAGGAATACAACAATCATCCTTCTGGTGTATGTGACCCAAACTGTCACTTTGATATTATGTAGACAAGAAAAGCACTGGTTTTCAGTAGGGAGGAAAGGTGGGAAGTGTGAGAGAAAGTTAGCACCTATAAAAAACCTATTTCTAGTGTAGGAAAATAATTAATTTCAATATGGTACATTAGCTTTACAAATGCACACACACACACACATATAGCTAGAATCCCACACTTTGTTCTATAATTTTTAACCATTATGATTTTGATAGGTTAAAAAAATGAAATAAAAATTGTAATAATCTTTATTAGTGAAAAAGAATTTGAATTAACATCACTAACAATCATAAGACAGCATACAAAAATGTTGAATTGTTTTTTTATAGAAAAATATTCTAGTATTCTTAGAAATGTTGGACAGATTAAAATAGTTTTATCATAAGTTTTTGCCACATTTTTTAGCTAAAAATTATACTGTATCAAACATTTCAGAATAAATTTAGTGAAATAACAGACACTGCTTTTTTTTAAATTATTCAACTCCCTTTTTTAAATCTTAAATTAGGTTTAGTATTATTATCTGTAAAGGACAATAGCCTTTTTATAAGATTATGTGGGACTTCTTAACTGTGTTTATTACATGAGAGTAATTTACATATATTTATAATTTCTCAGAAATTGTATAAGAAATTCATATTAATCATTAAATCCATTTGGTACATGAGGTCAGACAACTCAGTTTTTACTAAATACTTTTGTACATTGTAGGTATAAGCATCATTTAAATGAAATAATGATTGGTTCTGATTGATGTTTTGACTCTCCAGTATCAAATATTAGGATTTTGTTATTTGATGGAATGCTTCAGTCACTACGTGAATCACTTAAAGTCATTAGTATCATCTTAATTTTATAGAAATTATTTTATCCAATTACTTCTGAAATTATTAAAAACCAGATTATTTAATTGTTTTTCACAATATTGCAAAGACTCATTACTGTTTTTTTTCCAAAACATGTGTAAGAACAATGCATTTAATAGTAGTAAAGAATTATTCCAAAGATCCAGACAAAGATTCCTTACTCCATACTTGTGGAAGGTGGCACTGAAAATTCTTCTTATTTTTTGGCAATAAAATAGGTAAATACTTACCTTCATTAGTGAATTTCTTGGATAGCTTTGATGCGTTGTTTCTGAATTACGAACTACATGATTTCAGTGTGAAAAGTTTTATTTTCTTTGTTTTTAACTGTATCAATATTAATTGCTTAATGAAACAAATTTAAGTACATTAAAATAACTTGAAATCATTTAACTTGTGAAGTTAAGTTTTTTTAAGTTGCATGAATCATACAAATAATTTTAATATTTTTTTCTTATTATAGGGATAAAAAACTGGAAGATAATAAAATTTATTTTAGACCTGTATGCAGTGTTTATGTTATACTGCTCTAATACAGATTTTGTGTGCGCAGAAGATCTTTCAAGATCAGGAAAACATTATGGCTTAATCACTTTTGTACACTATTATTCACATAAATTACTTAACATATGAAAATGTTTCTGTGATCATGGTAATGCTTTTATTAAAAAACATTCATTCTATAAAATATTTGTTCAAATTGTTTTTAAAAATATGAAGGAATTCTGTAGTAGTTTCAAATAAAGAGCCTTACTAGCAAGCACTAAAGGGTTAATCCTTCAAATCAGGAAGTAAATCTCTTCCTGGAATGTGTCAGGTTGAAATTCAAGGAGAGGAAATATACTGAACTAATTATTATAAATAAATATATTTCTCTAATTAATAGTCAACCATACTGAAATTAGGCCTGAAGAGGGGCCTTGTTTACGAGAGAAGTTTATAGTAGTACAAATTGTTAAAAGTGCCTTACTACTGATTACCTGGTGAGTTCTTAGATATAAATCCAAAGAAAACATGTAGTGAAAAAAAATCAATCTTTGTTTGAGCAAGTGTCATAATCAAAGCACAAACATTGTTATAAAAAAACAAAATCTTTTTTGTACAATTTGTAAACTCAGTGTTCCACAATTTTGTTGTATTTTTCAGGTGATTGTTTTAGAAACAAGTCAGTATATATCATTTTAAAGTTTAAAAAGAAAATTGGTTAAATAGTTACATATAAAAATGTGTTTAACTAAAAGCTTCAGAATCAATCTACTAGTACAAAACATTTGCAAAGACATTTATATTAAACATTTTGATGTACAATATCATACAGTGATTAAACTTTTTACTATTCAGTTAAAGTCACTTATTCACTCTTCAGTTATAAACAAAGTACAACATAGTGAGCGTTTCTAGCCTTTCCAAATGAAAACTATCATTATAACTACCAAGTTTGAGACAAAGAAGATGTAGAGAACCAGCAGGTTTTCTTTGAAATCATGTTCCTGTAATTATAGAATTACATCAAATTTAAACTCTCATGTTACATATATATTGACAATAGAAAACTAGTTTAACCTCAGCATGGCAGCCCAGAGGGTGGTTACCAGAGGAAATTTTACTCAAGGCCCCCAATTCAAAGGTTCCCTTCCCATACGCAATATACTAACTATTGTTTGATATAAACTAGAAGAAGTTCAATGGCATTTGTCCAAGCTTAATGCTTATGTGAAAGATCATGATGATAAACTGATAAGCATTACTGAGGATTTTCAAAACACTTTCATATAATATAGGTATGAGGCCCTGTTAACACACATGAGATTAGCTGTTCTTTGTACAGTGTAATTATAATATAATATCAAATAGAGCATACAATAAATAGTAATCCTACAAATCATAGTGTGGATTTTTATGATTGCTTTAGAACATTGTCTATATTAAGAAACAAACTGTATTAATGAATTCACCTGAAAATCTTTATCTTCAACTTCTTTCTCTGTATAAAACAAAACAACAAAAATAATAGGAATTATGCACTTAATATGAACAAAAATATTTTACACAATAAATATTTATTGCTGTTATTCACTACTAGAGTGTGTAAAAAGTAATTGAACATAACAGGTGGTTTTATCTTCTTGTTGAACACATTTTTTTTTCTTTTTTTACTTAGCATACGCCTTTCAAAAGTTATCCAAGTAACTTTGGTTTAAACTGTAAGAAGAAGATATCACACTTAGAGTTATTTTGAAATTTATAAAAAAAAATAGCATACTAATCAAATTATTTATAGAGAGATGTGCTTGATACTGATAACTTAGATTTTTAATGTGATACACAATAAACTCCAGTGTAAACTCTGATGATTAATATTATAAAGAGCTCTTACTTTTATACATAATATAGTTGCTGATCAGCATAATAATGTCATAAGTTGCAAAGACTGCTTCTACACCTACTAGAACCCACAAGAATGTGTCTTTCTAGACTTTGCAGCTGTAAGTTGTGATGCAAAGAATATTATGACAACTAGAACAAGAAAAAGAAAAAACTTAAACACAACGTATTTTATCTGTTACTTATGACACTTTAATACACATATAACTCAGCATGAGTTGTATAATATAAATATCATAACTTGCCTGCTATAATATACAAAGAATAGTAACAGTTTGATGTGACAAGTTGAAAACTGGTTTTCTGCTAGAATTTGGCTCTGAAGAAAGCCATGAATGGCTGAAAAATACCATGAAAGCCCAATTTATGTAATTTTTAGTCATTAGATTGGTGTTTGACTACAGCTCGATGATTTAAAAAAGTTATTTTATTAACTGAAATATATAATTTAAATTTTTACTTACCAAAGTTTGTTTCTAGCAGTCTTGGAGATTATGTAATTGATAATTAGTTATTTCACTCCTTTTTTTGTGTGGTTTATAAACATGCAATACATTTCTACCTTCTTGATTGATCTAAGTAAATATAACAGTACTGTCTATCATATATCCATGTAATTACTTTGCAGAGTGTGGACGAATTTTCACCAAAATGTGATACAAGTTGGGCTTTGTGGGGTTATATAAAAATTTTTTTTAGTTTTGCATTTTGCAAATTTTGATGAGTGTTTTTGCATTTTTTACCACTATTTTATCCCTCTGAATGGATTTTCACCTAATCTGCTATGGAGGTTCATTTGGCCTGTAGGGAGATACCTACAAACTTGCAGTTTCATATTTTTGTGGATATGTTTGCTTTTTTTATTGTTGTTCTAAGATAACTTCTATCCAAGGGACAGGTACTTCAGTAAGTTTAGTAATATTCTTAATTTATCATTTATTCCATGCATTGCAAGTTTCACATAACATATGGCTGTAATGCTGCATATTGTACAAGAATGTAGACACTACTATTCTTTAGTGACAGTTCGGATGGTATCTTGAGGTAATAAGATTGAATGAAAATGATGAATCACATGAGTAGTACGAATTGAACTGAGTCAATCTGCTGTTACCTAGAAAGCAAAGAACACTGAAGCTAAACAGACTGATAGATGATTTATGGCCTGATGAGTTGAAGATACCACATCTTGCAGGCATGACCATCCTGTGTCAGTAAGGCATTAATCCATTCATTTTAAAATAATATATTAAAACAAGTGAAATATGAATACCAATAACCACTAACTGTTGGTTACCACAATTGTTTCCAGAACTTTAAATAACTTTCTTTTCTGTCAAAGTCCACAAAGGTTGAGTTAGTTTAGAATATTATTGAGGAGACAAATTATTCTTTCTGCTGTGTTACTAAAATACAATCTGTGACAATTTCACTTTAAAAATCATCACTATAATCTCTTTACAGCTAAACTTATAATCATGCAGTCTGTATCTACCTATCTAACTCAAACTGCATTTTGGACACATTTATAACCCAACCAAGGCCTAGAATGTTTCATACACTACATAATATTATGATGCAATAATAACTAAATTAAAACAAGAAGAAAAACTTGGGAGGTTCTTATAACATAATGCAATAATACAACAATTATCCATTCATAACAGTTGAACTACACAATATATGATTTGTAAACTGTTACGTAAACAAATGTATAATAAGTTATTGCTTCTAAAAACAAATTATTTAACTCTTGCACTATACTCAAACCATCTCAATCATAACACTCACATAAACTCAAACAGTTGGATGCATGTAAAATATTTCAAGTCCAACCTGGTTGTAGATTAGGAGGAAAGTTACAATTAAATTTAAGTTATTAGGTACAGGTTAAAATGTAAGAATTCAATTTTTATTCCATGACTGTAGGTTCCCCAGTGCCACAGCAGTATGTCTGAAGATTTACAATGCTATAAACTGAGTTTTGATATCTGTGGTGGGTAGAGCACAGATAGCCCATTGTGTAGCTTTGTGCTTAAAACTATAAAAAAATGAATAAACCCTGGCTATAGGTCAGTGTATATGATTAAAAGTCTCCTCATCAACAATGAATATTTAACATTATATTCTAATATGTTTATGAAATAACTTTATGTAGTATTAAAATTTATACCTGTATAAGAGCCAGACCAACAGCTACACATCCCAAGATAGGGTGAGGATTACCATCAACCTGTAAAAAATAAAGAAAATATTTATACAACTTTATGAAAGCACCATCTTGTGTGGCAGTTATTTAATATTAACATATAACACAAAAAGAAAATACTCTATAACCTGAACACTTTCAAAAGCACTCAAGTTATATGATGATATATTTTGATGTAATTAGTTTAGATAAAGCTGCGTGTTTTTTTCTACCACCATGAACATATGTTTTAAGAATAACAATGGACAAATTGGTCTATCTAAAGTGTCCCATCCATTAAACTAAACTTTAAAATACAAATATAACACTCAAATCCAATGCTCATCATTCAAGTATTTATCAAATATTCCATTTAAGCTTTAAATTTACTACATCCATCACATCTTAAACAAATCAGTTCCAAAGGCCAACCACCCTGTCAAAAAAGTAAAACTGTCTTCAGTGAAGACATTTATACATATATCATAATTCTACCATTTGCACAATTTATCATAAAAAAAGTATTATGCATCAACAGTGTCAATTTTCTTAAACTTGCATACCTCAATCACAGTATCATTCATTCTCAATCATTCTCCAGTATCATCCTCTGAACCTTTTCCAACAATCCAGCATCCTTGTTAAGGTAAGTACAACCTAATACTGAATGCAGTACTTCATATGTTACCCCTCGGTGTGGATTCCTGTACATGGTGAGAGGACCTCCCAGGGAAGGTTCTATTCTTTCAGTTTACCTTCTCAGGAATCTAAACATCCACCCATGTGTGGTGACTTGTGAAGGGGAGGAGAGGATCCTGGTGGTTCAGGGGTCCAACCCAAGCACACTACTTTGGCCTTGAATTCGTGTAGACAGGCAGCCTTGGGGTGGATCCCCTTAGGTCAATCAGCTGGTCGAGTTGGGCTAGGGTCAACCAAGTACTAGTGTCGGATGTTCTCAACAGGTGTTATGGACATTGTGTCTGATGCTGGTGTTTAGGTATAGTGCTCAAGAAACCCTAGCATTGCGGCAGTGCCCTTATTTGGCATCGTAGTGGTAGGGCTCCATGGTAGGGTGAGGTCAGTGGGCACTGAAATATTCCTTTTTTATTATGGATTCTCCAAATAAAAACTTAAATACAATAGTGAAAAAAACAGTCCATAAGTATATGACCACATTTTGAAGATTCTGAGCAGCAATCTTAAACATCTGTAACACCTGTTGCACCTCATTTTCTTATACTACTTTATCTTTCAGACAAATCTTTAGGGCAGATGTCTCCCTTTCTCATTCAGAAGGGATTAGAGGGACTTGCTGGCTCTCCAAAGTCAGTAAAGAAGCTTTGATCTGGTGACAAATTGGTGGAAACATCCACATCTCAACACAGTGAACTCCTCTTACATTCAAAGGCAATTGGAGATAAACCTATTGAGGTTGCACCTCATGCTACTTTGAATTCATTATGGGGAGTTACTGTTGAGAGGGATTTGAATAATGACCCAGAGTCAGGGATTTTCACTGTTTTCTCCACCCAAGGAGTTTCTGCAGTGAGGCGTCTCTTCACACACAAAGATGGAATTACGATGCTGACCAATGTCCTCATTCTGACATTTACATCACCATCATGGCAGGTATTCCAAATTGCATGGTATGGCCATACATTCCAAACTCTCTCAAATGTTTCCAGTGCCAGCAGTTTGGTCACTCGAAGACTTCATGTTTGTGGTTCCTGGATGTCTGCTCATATCGGTAGCAAGGACCATGATGCCTACAAGTGTGAAACAGACCCTCACTGCATCAATTGCAATGGCTTTCACCCATCCTACTTTCATTCGTGCCCTAAATTGTTGGAAGAAAAAAAAGGCACAGCTTTTGAAAATGATTCAAAACATTACTTACTCTAAGGCTTGAAATTTGCTGTCCACCACTTCATCTCAGATGTATGCTGCTACACTTCATTCCACTACTACAGTAGGAGTGCAGATGGATCTCTCTGTGCCTCCAAAAGAATAATTCTCAAACCAGATGAAAAGTCTTTTGACCTCCATGGTTAAAAAAGATGATGAATCAATTTCAACACCCATCTCTGTCCCTTAAATACATTCCAACAAATCTCAAGATCCACTTCCTTTGGTTCTGGGTATGGGCATTTCCTCTGATACATCTACTCCTGCCCCAAGATGCAAAAGGATAATTTGTTTGCATCCTCAGTTGCTAGAATCCTCTTCCAACAGCAAAGACCTGCCCAGTCAACCCAGGGCAGGATCCATGGAGGTTGACAGACCTCCCTCGAATAAAGACAACAGAGAAAAAAAGACCTGCCCAATTCACTTACACATAAATAAAAATTGCCACCTTGATACAATGGAACTGTCGATGTTTACGTTCTAATCTGAATGACATCAAAACACTGATTGCTTCCTACCATCCTGTATGTCTTTCCTGAAACCTACTGATACAGTCACTTTTTGGCAGTTTTCTTTGTATAGAAATGACAGGCTGTGTGATGGATGAGTGCATGGAGGGGTGGTACTATTGGTTGATTAGCATGTGCCCAACCTGTCTTTACCACTCGACACATCCTTGGAGGCCATAGCCATCCGTGTTTCCTTGGGTCCTACCATCACTGTTTGTTCTACCTGTCACCTGGAGAGACCAATGATCAATCAGACCTTCATGCTCTCATTGAACAGTTGCCATCTTCCCCTTTTATCCTGGGGGACTTTAATGGACATCAAACCCTCTGGAGAAGTGCTGATATTGATGGGAGGGGTTGTTCCGTAGAGTGTATGCTTTCTGATTACAACTCTTTTCAGTAGCAGTTCTTATACTTATTTTCATGCACCTAATCAGTCCTCTACTGCTGTTGATCTCTCACTTTGCTCTCCTTCATTGTTCTCCCACTGTTCATGGAGGGTTGACAATAATCCATGAGGCAGTGATCATTATCCTGAAATTTTGAGAGAGGCTGGCTGTGGTTGATGCCACCTGACTCGCATGTCCTGGTGGAAGCTGGATCAAGCAAACTGGCCCTCTTTCACTGCTTTTGCAGCACTTGATTCTGCCATTATCTGTAAGCCATCAATAGATGACTGTGTGATAGCAGTAACTGACTGTATTATACAAGCAGCTGCTCAGTGTATTCCTGAAACCTAGATATGTTTTCCATGATATCCTCATTGCTTTGATGAGGTGTCCCTGTAAGACTTTAGAGAGGATGGTTAATACTTGTCTTATTTGGTTCCTTGAATCTAACAACCTTCTCTCACAAACCCAGTGTTGGTTCCAACAACAGCGCTCCACCTTGTATCAATATTCTTTATATTGAGAAGGCTTATGATTAAACATGGAGGTATGGAATTTTGCAAGACCTCCATATAAATGGATTATGTGGCCATTTGCCCATTTTTATTAAACATTTTTAATGGACAGGAGATTACAATGTTGTATGGGTTCATTACTTTCCCATTCTTTTTTACAGGACCTTGGAGTCCCTCAGGGCTGTGTTTTGAGTGCCACATTTGTCAGTATAAAGATTAATTTTATGACTGAACAACTCCCTCTTACTGTTGCAAATGGGCTCTATGTCAACGACTTTCACATCTCATGTAAGTTGTCAAACATGAGGTATATTGAGCAGCACCTACAGACTGCCCTCAATCATTTAATGAAGTGGACCACAGCAAATGGATTTAACTTCTTTCGCTTTCTAAAACTGTTTGCATGGATGTTTGCTACCAACAGGGTATGCACCCCAATCCTGAATTCCATATCAGTGAAGTTGTGCTGCCTGTGATTCCATAAGACAATGTTCTTGGGGCTTATCTTTGACTGTAAGCTGACCTTTATACCACACATCAAGCAGCTACGGATCAAATGTACAAAAGCACTGAATATCTTCCGTGTCCTCTCTTCCACCATTTGGGGAGCATATCAGTGTTCTGTGCTAAAGATATGTTGTGCTCTTATTCATTTGAAACATGACTATGGATCACTGGTCTATGGCTCTGCCTGACCCTCGACCTTAAAGTTGCTGAACCCCATTTATCATCAAGGACTTCAGCTCTTTGCTGGAGCTTTCTGCACTTCCCCAGTTCAAAGCTTATACATAGTCTCATGAACCTTCTTTGCACCACTGCTGTTTGTCACTATTTTTACTACATGCTTCAAAACTTCATTCCTTACCAAAGCATCCCACCTGGGATTGTGTTTTACTTCCTCGATGGGCCATACTTTTTCAGAACAGACAATCTGCCATTGCTCCTTTTGGCCATCATATCCAGGTGCTGTTGGATGAATTGGGTCTGTCCTTGGTACCCACTGGTCAGGCCATCCCACCATGGCTTCTTACAGTCCCCAAATGTGACCTGTCTTTAAGTCATCTGAGAAAAAGCAGACATTCCCAATTGGAAATACTGTTTGTTATTTGCTGAACATCTTTCAAACCATCCTTCCATACCTATTTATACAGAAGGTTAGAAATCAGATGACTGTGTGGGCTCTGCCATGGGTTTTTGTGGTTGGGTGGCTGTGCACAGAATCCCCTTTACAGCTTCTGTGTTCACTGCTGAACTGTATGCCTTTTCTCTTGCCCTGGATCACATAGATGCTAAGCAGTACTCAAACTGCCCTATTTATACTGACTCACTTAGTCATCCTGGCAAGTTATAATGATCAGAATTATGTTACAAGTCTTTTAAAACTTTTATTACTTTACCTTCTGAAAATGGCCATTACATTAAATAACTTGAAACCAGGACTGAATAAGGTAACTTCTGGTGACTAACGCTGATTTTTGAACTTACCCATTAGTCATCCTTGTGAGTTATGGTAATAACAATTATGCAGCAGAAAGTCCTTTACAACTTGTATTACTGTAGTTTTTCTCTTATTGCTGTAGACTAGATGTAAAAATTGGATTTAATGTTATTTATGTTTTTATTCATTAGTTTCATCTGGTGACCTGTAAGAAATTTCAACTAAAAGCCTTCTCCTATTGTAAATTTAACAGAAACACAAATAGATTCAACCTTCTTTCCGGACATTGATGATTTGGATATACAAGTATTAAAAGCAACAGAAAACTCTCAACTTCATCACGCATGAGTAGTGCACAAGAAGTTAAAAATTAAATACTGTAAGGTGAATATTTTAGAAATTTTAATGAAGTTACATACATACATTTTTTTCTTATGACGTTCAAAAGGTTAACACTAACACCTTCCTTTCTTCTGCTTATCTCTCTGTGTGTGTGTGTATACTGATCTCCTTGTGACACCCTGCATTTATGGTTTGATTTGAATGGCATTACTACAAGAAAAGGATTCTAACCAGTCAAGCACTACTTAAAGTAACCACAATTGTATTTCATCCACTGTATCAGCACTTGACAGAAAGAGGGAAAACAAGATAATAATACAGAGATTGAAATCAGTCAAGCTATGGGTCAGTGGGACCATGAAAGGTGTAGAAATTTATGCCCACTGGATAACATCAATATAATTGAGTGTATTTATATAGATGGCATTACTTAAAGCACATTGAAGTGTGGCAGCAGGATGTGGAGGAAAAGTCAGTACAAATCAACAAAACCAAAATCAGAGAATGGGCATACACACGAGGCATAATGTAATCATAGCAAGTGTTGCCTCAGTTGGGAAAGAAGAGAATGTATGGACAGGAGCTTTATAGAGAGATACATGTCTAGTATTTGAATGATAAGTGACCAAACCTGAGTAATGTAAATCATTCAGAGCAGGAGAAGGATATAAAAACTGATGAAGGATGTAGTCTGAGAGAACAGGGAAAGATGAAATAGAAATCCTGTGGTCAACGGGAAGATTGGATGAAAGACCATGGAAGTGAAGTGAATATAAAAGTATGTGTGTGGAAATGGTAGTTTCTACTTCAATCAAGTTGAACTTTTCCTGAAAAAAACTGAGAGGAAACTATTGGGGGGAGAAAAGCCTGTGCAAAAAATACCAAGTAAATAACATCAGTAAAAGTAATAGTATTAATATTATCATATTTACATTAGATACCTGGCAATTATCACATTGTATTTTATAAATAATGTTGGTGTGGTGTTTGTCAGTATAGTTTTTAGATAGTATAATCCTTAGTTTTGTGCCTGGCTTTTGAATAAATTTGGTATTAACTGGAATGTTATATTTTGTTACTAGTTTTTGCCAGATGTTGGCTATTTTTCTGCTGATGTCAGGAATATATGATATGCAGCAGTATATGTTTTCATGATTTTTTGATTCGTGAGATATATTTACTTTTGTTGATTGATTTTGCTTTCTGACTAGGTGTGTGTGCGTATAATGTTTTCTACAGTTTGTGGAGGAAACTTATTGATGTTGATGGAGTATTGTTTTATTTTAATTCATCGTTAATTTTATCTGGTGAGCAAAGTTTTATGGCTGTGTTTATTTGGTTTCCTAGTATGTTAAGTTGTTGTTTTGTTTCATGTGCTGAGTCCCATGGAATGTATAGTCCAGTATCGGTGAATTTTCAGAGGATTTCTGTTTTAAATTGTGTGTCGGTTCTTGTAATTTTGAGGTTTTGATTGATTGATTGATTTCTTCCTGTTCACATGTGAAGTTAATGTTGGGATGTATAGGGTTAATGTGATTGAAAAAATTAAGTGTGTGTTCTCTACACATGAATCCTACAATTGTGTCACCTACATATCTGTACCAGTTTAGTGGTGGATGTAATGCTGTGTTAATTGCTTGTGTTTCAACTTGTGTCATACAAATATTGGCTAGAACTGGTGATACTGGGTTGCCCATGCTTAGACTATTTGTTTGTATATAGTTGTGGTTGTTGAACATGAAGTTTGTCTTGGTGAATTCAATGAGGGTTGCTAATTGGTTATTGGGAATATCTATCGATGGGTTAGGGTCTCGGATATAGAGTTCTAAGGCTATCTTGCAGGCTTCGGCTGTTGGGACTTCTGTGAAAAGGAATATAACTTCAAAACTGGCCATTAAGGCTTTATGATTAAGTTGATTAAGATTAGACATAAAATTAAAAAGAGTCTTTGATGAATGAGCTGGCTGATGTTATATATTTGGAGAATGCTCATGCTTTGTATTTATCAAGATTGTAATTAATTGATTTATAAGTGGACATTATTGGTTGTAATGGACAGTCTGGTTTATGAGGTTTGGGAATGCCATATATTTGTGGTGTGCATGAGTCTGTCTTGTGTAGGTAGGAATAAAGTTATTTTGAAGTTGTGTTGGCTTTTTTCATTTTTAGTAGTGTTTTCTTTAGTTGGATTTGTGTGTATTTTTGTGTCTGAGATAATGTTCTTCATTTTTTGGATGTATTCATTCGTGTCCATTATGACTGTTGCACTTCCTTTATCTGCTTTTAGAATTTTTGTTTTTGTCTTGTTTTGGGTTTTTAATAGAATTAATATCTGTTTTTGTAAGATTATTTTTTAGCTTTCTGTTTTGCAAATTATGCTGATGGTTTTGGAAAATATTAATTTTTAATATTTTCTGGGAAGTTTGGCTGTTGGATGTCAATAAAATTGTCTATGCCGTCTTCTTTCTGTTGGTTGTTTTCTTGTTTTAGTTTTCTGTGGAAAGTATCACAACTCTCCTGTCTAGGTCTTCTAAACATGTTTTAATTTCTAAGGTTGCAATATACCTTGGTGCTGTTGCAAAGTCGAGTCCTTTGTTAAGTAGATGTACCTCATCTGTATTTAATTGTTGATTGGATCTGTTAATTATGAGGTTAGTCAATGGTTTGTCATGTTGGTGGCTTTTTTTTGGTTGGCATCTTAGTTTTTTTGTTGTGGCAGATCTTTTTGTCTCTGCCATTTCTAGTGTTGATTTGGTTTATGTTTCATTGTATAAGTCCATAAATTTTTGGTTTAATGCAGCATGCCAGTTGATGGTTTCGGTTCATTTTTTGTTTTTGTAAGTCATGTAGTTCTTTGTACTTCGTGTTCAACATGGCTTTAAGTGTTTTTTTTTTCTGTAAATTTTGGATAATATTTGTGCAATGATTAAAAGTTTTTGATAGTTTTACCTTTACCTTAGGGGTTAGTTGTTCATTTCCACATTGTTAAATGAAATATATCTCATTTCTTTTATTGATAATTCTGTGGTTTAAGTTTCTTTATGGTTGTATGAACGTGTACTGTTAATAGTGGTGTAATGTTTGCTAGTTCAGACACAATGGTTAGATAGATAAGTACAAATACATAAAGAAAACACAAGGACTTACACTTCTCGTACAATCGCCGTGATGAAATAATAATCCATAATCATGAGAAAACCTACTTGTAGAAAAAACTGTATATGTAAAAATGGCTGGTATGGATTGAAAAGTTTTTATATGGAGGAGCTAACAACATTTCAACCTGAAGAACATTGTTTGTCCTCTATATAAACAATTTTCTCAATCCATACTAGCCATTTTTGCACATAAACATATATTTTTGCTTGGCCAACTGTATAATCCTGGAAATTATTAATTGTGATGGTAAAGGTGAGAATTTTATTTCAAATTTTGGAGTCTTTTCTTTGAACTTTCTTCCTGCTTTTGGCTTTGTTAGCTTACTGAGCTGAAGAAGTATGCTTTAATTCTGACATCTTGAAAATTGAATGTCCTGTGAGTAAACATGCAGGTTATTTTCGAGTTGTAGCCAAGTTCTGATGGGATAACAGTTGGTGATGTTGCATTTTTGTGTCTCTTTAACAACCAAGCCAACATAGTGGGAAATTTCAGCCAATAATTATGATTTTTGTGCACCAGCAATATCAAGTGTGAAGCACCTGTATACTAAGTTCCATTTTAGTACTCATCACTATTATATAAGTAGAGATATAGATACATAAACAGACAGAAACATATTTATGGTATTGACATCATGCTTTGCTATTCCTACACTATATGTACATAAATTGCAGTAAAATGCATCTTACTTTTACAGTTTATGTGCTGTTACAATATTATTAGTTGTGACCAAACAGATAAAAATGGGCATTATAAATAAATACCATAGATATAGTGGCTGCAATGTGAAAATTATATTATCTGTTTTAAAGCAAGGTACTTAGGCTGTTTTTGACTTAGATTTGAGCACAACTTCAAATATAAAATGTCTCAACACATGTGAGAAATACCTTTGTTTTATTATTTTAGACAATTTGTAAGATGTTATTGAGTCTTTTTCTGCTGTCTAACCATACAGAACTAGGTTTTTGAAATAATGTATCTTTCAATATCTGTTTTTTTTTATTCAACTTAAAGCTCTCAAAGATGACAGTTTTGCTGTTTTGAGTTTAACTATTTTGTTTATTTCCTAATTCCTTAAGTCTTCTTTTTGAAAGCTCTGTTTCAGCATGCTTATATACTTTCTCAGGTTTTTGTTAATTATAAAATATATGTTATCTGTTTTTTTATGGTGCATTACTATTTTGTTTGGATTCAATTAGCAGTCAAAACAAATAACAACTAAAAATTGTACTTGCCTGGCTCCATCCACCAACCTTCACAAATATAAGAATCAAGGCAATAATAATCATAAACAGACTGAGAATCATTTAGCCACGGTGGAGCTGTGAGGAAAAGAAAGTAAATTTTATGTGTCATTTAATATTCACAGTTTGATGGTAAAATGCATTTAATTAGCCATGTTTCCCTGGTTTCAAATAGAAGATTGAATCATATTGTACAACTGGAAAAGATTTCTCAGTTAATTTAGGTTTAAAAAAAAGTCACCATTATATGGTAAACATTTTATTATGTTTTACCTTTTCTTTTTTATAGAACAGGACTGTTTCATATTACTAATTTATATGATTAATTATACAGTCAGGGATTTTCCACGCAAAATAAACTAATTAGTAATTATTGAATAAATTACAATACTGATGGTATTTTTCGTTTACACTGTTTTATGTAACTTTTATGTTATTAAAAATATTATAACCAAGAAAAATGTGAACCCCAAAGCAATTTGGTGCATAAATAGTTTAGAAAATCTTACAAATGCCAGTGGATGATAATTTTTGACTTGATCGTACTCATTTATGATATTTTCATTATCTATTGTTAATTTTACAATTACATACATGACATTCCAATAATGGAAACTTGTTTCTTTTTTTTTTATCAATATGTGTTTCAGGCACCTCTCAAATCTAAATGAATCCAATTGAAATACAGTTAAGATATAATTGTGTGTCATCTAATATGATAAAAAAAGAACATATCAGTGATGGAAGAATAGGGTATAAAAAATGAAAGAAATACATTTAAAAATGTGAGAGGAATTTATAAAATCACAGAAGAAATTATCAAAGAAAATTGAAATACACACACACACAAAAGGTGTGGAGCTTATTTTGTATATAGAGATAACTGAAATATGAAAATATGTGTAATTAAAGCCATTTGGTTTGAGGCTCACAGCATTTTGAGAGACTTTAAATTCTAATATTTCAGCATGCAAAATTTAAAACAAAAATAGTCCAGTTGTAGCAGGCCTGATCAGGGTTTGAATAAGACCACAACAATCTTGGACAACCTCAGTGCTATGTACCCCAGCTATCTTCTTTTTTTTTTCAAGGAAATTTTGCTCACCAAAATAATGTTTAAAAAAATTTGGTTAATTTGGCCCTGGGCTTGATAAGGACTTTGATAAGCAGAATCAACGTGCAAGCCAATGAACATCAGAAATTCCAGTCCGACAACTCCATGCTTTCTAAAAGTTTATTGCTATATACTTAACAATGCCTGAAATTTGTGTAGTTATGTGATCCATAAGACCTGTTCTCAACCTATGAAGAAACCAAGAGATAAGTGCAATGTGTCCTGATATACATACAAGGTCTAGTTTGAAAGTAAATAGGTCAAATAAAAAGTGACCTTACCCATCCTTCTGGTCATCAGGAAGAGCCAACTATAACAATACTAGACAACTTAGGAAACAAAAGCAGAAATTTTTACCACCCTTTACTTTGTGCTCAAAATGAATTATTAGAACAAGATGTCATAAAACATGTTCAGCTACAGACAGACAAACAAGCAGCAAACACTAAAAAAAGATCAATTACAAACCAAAGGGTAACTATCAAGCAAAATTAGCTGAAAACAGAGAGAAGTTCATTCAATTACTATGCTCAGGAGTGTTCCAAAACCTGCCAGGAGATCGCAGCTCCTTAGATGCATTCAGGATAAAAATATGCTATGGATGATCAAAGTAACACTACTACTTTCATCAAATATATTCATTTTTTTTTTTATAAAGCTTTAATGCATAACTAAAAGGAAGCTAATACTGACTAACTTTCTGCATTAATAAAAATCATAAAAGATAGCTCGAAAGATTAAGCAGACATACTTAAAGTGAGATATTGTAAGGAAAGTTGATGGGCTATATTTAGGACTGCATGTAGCTCTTATAAAATACCAGCTTAATTAGGACACTATATCCATGAATATACAATGAAAACAAAAAGATAAAAGGTAACATTATGAGAATGTCTTAGACCTTTGCCCGAATGATCAAAATTGGAAGAAGAGCAATGATAGTGATGAGCAGTCAGAGACACCCATTGGCTAAAGTTGAGAAGTGAAGACCAGGTGAAATAAATACATCTTGCACACACCAGATAAGGTATTTACAGATTAAGAAAATCTGCTTGAGTCAGAGATGTGACAGAATGAAACCATACTGTATAAAGCTTGACATGAAATACACACTATCCAGCATCCAGCTAGATAATATCTATGATGGATTACTGTCTTTACAGATAAAATGAAAAATCTGACTGAAAACTGAAAATAGCAATGATGACTTTCCATCAAGTGAAAGAAAAGGCCAACAATTTCCATCTGAAACTTCTCTGTTCAATCAATGATAAACAGTGTAAAGAAATTCATATAAATGCGATTTAATGTAAAAATATGTGTAGGTTGAAGATCATTGACTTCCAAAATGTCCAGAAGAACTGTTGATGAGACTTAACATCAAAACTTTGATACAAAACTTACCAGTGCTGTACTGATGTTTTATGGTACCCTCTGTGGCATTAATTCAGTGTCCCAACCAATTTGTTCACATTGTTAGTCAACTGGCAATCAGCATCTTCCATTGAATTGGCATTTTGTGAAAACAAACCATTAGCACCACATAGTATTTTTCTGAGACCTACTAGTGCTAAATTAAAACTTTACGGTGAGATGTGCCATGATACTAATATAATAGTTTATGTTGTTATTCAAAAGTAACTTCCCAGCTGGTATTAATGGGTTAACTCTTAAATTTGTTATTAAAGCATTTGCTTGCCATTTTACAGGTCTGAGACTCAAAACTGAATTAAGGAAATATATTGTAAAAATAAATAACAAAAGGAAAAATTGTCTCCCAATGTGGGGCTGTTCCATGATCCTGAAATTAGGTGCATTGCTGAATCTTGTTTTTGAAGGAAAAAGAATGTTGTAGTTTGAAGTGTTAAAAAGTGACTTGCTAGGAAGCACTAGTGCATTAACCCTTTATCTCAGTTGTAGGGCACTTACCTGGCTTGTGACAGTTCTCCAGTAGAAATACAAGGATATATATACATACACACACACATATATTGGAAAAGAAAATAACCACATTAGGTGCCAATGTCTTTGAGTTAGTAAAAAAGTAATTTACTAGCAAGTGTTAACAGATTACTTTTTAACAACTCAAATTACTATAGTACAAAGAGTCAATTAGTGACATTCAACAACCATTCAATGTGCTAGCAAAAAAAGATCAGCTGGCTATTATATGGACTATCTGTACCAAGGAGTGATTTTACTTTTAAAGTGTTGTCTCACACCATTACTTTTAAGTGTATGGAATATTGTTAAGAAAGAATTATCTAAAATTCAATCCACAGAAATATGAGTGCACTATTGTTCAAGCATTTTGAAATATTATCAGAAAATGGACCCAGAGGATAAAAATAAAAGCAAATAAACCTACATAGATTAAATGGTTAATTTAGGAATAAATATAATACTAACTACAAGTCTGTCTGTCAGGAACTGAAGTTAACTAGTTACAGAGTGAAGAAATGATATGGAATAAATACATGGTAATCTGAATTTAAACATGGTAGTTTGAGTAATGTTTCCAGTAACAGATAAATGTTAAATGTAGTAGTGTTCACTATTAGAAGAACTAGAACTGGTTTACAGTATTTAATGAAATAGATCTGTGAAGTCAAGGTTATTTATAGTGACTAGCTGTAGGGATACAATGGTGAGAAGACAGTAAGTTGGTTATGTGTAGAAATTATCATGCTTGACAGTAATTTTTCAATGCTCAAACCACCAAACAGAAAGAGAATTGACCTTCAATGAAGTCTGTGGTGCACTCTATGGGAGTAAAAAAATCAGCGTAATTAAAGTTTCCAGTGTTGAAAATTTAGTGCATCGGGATTCAGATTTCTGAAGATAAAATCTATTCAAAAGCAAAAGTGACTTAGGAAACTGCTTATGATCTTTAACAAAGCTGAATTTTTTGACAAGATATGGAGGATAAAATGCAGTTACTGTGAATATGTTCCAGAAGTCAAACAATTCATTGATGAGGTTGTGCTATACAACTGCATATTTTTAATGTGAATATTCTTTGACTATTACTGCAATTATTGTTTTTGCAAGTTAGGCAATCAAGCATGGTTACACATTGTTTCATATAATTCTGTTATATTTATTACAAAATTTATTGTTAGATCTACATGAACATTCTGTAAGTTTTGAACTGAAAAATAAAAAAATCATCATTTAGAATAATGATCAATAATAAGGCATAAAAGCTAGGCTGTACATGGAGAAAGTTTCTGAGATTAAAGAAAGAATAACTGAAATGTGATAATGGTTTACAAAGAGCTAAGTTCAACCAGTGCTATATTTTAGTCATTTAATGCACTATCATTGGCCTTTTCTTTCAAATGAAAATAATATTTTTTAGAAAAGTTGAACAAAAATAAAATTGAATTATCATTTTGAAGTCATTCAAAAGATGTCCAAATAAAAGTTTACCACATATTAATATTGTTTAAAGACACGATTTAATAATCTTGTTAACTTTTTATCATGACGAATATGTACAAAAAAAATCCCACGTTTTTAGTCCTTAACTTTATTTTATCTAAGTGAAGATTAGTTGAGTTTTAAATAATATTACCTTTTATCAACAAACTGAGTTGATAAGAACATTATTTAAACTTACAGCACACTAGATCTTGACATCACAAAGAGTTCTGTCTTTCCATGATAGTTTATAGTATCTGGCCAACATAATTCCTGAACTGATCAATCCTAGCCATGACAAGGTCATCAGTGTGGCTGAAAGAAATTACATGCATTAAATAATTATCTCTAAAATAAAGAATTTTGCTATTGTCTTTAAATAAAATTCTCCTGCTTGTTAATTGTGACAATGTCTGTAAACATCTCTTCCTTTTAATCTGTTCACTGTGCAGCCATTTTATTTGTACTACTACAAATACTTACATTTACAAAATAATGTAATTATACAATTGGTCATATAATTGCTTATAAATGTGATGTAGTTATTTTATATGTAGTAAGACGATGATTAAGAGCAAAACATTTACTGGAAATGATATTTAATGCTTGTGTAGCAGGAAAATTATCACCATAAACCATTTCTCTGAGTGTTCTAAAACAAACATCTATAGCTACAGTCATGTGAAAAAGTTATGACACCCTATGAAAGCCTGTGTATTTATGTAACATTTTTGGATATATAGATATTTAATCTCAATTTCAACAATACTGAGAGATCACAGGAATATAACTAAACAATTAAAACTGAAGAAAAGACTTTTCAAGATTTTTCTACAAAAATGCATATTCTAACTGAGGAAAAAGTTAGGGCGCCCTACCTCCTAATAGCTAGTGATACCCCCTTTGGCTGAAATAACTGGAGTGAGATGCTTCTTGTAGCCATCTACCAGTCTGATATCGATCTGAAGAAAGTTTGCCCAACTCCTCAATGCAGAATTCTTTTATCTGTGAGATGTTTGAGGGGTTTCTTGCATGTACAACCCATTTCAAGTCACCCCACAACATCTCAATGGAATTAAGATCTGGGCTTTGACTCAGCCATTCCAGGACTCTCCATTTCTTAGTTTTCAGCAAGTCCTTGGTGGGTTAACTGGTATGTTTTGGGTAATTGTCGTGTTGCAGGGTCAAGTTCCTCTTCAACTTTAATTTTTGGACAGATGGTCTCACATGATCCTCAAACACCCTCTGATACACAATAGAATTCATAGTAGATTCTATGATTGCAAGCTGTCCAGGTCTTACTGCAGCAAAGCAGCCCCAAACCATGACACTTCCACCTCCATGCTTCACAGTTAGTATGAGGTTCTTTTCCTTGAATGCTTTATTTGGTTTATGCCAAACATATCCTCTGTTCTGGTGTCCAAATAGTTCAATTTGGAACTCATCTGTCCAAAGAACATTATTCCAAAAGTCCTGGTCTTTGTCTACATTCTCTCTGGCAAACATCAGTCTGACCTTGATGTTTCTCTTAAAGAGCAAAGGTCTCCTCCTTGCACACCTCCCATGCAAGTTAAACTTGTGCAGTCTCTTTCTGATTGCAGAGGCATGCACTTTCACATCAACAGTAGCCAGAGCCTGCTGTAGGTCCTGTGATGACATGTTAGAGTGTTTGGAGACCTCTTTTAGCATCTTGCAGTCTGCTCTCAAGGTGAACTTGCTTGGATGACCAGACCTGGGCGTGTTAGCAGTTATTTTGAAAGCCCTCCACGTGTTGACCATTTTCCAGACAGTAGAATGGCTGATTTTTAAATCTTTTGGTATATTTTTAAATCCCTTACCAGACTCATAAGCTGCTACAATTTTATTTCTGAAAGCCTCAGACAGCTCTTTTGCTCTCATCATGGTACTCACTCTCACTTCAACAGTCAGGAGCACACCAATGGCTGAGGTTTAAATATGGCAAGCTTCATTCAAAATGCTGAGTAACAATCTTTTAATCATGTGCATCTGGTGTGATACACCTGTGTGTGACTTGAGCCATTTTAAGTGGGAATAAATGTGGGGGTGCCCTAACTTTTTCCTCAGTTCGAATATGCATTTTTGTAGAATTACATTTACAGAATATCTTGAAAAGTCTTTTCTTCAGTTTTAATTGTTTAGTTACATTCCTATAATCTCTCAGTATTGTTAAAGTTGAGATTAAATATCTATGTATCCAAGAATGTTAAAAAATACAGGTTTTCATTGGGTGCCCTAACTTTTTCACACACTGTAGGCTCCAT
Organism: Carcinoscorpius rotundicauda; assembly: GCA_011833715.1. NCBI lineage: Eukaryota > Metazoa > Arthropoda > Merostomata > Xiphosura > Limulidae > Carcinoscorpius > Carcinoscorpius rotundicauda. The sequence goes on along the minus strand of CM022399.1, from coordinate 50,179,941 downwards.
TAAAACTGCTAGGAAAATCTGTGCCCACCAATATCTGATAACAGGCTGAGGTAAAATCTGTTGTATAGGTTGTAAAATATAACAAGACTTCACAATGTGTTTCAGTTGATCAATTTAACCAATATTAAATTATTTCCAACCATATTATACAAATGATGTTACATAAATTGTTATACAGCATCACATGACTAGTTTCAAAACTGCTTACCTTGGATGTGAACAGGAGATCATGGCTTCAGTGAGGTTTGACAAGCAAGTATTTCTTTCTCTTTTTTGCATCATTTATATTAATAGTGTAAAGGTATATGTGTTAATAAGTGCGTATGGTACTTGGCACTGCTTATGTTATTCGAACAGCATAAACTGATGGAGATTACTTGGAAATATTTCTAAGACAGGGATTTAGCTCTTTTGATTTGTATAGAAGAGTACACAATTTCCAACTTGTGCATGAATCAGCTTATCTACCTCATAATGCTACATTTTCACCCTGATTGACAAGGACTCTTTCAATAAGTGTTACTCAAGCTATTAAACGGCTCCGATCAACACGCAACTTGTACGTATAATTATTACAGTCACATATATATAAAATTAACGATGCGCAACTCTGGGTATATTTAAGGGTAGGTTGGTAGAGATCATGGTGAGTTACTGTGTTGGGCAGAGACGTATTTAGGATTTCGGCGCCCCTAGGCACAAGGTTAGGTTGATACTTTTGCCGCCCCCCCTCCGTGCCACAACTTGCACCAAGCATCTTCATCACAACAACAGACAAACACAGTTGTTATCATTCAAAATCAACACAACGTTTATTTTCCAACACAATAAAAAATGAAACATCAAAATCAATTATCACTAAATATTATTCTGCGGCTGAATATACAGGCTTTCTCCTGGCCTCCTGTTCCGAAAACATGTTTATTGCATCGTCATAGTTTATTCTACAAACAATATCACTTTCAATGGCGAGGAGTGACAGTGCATTTAGTTTATCTTCTGCCATTCTTGATCTCAAGTAATTTTTCACACGTTTGAGAGCCGAGAAAGATCTCTCTGATGTACAATTAGTTGCTGGAATGCACAGAAACATGCGCATAGCAATATCCATGTTTGGATATACAGTTTGAAGTCCTTTAGCTCGCAGATTTCTGTATACTGCTAACGCAGAAGAGTCATCATTTTGCACTTTCATACTCACAAGATGTGCGCGGAAATGTAGACATTCATCTACGAAGCTCACTTCCAAATCATTGGGGTAGAGTTTCAACAGTGTTCCAGCTTGACTGATGACATCAGTGGGTTCAAGATTTGTTATCTTGAACAAATATCCAAACCTTGCGTGGATTTCTACATAAGCGGTTTGTCTTCGCTGTAGTTATGAGCAAAGTCTGTCAATGATCACATTGAAAACATTTACTCTAAATGCCTCTCTGCCTTCTTCCACTGCCTGGGTGTCACCATCTGAAAATTTTTGCATCCTTTTTCGCTTAATTTCGTACGTCTTCATGATGGACTTCAACATCGCCTTGTCTTCAAAATGATCGAACAGTTCTCTTGAATCTTTCACAAACTGCAGCAAGGAAGCATAAAACTCGACTACAAGTCCGATGTCCATATCAGCACTTTGCAACTTTTTACTGGCAGCATTGAATCTTTCCAGTATTGTTCCCCAAACTGTGGACAAAATAGCTGTTTCTAGCGTTCCTAATTTGGAAAGAAGTCCAGCAGCCTCATTCCTAGTGGCTGGTTTTTCCATAGCATTTCCCTCCATGGTGGTGAGGGCATCAAACACTTGTTGCCAGTTTCTGTTGAGGCTTTGACAAGCATCTTCACGAGCGGACCACCGAGTGTCACTGAGTTTCTTCAAAGAGAGACTTTCTTTATTTGCGGACAGGTGTTTTTGTAGAATTTTCCAACGATGGGTTGAAGCATTGAAGAAAACATAGAGACTTTGTAAGAGTTCGAAGAATGAACATGCTTCTCTGCAACATTCAGCAGCACACGTTCCTACAAGATTTAATGAATGTGCTGAACATGGGATAAACACAGCTAAAGGATTTTTCTCCATAATACGAGCCTGGAGTCCACTGTACTGACCAGACATGTTGCTGGCATTGTCGCAAGACTGTCCACGATATTCAGAAATGTCAAGCTCATATCACTGAAGCAGACTAAGTACAACTTCTGCCAGCTGTTCAGCTTTGTGGCCCGGATTGGGTATAAAAGTCGGAAAACGTTCCATAAGTGAATCATCACTGTTCACGTACCTGATGATGAATGCCAGCTGGTTAACATGGGATATATCTGGCGTCGAGTCCACGCTGAGTGAGAAATATTTTGCAGTTTTAATGTCCTTTAAAATGTTCTTTAGAACAAGGTCTGCCATAAGCTGGGTGAATTCGTCGCAAGTACTGAAAGACAGATAAGACGTGGATCCCTTGCCAGCATTGCTATATCGGTGAATGTGATCAGCGATGAAGGGGTCAAACTCCGCAACTAGTTCTAACGACATCATAAAGTTGCCGTTGTGTACTGAGCCAAACTTATCATCCCGACCTCTGAACGGAAGCCCACGTGAAGCCAATCTTTTCGCTACAGCTACCACACGAGTGAGTACATTTCTCCAGTATTTGATTTCGTCGTGCAGCTGTATGGCCATCTGGAGATCTACACGTCCCAACATGTTGCCCCTTGCTACTAGAGATAAAACTGAAGACCGATGCTCAGGAGAGTTTTCATGCTCATTCAGCCGGACAGTAGCATTTTTCCAGTCATCAAAGCCTTCATCAGCCAGTTTGGATTTTTTTCCAAAATCAAATAAACGACAAGGAGCACAAAACAGTCTACCTTTGCTCTCTGAATAAACCAAATATGTCCGGTTACTTTTTTCGCCATTTTGCATTTTTTTTTTCAAACATGCCTTTGGTTACAGATCTGATTTTCTCCCCGTCCTTTTTCACAGAGTTCTTGAAATCCGAGTCATCGTTTTGAAGATTGGCATGTGTGGCAATATAATCTATTGTGTAATCATCTATTATCAACTCTGCTGGATCTGAACTTACTTTGTCTGAAAAACTTGCTGGAACCATTGACGTTTCAGGCACGCAACCGGCAGATCTTACTAGGCCTGCTGCTGATGACGTCACTTGTTCAAGCTGCAGTTCGATATGTTCGGGTCGTTCAGATTCTTCAAAACTGCTACTGCTAGGCCCGTCATGTGTATTCCCTCCATCGCTATTGGTTTGAACATCATCGCTAGTAGGCTGTTTTTGCCGCCTTTGTTTAGCAAAAAAGGCCTCCATCGTCGGTGTCTTATCCAAAACATCACGTGTGTTTTCATTTTTAACTTTGCTATCTTCCTATAAGCTGCTCCACTCAATTTTCGGTGTATGTTACTCATGACGATATCACTAGAATCCACTGATCGTATATTGAGTATTGACAGTGAATTTGTTACTTTCACATCTCAGATCATCAGGATCTGAGTCATTTTCGTGGGATTGAGCTATTTATGGCAGCCGCGCGAACCTCACAGAGATCCGTGAGCCGTTTGACCCCCAGTGACCCTCGCCCTCACAAAAATTGTGCTTCTTTTGGAGGTTTGGACACTGACAACACGATATAACTTACAGTAAGATATTGGGTGACGGAGGAATAAGTAAAAGCATAACGAACTCTACATTTTGACACCAATATCGCTTACCACGTTATTATCTATATTGTCGATTATATTGTAAATATGTTGGTGAACCATATATTCGTCCGGCAGATAATGAGTTTTATGGTAGTTGGTAAAACAATTATCGACTTGCAACCATAAGTCCATAACAAAATATACACGAAAAAGGGGAGCTTCTGCACTACTGATTTATATTACTGCCGATGTATCCATGTTAACGGGTGCTGGGCTATTGACAATCAACTTATAAATTCTAACACACTTTACTATTTCAAATTCCATACTACCAGTAACAAATACCTGTATCGCCCAAAACTATCCAGACCCCGTGCGGTACAACCGCGTCCCCTGGGAATCAACTTCATTGATAGAACGCGGTCGGCGGCCTGCAAAAACGATTATGCGTGACACCCGCAGCCGATTCCGCCGACGCTCACCTGCTCCAGTGACTGTGCGCCTTTCTGTTCTGGTATTCTGGAGTCTGCCACTACCTCTTCTTTATTCTAACAAATGCCTATAATTTCTAGGGAATTTGAAGGAACTATTCTGTAAGGACTACATTGGAATCTAGACAAGCGTATATTCAATCAATCAATTAAAAATAATCAATTAAGCTTAACTGTGAATGATGAGGAAGAATATTTCAAAATATATTTTTTTCCAGATAATAGCCTGAAGCAACCGAAAATCCGAATTTTCGTATACGCAATTTCACAAAATAAAATACGTTATTAGGCCATGATAAAATATTTTTTGTGTAGGCGTAGCACACTGAGTAGCAGGTAATTCATTGTTTGGCGAGGCGTATTAGGTGGGACTCAGGGAGGGAAGGTTAAAAATCTTTTAAACTTGAAGTGACCGACCCGACGGTGTGGTGGAATAGTGAGTGTGTGTGTGTGTGGGGGGGTCCAGATTCAAGAGGTTATTGGGGCGGCATAATTGGCAGGGGGAATTAATAACCAGGGACTACATTTTAAAATGGTGTCCATTCTTTTTCTTTTTTGGTCAAAATTTGCCGCCCCCTAAAATCTGCCGGCTCAAGCACGTGCCTCGTGTGCCTATGCGTTAATACATCCCTGCCAGCATGGTATTAGGTTTATGGATATATGTTGATTTAGCACAGAAATTCTTTTATTCAGTTATAACTCCCGCAGGGACAGCAGTAAGTGTATGAATTTGAACGATAAAATCAGGAGTTCGATATCCTTTGGTTGATACAGCAGATAGTCCGGTGTGGCTTTGCTATAAAAAAACAAAAACACACACATTCAGTAACATAATAATCTTCATGGAATTGCTGACAGAGATGCAAGTTTCCTTAATTTATTAACGTATGTCGACCAAGCAATAAATAGGTGTCTTTTTGTTTGTTTTGAATTAAAGCACAAAACTACGCAATGGGCTACCCGTTAATATACAATACCAGTGCCAACCACAAAATACGGTTTCTAGCATAGTAAGTCCACAAATACCACTATGCCACTAGGAGGCGGGTTAATTTGCAAGATGATAAAATATACGCCATAAAGCTAATAACACTGAACAAAATACTAAATACTGCCATCTTCGTGCGATGAGATAGTGAGTCCAAAAATTATTAAAGAAATACTTATATTGTCTCTTAAGGCGGTAAGAATAAAACAATGACGTTCTCTGATGTAACAATGCACGGGCAACAATCTGTTGGAAAGCTTAGCCTATTTATATCACAATGATGCATATTGTTAATTACTATTCTTCCAGCAAATTATACGTTCAAATACAAGTATTACACGAACAAAACTATTTTGTTGGATTCTATAATCGTATCATTTAAAGCTCGTAACAATAGATATGAAACAAGTTTCTGTTCAACAGCTTTAAGTAATTGTAATAAAAAGAGATATAAAAATATTTATTTTCACTAAGGGAAGCTGTCTTCTCGTCAGGTGAGGGAAGATCAAAGGATGATGATTGAGGGTTACAGAACTATTATGTAATATGTAAAGTAGGCAGACATACGAGGGTTACACGACTGTTAGGTAATATGTATAGTGTGGCCAAAAATGTACCCACATTTCGAACGCTCATACGATGACAGTAAATACATCTACAAAACATCTTTATTAACATTTCATACATCGAAATGACTGTATCCTCTGAGGTACCCAAATTGGGCTCCACCAACATTCAAACAATCGTAACATTTACGACAGAGCATGTGACATGCAGTTACATAGTTTAAAATTCTGACTGAACAGACAGCCCTTGCGATCTGTTGCTTTAATTTTGCAATGGTTTTGTGTTTATTTTTATACATCCACCAGTACTATTTTAAATTAAAATAAAGCTTTTAGAATAGAAATATAGATAGTGCATAACTTAAAGTAACATTATTTTGGGCCACCCTTTACATAACTGCAATGTAATAAGCACTAGAGTTAATAACATTCATGAATTGGTACCAAAGTAAACGACAGTCTTAGTGGAGGGGACAGTAATGTAGTTCGATAAAAGAGTGTCGTTCACTATAGGCGAATATGGGTAACAGGCAACAATCTTCATGGAATTGCTGACAGAGATGCTGTGTGCTTTGCAAAGGCAGATTGTGTTTATATAATAAAATCCGTTCGTAAGAGATAATTGTAAAAATCTGTAAAGTAATTTACTAGTTATAATATTTGCCATGTTCAAATACAAGATAGAACGATGTTATAAGTTGTCTTGTTAAAACAATAGTTTCACTTGTTCGCTCTTCCACGTAAAATATTTTCTCAACCCAAACGAGCATATTTTACACATATATTTCTCTACAAGTGGGTTTTCTCGACATCACTGAATAGTTTCACTTGTAATCCTTTTAGGGCATATAATTAAATCCATACATTGATGATGTATTTTAACGCTCAGCCCCTAGAATGAGTTCATCATCATATTGTACTATTCATTTACTGAAACACTGTCTCTTATGGCCCGGCACGGTCGGGTGGGTTAAGGCATTCGATTCATAACGTGAGGGTCGTGGGTTCAAATCCCCGTCGCACCAAACATGCTCGCCCTTTCAGCCGTGGGGGCATCATAATGTTACGGTCAATCACACACTTAGCAAAAAAGTAGCCCAAAAGATGGCGGTGATGACTAGTTGCCTTCCCTCTAGTCTTACACTGCATAATTAGGGACGGCTAGCACAGATAGCCCTTAAGTAGCTTTGCGCGAAATACAAAACAAAAAACACCATCTCTACTAGCACCACTAACCTTACTAACACAACTCCTTAAGTAACACTATTCGCTTACAAACCTTAGTAATTCAATTCACCTAGTAACATCCAACTTTGTAAAACATATGTAATACAGTTAAATATATTAATGAAAACTATAAACGTAAGTTGACAAGAATTGAAATCAGTAAACATTTCTATGCAAGTATAGTAAAACTATCCGTTTTCGTAACTTTGCACAAAATTCAAAACAAACAAAACCTCCATCCGACATTTATTTGTAATATTAGAGGCCTGCAACGTTTTTTGTCTCGAAATTTTTACATGTAACACAGCAAATCCTGTACACTGTATTCAAACATGATATCATTTCTCTCCATTATATACACATTTTCCATAAAACGTCATTTGTACTTTTACACAAGTAAATCATTGTCATTAAAATCGGGTCACATTTTATTATGCTTAAAATGTTGACAAACACTGGCTATAGATTTTTATAGACATAAACAAGACTGAACGCATAACGAAATTGCAGCTGCTATAACCTCTTTCGTTTTTTACTTTATTCGACACTTCAAGGCTTGTTTTGTTGTTTCCGCCTTCTTGCTTGCTATCAATAAACCAGTCTTTCCTTACGCGCACATAATTATAGCATTTCTTAAATTTCCTATAAAATAAACAAATAACCACATAAAAAGAAATAGAAAACAACACACAGATCACCGAAATTAATAATTTATTGGATCAGTATACCGATGCCTAGCGCGTTAAGGCGTGTGCTTCGTAATCTGAGGGACGCGGGTTCGCGCCAAACATGCTCGCCCTCCCAGCCATGGGAGCGTTATAATATCACGGTCAATCCCATTTTTCGTTGGTACAAGAGTAGCCCAAGAGTTGGCGGTGGGTGGTGATGACTAGCTGTCTTCCCTCTAGTCTTACATTGCTAAATTAGGGACGGCTAGCACAGATAGCCCTCGAGTAGCTTTGTGCGAAATTCCAAAACAAACAAACAATCAGGATGAATGTAAATTTGTCGCGTGAAAACTTGAAAAATTAACTCTGGCTCGACTTGCCAAACACGTGTGTATCTCCCTGTTTACCCTAAAGCATTCTATTAAATTCTTGTTGTTTTTTTCTTTTTTGTAACCAGTTTTGTTGTCAGAATTAGACTTACGTTTGTCTGCTAACCATTCGGTTTGTTTGTTTTGGAATTTCGCACAAAGCTACTCGAGGGCTATCTGTGCTAGCCGTCCCTAATTTTGCAGTGTAAGACTAGAGGGAAGGCAGCTAGTCATCACCACCCACCGCCAACTCTTGGGCTACTCTTTTACCAACGAACAGTGGGATTGACCGTGACATTATACGCCCCCACGGCTGGGAGAGCGAGCATGTTTAGCGCGACGTGGGCGTGAACCCGCGACCCTCGGATTACGAGTCGCACGCCTTACGCGCTTGGCCATGCCGGACCCCATTCATCCTGAACGTGAAAATTGACAATATTCTGTATCTGTGTTTATCATAGAAACAATTTTATCAGATAATGAAACTAATATCACTTTCAAGCAACAGAAGTGTTTTTATTTTAGCATTTGGCGTTTGTTATTATTCAGCTGTAATATAGTGTTTTGTGAACAAAACCAAGTTTCACGAAAAATCGCAGCTTTTATTGTCAAAAAGGATGAGAAACTTCAATAAATTAACAAATAATTTTTTTCATTTATATGTTTATTAATAAATTCAATAAACAAAAAATAATCCCCAATGTCTTAAATGCAGCAAATAATATACATATTAGGTCATACGTTAATCAGGGCAATATCGAAAAGATAAATTTCATCTCACCCACACTCGTTTTATAGATAAATAAATACATGTATATACAAAATAGAAGAGTGTATATATATATATACACTAAGTTTTTAATAAACAACATTACTATTATCTTTCTTTTTGTGAAAAAAAACGAAACAGCTGAACTATTACTTTTTTCATCTTTCCATTTATTGTAGATCTTTAGTATTATTAAAAAAATTACGAGGACATATTTTACATGCCCAGAAATAATTTGAGCTTTTTAATATATTAAAGCTAGTAATCCTACATAAAAGGTAACTCACAACAAACATCATTAGTTGAGAATTTCTATACAAATTTTTCTTAGCAAAAACTCTTACTAGTTAATTAAATTTTCCATGGCTATGTACTAATCAAATATGTTAATGTTCACTGACTTCAAAACATTTAGTTTCCTGAAAATGTTCAAGACTGAATTTATGAAATATTTCAATAAATTACTTTATTAAATTTCGATCTGACTAACATCCTTCAACAAGTACTAATAACAAATTAATATCAGCAAACATTTGTTTCTAACAAGCTTGTCTCTCTCCGTTATACTCTTCACACTAAGTAAATAGTAGTACATAAAATCCACAGCTTGTGATTTAACGTTTTGGTTGATTTAAACAAAATTTATAACTATTAATGATACAGTGCAGACTTAACTTGGAACTCCTAATGCAACTCCTTACATGCATTCTGGAAAATTTACTTATGACTGATACAAAAATATCAGTCTCTATCTCTTGGCTGAACTATAATCAATGCTGGTGGTGTAATTTGCAAATAGTTCAAAAACCTCACATTTAAAGAAATTTTTTTTTTATATTTTTGTAATGACAGAAATAATATTTTTGTTTTATGCCATATAACAACTTTTTACCTTGTTTCACCCAGTTTGCTGTCAGAACATGAAAAAATACCTCATTAAATCTTGTAGTGGTTTAATAACTGATGTTTCATCACAAACAACAAATCCTCTCCTTAATATTTTCTTAAATGGAGTGCTTTAAAAGAAAGACAGTTGCAACGATAACGAGGAAAACCAACTTATGGGAAAAAAACACTAAAGGATCAGTTTTAATATTCTTGGCTGCCAACAGCTGTCTCTTTCTTTCTTGGCTTCAAAAGTCTGTTGACACTTTCCTTGAATTAAATGTCCAGAACACTGTTGATATAATGGCCACAAAGTTTATGATAAAATTGAATGGTTATAAAAGGGAGAGAAAATACTGAGACAGAGATGAAACTTTAATACACGCTCATGGTAAAAATAATCATGTTTTTAGGTGTAACAGGTTTGTATTATAAAGATGTCCGATCCCATAAAAACTTCAATATAAACAAAAACATCTTAACAGTAGTTGGTTGAACCCTGAATTTGTACAATACCAGACAATATTTAACTGTAAACCATCAATAAACTTTGATGCCAATCTTCAACATTTTAACTTATCTATGCTCTCACTTAGTATGAAATAACAATCCAAGGATGAGTAGGCAAAACGTTTTTGAACTGAAGACAATTATAGTAAATTCTGACAGTGTAGAATCATTTATGGACATCTGCTTTTGTTTCATATTCTTTTACTCATTGTAAGTAATATTCTTGCTGTACTGATGGAGTTTTTTTTTTCTTCCAAATCTTTTAACTTTTTTCCACATGGTTTCTTTGATTTTTAATATTGCTGCTGATTCATTCTGGTCCTGATGAAATATTAAAAACCTAAAACATAAAGATTTATTGATTATGAAAACGATGATTAAAATTACACATTTAGGGATGCATTGATCCACAGTGTTGGACTAATATGTATGTTTTTGTAAAAAATGTAGTCATTCTAGTACAAAAAAAACATAATTTACATTTATTTTTTTATGATGCTGACAAGGTAGGTCAAGTGACAGACCCCACACACAGTTAAAGTTTAAAAATAAAATATATAGTTTTACTGAAAACAAACACCTGAAACATATTTAGGAAGTGTTATAGATTATGCAAATATTTGAGATTTCTGGGATGAAGAATAGTTTTTAATCATAACATGAAATTACTTTGCACTCAGACTAGTATAGAAACAGACCATTTTCTCGAATGAATCTTTAGTAAATATAATTCATTAAAGAATCTGATTTTTTGTGTACAAAATACTTGTAATCTTTGCTAAAAGTATATTAAATCTTGTGAAGATACATGTACTGTTTCAAAAGATATAATGCAAATAGTTAATGTGCAGACTAACAAGTATATATTATACTGAGCCCTTTGTACAAAGAAATGATTAAACAGTTAACCTGCAATCAGTTCATAAAGAAGCAGGGTAGATTATAGCAGTGAATACAACATCTGTTAAAAATTATTACTTTAATCAGATGCAAAAACGTAGCTTTGGATATCACTGTTGAATTGAAAAGAAGCAGGTGAGAGGGTGTAAATAAATAGAAAAAAAAACAACTTTTGTTACGATCTTTTAGTGTAAACACAAATGTTTATAATGTATAAATGTAATGGCTGAAATATAAATAAATAGTCCAGTGCAGTATACAAAATACACAGTTTGAAATTAACCACAAGTTTAAAGAATGTTCCTATCTTTTGATAGTGATCTCCAATGCAGGTTTTGTAAGGATATGTAGCTTGACACATGTATAATATAGTTAGCATATGATTTGATTTTACATACACATGAAATTTAATTGCAGTTCTAAGAAAAGGTTCTGCTACTGCATTTCTAGAAGTCAGCTAGATTATTGGTTTGGTATGTTTTCATTAATGCAATGCTATACTGCATTACTTAGTAATACTAGGTTCTTTTCACAAGAGGGAAGACTACTTTATGCCATATAGGCCTAAAATGGGTTAAGACTAAGTCTATTTTGTTACAAAAAGGCTTAAAATGAGAATAGCTAATTCTTTTGATGGTGGTGCAATTGTAACATTTTTTAAGCATATGTGCACTCCTGAGCCCCCCCCCCCTTTTTTTAAGAATATTGAACAAAGAAGAACTATAAACAAGCTTCTAAAACTTAAACAAATAGGGAAACCTGTCAACGATTACAAAAATTAGATCTTTTAAGTCAGTACATTCTGAGACATTTCTAAGCATATAATAATAAATAAACAATAAAGGGAAATTATTGTGGAATTAAAATGAACATATAAAAAAGAAAAGTGTGAGGTCAGCTACAGTTTCAGGTCACTATATAACTAATAAAGATAGTAAACATACAGTAGAGTTAGCAGAGCAGCACAATGACAATGCTATAAATACATACCCGAAGCTCATCCTGCACTTAAATTTCACACGGGTGAACTTGATGACTGCTACAAGCCGGTAAATGGCATTGCATGTCAATTCCTGATGTATTCCCTGGTATCTGTAGACCAATAATACAGAAATAAATGGCTTACTACATTTTTGAAGAGACAGAGAGAGAGGGAGAAAGTAAATATTCAACACTTTTTAGAATTTGAACACATCAAACAACATGCATGGCTTCACACACAACACAAGAAAGAACTGAAGTGGTACAGGTTAGTTTGAGTTTCTAAAGTGAGTACTCAACTGTAATGAGCTACTTACATTTTCTTGTCCATAACCTGAAATACCATATTCTCCCATAGGAGGCACGTCTTCTCTAGGTGTACTAGGACCATTGATGGGTGAGTTCTTCATACCATCTAAACCTTCACCTACAAAAGGATAAAAGTATTAAGAAAAACGCCAGACAGAATAAAATACTACACATAAAACCAACTGGTTCATTAAGGTACTAGTAAAATTATTTTCATAAGTAAAATAAAAAAATGTTAAAATTTAACATAAGTATAAATGTTTAAGAAATCTTGTGCAATATGAGATAATAGGTGAAAGGTTATGTGATAAAAATTACAAATAAAACATTAAATGAAATCATACACACAACTCATTAAAAGATTGATTTGGTTTGTTTTAAATTTTGTGCAAAGCTAGGCGAGAGTTATCTGCACTAGCCGTCCCTAATTTAGCAGTGTAAGACTAGATAGAGGGAAGTTAGCTAGTCATCACTACCCACTGCAAACTCTTGGGCTTATCTTTTACCAACGAACAGTTGAATTGACTGTCACATTATAATGCTCCCACAGCTGAAAGGGCAGGCATGTTTGATGTGACAGGGATTTGAACTTCAGATTAAGAATGAAATGCCTTAACCACCTGGCCTCATTAAAAGAAAAATATTAATATTCTCATTTTTTAACTATAAATATATGTGTATACCAATAAATATATCACCCACAGTTTCATATATACTGCTCAAGCTTTTAATTAATAAAACCTACAAAATGTATGTCAGGAAACTACAAATGGAAATATTGTAATAAAAACTCAGTATGTAGAAATAAATATAAAAATGTAAGTATTTTTCCTTTTCTTTTTCTGTCTTTCTTATATTTCACATAAAAGTTTCAAAATCCTAACTTTTATTGATGATGTTTTAATAACAAAATCCCATAAGTCTAGATCCAATTATATAGAACTAAAAATCTATTTACTGTGCACACAACAAGTAATATAAAACATTGAAGTAATTTTCATTTTCATTGTAAATGAAATATATTCATTCACAATTGCAATGGGAAGATATGCATGACTTCAAAACATAGACATGATTGTACCTGCTGAGGACATTCCATTCAGAACAGATGTCCCCATGTCTGGTCCCATTGGCCCAATGTTACCATCTGGTCCTGGTCCGAGCGGGAACTATTTGAGGTAGTCAAAAAAACACAAAAAATTCTTAAAGAATTTACATACACATAAAAAGAGAAAATCACTGGATAGCAAAACTGTGCATTCTGGGACATGGTTTTAAATTTAAATTAATAATCTCTATTTACATATATTCATTTTAGACTGTAAACCTTTTTAACAGTAAATAAATCAATGACATAAATTTTTACATTTAATTTTGAAATTAGAAGTCCAATTTTGATATTTAACAAGCATAAGTCTAATTCAAAAGAAAAATGGCTTAATTATTTTACTAGCCCAATTGGATTAAGTTTGAGATCTCTTAGACCAGAATTACACTATTCTGAAAGTACTTTCAGTTTCATCTGTAACAAAATATTTTCCTTCCAACCTAGCTTTCAAAAATTAAATATTTTTTTACTCCCAAAAGTTCACCACTTTTGTTGTGTAATAAGAGGTATAATTACTTCTGAAATATTATAAGACTAACTTCTAGTGTTTTCAATACTCCTGCATTTTAGATACTTTAATAGGATGCACAATTAATGAAACTATGTAACTTGCTGTCATATACCAACCTTCTGAATATCACAAGGATGGAATGTTTGATCCATGAAGGCAATAATATCGAAAATATCATGCCCAAGGCCCTGAAAAATATTATTATGCAGTATTTTTAGTTATTTGCTTGAGTATAAGTTGGGAAGCCATTAACACCATTGTTATTGAGCAAGACTTGATGAGTCCAAGTCCTTGCTTTGATTACCACACTTGTATTTTCTTTTAGGATAGCAATAATGCAAGTCATTGCAGCACAATCCCTACTTTCAAGAATTAACAGATATAAGCCAGAAACACCAACAAAGCAGTGGGGAGGAAGAATTAGAAGTAGGTGAACAAAGGTAAGTACCTATCAGAAATACATTTTTAATGTTAGAAAATGTTAATTTATAAAATGGTACTATTCCTTCTCACCCAGAGCTGGAACACCACCTTGCAAAGGTGGAAGAGCTAGCAAAGTTGCAAAAGTAATCAAACAAGTAGAGAACAACCACCGTGAAAGAACAGATGTGCCACAATTATAAAAGGAGGAACATTTATGGGGGTGCAGGTAGGCTCTTTGCTCAGTAACAAAGCCAGACACATAGTTCAGAATGTAAGACAGATTCTACCTATATACAAGAGATACTACATAAGATGTCCACATATGTAACAAATGTGATCACATGACACAATCATAGTTAGATTTGAAGAAGATGCCTGGAATAAGATACAAGAATAAGTGGCTAGACTAAAAGTCCACACATACGTAATAACAGAACAACTGTGGTCTGCCTGAGCACAAAACATTCAGAGAAACTGCTTTGGATTTATATTAAGATAGTCAAGTGTGGTTAGTCTGGAAAAACATCTGGAGGAAGCACCTTGGCATACATCGGATTTTGTCAAGTATTCTCAATCTGGGGAGAAAATATCTAATGGAAATGCCTTTCATATTACTTTCCATTTCATTAAGTACCGTACGTCTGACCAAAAGCTCACTCTGTGTTAATAGGTCACACAGAATCATTGACTAGAGGTATAAGATACCTTGTCTGTTGCCTGTCACCGTGATCATTGACAAAACTAGCGTTGGGGATTCTGGCAAGGTAAAAAGTAGCAATAGGATTATTTCTGTATAAGAAACTTTGTGCTTAGCTTGAAATTTCAATTATTCCTTTCCTTCTTAAAAGCATTCTCTTTTTATTGCTAGATTTTTCTCAATGAAAACACACCAACATTCACTGCATTTCATACTCAAATTATCCCTCAAATGTTTATGCTTGCAGGCGATGGTAGGTGGACTACTGTGCTAAAATATGGCTAGAACCTTTTGTGTTTATACCACACTGTTGTTTTGAGTCACCTCCCACCTGATAACACAATGAGCTTTTGTCAATATTTCATAAAAAAGGGTGGTTAAGATTAGGATTTGTTATTACATTTTCTCACACTTGGCACAAAAACAAACTTTTAGTTCAAGATTCTCGTACGAATTTTATACAACTGTGAATTTTTGTAAAATGTGGGTACGTTGTGAAGTCCACTTTTAACAATTCAATTCACTTACAAAATTCAGGTTTATAACCAATTAATTGGAAAAAAAAAGTCATATTTATCTCAGCCTTCCAATGAAATCACAAATAATATCTTTTAAGTAACCAAGAATGATATCAACTGTAGAACAACAAAATTCTTACTCCTGACATTGGTCCTCCAGCAGGCACTGACTTCATTATGGCATACATACTCTCACCACCAGAACTAGAAGAATCTAAAAAAAAATATGCATGCAATGACTGAATGAAGAGTAACAGTTTAGAAGAGTGATTTTTTTTTTTTGCACTATGTATGGAGTTTAAAAGTAGTTCAGGAAAAAGAAACAAAACAAACCTGTCTCACAAGCTGAAGAGCTCTCATACATTAAAAAAATGTTCATGTTCTGCAACTTTATAGCTTGTGAGAAAAGGATGACCCTAAACCTATGATCACTAAATATGATTACACTAAATAAAGAAAACTATTTTATAATTTATTGTACTAACAATAAAATCTCACACTTCTTACATAATTATTTCACAATTTTGAGAAGTTTTGCATGTCTCCTTGTTTGCATGAGGACAAATAATTGTAAAGATATTTCTTGAAAATATCTTTGTAGACACATCTGTTGAACAGCAAGTTTTTTAAGACAAGTCACTAGCTTTTCCTCTTCCTCACATGATACAAACACATCTAAATAATCACATACTAATATGCTGTTAAGTAATGGACTTTGACTAATTCTTTCAGGTTTGAAAAATAAACATCAAACTTCAATAACAAATAATTTTATCATCAAATGGTTTGTGAATCTTATAATGCACAAATGATAAAAGTGCTACCTATTAACAGCCTATTCTTATTATGACTATGTACATACAAAAAACAAATAAAAGTCAATAAACTAAACTTTTTATTTAGAATTCTATAACTTTTGTATTTATTTCATAGTAACTTCAATCTCCCACAAATAAACTTATTTAAATAGCTTATTAATTACAAGAGATGTCTTATTCTTGAACACTATGAAACCATGTCCAACTGCCTTGTAACAATAATTACAATAAAAATACACAACTTGTAAAATCTATATTGTAAAACAATCCATAAAATATAAAAAATAATGGTAATACACAACAGCATGGTTTGATAAATACTTGTAAATATTTTGTATCTTATTTTAGATTATTTATCATTTTAATTTAAGTCCCTCCCTAAGACCTTAGAACCTCTAACAGATAATTTATTAGAAATTTCAACATTAACCACTTTGAGGCACCATATTTTCATTAAACGTTTTTGTTTAAATCTCAAGTTTAAACAATGTTGTGTGGTCTTACATATTGCAATAAATAAAATTCTTATTGAAAATATTATTCTGTTCAGTATCGAGTCTAAATAAAATATTTCTATAGATGCTGAAGCTCCCCTTAGGCCATGGCATGGATCTCAGTCTGAGAATCATTACTCTAATTGATCTGTCAAATGTTAAAAATCAAGCATTATCATAATTTCCTTTTTATGATAAAAAAAAATCTGTCATGATGAGATAAAGCAAAAAGACATTTTTAACAACAAATGCTAAATATAAATAATAAATCATACACCAGCAGTTAGCAGTATTTTCATACATACATATAAACTGTTTTCACAAAGGGATATTTTATCTCATTGCTATTCCTGTTTTTAAATTGATAGACTACAGGGAAGGCAGCCAGTAAACAGCACCTACAACCAATATTTGGGCTTCTCTAATTGAGCATTGGTATTTAAATGTTATTATTATTGCACACTTAGAGCTTTTAAGTGCAGAAAAAAGTGCATTTTTTCAGCAACAGGCCATGACCCATGAATTCACAGTTGAAACAAGTCAATCACAAAGCCATATCCAGCCCAAACAAACAATTAAAAATAAAAAAACAGAGAAGAATGAAGTTTTATACAGCATTCTTGACTATTTTAAAATTCATTCATTAACCTCACTTAATTATTTGAAAAATGTCTTTCATTTCTTCTCCCTTTTTTAACCTCAAGTGGAAGGTTACCGAGTATATGATGCATTGCAATCAGCTGAAAATAACACTTATACTACTCATTAAAATTATACATAAATAATACTACAGTTATTTTAAATTGCAGTGATAGGTATTACATCACATGGAAATGCTCCTTGGATCTCAGTACTTTAAAATATTTCATTATGAAATATACTACACTGTCAAACATACACTATTTCTATATTCTAAAAACCAAATCTCATAAGAAATAAGTATTTATAATCAAATATTTAAGGATCAGAGATTTAAGACTCCACTAAAACTTATTTCTCCTTGTTTGTTTGTAATTATGTATAAAGTTACACAATAGGCCATCCATGTTGTGTTCACCACAGGTATCAAAATTTAGTTTCTAGTATTATAAGTATGTAGACTTTGATGCCACTGGGGAGTTCTCTTTACCTTAAAGTTCCAATGTAAGTTCATTTTTATTATGATTATTATAGAAATACCCCAACAATGATGATCAAGATTAATATAATAAAAGTTTTCAAAAAAATTGTCTCCAGTGATTCTCAAAAAAACAACAATGTTCTATGGTTAATTAGATAAGAATTACACCATGTATTAATAAATAGTTAATTAATACCAATCATACTTTGTACCACATCAAAATTCATTGAGAAAATGAGAGAGTAAACAGTATAGAAGCTTAATGTGAACTTGACGAATGACTTCCAAGTCAATAGCAAGTTCTGAAAGATTTAGTTTTAGAGAATGATGAAGATCAGGTTGTAAAAAATGATGCTGTCTTCACCTGGCCGCAAGTTGGAAGCATTAATTCTTGTGTTTTCAGGAGAGAAAGGGCCTGATAATCCTAAAATAAATGAACACTGAGCTAAGTATTTGATAGTTTTTACCTAAAAGTAGATAGTCAACCAACAAAACGTAGCAGCATTTGATAAACAATTACCACATGTTGAATACATTTACTGTTATGGCATATATGAACATCTGACCAGATTCTAACTTGATACTCAGTGCTACAACAGTTTTACTCAGTAACAATTATATCTCTGACTTGATTAGAGAGATCAATCTTAAGTGTTGTTTTAAGCCCATTTTTAACATTGTTCTCTTAACAAGCTATTAAAAGAACCTTAAATAATATATCACCTACAATACCAAAAAATGCACCTGTTACAAAATTACACCACACTGAATACCATTAAAATATGAATAAAATACAAACAGAAATCTGTTGAGAATATAAAGTCGAAACTGTGCAAGTTTATCAAAACAAGAAATTTTTCATAATTAGAAATTATACAACTGTTAATTAAATACAGCAAAATAATTTAAAAAAAGCATATTTGAGGAGCTTAGCACTACCATCAATTCATCACTAATGTCACATGCATTAAGTTACATATGACAAACAATGTAATTACTACAAAGCTTAACCTACAGAAAATTTATTATAAACCTATTGTAAATAATACCTATAATCTATTTGAGGAATAAGTTAAGATGAGGCCTACCTTGAGGGCTGGGCATAATAGGTGTACCTGACCTATGAGGACCTGCTACCGATATTGGAGGGCCCTGTTTGATAGAGAACAAATGTAATCATAGTATCTTTAAAAATAATAAAAAAATAGCTCTAAAATCATAAGCAAGTGCATGCACGTATAAATTAGTGAAATTTCCAGTTAATATTTATTGTAAACTTCCATTGTCTATTTTTGGCATTACAAGTTAAATATTTATTAGGAATAGTATCATTCTTTGATATAGTCTTATTTCATTGATTTACATGACAAGATTGATCCTACGTTTTACTTAAGAAAAATTATTCTCTATAGATTAATTCACTAAATTTTAATAGTGAGCTAAAGTCAGTGAAGAAAGTTAGTTTAGTTCTATTCAGAATAGAAGGGCACATAATCTGCTTGAAAGTTCTGTTTGTTGAAGTTATAAAACCTGTTAATTTACTATTTAATGTGTCTAACTGTTGTGCATTTACATTCTATAACTCAATTATGACTAACATTAAATGTAAAATCATGTTATTTGTTATCAATGATTCATAGATCTTCATTACTGAGTCTAACAATTATTTTGTAAGAGAGTATAAAATATTTAAACTACTTTTACTTCAAGTTAACTGCCTATCTAAGAACTGTTAAAAACATTCAGTACGTAACATGCATAAAATATTCTTATGTACAATATTAAATCAGTCAAATATACAAATCAACTATGTCAAACAACTGTACTGTACTGTTTGTATATTTTCGAATTTTGTTATCAGTTTTTTTTTTTAAACAACCGTTACAATTAGTTAAATTTCATTTAAAAATTTGTAAAACAGTATAACTGTAAATTCGGTAAGATTTACATATTGGAGAATTCAATTAAAATTAATGACATACAGTGATGTCATTCAATCAACTGCTGCTCCTCCCCAGTTCAGAAACCTTTTTGTACTGTGAGACCCAAAATCAAAACTTTTGTAATATATAAACACAGCATATCAAAAATCAATTTCTGTTGAAAATGAATGACTGAAGTGTTTAAGACTATCTAGAATAAATATTAAAACACAACAGCATTAAAAAAACAACCAAAAGTACAGTGTAAGAAACATTTAAGTATATAATATTCTCAAAGATGCAATCTTTCCTTGCATAAAGATATGCTTGTTAGTGAATCAAAGTTGCTATATATGGGTCTCAACTGTATAACAGTTTTTGCTCAAAACCTTTCTTCACATAAAGACATGCTTCATAAAAAACCAAAGTTGGTATATGCAAGTCTCAACTTTTTTATGACAGTTACCGCACACAGAATTTTCTGATATAAAGATAAGCATTATAGGGAATCAAGTTCATATGCTTTTTGCTCAACTATGCTACAGCTGTTCACAACCTTTTCTTATACAGACATGCTTAACAGGGCACAAATGTTGCATGTTTGGGTTTAAACTGTGTCAAAGTTGCTGCCTCACTAAAACATTCCTGGAAGGATGAATTCTACTTCATATGTTTAAAATTCAGAGTAAATATTTTTTAACAAGGGTATGCTTATGTCAGGTGAGATTTGTACTAGTTTGCATAATTCATGGCCTTAACATTGGAATTAGAGAGTGGAAAACACTTCTTTTGTTTGAAAAAACTGAAAATTATAAAGTAAGTACTGTATTATTTAGAAACACGTAAAGATATGAAACAACTGATTTTTATAACAGTGACAAATACTTACATAATGGCTTCCAGGTGATAGAGAGGAGTAACTGATCTAAAAAATATGAATCTACTGTGAGCAAATTTGCATAAAATTTAAGTGCAAATTCTTTATAAACAGTAACAAGTAGTTACAATACAAGCACCACTGATGTTAAAAGCATTACTGTATGACTTTAAATAGTGAAAGACACTGGAAACAAGGTATTCTTTATCGCTCCATTAAACAGACTCAAAACATTTTCATTTTTTAAAGACTCAATCTTACACCAATTAAACTCAAAAGTAAAAAACAACATTTAAATATTTGTATTTATGGCAAAGCTAATAAAGCCACTACTTTAAATTTAAGCTGCTAATCACAGCGAAGACAGCCAATCAGCAACATCAACCACACCAAAGAATTGTGTGTCACTCTTATAACGACCCCACAGGTAATTCATGTTCAGTATTTAAAAAAAAAATATATGTATATCAGCACCTTATTTTTTAAAACACACCTTTCCATAGTGGGTTTAGTGGATGCCTAAAATATTAGTTTAGACATTAATGCCTGAATTAACAAATACTATTTTTTTCCAAAAACATGTTCAATTTAAATATTTTCCAAAACTAAACAGCTCAAAACACTAACAGAATTTTAATATTATACACAGTTGATTATGAACGTGCTATTAAAAATACACTTTTTTCAGATAATTAATTTAAAAATTATGAAGCATGCATAAAATGTTTGAAAATTTACTTACAGCAGACATATTTGGTTGCCATTGTCTGCTTCCTGGACCCTGCCTTTAGGTAGGAAGTCATAAAATTAAAATAATTATTTAACTAGAAATCTTGTGAATCAAAAGAGAAAAGCTACTAAAATATTTTTTAGCTTTGAGCACATGTTTTAATTTCTTCCAAATACAGCTTGTTGAAGTTTGGTGAGAAACAACAAGTGCTAAATTATTTTCAACAGCTCTACTATTTATGTTTCAGGTCAACTTTACGAAATTTCAGTTTTTGTTTTTTCATAATTTATTGTATTGTTTAAACAAAGTATGAAAGTGAATGATGTACACACACACACACACACACATCTGTAAGAATACAAAGTAGTGATCACAAAATTTCTTTTCTGTGAATTTTATAATCACATTAGCAAATCCAAAACATATGGTCAAGAGTAAACAGTCAAACTAGGTGAATGGGAAAAGCATCTCACAACAGTCTGATTACTTATATATTACTTCATTATTTAAATTATTTATTTAAATGATATTCACTTGATAATTTTTCTAATCTATGCAAAGCCATAGATAAGTAAAAGTGTAACACTGGAGTCTGAAATAAGATTTGCAACAACAGATGTTACAGGTATTTCTTGTAAAAGTAACCAAAATACACCAACTAAGAAAATTTTGTAGGATATAAATGCAGATCACAACTGACAATCCTTAATCTTACAAATCAGAGAATCAGTAAACAACACAGACATACTCTATGCTGAAGCACTGCTTTTTAAATATATGAAAACTTCATATACGACATATACGATGCACACTTGACTTACATGGACAGTGGAGGAATTCCAGGAATAACTGCTCTACCTGGTGGTCTTAATGTTTCATAACTCTGAAATAGAAAGATGATACCATGAATTTTGTGTTGTAAAAGTTACAAAGAAACAAATTACAAATAACTTTTTGTTTTAATAGATAATGAAGTTTTGGTTACCATCTAAGGGACAACAATAATTTCTACATATTAATGTTTATTTCAAAACATTTTGTAGTCCATAAATGATAATGTCATAAGGATTTATACAAGATCATCAGGTTTATGTAATTCATTGAATTCATGGATAAGTTTATAAAATAATAACTTATTTTCTTAACTAGTGACATAACATCCTTTAATATGGCTTTGGTCATAATTATCATTTCTAACTTTACTAACAGCACCAAAAGCATTGAAGGAAGAGTGAACACTTGTTAGGAAGGCTCTGCTTTCATCACAAAACAGCAACTAAAATAATAATGCTTCACACCCACAAGAAAAGTTAAAATGCTTTGTTGGCATACAGTAATATTTTTTTTAGTAAAACATTCTCACCAATTTATTTTTACAAGATCATCACTTCAGTATTTTTACAATTCATTAAGCTTTAAAGACTTAGGTTTTTCCTTCTGTATCTGCTACAATGATTATTCATTTTGTTGAAAATAACTTTAATTCACAATTATTTAAACAATGTTTAATAAAACTAATTCTGGATAAAAACTTAAACTGTTAAAACATTTTAAGGCAGTAATGCATAACTTATAATATACATAAGACACTTAAAGACTTTAAATAATTAACAAAAACAATTTACACTTTCTGCTTATTTTATTAAAGGTACCAGCCTTGACATTATATTACAATTAGTACAATTCAAAACTAAATAGTTCAAACCACTAACAGAATTTTTAGTATTACATTTATTTGCTAACATATGTGCAGTTGCAAATACACTACTTTCATAAAATTAACTTAAAAATTATAGCATCATTAGACCAACTTTTTCATGGAAAAGGAATGTTGACTATGATTCTGAATGCATTATGTGTATCTGCACAAACTGTGACAAGCTTTTAGTAAAAAAATGTTGTCGACAAAAAATCAGATGTATTTCCAAAGTCTTTGCACTTAAGATATGTCTGTGAACTGATCATTGTCAGTCTGACATGTCTTGAGTACAGTTTGCACACTGCATTTACATAACAGATAAAATCCACTAATGGCATATCTACAATTCTTTTTTGGTATCACTTTTTAATGTATCTTGTATTTATTCTCCTCTACCATAAACTGTCACTCAGACAGCAGTGTAGAGTAAAATAAATAACTGATAACTCTAATATTAAATGCATAATACCACACCAAATGATTCTCTTAAAGGTCAGAGTATGCACACTCCAACCCCAACATGTTCACATAGGATGAAGTATGATGTATCATAATAATAACAAAATAAAGTGCAATCACATACTTCAAAGTAGACAAAATGAATCCTTACTACGGAAGTAAATACATTTTGTAACAAAATAAGTTATTCCTAATTGGTTCAGTATGCTTTGATAGATTGTTTAGGCAAAATATTCATGACAAAATTCTGAAGAATGAATGGAATCTGCCTGTTGTGGAGATGCAAGTATAGAGGACCTAAAGATAAAAGGCAAAAGACTTTCAAAATGTCGTCCTCTACATTTGAGTCTCTACAACAGGCAGTTCCCAACCATTCCACAAAGTTTCATCACGTTTCAGTATGGATTTACTGTGGTCAAAGAGCAAACATGTGGCTCAAACTGGTAAGCTACTTACACCAGGATTCATTTGTCCAAGCTGTTGTCCTCTTTGTGGGTTTATTCTCGAATTCATTGGGTTCATTCCTTGGGGCCCTGTAAAAGAAATATAAATATTTTGAAGATGATTATAAGTTTTAATTTTGTAATGTTAATTTCCAAGAAGGAAACACATTTGTCCATTCATGTAGATAGGAATTCCAATGCATAGGCATTTAATGGGAACTTGACATGAGAACACATTAGCTTTCCAGTTAATAATCGATTCTGTTGACACTTAATAATATAGTTTTAGTCTTGGCCTAAAAAGTAATTTAAATCAACTTAGTAAAACAGGAAAATGAACTGATGTGCATAATTCTTCAATTTCTGAATTGTTTTAAGATTTAGATCAACAGAACTGTAACTTTTATATCACATAAATATAACCAACTAAAGCATTAAGTAAACAATAATAAAACACTTGTTACTGTTGTACAAAGTTACACAATGGGCTATGTGTATCCTGTCAATGGTGGGTAATCAGACCCCAGATTGTAGCACTGTAAGTCCTTAAACTTACTACTAACCCCCTAGAGGACAACTAATGCTAAAAAAAAATGCAAACTTGTGAAATCTGATTTAAGCATAATATTAAAATCACACTAATCAATATATTTTAGTGTTTGAAACATTGTAAATTTTGCAGTTGTCAACAGTGGGGTTGGCAAGAAAACATTTCTTTAGATATACATAATTTAATGGAGGGAAATTGCCAAATAAAAGAAGTACCTCTTAATTTAATATAATTTTAAGTAATTCTCAATGTTATTACTCCTCAAAATGTTAAAAAGATGAACTATGATGTACGATAATCTAGCAAATTGTTCATAATTTTATCTTGAATACTTTTTCAGAATTAATTATCAACCCTCAAATTATATACTTGTTATTTTTACTGTTCAGTAGCAGTGAGAGCCACATATTACAACATCGTGAGCTAATATGTATTATTTGTCCTGGTACAATGCTAAGTGAAAGGAACTGATCAAAAGTAACAGGGTGAAACAACTAACTTCTGAGTAAAATTCACAGGGAAACTCAGTTGTAATAAGTGGAATTATTAAATACAATATTAATACCTATTTAATTTTTTTTTTATATAATTCATGTTATTACAGACCCCATATAACCAACAAATATAATTGAAAAAAAATTGAACTTTATAAAAAGATAAATAGGGGTTGACAAATATTTAATGTAAATAATTACAATAATACAGAAAGTTCTAATACTGTTGAAACAAAAGTCAAAACTACAAAATCTGAGTTACTTAGAATTTAAAAACAAATTATCCCTACCTTGGAAAGTCACTGTAATTATGGTAGTCAGAGTTAAGCCCCAGTGAGCCAGTTTTGTAATTATGACTTCTTTGTTTCTGTACTATTGTAGCATTAAAACTTCATTGCTGTAACTAGCAAGGTTATATGTATATATATTGGTCCCTACATATATTCATAAAATTAATTTTTTTTATTACACTTGTTTGTTTCCTTTTCATCAGCTTTATTTTTGTGCACCAGCAATACCAAGCATGGGGTGTGAGTATACCAGTATCCTTTTTGAAAAAAGAAAGGAATCAGTGGGACCCTAGACAGAAGAAAGGAATCAGTGGGACCCTAGACAGAAGAAAGGAATCAGTGGGACCCTAGACAGAAGAATTCTGTGAAAGAATTGGATCAATAAGGTTTGTCTCTTTTTTTCCTTTTTCTGAACACTTATCTGGAAGAGTCACTTAGATGAAAACAAATTGTTGAAACATGTATATAGCCATTTAGATAGCTTTATAAAAACAATATATTTCAATTTTGTTGAGTCAATACTATGAAAGAGTAATTGTTAATATTCAAAAATGCCAGAGGTAGATAATTTATTATGACCACCATTTTGTTTCATCATAGTCCCAATTATTAACCAACAGATTTATGAACACATGGGCAATAAATACAATAAACACATATTCAAAAAAAACTGATGTGATCTGGACTTAATTAGTAATTCTAAGGCTAATGTTATGACTGAATCTTGTGCATATCCTTACAACCCCTTCAATTAAGGTTAAGAAATATTCTGAAAATATCATCTACACATTTACACAAAAGACGGAAATAAGACAATGAAAATTCTCATTCTTATGAGACAAAGCTATTCATAAAGGATTGATAAACTTTCTGTAATACCAACTTTATTTTGATAACTTCAAGTTATGACAGAAAAATTACTGGTGCAGGTCATTATTAAATTATTGGGTTAACAAAACCTAATGAAGAAAATTGAAAACTTTTACTGTTAAGGCTTT
Source organism: Carcinoscorpius rotundicauda (assembly GCA_011833715.1). Lineage (NCBI taxonomy): Eukaryota > Metazoa > Arthropoda > Merostomata > Xiphosura > Limulidae > Carcinoscorpius > Carcinoscorpius rotundicauda. The sequence continues at coordinate 50,153,491 of CM022399.1, read as the reverse complement.
GAAGAATTCATGTTTTTATTAAGCTTGAAAGAAATACATACTACCAGATATTTTTTACATAAAACTCAGCTAAAAAAAAAAAAAAAAAAAGAATGTCACTAAAATTGCTTGGATAATGAATAACAAAATATGGGGATAGTAAATAAGTACTTTAAAATATGAAGACTACATGTTAAATATGAATACAATATCATGTCAAAAATATAGAAATATCTCTTGTGTGTGTGTGTGTGTGTGTAAAGCCCGTGCCATCCACTAATGGGACAAAGAGGCTAAGTTATCTACTCGCGATGTGTACTACAAGAATAAGGAATAAAAAAAAATATGTTCCAAAGACTATAGTTGTGTAGTGTTTTATTAAATCTTTGTATCATTGTAGGTTGATAAAAATATGCAACATAATTCAAAAAGTTGATTTATCTTCATTTTATGCAGTTATATTATGTTAAAAACTTTGGGATAATATTTTAAATTTACCTTTGCTACATAAAATGTTTCGATTGTTTAATCTTCATAGTAGTGTGAATCAATATGAAGTGGGAGGGGAGAAAGAGATTTCCAAAGGTAATCAAAGTTTTGGACCGTCCATGTATTTATTTGATAACTGCTTTAATACATCTGTTGCTAAATTTGAAAAACTTTCATGAACACTATATTAGACATTAATAAATATCTACCTGTGATTTAAGTTCCGTTTTGATTACTTTACTTTCTAAACAACATACTATGTCAGCAATTTAGTCAGACAAAAGTTGAGACAAAAATGAATGATAAACAGTGCACAAGTGTTGTGCTTGATAACTGTTGGCTATATGATATAAAACAGAGGATCATAAAAAACTAATCAGTTGCAGATATTATTAACCATCATCTGTTGCAGTGAAACAAATTATTGCCAAATGTACACATTTAAGTTATAACTAAAGCATAAATTATTAACATTAATGTAGAAGTAATACTGTAAGACAAAGATTTTATGGCTGCAGAAATAAGTGATGTATATAGAGAGCTGAAGGAACACAAAGGAAAAAAATGTTTACCTTGCCAGCTTACAAACTCTTCACCATCAGCTATAAACAAGAATGTGGATGGGTGAATAGAAAAAACTGTTAGTAAGGAAGAAAGGGAGAAATGTTAAAGGTAAGAATGAAAAACATTTTAAAACATAATTAAACACACCAAACAAAAAGAGATGAAAATCTTTAGAGTATAGCACATAAAGAAAAAAAATATTTCTAGACTTTTCTGGACTTGTGTTATTTTTAAGTGACTAATATTTCATATGTAAATAAAATTAGAAGATAAAGCATTTTGAAGGTGAAATAGAACATTTAATTTTCTTTTATTTTTTGAGAAGAAAAATTAGATTGTATTTGATAAATCTATCAGTTAGTTTTCCAATTCTCTTTCATGAGATTAAACATTACACCTGACAGGGAAGAACATATTTCATATGAATATTTGTTATATAAAAAAGGTTTTTATATTTAAGCAGTTGTGTATACATTCATATGCCAAAAGAATTCTAATTGCATCAACGTAAACTATTACGTACTTCATGTAGTGTCACATTAATGCTTTACAAGAACCCACTTTTGAATTGCCAAAAATAAATAAATTACTCAATTGTTAACTACAGTTTTAAAACAAGAACCTCAAAATATAATAAGCAAAACCCAAACTATGTATTTACGTTTTGTGCACTCAATGAACACAATACTGAGTGTATAAAAGACAAGATTAAACAATGCCATGAAAATTAATAATAACAATAAATTAACAACACTTTGTGAAAACTAGTCACATTCATGACTAATTAGGATAAATGACTTAAAATGTTTTGCGTTTTCATTTTACTGATTTTTTCAGGGTGAAAACTGGTTTCACACCCTAAATAATCCTAGAATGAAAAAAACAACAAGAACAATATAAAGTAAATAACTTAGAAAAATATCAACAGTACCAAAACATTCCACATGTTGCACTTTATTCTCTTACCTTGTCTTGTTGGGTCCACACTATTGTGTATCATGTTTTGTTCTGGAACATTACCAGGGGACTACAAAAAGACAATTTACAAGTCCCAAATGTAACTGAACACTGTTCTATGAAGTATATAAAAAAAAAACATTTTTAACATTTAAACATTAAAACAAAGAACTATGTAATATTATTTTATGTAAATTACAAAGGCTTTGCTTCATTAAAGAAACAAACCAGTATAATTATTCACACTTTCCCTCACACACATTGCCATTAACTAGATGATTGATTTTTATCTTAAGGTTTATATTTTTGAGGACACTTTATATCCAAATACTTTTCTATGCACTTTTTAAATAATTACTATGTACTTTCATTTAAGGTCTAACAATTCCTCTTAAGAATATTCTGATTATTTTAATTAAACTCTAATATACTTCTCAACTGTTACTTAGATATTTTTAGACTAACTTCAATCCAGGTTTCCTAAGCTTATAATGCAAGAAAACTGAATGTTCTAAAAACAATCTGATTTTTAGACGTAAATGAATATGGGAAATTACTAAAAGCTTGAATAATACTGCAAACACACAGATTACAGAATGACAAATATTTTAGGTACATCAAAATCAAAATCTATACAGTCTGATACTTACACTGAAGTCGACTTGTTGACCCATCCTCACCACAGACCGAGTTGGATAACGAGGTGACATGAATGGCTAAAGAAAAATGATAAAAAATTAATTTATAAATCAAGTGCTTTGAAAAATATTGTAACAGATCTTGTAACAACTCATTATATAGAATTATTTTCTAGTAATATCAGTGAACTTGATTACTGATATTTATATAAAAGAAAGAAATTCATACCAATTTGTAACAATGTAAATATTGTTTATAAGTTATAATTTTCTAACAAATAAACTGAAAATGTATTTCTAACAGGTACTTCCCTCTTCTCACAAGACTACCTTTTTCCATTTTGTGTTGCTTCTATATGCAAGCTTTTTTTTAAAAATTATTATTATTATTATTATACATGTTATGTGACTTCCTCAACCTTCCACTTTATTGGAATGTTTAATTCCAATATGTACCTTAAGCAAATTAGTATGCATAATTTTTCTGTCAATAGGAGCACACCACCATCATGTGACACATGTAACTCCCTCTATGCATCACTAATGAACTATTACTTCAAAGTTTTACAGAATACATCAGTACCAGAAGATTGTTGGGAGGACGGTGGGAAGTGTGAATGGAAAAAAGTACCTGTCATAAATACATTTTCAGTTCAGCAAATTAACTTCCTATATGGTATCTTCTTCCACTCACAAGATTAGCTAGAATCCCACACTAAAAAAAAGTGGAGAGACCAGTGTGATGGAAGAAAATATGTACCCCAGAAATGCCTAAAGGATACTTCTGTATATGGGAAAAACAAACCAGATAATCTGAGGAGTGGCATTGCATCACTTCTGAACCAGGTATCTTTTCACCATGAGCAGTTAGGAACAAATATGGGAGAATATCAGAGTGGGAGAGGATAAGTCATGAAAGTAATCCCAATCAGATAAATAAATAACTCAATCCTACAGAAAAAAGTGAACAAAGAAAAATAGTAAAATATCCTCGTGTATGTAGCCAGAATCAAAAGGCTAAAGAGGAAGAGAGGGCAATAGGGATGAGACAAAGTTGTCCCACATGACACTCAATCTCCCAATGAATAAATGCCAATAAATCCCCCAACAGGTCTCCTGCACTTGTGGCCTGAAGTATAGCATTAGACAACTGAGATGGACTTGAAGTGGTAACATGAACTTCAAAATTAATTCTTAATATAAGACAAGCAAGCAAAATATTTGGTGGCAAAGCACAGGTAAATAAATGCTTTCAAATAAAAATGAAAATTTGTTTGAAAAGAAATGAAAGAAAAGGTAAGTTAAACTAAGTTAAAGCACTCTGTAGCAGAACTGAGACAGTAGAAAGATATCTGGACTTGAGCACTGCCAAATTGGAAGTGATGCATGACAAAATGGTGGTGCTCTCCTATTGATGGAGAGATGAAGCATGTTGATTTGCATGAGAGACATGATGGATTTTTTCTTTCCAATAGCAAGGGTGCAAAAGGCTTATGGCATGTATTGTAAAAATATAAATTAAAATGACTGAATACTCTGAAGAAAGTTACCATAGTCTAACAAAACATTTCAGATCTTTTTTTATTCAAAAATATGTTTCAATTCATGCTTTGTAATACCATTTTTATGCCTGAGTTTAAAAAAAACAGTACAATCTGAGTCAAATGAATAAATCTGATATGCTGATATTTGGACAACCCCAACTGCTTTTACTATCTTTCTTGGAGTAAATAAGGAACCATTTAGTTCTTATGTCAATTATACAACAAACCCAACTAATTTTGGTACAAGAATGCTCTAGCTCACCTGATTCTGGACCATTAGAGTATGAGAGGGAGGAGGCTGGGAATGAGATGGTTGTGAGACTGACTGTTGAGGAAGAGAAGGTCTGATGTGAGAGTTCTGTGGGGAATACAACACAAGATCATTTGCTACAGAAGAGCACCTAAGCTAGTAAATATTAAAATAATACACTCAGTCTGAAATTACTGTGTGAACAAACTTAAAATGTAGAACCTTAGAACACACAGGGTATTTATTGTTGTGTCAAAAAAGTGGTACTTCAATATTTACATCATTCTTCTTGTAAATGTTAAAATGCAACTGATCATGAAAATATCAACCACTGTAAGTGGCATTAACAACTATTAACTACCCATACTTAGACTTCCTATTACACCCTTTAGTACAATGTTTTGAAATGATTTCAAAGATTCATGCCACCACACAGTCTCATCCTATCTTAAAATTGTTTATCTTGACAATAGCCCTGCAGCATAATTTCCATTGCAAAAAATTCAATCATAAAGCTGTCATATTTAATGAACACTCCTCTGTTATTTTTCCTTACCTATCCTGCACAAGAAGTTGATGATTTCCCAGCACCTGTTCCACCAATCCAATCTTACAGAAATTCATACATACTGCATATTAAATAGCATGAATACATGTTTCATTTTCCAGCTACATGAGGCATGCTATGGTTGAATATCATTGAAGTAACTTAAGTCAATTTTCTACATGGTAATCACTTTTGATTATGCTGCATAATATTGTCTAAGGAAAGTGGAAGTTTGACCCTTAACTTTTGAATTTATAGATTCTAACCTGCTAGATGACACAACAATTTTTTTTCCCGGATGGAGTAAAACTTGTTGCACATTTCTTTCTTAATAGTTCCAATTTTCAAAGATGATCTATACTCTTTCACTTTCTAATTCTTAAAAATCCTAGTCTCAATCTGAACATCTTTATGATGTGAGTGTGTGAATGTTTTTGGAAGAAAGGGCTATTATATATATCCTTATAAAAACCAATAAATGCTTTGTCCATCAAACAACCTATGAAATGCCAAGCAAGTCAAAATGTAATTCTAACACATTCTGCTCTACCATGACTTTAATCAACTATAGTTGTTACATGAATTGCTGAACTTTGCACATTCACATTTCTTTTAACATAACACATTAAACTCTCTTTAGATGACAACTTTGCTAACATTCTTGCTTACATTTAAAAAAAACAAATGCTATGGACTAATATTTTCCATTTTTATGTTATAAAATCTTTATAGTGAACTGCTAAACTTGAGTTATTATTGACTTACAAAACAATCACTTAGCACTTTAAACAAATGTAGCATATCTTAATTTCAATATTCAAAAATTATTAATCAGCTCCTCAAACTGCTTTCAACTTACATTTGAAACTGAAAGCATGAGAATTTGCCTATACTGGATCTAAACTTACTGGGAAGAATCCAGTAGGGCCTCCAGCTCCACCTGGCATCCCATCACCAGGAGTCATCTGACTTAGTGGACTAGTGACTATAGGGTTCTGAGAAGATAAAAAAATATAAAATTAGATTAATGACAAAGGTAATACTGTCATCACACTTGACATAAGTATATACATATATCATTCTTTAATGAATAATATCTGTAAGTGGTCACTTCACAGACAAATAAATATAACACTGACTATCAATTAGTAGAAAAAAATGTGCATCATGATCATATCACTTTGCAGTGCTCTTAGCTTGTGTGTTACAACACTCAAATTCTGCACTATTATCACCACAAGCTCATATCAGAGTTCTTTAGGTTTGAAGGAATTGTAACTGACTTTGGCATGCAACAAACTAGTACTTCAATATCATTTTACTAGTACTACTTTAAACGTGAGTCACAGGGTAATTTTCTAAGCTTTAAAAATGCAACAAATTTCACTGAAATGTCATGTAGATGTCCACACAAAATAAACTCCTGCTTCCCACATCAGTACTGCAGAAGATGTGAGTAGTGAAATATATCAGGTCATCCCTTTAGTAATGTCTGATTTTAGGTTCAGAAATAGAAAAAGGATTTAAAATGCTTTTAATATTTTTATATCAATAATGTATGTTCTAATAATATTAATTACTTCCTGCTTACAATTAACAAGTTTTTGAATGCCACTTCTATAAAATTCTTGGGGTTTGGAGGAAAAGAATGTAGAGAGAGTATTTTTGACATCTTTGTGTGTTCCAAGCTCTTTCCCATCAAGATAGCTCAACAAACTTTGGAATAGATGATAATAAGATAGAGCAAGGTCTGGAGAATAAGGAGGATGTGGAAGTTTTACCCAGTCTAGCTCTTCAATTTTTTCTGTATGGGGCCATGCATTATCCTGGTGTAACACAACTTCTTTATGATTGATCAAAGCAGACTTCTTTTCTTTAAGTGCAATGTTCAAGTGCTCTACCTAGTGATGAAAGAAGTCTAATGTAATTACACTGAGTGGCAGCAACTCAAAGTGGATCACACCAACAATATCCTACCAAATGCTTAACAAAAATTTCCTAAGGTGGAGGTCCATTTTGGGCTGTGTGTTAGCCAGTTTACCTGCATTGAGCTATTGTCTCCAGTACTTAACATTTTTATAATATATATATTTTTCATCTCCAGTCACTAACCTGTCCAAAGAAAGGTAAGTTATGTTCACAAGAGTGCAGAAAAGTGCAAATGTCCTCTCTTGCTGTTAGGTTGGCTTATGTTAAATCATAGAAAACCTGTTTTCCAAGTTTTAACACCTTTCAAAGTTTTTGCAGATGATGGTGAACTGTGAAATAGGTTGAATTAAGCTTTTGTGCTAGTTCTTCAACTGTGACAGCACAATCTTCATCAAGTGCAGCCAGCAGCAAGTCATCATTAAACACAATAAAACATCCCGAAAGTGGTGCATCCACCTTCTGAAACCACCTTCAACATTATTTTTCATTGAGAAGCTCTGCACAATAAACACCTTCAATGTTTTGTGTAGTTTCTACTTCACTATTGCCTTTTTTAAACTCAAAGCATTATATGCCTAATGTGCTTCACAGACACATCCACCTTCATATGGGTATATTTGATTAATGATCTGAAAAAGCGGTGTTGGGATAGTTTCTTTTATTTGTTTGTACATTTTATAAGGTTTTTGGAACAACCAAAAATGTATACAACAGACTTAAGAGAGATGAGTTATGGCGCTGCATTAAAACCCCATTGAGCCAGCATCATAGCAAGGGTCTTGAGATTGACGTCTAGACAAACTAGCTTGAAATATGCAGTTTTATGCTAATGCTCTTCATAAAATAGTTCACATTTTGTCTGAAGTTCATAGGCTATTTTTCCAGAGTGTGAAGACAGCTTTGAGAGCACTGTAATAATGCTAAATAGTTAAAATATAGTCCACCATGGTCTGGAATCAACACCAGTTTCAGTAGCAGTATCTTCATCCATGTGATTCTTGAATGGTAATTTTGGCAACTGTAAATTACAAATATGAAATCCTAAGCATTTACATGAGGCTTTATGCTGGTGCCATTGATGGTGAATTTCACGTAGTGGATGACCATGCCACCAACAATGGAGTCATACACATAACAGAGGGAGACTAGAGTTGTCCATATGAGATGGCCTTCTCCAAATGTAAACTCAATTAAAAATTACACTGGTTTACAAAAAAATATTTTTTGTCTGAGGCAAGAATGTGAATAGGTGTTTTTTACTAATTTGGGTGTGTCGAATTCAAATTTTTAAACAGTTTTGCTCTATCACCTCTAGTTTTCTGGCTTTTAAATAGTCTCATTTTAGTATATACAGAGTATATACGTGCTTATTTCAACAGTTGCAGCAGCTTATTACAGATAAAACAGGATAGATAAAGAACATTGACGGAATAAATATACTTAGATGACACAATGTACACAATTCATAGTACCGCAGACAGTTAGATGTGTGTTTTCTTAGATGATCTGGTGTATTTTGCCTCCGGGATGTCAGGCAAGAGCATCCAGCAGAAGTCTCCCATCATGCTGGGGTTCCACTTGCCTTGGTAGTTGCTCTCCATCTTTGTAATGTCTTGGTGGAATCTTTCTCTGTGCTCATCACTCACTGCTCCGAGGTTTGGAGGGAAGAAGTTGAGGTGGGAATGGAGAAAATGAATTTTGAGTGACATTCGGCATTCCATATCCTCATAAGTCTTTAGCAACTTCTCAATACAGGCTTTGTAATTTGGTACGCGTGTGTTACCAAGGAAGCCACTACAGACTGACTAACTGAGAGCTTCCCATGCTCTCAGTTCCTTTAAGGTAAAAAGCTCCTCAAAATCAGTATCCTTCAGCACTTCTCGGATTTGAGGTCCGACAAAGATGCCCTCTTTGAGCTTAGCAGCACTGAGACCTGGGAACACAGTAGACAAGTGCTGGAAGGCAGCACCATTTTTGTCCATGGCCTTCACGAAATTCTTCATCAAACCAAGCTTGATGTGAAGAGGAGGAAGAAGCACCTTCTTCATGTCAACCAGAGGATTCTCCTTGATGCTGTGTTCGCCAGGAACGAAAGTGCTTCTAGACCCCCAGTCTTTCTGCTTGTAATGCTAGGATACAGCTCGACTATCCCAGAGACAGAGAAAGCAACAGTACTTTGTGAAGCCCGCTTGCATACCCATAAGAAGACCAATGACCTTGAGGTCCCCACACAGACTCCCCTAGTACTGGTTGTATTTAACAGCTTCTAAAAGAAATTCCATATTGTCATAGGACTCCTTTAGATGGACAGAGTGTACAGTGGAAATGCTGGGATATTTATTCCCGTTGTGCAGAAGCACAGCCTTGAGACTTCACTTGGAAGAGTCTATGAAAAGATGCCAGTCTGAAGGATTATGTGGGAAATCAAGGAAAGTGAACAAGCCAGGTACATTTGTGCAGTAGCACAACTTGTTTTCCATGTCGAAAAATGAAGCAAGGTCTTTTTTCCGATTCCTGAAACTGGTGATCCGTCTTGATATATAGCTATATATACAATGTAATGCTATCACTTACATTTATTGCATAATAAATAAAAAAGAAGACATAAGTCACACAATATTAGAAATTTACCTTGAATGCATATACGCCTTTATGTACAATATGTGTACAAAATGTACAGTATGCATATCTAAAAAACTAGAGGTGATGAGTAAAAACGGATTTCAAATCTGAATTCAGCACCCCCAAATTAGGTTAAAACAGCTATTTTTGTGCTTGCCTCAATTTCTTTGTAAACCAGTGTTACTGGACTTCTCATCCATAAACTCTTTCAACACATCTTGCTCTACTCATGAGTCTCCACAAATAGGGAGATGTTCTTATAAAGGAATGGAAAATGGGCTTTATTACTATAAATAAACTTGCAGAGGCTTGTAAGGAACACATGGATACAATAACATGTAATTATTATTAGAATACTTATGTCTCTCTTTGCATAAATAACCAAAAAAAAACTTCATTGTACAGCTACAGCAAACAAAACTGGAAACTTACTGATTTAATAATTTTACGCCTATTACTTTCAATAAACTAAAATGCATGGATATATATACATTAAAAATCAATTATTATTTTGAACTATATAGGTGATATAACCTGAAAATTAGGCCATTTTGAAATTCTGAAATAACCTTCACACAGGCAATGGTATCCAAATTTTATGACATATTGGTTGAAACTAAGCTGTACATAATGTAAAATGGCAACCTTAAATAGGCAAACCAATAACAGAAAATAATGATAGGGTAAGATTAATTGAGGTCACCCTCAGGGCCATTCCTTTTACATTAAAAAAACCATACATTCAACATCCATCTTAGACAACTCTCTATAATTATTCACGATGCAATCAGAATGTTTATGGATAAGTCCTCTCTAACACATTAAATTCAGCACACACAGAGCTAGAAAAAGCCCTTCTATGAATGTCAAGGCATACTCCTTTGGTATAAACATCAAGGTTTCGTTTTGTTACATGTCAGTTTTCAATAGGAGGTATTCAGGGTAGACAGTAAATACCAAAGCACAGAAGAACAAGCTAACTGCACAGTGGAACCTTGAGACACATTTTTCAAACACATGCACATTTAACACAGTTTAATATTGTTAGTTGTTTTTTTATTATTTACGTTAATACAATTATTTTTATCAATTAGTCAAATATGTAAGAATTTTGCTTTTTTTCTGAAGAATTTAGAAGAGATCTGTTATTCTTAGTTTTAAGTATATCAATTTGTACTTGTTTATTAACTGATGCATTTGTAAACAGGATCATGTCTTAGCAATGAAATAACTTTAATCTTTTTAAATAACCTTCTCAAAACTGTTTTTTAAAGTAAGTCAAGAACTTGGGAATGGCATTCTTTACATTAGTTCATAAAACCCTGTGCAGGAACCTACACTTTAAATGGACAGAAGCAGTTTTTATTAGACTTCATAAACTGGACAATAAAGGTCAATAAAATATACTTTAAAAATAATCATCTGACATACACTGTTGGCCAAAATCTTAAATCCAATGAACATAAAAAAAAATATGCATTTTGCATTGTTAGAATCAACCAGTTATTTGAGTAGAGCTTTGAAAGATGAAAATAAGAAAATAAAAATAAAAAGCTTTTTTAGCATTTAATAGGGAAAATATGAACACTATGGAATTAGCTTAAATACTAGCTGGTCAAAAGTTTATGGCCATACCAGAAAGAAGTCCTGAACAGAGTAGGAAATGCCCAGCAAGATGTCTCAGTAGTGAGTTGCATGGCTGTCATTGCAAATAACTTCAAACATTCACTTTGGCATGGCTAATATAAGACCTTGAAGAAGGCTGGCTGGAATGTTATTCCAAGTGGTGAAGATGGCTTCACAAAGATCATGCACTGTTTATAATTGATGTCCATTTCTTTACACTTCCCTTGCCATCCACCCCCAAATATTTTCAACGTGGTTCAGTTCAGGCAAACATACTGGATTGTCCAAAAGAATCACGCTATTTGCCATGAAAAAGTCCTTTGTCCTGCTGAAAGATCCAGTAATTTCCACAAAAGCGAGGGCCTTTAGTCATTAAGGATGTTCTCTCCAACATGCCAATGTAGCCAGCTGCTGTTTGATGCTCCTGTACAACCCGAAGCTCCATTGTTCCATGGAAGGAAAAAGCACCCCAGATCATGATGGAACCTCCTCCACTGTGCCATGTAGAAAATGTCTCCGGTGGGATATCCTTATTATGCCAGTAATGTTGGAAGTCATCTGGACCATCCAGATTAAATTGTTTCTCATCAGAAAACAAAACCTTTGTTCACTTTTCTATGTCCCATGTTTGATGCTTCTCAGCAAAGTTTAACTAAGTTGTTTCTTGGTATGGAAGGAGTCATGGCCTTTGAAGACGTTTACGGTTTTTAAAGCCTTTCTCTCATAGATGTCATCTTATTGTTCTCAAGTTGCATTTTGCATCTGTAAGGGCCTTAATCTAATTCAATGATTGGCTGGTGTCTTGCCAAACAACCTGTCAAATCCTCCTACTCAATGCTGGCAAAATTTTCTTTGGCTGATCACTTGAAATTCTCCTTCCGTATCCCTCAAGGTATTTTAAGAAAATTGCAACAGCAGTTTTGCTGTGCCCAATCTCAACAGCGATGGCACATTAAGAGGGACCTTGCTTTTGCAGCTCGACAATTCTGCCATGTTCAAACTCTGTCAACTTTTAAGACTTTGCCATGTTTTTACCCAATGTAACACAAGTGATGTCAATAGGAGATGTTGATAACACTAATGCTTGAACACAAATAACTAGATTTCGTAACATGTTTACCAATTAACACTGCATCTCAGTATGGTCTTAAACTTTCAACCAGCCAGAATTTCGGCTAATTTCATAGTGTTCACATCTTCCCTATTAAATGCTGAAAAAAGTTTTTTATTTTTATTTTCCCTTTTCTCATTTTCATCTTTTGAAGCTCTACTCAAATAAGTGGTTGAGTCTAACAATGCAAAATGCATGTTTTTCTTTATGTTCATTGGTCTTAAGATTTTGGCCTGCAGTGTATATGTAGTGACTAAGTACTTAAATTCCATTCTTCTCATTATTTATTATACAAGTCAGGAAGACATTTCCTTTTTGCATGCATATATTTTTTAAACTTTATGCCAAAAGCTTTTACCCAATAATAAATATTATTATGCATAAAATGCAATGGAGAAAGGAAGGAGAGGGTTATTTTTTCTTATCAAAGATACAATACCACTATCGCTACAAGCTTAATGAAACTTGGACCATGCCATCCAGTAGCTGGTTTTATAGCATTTAAAAACCTGTATATTTAATAGGACAATTGATAATTTTTGTTAATGTGGTAAGTTGCTGGGAAAAAATACCTGGTACATACACATAATATACACAAATTTAACTCAAAAAGATCATAACAAAAGCCAAGTGAATGAACTCTAAGAAACTACACTGGTTCTGACAGTGGAAGTTTTAAAGGTGTTGAATATTTTTATAATATTATACTTTCTTAAAAAAACCTGTTGCCATCTGATTTATCTCTAACACTGTCACACATAATACAATGTCTTCGTTGTTCTGACAAAAGTACTAAAAATAATGTTTTCAACTAATATACTTAGGTCTTAAATTATCATATATACAAATATTTATGACAAATAAATTTTGGTGAGAGATTTTAGGATATACGTTTACACAACAAAGTTGACTACCATTACCTTTTATCAATACCAATTGACTAATGCAAGATTTTAAAATGTATATTATGTCATAAATATTTATAACAAACATGCCCAATATATATAAATACATACATACATACAGAGAAATAATGAGAATATATGCACTTTATTTAAATAAAATGCAATAACTTACATGTGTCATCCCATTAACTGCATACCCAGAGTTGATAAACCCCTAAAAAGAAAAGACATTAAAATTACATAAAAACAAGAATAGAACTTTGCTTTCTAGTGGCTATTGAATAATTTATAGCTCACTGTAGTCCAATGCTTCGACCTTCAAACCTGAAGGTACATGAATACACTCGAGTACTTCCAATTGTTAAAAAACAAAAGCTACAACATGACCATTCAATTACTTGATGATTACACAAATTTCAATAAAATAACCTCATAAGATGATAAAAAAGACCAGAGAGTAAAGAAGAATCAGCAAACTGATTACTGGATGCTAAAGTATTTTTTGCTTTGAAAGAAGCCATCTTTGCTCCAACTTTTTGAATCAAATAGAACCTGTCCAGTTTGCTACAAAAGATCAGAAATTAAAAATTTATTTTTACTTTTATCTTAAAAGTTCTTCTCATACTTCAAAATAATAAAATTATTGTCCATAAAAAATCCTAGCAGTCTTTTTATTTTTCTTGCACAAAACACATTTCTCAAGTGGAAGTTGCTTACAGTATTGATGTTTCATGCCCAGCTGTAACTAATGAAAGTGAATGGATGCATAGCAAAATATTGTTAACCCTCTAAATACAAGACAGTTGCAGCTTGTACATTTTTCCATTTATACAAAAGCAAACATTATTTTTTTAATTTCATAGGTATCTCAGATATATTTGTTCTGTTTAGAAATTACAATAAAACTTTCTTAAATATGACAATATTTGACTTCAATTGAGAACACTATCACAAAAACCAGACAGTGAACATAAAATGTACAAGATAAATAAAAAAATGGAATTTAAAAACCTGAAAAAGGGAAAATAAAAAGTAAACAAATAAGGCTGGAGATAATGTACTCATTATTTATAAACCCTCATTTTGGCTCCATGCTGTTACCCAGAATTACATATCACTGAATCAAACATAGAGATTTGTAGGTTGATTAATTAATGTATAGAATATCTCCATTCTTGTGTGCTTGTTTTTTTGTTTTTTTTACAATACCTATTCGCAGGTTTTCAAATTACCAATTTTTTATATTCTTGTTTGCTGGCTTTTTTTATGCTCAACTAGGGGCAAAGAATTAATTGATATGGTAGGAAACTTCATAAATTGTAATGATAATAGACCTAGCTAGCAGCCAGCTGACATAGTTCATGATGATTAACTAGTTATTTACATTAGTTCAGTCACTACACCCTTGTGCAAATTAATTGTAACAAGACAGAATATTACAATTTTTTCAATTTTTTGCATTTTATTTCTGAGAATCCAAAAATTACTCACAAATTAATACATGATATGACTGCCATTATTTTTCAGATCATTAATCTGCTTTGGCATTGAGTCTACAAGTTGACTGCAGTCTTTACTAATTTTTGGATTGAGGTACTACACCTCAATTAACTTATCTTTCGCGGTACAGTCTTTTCCCCAAAGTCTTTCTTTACAAATTGCCCAAAGATTTTCAATAGGATTTAAATCCAGAAAGTTTCCAGGCCAGTCCAGCACCTTTATTCGTGTTGTAGTCATAAAATTCTTCACAAGTTTCTATGTATGGCATGGAGCCAGATCTTGCTAAAAAATGGCAGATCCATCTGGAAATCTCTTTTTCAATTCTGGAACGACGTCTCTCTGCAAAACTTCGATGTACTGTGGTCCTCACATCATACCTTCTACAATATGTAAGCCCCTGAAAAATCCCCAAAACATCTTCTTCAAGGGATGTTTTACGAACTGACTGATGTGAGATTCTCAAAGTTTCTCACCTGAAGATCTGTAAACATGTAGGCTTCTTTGACCTTGTACAAAGAAATGAGTTTCATCACTGAATAACACCTTCCTCCAATGTTCTTGCATCCATTTCTTGTATTTCAGACCCCATTGATACCGTTTTTTCTTCACTTAGTTGGTAAGAAGTTGTTTTTTAACTGGTTTCCTTGCCCTTCTAATGCAATTTAGAATGACATAATATTCCTCAACATTTTGTCATATATCTTAAAAATAGATCGACTGTACTGCAAAAAACAGCTAATGATGCCACCTGTGTGAAAAAATGATTATTAAAGGAAATCTGCAGGTCCAGCAAGCCCACACCGGCTGCCATGCTGAAAATATTGTAAAATGACCATTTGTTTTAATTAATTTGCACAAGGGTGTAGTTGATACAGTTCATGTTTGAGTAGTTACTTACATCAGTTCAGAAGCTATCTGATACGGTTCATGATTGACCAGTTATTTACATCAGTTCAGTAGCTAGCTGATACAGTTCATGATTGACCAGTTATTTACATCAGTTCAGTAGCTAGCTGATACAGTTCATGATTGACTAGTTATTTACATCAGTTCAGTAGCTAGCTGATACAGTTCATGATTGACCAGTTATTTACATCAGTTCAGTAGCTAGCTGATACAGTTCATGATTGACCAGTTATTTACATCAATTCAGTAGCTAGCTGAAACAGTTCATGATTGACCAGTTATTTACATCAGTTCAGTAGCTAGCTGATACAGTTCAGGATTGACTTGTTTTTCACATTAGTTCAAGAAGAAAATATTAAGTTGCAGCTGGAGATTTGTTTGTTTATATAAAAAACACTTATAGTTTTTGTGTAACTAAATTCTCTCTATATATAATGTACAGCAATGACTATATGACTAGACATGATTATACAAGGAACATTCATAGGTTTTGGGTAACAAAATTATCTCTATATATATAATGTACAGCAATGGACAACTATATGACTAGACTAAAACAACCCCCCCCCCCCGAGCACACCTAAAATCTTAACAGCAGAAAAGAAACTTTTTAAAATACACATCTGAAACATTGTTTTAAATAAACCTTCATGCCTTTTAACATAATTATTCTGTAATTATGTTAAATAAAATTTAATTTGTTTATTGCTTTGTTTTTTTAATTCTTCACTTCATACATAACATGGGTACTGGCTCCTTAACCCTTAAACAGCAGTCGCCATCAATTGATGCTGCTGCCTACAACATTCCTTTTGTTTAAGGGTTGCATCCACCAAATGTATAGTGTACAAAACATGTTCATTTATTATTGGCTGATAATTCCCATTTCACCTTGTACTCAAGTTTTTTTTGAAGGAACATGAAATATACGAGTGAAAACTAGCTTCAAAAGGTAATGATAACAATGTTTACATAAGAATTATTTTTAGCTTATGTGAAATATAGAAGCAACAAACTGGGTTTTCAATAACCCTGTGACCTTTGCAGTACATTATTTGGTATTCTACAAAAGGTTTGGGTATAATATACCAAACTGTTTCTGTTGCAGGCTGGCAAGAGAATAACAATAATAATTACAAATGGGCAGTTTTGAGCAGAATCTCTTTTCCCTGTCAGTTTAACACACGTATGTTTTTTATTCATATGATGTGTGTGTAACTTCAGCAGTATTGTTTACACTGGAGCTTTCCTGTTTATGATATTTTTTGCCAGAACACACTACTGAGCAATCCCTTGTAATCCTTATTATGAACCATGATTGAGGTTCATAATACTGAAGTCAAAAAACAATATATACAATGATAACAAAGCTTAACTCAAATCTTAAAGACTACTTTTATGTTAAATTACCTGATTAACAGCCTTCATTTTAATGCAAACAAAAACAATACCTTTAAATCAAAAGGTTTAAGCATTATTCACAGCTATAATTATTACTCACTCACACATTGCACATACTATAGAATGTATATCCAGCAGTCAGAATAGCATAAATGTAACAATTCTTTATAAAACACCTTCTTCCCTATTAATATTATGTTGCATGTTTAAGCTCCTCCAAATGGTGTACTTTTAATGTACCAGTAATCTTTTGACCTATGAAATTTAAAATAATAGAAGATCTAGAACTAATATGTCACACCTATCATATAAAATTGGTCAATATCCATTCATCCTGTATGAAAATATTATGTCCAGAAGTCTGGAAAAGTTTCCATCTACCAGTAACCTTATGTCCTTAACCTCTGATCAATGAGCATCAATTGTTAATCAGGTCTAAAAAATTGTATGTAGTACCTTTTCCATGAGCTTCATCAATGTCTATCCATCCACTCTTGAGATATCCTATCCACAAAGTTAGGGCAAACAGTTGGACAAGGGCAAATTAATTAGTCCTGCTCTGGGGCATAAAAATTATCTGCTGACTTACTAATTATATTGCTTTGTAAATTATTCACCAGAGAGAACATGCACAAGCATACTGCTGCAAAATATATGGTCATGAGGTAGATGATACTTCTACATTACATACACACACACACAAACCAAAGTACCTTAACAATTCAGAAGCACATTAATATCTATACAGAGCTTTCAAAGCAACAACCAACTGAAATAAATATTTATAACAAAAATAAAAAGCAAAGCCAAAAGAAAAATATCCTTTCCACATTATAATTCCTTAACTTCTTCAGAATTAGTCCTACAATTTACAGTAATTGTGCAGTGATTTGTGTTAACTACATATTTGTTTCATCAAGTATTTTGTTTGCTCATTTTTTCTTTGTGTGTGTGTGTGTGTGTGTGATAACTGTAGTACTTATCAAGTAATGAAATGGACTTAAAAACATGGGCTAAAATGTGTATTCTTGATCAAATAAACCTGATGAACTAGAACGTGGATATTATTTTTATCTGCTGCTGACTAAATCAACTAGATTTAGAACAAGACAGAGAAATACAAACTTTGATAGTTCTACTTTGACCTAGGTCACTCGAGACATGATCATGCCCTTCAAATGTACTTTCATTGCAGAATAAACATATTTCCCACAAGTTTGACACGTAGGAAATTCATCAGTCGTATATAATGAGTTACAACCATACAGGTTTAACTGCAATGGAAAAGACAATCTCATCATTAGGTTGTGAAAAACTGATTTTATGTGACAAAGTGTCATTTACTCTTTCATACTTTAAAACAGAACATAACACACAGGTAGACTTAGTAACTTTTAAGCAGTTTCTTCCTTCAACCAGAGAAGGTTGTTTGTTGTTAAGCACAAAGCTGCACAATGGGCTGTATCTGTGCTCTGTCTAGTGTTGATATGAAACCCAATTATTAGCATTATAAGCTCTAAAACTTACCACTGAGCCACCAGGGAGCAAACTGGAGAGAAAAAAAAATCTCATTGAAAATGTTTGTGATATTAGTTCATTTCTAAATGAACAAAAAGTTTTTAAAATGTAATATGTATAAGATATAAATATGAAAATATACTTTAATACAACTATGTATGCAAACTCATTGTAAATTAAAATATATCCTGTTGAAATTCTAATTATTTCATCAAGTTCTTATTTTGAATTTATACCAAATACAAGAAAGATAAGCAGTGAAATACACATTTGGAACAGTTTTAATAATGTAAAGCTAAAACTGTTTATCACAACAAACTCTATATCTTACTCTGTACTTTTACTAATAGCTACAATAATGTTACATGCTGAATGTGCCCCTCTACAACAATATTTTTCCAAGAAGATTGATAGCAGTGATTTATTTTGATAACAAAGAGTGCAGAATGACATTAGAGATAACACTAGATTGTAGAAATATGATTTCAGAAAAACTTCAATGAATTATTAATGTTTATATTGCAGGGATAAAACAAATGTACATTAATCATTGAGTGAAAAATGCTAAAGTCCAGCTAAGGACAGTGGTATAAATAGATGATTATATGTGTACTTCTATACATGATAGTTAACCTGTTTTTATGT
This sequence comes from Carcinoscorpius rotundicauda, assembly GCA_011833715.1. Classification (NCBI taxonomy): domain Eukaryota; kingdom Metazoa; phylum Arthropoda; class Merostomata; order Xiphosura; family Limulidae; genus Carcinoscorpius; species Carcinoscorpius rotundicauda. The sequence continues at coordinate 50,134,360 of CM022399.1, read as the reverse complement.
TCACTATCTAAGTATGAGGTATATAATACTTTTGAAAACATTGTATGAACACTATAAACATCTGCTTTCGTTGTCGAAAAATATTTTAATTCTTATAGCTCTACGGCAGTAGTAGCTTTCTAAAACATATACTTATTTAAAGCGATACAAACAGTCATAAACTGGTGTTGATTTAAGTCATATTCTCTATTCAGATAGTTAAAATCCCAAAGGATTATAAACAAAATAAAATTCATTAACCAAACTGGTGGAGCAGCAGGACTAGAATCGAGTTCATGGTTCCATCTTCTTTCAAAATCTTAACTGTGTGTGCATTTTCTTACAGCAAAGCCACAAAATGGGGTATCTGTTGCATCTACCAAAGGCAACAAAATCCTAATTTTAGCACTGTAAATCTGAAGACGTACAGCAGTCTCATTAGCGGACTACTCTTGATGAAGTAACAGTTAATTAAAATTTAGTGAAATGTGATTTTAAGGATCATAATTTAATTGTTTATTTAGCAGTACTTGGAAAAAAGTTTAATTCTTATTCGAGTTCTATGGGAACTTCAAAATTGCATGCAAATGTATTTTTTAGCAAAAATGTAAAACTGATGCCTAACTACACAAAGTTTTTTCTTGCAAACAATTAACAAAAAAAAAGAAAATAGTATTATACATCTTGTTCAAAGTTTTAATAATTAATTTATTATGTTACATTTTCACAATAATACCTTCCATGTATTTATGGCATTCTAAAATTAATTTCTACACAAGTATATCACAAAGTACAAAGAAAACAACACAGAGACCCTAGTATGCACACTTGGTAAGACACTAAATCTTATATACAAGCTTTCACCATTTATATGACTTCTTGTGCATTAAACCTGGAAGTTATGCCTCAAGAGAACAATTATATAAAAGGTACCGACATTGCTACTTAATTTTTCTACATAATATGCAAAGTTGCAGAAACTGTGGGAAAAACAGATACTATCTGCTATAGAACATAAAGATACAAAGGCAACTACACATGGTTTTATGTCAAAACTACATTGAAACAGATTAAATGTATTTTTTTAAAATCTTATATTAATAAGAGCATTCCACATACTTGCAGCGTTAAAACTAAGATAAATAGTTGATTTTTGCACAACAGAATATTTGTGCTCTATTCACTGTGGGAAATAGAGCCCTAAATTTTAGTTTAAATCTGAAAACTTACTACCACAAATTTTGGATTTTATGAACAAGTAACTAAATGCAGACAAGCATAATTTAATGCATTTTGAACAATAATATCAAAACTAATCTTACGGTGTGAAATTATATTATCTTGATGCAAAACTAATTAAGTGAAATTTACAACCCTGGTAGAAATACACATGTATAAAGTGAGTTGTGAATCATTTAGTGTTTAAACCTTAATCAAATGCAGAACAAAGAGGAACATCTCTTCACCATTTAATCATAATTTGCAGAATAATTGTATAGAAAACCAATGAAGCAGTGTGATGCAAAAAATAAACTGAAATACATTAATCACAAAAGAATCCACTTCTAAAACCCTTAAAACAAATATTAAGAAACTTTTATTTGTTTCTTCCTGTTGTATAATTGTTGTCATGAGGCATAATACCCAGATTTTAATTTACAACAAGTCACACAGATGGTAAAAACTTGTATATAAGACTGTGAAATAAAGCTAATTTTACTAAAATGTAAATTTTATCATTACATATACATATTTGAACTACATATTCCTTTATAAACTAACCAATGAACCCAATTCTGTATAGCAAACTGACTAGAGCTTAATATTTATTTCATTAAAAAATTGCATTTTGGAGATTCAAACATTGTAATCAATACTAATCACTGAAAAAAAAGGAATTACTTATGAATTGATATACTTGTCTGTCTTCAAATCAGGTTAGAAAGACTGAATACAAATGATCACATCTGAAAATGACATAAGTGTATATTATCCAGTAACTTGAACAGGGCTATACAGTAAGAACAGTTATATCTGTTCTTGCACATAATTAACCAAAATAAAACTTATAATTTATAGCTACAGCAATCAAAACTGGCAACTTACTGATTTAATAATTTTATGCCTGCTGTTATTAACAGACTACAAAAAAGGTATGTAAATTACAAATTATCATTTTGAATTAAACAAGTGGTACACCCTGAAATTTAGGCCAGTTTGACATCTGAAATAACCTTCACACATGCAATGTTATCCAAATTTTATGACATGTCAATTGAAAGTATGTTGTACAAAATGGCAACCTTAAATACGCAAACCACAACTGGGAAATAATGACAGGGTAAAACTATTTTGGGTTATCCTCGGTACCAGACCTACATCAGTAAAAACGCTCATACGTGCAATATTTACCTTGGACAAAACTCCATAAACAGTCTGATCACATCACAACTCAAAAGGTATCAGAAAAGGCCACTCTTTGAATGTCAAGGCATACTCATAGCCATCAAGATTTTGTTTTATTTCATGTAAATTCTAAAGAGGGCATATTCTGGGTAAATGGTGAGCATAAACGTATAGAGGAAGAAGCTAGCTACACAGTGGAAACTTGGAACACATCATTCAAACACATGCACATTTAACATAGTTTCATATTGTCAGCTGTTTTTTTATTCTTTAGAATAATACAAATTTTTTATCAATAAATCAAATCAGTAAACATTTTGCTTTTTTCTCAGAGACTGGAGAGTTTGAAAGCTGTCTGTTAAACTTAATTTTGTACATTAATTTGTACTTGTTTATTAATTGATGCATTTGTAAACAGGATAATGTCTCAGCAATGAAATAACTAATATTTAATAATATTTTTTCAAATTGTTTTTTAAAATAAGTAATTTTTCAGTTTCTTTAGAAAAATACTCATCAGATACTTGTTCATTAGTTTTAGTGATTTCCTTTTATATTTTACTATCATCAGCTCCCAAGGAAGGATCATCTTGGGTTAAAAAATATTTGCCCTTTAATCTTTTTTTTTTATGTTACACTGTTTACTCTCAATTATCATATTCACAGACGATATTTTTTCCATTTGGATTCATTAATAAATAAGAGCATCTTCCCCATCAGCAGTATCTCCATTTTTATTAAATGTTATTCTTACCAAATATATTCTTTTTACAGAAATAGACTTCATTTTAAGACAGAATTAAATTCCTCAAGTTATCATTCAAACACCTAAAACATTTATATAGTAATTTTGCAATAAACTATTTCTTGCAAATTAAAATTCAGCATGACAAATAATGTGGTCCTTTGCCAAGAAAAATTGTCAAATAACTTAACAAAGATACTTGATTTTTATACTCCATGCATTGAGAAACATGAGCAAGGTAGGTTTATTCATCATATTGAAGAGTATGAAATCATACTTTTACCATTATATATATATATATATATATATAAAGTAAATAATTTAAACCTTGTGATGCCTCTATAATGCAAATAAGGTTATGATTAAGCTCCTGCGACACATATCCCTCAGATGGGATGCTATTCCATTGTAGTTTAATTCTCATTAGGCATTTTTGAATCATTTGCAAAAGCCACCTCAGAACACCCAAAATGATGCCCTTGTGTCCACATGTTTCCATCCTGTAATGGATCATATCACTGACAGCTTCAACAGGAATTGACTCCTCCTCTGGCTGTTAACATACGTCAGGTAGCAGAAGAGAAGAGGTCTGGTTGACCTCTGTAGTAGAAACATAACTCCGGAATTCAGGTCCATCGATAACAGTTTTTGTTTTTTTTATTAAGTAATGTATACACATAAACAAACACATACCCACAGAAACACCAACCACATTCAAGTTCACAAAATATATTGTAAATGATCACAACACTTTTGTTCATAGAAACCCATGGCAAATGCTTTGTCCACAAAAAGTGATTACATTATTAGGATGAGGTGCTTATATATAGTATCAAGCTTATGGGCACATTGAAGTTGGTGCAGAAATTTGCAAATTAGAATCCTTAAGACATTTTCATGGGGTATAAATGACTGAAAACCCTGGAGATCAAGAAATAGCTATAGTGTCAGCAGATGATATATTTTGGAAAAGTAAATATAATTATACAAAAAATGCAATGGAGAAAAGAAGGCAAGGATTATATTTTCTTATCAGAGACCCAATACCACTATCACTACAAGCTTAATGAAACTTTAGCCTTGCCATCCAGTAGCTGGTTTTATAGCATTGAAAACCTGTATATTTAATAGGACAATTGATAAATAATTTTTGTTAATGTGGTAAGCCACTGGGAAAGAACACCTGGTACATACACATAATATATACAAACTTAACTCACAAACATTATAACACAAATCAAGTGAATAAACTCTAAGCAACTATGTTGGTTCTTACAGTGGAAGTTTTAAAAGGTGTAGAATATTTGTTTAATATTATATTTTCTAAAAACCTGTTGCTGTCTAATTTATCTTTAACACTAGTCTTGCATAATGTCTTCCTTGTTCTGACAAAAGTACTAAAAATAATGTTTTCAACTAATATACTTAAGTCTTAATTTATTTATATACAAAACTTTATGATCAATAAATTCTGGTGAGAGATTTTAGGATATACATTTATACAACAAAGTTGACTATCATTACCTTTTGTCGATATTGTGTAATGCAAGGTTTCAAAAGGGGGAGGGTTAAATGTACTATGTATATTATGTAATAAATATTAATAACAAACACACAATATACACACACACACACACACAGTAATAATGAGAATACATGCACTTTATTAAGGTAAAATGCAATAACTTACATGTGTCATCCCATTAACTGCATACCCAGAGTTGATAAACCCCTAAAAAGAAAACATTAAAATTATTTAAAAAACAATAACAGGTCTTTGCTTTCTAATGGCTACTAAATATAGTTGACTGTAGTTCAACACTCAGACTTTCAAACTTGAAAGTAGATGAATACACTCATGTACTTCATTGTTGCTGGACATAGGTTGCTAAGCATTTTAAAATTTCACAAGTGGAGGATATCAAACAAAATTTGTTTTTAGGTTTTATATATAGTTGAATAACCAAAAATCATAAATAACTACACCGATACCACAGAATTATACTACAATTTTTAGGCATAGTAACTAAGATATTTTTAGATTTTATAGCCTACCTCCTTGAGAACTTGATTCAAGAGAATGTAGAAGCCTTTTCAAAAGATTAAAATGATGTAGAATCTACTCCAGGGACATTCTAAGCTGTTGATCAGTTATTCACATGTCATATAGTGTAGTAAGAGTATATAAGGGACTGTATCAAAAAAATGGAAAGACATGAGGAGGGGTCACCATGTTTGATTTAGTTCATAAGTCATATCTCAGCAAAATATAAAGATATGAGGTTCTTCTCTTATATTCTAGCTTGTCAGTACTAGTAATTTGAGATACTAATTGTATAAAACTATAGACTTAGCAGATTTACACATCACAAACATCTAATTTTAAACAGTGCAGCATTCAACATACCATGCCACTCACTACTATCTACATTTAGATCTGTACTAAAATAACCTGACAAAATTTCTAAAAGATCTATTGCCAAAAGTTTGCAAGAGGTGATGTTAGTTAACTGCCTTCCTTCTTGTCTATCATTTCAGAATTAAGAATGGCTAGCTCTACTAATTATTGAGTGATGAAATATAATCAGTAATGATGAGAAAAAATATGTATATGTAAAAACAACTGGTTTGGGTTGAGAAAATTTTTATATAGAAGAGCAAACAACATTTCGACCTTCTTCAGTCAAGTACACACAAATCCAACAAAGACACACAAAATACAACTACACAAAATACTAATAAAAATGAAAAAGACAACACAATTTCAAAAACACTTTATTCCTAACTACGCAAGACCAACTCATGCACACCACAAATATATGGAATCCCCAAACTTCAAACCAGAATTGTCCATGTATGACCAATAATGTCCACATATAAAATGTTTAATTACAATCTTGGTAAATACATAATATGGGCATTTTCCAAATACCGTATGTAACATCAGCCAGCTCATTCATCAAAAGACTCTTTTAATTTCATGTCTAATCTTAATCAACTTAATCATAAAGCCTTAATGGCCAGTTTTGAAGTTATATTCCTCTTCACAGAAGTTCAAATACCTGAAGCCTGCAAGATAGCCTTAGAACTCTATATTTGAGACCTTAACCCATCGATAGATATTCCCATCAACCAATTAGCAACCCTCATTGAATTCACCACGATAAAGACAAACTTCATGTTCAACAACCACAACTATATACAAACAAATAGCCTAAGCATGAGCAATCCAGTATCACCAGTTCTAGCCAATATTTGTATGACACAAGTTAAAACACGTGCAATTAACACAGCATTACATCTACTACTAAACTGGTACAGATATGTAGGTGACATAATTGCAGGATTCATATCCAGAGAACACACACTTAATTTTTTTTCAATCACATTAACTCTATACATCCCAACATTAACTTCATATGTGAACAGGAAGAAAACAATCAAATATCATTTCTTAACCTCAAAATTACAAGAACCGACACACAATTCAAAACAGAAATCCACTGAAAAATCACCCATACTGGACTATACATACCTTGGGACTCAACACATGAAACAAAACAAAAACTCAACATACTAAGAAACCAAATAAACACAGCCATAAAACTATGCTCACCAGATAAAATTAACAATGAATTAGACAAAGTAAAACAATACTTCAGCGACATCAATAAATTTCCACCACAAACCATAGAAAACATTATACGCATACATCTAGACAAAAAGTAAAATCAATTAAAAATTTAACAAACCTCTTTCTTTCTTTGTGAACCTGATGATGACCAAAGAAGGTCAAAACATTGTTTGCTCCTCTATATAAAAATTTTCTTAACCCAAACCAGCCATTTTTACATACATAATTATTGAGTAGCTTTGTGAAAAATTCAACAAACAAACCATTCTTTTGAGGAGAATGGTAACTCATTCATACAAATTCAATATAAGGAGCTCAAGTCTCTAAATCAAAGGTCTGCAACAATTACTAATATTATAACCAAAACAGATAAGGTTATGAGTTATTTTAATAACAAAAGACAAGGGGCAGTAAGTTTTAAATGAACTAACTATTTATTTAAAGCATATTTTATTTAGTTTAAGGTTATTCAAAAAAAATCATTAAGTCTTCAAAAACGTACAACATATTACATAAATTATATGTCAAGTCATCATTCAAGTTCACAAAAGTGTTGTCAGACTACTGTTTGACTGATAGATGGCAAGACAAACTGTCATGAGCACAAAGACATTATTTGAAAAAGGTCAGATTTATGTAAAAGACTATTTACATGATTCTTAAACTATGTTTGATTACACAATGTAGTTTTTAAAAATAAAAAGCCACATTCTTGAAAGATTTGAAAAGGCTGCTTCCATTGTTAATCACTGTCCAGGGAAAATGCAGAATTTACACAGCATGTAACTATATTTACCATCAACTTTCTTTATGCATTCAAAGTAAAGGTGAATTTTGATTGAACAGTGGTTTCTCCATCAACTTACTTTGATAGTTAAAATGAAAACAACACTAATTTGGATTAGCTAATTACTGATATCTGACAAATCAAGCAACTGATACTCAAAGATAATTGAGTCAATTGCATAACTGTACTTATGACCACAGGTGTTCAACCTGTATTTATTCAATGAGTGTTAACATTTTCCTAATCTGAAAAGGTATTTCAAATAGATACCAGAAAAGTTATCTTCCTCACACATCTGCCAAAGACATTTGAATACCACTAGACTTGAGGCAGTTCCCACCTAATTTCACATGTTTAAATGTGAATTGTGCTGATGGAAAATGATGTCATCATGTAACAAAACCCCACCACCAATAATAGGGCAATGCAACCTCCATGCATAGTAACTTTATTTATTGACAAGGGAAGATAAAAGTGCACATCAGAAGTTGGGAGGACAGGTAGGAATGTGTGTAGAAATCAGTATATTAAGCAATTAGTATATCTCATACCAGTGCAAAATGTTACCTAGATGAGCCTTCTTCAGAAAATGTCTGAAAAGGAGCCCATGGAATGTGACATCCAATGCCAAGGATGCCATAAGCCTGTCTTGACTAGGGTATACTCTTTGTCCATAACAGAAGGGGAGAATAGAGGCAAGTGAACTTCATGTGTTGCTTGGATGGATGAAATGAGTATATGACTGTCCAACTACTTGTACATGACCATCTGGCTATTCAGTATATTTAGTGATATCAGGGTGTGTTCAGACCATACCTTACTTGCTCACCTTGGCTCTACTGAACAGACTATAGCTGTGAGAGGAGGTACTTTAGTTATGCAGTATGATTTTGTATATTGTATGCTTGCCTTGGCTCCACTGTACAAAAGCTGGATGCAGGAGGAGATCACTGCTAGTATCAGTATAATCCTCATCTCACAGGTAAAATGAAATAGAAGCAAGCATACCCAATCAAGTTATAAGCTCTGTGGAATGCCCAATTTTGTATGTAACTTAGCCTGAGGTGAAAATGATGCATGTTTAAGACCACTTGCATCCTTTCACAAGGCTACTTAACTACTTGCATAAAACCTCCATGATGTATTGTAAAAATTATTCCTTAATATGTTTTAATAAAAAATATTCTGGTTTTAGTTACAATATGGTAAAACCTGGAAGTTTTTGTAAGTATATCAGTATTTAAGAAAGATGCTAAATTAGTTAGTAGTAAATCTATAGTAACAACTAAAGGTACCAAAAGCTTAAATCCAAAATTTCTTGCAAAACTTTTATGCACTGATAATTCAAATGACATTTAATTTGATAACAGTTTAGATTTAATTGTTCTAAAAATTACTTTTGTTTTAAATTTTAACATTAGAACTTTTTTATCCACTTCAATTAAAAAAAAACACAAAAAAAACACCAACTCCAATACTGTTAATTATTAAATCACTCATGACATTACGGTTAGTTTTCCAAAACTGAATAATTTTAATTAAATACAAAAACATTTTACTTTAAAGTACTCTTCTGAATTAAATATCTATTTCATAAAAGTTTTGTTCACAACATAAACCCCCAAGTTAAACTTATAATTATAAAACATGTAAAAATATATATATTTTTTTTTTACTGACATTCAGAAGAAAAGTTATTGCCGAGTATGCTATAATGGATAGTAACTGCTTGTTGTAGACAAAACACAAGTATAAAGGATGATGTTTTCAAAAGACTTCTGTTCTCAATCTTGTTTTTTTCTTCAAGAAGCAGTTGCCATCCATTCCACTGAACTCATCATGAATACTCTGCCTAAAGAATATGCCAAAGAAAATTCTACTGCTTTTCTTATTGCCATATTATCTTAGCCACAGTCTTGACTCAAATGCTGAACTACACAATTATTAGATATATTACTGACCTTAAACATTTAAAACAATAGTAACTTACATAGTCATGAAATGCTTTTCCTTCAGTTGAATGTTCACATGTTTCTCGCCTTTCTGGTGCTGCACAATAAAGATCCCAAAAGACACTATGAGAAGGGAAATAAATATTAATGTTTATGTAAATATAAGGCAATTATCCAGACATACATATCTAAAGAAACACTAGATATTAGCTGCAAAACTATTCACACATATTCCATTTTTGTACAACTGGATAGCAAATACTTATTTTAAAAAAATTACAGAAAAGACATTAGAATTAGGTGCATCTGTACTGGGCCTACATGACTATTATATCAAACACACCACCACAGAGAAATAGTGATAAAATTGCATGTTTATATATTATTTTTCTCTGAAATTAAATTATGAAAGTCTTGTATTTAAAGCCTGAATCTATTAAAATTAATATTAAGTATATTGTAATACTGGCATTTATTAAGACAATGGCTGTGGAAACTTTAAAATACTTGAGAAAAATTTAACAACACAATGAAAACAAGTTTTTCTGTTCTAACAAGCTCCTGCCCAGAATTTGATTATAAATAAGACTTAAATACTTTAAACTCTAGATCTGTAACAAATATTGGAAACTACAAATAAAACAATAAAAACTTGAATAAGTTCTCGATAATATTCTCAGGTATCCTTAATGAAAGCTGATGAAACCAAATTGTTATGGATTTCCTTAACAAATCAAGGGCAACATACAAGTTAAACAAAGTTATAAAATAAGATAAGCAGGTAAGCAAGTAAAACACAAGATGAACAATCCTCTTTATAATCGTAGAGCCAATCAACAATGATCTATGCATGTGTGCAGTTATGAAGCACACACACTTTACCTGTGTCAAAAGGAGATCTTTAATTTTTTCTATTCTGCAACATTCAAATGAAGACAAAAGATGTTTTGTCCCATACTATGAACTCAAAATTAAAGCTCAAAAATCCAAACATAGAAAATACATTTTATTATAATAATAATCATATATAATGAGTAGTTTTATTACTTAGGCCAATTGAAATACACCTTTCACTACAATAAAGACTCTTAAGCAAAGGATATAAAAAATTACATCACCACATATACATAAAACAATAACTTATTTTAACAAAAAATAGTGACAAACTTGATTTGTGTTGTGATTATGGTATGTGTGCATATATACCTGGAACATAGTTTAATTTTTGAAATGGCCACAACTTTTATACTTTGAGCAACAAAAGTTTGTGCTTGTATTAAGTTACAAATACTAGTAGATGGTAACAGCTATATAATATTTCAAGAGGGAGAGAAATATCCTTCAAACACATCTCAGCAAGTTGGCTTTCTTCAACAAAGCAGTTCCTTTTAATTCTAAAATATGTTAAAAAAGGCTACAGTGAACAAACATTGATTTATCACAATCAATGCATAAAAGTGTAATTAAAGTGAAAAAAAAAAGATGTTATAATATACTCAAAGTATAACACCACACAAACTTACCATTTGATACTTATATGCAAAAATATTTCAACACATCAGATTGGTGCTTACTGAACAGGTGGATAATCCAAACATTGATTCTGAGAGTAATATTTAAGATAATTACAATTTATTACAAGATTACAATTTGAACACTGCTCTCAACATCTGACTGTTATGATATTTTTAGCACTAACCTACTAACCCATCCAACTTTCGATCACTACAAACATACATTACATGGCCAAAACTATGTGCACACACCCATATGTGCTTGTTGAACATCTCATTCCAAAACAATGGGTATTAATAAGGAGTTGGTCCCCTATTTGCTGTTATAACAGCCTCCATTTTTCTGGGAAGGTTTTTAACTGGATTTTGGAACATGGCTGCAGGAATTCACTCCCATTCAGCTACAAGAACATTAGTGAGGTCTAGCACTGATATCGGGCAAGAAGGCCTGGCTTGTAATTGATGTTCCAATTCATCCCAGAGGTGTTCGACAGGATTGAGGACAGGGCTCTGTGCAGGCCAATCAAGTTCTTCCACACCAACCTTGGCAAACCATGTCTTTATGGACCACACTTTGTGCATGGGCACAATGTTATGGTGAAACAAAAAAGGGGATTTCCCTAAACTGCTGCCACAAAGTTGGAAGCACACAGTTCTCTAGAATGTCATTGTAGCTGTAGCATTAAGATGGAACTAAAGAACCTAGCCCAAACCATGAAAACACAACCCCACACCATCACTCCAGAGTCCAATGGTGGTATTCTTTACACCACTCCAGCAGACTTTTGGCAATGTGCATGGTGATCTTAGGCTTGTGTGCAGCTGTTTGGCCATGGAAATTCATTTCATCAAGCTCCCAACAAACAGTTCTTGCACTGATGTTGCTTCCAGAGGTAGTTTGGAACTCAGTATAAAATGTTGTGACTGTGAACAGACGATTTTTAAGTGTTGTGCACTTCAGCACTCAGTGGTTCCATTTTGAAAGTTTGTGTGGCCTACCACTTCATGGTTGAGCTGTTGTTTTTAAATACACAATCATGAACAAAAACAACCAGTTCTTGCATATGTTGGTTTGTGAATATGATAAGAACACCAATAGTCTCTAAACAGTTGCAGAAACTAGAGTGAAATTTTCAAGCCTTTGCAGACAGAAATAATTTATTACAGCAGCTACAAACTGTTTATAACAAAAGCATGTAGCAGTAAATCTGCACAGCAGCATCAGAAAGAATATGATAGTCAGTACAAGTTCTTTAATTTTTTTAAGAAATTATATACTATAATCTGGATACTGTGTTTCTTCAACATACAGAAGAACTATCTATAAAATAAAGACCAGAAAGAACTGCAACAACAGAACATGTAATAGAGGCTCCAACCAATATCGGAATCAATATGATAATCTTCTGTAATTGTACTTTTTTCTTTTGTAGCGATGGGACAAATCAATGATTTAACAGAGGGAGTGGAGTTAAAATGTTTGATGATTATTCATAACAAAAAGTTGAAAAATTCTTAAATTAGCTGAAAACTGGCAATACTTGAACATCTCAAATAAAACTTAATCATTATGTACATGAAAAATTAAATATATACCACACACGTAATTTAATTTTACTATTCAAGAGGGCTAAGCGAATCAAAAATATTATACATTAAATTTGGAAGAAAGTAAGAAAATAATGACAATAGAATGAGCAATATTTCTAACAAAAATTTAAAACATAATTTGCTTCAGATTACTAAAAAGATACAATGATACTTCTAAATATATAACTTTAAGTTCTGGAAAATTAATTTCCACTTCTACTACAGATTATAAATAAACTACAAGTGTGACACTGACAATACTAAAATTATTATACATAAAGTGCATGTGTGAAAGAAACATCCAACACCTGTTTCACAGTTTCAGCCCCAATTGTTAAAATGCATGGTTGTACATCGATGGATATCTTAGACAACAACTAATACATTCACATTTTTCTTCACCTAAACAGCACAGAGAACATATTTGTAATTTCATAATAAAAGCTATTATTCATGTTTTCAAGTCAAAGAACCCTCAGAGTAACCTTGAGTAGTGATGGCAGATATTAATATTATAAACCTTTTATTGATTTTCTAAATATTTTCTTCTGTAACAGAGACAGCTGAATTATTGTTATTAACAGTTAATGACTAGAAAAATATCAATATGTTGGCTTAACTTTTAAATGTAGCAATAGATATTCTGATATTTTAATTATTAAAATAACCTAAATATGAAATGTTTGTGAAAAAGAGATCCTTTATATAAATATTTTGCTTCTGAAAAAAAAATAATTGTGGCAACATAGAATCAACACTAACATTCTATCTATTAATGTCAAGTTACAGACTGTGTGTGACAAAATTCTGACAACTTTCATGACATACACAAATATCGGCAGTTTTTACATTGGTCATTTTGACAGTGATTATCAGTAGTTTTAATTTTGACTTAAAATATTGGATAAAATAACAGCAACTTTAATAATCAAAGTAAACAGCATTTCATTAATATTATTATCACATATCTATGCACTTAAACAAAACAAATTTTTCTCCATTATAGATACTTTATTTTTAAATATAATACTAACCTGAAACATTGTGTACAAACATCAAGAAAAAACTACGATGAAATGTAAAAGATAAGAATAAATACTTAATGTTGTGGAAATAATTCATGTTTAACTTTTTAATTTCTTCCAGACATTCTTTATGGAAGAGGCTGTAAATCAACAAATTTTATGATTCAACATTATGACATGATTTAAAATGCTACATACAAACTTCAGTTAGATGTAGGATAGACTATTATAAGCTAGTATTTAATATAAATAACTTTTAGCTTGATTTTAGGTGATGCAAATGGTAAAGCACTGATTCAAACAACTGTATATTAATTATTCATAACCTACCTTAGTAAATGTCACTTTTTACATCTAATGAAACCTTACTGCTGGTTTGTTACAACTTATCATCAATCTTACATAAAAATGATCTTACATATATAAAACTAATTAATTTTATGTTATTTATATAAATGCAACTAAGACAAATAATTATTATGCAGGTATTAAATTTCCTTTTCTTGAATTTCTTAATATACTGGAATAAACACACTTATTTTCAAAAGCTTTTCAGTTTTTTTTTTTTTTTTATAGATAATAAATGGATATTTACTTACCACCACCATGAATGTAAAAACCCTGGAGGTTCTCCTAAGGTTATGTTTTTTTCCCATCTTATCTAGAAACAAACAGCAGTAAATATAATATTGCCCAGTCAAACAGGTCAGACAATGAAGTTAAAGGTACATCATCTCATTAGTCTCTTATATCATAACCTATCTACATCTTTACGCAAGTAAATTACCTTTATTTTAATCAGCTGCATCTTATTAACTTGTATAAATAAAGGTACAAAACAAGGACTGCCACTCTGAAAACGGTGGCATCTATTACCAAAATTAGTTTCGGTTAAATTATTAGTCGTTTCAAAAAACGAAATATACTGTACTTATATAAGATAAACATTGGCATTTATTTGTTAACACACTTCTATATCTCAAAACGTTATAATACATACGTAACTTGTTTCTAAAACTATCTTTTATTATGATATATTTATATAGACACCAAAAATAAATAGTAATGTCAGTATTCAAATACGCCTAATAACAAATACCTTTAACTTAATGTGGTATGTCAAAAAAAAAGTTGTGTAACTCTACACCGTTTGAAAACTTCCCACTGCTTTACAACTTAGTATTACTACAAGTAGTAGTAACCACTGCAACTTATAGGGGTTTGTTTGGTTTGTTTTGGAATTTCGCACAAAGCTACTCGAGGGCTATCTGTGCTAGCCGTCTCTAATTTAGCAGTGTAAGACTAGAGGGAAGGCACTAGTCATCATCACCCACCGCCAACTCTTGGGCTACTCTTTTACCAACGAAAAGTGGGATTGACCGTCACATTATACACCCCCACGGCTGGGAGGGCGAGCATGTTTGGCGCGACTCGGGCGCGAACCCGCGACCCTCAGATCACAAAGCGCACGCCTTAACGCGCTAGGCCATGCCAGGCCACTTATAGGGGTTAATACTGCCTGGAAACAATCAAATTTCAATGTCAAACGATAGAAAAGATAGTGCTATACAATATCGGTAGGTTAAGGCAAAGTATAATTGAAAGTAAAATTTAAGACATATGATGATTTAAAAATATTAAACAATATTAACACTTCTAATTTACGTATTTTTATAAAATTGTAGAAAAAGGTTGTCTTGTTTATTTATTTTACTGAATGACATACACGGTTTGTTTAACGTAATAAACAGCTGTAATGAAAAGTATAACGATAAGATAAACTTACGTTAAATAGTTTTTTTTGTTTTGTTTTGGAATTTCGCACAAAGCTACTCGAGGGCTATCTGTGCTAGCCGTCCCTAATTTAGCAGTGTAAGACTAGAGGGAAGGCAGCTAGTCATCACCACCCATCGCCAACTCTTGGGCTACTCTTTTACCAACGAATAGTGGGATTGACCGTAACATTATACACCCCCACGGCTGGGAGGGCGAGCATGTTTGGCGAGACTCGGGCGCGAACCCGCGACCCTCAGACTACGAAGCGCATGCTTTAGCGTTATAATGTTACAGTCAATCCCACTATTCGTTGGTAAAAGAGTAGCGCAAAAGTTAAAAGTAAATAAGAATTACAACAGATTATTTCGATTAATAATAATACACAAATAACAATATTAAAAAGTTCAGTTTTGTCGTTGGATAGTTTATTAAGTATAATCTTAATATAGTCTTGACATTTTGTAGCAAAAGCTCTGAAAACAATATAAATCTATAAATGCAAGTAATTCTGCTGCCGATACGGTGCTTTAAAAATGATATCGTTAAGACTAATCTTCATCAAAATGTTACATGTGCGCTAACTTACAGCGTGTATCGTAAACGATCATCGTTCACGTGGAAGAACCAGTCATGCCGGACGTAACCACTCGATACTACCGCCCCATTCATGTACGAACTACTAAAGAAAAACTTACCTCAGACAAGAAAGCTTGGGCTGCTTTCTGGGCTCCTACATGTAATAAATATTCATAAACATACAGGGCTAACCTGAAACAAACAAAAAGTATGTTAAAAACAAATAATAAATTACACCCCTATTATCCTTATATGAAATGTGCTATGCCAAATGTCTCAGGCTGGAGTTACTGCTTGTTGTTCTTCCCTAAAAGTTAAAACGCAGTTTGTTTGTTATTCGACGAAAAATTTTAAGCTCTAACTGCCTTAGTCTGTGTTACTTGCGATATATTAACCGGAACCCTTTACCAAATATTTTACTTCGGCAAAAATAACCATATTACTTCAGACATAAACATAAAAATAAATTTATGTTATACATACATGACACTTATTAATAGTGTAGTTTTGTTGATAATGTTAATATGATACTCAACGAAGACTACTTTAAGTAAATTGGCAACGATTTTGTGTATTTGGTATATAAACCAAATTAACCGAATAACTAAAAAATTCTGTCAATGTTGTTTGACAATACATCTTAAGTGACGCCATAAATCTAAAGTATTATAAAGCTTACTTTTCTCTTGCCTGAGGATCAGATGGTACCGTTGAGTCTTTTCCTTTCGCATACATTCTGTGTGGCCGAAGTGTCACGCACCTGACAAGACATACACTAAGACACCGACCTCGTTACCATAGAAACATCAATTGATCTGTGGGAACAGCAGCGTGATTGGACTTAGTAGCTTCTTCTAGTTGTATATTCTAATACCCTTTGAAACATCATCGTGGAGTAAACCCCACAAGTGTTATTAGTGGCAGTACGAAGTCCTATAGGGAAAGAAAGCTCTCACCCCACGTTAGGCCATATAGTAACAAGTTACTTAAGCAAAATATATGATGCTTTGGCTTTGACAATCCTGTGATTAAGCGAAATTTAAAACATATATCTTCTTTTTATAAGGCTAACGGCCTGGCAATACAACAAAGTATGAAGACTTTATGTGTTTATTTGTTCAATTTCTTGCAAAGTTACTCGAGGGTTCACTGCGCTAATCGTTCCTGATTTAAAAGTGATAAGCAGGAGAGCAGACAGCTAGTCAGTACCATCCACTGTCAACTATCAGATTATTGTAATAAATAGTGGATTCAGACCCGTACACAGACAATCTGATAGAGAGGTTTTAATCTGGGAGATCAAAAGCCAACACATAGTGGGAGAAGTGCAATCAGAGTGTTAATGATGTAGGGATCTGATGGCATGAAACTATTTCAAGCCAAAAATGCTCATGGTTCATCAGTAGAATGTGGACTATGTCGAAAACATTAAATACCCTAAATAACTATATATGTAAAAATGGCTCGTTTTTACATATATATTTTTTCTACAAGTGGGTTTTCTCGACATCACTGACCCTAAATAACTACGTTATAACTATACAAGTAAAGAAAAACTTTAAAAAAAGTAAATGTAAAAATGGCTGATATCAATCCTTCAAAAGCAATAGAAACAAGATAGTAGAGATGACATTTGTATTTATTATTGACGTTTTGGTAATTGACACATTTGGTAATAGAATTTGAAACTGCGACTCCTAGAATGCAATTCGAGCGGTCTAACCACCCAGAGGTCAGTATGAAGGCGACATTAATTAAGAGCAAAAATCTAAAAGCACGTATACTGTCGATTTTTGAGTTTTCAAAAAACATAAGGGGATCATATGTTCAGCTACTGATATCTGGCCATAACGTAGGTAATAAACATGTGTTGTAAGGCCCAATAAAGAGCCCCCCTAACATTACTTTTCAATTCACTCACTCCAACATTCGTCTTCAGGTATTTTAATCTACGAAACGTTTACTGTGAACTGAGAATTTAAGTTTAGAAATAAACAGAAATGATGCAGAGAAAACGTTGCTCTTATGTTTTAAAGCACAGTACTGTATGTTATATGGTTTGTAATGTCAGTAACTACTAATATCAGACAATCTCTCTCATCACACTCTAATGAGTAAATTTAACTTTTTTAAAAAAAGAAATTACTTACTTTAGCAAAAGTTTAAGAGGAAAAATTAAAAGTTCTGGACAAGGTTTATTTGACCGAGGGAATGTGCGGCTTGTCTTAGAGCCCTTGTGTTCGAGACCAACTTTTATATATTCTCCTGAAAGTAATTTTCATGCATTTTTACTGGGATCAACTGAAAAGTATGGGTGAGACGTGGTACACCTTGCTTTCTACGCCAATGTTTAGTGAAGAATTTAAGCTTATCGTATCAAAATATTATTTGTCTCACGCATTTTTTTCCATTTTCATCTTTCATTCTTCGTTTTGAAAAAACAAAGTAGTAATTCGTGTTTCTATCTGCTTTGATACCGTATACTATTGTTGTTTTATTCGTGATGTAATATTTTCTGATGGGGTTTAGTAAGGGATTAAAAAAATTTCAATAATTCGTCCGATCGACTTTTCATGTGTTATTTTCATGAAGTAATATTTTTCTACATATAAAATTTGGAAGACAAGAAGGGGCCCGCCCCTTGGTCCACAGCAGCGCTCCTATTTATTTCATCAAACTCACATCTACTTATATCCATCCCTGACTTCTCAAGAACTCATCAAGCCTTCTCTTGAACTCCCTCAATCTTGTATATACCACACCTGAAAGAAATCTGTTACACGCATTGACTACTACCCTATTCGAGAAAAATAAAATTTGCAGACGAATTCTACCTCAATGTATCTTAAATTTGTCTTCCACGGTTTTATCACTTTTATCATTAAGCAAGGAAAAGATGATGCATCAATTCTAAATATTCCTTTTATAATTTTGAACACTTTGATTAGATCCTCCTCTAACCCTTCTTTTCCCAAGCTCAAATCATTTTAAGGACCTTGACCTGTTCTCACATCATAGCTTCTCAATCCCTAGAGCAATTATTGTAGTCTCTTTTGAACTATTTCCAGAAATTCAAGTGCTCATGGTCTTAATAGTAACTCTTGAGGGCCAAAATTTCGGGCCCATATCGCTAAAAACCGGATTTGGATATATGTGTCTATGTATGTTTGAATTAAACTTAAGGGTTGAATCATTATGTAAGTTAAGTTTTACTAGTATTATCAAGTTTTTTATTTATTTAGCATATTGTTCATTTTTATTTCAAATGAACAATGTCATACAACGGATTTTTATTATTTATAATTTCGTTATAATTTAACGAAATGGTGTGTAACGTTGAAACTAAATAAGTACGAACAATTCTAGAGTAGCAACAGTGATAATATAGAATAACAAAACCTAGTTTATTGTATTAAACAAACCTCGTCGCGCTAAACATGCTCGCCCTTTCAGCCGTGGGGGCGTTATAATGTGACGTTCAATCCCACTATTCGTTAGTAAAAGAGTTGGCGGTGGGTGGTGATGACTAGCTGCCTTCCCTCTAGCCTTACACTGCTAAATTAGGGACGGCTAGCACAGATAGCCCTCGAGTAGCTTTGTGCGAAGTTCATAAAACAAACAAATATTAAACAAACAGATATGTCTTCTGTTTTAAACAATAAACTAATGTTATAGCAGTATTCTTGAAAACAATAATTGCCGTTTTCAGGGCACACCGTCGTTCCTTCTCTAAGTTCGTTTTTAAATTTAAGCAGGTATTACTCTAAGTGAAGCCCCCCAGTGGCTCAGCGGTATGTCTGCGGATTTACACGCTAAAATCCGGGTTTCGATACCCGTGGTGGGCAGAGCACAGATAGCCCATTGTGTAGCTTTGTGCTTAATTCAAAACAACAACAACTCTAAGTGTATATGTGTTATGTAAAAAAAAAGTCGATATTTGATAGGAAATACATTTAAAAGTCAGTATTTTGGAGTTGATACTGGTACATTTAAAGATAAATGAAGCAATTATAAGTTTTATTGAAAGCTTAAAAAGCAAACAAATAAAGTATTAAGATATAATTTTGTGATATGAAGGCATACCATTAGTTTTCTATTCTTTTAATTAAGATGTAGAATGTTTTACATTTTTTATGCTGTTGAGCACGTTTAGCTACTGACGTAGAAAGATGGTCAAGGGAACATAGATTGTTTTAAATTTTTTATGCTGTTGAGTACATTTAGTTACTGACGTGGAAAGATGGTCAAGGGAATACACAAAACTGCGTCAGCAAACGTACTTAACGTACTTTTCACACACACACACACAAGTTATCTGTAAACTTTACATGTCCAAAATAAACAGTGATATTTTCTTCTGGCTAGTTAGATGATCATTTAAGGGCAAACTCTGTCCTTCACTGAAGCGAGAGTGACATATTCAGTCACGTGGGTGACATGCACACGCTAAGCAGCCTGGTCTTTGTTTTTTTTTACAGAATCCGATTCACCTTCATTCAGGCAAAATCAGAATTAGCTTTAAAGTATATAATATGAAAAGTAATTCATAGAGTTTCTCGAAAGTTTTTCTAGAGGTTTTTAATGTCGTGATAAAAATTAAATATTGTGATTTTTGAAAAACATTGGCTGTAGTTTATAACGTAATTGAATTTTTAAGAACTTATGCTTCACCTCTCTCTTTAACAAATGACATTTATGCTTGTGAGCTGTGTCTGTTGAGTCATGAATAGAAGATAGTGACAATGCGCAAAAAAGTGTCCAGTTTTATTCGTGTAACTCAGGCTAAGTCAAACAAAAGCGTCAATTACTAAACTTTAGAGCATCACATTTATTTTTTGCATGGACTTAAACTTTAGGATTTGTCTTTATTCATATTAGTTTTTAATCATAAAATTTAACTTTTGCATCTAAAGTTCAAGTATAAGATAAATGTTTGTTTTCTTCACGTAGTTGCTGTGATATTGGCAGTAAGCTTGACCTCAATAATAAGACAGTTAAGTTGTTCACATGTTTCATTTGAGACTTTTCTTCTCAAGCATGTAGCGTAAAATATCCAAATTGGCACGTGACTCTACCACGGCTAAGGGTTTGTAAGGAGTAAGAAGAAATGTTCCACAGCATCTGATGATTGTGTTCTGAAATGCATAAGTCTGCACAATCGTTGACTGTTATTCATAGATCTCAAAAAAGCATGGCAGAAGACTTCAGGGGTCACTATCAACATAAAAACCATCTAGTTTTACTTGTGTTTAACCTGTCTTCTAGCATGTTGGCCAAGAAAGAAGTTTCTCTCGCCAAAGAGATGAAGAAGATGAGGTCCAACTGTGCTAGAGAGCATGTGACTGGATTGAAGTAATGGGATTTTGTCACACAAGTCAAAGCTCAACCTCCAAGGGTCTGAAGGGAAGCAGTGTTTATCAGGTCAATGTAGAAAAGTGTTTAATCTTACGTGTTTGAATGCAACTGTAAAGCATCTGGAGCATCAGATGACATGGGGTGGGACGCCTGTGTTTTGTGAAAGGCATTGTAAATGGCGAAAAGGTCATCAATATCTTCGAAACCTAGTTAAAAACACCAATTTTGGATCACTTCTGTGGAGCTCAGCAGTTTACTTTCTAGGGTTTCTCAGCTCAATACTACAGGTTTAAAAAAGTTGATCATATTCATACACTCTATGCAGTAGACGTAGGCTAAAGAGGAAATTTCACTCTTCATCTTTTTTATTTTATTTTATTGCTTCAAAGTAAGGAGCTATCTTCGGAGAGAGAGAATCGAGACACAACATCAAATCCCACATCTCAATTCTATCAAAAACTGCAGAAAGTTAACGGGTAATACTGTGAAAAAGAATAAATCGAGAAGCATCTAATTCACGTGTCGCATCATGAACTCACCCATGCCTACATGCGATAGAGATGTCAAGCAACTATTAAGATCAAAAGGAGCACAATGACATACTAACACGAGAAACAAACTTTGTGATTACTTTTTTGGGAATTACATTAGTTGCACTATCTTTAACTCTAGGTTTTCTAACTTACATAACATTTCGTATTTGCCAAGTATTTATTTATTATTCGTTGTAATACGTTTTCATGGTTGATTTGTCAATAAAGAAGCACATGTATTTGGATGACTGAAATACTAGACAGCTTACACTAAATAATATTCATAACTATTTTACACTAGTAGTAACGGAGCATAGCCACATATTGACAATTTACACTATAAATGGCTATCATTCTAAAAATATCATAATGCCACACTAGCATAATACCTGTAAAAGTACAGGCAATCAAACTATTCCAGACAATAGCGTAGGTATGTACTGATGGTCCACAAGACAGAAATGTCATATGAAAAATGTGTATAAATCAGAGTTTAAGCTGATAAAGGTTATTTCATGTTCAGATTGAACCAACATTTCACGTGTCAACAGGAGCTTTATTGTAACTTTAAACAGGATATTTTAACTAACACTGTTAAAATAAAAACAGTCACTAAAGAAAGAACAAAATCTTAAAATGGTGTTCAGAAACTTAGCATGTTCTCTTTACGTAATACACGACAATTAAGTAGAGATCATGCCTGTAAGTAAAGGTGTGAAACTTCCAGAACAGTAAGATACACATTAGCACGAAGTAATTTAATGGATCTACAGCTGTTCAAAAAGTACTGTTTAGAAAAAATAAGCAATATTGGTTCGTTTTTTAATTTCGCGCAAAGCTACACGAGGGCTATCTGTGCTAGCTGTTCCTAATTTAGCAGTGTAAAACTAGAGGGAAGGCAGCTAGTTATCACCACCCACTGCCAACTCTTGGGCTACTCTTTTACAAACGAATAGTGAGATTAACCGTCACAGTATAACTCTCCCACGGCCGAAAGGGCGAGCATATTTAGTGTGATGAGGATTCGAACCCGCGACTATCGGATTACGAGTCGAGTTTTGGTCTCTATAAGCAATTTAAGTAGCTGAGAAATAATTAATATCATTGTTAGTTAATACTCTAATACCGAATTTTAGAGCAATACTTCATTTTCAATCTGAAATTTACACCATAAACTATGAAATAACTTAATTTTACCTTTTCACATATAATTATTTGATGAATTGGCTATTAACAGAAAATATACACCAGTGAAACTTCACAACATTATTAGAGGTGGTTCAGGGATAAGTATGGCAAAATTTATAGTGACGAAGGTGATAGGTGATGTTTGAAAACTGTTGATTTTATTGTGGTTTTAATGAGGCTCGGATAGATATACGGTACGCTATGTACTTGAATATCTACCTTACTTGAAATAAACGGATAGAGTTATGGATGATAAAAAAATGTTCTGAGGGAGGGTAAGAGTGCTGGGTTTAAAAGAATGAAATTGGCTAAAAAAATTAAGTAATTAAGCTATGAAAATAGTTTCAGTGAATGCTAACGTACCATTTCAAACCTATTTGATCTTTTGAATGTTTCTAGTGAGGATCAATATTATCAAGAGATTTATGCAATGAGGACTCTCTCATTAGGTACACCGATAAAGTTATTTTTAAGGTACAATAAAAAGCTTAGACCTATAATTTATTTTATAGATGATAAAGTACGTGACATTATAAAGAGTACTGATAACTTAGTTGCTGGTAATAAGGAGCATTCTATTTTAGCAGTGCATAATGATAAATTTTTAAAGTTATATATCCAAAAAAAGCTTCTTAACAAGTATAAATAACTCCTTTAAAGGTTTAGGGACAATAATGAATCAATTACTTGGTAAGATCCAAGGTTTAAATGAAATATTATAATGGATATGCTTAAAGCAAGAGGTGGGCTGGTTGGACCCGAGGGATAGTTTTCAGAGTAAAGGCGAATTATATGCTGGAGATCTAATCCAATTCAGTTGGACAAATAGTAATAGATTTTGGGAGGTTTTAAATGTATTTATTTAAGAATGTTTAAACTAAAGTTATATAATGATGAGGGAACGTGTGGTGTTGAGCAGAAACAAACTGAAGGGAGAGCTAGACCAATGAGGAAGCTGTGAATAAGAGATGCAGAGTATACCAGTAAAAACAGTTTTAAAAACAAACACAATAAATTTAATAATAAGATTGGTTGTTATTGTTATAACGTTATTCAATGAACATTTTTGAGTTCAGAACTAGTTGAAATCGAAGACTATGATATAATTAGAATTACCTAAACTGTGTTTATGGTATCCGTTATTTTGAAAGTTAAGTATTTAATGTATTTAAAAGTGATGGGCTTCTTAAAAGAAGGAGTGGAGAGAGGCTTTATATAAAGAATAAATTGTATCCTGTTGGGATTGTAGATATAGTGATGAAGTTGAATCTACGTGAATTATATATTCAGGGGTTTTAGATCTAAAAAAGTGTTAATTGACAATTGTTTTAGGCCATCTAATCAGAAATACGATGAAAGTGAGAAGCTAAGTAAGAAGAAAAGGGCTATGACAAATAAAAGTACCAATACAAGAATTATAAGATACTTTAGTTTTATACGCAATGACTGGGATTGCACGGAGTCAAATAATGAAATAGAAATATCTTCCTGAATCACTTTCAAATGGTCATCTATATCAAATGACAGAGAACCGTCCAGAAGGATGCCGTTTCAGGAGTGAATATTTGCAAGAGTTGAAGTGGGGGAGTGTTAGAGAGAGAATGATTAGCGCAACGTTATATTTAAAGTTTTGTTGCACGTGAAAATGAGAAGTAATTTAAATTCTAGTATTAAATTTTCAGAAAACTTATATTGCAACTATGTAGAAACTTATTAGAATATTTGGATAATGAGTTAAAGATGATGAATAACAAATTGGTTATTTTTTTAGAGATTAAAACAATAACAATGAATATCAAACGTAAAGCCATAAAGAAGAGATCGTGGCTGGATACCATAAGTTTAAGAATTTCACTTTACAGATAAACAGGAAGATTTACGAAGCTGTAGGAAAGTCTGGGAGCTGTGTAAAAATATATTAAGAAATCAAAAATGATAAAACTGACAGCAATGAATTTTTAAGCGTTTTGTTAAAGGCAATGAAAATGTTAAAATTAGGAATGGGCCATTAAAGGATGCTGATGGCAAGATATTCTGTTGAAAACTACAAGATGGCTGATATTTTAAATGTTCTCTTTTGTTTCACAAGGGAGAAAACTAGCAATATTCTTGACCTGATAATTCTAATGGAAATATTGGAATTAACCTGAATCATGTTTATATTAATTGCTTGATGGTAAGTACAAAGACTGAGGATTTGAAACTAGATAAAGCAATAGGTTCAGATGAGGTTCTTTCTTCAAAATTTTAAAGGATGTCGAAGATAAAATATTCGGGTCTCTCTCCCTTTCCCTAACTTTGGCAGTTCACTACACATTGGTCACGTACATAAGGATTGGAGAATTGCTAATATTATTACTTTTTATAAAGGGAATAAAAAGAATTACCCGACAATTACAGACTAATTTATTTTACTTCTATAATCGAACAAAGTCTGGATAATCTAAAGAAAAATCTTTGCAGAATCATTTAATGAGTTATGACGTTAAAATGAAAAGAAGCCAAGCTGGATCCACTATTATCTTTTCTTCGAGGATGTTGCTTGTTATCTAAGTAATGGAAAGGGTTGGGCTTGGTGTACTTAAACTTTCAAAAGCTTTTAAAAAGGTTCCACACATAATATTAGTTAAGACAATCGTGTTAATTGGTGTTAGGAAAATAATAGTTAAATGAATATTAAGGTAGTCAGAGAGGATAAAGCAAAAGACTGTTATTAATGGGGTTCAGTACAACCATTGTAGTAATTCATAGGTAAACGCTTGAGCCTTTTCTTATTCACAATAATGCTATTGGTAAGGGCATAACTGATAAAATAGTAAAATTCGCTGAAGCCTTAAATTTTTGGGTATTTCTTGTCCTCTGATTTCCCTGGGCTGTATTATTAAGGCAATATAATGAAATGACACGAGTTTAAGATTTTGAAAACATGAATTAATCTCGGTTTAAGATAGCCTTATTTAAAAAACAACGACATGGTGATTGGCAATAGAAGATGCTGGTATTTTACAATAAGAGGGGAAATCGATGATTTTCTGGAAAATAAAGAGGAAGATATAAATGTTTACTTTTCTTCGGGTTGATGTGAAAGGATAGCTGTGATGTACCAGATAGTACTTCGCTCTGTATATTATATTGCTTTATTTTTTTAACATATTTATACTGTCAAAGTGCGTAAGTTTGCTCAGATTTACATAAAATCACACCAAGGTATTGTATAATATTTTAGTAAAAAAATCATGAAATATATTCGAAACAGTTTGTTATATGTTACTGTTGTATTTGAGCACAAAGCTACATAAAGGGCTATCTCTGTTTTGCCCTCGACGGGTATCGACATACTGCTGTGTTCCTAGAAGAGGACTTTGTTATATCAGTCCTTCGATTCATCTTATTGGTGGACTGATATGTAACTAAATCGTGAGACAAATATTATTGGAATTTTCTGAAAGTTATCAGAAAATAGTCGAAATATTGTAAAAAGTTAAAATGAAGTAATATAATCCTGCATATGGAAAACAAAAACAATTAAAACAATTGTATGTTGTTACACGCAAATAAACTGTCCGTGATCTGTTCATTTTGAATATTAAAACCTGATTTTTAGGGTTATAAACTAAAAGAGGAATTAGAACGAACTTTGAAACATAATAAACGAAATGATGTGGTATTTGGAATCACTTCAGTCGCACATTCCAAATCCACTTTACGACAAGTAATTATAGTTTCTATACAACTGTGAGTTTTTGATTTCTTGTAGCAAAGCCACATCAGGCTATCTGCTAAATCCACCGATGGGAATCGAACGCCTGATTTTAGCGTTGTAAATCCGTAGACTTACCGCTGTACTCGCGGGGGACATTCTATACAATTACTTTTACTCAGGAATTTTTATAAAATTAGTAGAGATAAATTTATACGTAGATACCTCAAAGCCAACAACCTATTCTAAACAGCCTATACAATGTCTTTAAAAATCAGCTAATTTGATTATATGTTTGTAGTAATAAAATACTACACATTTTCATCTACATATATATATATATATATATAACGAAACAAGCTAGAGTACCCTTTTTTAGACAATAGAATAGAATAAAACACAATGAAGTTTTAAAAACTTAAATTAGTTTTTATTTCTTACAAGGAGGAAGGCGCCCATTCATGCTATTTAGAATAAATGCAGGAAAACACCAAAGAACCCACAGGAAGAGAGTAGATCTTAGTTCACATGAAATACTTAGGATAGTTAGAAATTGGTTTATTAACCGTAGATAATTAACCTTTTATCTCAGCAGAATGTCTACGAGAGGTCTTAAGAGGCCCAGCATGGCGAGGTGGTTAAAGCGCTTGACTCGTAATCCGAGGGCTGCGAGTTCGAATCCCCGTCACAACAAACAAACTCGCCCATTCAGCCGTGGGGGCGTTATAATGAGACTGTCAATCCTACTATTCGTTGGTAAAAGAGTAGTCCAAGAGTTGGCGGTGGGTGGTGATGACTAGCTGCCATCTATCTAGTCTTTCAATACTAAATTAGGGATGGCCAGCGCAGATAACCCATGTGTAGCTTTGCGCAAAATTCAAAACAAACAAACATTGTCCTACGATAATAAAATATTATTCTTGCATTTTCTTGCATTGGAATATATTCATTCTTTGTTTTCAGGTGTTCTTTAACACGTCCGTTGAATAACTGTAAAAGATTTATAGAGTTAGTAAGATGCCATTTTAAAAAGTCAATTTTAAATTCTGGGTCAGTAAATGTTGATTAATTTGCACTCTCAAGATAAATTATATGAAGAGAGAGTTAACTGATGTTTTATTAGTGTTTGTTTTAATTAATTGATTGATTATTTGGAATTAAGCACAAAGATACAAAATGGGCTCTCTGTGTCATGTCCACTGCGTATATCGAAACCCGTATTCTAGCGTTGTGAGTCCAAAAACATACTGCTATGCCACTGTTAATCATTACATATCTAATAATAGCAATTTCATATAAGTGAACCTCACTTCTTAATTCGTAACCACTAGTTGTTCTTCATCTAACGACTAGAATATTTCTGAATGACATTCCTTAAATATTTTGCGAGATTGAATTTATATTGAAAGTAAATCAACATCAGCCAAAGAATGATTTTTCATAAACCTATACTTCATCTTACTTCAAGTACTATTTCATTCTTCTCTCAAAGTCTTCCTCCCCCGGGTTGCTCAGTGGTCTACGGATTTACAACTTTATAATCTGGGTTTCGATTCTCCTCGGTGGACTCAGCAGATAGCACGATGTGGTTTTGCTATATGAAAATACACTGTTAGGAGTTATAACATTAAAAATGAGGTCTCTTTCCTCACAGTGGACACAGCATAGATAACCCATTGTGTAGCTTTGTGCTTAAGAGAACTAGTACCAGTACGGACACACATTTAGTCAGTAGCTACTATTGTAGAATACTTTTTGTTGAATTCGTAATTAAACATAACAAAAACAGCAACAATAAAAAACAACAACAATGAGAAACGCAATCATATCTGTAATTGAATTAGTTAATTGTATAATTCACGTTAGATTTTCAGCCATGCTTTATGGTTAGAGATATAAGTGCTATGATGCTTTTCCTCCATCCTGTTAAGATGTTTTATACGCCACCTAGGCCCTTGTAAGTATGTAAGTCTACGGATTTACAACGCTAAAATCAGGGGTTTGATTTCCCTCGGTGGGCTCAGCAGATAGCTCAATGTGGCTTTGCTCTAAGAAAAACATTCAGTCAAACACACATACGCCATTTGTTGAGTCTTTTAATGTAACTCATTCTATATTGTGCTGCAAACAGCATAGAACTGTTTACTAATGATACACGGCTTTATCGAAAGTATAAATTATTTCAACCTCCATCAAAAGTTTTAGACGATATAACAAAAATTATATTAAACATTAACTTAAGAAGAAGTGACCAAAAACGTTTAAAATCTGATGTGTTTCAGTGACTGATAATGTGCCCTCAACCAGTCGGTGAAAGTCTTTCGCACTTCCTAATACAATCAACTTAACAGCAATGTACACGAGCTGTTTCCGATTCAGTACTAAACCTTTTCCTTGATGGCACGGCTGCGGGTGTGTATATTGTTACTGTTGACTACTCTAAGAACATTTCCATGAAATGTTTCAAAAATGTCAAACAACAAAATATTATACAAAAGAGACAACCTTGCCTTCATGGTGTTTATACCAGTATAAGTTTTTTCGCTCTGTCGCATTTTCCATACGTGAAGAAGCGTTTCGTGCGCCTCAGGTACTGTAGTTAATTGAGTAAGAAACAATTTAATGTATATATACATATACATAGACACACTTAAGTAATGAGAATGACGTGTTGATTTTTTAGTTCAGGAATTCATTCGTTTGATCTTCGCTAACCATGTCTCGTGAAGATAAAGATTGATTATTTATGAAAATAATTCTATTTCTGCTTGACACCTCAAATGATTTGAGTATTTGTAAACGTGTTGTCATCTTGCAACTTAAACGTTACGTTTCACTTCACCATGCTCTACTCATGGTCGCTACGAATGGATTTAATACGTCAGCTCTGAGGAAAAATTTGAAGGTTTTTGCTTTTAATTAAGTCACAAATTACACAATGGATATTCTCTGCTGAGCCCGCCACGAGTTTAAACCTCGGTTTGTAGGAGTGATATGATCAATAACATTTACCTCTGAGCCATCAGGGGCTGAAAGTCTAGAATGTTAAAGTTCTAAAAAACGTTGATTTGAAAGGTAAACAACAATCTGTTAATGAATATAGGTGTAAAGGACAAAGCATTTGTTTGTTTTTAATCTTACCTATCATTACTTGGCCTAATATGGGGTATAAAATCACTGGATACGAAGGCTGTTTATGTTATAATCAGCCACTGTTTTTATTCCAAACCCTTTAGTTGCTCCTGTGCAGATTTAGGTTTGCTCGTTTCCTCCTCTCTCTCACACACACACATCTCTTTATGAAATTGTGAATTTGGTTTCCATATGGATTTTCAATTTACGTGTATAAATTCCTTGGATTGTTTGTTTGTATTGAATTGCCCCCCAGTGGCTCAGCGGTATGTCTGCGGACTTACACGCTAAAATCCGGGTTTTGATACCCGTGGTGGGCAGAGCACAGATAGCCCATTGTGTAGCTTTGTGCTTAATTCTAAAAAACAACAATTGTATTGAATTTCGAGCAAAGCTACACGAGGGCTATCAGCGCTAGCCCTCCCTAATTTAGCAGTGTAAGACCAGAGGGAAGGAAGCTAGTCATCACCACCCACCGCCAACTCTTGCGCTTCACTTTTACCCACGAATAATGGGGATTTTCGTCACATTTTAACGCCTCTACAGCTGAAAGGGCGAGCATGTTTAGTGCAATACAGAATTAAACCTGCGATCTTCAGATTACGAGTCGAACGCCTTAACCCATCTGGTCACGCTGGACCTAAATTCCTTGGAAAGAAAGCATTGTATAAGTCTAATAGTAATGTAGATTGCCATTAATCTTAACGAATCTTTATTAACGTACGCACAAATATTTTTGTTAAACAAACCAAGCACCAGTTTCAACTTTAATAAAACTAATTGTAATTGTTTCTATATGGAACGTTTGTATTCGTAATATCTAAATCATAGTTACAAAAAGTCTCCCGCTGGTACAGCGGTAAGTCTATGGATTTACGACGCTAAAATCAAGGGGTTCGATTATCCTCGGTAGACTTAGCAGATAGCTCGAAGTGACTTTGCTACAAGAGAAAACCCATATACGGTAATAAACAACTAATAAGTTCTTAAAATTTTCATGAAAACCTGAGGCGTCTGGTCTTTAATTCGTATTTTTTAGATTAGCTAAAGAATTTGTGTACATTATGAGTGATCTCATGTTCATTTGGGCCCCTGCATGGTCAGCTGGTTAAGACACTCGACTCGTAATCCGAGGGTTGCGGGTTCGAATCCCCTCACACAAAACATGATCACCATTTTACTAGTGGGAGCGTTATAATATTACGATCAATCCCATTATATGTTGGTAAAATAATAGCTCAAAAGTTGGCGGTTGGTGGTGATGACTGGCTGCCTTCCATCTAGTCTTGCATTGCAAAATTAGCGACAGCTAACGGAGAAATCCCTCGTATAGCTTTGCGCGAAATTTCAAACAAACCAAACCATGTTTATTTGAAATGGTTGCCAAATTAGTAAGTTCTTCCTGAGTCATTATTGATGATGTCAGTGTTAAAATCAGTAGTTCCATTTATTTTGGTAGATACAGCCTGATGTGAAATTGCTACAATACAATATATCATTGTACGGTTTAGCTGTTCAAATCTTTTATTCCGTGATTTGAAATATCAAACAATAAATTCTGGTCTCAGCCTTCATGTTGCAAAATAAAACAAAAATGAAAACAAAAAAGCACGAATACGCGTGGACGAAACCAAATCACATACTTAGTTTGCTGTAAATGAGGTAAGCCCTTCCACGGCTTGAGCAAAAAAATTATCCTGCAATTGTTCCATCACTTATCACCAGATACGTTATTCTTGTAAGCGAAAAGTTGTATCAGTAACTCATGTCTCAAGTAGGCAAAAATACAGTCACGTGATAAGGTAAATTTTGATAAATATTCATATAAGTCTGTAAGTATGAGGAAGTTGATTGTTGACTTTCCTTGACCACCGTAATAAGCGGTGAAAAAGAAAGTAACATTAACTTTTCATATTCATTTACAAAATGCTATTTTCTGGTTGAATATTCGCTGATGTCAGCATCTATGTAGATGAATATGCTTTTTAATCATTGGCAATAAGCTCATATACCGCAGATTGTGAGGTCCTCTTAGCTTCTAGATGAAGTTCAAATTAATTAAGCAATAATTCTTATAAACATTTTTTCGTTTCTTGTTGTTGATATATATACATACAATGTAGTATGTATTAATATATCTCAAAATCAAAGCTGGAATTCCACATCGGAAGGTCGTCACAAAGAAACGAACTATCACATTTTCTTCATCGTTACATCTACGTCATTTATCAGAACACGAACAAAACATGTTATTTAGTAACTACACTGAGCAAATTTCTTTTTAATGTTTGTTTGTTTAAGATTTTTGTGCAAAGCTACACAAAATTCTTACTGCAACAATATTTCTAATTTTGTTTTGTTTTTTTTAATTTCGCGCAAAGCTACAAGAGGTCCAACTGCGTTAGCTTTCCCTAACTCAGCAGTGTAAGACAAGAGGGAAGGCAGTTAATCAGCATCACTCACTGCCAACTCTTCGGCCCGGCATGGCCAAGTGTTAAGGCGTGCGACTCGTAACCTGAGAGTCGCGGGTTCGCATCCCCGTCGCGCCAAACCTGTTCGCTCTCCCAGCCGTGGGGGTGTTATAAATGACGGTCAATCCCACTATTCGTTGTTGAAAGAGTAGCCCAAGAGTTGGCGGTGGGTGGTGATGACTAGCTGCCTTCCCTCTAGTCTTACACTGCTAAATTAGGGACGGCTAGCATAGATAGCCGTCGAGTAGCTTTGTGCGAAATTCAAAAACAAAAACAAACAAAACGTAACATTACAACGCTCCCACGGCTGAAAGGGCGAGCATGTTTGTTGTGACGGTAATTCAAACCCACGACCCTCAAATTACGAGTCGAGTGCCTTAACACTTGGCCATGCTGGGCCTCCTAATTTTGAATTGATGTACTAGAGCAGTGGTTCCCAACCAGAGGTGCTTGCACCTCTTGGGGTACGAGATAACATTTGTTTTGGCCACCTTTACCTTTATTCTTAAATAAATAATTACTGTGGTTGTCCCACATTTCCCAAACTCTTTTACTCTAACTTCAATTTAATATAGCATTTGATTTACCATTTTTATTTCCTTTCCCTTTTTTCTTTGTAATTCTATTGCTTCATATTTTGTAGCGTTTTGCTTCTAGTTTATACGTTGTTACACTTTCATTCATTGCCTTAATTGTATTACTTCTGTTTTATAGTTTTATATGCTTGTAGCTGGTTTCTCTCGTCGTGTTTCTTGCCCTTCCTAACCCTCTGATCTCCGTGATTCTCCTTTCATCTTTTATTCTATGTTTGGTCTTTTCGTAGCTCATTAATTATTGATTCTTTCCATCGTAGAACTAACGACGGTGTAACACTAATTCCTTGGCCTTTCCCTTAGTTACTTACACGATTTATTCATACATTTACATTCTTCCTATTCTAATTATGATAATTCTATTTTCAAATATGATTTTTTTTTTATTGAATAATCAATACGATTGATGTTCTATGTGAAATTTTGTAGTTCTTTCCTTAACGTTGAAGAGTTCACGCGCTGTTTCATGTTTTTCTCTCTCTTGATGAGTTGAGTTTTAGAGTAATTTATTTTTTACGTTTCTTTGTTTCATTATCGTTTAGACTGGCATGACATTAAAATACACAGATTCATCAAGGCCTTAAGTATATATGTGGTTTAGTTACTACAAATGATGCACGAATTTCACAAAATCTTGATGAAATACAATTGTGAAAGACTTTGTGGTCTTTCTTTCCTTCTCAGTTTGGTTCTTCCTGAATACAGTTTGCAGTTATCTTCAAACACTTTTCTCTTATTACTTTTTAGTCTTATATTTCGTAATATCTCGGCCACAGTGGAATCGTTGTCATAATTTCTTGCTATTTCATTATTATTTTCTTATTTATTACACACCTCTAGCATTCTAATTCTATTATTTCACATGTAATTAGCAGAATGATGTCGTTAGCCAAATTCCGTATATCGACTTGTAGTTTTAGTAGCTTGTGTCTTTTCATTCCGCCCTATACATTCCTTTCAGAATTTTGATTCTGTGTGTTCCATATCATTTAGAACGGATTGAAAAAGCGCAATGGAACGAAAAATTCCACTAGAGAAAATTATGAAAATAAAATCAGCTCCGAGGAAAGAAAATTGTAAGAAATTTTCGTTGTGACAAATCCAAGTTTGAACAAATTGTGGAGTAATGTCTAGCCCAAAACTGTTTATAAAAGGAATGAATGTTTTTAAAGGATACACACTAGGTTGGCTTACAATGCGACAAATTGTATAGTGAATACATTTTCCTCACCTGCCTTGATGAAAAACGTGTGATCTGATTCATAGATACGTAATGGAGTGATATTTCATAAATTAAAAACACAACAAATTTAATCACTTCAAATGATATCCAGCTCTTATATGATTACCTTCATTTTTTTCAGCTGTTGTAGTTTGTCCATTATTCAGTAATTGATTAAGAACACGCTATGACACGAAATCTGTGATTTGATTCATGTTAAATAAATCTGAGTTCAGCAAAACTGAAACCTTTCTTAGAACCTAAAAATTAGAAATGCGATATCCCTTATAACAAGTTCAAGATTGAGTTTGGTTTGTTTGAAATTAAGCACAAGTATATACAATGGGCTATCTGTGCTATGCTCATCACGGAAATTCGAACCCCGTATTTCAATGTTATAACTTGTCAAACTTACCCGCGACACATAAGACAACTTTAGAGTTCCACGTTAAAAACGAGTCTAACATGCTGCACAGGAAGAAAGGTTTAAATCAAACGATTATAACCTGTTTATGCTTTCTATTTCTATGGCTTTATGAGCTTGAAAACTGCCTTGACTGTTGATGTGTTCAGTCCTTGATAGATGTGAAGAAAGGATAAATACTTATATTATGTATGCGTATGATAGTCGCTACACTTATAATTTGAAACACTATAAGAGGTAATGTGCTTATAGTATTGCTAAACTAATTTTTGATCTATCGACGAAACAGAGCGATAATACATGTGAATAAATAAAAAAAGTGTTATTGTTATTTCAAAGTCAACAAATCTTTTCCAAAACACATATTTCATGACTGTAAATTTTTAAACCTAACAATATTCCACAATCTAGTATTTCTCAAAGTGTGGAGTGCACCTCCCCAGGTTGACGCAAGTGACCTCTTGGGAGGGGTTGATGGGGACAGTCGATAATGCAATAATAAAAAATTATACGTATTAATATGTGTATATATTTATTAATGAAAATAATAAGTAATTACTACAACACATACAGCATTTTGATGTGCATACGTGTATTACATCTTGTCACTTTAACAGACTCTTTTAATCATTAGAAAAAAGAAGTGATATGCACAAAATATATTTATTATAGGAGCTGTGAATAACGAAAGTTTGAGAAATGTTGCCATAATCAAATTATTTCAAATTTACATGTGTTTGTAATCTATACTATACACTGAATTTATCAACAAAAGGAAGATCTCGTAAGAGTGGGATTACCATGACAACCTAACGTCAGCACCCGAGGTTACTATGGTAATCTAAACAGAGGCGTGTGGGCTGAAAAGTAGGAGACATACGAGTGGGCGTATGTTAAAGTTCTAACAGGTAACAGGGAAGCTCTATTTTGTGCACATATTTTGTTGTTTTTTAATATGGGGTATGAAGAATAAGAGAATGGCTTCAAGGTCAAATCAGTTGTAAACGCAGTTCATAATGAGAACACATGGGTAAATGAAAAAGAAAAAGAAAGAAGTATCCCCATAATTCAACACACTAATGTACTTGTGGTACTTAGAAGCACTGATAACCTGCATAAAACCTGTTATACAGGATAATTTGTATAAAACCAGTTGGAGTACCCAACTTTTGACGATTGAAATAAAAACTCGTTTTTAACAAACGACATGACATTTTGCTTCTATTTTTTCCTAACATATAAATATTAAAAATTCAATTAAAAGTACATAAAGGTACTAATACCAAAAAGAAAGACATACTATTTTCAATAATTCTATCAGTATGAAATTAAAAGGGAGTCCAAGCACCCTCATTACTTTCCTTATATCTTTCTGTATCACTATGTTAAGTTGTGTTAATTTGTTTTTGTGTTAATTTTAGTTTTTGTTTCGTAATTAATTGGGGAGCCAACCCCCATGATCTTATGACCTTCATCATGTCATAGGATATCAATGTGTCAGGGCCCGGCATGGCCAGGTGGGTTAAGACGTTCAACTCGTAATCTGAGGGTCACAGGTTCAAATCCACGTCGCACCAAATATGCTCGCCCTTTCAGCCGTGGGGATTATATAATGTGAGAGTCAATCCCACTATTCGTTGGTAAAAGAGAAGCCCAAGAGTTAGCAGTGGGTGGTTATGACTAGCTGCCTTCCCTCTAGTCTTACACTGCTAAATTAGGGACGGCTAGCGCAAATAGCCTTTGAGTACCTTTGAGCGAAATTCAAAACAAAATCAAACAACCAAACCATTGTGTCAGGTTTGGTGCTGACTGATTAAGAAGTGTGGAAACCTCTAAGCAATAAATAGCTGAAAGGTGCGAACAAATAGACACAAACTTAGCTTCATATATTAGATTGTAGACAATAAAATGAATATAGTCTAGTGAAATAAATAGATTGACACAATTTTTAAATATAAAACAGCAAAAAATAAATTAATTAATCTAATATTAAAGCACTAAACGTCTTAAACTCACGATTAATGGTCAGTTATCGAATATTTATATTTTACTAGCTTCTACAATAATATTTATTGGAAGCTGCTAAGCCTGAAGAAAAACATTCTCCAGAGGAAGAAGATTAAAAAAATGGGTAATACTGGATTTTAATCAGATAAAACATACCTTAGTTCATAACGTGAAGTTTCAACTGCCTATAATAGAAGCTATTTGCTTTTAAATTACCTAAAGTAATATAGCAACAGAGTGCTGTTGACCCTCCTTCTAATGTAACATGGACAAGAACAATACCTGTGTCCACTGAAACCGCCACAAGAAAGAATATGGACGATACGTATTTGCTATACACCTACTGCATATTAAACATTTTCCATACTTCATTGCTATAGGCAACTTACCGATCTCCTTTCTTGCATTAATGGTGCAACCATGAGAAAAAAAAAAAGAAGTCATGATTTATTATAATGAACCATAATGACTACGATGTTTGGTACTTCCTGTGACGATAGAGCTGTTGGTTTACGTAGAGACTGTGACTCAGTCTATTTTTCTAGTTAAATCAACCATTGGAGAAACAGATATTGGCTTTTCTTTAAGCTGCAGTATATAATCATTGTAATCACTTAGGATCAGGTTTTCGCAGCCTCTGTAAAAATACAAAATCCATGATACCTATACCACATAACTTCGTCTGGAAGAAGAACACTTGTTGGAGCTTTATTATGATTGAACATTAAGGTCAAGCCTAAAAAGAAATCCACTGCTACAGTTTCGAATTAAGGTAATTCAAGAGTACCAGAACCTGTTTTCTGATGTCATTTCTTACAACTAAGTACCTGTGCAAAACAGGATTCCATCACTTGCAGCCCTTAAGTCCAATTACAGAAGCAGGATGAATACTGAACTCCACCTGTGGCTAATGCTGGTGAACATTACATTCAACATTAGAGAAGTGATTTTACAATGATTTTATTGTGTATGCGTGGAAGCTTGTGAACTTTTGGTTAAAATCCTCCAATCGGGATCAGAAGATAGGTCAACTTTACCTAAATGGCTTTCTGTACCAGTGAATTATCTTCTTTTAACTCTGTGGGTTACAGCATCATTGAGGATTGGCTTGGGAGACCTGAGTACTCTAATGTGCGAAATGTTTTCATTTGCACTGGAGAACACTGAAGACTATCTTTGCTGAAATATTGTGCCTTTGGTTCTATATCATTTAATAAGCTTAGGAAAAAAACAATCACATAAAGTTATTCAGTAATAAATCTATCCATTGTGTAACAGCATGAGCCCTTAGCAAATTGTTCTTATAATAAAGTGAAATAAATTAGTCCTTTGTGTTATACGTATACTAATATATCTTATGTTCTAAGCATTCTTCCATCCGTACTATGATAAAAAAAGCGAAAGGTTATAAGTTATATTTAAACTCGTGAAAAATGACATAACATAGAACTTCACAACACTGTTACACCTTCAGGTCCACTAAATTGTTTGGTACAATAGTAAAAACCCATAAATGCAGTTGATGACTTGTTAATTTAGGGCACTTACATTTGCCACAGCGTGTGGCTGCTTGTAATTGCATGTCTCACAACCCATCGGTTGAGAAATACTGGTTAAACATTGGTGTAATATATTGTTTAAACAATATATTTTTCATATTGTCCTTTTATACGTGCACGTTTATAGAAGAACATTGTTTTTTTTTCAACAAGAAAGCTTTTAGCTGTGATTTAATACAGTTCACAATAGCATGTACTGGAGTATGAAGATCAGTTGTTATTTGACTACAAGGTGTTGCTACTTCAAATCTAATGACAACACTAATTTGACCACATAACTAGGGAAGTCCTCAGTATCAAAACAGTGCTTAATTTACTTTAAAAGCCACTTTGCTCACAAACCAAATTGTAGTATATATTAATTAGTGGGTATTTTGAAGCAGATGTATGCTCGTTATTGAAGTAGCCAGGGGGAAAGTGATAATGCATATAATATTTTCGTTCACAATTTACCATTGTTGGTTAAAATAGGTCTCTAGCTATCCAGACCCTCAATGGCTCAGCGGTATGTTTGCGGACTTACAACGCTAAAATTCGGGTTTCGATACCCGTGGTGGGCAGAGCACAGATAGCCCATTGTGTAGCTTTGTGCTTAATTCAAAACAACAACTCTCACTATCCATAAATGAAACTATGACTGGAAAATTTAGTGCTGAAACTTTAAAACATATAAGATTTATAGTTAAGACTTTATGCTCAATTGAAAATTAAATGGTAATTCTGAATTCGTTTCAATAATTTTCGATGAGAGAAACCTGTACCTGAAACAAAGTATCGCACGTATAAATATACACACACACACACACACACACACACAAAAGAATACCACATTTTGACTTTACAACAAAGAACGAAGTCAGATCCATTCCTTAAAGGTTGCTGAACAGACTTTGAAGATAAGCTGTATTAAGTGTCTCCTCCAGAACTCAATACGTTGCAGCTGTTTCACCCTTTTTTAAAGTGTTCCTTAATGCTTTCTCTTACATTTTTTTTCTTTTTCTGCCTGTTCCGTTTGGTTAGACCAGTTATAACTTAGTTAGAATTACAGGGAATTTAAACTTCATAAAAACTATTTTGGTCGTAACAATGTATATTCCATAATTTATGTACGTGGATTTCGAAAATAATATTCTTTCTTTTCTATCACATAAGGATTTTTTACAAACTGGAAAGAAGAAAAATCTTACTTATATCAAATGCATCACAAGTATAACAAAATATCTTTAAAAAATTTATACAACCTCTTGTTGCTATAGCAACGAATAAATAATATTGATAAAAATTATTTTAAAGTGCACACACAAACAAATACTACCCAACAGGGGCGTAGATCCTGAAGGGGATGGGCGGGACACCCCCCTTCATTTTAGGTGGGGGATATGATGCATACAATCATCCCCCCCTACAGTTTGGTTTGTTGAATTGTTTTATTGCATCACAGGCCCACAAATTGTGTGTTTGTTCTTGTGATTCTCGTGCTTTTACCGATCGAATTACATAATTAGGCGTCAACAATGTGGCAGTTTATCACACTCACAAAGATGAGTTTGACAAGATAAATATAGGAGCGCTTATGAAATAATTCATAAACAGATAATCAGAAAGGAGGTCTACGTTTGGGAACATGTAGACTAGAGGACTAAATGAATCTTACTTCAATGAAATGTATGGATAATTATGTGCTACATTGTACTGAAGTGTAATTTTCAAGAGTTGGCAAAGACATTTTAATTCTTTTTATCAAACAACATGAGCAGTTTTTCAGTATACGTGGGCTGTTAAAAAAATACGCAGACTGACGTCATAAAACCAAATGTACTTTATTTAGAAGTTACAGGTCTGGGCACCCATCAAAGTACTTTCCTCTCCAACGCACACACTTATCCCAACGGTGTTTCCACTTGTTGAATCAGTCCTGGTACGCTTCTTTTGTAATGTCCTCCAGCTTCTTCGTCACATTTACCTTAATCTCAGGAGTCGTTTCAAATCTTCTTCCTTTCAAGGGTCTTTTGAGTTTGGGGAACAAGAAAAAATCGCAAGGAGCAAGGTCAGGTGAGTAGGGTGTGTGGAAGAACAGTGATCGAGTGTTTAGCCAAAAACTCACGAGTTCTGAGGCACAAATTTTGCAGCAACGCGGTGCATCTTCAATTTTTCCGTCAAATCTCGTAACAAGATCCAACTGATATCCCACACTCTTCAGCAAGCTCCAAGACAGTCAGACGCCGATTTACCCGCACCAGGGTGTTGATTTTGTTGACGTGTGGGTCATCAATTGACGTGGAAGGACGTCCAGGACGCTCATCATCTTCAGTGGACTGTCGACCATCCTTAAAACATTCATGCCACTTGAAACATACCATACGCTTCATAGCAACATCACCGTAAGCCGTGTTAAGCATAACAAAAGTTTCAGAGCAGATTTTCCAAGTTTAACACAAAATTTCACAGCAAGTCCTTGCTCCTTCAGGTCATTAATTCTGAAATCCACCAAACGAAAAAATCGCACTTCACTTAAAACCGCGTAGCTAATACACAAATGAAAATATTTGCAATAGGGAAATTGCGTCGTAATCAGCTGATCTGTGCAAACCTAGCGACACCAAGGGGATTCTCCTGGAACTAACTGGAGCCGCGCAATTCAAACAGTAATCGTATTTTTTGTTGTTGTTTAGAATTAAGCACAAAGCTACACAATGGGCTATCTGTGCTCTGCCCACCACGGGTATCGAAACCCGGATTTTAGCGTGCAAGTTCGCAGACATACCGCTGAGCCACTGGGGGGCCGTATTTTTTGAACAAACCTCGTATATAAACTTATCAAGGGGAATCACTAATTTTATTAATATTTGAAACGTAATTCATGCAATGAAAGTTATTAGTAACCTTGTCAAGTATAATGGCCATTTTTTATACTGTGCAGTGTGCAGGAATAAATTCATGTGACAGTTAATTTGTAACACATTTGTCTTTATTATATTAACATTTTGAAAACTGTTCATAACACCTCACTTATACAAACCTACATGGAAACCTTAAAGTATCGTGGCAACAATATCACTCTGTGACTGCATGTTTACAGCTTTCAGATTCACGTAATCAGAAATTACCAATTTGCAAATTGAACAGTCCACGTAAGTGGTTGCAAAAATCATACTCCCCCATCAGGTGTAAAATATCTACGCCTAAGAATGGCACGTCGTACAGTCTGTTAACCGTTTACGTGCTAACGGTGTGTTTCTCGTGGGTCCTAGAAGTATCAAAGTGTCAAAAAGAGTCTCACGTCGCAATTGATCTAAAGAAATATGTAGCCGGTAGTTGTCAACATTTTAAGCATAGGAAAATATGAGCAGATTTCAATGAATATTACGGAAAAAATGGATATCTTTTTGTATTCAGCGTACAGGAATTACGGTAGAACATGTAAAGATTTCGAGAAAATACAACCATTGCACATCTGTGTTATTGGTGGAAATTGTAGTTTCGGAGCAATTGTAGCTTAGAAGAAAGGACTGAAACGGAAGGTTAAGTATTTGAAACTCTTTCCTTTGTTAGCCATCCTGGTAGGAATGTGATATTTTAATAAATAGAAATATCAAGCTCGTCTTCACAAAGGCAATTTTTAAAAGTTTCATTTTCATTAGCATAAAAGTCAATAGTTCGAAAACGGATATGTCTTATGACGGGGGTTTCCAAACATTCTCGGCACAAAGTCCACTCCTCAAGAACATCTTAACCGAATCCTATAACCAATGAATCTATATATAATGATAACGAGCGCTTTATTTTCATTGTAAACATGCTCACTATTTAAGACGTGGGGCGTTATAACGGTACGGTTAATCCCACTATTCGTTAGTAAAAGAGTAGCCCAAGAGTTGGCGGTGAGTGGTGATGACTAGCTTTCTTCCCTCTAGTCTTACACTGCTAAATTAGGGACGGCTAGCGTATATAACCCTCATGTAGCTTTGCGCGAAATTCAAACCAAACTTTCATTGGAAACAGTATTTATAAACAGTGACATTTTAAGATTTGTTGATTTACAAGCCTTGCTTTTTAATATTATGCATGTTATTTGTACTGGTAAATAAGTTTGTGTATTTGCTACGGCCCTTCAGAAACCTTCCAGCAGACTCTAGTTTTGGACCGTCATCCTCACCATACAGCATGATTTAGATGCAGTAAAATGATAAATTTTGAGTATAAGTGTCACATAAGGAGCTAGCAAAACTCTAAACCAGTTTGAGTGTTGCACGAAACAAATGATTAACACAAGTTAGCCATTTTTGTATCCCTCTGCTTTGAATAAGTAAACCATATTACTAGTTCTCAAGTTTTCTTCTTGTATGAGCTTTGTAGCAGCGAAATTCGTCACATAAAACAGTAACTTGTGACTGAGCTCTCAACTTGAAGTATAACTTGTGTGAATATGTACTGAAAAATGGATTTGTGAAAAAAAAACTGTATTAATTATATGATATAAAACGAAACGTTTTCCTGTCTCTGCATTTTCTAGAACCATGTGCTTTTACACAAGTAAAATATATCCGAATATGTATGTTTTGTATATAGGTACGAATATTTTTGC
The DNA here is from genome assembly GCA_011833715.1 of Carcinoscorpius rotundicauda. Classification (NCBI taxonomy): domain Eukaryota; kingdom Metazoa; phylum Arthropoda; class Merostomata; order Xiphosura; family Limulidae; genus Carcinoscorpius; species Carcinoscorpius rotundicauda. The sequence continues at coordinate 50,091,607 of CM022399.1, read as the reverse complement.
ATTTTACGTTTATTTTGCGTCATTTGTATGTTCTTATGTTTTGTAGTTGCACATAATTGTAGTCCCGCAGTGGTTCAGCGGTATGTCAGCGGACTTACACGCTAAAATCCGGGTTTCGATACCCGTGGTGGGCAGAGCACAGATAGCCCATTGTGTAGCTTTGTGATTAATTCAAAACAACAACATAATTGAAGAAATATTTTTTTTTTACGTGTGGGTGTAGTGTACGTATACTTTATACATATGTGTATTTTATGTGTGTATACGCACATATGTATATTTAATAGGGGTGAATGTAGGTGCATCTGTCGTAAGGCCTCGTGTTTATTGTTCGGGTATTTACAAAACATGACTATAAGGTATTGTGTTTATTATTCGTGTATTTACAAAATACGACCGTAAGGTCTCGTGTTTATTATTCGGATACTTACAAAATACGACTGTAAGGTCTCGTGTTAATTATTCGGATACTTACAAAATATGACTGGGAGGCCTTGTGTTTATTATTCGGGTATTTAGAAAACACGACTTCAAGGCCTCGAGTTTATTATTCGGGTATTTATAAAACATGACTTAAAGGCCTCGAGTTTATTATTCGGGCATTTACAAAACAAGATTAGAACTTATTGATCTTCTCTGTCATTCCCTCCAGATTAAATCGAAGTGAAAGTTATTTATAGCACAGCAGAATACCAGGAAAATCTAAAAGGATTAATTTCTCACGAAATTCTTATTCTAAGTGATGAAGAACAAGAACAAAAAAAAAGACTAGAATAGACTGCAGCTTATAGGACTGATCTGAAACTAATTAAACATATCTTGTCCTTTACCGAGTTTTCTCATCACAGTTTTGTTTTAGCACAAAGCTTTGTAGTTTGTTTCTCTTATCAGCCTTTGCTTGTCTTAAACATCTTCTACCTCAGTTATTTTGTCAGGTCTTTCGGATTCTTTTTGTTCATTTTTTTAAAAGTATATTATAATAATTTTTTGTTGGTAATTTTAACTCGTATTCTATCAAACAGTATTTTTGGACTGTCTTTACTTTTTCTCTAATATTGTGTTTCAATCAGTATTTTGGTTGAAGCAGTATATGCACTGGTCTCATACGAGTGTGATAATAAATGTTGTTATTGAATAGGTACGTATATAATCCTCACAAGTGTTTAATAGGTATTTTTATGTTAAATCGGTATGTGTACTGTTTCAGAGTGTTACAATGAGCGTTTTTGTTTCATTGGCATGTGCATTGTTCTCGTGCAAACACACACACACACACATACAACAACAAAGAAAATAACAAACATATAGATTACATTTGGAACACAAGATCGTAACAGATACTGAGTATAAAAACAACATCACTTAGAAGTAAGGCACTTGACTCGTATTCCGAAGGTGACAGGTTTGAATTCCGGTCACACCAAACATGTTTGCCCTTTCAGTTATAAAGTTACGATCAATTCCACTATTCGTTGGTAAAAGAGTAGCCCAAGAGTTGGCATTGGATGGTGATGATTAATTGCCTTCCCTCTAGTCTTACACTGTTAAATTAGGAACTGCTAGCGTAGATAACCCTCGTGTAACTTTGCACGAAATTCAAGACAAACCAAACCAAGAAGTAGTCTATAACTTGAATATATGTGTTAAAATATCGGTGTCCCACTGGTAGCTATGCGTATGTTTTTGGATATCCACGCTACAATCTTGCGTTTGATTCCTCGAGGCGGACTGAGTGCAGCGATCCCATATCGCAGCTTTGCGCTAAAAAAAAAACAAGCATAAAACAACAATATCAGTATCTTCTTTCTTTAACATCAGTATCTTTAACATTTTCCAAGAATAACTCATTTAGAATCTTATAAATTGTTTATTGTTGACATGATTATAAGCTTTAACTTTCACGAAAATCTAACAGAGTAAGACAACGTTTGGAGAAAACTTAGATGTCATGTTTTATTGCGCTTAGATATTTGGATCAAATCGACTTAAGTTCATATGAACGTTTCAATTCTACACTTACACACTTCTTTTCAGCTATTATTTACAGCATTCATTTTCTTACTAGATCTTTGTTAAAGGCTGAAAAGCCGCTTTATATGTATTTGCAAGTGAACATATAACACGAGAATATTCATCTTTCTCTCTGAAGGAATAAAAAGTCGAAGTTTGTAATTAATTATTTTGTGTATACTATAACCGATTTTGTGATGTGAGCGCCATTTTTCAGCTGTACCTGAGAACACCGGTTTTTGAAGCTAATGACTTTCTCCAAGTATAGACGTACTTAAGGAGTTTTATATATAAATATGTTAAAAGTCTGAGTTTAATGTAGCAACATTCAATTTTTTTATTATCTTCCTGTGATATCTACACTTAATTTTACAAGCATCTTTATTTTGAAAAACAGTGCATTAATTAAATAATATTTCACAGTTTATTGTTTAACCTAGTTATATGTTGAAGTTAATCATAGATGGATGATATTAGCGTTTTAAGAATATCAACGAGTATTTTCCAAGTTTAGTGTAAAATTACTTGAAATCCAGGTAGATTAGATGGGTGTTTTTGTTGTTTTTTGTTTTGGCGTCATAATTTTGAACTGGATCAATAGTAGGCTTTGCTTTGGGAATTTCAAAACTTTTCTCTTGCCAATCTAACTGTATGAAGCTCCCAGTGGTTCAGGCGTAAGCCTGAGAGTTTATAACTCTAAACATCGGGATTCGATACCAGTAATGGGCACAACATAGATAGCTAATTGTGTAGCTTTGTGGTGGCGTAATAATATGATGGTCGATGTCACTATTCGTTGGTAAAAGAGTAGCCCAAAAGTTGGTGGGTGGTGATGACAATCTGCTTTCTCTTTAGTCTTACACTACTAATTTATGAATGGCTAATGCACATAGCCCTCGTGTAGCTTTGCGCGAAATTCAAAAATCAAATAAACAAAACCACCATAATGTGGGCAGGAATGTCAACTTCAAGAGGTAAGTTTATCTTACTTTATTGGCCCCCCAGTGGCTCAGCAGTATGTCTGCGGACTTACAACGCTAGAAACCGGGTTTCGATACCCGTGGTGGACAGAGCACAGATAGCCCATTGTGTAGCTTTGTACTTAATTCAAAACAATAAAACAACATCTCACTTTATTACTTTAGTTAGCAGTCACATTCTCACAAGTGTCTGCAAGCAGTGAAGTGTGTTACAGACGCCTCAATGAAATCTCACTCTCCTAATTTATAATTTCAGTTTTTGATCATTTTACAATTATTATTTTTGAATTTCTTCATTTGAGACTTGCGAACGGAGGTTAAGACTAATAGTTGGTGCATCCCCACCATAGTGTGGCTCCTTCTTCTTCAGATACCTCTAAAACCTAGGGTGCATTTTATATCCCACATAGAAATATATCATAGGGTACCTTTTAATTTTTATATCGTTTTTTTAATTTTCGTTCAGATTTTTTCTTGATTATCAAATAATATCATTAGCCAAAGGTCTGGATTAGTATAGTCTTCTTTTTTATTTTGGTTTATTTTACTATACTGTTGAGCATTATTATTTTATACATACATACATATATATATTAGACATGCATGTATCCATGCTTGCATTGGGGTGAATGTTCTGTATTTACGCCACTGTCCATTGTAATGATAATATTTATGGAGCGAATAATAATTTTACAGTAACTATAATTAAATGTGGATAAAACACTGTTAATGATTTACAGATGGTTATGCTTCTTAAAGATTTGTTTTTGTGTCTATCCTCGGAAACTACTGGTTGTTTAGATAAAGAAATGAAAACAAACAACTTTAAAACGTTTGTGTTTATAAGGGTACCCAATATGGACGCTAAATTATTTCTATCATAAAGGCTGTTAACATTTTATTTAATGCTTATAATTGTAGTAATGGTCACATAACTAATTTAATCTGAATATGTAATAAAGCCAATTATATCGTAAAATGAAACAGTATTATCTTAATTGAAGACATCAAAGGTTTTATTAGTCTGACATGTATCATTATATCCAGTATTAATAAAATGTAAGGGAAACATAACGTTTCAAGCACAAATTCATGATCGTACCAAATACAACCAGCATTTAAAGTAATACAGGTTGTATTTATTGAAGTGTAAACACCTTAACGTCTGAGTTGAAAATAAAGTTTATAATTAAGGACACATTTTTCTAACGCACAGAAAAAATGATTTACTTTATATATTTTTTGTGTAAACAGCTAGTGTAATAAATAGCTTCTAAAAGAATTAATACATTTTATACTGCTAATATGTTTCATAATATATAATTCACCAAATCAACACAATTTATTTAATAATTAGAACTTGAAAATTAAATAATTAATATATTCTAGCTATTTTTGTATCACTTTTTAATTTATCGTTCTGTAGTAAAAAAGACTAACCATTTAAAACATAAGCCTTTCATATTAGCTCGGCCTCGCATGGCCAAGCGCGTAAGGCGTGCGACTCGTAATCTGAAGGTTGCGGGTTCGCGCCCGCGTCGCGCTAAACATGCTCGCCCTCCCAGCCGTGGGGGCGTATAATGTGACGGTCAATCCGACTATTCGTTGGTAAAAGAGTAGCCCAAGAGTTGGCGGTGGGTGGTGATGACTAGCTGCCTTCCCTCTAGTCTTAAACTGCTAAATTAGGGACGGCTATCACAGATAGCCCTCGTGTAGCTTTGTGCGAAATTCCAAAACAAACCAAATCATATTAGCTCTGACATTTTCTTCAAATTACTTTTAATATTCTATTAAATATACCTTTGGTCATAGGTGTCGCTTTATTGTATACAGAGAGGAAAATATCAGAAGAAAACATGTAATTGAGAGTGTTTAAAATTGTCCGATAAAAAGTATTACTGGAGAAAAGATTACCAGCACTTTTGTATATTACTTTAAAACAACACAAAAATAAACATTTTACATATAATTAAGGAAACAAAAACAAGTTTGTAACATATTCTTTCTTTGTTTTAATTATAATTTTCAACTAGAAATAGCGTAATAATTAGATATTTATTAGTTGATCTAGGTGACAGCCCAATAAATTGTGTGTGTGTATGTGCTTTCTTGTAGCAAAGCCACCTGGGGCTATTCGCGCAGCCCCCATGGGAATCGAATCCCTGATTTTATATTGTAAATCGAAGACATACCGCTGTACTGGAGGGTGACCCCAATTAATTGTAAAAGGTAAACATAATCACAAATTAGACAATTGAATTTATTAATTTATGGATTGTCCCAATATTTACATAAACGAGATATAGTTAAGTTGTTGAGGTTAATAAAGTTAATGCATAATTACGCTCATGAAAATATATGAGTCATAAAATTAATGATAAAATTTAAACATAATATTCCTTCAAATGATTTTCAACGTTTGTATTAATTAGGTATACATGTTTGTATACATAAATAAAGAAGAAAGGTGAAAAGGAAAAGCCTTAACCCTAATAAGTTTCATGAATTAAACATATTTTTAGAGCTTTATTTATTTTTATTAACCACTCCAGCTTTAAAATATTCCTGACATGTCTCAAACATAAAGTGAATTATTAGTGTATTTTGACAGATAGCGCAGCATTATTTTCTTTCAAGGTTTGTATATTTGGTTCCCTAACGCATAACGAGGGAATAATATGATGTCTTTATTTAGCAGTGTTACGTAAACTATAAAAGCTACAAGTATTTCGCCGAATGAGGTTACGTCACTAGTTTGAGAAGTCTGTGATTAGATAAGAGGATAATAAAATGGATTTCTCCCTCCATCGAAGACAACAGGCTTTAACGAGAAACATTACGACTAATTACATAGTCCTTCCCCCCTTATTGTTCGTTGCTAAGCGCAAAGCTGCATAATGAGCTATTTGTGCTGTATCCATCGCGAATTTACAAACTCAGTTTTTAACGGCGTGAGTCCTCAGACTTACCGTTGAGCCACTGGGTGTGTGTGTGTGTGGGGGGGGTCTTTAAAACGATAACACTTGAAAAAACCCAAGTGTTATCGTAATTATTGTGTACTCATGATAGTTACAATTTACTAAACGCGAAATCGTGATAGTGCTGTGGGAGTTTGGTATTTGCAGTATGGATGAGCTAAGATGATACTTTCAATGATATAAGGTACTTAGGAATATTCAATGATGGCATAAAAGATGATTTTCAAAAATATTTCATCTGATTTAAAAGTTTTTTTCGGAATCGAATTGTGATAAATTCAATATATAAAGCATCGAAATAACAATAACAGTGTTAAATTATTTATGTTATTTCCTATAACGAAAATAGATATTAAAAAATAAAATAATAAATGAATAAACGTTTATAACGTAAGTATTATAGCTAATTAAAAATCTCAATAACTTATAAAACTATTAATTCGTCTTTCTTTGGTAAGTTTATCATTGAGAAGACAAAGCTGTTTCAGGAATCCGTCGTTGGGTATGATTTCTCGCTTGGATCGTACAGTTTTCATAGCTTCTTGGGCCGTTAAATGTCGCTTTATCATCAAAAAAGCCAATACCAACGTTGCTGAACGACTAATTCCTTGTCGACAATGTACCAGGACTTTTCCTGCAACACGTAAATAACGATTTCATGTTAATACGTTATTTTTTAAATTACAATTTCAGAAAAGTTATAATCATTTGGGATTTATTGAGAAACTAATATTTTTATCTGTTTTTTAATATTCTGTCTGGTTGACAAAAAATCCACAGATAGATTTGTACTTGATAATAATATAATTATTCTGTTTATTCAACAGCTTATGTTGTTAGGTTAAACATTTGGTATACAGTAGTTAAAATATACACAACTTCGTCACGTTAACAATATCTTTGAATTCTTTATTATACAGAAAGTCTTGAAGTTTGGAAACAATTACTTAAAAAAAAGTCAGGGCCCGCATGGCCAGGTGGTTAAGGCACTCGACTCGTAATACGAGGGTCACGGGTTCGAATTCCCGTCACACCAAATATGCTCATCTGTTCAGCCGTGGGGACGTTATAAAGTGCCAGTCAATTTCACTATTCGTTGGTTAAAGAGTAGCCCAAAAGTTGGCGGTGGGCGGTGATGACTAGCTGCCTTTCTTCTAGTCTTACACTGCTAAATTAGGGACAGGTAGCATTGATAGCGCTTGTGTAGTTTTGCGTGAAACAAACAAAAAAAACAACAACAGTGACTTAACATAGTTAGTTTCATAAAAATAAAATTAATTCCTATATGAAATACAAAAGGAACTTTTGGCAACTGTAACAAAAAGTACACTCAAGAGATTGTAAGCAGTAAAATAGCAAGGTAGCTTATTATACTTAAACGAATAGTAGTTTTAGTGGTAATGGAGGGAGCCACTTGCTATTTTTCTATGTTTTTAAAGAATAAACTGCAAGATGACTAAGAGAAACCGTGCCTAGTGAATATTTTAAACATTTATATCCAGTACGTAAAGTAAACTAGTAAACCTGTTAAGAAGACTGATAGTTTTACATTTTATCGCAACGAATTACCTCCAGAATCTAATCCTTTCTCAATGAAATCAGCAGCTTCCTGAAAATAGGGTTCCAAGTTGAAGCTGCTCATGTCAATAGCTTCCACTCCCATGTATTCTATTCCAGTATCTTTATAGAATGCGGAAGATGTGTTGATAAGGTTATACCACTTATCTTTTCCCTGAGCCGCATTCAACACGTAGGTAACACGAAGTCTACGAAGCACACACGTACATAAGGCTGTTGTGCTGGAAGAAATGGATTTATTTAAATGTGTAACATTTAATCCTTTTAGGCTGGTTAGTTTAGAAGAAATATTTAATTTTTTTATGCTAGTCTCTCTTGGGATTAAATAGTCCGAAAGACGTTTGAGGTTCATATTTGTTAATAGTGAGTTATTAAACATATTTTGAAAGTGGAAAACAATAACAACAGGAACTGCAAATAGCAAAATATAGCGAATAGGCACATGTGATTTACAAAACTGTATTTACCCGTCACTAATGTAAACATTCGGATATACCTCGTTGTACGGGTCTGTAGGTAAAGCATAATAACCTCCAGAGGGAGCTGTGATTATCTCTTTCAGTTCATCAGGTGTACACAAAGATGGTCTCTGTCGCCACCAAGAAGTAGTCATTGTTACCTTTAGAAGAGAACAAAATCCACGAATTTTTAAAGTATACTTTAAATTTCATTATACTTGTTAAAATTTACTTAGGAATTACAAAATCGGCTGTTAACGAGAGTATAAATTTAACCATTTTTTGTGTTATGTCGTTTTTGTTGCTTTTATTTCTGGTTCGAATAACTGGACTAGTTATTATAATTATATCTTAGACTTGTTAATAGGGGTTCCAGGTACTTTTATTTTTTAAATGTCAAGTAGGTTACCATTTTGTCTTAAATAAAACTCACGAATATCAGTTAAAGTTTATTTTTATCAAAATGGAAGTAAACATGATGTATTTAGTTAGTGAGATAGAAATTCATTTCATATCAATTTTATATAATGGTTTATAAGATTTCTTCACTGTATTAACATTCTAAAGCTCATAAAAATACCACAAGGAGTCATTTGGTATTTTTAATGGCCTCGACCAAACGTCCTTAAACGTCTTTCAACAATAATTTATTTTGTTTTTAGCTTCTCCATTGTCTTTATCGTTTATATTTGCCAAGAAACAATCTCAGCTGTTTCTTATTTTCTCACTTTTTTCATTGAAAGTAGTTCACAAAGCTTCTAACATAAAAACCTCTGCTACACTTGACGGAACTATAAAGGTTAAGAGAATTTTTGGCGCTGAAGGAAACATCTCTGTTATTGTTACCTTGGAGCTAAAACTTGGCAACTTTTAACCAAGCGCTCATCACAGTTTGGTTTACTTACACGAAGTTGACCTGTTTATTCTCAGTTAACAACAAAACCTTATTTCTTCTTGATCACAATTTGTTTTTCAACCTTAGGTTTTACAATTTTGGCAATCCCATCACTGAACATCTTCACACTTTCAGCTGTGAGGACATTACAGTGTGATAGTCAATCCTGCTATTCGTTGGTAAAAAAGTAGCCCAGAAGTTAATGAAGGTATTGTTAAATATCTGTCTTCCTTTTAGTCTACTATTTCAAAATTATGTACAGCTAACGCAGATGTCTCTCATGTAGATTTTTGCGAACTTTATACAATGGGAAGTTCGAATCATGAACCTTCTGATATATAGCTCTGCAAGCTAATTATTAGGCCACTCTCGGTTTCTAAGGCCTGATTAACAAGTGTATTTTCATTGCCGTTTTTCAGTTCAGTGTGAATTGTTAAGTATTATACTATCCTATTCTGTACTGACCAAGCAAACATTATACTATAAAACATATTTGGCAAGAAACTTTCCTTTAAATTAAGGAAATTAAACTTGATTAAGAAGCCATTTGTTTAGACTTATTTACTTCTAGCTACTTCGATACGGTATGATATGTGCTAAAACTGGATGATTCAAATAACAATACGTTACTATATATTGCACCACAATAACAATATGTCTATCATATATAATAATATCAATATATCTGCCATATATTATATAATAATTATAGTATGCATGTCTTATATTATCTAATAACGACAGTATGTTTAATTTATACTGTACAATGAGGTGTAAAATAGCTAATGAAAAGAATTTATCTAATTATGAAAATATATACTTTAGACATTCAAGTTATGAGTTTTGAAAACTTACACGAATACTTATTTCAATGTAACTTACATCACAGAGTTCTTGTCGTAACACGCGTAATTTTACGTGTGTATATATATCTATTCCATAGATATATGTATATATACATATGTATGTATCTAGAAGAAAATCCTAGCGACGCCCATGTGGAAGAAACGTTTTAGTCAAGTTCCGAATTTCCGATATCACAAGCATATTGACGGAGAACCAAAACGTCATAATGCCACACTTAAACTTCTGACCTATTGATCTAATCATTTATAAGTTATTTATTCCTCCAGTAGAAAAGACAATGTTGCAAATAGTTTAGTAGAATTATTCATAAAACAAATTAGTCCGACCTTAAACTTCCTACCTTTGCTTGGAAACTTCGTGTTGAACCTACTGCTAAAGGTCTATCTAATGAAGAAAATCTGAAGACGATACGTTGTTGGTATTTTCCCTCGGTCTTAAACAGAACAGTGACGCATTTCTGTGGTTAAAAATATCCAGCCTTGGTTAAGTAGCTCTTTTTCGTTTAAACTTATTTAGTTTAATTTTGCGTGCAAGAAAACTACTGACATTAGTGTACAAAAATTGGAAATATTGGGAACTGAAAATAGTAATATTTTTAATGATATTTTACAACTTTAAATTATTTCAAAGCTGTAACTCAAAGAGTTAATTAGTTGACACTAATTCGGCAGAAATATTCCTGTGAAACTACTAACACCAAAATTGGTGTTATTATGAAATATAACGCCTTCTACTTTAACCATAAATTGCTAAATATAAGTTTGTAACTATAAACACTTTACATTTTCCTCTTTCTGTTTCGCTCTGTGAGATGTTACGTAGTGTAACATCGACATCAAAAACACTCACAGAAGGTTTAAACCATTACGAGAGTAACATGTAAGGCAATAGGGTCTTTGGAACAAATCAACAAACACGTTACAAACGCGTACTCTGAAACGATTCCAATAAGTTTCAGCAATGAGATTGAACACTGTTTCTGAACACTGGTTGTTTACTTAAGGGACTTCTTATATATATATTGTATAAGGAGTTAACCTAGAACACAATTTTAGAGCTGTGTAAACCAGGTTTTCATAAACTCCTGGCATCCACACAATTTATCTGTTATCAATAATAATGTATCAATTTGAAAAAAAAAAGTCAACTCAAATAACAAGTTTTGTAATATTTTATTGAAATACTTGGAGTTCTGATGAATCATTTCTGTTTATGTTGTATTGGAAAGTCCTAATGGACTTTACCTCTTTATGCTTTAACTGGAGAGTTCCTAGTCCTAATGTATGATGTTTTATTGTAGAATCCTGATGCACCATGGCTGGTAAAGTATTTACTGTAGAATTTATAGGTCTGATGTACTACACTTGTTTATCATTTATTGGAGAGTCTTGATGTACCATGCCTAAATTAAGTTTATAATTTCTATTTCTGATGTACAGTATCTGTTTGTTTTGCTGTAGGGTCTTAATGAACTACGGTTGGTCATGTTTTTATTGAAGAGTTTCTAGTCATTTTTATTACATCTGTTTAGGTTGTATTGGAGTTTCTTAATGCACCATGACTGGTCATGTTTTATTGCAAGGTCGCTAGTCAAGAAGTTAAACGATAACAAAATACTACTTTTGCACAATGGAAAAAAGAAAACTTTCTCAAACTTCTAATGGTGAAGTTCAAACACATGAGTGTTTTGTTCAAACTAGAAATCGGAGTAAAATGTAACGAGGAAAAACATTTAGAGAAGAAGATAATGGAATTCGTAAAATTCCAAGAAAAAAAGTTTTAAAATGTCGCCAGAAAAAAAGTTCTGAAATACTGTGTAAACATGGCGTTAAAAACACGCTAGAACTGTCCAAAGACAGTACATTACTGTAAATCGGTTGTTTACAAGGTGAAGAAGATGTAGTTAAATGTTTAGATGATAGTGCGTGAAGAAAAGATTATTTTGGTGTGTCTATGATAAAGTGGTGATATTCTTCTGTTACAGAAGTGGGTTATAACGCGAAAATTAATAGTATTTCAGTTACTCTGTACATTTTATTTGGATTAGATTCTTCAAAATTTTAATGCTTTTATTTCCAGATTTATATTTTCTTACATATTTGGTTTGTTTTGAATTTCATGCAAAGCCACATCAGGGCTATCTGGTCCTTAATTTAACAGTGAAAAACAAAAGTGAAGGAAGCTAGTCATCCATTTTCAACTTTTGGGTTACTCTTTTACCAACGAATAGTTGGATTTACCGTTATATTATAACGCTTTCACGGCTGAAAGGGCAAACATGGTTGGTGGGTCAGGTCATTCGAAATTGTGACCCTCAGCTTGCGACCTAACTACCTAGTCTGCACTGTTTGTCGGATGATTTTATTCCAGGAACAAGTAAACTTCATTTCAGAGAGAGTCTGGCGAGGCATAAATGACCAGCATGTCTGGTCTGTGAATTTTAAGGTTCAAAGTTTGTTTACAGTTGCCTTTAAAAAGTGCTTCACAATTGTGGGCCATGGGTACGCTGTGAGGCAATATTTTTACTCTCAATATTTGATCAAACTAACAGAAATATCAGAGTTGGCGGTGGATACTATTGACCATCTGAATTCTCTTTGATATTTTATTTCAAAATTAAAGTCAGTTGGCTATACACAGATAACTGTTATGTAGTTTTGAGTGAAAATAATATAGACAAATAAAAAAAAAATTGAACGAAATATACCAAGAAAGAAATCTATTGATTATCTTGATTTCTGGAAATGTTTTAAAAAACTTACATAAGAAGTTTATTCAAACATATACAACACTAAAAATCTGTTAAAAATAGATAATAGTACGACAAAAACGTTTCAAAAACCATGTAGCACAGTTGTACTATATTAATTTTGGTTTTCACTTTGTTACACCTATTTATAGTAATAACGAGGGAAAATATAAAAAAGTATAATATTTATACTTTTCTAAGGCTTTACTTTGATATCTACGTCTCAATAATACAAGTTAACTTTTATTTGACACAACACGAATATAATTAACAAATTAATCCACACGTTTGAAATATCACCTGTTAACTAAAACTAGTCAAAGCAGGAACGTTTTGGTTTAATAAAATTTTAATTTAATAATACTTGATATTTGGTGATAACTAGATGCCTTCTCTCTCGTCTTACACTGCTAAATTTGGGACTGCTAGACCAAATAGTCCTCGAGTAGCTTTGTGCGAAATTCAAAAACAAACAAACAAAACAAGACCTTGGTGTACTGATTAAAGCTCCTCCATTACTCTTAATTACTTCCATAAGTACCACAACGGAGGCATGGGGGCTTAGCCGAGAAAAACCCCGTTAGAATGCTCGTTCATAATACCTGAGTATTTACGTAACATTTTTCAGTGGGATACGAACACAGTTTCAAACGTACAGCCCCAGGAATCCAAAGGTTGGGGGAGAGTAGGAAAATAAATCTGATACCACATTTGGGACAAGCAACTCTGAAACCGACTTTTAGACCTCAGCTATATTCACAAATAAACAGATAACCAGTTAATCCATTTGGTAATAAAGGTCAATAATTTTGACTAGATGTCATACATCATTCAAACAAACAGAGCATCTTAAATTATTAGTGGTGAATACAGAACTGTACATCAAAATTAAACATACTGCTTACGTTCCACCATTATATGAGGTCTACTATATTTAATTGCTTTATTTTTCCAATCAGCACTGATTAACTGCGAATTCAGTGAAAACAGTCTGCTGCAGTGCAAGTAAAAAAATCAATTGGTGAATAATTGTTTGTTATCCATTGGGCTCTCTGTGATCTGCCTACCACGAGTATTAAAATCCGGTTTCTAGCATTATAAGTAAAACAGTTGGGAATAGTAGATATTTTACACACTTTCTCTGATAGTTATATAAAAACTGATAAATACAGTAAAGAAAGATTTTGGTCTTCATACCCATGCAAGGAAGATGGCGTATGAAAACTTGTTTAGTTCTAGCTTGAAAAAAAGTGAAGCTAGAGAAGAACGAAAAAGCTGCAGGAAAACAAACAAACTAGTGCTAATAGCCATCATAATAGACATCACTTACTAGAAAGAGAAAAGCCCTGTATAAGTAAACCATAGGTTTAACAATGACGAACTGATGATGCTAACCTTTAGTACAGTGAAAGGTAAGGAAAAGTTGGGGTTAACTACCATGATCTGAGCTCTTGAGGCAGTATCTGTTAAGGACTGTGGTGTAGTCATCCAAACTAGAAAACCACCGATTTAATGCTCCCAAAGGCCAACCAGTTACTTGATAATTTTGGGTTTTGTGCGTAGAAAATACTATGAACTACAAAAAGTAATTGAGATTATATGTGCCCACTATTCAGAACCTCGTAATGAGAAAATAATTCAAAATTCATGTTTGGAGCTAAAAATCAGTTGCTCTTTTCAGAGCAAAAATTCACTTGAGTTGAGAAGTTGTCTGCAGTGCAGCTCTCTGGAACATAAAGTAAATTACAAGATGCTAAAAGTATCCACTATTCAAAGAAGCCATGTCACCACGCCAACTTGGATGACAGTTACAAATGCTATTTTTCTCAGTCTGTCAAGTAACCAAGAAACTTATAGAAATAATAACATACTTTTTAACGAATATGCTGAACTGCTCTTGTCACTGAAGTATGCAGTAGTCGTGGGGGAACAAGTCTGTTATCTTCCCAACCAGTTGGCCAACTGATATCATGCACCAATCATTGTTTTATGGAATAAAAAACTCGAGATTTTACTGTAATTTAAAACAGTGTTGAGGCCCTGAAGCAGTAACCCTGGTTGTCTATCATGCCCCAGTGGATTCTGGAAGATTCTAAACCAAAATAACTACCCTGATTCATTTGTATTTGATGGAAAAAATATTCCTAGATTTTACGTAGGTTTTTATGTAAGTTTATATAAATTTGTTTAGCAAATCCGCTAGAATTTATGCAATGTTGCATCATATTTACATGGAATTTCCATAGAATGTCCAAAGATTTCAGTAGACTTTCACTAGATTTTTAAACAGTATTACTGTAATTTTTCTTCTACGGAAAATTTTTATTGAGGTTAATACTATCGATTGGCAGTAACAATGTCTTTTTTTGTGTATTCTTACTTTTCGAGAATTATTCAGGTTATCTCGTAACTTTAAAATAGAATTTCACTTTTGTTTGTGCAGGTACCACTTAAATGGTTTCATCTTATAATTACAAAAATTACATGTTTTTATTGTTGTTATTCAGTAATCTTAAGTATAAAGTTAACTTTTTGTGTTACATTTTCATTTGTGGACAATCTATGTTTGTAATTTTTTAATTTTATATGCTAGTGTACGTTACAGGTAGTAAAAACTACACTCCGGCAAAGAACTATTCTCTTGCCCGTAACACACCTTTTTATTGCTAAAGCACACATAAACATACAATCACTTGCCATCCATGTGTGTTACTTGTTTTGTTTGTTTGTTTTTGAAATTCGCAAAAAGCTACTCGAGGGCTATCCGTCCCTAATTTAGCAGTGTAAGACTAGAGGGAAGGCAGCTAGTCATCACCACCCACCGCCAACTCCTGGGCTACTTTTTTACCAACGAAAAGTGGGATTGACTGCACATTATAACGCCCCCACGGCTGGGAAGGCGAACATATTTGGCGCGACTCGGGCGCGAACCCGCGACCCTCAGATTACGAAGCGCACGCCTTAACGCGCTAGGCCATGCCAGGCCCACGTGTGTTACTATTTTGTTGTTTGTTCTTCCGTAAACAGTCAATACTTAAATTTAAGACTGATGTTTTTGCATAAATATGTAGGCAATGTCTTGTATTTTGTAGCCCAACTGTTACATTCGAAATCCATGAACTACTTTCTTCTGTGGGCTCAAACTTCCATGTCTTTCTGGAAATCCTTGAGATACCACAGAGTAGAGAAAGAAGCTGTGAAACATTTTGGTGCCACGACCAGGATTTCTAATGGAAGTATAGTACCAATGGGAAGATTTGAAATTATCATTTCGTAGCAAGAGTAGAGATAATATATGATCTCAAAAGTTATATGGTTTGTTGATAGAATTCTCACTTGCCACCTGCATTACAAATTGAGGTAGGAGGCCAGTGGTATAGTGTGGTTGAATTTGGAGGAAGCCTTATCCTAAATGAAGGATTTTTACTATTGCTACAAAAGATTCCTACCTATAATTTATCTGTTGTCACCAACTCAGAAGTATAGAAATTCAGGCCATTTTGTGTACCTAGAAGTCCTTATGAACTTTTATTCTGAGGTTAAGCCCCAGTAGCAGCGAGATCTATACCTTGAAGGTTCACGAACAAGAGATACCAAGAGTAAATGAACTTTATCATTCCATGCTGGTTTGCTGCCAGGCGACTCAGCAAGAATTTGTTACTATTCAGATTGGTACATTGTGGACTGGAGAACCACTTCGTGATTGGATATACCCAGCTGCCTCATCACTGAGAACAGAGACATTATGGATGGATGAAATCAATATCAGCAAATTGTACTCCTATAAGATGATACAATATGCCTTTCTGAAGAAAACTTAAAGAAGTAGCCCACTTGGCTGATATGGTAACAGATATGTGCTTGTTGTAGTTTGACAGAGTTTACCAGGATACGTGGCTATATGTTTAGGTTGAATGCTTATGTGTATGGAAATATGCATTTGTGATTATGTGTACGATTATGTGCACCTGTATGATACATTACACCAAAGCCATTTATATGTATTATTTAACATGAAATGAATTATTTTTTGTATATACTCTAAATGTAAATCAGTACAAGCTCAGCTCTACATAAAAATGTAGGCTGTGATTCAAGGGGCAGGATATGATACCTCTATGTGAGACCCAGCATGGCCAGGTGGTTAAGGCACTCAACTCGTAATCCGAGGGTCGTGGGTTCAAATTCCCGTCGCACCAAACATGCTCGCCATTTCAGCCATGGAGAAGACATAATGAGACGGTCAATCTCACTATTCGTTTGTAAAAGAGTAGCCCAAGAGTTGGCGGTGGATGGTGATGACGAGCACTGTAAGCTAACAACCAGATTGTAATGGAAGAAATGCATTAGTTTGTCCAGGACAGCTGTAGACCATCAGTCGGCACCCACTAACTTCAGAGACAGTTGAGGTTATGGTCGAATTCATAAATCAAGGATACCTGAATTAACAAATAGTAGGGATAATGTTATTTTGCATATATGCGAGCACTGACCACACACAGTCGAGAGACAAGGAGTTTAAATCCATGTTTTATATTGTAGTTGATTTTCATTTTGTCCTGATGGTAATTGCAGGTAGAACTTTATTTTTGTATTAGAGATAGCACTAGTGTAGTCCACATTCTTGAGCAAATTACTTTGACTTCACCTACTGAATATAAAAGGGTAACCTCTTTTCTTCATTTTTAAACCAGCCAGTGATGTTTTTAAAATTCTCTTGTGCAGATACCTTTCTTGGCTTCCTAGTTAACGTTAACTATTTACACACACACGCATATGTATATATATAGATGGTACTACGTCCTTATATAATCATATCATAATTTTTTTTATAATATACATAAAGTGAGGGGGAGAACACACAAACGTTTTATCTATCTCAGAGAGTGCGCTGGAGGAATGTAATGAAAAAATGGCCACTAGTATTGCGAAGTTTCTTCTTCAAAAGTCATTATAAGGTTAATATGAAGAACCGTTTATGAGCTATGTCCGCTTCCTACTTTGACCCGTGACCTATCCACTTCGACTCGTAAGACTCTTCCGCGACTAATTACCATCGATTAATTAATCACGTGAAACACTGTAGAAAGACATTAAGAGTTGGGTGTTGAAAGCGGTTAACCGGAAGCACATCTACCGCTACCACTATAGCCACTACCTCTTCCTACAAAGTCACCCTAATCATCACACAGGGCCGGCATGACCACGTGGTTATGGCGTTCGACTCGTAATCTGAGGTTCGAGGATTCGAATCCCAGTCACAACAGTTATGTTCGCTCATTCAACCGTGGGGTGTTATAATTTACGGTCAATCTCACTATTTGTTAGTAAAAAAAGTAGCCCAAGAGTTGGCAGTGGATGGTGACTACTAGCTGCCTTCCCTCTAAAATTATACTGCTTGATTAGGGACGGGTAGTCCAGAAAGCACTTGTGTAGTTTTGAGTGAAATTAAAAAAACAAACAACGAACAATCATCACAGAGTATGTTATTAATGTGTTCTTGTGCTCTTAATGCTTATACAAAACATTTACTGAATTAAGAATGAGTACTGTGATAACATGTTTTATAAGTATACTGAGTGAAAGCTGGGATTTTTGTGTTACTTATCATTGCATTTACCCCACATCATTTTTCACCCGACAAAGGACGGGTACCTCAGCTTGTGTATAGTAAATCAAACTGTTGAAATGAATCTTTAGTTACTAGCTTTAATCTTATATATAATAAATGTTTTGTAAATTCTCTAGAATTGTTACTCTTCTTCATTTGATATTGTTACTTTTGTACAGTTAATATTTCTAGTATCTTCTAGTTAATATTATTATTACCCTTTACTGACATTGTTAATATTGTTCACTTGGCATTGCCATTATCTTTACTAGCACAATTATACATAGCTTAGAATGATTGATCGTGGTGGTTCGTCGTACTATAAGAAGTACACTGTATGTTAATATGACTCATGTGTAGCCTTTATCCACGATCTCCTTTTTTTGTTCGTTTTTGAATTTCTTGGAAATCTACACGAAGGCTATGTGCGCTAGTCGTCCCTGACATAGAAGAAATCACTACTGAGTGTTTTGTTGACTTTAGTAAAATTATGGGAGCTTCCAGCAATTCCATGCCTATGGCTGGACCTATTTGCTTGCCCTTGGATCCAGTGGGTGAATATTCATTACTAACAAATTACATCAAATATATAGACACTGGTAGCAACAACTGTGGATCTAGCCATTCAAACTCCAAAGTGTTTCAAGTTACTACAAGCTTCTTTGCAAATGATTGCTCCACTAACATCAGACGATAAAAAGCTATAGAAAATAAGGTCAGATGAGCCAAACTATGTCTAGATTACCAGCTTACTGCCACTGTAGTGTAACACGCAGACTTAAGAGGGATAACCTCACATCGTAAAAAGGAATAAGAAATACCATCCTTCGGACCAGCACAGAAAGCTCTTGTCCAGGTATGATTGGTCGAAAGAAACAACAGACATGGTACGTGGGCAGCCAGATGGGATCATATGATTCAGCACTCTAGTAGAAGCTTTCTACTACCGAAATCAGTGAAAGTTTCTTTTGAGTTCTTTAACTCAGCTCTGATATGACCTCTCTTTCTGCTACTTTCACTATGTTGATAACCAGAAACACCAACCTACTTCCAAAGCGACAACTGCTGCTGTGTCTATTGAACCGAGAGTTAATTTATTGTGTTACACTAGACTTGGGGAAGCTCTCTGTTTGTAATTTGTTGATTTTATATGTTAGCTTAAGTTTCAAGGCAGAGAGGAGGCACCTATGCAAGCAAGAACCTATTGTTTAATAAAGTATTCACCACTCATGCTAGTCACACAACTTTTTGTTGCTAATACACATATAAACACACAACCACTGGCCCTCTATAATGTTTGTTTGTTTGTTTTTGAATTTCGGTCAAAGCTACATAAGGGCTATCTGCTCTACTGTCCCTAACTTAGCAGTGTAAGACCCATCATCGCCACCCACCGCCAACTCTTAGCCTACTCTTTTATCAACAAATAGTGGCATTGACCGTACCATTATAACGCCCCCACGACTGAAAGGGTGAATATGTTTGGTGCGACGGGGATTCAAACCCGCAACCCTCAGATTACGAGTGGAGCACCTTATCCTCTATAATGTGGTACTGCTTTTTCAGTAAGCTGCCGAGATTTAAATTAAAGGCTAGTTCCTTGTCTACCTGTCCTTTCTTATTATTTGTAACTCAACTGTCACACCTGTGAGAAAACACAGATGGATATTTTTGCGGAAAAATGCTCCAGATATCATAGTATAAAGCTGAAGCAAGCTTTACTTAATAGCTCGAAGCAGTTAAATATAAGTAAATAATAACTGCTTCGTAAACGAAACTAGTCGAAAATAAAGTTTTTAAAGGTCAAACATCGTTTGTTTTTCTAGTCCCGAGTTTCCTAAAATTCCAAAAGCGCGTTAAACAAACTGCGCATTTGAAGCTTTGATTTCTTAGATAAAACTATCCAACTGCGTCTCGAATTACAAGAGATTAAGTTTTATGCAAAAAGATTTATTGCGTGTACTTTTATTCGTGAACACTTAATGAATGTATTCTATTTACTTCCTAAAATAATTTTAGTCTTACACTAAAACTTTGTGAGAAGATTAGTAAGGTATGTAAACTCCTTAATACTGGTGCATTTGAAAATACTGAGAGCTTCTTCTAAGAATACATGCGTTGTTTGATTTTTTCAAAAAAAGAGGGCTATATTCACTTCATGAGAAGGCTATAAACACGCTTTAATATAACTTGCATTTTAACTTGTATACATAGACATATTTGAATATGTGTTCTCGGACATAGAAATGCAACATAAAACTCAGCTGTACCATGTAATTAAAATCTTTTAGAACAATTATCTACTTCAATGGAATATTAACTTGTCAGACTTATAAAATTCAATAAAATAGTATACCAGAAATATCTTAATATACTTTACATTTTTCTAATTTGGACATCTAGTGTAAGTTGCGGTTTAAGAATATCTTTCATAAAAACAATAAAAATAATGTATCTTGTTTCAAACGTTGTTAACTTGAGCCAAAATGTCTTGTTTGAATTAAAGAATGATTACAGACTTTTTTTTAAGGCTCTTATATTTCATAAATTGTATTAGAACATAGAATGATGAGTTTAACATTCATGGACAAAAGTGCAAAACCAAGGTCAACTGTCCCTAAAAGTTACTGTAATACTACAATGAGAGTTTCTACAATATTAAATTTCAGTTAAAATGTTTAAATAGCAACGCTTAAGCATATACGCCTAAGCAAGTTAGGAAACTAGAAAAGTTTTGTTTCAACAAAACATTTCGTATCAATCAACATCATAATTGGTAGAGTTCGCCATCCTTGGTAAAACAAAGGATTGTTTTTATACGTTCACTGAAAGAGAGAGCTCAGATCCAGTTGGAAATAAATAACTCAGCAATTAAACTATGAAATTTGAATATGACGAGCCTCAGCCTTCACTTCATTTGTTTATTCAAATAGAAATAACTCATGTTCCATCATCTGCTCTTTACCAGCTCGATTTTTATGTGCTATTGATTTTTAAAGATGTGATGCCCTCCCTATATATATCTCTTGCATATTTATCAAAATAGTAAAAAAATAAAGTAATTATAGAGAATTGTGTGCTAACTGTAACACTTTACAGTCGGTTTAACACTATTTTGTAGCTTAGGTATGCCAAATGTATATAAATGTTTTAAAGATTTTAGCTATGTCACAGTATATACGTGTCTCTACGTGTGTATGTGTATTACAGGAGCAATAAAAAATTTAACTTAAGCCAATCGTACGCAGAAATTATCAGTAATACAATTTGTGAATCCATGTTTCAAGTTACAGTGCAAAGTTGCAAATATATGCCATATATATATATTATAAACGCACGAAAACAGATTAGCTTCATATTAAATTTTAAGACAGAGTTTAACTCATAAGACTGAACACGATCAAGAATTTTATTATTTTGTACTCAATGGTTGTCTTCCTGGGTGTAAAACCATTTCAGAAAAAACCATTCTTTTTCTTTATTAACGCCTTGGTCGTTCAACGGGAGATCGTCTTTGTATAAAACTTCTATTGATGACGAATCCGTACTGTAGCTCAAATGGTCGTCTGACTGCTCTGATGCTTCGATATTAAGAAGAACATCTTTAAACTCCCCAGTCTCATCCGTATAAGACCCGACAGTATGTACATGCGACCCTGCACAGATAACTTCAAGCTTGTCTTCGGTGTGGTCTGATGAGTTTCCTACAAACAGTTTAGATGGTTCATTTAACTTAATGTAATCACCCTGGCCCACGTCTTCCAATTTGGGGTCTGTTCTTCGTTCTGCACATAATTCACCTGTCTGGTTAACACTACTGATATCCTGAATGGCTACTTGTTCCATTTGTGTAACGTTCTCTTTGAGATTTTCTATTTTGGGGGTTAATCCGCTCTGAGCAATCAGATGTGGATAAATCTCCTTAAAATCGCGAAGTTTTTTCAGGCGTTTGTAGTGAGTTTGACTTTTAAAATGTTGTAAGTAAGAAATGTAATTCGAAAATTGTTTTTGGCAGTCTTCGCAAAAGTACTGTGATACAACTGCGATACTACTTTTCCAAATTTTCTGTCTAATGCACCGCTCGTCCTCTGCCTTCTCAGAGAAACCTTCCTTGGGTATGAAACCAGTTGCATTCTTGTCAACAGACGATGAGGTATTTGATAAATTCATTTTAATTACGCTGCAAAAAAGAAGGCAAAAAACAAAAAATAAGGCTTTCATATTGCTCATTTATTCTTCCGATTAACTTTAAGTTCCAAGGTGGATAATTATTACTTAAGAGGCTTTGATAATTATAATAAAATAATTCAGTTATTTTATACCTAATACACATTTCATCCTGTGTATCAATTACTCATATATTTACATCTAATAAAGTACATGGTGAAACTACGACGTATTTGTGATTAGCGAACAAGACTCTTTTTTAGAGAATAATAGAGAGAGAGAGAAAAACAGACAAGGTTGACTTTTCAACATGTGAAAAAGGCCGGAAAGGCCTAGACATCGAAGATCTCCTCCAAGCTTTCCGAGACCTCTTCGCAGCTTTTATCAAAATGCCACTCAAGGTAATAAATATCATTACTAACCCCCGGCCCTCTCATAGCATCTCGAAGAATCTCGTGCCGTTTATCTATAAGCCGCGTGTTGGGTAAGGAGAAACAGAGGTTTCTGACCGCCACTGGTTCATTTTCGTTCCCTGAATGTGAACGACAGATAATTTAACCTAAATACCTACAGAAAGTATTTCTGTTCAGTGGTACAAATGTTCTCGTTATAACAGATATTTAAACGTTAGCATATCATTCACTCATTCTCTCTAAACAAAGAAGAACCCACCAGAAAGTAATGGAATGAACTGCATTATTGATGGTATTCTTGTGAGAAGCCCATGTATTATTGGGACCTCTTTTAACCAACAAAGTCACGGCTCCTCAACCTTCTGTCTAATGGATCGTAATTTTTTTCAGATGTTGGACAGTATTAAGAAAATAGGCTTTAAATGAAAAAGTGTTCCACAGTTACCTTTAGCAAGCTTGAATCATGTTCGTTGTCAATAAATCTGTAACCCGTCATATGTTATCTTTAGGAGGCGCTTTGAAAACTTTTGTTTTGGTTATTTTATTGTCATCATTTTCATCAAAAACTTGTTGACTTTCTCTCACTTTAAAGTAGAATATACGTCTGCGAACGTACGTCACCAACACGAGGAATTGATTTAAAAAAAAATTGTTTATTTATTTGTTGAAGAGCAGAGCTCTGTCCAAAACAGGTGAAACCAAAACTAGAATTTTAACGTTATAGCCTCATAGACTATTTACTGTTGAGCCACTGTAGGGCAATTTCAGAAATCGAAATTACATTTAATTTGTTTGCTTGTTCGTTTTTTGTTGAGCACAAAGCTACACACGGGCTATCTATACTGCTCCCACAGCAGATATAAACCCGGTTTTAGCGTTATAAGCCTTCAGATTTACCGCTGAGCTACTGAAAAATGTAGTATGAACATTTAAGTACAGTAACCCTACACTACAGTAAGACAATCAGCTGCGAGACTTTCGAAAAACAAAGAGATGAGCAATACAAACATAGGGAAAGTTAATCAATTTCGACTTCTGAGATGGCTACATCGAATAATTTGTTTGTTACTTTCTGAATTTCGCTCGCAAAGTTACATGAGGGCTATCTGTGCTAGCCGTCTCTAATTTAGTTGTGTAAGACTAGAGGGAAGGCAGCTAGTCATCACCACCCACCGCCATCTCTTGGGTTACTCTTTTACCAACAAATAATGGGATTGAGGCGAGCATATTTGATGCAAACCGGATCCGAAAGTGCGATCCTCAGATTACGAGTCGAGTGCCCTGATCATCTGGATAAGTCGGCTTTACGTCGAATAAAATGATATAGAAATAACCATTATAAATCTTACTAAAGAGATCTGAAATCATAATTACAAACAAACGTTTTTGTGCTATTCTAAATAAAATAAAAAGTAATACTTACTATACTGAATCTGGATAAACATTAAAACATATTTCAAGGGAAAACTAGCCCTTTCAGCTGTGGGAGCGTTATAATGTTACAGCTAATTCCACTATTCGTTGGTAAAGAGTTGAGGGTGGGTAGTGATTACTAGCTACCTTACCCCTGGTTTTACACTGCTAAATTAGAAACGGTTAGCACAGAATCCCTCTTGTAGTTTTGCGCGAAATTAAAGACAAAACAAAATAAATCAAAGGAAATAACCCTATACGGTTTTAGTACATAAATTAAACTTTTAAAGATAATATTTAGAATTACTGAAATACACTTCAATGATAAAACATAAAGGAAAAATAAAGTTATCTTTACATCGAAATAGATGCAAGAAAATAATACAGGTAATAAGAATAATAAGAAAACAAAGTAATGTACAATCACTCAACAAACATGAACAGTGTGACTTCACAACGTTTAAGTCACGAATAAATCTTCATTCAACATAGAAATTTATAAAAAGTTCACTACATAAACTATAAAACACCCATTTAGCTTTCAAAGATTCCAAAACGTTGGTCCAAACTTGTGTTATTTCAAAAGAATTTGGCTCGGCATGGCCAAGCGTCTTAAGGCGTGCGATTCGTAATCTGATTCGTATCCCCATCGCGCCAAACATGCTCGCCCTTTCAGCCGTGGGAGCGTTATAATGTAACAGTCAATCCCACTATTCGTTGGTAAAAGAGTTGGCGGTGGGTGGTGATGACTAGCTGCCTTCCCTCTAGTCTTACATTGCTATATGAGGGACGGCTACCATAGATAGCTTTCGAGTAGCTTTGTGCGAAATAAACAAAAACAAATCAAAAGATTTCCACACAGTCTTAATGATTGCCATCTAGCGATCAATATCTAAACATTATTTAAAAAAAAGCCCCGAATCGTTTATGAAAACGACAATCATGAAATAGTCGTTTTGATTTTTAAATTAATATTACTGTAAAAACACTTCACAATATTTCAGTAAAATTCCAAACTTTTGGATAGAGAGACAAAGTCAAACAAAAAAACAACAAATTTGAATAATGCATCCGGAGTGTCCATTTTACAGAAAAGGATTGAATACTTGTTATTAGCGTTGGAGGTTGACGCAAGAAAAAAAAAGACTGAAACCTGCTCATAGACCATGGTTTGCAATTATGTTAAATTAAATCTAAATCTAACAATATAAAGATCTACTTTATTTTATTAGTGAAGGAGTGTGAAGCCCACTCGATATTTGTACCATCTTCCACAGAACGTTATTTAAATACAGTAGATTACTTTGAATTTATCTAACAACTATCTAACACAAGAGAAATGTGGCATCACGTTAACATTACAGTAAAGAACTGAGGCATTACCAACACTGTCCTTATTAGAATTAAATCTTTAAATTCAATACTCTCTTAGTTACGCTTTTTCACACGCACACATATAATGTTTGTTTTGTTTTGGAATTTCGCACAAAGCTACTCGAGGGCTATCTGTGCTAGCCGTCCCTAATTTTGCAGTGTAAGACTAGAGGGAAGGCAGCTAGTCATCACCACCCACCGCCAACTCTTGGGCTACTCTTTTACCAACGAATAGTGGGATTGACCGTCACATTATACATCCCCACGGCTGGGAGGGCGAGCATGTTTTAGCTCGACGCGGGCGCGAACCCGCACCCCTCGGATTACGAGTGCACGCCTTAACGCGCTCGGCCATGCCAGGCCTCACATAAAACGTTATGCTTAAGTTACTTATATACTTTAATAATGAAACGAATAGAATTAAAAGTTTAAACCTCAGACAAACAATATTAGATATTTTCATAGTACGAAAGAAACGTAAAAGATAATTTATATGCATACAACGCACACACCACCATCTAATTCAGATATAGTTATGTATTAATCACTATTATATTAAATTTAAACTACTGATAACAATATGCATACGACCCAAGAGGATGCTCCCATTTTATAATATTGTATATAATGTAACATAATATTAATAATATGGTTTAGCTGCTCAAAATTAGCACGATTATTCTCCTCCAATCAAGAAAACACCCTATAATAAACACTAACATCAAGAAAAAATGATAAATATCATATCCTACAATAACGTGTATGTATGTATGTAACGAGGAAGACAAATTTTACTGAAGATTTGTCCGTATGTTAAGTTTGTTCGTTTTTGAATTTCGCGAAAAGCTGCTCGAGGACTATCTGCGCTAGCCGTCTTTAATTTAGCAGTGTAAGACTAGAGGGAAGGCAACTAGTCATCACTACCCACCATCAACTCTTGGGCTATGCTTTTAACAACGAATAATGGATTGACCATCACACAATAATGTCCCCACGACTGAAAGGATGATCATGTTTGGTGTGACAGGGATTCCAACCCGGGACCCTCGAGATTATGAGTTCAATGCCTTAACCACCTGCCATGCCTGGGCCCGTTATAAATGACATAAATTAATGAACTACGGTTTTTTAAATAAATATTCTATAAATTAATGTACTTACAGAACACCTTAGATGAACGAAGCATGCATACGAAACATATGTTCTTAAAAAGTTTTATGTTATGTGTATTAGAATTTTATATGCGAATAAATAACTAACAAAACCAAAACCAGTAGTACTGACGTCATCGTTCTCACTGGCGTCCCTTCACGGTCAACACAGGCCAAACAATGTAACAAAGTTTGTGGTCTGTACTGATAAGCCCGTCATCTCTTAACAGATTTAAGAACTAATTACAATTGTGGATTCAGGAGGCTAAACTTTTTACATGTGAATTAAAAACGTTGTGTTTTGTTAAAATATTTTCATATATTAATCATAAACATAGAAATTGACATTCAGTAAAAGAGTGTTCACTTAACTTTTATGATCTTATACTGCTGTGCGGGTGCAACATTATTCAATATAACCTGATTAAAACAGTTTTAATTGTTATAATATACTATAATATCGATTTCAGTTTCCCTTGACAATCACTTAAAAATAAATGCCCCCCAGTGGCTCAGCGGTATGTCTGCGGACTTACACGCTAAAATCCGGGTTTCGATTATCGTGGTGGGCAGAGCACAGATAGCCCATTGTGTAGCTTTGTGCTTAATTCAAAACAACAACAACAATAAAAATAAATGGTATATGATTTTATGGATAGAAAACTTCTACATTAAAACCAAAGTTTGAAGCGAATAAACTTTAAGCGTGAAAAAAAAAAAAAGTTTTGGATTGGTCAGGCAACTCGTGAGTAGTGTGAAAAACGTGTAAGTGCTAGGGTGATTTGAGGGCATGCCCCCAGGATTATTTTAAAAAATAGCTGAGATTAAATTATGTGCTAATTTTACTATAATTTATTGAAACGTCTTTATTAATTTTAACCGCTTCTTTATGTTAAACAAAAGTTTATGTTCACTGGCACTTAGTCATCATAGCTATAAGTAGGCACAAATATGTATACATATATTATACGTGTAATATATTATGTATTATTATAATTATTCATACGTACTATAATAAGTCCATCTATTTACCAAGAAACTATTTCTGAACTAGAATTTAAAGTTAAAAATGCCCCGAGAGTGTAATGCCCTATGTAATAGGTTTGTTTTGTTTTAAGCGAAAAACCAGAGAACGAATTGTGTCCTTCGCATGCATCGAACCCACATTATTAGCACTCAACCTTAACGCTGAGTCATCGGTAAACTACATAATAGAAGGGATCAATAATGGTATGATTAGTGTAATATATATAAACAGGTTTTGTTTGTATGTTTATTTGTTTAAGTGCAAAAATGCACATTATGCCATCTATGCTATGCCTGCTGAGGGGATGAACCTCCAATTTTAACGTTATAAACCTTCATACTAGCCTTTGAGTTGCGTATGTAAGAAATTAAAGTGTTTTTAGGAGTTTCTTAGATATAATTTTTCAGTTTTTTTCTTTTTTTCTGTTTTTGCATTCAAAATATGAAGCGCAAAATTATGTCGAATTTGAAATATTCCTGTTTGAGGTCAAGAACCCTTGGAGGATGAGACCTTCTTACATGATTAATTCAACAACATCATTTTGAAAGTATATGTATAGCTCCTAAAGACAACAACGTTCTTCGATAGTTTCTGATTTCCACATATAAGTCTTTAGATTTTGAGTAGAAGCATTGATTTAATTTGCAATAAATATCTATGTATAGCTTCATAGATAACACAATATACCACGCACACAGACTACTATACTGATGAACAAACTGAAAGTAATAAAACTGGCATTATATATACGAAGTAATTACATAGACCCTACAGCAAACAGTACTATCAAATTTATATAGACAGCGCCAGTGCCTTATATCAGAGTCATACCTAACATCATATCTACACCCTGAGCAAGGAGAAAACTAAAATTATCCATGACGGAAACCAGAGGTAAAACAGGGAAATCGAGACCCCTATTGCAAATTTACATGCACACAGCATAAAATATTCGCAAAGTTGGGGGCTGCGCATCACGTAATATAAAAGTTTTTATAGTATCATATAAGCAAGTGTTCTATTATAGTAAGACATAAAGATGAAAAATCTTACTATTTGTTTCTTATCTAACTATTGCTATGTCGCTGGGCCAATTTCAACCAAACTTTGTGGGATGATGGTTTGAAATAAGGCGTATGTAATGAAAAAATTGCCGACAGTATTGCTGTAATAAACTCATCTGAAGTGTCTACTCCGACAGTAATCATAAGGTTGATATAAGTAGCTGTTTATAAGCTATACCCACTTCTATCTCTGACCCGTGACCTATCAACTTCGGATCGTAAGATTCTTCTACGGCTAATAACCATCGATTAATTAATCACGTGAAACAGTGTAGAAAGGCATTAAGAGTTGGGTGTTGAAAGTAGTTAACCGGAAGCACGTCTACCGCCATCACTTTGGCCGCTACCTCTTCCTACAAAGTCACCCTAATCATCACACAGGGCCCGGCATGACCACATGGTTAAGGCGCTTGACTCATAATCTGAGGTTCGCGGGTTCGAATCCCAGTCACAACAAATATGTTCGCTCTTTCAGCCGTGGGGGTCAATCTCACTGTTTGTTGGTAAAAGAGTAGTCCAAGAGCTGGCAGTGGATGGTGATTACTAGCTGCCTTCCTTCTAGTCTTACACTGTTAGATTAGGGACGGCTAGCGCAGATAGCCTTCGTGTAGTTTTGCACGAAATTAAAACAAACAATCATCACAGAGTATGCTCTTAATGTGTTCTTGTGCTCTTAATTCTTATACAACACATCTGCTGAGTGAAGAATGATAACTGTGATAACATGTTTTATTAGGATTTTGTGTGAAAGTTGGGACTTATGTGTTACTTACCATAGCATTCGCCCCACATCATTTAAAACCATTTATAACCCGACAAAGGACGGGTACCTCAGCTTGTTATAGTAAATTAAACTGTTGGAATGAATCTCTAGATCCTTGCTTTGATCTTATATATAATAAATGTTTTGTAACAGCTCCAGAATTGTTACTTTCTTTCATTTGATATTGTAACTATTCTTCAACTGCTATTTCTACTTTTGTACAATTAATATTTCCAGTATCCTCCAGTTGACATCATGACTACCATTTATTGACATTGTTAATATCATCCAGTTAGCATTTTCATTATCTTCATTTGATACTGTTAACATTATCCAATTAGCATTATTACTATCCTTCACTTGATATTGTTAATATTATTCAGTTTGCATTGTCATTATCTTCAATTGATAGTGTTAATACTGAACAATTGGCATTGTTACTATCTTTCACTTGACACTGTTAATTCTGTTCAGTTGGCATTGCCATTATCTTTCACTTGACACTGTTAGTATCTTTCAGTTGGAATTGCTACTATTCTTCAATTGTCATTGGCAGTCAGTATTCTTTAGGTGATTTTGAGAACATCCCGGAATTCTTCTTTAATTAATTTATGCCATGAAGCACCCGGTAAAAATTTTAAAAATTACTTGTACAAATTGCAAAATACGATCAATATGAATTTTAAATATTACGTGAATGACATACAATATATTTGAATGATTATGCGAACAGGCTGAAACACAATGTATTTGAAATACTGTTTGTACAGACTGAAATTCAATACATTTGAAAGTTTATGTGTACGCGTTAAAATACAAGGTTAAAAATACACTTGAAAAAAACTGGTCACTTCATAAGCAATAGACCTCACAGTTCTGCAGCTTTGTGTTTATATACAAATCGAAGGTTAGTATCTAAGTGTTAGGATTTAAGGTCAAGAGTTCCAGAGGTGATTTGTATAATGAACATGTGTTTATCTAAGAAGAAAGAAATGAGGAAATAAACACATAACAACAGCTAAGGAAGGAGGAAATAAAAAAAACACTTAGTAACAGTTAAGTACAAAATAAGATCTGTAATTGGACGTTTCTTTCTTCCCAGTACTTGAAACAGCAAAAGCTTCCTGCTTATGAAAGCCGCATGAACCATATGGAAGTATTCTTCAGTTGGCATTACGACTGTTTCGGTTAATATTGTTAGTATCCTTCAGTTAACGTTGTTATTATACTTTGATTGACATTGTTACTATTCTTCAGTTGCCATTGTTACTATTCTCAATTGACAGTTTTATTTGTAAAGACAAGATAAACCATGATTTCCTTTGTTTACCTGCTGTTCCTTACCTATGTTTGTGTGGTATCACCGATGTTGAACACAAAAGTCCGTTTTTTTCATCCGGACTCTAATATTCCACGTCTTACTTTAATAGGCACTCTACCTACTGTTCGAGAATTTACCTTAGCCTATTGGGTGAAGTTTTACCAGATTGAAGGTTACTCTAACAATGTGTTTTCGTATGCCCGTTCAGACGATGATAACGAAATAATTACGTGGATGAGGTCTGAGAAGGGTATAGTTCATATGATGCTTCGTGTTCACAGTGGAAGTGGTAACGAAGCTAGTTTTCTATGCTCGGGAATTATTCAAGACCTCTGGCAACATATAACGTGGACATGGTCAGCTAACAGTGGGACGGTAAGGTTCTACCTTAACGGAAAACGATGTTCCAATACCACATCTGTTGTGTCCAAGAATAAAGAAGTTAGGCCTGGTGGGATGGTTGTCTTGGGTGCAGACCAGGACTCGGTAGGAGGGGGTTTTAAGATCGCAGAAACACTACAAGGAGAATTAACAGATTTACATCTTTGGGATGAGGTTTTGGATGAGGATCAGATATTCATTCTTCCTTCTTCTTCTTGTACAAAACAAGGCGATTCGGAATTACATGGGAACCTGATAGACTGGTCAAGTTCTGCATTTAAGACCTTTGATGGCGTGTCCTTTCACCCAACCCACTTATGTCTTACACGCACTCATTAGTGTCATTCAGATACATCTAAATACTGAAGAATAGTTAAGTATTTTATAAGCTAGTAATTAAGGAAGCTCACTTTTCATGATATGGTGCTATGTCTTTTAATTTTACTTATCTTGTTTAAGAAGCGAAATATAGTCATTTTTTACTTAATCTCCACTCAACGGTGTACATTGTTTCCTGTGAAGAAACTCCTTTATCTCTACAGTAGAATTCATTATGTATTGTGTTTATCAATGTAATTTTACTAGCGCAATTATACGTAGCTTACAATGATTGGACGTGGAGGTTCGTCGTACCATATACAAGCGATAGAAATAACGAAGGAAAGGTTTACGTGAACAGAAGTTTTTGTGAGCTTTATTTCTAACTTATATTTAATAATGCTTTTATTTCTGTTTTATTTTATCGCACGTAATCTTTTTTTTGAAATACGTCTATTTTTGTATTTTATTATTACTTATAATCGAAATACTTTGTTTTAGAATTCATCTTGTACGTGTATGCAAGTTTTTTTCAGGTAGAAATTATTTGATTTTGTAAGCACATATAAAGGAAGTATGTTAATATAAGACTCATGTGTGTAACTTTTATCCACGATCTTTTTTTTTTTAATTTCGCGCTATCTGCCCCTAATTTAGCACTGTAAGATTAGAGGGAAGGTAGCTAGTCATCACCACTCACCGCCAACTCTTGGGCTACTCTTTTACTAACGAAGAGAGGAATTGACCGTCACATTATAGCGCCTCCACGGTTGGGAGGGCGAGTATGTTTGAAGATACGAACCCGCAGATTACGAATCGAGTGCCTTATCCACCGAGCTATATATCCACTACCTACATGGAAATGTTTTTATAATAACATTCAGCATCGTAGTTACATTCAACACAAATAGCCCTTCATCCTCGCATAAAGGATTAATCAAAGTTCAGGTCATAATCTTCAATAAGCCTGTATCATGTGACAACTGTTTTAATGTACTTTTATTCGAGTTCTATAAAAGTATCGTTATCAGAAACTTGCTTTATAACTAGCTCAAATTTTAATTACTATAATGTTTAAACACATTTTTCATTAATGTATAAATTCATAGTTTGATTCTACATGTTACAAAACTACGCCGCTATGCAACTACGCTGTAAGCTCTTTTCATACCTTTCAGTTTTACCCTTCAAACTACTCTCATTTATTAAATAATATTTTAAAGTTAATTAGTAGTTTTCATGCAAATCATGAAATTTCAAAGAAAATTCACAATACACGTCGTGGCAAAAAATAAGAAACGTGTTCAAATAGTGTTAAGCTTCGGAGCATGTTTGGTACTAATAAAGCAATTATGTCAGGCTGAAAGCATACCTAATAGCTTGAACTGAAAATTAATCAAGTCAATTGAACTGATAAAACTCAGAAATATTCAAAACAGATGTGTTGTTTTTTCGTTTTCCTTTTTGAGCACAAGCAGTAGACATGTATATATTACAGATCAAAAATCGACCGAAACTTGAGTTTTACTGTTTATAACACTACTTTCTTGCACAACATTTCGAATTAAATAAATATATTCGTTAATCAAGTTGCCTGCTGACAAATAAAAACAGAGATATGGATGGTAACAAGGTGAAAGGCAATACGATTCAAAGAGCACGTGAGCGTTTTTTCTTTGTTTTGTTCTGTACGTCTCATAAATAGCAGATGTGGTAATTCCTAACTGGCCAGTTGTATTCGACTACATGATCTGGACTTTAACATGTGAAATATTAGAAAAAAGACCTCTGGTCTGTTGCACGCTCGTCTAAAAATACACAATAACAGAAATTACATATAAAATTTGAGATTAATTATCATGATTTAAGCTGGCTACATACACCCAAACATATTATACAAAAGACATAGATAGATTCATATACCAAATATTATATATTGCACTAATTATTCCTAGGCTATTAAAATCAGTAATATAAAGAAAAAAACGTACTTAGTATAAACCACAAACAGTGTGATAAAATTTAAATTCAATACCAGGTCTTCTTGCTGTCTTTATTACCCTTTACTTCTTAATGACGACAACAAGAAATGATAACAGAGGTATGGTATTGAACTGAAACTTTAATATTTTGTATCTGGTTTATATCACGTATATATACAGAGAGAGCAAGCGAGAAGGAGATTTTCTTCTTTTCAAGGTCAAGTACCTACTTTATTCAAAGGTATGGATGCCTGCCGAATGAATAAGGTTTGTTTGCTAATAACCGCAAGGCTACACAATGGGTTATCTGTACTATTCCCAACGCGGGAACACAACTGTTAGACTTGCCGGGCGAGGGTAATTGCCTGAATAAACTTTACCACATCTGTACTGTTACAGGCTGTAAGTGTATTGATAATTAGCAGCTATAAAAAAATCTCACAGATTTATTGTAGTTCACTGTATTTCTCACTAAATAAACTCGCGAGATGAAAGTAGAAAATATTTTAGGAACGCCATTTCTTCACCGAACAAACTTCGTTGGTATTGAAATAATCGATGGAACACTAAAGTGTAAACCTTCAGAGCAGTCGCTTAGCCGGAATAGATTTTAATTAGAGGGAATTCAGTTTTAATCCATCGATTTTTATGTGATGTATTATATTTGAGAAATGTCCTTTGTGTACATTATAACGGTTATTGGGACAATAACAAAAAATTGGTGTGTTTCTCATTGTTTTGAGGTAGTTCAGATTAGAACTAAGTATTCAAGAATCTAAATAAAGCTTTTTCTAGTATATTTCTTGAATAAATTTTAAATGTTTATGGCCAAAGGAAGAACTCTGAAAACAAATAAAATCTAGTAAGATACTACGAAGCAAAGAGAGTCCATCTGGCCATTAAACACTAATAAAGTTTGTATGCATTAGGTGCTACTCTATTAGACCAGTGAGCAGTTAAGACAACATGTTTAGTATTATGTACACAGTATTCTCACTTCAGTCCGATGAAGAACGTTACCTAATAGTATGTATATTATATTCTCATAATAGCCCTATAAAGTTGTTTAGTATGAAACATAAAGCTACACAAATAACTTTTTGTGTTCTGTCCACCACGAGTATCTAGTAGTACAAGTCCCCTGATATTTCGCTATGCCACTGGAGGTGGTCTTGTAAATACAACCTTCTTAATACAGTCTTGTAAAGATCAGTTGTTTAATAAAACGTATACAACATTGTCAATACAGTCTCATAAAGGTAAGTTGTCTAATACAAAAATAAACAACAAAAAAAACAAAAATCCCCTGGTAGTTATTTAGTTTTACAGGAAGGTAAACTTTCCATTCGTTGTTGTTTCGAATTAAGCACAAAGCTACACAATGGGCTATCTGTGCTCTGCCCACCACGGGTATCGAAATCCGGATTTTAGCGTGCAAGTCCGCAGACATACCGCTGAGCCACTGGGGGGCAGGTAAACTTTCCAACTGGGGTGTTCAGGCATACTGATATCCTCCTTCACCCTGCTCGCGATGGAATTTTGATGTGGATATTGGAATTTGGATTTAATTTTTGGTCTGGCTTGTTTTTATATTACTCGATTGATACTGAAAATTGAAGTAGTGAAGTGGTTTCAGAGAACGTAGGAGTGCGGTCGGATCTAGGTAGCGGAGAGAAAACAATCGAGGCTAGTGACGTAACGTAGTCCTTGTGTTGTTTGATGACGTGCCTTAAAGACTAGCTTGAGTGAAGTACGGAAAGAGGCAAGTCAACGAACTATTTCTCAAACGTCTTGTGATCAGAGCCATCTAATAAAACGTATACAACATTCTCAATACAGTCTTATAAAGATCAGTTGTTTAATAGAACGTATGCAACATTCTCAATACAGTTTTGTAAATATTAGTTGTTTAATATAAAGTATGTAGCATTCTCACTTTCAGTCTTGTAAAGATCAATTGTCTCACTACAGACGCGTAAAGATCAGTTGTTTAAAAGTATGTGTACAACCATCTCCTCCATGTTCAGTTTTCTAATAGTACATACAACCTGTCATTTTCTTTGTATCTCTCAATTATTCAGAACAATAGCCAGAACTGAACTGGTCATTGAGATAAAAACAAAAACAAATGAAATTTGCGTCCAATACGAAGATATTATTCTTTCAGTGTGAGTAGTTCATACTAAATCTGCTGAAACAGTGTTCCTGCAACAGGGTGATAAGTTTACGTAGCAAGTTTCGCGTTGATTTTTGGAGTTGTTTTCAGGTGTGTTTTTCCAGACAGCGTGAAACGTTTGTCATTTTCACTTTTCTTTGTAACGTATTGTCCCCACATAAAAATTTGTCACATCTATGAGTTTTTTTTTAATTCTATTAAGTTTTTATGATGTTATATAAGTTGATTCACCCTCAGCATTGCAACTAGAGACAGACATCTTGTAAAAAACAACAAAAAATAAAGTAAATCAAGAATAATAAAAATAATAATGGAACGACATTATAAATTTTGAAGAATTATAAATTATCTTTTTACTTTGTTTTCACTTTTTTAATTAACTATGTTTTCTTTTTTTTAAAGATCCCACAATAATATTTTTGTACCTGGTTTCAAATTATTTGAAGTTAATGATTTTCTTTTTGTAGCCGTTTCTTTTATCCGTGTATGAACTTAAGCGTTAAAATTATGCACCGAGTGCATTTTATCTGTTCATGACAGTTGACTTTGTAGCGTTTAAACACCTTTTACTTTGTTTTCAACGTAAATAAAATAGTGTTTATTAAAGTTTGTCTAGAGTATAAGTCGTAATAAAAATATTTTATGTAATGGCAAAAAGGGAAAAAAATGATGTTCAATACAAATTTTTGTTGTTTTTGTTTCTGAAGGGGAGGTATCAAGACAATAAAAGATGGTGAGGTACTGATCTACTGTAATAACGTTTCTTTTCACTGTCTTCAAGTGGCCCTTTTACAATGTGCTGCCATCTTTTGACAATTATAGAATACAAAATTTAATTCACATAGTCTCAAAAACATGTTATCGATCATCCTTTTATTCAAATGGGAGAGGAACCTCATAAAATAGAAGCATCTTCAATTAATAAACAAAATTTACGAGAAATAATAACATTTATTACCCACTAAAAGTGAAGTGAAGACTGTTTATTTCAGATATTTTCTAGAAAACTCTTTGAATTCACCAATCCTTTTAACATAGGAAGAAGAGGTTCATCACAGCTTCAAATACGTTAAGAAACATTTATTTTGTATCGAAAAGTACTGCCTTTTACATTCAACAGTTCACTATACTTACCTTACAGTAATAAGACCTGTCACACATGACATATGTTCTTATATTTCTAAAGTAATAAACCATCTTATATGACAATGTCATTGAGTTCTCTAAACCATTTGACTTGTTTCTGAATCACATCAACCAGTGTCGTAAAAAAATACTTGAAATGATTACCAAATGTTAATAAATTCTCCCACCCTGCTTACTTGTTATTACTTAAAACACAGGTAGATTGTACTGATCGATCTGTTGACCCATCCTGCTTACTTCTTATTACTTAAAACACAGGTAGATTGTACTGATCGATCTGTCGACCCACCCTGCTTACTTCTTATTACTTAAAACACAGGCAGATTGTACTGATCGATCTATCGATCCTTTACTATTTCCCCACCTTGATACATATCTGTCTTGGGCACTAATCTGTTCTCCTCCAGAGTGCTATTCTGATATCACATACACACTTATGTGACGCGTTATAAAACTGTTGTCTTAACCTTGAGAAATGAACGTTAAAACCATGTAAATGTGAAATTTCGTCACCACATCACTGAAAGCACACTGTACCAGTTTGAGGTTTCAGATAAGTAATGTAATGCGAGAAATGTGTTTCAACTTTTATTATTTATCTTAGAATAAACGTGCACTGGGAAAGTTGTTTATCTATAAACGTAACAGTTAAACAAATTAAATTGATTTATTCACAGGAAGACCATTAATATTAGCTCGAGCAAATCTTTTCCTGATAATAAAGTCTTCTTGAATATCAACTGGTGTTTAAATTATCAATAAATTAATATTGAAATAACTAAGAATTAAACTGCTTTAAGTTGCTAAACGTTTTTGGAATCTATTTGCATAATGATCTTATATCTACTGAGGAAGTACTTGGCAGTATTATTTTATGTTAGAAGGAGTATTCTGAGAAAAATATAAAGTAAAAAAATGCTTGATGAAAATCAGAATTTAACTGAATTTAATGTTGGTTTCAGAATCCGTTTTTTAGTCTAAGTTATACGGGTGCCATCCTGGAATTTATCAATTAACATTTGACTTAAGTTCTACAAATAAGTGATCAGTAAATACTTATTGACAATTAGACTTAATTAGCATGTGAAAATCAATCTTAAAAGTAGCGAGGGAGCTACTTGAAAAACGAAAGTAGTTTGGCACCAGAGAACGCGTTGGTAGAGGCACCGTGTAAGGAGAGAGATGACATCATAGGATTACGTCATTATCATCATAAGTGTGTTGTTAGTGAAAAGTTGTTATGGAAGGGTGATAAATCTTTGTTTGTTTTGGAATTTCGCACAAAGCTACTCGAGGGCTATCTGTGCTAGCCGTCCTTAATTTTGCAGTGTAAGACTAGAGGGAAGGCAGCTAGTCATCACCACCCACCGCCAACTCTTGGGCTAATCTTTTACCAACGAATAGTGGGATTGACCGTCACATATAGACACCCCACGGCTGGGTGAGCGAGCATGTTTAGCGCAACGTGGGCGCGAACCCGCGACCCTCGAATTACGAGTGCACGCCTTAACGCGCTCGGCCATGCCAGGCCTCAGGGTGATAAATCATATTATTACGTCTTCAGCATTAGTGATTGAGAGGCGGAAGTGGTCTGGCACGAAAAGAATGTTATTAGAGACGTAATTTTTAGGAAATGAATGAAATCATACAATGTCATCAACATTATAGTTATTGTTTTACTTCTGTGCTTTAATATTTGAGCGAAACAACTATTTAGTATAATAATAATAAAATGTTCTTGACAAAATATTTTATCTTTGCATATTATTTCATTAGCATGGTTGTACTTCTGTAATTAACATGTCATATGATATAATGTTAGATATATTTGCTTGAAAAGGACGGTTATTTAGTTATTTTAATTGTTTTTTTGTTTTGTTTTTGGAATTTCGCACAAAGCTACTCGAAGGCTATCTGTGCTAGCCGTCCTTAATTTAGCAGTGTAAGACTAGAGGGAAGGCAGCTAGTCATCACCACTGACCGCTAACTCTTGGGCTACTCTTTTACCAACGAATAGTGGGATTGACCGTCACATATAGACACCCCCACGGCTGGGTGAGCGAGCATGTTTAGCGCGACGTGGGCGTGAACCCGCGACCCTCAGATTACGAGTCGCACGCCTTACGCGCTTGGCCATGCCAGGCCTAGATTTTTTAATAATATACAATAGTCAAGATTTTATTATTAGCTTTATACACTATTGTTCAAAAATGTGAAAACAAAGTCAAAAAATCACATTTAAACTACTTCAAAGAACAACAGAAGGTGAATTAGAGGTGAAACATATTTAGTGCAGCAAATGTTGCTTGTTGTTTTTGTTTTGTATTTAGCACAAAGCTACACAATGGGCTATCTGTGATCTGCCCACCACGGGTATCGAAACCCGGATTTTAGCGTGCAAGTCCACACAGATACCGCTGAGCCAGTGCAGCAGAAGCTCAGTGTAAATGTTTGAGTTCAATATCTGGTATGTCCAACTTTTGATTTAATAACTGCAGGTTGTCTTTCAGGCATTGTTGCAACATATTTTATCAAAATATCCTTTTGGATTTTACTCCAAACGACTCTACATTTTTTCCCCTATTTTATATTTATTTGTTTCGGTCTCACAATCTAGGGTGTACTTGGGAGTGTTTGGGAGACCAGTTTAAATCTCTAGCAATTTGTTGAAGGCCCCAACCAGCATCATCTAGAGCTTTTATACAGACTCTCTGTTCTACGAAGAATTATCTATGCTCTTTAGGTCATGGCACGACAAAAAAACTTAATACACAGTGTTAAACACTCTTTTTATAAAGGTTAATTTGTGGAGTGCTATTAAACTGATTTCTCATAGCGTATACTGGTACCATAAGTTAGCTTCTTTTTATATAGTGAAGACAATATTACAATTATTTCGGACTCTAAATTTGGTCACTATGTTCATTCAAGCAGAACCCTATGACATGCTCTTGGTACAAGTATGTAAAAATTTTAAAGAACGGTAAACATTTTCATCACGACTCATTCAGTTGTAAACAGGGATCAGTGAAGTAGGACTACAATATTTAAATTTACATTCTGTAATAGCATGGAAGAATTTATCTCATAAAATAGAAATAATGGCAAAATATTCTCTTGTTTCTTGTCATTTTCTCTATCATCTAAACAAATTCCTATTTGAAAAACATGGTGCTGATTTATCAATATATTTGTAGCCTAATGTAATAATATCTGTGGTATATTCAAGAGGTCAAGCATATAATTAGGCATATAGAATAAATCAACGTGAAATAAACATAAGGGAGATTCTTTAAAGTGATTCGAGTTAATATGATCATAGAAAATTTCTTCGTTTCGAAACTTTATAAAAAGTAGCATGCACTTGAAAACCATAATTAACTGACTGTCCTCGACGTAATGGAATTTTGGAAAATAGATCTTTGTTCTTTTTTGCTTTTAGCCTGCTACAGCACTATATTGTTATCGAAAACTTTGGCAAATTCTAAGGGACACGCACATGTAGCAGGTTTTTAATTCTGGTACCAAATTTCTGTAAAAGTATGTCAAAATATTTGGTTCGTCTGTTGTTTTTTATTGTTTTTTACGTATTTTTAGTGTTACTACAAAACATTCTTTACAAAATGCCTTATCACAAGATATTATTTCCTTAGTGTTATTTAAGATATCTGTTTATAGTCTCAGAAAATCTAGTTACTGACTATTTTATGTCTCAAAATAGATATGTTCTTCACATAGATACCAAAATATTCAAACAATATTATAGTAATATGTGATGCATTATATTTCACTTCATTTATACTTTATACAAAGATCATTGAATATATTAATTGTTATTTTGCCAGTCACAAAACAGTATTATCTGTCTTTATTTAGCCCCCCAGTGGCTCAGCGGTATGTCTGCGGACTTACACGCTAAAATCCGGCTTTCGATACCCGTGGTGGGCAGAGCACAGATAGCCCATTGTGTAGCTTTGTGCTTAATTCAAAACAACAACAACAAGTCTTTATTTATTAGATGAAATGTGGTATTTCTAGTTTTCCGTTTTTGTATGGCACAAGACAGGTCTTGTACGTGGATTACAAATTGTCATACAACTTTTGTGCATTTCTTCATTAGGTCCATATTACTTCTTGTTCATTTTACTTCAGTATGCAATATTTTAATATGATTCATAAACGAAGAACTTAGTCTACAAGTCTTAAAATATACTGAGGTCATCACACTTTACAACAAAAACGTTTTATGCTCACTAAGATCAGATTTTACTTGACGTAATACAGTAACTGATCAAAAGTTCAAGCAGGATCAGTCTATAAACATTCAAAAAATTATATTTCATGCTCATATTAGGTTGATAATTAAATAATAAAAATCAACTTAATTCTGTTTTGTTCAGACTAAAGATCAAATGTCTGATAATTATGTGCATCACTTTGTCTTTTATGGTACACTACACATCATAAATATTAGTTTTTAACATACGTGTTTGAATCAGTAATAAAAGTATCCATATATATTTTTACCAAAAACTCATGTGCTCATCATAGCTCAATGTATATACAATATGTAATAAGCAGGTATTATCAGTTCAAGTTAGTAAAACCATAGATTTAAAAGCATCACATATATTGAAACGTCTATTAATTAAATTGTAAGAATTATACAGGCCAATATACTGTTGACAATTGTTTTAATATTTCATTACTTATTTAAAACCTGAAATCCGTAACATTTAAGAAGTTTAAAAGAGAATATCCTTTTGATTTAATCGTTTTCTGATCATATATTTACAATATATTTTATGTTATACGCAGTGGCTGTTGTTGTTTTGAATTAAGCACAAAGCTACACAATGGGCTATCTGTGCTCTGCCCACCACGGGTATCGAAACCCGGATTTTAGCGTGTAAATCCGCAGACATACCGCTGAGCCACTGGGGGGCATACGCAGTGGCCTAGGTGACAAAAGCACGCGACAGTTATAGAAAAACATTCTGCAATAGCGTGTGTATGTTTAATATCATTGTAACTACATCTGTTTTTATCAATTTAGCCTTTTAAGATATAATTCATTAAGAAATACTGTAATAAAAAAAAACTGTTTATACAAGGAGAAATCCTACGATCTATGGGACCCCATTTGTTTTCTCTTTAAATCAAAATTAAATGGTGCATTAATGGTTTCTGTACGGCACTTACGATGGCGGCGTCTGCTGTAAGAGCCATGACTACCAGATTCGTTAGTTTGTTTTGAATTTAGAGTAAACCTACGTAAAGGCTATCTGGGCTACCGTCCGCGATTTAGCAGTGGTAGAATAGAGAGAAGGCAACTAGTCAACATCATCCACCTCCAACACTTGAGCTACTCTTTTACCAACAATAAATAGGATTGGCCATCACATCATGATTAGATTAGCATAAATATATTGAAAGTTTTAATCATAAATATACAAACAAAACAAAAGGAAAACCTTTCTGTCTTACTTTCTCACCCTAGGGTTTATTCTTCTTTTTAAAATTTTGTTTTAATATTTTTTCTATGTTCGTATACCATTCTTTGTAGTATAACTTACATGGAAAAAAATATTGTTTTGCCTGCACGTAGTTCTATTTAAACGATCA
Organism: Carcinoscorpius rotundicauda; assembly: GCA_011833715.1. Lineage (NCBI taxonomy): Eukaryota > Metazoa > Arthropoda > Merostomata > Xiphosura > Limulidae > Carcinoscorpius > Carcinoscorpius rotundicauda. The sequence continues at coordinate 50,049,160 of CM022399.1, read as the reverse complement.
GGAGATAAAAGCCATCTTTTATTTCTGAACTGTAAATGGACGGTTATGGACCAGCCAGTTAATGAGGAAACGGTCGATATATCGATTACGTAATTTGTTTGTTTTTGTTTTTGAATTTCGCGCAAAGCTACACAAGGGCTATCTGCGCTAGCTGTCCCTGATTTAGCGGTGTAACTCTAGAGAGAAGGCAACTAGTCATCATCACCCACTGCCAACTCTTGGGTTACTCTTTTACCAACGAATAGTGGGATTGGCCGAACTTTATAACGCCCCCACGGCTGAAAGGGCGAGGATGCTCGATATGACGTGGATTCGAAACTACGACCCTCGGATTACGAGTTGAACGCCTCAACCCACCTGGCCATGCCGGGCAGTCGATATACATAATGCACATGGGTTAAAAATAACTAGTACATGTTGTGCGTAGGCTGGCCTTTTTTTTTCTCTCCATATTTCTTTATCACAGTGTCTCAGGTTAAAGGTGTTAAAAAGCAGGTTAATCAGCTACGAGAGGAGACTAATATGTACAGAATTAATGTTTCACAAACATGCGAAAAGTAAGTATGATTTCAAGTACTTTCAGTTTTTCTTGTAATAGGTAAGATTATATAATTATATTTTTATCAAACTTGTAGAATACTTGGTGATACAGTGTCATTTTCGAAACTCAATGCCAGATACCATCAAATGACGACCTCAGTGGATCAGCCGAAAGTTAACCACGTTAAGATAGAGGGCTTGGTTTCCCGTTCTTGACATAGCAGGTGTCCAAATGTTTTTTTTTCCCCAACAGCAAATAATACGCGTTAAAAAAATTTGCAAATCTGCGTATAATGGCAAATAAAAGATATTTATACTGAATATTATTTTATCCATAATGTTTTCGAAAGTGACGTTTAACAATTTAAAAAAATATTAAAATAAAATGAGCATTTATAGTATTTTTTATCTGTGACTTATTTCATGCTTTCGTTTGTATGATTCAGATGACTTCATGTACGATAATCGAATCAAGAGAAGTGACAGTATTGTTACAGTGTGAACTTCTTTTTCAAGCTGGTGATGTGTAATCGTAATCGTTGCTGTTAAATCTATTATATATTTAACACTGCATCTGTATCTAGTCCCTTGGTATAGGTGTAGAATGTAGTGTTAAAAATCATAGTAGGCCTAAAGTAAGGTCTAATGACAAGTAGATTAAGTAAAAATATTGCTGGAATTATCAGTATTTTTGCTATACTAGACAAACAACAATAATGATTTTGAGCAGGGCATTTACTGTTTTTGGTTTTTAATCATGTATTTAAAGACCTGTATATATATATATATATTTGTCCAATAACATCAATTATATGCATGTTATGTTGTGCCCGAAAAGAACACTTCACTGGAAAATATTTCCTATTCTGAAAATCTCTGCAAGCTTTAAAGCAGCTATGAAATTTGAAAACAACAATAATAAAAAAAGATTTTAATTTCTTATTCTGTTTTTCTGTACATTCAGTCGCCACTTTAATAGGTACACCTGCTCTTTCACACCAATAGCCAAATAACGAATCATGTAGCTGCACCTCGATATATAAAGCATGCAGACGTGGTTAAGTAGTTCAGTTCGACCAAACACTGAAATGGGAAAGAAGATGCGTGACCTAAGCAACTTTGACAGTGGAATGATTTTTAGTGCCAGAAACAAGCTGACTTTCTTGCATTTTCACGCACCACAGTCTCAAGAGTTTACAGAGAATTGTGCGAAAAACAAAAAGTATCAAATGAGCGACAGTTCTGTAGGCGAAAACACTTTGTTAATGAGATAGGCCAAAGGAGAATTACCAGACTATTTCAAGCTGACAGGAAAGCCACAAATACTCAATTAACCGCTCTTTACAACTGTGATGTGCAGAAGGGTATTTTCGAACCCACAACGCGTCGAACCTCAAACCGGATGGGATACAGCAGCAGAAGACCACGCCAGATATCACCCCTGTTAGCTGAGAACAGGAAGATGAGGCTACACTGGACGATTGAAGATTAGAAAAACGTCACATTGTCTGACGAATCTCGATTTCTGCTGCGATATGCAGATGGTAGAGTCAGAATTTAGCGTTAACAGCATAAATCCATGGTCCCGTCCTATTTGTGTCAAGGGTACAGGCTGGTTATGGTGATGTAATGGTGTGGAGAATGTTTTCTTGGCATACATTAGGCCCATTAGTATTAAATAAGTATCCTCTGAATGCCACAGCGTACCTGAGCATTGTTGCTGACCATATGCTTCCTTTTATGGCCACAGTCTACCCATTTTTCAATGGCTTCTTCCAGCAGAATAAAACGCCATGTCACAAAGCACACGTCATTTCAAGCTGGTTCCACGCACATGAAAGTGACTTTAGTGCACTCAAAAGGTCTGTACAATCGCCATATCTCAATCCAGTATAACACATTTGGGATGAGGCGGAAACTGTGTGATGCTATCGAGTCAACACGGATCAAAATATCTAAAAAAAATGTTTTCAGCACCTTGTTGAATCCATGCCACAAATCAGTCAGTCTTTTTTGGAGGCAGAAGGTTGTCCAATCCGATACTAAATACGTGCACCTAATAAAGTGGCCACCGAGTGTATATTGTTTATCGAAATTTTAAGTTTAGTATTTAACCATTGAAAATTCATTTTGTTTGTAGTTTAATGAATTACCTTGAACATCAACAAATAGATGGTCTTGTCCAGGGAGTTGGCCAATCAGACAACCCATTTAAAGAAAATAACTCATGTATCATCCTTTATAAGATACATCGTTTGTAAATGTATTTAATACTTCATGTCAATCATTTAAATTTACGCCCCAGTGTATTAAAGAAAGTGTTTTCAGTCCACATTACATGTTAACACGTAACTCATACCTCCAGGATACACAATTTTTCTCAGCACCACTGGGCTATTTAATCCGTCACACTATAACGCTCCCACAGCTGAAAGGACGAGGATTTTTGATGTGACGAGGATTCGAACCCGCGACCCTAAATTACGAGTCAAAAGCCCTAACCACTTGGGCATGTATCATGCCGGGCCGGTTCCTGAATGACGAAGCTACAATCACTTAATTTTTATTTGTAATATATATAAACATGGATGGATATTGTAAATGTTTTTGTCTTTGGTAAAAGAGTAGCCCAAGAGTTGGCAATGATGACTAGCTGTTCTCCCCCTAGTATTACACTGTTAAATTAGAGACAGCTAGCGTAGATAGCCCTAGGTTTCTTTACCAGTGGTAGGCACAACACAGATATTCCATTGTATAATTTTGTGCATAATAACCAAGAAAACAAACCTCTTTAATTCGTGTTTCTTATTCTTAGCCTCACGTTCAATATTTTACTGGAAGCTGTGCGGCCAAGTTTGTTTGTTTTTTTAATTTTTTGCAAAGCTACACGAGGGCTATCTGCGTTGGCCATCCATAATTTAGCAGTGTAAGACAAGAGGAAAAGCAGCTAGTCATCACCACTCACCGCCAACTCTTGGATACTTTTTTTACCAACGAATAGTGGGATTGACCATTACATTACAACGCCCCTACGGCTGAAAGGGCGAGCATGTTTGATTTGTTAATGAAATAAAAAAAAGAAGAGGAATTGATGTGGAAATTGGAATTTACCTACAGAGTAAAATTTTTTTATATACCTCATTATCTTTGAGTAATTGATATCCAGAAACAATGTATATTTGACAATGATATAGTATGGAGACATGTATGTGAGATTAGGATAGCTTCAAGTAGTTTCACAGTCTGTACACTACATAATATCGCTCCACCAGTACTTGAACTTCCAATGACAGCAAAAAAGATGGTCATTCTACCATTAAAAACGCTAGTAACAGAAGCAATTAGGGATAAATCTTCATCTGATGATTGGGAACAAAAGGAACCGAACTCTCTTGGTCATCCTTTGGATTTATGGTTGAAAGACTTTTTGCAAATATGAAGAATGAAGATGTCATACATGATTTTACCTGAGAAGGACTTAAATTAGCTTGTGATAAAAGAAAAAGTCATTATGATACTAATAAGGTTGGGTTTCATCAAGGTGACATGATATGGCTGGACAATGTTTATTTCAAGAAGTGATGAACTGTAAAGTATATAAGTTATTACTTGTAGTACAAATACTTACTCAAAGATGGTGAACAGAAAATTTTTCAGAGAACAACTTGCCTACTAAAGGACATAAAGATGTTGTCGTGGCCACTTCTATAAATTATCAAGGATAGATCCACCAGTTGAGTTACTTGACCACCTTTTCAGGAAGATCTCCCCTAGTATCAATGGCGTAAAGATGAAGAGCAAGATGCTGCCCAATCTGCATACATAAGACTTAAACAAACAAAGACCAAAAACATTTCTGAATGGAAAATTAAGTGTACTGTTTAATTTGCACATTAGTATTTTTAAAGAGACCTTAATCCAGAATGGGTGGGCAGCGTCGTAAGCTATGTTTTAATTTCGTTGTTTAATAGAGAATGCATGATGTTAAGATAAAAAAAGATTATAACAGTTGTCTTAGAATCTAAAAATTTCATGTACTTGATAGAAGTATGAGTTCTGTAAAAAAGAAAACAGTTAAATGGTTGAGTCAGAAATGTTCGAGTAGTTAATATCCAAGAAGAGAATTAATTCTTCTGTAAGCTCAATTGTAAATTAATCAAATAAATATTTATTAAATAATAATAATGATTTAAGTTCGTAGTTGTTTTGTAGTTTCTGCTGAATTTTGTATTTAAAGCGTAGCTTATAAGTAATCATAGCTGTATTCAACGTTAAAAAAAGAAATAATTTATTATTGTTAAGTGGATTGAATATCGTATCACTTGTATAAAATAATCCAAAAGAACCTGCCGTATAAAAAGATAACGTTATAACATTATAGGTTTTTATGCATAATAGTTTGTTTCTTTGTTTTGGAATTTCACACAAAGCTACTTGAGGGCTATCTGTGCTAGCCGTCCCTAATTTAGCAGTGTAAGACTAGAGGGAAGGCAGCTAGTCATCACCACCCACCGCCAACTCTTAGGCTACTCTTTTACCAACGAATAGTGGGATTGACTGTGACATTAAAAAGCCCCCACGGTTGGGAGGACGAGCATGTTTGGCGCGACGCGGGCGCGAACCCGCGACTCTCGGATTAAGAGTCGCACATCTTAACACTCCTGGCTTAATAGATAATAGGAAATCATGCTCTTTCAATAAACAGGTTGTTTTGTTGTTGTTTTGAATTAAGCACAAAACTACACACCGGGCTATCTGTGCTCTGCCCACCACGGGTATCGAAACCCGGATTTTAGCGTGTAAGTCCGCAGACATACCGCTGAGCCACTGGGGGGCATTCAATAAACAGAAGTTTGAATGTTGTGAAATATAATTTTTTCTCAAACGAAACTTTAAAATATTTTTCAAGGTACGTTGATCATTCACTCTGAATAATCTTTACTGCTTTGTTTTTAGTAGGTTCAAAGAATCTTCAAATGATTTTGTTTGATCATTTGCAAAGAGTCAAATTTTGTATAAATATATAAGTATAATCAACGTTTCCATTCGTAGACTAATAATCAGCTTAAAAAATATACTATTTCTAATTTCAAATTCACTCCACTTTTTTCTACCTAGTGGGCATCTGCGCTACTAAGAAAACAATGTTATGTGACCTTGTATGCTATGGTAGTGGGCTGTAACCTAGGTTTTTGTGTCAATTGACTACTATTAATATAATAGGGTGAGTTCTTTCCATTGTATTAAAATGTGTCTAATAAATAATAATGAAATGTTTTAGAAATCAATCATATTGTCAGCTGCATTTATGAAATGCTATCTTGCATTGGTAAAGAAGTTGCTTTGTGTCTTAGGCCTACATTACTTAAGCCTGAGGATTTAGGCTGACTGGTTACAGCATTTTCTAAGGTGATGTTTGTGTTACAAATTTGATTTCTTTTGTCTTTCCATTTAATGTTACCCAGAATAAATTGAAAAATTCAACAGTAGTAATCAACGTTGGAAATCATCTAACGTCACCGTTGGCTTAATATTGATTAAAAATGCACATTTCAAAATTCAACGTTGACATTCAATTATTCAACTTTTGTAATTGTAGTTTATACGACATGTTTGTAATTTCAACATTTATGATTAGTGATTTTCATTGTTGTTTGGTGTTAGGCTAAACACATGTAACACCATATTCGATTGTTAAAGTCGTAAAATGTAATATGGCAGATTCTAGGAGTATGACTATAAGAAATGACACCAGTCACAGGTGATTCACAGTTGCAATTTACTGTAATTTTAAATGTCGATGTAGTAACTTTTTTATTAATATAAAGTCGTCATAGAAAACATTCTTCAAATAGAATTAAATTCAATTTATTTAACAAATTTTTGAGCAGATACTCCTTAATCATAACCAAATGTGCATGAAGTTAGTCCATTGGACCAACCCAATGTTGAAGAAGGAATACTGTGTACCTACACAAAATGAGGCCTGTTTTTACGAAAATGTATTTGTGTGTTTTACACAAAAAGTCAGCTGCATTACCTTGGGTCAAAATCTACACTTTCCTGAGGAAATTTAGTTTTGGTAGGGTAAATTATCAGCAGTTATTGCTAATTACATGTAAATGTATGGGAAATTGGACCAAAATATCAATATCTCTTACTTATATGGACATTATTTACACCATAATGACCCTGTTTTATCAAATATTTCATATGGTATTTAAAAATTCATCCTTTTTTCTTTGAAAGAGATAAATATGTACAGTTTGAGAGAACATGAAAATATGATGCATAAGTGGTCTTCTTTACTGGTCAAGTAGTAGTTTTCTATCACATTCATAATATAAACCAGTTTTGCTTTAGTGCAATATGTAGACATTTGTTTACATTTTGAATATATTACCTGTAATACCACATGTTAAACCAGATTCACCAAATTCAGTGTATTAATTTTAGTTCGATCAAAATCCATGCCCACATCTTACAAAATCCCCAAGGGCATGTGTAGGAAGCTAAGCAATAGATTATCATCAGCTAGTCAAAGATATTATGAGTTCAGTGAAGGAGAGAATGAAAGTTTAAGACTGGCTAGAGGATAAGCAGACCATGGCTTGAAAATGAACAGAATAAAAATATGATGTTTTTATTGTGTCACATATTACAATAAAGTTGGCCATATAGGACAACATATTAATGTATTTATCAATAGAACAACTGTGAAATTACAATGCATTAATCCAGTGATTTGGAAAGGTACTGTAAGATTGCAGCTTTGTAAAAATTGAGTCAATTTGAAAAGTAGCTTATAGTTAAAAATGGATGAAGCCAACAGGTGTGGTGGATCTCAGTGTGTCAATATCACATTAAGATATTCATCTGATAAAGCTTGCAAGGTTTGCAAAACTATTTGTTGACAATTTGAATGTAGCTTTGATAAATGATATTCAAAGTAGCAAATTTTATTTCTGTATTATGTGCTAGTAGTAAAGATGTATCTTCATTGTAGGAGGAAATTGTGTGATATTTGAAAGATTGTAAATGTTGCACTTATGTTTTTCCCGCATTCTACACACACAAAAATAGACACCACATTTTTTATCATATCTGCAGCATTTTCAAAATATGTTTACAAGTGGAGGATTTGTCAGGCCTAGTCTATTGTGGCTGATGTAGCTTCTCTCAGTTTTGGCATTTGAAATTAAATGTATCAGAATTTCTTAAAGTTTTTATCAGAGACTGTTGATAGCTATTGCATGTCACACAGTTTTCAACATCTATTGTAAATTGCACAAAAAAGGTCAAAACTAGTTCCACAAATGTTATTGCAAGCTATTTTCAACTATTAAATTATTCCATTTAATCCTGGTAGCATGTATAACAGGTGGAACTCTGGAAAAAGAAACTAAGATTACCAAATATATGCATATATATGATATCGATTACCAATCATGCACATAGGGTTAAGATAAAAGTGAAATTAAGCCTGATGAAAAGCATTTGCTCAAAACATTGCTGGATACAATAAATGTTTCTAATTCCATGTTTATCTTATTGCCTTTACCTCCCATTGTTCTTGTAACTCTAGTTCTTCTGTAAACACTCCTTTTTTGTCTGTTCATTTCAGAAATATGTCAATAGTATTCCAGATTTACACTCAGTATTGAACCAATCATGATTAGTATCCTTGAATTTTGTAATTTGCCAGAACAGTGTTTGTATTTCTGTACTGGAAGTCAGGCAAAAAAAAAAAAGTTTAAAATAATGGTAATTCACTCAATTTTGGGAACTAAATGCAGCACAACAAAATTACTGTAGAAATATTAAAATTTGTTTTATTTAATGATGTTTCAAATTACTATTTTTCCTCAGGTTTAGTATGAAATTAAGCCTCACAAAACTGTAAAATAACATTATTTTATTCAAACATTGTGTATTCACATAGATTTTATTTTAAATGAAAAAGGCTGATACATCCTCATTAACGGTAAATGAAAGCTGAGCAGCATGAGTGTTGTACCTCTTACAAAAGCTGCCAGAATGCATTCTTCAGTGTCATTGCCATTTCAACCCATTGAGTGTCTTTAACTAACTTGGAAGCAACTATATATATTCAATATATGTGAAGAACTGAATAGTGGCCATTGAAACTTTCTTCACTTCATCTATTCACTATATGGGTTTTTCACATAGTGAATACAAAGAATTTGTATATCAACAATGTGTTTGACACTTTACTCTCTGTGGTTAACTTATATTCAGGGTTACTGATAAGGAGTGAAATTTTATAAAACTAGTATAATCTAATAACACACATTGATCAAAGTGTAGATTGAACTGGATATACCTTGAACTATGAGACTTCAAGGTTATACAATTTTTTGAATACTGAGTGTGTTTATTATTAACCCCATATATTTATGACCATATATTAGGAATAAGGTGTGTCAATGTATAAATGTCAATATTGAACTTCACAATAAGATCATAATGGTGCTAGTAAGTAACCATGGGGTAGATTTAATATCATAATTATTACAACAAAGCAAAATCTTTTTTAACCTACTGTATTTGTGCAACCATTTTGGACCATATTACTTAGTTTCTGTTGCATTAATATAAAAGTGGAATAAATTAACAAGTTAAAAGGCATGAAATCTATTTTTATTGGATCTTGCAGATTAAGCATTAACGTGTCATGTTGATGTTGAAATATAACTGTTCAGTTTTATGAAACTAAGCCTTGAAGTAACAGGTTTTGTTTAGTTTACTTACTGGTAAAGTATATTTTATTATAATTTATAGCTTTTACAGTACATAAGATTAGTTTTTAGATTTAAATACTGAAGCTTTCTTTACTGTAAAAATTTGTGTGCTTGTTAGTGTTTGCACAAATGAGTGAAACATTGTACCTGTTTTAAAAACTAATCTTACTCAAAAATCTATAAATTGTAATAAAATAAGCCTTCAACTGTTAGAATATCATGTTGGCAATAATTTAAATTTTATGTGTTTTGTTTTTAATATTTTTGTATCCTTTAATTATACAAGTGATATGTTTCTGAAAAAGTTGTGGTTTGTCTGCCAAGCAAAATAAATTGCTTTTAGATATATAGTTGAAAATTTTTTTTAATATACATGTAGTTTTTAAACCAATGATCTTGAAATTAGCACTTATATTTTTAAAATTTAGAAGTTATTTATTTTTCTTTCAAGCCAAAAACATTTTTGTAAATATAGAAGCCTAAAAAGATGAATGCTACTCACCACACAAGACCTGGAGTTCAACATCAGTAACTTTAGAAGCATATGTAGGTCCAGAAACATATGAAACAATGCCTATATCTGGTGGTAAGAACTTATTAAAATTTATTTTTGCACATTTTTGAAATGTTAGAATATTGTATAATTTCTTTTTAAAAACAAAAATGTACTGAGATGTACAACTCATGTAGGTCTTTTTTATTTCATAAGTGGACAAGCTGGTATTGTATTTAAAAATATTTCACTCCAAATATTTTTTAAACTAAATTGTAACACTTTTTATTATAAACATAAAATAATACAACTTTAGACAAAAAATAGTGATTGTGAGTTTAATAACATTTAAAATTTGAGATAAATTTAGTGCTCTGATAATATCTTGGGTAATCTATTAGTTTATGCTTTTTTAAGCATCATGTTATGTGCATTTAATTCTATAATAAAAGAAAATAAATAAGTGAAAGACATTAAGCCCAATGTGGACACTAAATATTTTCTCTCTACAGGATCTTTATTGTCATTAAAGATTTCTGATAAAAAATAACCTTATACAGAGATTAAAACTAAAATCTATCTTGAAAGCAATCAAATATAATAAACTGGTTGGAGGTTTTTGATGACAAAAATTAAAACCTGTAGTTTTCAGAATGCATTAAATCTTCATATGTGTATTTTGCTGTTGGTATTTTTTGTTGTTATAATCCTAGAAATGTTTTCAAGTTCAGGCAGTAGATTTAGGTTAGCTCTAAAATTATAAATTATGATTTATAAGCTCACAGCTATTTTAAATGTATCTACTGACATTAATATAGCAAACAGTGAAGTAAAATGGATTAGATTGGTATTTCATCACCTACAAATGTGTCTGTCATTATCTCCTAAGATCTGTACACTTAGTATACAAGACATTTCACATATTTGCAGTTGTACACTTCCAACAATGAAACTGATAAATCTACAGAAATAAACCGAAAGGGATTAGCCATTTAGTTGAAGAATTATTCTGTCATTAATTCTCTGGAAAAATGAGATCCCCCCCCCAAAAGATATACTAAATGTTTTTCAGCATTTGAAAAGAGATTTAAGAGATATAAAGCAGTTATAATATGGTCACTTCCAAAAAATAATTACCATGCACTGACAAAAACCATATTTGCTTATGTAAGTATTGGTCTTTTATACCCCACTTGCATGCCTGTGGCAATATCTGATTTGCAAATTTCTCCATCTTTGTTGTTGTGCCCTCTACCTGGCACTGTATATAAGCACCTCATTTAGATAATGTAATCACTTTTTTTTCAACAAAGCGTTGGTCATGATTTTCTATGATAAAGTGCAATACGTTCTTCCATTGTGGATTGAAATTGCTTTGCTACTTTGTGGATCTCTGTATAATTAAACTTTCCTTTGAAAAACTAACTAAATTAGACATGATATTTGTGTATATCAATTTCTGTATTATTGTTCTTAGCATGGCAACCATGGTGTCTCTTTGTGATTTATGGGCTCACTTTCAGTTGCGGCTATCCATGTTTTTATCCATTTGGAGATGGGGTCATACAAACATTATGGGGTGTTTTCTCCTAGGGCTTCCGAATTTTCCTTTTTGTTGATCCTGATGAAATTTAGAATTAGGCTGCCAGTATTGATGGACATTTGGCATTCTTTCAACTGCAATTTCATGGGTGGTTCAGGTTTTGGTATTGAGTTTCATCTTATCATTCAATTCTTTATCTCCATTATTCTCCCTAACCCATGGTTTTTCTAGCTCTCACCTGTACAGTGAGGTGTGGATTTTTTTTCATGACTATCAGAGATACTGGTCATGAGAGTGACAGTGACAGTTGAACTTGAACCTGCTCTTTCTGGATGTTCTTCCTGTTTACTTGTTATGGTTGGGACCCAAGGAGATTGGTGGATTTTTATCTTAATTCTCTGAGATCCACAATGGTGTCCTTTTTCACCATTCATTGTCATTCTTAACCACATTAGAGATATCCAGATTTTAGAAATAATTTTACTTTTTTGCTAAATTTTATCTACAGGAATCAGGTTTCATAGTTCATGGATATAGCCTGTGGTCTAGCATCAGCATGATGTCTTCTATTGGGTTGTACAAGTTTTCACCATGTTTTAAGTCCAGGTCAACCACATTCTATCCAGCTGCAGGCTGTGAAACAGGAAGGTGTGCTCTTATTTACAGGGATGATTCAATCTCTAGGTTTGTGGGCTTTCTTTGAATCTCTGAATGTTTTGGATGAGGACAAATGCTATCCCTTCAGTATTCTCACTGCAGCTAATGGATTTAGAACTTTAACCCACCAGATTTTTCATTCTGTATCAATAATTTAGATTTTTTTGCTTTCCAACAGGCAATAGGGCCAGGTTTAGATCTCTTTCAGAGGAATATCCTCATGAGACATTTCATTGTTTACACAGTGGACCCACAAGTTCACTTTTATGGAGACCTGCATCCTCTTAGCTGTTCTCAAATTTTGGTTCTTTCTTTGCAGGGCGTATCCATCTCATATTAATCTTCTGGTTTACCATTTCTTGGGGTGATGAATTAATTTGATTGTTTTAGCCCTCACACTCTCCTGACCAAATGGATTCTCCATTGTGTGATTTTGCCACTAAATTTGCTCTCAGTATAGGCCTTCAATGCTTTTGGCCATTCATTGATTATCAAGTATAAACTGTATAAAGTCTCCATTCCCTCATCTTTAGGCTTGAGTTGATACTGATTATATGGGATTTCTCTTCTATGGTTTTTCCCCAAGTCAATTACTCAATTCTGGCTATGTTTTTGTTATCTCCTATTTGTGAGTTGTTATCATTGGAATTACTCATTCCCTTAGGTTGGGCACACATGAGGGCCCTTCAATGGCCAATATGAGACCAGTGAAACATTTGTACAAATATGCCAGGTTGTTCAGTGAGACTGTTAGATTCCAGTGTGCTGAATCTCAACTGGAGCTTGAAGAAGTACAATCCAACTCTATGTGTTTTTCTACCACTTAATTGACCAAAGATACATCTGTTCACTGATGTTTCTCTTCCATTTTTTTCATGAAAAATGTTTGATACCCCAATTTTATCATTTTCTTTCAGATAATTTTGGGATACCTGCCTTAATCTTCCTCTTCAGGATCCTAACTGGACTATCACAGTGATTCTGCATGCATTAATGTGGTTACCTTTTTCACCTTTGAGATTATCATCTTTCACTTGAAACATGTTTTATGTTGTTTGCTAGTGTTCATAGGACATTGTACAGCTATGACAGAAAGTGTTCGTACCCCAGCTTATATGGTTCCTCTGCAACCAGGATTGCACATATTTCGATGTGTGCTTAGGGTTATTGTTGAGCTGGAAGATCTAACGAAATGCAAGTTATAAATTTTGAGCATCATTCTTGATATAAGTGCCTAATATATCAACATACTCTTCTTTCTTCATAATTCCATTGACGCGGCAAAGTCTGCCTACATCAGAAGAGCTGACGAACTCCATAGCATGATCGAGCCACCTCTGTGTTTAACTGTAGGGATGGTGTTCTTTAGAAGATTTCATTCCCCCTTCATACGGAAAATATAGTGAACATCACTGTGGCCGAAAAGCTCAATTTTAGTCTCGTCTGACCAAAGAATACCCTTCCAATATGTAAATGGTTTATCTACATGCTTGCTTGCATACCTCAATCGTGCTTCTAAATGAACAGGCTTTAAATATGGAGTTCTACGAGGACAGCATGCTTTAAACCCAGAAGAGCGTAACATGTTCGTAACTGTAAAGGTACTTACTTCAACCCTTGTTTCCCTTACCAGTTTCTGTATCTCTTTATGTATTAAATGAGGGTTCCTACTAACTTCTCTGAGAACCTTCCACTTGGTTCTCTCTGGAATTTTGGTGGGGCATCCAGAACAAGGGAGGTTAGCAGTTGATCCTGTAAGCTTAAACTTGGCAATTATGCCAAGTAGATTTTGGCACATTAAGTTGTGTAGCAACACCGGAAAGAGACACACAAGACTTGTATTTTACAAGAATTCAGTTTTTTAAATCACTGGACAGTTGTTTTCTGTTTGCCATGATGACCAAGCAGATAATGACGGAGACGGAGCTAAATTGCTGGAAGTACATTTTTTGCTGGCTAAATTTCAATAATTATGAACCCAGTGTCTGGTTTTGGAATGGTTTAAAGTAGTTTATTCACTAAACTAAACGAAATTTTTACGGGAATATCAGTTTTTTACACGTTCTCAAATGTACGAACACTTTCTGCTCCTCCTATTTTTGGTTATTTGTTTATAAACAGTTTATTTGCTGTTTAATTTACATAAAGATGTAGGAAGATGTGTGTTAGAATAATATTTATAATATATTTTACCTCTATTAGCCTAATTGTGATACTTTTTAATTTATGAGCATAAACTCAAAAACTGACTCAGGGATACGTACACTTTCTGTCGTAACTGTACCATTCCAACTGTGATCTGTTCTCTCCAGACAAAATTCTTTCTACTTAAAATTGCAACAGCTAGGGAAAGAGATAAGGCTATGTCACTTAGTCATCTTCTCTCCATTTTCCATTTATTCAAACTTTTAGATCTGGACTATCTTTTATGTTACTCTGTTCAGGCAAATCAATATTGTGTGTACACTGAAGTGTTTCAAAAATCACGTCACAGGTTTATTATCCATTAGGATCCATCAGTTTCTCACAACTTATGCCCTGTCATTTTGACAAGCTTGATTTGTTAGTTGATTCACATAGCTCACTCTGGTCTTTCACTGGAAGAGCAGAGACATCTTACAGTCTCATGTTTTTGAATTTAACATATATATATTAAATATCTAGTTTTGCACATATTTACGATGTAGTACATGTAAATGTTGGAGATTTAATCCAACACAGCATACTGACTGTGTTCCTTCTTTTGGGACATTCAATGATAATATTTAAACATATTTTAACTTTTAGTGACTCATTAATATTGGACAGTTTCACAGGAAATGATGATGCTGTCCAACTTAACAGTGTTAAAAGGTGTATGTTATATATATATATATGTCCTTATTAGCTTGGTTATGTTGCCTTCTTGAGGTGATTGTACCGGACACTTTTATGTTGCACTATTTACATGATTTACGCTGTCTTTTCTTCAAAAGTGTTTTAACTACCTGCTGTGGCAATTCTACATCCCCAAGCTTAATTGTGACAGAGGTGACTTCATTTCTTTCCCTTGCTGGGATTTTATTATTTTAATTTGCATCAGAGTCAGTGGTGAGTATTATCTGGTCAGGTGTGCTTTTATAAATATGCACTAGCTACCAGAACACAAATAACTAAATTCCTAGTAGCAATGAGTTTTCTTGGTGGGGAACTATTGTTATATATCAAATATCATATACAATACTGGACTGATACTCATGAATTATCATGAGTGAAACATTAAAGAAACTTTCCCTATTGCATCTAACCCTTCAATTGAATAAATTGGGGTTGGTTTGCTTTTTCAAAGTGAGAAATGGGGTTAACCTATTGCATTGGTTTTGGAGTAACATTTCTCAGGACTCTCCAGTGTAGGTTCTACTCTCAGTTTGATCTAACAGAGCAAAAGGGTCCTTACCACTTTTATTTTCTAGTCATTAGAGTGGTAGGCAAAGGTGTGTTCTTCCTAAATGATGTTTGTGTTATTTATTTCGGTCAAGGAGAAAAGGGTGAAGCTGGTTACTCTCCTATTCTTTACCCTGGATGGTTTTCCTATATGTCTGTGCAGGAGATTCATAGTAATTCCAGTTCAGAGTTGACATTAAATAGTCTGATTTTGTGACTGTGTTCCTTCTTTTGGGACATTCAGTGATAATATTTAAACATATTTTAACTTTTAGTGACTCATTAATATTGGACAGTTTCACAGGAAATGATGCTGCTGTCCAACTTAACAGTGTTGAAAGGTGTTTAGAAGATTGTGTCACCTCACTTTCTGAAATATCTAATCAAGGCAAATGAAAACAAATTAAATGTTGTCCTTACTATCTATATAACTATTTAACACAATCTCAAACCAGTTTAAGTTAACAATGTATTGTACTAAACATTCCATAAACTTAAAACCTGATATTAATCTGCATTATTAAAATTAGTCTATTACAAAAGAATACACAAGTTAAAAGTTAATTTCAATCCACAACCTGTATCAATTATTCATTTAAGTTAATGTTTTGTATTATTTTTCTTACAGATACACGACAAGCTTTGAAATTGCTTGAGAGAGTCCAGCAACAACTACAAGATTCAGATGAAGCCAGTCTCAATACTGCTGTGGGAGAGGATCTTAATACATTGATTAATGTATTAGAGAATCCTGTCTTCAGTAGCATTCTTACTATCCAGGCAAGTGTAAATTTGTAAAACTTAATTTTTTTTTGTAGTGCCTGTACCATAAAAAAGGTAAGTTTGATTTAGGGAGTACTACTGTGTTAGCACTAGGATCCAAAAGGTCTTAGCCATGTGTCTAATTTGTCATCATTTTAATTAGCCACAAATGTGTTAATTAACCTAAATTCATTATGTTATTATAGTGGTTGTATTTATGCCAGTCATAGCAGAATTTCTGTTAATGTTAATCATCTGTTCACAGTGAAATTTTATATAATGGATACTATCGAATATAGAAAGAATTTCAATATTTATTTAGCTTGTAATTACCACAGTGCTAATTTTGATATTCAGAATATATTTTAAAATGCAGAAGTTTTTAGAGATCTGTAACATTCAGTATACCAAGTTCAAAGTGCCATAACCCAACAATCGATAGTTATTTAGTTATGACATAATCTAAGCAACTGTTGCTGTCTTTTTGGCAGTAGAACCTACCTTGATGTAGTCAAGATTTGAAAATACCAAGCTGAAAAATTATTCATGCTCAAAATATTATTAACTACTCTTCACAAAAAGAGCTATTACCTTGTAAACACTGCTGTGTAACTTTCTGTGCATGCTGCAAGCCTTGAACAGAGTTCCCTCACGTACATGTTTCAACATATATTGTGCCAGCCTATGATGTACGTATAATTAGACTATAGCCCGCATCAGCAGAAAGGTGACTATCTTCCATACACCATAATCTTCAAGTCTTCTAGCATTTGTACAGAAGCTCATTTTCTCTTTGACATTGATCACCAGAATTTTTAAACTTATTATTTTAGACTATCATTATATATTCTGTCTGTCTTTAATTTTATTGAATACATGCAAGATTGATACCATCTTTTGAACTTTTCAGTCAAGAGTTTTGATTTTTATCTTTCATTTGATTTTCTTTTACTCATGTTTATATCTTTGGGACATATGTTCCATTGCTTGTTACTAATATTTAATTCAACACATGGGTTTTTATCTGCTATTATTCACAGTTGTGATTAGACCTACTTGTTTTTGACATTTCAGTTTCATTTTGGATCATTTTACAAAAAAGAAAACTTTAAATCAGCTTTGTGGATCAACAGGATAATGCATTTAGTTCATGTTTCCATGTTTTTGAACACGCCTGGATTCCTTTTGTTACAACTTATTGACTTCTGCAGGTGCATTTTCAGTATTTATTTCCTATCTTTTCATTCTCCGTCTCACTTGTATCAAACTACGTGGGACAATTCCTCCATCTCACTCTGGGTTTTATTTACTTTTGTCCTTTTGCCCTTCCCATGTTGACAGCCATTCATCAGTTTGCCTCTTTTGTCCCTATCTTTATTTTTTTGGTTCTTGATGGATGATTTTTCTTACTCTTCAGTGGATGCTCTTTGTGGAGATGGATGATCTAGTTTGAAGTCTCAGATGCTTTATCCACATTCCAATCTATCTGTTTATTTTTTTATCTCTTTAAGTGTATTCACATTGGTCAAACATTTAGTTTTTAGACTTTCCCTTTGAGTTGGTTCTGGCCTTATCTTTTTTCTATTTGGCCTAGTGTGCTTTTGATCATCAGTTACTTCTTGAGGCCCATTTCAATACACAATAGGTGTTTGGTCTCTGTTTGGCCTTCAAATACAGCTTCTGCTGTTGTGATCTCCCTTCTCCTCCAGGAGTTGTTATATGGAGCAGCTGATTCAAATTTCTAATTCAGTCTCAATTTCCACACTGTATTTCATTTACTTAGAGGTATTTTGTATTTCATGTGCATGGCATAATCCTACTTATTTATATTTTTGAAGCTTTGAACTTGATGACAGCTACTACTACATACTGACCTTTCCTTTATTGCCATTGTTGAATTGGGGCATAGTTTTTGGAAGTCTGTTCTACTTATGCCATCATCCAATATTCAGAGGAGAGAATTTTTATCCTCTTTGTTTTTGAAGATAGTGGTTGCTCTGCAGGCTGGTCATCATTTTTTGTCTAATCTCTGATCTTCTTATCATGGTCCATTTAGAAATCTCTTCTGTTATTTCATCCATACCATGACAGGATGCTGCTTGTTCCTGGGGCCCATGTTTTTCTTGCTCTGGACTTTCCTTTATGGTCCCATAGCTACTACATTCAATTTGATCTATCATGTTTTGGAAGTTCAGGCCCTAGTGGTTGATCAACTATTTCATCTGTGTTTGAATTCTCCATCCTCTGATGTTTTTTGTGAATTTGCTTCTGCTGTGGGAATTCTGCATTATTGCATTTCTACCTTTCCTCCACTAATTTGGCCTTCAGTTACAGACTTTTTGGCTTTGGTAGAAAAAGTTGTGTGTCTGGAGTGGTCTACCTCTTTTTGAATTATTTTCCTGACCACTCCTTCCTCCCCAAAATTAGGACAGTTTTGGAAGATGATTGAAAGTTTTCTTCATTCCAAATCCCATTTCTTTGTTTCCTGTATAATTTTTCTCATCCAGACTTTTTTTTTAGTTTTTGTGTTTTTTTTTGTTATCTTACTTAAACTGCTTCTTTTTTTAGGGACTTGCCATTGTATGATTTACCTTCTTCTATCTCCTTCCATCTTACCTGGTTATGTTACACAATCCAGTAGGTTAATTTATATTCTTTTTAATGTTTTATTCTGTCTTGTTTGTCATCTTGAGGCTTCTCTTGTCTGATGACATTGTCATTTTCTGTATGTGATCTCATATTTGGGAATGCAGGTGACCCTTGGCACATTAGTACTATGATACTGACATTACAGGATGATTTCACATATCCTGGGATTTGTCTTATTCTATTCACTATTCTCTATGCTTTTTAGTGACTCTTTGATAATAAGTTGTCTATTTTCATTTTATTACAGGACTAACAATCACCTTTTAATTATTACTTTATAATCTGGAAACATTGGAACTTGCTGAGTGCTAATGTTGCTTCACAAGGAATACTTTTTTTAAAATTAAAATCTACATTTAGTTGGGAAGGGGAAGTAGGAGATTTTTTCAGCCCATTTGTTCTTACTCGGTGCCTCCTGTTGAGAAGAGGTTTTCAGCAAGCCTGCTTTTATGGTGTCTGTGTATTTTATCTCCAAGGTCATTCCACACAGAGTAATAAGAAGGAGCACTAGATGTGTCCCTGTCATTATGTCTGCTGTTTTTTGTTGCAGTAGCACGTTTCATCTTTTTTCAGTGTGGAGTCTTATTCATGATTATTACGCCTAACATCATATTCAAAACACCTATTTGGTGTTCTTTTCTCCCTCCATTTCTTCTAGAGAAGTGAAAAATATCCATTGCTTCCCCAATCTTAAGCTGCTGGAAGAGCTGAAATGGAGATTTCTTTATTGTATGGTGTGATTCAACTGGTGTGAGAACTAAGTGGATATACCTTTCATTTGGAAAGTAGGACTGGAGTATTACATGATCGTGTTGTAAAAGACACCCTACCATGTTCTTAACCAATCCCTTCTTGGTGGTCAGGATGGGTTATGGGTTTGCCCTGGGACACAGCTCTGTAATGTTTTTTTCTGCACCTGATTATTGTGTTATTTTTGTAAGTATATCTCCTATATGGAACAGCCTGCCTTTTAGCCTTAGCTACACTATTAACTTCCTGAGAGGTATGCTTTTGGTTTATTGAATAACAAATCGGTGCTATTTTACTTGTTTTCAATAGGCTGTGAATTCAGATTATAATGATGCAAAGAGGAGGAGGAAAAATAGCAGATTTAACAGAAAACAAATTTAGTAATGATTCAGTTTAGTTTTATAGACTACCATAACCACTGTAGTAAGTAACAGGCCTTTACACTCATTAGTTTTTGTCTAATTGCAACAGACAGTGAATGGCTAAAACTAGCCCAGCATTATAATATTTTGATATCTGTTTTACCTAGGCGATCTGGTATTAGTGATATTTATCTTTTGGGTAATACTCGTATATTCTTGGTAAATTAAATTTAATGGGTATGGTGTACAGTTTGCAGCAAAAGTGTAATAAATTTGCTGCTCTGTCACAAATATTCTTATATTATGAAAAGCTTTTGATGTCACTTTATGGCATGAGAGACCTTGAAAATGTCTCTTTAAAAATAAATTAATATTAAAGGGAAAAAGAATGTTAGCAGAGCACTTTTTTGACGCTATAGATTTTATAAATATTTTGAGAATTATGAAGGAGTCTCCATACTTTTGACAATAAGAGAGAATGTAGCTGTTCAGAAATTTACTGTACTAAACATTATAATGATGTAGATTTCAATCTTTAACTTTAAAACAATAATACAAAAGAAATCAGAAATACAGGTTATCAAATATTAAATTCTAAAATTAAATGCTACAAATTTTCAACAATAATCTGATCCATATCAACTTTGAGTTGGTGATTAAAAGGAAACAAGAGTGGGTGTTGAAGAATGAAAATTGGGATTATAAATTGATCTGTAATGTAGATTAAAAAACTGACATTGCACTTTGCTCCAGTGAATAAAATGGTAGACAATAATGGGTGAAAATGTTTCATTTTTGATACTTTTCCATTACCTCAGAAAGAGTCCACTATTTCCCATCTTATTATGAATGTTGTGTGCATATTATGTCCAACAGAGAAAAGTGGGGACAAATCTACTCAATACCAAATGTTTTCTGCACAGTATTAACCTCCTATAGCCCTTTTGCAACAGGCTTGGTATAATATACACAAGTTTGTCTACACACTTGCACACAATAAGTATTTGCATTATAACTTTTGATACAGCATTTGTATTTTCACAAAATTTGGTGGACATATGAAAATAGTCTTTCATTACTAGTCTCAGTGCAAAGTGGTTTCATGTTATGATTAAAAAAACTGTTTTTCATCCCTAAAATCTCAAATATTTACATAATCTATAAAACCTCCTAAATACATTCCAAATGTTTGTTATCAGTAAGACATTATATTTTGTTATTTTTTATATTTTAACTGTATGAGCTCTCTCACTTAACTAATCTTGTATCCAAAAATTAAAAAAATGAATAAAAATTATGCTTTTTTGTGCTAGAATGGCTACATATTATGATACAAATATTTAGTCTAAGCATATTAAATTTCATAATGCTATATATGAATATATGTATTTATTATTTATTATATTGACCTTCCAGTCATTCCTACCGAAGATTACTTAATTTGCATTGACGAGGTGTACATATGCTAATGTCACTTGTACAGCAATATAAAATTACCATTAGTCTTCCCTGTCTTATCTGTGTTTTAGTGGAGTATTATTTTGTTATATACAGTCATATTTATATTATTATATATTATATATATGTGTATATAGATTATTACTATTTAGAAATAAAATATTAAACTTATTTTTCTTAAAATATAGAACAATAAATCAAGAAGTAAAGCAAGCAATTATTTCTTTTCACTACATCTTTTGTACCCAGTTGTTGCCGATCATAGGTTGCTTATTCTTTTAAGTTTTTGCATGTGGAGTTTATCAAACAAAAATGTTTTACGTTTTATATATATATATATAGTTGAACAATGAAAATATCATAAATGACTACATTGATATCACAGAACTCTACTGTAATTTATTAAGCTTACTAAGATTTACTTAGATTTTATAAAGTATGAATCTTCAAGCAGACTAAAGACACAATCTACCTCATTGAAATCTGGGATCAAAAGAACATGGAAACCTTTTTATAAATTAAAATTGTGGGGAAAAAAACCCACTTGGAGGACATTCTAAGTTGTTGATTGGTTATTCACATGTTGTATGTTGAAGTAAGTGTATATAAGGTGCCATTTTAAGAAATGGAAAGAGTTGAATGAGGCCACCATGTTTGATTCAATGCATAAGCTATACCTAAGCAAAATAAAAAGATACGAGGTTCTTATTTTATAACCTGGCTTGTCAATATTAATAATTTGAGTTTTTGATTTATACAAAATTATGGCATTTGTATTTTGACATCACAAACATCTAATTTTAAACATTGCTGCATTTGACGTATAATGTGACTAACTGAAATCTATATTTAGATATGTCCTTTTAATATTTACTTTTAAATTAAGAAATTAACTAATATACAGTATTAAAGTTTGAATTATAATTTGCAGTTTGATTCCAAACTTATTGACATAAATTCATAAAATAGTAGTTTGTGAAATTTTGAATGCAAGTCAGCAAATTCAGTGACATGGCCTTTGACCTCTAATCCATTGCAAAAGAGTTAGTATAAGTAACTGTTCTGAGAACTAGGTATGTAACAAAATTGAAAAATTTTTAATTAATTAAAAAGTCATTGTAGTTTTGTATAAATTTTGGAGATACCTGTATTAATGGTTATTTTACTATATACTTTTTACAATACGAGGACATAATATATTAAATTTTACTGAAAATAATCTTGAGAAAAAAAGACATGATGGTATTACAAGTAATTAGCAAGAAGCAAGTAATTAAATGACAATGTGTTTCTCTATGTGAGTCTGAAACTAAACTTGGCATTGGGAGAGTTATATTTCTATAAATGTGGCTGTGAAATAGTTAAAATTGAGTATTATATTTACTATAATAGATTAAAGCAGGATTATCCTGTACTAAACTGTTATAAAACCAAATTGTAATTCAAGTAAAGTGTCAATATCTATTGGCTGTGTTTAGGACTCCCTCCAGGAGCTTAAGAATCAGTTACATCAACACCCATCCATTCTTCCAGGAGATTTTGATATCTCCACATCAACTGGAGAATTGATCCTTAATGTGTCTCCTGATCCCTCACCCTTACACAATTCAGACTCTTATGACTTGAATTCTGACCTAGAACAGAACTATGAATTTGATCAGGTTCCTATAGAAAAGGTGCTAGCAACAGGAAATGGAGATTACCAAGACACAACACCTGAGGTTAGTGCTTATTTTCATGCTGTTAAGTTTTTCTGGTATAAATTGGGGAAAAAAATTAGCATGATGCCAGCATGCATACATATACACAAACACACACACACGCTTTAATAATTTGTCAGTTTGTCTTTGCTTTTATAAGCTGATTTATTTTGAATATTTGTGGGATATATATTCTATTTAATACATATAAAATCAACTTTCTTTTCTTTAAGCAAAATATTTCGTTATGATTCAAGTTTTAATTGTAAATTGGGCAAGTTTATGCTATAATTCAGTCAGAGTCACATACAAAAGTTTTGGCACCCTAAACTCAATAATTCAAGAAAGTATGTGAAGTATCAGCACTTAGTGAACATTATTTTGTAATTAATGTGACTAAGATACACAGTTTTGATAGTTTAGGAAACTATTTATGGGCATCTTTCAATAGAATTTCTTTAAACCTTAATAGAACTAATTAAAACAATAATTAATTGAATGCACGCCATTGCATAGTAATTAAGTTGCAATATGAAGTCAATAACCAGAAAAAAAAAAAGTAGGTGGTAGATTTTAGAAAGAGAACTTTTTGGCAAAAAAGGAGATTAGGGTCAAGACAAAGAGTTGGGGCGACACTAGACTACAGTAAAGAAAATGAACAGTATCAAAGAAATTTACCAAAAACCAATTCCGAAGAATGATTAAGAAGAGACGTTTCAAATTAAACTGAAATGGTTGAAGTGTGCATATTCAAAGAAAAGTACATTTAAAGCAGGTAGGAAAATCATTCAAGTGGCTAAAAAAAATCCAAGATGCCAAGAATGTAATGAAAGATCGTGAATCATCTGGTGTAAGAGTGCATGAAAGAGCATTTTAAAGGCACTCGAACATGGAAGAACTGTATGCGTCTAGAGAACACTGCAAGCCATGTTTTAAAGAAAATTCATAAAACAGTAAAATTTAACAAAATTCTCTGAACTGAAAACACAAAAGTAGAGCTTTAACTCGCCATAATGAACCAAAATATGTTTGAAAAAAATGGGAAAATATTCATTGAACAACAACTTGTTGCTACAGTTAAACATGGAATTTGCTTCATTTGGTGACATTTTAGCAACTGAGGAGTGGAAGGCATTGATGTGTTAAAACATTGTGCAAAGTACAGTGGTATCATCTACTTACAGGCTGACTGACACAAAGTTTATCTTTCCACATGACTGACCTAAAGCATATAGATAACTGAACTCTTGTATTATTAAAGAAGTCAAAAAACATTCTTCAGTGGTTTTCACAATCTCTTTGGATTGACTTGTAAAAGCTGTAGCTAAGCATTAGATAAAAAAAATGCACAGGTGACAAAGATATAATTTTAATTTTTTATAATTTTATTTTAAGAGGATGTATTTTAAAAGCATTTTATGTCCAGTTTGAATGAGCTAAAGGAACTTTTTAAAATAAAAAGGGATCAGATTTCTCTAAGATGTGTAATGCACTGGTTAATGTAATAAAGGCAAGAGAAGGATATTTGAAATACTAAAACAAGGATGCTGATAGTTGTGTCTCAAACAAGTACTTTAGTGAAATAAGATTAATAAACCATAGTTTTTAAATTTCTAATCAGTGTTTATTGCATTTTTGTTATATTAAAAGTGATTAAAGTTCACTGGCTGCTTATTTTTACACTGTTACTCTTACTTGTTCCATAACAAATGTAGGGTGCCAATACTTTTGTCTGGAGCTGTATTTATGCATTATTTTTGACAAAATTATCAAGTATTTTCCATTTCTGGAATTTACTGTTTAATATGTTTCTTTCTACTTGATGTCAGAAACCAAACCTTTATTTAATGGAGATTAGCAGATTATTAGGAGACTGACCACCTGTTGAGATTGAGGAATAACTTTTGTATTTTAACTTTATTTCTTTTGATAGAAAAACCAAGGATGGTGGCTTATTTTAGTTTACTTTACCAGAAAAAGCTCATAAGGACATAAATTATTCTTTTATTTTTGCTGAATAAGTCTATATATATGAAACACAAAAATGTTTGTCTGTCTGTTATCAAAGTACTATTAGGTCACTGGGCAAAACATAATCAAACTTCTCAGGTGGCTGTTTGGAACAAGTGGCATGTTACTGGGGGCTTACAACCCTTTCACAACAGAAAATATTCCTGTCACCATTACTTTGGCCACTACCTTCTTCCTACAAAGTCACCCTGTCCAGTGTATACTGTATTTTGAGTATATACATACTGAGTTTTTAACCCTTAAACAGCAGGAATGTTGTAGGTAGCAGCATCAGTTGATAATGGCTACCATTTAAGGGTTAAAACTTAAACAAAACTTTGGTGAGGTCGTAAAAGAATATTGTAATTATATATTATAAATAAATTGTGTGAAAGCTAGTATTTGTGTGATATTTATAGTATCCCCCCTTCCCACATTTTTTTAAGTTTATAACCAGGACAAAAATGGCGACCTTAGCTTGCATTATAATGTATCTTAACGTAAGAAAATAATAAATTTGGACCTACATTTACATTTTCAAACAAAACTTTTTCAATATTTTAATACAGCTGGATCAATCACAATTGGTTCCTCCTGATTACACACTGTCTTCCATTGCAACAGACAGCTACGCAGAAGAGTTTCAGAAAACTATTTCTCAAGGTGCTCAAGGTAGAGAAGTTCTCACTATCCAACTATATAAACCTGAAGGCAGTAGTTTGGGTTTCAGTGTTGTGGGGTTGCGTAGTGAACAAAGAAAAGAATTAGGTATTTTTATTCAAGAGATCCAGAACACAGGGATTGCTGGAAGGTATGAAAGTGATTACTGGTTTCTGTTTTATCAATGGTTATATTTGACTTTCCAAAATCAGGTTCATTACTCTTTTTGATTAGGAAATACATTGTAATATTATTACATATGTCTGAATTTAAAATTTAGAAGGCACTATCATGTAGTTTCTAGTTTTTCCCTACTAACAAATTTTGGACTGTTATGAGTAATAACATTATTTTTCTCTGCAGTTAAACCTCTTGATATGGGAAGATAAAAGTGAAATGTGTCATGACTGTTAAAAGAGTTACACTCAAAATATAATCAAACTATTTTGTTATTAATGTTTAAAAATCAACATGGCATCAAACAGTGAATCAATCAAATTTTAATGCTATATAAGTTCTTATTTCAAAAAGAACTATTTGAATAAACTTTTGATCTACTCTTTTCTGTGTAACATGGCATTTGTTTACTCACGCTTTCCCATTTTATATTTTCTCATGACTTCCTTTATAATATCTTGTTTAATGTAAAATATTCATTATTCACTTAGGCATGGTGTTGTTTTGTCACCTTTGTTTAGGGAGGTATAAACCAAAAAGTTAAACCCACTTGCAATGCTTCTTTACTTCATCCACTCTTTTACAGATTGCCAATAATTCTCTCTTATGTTTGTTATTGTATCATTACAAACTGACACTAAGACAATTTTAAATCACTGAATGAAATGTATTACTACCTTGTTTTTGATAAAGGTTTTTAGTTATTTTGCTTACAGATTGAAAGTTATTATTACCAAGCTCAGATCAAATAGATAAGGAAATTTTTTTTCAGGCTAGTTGAATTATAATAGTTATTGGGCATTGTTTTTCTTTTTTGTGTGTGTTATTATTTTGTGTTCTGTAGTGCATATTTGAAATTCATAGAAGTTATTTGGTGTACTAATAAT
The DNA here is from genome assembly GCA_011833715.1 of Carcinoscorpius rotundicauda. Taxonomy (NCBI): domain Eukaryota; kingdom Metazoa; phylum Arthropoda; class Merostomata; order Xiphosura; family Limulidae; genus Carcinoscorpius; species Carcinoscorpius rotundicauda. Next base: position 50,022,327 of record CM022399.1, on the reverse strand, counting down.
GCCATTTTAAAAATAAAAATAGCCTTAAGTTTAATCTTTGTCAGCAGTTGAGGAACATGCTAATGCTATACAAGAAAAGTCTCTATTCACCATCCCAGTGAATGAAAACTGGGTGTGGTGAGGCTCCTTAGATTCATTAGTAAAATGTGGAGAGCATTGGGGAGTCTTGAGGAACAATACTCTGGGAATCATTACAACAGGTGAACCAAGTTCTCTAAATTGTTAAAAGCTAATCCACCCCAATTTATTCAATTTATTGATTGTCAGGGACAGGTGAAATCCCCTTTCGCTTTACTTGTTATTTTTCATGAGTGGTAGTCTGTGATGATAGGTTAATACCATCTGGTCTGGTCGGAACTTGTACAGTCTTATGGAACACCTCAGTTATACAAAGCGTGTTGTAATCATTAGTAAGAATAATCAGATTGGTTGTTAGTGTGGAAGTGGAGTGAGAAAAGCACATCTGTCTGGGCAATAATTGTTACAAAATGGGATCAAGCGAAAGTAAGATGTAAGAACTCTGGAAAATAAAGAGATAAGACTGTGACAAAAAAGTACCCCTCTTCTTTATAATCCAGCAGATGGTACATACCACCATAAGGCAGAGAAAAACACCAAGAAGAAACTCTCTAAACATATAAGGAACATGAGAGAAAAGCCTTTTGAGAAGTCTGAATAACAACCTATGAACAAAGTATTGCACTGGATGAGTGAAATGGCCAGTTAAAAACAAGAATACTGAATCTGATGAGATGTAACTTAGAAGATACTTAACTTGTAAAGACCCAAATATGCAAAATAGATATTTATAAATGCACCTTTAAAGAAATGGAAATCAAAGAAAACTAAAGGATCCCAGTGAATACATAGTTAAAATGATTACCACAAAAGAAGATAAAGTGGGTCACAACACTTCCAGACCTGACAGGCTAAAACAGATTATCAGATGACAGTTGATTGCAGTGGTGAGAAATAGATGATAAAAGAATTGTAGAGATGAATGTATCAGGATATAGCAGAATCTAAGTGATGAAAGTTTAACAAACATGTAAACAACTACTACTTATGATATGAACATGTCATCAGCCAAAAAATTCACATCTAGCAGGAGGCAAAACAATAGACAAAAGAGGGTACAAAGTCTATCTATCCCATAACATACAGTTAAACTCCCAGCCTGAACCAGAAAAGTTAGAATGGAGGAGAAACTAAATAGTCCCCCTACTCTGGAAACAAGAAAAAAGTGTGTGTTTCATAGCAAAGCTACATCGGGTTATCTGCTCTATCCATTATACTTGTGTTTTTCAAACTGTGAATGTCATATTTTATTGTTGTAGAGTTATAAACAGTATACCATTTACATTCAGGAATTGGTGGTGTGCTAAAGCATAAAATAAATACCTCATGTATAATATTTTAAATTGTTAGAATATTGTTTAAGTCAAATTGTGTTTAGTGTATCTGTATATATATGTATGGTGGCTACAAGTTATCAGCCCCTGTGTTTCACCATCACTTCTGAACCATATATAGTTGAGAAAAGTAACAGCAGATCATTTAACTTATCATTGTTTTACTCGTGAACACCAACTTTTTAACTTTAATGGCACTTTGGATCCATGTACTTGAAATAATTCATTTGTTCACATCTTAACACATCAACAATAAAGGTGTTCGGTAAGCTTTATTATCATGCAGTGATGAAAGCAACCTCAATACTTGAGTAGTGAGTTTCAAATACAATGCTGCCAGTGACTCAGCGGTATGTCTGCGGACTTACACGTTAAAATCCGGGTTTCGATACCCGTGGTGGGCAGAGCACAGATAGCCCATTGTGTAGCTTTGTGCTTAATTCTAAACAACATTTCAAATACACATGATATGGAACAAATATTTTGAACTTATTTTGTATTTTGTGGATATGAAACTAATATGATAATGTTATACAAATATTATATTTTATAATATCTGTTTTTTTATGTCTACAGAAATTACTGTTATTTCTTCAGCTTTTATGTTGAATAGTATTTCCACTTTCACATCACCACATAAATAAATTTTGACCTTTCCTTGTTTATTTTTTTCTTTTGTGAATATACTAAGCTATCATATTAAATATATATTCAAAATTTTACTAACATATTTCTCCTTTGTCAGGTACTGACTATAAGAGTTTTTACATTTCAGTATAATGTTCTTTTTGTAATAATGGCTTATCTATTCCATTTTAGTTGGCACTCAGCATACAGTTGTCAAATCTTTCAAAAGACTGTGTTAAAATGTATTTTCAATTACTTAAATACAGAAATATTATTGAACTTTGTTTTTTAGTAAGATTTATATACTATTAATAACCTTTCATATTATGTCGAGTAATAAAAACGTTCCCAAGATTTACAGTTTCTGGTTCATTTATAATTCATATTTTTCTGCTGTAATGCTGAAAAAATTAGGATAGAAAGGTATGTTTTAATATTTTTTTATATTTATGGAGAATTTTGAATTTATAAGCATTGTCTCAAAATACTAATATAGTAATGTTTAAAGTATTTATATATTAAAATAGTTTTTAAAATATTTTGATCTGTAAAAAGTAAAAAATTAACAATTAAAAATATACTTTTGATTTTTAAAATTATTTATTTAATATAATTATCATATAGTATGTGTAGAATGTAGTTTAGCCTCTGAGAATAGTTGATTGTTGAGAAAAGATGACTTTAATCTAGTAATGAACTTCTCAGAACTTTTTAAATACAAATTGTCATTTATGTTGTCCTTTCCATTCATTTGGGTTGTTGACCATATTTTTTCAATTAAAAACAAAATTGAGGAATACTGGAATAAAATAAACAAAGGTAGAAATACAGTAATTGAGTACAGTAAAATTATGTTAAAATACTTAAGAGTATTTTATTATCAGTATCATTCTTATTTAGGTAAAATTTAGCATAACGTTAAAATTATACAAAGTTCTTTTTGTATAGAGATATTTACCTTTTGTGATTATTTTGAAGCTTTTACATTCCTCATTTTCTTTGCTCATTGTCTTGTGTTTGTTAGAATATGTGAAAGAGAAATGAAATTGGTTGTAACCTTTAAGACATTTATTATACTTATGTCTTGAGTGATTTGTGTTAGTGAAATATATTTAAAATATTTTCGTATACTTGTGAAATTCTGTAACATAAGTGTCAGTTTGAATAGTGAATTGTCTCAAGTGATGGCTTTAACTTAGGAATGAGGGCGATTTATTTTATAGCTAGGCCTTTTGCATCATAAATGTAGTTACAATCTTAAAATAATTTGAATGGATGACCATGTCAAACTCACCTAGTACCTGTTCCTCTATAGTTGACCTATTTGGTGTTTTTAAATTTGTAAATTTCTCTTGCTTGTGCCTCTGGTTATCTTATGATTGATCCATTATAAATTTGTGACAAGATAAATTGATAAATCAGCTATAATCTCTCTCTCTCTTTTTTTTTTTAATGGGTTAAATCCTTATATCCAAAGAGTTACTGCAAATGGTATTTTGGTTTGAAAATATGCCTTTACTCTATACACAAATACATACTGTGAAGTAAGGAACAGAGATGTTTAACCATGCATAGTAAAATTATTAAATTTGCATAATTTAATTTTTAGTAAATTTTATTTTTTTCAGATAGTTAAAGGTTAGTATTCACCAAATATATATATATATATATCTGTATGGGAAAAAACGGTCTGACATAATAATCTCTTAATGTTATCAAACTTTTTTTTGTACAAAAATTTGTAATTATATAAGAATTTATAAGCATGATGAATTATGATATTAATTAAGTTTTTTTTTTAAAATAATGTGTAGTTTGTGAAGTTAAGAATACAAATAATTTAATGTCTTTGTATGGTACACTTTACAGGCAAAGTAATCATCACACTTATTAACCACCATATCGAAATGTTCAAGTTTATGATTTTGGTGATGTTCAGTAGTGAATTTGAATACCTGGTATACAGTGGTGAATGAACACAATCAGCATTATTTATCTGTATATCATTAGTAATATAATGATCTTTAAACACAATGAGCATTCCTTCAGGTTTGTTTTTCAAAGAAGAAACTAATTCAGAGCTCAAATTTACACATTCGTTTGATTTTCAATATTGCTATTGAGTAAAATTCACATATTTCAGAAATACAGATTTTGAAATATACAATCCATTGAATTATTAATAACACAATAGTTCTGCACAACAAATCTTACTATCCAACTATATATCTTGTATTTCATAAGAGAATTTAAGACTCTTCCTCCAAATGAGTGTATTCACTATTAGTATAGTCATTCAGAAAACCAACTGAAAAAAGCCTGTAAATACGTGATTCAAGTCCATATATTTGGAACCATAGGCTTCAGTCAGTATCCTTTTATATGTATTATATAAAGACAATAAAGCCCTGGACATTTTCTTGGTGATCTAATTTCTCAGTATTGTACCAGAATTAGTAAATTCTTTTTCTTTGATTTCAATACACATGTTCATAATTTAGTTTTTAAGATATTGATATAATCTTGACCACATTTGGTAAGTTTAATTGAATAACTAAAAAATTTACCCACTTAAGCATTTTTTACCCAAAATAATTATAGATTTAGTAACAAAAATATTATTATATCTACAAAAGTTTTAAAAAATGTAAACACTTTGACTTTTTTGTATTTAGAAACTAATAATCCAAGATAAAATTATTGAAAAAACTAAAGCTATTCCACACATACTTGAGTTTAATATTACTAAAGATCTCTCCTGTTAGGTTGTTTAAACATTAATTGTAAAATCTGCTGGATTTTGAAAAGTAAACTTAAGTTTACTGTTCACTAGGTGTACTGAACTTTAAAGTAAGAGTTAGATTTTCCTTTCTGTTTCACTCAACACAGTTTGAATAATTAAACATTACAACATTTGGGTGTTCTACAAATGGAGTATTAGCTTGATATTTTCTTAATCTAATTAAGTGACTTATTTTATTGTACAAGAATCTAAGTATAATGTTAGCATAGACTGATTTTTTGGAAACCTCAGATAAATATTTTTTTTCCTATTATGAAGAAGAGCTCACTGATCTCTTTCTTATTGAAACTAATCAAGACTTAGAAAAACTACTGTTGTGTAATATGACTGTGGAAAGGAAAACACATTTCAAGCAACTCTTTGTTGTTTCTTTTATTTTAAGTCCAAGAAAATACTGTTGCAGTGATAAAAAAAAATTAAATTTATATTTTTTTTCTGGGAAATACTATTTTTTTGTTATTGCTTTTCTTCTGATGTTCATTTGTAAAATTAAGTTTTAAAAAATTCATGGGGAATCCTGAAAGAAATATAAGTAAGAATTTTTAATATTCCCATAGACTTCAAAACCTTGTGAACCATTATTTGAGTCAGTTAAACATTCCTGTTTGCTGTGTGTGTGTGTAGTTCAGTGGCTAAGATTAAACCCATAATTTGTAATACTTATGTGCAGGTTTTAAAATTATCTGTTTTGAAGATTTTTCTGCAAGATATTGTTTATTTTGTTGGAAAGGTAATAGGCATAAGAAATGTTTTAGTACACATATTTCTTGTTAGTGGTACAAATAGTATTTTACCAGAAAAGTCTTCTTAATAACTGAATATAAATAGATTAATCTATGAAAATTAGTGGAATTATATGTGCATTAGTAAATGTATTATCTTATTTTGAGATATATCAATACCTCTCATTCATTAAAACTACACATGTCAGATGGAGAGATGTCAATTTTTCAATAATTGAGTTGTTCAGGGCATGTATGCTGTTACTAAAACAATATGCATTGAAGTTATGAATATATCAATTTGAATTGTCAAGTAGATCAGTAAATTTTGAGTTGTATAGTATTCCCATGTGCCTTTTTGTGTACTTTATCTTGTTAAGTTTAGAATCATCTGCACTTAAGCTGTAATGTACTTTGATTAAATTTGGCAAAATTATATTCACTTGTAAGTTTTATATGTAGATCAGATTTGATGTACTAAAAGGTGCCTTCTCAATCGTGTCAGAACCATTTTTTTGTGATTTGTGTTACACAAGGACAGTGCAAGTGTATTACAGCTGGAAGAGGTACATTTGTTGTAGTGCACATGATGTAAGTTTAGTAGTTTCAAAACGATGTGTCTTTGAATCTGTAAAATCATTTATGGGAATATATGGTTTTGACTTGAAAGTGATAATGTGGTAAAGGGCACTGTGTATGAAATTGTTTTTATAGTAACTTTTATTACAAAAATATTTGTAATTGTTGGTTAAGAAGATTTCTGTCTTTACTGCTATTATTCTTTTATTTAGGTAAGGACCCAACACAATTTACTTGTTTGTTTGTTGTTTTTTTTAAACCAGAGATGGACGTCTGCAAGTGGGAGATCAGATCCTGGCCATTGATGGTCAGCCTTTGGACAGCAATATTTCACATCAGCAAGCCATATGTATTTTGCAACAAGCCCGAGGATTAGTAGAGCTTGTTATTGCACGTGGGGGAATTCCAGAAAGTGATCAACTTAAAGAGGTGACACTTGAACGATCACCTTCAGGTGTAAGTGACAGCTCCAAAGGCTCTGACATGGTGGTAGGTGTAAGTTTATCTCCTTAATTACTCTTTTGTTACTATGTTTAGGTTGGAATGTTCTGTTAACAGTAAACATTATTTTTTGTTTTATTTGATTAACGGCCTTTGATGATTATTATGAGTTTTATACATGGTAGAACATTAGCAGTATATGTTTAGTATGTAAACTCTATATCTATTTTATTATTGATATATTTGAAAAGTAACCTTTTCGGGGTGTGAAACTAACATATGCCTGGTGTTAAATGCTTCTAAAAATCACTCATGGAGTGTAAAAATTTAAAAGGATGTGCCTTCTTGGCATGAACAATATCATGACATTCTGGCCAGTATAGAGGGAAGTGTACTTTAAATGCAAATCAATATTTTAGAGTTCCCATTTTGAATTTATGGTTTTGAGGCCATGAATAAATGAAAATGCAGGATTTCTTTTGCTTATATTGTCTATTAACTTCTGGATCATTTGGTTTATTTTTTGCTAAGTTTCCAAGCAAAATATTACCTGGCCAGGTTTTGAATACACACTGAGCATTTTCAGAAAGGTAATGCCATTTACAGGCGAGTGCTGTGTTGAATAACTTACCCTGGTCAATAATGATTACTGAAATAAGATATGTGTGTGAGTCTATAATATAGGTAAGTAGAAGTTTATGCATGTCATTTTACAAACTAGCTAAATCTCTGTATATGTTTACATGCATACCTATACCTAGAGCTTGGCATAAATTAGTAACAGTAAAATGATGCAGATTATCATTTGCCAATCAGAAGGCCTGAATTAAAAATTACAAATACAGTTACTATGTGATGCTTTTGTTTAATACAATAATAGTATGTTTTCCTCTTATCATGTACTTCTTTTGGCTTATGTATGGTTCAAGCACTAGACTTAGCCCTTGATCTAAAATGAATCATATGGTATTCACAAACAGTTTTGACTTGATATTTGTGTTCTTGACTTCTTATAGTCAAATTTAGATTTATCAGTGCCTAGGCTTTAAAGATGTGATAGCATTTGTACAACACAGAGAAGTCCCTTGACAAAACAATAGAAAGAACAATGTGAAGGAAAGAGAGGAAATAAAGTAAAACAAGTGCACAGAAAAGTCACAGTGGTTGTAATAGATATGAACTTTGTTAAACACACTTCTCTTCACATTATAGCTTTATTTCAATGAAAGTTTCTCTTCTCTGCCCATCTAAGCATTGGTATGAATCTTACCTCACTTGCTCCAGCTTTTATACCCCACTCTATTGTCTAAAGCAAGTTAAATCTTGTGATTCTCTTCACTTAAGTCAATGCACCCTCTATCCCAGATCCTTATATAAGTTTCCTTTTATTACTCCTTGCTTATTTTTCTTGATTGACAGAACATTACCATGGCAGATTTAAATGCTTGATGCAAATTTCTCGTCAATGTTGATTTACTTTAGCTATACCCATGTTCTTTTTGTTTAAATCTGTCTTTTTTGGTCTTGCATTTTTTGTCTGTTTTCTTTATTCCACAGATCAAAACAAAAGTAATATTGGATGCTTTGGATATGAATTTGCACAATTACTTGTCTGACAATGATACTCTTAGTGCTCCTACTTTGTTATCTCTGGAGTCTAGAGTTACCTGAGCATCAAAAAAGCTCTCTTTTTGCAGAGGATGTCCAATCCTTCATTTGCAGGGAGTTGAATTTGGCATCAGGTCTGATGTTTCTTCTTTTGTGAGCTCAAAAGCTAAGCTTGTTGGGGAGAGGAAGCAGACTGGTACAAATTTGAACAGCTAATCACAACCTTTGGATGAATATTCTGCCTCGTGCACAGTTTTTTTTATTTGTTGCAGCTAGTACATCAAGTCTGTAGTACTTTGTGTATTTCTCTTGTAGCTCCCCTTGGTGTGGATTTCTGTATGTGGTGAGGGGACCTCCCAGGGAAGGTTCTGTTCTGCCTGGTTACCTTCTCTGGGATCTAAACATCCACCCACGTGTTAGACCTCCTCCGACTAAGGACAGTAAAGAAAAAAGATATGGTCATAAACAGAAGGGTTCTCCAGCCACTTCACCTACCTGTTCTTAAAAATGGCCACCTTGCTACAATGGAACTGTCGAGGTTTACATTCTAATCTGGATGATATCAAAACACTGATTGCTTCCTACTATCCTGTTTGTCTTTTCTTACAAGAAACATTTTTCAAACCTGCTGATACAGTCTCCATTCGGCAGTTTTCTCTGTACAGAAATGAGAGGCTGTGTGATGGTCAAGTGCATGGAGCAGTGGTACTATTGGTTGATCAGCATGTGCCCATCCTGTCACTCAACACTCCCTTGGAGGTTGTACCCATCCGTGTTTCCTTCTGTCATACCATCACTGTTTGTTCTCTGTACCTGTCCCCTGGAGATACAAATGACCTATCAGACCTTGATGCTCTCATTGAACAGTTGCTGTCTCCATTTCTAATCCTAGGGGATTTTAATGGACATCATCCCCTCTGGGGAAGTGCTGTTATTGATGGGAGGGGTCGATCTGTAGAGCATATGCTCTCTGATCACAATCTTTCTATTTTCAATACTGGTTCTTCCACTTACTTTCATACACCTAGTCAGTCCTTTATTGCTATTGATCTCTCGGTTTGCTCACCATCATTATTCTCCCATTTTTCATGGAGGGTTGACAGCATTCCACTAGGCAGTGATCATTTTCCTATCCTTTTGAGAGAGACTGGCCGTGGTTGATCCCACCCTATTTGTGTGCCCCGGTGGAAGCTAGATCAGGCAGACTGGTCCACTTTCACTGCTCTCACAGGATTTGATCCTGCCATCGTAAATCAGCCATCAATGGACGACTGTGTAGCAGCGGTAACTGGCTCTATTATACAAGCAGCTGCTTAGTGTATTCCTAAAACCTCAACACATTTTCCACGATATCCTCGTCCATGGTGGAATCCTGCTTGCCACTTAGCATGGAAAGTTCAAAAACGGGCCTGGGATACTTTTCGAAGATATCCCACACTTTCAAACCATGTTGCTTTCCAATGGGCCCGTGCACATGCTAGATGGATAAGACGTCAAAGCCAGAAGGAATCTTGGATTAAGTTTACAACTAGCATATCTTCTACCACCAGTTCCAAGATCATATGGGACAGGATTTGAAAGGTTAATGGGCACTACAATTTTGTCCCCCTCTCTATCTTACTCTCTGATGGTCAAGAGGTGGCTGATATCCGGAGCATCACTGATACTGTAGGTGAAAGCTTTTTCTGGGTATCTAACACTTCTGCTTGTTCCTCCACCTTCTTGGCCATCAAGACTTGGGCAGAGCGATCACCTCTTTCCTTTCGAACTGACTGTTTCCTTGACTATAATTGTCTCTTTACCCTGGTGGAACTGAAAATGGCCCTTCATCGGTCTGCCAGTACATCTGTTGGACCTGATGATGTTCATTATGACATGCTGCACCATCTATCTCTGCTTCTCTTGATGTCCTTCTGATTGTCTTTAACCAGATCTGGCAGAAGAATGTTTTTCCTGATGCCTGGTGCTGGACTATTAATTTATCTTTCTCTAAGCCAGGGAAAGATCCCAAACTACCGTCCAATTGCTTTGACGAGCTGTCTCTGCAAGACCTTAGAAAGGATGGTTAATGCTTGTCTTGTTTGGTTCTTCAAATCAAACAACCTCCTCTTGTCCACCCAGTGTTGGTTCCGACGACAGCACTCCACCACAGACCACCTAATTTGTCTTGAAACATCTATCAGAGAAGCCTTTCTCAAACACCAACATCTTGTATCAGTGTTCTTTGACATATAGAAGGCTTGCGACACAACATGGAGGTATGGCGTTTTGCGAGACCTCCGTACATATTGGTTACGTGGCCATTTACCCATGTTTATTACAAAATTTTTAATGGACAGGAGATTCCAAGTTCGTGTGGGTTTGACACTTTCCCGTTCTTTTGTACAGGAACTTGGAGTCCCTTGAGGCTGTGTTTTGAGTGTCACACTTTTCAGTATAAAGATAAATGCCATTACTGAACAACTGCCTCTCACTGTTGTGAATGGGCTGTATGTCGACAACTTTCACATCTCATGTCAGTCGTCAAACATGTGATATATTGTGCGGCAACTACAAACTGCCCTCAATCATGTACTGAAGTGGACTCTGGCAAACAGCTTTAATTTCTCTCTCTCTAAAACCGTATGCATGCACTTGTGCCGTCATCGGGGTATTCATCCTGATCCTGAACTTCATATCAGTGAAGTTTTGCTGCCAGTGGTCCCAGAGATCAAGTTCTTGAGGCTTATCGTTGATCATAAACTGACCTTTATACTATGCTTAAAGCAACTTCGGTTCAAATGCACAAGAGCACTGAACATCCTCCGTGTCCTCTCTTTTACCAGTTGGGGAGCAGGTCGATGTTCAAAGTTAAAGGTATATTGTGCTCTTATTTGATCAAAACTCGACTATGGATCAATGGTCTATGGCTCTTCCAGACCCTCAGCCTTAAAAATGCTGGACCCTATTCATCACCAAGGACCTCAAATCTGCACTGGTGCTTTCCATACCTCTCCACTTCAAAGCTTATATGTTGAATCTCATGAACCTTCTCTGTATCTTCGACGTTTGCAACTATCTCTACAGTATACTTCGAAACTTTGTTCCTTACCAAAGCATCCCACCTGGGAATGTGTTTTCCTTCCTCGGTGGGCAGTACTTTTTCAGAACAGACGATCTGTCATTGCTTTGTTTGGCCTTCACATCTGGGTGCAATTGGATGAATTGGGTCTGTTCTTGGATAACACCTAAAAAATGCAGATACTCCAGATTGGAAGTACCGTCTTTTATTCAATGAATATTTTTCGAACAGTCATTCAGTTTCCATTTATACAGATAGTTCCAAATCAGGTAATACAATGGGCTCTGCTATGATTTGCTGTGGTTCAGTAGTTGCATGCAGAATCCCCTCTACAGTTTCTGTGTTCACTGCTGAACTGTATGCCATATCTCTTGCCCTGGATCATATTGCAGCTGAGCAGTACTCCAACTGCACTATTTATACTGATTCGCTTAATTCTATACTGGCCTTGGAAGCGCTACACGTTGGCTCACATCCTGTGCTCACTGATATTCAAAACCGACTGGCCCATTTCTCATTAACAGCTACTTCAATCCAGTTTTTCTGGATACCAGGCCATGTTGGTATTCGTGGGAACGAGCTTGCAGACATGGCAGCTAAATCTATTTGCTCCAGCACTATCACCTCTGTGTCTATTCCGTACATGGACTATGGTCTTGTCTTCAAGGTTCGGCTCCGTGCAAGCTGGCAGTCCACTTGGAGTGAGCAACACAACAACAAGCTTTTTCAAATCAAACCCTGTATTGGACTTTGGCCATCTAGCTTCCATAAAGTTCAGAAGGAGGAAGTTGTTCTCACTAGGCTATGTATTAGTTACAGTTTTTTAACTCATCGTTTTCTTTTATCTGGAACTGATGCACCAATGTGTAATTTGTGTGACACTTAAATCACTATCAGCCATGTTTTACTTTCTTGCCATCGTTACAATTCTCAACAATGGCAATATTTTAAACATATTTTTTCCCAGGGTCTATCTGTAACATAAGACAGTGTTATTGGTGATGGTGACACTGTCCACCTTGATAACGTTTTTAATTTTTTAATGGCCATTAATCTTTTTAATCTCATTTAAGTGTTGCATATTTATTCATTAACCTTTTTAATTGTGGTTCCTTTTTTACAGTTTTAATCTTTCTCATTCAATTTGACATTGGACAATGGCCAGAACATTAAATAACTCGACACCAGGACTGGAAAGGCCAACTTTAGGTGACTAACGCTACTGTTTGAACTACTCGTTAGTCATCCTGGCGAGTTGTTATTACACTTTTGCTGCATATCATTCCACATTTTTACTAGCTTACCTTTTAGTACTGGTCATAATGACTCATAACCCAGAACCAGGACTGGAAAGACCAGCTTAAGATGACTGACGGTGGTTTTTATACTTACCTGTTAGTCTTCCTGGTGGGTTATGATTATTACCATTCTGCTTCAGGTATTCCTTTACAACTTTGTAGACTGGATGTCAACATTTGTTTTTATGCCATTTTCTGTTTTAATTACTGTTTTGTTTTTACCTTCATTTACTTTTACAAATTTTACTCCATTTTCTTTATACTGGACATTTGGCTACTTATTATTACAATTTTGTTATGTGTCTTTTAAAACTTCTATTCTTTTACATTTTGATAATAGCTGCTATGATACATAACCCAGAACCAGGACTGGAAAGGCCAACTTCAGGTGACTGACAGTGGTTCTTGAACTTATCTGTTTGTCTTACTGGTGGATTATGATCATTACCATTTTGCTAGAGTAAATACTTTACAACTTTGAAGACTGGATGTCAACATTGGTTTCTATGTCATTTTCTGTTTTAATTGCTGTTTTGTTTTTACCTTCATTTACTTTTACAAATTTTACTCCATTTACTTGACTTTTATCTTTTTACTGGACATTTGGCTACTCATTATTACGATTTTTGGAATGTGTCTTTTAAAACTTCTATTCTTTTACATTTTGATAATAGCTGCTATGACACATAACCTGGAACCAGGACTGGAAAGGCCAACTTCAGGTGACTGATGGTGGTTCTTGAACTTATCTGTTAGTCTTCCTGGCGGGTTATGATCATTACCATTTTGTTAGAGTAAATACCTTACAATTTTTTATACTCTGCTTTCTCTCTTAACGTTGTAGACTAGGTGTCAACATTGGTTTTATACTTTTTTGTTTTACCTTCATTTCCTTTTATGTCTTTTACTACATTTACTTTATTTTTACCTTTTTTCCGAATGTTTGGTGCAGATAGTCTCACTGCTTTGTGCCATAAAACACTAAATCAATCAATCAAACTCTTGTAGCTTATGACTTCTTTATTGGTGGAATATCATATTAACTCATTACCTGGTTTTTAGGTGCTACCATGCTTTATATTTCCCATTTACTGGATAAGGAAGTCTCGACTTTTCACTGCTTGGGGAACCCAAATTAAATTAACTATTTCTTTAGTAAGGCTATCAGATTTTGCTTTCTCCTTGGTCTTTTGGGTGGTTTATTACGAGGATTTTTTTGAAAAACGTGCCATTTTTCTAGGAATTTGATTTCCTTCCTTTGTCTTTAGCCTGTATAGATTTTAAAGAAGCTCCTTTCTCAGACATTTTATTTTTACTGGTTTTCCAGATTCAAAGGAACCTCAAGAGGTTGTCAACCACCTCTACTCTTCCCTTTTGACACTAACTTCTTACTCTTTTCTGGTCTTCATATGGACATTTTTATGCATTTCTTATTTTTTGTAATATTAAAGAAGCTGGATGATTGGTGACTTGTTCTCAACCTTTCTTTTTGTAATCGTTATCTCCATTTTGTACATAAGAAAGACTTTGGTTTTGCATCTGTCCCATAATTCTTTTGATAGATTATCAGATTTCTTTCGTGTCATCTTCAGTTACAGGGTATTCATATTCAGTAATCTGCTAATTTGGGCAATCTCAAAAAGTGAATGGGAAGTAATAATAGGGACACATTTATGTAGGTGGAGAGAATCACAAGATTTAACTTGCTTTGGGTGATATAGTGGGATATAAATGCTGGAGCAAGTGAGGTAAGATTTATACCAATGCTTAGATGGAAAGGAAACAGGAACTTTCATTGGGATAGAGCTATGAGAAGAGGTAGATATTATTGGAATATTATTTGGGATTTGAACATTTTGATACAAAACATCCAGTTTTGTTACCTAAATATTTTGATGACTACATGAGTGGTTAGTTAATTTTGTGCTCTTCTTTTAACTGGTTGGACAGTTAAACATTGAATGTGGTGTATTAAAACCACTACTCCAGCTGAACTTGAAAATATTCATTAAATTTGGTTTCTGATAATAAATATAAGAAAATATGTCCAGTAATTGCTCATTCAATGCTATAACTATTGTAGTTAAGGCAAAAGTTACTGTATGTTGACAAAAACTTTGTGCAGTTATGATCAAAGATGTATATATATTTGTATATACATGACATTAAAAGACACGTAGGTTCAAGAATGATAGAGATGAAATAAAATCCCTATAATCTCAGCGATTTCGCAAAGTCCGCCTATGTGTGTGTATATGTATATGTATTAACGTAAAACAGAAAAACTAAACACTTGAACATTATAGTTTCTCATAAGCATAGAGGTCAAGGTAAAATACACTGAAATAAAGTAAAATTCAGTTTGCACCTCATATTTAAAGTTTAGTTTACTGTAGTATAATTTGCAGACCAGGAAAACAAAACAACAAACATGAATAGTTAGTTATTCTATGTTTGTCTTCTAGATTCCATTTATAGCCTTCATACTGTATTTATTAAAATAATTTAATATATTTAGTGAATAAAGGTTAATTTATTGTTTTGTTATTGTTCTCAGCTGGAACTGTTTTATTTTTTGGGGGGAGAGGTGTATTGTAGCCATTTCAACATATAATTCTAAAACTGATAAGTGTGAAAATTGCTTGATATGCTGGTTGAAATATAAGTTTTTTTTCACAGTAGTATTTTAAAAACATTAAGGTAGTTCAAATAATCTTAATATTTTAGAATTAAGTATTAAATTAGTGAATTATACAGCTTGTGTAATTTGAATGGACTTTATATGTAAATATTCTTTGTCATATTTCTTAAAATACAAAAATTAATAACATTTGTTTATAATTCATCAGCCCAATTTAAAATTTAAGCATATTACCTAACTCGTGCATCAGTACTAGTGTGAAGTTCAAATGGAGAAAGTACACTAGAAAAAAATGTTTTTGTGTATGTGTATTAACAGATTTAAAAGTCTGTAGTTAATGAACTGTGAAAGATAAGAATTTTTTAAAGTTTATTATTGTTTTCTTTAACAGAAACATCAGTTGAAATATATAAACTTAATCATGAGATTTATGATAATATATATGCCTGTATACCCGTATTTTACCATTGTAAACTTAGTTGTTATCAATAGCACAGTTTATTTAACTTTAAGGTAATATTTTAAGAGGTACTGTAACAGAATTGTAAAATCATAACATGATAAAATTATAATTTGCTGTGTCAAGTTTTAACAGTCAATAATATTTGTAAGTACCTTGTGAAGATATAATTTGGATTTGAAGAGCTCAAACACGTTGCTTGAACTTTTTTAGGATTATACTCCATATTTTTTAATAAAACTAAGATTACCTCTTTTCTAAGCTTTCAAATGTTTTCAGTTAAACACAGAATGGGCTCAGGTGGAATCTATCAATTTGGTGAATGATGGGTCAGGTCTAGGATTTGGAATTGTCGGGGGTCGCAACACAGGTGTTGTTGTGAAGACCATTCTTCCTGGAGGCGTAGCTGATCGGGTTGGTAGCTTCCTTCCTTTATTTTTTCATTATATTTCACTGAATGTGCCATTACATTTTTAATAAAAAAGAAACAAATAAATTGGAATTTTACATAATTGTTTGTTTTTAGTTTTAGTCAGTTGTACCACCAGATGCATGCACATACATAGGAAGAAAGTGTGTTTTATAGATACATAAACATTCAAAAGGAATATAAGATAATTTAATGTAGAAATAACTTTCTCAGCATTTTAGCTTTTTCAAATAGAGGGGTGTTACTGATGTAGTTTAACTTTTTTTATGTCTCCTAAAATTGGAAATACTTAACTGAATTTTGAAACTTGTATGAAACTTGTTACAGGCTTGTTAAATAGTATCTTGTTTGGCGTTAAACAAATTATAGTTTATGATTTAGTGTTCCCATCTTATTTTTAGATGTGAATTTTCTGAAAGTTTATTTTAAAACACTGTTTTGGGGAAAAAAACAAAACAAAAACTTTTGTTTTAAATTTCAATTTTTTTATTGTTGGTCAAAAAGTATTGTTTGGTATATCCAGTCAGTTTCAACTTGACTTACATTCATCAACATATTTCTACTGGTACTTTATTTTGCTGATTGTCTAAAAAGATGGAAAAGATTTATTAGTGATCTATAGTCTCAACTTTCAAAAGTTGTCAACATTATCTCTTTGTTAGGCTAATTATTGTGGTTTTTACTAATAACATTCTTAGTTGAGAATAATATATATATATATATATATATATATAGTTTATTTTAAATAAATGGTAAGTGATTTTGTTTGCATTGTTTGAAAATGATAAGCCTGACAATTATATTCAATGAATAAGGTTCTGAATCATTAGAAACTTTGTAACTGACTACGGTACTTGCTACACCTAACTAAACTTATTTTACACTTTGTTATAAAATAGAATTTCTGTATATTTTAAAAAGTTTTAAGAAAACATATGAAAATTACTTGATCACTGCTTTATTCTTAAGTCTTCAAAACTTTTCATTAAATTCATTTGTTCAACCTCAAGGAGTTCCAGCTAGTCAGTATCTTAAGAAACTATAAATTACTTCTCAAATCACTTTATTTAGTTTATACTGATTCATGTAAGTTTATCTACTTTATCCTATAATATTTAAATATTGCATCTAGCTATTTTCAAACATTATTTTCAACAACCATGTTTTGTGACATTGTAAAAGGATAGCAAAAAATGGTGGTAGTAATAATAAAACCATTAACAGAAAAGAAAAATAATGTTAGAAATAAGACATGAATAATTATGTTCTCAAGGGCATGCCACACTTGATGGATGTTCTTTGGACACTTTTGAAGGATCCCCCCCCTTCCACACACACACACCTTTCTTTACACCAATTCACTGTAGTGTTCTGGCTATACATGTGAGAGGAGGTAATGTACCATATGAAAAATTATTATATTCCTTTATTGAAAATATATTTCTAATAGGTGCTTGTCTCGTTTCACACTTTCCAATCTTTTTCCTGCCTTATTTTGAAGTGATAGTTTATAGAATTAAAAAGAGGAAATCATATGCATTAGGGGGGTACCAAACTCCTCTGAGTGGAGTACTGTAACATGATGATTTACATACAAGATGCAGTTGAACCACATTGATTGGGTGTTATGTGGGAAATCAAAACTTGTGTGAACAAATATTTGCGTATAGAAGGCTACACTGAACAAGAACAGCTATAAATGTGAGAAAAAATAAAAATCTACCTATCAGAAACATATTTTAACTAAAGAAAAATAATGTCTTGATTCAATAAAAATGAAATACATTTTGTTTAAAAACTGGCCATTTTTTATTGCTATACACATTTGTAAAAAATGTGTGAGACAAGTCATAAGAAGTGTGTGTGTGTGTGTGTGTGTATATATATATGTATCTTTATTGCATCTGCTGAGAATAAGATTAAATATCTAACAACTGACTTACAGAATTAATACAACAGAGATTGACGTTATTAACTACATTAAACTTAACAACATACAGCTTTAATCAAGAATCATTGCCTGATCAATTAATTTCGTGCATATTAAACACCAATATTGAACAGTGAAGATCAGTTTAATATTTTTTGTTCTTCCATAGTTATCTAAGTATTTTGAACAGAAATCTAATTTCTTTTGAAATAGTGTTAGTATAACTAATAAATAAAGGTATATTTAAAAGTCATATCTTGACTAAACACTCCTTATTTCAAGAACTAAATCTATATAGTTGTGATTAAGAGTTTTATTTTAAAATGACTATAAAATCTATCCCATAATTTTTTTACTGTTTACAGTTTTTTTTTTCTTCTTTGACAAGGTAGGACAAAAAATACCAATGTTCAATAAGAGAGAATGAATTTAAAAATACTAATTATCTTTAAGAGATTTATTTCTTAATATTGATTGCTGCATTGAAGGGTTTTAGTTTGTAAAAGAACTAACCACTAGTTCTTTGTAAATCATTTATTAAACTTTTATCACAGGATAAAAGACTTCAGAGTGGTGATCATATCCTTCAAATTGGAGATGTTAATCTTAGGGGGTTGAGATCAGAACAAGTAGCTTCAGTGTTAAGACAGGCTGGGAGTAGAGTTCGATTGATTGTTGCTCGACCTGTAGATCTGTCATTTGTTGACTACAAAACACTCAGCCAAAGTGCTCCCATTGTCCCGACTCACATCCTCTCTGATCCTGATGAAGTAGACCACCAGTTGGCACTCTTTCAACAAAATCAGAAAGGCTATATAGAAGACATACCCTATGATGAGGATGATTTTGCTTCAAATGGAACTATATACTTAGACAGAGCTTTGGCTCAACCAGAAAAAGATATAAGCTATTTAGTAAGTACATACTAATTCAGAAAGTGGAGGACAAGTTAATTTTTTACTGTTATAGTTGTGTATTTCATTACTCTTTGGTACATATCAAGCTTGACAGGTTAATCATTTTCATAAAATACAAGCATTCATGAATAAATTAAAACAGTAACAGCAAGAAATCACACTAATTTTATATTACATTAGATAGTTTTCAGACTGACTTAAGTAATATCTTACATATCCCTGTGTAAAAGAGTTTTGTAAATTTACTGATCTGGTTCTGGTAGAACAGAAATGTAATTTCTAATATTTTGAGGTACTCTGTTACATATTATCAGGCAAGCTTTATTTCAGTGTAGATAATGATGAAATTATTTCTCACTCTTGATGTAATTGGACAGAAAAAAAAAATATGCACTCTCCAGTTGACAGAGAGGAATTATTCTCAGTTATATTCACCATAAGACAATAAATAGTTTTAGGTTTTGTATTTTATAATACATGTTTTTTGAAGATTGTATAGTATTATTTCAACCACATTATGTTTGCTATAACCATTGCTTATGATGCATTTGTTCAGTGCCAGAGCTCATCAGTCTGGCTGGAATAAAAAAACAACAACAACATAGAAGTGGTTGGAATGTTATTTATATAAGCCACATATTAGAATAACTTTTGGTATGTTGGGAGCACCTCTTGCTAGGGTATCATGATTATGAACAGTTATTTCTGCTATTGCATTTGGATGTAAGATTATGTTCTAATTTATAATAATTACATTTAGGTTATATTATAACAAGAAAACTTAGGACTGTTAAAAGTAAAGAAAATCACCAATTGGAAAGTGTTATGTAATTTATCATTTAATTAATAAAATTTAGAAGAAAAACAAATTTGCTTATTAGTTTACTTTAGAAGGAAAACATGAAGGGCATACTGTTTGAATGAGAAAATATTAAATTTTAACGTGATTATGGGTCAAGTGCATGAAAGGAATTAAAGCAGCTTACATTCATATACATATTTGTGCAGTTATTAAATTAATACATCTGTAACAGTTAGTTTGTTTGATATATAGACTGTATTTTTGATAAATGTTTCCTGTCTTTTAATGTGGATTATTTGTTCAGTCATTCATCACATCAGCATGAATACCAAAAAAAAAAGTTTCAAAATGTTAATAAAAATTAAGAGAAGTCTGTAAAAATACTATTCACAGTGTTATTGAATGTTGAGAAGCTTTATATTATTAACTGTAAAATTAGAAACTACAGATTATTTGAGATCTCATGCACATTGAAATATATTGGCTATTTCTACAAATTTATAGTTCACCTGTAATAAGTCGTCTTTTATCTCTTGTATGGATTATCAAAAAGTAATAATATGAATTGCTTATTCCTGTTTAAAAACCAAGCAGGTGTATTTTAAATCCTTTGAATGACACTTAAGAGAGCTTATATCATTATTCATTGGAAAATGTAGCTAACCACATCTGTAAAAATACATATTTTTAAAATATTAAATATTATCAAATTTGTACTTTTATTTGAATTTATATTCATTTAGTGTTATGAAGCTGTGATGTTGCAAAATTTCAGGAATTGTGATGCATGATTTGGCACATATCAAATAAACAAGTATAAAAAAACCAGGTGAAAAAATCATTGCTATAGCATGTTGTTTTGGCAGTAGCCAAAATTGTTTGACTGCAAGGTTGGCAAATAACTGAAAACATCATTAGTGGGGTAAATTCTATAAACTGCAAGTGTTGATTAAGATGAACATGTGGAATATGTACATAGAAGTTGTTTATTTAATTCTAAACATTTTTATTAACTTATTAACTGTTTTCTTTGTGGTACAGGACCAACAAGAAAGAGAAGAGAAAACTCAATCAGCTAGAGAGGAACTTGAAGATGAAGATATGGATAATCTTCCAGAAATGGAAACTTTTGAAGTGGAATTAACAAAAGATCAACAAGGACTAGGAGTAACTATTGCAGGCTATGTGTGTGAAAAAGGTATTCACCTTTATGTCACTATGGTTGTATTTACACTTTTTTGCTGACTGAGATATACATAGACTACCTCCTATAAATAAAAATTGATTGTTAACCCTGCATATCTTACAAGACTTTTTAACCAACTTGAAACCATGAATGTGTTCATACTATAACTCTGAAAACACTTAATGAATCTTCATAACACAAGATATCAGATTTTTTTAAATTCAGTATTTATAGTATTTACTGAAGATTTGTCTAAATATATGGAGTGAGTGTGCTGACTGGTACACATGTAAGGTGATTTTCATGTTGAGGTTAAAAATACATTTATTCATCTTTTAGTTTTCAAATGTCATTTATGTGATCTCCAAAAACTCCTAAATGAATATCAAACTTTTTTTTTCTCCAATAGGACTATATTTTATATGTTATATGTGAATTTGGTCAATTTGGCCAAGCACTGCAAAGATATTGTAAATTTAAATTACTCTTTTTATCTTCCTAGAATGACTGCAAATTGTAATAGAAAACTACAGTTGTTTATCTTAAATAGCTTAAAGGTCATAACACTTGAATCTGTTTATACTTAATTTTATTGCACTTTGAATTGGGTATAGCTAATAATATTACCATATAAACAGTGAGTTATTGCTTTGAATAACCTAAAGCATAAGTTACTCACAAACATACCTTTAATTAATATTTTTTATTATCTAACCTAATAAGTTCTTATTTTTTATATTTCAGTTACCTTAATAACAGTAAAAACAAGAAATTTTGGTTTCTTGTTTTTTTTTGCTGTTAGCTAGCTAAGGAAATTTAAGTAAGCTTTTTTTTCACAATGATGGTATTAGTATATTAAATAATTTTTATTTCTTTGAAGAATGCACTTAAGAACATAGAATAATAACTCACACAAAGGAAACATCTCTTATAATCATAATTTAACCCTTTCACTGCATACAAATGAAAGAGTGCATGTCATGATATTTTAGAGGTATTTTCAAAATTTAGTTACTCTTATCATCATTCTGTGTCAATAAAATTGGCACATCAAAAAGTTGTTTATAATTCAAAAGAAAATATGAAAAATAGCTAAATATTCTTTTTTCAATGTCACATTGCATGACTTCCTGTCTTATTGATCAATTTATTATGTATTATGCTTAAAGTGTAGTGTTTGTAGTGGTTAATGAATTAGAATCTCAGATGCTAGACAGTGACAAGCTAAAATGCAAAATAAGAACCACCTGTCTTTTTGATATGCTGAAATAGCAGTATGCTTAGTGAGACTACCAAAGTAGTACCTATTACTACTTTTGGTATGTACATGTTTATAACCAATAGAAAGAGTGCATTCCAAATTTGTACATTTCACAGTCATTAATAATTATCAAAAAGAGAAAAACCTAAGTTTTATAGGAAATATTGAAGTCTGTTGACTTGGTTGTTGCTCTGAACAGAAATTACTTTTCTTTTTAATCCACATATATCTTAGTCTCACCACTGAAATGCTTGCTTTTTCAATCATTGGAGTATTATAGTATCAGAGTTGTTCAAAAGCTGGGAGGGTGTAGTGTTGACTAGCAGCCTTTCTTTTAGTCTATCACTGTTAAATTAGGGATGTCTAACACAGGTAGTCCTTCCATAGCTTTGCTTAAAATTCAAAACAATACCAAATCATATAGCTTATTTAGAGAGCTGTGAAAGTTACAGTGGCATTACATCTATAAGTATAGTAGTTTGGTAATTATCTCTTTTTTTTCTTTCTTTAAAATATATCTTTGAAATCTATAAAAATTGTCTTCCCACTCCACTTGAGACAACAAACAAGGTATAAATTGAAACTTAGCAGGTATGAGTTGCAAGTACAAGTGATTTTTTTTAATATTATAACCACTAGAAATCATAGATTTTCTGCACGTTTTTTTATGTATTGTTGCATATTTTAAGAGAAATAACTATAAATTAAGCATTTATGATTAAACTTTTATAATAATAATAATTATATATATATATCCTGACACACATGTTCATAACAAGGTACACACTTTGTACACCTATACTCTTAAATTCCAACTATTCTTGGAAGATAACTAACATTCAGATACTTAGATCAAGTTTACTGGATTGGCCTGGACTTTGTGCAGAGCTGTATCACAAACATTTTTTCACATTTTTGTTACTTTAGACAATTCTGGTTGAAACAACTGTACTATAAACAAGTCAACAAATTCTCTCCTGTTGTGTTCTTAGAGCCAGGATTATGCTAAACTCAGTGATAACCTTGGCCTGCACCATACACACTTTGTTATCGGTGTCATATTATGGCATCATGTAAGCAGTCTAATGTTAACAGTGATGATTCATCATTTTATATTTAGCAGGTTTCTACTTAATTTGCTAACAGTAAAATAAATTTAGGAAATAGATATGAAAAGATTAGAAGTAGGAAGTAAGAAGAAGCACTTTGGAACTTTGTGATCAATACAGAAAAAAGACAGAACATTAATATTTGTTTTATTTATGGTAGTTATGTGTTCAGTCAAATTGATCCAATGTATACAGAATTAAGTTAGTAAAAAAGCAGATAAAATATAACATTTTAGTGAAAAAGAATGTTTTATATTTATTTATGAGGTTTCTTTCTATAGATTACTTAAATGAAATTTGATAATTTTGAGAAGAAAAATATTTTTGTTTATAAACTGATGATCACTTTTATTCATAAGAATTAACACTCTGACTCCATATAATCATGGACAAATTTTTAGTGAAAATACTTGATTAAGAAATACAATGTTTTGTATATCAACGAGTAGTAATGTTTACTAAAAGCATGAAAACATGTAAAGAGTGATAGTATGGAAGTCACTTTTGGATCATATGAAGGGTTTTAATCACAGAATTAATAATGGAAGGGTTAACTGTTTTAGTGAATTATATATATCCTTTCTTCATGAATAAAATTAACTGCTTTTTTTTAGATTAAACTTCCTGCTGATTTGGAGTTTTTACTTGAACTTTAAAATCCAGACAAGTTTCTGAACACATAAACTGAAATAACTTTGTTGAACTGAACTTTGCAATGAAAACAGTTGAGTCTCATTCATTATTAACTATCAACTCTGATTATTGTGTTAAAATTGTTATGATTGTTTTCTGATTTATATCATTTAAATTTTTAGAATTCAGTAGGAAGTTTAACTCTGAAAATCATTGTTTTTATTTCTGGTAGAAGAGTTATCTGGAATTTTTGTGAAAAGTATTGCCAAAGGGAGTGCTGCTGATATAAGCAAGCAGATCCTAGTCAATGACCAGATTATTGAGGTTAGCCAACCTTTTATATCTATTTTTTATAACCATTTTTTTGTATTTTATTAACAGTGAAATCAAACACATTAAATTAAAGATTTGTATGTCAGGGAATATAGGCATAAAAACTGCTCCCTGTCAAAAAATGTAAGAGGACAAGAGATGAAATTTGAATAACATGAAATATTAGGTGTTTTCCAGAAAGCTGAATTAGAATCTTGATGCCACTTTATTTTTTGTGAATCTTGTAATATTACTTGTAGTGACTTGAAAGTGAACACTAATTATTAATGCCCTATTTTAGATGGCAGATTGTGTTGATATTGTATTGATGTTATTTTGTGAAAGCAAAACTACTGACAATAAAATAAACTGATTTTCCTGACTTGGTGCTACAGTATCATTTTGCCCATCTTTTGTTATATGTAAGGTAGATAAACAGCAATGAATTACTATTTCCAAAGCAATCTAAAACTTTATGTACATATTCAAGATCAAATCAAGGAAGCTTTGTTTAACATTACCTTACTGTCATGATGAATTGGTTTAATTACTATTGCAGTCCTCATTGTAAAACATAAATATGTCCTTTATGTTATAATTAAGATTTATAGTAACAACAACGATTTTAAAATCACATAGTTGTGTAACCATTGGCCTTGATTGCTTTTTATTTTTTGCAATAGTGTGCAGTTTATAGTTCCTGATGTTACCTACTGAAAACTAGCTCTCTTTTATAAGAATAAATGCATTTATTTTGAAAATTAGATTGGTAGAAGACTTGAAAACCACAGGCATGTGATGATTTGTTCTGATGGGGAAGCAAAATTATAAAAAAGTGGGTTATAAAATAAAAAAGAAAAATGTACAGGATGGCCAGTAGAGATAAAATTAATTACTTGTAGTCATTAATCATATTTAAGATTAATTAGTTCCAATTAATGATAAAAACAAGACATATTCAGTTACTTTATTTATATGTTAATTCCATCCTCTTTTGTTTTTAATTGAATAAAATATATTACATCTTCATAGAAACTATCAGTCTTTTTCAAGTCATTCTGGATTCTGTTTGACAGGCCAAAAAAAAACAAACTTGATTTATCTCGATGAGATTTTAATAATGAATCATATTTGTTGTACAGATTTACCAATTTCACATAATTGCCTTGGTTAATAGACTAGTAATTCATTACGACCTCTAAATGCTTATTGTTGTTCACCCAAATACCATACCATGTCTATTAATTTTTTTTAAATGTCTCTATTCCTTCTCACCTTTTCATCATGCATTTGCATGTTTATTTTATGTTGGCTGTTTAGTTGGAACTCAATCTGTGATTTTCCAAACCTAGTTAGGGCCTAGAGTTGAAAATATATGACTGGAGAAATGCTCATGTCTTTTAATTGCCTTATTGCATGTTATTTAAATTATCAAATCTGCTTGAGTTCCATGCCCCAAATTCACTGTTAAATAATAAATGTGGCCAGCGTAAAAGCTTCTGCAAGTTAGGACAAGCAGTCAACCAAGATGTCCTGTCATTTTGGTTTACATTGGAATTTTGAATGCACTGCTTTGTTCTTCCAGTCAGGCTTAGAGTTGGCAGTGGTTTACCATTTCTGATGATGCTTTCTTTATCACTAAAACTTTATACGAAACTTGTTTACTAATAAACTTTCAATAATACAGTTACAATTTTTCCAATTATCTTTTGAATCTCTATTAAAATCTGAAGGATACAAAATATAACAGAATTATTTAATACAATTTCTGAAGTACTTACCCATCATGTGACATCAAAGAGGTAACAAACAACCATGAGTGTGAGTTGCAGGTTATGAAAAAACATGTTTCCAAATATGGCAAGAAAATTAATTATAAATTATTGTTTTGTTTTTTTATATTTGATTTGTTTATTCTACATTTTAGTGTATAAAAAATAATTACAAAATGCTAACTTATTTTAAAATTATTTATTTTACTTAAGGTTTTAGTGATTTGAATAATTTTGCATGTATTTTGAAGTTTGATGAATTGGTAATTGCTTCCTTTGTGCCATAGAAGAGGGCAATATAATATTCAAGATATACACACACATTTAAATACAAGTATGAATTTGAAATTTTTTCTTCAGAAAATTATTAATGTAAGAAGCATTTTATAGTTTTAAAGAATATATTATGTAACAAAATTTTTTTAGTTAGAAATAAAGCCTTTTCTAGTGGGAAAAATGCTAAAATCATCTTAAAAAAGAAAGCATTTAGCAAGTTATAATCCAGATTCTTCCCAATAGTTCTTTTGTTCATACAAGATGGTTACTGATTATGTATGGTATAGTAGAGTGCTTCTGGATGAATTAATTGCAAGTTCATAATGTCATATTTAGCTAACACTTAAAATATTTTTAACATATATTTTGAAAGTGCTGCTTCCCTTGCTTCCATGGAGCACATGCTGTTGCTAAAAACTTTATGATAAAGTATATAGTTCTTAAAAAAGTCATATTTCTGAAGTTGTATTTCAGTGCTACTTTTCAATTTATATAAATGAATGATAGTCTAGTAAAATTACTTATCTCACTGGAGACATTCTTGTGTATTTTAATGACTTTGTAAGCAACATGCAACTGAGAAACTATACATGCCATAATTTAGTAGGAATTTAATGTATTTTCACAAAATTGGATAAGCTTTTAGTAAATATGACAACCATGTTGTATGTAAAAATCAGAATTTTTTATGAAGTATTTTAATCAGTTTCACCCAGAATGTGACTAGTCTAAGTGCAAGGTGGTTATTAAAGATTAGAAATGCTTTCTTTTCAGTAAAACTATGTATATGTTATCTGTTATTTTCTCTATTCTGACACTACGTAGAGACTTCGCTCATTTGATTGACCTCATAATCACTATAAAACAAAAATACAAAATGCAAATTATTCTCTTTTTTCTTAGAATTACTGCCTATTCTTAACAGACAGTCACACACTATTTATTTTTACAGCTAAACTAATATATTTAATTTATTTGTACGCTCTTAAAGTTGCATATAGACTCTCACTTATGCTAGTGACTAGCTATTATACAGCACAACTATGTGTAAACAACAAATCCCAGTACACTAATGTTCTTGCACTTGGTGCTTACTGTCATTAATGATGAATATATTGTTTATTTTATTTAATTTAAAATATATTTTATCTTACCAAATAATTCCTCATTTTTGCATTTTAATTCCTTTTATAACACTGAATGAAAATATGCATAAAAACCAAGAAATTTAATGCTTATGTCTCAGATTTTGTTATTTTCAGGTTTTATACTCTTATAAAAGAGCATGTTAAACATAAAGCTTAATTCTTAATAACGATAGTGCTGTTTCAAAAAACATTTTTAATTTGAAATATTTCCATGCATATACAATTATTAATGTGCTAAAACTACTATAATTCACTTGGCTATCTAAGTTAGAAATGACTAATTACCATACCTAATCAAACAGAGCTTTAATGGTGACTGTGACACCTTTCTAATGGAAGAGCTTGATGTTCCAAAACTATCAGTAAACTGAAATCTTACCTTTCTGTTGATTACAAATAATCCAACAGCAAATGTCAGAGAGAATTTATTCAATTTTTGAAAGCACATAATGGTCTGTGAGAAATGTAGTATGCATTTTTCATTTCTGTTAACCAAAACACTTTGCTACTACAAATTGACAGTTTAACTTTAGTAATTATTTTGCATAAGGGAGGAATTCCACAGAAAGTTATGAGTTTATATTGGGATAAAAGAAAATCTGAATTTTCAGTATGAATAAATGTCACATGATAC
This sequence comes from Carcinoscorpius rotundicauda, assembly GCA_011833715.1. Lineage (NCBI taxonomy): Eukaryota > Metazoa > Arthropoda > Merostomata > Xiphosura > Limulidae > Carcinoscorpius > Carcinoscorpius rotundicauda. The sequence continues at coordinate 49,994,265 of CM022399.1, read as the reverse complement.
AGACAAGTGAAGACTGACAATGTTTTTTTAATTTCCTTTTATAAATAAGAAATAGAAGCTTATGTAATATGAATAGTTGTGTTATAAACTACATTTTGATGTTTAGTTTATTCATATACATTGATAATAAAATAATTTCAATTACATTTTGACTGTAACTGTACAAAATCATGATATGCACTGTGCTCTGTTGAATAATTGTTCTAATAAGTTAAGGTTCTAGTACTTTATCTGCAGTCCTAAGAGTAAATATAAACCACTTGTGGAGAAAAGTGTACATTACATGTAGTGGTTTTAAAATTACATTGTCAATGTGACACCTTAAGTTGTATTCGATGTTAATGTTGACCTCATCTACTTACTACAGTTTTGTTGATATCAAAGATTCCATATGTGTCCAGAAATAAAATGTTTTAGCTCATAGTACAGATGTAGTTCCAACATATATAATAATTGTAGTTCAGTCCAGTACAAAGATAACTACTTGTAGGTTCATGTTCTGCTATTTTAGTTATAGTGTATGGTATGTTTGCAAACTGTTTGTTGTAGACAGAATGTCCAATAATTTTGAAGATTATAAATTATAAGATGCTACTACTTTATGAAATTAAACTGAGAAGCCTTTTTCTTTCAGATTTAAACAGCTTTGTCAATAGCATATAAATGAGTGTATGTGTGTGTGTGTGTATTTCGTATAGCAAAAATCGAACCCCTGATTTTTGCGTTGTAAATCCGGAGACATACTGCTGTACTAGCGGGGGGCATATAAATGAGAAAGTTAGTATTGAAAATATGAATTTTTTGTTTATATATATTTAGAAAATTAATTTCTAACTTTCACTTGGACTTACTAGTGAGATCTTGAAAGTCTTATTGTTTAGTTGTAAGTTTTTAGTGGGAACTTGGAATATTTTGTATTGTGAAAATAGATATGGCTAATTATGCTGCTTTTCTTTTATACCATCAGGTGGATGGACGTCCCCTTCATGGCTATACTAATCATCAGGCCGTCGAAGTGTTACGTAACACAGGAAAAGTAGTAAAGCTCAGGCTGGCTCGTTACCTGCGAGGTGCAAAGTATGAAGAAATACAGCAGGCTGTGGGTAAGAGATAGTATACAAACAAATACTTCTTCATTTTGTCAGTTCTTATTTGACTTATATATTGTGTTATGTTTCATGAGATGTTTTTTATGATTATATTATTAGTGTTTTGTTTTGATTAAATTTCAGTATTTTTTAATGTATTTCATCCTAAAATTGTGTTCAGCATTCTCATGGATGTACTTATTATTTTTGGTTTTGAAGTGGTGGTAGTAGAGATGATTTTCAGTTCTCAATAGATTGTAGCTTAAACTTGTGATTCATTGAAATGATACTATTTGTTGTGAAGCTTTTGTAATTTTTGTTGAAACATCTCTAATTTTATGCTAGTAAAAAAAAAAGACTTCTTAATCTGAACATGTCTGAAAGGACCACTCTCTAAAAGCATGTTAGCTATCAATTCTGTGATTTTGTGACATTATTTCATTATATTTTACATGCTTTTAAGAAAAGTGAACTTATCCTTATTTCTTTCCATATAATGACCCTTATTTGTTGTTTTGTGTCAATATCCATTTTCATTGTACATTAGTCATCTAGTTACAATAATCATTCTCTTGGTTAAATGTTAATTAAGTCCATGTTTGGTTGCTTTTAAGCTCATATAATAAATATTTCATCAGTTGTTGTTTTTTTCTTGAGGGGGGAATTAATTGTAATTCTTTAACAAAGTATTTGATTGTTATTTGTGTAAGCTTGGTTTGTTCCAGTAACTCCTTTAGGTACAATAAATTATATTTGTAGATGTTTATGAGATGTATAAATGGTTTGTTTTATCTTCCAGCTAGTGGAGAACTTAGCACCCCTGTGCCTCCCCCAGCTCCTGTCATTACACAATACTCAAATTCCTCACCTTATGAAGTAATTAGTGCTGTAAATTCAGAAGTAGATATAGGTGACATCAGTATTCTTATCAGCGATGACTACAGTAAGTATCTGCCATTTTGTTCCAAACTGTTTATGTTTTCTAAATTCTGCAGTCAAGTTTGTTTAATTGAATTACAGTTGTCTAGAATTTAAGTTACATTGAAAAATGCATGCTTTAAAATTGTTTACAAATTCAGCTGGTTTAAATTTAATTTTTGTATGTGTTTTGGTTGGAAATGCACTTTGGTGTTCATATAAAATAACATTTAACATTGTAATATAAAGATAAATAGCAGTGATTAACTTTATAGAGGTCTTTTTTTTTCTGTATTTATTGTCAAAATATCTACGTTCTTCCAGCATACTCTAAAATTCTAAAAAACGATAAAATATCATGAAAATTTTGATTTTTTTTTAAGAAAATGAAATACATCCAAACTTCTTTAGTATGGTTAGTTATGTTACCTATGAAAATAACTCTTTACTGGTTTGTTTTTATATCTATTCAATGAAAGACACAGGCTCCACACCTACCCTAAGGGAACATGCCAAGTTTGGTTGAGATCTGATAAAAAGTGGGCATGAGAAGCAGATACACAGATGACACTTCTGCTTCCTATATAGCTGGTTATAAGTTGATGTAACAGATTGCATTATTAACATAATTTTCTGATTATTACTGTAATAAAATAGTTTGAGAGCAAACTTAAGTGAAACTGGAAAAGATATTGATATCTTGTGTATGATAATGTTTAGATAAGTAACACACTTTCATAAATCACTCAACATTACCGTAGCTTAATATATTGCTTTCTTTATTCACAATATGTAACTTTATTTTTTAGCTGGATCTTTGGATGCAGGCACAGAAGCAGTCATTAAAGCCAAATGGAATAAAATTATGGGTCCTGGTTTTGATATTGTGGTATGTATTTTTAAGCTTATGTCATTTATTTGTGTGGGTCATCTTAATAATTACATTAGATAATCATTTTTATACTATCAAATCACTGATTTTTGGAAACATTGCATAAACTTAATTTAACACAGCAATGACCCCCCTAGTTACACAGTGATATGTCTTCAGACTTAAACACAAGAAATTGTGTTTTGATACCAATGGTGAGCAGAGCACAGAGAGCCCATTGCTTAGCTGTGTTTATATTAAAAACAAGCAAACAAACACAATAACATTTATTTTATGTATTTTAGTTTAGAAAATACAATTTATTAAAATGTTATTATTTATTTCACATAAACGAGTGATGGTAATAATTTCAGCACATTTTATATCTTTTCATAAACCTCATCATATCTTAAACACACATACCTCAAACTAAAGTATCATAATCATTAAACATTTTCAGCTTAAATTTTTTTTGGTTTAGAAAAATCTGCATTTTAAAATTTAATAAGAACTACTGCTTGACAAAGACAGTTAAGAATGTACCCATAACTGTTTACCTAAAAGATGAGTTTAACACACATTCATAGCAACAATGTAATTACAGGACTTGTGATATCTTGTACTGTCCCACTTTACTGAAATAAATGTTGTAGTACAGTAACAAGTATATTATGAAAATTATTTTAATATATCTTGTTTATAAAAGTTACTTCTGCACTTATTTTAGAAATTTTGAACAGATGTTTCATAAAGATCCATCCCTTCACTAATCTATAAGCTCACATCAGAGCAGAGTACACCATAAGACTATTAGTTTCAAATTACCAACAGAAGTTGCCAAAGTACGATGTAAAAATTATTGTAAGCTTTTGAACAATAGTTTGTTTACATCACTCAACGTTTTGCTTCTAGCACACCTTCTTACACTACTATAAACTCACAATGTGTAACAGACAATGGACTTTTTGAGTATATACTATAAACCAGTACAGAGTATGTAACAAGGTCACAAATATTCATTTGTTTACATTAAAACAAAAAATATATGCAGTGACATAAAGACAGGTGTGCAACATAAAGTTATTGTGGAAATCAATTAACTATTGGTGTAAAACAAAAAAGATACAGATTATAAAATAAGCAAATCTAGGATAAATCATAATTAAAAGAAGAAAAATGTATTTGAAAAGGGAAGTTAGCTAAAGGTTTATAAACAAATATCTATGATCGTATTACCATATTGTTTCACAATTATTTTGTGACATAAATTTTGAATTAAATAAGGCTTCTTTATAGTCAAGAAAAAGTAGGTTTTAGGATGTGTACAAGAGTTTTTTAAATGTAAAATTTATTGCATATGCTGTGTGGTGCACATGGCAAACAGTACAGGTTCATCTTATATATATTGCATTGCAGTTACATAATATTGTTAATACCAAACTTGTTTTGAATTTTTAAGCTGCTAGCATTGTGAAGCAGCCTCTGAAAAGATGTTGAATTCAGTAATATGGATAAATATGATGTGCTTTATTAGCTTTCTGTTTGCATTTGCTAAAGCTATTTTAATGCATTTTGTTAATATTGTCCTTCTTTAATACAATGCACTGAATGCAAAAAACCTGAAACAAAAGTAGTAAGCATTTTTGCTGTTATGGAAAATGTGTGCTCAAAACGTCTACTATGAGGTCTGGTCAAAAGCTGTAATTACTGCAGTATGTTTGAGATTTTAGCTTTTATTGATCTAAACTATGGATATTAAAAATATGTTATTAATTGCATACTTATTGTATAGTTTAAAATTATTCATGAAGTCACTCTCCACCTGATGCTATTTCTTAACTCCAGGTTGCTCAGTTGTCAAAGTTTCATCCTGGGGGTGGTCTAGGGATCAGCTTGGAGGGTACTGTTGATGTTGAAGAAGGAAAAGAGATCAGACCACATCATTATATACGTTCTATTCTCAGTGATGGCCCTGTTGGTTTAAATGGAAAACTTCAGAGTGGTGATGAGCTTTTAGAAGTGAGTCAGTCATTTTTGGAATTTTTTACAGGTTTTCTTTAAAGTTAGTTTTTGTATCTGTTGTAATCACATTGTGTTTACCTTTCTTTTCTTAAATGGATTGCATTGCAGTTGTGTAATGTTGTTAATACCAAATTTATCTTGAATGTACAGTTGTTTGCATTGTGAAGTAACTTCTGAAAATATGTTTAATTTAGTATTATGGATGAATATGAGTTTTATGTTTTGAGTTAATGATGGAGACTACAAAAACACTTAACATTTTTGAATGAAACAAATTATTAAAAAGTTTCTAATGGTATTTAGTTTATGAAATTTTATGAATGTATTCATTGGTTTCTTATTAGGTGAATGGTCAGAAACTTTTGGGACTTAGTTATGTTCAAGTTGTGGCTATATTAAAAGAGCTTCCAGTTCATGTTCGTATGGTTTGTGCTAGATGCCTTCCTTCTGAAACAGATGATCTTTTGCCTCTGTCTGCTGGTGTTAATGATCCTTTGGTTCTTCAGGTCAATGCATTAAATCGAGATTATGCAGAAACCATGACCCCAAGTATGACGATGGACTCTCCATCCCAACATCTGAGTGGTAGTCTCACTTCATTGACTCCACTGTCTGAGAGACTAGTCAAAGCCAAATCAGATGGATCATTAGCTGTTGGTGCTTCCACAGCTTCAGCAATCACACTAGAATCATCATTTAGCAAAGTTCGATCAAGATCACTGGAGCCACTCACTGGGTTGGCCATGTGGACTAGTGAACCTCAAATCATAGAGTTGGTTAAGGGAGATAGAGGATTGGGCTTCAGTATCTTGGACTATCAGGTAAGTTTTGGTGTTACAATCCACATTAATAAAACAAACTATCATTAAAAATTTAGTGTTGTTTTTATTTTGAAAGTCTTGTCTGATTTATGTCATAAACTCAGCTTGTTTTGGTTTAAAAACATGTAAATTGAAATTAAAATTGAGTAAAATGTAAATGGATGAATAAAGATATGTGAAGCAAGTAGCTTGTGAATAATGTGGTAGTTACATTTCTTTGTAATAAATTAAATTGTTCCATAATATACATTAGATAAAAGTATAATGCTTGTCTTCTTTTGAATAAAATTATCCTGCAAAAGGAACACTTAAATGTTTTCACATCATGTCAGTGAAAGGACTGGTTTTAAGTATTATAGCTAAAAAAACCTTATAAATTACTCTGCCTTATTGTGTATTTTTAAAAAAATAGCAACTACTTCAGTGTAGTTTTATGCAATTATTAATGTTTTTTTGATTTATGAACACAAATTAATAGCTAACTTCAGATCCCAAGCAAGCTGAAAATTGTTATTATTGCTAAAATAAACTGATACAAAATATAAAATATGACTAATTATTAGCATTTTATAACCTATGTATAACTCAGTTTAAATTAGTTATTTACAGTACAGGCTGTAAGACTGATAATTACATTTGAAATGAAGGTTATGTTTGTCATAAGGCCTAACAATATAAAGTGGAAAGAAGTTTAATATCTAATAGTGAGTAGGTTACACTGAATTGTAAGTTATAACTAGAATCTAAAAATTTGATAAAGTAAACATTATCCCATATGTTAGCCCAGTGATGGAAAGTGAACTAGCACTATGAAACTATCAATATCAAATTAACACAGTAAACTAGCATAATGTGTTCAGAAGTGGTTAATAGTAAATGAATATTTCAACCTCTCTAAAATTAAAATAAGGATTCAACATAGGTTTTATCATTTCTCCTGTATTGTACTTTACAAACATTTAATTTACAATTTAAATATAAAACAAAATGTACCCTATAAACTGTTACAAAGTTCTGTGGAACATATTACATTATTTTAAGAGATTAAATTGTAATAATTTAATATTTCAAAGTTTTAATGTTTTATATACCTTGTAGGACTTCAGAGTTTCTAAGTGTGAATCATGTTTTAAAATATTAACTATAGTGGAGGATTATTTGTTTCTTAGAAGAGTGGAAGAGCTTCTAACACCTATGCAATGTTTTATAGTACATGTAGTTGTGTGTTACTTTATACTAATATGTCTCTATGTAAATAATAATGACCACCCAATAGTAATATTTTAATTATCTCGTAGGATCCTATGAATCCAAATGAGACAGTGATCGTAATCCGTAGTTTAGTCCCAGGAGGTGTGGCTCAGCAAGATGGAAGACTCATCCCTGGTGATCGATTATTGAGTGTCAACGATATAAACTTAGAGAATGCTAGTTTGGACACAGCTGTACAAGCCTTGAAAGGAGCACCCAAGGGAGTAGTGCGCATTAGCGTTGCCAAGCCCCTCCCCCTGCCCGAGAGCAGTCAGGGAAACCAGGTGAGTGACCCTTTTGTCTCTCGGGTGGGTGGGGGGAGGGGAATGGATTCAAACACATCTGTACCATCACTGGTCAAGTCGGAAAGCTTCTAGAAATTTCTACTGTTGTATCCACTTGTTGTTTGATGATTAAAATGGTTTAGATTGGAAGCCACTTACTATCACTGATTGTGAATTTCTAGAAATACCAACTGATATCTATCTATCTGTAGGGGCATGGCATTTTGATAGAATCAACCTACAATCATCAGATCATTTCTAAGAGAGAACAGCTAATGTGTCTTACTGTAAGTCAGTAAAGGTGGGCTCAAACTGATATTAATGACTTTTTAGAGATGTTTGGTTCTTCATAAATAGGTAGGGAACTGTACTCTAGTTGTCAGTTTCATCAGCTGATATATCTTTGTATGTACTTGGTACCTAAGTAAATCTAATGGATGGGGTAATATTTAAAGACTTATGTTTATTGTCAATTTACTTTGTTGTTGAAATAGCTTTAAATCATGCAGTTATTCTGTGTTGATACACAAATATTTTATGTTAATTTGGAAGAAAGAAATATGATTTTTTAATTTTATTTAGCCAAATCAATATTAGGTTTAACTGCACATATTACTTTTGTGTTGTGTAGAAGTATGAATGTGTATTTCTGTTTAGCTTCTTCTTTTGTATGTCACAAATTTGAATCTATCAATTGTCATTAAAGTTATTTAATTAATGAAAGCTTTATCAATATATGAAAAATGCATGGCTGGTAATATTCTAAAAGAGAAAATTAATATACACACTCATCAAATAATTTGTTAACTTACTATTTTCTGGACACATTTAAATTTAAGCACTAATCAGTGTTGATTGTGTGTGTACATACATACACACACACACACAGCACTGCATGCTTTGGGGTGCTGTTTGTTTATATGTGTATATCCTATTTTAAAAGCAGTTCTGAATGATGTGTAGCTTTAATCTTCTTTTTTTTAGCTGTGTGATTAATGTGTGTTTTTACTGTAGTATGTGTGGCTGGGTGTTTTTATATTAAATTTGGTACAGGATTCATATTTAAACATTTTCTTTTGCTAGTCATGTACTTCTATACATATAGTTTTTACACTTTTTTTTTTGGAAAAATTTTTTTCCTATGCTTAAATTTTAATCATTCTTAAGACAGTTTTTAATTCTATTCACATGATATTCATCCTTATAAAGTTATTAAGAGGACTTTGTAATGCTTTATTAACATCAAGCCACATTGGTCCCAACATATTAGTAAGAATAATTTGTTCAGCATTTTTTAAATGTGTTAATCGTAATCATTTTAAGTACATTCTCCCACATCGTAAGTAATTTTGATTTTTGTTTAATCAGTTGGATTAGTTTGATAAATTATTTTTAAAGATTATTGATTCATTGCTAAGCTTTTACAAAACTATTCAACATTAAACCAAAGACTTCAGTTTAATATTTTGTTGTAGAAGTTTTGTACATGTGAGTCAACTTTAAGCCTTTAACTTTTTATATTAAGGGTTTCTTACATTTATGATACAATGAATTCCATTTAATTAATTATAAATTATGTAGCAAGAGCTTATTAAATTGAAAAAAGAGAGGGGATATTGCAATTCATTTGTGAAACTAGTGAAAAAATCAGGTAATTGAGTGAAAAGATTAAACAGTAAAAAAAACTTAAAATTTTTATTGAGCTGAGCATGTAAAAAAATAATAAAAATCTTTTATTAGTTAGAAAAATATTTAAATGTTGTATTATTTAGATTTAATTTCAAAAAAGAAAACAGTTTTTGACCTGGGTTTCTAAAGGTTATCCTTTAAAACCCCTCACCCCTTCCCAACTCAGGCTTTTAGCTTCTACACTTGCTTTGTTAGGAGATAAATTTTAGTTTTCCATTATATTTAGCTACTTCATCAAAGTAAAATTTTAAAGTAAACTATGAGGATGTATAAAGTATGTAAAGTTAGATAGTTTAATGTTCTGAATAATCTTTAATTTAAATTTATTTTTGTATTAAAGCAAGTTATAAATCTGATACAACAATTTATTAAGGTAAAGAATTAACCTTGACAGTTTGATTTGATTTGTTGTACTATAAACAATACACTTTTATTTTATTACTGATTATTAAACATTTGTTTTGAATGTTGCTACGTCTAATTCTCATGTCTGCTTTTGTTATTGACTTAAGTGATGTTTAATATTTGTAATAAGAACTTCTACAAATCAGTATCACTTCTCTGTTTATCAGTGCTTTCATCCAGATTATCAACTGTTCTAAGTATGTGCATCATTATTTTAAAATTCAAGTGCATACCAATTATTTGTTTCATTTGTATGTTCTTCTGTATGTACTGTTGTGAAGGGAAACATAAATGCATATTGTACATGTAATGAACATAAAATGCTAAACAAACATGCTTATGAGGTGGTTGTGAGCTTTATTTAACTTTCATCCCATAACATAAAAACTGGATACAGTTCTAACAGAACTAAATAAAGAGCTTGTAAATCATGTGTGTTGAACATGATTCAACAATGAGATATTTTTAGAATTGTAGCCCACTAAGTTGCATGTTAGAAATTTACAAGAAGTAATTTAAAATGACTTAAGATATTATTTTACTTTATATAGTTATGAAAAATTATTACAGTAAAGTATTATAACTTTCCATTTTAATGGATATAATAATAAAAGTAGTAGCACTGTCTGAAAGTCTGAAAATAAAAATTGATGTGTTTTGAGACACCTTTAACGTGTCATCAGTATTATATTTGTTTTTGTCCACCAAAAGAAAAATGCTACAACTATTACATGGTAAATATATCGATATATATTGCTTAATTTTCAAAGGTTGCTTTATTTCATACAGTATAGTTGGAGGGAAAAGTATAGATAGATAATAAACAGTTAAATAAGGCAAGAAACATTATTAGTTAGTGAGTACTAAAATATTTAAACCTTTTAAGAAAACTGAATTTAAATTCTTTCTTTTGATGTCTTTTTTAAAAAATAGTTGTTTTTTACTAGATGTACTTTTGTTAGCAAATCTGCTACAAAGTAATATTTAACTGACTGCATTTGTGTTTCAGGCAAGAAGTTTATTAAAATCATTTAAGAATCTCATTGGTAAAAAAATACTTTATTTTGAAGTGGAATAGCATTTTAAATTTTGTCTATTTGGATATTAGAAAAATACTTTTGCATTATAATTTTGTCCTTGTTTTTGTGTGTTTAAATGTAAAAATTTATTGTGGTATCATTTCAGTCATCTTTTTGACTATGCTAGTTCCTCATTTTGCCCAGTATTGAATAACTGGGTTAACTTTTCATATCAAGAAGAAAATGTTGAAGGTTTTCAAGAAATGTTTAAATCGTCCTATTCTCTTATTTATGAATGGATTTCAAAAATTGCCTGTAAGCTAAGATATTTTAATGAATAAATGAACATCAATATATTTTCTTATGCCTTAACATTTAAAAAACAACAGCAACAGTATTCAGACTTTATGATGAGTACTTGTTAGAGGGTATGTAATTTTTTTAGCACTCTTACTTGTGCCTGGTAAGTAAAATAAAATTTCCAGTATGTATAATTTACACATTGCACTTTATCATTGCTTTTGAGAGTGAGTAGAATTTATGTTTTTGGGTATTCTTGGAATTTAGTTTATTATGTTTGCTCTTGTAAACTTTATATATAAAATAATGTGAAAGGAATCAATAAATTTGTCAGATTATAGGTATTTTTATTTTTTTCTTATATGTTTGCTATTTGGGGATTGTGTTTTTTCAGTGCTTTTTTAGACTTTTGTATTTTATATTTGATATGTGAAACACTTTTTTTGCAAAACTGTTTCAAATAAATAATTTTTGTTTCAATTCTTGTATTCAGAACCTGTTGAAAAAATTGTAAATCTAATAGAAAAGGAATGGATTATACTGTATCAAAATTAATTGTCTTCTTTAAATGTATGAAGATAGTTTTTTCTCATTTTTGTACATTCGTTACTTTTTCTTCTCTAGTCTGCTGCCTGAGAAAATATTTGGAAATTTTTATTAATTACTAAATAAGGTTGTTTATGATGATAATTATACACATCAACTTCCTAGAGTCAAGTATTTATATTTCTAATATAGGTCCTCACCACATGTGTTACTGTTGTATGTGTATTTTTGTATATCCTTCATTTCATGAACACCTTGTATTGGTATTGCAATAAAGCCTTTCATAACGTCCTAATTTCCCTGGCTCTTGTCTGTCCTTCTATTAACTATTTCAACATTTTGAAGCCTAAAATGAAAATATGCATTGTGAAATACAAACTAAACTGCTTTGTGGTATATTAAGAATTACAGAACTACAGTTAACAAGCTTATCTTAAATTTTGCATTAAAAATTGCAAAGAACTCCCAAAAGCTTTTAAAGTGAAACTAGAGTTTTGTGTTTTTATACTTAACATTTTTTAAAGTTTTTAACTCTTCATTTAGGTGTTCTAGTAGTCCCAGTACCAGTAATGTAGTCTTTCTTTTCAGACTAGTTTTTCAATAGCTGGGTTAAATAGCTTTTCTAAAAGCATAGAATTATCAGTCATAATTTGGGACTGAGACTTTTTTATGTGTCAGTACTTATGATCATGGTTACATTATGAAGTTGTTTTGTTGGTTTGTACCCTCAATGTCTATTACAACAATTTCTGGAATGTAGAAATTAATGTGATAAACTGTGAGAAGCACAAAGAAGAATTTTAATGATATGTAATATTTACAGCTTCCAAATGTACATAGTAAAGGCTGTAATTATTTTATATTCATATTATTTTCTTGAAATCTTGTTTAAAGCATGATGAACATTGCTAGAATGGCTGGACTTGGTTTGGGGTGTTTAATGTAACTCTATGTAATGAAAATTGAAACCACTTGTTTAAGTTGACCGATGTCTGACAAAGTAAGAACTACTGAAGTAATTTTTTGCACTAGTGATATACAATAATGTTTAACAGCTCTTTATTTGTTATAACCCAATTTATCGTTTTTTGCATTGTCCTGAAAAATAGAAGCATTTAAGATGATTTGGTGGATAATTGGAGTTCTGAACAAGAATAGATGCTGGAAACTGTAATTTAAATGTTTCTAAGTTTCTTAACTTTCTTCTATTGTAGTATTGGTTATGATGTAATAAAGATAACCTATTATAACCAAATAAACTTGTTTTCTACTGTATGTCAGTGTGCAGTCAGAGAGGACACTAGCCTACTGTATATACTGTAAAAATCAAGGTTTGTTTTAACAGCAGATTGAACTTATTTTACAATAGCTGAGAGAGATGATTTTGAATAGAGGTGTATGGTAGACTATGATAATAGTCTTCAAAAAAGATAATTAGACAAAAAGGTGTTTTTTTTTTTACAAAGTCCATGTTATGACCAGCTGAGAATTCCAGTTTTGAGCAAATCCTACAAGGTTATTAGTGCAAAATGCTAGCTTAAAAAGCTAAGCATGTCAGTAGGTGAACAAATTTATTTAATGTAACTTTTAGTAGTATATATTTTTGAAATTATTTTGTTCCAAAAGATGCATTGTAACAGTCGAAAATACAATTATGTATGGCACTCTGTTTCTATGAATTGCTTTATTCTGAAATACAAAACATCTTGGCTGATTATAATATGGATCTGTTTCTTGTTTTTTGCTAATATCTTCTTAATTTTCGTTAAAGAAATATATTAATCTGTTGTTGATAATAGATAACATTCTTGAGTTGCTTTTTCCCGAGTTTTTGTTTTGGGTGTTTATACAGATCATTAGAAAAACAGGAATAATGGTATAAAAAGTGGTCTGTATACAAGCTTAATTATCATTAACATGTACTTAAGTTCTTAGGTATAATTATGGCTTTTTTATGACAAATATGCTTACATACATGATAAAGTTGTTTCTTATTTTCCTTATGATAAAGACATGCATGAAACTGTAGTTTTGTGATGAGTGTTAAAGCAATCTTTTTGAAGAAAATGTTTTGATCATTTTTGTTATCTAATTATACTAAAAATGAAATAATGAATCTCTTTATTACTCTTTACTTCTTAGATTAATTTTACATGGCAAGATCTTTTTATACTATAATTATGATTCATTAATCAAATGTTCTGTTGTAATTAAATTTCATGATAAGTGAGATAATCTTCATATATACATATTGTAAAATATTTCAATCTTAGCTATGCAATCATTTCACTCTGGCCTAGTTAGACAACAACAAGTTATGGACTTGCAACACTAAAATGATGAGTTGATTCTTCACAATGGACACAGCAGATAGCCCAATGTGGTTTTGCTCTGAAACAAAAACTTATGTGGATGCACAAGTATTATGCACACTAGTGTGTTCATAAAAATAACCATTTGTCAACTCATAAAATTGATTTTAAAACATGGTTGTTTATGTTAGGAAGTGGCCTTAAATAAACACACTAAAACAATGGTAGATAAATTGTTGTTTTAAAGTTCTTATTAATCTTTACATAAGTAGTTAAAATTTTGTTGTGACGCACATATGAAATCGCTGTTAATCAGATAATGTGGTGAGAAACTGTTGGATAAAACTTTTGTCTCTGCAAATATTAACAATAATTAAAATGTCATAGGCAACTGTTGATATTTGTAAGAAAGTTACTATTGTTTAATTTTCTTGAAAGGAGTTATTAACTTGTGTTATAAACATAAAAGAGATAAAATGATGCACCACAGTTAGCTTTCCAGCTTCTTGTGAAAAATTTCTGATGTGACAGTTTAATCCTCAAGAAATGAATAACACAGAGTAGAATTTGAGGTTATTACATTTTTTTTTTAAATTTTTGCATGTGTTGTTCATGTTAACTAAACAAAAGATAATATTACAGTTGGATTCCTGTTTAAATTTCGTGTTATAGTACATTTATGAATTTTTTTTTCTGTCTTGAATAATTTATAAAAAAGAAAATTGACTAGGTGTCTAATTAAGTTTTGTTGGTCATTTATTATGTATACTTCTGACTAAGCCTGTGGTTTATAGGTCGCTGTGAAGATAATTTTAGAGGACTTTAGTTACTCTAAAATCTTTATAATAACTACTTGGGTCAGTATTCGTATTTCACCAGTAGTAAAACTTGTGTATTAAGTGTTATACTTTAGTTTTAGAATCAGATAATGCAAATGCACAAATACTTTTTAATTATACATGATTATATTAAGACAAGATGAACAATAAAAATGAATGATGCTCATTTTAACATGTGTGATTGTTATTTATCTTATACTTATCTAGAGAGTTATGCAAACAGAAAAATCATAGCACTGATGACTATTTCATAAAGATCATATACACATGTATTGTATAAATTAAAAGATGAAACATATTTCACTATATTATCTGTGTCAGTGAATATAAAATTTTTCGTAATTATATGATGTGCAGTGGCTGTAACTCACAAAATACAGAAAGATTGTTAATTTTGGTGTTAAAAAGTTATGTTTCTTTATTCTTGAGTAGCATTGAAATTGTGGTTATAAAAAATACATTGAATACTTTTAGTTGGAGTGAACAGAAGTTATACATTAGGACTTATACCTGCATGATGGTTTATGAAGGAACAGTTTAGCAATTTAGGTTTCTACAAAAAAATGCACTTTCATTTTAGATATTTAAGAAGGTGATATTTAGACAAATTTTAGATTTTTTTTATTCATAAATATGAATTTACAGTGCTTGTTTTTATCATACTTGTTACTATTGTAAAGTATGAACTTAGTTCTACCAGAAAAATTATGATTATTGGCTGAAAGTCATACAGTTATTGATTTATTTTATAAAATGTCATGCCTACAAGAATTATTTTTATTATATAAAGATTTTGATGTTTTTTTGCGTTAACTGTAGAAGACTTCAGAGAGGAAAATATATGGACTTTGTTTGGTTCAGATGTATAGTCCTGTAATCACCACTAATAACCTAAACACTCAGGTGTTTGGATAATAAATTGCTTAGCTTCATCACTGTATAAGACATACTTAACATATTTGGTTCATTCTTCCCAATAGTGCTGAGAAGCCATGGATTCAGTAAAGCTAATCTGTTGTAGCAGTAGTAGTGAATCAAAGAGTAGATTAGGCTTCCACATTTTATTTTCTTCACTGAAATTCGCATTTTAGTGAAGAAAATATCAAGAAAACATAATACTGTATTCACTAGTATCAGATTTTTTTCTGTATTTAATGTATTCGTTTAAATGCAGTAAATTCGACATAAACAGCATAACATTAATAAAGTGAATTATTTATAGCAATTAGTGCTTTGTACATATATTTATGGTTTCCAAGAATTAAAATTAACTTTGTAAAATAATTATCTAATTAAATCTTTTACATTAATACTAGCAATGTATATTGTCTTTTCACAGATTGTACCCACATGATGCAATTTGTTTACAAACTTTAAACAATTATAAAGATATTTGCACATCTGTTACACATAGTTGAATTGATTAAAGAGTGGCTTCCAATTATAAGTCAGGTATTTATTACACACTGAGACTTTACTTTTTTTAATCAACTTATATGTGAACTTATAGTGACTCTCGTCATTTTAAGTTATATTGAGTTTTCATATGGTTTTTAGAACTTATGTTTGAAACATTAAAAACATTATAAAGAAATACAACTAATAAAAATTGTGTCTTCTAGGAAAGTTTGGACGAATCAGGCAGAGTTATGGATCATCCTCGAAAAGCATCACTAGATCTTCCTTATCTTTCATCTCATGAGATGCTTGGCTCTTCTGATCAAGTAAGACAGCTTGATGTTTCTTGAATATCATTATGATGAACAGATGCTATTTGTTCATGTACTACTACTTCAGTGGTATCTTAAGTGAATGTTAGAGAAAACATTTTCTACTTGGTTTGTTTGTTTACATTATTCTGACAGTGAAAGGTCAACAATTATGGATTTCTTTTTTGTATTTTCCTTGGTAAACTTAGTAAGATCCTGCAAGATTGAAATTTGTTTGTTTTTGAATTTTGTCTTCAAAGAGCAGGAATAAAAAGGATTAACATTTTTATATGGAGAAAAAATTAAAGCCTTTAGTTGTTGATTTATTTTGTTTTACTTGTTTCTCATGCTAGAGTTTAATAAATTAATTCTCTGTATCAAGGAATCTTCATTTAGAGTTTGCTAAAAACCAATAACAAAACCATGAAATAGTCCAGACTAAGAACATATAGTAATTCTAATATGGAATAAATATTAAAACCAATAGAATTATTGTGTATGTGTGGAACTTAACTATTTTGGGTAAGGAAGTTCTTTTACAAAACTGTAGGTTTTTTAACATTTTAACTTCTATATCATGTGGTAATATAAAAACATATTTATGAAAAAAAAATTTTATGTGAGTATTTTATGTTTATTCAAGTTTGTTTCACTGGTAAAGTTTCAAGGTGTCTTGAGCTCAGCTATTAATCCATAGTAATGTTCTAGATTTGAGGTTACATGTTGCGAAACATGTAAACCAAATGCTTTAAATATGTTACTTCAATTTTGTTGATTTTAACAAAAACACCAATAGTCAGGCAATGACAAGTACTGGTATGTAATGAGTAACATTAATGATACTATATAAATGGAGAAATATTAAACATTTTGAAATTTATATTAATAATACAATACTGTTTCCACAGCCTGCATGACTGTTCTTGAAGTTTTGTACTAAATAGTTTAGGTGTTTTAACAAACTGTGGAAGAATAAGCAACTCAGTACCTACCAATTAATATGTCCTCTCTCTTGATATTCCTAGAGAAAACACACTAAAATAAAATCCACCAATGGTAGACAAATAAAATGTGGAACTTTATGTAGGATCTAATAAATATTATTATTTTTTTAATGATTTCAAAATTATAGAAGTATAAAAATTTATTATTACATGTTTTGTAAGAATGAAGCGGCTAGAAATACTCCTTGATTTTTTAGGTTTGTTTCTGCAAATATCTTTATATCTAAAGCAGATATGAAAGAACATTCTTGTTTTGTGAAATAGCTCTGTGTAAGTTAGCAAAAGGTATTATGCACTGAGAATCTTAGTTTACATATGTATTTAGATCAAATTTAGATTAAATGGATTTGTTTTTTGTATGTGTCAAAAAATACTTCTTTTTTCATCAAACTTACCCTGGAATTGTTACATTTACATTCAACATGGTGTTGACTGAATTGCCCTCAGTGTCACAGATGTTCATACTTAACTAAATATTAGCAAAATTTACTAATTTAAATAAATATCTGCAGAACTGTTTTTATTCAAATGAGACAAGCAGTTGTATGTGATTTTGTATGCTTCAGAAAATTTTAGTGTCGGATAAACTTATTAACTAACATCTAAATGTGATGATAAGCCATGAGTTAATTCTATAGTAAATATCACACTAAATTGATTGTAATTCTGTAATTCTCAGAAACAATATTGATTATTTTGAAAGTTCATTTGTGTTTTAAAAAATCACGTTTGTTTAGGATCTTCGGATCTGCAGCTTATTTCGAATAAGAAGTTATTATATGTAGGTTTCTAACTTGATATTCCTGTAACGAACAGTAAAGATTTATGAATGAACTACACACATAGCGTTTTTTCTTGTCTTAAAGTTTAACAAGTGTTTATAATATGCATTTTTATTGAAAATGGTTTGTTTTAGCCTGTCTCAATAGCCATAATGTTGTAAGAGATACTTTGTTTGTTTGCATATATGCTTATTTGTTTTAGAAAACATGGTCATATATTGTAAGTTTTACAGTTGTAGAAACATGAAGAAGGTGAAATTCACTGAAAATATTGTAGACGGAAAAACGCCAGTGTTTGAGATGTGTGCATGTTGGAAAGAACTAATGTAGCCTTTTCAGATTCTTTCTAAGCTCAAAAGGACAATGAAACTGTTGACGGTTTTATATAGTTTTGTATGTGCAAATAAATCACGCGACCGAATAGTACCAGATTAAAGACTTGGGTGACCTGGGACACATTTCGTAGGGGGTGTCCACAAAATTATAATTCATAAAATAAAAAAGGGTTAAATACAATTCAGTACTGTATGTTAACAACGGTTTTCGAAATACACAAACGCAAGCGAGGAGTAAATAATATACAAAATAATAATTCTAATATTTGCAATGAATATAAAGTTATGACAACGAGTTTTTTCTTGCTAAATGACCGAGCAAACATTTACGGAAGTACAAGTTGGAAGAGCAAGTTAATTACAAATTACAAAGTGATAGGTCTATAAGAAACGATTGATTAAGTGCCGGCATGGCCAAGTGGGTTTAGCGTTCATGTGACGGCCATTGGTAAAAGAGCAGCCCAAGAGTTGGCGGTGGGTGGTGATGACCAGCTGCATTTCCTCTAGTCTTACACTACTAAATTAGGGACGGCTAGCACAGATAGCCCTTGTGTAACTTTGTGCGAAATTAAACACAAAAACAAACAGAAACTATTAAAATCGCAGCATATGCAAGAATATGTTTTGTAATGACACGTTAACTTTTTTATTCTCGCATTGGAAATGCACTCATTTGCTCTCTTCTCTTCCAATCTGGCCTGACAAAACTAAGTTATAAGAGATATGAAAAGAGAAAGAGCTTTGACTACGGTGACTAGAATATTAAGTTACAATGTGATCTTAGTAAACTCATGTTCCGTGGGTACACTTTTGAAAAAAAAATCTTTTTCTGTTACAATCTGAGTTAAATAAAACTACTGGTATTGTAAGTAATAGTATACGATTAGCGGAAAATATTTAAAAGTGTACAAAAAATGAATCTTTGTTATTGAGGTGTAAATAACGTGTTTCTACTTCTTAAAACACACACATGAGAAGCACACTGAAGGTTGTCTCCTACGGTACATGAAGGCCATTTAGTATACCGAAATGAAGCTGACGCTCGTGAACTGTCACTGTAAAAATAATATTACGTTCAGTATTTTAGTAGCCGTGGGTACTTTGTAAGAGCGATGGTCAAATCTCGTTGTTCAGTCTGACACGAAATAAGCTAAGAGTTGTCTTTCCTGTAGTCTATCAGTTTAAAGGTAGGGAAGACTAGAAAAGATATTCAACAAACAAAATTAAATGTTAGTTTTGTTTAGACATATTTTATCAGTGTTGGCAGGGTTTGCTCAAAAACTCGTTTCTCTTCAGCCCCGCTAGAATTAAGGCCTTAGAGGAGTAAAGGTTAATACTGCAATTTAAAGGTGTGATAACTCTATACAGGAAGTGTGAGGGATGTTTGGAGTTGAAAATTATATTACAAACGTCAATAAAAGTTGTGTCGCAGAAGGCAAACAGGCCAGGTTGGACGAACAGTGCCAAGAGTGAGAGTGTTGAGCAGTGAGATGCAGGCAGCAATGTGCCTGTTAAATTTACATTCAGAAAATAAGAATGTTTCTTTGATATATTGTATTGCCCCTAATTATCCCTCCCCAAGTCGCAGAGATCGGCAATCAATAGTGGTAACTGATAAATGTCACTTTGGCTACAATTTTCCGCCTCTTTTCGTTTGACTTCAAAGACTATTTAGATGTGCTGATCAAAAGAGGATATCCGGTATGTTACAAGACTGCTTGATATAGGTATTTGATGACACTGTAACAGAATGGTTTTTGTGATAGTGGGCACTGATGTTTATAACAAAGAAATAAATAGGCGATGTTTACTACCACTTGTAAATATATTTGTTTATAATAGAGATGATATATTACCCAGTAAGTCTCAAATTAGCGCTCTTTTCCTTTTGCAGTTTGCAAGTCCCCGAGGGATATTAATTTGGACAATACTGTATATTTATAACCTGGTATGACCTAATGGTTAGGGCGCCCAACTTGCAATCCAGGTATCACTTGTTCGGATTCTGTCACCAAATATGTTCGCCTTGGGAACATTATACTACAAAAGCCAGACCCCTCTATTCGTTATCATTTCAAAATTAGAAATGGCTGGCTCAGATATCCCTCGAGTGTCTGTGCGCAAAATTCAGTAATCAATATATATTTATTTCATCTAAAATTTAACTTCAATTTCTATAACAAGGGTACTGGGACAATTGTGGCAAGTTGAGCATTTGCCCCATAAATAATTTGACAATTAAAATTTATTTTTTCTAAAGCTTTTTAAAAATATATTTGGTATTGAAAGTTGTTATGTTCCATCAGTATTATCTGACTGCAATGTATTGTTCTCTTAGATTATTCGTTTAAGTCAAAGATGGCGTTGCGTTTACTAATGTGACATTTGACATTTATAAGTTTGTATAATACTGTAATTAATTTTCTAGGCATGTCTGTTTCGCAGTTAGCAGTGGAAAATATCAGAATACTGATTATAGGAAAGTTGTTAGAGGATGAAGTGATGTTAAAATGTAAAATAGATGTAAGAAATGACTTGGTGCTTTTTGTTCGTATAAAAAGATATTTGCGTGTTCATTACGAGAGGTATTTGACATTCATTCTAAATAGTAATTTAGCAGGTGTATTTACTTGTATGCGTTTGTATTCTAGGAATAAAGCAAACCAAACCTTAGTAGAAAAAACAACAAAGATACTAGAAATGAATCACGTTTGAATTTTGGTTAAAATAAGGCGACAATGCTGTCGTTGTGGGCTTCTCACCGTACACTTACAATAATTTTAATTTAAAATCACCACTTGTATTTTGAAAGGTTATTATAATGTTATCTGAAAGAAAGCGATATCCTTCGGGGTTTGTAAGTTTTATATAACTTATTTTTAGGATCTCGGGTTATATTTTTTATAATAGCCAAGTATAAGAATATATTTGTATGTCATCCTGTTTCTAGCCCTCATACTGCCGTTTTGTTGTAATCTGCGTCTATTTCACGGGTTATTTATTCAAAATAAATGTCAGATTGAGTAAGTCGCTTTCCGTTTCAACTGTTCTTTCATTGGATTATACAATCGTTTTTACTCAGAAATAATGGTTAGAATATTAATTTCACTTGGTTACCACACACGGAATGACATCACTCTCAGTCGATGTGATTATACTACTACAACAAAGTTTTGGTTAATCACCAAAATGTCCAGCATAAATAACACATTACTACCTATAATTCAGTAAACCCGATTACACAAGTCTGAGTAACTTGTCAATAAGGACCTGGTAGTCACTTCTGAAACCTGGACTTAGGTTACACCCGCCAGAACCCCAACTTTTTTCCAGTTCCAAATCCACGTAAGAAACCTGATAGTGTCTCGTGTGAATTTATACGAGATTGATTATATATAACCAGACAGCATGAAAAGTGGGCTTATCTACTAAAGACTATACGAAGCGTGAAAACAAAAGGTGATATTTTCTTTCATTCTGTTTACTATATCTGTGCATGACCACTATTGATTAAAGCACCACACCCAACGATTTCTCATCAGCACGAGTTTTTCCTGAAGAGAGTAGCTTTTGCGATGTTACCGAAAATAAAAAAATACGCATAGATTAACCAAAAATAAATATAAAAACGCTTTTAACCGATCAGCAAAATGAGATTTATGTCTACTTCTGAATTATTTAAATACTTTCTTGAACAAATTATGTTCATTAGCATGTAAGCAATAAATTTTTGCTCCAATAACCTTTTCATTTTGTTAATTGCAAAGTCGCGTGTTTGTTTATTCAGTAATTAGGTTGCATCAAATTCTGTTTTAGAGCAAAACGCTGTTGCTTTTTATTCAATGTAATAGCACGTTTTTAATAATGTAGAGAATTTTGTGTAAATATCTACTCTGATCATGAGTGTCACATTGTCTCGGATGTTCTTATGGTTTACTAAACGAAGAACACAAAAATCAAGGTTTCAGGAAGCATCCCCTCTTAGTATACTTTGTTCAGTATATCATGACTTTAGGCTAAATGTACATTGTGAATTATATTAACGAAATGTGTTTTCTTAAAGTTACGAACGAGTTTTTAAGTTTTAAGAGTTTTGTGAATTTACTCTATTTTATTCGGGATGAATAGTTAGGTAGGAGGAATATTAATAAATTATAAAAACATAGACACATTACACAACTGTTGTTGTTTTGAATTAAGCACAAAGCTACACAATGGCTATCTGTGCTCTGCTTTCACGGGTATCGAAACCCGGTTTTTAGCGTTGTAAGTCCGCAGACATACCGCTGAGCCACCGGGGGGCTGAGCTAAACTAAACACATTACACAACTGAGCTAAAGTAATTTTTTATCGTGACTTCTTTGTCTTCCTTGCTTGTAAATGTTAAATAGGGGAAAAAATAAACTTGGAATTTACTGAATATTTCTCTGTAAAATATATTTGATTAAAGCACGTTTTTATGCTTATTATACTTGCAAGGTGAATTGCTTGGGAAGCCCAACAAGGAATGTGTACACTGGTGTACGTGTAACAATAGCTGTTCTAAATCGAATATAACAAGTGCTTCATAAGTATGCATTCTTTGTATACATATTTTACAAATTAGCAGAAAATAATTAACACTGTTATATAATTATAAATACAAGTTTATGATATGTTCACTATTATACTACTGAAGACGTTGTTGTTGTTGTTTTGAATTAAGCACAAAGCTACACAATGGGCTATCTGTGCTCTGCCCACCACGGGTACCACTGAAGACTCGGCACGTGTCCAGTGTGGCTTTGCTATAAGAAACACACACACACATTATTACACTAAAGAACCACGTGCTGTTGTAACTTACATATTGCATAGACTATGTGGAAAAAGATATATTTTCGACGTTTTCCAGACGGCCATATAGATGTCATTTAGGCGTATTGAAGATGTCATGATCTCTGGATGTAGGCATATTAAAGATGTCATGGTCTCTGGATGAATTGTTTACGAAGTTTTAAAGCATTAAAGATGTCATGATCTCTGGATGAATTGTTTACTGTATATTCTAATGCTTTAAAACTTCATAAAATGTTTCGTTTCATTTCTTTTAATCAAATACGATGTGACTGGTGTGTGATTTTAGCTTAAAATATGAAACTAAATGAACATAGCTATAATGCTACAATTACTGATCTGAATAATCCAGAATATTCGAGCTCATTAGAAGTTTTGTGTAAAAACCTACATGGAAACATATCAGTTGTTCAACCGTGTGACGTCGTCACTTACAAGAAAAACCTCTTTGATTAATATTTTGAGCCACGTAGGCCCCCTTTTTGTTTTGTTTACTGGAATACACACACACACAAAATGAATGGATGATGTTAATAAATTATGATCTCATTTTGGTCAAGAGAGAAAGCATTCCTAACAATTTCTGAAACCTTTGAAGAACACTTGTTGTGCTTAATGATGTGGAACACCGACGTTGGCTTGTAGTTCTTAAAATACCGAAGTTTTGAGGAATTAAACTTTGTGCCCATAATTGAAAAAAAAAATTAGTTATTTTGTATTCCGTAAGTCAGCGTACAGAGCAGGTTGCCATATATTCATCAATAGAATTCATGAACCACGGTTTTAGTGTTTTTCGTGTAACGTGGACTGGTATTTCCTCGACTGGATTATTCTGGTCTTCAGGTACGGCAGTAACTCCAGCCAACTTAGAAGGATGGAGCAACAGTTAGTCCTATAACTGTATACTCTACTGTACGTTTGACCAAATCTTGGGTTATTGTCACACTGTTACAAATATACGTTTCTTAACAGATCTAAACAAAAGAGAATAGCAACATATCTATTTTAGATTAAGAAAAAATATTTCAAAAGTGATAAACATATAGCAAACAAAGACTGGCACGAAATAAAATTCCACTTGATGGCATTAATCTCAAAAGGAAGTGTTTACAACCGTCGTGTGTCTGTCTGTGTCTGTTTTTCGCTTTTATTTTCATATAATAATGTTAATGGGCACTTCCCTCTAGTAGAACCCCAAGTCTACATATTTACAACGCTAAAACCAGGGGTTTGATTCCCTTCAATGGGTTTA
The DNA here is from genome assembly GCA_011833715.1 of Carcinoscorpius rotundicauda. Taxonomy (NCBI): domain Eukaryota; kingdom Metazoa; phylum Arthropoda; class Merostomata; order Xiphosura; family Limulidae; genus Carcinoscorpius; species Carcinoscorpius rotundicauda. The sequence continues at coordinate 49,969,982 of CM022399.1, read as the reverse complement.
TCAGGTAGCCTAATGTGGCTTTGCTATGAGAAAAACACATACACTTATGGTCAGTTGCTCTCCACAGCCACTAGGTTCAAACTGATGACCTTAGGCTGCATGGAAGTCAGAATATTCATCTCTATGAAAAGAAGCAGTTTGAATCTCACTTTGGGTAGAATCTTATTTGATTCCTTTTAATATATACTTTTTAATTAAGATAAATAATCACTCAATAAGTGGTTAAAAGCATTGTTGTCTTGCTTTTTTTCTAATATCAAAGTCAAAATGCTTAAATGAACCAAGGCAATGCATTCAGGATTTAATCAAGATATAAGTAAATGTAATTTGTTTTAGAAAATAGTTTTATTCACTAAACATCTCTTACTATTTTATAGGAAAAACTTTACCTCGTTTTAAACGTAGAAAAAACTATTGCAGTTTGCCTTATGGGACTCATGAATGGACTAACAATTTATGTGCAGGATATCTAGAGATATGGTAGTGAGTCTAGTCAAGATGTTAGAAGAAGGGGTGGAGTATCACTACTGTTACTTTATAAACAGAGACATATTTTTAGACATCGTTTCTTCAGTAATGCTTTCATGCCATTGTTCTTGTGTTTTTGAACATAACAAGAAAAATAACTTGGATTACGAGAACTGATCCGTCAACATTTAGTTCAGTTCTTAATATTTTAGTTGTGAGCCCCCTATGGGTCAGTAATAAGTCTATGGATTTACAACGACAAAATCAGGGGTTTGATTCTCCTCGTTGGACATAGCAGATAGCCCGATGTGTCCTTGCCATAAAACCCACACATATACTTGTTTTTATGAAAAAAAAATGTAAACAAATATATAATGTCACAAAAAATATCACAGGTGGGTGTTGATTTGAACCAGGGAAAACAGCTGTTTTATTAATATAATATGATCTTTAAGGATAACAAGGAACCTGTTGGTCCATATTGGTTATACCATTCTCCTAGCTAAACTAAAATTATTAAATAAATAAATTTAAGAAATTTAAATCCAACACTTATAATTCATATATCTATCGAGCTTTATTTTAAACTCATTCAAATTTACTACCTCCACATCTGAAGACAAACCCATTCCATAGGCCAACTGTCCTATAGCGTTTTGGTGAAGTGAAACAGACTCAAAACACCACATATGTTGGTGTTGTTATTTTAGGAATGTTTTGTTATTATTGTTGTTCTTTTAGTGTTTAAAATAACGATTTATTAAATATATATACTATGTATATATATAGTATATTATACTATGTGCTTGAATACCGAGACTGCTGTACCTTTATACAAATAGTTCTTTGCATGTGTAATTTTAAAGTGCTATTTACTTTTTTGGCAAAACTTCAATAAACCTAAACTAATGCGATTCGTTGAGGTTAGTTCATGTGTAATGATGTTGAAATTGTGAGACAAACGTGGCTGACTACAGTGTAGTCTCTTGACTGGATATGTCTTGAATCTAGTCTGTGCATCAGGTCGAATACCGCTCAACAAACTGCATTTTTCTTTTGTAAGTTTTGACTTAATCATTCATATAATTAACGATGCTCTTTCAGCCAATTAACTAAATTGTGTTACATGTATGTTTCCACACCGTACGAGGGCTGTTCAAAAAATACGCAGACTGACGTCATAAAACAAAATGAACTTTATTTAGAAGTTACAGTTCTGGGACCCCTTCAAAGTACTCTCCTTCCCAACGCACACACTTATCCCAACGGTGTTTCCACTTGTTGAAAAAGTCCTGGTACGCTTCTTTTGTAATGTCCTCCAGCTCCTTCGCATTTGCCTTAATCTCGGGAATCGTCTCAAATCTTCTTCCTTTCAAGGGTCTTTTGAGTTTGGGGAACAAGAAAAAATCGCAAGGAGCAAGATCAGGTGAGTAGGGGGGTAGGGGTGGGGAAGAACAGTGATCGAGTGTTTGGCCAAAAACTCACGAGTTCTGAGGCACAAATTTCGCAGCAACGCGGTGCATCTTCAATTTTTCGGTCAAAATCTCGTAACATGATCCAACTGATATCCCACACTCTTCAGCAAGCTCCCTGATAGTCAGACGTCGATTTGCCCGCACCAGGGTGTTGATTTTGTCGACGTGTGGGTCATCAATTGACGTGGAAGGACGTCCAGGACGCTCATCTTCAATGAACTGTCGACCATCCTTAAAACGTTCATGCCACTTGAAACATGCCGTACGCTTCATAGCAACATCACCGTAAGCCGTGTTAAGAATAGCAAAAGTTTCAGTCGCAGATTTTCCAAGTTTAACACAAAATTTCACAGCATGTCGTTGCTCCTTCAGGTCATTCATTCTGAAATCCGCCAAACGAAAAAATCGCACTTCACTTAAAACCGCGTAGCTAGTACACAAATGAAAATATCTGCAATCGGGAAATGGCGTCGTAATCAGCTGATCTGTGCGACACAGCGGATTCCCCTGGAACTAACTGGAGCCGCGCAATTCAAACAGTCCGCGTATTTTTTTAACAGACCTCGTACGTCGTTGGTCGTTTACGACAGACGCTATCAACGTTCGGGAGGGAGGAAGAGGTCTAATGTACCTGACCCTCCTGGGTGTTTAACATCCATACTCAAATACCCACACAGAGAAACTCGAACTCGTTTCTGTGCATTGTGTTTACATTAGTAACGTTAGAAGACGGAAACATATAAAGGTACATCATAACATGTGTAACAAGCATTGACATTGTTTTAGACAAAAAAGGTAGTGTGAGGTGCATCATTCTAGACACACAGACATATACAAATAGATGTTATGTAATTAAAATGCTTTTTTGAGACTGATCGTTCATGGACATCACAAAGTTTCAATACGGAGCTCTGTGCTATTTCATTATTGTCTTCGTGTAAGCATTAATCGTAATGTTTTTTGTTTTGTTTTTGTTAATACAAAGTCATCTAGCAGTATGGCGTTTCTTGTGCTTTATATATAATTTAATTATTTTCATGGTTAAATGTTTCAAATAAAGAAGACGAAAATTAGTTTAAAAAAAAAACGCTATCTGTGTTAAGATCCAAGAAGGTTGCACGTGCATTTGGATCACATTTTATTTAGTATATAGAAGTGACAAGAGGGAGAGGATGGATGGTTTACATAAGTGTTTGTTGCCGTGTCTTGTTCTAACTTGTAAAAGACAAGTGCCTCATCCTTAACGACATTCTTTCAAGACTGGCATTGAAGCACATTTTTATCCATACCGTCAACATAAGAACAATACATCCATTTCTCTTGTATAACAATGCTAGAAGGTCGCGCGGAATACACCAAATCAGTTAGCTAGTCACTTTCAAATATTGGGCATATGACATAGCCTGGAAGCTGAAACTTTGTTATCAATACAATTGTGGTTAACAGATATCTATTCGTCTCTCTTTTGATAACATATAGATGGCAGGTCAGCCACTACATGCTTGTAGAATAATAAATATGCTCAGGATTTATCTTAAAAAGTTGTGTTTGGCTTCGTTACGGAGGGGGAGAGCATTCGCGTTGTAGCTTTGTCTGCTTTTCGCTCATTTAATTTGTAATGATTTATTTAAGTATATCTTAACTCTTGTACATTCCAATAAAGAATAAATCTGATCGTAACTCCATTTCTAGGAATCTGAGTAATAAGTGTCAACGTCTGAAACATGAAGGGCCTGCCATTGCCTAGCGCGTCAAGGCGTGCACTTCGTAATCTGAGGGTCGCGGGTTCGCGCCCGAGTCGCGTCAAACATGCTCGCCCTCCCAGCCGTGGGGACGTTATAATGTTACGGTCAATCCCACTTTTCGTTGGTAAAAGAGTAGCTCAGGAGTTGGCGGTGGGTGGTGATGAAAAGCTGCCTTCCCTCTAGTTTTACACTGCTAAATTAGGGACGGCTAGCACAGATAGCCCTCGAGTAGCTTTGTGTGAAATTCCAAAAACCAAACTGAAACATGATGATATGTGGTATTAATCGCATATTAATACGCATATATTAGAATTTTGACGTTAACGCAAATCTTTTTAACTTAAATAACTTTCGAGGTCTGGAGCAGCACATGTGTATTAAAAAAAGAAAGGGAAAATAGCTGCTTGTCCTCTGTAGCTTATCACGTTTACTAATACTGAGTGTCATTAATTTTTGCTAGTCCGGCATGGCCAGGTGGTTAAGGTACTCGACTCGTAATCTAAGGGTCGCGGGTTTGAATTCCAGGCACACAAAACATGCTCGCCCTTTCAGCCGTGGGGGTGTTATAATTTTACGGTAAATCCCACTATTTGTTAGTAAAAGAGTTGGCGGTTGGTGGTGATGACTAGCTGCCTTCCCTCCAGTTTTACACTGCTAAATTAGGGAAAGCTATCGCAGATAGCCCTTGTGTAGCTTTGCGCGAAATTCAAAATAAACAAACTAAGCCATTAGTGTTTAATCCATGAATTGACAAAATACGTATATTGTGTAATTTCGAAGTGTATATACGCTTCTTTGTTGATATCATGTTGTCGTTCTTCACCTTTATTGATTTCAGATTTTTAGAAGCTTAATAAATCTATAACAATGAATAAGATATGGGTGTTGATTATCTGTTTATCAGGAAAGATGTGTTTCAACTTTTATCGTTACACATTCCATTCCCTATGACTCTAGAATTGTATGCAGGAGTTAATTTACGTATCAGATTAAGTGCAGTTCACAGATCAACATGACAAAGGAACTTTCTGGGTTCATGACGATGAATGTTTAATTTGTAATCTAAAACCAACAAAATATTGGAAAACCAATAGGCCTAAAAACTTATGAAAAACAAGTTAACTTCAAATCTCTTTCCTTTCCTCCTTTACAATTGTATATTGCGGCTTGAGATTAGAGACGTGTAAAATATTAAATTTCTCATTTCGAACTATAATAGCGTGTTTTTGTTTGTTTATAGTTTCGCGCAATGCTATACGAAGGCTATCTGCTCCAGCGGTCTGTAATTAAGCCGTGAAAGGCTTGAGGGAAGGCAATCTAATCATCACCACCTACTGCCAACTCTTGGGTTACTGTTTTACTAACAAAGAGTGGGATTGACTGTCACATAATAACACCCTCATGGCTGAAAGGGCGGGCATGTTTGGTGAGATGGAGATTCGAACCCGCGACCCTAAAAAACAAACCGAAGGCCCTAACCACCAGGCCATGCCGAGGCTCGAGCCGCAATAGATAAATTAAAACTTGTGAAAAAACAATTGTAGCTAACTTGGCGCTTAAATTGCGACCGTTAAAGTACTATACTTCATATATAGCGTTTCCTTTAATCTCTCCTTTTCTTTTTTCTCATCGTCCAGCCTAACTGATGAGTGTTGGTATTGAACGAAAAGCTTATTGGGCAGTGACTCGTGAGAGAGATAATAGTGGTAAAATATGTTCAGAAACTGGTTGTCATGGCAACAACACGATTGAATATAGCAAGTAAAACGTTGGTTATGTAACAGTATAGAATATGTTTGGAAAACTATAAAAAAGTCTTGAGCAGTAAAGGTAGCCGTTTTTATATACATATATTTACTTTAAAAACGAAGCTATTTCGTATATGCCAGTCATGTACTGCTCTGTAGGAACATTCAAACTTTAAGATGATTAGTATTTTACCTTTAAGCTTTTAAGCAAAGTCAGTAACTTTACAAAGAATAACTGGATATTATGATTCAATACTATATAATTTTAAAAAATATTAAAGAGTGGATTTTGCTTCTCAAACACACATTCTTAAACTTCTTTTTGAACTTTTGTTACAGTTCAGAGTAAATGTCTCTAACTTGGGTTCCTTTGTGGGATAGCAGTAAGTTTATCGGTTTACAACTCTAAAATCCGGGATTCAATTCCCCGCGATGGATACAGCAGATAGCCCAATTCGGCTTGATTTTACAATAAGTGACCCTTGTTGTGTGTATATATAATCAAAACATAGTGTGTGTGTTAATTGGAACGATCGTAATTCATACATTAAAATACTGACCTTTAATTTTCTTGTTAATAAGTTTCACTGTCCATTAACATGTAAAATATAGAATCTTTCTTCAAGAAAGTAAACGACATTGGTAAGTTGTACTTTTAATAGATCTCTTGTATACGTAACAATACAACCGTTATTTGTTGTCAATTGACTCGCAATAATCACATCTACAAGAATAGGAACTTTTATAAAATGAAACAGTTCTCTAAAGACCATGTGTTTAATATTGACAACATGAATGTATTTTTCAGAAGTTTAATATATTATATTAAACCGATTTCAGAACCTCGCCTATGACGGCTTGTCAGAGGGGTTAGAGAGTTTTCTCCTCTTCAAAGATTTTGAACAAATATTTTTTTCACTTTCTGTTTTTCCATATTAATACCTATATTTTATTTGGTATTAACGTAAAATTCTTGAAACGTTTGATATTATTTTTGCAAGACATTTAAAAATTTCCATGTCTCTCGTTTCTCTTTTTTCTTTTAAATCTGTATTTTTTTCTTTATACTTGCAATGGTGACATTCGAGAGGAGCGAGCGCTCTCATCAAAATTAACAAGGATTTTGAGTCCGACCACACAGCTAGTGGAGCCGATCAAAATCTAAGTTTTAAAACAACCATTGAAAATTAGTTTTTTTAAAAAACGTATCGGACAAGGGGAGCACGCAAGACTTGCAAGATCGTTGTTATGAAGGGCTGATACAAACCCAATGATTATCAGTGATGTCGAGAAACCCACCGTTGAGAATTTTACACGCAAAAAACCCAATGATTGTGTGATTATTCATTTTTCTTACAAATATAAATAATTAAAAGTGAGTTCATTACATGGCGTGTGGTGATTTAGTTGAAAAGTGCGACGATCTTTCTTGATTTTGGAGGTTTTGAAGAATTTTCATAGTTCAAACAACGATTAACCCTTGTCTGGCATGACACGACTGATGATTTCCTATAGCTATGTAAATTCGACCAATAACACTCGCTTATAAATACATCGATATGCCAAAAGTAGCTAATTGTTATTGCTCTATACTTTTGAGTTGAGGTTAAAATATCACTGGTCCTTTCGTGAATATTAACTATGAACAGCCATTCATTGAGCCTCTTCACTTTGTTACAGCTTGTGTCACGACGTCAATTCATCCTATATTTAACAGCCGTACTTCTTGAGAGTACCATTCAGGGGTTTTCATTGCAAAAGGCTTGATGTTCAAAGCACACCCATCTTCTTTTTTTCAGCTTTCTACAGTCCACCTATTGTATGAGAACGGTGTTTTCCCAGTATTCAACATTTCAGTCATATAGAAATTCTTAAGCGCCGTGTTCAAATACATGTTTCATTCTTCAGCTGCTTGAGGTATGCCATTGTTGGTTGGATAAATTATGGTAGGAATTTAAGTATACATGTCTTGTGTCGATTTTTGAGTTATAAATATTTCTTCATTATGTTCTTATTATTTCCTGTGGCTTGTGATGATTTTTTTTGTCCTTTGGTCTTTGTGTTCTTTGATTTTCGCCTGTTGCAAAATGCCGAGGGTATGGTTTGTTCGAGGTCTCTTCTTGGGTGGTTCTAGTTTTCCAAGTTTATCCACATTTTTTCCCCTCAATGCTTTTAAGCGCAAAGGATATTCTTGTTTTGTAAATTCTGTATTTCAAACTAAACACGTCCTTACGGTCTTATGGTTATGAATATTTTGTGTTGTAAAGGGCTGTTACATGACTGATCAGAGTTAATTTTCGGTGGAATCATATTACGTAAGACAATGTCAGCTGTTGTTATTACATATCTATTTCCACCACAACTTGGTATCGGCTGGGGTAGTCACGTAGTTTACTAATTTGTATATTAAAAATCGTTGTAACACAACACATTCAAATTTCTGTGGGCGCTCGCGCGCGCACACACACACATAAAGAAATGTTTACCTATATACGAGGCTTCTGTGGTTCACTTTTAGTTGTTGTTTTACATGAAGCCTTTTATAAGAGTTTCACCCACCAATGAAAGTACAATGATAATACGGAAAATGCGAATAAAAAACGAAACAGTTGTCATGGTTACGTATTACAAAATTAATTTAGTTTTCTTTAATTACATTTAAAAAATAATGTTTTTCTAAATATAAATTTAATCACAAAGCAAAAAATAATCAAACCGAAAGGTTGATCAGTTTACACCGAAAATTAAAAATAATGTTGGAAGTAGGTTTTTGTAGCATAGATTATTTGAATAGACAGCCAATGATTTATTAGCAAAAAGTAATTTATAACAAGGCTGTAAAATAACTAGTTATTTAAGTAGTGCATATATTAAAGAATTTTTATCTGTGCAATCTTTTACCTGTTTTTGTATTTAGGAAGAGTAATACATAAATACAAATTAGACAATTCCTGTATTGAGTTGTAAAAATATCTAGTATTGGGGAGTAGAGGATGATATAAGATTTTATACGATAGAAATTAGGTGCAACATTTATAAGTCGTCATCGAGTAATGGGTGTTTTAGAGAAAATGCGTAATAATAAAGTTATCCTGTTATTACGTAGAACGTAGAATTAGGCAGTTTATTACAAAGGGGCGCGCAGTGTCTTCATTTAGCGGATTGGAAACAAGTTTTTAATGTGAGGCAGCTGGTCGTTCACATCATGATAGGGATAATACTGACCGCGTCTACCAGTGTCCAAGTATACAAAATTATATGCTTATTTCTGGTCTTTTAAATGAATTAAGTTCTAAAGAAAGTATCAATATTTATTACTGTGGATCATGAAAATTTTGTTAGAATTTCTTCCTACACTCTTGGCAATGAGCAGTACTTTTGTATTAAAAACTGGTATACCTTGATATCATTTCTGTTTTTCTCTTTATAAGTACTTGACATAATTTCTGAATATTTATTTTTGTAAGAACTGGTTCATCACATAATTTATCAGTACTTTGCAGCAACCTTAATGTCATAGTAGAATTACGTCGTTTATTCTTCCGCCGTGTCCCTAGTGTAACAGTGGTATGTCTTTGGCCTTACAACGCCAGAAACCGGGTTTCCGATGGGCTGAGCACGTACGGTCAATGTGTAGGTTTGCGCTTAACCACAAACAAACATAATTCTTCCGTCGAAAGAACAGGAGTATCATGGCAACGTTTTATAGTTCTTGATGTAAAAATGGAAATATCTTGATAGGTTCTTTCATCACCTGAAAGGCAGACCTTCTCAGTAATTCTGATTAAAAACCATTACTTCTGCTGACAGATTGGAAAAAGTTAAACAGTCATCTCTAATAAGCTGAAAATATTCTGACGTCTTTCTTCTCCAAAACTAGATCGAGAAAGAGTTACATCTTTTGCTTCATATTCAACAGCCATCAGTATCTCAATAAACTTTTTCGTTACACCACATAGCATTACTTTCACCAAAATGTTTGTTTTCTGTATATTTGAGACCCGGCATGGCCAGGTGGTTAAGAAGCTTGACTCGTAGTCCGAGGGTCGCGGGTTCGAATCCTCGTTGCACCAAACATGCTCACCCTTTCAGCCGTGGGGGCGTTATAATTTACGGTCAATCCCACTATTCTTTGGTAAAAGAATAGCCCAAGAGTTGGTGATGACTAGTTCCCTTCCTTGTAGTCCTGCACTGCTAAATTAGGGACGGCTAGCGCAGATAGCCCTCGTGTAGCTTTGAGCGAAATTCAAAACAAATTAAACCAATTTGTATATTTGTTCTGGTAAATATAAACTAAACTTTTTTGTTCTAGAAGTTGGAACTTTCTTATCGAAAAAAAAATCGTGCTTTGATTAAATTATAAAACTCAAAACTGCCTGTTTAAAGTAGCAGTATGTGTGTGTAAAACTTCGGAAAAACAAACCAGTCTTAGTAAATGGAACAAATGTACCAAAAGTGATCTTAAAAACAACTTTTTTGAAGAAAAATATATTATACTGTAAAAATCCTTTGAATTTTTGCCTTTTGAGCTGGAAAGTTTTGACTGGGTTTAGGATTTATGAGAATTTTGTTTGAGGCCTATTCTAGTGTTATTTTGTTACTTCTTTTCTGAGACTAGACTCATTCAAGACGTGCTACCCTTACAAATGAAGACTATTCGAGTGTGGGCTATCTTCATATAACTTAAGATATCACAGATTTATTTTTCTTCGCAACAGTATCGTTATTTCTTCGTCCGAAAGAGTTCGTGTTTAGAATAACGTGTTCGGAATTTCTTGCTCGGAAAGAAACAGATTTATTGAATTCCACTTATTTATTTACCAGCATTCTTCAACTACCAAGTTTCCTTAAAACACGGTATGATCAACTATTTTTGTTTTTTGTTTCTCAGTTTCTGTATTAAGAACAAAATATGTTTGTCAAGATAGATGAAAATAACATTCATGTGAGCAACTATGACGTCGTAAATCCTCACTTCCTCCTATGTTTTGTGTTGATTTCCTCATAACAGTTTCTAGATTTATCATTGTGCAGGTTTCATTTAACATTGTTAACGTTTATTCACTACTTTCTGCACTTACAATTTCTTTAGGTGATAAATTAAAGAAACGGATTATTCATGTGGATTGTACTAAATATACTCAAAATGCCGTTGTTTGCCCCCTCTCTCTCAGTGGCACAGTGGTATGTCTGCGGACTTGTACTCTTAAAAACTAGGTTTTGATACCCGTTGTTCGCAGAGCACGGAAAACATTTTGTGAAGCTTTGTGATTATTTAAAAAATAAACTTGTTGCATTGCCATCTGAAGGCACGGAGATTGTCTTAACTCTCCGTTGTACATTTTGACCTACAGGTAACAAAATCTGCCAGTGTTGCTTAATACACAAACAAATACTACAATTCTGCAGATAAAAGAATGATTCTTGTTAGTTTCTCAATTGAATATTATTACTACTAGGTAGTTTACCCATTTCCAACTTAGTAAAAGAGATTTCACAGATATATTTTTGTTAAAAGCTTTTACTGTCGATTTCAATTAAGCCTACTATTCTTCATTGCAATTTATACTAATCTACCCCCCTCTACTCAGTGATTTAATTGCATCTACTGATTGCATGATATGTCCACGTACTTGGTTTTTATAATTTTCTTAGTCAGCATTTAATATTATTGCTTGAGTTCAAAAAGCTGTATTACACATTTGCTGTGAATATACTTGGAAAAGCATTCGTGCACGAGGTAATTGAGATGCACGTTTATAACTGTAACATGTATACATACATTAGCTTGTTTTCTTTGTTTTTGAATTTTGCGTGAAACTACGCGAGGGCTTTCTGCGCTAGCAGTCCCCTTATTTAACTAATCATCACCACACACCGCCAACTCTTGGGCTATTCTTTTACCAACGAATAGTGGAATTGACCGTCATATTATAACGCTCAAACGGCTGGAATGGCGAGCTTGTTTTGTTTGAAGAGGATTCGAACCCGCGATCTTCGCAATATGAGTCGAGTGATCTAACCTCCAGGCCATGCCGGGCCTTCATACGCGAAAGCAACTGGAAATTTAGAGAGACTGAAACACAACTCTTGTACACATAACCAACTGAAAAAGTTAGAACAACGAAAAACATAGCTATACAATATACAGAGATAGCTGAAGCCTAATAAATCTTTAATGTGACGATATTATAAGTATTATCTATAAATACAGACTGTGTGTTGACATGACACAGGTAATTATAATTATAAATTGCGTGCTCAAACAATGCGTGTTCACTCGACTGCATGACTCTTCAAGTTAATTTTTCAGACGTGCACATAAAGGTCTTTATAAATAGATGTGGCTTACCTCATTAAAAGTGGATAAAATTCAGGAAGTTCTTAGCAGAATAGCCCTCACTATCAACACAGTTGTTGTTGTATCTGAATTCGAATGTGCTTCCATCTGTGGAACAATTTTGGCTTCTAATAAAATATAAAATACAGTTAAAATAAGGCAGTTTTAAAAACAAATATGTTGATATTTTGCAATAATTAATGCTTTTATTTTGTGACGACTTTTTGTTTTTCATGTTTTATTCAGAAAAAAATATTTTTAGTCAGGTCATCAGAAAGAATAATGATTTAATTGTTTGTATGTCTGGTCAGAGCTTTGACACACGTGTAACTCTTAAATGTGATTATTTTTAAGTATTTTGAAACATAGATAAAGGGCTTTTTTTCGTTTGCGTCGTCTTTTAAATTTAGAAAGCTTTTAGTCAGTAGAACTACATACAATGTTGGAAGAAGGTTAAATTATTTTATTACACAAAGAGTTGAAGCTATGGTTTAACTTGGAGAAGACAAAAACACGTAATTACCTACACTTTTAATAATGAATCAAATAAAACATACAAGTTTTAATCGCTAAAATTTAACGAGAGTGCTCGTAAAGCGAGAGAAAACTGAACGAAAATGTGTCAGAGTCGAGTTGTCCTTTAACAGCAACAGCAATACATTAATTGAAGATTCTAAGAAATTATAATTTCGTGAAAATGACTACTCATAACATTTTGTATTTTTAACTTCAGAAATCTAGAAGTGAGTCCTTTCGTACTTTATCTTTAATATTTGTTTTTATGCATTGTTTTAAAATGTTTTTCGTGACTATGGGTAACGTAATATTTGGACGTAAAATTTGTAACATATTTAACTTAAAAAGTCTTCTGTGTTTTATTTGAACCTACTTTTGATAAACAGTATTGTGTATTGTTCCATAAAAGTGAAAATTGCTTGAAAAAAAATCTAATCACCATTCTGACACACACGTACAGATACGAGTTAATTTTTTCTTGCGTACGAATATTTTGTAAGTGTTCCCGTAAACCGGCGCTAAAATGAAGTACAGGTAAGATCATTGCTGTTACTTGACCTACTTAGGTTATTGTCATTTCAATCGTTGACCGATATCTTATTGACTTGTTTGCGGCTCTTTATTTTTTTATGTGTATTTAAATTTGTTTTTGCGCACACGCATATAGTTTCATTCGAACTCACTTTGATAAAACAATATTAACAACAGTAAGCTGGAACACATTATTTTACACGTTTTCAACAAACATGAAAACAATTTTAAAATTGTATTAAGTTGATGTTATATTTGTGTTACTAAACGCTATGCCCCTCAATGGTGCAGCAGTACCCTGATAGTTTGTAACGTTAAAAATAGTGTTTTAGTACCCGCAATGGGCAGAGCGCAGATAGCCCATTGTGCACTTAACAACAATCAATTAAACTAAAACTTCATTAATTGAGCAATAGTTTATGAATACTTCATTTGATCGTTCTATTAACAGCACTGATGACAATAAATATAAAATGAGGGGAATTAGTGGGGTTGTGTTTGTTCTCGTTGGTAATAACAATAGCGTTTCTCATTGTAGCTTTAATCGAAGATAGGGAACACAAATACATGGAAAAAATATATAATATTCTAACGTTACCATTGTCGACTCAAATACGTACATGAATATTAAGTAATACGTTTTAAATAATTATTGATTATTTCCAACATTAGAAAAAAAAACTGTTTAAGATTCATAAGTTATCATTAAGCAAGAAAAAAATGAAAGTATCAAACAACTGAATTTAGATAATAGCATTATAGTTCAAACACGATGTATAAAATAAGGAAAACAATGTGTGCGAACTACGAGTCTATCGGCCCGGTACTCGTAACCTGAGAGTCGCGGGTTCGAATCCCTGTCACACCAAACATGCTCGCCTTTTCAGCCGTAGGGACGTTATAATGCACAGTCTATCCAACTATTCATTGGTAAAAGAGTAGCCCAAGAGTTGGCGGTGGGTAGTGATAACTAGCTGCCTTCCCTCTAGTCTTGCCTCCCACTAGTATAGCGTTGTCTACGGATTTACAATGCTAAAGTAAGGTGTTTTATTCCCCTCGGTGGGCTCAGCAGATAGCCCGATGTGGCTTTGCTATACGAAACACACACACCCTATGAGCGACATCACCATCTTTGTTTTTGAGTCATTTGGCATAATTGTGGAAGCGTGTCCATCATCCTTTGATTTAGATTCCCCCTTCCGGTCTTGTACAGAAATAGTCGTCAATGCTGCGCTTCGAAATAGTGATAATATTTCATGTTACAAATGGACCTGTTAGTGTTGAAAGAAATAAGATATATTTCATAATTTCGTCTCTAATTTCGAACTGATACACTAATTAGTCAACGGCACCAGCCGCCATGCGACTCTGAGGCTACTCTTACTTTACCAAATAATGTGATTTAGTTATCAGTCTTGTAGTACATCCACGGTTCTATTAAAACAAGAGGAAACCCAACCTATTCCAGTTCTGTGAGTGTGGAGGTGTCTGATCTTAAAGAGGGTTGACGTTTCTGGATATCTTAAAGCCTTTCCCTGTGTTGTGCGTTTTTGGTTTAAAACATGCACAGTAATTTTGTTTGTTTTATTTTTATTTTATAGCTGTTTTCAACAAAACGGAAATGAAAACAGCAGTTGAAGCTTCCGTAAATTATGTCTCACTGAGTCAGCGGCAGGTTAATGGACGTACAATGTTAATATCCAGAGTTCAGTTTCCTGTATCAAACAGAGCACAGATTGCTTACTATGTAACATTTTGCTAAAAAAATCCACAAATTTTTGTACTGAAATGAACTAAAATAAACGAATAACCTTCCAAAATCTATATGTTTTGATTTAGGACATAAATATATAAACATTTATCTATTTCATTGTATACGCCCTTCAGTGGCTCAGCGGTATGTCTGCGGATTAGAACGCTAAAAATCGGGTTTCGGTACCCGTTGTGGGCAGAGCACAGGTAGCCCATTGTGTAGCTTTGTGCTTAGTTCAAAACAACAACAACATCATTGTATAGAGTTCAATATGTTGTGTTTAAGCTTATGCAACGTATTATATATATATGTTAAATACACTTAAACAGATTATATCACATGTATGCTTGTAAGCTTAATTGTACGTGTGTTTTAGGTCCTTGTGTTCACGTAGGTTGAAGCGGTTTCATCGCGTTTTATAAATCTTTCGGTATCCTGAGCTTTTACTCTTTTTGCTTTTTGTATTTTCATAAGCTTGTTTGCTTTGAGCACAACCATTCACATAGGCTGTTTTTCGGTGACGGAACGTTGTCAGCGGAAGTGTACCCGATGAAAAAGAAATCAGGTCGTCTCTATTCGAGCTTTGTTTGTCAGAACAGTTTTCGAGTTGCTCCTTCACATACACAGTGTTCGCAGAAAATAGACGTACATTATCTGAGGGTGGTAAACGTTAGGTACAAAAGTATTCCACTTTATTTTTTTTCTTCCAATGAAATGGCTGTTATATACCTTTCCCAGAAGGCGATCAATTTTTGGTGGCATTGCACTACTTAAAGTACGCCAACAATGTCAAAATGTAGTTCTTATACATGCCATTCCACCGTAACTTTATATCGGCTTTGGGTAGTTTGTATACTTAAAACCGTTTCAGTATAACATACCCAACCTTCTGTATGTGTTAGCTGGCCACAATAAATTATTAAAGTCTTCCTTGAGTGATCGCCCCCCAGTGGCTCAGCGGTATGTCTACGGACTTACACGCTAAAATCCGGGTTTCGATACCCGTGGTGGGCAGAGCACAGATAGCCCATTGTGTAGCTTTGTGCTTAATTTAAAACAACAACAACAATCTTGGGTGATCGAAGCCAGTTGCCGATTTTCTTAAGGTGATTACTGTGTTTCAAATGTACTTGTGGGATGAGTTTGGAATACAGGATATTTAACCGAAAAACTTTTGTTGTCGTATTAGTTTCTGTATGTAGCATTTTCTCTGAAAGCTGCTCAGAGGGCTATCTGTATATAGCATAATTTTGAATCGCTAAAGACTAAATGGAATGCAACTAGTAAAAGGTTCATTCCACAAACACGTGCGGATATTTTGTTTGATCGGATATCGAAATATGAATGAATCCCAGAGAAAGTACAGTTTCAGTGCATGGAGTGCGCTTTTGCACCAATGAGACGCGAAACAAAATATTGGATTCACAGTCCAGGTATGATGGCCAACAGGTAATACCCACACCTAAGAAACTACTCATCAGCGTATACAGTAGAATAATCTGTAAGTATCGTGTAGAAAATATATTGTTACGTGAGAACGGTTGAGATTCCTTTGACTTATGGTTCATCATTCTGCTGTTTGTTTTTACAAATGAAACAACAACTTGTTTAAAAAAGGGAGTCAGGCTGAATTAGAGAAATGTTCAAACTGCTTACCTGCATACGTAAAGAGCAACACGCTGCGAACCCTTGAGGTTTGCGTGGTTCCGTATGGGTGATGTTCGTGGGCATTATATAAAGGTGTTCTAAACGGTAAAGACAAGGTTTCCATATCACAGTTGGAGGAAAAGAAAACAAAACTATATTTGTTCGTGTAAATGGAAATTATGTTTTTATTTTAAAATATCATTAACCTACCTGTTCCAGTATCGCTGTTATACTCTGCAAAATTAGGTTTCGCTGGCAGGTCTGTTTGAGTATGTATATGCATAGAAGTGCGAAAGATTGATTTTGGTTCGCGAAGGGATTTTTTATCAACTCTGTTTCTTATACAGCTATATTAACATCATGTTTACCGTAACTTGTAGACACACACTATTAAAACGTGTCAAAATTCAACAAAACATAGAGTTGTAGTATTTCAAGCCATGGTCTAAAAGTAAGGATTGTCGAATTCATATTGAAAACGCTATTAACAAACTTTCCTAGCAATATTAGCATCTTCAGTGACATAATCAATAGTGACCTTATTCTTGATAAAGTTTCATAGAACTGACGGTGCGAAAAAATTAGTTGAGCTAAATGTAATGTTGACCGACAGAATAATATAATTCCCATATTATATTATTATAATATTGAATATAGATATATCAGAGTATATATATCATACACGGAAGTTACGTTAACCATACACATAAATTTATTAGCACTACATCTGCAATATTCGTATCACGACTATTCATACCAGTATAATTATCATATTTTATCGCTATAGAACAACGTTTGAATGAGAATTGGTTTTATCATCGTGTGTGCTGTATATAATAATAACAATGTTACATTGTTTCGTCAGTGGTTTGTAAGGATCTTTGGAATTGTATCAAGCTGTTGGTAACTAGGAAATAATAAGCAGTTTGGCAGGATTGTATAAAATTTATAATTGGTTCGTTACAATAAGTAGTTGTTTAGTTGTTTAGAATTAAGCACAAAGCTGCACAATGGGCTATCTGTGCTCTGCCCACCACGGGTATCGAAACCCGGATTTTAGCGTGTAAGTCCGCAGACATACCGCTGAGCCACTGGGGGGCTCAATAAATAGTAAAAATATCGTTAACTTCATGGTGAATTTAATTTGTCATGCCGAGTTCGGATCCCCGTCACACCAAACATGCTCAGCCGTGGGGTCGTTATAATGTTACGTTCAATCCCACTATTCATTGGCAAAACAGTAGCCCAAGAGTTGGCGGTGGGTGGTGATGACTAGCTGCCTTCCCTCTAGTCTTACGCTGCTAAATTAGTGACGGCTAGCGCAGATAGCCCTCGAGTAGCTTTGCGCGAAATTCAAAAACAAAAACAAACCGAAACTTTGTCATTCAAAGTAAAATACTTCACAAATTCATATAAATTAATTGTTATGCCAATTAACCAGATGTATTAAATTTAGTGTAAATTAAATACTACAGTGGACATGAATAATCATTGGAGCTGAACATAAGACAACATTTTTTACGGCATAAATCACGAAGGGAATAAAAACGTATCCTGTTAAACCATCAGTAACTTTTGCTGTGGTCGAAATTTAGGCAAAAATCTCAGTAATATCTTGTAAGGCTCGACCAACTTCAGTTATTTAATTTACCCCAAAATCTACATTACTCTAAGACAACCTCTCAAAATACATTCGTAATAAATGCGATTGTAATCAACTAAAAAGCCAAATAAATTGAAATATGAATAAAGTAAGTAGAATGTTTTAACCAATATCAATTAATCAAATAAAGTGGCAAATGAATAGGTTAGTAATTATCAGACATGTTAATGCAAAGACGTCTAGTATTTCGATACATTTTACGAAACATGAATATCTATGTTCTCTACAGTATCGCGCACCAAAGTAACAATACACGTAACTTCACCGTACACAGAGGCGAAGTACGAAAGAAACAAAGATCTCTGTCGTGGTGCGCCCACTAAAAATTTTTGCAGGAGAGAATCAGTTTTTACAATACAAGTGAACCGAGTAAAAGAATGCGTGTTATGTATACTTAAACACAAACACAAGTTTAGTTTTCAGTAAAATTCACTGAATATTTAGTTTAACTATAGTGTTAAGTTTATATCATAATAAGTTCGATTTATTGTGAAAGTAAAGAGGCAAATGACCCCTTTTGCCTTCCTTGCGAGCGTCCATGTTCTCGATGAACTTATAGCTGGTTAGTTAGGCTATGCCGAACGAGTTTTTGTCTATAACGTATTTTATTTCATAAAGACTTAGTTCATTTTCTTTAGGAGCTGCTATAAATGTCAGTATCCGTGTTTTGTTTTTGTTAAAACATTGGTTACTTTCTGTTCAAACATTATAACTTACCGAATTTTATCAGTTATATTTTACTGTTTGCCCTACTTATTCCGGTTTACCGAAGGTAAACAAATGTTCTGTTCCTTTACTTATATAGTCAGCCAACATCACAAGATTGGTTAACGCGTAAGATTATCAAAGTTCGTTTTAAATAATTAAAAAACATCAGAGTTTAAGATAATTTATATTTCTATGTTATCATATAACAACGTATGAGTAAGGTGTAAATAGAAGTCAAGCGGAATGTGAGCAAAAAAGAAGCAAATTACTTATGTGTAGCTATCGCAAAACACGTGGAAAGTTTGTTTTTAACACGAGGATTGTCATAGAATTCTCTCTTTTTAGTTCACACAGACTGCTAGACAAATGTTGGGAGGAATAGATGGATAGTAAAGTCAGTAATTAGTTTCATAGGTCCAGTCGATTGATTTACGAGTTTATCTGTTCAGTATCATACTTTGAAATAATGTTTCTGGTTTACGTCCTTCTGCGTCCGTCTAATTATCACATTAGGAATCAAATCTCTTCTACAACACGCTGTCTAGTGCTATAAATAGAGGGTTGACTCGAAAATTAGCTCATTCATTCACGTCTGTGTGAAATATTAGATAATTTAGTGTAATGAAGGTATTCTCCTATGGGCTTACTGCTGCAGTTTAAAAGCAAAAATAATTAAAGAAAACAATCAAAATTACAGTAATATAGACATGTAATAAGAAAATAAAAAATACTGTTTTCCTTATTCCAAGTGCATGGTGTTTGTTTCACGGGATTATTGAATTTACAGTAATCAGGTCTGTAATACAGAAGCAAGTGGAACAAGCAGGTGACTATACAATTGCTTCTGTAATAAACATGCATCAAGAAAACTAAGTGAATAGACAATACATTTTCGAACTGAAAATATGTGAGACATATTTGCTTTCTAACAGTCGTGAACATATTTGGTACGATTATTCTAATAAAGCTTGTGTATGATGTAAGTCAAGAAGAGAAACTTTTTTTTAAAATTACAAGCCTGAACATGTTCTCATCACTGTGGCTTCCTGAACATGTTCTCATCACTGTGGCTTAAGTAGTTACTGATGTATTTATTTTATTTTGCATTACGCTTGTCTAGAAAAGTGTGAACAGAGTCGTATTTCTGTGAAGTTTTATTAGTTTTATACCCTCAAACCGCTGAATAACCCTAGCTTATATCCATTATCGTAATTTATAGGTCCACTTTTAAATTTTTTACTAGGCCACGTTCCATTTCTACCCCATACTTCCCTCGTTACGTACAAACTCGTAGTTCACTCTTTTCTCGTAATTCTGTTAATGACACATTCTTGTTGCGTGAGGGCTGCGTATGGTCTAGTTATTATCGTGTCCAACTGTGGATCGAAGAATCTGGGGTTTGATACATGAGCCGATGAATTCGCTTACAATTTACCAATATGTAAACTTTTAAGTATTGAAATCAATGATATAACTTCTCCAAAATTGGAGGAAGGGGCATCTAAATACCACATCAGACCTAGAGGTAGAATCCATATGATGGTCCAAGGGAAAAAGCCCTGGTCGCTCTTTAATTGTACCATTTTTCTAGGCAAATTAATGCTGTTTTAAAATGTAATGCTGGTAGGTTATTTTTATATATCAAGGAATATAAAGATACTTCAATATGCTCATTGAACTGCACAGAATACGAATCCAAGAATAGTAGAAATTCATTAAACATGCATATCATAAATGTGGCTGGTATTGAAATTATTTTTATTCCTGGTAATAATATTATACGTTTAAAGGATGTGAGCCAATCCAGTTCTGAATTAGTTTTTCCTTAATTTCAAAGTAGCCATTTACGTACGACCGTAAGATGGACATTACATCCGTGAGACTTGGGGGAAAAGTTTTGACTTATCGGCTGTGAACAGAGAATAAAAGTCAAAATAAATTCAATTATTCGGCTCAAAAACCATAAAAATCATTATAGTGGGGGGTGATGCTGGTTGTCTGTGTTCGTTTTGATAAGTAGTTCAAAAAGTAGGAGATGCTAAACCTGAATTCTAGTAGTCCCAGGACTGTCTGTTTAGCCCACGTGTAGGTAACGTGCCATTTGGGTTGAAAATTTCAAGTTCTCTGTCCTTTTTTTTTTTTTTTTTGACCTGGCATGGCCGAGCGCGTAAGGCGTGTGACTCGTAATCCGAGGGTCGCGAGTTCGCGCCCGCGTCGCGCTAAACATGCTCGCCCTCCCTGCCGTGGGGTTATATAATGTGACGTTCAATCCCACTATTCGTTGGTAAAAGAGTAGACCAAGAGTTAGCGGTGGGTGGTGATGACTAGCTGCCTTCCCTCTAGTCTTACACTGCTAAATTAGGGACGGTTAGCACAGATAGCCCTCGAGTAGCTTTGTGCGAAATTCCAAAACAAACAAACAAACTGTCTTTTTTTTTTCTTTCGTTTCATTCTTCACATAATACATCACGTTCGCTAAACCTTAACAGTTACAGCAAATATGTGTTAAAATTCGCAAGGCATAAATACAAAGTTTGCACGTGAGAGTTATTTGTGTATACTTATAATGTTTAACTGAAGCACAGCTTCAGACGTAAAAACATCAGTCGAAACAGGCAAAAAAAGAGCTGTATAAATAGCGTTCAGGTTTGGTTCTTTGATTGGCGCCAAGAACATCAGTGAAGCTAAGTTTCTTAGGCAACCAATACAGAAAGCCTTTGATACGTTTGATTTTCGTTGCCAACAAGAAATCCAGTAAGTAAATAAATACTGAAAGAGATTCGCTCCACGATTTTATAAATGTAAAACAAACAAACTTCATGTTTAACAAACTACTTGAGTGCTTGTTTCATATACGAAGAAATTTTATCTCTTAGTTGACGAGAGCTGACTCACCGTTATGAACGTTAAAAATAGATCACAGTAACTTCTGACTCGACGGTGTATAAATAACTGATAATTATAGCAGATTAGTTTCAATAAATGTGCTTGTATATAGTAGTAACAGGTTACCTTTCGGATTGTCATCGAAACGATGACGATAGTAGTGCGACAGCTAGTTATATGAGTTTTGTCACATAACTGATTATTACAATTAATAATATGACGATTCTTTACATTTTTTATGCTTCTGTTGTAGAGTTGGATTTCACCAGTGAACTGATGTTGACAGTAATATTGCAACCAGCTATTTGATTTATGTGAAGACTAACAGTTTGATTGAACTGATTATGACATCATAGCATAATTGGTTAACTTTAATTATATAAGAACGGGATGTTTTAGGTTTGTCACTGAAATGATGATTACAGTAAACAATAAGTGGTTACTTGAGTTCTGCCACTAAGCTAATTGTCATGACTAATGTGAAAACTGAATACATTAAATCTGTTATGCTGTTATTATCTCAGTAAGTGATTAATTATTTGGGTTCTGTCACTCGATTAGTTATCATGATTGGTGTTAAAAGTGAATACCTTAAGCTTATTATTCTGTTATCATCTCTAAATGATTACTTGTGTTCTGTCACTGGATTAATTATCATGATCGGTATTGAAAGTGAATACATTAAGTCCGTTATACTGTTATCATTTCAATAAGTGATTACTTGGGTTCTGTCACTGGATTAATTATCATGATCGGTATTGAAAGTGAATACATTAAGTCCGTTATACTGTTATCATCTCAATAAGTGATTACTTGGGTTCTGTCACTGGATTAATTATCATGATCGGTATTGAAAGTGAATACATTAAGTCCATTATACTGTTATCATCTCAATAAGTGATTACTTGGGTTCTGTCACTGGATTAATTATCATGATTAGTGTGAAAACTGAATATGCGAGCTCTATTATTGTGGTTATGGTAAAGCTACATCATAACTGTTACATATTTCTAACAGCCGTTTGTTACAGTTAATATGTGGCATTTGTTTTGATTCTGGCATTAAGTGATGTGAGAAACTGTTTGAGATCCTGTCACCAAGCTGACGACAGTCAAATTATGACTGGTTATTTATGTTCTCTTTCTGAAACAATGATGATGGTAGTTTCACAGTGGATTATTTGGTTTTTTGTCACTGAGTTTATGACAGAAATATAACTTTTGTTCTGTCACTGAAATGATGATGGCAGTAATATATCGCCGGTTATTTGTGTACAGCCAGTGATGGAAATTACTAATTATCAATTCTGTAGCATCAATGGCGTTTGTGGTAGTTAATGTCATGGTGGGTGTCGTTTCCGTTATGTAACTAGAGTGATTGAAATAGGAATATGAGATTGATTTATTGGATTTCAGCGACAGGAACTATGACGATGACGAAAGTGTTACGTATGTTTCGTTACGATTTTGTTGATGACAGGAATGATGGACCAATGTTGACAGTGGTATAACGTCTTATATGTGCTTGTCACTGAGCTAGTGTGAAAAATATTCACATACCGTTAGGTCTGTTGATTAAGAGGTAAACATAAACATAATTTTAAGCTTGAGTTGAAACTCTTACCACTCTAACAAGTAACTTTAAATTAGGTTTTCCACTAAAACGCTCAACAGAATAATCTTTTTATGTGTAGTTGGTTGTTTGTTGTTTAGAATTAAGCACAAAGCTACACAATGGGCTATCTGTGCTCTGCCCACCACGGGTATCGAAACCCGGATTTTAGCGTGTAAGTCCGCAGACATACCGCTGAGCCACTGGGGGGCTTTTATGTGTATACACTGACATCTCTTACTGTGGACCTAACTTGTCTTATGTGTCCTACTATTGATCAAACTGCTATCTTTGCATTGTTATTGTGTTTTACTTGTTTGCTTTGAATTTTGCGCAAAGCTACACAAGGGCTATCTGTGCTAGCTCTCTTTAATTTAGCAGTGTAAAACTAGAGGGAATGTAGCTAATCATTATCATCCACTGCCAATTCTTGGGCTACTCTTTTCCCAATGAATAGTGGGATTGAACATTACATCATAACGCCCCCACAGCTGAAAGGGGGAGCATGTTTAGTGTGACGGGAATTCGAATCCGTGACTCTCAGATTATGAGTCGAGTCCTTTGACTGCCTGTTACTGTGTGTGTATGCTTATATATATTTTTGTCAACGTTGTAAATGTAAAGCAGAAATACACGCAGTGTTTCAACATGTTACAGTTTTTACACTGGTGCTTCAGTATTCTCATTTTACTGTTCACTGCGAATGAAGGTGAAGTTTGAAGTCAAATTCTCCAATTGATAAATTCGTCTGAGATGTATCAGTACAGAGTTCACTTTAACGTCATTTATCAGAAGTACATTTAATGATATATATAAATGTTGTTTGGTATTTTTTATTTTGTAACAGGTTATTAACCTTTATAGGTTTAGAAGGGCGTGGAAATTTTACAATTGAAGCGTGTGTGTGTGTTTGTATACATAGAGAGACAGAAAACATAGAGTACGTGCATCCGTGTGTGAAAGAGTGAATGTATTTTGACAAATGAAAATTAAAAGAGACATGAAAAAGTCAATTTTAATAATTTCAACAAATGGTCAGGAAGAGGGTCATCAAACAGCGCACAACGTTTTCTCCATACGTGGACAAACCTTTATCCACAAATTTTATTCTTTTCACACGATTATTTTATTTTAATACAATGTGAATCACTTTCTCCAGTGAGCCCCTTCTAGTACTTTTTAAGTGATAAAAATTGTTCAGTGGTCCCTTTATATTAATGGAAAACAAAACACTGCTTGCCATAAGAATTAGCCACAAATAATGTCTCGAAGTATAAAGTTTTAGCCCCAGATATTACATATAAAAGTTCCATTCACAAAGCCTAATGCATACCTCTTTTCAAAGGTTGCCTTTTACTACATCATTTCATTGGTATTCTTAACCCAGACATCATTTAAGTAATACTTTTATATACTGTTCACGTTTCTAATAATGATACCCATAAAACATGAACAGAAACAAGATAAATTTCTTCTAATAAATTTATACTCCATTTTCAACATAAAAACGAGAAAACTGAGCGATTCATTCCTTCATTGGTATTGTCGTTTTGAATGTGATCGAGTCGATTGTATTAACCTGTATCAAGTAATCGGAAGATTATAGTGAAGACATACCAATTTTTCATGTGTCAGAGTGAGTGCACCACTCAAGTTCAAATCTGTCAGTTTTAGATAAGCTTCGCTGGGAATGATGGGAGAACTTTGAGAATCGAAATACTTTATTGTTACAAAAAACAAACAACTGAAATCCAAACCATCTTGGTCTTGTTGCTATCTGATTACATATCATATAAAGCTAGCCTGTTGTATTGTCACAATAAAGATTATTTTAAACAACCTCATAAGAAAGTATTATGTCGCAAGTCTGTGTGTTTTCTTATAGCAAAACCACATCGGACTATCTGCTGAGTTCACCGAGGGGAATCGAACCGCTGATTTTAGCGTTGTAAATCCGTAAATTTACCGCCGTTACAGCGGGGGACATTATGTTGTAAAACAACATCAAACCTATATTGCTGATGGTTTTATAAAAATAAGTACATAATAATAACGCATTATTACACATAATAATAAACATGTCAAACTAGTCGCCGTGTTTTTCATGTTTTGTTAATTTATTCTTTAGGGGCATTATTATGCTGATGTTATTATTGTGTGTTAATTAATTAGAACTAAGTACTTTTCATTAACTTATTTGTAGTTTTTAATTTGTTTTAAAATACATAAAGAATGAAAATGTGCAGGAAGTGTTTATAATGCTTACAACATGTACACTTCACACTTTCAAATTCATTACTGAAAACGAAACCCGATCATAAGGGGCATTTGTGCATGTTCACAGTAACCAAAGAGACCTGTATTAAATGTTTAATTACTAAAAAGTGTAGTATTACCATCCAAGTACTTTTTATAACCGTAGGAGTGAGAGACTGGAAACACGCTTGTTATTAATTGTGGTTGAAACTGATCGTGTTTTATAGGCAAGAGTTCTATGTGGAGAGTAACGAACGCTTATTAATTAACTAAAAGATCCGATAACTCTAGTTCTCTCGAAAGGCATATATCTAGTCATGAGAAATTGTGAAATGTTAAACACCAAATGCAAAAGCTGTTATACCTGGGTTAATTTGCTGACTAGATTTTGTACTAGCTTTACTATTACTAACTTTATATTGTTTTTTTTTATAAATGTTACTGTGAGTAAAACTTGCACTACATTTTCATTTCTGTCAGTAACGTGAAATACGTACGCCAGCTTATTACGAGTTCTGGTTTTGTGTCTGAAAGAATATTGTAGACGACCATATTTAATGAAAAAAAAAGTTACTCCTGGCTAAACAACAGTTAACAGTATTCTTACCTGTGGTTATAATGCGAGAGGTTTTTGTGATAGGAAACGGTCTGGTGGCGTGGAGTTCACCTCGTTCAGAGGACCTGACTTGTGTGTTTCACTTGGTTGGACAGACTATACACAGAGACCTGGACGTTTATTGATCGGGAATTGTGAGCTAGAAGCCCGCCTACTTCATGAGTTTTCAAATATAGTAGTGGGGTTTTATTTTAATTCTGGCTGTTTACTTCCTGGAACGTGTGTGATTGGTTAATCCTTTGTCGTGTCAGTATCACTCCGTTTTTGTTTGTTTTTGTACTTTGCAATGGCTTCCTTTCTATAATTTTCTATGTTAGCTCTCTGTGTCTATTGAAACATTTGGGTCGTACCTATCTTTATGTATCTGTAGAACACAACAATATGTGAATGGCTTTGCTCACGTTTTAAACTCAGTTCATTTGTCAAAGTTCAAAGTAATTCGACACTACATGTGTTGTGACTATATTTTGCTAGTTAATTGAGGTTAAAAGGCAATATTAAAGTGACAGTGGTGAAAGTAAATATATATGTATACATATTGGGACAGAAAGTATGTGAGATGAAAACAATGTTTAGGTTTTGTTCACAAGCTTGTGCAATCTACTGATTTTTAAGATGTTCTCCGATTGTCATATCAGTTTTATAATTTGAACATGTCTTATGTCCACCATATTACCCTTGAAAGATGAACTTGTGTTTAAACCTGGTACGGACCATGTAATACAAACTATGTTATCGCTGTGGTGGTTTCGTGATATTAAGGGAAATTATATTACAGAATCCGTATTGGTTACGTGTTAAAATGTAGGCATGTTTTTCAAAACTGTGCAATATTTCTATATTGTGAGATTGTGTTACGAAGTTATCATTGGTCACCTTTTTTGCCGTATATGTATGTGTGTGTGAATCTGTATATATATATACATACTCATTGGTTTTACAGCATAGGAGTAAAAGTTATGGTTTATATAGTTTTTTATTTGTATTTATGGAAAAATTACTAGGACTGTCTGTCACCGACTATAATTTTAAACAGTTGACTAAAGGGATGGCAGTCAGTCAGCAGCATCCACACTCATTCTTATAACGCACCCACAGTTTGAAATACGGGGAGTGTTTACAAATATTATTTGGATATATTAATATAATGACAGGTTTTGGCAGCTGCGGGTCGTAGCATGCAAACATTTAGTACCTATGTAATTTGTTCACTGTACGTTTTTGACCTACTGGGCTGTGTAAGACCGTGAGCAGTGAAAGTCTTGGAAGGCTTGTGACTGGAGAATGTGTTCCTGCTCTGCCTGTGTACATAGGAAAATTATATAACGGAGTTGTTAAACGGATTAGGGTTAATGAACACAAGAATGTTCTCATTGAGGGTGAAAATAGCAGAATGGTTGTATTTAACGCATTAAATTTATGTTAAGCTTGCAGTAAAAATTCATTTTTGCATATATTTGTTATTCTTTGAGAACGTTAGACTCTTATACTTCACAGACTGTTCTCTATCGATTTTTCAAACCTTCCAATGGCCTCTGAAATATCTTCTTTTAAGCTCATATAATTTATGATATTTTGGCATTTTTCATGCTCTTTCATGTTAGTAATCTACCTGTCTGAAATGTGGGTTTGTATTTATACTCTCTTAGTTTTCTTTTATTGTAGGATTGGGGATCTGAGCCATGTTTCTGCTTCACATACTTAGCATTTTCAGTGTTGGAGGATGCCTTAAAAACTGACAGTCAGTCTCGTTATTTTGGGGCTTAACGTACCAGGTTATGGACCTACAAGTCTAGCATTAGTGTTCCATTACCAGAAAATAATTATGATAATCATGATCTGTACTGTGGGGACGTTATAAGAGTGACGGGAAAATCCCACTCAAGAGTAGTGCAAATGGTTGTAATTTTTGTTCACAGTTTTTCTTTCAGTTCAGTATTAAAAACAATTGTGCGTAAAACATAGGCAGTTCAGCCCACTGTGTGTATAAAGTGTTTGGATATTTTTGGTATGGCTGTGTATTTGCACTGCGATTAACGTCACAGTGATTGTATAACATGGTAGGGAACTAGTTATTATAGTTTTACTGTCTTATTCAGTGCGATTCAATCCTTAGTGTCCAATCCATAAAACAATGCTTTTTTCAAAACGACAACTTTTCAAACCACCTAGCTTAGCCTTTTTGAATATTTAAACGGTATAGAAAACTTGATTTACGTTTGTGGCCCACACTGTACATCAATGCAATAAAACCAAAATTTTCAAGAAAGACAAAATGCTATCACGTAACAAGGCCAACATTCTGAAACCCTTCTTAGTCCTGAGGTTCACTTATCAGGAAAATCAAAGCAAGACGCATTGTTCAAGTGTCGATACTCCTTAACGTGTATATACATTTTACTAATAATTGCATTTATTAAAGTTGAAGCCCCCCAGTGGTTCAGCGGTATGTCAGCGGACTTACACGCTAAAATCCGGGTTTCGATACCCTTGGTGGGCAGAGCGCAAATAGCCCATTGTGCAGTTTTGTGCTTAATTCTAAAGAACAACCTTAAAGTTGAATGTTCAATTATTTTTCAGCCAATTGCCTTGATTAATACTCAAACCAGAGTACACATGAAAAAGAACCAAATTTATGAATATTTCTTGTGTAACTGTATTTATTGAAGATCTGAATTCTTATGTGTAATATTTGCATTTTGTGTTCAAAATTGTCAACACCATGTGCCATCTTTGGCCATCTTAAATTTGGATTCGATAACCCAACGTCTTTAAGTAATCGCTTTTACAAAGCCTTTAGCCGCCTGTAAAAAGGTTTTTCGTGTAATACTTGACTGGAAATCCAAGAACTCTAAAGTGAAGGAAAGAAGTCACTTGTGGCTTTAATATTCATCTCTATGGCAGCAGAATGTTTGTTCCCATCAATACTTCTCTGGGGTTTTGCAATACAAAAGAGAAGTTTAATGTAGAAAGCATGTGTGGAAATAGTTAGAAAGAACAAAAATGGAAATATGTGTAATTAGAAATGTGGTTGTAATAGAATGACTTGTGCACACTAATTTAAGAAATATAATAATAAATTTAGTTACTCGTTAGGGTTGTTAAACTGATTAACAGCAATAGGTGGTTACACATTAGTGATATTAACCCAAACATCCTTGAAATAATTTGCTTATATATATTTATTGTCAGTAAAACATTTTCTAGGCGAGATAAAGTAACTATGGAAACACTTTGAAGTTACAGAAACATTCTAATGTGCTTGTCTACAATGTGTAAATAAAATGAATAGAAGCATACAAAAGGCCTTAAAGTGAGGTTCCAAGTTCTACCTCTGCAATCGTTCTTTAACAGCCCATGGCTTTATTCAAGTGAAAAATATAAAGCCTACTGGAGAGTAGGGAAAATTCCAGATGACTTGTTCTGATTTCGATTTCTACACTTGTTTGTGTTGTGTTCAGAAAACAGATGTTATTGACACTTAAATGATGCGTATTGCTTTGACGTCTCTGATAAGCGAACTCTAGAAAAAGCATGGTCTGAGAATGTTGGCAGCATCATGTGATTGTTTTATTTATCGTAAAAACTTTGATTTTATTGAATTAATGCAGAGTTTGCACTCCACATTGCAATCACTTTCTACAGTTAGTCATTGAATAACAAGGTTATGTATGCACGCACATACACACATATAGAGATACGTATTTGTGTGTTAGTATTGTAGTATGTAATCCACTGAAGCATCGCATTTTGGTGATACTATATTTCTTCTTCTTTATACGAGACTAAATCTGCTTTTCGAACTACTGAAAATCAGAGACTCTATTTCCTCCTTCTCCTGTAACTCTTGCGGTAAGGCCAAACAAGAAAAAAAAAACGTTGTATAAGATTCATCATGAATGTGAAGTAACAATGTAGATGTATTTTTACAGCAGCTTACATCACGTTTCGTGTCGGCTTTAAATACATAAAATATCCAAGGCCTGGTAATAAAAATAAATGAAGTAATTTTTTGAGTGCGTCACGTAAAATTTAAAATTAATTGAAGTCAGTGGTTAACGACGTCATACATTTTAATACTTTTTTCTTCTTTTCTGTTGGGTTTTGACTGTTGTTTACAGAGAAGTTGATATTAATACGTATTTTGTTCAGAGTTGCGTAGTCCACTGGAAGGTAAGGATTCGATTGTCCTGCTTAAAAAAAACAACATAGAACAGATTATAATTATCAATCTTTATCCAGTTTTGAGATTTCATTCAGTATTTGAAATGACCACTGTTGTTAACTTAGTAATGAACATTTTAAATTTATATTTCGGAACATAATTGGAAATATTGTACGTAATCAGCATATTGTGACACAAAAGTCTGCTCAGTTTTATACAAACAGATTTCACTTGATCTTCATTTAACGCTACTTTTGCATATTTCGAAAAGTCTCGATATACGAACACTTGTCCCAGATATTGATCTAATCAGCAAGCTATGTAACGAACTAATAAGCTAGAGGAAAGGCAGCTGTTCAACGAATTAACAGACTGCAGGGAAGGCAGCTGCTTAAAGAGCTAATAGGCTGGACAGAAGGGAACTGTTTAATAAACTAATAGGCTAGAAGGAATGCAACTATTTATCAAACTAATAGTTAAAGTGAAGGCAATATTTATCAAATTAATAGGCTAGAGGAAAGGCGGTATTTATGGAACTAATATACTAGATTGAAGACATCTGTTTAACATCCGCTGAAATCTCTTGTTCAACTCAAATCGAATAGTTGGATTTTCGCGCCGTTCTCCAACAGCTACACAATGCGTATGTGGAGCACTTCCAAGTGCAAACTGTGGACCTTCGTATCCGTAGTCTAGTATGCTAACCACTCTGTAACGCCTGGTCAGCCGATAATTATGGAATATCTATACCACAACGACCCGGCATAGCCAGGTGGTTAGTACTCTTGACTCGTAATTTGAGGGTCGTAGATTCGAATCCTCGTCACACCAAACATGTTCGTTCTTTCAGCTGTGAGGGCGACAGAAAGTTACGATCAATCCTATTATTCTTTGGTAACAGAGTAGCTGAAGAGTTATCGGTGGTAACTAGTTGCCTTCCTTCTAGTCTTACACTGCTAAATTAGGGACGGCTAGCGCAGATAGCCCTTGTGTAGCTTTGCGCAAAATCCAAAACAAATAAACAAATGTAGGCGACGAAAACTACTAATTACACTGCAGACGAATAACGAACGAACGATGAAAATTGCTTAACAATCAATTGTATCACAACTACACCTTTTGGTTGTGAATTTGTTTTCCCTTATACAACAGTAAATAGTAAAATTTATGTAAGAAATACATGTAAAGAGCTAATATCTACTCGGTATGATATCTTATTAATTTTTTGTACTAATTTTCTGTGTTATAGCTATTAGATAAAGAGCAAACCGTTTTGTCTGTTGTAAGAATAAACATTCATAAAAACTGAGTAGTAATACAAAATGTTTTGGAAACAAAAAGGATAATACAATAATGTAAAGATTAAGAGAACGAAATTGGAACTGTCCATAAAGAAATCTATCCATGACTTTAAATTTAAAAATATCAAACTAATTTTTCAAGCCTTTTTTTCTCTCTTATTCAGCTTTGAAAAATCGCTCTTTTTTGTAAACATATTATATTCATATTTTTAATGTACGTTTATTTCGCGCATCTGAACCGACAGATGGGTTGTCACTTATTTCCAAGCTTCATGGTTATCTGTCTCCAGTCCACAAGAATCACTTGAGTTTATTCCAAGTCGTTTACTAACGATTCTAGATTCTATTCATAAACTAAACACTGTTATTTCGTGTGTTTTTTTACTTTTTCTGTCTTTCTTTTTTTAACGGAAGGGGTCACTCATAAAAATAACAGTATTCTGTGCTGCCTGTGTCAAACAGACGATAAGAGTTGTTAAAGTGAAGATGATGGATGACAGCGTGAACGTGATTTTGAACGAGTAAAGAAAGAGTAGTGTTTCCCCCCCTCTAATAAAAAAAGCAGTTGTAAATTGGCTATCCATTACCGGTAAATAGAATGAAGATCAAGTTCAAAGAGAAATTTAATTTGTACCTTAGTTATGTACGAAGTTCTAGATAACGTCTGTTTGACGTGTTTTTTGTTGGTCTTTTTTTGCTTTTATTGTTATTTTGTCTGATTGCTGGTAGTTTTTGTGATTATTAATTTCTGGTTAGACAGGAAACGGAGACACAGATACGTCAACTGTTTTTATTTCTTGTTTGTTTTTTTTACCCTAGCGTTTGTTGGTCTGTGTGTTATTATTATCAGACTAACATTATAATCCAAAATGTTTAATACTATGGAGCGTGTCTTCAAATTCTAGTAACTTATATAATAATGATGTCAACAAATATACTTGTTCCATACATTTGAGTTATCTTGAGTTTAGTTCCTGAAGATAGGTACTTCTGATACAATTCTTCTTTCTGTAGCCATCATCACTTCCTTCAACACTGCCATCAACTGTGGAAAGAAGGCATGTTGTTTTAGATCTGACATCCACATCACACAAGGTAAGGTTTCTATATTGTATCTACATCACACAAAGTAAAATTTCTATATTACATCTACATCAGAGAAAGTAAGGTTTCCATGCCATATCCACATCATCCAAGTTAAATTTTCCTTACAAAACATCCACATCACACAGAGTAAGATTTTAATACCACATCACTTAAGATAAGGTTTCTATACAAAAGTGTTGTGAAAGGACAAAAAGTAATACTGTCCATCAGGTGAAGCTGTGAGAGTGCAAAATGGCTTCTACTAACTTGAATATGGAATAATGAAACTGAAAAATGAATAATTTTATTATGTGAATTGAAACTATAAAGTGCTGATCAATGCTTCTTATTTCATAAATAATCTGTACCACTAACCTGAGTAGTTTACACATATGTGTTTACTCTGATACTCAATATGATTTGGTGGTGGGTTAGAATTTTTATATTTCACTTTGTAACAAATCTTTTACTTTTTCTTGTTCCTGGACAGAAAGTGTTATTTCCAAATTGCTTATACCTAAAGTAAATGGAAAAGAACTGTTTTACTCTTCAAACTTTGCTTTTGTGACCTGGATAATGAAATTTTTAAATTTACCCATTTTCCAGAACATTCCAGGTAGATTCAGTACTGAGTTGCTGACAGAGAATATTCTTGAACTCAAAAGAATTTTCAAGAACTTTTTAGAATGTTGTAGAATTAGGAGAATTTTGAAAAACCTTTTAGAATTTTCTAGAACTTTCCATAATAATAATATATATATATATATATAGGTACTTACCACTCACCACTTCAGTTTAGTTCTAGTTGCCTAAGTGAACACATAGACTTATCTGATTTTATCAGAGATGGTATCAAGAAGCTGCAAGCACTCTCTAGATGCATTCTGCTATGTATGTGGCCAGTTTGTCAAGACAAGAGCAGAAAAGTATTCTGTAACAGCATCTGCAGCTGAGGTGCAGCTGGTGAGAGAAACCTATACTACCCCAACTAAAAAGACTTCAATGACTTGATCAGAGATCTTGTTCTAAGAAAGTTGAATGCCAAGCTTTTGACATCTAGGCTCAAGGTGTGGGATTTGTTAGATGAAAGTGTACGAGTTGCAAGTCCTAGGAAGTGTCACCAACATTTTTCAAGCTTCTTTACTCATCAAGATAGGTTCTGGTTTTGCCACCACATATCCAGTCTGTGCGAGGCAATTGGAATTGCCTGTAACCCAAACGAGTGGTGTCTTTTCAATGATAACTCATCCAAAAGCCTCAAAGCTGTGCTGCTTCATAATAGGGATAGGTATCCATCTTTTCCTCTGGCTCATTTGGTGCATCTCAAGGAGGAATACAACAGTGCTAAGACCTTACTAAAAGCCTTGAAGTATGATGAGTATGGCTGGAACGTCATCTGAGACTTCAAAGTGGTGGAATTCCTGATGGGTCTCCAAGGAGGCTTTACCAAGTTTCCCTGCTATCTTTGCCTTTGCTACAGCAGGGACACCGCAGCGCACTACAACAGGAAGCACTGGCCACAACAGACCAAGTTCTGTGTAGGGAGGCACAATGTCAAGTGTAAGCGACTAGTGGGCCTCCAGAAGGTGTTGTTTCCACCATTGCACATAAAATTGGGTTTTATGAAACAATTTTTCACAGCTCTTAATAAGGAGTCTGCAGCTTTCAAGTACCTTTAAGACTTCTTCCCTTAGCTGACTGAGGCAAAGGTCAAAGCTGGTGTCTTCATTGGACCACAAATAAAGAAGATTCTGGAGTGCATAGAATTCCCAAAGAAACTCAGTAGGAAGGAAGAAGAAACCTTGGGGCAGCTTTGTTGCAGTGGCTTGGGACTTCTTTGGCAATTACAAGGCTGAAAATTATGTAGAACTGGTTGAGGCTCTTGTGAAGAATTACAGCAAAATGGGCTACGTGATGTTCCTGAAAGTCCTTATCCTTGTTACTCATCTTGATAAATTCAAGGAGAATATGAGAGCATACTCAGAGGAGCAAGGTGAGCACTTCCACCAAGATATACTGGACTTAGAATCCTACTACCAAGAAGTGTACGAAGAAAATTTGAAGGGAGATTATATTTGGGGACTGATACATGAAAGTGGTTTACATTACAGTCACAAATCTTGAAAAACTACTCACTTCTAAACAGTTTTGTTCATTTTTGTATAACTTTAGTATAAATACATATAAATCTTGATTCATATGTTGTTTTATTCAGATCTTATGTAAATGAAAATGTGCAAATTTGCCCATTTTTACCTAGAAAACAGGTTAATTTCTAAACTTCATTATCCAGGTCACAAAAGCAAAGGTTGAAGGGAATAATGGCCATTTTCTGTACTTTTGCAACATAAGTAATTAAGAAATAACACATACTATCTAGGAACAAAATTTGTGTTACATTGTGTTATCATTGCTGTACACACACTGCTTCATACTGGAAGTTTCACAGAAACTGGCTAAAATAAAGAGCTAACCCACCTCTAAAACTTCTTGTAACATCCTAGACAATATCATTTCACCATAAACTAACATCTTCAATGCATTATTTTAATAAAATATAACAGGTTTTTTGAAATTATTGTGGTAAGTTTGTTAGTCATAGCTCTATGCACATTCAGGATGTGTAATTTCCTTTCCCAAAAATACAAATATTTTGTAATTGTAACTAGTTAATTATTTTTATAAATTCACTAACACTAACTTCATCGAGTTTCATTCTTCAGTGTTGGAAAAAAGAAAAAGAGAGCATAAGTGAACACCTTTTCCATTATTCTAACACCATGTTGTGTGATTCAGTTTTTTAGAAGCTTTGTCAGCATTTACTTTATTTGATGCATTGTCTATCACTAACAAAATAAAATGTATGTTGTTTCAGTTAAGAAACATACTACCAGATGTTCTTCACTCATCAGAAGAGAAAACCTTACCATCAGATCCATCTAGTGAAGAGAGTTGTCAAGCTTTCACTCCTCCTGAAAGCCCCATACTGTCAAATGTATATACTTTGCCATCAGCTCTAGAAAGAACTGCACATATCAAGAAAGACAGTCTACCTTTTGGTATCTAATTTTGGCTTTTTATAAAGGATTTTTTATTTTTTGATATTGTTCTGTGCTGTGTATTACAATTTATCTGAGACGAACCTCCAATTTACTATATTGCATATTAAAATTTGAAGTAGCCTGAAATTTTGATTTTAATTTAAAAATTAATTCAGTGTTGATATGTATTAAATTTATTATATTTACCATTTTCTTAACACAAGTATATTTTAATATGCAAACAATAATACAATTTATAATAATGATTATTACAAATAGTTATTTATATGCAAACATTTTACAAAGAACGATGAGTCTTCTTCCTGGTTAACAGATTGTTTTATCGATGGTTCACAATGAACAAATTAATTTCAAGTTGATACCATTATAGTTCACTTAAAGGCTAGGCTGGGTAGCTAGCTCTGTATTCTTTGCTGGTCTCACGTCATTTACAAGCAGACTTTTCACTGATGAAAATATCTGATATCTTCGTAGAGATACTAATATTCAAAGTTAATTTTCTAAAGGTAAACAGTTTATAATGTTAGAAATCTGTGAACATTCCTAATAAATGTCTGTAGTTTCCTGATTGATAAACCCCTATTACAGTTATATCTTCCAAAGTTTATAGTATACTACCTGTAGCAAGTCAACAATATATACTTTCTCTTGAAGCATTGATTTAAAAACTTGAGATGAGGTTTTAGAAAGTTCAGTTGGTAACAATACTAGCAACTGCCAGTATTTTGCATAGTACAACATTGATTCTTACACTTGAAAGTCTTCTGCAAATTTAGGGAACAGGCAGGAATTTGTCAATACACATTTAACAGTATTTACATTTACATGCATTCCTAAATATGTATTTAACTAAAATAAACATTGATATTATAATAAATATATATTTGTAAATCCGTTACAACTGTCAGATTAACTTAACTTAGTTTTGAAAGGTTTAATGATAGCTTGGTTGAAGTGCAATTGCTACGTGTCACATTTTTTTCTTTTTCTTGTTTTACCAAATATTTTTAAGTCGTCTTATATAAGCATGTACTGTGTGAAACGTAAGTAGTAAAATTCACAGTTGATTTTTGTTGTAAGGACTGTTCTCCATTTGATTTAATTTCAATAATTTGATCACTTTTCCTTAATTCATTTTATTTCATTTTTTTAAATACTATTTGTGTAATTCATGTCCTAACTTTCATTTAGTACATATTCAGTGGTGACTTTAAGGGAATTTTATTAACCAAGTTTCTTGCATCAAAGGAAGTTTACCCAAATCATTAAAATTGAATTATAAAACTATATTTTTCTTGCTTATTATCTCAGAGGTTGATGTTACAGGTTACAACAAAGAAAAATTTCCATTATTAAAACATAATTTAAACATTACTTTTGAAACCATTTTCTATTGGAACATTGGTATTTTTTGGGTAATTTCTATTTTTAATCTCTCACTATAAAATATTCTTTACAAAATAAAAGTTGACAAATTTATTAGTATTTTATTCTAACTCATTTTGATCAACTCGTAAAATTCTTGAAAATGTATCTTTTTATTCAACGTGTGTTGTTGCAAGATATTAATTGTGGTCTTTTTTAATGAAAGTATTGTTCTGTTCTTCCAATATCTTAGACAATATTTTTTAGTTACAGAAAAAACAAGCACATATATATTTATCAACAAATATATTAAGTCATCAGTGCATTAAAAGACTAAGGTTACAATTTTATCTTTGAAGGTTTGGGATGCATTACCAAATATTAGACATTACTAATTTTTATTATTTTTTTCATGACATTGCTATAACAGCAGTTTATATCTGATCAAAATCCCATGAATTTTACATGTAATTCTTATAAATGAAATAAAACTTGACATATAGCTTAAAATATTTTATGTGGTTCAGTAACCATACAATACTTATACAGTTGCATACAGTAAGCTTATATTTCAAGAATGCCCTATTAAGGCCTATTAAAACAACTGCACCTGACATTTACTTAATAGTCACTTTTCCAAGCAAGCTAACAGTAATGACACAAAATTGTTGATTATTTTGAACTTTGCATAAAGCTACACGAGGGCTATCTGCATAGCCGCCACTAATTTTGCAGTGTAAGACTAGAGTGAAGGCAGCTAGTAATCACCACTCACTGCTAACTCTTGAGTTACTCTTTTACCAATGAATAATGGGATTGATCATCACCTTATAAAGTCCCCACGCCTGAAAGAACGAGCATGTTTGGTGTGACATGGATTTGAACACGAGTCTCAGATTACAAGTCGAGTGCCTTAATCACTTGAAATTTTAGCCTGTCCTCATGTAGAAACCCGTCCATCCAAAGAATCGTTCTAGCAGCCCTCTTCTGAACTCAGTGTCCTCAAAAAGATCTCAAGACTGAACACAATACTCCAAATGTAGCCAAACGAATTAAATATACAGGGTGTTTGGAAAGTCAGTGTGCAGTTTTGTAATCATATTTTATTCAGTCTATTTCAAGCAACTGATATCGGTGTTTAGAAACCAGATAAGAAGGAACCAGGCCTGTATTGATGTCAACGGGGGTCACTTTCAACATTGTTTATAATTGTTATTCATATTTACCTCCTTCATTCTATATTGAAACATGTCTGTTAATAAATATATAAGTGCACAGTGATTTTCCGAACACCCTGTACAATGACGTTTATAATTTCTTTAAACTTTTATTCAATATTTCTGTAGATACAACCTAAATTTTTATTTTCCATCAACAACATTTACAGTACGACAGGAGGTGCATATACCCTTGGAGACAAATTACAGCTATTTGAAAAAAAAAAAAGTTACGTATAATTATTTTGACTGGAAACTGTCACGCAGTCTCTTATTGAATGGACATGAGTGTTGACTTGGTAGTCTATGGCTCGCCCACATTCATCCAGTCTTGATGTGTGTTTTTTTAATACAACAGTTTAATTTTGTTAAGGAATGAGAGTTATAAAAAAAAGTTTGAATTGTTTATGTGACTTTTAATGTGTGATCCCTGATCAAACACTGCGTGACATTTTTAATAACATAAGGGGGGAAAAAACTGTTTGAATGCTGCCCAACAAATCTTCTAATAATAAGAAGTATCTTAGAATTCCTGGCAAGCGAACAAACCTTTTGAGCACAGTCCTAATGTGTTGCGGTTTTAATTGGCTGAAATATAATAACAGGTATCTTTACAGTTTGTGCAGCAAACTTGGTGTCCAAGCAATGTAACAAGTATTTAGACCGTCTAACAGTGCTTCAATATCTTGACACATTTACGGACTATACACGAACGGTAGTAGTTTAACAGTATTTACACACCTTATTAGATTTATCAAAGTATCTTGACAGCCTGACAATATTGCAAACAATATTTATGGGT
Source organism: Carcinoscorpius rotundicauda (assembly GCA_011833715.1). Lineage (NCBI taxonomy): Eukaryota > Metazoa > Arthropoda > Merostomata > Xiphosura > Limulidae > Carcinoscorpius > Carcinoscorpius rotundicauda. Next base: position 49,931,021 of record CM022399.1, on the reverse strand, counting down.
TTTTTATTGTTGTTGTTACTAATTTCATTATCTATGTCACGAATGAAATGCTTGTGTTAATCTTATATTCATACTCGTTTTTGTTTTGGAAGATAAATCGCACCTGTAGTGGTAATAAAACCATAAAATTAAAAGAAAACGTAAAAGAAATTCACAGTTGAATCTGTGAAGATAAGTAATCTGAGAAACTGAAATAGATTACGCATTTAAAGGTGTGCAAATATTATTATATCTGTTTCATATTTTTTTATCTTTTCACTCTGCATTCATTATTTCACTGCTGTTAGTGTTTGGTAGAGAAAGTAATCGATAAAATGTTATGTTTTGCTGCAAAAAAGAACAAAAATATTTAAATATATATTTTTAGGAAGATCTAGACGCTACACAAATGAAATATGAAAACTAATTTGAGGAAAATAGTTTTATTTTTAATATGAAGATGACGTTTTAATCAGATTGACTCTATATCGGCTTCGGAAATTCAAAGAAGAAATTCTTTATTAAAATATTAGATTTTGTGTGTGCAAGAAACTGACAATCTTTACGAAAAGCATGCCAGTTTTCGTGATAGATTTCGGAACTCCAGAAGTATAATAAACCTTGTATGCATGTGATGTTGATCCACACATTATCACACGGTCGTTATGTCTCATCATTTATGCCAGTTTCTGTAAAATTAAATAAAATTTCATCAATACAGCCTGATTCTAAACAACGCGCCCCCCCAGTGGCTCAGCGGTATGTCTGCGGACTTACACGCTAAAATCCGGGTTTCGACACCCGTGGTGGGCAGAGCACAGATAGCCCATTGTGTAGCTTTGTGCTTAATTCAAAACAATAACAACAATCTAAACAACGCTGTAATAACATTCAGCGTACAAATTGTAATATTCGTTCATTATGGTAGCGAAATAACGGGAAAATTTCGTTATCAGTAATGATAAAAATGAATTTGATAATGTGAATTTTAAATTCGTTCTTGAATGTGATCCATCTATGTAGACCTGTGGTCTTTCTGTTTTCTCACCTCAGGTTTGGGTATCGAAACAATCGACAGCGGAATAAACGGCATGATGGTTACTTCACTTTCGAAAGATGGCGCTGTACACAGACATAGTCAGATTCAAGAAGGTGATTTCCTTGTTGCAGTTAACAACATATCCTTGAGAAATGCTGACATCTCAGAAGCTCGTGTAATTTTGGAAAAGGCGTGGAATGACACGGCCACAGAAGTGACGTGAGTCGCCATCTGTTGATGTTATTAGTAATTACTTTCTCAATTCTACAACCAATGTGATTTTAAATGTTTTAACCGTTGTTTGTTGCATGGCTTTTGCTTGTAATGCGCACGCTTTCAAATATATATGCTGCAGTTGCGTTTAGAAAGGACTATCTCTACATATAAAGGGCCCGGCATGACCAAGCGTGTTAAGGCGTGCGACTCGTAATCTGAGGGTCGTGGGTTCGCATTCCGTCGCGCCAACATGCTCGCCCTTTCAGCCGTGGTAAAAGAGTAGCCCAAGAGTTGGCGGTGGGTGGTGATGACTAGCTGCCTTCCCTCTAGTCTTACACTGCTGAATTAGGGACGGCTAGCACAGATAGCCCTCGAGTAGCTTTGTGCGAAATTCCAAAACAAACAAACAATACATACAATTAAAGAGTTCGTTTACTTTAGTTATGTACCACCAAAAGAAAATTAGACAAAAAATACAATAATTTATTTCAGTTGTCGTACAGTCGCTACTTTTCGGTCTTCAGATAAATTTAAGTTTACCAATATAATTACTCGATGATGCTTAATATGATAATAAGCTACGAATTTAACTTGTTTGAAATATATAAGGAACTTTCACATAAGTACAGTTATATGTGATGTTAAACTGTAAAACCAGCGTTTAACTTTTATCAGGTGTTATAACAAGTACACACGTATATTATATTAAACTAAAACTGGTGTTTAACTCTCTTCAAACGTTTTAACACGTAGTGCATACTTTTCATGTACAAATTTGCCCTCATTCCCACGGGGATATTTAAACCGGAAAAAAAAAGATAATTGGTTAAACCTTTTTTTTATTGATTCTCTCATGACGTAACGGAACTAAATCTGGGTCTTCCTAAATCTATCAAAATGTTCTCATATTCCATAAAAAAGATAGGAGATTATAAGGGGACAAACCACATTGAAGAATTCTCTGATGAGAAGAAAATAAAAAGCAAGCCAAATCAAACAGAAAAAGAAAGGCAAACAGCTGAAGGAGAGAAGTGTTTCGTTATGAATTTTGTAATCGTTCGAATGCGTTTAATTATGGATTCTGTACGTATTAGAAGGTCAACCTAAGTATTCATGTCAAAAAACAACTAAGTTGTAAAAGAACTGTCATTTATTTGTATTTATTTTCATGGAAGAAAGAAAAAAAAAGTAAAATAAAGAGTTAAAAAACAACCTGGAAATGATGTGTAGTTTTCTGGAAAATGTAGCCTAGGTTGCAATTTTCAAATTATCATACACTTTCGAGTATTTACACCTAATAAAACTAAACACACTTTTGAAAATATTTTCTTTGTTATATTTATTACTGAATTTCAGAGTTCAGATTCCTCAGTTAACGCTCAGGAGATATTGGCAATATATCAGGAACTTTTGTCACCCCTGAGGTGCGCATTACGTGTTAATAAGTACTCACATCTTTGTTGTCGGTTGTCACCCCTGAGGTGCGCATTACGTGTTAATAAGTACTCACATCTTTGTTGTCGGTTGTCACCCCTGAGGTACGCATTACGTGTTAATAAGTACTCACATATGTGTTGTCGGTTGTTTTAACAAGTACATAAACATCTGTGGAATTAGCACTGAATTCTTGTTTAATGCTGGTGGCACACAAATGTATAATCTACCTGTATTTATGTATTCTATTTCCATATTATAAACTGCAAACAAAACACATCGCATCACAGTAACATAGATTCTGTATATTTAACCGTGTACAATATTTTGTACCGTGGTGACGTTATAATGATACGGCCAATCCCACTATTTGTTGGTAAAAGAGTAGCCCAAGAGTTGGCGGTTGGTGGTGATGACTAGCTGCCTCCCCTCTTATCTTACACTGCTAAATTATGGACGGCTAGCACAGATAGCCCTCCAGTAGCTTTGTGCGAAATTCAAAACAAAACAAACTGCATATTATTGGCACTTTAAGAAACAACAGTAGTTAAAAGTTACTGAATAAACTTTAACTTGGTCGTGTTCCTGCTACCCGCCAGGTTTACATTTCTTTAGAAGGAGAAGCTTGATGGAGGAGAGGGTCGAACCCTTACAGTATTGTAAAAAGACGTTTTCAGTTCGGCAGCTTGTTACTACGAGATAAACTGCTCGAGGTTTGTTCTCTTAAAATTTTGATACGTTCGTTTTAAATGTTTGACTGAGGCGAAGGCAAACCATTTAGATTATTTGTATACAAGTGAAGGTCCAAACTTTATTGAGAAAAGACACATACCGCCATCCCCTGGTGAGAGCCTGATTTCACATTTACCATATAAATTTAACAGTGGTAATTGTTAATGCGTCGGCACACACCATCATCCTGTAGGGTTAGCTTTCCTAACTCGTGAGAGCCTGATTTTACATTCACCATAGAATTTAGTGGGGTTTTTAGTAATGGTAATTGTTAATGCATTGACCTGTAGAGATGAGTTCAAATGAACTAATCGTTAAAATATTGAAGTTTTCTGTTTCTGAGCAGTATAGACGTTTTAATATTCGAACGTTTCCAAAGACGGGTTGAAGTACCTTATTTACAATACTTTAACTTCGAAATAAGTGTACTCAAAAAACAGATGGACGAGCTTGTATGTACTTCAAGGCAAGTACGTAAAAAACAGAAAGAGATACAAAAATAGGTGGGTGGGTGAGTGGGTACAATGATTGTGAAAGTAGTAAAATGTGAGCAAAAATAAAGACATGCAAGCTTTTTCGTGCGGAAACCATTTTTACAACTTTATTTTTCATGAGATTATACGATGTTTTGTCGTCCACTTCTAAAAATTTCTTCTTCTATTTTTTTGTATTTTGTTTATAGACTATGTTACATTCCCGCAACAGACGCTGCAGTCCACAGACAAACAGTGCTCATGACGTTACAACATCACGAGGAGTCACCTACACAGGTCACGTCATCAGCAAGGTAAGTCAGGTGTGGCTGTTAAAGTAGATAATCTATATGTTTGAAAGAAGGATAATTTAACTTATTTGAAAGGAAATTTCAAGTTACACAAATGTTCTTTATTGTCGTAGAAAACAATGTGATATTACTTTTATGACATTAAGAATAGTAAAATACGTAATCTTATCATGTTTGAAGGTTGATGCTTTTAAAGCTAACTCCCAAATAAACGCATAATACAGTTATTGTATTTTGAAAGATTGATTATATGTATGTATGTTTGTTACGGAGTTATTTATCAATAGCCTGTTAGTTCATAGGTCACGGCGGTTTAATTCTATTTGTTTAAATAGCAATGCTGATTTCTTGTTATTCTACGACGAATAACCATATAATGCAATGGAGTAAGAAGGAGTTGCAAAGTGAGTTGCTTGGCTGGACAGCGCAATCTAAGGGGTTCTGCGGGCATGACTCCAGAAATTTAATATAATTTATAATTGCTATATAACTCAAATATGTAAAATTATGGGTTCTACATAGATTATATAAAAGTTTATTATAAATTTAAAAACCCGAATCCACTAAGTTATCGTTCTACTCTAATCATATAGTTGTATTTGACTGTCATTCTTATAATGCACATACGACCTAAAATGTAACACGTTTCGGTAACGGGATGTGAACCTTGTGTTCTAGGGTTCTTATTTCGGCACGCTAAACACATTCCTCCCCTGGCCCATAATTGGACAAAATACAATTCACCAACATTTTCTAATTATTGTTTCTGGATGTGTATTTTCTAACTGTAAAGTTGTATTTATTAGTTACTACACAAAGAAAAACAAACAGTCGTGATTTTTCGATTGTATTTTTTTCTTCTTCTCCATAGCAAGATATTAAGCATGAATGGAACGTAACAGTATTGGAGAAATACACACCATAGCTGGATTTGTAAGGTAGTACACAACTATATTCACTCATGGAGACGTTCTAGTTAGAACTGCCATTTAATTTTCCACATTGCCAAACGGATTCATGGGTTTTTAATAAAACTTGTGTCAGTATGATTTGGTTATTATTGGGACGTACTTCGGTAATATGATTAAGCGTATGTTTCTGAGTATTCTTGCTGGCGTATATGAGGCCATATATGGCCAAATGGTTAGGGCGCTTGACTCGTAATCTGAGGGTCGTAGATTTGGATCTCCGTCATACTAAACGTGTACGGTCTTTCAGCTGTGGGGATGTTATATGTAAAGGTCAATCCCACTATTCGTTGGTAAAATAGTAGCTCAAGAGTTGGCGGTGGGTGATGATGACTAGTTGCCTTCCCTCTAGTCTTACACTGCTAAATTAGTGACGGCTTTGCACGAAATTCAAAAAAACAAAAACCCAAATAAACGGGTATAAGTGGCCTATTATTTTTTTAATAAGTTGGCATTGTGATTAATACTTCAAGCAAGTGCCTTTAGTCGTATTTAATGTTCCCCTCTGGTGTAGTGGTAAGTCTACAGATTTACAACGCTAAAATCAGGGTTTCGATTTCCCTAGTTGTACTCAACAGATAGTCCGATATGGCTTTGCTGTAAGAAAACACACACACACACACACACTTGTATTTAATATTCAAGAACAGACAAAGCCTTTCTGTAAGAGGAGTCTTCTAATTATTTCATAAAAGGTTTATTGTTTATTTTAGATCAAATCAAGTTTTTGCTATATACTGTGTTCACTGCCGTGAATCGAACTCCTGCATTTAGCGTTGTAAGTTCGTAAACTTACTGCCGTTCCGCTAGGGGATTTCATAAAAGGATAAGATAGAATTGTAATTAATCAGACTTCTAATGAATCTTCCAATTTGAAGTTGTGTCTTTCGTACTGATGTGACAGTTTTATTGGCCTTTATGAATTGATTCGTTCAGATGAGACAATGCATAGTTAAATTGTCTGCTTTTGTTCTGTCTGTTATTCTGACATAGAATTTGTTTGCGTTTAACTCAGTGCTCTATGTGTTGGATGCCTTTCTAAATGTAGGTGAATTTGTATGGTTGATAATACGACATTATCAGCTCGAATGTCCAGGTAATGTGAAACCTCTCTAGTGTTGCACTAGATCTAGTATTCTCAGCTCCTAACAGGATTAGCGAGACAAACATCCGAAAGTATAGGAAATACTTATTGTAGGTGCTGGACGTGATTAATAGATCACACAGCATGAGTTTTGGTTGGAAGTACGAATTGTACAATTTCTTGGTGTATGGTTGTATAATGTTTTTCGAATTGCTGTCTTCTAAGAAATCTGTATAAAAGTAAGTTAGGTTTTTGTGGTAACATCCACCAAGGTGTGTTTTTTTATTAACATATTTCAACTTTCACGTGAGTTCTTTCTTGTTTCGAATGTGATCATTTACCGCTTTGCTGCTTATCGATGTATTAGTTCACGTTTATTAGACGTGTTTTACTTTCCAATATGAAAATACTATCTACAGGTACTGTACACTTCAAATTCGTTTTATTACTTTCAACAAATATTGGTGAAACCTTTGTTCAAGAAGTTTCTGGTCAGTATTTGTCAAGACTGCAAGATTTGAAAACTTGGAAATGTTAATAATCTGGAAGATTTTCTTCAATTAGTTTCTTAAGAGATTTCTAACGATCTTATAACCGAAACTGTTTTGCGATTTTAACAACTGTCGCAATAAATTGTGGGCCTATTGTTTAACCTTTAACCACACTGGTTTAATGTTGTATGTTTGATGACCATAATGGTTAGAATTTACTGATTACTTCCCTTCTTCTGTTTTCTAGTGAAAATAAAACAGATTAGAATTACGATTTTGCTGCACTTTTACGATGAAATACCAGATAGTGACAGAGCTTTCAATTGGTCAATATTCGTATTGGTCGCGAAAAGGAAAAGGCGTTAGAGAACCGTATATCTATACGGATAAAGAGGAAAACAAACAAAAAGGTAGTGGTGATTGCACGTTGGAACAAAGTACTAGAAGTACAAATATTTCTAACTATTGATGAAAAAGGTTACCGAACTTTCACGCGAACGTTCATTTTCAGGCCTAGCGGGACAGTTCAATTGGATTAAATGCACATTTAATGTGATATTTTAATATGAAACTTGTCATTACTAAGCTGAAACTAATAATATTCTGTTTGTCGTTTGACAGTGCTGTTTTCTTCTGATATTGTTTTAATATATATCTTAATTTAAATGTAGCGTGACTCTTAAATTAGCACATTTAAGTTAGGGATGTCAGTTTTCGCTCACGTGTGAATGCAGCATATACTTTAACTATAACGTGTTAAAAATCCTTAATTTAATGAGTTTTTATAACTTCAGGTTATATCTTTTCATCAGGATAATTTTCATAGCCAGCAGAACGTGTCTAGATTGGAGGGGGATGCATTTTTGCTCTTTCTAACCATGATAACTGAATTCAAAACTGAAACAACGACCTTCCATGATAGTTATATACAAGTCTCTTTATTTTACATTCAAAAGACACGCTTCATTACCGGGTCAAAATTGGGAACTGCGCCCCCTATTTAATCCACTTGTGGTAATTTTGTCATCTGATGTGTGACAGAGATATACAATAAATACCTGTTGTAATTCAGTATTGTAATAATCTGTATTGATTGGATAAATGAGTATCGTTAATGTTATAATTCAGTATTGTAATCATATGTATTGATTGGATGGAAAGGTAGTGATTACTGTTGGAATTCAGTATTGTAATAAACTGTTGATTGGATGTAAAGGTAATGATAACTGTTGTAAATCATTATCTTTCCATCCATTCAATAGTCTATTACAATAATGAATTACTTGATATGGAAAAAAAATATTATTTTCAAAGCCAAAAGTGATTGGTATATAATGTTTTTTATTTAAAATTACATTTCTGCTAATTTGGTTAGAGTATTGAGTGTAATACAATGGTATTACACAACTGATATACCTGTAAAGTTAAGACAAAAACTTTCATAGTAACTAATTAGAGGTTTTAATTTTCATTCTTAAAAATAATAATCTTATTGTTTGCCTCTTTATTTATTTGTCTACCTGAATGAGATAGTTCAGCAGGATTGGTCCAGTCAAGGCTTGCTCATGATGATGATTTAACTCCAGAAACATTCCAGGATTCAGAGACATCACTTGAGGAAAGCAAATACTTTACATCATTTGAATCGATTCTTTCACGAACACCACCTAGCACCCCGACTCCAACACCATCATCCACTTCTGGTGAACCGACAGAGCAGGAAGAAGTGACTGTTAAACCTCCAGCATCAGCAGAAAGTGACCCTTCATTAGAATCACAGGAGTATCTTATGATGGAATCCAATTCCATTATTGAAACAGTGTCACCTTCCTTTGAAGACCGAATGGCATTTTTTAAAGCCAAAAGCCTTTCTACAAAGCATCAAGTGCCTTCTAAAATCACATTGAAAAAGTCTCCCACATCTTCTGTAGTGATTGGTAAACTGTTTATTCAAACTGTGTTTATTCATTTTGTCTCAGTTATTAATGGACTTTAAACCTTAGGAAAAAAAATATATATTTCATATGAAATAGAAACAAATTTTGATATTTTATTGTAATACAAATTAAAAATTAAAGTTTTATGTAAAATAACTTTTTGTTGAGTTTTTTCTTTCTGATAATGAAACTTGCAAAGTAAGATATAATATTTGTGGTCAAAATCATGCTTGAGTGCCTGCTTATTCTTTCACACGCACGTATGCGCATTTCATAATTACACCATTAAAAAGTTCAAAACAGACATATGTGAAAATAGCATTTTAAAATTTTCTTTAGTACCAAAATTTCAATTATCTAAATTGCTGTTATATTCATTATCATGAAACACTGGATTACCTAACCCTATGATATTATCAAATATTATTTTGTAAATCTTTAAAACATTTTTTATGTGTCACAAAAATAAATGACAGATATACAATTATAAAGATATTTTGCATAAACACAGATGGGATGCCAAGTCCAGTCTCATCAGAAGAAAAATACAGAACTCCAGAAACACCAGAACCTTCAACTGTATCAAGTCCAATTCCTCCATCACCAGTAGGATCTTCAGGAACTGTAAGTCCCACAAATGTTATCTCACATCAGTGGGGACCAGAAAGAACTGTGAACCTGAGGAGAGAGTCAGGTCGAGGATTAGGGATTAGTATTGTCGGGGGAAAAGTGGAGATGTTTCATTTGTCTCCTGGAAACACTATTACTGGTATATTCATTAAAAATGTGCTTCCAGACAGCCCAGCTGGTAGAAATGGTACCTTAAGACGAGGAGATCGAATATTGGAGGTAATTATAAGAATCGTACTTAAAGGAAACTGAACTCAGAAATTTCAAGACCTGGGGCTTAAATTCCAAGTATATAATTTCATATTTTGGGTTCTTCAACTTTATTAAACTTCTCATTTAAACAATCATATTATTAGATATTATCAGAGTATCAGACTTTATTACCTTGTTTTGTTTAGAAGTATAATTCAGGATTATTGTGGTATGCTACCTTCTAATTTTGTTTCTCACTGGCAGGATTTGAGAACATAATTCAACTTATAGTGGACTTTAAAGAATATAATGATACTTTTATAAACATGCTGAGTTTCTAATGTAGTTTACTCCCCTGGTATATATTTTTTTTAAATCTAAAATAGCTAGATAAACTGTTTTTGTTTTATTTCTTTTCCTTTTTTTAAAAAACCTTGAAGATGATTAAAGAACAATATATATGTATAGGAGCGAACAATGTTTCAATCTTCTGTGGTCATCGTCAGGTTCACAGTCTTTTTGATATATACATTTTTCTTTACAAGTGGGTTTTCTCATCATCACAGATTAAAGAACATTGCCGTAAACACATTTACTGTGGACAGGTATGGAAAGGTGCCTGCTTTCCTTGAGTTAAGGGAAGTAGTTTTTCTAGTTGTAACATTTTTTGGCATTTTTTTAGTTTACTCACAATAGAAAAATATTCAGTCTAAGAAAGATTTAAAAGCAGATTAAGGTAATAACTTGCTTGTATGTATTAACACTTAGATAGGAGTTAGAAATTAATATATAAGGATCAAAATATTTTGTTTATTTTATATTCTGGATGTTCTGCAATTCTGTTATACATTCACACAATGAGACTAACCAAAAAATAAGGTCCATGTATGAGATAGAATTTATTAAATTTATAAAGTTATCTTTTTAATTTGTTTGTAACTAAGCACAAAGCTACAGAATGGGCTATCTGTTTTCTGGCCGCCAAAGATATCGGAACCCAATTTCTATTGTTGCAAGTCAGCAGACAAACTGCTGTGTAACTGGGGAAGAGGTCTATTTTTAGTTGGGATGTATTCTGATTGGAAAACTTGAGAGTTTGCACACACAAACTATTGGGACTTTGGAATATTTATATGATATTTATAGTCATTTAGAAACATAATATCCAAGTAAAGTTCATTATCTTTTATACCATGTTTCTTATTTTTACTTTAGTATAGTGCAATTAATACAGTTTCTAGGGAATTGTTAAGAAGTTTCCTTTAATTATCCCTTTTTCTCATTAGGTAGATGGCATAGACTTGAGGGATTCTACACATGACCAGGCTGTAGATGTTATTAAAAATGCCAGAGATCCTGTTAAGTTTGTAGTGCAAAGTTTGCTCCCTCTGGTGAGTTTTCCTTTAATTTAAAATAATATAAATTTAATAGAATTTACTTTTTATGCTTAAAATGGTTTGAAGAAAGTAGAAGAGTGTTGCTGTAGAAACACTGTATTATGTAAATAGGGAAAGATACATGTGATTGGTCATTATATGAATGAAAATCTTTTTTTAGGTCACCCTGTATAATAAGATAAGCATCCAGAATTATTAACCTTTCTTAATATGTATATACTTGTGTATATTTGACAAATTTTTAGCCCAGAGATTCTTCATTTAACATGAGATCTGAAGCAGATAATGAAAGCCAGACAATTTCAGCACCTTCTCTAACTTCTCAGGAGGAAGCTATAATTTCCCAAGAAGAAAGACGAGAGTCTCAAGTATCGTTACAAGAACTAATGAAGGTAATTATCACACTAAAGTCATTCTTTTTATTATTTTGTATCTGGTAGGATTTCTCTTAACTATGTAAAATGAATTATAGCAAGTGAAACCATTTTGAAGACTCAGTCATCTATGGGCCCAGCATGGCCAGGTGGGTTAAGGCATTTGACTCATAATTTGAGGGTTGCAGGTTCAAATCCCAGTTGCATCAAACATGCTTGCCCTTTCAGTTGTGGGGGCATTATAATGTTACGGTCAATCCCACTATTTGTTGGTAAAAGAGTAGCCCAAGAGTTGGCAGTGGGTGGTGATGAGTAGCTGCCTTTCCTCTAGTCTTACATGCTAAATTAGGGACAGCTAGTGTAGATAGTCCTTGAGTAGCTTTGCGTGAAATTTAAAAACAAACAGTCAGCTATTATTACACAGTTATTCTGTGTACTTATTTATAGCTTGCTGCAATGCTAATTTTGTTAACTATCATTATTATTATTATGCAGAATAAAAAAGTTTAAAATATCTTTTTTCGTCTAAGAAATGTAGAACAGTTAAATAACTTCCTACTGCATAGAGGCTATGCATATGACAAATAATCTATACAGATTTTTTTTTTCTGTGTTTAATTATACTGAGCATTGCCCAGTGGTCAGTGTGTTCATTTGTGGAACTGATGTTTGGTAGTTCACGTCATTTTACTGCAAAATTTAAAAAGTATGTATACTCCATACTTTGGAGATGTAACTGTCTTAAAAGAGTGGCTGTCAAATTCCAGTATTCAATTTGAGAAGAGTTATCTATGAGTACTTTTAACTACCTGCTTTTCATCTTGTCTATCACTTCAACATTAGCAATAACTATCCAGATGGTCCTTGAATAGCTTTGTGCGAAATTTAACAAACTATCAAATTGTATATTGTGTATCCAGTATAAATATGAGTAGTATTTGTAATAGAAATAATCAATTCAGTAGATGTTCCAAACAACATCAAGATTGATGTTTAGTTTCAGACAGTTTTATGTTTTTGATTATAAGAAATAATCAACACCTTTATAGTTCATATTTGGGTATCATTGTTTGATAAGATTTCAAGAAGTTTGCATTAAATTGTTTTTCTAAGTGCATAATTTTTTTTAAAAGGTAAGGCCTGCTTTATTAAAAAATTGCATTTGTGAGATTTGACAAAATGTTGTCTCATTAGATGGTAAAACACTGTTATGCATTTTAAAGTGAACAAATTAGCTTTTATCATTTATTTCCATTTATGTAAAATTCTAAACTGTGAAACTGAATTATGTCAAGTTCAGTGTTTTTCTACTTGTTTGGTTATCAATATTTGTGGCTGGGGTGTTACTTGTGCAAAGTGTACTTTCTTTTGACTTGTTCATGTAATGGCTAGCTCCTTCTTAAGTAGTGTTCTGGTGTATTTGATGTAATACTTATTTGCTTGAATTTACTGAGAACTAATTGGTTACCTGTCTTAGATTTCAAATTCTTCAACCAGAAATTATAATTATACAGTATTGATGTAGATATAAATGAGGCTAGAACCTCACAAATAAACTCTCCCTATCAAAGTATATTGGAACTCTAGCAGTTATATCACAATGATCTTTAAGTTACAAAATTGATTATGATAATTTGTTCTGGAAAATATACAAGACTGTATAAATATTTGGGGAAAAAGGAAAAATGTATTGTCTGTATTTTACATATTTCTTTATGAGTTCTTTTAAGAACATGTAACTTATGATGTAAGATCATAACCAACATTTGTGGCAGAACTAAGTAGATGTTTGTAAGGTGACAGACTTATAACCCTCACAAACCTTTGTGTGTTTACATTGAAAGTTCTGGCTGTTAGTGGTTATCTCTTCTGTTCAGAAGAAGTTGTAGTTAGTAGTGTTTAAGATGTGAGAGATCATATAATGTTTAATGCATCAGTATCGGAGATGTACTATCCATCATTCAATGATATCAGGGTACTTGTGTCATTGAAGATTGCTCTGTTTTCATCATCACAGCAACTTGCTGTGATTGAAATTTTGAAAATAGTAGGCTCATACACTTGAAAAAATAACCTCTTGATTAAATCAATTTTCCCAATAGAGAGAAAAATGGAATACAGAACTGCATATAAGGTCAATAGTAAATTCAGGGAAAGAAAGTAACCAACATATTAGAACATATTAATATGCACTGCTATAAGTACAGAAGTTAGATCAAGAGATTACCTGTACAACAGTCAGCTCCCACCTTACCTGGAAAGTTGCTAAACTGCATTGATCAGTATAATAAATCATAAAGTGTGGTTTATGTTGTAATTCCTCAACCTTTGTTTTTCTGTTGTTGTTGGATGAGTCTTGACATTCGTTTTAAGTAGACTAAGGATCTTGCATTGCATATGGATTTTCTGGAACACTTTTCATTCTTCTTTCAAACCCAGAAATACTTAATTTGTGGATTGAGTTCTAATCAGCATAAGAGTACATTGATTAGCTCAAGAACCAGATAAAAGCAGTCTCTCGTCACAACCTTTGTTGATTTTAGCTGAATTATCTTAATTTTTGGCTTCCATCTTTGTGTGGGATGACTAGTATTCTTTTCTTCTTTTTATGGTGCCCAACTCTGTGGAGGTAGCATGACTTACTGGAATGTTAAAAGATCAAGTACAGTTTTTCTACTTCTAAGCTTTTAGCATGTGTGTTGTTGTTTTTTTTTCAGTCAGTGAAAGAAAAAAACTCCAAATTTATATTCAGAAAAGTGTAGTTTATTATCAAATTTTTAGACCATGTTACATTGTTATAGGTGCCTCCCCGTGATGACTGGGGAATGGCTCGTACTCCTTCTCCAGAAGTCATTCAGTATGGGCTGGAGGATGAAGAAAGACAGATACTTCAAGCACAGTTAGAAAACCTTGCAGCTGGAGTTTCTTCTCTTCCTAGTGGTCCTCCACCCCCTCCCCCTACTACATCACCACCAGATGATGAAGATGAAGAGTATCTGTCTTCTGAAGATGAACGAGATTTACAGGGTAGAGTTTTCACCAAACTGGGAGTAGAGGTAATTACTGGCAAACCCAAACCTCTTGAGATTATAAAAACAATGTTATGATAATTGTGTATGGGGTATGTAATACAAGTTTAACCTACAGTAAGTCTTTCAGTATAAAAATGGTATAAAAAGCATGCCTACAAATAACAGTTACAATGACTAATTTTTATTATTAAAGAACATTTTACATCACCTGCCAAGAAGAAGTAGAAGTAATTGAACTACTTATTACTGTCATAATAAAATAGATTCAGAGGAAAATCAATGAAGTTAAGCTGTGCTGATATTTAGTATAATAACTTATTCAGATTGAAAGAGCCAGTGCTGGAAATGTGAAGCTGACCCCTAAAGAAAGACAGGAAGATCCAGAGAAAGAAGACCAGTTTGGGTACACTACAAGTGAGTTTTTGTGTTTATATTTGCTGTTTTGATGTTATGGATTTTGGTCTTATTCAGACTTATATCATGTACATTAAAACCACACTTACTGGCATCTTTATACTGTAAATTTATGGCTACTAAATTCCACTTTTAAAGTGGAGTGTTTTGGTCTTCATAACTAAGACCAGTATAGTCAATCAATAAAGATAACTCAAATTTTTCATAATTTGAATCTTAGAAGATTTTTAAGTGGTGTAGTAAATTTTTAAAAAAACTGATTGAATGGCTCAAGAAAGCTTGCTCATCTCCATTTTTGATAATAAACAAAGTGAGAACTTTGGTTTGATGTGTGGTCACAAGTTTTAACCATTCATTATATATATTGTGCTTCTTCCAAAATGTTACTATATTCATAGCATACTATAGTTACTCTTAAAAATTCTTTAAATTAAAATATCTAAAAAAAAAAAGTAGATCCTGAACTCTACAAAACTGACTGTCATACTCAAACATCCAGTCAAACTTTATCCCCAGCACTCAGTGAAATGGAAACTAAAATTTATGCAGTATCCATTATGGATAAAGCTTTTGTCTAAGGTATATACAGGGTTCAAATCCCAGTTAATCATAGTTTTTACATATCCAAATAACTTCCATAGATATGATGTTAAGATGTATGATAGAGATAGTAATAATTAAACTTGTATGTCTTAACACCATCTTTTAAGTAGAAGATAAAACATAAGAAGTATATAACCTTTCCAACTCTTTGACATTAATAAGCTATTTTTGGATAATATATGTTATAAAACTGTTGATTAAAGCCTAGAAGGCTTTTCATTTCAAGGCTAGAAATGAAAAAAATATCTACATGTATTTACAGGTGTAACAAGTTTACATGCTATACAACTGTAAATTAAGTTACAGTGACTTTTGGCTAAAGAAAAAGTAACAGAACTGTTTTATTGAAGTGTTGGATTAAGTGATGATGAAAGATCAAACCCAGTTTGTAAAAAACGTTTTACAATTTTATACCATTTAAAAATATTTTGTAGTTTTTATATATAAGTAATTAATAAAAAGATAGTAAGATAAGATATAATAATTCAGTGTCTGATAACCAATGATACTCCCTTCATTATCATCTTATGAGTTAAACGTTTTGCAGTACACTTACCTCATAATCAGCAAACTCTGAAAATGAGTTATATGACAATGACTTGCACATATGAAACAAAACAGAAGTAAATTCAGAAAATAGTAAGAAAATGAACAATCAGTTATACATTTTAGTGTTATTAAAAATGAATAGTAATAAATACACCTATATATATTAGAACAAACAACAAACTGCATATAAAACAAAACATACATACGATTCAAAATTCTGGATATAAAATATACATATTGACAGTTATCTGCTAGAATACAAGTCTCAAAAGTGGGTTTGTTGTATCAGAGCCTTCTTAGGAGGCTTCTTTTAATGAAAATTGTAATTTCTATTGATACATTTATTTATCATCATTAGAATTTGATCTTACTTAAGGCCTTGAACATTCAATATGCATAACTGATCGATCTTTCTTTATTTTCATTTTCACTTGCATGAGACGAGTGATTAACTTGTGTATTTTTCTATTTTTATATTCATTTGATTCATCTTCACTCTTAAGGGATTAGTAAATGGCTATATTTGAAAAATGGGTAATCATGAAAACAATGAACTCCATTTCATTTGATGAACTTGGTTTCTTTTCTTTTACACAGTGTAATATTAACTTTATCATTGTTAAATACCGTATAGGTTGTGATTAAAACAAAATGTTTTTTTAGCCATTAGTCAACTTAAAAACTGTGGTTAAAGAAAAAACATCTTGATGTTGTGATCAAAAGTCACTTAAGTCATCTAAACAGTGTATTATAGCCAGCAATAGGGCTAATAGGATCTTGGATAGCATCTCTGCAAATATTAAATATAAGACAAGGAATATTATTGTTTCACTGTATAGATCCCTTGTAAGGGCTTATTTAGAGCACTGTGTACAGTTTTAGGCTCCCTTCCTCATGAAGAATAATGAATTGTTGGAGAAAGTTTAGAAAAAAGCCACTAGGATGAAACATGTGATGGTGGGATTGTTTTTTGAATAGATACTAAAATATCTAAACTTGTACTCTCTGGAGAGAAGGTTCATAAGAAATTTGATTGAAATCTGGTTGTAAATTAGCTTATTTAGACAAATCCTTATGATCTAGAACCTAATTTTCATTTGTGTTACATTCAAAGTTTGTATTTTTGACATTTCTCTCTTTCTAATGTCTTTGATAAGGTTGTGTAACGACCTGAATAAAATTTTCAGCTCTGTACAGGCACAAGTTACACAGCAAATTAACTGTTAGGCTTTAACTAATAATTGGGCAAATAACCTTCTAACTTCACTAATGTGCTCTTTCACGGGAAAGGTGGGGATATAGAGATGTTGCCATACAAACCAAGTAATCATGTATTAGGGACTGTAAGTGTACTACTACTGCCAATACATACAGATGAAAGGAATCGGTTGCAATGATAATATCGATTTGTATCACAAGAATTGCATGAATAACAATGAAATTTTATTGGATGTATAAAGGAAAACAAAGTTGCTGAGATATTTGATAAGTTGTATTGGGCATTACTTACAATGAGGTACCCCTAGATATTATATACAAATATCTTTGCGTGCAACTGGAAGAGTTAATTGAAATTTTATAAGATGTTGTTTCTATATGTTTCTTTATGTGAAAGCCTGCCGTTTAGCTTGTACATTTACGTGCATTTACAAGTAAGTGACAACCCGTAACTAGCGTATTGTTAATATTAGAAACCAAAACTTTAAATTTCGCCTAAGTTCATTTTAAAAACAAATTATAAGAAATGTCAGTTGGACATTGTGAAGCCGTGTTAGTGGTTGGCGCAAACGAATCGTAAAATATAAAACCTTCATGTCATAAACACCCATATACCTCCTTAGGCATCGTGTTTGGCAATACGTCATTATTTCTGGAATTTCAGATTGTGCAACTAAGTTGCTACCTCGCGATGGGATTTCGAACGTGTAATTTTAGTTGGATATGTGTATGCCCCTTTGCGAACGTTTATTATCTGTAATGTAGCGATTTTTTTTTTTATATACCTTCTATAAACTGTAGTCAAGACGTAAGTGAAATAATAATATTATATACATGAATTTATAATATTATGGTTTCTGTATAAAAATCAACCATATTTTTACAACAATGATTTTTTAATTTTTGCTTCGATCGTTGGATGTCAAGCACATACCAACACAATAAGTTATCTTTGCCCAACCAACCATGAATATCGAAATTCGATTTTTAGGGTTATAAGCAAGCAGATTAACAGCTGAGCCATTTGGAGATGCTTTAAAACTACAATCTCGTGTTTTTTTGCAAAATTCACCAGGAAAATCTATACGATATTTCAAAACGAACTAACGTTTTACTAAAGAACATTTCTTAGCTTGCAAATATGCTTTTGTTGTTGTTTTTGAATTAAGCACAAAGCTACACAATGGGCTATTTGTGCACTGCCCACCACGGGTATCGAAACCCGGTTTTTAGCGTTGTAAGTCCGCAGACATTCCGCTGAGCCACTGGGGGGTAAATGCTTTTGAACTGTACTTTCATTCAGGATAAAGTTTGAGGTACATACTGGAAAATCTTTATTATGATTAATACTTGCATGAAAATATTACTGAAAATGGTTATCTTGTTATTGATATTTAGAATACCGATTATTTAAAACAAATAAATCGATCGTGAGAAACGTTACCAAATGCATTTGCGTATGGCATATTCAAAGTACTTGGCACCGTGTAGCTATTATTTATCTAACTTCAGTTTTCGACAATAGATGGCAAGTAAATCAATATTATGTAACACTTAAGTTAAATCTGTGTAAAATACAACCAGTCATTTAAAACCGCCTAACAGTGAAAAAAAAAAGACTTTTAATTAGAACGATTGTGTGTATAGTATATAAATTAGTGTAGTACAGCATCATTGCCTATAATCACATACTCCGTTTATTTGTATGTATATAAACTTTATTTCCGAGAGTAGATAATGATCCCCATTTGGTTTCCTCTGGCCAAATTTCATCAGAAACCACGTGTCAAATATGAGTATAGGCCATTGTCACGCTGGGCGAAACATTCCCAGAAAACAATTATCAGTTATTCTCTTTTTTTTTCTCCGTCTGTGTTAACCATTTAAAGTAGAGCTGGGGAATTGGGCGACGCGTCATTTGGAAAACTGCCGTGGTTGATCAGAAAATGACGTAGTATTGCGCCTCGGGCACAAGCCACCTGTCGGGAAGAGTTATATTATATCAGTGTTTATTTGTTTTATGTGCAATCCGCTTTTAACATTTCCATGGGTAAAAGCATCAAAAGCTTACAAGTTCTTCAAGCCACTCAAGCTGTTTAACAGATCTTTGTCAGATGAGGATGTTGATAGTTCAGTGTGTAATTGTGTAAAAACTTCTCTCTCGATTATTTTTCATTATTAGTCAAAAAAGAAAAGACTTAGTGGTTTCACAATATATACTTTCTGAGTAGCTTGGTATATACAGAGCGTTTCCTAGTAACCTAAGTGTATTCTAGCCTCGTCAGCAGACTTCCATGGACAGCTACCATCATTCATCTTCCCATTGTTGTATCAATTTAGGTAACACAGAATGTTTTCTTAGTAGTATTGTTTGGGGTTATTGCGATGAATTTGTTGTAAGAGAAGCTATTTCAAGTTTTTAAGTAGATAATGAAAGTGAGTTAAAACAAAAATATATTACTACTCGTGTTAGCTTTGAACAATTGATATACTGCTTGTATAACTTTTAATGAGTTAACTAATTAATAAAATTAATTTGCTGTGTGAGTTAAATTGTACAATTAGTAATAGATTGTGATGCATGATTAAACAATTTCATAGCTTAAATAGGAAAGAACTACAACGAATGTAGCCTTCAGAGACATTGTATATTATTCAAAGTATCTGTGGCTAGATTACCTTTTCTAATCATCCAGACAATAAGACACGATCACACAGATGAGGAAACGCAGTTAAAACATCACATAAAATAGTTGGAGTGAATGTCAAGATCACAGATGTGGGTAGAACTAATGGAAATATTACGAAGACAATTTGAACTCGTGAAAAGATTTAAATTGGTGAAGTCGTCACACTGATGGGTAGTGGTAGTGAAAAGATCGCAAGAAGGACTTTCGTTAATAAAAGTTGTGAATTATTTTCATAACGTCGTCAAAAATAGATTTGTTTATATACTGGTTAGAAATTTATATTTCTTCATCGGTGCACCTAGAATTACCAGAATGTTCGTTTCTGGAGAAATATATAAAGAAATTCACACAATATCTAGTGTCTTCTGAGAAAACAGTGCAGTATTTTTTGTTGTCATTTGACAAATGAACTTTCTGAATTGCAATTTAGTTTAACTTTGATCTACATTTTATTCTTTTTTTTGCTTGTTTTTCTCTCTCTATGTACTTAACTGAATGTAATTGTATGAACAATTCCAAAAGCACTTATATTTTACTGAAATATTGGACATGTTTTAGTTCATCGTTTTCTACAGCCCTTTTCATGTAATGCGGAGGAGTATTGGATACATTATATGTGTAGAATCTACCTTTTAGTAAAATGCTGAAATCTCGGCTGGTTTCAAGCTTTATATCGGAAAAATAGCCATATACATGAGTGTTTTTGATCATTTCCAGCTCCATTTAATTTCGCAGAATACGTTTATATAGTGCCATTTATGTTAGTGTTAGACAGTCGTTTATTTAAAGTGTGACGTTGAAAACCTTAGAATAAAGAGAGTTTACGTAGCCTTCGTCTGATGAATGATACTTCAACCAAAGCACAAGTTTTCATTATTTTAGATGCATATAATTTAGCATAAACTGATAAATAGCATGTATACTGATGGATTAATCATCACTTATTTTGTTATTTTACGCTTTAGTTTCAGCTGTACGGAAACCTTTTTATCTTTTTTTAGAGAGACTTGGTTGTTTTTTTTATGTTATGAATTTGCTCCAAAGCCCTGTAGAGTGGCAACAATAACAAATAAATGTTCTTTGATTAATATTTGTGAGCTGCACTTGTTTACTGATTTTGTTACTTGGTTATAAACGTTGACATTGGATTTGAGGGATGTGAAATGTCTCGGTCATCGCCACTTAGCTCATAGCTTTCAAAAACGCTTGTGTGTGTGTGTGTTTTGGGAGGGTGATGGGAGGCTAGTTTCATGATTCCCTCTCTAAAAGAAAACTCAGCTGGGAGCCGTACACTCTAGCATAATTTGAGTGTGCAATGCAATGTTAAATAGGCCTAAACAGAAATGTTTCACAGAAAAGGCTGTTTGTGGCCCCCCTCCTGAGCTTAGGGGTAACCCTACATCCAAATCACGCTCTTGTGTTTAGTTACTTACCGCTATTTAGAACTTTAAAGCCCCTTGATAACTGTCTCCTGTGTTATACAGTACTGTGAGACCTAAAAACCATTCAAGCAATCGCTGTAAGCGAAATTATAAAACAGATATTTGATTTTACATATTTGTATGTGTATATATATGTATTTAACTGCCTTTCTGTTTGTGTCTTACTATGTGTTTCTAAGTTAAACATAAATTAAACATGCATTGTAGTATAAAACACAAAAAGTCGAGTGCAAATTATTATTTTGTTCTATTTCAAAGATACCACTCACAATATTTATAATTCTTATGAATGCTTTATTTGAATATTAGCCTTTCTGGAGGTGTGCTAAAGGTTTGTTTGAATATTGGGGTCTAATAATACTAGTAAATCACCTATATTCATTAGGCATACCGCATGTAGTGGAAATTGCGTTTAAAATATATTTGAACATTAAACAAACTTATCAAAAGGAACATGATAACATTTGCGATAAGACTAGATTGTCGTGACATTTGTTAGGCTTAATGGTCCTTATTGCTTTTATTAAAAGGGTTTATAAGTAACAATCCTTTTCGACGCAAAATATTTTCATACTTAGATCATAAAATTATGTTCAAATCAGGGATATAAGATTTCCAAAGTAGGTAATACTTAATGACATTAGAAAACGAAGAAATATGGGGGAACTTGAGACGCCCAAACCATCTAAAAATGGATTTTACACCAGCTGTACCAATGGCCTGGTATAGCTAGGTGGTTAAGGCGCTCGACTCGTAATCTGAGGATCGCGGGTTCGAATCCCATCACACCAAATATACTCGCCCTCTAAGCCGTCGGGCGTTATAATGTGACGGTCAATCCCACTATTCGTTGGTAAAAGAGTAGCCCAAGAGTTGGCGGTGGGTGGTGATGACTAGCTGCCTTCCCTCTAGTCTTACACTGCTAAATTAGGAACGGCTAGCGCAGATAGTCCTTGAGAAGCTTTGCACGAAATTCAAAACAAACTAAACCACTAGCTGTACTCAGCGGCGAATTGTAATAGATGATAATCTACCAACCCAAAAGTAAGTGACAAGATCCTTTTAGGAGCCCCCGGAAATGTATGCGATATATTAAGGAATTATTACGGTCTAGAAACGCGGCAACATGGTATGGGTTTATCAAGATAATGTTTCCAATCATATCCTCCGTTCAAGTGTCGCATACCTGGAACAGTTGGAGAGTTGAACGGGTATTACTACTATTTTATATGAAGACACACGAGTGCTGGTAAACTGTAAATAAATTGTAAAAATCAAGCTGATAGAATTCGTGTGCTTTGGATATGACACTCTTATGTTAATGTATTTTGCAGTGAAAACAACAATGCAGTACTATTATTAATATGGACGGTAAGGTAAGGAGAATGACCGGAAGTGGTTAGTGAGGCTCCAAAATGGTTTTAATAGAACGTACTCAATCTTGTTGAAAGATTAAATTGACTTAAATAGCTTTACAGCGTAGCTGGTAGACATAGTATGCTCTTACAAATAACCAGAGAAATGAAAAGTTAACTTCGTGATTCCAAGTGGAAATCATATAAACATGCACTCTAAGTCCCGGATGTGTAGTTATCGAGCCTCATCTCAACTAAAAGCGAAACAGTGTAAACCAAGACTGTATTGTTTGTGTCATAAAGTATATGTAACCACTCCGTTTGACGTATCGTAGCGCGAACTACTTCTGTATTAGAAGTTAACTCTTGTAAGCTCAAAGTATACTGCACGTGGAGCAAGTGTCTTCAAATGTATTAGTCTAAATGTATTAGACTAAAACGATGTTATTAAATACTTTTTAATGTTTTCCTTTCAGTGTTAAATTAAATGACACGTAAACGTGAGAATACATTTTGTCTGGAAAAGTCGTAAATGGAAATAATGTTAGAACATTTCAAAAATGTTTACTTTTGCCAATTAAAAACAACAACAAAGTCCTCGGTCCATTTTCTTTGATAGCTTTAACACGTGTGTGAAAAAGTATACCTAACGGAACTTCTTATATCTGTAAATTTGGCAATAGAGAACAAATGACTTGCTTATCACGCAGGTTGTAAAAATGTAACCAAATAGATATTCTTAATATTGAAATTAATACATTGTACAAAACGCAACGTTTTGTCAGTTTGTCTGCGATGTCTGACACTCAGTTACACTTCTTGAGAAAATGTTAAACAATATTCATTGTAAGGTTTACTTTAACATCACATACTTCTCGAAACTATCTGCAAGATACTTCTTCCCCAGTGGTAAGTTTACCGACATGCATCACTAAAATCCGGGGTTAGAAAAGGAACTACACATTTTTTTTAATTGTTGAATTATGTATTTCTTCATTTCTTTTAGTATTTAGTTAGGTTTGCTGTTGTATTTTGAACCTACACGTACGACGACGGTCTTAGCTTACTGCGTTCAATCCTGAATATGTTCGTGTTTCTACTTATGACCCCATGTGCAACGAACAACATATCGTATAGTCCAAATAATTACTCGCACGATGTTAACAGTATAGTTGCTAATATTATCTGACCGTTGAACCGGATATCTCTTCTTGGTAATTGTAATTTTTTTTTCCTTACACCATCTGGTCGATTACGTATAAAATGTAAAAGATTCTTATCTGTATTCTTTTCTGTGATTGTTTGCATATTATGATTGCTAATTTTATAAACAAAATAATTTCAGTCTCACATGCTCTTCTACTATTTTCTTCCAACAACGAAAAATCAATATCTTGTAATAACTATTTGTCAGAGTTATGTTTTTGTTAAGGTACTCAACTCATAATCTGAGGGTTGCAGCTTCGAGACCCCCTTACACCAAACATGTTTGCTTTTATAGCCGTGGAGGCATTATAATATGATGGTCAATCCCTCTATTTGTTGGTAAAAGAGTTGGCAGTGAGGGGTGATGTATAGCTGCCTTCCCTCTGGCCATACACTGCTAAATTAGGGACAGTTAGTGCAGATAACCCTTATGTAGCTTTGTGCAAATTTCAAAAACAAACAAACAAAACTTTTTTTTTATTAAATGAATAATGTGACTTAATACTTAACTGTTGCATGTTTAATGCAAAACATTGTTAATTAATGTCTAACAAACACCATCTAAGCAAACATGACAATCAAATTATTTTCGTCAAAGATTTGAAGTACACCATTTTTGCAGTAAGTACAGCTGGCTGACTAATTTTCCTTTTAGTACAACAAGAGTATAAACAAATTATAAATTTTAACTTCAAAATAAGTATCCTTTCTACAAAAAGTAATGAAAGAAAAATTAAAAACACAATCACAAATTTATAACATTAATTCCTTACTTTAGTCTACAGTAGGTATTAAATTTTATAAATTTGTGATTGTGTTTTTAATTTTTGTTTCATTATTTTACTCACAGGATAGATACTTTATTTTAAAATTCATAATTTTTAATAGTCTTGTTTCTTTACTTTTTATATTATAATTATGTAAAGCATATACTTTGACTATAGAAACTGTCACTTGTCTATCTATTGATATCTAGCACCGTATATTTAAGTATATGATATATATTTATAATGTACATATATGGATATTTTGTCGCAATATCAAAAGTGGATACCCACAGACCACGTAATTAAGCTGAAGAAAACTAGTAATAACAGTTTGAATTATCCAGGTGCTGGTCCTTTTGATGTGATGAGATATGTAATAGTAGATGAAAAAATTGCTGTTTTACAATTTTTGAAATTCTAGCGACCTTTTTAGTATGTTACTAACAATATATTATAATCAATGCTTTGAATGGTTGTTTTTCATTTCAATAGCGTGGTTTCTCGGCATGGTAGTAATTTGGAATTCTTGTCACTTCCTATTGCTATGTTTGGTTTATTTTGAATTTTGTGCAAAGTTACACAAGGGCTATCTGCACTAGCCATCTAATTTTGCAGTGTCAGATTAGAGGGAAGGTAGCTAGTCATCACCACACACCACCAAATCTTGGGCTGCTCTTTTACCAATGAATAGTGGGATTTACTGTAACATTATAATGACCCCATGGCTGAAAGGACAAGCATGCTTGGTGTGATGGGGAATTGAACCCCTGACCCTCGGATTACAAGTTGAGTGCCTTAACTACCTGGCCATGCTGGGCCTACCATTAAGTGCTACTGTATTTAAAATAATTCAAAATTAGGGACTGAATCCAAGGAATGTCTTATCTGGCCAATTGTCTCAGAGCTGATAAGATACTGTTCGAGATAAACACCAGGTTCTTAAGTGGGAGTTATTTGTCATTTTTGTAGTTTATATTTAATAATTACACTTTGAGTCCATACTTTTTCTGATTACAATAAATGGACTTTCTTTCATTTCTCATTTTTGTTTTGTTTTTTAATGGCAAATAATATCTAGAAGCTGAGTTGTTTGTACTGATTATTTTTAAAAAAAGCACCTCAAAATAAGGTATAAAGGAAGAATGTTATAGGCCTAATACTAATGTCTTATGGCAAATATAATTATAATAATTCTTTACAGGCTTGTAAAACATATATAAATCACATCAACTTCTATGTTTCAAAACTGCAAATCTGTACATTAAACTATACCCATTTCACACATTTTATACAAAATCACGAATTTTAACAGGGTGTTTTGTACTCTAAAGTAAGGAAATAGAACTTTGTATTGCCTATTTATGTGGTCCGCCATGGCCAAGTTGTTAAGGCACTCAACTTGTAATCTGAGGTTCATGGATTTGATTCCCTGTCTCACCAAACATACTCACCCTTTCAGCTGTGGGGTCATTATAAAGTGATGGTCAATCCCACTATTCATTTGCAAAAGAGTAGCCCAAGAGTTGGCAGTGCATGGTGATTACTAGATTCATTTTGTCTAGTCTTGCACTGCTAAGTTAGGGATGGCTAGTGCAGATAGCCCTTGTGTAACTTTGTGCAAAATTCAAACAAACCAAACCTTTTCTTCCCACATCACACAATGGAAAGTGATTCTCATTAAGTTTTCTTCACATTGGTATTTACATTTGTCATCCTTATCCTGTGCCTATGAGGCCAATATCAGGTATCACAAACATACAGGTTGGCATTGCAATTTGTGAATCACTTTTCTCTTCACTTAACATAACATGCATATCATTTCTTTCATTTGTTGTTTTTTAAAACACAGTTTAACTTTAAACATGCAAATTGTTTATCCTTTAACTGTATTTTTTGAAAATTTTACAAAACATTTGCAATCATGGTATATGTATTCATACATTCATTTTTATACAATACTAATTTACTTTTGATATAATTCCTCCTTTGCTGTTGTATAATCTCATTGCCAAATTTAAATAGCTTCCAGTGAAGGATAAGCAGCATTAAAATGTATTTTACCTATACAGCTACAAATGTATGTTCACAAAGAACATCTTCCACTTTATCATTAGAAGATTACATCATTTTCAGAGAAATGTGTCATTCCTTATTGTTGTACATAGCAGGGAAAGAAAAAATGACAGTATTTTAATGGCAATGCATATGAAGGGAATATTTAATCAGCTAAGTCAGTAATGTAGGCAAATAATGAAGAGTGATGTTGTTGTACAAAGTAGTCATTACATACAAGTTTTATCAGCAAGCCTATAGATTTAGTAATACGTACATATAATGATACTGCTGTGGTATTTTCAAGTAAGAGCAACTGATTTCCCTGCAAGTATCAGGTAGAAGGATACGTTTATTACTTCATGAAAATAATTCTAAATTTCAGATAACTGAGTCTTCTTAGTGCATATAAAATAATGAGACTGGACAAAGTTGATGAAACTGAAAACAGTCTTTATTATTTGACAAACAAACAAAAATCTAATGTGCCTACTTTCACAGACAGAATTACAGTCACTTGAATTAGAGTGTGTTTAACTCAACAGCTTTATTTGAAGCTTGACTCTAGTTAAACTAAATACAGAGATGTTAAAGTAAGTCTTGACTCCATGAACTATAGGTAAAACTGAACTAAGAAAGCATGCCTGGATATAAAAGGTAAGCTTAATTCCTTTGGTCATCAGTGACACCTTGTAACCTTTGTTTGCTAACAGCTTTGGTCAGCTGTTATATTTACAATATGAACACAGCAAGCATAGAATATTAAAATTCTTACCATTTTAACTTGAATGCTATATGCTATTGTTATATCCTCGTGGATATGATAGACATTATTTATCATAAACAAAAAAGACATGTTGAACATAACATGGCATCTCAGTGAGTTTCTGGACCACATGCTTAGACTAAAAGCACATAGAAACTAACTAAATAGAAAAAAATTTAATTCGTATATCACTTAAAGCAGGTAGTATACATGATATGCTTTCATATCACACTGTAGTAGCTATAATTATTATGTAGCAAATTTAATGAACTCTAAGCTAATGCAAAAAATATGATTCAGTTATGCTAAATAAAAACTAAAACCTACTGTCTGCAAATAACCTCAGGTTTCGCTGTTGTATATCAATAGATGACGTCAACAATAATTTATGTGGTGATGCACATGAGCATAATAATAACATACACTAAATTCAATGCTGTAACAAGGTATTAATGTATTAAAAGACATATAGTCACGGCCTTTTTCTGTTGATTATCATTGATCAGCATTGAGCACTCTTTTCATTTACTTTTTGTTTCTTATTTTTACTGTTCCCTTTTGATCATCCAGTATTTGCAGCTTGCTTCTTTTTTATATCTATAATATTTATGTAAACATTTATATATTCTCACTTATGCTTGGAACAATATATTTCTTTTTGAGCTTTTTTGAAATATATATTATTTCTTATTCTGAGCTTAGAAGGTTATGTTGGTATTAAAATTGTAAATGTCTTTTTTTTTGTCATTCTTTTTGAACACTTAATATTGATGTTTTTAACTTGACATATTGTAAATATTTTCAAACATTTATAATCATGAAAGTTTGGTTTTGTGACCCATGGTAGAAGACCACAAATAGCCCATTAGGTAGCTTTGTGCTTAACAAGAAAGCAAACAAACTATACTGTGTGCCCCCTAAAAAGAATGGGAGAAAATTCATTTTGATACATATAGCTTTTGGTTTTGCTGAAAATTATTAACAAATCCTTTTCCAATGTGAATTTTTCATATTATAGTTAAATTTTAAAGGATTGTTTAGTATAATGGGAGAAGCTTATTTTTTTCAGTTTAAAATAAGGCTCGCTCTTTTCTTCATTAGTATGTGTGTGTGTGTGTGCCAGCAAAATTGAGAAACTTGTTACAGATTGTAGACCTTGAGAAAATTAGTATATTCACATATTCTAATATATTTAACATATCAGATTAATTTTAAATATCTATTTTACAACGTTCTCTATTCAGATGTACATACCATCACCAAATTAGAAACCTTTTGTTATTATTTTGCCACAAAGTAACACATTTAAAATATGCATCCACTGAATTGCTTTTTTCTTAAAATCTCCACAAAGAGTTCATCCAAGCAATAAAAGGAATCATTTAATTAACTTTTGCTCTGAAATGGCCTCATTGAAATTCATCTTGTATGAATAAATTTTTAAGGAGATGTATTTTCTAATTGACACTTAACATTTGAAGGTAAAATAGTTTTATTATTTCACAGACTGTGCATTTCCACATGATTAACAATGCACATAGTCAGTAGCATAAAATGCATGAAAAAACTGATATTCCTGTAAAAATTTTGTTCATTTTGGTGAATAAACTACATTATACCATTCCAGAACTAGACACCAGGCTCATCATTATTGGAATTTAGCCAGCAAAAAATGTACTTTTGGCAATTTAGAGCCATCTCCGTCATTATCTGCTTGGTCATCATGGCGAACAGGAAACAACTGTCCAGTGATTTAAAACACTGAATTATTGTAAAATACAAGTCTTGTGTATCTCTTTCCAGTATTGCTACACAATATGCCGAAATCTGCTATTCAAAGCATAATTGCCAAGTTTAAGCTTACAGGATCAACTGCTAACCTCCCTCGTTCCAGGCATTTCACCAAAATTCCAGAGAGAACAAAGAGGAAGATTCTCAGAGAAGTTAGTAGGAACCCTCGTTTAACACATAATGACATATAGAAACTGGTAAGGGAAACGGGTTGAAGTAAGTACCTCTACAGTTACGAACATGTTACGCTCTTTTGGGTTCAAAGCATGTCATCCTTGTAGAACTCCATATTTAAAGCCTGTTCATTTAGAAGCATGATTAAGGTATGCAAGAAAGCATGTAGATAAACCCTTTACCTATTGGAAGAGTATTCTTTATTCAGATGAGACTAAAATCAAGCTTTTTGTCAACAATGATGTTTGCAATATTTTCCATAAGAAGAAACGAAATCTTCCAAAGAACACTGTTCCTACAGTTAAACACAGAGGTGGTTTGATTATGCTATGGGGTTACTTCAGC
The DNA here is from genome assembly GCA_011833715.1 of Carcinoscorpius rotundicauda. Taxonomy (NCBI): domain Eukaryota; kingdom Metazoa; phylum Arthropoda; class Merostomata; order Xiphosura; family Limulidae; genus Carcinoscorpius; species Carcinoscorpius rotundicauda. The sequence continues at coordinate 49,901,360 of CM022399.1, read as the reverse complement.
TCTTCTGGTGTAGGCAGTCTCACCTCGTCAATGGAATCATGGAAAAAAGAAGAGTATGTGGATATATTAGGCACTTATATCAAGAATGATGCTTGGAACTTGTGGCTTGGACGTCGTTGGTTCTTCCAGCATGACAATGACCCTAAGCAGACATCGAAATATGTGCAATCCTGGTTGCAGAGGAACCATATAAGCATTCTGGAGTGGTCATTGCAGCCACCTGATTTCAACTCAATTGAAAAATTGAGGCATGAGTTGAAGACCAGGGTTTATCTGTGTCGTCCAAAAAACTTGCAAGAGTTAGAGGCCTTTTGTAAAGAAGAATGGAAGAAAAGACCAGTTGAGTACTGTCAAACGATTATGGAGGGCTATGAGGAGTGATTGCACCAAGTAATTCATCTGAAAGGCTACACAACTGAGCATTAAAGTAGATGCATGAACACTTTCTATCTTATCCTATGTTTGGTTATTTGTTTATTAACAGTTTATTTGTTGTTCAATTTACATAATAATTTATTTAGATGTGTGTTAATATGATATTTGTAATATATTATACTTTTATTAGACTAATTGTGATACTTTTTAAGTTGTGAGCAAAAAATTACTCAGGATGCAGAGGTATGGAACACTTTCTGTCGTAACTGTAACTGCAGCTACAGTTACAAGTAATTTTTTTTATTACAGAAAAGACTCACAAGAAGTATGGTGACTTTAAGGGAGAGCTGGTAGTGGTAGAACTACAGAAGGGCTCTCATGGACTCGGGTTGAGTTTGGCTGGGAATAAAGATCGGAATAAGATGAATGTATTTATCTGTGGTATGAATCCTCAAGGAAATGCTGCATGTGATGGACGTATCAAGGTTGGAGACGAACTTCTTGAAGTATGTATCTTTCTGCAGTGTGACTTTGTTACTGAATTTCTTGATAACAACTCTACACTTACATTATTCATAAATGTGAATTAAAAATATATACTTATAAAGAGCAATAAATTCAGCAAACTTCAATGGTAAGTAGATACAGAAGTTTTCTGATAAACATTCAAGTTTCAGTTGTCATTGATGTGAATATTTTATAATTGGTTTATTACTTTCCTTTCTGATGTTTCTAATATGTAAGGAGATATAACTGGTCATTTGCAAGTTAAACTTATGTCCAATTTCACCTTGTAGTTAAAAGCGTAAATGTTGGGTGGCAGTCTAAAATATTTTTCTTTATAGAAAATATTAGATTAGATATCACAATATTAAAAAAAAATTCAGTTTAGATAATATTTTTTATTCATTATTTCTCTTCCTCTGAAACATGTGAGCTCAAGTTAGTTGTTAAAATGTATTTACATTTAATGGAGATGATGCAAAGTTAGAAGAGATAGATATGTTATCTGGTGAAAATTTCTTACAAGTGTCTACACACCTGTATGCTAGGTAGTTTCTGATATTTAGTAATATATGGGAAAAGTAATTTGACTAAATTAATTCATATCTGATATTTGATCAATGTAAACAGTGTTATTATATTGAATTAACATTACCTTTCATTTTAACAGTTACATTACCATTAAAAGCATGTGTCTTTGTAGAGTTAACATTATAAAAACAACAGCTCTATTAATTAATATAAATAAAGTAAAATTATTAAATATAATAATCTGTGTATAGGATTAATAATCTCATAGTGAGCTTACAAAAGGTTTTGACTGTTTTTTAGATCATATATTAATGTTTTTTCTCAGCAACAAGTTATTTTAACCTGTTTTAGTTTTAGTTCCTATTTTACAATGATTAAAACACACTTAGCTTTCCTGATAATATCTGTTTATTAATAATGTAGGTTGGAATCTTTAGTTAAGAAGTCTATTTGTATACATTAATTTCTTTCTGACATGTTTTGTTTTTCATTAAATCATCATTGTTGCCAAATATGAACATCTTATGTTTAGTATAATACTGAATAAAAAACATTCTGTTTTATATTGGTATTGAAAACTCATGTTTTTGGTTCTATAGTTCATTACCTGCTACTTGATTTTTAAGAAAAGGCATTTATTTTAAGGATTAACCCTGAAAAATAAACTATGTAAATTGTAGATATGCCAATGAGAAGTTAGGTAAATTAAATAATTAAGTAACATGTCGAAAACAGATACTGTCAGTATTTCTTTCTTTAGGTCAATGGCTTAGTTATGCAAGGAAAATGTCACCTAAATGTTTCAGCTATCATCAAGAATCTCTCAGAACCAGTGTATAAAATTATTTTGCTCAGGTATGGTAGGTGATGAATGAAATTTTTTTTTTCAAATTAAATTTTTGTATCTTTCAAGATTACATACTGATGCAAGATATTATATTGTTCATTAAAATATCTATATTAACTTGCACTGAGGTGTTAAACAAATGGTTTGAAATTTATATATTTGTTAAGCCACAGGTTATTATGATCTTAAATATATTTCATGAAAATATATTGAAAATTTATATGAGCTTAGAATGAAAAACTTATTGAATATTACAGTTTTCGGAATTGCAAATATATATTTTCATAGAAACATACTTATGTGGTAAATAAAAACAGTTATTATTTATATAACGGATAATAAATTCAATGCAGTTTAAACAAAATATTCAAGTAAACATTTTTCAAATGTTAATTTGACAACATTAAGAATAAGACTGTTATGTATGCTGACTTCAGGAGAGAAAATGCAGTTGAAGAGATGGCAGTGAAGCCTCTAGTACATTATCCTGTTGATTTGGAAGAGGAGGTAATGAAACAAATACATATGATAAGTAGTGTCTGTCTGTCCTTGTTTTTCAGTTTGCTTAAAAGTATGTGTAAAATCTAGTTAATCTGTTTCATGTTTACTTTTCATTTACGTGTAGAACTGCTATAAAATATTTTGTTTAATACAGAGATATTTAGTATTAATTTTATAATTGATTTCCAAATATCTTAATGTAGTTTGTTATTTGGTTTAAAATTATAAATAAATTATACAATTTTTTTTTTCCCCAGACACCTGAACAGCAATACTCCCAGTATCGAGGTGTTAGGGTAGTCACTGTTAAAAAGGCAAGTCAAGGAACTGTTTATAACAGTCTAGTTTTTGTACCAGTACACATGGACTTTATTTTTGTCTGTGTACTTTTACAGTTTTGTAATTTAAATTTTTTATTATATTTTATACTCAAGAATATTCAGATAAGTGAGTTTTGTACTGGTGTGTTTCTATTGCAAACTGTGGAAGTGTTTTGAGTCTTTTTGAACATATCCTAGCTTCTGTCTTTTATTGGAGACCTGTATGTATTGCTGACATGGTTAAGATATGAAATGCTAAAACTTCCAAAATATGTTTTGTGTAAATCTATAATGCACCAGGTAGACTTCCCTTTAACACCTCCTAAAATGAATGATAATAAGTTTACTTGGTATTTTAAAAATTGAAAAATTATTTACCAATTTACATATATATTTTATGGTACATATGGAACTTTTTCTAATGTCTACAATGTGTATAACAAAATTTCCTAATATTCTGTTGTATAAGTGAAACTTTTTTCTAGTATTTCTAACAAATGTAATATTTGTATTTCGTATGAAAAATTGACTCAGCACTTGTTTCAGGTAAATTTGTAATGTCCTTGTAGCCAAACAGTTGGTGAAGCATGTATTGTATAAAGAAAGTACTGCATTATGAATTTATCTAGTATGTTAATAAAATAATGATCAAAAAAAAGAAAACAGCCATGGATTAAAGCTTGTAATGCAAGTATAAAAGATTTTTGATTTTTTTTTAAGTTCTTTTGTTAGTTAACTTGAAAAGACTTTTATATTGCTGTAGTACAGGAATTATCATACACAACAAATGTTTACTCACTTTAAGCATACTTTACAATCTGTGTTTCATGTTATTAAGCTTTAATTAACCATTTTCATATTTTTGTTTACTGATGTTATTGTGTACTAATTTTATTTTTATTGTGTTTCTTTTGAAGTACTCTTTTCTTTATTGTTGTTACGTATTTTAAAGGGTAATCAAGGACTGGGAATTATGATTATTGAAGGTAAACATGCTGAAGTTGGTCAAGGCATTTTCATCTCTGATATTCAAGAAAACAGTGTTGCAGAACAGGTAATAACCTTTACTTGGATTTTAGCATAAACCTTAATGTGATAATCAGCTTCACTCAGATCAGGATATCATTGATATATTGTGATACCTAGTCTCATCCAGAATGGGTTACCACCAACATAAAAATACAATGCATGTTCAGTTAGAAACTATAATACTCTTCAAACAGAATGGACAACAGTTTAATCATATTGCTAATAACTTCGCACTCACACTCATTGAAAAGCAATCCAGGAAGAGAAATACAGAAAAAAATAATAATTATATTCTGCTTCATAAGAACTATCAGTTTTTTATAGAAATAAATCAAAAGGTTTGGATGCTTGGCACAAAATGAAAACATGAAATTCTTGAATGTATATTACATATCCCAATCACTTTATAAACATTTATGTCATTATTTTTAGATGCTGTGGTTTTCAAATGGTTGTACAACCAAACATACTTGAGCTTTTATCTGTGGGGGCATTATAATATGACAGACATTCCCACTATTTGTTGGTAAAATAGTTGCCAGTGTGTAATTAGCTGCCTTCTCTGTAGTCTTTCACAACTAAATTAGGAAAAGCTAGTGCATGTAGCCCATGTGTATGTATCTTTGCACAAAATTCAAAATAAACCGAACTAACAAATCCTAGTTTTCTTAATCTTCATTGAACTACTATTACGTTTTTATTTTGTTTTATGAGAGAAGACATTTATTATTATCTTGATGAAAATATTTTAAAATTAATAAAATCTATTTTCTAAAACAAAAATATCACATTTCCACATAATCCAAAGTCATTATTTTGGGGTATGTTTACTAAATTATTTTAAAATAATTTCATCATAAATTACATAGGGAAATAATGATGCATGAATGTTACTCATACAGATCACAAACATATCCTCTAACAGAATATTTTATTATTTGTGTTTTACAGGCTGGCCTTACAGTTGGAGATATGATTTTGTCTGTAAATCAGAGGGAGTTAGTAGGAGCAGATTATGACACTGTAAGCTTGAACATATACAATTTTTTCCAAATATTTTCATTCCAGGTTTCATTATTATATATCTGTTCTTTTTAAACCTCTGAATGTTTAGTGCATCATCTTTTGATTTGGGGAAGATGGATATAAATGAATAGTAGATATGCATTTTTGGTTATTCATTCTTAGAATTTAAAATATAACCATGACATATCTGTTCAGACTGTCTGTAATGGGATTAAGGCTAAGTGAGTGTTTTTATTGTGTTTTTCATTAACACTTTTGTTTTGCATGATTTTATCAACTGACAAAACATAGAAGTTCATTCTGAGCATCCAAAATAGAGAGTGTTTGATGTTATTTTAATACATGAAATTACAAGTGTTCTGTATTCTCTCTTCATGTCTGAAAATGATTTTGTTTGGTGTAACTGTCTTTAGGCTGCTAGTATACTGAAGCAAGCTGAAGGAACTATTCAGTTGGTGGTATCAAACCCAACTCATCCTCAATCTGTTGCTGCCATAATAGATGAGGAACAAAAATCAGAACACAGCATTTCTGAACCCTCTGATAAAGTACAAGAGAAAAAGGAAAAGAGTAAGTCAGTTTTTAAAGTTTTATAATTACCTGTTTTATGACTGTTTTGATTGTTGTTGCTTTGATTGCTTCAGGAAATTAAAATTTAACCAAAATATTTTCATATTGATTACCCCATTCAGTATGAGATTTTTATTTGTCCTTTTAGTTTTCAGTTAAGTTTATTTTTTTGACATGGAAAGATGAATGAAAACTTTTTGTGTGTGTTCATGTATACATTGAATGAAATGATCATATACTAAAAAATGTTGTTAATGTAACATGCATCTGATAGGTACATGGCATGGACTTTGTATTGTTAAATATTTTTAAAGTGAAATTTATGTATTTGTTTATAAATGTCTGAAGCATGTTAAGTTTTACAAATTTTATTGAATATTCTTTACAATCTCTGTAAAAAAACAAAATGGATAAAATATTTGCAAAATAGTCATTTCATTAGGTATTTGAGAACTAGTTTCACATTTCTGTCCTTTTCTTCAGACTCCTATTAATTGTATGTCTTTAAGAAATCCATGTACATTTTTAATTCTATCTATGTTTGCAGTACAACTGAGACTTTGACAAACAATCTATCTACCAAGCATATATAATTTGTTTATAATAAAAAACACTGCTTTTGGCCACAAACTTAAGTTTGAATACGAGTTTCTGTTAATTATAGCACCAAGTTCTTTCATCTGTTTGAAATATTAGATTATAAAACTATATATTCACATCACACTTTTTGAACTGACTTTTTTGTGCGTGAAAATAATTTCGTAAAGTTTTTTAATGGTAAATCATTTGTTTTCATTTACACTGAAAGATATACACAAATTAGGTGTTTGAAACTGGCTTAGAAAATAAACTGTTTCACATTTATAAGAGTGGCTTCTTCTATAGTTAGTATGTAAGCTGTAACAAGGTAAATCCTGGCATGTTTATTACGTGAAAATGATATCACGTCTTCATAGCATGAGAAGTGCAGCAAGTATTAAACATGGTTTATAAAAAAGATGTGAAAAATCAGTTTATAATAAGTTGCAACAACAGTTTAATCTATTGCTCAATAAAATATACATCATTTTAATTCTTGATTGCTCAGTTTGTTAGAAATAAAGTGTTTTAATTAAACTAAATATGAACTATAATTTTTGAGATTGAAGTTGAAGTTTTTTGTTTTATAAACTTGAGTGAAAAGAAAAAAAAAGCCAACAGTTTTAAATTATCTTTAACTGTATAAGTAATAAAGCAAGACATAAGCAAAAATACGTTAACTTACTTATATTAAATCTCACAAAATAACCTAATATGCTAATTTGAGAAAAATATCAAAATTACAAAATAGGCTAACAGTTTAAAGTCATATTTAATTGTTTAGTTAAGAAAACAAGGTATGAACGAAAATAAATCAAGTTATATATAATTATTAAGTTATATAGTGATTTAAAAATAAAAACTTTGGAATAGCCTGATTCTTAAATTGATATTCAACTGTTCTGATATAAAATGTGTGTTGTATTAAACACCTCATAATTGTCCTCATAAACCTCTACTGAAATCTGTTGGATAGCTTGTGAACTTGAGCTCTCAGCTGCTATGATTTTAATGAAGCACTCAGAACATTGCATTAATCTGTAACATGTATGGTTTTGCATGCTTTTCTCTGAGCCTGATGTTAACTTGTGGATCTGACTTTGCATGCTTTGCCTGGTCTGTGAGTATATGTGTAAAATCTTTCTATCAGTTTATGACTTTATCAGTGTTTTTCTCTGTTTTATTTTTTGTTTTGGGAGGGTTGGGAAGAAATTTTAATTTTTTTAACAATGATGTAGCATCTGTAATACTAGAAATAAAGTCTGAGATTATTCTGACCTTGTGCTTTTAAAGAGTTGATCATTTGTTTTACTATTACATATTTCTTTCAGGATTTTATAAATTTAAAACAGACTTTTTATAAATTTAGTATTTATTATGAAGACTACAAAATAGATGTTATTCTTATGTGCTACTTATTTTTCAACTTTTTCTTTATGTATGCCACAAGCTCTGCATCCCTCACTGGTACAACTATAAGTCTACTGATTTACACTGCTAAAATCAGGGTTTGATTCCACTTGGTGCACACAGCAGATAGCCTGATGTGGCTTTGCTAAAAGAAAAACACACACATACAAGCTCTACACTCTCCCCTTGATGTAATAGTATATTTCATCTATCTCTCATGCAAATCATCATGCATCATGTACTAACCAATGATAGCAGAGTATGCTCACAAGATGGATGTGACTCCCTCTACACTTCTAGTTTGGCAGCTTTTGAGTACAGACATTTTCTTTTCTGCTTCATGACTTCCCAGGTATCGTATTTCCAGTTTCGTTTGAAGTGGTTTTAAATTTGATTGTATGTTACCACTTTTCTATCCAGATTATTATTATTGCTTTTCTGCACTAGTTCTTTTATGTAGTTTTGTAAATTATAAATACTGAAGTCAACATTACTACTTCAGGGATCACATCAGTGACAAATCTTGTCTCAGACCAGACCTCAGTTGTGGGCAAACTGATAGTGGATCTATCCGATTTTGTATGTTAGGAGATTGAAGAATACTTGACTCACCCTTTGCCTCATGAAATTGTCTGTTTCTTCTGAATCATCTGACATTTTTCAGCAAAAAAATGATTTTGGTTTTCTTTTTCCTCTTTTCAAGTATGCTGTTCTATCCCAGCTCCAGCCTTTAGGTTTCACAGATTTCGTATCTTAGGCTTGTGATGTTTTCTCTTTCCCTTATTTCTTTGTTGCCTGAGCATTCTCCTCATCCCTCTCAAGTTTTCCTCCCTTTCCTGGTATTTATGCTCAAGCTGAACACTTTCTCTCCTGGTTAGAGAAAAGATCAGTATTCCGGATCACACCGTTCTCTGATTAGCATGTCCATGTGTATCATCGGACAAAATATCTTTGTTTGGATCACCAATTGTTGGGTTTTTTGTTGTCTTTTTGGGGTACAGCTTAAATCTAATATTAACCTTCCACCTACTCAATATTACTGCCTTTGTGTTACCCACATTACCTTTCTCTGGTATCTATTTTCTATCTATCTCTTTTTGGAAGTGCTCTTCAACTTTAACCTGTATTTCCTTCTCATCTCTGTCATTAACATACAGGTTTCTTTGTTGTTGGGTCCTTATCATTAGGGGCTCTTTTCTGGCTCAAGTTAATTTGCCTCCACTTATCTTAGGGATTTACATTCTGCTCATTTTTGTTGACTCGGGCCCCTGACTATATCAGATTCTGTGGGTAAAATTCACCCAACAACAGTCCACTCTTTCAACTTTTCCAGCCCATTTGTCTCAACTTGAGTTTTACATGCCTGATATTCTTGTCTCCCATTCTTCATTCTCCCCTCTTTTACCCATTTCTTTAAATTCAGGTATTTCCTTTCGTCAAGGTCATCACAAATATATTATCCATCATATCCAATACTATGAACTCTATGATGGGTTTAAGGCTGGTGGGAGCTCAGTTGTTGGATTTAGTTCTTTGCTGACTGGGTGACAAAGGATTTTTCAAACTTATTCTCACTTTTATTTATCTCGCCTCTCATTTCCTTTCCTCCTTCTTCAGATCCTGTGAGTTACCAAAGTCTGTCAGAAGTAAATCAGGAGCTGTTTTTCCAGTGGGCTATCAAACCAGTTCACCAGCCCTTAGAAGGGTTTTATTCTTGTGTTTCCTTGGTTCCCAAGAAAATAGGATTGGCAATTGGATGTCAATTTGTCATGCCTCAATTACTTCATAGCACTTTCCAAATTCACAGTGCATCTTCCATGGAATTGTGGAGGACAAAAATGGATATTTCCACATCCCAACAGCCCTTCAATCTCAATATTATTTCCAATTTGTTTATCTTGAGGATGGCTTACTAATTTCAGATTCTCTCGTTCACACTTGCCTCAACTCCATATGTGTTTTATTGCCTTTACTTATTATATTGATAAATTAGGGTTCTGGTTTTCTCAATACATGGATGACTTGCTACTTCTAGTTCATTCCAAAGAGGATTCAACCAATCATACTCACCATCTTTTTTCTGTAACAGCCCGGTTAGGCTGGTTGATAAAATTGGAGAAGTGATTCTTCAACTCACCCAATATTAGGTGCATTTATATTTTGGGCTCTTCTTCAACACTAACATCACTTGAGTTCTCCTTCTCCTTTGCTTCTCAGTTCTTTATTCCCTCTCACCTTACTCACGACATGAAAGGTTCTGTTGCTTTTGGGGATGTGATTTTCCATGACCACATAAGACCCCTGAATCATATCCATATGAGATTCCTACACTGGGCATTTCACAAACAATAGAACTTTGTACAGGATTCTCTTTCCACCACCATTTCCCTTCCTTTTCCTCAGAGAGTCAGTCTGCTGTGATGGCACAACAAAGTCACATATTAGCAGATGTTTCACTTCCTTTCCCACATCAGAAACTTCCCTTCAAGGATGGAAGACTTGGGTCAATTACCACAAAACTGCAGACAATCTTGTTTTGCACATCAGTGTTCTTGAAGTTCTGGCAGTTTGTCAGTCATTATTTTATTTCCATTTCCTTATCTGACACCATATGGTGATAGTTCATTCTTACTACTCTATGATTATGGCTTATATCAACCACCAAGGGGGCTCCTATTCCAGAGATCTTTGTTTCTGGACCATGAATCTTATATACTATATCCAGGGACATCATGTACATCTTTTCATTCTTCAAATGCTGGGTGCTTTTAACTTAGTAGAGGATCCCACAGAGTGGTCATTACATCTGATTGTTTTCAGAGATATTTTCCTGATGTGGGATTCTCCCCATTTGGATTATTTTGCCATAGACCTCCATATCAAGTTGCACCCATTTTGGCCACCCTTCCCACATCCTCAGGCTCTGGTTATCCATGCCTTCAGCCAGAATTGGTCTCACAAATACTTGTATACACAAATACACTCCAATCCATTTACTTCATTTGATGATTTCTCTTTTACACTCCTCTCCTGGCTAGTACAGCCCTAGTTTTAGGACTCCAATATATACTCCTATCTCTTCCTTTCTCATCTCATTGTTTCCCTCTCTTACACACCAAACTCAGTCCCCTGCTCTTCATCCAAGTTTTTCTGTCCTCCATCTTTATGCATTGCTTTTGTTCATTCCTCGGTAAGGAGATCCAGCTCACAAATTGAGGTACCTCCCTGTTAACTGTTTCCATTCATCCATCTTTCTTGTAAATTTACCAAAACAAGCCTTCAGTGGCTTAGATAAAAGAATTTGCCACCCAGGTTTTTTTATTTCTGGATATAGGGCATCCCTCTTCCATACCTTTTGTTTTTCCAGACATAAAAGGCTTTTTAGTTCACCTTTTCTCACTATGTTCATGCATTTCTTCTACACTCAGAAGCCTCCTGGGAATCCTTTCCTTCTGAATTGGGACATTAATGTGGCCCTTCATTTCCTGACACTCCCTCCATTTGAACCTCTTCTGTCATGCTCTTTGTTTCACTTGTCTCTTAAGACCTATTTCCTTTTTCTTTTGGCATACAAACCTTAACAGTCTGATTTCTTTACCATTGATGTTTCATGTACCTTTTATTATCATATTTATCTTTTTATTTATTCTAATTGTTCCTTTCTCCCTAAGACTTTGGAGGCTTATGAAGATTTTTTTTTTCTTCAGTGTCCCATCTTTCCCTTCATTCAGATTCCAGTAAACTGTTGTGTCCCTTTGGAGAATGTACTACCATCTTTTCACTCTCCAGCAGTTCTCTCCCTTCTATCCTTACAGTTTAGGCTTGTCTACTTTTCTTGTACCTTGTTCTGTGTGTTCTTCTATGACAATCATCATCTCACATTTTCCCCTACTTCCCATCTTTGTTTACCCATTGGAGAAGATTTTCCAAGCTGGTATTTGGACTCCCATTATCTTTATCACATCATGCTTTTGTCTGCATTAGGACATCGTCTTTTACTTGTGGCCATATTACAGATTTTGATGTGTCTCTTATTATTTTCTCTTTTTCAGATGTCTTTCATTATTTCCTTTTTTCACTCAGATTCCATTCTGTGGCAAGTGGTGTCTGATTAGGTATTCTTTAACAACAAACTACTACTGTATGACATGTTAACTCATGCCCTTTCATCCATGGCTCTTTATGGTTACCATAGAGATGGGGCATACCACTGAGTACAGTCTGATGTACCCTAACCATTCTACACCTCACAATTTTTACCTGTGTATTTTACACATTTCAACACATGGGAAAAGAGTATATCTGGCTCAGAAGTGGTGCTCTTCTCCTACTGTGATCACTGGATCTCTTTCTCTCATGGTTAGAGGTATCCTTTGGACGCTTCTGGGGGGTACATCTTCTGTTTCCTTGTACTGTTCCCTCCTCTTCCTTCTCAATGTGGAATTGTAGCTAATCTCATGGGAGGAGGTAAGTACTGTATTAGGAAGTTATAATTTTCTATACTGAAAATGTATTTCTGATTGATACCTACCTGTTCTCATGCTTGCCACCCTTCATCTTCGCTTTTTCTGCCAAACCTTGAAGTGAAGGTTTAGTAGAGGGAGTCACGTGTCACATGAGCATAGAGTAGTACTATTGGTTAATACATGATGCATGATGATTTATGTGAGAGTGCAAGACTTGTGGGATACATAAAGAAAAATTTTACATATTGAGAGTAGCACTTAACAAGAACAGCTAATCTTGTCAGGTGATGTGAATACCTATAGGAAGTATATTTTCAGTACAGGAAAATTATAACTTCTAAAATAGTTAACACAACTGAACTCTTTCATCATTAAAACAACTGCAATTTAATTAATAAGCATGTTTTGCAGATGTGATACATTTTCCTTTTTTATTATATTTATGGACTTCAAAGAAGAATTCTATTTAGTCTATGATTTGTTTGTCCCCTAGGTTTTAACAGTTTAGTCTTTTATACAAGAATATTCACTGTTTTGAGTTATTGGTTGAGTGAACTATTTTTGTAAAACTTAAACTGAAATGAAGTTATGTTTTATAATTTGTTTAAAAACTTGTATCTTTGAAGATTTTAAATTTTTATTTATTCCTGATCTTATCGAGATATTACTTTTCTAAAATGTCTTAATTAAAATTGAAAAAAATAAATACAATTTTTGACTGTCTATTTTATGACTAAAAAAAAGTTTTGAAGTTGTATTTATATAAATAGCCTTTATAGGTTGTCTATCATATTTTTTACAAAATCATAAGCTTCTGTTAAGGTTGGTAGTATAAGAACTGCTGAAAACCTAAACTGAGGTGGTTAGTTTTATTTAAAATATAATACTCTTTTCTCTTAAAAACATAAGCACTTAGCTAATTTTTCTTTGTTTTCAGACACTCCCCCTCCACCACCACCAAAACCCTCTCACCTTTCATCAAAAATGTCATTTCAAGTTGCAACTCACACACCCACTTCTCCCAAAACCTCCTCTGTAAACCTGAAACCCCCCAGAAGTCCATCATGTAACCTGTTAGAAAATACTTCAGCTGATTTATCTTCTTCTCAAGAGCCTGCAGAACCTTTACCTGATCCAAAGACGTGTGAGATCAAACTTGGAAGAGAGACAACTGTGGAAATAACAAAGGAAAAAATGGGACTTGGTTTGAGTATTGTTGGTGGTTCAGATACACCCTTGGTATGGTAACAGCCATTTATTTTTATTTTTGTTTTTCAATGTTTATATTGGATAAAATGTATTATCCAAAAGCCGAAGTGGTATTGAAAATATTACCTTATTTAACATTAATCAAAAAGTTGAACTTTTGGTACTTTAGCAGGTTATTAGTTTAAGTTTTATTTTTTCATTATCTTTGAAAAATACATTTATTTAATATATCTTTCTCTTCAGAAATCATTAGCATATTTAAACATAATTATCTTCTGTTCTTTAAGAAATAGCTTGAATTTTCAGCTTATTAATAATTCAAACTACTGTAAAACCTGTCTAAGAGGGAATTGCATGGGACCGAGTAAACTTTCTGGCTTAGACATAATGAACGTGCATTTCCTTAATTATCTATAATTTTTGAGCAGAATTTTATACTTGCTTGACTCAAGGGAAGTAAGACATTTGTGAATAAAGCTATTATACTGTTTATGCTATATTTATTGGAATGATAACAAAAATAGACATTCAAAATATACATAAGTTCACTAAATCTTAATCAAATATATTTGAAGTGTCCAATTTCAACTTTTTCATTTTTTTAATGGCCTTTCTTGTTTGGTTAACAGAGAATGCCAATTCTACAGCCTTTTCATGAAATTTATTTTCTCCCTTTATTTTTGCATGCAATTTGATAGAATTAATATAACTTAGCACTTCCAGTGAAGTATGAATTTCTATTTCCTTACTATCATACTTCCAATGAAGTATGAATTTCTATTTCCTCACTATCATTTCCATTTTGTTTATTTTCTGAATGTCTCACACTGTTACCATCTTGTGATTCTCTTAAAGATTTTAAATTAATTTTTTCAATTTCTGTTAAAACTTTCTTGTCAACGTTCACAAAACTCTCCAATTCACAGAATCATTTGCATCAGTCTTTTCAATCAGAGTTTGGATTTCACTTAAATCATCACAACAAAAAACTTTTCCACAATCTCTATCATTATCAAAAATAAATCCACAGTTTCAAAAGTACTTCATTATGCATTTATCTTTAACGAATTTGTTTGAATGACTTAAAAATGCAATTGCATCTAACACATCAATTTTCATGGTCATTTCAGACTCTCTCTTACAGTAGTCCATGTTTGCAATAATATATTGAAGCATCAATTTTCTGTATTTCAATTTTATACAATGTATAATTCCACTATCTAGTGGCTGTAGAACTGATGTTGTAGAAAGACTAAAGAAACATTTGAAAGTTGAACTTTTGGATGACAAGTTGCATTATCTAAGAAAAATAGAATATTCATATTTTCTTGTTCCATTCTTTTGTTTAATCTGTTCAAAAATTCCTTGAATATAGCATTCACCAACCACACTTTATTATTCACTCTCCATTCCACAAGAAGTTGATTCTTCCTTAAATTTTTGAAACATCTCAGATTTTCACTTTTATGTACTACCCAATGTAAATTGTCCCTAAATTTTAAAATTAGGGAAGATAGGAATTTATTTTTTTTGTGAGAATTATTTAGAGAGTAGAATTTTGCACTTAAAAGACAAATCATGAATCTAATTTAACTGCAAAAATAATGATGGCAGAAAAAAGAACAGAATATATTTAACCAACACTTACTGTAATAAAATGTCTAAGAATTTATTAATATTTAAACAAATTATTAATTAAACAAGAATTTATTAAAACTTAAGGAAAGTATCAATTAAATAAGAAATTAATATTTAATCAAAAACATTTTTTCTGATATACTGAGGTTTTAAAGAACAGAATATATTTAACCAACACTTACTGTAATAAAATGTCTAAGAATTTATTAATATTTAAACAAATTATTAATTAAACAAGAATTTATTAAAACTTAAGGAAAGTATTAATTAAATAAGAAATTAATATTTAATCAAAAACATTTTTTCTGATATACTGAGGTTTTAATCTTACTTATTGACAGATTAGGTAGGTGAAAGATAATATTACATCTGCATTACACAGGTTCTGCCATATAGAGGGCTTTTTATAACAAAAATCTCAGGATAATGCTACAAAATTTTGATATTTCTGACTTGTACAGGTTTCTGCCATGTGCAGTTAATGGCTTAGACAGGTTTTACTGTAATATAATACTTATATTTGTAGAGTGTTTAGTGTATGTAGAATTTGTGTTAACTGAGCTACTTACCACTTTAAAACTGTTTAATACTTTATAAAGTATTTTAGCTCAATTTTCAGCTTATTATTTAGATATTCTTGTTTCCTTTAAATTTATATCGTATAAACACTGAAAATGTGTTTTATAGAAGACTTTTATTCAAAGTTTGATCTTTCTTAAGAAATGACATTTTTGGTTTTACAGAATCATTATGTCACAATAATCTGAAACTCTAAATTTTTTTTACAGAGATGTTTCTTGCTAGGTAGCTTTTTAAATACTACTGTAACACAGACATTTAAGTATAACTATCACAGAAAGCTTTAAGTAATTATCATCAGAGAAATGTACATTAATATGATCACAGGAAGCTGTAAATAATATTCACTGTGAATTCTGTTAATATAATTCCACTTATTGTGAATAATTTAAGTTGGTTAAAAGATTTCCATTGTTTAAATACACTTAAATGGTTTATATAGGGCTGTTCAAATTCAACTCTTAATCTTGCTTACGTGAGAACCTGGTAACAGATGTAATATAGTATTTTGCTGTATGTTCGTATTTTTAAATAATTGTGGAAATATCCATAGTTATATTTACAAGTAGAAACTGTATATCTTCTTTGAAACTGAAAATTTTTGTAAGATAATTATTTTGATGAAATTGGGGGAGAATAGCCTTGAATTTTTTAAAACTAGTTCTTGTTTGAAGGGACACATTTTGGACATTTATTCTGGTCATAGATGAATCTAGGTTTATTATTTATTATTAAAATACATTTTCTAAGATATGCTAATATCCTTTGGGTTACAGGGTGCTATAATTATACATGAAGTTTATCCTGAGGGTGCTGCAGCTGTAGATGGTCGTCTTAAGCCTGGAGACCAGATTCACCAGGTGAGAGTTGCTTGAATGAAATAACCAATCGAAAGTAGAATAAGAACCTGCACTTTAGATTAACTGTAGAATATTTAAGTTCAAAATATTTAATAAAATAGTTATTTTCACATAGATGTTTAGAAAAAGGTAATTGTTTTAATGTAAAGAATTTTGTTGTTCTTTAAACTTAATACTTATGCCATTTTTGTGATAGTAGACCTTTGTGATGGTGAGAACCCACTTGAAGTAAAAATGTATTTTCAAGATGGCTGGTATAGGTCTTAGAATTTTAATTGAAATAAATTGCAAAATAACGTTTCGACCTTCTTAGGTCATCTTCAGGTTAATACCCATATCAGTTGTCTTGAGAACGCGTAGCAAATTTTGTTAATTATGTTTATTTCAGTATGGGTTATGTATGTGTATGTGCAGAAGGTTAACTATGTTATGTTATTTCTTTTCTTACAAAGGAACCCACTTTTGAACTACCTTGAAAGCATTGAACAATACATACTGTAATTTTGAATTTGTTTAGTATATCTTTACAAAATGTGGCAAGCTTTTAGTGGGTGTTATAAGTTTATTGGACACAAAAAATCAGGTTTTT
This sequence comes from Carcinoscorpius rotundicauda, assembly GCA_011833715.1. Classification (NCBI taxonomy): domain Eukaryota; kingdom Metazoa; phylum Arthropoda; class Merostomata; order Xiphosura; family Limulidae; genus Carcinoscorpius; species Carcinoscorpius rotundicauda. Next base: position 49,884,327 of record CM022399.1, on the reverse strand, counting down.
TAATATAATATTTCTACTAAAAATTTGTCTCTGAATTTCCAATACCTTCAGTGAGGCAATCTGAATGAAAGGTGATTTTCCTGTTGACCCCATGTTATACTTCTGGGGTCTTTATGGTGCCAACAGATGGAAGTATGTACATATTTGTTGTTCTCAGTAGCTTCAGTATTCAGCTAGTTTGTATTAAAGTATTAAACTTAAGTTTAGGTGGTAAAAAAGAAACAAGCTGTAATATTCAGTGTTCATTTACAATTAATAAAGAAAAATGTTTTAGGTGTAATTTTTTTATTTCAAAAATATTAGTTTATTATTATTTAATTATTTTTAAATTAATTGAAACCCTGTGGAACTTTTTGCAGTCATTATTATCATCCATTTTATCTCATATTTTCTTTTCTGTAAGTGAACTATAGTGAAATCATGAGTTAAAATATTAAATAAAATCAATAATAATAAAGACTGAAAAACTTAGGTGGCACATGAGTCCTTTGTTTGGACAGACTACCCTGTCACCTGTACTGTATAATATTTTTGAATTGATAAGAGCAATGCTTTGTGAGAGACATTTTATTTTGGAAGGAAGAGGGTCTGTATGTTTATTCACAACAATAATTGCTCCTTGGGTAGTCTTAACCAGTTAAGCCTCTTGTATGTGCCACCTCTAGTGAGGAACAATAAGTCACATTGGGAGCCATTGCATGTTTGCTGTAGAGTTCACAATGTACAGTTTCCAGAACAAGAAATTTTATGATTGGATAAGTTCAAATAGTGTTTATGAACTAAACTATTTTTATCTATCTATTCATTTCTATAAAATGTTTTATCAAGCAGTGTCTATCATGTACTGTTAAAACATTCCAGACTTCATCTAATAGGTTAATGGTGAAGATTTGCGAGATGCCACTCACGAACAAGCCATCACAGCATTAAGACAGACATCATCAGTTGTAAAGATGGTTGTTTTTAGAGAAGAAACCACAAGTCCAGAAGAAGACCTTGTAGACATCATGGATATAGAGTTGTTCAAGAAATCTACTCGAGGACTGGGACTAAGTATTGTTGGAAGAAAGAATGGACCAGGTGTCTTTATTTCAGAAGTAGTACGTTGAACAGCTTTGTAAAATAATATAGCAAAAATATACTGTACCTAATTTTAAACTGTGTACAGTTGCTTAAATAATGAACCACCTATCTTTATTTCAGAAATAGTAGATTTAGTATTTTGATAGAGTATTTCCCTTTTCTCACAAAATTAGCTATTCCGTGTTGTGCAGCCTTCTGTATGTGATTGTTTTTTTAAATGCATGCCACCAGTCTTCCGCCCCCTTAATGGAATGCAAAATTCCAATGTATCTTTCATGCAAATCATCTCTCTACTAGTAGAAAAGCACTACCATCACATGACACATATGACTCTCTCTTTTTACCATTACCAAACCATGACTTCTTGTTTGAGAGTGCTCAAGTTCAGATTCCTGTCTTTTGTTTCAGTCATACTAAGAATGGTTTACATTAGTTTAACTTTATTTCATTTTTTTTCAAGCAGTTTTTACTTTCATTTTGAAATAATTCATTTACCCATGTTTTGCTGTCAAATCTTTCATTTGTTTGTTCAATGTAAAGCATGCATTTTGAAGTTCCCATCTATACCTCAGTTCCATCTAATTTGTCTGAAGCCATACTTTAGGCCACAGGTGCAGTTAACATCTCAGTGGATTTATCAGAATTATATGAAACAACCTTTGCTTCTTCCTATTTCCTTTCTTCCTCCTGAGGCTTTTGATCCTTGCCAAACTGACAAGGATTTCAGTCATTTATCACCCATCCCCAAAGTTTGCTGTGCCTTACCACACCCTCCTTAGGATTTTATTTGGCCGTCATTGACTTTTTCAGATTTTATTTCTCACGTATGGGAATTTTGTCTGTTGTTCCTATTTCTTATAACCTGTTTTCTTTTCTTTTATATGATTCTGCCTCCTAACCTTATTGAGTTTCTTCAACATTCCCTGATATTCAGGTTCATGCTGAGAGCTTCACCTCCTCATTGAGCAATGGCATCAGTATGCCTCGTTCCCCACTGGCTTTGGATCAGTCAGCTTTCTCATCATAGGGAAGACTAACTTTTTATTGGGACCGTATTATGGCCCCATTTTTGTTATATTACATATTTGACATGATTCCAGAGGCTTTGGAGTTAAGAATCACTATATTCCAACAACAGTCAATTTTTTCTCATTTGATGGATCATTTTTACCAGTCAGAGCCAAGCCTGACACTGATTCATTTCTCCCAACCCTTCCCTTCTCATCGTTTTCCTGTGTATTCATTTTGTGGTGCCACAGTTTGTCCTTTTTCATAATGATATATGGCACATCAACAGAGTTCCAGTGACTATGCAATGGGCTCAAGTCCAGTGGAACTCATCTAACATTCTTTGTTCATTGGTGGAGCCCATTAATATCTGATATTTGGGTTCACAGAGTATTGTCAGAGGGTTTCATAAACCCATTTCTTATTCCTCCTTCCTTATCCAGCAGTACCTATTACTCTTTCTCCTCCTCAGGATCCCTTGTTGCACCATTGTCTTTCAAGATGGTGCAAGACCTTCTCACACTACAGGATATCAAATCTGCCCTATGCAGTTTGGGGAGGAGGCTTAATTCTGCTTGTTTGTAATTCCCAAAGTGACTGGGAACTAAATGCCTTTCATCAACCTGTCCCATCTCAATCAGCATATTTATGTCTCATGCTTCACCATAGAATCCAATTTTACTATTTAGTGGGCTTTTTCTATGGGTCTTTGTATGACCAAGATGTACTTTTTGTATGCTTATCTGAATACTTCCATCATGGAGCATTCTCATCCTTATCTTCAGTTTTTCTATCAATGGTTTGTGTACCAATTTTGGATCCTACCCTTCAGACTAGCTTTCATGCTTTACATCTTTTGATGTGTAGTGTGAACTTTCTCTTTTCATCTTTATGTCCTGGGGTTGCATTTTCACTTCTACATGGATGTCTGGCTTCTTGCTCATTCCAAATAGGAGTGGCTCAAGTGGAGAATTTCTTCCTTCATTTTGTCCACTATCTCTTTCATTTGGATGTTTTCTTCAATATCCATCTGAGTTAAGTCCAACATTCTTTTCTCCAGTTTTGTTCTATGAAACTGACTCTTTGCAATGTCCTATCTTCTCCTTCATTTTCTGCTTGTGAGGTTCTATTGCTTATGTGAATGTGATCTTTGATGACTTATTTCATACCCCTTAGCCAGGCTCGTGTGCATTTCCTTCAGTAGGTTCTTCACAACCAATGGAAACTTGCTTAGGATCCTTTAAATTCTCCCATCACCCTTCCTTCCTACATTATGGACAGATTCCTGTGGTGGTTAGATAAGGCTGATACTGGTGAGCATACTGCTTCATCCTCTGTGGCCAGATTTACATCTATTCATAGAAGCATTCCTTCAGGTCTGTGGGCTTGAGTCGACCACTGTGTGGCTTTGGGTCATTGGTCTGTAGAGGACCATTATCCTTGTGTCCACACTCAAGAACTCCTTGCTGTTCATTGGGCTTTGAATATTTTTTTTCCTATTTCTAGCGGTTGGTTGGTCATGAATCCACTCTAATATTTCAACATTAGTGGTCATAGAAATCACCAAGGGGCACCTGATCAAGATCTTTGTGTATTCTTACCTAGGATCTTCTCTTTTGGGCCCACAGTCATCACATTCATTTGATGATGTACTACATACTAGATGTTTAAAACTTTACAGTGAATCATTTTTCTTGACCTGAATGGGTATTCCATTGTTTTTTTGATGTCTTTGCTGTTAGTGAGATATTACTCATACTGGTGCCTTTTTCACCTCCCTCAATCACCATTTCCTCATCCTCAAGCTTAGGAAATATATTCTTTCAACCAGGATTGTTCAAACAAGCTCCTTCAAGTTTATCCTCCCCTCTGATTATTTCATTGATTTGTCTTCCTCATGCAAAGTTTTTCTGACTGCTTCTTACTGACCCCCTCAACTGTGGTGTCCCTGCTTACTCCCTCTTCCTTTATTCCATGACTTCCTTCATCAACCTCAGTTGCCAGTTCTGCATCTTGCACTTCATACCTGGTGTTTTTCTGGTACCTGGTTTCCCAAGTTGGGTGACATTTCACTTAGCTCATTTCATTTGTTCTTCATTAATGGCTGTGTTTCAATAGAAAGGGAATGTTTTTGTACCTGGGCTCTGGCTCGGAGGGTTGTAGCTTCTCATCCAATGGCTGCTGTTGTTTCCAAGTTTCTTTCATGGCTTTTTGAGAAGAGGTCTTCTGTCTCCTCAATAGCTGGATATTGAGTAGCTCTATCCCATACTTTCTATCTTTATTGTTACAACAGGTTTTTTCTTTTCCTTGTCCTTACCCATTTGATCCATTCTTTCTGGATACTTCAGCCACCTAAATATCTGGTACTTCTAGACTGTGACATTAATGTTATATTTCATTCCCTTACTTTACCTCTGTTTGAATCCATTGTCTCATGTTCCTTGTGTCACCTATCCCTTAATGTGTATTTTCTTCTTTTCCTGACTTATGAGTTCTTTTAGTCATACATATTCACTGTAGATGTCACTTGCACACTTTACCACACACCATCTGGATTTTATAACACACAATGGAAAGAAATGTCTCAATACAGTTTACCCCTTTGATTGGATATCCTCATTGTACCCTCACATAGATTTAAGTATCCTGTGGGCTGGTTTTGAATATTAAGTGAACCAGCCAGCATAAGTTCTTACTCAGGTTTGGTGTTATTATTGATCTTTGGATATTTCAGATCAATCTCACAGTCATGGGTGTTAATTGAATTCAGTGGACTATCCTTAGATACCAGATGACGCATTCCCAGATCCCTGGCTAAATGGCACTCTTGTGTTGTGCCCTAGAGTCAGTCTCTTCTTCATGATTTTAGGGCATGAGATGAAGATGGTATGATCCTCATTCTACATTTGTGCAGACATTAATACCCAATGAGGAGGATTTTATGTGTAGTTGACTTAATGAGTATGGTCTACATGCTTGAGACATACACGGAGACATAATGTCCATACACCATATGGACACATATTCCTTTACCCACTTTTGTTCTATAGGATTGAGTTATTTATTTATCTGATTGGACACTTTCTTGACCCATTCTTTCTCACTTGGATGTGCTCCTTTCCTTTTCCACCATGTTTGTTCTTAACTGTTAATAGTAAGATAATATGTTGTTCAGAAATGGTACTGTACCTTTTTTCAGATCATCTTATCTATTTTTAACCTATACAAAAGTATCCTTTGGATATGAATGTGGTCTACTTTGGATACTTTTGTGGGTACAACTATTTTCCCTTACATTGGTCCTTCCTTCTTTTTAATGTAAATCCAGCTAATCTTGAAAACAGGGAGAAGTACTACAATTTTCCTTAAGTGAAAATGCACATTTTCCACCCTCCTTTCCCCAATCTTCCAGTACTAACATCTTTTGCCAAACTTCAAAATGAAATTTTAGCAAGGGAGTATAGAGGGAATGATGTGTGTTTTGTGAGCATACTGTGTTATTATTGGTTAATAGATAGTGTATGATGACTTGCACAAGATATAATTTGGAATGTACTTTTCCAACAAGGGAGAGTGCAAGGCATGTGGCATTTGTAGAGAAAAAGTCTGAACTTGAGCACTGCCAAACGAGAAGTGATGGTTTGGTAGTGGTGCATAGAAGAAGCCACATGTATCATGTCATAGTGGTGGTATCCTATCGATGGATAGATTATTTTGAAAAATTCATTCCATTCTCAGTAAATCCAGACAAGAGCAAACTGAAGAAACAGTGATATGTAAAAGAAAATTCAAAATATTCTACATATATAATTTAACTTTAATTTGCAATCCCAGTCATTTGTACTAAGTATTTTTATATGTCTGAAGATTATGACTGTATTAACTCTCTTAACATGAGCTCAGTCTATATGACCAACCACATGACCTCTTTGTACTCTCTTAAATTTTTTTTTTTAGATTTCATAGTTCTAACTTTCAATATAGTGTGTATATCTTAGGGAATTTGGCAGCCTTTTAGTTTTTTTTTTAAGTTTTTCACATACAAAAAATCATATTTTTTAATGAAGTATTTTTAATAAAATAGAAACTTGTTTATGAATATATGGAATATTTGTTTTGAATAGTTTGTGTGTAAATTAATGTTCATATTAAAATTAAAAATACTTTTCCTCATCTTAAGAATCATATTTTCTTTGTGTAGTCTGTAAAACCTAAATGCATTTCAAACATTTTTTTCAGTAAAACTTTATAGTTTATCAGTTATTTTCTCTATACTGGCTGGTTTGTCTGTGGAATGGGGACTTTTATGGAGAGTAATTTACATTTAATTTTGAACTTTTGTGAGGGATAATGGGTAAAACATGGAAGATGATAGGCCAAGAAAAAAATGTTCCTTTAGGTCACACTAGGAGAAATTCAGGATTTTTTTAAAAATATTGACTTGTAGAATTAAGAACTTAAAACTTGTGTACTATTGAAATGTGGATTAGTGGCTAAGATTTTGTTATTCTAATTGGTATAATACAAACAAAAAGTAGTTTCATAAAATTTTGAATGTAAGATACTAAAACCTTGTGTTATGCACAGTAAAGTTGATAAGGTTAAAAATGGTATGCATGCACACACGTCTATGATTTATATCTATAATTTGCCATGTATGGAACTACTACTTTTTTATGTAATTTTTTTGCTAGCTCGTCTGATTAAAATAATGCACATACAAACATGCACATGGATAAGTAATAATACCCAGGTGCACACCCTCATGGTTCACTTAGTATGCATTCAAATTTTGAGGTCTCTAGGTTTTTTGATGTAGTTATACACATACATACAAAAACCCACAGATGTGCTCTTTTAATGTTATACATGTATTCAGTGATATTCTTATTTGTTGAAAACTAGTTAGTTATTTTTATAGCCTAACATCTAAAAAATGAAAGTATTCAGTTAAGGTTACTCATCTACTAAACAGGTTAAGGGTGGTGCTGCTGAAGCTGATGGTCGGCTGATTCAAGGTGACCAGATACTAGAAGTGAATGGTCAAGACCTAAGAAATAGTACACAGGAATATGCAGCCACTCTTCTTAAGGTAAGAATGATGGTGCTTAACAAATACATTGACATAAAAGAACAAACTTGTCAATATAGAGAAATTGCCATCTTATATAGTATTAGACATACAAGCTTATTGTATTAAGAGATAAGAGCTTGATGTGGATTGATTGATAGTTATGTTATGCATAGTAGAACCTATCAAAATTTATTCTGCAATAAACCACTGAAACATCATGTCTATTCCATCATAAATATCAAGTAGTTTAACCTGTTGACTGCCAAGTATTTCAGCTACTACAATAGAACTCTAATGTTTCTTTATTTTGTAACTTTTTTTGTGATGCTATTTTGAATAGAAAGTTAAACAATTTGTAAGTAGGTCAAATGCATGTATGGTGCTGACATCTAGCGTTAAAGTTAGGTATTATTGAGAACGAATTAACTTGTCTGTGGCACTGTGTTACCGATCAGCTTAGACGAGTTATCTCGTCTACGGCACTGAACAGGTTAAATGGCCTTGAAAATTATTTAAATTTTTTTGTTTATTGTTTTTTCAGACAACAGTAGGGAAAGTAAACATGAAAATTGGGAGATTAAAACCAGGATCACGCAGAACTGATACCTGCAATCAATCAAAAGAAAGTGATTCATCAGAACCGTAAGTTAGCAGAAGAATAAAATATTTTAAAACATAGTAAAAAGCACACCTTTGGTTATGAAAAACTTATGTTGATTCTGTCTTACAGTACACACCTTTATGAACTTTATCAATTACTGAAACTATAGTTGTGTACTTGTTGTCTTGGTGTGAGTAAAGTGTTTGTATTTACTTCTGTATGATAGCCCTTTTAGAATAGTGAATGTTAAAATAGACAAAATTTGTCAGATTTGGGAGTTACTCATATTAACTTCATACTTTCAAAAACTGTTCAAATCTACATGATTAATATCCTTAGATAAACATAATTCCACTTTATAATAATATAGTGTGCAGTGTGGTAGTTTTAGCTGCTGGTTTGATTGAATGTAAATATTTATAACTTCAGTTTGAGATGACTATCTCTATCATTGGTTTTTAGTTAAATATGCTATACTTTTTTCTAAAGTAATCTTTGTTATTTCTTCATGCAACGTACCAGGAAACGACAGTAAAGGTAGGAAATAAATTTTTAATGTATGTGTTTGGTACAGATGTTAAACCTTGTTACTAATGGAGATTAGATTAAGGTTAAAGTTATATAATTGGACATCATAATATTCACTGGAATATTTTTTTCAGTCATAAAGAAGTAGATTCAATTTATAAAAGACATTGAGCATCTTTTCTTTGGCTGCACTTCCCAAGATGTTGAAATAATTCTAATGTCACAGTCTCTGAAATAGTAACAAAAAATGACTATTTTGTGCAGGATGTTTCATTCAAGAGCTCAAACAATTAATCACAGATTCCTCATAGTCATGACTACACTATAAACATATAAATTTGTTGATAATTTAACAGCAATGATTTTGGAGATTTCTGTCTTTAAATTTGAAATAATTACTTGTATGATCTATAGGTTTGAAAACAATTCTATGTTAATTTGTGGATAATTTTTTATTTGGAAGTATTGAATCTGTTCATTCAATTATACTTCCTGTTTGCTAGTAAAAAGTAGAATACAATAATCTACATCTGTAGTTTTAACAAACATTGATTTTAGAAACGTATGGAGGTTCTAAATAACACTTAATAATACTGTCAATCAACCACACAGGAAATTATATTTTGTTAAAAAAAAATTTATATTTTGTAGTTTATGGAAACTAGAAAAAGAACTAATTATATTATAAGACTGAAAAATTAAATTCTTCTTTAACTGAAATGGTAAAAAAACTCAAATTAAAGCATTGCCTAATAAACGTTGTTTTATTATAAAGCTTTCTAAATTTATTTTTTTGCTATCTAAAAAGTAGCACAGGTATATGTTTGAAGAGTAAAAGAAAAGAAAAACTGAAAAACTTTTCAGAATTTTCTGAGTTTTACTCAGCTTTATTTAAGGTTAGTTTGTAATTAAACACGAAGTTACATGATGGGCTATCTGTGCTCTGCCCACCACAGGTATTGAAACCAAGATTCTAGAGTTGTGAGTTAACAGACTGGGGGGCATTTATTTAAGGAAACTCTTTAGTAAACCTTAATTGCGAAAGCTACATTAATTGATTGTAAGAATTTGGAATTACTCATAATAACTTCATCCTTTCAAAAACTGTTCAAATCTACATAACTAATATCCTTTGATAAACATGCTTTGTAACTTTAATTTTTGAAGATGCTATATAATGGTATTACCTTAGGTGTAGATTAAAATTCTATAGTTTGATGCTTAATAAAGATGGCAGTATGAATACATCTCTTCTGCTCACAACTGTAAAATGAAAATAAACAGAAACAGACAAACCCTTAAATCTATTCTTTTAAGAGCCTTTCTTCAAATTGATTCAGGCCTGTGGAAATATACATTTTTAGATATTGGATTTCATTGACATTGTATAGGTGTTTAAGATGGTATCAATACTAAAATCTAAAATATGTACCATAAATATTCAAATTTAAATGAAATCAATGGCATAGCTGCTTACTATGTATTTAAGTATGTATCCCATAAATATTAAGCCTAGTTAATTTTGATTCTTAAATTGTTTATGTTAGAGATTTAGGTCCATTTTTAAAAGGCTTCTCCTTTGAAAAGAAGAAATTTATAATGTAAGCAAAAAAAATTGTTAACTGTAGTTACATTTACCAGTAATTTTTGTCATATTTCTGATGTCATAGATTTTGTCTTATTCTGCTGTTATTGTTTTTTCCACAGTCCACCTGAATACAAGACGATAGTACTACATCGAGGACCAGAAGGTTTAGGCTTTAGTGTAGTTGGTGGCTTTGGCAGCCCACATGGAGATTTACCCATTTTCATCAAAACTGTTTTTGAGAAGGGAGCAGCAGCAGAAGATGGGCAGCTGAAACGAGGGGACCAAATTCTTGCAGTGAATGACCAAAGCCTTGATGGTGTCACACATGAAGAAGCAGTAGAGATCTTAAAAAATACCAAAGGAGTTGTGACACTTACAGTTTTATCTTAACCAGTCATTAGAAGACAGTGTTACATACATTTTAGCAAACCCTAACCTTCTGGCCAGTACTTGGGGCCTCTGGTCAAGTAAACATTTTATTACCAGAACTGTTTGTTCATTTTTACATTAATTTAGAACTAGACTATTTTAAATTTTTGCCACTCAGTAGAGATGACTCCATGTCAAGCTCTCAGACCATAAAATCTTTTGTTTGTAGTTTGGAAAATATTTCTAAGTAAAGTTGACTATCAGTATAAATGACCATTGGTCAGGCAGCCTAGAAAACATAGAAATTGTTATAAGTAGTTAACTTCTATCGGCATTTACATTCCATTTTCTGTGTATGAAAGTTGACCATGTTTTTGACACATTACATAAAGCCCATTTTTAGTGGGCTTGCAGCTAATCTTATCTATGCAGAATTTTAGCCAGTTGAACCTCACCCTTATATATATATATATATATATCACAACATCACAGGTTAATAATTTTCTCAATTTACCTTTTCATCCTATTCTAGAGGTTGTTGTAATTGAGATAAATCATAGATAATTTTAGATTTTAGAATATAAATTTACTAATGGTGTTTCTTGTATCTTTGTATGGGTAACTGTTTTAAAACTATCCTCTTTATTAGCAACTATTTTATTAGTACAAACTCTACAAGGTTTAAGGAAGCCATAAAAGATAACTTTTCATTTGTAACTGTTTTCGTTCATTTGTAACTATTTTTGTTAATTTGTAACTTTTCTTTCATTTATAACTGTTTTTGTTCATTTATGACTGTTTTCTTTCCTTTGTGAAACGGTTTTCTTTCATTCCCTCTTCCACATTTTATGCTTTATATTAGAATAACTTGCTTCAGCACCAGGAAAGCCTTGTTTTAGCAATAATAAGTTAGAGTGTTTACTGCATACTGAATGGATTCAGTAGTCTACTGACCTTTTCTGAACTGGAAAAAATTATATGTTGTTAAGTTACTGTACCAGTTGGTACTTAAATGGTTAAACAAACTGGTCTGACACCCAACTCAACAAAAATGAGACATTCTGTCATATTTCATATTTAGAAGAGACTGTATTAATTTTGTTTGACAGTAGTTGATATATTAAAGTAGTAAAACAAAATACATTTATCTATCTCCTCAAAAGATAATTGTCCAAATTAACAATCAAAATGTGTTATTCAAAGAGGAGAAATTGTAAGAAGTGTTGGTATTTTCAGAGTTTTATGTTAATGATCACTCTCCAGTTTATGGAGTAAATATGAATTAAATTATCCAAGATATAAAATTAAGAACCATGGATAAATTAAAAAAAAAATTTTTTTGTATTCTTCGAAAAAGTAACCACAAAATATGAGTTTTTCCAATGAGTAGTTCAGAAGAAAAAACAAGAATGTGTTTTACTTCACCCCCTTCATACATTGTTGTTGTCCAAACATACATACACAAGATTTTTCCTTCTTGAGTGAATTAATTTCTGGAAAAGTATTAATGTATCACAAGAATATGTAAACATGCCTTCACAGAAGTGTATTAGATGTGGGTGTGATTTTTAAGAAACTCCTATTCAGTTGCTACATTTGTTAAAAAAGAAAGTAACAAGTTTTAAGTTGATTGATAAGACAACAGAACACTTTCTTTAATATAACAGGAATGTTCAAATACTTCTGTCGTAATGGGATGACTGGAGTTTGTGTAAAGTGTTTGTTTAATCCATTTAGAAAGGTATATTACCCACTTCTCTTATGTTGCAGCAATACACTGCAAGGAAGACATTTATTTCTGTTTAGATGAACTGTTTGATATTTTCTTTTATTTATTAGCACATTGGTAGAAAGTAGCTTAAACACATTACTTACTTTTAATATCAAGATTAATATTCAACTTTTAGTGTTATTGTAATGTTTTTGCTTGTGTAATCATAAGCAACAAAAGAATGTATTGAAATAACTTGCTAACAATCATATAGTTTACAATTTTGATGTACCTTTGATAAGAAAAGGAACATACTACATTTTTTCTCAGTTTTTGTTTATGTTTACATGTGTTCTAAAAAAGAGCTTGAGTGCTTAATGCATTATTTCACTGAACCAACTGGACATCTAGTGACTTATGTACAGTGTATTAAAATTACCACTGTGATTTTTAAAAGGTTCTGGTTGAAATCTTTGTAACATTTGCCTGCCAATTGAGGTATTATTTTTCATTTTCATTTGGACATATGTTTGCTTCAAGTAACTTCTGAGTTCCTTTATTACATAGTAAAAAATAATGCATGTATTACTCAGTTTAGTAACAGACTGAATCAAAATCATTCTGACTAAAAAAAATTGTGTAAAGTCACAAAGATACATATGTTGGGGATTTAATAATATTTGAGCTTCATGCTTATTTCTTAATATTTTGTATCTGATATACATATAGTGAAAATAATTTTATTAAATATGCTTTTACAATGTCCAATATATACAGCACTATTGCATTAACCTGCAAAATGTTCAGTAATATATGTTGTATAAGATTACTTTTCAGAGTGTGAGTTGACTTTAATATTCTTGTCACTGACACACTTAATAGCTTCTGTTGAAGATTAGTTCCGTTCAGTCAGTTTAGAATGTGTTACATTAGAGGTTGTGTTGATGTAAATATTTAAAGCAGCTTAATAACCAGAACATATCAATAGCGCATATACTTACTTTCAATACAGCTGCTATAATATGAACAGTTTCTGTGTTGTTCAAACTAAACCTCAGGAAAATCAGTAAAATTTTGAGTAACTGTAACATAGCCCTCGATGGGTTAAAAATTTTTTAAATATTGTTAAGAATTTGTCATGTTATTTGTGCCATAAGACCATAAACTTGTAAAAGTAGCACTTACAAAATTAATTCTTGTTTATTCATTTAACTACTGCAGTTCAATGTAATTTTTTTACGATCCTTTGTTTTGTAATAGTTTTGTGTGCTTTTATAAATATAAAATATATATATATATAACGCTATATAAGAAAGCTTTAACAGTTTTGCTTTATACAGTATGCATTCCAATTGTTGAGTACAAAAGTTCACTGATGTTCTGATGAGGTACTTAAACAAATGGTGCCAGAGACGTAAATTTCTATATAAAAAAACATGAAAGGTTTATTTTGGGATGTGCTTTATATTACATTTTTGTGCATTTTATAATTATCGTCAGTTATTATAATATCTTACAAATATTGTTTTTTGAGGTAACATTCCCGTCTGTACATTTGTTTTACTGTTCTGTTTAGTTATTTGTCAATATATATTTTTAAACCGTCGTATTGCTTCACATGTAACAGTGTGAAATTGTAATATCATACATGCAGTTTTTAATAGTTATAAAGTTATTAAAATCTGAAATGTTTGTGCTAATATTTTAATTACACCATAAATAACGGTAACTGAAATATTTGAAAAGTAGTTTACAAGTTTAATATATTTAAGAGTAAAAAGGATGTTTTCAAGTTGCCTAGAGATGGCACTGATGGTTAGAACGTGAGCTGACTTTAATAAAGCCTTACCTTTATTAAAATCCCACAATGTTCAAATAATAAAGTTTAAAGAATGTGTGTGGTATGATTAAGCATTTCAGAATCTAACTAAGGTCTACATTGGCTTCACAGATTTATAAACTAACCATCCTTTTTTTTTATCTTTGCATTATAAACGTTGTCCGAGAGAAATTCCGTGTCAATAGTTGAAATATGCATTTTTTTAAATTGTGACGTATTTCGCGTTTGTTAGTTGTTGATAAGCGAACTGTGCCAAGTGTAAAAAACTATCTTTAACGCCTTAAATTTTTCAAGTATGCCCTGTTGAAATGATTTATTTGAATTACTGTGTTTAATAAGAAGTATGAAAATAATACCACTTATCGTATGATGAAAACTATAGAAATTGTTATTTTATCACTTCCCCTCCAATAGGTCGAATATCTTTGCTATGACAAATAGGTTTTGATAGTCGTTCCCAAACTTAAAAATCTATAAGTTCACAAAATGTGTGAAGTCATAAAGGATTTCTGTTCCATCGTTTTAAAATTGGCTGTACTAATTCATTTTAATTTTTTTCTTCGTTTAATTGTGTTTAAACAACACAAATATTGCTTTCAAACGATTATATCAGATTTTTGACATGGATGGCAAACGCCTCTACAATTGTTTTTTTCTTTTGCTATTTGTCTACCATCAGACACTCCAGTTAGAAATGTTAAAATGATAGACGTACTGTTTTATGCTTAGATTTGATTTCACTGTTAAGATGTCAGAATTACGAGAGTTTTTCTGAATATTTTGTGTGTCAAAGGTTAATCATTTACATATGTAATAAAAGTCGGTATTTTAAACGAAACTGAAGATCACTGTGTTGAACTTTTCACTCGCATGTTGTACATATCACGTATACATGAATACTGGTATTCATCACATTTTAACGACGCACTTGTATCCCCCATGGTTGTGTCAAGTATTTATATTTTCTTTTGCAAAATTTGAATCCTTAGTTTAAGTATTTTCCACACCTTAGTGTTTCCATAGGAGTTTAAAAAAATATATTCCCTTCACCCAAGCACTATCTTTTCGGTGTGATCTATATGTATGAGAAAGAGAGAGAAAAAGCTACATTTTATTTCTTTGAAAGGCTCTTTTTATTATTTTTTTCTTGGGAGACGCAACATGTTTACCTTTTCATCGTGAATGATGTATCCATCAGATAATATAGTAGACATGAAATATTCTGCATAAAAGACACTTTAAGAATGGTTTATAACTCTTAGATAACCAATATTTTTTTATTATTTATGATCCTGTCATAGGTAAAAACTATCAGAATAATGATTACATATTTCCATTAATTATAAACAACTTTAAAAATACAGGTATTAAGTGAGTTGATCATATTGTAGTGATAAATTAGTAACTTTCGTAATACATGGATCAAAGATAATTTTGACGACCAGACTTGTTTTAAGCCACATGTATCTTAAAGTATTATATCAATATTAGAATGCGGTTGGGTTGTTTAATCATCTCCCCTTTTAAATTACATAAGCGTTACTGACTAGTCAATAACCTAGTATATGCTTTATATATACTCTTCAAAAAAAGAAACGCAAAAGGGATATTTTTGTTATTTTAAAGAGAAATATACATAATAACGTTACAAGCTCAGAGTATGTGATGTTATACGTGTTAAGGCACTGATTGTCAGACCAAAATGACAATAAAAGTTGTGCACTTTGAAAACGGAGGAAAACATCGGATTTTTCGCCAAAACGCATTCGTGTCCAATAAATTTGTTTAAGAGATTTACATGTTCTGCAAGTGCAATGTGTGCAAAATCCCTATAAAAATGACGGGTTCTTGGTTTCCATATCTCAGTGTTAAGCCACCGACATGCAATACAGTTACGCCAAGACTCACTGAAGCACAACGCTATTGGTCGCTTGGAAACAGGCGAATCTCGGTCAGATGTTGCAAGAGCTGTGAATGTCCACCCAAGTACCATCACAAGGCTAAGGAATCGTCACCAACAACATGGATCAACTTGTGACCGTCCACGATCTGGCAGACCTCGTGTGACTACGCCCGTACAAGATCGCTACATCCGGTTACGTCACCTTCGGGATAGGACCACCACTGCACGTCTACTGCCTCAACCATACCAGGGCTGCATAGGATTTCCGATCAGACCGTACGCAACTGTCGACGAGATTCTTAGGCCCCATGTGCAACCCATCATGGTGAACGTCAACGACGTTTTTCAACATGACAACGCCCGTCCTCACACAGCCCGACTCACCACTGTCTTCTTGAGACACCACAACATCAACGTTCTTCACTGGCCCTCCAGATCACCTGATTTAAACTTCAACTAGTGAGCGTAGACTTCACCTTTGCAGACTTTGGGTGTTCAGCACTGAATGTGCAAAGTTTCACACATGTCATACAGAACTACCCGGAATAAACTTGTTAACAATGTATCTCAAATTTCGCTTTTTGCGTTTCTTTTTTTGAAGAGTGTATATATATGTAACCTTTTTAAGATTGCATAAGCATTACTGACTAGTCAATAACCTAGTATATGCTTTACATTATTATTTATATTAGGTACTTATGAAACAGGTAAGGTTATTCTGAGAATTAAGTTTTCCAATTTGTGAAACGTATCGTGATTATAGCTGTAATGCATGTTTTTGTTTCATATATTTTTTCTTCACATGTTTACCAATATTACCATTCTTAATTCCACTTCCTGAAGGTTGCTATAATAGGAATTCCAGTTACTTATGGGAATTATATAAATTTTCATTGATATTTATTTTTGACGATGTGTACGGTATATTATGGAAACGAGAATATAAAATGGTTCCCAACTGCCTCTAGATTATTATCAACGAGGGCACTAACCGCTTAGTGTTAGACAGTGCGTGATGTACGTGAGAAAGTATGCAAGTAAAATTTGATATGTAGCTTCAGTATATAATGTTTATAAATGCATTGCAGTGTGGTTGCTTTCTTAATTTGTGTCACATAAAATAAAATTACATTGTTTAAAATAATCTTCGAAATCATTGCGATCTAATTGGTCATATATCACAGAAATGTAGGCCAAGCATAAATGCTTTTTGCATACAGTAACTTTTAAATTAATATTTTTACAGTAAAGAATATTATTTTTAGAACAGGTACGACGTTTCGGTCACTGGTACTGTAATTCTCCCATAAGAATGTTTTAGTATTTAAATTAGTAATCTGATAATGCATTTAAATTTTAGAATTTGGTTAAATACGCATAACCGCATTCATCCACGCGAATTGACAGGTTATTTATAGCTGAAGTGAAAAAAGACGATGAAAAAGTGGAATATATTATGCAAAATATTTGCATAAAATTAAGAATTCCTAGGGAAATAATGATGAAAGACATGCAGAGATGTGCCTGGGTATTTAATTGTGGGATTGTTAAATTTTATTAACAATGCTTCTTTGATGTCTTTTTTGTTAATGTTAGGATGATGTTTTAGTGCTATAACTTTTTGTTCAAAACACTTGTGGTTGTTTTTGTCACTTGGAAAGTGGATGTAAAAGGCTGGGTAGTTGTTACGCCTTATTTTGTAAAGGTTTCGTGGTGCAGTGGGTTCGTTATGTAATTTTAACTCAGGTCTAATTTTTCTTCCAGAAGTGGAAATACATCTGTGCATTATGGTAAGGCTCTATTTATGCACTAGTCTTTTCCAAATTTCTGATAGAGGTGTATTTCTATATATATTGAAAGTGTAAGTCAGTGGTTCCCAACCTTTTTATGCCCCGCACCCCTAAAAATTTTAATATGTTCTCGCACCCTTCGCAGTAATTATTTATTAAAGAATAAAGGTGAAGGTGGTCAAAACAAATGTTATCTCGCACTACCTGGAACGCTATCTCGCACCCCTGTTTGGGAACCACTGGTGTAAGTGCTTAGGCTTTGTTTTTTGGAGTGTTATTTTAGTCTGCGTATTTAAGTGTATCTTGTCTGTGTTCTTTAAATTCGTTAAACTTAATATCTTTGTACCTATTTTAGTGGATAACAGGTTAACGTTAGTAAAGCATCGAGTTAAATATACAATTTAATTGATGTTTACTCTTGTACATATAATGTATACTAAATTTAAGTGGCTTTTAAAGTACCTAGCTTCTGGTGGATTACGTGATTTAAAAAAGTTTATGAAATTTCCGCTGTATATGTTTTTTTTTTATGAATTTTAGTGGTGGAGCCTTTGTACTTCGTGTGATGTAAATGTTTAAAAAATTTATCGTGTAGCTGTTTTTATTTTCTACTATGAACTGTGTGCCTTATTATGTTGTTAATGTGTTGAAGGAAATTTTCTTTGTTTTTCTTTGCAAGTAAAGTTACAAAAAGCGTCATCTACTTGTATATGGGCGTAACTGTGGAAGTTGTTCTAGATGATGTAATAAAAAAGAGTGGCAAAAGTACTTGGTATTGGATTTTGAGGTACGAACACCCGTATTGATAACAAATAAACGTGGCTAGTTCTAACACTTTGATTACGTGTACCTGAATTCTGTTAGTTCAATTTTTGAAGTCGTGTGAAACAATTTCTGTAGTAAGTTGTATTGCCTCGTCAAGAGAAGTTTGAAGGAAAAGGTTTACCATATCAAACCTAGACACAATGATGTTACTGTAAAAACTGTGTTTAGGAGATGTGAATTGTTTTCTAATTGGGTGCTTATTTTGGAAACATAAGGTTAAAAAATCCAGTTTTGGCTTAGAGAGTTAAAAGAGACATAATTGGGCATAAGGTTATTGGGTTTTTGTGGACTTTCTGCAAACCATAACTTTTCATGTCATTGGTTGGGTTTTTTTACTAAAATTATAAAGTTTAAAAGTAATAGTTTTTATTTCAATGATGACCCCCGCAGCTAAAATCAGGGGTTCGATTCCCCCCGTGGACCCATCAGATAGCTAAATGTGGCTTTGCTCTAAGAAATTACAGACACTCTTATAACGATATTTTGAGTAGTTTGTTCTATATTGGGTAAATCTCCATATTTGACTGAGTGTGTGTATTTTTCTTATAGCAAAGCCACATCAAGCTATCTGCTGAGCCCCCGAGGGGAATCGAACTTTTGACTTTAGCGTTGTAAATCCGTATACTTTCTGCTGTACTAGCGGGTGTACTTGACTGAATAAACTTACGGTAAACATATTCCACTGGTTATATTTTTCACATTTTGTTCGTATGACATGTTTAGCTGCAAATAAATAAACTATCAATTCATGGAACTTGATATGCACATGCATAAATGACCACTATCAAATCCTGGAAATGTTTTGTTGTCTTTCAAAATTTGCAATACGTACCGAAGGGATTTACACATTTTGATAACAGTTAAGAAAAAAACAACGACCTGCACACTCCAGACAAATAAAAAAACATATATTTATTTAAATCAACGTTTCGCATTTACAGCTTCCTCAGGGTTAATATATATAACATATGTGACTAAATTTTAAATACATTGTTAGATTTTTGAATGTTGGTTTAAATACTAAAACTTTCTTTGCCGTCAAAACTTGTTCATTTGATAATTATGGCAACAGTAATGGAAACGTCGTACCTGCTCAAAAATTATTTTTCTTGTAAAAACTGTAATTTGTGATAAAATACTACTTAATCAGTAAGTAAACTCAAAATGAAGCTATTAGTAAATTACAGCACTGTTTAATAATTGAGTAAATTAAGTATACTTTTAACCTTCGAAGTTTCTCTAATACAACTGACAGTTGTTTGCGTTCCGTAGTTAATTCTATAATTATGGGTAATCTTTTTAGTCACACTGATGTTCACTGAAAGACTTGTGGCGGGAACGCGTTTGCAAGCTGGCGAAGTCTGATTATAATCGGTTGTACTTAGGCCTATAATATTTCTGAACATTTTATTCTTTATCTAAACCTTTAGGGATTTTTAAGAATTAGGAAATTTCTTATCGAAGGTTATATTCAAGTTTATAATGTTAAAAACAAAATATGTATTGTTATAAAGTCACAAAAAGTTAATTCAGTACATTTTCTCTGATATCATTTTAGGCTAAATAAAATAAAAGTGTTACACGTATAAAGCTCTAGTTTCGTAGCGAGATAAATCACGTAAGTCCAAACTTTTAATTTACTGCATTAGTTATACTTTACGCTCACCGTTCGTTTTCGATAAAACCTCTTATTAGGAAACACAAATCGGCATAGTTATAGCCTAAATTGTTTAGCTAGAATGTGAAATATGTTGTGTTTGTGAGTCGGCTTTAAATATTACTAAAAATAAGTTATAGGATAGAATATAATAAAAACGCAAATAAACTTTTAAAAATGTTTAATAAGAATGAAGAATTCACTAATACATCTAGTGGTTAAGATTACACTAATTAGCTTCTATGGGAATGTTTAAAACGTATTCATTTATGTGTTAGAAAGCAAAGAGTGACTCAGAAAATAACATTGATTTGAATTTTTATTGCTAGATAGTTATTCATTATCAACCAACTAGCCTAGATTTTCGGCGTGATTGCAATAGTTGAAAAGAAACGACCTTTTGTTTCGCAAGAAGCCATTTAGATAGCGCTTGGGTCATTGGGTATTGATAATTTTATAGTTATGTTTTAACTGTGTATATACGTATTGTAGAAGCAATACATGAACCTCAAATTAGTAATTCACGTTGTTAAAGTAGAAACCAGAAAGCTAATTTTTTGTGTTTTAAAAAATCTTAATATGTGTAACATAAATTCTAATTAAGTATATTAAATCTTGTATTTTTTTCTTATCCACAAGTAAGTTGTGTACTCTTATATTAAAGAAACCGATGTTGCCGTTATATGATTTTAAAACGCTTTCCAAGCTATGTGAGCCAACAGCCAATAAAGTACAGTGTTCCCTCGCCACTTCGAGGATCCTCTTTCGCGGCTTCACCACTTCGCGGGCTCGGCCGACCCCCACATATATATATATAAATAAAATAATAAACATTAAATCTAAAATATAGCATTAAATACCATTAAAATATTAAAAATAAATATAATTAATAGTGTAAAGAAAAATAACAGGTATATTTTGAGATATAAACATACATTTGAGTTTATAACAGCGTAAAAATGGAAACAGAACCAACTGGAAAGGCCATAGATGTACGCATTGTGCGTCTGCGAAGGCTACGCGAGATCAGCTTCATGGCGTAGCGATGTGCAAGACGGGCTTTGATTGGTGCAGAAATGAAAGACGGCCAATGACAGCTACCCATTTTGATTGTCTTTCACCATTGCTACATGTCTTCAAAATGTTCATAAGGCATTGCAAGAGATGAAGCCCTGCACCGTTAATGCAAGCTGGAAGAAGTGGCCTGAGGTTGTGCACGACGACAAGGGATTCACGCCTGAAGAAATCCAACACTCGGCTATTCAAAAAGCTGTGCAATTAGCTTCGTTAATCAAAGGTGAAGGATTTGCCGATATGACGAAGGAAGACGTAGATGAACTGATTGACTTAGAATCCGAACCACTCGCCGACCAAGACTTAGAAGCACTGACGAAGTCTGCTGCCGAGGAAGACGACGAAGAGGAAACACCGAAAGAAGCCGAGGAAACAATCGAGCAAAGTGGATGGTTGTTAGAGCGGTTAGGTAAACTAATGAAACTAATTAACGAAGTGAAGGAGTGTTTACAGGAATGGGATAACGATATGG
Organism: Carcinoscorpius rotundicauda; assembly: GCA_011833715.1. Taxonomy (NCBI): domain Eukaryota; kingdom Metazoa; phylum Arthropoda; class Merostomata; order Xiphosura; family Limulidae; genus Carcinoscorpius; species Carcinoscorpius rotundicauda. The sequence continues at coordinate 49,862,804 of CM022399.1, read as the reverse complement.
TTCGATCAGTACAATTTTGCAATAAAGTAGAAGAACTGATGATTCCTTATCAAATGATTTTCGATAGGCTAAAGAGGCAGATAAAACAACTGCCAATAACAATGTTTTTCCAGCCGAGCAAGAAAGAAAGGGTACCGGTGGCAAGTACTGTTCCGGAAGTTGTAACGACCGACGAAGAAATTGCCGATTCACCTTCCACAGAAGAGGAAGTGGTGTCCCCCGAAAAGACACCACCTGCTGAAGATATGTAATTTTTAATTTTAAGGCTCAATATCTTAATAATTGTTCTTATTATTTCAGCAATAATAAACAGTATTGTAATGGGAGGGTTAAATAGTTGTAAGGGAGGGTTTTAAAAGTCTAAATGCACATAAATATATACGTAAAAATCGGCGATCCCACTTCGCGGAAAATCTCCTTTCGCGGGGGGTTTTGGAACGCATCCACCGCGATACATGAGGGAACACTGTATCTTAGAAATATCCAAACCATGCATCAGAGTATCTAAGTGGTTATTGAACCAGTTCACGTGATTTACTAAAATAGCTTCACATATCGCGGCAAGTCCATATGTTGAATTTAGTTGCCTTATTTTAAAAATAGTGAATTTTGAATATTCAGCACAGCATCTTAAAAGATTTGTTTGAATGATTTTCTGCTAGCGTATGCACGAGTGGGACGTTTCGATATGCATACTCTTCCGAAACTCGACACCTATCAAAGTGAAAACACTAAATGTGTTTAAATCCGTTCTGTTACAGAACAGGTGGGAAAGCGGGTATCATTACAAGTCCGTATTATAAATAGGAATTCGAGCGAAATGGCAGAAAATAAAAGCTACGCCTTAAAGGGGGTGGGGTGGAACATGATATCGTTAATATTCCACGTTCACACCCTCTCTTGGTCCAAACCATTTGTAGAAAAGGAAAGGATATAGCGAAGAAAACCACTAGTTACGTTGGAAGACTCGAGTCTTTACAATGCTTATAATAACCCCGCATTTCATAATTAGACGGAATAATTGAAAATATTTCGATTGTGTTTTAGTTCTGTCTCAACCATAGCGAAATGAATGTAAGATACTAGAAACCCCAACTCTTACATAATGCCTGTATTAGAACGTGTTGATTACATGTCCAGAAGAGCAAATGGCACCTAAAACTAATTTGTAACTGAAGTATTCCTGTCGATGTTTATCTTCATCATCGCGTTTTGATTTCTGAAGTTATTTTGCAAACGAAGAAACAAGCAAACAGACAGCACTCCATCTTTAACATAAATTAATACTACTTGATGCGGTAGATATTTTCAGAGAGAGTGTTACTGTTTTCAGTCAGCATATAAAGAGAAACTGAGTTTCTACAGCTACGTCAACTTGAATAGTTTTTTAATAAAAGCTACTAAATGACAAAGTAGATGCTTTTTATATAATTTTCTAATTCTCACAAAGCTACTCACGGGCTATTTGCACTGGCCTTCCGTTAATTTAGAAGTGACTAGAGAGAAAGAAGCTAATGAACACTACCCACCACCAAATTTGGGACTACTATTTCAAATGAATAGTGAGATTACCTGTAACGTTATAACGCCCTCACATCTGAAAAGATAATATTTTCGGTGATCCCCAGGTCCGAAGTATAATTTGAGGTCTGATTGCTGATAAGTTCAAGTTGCAACGAACATAAGTTTATTAACCCGAAACAAAACAGTAATAAATCAGTTGGCCGTTCAGCACAACGTACTTCTGCATACGTATATATACATACACACACTAAAACAATATATTTAAAACAGACTAAATAATATCAACTTATAGCAGTACTGTCAGTTCATTTTCATTTTGATTTTTAGCAGTGAAAGGAGTTGCGTAATATAATTTATAATATGTGGCACGTTACTAAGTCCAAGTCATGTCTATTTTATAAATTGTTTGCGGTTAACAGGGTGTTTGTGTTAAGCCGTTTACACTCACATGTTTCTTCTGAAAGTATCATGCGTGATTTACGTTCGTGTGACTTTATGTAAAGATTCTTGGACATTAAGAAAGAGGTGTGGATAACGACCAGAAGCCACTGCTGCCTTGGCACAAATTAATAAAATATAGGGCGTTAACCCTGTCTTGTCTATTTCAATAGACTTGGGTCATAAGTCTTATATGATAAACAATAATTTTACAAAAACATAAGTCAACTTGAAAATGACTCAACCAGAACGTTGCATAAAATATTACAGATGTCAGCATACGCTACTATAAGTTTCTGTATTCGTAATTCTTAGTTATGATTCAATAAGAACCAAAATAACTAATTACTAAAAACCAGTATTTAGTTTTCTCTACTGAGAAGATCCATTCCAACAACACCCCTCAGTGGCACAGCGGCATGTCTGCATAATTATACTGCTAGAAATCGGGTTTCAATGTTCGTAGTGAACAGAGCGCAGATAGCTCGTAGTGTAGCTTTGTGCTTAACTACAAAACAATCAATCATCCCAATAACCCACATTTTTCATTTTTTTTGTTGAGATAACAGGTTCAAACCTCTTATTCTCTAGATATTCCCAATAGAGCATAAAGGATTTTCATTAAATTCGATTAATATCATTGATAGCATACGAAGAAAAATACTCATATAGTAAGTGAATATAAGTAACACTTACATGTTTTACTCAAAAAGTTATTTTTTTTTTTTACAATTAATACGAAATCAAATGAACATTCCAATAATTTATACCTAAGAAACGTCGTATATTAAAGCCACAACCATAACTTGTCGTATGAATACTTGTAAAAGTGGTCTACTAATATCTTGAGAATTGCCATAGATACCCTTTTTTTTTTTAATCAAAATATTTGGTTAACAAATAATAATTAAAATCTATTGTTAATAATATAATGTTACGTGTACACATCCTGTGAAACATAAATAATGTTTTGTTAACAACCTCTGTGCAATACTCTGTAAGATAAACCTCCTATTATTAGTCCGCCAGTCAATGAGTACAACTTGTTTGTTTTTGAATTTCGCGCAAAGCTACTTGGGGGCTATCTACGCTAGCCGCCTCTAACTCCAACTCTTGAGCTACTCTTTTACCAACAAATAGTGGAATTGACCGTACATTTTTATTGTCAGAACGTACTAAAACCGTGGATAAAATGGCCTTATAGAAGCAAGGAACAAGAACTAGTATTACCGACCATTTACGGCCACTATCGTGTTTAGTGTAAGATTCTGGATGGAGGTATGGGATTTACCTCCTCAGAGCCTATAAACTTGCATGAATTAGGCCTTTTTAATGGGCATGTCAGGTTCCGGATATCGCAAGAAGTTTAAAACTGTGTCTCTGTCCAAATTAGAGATAGAGATTGTACCGGTAAAGCTTTGTCTGTAAACTAAACATGTATTACAGACTCGGAGAAATAGTACCTAATATTGTTTTGATAAAAAATTATCCAGCTGAACTGAATAGGCTTCAGGAATACTTTTTGCACGAGCTTGTTAAAGATGTCATACTTCCAGAATAACAACATTCAGTTTCAATGTGCTATTTAATACATTTGATAAATAATTCAATACAAGAAAAAGCCAAAGATACAAGTAGAAATCATTATGGCAACAATCTGTATATCACAATATGTAACATCATTACACTCCTCTGTACAATACGTATATCTTTAAAACAGTGCAGAAACGACATTTATAACAAGAGTAGCTATTTAAATTACAGTAGGAAGTTATCACAACGGTAACTCATAATGCTACCACCTACAACACAAACAGGTAATAGCTGCTTGCTTGAACGCCAAACTTCACATCTAACTTTCTATATACAACTTTTTAATATTAAAACAAGAAAAAAAACCATTTTTTATACTGCAGTAGTCATAAAATAACACTTTTCATGCTTCATTTCAATCTTCGTTTTGAAACACTATATTACTTCTATATTATATGTATAATGTCCCAAAAAGTTTATATCTTTTTCTACATCATTTACCTGTAGGTTTTCTGACCTTCAATGGAATAATTTTTGATTTCCAACATGATATAAAATTTTAAAAATTAAATAAAAGCTAACAGGAATACAAATAAATTGTTTTTCATTTTCATTTGAAATTCGTTTCACTTTATGATAAAATTCAGGTTTAGATCGTCATGCACAACCCAACTGTCTTCATTGACTTCTCGTGCATTTTGATTAGACTTAAGTTTTTTAAACAAAAAATAACGCTTTTAAACTTTAATGGAAACAACAGTCAAGCAGAAAGACAAGCGAAAGGAGGAAATAGTTTTATAATAAAGCTTTTTTTTTTTTCTTTTTTGGCTGCGGCACATGCACATTAGATACAAGGTAGAACCTGCATATAAGAAGAGATCGTAATAACAAGGTTCTGTCACCAGTTGTCATGGAAAGAAGTATTTGGCGGTCATAGAAACCAAAGATGAACGTCATTTCAGGTAATGGAGTAGAAGTGCTGAAGAAAATCGTCTGGCAGGTCGTAAAAGACCTGACTTATATGAAAAGCTTTTCGTATCATCAAGAGGTCTTCCAGAGTTACAGGATCTCCTTTGTGACACCAAGCCATCAATGAACTGCTGGGAACCTGGAACAGGAGTCTTTGGACTTCTGGCACCGAGTACTTCAAGTGTGCGGCCCACATGGGAAACATCACTGGTTGCATCAAGCTGTATTCTTTCACTAAACTCATCATCTTGTCAATGTGTTCTCTGGTTAGCCTGAATAAAAAATATACTTTTAACTTTAAAAAAAATGCACTTCTTCCCAAACCTGCTGCGTTCGTTTTTGTTGAGTTTTTTTAAGTTAATATTGAAAGTGAATAATATTTCGGGAATCACAAAACTGTTTGTGTACATATTTCTAAACATCATAAATTCCAGATTGTGAAATGTGTAACAGAGGGGCTATATTAGTTTTATTTATTTATTTTGAAAGTAAGAAAAACATGAAAGTCGATCTTTTGAAGTCATTATGATTAAAATTTATACGATTTTTAAAAGTTTGCCAGTTGGTGGGCTCATTCTCACCCTCATGTAAAAGTTGGTAATTATTCTGTTCCATTAACTTAACATTCCTTGCTAACAAATTTTCTCATTTATATGTCCGAAACGTTGTTTAATAAAATTAATTATTTTTAGGAACAGTTAAACTAATTTTTATTATTCACAATGGAGCATCTTAAGATGTTATTCAGGTATGAATAATTCTAAAATAATGTGTCTGGTCTTAGCTACTTAAGAAACAACAGGAATCATCAGTAGCTTCAGCACTTCAAATTCTTTTAGGCAGGATTAGAGTAAATTAATCTACCATACTTTTTTTCAACTTTTATTACTATCTTTCTGTGCACCAACAATAAGTTCGGGGCGTGCGTGTACCCGATTCGATTTGATTACTTGTCAGGATCTCTACGCCCTCAATCTGAAATTAGTTTAGCTAGGATTAGAATAAGTTAATCTGTGAGACCTTGGGCGTGGTAAACTATATCAATCAAAAGGGTTTGGCCTCTTGAATCTAAACTCAAGTTGATCAAGACATGATAGAGCTGTGAATTAAAAGTTTATACTTGACAAAAAATGTCTATCAACCGCTATGCCACAGCTTATTAGTGTTATTAAAATACTTTGTGCTGATGTTTAGATTTATAAAATTAACTAATAAAAGTAACTTATGCAAAAACTTTGTAAGATTAAAAATAGAGAGGAAGCTTGTTGAGTAAAAAAAGAAAACGTAAAATTTTTTATCGTATATTATATAATATAAATAATAAACCCGATTATGGAAAGAGATCAAAACTTTTAAACCTTTGTGTTTCTTTTGTTTGTAAACACATTGTAAACGCTTAACACCGAAGTCGCACTGTTTAGCTCTAACTCTCACATCATCAAACTACAAACATCTAATAAAGGTTATACAGGTATAAAATACGTTTGAAAAGGATGCTTATATTGTTATAGTGGAGACACTTATCTTAAAACGAAATAAAAAAATCCAATAAGGAAATAAACGTTAGGATGGTTAATATCAATCATTCAAAAACAATGTGAAAAGGTAGTAGGAATGGCACTTCCATCATCTCTACAATATATGCTGGTACAGACACATAGTGTAATAGAACGTTAACAGACATAAACAGGATAAATTAAACTAACTTGTGATTTAAAAGTTATATACATTGCTATAAGAGTCATCCCTATATTTACTTCCTTTTCTGAAAAGTTTTTTCCTTTATTTATTTGCATATTATTGTTTTTTAACGCAATGTTTCAATAGACGTAGGAAGGTTATATTTACAACCAAGTTCTAAGTGCAATGAGGTTCCAACTGCAATATTTATTATTTATCTATTACTGGTTGAAAATGCCTATTTCACCCTGCACTTAAATTTTTTTTAAAGAACAACTAAATTTTGTAAGAAAGCTGTTTTCAAGGGGTAATGATAACGTTGTTTACACTAGAATTATGATTTTTTAAAAATTACTGTTAGTTACTAATAACACAAAACTAGATACTTCGTTTGAAACTATGATACCTCAGTGAAATTAGATGACGCCATTGTTTTGGTTTTCGGTTATCATATAATAAACTAGAAGGAGAAAGATATTTAAACATTGTTATACTTACGGACATTCCTAGAACTTGTAACTCAGTCATTAAATAGATATTGTTATAAAAAGAAACATTGCGTATTGTTGTAGATTTTTGATGAGCTATTGAGTTGATATTTAAAATACCATTTCGATTAGCAATCCGAACCAACTCATGTAGGCAGTGCTGCTGCCTGCCTGATTTAACATTTTTACATACTATACATTTTTCTGACGAAGTATTAACAACACATTTTGGTTTGAAATAGTCACATGCCCTCAGACCCTCATAGCATTAGCATGCTTTGCATGTCGAGTGTACTTCGTATAACGTCTATCGACGTTTACTTTTTCAAATTAGAACCACTTTTTCAAACATTCTAGGTCCGAGCCAGGATATATATATACACACACATTTACTTTTTAACTAGCTCCCTATAATTTATACAATTATAACTGGTCACTCAAAATTCCTGTGCTACTCTTGATTTTGCTAAAGTTTTCGAGAACATATAAATCTCTAAATAACTTGTATTATCCATTCTAGGTACCAAAAATGACCAGGGATATTTAAATTTATGTCCTGAACTGGCACCAAATCTATTTTTCCAGCAACTTTTATAAACACTATTGCAATGCGACTTACACATAAATTAACATTCTAACAGCAGCTATTTCAACGTGCTTGGTATTTGTTTCAATTACTTGTTAAAAATAATAATCAGAACTTTATTCCTAACAGGGAAATGGCTCACCCTAATCTGATGCACCCTCCAGGCATGACCTCAACGACTTCACTACACGTTGTCCAACCTATAGATATGATAGAGCGAGGAAAACGGGTTCTGCATAAAGTTAAAAAAGTCCAAGCGTCCACCGGCGAAGTGATGGGGTTATTAGGGCCTGGTAGAATATCGGCATTTAGTATCAAAGGACCCCGAATCTAGAACCAGAAAAACAGTTTATTCTGGTTACTGATTACAAAAGACTATAGCAACATTTTACTGTGGATTTTCCCTTACATTTTTATCCTAGTATATTTCCTGTGTTCATACGACCAGTAGCAATAACGAAAACAGTTAATTTCTTTTTACTTGCTACAAGTTATTATGAAATATGTGATTATTGTTTAGTTATGACATTCCAGCGTGAAAAAAAAAGAATAAACTTGTTTCACTAAGTTTAAAAGTATGCATGCCCTTTATAAGAAATTTTAATATATAAATATTCAAAAATGTTTTATGTAACTATTGTTAAAGCTTAACAACATACAACTGACCTCAACTTTTGCAGTAAAGAGAAAGAACGTCACTCGGGGCTTCATAATAAATGAACTACATATACTTATGTGCATAATGAACGAAACAACAAGTTAGAGATTTTTATGATAAATATTAATAACCACCGAGACAACATATCAACAATAAAACAAAAGGTAACAGTACAAAATGATCTTGCAATCTACGCTTCCTTTTTGGGCTTGCTTATTAAAGGATCTGGTTGTTCAGTAACAACTAAACTTTCCGACCAAGTATTTTTTAACACAATGTCTTACTTTGATGGAAGAAACAACAACAAACTATTGTTTTTGTTCTTTGTTATTAAGCACAAAAAAGCTATCTATGTTCTACCCACAATTGGTCTCGAAACCCGGTTTTTAGCAGTATAAGTTCGCAGACATTATCGCTTGATGGAACAGTTTATATGAATTGCTAAGTGAACAGAATAGAACGGCCCACTAATATAATTAAGCAGAAGACATTAAGTAAGAACCTAAGAACTTTAAAACAAGACAAAAAGCTCCAGTTTCTCATTTTCTCAGCTTTACTGAAAAACCAAAATTTAAATAGAATATTCTAAGCATAGGCATTATTCTCTCCTTTTTTCCTGTATTCTATTTTTGTAAAAATGGAAGGGATAAAAGAAATATATATTAGAACGGTGCAAGATATTTTACAGTAATATACAGAATTACAATGTATAAAATGTTGGTACTGATACGAGTGAAAACAAAAGATAATAAACATTTTCATGTTTGCAAGTTGCCAAAAGATTCAGAAACTCCCCAAGCTATTATATTAAATTGTTATGTTGCAACATGAAGTGTTAACCAAACTTTCTAAGAGCAATGTTTCATATTAATCTTGAAACTACTCTTTCATCAGCTTCCTCGTTTATTCTGATGAACATGATGACGCATTCTCCAACATAGAAATTTCGGTTATAAAAGAAAGTCAGATCAATTTAAGGCCACACGTCTCAGCAAATTTACTACAGACACTACACTTTACGCGAACGTTGGCTTTCAAGATCATACACACCAGGTTCATGGATAGTAGTTAGGTGATTTTACGACTTTATTGACAATAGTGTTTGTAATTAAGCACAAAGCTACACGATGACGAGAAACTCTAGCAGTAAAAGTGTATTCTCAAGATAGCTGGTACTTTAAATATAGTTTTAATACCCATACCAGCCGTCGTGAGAATACAAAGTTACACAGTGGACTATCTGTGCTCTGCCCACCACGAGTAACAAAATCCGGTGTCTAGTAGTTTAAGTTCGCAGACATACCGTTTCGCCACTGGGGGGCCGGCTTTGTTAGAGGAGGAGGCGTAAATGCGATTGTTGACGCATTATCTGTGACTTAACGTATCCACAGTTTCCTCGGCTCTCTGACGATTTTGTACGGAATTGCAATTTCATAATTTGTGTCAGTATGTTTTTATTATACTTAAACTTCGTCGATTTACTATATCTTGCGTAAAGTTTCAATTTCCCATTATCTCGTAATCATCTACTGAACATTTTATTGTTCTTTGTGTGGTTTCACATCTGCATGTGAGCGTGCTAATCATCTTTTGTCTGTGCTGTCTCATGATGTTACAGATGGTTTTGTTTATAGTCGTGTTTGTTCCAGGTTATGCATCTTATACCCATTTTGCTATAGAGATATCCTTTCTCCGGATTGGCTTTGACATATCCTCCAGTCATAAGTGTATTTGTGGCGGCATTGCACCAATTTATTAATAAACAGTTGAAGAAAACTCAAGGACGAAACAAAAGTTTTATCAAATACATTAAAAACATATAAAACAAGAACAATACGGAATTGATCGTTAGTTGTGCTAGAAACGTCGGTTCTAAGAAACAAGTAAAAGGACAAAATAATAGGCAATAAATGTACTAGGCCTTTTAACTAGGAATTAATGACTAAATGTGTTGTACGAAAAGACATTAAATATCAACATAGCGACCGAGAATAATAGAATAAACATATTCGCATTAAAAATAAACAAAAGCATTTGATACCTAACACGTATTAAAAGATAAAATTAATTTGCATTCTATGAAACAAAGGCGATATATAGGAAGTTTTGCTGTCTCAAGTGTATACAGCTTCCAAAATAACAGCGCTAACAAAACTGATATAGTTTCAATATTCTTGGAATTTATTTTTAAATTAAATAACGCTCTAAGGAATACCAAACTATTTTCTAATATTTCAATAAACGACATTTTTTTAAATTGACTAAGCGAATCATAACGACACATCTGTTGATGTCATTAAATTAGATTTCATATGTCAGCTTCAGAAGCATAGCGCTCACCCCCTAATTATTTGTTAACTGACAGGAGTTTTTATTTTAAGACTTTTGTGTAAAGATTATATCTTTGCTTGTTTTTACTTTAGCTTAAAACGTTTGAAAATTCGTTGAACGAACAAAAGTTTATATTAATAAATTTTAACTTATAGTTTTTATGTATTCCTGTAATGGTGATAATACCGCGTGTAAAACTACTATCATATTTATTTATCTCTTAAGACTGTTTTAATTTAATGTGACAGGGTAACATTGCAAGAAATGCACATGGACCTGCCAAAAGTTACACTTCTTCGCTTGATTCAGTCAATGTATCTTTCAAATAAGTATTCAATTCTGATTTTTTTAAAACAAATGTTATGTAGATCCTGAGATGTTACACAATTAGAGTACTTCAGGACAAGCTGTGAAACAACTCTGTTATTTCTGGAAAGGCTATAAAACAACAGTTATTTCTGGAGAGGCCGTAAAAGAAGTATATTGTTTTTGGAGAGGGTGTAAAACAACTCTGTTATTTCTGACATTAAGTTAAATGTGTCGAGCTCACGCATGAGAAATTGTCAGGTGAGAAACTGTCGTTGTCTCACGTTTTTTCTTCTTCTTTTCCTTTATTTTCGTTGTTAATCCAGTCAAAGTGACATTTCCGGTTAAAACAATAACTTGCACTTGTCATACTAACTCAAACTAAGCTGTTTCCACACCCATAATTCCTCACATGAAACTTCTTAAAGTTCAGGTGGAGATCAGTAGAGTTGGATTTAATGTAAAGGTATAATTGCCGCTCAAAATGAAGTAATTTTTTGCATTGGTTGAATAACTAGGAGATGTTTATGGAATAATGGTTCATTAATATATATGACATACATGTGTGTAAAAGGTGTTTCAGTTTTCAATATTATTACTATTGTTTTACTTTTTCCATTTCAACAAAATAACTTAATAAGTTTCATTAAACCCATATTGGGTTACATGGGTAGTCTTTCAAGTTTATCATGTCACACGTATCGTTACGAGAACTATTTGTGGCTGAAACTACAGTGTAGCAGTACCAGTTTATTTTGTTTCAAAGAAAATATATACAATAAAGAAAACATTAGAACTCTTGTTTCTTCTCTCCGCCTTTCTGTGTTTAACACAGTTTTAAAGTAAACTTTTTGCTGTAATGAAATATTCACGCAAAGAAATATTTAAATCCTGCTCTATTGTCTTTTTAAATGTTTACAATTTAATCAGTGTACACAAAGGATCTTGCTTGTATTTAAGACCTTATAATATAATATTGGCGGACCAGTGATTTCAAACTTTTGTTGATTTCACCTTCAGTTTACTGACTCAGCGCTAACTAGAAGGTAATTTAGTTACACAGCCAAAAGAGTTCACCCACCAACAGCTCATGTTTGGATGGCTGATCAAGTTAGTTATTCTTCATCACAGTCAATTTCCGTCTAAAGCCAATGTTACAAACACATACAGATATCACCGAAAATACACATTAAAACTGTCAAACTGAGCTCTTTATCAAAACGTAACATTTTTTAAATCTACATCGTTAAATACAAATTACTTTGTCCTCGTGGTGTGATGAAAAACGATACAAACTCAAAGTTATGAAAATAAATCAACAACAGAGCACGCGCGAAAGGAACTTACGTTGTAAAAACGATTTATGGATTGATGTATTAAGCCCAATATATTATCGTTTTCAGAAATTAATTACACTGGCTGCTTTTCGCGAGTGAAACTAAAATACAAACGGTCAAGTAGGCACATAAAAGTCCACCAGACATTATTGTTGGATATGAAACAATTAATTCTAATAGATATCAATAAACATGCTCCAAGTTTATATTATACAAAATCATGCACGTAATCACTTTTCATAACATAATATATATACTATACCGAATTATAAAAATGATTACATTTTTATACAGATCTCCCTCCAACAGTATGTGAGGAAACCCAAACAGTATAAAATATTTGGATTAAATTTTATAATGATAATAATTTGCCGTACATAAAAACTAGTAGCGCATTTAGTACACAATCGATCATTTAAAAAATTCTTTGAAGTTACATTCTTAGTTATATATTCTTAGTCTTAACTAAAGCCCAGTATTTAAAGGTTTCTTAATTCCTTTATCGCAGCAATAACATGGAATAGTGAATAAACTAAAAATATTTAGTTGTATTAAATCCGTACTTCGTTTACAATTTTATTTCAGTACGCCTTAAAACGAAGGACCAGATTTTATAATTAAGTTGTCAGGAAGTGTTATATGTTAAGTAACTGTAGCAATCGACAGGAGCCCTAAATAATTAGATTACTGTAACATCAGAAGTATTTGTATCGTAACAGCAGATGGCAGCAGTGTAACTACGGGCGCAGAGTTATTTACTTTACACATAGACTAGAAGGTAAGAGTAAATGAAACGTGTGCAAACATGACCTTTCTTAATGAAACAGACTTAATAACACTACCAGTTGTCAAAACAAGTTATTATATTACATAATAATATAGTATTTTCAACACAATGTTATATAGAAACCTGATATAGCTTATTACTTTTCTTTTTTAACTTTTGTGCTTTTACATACCATCATGTTAAGACAAATTTAGAAAAATCCAATTTCGTATATGTGTGGAAAACAAAGAGAATTATTAGTTCCAGAATACATTTTTAAGAGTTACCAATCGTTTCTGTTCGCCTTGAGAGGGTGAGTACTGTTGAGAAGGTGAGTACTGTTGAGAGGGTGAGTACTGTTGAGAAGGTGAGTACTGTTGAGAAGGTGAGTTCTGTTGAGAAGACCAGTTTAAAGGAAGTAGCTCATTCTTGACTTAAACTGATTTTTTAAAAGTAAAAAATGTCACTCTTTAAAGAGATTAACAACATGTGTAAAATCCGTAACATCCTCAAGCTTGCATCCTAACTAAAGAACTGACAACAAAATGGAGACACCACGACACTTTAAAGGAAAATTTTATATTTGCAAACTTGTCACTATTACGTTTTCCTGTTGAAATGCAGTTTTAATAAACACGTTACTGATCTGGCAAGGTCAATGACCGTTGTAGTTGTTTTTGTGAAGTATGTATCAGTAGTACATATTTAGATAGTGTACAGCAGTTGACGCCATCAACCGACGAATGTCAACAGCCCTTACAAACGTATATGGGTTGAAGCATAACGCATATAACGAGAAGGTAATATCACGATAAACAATAGGAAGGTGATAAAATCAAGCAATACACGAATCACCGGAATAAAAACCAGTTTGCACTTCTTGAAATTTTAGTACACAAGAATCCAGTATCATTCCGCCATATAAAAATAGTATGACATAAAATACAATGGTCAGAAATTAGACAAACTGACACAAAACAAATATTTACGAGAATGTACGACAGTATGGCACAAAATAAGGATTTCGGACTGAGATGACACTAACATAATGAAAGCACTTCTGGAATGGGACTATATGTGTCACAAAATAAATTGTATTGGAGCAAGAAATTTAAAGTAGTGTGACACAAAATTAGTTCCCTCCTGCACAAGACGACAGTGTATAATACAACATGAGCTGTTCCAACTCAAAACAACGTGGCCAAGATATGATGCACAAAATGAGAAAGACAAAACTTGAGTTACTCTACCAAAGCATTGTTTGTTTGTGGAATTTCTCGCAGAGCTATTCAACGACTATCTGCGCTAACCCTCCATAACAAATTAGCGATAGACTAGAGGAAATGCAGATAGTCAATAATACTCTACTATAACTCTGGGGTTACTCCTTTATCAACGAATAGTGGGATCGACTGTAACGATATTAATGCCTCAACGGTGCAAGCATGTTTGGTGACGAGATTCGAATTTGCGACACACATATTACGAGTCGAGTGCACTAACCAACAGCCTATGCTAGCGTATAACATATACTGCTTCAAAACAAGTTGACACACGACAGGAAAATTAGCTATTTCGATACAAAATAAGTCTATAATCAGCTGCGCTGACCAGGACAACATGGGGTTACAATATAAACTACTAGACACAGGAGCAAGCCGTGTACCAAAAAACATAAGTTACTCCACACAGGATACAAGAGGTTAAACTACTCTGATTCAGTACTACATTAGGCAAGAAATACTTGAAGCTACTTTAAACTGAGAACGACTAGGACAGCATAGGTCACTAAAATATGATCTGACACAAAGTGGAAGTATTATATAAAATAAAACTGATTTTTTCACAAGGAGGCCAGGCCTGGCCAAGTGGATAAAGTGCTTGACACGCAATCTGAGGGTCGCGGACTCGAATCCCCGATACACCAAACACGCTTACCATTTCAGCCATGGGGCGTTATAATGTTACGGTCAATCCCAGTGTAAGTCATATTTTGAAAAATAACATAAACAATTATTAATAAACCACTTTTTTGATAAATTTATGATTGATATATAACATTTTTAACAGTTTTTAAAAAGACAGTAACTTTTTTAAAATCTACATATTTAAAGTCAAGATTATTAGTATAAAAGATACGAGTCTGGCCCTATTGTTAGTATGTCCTCTTTGTGGATCTGTTGTTCCGAAACAAACAAACAAACTACTATTCCGAGTCTTGGAGATTTCGACCTGACGAAAATAGCCTAAGAATTAATGATGGGCAATGTTTAATGCCTGCCGTCGTTCTAGTCTATCAGCGACGGTTAGCTTTATGTAGCTTTGCACGAAATTCAGAAGTCAAAATTTGTAGGAAGTATGGATTTTTCAAAGTATTAATATTTAATACTTCATGATCTTACTGTCAGAGTGAAATCACATTTTTGGCAAATGGTGTGAATTCACACTTTTCTGGGAGTAGCTCCTGTATACTAGTGACACATTAGTATGTTTGCGGACTTACAACGCTAGAATTCGAGTTTCGATACCCATGGTAAGCAGAGCACAGACAGCTCATTGCTTAATTCCAAACAAACAAGTCCCTGTATGGGTACTTCACACTCATGTAACTAACAATTTACACCACTTTATTTTAAAATACTATGTGACACAAAACGATATGTTTGCACACAAAACAACGCAACATGATATAATACTGTTTTTACACAGAATGACATCATGACACTAGATGAACTGTTTGAGCTAAGAAAAATTGTACGATATGACACAGAATCAACTACCCCAGCTTAATATGCCAGCATAACACAAGGAACTTACTACGAAGTAGTACAACAGTATGATACACATAACAAATAAACATAGTCGATATACGAAGATAGCATGACATAAATTGCTGTGACAGTATAACAGACTGGTAGAAGAAATGTCATTTTGATACAAGATAAAATGTTTACAAAAAAAAACAGTATGACACAATATGACACAAGATACGTTGCTCTGCAACAATATATCAGTGTTATACAAAAGTTGCTCCAACACAAGATAACAACATGGTACAATATGAACTACTATTACACAGGACAAAATGGAATCACAAACTGTTTTAAGACAGGGAGGCAATATGACACAATAGTAACTGTTTCGACACTGGACAATAATATGACAAAATAAGCTGTTTCTACACAGGACAAAAATGTGAAAAGAATAAGTTCAAAACATCCTGCAACAAAATAAAATAACAATATGACAAACAGTTACTCTGATGAGGATGACATTAAGACACAAGATAAGCTGTTTATACTCAATATGAAAGCATGGTACAGGATAAGCTGCTTCAACACAGGACAATAGAACTGGTAGAGGCCAGGCATAGCCAAGTGGGTCAAGGCGTTCGACTAGTAATTTGAGGGTCGCAGGTTCGAATCCCCGTCGCATCAAACATGTTCGCCCTTGCAGCGTAAGGGCTTTATAATGTGATGGTCAATTCTACTATTCGTTGGTAAAAAAGTAGCCCAAGAGTTGGCGGTGGGCGGTAATGACTAGTTGCTTTCCCTCTAGTCTTACACTTCTAAATTAGCGACGGCTAGCGCAGATAGCCCTTGAGTAGCTTTGCGCGAAATTCAAAACAAATCAAATCAAAAGAACTGGTAAGACTCAGGAAAACAAACACAATAACTTGTCTGAAGAGTGTGTGTTTTGTTATAGAAAAGCTACATCGGGCTATTTGTTCTGTCTACCAAAGGGAATCGAGTCCCTGATTTTAGCGTTGTAAATCCGAAGAGTTGGCGCTGTTCCACCGGGGTACTTGCCTAAAGAAGTTTGAAAAAAAGTGTGTTGAAACGTCGTCTCCACAAACTAACCTTTCGTCAGGTTTAATATTATATATTTATTTTATCAAAACGTAAGGTTCTCTAGCAAAAATTAAAGTTAAACTGGTCTGACAGCGGAAAAGTGAAATAATAGAGCCCTAGCGTGTAACAGGGTAAAGAGCTCTGACACTCAATAACGCGGAATAAATGGATAAAGTACTCCAATAAAGAAAACAGAGTAAGTAGTTCAGGATAATTTGAGTCCACGCAATACAATACGACGTCATAGAATAACAGCATAGTACAGAATAAACTTCTGTGACATAGATCAACATTAGTGATGTCGAGAAAACCCACTTATAGAGAAACGTTGTTCGCTCTTCTACGTAAAATATTTTCTCAACCCAAACCAGCCGTTTTTGCATATATATAGATCAACATTGTTAAACAGGATTAACTGGTCAAGCATAGAATAACGACGCTATAAAGGATAAAATGCTTGAACATAAGAGAACTATATTACATAGTATAAGAAACATAAGACAACGGTGTTATACGTGATAAACTGGTCAAACATAAAACAATGATGTTATATAGAGTAAACTGGCCAAACATAAAACAATGATGTTATATAGAGTAAACTGGCCAAACATAAAACAACGATGCTATAAAGGATAAAATGTGTGAACATAAGGTAACAATGTTGTACAGGATAACTTGATCAAATATACAGGGTGGTCACTAGAAAAGCGGAAAATTTGTCAAACAGCTATTTATTTTTACAAAGAATAACTTTTACAAAGTTATTTAAAGGCATATGTTATATTACACTCATAGATGCTCAAAATG
Organism: Carcinoscorpius rotundicauda; assembly: GCA_011833715.1. Taxonomy (NCBI): domain Eukaryota; kingdom Metazoa; phylum Arthropoda; class Merostomata; order Xiphosura; family Limulidae; genus Carcinoscorpius; species Carcinoscorpius rotundicauda. The sequence continues at coordinate 49,845,530 of CM022399.1, read as the reverse complement.
TCGTCCGTGCATTTCAGAGCAGCGTCTTAACCTAGAAATCCAAGCTCTTGTAGCGTTTTGAAGGGTAGCTTGTGAGATATCTGACCCTCAAATTTTCCGCTTTTCTAGCGACCACCCTGTACAACAACAATTCTACACAAAATAAGTCATTCTTAGATAGATTAGCAGTGTGTAACTTGCTTCGAAAATGACCATAGTTAGTTAAAGTAACGCAATATTACAAAAATGTTATTTTTTTCAAGTAAAAGACGCATGGAAAGGATACTAGCAATAAAAATATAATTGCGTTCTAAACTTCTCGTAAACCAAATGATGAATTTAAAATACATGATAATTCAAACAAGTCTCGAAGGGAAAGTGAAAACGTAAGATAACTGCGGAAATGAGGTACAACTAAAGGTATATTGGGTTTTATTAAAGCATGGTTAAAATAGTGGTTGCTGAATTCTGTAAAGCAGCATTTCCCACGTGTGGTTAGGATGAAGTCAACAGTGCAATAACTTGTTGTTTTGAATTATGCACAAAGCTACACAATGGGCTATCTGTGCTCTGCCCACCACGGGTATCGAAACCCGGATTTTAGCGTGTAAGTCCGCAGACATACCGCTGAGCTACTGGGGGGCAGTGCAATAACACAAAATTAAACATCTTAATATAATTTTCAATTACTAAAATAAGTACTTTCTATAATACATATAGCATTTTTATGCGTATTCATATATTACTTTCGTCACTTAACTCACCTTTCCACTGAGTAAAAAAAAAAAGGGGGCCCCGCAAAAAAAAGCACAAACTTTTTTACAGGGGGCGTGGATGGAAAAAGTTTGGGATACGCTGTTTTAACGAATAGGTGGCAACGAAAACAAAAATAATAAAAAATCATTAAAAGTTGAAAGAACGAAAACCAGAAAACAAAATCATGATTAAAAACTAAAAAAATAAGAAGAAAATTGAAAATGATGTGATAAAAAGTAAAATGTGAAACTTCATAACATATAAGAAAGATAAATAAGAATAAAAAACTAAAGTATTTGGTTTGAATTTCTCGCAAAGATGCACGCAGGCTATCTGCACTTGCCGTTCCTAATTTAGCAGTGTAAGACTGGAAGAAAGACAGCTAGTCATCACCACCCACCGCCAACTCTTTGGCTACTCTTTTACCAACAAATAGTGGGATTGACCTATCTTATAACGCCCCCACGGCTGAAAGGGCAAACATGTTTAGTGTGACTGGGATTCGAACCGGCAACTCTCAAGTTAGAAAGGAATTATGAACACAAGTTGTTAAAACGTGTTTTGGGTCTCATTGCGTTGTTAAAACCCATGTTATCAAGTTCGGTCATGTTATCTTTGAATTTCGTGCATCTTGACGACAGTTCTGCACAATAGTTTCCAATACAAAAGGCTTAATCTTCTGGCTGATGGAGAAACAATACTTCTCTCTGTTTCTGTAGTCTGATCACACAAATATTTATAAGAGCTAGATCTAACGACTACTCTGGTGTGTCTTGGTATGATGTAGCATGATTAATTGTTTCACCCTCTAGCTGCTTGGCTAAAACAGGTGTGTTGGGAGTACTAAACTACTTTGTCACGTGGGTGTTTTTAAACAGGGAGTTTTGTTATTGTCTTTTTTTTTTATAAGCATACTAAAGGTGGGGTAAAACTTATTACAGATCTTTTTTTCTGAATGGTCCCGGATACCCCAAGTTGATTCCCATTCCTTTGTTTTTCACGTGAGAAAGAGCTGTTACACACCTTCTCTCAAGACGTCCTAAATTCGTTGGCATCAGACTAACTAAACAAAAACAAGATAGATAAACTATAACGGAGGAAGGAATACTACACAGACGATGATGAAACATGGAAAATTAGTGAAAAGACGAAAAAATAAAGAAGGAAAGAAGGGAAAAGGCAATGAAAAGAGAATTGTTTTGAATTATTTGGAATTAAGCACAAAGCTACTCAATGGGTTATTTGTGCTCTACCTACAACGGGTACCAGATCGCAGTTTCTAACATTGTGTGTTCGCAGACATACCGCTGTGCCACTGGGGGCACGAAAAAAGAAACCCTATGTGTTTGTTTTTATAGCAGAGCCACGTTTGGTTACCTGTTGTTTCCACCGAGGGGAATCGAAACTACTTTTTAAGTTGTAAATCCGAAGACTTACAGCTGTCTCAGCGGTGAACGAAAAACAAAGTAACTACGTAAGTTCGATAGCTAAGAGCAGATCAAACACACAGTAGAAGCAAATATAAGTGATGTAAGAACGATAGATAAACGTGAAACAACTAGTCAAAAGATTAACTCTAACCTAGTTCTCTACTTTATAATAAGATCACTGTACCTACCTGTTCAGCAACACGTGCTAAAACTCTGCAAGCCGGTTCAACTACCTCTGTGGTTTTGAAGTCCAGTTTTAGTCCCTTGTTGTGGGGAATTGCCTCGTGCAGCCACTCCTCCAGAGTAATATCACTCGTCGCAGCAGGATGAAGGCCCATGATGGGTACAGGGAAGCGACTATTGGTCGACATGCTGATATTGGCTTCCAGCACCATAACTTGGGCTGCGGATGATAAGATAATTAGTGACCACTTGATAGTGACCCAGATTTCTGAGCATGTTCTTACATATAAATATAATTTTGAAATAAAAATTACTCAAAGACTATATCAAACTCGAGGCAGAAGATATCCTTTGTGTGATGACGAGAAACACACTTGTATAGAAAAAATATGTAAAAACGGCTGGTATGGGTAGAGAAAGCTCTATGTAGAAGAGCGAACAACGACGGTCGAAACGTTGTTCGCTCCTCTACATAGAGCTTTTTCTACTCATACTAGCCATTTTAAAATATATATCATTCGTGTGGTACAGAAGTTACAGGGTTGTGAAAAGAAGAGTTACATGTAACTAGAAATGAAACAGCAAGCAAGATCAAAGATCTCCCGATCCAGATACCACACTGTCACACTGTTATCTAATCACGTGAAAGTGTGCGTGCTATCCCATGCTGCTCGTTAGTTAACGCTTTAGTAAAGCAATAATGAACCGACTTCAGTTGTTTATCACGCATCCAAGAAAGATCACAAACCTGATCAACAAGAGAAGAAAGAATACACAGGAAGATAAAAATTACCTCTGCTAAAGAGAGAACTAAACTATTCGTACATAGTTTGGGGAGTAGAGTTTTTGTACACTTAAGTAATATTTATATACATTTAACTCATCGTTGATTTTAAAGGTAAAGAACTTTTGAAGCTCCACATGCTGGGTTTAATATAAATCTTTAGACTTACATTTAAGTAATATTACTCCACACTGTTGGTAGTTGATCATTTGTTTAACTGATTTTGATTTGGGTCATATTACTTCACAGTGTTGTCAGTTTATCTTCTGTTTAATTTATTCTGATTTGGGTCATATTACTTCACAGTGTTGGCAGTTTATAATTTCTTTAATTGATTTTGATTTGGGTCATGCTGCTTCACAGTGTTGGCAGTCGATAATTTGTTTAATGAATGTTTTTTTGCGAGGAGGTATGCATACAAAAACAATAAAATAATGAAACTTCTAAGGAAGGAATATTAAGAGAAGTTTGTGTAACTGAGTAAATAGTATAGTTACCCATTTAATGTCTTTCAACTTATAGAACATTTATAAAAGCAGAACTTGAGACAGTTTGTGGATGTTTTATCCCAGAAACTTCAATTCTGCTCCTACTACAAGTGTGCGTATTTCATAGTTTCATTCGTAACTAGAAGTAACAACTGAAACATTTCTGTCACTTTAACCATAAAGCCTCAGCAACTGTGAATCAGTACTGTGTATAGAACACTAACAAATTTTAATCACAAAACATTTATACAGTTCTTTTTAGATTAAGTGAAGCCTGTCAGTGTTAATTAGTGTACACTAATCCGTGGTTCAACTAAAAGAACAAAATTCTGTCACCATATACTAATGCATTATAGGTAACTCTAACAAACGTTAACTAAAAACATCTGCCACTACGGATGACTTCACTTTAAGCAATTGACAAACGTTAACCAAACATATGTGCCACTACGGATGGTTTCACTTTAGGCAAAACCGTCTACATTCAAGCAAAATACTTGTACATACCTTTCAGATTAGTTGAGTTTGTCAGAAGTGCTTCAGTTGAATAATACATAAGTGCGCTCTAAGTAAACTTTAAGATTAGCAACAAGCTAATTGAATGACTTTGTTGTCAATGGATTTCTCAGACACGCTTAGAAATTATTACATTTTCATAGACGGCACTGTTTCTGTCTATGAAAATCTGATAATAACAATGGTACATTTTAAAGCAGTTTGAATTATAGCACGTTTCAGTAGCCATTAATTTAAGAAGAACAACGAGACAGGCTGATTGCGATAACAAAATCAACAACTTTACAATAATATGTAATTGTTTAAAATAAATACTCAAAAATATATTGTTTTCAAGTTATTATGATAGAAAAGGCCCAGCATGGACAGGTGGTTAAGGCACTCGACTGGTAATCCGAGGGTCGTGGATTCGAATCCCAGTCACACCAAACATGCTCACCCTCTCAGTCATGGGGACGTTCTAATGTTCGGTCAATCCCATTATTCGTTAGAAAAGAGTAGCCCAAGAGTTGGCAGTGGGTGGTGCTTACGAGCTGTCTTCACTGTAGTCTTACACCGCTAAAGCTCGGGTAGCTTTGCGCGAAATTCAAATGAAAATAGATGAAATCATTAAAAAGAAACTTTAAAATAACTTATTTCTAGGGTTCTCAGGACCGAGTTTTTAGATTTTTCATTAATTATTCATAAAACGTATTTTACTTAATAGAATAAAGGTATCACAGTTTAGAGAAAAAAATTACACTTTGCAAAATTATATTGTATCCTTTTTCTGAAACACAAACATTTGATGCAAAAGATAACATTGTGTGATATAAAAAAGTAAGGAAAAAACCGGAATTCTTTCTCTTGGTGGAATTATTATTGAGTTGTAATTATAATTAACCAACATATGATAAATATATATTTATAAATTAATTCTGTTATCCTTCCTTTCGTCCCCTCTTCGCCCTGGGGCTAAATAATCACGGAAAACCACATGTATGTAAATTATTAATTTATTCAGTGGAAGCACATACACAATTCTTTAACTATACAGAAAAACAAAATTATTTATAAACACACTGCAGAAAAAAGCAAACAATAATTCTTTCAAACCAATGCACAGAAATACACATCAGAGTTATCTTAAATCAATACACGGCCAGGTGGGTTAAGGCGTGCGACTAGTAATCTTGTATTGTATCTTTATTAAAAAGTGAATTTTGTTTTTCATATCGTTCAAGTCATTTCTTGTAAATAAATTCCTAATTGCCATTACCTTGTTAATTATTTAAACGCTAGCTTACACATGTTCAGGCTCAGCATAGCCAGATGGATAAGGCACTCGTCTCATAATCTGAGGGTCGCAGGTTCACATCCCCGTCGCACCAAACATGCTCGCCTTTTCAGCCGTGAAAGCGTGGTAATGTGACGGTCAATCCCACTATTCGATGGTAAAAGAGTAACTCAAGAGTTGGCGGTGGGTGGTGGTGACTAGCTGCCTTCCCTATAGTCTTACACTGCTAAATTAGGGACGGCTAGCGCAGATAGCCCTTCAATAGCTTTGCGCGAAATTCAAAAACAAACAAAAATCAATACACAGAAACATATTTAGTATAATGGTAAATTAATATACAAAAATCACACCCGGAATTATCTTAAATTAGTACAGAGAAACACATCTAGAATGATCTTAAATCATAACACAAACACTCACACAGAATTGTTTAAACCATCACAAGGTAACAAGTACAGAATTAACACACTGCAAAGAAACACAGAATTGTCTAAATCATTACGCAGACACACACATAAATATATTTAAATTACTGACACAAACACACACTGATTCGTTCAAACATACTGAATTGTATAAATCATCACAGAAAAACACGTACGGGTCTATTTAAAAAAAAGATTTGATTCGGGCTAGTTTTGAATTTCGCACAAAACTACTGGATGAAAAACATATTTATGTTTAGAAATGGCTGAATCATGAAACATAAATACAAACAGAACTGTTCAAATTAAGCTAAATTACCTATAGAATTTATTAAAATCATAACAGAGAAACACACAGCTATTTATCTCACTGCGCAAACACACATACAAAATTATTTAAAATAACGATACAGAAACACATTCAGAATTGTTCAAAATCATAATACAGAAATACCTAAAAATTGTTTAAAATTGTAATACAGAAACACGTAAAGAATCTTTTAACTAATAGTACAGATCCACACCTAAAATTAGTTAAATCATTACGTAAAAACATGTGTATAATAATTCAATTTCGTAACGCAGAAACATACAGAACTGTTGAAATCACTACGTGGAAACATATAGGAAAAGTTGAGATAATTTAAATGCAAACATGGTTAAAAATTATCACGTATGCAGAATTATTTATAATTAATAATTAGGAAAATACAGTGTGTGTTTTTCAACCATTAGGCAGAAATTTACAAAGAATTGTTTAAATTGTAGCACAAAAACAAATAAACTATAGTTTAATTATGTAATAAAAAACAATTGTTTAACTCAATATATAAAAACGCAATGAGAATTCTTTATATCATTACGCAGAGACACACATAGAAATATTTAATTGACTGCACAGAAATACATACAAAACTGTTTAACTCACTGCAAAAAAAAGTCAAATATAAAATTACCAAAATACAAGAAACACGCACAATGGTTTAAAACAATAACACAGTAACACGTAAAAAAATGTTTGAAATCAATAACAGAAACAAACACAGAATTGTTTAAAACCATTCAACAAATGCATCAAAATGTTAAAAAAGCAATACGCAGAAATACATACGAAACTGTTTCGATCAATACGCAGTATTGCATACAGAATTTTACTTATTACACGGAAACACGTGCGCCATTGTGTACAATTATATCATTGTGTAAAATTATGTTAAAGAAACAAATAAGCTTTGTCGTAAACCATATCAAATAAACACGTACAAACAGTTTAAAATTATATTAAAAAAACAAGCAGGGAATTGTTCATTACACAATAAGTATCATGTGCCAAACTGTTAAACTGATTACTCAAAAACACAAACATAATTATTTAAAATTATGACTCATAAACACGTATTGAATTTATTAGTTCACCTCCTAGAAAGAAATATAACTTTTAAAATCTTGACACAGAAACACGTAAAGAATCGTTTAAAAGCATACTGCAAATATACACAAACATACAGATTTTTTAAACTTAAATCATTGCGCAGAAACACTGAGAAATATTTAAATGGTTATGCACAAACTCATACATGTTCAAATAATAACAGAGAAATATATACAGAATAATTTAATGTTTTTTGCAGAAATACTCAGAGAACTGTTTAAAATCAATGCAGAGAAATGTATGTTCTGTACCTACAGAACATTTAAAATTATTATTCTTAAACATGTTCAGGATCATATGTACAGAACTGTTTGTACTAAAATGTTCAGTTTTAAACAAATGTCTTGACTGTCTTGAAGATCTTTCGATAGCTCTTGAAATAAACATTTTTCTAGTGAAACGAAAATATCTGAAATGTGTTTGTAGTTGGTATTTTCTGGGTGTATTTCGCAAGTTACTTTTGTACTCGTTGTTGCTTCTGATTATGAGAATCTGGTATCATCTCAGTAAAAAATACCCAAAAAGCATAGATGCTGAGTATGTTATCATGCCAGTAAAGAAATCATACATACTAAGTATGGTATCATGTCAGTAAAAAACGCACAAAAAACATACATACTGAGTATGGTATAATGTCAGTAATAAACCATACATTTAAGAAAAACATACCAATGCATGGATCTCTAGATATAGCGAGGACTTTCTAAGAACATTTTAAAGCTATATTTTTGTATTATAAATACTTCTACTTGGGGAACAGGTACCAAATCCTTACAAAGTATTCTTCGTTTATGGCATTATGACCAATGTCATAAGGTTATCCCTTGTATTTGTGTCTTTATAGGGGTGGCAATCGCTACATAAGTAAGTTTTGGGTACTGGAGAATAGGGGTAGTGGAGCATATCTGGGTTTGTACCCTGTCGTTAAACGTTCTAGGATTACATCTGCAAATCAACAAGTTGGCCTTGAATGCTTTATCCAACTCTGTTTCAGGGATCAAACCTCACAGGACGATTAGAAAACAGAAACAGAAATATATACACATGGCAATGTTGGATTAGTTACGCGCCGTGCTTTGAAAATGCGGTTTGCGGTTTTTTCCTGTGCTGAAAAAGATATGAATAATTATAAACAACCGTAACAACTCCAACGTTGTCAATCGTAATGTTCAACGCATTTATCAGAAAATAATAATAATATGCACATGATATTACAAAAATATAATTAAAAAAGTAACCAAATTTCTTGATTCAATAAATTAATGAGAAATTCTTTAAAGATGTGATATCAAGACAATTATGGTAAAAATGATGTTTATTATATTGTTATCATTCTGTATAAATCCTTGCGAAGGGTACTTGGTAAAGTTAGGCTTTAAAAAAGATGGCCTGGTATGGCCGAGCGCGTTAAGGCGTGCACTCGTAATCCGAGGGATTGCGGGTTCGCGCCCGCGTGGGGCTAAACATGCTCGCCCTCCCAGCCGTGGGGGTGTATAATGTGACGGTCAATCCCACTATTCGTTGGTAAAAGAGTAGCCTCAGAGTTGGCGGTGGGTGGTGATGACTAGCTGCCTTCCCTCTAGTCTTACACTGCTAAATTAGGGACGGCTAACACAGATAGCCCTCGAGAAGCTTTGTGCGAAATTCCAAAACAAACAAACAAAGCTTTAAAAGGGACCACTGACCGCCCTCTGCTACTAATTTCAGGGAGACAGACAGATATTCAAAAAATTTTCCAATACTAGTAGTGGAGTTCGTTTTTCTTGTTACTACTCAACATTTTCATTCTGTTACTATACTAATAATAACGATATTGCTATTGTGAAATTTTTAACACAATTTTTCAAAAAAATTAGAAAACTTTCGTTACAGGGAACATTTATGAAAGTCTCTGGAATAATTACAGATGATATACCTCAAAATGTTATCGGCTTATCCCTAATTTAACATTATACACAAACTACTGCTTACGTAATATAATAAACTGAATCAACATTAAGCATACATGTCTAATTGCTTTTACGTTCGATTTCGCAATATTGGTCTCTCGGAAATACGGACATAAAATCCTTTGTCACAACTAGGACTTATAACGCATTGAGACTATGACCATAAGAGCTTTTAACCTTTCGGAACTATGTTCTTTCGGATGATCGGACTGTAATCATTTTGAGTGGTAGCACACGAGATTTTTGTTCGATGAAAGGATACCTCCGACATTAAATGACATTTTCGTTTAGGGTCTGCTGCACATATCTTGTTATCGTCCTTCTTCCTCCGCTGAGACTTCATTTAGGGCACTAAGACGGTAGAAGTGAAATAACTGTCATACTCGAACCTTTCATACAATTGGTTATCCATTTAAAGTCCATCTTTGAACAGTTTACCCGAGTTACTCTACCAAATATAATCGACACAAGTATAATCACTTCGTCACAACAAACCAGTGACAGACAGATACCTGTACTTCATATATCTCTGTGTGTGTATGTCCCTAAATACGTACATTATATTGTCGTTAATAAAGTATACATACACACACCTATATCATAACTTTTTTACACAAAAACAGTGTGTGCATCACGTCGTCGCTTCGGTTTCGAGAACATTCAGACCTAAAGATCTACAAAAACTGAAGACGGCTCATTTTCTTCTAGGTTTCTTCGTTCTTCTAGATGAAAACTGAGAAAGATGTTTCCGTAGACCAGACTGTATATAAACATTCATACATTAACCCTAGCCGTGTAATATATAGCAAAGCTATGTTTTAAATTGACCTCATAAATACAAGTTTTCTTTCACTAAACACGAATATATTAGTGATACTCACACCTGAGAGCACCCGCCAGTCGTTCCTTGCTATTGACAGCATGAGCCCAGGACACGTTCAATCCGTCTCCATTAGTTTCAGGAAAATACTCCAATAAACTAGCCTGCATGGCCTGGAAAAGTGAATATATTTTACTCGGTAGTAACGTTGCTTACGATCTTTATAAACAATTACATGTAATTTCATAATGTGCAAGTTGGGTTACTTTTTACCATATTGATTGAGAAATGGTGAAATGAATACTTTTAGTGCCGAGAGTTACGTGGAAGTAAAAGCTAAAGTATCTATTTATCGATAGTTAATGTAAGAATGAGTATTTTGAACAATGATATTTTTTTCCTGTTTTTATTTATAAAAATAATACATACTTCATACTTTCTTCGACGTACACGTAATTTCTCACGAAGTGGGGGTTTTGAGAGATTTGTTAAATATAAAGGATTGTTGCCTGCTTATGAAACATACACCATTTTGGTGTGATAGATAATTCGGTGTTCATTAACAGAATCTACACACAGGTGTTTGTTAAAGAGCACTGGAGGTTTATTCATGTATGTGATAAACAGGGTAAATAAAACTAGGAACTTAGAGACAACATATACACATACTGACGTATTAAACAAAAACTGAAAATTATAGTCTTAAAATAATGTCTATTCAAAATGTAAGTCAATAACAAAATATAAACATAGAACTATATTAAGGAAAAGTGTTTATGTTTTTATAGAATTTACAAAGTGAGCGATGTTAAAAAGAAATAGGGACTTTTGATAAAATTTACACATTCAATTGTGTAAACACAGAGTTTGTTTGGAAGTTCGCGCAAAGCTACACGAAAGTTATCTGCGAAAACCGTCCCTAATTTAGCAGTGATAAACTACAGGGAAGGCAGCTAGTCATCACCACCTATCACCATTACTTGGTCTACTCTTTTATCAACGAACAGTGGAATTGACCGTAGCATTATAATGTTCTCACGGCTGAAAGGGCGAGCATGTCTGTGCAACAGGGATACTCAACGGTACTTGAGATCTGTTTTATTTGGAATTACACGTGGGGTACCGCTTGATTGACTTGAGGAGGAGAGGTTCGTAATTTTTTAACAAAGGATGAAGAGGTTACTTTGATTCCTTGTGTAACGACAAATCCGTTACATATTTATTTTAACATTATGTTTGCTTCAGTTTAATATATATTTAGAAATGTATGTAACGTATGTTGTTAAATGTGTATTGCAAAAGTCCCTCCTCTTTTCTAAATGTATAGAAGATTCTCGAGCGTAAGAATAAACACTATACGATGTGTGTATCTAAAAGACAAGTGATTATCAGTATATCTCGCCTAATGAGTATAAAAGGTAGTTACGCAATACGCAGGGACACAGTTTAATTATATTGTTGGTTAGCTACAGTCAGTTTATTATAAAGCTCGGTAGCTATATTTGTGACAAACAATTATTAATCAGAGAACTTCGGGTATTTGGACAGGAACGTTTATGGATTTGGAACATTGCAAAACATTCAGCTTCAGTGACTTAACTTTGGACGCTAGCATTTCTACGAAGACATTAAATGTCGCTGTTGGAGAAAAGCCATCTTGTAAATAGTATGAGGAAAGCCAAAATAGAGAGCTAGCTAGTTTATCAACTTAGAATTAATTCGCTCTTCGTGAACCGTCAATAGCATATTTAGTTCCAGATTAAATAGAAGACAGAGTATTGTTTGAAAGTTTGTAAAAAGATTGTAAATAAATCATTATTTGTAATAACTGTTAATAATTACCGTTATTATAAATTGTATTGTTGTTTGTATATTAAAATATATTTGTGTTAAGAAAGAAAATTATGTGTAACAATCTTGTTGGCAAATATCATAAATCTGATACACATTGACATTCAATTAACTTTTAAATGAACATTAAAATTTCCGCCTGTTTAAAATTGTAACATATTAGCACATGTTTCATAATAAATCGGAGATTCGTCCGAGATAAATTATAATACTTGACACCTTGTGCTTCTCTTGGGAGAATTTAGCCCCTGCTTGGTCATAGTATCTGATTGTGGAAATGATTAAACTACCTCAACTCAGTCCAGTTTGTCACACGGTTAATTTTCACATCAGTAGATGATATAACATATGGTTTGAAACAGAAGTAGTGTAGCTCATGGTAAGCTGCTCTCACCCAGCACAAAAAGTGTCGTTTGCAAGTTGTTTTGACACAGTATGGTCTTCTGTGATGTGCTGATTAGGCGCGGAACAACATGATACAGGGTGTACCACTATCGACACAAAATGACAGCATGACACAGAACATGCTAGTTTGGGACGAAACAACAGTGTGAACTAGGACATGCTACCTTAATACAAAATAACAGTGCATCACACTACAAGCTGTTTCGATATGTAACAGCATTTTATCCTTTCGTGCTTAATATGAATATCTAAGTGAAAATCCAAAGCCAAAGCCCAATCTAACCAACCTCAATCACATATTGTTCGAGGAACCTAAACCCTCAAACAGATATTTTCAATGACATTGAAAGTTAAGAAGTTTGTCTTTTTGACAAAACAACCACTTCTAACTTGTTTGCAAAATAACTAAAAGTAATAAGCACTTACAAAGTTCTTCAATAAAAAAAACTAGCTTCAAATTGTTTATAAAATTAAATAAGTTATATTAAACATTTACAAATGTGATATCGATGCAGCTTCAATTTTATGAAACTATCTTGTTTGTTTGTTTTTGAATTTTGCACAAAGCTATTCGAGGGCTATCTGTACTAGCCATCCCTAATTTAGTAGTGTAAGACTAGAAGGAAGGCAGCTAGTCATCACCACACACTTCCAACTCTTGGGCTACTTTTTACCAACGAATAGTGGGATTGACCGTCACATTATAACGCCCCCACGGCTGAAAGAGCGAGCATGTTTGGCGCGACAGGGATGCGAACCCGCGATCCTCAAATTACGAGTCGCACGCCTTAACACGCTTGGCCATGTCGGGCCCAAAACTATCTTCAATGTTAGACTGCTTTCTATCTACTATCATACGCTTTTGATGATTTTTATGAAGATATACAACACATTTTCTAGAACTTGTCAACTGGAAATTTTATACAAGATTTAATCCAATGATTTTTCATAATGTCCGTAACTATTATTCAAATCTAAACAACTAATAACCTTTTGAACTATGCTTCATCGAAAGTTTTAGCGTTGTAAATGTTAACAGGCTAAACAAGAAATACTAGTTTGATTGTTTATTGTATGAGTAACATATCTAATGGCTCTTCCAAAGGAGTCACTTATGGAGGTTGTCGCGTGGTTCTGCAAGTAAATCAGCCTTAAAAAACCGGCTCTTTTTTTTCACAGTCAAAATAACCTTGTTACAGTAGCAGAATGTGGATGAGTGAACTAAATATTTTCAGGGTATGTACCACGCCCAACAAGTGGCTTGTATTTTAACAAGTTGCATATTTTTGCATGACCCCATTATATGAGTTAATTTCTTATATATAATATACATTAAATCGTATACAATATTTTATCAGTAAAAGGCACAAGGTAACAAAAGATTCCCAACAGCATATTTTTACAAAGTAATTTCACAACCGACATGACTCGCTTGATTGAAAAATGTTTTTGCGTGCTGAACTACTGTCATAAAATTCGGAAAAAAAACATACACTGCTAACCAAAATCTTAAGGCCAATGAATATAAAGAAAAAATATGAATTTTGCGTTGTTAGACTTGACCACTTATTTGAGTAGAGCTTCGAAAGATGAAAATAAGAAAAGGGCAAATAAAAATAAACTTTTGAGCATTTAAAAGGGAAAATGTAAACACTATGAAATTAGCTTAAATACTAGCTGGTCAAAAGACCATACCAAAAAGAAGTTCTAAACAGGGTAGGAAATGCACAACACGACTGTCATTGCGAATAACTCCAAACATTCATTTTAACATGGTCGATATAAGCATTTGCAGAATGATGACTGGAATATTATTCCAAGTTATGAAGATAGCTTCACGAAGATCATGCACTGTTTGGAATTTACATCCATTTCTATAGACTTCCCTTGCCATTCACCCCCAAACATTTTAAATGGGGTTCAGTTCGGGCAAACACGCTGAATGGTCCAAAAGAATCACGTTATTTGCCATGAAAAAATATTTCGTCCTGCTGGCATTGTGGATTGCAGCGTTGTCCTGTTCAAAGATCCAGTCATTTCCATACAAGCGAGGGCCTTCAGTCATTAAGGATGCTCTCTCCAACATGCCAATGTAGCCAGCTGCTGTTTGACGCCCCCGTATAACCTGAAGCTCCATTGTTCCATGGAAGGAGAAAGCACTCCAGATCATGATGAAACCTCCTCTACTGTATCGTGTAGAAAATGTCTCCGGTGGGATATACTTATCGTGTCAGTAACGTTGAAAGACATCTGGACCATCCAGATTAAATTATTTCTCGTCAAAGACAAAACTTCCACTTTTCTACGTCCCATGTTTGGCGCTTCTCAGCAAAGTTTATCCGAGCTGTTTCATGGTGTGGAAGGAGGTGTGGCCTTTTAACACGTTTACGGTTTTTCAAGTCTTTTTCTCGAAGATGCCGTCTTATTGTTTTTGAGGTGCATTCTGCCTCCGTAAGGGCCTGAATCTGGTTCGACGATCGGCTGGTATCTTGCTGGACAACTCGTCGAGTCCTCCTGCTCAACGCCGGCGAAATTTTCTTGGGCCGACCACTTGAAATTCTCGTTCCGTATCCCTCAGGGCCTTTTAAGAAATTTGCAACAGCAGTTTTACTACGCCCAATCTCACTAGCGATGGCACGTTGAGAGAGACCTTGCTTTTTTTTTTTGCAGCTCGACAATTCTGTCATGTTCAAACTCTGTGAACTTTTTAGCCTTTGCCATGTTTTCACCCAATATAACACAGATGTCGGTGGGAGATGTTGATAACGCTAGTGTTAGAACACAAATGACTAAATTTCGTTACGTGTTTACCGATTAACGCTTCGTTTTAGTGTGATCTTAAACTTTTGACCAGCTAGTACTTAGGCTAATTTCATAGTGTTCAAATTTTCACTATTAAATGCTAAAAACGTTTTTTTATTTTCATTTTTCAAAGCTCCAATCAAATAAGTGATTGAGTCTAACAACGCAAAATGCATATTTTTCCTTATGTTCATTGGCCTTAAGATTTTGGCCAGCAGTGTATGTTGTTTTTCCGTATTCTATGATAGTAGTTCAGCACGCAAAAACACACTTTTCAATAAAACGAGTCATGTCGGTTGTGAAATTACTTTGTACAGATATGCTGTTGGGAATCTTTTGTTATTTCCATACATCGTTTAAACTCGGTTGAGAAACCTTATTTAAAAAGTGTGACAGAACACTCGACTTACTGAATCTCATTTTAATTATTATACAACGACAGGCATGAGCTCTTTGTATACGACTGATGATTACACGTTATATATTTCGTCACGTCTTTTCGTGATGAAATTAACGATGACTACGTCACGAAGTTGTCCTTTTTGCGAGTGAAAAATGGAGTTTTAGAGTACGGCTCTAGTGAGGACTGGTCGTTGTTGTGACATTTCGGTGCGTTAGCACGACACTTCAGTGCATGAAAGATAGCTTAACAATAGAAGATGAGTGTGTGTGTGTTTTTCTTATAGCAAAGCCACATTGGGCCATCTGCTGAGCCCATCGAGGTATCGAACCCCTGAATTTAGCGGTGTAAATCCGTATACTTGCAGCTGTACTCGTGGGGTGCGTAGAAGATTAAAGTCACTTTAATATGTCTAGCAGTCAGCACTTACTAATATAATGTGTCTTCACACAAGACCAACAGCTTGTGGGGTGAGACATCTAATGAATCGTCATACATGACAAATATCCGCTGAGATTAGTGACATAATGCGTTATCTCACTGGAGAAATAGCCTGTAGTCTAATGTGTTGTCATACAGAATAAAACAATCTGTAGTCTAGTATAGGAAAAACAGGATGTGGTATAATGTGCTGTCATACAAAAAAAGAGTCTGTAGTCTAATGTGCTGTCATATAAAAATTCTTTAGTCTGATGTGCTGTCATATAAAAAAGATTTTGTGGTCTAGTGTGCTGTCATAAGGAAAAACAGGATGTGGTTTCAAGTGTTATCGTGCAGGATAAACAACTTGTGCTTGAAAGATTTTCACAATTTGAACATGGCACTTAATTTTCCAAGGCCAAAACGAATCAAGTTTTAATATATATTTAAAAAAATTATTGGTAGTTAGTAATTGATTTTATAGATTTCTTTTACAGAATCGAAAGCACTATACGAGAAAAATGTGTAGTATTATTAGTTTATGGTAAATAAATGTCACTACCATATTGCACGACACGATGGAACATCATTTTGTCAGTAGATATGACGACAACATACTGCACAACGGAAGTGTGTAACGCTAACTTTACATTGTTAGTATTGTACTACCAAAATAATGTTGTACTATCCAATAAGAGTTTGTAAAATTATCATTTCGTTTTCAGTAAGTAACAATGTAATGTACTATCTAATGAATGTTTCTAACATTATCACTTCATTGTCAATAAATGGCAATTTAATGTTGTATTATCCAATGAAGTTTGTAACATTAGAACTTCATTGTCAGTAAGTGACAATGTTATGTTGTCTTATCTAATTAACGTTCGTAACATTATTACTTCATTGTCAGTAAGTGACAATATAATGTTGTATTATCCAATGAACATTTGAACCATTCACTTCATCGTCAGTATATTTCAAGATAATGTTGTATTTATTTGTATTTGTTTTCTTTTCAATTTTGTGCAAAGCTACACAAGGGCGATCTGTGCTAGCAGTTCATAATTCGGCAGTGTAAGACGAGGTAAGACAGCTAGTCATTACCCCACATCTCCAACTCTTGGGCTACTTTTTAACAACGAATAATGGGATTGACCGTAACATTACAACATCCCCACAGCTGAAAGGGCGAGCATGTTTGGTACGACCGGGATTCGAACCCGCAACCCTCAGATTACGAGTTGAAGCCTTAACTCACCTGATCATGCCAGGCCAGAGATAATGTTGTAACTTCGAAACAAAAGTGAATAATGTTATCACTTCATTACACGTAAAAGCTGGTATAATGATACACTAAGCAGCGAAAGTTTCTAAAATAATCATTTTATTGTCAGTAGATGTAAATATAGCGTTGTACTTCACAACGAGTGAATGCGACACTATCATTCATTATCGGCACATGTTTATATTGAACCTAGTTATACAACAATGATCTATAAAGTTTTTTAATGTTAGGTGTAAAACTGTAGTTTGTAGCTGAAGGATAACTTAATAGTACCTACTCACTTCCTCAAGTAAAGCTTTGTTAATGTTAGGTGTACAACTGGAGCTTGTTACGGAAACATAACCTTATAAATGATCAATGACTAATTTTTACCGCATGTGGATATTTATCATTCTTATGAATTGAATGTTTACATCAGCTTATAAATATTGATATATGCGTTAATTTCACAGCCGAGTAACATGATATAATATCACCGATTTGAATCAAATAGACTCTGTAATAGCTATTACCAGATCTGTTATGAAAGAAAGATTATTTTGCCTACATAATTTTAAACTGGATATAAACAGTGGATAAAATATGCTGGCATTAGGTTTTGGAAAGTTTATAAATAGCTAACGTGAGAGGGCGTTGCTCTTATCTGTTCTTTGAAGCTACGCATACATTATGTACAGTTGACATAAACTGATATATACATTTCTTCACGTGAATATTAAATAAAAGATTTAAAACACCACGTGTTTTAATTCCACTATGAGGTTACAGTAATTTACTAAATGAGGAAATATTTTAAGTTGTTAATTTGTTTACCATTATACTGGGAAATATTCTGGAAAGTGAATTATCAAATGTCTTCAAAGGGCCCGTTCAATAATTTAAATTTTTCAATGAAGCAAATATTGTGAGGAAGATGTTGAAGGTTTTATTACAGTGAAGTAATTGTAATTTTTTATCTTTTAAGCTAAATGTAACAACGTAATATAGCACTTCATTGTCAGTAAGTTACAATGTAATGTTGTACTATATAATGAACGTTTGTAACCTTAGCACTTTATTGTCAGTAAATGGTAATTTAATGTCGTACTATCCAGTGAAAGTTTGTAGCATTATTACTTTATTGTCAGTAAGTGACAATGTAATGTTGTACTATCCAATGAACGTTTGTAGCATTTTACTTCATTGTCAGTAAGTTACAGTGTAATGTTGTATTATCCAATGAACGTTTGTAGCATTAGCATTTCATTGTCAGAATCCTTGAATAAATATACTGTGTATCACATGTAAAACCATTAGATGGAACACATCATCTATTTAACTGTTATTTTTTGTTATGGTTTTAAATATGAATAACTAAAAGGTTTAGTTTCGAGATGCCTAACTTTACAGGGTTTGGGTTTTATAAAAACCTTAGGAATGCCATATCAAATCCGTATTGTTGCTCCTTAAGCATAGTCGATATCTTTTAACAATATTTGATGGAAAGATAAGTACTCGTCCACTCATTAACATTTCATTTATAGAAATACACGAGACCGATCAACGTGTACGAGATTATGCAAATGTTTAATTAGAGTTTACATTTCTGCAACATGTTTGCCAACAGGTTTATGTCTACCTGTTGGACTGAATTTTTTTGTTTTATCTGCAACT
The DNA here is from genome assembly GCA_011833715.1 of Carcinoscorpius rotundicauda. Taxonomy (NCBI): domain Eukaryota; kingdom Metazoa; phylum Arthropoda; class Merostomata; order Xiphosura; family Limulidae; genus Carcinoscorpius; species Carcinoscorpius rotundicauda. The sequence continues at coordinate 49,826,676 of CM022399.1, read as the reverse complement.
CGTTCGACCTGTGACAGAAAGTAGTTTCGTGTCACCTTGGTTGTTGTTGGGTGATAACAGTGGGTTACTTACCACAAAAAATATTGTAATTTCATATTGTCAATCCCATCGTTTTATTTATGGTAGATTTCTAGGTTATGAAAAACGTTTTTAGAACTTAAAACAAACTATCTCACACGCGTCATTTCAAAAAATTTCTGTTTCAAAGACCTAAAGTACTAATGAAACTGGTTAGACAAAACAAACCGATAAATCGATGGAAGAAAAACGAAATCAAATGGAATAAATACTGGTATCCGTAACTGCATATGCATTTCAGTTAAACGATCGAGCACTGTTTTCTCTCTGCTTAACTTTGGTGCCACTTCATACAAAAACACTGTATATCAGAATAACTTTAACCATGTGTATAATGCATAGTGAACACTTAATTAAACATGTTACATGGATCATCAACTTCTGATCAAAGTATGCTACCCACATAAATAGTAACACAGTAATTAATGTACCTAATTTAGTATACTATTCAAAGTAGGAATAAAGCAAGAACTTGTTACGGGTAGAATACTTTGAAGCATAATTTGGGTACTTTCGCTATTGAAGGTGTTTTCGGCTGTAATCCTAATACCTATATGGCCAGGTGGTTAAGGCACTCGACTTGTAACCTGAGGGTTGCGGGTTCGAATCCCTGTCACACCAAACACGCTCGCCCTTTCAGTCGTGGGGGCGTTATAATGTGACGGTCATTCCCACTATTTGTTGGTAAAAGAGTAGCTCAAGAGTTAGCGGTGGGTGGTGATAACTAGGTGCCTTTTCTCTAGTCTTACACCGCTAAATTAGGGACGGCTAGCGCAGATAGCCCTCGTGTAGCTTTGCGCAAAATTCAAAACAATCTAAACCTAATCCATATATTAACATAAAATAAATTGAAAAACATTTCCATTACGGGGAGACGTAAGCACTTTGAAACTTTCTCTAAAGTATCGTGAACTCTCATACAAACACAAATATATATATATGTAAGTACTACACAGTGGTTCTATAAAACATTCAGAAACAAACACAAAAACTGTCAGAAGCAGGAACTAAATCGTCACATAATAACCCTACTACAGCTGAAAGGGTGAGCATGTTTTGTGACGAAATAGTGCCCTACAGATTGCGACCCAGATACTTTAACCAGCAGACATTAGAACAAGACAATATTTATAACAAGGTTGTAAAACGTATAAGTTGGTTTGATACAGTCAAAACTGGAATACAATTATTTAAAAAATGATATTCTATAACGGTTAAATTTCAGCACCTTTAAGTTACGATTAGGTTGCCTAATCCACAAAAGAAAGAAAAATCAAATGTATATAATTTTATATAAATGCCAAAAACCTGTTTTAAGAAACAGTAAATATGTATTTCTTCATTAACCCAAACCAGAATATAAACTGATTTCGGTTACAAGGAATCACGCATGACAGTCATTAGTTTTTAATACGTAAAACCTGTTAAATTTAAGAATAATGTTTAAACAATTCTAAATACCAGAGAACAAGTTAATGACACAAGCCTGCGGATTTAAACCTCATAAAAGTTGTTTTGATTTTAATAACAGATTTTCCATAATTCAGCTACTCTGATTTCCAAAATAATATTCTTTTTTCCTCTGCCAATAAGTATTTTTTTTTATAAATCGGGAAGAAAAACAACTCTAACTTAGATCAAGTTATTATTTTGTTTATCACAGTGAACATTTGTTATAACTATGTTTGGGTTCTGAAACAACGTATAAGACTCTCACGTTGCGACTGTGGTTGTCAATATTTAAGCATAACAAAATGTGATCTGATTTCAGTGAAAATGATTCATTTATGTAAATGTACATATGATGTTCAGCGAAAAATTTCTACGTGATGGAGAAAAGCTGATATAATTTTTGGAATCAGCGCACTGGAATTACTCTAGAATATATAAGAATTTCGACACAGTAAAACCATCACAGGTCTGTGTCATCAAATGGTTTAAAAAACAAAGATTAGATCTTAATTCGTAGTATTTATGTATCGTTGGTTTCCTTCGTGAATGGAAATAAAAAAGCTGATTTATACATTATGGTAGACCTTAATATTGCTGAATCATTGAATAATTATAACTGATCTTATATGAACGTATATGTTTTAAGATGTTAGCTTTCTCTGAAAAATTTAGAAAAATAGGAAATCAGTAATTCTCTTTTTGTAAATGTGTGTAGACAACTTCTCTACAACGTGGCAGTCTATTACGCATGCACAATGTGCTGTTCAACAGCACAAGCTTATTTTTGTAATGTGTATAATAAACTGTTACATTAAGCTACACGTCATGGTGACATATGTAATAATTTGTTTAATGGTATAACCGGTAGCTTCCTAGTAAAATTGATGTAATGATCTGCAAGTTAATTATAAGAACAGTAATGGCATTACATATTGTTTAAATTTTTTACATGTGAGAATATTACAGTGCCATTAGACCAAATTTATTATGTGATATTTACAGCAGACCATCTGAAGACGATGTTACTTATTTCTTTTCTTTCCTCAAAATTTACAATTTGAAAATATATTATCCATGACGTAAAGGCCAATTATATAATTTTTATTCGCGTACCCTTTGCAGCTCTTGTAGTTTCGCTTGTTCAAAACTTATCAGCACAGCTTGGGCCAGCGAATCAAAATACAATATATATTTTTTTTATTTATAGAGTCTTTAAGTCCGTTGAATTAACTAGAGTATATTACACCTTTATTTCACACATTATATTTTACCTTTGCTGAAAATAAATCTAACATTATCATCAAACAGTTGTCTCATTATACCTAACGGTAAATTTGGCGAAATGCAATATTATTCACACACCTAAATTAATTTTGTTTATTAAGTGGTGAGTTAACTGAAGTTAAATAGTCCATAAATGTTATATACAGTAATTTACAGATCACGGTGATATGTGCAAGTCGTTTACTGTTGTAAAAATAGCTCATATATTACGGTCGTGTAGATTAGTCACTTTTTTCCTAATATTTACCTCTTAAATCTTAAACACTTTTACTTTAGGTCCTACATTCTTTTTTAATACGAATTAGGCACGAGCAGAATAGCTGAAGATTAAAAAACAGAAATGATCAGATGTCTTCTATTAGAATATATCGCCCGACCTCATTTTGAAATCATGTCTGTAATTAGATACAATACTTTCACAGTTTTAAATGAAAGAAGCTATACATAACATTTTAAAAGGTTACCGTATCAGTTTTAACCTATATGCAAACGAGCCAAATTAGTATCTCTAGTATTTTATACCAATGTGTATCTGTTTGTCAATCTGTCTATCGAATTTTATTTATTGGGCGTTTTATATCTATCTATTTATCTATGTGTTTGTCTTTATGTTTGTTTGTGTTTCCAACTTCGAGCCATAAATAGTGCGTGAATACATAAACTGTACTTATAATTAATCCATTTCTATTTAATGTAGGTATAAAAAGCTTTTGTTATTATTAACTACTCCTCAATAAACAAGCATTTACTTTTCGTTTCTAATTATATAGATCACAGATATATGTCACAGCAATGTTAAACGTAGACCCAGGAAACATCAATACTAGGACAAAATCTGTCATCTTAGCGAGTCAAAACTTCGACTTCCATTACCTAAAACACACTTACACATATAGCTATAAAAAATAGGGCAAATACATAGCCAGTACCAAGAGCAGTAGCAGGTCCATTGCAGAAGAGTTGAACAAAGCGAGCAGTATACATTTCTGGAGCAACATTTTGTTGTGAAGAAGACAACAGTAGAGAAAAGGGGGAACAAAAATACTCTGGAGTAAAGTTGTGGCTATCAGATGTCACAGTTACTAAAGTTATAGTGTTACACTACAAAAATACCCAAGAGTTAAGTTATGGCTATCTGATGTCCGTCACAATTACTAAAATTATACTGTTATACGACAAAAATACCTAAGAGTGAAGTTGTGGCTATCAGATGTCACAGTTACTAAAGTTATAGTGTTATACCACAAAAATACCCAAGAGTAAAGTTGTGGCTATCAGATGTCACAGTTACTAAAGTTATAGTGTTATACCACAAGAATACCCAAGAGTAAAGTTGTGGCTATCAGATGTCACAGTTACTAAAGTTATACTGTTATACTACAAAAATACCCAAGAGTAAAGTTATGGCTATCAGATGTCACAGTTACTAAAGTTATACTGTTATACTACAAAAATACCTAAGAGTGAAGTTGTGGCTATCAGATGTCACAGTTACTAAAGTTATAGTGTTATACCACAAAAAATACCCAAGAGTAAAGTTGTGGCTATCAGATGTCACAGTTTCTAAAGTTATACTGTTATACTACAAAAATACCCAAGAGTAAAGTTGTGGCTATCTGATGTCTGTCACAGCTACTAAAGTTATACTGTTATACTGCAAAAATACCCAAGAGTAAAGTTGTAGCTATATGATGTCCGTCAATGTCACAGTTACTAAAGTTGGCGGTGGGTGGTGATGACTAGCTGCTTTCCAACTAGTTTTACACTGCTAAGTTAGGGAAAGCTAGCACAGATGGCCCTCGTGTATCTTTGCGCGAAATTCAGAAACAAAAATCCAAATTAATAATCAGACTTGTAATAACTATGACAACAAGCATTTGTAACAATAAGAACAGCAGTGAGCAAGTGACACGAGTTTCAACTTCCAGGTGCAGCTCAGTAAAACAGACGCTGTTTTATAACGTGCTTTATATGTTATATGATCATTATTATTTGAATTTGTATGTGTGTGTGTACGTTTTCTTCTAGCAAAGCCATATCGGGCTATCTGCTGAGCCCACCAAGGGGAATCGAAACCCTGATTTTAGCATCGTAAATCCGTAGACTTATCGTTGTACTAGCGGGGGGTGTTCGAGAGTGCACTACACAGTTAACTAGCTTTAGGTTCGTATGCTATCATTACACGAAACACGACATTGTTCTTAAATATATACCAAAGTTACAGTTGTATGGATCGGTAAAGACCATTTTTCTTAAATATATACTTGAGTTTATAAAGAGAAAATATTTGTACAGAAAAGTAGTGATTACAAAAATGTGTTTAGTTTGTTAAGAAAAAGAAAGCGTTGCCTTGAAGAATACCCATCATAACAATACTTATGTTTAATGTTTATCAAGAGTAATTAGTCCTATTGATAGGATTTAGTTATAAAAATATTTATATTTTAGTTTTACAAGGAGTAAACAGTCGTATCAATAGGTGCCGATTGTAAGTTTCATTAAATTTCAGGTAATAGAAAGAAAGTTTTTTTGTTTCTCTTAATGTGTGCCAATCATACATATTCTTATAATTTAGGCTAATGAATATTAAATATTTGTCTTGATGGTTTCCAATCATAAAAAATGATGTTTTAAGCTTATGGAGTATAAAATATTTTGAACAGTTTTTAAAAATTTAAACATGCTCAGCATACAATATTGCGATCAAAGGAAATTAATTTTTTGGAAAGCCATCTTGGGGCGAAATTCGAGATAGGTTTGAATTAATATTAAAATTGAGATGTAACTCCTGTATAATTCGAAAAAATGCAAAACCATTTTTATTAGGCCTAAATTTGATTTATTTTACAGAAATAATTTAAACTATTGGCGTGTCGAACTTAAATGGCGGCTACGATTTTTTCACGAAACACCATTAAGCTTTAAGCTTACATTAACCTCAATGTGAGCTACATGTTTGGCTAATAGTTTCATTTAGAGTTTTCCTGCTTATAAAGTATATGCTATTAAAATATACTACTTTTACAGTAAGATTATTTTTTGAATAGGTATGACGTTTTAATCATTATTAAATATACGTTCTTTACTACATAAACTTCTGTACTTCATGCACCAATGATCGAAATGTTGTACCCGTTTTGAAAATTGATCTTACTGTAAAAGCAGTATATTGTATATTGTAATAAAACAAATGTTCAGCTTTGTTGTTGTTGTTATTTCATTTTGTTAATTTTCTAGTTTTGTTTTTGTGGTTACTTTTCTAACTATATACAAAAATTACGATCGTAATAAATACTTTAATGTTTTACCACTTTTTAAGTTGGCTGCAGATTTGGTTTTCAGGTACTTCACCGAACAGTTTGATAAACAAAAGTCCTATATTGTTAGTAAACCCAAAGCATGAAACTGAAATAAACGCCAGCTTTGTTATTTACCACACATTTCCTTCCACAGTCAGGCTATATTAGGGTGTGACAAAGACGCAAAATATTTTTAAGTAAGGAAAAAAGAAGCATGATGGGTAAGCAGAAATTATTTTGCTTATCGTCGTCTTCAGTGCCAAACGTTGAATAATGTCGTCAAAATCTGTTTCTTATTTTACTGATATTTACTTACAAATACATCCACGACAGCACTGGGCAACAAAAACTGTGATGTTTTTGTGAAAATCGAGCTTATGCCAAAAGAAGCCGTGATTTTTGTTTGATTTTTTTACAGAATTATCAATAACTTTTTACAAATTACAATCGAATATCAAAGGAAAAAACAGTATTTTAAATCTTGGGATCATAAATGTTATAACAGTGAGTGTCTTACAATTCATGGAACTGTATATACGGTAAACACTGTAACTTATATGAGTATGTATTATTTTCATACGTAAAGAGAAACACATACATTCTGCGAAAACGGGGAGACCGAAGACTAAAGCAAGATGTATAATAATTTGATACAAAAACATAAGGTCTTTAGCACGAGTTTCCGTTCACATAAAGCCTCTTTTGGTAACAGAGACTCGCGTTTATTTGTTGCCAAAATCGTTTTCTTTCTACTTCTAAATATACCGTGATGTATCAGAAAGCAACAGAAAAAAGTTATGAAGGTCGACAGCTTTACATATGTCATCGACATTTGAAAAGTTCTGTTATTTGATTTCTTTATAATAAAGTAAGATATACTAGTTTATATATTCCCATCAGTTTACCAACACTATTTTCTATACTTCATGGCGAATATCGATATCCATGCGAAACGTTTCTTAACATCCAGCTTAATATTCCAAGCTACTAGACCATACACTGATGTAATGTTTAAAGTTTTGTATGTGTTTATTGTGTTTGCCACCCTCTTAACACAATAGATAGTGACACTGATAAAGATTTATCATCCAAAAGTAGTGATGTGCAAGGGCACTTAGTCATAATTAAAAAAAAAAGTTCTTAAAGGTGATGACGACACAAGATAATGAATGTGGTACAGCGCCACTTTTCAAGATTATGCGAGAATGTTTGTGAGAAACGTTTCTACGATAACATAAAAGCGGTAACTTTTAAATATCGGTTAAAATAGCTGTTCTCGTTGTTATTATTTTAGCGTAAAATTACATAATGGGCTATTTATTTGAGCTCTATCCATTACGGGAAATGGATCATTGTATTTTAGCATTGTAAACCAGTAAACATCACTTAAAACTAAATATATTATGAAGAACATTTAAATGCATTTCATAGCAAACAATTTCGTTTTAACTCACAAATACCGAAGCCATATAACATTAAGCTATTTTGTTGTTATACCCAAACACGAAAGCAAATAGCATTAAGTTTTAAATGCACGAACTTTTGTTTTGTCACTAAATGTGTGCTTGAATATTATTACCAAGAAAAAAAACAAAAACATATATACGTAATGTAATATGTGCGGTAGATAGTCGTAAAGTCAAACTTAAAACTTTCTCTTTTACCATTATTTGTATGTACATTCACTAGGTTTACAGAATTATATTAGTTGTTGTTTGGTTTACTATTTTGTTACATTTTACAAAATATTTATATTTTCACCTGTTAGTTTTGAGATATGAATGGTGTGAAAATACAACTGGTGAAGCCATTTTCCAAAAAAATGGTGTTAAAATGAGAAAACTTCACAAGAAATTTATTGACCAGTGGTATTTCATGTATAGTTATTTACCAATGATATTATATATATATTTATCGAGTTTCTTCAACAGACTATCTATTATCTATTTTTAGTTCCGCTGTTTATGAATTGCGTAACGTTCGGTATTTTGGCAGCCAGTGAGACTTAGGGGAAGAGTGATTAGGGACTACCCTGTGCGTCAAGCTGGCAACAGATTTCGAAGTTGACAGAGAACTGCAATTCACGTAAATGAAAGTATTTAGGCCTGACGTTGTATTACATCCTTGTTGTATCATTTTTATGGCGATTTATTTTCATTTTCTGCCAAACTCCGATCCACCGCTATTTTCATCTGTGATCTTTTTTTTTTTTTTTTTTACAGTTAATGTCTTAACCTTTTTCTGAAACTACATTCTAAATGCGGTCATATCCTTCCCATCTCTACCACACTTTCCGCCTCTTTTCCTGTATTCTAAACCGGCAAATCTGACGAGTATAAACTTAATGGACAGTCGAAATAAGTGGCTTCATTTTTTACACACATATTTTAATTTTTAGAAAAATAGTTATCAAAACCTTCAATATTGTTTGTAATTAAGACATTTTAAAAATTTCTCTACAAATTGTATATCGCTACGTAAAAACCAAACTTACCTAGTTATGTCTGAAGGACGAAACAGCGAAAGACGTACCTGTAATATCCGATTTTTAAAATATTTGTGAAGTCGCTTTGAGTTAAAAAAAAAAGCAACTTAAATGACTAATAAAAATCGAGGGTCACAAGTTAGCACTTACTACACTTCGTTAACCGCAAGCAATTGTATGTGGTATAATATGAGTACCATAATTTCCCGAACAGTATAGACTGACTGCATCCCACTCGACTTTCGGAACCCTTTTCAACGACCTCAGACGAGTGCAATAACCAGACGTCGAAAAACCATGTATCCAGAAAGCAACGCTTACGTACTTTGTTTGGTGAGGTCATTGACACTGCAGTTGCGGACGGTCACAGGGATAGTAGAAAACGCAACTCCTTCATTAATTTATATTTTGACTCGCTATCAATAACTTTTATAATGAGCATACCTCATAAAATATATTTCATGATTCTGTAAAATATTTGATTGTTTTACTGACTTTTTCTAAAATATTAATAACAAAATAATAAAACTAAATCTGTATAAAAAAATCAATGATTTTAGTAGCTTCTAAAACACTAGTGAGATGGCGATATAGTCGTATTGAACTGTACAGAATTATGTACGTTTAAAAGACAATGCGTCGGAAGTCGATACGCTTAACATTCGCGATTGAAAACAACACCTCTAATTGCACACCTCTAATATGAATTCCGAAATCGTCCAGTTAAAAGTAATGTGGGGGAAAAAATCTGTAATTTATGTAATTTTTATCACTTGTAATAAGGGTTCAAAATAATACTTTGTTTAAAGTTAAGCACAAAGTTTCGCAACGAGCTATCTCTGCTCTGTCAACCACGGATATTGAAACGCGGTTTATCCAGTTGTATGTCTGCACTGAGGTGCTCGAAATAATGTTTAGATAATGTGTTGATTAAACTCAAGTCAAATGAAATCGAAACAATTTATATCCTTATTACGATTATTACTTCGAAAGGGAGCAATGTTTTCATATCGTTTTTCATATTTGGATTTTTTAAAACAAAGCCACGGAAATTGGAAACCATGTGAATGTTATATAACACAGAGGACAGTGTCAAAGAGGTAATAAGCAATTTTGCCAATTCTCTTAATTAAAATAAGCAACAATTAGATTCGAAACAAACCCAAAATAAGCGGCAATGCGTTTCGAAACAAATTCAAAACAGAAGGCATCACTTGCAAAATGTTACTATTAGCAATTGGCTGTTTAAACAATTCAAAAGTAAATTTTCTAAAAAATAGTGATGAATAAATAAAAAATATAAAGTTAGCTTAATATCTTGAATAATAACGTATATTCAATATTATTGTTTAGTTTGAAATTGTATTTTATCCTCCTATGTGGCACAGCGGGATAGTTTTGGATTTCCATCGATAGGCGTAGTTAGGAGAGCACAGACCGCACAGCGGTATGTCTTTAGATTTCCATTGCTATAAACCGGGTTTCGATACCCGTGGTCGTAGAAGCACAGATTGCTTTTTATGTTGCTTTGTGCCAACAACAACACTGTTTCTTACACACACACACACTTTTCAATGAGGAACAATTCAATTTTGTTTGTTTTTTAAGTAAAGGAAACTGATTACAATGCATTGCTTGTTTGTTTGTTTGTTTGTTTTTGGAATTTCGCACAAAGCTACTCGAGGGCTATCTGTGCTAGCCGTCCCTAATTTTGCAGTGTAAGACTAGAGGGAAGGCAGCTAGTCATCACCACCCACCGCCAACTCTTGGGCTACTCTTTTACCAACGAATAGTGGGATTGACCGTCACATTATACACCCCCACGGCTGGGAGGGCGAGCATGTTTAGCTCGACGCGGGCGCGAACCCGCGACCCTCGGATTACGAGTGCACGCCTTAACGCGCTCGGCCATGCCAGGCCACAATGCATTGCAATTAAAAATGTTCTGGTTTTGGTATAATGGGTGCGTCCAGCATAATATAATGTCATTCCTTGTCATTTTACTGAGCGCCAGCAGAGACCCATACCGAAATGAACGCTTTTTCAACAATTTTCACTCGTATTAAAAGTTTGACAGGTGAAACAGTGAATTCAATTCATATCAATGTATTCAACATGGACAATGAAATCATGTTATTTATATAATACTAACATTTAAAAAAATGTATATAAGCCGAACAACAACAAATACATACTCAAACACTCTTTATGTTTTTTTCCGTTCTTGCTTTTTTCTTCGAAGTATTTATTTCAATCAGTCGACGAAATAAGTGACAAACAAATAGACATTTGGCTGTTATATATATATAAACACTCTGTCGACAATTTTCACTTTTATAAAAAGTTTGAAAAGTGAAACATAGATTATTAATAAATTCATTTCGTATTTTAACACAGAAAAATCCAACTTAATGGAACATTTACAATCCTTACTTACAGAATCATAAAAATAAAATATTGCTTTCTTTACAAGTAACAACTTTTCAATCATACCTGAATGTACATCAATAGGTTTGTTTGTTTGTTTTGGAATTTCGCACAAAGCTACTCGAAGGCTATCTGTGCTAGCCGTCCCTAATTTTGCAGTGTAAGACTAGAGGGAAGGTAGTTAGTCATCACCACCCACCGCCAACTCTTGGGCTACTCTTTTACCAACGAATAGTGGGATTGACCGTCACGTTATACACCCCCACGGCTGGGAGGGTGAGCATGTTTAGTGCGACGCGGGCGCGAACCCGCCACCCTCGGATTACGAGCGCACGTTTTAACGCGCTCGGCCATGCCAGGCCCACATCAATAGGACAAAAATAAGAATTACATGTACCTTAGTTTGTTTATGCTACAATTCAAAGGTAAATTTTCTAAAAAAATAATGATGAATAAATAAAAAATATAAAGTTAGCCCAATATCTTGAATAATAACGTATATGTAATATTATTGTTTAGTTTGAAATTGTATTTTATCCTCCACGGGCAGAGATAGTCTGGTGTGTAACTTTTTGCTTAACTACAAATAATCAAGAACTATTGAAATATGTATTAAATCGTACTTTACTCTTGAGACCATATGATTGTATGCTCCAGTGGTAAAGCGGTAAGTATTCTGATTTACAACACCAAAATCATGGGTTTGATTCCTCTCAATGTAGCTTTGCTATAAAAAACACAAACACACATCACTATAAGAAAGTATTGTCAGGCTCCGTGTACAAACACATTGTAACCCACATGAACTTTAAAAAGTTTCACTTTACAACATTAATTCCTTTGGTTAATAACAGAAATAAGTCCTGACCCCGTGTATCTGATGTTATAAAGAAAGTTTAATCGCACTTTGCAACAATAATTTTCGTATTCGAATGCAGTTGGATAATATGAGGATATAAGACCAAGTTCTTGTAATAAAGTATAACCACGAGGGTACAAGCGGTTCCACACAAACATTGGTAAATAATAAGCTACTGGAAAATGTAATAAAGCAATAAAATATTTCACTTATAGGAGATGAAAGTTTGTCGTAACAATTGTGGCAAAATATGGGCGATTTGTCTACAGAGATGAAGTTGTGACCATGGCTATCATAAAGTTATCTCTTTCTCCCGCAAACCTGGACATCAAATAAATTTACAGAATATCTCAACCAATCTGTAAATAGTACACTTTTCCAGATTTTGCTTAGTGATATCGTCCAATTATCACGTGTCTTCGCCTTAAAAAGGAGCCCTAACTGTGGGTAAAGCAGCTCGTAGTAAAGCAGCTTATATTGTATATGTAGAAATTATAATTATAATTACAGACACATATTTCAAGCATCTATTAAAAGAAATTTGCTGCAATAGTTCGATTTCGTTCGGTATTATTGCTAAATCTCGACAAAGATTATGATTTGTTGGAAGATGCATTATGATTGCTGATAATGTTCTCATTCCTAATGATTGATTCTTATCGATCCTTTCTTCGAAATTCAGTTTTATCATCACAAATCCTTAAATGACTTTCTTCTGGACCTATGGGAGATACAACCATAAACTGTAAGGACTGACTTTTAAAATAACCAATCTCCACTTTCGATGGTCTAAAGCAATTTTCTCTAATATGCTTCAACATTATGAAAATTGTAAATTAAAGGTAGAGTCAAATGCCAATAAATTTAATTAAATAGTCATCATAACGAGTGAACACGTTATAAAAAACATTTTGGTTAATGTTGGCATTATTTACATAATATCCTATAATCCTTTAATTTTTGTAATAAAATGAAATTTGCAGAGTATACAGAAGTCATAAGCCAAGTATAAATATACATTACATATGCGTTTCTCTAATACAGCTGAAGCTTCGTATTGCGTTTTGTGGCGCCATCTTTAGAAATAGAAAAACTTTTAACTTTTAAATGAAATAAGTTTCTTATAAATGCAAATTAATTTTGTGTGTTTGTTCTTAAGCGCAAAGCTACGCAATAGGCTATCTGTACTATACGCACCATTGATCTCACAACTCAGATTTTCACATTATAGGCCTTCAAAGTAACTATTGAGATGAAGGACATAAAAGAACAATTAAAATAATTAATTAGTGAATATTAATAAATAGTAATTGATAAATTAATTAAAATAATTATATTATAATAACTATAACAATGCAAAAGTAATTTAAAATTATTAAAACATAAAAGATTCAAATAATTTCTACAAAGCAAACTTATCGTTCTGAAAAGACAGAATAAAACGGTTTTCAGAGCCTTATACGTTCGTTTCAAAACGGTTCGAAAAAGGTTGTTGTGTATACAAGTTATTGTTTAGTCTATATAGTGATTTAATATTTAATGACTGTTTAATCTCCATAACAAGAATGTTAAAAGTTATTCATTTTAATTATGACAATTACGTTATGAATGTAGTTTAATTGTTGTACAAGGCTTTTGTAATAATTATTGACGTCTTCTTACTCGAAGCTTCTAAGTTTTTCTCGTTACGTGTGATATTTTTGTTACTATAAGGCTAGAAGTTTGTGGATTTTTCTACCGCGTGTTGTAAACATATGCGGATACAAAAGACGATTAAGTGAGTTAAAGTAAAAGTGAAAAGAGTGAAACTAAACTGTATGATTGTGTATAGAGGCGATTATTAAAGTAAGTATCACAGTTATCATTATACTAACAAAGATAAAGTAGAATAATTTGCCTTGTCAAAGGTTGTTTTAAAGTAACTGATCCTGTGTGAACTTTGACGAAAAAAAAAGAGACAATTATTTAAAACTGCATACAACTACAAAAAACAACAATACAGCGAATTTCTGTAAATACATTTGACTTGTTTTAAATATAGATTATGATAAAACAAGTGGATGATGTGCTGCCCGTTTATTGTTGAAATTTATTGCCAGTAAGTCACAGACATCTACTGTAAATAATCTGGCCCTGTAAAATATTGAGAAGAAGAAGTGTGCAAAAACGCCAATTGTAACGCTAGACGTTTTCAATATCTTAAAAACTAATCTGGTTCTCTACTATGATCTCATCAAATCTGTTTGTTTGTTTGTTTATAAATTTCGCAAAAAGCTACTCGAGGGCTATCTGTGCTAGCCGTCCTTAATTTAGCAGTGTAAGGCTAGAGGGAAGAGAGCTAGTCATCACCACTCACCGCCAACTCTTGGGCTACTCTTTTACCAACGAATAGTGGGATTGACCGTCACTATAACGCCCCCACGGCTGAAAGAGCGAACATGTTTGGCACGACGGAGATGCGAACCCGCGACCCCCAGATTACGAGTCGCACGCCCTAACGCGCTTGGCCATGCCGAGCCCAACAAATTACACATCATTGCCCTGAAGAACTTATAGAATAATAAATACCTTATTATAACTAAAATTCACAAAGGTGACAAAAATGTAATTTTAAGCAAAAATGGTAGAATGGTTATGTCAATAAACTGTCAATTAACGGTTCATAATCCAAATGGAAATCTAACCCAATTCAAATTTCAAACAAAAATAATAATTATTGAATGAAAAGAAAGGTAAAAAGATCCTTGTCCCTTTACACATTTCTTTCAAATTCTTTACTCTTTTCAAACTATCCCTCCAACAGTAACAAAATGGTAAGAGCAGATTTATAGTATTAAAAATTGTGTTTTGATACCTATTGTGAAAAAAGCACAAATAGTTTTTTTATGTAGTTCTGGGCTTAACTAAAAAAAATCCCAAACAGCACAGAAATGATTTACCATTTAGACCGATATTAGATTGTAACAATAGCCTGTCTATTGGTCAAATATTTTGGGAATTGGTAATTATCATTAGTGAATTTAAATAATCATACTTTTAATAACTTCCAAGGTTATGTAATCAAGTTAACAAATGAAAAAATAAATAAAAATCGTATTATTGTGTCTTTCTACACTTAAAATGTATTCACCAAAATTCCAACATATGTCGCAATGTTTCTAAATGTGTGCAGTTGGTAAATTTCGTTTGAATACTAAAAGCTTGTTTTCAATTTGGTCATAAATAAGTTTGTGATGAATAACTGTACTTTTGGTGTCAGTACAGCAGAATATAAACTATTCTCTTTCGTGGCGCTATGAGGCATAATACAAAATATTATGTGTATGATATATATTCGAATATATTATACGATACGGGACATTTTCAACGAAACAAGCAAGTAATGGTAAAGAAAAATTGAATTTTTTTCCTTTTTGTTTTTGCCAATAATAGGTTTGTCTTACTTTTTCAATATTTTTTTTTTTACATTCTGGGAAGCTGCAGCAATAGAAAATCCTATTTTTTTTTACAATAATTGCAAATTAGGGTTTATAAATATGTCATTACCATTACGGTAGTAGCAGGAAAGACATGTTTCTACTGTTACCACGAAATGAAGGAAAGTGTTTGCATAATGTATGTCTACGAATGCATTTATACATTATGATGTAATCTGGAACAGGATACAGGTAAGAACTGATGAGCTGATGACAAGTTTGTAGGTAGATACCAGGGTAGATGATTTTTAAAATTTTGTATCAAGTCCATACTATCCAAGTATCGGAGACTGAAAGCATCAGAAATAATATGAATACTTTTTATTTAAACAAAAATTAAGCATGGTGAATAAGAAACCAACAAGCAGTGTTAAAAATAGTAGAAAATGTCAGAAAATGTAAAACAAAAATCAGAATGTCTTGCATTATACAAATTAAAACAAGAATTTTATTAAATCAATTTGTGAACAGCATCTAATTGTAAATATGAAATAATACTGGTCCATGAATAGCAGGACCTTAATCAATCATATTGAAACAAAAATCGTCCCACCAACTTCAGAATGACCTGAATTATACAATTTGAAACCAAAATGTTATTGAAACAACTTGTGAATATGGTGAAGAGTATCTAATTAATACTGATCCATTAATAGCAGGATCTTGTGCAACCACATTAAATGAAAATTGTTGTCCTCTCATGTAAGTGGTGACATAAGCACGCACATTGTGTTAGAACTTCACAACAAACAAAAAACTTATTAAACACGAGCCATAATAATCTGAATTGTAGCGACTTGTTCCATATCTAAATTGAATGGGGGTGGTTCCTGGAGTATCACCTCATTCAGAATGAATTTCTCGTCAACATTGATGACAATATCATCTCGTTTTGTCCAGTCAAAGATATACCGGGAACAAACATCAATTTGAAATTTAAATTTCATGCTTTCTAAATAATTTAAGCTACCAATGTAAAATGATTTATTCACACTCCTGGTGAATAAAACAGCATAATACTTATGTGTATCAAGAACTGATTTGAGGCTGTTTTCCAAACCTTCCATAGAAGACACTCCTTTTTTCATCAGGTGAGAGGATCTTAAGATCAAGAATTTTTACATCATGGCCTTCAGCTAATCTTCTTTTAAAAAGATTTATTTGCTGCACCGTCAAATTATTATTGTGGCCATGGATTCTGTTTTGGGGTAAAGACAATCTCGTTCATGACCTTGCAATAAGAGAACACGGCTCATTTACTAAAATTTGATGTACTTTTATGGTATCCTTTATAGATTTTTATGGCACCATATTCACATGTGGTTCAATATCTTCTAGTGCATCATCTGATATCTTATCCATTGTTACAATGATGTTCCCTAAACTGAATGAAATGTTGGCCAGGAGAAAGAAATTAGATTTGTTTCTGTAATGACTTGTTGGCTCATCAGAAACAAAGTGAATCTTGTTTACACCTTTTTCTCTGAGGTCTTTGAGCACTGGTTTTAAGTGGGTCCATACTGTCTTGTATCTTCAGACAGAGTACAGTAGCACTTTGTAAATATACCTGCAACTGAACTGCGAAAAGTTGCATGGCATGTGTGTATTGCTAACTGACGCTTTGATGCACCAAAATGCATCGACATAGTTTCGGGACCCAGCTTGCATTTATAATTTTGGCTGAAGTTAATCTGCAATACACATTCATCACTTTCTAACCCATTTTTAAACTTTCTAATATCATGTGACTGATGTTATATCATGTACTGGTGTGGTAACAGCTCTCGTAATTGAGAATCAAACAGGTTACAAACATTTTTAACTGAATCTTTTAACAATTCTTTAGTGTTTATGTTTACTACCTCACCTTTGATACTAGTGCGTATTTCAGATTTACTTTGCCACTGGTAGTATTCGATGTGCTCTCTGAATGACTCAGTATCTGTATCAGTGACGTATATGTTTCTCATACTACCATTGCATTTGATACATGTTAAATACATACAGGACATATTTGTTCTTAAACAAACAGTTGAGTTGATAATATCATTAACATTTCTGCTCTTTATAACCCCAAGCTGGTTCAGCTTTGAAGTAGACAATTCACAATTTGTATGCAGTTTGCATGTTAGGGTGTCCCTATCATTTACATTTGGACAAACAACATAAAAGGGACAAAGCCTTGTAAAAGAAGTATAAGCAATGAAAACCTACGTATTTTCAGCCAGAAATTTCATCCTCAAGTTCTTTAATGTGTCACTTAGGTATTTTTTCAGTCTTTTCTATTTTTTTCTGATTAATAGTTTTTTTCATCCCGAAACACGTCTACTAGCATCATCTCTATGATGAAAGTCATTCACTAGTTTTGACACTGCTATTGGAGTTGAGCATTCCATCCTCATTCATTCCCAGTGTTCTGTTGATCTCGTTCTGTTTATTCTTTAGTTGTGTCTTTGAGATGGCCAGGTATATTTCAGGTTTTTTCATCATTCTATGTTTCTTTAGAAACTGTTCTTTAACCACATCTCAAAATGACTTCTTTTTTCTAGCCATTAAAATGTCCTTAAGTTTTTGTTTTATTTTATCTGAAAGTGCAAAGCCAGATATTAGCTGCTTTTGAATATCTTTCATGTTGCCAGATCTAACCATTAATCTTGCCTTTCTTACTGGTGATGGATTTGCATGCTGAGCACGTGTGCCACTGGTATTCAGACCTGTGTTGTCCTTATGTATATTTGTTTGCTGTTGTAATAGTTTCTTGTTTTTCTTTTTTTTTCAGTTCACTTCTCAAGTTTTAATTGTTTCTTCCTGGCTTCTGATTTTTCTGTAAGCACTCTTTGCCTCTCTCCGGAGCTTCTTTCTTTCTGCTACTTTTTAATGAGATGGAGGACGTTCAGGACTTTCAGGAGGTGTTAGATCAGAGACTTGAAAAATTTGGCTGAGGATCTGGTTCTACTTGTACAGCTGCCCGTTGTCTTCTTTTCTCCCGTTTCCATATACGCCGTTGAGCTCTCTGTTTTCTTTTACTGAGACTGTGTATAGTTTTACTTTCCTTTGAGCCTTCCGTTGCTGATACCTGAAATATAATGTTTGAAATGCCTTTAACACTGATTACAGAATAATGATTGTACATGTACACTTTACCAAACCAGCCGACTCAGCCCAAGTCGTATGGCTATAAAAAAGGATAAGAACACAAGTACAGAAAGACCTCGTTAACTTATGCTTAAATAATTTATTGGATTTCTTCTTATGGTTTTTGCTTCTGTTACCAAAACTTTACAAACAAATTGTTCTATGAAAGCCACCATCTTTGCCAGTATGCAGCACCCTAATTGTTGACTGCTTGTATGATTGGAAAATTCAAACAAAAATAATAAAGTTTGTAAGCGAACAAATACACACAAAATGGCTTATATAGGCTTGAAATCTGCTAATTTAGTCTGTTTTATATATGAGTATTCACTCATACGAACACTCTAGATCCGGGCGTCAGTGTACACATAAAGATGTTGCACTCACACGAGGAGTAAAAGTTGATATGTTTTGACTAATTTCACTACAATTTTCAAACAAATTGTAGAATATAAAAATGTAAAATATGTTTCACCTAAAACGCTTTGTTTTAGACTCCTCTTACTGTGAATTAATGAAATTCCACTGTACAATGGTTGAGGGTACCAGTTTTAATGGGAGGGTATTGGGCAATCTTGGCCAACAGATTTGTTTCAAAACAATTTAAATCAAATTTACTGTGTTGATCATATTGTATAATAAGCCAAAGAAGCATTACAATTTTTCAATTTCAACAAAACCATACAAAGAACCGATCAACAATTTTAATTTACCTCTTTCTCTCTTTTGCTAGATAAGCAGCATGTGCTTCGCCATCTTCCTTCCTTCTAGCCTGCATAACTCTCATCGTTTCTGTTTTTTATTTAGACATCGTGCATCACTGGAATAAAATACACGGCAGAATTTTGACTTTATACACCATGTACACATTACTTATTGGTGAATAATGAATTAAAGACCTATTTAACCTCAGCTTATGAGTTGGTTTACGTATTTTTCAGTAGGTGGAAAGAGACAGGCTATTTATGAAGATTACAAAACTTTAAATGGATTTAGAGAAAGGGAGCTGTCAAGATTTTTTTCCCATCAGACCCACTCGACAAAAATACACGCTAATAGCTGTTGGAAAAATTGACCTGATGAGGTATTGTTTGTTTGTTTTCAATTTCGCGCAAAACTACTCAAGGGCTACCTGCGCTAGCCATCCCTAATTTAGCAGTGTAAGACTAGAGGAAAGGCAGCTAGTCATCACCACCCACCGCCAACTTTTGTGCTACTCTTTTATCAAAGAATAGTGGGATTGACCGTAACATTATAACTCTTCCATGGCTGAAAGGGCGATCATGTTTGGTGCGACGGGGATTCGATCCTGCGACCCTTAGATAACGAGTAGAACGCCTTAACCCACCTGGCCATGCTGGGCCCCTGACGGGGTAACATCCTGATACCGGATTTAGAAACCTCTATTTTGGAATACAAAGACAGGCCAGTGTATGTGATATTAATTATAATTAAGAATAATAAGTCAAAGCTACCCATTATTGAAATTGATATGATATTCATAAGAATCATAAACATTTAAGTTTGGGGAAATAATTCAGTATTTAACTTCAAAGTTTAACATGTCTATACCGTTATCTCATAAGTAATGGTGAAGACACACCGTAGTAACGGTAAAGACACCATTAAAGATATATCTAAATGACCTTTTGTCATGAAGCACCTACATTTCTCTTATGATTGGGGAAGTAACAAACACTCATTATATATATATATATATATATATATATATATATGTTACAATGATTCTATATGTTCTGATACATGTTTTGGCAGTAACAGTAAAGACATTGTACTTATGAGGCAACTTTAGTTTAGCAACTTATTTGACAGATTCTTGTCCACTTCTAAGTTTTGTTTGATTCTGGAACTAATGGGGCTGATCCCTACATCCTGTATGAGGTAAAGTGCTGCCATCTCTGTGAATGTTGGTGAACATTTCTTGGGAAACATTGCCCATTGTAACGGTAAAGACTCTTTCAAAAAATCTGGGCCATATAATGTTCTTGGATAAATTATCTAACATAAGCTAAACTATAATTATTAATACTTTTATAGAAACCTGAAGTAATTTTTTTCTGACAGTCATATCCACCATTTATGCTGTTTATGAGATGGTACAACTTTTTTACTGTAATCTCTACTTTTGCCAGGTAACGGTATGGACATTTTTGTCACATTTAAATCCAGTGTTTTCTTTAATATGACCAAAGAAATTTAAACACTTTTTTCCTTGAGGGAATAAATCAGTTTTATCAATATGTCTCATCCATTCACCACTCGATTCCATAAGGAACATAAGGCCGCAATCACTCGCGGATTCTTCAACAGAAGGTTAAGTAAGTAGGTTGTTAGCCCACTACACCGAGCCGTCCCTAATTTAGCAGTGTAAGACTAGAGGGAAGGCAGCTAGTCATCACCACCCACCGCCAACTCCTGAGCTACTCTTTTACCGACGAATAGTGGGATTGACCGTTACATTATAACGCCCCCACGGCTGGGAGGATGAGCATGTTTGGCGCGACGCGGGCGCAAACCTACCACCCTCGGATTACGAGTCGCACGCCTTATGCGCTTGGCCATGCCAGGCCGCAAGCCTGTGAAACAAATGTCACTGCTCAGCAAATACGCATTAATTTGACTGTACGTTATCAACTGATTAATATCAACCACGTCTCTAGTATGCTAAAGAAAACTTCCAATTGTTTTAGTTATAAAACAGTAATATTCGTAAGTCATTCTCTCTATAGCAGCAGTAGTGAAATATTTGTTAGCAATCATAGTTTCATTTTGCTAGGAGATGTGTTTTCAGCAGTGACACGAGAGAAAAAATATTCATATTGCGAGGGAAAAATAAAGCTAAGAATAATCGATAGTAAAATTATCCTAAGTGTAAGGAAGAGACACGTGATTAGTTTAAATTCGTGCTCCAAGTTTCATTATTTCACGTGTCATATTTTTTGGCGCGTTAAAATGCAACCAAAAGTGACAGCAACGGAGTGAACAAGGCAATATTTTAAGAGAGCATTTAAAAACAAAAGAACGTTTCTCTTGAAAAGGGTTGGCATCAAGGGATGCAACAAAAAAAAGAAGAAAAAGAAATAGAAAGCTGCCAACAAAGTTTCGCTTCAAATATTGAAACCAAAACCCATCGTCACTTTTATCGCCCATATAACTAGTATATGCTGCTTTACCACAACAGTTCTGCACTAAACAATACATCTCCATCTTTTTGTATTCATAGGTCATTTAGGTAAGCATTTAGCATTACAAATGAAACAATTCATGCTAAAGCTGAGAATTCGGTAAGCACTTTTCGAGGTGTTGAATTCCTGTGAGACTTTCATTATCCTATTGATTTCAACGTCAAGCTCAGACACACGTATTGTGAAATTTTGTTAACAGTTTCGGATCTTTTTCAAAGGTGTCTTCTAACTCTATGTGAACAAATCTTTTCCTTAAGCTCGTTTACCAGCTGATAATCCGTGGATCAGGTTTCTGACTTTAAGGAAACAGATGGATGGTGCTTTATCATATTGAAGCATTGACAAGGATGCAATTTGCTGTAGTTATAGTCCGTCATAATACTGGTGTATCAAACACAACTGCAACCAGCTTCGTAATATCGCCTACTTTGACTGTTTTTGCACAGAATTTTTCTTTTCGTTTGACCAATGTAAACCTTGTCACCTGTGCAGTTGATGTGGCCTATATCTTATTTTCAGCGTCATTATTTTTGGTCATTTATTAATCAGAACGATATTAATTAATTTACAGTTTTACCCTGAAAAATAAAAGCTACATTGTTTATAGAGCATCTAAGTGTTTTTACTAACTTTCCGGAAATTCAAGGAGGGAAAGTTATACTTTTAAAACGTATTTTATGGTTTGGAAGATTCTTGGGAGCTCAGCTTATAATACCTCCTTTGCAGCTTTTCCATTTGATTTAAAACTTCTGTGAACAATATTTGATTAAAACATTTACAGTAACCACCAAGTTAAAAATTTAAATCGGTTATCTCAGAACAAATAATTTTAATGCCCCTTAGCTGTTTTGATACTCGTGGTGGGCACAACATAAAAGAAGGCCCATTATGAAATTTTGTACTTAAACTATAAACAAATAAAATATATTATTAAATTATGTTTGTTGTGCGTGTGTTTTATAGCAAAACCACATTATACTATTTACTGTGTGCAGGGAGAGAAATTGAACGTTTGATTTTAGCATTGACAAATTCGTAGATTTATCGCTTCCCCATCGGGGGAATTTTAGTTATTACTTTAAATATTACGTTTTCTCTTATAATAATTATTTTTGATCTTGATATTTTGGATTTTTCATAAGGCGTTATTGTATATTTGAATATATTGAATAAGGAGTTTTTGTTACTTCAAATATTTTCAAACAAGACGTTTCGCAACACTAAATTTTTAACAAGGTGCTTTTATTACTTTAAATTAAGTAATAAGGTGTTTCTGTGAAGCTATTTTTTGTTGAAATACATATAAAATGAATTCCAGCTAGCAGGGTAAAAATGTGGCGTATTTATATTAAAACTTTACAAGAACATTAGCTCAGAGGCTAATGACGTGGGGGATAGTAGGCCAAAGGAGCTAATTAATGTGTACAAAAGATTAATAAAGGCAATGAAAGAAAAAAAAATTAGAGATATTGTCCACAATTAATTATGAGGATAAGTTATAAGTAGATCACTAGAGTTAAATGCTAGGCTTAGGCTGTTTAAACTTGTGAGATCGGTTAGGTGGAAGTAAGAAACTTTTAAGGATAGATGGTTTATATTTAAATAAGGAAGGGACTGATTTGTTTATTAAGGCGATTAACGCAGCTGTAAGGGAAGTTTTTAAACTAGGACTACACAGTAATGACAGACAGAAAAAAATGCAAACGGAATAAAAGGCCGAGAAAAGGTTAGAATAGGAAATAAATATAGAAGTAGTTATAAGGATAGGCATAGGTGTTACCGCTGTAATGATAGGAGTATACGAGATGAAATAAATGACTTTTGAGCATTAGTAGGAATGGAGGATTTTGATATGATGAGAATAGCTAAAATATGGTTAAACATGGATGATTTTGATGGTAAAAGTTTATTTCATCCTGTTAAACTTGAGAATATTAAAACTAACAGCAAGGAGACTGAATCCATTTGGGTTTCTGTTAGTGAATATAAAGGGAAAGGATTTTAGTGGGAATTTGTTACAGATCACAAGCTGAATCTGATGAGATTAATGATGATTTTTATTGTATAGTAAGTATGGTTTCATTTAGGTAAAGCCTTATCTTAGAAATATTTTGACATTCTTTGAAAAGGTCACTGTTTTTTATTAGGGTAAAAGTACAGATTAAGTATTTTGGATTTTCAGAAAGCATTTGACAAGATACCATAAAAAGTTTTTTAAAAATATCTCTGTAAGTTGTATATTGTATAGAAGAGTGGTTGGATGGAAGGAGGGCTGTTACAAATTGAGTTCAATCAGACTGGATTAATGTCGCATGTGAAGTATTTCAGAGTTCAATCTTGGGACCTTTGTCCCTTTTGATTTACACCAATGACACAGATGAAGAGAAGTAAATAAATTATTTAAATTTGCAGATTATATTAAGGTCTTGGGTGTTGTTATTTGTAAACGTATCCTGCTGATTTACAAAAAGATTTAGATCATTTATCGTGTTAGGCACATAAATGGCAGATGTGTTTTAATTATGATAAATTCATGGGCTATCATAAGTATAATTTCGAAGGAAATAATCTTAAACAGTGTTATATAAGAAAGGGTTCTTATGTAATAGTTGATCAGTCTATAAAGATATCCAAGCAGTGTGTTATTGCTAGTGATAGGGGCGAATGGGATTTTTGGTTGTATCTACAGAAATATTGAATGCATTTCTAAAGAAGTTATGATTTCAGGTCACTGGCCAGGCCAAATTTAGAGCATTGTGTTCAGTCTTGGGTTCCTTAGGAAATACATTGAACTGTTGAAAATGGTTCAGAGAAGAGTTAATAGAATGGTGTCTAGGATAGATAGGTTGTAATATGAGGAGAGACTGGAATATCTCAAACTGTTTTTTCTTGAAAAAAATAAGAGTTATAAGGTATTTGATTGAGGTGTTTAATATCGCAAAAGAATTTGATATTTGATCTTTTATCATATTTAGCAATGAAAATAGTAGAACTAGGGCACACAAGCATAAAGTTTTGCAAGGTATGAGTCATTTTCAACTAATACTTTTTTTTTTCCAACAAGGCGGTTGCTCTTGGGAATGGGTTATCTTCAGATGTTTTAGAGGCAGTAAATCTAAATGAGCTTAAGAGAAAGTACATGAATGATAAGGATTGGCTTTAAAGTTTTTATTTTATTCTGAAGTTTGTTTAGAGTATGAAACAACCGATATAAACCAATAGATCCCACATTGTTCCAAAACGTTAAATACATTTAATTGACGTTTATTGTTAAAAGACACAATAACAGATGGCGCCAAAACAGTAAAATTAGGAAATTTTGGTTTGTCAACCCATCCTTAGTGTCGAAGTGAACGTTTAGCTTTTCAATATTCATACGAAATTTAACTAAAAACAGGAAAATGCAAAAAAAACTCAAATGAAATATGTCCTAATACGTGTGCTATCTGTTGGATAGCGCTATGTTTAACGGACTTACAACACTAAAAACGAGGTTTCGATTTTTCGCTATGGACAGACAACAGATTTGGGTTTGTGTTAAAGTAACGAAACGAAAGAAACAAATGCTGTAACATGCAGAAATATACCAGTAATGTATATCATGAATTATTTCTTAAGCATATAGATAACTGAAAATTAAACTAGCTTTAATGCGAACACTTTTCTAAACTTGGTAGTTTATACTTAAGGCTAATGTTTGTTGGTATAGCTCATTATTCTGAGGCCTGGCATGGCCGAGCGCGTTAAGGCGTGCACTCGTAATCCGAGGGTCGCGGGTTCGCGCCCGCGTCGCGCTAAACATGCTCGCCCTCCCAGCCGTGGGGGTGTATAATGTGACGGTCAATCTCACTATTCGTTGGAAAAAGAGTAGCCCAAGAGTTGGCGGTGGGTGGTGATGACTAGCTGCCTTCCCTCTAGTCTTACACTGCAAAATTAGGGACGGCTAGCACAGATAGCCTTCGAGTAGCTTTGTGCGAATTTCCACAACAAACAAACAAACAAACTCATTATTCTGAAACTTCTATTAATTTTAAGCATTAATGAATCATCACTCTAGTTTATTATTAATATTAATAGCATTAACGAGTGATCACCCTAGTGTTCAGTTTATTATTATGTGTATGCAAGCGTGTGATGTTTAATAAGATATAAAAATAATACTCTGTAATAATATATCTAGAAATTAATCATACATACGAGTAATGTTTAATTATGTTTTCATTATATTTTTGCGAGGCCTATAGCGTTAGCATATTACAAGCGTTCAGCCCAATTATTTAGCACTAATGTTTGGTTTTGAATTTCGCACAAAGCTACTCGAGGGCTATCTGTGCTAGCCGTCCTTAATTTAGCAGTGCAAGACTAGAGGGAAGGCAGCTAGTTATCACCACCCACCGCTAACTCTTATCAACGAATAGAAGGATTGACCGTCACATATAACGTCCCCACGGCTGAGAGGGCGAGCATGTTTGGCGCAACGGGGATGCAAACCCGCGACCTTCAGATTACGAGTCGCACGCCTTATCACGCTTGGCCATGCCGGGCCTTTTAGCACTAAAATAAACGCTTTAAATGTATAATTTATATACATGCAATAGTACTGTCTGTTGTATGTCCACGTAACTATTCGTAGGGAGTAGATGGATCTTTACCAATTTTGGTATGGAGGTTCATTAGGTCCGTGGGGAGATGTGTACAAATTTTCAATTTTTTTTTATGGACGTTTCTTCACCACCACTTCGCTCCCTAATGAATAGATTTTCACTAAATTTGGCATGAGGGTTTTGTTGGGTACATGCGGAGATACATGTTTCACATTTTGTGTTTCAATGTTAATTTTCATTCTTTCACAATACATGCAAGGGAAGCAACTTTTCATGCCCTGAGATAGCCTTTTATTAATCACGAATTTACATAACTCCTGTCAAGGAGACGGGTACTAGTGAACAATAATCTAATAAAAGATTTAAAATAAAAATTATCTTGGTCTTTTTAGAATAGTTCGGTTTATTTATGTATTTATTTTTGATTTCGTGCGAAGCTACGAGAACTATCTGCACTAGCCGTCCCTAATTTAGCAGTGTCTTACTAACCGAGTGCCTTAACCACCTGGTTACCCCCCAGTGGCTCAGCGGTATGTCTGCGGACTTACACGCTAAAATCCGGGTTTCGATACCCGTGGTGGGCAGATCACAGATAGCCCATTGTGCAGCTTTGTGCTTAATTCTAAACAACCAATTAACAACCTTGTCATGCTGGGCCAGAATAATTTAGAACATGCTAAGAAATTTAATTGTAGGAAAGTGAATCAAAGAAAAATTAACATTTTTTTTAATATTTTATTTTAAATCAACAATATATATATATATATATATAGTTACGTTATAGTGTTTTATGTTTACTATTTGTTTGTACATTGTTATTAAGTTCAGTAGAACTTTAAAGTATGAAAGAGCCTTAAGAAAACCACTTCTGTTTGTGACGTACTTGTGTAACTTCTGGATTTTTGCCTTTTTTATTTAAAAAATGTAAAAAACAATACCTATCATTGGCGTATAGTTTCTTTTAAGAAGTCCCGCTAATTTCTATATATTATAATCAAAATAGTTATGTTTGGTCAATTTATCTGAGAATCACTTTAAAGTGAAGCAAGTAGCATAGGACACTGTTGTCCATTTAGGCTTCATGGTCTTCTTAATAAAAAGGTCCGGCATGGCCCAGCGCGTTAAGGCGTGCGCTTCGTAATCTGAGGGTCGCGGGTTCGCACCCGAGTCGTGCCAAACATGTTCGCCTTCTCAAACATGGGGGCCTTATAATGTGACGGTCAATCCCACCATTCGTTGGTAAAAGAGTAGCCCAAGAGTTGGCAGTGGGTAGTGATGACAAGCTGCCTTCCCTCTAGTCTTACACTGCTAAATTAGGGACGGCTAGCAGAGATAGCCCTCGTGTAGCTTTGTGCGAAATTCTAAAACAAACAAACAATCTTAATAAAAAGCTTGTAAATGAAGCAGACTTGCTGAGAAGTCTAGTGTAGACGAACTTAGTGAAACATGTTATATAAATATGCCACATAAAATTATAAAAATCACTTAATCAGTCATTCTCTGCAGAAATCACAACTCTGGAGTTTTCAAAAATACACATCTTACAAATCACGACCAAGAAACCGGCTAATAATAGAGTATAGGTGTACTAAGCGCTAATTTTAACCCTGAGTACTGTCTAATCCCTCTTATGTCTTGGCCATCTGGTCTGTTTCCACAGCATGGCCAGGTGGTTCGAACGTTTTACGCTTAATCTGAGGATCGTGGACTCGATTCCCCGTCACATCAAACATACTTTCAGCCGTGGTAAAAAGAGTAGCCCAAGAGTTGGCTGTAGGTCGTGGGGACTAGATGCCTTCCTTCTTGTCTAACACTGCTAAATAGTGACGGCTAGTGCAGATAGCCCTCTTTGTGAAAGCTAACATTGATTGGTACTAGATGAAAATAATCAACAAATTTTAATTATCTTTAAACTAAAGCTTGAAAGTTCTCGATTGATGTTTTAAAGTGGTAAATGACAAAAGATTAGTTCTAACTGGAATAAATCGTAAAGGAAGTACAAGCCGTTAACAAAGTAAAACCACATGATCACAATCTTACATACAGATTTACAAAAAAAAATAATATTTTTAAATAATATGTCCCCTGAAAAAAGATTATATACACACTTTTTATTTCTACCTCAGTCACCCTAATTAAACCATAAACAGCAGAAACAACAAATCAAATACTACGTTTTAGGTCCTTTATTGTTTCTTCATCTTTCAAGTGAAAAAAGTTTTAAGGCTCACAAACATTTTTAAAAATTAGGACCGGAATATAAAAAATAAGTAATTTTTAATAAGTCAATTGTTTTCACAATTTCGCAGACAAGATTGCTAATATGTCGTTATTTATAATTAAGGCTCTTTATTGCATGAACGAGTGAAACTTGAGTGAATTTTATTTGTACTTTTAGAAAAAGTAACATTACATGGAATGGGTGTTGCCAGGATTTATTTTCAGTGGAGGGAGGATATTCAAAAATTATATCTCTGTGCTTAGTAGTTGTAATTTTTCGTGACTATCGAAATAAGATGCACTTGGTATCCGTCTCCTACTCACTCACTGGCGACACCCATGCATCTACAGACCTGTTTAACAAATTCTGTATTGCGAACAAGATGTTTCGGTAAGGTCAACGCCAATCTTGGTGCCATCTTACTCAGAAAAGTATTAATAAAAAAGAAAAATCTAAACCACTAAGGTAGATTGTGCTCCTCAATAAGTCAATATTAAATCCGAGGGCTTATAACACTGAAGCTCATGGTTTGATCCCTGCGGTGAGCACAAAATTAAAATCCTATTGTGAAACTAAATTTGTAACAATAATAATTGTAGATTGTTCTTTTAAAAAAACAACTAACCCTTGAGTTTTGAGAACTACAACTCTTTTCAACTTAAAGGTAAGAGGTCTTGCTTTCAGAAACATTATAGTGTTATCTGTAGTTCAAAGGCTATTCATTGATTTCCCAGCTCTCCAAAGGTCAAAAGCCAGTAATTCACTCTGGTCGGCTGAAGTCAAAATATGTACTCTACATCTTAGTGTTAATTCTCTGAATATCGCTATGTTCTGCAAATTAAATGTTATACTCAACTCTGATTCATCAGAGAAACCAAGTCACATCAACTAACTTCAAAATTTTTGTTTATCATTCATTGTTCAGATTTTCAGGTGGTGCAGAATTCGTTGGTCAATAAATATTTCTAATTTATTTCATAAACATAGTCATGTTTTGTTTTATATGTATATATACTGAATGTTGATGAATGTTTAATTAAGGTGTTACTTTATGCAATGGGACGTATGCATTATTTTTAAACGCAGAGAAATGCTTGTTTAAAGTGTTTATGAACGCAGATAAATGTTTTTAAAGCTATCTTGAAGGAAGAGTAAGGTTTATTTAAGTTGTTTTGGATAGAGAGAAACATTTGTTTAAGGCGTTATTTAACGCAGAAGAACGCTTTGTTAAATTGTTTTTTAATTCAGTTGAATATTTTTTTTCAGATTTTCTTTGACAAAATAATGCTTATTTAAATTTGAAGAAGATTTTACTGTAAGAACCAATAATATTTACATTGTTGCCAACTGAACTTTTGAAAACCTTGCCTAAAGAGTATAAATTGACGCGCCAAGAGAGAGCTTTCAAAATATTCTTTGTTTGCAACAGTAAGTACACTATAACTCTTGGAAGTAATAACTGTGATAAACGCTTATTAATCAGAAAACTACAAATTTTGATCACGAACATTTATGGATTTCGAATATTACAAAATGTTTAACTTCAGTGAATTAACTTCGGACGTTAGTATTTCTACGAGTGCATTAGATATTTTTGCCTGGAAAAACTCGTGTGAAGAAGCTCGCTACCTTCCTATCAAAAGCAGTGTACCTGTGTATCAACATAAAATTTATTCGCTTATTATGAACCGTCGATAAAATATTCAGTTCTAGACTAGATATAAGATTTAGTATTGTTTGTTAGTTTGTAAATATTTTGTATGTAAATCTTTATTTGTAATAACTGTTATTATAAATGGTATTGTTGTTTGTGTATTAAAATGTGTTTGTGTTAAAAATCAAAACTATATATATAAATTTTCTTGGCAAATATCATAAATTTGATACCCATCGACATTCAGTTAACTTTTAAAGTAAAATTAAAATTTCAGGTTATTTCAAATCGAAATAATTAACATAATAAATAGGAGACTCGTTCTAGGTAAATTATAATATGTAACACAGGTTAGAGTGTTCTTGAATGCATATTAATACTTATTTAAGGCTTTCTTGAACCTAGAGGAACAATTGTTTAAAGTGGTCTTGAGTGACGAGTAAGGCTAGTTTAAAACGTTCTTGAATGCTGAGGGATATCTATCTAATTTATGTGTTCGTTGCATCGTATTTAGTTGTTTTTTCTCTGAATAAACTTCGATCAGGTTTTCCTTACTGTCTTTCGAACGGATACTCTTGCAAGTAATGATGAATATTAGTCCATGCGCTGTTGATGTTTGACCTAAATAAACACTCGCGATTCGGTCGGTTTTATAGGGTCCAAAGTTTACTGCCTTTAATATATTTGGTTTAGACACAAAACAGAATACACTCTCTTGACCAACAGACTGTTAAGATTAGGTTGTATTCGATAATATATGCCATTTGTAACGCTTATCACGACTTCAAAAACAAAATGTTTCTTTCCTCTAAGTTTGTGTAAACCGCTGCTAACTGGCTGCTCTGTCGGCAGATCACACAGTCGTTCTAATCGATAGAGTACTGAGTCTGAACTACTGAAAAAAACAGATTATTACTCTACATTCCAAAGTTTTAGTAATTCATAGAATAATGCAAATTAGATTGCTTTTATATTGCATATAATTCGATGTTTTGGTACTTGTTCTGAATATGCTTTCAATGGGAAGAGTGAGTAACTTTCATAAATTAAGTACAAGTATTGAAATAAATCCTTCCACATCCTATATTATATTTTTGTTGATACTCTAGTTGTCATTTTGCATTACATTTTAAGGCATTAAGATAACATTTTGAAACTTCATATACAGTTAAATATTTCTCTCTTTTGTCTTATGACCATTAAATACAACACAGAAAGTGTTTTATCGTGTAAGTAATGACTAGAAAGGAAAACCAATGAGAACAAAGCATTGAACTTCCTCCTGCTTTGGAAAGAAAGGACGATCGAGTTAAACCTCTTCTTATACAGCCTTCTAACTTTAGTTATAATACGACTTGTTATAATAAAGCTTGATAAATTACATGAGAATTAGTTTCTTTTCTTCATTTTGATGAAAGTAAAAAATATATAATAATGTACGTTACTTATTAGAAAAAGTTTAAGAGGTAGGAAAATAAATATTTTCTATTTGTATGCCTGTCCCACACCTGGTCGCAGAACTGTAAACTTGAAAGCTTAACGCTAAAAACTAAATAGTTCATTGTGTAGTTTTACACGAACATACAACACTATTTATATGAATTCATTTGATAAACAATAATCACGGGTATTTGTTATGTGAGAGAAGGCTTTTGCAACTTCTGGATGTTGTTTCATTTCATATACACTTTCATATTTCTCAAACAAACTTAGAAAATCCGAAAATATTTCTGAATTCGACTTTCACTTTCTTTTGGTTAAATCTATTTCTAAACTTTCTTATTTCGTTTTTCAAGGAAAGTCAACACCCAGAATTTAAGACAAAAAAGCCTTAAATTTTTGATTTATTGAAATGAAATACTATTAGTGGTGTTTTGAATTTCATGCAAAACTACTCGAGGGCTATCTTCGCTAACCGTCCTTAATTTAGCAGTGTAAGACTAGAGAAAAGGCAGCTAGTCAACACCATCTACCACCAACTCTTGAGCTACTATTTTAGCAAAGAATAGTGAGATTGATCATCACATTATAACGCCCCCATGGCTGAAAGGTCGAGCATATTTGGTGCGATGGGGATTCGAACTCGCAAGAATCGGATTAAGAGTTGAGTGCCTTAACCACCTGGCTATGAGGGCCGAAATACTATTAGACATTTCACAAATAATAATGCAAAATTTACTAATTATATGCTGAGAAAGCAATTGAAATACATTAGAAAGACTGATATATAATTTGTACTTTAACAGTATATAATTTACAACCAATAACAAGTTGCACTAAGGGGTGCTTTTGGCGGAAGAACCCAAAAATAATGATTGAAGGAACAGAAGAGTTGGAGACAACGATAACATAACAAAGCTTCTACTCTTGCTCTCAGATATTTTTACTCATTCCTCGTAAGCAATATTTTTCTATTTTTAGAGGAACATTGAAAACAAATGGATAAAATGTTCATCTTGCTGTTATCACTTGTGAAGATTATTTCAATATGCTTGTTTGTTTTTTGAATTTCGCGGAAAGCTACACCGGGGCTATCTTCGCTACCCGTCCCTAAATTAGCAATTTAAGACCAGAGAGAAGGCAGTTAGTCATTACCACCCACCGCCAACTCTTGGGCTATTTTTTTACCAACGAGTAGTTGGATTGACCGACAAATTATAACGCCCCACGGCTGAAAGGGCGAGCATGTTTGGTGCGATGGGAATTCGAACTCGTAACAATCGAACTTCAAGTCGAACGCTTTAATCCACCTGGTCATGCTGGGCCTATTTTAATGTGAAGGGGTCACATTGGAGAGTTTCCTGAGTTAGGGGGCATTGCTATTTAAAGTTTGGAAAACACTGAGTTGCACTGCTTTTCAGAAAAAACGAACTTCATAGCTTGCATGCCCATTGTGAGAAGAAAAAAATTATATTCATGAATAATTTGTTTTATTTTTCCTTTTAACTTTTAAATTGATTTAATATCACATGAACTTTAAAAGTACCATTTGAATTAATACAAGTAATTTAAAAGATAGTGTAAAAATACAATTTAGTAAAAGATAGAGAAGGAATAGACACTAGTTTTGTAAAAAACAGATAATATTAAAGCTTACCTTAGCAACTGTCATTTGGAAACAAAAATAATAAAATCCATCGTCATGCTTATTTACAAACGCCATCTGTATATTACGTTTTCAATACATTAAAACTATTAGTCATGATATTTTACATCTGTGGTCGTTAATTCCAGCAATAAGTTTATCGTTTTAATTCGTTTCGAAATTCACGTAGTAAGACAATCTAATCTTTTTTTATACGTTACCATCTTCTTTATTATGCGATCACTTCATCTTTATGTGTGTTTAAAACATTACCTTAATACATTTTGAGGAGAATTACAATTCTTATAAAGTGATTCTGTTTGATGTTTATTTTGTGTATGTTTCTTCCTGAAAAGTAACTTAATTGAAAGTAGTTTATTTTGAAATGAATCAAGAAAAACAAATTACATGCTTTGATTACATAGCTTACCACTTTATGAGGTCTGAAAATATTTATTATTGTTGTTATCCAGGGTTGCTGATAACGGTATGAATTACCAAAACTGCAGGTGGAAAATATAGAGTTTACCTGGTTTTAATGAATTTCTTTGACCATGACACAGTTATTTATTTGGGAGTGGAAGATATTTCACTGAAGAAAAAATTATTAAATATTATAAACTAAGCACTGGTACCACAGAAATAACATAACATGTATGTTAAAATATTCCAAGAATCTTCGACTTTTAAAGAACTTGTTAGAAATATTTTTGACTTATCATGTAAGGAAAAGATAATCATGTCAAGCTTCAACGAAATAATGTTTTCTTTAATTTTAAAGCAAAATTTTATTGAAACATAGATGATAAAAATATCGTATCATATTTCAGACTGAAAACACACAGAAAATATTTTGTCTTTGTGCATTCTAGTGGGCAAACTAAACAAGGCTTTTTCATCGGAGTCGTTCAAACTAAACACACATCTTGATCACAGCGCCCCTTGTGACACATATGGGAAATCGATGTTCGTTGTTGTAATGCGGCAGTGAATCGCGTTCTCAGTAATATTCGGGTGATAAGTACGCACTGAAGAATTTTCCCGCGTTTCTGCTGCCGCTTGAATAGATGGAACTGCTGACAAAACACTTTAAGCTTACGCGTGCGAAGAGGGTGTGGAATAGACTTTAGTTTTGATAACGGTAGAAACAACTTTCAGCATTATCTAACTACAGGTATGTAAATGGTAAATTCTTGAAAAATACTCGATAATAACTTTAATCAACATTTTAATTGAAGTCTTGTAAAAAGTTTACCGGTAATAAGTTTACTCCAAACTTAGTTTTCAAAGATTTCGAATATATTGTTCGTTTTTCTTTCGAAATATTTTATTTGTTGTTAACGATAAAGTTACATATCAAGTTATCTGTCCTGGGCTCACCTCAGACATCGAATCTAGAATTTTAGCGTAGTAAGTCTTCAAACAACTAGGAGGGTCATTCTAAAATATAAGCATTGGCAATGCATGTTTCGTGACCGATGTTTTTGTAATTGTTAAAGTTATTTTTGTTAACAAGTTGTGTTTCCACCGGTTAAAAATAAGTGTACAATTATGCAACTTTTTGCCGGGAAACAAAACTTTTGATAATGCTATAACCATTGTGGTGGGCAGATAAAGACAGTAGTAGTGAAAGTACACACGAAATTATAGTCTATCACCTAGTTAGACGCTAGAAATAGATACTTTTCTCAGTCTCTCTCGCAGTTTCAAATCTCCGTCACACCAAACATGCTCACCATATCAGCCGTGGGAGCGTTATAATGTTACAGTAAATCCAATTATTCATTGGTAAAAGAGTAGCCCAAGAGTTGGCGGTGTGTAGTAATGACTAGCTGCCTTCCCTCTAGCCTTACACTGCTAAATTAGGGACGGCTAGCGCAGATAGCCCTTGGATAGCTTTGCGCAAAATTCAAAACAAACAAACATAGTCTCTCAAATATAATAGAGCATTACCAGCAGTCGTCTGCTCCATTCACAGGATTTAAAGGACGATATAGACTCACTAACAATCGTTTGCTCTGTTGAGAGAATTTAAAGAACTATGAATTTTTACTATCAGTCGTTTGCTCTGTTGGCAGGACTTGATGACGATAACGACTTACTAGTAACTAACTGCTCTGATGAAGGAATGTTAGGAACAGTTGGATCTCTTGGTATGATGGCTAGTTCTTGTCTGTAGCAACCTTCTTGAAGAGGAAGTAGATTTTGACAAAGTTTTAAAAATAGTAAGTATGCATATTAGTTACAGATATCTGTGTTTGTAAGTACATGTAAAACAGTAGCAAGGTGAAACTAAGGCGCCCTGCTTATTGTCGAACTGAAAACAATTTGTCCATGTATCATGATAAACCATGGGAATGTGTAAGACTGGAAACAATGAGTCAATCGTATAATAAACGGACATTACAAGTGTCACCTCTAGTAGTATATAGAATTTGTCTGTATAATAGTATTTGTTATTACGACTGATGAGGTATGTAAAAAAAAAGCCTTCAGAATGTAATCCGTATATAGAAAAAATGTTTAATTGTTTCAAAAAAAAAAAAAAAGGTGACATCTTTGGCAAGTCATGAATTTATGCATCTATTTAGAATATTTATTTATAAAATGTCAGTTATACGTGTAGAAACTTGTGGTAATTTAAATAATATTCGTAAAGATCAAGCAAACATTTAGTTGAAATTTCGTTATCCATTTCTATTATTCATTAAAAGTCCAAATAGTCTACTTCTCTCAACAAAGGTTGCTACAACATGTAAAATATGCAGTCTAATCCCACATGAGGACCGGCATGACCAAGTGGTTAAGGCACTCGACTTGTAATTTGAGGGTCGCGGGTTCCAATCCCCTTTACACCAAACATGCTTGCTCTTTTAGCCGTGGGGGTGTTATAATGTGACGGTTAATCCCACTATTCGTTGGTAAAAGAATAGCCCAAAAGTTGACGGTGGGTGGTGATGACTAGCTGCTTTCCCTCTAGTCTTACACTGCTAGTTTAGGGATGGCTAGGGCTGATAGCCCTCGAATAGCTTTGCGCGAAATTCAAAACCAAACCTAATCCTTCGTGTATGTTGTCAAAATTACAAAGTTTTATTTTTCACACTGTACCTTTTCAGTTGCGTGTTGGTATTTTAAATTAGTTGTATTTCACAAAGTAAAGCTAAAAATTTGAGAGAAATATCCTTTAACAGTCAAAACTAATTTCTGAAAGATAGAAGATAATTTTAACGATTAGAAATAATTTCTTTGTCAAATGGAGAAAATTACTTTTATCAGTCATAACTAGTTTCTCTGTTAAGTGAGGAAAACTACTTCGATCAGATAGAGCCAGTTCCTCCGTCAAGTGGAGAAAGCTTTAACTGTCAGAACTGGTTTTCCGTCAAATAGAAGAAATTACTTTTAAGGGTCAGAACTAGTGTGTGGAAAGTAAGTGTTTACTGTAAAACAAACGTACGTTTCATTGCAGCAAAGCGATATGTCTATGGACTTGCAACATTAGAAACCGGGTTTCGATACGAGATAGCCCATTGAGTAGCCTTGAGTCTAAGTTGTAACAAAACATTGTACTTTTCTTTATATTTTTCATCACAATGATACAATCTCTCAGTATGATCTGATTGTTTGCTGTTTAACACAATGAGTTGTTTGTTTTGTGCTTAACACGAGTAACGAAACCCCATTTCTAGCGCTTCAAGCCCGTTCTGCTGAACCGCTGGAGGCTTTAACTATGCAAATAAACAGTTTTTCATTTTATTTGTTTCTTTGGCAAGATGCTTTTAAGGCTTAGTGTTTGTTTGTATGTTTGTTTGGATGGCTTACAAAGCTAATCTGTCTTTATTTTAACTGTTCATTTGGCAGGATGGTTTAGTGTTTGGTTTTTAGTTTATTTGTATGTTTGGCATAATGGCTTGCAATGCTTTGCGTGTGTTTTTTTGAGTTTATTTATAAATTTAATAAGATGGTTTGCAAGGCTTAGTGTGCCGATGAAACGGATACCTTTAAATTGTATCTTTGGAGAAATGGTTTATAAAGTTAATAATCAGGGAACAATAATGGTGCAACTATAATTTAAAGTAATTTCAACTGCCAAATGACCCAAGAGGTACATTAAATGTTCAAGCATACTCAGATATAATTAACCAATCCATCAAGATTTCTCTAGCTACTAAGGTTACACAGATCACTGAAAAGTTTGATGATATAACAATAAATGTTCGTACGTTATATTTATTACTAATTATTCCAAACGATTTATTCTTCACTCGTATCCATGATATGCACAACTACGTTTGTTAACCTTTCTATTACGTGTTGTTGTTGTTTTGAATTAAGCACAAAGCTACACAAAGGGCTATCTGTGATCTGCCCACCACGGGTATCGAAATCCGGATTTTAGCGTGTAAGTCCGCAGACATACCGCTGAGCCACTGGGGGGCTTCTATTACGTGAAAAGCTTTTTCAAGTATTCAGTAATTTACTGTTTTTGTTGCATTAAATCATATCTTGTACTGATACCTTAGTGTAATTTGAAGGAAAACATTGCGTCTATAGCAACTAATATTTGTTGGTAACCGCTTACCAGAATCTTTGTTGATAGTTTTGTCTCCACAAAAACTGTGTGTTTGTGATAATTAATTTCACTTGTAGCATTATGCGTGTATAAGTTAGTTTTAACTGTAAGTACAACATGACTGGTATTAACGAGCTGTACTTTTAACTGCAACATCACATGTGCTATTAACTGCTTTTACTTGCAAAACCATATCTAACTGAATATAACGAAAGCACCTCATCCGGAGTAAGAAATGTATATCACTTCTATGGTTCATTTCTTTTGATAGGCGTATGACTTGTTTCTTTGAAGTTAAGCATAAAACTATACTGTGGGCTGGCTATTTGTGTTCTGCACCCCACGGGTATCGAAACCCAGACATTCTATTGTGTCACTGGGAAACTAACCATATGAATTACCATATAAAATTATGTATGACGAACGTACTTCATTTGGGGTAAAAACTCTGTGTAACATATATCATTCATTGATTTGAACAGGCGTATGGAAAACCATATTTAATTAAACATAACGAA
The DNA here is from genome assembly GCA_011833715.1 of Carcinoscorpius rotundicauda. Classification (NCBI taxonomy): domain Eukaryota; kingdom Metazoa; phylum Arthropoda; class Merostomata; order Xiphosura; family Limulidae; genus Carcinoscorpius; species Carcinoscorpius rotundicauda. The sequence continues at coordinate 49,788,323 of CM022399.1, read as the reverse complement.
ACTTCTTCATTTGGAATAATAAATTCGTATCACTTTCATCGTTCAACACTTTAAGCCCCCGATAGCACAGCAGCATATCTTCGGACTCACGCCGTTAGAAACAGGGTTTCGATACTTACCTTGGGCAGAGCGCAGATAGCCCATTGTGTAGCTTACGTATAACACACACTCATCTTTTTAAATAGTCATATGAAAACGCATATTTCATTGAATATATTGAATGTTATACGAACTTTGTATAGCTTTATAAGGACTGTGGAAAAGTCAAATTATAGAGTCAACTGTAACATTAATACTGAAATATGCTTTAAACACTTTTGTTCCTCGAACCAGTTTTATTCTTCACGTTTGCAAGCAGGTGAAGGGCAAAATTATGAAATATCTGAGCTTTCACACTGATGGTAAATACAAATCTTTCGCTTCAATTTTTTTCAATGTCACTTTAACTCCTACAATAAATATTAACATTTCCGCTTCATTTACAGTCCATGTAAAGAGTCTCATTAACCTTTCTCTGTGTGCTCTGGTTATCCAAAAAATCAAAATCTTCTGAAGAAAGAGATTTTTTGTCGTCTTTATTGTAGTGAATCTTAATCTGATTGAGTACAATTAGTTTCACCATGTGGGAAACAGAGTTATCGCACTTGTTTTTATATTTCTTTGTTTAATACACACATAAACAATTGTTCGTGTCAAATACGCGTGTGTGTGTGTGAATGTGATGGCAATATTAACATAAAATATTGTTGTCTGAGAATTATAAAAACGTTTCGTTGATAACTGAACTGGACAGCGAAAACAAAATATTTCACTGATTTGTATGAAATAATTTCAGTTATTATTAACTGAACAGTGTTGAAAAGTTGTTGACTTCGGAGTATTAGAACTGATTGTGAATTGAACAGATATAATAAATATTTTGTCGGTTTGACTTTAAAACCTTAAATGAAACGACTGTGGATTAAGTAGTGCTAACATAAGTTGATGTTGACTGAATAATGAGAGTTGAAATGAATGATTGTTTACTGGAGACAGCTGGGCGATGCCACAATTCACAGAACTGTGCTAACAAGATCCCTTGCTGATTTTACAATTATAAGATTACCGTTATTAACACTATATATTTGAAGCTTTTGTTGCGTTGGCCATTACGAAATCAGCTGTAATAATATAGCCCTTTGTTGATTATATGATGATAACAAAAGTTACTGATGATTGGACGTTAAGAACAGACCTTGTATCTCAGGACGGCTGGTATGGGTATTAAAACTTTTATTAAAATAGAGTAGAGAACAACTTTATTAGTCTGAAGATGACCTAAGAAGGTCGAAACGTCGTTCTCTACTTTAATAAAAGTTTTAATATCCATACCAGCCGTCTTGAAATAAATTATTACTTCAAGTGGGTTTCTTGTCACCAATGAGACCTGGTTATAACATTAACTATTACTGACTAGCTAGTGCTGAAAGTTTATTCGACTATACAACGTTTATAATCAAAACAAGTAGTTTCGTAATATTAAATTCCTTGAAACGTTTTTATGTTCCAAAAAAATAGTCTTAAAGTCTTGTTGACAGGACAGCGAAAGTAACTTACAGTGTTGTTTCAAAGTGGATCGGCTGTTTCTCATCTCCTTTCTAAAGGAACGTTAGAAAGGCGCTTCGTACAGTAGTTTTCCTTGCTGAGTTGTTTATGTGAGCATTACTCACTTAAGTAATTTTATAATTACTGTCGAATGGATGCACATTTACACATTTAATTACAGATTTCGAAAACTTCAATGTTGTTGCCTTTCAGAAAGAAACTGTTTAATTCTTGCCTGTATATCAGTTTAATCTTTAAAACATTTGACCTGCTTTGATTTAATAAAATAATTGGTTCGGAAACGTATGTACATGCATACCAAACATTATATATGCGTGTGCATATACATATATACGCACATGTAATGTTCGTCAACTGTATATTAATGTATAATACATGTATGTATATATATATAGCTCAAAGATCCTTAATGGGTAGACAATTATTTCTTATGAAAAGAGCCAATGTTAAGTCGAAGCCTGGAATGACTAATGTGTAACGAACCGAAAGTTATAATAGAGTTAGAAGAAAATGGTGGCGTGTATAAGACAACCAATGACTTTTCCAATACCAGTCACATTTAAACTAAATGTTGACTGAACTGTAAGGAGGAGCTAAATGTATAGCGTTAGTAGAAGGTACTATTGTTACTGTTGATTGGATAGTGTTAAAAGAAAGTTTTAAAAATTCATTGTTGATTTTTTCTATGTTTCAGAAGAACTTCTTATCAGAAGAAGAAAAAATACGAAATACTAAAGCGTGTCCTTCACAGTTAGGTAAAAGCAATACATAATTATAATGTTTTCTAGTTTCGTGGCAAAATAATAAAGGGTTAGGTGGCACCGAACCTCAATATGATGCAAATATGCAAGTTACCATAATTGTCTTTTTGATCGATAAAACCTTATAAAAGAAATATTTCTTGATTTTATGCAGTTAAAAGAAACAAAGAGGTAAAAAATACAAACAGCTAAAGAAAAATATACGAAATATATGGAATAAATAAAGCAATTCCAGTCAGGCTATTATATTCCTGAATAACACAATATAGCAAAATAAGTTAGTGAGTAACAAATACTGTTTCATAAAATTAATACTTGAAACTTGGTGAAATCACAAAAATACAGTATTGAAGTAAAGAAAGAGAATTGTACGTTTCACAGATATTTCATTTATTAACAATTATGATTTCGTCAGATGTCTTTTAAGGCGAAACCTTAATCATTACTAAATGAGATAATTGTGAATTTGACAATTACCTTTGTTCTACTAAAGTTTGTGAATTTTTTTTAATTGAATATTATCTTCAGAAAAGTTGAAACAAAAATCTATACAACAAATAAAGAATTTACTCATTTTACTGTAATACTTAATATATGTAATAAAGAAACAGTTATCAAGTGTTAATTTAATTTAATTTTTAATGTCAGCACAAACGCTGAAAAGTTTTAAAATAAAATGATCCACTAAGTGCACGAAGGACATGATGATATGTTTTGCAAATTTATTTTTACCGTGTTTCTTTTTGTAAACGCAATCTTGTAATTTTACCAATTTATGTTTTCGCCACTAGGGGCCAAAGTAGCAGAATACAACTCTTTGGTTGTTTTTTTTTATTTTTCGCTGAGCTACACGAGGTTTTTTTCTGGGCTAGCCGTCCCTAATTTAGCAGTGTAAAACTAGAGGGAAGACAACTAGTCTTCACCGCCCACCGCCAACTCTTGAGCTACTTTTTTTACCAACAAATAGTGAGATTGACCATCTCTTATAATGCCCCCCACGGCTGAAAGGGTGAACATGTTTGGTGTGACGGTGATTCGAACCCGAGACCCTCAGAACGCCTTAACCCATCTGACCATGCTGAGCCTGAAGTACACAATGGTCGAATTGTGTTCTGCTCTCTACGGGTCTTGGAATGCAGTTTTTTAGCGTTATAAGTACGCAGACAAACAGCTGTACTACTGAGTGGCCCAACTGTTTAGAAATCAACAATTACATCGTCTAATTATCTTCTAAGTCTTGAAAGTTGACCTGAAATTACGTGAATGTTCTATCAACTCTGAGCCCATTGAAAGCAAGTGAAACAAACTAGAATTTATTCCAATACTTTTGCAATTTTCCTGTGGTTAAGAGCTAATTAGGATTATAATAACCATCTAATGAGGATTTATTTAAAGTTTAATAATTTATATTTTATATAATTCATTTAGGAAAGTATTCGTTCAGATATTCTCTTTACAGCCTCATGCTGCACTGTGTTTGTCTTTGCGGCCTCATACTGCACTGTTTTTGTCTTTGTAACAGGTTTAAATAACTAATTCCTGAGCTGTTGTTTATTTCTATTATCTTTATAATTACAGTTTGGTTTGATCATTACTAAACACAAAACAACACAATAGTCTATGATCCGCGAACCACGTGTATCGATTCCCGATTTTTAGCATCGTAAGCCTGTAGACTTACGGCTGAGCTTATGGGGATGGGAGCAGAAATAGGGTGATAACAATATTAGTAAACGTTGGTAACTATATGTTTCTGCAGTGTATTCAAGAGAAGCGTTAGATATTAGTTGGTTAGTTTTACCCGAAAACATACAGCTTTCATCAACCTACCAGTTTCCAATATGGTTTCGGACGTATTCGGAAATAAAAGGTTTTCGAACATAAAATAAGAGAAATTATTACTTTTAGGGGTGAAAATTGATGTTTCTACCTTTCCGTTACTGTTAAAAGAATTAGGATGATTTGTAAGGTTTCAGATGAAAGTAAAAAACTCAGAATCAGACCTTCTTGAATGTGTATTGATTCTTCCAGACTATCTGTATATATAATCATAGTAACACCTGCATTTGTATTATAACGCATTCGGTTTGACTGTTATACAAAAACAACAGCAGCAAAATAGAGCGAAGTCTAGAAATATTAAATTTGTGGGTAGAAAACAAATAATAAATATAAATATAAGTATAAATATAAATTATAAGCGTGTCGATAGGAAATAAATAATTCTGTAATTCAATGTACAGACTGAGCGATGTCTCTTTTGATTAGATAATGAACCGTAAAAAAGATTCACAAGGGTTGTGTGAAATTTACCGTTTTGTATAATATAAATCTCTTCACGTTCTTTGAACTTTATCTTTGTAACTATAGTAAACTATTCGAAAACTAAGAAAATATTCGTATATGTTCTCTTGCCCATTAACATCATTAGCACAAAATATTACGGGTTACAAAAAAAGTGAATGTTAATATATTACTTTACGCTATAATAGCGTAACTATCGTGTTACGAGGGATTTTAGAAGCTTGTAAAAACACATCAACACCAAGTATTACATCTTACAAACACCATTAAGTCAGCCCAATTGATACAAAAAATAACTTACACGAAAAGAAAAGATTGTTGAATTATTTGCTACAAACGTAGAACACTTTAGAATCACAGATATAAGTAACCAATGCCTATATGTTCTACTGTTGAACGTGATATGTTTACAGGACATCTTTACTTTACACACACAAAATTGAAATCTTCTATTTAAAACTAAGTATTTGATGTATAAACATTTCTTTTCAACATTTTAATGCTGTTTGTGATTATTCAACGTTCTATGAGATTAATGCAACAATATTTGTGAGACCTCGTTTTGTGTATCAATAGAAAATATCGACGGTAGTTAAGGTTAAATAAGTTTGATACTAATGTAGGAAATGATACTGGACTGAATTCAGCTTTGAATAAAACTTCTGATGCAGCTTTATGAGTTATATTCACTATTGCTAAAGTAACCATGTAAACAGTTTCAACATTTTAAATTTCAACATTTAAAAATCATTATGCTCACATGTTGAAAGTTGTGTTATTATATAAAATGGAGATTCTAATTTAAGTCTTATTTATATAAAATAACACAAAGTGAAAAAATATAAATAACTTTAGTGATACGAATACAATAAAGTACGGTGTTCCAGAGATTTCTGAACTTGGAACTATTTTTAATGGTATACATAAATTATTTATGTGGTCTAAATTAAAACTGTAAAATTAGTATGTGTCAAATTTTTATTGGGCCAGATTCTTTACAGTAGGTGTTTGTGACTTGTTGGCGCTAAATTTGAATACTAAACGAACAACACACAATCCACTTGTTTTAGAATAATATATTCAAAACAAGTCAAACATATATACAAAAATTCGTTATACAATTGGTTATCATAGTTTTATCCAGAACTTTAAATAACTGTCTTTTTTTTCACCAGGTTTAGTTTACTTATAATGCCTTTTGACAAGACAGATAATTCTCCTCTACTCCGATATTGCAATCTAATTAGTGATAGATACACGTACTTTACTCCTTGGGTTACCACAGTAGGATGCAGAGGTTTTAATAATTCTCTTTTCGTCAAAGTCCTCACAGGCTGGTTTAGTTATTTTAGAACTCAATTGGCAAGACGAATTATTCTGTACTACTCTGTTTATTACAGTACAATATACGATTGTAAAACTTTAAAAGTCGCCACTATACACATCTTATGGATGAACTAACAAATACAGTCTACATTCTGCATATCTCACTCACTTTGTGTTACTTTCACTAACTTAACTTACTTCACATTTAGTTATAACACACGATAGAAAAGAATCTAGAAACGTGTAGTTCTTATGTAACAACAATATTAAACACGATGAGAGAACACACATGTCAAGAACAACTCATGTTGTATTAAACATTGTCTGGCTATCAGTAAGAAAATTCTCATGTACTGTGATTTTAACTAGATGGTTGTGTTTGTGTAAACAAATGTGTTCAAGTGTGTGAAAGTATCCAGAACGTATAATGTAACAACAAAAGATTCGAGTAAGATGACATTAACAGTATTACAAAAACCTTGTACAACATTTCAAGTACATTTACAACGTACGACTCGTATAAGTACATAAGTTCACGTGTAGTCCAATTCAATCCACACTTTGATCAACGTGTGTTATTGGGTTACACTAGTTTCGGAGAATTCCATTCCTCATCAGTAACCCTGAAATAGAAATAAGCTAGATCTATATCATAGTGAAAAATAGCAAACATGCTGTTAGTGTGAGCATACTCTAGAATCACTGTGAGAAAAACCTATACACAGGATAGGTTGATCTTATGGTGAATACAAAGCACTTTCACACAAACAGTTTTAAACTTGTCATAACTATATTTTTAAAATAATTAAATTTTAACACTTTTGTTATGAAAATAAATAATAATTAAAAATCAAATCGCTAAATAAGCTAAATAATAACGTTCAAACTAAATAGTCTCGTATATCCAATACGACATTTGCTGATGATACATGTACATTCAGCTCTACTAATAGAGAAAAATTAAAACTACTTGCAAACAGTTGGAAATTGGATTTGAAAAATAATGTATTTATAACAAAATTTATATTTTATATTCAAAAATAAAACAAATATAAGTGAAAACTATTTTAGATTATATTTTCATAATAGTTGGTGTATAATTAATAATAATTGTAAATGTTCGCAAATGAAAAGTGTTTCAGAAATTGACAAAATTTATGTTGGAAGCACATGTTAAGGGTTTGGAAAAGACATTCAAATTTATGTTCGTTAAAATCTATCTTTTGGAAAAAATTGTTAAGCGTCTCAATATTAAGATTTTTTTTAAAACGGCCAGTAATTAAACATGTAATTTTGAATGAGAAGGGGCAAATCAAACTACATTAAATCCAATTGTTTCATTACAAAATAATGTAACTTGCAATATCAAATAATAAAAAAATGAAATGATTTATAAAAGGTATATTCTACGATAAATATTTCATAGGAGATATTTATTGGCCCGGCATAGCCAGGTGGGTTAAGGCGTTCGGCTCGTAATCTCAGGGTTGCGGATTCGAATCCCGATCGCACCAAATATGCTCGCCCTTTCAGCCGTGGGGGCGTTATAACGTGATGGTAAATTCCACTATTTGTTAGTAAAAGAGTAGTCCAAGAGTTGGTGGTGGGTGGTGATGACTAGCTGCCTTTCCTCTAGTCTTACACTGCTAAATTAGGGACGGCTAGCGCAGCTAGCTCTCGAGTAGCTTTCCGCGAAATTTTTATCAACAACCAAACATGTATTTATTAACGTATAAAATTCAACTACTTGTAACATATAAAAATTATTATTATCAAATAAAAATATGTTTTTCTTTAATGGAATACAGAGATTAGAATATAATATTTCAATAGTTTAAAAACATATGCATAAACACTTTTTTATATAAATATTTAATAATTTACTTTTAACTATAAAAATAGAAATAATGCGTCTAAATTTAAAATACGAAAAAGAGAATTTATGTTTTACTATAAAAATATGGAAGACTTATTTAAAGTAATAAAATTAATTATTGTTATTTTAATGTTAAAGTGGTTAAATATTGAATAATTAATGTTATTAACTCGAATGAGCCAAAAGCTACTGGATTAATTGTACTTTTTTTTGCAGTTTATATCTTAATTTGTATTGTATTTTGTTATATGTTTATTGTGTTGTATAATCGTATTAAATATTAAAGAAATGTTAAAAATATCCGAAGAGACAACGATAAACATTCGCTTTATTTTGAAGCTGCTACAAAAATCAAAATAATCTAACCTGGATCTGAGTTTTGTTACACAATGTCAGTAAACCTGTTTTCATATTATAAATTTTAAAATTTTCATTTTAATTATGCATAATTCAAGAAAAGCACACACAGGTGTATCTAACATAAATATCACCATTTTTTAATAAGAGTACGTTCCAAGTAGATATTTTATGCAGGTGTCTCGCAAAAGATTTTAGACAATTCTGTGTTTACCCTGCTCATTATTTACATCCTACAGTCTCCTCGAATTAGTCGAGTGTTAAATGCAATGATCTATCTCTATTTTAGTCCAAAGCTGCTTAACGGCTAACTACACCATGCCCACTGCAGAATCAAAGCCATAATCTTAAATTATAAATTCTCAATATTATCGCTGAATCTCTCTGGTTTCTGGAGCAACTTAAAAAGATTTTTTTAACTAGATCTTCAGCCATAGACAGGTGACTACATGCGTTGATCTGCTTGTTGAAGACTCTTGTTAAAGAAGTATTGCGTTAGTTCCTTTTTGGTAAAAATGACAGCAGAGACGAGCAAAACTCGTGTTCGTCTTCAGCAAAGTGATAAAAAAAATGTCATTTGTGAAATGTTATACTGTTGCATTGGAATTACAAACTCTGTCATCCCAGATACGTTTTTATTAATATTAAATATTATAGTTACAGATCGATTTAAGAAATTTTTATAGTTTCCATCTTCTATTTTATAAAACTGAGTAGATGTTTGTAGAGAACTATCGAATACTTAGTGAAGTATCACAGGGCTTTTTCTTGACCTTACTGATTTACTGGTCATCGTAAACTCATCAAGAAATGAATTGTTATTTTTTATCCGAGTTTGTTTGTGTGTGTGTATTTTAACGTATTCTACTAATTAAAATAAAGCAATGTTTACAACACTAGTTTACAACATATTGTATACAATAAGAACACAAAAGTAACTAAACATTTCTTCGTGTTTTTGTTTATTACAGGTAACATTAATAATAACTTAGAAGACCTTCAAGAGGTTTGCCAAAAGTCCACGTGATGTCGCCTGATTTCAAAACGGAAATAATACGTTTTAGCCGTTATTGAATACTGATCAATGTTATTACGAATTCTGAAGTTTGAAGTATTGTTAGATTTGATTAAACTGAGACTGACTGTTATGTGCTTGGATTTAAATTATAAAACCGAGATAAAGCTCGATCGTCCACCCACGTTGATAAATTCGATTAATTTCTACAAAATTTACATAGATGACGTAGACCTACAGAACTTAATGTAACGTAACTATGGAAACTGGGAGTCTTGACTTCGTAGACGATGAAGAACCCACATATGAATCATTTCTACTTCCAGAAAACAAAATAACTTCCTCAGAAAATCGACTTTCTCCTTACCATCCTTCAGTAATTAATGGTAAGTGCTCCTTAAAAACACCACTGAGTGAATTGTTCGTTTTTAAAACATCTTGAGAACCCAGAACCCTCTATTATTTAATATACTTAACTAAGATGCCTTTATATCATGCAATCGACAAGATTGTATCCGATTTCCTTTGTTTTGGTTGTATATAATTTAACTCTTGACAATGAAAGATTTAGGTGAAGAGGCCTAAACTTAACACATTAATTCCAAAGAAATTTATTAACATAGAATACTGTCATTAGTATTCAACAATCTAAATATCAGTGTGACACTAAATAATTTACTTAGTAAACTAAAGATATATTTATTCAGTGTTTTGCTTGTTTATCTTTTTAAACGTTTAGATTTTATTAATATCTGGAGGAAATGATAATAAATGTATTCCAATGTGAAGTTTTTGAAATAAATAGCACTCGTAGAACTAAGTAACTCAGTGATTCAATGTTCGAATGTCTGTCGGGGTTTGGGTAAGAAAAGTTCATACCCTGGAGGGTCAGGTCCTTTATGACCTCTTCCTTCTCCCCGTACTAATGTTCTTAACAGATTGGTATCTATAATTGTTGAACAGAATATTATATTGATCCTTTTCAGGGCAATGTCATGTATTGTAGCACATATACAGTGATTATTTTATTCTATCAGCAGAATGTCAAGTTTCTTGGTGGCATTTTTTATTGTTTAATACATATATATATATATATAATTATTAATATTATTATTTTTATTATTTAATATATTTTTATTTATCTAGTTCGCATAGTAATTCATTTTTCATCCAATTCTTATTAAAGTACATTATTGTACTCTATAGGAGTCTGTTTGGTATGGTTGGTATTTGTGAATGAACTGAGATGATATAGTTTTTGAAACTCTGTATGCAGTTGTGAGGAGTATGTTTTGGATTGTTTGTAGTTTGGTTTTAATTATTTGATTGCTTACAGTTATCCATGCTGGAGCTGCATAGTCTATAACTGGTCTAATATATGTTTTATACATTTTGGTATGTTATCTGTAGATGCTCCACTGTCTTCACCAGTTAAACTCCTAGCATAGTTAGTTCTTTGCCAGATTTTATTTTTAATTTCGTTCGCATGATTGATTCAAGCTAGTTTTGAATCATAGGTCAGACCTAAAAATTTTGCCGATGGGGCAATCTGGAGTAGTGTGCCATTCATATATAATTCTGGCTGTTGTTTTTTGTGTTTTGTCAATTTCGTAAAGACTACGAGTTGTGTTTTTGCTGTGTTTATTTTTATTTTATATTTTTGACAGTATTCACTTATTCTACTTAGTTGCGGTTGTATGTTAGTGGCTGATAACGTGGGTGTTTCGGCACTTTTCCAGACTGCCACATCATCTGCGAACTGTGAAGAGAATCCATGATTCAAATCCTTCAGTGGTATATTGTTTACATACATGATGAAGAGTATGGGGCTAACCACCCCTCCCTGAGGGACACCAGCTTCAGGAGTAAAGTACTCAGAAAATGTTCCTTCAACATTTATTCTACACTTTCTATTTTCCAAAAAGTTAGATAACCAGCGAATAATTCCTCGCGGTAGTTCCATTTCATTCATTCAGAACCTTAGACCATCGTGCCATACAGTATTGAATGCTTTCTCGATATCAAGGAAGCAAACATTCTCTTTTATTGAAGCTATCTATTATGGTTTCGGTTAATCTGATTAGGTGGTCTGTCGTTTGTCTAAATTTCCTGAATCCATTTTGTTCTTTTGGTAATTTTGATGTTATCTCCAAGAATGTGGAGAGTCTATTACTGATTATTCTTTCACGAATTTTGCCTACACAGCTGGTTAAGCTGACTGGTCGGTAGCTATTAGGTTTATTCGCTGGTTTTCCTTCCTTATGGAACATTAATATATTTGCAAGCTTCCAAGAAACTGGGATGTATCCTGAGGATAGAGATAGGTTAAATAGTGAATTTAGGTGGTCAAACAATTTCGGAGTGACCTTTTTTAAATAGATAACTAGTATTTCATCTTCTCCTGGTGCTTTGTTTTTTGTGTTTTCTATTGGTTCTAGTAATTCTTAAAGGAATATTTCATGTGTTAGTAATGTGCTTGTATAACCTGTATCGGAACTTGTATTTGTATCAGTTATGCTTATTGGAAAAATTGGTTCAAATGGATGTTTATTATGTGATTACTGACTTTATTGTAGAAATGTGTATCCATATCTGAGTCTGTGCGAGTTTTAAAATTATTTTGAAGTTGATATTTGAATGCTTCGGCTATTTCTTTGTTTGTGTGTGCTATAGTATCATTATGTTCAAGTGAAGAATATTTATTTGTGTCTGTATTTTCATTGGTGAGTCTTTTAAGATGTGACCAGAATTTTTTCGGGTCAGTTTTATCATTTAGTTTTGATCAGTAGTTGTTCCATTTCAGTAGTAATCCCTGGTTCATTTCAAATTGCAGCAGACGAAAGAAGTTATAAATACGAAATTGCAACGTCACGCTCGACAGGTTTTGTACAACTTAATGTAATTTTACGGACGATCAAAATGCTCTCCTTGGCAACGTTTACATACAATTGCTGAAATTATGAATAAAAGCTTTGAGTTAAAAATCGAACCGTGAAATGGAAATAAGTCTTCTAAAATCAAATAACTTGTACAGCCAAAATATTAATTTCTTTACAAAAACATCAATTTTATATAATGCAAGAGTTACGAGCATATTTCGCACCTCAGGACTGAAATAATTAACCCTTGAATGTGTCGCAACTAGGAACTATATTATATGTTTTTTTACAGGCTAAATAATTTTTAAGGCTTAAGCTTAAGATTGTTAGAGATTTGCCCAGACCAAAATTCTATGAGTTGACTAATGAGTACTTACAATATGTAACCTGAACCCGATATCCTATCTTTGTTTTTTTCACACTAAACCGCCTCTCCTCCCAGTTGCACAGCGGACTAAAAACGCTAGAAACCAGCTTTTGATATGATTTACAAAACACAGTCTATTTGATATGATTTACAAAACACAGTCTATTTGATAGTTTTGTGTTTATTTTCAAAACAATTATACTAAACCATACTTAGGTCGGCAGCATCAACTGACCATTGGAAGACCGAAATGGTCTGTTTTAATGTTGTAACCTGCCAAAACAGAGAAGAAATAGATAATAATGTAAGTGATACAATTACTTATATATACTTGTCAACGTTATGGTTGCTATTTAACATGACTGTTTTAATAATTGATATAAATGAGGCGTTAAACAGTGTCACGTTAGTATTGTCTGGGTGAAATTGTTTTTAAATCAAGTTTATAAAGTTGAATAATCGAGCAAAAATCCCGAGAGTTTATAAATAAGTTTGACAAAAACCCAGTCCGGGTCTTTTTATTATTACCTGCCGGGTACGTCAATCCCGGGGCTAATCTAAGCAGACGTTTAGTTTAACTTGCATTTTATTTTCAGATGGAATAAGTTAAATGCTCAGGATAATTGTATCTACGTTAAGAACGCTTACAGAAATCATTGGGTCTAATCATTTTTAATCTAAGAGACTTACTGTAATTTCAAGTGACGTTACAAGAAGGCAGATTAAACGACATATTTCTTCAAGTAGTTTCATCAAATATGAGATGTTCGTACCATTCATTGATACGTAGTCTGTTGTACACAGCTTTGAGTAACATACAGGACTTTGTGGAGACAACGATAGTCCTAAGAAAGAACAAGCGGAATGAATTAAACATCTCTGTGACTGGTGGCGTAAACACCTACATGGTAAGCTTCTTGTTCATTGAAAAATATAAAAAGTAATAAACAAACTACACGTATTTGAAAGATCGTGTGTTTCGTAGCCAGAGAGCGGAAAAAGAAGTGAATGTCACGTTCCTCTGTGGTTCTACACCACGCTTCATACTTTTCAAACGTACTCCTTAAAGGCATTTATATTGCACGCCATAAAGGCATAACGTTTTATTTAATAATTCCTGATTGTTCAAATTAATATTCAATGCATTAATAACCGATCAAGCTACAAACAGCATAGCTGTTACGACAACTAATTAATACAAATGTAAATTATGAGCAATGATGGATAATGTTTATGAAATATAAAGGTCTAAGATATATATGTCTAATCTAGGCATTCGTAATTGGGAAGTTAAGATCTAATTTATGCTAGTCTTCTATATTTCATCTTAGCATTTTATGTTTTAAATATATTTACCTTGAAAACATCCATATCTTTGTGGCTGATCCGTGATAACAAATAGTCCTTTAAGTCAATTTCATTTAACATATTTGAAACTAATCCATTAAGTAATTGAAAGAAAAATATTTAATTTATTTAACTTCATTTAAATCGTTCATTTCGTGGATCTTTGTATGTGTAGAGACTTTACAAAAAAAACTCTTATTTAAGTATTATTTTTTTGATAAACGCATTTATAAAAATCGCTACAAACGTATCTACACTTGGAAAAAATAGTCTAAAACAATAGACACTCCAATCGAAAAACACATTTCTTTAAATTTAACATTTGAAAAAAAAACACATTTTTCTGATGACAACTCATTCTTTTGCTACTATTTAATGTTAGAATTGCTAAACATACATAAATATACAGAATTTATACTTTCGTTATATAAAGCTATGACGACTAATCCCGAGAAATCCTTCACTTTTTTTGTATTATTCTCAGATTTGGTTACTGGTTGTTATATCTCTTAGGGTCAATAAAACACATGAAATATAACATAATATATACAATTTTGGTTACAGATTTTTTATTTGATGTCACCCAGTAGCGCAGCGGTATTTCTGCCGACACACACCATTAAAAACCGGGTTTCGATACCCGTAATGAGCAGTGCACCTTATATATATATATATCAAAATATTTGCCATGGAAAACCAAACCTCTACTGAATAGTTCAGTTGTTTCTCCAAATAAACGTAACAAATCGCAACAATTCCTTGGACAAACAATCTGATTGGTTCATATCGTTTTATTACCTCTATATATCTTATTATTTTTCTTACATTTCTTAAAAACATCCTTTTTTTCTCCAGTAAAGATATTTGTTCGAAGGTTTTTAATTTAGCTTTTATGGCTTTGTAATATATTTAAAATAGACCAAGCAGACAGACGTGACTTTTCTAAAGTTTTTGTATCAAATTTTCATTCTTATATAGCGAGCTTTTAACTTTATACAGTTCTATATGGAACAGACAAACGAGTTGCAGAAATGTTGAAAAATTAAAGTTTTATTTCGTATACTTACTTCATAAATAACGTACACTTCCTAAATCCACCTTTCCTCTTTTTTATATAAGACACGTATCTGTCACAATCCTACATTTAAGTAAACACAAAGGATGAAATTATTTTGTTAATATCGTCATCAGTATCTTCTGAAAGACCGAGGAAGAACATTATTGCAAAGAAACGTTACACAGGCTCACACTTATAAAGTGTAAAACACGAAAAACAGCATCACAAAGGTTCATTCTAAGAGCGTAGTATTTTTAACCGACTCTGCTTAAAAAACAACAAACAAATCTGTTAATGTTTGAGAAATTTCTAATATTTCATTCAAAGTAACAAAAGTACAATACGACTGAAGACGGCTAAACTTCTAAAGTATAATTCAACCGTAACGAATGTCATCGATAAATAAGACGTAGCTTTGTAATGGGAATAAATAAATAATATTGAATTAATTAGGGTTTTTTCTTTTTATAGGAAAGCCATATTGGGCTATCTGCTGAGCCCACCGAGGGGAATCAAATGCTTGATTGTAGAGTTGTAAATCTTTAGACTTACCACTGTACTAGTGGGTAGTGAGTTAATCACTCTCTAAATGTATATATAAAATGTTCATTTTTCTCTTGAATGCAATGATTTTAATGATTTATGTCACTAGCTGGCGTATCAGGTTCGATAACAGTCAGCCCAGTTTTAAACACACACACACAGACTACGACTCTCTTAAGGTAGCTAAATGTCTCATCATCTAATTAGCGACGCCCATGAATGGGTTAACGAGATTCCCACTGTTTCTATCTACTATCTAGCGACAGAAGTCTATTTTTCATACTTTCATACGGCCGGGCATGGCCAAGTGTGCTAAGACGTTCGACTCGTAATCCGAGGATCTCGGGTTCGAATCCCAGTCGCACCAAACATGTTCGCCCTTTCAGTCGTGGGGGCGTTTATAGTTTACGGTCGATCCCACTATTTTCGTTGGTAAAAGAGTAGCCCAAGAGTTGGCGGTGGGTGGGGATGACTAGCTGCCTTCCCTCTAGTCTTACACTGCTAAATTAGGGACGGCTAGCACAGATAGCCCTCGAGTAGCTTTGTGCGAAATTCCAAAAAACAAAACAATAAAATAATTTGGTATCGTCTTATGTTTTTAATTAGGGTTAGTTTAGTAAAATAAGTATTATTCTAGAACGTCTTTATGTTACAAGTATTGGGGAAAAATTTATCGCTAAACAAACAAGCTTTATAGAGCTGGCTACTGAACTCGATAGAATGAGTCAAACAAGATAGGGATGGAGGTGGACATATCACTTGGTCCGTCAAATTATCATGTAGCAGATTAATCCGTCTTGGCTTTACATAGAGAATAAAATCCCTACACTACTGATCACCCCACTTTGTCTATCAAAAGCTTAGTGTTTTAAGATAATCTCAGCTTTCACCTTTATATCTCTCTTTTAGAATACTATTTTTATGACTATTTTACAATAGATAACATTTAACGGTCGGAAATTCTGGTTCTATTTGTTTTGCAAGTTATCGTCACGTAAACTCGAGACAGCTTAGTTTGATATGTGGTAATTAACTGAATCAAGTAATACAGTCACTTCCATCTCTATCTTGTTTGGTGTATATTTTTCCTTACAACAAAGCAACATCGAGCTATCTGCTGTGTCCACCGAGAAGAATCGAACTCCTTATTTTAGTTGTAAGTCCGTAGACTTGTCACTGTACCAACTAGGGACATCGATTTTGGTTTCTATTTTCAAGTTCAGTAGCCAATCGTGCATAACTTTTTAATTTACCAATAGTTGTTTTTTCTTAATACTTGTTTGCTTTCCTTTCTTTATAAGATGGGGCACGTGGTATTCCTGGTTATAAGGTGCATTATAAAACTTTATAAATTTAGCAATAGAATAATAATAATAAAACAAGTAGTTAAAGAAAGTGGAGACAGTTGTGTTGTATTAAACAATGAGAAAATTATAATTATTGCAATATCTAGGTAGGCGCTAGGCGTGTTGATGAAAGATGATGACAAACGAAAATAAAAAAAAATGTTTGTTTTTCTATTCGCTGCTTTTAGACTTTGAGTTGTTCTGAATAGCTGAAAAGTGGCACTACATTATAACAAGCGCGACTTCATATCTAGCTTCCAATAACCCGTAGAGAAGAATACCCTGATCGTTTTTGTATTGCTTTAATACAGGCGTCCGTGCCATCCCTACATGTAAATATTATTATGCTTAATATTTTCCATATGATATATGTTATAGGTCTATATATCAAAAATATGCTTTATATAATAAAACCAAATTTAAAACTTCAGATAAGTTCATTTTAGTTGACAAGAAAATAATATTTATAATATAAATTAATAAACTTATGGTTCAAAACCTATTGTGTAATAGAATATGAAATAAATTTTTCTTTTGCTTCATTTTTAAATTACATCTTAAAAATTATGTTTGCCAGCAATTTAAAGTCGTATTACACACATATACGAAAACATATTTATATCGTGGTGACTTCCCGATACTTGTGCAACACCGTATCAGCGTGACGATGTCTTCACTGTGTACACAATAACACTATACTAAGCGTGACAATATCTTTACTGCTCATGCATTTATATAGTATCAGCTTGATACTCTTTCAGCTATGTACACATATAACAAAGTGTAAAAGTAATGGCATTTTAACAGTGCATATAATAATACACAAATAACAAAGAATAAATGTAATGATATTTTAACTGTATACATAATAATACAATATCCAGAATGATGAAGTTTTACTTATGTAGACAATAATACGAAAGTAGCTTGGTTACGTGTTAAATATGAACACAATAACACACTACCAGATGATCACTGTTACTACGAATCTATAAGATTCTAACTTGTATAAAAAAATCAAAATTTCTTTCCTTATGATGCCCAATGTTTAAGTAATATTTAATATTTGAAGGTGATGCCTTGGATGTAACCCTAACAGCATAAAATTAAAAACTAAAATGATTGTATTGTTTTTAAATCAATTGTAACAGTTCAGTGACTTAGAGTTACGGTGTTTTTAACATTTCTTTACTGCATGCTGAAGCAGAAAGCAAACAAATTAGAAGATATTTATTTTATTTTTCTCAATAGGAAGCTGTTTGTGTGACGAAAGTACATCGCGACAGCTCCGCCTATCGAGACGGCCGGTTAAGAAGAGGAGATGTGTTGTTAGCTGTACGTAAGAGACTGTTATTTTTTTATATATATAAATATATGTAACAGAGTGTAGTTTGTGCAAAACACATTGTAAAATTGAGTTAAGTTGGTTATTGCAAACTTATATGTGTTTTTGGTTTTTTTGCAGTATTTAACATATTAACAAAAGAGTAGCCCAAGAGTTGGCGGTGGGTGATGATGATTAGCTACCTTCCTTCTAGTCTTACATTGCTAAATTAGGGACTGTTAGCGCAGATATACCTCGTGTACCTTTGTGAGAAATTCAAAACAAACAAACTTTTATCTTATGAAAGAAATGGTTAATAATTGAATAAGTTACATTTCATACGAGGTCAGATCTTTGTTAACGAAACGTATAAATCACATCGTTGTTTCATATGTTTTTTATTTTTCTTTTCATTCGATCAGAGGGCTCTTACTATAAGCTGTTTGGTCAAGTCAGAGCTGTAGCAATGAGCACAACAAACGAAAGAATATAGTGAAAATACAGTCATGTGAAAAAGTTAGGACACTATGAAAGCCTGTGTATTTTTGTAACATTTTTTGGATATATAGATATTTAATCTCAATTTCAACAATACTGAGAGATTAAAGGAATATAACTAAACAATTAAAACTGAATACAAGACTTTTCAAGATCTTCTATAAATGTAATTCTACAAAAATGCATATTCTAACCGAGGAAAAAGTTAGGACACCCTACCCCCTAATAGCTAATGTTACCCTCTTTGGCTGAAATAACTGCAGTGAGACGCTTCTTGTAGAAATTTTCCAGTCTCTGACATTAGTCTCAAGAAAGTTTGCCCCACTCCTAAATGCAGAATTCTTTCAGCTGTGAGATGTTGAGTGGTTTCTTGCATGTACAGACCGTTTCAAGTCACCCCACAGTACCTCAATTGGATTAAGATCTGGGGTTTAACTCGACTATGCCAGGACTCTCCATTTCTTAGTTTTCAGCTTGTTCTTGGGGAATTTACTGATATGTTTTGGGTCATTGTCGTGTTGCAGGGTCCAGTTCCGCTTCAGCTTTAATTTTCGTACAAATGGTTTCACATGATCCTCAAGCACCCTCTGATACACAGTAGAATTGATGGTGTATTCTATGATTGTGAACTGTCCAGGTCATGCTGCAGCAAAGCAACCCCAAACCATGACACTTCCACTTCTATGCTTCACAGTTGATATGAGGTTATTTTCTTGGAATGCTGTATTTGGTTTACGCCAAACATGTCCTCTATTCCGGTGTCCAAATAATTCAATTTTGGACTCCGTTGTTCAAAGAACATTATTTTAGAAGTCCTGGTCTTTTTCTACATTATCTCTTGCAAACTTCAGTCTGGGTTTGATGTTTCTTTTATAGAGCAAAAGATTCCTCCTTACACACCTCCCATGCAAGTTATACTTGTGCAGTCTCTTTCTGATTGTAGTGACATGCACTTTCACATTAACAGTAGCCAGAGCCTGCTGTAGGTCCCGTGATGACATGTTAGGGTGTTTATATCTACAGTTCTCCACCCTAACCACAAGGCCACATTCTGCCGATAAGTTACTTAAAATAATTATTGTCGTTTTAAATAACACGAGTTGTTTAGTTTTTAAGAAATATATTGAAATGTTTACTGTAAACGCTATTCTTATATTGTTATTGTAATATAATCATAGCAACAGTGTGTATTATTAAAGCAAAATCATATTGGGTTATCTACTCTATCCACCGTGTAGAACACCGGATTTTAGAGTTGTAACTCAGTAGACTTATAGTTGTCCCAGCGGGAGCTAAAGCTACAGAACTATAAAATGAAATTTGTAAGAAATTATTTAATCTTACCAATTATGTCAACAACAACATGTGTTTATAGTTGAATAAACTATAAATCAGTAATAAATACAAAATAAAATAGATAAAACAAACTTTTGTTGTTGTTTCGAATCAAACACAAACCTACACAATGGGCTATCTGTGCTTTACCCCCATGAGTTTCTAACGTTATAAGTCTGCAGACGTACCACTGGGGGGGGGAAACAAACTTAAGATTGTTATATATCACCGTCTGTATATCTGAAGACTTACAACGCTAGAAACCGGGTTTCGATACTCGTGGTGAGTAGAGCACAGATAGCTTTTGAAGAAGCTTACCTACAAAGAAACAAACAATCTTATAACATTGTTGATATCCTTCTATATTACTGAAGAAGTTTCAGTACGTTCAATGTGGAAAATATTCTAATTTCATAGAAGTAACTTTTTGTGTGTCTATACTTTGAGTTTTTTGTATTTTACATTAACTAGCTATAATTTTGATTTCCAATAGCTTTAATCATTGCACTCTATTTGTTTTATCCGTTCAAAAGGAAAACGGATTAGTGCAGAAGACAGTTAGTTTACAGTTTCCTCATGGTCAGGAAATGAAGTTGAACTGTATTCATTCCAAAATCTGACATAACACCTCAATCAATTGACAATGTTTAACCGTAACAAGGTGTAGCTGTGAATTTATAGATGTATTACAAATACAAGACATCTTAGTATTAGCTGACGTAATGTGTTCAACCTTAGGTGAAACCTAAGAAAATATAACACTAATAACTAATATATACCAAAGTAGTAACGTAAATAAATAACTTTTGTCGATAAAGATACGATCCTTGAATTTATTTTATTGATTACAAGCTGAAATACCTGTCAACTGGTGGAGAATTTTTAAACTTAATTGAAATGATGTACAATGTCATACAGTATTGTGTAAAAGTGTTAGAACTAACTTTAATTAAAATTAAGGCTACATTCAAAGTCAAAGAGCAATGCTAGGTAAATCATAGAAGAAAAATTAAAATTTGATTAATCTTCATACTTAGATCAACAGAAACTCGGTGGAAATGCTTGAGTTCAGCAAGTTAATAGATCAAGTTTTTGATCTATTAATCCCTGATCTGCTCAGTTGGGTTGAGATCGGGCCATTGTATCATTTATATGAAACCAGCATCTTCTTTCTTAGCAAAGTAATTTCTGCATGGCTTGAATGAATATTTGAGGTCATTATCTTCTTGGTAGTAAAATACTTTACTGATAATATGCAAATCACTTGATACACCATGACAGATCAGTATATGATGGTTTTGTGCTGATCCATTATTCTATCTATTTTGCAAATATTTCATGTTATCTTAGTAGAAAAGCATCTTCAAACCATCACACTGCCTCACCCATATTTCATGGTAAGCGCTATGGATTGACGTAAGTATATTTCACCTTTCTTCCGCCAGACTTACAACCTTCGCTTTGAACCAAATACTTCAAACTTGGGCTTATCCGTTTATAACATCCTTTTTTCAATCATTAACGGTTCAGTTTTTATATTTTTTTTGCAAATTTCAGTATCTTGATGATATTTGTAGATCAAAGTTAAGGTTTTTTTTAACTGCCACACCACCAAATATTTAATTCTTATTGAGCCTTCTCAATACTGTAGATCTGGACACCTTTTGTCATTTGGTTTATCTCATGCTTGAGATCAGTGGCAGTTTTCTTTCTGTCACAACAGCTGCATAAATGAAGATGCTTAACATCACTATTATAAGTTTAGGTGTTCTGCCTCTTCCTTTCTTGTTTTCAAATTTACCTGTCTCAGTCTCACGATCTAAAATGCCCTTGGCAACGTTTGGGTAGCATTTTAAGTCTGCACCAATTTGTCAGAGTGTCCAATCAACATCACGTAAAGTTTTTAATGCGAACCCTCTGCTCTACTGATCATTCTACACGTTCTAATGGGCCGTGGCATCACAACAAATCTTAATGTATAATATTAAACGCCATTTTATCAATATTATTTGTTTAGTGCTATCAACACATTTTCTTCTACCTCATCGTTAAGATATTCCAAGGTGTTCCATGACAGGCCCTAAGTTTGATCAATACGTTCATTGAAACATATGTGGGAATTCTAAAGAATTGTAAAGTATTCTCACCCTGGCTCATTCAGTTATCAACAGGGATCAGTGAAGCATTATCTCAGTGTTGAGATTTACATTTTATAATGGCATGGAATAATTAGTTCCATAAAATGGAAGAAATGACAAAATTTTCTCTTGTCCTAACACCTTTTCGCAGTATTGTGTATTTCAAAGTAATTTACTTGGCGTTAAACATTATCTCAAAATTTTAAAATTATAAAAAATTTCTTCATAAGCACAATTTGCAGTTTACTTTCAGTCTACTAACAAATAGAGATTTGAAGTAATCCCACCCTTAAATATCCTACATGTCATCAACCATGAGAAAAGCTTGGTTGTTTGAGTGTGTATTTGGCTAGACAGACAGTGGCCTCCAGAGAAGTGACATGGGGGGCCACATCCGAACGCTGATCCTGGTATCACAACATTTTACTACCGTAGTAAATGAATGCCGGTGCAATTTCCTGCGGGCAAATAATTGTGTTTTCAAAATAAAACATTTCCTAGCACATTAAACAGGTTTATTCTCAAAACTTATAGTGAAACAATAATCTCTAGCACTATGAATGTGATTACAGATAAAATTGAATAATAAAGTGTGTTTTCTTATTGTAACATCACAGCGTGCTATCTGCTGTGTCCACCGAGGGGAATTAAACTCCTAATTGTATCATTGTAAATATAAACACAAAGACTTATTCCTGTACCCAAGTGGTTTTAATATGTCATTGAATAATTTATATATATATAAGCAATGGAAAACTGCTTTTTGCTTACATCAAAACGACATAAGATATAGAGTGAAACAAATTTCTTCCACACTTATTTGTTCAACGTTCAGGTGAACGAAGTTTCTTTACGTGACGTGACCTACACAGAAGCCGTAAAGCTGTTACGGGAGGCTAGTTCCCCCGTCCGTCTACTTGTCCTCAGAGAGAACCCGCATCTCCTGTTTACAACAGACGAAGGTAAGAAAGTTATGATCGAAGGACAGTTTGGCAGATAAACAGATAAATATATTTAAAATATTTTTTCTTAATAAATAGCACGTGATGCTGTAAGTGAAATAATATAGTACATTTATATATACAGACATTTTTCAGTGTCAAACACTTAAATAAATTTTATTTTTCATTTCCAGATTTTTAAAAATCCGAAGTTCTTGTGTTTTTCATATATTTGAGAGTATAGTAAAGATTGTGTCCGTAAACAATATACCCTTCTGAAAAAATAGAAAATCATATTTGTATTTTTCTGAATGTGTAAATAGACGCAGAAGTAAAGAAAAAAATGCTATTGAAATACTTTACTAACTTCGTGGCTTTGTTCTCGCAATATCAGTATAGCTCCTCGACCTATTTAGATTTCGTAACCCCAAAAGGGAACATGCAAGGTTAAAGGCAGTGGAATAATACACGTTTTCTTCACCTCTTAAAACTAATACAAAATTGAAACTTACTATGTATATTTCTCTCGAATCTTATGCTAGTACAGCGTATTTAATAACAAGCTGGTATTGTTTGGTTTGGGTCTATCAACTTTAATTTATACCACTTCCTGGGCTCGTCCTAAAACAACAACAGAGGGAATGTTTACAGACACATTATTTACCTTCTTCCCGATTTCCAATAGCTCTATTTATTTAATATCCTGTATTTTCTTCTTATATAGTTCCAACAAAATTTCTAACAGTAGAACTATGGAAATCCAGTGTTAAAGACAGATTAGGGCTGAGTTTCATGCAGAGAACGTAAGTATAAAGTTTTAATCATAGAAAACATAATTAATTAAGTAAGAGTGAAAGTATAGTGTTTCATTTTCAGAAAGTTTAAGTGTAACTTTTAATTATCAATTCGAATGTAAGTATATAACAATTAATTACTAAATAAATGGAAATGTACGTTTGATTATTAAGAGAGAAAATAACTGTTTAAATTAAATATCATAAGTTGTATGTATAGCACATAAATATCAAAGAGTAAAAATATATGTATACATATTGTGTTTAATTATCAGAAAGTGTAAGTACAGCAGCTAATTATCAGAGTGAGAATACAATGTTTTTTATAAAAAGATGTAAGTATAACATTTTATTTTTAGAAAACTTAAGTACAATAGTTGATTATTAGAAAACTTAAGTATAATTTTTGACTATTAGAAAACTTAAGTATAATATTTGACTATTAGAAAAGTTAAGTGTAACATTTTACCCCATCAATAAAAACCTACTGATATAAATGCTTGTTTTATTTTTTCCAGTTAAGCACAAAACTACATAATTGGCTATTCGTGCTCTGCCAACAATGAGTATCAATCCTCGACTTCTGAATGTTATCTATCACCAAACCAGCGTTTATCCATTTTATGCGTTACTATAGAAACTGGAAATTAATCTTCTCGATAGCGAGCATTCGTTGTGCAAGCTTTAATTTTAAACTACAGCAGTTAACGAATAACTTTTCTCATCATCCTCCAAGCATTCTCGATATCTTTTTTAATAAACTTATAAAAGCTAGTTAAGTTTCTATAGGCTCACCTTATAAAATACAACACAAGGTGATTCTATTTCACAAAGTTGTTCTGTAAAATGTTACTCAAAATGGTTTTACTTTAAAGGTTATATTTACAGTACTACACGAAACGATTCTATTTCGCATCGTCATTTTGTAAAATATTGCACAAAACGATTCTGTTTGATGAAGTTATTCTGTAACATATTACACAAAATTATTCTATTTCGCCTAGATATTCTATAAAATATTATATAAAACGATAATATATCACAGTTATTTTGTAAAACATGTTTTGTTTCCTATAAAAAACTGACTTTGAATATAGCTTCGCCTAAGTTTTGTGTTGTAGAATTAGTGAAATACTTTGTTTTAAGAGATTTATGTTATCCCATGTTGTTATAATAGTACGCTAATATACTTCAGAAGTTAAGAAAAGTGTTAGAAGAATGCACGAAATATTTTCTTTTCAATATTGTATATAATTTTACAGCAAAAAATAATTTTACTTTGTTTACTTCGACAACATAAATTCCTTTAGGAGTTATTATAGATAAATAGTGTGTTCAAAACTGTTTCTCCATTTGAAATTCTTGTGATAATTCCCTTAGTCTTTATCGGGTTAGCTGTAGCTAAACAAACTATATTTATGAAAGCGCGTGGATCGTACTTATTGATTACATTACATGCAAGGGTTAGTATAAAAAAAACTTTAGTTTATATCAGTAGTTCAATAAGAGACGTGTCAGCAATGTATCTCAGGCGTCTGTGTTTCAGGAAATATCAACACTGTCAACATCAATAACATGGAGCTTTATAGCATTTTATTCTCTAAATTGATACTCTTACGTTTATATGTAAATAATTCATAAGCATACTAATCATTCATACAGAGGTCGCATCTTTAGCATCTCAATTTCTGATTCTGGAGCTGTAAGCCTAACTTTTGTTCTTAAAAAGTAACATTTTAAATGAAATGTATATATTTTGTTTCCCAACTTATAAATTAACTTGATGTTATGTATTCTGTTTCCTTGAACATGAAGTCTCAACTGAGTCGTATAATACAATGTCACAAGGGAAATCTACATACTGAACTCAAGCATAACAGTTATAGCGTTTAGTAATTAAATATAATGTTTAAATAAATATATGTAGTTAAAATACTTTTTAAAAGGCACTTACAACCACCAGATACTATGAATATAATTTACAGACTAACTGGTATAACTCGAGCATCATGATGAATTTTGTATTTAATAACCTATAAAGTGAAGACTGATCAATCAAAGTACCAATGTCCTTCATTTGAGTGCCCCCGCTAGTACAGCGGTATGTCTCCGGATTTACAACGCTAAGATTAAGGGTTCGATTCCCCTCGGTGGGCTGAATAGCCTGATGTGGATTTGCTCTAAGAAAAACAAACAAACAAACTTTCATCTGAGATTAGCTTCGCAAAGAATCGCTTATAGATAAGTTTATAAAGGAATAATATTTGGGAAAATTCGGAACATATGTTATGATAATTAACAAGACGACATTTTTAATCGAGTGAATCCATGTTGTGCTCAAACTCAAGAAAATATCCGGGAAAAACTGTTGATTGAACTGTTACACGTTCGTGTATCATCAAGATGAACGCTCGTGACATGCAGCATGACTGGATGTAATAACATGGACTGTAACAACGTTACGATATTCCACTGTATTATATTTCAAAATATAAATACTAATCATGGTTACACAGTAATAAGTTATCCCATATAGCATTTTCCCTTTAGGAAAGGGTATATAATTATTAATTTATAAATACCCTCCATACTGACATAACCACAATCATAATCAAATTAAAATTCGTAGCAGGAACCACATATCAAGTTTAAATATAGAAACAGTTATAAACTATCTATTGTCTCAAATATTTAGAAGTCATGGTTTTACCACATGTAATAAGTTACCAGCTCCTTTTCTGTCAAACAAAACAATTTCGTATGCAAGGAAGCCACAATTAAATTATACTAAAACCCAAAACTTAACATACACCAAATCAATTTCCAAAAATAAACTAAATTAATACGCGATTGCTACAAATGTTATCACACTACTTAGATTTATAAATTAGTAAATCACACTTTTCAGTAAATATATAGATCATCCCAATGAAAAACTAAATAACTCCGAGATAACCTTAAAGATCGTCACTTCTTATTATATTTTTGATATTTTTACTTATGCGTTCTACTAAATTTAGGAAAGTCGCTTATCCGTAAATTTATTATGTGATCTTACTTAATAATAACAGAGTATTTTCTTCCGCGAGACGGGAAGTGAATACTTTTAAAAGTATCTTGTGTATTAGGCTTAGCGAAATATACTATATGTCTTTTTGAACTTTTATCATCAATTAACTTTTTGTGACAACAAGGATAAGAATATTGTTAGAAACAGATACAGCCATTACGGTGGAAAGTTTCATGTTACATTGATTGTAGTGAACAATATTTTTTCGTTTATATTTCATCTTTCCTATCTGTTGGTTTCTTTTTTGTCGTTTCAATACAGTATTTATACATAAATTGTTTCAGGAACGGAAGAGGAGTGTTCATCACATATGTGGTGAGTACAAAGCAAATCTATAAAGAAAAAATAGTCCCATTGTGTTCTTATAACATTTGTCCTGTCATATAAACTAGTGCCATTGTGTCCTCGTAACACTTGTTCCATCACACAAAATAGCTCCATAATGTTCTTGTAACATGTGTTGTGTCATACGTAGTCCCATCGTGTTATTGTAGCATTTGTTGTGTAATACGAAGTAGTCTCTTTGTGTTCTTCTAACATTTTATTGTGTCGTGCAGAGTAATCTCACTGTGTTGTTGTAACATTTGTTGTGCAGTAAGAAGTAGTCCCATCGTGTTCTTGTAACATTTGTTGTGTAATATCAAATAGTTTCATAGTGTTTTTGTAACATTTGTTGTGCCATATGAATTTAACCCAAAGTTCTTTTGTAATATTTGTTGTGTAATACGAAGTAGTCCCATCGTGTTTTTGTAACATTCCTGTGTCATGCGGAGTAGTCCCATTGTGTTCTTGTAACATTTGTTGTGTAATATGAAAAAGTCCCATAGTGTTTTTGTTACATTTGTTGTGTAATACAAAGTAGTCCCATCGTGTCCTTGTGATATATATTATGTCATACAAAGTAACATCATTATGATAGCACAAAGAAACCATAAATATTTCAGGTAAAATAAACGTAGTTAAAGCATATATACACATCTGCAGTGTGTTGAAATACGTATTTTATGCATTTGAAATAAAATTCTAAAGTAGTAGTTGTGTATTGAATAAACAGTTGTCTCATAGTCAAGACGAGTTTTTCGATTTACTCATTTATACACTAATTTGACTCTTTTTATCACTTTGCAAATGGTAATACGTCAGTGGTTGCTGTAATATTTCAACAAAATCGTGACATTGAAATATATCATAAAGCATTAATAACTGTAACAATTAACTGTACCCCATATTATGCAACTTTTACAATTTGTCAGCCTGAAATACTTGACAAATGTATCATATTTATTATACAATCTGCATAAATCAAGGTAACTTTAACTAATTTCTAAGGCTGATATAAAATAATCTTGTGTCAGTTTCAGACAGTTTTTTGAACTTCAAATATTCCATATACATTTTCTTTAAATTATACACAGTTATATAACTTCAAATACAGAATTATTCAGAAGGCAGTCTTTATTAGAGAAAAATCAGCATATCATGTTTAATTAATACAATAAGACTGTTTCGTTATTTATTTTTTATATAAAACATCAACTTCGAAAATTTGATGTTAAATAATAAACCATATGAACTGTCATTTTTCATAATTGAAGAAGAGAAATAATTTATAGGATAAGAAATACATAACAATAAAAATACTCACTTAACCTACTTATGTACCTACTTAGTATATGATATGTACAGATAGCGTCGAAATAGATAAATTAATTGTGTACCTCATCACAAAAGGGCGTTATACCAGACAAGTTGTTTGATTGTATTATCCACAAGGTGTTAAGATATTGGAATGAATTTCTACCTCCAGAAGGATGTACATGACACCATTAAATCATCGTGTTATTGATAATAACATATAGCGTATAAATATATATATATATATGTATGTGTGTGTGTGTGTGTGTGTGTGTGCACACATGTATATGTCTCTTGACATTTTTTTCAGTAATATTTTATTAGGCGTTATGAATGTTTAAATTTCTACTCAGCACCCTGGTAGTATAGCAGCTCAACATGGCCGAAGTGTTATGCAAGGAGATCAAATTCTGGAAATTAATGGACAGAACGTGGCAGACTGCAACCAGCAACGAGTTGCTCAAATATTACAGGTCTGTTATTATAGTTTTTAAATTTCCTTTGAATTAATTCATTAGATGGTCTAAACCCTAGATAGCAGCTTTAAGCACAAGTGAAAATAGAAAAGAAGTAGCTCTGAAGATTTAACGAAAACGCCATTTTTATGT
Source organism: Carcinoscorpius rotundicauda (assembly GCA_011833715.1). NCBI lineage: Eukaryota > Metazoa > Arthropoda > Merostomata > Xiphosura > Limulidae > Carcinoscorpius > Carcinoscorpius rotundicauda. The sequence continues at coordinate 49,759,197 of CM022399.1, read as the reverse complement.
CCCATTTTCACTACCTCATTTCGATATATAAAATCAGGTAAGCTACGATTTCCGAGTTTTCGTTCTAATAAAGGATTACACATTGATTTCCTTTTTATTTTATGATCAGTAATGAGCCTCTGAATGCCAGTTTAAGTGAACTTCACCATGTATATATTTTGTTTTTAAGTATTTAATAAATAAATGAAAGTTTTCTTACAGCTGTCTATAAAATATTTTTGCCCATCATAGTTAAAACATACAAATCTCGTTACCAAGTACTAAGACGTAGCCAAAGAAATCTCTTTATTTACTAAGACTTTGTATTTGATCTCATTAACAGGAGCTACAAGTCTGTCATACAAAAGGCTTTTCTGTTGTGAGTGTCCTCTGAGTTGTTGCTTATATTAATGTGGACTTAGCTATGAAGATTTAACATAGTCTTTTGTTTTGATTTCATGTAAATTGGCACAAGCTTGATTATTCCCCCAGAGATCCGGCATGCCCAAGTGTGTTAAGGCGTTTGACTCGTAATCCGAGGGTCTCGAGTTTGAATCCCGATCACACCAAATATGCTAACCTTTTCAGCCGTGGGGGCGTTATAATGTGACGGTTAATCTCACTATTCATTGTTAAAAGAGTAGCCCAAGAATTAGCGATGGGTGTCTGTAGAAGACTTAGGTGCCTTTCCTCTAGTCTTACATTACTAAATTATGGACGGCTAGCGCAGGTAACCCTCGAGTAGCTTTGTGCGAAATTTAAAACAAACAAAGCAAAATCCCCCCAGAAACCCCCTTTTTCATTAATGTTCACTCAATATGTTCCTCTCACAACAAATATATTTATACGAGCTTCATATTATTTTATTTTAAATTCTATCAGTTATTTTAGTTTATTGGCAAACTATAATACAATACAAATACTGCTTTTCGATAAAGTTTTCTTTCACTGCTGTTTCCTTTTACCAGTATAGCTCGTCAGTTATAAACGTCTCCAAGCAACGTCTTTCGAAGCATGTCTTTGAAAGTTAATGTAATGTATCTTCACACAGTGTAGAATGGTAATAATGGGGAACGAGTACTAAACGAAAAACCTTTTATATCATTTTGTGTGTATTTCCTTCAGCAATGTGATTATTTTTCCAAATTATTTACTTTGAAGCGTAAAAGCATTTTAAAGGTACAGAACAATTTTTACCCATTCAACATTCTACAGTCAGCATTTCTTGTCAACTGAATTTCTTGCTAAATAGGACCACTTTTGTTACAGTTATTTAAATAAACTCTAAACACTGCTATAAAACTGAACATACGAGATAGATATTAAATATAATGAATTTACAATTCACAGTGTAAATGACAGTGGTAAAAGATTAATTTGTCTTTTTTTGTTAGCTTGTCAGTTTTATTTTTTTCTTCTAGAACATGGATGCCGCAATTGTGTTACTTCTAGGGCGTGTACCAAAACTAACTGCATCTGTTCAAGAATGGGCGCGAAAAAAGGCTCAGTATTCATCACGCACGCGCACATCTACGTGGTCGGCCTATACTGGGAATACAAGAGAAAAACTTCAAGTTCAACGACCAAGGTACGAATAAACATAGATAAAAGATATAAAATAATATGAAACGAAATTTATATATAGTTAAACGGAGTGTAGAAATAATACAGACACGCCATCCAAAGTTTTGTCGATATATGTAAATGATATCTATGATTTTGTAGAAGTTAAATGTATTTACTTTTGTCGTTTTGGTTTATATCAAAATTTCTGGCTTAAACAATCCACATAATAGTAGTTAAGTTCAAAGTTTGACAAATACTGAAAAGTAATCGAAAAAAGTGAAATAAGATACAAAGAATGGAGGAGAGAGTTACAAATCCAACAACACAAAAGAGGGTTACAAAATATACAATATAGGAGAGAGTTATAAAACAAACAATGCAGGAGAGAGTTTGTTTGTTTTGTTTTGGAATTTCGCACAAAGCTACTCGAGGGCTATCTGTGCTAGCCGTCCCTAATTTAGCAGTGTAAGACTAGAGAGAAGGCAGCTAGTCATCACCACCCACAGCCAACTCTTGGGCTACTCTTTTACCAACGAATAGTGACATTGACCGTCACATTATAACGACCCTACGACTTAAAGGGCGAGCATGTTGGGCGCGACCCTCCGATTACGAAGCGCACGCTTTAACGCGCTAGGCCATGCAGGGCCCAGGAGAGAGTTAGAAAATGAATAATGCAGGAGAGTTACAAAATAAAGAATGTTGGAGAGAGTTAGAAAATAAAAAATGTAGAGGAGATAAACATTGTTGTAGAGAGTTACAAAATAAATAGTGTAGGAGGGAGTTACAAGATAAACAATGTTGGAGAGAGTTACAAAATAAATAGTATATTTATAGTTAATAAATACAGTGTAGAAAGAAATTCTTTTCAAGAGTAGCTCTCACGTTTGTTACGAATTTTCGCGCAAAGCTACACGAGGACTGTCTGCGCTTGTCATTTTAACTTAGCAATGTGAGATAACTAGTTATCACCACCCATCAAACTTTTGGGCTACTCTTTTATCAACGAATAGTGGGATTGGCTGTAGCATTGTAACGCTTTCACAGCTGAAATGGCGAACATATTTAGTGTGGCGAGGATTCGAAAAAGATTACGAGCCAAGCGCCTTAATCACCTGGCCATGTTTGAGCTCACACCAGGTGAATAGGGGCCCATCGAAAGAGTAAATAACTCTATGCATCTTTTGTTTTATAAGTTAGATGTTTTATCATACATAAAGAACTGTTCTAAACTGGAAGTTTTATTGTGTATTTTTCCAGCTGTGGTTTCGTGAAATAAAACCGTGATTATTGCCAAAAATAAGTGTTGGTATTGAACATAATAAATCCAAACTTTCAATTTCAATGTTAACAAACATACGAAATTAATGTTACATAAAACCTAGCACTGTTTGGCTCTAAGTTCTTGTTCTAAACGTAGTAAATTACTCATTTCGGCACTAAAACTGAAAAAGCGTTGCCTGAAAGTGTGTAAATTCTAGACTTTTCGACTGTTTTTCTTCGAGAGAATTCTCAACTATTTTTTAAACTCATTACGCCTTTTGTGTGTAATCCTACTTGCTAACTCTCCTGTCAGAAGTGTGCAAATTATTATAGGAATTTAAAAAGTCTCTAAAACGTAAAATAACATCCATATTTTGATGCATGTCCGGTGTTGTTGTACGTAATTACAAAGTAAAAGGATCCACAACAACCCAGTCTGAGAGACAAGGGAGAAGTTCTGGCTTTTCTGATTCTGGAATCGTTTTAATCAGGAAACACTCCTCTTTTATGGACGTCTCCTGCTCATCCTTCTTTTCGATATGACGTTGTGGTTTAGATATTATTGACGGTGAATGAAAAAGATTAAGCCGAAAACTTCCATAAAAAGAACTAGATGAAGAAAAGCTATTGGACTTTTTTCCAGATATTTGTATTGGGATCAAATAAAAATGAAGCAGCAAAACAAACAATGTAAATAAATCCCATATTAATAATGACTAGTAAGAAAACAAGACCTAGAAACTACAGCCCCTTGGTATAGAACAACTAGAAACTAATCAAAACAACAGACAAGGATTATGTAATTTCACTGAATTAGTTTAGAGTGGACCATCAATCAATTAAAAACATAAAATAAAAATCATGTTGAAAGTAAAACATCAAGTACGAAAATAAGAATTGGAGGAAGAGAGATGAATGAAACCCTAGTTTCAGGGACTTAAGCCAAACTCGAGGCTGTTCTTTCTCTCACTGAATGAGTGGTAAACTTATGATTATTGAAATATGTACGATTTTACTAGAATATAAAGGTGCATATAAAACAGTCATATGTCACCATTTATTAACCTCAACCCGAAGGTGTGAGTGTTGTTTTCATTCCTGTGTGTTGAATTCTCAAACCTCAACAACAGACTGAAAAAGGAAAATGGTCTTAGCACACTTTCTCACTGACTTCCTAATTTATATGGTGTTTTGACAACAACACTTGTCTTATCTTTCCACAGCTTTTCCTTTTTAATTTTTATTTCAACTAAATCGTATAAATGACCTTTATTTAATAAATGTTTATAAAGTGAAGAATAGTTTTTATTAATTTTCCCATAATTTATTATGGACAATTTCAACTACGTATCTGTTGTATTTTCGATACCCGTTGTGGGTAGAGTACAGATAGCTCAGTGTGTACCTTTTTCTATAACCCCAAACCAATAAAACACATCCTTCATTACCTAGTTCGCTTTGTACTTGGCAAGAGCATATTCAGTTTTTGAATTTAGCGATAAACCTTCACAGTTCAATTTATATCTTAAACACCTATAAAAATAGTTTTTAAAGAGATATCATGATATTGTATCTTTATTAAAAAATCGAATTTTGTTTTTATATCGTTCAAGCCATTTCTTGAAAATAAATTCCGAATTACCATTCACTTTGTAAATTGTTTAAACGCTAGCTCATACGTGTCCAGGCCCACCATAGCCAAATGGATAAGGCACTCGTCTCGTAATCTAAGGGTCGCGAGTTCGAATCCCCATCACACCAAACATGCTCGCCTTTTCAGCCGTGGGGGCGTTAGAATGTGACGGTCTATCCCACTATTCGTTGGTAAAAGAGTAGTTCAAGAGTTGGCGGTGGGTGGTGGTGACTAGCTGCCTTCCCTCTAGTCTTACACTGCTAAATTAGGGACGGCTAGCGGAGATAGCTCTCATGTAGCTTTGCGAGAAATTCAAAACAAACCTATGAATGTCCGGTGAAAAAACATTTTGTTATTCGACATCGAGTTTTATTTATAATGCAAAGCGACCTTTCTGTTTAAAAATATATAAAATTCTTCGATAACAAACTTCAGAACTTTGCCAACTCGTCATATTATTATTAGGCCTGTACTCAGAATGTTTGAAGGCGAAGGAAATTCTAATTAACGAGATCAAAAGCCAACAGATATTGTACAAAACACAATCATCGTGCAAAGCATGCTAATACCACGGCACGTGACTATTTGAAACCAAAGCATGCTAATGCTTCATCAGAACAATGTAGACTGTGTAGCAAACGTTAAATATTATAAGCAGTTGCGCTATAACTGTATCAGCATAATATTTTTGATCACCAAAAGAGGGATGAATTTCAGACGAACTCCATGCGTACCTGAGTTTGTTTTGACCTGAAAATTCTATATTTGTTGCATTCCCCAAAGACAAGTTGTTGTTGTTTTGAATTAAGCACAAAGCTACACAATGGGCTATCTGTGCTTCTGCCCACCACGGGTATCGAAACCCGGATTTTAGCGTGTAAGTCCGCAGACATACCGCTGAGCCACTGGGGGCCCCCCAAAGACAATGACTACCTGTGATTGCAATAGTAACGATTTTTTATCTGAACTTCATTGCAGTTAGTTATTTCTTTTGTAATAAATGCTATGAAGTTTGATCACATTACATCGTTTTTGCGGAAATGTTTGTGGTTACCGTTTTTATTAAATTAATTACGGTTAGAAAATTAAAAACCAATTTTATCTTCCCTTCTGCTACCAGTTTTTGAAATTTTTGAAATTATTACCAAGACTGATTTTGTTTTCTGATAGATGTTTTCAATATTTTATTTATCAATTGCCTATCAAATACTGCGATATGTCAACGGATTTACAACGCTTAAAATAAGGGGTTCGTTGCTCCATCGTGGAATCAACAGATAGCCCGACGCGGCTTTGCTATAAGAAAACACACACGTTTCAGGCAATCAAATAAACGGTATATTTCCCTTTCTAATTTAAAGTTTTAAATAAAGCACTTTGTTGAAATAACGTTACGTTGTTCCTGTGATGCTATTTAAAATCTTATATTCTTAAAAATATATTTTATTATGCTACATCTTTGCGCGTAGCAAATAAAATTTCTTTTCATCCTGGGCCCGGCATGGCCAAGCATGTTAAGGCGTGCGACTCGTAATCTGAGGGTCGTGGGTTCGCATCCCGGTCGCGCCAAACATGCTCGCCCTTTCAGCCGTGGGGGCGTTATAATGTGACGGTCAATCTCACTATTCGTTGGTAAAAGAGTAGCCCAAGAGTTGGCGGTGGGTGGTGATAACTAGCTGCCTTCCCTCTAGTCTTACACTGCTAAATTAGGGACGGCTAGCACAGATAGCCCTCGAGTAGCTTTGTGCGAAATTCAGAAACAAACAAGCAAACCTATCATCCTTCTCAACTTGAAATAAAAAATTGTACTTATACAAAATCGTTTTCCAGCTGTTACTCCCAAGAAAATAAATTAATTCTTCGAATAAGCATTACAATCAGAAACTGGTGTTGTTGGAAACTGTAATTTTTCAATTTAATGTTACTTCTCCCAGTCACAAACTCTAAGAGGTTATAACACTCGATACAGGTAAAACACAGATATTCCATTGTGCAGCTTTGTGCTTAATAACAAACAAACTAGTCCACTCTCCTAAAAACATTCTATGAAGATTCGGTCAGGATTATTTATTCGTATCACAAGACATCAAAATTTACTGTGCTGAAAATAAGTATACTGCCAACTCTGTCAGTCGGTTCATCATTTGTTATATTGATTTTAGTGAATTCCATCCTTCTTCAGTAACCTTGAACAATGGCAAATCGAAACATCAAGTCTAGGCTTCATATAATGGTGAAGTATACATTACATCTATAATCTTTTAACTTTTATTTTACGCACCACAGATAATCTATGTAAATAATGATTGACTTTGACATTTAATACCCAAAACGCCATGCAATGAAAACGTGTCACCCTCATACAAAATATTTTTAAAAATATTTGCATTTTGTATTATTTCATGATTTTAACAAAATATTTAGTACATTCGAATTCATCAGTTTTATTATACAGTTAAATGTTTCCTTTTTCTAGCCTACCTGCAACTAAAGACAGTTGTGCAATAGAATTTTCAACGCCTACTACCAATGCTGTTGACATTCTTCGTGGTGATGATAGCGCCATCTTGTCCCGAGAAAACAGTCCAAACTCCAGTGTTCACCGCTGCAGGCTGAGTGTTGTCGGCGAAAATAAATATCTTTCCCTAACCGGTTACTCAAACGACGATGAAGACTACGCTAACCAAAGCGTTGATGATTTTAAAACGAACGATTCCAAGAGTCCGCTGCTACCTAGCATTCACGTAACAAGCTTCTAGGAGAATGAAACATTTCTTAATCTCCAATGGATCGACATTTCATGAAAGAAAATATCCGTCCGATCAAGCGTTGGATTAAATATATATATATATTGATGACTAAGACTACCACAATTAAAAATGAAACATTTCAATATCCAGATAAAAGATTTCGAAATCCAGTATAAGAGGTCAAAAAGTAGTAGATTTAACTATGGTACAACTGTCGCTGAATAATTAATATTCGAATTTAACAAATAATAACTATTTTCAAAATTTTTCAATTATATTTAAATTTCTCTGTCTTTTCGAGACGAGACAATTTTCTTTGTGTTTTTTGTAAAGAACAACGTGATAACCATCTTTTTAGTAAGAAGAGATGTCACAGTTATCCCCTGTTATTTCCCATCTCTAGGTGAAATTAACGCAAATTGCGTTAAATTTGGTACAAATGTTTCAAAGAATATGTACTAAAGTTTGTTTCAGTATTCATATAATTTTCTAGGTTGTGAAATGATCAAAATCCTGTTGAAAAAACAATAATAAAAACATACTTCCTTTCGTCTTTATATTTTCCATAGTATGTATCCTGTCATCGTAAACCTTACTTGATAATCATCAGTGTTCATCTTTTAAATTTATTTTATTGAAATCTCGCTATAAATCATACAAACAGGATAAGAGTATGAGTCACCTTCCCTCAGTGGCACGTCTGTGGACTCACACCGCTGAAAACGGGTTTCGATACCTGTCGCGAGCAGAGCACACATAGTTTATTGTATAGTTTTGTGCTTAATTCAAACCAACTCCTAATAGTTAATGACAAGTGAAAGATATCCTCATCTTTCTTCCAACATGGCGGCACTGTTTGTTTTGTTTTTTGTCAGGGCGGAATAGTGTAATAATTTGCACACAAAATGTTTCGTCGAGATTAGTTTATATCTAATAATTATAGTCTGTTTCAAATAAATATGTATTTATTGTACTTTACGTATTTTTTAGAACGATAATTTAACAATATATTTAGTAAAATAGAATTTGTGTTATTTGAACTGGTTGTTGTGATAGTCCATAGTAGCTTACAATGTTCGTTGAACCTTAGTATGCTTATTGTCATAGAATAATTTTCTTTTTTTTCAAAAGAACATAAATATAGTGCAAAAATATTATCGGGAATAAATTAATATAATGAGAAAATATAAAGAAAAAATTTCGAGCCTCTACGTAACAATGAAAAACTGCAAATAAATATAAACCCAATCTGTTATTCGTTTCATCTTGTCATCGAGTTTGAAAGAAATTCGTTCACCATCAATAACCATGGGCAAAGTCAAATCAAGAGAACAAGACTCGGGTTTACAAAGTGGCGGAGTTTATATGCATGATATTGTTTGTTGTGTTTTACTCAACCTATATTTGTAATGGGTTTGAAAAACTGCTGTTATTATTTGTTTTTTCTGACGACTTGTAATCGGTGAAGTGAATGATATAGTAAGCTCCATTTTTATGTTTAGTATTTTAGACAGTTAGTCTGCTGAATAATCCAGTAACATGAACATTAAATGTTATTGAAATCCAACGTAAATGTAGGTTCACTACGGTGAATAAAAAATATCTCTAAACGTCATACACATAATTGGGAAATAGTTCAAAATAGTGTTTAATGGTGGTTTCTTTACCGTTAACCGCACCCAATTTGAATTTTACCATTTTCAAACTGTTAAAATCTGATTGGAAGAAATGCGTATAAACGTAGGGACCAGCAAAAAATCTAGAATTGAAATCTTTAAGGATTAGAAACCGGGAGATTTATTTGACAGCAATGAAAGTTTGAACATATTTTTAACCTTTTACTTAATAAATTAACTATAAGAAACCATTATATGATACTTAAATATAAATTCTGCAATATTCTGAATGAGCTATTTGAAATAAAATCAGAATATGTTTTGAAAGTTCATTTGCAGATAATAAATGTAGTTAGAATGTTTGTTTTTTAGTTTCGCAAAAAGCTACACGAGGGCTATCTGCGCTATCCGTCCCTAATTTATCAATGTAAGACTAAAGGGAAGGCAACTAGTCATCACCATCCACACCAACGAAGAGTGGGATGACTCACATTTTAACGCCCCCACGGTTGAACGGGCGAGCATGTTTGGTGCGACCTGGATTCGAACCTGCAACCCTTAGCTTACGAGTTTAGCGCCTTAATCACCTGGTCATGCCGGGTCTGAAATGGTTGTCTTCATAAGCAAGGGTTGTAATAATTCTGCCAACAGGCCTGTCATAAGAGTGACCTATTTATAATGAACACATGTATTAAAATCCAAGTCGAACTGTTTATGATGACGAGCAACGAATTTCGAGATTGATAATAATTGAACATTTGTTACTCTGTTAAATTTTTTTTTACTCGCTCAGGTTGTCTATAAACTTTAAATGTTGATACATGTATACAGACGAAAAAAATGGAAAATAATATTAAAGGCTGCTGCATAATTAATCATTATTAGCAATTCCTGTATCTGTTATTCAAAAATGAGACGTTAATGAACATAAAATAAGAATGGTTTAATTATACGAAAAATTCCAAGAAATGTTACAAACTTTCTGATAGGATGTTTAGATTAAGACGTGTTGTCTTGCAAACATCGTTTACTGCTACGTTTACACACGATTAAAAATGTATACGAATCTTAACATGATGTTTAATTTTAACTGATTCACAAAGTTTTGAGATCTCTGATTACGACAGTATGATACGTATTCATATTATACTTAAGTCCATGTTTAAGCATAAAATTCTTTCCACATCAGAATAATAAGAAAACACGAAAATTTAATGTCAGATATTAACTGCCTTGCCAAAGGAACCATAAGCACGGCACTTGTGGTCACTGCTTTAATACTGTGTAGCACATGATATAGTTTGAATAATTTCTGTTATATGTAAAGCACGATGTTAGTTTGTTTATAGGGGCTTCTGGTGAACTTTTATGAAGCATACTGTGTCGGTTAGGTTCTGTAAAGCTTTGGAAAGCATATTGTGATTTAGATTTAAAGGTGTTTCAGGTAAAGGTTTGTGAAGCATACTGCCGGATAGTTTCAAAGACTATTTGGTGCAGTGAAGTGTGAAGTTAGCCAGTTTCCAGGAGTATTTGGTGAAATTTTAACCATTGCTATTTTAAAATACTTTCAAAATATTCTCTTCCGATGATTTAAAAGAAATTCTACTGGATTCAAACTGGGCTGTTTAGGTGATTTCAAGACACTGATTTGTCATTTTCTTTAAATAAAGCACGTATTGCGTGTGCCTTACAATACAGGAATTATCATACCCCTGAAACACCGCATTGACGATAAAACCTAGTGATTGGTCATTTAAAATATGTATTAGTGTTTACTTACATTTAAAGGTGCAGACATTTTTTACATAAATTCTATGTTCCATAATAGAACATCCTTACCACAATCCTTCAAAGTTGGCTCAACAAAATGATGAAATAATTGTTCGTGTTTCTGCTAGCCTGCTAAAGAGTCATAAAGAAACACCACCTTAAAACAAAGTAAAATAGTTTTCATAACACCACAGAGTTAGCATCAGTCACCAAGTTTCACAATTAAATAATTTTTATTATATAAAACATGACAGTACCAGGAGTACACCCAAGCCCTTTTGTAACATTCACTTCTTGGAAAACACATTATTAGACTTCACAAATAATGCTTGTTTTCAGGTGGTCACACTAATTTATGTAATGATTAGCAGTATGTTTCCACTGTCATAACAGTTAGGTGTTTTTCACTCTTCAATGCCATTTTGACCAGTATCAACGCATTGAGAAAGGTCTAAAATAATTAATTCATACAAATAAACCACCTTATTAATTTAATGTATTGATTTCCACACTTCCAAACATGTATTCTACTCACCTCTCTCACAACATTTTGTTATCTTTGACAATACCATATCTGTTATGGCTTTATACTGATGCTCATTGCGCATGCTGAGCACATTTTACCACGTACTGAAGGATGTTTGGGCATTTTGGCTTGCTTTGATCCCGATAGATGATTCTATATGCACAATATGGAAATCAAACAATCTTGTTGGATCTTGAAAATAACATATATCACCCAGTAATACTTGACTGAGCACAACTTCGTAAAACATAATTCAAAGTTTAAAATCAAATTTTTAGAAAATCATGATAGATGTGTTTGTGTGTTTTCTTGTAGCAAAGCCACATCGGGTTATCTGCTAAGCTCACCTAGGGGAATTGAATCCTTTATTTTATCGTTGTAAATCCCTAGACTGGCGGGAGCATTATGATAGATAAGGAAGCTGAAAGAAAAAAACTTTATTGATGATTAAAATCCATTAAGTTATTCCTTTCGAGGCATAAATTCAGAAAGATACTACTCACCTAAGTTTATTGGCCAGGTGTGTTAAAGCGTTCGACTCGTAATCTGAGGGTCGCAGGTTCGAATCCCGGTCGCACCAAACATGCTCGCCCGTTCAACCGTGGGGACATTAAAAATGACGGTCGATCCCACTCTTCGTTAGTAAAAGAGTAGCCCAAGAGTTGACGGTGGTTGGTGATGACTAGCTGCCTTCCCTCTAGTCTTACACTACAGATAGCCCTCGAGTAGCTTTGCGCGAAACTCAAAACAAATCAAATTTATTTTCTTGACACAGAACTTCTTTTCCTGCAGACGTTCGTTAATGTATTTCTTGAAAACTGTATTTGGCTTTTGCATCTGACGAGTGTATGTCTAAATAGGAAATTCATGTTTGTAAAAAATTGTTTTCGTTAAATGTCATAAACGAATGATCAGTTTTACGTAGATTTCAGATTTATTTTCTAACTACAAATTGGTTTATGTTTGTGTAAGCTTGACTATAACCAGATCAAAGCGTCAAAGTAAAAAAAAATAAAGATAGAAATATCGTATAACAGTGCCCCCCAGTGGCTCAGCTGTATGTCTGCGGACTTACACGCTAAAATCTGGGTTTCGATACCCGTGGTGGGCACAGCACAGATAGCCCATTATGTAGCTTTGTGCTTAATTCAAAGCAATAACAACAATAACGTATAACAGTATAAAAGAGTATATTCAACACGTCATAGAAAAGAAACTAGACACGTAATCTCATGACAGCTGATATGGGTACTAAAGCTTTAATTAAAATAAAGTACAGAACAACGTTTCGACCTTCTTAGGTCATCTTCAGGTTAACAAAAGAGAGACCCGGCATGACCAAGTGTTTAAGGCACTCGACTCGTAATCCGAGTGTCGCGAGTTCGAATTCCCGTCGCACAAAACATGCTCGCCCTTTCAACCGTTGGGTATTATAATGTGACGGTCAATCCCATTATTCGTTGGTGAAAGAGTAGCCCAAAAGTTGGCGGTGGGAGGTCATGTCTAGCTGCCTCTCCTCTAGTCTTACACTGTTAACTTAGGGACAGCTAGTGCAAATAGGTCTCGTGTAGCTTTGCGCGAATTTCAAAAACAAAATAGAGTTACTAGTATCTAGACTACCATAAACAACTAGTTTAGTAGTATGTAGATTACCATTTACAACTAGCTCAGGAGTGTCTAGATTAGCATTTACAACTAGTTCAGTAGTACCCAGATTATCATTTACAACTAGTTCGAGAATATCTAGATTGCCATTTACAACTATTGCAAGAGTATAATTATTATCATTTACATCAACTTCAGCAGTACCTATATTATCATTTACAACTAGTTCGGGAGTATCTGGATTACCATTTACAACTAGTTTAGTAGTATCTACATTACTATTTATAACTATTTCAGCAGTATCTATATTATCATTTACAACTAGTTCAGTAGCATCTAGATTATCATTGACAACTAGTTTGGGAGTATCTGGATTACCATTTACAGCTAGTTCAGGTGTGTTTAGATTATAATTTACAAGTAGTTAAGGGTTGTCTAGATAATGATATACAACTAGTTCAGGAGTATCTATTTTATCTTTAACATTTTAATTGCACATATAGTTTGTGGTCATTTACCCATCTTATACAATGAGTTCTAAAATCGTTCAACTGCACTTGTATTTAAATTATTTTTAGTTTAGAAATATTTACATTACTCTCTATTGCTAAATGGAGAAATCTATAGAAGGCTTAACGGAGAAATAGGGACAATCTAAATTACATTATAATACACCAACTTGATGTTATTTAGGAGTTCATCACTTTAATGATTTTATTGTTGTTAGGATTCCTTCAGTGCATAATAATTATGACATTTATCTTAACCCATTAACGCTGGTCGTTTATTTCTTGGACTACACGTTCCATCCATTCCCAATTAGTAGTGTAAGACTAGAGGAAATTCAGCTAGCTATCACCACAGCCCAGCATAACCAGGTGGGTTAGGGCTTTCGACTCGTAATCCGATGGTCGAGCGGTTTGAATCACCATCGCACAACACATACTAACCCCCTTTTTTGGAGCCCGGCATGGCCAAGCGTGTTAAGACGTTCGACTCGTAATCCGAGGGTCGCAGGTTCGAATCCCGGTCGCACCAAACATGCTTGCCCTTTCAGCTGTGGGGGCGTTATAATGTGACGGTCAATCCCACTATTCGTTGGTAAAAGAGTCGCCCAAGTGTTAGGGGTGGATGGTCAACTGCTGCCTTTGCCTCCACCCAAAAGAACATTTGGTGAGACTCTTCTCACCCAAAAAGTAAAAGAATTATAACGACAATTAACTTATTAAATTATAATAAACACCACTTAATCTTAAATTAACAATCCACGAAAGGAAACGAAGAGGAACTACAAAGTTCCTGAACACCCCAGTTGGAGAGAGAACTCTTCTGATTTCTCTCTCTCTAAACTGAACCCCTGCCACGATAGTTTAGTTTAGTTTATGGGTGGATGGTAATGACTAGCTGCCTTCTCTCTAGTCTTACACTGCTAGCACAGATAGCCCTCAAGTGGCTTTGCGCGAAATTCAAACACACAAAAAAAATTATCACTAACCACTACCAACTCTTTTACCGCCGAAAAGTAGGAATGACCGTCACATTATAACGCCCTCACGGCTAAAAGGGCGAGCATGTTTTGTACAACGGGGATTCGAATTGGCGAACCACAGATTACGAGTCGAGCGCCTTAACCACCAGCTTATGCTAGGCCATTTAATTATTGTTAAGCACAAAACTACACAATGGACTATCTGAGCTGTGTTCACCCTGAGTGCTGAAACCCAGTTTTTAGAGCCGTGACACTTCAGTCTTAACGATGACCCACTACCGCAGTGCCAAAAAATGCTTATTAACTAAGCTTGACAAGGAATGGTGTATAGAAAGTCTATATTTTTCACTTAGAATCAGACTTTTAGTCTGACACAAAATGTTGAACAAGAGATTATCCGTAAATGACTGTATAACTTGAAATATTACTTTTTTAATCGGCAATTTTTTCAAGATTCAAAAGCTGATTAACTAAACTCGCTAAAGGATTACTTTGAAAAAAAAATCAAAGCCAGTATTTACAGCTTATTAGATTTTACGTAGACAGGTTAAAAAAGAAGAAGAAGTGAACGTGGCTTAATTATCTTTGTGCACCATCCTTAATGGTAGGAAACGAAACAAAAACAGCGTATTATTTAATAAGATTCCAAGCATATCCTCGTTCCGGCTTAGGTTCTAAGAGAACATTTTTGTTTGCTAAACTAGTCTGTGACTAGCAACTACGTTCCAAACAAGATTTTCTCCTGGGATTCTACAAGTGACATTTCCTCTTTTAGTGTTTATTCGTCTGCTCAAAGTTTATTGATGTTGGTAGGAATTTAGGCATCTGGTGTGTTTTATTTATATATGTGCAAGTGAAAGTTATTTATACATGTTTTTTAAAGTTGTGAAGTAAACAATGTAGTGTATGAATCTTTCATAAAGTATTCCTTATTGCTCTTACACATAGCAAACGAAATAATAAAACTACTAATTAGGCCTAAACTTAGTTGTAAAATAGAATCCTTATGTCTCATTACTGCAATACCTTGTTTGGATTAACCACACAACCAGATTATAATATTAAATATAATTGTTCCCAACGGATGAACTGGGGCTGGGAGTAATTGGTTTATGTTTTTGCCACTTTACACAAAAAAATTTAAACAATATTTAGCCATACATTTAAAATACCTTTTACACATTCTAAACTAAATTAACTTGAAAATAACCCTTAAAGCCAGTTCTTATCAAGCTTTTTTTCTTAAACTCATTTAAATTTACTGCCTCTTCAACATATGGCGGTAAACTATTCCAAAAGCCAACCACCTGTTAGAAAAATAAAACAGTATTAACTGAAGATGACTCCTACTCTGCCAAAAGTTATATTTATGTCTCCTAATTTAACTATTCTCATTGTTAAATATAAAAAAAATATGATGCATCAGCACTATAATTTCTTTTTATCATCTTAAACACTTCAGTCAGACCTCCTAGCTCGTCCTTCTTCAAGAGAAAACAATTTCAAAAATGTCAGCCTCACCTCATATGTCTCTCTCTCCATCTTAAACACCATTCTGGTAACCCTTTCAAACCGTTCGATATCCTTTCTAAGTAAAGAGCCTGAAACTGAATATAATATTTCAAATGCGGCTTAACCAGTGACATATAGAATGAACTTATAACCTCTTTAGGCGTGTATTTAATATTTCTGTAGATATAACCTAAAATCCTATTTACCTTACCACACATAACAGCACATTGCTTCAATGGCCTTAGAGACTGATTGACTGCTACACCAAAATACCTTCTATTCGTAACACTGTTGAGGTTATTGTTATCCAAATTATACTTATAATTCAAATTACGATAACGCAAATGCATTATCTTGCATTTAATATAAATAAAACCTATCTGCTATATATTCGCGTAACTCATTAGATGATCTAAATCGTTTTGTAAATTAGCACCATCCATTTCACACCTCACAACATCCAAGATCTTAATATCATATGCAAATTTAAGTAATTTATTGACTATTCATTCATCTAAGTCATTGATATATATCAAAAAGACAAGGGTTCTTGGACTAAGTGTTTAGATACTGCACTTGTGATATTATTTCACTTTGGCTAAATGAACTCCACTTATAACAACCCTCTACTTTCTCTCATCCAGTCGCTTTTCTATCCAATTTACTAACTTGAGAAAATGTTTACAAGCCTTTTATGTTTTACCTTGTCTAATACTCTCTAAAAATTCAGGCACACCAAATCTACACCCTTATCTTCATCTACATAAGCAGTAACCTTATCAAAGAATCTCAAAAGATCTGTAGGGCAAGATTTTTCCTTAGTGAAAACATTTTGACTATCAAATAAAATTCTAAACTTTGTTAATTGACTTTGCAAAGCATCTTTAACAGAATTTTCAAAGCTTTTCCCATAACTGACGTTAGACTAATGGGACTGTAATTTCTGGGACAACTTTTTATCACCTCCTTTGAAAACAGGATTCTCACTAAAAGTTTTTGTCCTTTATAAACATAAACATAAACCCAAATGGATTTAATCTTTTTAATGGTATATTAAATATCCTTAACTTCAACAGGACGAAACTCACATTTTACATATAAATTTACTCCTTCTACCTCTTTAATACTCTAACCCTATTAAATGGCATATAACCCCTTATTTCAAAGAAACTTCTGTTGTCAAAATTATCTATGTTTAACCATGTTTCAGTTATTCCTATCAGATCAAAATCCTTCATTCCTACCAATGTTCTAAAGCCACCTATGTTATCTCTTATACTTCTATCATTAAAATAATAATAACAATGCCTGTCCTTGTAACTACTTTTATATTCGTTTCCTATGTTAAACTTTTCCCTGCCTCTTATTCTTTTTGCATTTAGTGTTCCTGGAACTCACCACTGTCTAGTCCTAATTTAAAACTTCTTTTGCAGCTCAATTAATGTCCTCAGCAAACAAGTTAGCCCCTACTTTATTTAAATATAAACCATGTATTCCTAAAAGTTACCTACTTCCACTAAACCTATCCCACATGTCCAATCAGCCTATATGCTCATAATAAACTAATACTAGCACTCTAGTGACCTATTCATAACTTATCCTCGTAGTCGATTGTGGGCAGTACCTTTGACAAAATTAAGTTGTGGTCTTTTTCTTTAAATGCCTTTATCAAACTTTATACTTATTAATTGGCTCCTTCAGCTTACCTTTCTCTAAATCATTAGCCCCCTACATGCACCACATAACTGCATCTTTGTTATATTACTTTATTATATATCCTGCTCTGTCATTTATATTTTCTACCTGTACCCCTGGGTAGTACATTTTGACTGTTCTATCCACTTGTTTGTCAAGTAATCATCTATCACTATAACCTCATTATTATATACATCCTTCTCTGACCATTTTGTTTTCATTCCTTCCAGCAGCTCACTTGCAAAAGCCAAGAGCTGAAATTTATTTCTCAACAGACTAGGCTCGTTTGTATATTTTCATTAGCATCAATAATTCCCATCTTGTAGATGAAGAGAGACAAACAGAATATTTATTTGAGTCATTCCCGGGAGTAAAGAAATTTTTGAGTTATCTGCAAGTTATTTAAAATCTGATAAATTTTCCGTTTCTGTATCATAATGGACTTCAGGTGTGCTATGTATCATAAGGGACTCCAGGTGTGCTATCCATTTTTCTTTCTTTCTGAAAAATATTTAAATTAATATTTCTTTTCTTTGAAATGTCTAGGTATAAAAAATACAAAGAACAATATCGAATAGTGTATTATCTCACTAGATACAACATAATTTTATAGACTGATGTGACAAGTTCATTGGTAATGTACAAAAAGTAAAAGATTCCAGAAATCTACAAAAGAAATTGCGTCAAGATCTTTAAATTTCTCATTATTTTCATGTGCATAACAACAGCCATTTTTTTGAATAGGCATTATTTGTGCCTAAATACCAAATGATGCTTGTAAACAAAACAGTATAAATATTTCTACAGCAGTCTTGTATTCTTGAAATTAAAATATAATATATCTACAAAACAAAATACCTTCCTACATAAGTAGTTTTACTCGTGTTAATAAATATTTCAAATTTAACATTACAATCATAAACAACTGGATATCTATTTCAAACTCCGTTGCTTAAGAAAAAAATTAAATTTAAGAAAACCTGGTTTGAACCTAATACTTCTTGTTTTTCTATCTTACGTACATTTTTGTTATTCGAATTTTTAACATTCAAATACTATATACGCATAAAAAGAAAGGGTGCAATATAGTAAAAACTTTATGACATAGTTTACCAATGTAATTTTACCATGATTTTTACCAGTAATGTTAACGACAGTTTATCATAGTGTCTTTATTGGTGTTTTCACTATCACTTTCTACAGTTGTGGTCATGGTTTATCAACAAAGCTTTACCAGGGTCTTGTCATTGTTTACCATGAGGTTAAATAAAGTTCTGTCTACTGTTTATCAGCATAAATTTACCACAGTTTTATGATCGTTTGCTGCAGGTTTCATTACAGTTCTGACCATAGTTAATCAATTTGGTTTCATGAGGACTTTCATAACTCTTTACTGCAGGTTTTACTATAAGTTTAGTCATGGTTTATCAATATGATATTGCCAGGAATTTTATCATTGTTTACTTTAGTTCTAGCCATGTTTTTACCAAGGTTTTTACCTCTGCACACTGTAGGTTTCTCAAGTAAAAGTGAATATAATCAAATCCCAAAGACAGTCAATTGTATTTTTTTTCTCTTCCTGGCTAAAATGTTTAACTTCTGTGGTAAAAGTAAAAATATCTTAAATGGTATTAAGATCTAATCTTAACTAATCTAATCTAAAAAATTAAATTGTTACATAATTAAATTTTCCCAAGAAGTGGTTTTAGCATGAAAAGATGGTTTGTATGGACACGTTTAATTATATGCTCATGTTTTCATGTCAACGATGTTGAAATGAATTCGGTCACGTGAAAATGTAACGCTTTAGCGTTCAAAAGATCATTTGTTTACTCCATCTTACTCATCAATGAACTATGATATCTGTAATTTTTCCACAATAAAATGGTCAAACGACGAAGGATTCTCTACCAAAAACGATTGATAAATCCAAAAAAGTCACCTCAGAACGTTGGTTGCAAGAATAATTAGCTGAGAATTTGTCCGAGCGACACAAGCTTAATCTGATCCTGTTATGTGAGAAGAACAGTGAGTGAAAATAAATTCCCGATTATTTCCAGTGTTCCATATTGGCAGCTTTTTTTTTTCCTTTATTTTTGTATCTCTCATGTATTACATTTCTTTTCTGTTGCGTTTTCCCTTCATCTTTCTCTGGCCACTTTCTAATTACTTTCTCTTTGTTCTCCAGTTTATATATTTTTAATTGATTTATTTTCATCATTAAATCTTTTTTATAACTTTAAGTTTTTTTACGATAAACACAGTTTCGTTTATTTTTAGGCTTATTATTTCTCTATTCAGTATTTATTCTAACATTTCTGTCCCTCTTGATGTTCTTTTATTCTAAGCTGATCTTTCTTTCTCTTCGATGATTTGTTTGCTCATTCTGTTTTTATTTTTTATGATAAAATTTAGCATTAGCCTGATAACAATAAGGTCGTGATGTACATTGTTAACTTCTAGGAAGTAAGATATATACACATGAATTAAAACTGGGGGTATACATAGTGATAAGTGTAAATGACAGTGTATTTTGTTTGTTTTGAATTTCGCGCAAAGCTACTCAAGGGCTATCTGTGCTAGCCGTTCTTAATTTTGCAGTGCAAGACTAGAAGGAAGGCAGCTAGTCATCACCACCCACCGTCAACTGTTGGATTACTATTTTACCAACGAATAGTGGGATTGGTCGAAACATTATAACGCCCTCACGGCTGAAAGAGCGAGCATGTTTGGTGCGATGGGGATTTGAATTTGCGTCCCTCAGATTAAGAGTCAAATGCCTAAACCCATCTGGCCATACCGAGCCAAATGGCAGTGTGTTCCTAAACCTAAATTGATAGTGTTTAATAATTAAACTAGCCAATCATGAGTAATTCAGGAAACAGACTTTGTTGTTCTCTGTTTAGAAGCACTGTACCCACCACAGGTATATGACTCCGTATAGTAATATTACAGGTACTCTAAGCTTAACACAAATCAACCGGCTGTTTTCGTTTCTGTTGCTGTCATTTAGTAGCAGAAAAGCAAGTTAGTAGACCTTATTATTCTTCGTGCATAATTGTGTTGAGCAAAAACAATATTTATTGATGTGTGGAATTAAAAACTACAATTATATAAACAAAAGTAATCTTGAAACTTCAAGCAAAAAAACCAACTATGTTCAATAAACCACAACTAAATGAAACATAAGTTTACATTCACTAAGAAAATCTAGTTAAAATGAATATTAACTTTCCTTCAAAGAAACATACTGACATGGGTAGGAAATAAAATATACCCATGTATGAACATGGGTTGATTAAGTATACTGTTCAACCTATCTTAATTGTAATAATTAGAATGCATTATTTCATCAGTTGTGTGCCTTTCCTCGTTAACTATACTTTCGGCTGTAATTCCAAAGAACTGTGTGTGTGCTTTCTTATAGCAAAACCGCATCGGAGTATCTGCTGTTTCCACCGAAGGGAATCGAGCCCCTGATTTCACTGTTGGGAGTCTGAAGACTTGGCGCTGTCCTACCGGGGACCTAAGAAGTCATAATTATAAATTAATCAGAGTTTCATGCAGTATAAGTAAATTAGACAATTGATGGTTGAGCGGATTATCCATTAACAATTCTATTCTCGATAAAGAGACTTTCTCTCAAGTACAATTATGTGAATATTTTGAATTACCTTACCAAAATTGTTATTTTTTGTTTAATATTAAAGTATATTATTCTTTTATAGACTTTTGTGAAAATGGTTTTTTTCTGTATCTTATATAAAACTTTAAATAAGAGTTTGAAACATATTAGATACAAAGTTAGTGCTGTACTGAGTCTGTATGTTTTTTTTATAAGTCACATCGGCCTGTCTACTGAGCCTATCAAGGGGAATCGAGCGCCTCATTTTACCGTTGTAAATCCGTAGACTTGACGCTGTACCAGCATGGAACTAGTGCTACACTAAACCACTCTTAACATCATAGAGAATTCTCATAACTGTCATTGCAACCTGTATAAATTGTTTACTACTGCTAGTTTATTTGATGTAAGACAGAATTTAAGGCTCAGTTGTTGTTTTTTTTCCGGGATTAGAGTGCGTGGCTTTTGTGTGTATATATATATTCATGAGGCAAATATGCACATGATAATTAGATTATTCAGGAAAGCAAGACAAAAAATGTTTATAAAATGTAGTCAAGTGTCCTTGTTGAAATGCGTCGTATAACATGCTGTCTCATTTTGTGGTTTCTTACATCATTGTGTAAACTTTGTATAATACTCTGTGTTTGTATGTGGAGAAAAGCAATGTTCAAATATGCTTACCCCAAGGATCAAAAACGCGAATTTCAAAATGTGAAACATTTTTTGCTTCAAATTTCAATTCAAACCTTTTATTGTGGTTGAAAAAGTTATTTATAACAATACTAATGGACCCCAGCATGGCCAAGTAGGTATGGAACTCGACTCGTCATCTGTAGGTCGAGGATTCGGACTCTCCTCCAACTAAGTATACGCACCCTTTTAGCTATGGAGGGGGGGGGGTATAATGTGACAGAAAATTGGTAAAATAATAGCCCAAGAGTTGGCGAAGGGTAATGATGACTACCTGTTTTCCCTATAGTCTTACATTGGTAAATTAGAAACGGCTAGCGCAGATAGCCCTCGTGTAGCTTTGCGCGAAATTAAAAACAAACTAACTTTGAAACAAAGCATAGCACCTACCGTGAAGTATGAGAAAGGTGGTGTGATAACTTGAAGGCGTTTTTCTGTTGACTTGACGGAAGACATTTGCAAAACAGATTAAATAACGGACGAGCGCATGTACCGCCAGATATCGATCCATCATGGTATATACTCAGTGGTTTGCGTATTATTGGTAAAGGATTCTACTATTAAGAAGATAATGGTCCAAGGTTACCTATTTCATTTTAAAATAGACTAAAACTGAGTTAAATTGTAATTTAAGTTTAGAAACTAAATAAAACTGACATGTATCAAATTTATGATGTTTGCCAACAAAATTGATAAACACTGTTTCTGGTTTTTAATACAAATAGGTTTTAATATACAAACAATAAAATTTACAATAATGGTTATTAAATGTGATGATATACGTAATGTGATGATAGCTTTACAAAAAATATCGAGTCTTCTTTCCAGTCCGAACTTAGTTGAAATTTAAAGAAGCAAGTTAATTTATAACTTATATAGATACAATTCACTTAACTGAGAGTGACCTAACTCTGCGTTTTGTGATGATCACACGTCGAGTTTTACCAAACCGATGAAGCTGTGTAATGTTTCTCGTGAAAATATTAATGTCTGATGTTAATCCACTGAAGCAAAATGGTTTGTAATGTTTGAGATCTATAAAAGTTCCTGATCAAGTATCTAAAGTTCCTGAGTAGTAAGCATAAATCACAGTTACAACTTCCGAGGTTTATAGTATACCAACTGTAGCAAACCAACAATATATACTGTCTGTTGGTGCGCCGCATTGGTTGTGTTTATAGGAGTGAAGAGAGTTTCTAGGAATGTCAGTCTGCGCAACAATATAGACGATACACTAGCATTTACGTTCACGCATCTATTATTGATTCTTACACTCAAAAATATTTTACAACTTTAGTGACTAGACTGGAATTTCTCAATACAGATTTAATAATATAAGTTATACACATTTCTAAGTACAAATTTAACTTAAAGAAACACCAGTATTAAAATAGATATATAACATCAAATCCGTCACACCCAAACATTCCTTATAACCTATGCAGAAATTACTTAGCTAAGAAAGAAGCTGTGGAGTCATTCAAACGATGCAATTGACTTATAGAGCCCTAATCTCAAACAACTGAACAGATCTGGGATTTTATAGGTCAAAACTTGACAATTCAAAAGTTAATTTCAAAGAAATTTATGAGGATGTATAAGAGACATTTGGAGCAAAATATGAAAGGACACTTTGATGAAATATGTTGAAACTATGTCTGAAAAACTGTCTGCAATTATTACAGCAAAAAGTGGGACACACAAAATATTAACTCTTTGCTGAACTCAAGCACTTCCACTGAGGTTCTTTCTATTGTACTAAACATAAAGATTAGTAAAATGTAAATGTTTCACCTGTGATTCACCTTCCACTGTGTTTTTCAAAGTAGCCTGAAATCTAATTGTTTACTTTTTCTAACAGTTCTGCGCAGTACTATATGGGTTGGGGGAAAACAGTGATGTCTTAATGTAAATGTTGGGTTAGAGGGAAGTATAGTGATATTGTAATGTAAGTATTGGTTTGTTGTTTCATTCGATATCTTACAAATAATAAGAAAAATACCAAGCATTTTATATTTTAACCTATTTTACAAATGTGCCCGGTAGGACAACGATAAGTCCTCGGATTTACAACAAAGGAGATAGCCCCATGTGACTTTGTTATAAGAAAATAGAAACACACACATTTTACAAATAAATCAACGCATATATTCTAGTATTTCTATACTTCCTTCTACCACTCAACCCGTACGACTCAATACATCCATTCTGATATCACTATATTTTTCCACCACATAACTTATACAAGCCAACACAATACATTGTAATATTGCCATTCTCATTACCACCACTTAACACATGTAGTCCGATATAGCCATACTTCCTCCTACCACACAAACTAACATACACATCTGGTATCATCGAGTTTATTTCCATCATTCAACCTATAAAAAAGGTATAATAAACTTTAAAACAAATAAAGAAAATTACATGTGACCTTGAAACAGACAAAACAGAAATGATCTCAAAACTAAAAAAGCAAGTATTCTAGTAATTTCATCTATAAATTCACAAAAGATAAAAACTTTAAAAAAGCAAATAAGAAAATAGTAATCCTCATCCAATCACAGGTACGTATGTATAAAACAGGACTATAAAAATGGTTTTATAGAATATTACATAGAACACAACGCCATTACAGAAATTACACAGAATATAGCACATGACAGCCAGACAGTCATTACAATCATTACAATCTCAACAAAGGCAAGAAAAAAAACGTTTAGAAGTTTGTTTGCTTTGGAATTTCACACAAAGCTACTCGAGGGCTATCTGTGCTAGCCGTCCCTAATTTATTAGTGTAAGACTAGAGGGAAGGCGGTTAGTCACCACCAACCACCGCCAACTCTTGGGCTACTCTTTTACCAACGAATAGTGACATTGACCGTCACATTATAACGCCCCCCACGGCTGGAAGGGCGAGCATGACGTTTAGAAGAAAAAAAGTAAAATAAAATGTTATTATCTACACGTCAACAAAGAAACTCATAATTACAGATGTTCAGCTGCCAGAAGTAGGAACAAAATGTTAATAAGTGTTTAAAACATTCATACACTATGTGAGAAACAATACAACTCAAACATTTCTTATTTTCATAAAATACATAAGTTGATGTACTTTACGTAAAGGCCGATGTTTAAAATATGTGCATCTAAATATTTTATAGGAACTCTCGAGTGCTTTAAGTCCACAATACTGCAGTTAATTAACCTAGGTTTATACATATATATAATTACTGGGTAGTGGGAGACATCAGAAGTATAAACTCAACGGTAAAGATATAAGACATATTGTGTCCATTCAGGTACCTAAGTTCTTGTGTATTTACAAAGTAATGTAAGTTATGTCATTAATTTCAATATTTTATGCAAATTAGACATCTGTCATGTAATGTGAAATGTAAATGTTTAGTAATTTAGAAAGCATTTGGTAGAAACAGTTTTGCATAATTTCAGCTCACAACATTTTACTTCAATACGAAGTATGTATGGCCGTTACGAACGGTAAGAGCAACTTCACACAGGTGTTACACATTAATATTGGATTTTCAGTTTATAGTTACTGAAAGAAATGTCACACGTCTCCCAAGAGCATCCCATACCTTCTCGATGGGGTTTAAATAAGTTAGGTGTGCTTAAAACTCCGTTCGGTTAAGTTCTTTCACTTCAAAGAATCTGTCGAGGGAACGAGGACCGTCTACTAAGATGAAGTGAGGCCCAGCTTATTTTATTTTATGTAAAGAAAATGTCGATCATTTTATCGAGAGGGCAGGAGAGACGTAACAATTCATTATGATGAGGTAAACGTAATTGACCAGTGCGTGGTAACACGGAGAGCCGTGAGAAATGATCTACATAAGGTGTTTTTAACGACATAATCTCTGGCCACATCATTCCTTCATCACTATCATCAATTAAGTTTTCCACCGCTGTGTGGCTGCGTGATGAAGTATATCTCAATTTTCAAGTCCAAGCAACATTACCATTAGATTGGAAGAGGTTCATTGTCTTGCTTATGATACTTCTGGATACTTGTAACCAGGTCACAACAGCCTATTGTGAGTACCTGGTTTTCATTAGTTCGACAGCTCTTCAAATGAATGATGCATTCAATAGTATTCTTTGAAATCTAGTTATGGCTTATGAACAAAAAATCTAGTTATGGCTCATATGTTGGACTACTATGTATGTGTACCTCAGAAAACATGACCGATCACCATTATTTTATGACAAAGGTTTCGTTTTGCAATAACTATGTTACATATTCCAATTACCCTAAAGTATTAAATAGTGTATATCAGAAGAAAGCGCAAAAGCCAAAACATTGCTCCAATATTTTTACATTTACTTTCTTATGATATTACGTGGCGTCACAGTAATGAATTAAGTGCTTGATTATTATTTGGATGCAGCATTACTTTATGAAATACACTATATGTTAAAACAGATGTTTTAATACAAAAGTGTGTTAGTACGCACTTTTGCTTAACTTAATAAATATAAAGTGTAGTTTGCCTTCGCTGGAAAAAAAATCATGAATTGATAACATGAAAACTTAAATTTCTTCACATTACCCTAGCCGTTCCTAATTTAGTAGTGTAAGACTAGAGGGAAGGTAGCCAGGTCATCGCCACCCACCGCCTTCTCTTGGGCTACTCTTTTACCAACGAATAGTGAGATTGACCGTCACTTTATAACGCCCCAATGGCTGGGAGGGCGAGCATGTTTAGCGCGATGGGGATGCGAACACACGCCTTAACACGCTTGGCCATGCCGGGCCGACTATCGTAGCGAAACATAGGTTTGACGACTTTGTGCCCATATCACTTGACCTTCATTTATAACGATGAATAACAACCAAATATTTTCTAACAACATTTTAGAGTGTACTACGTACGCTGAGTATTACCATTTCAAATAGCCGGAAATTTTAATTTATAAGTTAATTGAATGTCAATATGTATCAAATTTATGTTTTCTGCTAAGAAGATTGATACACAGTTTTCTTTCTTAACACAAATGTATTTTAATATACAAACAACAAGACAGTTCATAATAACGGTTATCACAAAATTTTCGACAGTTCAAGGAGAGCAACTTAATTCTAGTTTATAGGCAAATGTTTTACAAAGTTAAAAACAATATTAAGTCCTCTGAAACCGAATATGTTATCAACGATCAAGGTCAATGACGAACGAATTAATTTTATGTCGATATACAGTTACATTTAAAGAGAATGCCAGCTAGCTCTATTCTTGTTTGGCATAACGCGGTTTACAAGCTTACATTTCACAGAGGAAGATATATGATGTCCTCCTAGAAATACTAACGTCCGAAGTTAAACGGTTCC
This sequence comes from Carcinoscorpius rotundicauda, assembly GCA_011833715.1. Classification (NCBI taxonomy): domain Eukaryota; kingdom Metazoa; phylum Arthropoda; class Merostomata; order Xiphosura; family Limulidae; genus Carcinoscorpius; species Carcinoscorpius rotundicauda. Next base: position 49,732,125 of record CM022399.1, on the reverse strand, counting down.
TAAAGTTCGACATCTATAAAATTTTATGGTAAAAAATCTATAGTTTTTCCTATTAATATGCATTTATCAAAAATATAGCTTACAATGTACCAATTGTAGCTGACTAATAATATTCTGTCTATCCCTTGGCGCGTCGGCTTATAAACTTTTTATGAAGATGTTTTCGAATGTTCACTTGGCAACAATACTGTCAACCACTAGTATTACATACACGACTAATTCACCGTTGATTCTTACATTCGAGAATCTTTTACAAAATTTAGAGAACAGGCGATTGTTTTTGTTTTGGAATTTCGCACAAAGCTACTATGCTAGCCGTCCCTAATTTAGCAGTGTAAGACTAGAGGGAAGGCAGCTAGTCATCACCACCCACTGCCAACTCTTGGGCTACTCTTTTACCAACGAATGGTGGGATTGACCGTCACATTATAAGGCCCCCATGTTTGAGAAGGCGAACATGTTTGGCGCGATGCGGGCGCGAACCCGCGACCCTCGGATTACGAGCGCACGCCTTAACGCGCTCGGCCATGCCAGTCCAGGAGAACAGGCGAGACTTGCGTAATACACATTTAACGATAAAAGTTACATATATTAAACTGAAAATACATAGATATTAAAATAATATTAAATCCGTTCAAGTGCAAAATACTCTATCAAGCCACGTGATCACTATTTTTCGTTTTGTGTTTCAATCTTTATTAAAAAAATATATCACGTTATTAATTTAGGCTTTAAAATTTATATTGCTAGTCATAATATTAAATGAACTAAGTCTAATCGAATGAAATATTCGCTTCGAAAACATCTTAACTGGAGAAAAACAACACAAGACGGCAGCGTTAAAGGTAATAAATTATTCTAAATATATCAAAAATTTAAAAATATTTGTACTTATAGTTTCAATCTCGTGAGCAAAATGATATACAATAGTTCTGTATTTTACAAAGCTTCAGCATTTTATAACTTCGAAGGCTTCTTTTCTAATTGCATGAAAGAACTGTAAAGTATATTAAATACCAAATATTCAGCTATGTTTAAATATATCGGGCTTTGTACGCAACTTTGTTCAGACATGTAAACTCATGTCAAACACAGTACATTTAACTTATAAAACTTAGTTTATCTTTATTTGTGAATAGTATACGTCATTTATCATTTCTTTAGATACATACCGGCTCGGCATGGTCAGGTGGGTTAAGGCGTTCGACTTGTAATTTACGGGTTGCGGGTTCAAATCCCACTCGCACCAAACATGCTTGTCCTTTCAGCCGTAAGAGCGTAATAATGCGAGTTCAAATCCCATTATTTGTTGATAAAAGAGTAGCCCAAGAGTTGGCGGTGGGTGGTGATGACCGTCATATTATAACGCCCTCACGGAAAGGGTGAGCATGTTGTGCATGACAAGGATTCGAACCTGCGACCCTCAGATTACGCGTCCATCGCCTTAACCCTCCTGGCCATACCGGGCACTTCTGTGGATAACTTTATATCAACGTAGCCTATGGATAAATTGATGGATAATTTTTTTTATTATTCTTTATGTTATCTAGATAACTTATGTCAATTTAACCTCTAGGTATTTTCAAGTTTAACGTGGCTTCTGGATAGATTATTTTAATTTGTGTAGAACTTTAATGTACTCAAATCCTTGTTACTTAATAACTGTTTGTTCGAAGTTAAACACAAAGCTACGCATTGAGCTATCTATGCTCTGCCCATCACGGGTATCGAAAACCGGTTTCTAGTGTTATAAGCCTGGTGTGAGAAGTTTGTTTCTGTTTTTGAATTTCGAGCAAAGCTACACCAGGGTTATCTGCGCTAATCGTCCCTAATTTAGACTAGAGGGAAGACAGCTAGTCGTCACTATCTACCGCCAACTCTTGGGCTACTCTTTTACCAACGAATAGTGGGATTGACTCTCACTTTATAACACCCCCATGGCTGAAAGAGCGAGCATGTTGGGTGTGATGGGGATTCGAACTCTCGACTCTAGGATTAAGAGTCAAGAGCCTTAACCACCTAGCCATGCCGGACCTGAAATAGGTGTCTTTTTTAAATGTTCTTGAACATAGAAGGTGCCTTAGTTTTTATTGTTTGTTTGTTTGTTTTTGAATTTCGCACAAAGATACTCGAGGGCTATCTTCGCTAACCGTCCTTAATTTAGTAGTGTAAGACTAGAGGGAAGGCAGCTAGTCATCACCACCCACCGCCAACTCTTGGGCTACTCTTTTACCAACAAATAGTGGGATTGACTGTCACATTATAACGCCCCAATGGCTGGGAGGGCGAGCATGTTTGGCGAGACTCGGGCGCGGCCCTCAAATTTCGAAGCGCACGCCTTAACGCGCTAGGCCATGCCGGGTCCTCCTTAGTTTTTAACTGAACAAGTTTTTATTTCTGTTAGCACTGTTATTTAAATGCAGTGTTAGTGCATTGTTTTAAGAATTACAAATGTCACTGTTAAAATGTTTTTACGGGAACTATATATAAAAATTGCTGCCTTGAATAGGGTATATTGCTGTTCTTAAACTACAGTCATCAGGCCTCTGATGGATTTATTGTCTTTTGCAATTTTTACATGTTCTACGGTAAATCCTGTACGCTGAATCTGAAAAAGATATTCATTTTTCTCCATCACGTATGGGTTTTTCACAAAACGTCATATGTACATTTACTCAATGAATAAATTTTCATTCAGATCGGGCCACATTTTTTATGCTTAAAATATTCACAACTATTTGCTATAGATTTCTCTAGACAAATCTCGACGTGAGAGTCTTATCGATCGTTTCAGGACCCATATATAATAATAATAATAATATTGTTTGTTGTGCTATACAAAGTTAAATGAATTATAACCGACTAATTGCAAAACATAAATTCCACATAAATTATTATTTTATTACACACATCTAAACACGTGCATTTTAACTCTAGTGAGATTAATATATAAGAGCATTTTTCGAAGAAAATATTATAATACGGCTTGTTAACTTTAAAATGTGAAAAATCCTCAAAGATTATCTCAAACTGGGGTTGTTTGTTTGTTTTAGTAACAAATAATACAAAATCAATTATTACGTTTGCTTAAAGTAGATAAACTAAAACGTACAATGATTTCATTGGTTGTTAGTTTAAATGTAACTTGAATTTTTATATGTTACTTTGGAAATGGCTAATTTCAAACCGACATTAATATTAGTCCGCTAAGAAATCAAGTACATCAAAATCAAACTAATAAGTCAAAAATGTATTGTTAAATTCAAATACTTCTCCTTTAGTTGCTCAGTTGTAAACCTGAAGGCCTTTAACGCAAAAACCGAGTATCGATACCCGTGGTGTGCACAGCATAGATAGCCCATTGTGTATGTTTGGGCTTAACATCAAACAGATCAGTTTCTTTTCCTTTAACTTGTCTCGTGAATTACATTCCTCACAATAATTTTGTTACTATTTTTTGAGAGTCCAATCCCTAATTCTGTGAGCAGAAAGTGATCTTTATTTTCAGAGACGTTGCTAGATTACTTAAAATATTCGGAAATAGGGCCCATAGGCTCGGGAATGTTCGGCATTTCGGTCTGATATCGATCATGGTTTTTCTGTTCTGATTAAGACACCAACTGTGGATTCAGGCACTATCAATTAAAACGGGGGCATGGGATCCTTCAGCCAGTGCCTTGCAACCCTTCTGTACATCTTCCTTCAGAACAACTTTTTCTATTAAAGAAATACCAAAAATCTATGTCGAGAACCAAAGTATCAGTGACTTCACACGAATGGGAGTCGACAATAGATAAAAAAAAAAACGAAATTCGATCCAGTTTGACACATTTACCCTTATAGTAAGTGCAATGGGGTTAGTGCCATGGGAGGCACTTAGGAGGGTTTTTCCTCCAGTTACAGCTTTTAAATTGACATAAAGAGACAATGACAAATACAAATCAAAACCTAAACTAAAGTATAATTGATGGTAAACATGATAATAACAATAAGTAACTAAGGCGTAAAGGTCCACTTCAACAACCAAAACAAACTTGTTTACAAGTTTAACGTTGTCGAAGTAACATTAGCTTGTATTATATTCGTCACCTGAATCGTGTTACGTACACAACACATACTCAAAATAACAGGCAATCAAGCTATACGTAAAGGCAGATAAAACTAAGAATCCCCTAAACGGGGCATACTATTTCTATATAAAACATGCTTATCAAAAAACGCTATAAGAATACCATCAAAAAACGAAAACTACGTGCTAGATGTCTTCATAAATAACAACTAAACACTAACAGTAGCAGGAATACACTTCTCACCACAAAATAAGTCAGATACTATGTTACTAAATAACATCATCTCCAACAGTAACAAGCACCTTATCGTAGGCGACCTAAATAGCAAAAAACATCAGTCTTGGATACAAAGCCACAAATATCAATGGTAGGTATATTCCAGCGTTTCTGTAAGATTCTAACACTTTTCTTCTCAATGATACAATACTAACAGATACCAGTAACATCACATCAATAATACATCTAACTTGGGTATGTGCTTGACAACTTTAATAAACAATGTTAAATTTTCCAAGATGGTGGGAGACAGTGATGACGATCAACTTTTCATAACGGTAGTCTTCGATCTCTCGCCAAATTTAAATAAACCGGGCTATGCGCAAAAATATAAGTACAAAAAAATCTTATTGGTAAAAATATAAAGATGCACTGAAGGATCTTCGATACGAACCAATTAAGAGAACATCTAACAACTTTGAAACAGAAAAGTGTTGCTCAGTAACAGAGAAACTGATAAATACGACAGAGGAGTAAATCACAAAAGTGTTAAACAAAATAAATGACCATAAAATAATACGTAAATACTGGAAACCAACATATAAACACGATAAGAAACCAAACAGGAAACGTGTGTGTGTGCTAAGTCCACCGAGGGGAATCGAACCCCTAACTTCCTACTGTACCAGGAAGGGTCATCATTTTTAGATTTATTTTTTTATAATTAAGCACAAAGTCTGCGGACTTACAACGCTAGAAACCGGGTTTCGATACCTGTAGTTGACAGAGCACAAATAGCCTTGTACTTGATTACAAACACACTTTTCAATCTTTCCCTGAAATCAAGCTGCATACCAACCGTTTGGATGATGTTCTTATGTTTCAAACATGGAAAACCAGCGAGAAAGCTTGAAAACTACAGGCCTATCAAGTTAATCAGCTGTGTAGGAATATTAGTAAAAAAACTATAAACAAGGCTTACCTAGAATTTAAATTAAAACTGCCAGAAATAGAAAACAGTTGTCGTATAGCTAGACCAACAATGAACCATCTAATTAACTAAAAGTAGAAATAACAAACAACTTAACTAACAACAGCTTCAATAAAAAAAAAACACTGCAATATTACATGTTTTCTCGATGTAAAGAAAGTATTTAGCAATATAGCACAATGGCTTCAGATATACATTTTCTAAAACGGGGCTTTCAAGAGAAATTATTCAAACTTCCTGGAAGATGTGAGCATCAGAATAGATGTAGAAATAGCAGTCCTTCATGGAGAGGTAGTTAGCCCTACAATTTTGTATCATCTGTGTAAGTATCATAGCCCTATAAGACTTAAATTGTATCTTCTTCTCACAGTTTGCAGATGATGGCACCTGGTAGGAAACCCAACAGCAGCAGCATATAACATACAATCATTACTGAATGAAATATAACAATTTTGTAACACATGGAAATTCAAAATAAACACACATAAGACAGAAGTAGTTGTGTTCACAAAATCAAAGAAGACAGGTAAAATAATACCATAGTCATATCTAGATGGAACTGTCCTACAGTTTCGATTTGATATTAACATTTATACGACGTATAAATAACACAAAAACTAGAATGTGAGAAAGCGTGTGTTATCTTAGGTTGACTGCCAATAATGGAGACTTACCCGAAAACATACTAAAAATATTCTTACATATAAAATACCAGTAGTTGAATATGCCTGTACACCGAATACTTAATACTTAATATTTAAAAAAATAAACTACAGAAAATACATAATTATTTACTTATTAAAGCATACAAAGTTCCATACTCAACAAACTTAACATTTCTCTACAACTGTTCAAACACTCCGTTAGTGTCCGAGAAATGGCCCGGCATGGCCAGGTGGTTAAGGCACTCGACTCATAATCTAAGATTCGCAGGTTCGAATCTCCTCCACACAAAAAATGCTCGCTTTTTCAGTCGTAGGGGCGTTATAATGTGATGGTCTGTCCCACTATTCGTTGGTAAAAGAGTAGCCCAAGAGTTGGCGGCAGGTGGTGATGACTAACTGTCTTCCCTCTAGTCTTACACTGCAAAATTAAGGATGACTAGGGCAGATGGCCCTCATGTAGCTTTGCGCGAAATTCAAACAAAACAAACAAAGTGCCTCAGATATTCTTAAATACCTCATTTCAGTACCACAAGAAAAGCATAAATAAAAACGAACTTTTGAGCAACTTAGAGAGTTACATCATACGTGATAAATGTATTACAAAGTGCCTCTACCCCGTGAACAATATTAATAACAAACATTAATAGAACACGTGGGGCTAGGCAAACTGGTTCTTCGAAATAGAAATAGCTCTTGTTTTAAATATGAATGTAAAATTATACGTGAGCAATTTGGTACCGTGTAGTGAGCAAAGTACTTAAATTGTGTTTCTACATTAGTGAAGCTCAGTGTTAATATGAAAGTTAATGGTGTTACTTTTTTTTATGTGGACTGAACGCAACAGAAAGACACACATAGCAGCTTGTATAATTTATTACAATGATCTACTTATGTGATAGACACAAAATAAATTATCCAATAGCAATAACAGATATCCAGTTTCAACCTTCAAAACCACTTACAATACAAAAAGGTACTGGCCTGTGCTTAATGATATGATCCAGAATGAGTGTCCAAATGCGAAATCCAAAGTTCCAATCTAGGCGGGGAATTTAGTCCCACGGAGAAATTTGCGAAGTCTGAATGGGTATTTTCAAAATATTTCACAGTCCAATGCGTGTTGGCTTTCGGTATAATCCGTAATTCGACTGAATTGACGCAATAAAATAAATTCACCGCTTTAGTTGATCTAGCTCTATTCACAAATTTAATTTGAATAATCACACGCCAAACGTTTAAACTTTCTCAAACGAAACCAACTTCTTGACCCGAGTAAAAAACGGATGACTCACTTCTTGACCCGAGTAAAAATGGATGACTCTTTTCCTCGCATCGCCATCTGTTTATATACTAATCGCGTAACTTCCCAGAATTCCACAGTACAAACACCAGGCCAATACAAGTGATCAATCTATCTAGTTCTAGAAATTTCTACATGAATAATTCTAAATGAATTCTAATTAATTCTAAATATTATTTTAAATGAATAACATTTTTTTTGTTTAAACTCCGAAAAAATAATATAAATATGGAAATATAATAGATATGGGAATGCAAACACGACATGACATGGTTGTCGTTTACATAACATTTACATAACACTCTCGACATGGTTGTCGTTTACACAACATCTACATAACACTCTCGAGATGGTTGTCGTTTACACAACATCTACATAACACTCTCGAGATGGTTGTCGTTTACACAACATTTACATAACAATAGCTCCCCATGAAATGGATAGAGTTCAAAAAGGGTGTATTAAACTTTAAATTGCAGACACCTGTCAATGCTTTAATACGCTGTGAGTAGCGCAACAAAGTAAGGGGATGTTATCTCAGAATTGGCACAAAACATCTGACCTTCCAAGGTTCTAAAAATGGGCCGATGTTCCAGCGCAGAAAACTGTTGTTAAATCTAGTTGCCGATATGAAGTAACGAGTTTAAAATATAAAATTAAAACTAAAAATATTTATACACGTATGCCAATATACATACGTACATGAGTAAGTAATAACGTGAAACCAGAAAGATTTAAAATGTGAAAATACATATTCTATACACACACAAACAAAAACGAAATCAAAGACACTGCACAAATTAAGATGATTCCCAGCGTACATGTAAAAATATAGGATGTAAAATGTGCTTTGGGTTTTGGAGGTGACTGAGGAAGTAGGAAGTAATGAATTTTATAAATTCGTTAGGATCTCCAACTATTTATTCTCAAATTGAAATTATTTTAAAAAAGATTAATAAACTAATCTATAAGACCTTAATGTAAGGTTGTACACATATTTTAAACAAAAATATACCATTTTCAACTTAAATGACAGGGGAAAAATTCTATAACTGAAATAAAAATAGCGTTTTATAGAAATGTTACTTTCACTATTGAAAGTGCAAACTTCAAAGAAAATTACAGATTTTCTCACACAAAGTGAAGAATTATTTTAAAAGCAGTTACTGGGTTTCTCTCTTGTATTATATATATATTGCCTTTTAGCTTTTAAGATTTATATGCGATGCTCATACAGAAAAAAACACCAAAAAAACTCGTGTTTCCGAAGAGTAAAGCAGGCCAACCTTTGAAAAAAAGAATTCTTTGAACATTTACCGTTTTCCAGGCTCATCCATTTCGAATTCAACATTCTTAATACTGGATGTTTCTGTTTACAGTTGTTCTAAATTATTCGCACACAGGCAATATCAACCAAAACTTATTAAACTTTCATGAGATCAAAAAACATGACAGAAGTTTAAAGGAAGCTGTAGTACAACTAAGTTTAGTTTATTGTAATTTCAGTGCGTTAGTTGTTTGTTTTTTCATCTGAAAGTGTATTTACAATTATTTTAAGTCTTACAAAAATCTTAGAAAATATTCTAAAATGTTTATTATTTTCCTTTATTCGACAAATCTGACACATACACACTGATATGTAAACACTCACGCGTAAAAACTTTTAAGAAATACATAAAAATCTCACAATTTCTGTCATAAACTGACTCAAGACACCGCCTGCCGTTTATAAAGAAGAGTATTAGAAAAAAAAACAGTGAAATTACGGGTTACTAAAGCTACAAATAGGCAGTGTCCCTCCAAAAATGGGCCTGGCATGGCCTAGCGCGTTAAGGCGTGCGCTTTGTGATCTGAGGGTCGCGGGTTCGCGCCCGAGTCGTGCCAAACATGCTCGCCCTCCCAGCCGTGGGGGTGTATAATGTAACGGTCAATCCCACTTTTCGTTGTTAAAGAGTAGCCCAAGAGTTGGCGGTGGGTGGTGATGACTAGCTGCCTTCCCTCTAGTCTTACACTACTAAATTAGGGACGGCTAGCACAGATAGCCCTCGAGTAGCTTTGTGCGAAATTCCAAAAAAAAAAAAACCCTCCAAAAAAGAACATAATTTTCAATAAATTTTATCTGTAATAACTTATTAGCCTAACTACCATAACGAAAATGTAAACAAGCAATCAATTTAGAGTAAGGCTAATATTATGAGCAGGTTTCTTGATGGGTCAACGGTTATTTACAGATTTACAACGCTAAAATCCTGGGTTCGATTTCTCACAATGAAAAGTATGTAAAAAGCCCGTTGTGTAGCTTTGCATTAATAAAAAAAATGTTTCTAACAGCTCAGTTATCAGTTCGTTTGTTTGTTTTACTTTCGCGCAATTGTTCCCCAGTGGCTCAGCGGTATTTCTGCGGACTTACACGCTAAAATCCGGGTTTCGATACCCGTGGTGGGCAGAGCACAGATAGCCAATTGTGTTGCTTTGTGCTTAATTCAAAACAACAACAACAACAACTTTCGCGCAAAGCTACACGCTAGCTGTCCATAATTTAGCAGTGAAAGACTAGAGGGAAGGAAGCTAGTCATGATACCCATCATCAGCTACTCTTTTACCAGCTAATGGTGGGATTTACTGTCACATTATAACTCTTCCATGGCTGAAGGGGCGAACATGTTTGGTGTGACGGATATTTCAAACATCGAATATTTCATATAAGTTATAAGAAATAACTAAACTTAAAACTGGGTGGGTGACTTTGCTGGGACTGGGATGTAGGGTAAACGTTTTCTTTGCTTACATTCCTTCCAACTGAAAGACTCTCTCTGTCTAGGTATAAAAGAACAAATTTTGGCTCAAATTACTAATTACACGAAAAATAAATAAATTGACAAATTTGTCTCAAGCACAAGAAAGTTTTGATTGCTTGTTTAAATCTAAACACAAAACTACACCCTAAACTATCTCTCCACCACGGATACCGAAACCCGGTTTCTAGAGTGTGATTCCGCAGACATACCCAGGGATTTATTAACGCATAGGCACACGAGGCACGTGCCTGGGGCGGGAAATTTTGACAAAAAAAAAAGAAAAAGAATGGACACCATTTTAAAATGTAGTCCCTGGTTATTAATTCCCCCTGCCATTTATGCCGTCCCAATAACCTCTTGAATCATAAAACTCATTATCTGCCGGACGAATATATGGTTCACCAACATATTTACAATATAATCGACAATATATATAATAACGTGGTAAGCGATATTGGTGTCAAAATGTAGAGATCGTTATGCTTTTACTTATTCCTCCGTCACCCAATATCTAAGTTATATCGTGTTGTCAGTGTCCAAACCTCCACAAGAAGCACAATTCTTGTGAGGGCAAGGGTCACTTGGGGTCAAACGGCTCACGGATCTCTGTGAGGTTCACTCGATCCCACGAAAATGGCTCAGATCCTGATGATCTGAGATGTGAAAGTAACAAATTCACTGTCAATACTCAATATACGATCAGTGGATTCTAGTGATATCGTCATGAGTAACATACACCGAAAATTGAGTGGAGCAGCTTATAGGAAGATAGCGAAGTTAAAAAATGAAAACACACGTGATGTTTTGGATAAGACACCGACGATGGAGGCCTTTTTTGCTAAACAAAGGCAAGAACAGCCTACTAGCGATGATGTTGAAACCAACAGCGATGGAGGGAATACACATGACGGGCCTAGCAGTAGCAGTTTTGAACAATCTGAACGACCCGAACATATAGAACTGCAGCTTGAACAAGTGACTTCATCAGCAGCAGGCCTAGTAAGATCTGCCGGTTGCGTGCCTGAAACGTCAATGGTTCCAGCAAGTTTTTCAGACAAAGTAAGTTCAGATCCAGCAGAGTGGATAATAGATGATTACACAAAAGATTATATTGCCTCACATGCCATCCTACAAAACGATGACTCGGATTTCAAGAACTCTGTGAAAAAGGACGGGGAGAAAATCAGATCTGTAACCAAAGGCATGTTTGAAAGAAAACTGCAAAATGGCGAAAAAAGTAAGCGGACATATTTGGTTTATTCAAAGAGCAAAGGTAGAGTGTTTTGTGCTCCTTGTCGTTTATTTGATTTTGGAAAAAAATCCAAACTGGTTGACGAAGGCTTTGATGACTGGAAAAATGCTACTGTCTGGCTGAATGAGCATGAAAGCTCTCCTGAGCATCGGTCTTCAGTTTTATCTCTAGTAGCAAGGGGCAACATGTTGGAACGTGTAGATCTCCAGGTGGCCATACAGCTGCACGACGAAATCAAATACTGGAGAAATGTACTCACTCGTGTGGTAGCTGTAGCGAAAAGATTGGCTTCACGTGGGCTAGGTCGGGATGATAAGTTTGGCTCAGTACACAACGGCAACTTTATGATGTCGTTAGAACTAGTTGCGGAGTTTGACCCCTTTCTCGCTAATAACATTCACCGATATGGCAATGCTGGCAAGGGATCCACGTCTTACCTGTCTTTCAGTACTTGCGACTAATTCATCCAGCTTATGGCAGACCTTGTTCTAAAGAACATTTTAAATGACGTCAAAACTGCAAAATATTTCTCAATCAGCGTGGACTCGACGCCAGATATATCCCATGTTGATCAGTTGGCATTCATCATCAGGTACGTGAACAGTGGAACGTTTCCTGACTTTTATACCCAATCCGGGCCACAAAGCTGTACAGCTGGCAGAAGTTGTACTTAGCCTGCTTCAGTCATATGAGCTTGACATTTCTGAATGTCGTGGACAGTCTTACGACAACGCCAGCAAAATGTCTGGTCAGTACAGTGGTCTCCAGGCTCGTATCATGGAGAAAAATCCTTTAGCTGTGTATATCCCATGTTCAGCACATTCATTAAATCTTGTAGGAACGTGTGCTGCTGAATGTTGCAGAGAAGCATGTTCATTCTTCGAACTCTTACAAAGTCTCTATGTTTTCTTCAATGCTTCAACCCATCGTTGGAAAATTCTACAAAAACACCTGTCCGCAAATAAAGAAAGTCTCTCTTTGAAGAAACTCAGTGACACTCGGTGGTCCGCTCGTGAAGATGCTTGTCAAAGCCTCAACAGAAACTGGCAACAAGTGTTTGATGCCCTCACCACCATGGAGGGAAATGTTATGGAAAAACCAGCCACTAGGAATGAGGCCGCTGGACTTCTTTCCAAATTAGGAACGCTAGAAACAGCTATTTTGTCCACAGTTTGGGGAACAATACTGGAAAGATTCAATGCTGCCAGTAAAAAGTTGCAAAGTGCTGATATGGACATCGGACTTGTAGTCGAGCTTTATGCTCTTGAAACTCTACCCCAATGATTTGGAAATGAGCTTCGTAGATGAATGTCTACATTTCCGCGCACATCTTGTGAGTATGAAAGTGCAAAATGATGACTCTTCTGCGTTAGCAGTATACAGAAATCTGCGAGCTAAAGGACTTCAAACTGTATATCCAAACCTGGATATTGCTATGCGCATGTTTCTGTGCATTCCAGCAACTAATTGTACATCAGAGAGATCTTTCTCGGCTCTCAAACGTGTGAAAAATTACTTGAGATCAAGAATGGCAGAAGATAAACTAAATGCCCTGTCACTCCTCGCCATTGAAAGTGATATTGTTTGTAGAATAAACTATGACGATGCAAAAAACATGTTTTCGGAACAGAAGGCCAGGAGAAAGCCTGTATATTCAGCCGCAGAATAATATTTAGTGATAATTGATTTTGATGTTTCATTTTTTATTGTGTTGGAAAATAAACGTTGTGTTGATTTTGAATGATAACAACTGTGTTTGTCTGTTGTTGTGATGGTAATGCTTGGTGGAAGTTGTGGCACGGAGGGGGGGAGGCGGCAAAAGTATCAACCTAACCTTGTGCCTAGGGGCGCCGAAATCCTAAATACGTCTCTGGACATACCACTGTACGACTGGGGGTGTACACGTAATTAAAGAAAAAGTACATGTAGGATGAAATGTTGCTGTTGTTTTGAATTAAGCACAAAGCTACACAATGGGCTATCTGTGCTATAGGATGAAATAAACCTATTTTACGTAGACTTTCAGAACAGTATTGTTATCGATATCAGTAACATACATTATCAGTTATAATTGTTTGTTTTTGTGTTTCAAGTTTTTAAAATACTGAATAAGGAATATGTGCTAAATACGTAGTCGTTGTTCATTATTTAAATGTAAAGTTAAATAAAGTTCGTACAGATGTTCAGAAATTTAAAAAGCATGCAACATTATTATTTTTAGTGGGGAAGTAAAGGACGAAGTTATCACTTTATTCAAACTTCCATAAAATGTTCATCACGTGTATAATCCAAGGTCACTGAATTGTAGTGGTAGTTATGGGGTTCAAGTAAACAGACATCATCATATTATCTCGACCGTACATGCGCACACCGACAGAACTTACGATTAAACCCAGTATGCTTACATCTATCATTATCCTTTTCAGAAGCTGATAGGGAGTGAGTTTGTGACTTCGGGGTTGCCTAATGATATACAACACATTACAATAAAAAGTTGTATTTGTGAACTGCATTTTTCGACTGTGTTTAAAGGGAAGTGCTTATCAAGTTTTATTATAAACAATTAAAGCTTCCCACTCAGTCCTGTGACAGCCAGTCGTGACGTAGCACTCATAACAGAATTTTGCAATTTCGTCTTCATTGTCAGAGTGAGTAACTGATGTGTCTAAAGTAAGAAATTCTATCTATACTAACGGATTGTTACATCAGTACGCGAATAAATAATCTTTAAATAATTAGTCATTAAGAGTTAAGACTACAACTGCCCAAATGTGGCCAGCCCTTGCAGTGATTATCGTATTTTGTTTCTACCATCTACTGAAAACAAAAGCCTTACCACCTACTCATGGAGTGTACAACTTAGCAGGCAGATCCTTCTGGTTAAAAAAGACTGTGGCTTTGTTCTACCTTAAAATCAGAAGATGGATTATCAAACGCAGATTCGACCTATACGATTTCAATATATTAACAGACTTAGTGAAGTGTGGATGTATGCCACCAGAAGAAGAGATAGCTTTGGAGGCACCACAGTCATCAAACCATTTAGTTGGTCATTCAGATGAAATATTTTTCTACGGAGTTAAGTCTACTGGAGAAAGTCTAGTTGTCAAGATCTCCAGACTACGGAATAAAATGGCAGAAGTCATGGTATTATTACAGACAACTGACGACAGACGTTACAGTTATCCTGATGGACCAACACAAATAATATTTACTGGAGATAATGATGACTTCTGTGGAGGAGGTTTAAAGTTAAAATGTTTGAGTGCTATGAGAAAATGGAGAATTTCTTTTAATGGTCTTCTGAGAGAAACATATCAGAGTAACGATAAATCCAAAGTAGTCCATGTTAAGTTTAGTTTTATTTGGTTAGCTATGTCTAATATTTACAACTTAACCGATGATATAAGCATAGATGAAGTAGCCGAAGCATTAACCAAAGAACCATGGTCTGGATATTTACCAGATATAAACAGCTTGGAAAAAGCCTTGGATGTGTATGAACAGGTAGGACAACTTCTGGGGAGTGTTACTGTAGAGGGTCTGGAAGAAGAATTTACCTTATGGGGAATGAAAAGAAGATACTTAGGATCCTCAGTCGAATTTCATCGTAGTGTTGACTTCTTTGGCTTCATTAATAATGGTAGTATGTTCCACATTTGTGCCTCATCTTTACAAGGAATTGTGTCCAACCTTGTTTATGGTCATTACCTTCATTCTAACGCCATACTTTTCCCCATCAGTTCCTGTAACTTTAAGCTTCCTTTAATAGCAGAAAATGGGCAAATACCTCATTTTGTCAGATTTACTTTTAAAGCAGGCCAAAAGGAGTATTATTGTGCTGTGAAAATGAAAATTCACTGGTGTGACTTTGACAATGGAAAAAACGAGCAACACATTAAATATTGTAACATTATTCTGAATGATCATGAAGGAACTGGACTATCTATGTTTGTGTACAGAACAAAGAATCCTCGAAAGTTTCCTGTTATTAACCCACTAGATATTTTTAATGGCCAAGAAGCTCCTAAGATGAACCCACTAGTTGTAGATTTCGAGTGTCCATCCTGTCAGCAAACAAAACTCACTGGAGGAAAAGGTTCTTCTTTAGCCAAATTAACTGCAATATCTTGCCACACTAAATCTTTCATTGTCCCAAAAGGTGTGGTTGTTACCACATCAGCTTATAAGGAATTTATTAAATACGGAAAACTATGTGAAGCAATAACGAAATTAGAGGAGGTAGCTTGGTGTCATGTTACAGGGAACTTAAACAGAATCTGTGAACAAATAGTTTCTGATGTTAGCACTACCAAGATTCCTGGAGAAATATCTGAAATGATTAAGGAAAAATTGCTGTCAATCTTTGGAAGAAATCTAAATAAATTAAGATTTGCTGTTAGGTCTTCAGCAACCGGAGAAGATTCAGATGAGCTGTCAGCAGCTGGTCAGAATGAAACCTTCTTGGGAGTTAAAGGAATGAACCACATCTTAGATAGCGTGTCCAAATGTTGGGCTTCTCAGTTTTCTTTCACTGCCATTGAGTATAAAAGACAATATGGTCAACTGTTAAATTCTCCCATGGCTGTAATCATCCAAGAGATGGTTCCAGCTGACGTTTCTGGAGTTATGTTTACGTGTGATCCAGTGACCAATAACCCATCAGTAATCACTATTACAGCTAATTATGGACTTGGAGAGACTGTTGTCTCTGCTGCTGTTGAACCTGACACTATCTTCTTAGATCGGGACTACACCAACAAGACAGCATTCCGATCTATTAACACTGGAAAGAAAAACATATGCTATTTAGTAGAAGCCGATAATGAAATAAAAGAAACTGTACCAAACAAAGACACCTCCCAACCGTGTCTTTCAGAATGTACTGCTTTGGCTCTAGGAGAAATCGGTATCTTAGTAGAACAATTTTTTTCTAGCCCCAGGGATATTGAATGGGCTTTGTTTAGTGAAGATACATACTTACTTCAAGCTCGACCTGTGACATATTCCGACACAGAAACAGAGTTTGAATTAATTCATGATATGGATACTCCTCTTCAAAGCGAAAATGAATATCTCTGTAAAGCAAATATTGGTGAGGTGATGCCTGGTGCTACAAGTCCTTTGGGACTTTCAGTTTTATCATACAGTTTTGAGACTGCCTGGAAGATAATATTATCTAACCTCGGTTGTCCAAAAAATATGTTACCCTGCTACTGCGCTAAAGGTTTTACAAAAAAATATAATCACATGTTCTTTAACATATCTGACAACCCATTCTTTAGCGAGGAAAATGTTATGGCTGATGGTTATCAAATGGCAATATTAGGTCGGTTACTTCAGGATAATGAGTTAAAACAACGTACCAAGGAACGGCACAGCATAAATGAAATACCTTTATTATTTAAATTAAGGTATTTGATCTCTATAGGAAAGGACTTATTAAATGCTAAGCACTTTCTAAGCAAAGTACAGAAAGAAAATGCTCATAAAGAGCTCCCCTCAAATCATAATGAGGCCGAAGCTATGTATAAGTCCATTTGCCAACATCTTATTAGTGCTACCAATAAGCCTATTGCCTGCCACAACAGCTGTACTGTAAATTCTATGATGTGGAATTCATTTATTTTAAGATTATTAGTATCGGAAGAAAAAGAATGGAATGATAAAGTGTTTACAGATTTTGGGTACCTTCTTTCTACGTGTACCAATGTTGAAAGTGCTAATATACCAGTTGCCTTAAAGAAATTAGCACTGATTATTAGTGATGAAATTGAAAAGGAGGAATTTCTGAGCATGTCACCTGAGACTGCACTTAGATGGTTAAGCATTACTCAATCAACAGCAGGACAGGCATTTCGAAATTTTCTTCGTAGACATGGACATCGTTGTGTAAAGGAGTTCGATGTCAACTCTATTCCCTGGGGAGTAGATCCAAAGCCTCTTGTCAAAAATATTCAAAGTCTAATTGTAAACATTAGTCATGAAGTTACAGAGAAAAAGGAAATCAGTGTAGAAAAAGCATTATCCAAACTGCAAGTGTCTTTACGTTGGTGGCAAAAATGGGTGTTGAGGTTCCTGTTACCATGGGTAAGAAATGGAGTACGTCTAAGAGAAACTTCCAAGTCAGTTTTGATTAAAATGTATAACGTTATACGCTATGCTTACACCCATCTGGCGACGCTGATGGTAAAAGAAGGACGTTTACCTGATCCTCGCCTACTGTTTTTCTTAACTCATGAAGAAATTGGACAATTACTTCAGACCCGATCAGCAAGACTTGTTGCTAAGGCAGTTCGTCGACGGAGGGTTTACCCTCAGTTAGATGCCTTGTGCTTCTCTGAAATAACCCAAGGAATACCTAAACCTGTAAAGCAAACAAGCAAAAAGGAACACAATTCTTCATCTACTTTCATAAAAGGTACACCAATAAACAAAGGTATTGCACGAGGTCCAGCCAGAGTGGTTACCTCTTCAGAGAATGCTTCGGAAATACAAGCAGGTGATATATTAGTCACTTACAGTACAGATATTGGATGGAGCCCTTATTTCCCGCTCCTCTCTGGAGTTGCCACTGAGTTAGGAGGCCTGATTTCACATGGTGCTATTGTGGCTCGTGAATATGGACTTCCATGTATAGTTGGACTTCATGGAGCTACAAGTTTTTTCAAGTCTGGAGAGATAGTTCAACTTGATGGGAGCAGTGGTAAACTAGAAAAAATTACAGATTAATTTGACCTAAGAAGTTAAATGTTGGTATTGGGAATATTTATTAAAGAAAGATGTATCTTTTAATAGAAACCAAGATGTAAAATTTTCATTTATAACGTGTGTGTGTTTTGTTATAGTAAAGGCACATGGGGCTATCTGCTGAGTTCATCGGAGGAAATCGAACTTCTGATTTTAGGGTTGTAAATCTAAAGACTTACTGCTGTAGCAGCGGAAGACTTCGTTTATAATTTATAAAATAAATATATTTATTAGAAACAAATATGTATACATATCAATTTCGTTCAGTATATTTCTTATCCATTTTGAGAGAACTACAAAACTGAGACATTTATTACTTGTAAATATCTAGAGTACTGAAAGCGACTAAACAGCTTTAGGATTACAAGGTTTGTAATTAAACTGTTGTCATAACAAAGAAGAAGTTTTTGGTGTTAATTAAATATGTCACGTTATTTCTACTTCGAAATGTTCTGGCATATCATTAAAAAAAATCTACTTTTTCGTGATATAAATAAAACATTACGGTTTTCATGATAGTTTATCTCCATTTCTCAGAGTTAAAAACATTAGAGTAAACCAATATCTTAAATTCGGTTTAACATAATCATTGAAAATTTCTATACTTTTTCATTGATTATTTAAGACCCGTTTGTTTGTTTTTTTGAATTACGCGCAAAGCTACACGAGGCCTATCTGCGCTAGCCGTCCCTAATTTTGCAGTGTAAGACAAAGAGGGAAGGCAGCTGGTCATCACCACCCACCGCCAACTCTTGGGCTACTCTTTTATTAAAAAATAGTGGGATTGACCGTCAAATTATAATGCCCCTATGGCTAAGAGAGCGAGCATGTTTGATGCGACCGGGATTCGAACCCACAACCCTCATACTACAAGTCGAACGCCTTAACCCACCTGGCCATACCGCGCTTTTACGACCAGGAATCAGGAAAACCTCGGGCGCGCCTTTTTAATTATCTTATTTTTATTTATATTTTTATACTTTCTATGTGTAGTTCCTATGCGCCGTAGGTACCACGAATGAGGGTAATGGGCCATAAACTTCACAAACATGGTATATTCTTTTCTTTCCTTTTCTCTGTTCATCACATACTCTGCCAATTACTACTGTTTCCATGCTTCCTTGTGTCCGATTCAAAATCTAAAAGTTTTGTTAACATCAGCTCAACTTATGTTCATTGGTCGTTTACTAATAATTACTGTTGCGCTTTTCAATTATATGCTTTATTTTTCCAGCTAAATTTTGAGTAAAATATCTTACTTTTTTGCGGCCGCGGGTCTTAGAAAAACAATAATTAAGATTTTATTTTTCATAACCCATTTTTATCGCTATTGCTTTTTCTTTGTGGAGAAAAGAAATTTTCAATACCTTGAGTACTACTCCATTGATGAATCGACTAGTATAGATTTGTTCTGTTCAGATTTGCGCTTGTTTGACATATATGGTAAGACAATGTATTTCCAAAAAACTTAATATTTGTTTTGGAATTTCGCACAAAACTACTCGAGGGCTATCTGTGCTAGCCGTCCCTAATTTAGCAGTGTAAGACTAGAGGGAAGGCAGCTAGTCATCACCACCCACCGCCAACTCTTGGGCTACTATTTTACCAACGAATAGTGGGATTGGCTGTCACATTATAACGCCCTCACGGCTGAGAGGGCGAGCACATTTGGCGAGACGGGGATGCGAACCCACGACCCTCAGATTACGAGTCGCACGCCTTAACACGCTTGGACATTCCGGGCCAAAAAATCATTAGAATTTTAGATCGAAAGTTGTGAAAAAAAAAATCCGATAGATATAAATTTTATGTGTCTCAGTTTAATATTACATTTACTAACAATGTCGGACATACACAAGTTATTTACTTTATTTATCCATATACATTATATTTGTTCTTGAGGAAATTAATCTATTCACAATTTATTTCTCAAGCAATGATTGAGTTCCACTCTTATAAAACGGATAAGATAACACTGGCGTTTAACTATAAACAATCTTATAATTTTAATTGTGAGTCCCAAACTTTTTGTGCTCACTGTACACAACTACAATAATGTTAAGTTCACGACACACTCGTTTGACGCTTCACCCGAAAAGAAGAGAGCTTTTCTTATTAAAAATCATGAAATACACTAATTTAGATCTGTTTTGGATAAAGAAAATTGCTCTCAATTAATTAATAAGGTCACGTCTGATAAATTAAACTAAATGTTAGACTGTCATGCTCCATACTTGATACCATACGTTTACAAAATTTCGCAGTACACCGTTTAGAAATCACTGCTCTAACATGCGCGCGCGTTTACTTATAGCAAAGCCGCATCAGACTACCTGCCGAGTCTACCGAGGAGAATCGAACCCCTAATTTTAGCGTTATAAATCACTAGACTTGCCGCTGTAACAGCGGGGGACCCTCTATATGTTACTAGTACTTCCTAATATTTGAAAGTACGACCAGTATGCGAAGAATACTTGTTTGTTTTTTTAAAAAAATTTCGCAAAGCTACACGAGGGCTATCTGCGCAAGCAGTCCTTAATTTAGCTGTGTAAAACTAGAGGAAAGGCAACTAGTCATCACCATTCAACAACTCTTGGGGTATTCTTTTACTAACGAATAGTGGGATTGACTGTCACATTATAACACCCCAACGGCTGAAAGGGCGAGCATGTTTGGTGCGACGGGGTTCGAACAAGTGACCCTTGGATCACAACTTGAACGCCTCAATCTACCTGGCCTAACGTTGTAGGCAGCAGCATTAATTGGTGATGGCTGCCGTTAAAAGGTTAAATATCCGTTATAAACCCACTTACGTTTTTAAAATGTACATCAGAACCAAAAAAGTGCTAAAATTCATATTTTTCCCCCTTCTGCACAAAAAAGTGAATTCAAAGTGTTTCTTAAAGTACTTAAAAGTGCTTATTACACAACCACAGACTTCGATTGTAGCAAACTAAGCAGTGCCAATTTACTTGACTACCTTGTTATAAACGTACAGTTTATTGAAGGAAACAGGTCGATTTCAACTAAAATAGTTTTGTTAAATGCTTTATCCAAATCTGGTGAATTCACAGAAAAGCCTCTTATAATAAAAAAATATTCACGCTACTGATCACAATGTTTTCATCAACAGAAACTGAAGACATCTTTTGTGTAACCAATCAAAATATCTATTAAAACTAGTGTAAAAAAAATGTGAAAAAGATCATCCATGTGGAGATGTCAGATTATCAGAAGAATGGAAAACTTAATTTTTAAGTTTCAAGTTATTTTAGTTTCTAATTGTTTTGTATTGTTGTTAGATTTATTTAAAAACTAAAAATTTTCATTAAGATCAATTCTTGCAAATTTATTGTTGATGAGAATACAGTATATTAGGAAAGAGTAAGTCTTTGCTTAAAAATGTCACTTAAACTTGGTGTTAAAATCTCAAAAATTAAATTTTTACAATTTAATTGTAGTTTCTGGAAGTTAAGTTTGCAACAGAGAAAGAAGTATCTGCATTGTTCTGCTGATGAATAAATTTTGTTAAGGATATTTTAATGTGACATCTAGTAATCATAACTATGTGACAAAGGCAGATGAAAGAAACTTAAATCAAATGCAGCAAGATACTTGGAGAATATTTGTTCATAACTTTTGAAGTGTTAAAAATACCTTGTCTATAATCTTGGTCTGATAAATGCTCAACAACACAATAAAGTACTCTCAAGGACTAAATAAATCAAACTTCACAAGTGGGGCAAAGAACACACATACCTCGAACACCTCAGTAGGAAAAAGATTCTTTTCCTTTCAAACTAAATCCCTGCCCCAGGATTATCTTTCTTTTTCACATTACTGGTGCATAAAATTACGTCTAAAACTGTATATTCTTATTTTTAACATAACTTTAAATTCCTAGCAAAATTAACTGTAAAGTAATTAATGAATACAAAGAAAATGTTGCATACTTTTAAATTTTATTATAACTTATCCTTAGCTTTCTAGGATTTCCTATGCATAATTTGAATCACATGCCATGTAGATCACTTACTGTCTAAATTTTGAAGTAGTTTATCAACCTCTTTAGGCACTAATACAGCAGACATGATCATTAGTTCATAAATCATGAAACTCCATCTAAAATCATTCTCTTTATATCATATACTGGTAAGATTTAATTTTTAATAGTGTTGAAGTCAGCCTTAGCTGCCACATCATTTACACACCTGATTTCAATTTTCATATATCAGTCTTTTTGTTTCATTATGACATTTAAAATTTTCAAAACTCCATACACAAAATTAAGTAATGTACAGGTTCCATATGTTTGTTGCTAACAAGTTCCATACATTGTCAACATTATTCTGATGTTTGGTTAGTGAGGAATAATTTTCTTCTACTGAAGCTCACACTGAGCATTATCAAGTTGAATTGAGTGATAGGAAATTATTTGTAATTTTCGAAAAAATTAAAATATGGATAATATATTTCAGATGTATGTACAAGATTCCCCTCTCAAAATCCTACCTCATTACATAAATCCCTTATACTTAGTTGTAAATATTAATGAACATTTTCAATATATTTTAGAAATAAATTTTTTAAATGATAATGGTGCAGCTATTCCAAAACATTTTCTAAAAATAAAGTCAAACATATGACTGATTTGACGAAAAACATGTATACATATAAACTTGTATGCCTCTGATATACAAATATTCTTACAAATTATAAATTTGCACTGTAAAGCTGAGATGTGATACTTCTGGGAAAAAAAATACCAAAAGAAACTCATTATTCTGAGTTCACAGCCTTAAAAAAAGGTAGGTTAAGTCCTCTTATGTGATTCATGTTTGTAACAAGTTTCAAAGTACTACAGACAAAAATATGTTTTTCTCATTTAGAAGCACAAGTTCTAAATGTTTTTATTTGATAATCAGAACTTGTGTAAATTCTATTGTTTCTCTATTACTTATTTGATAAGATACAGAGGTGTCTGTGAAGCACAAAACAAATGTAAATCACCAAGAGTACAATAATTTTTAGCACTGAACAGGCTAAATACCCATCTACCGAACAAAATTTACAAGCATTAGTTGGTATACACTTCAATCTTACATACTCTGTTACAATTTTTAATGGTAAATTAATTACTTTCTTGGCCCTCTCCTTCATATCCACTTGCTATTCCTTTCTGGCCTTCTGTTGCTATGGCAACTGGAGTTTCTCCAAGTTTCTGTTCCAAACCTCTCCAGCTTCTATTTAACAGAAATTCACCTACAAATAATCAAAACAAGACTGAATATTCAAAATAAGTAAAGTGTTTAATAGTAAGACAATATGTTTGTTACCCTACTGGGTACCGACTCCTAATTTAGGTAATTTAGTGCTTTGTTTTTTTGGTGACTTTGTAGTTTGATTAATGTTGTTGTCAATAATGTAATTATACTGTGCAGTTGGTGTTTGTTCTTTTTTTGGAACCCATTAACAAAATTTCATATCCAAATTAACCTTCTAATAACAATTAACAAATAATGTGACTTGAACATCCCATCCAAATATCAACTAATTTTAACTTGAAAAAATGCTGTTTTCACAAAGGATAAACTTGGGGAAAATTAAACACCTACTATTAGCATGAAGAGCAGAAATGGCTAGCATGTCATTTCTTACAGCAATTGTTCCATCACTTCGAGACTCATCTGTATCCTCAGAACCTAAAGTTCTCACTCTTCCAGTAACAAGAGAAACATCAAAGTCCTTTCTCTCCACCGAAACAATATCAGCATAAGCCAAAGAGCCTACAAAGTAAAACAGTAAAAATGATCAGACCTGCAGAAATGTTTAAAAGTAACTGAAAAAAATTAAAAAGGCTTAATTAAAACAGTCATTGCTGAAGACACTGACAAGTTATTTCAACATTTATCTCAATTCCTAATAATTTAGGTTTGAATTTCACCTTTTATAAATCTTATGTAAATGACAAAATTTCCTGTAGCCATCATTTCTGTTATAATTTCTGACATTATAAAACATTTTAGCAGTAAGCATTACTTTTTTTTTAATAATCACACTTACACAGACATTTCATAATAGTTTTTTTACATTCCCAACATGAAAAATTTAATTTTTGTTTTTCAATCACAAGGAAGAACCAAAATACTAAACAATTATGAACATACCTGAAAGAAGTTCTCTGAAGTCAGAAATATATTCTCCAGTCCATTTACATGCTACATTGCAGCCTAACTCAACTTCAAATGGAGTTACTATGGGTTTGTAATACTCCTTTGAGTCTATAAGAGAGTTTTCACCACAAGCCACAAGAACAAAAACATCTATTTCTGGAAAATTTGCTATTTTTGCCGGATTGATTCTTCCCATGGCTAATGTGTATGACTTTTTTCCAGCTAATTTAATAATTGTTTTTAGTCTGTCAATGATATCTCGATAATTTGACACTGCCAAAGTACCTACAAGTATTCCAATAATTTTAGCATCTTTAACACATTCAATTAGGTAGTATGATCTCTTCAGCAGCCTTGAGCCTTCTACAGTGAACCATCTGGAGTTCTTCATTAATGGGTCATAAACACAGAATCGACACTTGGTGAAGTTCACCAAAAAGTTTTTCAATGAAAGAGTTTCTAGTCCCATGTAAAATATACAGTATTCATCTATTACCTTCTCTCTGGGTAAATTAATTAACCTTCCACATCTTCTGATAACTGTTGCTGAACAGATATTGTTCATTTGCTCAGAATTACCATCTTTATTTACTGGTGACAAATTTATATCCAGCTTGCTTATTAGAAGGTTGGGATAACTTTTTTGAAGTTCTTCACAGACTTGAGCTGCAACATATTAGAAGTATGTCACAATTTCAGACAGAGAGAGAGAATGGATTAAAGTATTATACATATACCTAAATGATGAAGAAATTATAAGATATTGTATATTTGTCTACATTTTTCAACAAATTGAAGACTTGGAGTTACTGCAGTTAAAGAAATTACAATTAATTTATAAACATTTAAATTATAATGAAAATGGTTACAAAAATGTTTCATAGAGCTTCAGTTTTAGAAACTTGATACAAAAACCTAAACTGTTTCTTGCTCATATTGATATTATACAGTAAAACAATCTGGCTTTAAAGTTCCTGTATGTTTGTTGTTGTTTTTTAAGTATAAACATTACACTTTTCTACATACATTTAACTGAAACTTTGGCTTTGAAACCTTTGTTTACTGCAGAGCTGGTTGAAATTCAATAACTTTTTTCATTACTATTAAAAATATGTAAGAAAACTCTGAAGTAGGGAACAGAGTTAAATCATGTTAGGCTTACTTTTTATTCATTCATGCAGAATAACATTTAACACACAATTCAGGAAATCGTGTTCTTCCGTGTATTTCTTTGTATCATTTGATATTCTGTATAAAATAGAAATATTAATTCATTTTATTTGAAATTCAAACATTTAAGAAATTTTCATTAATATTAAATGTGGAAAATATAAATTTTCTGGAAGAGTCCAGCTTGAGCACAGACAAATAAGAGGATTGTGCATTTCATACTATTTGGCTTAATCTTAGGTATGTAAATGAGATATTAAAATGAATGAAAACAGCACTATAGAAGTTGAACTGTAAGTAAACAATATGAAATGATCAGGACCTTTAAAACTATTCTATATAATTAAAAAGAGTGTTGTATGTGTTCACAGAAGAGTTTTTAAGCTTCATTAAACTATGCAAGAATGAAATTAGGGGTTGGTAAGAATGGACAACATCACCATTTGTATGTGGAAAACTTTTTAAACTTTATTAACCAACATAAAAGTAAAATTAGGAAAACAGCAGGTAAAAACACTGTCAACATGTTCATAAAGGAAGGATGGCTGTAGATAGTACCATGCATTGTAAATGAAAAACTTTTGAGGAAATGGATCTCTCATCCTTCAGAATGCTATTTCAGACAGCAGTATTGTGTTAACATTCTGTGTGCGAATTTCTTTATTTGTTGAGTTCTAATACTTGCATCCAACAGCCAGATTTCTAAAGTATTGCTAGATTTGGTATGTCTAACTAGATTAGTCAATTGGTTTATCATTTTTGGTCATTTCATTCAGTTCAATGCATATTTTATACTAGAAGAGTTTAGTGAGTATTGTGTTACAGAACAGGTTTAACCCACCTAAGTCACTGAGATGACCTGCACAGCTACAGCATACATTCAGAACTCTACATACCTATCTTTATAAGAGTACTCTATACAGTTAACTTAACTATTTTAATTACTATAAATACACAGCACTGCCTTTGCATCTGATAAACTTTGTGCATTCATATATAAAATATCGCAACCAAAAAAAGTGTTTCATACATATAGCATGATATATATAACAATAACAAATGTATAATTCTTGTGTATATGTTACAACTATAAATTTATAAATCATATTAAAATTAACAGACTGTAATTTTTCTTTTTACTTCTACTGTCCTTATGCTTACAATTATTACATTTTTTTAGAAGTTGAAAAAAACATTGTATCCAAACCAATTTCGATTTTAATTACCATTGCATGTCATCCACATAATCTGATATTTCCTTTCCACAAGTTTATACTTAGAAAGTTACAAAATTAATAAATTATATTCTGAAAGACATGACAAGCATAACTTACAAGCAGACTGTGAGTACACTACATCATAAATCAATATCACATGAGATTCCCTATCAGGAAACATCTTTCTGAACTCTTCAACAGCATGAACAGAGTCTAATGGCTGTTTTCCAAAAATGTACAAGACTGGAAGACGAGATGTGGAGCTCAAACAGGAATGACCAAAGTGGATGATAGCATCTACTGAAACGTGTTCTGCTGCAACTTCATCGACACAACAACTTAGGATGGAATAAGAAATGTCTTTTTCAATAACAACTGTAAAGTATTATAAGTACAAAACTGTGGTATACGTTTTATGTGATTTATTCATTATCAAAAGATCACTAGAAATGTCAAGTTATGCTTTTAGGTTCTAACATGTCTAATCCATGAATAGCTAAATGTCAAAAAACTAAACAATTTGGTGTAAATTTGAAAAAGATTATTTTTACATATTTTTAAACATAATCTTATTGTAAATTCAGCAGAAACATGGTGTATTTAAGTACTTGCTGAATACAATATGTATTCTTCTCAATTTCTGGTAACTACTGTTTTTAAACTTAACTGTGCATGTTATATATAACACACAAACGTATATATTCAAACTTAAAATATGCTGCAAGATGTCTTTCTCTAAAATATACTGTGAAAAAAAATTATTAAAGAATAACTGATATTCTGTTATTAACTAATGCCATTGACATTCCTGACTTGATTTTCATCCAAAACAAATCAGATATACAATGATTTTATAAGCAAATATTTACTACTCATTCATTTGATAGTGTAAACTTTGTAGCCTAAGACATTATTAGAATTTAACCTTTTTCATACACTACAACTGTATTTCCATACCTCCTTTCTCCCAAAGCTATCAACCTTAATTTGTATCCTAAGCTATGCTAAAACAGTTTTGCAAATAATACACTAGTCTGTTATATCCCTTTATGTGATTATCCTTCATCAATCACTGTACCACCTACCTGTACTAGCACAGATAAAGAAACTGGCAGTTACAAACTGAAACACTAGCATATCAGTGATTAAGAGTGGGGAGAGAGAGAGAGAGAGAGGTAAGTACTTACTAGAAATACATTTTCAATGTAGAAAAATGTTAACTTCTGAAAGAGTACTACCTTCTCCCACACTGCAAAAGTGAAGGGGTCCATAAAAGTACAACAGTATTCAAATAAGCACATAACTATCTTAAAGAAACAGATGTGCCAGAAGAAGAAAGTAAAGCACATCTGAGGGGTATAGTGCTAATTCTGGACCATGTTTGCTCTTCATCCAGTAATGTAACAGCAATATATAGGGCAGAATATATGAAACAGGTACCATATACTAAAAATGAAATGTACAGCACTTAGATTTGGAATAATGTGGTATAAATATGACAAGAATTAGCATGAAGTGAACACATGAAATGTCTAGAATACAATCAACAATGGGCCTCAAAGTATTATGTGTTAAGAGTCCTGGGGTACACTTGAGCAAGTTCATTGATGTCTTGTCAAGGATATTGTGAGCAACAACAGTGATCTTTCCCATAAGTAGTGAGATGAAATTTGGTCTGATAACTCAGAAACAACCAGCCCACTGTCAAAAGATAGAGCATTATTCATCTGCACATGTTGTAGGTCAAAGCATGTGATACAGAAATAATTAGTCATGGTAAAGTACCAAGTATGTGATACAGGTACAAGTGACCAGGGACAAAGGACCATAAAGTGTATAATAAATAGGTCAAGTGTGGTTTGTTCAGGCAAAAAAACACCCAGGGTAAATACTTTGATATTATACCGAGTAAGTCAAGTGTAGTTCAATTGGCCAGAAACATCTAGAAGAACCACCTTGCACAAGCTTAAATACTATGATCAATAAGTGTAATCAGCCCAAGCAAAATATCTGGGGGAAGCACCCTGTATCCAGAATAATATGATAGTGTCTATTCAATAATCAAAGTGAAAAAAGCCCTCTTCTCACTGATTTGGTATTTATAAGATTTAAGTTTGATTTCTTCCATTGTACAACCCCACTCAAGAGAAAACCTTCATGATCCACCAATTCAGTGACTGGGAACTGGAGTGGTTAGGATTCATACTGGACACTGTGCAATGGTTGTCTACAATTCCCTATTTTGAAAAGCAAATAGAGCCAGATTGTAAGAATTACGAGTCAGTGAGAATGGGCAAAATCCCCATCTGTTTTACTCATGACGTCCATGCATGATGGTCCTTTATATAAAATCCACTGATAAAAGTTTGATACATGTATGCATACATATTACACACACACATGCACACCAGCATAAAAGCATCCAATGGTCTTACAGAAACACCCATCTCTACAGCAAGCATTTAAAATTATGGTGATTTACCCCAATCTATGATGTGTGTCTAATCTCCTATCTTTGAGAACAACAAATAGATGGGACAAAAATCCTAGACAAGTGGAAACAACCTGTGTAGTAGCTCTTTTGTGTGGAAATTCTTGAATTGACTCAGTAAGACAACTATGTATGGTATAACTCTTGGGAAAAAACCTGTAAAACCCATGGATCCATCATTAAAATTCACCAAATGATTAAAAAATGTTACAACCTGACTCCCACCTGCCCTGTAAAATATATCCAGTCATCTTAACCACTGACTTCTGAAGGAACAGAAACAGGAAGAGTGAGAGTAAAACATTTAAAATTTGACAAATGTGATCAATAATAAAATAGGTGATATTGACAAATTCTCTTGACTGTCAGCATTGTCTGACTGACCAAAAAAGGTCAAGGTCAGATACACGGAGTCTAAATTATTTTCACTCTGAATAAATTCTTCCTTAAAAGGAAAAAGAAAATAACCCAACTGCTAAACAAAATTATTCAAATCCCAGTGAATTAAGGTTATTAGTAGATATCATCCGTTTATTTTTGCTCAGAGCTAGTGACATCACTATCCTCATCATTGGGAGGAACTTAATCACTTGCACCATGAAATTAAAATTCATATTTTAAATCATAATTCAAATTATGGATTTCTTTGAAAATCAAAATTCAAATTATGGATTTCTTTGAAAATCAAAACTAAAATTGGAAAGTAAACTTCAAGTTTAAACCAATGAAAATTGAAATGCAATCACAATGAAAAAGCAAACATGTGGAGCAAAGTAAACAAACATGCATATATACACTGTAATGCCAAAGTGAGGATTGTGCAGGAAAAGTAGAGGGATTGATGGAGAACAGTCACATGATATGCAAAGGTTCTGAAATAGTACAGAAATAAAAGGCTATAACAGACAGTTGCACTGTTACAAAAATATTTTTAGCATTGCTTAGAAAGAAAATCAAGATCCAGATAGCTTTGATTGAGAAGAGTTAGTTTCATTTTAGAAAGTGTTTGTTAACAAGGCTTGAACACTCAGACTGATTATACATCAGTGTTGTATGTTTAAAATGGGTAAATCTATGAATGCTGAGATAATGTGATCTACACCTCCATTAGAACTGCTTGGAGGTGAATCACATGTAACCAAACATCTTCCTAGAGTATTTAATGTGTTAAATTGGGATGAAAATTGGTGAACATGCTAACCAATCCATTTGCTCAGTACATTATTTCAGAAAGCTACCCATTAATTGAACAAAATAGGAGTATTTTTATAATCCATTTGAAGAAAGCTTTGACCAAACACATTTGTGTAAGGAAATACTGATGGTTGGAAACTTTCATACTTATATCAAATCACATTCTTAGTGTTATGTTATAGCATATAAAGGCCACTATGTCCATTAGTACCTATCCTGGCCTGAACAACCACTACTGTTAACTCTTATATCATATGTTCAGTCCCATGGACCAACCTCATAACCATTTTGTACTTGTTATAGTTTTAATGTTATATCTTTTTAATTAGTCAGCATATCCTCATAAAGTTTTGCATGTTATCAGTAAATATTACAAGGCTTTCATATGCAGAATATCAGATTTTTTTTAAGCAGTATTTTTCTTAGGCCTTTTTTTCTTTAATTCTTGAATATCCAACATGTAAAGTAATCTTGATTTTAGGATTGAAAATACTTTTATGCATCAAAAAATTTAACTTTCACATGTAAAATCTTTATCATATCCAGATAATTATCAAATGTTTTATTTCAATAAAAAAAACTTTACATTTTATCTTATTTTTCTATTGTATCTCAGTATGGGTTTGGCCAGCCTGACCAACCTAGTTACCACCATAAAAAGTATGAAAGAAATATAAATTATGCTTCTTTTCTCTTGTTGTTCTAGAATGACTACAGATTATAAAATGAAAATGTTTGATAGAAATAGTTTAAGTATTATAGCATTATACACCTGTATATATTCATTTTTATTACAATGACCTTGCATGCAAGCTTGGCTAACATTACAAAAGTTGTAATAACATGGCACATGCTGCACTCGTACTACTGTATCCAAGAATATAAAACTTTCCATTACAAAGTAAACTGTCTTGGCTGCATTTTAGTGTAATAGTATTTTGTAAAGCTTAGTCACACTTCACTTATAATACATTATATCCCATTATTACTACTTACAAATAAGTTCTAAAACTTATTTTTCTTAAAATGTAGACAGTAAATAAAAAGGCATACCAAATAATTATCTCTTCTAGTTACAAACTTTGTACTTATATGCTGCTTGCTGTATGTTGCTAAGCCTTATCAATTTTTGCACATGGAGAATGTGAAACAAAATATATTTTTCAGGTTTTTTTTTAAATATTGAAATAACCAAAAATCATAAATTACTATATCATTACAATGCAACTCCACAATAATCTAATAAGCTTAGTAACTAAGCTTTATTTCAGTCTAAAAAATATGAAATTTTGATCAGATTGATGTCTTACAAAATATAAAAGATAAGAGCTTCTTGTAGGTTCTAGTTTGTCAATATCAGCAGCTTGAGTATCTAATTCATAAGGAACTACAAACTTTGTATTTGAACATCACAAATACCTAATTTATCCAATGCAGCAAATTGTTATTTAGGATTGCTTTTATTTAAATTATAAAACTAGCTATTGTATAATACTAGTATTTGAATTATAATATACAGTTTTATACCATGCTTATTGACATACATTAATGAAACAGTAGTTCAATAAAATTTTAAATAGCACTTCACCCACATAGGCAGGGTTAATGTCTTTCTTTAATAAAATTGGTGTTGTATCCGATTCCAGTTACTCTCCAATATTGTTTTCTTTCACAACCCACTAGTTCTTCATACCAGTGAATATGGATTGTTTTGTGGTAATGGGCGAGAAAAATGTAAGCCATTGGTAATCTGACACAAAGAAACCTTAAAAGCCTGTTTATGACATAGCTGACAAGTTTCTGTTCCAAACTGATGATTCTGTCAGGTAGTTGAGATTGGCTGGTTACATGCAGCCCTAATGTCAAATAGCAGTCACTTCCTGAGGTTGCTGATTGTTGTCTACTGTCTCTAAGTGATATAAAAACAAGTCCACATCCTGCTAACCATATTTAAGAGAATGTTGCCACTCCTCAAAAACTTAGGTTTAAGCAACCTAATTCTCATCAGATTGTTAAATGAGGTCCTGACATATCTCACTGTCACTCATTTACACATGCTAATGTTTTTCTGTGTGTGAAGTTGTTCTCTTGACTTTCCTATACCAGTGAAATGTGTCTGTCTGTCAGTTCATGATATTTATTTTTATATTAAAGTTAATTAAAGAGGTACACTAACATTATTTAATAACTTCAGATATACCTTGCCATGAATTAAACTCCAATTATGGTTTAACTGTTCGAACTAGTGTCATTCTGGGCAAATAAAAACTATATTAACTGACCTTATGATCTACTGATTAAACAATCAATTCATAATTATTATTTTTAAAAATGGTATAAAAAAATTGATTTGAGGAAAAGAATCAAATATTGTGTTTATTTTGTTTTTACAGCAAAGTCTCATTGGGCTATATACTGTGTCCATTGTGAGGAACTGAGCATTAGATTTCAGCAGTACTAGTCCATAGACTTACCACTGTCCCACCAGGGGCAACAAGTTTATGAGAAATGTACATGTGCAAATTATCCCAAAACACTTAACTCTGAGACAAATGTGATTCATTTTAAAGCAAAATATATTGAAAATAAAATTGTTTATGAACTGTAGTGCACATGAATAAAATAAAGCTGTTTATGAACTGCAATTCATAAAAATTATACAAGTAATTTAGTTACCTCCCATATGAAGTATCAGCCAAAACAAACACTTGACAATTAACTTGCTTTTGGATGACCACACACACAGCAGTACAGTTGTTTAGCATCTCATCAGGAAACTGAAGAGCAACCTAAAGTTTAACAAGACAAAAATAAGTACAACATTCAACTGATTTCTCTGTATCCTTCTTTTATATGCATCTTGAATTTCATTTATAATGTGATGAAGCTGATTATGAAAATTTAGAATGAAATACTGATAATTCAAAATGTTTTCACAAAGTCTTTTAGAATTTCCTATCTTTTGATTTTTTAAGTTCAAACTATGTAAATTAAAAGAATTTATGAAAAAGTGCTTTCTAAATTATTCAGTAACAGAGTGCAATACAGGTCTTCAAACCAATCTCCAGATTATACATGCATATCTACTAATGAATAATGTATGCTATAATATTTCTTTTTGATGAAATTACATTCATTTTTTTAAAACAGTAGTAATTTAGCTTTAATATTGTGCTCCTGCCAATTTGTATAGTCAGTGGTGTTTGAACATTCTTAGTTGAGCTTATCTTGCATATTAACTGAAGTAATGAGTAGCAAAAATGCATAACTGACATTGCTTGTGTATCTTCACCGATAAATTTAATATTTGTTATAATTTTCTTATTCATAAAATGTACATTCGATAAGTACTTAACTCTAACACGATTAGTTATTCTCATCTAGTGCCACCTTCTATACGTGAACTTTTTCTTTACACATGCAACAAGCCTGACACACTCCACTTGTTAGAAATAGCCCATTCCAATGTCTCTCTCAACCAAATCATCATATATCATCTATTAACCAACAGTGGCATAGCATACTCACATGATGCATGTGACTCTCTCTTCACTCCTATACTGAACTTTCACTTCAAAACTTTGCAAAAGATGTAAGCACCACAAAAATGGAAAGAAAATTTTGATTGGTTGATTTAGTGTTTTATGGCACAAAGCAGGTAGGCTATCTGTGCCAAATATCTGGTAAAAAAGTAAAAATAAAGTAAATGTAGTAAAATTCAAAAAAGGAAAGGAAAATAAAACAAAACAGCAAGTAAAAAACATAAATGGCATAAAAACCAAAGTTGGCATCTAGTCTACAATGTTAAGAGAGGAATTACAGTAATAGAAGTTGTAAAGGACTTTCTGTAGCATAATGGTAATGATCATAATCTGCCAGGAAGACTAACAGGTAAGTAATCACCGTCAGTCACCTGAATTTGGCCTTTCCAGTCCTGGTGTTGAGTTACTTAATGTCAAGGCCATTTTCCAATTTCAAATCCAACTAGAGAGATTGAGACACTTAAAAGGGAACCACAATTAAAACAGTGTAATGAATAAATATCAAACACTTAAATGACATTAAAAAGATTAATGACCATTAAAACACTTTATCAAGGTGGACAGTGTCACAGTCACTAATAACACTGTCTAATGTTATGGACAAACCTTGGGACAGAACATGTTTAAAAAAGTGCAATCATTGAGAGTCGTAATGATGGCAAGAAAGTAAAATGTGGCTTACAGTGATTTAAGTGTTACACAAACTACACACTGGTGCATCAGTTCCAGATAAAAGAAAACAATGAGTTAAAAAACTATGACAAATACACAGTCTAGTTACAACAACTTCCTCTTTTCGAACCTTATGGAAGATAGATAACCAAAGTCCAATACAGGGTTTTATTTGGAAATGCTCATTCCTGTGAATAACAATGTGGCCTGGTATCCAGAAAAACTGAATAGAAGTAGATGTTAGTGAGAAATGGGCCAGTCGGTTTTTAATATCACAGAGAACAGGGTGTGAGACAACGTGAAGAGATTCCAGGGCCAGTAGAGAACTAAGCGAGTCAACATAGATAGTGCAATTGGAGTACTGCCTAGCTTCAATATGATCCAGGGCATGAGAAATGGCATGCAGTTCAGCAATGAACACAGAAGCTGTAGAGAGGATTCTGCATGCAACAAACCATGGGAGAGCCCACAGAGTTATTGATTTGAGATAGAAAAATGATCGAAAAATGTTCAATAAATAAAAGACAGTACTTCCAATCTGGAGTATCTGCCGTTCACAGATGACTTAAAGAAAGGGCACATTTGGAGACTGTAATAAGCCATGGTGGGATGGGGTGACCAGTGGATTCTACAATGTTATCCAAGGACAGACCCAATTCATCCACTTGTGCCTGGATGCAAAGGCCAAAAGAAGCAATAGCAGAGATAGTTGCAGAAAGCAAAGGTGCAGAGATGGTTCATGAGCTTCCATGCATAAGCTCTGAACTGGGGAGGCAAGGAAAGCCCCAGTGCAGAGTCGAAGTCCTTGCTGATGAATGGGGTCCAGCATCATTAAGGCCAAGGGTCTGGCAGAGCCATAGAAAATTGATCCATAATCAAGTTTTGATTGAATAAGAGTACAATATATCTTTGACATAAAACATTGATCCTCTCCCCAACTGATGGTAGAGAGGGCAGGGACGATGTTCAGTGCTCATGTACATTTGACCAGTAGCTGCTTTAAGTGTGGTATAAAGGCCACCTTACGGTCAAAGATAAGCCCCAAGAACTTGGTCTCAAGAACCACTGACAGCAAAACTTCACCAACATGGAGTTCAGGATCAAGGTGAATACCCCATTGGCAGCAAAAGTGCATGCAAATGGTTTTAGAGAGAGAGAAATTAAAGCTGTTCACTGCAGTCCACTTCGATACATAATTGAGGGCAGTTTGTAGTTGTCACTCAATATATCTCATGTTCGATGACTGACATGAGATGTGAAAGTAGTCGACATAGAGTCTGTTTGCAACAGTGAGAGGGAGTTGTTCAGTGATGGCATTAATCTTTATACTGAAAGTATGACACTTGATACACAGCCCTAAGGGACCCAAAGTTCCTGTAGGAAAGAATGGGAAAGTGTCAAACCCACGTGAACTTGGAATCTTAAATAAAATAATAAAAATAGGCAAATGGCCACATAACCCATATATATATAGGTCTTGCAAAATGCCATACCTCCATGTTGTGTCATAAGCCTTCTCAAAGTCAAAGAATATTGATACAAGATCTTGTCATTTGAGAGAGACTTCTCTGATTGATATTTCAAGTGGAATTAGGTGGTCCGTGGTGGAGTGCTGTCATCGAACACACCCAGGGTGGGTTGAGAGGAGGTTGTATGATTCAAAGAACCAAACAAGACAAGCAATAACAACCCATTCTAAGGTCTTTAAGAGACAGCTCGTCAAAGCAATTGGACGGTAGTTTGAAGGAATCTCAGAATCGTTCCCAGGCTTAGAAAAAGGTAAGATTGCAGCCTGGCACAAGGCATTAGGAAAAACATTCTCCTGCCAGATCTGGTTAAAAACAATTAGAAATATATCAAGAGAAGCAGGAGAGAAATAGCACAGCATGTCATAGCATACATCATCAGGTCCAACAGATGTACTGTCAGACCGATGAAGGGCCAATTTTAGTTCCACCAGTGTAAAGAAATGATTATAGTCAAAAAGACAGTCAGTTCGAAAGGAAAGAGATGAACGCTCTGCACGAGTCTTGATGGCCAGGAAGGTGGAGAAACAAGCAGAAGTGCTAGATAGCAGGCAAAAGCTTTCACCTAGAGTATCAGTGATGCTCCAAACATCAGCTACCTCTTGGCCATCAGAGAGTAAGATCGAGAGGGGGACAAAGTTGTAGTGCCCACTGACCTTTAAAACCCTGTCCCACATGACCTTGGAACTGGTGGTAGAAGATGTGTTAGTTGTGAACTTAATCCACGATTCCTTCTGGCTTTGATGTCTTACCCACCTAGCATGTAAACAAGCCTGTCAGAAAGCAATGCGGTTTGAAAATGTGGGGTATCTACGGAAAGTATCCCAGGCCCAATTTTGAGCCTTCTCTGCCATGTGGCAGGCAGGATTCTACCACAGGCGAGGATATCATGGAAAACATGTCGATGTTTTAGGAATACACTGAGCAGCTGCTATATAATACAGTCAGTTACTGCTGCAACACAATTGTCTATTGATGGCTGACTGACAATGGCAGGATCAAGTTCTGCGAGAGCAGTGAAAGTGGACCAGTCTGATTGATCCAGCTTCAACCGGGATATGCAAGTAGGGTGACATCGACCATGGCCAGTCTCTCTCAAAAGTATAGAAAAATGATTGCTGCCTAATGAAATATTGTCAATCCTCCATGAAAAATGGGAGAATAATGGAGGGGAGTAAACCAAGATATCAATAGCAGTAAAGGACTGACTAGGTGCATGAAAATAAGTGGAAGAACCAGTATTGAAAAGAGAAAGGTTGTGATCAGAGAGTATATGCTCTACAGAACAACCCCTCCTATCAATAACACCACTTCCCCAGAGGGGATGATGTCCATTAAAATCCCCCAGGATTAGAAAGGTTGTTGTTGTTGTTTTGAATTAAGCACAATGCTACACAATGGGCTATCTGTGCTCTGTCCACCACGGGTATCGAAACCCAGATTTTAGCGTGTAAGTCCGCAGACATACCGCTGAGCCACTGGGGGGCGGATTAGAAAGGAAGACGGCAAGAGCATCAAGGTCTGATTGATCATATGTCTCTCCAGGTGACAGGTAGAGAAAACAAATAGTAATGGTATGACTCAAGGAAATACGGATGGCTATGGCCTTCAAGGGTATTGAGTGACAAAGACAAGGTGGGCACATGCTGATCAACCAACAGTGCCACCCCTCCATGTACTCATCCATTATACAGCCTGTCATTTCTATACAGCGAAAACTGCCAAAAGGTGACTGTATTGGCAGGCTTCAGAAATGTTTATTGTAAGGAAAGACATACAGGATGGTAGGAAGCAATCAGTGTTTTGATGTCATCCAGATTAGAACATAAACCTCGACAGTTCCATTGTATCAAGGTGGCCATTTTTAATGACAGGTAGGCAAAGTGGCTAGAGAACCCTTCTGTTTATGACCATATCTTTTTTCCTTATTGTCCTTATTCAGAGGAG
Source organism: Carcinoscorpius rotundicauda (assembly GCA_011833715.1). Lineage (NCBI taxonomy): Eukaryota > Metazoa > Arthropoda > Merostomata > Xiphosura > Limulidae > Carcinoscorpius > Carcinoscorpius rotundicauda. The sequence goes on along the minus strand of CM022399.1, from coordinate 49,694,151 downwards.
GTTTATCAACCTGCATGGATCCTGCTCTGGGTTGATTGGACAGGTCTCTGTTGTTGAAAGGGAATTCCGGTGACTGAGGAGGCAAATGAATGATTGTTTTGCATCTTGGGGTGGGAGAAAAAAGATGTATCTAAAGAAATACCTGTACTGGAAACCAAAGGATGTAGATCTTGAGGTTTGTTGGAATGTATGAAAAGAACAGAGATGGGCATAGAAGTTGATTCAACAAATTTTTTAACCATGGAGGTCAAAAGGCTTTTACTTGTTTTGTAAACAACTCTCTCAGAGGCACAGAGAGATCTGTCTGCACTCCCACAGTAGTTGTGGAATGAAATGCATGTGTCTGAGATGAAGTGGCAGACAGCAATTTCTGAGCCTCAGGATAACTGATTTTTTTGAGTCATTTTCAAACACTGCAGCTCTTTTTCCTCCAACCATTTAGGGCAAGAATGAAAGTAGGAAGGATGAGAATCATTGCAGTTGACACAATTTAGGTCCGTGTCACACTCATAGGTATTGTGGTCCTTGCCACCACAACAAGCACATGTCAGGGAACCACGACATGACCTCTTTGAGTGGGCAAACCTCTGAAATTGGAAACACTGGGGAGAGTTTGGAATGTACGGCTATACCCTGCAATTTAGATAACCTGCCTTGATGGTGACTGGTGCATGTGGTGATGTAAATGTCAAAACAAAGATATTTGTCAGCAGTGTAACTCCATCTTTGCAAGTGGAGATGTACCTCACTGCTATAACTCCTTGAGTGGAAAAACCAGCAAGAATCTCTGACTCGAGGACGTTCTTCAAATCTCTCTCAACAATAACTCTGTGATGAATTCAAGGTAGAATGACAGGTAACCTCAATAAGTACATCCCCAATTGCCTTTGAATTCATTTCAAAAGGAGTTAGTTCACTGTGTTCGGATGTAAATGTTTCAACCAATATGTCTCCAAATCGAAGCTTCTTTACTGACTTTGGAGAGCCAGCAAGTTCCTCAAGCCCTTTCTGAATAAAAAAAAAGGGGGTCATTTGCCCTAAAGGTTTTTCTGAAAGAAAATGTAATATAAGAAAATGAGATACGTGTGTTACAGATGTTGAAAATTGCTTCTCAGTCTTCAAGACATGGTTGTTTACCTATTGACTGTTTTTTCATTATTTTATTTAAATTTTTCATTGGAAGATCCATAGAAAAAAAAGAAAATTTTGGTACCCACTGACCCCACCCACCATGGAGCCCTATGAGGGGACACACTACAATGTCATGCAAGTTCACTGCAGCAATACCAGGGTTTCATAAGCACTATAGCAAAACACCAGCATCAGACACAATGTCCACAACACCCGTTGAGAACTTCCAACACTGGTACTTGGTCAATTCTACCTCTGACTTAAGAGGGGCCACCCAAAAGTTGCCTGTCTACAGGAATTCAAGACCAAAGTGGTATGTTAGGGTTGGACCCCTCAACTATCAGTATCCTCTCCTCCCCTTCACGGGTTGCCATGCACAGCAAACACGTGGGTAGATGTTTAGATCCCAGAGGAGGTAACCAGAAAGAACAGAACCTTCCCTGGGCATTCCCCTCATCACGTACAGGAATCCACACTGAGGGTGAGAGAAAGGACATTAAATGTTAGCAGAAGCAAAGACTTATCAAAAATACATTTTCAGTATAGTAAAATTATAATTTCCAATATGGAACTTAACCTTTTCTCACAAGATCCCACACTGGGGAGGTACAGGTGCAAGAGAACAACAGAAGCAACTACTCCCCAGAAGAATTTAAAAAATACCTCTGAGAGTGAGAGAAAGATATCAGAGGAGGGAAGCCATACCCCTTCTGAACCCATGCATAGATATTTATAAAACAAAAGGAAGAAATCATGAGTTGTGGAGTGGCATACTCAACAAGTCAACTACATCCAAAGTATCTTATGTAGTACACAGTCTTTGACCTTTGACCCATTGCAAAAGGGTTTATAGATGATGCATGATGAATTGCATGAGAGACATACTTGAACATACTAAGGGGAATGCACAAGACTTATGGCATGCAAAAGAAAAATTTGCAAACAAGAACAGCTAATATTGTGAGCAGATGTAAGAACCTAATTGGAATTATAGCTTAAACCATATGAAGCCATATTTATATATATATGTATATATAAATTATTATATATGCTTCTTATTTTACACACATATTGTATAGTAAATAGTTTCAAGTGTAACTAACAGAAAAGCATTTTTCAAGTTAAAAACAAATATCACTCACTCTGGTATATCCATTTTCTTTAATCCAATAAACACACTTCCTTATCTCATACACTTCTTCTAGATTCTCAGATGAAAATTTCAAGTAGTCATTTTTGGACAAGTTTATTGCCCTTCCAATCACCTCAGAATCGCTGCTACTAAATACTAATGACATTCTTCTTCCTAGATGAAAAGCTATCAGTTTTGTATACCATCTTATTTGACATCAAAATAATATTTTCTGTTACAAATAAATTTGAAAATTGTACCATAAACATACTACCTAATATTAAAAGATTGTTTCATATGAATGATATATATTTTCATGAATTCAAGTAAAACTGACCATTAGTTTGTCATCTTTCTCTTATTCGTTAATTTTTTATTTTTTCAATAAGAATTACTATAAACATTCTACTAAATAAAAACACTCACCCAGATCTGCAGCAATGTAACTAATCCATTAGTTCTTTTGGTTAATATTATAATAGTTCATTCTGGAAAAGGAAAAACAAAAAATCAATGTTCATAATTCACTGGTAGCAAAACTGTTTAGTGTGAAAAAAAAGTATTTTAAATTTAAACTTACATTGAGGTTAGGTGACAAAAGTTCATTCATAATATCAAGAATAGAGTTGGGAGATTAACTCATTGATTGCACAATTATTGTAACAAAAATAATTAATCAATGAAAATCATTACTAATCTCATGAAAATTATAAACTAGTTTTTCCAATATTACTATTTCTGATCATTCCAACCATCCAAGTAATCAAATTATTGCTATTAAGATATATTTTTTTTATTAATTCAAGGTTGTTCAGCTTAATTAATTACTGCTATGACTCATGAAATAAATCAACTAATGAAAGTGACCATTTCTAACCATATCAGTCTCATGTGAACAATTAAACATAATAAATTAATGAGTCTTACCATTAGCCAGTATCAAGTTACACTGATCACCAAACTTTAATCAGGTACCTCTTTTCATATATAAAAAGCTAAATGTATCTCTTCATAATCATATATCAAACATGTACATAAAATAATTTAAAAAGTGCACAAAACATATGATGCAACTATTTTACAAGTTTTATAATTCATACCAGGAAAATAATAAATTCCAAAAATTCTAATTCTAATTTCTAAAAAAATGCTTTGTAAAATGTTGGGTGGGTGGAGGGCTTACCGCTATTTTCAAAACTCTCATTAACTTATGCAACTTTTATTAATAATAATATTCTGATTAATGGCCAAGATTTCACAAAAGCTGACTTAGTATACTTCAAGAGAAATATTGGGTGACTAACAGCTAAACTCATACAGAAAATGTTGAAAATTAAGATAACTTTTAATTCAATCAACAAAGTTGAAGAGAAAATTTTGTATACGAAACAAAAGCCTTTTCCTAAAACAGTGATAGAGAAAACAAGTAATTAATGCATAAAAACTGCCCAGCTTATGAGAATATAAAAGTTAATTAACTGTATGGAAGAGGCAGAAGTTTATACAAATAAATAAACAGACATTGAAATATTTGTAACAAAGATTAAAACAGGAAACTTTCTTGACTTGCCTTGAAAAGAAAGCTTTTGGCCTGTTTTACATATTAGGCTATTATCATACCAATTTCACAGCACAGTACAAGCACTAATTTATCTAAAATTTCATGCTCCTTTATAGTTATATGGTTTGTGTTGTTTAATGTTTTCATTAGTCAAAAAAGTTTCAAAAAAACAACTGTTAAATTTTGTTTACACACAATTATCATGATTTTAATCATTCAGCAAACATTAAATCTATGACAGCACGTGAAACCAACAGGTAGCATTTGTATGTTCCATACAGTATGCTGTTATTTCTTTATTGTTACTTTAACTAACAATAATAACTAGAAAACTTAATGTATCTAATTTTATTGGTTTTTATTACTATTATACTTTTATTATACTGTTTAGCACTGTTAACTTAATGTATGTATTTAGGACTAGCCTATCTCCTAAGCTACTCAAACTTTACGAGACATTATCATTAACAGCAATGGTACCCAACTAATAAAATTTAAGAAGTGTATATTTACTTATACACTGTACCACATTGATTTTTTAGTTATAAGTAGCTTACTCTAATCCAAAGTTAATATTCTTAACACCTGAAAACGATGTCAAGTGATTTTTTTAAATCTCTTATAATTTAAGTAATTATCAAGCCTTCATTTAAACTCCTTAATTTTACATCTACCACACCTAAAGGGTTCAAGCAGTAAAAACTTTTAAAAAAGTAAAATCGTCTTTACTAAATTTGACTGCCACCCTTCTAAAACTTATGTTTCTTTCATCTACCATTCTCACAATTAAAAATATGAAAAGCCTATGAAAGTTTTGTTTGCTTTTCTGTTGGCTCAAATAATGTGCAATAAACCTGATGTTAAAATGCAAATTTAACCAGTGCAAAAACAAAATTAAATTGCAATCAAATCATTCATCTATTTAATTACATATTGTTTAATAGTTTCACTTTGCAATCCATTCAAATATTATGTGTAATTATTGTACTAATATAGATTATATGCAACTTGACACCAAAGGAAGGTATACCACATTTTTAACACAACTGTCAAATGTTCAATATTTTATTATATTAACTTCTGTAGTATACACATATCAGTCTAATTATCAGACCATTTTTAGTCCTAATGAGATTTACCCCAAAATACAGAAGACTAGCATAATTATGGGACTCTAATAACTATTTTTGTAAACTAATTTGCCTACCTTGTCCTCCCGTTTTCTTAATAAAAAGTTGTAATTACCAAGAGCAACATTGAAAAACATTTGGAAAACTGGCATTTCTCAATACAACTTTACAAAAGAATAAGGTTTTTTGTTTTATTAGCTCTCTTCACTTTTTGTGGTTTCTACTTTTCTTGATAATGTGCATCACAAGAAATCACTTACTGAGTTAGATACTTAAAGAACTAACAAAGTTAAGATGTGAAAATTCTGAGTCAAACAAGACTTGTTCTTTAACATATGTTTTAAATTTAAAAGTTACAATTTGTGGAAAGATTTGGTTAATGATGTCTTTTATGAAGTTCAATCATTTTCATTATTTTTTCAAATACACTAATGTGAAGTTATTCTAGTTAAGTTTTCAAATTACTGACTTTATGAGAGCTTTCTGTTATTTGTTTCTTTCTTGTAATATTTATCTCACCAACTGTAAGAATGTAAATATCACTGTCTCAGAGATCACATCCAAGATATGTATTGTTTGCAAGGTTATTTCACATGTGCTAATGAAACTATGATGATGGAAGCTAGAGCTGCTATTGACGGTTCTCATACTAACTATCAACTTGACAGCCTCAGTGATTTATGTCAAAATGCTAAAAACCCAATTTTAATATTCAGAAGTAGAAAGTTCAAAACTTTATCTTTACGTTAGATCACTACGTTCTGGAAAAATATTTTGAAGTAACTTTAAATAATAAAAACTTTAAACAATTAAAAAACCCACTAGCACTCAGTAATGAATTATATGTTTCTTCAGGTATAATTATTAAGTTTTAATTTTCATTCCATTTAGTTACATGCATAAACTGATGATACAGGTCTAATAATTTTTAATAAGACTTACTATGATAATAATAATAGCCAATAATTTAATGACAAAAGCTAGACAAGTGAAACGAGTTTTATAAAAATTGTAGTTTAAGTCTCCCACCCTAAATATTTGCAAAGTTGAGACTTACAAAAACAATTTAACATATAATATAGGCCTTTGGGTTTAGAATTAGAATTTAGATTCACTCACTTAATCGAATAATAATTTCTTAAGATAACGTTACTTATCAGACAGATTTCTACATTTTAACTTTTAGGATCCTCATTACTTACTCTGGTTTGTTTTAAGACTTAATACACTATTATTTTTAAAATACTATTTAGTAGTTTTGTGTTGTTGTTTTTCTAACTTAAAAGAAACTAACAATACATTCGATACACATTTACATTTAGGCTTATCCTTACAATTTATATTTAAATAATAACAACAGTATTTTCAATACAACAAAAAACTCTTGTTATCACGAAAATACAACGTAAAGGCACTACCCATACTAATGGAGTTAACCAATCACAAGAAAACGAATTATTTCTTTCAAGCATAATTAAGTATACGTTATACCACTCTGGTGCTCACAATATAACAAAATAATTCAGCGATATTATGCATCACGTTAATATTACAGCCATTTCTTGTTGAAAGATTTTCACAAGGTGTGAAAAAAACAAAAAATTTAAAATGTTATTTTTACCCAGTCCTATCCTGGTAAAGTCATCACATAACATTTTGTTATTTTCATTCTCATAATTTTATTTTAATAAATATAATAGCACTGTCTATTACTAGTCCGTGTAGTATCTTCGCAAGTTTTGGATGGATTTTCACCAGTACTGGTATAGAGGTTCATAAGGCCCATGCAGGGGGTACATAAAAATGTTTAGTGTTGCGGTTTATATGGGCGTTTTTTACAACTACCTCATATCCTGTGCGTTGAACTTTCACCAAATTTTGCATGGAGATTCAATGGTTCTACAGCGAGATACATATATATTTTCAGTTTTGCGGTTTTTATGAGCGATTTCGTGTTTTTCCCACTACTTCGCCCCCTTATAATGGACATTATGGTTTGTTGGATCAACATGGACATACAAAGAATCCTACGGTTTCACATTTTGCATCTTACAGTTTTTATGGACGTTTTTTTTCATGTTCTTAGATAACGTCCCGGCTTGGCTAAGGCACCTGACTCATAAATCGACGGTCGCGAGTTCGAATTCCATCACACCAAATACGCTCGCCCTTTCAGCCGTGGGGACGTTATAATATATCAGTCAATTCAACTATTCATTGGTAAAAGAATAACCCAAGAACTGGCTGTGGATAGGGATGACAACTGCCTTCCCTCTAGTATAACACTACTAAATTAAGGACGGCTAGTACAGATAGCCCTCGTGCAGCTTTGCTCGAAATTCGAAACAAACAAATGTTTACTTTCAACAAATCCACATTGTTCTTCCGTTACTTCAGGATTTATTCTGTTACCTGCTTTCATCAAAACTAGTTTCAATAATAGTTTTGTTAGGTGACTCAAAAAACTTATAGTCCGAATATGGTCTGTTTCCTGAATGTTATTTAAAAAAAACTAGTGATAATGTCAATATTATGTAATATGAATGTAAATTACCATTTACAGGAATGACATCCCAATGCAAAAAAAACAAACAAAAAAAACCTGTATGATAGCAAAACAACCTGATTTACCAAAAGGGAAAAAAATTATTTTGGGTAATAAATTTTATACACTGAGGCCAAGGAAGAGCAATATATATTTATACAATGAATACAACATGTGTATGCTTTATTTCTTAGAAAGTTCTTATTTTTATTAATAGCTCAATGAGAAAAGAACTGCACAATAAAAATATTCGCCATACTTCAGTAAGAGGATTTGTTTTGTTTAAATTTCGCGCAAAGCTACACGAGGGCTATCTGCGCTAGCCGTCCCAGTGTAAGACCAGAGGAAAGTCATCACCACCCACTGCTAACTCTTGGGCTACTCTTTTACCAGCAAATTTGACCAAAAATCATAACGTCTCCACGGCTGTAAGGGCGAATATGTTTGGTGCAACCGGGATTCGAATCCACGACCCTCAGAGTATGAGTCGAACGCCTTAACCAACCTGGCCATTTTCCCGAAATACTATCTGACATTTCACAAATAATAACACATCGTTTACTAATTACATGCTTAGAAAACAATTGAAATAATTAGAAAGATTGATATATATTTTGAAGTTTAAGAGTACATAATTTAAAACCAATAAAAAAATTGTACCAAGTTGGACTTTTGGCGCGAGAACCCAAAAATAATGTCTGAAGAACAGTGGCAGCGCCAAGGGGGGCTTGAGCCTCACAAAATGAGCCAAGCCCCCCTCAGCCTCCAATATTGTTACCTACATATATTCATAAAATATGGAAAACACGATCATCGTTGTTGCTGAACAATTAATATCAAAGAGACATAGATCTGTAGAACTCAACGTTTTTATTAAGATGGAAGTATGTGTCATGCGTCCCATAGCAACGTACTGAATGCACTGAAACTCATGCGCTGTATTGCTACTCCCTGTGTAACACCATTCTATCTTTAGCTTTGGCTAAGATTAAACAACCACGTTGATTTCAAGTTAAAACAGATCATCAATGATTTTGCTTAATAGACCAAAGGTTTTACAGGTATTTACCCATTAATTTCATTTATCTTTTATTGAAAAGTGAAAAATAGCATGCATGTATGTGTATTGTGTACAGGTCAAAACTATGAAGCATTTAGCTGATGTTGTGTCTTCTGTGCATTGTGTATCAGCAATCCAAAATTGTACTGATGATTCTGGCATATACTTAAAATTGTGACTCACAATCCAATTAATGTTATATTTATGATTAAATTATAACCTTACATGTTAACTGACCAAATAATGTTTCTAAACAATTTTAGAATGAATTTTGAAATTGTCATTGGGCTATTTAGAAGTGCCAAATTTCTGTAAAGGTCAACTGAAATTTAGACATTTTGTTTTAGTGCTGCTATGACCACTCAATATCCTGACCGCGGGTTTGCTTTGTAATAATATGTAATGCGATTCCCGCCTCGAATGGTGTACGCTCTGCGTAGAGCTAACGATCGGCTCACCCCATTAGCTGCCCACAGTTTTACAAAACGCCCTGTCAAAGCTGCGTTTGTGTTCCCTAATTAGCCCTGTAATTTTACATTATCACTACCTTTTGATTCAGTACTTGTGCTATATAATTAAAGATAAACACTTTCTCTTACAGTATTTCACCGATATGTTCTGAATTTTCATGTGCTATTAATATAATTTGGTGATTTTAATGCCGCAGAGCAGTTGTTCGTAATGTTAAACAATGTTCAGTTGTTATTTGTTCTTTATTCATGAAATAACCCAATAGTATGTGTGTTATTTCTTTTTCCTTAGATGTCGACGTTTAAAATGAATCTCCTTTGTAAGCCCTAATGCCAATATAAGGATATAAATTTCCATTTGTTTCATATAAACACAACCTGAAAGTAAGAAGTGGTACTAGCAGTCAACCAGCTCTGGAGTCACTTTGATGTTTGTGCACTCTGTACAAAAAGGAGTTACGTTTGTTTACGCGGCTCTCGCTCTCTCTGGTACTTGGCCTCACACTGGAACACACTCTCAGTTTGGATTAATAAAAGGAACTCAAAATCAGCGAGTCGTTTTCAAACAAGGACACCAACACACGCAATAAGAGTCAGACATCACCCACCAAAACATAAACCAGTCACACTACACAAAAAGTTGTTTTTGCAACACTACCTGCTACCCAAGAAAAGGCAGTCACTAGATTCAACAAAAATTGGCATGATAAGCACACGTGGTTGGAGCATTTTGTGACCCAAGGTGCTGCATTCTGCTTCGCATGTCGTCTTTTCAGTCACACACACTTCAGTAAAACTGAAAAGTCCTTCACCCATGAAGGCTTCTGGAACTGGAAGAAAGCGACCACATCACTGAAGTCCCACGATAACTCTTTAGAACACAAGTTTGTCATGCAAGCTTAGGCAGAGTTTAAATTGCAGAAAACAAAGGGTGCAAGGATCCAACACGCTCTCGATGCAACCCATGCTGAAACTATGGAAGAATACTAACATTACATAAGAGCCGTGATAGATGCACTGCTCTACATAGCCTGCCAGAATAAAGCCCAGAGAGGTCACAAGGAAGGTAGTCAGTCAGATAACAGGGGCAATTTCCTGGAACTTCTTGACATGACTTCCAGGTATGACAAAATCGTGAAGAAGAAGCTGGGTGGTCCTGGCAATTCCAAGGACACGCACCATGATATTCAAAACGAACTGCTTGACATCATAGTTGGAATGATCAGGAAGGATATCAGCAAACATGTCAAGGAAGCTGAGCATTTTGCTCTAATGGTGAATGAAACAAAGAATGTGAGCAACAAGAACAACTGTCCATTGTGGTAAGGTACCTCCACCAAAAGAGCCTTCACAAAGGAGTTTCAGGACTTCACAGCTCCTGAGGGTCTGGATGCAGATTCATTACTCAAGAAAATTATGGAGACTGGCTAAATGTTCTATTGATCACAATGCCTGCATTAGCCAGTGCTATGACGGGGCTGCAGTCATGTTAGGGCACATCAGTGGCGTACAGGAGAGGTTCAGGAGAGAGGTGTCTCAGGCTGTGTATGTCCACTACTATGCACACAGTCTCAACCTTGTGTTAGTTGATTGTGTGCACAACGTCTAAGCTGCAGCAGAGTTCTTTGTGACAATTCAGAAGCTGTACAAATTATTCTCTTCATCAGTTGTGCATTAAGAATTTCTGAAAGTACAGAAGGAGCTTGAACCCGTGAACCAGCACATAGAGTTGAAGCGACTGTCAGACACAAGATGGGCCTGCCAACATGCTGCTTGTCTGGCTGTGAAAAGAACCCTCCCTGCCATTGTGACAACATTAAAGTGTCTTGTGGAGGAGGGCAATGTCCAAAGAACTACTGAATCAAAGAGCCTGTGCATCCTCCTAGATCAGCAGTTCATAACCAGTCTAGTGGCCATAGGAAAACTACTGCTGAGGACAAAACAGCTATCAGACCACCTCCTCTCACCTGATATGCAACTGGCCTCTGCAGAGGACCTAGTACAATCTGTCATTTCTGGTCTTTCAGAAATGAGAAATAAAGCATCAAGGAAAGACTTGGAAGAGTCTGCTGAGGATATATGTAAGAAAGTGGAAATATGCACTGAGATGGCGCGTAAAGGTGGACAGCGATCTGCCCCAAGATTCCTGGACGAATTCATAATCACATCTAGTACTGGACAAAGAGATGAGCCAACACCAGATGCCGTGAGACACACCTTCTATACCATCATAGACAGGATGCTCAACGAGCTGAATAGAAGATACTCCTCTGATGCCTGCAGTGTTCTGAGGGGTGCAACTTCATTGAACCTCAAACAATCCACATTTCTGGACAATGAAGCACTCTTAGGAATGGCAGCAAACTATGGTTTAGCAGAGGATGACTTCGCAGTGGAGATCCACCAGTTGAACAGGCTAACTGCCGGGAAGAAAGACAAGAGGCAAGAGTTATCCACACCATTGGGGCTTGTAACCACGCTGGAGCCATACAAGGATGCCTTCTTGGATCTCCACAAACTTGTATACTTCGCTGTGACCATGTCTGCCACTTCAGCTGCCTGTGAGAGAAGTCTCTCATGTCTGAAGCTTCTCAAAATATACTTGCTCAACAGCAGTGATAACAACCGCACCAGCAATTTTGCTGTTATATCAGTGAACTTCAGGAGGGCAAAACAACTCAATATTGATACTGTTGTAAACACATTTGCTGCCAATCACCAGAACATGTACATTGTTTTTAAATAATATTAACTGTAAACACAACATGATGAAAGATAGTTAGCCTGATAGCGACCTTACTTTTCCTCGGAGTGTATTAACTTCACATGAAATAATTCGTTTCTGCTGTTTAAACTATGTCTTTATGTTATATTTCTTTTGATTTGTAGCTTTACTCTTTATGGTATATTAAGTGTTCAATCTAAGCTAATCTTGGTTTTCTTTATCATTATGTGTTACCTGAGTGGAATTTAGGTGAGCTTCCGCTTTTACTTGTACGCATATTTTCATAAACAAATTATTTCTAATTTATAATAATTAATTATCAATCAGTGTATGAGTTTCCAATAAAAAAACTGCATTGAAAACGTTGTTCAAAATAGCACATCTTTCTAAAATGTACCTTGGTATTTACATTATTATAATTTATTATCTTTACTTCTTATTGATGGCATTTTGGGAAGCCCTTCCACAGTTTACCTCACCCACCCCCCTCTCCAACGAAAATTAGCTGGCGCCGCCACTGCGGAAGAAACAGAAGAGTTGGAGTAAATAACATGCGAAAACCCAATACCGAAAAAATTACCTTATTAAAAAAACGAAGACAGTTCATGATAACAAGAAAAAGAGAAACAAAAACGCAAATAAACAATATAAGAAATCACATCAGAACAAAAAAAAAACAAGAAAAATGGAATAGCTTCTGCTCGAAACTGAATGATAAAACAGACCCGAAAAAATTTTGGACACACCTTAAAAGACTCACCGATGACAATACAACCGTAGAGAAATATCCTGCACTTGAACACAATAATACAATAGCACACACAAACAAAGAAAAAGCTGAAGCTTTCAAAGCTCAACTTCAAAATACATTTAAAACTCATTCTGATCCAGATATGAATACATATTTCTACAATAAAGTCACCAACCATATAATAAACAATAAAAAACATTTAAACCAATTTGCCCAATGAGCATATCTGAGACAAACACAAGAAACATTATAAACCATAAAAACTACGAAAACATGATACTAATGAAAGAAATATCTTTACAAGAACTTATTGAAGTAATAAAACAACACAAAAACAAATCTCCAGGTGAAGATAAAATACAAGCTATCCCTCTTAAAAAAGGGCACTTCAAAATTGTTTGACCATCTAAAAACTCTTTTTAACCTATCTCTATCCTCGGGATACATCCCAGTTTCTTGGTAGCTCACTAATATATCAATGTTTTATGAGGAAGGGCAGCCAGCAAATAAACCTAATAGCTACTAACCAATCATCCTGACCAGCTGTATAGGTAAAATTCTCGAATGAATAATCAGTAATAGACTCTCCCACATTCTTGGAGATAACATCAAAATTACCAAAAGAACAAAACGGATTCAAAAAATTCAGACAAACAACAGGCCATTTCATTAGATTAACATAAACTATAATAAATAGCTTGAATAAAAAAGAATGCACTGTTGATTGCTTCCTTGATGTCAAGAAAGCATTAGCCTTATACTCTTCATCGTGTATATGAACAATATGCCATTGAATAATCCTAATCATGGATTCTCTTCACAGTTCGCTGATGATGTGGCAGTCTGGAAAAGTGCCACAACATCAACAATAACAGCCACAAACACCCAACTGCAATTAAATAGAATAAGTGAATACTGTAAAAAATATAAAACAAAATAAACACAGCAAAAACACAACTCGTAGTCTTTACGAAATTAACAAAACACAAAAAACTACAGCCAGAAATATATATGAATGGCTTGCCACTTCAGACTGCCACATCGGCACAATTTGTAAGTCTAACCTATGATTCAAAAATAACTTGGATTAACAATGTAAATCAAATTAAAAACAAAGTCTGGCGAAGAACCAACTATGCTAGAAGTCTCACTGGCAAGAACAGTGGAGCATCTACATACAACTTACTAAAAATTTACAAAACACATATTAGACCAGTAATAGACTATGAAGCTCCGGCATGGATAACTATAAACGACAAAATAATTAAAACCAAACTTCAAACAATCCAAAATACACTCCTCACAACAGCATATAGAGTTCCAAAAACTACATCATCTCAATTCATACACAAATATTCGAACATACCAACTATACAAGATTGACTCCTACATAGCACCATTACGTACTTCGATAAAAACTGCATGAAAAACGAAATACTATGTGAACTAGGTAAGTACCTCATACATGATTAAACTAGTCCTAAACATCTCTCCCGGGGCAATATATATTTTAAACATAAAACAATAAATAAAATAAAATAATTAATTAAAAATAAATGTGTGTGTGTGTATATATATATATATATACATATATACATATAATGAATTTAAAAGAAATTTTTTAAAAAGTACCACCAACAAACTTGACATCTTGCTAATAGGGCAAAATAATACACATATGTGTATCACAATACACGGACATTGCCACGGAAAGGGTTGGAGAAAAACTCAGTTCATTCTGACTCCATAATGAAGTAACTATCATTGTCAAATACTTCAAGACCACATAAGTACAGGAAGAAGGAAGAGGTTCAAAAGAACCTGATCCTCCAGGGTACGAACATATCATACCCAAATATCGAGAAAGAGAGAAAAGTTGGAGATAATGATAACACAACAAAGCTACTACTCCAGTAATTTATATATCTTTTCAAACAATGATGAAAAAAATGTGTTTATCAAGAGGCAATGTAAACGGTAATTATTGGAAAGTAGCTTTACTATGTCTGTCTAGAAGCAGATAACAGTATATTTTTTGTTTCTGGTTTTACCGAGTCTCGTCTAAGGCAATCGGAAACTTTTACCATTGTACATTAAGAAAAAAAAATCGGGTAACGTAACAATTTGATCAAAACGTGAATTGAAAAAAAATAGGTCTTTCACATTTCTGTTATATTGTTAGTACTGCATTTGAAAATTCTTCTTCTGATTCAATGAATCGAATAAAAACATTTTTAAAGCACAACTGTTAGCGAGGAATAAATGCTTTAAGTAACGTCCAAGTTAATACTAATACTATTGGTAGTTTTAGCACTTCTACAATTGGAACTAGTAAAGCTACTAGTAATTCTTTTGAGTTGTAGTGGTACTGTTCGCGTCAGTTTTGCACTGGTAAGAATTCTGATACAGCATTTAGATTGTAATTTAGAGTTAGAATTAAAGTTTAAATTACAACGATATTGATTCTCTCATTAGACCTATGGAGTGGAGAATAATTGAACTACATTTTATGTATTTTCTGAGTTTTAAATTAACTACATACTGTGTAGATAGCAGTCGTTGAATTAATAAGAGCTATGTCCCAACTTTTAATTTTAGTCAGTGTAAGATATTTTATTTTTGAGAAGAATTGGGTGAAACAACTTGAATTGGGAAACTCCTAATAAAGCTCGAGATGGTTTATGGTAAAAAACTTAATTATTGTACTTGTTAAAAAATGTCTTGGGTTCTAGCCAAAAGCTTTTAAATTTAATCTAAATGGATTAACGAGGGAATTGAATTAGTAAAAAAATGTTAATGTTTTTGAACTGCCTTAATAGGACCAGTTAATTATTTTGTAAATATTTGTCAGCTTGCTTAAAACAGTGCCTATCACATGCAAAAAATATACCTCCTGTCTGTAGATTTTATGTGACATTGACAAAGGAATGGTCAATGTGTTACTTAAAGTGCTAATGAAATTAAGGTCTTTGGTGTTGATGGTTTAGAGTTTTTTTTAAAACAGTTCCAGTTTAGTGGATGAGACAACCCTTATTCTACCTAAAATGATAGATATTATGTTAATCTACTTTTATATCCAATAATTTCTTACTTAGACCATTCTTAAACTTTCTGGTCCTCAACTTTACTTGTGGAAGTATTGTTGAATGAATTATTCATAGGGCTTCATAGTAGTTTTTTTTATCTGTTCAATATATTAACTCTTCATTCTTCCCATTCAAATCATTGTAATAAATAAATAAATAGAGTGTTCTAAAAATTGTTTGATTTCAGCCTAAGTTTTATGGAGGTCCAGTTCAGTCTGTGCTTTCATCAATTTGTTATTGGGTTATGGTAGTTCAAGGTTACTGATGAGAATGGAATTCCCTGAAACTTAGACTTTGAAATTGAATGATTTTTGAAATACCAAGTTTATTTATTACATCTACCAATGTGTGGCTATATAATGTGAAGAAGCGAATAGTGCCAGTGACACTTTTTTCTTCTTTTCACCAATCCAGTGTTCAAGTTTTCATGATAGTGAATACAGAGCATGTTCACACTAACAATGTTTGATACTTTTCATTATGATATGTGTCCAGGTTACTGATGAGGAGTGGAATTCTTCAAAACTAGTATAACTCAGAAACACACATTGATTAAATCATAGATTAAATTGAACCTCCCTTGAAATTATTTCTATATTTAAATGTACAGTATATACCAAAAAAACTATTTTAACAAACAAGATTACTGTTAGCATTAACTTAATCAACATCTTAATTTCATGAGAAGAGTTTATGTTCTAGTAGTTCAGTTAATGTATGTATTCAAGTGTTGATATAAATAATGGAAAATAGATCTAAATATGACCTTTAAGAAAATCCAATCTTTGTACTAAATTATTTATCATTATCTTCTGCTTTCTACCAGAGAACTTTTTTCACATATTTTTCTACTAATATTATAAAAAAAATTTAAAAGTCATGAAATGTTAATTGAAATGCTCTTATTTAAAAAAACAAACTATTTAAAAAAAACAAAACAAAGTTGTGATATGTAAGAGATAATAACCAAGTTTTGTAAATCCAGATATAATTTTTTTTCATTTTATACAAAACAATGGACCTGTGTGAAATTTGCAAGCTTTCAAAATAGTGTACCTGATGATCTTCAATGTAAGTTTGGTGAAGTAAATTATATTTAGTTTTATTAGGAAATATTTGTGATTGTTTGAAGAGTAGTGTTAATGAAACTTTTATCTTAATCATTGTGCTTTTTTTTTTTCAGAATCTCAACATAAGTGAATTGTGAGTAAAGACTGAAAATTTAACAATTTCTGTGGGTGATCATTTAATACAATTTTTTATACATGAAACGCCAACTCATAGCAAATGGCCAATGGCAGTAAGCTAGAAGATATTTCAAAATCCTTGTGGATGGCACTGTATTATTCCATTGTTCAACCTTCTAATATTAGTACTCGAGAAAGGCCTATTTGGTTATCACTTATTGCTTTATTTTTCAACCCAAGAGTTATTTATAGAGCTTTTCACTTAACATTGGCAGTATGTGTGATGACAAAGTTCAGGAGATTGGGGTTTTTTTGGATAATGTTGTCAGTGGCATTGGGATAATAAATAAGAAAACCCTCACTTTTGATTTGCTCTGCAGGTATATGTTAAACAGTGTGTGATTTTTTCGGGTGTATCAATTAATAGATTTCATTTTCTTAAAGAGATTTGACAGTTATATTTAATTTATAAAGTTGTGGCATGCTTTCATACAAACAGTGTTACAGTGGCATGAAGACATTACTAAAGTTCTTTCCACGCTCATCATTATTTGTGTTTCCTTGCAAATATACAAATAGCTTCTATAGCTATTCTCTAACTAACATCACTGTGAGACATTGGACAAAAGACTCAAGTAAGTGTAAACTTCTAGTGGTGCAGACCCAACAACAGGTTCAGCATATCAAGTGGATATACAACAAACATATATTTAATTTTGGAAATAACAAAAGACAATTTCTCAATTCTAAAGCAGTCCAATCTTTTTTGGAATTTCCTTGGTATTTGATCTTAAAACGAAAAGTACCGAACAGCACTAAGTCAGCTGTGAACTTTGTGCAATATTTTCACACTTCTCCTAAACATGATGTTCATCCAGCACTGTGGATGTTTATTAAGCCATTTGCTAAAGGAATGGCCATATTGACTGGCAGGTAGAGTAAACATGAAACATTTTCTTCACTTTTTAGAGTATTCATGCTGTTTATGCCAATTGGAAAATAAGATATTTTCTTATCTGTAATTTAAAGTAGTGGTTATATTAGATATTTTCTAGATCATTTTTAATGTATGTATATGATTTTAGTAATTTTACTGATTAGAGAAAATTAAAATTTGTTACACAATATTAATTGTAACTGACACTTTGTGTATATTATCTATCACACACTTTTTTTTTTATAAAGCTTCAAACTAGTATTAGCTGCAAGATTAAAACATGAAGTATTGGTACAGCTATATATAAATATGGGTGTCAGCATGACAAACTACTAGTTGACTAGAAATGTATCTTTTAAACTATGTAATTATTTATAAAAATGTGTATGTTGCAAGTTTTGGTAGATTTACTGACAAATGAAGGTTTTTCTAGTCAGTAGTATGAAAACAGATATATTTTAATACATGTCATTTTAATTTTAGGGGATTTAGAAAATGGTGGAAAGATTTACCAAAACATAAAAGGCTATATTTTCTTTCATTGCTAAAGACAAACCGTGTAAAAATAGGAGGTATGTATACAAGGTAAAAATGATATCTTTGCATATTTTTGCTTCTTTTTTAATTTTTTTATATTTATATTTTATATATTATATTTTATCAGGTGCATAATATATCCTAAAAGTAATTTGAAAATAATAATTTGCAAAACTGTGAACATATGAATATTGAAGATGTGAACTTTCAAAACTCAAAATTTCTAGGAGTGGGCCTTATTGAAACAAAAAAAACAACAAAAACTGTTAAACTGTAACAACAACAGAAATCCAAAATAAAACTTTCAAACTTTAGAATACAAGTTGTGTCACTCAGAAACACAAAGTTAGTAAATCTGTGCATGGCCAGGACTAGGTACAAATGATAATGAAAGAATTAGAAAAAACAAATTTTAAGTTTCAAAGAAACAATATTCCAAAATTAAACCACTTTAAGATCAATAACCACACCTTGTAACAGAGCCAGCACTAATTCATTCTAACTATATTTCTTAAATTAACTTGTTTAAGATTAAGGAGAGTTTTTTGTTAGGGGTCAGGCAAGAAGGTTATATCTCGTGAGTAGCTATTACATATAACTTTTTACAACATTAATAATTGTATGTTACTGCTCAGGAAAACTTGTCAGTTTTGTAATATAAACATTTAAATTTGAATGGTGAGTTTGTGCTTCAATATTAAATTTAAAATTTAATGGTAGCGGGAATAGTGAATTGAAATCAACATTTGATAAAATAGATTAAAGAAGTGTGTGTTTGTATGGATATATGTATATATTGAGAGACACTCGTGCATGTATAGGGCTTATTTGGATGTTTTGACTACATGTTATATAATGTGACTCTACAAGAAGGTAACTTTGTTTATACTTTATTATCTACATAATTATTTAATACAAAAGAAAGAGTTGCTGCCATACCTACAAATGGACATAGACCATGAATGAAATAAGGCTTAATAGATTCTAAATGGAAATCTTCAACACATTTTGGGTGTTCACCATAGTTATTTCTTTTTCTCATTTTTACAATTGGTATGATTGTGATTACAGTTTTTTTTTCTGTTTACTGTGTTTATTTTATATAAATGTCTCTATTACTGCTTTGGGGTCTTTTACCACCCTGTAACATACATACATTTTTATCATACTTTTAACCTGCTACTTTTTGACTATTGATGTTTTTGTTGATGTTAAAAGAGTCAGTTAAGCCTGAAGACAGATTGAACTCTTGAATTTCTCAGTTAAAATTTTCAGTTTATTTGCTCTTGGATTAAATAATATCATTTTATGAAATACAAAGTATTAATTATTACAAATGTTTTAATGTATATTGTAAAATTTGTGCTATTACTTTTCTCTAAAAATTATTCCAAGAATACCTGAATTATTCTAATTCCTGTAAAGTTTATATTTTACTAAATATATTTTAGCAAAGCTTTTTGTTTGGGAGTTAAATACCTTTAAAGTTTTGAAGTAGTTATCTCATAATTTGAAAAAGAAAAAAAAAGTGGAGAAAACTTAAATGCTGTTTATTTTTTAGTACTTGTAGTTATTATGTAAACATAGATTTGTAGTTACATTTATCACATCTGAGATTCAATATTTTTTAATTATAAGAGGATGGAATTTTCAATTTGTTAAATATTTTGATACAAAATTAGTTGCAATTTTTATGAATATTTTAATTTAGTGGCTACAGTGGTGTTGTTGACATTAAGCCTAGCTTACTATGAAAGTCATATTCAAGAAACACCCATCACAAAAAGGAGACGATTTGTTGCTTTCACACCAGATCAATTTGAGAAAATTGCAGAATTTGAATTTGAAATGGTAGGTAGTTAGTCTATTTCTTAAAAAAAGGTATATACATATATACTTATACATCTTATGTATCCAGTGTATCTGTGTATCTCATTCTTGTTGTATAATGTTATGTGATGCCATGTTCTGTGAGACATTGTCCTCAACATAGCAGGGGTTATTGTTCAAAATGCCACAGTAACAGCTGCTTTCAACTCATCATTAGTATTGTAACGTTGCCTTTAATAACATATGGATGGGTAGGGACTTATGGGCCACCCTGTAGTTAGGTGCATTGAAAAAATGTTCATAAACAAAAAAAAAATTTTGTTATGAGTCAGCTAATTTAGTTGATTTTGTGATGAATCTCATGAATTTATACTTCAGTATTTCAGATTAGTGTTCACTTTTTTGTGTTATCTGTTATGAAATATTTAATTAGCAAACACATGAAATTATCTTCTCTCTGTTTGTGTATGTGTATATATTTACTATAAATGTAGATTTAACTTGATTATTATTGTTAATTACTATTGTAATTCATATTTTATATCTTGAAAAATATTATATTCAAGAACTTTTGAATAAAACATAATTCTCCTGGCAGGTATGAGATACTCCGACCATTGGTGAATGTAATAGTGGTGACATGCTTACATGATGCATGTGACTCTTTTCATACTCCTATATTGAACCATTACTTCTTGTTAAACAATTTATGTTTGGCTTAAGCTTTGTCACAGAGTGGTTTTGTTTAATTTATTTAGTTTTTATTCAAACAGTTTCTTTACTTTAACATTTTATCAGGTAATTCCAGCCTCATTATTATTTTTCACTGCTCAGATTTGGTGGGCTCTTCTTTGCTTCGAATTCCAAAGCTCATGTTACCACTTTGGGGGGTCAAATTAGTAACTAATATTTTTCTCAGGTGCAGGAAACCCAATTATTCCCTGAGAGATCAAACAATATATGGCAAATCTTTGTTTTTGAACCTTACCCCAGCATCTCTCTAACAGGTGGAGTCTGTTTTGACTGAGGTCTTCAATTTTCAATTTTTGCCACCTAATTTTGCTGTAATTTCCAATCCCCTACCTGAGAAACCAGTTACACCAAGCATTGTCTTTGTGGATTTTATTTCTTAAGTATTTCTCATATTCCTTATAATTCTTGTCATTCCTCACTCCCTGGTCAAGTTTCTCATCCATTTTTGGTTTTCTTCCCTCCTCTGATATCTGGATTCATGGTAAACAGTTTGTTTCACAATTAAGCAATGCAATTAGCATCCTCCCCAGGGCTTTCATATCAGTTTGAGCTTTTATAACTTTGTGCTGTCCCTTTTTTTGCCAGTGGTTATTAAGTTCCATATTTCCTGTTTGGAAGATGACTTCCAAATCTCCCGTCAGTTTTACCCATTCCCACTATTCTTCCCTGAGCCTTTTTCTGATGACTGTTTTACAGTATCTTTCTTCTCCACACCTCCTCTCTGAGGCTTTTCTCAGAAGCTTGAGGGTTTTTCCATTTCTCTTCTTTCCTCCACACTAGCTTCTTTGTCATCTTTGGCCCTGATTTTCATACATGATTTTTCTATTATTACAGCTTTCTAGGCTGTGTTGTTATTTTGACTCGTATCTGCTTATTATCAACTTATCTTTGGGATTTACACTTGTCCCAGTTTTTGTGGCTATATATTTGTAGGCTTTTCACAATCCTTTTTTCTCCTCCCATTACCATCTCTCTTACCCTACAAGATGACCTGCTTTGGTGGTTGGAAGAAACATGTATATCATTGGGTGTGCCACTTTTTTCTCCTGTGTTCAGATCTACATGTGTTTATTGATGCATTTCTGCAGGGCTAGGGTGCATGGGTCAACCACAATGAAGCTTCTGGCCGTTGCATGTCAACATTCTCAAATTTTTAGTTGTACATTGGGTGCTTAATCACTTCTTGTCTGTTATTGTCTGGTGATGGTTCATTCCTACAATTCTACAGTGCTGACACATATCAGTCATCAAAGGGGCACCCGGTTGAGAGATCTGTGTTTTTATAAGTTGGATCTCTTGTTCTGATCCTACACACAACTCTTTTATCTGATTGTGTGTCATGTATTTTCAGTCTTGTTGCTCATTGTCTTTCCTGCCTCAACTGGATATATCCAATGGAGTTGTCCTTGTTTTCAGGGAGCTTTGCAGGTGGTGGGATTATTCCTACATGGATGTATTTACTATGAGTCTCAATCACAGGTTACCTCTTTTTTGGTTGCCAATCCTACATTTTCTGCCCCTGGCAGTCAATGCCTTCAGCCAAGGTATAATTAATTATGACAAGTGTAACTGTAAGGCCTTAATTAGCCATGGTGAGGGTTTAAAACACGCTGAATAATTAATCACCCTAATATGTAGAAATTAAAGTCTTTGTGTTTGAGCAGAATGGTAGGCATATTAATATTCACCTAAAGACAACTAAAGCAGTTGCATCATTACATTGAATGTAAAAGTAAGAAATACTATTCCCGATTATTCCTTAAATGTTTCGTATAAAATCAGTAACAGGTTAAACTACTTGAAAATGTTTTTATTTAAATCTGCTAAGATAAATTGCATCCCATGTGTCTACTGTATGATCCACTGTAAAAGTTTATAGTATGTCTTATTAAAAAAAACAAAAACTGGTCAATGTAAGAAATATACTTCATAATTTGAAATTACTTAAGCTATAGTAGTATGATAGGGTTTGCAATTTTTCCAGATTTTGTGCTTGGTAGATAATGAGAAAAACTGTTAATAAGCATTAAATGTATTTATATGTAGTGGTGAATTCACAAGCATCTATACAGATTGGAGGATATGTTAGATACTATAAGAGAAAAATGTAATCATAGTTAGCTTGGATACACCATACGACTTACAAATCTTCTCCATCAGTGGTGTTGAAAGAAAGTGTTTGATTTTTTATCCATTAGTCATTTGCATTCCTGGTTGTGTTTTTGCTTTGCTGGTGCATGTTTTAACATGACATTTTTGTAACATTGGATGTACGAAATCATGAGCACATTGTTGATATAGTACTTGTTGTTCTGGGGTTGCTTTTGTACTAGGATGTTCAAATTGAATTACAAACATGTATGTTATTAATTGTTTACCTTCTTGCTTGAACATAAACGTAAATTGAAAAAAACTTTGTTTGTTTTTTTCAGCAACTGGAAGCTTTTCAGTCTCAGGTTTTACCACAAACTCATGTAGGCTGTCAACGTGTTGCAGGTGTTGCTAATCGTCTTCTTCGTTCAAACAAGGACTTGGAACAAATTTATGATAAGAAGTGGTCAGTTACTGTTGTAAATAACCCAACAGAAAATGCTTTTGTTTTATCTGTAAGTGCATGTATTTCTATCTGTTTCCTGTAATTAAATTATCAAATGACATCTACTTACTGCTATAACAAGGGGTAAAACTTAAAGGTTTGAAATATTGACAAATGAAGATTTGAACCTTCAGTAGTACAAACTTGCATAGCTTATAGATGATTTCACCATACCTATTTGTTTATATTCACTGAAAAAAACTTCGGTTACAGGTAATACAATAAATGAAATAAAGCATTCAACTGTAAATATATGTTGTACAAAATATACAGTTTTTGCTTGAATTGTTATTGTTATCCTTTCTTTCTTTTGCTATTATATCCATAATGGTCTCATAAGGTAATAATAGCATACTCAGTTTTGTAGAGAATAGTAATTGGCTCATGTAATTGAGGTATTTATGTCTTTAAATTCAAAGCCAAAAGTTTTTAAAATAGTGGAAATGTGCACTATTTAAAGAAACCTTTTTATCTTCTTTTCCAGACAAACATCATAAAACAAAATAGCCATGTATACCTTAGGACAGTTTTCAGTTACCTTACTAAAATTATACTAATCAAGCTAGAGAACTCTAGGAGATAAGTAATAAGTTGTACAAAATCAGTCTTCTTTGTAATAAAATGTCTTGAGGAGGGGAGAAGACACACAATACTGCAACTTTTTCAATAAAAATTAATGTTAACATAAATCTTATGTTATATTTACACTACCATAACATTTATGTAAAGTACATGAGGCATGCAGTACATTTTATTGAAGCATTGCAAGTGCTAAATGTACACCCTGTGCTTCACCACAATAGTCTGATGAAATACACAGAAAAAAAGCTGCTATGTTTATTGTGTTGATGCTGTAGCTACAATATCTTTTGATAAACTAATGGGCATTATATAAATCAAATGATTGAATTTTCCATGTGAGTGACATTTAATATAAAATTGCTATTCAAACACTGTCAAATGGTTTTGATAGCAAAAAAAAAACAACAAAAGACCAATAAATCTCACTCTGCTTGAATGAGTGAACTTTTTAGGTGCTTTTGTTTGTTTGTTTGTTTTGAATTTCGCACAAAGCTACTCGAGGGCTATCTGTGCTAGCCGTCTTTAATTTAGCAGTGTAAGACTAGAGGGAAGGCAGCTAGTTATCATCACTGCCGCCAACTCTTGGGCTACTCTTTTACCAACAAATAGTGGGACTGACTGTCACATTATAATGCCCCCACTGCTGGGAGGGTGAGCATGTTTGGTGTGACTCGGGCACGAACCCGCGACCCTCAGATTACAAAGTGCACGTCTTAGCATGCTAGGCCTATGCTGGGCCCTTTTGGGTGCTTAGAACTATCTAGTGAATGAACTTTTGAATACAGCCCTACTTTTTTATAAGCTACATTTGTAACAGAGTTTGAAATGAACTTGGAGTGCTTTAAATTTATATTCATGCAAAAGTAGCTTTTATCTTTCATACAATTTGTTAAATATATATTTTATTTTGCTTAATGAATTGAAACATTTTTGTCTTGGAGAAGCTTGTTTTGAATGTTCTCTCAAAGGTAAATTTAAATTTTTTTACTATTAGAATAACAGAAGTAATTATTATGCCAAACATTTTGACAGGTTTTGTTTGGGAATAATATTTGATT
This sequence comes from Carcinoscorpius rotundicauda, assembly GCA_011833715.1. Taxonomy (NCBI): domain Eukaryota; kingdom Metazoa; phylum Arthropoda; class Merostomata; order Xiphosura; family Limulidae; genus Carcinoscorpius; species Carcinoscorpius rotundicauda. The sequence continues at coordinate 49,669,080 of CM022399.1, read as the reverse complement.
ATATCTTTCATTAAGGAAAACTTTGTGTTTTTTTTTATGTTACAACTGTTTTTGCAGAGTGGCCAGATTTTTGTCTTCACTGGCATGCTTCGTCTGTGTAATAATGATGATGAGCTTGGAGTGGTTCTGGCCCATGAGATGGCTCATTGTGTTCTTGGCCATGGGGTGAGTTTTTAATATTCTTAATATGGAATTTTAATTGAAAATTGTCTTACATTAAAAACCATGCATTTCACTTATGTTAGTGTATTAGTTATATCTTAAACTTTGTAATCACATGAGTTAAAACATCTAGAATACTCCATGGATCAACATTAATGAACTTTTATATTAATAGTTCCGAAGTTGAGTATTAAGAAACAAACTAACCTCTTCATATAATAACTACTATTAGTACTAGAAAAACAACAACTTTAATATGAGAAATATACTGTTTAAAAACTTTTTATGCTTTTGGGAAGGTTAGTGCATCAGTAATTTTTGTTTAAAAGACAACTAATAATGGTGTTTGTTGTTGTTTTGTCTTGATTGCTCCTGCTTTCTATACAGTTTTGAGATATTTCAAACTTCTTATCACAGAAGGTGAGGAACATTCCATTTGATGGAATCTTTAAACCCCATTATGATTGAGCACCTATTAGATGTTGAGTGAATGCCTGCAGCTCACATTTGGAAACTTAAGCAGAAATTATGATTTTAGCTTTATTTAACAACTTTTTTACCAAAAAAATAATAGATTTGTAATCATTTTATAACATTTACTCGTTATAAGTCACTAAGAAAAAATTTTAGATGTTCAAATTTGAGGGATACCATTTGTAAATGCACATATTAATTTATTTGCAAAGTTTTTTTATTTGCTGAGGAAGTATTTACCCCATGAGAATACATTTAACCAAGTGTTGTTTCTCTCTTGATTTTTCTTTTCTGGCTGAAGATTTACTAATGCAGGTCTCTGTTTTTCTGACCACACTCTTTGAAATTATAAATATGTGGGAAGAACAACTTTTGGAAACAGCTAAAGGCAACTTTGATAGAGACAATTACAAAATGTATACATTGATATAAGTGACTAAAGTAATGAGAGAATTAGTTATTGTTTTATGAGAAAATGATTAGATGTAGCTTTTGCAGAGAAGAATATTGGAATTTAATGTGGTGTTGAGAAGATTTGGTACAAACTACAGACCTGGGAGTCTTTGTATACTTTACAAGATGTTTTCCTTCCTGAGAATATATTTTTGTATGAAGGTTAAGAAAGTTTTTTCTTCTGGCAAGATATCAGGTAAACTTTATTAGTTTAGAGAGCTTGATAGCAATGGCAAAATTCTGTTGTGACTGAAACCATTATGCACTAAATGTTATGCTGTTATTTTTAGATGATGCACATGAATAAACTAACTTATCTTTTATTGAAAAGAAAGGATATGTATTAGAAATTAATTGATTTTGATCAATAATATTATGTAGCATTACCTGACGACTCCATTTTGAAAGGTCAGGTCTCAACTCTTCCTCATCTCTCCTCTTCAGTTATCCTTTACACTATGCATGGTAGAAAGTTTCTTACATTCAACATTTTCCTAACTACTATTTGTTTATGTTACACCAATTAGTATAGCATAAAATATTTGCTAACAATCCATATTTTAATAGTATTAAATTTCCCAATTCTACAAGGAAACAATTCTAAAAATCCTGAATTTCCCCAAGTATGACACGTGTTACATTTTCTCTATGCATCTTGTCCTCTTTTTTTTTGCCAGTCCTTGAAAGAGTAAGAAATTAAACCTAAATTATTCACGATTAAAGTGTTATTTCTCAAACAAACCAAGAGTTTTATAGCTGTCAATTTTGTGTGGTTATAGAGTTATCAATAGAAAATCAGACCTTTCCTGCCACATCCACCTATCGCATCCTCTCTTTCAAGATGTGTAAACAGTTCTCTCTTCCATTTAATTACATATTATAAATAACCAGTAGAAGGTTGAGGTTTTCATCTATCAAATGATGCATTGAACACTGTGTCATGAACAGATAATAGTCAATTTCACTCAGAGTACAAGCAGTGTTCCAGTGAGAAACTTGACCACCCTGGATGAGTTAGTAACAGCTTTCATTTCATAGTTAGAAAGCCACAAACATTGTAAGAGGTAGGGAAAATTCTCTACTTTTTGCATGTATAATCTGTGTTCTTTGGTGCATTATTTAATTAAATAAAAATTATTTGGTGCATTTCTACCATTAATATAAAAAAAGTAAGCTTAAATGTTCTTGTCAGTCAATGGCAAGAAGAAAAGAAGATTAGGTAAGTACTTTATTTCTTGTTTTTCATCTTTATTATTTATTTATTATTGTTATTTATAAAAGTTACTAAAATGAATCTTTTGGTTGGTTAAGATTAGGTAAAATAAATTATAATAATATCATAAAAACGTTTCATGAGTCACAAAGCAAGCAAATGAGCAGCATGTGGGAAATGTAATTTGATAATGTAACATGAGCTGCATGTTCCTCAAGTAATTTACAACTTATAATGGTGAAGATAGTAGTTAGACATGGTTCAAATGGCAATAAAACAATAAAATTTAATGATAAATAGATGTTTATTGGTATAAACTTAAAGCTACATAGGATAAATAAATGTAATTTCAACTTATAATTTGAAGTTATTCTTATAACATATATATATAAAAAAAGCAAGTTAAATTTATTTTGATTTTTTTTGGTCAAATAAATCCCATTTTGAGTTAGGGTGGAGAAAATAACAGAAAAAAAAAGGTTTTATTGGAAAAAACACTTTAAATGTACTTTGGAAGTATTAGGGATTAAACAAAGGAAATTAGATAATTTTTGAGAAGAGATAAAGTATCTTTAATCTTAACGTGAAAGTTACTTTGCACATGGACTATTCACAACAAATACTCAATATGTTAATGACCAAATCTTTATTTTATATTATTAAAAAAACTTCACTAAAAATATTTTTTATGTGTGAAAACCTTGTAAAGTTAACTGTAAGGTTACCAAATTTTGTGAATATGTCACGCTATACTGAAAGCTAGTATTAAATCAGTCAAGTCTTTAAACGAGTACAAATAGGTCACATGGTCGGTCAACTTGACTAAGTCTGTGATAAAAGGGTTAAGCCACAAATAGATCTTTGTCAGTTTATGTGGCAATTTGTAGGATTTTGGCTTGAAGTGGTGACTTCTGCAACTGGCAAAATAATGTTTTAAAAGAAATATATTCATGAAAATTAATCAAATCAAAATTTTATTCAAAAGTAAAATGGAACTTTTTTTTATCTCCAGTAAAAGGCTCTAATTTTCTTGATGGAAGGAACCATTTTTGATGTCTTTCCAAAAAGTTTCTCACAATATAATTTTTAGAAATCTTATAACATATAAAATTATAAGAATAAGTCAAATGATATGTTTTTTAGAAGCTGAAACTAGATACTTTATTCAGTAAGTTTTGTGCAGTTTGGTTAAACACTTCCATTCAGAGGTCAAAAATTGAGAATAACAATGACTCCCTTCAGTTTGAATAGGGTTAAACATATATCAGTTTTCTAGTTCCCTTTTTGTGATCTTATTCACCTGTTGTGAACATTTTTTCAGAGAGAAAATTAAAAAATATTTTCTGTACTTCTTAGCATGACCCAACCCCAAGTGAATCAGCTGTAAGTCTGTAGGTTTACAATAATTAAAACTGGGTTTTAATACTCCTGCTGGGTAGAGCAGAAACAGCCCATTGTATGACTTTGCAATTAAAAAAACAAACATTTGTTGGCATAATATATAAAACACATTATTCATTAATATTTCTTCTGTTAATGTTCACATATTCAGTATACAAACTAAATGCATTTGTTTCTAAAGTCTATGTATATTAACCCAATTTTTTTACATTACGTACTCCTCGGCCCCCTACTAGTACAGCAGAAAGTCTATGGATTTTTAGTGCTAAAATGAAGGGTTCAATTTCCCTTGGTGGGCTCAACAGATAGCTCAATGTAACTTTGCTATAAGAAAACATGCACATACATACTCCCCAGTAGCTCAACAATAAGGCTGAAAACTTCTGATACTATAAACTTGTTTTGATGCTTGTGGTGGGTACAGCACAAATAGTCCATTGTACTTTGTGTTTAACAACAAATAATTTTTAAGGTAAAATTCACAGTTAATCATACATATGATGTTATTAGTACAATAACAGTTCAATATGATTTTCCAAAGTTCTACCAAATTTTTCCATTACTTAGTTGAATTTTAAATAGGTATTCATTATCTTCTTAGGCAGAACAAGTTAGTTTTGCACACCTTTTAGACCTGACTGTAATAGTGTTCTTGGCAGCTATATGGGCCTTTCTTCCTAGTGATGGAATTGCTGCAGTTACTCACTGGTTTTTCAATAAAGTAGTGGATGTAAGTACAGAATAATTTATATGTTTATTTAATTTATTTCTTCTAACACATTCAGAATGTAAAGTTCCCAACAAAATTATTGAAAGGATAGAAAAAACAAAAACTTAAATTGTCTGATGCCTTCAAAAGCTGTTTTTCTTGCATCTAGTGAGTGTCAGGAAACTCTTAAAAACATCATTATTCAGAATGTTTTGCACTTTCTGGTTTTGTTTCTTGCAGAATACCTTAAACATTTATGACAATTTTTTCTAAGAAGGATGGTTTTGTTTTCTAATTTGACCAAACCAAAAGAACTGTTAGATATTGTGTTTACTAATGAGGGATTAGATTAGTAAACCAGAATTTTGAAGTGTTTTGTAAAGATGGAGCTACAACTGTATAAACGTATATTACTCACTTTTTTTTATTTAGAATTTTGTTAAATTGAATAATGCTTAGATAAACTACATCCTCTGGTGTTAATTAACCCCTTTGGTTTTAATGGTTACTTTTATCAATGCTTATAGTAACACACTATAATGATAAGTTAAACATTAGTTACCGAGGAAGATTAGTTTTTGATTATTTAAATATTTGTAGAAAGATAGAACTTGAGTATGCAGTAGTACTTCATATTCAATTATTCTTGGTTTATAGAATCTAATTAGAAATAAATCTTTGGTGTGAAAAAAAAAGGTGCAGCCAAAAAACAGTTGAGCATGTGACTTAAAGGAATGAAATCAAAATTGGCAGCCAAACTGGTAGTTACACTTATAGCATTGATAAACACTTACAGCAAATATTCATTCATTAGCTGGGCCACATTCTTTGTTTTACCCATGTTTTTTAACATAAAACTTGGTCTGACTTGCTAATGTATGAATATTTGCTGTGAAAGTTTTATCAATACCACAGTGAAATTACCAGTTTGGCTACCAATTCTAATTTTATTCCTTTAAGTTACGCACTTTTCTTGATCAGACTGTTTTTTATCACACCTGAGATGCTTTTGATTAGATATTGCAACTTTTTGTCAATGCACACCAACAAATCACAGCAAGTAAAAAATTGGCACTCACTACTAATCAACATTAGCTTTAGGATCAATACCCTATTATTCAAGATAGATCTATACTTTGCAGAATCAACCAGATTCTTTGAAATATATGGTGATACTGTTTCTTCTCTTAACTCTTTTTGTATGGATCAAAGTTCATGTCATCATGTTTGACTTGCATTCAAAATGTTATTAAACTACTGTTTCATGAATTTATGTTAATAAGTTAGGTATTATGCTATATTATATTTCAAGATTTAGTATTATACATTATTTAATTTCTTAATTTAAAAGTAAATATTAAAAAACAGTTAAAAGTAAATTTTTGTGTCAAGTTGTATGTCAAATGCAGCACTGATTTAAATTCAATCAAAATTTTATATCTTGTGTATTTCTTAATGAATTGCCTTGAAATGTGATATGTGAAATAAGGGTACAATAGAGCACATTCACAGAAAACATGTTTTAGACCAATCTGTAGAAGGTGGAAAATTATTTAACAATTACTCCTATTAGTAAGACGGTGTGTTCTTCAGGTTATTTTAGTTGTGTGATATACTATTATGTGTATTGATAATTTTTATGGAAATCTCACATTTCAATAAGGTTTAGTAAATATATCCTTACAAGATATTTTACCAAAACTTTTGCTTTTCATGGGTTTAAAAAAATCTTTTTCAGATACTTCTTCACTTGCCTTATAACAGAAAACTAGAAATAGAAGCTGATGAAGTGGGACTTCAATTAGCAGCAAAGGTACCAAATTCAACTTCCATTTTGGACTTCATATTGATAGTTTACATGATATTATAAAACTTCTTTGTTTTTTAGAGAATTTTTGTGATTTTTATCTTAGTGAATGACTTGACATTAAACACTTATTTAGTTAATGAATGTTATTTGAAAAAAACTTTATCAGTTGAATTTTTTGAAGGAGATAAATTTTTATCTGTTGTAAAATATCAAAAAACAAAAATAGTAGTATATACATATATAGATTGCATATTATATGCCTTAAGAATACATATATTCAATGAAAGAACTAGCAAACTGTGATAAGTTTGATAGTACTGGGTTTTAGAATGGAAATAATTAAGTAGTAGTGTTTTTTACTAATCATTTTTACACTGTAACGTTTGTTGCAGGCATGTTTTGATGTTCGGGAAAGCAGTGCATTTTGGTCGAAAATAGGACTACTGAAAGCTTTACAGGGAGAAACTGAAAGTGTGGACTGGCTCTCGACACATCCAAGTCATACGGCTCGATCAGTGTATTTGGACAGCTTAATGGACAAGGTTAGAATTATTCAAAACAGTGTATTAACTTAAATTTAGGCCTAGTATTGAGCTTATCATAACTTTTCACAATGTTGCATTCAAAATACATTTAAACAACTTCATTATCAGCTGTATTTTAAAATTTATATTTTCATGTTATCTAAATTTTATTTTCATTTTAAAAAGAAATATTTAAATTTTCAAATTTCTTTTTTCTATGTCATGATGCATCTTAGTCTATAATTCTTCACTTCAGAACTTTTTAGGTTCTAAAATAAGTTGCTGTAGTTTCCAACCAGTTAGAAACACACATATATAATCATAATTTAATCATATATATGATTAATAGTAGGAATTGTAAATGTAGACCTCCAACTTTCCCTTTTCTTTGTTTTATTAATAAGTTTTCAATCGCTGATGGGTGTGGTTATAAATGATATAGTACAGCATTAAGTCTGGATTTACAATGCTACAATCAGGGGTTTGTTTCCCCTTGGTGGACATAGCAGATAGCTTGATGTGGCTTTGCTATAAGAACACATACCACATGTTTTTGTATTGTAAAATGAAAGATGTGTATTTTTTTCTGGATGCCACCCTTGAGACAACAATGCTCATTAAAATGTCTAAGTGCAAATTACATGGAGTGTGTAGTGAATATTACAAATCCTTGTTTTTAATATTTCTTTTTATTTGTTTTTCATATATTTTTAACAAAATAAATTAAAATGTAATAACTATAAACTTTTTTTCATAGTCCATCAAAACTTGTAAAATAAACCATTTGAAACTACACTAGTTTGAGCATGTTCAACAGGACAACTCATAAAATAGTACTCTCCATTATGATTTATTGTTTGGACTCATTATTTTAGATACTTAAAACGTACAGTAATAAAAGTGATAAAATTAAAATAAAATAGATGTGTACAAGTCGGAAATTGAAGCTGTGAAAATAATTTGTTTTTAAATCAATACTGTAGTTAGTTCACAATAAAAAGAAATTGTGGTATTAATTTTATTTCATATTTTACTACTGATTCTGAAAGAAATATCCGTTTCTTCACACAGAACATCTTTTTTCATCATAATTTCTGATGTTCTGCCAAAGTGATTTGTATACCACCAGCCTCATGAAAACTCTTGTCTGATCTTACATAAAATCACATGATTTTGTGCTGGTGCATGATTGTCATCATACAGAACTCTTCGCCAATAGTTGTGACATCTCAACTCATAACAACTTGATACATTTCATGCTTGTGCATCCTTATTTCTTTCCTCAGCACTTTCATGCTTTTACTTGTTTTGAGTTTGCTAAGAGTTGCACCATTTCTTTTTAATTTGAATTTAATTAAACTCATCATGTATTTATGATTTATTGTGTAACTTAATTATATATGTGATTAAAAGCAGGAATCTTAAATGTAAACCTCCAATCTTTCCCTTTCTTTGTTTTATTAATCAGTTCACAATGACTGAGTGTGGCTATAAATCATATGAAGAGTAGATTTTACTCGGTGCAAGTCTTATTACAAGTGTTTCATTTTTACTCTTACAGAATAACTTTTGGTTGTTTCTTTAGGTATGGATATTACAAACACCAAGCAGAAGTTTTTAGCCTATGTTTAGCTTACTCAGATGGCCAGGTAAATTATTGTAGTTTTCAAACATTCCATCATAGAGATCATGTATTTTGTCCCCTGCTGGTGCAGTGTTAAGTCTATGGATTTACTATGCTAAAATCAGGGGCTCATTACCCCCTCAGTGGACATAGAGAATAGCCTGATGTGGCTTTGCTATGAGAAAACATACATACAACATATTTATTGTGAATACTACTTCTGCTGATGAGAGTGAAAAATTTTGTTTACATAGAACAAATTACCAGTATTTGTGCTGGAAGTATTTTTTCTGTAAAAGATGTGATAGCCTTGAGCTATTATATGGTGGGGTCCATTATTCATCCAGAACCCTCATATCCTGTTTCTTCCACATATTTCTTTTTCCTTTAATCTTGTAGTGGATGCTCTTCATGGGACTCCTAATGACTATTTTGGGGACTCTTTACTTTTCTTCCTTTCCACAATTGACCATATTATCTTCTCTGCCCTTTCACCTCTGTATCGTATCCTGGACCTTCTCTAGCTCCACATTCTATTCCTGTGTCCACACCATCCACCTATTTTCTGTCTGATGTCTGTCCAATGTCTCAATTGCTGGTGGCCATCTGATTTGATTCTCAGGACCTGTGAAAGCCCATCTGTCTCAATTTCCTTTCCTATGAAATCCATTTCTCAGCTATTTATAAGCTATTTTGGTTTTGTCTCATCTTCTTTCTCTTTTCTACCATGCCTCTATTTTGTCCCAATCTGTCTCCTTTGACCACACATACACTCCTACTTACCTTCATCTTGAAGGGACAATATTGGATTTTTGAAGAAACAGGCCATCTTACTTCTCTACAGCTCATTACTTCTGCTCTTTTTTTTTTGTCTTCCATAAAAACTGGAGTTTGGCATATAATCATCAACCTTTTTTTCCTTAATCATTTTTTGTTCATCCCACATTTTTGAATAGAAATTTTTTTCACTTTTTATTGGTCATTCCAACCAAACTTGTGGATGACCAGGGTCAGTGTATCTGATTCTTTTCTCAATATCTCATTTACCCTGCCCTTCAAATTGTTCACCAATTTGTTCTTAGGGGTTTTAGTTTCCAGTTTCATGCTCTCCTATTCATTATAGAGTTGCCTCTACATTTTGCTAGATATTATGTGGATTTCTTCTCAACATTTTTAAGTTTCTACTTGATATTCCATGTCTGTATGGAAAACTGGTTCCTCTTTGCCATTTTCAGGGCAAATACCTGTGAATACACTTTCTTTCTTCAAAACAAAGCTGCTTTTTAAGGGTGTCTTGCCAAAATTACCAACTGTTTTTTTCACTTCCACCCAATAATCTCATCTACCAGGTGTTTTTTTCAACTTTCACCTCAGCTGTGCCCAGTCGTTTGTCTACTTGACCTTGAGCATCTGGTTGCAAAGATTTGTACCTTTAGATTCACATTATGTACAAGAAGTTTTGTAATTTGATGGCCATAGTTTCTCTGCAACCTCTCATTACACTTTGTCATGTATTTTCCATAGCAAGTATTGTACAACTGGTAGAGCCCTTTTGGAGAACCATTCTCTTTGATCTACCTCCCCCTTTTCTTTTGGAGGATCTTGCTTGGTAGTTAGATCACTCCAACACCATTTTCAGAATTTCCTTACCTCTTTGCAAACCTGTCCTTTACATTTTCATGGACACTCCTCTCTCAGGCTGTGGAACATCACTGAATGGCAGCCTGACTTCATGCTCTTGAACCCTGTTTTGTAAACATCAACGCTCTCGAACTTTCCACTGTTTATCAGGCACACTTTCATTTCCTTCCCCTACAGTTTCTAGATCTCTTCCATGTGCACATGCATACACACACACACACTCTTTTCTTGCTTAATTGGTAATTTTTGTTGTGTGTAGCAACAGAGATTGGAAAAATAATCAGTAGGGTTCTAAGGTAACTGAACAAACCTGTGTGGAGTTTAGAAAAGAAAAGATAATTATTTACAATTTGAGATACAACTGTCATATTCCATAGTGAAACAAGTTACAGACACCTACTGTGAAGAATCCAGTCTCATGCAACGCTGTCAACATATATAACTATGAGAAATCACAATCTTCAAATGGACCAGTGGTACAATTCATTATACTTATCATTTCTGTATAGTTTTGCTACAAGTCTGCCTTTTTCATCCAGAGTCTGTTAAATGGAGTTAAAGTGAACATACTATTATCAATGTATTCAACATTGTACAGAATAAAAGAAAGATATTCCATTCCAGAAGCCAGCACAATACCCATAGAAACTAATGGTTGATGAGGGTGTATTTATGTATCCATAATGTTTCAACATAACAAGTGCTCTCCTCCTGTAGCTGGCTGATGGCCCAGAGAGACTGATAATAGAACTTGGTATACCACTGATTTATTACAACACGTACTCTACTCCCATAGCAGACAATAGTTTCATAGTGACTGATGATTGCGTACAGTATTATATGAATATCAGTATAGACATTAATCAGTAAAGTGCCCTTTTTCCAGCCACATTTGGCTTTGATCCATCAAGTCTGATGTTTAAGGAGGAATGGTCTAAATGAGCTACAACCTCACCATGCATGCTAGCTATTCAACAACTTGTGTGTGTACTCGGAAAGCCAGGTTTTTATTCTGTTCATCCTTGCAACACAGTTCTGGCTTTTTTTGCCATTTTCATAATTAAATACAAGAAAAAGGTATACCTTTGATGTGCCCCTTTGGAGTCCCTGCAATCAGGTGTCACATTCCATGGTTTTCTTTTAACAATTTTCTAAAGTGAGATCATTTAGGTAGTCTTTGAACTGTTCCTTTTACCATTTCATGTGAGTCTTCAGTTGTTCTGTGTGTGGAGTTGAGTATTCACTACAAATGTTAACATTATTCATACCTGAAAATATATTTCTGATAGATATTGACCTATGCACACATTCTCATCTATTCTCCCCACTTTCTGGTACATGCTTCTTTGTCTTATCAAACATTGTGGATTTAAGAGTGTGAATATAGAGGGAGTCATTGGTTTTACATGAGACGAGGTGAGAGTTTTTACAAGGCTGGTGGCTTGCAAGACTCCTTTGTAGAATATGCAATATCATGAGGAAGAATGCTAATTTTAAAAATTATAACAAAGATTGTTGTGTATAGCTTCACAGATATGAAGTTAGTCAGTTTGGCCAAGCCTATAAAGAGAGGGTTAATTGACATACAAGTATATTATTTATTAAAGTTTTTATTCAATTGCTTGATGTATGAAATTACATCTTACTTGTAAGATTATCTCACTTGAATATTTTATCTGTTTTTAGGCCTTAAAACAGCGTTACGACTGTGGATGTCCATCGCTGATTAGAATGGATCCACGAAAACAGATTGCACATTTCAAACAGAAACTCGAGGAAGATGGAGCAAAAGCATTAGCACATAAGCAAAAAGTGGTTGTTTTTATACCTAAGGCATCATAAGGAGCAACACTTTTATGATAATTTGTATTTTAACTAGAAGATGTGTCCATTGTCTTTGAGAAAAAAAAAATGGATTTATTTTTACTAACTTGTTTTTTTTTTAACAAGAAAATTAGTGTTCCTTTTGACTTCTTGTTATTACTACTATTAGAAAATTTAAAAGCTTAAAAATTGTTTGGAAGTTAGTTAATAACATTTTCTTTTTAACTATTACAAAGTAAATTTTTCACTACAGAAAACAGTCTCAAAAAAAGTACTTATTACATCTCAACTAAATGTCTAATGAAGCCTTTAAATGGTAACTTAAAAATGTGGTTATTTAAGATTGATGAATTTTGTAAAAAACTAAAGTGTAATATATTTTTTAAATATTTTAAAAATGAAAGTGACTGACAAAGTAGGTAGAGTGCTTGAATTTTGTAAGAAAAAATAATGTATTTAATTGATATTGAATATGATATCAAAACATTTTTCCACAAAAATAAAAGATTGTTATACTTTCTAAATCATATTTTGGCAGCAATATGGGAATGTAAATTTTCTTTGTGAAAATATATAGCTATTTAGTATTTTATATAAAAGAAAAGGTTCTTTTATGTTTTGTAAATTTTGTTTTTGGAAACAATATAGAAATTTAATCTGTTTTTCCAATGAAATTAACATATTTATTAATTATGGCATTAAGTATTGTTATTTAGTTGCTTTAAAATAAATTATTGAAGATTACTGTTCTTGTAAATATGTAATTCTGGTCCTCATAAAATGTAACCTTGGTTCTTCTTTGTTGTTTCTGTGAAAGCATAGGTATGTTGTCGGTCACTTGTACACCTATCATGTGGGAGTACTTTATATTTTAGTAAAAGTATTATAAGTTAGAAATTTTCCATATGGCAGACATAAGTTCACCTGACCTACTTCCAATGTCCATTTTGTTTTCTAATGTGAAAATTTACTAGTGAATAAGATAAGATGTTTTGAATAGAAATAAGAATATTTTGAAATAATAAATACTGTATTTCAGGATAAAGGTATTGAAAATAAATGCCACTAGGTTTCTTGTTGTGTCTCTGTGCACAGTTCATAACAGAACTCCTCAAACTTTTGTTTAGGTTTTGTCATCATCAAATATTTCTACCAGTTATTTATCTCTAGTTGGCATTATGTAACAAAATAACCTTTGAATCTGATAAAAATACTTTTCAAATACTTGTATGTTAGGTTTTTGAATAAATAACTTTCAGGGTAAAATTGTACATAATTACTAATACAAGTATATTATTTTGAAAAAACTACATTTTATTCCTTCATTTGCATTAAGTATTGCTAGTGGCTAAAGACAAGACTGAAAGAAATGATAACCTGATAACTTGAGGAAATGTTTGTTCTTACATCCTTTTGCTATTGTGTAAGAGATTTTCTTTAGTGTACCCAAGTTCATTCACAACATAATATAAGTTCCACTTGAGATATAGATCATAATGTCATTCTTAAAAACAAGCAAGATAATAAGAAGGCCAATCAAGGTCACCCTTTAATTTTCGAAACAACTGCAATTTCAAATTAAATGTTTTTTTTCAGACCTGTACCTTTATCCAACAGATATTTGAAAAAATCTTGTTATCTGATGAACTGTTATTAGGTGTTTATAATCAAGTAGGAATTTTACGTAGCATAAAGTCTAGGTTTAGGTTTCTTTTTTTTGTTACCACTAACGGTTAATTAACCATTCAAAATGTTACCCTATTTTTGACATTAAATAAAATCTCTTATGGCCGGTGCTTGTAAGTCTTAATTCTTTTTAAATGCCTGAATCAATTTTTGTAAGTTCTTTTATACTTTGTTCTAAACCAAGAATTGTTCTAATTACCTGATTTTGTATTAGTATCACCACATCACAATCTCATATTCATGAGATTTTTTCTGTTAATTTTTTTTCAAACCACAACATAAGTGTATTTCTGTTATTCTGTTAGTATGGAGATGCTTAAACAATATCACGTATCCTTTCTATCAGGCATGTAAACTAAAACACTCCACAGAATTTCCTTCATCTATGATATTGCATACCTGGTTATTAAAAAAACTTATTTCAAAGGAACAAAACATTTTTTCCATTGTTTCTGTAGAAAGTTTTAAATTATGTTAGTCTAATTGTTACATTTTCATTTACCTAATGCTCAGTAATACCAGTATCTGTCAAACTAGAATCAATTAAAATCTTTCATTCTTACATTTTGTTGAAGTTAATTCAAGTATTGTTTAATAAAAACAAAGCTTGTTTTCTCACTTGCTAAGATCTTGTTTGCTATAATTGTTATCTACTGAAAATGCAAAAAGCAAGCAATTCCTTTATTATAATTGTTTAAACCTAGTATAATAGCCTTTCATAGTCTTTAAAAACATTATTAAACACTAATTAAGAGCAAACAGTTTTTCCCTACCATTAGAATTCTTCCCTTCCCATCAGTTCTGTATTAATATCACATAAAATTGATTTTACTTAAACAATAGGTCCACAAAATAACGAGGGATTTGAACAAGATATTTATTATAGAGTATTACGAATTTTTTTGGCACTTGTTGAGTTTGTGAAAATCAAATAAAAAGATTGGATGTAATGAATAGCTTATTTAAAAACACTATGTATTTTCTTTGAGTGCTGGACAGTTGCTTTTAATGGACTGAAACTTCTTTCTTAAAGAATAAAGATTTTTACCAGATTGAACAAATTAATTTAACATATATAACTTAATAATATCACTTATCAAGGGCTAGTCATTGTAATTTCAAATTTAAGGGAGGTCATGATCTTTGGGTGTTGTCTGTCTACCGTTGGGGTTGCCGTCTACATTCATATACAAGGTGCAGCTTTACATGAATACACGAAGTATTATCTTAATAGAATAAAAGCAACTTAAAACATTTCTTGAACACTATTAGGTTTTCACTGTATATATTAAAAATTATAAGTTCTGGAAGAAAGAGTAGAAAACGTATGATAAGCTCACAAACCTATCAGTTGGCTTTCATCTACAGATATATCTGTAATAAATACTAATTTTCGTGTCGTGCTGTAACATCTTTCCAAAAGAGCGAGTGAATGATAAGTACTGTTTAGTGATTTTATTTTTGTTATAATTATTTTAAGACCATTTATCAAAGCCTTATAGTTATGTAGCAGACTTTTCAGTAGAACATTTATTTTTTATTAAAGATTCGTTTGCTTAAAGGAGTTTATGATAGAATAAAAAAGCCAGTTTTATATATATATATATATATAATAGAGAAAATGTTTTATTATGCAGCAGTTAAAACTAAACAAAAAACAATTGCTTCATTTACATGAGGTGAAATATTTTATGTGGGAATTTGGAAGGAAAAGATGAGTTAAAAAGATCTGGTTTGATATTAATAATTGAACCAAGCTTGAAAATGAACGACAAGTTGTGCCATTATTACCTTTTACTTATCAAAAATGTATCCTAGTGGCAAAGCGGCAAATCTGAAGATTTACAACATGAAGAACCAGGGTTTGATAGAAATGAATAAAAGAAGAAAGGTTCACCTTTCAAACGCTAGAGTTATAGGGTTTTATTGATTTCTGTCGAGACTTCTTGAATGTATCAGTTTTTCTAACATCATGAATGAACCAAGTTTTAATACTCTTGGTGTGCTCGTGCACTTCGTCTATCGTGTAATTTTGTGCTCATCTAAAAACAAAATCGTATCACAAACTTTAGTTTCATTTTATAAAAAGAAAGGTATGAAATCTGTTGATATATTAAAGACATATTTTGTATAACTAAATATCATTTTCTCTAATATTAAAGACATGGATAAAAAATAGCCGTAACTTGCATCTCTGGGTGTGTATAGTCATTATTCTCCTTCAAGTTAAATTCAGCGAAATAGAAACACTTTATACATTGTATACGCTATACAGCAATTTAGGGTTTTAGTTCTATATTGAGGGGGCCCGGCATGGCCAAGCGCGTTATGGTGTGCAACTCGTAATCTGAGGGACGCGGGTTCGCATCTCCTTCGCGCCAAACATGCTCGCCTTTTCAGTCGTGGGGGCGTTATAATGTGCGGTCAATCCCACTATTCGTTGGTAAAAGAGTAGCCCAAGACTTGACTGTGGGTGGTGATGACTAGCTGCCTTCCCTCTAATCTTACACTACTAAATTAGGGACAGCTAGCGCAGATAGCCCTCGAATAGGTTTGTGCGAAATTAAAAAACAAACAAACAAATTTAAATTGGGAAAAATTGTATTTTTTATTTTGCTGAATGTGCTAAGATATTTAATCTGAGCCTGTTTGATCTGATAAAAAATAATGTTCACTGCATGTACTCACGAAAAGCCTTTGTAAAAATAGTAGTACTTGTGAAATTTAAAAACCAACTTGTCTTAATTTAATTTCATTTTAAGATCTACATTTGTATATTTTTATATGCAAAAATTCATAGAATTCTATCACTATTTTTATTTACCTAAATAAATATGATAAATCAATAATTAATCGTCTAAAAATATTTCTTCACCAATTTTAAATTACACTTCAATAGGGAGCGTTTGTGGTGACGTATCATCACAAAATTGTGTCTCATAACAACTAGTTAAAGCAGCGAGAACTTGTGTTCCGTCATCAGAGACGAATTAGTACGATAGGTGAAAGTTGCTGAAGAGGAATTATATAGGTTTAATGTTATTAAAACTGAAACGTGTACTACTGCCTGGATTTTTACTTAAATTTTAAGTGGTGGTGTAAACTATTCGACAGTAAAATTGCACTGGAATTTGGTCCCATGTTAAAATTTTAAGTGCTAATTAGCAAGTCATGATTCAGCCGTTCTGAATCTTGGGATGTAACTTTAGCAGTTTAAGGAAGACTTTTCACATCCGGGTTGGAACCTACAGAGGCCACGTGAGGTCAGTAGGCGTATCATGTCAAACATAAATTGACAAAATACCCGAGTTTTAAGAATAGGTTAATATGGTGAGGAGATTTCACACAAACTTTTCAATGTAGTTATTGCTTCGTTTAGGATATGTTTTCATGGAAAGTTTTGTTTCAGAATTTATGTTTAATAGTGTATGATATAGTGGTAACTGACTCTTATTACTTGAAGTACTACTCAGTGCTAACATCACTGGGAATTCAGTGACGTCTTAATTTTTATATCACGATTGGGTAAATATAACATTCCTTGTGGTTTCAGTAATAAGTAGGTGCGATTCTATCACAGTATTTCTCCTAAAAGAAGTATTATTATGACAATGCAAATGATTACATAAGGCTTTGTGTATGAAAATGTATTTTAATTTTAGTGAAATACATATGTTAACAAAATATTCCTTAGTGCACAAAAAGTTCTGAATATATTAATTTGATTATTTTATTTTACTTGCAATATTTTATAAATAAAACTCAAAATCTTTCATAGGATATCCAACTGAAAAATGCTGTAAATTTAGTCATTGCAAGCTCTATTTATGCTTGATTTTTATTATTTCCAGTAGTATATAGGTATGAATGGCACTTGCTCACAGAGCAAGTTTGTCATATGCACAATATATATATATATATACACGCTGTTGGTGTAGTTATATGAGTATATAATAATTTATACATCTAGATCAGAAGTCTATAATGGGTATTCTTGCTTTTATCTTTAAGACAAAATTCTTTCTTATGAATAATTAATTTACATATTCTATACAAAAAGAATGTGTGGGCTTTACTCTTTTTTTTTACATGTTTATCGTTGACTTTTGTGGAATAACTGTATATAACTAAAATGAATTCAGTTCAAGATCAATGAATGTTTTAAGGTCGCCAAACACATAAAATGTGAAAACAGACTAATCGTCACCTGTACAAGTGTATATGACAAGAACAACAACTAAAAAAATAAAAATATTGATATGCTGATAAACTAAATTTCATTAATTGCATAGTCATATTTTAACTTGTACTTTGTGAACCTATTTTTAACAACAGTACTGAAACAAATTACACGTGCTTAAGATGCTAGAGGTATCATGTTCGAAACTGATTTATTCCCCACTTGTAAAGTAGCAGGACCAAAGATGGCACTTATTCTCATTTGTCATGGATGAGTGTTCTAAGAAGAAATTGTTTTGTGGTTTGGACTTTATTTGGAATAGTTACAAAAGTAATTGGGAATAATGGAGATACTTAATTGGTACACTGGGTATTTTGTGAATCTATGAGGGACCTTTGAACAATGCAGCTTGATACAAGTACTGTTTTATATTAGGAGGAAAATATTACAGTAACTTAATAATTGTAGAGTTCTGTTGTAATTTCAATCAGTTTCTTTCATAATATATAATCAAAGTAAAGCTTAATATGAAAAGAATACATTGCCTTTTGGCATGTGTATATAAATTTGCCAATCAAATAAATAGGCATATTAAATTGCATAGGTTTGTTTTTACTTTCCTGTTTTAGATTTTGGTGTAAAATTATATATAACAATATTTAATATTTTTGTGTTCTTTAAGTATCCTGGTGTGTGTAAAATGTATCACAAAAACAGAAGAGCATAAAAGTATGCTGTTTAAACAAATAAGCTGCATACTGATAAAAAAATATAATATCTATATCAAGACTACACGTGTAAATTGCAGATTTCTGATGATTAGAAAACCTTAATTTATATAAAATCTTAATGTACTTAATTTTATGTAATTGATCAAGTTTGTAACTTAAGATTGTGCCAATGATTTTGTTTGTATTTAAAATGCTTTTAGTACTGCTGCACATGCTTACCTCTCTTGGTTTAAAGTGTGAAATTGTAAGGTTGCTTTTATATTTGTTTGGGAGATCCAATTTACTAAAAGGAACATCATGGTTTCTCCTTTACATAATTGCATCTACTTGAACAGGACTTATTTTAATAAAGGTATGTAAAAAGTTAGTGTGTGTCATGTGATTAAAGTGAACAGAAGTAGCTTTGCTGTCACTTGAAACTCCAAGCTGTATCAAGACATTTAACAGACATTATGTTACAAGGAATGGTGTATATAGGCGTGGCTTAAAAAACAAGGTCATTATAAACAGAGCTTTCTTGTTTGGTTTGAAATTGGTTGAAAATGAGAAATTTGCAGTGTCAAACATTTGTTTTTCATTAAAATGTGTAATTGTGTTATTTTATCTTGTATTTGAAGAAAACACTTCTATATATTTTATTTAATACAGTCTGCAGTTGAAAATTTTAATTTGTTTTCATTTGCACGTTTTTGTATTAGGAAAAGACATACTATTGTAACTTGTGTATAAGAAACTTTTATATAATAATTTTGTTTGGAGTAAAATACTATAATTTTTTTTCCATCTTGTGCTTTATTTATAAATTTTTACATACAGTAAAACCTTATCTACACTTCAAGGATTAAAGTTATAAAAGTATACAGAATTTGAAAAGGGTAAATTTATATTTGTACTGAGGCAAATTTATATTTCTGAAGAACAATGAAAGTGAGAGAAATTCACTTTATATTGAGGTTATCCTTACAACCATAAAGTCATATTTAAATTAAATGAAACCTATAATATTGATATATCCAATTAAAGTGAGAGAAATTTACTTTATTTTGAAGTTATCCTTGCAACCATAAAGTCATATCCAAATTAAGTAAAACCTATAATATTGATATATCCAGGGGTGTATATTTTGTAAACCCATGGGGGGGGGATGATTTTTGCAGCCACTTATGTGGACTGTTCAATTTGCAAATTGGTAATCTCTGATTATGTGAACATGCAGTCAGAGTAATTTTGTTGCCACAATACTTGGATATACACTTAGGCCTACTGACTGATATTTACGAAGTTATGAACTGTAACTTAGATCGAAAATATTAGAAGCAAGCCTATATTAAAGATGTACAGTTTTCAGCAGTTAAAGCAATTTAGGCTTGTTCTGTGTGTGTGCGTGTGTATATGAATAGAATTTCAGAGAAATATATATGCAAAAACGGCTCCTTTGGGTTGAGAAAATATTTTACATAGAAGAGCGAACAACGTTTTAACCTTCAGCCATCATCAGGTTCACAAAGAAAGAAAGAGGTAACTGACCAGAAGCTGATCATGTGTTTGGAAGGGGTTGTGTAACTGAGTGTCGAATGTAGAGAGCGGTGTTAATGTTTGAATATAGGTATTAAGGCATTCCTTTATATTGGTTTATTTTGAATTTAAGTTGTATAAGTAAAGCTTCTTTAATTTTGCATTTGTTTATGTTTGTTTCTTTATTTAGTATTTGAGTATTTTCTATTGTTATGTTGTGTTTATTTGACTTGCAGTGTTCAAAAATGTGTGAAGGTGACTTTTTATGTTCTTTGAATCTGGTTTCCATTTTTCTACTTCTTTCTTTAATATAGAAGTCGTGGCAGTTATCACATTGTATTTTATAAATAATGTTGGTGTGGTTTGTCAGTATAGTTTTATCATAGGATAGACCTCAGTTTTGTGCCTGGTTTTTGAATAAATTTAGTATTAACTGGAATGTCATATTTTGTTACTAGTTTTTGCCAAATGTTTGTTATTTGTCTACTGATGTTGGGAATATATGGTATGCAGCAGAATTTCAGAGAATATTCATCTGTCATGAACCAGCTAAATTGATAAGTTCTTGTGTTGAATAAGAGGCCTTTTGGTAATGACTTGTGGGAGGCTAAGCTATTTTTACATACACATGAAATGCAATTTGCAAAGAAGAATGTCAGGGAAAAAAAATTAGTTTACACAATTTTGATCACAGGAGCTTAAGCCAAAATAGTAAAAAGTTCACTTTAGATGAAACAAGATTGTTGACTTTTGAAAATTGAATTGAAAAGTATGTTACATGTAGAAAATCTTTTATTTATTTATTTTGGTTTTCACCTGTTGCTTCTGGGTTTATAACGTATTTACTGTCACTTGGATATCAGTGAGTCTTGAATGATTAAAGTAATTGTAGTTAACTGGTTCATGGTATCTTTTTAAGAAACCATTGTGTTAAAGTTAATTGAACTTTGAATCTTACTTCCATACAATTATCAAGTATAAACCAGTTAACTGTTTTTTAGTGATATATCCCCCAACCTACATGCACATGTAGGTGTTGTTGAATTTCCTTAGCTAACTTATAGTAGACTTCAGACTTGTATCTACTCTTGTTTCATGTACATTGGGCTGTTACAAGTTTGTTTAAGTTATATTTGTATGTATAGTGGCTTTCATATACAACTGTGGTAGGAAAATTGTTTAGTGTAGGATTCTTGAAGTAACTTGTTTGGAAGGTATTAGATGTCTTTCAATGACACACAAGATACTGACACTACCATGAGCATAGTAGTGTTTGTTTGTCTATAATAAGTGTATATGCAGAATCTGACTCATGATGAAATTCTTTATAGATGTAGTTTGAGAACAATGACCTTTAGTGTATCAACTGGAAAATACGCCCTAGGGTTGTGCAGTGCTTTATGGTTCTTGGTAAGTTCAATAGTACGTTGTTTATATATGTAAACAATGTACTATTGAACTATAAATGAACAATAAAGCACACACACACACACACACACACACACACACACACACACACACACACACACACACACACACACACACACACGTATATTAATTGAAAGTTGTGCTTATTTCTAACAGTAATGATTTATTTTAGTTGCTACTGATCTTAAAAGGTATTGTTTTGTCTAATTAGGTTATATAACTAAATATGTGAAATCCATATATTTTTAATTTTTAAATGGGATATTGTGAAGCATTGAAACTTTTTGTTCTCAACTTGTATATAAAGATCTCTGAGGTGTTTGATATTTTGTATAAAACTTTTATTTTCATTTAAGCTAGGTAAATACTCATTAAACTGATTAGTACTTTTTCAGAAATTATTTTGAGACTGCTTCTACGAGACAGTTTTTGTGAGTTAATGAGTGATTTGGCTCAATGGTCTGAGTGATAAGTGTTTCACCATCAAACACAAGTTTATAAAGAAGTTTTTAAGCTTTAATATGTAATATCACTGTATTCAGATTTATTGTGAATAAACAATTTGTACATGATGTAATTATTACATTCACTCTGTTCCTTGTACTTGAATAATAATTTTTTATCCATCTTAATTAATTTCTATGTTTGAAATCTGAGCATTTTCAATACTTGGTGGTTTACATCATATGTTGAGTTAAGTGAAGTACTGCCTAGATGGTGTTTTGGCATTATTATGATTTGAGTAGCTAAATGTAAAATTAATCTTCAGAAGAAAAAATGATTTTCATTTTACTGTTTACTTACTGCATAAAATTATTTTATGTAGATAAGTGCTGAAGTTGTTGGTCTAACACTGATTGTTATTACAACCATATTAAATGTAACATGTTCATATGTCATTACATTATCTATTTGTTGTAAACTTGATAAATTTTTAAAATCTTATAGTAATTGCTTGTTAGTGTTATTTTAGTAAATGCACTTTTTGTTTTACGTTACATGCTTTGTATGCTACTTCACTTTTCTCTGTTCACTGTTGTGTGCCACAAAATATACTACCTGCATTTATTCACATTTTTTTACATCTGCAGATTGCTTAAATTCATTCTTGACTCTCACAACAAACAAAATATAAATTAATTTTATAGCATAACATGTAAATGTTTTCATAGTTGAGATTTAACATTTGTCAGAGGCTTTGTAAGATCAAAACATAACTATAGCCCTTTATTAAACAGATAGCTGAATTATAACAATTCTTACGTTTCTTATTTCAAGAGCTTTTGGTGCAATACCAAAGTAAAATTGACCATGAAATGTGTACGTATTACTTTTAGCATTGTTTATGGCATGTGGGAAAGGTAGATAATTAATTTCATGAGAAAAATATGCTTGACAAATAATTAACATGTAGGAAAAATAACCATGATGTTTTTTTTATTATTGTTGGACATTCTTTCTCAGAAGGTATTACTTAAAATAGTAACTTGTAGGAGGCATTATTTTGAATGATGCACATTGTAAATAATTTCAGCTATTTTTAAAGAGTTTTAATGTGTACATATTACCACTTTATATCTTTAAGTGAAGCTAAAGTGTAATTGAGAAGCTAAAACCTCATACAACATTATTAAAATAGTAATACATTTTACAGAAAATTAAACCACATTTGCTTTATTATATAGATAGATAAGTCTATATTGAGTACCAATTAAAATTACTTATCACACAAACCTTGTGTAATAAATTGCATTTGTAAAGGAACAAAACTCAGTTTTTAGCTGTGGCGTGAATGATAGAACAGTGGCAGTCTAAGTTGGTTTGTGTGTGTGTGTGTGTGTAGTACATTATGTTTAAATATCCAAAAGCAGTTGCAAAGAAATATTCAGAATTCAGCTAAAAAATTCATTAAAAAATAAATAGCTGGATAGAATAGAGAAGATAACGACATGAATTGGTTCTCATTTTGATTTTTCATAACTCTTCTTGTTAACTGTCCAGTTATTCACCATTGTTTAAATATAATTTTTCTTTTTTCTATGGTCAGTATTGGGTTTGATCAACTCAACATGAATGCTAATTTCAATATTAGCAGAAATGTCATTTTAAATATTTAGGTAGTTATTTTTTAAGCTACGTGCAGTATCCAGAAATGTTAATAAACTTGATTGTGAATGACACAGATGCTGATAGTCTGTGAAACTATATATTTCCTAACAACACTGTGATTATCTCTTCTTCTTTTTTTTTTACCTACTGTTTCTAAAAATGAAAGATCTAGAAAAAATAAAACTTTAGGGTTGATAGTGGAATCTCCAGGAAATTATCATTATTTTCCTGAAAAATAATTCTGTACTGCTTTAACATTTTCAGTCCTTTGTTTGTTTGTTTGTACATGGTTTTATTATAATTGCAGCATTAACATCAAAAAATGAAAGAAAGTGATATGGAAAAAGACTTAGATGATAACAGTATTAAGGATGATGGTGTCAGTACCACAAGCAGTGATTCCAAAGACCAGGCAAGTGATAAGAAAATTAAAGACTTAGCAGAAAAGAAGAAAATCAAAAAAGAAAGTAAAATCCAGAAAGAAGCTAAAGCAGGACTAAAAATGAAGCAAGTTAAAAAAGGTGGTCTAAATGAGATGAATATCTCTTCTTTTTATGTATGAAAAATATTTTGCATGATACTATTTCTCTTTTTGACCAATACCATTTAAGTCAGAATACAAATACATATAAGGAAATGTTTAAAATGTTCAAAATTTAGCATTAAGATAAAAACCCAAATGTTTAATATGGCCTTAAGTTGTGTTGTGTGTATGTTTTACTTGCAAATAGGTTCATGGGAATTCATTATTACGTGTCTATCGGTGTTAGTTGTTTGAAGTTTATAAATATTAATTGATGTCATAAAAAAAAATAGTCCATTGTAATGCCAGTTACTGCATAAAACACTGTTAGTAAATGTTTGTGATTTTTTTTTTTTTAACTTACTTGCTAACTAAATATCAAGTTCAAATACCTGAACATTAAATATTTTGGTTGTTTTCAAGGTAATAAGGGATACTTCAGATAATTGTACAATGTTAATGGGAATTTTATGTTTGAATTACATTCTTAAGATGTCTTTTTGTTCATTAATATATTGAATGATGGAAGCATTTTCATGCTATAATAAAGTATAGACACTTTTACTTGATTAATACTATGTTTAAGAGGGGAGAGGACTTTTATATACTTTAAGAATTAGTTAAGTTATCAGTTTATAGTTAGATATTTTTAATTTAAGAAAAGTTTGTATTGTAAAGTGTAAAGTATTTTGTTCCTTTTCACTATCATTTTTGTTGCATGCATGTGTGTGTGTATATATAACAAAAATAAACATTTTTATAACATAAAAGAGAAGTGTTAGGATTTGAAGAATGAAAAATTAGAGCATATTATATCTATATATTTTCCAATGTTAACAAATATACAGTTTAAAGTAATTCAGAAAATTTGGCAAAATATGCACAGGAACATTTTTTTGCTAATTTTCTAATTCAGTAGTAGATGTCACAGTCTGTTAAATACTGTAAGGATAAGAGTTTGTTGCTATACACAACTTTACTTGACTGTTGCTATGAAACAAGTGAACATGCACTTGTTTCAGAGTCTGAAAAATTTTACACTCTCAGGGGTCAAGGTTAGCTGACCTTGAAGATGGATCCAATACTTTAGTTTTTTTTTATTCAATAATTTATCTTAAAACGTGGCCAGTAGAATAGAGAGGGAAACAACTTTACATTTATCAGTTAAAGCATTGTAAGATAAATGTTTCGGGGACTAGTCATTATACTGTATCTAAAAAAACAGAATAAGATTTTAACAATGTTTGTCAATGTGTACTTTTCGTAATGTGCAGGATATCATGAAATATGTATTATGTTAGCCTGTCAAGAATAAAACATTTTAATTTTTATGTGAAGATGTACATGTAATGCATATACTGGTTTGATTCTGTATCTGAACATGTAAAGAAAACTAAAAATAATGAGAAACACCAGATGAGTTTGTTTGTTTGATATGATATCATATATAGAAATATTTGCCTTTTTTGTTCCCTGTTGGTACTAAGTATATACATGCATTACTCATTTTATTATTTCATCATTTTTCCTTTCTTCTGGGTTATGTTTTGAATTTAGTTGTGTTCTTTGTTTTGCATCAGTTACCCTGTTAAGCATTAAAAGAACTGTAGCACACAGAGTTGAGTCATGGAATTATTTTTTTTAGGATTTCAAGCATGAAGTGTGCACTAATTTAATACAGTGGCCATTTATCTTGGATAAAAATAAAATAGCCTTGACAGTAATTTAGCATAGCTGGATGTAATAGCAAATACAGCTTCATGATTCCACTGTAGTTTTGAGAGAATATGAAGTTAAACCATTGGATATTATGTAATTATTACTACTTATGTGCACACAGATAATATTAATTAACACTGTTCCTTGGAATACTTGAGAAGTAAATGTTGAGATTAGAAATAACACACCATCATGCTCCAAGTTGAACAAAATACTTGACTGACTAATGAATGAATATTTGTTGAAAATTCTTATTAATGCCATAAGTGTAGCTTCCAGTTTGGCCACCAATTCTTATTTTGTTTCTTTAAGTCTCTTGCCCAATACCTTTTTAGCCACACTTTTTCTTCACACCTGAGGTGTTTCTGATCAGGTTTCATAATTTTTTGTTGATACATACCTACAATCCACAGCAAGTAAGGAAATGATATTTAATAATAACCAACATTAGCTTTCAGATCACAGCTATGCTAATCAGAATAAATCTGTACTTTACAGAAACAACAAACTAAAATATATGGTGGTAGTTTTATGCCTAAAACAATGTTAACTTTCTGTATAGTAATGTCATGGAATCTAGATTAACAGTTTTTGTCATTGCCTCCACGTACTCAGTACAGCTATATCAAGCGTTGTTATTTATGCAAATTATTTAAGCTAATACTATGTGATGCTGAATGCTCTTTAAGTAGAAGATTTTCATAAAATTTAGCAAATTTGCATTTAAAAGTTGGCAATCAATAATAACTATCCATTCAGATAATTTTTGAAAACTTGAGCTAGAAACTGCTAATCTAGTTTTCTTGTTCTGGCTAATATATTTGTCTGCACATACTTTAACTCTATAGTTTTGCTGTTCTAAATCAGATTTTTTTTTCAACTTGAATGACAAAAAATTAATAATAGCCAGCTTTCACTAATACATGAAACTGCAGTAAAAATTTTGTGTCCATAGCACACGAGTTTTTGCACAGATGAACATAAAAATTTCTTTAATCTTGCACACATGATTTATATTTACACCAAATTTGGTACCTAAATGTATTTTGAAAGGATCTATCAGTGTACCAAATTAAAAAAAAACATGAAAGTCAAGTATGTATCTCAAATAGTTTCAATGCTTTTGTTGTGAAGTGAAAAAGGAATTAACTCAAAATTGGAGATATCTTGTGTATTTCGTAATGGACTACCTTGAAATTTTTGTGTTATGGCTTTGAGTTATGGGAGCTAAGAGAGGTACAACACAGTTCAGCACTTCATGAATAATTATGAAACTTGTGCAAAATAAAATAATCAAAATGTGTGTTTGTGAGAGGACTTTTTTTCAGATTATGTTGTAAAATACGGGTTTTGTAATTTTTTGACAGTTGATTATTTAAGAAAAGGAGACAGAATCCAGTTTCACATCTGCAGGGTGTAAGTGGCAATGATGAAAGTGGTGTGGCTTTTATTTAGGAGTATAATGCTGTCATAAGAAAGAAAGAACAGAAATAATTCTCTCCCTTCAAGTTTAATAGATTCATAGAAGAAGCTTTCCTTACAGCAAAAAGGAAACAGTAATAACACAAAAGTAACTAACCACATCAGAATTATATAATTATGCTATTATACTATTGTGCCTGCAATAAAAGGATAATATATTTTAAATAAACCAGTTTTAATACATAACATGTATTTTGTATATCAGAAAGCACATAAGGTGCCAGACTACTGCAGTCTTAACTTCAACATCGTTGAGCAGCCTCTAAATATGGTCCAAAATAGATAGTTTGACATTTGTGTTTTTATTCATTGAAAGAAAATTATGGAGTGAGAGCTATATATTTTTTTACCAAAATTTTACTTGCAAATGTAGACAAACCTAAAGTATCACTTTGAATATGATAAACAGTGTCAAATTTATTCATTTGAAATCTTGCATTTGTTTTGTTAGAGAGAAAATAAAAAAAAATATTATTGTTGTAATATGTCTCTTGTTATATTGTGAATGCTTATAACTTATTTTGTGATTAACCTAAACTATGATTTTTGTTTTTCTATATCATTTCTTGTTGCAAAACCATTACTAAAAATGTAGAAATTTAGTAGTTTAAGGTTAAATAAGGGCTGTTATACAAGGCAGTGTAAGACTAAGAAACATTCTGTTTTTGATAAAAATTTATCTAAAGAATAAATTAACATACAAGTAAAACAATTCAAAATTATTTTCATTTAACTAAATTTTTGTTTCCTTTTCTGTTTGTAAAGTTTTAAAATTTTGAGGGAATGTGTGATTACATCTCGGACAGCACAATTCTGTAAGAATGAAGAGAATTTTACAAGACTGAAGATAGAAAAAAATGAAAATTGTTCAGAATATTCTGCATTTAAGAACAAATAATATCTTTAAATACTTTTGTTTTAATGACCGAAAGGAGACAAAGTGTATTTGTTTAACTTCATAGATTGTTGCATCTATTCTTTCTAGAAAAGACTGATATCTCTAAGTTTCAAGGGGATGGAATCCAATTTAAAGCCAAGTTGATTGGTCAGGAGGATGTGAACGAGGCACGAGGTGATAAGATGTGTCAGGAATCTCTTCAGCGGCTCAAGGTTGTGGAACATCATCTACATATAAATGCAGGGTGTTTGTCCTGGTTTAATGTGTGCTTTTTAGGCAAAAGCACACCAATAGTGTAATATATGTTTTACATCTTTCAGTTTTAATGGTTTAAAAATATTTTAAATTATGATAAATACTTTATTTGAGATGTCCATTTAGATGTTTTTTGTAGGGCTCTTTTGATTGCCCAGTTTTTAAATTTTGGGACTTAAATTATCTCAATTCGACTTAGGTCTGTATATACAAACTAGAAGTTAATATGAACATTTGTGTAGTTACAAACTGTGTACTTGGTTTTTGAGTTGTTGATGAACTTAGTTTCTGTTAATTTTAATTCATTTTAGGCCATTGTTCGAAGCTCTGGTGAACACAAACATCGAATAATCCTGAATGTTTCTCTTGAAGGAATTAGAATCAAAGATGAAAAAACAAATGTTAGTAATTAAAAAGAAAAATTGCAGTGATAAGCATTTCTTTTTATTCAAAACAAAATTAATTTGTCAAATTATTTGTTACAAAATAGATGCCCATAGTCCTTTCTTTAGGTTTTTTCT
Source organism: Carcinoscorpius rotundicauda (assembly GCA_011833715.1). Lineage (NCBI taxonomy): Eukaryota > Metazoa > Arthropoda > Merostomata > Xiphosura > Limulidae > Carcinoscorpius > Carcinoscorpius rotundicauda. The sequence continues at coordinate 49,640,198 of CM022399.1, read as the reverse complement.
TAAAATTCTTTGTTTGAAGCCTTTGAGTTTCAACTTATTGATTTTTTGTCACTCATTACTTGCCTATGTACTTGTTATTAGTGAGTCATTTTCTAGTCTTTGGTATTTGACCACCTGAAATTCAATGTTAAGTCTTTTCTATTTGTTATTATACATCTTATTATTATCTTTTTTTTCCTCCTTGTTAAACTTTCACTGTTATCATTGGTTTCTGTCCATTAAATACAAATTGATCTTGAATTATTTTTAACTAAATGGAGGTTTGAGTGTTACAAGATATGCATTGTACTGTTGCATTTGTATTAGTGAAATTTTTGGAGTGAAGCATTATTTCTTAACTCATATTTTTGACAAAGCACTTACAGAAATTACTCAAATGATTGGGTGTAAAATAATTTGTTCTAAGTTAATTACATAAATTTACTGCAAGTATTAATAGAAATAAGATTAAGTTTTCAAAACAAAATGATATATTTTCATCTTCTAAAACTGTCAAGTCACATCTGTGTTAAATTTACTTGCTGAAGTAGTTTGTGGCTCTAGTTTCTGCTTGTTATTGACAAATCTGCAGTAACTGATATATATCAACAGGGTTTCCAGAGTTATGTAAAAATAAAAGATTTGTTTTAATGTATACTCCAAATAAGATTTTATGTATAATTATGTAGTCATATACTCAGTTTTATCTCATGATATCAGCATTTTTCTAATTTATATTCAGCAATATTTTTTTCATGGTTTTGTTTTGAGTTTACAGTAAAATCTTTTTTACTACTCCTGATATACTGTAAATTAACTCTATGTTTTAAGACATATATTTACTTTCAATTTTTTGATGTTAAGATCATGTGACAAGAACAAAATAAATCTTTATTGTAATTTATTAAAACTAAAACTAATTTTGAATATTATAATTCAATTTAACATCCTGATATTTCAGGAAGAGCTGTATCATCACCCAGTTCATAGAGTTTCTTTTATTTCTCAAGACATCAGTGATGCTCGTGCCTTTGGTTACATTTGTAGTGTTGACAGTGAATATCACAATTTCATTGCCATCAAGACAGAGAAATCGGTATGTTAAACATTTCACAAATAGTGTTACCATTTTGTGTTCAGTTGTATTTTAAAATTGGGCAAAATAAATATAAACAGATGTTTTTCTCTGTGTTAATATTCATATTTGTTTTTCCACTTGTGACATATGTGAGAGAGAAGTATGAAAGAGTTGGGCTCAGTCCTGCTGTTTATGATCAGAAATGAATTATTTCAAGAGGGCATATGTAGAAATATTCCATCTCACTCATGATTATAGAAGAATTAGACTTTAAAAATACTTTAAGTGAATCTTTTACATTGTAAATTTTACTTGAGACTGACTGTTCCACATAATGTTTTAGATAATATTTTTTTATAATTCTAGATCATTTTATACATTTACTATGTTTCTTATATATATAGAGATGGAGTACTTGATATCAAAATGATTTCAGACTTTTATCACATTGTTACAGTTAATATCGTGCCTGGTCATGCTTTATCTGATTACTGTGCATTTTCAAAATATCCATGCATTGCAGTTTTTATTGCAAAAAGCTTTGTAGTAAGACTTCCATAGCTGAAGTACACCTTTCCTTCATCCAACATTTCCATAATCTATATAGTGCTCAAGGATAACATTTTCACAGCACTTATTTCAACAGTCCAATTGCAAAAAAGTCCATAATTTCTGTTTGCCTGATATATCTTATGGAATAGCATGAAGACCTATTTCATTTTCCCTTAAAAGGTATGCGACTCTTGATCAGATATGTTTTGAAAGCTACTTGTATAGATGTGATATATTATGCTTCTCCAAACAGATATCTTCTTGTGTATGTTGTTTACTGTTGTCTGGATCACATGGGCAGTCTTTTCTACTGATTTTTGTGTTTTTAGATTCTCATTTGTTACAAGCCCTCTACAATGACAGGAGTATAACTTCTCACAGGTCACTTTCTGGGTACTCAAATTTATTTATATTCCTTTATTTTACAATACAAGTAATTACGAGATTCTCCATTTTGGAAATTTAAAATCCCCAGTCTGAACACATCTTTATGATCTGAGTCTAAGTATGAAAAGTTTGCATCAAAAAAGACTGTAACATATTTTCTAACTAGCAATCAGTTTTTGATGATATCATACTTAAATGTCAATAGTTTTGGTACATGCTGTTCCATCACAACTTTATATTGGCTGTGGTTGTTTTGTGACTGACTAATTTTTATATTCACAATCATTTTAATGTTACATACTGAGCTGTTAATATCAAAATTTATAAAATATATATGTACTTTTCCAGTAAGTACAGGTATTCAATGTTTTGTCAAATCAAATTGTTGAAAAATATTCCCATTTACTCATAAAACAATAGGGGAATGCTGTGAGAAATGAAGTTGCTTGTACATAGTATAATGTATTGTTTGAATACATACAATTTATCTTATAATAGACTTAAATGTTTTGTGAAGGATCTGGAAAATAATTTATTTCTATGCTCTGTGACTACTTTTTAAAATCAGGCTTCTCAGGTTGTGATTGCATTACGAGATTTGTTTCAAGTGATCCTGGAGACAAAACAGAAAGAGATGGAAAAAGCTAAACAGGAGCAACAAGATAAACAACAATCAGAGGAAGAGGTAACTTTTTAGGTTTCCAGAAAAATTTAATGAATGTAAAATATAAACCAGGTGATGGAAATATGGTGATGCCATTTATGTTTATATTTACAGTAGCATTTATGTGTAAAGTATATATTTATAGGTCAGGTAGAGAAATTTGTTGAGAAATGTGTCCATTAAGTGATGTAGAAGGAAATATGTTTTGATTTTGATGGAAATATAAAGTGCAAAGACAGAAAGGAAATTATAATCAGAAACAAAAAGATTAGTTAAACCTCTAAGGTACTAGTAATTAAAATTTTTTTTCCAGAATAAATTAATTAAATGGCAACATTCTCTATTATTAGGTTTGTTTTGCTTGAAAAATTTCTTAACAGTGAAAGTGACAAAATTTCTATTTTTATTCTTTAAAAAATTGTTTTGCTTTGATTATGATTATTTGATGAATTTCATTTCATGTGCTTTTATTCAGAATGTTGGTAGTATTGCTGATAATTCCCTTAATGGAGTAGATGAATGTGATATTCCTTGCAGTGCTAAAGAGGAAAACATTTATTCTGTAAGTACGTACTAGTACTTTTAACTAACTGGTACGTCTGTGTATAACCAGTCATTCTTTTCAACTTTTCTTTAAATGCTATCACGATGGGTGCCTGTATGTTACACATATGATAACCACCATATAATTATGGTAGTATATGTTCTAGAACTCTGACATTTTTACAAAATTTGGCATCCTCTCAATAAATATTAAAATACTTTCAAACAAAAAATAATTTTGATTAAATCATTTTTATTAAAATTTGTCTATAATTATATGGTGTAAAACTGTTAAGTGCTCTAGAGTGCAAAGTAATTTTTATCTTAAGATTAAATATACTTTTCTTCAACTGAAAATTTTCGATTTAATCTTGGTGTTCCTGAAACCTCTTAAATAAACATCAGATGCATTTTTTTTTCCAGAAAAGGTTCTTCTTTGTCTGTTATTTTCTCTACAGTAACTATTATAAAGTTGATCAATTTGATTGGCTTCATAATCATCAATAAAGAAATTGAAACAAATTTTATATTATCTCTCTTTCTTACTGGAATGACTAAATTGTAACAGAAAACCATAATTGTTTATCCTAAGTAGCTTGAAGCTTATGCCAATACAAATATATTTATTTCATGTTGTTTATTTTAACCATATCTAACTAATTATTTTGTCACCCAAGTTTTAAATTACTTAATGTGTAGCTCAACCTACCCTATTGAATTATGTAAAGCACAGCTTCCTAGCTTTCCAATAACAGCTCTTAAAAATGTAGGTCCCCTCGGTGTGGATTCCTGTACGTGGTGAGGGGTCCTTCCAGGGAAGGTTCTGTTCTGTCTGGTTACCTTCTTTAGGGTCTAAACATCCACCCACGTGTTTGCCATGGGTGGCAACCCGTGAAGGGGATGAGAGGATCCTGGTGGTTGAGGGGTCCATCCCTAACATACCACTTTGGCCTTGAATTCCTGTAGACGGGCAGCCTTTGGGTGGCCCTCAGTGGGTCAATTGGCTGGTCCACTTGGGCTAGAGTCAACCAAGTACCAGTATTGGAAGTTCTCAATGGGTGTTGTGGACATTGTGCCTGATGCTGGTGTTTGGGTATAGTGTTCACGAAACCCTGGTGTTGCTGCATTGTCCATGCATGACTTTGTAGTGTGTCCCCATTGTAGGGTTCCATGGTGGGTGGGGTCAGTGGGTACCGAAATTTTTCCTTTTTTCTGTGGATCCTCCAAAAAATTTAAATAAAATTGTAAAAAACAGCGACCATGTCTTGAATACTCTGAACAGCAATCTTCAACATCAGTAACACACGTACCTTATTTTCTTATGTTACAATCTCTTTCGGAAAAACCTTTAGGGTAAATGTCCCCTTTTTTTTATTCATAAGGGACTAGAGGGACTTGCTTGCTCTTTAAAATCAGTAAAAAAGCTTCGATCTGGTGACATATTGGTTGAAACATCCACATCCCAACACAGTGAACTCCTCTTGAATTCAAAGGCAATTGGGGATATACCTATTGAGGTTACATTCCATGCTACTTTGAATTCTTCATGAGGAGTTATTGTTGAAAGGGATTTGAAGAACATTCCCAAGTCAGAGACTCTTGCTGGTCTCTTCACTCAAGGAGTTTCTGCAGTGAGGCACATCTCCACTTGCAAAGATGGAGCTACACTGCCAACAAATACCCTTGTTTTGACATTTACTTCATCACGTGCACCTGCCACCATCAAGGCAGGTTATCTCATTTGCAAGGTTTGGCCATACATTCCAAACTCTCTTCGATGTTTTTAATGTCAGAGATTCGGCCACTCAAAGACATCATGGCATGGTTCCCTGACATGTGCTCATTGTGGAAGCAAGGACCACGATGCCTGTGACTGTGACATGAACCCACATTGCGTAAACTGCAATGGTTCTCACCCCTCTTACTTTCATTTTTACCCAAAATGGTTGGAGGAAAAAGAGGTGCAGCGTTTGAAAACGACACATAACGTTAATTATCCTGAGGCTCGGAAATTGCTGTCCACAACTCCATTTAGGACATATGCTGTTGCACTTCATTCCACAACTACAGTGGGAGTGCAGACAGATCTCTCTGTGCCTCCAAGAGAATCGTTTTCAAAACAAATGAAAAGCCTTTTGACCTCTGTGGTTAAAAAGGTTGATGAATAGACTTCCACACCCATCTCTGTTCCTCCCATACCTTCCAACAAACCTCAAGATCCACATCCTTCAGTTTCAAATACAGGCATTTCTTCTGATACATCTTTTTCTCTCACCACAAGAGACGAAACAATTATTTGTTTGCGTCCTCAGTCACTAGATTCCTCTTCCAATAAGAAAAACCTACCCACTCGACCCATAGCAGGATCCATGGAGGTTGATAGACCTCCTCCGATTAAAGACAGTAATGAAAAAAGACGCGGTCGTAAACCGAAGGGTTCTCCAGCCACTTTACCTACCCGTTCTTAAAAATGGCCACCTTGATACAATGGAACTGTCAAGGTTTACATTCTAATCTGGATGATATCAAAATGCTGATTGCTTCCTACCATCTTGTTTGTCTTTTGTTAGAAGAAACATTTCTCAAATTTGCTGATATAGTCTCCATTCAGCAGTTTTCTCTGTACAGAAATGACAGGTTGTGTGATGGGCGAGTACATGGAGGGGTGGCACTGTTGGTCGATCAGCATGTGCCCACCCTGTCTTTGTCACTCAGCACACCCTTGGAGGCTGTAGCCATCTGTGTTTCCTTGGGTCATACCATCACTGTTTGTTCTCTGTACCTTTCCCCTGGAGAGACATAATCAATCAGACCTTGATGCTCTCGTTGAACAGTTGCTGTCTTCCTTTCTAATCCTGGGGGATTTTAATGGACATCATCCCATCTGGGGAAGTGCTATTATTGATGGGAGGGGTCGATCTGTAGAGTGGATGCTCTCTGATCACAATCTTTCTCTTTTCAATATTGGTTCTTCCACTTACTTTCATGCACCTAGTCAATCCTTTACTGCTATTGATCTCTCAGTTTGCTCCCCTTCATTATTCTCCCATTTTTCATGGAGGGTTGACAGTAATCCACTAGGCAGTGATCATTTTCCGATCCTTTTGAGAGAGACTGGCAGTGGTCGATGCCACCCTACCCACGTGCCACAGTGGAAGCTAAATCAGGCAGACTGGTCAACTTTCACTGCTCTCCCAGAACTTGATCCTGCCATCGTAAATCAGCCATCAATAGACGACTGTGTAGCAACGGTAACTGACTGTATTATACAAGCAGCTGCTCAGCGTATTCCTAAAACCTTAACATGTTTTCCACGATATCCTCGTCAGTGGTGGAATCCTGCTTGCCACTTAGCATGGAAAGTTCAAAAATGGGCCTGGGATACTTTTCGTAGATATCCCACACTTTCAAACCGTGTTGCTTTCCAACGGGTCTGTGCACATGCTTGGTGGGTAAGACGTCAAAGCCAGAAGGAATTTTGGATTAAGTTCACAACTAGCATATCTTCTACCACCAGTTCCAAGATCATATGGGACAAGATTCGAAAGGTTAATGGGCACTACAATTTTGTTCCCCCTCTCAATCTTACTCTCTGATGGCCAGGAGGTGACTGATGTCCGGAGCATCGCTAACACTCTAGGTGAAAGCTTTTGCCGGGTATCTAGCACTTGTGCTTGTTCCTCCACCTTCCTGGCCATCAAGACTCGGACAGAGCGATCACCTCTTTCCTTTCGAACTGACTGTTTCTTTGACTATAATTGTCCCTTTACCCTTGTGGAACTAAAAATAGCTCTACATTGGTCTGCCAGTACGTCTGTTGGACCTGATGATATTCTTGTTTGGTTCCTTGAATCAAACAACTTCCTCTCGCCCACCCAGTGTGGGTTCCGTCGACAGCACTCTACCACAGACCACCTAATTTATCTTGAAACATCTATCAGAGGAGCCTTTCTCAACTGCCAACATCTTGTATCAATATTCTATGACATAGAGAAGGCTTACGACACAACATGGAGGTGTGGCGTTTTGCGAGACCTCCATACATATGGGTTACGTGGCCATCTACCCATGTTTATTAAAAAATTTTTAATGGACAGGAGATTCCAAGTTCGTGTGGGTTCGACACTTTCCTGTTCTTTTGTACAGGAACTTGGAGTCCCTCAAGGCTGTGTATTGAGTGTCACACTCTTGAGTATAAAGATAAATGCCATCACTGAACAACTCCCTCTCACTGTTGCGAATGGGCTGTATGTCGACGACTTTCACATCTCATGTCAGTCGTCAAACATGAGATATATTGAGCGGCAACTACAAACTGCCCTCAATCGTGTACGGAAGTGGACTCTGATGAACAGCTTTAATTTCTCTCTCTAAAACCGTATGCATGAACTTTTGCCGTTGACGGGGTATTCACCCTGATCCTGAACTTCATATCGGTGAAGTTTTGCTGCCAGTAGTCCTGGAGACCAAGTTCTTGAGGCTTATCTTTGATCATAAACTGACCTTTATACCACCCTTAAAGCAACTTTGGGTCAAATGCACAAGAGCACTGAACATCCTCCATGTCCTCTCTTCTACCAGTTGGGGGGCAGATCGCTGTTCAGTGTTAAAGGTATATTGTGCTCTTATTCGATTGAAACTCGACTATGGATCAATGGTCTTTGGCTCTGCCAGACCCTTGGCCTTAAAGATGCTGGACCACATTCATCACCAAGGACTTCGACTCTGCACTGGGGCTTTCCGTACCTCTCCAGTTCAAAGCTTATACGTTGAATCTCATGAACCTTCTCTACACCTTCACCGTTTGCAACTATCTTTACAGTATACCTCGAAACTTCATTCCTTACCAAAGCATCCCACCTGGGAATGTGTTTTCCTTTTTCGGTGGGCAGTACTTTTTCAGAACAGACGATCTGTCATTTCTCCGTTTGGCCTTCGCATCCGGGTGCAATTCGATGAATTGGGTCTGTTTTTATATAACATTGCAGATTCCACAGGTTGGCCCATCCTACCTAGGCTTATTACAGCCCCCAAATGTGACCTTTCTTTCAGTCACCTAAAAAAGGCAGATACTCCAGATTGGAAGTACCATCTTTTATTCAATGAATATCTTTCAAATAATCATTCAGTTCCCATTTATACAGATGGTTCCAAATCAGGTAATTCAGTGGGCTCTGCTATGGTTTGCTATGGGTCAGTAGTTGCACGCAGAATCCTGTCTACAGCTTCTGTGTTCACTGCTGAATTGTATGCCATATCTCTTGCCCTGGATCATATTGCAGCTGAGCAGTACTCCAACTGCACTATTTATACTGATTCGCTTAGTTCTATACTTGCCTTGGAATCGCTACATGTTAGCTCGCATCCTATTCTCGCTGATATTTGAAACCGACTGGCCCATTTCTCATTAACAGCTACTTCAATCCAGTTTTTCTGGATACCAGGCCATGTTGGTATTCGTGGGAACGAGCTTGCAGACATGGCAGCTAAATATGTCTGCTCCAGCACCATCACCCCCTATGCCTATTCCGTACATGGACTATGGTGTTGTCTTCAAGGCTCAGCTCCGTGCCAGCTGGAGTGAGCAATGCTACAACAAACTTTTTCAAATCAAACCCAAAATTGGACTTTGGCCATCTAGCTTCCGTAAAGTTCGGAAGGAGGAAGTTGTTCTCACTAGGCTGCGCATTGGTCACAGTTTTTTAGCTTATCATTTTCTTTTATCTGGAACTGATGCACCAATGTGTAGTTTGTGTAACACTCAAATCACTATCAGCTACGTTTTACTTTCTTGCCATCATTACAATTCTCAACGACGGCAATATTTTAAACATATATTTTTTTTCCAGGGTCAGTCTCTAACATTGGACAGAGTTATTGGTGATGGTGATAATGGTGATGGTCCACCTTGATAATATTTTTAATTTTTTAATGGCCATTAATCTTTTTAATCTCATTTAAGTGTTTGATATTTATTCATTACACCTTTTTAATTGTGGTTCATTTTTTACAGTTTTAATCTCTCTCATTTAATTTGACATTGGACAATGGCCATATCATTAAATAACTCAACACCAGGACTGGAAAGGCCAACTTCAGGTGACTAATGCTACTGTTTGAACTACTCGTTAGTCGTCCTGGCGAGTTGTTATTATACTTTTGCTTCATATCATTTCAAACTTTTACTACTTTACGAGTCAATATGGCCAGTACTAAAAAGTAATCTGGAACCAGGACTGGAAAGACCAACTTCAGGTGATTGACAGTGGTTCTTGAACTTACCTGTTATTCTTCCTGGTGGGTTATGATCATTACCATTTTGCTAGAGTAAATACTTTACAACTTTGAAGACTGGATGTCACCATTGTTTTTTACACCATTTTCTGTTTTAATTGTTGTTTTGCTTTTACCTTCATTTGCTTTTACAAATTTTACTTCATTTACTTGACTTTTATCTTTTTACTGGACATTCGGCTACTCATTGTTGTGATTTTGCTATGTGTCTTTTAAAACTTCTATTCTTTTACATTTTGATACTGGTTGCTATGACACATAACCAGGACTGGAAAGACCAACTTCAGGTGACTGACGGTGGGTCTTGAACTTACTTGCGAGTCTTCCTGGCAGGTTATGATCATTACTTTTATTTGTTGGAGTAAATACCTTACAACTTCTTGTACTCTGCCGTCTATCTTAACATTATCAACATTGGTTTTATACTTTTTTGTTTTACCTTCATTTCCATTTTTGTCGTTTACTACATTTATTTTATTTTTACATTTTTATCGGATGTCTGGTGCAGATAGCCTCGCTGCCTTGTGCCGTAAAACACTAAATCAATCAATCAGTGTAGTTAAGCTTGTTAATTTGGTTCCCATGGGAATAAAATTTTGACTGTAAAGGAATTAAAGAATTCTCTGTACAGAAAAAAATGTAATATTATACACCATTTGATACATTAAAACTTGGTTTTATATCAGTTATAAATATAGTATTAAACATCAGATAGAACTGTTAGTGATTGGTGAAAGAATGTGATAAGTGTGTGTGGTGGGAAGGATCTTTGACTATTTTATAACCAAAGAAAACTGAATGCCTTAAAATTGGTTTTTATGATAAATTACTATACTACAATGAGTAATGTATTTTGAATTCTTTAGTTCTCTGGGAGATAGCAACTAAATTATAGAAATGGGAAGACAGTTAAAAACTGTAAGTTTTCATACTAGGGGAGAATGAGGATTTTTTAAAAATATTTCTTTATAGATTTAAGTACTTAAAACTTAAATCGTCTTAAAATTTGATATACTAACAATGTTTTGATGCAAAGTTTATTTGTGTGCAGTAAGAGTCAAGTAGTTTAATTAAATGTTGAATTAGCTTTGTGAAACATTGTGGAATGTGGACTTTGACTTAAATGATGTGGAAGGATAAAATGAACTTTTTTTCAAACCTTTATTTATGATTTTTAATAATATACTTGAATCAAAGTTCATTTTCTTTTGGTTAGTGTTGTATTTTCTGAGTAGCTTGAGATTTGTATTTTTCCTTTGAATATTCTTCTTGGAACATAAAGTGTCAGTTTAAATGTGTACATACATTATCAAATTTATTTACTCAAAGGGCAATCCAAACTTTTCAAGCTTTTCAGATGAAAATATTATGATAACCAGTGTTTTGTTGTTATTGGTCAACTCTGTGAATGGATTGGGTTTAAAGTGTAAATCATGACATTTTACAATGTTATATTTTCAATGTAGTTTATAATTTGTATGTTATTAGAATACAAGTTTTAATTTTAAAAGGAAATATTTGAATACATTTTCAAATTTATTTTTGACCTATAACACTTGTTTACTCCAAATTGAGTATATTTTAATTTCTTAATAACCCTGTGCTACATCTTGAGTTTAACATAAATTACACATTTATGGCATACGTGTTACTAAAGCAGTGTCTAATTTTATAACATCCAATCTACTTTATTTATGGAGATGTAAAACAAAGTTAAACCCATTTGCCATGCACTTCTGTTATACTGCCTCTTTTGCAAATGCCAATAATTCCCTTGAAAATTTACTGTTATATCATTTATAATTGAGAGAAAGATGAAGTTTTAGTTTACCAAATGGTGTATAATTCTACTTTGTTCTCATGACCTTTTTTTCAGTTATTTCACCTACAAGTTCAAAGTTGCTGTCATTAAGTTTAGGACAATCAATTAATGGAATTAGTTTAAGACATTATACTTTAGTTTGAGAGTTATATAAGTTATACTTTTTATGTATTATTAGTTTGTATTCATAAAATCACATTTGAAATAAATAAAAATTGTACAACGTACTTGTACCATCACTACAAAAGTATGCTTAAGTTTCATCAGTGGGCCAACAGGAGGAGGAGGAGAAGAAAAAAAAAGTTCAAATGAAAGTTTGAATTTCTTGTTTTTATAGAATATAATGTACATGGGCTAATAAGTAAAGTATACTCTGTATGTTTAAGAGCCAAATACTTAACCATATTATATCCAGTCAAAAACTAAACTAATTGGTAAATGCTTTTTTACCATTTTTCAATTAGTTAAATGCACTGTGCAAAAAATAATTGGATGTTATTTTTACCATTTTTTACAGTGAGATGTACACTGTAAAAGATCATTAAATGTTATTTGATCTTGTTAAAAAAATAACAAAATATAGATAATTAATGAATAATTGGTCATGTATAAAACCACTCAAATCCCATAATGTCTGTTGAATTGTGTTTGTTTTATAACCTTTTGTTGTATTTGATTAACAGGATATCCCACAAACAGCAACACAAGAAACAGTCAAATCAGAAAACTCTTGTATTCAAAAACTAGAAGAAACCAGAGTGAAGGATTCTGTAAATGTTGGTAACTTGCTTGACCTGCAGTTTGAATTGAACTCTCTACAGCTGGTAGGACATTTTTAGACCTTTTGAATTCCTTGCTAACTAATAGTTTAGAAAGTTATTTTTGTAACTTTTGCTACAGTGCATTACAAATAACTATTACATTATTTTTATCTTTGCATTTATTTTACCTGATTCTCAAACACATTTTTATTTATATGTAATACATAACTAATAAAATTCACTCTGAATCACCTATTTTTAAGTATGTTTGGTTCCTTGTGTAATCTCTGTCTATTACATTTTTGGGAACATTTTGTAAGATTATTTTCCACTTGGCTCTTTGCATTCTCATCTCTAAGTGTATCTGATTTGGAATATTTTTCCTCCTTTATAATAAAATGTTTAGTGGTATCAACTTCTTGTTTTGGTGTGTATGCAATAAAACAAAACTATGTAAAGGATGCTGATTTCTTGTTTGCTTTTTAATAAAACCAAGAACAAATTAAGAAGTTTAGCTTTCTCTCAAGAACTAATGTACTTTTTACTATTGAACCTTCAAAGAATCATTAAAAATGTTTTAAAAATTACAAATTAAAAAAAACTTTATGAATACACTAAATATCTGAGATAATAAATTAATTTTCTTCTTATAAAACTACTTTTGTGTATTAGTTGAGCTACTTTAGATAAATGTTAACTTTTTCTCATGAAAAAGTAATTTATTTTTCAGAGATAGTCACTTGAGATAATCAGTAAAAACCATTTTCTAGGAAAAAAGGTTTTATGAATATGTTACTTAAGCTAATGAATAGATGCTATTCTGCTTCAAGCTAGGGAAAATTTTTTTTTATATATTTTAGACATGGCAAGGCACAGCTACTGTTGTTGAATAATGTCAGTGGCAACCCATTGTTCATTTTTATACAAATGCGTGTTGGTGATTGGTTATGATCTGATATGCATATTATGGTGGTTTGTAAAGTAAAGAAACTTTTTCATTTAACAGATAGAACAACAGTATAACATATAGAGAGATCAAGATTAATAGTAAAACATGCCAGGGACTCGTTAGAAATATTTGAACATTTCCATGATGTGAAAAGGCATGTCTGCTATAAGCTGGTTAAACAAACAAGCTCTCGCAAAATGGTTAGTCTCAAAGTGTCATAAATAGGAGTTGGACTCTAACACAATTTAGTTTGAACCACCTGATATGCTTCAGCTCTCTATTAACAGTTTAAAGTGGGACTGAAAATAAATCAGCAATCCACTGGTCATAAAATTGGATTTTTTTTCAGTGGATCAATGATGTGCATTCCTCTATCCAGCTGCTAATTGTTTTGACCAGTGTTTTTTATAAAACTATGTAACTTGAATTTATCATTAAATATAACTTTTAAGAAGGTTGCTATAGGATTTTAAGTTATTTGAACAATGCTTTCAAGTATATTCTTCAAGTAGCTTAAATAATTTTTTGTCTTCAGGGTATTCAACAGATGGATAGCAGTATAGCTGCTACTGCTACAGCTTTTGATTCAACTGGAGACACCCCAGAAAATGATCCTTTCACTTCAGCTTTTGTCCTTACCCCACAAAAGGTGAGAAATTATTTTACTATATACTGTCACTTAAATATTGCAAAATATAAACAGATCTATTTGGATTATTTTTTGTTGCATTCAAAGAGCATTTTTAGCTCCAAATGCATAACCTTTTACTGAAAAATTAATATTTAATATAATTCTAAATCTACTAGAGATATCTTTATGAAAGTTGATTAGCTGTAAGCAAACAGTGAAATATGTTGAAAACAAAAAAAATCAGAATATTTAATAAGGTATGCCTACTAAGGATTTGTTTATGAATTTCATTTGTCTGACTGCATGATGATTTTTATGTTAAGAATAAAAATGTTTTTTCATCTTATTTTCTATATTTTATGTGCATAGCATCTAAAACTTCCTAAATGAATAGCAAAGGCTGTTTTCTCAGTAAAACCTTATACTTTGTTTTGTATTTTCTCTATCCCAATACTAATTGTTGCAAAACCATTTATAGGGATGAAATAAAATGAAAAATACTTTTTTTCTTTGGTTTACCAGAATGACTACAACCAGAAAATTACAATTATTTATTTTAAAAGCTTTGGGCCTGTTACTTTTTCACAACTACTTTCTTTTAATGTTACTGGTTTATTGCTTTTTGAATCATGTCTGACTCATCATCAACAGAAATAAATCACCCTGCAGAAGTGCAAAGAGTTTGAGACACAATTCTGAAACAACTCCACTTCTTCATGCACAACAGCTTTCCAGTTGAGCTTATACAATTTGTCAGAGATTTAGAAGCCATCATCTGTGTAAAAACTCCCACCTAATATCTTGTAAAAACATGTAAACTTGTGTCAGTGCAGAACCTTACACTAATACAAGTGTAACAAGCCTTTGTTCATAACGACTCTTTCTGCATTTGTGCTTTTGTACCCTCATTCTTTGACACAGTAATGAAGAAGAATGCACCAAAAACTGGGGAAGAGGTGAGTAGCTATTGGAAATAGATTTTTAGCTGAGGAAAATGTTAACTTTCTCGATGAATACTCACTTTCACACTCAAATTAGCTGGAATCCCACTTTGAAATGGTGTATGGACTGGTGCAAAAATTACGTAAATGAGTTGCATAAAGTTACCCAAGAAAGCTCGTGTGGTGTGACACTTGATGGTAGAAGCCCCATAGGGACACACCTTTGCAATATCACATCTTGTCTCCCCTAGGGTATACTCTTCACACTTGTAGGGCCCCCTGCTAGTACAGAGGTATGTCTCTCCGGATTTACAACACTAAAATCAGGGGTTTGATATCCCTTGGTGGGCTGAGCAGATAGCTTGATGTGGCTTTGCTATAAGAAAAACACACGCTCACACTTGTACGAAAGTAGAATAGACAAGAAAGGGATGATCATGTTGCAAGAATGGGTGGAATAAGTATGTAGCCATCCTAATACCTCCGCACTAGCTGTCAGGTAATATGTATAGATTAAGAGGTTTCATTGTAATAGTAACAGCAGTCCTAACATAGTCATATAAAAGCTTATGTGGAAACATTTTGCAAATTTATTTAACAGATGTTAGGTTGAGAATATAGGGTCCACTCTGTCTTGATGTTCACAAGTGTTTGATAAATGTATTACATGTCATGTATCATTAAAATGTAATGTAAAGAGGAAAAAGTAATTTATACCTAAATATGACATAGTAGTATAGTAAGAAATACATGAACAATATAAGTAATCTTGATATTAAAGGTGTAATGACTATTCAATATTTGATTATTTAAGGTGCAAGTTAGATAACATACATGTAACCAAAATGCAAAAGAATATCAATACTGAATAAGGATGATAATTTTTTTCCAGAATTAACATCTTTTCCCCATATAAAAATATTTCAGTTCTTAAGTTTCTTGCAGACCTTGCATATAAAGATATTCATTTTTACAATTATATGCAAACCATGAATGTATCTTTTGACAACATTTGTAGATAATTTTTATAGAATTGGATTTTGAAGAATGTCATGCATGCAATCAGGACTTAATATGAATTATTAGCTTAGCAGTAAATTGGCAAAAGTACATTGTAGGACACATTTATTGATTATGAATGGAAAATGCAGCTGTTATGTAAATCCTAGAATATATGCATAACTTATTATTTACATGCTTCTTTTCAGTTGTTTTATTGTTAGTTTATTTTTAGAAAATAAGTATTTTGGGTCATTGTGAATTTGGTGGGTAGAGAGGTATTTAAGAAATTTCAATAGGAGACATCATGATGTCAGTTTTTAAGTGAGATTGGGATAATTGGTAATCATGTTTTAGTATGTTTAGTAATATAATATCCAATGTTTTAATCTTGTCATAATTATGGTTGGTATTCTATATGATCATATAAATCTATTTTTTAATTTGTAAATTTATTTTTATTTATATATCTGTATATCAGTGTTTGTTGTAAAAAAAAAAAAAAAGTACAACACTCGGTTGTATACAAGAACGATAAACTTAATTACTAATTTGTAATTAGAATGAGGTAATCATATAAGCTACTAACCTTCACAATAACTGGTAAGCAATTGATAATTAGACTGAGTTGATCATATGAGTGATATACAATCTCTAGAACTAGCACAAGTACTGGCATTATTTCTTTTCCATTTTGATACTGGCAAGATTGTCATTATTAAATTGCTTTCTTAACTTTTAATAAATATTCTATTATACTTTAAGAATAATCAAAACATTAATATTCAAAATTCTTAATTTTAAAAAGCATGTATTAGAACAGTTACACATGAGGAAAAGAATATAAACAGTTTGAAAATACTGGATTTGGGACTTTTACATGTGATCCAAGTAAACTTCTAATGCAAAGGTGTAACCTTATACAAAGAAAAATTAGGAGAAGTAATAAGAAATAAAAACACCTATAGCTCTCTAAATGATTGTAAAATCGAATTATATCTCACAAATTAAGTTCCAAATTTCAAACAATCTGATATACATCTTCACATTTTTGAGTATCTTACTTGTTTCTTCAGTTCTTTATTCTTTTATTTTCTACCAAACAAGATAAATACAATTTATTTTGAGTTGACTGTTAGTTGTTGATAAAAATCTGATTAACTTATCTAAATAGGAAAAAAATTATTATAAACTACATTTTGATTCTAAATTTATTGACATAGGTTAATAATAAGCTGTTTAATCAAATTCTGAATTTAACTTTCTAAAAGTTTTTGACATCAACACTTTGACTTCTACTTATTCACTTAGAGTTGAGATGTGAATTTTAGAAAAGCATTTCTTTGAAAAAACAAAAACTTTTTCTTCTGGTTCTTTATTGAATTTTTTTTGTTTTTCTAAACTTTGAGAATTAGTCCTTATACCATGGTGTTTATGTTATGCACGTAATCTCTTTATCAATCTTATTTTGCATGTCTAATTCTTAATACTAGGTGGATTTCATAGCTAGCAAGACCAAAGATGATATTGAAACTGCACAGTTGGCCAGTAGAATTTCTTCAACCAGTGATTTGGAAATTCCACCAGCTTTGCCTCCTCGTACTCGCCCAGCTCCCACGAGCTCTGAATCAACTTTGCCTCATATTTCTTTTACAAAGCAGAAAAATGAAGCAGACAGATATGCAGCTTTTTCTCAGATTGATTCCATACCAAGTATATTTGATAATCCTGACATTGTGCAAGTAGATATTCCTTCTAATGAAACATCCAAACTTGACATCTCTTATGCAAAGTCGGATAATGAAAATTCTTCGGCCATTGTCAAACCTCCTCCTAAACCATCCAGATCAATAGATCTGTCTGTTTTTGCAGAGCTTGATCCTCTTGGAAAAGATCGACCTTTTGTTGAAAAGAAGAATTTTTTCCATGAACTTAAGAATCCCCCAAAGAAGGTCCTCAAAGACTTGCTTGGAGATAGCACCGAGGCATCACAAGAAGCAGTTTCAGTTATGCCTGACCCACCGCTCTCAGCAGATCAAGTGAGTAGTCTTTATGGAAGTCCTAGTAACCAGTTCATTGATGCTTCTGGAACAACACCCCCAGGTTTTATGTCCCCAAAAGTTTTGAGTAGTTCTTCTGGTATCTCTAGTCCTTTAAAATTGTGGATGAGTGATTTGTCTCATTCTCCTAAAAAGACACCAAATCCCTTTACCTGTGATTCAGCACCACCTCCTCCACCCCTTCCAAGAATCCCTGCCCGTGCATCTGAACCTAGTTTTAATGTTATCCCTTCTCCTCCTCCTCCAAAACTTCCTCACCGAAACTGTGTCACTCCCACTCCACCACCACCTCCCAGAAATATTCCTCCTCATCCTTTGCAGGACAGCAGTGAAAATCAGTTGTCTGTATATTCTTTAGACAGTTCAGGCCATGAATCTCCCAGCAAACCTAATTCTTCTCCTGTAGCAAGTCCACCAATACCCATTCCTTTTAGAAAACCACCATCTTTTCCTCCTAGTACTTCTCCATTCAGAGCATTTCCTGAAGATGATAGTTTTTATACAACAGAAAGAAAAACTAGTTCACAATTAATTGGATCCACTAACAGCTTTGATTTTGGTATTCATTTGAGGGAAGAATATTCTGTAAGTATCAACCAAGGAAGTTCAGTTACTAGACCAAGACCTTCTGGACAAACCAATGCTTTAGGAAGTTCACCTACTAAATTGAGAAATCCCATACATGAAAATGCATCTGTTTTACCAAAGAATGTAACAAAAAGAAATCCTTTTGTAAAAAGTCAGAGTGTGAGCTTTTGGTCTGATAGTGATGGTTCAGAGGATACAGCAACAAGAAAGGGAGATAGGATTTTTTTACCTGTGTCACTGCCTTCATCTGCAGAATCTTGTGAGTACCAAAAGGGCTCATCTGTTATAGCCAATGGAACATCATTTCAGGGCCAAGAAAAAGATATTTTGTCTGACAATTTTAATGCTTTGCAGGAAAGAGCTGATGTATTAATCTCATCTTTAAAACCATCTCAGCTTCCTATCAGTATGAAT
Source organism: Carcinoscorpius rotundicauda (assembly GCA_011833715.1). Taxonomy (NCBI): domain Eukaryota; kingdom Metazoa; phylum Arthropoda; class Merostomata; order Xiphosura; family Limulidae; genus Carcinoscorpius; species Carcinoscorpius rotundicauda. The sequence continues at coordinate 49,621,536 of CM022399.1, read as the reverse complement.
GATTCTCAAACCACACTATCATTCTTTAGTAAAAGCACAAAAGAATCATCTGATGGTAATCAGTTGGAAACTAATCCATCAGTACAGCTAAATCAACCAGTATCCACACCTTATAGTCCAGAAGAAAGTAATATTTTTCGTAGAAAATTTGATCCATTTGCAGATGATTTCTTTCAAACAGATATAAGCCAGTCTGAACAAAACCGTATGGAGCAAGAATCAGAAGAACATGTTTCTGTGAATGGTGACCCACAGGCACATTCTAATGGGTGGACCAGTCCAAAGGTTTGTGCTGCTTGCTGTTCTTGGCATGCTCACTTCTCAGTGGACTTCAAATAACCAGTTTTCTGTTTTGCATGAGCTGTCACAATTCTTTTTCTTTATCTACTTTCTTTAGATGCATATTTCCTGTGTACTTTCCATTTTTACCTCTCATTCCTCTATGGATCTTTTATCTAGTAGTCTCAACTCATGCATGAGAGTTTAATTTTAATAGCATTCACTTTTGTTAATATTTTTCTGAAGCTTTAAAAGTGTTCTATCAATTAAGCTCCATGCAATAATTTTTTGTGTTTTTATGTTACATTTTATATTGTCATTATTTGTAATTGTTTTATCTTGCTTATTGACAGTTACAGTAAGTTAATCATTTCATATCTGTTAGATAAATATTATAATTTTGTAAAATTCCAAAATGTAAAGTGGTCCAACAAGTACATTAGCAATTTTGTTCTTTTAATCAGAACAATGTTTCAAATCAAAATAAAATATATCATAATTTTAGGAAGGAATTTAAAAAGCTAAAACACAATAAATTTTTATTTTTTCTCATAAAACTTTTACTTTGTTTCCTAGTTTACTCTTTGCACTAATGTAATAAAACCTTGGCACTAAATCCAGAGTAAACCAACTTACGTTAAAACTGCCTTTCATATATTTTTTCCATTATGTGCTATCAAAGAGTTGGTGAATAATCACCTATAAAGTATTACTTCTATCTTCAGGCTTAACGATAACAAAATCTTTTTGGGGGTTATTGTTGACCTTTCGTGGAAAACATGCCACTAATAAAAAAAGTTGAATAACATTTGTTTATGGGTTGTTTTTAAAATGCTGTAATTTTTGATGAAATTAAAATTAATATTTGATTAGTATTTAAGTATGTAAAAGTATAGTTATATCCTTTAGTAAGGAATTATTTTTTTATTTAAAATAAAAGCTTTTTTTGCTGTTGAGATAAACACATGCACACACACAAATGAATGTATATTAGCACAATAGGATATATATTGTACAAGAAGGTTATTAATGCACATTGAGCATAATGTGTATATTACAAACCTATTATTATTGTAAAATGTGAGTTTCAGGTAAGGAAATCTTTATTCACAAAAGATAATAAAGCTAATTTAGATTGTCTTAAGTCTAAGATACATTTCCGTTGTGTTTAGTGTTATAATTTTTAAAACAATAGTGAAAGATATAAAAATGCATGCAGACGAATTCCAATTGAAGTGATGTGCAATCTTTGAAAAATGTTCTTGTTAGAGGAAATTTATGAAGTTTGTTTTGTTTAGGTGTATAACTTAAAATAGTTAAGGTGTTTGGATAGCATATGATATACTAGTACACTTAATTATCCATTATTAATCAATGGACCAACTAGTTATCTCTTGTTTTCTTCATCACCAGAACATGAATTTTAGTGAGAGAAAAAATAAAATAGAATCCTAATATGTTACTTTTATCCCTAATTTTTCTGCAGTTTAGTAATTTTACTGGATTCGCAGCTTATCATTGTCATTTGGAAAATGTATTGTAGGTTGAGTAGTGATTAAGAGACTGTCTACCAAATCCAAACAGTTCTATAGCTCATTGTATAGCTTTGTGATACCTAGTGCCCCATATGTTACTGAGAATGTATGTGGTGTTTTACAGTTAGTCATTAGGTACAATGAAGTAGTGAATTACTGTTTGCATGTTAACTTAATCTAAATATAACAATGTTAACTTGGAAGTTTACTATCTTTATACAATATGTGAAAAGTAAGTATTACAGTTGAAAATAAAGATTTTTTGTGATGTGGTACATTATTTCCATTCACTTAAATAGGAATTCTTGTTTAGTACTTCTCTTTATATGCAACAATAAAGTTTTATGCATGCCACAAGCCTTTTATCTTCTATTCATTGGAATTGACTGATTCCAATGTGGCCCATACAAATCATTGTGCATCAGTTTTCTTCCAATAAGAGTGCTGCATAATATCATAACATGTGACTCCCTTTATTTAATTCTACCAAACCATTGCTTCAAGTTTCATCAAAAGATGGAAGAACTAGGTCTTGGTGGGTAAGAAGGGTAGGATGTGTGAGAGAAGGTAAGTACCTATCAGAAATGCATTTTCATTATAGGAAAATTATAACTTCCAATATGGTAGATTATATCCACTAATATAAATAGTTAGAATCCCATATTAAATAGGTAGAAAGACTAATGTGAGGGAAAGAAAGAGGTATCATTTGAAATTGTCTTAAGGATTCTTTAAGAAGAGAAATTCTAAGATCTGATGTAGAAGACAAAACCACTTTTGAACCTATCATTAGAAAGATGTTACACATATGAGCAGAAAACAAAGGAACACATCCAAGAGGGAGAGAGCTAAGTTCATATAGTGATATAAAACATATAATGTTCACGCAACACTATCCCAGAAAATATGGAAAGTGGGTAAAATTAAAAAGACGTGTCCAAAGTGTAGAGTGGCTAGGGTGTGATGGACCTTACACAACAAGTCAACTAAATTTGAAACCCATGCTGCTGTGAATTAACATCTTCTAGAGATAGGATGAGGATCATAATGTAAGAGGACTACAGCTCAAAACTTGGCCACCAGGGTATTTCTAAAATATCCATTTTGTAGTCCTTTGGATGTTGAATTCTGTGAAATTTTTATTTACCCTGAATAATAATAAGAGCTTGAGTTCAGAAATTTTTGTTTTTGTAACTCAGTATTTGTCATTCAGTATATAAGACTATTTTGATTATAGAGCAATTTCAAGTGAAGTTTTGTTGAAATTTATATTGTAAAATTCACTGACAAATTGTTTACTAGAATTCCTGGCAATTTAACTATTGCAGCAGCACCAACCATTTTGAACTAATGTCCCAAATAATTTGCTACTGGGTTTAAGCTGACTTTTTAGATTTTGGTTAGTCTAGTATGAAAATTTGGGGCTAGACTTGAAAATTATGTAGCCAGGTCAGAAAGAAAGCTGTATGAAATTGTGGATGATGGATGAAATAAGATTATTAAGCTGTTGAATTTTCAGAACTTCTATATATTTTTTAAAGCTTTACTATACATGTGCAAAAATCTAAAGTTTCACAGTGTTTTAATATCTACATTCACTGGCACTGTAACTAGGTGATTTGAAAGATAGTCTGCAAAAGGAAGAAACTGTAAACTTCATGATGCAATGCCACCTGTAGTTGTTTTAGTGTTACAACATATGTTCATTTATATCACAAAGACAACTATGACTTGTTTCAAATCCAATATGCAGTCAGATTCTTCCTCTATATCTGTAACCATATACTGTAAATGAAGCAATGTACAATACAATTATTTTTCACAAAGAGAATAACAAAAATCATAATGAAGTATGCTATCTTTCCTTCACTTCTTTTTCTAATTTTTATTTTATTCAATCTTAGATCTTTTAATTTTTGTCACAAAGTCATTACTCAGTTCTTATCTACTTTCCTCTGCCTAATGTGACAATGAATTGTATACAATGTCATATGTTACCCTCTGTTTCATGAAAGTTTTTTTAAGTTTGCATGTGTTAATGCATTACATAATTCATTATTTCTAATAAATTATTCTCCAAGAAGTAAATCTATTTTCCTGATTCTTATTCTTGATTTTAAATATTGATCTAAACTTGAAAGTTTCATTTCAGATGTCCAGTTTCACAAACTGTTTTTCATAATCACAAAAACAAATCATCAATCTTCAATAATATTGATATATTGAATTATGTTATTCATTTTATGCTGATGTAATATGTAAATACTTGAATATATGTTTCATATCTAAAGTCTGGTTTGAAACATACCAAATCCAGTTGAAGTTTTGTTATAATTCAGCCCAAAGTGTTACTTTTTATAGACTATTTGGCCAAGGAATTTTGTTTACTGTTTCATGTGATATGTGTGTTCTACTATAGATTGTATTTAGTGGACTAGTTGTATGAATTAGACATATTTTTACACTGCAGTGCCTTTTTTATGATGGTCAGCTACAGAGACAATGAATATTATGAATGCAGTTTTGGTGTTTTTGGAGAGAGATCCATACTGACCTTATTTGTAGAAAATTTTGTTTTCTGCTTTTAAAAAGCCAAGATGTGATATTGAAGTCTTTTCTCTTTACCTGTAATGGCTGCTGGTCATGTAATTGTTTTCAACTGTGTACTGTTTATCCAGTTTCATTATTTGTATTTTGATAACACAGTAGTCCTTCCACTCTAACAGTGATCTCTTTTCTTTAATCTCAATATGAGCATTGAAGTACTTTATTTTTACTGAGTCTCCAACACCACTTCTAGTTTTTTTTGTTTTTTTTTTACCTGTATCAAATTTATCATACCAGTCTATAAATGCACTAGATCTAGTTTTTATAGAGGTATTGCATCTTTAAAAGTTGCTTGGAAAAGCTGTTGCATTCTGATTGTATATAGTCATAATTGTAGAATTAAATTCATTTTATAAGTTTATGTTGAGATGTTTTTAAGTTCAGTGTGTATTGATTTTTAATATTTAGTTATTATAGGCTTGTAGCTAATGTTTTATTATATGGCTGTTCATGTTTCATTGATTTGACTGCTAGATCCACCATGTGCAGAAGTCATAAAATGATGTAGTTCTATTTAATACTACAGTTTGAGCTGGTTAATTTGTCATAAATATTATTTATTATACTTTTAAATCTCTCTCTCTCTCAGTTTTCTGGTTGTTTATCTAAGGCATCATTTATGAAGTTCACAAATTCTTAAGCTTCCTATTTCTTCTTTATAGGAACCAGTTTACAGTAAAATTAACAAAGTAAATAAAGAAGAAGAAACATAGGAATGAAGAACATAACATCAGCATTAAATACCACAAGTAATGTAGGTGCAACATTGTTTAAAAATATTTTATCTTCCAGAACTTTCATAATAAATTTTATTAATTTAAATAAATCAGCTATAGATTTTCTAGATGTAATGTTTGGCTGATCTAAAATGTATAAGATTGAGAGAACTGTTATTTACAACTTAGGCCACAGTACAGATACTGAAGTTGTACATGTTTTGTTTTTTACATTCTGTTTGTGGTAATGGAAGAATTTATATATGTTGCTGAAAGATGTTTATAAGACCTCACATATTGATAGCTCTATTATTGTTGTGAAAGTGTATAGTAAAAATATGTCATGAGAGAATTTAAAGTTAAAATTCCAAAGGAAGAAAGAAAATATACCAAAGAATCCCTTCTAATGTGAGGATTGTGTACATTTACCCTTGGATGAAATTATTTCCTGATTACAGTGATGCTATAAAAAATTAACTAGAAATAAACCTTCTATAGATTATTGACGTCTGTAATCTGGGAGACCTGAATAATCCACTTAAACATGTCAAGTTATTCTATTGTTATGGGATTTTACACATATTTTGTTGAAATATTAAGTATTTCAAATTAATAATATGGTTCACAGACAACTGCATATTGAGAAGTAATTTGTTCTTAGGTAAGACAGTGGCAAATCTTTTGGATTTAAAATGCTAAAAACAGAGGGTTGGTTTTCCTTAATGGATACTGTAGATAGTGTGCTATGGCTTTTATACAAAATACACACACACATTAAGTTTTATTAAAATATTTTGTGTTATTGCTCTTTAGGATGATCTAATGAATTTTTTTTTAAGTACAATGAAACTTTATTATTTCAAACATAAATTTGTAGGGTTGAATATCTTGATTTTTTTTAAAAGTTCTTTAAGATTTTAGTGTAAGTATATTTGAGCTTTTCTTGGTGGTATTCCAAGAAATTGGGCTGAGAATCAAATAATTTTCCATAAGTGTTTTGCTTAACTCAAGTATGAATTTCATGGCAGTTAAATTTCTTAATTTTTTTATTATCTAAGTCATTGTTTAATATATCATCAAAGAATCTTTGAAAGATTTATTCTTTGAATAAAGTTTATTTACTTAATAATTGCTGTTGAAAGGTTCTTGTTATGCATTAGCTATTTTTAATTTTTCTCAAATTAATTCTTAATTGCAAATGTGTAAACATTTCTTTTATAAAGTAAACCTGCTGAATTTTTTTTCTTAAACATAATACTGGTGCATCTTCTGTGTGTAATTTTTAGAATTTCCAAAACAATTATTTTATGACAGATTTTCTCTTTCGGGATTTTTATAAAAATCAGAGGGGAATTAAAAAAAAAAGTGTGTATTGTCAGAGCTGATGTTGGATTACACAAGTCATTATTTCAAGAGATTATATTTCTTCTTAAAAAAAAAGTTGAAATCTGAATGAAACTCAACTCTACTATTTCTATCATTATAATTACAAGAAATGAAATCAGACATTTTATAATAAAGTTGTTTTTTGTTACTAATGCTGTTTACTTTTCACACATATGTGAACAAACATACAAGTTAATAGTCTAGTTTCTAATGGTAAAAAAGTACAAATTAAAATGCATTGAGTAGTATGCATTTTGAGTGTTGAAATTATTAATTCCATATAGTGTGACCAGCACACTATTTCTTAATGACAAGAAACCTATTTGAAATAAAAATGTATCTCAGAATGGCTGGTATGGATATTAACACTTTTACCAATAAAGCAGAGAAGGTTTCAACCTTCTTAGGTTAACCTTAAGATGACCTAATATCCATACCAGCCGTTCTGAGATAGACAACACACTAGTTATTGCCAGTTTCACTCTTAACAGATATATAGATTAAACTTTTGAAACAACAACTATGTCACTGAAACAGAATTGTCCAACTGAAGGAAGAGAACTTGTTTTTGAAAATAAAGACCCAACCTATAAAATGCTAAAGTTCAGGGTTCTTGGAGGGCACAGCACAGATATCCCCTTATTCCACCTTGCACTTACAAACTAAAAAAAAAAAAAAATTGATTGATTTGAATTTTAATTCTAATTTGAAATTGTTTTCATATTATAGAAATTGTATTTATAAATAAGTGATAAATATTTTAATTCTACTTTTTATGTATACTGGCTGTATGTATATATATATAATACAAGTCCACAATCCCTTTTCCAAAACACTTAGGGCCGGTTGTGTTTTGGAATTCTGAATTTTTCTGATTTTAGAACAAATATATCACCCCAGTAGGGTTCAGGGCAGTACCCCATAATCAAACATTAATACTGTAGCAAAAATGTATAAATACTCGCACTAAGTGGATTGAATAAAGACTACAAATACTACTGCAGTTTATTTATAGAGTAATATACTGATAAATAGTGGAATAATTATAGACCATAAATTCTCTACAACATTTTATTTCTAACAAAAACATTTGGTAAGACTTAAACATCACTGTTACTATAAAACTTCAGTAACTTGTCTTTCTGTTTTTTTAAATCGTATACAGTGGTAGTTCCGACACCCTATTCTTTAGTAAGATGCTGCACAGAGACACCATGATCAAGCTTCTGCAATAACTCCATTTTCTGTGTTGTTAATAATATCAGGTGATTCCTTTTCCTTTTTTCACTGTTTCCCATAGGAGTATCTGTAGCTCTTTTTGACATTTTCACAGTGAAACTGAACACAGTCACAAAATAAAAAGCAAAAAAAAAATCTGCCAACAGTAGACCACACATATGACCAGTAAGAGTGCTGAGACACAACTGACATGCCTTTCAGACTGCTGGGCCACACTGCCACGTTACACCTGAGTGATGTGGGTCAAGTGGTTGGATCAGCTGTTATACTGACACTCCATGAAGAAAACTTGGGTTTTTAGAGCTTTTTGAATTTGAGAACTTGAATATGGGATTGTGGACCTGTACATTGCAAGTTTAATATGATTTTGAAAATTTATACTTTAACATAAATTATATATTTTAACCAATATTTACTAGGTTTTAATCAAATTTTTTGGTTATTTAATGTTGGTGAATTATTTCAGCTCACTTAATGTATCATACTTAAGCTGTTTATCAGTTGTTGTTTGTTTGTTTATTAATCTGAATAACCATCTCTCTCTCTCCTGGTTATTTTAAAGGTTACAATAAGCAATAGAACACAAATAAGGCTACAGAATAAGCTGGAAAGGTCATGGTAAGTTGTAAAATACAAACCAGGTTACAAAACTGAACAGGTGTTGGTAAGCTGTTGAACACGGTTCAGGTTGAAAAACTGACAAGGATGCAGTAAGGAGTAGAACACAAGTTTGGATACATAAGCTGAAGGTATCACAGTTAGGTGTAAAAAATAAATCAGGTTACAAAAGCTGAAGGTGTTAGGTGTAAAAAATAAATCAGGTTACAAAAGCTGAAAGTGTCACAGTAAGCTGTAAAACAATCAGGTTATGAAATGAAATGAAGAGGTCAGAATAAGTTGTAGAACGTAAGTCATATTACAAAAACAATAGAGAAACAGAATATAAGGCAAGTTATAAAAGTGGAAGAGGCCACACTAAGTAGTGGAACACAAGCCATGTTACAAAGTAAGCTAAAGAGGTCACAGTTTAGCTGCAGAACACAAGTCAGATAATGAAAGACATGACTATGAAGAAGTCCAACTTGTGTACAAATGGAAGTGGAACATTTTGCTAGGATATAGCCATTATTGTGGAGACTGATATCTTTTCTGCTGGAATTTAATGCATGGCCATTGGTAGTTTTAACAGTTTTTACATGACACTAAGTAGACCTGTTTACTTTGTTCTAGTGTGTAGCTTTAGAGGTTGTTCAGAGAATAAAACTTGAAATAAGCTAAAATATGTATATATATATTTACTTGTGTATATCATAGATCTCAGAAATATATATAAAATTCACTATTTAAAGCACTAGTTTTCAAGTAGTTACTACAGTTACTTAAGTTAACCTTTGACTTAAGGGTTACTATCAAGTAGTACATGTTGAGAGAGAGCTAGTACAGTGATACTTGTTAACAACAAAAGAATGATCATTTAACCATAGGATGTGTTGTTATATGCAGTTAAGTTTCTTCTCATATAGTTATTTATATTCAGTATACAATATGTATCTGCTGATATTGGTTTCAGCTGCTACTCAAACAGTCAGTAGAAATTAACAGTAAACTAGATGTTACTAATTTTTGAAGACAAGTTTCATAAACTAGTTATTTTAGCTTTTTGGAGAATGTATTTCTACTAATAACTAGTTGTTAAATCAAACACGGAGACTGATTATTCATCATTCTCACTCAATAAACAAACTTTACATGTACCAAAATATTCCCCAGATTTGTTGTGGAAGGTTCATTGGTAGAAGAAAATGTATTAGTTTTATAACAATAAAGAGTAAAAATATTTTAATCCTATAGTGTTCTTAACTTTAATTTCACCTACATTTAAGTTTCATTATTCTGTGAAAATATTTGTATTCATTGTCATACCATGATAGTCTTAAGAACTATCTTCATAATAATCAATTTTTAACCTTGCAATTACACTGGTTAAAAATTAGGTCATTAACAGAATGTGTTTATGACATTGGATATCATGAGTGATTTTTTTTTATTTTTTTGTTTAATATTTATCTTAACTAGGATAGAAAATTTCAAAAGGTACTTGCATATTTTAAATTTTGGAAAAATGTCAGAAATACACTACAATAAGAGAAATGTGTTATGTGAGTTACAAAGTTTGTTGTGTCATTGTTCTTACTTACCAGTTTTCATACTATAGCTGGATGCCAGAGCTAGCAAAGGTAAAAGTGATTTTAGATGGCCATAAAGGCTTTACTGAGTAGAACACTTGAATAAACAATATACAGTATAAACTTGAAATGAGAAAAATAAATTTGTCATAACTACAGATAATATATTTGAATATGTGAAAGGTATTAGATTGTATGGGTCTTGTTGAGTGTTTTAAGATTAAACCTATAATATTTTGTGATAAGTAATAATTTCAAATTATTGAGATTGTAAATAATTTTTATTTAAAAAATCGAGTAAATTGCATGACAAAAATTGGACGTTGAAGTTTTGATGTTAAGTTTTTATTCATTTTTTGGGCATGCGAGGTCACTGTATAATGTGGCATAAAATCTATGATTTTAATTTAGCAAAGATCATTTTAGTTGTTTAAGTATTAGTTTTCAGATCCTCTGACATCTAAAGTTTGTTGTTTTTCTGTATATTTTAAATCTAATTTGAAGAACTTTAAGAATACTGTTATGATTTGTAAACAAATTCCAACAAATATTTAAAAATTGGTTAATCAGCAGTGATGGTAAACTAGCACGACCTCACGAATCTCTTTTGCATTGGCCATATGTATTAAATCAGTCGTTTAATACGCTTTATAATATAGTTGATATATTTGTTATTTATACAAATTTACATAATGCGTTAATCTTGCTTGGTATGAGTAACAGAAATAATGGATAGTTTATCGCTGATTTAAAATATCTGAAAAGTATAATTCAAGTTGGTATGCTAGAAAATTGAATATGATATATATATAAACAACTTCTCGTCTGACTAACTGATAGTTCATACGGTTCAGTTACAATTATTAAGAAATAGTACTCAAATTGTTAGCTTCAAACATTTGTATTTTGAGTATGACTTGTTTACGGTTGTCGTGTTTTTGAACATTTGCCCTTTTTTGTGAAAAACCTCAAGTTTATAATTCTGATATATTGAAAATATTATATTAATAGAATGACTGTTAGGTTATTTTTGTGCGATGATGAAAGCTTTCCTCTATTGTCAAGAGATAACGATGTCACATCGAGCTATCGCTCAGAGGTGTGGAAATTTCCATACACGAGAATGTCGACTTTGAGAGAAAATGGTGAAATTTGTGTATTTACTGTTCATCGTTAAGAATATTACTCATTCGAAAGGGCCAAAACGAATAAGTTTATACACAGGTCGAGCTTTGTTCTGCAGTTTATTGCGATTGATAATGGACGTGTGTTTGTTTTTATTTGCCGCTAATGTTTTTTTATGTTAGTAATATTAAACGAAGCGAGAAAGTTCCATAGAACGAGCGGATAAATTTCATTAATATTAATCTACTCACTTCCAAGCAGTTACACACAAAATATACACTAGAAGGCGATTGTGTGGGCTGTCAGGTCCGTTTATTGTGTGATTTATGAAGGAACAAGTTATAAAACGTATGTTGTAGTGAAAAGCTATTCGTGTTAAATTTAAGGTTGAACATTAAAATTTATATTAAGATTTCACATCTTAATATTTAGAGAGTATGTTTAGAGAGTATAAAAATTAATTTTAACACAGTTGTGCAAGTCTAATACAGTTAAAAGTTCTCAAAGTTGTTTTCATTGCTGCAGTTTATGTGCCGAGTAATTTGTTTTCACACCGTCCCTTTCGTGTACAAAAAAATGTTTTCTCGCAGAGACATTTATGAATTTGAGTTGAAATTCAGGTTTATACATTTTTAAAGGGGAATTGTGAACGTATTGTAAGTCAAATCTAATGAGCTCTGTTTGAAATTTTTTAAAGAAGAAATGGAATATTTGAAATAAATTATTACGAATTACTAGGGTGTGTATAGTGTATTATTATTTTCAGGTAAATTGCAATAGTAAACTGCATTTTACACAATCAGGCATTACAATATATCCATAATTAAAACATCATGTTTATGTATGCACATGAAAACTAAACATGTATTTTGTTAACATTCGTTATTAACCATCTGTCACACATTTATAAATGTAAGTATATTAATTACATCCATTATACAATAACTCAAAATTTTGTATGGTTCTTAATGGGAAAAAATCTCTAAGACGTACCGTTGTTTCAAGTTATGGAGTGTTCCATGAAGTTAACAGTTATATATTTCAACATGATTATCACCGAATAATCCGATTTTAATTTACACTAGACTTTGAACAACAAATGAATATTTCTTTCTCACATGGTCACAGTATCTTTGTTACTGAAATTCACACTCATCGACTTGTTTTTTCATCGTACATATTTTTTTTCATTTAAAATATGGTGATCTTACATTTCATTCCTAAATTAATGTCTGTAATTGCACATACTTATGATTCTCTGCTCGGACAGCAGTATGTCTTCGGATTTATAACGCTAAAATCAGGGGTTCGATTCCCCTCGGTGGGATCAACAGATAGTCTGTATGGCTTTGCTATAAGAAAAATATACATACATACGATGTGTTGGTTATTAATAGTTCAATATAAAAAAGTTTTTTGCGCGTGAATTTCCTTTCGTTGTTGTTATCCATTGTTCGTAGAAAAGGTTTTCATAAATTTCTAAGAGTGCTGTAAATAGGGACAGCGATATTTTCAATTGGCAGGCCAGCTGACTTTCAGAGCTTACAACCTCCTCTGTGATCACTGGAATAACCAACAGACATATGGTTAGTATAAATCACCCTGTTATAGTTTTTAAGTGTATAATATTTTTTTTACTGCAAAAACAGTTTTAACTTCTTAAAATATGCAATACTGATAGAAAATAATGGCGTCTAGCTTTTTTTTTGTAAAGACGACTGTCTTTTATGCTAAATAAATATATACTGTATTTTATAAGTAAAAATATATAGTATTTATGTTTGCATATTCGTTTTCAGTCTCTTTCTTAAACTCAACCAATTTCAGAGAAATACAATTATAATACATTTCCTGTTTAAATTGATGTTCTGTAAAACTATCTTATCGTAGTAAATAGACATTGTGTATTTTTTTTACCTTCTTTTAGTGATAAAATATTTTATATGGGTAGATGTGCGATTTTAACGAACATCTTGGAGCAGATAACTGTCAAGTTTCCTTTTAGCCACTTGTTGTTTTGTCATTCACCTGAAACTATACCTTGTGTATTTGTGGGAAAAGAGTTTCAAGATAGACAGCAGTTTTCTCCATTGATAGGTCAGGTGACATCTCCAGGCTGGAACCTCCATTACTTTCTAATGGGAATGAACGATGCTAGTTGTTCTTGGAAAATGTGACATTATAGTGTGAAGTATATAACACATGCTCCCAGAATTTTACAGAGAACATCGTTTGGAATGATCAATTTTGTTTCAGATCAAACATGGCTTCCAAAAATAGATATCATTGCAGAAACAAGCCTGATGCCTTCTGCTACATATGTGGATGCTACACACTCAATCGTCAGAGACGTAACATATCCTCGTTCGTCAAGCGTGCCTACAAGGCATATTTTGAAGTTCATCTTGGTGATCAAGACGAGCAATGGCCTTCTCATGTTGTGTGCCACAATTGTGAGGAAATGCTTCGAGACTGGACCAAAGGAAAACGCAATGGTCTGCCTTTTGGTGTTCCAATGATTTGGCGCGAACCCACCAACCATGTAACTGACTGTTATTTCTGCATGGTAAACACAACGGGTGTTGGGAAGAAAAACCGACATAAGATTACGTATCCGAACATTCCCTCAGCTATTCGGCCTGCTCCGCACTCTGAAGAAGTTCCTGTTCCAGTTTTCAAAGGCTTGCCTTCATTGGACGATAAAGACATTGGATATGATACAAGCGAACAAGACAGTTGTGACAGTGAATTGTCAGAAAAGTGTACACAATTGGAGAACTGTTCTTCAGACACTGAACCCCGTCCCCAAGCCTCTTCCCCAGGCTGAACTGAATGATTTAGTGCGGGATTTAGGTCTTTTAAAGAAAGCAGCAGAGCTTTTGGCATCAAGATTACAAGGCAGAAATCTTGTTGATCACTCTGTTAAAGTATCATATTTCAGAAAGCGTGATCAGCTTTTTGTGACCTTCTTTTCAGAAGACAGACAGTTTGTTTACTGCCATGACATCCAGGGCTTCTCAAAGAACTGGGTGTACCTTACTATAGTCCTGCTGAATGGAGACTCTTTTTAGACAGTTCAAAACGCAGTCTAAAGTGTGTTCTTTTACATAATGGGAATGTTTATGGAGCAGTACCTGTTGGTCACTCAGTGCATTTGCGGGAAGACTATGATGATATGAGAATGGTCATGGACTTATTAAAATATCATGAGCACAATTGGATCATTTGTGTAGACTTAAAGATGGTCAACTTTCTTTTTGGACAACAGAAAGGTTTCACCAAATTTCCATGTTTCCTGTGTATGTGGGATAGCCGAGCACGAGACAGACATTGGGTCCAGAAGGACTGGTCTATTCGTGACACCCTTGAAGCAGACATGCCAAATATCATACAAGACCCAATTGTAAGCAGAGATAAGATCATCTTTCTCCTCTTCACATCAAATTAGGTTTGATGAAGCAATTTGTCAAGGCACTGGAAACCGAAGGTGAATGTTTCCAACACATCATCACAGCTTTACCAGGGTTATAATTTGAGAAGATCAAAGCAGGCATGTTTGATGGCCCACAGATTCGAACCCTAATTCGTGCTGATCAGTTTGTTCCTAAGATGACCGCTTTAGAAAAGGCAGCATGGTTATCCTTTGTGGCAGTCGTTCAGAACTTCCTTGGAAACAATAAGGCGGAAAACTACAGTGAACTTGTGAACAGAATGCTCCTCGCTTTTTGTGATCTCGGGTGCAACATGAGCATCAAGCTTCATTTTTTGAACAGCCACCTTGATAAGTTCCCTGACAACCTGGGGCTGTGAGTGACGAACAAGGAGAACGATTCCACCAATACCTAAAGGTCATGGAAGAACGCTACCAAGGGCGCTGGGACAAAAGTATGATGGCTGATTACTGCTGGAGCATTAAACGAGATTGTCCAGATGAAGTGTACAAACACAAATTCCTACCTGAATAAAATACACAAACAAATTGATAAGCTATTCCTATAATAACGAAAAATTAAAAAATAAATAAAAATGTCAAATTGCATAAAATCTGTAGCTTGCAGACAAAAACCGACTTCAGATTTGAAATCAACACACTCAAATTGACTATAGAAAGGTCTTTTTTTAAATGCAACAAAATGAGTGTTCCCCAGTGTAATTCAATTTACTCTAGTAAATATATTTTAAATCTCCTATTACTGTGTCGGTCTATCTTATTCACTCATGAGAGTAATTCAATTCTAATTGAGAATACCACATAGTTGGTAGAAGGAAAAACGTTTGGTATAAGGTAACAGGATATATTATTATGTAATTTTCAGTTTTTCTTAAGATCCGTTTAATCGTTTTTTTTGTTCCATTGTAGTACCGAGCTTTAAAATATTTTTATTGAGGAAATGACATTTTCAATGAGAGGAAGGATTTACAATCAAAAGGAAGAATCAGTAATTAATGAGAAATGATTGTTCAAGAGAATTTTCAAATCTAAGAAAAGCCCTCTTTTTGGATTTGGGACTTTTACTAGAAGGTTTATAATTTCTTTCTCATTGCAACCAATGAGTCAAAGGAGAATTTTTGATATCTAGTGCATATGAAATGACTGATCGAGTTTTTTCCTTGAAGGTCAAATTCTTTTTGAGGCTTTAATAGATGCTGAGGATTGTTAAGGTGATGAGGATTTAGTAAGTTAGACAATATAGGGCATTGTGTACTGTACTCCCAGACCTTTAACATCTAGAGTGAAGGAACTCCAGTTGAGAAAACTTAGAAGTGTTGCTAAAGTCCACCAGCTGGAGTTGTTTCACCAGCGGGTGAAACAACGGACACCAATTAGTGAACCATGTGGTAGTTTCGAATCAGATGACATTCTGCTAAAGTGACCATAGATCAAAAAGATATCTTAGGTTATGTATAGCTAAAAGATGAGCCGTCAACGAAAACTCGTCACTTTTTTCGTCCAGTAGCAAGGACATTGTTCTTACAAATATCAGGGTCTTTGAGTATGGCAAATGTTCTATGATAATGATATCTAAGTTCCTTAACTAGGTGTTGGCTGAGAGTCCATAAGTCTTTAACCATAACCTTAAGTTCATATACGTGAAGCATAGAATAGCGTAGCAAAAGAAGAACTTAAACTATTTCCTGCAGAATTTCAAGTAAGTAAACTGCTGGGGATAGTTGGTATCTAGAGCAGGTATTACAATACTTGATCCAGAGTTTAGACAGTTCATCTCTTGACTCAGTCTAGCACCTAAGAAAAGCACAACTACGGAACTGGGCTGAATTCGAGCCTGGGAGAAGGGTGTAACCAAGAGCTTACTTAAACTATTTTCATCATGTTTATCGTAAATGTTAAACTGAAGATGACCTAAGAAGGCCGAAACGTTTTTCTCTGCTTATCAATAACTGTTAGTACCCAAACCAACCATTCGGGGATATATTTGTATCGTAAATCATATCCTGTATTGGCCTTAACAGATGTGGTATATATCCTCTTAGACAAATGTAATGAGGGGCTACCTTGCAAGGTGGTGAAACATCATTTTTGTGTGAAAGCTATTCCTACCGTTACAGATAGTTTTTAACACAACAAGGTACTCGTCTTTAACCTCATTTCTGGCACTGGCATTCCTGAAAATGAATATCTTTGAACTCACCTTATGAATTTTGCCTACGAAACAGAAAATGTTCTTTGGGAGATTTATCTGATGCCAGCTAGACCAAGCTCAAGAATGGCGTGTTGTATGAATATTTGTGGTACACTACCTTTTTATGAACACGAGTTGTAGCGCTGTAATAGAGTCCATAAATGAAATACTCAGTTTGTTGTAGAGAAAGCAAAAAGCATTAGGTGAGGTAGTTATTTGTTTGAATATGTGTAAAATTCCAGTGTTTTTTTGTTATGGGCAATTGATTATCCAGCTTCTCACTGAAATGGTTGTCAGAATGATAATTGAAGTGAACGTGACTGAGGTAATTGATATTCATTGCACCATGCCTAAAAATCGGTAAATGACTGCCGGCTCATTTGTGACTACCAGTTAAGGATCATACAAATAATAAGCTCAGAATAAAGGCAACAGCTTTGTGAATTGTTGGTTGAATATGTTAGTGCACTCATTGGGCCAAATTAGCAATTTGGTCAAACAACAGCAACCCATCATCACGTAGATATAGGCTATGTATATTTGATTAAACAGTGCATGCTTTCATGGAGCATTAGGAATGTAGATACAGTGTTGAGGTACAGTGTATGTTAAAGGATGGGATCATACACCTTGCAGAGATTGCTTGGTTATCTCCAATAGTAACTGTCAGGATGAGGTCGAGCACATCAAGTTTCTGCATTGACTTTAGATACGTGAACATAGTAACTCGCGACAATGCCTTTCCCCTTTCAAAAGTAGATAAATGATTGAACATGTCGAAGGGATTTCATTCATTCTACATTCAAAATTTGGTGTGCATAATCTGATAAATCAAATCGGATGACGAAAGTAACCATAAAACTGTGTCTAGCAGAGCAATAGTTTGTTTGGGTTTTGCATAATTTCTTTTGGCCTGTGTAACATGTCTACCATTTCCATAGGCTAATGGAACTAACACTGAAGGGGATCCAATGGTAGAAATGCCTTGTCTGTATCGACAATGTATTTGCATTTAAAACCCGTATGAGTCTGTACATTAGAACATGAAATGGTTCTCCAAGAAATATTGAGTACAAAAGTGTAATTTTTGGTCAAAATCTGGGAATAGATGGAATCTTTAAGCTCGTGTCAAAAAAAAAATGGTGAATCTGATCTCGATCTTATCGCTACGTGAGAAATTTGCAGTATTCTTCGTTTTTAATCATACTACAAAGAGTTTGTAGCCAATGTTTCCAATATTTCTGCACCATTACTAGCTTTCCCTAAAGCCGAGATCCATTTTAGTTGGAGTGAGGAATGTGACCAAAACTCAGTCCCTGAAGCGTGCTTTGGTAGAAACCTAGTACTGGCATATATAAGACAACTACAAATTCTTGTTAGATGATGATGGCAGTAATAGTGGAATTAGGGCAGTGTTGTTGCAGTTACAGAACAGAGAAGAATGAATGATTGAATATATAATTTGAATGTTTGCAGCTCCTAAATGCAGGTACTTTTAAGTTAGTGGAGAACTGTTTGCCATTGTGGTTTTTATGAAACGCTAATGAAAGTACAAAACTCGCCGTTTCTATAGACCATGCAGTGCCGAGATAAATGATGAACTTATAAATTTCTGGACGAGATTATAGAACGTTGGAAACCAATATTGCAAAAACATGACATAGCCAAGCTGCATCATTCAGGCCTGCAACATTGAAATATCAATGGATTGTCTTGATGCACAGTGTAATCTTGTCTCTTTATTATACCCTAATGCCTGATAATGTATGGTGGTCGAAGTCGTTTCAGCCAGAGCTACATCAAGCTAGTTGATTCCACTAATGCATTGATGCCACAATTAACATTTTAGGCGTTCTGGGAAGACCAGTTTAAGGATTTAGACCTAACATGGGAATCCTTGTCACGCAGTTAGGCAAAGCTTTGCCATCTCACATTATGGAATGTAGTACAGATATGCATGAAACACGGCATTTGTTGCCAATTATCAAGCTGTGGTTTTCAACCAGTGCTACAGCTAGTAGTCTCAAGAACTCTAACCTGTAAGATTTTCCAAAACAAAAATTAGGGGGAATCACAGCGTTACACAGATTTGTGTTTGTGTTCAATGGCAGTTATCTTGCGGCATTTCAGTTAGAGACGTTCAACATTAGTGTACACTCTACAGTTGTTACTGCTCAGAAACTGTTTGGCTGAAATACTAAAAACTCCGAGAAATAATTGTTGACGTTTTTCTACAAAGAATAACTCTGGATGTTGTTAGTACACTTCCAGAGATTGAATGAGGTCTTCTGCACGTACTCGTCACCATCATCGACGTTAAAAACGTGACCAAGACTTATCCATTTGTCAATACTTCAGCACAGTTCATAACTGAAGTGTTAGTGTAGCACTGGTTAACCAAATTCAAAATGTCGGAAGTGGTCCACAAAGATAAGAGATATAATTTCAACATCCAACTGTTCTTTGAGTTGTGACACTCATCACAGCACCAACCCAGTCTAATGATTTAGTAGAGTGTTTAATGTAGATTGTCAAACAGATACTGGCCATGTTTGTTAATTCCGATCAAGCCAAACAACACGAGCATTTGTCATATTTCATTATGCAATAAAGAACAATTTAACAAGAATTACACTTCCTGTAAATGTGGTGCATGGCTCTTCCCTTATGTTGGAGGTCCCACAATTTTCACAAAAATATGTGGAGTGACTAAATCTGCATCAGTTGCGACGTACAGGTTTACACACCAACAGCGAGGAAAAGTTGTCACACATAAAAAGAGGTGAAAGAAAGTTATAGAAAATTGTGGAAACACAGTGTCGTTTAAAGTTTCAGTGGTACTGAACCAGCTTGACTCTTGATGTACAGGTTCTTATCTCATATTCTAACAGACCAGTTCATTGATGCATGACTTCCATCATTGAAAAGACATGAGAAAACATACAGAACATGTCAACAAGGTTAAAGACGAGAAACCCACTTGAAATAAAAATGTATCTCAGAACGGCTGGTATGGATATTAACAATACCCAATAAAAGTGTTAATATACATACCAGCTGTTCTGAGATACATGTCAACAAGTTGTGTCCATACATTCTTGGTGAACCTCTTACACTGATTTGACCAAGAGTCAGAGGACGAGTAAGAGAAAGAAAATAGTGCTGTCCTGTATCACTTTGACCCAGCCAGTGACGATGAAAGAGCTGATAATACTTATTTGGCTTTGCACTGTAAGTCACACAGAGGCAAGAGACGGTTTGAATGGTTGGCTCAGATGACGATGACGTCATCCTGATTGACATGGCTGAAATTAACTTCATGCGTTTAACACTGAACTTGAGATGTACCAAACAAATTTTAAATGTTTTCATTAGTTTCAAATATACAATCTGTTAGCCGTAATATGCAGAATAATATTTTTGTAAAATGCTGAAATATACTTTGGTTTTAATTAGCATTCCCCCAAAAATTACAATTTTGAAAGCAATTACGGCTAATTTGGTATATGAAATAAAAGATTAAAGCTAACTATATTTACATAAAATAAGGGGAAAAAAGCTGTGTGTGTATTATACATATACTATCAGCTTTTTTATGTGTGTGTTGAAACAATATATAAAAACTTGGTAGGTGTTCATTTCAGCTGTCAGAAAAGGTAACGCGTTTACAAAAGAGAAAACATGTTGATATGTTTAAACAGAACAATCGTAAATTTATAGTGATTTTATACCATGGTTGCAAGCGGCAAAAATTTAGAAAATTACTTTTAACTATGAACTTTCTTAGCGATATTAGTTACACCGTTTCACTTGTGATAAAACATCGAATTGTCTCGTTAGGGATCCTACTCGTAGAGCAAGCTTGGCTTTGTATATTTGACATAACGTGATTTAATAGTCAGTACGCTTGGACTTCACGTAAATTCGAGGGTTAATGGTACGCACTTTGGGACTGTGCCTGCGATATTCATTCAAAGAGTAGTAGCTCTAAAGGTGGTGGTGGGTTCTTTTAATTAACCAGTCGGTTAAATATTAGGGATGACTATGCCCAAATGGATTGTTTTAGCTTAGCGCGAAATTTTGAAATGAACAAACAACACGACTAAAATGTTGATTGCAATATCAAATGAGAACTGCTGTTAGTTGAAATTTCTGTGCTTCTAGTCCTTCGGTTATTATCATAAATGCGAGAGATAAAATACGTCAATAATTGTATTCGTAAAGTATCCTGTGTGATGGATATTTTATTTCATTGTGGTACAGCAACACAGAAGTTATTCTGTTTGTTTGTTCTGTACAGCAAAGTTATTTAACGAGCCATTTATTTTATGCTCACCAAATATTGAAATCATGATTTTAATTTTAACGTTTTCAGCCCTCAAACTTATGCTGAACTACTTGGTCGTCGTGAATTACGATTAACTAAATAATATGATTATTTTAATTATAAGATCAACTTTTTAAAATTTAACAATTTTTTTCCTGAATTAGTTCATACCAAAGTTTTCAAAATGTTATGGTGTAATTTAATCGATATTCAACAGTATATAAATTCATGTGCTGTTCAGTTTACACGTAAAGGAAGAGAAAACCTTTTGTTTTAGTTTGTACACGTGTTTCAGACTCAACTGTGTTTTAATGAATCTACGTACAGGGGCTGAGCACCCAAACAAGCTCGAGCAAAGAAAAACAATATTTTAAGGCGTAACTCAAACCTGAAGTACGACCCTGAGATAACGAGGCCTAGTAATTTGTAACAGTGAATACCTGTAAAACTACCTTTCCATCGTAAGAGTCAAGTCTGTTTATCCAGGAAGTTAAGTTTTCAACTATTACACTTCGTACAACGCGTTAACATTTTCAAAATGGGTAAGTAGTTCATAAGTTAACGTATAATTATATATACAAGTAGTATATTTGCCTTTGTACAAATTGTTGAGCGAGCTGTACGTATTGTTTTATGTAATATTTTTTATACTGTGTCCCGAAGGTTTATACCAGTACACAGTGAAATACATAGACTTAGTACACTCAGGTAGGTAGCGCCTCACGATTTTCATGAAATTAAACTTCACCAATGTAGCACTACTCTCTTGATCATTAGTCTACACATAGATATGAAAATAGTAATTTTAACAATAATATCTGTAATATGGAAGTGATAATTTTAAAAGTAATGTCTGTAATATGGAGATAATAATTTTGATAATAACATCTTTACAAATGTTGAATACAGTTGATTAGAGCGCACAAAAAGTATTGTACTGTAGGCTATAAGTAATCGAAATGCTCAGTTTGTTATTAGTTTTCTTGTTACGAATGGCTATCCTTCTTCCAGCATTCAGGTTAATTTCACAAAAAAATATCAAAATGATTGTTTGTTTGTTTCTTTGTATTTTGCAGAAAGCTACACGAAGGCTATCTGCGTAAGCCGTCCCTAATTTTGCCATGTAAGACTAGAGGGAAGGCGGTTAGTCATCACCACCCACCGCCAACTCTTGGGCTACTCTTTTACCAACGAATAAAACGAAACATTTTATTTAAATTGCAAAAGTAAATACATAAGGATAGGTAGATATGCTAATCTACTAATAACCAAGAAGATAGATAAAGCATGATTTTGTCACATGGCCTTTTGTTTAAGGAATTCGACTCGGAACCTGCGGATTTTGGGATCGAAATTCGTTGTCGCTGAACATACCACACTCTTCAGCTGTGGGAGAATTATAACGTGTCGGGCAACCCCATTATTCATTGCTATAGAGCATCCCAAAGATTGGTGGTGGGTATTGTTAACTAGCTGCCTTTCTTCTAGTCTATTATCTCAAAATTGGGGACAGCTACCATAGGTCGTTCTCGAGTAGTTTTGAGCATAACTTGGTGGTTGATGCGCTCGACTCGTAATCAGAGGGTCTCGGGTTCGAATATCCGTTGCACCAAAAATGCTCGCACTTTCAGCTTTGGAGACATTATAAAGTTACGGTCAATCTCACTATTCTTTGGTAAAAGAGTAGCTCAAGAGTCAGCGGTGGGTGGTGATGGTTAGTTGCCGTACCTCTTTTCTTACACTGCTAAATTAGGGACAGCTAGCACAGATAGCCCTCGTGTAGCTTTGTGCTAAATAAATAAAAAAACAGCTTCGAGCGAAATTAAAATAAACAATAACATGGATAAAGCTGGTGTCATTTGAACGAGTAATACTTCTAAGGATGATGCCATACAGTGACACTGAGGTATGTTTGTGTCTTACATCTCTACAAAAATGGTTTGGTGCCTGTCATGGGCAGAGCACAGATAGTCCATCGTGTAGCTTTATGCTTAACTGCAAACTAAGAATAATAAATAATTTGTAGTTGATTTTAGTTACACGAATATGCATTAAATATAAGTTGTTACAATTATTATAAATTTTTTTACAAATATTTTGAACTGGAAGAGAATATACTTTTAGGTTGTGAATATATTTATTATTTTTGGAGGCCATTTTTTACACAGCAAATAACAAGGTTGTGTTTTATTTTTTTAACGGAAATGAGGATGCATTGACTATATGTTGGTGTTTTACTCTCTTTTTTAGCAGGTCAATGGACCATGATCATCATTGTTCTGTGTTTTGTAAGTATATTAGTAAATTTATATAATAGTAAACTATGTGTTATAAAATAATTAAATCACTTACATCGATACACCGAGACTATTGTTTCGTCGATCATATGAAAAATGGGAGTCAGCAGAACAAATTACTTTCTACTTGAAGGAGTAATTATGAACGTGTTTCTAAAAAAAAAAAAAAAAATGAAAACATTTTGTGCACGTATTGGTTCCAATAAAGTCAGATTATTTTGTGTGAACTATTGAAAATTTAACAGGGAGTTACGTGTGTGCGATAGAAAACAAATAACTAATAATTATTGCCGAGCTTAACGATAGACTGCTACTAAGGTCCACAAGAGACACCTGTGGAATAAATTATAAACGAACGTATCTCCTCCTTGTTTCAGTGTTAATTTGAAATGAAGCAAGATGGCTACACTCAGGTAGTGTGCCTGATAAGTGTACCTTGGCTGTATCAATCCAGAAAGTGGAGGCATTTGTCTTTGAATCTGGATTACATCAGCTCATAACTCATAATTCTTTTTCCAGGTGTGTTTTGTGTTTTATATTTCTACCTTGTTTGCCATTGAAACTTCCATTACAGTAATTTATAGATCGAAATTTTCTGTTGGGTTGTACTTTATACAATAAATAGAAGTTTCATATTTATTGTATTACACACGAAGATCTAGAAGATTTAATTATTAATGATATACATGTACGTATGACATGGACATTTAATTTTTTTCAACCCTATATTTTACAACGCTGAAAACCGTGTTTCGATACCCGTGGTGGGCAAAGCACAGATAGCCCATTGTGTAGCTTTGTGCTTAATTTAAAACAACATCAACCGTATATTAAAAAATATATAAAAATATTTATAATTCACAGAATAAGTTTAATTTCATAGTTCAACGAAGTCCTAAAATACATTTTTTGTGTATTGGTTGAAAGACACAGTTTATACTAACTATTTTAATTTACCCAGTGGACTGTGGTGTAGGCTGTCTCTTTCATCTATTAATCTCGATAAAACCTTAAAATTTATTACATGGATGGTTAGTTATTTATTAAAACCTTCGGTTTGATTTCTGAAACGTGTGAGTGGCCAACATTGATATTTTTTTGGAAACTTCCTTGTTTTGTTGAGAAATAGATGTACAATGTAATAACTGACGTACACTGATGTAAGTACAACTACGTCCAGTAGTTCAATACATGGAAACTGTTTTATTTTTCTACCAATCCTTTCGAATAGGCCCGGCATGGCCAAGCGTGTTAAGGCGTGCGACTCGTAATCTGAGGGTCGTGGGTTTGCATCCTGGTCGCGTCAAACATGCTCGCCTTCCCAGCCGTGGGGGCGTTATAATGTGATGGTCAATCCTACTATTCGTTGGTAAAGGAATAGCCCAAGAGTTGGCGGTGGGTGGTGATGACTAGCTGCCTTCCCTCTAGTCTTACACTGCTAAATTAGGGACGGCTAGCACAGATAACCCTCGAGTAGCTTTGTGTGAAATTCTAAAACAAACAAAACAAACCTTTCGAATATACAACAAAACTTCTGTTAACAAGACATTACCATTTACGGAAAAACCATTAAACTATAGCTCTATGAGAAGAATTTATTGATAGACAAAACATGGCAAGTTACTGTAAAAACTTTGTCACGCTAACATTGAAATCGTTGGACAAATACAAATACAAAACCTACTTGTGTTTGTGTAATACTGAGCACAAGTGCTTAAACAATGGACATGCATTAAAGAAAAAATAAAACGCACACTCGTGCACAACAACGAGCATGTGCTGATAAACAGAAGCAGGTTTCAAAACCGTAACTAAGAGATATACCAGGTATGCTATGTGAAGATGCTTGTGAAATTATATTTCCATATTCATATTTTTACCTACGTCTGCATCTGCCCTTCAGTTTAGTTGATGGTACAAACTTATATACAACATCTTGTTTGGTTCCTCGAATCAAACAACCTTCTCTAGCCTATCCAATGTGGGTTCCGACGACAGCGTTCCACCGTGGACCATCTGATTCGACTTGAAACGTCAATCAGAAAAGTCTTTCTCAAACGACAACATCTTGTATCAATATTCTTTGACACCGAGAATGCTTATAATACAATACGGAGGTATGGCATTTTGTGAGACCTCCATATATATGGGTTACGTGGCCATTTGTTCATTTTTATTATTTTATTAAAGATTCCAAGTTCTTGTGGATTCGATACTTTCTTTCCTACAGAAACTTGGAGTCCCTCAGGTCTGTATTTTAAGTGTCACACTTTCCAGTATAAAAGCTACCACCACCATCACTGAACAACTCCCTCTCACTGTTGCAAACGGGGTCTATGTCGACGACTGACATGAGATGTGGTATATTGAGCAACAGCTATAGACTGCCCTCAATCGTTTGCTGAAGTGGACCACAGGAAACGACTTTAACTTTTTTCTCTCTGAAACTTTTTGCATGCAATTTTTCCGCCAACGGGATATTCTCCCTGATCCTGAAATCTGCATCAGTGAAGTAGTGCTACTTGTGGTCCCTGAAATAAAGTTCATGGGGCTTATCTTTGACCGTAAACTGATCTTTATACCACACATAAAGCAGCTCCGGGTCAAATGTACAAGAGCGCTGAACATCCTTCATGTCTTTTTTTTCACCACTTGGGGAGCAGATCGATGTTCTTTGCTAAAGATATATCGTGCTCTTATTCGATCGAAACTCAACTATGGATCATTGGTCTATGGCTCTGCCAGACCCTCGACCTTAAAGATGCTGAACCTCAGTCATCATCAATTACTTCGGTTCTGCACTGGGGCTTTCCCCACTTTCCCAGTTCAGAGCTTATACATAGAGTCTCATGAACCTTCTTTGCATCTCTGCCGTTTGCAACTATCTTTACTATATGCTTCGAAATTCGTTCCTTACCAAAGCATCCCACCTGTGGTTGTGTTTTCCTTCCTCGGTGGGCCTTACTTTTTCAGAACAGACGATCTGCCATTGCTCCTTTTGGCCTTCGTATCCAGGCGCAGTTGAATGAATTGGGTCTGTCCTTGGATAACACTGCTGTATCCATTGGTCAGCCCATTTCAACATGGCTTCTTACAGTTCCCAAATATGACCTATCTTTAAGTCATTTGAGAAGCAGACACTCCGGATTGGAAATACTGTCTACTATTTGCTGAACATCTTTCGAACCATCTTTCATTCCTACTTATACAGATGGTTCGAAATCAAGTGACTGTGTGAGCTCTGCCATAGTTTGTTGTGGTTCGGTGGTTACGCACAAAATCCTCTCTACAGCTGCTGTGTTCACTACTGAACTGTACGCTATTTCTCTTACCCTGGATCACATAGAAGTTAAGCAGTACTCAAACTGCACTATTTATGCTGACTCGCTTAGTTCTCTACTAGCCCTGGAATAGTTTCACATTAGTTCACATCCTGTTCTCGCTGACATTCAAAACCGACTGGTCCATTTCTCTTTAACATCTACATCTATTCAGTTTCTCTGGATACCGGGCCACGTTGGTATTATTGGGAACGAGCTCGCCGACACCGCAGCTAAATCTATCTGCTCTGGTACTATCACCGATGTGCCTCTTCCATACATGGACTATGGTCCTGTATTCAAGGCTTGGCTCCCTGATAGCTGGCAGTCAAATTGGAGTGAACAATGCGAAAACAAGCTTTTCCAAATAAAACCTTATATTGGACTTTGGCCGTCTTGCTTCCGTAAAGATCGGAAATAGGAAGTTGTTCTAACTAGACTACGCATTGGTCACAGTTTTTTAACTCATAATTTTCTTTTATCTGGGACTGATGTACCAATGTGTAGTTTGTGTAACACTCAGTTCACAGTAAGCCACATTTTACTGTCTTTTCGTCATTACGATTTTCAACGGTACCATTTTAAACATTTTTTATCCCAAGGTTTGTCCATAACGTTAGACAGTGTTATTAGTGATGGTGACACTGTCCACCTTGGTAATGTTTTATTTTTAAAGGCCATTAGTCTTTTTAATGCTCTTTAAGTTTTTGAATTTATACATAGATCTTTTTAATGTGATTCTCTTTTAAGAGTCAAAATCCATCTTGGTTGATTTGAAATTAGAAAATGGCCGTGACGTTAAATAACTCAAAACCAGGACTCGAAAGGCCAATTTCAGGTGACTAACGCTGCTGTTTGAACAACCAGTTAGTCATCCTGGCGAGTTATTATTAAAATTTTGCTAAAAGTCTTTTAAAACTTTCATTACTTTATTTTTTGATAATGGCCATAACGTCAAATAACTCGGAACCAGGACTGGAAAGGCCAACTTCAGGTGACTGACGATGATTTTTGTACTTACCTGTTAGTCTTCCTGACGAGTTATGATAATCACAGTTATGCTTCAGAAAGTCATTTACAACTTGTATTACTGTAGTTTTTCTGTTAACGTTGTAGACTAGATGTAAATATTGATTTGATACTATTTATGTCTTCTTTAAACTTTGTTTTGTATTACCTTAATTTCCTTTCATGAATTTTGTTAAATTTTCTTTAATTTTAACTTCTTACCGGATGTTTGGTGCAGATAGCCTAGCTGCTTCATGCCGTAAAACACCAAATCAACCAATCAACCAGAAATAACAACATATTCAGCATCCCTTTGTTGCAGAGGAAGATGTTGGCTAGTGTGAACACTCTTCTTTGTCCAATTTTTTAATATATTTAATTTTACTCTTAGGGAAATGTTGTAACAAGACGAAGATACAGTTTTTGTAGTATTTACTAATTAAATCGTTTCGCTTTGAAATTTGTATTCATTGAATTTTTCAGTGGTAGTAGTTACTGTAGATGGCTCGATTACGACCTCAAAAAATAATTAATATTAGTACAAATAACAGTTTCTGTTCCCTTTTTAAAAACAAAAGTGATTGTTAAGATATTATAACTTTTAATAAACTTAATTCTTGAACTGTCTAGATATCCCTCCTCCACAAATACATAATTAGGTTCACGAATCCACAGACAGGAAAGAAGAAACAAGTTTACGAATGATAACTAGTGCGCTCAATGATTCATCACAAGTGACGGGAATCCTGCTCTTTTAACTGGTATTTCGTGTTGTTTTTCAACACACGCAAATGAACATAAAACAGGTATTACTGCGAAAGTAAATTATCTTTCTGTGAATTCTAATCTTTGAAATCATACCACACACAGAAGTATTTCGACACGGCATGACCGAATAGTTAAAGCGCTCGACTAGCAATCTGGGAGTTGCGGGATCAAATCCCCGTCACATCAAACATGATTACCCTTTCAGCTGTGGGGGCATCATAATGTGGTGGTCAACTTCACTATTCGATGGTAAAAGAGTAGCCCAAGCGTTGTTGCACTGCTACATTAAGACTGCCAGTGCAGATAGCCCCAGTATAGCTTTGCGCGAACTCCAAAACAAACAAACATGTGTTTTAGTGTACAAAGTGTGTGTGAGGTTATACATTTTCTTGTTTATACCTGTGTTGACTGTAATTCTTTGACTGTTATATTTGTTTTATGTGTAAGTTTGCTTTATCAAAATAGTGTGCGGATACCAACATACAGAAGACAATATTCTGTGATGTAAATTTTGGTGAAATGTTTTTCATTCTACTATTTAACGACACTTTCCAGTACCCGGTAAATTTTCGATGTTATGAGTGAGTGTTCCATAGCTTTATAAAGTACAGATCATTAGTGCGCTCAGCTCGTAATCTGAGGGTCACGGGTTTTAATCCCCGTTGCGCCAAATATGCTCGCCCTTTCAGCCGTGGGAGCATTATAATGTAACGGTAAATCCCACTATTCGTTGGTAAAAGAGTAACCTAAGAGTTGGTGGTGGGTGGTAATGACTAGTTGCCTTCTCTCTCGCCTAACAATACTAAATTAGGGATGGCTGAGGCAGACAGCACTCGTGTAACTTTGCGTGAAACTAAAAAAGAAACGAAGTACAGGTGAAGTTTAAGTGTTTATATATAACAGTTAAACATCAAAAGTTTGTAAAACTCAGACAAAATTTTAGCGTTTGTGTACAAGTTTACAGTTTAATATTTGTGTTTACCTGTTAGACACGGTAAGTTTACGATAGTTTTGTTTCTTCAGTTAAAGTTTTATGGAACTAACATTGTGATGTACCTAACTAATAAATTTGAATTGTAAATAATTTTTGATTGAACATACAATGTAATTTTTGTTCACGATTTTTGAAGCATTATTCATGTGTTAACGTAAAGGACATTAAAAAAGCCATAAAATAATATTGCGTTCGGTAAATAAAGTTGTTTGGCAACGCAATATAGATTTAGTGATATTCCTATTCTCTCTTATTTCAAGGTTATGTTGAAAGTAAATAAAGCAGCAAATAAGCGAATCTTACAGCTTAATGCACGTAACAGGGATAGAAAACGGCTTCACAATAAATCGAACTGGAACTTGGTACTGTTGAGTATTGCTGTTGCGTCATAGGTAAATATTTTGTTTAGTGACGGCGCCGGTTTCCACGACCATACTATCAGGAAAAACTTGCATTTGTGAATAATGTATGAAACAACAGTAAAATTTATTATGGTAATTTTTAAAACTTCGGTTCCATTTTAACCCAAGTGAATTTACATGTATAATTAATTAATCATGGCCGTTAAAGGATCTCGTTAAAGAAACGAATCTTCAAGTTACGTGTTTACTTGTAATTAAGTACAAAGCTGTCTGTGATGAGCCCACCACTGATATTGAAACCCGGTTCTCTTCGTTATAAGTCGACAACCTTGCCGCTCCAGTTGCCATTTGGTGGCATGTTTGAATGGCTGTTATAACAGTATTTCGTACTTATCACAAAGCTAATAAGCCTATCGATCATTCGCCATGCTTAATTTTGCAAGTTCTGACTGAAGTGACTGTAGCTAATTAGCATCGCCCTACTATTTACACTCAGGGATTTTAATAATTGCCACTTCGATAACTCACCCACAGTTCAGAGCGAGAGAAATGTTTTGTGATAGTGCACAGATTTAAACTTGGCTTACCAATTCTGACATCCAAAACTTAACCAAGGGCGATCTCATATTTGTGTGTGTGGAATAGGTATTAAATATATTCTGGTAAATTAGCGTTCGTGTGTTTTCTTTCAGCAAAGCCACATAGGGCTTTCTGCTGAGTCTACCGAGGGGAATCGAACCCGTGATTTTAGCGTTGTAAATCCGAAGACTTACCGCTGTACCAGCGGGAAACTGGTAAATCAGTAGTTTATAACACACTACTAGTAACAAAATTCTCAAAATAAACAAAATTATTTAAACAAGAAACTTGTGCGATTTTGGAAAAATGGTTATTGAGTGTTAATTATCGCGCGACGTCGAAAACTTGGTAAAGTTAATAAATTTAAATATTTGATTTTCCATTTTATTTTTATGATGAGATGTCTAACACATAAAATAGGGATAAATTTGATTATCTTACAATTATTTGAGAATCGTGCGTCTCATTGTAAAGCCATGAATTGGGCTATCTGCGATCTGTCTTTCTCGGAGAATCAAACCCTGGATTTTAACATTGCTAGTTTGAAAAAGTACCATTGATTCACCATTGTATGAAAATATAAAGTGATCCTCTAAAAGTAACAGCACACTCGCCTCCTTTATTTCAGATGACACCATAGTTTATTTAATAAGCCATTTTTTATTGTTTTTTTTTAGATCAAGTGAGTAAAAGTGTTTACTTTATATATTTGTACATAAGATCTCGACACTATTCCCTGAAAAAAAATATTGGATTGCAACACTGGTATTGTTAAGAATTATTTCGCTTGAGAAGTTTGCATGATCACTTGTAATTGAACGTACAATTTTATGGTTTGTTTGTTTGTTTTGGAATTTCGCACAAAGCTACTCGAGGGCTATCTGTGCTAGCCGTCCCTAATTTAGCAGTGTAAGACTAGAGGGAAGGCAGCTAGTCATCACCACCTACCGCCAACTATTGGGCTGCTCTTTTACCAACGAATAGTGGGATTGACCGTCACATTATACACCCCCACGGGTGAGCATGTTTAGCGCGACGCGGGCGCGAACCCGCGACCCTCGGATTACGAGTGCATGCCAGGCGCACAATTTTATGGAAGAAAAAATTAAATCGAGGAATGAAAATGTATCGTAATACATTTTACTGTCCTTTCATTTATTATTTTCAAATGTAATTTTTTTCTTTCCAGTTGATGGAAACTATTTTCAAGACTCATACATACGAAGTACATTTTCTCTAGATGACTCGCTATTATAGATATTTAAATTTTAATCAACTACAAACAAACTTTGTCGTAGTTAATAAGGTGAGTAAAGATTGGTTGGTAATTTGTTTGCTTTGTTGCATACATAAATTAACTAAAGCACAAACTTTAAAGGGTCAAATTTCAAAAGAAAATGATATTATTATAGAGTTAATAATAGGTTTATATTTAAGTGACTAACCTAACCATATGCATACGTGGTTAGCTGAAGCTATGACCCCTCCCAATGGCACAGAGGTATGTCTGCGGACTTACACAACTAAACACCGGGTTTCGATACCCGTGGTGGGCAGAGAACAGATAGCCCATTGTGGAGCTTTGTGCTTAATTCTAAACAAACAAACGAAAGCTAAATTCAACATAGAGGCAAGCGATATATAAGTGTCTATTCACATCAAACACGAATTTAAAGCAAACCATAAGATTAGAAATAATCACATGACCCGGACTATATATTTCTGTTATTTTGTGTACAATTAAAGAGATGAGCCATCCACTTTTATCATTGAATAAACTTACCGCAACCGCAACTCCGTTTAAAAGAATGTTAAAATTGTACTATTTGGACTTTTATATATATATTTACTAACTTCGTTCGCAAAACCGCATTATTATTGATGTTGTGAGTGATAACTTAGTAGCAGTTTCATTGTGAAAAGATTTAGTGCTTAATTTACACAATGTCTTTCAGTTGAAGTCAAATTAAAAACCCTGTTTAAAGTGTCTCGTAAGTTATGTTTGTTTGTTTTTGAATTTTGCGCAAAGTTACAGCAGGGCTATCTGCGCTATCCTTCCCTAATTTAGCAGTGAAAGACTAGAGGGAAAGCAGCTAGTCATCACCATCCAACGCCAATTCTTGGGTTACTCTTTTACCAACGGATTGTTAGTCACATTATAACGACCCCACGGCTGAAATGGCGAGCATGTTTTGTGTAACGAGAATTCAAACTCGCTTCCTTCAAATTGATGGCCTGGCATGGTCAAGCGCATGAGGCGTACGACTCGTAATCCGAGGGTCGCGGGTTCGCGTCCTAGTCGCGCCAAACATGCTCGCCCTCCCCTCCGTGGGGGCGTTATAAAGTTACGTTCAATCCCACTATTCGTTGGTAAAAGATTAGCCCAAGAGTTGGAGGGGGATGGTGATGACTAGCTGCCTTCCCTCTAGTCTTACACTGCTAAATTAGGGACGGCTAGCACAGATAGCCCTCGTGTAGCTTTGTGCGAAATTCCAAAACAAACAAACAAACAATCCTTCAGATTGTGAGTTAAGCTCTCTAACCACCTGTTGATGACTTCGAAACTAAATACTCTCTGTATTTATTTATCAATAAATCAATAAACATTTTACTCACTAAAGATTTCAAGAACACCTGCTATTTTCAGCCAGATATTATTTTTTGAAATCTCTATATATACTTAATCCGCATTTGAACAGCAGAGAATAATGCAGCACCTACTCATAAATAATTTTCTTCGTCCATATTTCAGAGAATTCCATGTTTTAAGTCTGTAAAGGGTATTAACCTTGCTTCTCATTGATTAGTTTTATTTGAATCGCGCGGTGAAAAAAAAAAGAAAAAGAAAAAAAGATGCAGATTCCATTTCAGTGGCGCCGCTTGCGCTGCACGTTGATGATGTGGCTTCACTGGAGGCGCTAGGCATTAGGAGACCGAACGATTGTTTAGGCCCTCAAACAGCTAAGGATTTCTCTGTTTCACGGAGTGTTTCATCAAATCATTGATTAGTGCACGTTTGAGTTTTGTGTTCATTAGGAATATATTTAATACATTTTATAGTACATAATATATAGGTAATTAAAATATTTTAAAGGTTAATGTTTTATTAAAGATTAAAACATTTCGTAGGTTTATGTTTAATCGGCAGTTTCAACTAAAATGGTTATAAGTTGTTAAAATCCTTCAAAATCTTAATCTTATTCATCATCTGACATCAGAAATTCATAAGTTACGTCTGATTTCAACTAGTCAGGATGCCTAGTTGGTTAGTGTGTGATTGGCGTGTTGAATAGCAATAAGACTAAGTCTTATTTTTAAAAGATAACATATTATATAATATTAAAAGATAAGGTAATGTTGTAGGTTTTGGGGAATTTTTTGGA
This sequence comes from Carcinoscorpius rotundicauda, assembly GCA_011833715.1. Taxonomy (NCBI): domain Eukaryota; kingdom Metazoa; phylum Arthropoda; class Merostomata; order Xiphosura; family Limulidae; genus Carcinoscorpius; species Carcinoscorpius rotundicauda. The sequence goes on along the minus strand of CM022399.1, from coordinate 49,587,783 downwards.
TCATGAGTAACTTTTCCTCGAATTTCAATCATTGTATTTTGCTTTTCACAACAATATCTAAAATTACGAAATAAAACATTATTTTTTGTCGGGAAAGTTTTATTTTGATCTCTAGAATTTCCCTCCAAAGTACACTATTACCAAAGACAATTTACTTCATTATTCAATGAATAGTAATGTTACAAATTTTCCCTTAAAGCTTCACTGATCATAAACGCAAGATCAGGTTCAGTCAAATACAGCACTCGTTGCACTCTTCACTGGAGATCTGGCTTACGTTTCAAATTTTATTCCATTATGAGTACATTGGAAATCAGCCCCACTATCCAGCTGTATTGGATCCACCAACACAAACTAATCGTACACCGCAGGATTAAACGTTCACATTTTATACCTGGCGTATAAGACGACATCTAGTTTTTAAAGATTTGTTTTAAGCTTGAAATATCCTGTACCCCAGCATGTATGGTGTATAAGCTATACAGTTCTGAATACCAAGGATCAGGTGTGGTCTATTTGCTATCATATTTGAATTTGAGGATTCACGGTTTACGGCTTGTTGTTGCATAAACGAAAAAAAACAACAAAACATTTTGGTTTTGTAGGTACGCTTTAAGTGACGTTCATATCATATATCTCAATATTCAAACATACAAAAATAACGCTGTTTACAAAAATGATGCTGTTTACTAGCTATCTTCCATTTTAATCTCTCTCTTCAAAACTGAAGAATATATACTTGAAGTTATGATATATGTGATAAACATAATATGGGTAATAGTTTATAATACATTGATTGAGGGCCATAATACGTATCGTAGTTTCAAGTTTAAGTTAGGAAATTCTGTAAGTTGTTGTTGTTTTGAATTAAGCACAAAGCTACACAATGGGCTATCTGTGCTCTGCCCTCCACGGGTATCGAAACCCGGTTTTTAGCGTGTAAGTCCGCAGACATACCGCTGAGCCACTGGGTGGCAATTCTGTAAGAGAGGGAAACAAAAACTAAGAACAGCAGTACAGTCGTGAGTTTAATTCAATGTTTTACATGAAACGATGAAGTGTAGGATCCTTTCTTTTTGCTTACATGCGGATAATTCAGCCTGGTCTAAACTTTTAACAAACACCATTGTGCATGGCTTGACATAGTTACTATTAATTTTAAGTTTGGTCCTGTCACATCTAGCTGATTTATGATTTTTTTGTTAGTTTTTAGCCATCACATATTCCGACATCATGCGCAAAAGCATTGTATTCACCAGCAAAACACCTACGGTATTCTACTGTCCCCAGGAAAAAACACCAGGAATGGAAAACATGATCGTTATGGCTAAGTCATTGGATAAACTGTGCGAATTTGAAGGAAAAGGTATCCCGAAGGACTATCAATCAGATTGTTACAATGACTTAGATGAGACGGAGTATGCATGCGCAGAAAAGCGTCGTATTATGGTAACGGTAATTTTATTATAATGTTAGTTTGTGTGTGTGTGTCTCCCTCTCTATCTATCTAACTATATATATAGTATGGTTTTACAAAAATATTATGATGTAAGACTAACTAGAGAAAAAAGAATGTGTTTGAAACAGCGTTTGTTTGTATCGCAACAGCGTAAAAAATATCAGCTGGTCCAAAATTTGGGGACTTTTATGTCCTTTATGTTTACAGTAATGTACATATATAAATATTTGTAAAAGAATTGTGTTCTATATTTTTAAGCTTCGGATGATTAACTTGTATATTACCTTACTGTTTAATTATTATATCAAATAGAAAATCTAATAGATTTAAGTTATTAAATCTTAACGTTTAATATTACTTTATCATTGTAACAGAGATACTTATGACATGAACTATAGGCAAAATAACTTTTTCCAAGTATATATTATTTTGAACAATGAAGCTAAAAAGGAAGTAATGCTGTACAAATAAAACTACAAAATAAATTGCAGTACTGGAATGTTACAATGTATCTTACAATGAGGGATATCTGAGAAAATAGTCCCTCAGAGTGAAGGAATTACGATATCTGCCTGATTGTTAAACAACAGAATCTCACGAAATCCCATGTGTAAAACTGCTATTCATCACCTGGAAAAATTGTGAGAAGGTATGGCTGCTCAAAAAATGAAAAAAGAAATGTAAGTCAATGTGTGCAATACCTGAAATATGTATATTCACGTTGCTATAGACATTGTTTTACTCCGTTAGGAGAGCGGAAAGTCTTTAGATTTATAACGCTAGAATTAGGGATTCGATTCCTCGATGTGGTTTTGTTATAAGAAAGTACCTGGAACGACCAGGTGTTTAAGGCGCTCGAGTCGTAATTTGAGGATCGCGAGTTCGAATCCCCGTCATATCAAACAAGTTCGCCCTTTTAGCCATGGGGGCGTTATAATGTGATGGCCAATCCCACTATGTGTTAGCAAAATAGTAGCCCAAGAGTTTGCGGTGAGTAGTGATGACTAGCTGCCTTTCCTCTAGTTTTACACTGCTAAATTAGGGACAGCTAGCGCAGATAGCCCTCGTGTAGCTTTGCGCAAAATTCAAAACAAACAGAGCTATAAGAAAAACTCAGACACTGTTTAGTCTTGTTGTTTTGAATTAAGCACAAAGTTACACAATGGGCTATCTGTTCTCTGCCCACCACGGGTGTCGAAACCCAGATTTTTAGCGTGTAAGTCCGCAGACATACCGCTGAGCCACTGGGGGGCCACTGTTTAGTTATTAAGATTGTTGTAAAATTCGCTTAAATAACTCTTATTTTTTATTTTTATTGTATAAATACAGCTCTCTTGTGAAAAATAATTTTCTTCAACAAATACCAAATATATTAAGATATAAGTTGCTTTTAAATACGATAAAAATTGTTTTGTTTTTACAATGATTTCACCTAAAGAGATATTTGGTCAAACAAACACATCTATTATATGTACTGAGAAACAGAATTTATACATTACTATTTATTTTAAGTAACACAATGTGTATATTACAGACGCAGCTAAATCCACCAAGCGTGACAGACGCAAGCACGACCGGACCTCATGTAAACTCTAACTCTGGTGGTAAATCTAAGAATTACTGAGCAGACGACAGAAATAAACAATATTTTGCTCGCCTGTTTGAGATTTCGACATCTTTTTGAGGCATATATTTTTCTGTTATATATTAATAATGTTTGAAAGTCGCGTGAACAAAATTATTTACTCACACACTTAAATTTAGCACCATAATTTTCGAATACGTTTGGAATAAATTTAGCATTTTTTGTACATACTGTTAATTCAGTTTACCTATTTAATTAATATTTTGCTCTAATATGCAAATATAACTTAATATACTGAAGTTGAAGTAGGAGTTGAATTTTTCTAAATAAAAACATTTTCTGTAAGACTAAAACTACGGGGTATTTTGAATAAAAATTATATTCTATTCTCCATTGGCTGTCGTGTTGCTTCTTCTGCATTTTGTATGTTATTTTCTTAACTAAACATTTTTAAAACTATACTGGGGATTTTTATCGTGTATTTTCTCTTTGAACAATATTTTTCGTCTTTTTTAATGTAACTTTTTGTTTACCTTGTTGTTAAGCGAAAAACTACACAATGCGCTACTCACCGTGGGTAACAAACCTCTATTTTTGGCATTTTAATCCTCCAGATCAAAAAGATTGAGATACATACATTTATCATAAACGACGACTACTATAAAGCCACAGACTTGCTAAAGTAGCGTACAATATAAAGTATGTTTCTATCTAAATAGTAAAACTGTATTATAAAACTCTGGGTCCTGGCATGGCTTGGTGGTTTAGACACTCGACTCATAATCTGAGGGTTGCGGGTTCGAATTCCGTCACACCAAACATACTCGCTCTTTTAGCCGTGGGGGCGTTATAATGTTATGTTCAATCCCACTATTCGTTGGTAAAAGAGCAGCCCAAGAGTTGGCGGTGGATGGTGATGACTAGCTGCCTTCCCTATTGCACTGCTAAATTAGGGACAGTTAGAGCAGATATCCCTTGTATGGATGGTATTACTTGGCAAATTGTGGAACAAAATTAATGCAACTAGGGCGAATGATATTTCTATAAATAAATAGTTCAATGGGATTATGAGCACATCGTAGGGTGTCTCAGTATGTAGTTACGTCAACAGTGTCTAGTTTTAATCATACATCCTAAAAATTTACAAGTGAAACCATTATTTCAACGAGACAACTATTATAACAGTGTATAACGTATGACAATACGTCACACATATTATCTTAATTTATCCATCACAAAGGAGGTAAATATTATAACCAATTACTTACTTTCTATGCTTTTATATCTAGTTGTCCTGAAGTGATTTTATTGTAACTAATATATTGTATTTATAAATACAATACAACTGAACGAGGGAGTTAGTAGAGTTAACTCAGACACCCTTCGAGTATTTTTGTATGAAATCAAACACATAAATGTTAACTGTTAAATTCTGAAATCTTGACTTTTCGAACCGTTTTCCATTTTCAAAACTACATATTATTAACAGCAGCCTATATTTGGACCACTGAAGTTTGATGCGTAATACTAACAATGGTATGGTATTCCATAGCTAAGCCAATTTTCCGCCTCCGATGCATACCTCGTGTAAATATGAAGGCGTGGTAGGGAGAAAATGACAGTTATAGTGATTTGTTTTAAGTGTAATGAAGATAAGACAGTGTGTAAAGTTGACTTTTTGTGTAATGAAGAGTAATAATTAAAAGATGGATGATCATCGTAGTAGAAAAATATTGCATTACTGGACCAAATAAAAGTAATCTGCATTTAAACAAAAAAATTCATAAAGTAGAACGGTAAACAAATGGAAGAGAAAATGTGCTTTAGTTGAAATTAAGGTAAAACATACATAACACTGGTTTACAAAGAAATTGAAGCAAGCACAAAAATAGCTGTTTTAACCTAATTTGGGGGTGCTGAATTCAGATTTGAAATCCGTTTTTACTCATCACCTCCAGTTTTTAGATATGCATACTGTACATAAAGACGTATATGCATTCAGGGTTAATTTCTAATATTGTGTGACTTATGTCTTCTTTTTTAGTTATTATGCAATAAATGCAAATAAATCAGATGAAGAAATGCCTCCAAGGGAAGATTCTGCCAAAGTCAATCTCTTCCGAAGATATTAACTCTTCTTATTCAGGAACAAGTGGCAACGAGCCACACTGGATCACGCAAGAAGACCTGAATGACCTTGCTCGTGATTTGTATCTGTCAAAACAGCAGTCAGAGCTCTCGGCTTAAACAGTGGAACCTAGTCCAGGAAGATGTAAGGATCACCAGTTTCAGGAATCGGAACAAAGACCTTGCTTCATTTTTCGACATGGAAAAAAAGTTGTGCTACTGCACAAATGTACCTGGCTTGTTCACTTTCCTTGGTTTGCCACATAATCCTTCAGACTGGCGTCTTTTCATAGACTCTTCCAAGCGAAGTCTCAAGGTTGTGCTTCTGCACAACGGGAATAAATATCCCAGCATTCCCACTGCACACTCTGTCCATCTAAAGGAGTCCTATGACAATATGGAGCTTCTTTTAGAAGCTGTTAAGTACAACCAGTACCAGTGGAGACTGTGTGGGGACCTCAAGGTCATTGGTCTTCTTATGGGTATGCAAGCGGGCTTCACAAAGTACTGTTGCTTTCTCTGTCTCTGGGATAGTCGAGCTGTATCCCAGCATTACAAGCAGAAAGACTAGGGGTCTAGAAGCTTTTCGTTCCTGGCGAACACAGCGTCAAGGAGAATCCTCTGGTTGACATGAAGAAGGTGCTTCTTCCTCCTCTTCACATCAAGCTTGGTTTGATGAAGAATTTCGTGAAGGCCATAGATAAAAATGGTGCTGCCTTCCAACACTTGTCTACTGTGTTCCCAGGTCTCAGTGCTGCTAAGCTCAAAGAGGGCATCTTTGTCGGACCTCAAATCCGAGAAGTGCTGAAGGATACTGATTTTGAGGAGCTTTTTACCTTAAAGGAACTGAGAACATGGGAAGCTCTCAGTTAGTCAGTCTGTAGTGGCTTCCTTGGTAACACACGCGTACCAAATTACCAAGCCTGTATTGAGAAGTTGCTAAAGACTTATGAGGATATGGGATGCCGAATGTCACTCAAAATTCATTTTCTCCATTCCCACCTCAACTTCTTCCCTCCAAACCTCGAAGCAGTGAGTGATGAGCAGGAAGAAAGATTCCACCAAGACATTACGAAGATGGAGAGCAACTACCAAGGCAAGTGGAACCCCAGCATGATGGGAGACTTCTGCTGGATGCTCTTGCTTGACATCCCGGAGGCAAAATATACCGGATCATCTAAGAAAACACACTTCTAACTGTCTGAGGTACTATGAATTGTGCACATTGTGTCATCCAAGTATATTTATTCCGTCAATGCTCTTTATCTATCCTGTTTTATCTGTAATAAGCTGCTACAACTGTTGAAATAAGCACGTATATACTTTGTATATACTAAAATGAGACTATTTAAAAGCCAGAAAACTAAAGGTGATAGAGCAAAGTGTTTATAAATTTGAATTCAGCACACCCAAATTAGTAAAAAACACCTATTCACATTCTTGCCTCAGACAAAAAATATTTTTTTGTAAACCAGTGTAATGAGAAAGTCAAAACAACTGTGGGACTTCAGCAAACCTTGACTTTTTCTACGTCACAATAAAATATGTTTAGCAACGCTAAATCTTTGTTTACATTTCACCTTTTCTATGCAGTCGACCAATCAGAAAAGTGAGTTACACAAATCCCCAAGTATCGCTTTTTCACGCGACAGTCGAAGGACGGACCTGTATAGCCAAAGTAGGACGCGAAACAACCAGTCAGAGAAATAATGCCTAGTTTTTATGATGGACGTGATTGAAATCTTTTACAGAAAAGTAAATTCAAAACCTCGTGTTGAATTTGCACGACACCGATCGAATTAGTATGTTTTGAATTCGAATTTTATTTTACAAAAACTTAAAATATCTTACAAATATGAAATATAAACAATTATAGAGAGCACGAAGCAGTCTAAAGAGGTCATTTTACCAAAACATGAGGGTCACGGGTTCAAATCTCTCACACCAAACATGCTCGCCTTTTCAACCTTGGGAGCGTTATAATGTCACGGTCAATCTCACTATTCGTTGGTAAAAAAGTAGCCCAAGAGTTGGTGGTGGGTGGTGATGACTAGCTGCTTTCCCTCTAGTCTTACACTGCTAAACTAGAGACAGCTAGCGCAGATAGCCCTCGTGTAGCTTCGCACGAAATTAAAAAACAAAACAAAAACATACAGTAATATTCATTATTAAAATGTTTTTATTACTCCATATGTGATTTGTTTGAACAATCATACTTTTACATTATTAGTCATAGTGTCTACAGTAGATTGTTAATGTTTTTTTAAGTGGCACTAAGAAGAAATACTTAAAAATAAACGACAATATATTGATGGTAGACATACAGATACCATTTCTATGAAGTCTTACATTAAAAACAAAAAAACTATAAACATATCTGCAAACTCTGATGTTTCAAGGATTATATATATGTTAATGTTTCTGTTATATTTTTATGAGTATATGTATGTGCATTTAAAAAGTCTGAATGGTAATATCTGTTTTAACTATTTATAGGAAATGGAGCGAAACACACACACATATAAATATATATTTATATAAAAGACACACATATATATATTTATATAAAACACACACACACATAAATATATATACATATGCACTTATATAATGATATATATATGCTACTTTTGCTTTCCTTCAGTAAAATGGCCTGGCATGGCCGAGCGCGTTAAGGCGTGCGCTCGTAATCCGAGGGTTGCGGGTTCGCGCCCGCGTCGCGCTAAACATGCTCGCCCTCCAAGCCGTGGGGGTGTATAATGTGACGGTCAATCCCACTATTCGTTGGTAAAAGAGTAGCCCAAGAGTTGGCAGTGGGTGGTGATGACTAGCTGCCTTCCCTCTAGTCTTACACTGCTAAATTAGGGACGGCTAGCACAGATAGCCCTCGAGTAGCTTTGTGCGAAATTCCAAAAACAAACAGTAAAATGGAGATTCTGACCACATGCGCGTGCAAGTTTCAGGTGAACGATGGAGAAAAATATTTTCCAGAAACAAGTAAAATCTAATTACAATTCAACTTAAGAGGTCATTTAAATACTTCGACGAAAGAATACCTCTAATGTCACCAAATATACTTTGTGTATTAATTCACTTAATAGCATAAAATTGTACTTTTAACATTGTACTATTGTACTATTGTATTTAAAATTGTACTATTGTAACAATAGTACTTATTGTTATTGTCACATGTTAAGCCTCACAGTGGCACAGCGTTATGTCTCTGCACTCGCACCGTTAGAAACCGGGCTTCAATACCCGTGGTGAGCAGTGCATAAATAGCCCATTGTGTAACTTTGTCTTAATTACATGTTATATTTAACGCTACTTATACTTGCGACTGAAATCATTACTGTAGCAGCGGCGTACGCCGAATGATACCTGAGGGCATGTCACTGTAGGTTTTTCATGTATGTATATATTATGTGAATGTTATTTCAGTGAGTAATACTTGTGTGACCTGACATGGCCAGATAGTTATGGCGCTTGACTCATAATCTGAGGGCCGCGGGTTCGAATCCCCGTTAAACCACACCAAACATGCTCGCCCATTCAGCTATGAGGGCATCATGATGCGACGATCAATCCCACTATTCGTCGGTAAAACAGTAGCTCTAAAGATGGCGGTGAGTTATGATGACCATCCACCATCCCTCTTGTATTACTCTGCTAGGTTAGGGACGGCTAGCACAGATAGATCCTGTGTAGTTTTAGCAAAATTCAAAACAAACAAACAAAACAATAGTACTTGTGTGGTGTGTTTATAAACGGTAATGATCGTAAATTTATGTTTGTTCTTTGTAGATGAAAATCTTTAAAACTAGTCTGAATAGCACCTAGTTCTATGAGCACTTTATACCACAAATACAAGAGTATAATGAACGATGTCGCTGATGGCCTGAATCAACAAAATAAAACTCCTACATGAGCCACTTAGCTCTCTCCTTTGTCAGTGGTTCCAGTTAGTGATCTCACAGTCATGCACTAGTCTCATGAGCTCATAATTAGACTTATCGATTAAAAGAGCAACATTATACCAAATGTTAAGGTAAAATCATAAGCAATCTCTAAGGTGACATTGTGATATTTAAGACATTTTCACAAATTAGGTAAACTTTTTATCGAATATATATATTATGTTATCTTATAGAGAGAGTTGAATACACTGTATTTAAACGATTTTAATATGAGAAATGTAGTTGACAACAACAGCCGATATAAAGTCACATTTGCGGGGGTACAGAATGTATTTATAAGTAATACTATGCCACCCAAAACTTATTGCCTTGGCCAAGCATGGCTAGGTGGGTTAAGCCACTCGACTCGTTATCTGATAGTTGCGGGTTCGAATCACTATCACACCAAACGTACTCACCCTTTCAGCCGAGGTGGCGTTATAATGTGATGGTCAAGTCCTCTATTCATTGGTAAAAGAGTATCCCAAGAGTTGGCGGTGGGTGATGATGACTAGCTGCCTTCCCTCTAGTCTTACACTGCTAGCGCAGATAGTTCTCGAGTAGCTTTACGTGAAATTCAAGACAGATCAAACAGATACGAAGTATTCTTACATTCATAAAGATTTGTTGAAATGGGAAATTAAAAATTTCCAAGACTGGGATATTCCTTGTATTCAATGACACTAAGAAACAAAAGGAATGTGGATCAACTTAGAGCACCAGAACCATCTAGAACAGTGGTTTCCAACCAGGTATGCTCGCATCCCTTGGGGGTGCGAGATAGCGTTCCAGGGTGTGCAAGATAACTTTACAAAAATTTGTTTTAGTCACCTTCACCTTTATTCTTCAATAAATAATTACTGTGAGGTGTGCGAGAACATATTAAAATTTTTAGGGTTGTGGGGTATAAAAATGGTTGGAAACCACTGATCTAGAAAGAGGTATGAAGCAAATCGAACATCAGCTAGAATAAGTAAAGTGTGGCTTTTTGTAACAGGTGAGAATTAACAAACACAAAGGTCAGTGACCCGTCCAGATGGCTCAGATTACTATGTGCAATATTATCAAAAAATATCTCTGCCTTGTAAAACGATACAAGTTACAGGAATACAAGCTGCTTGCACAACATACTTATTCAACTATCGTATGCCTCAAGCACTTGGTTAATGAAACAGTTATTGTTGGACACAATACCTATGGATATTTGTGTATTGATTGTTAAAATAGGTGCTGAGAAACTGTCACTTTCATACACTACGTGGTTTATAAAAAGCAAACAGAGAGGAAAGATATGATTTAGACATGACAGCCGTACAACAGTCTTTACAAAGGAAAATACGCTACAGACATATTCTCAAGATACCCTGTTGTCAGAGCATGACTAAACGTGATAACATGGGCCGTCACGACGTTCTGAGAGTGTTAAAGTATTTACGCCCAGCATGACCAGGATGGTTAGAGCGCTTGACTCGTAATCCGAGGGTTGAGGGCTCGAATTCTTGTCACACCAAACATGCTTGCCCTTTGAGGCGTAAGTACGTTATATTGTGACGGTCTATCCCACTATTCGTTGGTAAAACATCAGCCCAAGAGTTGGCGGTGGGTAGTGATGACTAGCTGCCTTCCTTCTACACTATTACTGCTAAATTAGGGACGGCGAGCGCAGATAACCCTTGTCTAGAATTGCTCCAAATTAAAAAAACAAACAAACAAACATTATTTTATTATAACATAATCAACCTCTGTAGTGACTTATAAACTTTTGTAAGCATAAAAATTGAAGTTAAGGGAGTTTTATTTTAGAAGAACTTAGATGGACGAAGGATAGTTCATTTAGGAATAATTATTATTATATCATCCTCCTTCACATTTTTGGCCCCCCAGTGGGTCAGCGGTATGTTTGCGGACTTACACGCTAAAATCCGGGTTTCGATACCCGTGGTGGGCAGAGCACAGATAGCCCATTGCTTAATTCAAAACAACAACAACCTTCACATTTTTTTCATTATTTTAGTTAAGAACTTGAAATGTGCAAAGATAACCAAATGATCAATGTTTACTGGCCGAGAGCTGGTGAATATACTCGAAAATTATTTTTAATTCATTTCTATTACAATAATTAAACTTTAACCCTGGTTTATTAAAACATGTTTATATATGTGGTTTGTACATAAATATAAAGACTTTTTTATTTAAAAATCAGCTCAAGTTTTCAAATAATATAGTTAGGAATAGGTACGGTTAACTACCGACATTACATTCAGGAAACTACTGCGAGGAATGTTTATTAACATGCAGAAATTCGCTATTAAGTTCACTTTAAAATAATGAGAAAGGTACAAAATTTAGAAGCTATATAGGGTGTATGTAAAGCAAATTTAACATTTAAAAGTATTATATTTTTAAAATTAATTGTTTTAGGGTAACTACATGTTAACAGAGGCACACGCAAAGCTATTCAAGGGCTGTTTGCGCTAGCTGTCCCTAATTTAGCAATGTAAAACAACTGACGTTCCTAAAACATGCTCTGATTTCAAGTTTGTTGTCCGTTTGTTCACAGTTGTTGTTTTTCTAGTGCAAAACTACACAGAGAATCGAATCCTGTACTTGAAAGTTACCGCTGATCGACAAAATCTTGCGCCTTTTAATTTGTTGTAGTTGTATATAATTTAGTAGAGCTCTCTGTTTCGGAGCTGGCAAGTCAGGTTCGAATCTGTATGCTATCAAACAGTTCCCACAGTTTAAACTGTGAGAACGACAGCAAATTCCTCAGCATGAATGGTGGGTGGTAGGCTGCTTCTCTATGGTCAATAATTCAGTATTAGGAAAAAACACACTAAAGAATTGTGCTGGTTTCTTTATAACAACAAACCACTGAGTTAATATATATACTAATGAGTAAGGATATGTAGAGACATGTATTAACTTAATCTCAATCTAACATAGATATAGAGTCGTTAAGTTCTCTAGTTTCATGCATACATCATAAAATATTGTGTTTACTGTTTGAAACATGTATGTAGGGGATACATTGCAGGTTATGTGATACCTGTTTGTTTAAAAAACTAACAATGTTTTATCTTGTAAAACACGGAAAAATGATGGCATGCAAATTATTTTCTATCGTTGGGTTAAATGTCATCAAAATTAATGGATTTTATTAGATATGTATTAGCATGTTTTGAGACAGCTATTAGTACATGTGATATGCAATAGCTAACTAACCTAGTGATTAATTTATTGGTTGCATCCTATAAACGGTTACGACTTGGGCTAGTAAATATACTTTAATAACGTGAGATTTTTTATTTTTATAAAATGTCAACAAACTATCTGAGAAATGAAGCAGTAAAAGTTAAAATTTGAGATTGGTTGTAATTATTTAATGAAAAGTAACTAAAATAAATTAAGAATTTAAGAAAATGAATAGAATAGAAAATAGCTTAAAGCTATAAACGTGTAAGCAAACCCTAAAAATGCATGTTAAAAAACTGTGTAAGATTAACAGAACAGTTGACTTGAATCTCGAAAGGAAAAAAAAGTTAATTTACATTCAATTTAATTAACTAATCTACAGGAGTTTCTTTTCAAAGTTGCTATGGTGATCGACCGCCTTGTGCCTGGTTCTTGAAATATAAGGTAAGTGTTGATCGGTGATCCTAGCAACCGTTTGTTTCCTTAGGCTGAAAGTAAACAAAATATCAGTACTCTGTTCATTCCACTTAAAATATAAGGCTCGAGATAAATTCAAGTCACTCAATACTCGTCTGAGAAAGCTGGAAATACAATATTCTCGAAAGATCGCCAGAAGTTACCTGATATTATGGAAGATAGATTAAAAATATTTCCTGTTTTCTTGGTCTTAATCTTCCTGCTATCCAGTGTTAATGGTAAGTTCAAACCGATTCATAGTATGGATAAGAACATCCTGGATTCATAGAGGAGTTCAACACACACAGTTGTATTATATAAATCTGAACACAGTGCATGACTATTCAATCGATACCAAGAAAGAGTTTTTTTTTGTGTGTAGTTGTTTATAGTGATTTTGTTAGATTTCAAATACAGCTTGTGACATTTTGAAAATGGCTATTTTTGTTGAAGAAAGTAAAATAATATTAATTACTTCTCCCCATACTGTTACCGTCTTTAAGATAATTTAATTTAGTTGTAATATGTACATTTTCACATACTTAAACCAAGTTTCTCATGCTTGTTGGTTGCTTGCTAACTCTGTAATTGTAATTTTACGTCGCTGATGTTGTTTCAGGTGATTTACATTTTAAACTTGTTTGTTCGTTTGTTTTATCACAAAGCTTTTCATTGGACTAACTGTGTACTATTCGTCGCGGGGTATCGAACGCTAGATTTTAGCATTGTGATTCGTAAACGTAGGTTGAATCACCAGAGAACTTTTAGCAAAAGGCTCCTTAAGGCATTATACATCCTTGGCTGAGAACTTCATCTAGTTTTACAGTTATAGCCGACTCGGCATGGCCAGATGGTTAAGGCGCTCGACTCGTAATCTGAGAGTCGCGGGTTCGAATTCTCGTCGCACCAAGCATGTTTACCCATTCAGCAGTGAGGTAGATCCCACTATTCATTGGTAAAAAAGTAGCCCAAGAGTTGTCTCATATGTGTTGTTTTGCCCGATGCACTGAAGTTTTAAATACAATATTTCTGCAAATGTTTAGTGGTTAGCACCGCCCCTCCCCCACATCTCAGATTGTCTCCGTTTGGTCTAAGATTAAATTTTGGGAACCATAAGTCTATATCACGTACGTCCCTTGCACAATTTTTAAACCATAGTTCTTCATCCACTGATGTATAATGCCATAGTTCTTAAATCACATTTCATGTTATTATTGTTCTTTATGTACCGGTTTCTGCTCCCACTGTTTTTCTAAATTCTTCTCATGATATCTTACAATATTTTATTTTTGTGTACTCCATACACTTCGCTTCTTGTTATTATTACTTTCTACATCAAGTTAACTACCAACGTAACAGGTTTTATCTCATGTTTATCATTATAACTATTATTTTAATATTTGTTTTTTTTTGTTCTTATTCTAAGTTTCATCATGTTCTTATTTCTTATTAGCCCGTTCTTTTTCCATTCATATAGTTTAGTCCATAATTCTTTCTACATTTGTTCTTCCTTGTTGTTGTTTTTTTTATAATAAAACATGCATCGTCTTCACTGTTGTTTCACATTGTGGTATTCAATATCATCATCCTATGTTATATTATTTATACTAGTTCATCCTAACATAATTATTTCACATTCTTTATACAATATTTTCAATAATATTGTTCTTTCATGATCGATTTGGTTTTGTTTGAATTTCGCGCAAAGCTTCACGAGGGATATCTGCGTTAGCCGTCCCTAATTTTGCAGTGTAAAACTAGAGGGAAGGCAGCTAGTCATCACCACCCACCGCCAACTCTTGGGCTACTCTTTTACCAACGTATCGTGGGATTGACTGTCACATTATAACGCCCCCATGGATGAAAGGGCGAACATGTTTGGTGCGACCTGGATTCGAACCAACTACCTTCAGATTACGAGTCGAATGCCTTAACCTACCTGGCTAAGCCAGGTCATTTGAAAGAGAAGCTCCAATTTGTGAGGCCTTCCAGTGGCTCAGCGGTATGTCTGCGGACTTACACGCTAAAATCCGGGTTTCGATACCCGTGGTGGGCAGAGCACAGATAGCCCATTGTGTAGCTTTGTGCTTAATTCAAAACAATAACAAAACAAAACAATAACCAATTTGTGAGATCCAAAACCAACACATACTGTGCAAAACACGAAGCATGCTAATGCAACGAGAACTATGAGATTAAATTTGGACTATGTAGAAAAAGTGAAATACCATTTACTTCATAACCTTTCTTAGATTTAGCTTTATTTTCAACTTCGTTTTATATCCATAGAACTATTCTACTATATTTCTATGATAATTCTTACAACCGTCTTAATTGTCGTTTAATTAGAACTGTATTATTTTCTCAATTGAAGTATATTGATTACTGCGTCATTTTTGTATAGATTCTTACTAGATTAACCACTTTTGTATAGATTCTTACCAGACCATTAACCATTTTTATACAGGTTCTAAAATACCATTAACCATCTTTTATATAGATTCTTTATAGACCATTAACCATATTTTATATAGATTTTTATTTGATGATTAAGCATATTTTGCGTACAATATTGATTCATTGTGAGTTTGTATAAACTCATTAACTTTGTTTTCTTGATGGGTCTTACTAGTTCTTTATTTTTTATGTGGAAAGTGTGTGCATATCATATATATATATATATATATATATATATTTCAATCTTTCCTTAAATTCGCCTAAAATATTACTTCGTTTCCTTCTTCCTGTTACAGCAAGACAACATCAAATTAATAACTATATAAAATTTAACTTTAGTTATCCATTATCCGTCTCGTTCAACATCTTAGTGATAGTTTCTACTATGAGGTAATTTAATGATCTTCAATTTCTATTTAATATATTCTCTTTTATAAATACCTGATAAAGATCACCAACACAACATAACTTATAGCACTCTTAGAACAAGAAACAACCTCCTACCAGATTCCCCAAAACAACATAATTTAGAACACTCTTAGTAACATACACTTACCACATATCCCAAAATAACGTAAATTACAGCACTCTTAGTCCAGAACTGAATATTCTCAAATTTCAGAATCACAGAAAAATAATGGAATGTTCATCTAAATAAGTAAACATTTAAAATGCTATTTTATGTGGTAATTCATTCAGTTCCATTTCAATTTCTAACTAGATTGCAGCTTATTTGGTGAGATTAATTCTAATATTTATGGTATTTGTGTAACTCGTGGTATAACGGATGGTGTAACAAAAGTCTTGAACCAACAAGCAAGGTGCGGCATAAGTATATAAAAAAAAATGTATGTTTCAAATCCAGACTAGGGTACCTCATCGTACAGTGTTACCTATATATACCATTTTACACTTCGTTTATTATTATTATAGCTATGCATTTTCTGGAGTCACTATACTGTCCAAATGAGAGTTTGCCAACATGGAAAATACCAACACAGAAAACGCCCTTAAAGGTTAGTACCTGTATCGTTTTTAACATTTTATTGTTATTATTGCAAAATTTTAGTTGGTTACTTAACATGTCTACTGATAGTTATATAATTATGCGTTAAATGTATTTATGCTGTTTGGGAAGAAAAAAAAATAATTCTGGTTCATTCCAAAAGAAACTGGTTATATAATAAAAACAAATCTTGTTACTTGGACAAGAAGCATGTAATTTTTACAAAATAAGACTTTTCTTTTTTGTTGTTGTTTTGAATTAAGCACAAAGCTACACAATGGGCTATCTGTGCTCTGCTCTCCATGGGTATCGAAACCCGGATTTTAGCGTGTAAGTCCGCAGACATACCACTGAGCCACTGGGGGGCAAAGACTCTTATAATTACTTCGATATTTAGTTTTTTTGGAAATTCTTACGAGTTACACAAAAAACATCTGAGCTTGCTAATCCTAATTTTAAACTGGTAGACTTGTGAGAAGACGCTAGTCAATAGTGCCCATGACCAACTTGAGCTGTTTCGCTTCGTATCCAATTTCGGAGGGTCAGGTGCTTCTTAGACCCTCCTTGAATATTAAGTGTAATACTACTTGAGGATCTGGCTATGCTTTTCATTCGAACTGTGGAATTTGATTGTCCCTCTTATAATACGCCCAAGGTCCTATAGGCGGAATACATTTTAGGGGAAAAAGGACGTAAATCTTGAAAACGTTATGCTTATTTTTTAGATATAGTTGCTAGTTATGAAATAAATTTCATCTGCATTATTTGGGAATTAGACAGCTAGTTCTTTTTAAAAATAAACATTCCTGGTTGATTTAGTAAAACACACTTGAATTGATGTTATAGAATAGAGTCGATCGTAACGTATAGATAGGCTATAGCAAATGACTGTTAGATAAAAATATCTAGTTGCTTGGATAAGATATAGGAGGTGTCTAATATACAAAATTGTCCCTGGCTGTTTGGCTAAGGTATAATGGGTAATTATTGAATAAAACTGTATCTGGTTTCATGGTATACTATAGTCGGCGATTATTGAATAAAGCTTTGCCTGATTTCTTCGATAAGGTATAGTTAAGTGGTAATTATTAGATAAAACTGTTTATGGTTAGTTGAGTAAAATATAATTGGAAATTATAGGATAATACTGTCTGGTTGTTTGATTAAGGTTTTGTTTTTGTTTTTTTTAATTTCGCGCAAAACTACTCAAGGGCTATCTGCGCTAATTGTCCCTAATTTAGCAGTGATAGACTAGAGGAAAGGCATCTAGTCATAACCTCCCACCGCAAACTCTGGGGCTACTCTTTTACCAACGAATAGTAGGATTGATCGTCACATTATAACGCCCCCACGGATGAAAGGGCGAGCATGTTTGGTGCGACGGGAATTCGAACCCGCGACCCTCAGATTACGAGTCGAATACGTTAACCCACCTGGCCATGACGGGTCATTTGATTAAGATATATGTGATGTGGTTTTCTTAATGAAACGATCCTTAGTTTCTTGATACACTTATTGAACACTTTATTAAGAACCCTTAGAAATATCAATGTAAGTGTCAAAATACTCGTTCTTTACAGGATATATGCAACTTCATAGTTAGTGTAGGTACACCTATATTAGCCGGCCCGAACACCTCCTCTGTTATAAATGACAACAGCAAATACGACATCATCATCTACCTATCTTTATTGGAAGACATAGAGAATCCCAGAAGCAACGCTACGAAACTGGGAACAATACCCGTGGAATCTAGCCAATTTGGTAATAATACTTCACTTCTACCAGATGGATTAACAAAAACAAAAAGCTTGGTTTGAGTATTCAGAAATGTCTGTATCTTATTAGATTATTAGTGTTGAAATATTAACAGTCAAAACCTACGTGTTTACTCTATCAACGGTAATTAAAATTCATTATAGGTCACAATAATGAACAAGTGATGTCATTAATTAAATAATTTAATGTTGCCGCTGATACACTCGTCACGAATTTCTCACTTCGTCAATTTTGAATGTTTTCTATTGTAAAATTAGTTTGTAATGCTAACATATTCCCATTTTACACATTTATCGATTTCCTTTAATGGTCTTGCTTTTTAAATATATATGAATGGCCTAGATACTATCATCGTAATTTTAAATGCTAAATATATATAAATACGTGTTCTTGTTTTTATAAATGCATCCCAGGACTAATAGTTAATAGCACAAATATAATAACAAATGTTTGCTTTTCTTGGTTTATCCATCAGTTTAAGAATAATCTCGTGAATTAAAATTATTTGTTACAGAATCAAAATATTCTGTTCAAATTGCACTTCAGAACATAACGGTTCCTCCAGTTGAGCTCTGTGGAGATGGTGAGTTATTTTGTTTTATGTATCCCAAACAAATAATTTAATTAATGTTTAAAAGTTTATTATGTAATCTTATTTTTTTATTAAGGGTACACATCTTTTAGCTTTATGCTGCAGTGATATACGTAAGTCTGGCCCTAGAAGATATAACACATTTTCTTTAGAAAAGTATTAAAAATATGATGGTAAAATTCAAATTAATCGAAGTTGATGTTTCAATGACTGATTTCTTTTCCGTAAAGTATTCTTGGTGGCTGATCTCCAGGAAACCAAGGAAAGTAAAACAGAAACCATAGGTTGTATGAGTTCCAAGATTCAGATTGCCTGTGTGAATGAAGAGGGTGAGTTCTCAGATTTTAATTTTAATAATCCTTCTTTGAAGTTTCATTTTTACAGTGGATTATCTTCAGTCGTAATAAATTCATAACGGTCTAAGAAATATAGTATCAAATAAAGTACTACAGCCAGTTCTTAAATAATTAAAAAACAGATGTATAGTACTGTGCAAAAGTGTTAGGACAAGATAACAGTTTGTCATTCTTTCTATTTAATAGATTGTGTTTTTATTCCACGCTATTATGAAATGTAAATTTCGACGCCATAATAATGCTTCACTAATCTCTGTTGACAACCGAATGAGCCAGAGTGAGAATACTTATTATTTTTTAGAATTCCTACATACTTGTACCAAGGGCATACTATAAGTGTTCTACTTCAATGAACATACTGATCAAATTTATGGTATGAAATAACTTTTATGATACCCCATAGAAAGATAGAAGTTAGCAAACAGCTAGTATGTAGTATTGGTATTTGCTAGAAGAAAACTAGCATCATGATATATTTGCAAAATAGATGGAATAATGGACTAGCCCAAGTATCAAATAAATATTGATAAAAACAGTGTTCAACATTATATTTTAAAATTTGTCGCTATGTCACGACCCGTAAAGCATAGAAATTGTCAGTAGAACTGAGAGTTTGCATAAAATCTTTATGTGCTGCTGGCTGGGCTCTCTGCGGACTCGTAAAGCTCCACAAACACTGTAAAATACACACTAGATCATGAGACCGAGACAGGTAAGTTTGAAAATAGGAAAGTAAGATACAGAAAAATCTAAACTCAATGATACTGATCTTCGTTTATGCAGCCTTCGGCACGGAAGGTAGACTGCCACTGATATAAAGTACCGTGTATCAAATAACAGAAAAGTGTCCAGATCTACATCGTCAAGAAAACTCAATAAGAATGGAATATCTCGTCGTGTAGCAGTTAAAAACCTTTACTTCGGTTCCCAAATATTGTCGAGAGACTGAAATGTGATAAAAATTACAGAAACTAGACTGTTAATGACTGGAAAAGTGTTATGGACGAATGAATGCAAGTTTGAAATATTTGGTTCAAAGTGAATGTTGTACGTCCAACGGAAGAAAGGTGAAATACACTTACCTCAATTCATAGCATCTACTATGAAGCATAGGGTAGGCAGTGTGATGGTTTTGGGTGTTCTTCTGCTTAGGCAACATGATATATTTGCAAAATAGATGGAATAATGGACTAGCCCAAGTATCATCAGATACCGATCCTTCACAATGTTTTGCACGTTATTAGTAAATTCTATTATCGAGAAGATAATGACGCTTTCCCAATCTATGCAGAAATTACTTAGCTAAAAAAGAAGCTGCTGGCCTCATTCAAAGGATACAATGACCCTTACAGAGCCCGATCTTAATCCAATTGAATAGATCTGGGATTTGATAGATGAAAAACTTGAGAAATCAAAAGTTACTTCCACAGAATATTTATGGGAGTTTATTAGATGCATTTGGACTTAAATATCAACGGAGGAGTGATTAAATGTGTTGCAGTAATGCCTGAGAGACTACTTGCAGTTATTAAAGCAAAAAGGGAAAGCAGAAAGTATTAACTGTTTGCTGAACTCAAACACTTCCACTAAGTTTCTGTTGAGTTAAATATGAAGATAAAATTTTGATGTTTCACCTGTGATTTATCTTCCATTGTTCTTTGAAAGTCGCCTGAAATCTAATATTTGACTTTGATCTAACACTTCTGCATAGTACTGTAGGAGAAGAGCGAGATTGGGGGTGAGATAGTATTTTGTAATTTATGCAAGAACCAAATAACCCAAAAGATCTTTTCCTGAAGAAATTTAAGTTGAAATGAGGTAATTTTGCTGAACCAAAAAGGCATTTAGCATGGTTCGTTAAAGCGGTGGTTATCGATTAGTTTGGTGCCGTGAACGGAAAGCACATGACGACTATAAGTAATATAATTATTACCGTTGTAAAGGTCAGTTAGATATTACTGTGATGTTTCAAATCAAACGGATCTAGCAATAAAATTATTAGTTGATTAGTGGTAGTTTTCAGGTTACAAATATGCTTTTTCTTATGCTGACTTATTAGTCAACTTACCATATTTTCCGCCTAATAAGCCGAATTTCTGGCCCTAAATTTTGGACCTGATTTTTGGGGGTCGGCTTATTGGCCGATCATCAGCTTTGGACCAAAAAATATCGAAGACCAAAATTGGCTTTTGACCGTACAATGATAAACTCCCACTAGATACCCTTGGTATTTATACCCTGGGTTAGTGATTTTAATTACTGAGTAAAAATTCTGGAATTTGATTAGTTACCTAATTACAGTGAGTGGAGCCAATAACGAATGACATATTGATTCCATCTCTGTCTCAATACGACACGTTCTGCTTTACTACAGAACGCTAATGATCACACACAACATGAATGTTGACGTTGAAACGAGACTAAGAAATCATTTTGAAGAAACTTGTCACTTCTTAAAAATGACCTCGGCTTATTGGGCGGTAATAAGCAAAAACCCTCATTTTCAGAGCTAAAAATTGGCCTCGGCTTATAAACCGGAAAATACGGTATTTCTTTGTCTTAAGATGACAGCCATTTGTTGACAGAATTATTACAATTCTTGTTTATAAAGATAGCCATTTTAGGCCTGGCATGGCTAGGTGGTTAAGGCACTTGACTCGTAATTCGCGGGTTCGAATCCCCATCACACCAAATATGCTTAGCCTTTCAGCGGTGGAGGCGTTATAATGTGACGATCAATACAACTATTCGTTGGTACAAGAGTTGGCGGTAGGTGGTGATGACTAGCTGCTTTCCCTCTAAATTTATACTGCTAAATTAGAGACGACTAACGCAAATAGCCTTTATGTAGCTTTGCGCGAAATTCAAACCAAACCATCAAAAACTCGTAGAACATCGCTAATGTAGGCATGGTATCTGGAACTGTCAAATTTTACTTTATTTTTTATCTAGAAAGTAAATTATTCAGTTGAAAATCAGATATACGATGCGTTTGATGTGTGTGTGTTTTTTTATAGCAATATCACATTGGGCTATCTGGTGAGTCCACCGAGGGGAATTGAACCCCTGATTATAGTGTTGTAAACCCGTAAACTTACCGCTGAACCAGCGGGAGATACAACGCGTTTAAAGAGAACTTTTTTTGACGTTACCTCTTCCGACAGAAGTTTATTATTCGTTTCACTGTCCCCCAGTATCACAGCAGAATGTCTGCGAGCTCACACAGCTAAAAACAGGGTTTTGATGGGCAGAGCACAGATAGCCAATTGTGTGCATTTCTGCTTATTTCCAAATAGTCAAATAAATTTTTTAACTGTACTTCTCCTTCAACCGTCTCCTACCTGTAAACTTCAGAAGAAATAATTTAAACAAATACTGTGATGCCCATTGTTTTATATCAGTAAATAGAGGGAAATCTCTTGTCTACTAATTACCACCACAGCCAAAATTACGCATAAATATACACAATCACAAAGTATGACACATTACAATATACCCAATCATACTACTGTGATCAGTCGAATCGGAAGAGCTCAAGAGTGGTTGCCATGACACAGTAGATTAAGCATCATATCACATTCGTAACAACTGGTAATCAACTCGAAGCTACAACAAATTTATCTTCTTCACCATTTTCTTACCAAGTAAGGCTCGGCATGGCCAAGTGGTTATGGCGCTTGACTTGCAATCTGATGGTCCCTTTTAAGGTGTAAGATCATTATTACGTTACAGTTAATCTTACTATTTATTTTTCATATATAAAAGAGTTGGCGGTGGATGGTAATGGCTAGCTGCCTTACACTGCTAAATTAGGGATGGCTAGTGCAGATAGCCCTCATCTAGCTTTGCGAAAATTCAACACAAAAACTCTTGTCGAGTCCAGTTACTACTATCCCACTATTTTGATATATATCACGTGTTATTTTTCTTCTCCCTCTTCCGGCAGAAAATGGTTTAATTTAACAAGGCTCAATGTAAACAAAAAGAGATAAAGAAAACACAGCGTAGACATTCTAATTGGGATTAAGGTTGTCACAAAATGTGTCGGACGTTATATTTGTAAGCCAAGAATGTTTATAATCGGTTTCTCGTCCAGTCGGAAACTATATAGGAATAGCATGTTCGATGACAGAGTTTTAAACTCGTGACCCTCTGACTACGAGTCGAGCACTCTCACTACCAAGCCTTATCTTGTACCTTATTTCCTGCTTAGTTACATACCGTAAGAAGTGTACCCTACTTAGATACTTTAGATGTTTCGTACCGACTATGTTGACAATATTTTTCAGTTCTCTGATAACGTCATTTGCCATGAGTAGAACTTAAACTTTAACACAGAAATATAACATCATTATTTCTGTGCATATATTATGCCTTGCTCTCTCAATTTACAAAAGAATATCAAGAAGCGCCATCCGACGTCTTTTGAACTTGTTGTTTTTATTTTTTTTAAATAAACACTAATTTTAATGCGATCACCTCTGTCACGTCTCTATTCCGTAACTTAGTTGAATCACATTTTCAGTTTTAACTCTGAAAATCACTCCCTGTTAAACTTCTAGTTATTTATATCACTACTCTTACCTGTACGTAAACAATAAACGTTAAAATTGGTTTGGTTTGAATTTCGCGCAAAGCTACTTGAGGGCTAACTGCGCTAGACGTCCATAATTTAGCAGTGTAAGACTGGAAGGAAGGCAGCTAGTCATCACCACCAACTCTGAGGTTACTCTTTTCCTAACGCATAGTGGGATTGATCGTCACATTATAATGCCTCCTCGACAGATAGGGCGAGCATGTTTGGTGCAACGGGGATTCGAATTCGTGACCCTCGAATTACAAGTCGAGTGCTTTAACCACCTGGCCATGCCTGCCTAAACGTTAAAATATTACACACGTACACATTTGTATAAAGAAATGGAATATCATAACCTAACAAGTTTTTTTTTAAAGAGGGCTTAACATAAAATGTTAGACAGTTAGTGGGCATTTGGCTGGTTAGCAGAATCAAGGATTTAAATATTTTCTAATGCCAATTTTTTTATAGAAAAAAGTTTATGTATCACCGTTGATATTTCTCAGTAGACACTTTAACAAACAATTGTAGATACAATTAAAAATACAAATACAGGAAAACCTCATGCAATTAAAGGAATTATTCAAGGTTTAGAAATAAAATCAGTGTTAATTATGATTTAATTCATCACTAAAGTAGTTTAAAAAATGATTTTTACTAAATCTCTGAAAATGAGTGAGTTGTTGAATTCAACAGTAAGTGTTACTGCTCAAGATAATTTAGTTGTATGTTCGTTGTTATCAGGATAAATAATAGACGAACATGTAAGTTAGTCACCTGTTTTTCGTAGGTGTGAATTTTTTAGATATTAAGTAAGTGTGTAATGAACAATAGCTATCAAATTTATTTATCATAGATGTCGATCTCATGTTAGTAGTCCAGTCGGCCAATGGATCAGACATAGAATTCTCCGAGTACGACAGCTTTTGGTCGTACGCACACAGCTTTTCTATTTACAAATTGGATAAACCTATCACGGACCAAATTCCTGGTGGACTGAAGGTGAGAACATCTCACAGAACAAAGTCAGAACTTTATTCATAATTCTGTGTGTTACATAAAATGTTTATACATTCTATATAATGTAAGTACTCAATGGTAAATAACTGAAGCATTTGTACGTGTTTCTTTGGTCATTTTCTGAAGATGGTGTAAAACTCAATAATAACCAAAAGGCAATTCACCTAATGTAACATGAAAACAATCGATGAATTCAAACAGATATGTATATTTATTTTTTAGATCCTGGTGAAAAACAATGGAAAATCTGTATTTCGTCAAAGAACTTACATGAAGGCATTACAGGTTTGGGCCTTTCTCCGTTCCCATGAAGGCGAAACGCTAACACTCGGTATTGAACAAGATAATCATAAACTACTACAATACAGCTTTAGAGATATCATTCTTCACAAGGGGAACCGTCTGGTGAATCCTTCTGGGAACGTCCTGACTGATGCCATCCCACCAGGAGAGACAATGGAACTTGAAATGTCTGAACTTGTTCTGTGCAGTAAGCGGCAGCCCCATCCCTCCTATAGGTCTTATCTCATCATCGCTCTGGACCCTCTAAATTCCTTGCTGGAAACTAATAGAAACAATAATTATTTTGTCCTACCGATGACAGTGAAGTGCTCTAGTGAGTACCTGTTTCAATAATTGGTTCTTTATCAGTCAATGCATAGGTTATTCAGAATTTCTCGCTGTTCAAAATAACAACGCTAACCAAACACAAGATTTTTGTGTCACACATTCTAATAACATTGATTTTTAGCCATGATGAAATAGTTAGTATAAAAATTAACAAAAATCGAGTTAATTAAAAGAAACCCAGAAGCTGGAGTACTTTCCAATAGTTGATTATTTTTGCCGGATCAAAATAAAAATAAAAGGGGGGAGGTGTACTGGAAACGGGACGTTCAGGTATTTCCAGACCGAAACGGCGAAAGGGTAATGGCGATCATGTTATTACTGTAATGTAATTAAAGAGTAGAACTTTAAGTTAATACTGTACAGCGCAGAGGAATGTTTTAGAAATGCTTCACAAGAAGACTAAAACTAAACTCTGTATAAAGACGAGAACGAGAAAGAGTAGTGAGGTCGGGGAAGGAACTTAGATAATATAAGACAGTTAATATTGTAATATGAAATACAGCTCCAATATATGAACTACCATATTTAAGAATTTCTAAGCTGTCGAGTTTCAAATTTAACAATTCTTAACCAGAAACGATTATCTCAGTTTTTAAGAGTAAATAAAAAAATAATAAGAAGAAATATTTAAATATACTATGTTTACATCTTAAATCTGCGCAGAATTATAATAGGAAAAATAACAACAGAAAATTCGTTCAAAAATGGCTATCAGTGATTGTAAGAATATTCATAAACAATGTCTAAGCCATAACAAAATGTATTTGAACTTAATAACTCACACACTATTCAAAACTTTTTTACTGTGACGTATCTAAGTAACAATATAAATATACACGTGTGTGTGTATGTTTATGTAAATAGGTTCGTTTTTTTTTAATTAATAGCTAATCGTGAATACAAAACATCCTCTCGCTGTAAACTACGTCTTCAGTGACATAGTGGTAAGTCTTAAGGCTAATAATACTAAAATTAGATTTCGATGGTGGGCACAGGAAAGATAACCCTGCGCTTAACTACAAACAAACAAATAAAACTGCAGAATACTAAAATGTATAATAATAATTAATAAAACAGCGTAACAACGAAGTCAACCACCAGAGGTTAATACATTTATTTATTTCCACTGAATTTCACCAACAAAGTGTGTTTGAAGCGTTTTCTTAGAACAAAGCCACATCAGGCTATCTGCTGAGCCCACCGAGGGGAATCGAAACCCTGATTCTAGCGTTGTATATCTGGAGATATACCGTTGTACTAGCGGAGTACGAATTTCACCTCCAAAATTAACAGCTTATTAATGATATTCTTACAAACTACTTATCTGTGTCGATACATGAAATGGCAAAACGATATCTAATTTCTGACGTTCACATCCGAGTCCTACTTCTTGTTAATTCAGTGCATGGCGTAAGTGTAAAAACCTAATCTTCGTTTATTTTTCCAGTCCGTTAACGAATTTCAGTAACAAAGCTTATCAAAAGAAGCTACCAGACTTCCTTTCTTTCTAATTTTGGTAACAACATTTAAATGTTAAGTTAAAAAGTACATAATCCAAACTATGTACAAAATACGAACAATATTTTTAGAACGTAAATTTCTTGTCAAGGTCCTATGTTTTGCCATTTAGTTATTTGAGTTTATGAAAACGCTTATTTTTTTCGCAGTAACTAATCCTACATATAATATTCTTCCCTCAGTGTGAACTACTCATATTAACAAAACTTCTTTGTCATCACACCTTGTATTCATTCCTTCATTCCATGGCAGAGGTTTAGTTTGAAGACAGAGAAGCCAGGATACTTTTCTTCAGAATTGAGATGCTCAGGAACTTTTGTTCCTCTTCAACTCCACCCTTGTAATTCTAAGTTGACTTGTTCTGTTGTTTTCCTGGTTTTTGTTAGTCTGTCGAGAGAACCTGACCGACAATCTTGAAAAATGAGCAGATATCTCCATTGGAAGGGATCAAAGCTGTTTAAATTTTGAAAATTTGAAAATAATTAATCCAGAATTTTGGACACTGGATATGCACATTTTCAGGGCTGGGTTTAGAATTCAGCTGTGGGGAGAAACGGGAGAGTCACGAGAAAAACCCACTTTTATGTCTAGGGCACCGAAACATTTTTGTAATTTCTCTGTCTGGCTTTTATCGTGAAGAGGTAATCCAAAAGAGGAGCCTACCAGTTTTCATTTTTTATATCCTAATATCAATTAGGAGGTGAACAGTAGGTTGTAAGTTTACTATTAATGAATATTTAATTTAAATTCTGTAAAAATTACATAGATGTTGCAACCGCCGACTTGATGGTATGTCTTCGTAGGGAACAGTATGAATATCCGTTCCACTCTCCAGTTGTTTGATGTATGTAATGGTTGAAAAGTAGTAATCAGTTGAAAGGCAGATACGACTAGGAGTTTTATCTTGGTGAACCCACAGTCTATTAACCTTGTTTCAGAAAGGAAATCCTTCTTTATTATGTTGCGTACCGTTTCTGGGGTGTATGGCTTTTGCCACTAATTTTTGAAATCATCGATTCTCACCATTTACAAAGTGCCAAAATTTGCTTACCATAGCTGGAACACGACTTGTAGCAGGTCCTTTTCTGAATGGTCCTGGTATCCCAATTTTATCCATATTTCTTCGTTTTTCAATGCCATTAAGTACAAGGTAAATTACCGTCTTGAAAATTCTGAATCCGCAACCTGAATGGAGACTTACAATTTGGGTATATGAATATTCAGCCCTTCGGTGATTTAACGGCAAGTTAATGGCTTATTGACGCTAGAAAATTGGTTTTTATACACGCGGTGAGTAGAACACAGAATATCCATTGCGTAACTTTGTGCATAACAACATAAACAAACAACCAAAAGTTAATTAAGTTTCCTGGTGGTACTCTAGTAAGAAAGATGATATTTTGTCCGAGTTAAAAGTATACTTTAGTTTCTTTTGCTGGAAGAAATCAGAACATTCAGACGATATATACTTTGTCAGTTTATCATATCAGAAAAAGAGTTATTCATTCAGGATTTTAAATATAAACAATAAAGTTAAAGGAAAGTACATCTGTTGGATGGTTGTCTTACTGCTCTCCTGCACCTCTTCCATTCCTTTCGTGTTTATATTAGTTTACGAAGTATTTGCTTTATGACTAACCATTACTATAGGTAGATAAAACCAAGTGTTTGTCCTGTAGTTTCAATGTGGCTGGCATGGCTAGGAGATTAAGGCACTCGACTCATAGTCTGAGTGTCGCGAGTTTGAATCTCCGTCACACCAAACATGCTCGTCCTTTCATTACAACATGTTACAGTCACTCCCATTATTCGTTGGAAAAAGATTATCTCAAAAATTGGCGGTGGTTGGTGATAACTAGCTGCCTTCTATCTAATCTTACACTGCTGAATAAGGGACGGCTGGCGCATAGTCCTTGTGTAGCTTTGCGCTAAATTAAAAAAAGTTTCAATGTTTTCATGAAAGCCTTTCACAAAAAATTGTAACTACCTTTCTTTGTTCATCTAAACAAGCCCCCTTCCTCAGTGGCTCAGCGGTGTGTCTGCGGACTTACACACTAGAATCCGTTGCTTAATTCAAAACAACAACGACAACATCATCTAAACACGTCATTTTTCATTGTGCACAATTGTAGTTCATGTAAATGTCTGTATAATTACCTTTAATTTCACACTTTTATTTATGTTCTGGAATTGATGGCTACTTTGTTTTTTGGGGGAGGGGATTGGTGCATTTAACTGCGGGAAATGTTCCACATTAAATACCATTTTGATATTCTGTACAGAATTAAATAGTTTATGAAAGCAAATTTACAAACTAATAACACTATAATAAGTAATAATGAGTCTACAAAAAGAGAGAAAAAGTTTTATCTCTGTAATTTACGTTTATTAAATACAAGACTAGATTGAAGAATTACCTGAAGATTGTGATGAAATTGCACGAACACGTTTTAATGGTTGAGTATGATTGCGAAAATCGGTAGTGTGCACTAAGGTAATATATATATTGAGACAAATTAAGAGGTTTCTGAAACCCATACCCATTAATTAATGAGAAATAGGCACGTTCTACTTTAAATATTGTTTTGAAATTTCGAACAAAAGTTTAGCTTAGTACTTTTGTAAAAGTAGGTTCCAAAATTATTAACTATAGCTATTTTGGTTAAACCAAGTAATAAACAAATAAATGTTTTAGCCTCTGGTGGTGAGTTTCGCTGTTAAATTTCTCTTATTGAAGAAAAGAGGAACTGGGATTTTGCGTGCAAGAGCCTTGAAAAAAAATTAACTGATTTAGTATTCTTGTGGATATATGAAACTTATACTTACACCCAGAACTTGTCAATCAACTATTTATCAGGCCTTTCCTTTAACTTCATTAAATTAACTGCATCCACCACATTCGAAGGCAACCTGTTCCATAAGCCAATTACCCTGTTAACAAAATAAAACTGCCTTAGCTGAAAATGACTTCTACCTTGTTAAAATTTGTATTTGTATTTCTTAGTCCTACCATTATCATAATTAAATATGAAAATATAGATGATGCATCAACACTATCAATTCCCTTAAACTACTTCAATCAGATCCCCTCTATCTTTTGTTTTTTAAAGAGAAAACAAGTTCAGAGATAGTCAACTATCCTCATATAACAACCCCTCTATCCCAGGCACAATTTTAGTAAACCCGTTCCAATAATTCAATGGCTTTCCTAAGGTAAGTAGCCCAAGAATTAACACAATACCTCAAATGCGGCCTAACCAGTGACTTATACAATAACATTATGGCATGGGCAAGCGTGTTAAGGCGTGCGACTCGTAATCTGAGGTCGGCGGGTTCACATCCCTGTCGCACCAAACATGCTCACCCTTTCAGCCGTGGGGGCGTTATAATGTGACGGTCAATCTCACTATTCGTTGGTAAAAGAGTCACGCAAGAGTTGGCGATGGATGGTGATGACTAGCTGCCTTCCCTCTAATCTTACACTGCTAAATTAGGGACGGCTAGCGCAGATAACCCTCGAGTAGCTTTGCGCAAAATTCAAAACAAACAAACAATCATTAAACTTGTATTCAATATTTCTGTAGATACAATCTAAAATCCTATTTGTCCTGCTACAGGCAAAAACACTTTGCCTAGGTGGCTTTAGAGACTAATGGAACAGAACACCAAAGTATTTTTCTTCCATAACGTTTAAGAAAGTTAGCAGTAAGGTTATACAGTTTATGAGTTCAGATCTGGAACTTTCCAAGGTGAGAATATCCTATGTACTTAGTAGCATAAAAACCAAAGAAATAGGAATCACTTTGAGCCACCAAGTCATACTCCAGGCGTAATAAACAAAGTGTGACGTCTTCTAACAGATGAGAATACAAGAACATTAAACCATCCACTGCTTCAAATAACAGTGCAGAACATATTCAAGAAGTACATTACTCTGGAAAAGTGATACAAGTCATATGTAGTTCTAAACACAACTGTTCAGCTGTTGCAAACTTAAAACAGCTGGAGTATTAAACGAGTTTTCCTTTTAATACAAAGTATTTAACTTCTCTAAAAATCTCTATTTATATATATATATATATATTTAGTGTTACTTGGATCCTCCACAGTAAAAAAGAAAAATAATTTTTCTTGTTAACTTTAAGTCGGTTTCTTTAAAACGTGCATTATTGTTTATGAAGATTCCATTTTGTTTGTGTTATCGTTAATGGCAAGAACTTACAAAATAGTTTTAATTTTTAAACTTGTCATATTGGTACGTTTACAGTGGCGCATTAAATACTAAAACACTAGTTGTTACTTTCAAGTATTGTTGTGACAATTCGGGCCTTGTCACCAGCATTAACTAGTGGATCCGGGTATAGCTGAACGTCCAGTTCTTAGTACGTGCCAAAGTTTTGAGGTTAATATTTTAAATACAAATATCCCAACCATTACTGTGAGAAACTGACTACATATAATATTAAGGTGTATATATATATTTCTAATCTTTGTAAGATACACTTTTTTAAAGTTGAATAATGGATCTTCGTACCTTATGTTTACTTCAGGAACACTGAAATCATAAATACAATCTAACATTAAGTTTTTAAGTAAGCAACTTGCTCTGATGGGATTGATTAACAAAATGAAAACAGCAATATCTGCTGACAGAAGCAGTTTCTCTAACATCTGGGAAAACCGGATATTTCTTGAGATTTTTTGTTTTGTTCACTGGAACACTAAGTTTCACTTCTGTATTTATTACAGAAACGGTATCCTGAAAACAGAAAGAATACCGAGAAGATAATAAGAAAATATACGTTTGAAATTATACAATTTTTTTAAACAGATTAAAGTTTTAATCTGTGCTTATGCAGTGTTATATAACAACACAGATATACCTTTGGTATTTATCGATTAAAAGTTATGTTGGAAAGTTTGAAATGCGATTCATAAGAGCCAACATAAAAAGGAATTATCACATTAAGTCTATAGTTCCAAACACAGGCGTCTTACTTCTGTATAAAAATAATATGAAAAAATACCACTTCATAGTAAATTAATTTAGTAAATTTATTTCTGCATAACTATAAATATAGTAATACAAAGATAACAACAATAAATAGTATTTTTCTTCTGACATAGACGAATACGACCCCTATTGTGAAGTGAAATGGGATTTCTGGAAAGGTGGAAACAAGGCTTGGATTACCCATAAACCTCGCTTAACGACAGATGTAACAGTATACGAGTACGTGGTGAGTAATTTTTAATTTCTTAGAAATAAGCCCCCCAGTGGCTCAGCGGTATGTCTGCGGACTTGCACGCTAAAATTCGGGTTTCGATACCCGTGGTGGGCAGAGCACAGATAGCCCATTGTGTAGCTTTGTGCTTAATTCAAAAACAACAACAACAACATCTTAGAAATAAAAATACATCGATTTCTTTATTTTACGATAATTGCCATGTTGTTAAACTGGAATATGTTTTTACTCGAAAATTAACTTCAAATATATTTATAGTTAGCTACGTAAAGTTACTATAACAGAGAAAAACTTGATTGAACGTTTCGTTACCAATACCATCTTTGAATTGTCGTGGTAGAACGTCTGTTATGAATAAGTGTAAAATGAAAAATTTAAGTAACACCTATTTACTTTGTACAATATCTTTAAAAAACGAAACTTACTGTTAGGCTATTTTGGGCATACAACTTTTGATTGAACAAAAATTTATTCTTTTTTCATTAAAGATACAGTAACCTTCAATGTATAATTTTCAGCATGTAGAAAAATCAGTAATTTTCAAGGTATGTGTTCCAGCGTGAAGACATATCTACTGATTTTCAAGTTATGTTTTTTAGCGTGAAGATAAATCAATTAAGAAGACCCCAAAATATGATGCAATGAAAGAGGTGACCCAGTTGATACGGCTAGAACGAATAATTGAAGTTCTGGCTGATATAATGGAGCAACAAGGTCAATGTGAAATAGATATTAAGTCTAATGAAGAACCTCTTCTTTTAAGAGTCGGAAATTTGGCATTACAGCTGAAACAAGTCTTTATGAGTTCCATAAAAGATGACATGTCAGAGTGGCAAAAATCTCAGTTGAAAATGGTACGTAGAATCAATTACAGGTAAAACATGTAATAACGTTTTAGAATATATACAGTTAGTAGTTCCTTTCGGTTTACTTAGATTTACTAACATCATAAAAGTTACTTCAAAAATTAGAGAAGCAAATTACATGTTTGAATTAGGATATGGAATTCAAAAAAAAAATTAAGAATGATTTTGAACTATTTTAAGAAAACTGTTATAGTATTCTATAGTGCACTGTTTCCCCTAAAAGTAATCTGATAGAGTCTATAGAATAAGAGAATTTTTGGCATACAATGTATTACGTAATAAATCTCAATTATCTTACTTTAACTAACTATGAAGAAATGAAAGACATTGAACATAATATGTATAAAACTGAGACAACCTTTCATTAATTCACAAAATGATTAAAGACAATATTAATGTACAAATACGAAGCCGTTACTGGAGATCTGTCTGTTAGAACATTAAGAACTGCATCTGTAATCAGACTTACTACAACTGTGTGAAAACAACTGTTCCATGGCCAGGTGGTAAGGGCGCTCAACTACTAATCTGAGGGTCGTGGGCTCGAAACCCCGTCACACTATACATGCTCGCCCTTTCAGCCATGGGGGCGTTATAATGCTCAATCAATGCCGCTATGCGTTGGTAAGAGTAGCACAATAGTTAGCGGTGGGCAGTGATTACTAGATGTCTTCCCTCTAGTCTCACACTACTAAATTTAGGATGGCTAACACAGATATCCCTCGTGTAGCTTTGCGCGAAGTTCAAAACAAACCCAAAAATAACACAGTATTATATATATACAAAATAATAATTATATTCTTCTCAGTGCATGTGAGATATCCATATGAGTGTTGTTCATTCTCATCCACAAGTGAGTGAGGTTACATTCTTAAGGTATCTTCTAACTTTTTTCGCAGAAAGATCATTGTTGATTTTTATATAGAACATTCAACCTGTTTTTTGAGTTTCACGCAAAGCTACTCATAAGATTTTGCTCTAGTCATCTCTAAGTATAAAGCGACAAGGCTAGTGGGAAGACAGCTAGTCAACACTACTCATCATCAACTCTTAAACTATACTTTACCAACAATAAAGGAACTAACTGTAACATTATGACGCTCTTATAGCTGGAAGTGTAAGCATGTTCAATGATGGATTTCGACTCTGCAACCTGAATGTGCAGAAACTGTTTACCGAAGAAAGCATACGTAATTCACATCTTTGTTCACCAGTATGTATGGAGTATTTTTTTAAAATATTGTTAATTAGAACTTCCAAGTGAAAGTAAAGAATAGTGTATAATAATACGCCGTTAACAGGCTGTATCTCATATACCAAAGGTCGATGATGTTATTTGCCAAATAACGAATGCATTTCAAACAGCTAGGGTATGATAAAAATAATAGTAGTTGAGATGCTATTTAAATTAGCATATTGCTTCACACCAATTTTTATATTATAAACTAAAT
Source organism: Carcinoscorpius rotundicauda (assembly GCA_011833715.1). Taxonomy (NCBI): domain Eukaryota; kingdom Metazoa; phylum Arthropoda; class Merostomata; order Xiphosura; family Limulidae; genus Carcinoscorpius; species Carcinoscorpius rotundicauda. The sequence continues at coordinate 49,553,508 of CM022399.1, read as the reverse complement.
TAATTTGGCGAAATGTGGTACTTCTTGTAAAACAAGAGATGTAAACACATGTACCACAGCGCTCTTCTTTTCTTTCCATTATCTCCAGATTGCTCCTGACTTTAAAATTTAATAATCAGTTAACGTCCTGTAAAAAATGTAATGTGAGCATAATATAAAAAATACACCTTTATATATTTAATACATTATTACGAATCCGAAAACTAAACTTGATTTAAACTACACATATACAATAACAGACATGAGAGAACAACTGAAGTATCAAAATGTCAAAAAACAATCTAAATATAATATCATGATATAAAATTGAAATAACATAATGAAATGCGATTTATATTATAGTTTTAATATAAAATATAAGATTCTTCATTAAAATTGGAATAAATAATAATTACAAAACACCTATTGGTAAAAAACATAGAAAAAGTAAAAAAGCACAAAATTATACTTTAACGTGATAAATACAGGGTGGTCGCTAGAAAAGCGGAAAATTTGAGGGTCAGATGAGATCATGAATAAAATGCGTGCTTACTCATTTCTATTTTGATTTCTTTACATCATGAATAAAATGCATGATTTTAATAATTTTGAGCATCTATGAGTGTAATATAACATATGCCTTTAAAAAACTTTGTAAAAGTTATTCTTTGTAAAAATAAATAGCTGTTTGACAAATTTTCCGCTTTTCTAGCGACCACCCTGTAGTACAAAATGATCGTACATAAAAGTAAAAAAAAAACAAAAATTACCTTTACGATAAAAATAGTAAAAAATACATATTTGTATATATTATATATATATATATTTATTTATTTACAAACTGAATATAAAAAATAGAATGATTATAATTCATTAAAGAATATTCATTAATTTTCCTCTATAAACAGATATTTAAACAAGTGTACTAGAAATGTAACCGAATGATGACTTGAAGTGTAATGTTCGTTACATATGTTTCGGAATGTTGTTAACCCGTATGTTGTGAAACAAAGTTTAATGTTATTATATACTACATTCACGAAACACTCAAATGCAGGTGAGCACAATCAACACAATGAAATTCAAAGCTCATATGCATTTTGTGTGACACGCCTGAGCTCATATTGAGATACTGTAATTCTGTACAATAGACTAACTGAAATAAAGATGAAAAAATAAGTTTACGAAACTGCAATCATAGTGGCTTTATTAATGAATCTTTGAGGAAGGAAAGATCTGCTGAATTATTTCATTGGTCCAAGCCAAGGTCTCAAGAGTCTGAAACCAATTCAGCTCACAGTCACAACATTTCCTTCTCTAACTGTAATGGTGGGTCATTGTATTTCAGCACCTTGTCTTTATTTTATATCGACTCAGTAATTTGGGTTTAATAATGTTACTTGAGGATTCACATTTTCTAAAGAGTAGGTCACGTGATATCATTATAAGCTCAAGAATAATGTCATTGGGGCAACATGGTTACGTGACAGGATTGTGGCTGTGCATATTGAGAGACCCAAGTTAAACTCATTCCAACTTAGTGCAAAGTAGCGTAATGTGATTATACAGCAGTAAAATGATTGTAAGTGTTACGATTCCCATGTTAAATTCCCCTATGTTCAAAAACCTAGTTGCCAGTGTTGTAGTGGCCTCACCCAATAGCATTGGACTTTCCTAGGACTTGGATGGTTGTAATATGGATTTCATCCTTGGGTAGGTCTTAAGTTTTAAGATGTCATATTTCCATCAGAGGTGAATGCGTATATGTGGCAGTGGGTTTTCAATAGCATACATATTCCAATGCATCAGGGGTCTTTATACCTTAAAATATTTCAAGACCAGCTTAATAGCAGCTCATTCTCATTCTGTTTACTTGATTTATCAGCCTTCAACATCTTATGAATGTCCCAGCCCCCTAGGCTTCGTCGAGTCTTATGCTTGACAAATACTCAACTGTGCTGTCCAATGTAATCATTGACGTGACAACAACTAATACAGCTAGTTATTCTGTAAATCAACTACATTTCTATCATCATTGTCTGGTTGTTATACAAACATAATCCGAGTCCAGCAGGAAAGAAATGGGAGGTGAGATTAAAAATTCTGATTTCAACACTAATTATTTCTAAATTCTAACTGTGGTAATCGATTAATGCTCACATCACATTTATATTGGATTCATTTCAGATACAAGTTTACATACGGTCAGTAACGACTACAAACTAGCACTGTTACTATTGCCACTTTCTGCTTCTATAGTGAATTTTCATGCATTTTAATTTCACCTTACACTAAACTGGTGTTAAGAAAATAAATATTCAGTAGCACTGTGTGATTATCATATATTTTAGTCTGTATGTTCTTAATGTTAAATCATAGCCATATAAAGTACTGGTTACATTAAAATTTATATTTGCTATGAAACCTAAGCTATTGTTTGTGAATTTTATTGTCAATACTGAAAACATCAGATCAACTGTATCTTCAAATAATTCTCAATGTAGCAATAACAACGGTTTGCTTTATCTAGCTTTCTGAGTATTCAGATAAAGTATTTTATTTTCATTTACTTAGTTACTGCTTAACAAATGTGATCTCTATGTCATTGATGTCATACGCATTCATGAATCTCTTTATGCAATGTTCATGCACGCGCAAAATGCTAAACATACATTGTCATATATATATATATCACCATTACAGATCCTCTCATATATTAGGAGCTTTTTACAAACTGCCTCTTGCTCATGTAATACACACCATATTAATCTACACACAAGCCATTCAAAAAATTAGATAGTTGCATTACCATTATGTGCTGCCATCTATGCATTATTAAGCTCAACAGATTTTCTTACTATCATGAAATAATATCACAGGTGGAATTCAGCCAAAGTAAAATTTATCAGGCAAAAATTATTTCAACCAGGATTAATATTTGTTACCATTACAGTACACATACCCACGCGTATATATCTCAAGAGGCTAAATACAGCTCTAGAGCTGAGATGGCCCCAACACTCAATTTACTTGATGTTATTGAAAAATAATGTTGCCAAATCCAATGAAACAAAGATTATTCACTTAGATTTATAACAATCTGATTCGTGTTCTCTGCATAGAAATAATACAACTTTTTTACTGCGTGTGGTGGAGTTATACACTGTATATGCTCTAAGTGTTTTGAAGATTAGCCTGTTGAGTTGTGTGTAGTTTACTTAGTAGAACTTATGTTAATCGATTAGATAACGTGATTAAATTCTTGAGAGTTTATTGCTGGTATTAAGTCTCAGAAAATCGCTTGATGGGTTGGAAAGTAAGGGCAAGAATACCATTTTGGTTGTGTTTTTGAACTTCTAACAATTCATATCAGTCGTGCAAACCATTGATGTCCATTGATGCATTACTTTTATTAACATCATCTGTCCTAACTGTGTAATAATATAGTAGTTATCCAATATCTCGTAAATACCTGTCAATAATGAAACTACTGAACAGCTCCAAACAGAAAAGGTCACAAGACCCTTCCAGTTCCATCAAAGATAATGTGATCATTACACAGTGTTGTGCATGCATATCAAACCAAAATACTACTTAATAGCCTGGACAACACAGAATAGTACTGTCTTCCAATTAGTGAACATCTTAACTGATGGTCTAGCAGTTAATTTCAGCCACAAAGTCATCAGCATTTTGGCTGTTAGAACTATCTTTCTCCTCTTCTCCAGTTGCTTCCTCATTTTGTACATCTAAATAAGTACTTTAAAAACGTTCCTCATCACTTGCTGGTACTAAACAACACTCTCATCCAACTTGGAAGTATCAACTTTTGATTCTTAGTCTACCCATTGCATGAAAAGTGTTTCTTCAAGTTAACATATGACATTATCATATTAAAATGTTTCACGTGACTGTTGTGATATGCATGTCAACAGACAAGTTTTTCAAAGTAAAAGATAAGGGCCTCTCTAGCCATAGTTGAGATGCTTACATGATGCTGGAACATAACAAAACCAGTAGTTGTGAATAAACGGTATTTACATACTTGAGGTTATTAAGGAGAAATATTTTATTAAGAAATGCTATGTATTGTTAGTAATTCACATCAGTTTCAGATCCAACAATGGTGACCCAATATCTGTTGTTTTAAGTCAGTTCTATAACAAACAATGTTTACATACTCTATATAAACCCAAAAGTAGTGCTATGCAATATAAGGAATAGCGATTAGTCTAACCTAACTAAATAGTTTGGAAAGTACAACAGCAATTTTATACCCCCAAAAACATAAAAAAATATTATGTTGTACAAGCAAAAGAATTTCAAAAATGGCTAAAGTAACTAATGTACAGATAATGTAATATTTTATTAAATATTATATCTCCTCAGATGTCCATCCTAGCATCAGGAATTAATCGAATAATAGAAGAATTAGTTTTACCAGAAGGTTCTCTTCATAAATACCTTTATGAGATAATCAACATACATCAGCCTATGGGTCCAATGAACCACTATGGGAAACCAGATTGGATGAGGAGCAACGATTATGAATCAAAGAACAGTTGGTCTAGCATGAATCATCACACAACTACACAAAGTAGCTACTCTAATAGTTACATACACACAACAGAAGAGACCTTATTTATGGAATCAAGCCCTAACGATGAACACCCACCTGAAATGGAAAAATCACCTTTTGAAATGATAAGAAGTGGATTGAAAGTTATAATATATACTTCTATACCAGTTCCTTATCTGCCCAAAGGCCTGAGGAACATCATTCAACGATTGATGTTGGGGAGTATAGAAGAAGCTAGGGGTCTCAATCCTGCATTGCCTTATGACTTCTTAATGGAAGTGAAAGAGACAATAGAAGTTCTTCTATCAGAAAAGGGTCCTGATTCAGAACTCCTAATGCCTATTAGTCACACTCTTCAACCAAATGACCTGGATATTAGTTCTGATGGGTATGTGAAAATAAATAACAAAGTAAAGGTAGGATTTGTTTACCATTTCTCAAATTTTTGTTAGAAAAGATTCTCCTGTAAACTCCTTATATAAATAATTTTACTAGATATTTGTACCTAAAATATGTCATATTTATATATATTTTTACTTAAGTATTTTATTACAAAAATTAAGATGGTTTTAAGAAAGATAAATTTTGAAGCCACTGGAATGCATGCCATAAGAATACAATACGTATATAAGATGTTAATTATGTATAAAATCAAGGCATCTAAATACACGATAACATTACATGCTGTGTGCACATGTGCTTACGCATAACAACTCTATTCTTTTTACCCAGTGATAGTTTGTGTTATGGTAAACAATTTAAACAAATGCACATGTAACAAAATCTACATATAATGGCAAAACTATGGATTTATCTGACCAGGGTAAGCATAATGAAGTTTCTGTTGGTATAACAAATGGAATCCAAAATTTACAGTATAAAATAAAATTTTGACAATGAAAACAAAAATGGAATTGCATTCTTGTGATAAATGAAATAAAATTCGGTGGTGATAGTTATACTTAAATCAACTAGTCAGTTGTAATAAAACTGAATAAAGTAAAAGTTAACAAGAAGCTGGGAAAAGAACAGTTGAAAATACCATGCTAGTTGTCAGTGATAATAATTCACACAGTTCTTTCACAAGTCTTCTTTCTGTGTTTATTTGGTTTTGTTTGTTTTTAAGAACAAAGCTACAAAAAGGGCTATCTGTGTTCTGCCCACAATGGGTATCAAAACCTGGCTTTTACCAGTATACATTTGCAAACATACCTCTGTACTACTGAGGGCCTTCTGTATTGAAGTCTGAAATAAAAGTAACTGAAAAGCCCAAAATCAAAATTAATAAACTTAATTCTGAAAAAAAGGTTAGAAAATAATGACCTTTATACTCCAGATAATTATAAAATAACTTTTTATTACAACTTCATTGGGGTTGGTATATACAACAGTGATATAAATTCTTACTTTATGACTGTGTAATACTGAGTGTATCTAATCACTAACAAAACCTACTATAAATTTCTGTACTTAAAGGCTCAGATCATCCATGCTTGTTAATATATATTATTACCAAACACTGTGCTTATTGACCAGATCTAGCTGTTTGTTGTGCATGAAACTTACAATCACTAAGTATGGATCTAAAAGCCAACTTCATTACAGTTTGTTAGTGCACAGAATCCTACTCAGTGGAGATGAAACCTTTAGCACAAAATACAAACATGTCACAATATTATGATGCACTGTGATTGGTAGATTTCCAAGTTGATCATAAAAGCAATGATTTTAAACCCTAGTTTATTTGCAAGTTCACAGCAAACAGAAAGATTTCAGAAAAAAAAATCTTAGTTACATTATAATTAATATTTTAAGGAAATTATATTTCAAACCAAAATAAACAATAATTTTTAAGTTTTCTTTTTTCATATAAAAAACAAGAAAATGTAAAAAAATATTTCAAGTGAATGCACCATAAGATTAAAACTTGCAAACTGAATATAATGCAAGCTAATTCAACCTTTTACTATCTAGTGTCAGGTTTTAGAAATTATTTTATAAGGCTGGTCCTTTCCCTATATATGTTGAAACCACATTTATATGATATTTAACTTGCTGTTTATGAAATTAAATTACTGAAGACTTGAAGAGTTAAATACAAGAACTTTCTCCTATTTTTCATGAGAATGTTTGAAGAGATTGAGAATTGCATAGATAACTATTATATGTATTGATTCATTGCTAACTTTATCAAAGTTCTTCAGTATGAAACACAGTTAACTAAATATTAGAGCTACTCTCTGCTCGTTAATCATTCCCAAACAATTTATTTGGTATTTAATATTCTGAACATTAATTGGTTTTTCCAGTTTGTTTTGAGTTTAACTTAAAACAACACAAGGGCTAACTGTGCTACCCATTCCTAATTTAGCTACAAATTACTTGTAACATTATAACACTCTCACACCTGAAAGAGCAAACATATGTGGTGCGATGTGGATTTGAACCTGCATCTCTCACCTTGTTTGTTTTATCCCAGAAGGTGACATAATCACACACACACACACACATATATATATATATACACACACACACATATATATATATATATCTCCTTCAGGATTTATTAAAATCAGTTCAGAGTGACTTAAAGAATGCCACTGCTGGGAGAAACAAAGAAATGCTAGAAATCTGGGAAGCAACACTTGAAAATTCTCTGGATAATAATTTCTGGTATGACTGGTACCACGTCGTAAAAGAACATTGGAAGGTATGCTTCTGTACATCTTCATATATACTTAGTTATTAATGTTAAGTTTCAAACTACTTCTGTTTGTAGTCTGTATACTAGCAAGTAGAAAACTGATAACATTTAGAAATTCAAAAGGTGTTGTACTGTATGTGAAAATCACAATATAGTTTACTTCCCAACTATCAATGAAATATAAAAATAACATCCACATATCTGTTTATCATGAAAATGATAATTACTAAACACATTATGTTTTTTAAGAGTTTCAGAGATGTATATATTTTGTAAACGCGTCTATAGCAAAATAAGTACATAACATTATTATTTTCAGGAAGTTACTACAAAAATAGTTCTTGCATGTATAATAAATTGTATTTGTTTAAATTAAACATCTCACAAAATAAGTAGAGCATAAATTAATAATGATAGTCACTATGTGGTACAAACAGCTTTACATTACAATAAAAAATATTTCTACAATACAGTCATGGTCTCATGTTTTCCTAGATCACTATCTTGAATGATGCATGGATGTTGAAAGAAGGAAAAATGGGAAAGTTTCCTGAAGACAAGATGTGTCACATGGTTGCCTTGGAAAAGCTTATGGAATTAAAGGGATTTTCTGAATCTCCACTACAGATGATGAAAAAAACATTTTACAAAGTTGGTAAGTATCAATTCAGGTAACATGAGTTTGGAACATTTTGTAAAACAATATCATGGTGACTACAGCAGCACGTGGTTATCTTATTGTTACACAAGTAAATTTTTCCCATTACTTTTTTTGATGAGCACAGATTTTATATAGAAAAAAGCAACTTTAATACTAAAATTGTACCAAATTAATTCATTTCTGTTTCTCTATCTTCTGACAGATTAACAATGGACACTATTTTTTGACACTTCCAGTTTTTCCAATACATGTCTGACTTATAAAAAACAAGAGGGCAATGCATTTAAAGTACTTAAGGTTTTTAATTCATTTCAAAATTTCCTATATTTTCCAATACTAATCTGACTCAAAAATCAAAAAAGGCAATATATCTATTTTAAAGTATTCAAGCATTTTTCATTTCAAAGATTAATGATGAATACCTGTTATTTACTGCAATACTGCTTGTGAGATACAAAACAAACAACAAAAAACAGTTGTTTGGAGATATTTTTTTTATTTTTACACCAGTAGTTTTTCTCACTCCTTTAAGAGTTTCCTGTCAACATAATTTTTTCTCTACTTCTCAGTCAGTTAGTGGCACAAAAGTTTCAACTTCATATACACATTCCTAGTTTCCCTACAAACATGGCAAACTACCATACAAATTTATAATTTCATGTCCCTTTTTCTGACACCTTTTTTTTTGCAGAAAACAATGCTGTCCTCCGTGGTGACAGAGACCCAGTGACTGGAAAGTTTTTCTGGACCAAGATAATGCTGTGTTCTTGTTCTGACTACAATAAATGCAACAGTTATAGTCCTAGTTATACCCACTACTCCTCTTCATATTACACTTCTGGCTATCCATCTTATAAATAACACTCCTATCTGTCCTCATGTTTGATTGTCTTACTCCATTCCTGTCTACATGTATGGAACATGATTTTATCAAATTTCTAGTTACCTACTACAAATCTGGCTCAGCTTACTTTATTTACTATTACTTTCCTGAATATATATATAGTTATTATGAATTACATTCAAGAAATAATAAATCAAGAATTAGAATGAAATAAAAATCTATACTTACGTTAAGCTTAATTTAATCATAATATTTATGAAACAGAATTGTGCCATAATTAGTCATTTTTAAAGTACACTGCATATCCCAATCCAAGTACATCTCTTCTCAGTTTAGATAAATGAACTTACTTATCAAGGCTCAATCTACAATTAGATCAAGCAATGCCAGAAGGAACTTTATTCTGGTCATAACTGTTATATGAACAGGAGTTAACAGAATAAAATTCAATGCAATAATTATATCTTATACAAGTAATTTCAGAAGAAAGTAAAACACACAAAAATCAGGTTTAACTGATTTTACGAGCTTTTTTACATACTAGTTTGCCATCAGCTTAGTCCTTGATTTATCATAATTTATAATAAACATCAATTTTATAATATTCTTGTATTAAAAATACAATTTCATTTTAAAAAATATTTTGAAAAATAACTAGCTTTGACTGTGTACATATACAGATTCAGTTATTATACCTGCCACTTCCTGAAATCCTAACAGTTAATATGTTAACTAATCTTAACCTGTTAACTGATCTTTCTACTGAATCTAGTATTAACTTTTAACTGGTGTGCTGTCTTTCTACTGAATATAGTGCATCTCATTTTGCATAATCTTACTTGAGTGATCAATCACATTAAATAAGTGTTGTTGGTGTGTATTATTATATTTTTATGATAAAAGTTAGCTCTGCCACAAAAAATGTGATATAATTTAAATAACACATTATGAACAAATACATTATAGAGCAGTGGCAAAGAGTGCCATAAGTGACCTACATTTATATTTATGTCCTCTGTCAAATAAGAATTGAAACAAAACACAAGGAAGAAAAATAGTATAATAATATTTATTATATTCAACATGCAAAACTCTGAAACCTTATTTGAGAAAGAAACATCAAATACTTGTCATTAAACATTAAATACATGAAATTTCACTAAAAAGGAACAAATAATGAAATAAATGTTGCTGTTTTGTTTCAGAAAGAAACAACAAATCAATAATTACTACTATATATTAAACATGCATGAAATTTGAAACCTCAACTGTTTATACAGAAAGAGGACTAGTTAGTGCAGTGTTACAATGAAAGTTGTTTCTTTGAAAATACCTGATAATCTTAACAGTTTTTTAATACAAAGTCTAATTTTTATTCTAAGAAACTCGTTAAATACACTTATTTATAAATTCAGTTATAAACACTAACAAAGTTTACCATTCAATATTTAAAACAGTATGCAATAGTTTGCTGTGTCTTAGAGTGGCTATGGCTTGCTAGAGTAAAATACTTCAAACAAATCAGCATTATTTTATTTAATGTCATACAGTAGTGATTTTACTTCTAACATTTACTACCTTATGCAGTGTGATTTTTCAACAGGTACAAAAGTTGAACTACAATTGTTTTCAATGAAATTAATTAAGGTTGTTGTACAGCATCAGTGTTATTAACCTTGTGTACTTTTTGTCTTTCTCATTCATGTATTAACAAAAACTTTTAACAGTATAATAACTATTAAATCCATTTAAGCATAACTTGGCTCTTTAGTCTTCAATTTATTACAATCATCATTTTTAAAATTCAGAAAATAAGACACAAGGCAAACTTTAATTCAAGAAAAATTATATATTATGTTATGTAAGTAAAAAATATTGATTTTTTACTATTATTTATTCAAAACTACAGATTTCAAGATCGTCAAAATTTCTGCTTACTATTAAAATTACTAATGCTATATGTGAAAATCACTTTGAGTGTCTTCCAAAGGTAAACAAAAGCTTCTTCAAAACTTGGCTGCTTCACTGTTAGTAAAAATAGCATAAAAGAATAATTCTAAAACTAAATTTACTGGATTAAAAACGTGTTTATTATTATTTTTTATCATCCCTATTACATTCATCTAAAGTTTGAAACATATAAAAGTGTTTTAAAAATACATGTATTATCATCTCAATGTTCACATAACATCACAAAATAATTGAATTCCTTTTTTCTTTCAATGAACATCCAAGTTTATGATAGAAATAAAAATTACATGCACAATCAGTTATAATACATATAGCCCAAGACTGCAATAATTCTGAGCTGGTTAAGAAAAAATTCTGAAGTTTAAAAAAGTTCCAGGGATAGATATTTCCACAAGGGTTTTGAATGAGGTTAAATACTGAGTGTGTGAATGTGCAAGTTACTTATTACTACTTCTTGTTAATCCTTAAATAGTTGACAGGTACCAGAAGATTGGAAGTTAATGTAATTCTTTTCAAGGGAGGTGACAAAAAATGTCCGAGTAATTATTAACTCATTAATCTTCATCAGTTGTGGGAAAGGTTTTGGAAATTCTGTTAAAATATGTCTTACATAGTCATTTACAAAATTTTAGAATTTTATTGAATATCATGATTTCACTAAGGGACAATCTCACCTTACAAATCTTTTTAGATTTTTTGAAAAGATTACTGCTTATGCAATTGAGGGTAAAGGTGTAGATTTGGTGTATTTGGATCTTCAGAAAGCATTTGACAAATTGCCATATAAAAGGCTTGTAAAAAAAATTCTTTATAGGTGTTGACAAAAAGTTAGCAAATTTGATAGAAGAGTGGCTGGATGAAAGAAAACAGAAGGTTGTTGCAGATGAAGTTCAGTCAAATTAGATTAATTTCACATATGAGATATCTCAGGGCTCAGTCTTAGGACCTTTGCTCTTTTTTATTTACATCAGTGACGTAGATGAAGAAATAATGAGTAAATTACTTAAATTTGCAGATAACATTAAGATCTTGGTTGTTGGCAACTGTGAAAATGATGTTGCTGATTTACAAAAGGATTTAAATCACTTAGGAAGATGGGTTTTAATCATAATAAACAGAAGATAACGCATATGGATTATCATAATTTAAATTATATGTGTAATATGGATGAGAATAACCTCAACAGCATCATGAATGAGGAGCCTTGGTGTAATAGTCAATAAGTCTCTAAAGCCATCCAAGCAATGTACTGTTACTCGCGGTAGGGTAAGTATGATTTTAGATTGTATCCACAGAAATATTCAATACACTCAAAGCCAGATTAAGGGTTTTATTGGCCCTAGGCTTTTCAACGTATAGAAGACAGAACCACTATGTACAATACATTTATAGCCATAGCTTGAGGCTTCAGTCCAGTAAGCCCATTCCTTAATCCAGGATTGAATACATGTCTAAAGTGGTTATAATTTTATTGTACAAATAACTCGTTAGGTCACATTAGGAAAGGCATAAAACTGTTGGAAAGGGTTCAAAGAAGAGCTACTAGAATGGTACCTTGGATGGAGGGGTTGTCATATTAAGAGCGACTGAATTTTTTTTTTATTTTTTTTTCCAAGAGAAGGCAGTGAGTTGTGGGAGATCTGATTATGGTGTTTAGGATTGTAAAGGTTTGTTTTTGTTTTTTGAATTAAGTGCAAAGCTACACAATGGGCTATCTGTGCTCTGCCCACCATGGGTATCGAAACCCGGATTTTAGTGTCCAAGTCCACAGACATACTGCTGAGCTACTGGGGGGCAGGATTGTAAAGGGAGCTGATAGTGTTGATGTATATCTTTTTTTCAAATTTAACAGTAAGTATAGTAGGACTAGAAGACAAAAGCATAAATTGTGACAGGGTAAGAGTCATTTTAAACTAAGACAACTTTATTTTTCTAATAGAGTAATTAATCTTCGATATGGGTTGCCTTCAGATGTTATAGAGGCAATAAATTTAAGTATGTTTAAGAAAAACTTGATACATATATTATAATAACTGGATTTCAGATGTTTTATTTTTCTAAGTTAATTTAGTTTAGTGTGTGAAACAGCTGAGATGAACCAACAAGTTCCATGTTATTCCTATATGTTATAGTATTTGAGTGTGCCACCTTACAGGTGCATAAATTAGTAACATGTTCCTAAAACTGGTCATATATAAGGCTTAATTTGCACACCTTCACCAATGACTTTAAAATATGGAAGACAATTTAATGTCACTGTTCATACAAGTCAAATTTTAAAGCTCTCTTATACACATACACACCTGATGCATTTGTTTGGGACCCAGGTGCAAATGACCATCAGATGAAAACTCTTTTTGTTAACCTTAACCATTGATGGTGGAAACATTGTTCTGTACTTTAGTTTAGCTAAAGTTTTAATACCCATACTGAGAATACAAAACTACTGGAGGATTATTTGTACTAGATGTCCCTAATTTTAAAAAGGTAAACTAGACAGAAAGCAGCAAATCAACACCATCCATTACCAACTCTTGGACTTCTCTTTTATCAAAGAAAAGTTGGAGTTAATATCACATTATAATATCTGGATGACTGAGAGAACAAACACATCTGGTGATAGGATTTGAACTCACAAACTGCAGTACCTAACCACTAGATCATGCCATGATCTTTCCTAAATCAAAGCAATTATGTTCACTTTAGATATTCTTCAATCAAACTAATGAAAACTAAGGTTTTGTATCAAAGTATTTTTAAACTTATTTAAGAGAATTTTATAACAATCCAATTACTGAACATCACACATATTCTATAGAAAAAACTGTTCAGTAGAATATTTCCATTCATTTTAATATTAAGTGGAATATTCCAATGTTAAAATATACCAGGCAAGGAGACTTCACAATATAAATCATGAAACTACTTCCAATTCTGCTTTACATATTTGTGAAACAATTTAAGCTGAAGAAAAGAATTTAATCAGATGAGCTCATACTAAGTTTACATAATAACTCAAATATATTATCTACTACAACTCAAATATAAAAGTGAGTTATTAACTAGAATAATGCCTTCTGTGTTTTCAGAGTTTATTTATTTCACATAGCATCATTATCTGTAGAAGTTTGTGTATGTACGTTTAGATGGCTATATATTTAATCAAACAAGTGGTCTTTCAGAGAATTCATCAAAGTTGATTAAGTAGCAATAAGCTATTTAGAAGTATGAAGTACAAAAAAAAGTAACTTTCTAGTTAGGTCAAACAGCTATGCCTTTTATTCCTACACGTGTATATATAAACATATAAAGATATTTTTTATCATAATTTCAAAAAATGAAAACGCTTATAAATATTACATGGGAATCTACTAGAGAAAAATCACTTATCACAACTAATCACAAAATCTTATGAGTGAAAGTAAAGAATATTGTAATCTAACAACCACATACACTAATATTCCTGCTTCATCTACTACTAGTTAAGCCTTCTGCCCAGTACTAGGGCTATTAATGTCATCCACTGTGTCACAGTTAACCAGTTTAAAGAAGTTACTGAACTATTATTATTATAAAATGTTTTTAAGTCACACTAGAATCACAGTGTAACATGGGCTTGGGGCAAACATTTTTGTCGACTTCCATTACGTTTTCCTTGTTTCCACTTTAATTACAATATTGCAAATTCCAAATACCAGCTATAGCCACCTGTTGCTATAGCTTTGATCATGTTCAAGTTTAAAATATTTTTATTAACATCACTTTATTTGTTTAACACTACATTGTTTATTAGTCATATTATTTCTTTATTTTACTCAAGTAAATTCTACTCAGCCTTCAGAACAGGCAAACCATTAAGCTAGTATTTTTGATCCCAGAACATATCAAATGATCAAAATGTGGATAGAAAATTATTCAATTACAGATTAATTTATATACCAGATTTTTAAACCATGGTAAAGGATAAGATTGTTAATCAAAGAAACTAAGTAGTTTCATAAATTCCTAAAATTAATATTTAAAAAGAAATGCAAAATATATCACAATAGATTAACATACCATAATGATTATTCAATCACAAAATTATTCATTGTATTAGTTTACGTACATTTCACATTTAATAGCTCTCAGGCTCACAAATTTTCAGATTCCTTTTTGACACAAAAATCTTAAAACAATTTGAAGTACATCTAGTGTTATCTGCCCAAGGGAAGGTTCTTGACTCAACAACTCTTCCTCTGTTCATTGTACATTTTCTATGGTAAATTAAAATGAATGTTAACATTTGAATTCATCTTAGAATACCTTTCTAAGAATGACATTTCCTTAAAATAGTTTTTGTTCTTCATTTCTTACTGCAAAGGCTTAACTGCACTCTGTCCTCTGCAAGGAATAGAATCTGGAAATTTTGTATTACAAGTCTCGAACTTACCATCAATTCAACTGAAGAATGTTTTTTAAATATTAAAATTCGAATTCAAAACATATTTTAATTACTAATAGTTATAAAAAATACTGCTTTGTTTAAAGAAGTTTTTTTCAACAGAATGGAAGTCCTGAACAGAAGGTAAAAACTAAAAATACAAAAATCTTATTTAGTATGTACCAGATACTGACTGATTAATTCGTGATGACGAGAAACCCATTTGAGTAAAAATCTTCAACCTGAAGATGACCTAAGAAGGTCAAAATGTTATTTTATACTTTATTTTAATTAAAGTGCTAATATCCATACCAGTTATCTTGAGAATACTTAGATATTGATTAAATAATCACTGGAGATAAGGCTTTGAAAATATAGCCCAAATAAACTAAAAGTTCTGATTCACGGGATATCTAATTTAATATCAAATACAGTGTTATTATCATGGGCATATAATATTCAAGGTACAATAACACAACGTGGCATCTACGTGTTTAATACAAAACTTCAAACTGACGATCAAGTACCTGCTGTGAAAGTTAAAAACCTAATCATGAAATTTGAACACATCAGCTAATTATCTCGTAAGTGCGAGACACAACCTTCCTTTTTGTTTTTTACCTTGCAGTTTACGACTTCTGTAGAACATTGTTACGCCTCGTAATATGTAGCCGACACCTACAGTAAAAGAAACTGTTGAAAAAGTATATACATATGTTTGTGCGTTACAAATGTACATATTTTTTTTATGCTTAATCGTTTCGGAGTACTATATATAAGCTAATAAAATAAAAATACAGATACTTACGTTTCAGAAGGTTATGAAGGTATATCTTTCCAGTTGAATTTTGCACATAGAAATTTCTCCCAAAGCAACAACGAAACTTGCCTTTTGTAGAAGTTAAAAATAATCATTTTCATTCCATGAAATAACGGGATTGATATACATTAGCAAACGTTGGAATTTTAATATATTTTTAATTCTTCGTGTTTTTGTTTTCCAAACTATTTTAAACACTTAGCAACATTTATTAAACATTTTCCATATATTTGCAGATTTCTTTCTGTAAAATTAACGTGACTTAATGTATAGCCACAAACACATATATAAATAAATAAAAAACAAATGCAAAATTCAAAATATAAAACTTGTACGTCTCAAAATGTTATATTTTTAAGTACGAATTTAGCAATAATAAATATATTTAAACATTAATAACTGAAAGTGAAACAGACTAAAAAGTTAAAGGAATAAAGTTTTGTATACGAAAACGTAAAGTTTCAACGCGATAAATATTAATTAGACACAATTTCTAGTTGATTCAACTTATTTTTATCTGACAATTAAACATTTACCTCTACCAATAGATGTCACTACCTTATAAAACCAAATATTATAATAAAATATTTTATTTTGTTTGTTTAAGCGCAATGTTACACAATTAAGCCATCTGCTCACCATGTGAAATCAAGCACAGAAGCCGAAAACTTACTGCTGAACATTAGGAAGCCCATAATAATGTAATTCATAAATGTTAAAAACATAGTTGTTTTAAAGTTATATTTTAAATTCACTTTCTTTCATTAAGAAGAAGATAAATATGTTTGTCAGCAACTTAAACACTTAGAATTACTGATGAAACAGTTTTTGTCGATTAAACGAAATTTGTTCGTTTCTGAGCTTCGCGTAAAGCTACATAATAGTTACTCGAGCATAGACAGCTATTCCTAATTTTGAACTAATATTCTAGAGATAAAGAAATTAATAAAAAACACACACCGTCAACTATTATCAGATCGAACTCTGAAGTATGATCATCACCCTTACAGAGCACTCGATGCCCGACAACGGTTTGCAAACCATGAATTCTCAGATACCTGATGTGCCAAGTAGGTGCTTTAAGGCTCAGGCAGATTTTACGGCTAATAATGTATCATTAAATTTTCTTATATTATTAAAACGTTAAAAATAAGATTCCACTCCAGACTGCAGTAATAAACCATGTCAGTTACAGAAATTATTGTCATTGTTAAAGCTGATCGATGCGATTGTAGACATGAACAGCAGTAGTCTTTCATGCAGATCTGAAACCTGCAGGAAGTCGATGGGCGAGCACATACATGGTTTAAGCTTGTAATCATCGTGCTTTCAACAACCACCTTTTGATTTCCGGTAAACGAAAAGCTACACAAGTTAAAGACATCGTCACAGAAAGATACATAATCTTGATTATGTAGTAAAAAGAGAAAGGTATGTATAGTTTATAGAACTGAAAGCATTACGAGTAGTTTAAATAATTAACACAGGAATATTTGGGTTTATTATATTTTTTATTTCACAAACTGCAATGCAGTTTTGTATGCATATGATGTTTTTTATAATCTAGAGCTCTGGTATTTCACGATATTTTTGTGGCATTTAGAAGTGTTAGGATATAAGAAGTAACTGATGTTCCAAAACAGTCATCTCTATGCAAGTTCAGTAATCAGTTACCTAGCAGCATCCAGTCATACAATGTTTTTACTGCTCCTGTCTGTGCAAGTTCAGTAATCAGTTACCTAGCAGCATCCAGTCATACAATGTTTTTACTCCTCCTGTTTAACATATATTTTTAATTTCCGTACTTAAGGTACGAGTTATTTTTTCACAGAACGTTGGTCAATAAAGTAACTTAGCTCCTTTCACCATAGTTACCAGTTTTTATGGGTCATTCTACATGTCTTCTCGGAGAAGATATTTCTGTAAATCAGAACGTACTACGTGAAAGCAAGCAACGATTTATTTTTCCTATTGGCAGGTCAGATGATGCCTTAAAAATACAACCCCCCTTATTTTCTAACTGAGATGTCCAACAGTGACATGGGTAGCACATGCATTCTGAGAAGCAGCCCCTCAGTGGCTCAGCGGTATGTCTGCGGACTTACACGCTAAAATCCGGGTTTCGATACCCGTGGTGGGCAGAGCACAGATAGCCCATTGTGTAGCTTTGTGCTTAATTCAAAACAACAACTGAGAAGCATGGGATTATTACCTATTGCTTTCTCTTAGCCAGGAATAGTTTTTCCCAGATCTTTCACCCAACACATGTTGTTGAGAGCTCTAAAGCCAGCAGAAAAGGCGTCGTCCCGTTTTACATATTCGTTCTGTCTTCGACTGTTTGCGTGCATAAATAGCGGCTATTGACATACGTTACGTACTATATCCGCTCTCTTTCTTTCACAAGTCAGTCAAAGTCAGCGAATACAGTTTAGCTCTGTATAACATTTTTTGATGAACTTCTTGTTATTCAGGGAAATCAGTGCACCTGAAAATACCACAATCCTGCTTATAATTTCCAATTCACATTCGAGTCAAAAAGTGTACAATATAAGCATATTTATATACTTGAAGTAGTGTGATGCGAACGCTGTACCTGTAAATTCCACAGTCCAGCAGTCAAACCACTAAACAAACACTCAGACCAGTTTTTTTTAAAACACATTAAACAGCAACAAAGCCATCTTTATCTACAACATTTACTCTATCTTTCTGTATTATTCAAATGAAGGCTGACGTAAAAAGTTAACATTGATTTACCTGTACTGCAGCATACTTCAGACAGGAACAATGTTTACTATATTCGAATAAAAGTTTTCCTCATACCCGTTAACAACACGTTGAAAAACAACAACAAATTATTAGCAGAAAAAGCAGTTACACTATTTTTGTTCCTGTTATACTGTTCACAGTTCCGTTTTACCAGATTTACACAAATGTGTTTATTTTCCACATAGTTAGGTTGTAAGATTCTGCTCAGTACAAAATTTAATAAATATTGTTGGCCAGCGTTTCTCAAACTGGGGTCCGTAAGTCATACCCAAAATATGATAAAAATATTTACACAAATGTAAGATTTATAGAATAAAAAAACATTAAGGCATTTAATTTTGGAATACAACTTTTTATGCACACGGATTTTTCTTGTTGTTCAAAACAACAACAAAAAAAACATCAACAGGTTTGAGGATCAGAGATTAAAATTTAATCCTCAGGTTACTAAAGTTTGAGAACTGCTGTAGTAAACGTTAATCATTTCTAACAACATTTGTATAAGTCTTGAATACTGATTAAAGTCACGTGCTTTACATATGTACATATTGAGGCCGCAAATACTTTATTCAGATTTCTTTTTTGGCGAAAGAAATTACGTTTTCAAACCAAAATTTCAAAGTAGAGATATTTGACGTTATTCGAGCCTTGAAAATCAACGGCTCAATGAATTAATGAATTGTGACAACGTTTTTATAGATCTAAATTATCAATTTCTGCGATACACGCGGACCCTCTGAAGTAACTAGTTAGATGAACTGCAATACTGAAAACTTTACCATTATTATTTTATTTATTTTTTACGTGCGACTTACTATACGATATTAGTGGCCCTCTAACAATTTTTTGACACCTGAAAGTAAGGGTGTAAAGAAATGTAGGTTTAAACGTTCGAAAATTCGAAACATATTACCGAATAAAAGTTGAAAACTTTTACAGTACTAATTTGCATAGTTATAATTGCAGATGACGCCCTGTAACTATAACTTTATATTTCATCAAAACCCTTTTATTTTACAAGTAATTCATACAATTTAATAATATAAATGAATAAAACATTCAAACGCAATGATAAATATTTTATATAGAAAAGTGATCATGGTTTTCGTGTTTCAAACACAAATGCACGTTGTTCATATGAACGTTTTAGAAGCTTCTTTAGAAACTTTTAGAAGTTTACGTTGCAGGATCATTCTATTACAATCAATTAAAACAACTACAGCTGACAAAAGCAAACCTTCATTTAACGTTCACTGTTCCAATCTGGTTAACCTTCGTGTTCCTTTTATCGTAAAACTATTTGAATAATTAAGCATAATAATAAATAAACAACAAAACAGAACGGAGAAACACTAATTCTTATTCTCAGCCAAATGTTTTATAATTGTTGATTAATTAAACAAGTCTTACAGTTAGAAGGTGCAGAGTTTACTACAGCTCATTTTTCAATATCAGAATTATTAGGGTTAACGTGTATTTTACGTTTCGTACTATTACACTGTAACTCTTACGTCTCGTACGTTTGACATTCAGTATATTTTATTGAAGCAGTGCATCCGCTAAACATCTCACCACTCCGCAGTCCACCTTAACGCCCGAAATGAGCTATTACGTGTAACATTTTGTATATAAGGTAACTGTTATACAAGTATTAGGCAATATACAAACCACTAGATCGAATATTCAACGAGTGTGTGGCTATTATTAAAACACTGGAAAAATACTGGAGAGGGATATACAGAGAACACAAAACAAAAAATCTTTACACTGGTTGAATGCTGCCTGACAAACCAAACTGCTAGCGAACAAACCTAATGTTTAACACTATCTTGGAGTTGCTAATGAACAAACCTAATGTTTAACACTATCTTGGAGTTGCTAATGAACAAACCTTCGGGCACATCTCTACTTAAAGCGATAACCAACTTTTAATGTGTATTTTTTGCTCATGTAAATATACATAATCTGAATATAAGTTGAATTTAAAAACGTTTTATGTAAATAAACAAACTTTTATGAAACAAAGTGAAGCTAACAAGATTGAACGGGAAATAACTTTTGTGATCACATGATAAAGTACATGCAGTCTATTATAAAGATTTCACAACAAATTATTACATCTATCTAAACCAGCTTGGGAAAATTAAAAACTAACATACACACATAAAACTTGAGAACGGTACAATCTTCTGTAACAAGTGATTACTTTTTTAAAAATCATTATATGTTGTACTTATTGATATTTAGCTGTGGCTAACGTTAGCAGGCATGGCCGAGTGATGTCATATCTTACATTACACAATTTCACAAGTCAGATTATCACACGCAATTATGACATATTTTGTATATTTTAAGCATATTAACAACAATAGGGTTAGGATATTACTGAAGTGTGTTATAAAATTCCATAACATAAACACCGAGTGTATCCGGTCACAGCTAAGTGACAGTTTGGTAACTTTTTTAAAAATCCTAACAAAGACAGAACCCGAACTAGCATCGTATAGAACATCATTGAACAATATATGTATAGAACATACGAAAATATATGTTCTATACATATGTTATTCAATAATATTGGTTTTATTACAATTTCCATGTTTAAAAATTCCATAATTCCACATAAATATATGTGTGTGTGTGTGTGTGTGTAAAGATAAAACATTTCAACAATTTAAAACATTCCACTAGGTAATAAAATAGTACAGAGTCTCCATGCACGTGAATAAACCAATATTGCCATTTTTACCATTGTTTCATGCTTGGGTCTCCATGTGTCGTACATTGTAATATTTTTGGTAAACCATCTTTCCACTTACTTCATTGCATAAGCCAGATATTTAAAGGTATCTTTAATTACAAATTGTAAGGTTATAAATTTGGTAGAAAAATTAACAGAAAACTAAACACTTGTATTTTCTGTGCTGAAACGTTAAGTACATATACAATTTTTAAACCAAAAAAAAGAAACAAACACAAAAAACAATTGATTCTTTATATACTATATTAATAATAGAATACTTCAGTAATCTTCAAGCTCACTGTAAAATAGATATTCCCAACGGTCATCTACGTGGGTGGCTTGTTTTGACCGAAAATTAGTTTTAATAGCATGGTCCTATCTTTGGAAAAAACGTTATTTTTCGTTATGAAAAAGGGTGTGCACTATTTTCATAAAAGAGAATTTCAGAGCATTACTTTATAACAAGAATGTGTATTTAACGATAATTGGCCAATTAAAGTATGTGTACAGACTGTTTATATTAATTCATGTTCAACTTAAAAAGATGCTACCGTTTTTGGTTCTTGTCTCCTTCAAGCTGTCTTTATTGATGAATAAGACATGTTCTCTACAAACCATGCAATAACGAATTCCTTCCTCCTTGTTCAACGTCATATCATATAAGCAACGAGGAATTTCCGGAAGAAAGTCTGGAATCCGGATACCTAAAGCTGAAAATAAAAGAAATAAATACTATAATAGGGAAATACATCAATAATTTGGGGTACATCTGATGAGAACCAATCTCGGAGATAACACACTTGTATTCTGACACTGTTGATAATAAAACCTGTGCGTGTATAGTAACAACATATTTAAGTCATAATATTATGAAACCATTATTAATCTTTATAGTATAATTTCATGCGTGGAGTATAACAGCGTCAATATGGTGGTGTGACGTACAAACACATACTTATAAGGATGGTACTACACCACACCACTTATATGAAAACGTATTTAGAACAACTTGAGAAGTGCCAGAACTTTAAGTGTACTCTATAAAAGAAAAATAATGTAAGATTATTGTAACAATATGCTTCCAAAATTACTCTGTACAGTGAATATTAATGCGGGGTAATGCCATTTCCGCATATAACGTGAGGATTTTTCGAGGATTTGGCAGGTAGAATGTAATGTTCTTACAAGCTTGGAAGAGAACAGACAGGCGTCAGGTGATTTCATGATACACAAAACTTTTATTTGTTAACTCTTTGAAAGCTGATAGTTTCAGACGCCATTTACCCCTCCCCTCAAAGATTCACGATTCATGCCCCGTTTTCCCAAAACCTGCTCCCTATTATGAAACTGTGGGGGGAGTTAAGATTAGCAGATAAATCAATGGGACGATAGTCCCGCCCCCTCTGTAGCTTTGCTTGCAGATTTGGAAAGAACTATCAGGCTGTTGCATATGTAATATTGGATTTTCATGTGCAAATTTCAAACTCGATTTTTAATAGCTGAAAGAGAAACATTATTTTAAATTTGTCAGAATAATATAGTATATTATCTACTTCATTCCAAGCTCACTTTATTTTTCTTGTTTCAGAATCTAACTAATATTTATATTAATTTTTATCATCACGGATAAAATTCATATTTGTATAATTTTCTTATACGAATTCAAGCTTGGTAATAATGCGGTGACAGCAGCTCGTGATATCAATCATGCATTTGTGACTGCACAGCAAATGAGCGAACAGTACAGCGTTGGTTTAGAAGACATCGCTGTTGGTGACACAAGCCTTGAAAATAAGCCTCGGGGTCGCTCTCTGATAATCATTAATGAGGAAGAAATTATGGCTACGAAGATGCACTATTTCCCCACAGATTATCTTTCTTTAAAAAAAAAAAAACGAGAATATGTTTGCAATTCATAGATCGATTAAAAGTGCCTTCGAAAATTTCACTGCATCAAAAGACATCCAATTCCTTATAAGATGGCATTTATAAACTTACACTCATTGGCAAAAGTTTGAGTCTAAAGGAGCTTATTTTGATTAAATAAATTAAACAACATGTGTGTTTGTTTTTCTAGTGTTAAGCACAAAACTACACGATGGATAATCTGTGCTCTTCCCACCACGGGTATCGAAACCCGACATCTAGCGATGTGAGTCCGCAGACATACTGCTGTGTCAATGGGGAGTGACAAAAAGATGTACTTGTTTCATAATTTCCTTTTATAAATACGACATTTCATATGCAGCAGCCTGAAATATACAAAAAGTAAAAGAATGCATTTCCTCAGCACAACATAAGGTGGAGAAGAAGCAATTGCCTTTCAATATATAAGTAGTTACTGAAAAAAAAAGTTGCATCTTTTAAACTTGTTCATGACTCACAGTTTAAGAACACCTGAACAAAGATACTCAGTAGTATTAAACTAATGGTTTATCCTTCGTTTATACGTGCCAATCCGATAGATCTAAACGATATAGAAACAATTTTACCCCCCCTCTTACAAAGAAGAAAGGGCACATAAACAATGTTGGAATACTTAAAACTTGCTCAAAACTATAGTATCTTTCATACATTTATTTCTAGAGTTATTTCCTTGTTGTTGTGATTCGTTTTAAACAGAGATAGTCACATATACCTCACACTTCTTAGATAATTTTGTACAATAAGACAAGTTTCCATAATCTTCATATTACACACTAGTATGTACGTATTCCTTTAAGGTTGCGCCACATATATACACATACACTTGCATATATATCTGTCCATGCGTTATGTTTGTATCGTAAATAAACTAAACTGTTCTCTGTTATAACTGGCTTTCAGTTCTAGATACGAAAGTTATACAAAATTCAAACTGGCTCGACCACAGCAACACTAACGGACAGTAAACTGACCTACTATGCCATAACTGTCACGTATTACAATTTCAAAACTGGGTTAAACTGTAATATGGGTTTCGAAATTAAATACATGTCGATATGTATCTAATTTATATCTGTCAACAAGACTGATACACAGTTTTTTTAAAACAAATATATTTTAATATACAAACAACAACACAATATACAATAACGGTTATTATAAATAACGATTTATATACAAAAGTTTTACAAATTTACAAAGAATATTGAGTCTACTATCTGGTCTGGGACTGGATATCTTATGGAGGGTTCGCGATGAGTGAATTAATTTTGAGTTGATTGTTTGTTTGTTTTTAAATTTCGCACAAAGGTACTCGAGGGCTATCGGTGCTAGCCGTCCCTAATTTAGCAATGTAAGACTAGAGGGAAGGCAGCTAGTCATCACCGCCCACCGCCAGCTCTTGAGCTACTCTTTTACAAACGAATAGGGGGATTGACCGTGACATTATAACGACACCACGGTTGAAAGGGCAAGCATGTTTAGTGTGACCGTGGTTAGAACCCGCGACCCTCAGACTACCAGTAGAACGCCTTAACCCACTTGGCAATGCCAGATCCTTTTGAGTTGATTTTGATTTGGTTTCCGAATTTCGCGAAAAACTACACAAGGGCTATCTGCTCTAGCTGTCCCTAATTTAGCAGTGTAAGACTACAGGGAAGGCAGCTAGTCATCACCGCTCACTGCCAACTCTTGGGCTACTCTTTTACCAACGAATAGTGGGATTGACCCTCACATTATAACGCTCCCACGGCTGAAAGGGCGAGCATGTTTAGTGCGACGGATATTCGAACCTGCGACCATCGGATTACAAGTCGAACGCCTTAAACCACCTGATATAGTAAAATCCATTTGACAAGGGGCTAGCTCTATGTTCTTCTTTGCTCGCCGTCACACGTCTAGTTTCTTCACGATGAAGCCATGTTATGTTTTTGTAAAAATATTAATTTCCGATGTGAATATGCTGAAGTTAAACAGTTTGTAATATTAAAAATTTATAAACGTTTTTGTTTGAATGTCTGAAACTCTCGATCAGTAAGTGCTAGTCAGAGTTGTAGCATCGAGGGTTTGTAGTATATCAGCTACAGTAATATACACACAATTATATATAGCGGAATAAATGTGATAACTCTGAACATTCTTGGCACGTAACTGAACCCCTTGTTGAACACTCGATAACTCATTACTTGATTACTTCAATAGGTTTCGTATTTATATTGTTCTCTTGTTTTTACATACTGCCTGTAATTACCAGACTTTACAGAGACTATCTAATTTTCAAGTTTCAACGATTACTTGTTCTATAATTAGTTGACATCTTTTCATGTCTTTGTAATTCACTATTTTAGACATACATATTTACGTATGTATACTTGTAGCAGATGTTATAAAATACTGCACTTATCTCATTGGAGATGTTTTAAATATCCAAAATAACATGTTAAATTTGATTCAAAATGAGTGGATTAAACGTGAACAACATAAATACAATACACACATGACTTTTAACCACATGATACATCATTGTCGAACGTTATAAAATGCATTCAACTAAGAAAAAACAACAACAACACTAGTTAAGTGGAAGCGGAAAGAAAGGGAGATAGAGAGAATTGATCTTTGTTTACTATCCGACAAATCAGCCAGCATTCGGAGAAGTCACATTCCAGTTAGGTGGCGCCTAAAATTTCAACCGCAGTGTACAACACACCCCTCGCAACAACCAATGGGCCTATCCGATTCACTTATCAGCTACTGCTACGCGCTCCTCGCCAGTCGCCCAAAACATAGTAACCAGGCAGTCATCTGTCACAAAGCTTGATCAGTAAGCTTTGTACAGTTGAGTGTGCATGTATCTCAGAAAAACAAACAGGGTCACGGCATGCACGCGCGTGCAACGATGCACGAAGATAATTTCCTAAAATTGTATGCAGTCGTAGAAAATCATTACGAATACCTGCTCTACGTTCAAAAGTTTATTAAATTATGTCGATCGTGTTGTATATTGCTGTAGAATATTTAACACGTTAAAATCAACCACGTGCACGAGAAAGTGAATTTCCAAGTGAAATAAAGGTCCCAAACATATTGTCTCCTTCATCACTTCTTTTACTTTATTACAACAAACGTTATTAAGAATTGTACACTCAATCTCATGCTACGTGTAATTAAAAGTATCCTGATATATTCCACTCAAGCATACGAAGCCAGAGCTGACAATATCTTTATTGTACACACATAGTTGAAACTTTGTAGGGTTCTTTTTCATCGTGTATTACTTATATTCCACATTATCAATAGTACTCTCCATCCCGGTGACACGTGTAAGAAATGTATATAAGAACTTGAGATTCAACAGATCGTTTTAATGACCATTTTGAAGCCATTCCTTCGGTCCTTCTTGCGATGTTCAATACTTACTAAACCTAGTAATGAAATATATATTTTTGCGCATTATGCACATATAGATTGTGTCTAAATACACCTTAATATATATGTGCTGTGTACGTGGGTGTTGGGTGTATTTCGAAAGCCTCCATACAACGATAACCCTCAGATGATGCGACGTGATATTACACACGTGGTAAAAAGGTGTTGAAATGATAGAATGATGTATAACTGCAGCATTAGAACATAGTAGCAAATATCTTCAGCCGGCATTGAAAATTTACACCCAGTTTTCATTTAAAATGTCATTGCTCATGAAGAAATCAAGGCCTAATCTTTCTAGGGTAACAAGTTTACCAGATTTAATGAAACAATGTAATAGATAATGAACTATATAATTCCTGTTAATTTTTTTGAAGTAAACCAAGTTTATAAAATACTAGCTGGAGTATCCGTCTGTTGAATGGGTGAAATAAAAAAATTTTCACAAAGGATAGGAAGATTATACTTTATTTTATCTTAACATAATAAACATTAAAAGTGCAACAAAATACATAAAGGTACCAATACTGAAAAGAAACATACTTTTTTAAATAATTCTAATAGTAATGGTTACATAGTTCATTCTTACGCTGAGGGATATACAACAGTGGTAGTTTTTTTCCGATATTATATTTATAAATGATCTTCCCCATGTCTTCCTGTATCACTGAGTAAAGTTTGTTGCTGAATGATTGAGAAATGTGAAAACGTACAAGGAACAAATATACGCTAACAAATTCATGTTTATTTGTATAGATGAGTGATTCTATGCATGTCACAACATTAGGGTTATGCATTTAAATACAGTGTTTTTAAAAAACGAAAAATGTTTGAAAGGTTTAATTAAATCTTTGATTGTATATCCCTGACTACTTTTAATCAATTAATCTGTTACCAGTTTAGTGTTTTTATGGTTAGTCTCGAAAAATTACTTAACAAATACAGACTGACCTGTGGTCTATAAGCATTCAAAAGAAGGTTTTTGACGGTAAGATAGTTTTATATTATAGTTGTTGTTGTGTTTAAAGAAAAAATACTATGTTATATTAAATTTTATAATAATGTTTTACTTGAAATTTTCATTATGTCACAGAGTTATTTTTATCTAGGTTGCTTTTATGCTCTATGGGATCCCTTCCTACATGTAGATCTACCTCAGTGTGGGAGTCATCTCTGGTTCACTGAAGGAAGGCCTATGAAGAAAACGCAATGCGAAGAAAGAATCCCCAGTATCTTCAACTGTGTAACGTGTTATATTGTGCACTACAATCTTATTGTGCTCTTTTGTGAGACTGGGAAAATGAAAAGATCACCAGTGAAAATGTAACGATCAGTGAAGGACTTCTGGCGAGCCTTCTGTCAAGTGGATTCCATTACTGTTCCTCCACCCACATAAACCATGTAAAATTGTTATCTAGGGGAGTAATTCATTTTGAATAACAGCAGTTTTTGGCTTTAGACATACGTGTAGAATCCTGAAGTAAACATACCTCTTCATATTGGATTCCATATGCAATACTACACACATAAGAAAGAAGGTTGTTGTAAAATTCCGAACGAGTTATGATAATTTGACATAAGTATATTGAATAAACTTATATGAGTATTGCCAGACAAGCTGGATGCACATAAAATAAATAAAATTGATGCACATAGTTAACAAATATAACTAGTCGGAATTTTATTTTGTCTCAAAACACACATACACAAAGACCCACCTTTGTACTTCACAGTTTCAGCTGAACATGTACACTAATGGACTCATTTCTTTCTTTTTTTTAATTAGCACACATGCCCCTCCTTCCCCTGTTCCTCTTACCTCCCACAGAATTTAAGTACAATATTCTACACGTAATGCGGTCCTCATGGCGGGCTTCTGTAACACTTACTAATTCTAGAATAATCATTTGTCGTAATAATCCTGATTGTCCTACAGTCTTATCAGATAACTTATGTACGTGTTTTTCATAGCAATGCTACATCAAGCTACCTGCTGTGTCCACCGATGGGAATCAAACCTCCGAAGTCAAATTAACACAATGCGCCATTTTTTCTACAAGTATATACGTTTAGCATCCCCTGTATATATAGTTACTTATATCAGCAATATCCGCCACCCATGTAATGTTTCGATTTGTCTCCTTTATCAGTGTTGTTAGGCGGTTTTCAAGGTTACTCTTGGCGATACTTCATTTAGCATTATCAGTTCCCGGTTGGCGTTCTTTTACATATGTAATTGCTGTATCATGTCAAAGTGTCAAGAAACTTTTGTTATTAGATTATAGGCTCGAATATTCAATAAAACACTTTCTAATCACACAGATCACTGACAAATAATGACTATAATGGGACAGGTAAGGCCTGGAAATTACAGTAATAATAAAAAAAAGATAGCATCAGAAAAATGGTTCAGCCTCCAGGCCTTTTATTATTTGTTTAATAAGTCACTGCAGTGGATAAAAAACCACATGTACTCCAGGGCGCGCTCACTGTATGATGGATGAGCTTATATAAATAAACGTCAAAAAATGGTGTTACCACAACCTACATGCCACAAAAATATTTGTTCAGTTAATCAAAATTTTATAGACTATTTTATCATTGGAACAAATTCATCGATTCATATGCATATACATGTCAAATATATTGATATATTTTAGTTGTTTCCTATCGAAACATATTTATGTACGTTTCCTGCAAAGGTAGTTTCATCTTACGTGTTTTAGGGAACAAATACAATTATTTCATTTTACTCAAAAACGAAAACAAGAAACAGTTCCAGGAAAATTTCCGCACCTGGGCTCTTACCAACAGGTGCTTGTTTGTACACGACTGTGAAACTGACAACTCACTGTCGTGTGATGAAACACGAATTGATTGCATATGATATATAGAAACAAGTGTACCTGCATTTTAAATAACAGTATGAACCGCGCAATTTCAAGAAGGGCTAGGGTTAGAAATAATAAAATTAAAGCAAACAGATATTTTAATTATAAACAACACTGTTTTCATTCGAAACTGCTCTCAGGTGACTCAACGGTAAGCTTGAAGGCTTATGACGCTAAAATTCGGGTTTCGATACCCGAAGTGGCAAAACATACATGTTTAATTTCGGACTATTTGCTTCATAACAGAGAAAGAAAATTATGCTTTACGCGATTAAAAACAAAAATTATTAAACACCTTCCTTGTGCACGTGTGTGTGTATTAATAAAACGGAAAAAAAGAAAAGACGCTTAAACATGACAGTTTTTAAAATAGTGCCATCAAGAAGTGGAAATACAGAGGACTTTTTAAAATAAAATTGTACACGACAGAAACCTTAATATACAGGTTGAAGCAATAACATAATCGTGGATTTATCATCACGTACATATTTATACCCTTTTTATATTTTCTAACATATGCTGAAAGCCTCAAACGTTTACACAAAATAAGCACAGAACGAAATTAGAGTAATAAACATTTCAGAAAGAATTCAATCGTTTCTACATGCCCGTTGTCTCCTGGTAAACCAATTAAATAAGTTAAACGAGGGCCTTTAGTAATAAAAAGAATACTTTTTATATCACATCTCAACACCGAGAATTAATTTTTAAAAACTACTTATTATTCTTTTTCTTACAGCAAAATTTGTTTTACAGATACCATAGAACATCATACGTATAACTTTCTTCTCTTTTACCACCAATGTTCTCGTAATGCTACTGTATTTATAAAAGTACCTTTTATTAATTCATGGCCTCTTTCGTTTTGCTTGAGTTTTGTTTTTGAATTTCGCACAAAGTTAGACGAGGGTTATCTGTGCTATCCGTCCCTAATTTAGCAGTGTAAGACTAGAGGGAAGGCAACTAGTCATCACCACCCACCGCCAACTCTTGGTCTACTCTTTTATCAACGAATAGTGGGATTGAAAGGGCGAGCGTGTTTGACACGACGGGGATGCAAACCCGCGACCCTAAGATTACGAGTCGAACGCCTTAACACAGTTGGCCATGCCGGGTCTTAGTTTTGCTTGAATTCATAAAGTATCGAGTTGCTTGTATTTGTCAAGACCATATTACTCATAAAATAAAATATCTGGAACAACAAGGCTGTTATGTATATGTGTAAATATTTTGTAAACGACAACATGTCGTGTTGTGTTTGAATTTTCATTCGTATTAATCATTTTTCCATATTGATATTATTGTTTCGAAGTTTAAACTAATATTTTGTTATTTATTTAGGGTAACATTTTAGAATTTTCTAGAATTAGGTAGATCAAATATATGACTATAAATGGAAATGTTTGGCCTAGCGTCTAGACGTAGAGTCTCGTGCAAAAACATACATGCGCAGATTACTCTGTCGAATTTCCGGTGAATGTTCGAGAAAAAGATTCCTAATAATATATATAAACAGACGGAGATAAGAGGCGAGGAGTCAGTCATTAGTTTTATTCGAAGAACAAGTGAGGGATTCAGTCATCAGTTTTTATTTAAAAAAAAAGAGAGAGTTAGTTATTTAAGAAAGATTAAGTGTTTGCTGTGAATATTCAACTTGGTTTTGTGATTGAAGTTAGATCTACGGAAGCTGTGATTTTATTCCGTCAATCTCTACGATACATCTGAATTACTGCTTGTACTGAGAGACGGCGAATTTATTGAACTGTGAACTGTTTCGGAATTACTTCGTGGGACCAAATTCACACCCTAGACAGGAATTTGAGACTTTAATTTTAGATCATTACATTAGATACAGGCCAGTACCGTTTTGTATTGTGATTTATTCTGAAGTTTGAAATTAATATTATTTTGTTTTGTAATTAATTTCGAATGTCGTAACTTAATATCTGTCACTATTATTATACAATTTATGTTATATCTGTTATATTTGTTAACAGTTTAGCATAATAAATTATACAAGCTGTTATCTGTGTTTTTCTGTTGCGTTTAATCTACGAAGAACTTAAAACATAAAAAAATACGTAACAAAGGCAGAAAAGTAGATAGATGCAATCAATATATAAATTCATAAAATACAACTGCTATGTTTGTTGAACTTAACAATAAAGAAACATAAATGTGTGTGTCTATATCTATATTCTTGTATGTAACTTAAATTGTCTGCAGTTAAGCACAAAGCTTCACAATGGACTATCTGTGCTCTGCCCATTACGGGTATCGAAACTCAGTTTCCAGCGTTCTTAGTCTGCAGACATACCACTGTTCTATTAGGGAAAGGGCTCGTTTAGTTGGAGAAAGGATTTAAAATGTCTTCTTTGTACAGGTATAACAAACGAGGTCGTGTTTTAGGCCACGCCACTGTTTCACCTGCATGCAAACCCCATTTCTCGTTAGCACGAGTCAAAGAGTAAAGAAAGTGTTTAGCATAATATGCCCTCAATACCTGCAGCTTGTTCAACATATCAAACTAGACACGTTTCTTAGAGTTGCAATTGTAAACAATGCACGTTGTGGTCAAGTTGCCTTGTGTCTGATAACTCCCATAATCTTTTATGTTGCTTATTTCAACGAATATTGTATCTTCAGGTTCATTGTTACTTTAAAACAGTTTTTATTTCACTTAGCAAATTGACTTATCATTCTTCTTGCATCTGGATATATAAATTGTCTAAACTATTACACACAGTCAGATCCAACAAGATCAATTTATTAGATAACAGTATTGACTTTCACAAGCAATGCTGAATATATATGATACAATTATTTAATATACTTTTGGATTTTATTCCAATTGTGAGGGCACAATAGTTCTAATGTTTACAATAAGTGTAAACACACCAAAAGAAAAGAAAAATCCTGTTCTCACGGTTTCAAGATGTGTGTTACCAACTATTAGATACGGGTGTGATAATAATAAAATTTACTAAATATGCGCTCTAAAAACATAAATTCAGTAAAAAAAAAAAAAAAGGTCTTCCAATTTACTATTTGCACTTATACGAACGTAGTTCTAAATCTAATGAATTGTTTGTTTTTTAATTTTCGTCTAACACTCGAACAAAGTGTTAACATAAACAGAACGATAAACACGTCTTGTAACATTATAACTGATATATCTGATACGTATGAGTGGAGTTATTCTTTAAACAATTATTTTGTCAGTGTTGACGAAAACTGGGATCATCATAAACATGTTGTAAAAACGAGATAAAGAAATAGTTGTAAGGTGCTGAAATCATTTCTTCAACACTTTCCTCAGAACCTCCAGAATGTGTGTTACGGTTTATTTGTGATGTTAAATGGTGCATGAACTTTACATGATGTTGTTGTTTTGAATTAAGCACAAAGCTACACAATGGGCTATCTGTGCTCTGCCCACCACGATTATCGAAACCAGGATTTTAGCGTGTAAGTCCGCAGACATACCGCTGAGCCACTGGGGGGCTTTACATGATATACCAAAGAAGAAAAAAACAACAACAGAGGCTTGGCATGGCCTAGCGCGTTAAGGCGTGCGCTTCGTAATGTGAGGGTCGCGGGTTCGCGCCCGAGTCGCGCCAAACATGCTCGCCCTCCCAGCCTTGGGGGCGTTATAATGTGACGGTCAATCCCACTATTCCTTTGTAAAAGAGTAGCCTAAGAGTTGGCGGTGGGTAGTGATGACTAGCTGCCTTCTTACACTGCTAAATTAGGGACAGTTAGCACAAATAGCCCGCGAGTAGTTTTGTGTGAAATTCCAAACAAACAAACAAAACAAAAACAGACTAGTACTTGTAGAAATACATCTTAGACATTAAACTCTAACATACTCAAATAAGGCTTGGTGCAAATAAAAGCTTTATTTCCATTAAATCAATTATGCTCAACTCGTGACTATTGCATAGTCTAGTCGAGCATTCTCAAAATAGATCTGCAAATGAGACGTTCGTTGCGCGAAAATAACGATGTTTGAAGTTATACTTTCGTTACGTAACTGGCATAAAACTGGTTTGTATAGCTAAACATTGCCACAAGTAATGATCTTAATAATAAAAATCATAACGAAGCAAACAAATAAAATAAAATAACAGCTTAGAAGAAGTTATGTTCTTCTTTAATCTTTGTCCTCAATTTCGACATATATTTGAATCAGCAAAAGAGGGTCATCACATACTGTGAGGCTCTGACCTCTAATGAAATATCACTGTTAACTATAGTCATCGTTGAACACACATTAATCTAACAGAAAGTTACAATGCACATGGGGCATGTCACACGCATGTTGTATCTTGTAATGACAGTTATTCTTTTTATCATTACATTATCAGATGCAGTTACAAATTAGTTTAAGTATGTACTGACTGACAAAAATAAATACAAATGAAAAACATAGTGGAATAGACAAGCAAATAAAAAACAAAAACCATTCTTAATAAAGTGAAGAGAAAGGTCGATAACAAGTTCATGTAATGAAATCAACTGCAATTTCCCTACACGAGTTTATTTTGGCACTCTTCGTAACATCGAGGCTTTGTGTGTAGACTCTGGTGTCAGCCCTCTGGATCAATACGCAAACACCCTCGGAGGGGGAACAAAACTCGCTTATCGGTACACAAACCTACCACAGACAGCTAGTACATGAACGGATACTGTGACCACGTGGTCTCGATGGAGTGCATTTCTATGTGCGTTTCCCATACACTCCCAAACATATTTACACGTGTGTTTATAATCTATACTCTATAGGATAGGAACATAATACATGATCAAATGAGCAAAGAAAGAGAAACGCCTACGAATAAACATTTAAAGTTTTTCTTATATGCATTCAAACGAAACGTAACACTCATTAATAAAGCCTTCTATTTCTAATCATGTAGTTTGTTTTAAATATAATGTTGTGTGAACACTTGAAAAGAAAATTGTTTCGAAAGTAGGGATCTGGTTTGTCTTGTTAATCATAATGTTACAAGCACACCTCTGGTACCGAATCACGTCACGTCTAATTTACGGCATTCACTCGGTTTTCATAATTAATTAAACAAAATGTGAAAAGAGCTGTATTAAATGTTAGTTTTAATAAATCAATAAGTAAATGAACAGTAACAGTTTAATTTAAGAGATAATTTGATGAAGTTTAAACGTCTTGAATCCTCTGTGGAATTTCATTAAAGCAAATTACTTTTCCACCAAGATGGTTTTTCAATGTGATGATAAGAAAGCACGATGGGTCACAGTCGACACAGTTTTTTTAATATCGCGCAAAGCTACTCAAGGGCTATTTGCGCTAACCGTCCCTAATTTAGCAGTGTAAAACTAGAGAGAAGGCAGCTAGTCATCACCACCCACCCCAAACTCTTGGGCTACTTTTTCACCAACGAATACTGGGATTGATCGTAACTTTATAACGCTCCCACGGCTGAAAGGGCGAGCATGTTTGGTGCGACGGGGATTCGAACCTGCGACCTTCAGATTACGAGTCGAGAGCCTTCACTACGTGGCCATGCCGAGCCGTACCTATACTTTGGACGGGTGAAATAAAAATTGTTTGTAACAAAGGATAGGAAACTGCGCTTCCGTTTATTTTTTCTTAACATACTGAACTTTAAAAGTGCAATAAAACTATATAAAGGTACTAATACTGAAAACAGATCGTATTTTTCAAGGATTCTATCAATATAAAATTAGAGAGGGTCCAATCCCCCTCAAGTCTTTCTTCATGTCATCCTTTATCACTGTACGAAGTTTGGTGCTGATCATAATTATTCAAGAAATGTGGAAATGTATAAGGAACAAATACAAAAATGTTTTGATGTTTGTTTATATAGATATATAAAATCGACTCAGACGCTGTAAAAAACGACGTTTCTAATACAGGTATTTTTTGTTTGTTTTTAAACATAACGCATAGTTGTGATGGGATAAAATATTTAACAAATTATCTTCTACTTAAATGAAAGCTAAGAACCTATAAATGGAAACAAAGAACACGCTAACCATGAAGCCTTTTGTTCAATGCTAGGGCCAATTAGCCCAGCTGGAATACAACAGACAGAATCAAATGTTTATTCAAATAAACTGTAATTAAACATATGCCTAGAATAAACGTGTGGTTACAACAACCTTTATTCTAACACCAGAGGGCTAACACAGGCCAGAATGGATAAATTTCTCTAAGTATATAAAAAAAAAAGTACGATGCCTTTTACTGGTAAATGCTATTGAGTAGCATTGCCTAAATTTTACAATAATATTTCTTGACTGCTATAAAAAACAAAAAAACGTACCCCCGTAGTACATGAAATCACAGGTATTGCGCGTGGTCGCCATTTTCTTGTTTTCGCTCTTTTAACTGTATTGATTATTTTTGTTGTAAACATTTGCAGGTGCAGTAAGTTTATTTCAACCAAACAAGCCCAATTATAAAAAAAATGTTTTTTTGGATTTTTCACAAAACAAAAGTGGACAATTAAACAACAATTGATATATGACTTTGAAACGTATTTATCCGAAGCAGCTATCTTTAGGTGTCTGGTTTCGTCTGTTAATCGTGGTTAGCTAAAGTTTAAAATCAAAGATACAGTTCAGTTGTTGTCAGATAATTTAGAGAAATAATTTATTTATAGCGAAAAATGTAAAAAGAATTAATAAACCAGTGATCCTAATTATGAG
The DNA here is from genome assembly GCA_011833715.1 of Carcinoscorpius rotundicauda. Classification (NCBI taxonomy): domain Eukaryota; kingdom Metazoa; phylum Arthropoda; class Merostomata; order Xiphosura; family Limulidae; genus Carcinoscorpius; species Carcinoscorpius rotundicauda. The sequence goes on along the minus strand of CM022399.1, from coordinate 49,517,061 downwards.
TTGCTGTGGTCAGCAGGAAAGTCTGTTCGCTCGTATAGATTCCACGTGTCTGTAAAGTTGTGATTTATGTTGTAATGAATAAAATGAAAGACTGCCAAGGTATTGTGATGTTGGTTTACTTAAATTTCCATGGCATGCATTTGTTCAACACTGCAATTTATCGACTCTGAAACAGCTTTTATAATGAGGGTCCTGAAAAGCAATGAACAAAATCGAAACCTTTGTATACTGTTGGAACTACGCAGCAACCCCACGCGTGAAAAAAAGCAATACATAAACATCCTCGGATACCCCATGTTCTTGCGCCTTTGGTATAATTTCGAAACGTAAAAAAATCGCATATTATGTCTAAATTAATACGCAACGTAGTAATGCTTGCCTACTTAACATGAAATGGGACAGTGACTGTTCCTTGCATTGCTGACAGGTTAATAAAGAAAAAAGAAATTTATTACATAATTATCTTTATTTAACGTAGCACACATGTTGTTCTGTCCCAGTGACTTTTTGGTCAAGGACCGTGTGGTTTCATTAAAACATGCATACCGCACAAGTCGCGAGAAGTAACTTTTTACGACAAGGGAGAGAAGAAGCCATCACATATACACACACCTCACATTTATTAAACAAGCATGAAATGACTACAATTTCGACATATAAAAAGCCCTAACAATCGCCTGACTTGTCGTGTTAGCTATTTTAAATACACAAGTATATAAATTGTTCTACAAACGTATCTATTAGTCCTAAGAAAACCGTTGCCAATCATTGTAGAGAAGCAACTGATAGACTTCCATTTAGAAGTTGAAATTTTATTTCACGTCAGCTCTTACATTCTGGAACAAAAGCTGGTGTTATTTTCCAATCAGCGAGTTTATGTATTATATATGATGTCCTGTGTACAGTGACATGTAACTGCGTTGACTTTAAATAAAAACAACAACTTAGAAACAAGTCAATAGAAATTTGTAGAATACGTTTTAAAAAGTTTAATTTAATTTTTGATATTTGCTCCCAACTGTATAATTGCCGTTAGAAACTTGATGATAGTTGTGCTGTCAGGTTTTAACATGTTGGTACATTATCGTACAGAAAAGATAGGTAATATATGACAATGTGGCACCTAATCCACGTGTTCAGTTATTACTCACATCAGCTGATTCCATACTGACTGATATGGAGTAAACACGAAATCAAAGACCAGGGCAGAAGATAAACCGAAAAACTCACAATAAGGTTGAACTATCAAACAACTCAAAATGTGTTGCAATACCTGCGAGGTCAATAACACTCTAATAGTCACGTATGTTGCACGTGAATATAACATTTCACACGTTGGCTATCATGTGACCACAGGTGGGTCACAACCGACTTGCAGTTATGGATCGCATGACACACCACACCGGAGGGTCACAAACAATTATGTTTCAAAGTAAAATTTCTCTTGTAGCATGCGTCTGGGACACCGAGTGCTCCTCAACGCCTTTAATTTCATTTACAATTAATTTATTATGGGAAAGCCAACGTATGAACTTTATGAAAATGAAACTGCATTCTTATGAAACAACGTGAGATTCGGAAGGCACATGGAAGGAAAAAAATCCAAGTGTTCACGTAGTTTTCTGAGGGTGGGGTTATTACTTCTGTAAATGTGACTGGCTAGTTATTACAAAGTCGATTTAATTCTTATCAATTTAGACTAAGGAAGTTAATGCAATGAACAAGTAACATTAAAATAAAAATATACTTTTTATTTTTTACTCAATTTTCAAATATAGTGTGCTGCATTGCTAAAATTAATTTACAAGACAAATTAGAAACTGGGAATTTAAAAACCTACAAATAGAGATCACAAAAAGCGAGCAAACAAGGCAAGTGATACTATAAACATCATATTAAACTGCAAATCCCTATTTTGTCTCCACCAATTGTAAATACAAATAACAGCATGGAGTCAAAATAGGGATTTGCATGTGTTTTCTTATAGCAAAGCTACATTAGGCTACCTGCTGAGTCCAATGAGGGGAATTCAATCCCTGATTTTAACATTGTAAATCCATATACTTACTATTGTACCAGCTGGGGACTTAGGGATTTGTAGTTGGAGTAAATATTGTTTACAGTATCTCCATCCTTGTTTGCTTGCTTTTATTATCCATAATTTGCAGGTACTTAAATTACCAATATTTTATTTTGTTTTCTAGATTTTTTTTGATGCTCACCTATGGGTAAAGAATTATTTGATATGGTATCCAACTTTATAATGATGATAAGGTTTATGCTGATTTGCTGTAGCTACTGACTATTTAATCACATTAGTTCAAAATGCAAAAAGTTAAGTTGTAGCTGGAGATTATCATGGAGATTTTTTTGAAAATATAGTAAACATTTATAATACCTGTGTAACTAAATTCTCTCCATAAACATATGATGCATAGAAATGGGCAAATACGTGCCTAGACTGAGACACAGCTTTCACTAGGCAAGTATAACATTTTAAGAGTAGAAGAGTATTTTAAAACAAAACAAACATAACATCTATAACATCACTTTAAGTAAACCTTTATGTCTTTTAAAATAATTATTCTATCAATGTGTGTAGTAAACTTTGAATGTTATGTATAATGATTTTTTTCTCCTTTATTTCATTAATAATATACAATTGACTCCCTAAAAATACCAGTTGTATAGTGTACAAAGCACTGAGTATCTTTATGTTACAGATATTTAATGTTTGTTTGTTTTGGAATTTCACACAAAGCTACTCGAGGGCTATCTGTGCTAGCTGTCCCTAATTTAGCAGTGTAAGACTAGAGGGAAGGCAGCTAGTCATCACCACCCACCGCCAACTCTTGGGCTACTCTTTTACCAACGAATAGTGGGATTGACCGTCACATTATACACCCTCAGGGCGAGCATGTTTAGCGCGACACGGGCGCGAACCCGCGACCCTCGGATTACGAGCGCACGCCTTAACGAGCTCGGCCATGCCAGGCCGTCAGATATCTAATATCTGGTATTATTATCTTGCTTAACCCTGTATTTCAGTTATTTAAAACACCATATATTTGTAATAAATCTTATTAAAACAGGTTTGGTCATAAAATACCAATCCATTTTTGTTGTAGGCTGACAGAATATAAAAGAAGAAGAATTACAAATAGCTTCTTTGAACTGATTCTTTTTTTGTACATGTGACATGTGCTTGTTTATTTTATAAGTGTGCAGCTTTAGCAGTCAGTAGTAAACAGATTTAAGAGGTTGCTTGAACTGAATCTTCACTGTTTAAGGTGCTTTTCTTGCCTAAATATTCTCCTATAGTTTTGTGCAATTTCTCGTAATCCCTATTATGAACAACTATTGTGATTAATGATGAATCTTTATTGTGATCTTGGAGAGGTCTTATCCAATTTTAATACATGACTGAACCATGTATGCAGACCTAAAATTAGCAGTAGATTGACTCTTGAAACAGCAACAAAAACATGAAATCACTCAATGAATAATGTTTGAGTAAAATCAAAATTATTAATTTTTAGCAAATCCTCAGGAATATCTTTTACCATATGAACATACTTGAAAAAAGTAATCACAATCATCCATGTTTGCCCTTTTTCTTAAAGTAAATGTATATAATTTATTACTGGATGAAATGATAATTTTAAACAAGAATGGCATTTCAAAGTAATGCAATAAGTTATCATAATGGAGAGCACATATAAGAAGCATTACAAATGTATCAGTAATGTCTATTCTCCTATCAATGGCATACACAAAACTTCATCATAGGTTTTTTCTTTTTCTAAGGATGATCAATTATCTAAAAATGAAATAAGGATCATTTGAAAACATGGATGTTCAAAGTTGCACTTTAAGGCTATTGTAAAAAAAATGACATTTAGTCAAACATGGAAACCTTAATACCTTTAATATTTTCTTATTTTTGAATTTATACAAGTTTATTTTTTAAAACAATAACTGAACTGTGAATGGCAATTTTGGATTTCAAAATTTAGGTCATTGTAGGCCTGTTACTTTCTGTATCACATTGTTAGGTAAGGAAAACACATATTCCCTTAAGCAACACAAGTTAGGTCAGTCAGGTATTCCAACATGATTGTGAAAGGCTCTAAAGAGGGCCATAACAAATAATAGAGTTGAGAAGGTGCAACAAATATCTAATTTTTTTTTTAAATAGCAATATTTTTTAAAAAGTTATTTTATTATTTTAACCTCTGGTTGTGTTACAGGAAAACCATGCCCTTTCTTTTTAATTCATTTCAGGTTTTGATTCAAAGCTATACAGAGGCTGTGTGTGTTTGTGTAAGTTGCAGAGATATATATTTACTTGTTTTAGTTACATATTTTGTTTTTTTCATTTATTTAGTTTATATGCAGTTTCAGCTCAATGACATGTTCCAGAAAGCTATTTAGGCTGTCTTACTGTATTTGCTATTTCTTTGTTCCTTACAGTAAATAATGTTTATTCTGTCTAAAGGAACATTGCAGTAACTTTGAAAGGATTAGTAACAGTGATACCCTTTGTTTTCTTAATGGTCAATGTCTATGTCACAGCTAATTAATGCTAAGTGAACAAAGGTCATGCTACCTCCTGAACAAAGAAATGGAGATTACCTGTTGAATTATACAAGTTGAAATTAATTTGAAAATTGTGTTTAGTTCTACAAAAAATATCTTGAAAAGGAACAAGCTTACAACCTAATCATGATCCACTAGGAGTGATTGTACTTCCTGTGTGCAAGTATGTATGCTGTATTTTCATTTTGTTTTATAATAAAGATTGTGTTCATTTTATTAAAGCTATCCAGTCTAATTATTTCTCACCCACAAGAAAAATCAGACATTTTTAGTAGAAACTACAAATTTCCTCATGAAATTTGCTGTTATTAGCAGATCTAAATATCTGAAACTTGTGACAAAATCAGTTTATCCAAAAATGCTGAATATGCATAGCCATCCCTAATTTTTAACTTAAACTAAGAGACAGGATATCAGTCAAGAACAGTCACTACAAACATAACCACATCTCAAACGTATGAAGCATATTTTTGCAACAATGGGACACTAAGCCCAAATAAAACCTCAATGTTTTGACAGCTTACATACAATGGAACCCCTCTAAGCAGCCACCCCTGAGATTCAATCACCCCTCGAAAGCAGTCATTCAATCACAGTCCTTTTTTTGTTTACATAATCCCTAATTATGTACAATGGAACCCCTCTAATCAGGTCAGTTTGTCTCAGTGCATGGCAGGATAGAGAAATTAAAATCATATATAAAGTTTAACATTTTTGTAAAATAAATAGTCTATGATCAGTATGTTTGTATTATGAAGTGATATTACTGCTAACAGGATTTTAAATATTATAAATGATATATACAAGCTTTGGAAGCTAATATCAATAGTTGTCCTATCTTATCTAAAAACTAATTCTCTATAATCAGTAAGTTTGTTTGCATGATGTGATGGATGTATGTAAGCACATTACTCATTTACATATATTTCTAACTGTTAATTCAATTTTTGACTTTTATTATACCATTCACTACTGTTGAGAACTACACTGCATGTAATATATCATTATGATCAACCATTCTGTATATAAAATGCACAGTAAACAGTGAAATTAAACTTAATATCGATAGTATTTTAAGTGGGTGTCTTAGATGTTAAGGATCCTATCCCAACATAATCGTGGACATAAGCAAGTTGATAAAGAAACAAACTTGAAAAAAATGTGTGACAAAATCTTGTGGGATCTCACTGGTAATTCTTTGGTTGTCAGGTACCTAATGTGAGGGACTAAACTTAAACTTTTTTTATATAACCTTATAGTTGTAGTTAATGACAAATCTTATACTGATGACTAAAAATAAACTTTTAATTACCACAAAGGCAATGTTTGCCAACTCTTTTAATCAATAGTATTTTTAAGCCATGTAATTTAATTCTAATAAATGAGAATTACTTTAATAACCCATTGTTATGAGTTTATGTTTTGAAATTGTGCATTAATTAAGGAATAATTATTACCTTATAAGCACATTATACATTATAGCATTCTGTGGTTAGATTCATTTAGCTTATATGTACTGGATATTATAGTTTTCTCTCAATTAAGTTTTAATATTTGTTGATGATGTTAGGAAAACATAGGTTCAACAAATAAATTTACAACAAAAGTCAAAAACCTTTTTTCATCAGGGTCAAGCTTGGAATTATGATGAAGAAGATACAGATTTTTCAAATGTGTCCAGATTACAAGATTTTGTATTTTGGTGTTAGTTTTTGATGGTGAATTGGTTAACTCTGGTACTTAAAATTTACATTCAGTAAGTAATTAAATATTTCCCTTACATTAAAAAGTAACATTTATCAAATTCTGGTACTTTTATACATTATTCCAAAGTAACAGTTTTGAGCTCCTAATCACTTGTACTTTATTTTTTATTACATACATAGTGACAAACACCTGTAATAAATTATGGCACGAGTAATTCTGTATACATACACATAAATATAACTAAAGACAAAAGACCTGAATTGATATCTAGGCTGTCCCATCCACTAAACTAAAACTTAAAATGAAAACACTGAAAGTCAACCAATATCATACAAATACTTACTAAACTTTCCCTTAAATTACATTACAATTACTGCAGTTACCACATCTGAAAGATAATCCATTCCAAATGCCAAATGCTCTCCTGTTAGGAAAATAAAAATGCGTTATGTGAAGAGGACTCTTACCCTGCCAAGATTTGTATTTGTCCCCTAGTATTACCATTAAATACCAGAAAAGTTGATGCATCAACACTACCAATTCTCATAACAATATTAAATACATCAATCAGATCCCTTCTAACCCATCTTTTTGTTTCAAAAGAAAACAATTTCAAAAATCTTACCTGGCCTTGAATAACGACCTTTCCATTTCAAGTATCATCCTAGTTCCTCTTTTTCCAACAAATCATAAAATTTAATGTCCAAAATGTAGTTCAAATTGAATGATATCTTTAATGTATTACATTTATAAAGAACACCTGATTTATATATAAATATAAAACAGTTGCACATAATTCTTTTTCAGACATTTTAAACAATAAGAATTATACACAATTTTTCATATTCAATTTAAAACTTAGTTTTAATAAAATTAAAAGCCGTATCACAAATTGTAAACAACATTTGTCATTATAGTAGAGGAACATTAATGAGCTTTCACTTGTACAAGTCTACAGAAAGCCATTCACGTCCATAACTGGAAATTGTTACAAGTATTATCGTAAAAAACAAACAAACACATTTTCCGTACAGAATTTACGATTACGTAAAATAACAAAAGAAGAATAAAACACATACATTTATTTTGCAAACTACAAAACTTATTACTAAAATTAGATATCAAAATACAAGTCTTCTAAAATTGCTTAATAATTAATTATATAAAAACAAAGTACTCGTATAACCCTATAAAAGATGCAAATGTCTGTTTAGAATTAAGCACAAAGCTACTCAATGGGCTATCTGTGCTCTGCCCACCACGAGTATCGAAACCCGGTTTTAACAGTGTAAGTCCGCAGACATACCACTGTGCTACTAGGAGCGTCTGAAAAGTGAGGCAAAGCAAATGACTTTTGTAAATCTTGCAAATTCACCTTAAGTGCTATAAACGTTATAACAGTTTTATTAATCTAATTTTATGCATATATATTGCTTGGTCTATAAAATTTATACCACATGGTCACGACTTTATACGTTAAGAGGCATACGTGAAAATATTTCTGTTTAATTTAAAACTTAAAATGAAAATACGTAAAGATTCTGTTATAATACATACAAATGTGTTTATACTGAATCTGAAAGGTCGAACAAGAAACAAATAGCACTTAATCATTATCATTAAGATTTTGGAACACTTCACTGCATTAGATGATTTCACCTTAAACAGTTAAAGTATCTTCGCGGAAAATGAAACAGTCCTGCAAAAGCAACACACTTAAAAGTAACTGTATGAGGAAGTACGATAATTAGATACCTAATACAGTACTAGTGCTAGATAAGCCAAATAAAAAAATTAATAGTAAACTCTCTATTATAGTTCAAATGTACTACACATTGCCTGTCCTTGCACCTTTAGATAAGCTGCAATTCAACTTCAAGGTATGATCATATAACAGCAAGAGCAGGTTTCAAAATCTTATGCAAAAGCAAAGTTTTTCCTGGATATAGACCGAAAGGTCTATATCTAACATTTAATATCAGTACTTACTTATTTTAACTATTAATATTGATTAAACCAATTTTTCGAATTTTAATTCACTTAACATTTTAGAATTTAAGCCAAATTTTAAAATTGATCTCTCAAATTCATGTTAAAAATACTGTAGTCTGTGAAACATTTAAATATCATACTTTGCTAATAAAATGAATCTGGATAACACATTATTTATTCCAGACAAATAAAGTTTTCAAAAGCAGTTAATAATTCATGTACACCAATAGTCCACAATCATGCGTGTTGAGAAAGTGATTGGTATTTGGTCGTGTTTTGAACGACCTCTTTCTTCTTCCCGCCTTGACAAGTTTATTTCCATTTAAAAGCTAAACGAATAACACTACAAGATCAGGGTTCAAATACTTCATGGATTATTAGAATGATTCTACTTCCCTCTTCAGGGCCACATCGATGAATATATAACTTGACGTATTTAATGCGTTTTTTACCAGTTTTCTTAATTTGTTTGCGTAACAGCCCGACATTTCGCAAAGAGTTCCGTCAGCAAATTGTCGCTTTTTCACTATATTAATTTGTTAAAAGCGTTCTTGACATAAATACACGTTTTATATCTTAAACTAGCTAATATTTTATCTCACAACCATAATAAACAACAGATAGATGTTTTAACTTGCCGCCGTTTGCTCTATGAAATTTTCCAGAACCATTGATTCGTGTACGTAGCGGAAGTCACGTGATCATTTTTACGTTTATTACGTAGTTCCTAATAGCTTATACTCCTATCAGAAACCGTGAACTGTAGTTCAAAATGACGTCAGCTACATCCAATGGAAGTCAAGAACTGTAATATTATGCCATATATGGAGAACTGAGTCAGCATTATAAAACTCCATAGGCTAGATATATTATCGAGTGCTTGAGCGCGTTGGCTTGTTTGTGACGTAGACAGCACACCTAGAAATTTAACGTAAAGTCGTTTGCACTGAGTGGATTTAAATTGTCACTGAAATGAAAGTTGAAAGTGCGAGTTCAGTTGTCACTTTCTAAAAATCTTATGTATAACTATATCATCGAAGCCAAACATTAATTAGGATACCAGTGTGTGTGCTTTACATTACTAATAACAACCAACTTGAAGACGTGGTTAACGCTAAATGGCAGGCATAGTGATGGAAGCAACTTTATACGATGAATCTCCCTCTCGCTACTTGTCGGATATACGAATGTTGAAGAGAAATATGACTCTAGACTTAAACAGTGTAAAACAAAATTCTCGCCAAAAATTTGATCCGCTATTGACCTCGCCTGATTTGAAAATGTTAAAATTAAGCACACCAGAAGTAGAACGTTTCATTACACAAAACGGAGGAGTGAATTCAGCACCTCCACCTCCACAGTTTTCCCTAAAAACTGTAAGTGAAGAACAGGAACAATATGCCAGAGGTTTTGTAGAAGCACTGAATCAGCTACATCAGTCTACTGCACCTAGTGCAGGTAATGTTATCCCACAACCAGTACCAGTAACCGCGGGTGCTGTATGTCTTCCCTCTGTTACAGCTGTGAGCCACAGTACATGCACCATGTTGCCCTATCAGCCCCAGTCGGCCGAAACAAATGTAACTATGGCCGTCTCCGACTGCATGCAGCCATCCGCCTTCGACTCAGCTTTGCCTGCTACAAGAAGCGGCCAGCATTACACGGTTAGTTCTAACGTCAGTTACCAAGCTGTTCAAACTGCACTAACGACCGTAGTTCCAAATAGCAGCCACCTTCCAGGTCCAGTAAAGGAAGAACCTCAGACAGTTCCAAGCCTCGGACAATCTCCACCACCAATGTCTCCTATCGACATGCAAGACCAAGAAAGAATTAAATTAGAGAGAAAAAGACTTCGTAATCGTATCGCAGCGAGTAAGTGCCGTCGTCGTAAGCTTGAGCGAATCGTCATATTGGAAGAAAAAGTTTCAATGATGAAAGGTGAAAATAGTGAACTAAGCGCAATAGTAAACAAACTCCGAGAACAAGTCGCTGCTCTTAAGCAGCAAATATTGGAACATGCGAATAGCGGCTGTCAAATCTTAAACGGCAACAATAATATGATGTCCTTCTAACAAATAAGTTGTATGCTCGTTACTGGTGGTTCGCGTAAGCTTAGTCCAACAGCTTTAGATTAATTAGACTGCTCGTTAATGCGACAGAATCTGCGGTGACATTAGTATGCGTATTGAATACTAAATGCTTCGCTCTTATATTATTGGAAGGAACTATTAAAACTTATCTACACAAATTTGTAATAGTTTGATACCGTTGGATGATGGGGTCGAGATAAGTGTGCTGATTTTATTGTATGTTTTGACAACAAATTAAGGGTACATCTTATTGGAAAAACCTAAACTGTAAAAAGTATTTGGTAAATAGGCTTCCAAAACAGAAGTATAAAACAGCCTTTTTGAGTTTGCTCAGTTAATTTGAAATTGTATTTGTAGCATTTTGTGAAATCTTTCAATCTTGTGGGGTAAATACGAGTTAAGAGTGAATTTACCTTTGTTAATAATGTGCGAATCCACTAGAAAGTTCTTAGGCCAAGCAACTGTTAATTTTTTAATTCAGTATTCTATCAGGCCTAAATGGTAGTCAATGAAACAATCATGGGATTTTGTAAATTGAAATTGTGATACAGTTAATGTTTTTTCCTTATTTTTTATATACAAAATATATAATTTCTGCGTCATGCTAAACAAAGAATTTATGTTAACTAAAAGTGCTCTTACTCTGGAAACTTCCGCACCTTTCACATGTGGTAGGCTTAAAGCAATTTTGCAATATTTATACTGTTAGTTATAATACAAAATTATTTTTTCAAATTGAGCTGTTTAAAATTCGACAGAATTTGTCATCTTCCCGAGAGTGCCAAGAAAATGAACCTTCGAAAGACTGAACGTGTAATTTAATAATATACAATGAAACTCCCCCAAAACTTGAGATTCGTAATTTATGCAATAAATATTCGTTAGCGATTTAAGTTGAACGTATTGGAAAAAAACGGTTTGCATATTGTAGTCTACTACCAGTCAGTAGGTAGAAAATATTTGCCATTTTGATGTTTATATGATAAATTAAGAAAAGGCACTGTGTAAAATTTTCAAACAAAAGAGAACTAATATTTGATTTTATATAAATAAGTAGTCGTAGAATATGCCATAACCACTATTACCAAAAATTTTAGAAAATGATGAAAAGAGAAATTTAAATATCGTCCATCTGTTGATCCTATGAAAACTTCGTCCTACATACAAGTGATTTAGGAAAACGATAACTATGAAAATTTTTTTATAAGAAATATTTTTCTTGATGTGCAAGGAGCAAAGGAGTTTACATTAAGTATTTGTAATACTATTACCAAAAACCATTTGTATAAATTGTACTTAAGTTATGTTTATAAAAACTTTATCTATGCAGATGTCTCGTGGAATGATATTCTAAGTCACCAGTTGATAAAGTATTGATATTTAGTGATATTTCAAACATTTGTAAATAAAAGCTCATTAAAAGTTTTCAGGGGCTTTAAATCAGTGTGGCCTGAATATTCTATGTAAATTGTATCACGAATGAAAACATTATTTGTTCAATGCAGTATTTCAGTATAAAACAATACATGTAAACCTTATTTAAAAAAATCAAAAACGGTGAAGACAGTAACCCGTTACATAGCATGTTTTTCAAGTTCATTTAGCACTTGACTAGTATAAGTTTAATGTATAGACACACAGACATGTTCCACTTATTGGTCTCTCCCGGTAAGTTTACGGATTTACAACGCTAAGTTCGAGGGTTCGATTACCTAAGGTCGATACAACAGATAGTCCGATGTGGCGTTGCTATAAGAAACACACACATACACCCGTTTATTTGTAAAATACCTAACTTGTTTACGTAGTGTAAGTGGTGAAGAGTTTTGCTAGCAAATCAGATTTCACATTAGCGAAGTATGAGGTTCGTATATTGTTATGTGAACATTATAATTTTAATTTTACATTAAAAATTGAATTTGCACACACACACACATGAGATCATCCCACAAGTAATATCCGAAAATTTAAAACAGAAAGTGCATCATTTTTTCTGTCTTTGTAGAAGGCTTTAATGATTAAAATATGTAGCAGGACATGTATAAAAATGTTCAGACAAATAAAAGAAACTAACCCAACTCCACTTTTTCAGATCATTATTTAAATAAATCCTTATGAAGATGAATGTGTCTGAGGAGCAGATTAGGCACATAATACTTTAAGAGCTAAAAAAAAGCAATAGTACGGCAAAAATTACACGAAACATTCAAGATGTTTATGGTGTGTTATTTTCAATGAAAGAAGATTACTCACACATTCGTTAATTTCACGTTTTCTTTTACTAACTGTCTTATTTTCTATCTCCTGACTTGCTGTGACAGTTGAAGAACTAGTATAGAAACTTAATTCTACCCATTTAACAGTTAAGTAGCTTGGAAAGGTGTGAAAACTTGGAAAATGGGTTCCCATGATTTGATAGAAGCCAACCTTAGAAAAAGAGTGGACATTTGCACTCTTGTGAACATAACTCACCTCTTTTGAACAGGTTAGTGACTGGAGATGAAAAATGGATATTTTATGAAAATGTTAATCGCCGCAGACAATGGCTCAGTGCAGGTATACTGGCTAAAGCACATCCCAAAATGGACTTCACTCTTAGGAAAGTCTTGTTAAGCGTTTAGTGGGATATTGGTGGTGTGATCGGCCCGGCATGGCCAAGCGTGTTTAGGCGTTCGCCTCTTAATCCGAGGGTCGCAGGTTCGAATCCCAGTCGCATTAAACATGCTTGCCCTTTCAGCCGTAGGGGCGTTATAATGTGAGAGTCAATCCAATTCGTTGGTTAAAGTGTAGCCTAAGAGTTGGAGGTAGGTGGTGATGACTAGCTGCCTTCCCTCTAGTCTTACACTGCTAAATTAGGAACGGCTAGCATAGATAGCACTCGAGTAGCTTTGCGCGAAATTCAAAACAAACATACTGTTGGTGTGATCTACTTTGGGTTGCTTCCACTCAATGTAACGATTACATGCTCGCAGTTATAGCGCTTGAATGTTGTACTGAAAGAAAAGAGGCTTGCTTTGGTCAAACGTAAAGGAGTTGTGTTACAAGGCTCCATACAGCAAGGATCACATCTACAAAGATTGAAGAGCTAGACTGGGAAAACTTCCACATTCTCCAGACCTTGCCACATCTGATTATCATATATTCTGAAGTTTGCAAAACTATCTTGATGGAAGAGAGCTTGGAACACATGAAGATGTCAAAACTACCCTTTCTACATTCTTTTCCTTCAAACATCAAGAATTTTATAGAAGTGGCATTCAGAAGCTAGTGAATTGTGTTTGTTTCTTATAGCAAAGCCATATAGGGCTACCTGCTCAGCCCATCGAGGGGAATCGAACCCCTGATTATAACGTTGTAAATCCGGAGACATATCGCTGTACTAGCGGAGGGCAAGCTAGTGAATCGTTTCATTAATAATATTGGAACATACCTTATTGATTAAGTAACATTAAAAGCGTTTGAAATCCTTTCTATTTTTCTGAACCTAAAATCGGACATTACTTAAGGAATGACCTGAAAAATTGTACCACTGAATAATATTTTTTCTCACATTTGAGATGTTTGTTTCATTTAGAAATATTATATTTTAAAACACAAATACACATATATGTAAATATCTAGCAGCTGTGAGTTTATTATCCTAACATATAAAGGTACAGGGCTCAAGCTGATGGGGAATGTCGTTACTTTCAGTCGTACTCAAATGGAGTGTTTTTAATTCTTGCTCAGCAGTGTAACCTTGGTGACTTTCTGTATTCGTTTCTTTATTTGCTGTAACAAGATACATTATATTTAAATGATAATATAATTTCCTCCTTTACTGATTTTCCATTCAAAGAAATACACCATTAACTTTGATCCACATCATCCAGCATATCGGGATAACTGTACAATCCAAATTCAGGTTAATCATAAATAGCAAATAAACTAGATTAATGTCAGTAAATTAATAAATCCAAGTCTTCACAGATTTAAAATATTTAGTGTTTTGTTTTAAAACAAAACCTATTTTTAGTAACTACTTGATGAGGAATTAAACGTACACAACAAACACGTCAACTGTGAAGTAACATTATGATTTGTTGTTTGTGTACCAAGTCTGAAAGTTTAGAACTTTTAAATATCAATGTAAAAACTATTAAGGTTAAAATGGCTTTATAAAAAAGGTTCATTGGCTAAGAAATGAAAAATCACAAACTAAAATATGGAAGTTATTTCAAACAAAGTGTGGAGCTGAAAAAAATAAACGACTAGAAACAAAAAAAAAACCAACAACCTTGTTGGTTTCAAACAATTCCCATAAATAGAAAATGCTTCTATGAAGATTTATATTACTTTATATCGGTGTAATTGAATGTTTAGAAAATCACCTGATACCAACCTCAGATACACACACACATAAATATGTTAAATACAAGCTAACAGTCACAGTGGATGTATCGAACTCGTAAAGAATATGTATTGTTTCAATATTAATACCACGGATATACGTTATAGGACTCGCAATCACTCTTTTACGGCGTGGGGTTTAAAAGGTATTAATATTATTACACAACTAGAGAAAAAGAAGACAATTGTACGTCTCACAAATGTTGTGAAACGAACAGCTTTTCCTTATTCTGTAATTATAAAGTTTCACCAATAGCTTCGAGCATTATATTTGGAAATTTATATCAACCACAATTTACTACGCCTCTCCAGTGGCACAGTGGTAGTGTGTCTGCGAACTTATGGAGCTCTAAACCGGCGTTCGAAACCCGCGGTGACCGGAGCAGGCGGAGTCAGCTGTGTAACTTTGTGCTTAACTATAAGTTATACTATACTAATTTTTGTTCATGGGTCCCAGTCTAGAGGATTACTTGTTTCTAATACTGTTTTGACACTTGATTAATGGAAAAACATTTTCTTCTCAAAAACGTAAGTTACATCCTTACAGAAACACCAAGTTCAATAAATCCTTGTAACAATCACAGTGTGAAAAAGACGATTGATAAATACTAGAGAACAATTAGCACTGTATTGTATTGTCTAACCTTAGCCTGGCTAATAAAAAATGTAATGGACACTTATCAGACTCTTTGCAAAATGCTATACAAAAGCGACTTAACTGTGGAACAAACAGACTTTATTTACCGAGGTAAATATGTTCAAGATATTTTGTGTTAGTTACGTGATTACAGCGGTTCAGACATATCTGTAATGTTGATTAGCACTTTCCAAATTATTTATTAAATGTTCTGGTAGTTCCGAAATTCAGACAACTGCAGAGGCACAAGTAACTGAATAGTCCGTGCTTTCTGAGCACGTGCAGATGTTTACCGGAAAAACTCCCTTAGGATTCACGTGTTTTGATAGGCGTGACGTTAGGTCGTATTTGCCTGAAAAACACAATTTTAAGTCTGGTAAGTCTGTATGTACCATCCTTCCAGATATAGTTTAAGAAAACTATGTCCTTAAAAGAGTACTGAAAGTAACCTGGACCGTGACAAATGTTGGTGGAAAAGTTCTTGTGCTACTGGAGTTTGTCCTAAGTGATTTTTTTGTTTGTTTGTGATATCGTGTATACTGAGATAAACAACTTATATATATACATATACGTCCGTACCTAGAGATAAACTGAGGTTCAGGTTGCGTGAATTAGAATGGAGATATTGATTTTCACCGAATATCACGTATGATTAGAATAGCACTCTTTTCGTGTAGCACCACAAAAATTGGATAGATGGTGGTAAGGAAGCAAACCACGCAGCTACATATATCACTTACTTGCTAGGTTAATGAACTTTCTTTAACATTCTTGTTCATGCGTCATTAATGATATGTTATGTCTATAGGTCCATTGGTTTATGGACTTAGAGCACAAAAATCCGGAGTTCGATTTCTCGCGGTGGACAAAATGCAGAAAGTCCATTATGTAATTTTTTTACTGAGAAAGCAATAAGAATAATATGTATTATTATTTGAGGCCAAATATTGTCATTATTATTGGACATAATACAGGTCTTTTTTATATTATATACATTCATTTATGTATTTAACGTTGTGGAAACGTCTCTTGAATTACGAAATAGAAATGTATATATGTATTTTGACGATATAAAAGAATTACCTAAGATGCACTGAAGTTTAGTTATTTGTTTGTGATGTTACATTTGTTAAGGAAACCGTGCAGTTAAAAAACAGGATAAATGACTTGGACTGAAGTAAACCTTGAAGGGAATACTTTTGTTCTACTGTACTTTATCTGATAAGTGTAATCACTGTGTACCGATCATGATAAATTACTTTATCAACTGTATGTATATATATATATATATATATATATATATATATATATATATGTACACATATACACATTTGTTGCTATAACTTTTTTGTCACAATCAGTGCACCAGCTAGCTGATGAAAGTTTAAAGTCTACCCCAAAAGGAAGAAAACCAATTTAGAGGCGTGAAAGACTACTCTAGACTTCTAGAGGGAGCAGTAAGCTGAAGGAAAAGCTTGTTGAAACCTGTTGAGACTTGTCCAGAATTAAAAGAACACTTCCCAAGATTTTGGCAAAAAATGACAAACATTTATTTGCCGTATAGGATGTCCAAAACATCCTAAGTTAATGATATCATTTTTTTAAAGTTATAACCTAGAATTTACAATGGTTAAAAAGCATGGATTTCACCCCCCTCAATTTTTAACATTAGTTATTCTGCGAGAATAAGGTGTACTTAACAGTAAACGACTCTAATCTTGCTTTTTATTAAAGTCTAGTACAGATGTGTTTTAATGGTCATGCGAATAGTACATTAGATAAATCCTTAATTCTTTTGTACCAGCATCTGTTTTACTCAATAGATAGAAAAGTACACACACACATAGGAAAGTTCACTTATATGGCCAGGTAGTTAGGGCACTCGACTCGTATTCTGAGGATGTTGTGGGTTCGAATCTCCGTTACATCAAACATGTTCACCCTTTCAGCTGTGGGGGCATTGTATGTTACCGTCAATCCCACTATTCATTAATAAAATGGTTGGCTCTAATCTTACGCTGCTAAATTAATGACGGCTAGTATAGATAGCCATCATGTAGCTTTACGCATAATTTAAACAAACAAACGTGTTTGTAATGAACATGTTTGTTTAAAGAGTTCTGGAAAGAAATGTCAGAGTTCAGGTTTAAATACAGTCAGAGAATATTGCTCTCATTGGGCGACTTGTTGCTTTTCAGTATGTAGAGAAGTTGACTTGTGAAATAAACTATATGTTTCACAGTAGATTGAGTCAAGTACCAATTTTCATCGTTTATTTGGTAATAAAGTCTGTTTTGTATTCCAACCTTAATTTATTATTTTTGGTGGAGTACTTACTTGCATGCTGTAGGAATTGTGGGATACTTTCTGTTTCGTGAAACTTGATGTGTATATAGCAATAAGACTGTGACAGAAATTTTTATTTTCATCGTTTTGGCTACAGTTCTTCATGAAATCATGACACCAGTTGTCTGACATTTGTTTTGATGCTAACTTAATTAATTTGGAAAAAATACTTAATAATCAAAGGCATTCGAAGATAAGGAAATCTTCCTTCATCCATCTCGTGGATTAGAGGTGATGATCGTGTGATTCGTAATATAAGGGTTGAACTATGAATAATTTGAACCAACTGAAAGCTTGATAAGATTAATGAATGGATAAGTTAGATTATAAATAACAAATAAACGGCTGATATGAGACGTATGGTCCTTTAGGGAGGCTGGAATCTATAAATCCTATGTCTAGAGTTTTGATGTGGGGGGAAGTATCCCGAAAATACACATTTACATTAGTAAGGCGCCAATTTCATTAGCAGTACCTATTGAACGAAAAGAAGTAGTTGGTGGGAAAGTGTTGATGCTGTGTATTAATTAGTGTTTCGTGGATGATTATTAGGAATTTGCTGGAGCTCAGATTGGGATTTGACTGTGTGGAATTTTCGAGGTCGCTGACAAGAAGACGGAAATGAGGAAGGGTTCGACAAATAGGTTGTAATCAGCGGAGGTGTCGATAACAAGGGCTTTAGGCGAGTTTGATGAGAAGGATGGTGAAGGTGGATTCGTGCTGAGGGGCAAAAAGGGTGTAAGTTGAGACAGGTGTAACGGATTTACTTTTATATATTTATTTTAATATCTGAGTTTGTTTCATTCTTTGATATATTGTTTAGACAGAATATTCATGATTAAACGCCGAAGACAAAAGACGGAAGACTTTTAAAACATCTTCCTCTACACTTGTATCTTCACAACAGGGAGTTACCGTCTATTCTATAAAGTTTTATTTTGAGTTTGTTTCAGTTTGATGCATGTGACGTATACTGTTGGACGTGTATTGCGCAAGTCTCACCTGTTCTCTAAATTTGTAGAAGATTCTCGAGAGTAAGAATTAACAAAATATATTTTACGAAAACATTAGCGTATCTTCGAATATTGTTAAACTTTCGAGAACCTCGCCTAACGAGTATAAAAACAAGCGATCGCAAGACGCCGAGAGACAGTAAGAGAATATTGTCGGTCAGCTTCAGTAAATACATTATAAACCTCGGAAGCTATAATTGTGTTTAACGTTTATTAATCAGAAAACTATAGATATTTAACTAGGAACGTTTATAGATTCCAAACCTTACAAACTTCAGTGAATTAACGTAGGACGTTAGTATCTATAGGAGGACATTAGATATTGTCGTCGAGAAAAACCCCCAAAAAACTCGCGTGTGAAAAATAGAGCTAGCTAGCATTCCCATCATGTAAAGTGTATCTGTGTATCAACATAAAATTAATTTGCGCCTCTTGTTTTTTGTTTATAGTTAAGCACAAAGCTACACGCTGGGCTATATGTGCTCTGCTCATTACGGATTATCGAAACCCGGTTTCTAGCGGTGGGAGTTTGCAGACCCCGTTGTGTCACTGGGAGACTGCCCCTCGTGAACCTTTGATAACGTATTCAGTTTCAACCAGATAGGAGACTTAATATTGTTTATAAGTTTGCAAAACCTTTGCATATAAATTATAAATAATTCGCTTTTCGCGGACCATCGATAAAATATTCAGTTGTAGATCAGATAGAAGGTCCAATAGTGTTTGTAAGATTGTAAAAACTTTTGTATATAAATTATTATTTGTATTAACCATTATTATAAATTGTGTTTCTATTTGTATATTGAAATATATATTTGTGTTGAGAAAGAAAACTGTTTGTATCAACCTTATTGGCAAATATCATAAATTTGATACATGGCAACATTTAAATAACTTCTAAATTAAAATTAAAATACCAGCTATTTGAAATCGTAATACGTAACGTACGTAACATAATAAACTGGAGACTTCTCTCATGCAACTTATAATCCGGAATTTTGTGATGCTTCAATGGTAGGCCCGGCATGGCCAAGCGTGTTAAGGCGTGCGACTCGTAATCTGAGGGTCGGGGGTTCGCATCCCCGTCACGCCAAACATGCTCCCCCTTTTAGCCGTGGGGGCGTTATAATGTGACGGTCAATCCCACTATTCGTTGGTAAAAGAGTAGCCCAAGAGTTAGCGGTGGGTGGTAATGACTAGCTGCCTTCCCTCTAGCCTTACGCTGCTAAATTAGGACCGGCTAGCACAGATATCCCTCGAGTAGCTTTTTGCGAAATTCAAAAAACAAACAAGCTACAATGGTTTCGGGCTGTACTGACGTCCCACTAGCTGCCGTTTTTATTTACTTATTATTGTTATTATTTTCAATATAAAATTTGTTCAATATTTCACTGTGTTGCACGTCATAAAGGGTCCGATGTATACAATAAATAAATCAATATTAAACAACAAACACAAAAGAATAATTGGCTCAGAGCGAACGTTTTCCCAAAAATGAGAAAACTGAATTCATGATAACATTAATTCGTAAATATAAATAACCTGCCAAATAATACATTTGAAATATTTGAAATTACAACACTACAGTTAGGCGTTCGAGTCCCATCAGTTGGCTCCGGTGATAGCCTGCTGTGACTTTGCTCTGAAAAAAACACACAAACTTTTTTGTTTTAATTTATACATAACATAATTACAATAATAACACATAAAATACACGTTCCACCAATAAAATCTGATTTAAGAAATGTAAATGTCAAGTTAATATTTCTGTTGATAAATTAACATTGATAAACTACATATGTACACAATATTTTTATTTAATCTTTTAATACCATTTACTTACTAGGAGAAACTGTAAATTATACGAAGAACGTCTTAAGTGAAACTGCTAATATATAATGAACAGACTCGATAAAAAGAAAGTGAACGTAAGGTAAATTGTGTATCCTATTAGGATACATTAACATTTGAACCGAAAATAAATTTTCTCTGTGAAATAATTTTTGTACTGCTTGAAAGAAATATCACTTTTCAGAGTGATATGTATTAAAATTATAATGTGAGAAACTTATATTTATCCTTTTTGTTCTAATAAAGAATTTTGTCACATTCACGTTGTTAAGGTCCGGGTTTTACGTAACAAAAGTTGTGAAAATGTACAGGAACAAAAAGTCCATCTCTACCAGTACTATCTACGTTACCTTTAAATACTATAAAAATAGCTAAATTTGGTGATTGACAGCTTCTAACCAACATCCTACTGACGAAAAACCAAGATCGAAGTTTAAAGGGTGATTTGTTTCTCACTCCAACAAGAAAAAGTAATAATTAGTTCGTGTGTGAAAAGCGATAATCCGAAACTTACATGCGCATTCCTGTGTATAACTTTCGAGGTTTGTCTATTGTTTTCGGATGAATTCATGGTAGCGAGAGGTTAACAGCGTCAATAGTCTTCGGTCATCAAATCACCCTGGTCACTAAATATCTTACTGAAATAAGTTTTCTAGAATACTCAGGTGTGAAGAAGAAGACAATTCGCTGACTTTTTTTATAAACGTTCTGGAAGGAATATCTCTGTTAATTTACTTTAGTCCTGAGGTCACTCTTGACCACTGGGGCACCTTAGATGTTAATGCATCATCGGAGATTCTCGGTAAGTTTTAAACTGGTGGCACTAATCTCTTCTCCAGGTAGCCGTCCCTTATTTAGTAATGAAGGATTAGATAGAAATATCTAATTTAGTTTATAATTATGTTCCTATAGATATTCAAATGACCGATTTTTTGATGCCCAAGAGGTGTTCGCATAAAACTGGTAGAAACCAATGAGTTTGAAAGGAACAGGATAGCAGTGACCCAAGTTGCATTCGATTGAAATTATTGAGAAATCGATTAAGCTACAGATAGTCACATACTCTTCATGTACAATTTAGACGAATAAAGCCAGAGCTAGAATATAGAACAAATTTATTTCTAATATTTTAAGAACGAGATCAAGGGTCAAAGGTTGAAACACAACAAAGACACCATAATCATGCGCTTAGTAACACCATCTCGGCCCTCCAGTAACACAGCGGGTATGTCTCCAGACGTCCAACGGTAGCAAATGGGTTTCGCTATTCAGATAGCCAACTGCGTAACTTTCTGATTAACCTCAAACAAACAGAATCTATATATCTTTGAATTAATAACAACATTTGAAATTTTGTCCAAAGCTATAATGGAAGGACAATGCGATCTTTCAAATTTTATGTTTTGTAATTTATTACAGTTCATGCATGGAGATTTAGGCCTGAAACTAAGTGTTACAAATACATTAATAATGAACTGACTTTTATCACTTATGTGTAAAAACTAGCATTAATTAGTGAATGATATAAAAATGAACACTTTGGAAACTTGGTCCACTGGACAGGTTAGGTAAAGCATGTACAACATAGGAAAAATGTAGATATTATAATTACAAAATTTCTGTAAATCTCCACAGCATGTTTACCCTTTATTAACATATTCGGTTTCTTTTTTTGTTACATCTCTCTCTATATATATATTTTTTTTTTACAAGTGATTGTCGTTCTATAGGAAACGGAAGTTTCAGAAACTGTTTCCGTTCTAATATGTCAGATTTTTCTAAGATCATCTTAAAATAGAGGTGATTTCTTGAAACCTCAGAAAAGAAACTCGATATTTGAGCTAAACGAGAAGTGGTGAACAATCACTGCACGAGGTATTTATCTAGAAGTTTAGAAATTCACGAAATTCAAAAATGTTCCAAAATGACTAATCCAATAGGTTTACAGATAGAAAGATGTTCAGATAAGAAGTTATTCGGTTTCTGAGATAAACACCACAAAACTGAAGTACACCATTATCTACAGAAAAGATGATAGACAGTTAGATATATAGTTAGACAAATAACAGATAGACAGACTGGCACATAAACAGCCAGAAAACAGTTGGTAGATCAAACATTTTGATGTTTATATGCAAAAACAGCTCGTTTTGGTTGAGAAAATATTTTACATAGAAGAGCGAACAACGTTTCGACCTTCTTCGGTCATCGTCAGGCTCACAAAGAAAGAGGTAATTGACCGGAAGCTGACCACATGTTTGGAAGGGGTTGTGTAACTGAGTGTCGGAATGTAGAGGGCGGGATTAGATGTTTGAATATATAAGTTTATTTATTTTATTATATTAATATAGGTATAAAGGCGTTCCTTTATATTGGTTTATTTTGGGTTTAAGTTGTTGTATAATAAGGCTTTTTAATTTTGCGTTTGTTTATGTTTGTTTCTTTATTTAGTATTTGAGTGTTTTCTATGGTTATGTTGTGTTTATTTGAGTTGCAGTGTTCGAAAACGTGTGAAGGTGACTTTTATGTTCTTTGAATATGGTTTCCATTTTTCTACTTGTTTCTCCAATATAGAAGTCGTGGCAGTTATCACATTGTATTTTATAAATAATGTTGGTATGGTGTTTGTCAGTGTAGTTCTTACATAGTAAGTCTGTACATCTTAGTTTGTAAACAACAGAAAAGACACCAAAACAACAAACAGTTGACTAACCTCATAATTAACAGATCCGACCGACAATTAAACAATTATACCTATATTGATATAATAAAATAAATAAAATTATATATTCAAACATCTAACACTACCCTCTACATTCCGAGACTCAGTAGTTACACAACCTCCTTTCAAACATGTGGTCAGCTTCCGGTCAATTACCTCTTTCTTGATAACATCAGTAAAGTGGGGATTTACAACACATTTCTATTGCTCATTAGTTTGATTAGTTGTAACGTATATCTAAAATAGTTAAATAGATTCAGGTTTTAAACAATAATTGAAAATTATACATATATTAAAATGTATTACACAATACTCGTGGTTCATTTTTTTCGGGCCCCCAAGTGGCACAGCGGTATATCTGTGGACTTATACTGCTGGTTTCAATACTCGTGATGGGCAGAGCACAGAGTTCTTTGTGTAACTTTCTATTTAATAACAAACTACAGCTTTTTTGTATTCCAACAACTTATGTATTGTTTCTCTTCTGTTTTAATTTCGTTTTATTTTCCGATGAAGTGTATTTTCTTTTTATAAAATGAAATCCAACCATAAACAAAAACTCGGGCATAGAGAGAGAAGAGAATCTAAACCAAATTTCATAAAATGTTAGGTGTACTAGTGGAGTTTTGATAGTCTAGATGGAGTGTGGATTGGTACGTAATCTTAGATTGGGCTCCATGGAATTTTGGAATTAAGCACAAAGCTTCACAATGGCTTACCAGTGTTCAGAAGAAGAAACTTGTCACCATATCCAACCATTACTGTAATTAACAACCAAGAAAACTTTTTCTTTAAGGAAATAACCGTTAGAAGATGCAATGAAGTACTGTCACTAAAATCCTACGTGAAATTTGTTTAAAACAAGGAGGAAACCGATATGATTAACCGTGAAAAGACAAACATAGCCTATCTGTGAAAGCAAGAGAAAAGTTTTCTCACCTGTATAAAAATGAGTTTCTTGTACCTTGGCATGTTCCTATAGCCATAGAAACACACACATACTAACAAACAGACATTCAGTCCACTTTCAAAGCAAGAAGTATAGTTTCAAATATTTCAGAGTTTGTAACTAACATAATTATTTTAACTGCACAATAGTTTGAATTACAAAGATAAAAACATTATATGCAAATCAGCGAGTACTATAAAGTAAGCCTTAGTAAGGGCAAGGTTAATCATTTGGAGAACACAGTAATCTATATAACTTACGTGAATGTGAAGTCACTTTGTGAAGACATTGGATGAAGGTTATTGATAATTACTTATCAGGCATAATGCTCCTGACTTTAAAATAATCTTAAGTTGAATTTCGTGTGAATATCCTTGAATCGTTTTTTGTTATTATTATTTCCAGTAATTAAGTTCACGAAGTGTCACTTACAAGGAGAGGAAAGGTCACTAATACGTATAAGAAAATGCATCAGTAATAGGAAAAACATAAATGAAAATGTATAATCTTTCAAGAAGTAAGGCATCCACTGTATATTTTATTTATGTAAATATACTAATTAAGGAAGCAAGTGTTCTGAACCGCAAGACTATAGTCTTCTCAGATTTGTTCACTTGGGAGTTTCACTGTAAGAGTGTGCGAAGAATAAGAGAAACAACTATAGTCACGTGCTTTTTCGCTCGTTCTCTTAGCCCACGGATATATTGCTGTTGTTGTGTCTTTTCAAAAACTAATGTGTATAGGTAAAGACAATAATGTACGAGAATTAGGTTTGCTAAAACTTAAAATATAAAAACTTTTTAAAAATAACTGTAAAAAACAAACTATTTTCCTATTAGTGTTTTCAGTTCAACTAAATTGTGTTCTGGTCATTAATGTGTTTGATGTTAGACTCATAGGCAATAACAACAACCACAACAACAAAAATCACGAAAAAAACAACAACAAAAGATAATGCATTTTACAAATTTATTATTCAAGTCTGCACGTAAAGTAGCTCTCACATCAATCATTGGGAGTGTTTTTATACTGAGAACTTGAGTAGCTCACTGGCTCTTTATTGCCACGCAGCTGTAACAATGTCCTTTTGTCAGGACAAAATAAGTAGTGAGGTATATTTTCAGTAATTTACGGAGTTTGTCGCTGATCATAGACCAAAACTCAATAATAATAATAATGAGGCTTTTATTTCAGCTAGACTTTTATTTTATTCGTGTGTATGTGTGAGGTGTTATGACAAGAGCTGTAAGAATGTGACTAAGACTAAGAGATGTGACTAAATATTAGTTGTTTTTTCATTCGAATTTATCACTGTTAAATTCATTTAAACGCCACCTGAAGAAAAACATCAAAATTACAGTTATTTTAGCAAATATTGTCTAAGAAATAAAGGTATCTTTTTTCTCAAAACTTAGAAGCAATTTACATATATTTTTAAAATTATTCACAAATATTTTTCAGCTTACACAAGTGTTTTCCATACAAATATACATTAATAAAATTTACAATCGTCCTTTAGAAACAATTATTTTTTATCATAAATATATACGTCTGCAGGTCCAAAGATCAGTTACTGATTGAACTAGCGAAAAGGATCGAAGAGTTATAGTGTTAAGATTCGGAACATTTATAAGAAGTATATAATGGTTAAGCGGGTTTCCTTGTTTTACAAAGCCCTTGGTTTACAGGAGATATAACTGTTCTGTTCAGTAAGAGCGTGGGGCATGTTAGTTTCATTTATCCCTGAAATCGATTTTTTTGTATGAATTACGTGGAAAATTAAGCTCATTGAAATTTCTAATAAAATTAGCTTATAACAGAATTTGAGTGCATTTGGATGCCAACTAAAATATGGTTCGATACTTTAGAGTATTACTATCATGATTCGATAAATTAGGCATCCTTACGAACGAGATAAGATTAATCAGTACAACGAGACACGTGCATTGCAACTGACCACATGCGCATTCAATGAAAGGAATGGATCGATAAAGTTTCCGCTGTGGGTGTCACGTGCTGTCCGCTCGGGGTAGCTTCGATGAAAAGCTGCATTGTGTGCGTGCGTGAGAATATTCATTGAAATCAAAAATGGGTTTGATTTGTCTTGCGTATAATTATTAACTATATGAAGTGTCTAAGTATTAATGCAATAGGATGCAAATATATGTAAAGAAACGATGAAAACCTAAGAGTTTAGAAGTTAGGCTAATCGATATTGTACAATAAACTGAAATAATAAGAATAATAAGCTTGCTTAAATAATTACTAGTGCTTTTCCTGTACGTATACATTCTTTGAATAATAATAAGACAAACTACAAACAATTATCACAGATAAGATGTCAAGGTATATAAATAGATATTTATTTTCCTTTCGGAAGCTTTTGTAAATTGTATACATATTTCGTTTGCTGTGGTTTTAAGTAAAAAGTTATAAACCCAAACAATTACAAAAAAATTCTCGACAATTTGCTTTATTTCTTCACCCTTAATCACACTAATTAGTTATATATGAAGTGACAAAAGTATGACCATTTGCTTTATTTCTTCACCCATAATCAAACCAATTAGTTATATATGAAGTGACAAAAGTATGACCATTTGCTTATTTCTTGACCATTAATCACACTAATTAGTCACATGTTATGTGAGAAAAGTGTGACCATTTGCTTTATTTTTTGACCCTTAATCACGCAAATAAGTTATATATTAGGTGACAAAACTATGATCATTTTCTTTTTTTGACCATTTATCACACTAGTAATATATTAAGTGACAAAAGTATGACCATTTTGTTTATTTCTCGGATCTTAATCACACTAAATGAAGTGACAAAAGTATGACCATTTTCTTTATTTCTTGGCCATTAATCACTTTTGTTTGTTTGTTTTGGAATTTCGCACAAAGCTACTCGAGGGCTATCTGTGCTAGCCGTCCCTAATTTTGAAGTGTAAGACCAGAGGGAAGGAAGCTAGTCATCACCACCCACCGCCAACTCTTGGGCTACTCTTTCACCAACGAACAGTGGGATTGACCGTCGAATTATACACCGCCACGGCTAAAAAGGCCGAGCATGTTTAGCGCGACGCGGGCGCGGACCCGCGACCCTCAGATTACGAAGCGCACGCCTTAACGCGCTAGGCCATGCCAGCAGACCAATAACATATATAAAAAGTGACAAAAGTATGACCATTTGCTTTATTTCTTGGCCTTTAATCACACTAATTAGTTATATATGAAATGGCAAATGTATGACCAATTGCTTTATTTCTAGACACTTAATCACAAGAATTAGTCATATATTAAGTGACAAAAGTATGACCATTTGCTCTATTTCTTGACCCTTAATTACACTAATAAGTTCTGTATTAAGTGACAAAATTATGACCATTTTCTTTATTTCTTGACCATTAAAGACACCAATTAGTTATACCTGAAATGACAAAAGTATAACCATTTTCTTTATTTCTTGACACTTAATCACACTAATTAGAAAAATATGAAGTGACAAAAGTATGACCATTTGCTTTATTTTTTGACCCTTAATTACACTAATTTGTTATGTATGAAGTAACAAAAGTACGACATGTTCCTTAATTTCTTGACCCATTATCACACTAATTACTTATATATTAAGTGACAAAAGTATGACCATTTGCTTTATTTCTCTACCATTAATTACACCAATTAGTCATATGTACAAAATTACAAAAATATGACTTTTTGCTTTATTTCTTGATCCTTAATTACACTAATGAATTGTATAAAAAGTGACAAAAACATGACTATTAACTTTATTTCTTCACCATTAATCACACCAATTAGTTATATATAAAGTGACAAAAGTATGACCATTTGGTTTATTTCTTGACCCTTAATCACACTAATTAATAATATAATAAGTGACGAAAGTGTGACCATTTGCTTCAATTTCATGACTCTTATTCACATTAACCACACTCATAAGTTACATTTTAGTTACAAACGTATGACCATTTGCTTTATTTCTTGACCATTATTCACACTAATTAGTAATATATGAAGTAACAAAAGTATGGTATTTTCCTTAATTTCTTGACCCTTTATCACACTAATTACTCATATATTAAATGACAAAAGTATGACCGTTTGCTTTATTTCTCTACCATTAATTACACCAATTAGTCATATGTACAAAATAACAAAAATGTGACCATTTGCTTTATTTCTTGATCATTAATCAGACTAATTAGTTGTATAAAAGTGACAAAAATATGACTGTCAACTTTATTTCTTCACCATCAATCACACCAATTAGTTATATATAAAGTGGCAAAAGATAGACCATTTGCTTTATTTCTTGACCCTTAATCACAATAATTAATAATATATAAAGTGACGAAAGTGTGACCATTTGCATAAATTTCATGACTCTTATTCAAATTAACCACACTAATAAGTTATATTTAAGTGACAAAAGTATGACCATTTTCTTTACTTCTTGGCCTTTAATCATTCTAATTAGTCATACATTAAATGACAAAACTATGACCATTTGCTTTATTTGTTGACCATTAATCACACTGATTAGTTATATATTAAGTGACAAAAGTATGACTATTCTTTATTTCCTGACAATTAATCATACTAATTAGTTATATATGAAGTGAAAAAAGTATGACCATTTTCTTTATTTCTTGGCCCTTAATCAAACTAATTTGTGATACATTAAATGACAAAAGTTACCATTTTCTTTATTTATTGGCCTTCAATCACAGTAATTAATTATATATTAAATATAATATATGACCATTTGCTTTAACTCTTAACCATTAATAGCACTAATTAGATATATATTAAGTGACAAAAGTATGACAATTTTCTTTACTTCTTGACCATTAATCACACTCAATAGTCATAAATGAAGTGACCAAAGTTTGACCATTTGCTTTATTTCTTGACCCTTAATCACACTAATTTGTTATATATTAAGTGACAAAAGTATGACCATTTTGTTTATTTCGTGGCCATTAATTACACTAATTAGTTATATATTGAGTGACAAAAGTACGATCATTAGCTTTATTTTTTAACATTAATCACACTAATTAGTCATATATATAAAATGACAAAAATATGACCATTTGCTTTATTTCTTGACCCTTAATCACACTAAATAATAACATATTAAGTGACGAAAGTGCGACCATTTGCTTAAATTTCATGATGCTTATTCACATTAACCACACTGATAAGTTTCATTTAAGTTACAAACGTATGACCATTTGCTTTATTTCTTGACCATTAATCACACTAATTAGTTATATATCAATTGACAAAAGTATGACAATTTTTTTATTTTTTGACCCTTAATCACACTAATTAGTTATACATTAAGTGACAAAAGTATGACCATTTTCTTCACTTCTTGGCCTTTAATCACACTAATTAGATATATATTAAGTGACAAAAGTATGACCATTTGCTTTATTTCTTGACCCATAATCACACTAATTAGATATATATTAAGTGACAAAAGTATGACCATTTCGTTTATTTCATTGCCATTAATCACACTAATTAGTAATATATGAAGTTACTAAAATATGGCATTTTCCTCAATTTCTTGATGCTTTATGACACTAATTACTGATATATTAAGTGACAAAAGTATGACTATTTGCTTTATTTCTTGACCATTAATCACACGATTCAGTCACATGCAAAATGACAAAAGTATGACCATTTGTTATTTCGTGACCCTTAATCACAATAATTAGCTTTATATTAAGTGACTTAAGTATGACCACATTCTTTATTTCTTCACCATTAATCACACCAATAAGTTATATATAAAGTGACAAAAGTTTGACCATTTGCTTCATTTCTTGACCCTTAATCACACTAATTAACAATATCTTATGTGACAAAAGTGTGATCATTTGCTTTATTTCTTGACCTTTAATCACACTGATTAGTTATATATCAATTGACAAAAGTACGACCATTTGCTGTATTTTTTGACACTTTATCACACTAATTAGATTATATGAAGTGACAAAACTATGACCATTTGCTTTATTTTTTGACCCTTCATCACACTAATTAGTTATATATTAAGTGACAAAAGTATGACCATTTTCTTCACTTCTTGGCCTTTAATCACACTAACTAGATATATCTTAAATGACAAAAGCATGACCATTTGCTTTGTTTCTTGACCATTAATCACACAAATCAGTCATATAGGAAATGACAAAAGTATGACCATTTCTTTTATTTCGTGACCCTTTTCACAATTAGTTGTATATTAAGTGACAAAAGTATGACCACATTCTTTATTTCTTGACCCTTAATCACACTAATTAACAATATCTTATGTGACAAAAGTGTGATCATTTGCTTTATTTCTTGACCTTTAATCACACTAATTAGATTATATGAAGTGACAAAACTATGACCATTTGCTTTATTTCTTGACACTTAATCACACTAATTAGATATATATGAAGTGACAAAACTATGATCATTTACTTTATTTCTTGACCCTTAATCACACTAATTAGTTTTATATTAAGTGACAAAAGTATGACCATTTTCTTTACTTCTTGGCCTTTCATCACACTAATTAGTCATACATAAAATGACAAAACTGTGACCATTTGCTTTATTTGTTAACCATTAATCACACTGATTAGTTATATATTTAGTGACAAAAGTATGACTATTCTTTATTTCCTGACCACTAATCACACTAATTAGTTATATATCAAGTGGCCAAAGTATGACCATTTTCTTTATTCCTTGGCCCTTAATAGCACTAATTTGTGAAACATTAAATGACAAAAGTTTGACCATTTTCTTTATTTCTTGGCCTCTAATCATACTAATTAATTATATATTAAATGACAAAAGTGTGACCATTTGCATTATTTCTTGACCATAAGTTATATTAATTAGTTATATATTAAGTGACAAAAGTATGACCATTTTCGTTATTTCTTGGCTCTTAATCACACTAATTTGTTATATATGAAGTGACAAAAGTATGACCATTTGCTTTATTTTTTGACCCTTAATTACACTAATTTGTTATGTTTGAAGTCACAAAAGTATGACATTTTCCTTAATTTCTTTACCCTTTATCACACTATTCACTTGTATATTAAGTGACGAAAGTCTGATTATTTGCATTATTTCTTGACCATTAATCACACGAATCAGTCATATATGAAGTGAGAAAGGTATAACCATTTTTTATTTCGTGACCCTTAATCATAATAATTAGTCATATATTAAGTGACAAAAGTATGACCATTTGTTTTATTTCTCTGCCATTAATTACACAAATAAGTCACACATGTAAAACGACAAAAATATGACCAGTTGGTTTATTTTTGATCCTTAATCACACTAATTAATTGTATCAAAAGTGACAAAAATATGACTATTAACTTTATTTCTTCACCATTAATCACATCAATTAGTTATATATAGTGATAAAAGTATGACCATTTGTTTTATTTCTTTACCCTCAATCACACTAAGTCTTTAAATATTAAATGACAAAAATATAACAATTTCCTTTTTTTCAGCATTATTTACACCAATTAGTTATATATTAAATGAAGAATGTGTGACCATTTGCTTTATTTCTTGACCATTAATCACTCGAATTAGTTATTTATGAAGTGACAGAAGTATGACCATTTGCTTTATTTCGTGACTTTTAATCACACTAATTAGTCATATATTAAGTGACAAAAGTGTGACCATTTGCTTTATTTCTTGACCCTTATTCACACTAATTGTTTATATATTAAGTGACAAAAGTGTGACCATTTTGTTTATTTCCTGGCCATTAATCACACTAATTAGTTATATATTAAGTGACAAAAGTATGACCATTTGCTTTATTTCTTTACCTTTAATCACATTAAGTGATATTAAAATTAAAAGACAAAAATATGACAATTTCCTTTTTTTCAGCATTATTTACACCAATTAGTTATATATTAAATGACGAATGTGTGACCTTTTGCTTTATTTCTTGGTCCTTAATTACACTAAATTGTCATATATTAAATGACAAAAGTTTGACCATTTTCTTTATTTCTTGGCTTTTAAATACACTAATTAATTATATATTAAGTGACAAAAGTATGACCATTTGCTTTATTTCGTGACTTTTAATCACACTAATTAGTCATATATTAAATGACAATAGTGTGACCATTTTCTTTATTTCTTGGCTTTTAAATACACTAATTAATTATATATTAAGTGACAAAAGTATGACCATTTGCTTTATTTCGTGACTTTTAATCACACTAATTAGTCATATATTAAATGACAATAGTGTGACCATTTGCTTCATTTCTTGACCATTAATCACACCAATTAGTTATACATAAAATGACAAAAATATGACCATTTGCTTTATTTCTTCACCATTAATCACACCAAATAGTTATGTATAAAATGACAAAAGTTTAACCATTTGCTTTATTTCTTGGCCCTTAATTACACAAATACGTTGTATATTTAAGGACAAAAGTATGACCATTTTGTTTATTTTGTGGCCATAAATAACACTCATTTGTTATATCTTATGTGACAAAAGTGTGACCATTTGCTTTATTTCTTGACCATTAATCTCACTAATTTGTTATATATTAAGCAACAAAAGTATGACAATTTGCTTTATTTTTTGACCATTAATCACACTAATTAGCTATATATGAAGTGACAAAAGTATGATTATTTGCTTTATTTCTTGACCCTTAATCACACTAATTATTTAAATATTAAGTGACAAGAAGTGTGAACATTTGCTTTATTTTTTGACCATTAATCACAGCAATTAGTCATGTATGAAATGACAAAAGTATGACCATTTTGTTCATTTCTTGGGCTAAATCACACTGATTAGTTATATATGAAAAGTCAAAAGACCGAACATTTTCCTTATTTACTGACCATTAATCACACTAATTAGATAAAAATTAAGTGATAAAAGCTGACCATTTGCTTTATATCTTGATGATTAATCACACCCATTAGTTATTTATAAAGTGACAAAAGTATGACCATTTCTTTATTATTTGGCCCTTAATGAAACTAATTAGCTAGATATGTAGTGACAAAACTATTACCATTTGCTTTATTTCTTGATCCTTAATAACACTAATTAGTTATATATAAAATGACAAAAGTATGAACATTTTCTTTATTTCTTGACCATTAATCACACCAATAAGTTGTTTATCAAATGACAAGAGTGTGATCATTTTCTTTATTTTTTGACCTATAATCACACGAATTAGTAAAATATTACATGAGAACAGTATGACCACTTGCTCTATTTCTTGATCCTTAATCACACTACTTAGTTCTATATTAAGTGACAAAAGTATGATCATTTGCTCTATTTCTTGACACGTTATCACACTAATTAGTTTTTATGAAGTGACAAAAGTATGACCATCTGCTTTTTTCCTTGACTTTTAATTCCACTAATTAGTTATATATTAAGTGAAAAAAGTATGACCATTTGCTTTATTTTTTTGCCCTTAATCACACTGATTAGTTATATATTAAGTGACAAAAGTGTGACCATTTGCTTTATTTCTGGGCTTTTAATCACATTAATTATTTGTATATTAAGTGACAAATATATGACCATTTGCTTTATTTCTTGACCCTTAATCACACTAATTACTTATATATTAAGTGATAAAAGTATGACCATTTTCTTTATTTCTTGATCTTTTATCACATCAATTAGTTATATATGAAGTGACAAAAGTATGAACATTTGCTTTATATTTTGACTCTTAATCACACTAATTAGTTATGCTCGTTTCTCTGCCATTTTACCGATATTATATTCAACCTATGCTGCTGTTATTATCCAAAGAATATTGATTTACTGATAACTTTTTAGGCTTAACTGTATCTTTCTAATTTGTTACTTTAATTTTTGCCATTATTTTTCTCTCTTAATCTGTTGATATCAAACCTACAGCTTCTTCTATTAATAAGCTACTGTTCTTTAAGCTGAAAGTTACAGTTGATACCTGCTGTTCTTTCAACTGATAGCCTTCACCTGATGACACTTAATTCCTTCATTTGTTGACCTGCAGTTCCTTTATTTTTTAGCTACATTTCCTTCAGCTGATAACCTACAGTCCTGTTGTTTCTTTAGTTGATAACATGCAATTTCTTTATTTGATACGTTCAAATCCTTCAGTTAATAGCTACAGTCGCTTTATTTGTCAGCTACATTTCCTTCAGCTGATAGCCTACCGTTCCTTTAACTGATAACCTACATTTCCTTCAGCTTATAGCCTACGGTTAATTGAACTGATAACCTACTGTTTCTTCAACTGATGATTTTAGTTTTCTTAGTCACTGTAATTATGCAAATTATTTGAGCTCTTATCAGCGCTATCATATTTATACAGGGTGGTCGCTAGAAAAGCGGAAAATTTGTCAAACAGCTATTTATTTTTACAAAGAATAACTTTTACAAAGTTTTTTAAAGGCATATGTTATATTACACTCATAGATGCTCAAAATTATTAAAATCATGCATTTTATTCATGATGTAAAGAAATCAAAATAGAAATGAGTAAGCACGCATTTTATTCATGATCTCATCCGACCCTCAAATTTTCCGCGTTTCTAACGACCACCCTGTAGTTTTCATTTATTTTAAGTATTCTTATTTATTGTACACAACTGTAATTTCCTTAAAAATCAAATATTTTATTTAAT
The DNA here is from genome assembly GCA_011833715.1 of Carcinoscorpius rotundicauda. NCBI lineage: Eukaryota > Metazoa > Arthropoda > Merostomata > Xiphosura > Limulidae > Carcinoscorpius > Carcinoscorpius rotundicauda. Next base: position 49,482,009 of record CM022399.1, on the reverse strand, counting down.
TCATACCTGAAACTTCATAAATACCAGATAATGAACTATTACCGATATTAAAATATTAGTACACATAACTTCAACTTTTATTGTCAAAATGCATTAATACAAAACATCCTGTTTATCTCTAATTATATGACTCTTTAACTTATCGCCATCGTATCAAATCAACAGTTGAAGTTTCACAATATATACCCAAATAAACTTATCAGTAACAAAACCTATTACCGAAATAAAACAATCAGTAATCAAAACTTACTGATGGAGCCAAACTATCAATATGAAAACCTACTAATAAAGCCAAACTATCAATATAAAAAGCTACTAATGTAGTGAAACTATCAATATAAAATCCTACTGCTTCAATAAAAAGGTTTTATATCATACAAATTTTAGACCTTTTAAAATTCGGTGCACCTCAAAGAGGAATACAACAGCGTCAAGACCTTGTAGAAGCCTTGAAGTATGTTGAGTATGGTTGGGAGGTTGTCGAAGACTTCAAAATGGTGGAATTCCTGATGGGTTTCCAAGGAGGCTTTAGCAAGTTTCCCTGTTTTCTTTGCTTTGGTACAGCAGGGACACCGCAGCACACTACAACAGGAAGCACTGGCCACAACGGACCAAGTTCTCTGTAGGGAGGCACAATGTCAAGTTTGAGCCACTAGTGGACGTCCAGAAGGTGTTGTTCCCACCATTGCACATAAAATTGGGTCTAATGAAACAATTTGTTGCATTTCTTGATAAGAAGTTTGCAGTCTCCAAGTACCTTTGAGACTTCTTCCCTCAGCTGTTTCAGGCAGAGGTCAAAGCTGGTGTCTTCGTTGGACCACAAATAAAGAAGATCCTGGAGTGCACAAAATTCCCCAAGAAACTCAGTAGCAAGGAAAAAAACAGTTTGGAGCAGTTTTGTCGCAGTGGTTCGGGGCTTCTTGGGCAATCAGAAGGCCGAAAATTATGTGAAACTGGTTGAGGTTCTTTACAAGAACTACGGTAAAATGGGTTGCAGGATGTCCCTGAATGTCCATATCCTTGACACTCATCTTTATAAATTCAAGGAGAACATGGGAGCATACTCAAAAGAGCAAAGAGAACGCTTCCACCAAGATATTCTGGACTTTGAACGCCACTACCAAAACATGATGAGAGACTTTATTTGGGGGCTAATACGTGAAAGTGATTTACATTACAGTCGCAAATCCCGAGAAACTGTTCACTTCCAGATATTTTTGTTAATTTTTGTATAACTTTAGTATAAATACATGTAAATATTGATTCATATGTTGTTTTATTTAGACCTTATGTAAATGAAAAGGTAAAATTTGCCCGTTTTTACACAGAAAATAGGTTAATATCTAGATTTCATTATCCAGGTTACAAAAACAAAGTTTAAAGGGAATAATGGCCAAACATTGATGTATCTTGACACTGAGAATAAGTTATCAATATAGTTATTTTATTGATAACATAGAATTATGAGGACTAATGTTCTAATGTTTACAACATAAGCAATTAAGAAATAACCCATATTATTTAGGAACAAAATTTGTGCTACATAGCGTAATATCAGTATTCATAACTTTCTCGTGATATCAGAATACAAGTATTAGTAACTTACTCTCGTCATCAGAACATTAGCGTCCATAGCTCAATCATATCACTGAAGAACCTGTGTTCATGTTTTGTGCTTAGAATTAACTATATTAGTATTCACATCATTTATAAACAACACTAATAATTTATTTTCGGTATCAAAATGTTAGTTTTCATAATTTGTCTAATCATGAGAGTATTGGTATCTATAACTTAGACACATCATTCATAAACTTGCTTTCATGATTAGAACATTAGGTCTCATAATTCTATGTTATCAATAAAATAACTGCATTGATAATTTATTCTCAGTGTCAAGATACATCATTATTTCTAATTTACTGTCGTTATTAAAATACCAGTATTTATAATTTTATTTCAGAATCAAATTAATCAAAATACTAGTTTTCATAGCTCTCTCTCATCGTGAGAATACCAATGTTTATAACTTGCCTAATCATTAACATACCAGCATTTATGACTTTCAGTAACAAAATACCACTGGTCACAATTTATTTTCATAATTAAAATACCTTTATTTATAGCTTTAATAATCAAAATTAAAATATCAGTTCTCAACTTGCTTTCATCAACATAATGTTATTATTCATGTTTTACAGATATCATTAAAATATTATAATTCACAACTTTGTTGTATTGTCGTCATATTAGTTTTCGTAAGTAACTCTCGGTATCAAAATATCATTGCTCACAAATTAATCTCAGTATCATAACATCGACATTAATAGATTATCCTTGATATCTCAGTCTCGAAATATATCTATTCATATTTTATTCTAAGTATCAAAATATAAAGACTCATAATTTACTTTTAATTTATGCTCAGTATCAAAATATTACTATTCATAACTTATTCTCGGTATAATAATATCGTACTCGCAGTTTACCTTCAGTATCAAAATAGGTTGATATTTGTAGCTTATTCTCGGATTTGAAAAAAAATAACTCATAACTTTCACCATCATAGTATGAGAATCGATAAGTAATTCTCAAATATTAGAACCTATATGTTGTTTTCCGTATCATAATGTTAATATTTATAGCTTATTCTCCACATTAAAATATAAGTATCACGCCCCTGCTCTCTTGTAGCTGTTCCTCGCTGGTATAGCAATAAATCTACGGATTTACAACGCTAAAATCAGGGGTTCTATTTCCCTCTGTAGACGAAAAAACACCCAAACTGTTACAGTTAGGTCCTTATCACTTATTTTACTACTGCTTCTCTCATTAGTTAGCAAAAGTTAGTTATTCTCATTTTCCCTCCCATCAAATTATTTTCACGGAGTGGTGGGAGGGGTAACGGTTTTGAAAATTGAATGATAAAACTTCAAAGTAACTGTTTATCTACGCTTTCTAAATGAGCACAGATTTAGAAAATGGCGAATTGTTATAAAAGAATATCTTCCGCTATCACAGTGGTATGTCTTCGGATTTACAACGCAAAATCAGGATTCGATTCCCCTCGGTGGGCTCAGCAAACGGCCCGACGTGGCTTTGCTACAGAACACACACACACCAACTTATAAGAGAAAATAGACAAAAATGTTTAATTTTAAGTGGCTTTACAAAAACAGCAATGTAACGGAATACTTGGTATGGTATCATTATAAGGATGGCATCCTTTTTAACTGCAAATATTGTTTTAAGAAAAATACAGCAACAACAAACATTTGATACGTGTTGTCTTCAATAACATACATTTAAACCTTGGGCATTTCGGAATATACACATTCCATCTTGTTATGTTGAATACGGTAAATTATAAGGTGCAGAAAAACTGTAAAGTCTAAACATTATATAAAAGTCAAATGCAGTATAAAAGTATGAAATAAATTAAGAAGCAATCAAATAACAGTTAGTTTGTTTTGTTTGTTTAAAATTAAGCACAAAGCGACACAATAAGCTATCTATACTCTGCCCACCGCGGGTATCGAAATCCAATTTTCAGTAGTATCAGCCTACAGGTATATCGCTTTGCCACCAAGGAGTGAAGAAAGAATAGAATAATGTAACGATATGTTACAAGTATTCAGCCCCCGCTAGCAGAGCGGTACGGATTTAACCCTAAAATCAAGGGTTCAATTCTCTTTGGTGGGCTCAGGAGATAAGTATTTCAAACAGACTTAATTGTAGTGAAGCTCTGTCATCTTTTAAATTTAGGAGTTCATTCAAAATACATAAACTTTTTAATTAAGTAATTAATTATCAAGAAAATTTATCTATTTTAAATGAACTCCCAAATTTAAAATAAATTTCGATTCCCGTCGAATGAATCTATTGCTAGTGTTTTTAAATATAGAAAATAGGAAATCGATGTATAAGAAATAATATTTTTATTATTTAAATAAAAGACACTATTTTATAAATTACAACATTAGTGTTAATACCGCCTTGTCTAATAACAAAAGAATAAAGTATTTCAGAAAATTCTTACTTTTTGATATTCCATGTATGAATCAATTTTCAGATAATTAGTAAATAAGCCAATGTCGACTTAATGTTTTTGTTTTATTTAGTGTATTATTCTCAAAATTATTCAAATGTGAATTTAAAATCTTGGCACCACAACAAAGTAAGCAAGGAGAAACTGAATAACAGGACTTGAGGGTTAATGTCCTGTAGTTCCAATTTCATAGTTCGAAATCTGACCAATAAAATCGGCGAACCGCAAAGACAAGGTGGGTCGAGACGCCATTTTGAATTTGGCCTGCCTTATTAAGTCTAGCATACAACACTTGGGTTGCTTTATTTATCCTTTACCCTTTTGGCAGAAGGCCAAGGTATAGTTCAACATTTATATACTAATGAGAGTATGTCCAAAATATAGGCAATAAGATACTTATTCTTAAGATATCTATTATGCTTAGTTACTAGAATTCTACAGAAATTCGCTTTTATGATGTATACATTTTTCAGCATTATGATTATCCTATTAACTCTGTTTTGTTCAGTAGGTATTAGTAACTCCTGCTTGAGAAAAACTGAATTAACTGGAAAAATAAAAGATCAAAGTCGTGCACGTAAAAAAATAGTTTACTTTTACCAAGTCGACGTACGTGGTATATTTGTGACATATATATGTACAAAAGTATGAAACCATTATATATAAAATTATCACTTTATGTGTACTTTTTTCTCTTATTGAAAACTAACTTAGGTTTTTCTGGCCTAAAGCACATAATTTGCTTGTATTAATACACTAAGCAGAATAGTTTGGTAAGGGAGCAACTGAACAGATACCAAACTGGTTCAATATAAAATCACCGACGGCCATATTAGTATGATATACACATAAAAGTACACAAAAAATCACAGGATAATCACACTCATTGTTAAGGAAACGCACTATAAAATCTGTTTATTTAAAAACAAAGATAAACAAATACTATAGACATCTTGCTTTCATGTTTTTTAATGTACATACGACACATAACATAAAAAAAGGCCTTTTGTGCTCACAAACGTCTTTATAAAAGGTGCAGTTCACATAAGCACAAACCCGGCATGGTCAGATGGTCAAGGCCCTCGACTCGTAAGCTGAAGGTTGAGGGTTCGAATTTCCATCACACCAAACATGCTCCCCCTTTCAGCCGTGGGGGCGTTATAAAGTTACGGCCATACTAGTCATCGGTAAAAGAGTAGCCCAAGACTTGGCGGTGGGTGGTGATGACTAGCTGCCTTTTCTGTAGTCTTACACTGCTAAATTAGAGACGGCTAGGGCAGATAGTCCTCGTGTAGCTTTTCGCGAAGTTCAAAACAAACCAAACCTTAATTTTTTAACTACTGACCAGAAGGAAAGTAGCCAGCCAGTCAACAGTACCCTAACACTCTATCGTCTATAACGCACCCACAGCTTAAAATGTGTGAATACGTTTTATAGTATCATACAGCTCCTCACTTTCTAGAGGTCTACAACAAGGCTAACCCGCGCTCTCAAATTGTATTGAGGAATAGAATGAGACTTGACATCTACTGATATAGATAAACAGACTACTGTTCTCACTTACAGATATATAGCAGGGTAAATAGTATTCTTATAGGCATCAACTGGTATAGTAAAGCGTATTATTGCTAAGACTATAAATATACTGATATACAAAAACAAACTACTGCTCTCAAAGATACATAGTATGGTAAATACTTCTTATAGACATTAACTGGTGTACGGAAATGGATTATTGTTGTTCAGACAAGATATCTACTGATATAGAAAAACAGACTACTGTTCTCACTTGAGATATATAGCGTGGTGAATACTATTCTTATAGACATTAACTGGTGGAAGGAAATGGATTTATTATTCATACCTACAGACACCGCGATTAAAACAGTATTCTTTTACGCTATAGACCGTCAGTTGGTTTTTGTTCCAGATACCACAACAAATATATATTTCTAAACTAGACAGTTTACTGTTATAGGAAAAAAATCATACACACAAACGAACAATATTTTACTTTTGATGTTTATAAATTGTTTATGGGACTTATAAATAAACTGGTGAAGAAGTTACAGCTGAGTTGGACCAGAGAAAATGTTAACTGTTATAAAAGAGCATTTAAAATAAATAATATATTAGTTTACCATTAATAACTTAATCTAAATGCTCAGAAATCTAAACCTGTTAATTTTAGAATTAAACAAAACGTATTAGATAAGATGTGTAATAAAATTAATAATCATTCAATTTGCTGTAATGGATTAATATACGACTGTTAGGTTATTAAAATTAATCAATTGTTTCTTACGTTTAACATTTTATCCTGACGAGAAGATAACTTCTCATGTCAGTAATGTTAGAAACAGTAATATATTAATTCCTAAAATGTATTATAAATGAGAATTTGTTGATTTATCTATCTTAAAAGCAACTTATAATTCTCGCATAAAATCATATTTAAATTGTGGATTGTTATTAAAGGGAGAATTAACTTAATGAGTCAACATAAACCATTGTAAAATCACGTTAAGAGATGCATATTTTTCGAAAAAAAGTTCAAGAATGGTGTAAACAAGAAAATACAATATATACACGTTATCAATTATAAAGGTATCCACTGTAAACCTTAATGAACTTAAAACTATATATACATTATTGTTACTATTTTTTCTCCATTAAAGAACGAGTAATTTATCTAATTATAATATATTCCTTTTTAGAATATTTCTAAATTAAAAATAAACTTTTAAAATGTATAATTCTAAAACAATCGTATTTTTACAAGCTTTATTGTTCGTTATATTTTGTATCAAATATTTAATAAGAAATACATTTGAATGTATTCTTTAAGACTAAACAACATCAATGGTATAGGAAAAGAATAATTGTTTCAGATGTTATTATATACTGTAGTACTAAAATAAAATATATTATAGCCAATTTGTAAATTACATCAGATTGAAGTTGTCTACGTTAAGTACGTAATATAATACCTGAATGTGTGAGCTTTAGGTTCAGGAAGATAATAAATATAGTACGCTAAGTCAATAGTACTGAAATATTTCTAGATCGGTTTGAATTTCGCGCAAAGCTAAACGAGAGTTATTTGTGCTAGTCGTCCCTAATTTAGCAGTGTAAGACTAAAGGAAAGACTAAAGAAACCAGGTTTAGATATTCGTGGTTGGTGAAACACAAGCAGCCCTTTGAGTAACTTTATCCTTAAATGAAAAACAATCAAATAATTATTGAACGAAAAACAGAAAATCAGTACTGCAAACACTTCGATCTTTAAAGAATGTCACGATTATTCTTCGAAACTGTATTTGTAAAGTAAGATATACATTTTATTTACTATGATCTGAATAATGTGTAAAAATAACTCGCCATGCCATTAAATACACTGATCTTAAAGAAATGTAAACCGAAGCACCATATCATATTAACGTAAGAAGGATTAAACTAAATGAGCAGCGATTAAATAAACGTTTGTATAGAAATGTAAGTTCCCAGAAAGTCATTTTATATGAATAGAGAAGCAGCTGATGATAATCGAGCAACATTTTTTAAATCCATTTTGCTCATAATTTTTGCGCAAAGCTATACTAGGACTATTTGCTTCAGTCATCCCTAATTTTGAGGTGATAAATACGACGGAAAGTAGGTAGTCAACAACATCCACCACCAACACTTGTCAAAACGAATATTGGAATTTGACCATCACTTTTATAATGCATCCACGACTTGAAAGTGTTCAGCGCTATTTTTTCCGGTCAAAACGGGACACATGCCTAGGAACCTCATAGCCACAGACCAGCACTTAATCACTGGCCAGTACTTGGCCTTAACATTTTTATCCAATAGCCCTCGAACAATGATTATAGGTTACATTTAAATATAATGATAATACTTAGATGGAAAGTAACTGTATTTTACAAAAAAAAAACTAGTTGAGATAGACTGGATATTATTTAGGTGGTAACGCGCTCAGATTGTGAAATACGGGATTCAAGGATCGTCACACGTTGCTTTAAAAACGCGATTCGCACTTTGGAACCGTGAATACGCAATAAAAATGATGGTCAGATTCCAATATTCCGTTTAAAGTTACCCATGATTTGACGATGGGTGTTGTTGACTCGCGGTATTGCTTCCAGTTTATTAGTTAAAACTTAAGGACCACTATCTGTAGGTAGCTCTTTCAGTTTAGTTGTATCAAGCAGAAGAAAGAATTTAGTTGTATTACAAATTGAGTTGTTATATTTCAAAGCACAAGTGATTTTAGTTTCTTTATTTTTATTATTAGCCAATTACTTTATATTTACATACACTGTTTTGTTTGTTTATTGAATTTTGCATATAGTTACATTAAGACTACTTGGACCAGCCGTTTCTAACATATAAAGCCACCGTCAACCTTTGTGCAATTTATTTTCTTCAGTCATCACGTTATAACGCCATCACACAGGAAACAGCAAGATTTTCGGTGATGGGATTTGAACCCGTGACCTGGAAATTGCGACTCGAGTATACCAATAAAATTAAATTCCGTATTACTTCGAATTTTAGACGCACTTTACTTTTAAAAAGGGATTTTCTTAGAAAAAACACATTTGAATGATAATTAGAAAGGAATAAATACGTTTTAAAAAAGTTTATTCGCGTATCAAAATAGTTAATAATGTATTTAAAATGAAATATAATAAAAATATACATGACATTTAAAATTTTCATCACAATAATGTTTCTTCCTGCTTTCTGTATTTAATTAGAATGTTACTCCGATGTTTCTTCTGACTCACTGTTATATTCTAAAGTTGAAGCACCTTCATCGCTTGATTCATTATTGTACTAAACAATGTCATTTTGCGTTTCATCTTCCGCATTGGACAAACAACATTTTAAAAATGTTTTCTAATAATATTGTCCGACATTTCGTTCCAGGTTCTTGAAATCCATTCCGCTATTGTTGATGCTGATATCAGTTTTATTTTGCACTCGATGTCAAACCTCGATTGTCTTTATCCAGCCAAGCATCATAATGCTTACAGATACGACCTTTGAATGACCTGTTAATGAACACATCAAGAGATTGTAGTTGACTTTTCATTTCGCCAGGAATTACCACCAAATCATTGTTTTTGTTCCTTAATCTACTTTTGATTTTAACGGAAAGATGACCACAAAATACATCCATTACAAGCATGCTCCGTTGATTTAATAATGCTTGTTTGTTGTTTGTTTTTAAAGTTTGCACACAGCTACTCGAGGGCTATCTGCACTACTCATCCCTAATTTAGCAGTTTAAGACTAGAGGGAAGGCAGCTACTCATCAACACCAACCGCTAACTCTTGGGCTGCTCTTTTACCAACGAATAGTGGGATTGACCGTCACACTATAACGTCCCCGCGGCTGAAAGGGCGAGCATGTTTGGCGCGACCGGGATGCGAACCCGCGACCCTCAGATTACGAATTGCACGCCTTAACACGCTTGGCCATGCCGGGCCTTTAACACTCCTACGAAAATTGGGGCCTAATAGGCCCCAGAGCAACTTGAAAGGTTATTAATATTAGGCTAATAATTTTGTATTTAAATGAAATTGCCATTAACTGACGCTATCCCTTTATATTTTAAGGAGCAATAATATTTTGACTTTTCAGATATTTGCGAAAAAATATTTAATTTTTTTTAAAACATCCACTAAGGGTATCACTTTAGTGGATGTAAATATTTGTTTTCGTAGGATTGTTAATAATGCACCAGGCCGACATTACCATACACGTCCCAACCACTCTTCCATTAACTTTGATACCATTCACGCATTATTTGTACACGAACTATTACATCTTTGCAAAAATTTTCTTTTAGCAACGTTTTTCTTTTTAATATGACATACGGTGGTAATTGATTTCCATCTGCAGTTATACATAGCATGCCATGACACTAACTTAACTTTTCATAACCAGTGCTTTTATTGTATCCTGTTTTTCTCCTTTGGCATATACAATGTAGTTTCGCGGCAAGTCGAAAAAGTGCGTTACCGATTTGGTTTAGGGAATATTGATTCCTTTGGTGTAGACCAATAACGCAATGTTGATATTCAAATTTTTGTTCTTCAAAGTCTGATGCAAATTTTGACTAATTGTTGTCCTTCGTCGTAATGATAAAAACTTTCTATTTTTATAAATTTCTCACACCAGCCACGACTAGCCTTGAAAGAAATACCACTATTTTCTGCACTTTTTTTTTGCTTTTAACATTAAGATTTCTCTCGTTACAGTCAGTCCTTTATTTCGTAACTCCCTGAAATACGTTAAAACGGCAGCATCAATTTCAGGATGTCTTTCTTTTCCTGGGCCAGAAAATGACTTTTCTTGCAAGAAAACAGCTTGGTTTTCATATCACGCCAGCGACGTACATTTGCTTTACTCACTGTATAAATTTTACCGGATGCACGATTCCCAGTTTGTTCGGAGCATAAAGAAAATTTTTTTTTTTTAAATTCAGTATAGTATTTAAAACGCTTTTCTATGGTTTTTGAAAAAAACACAATAAAATAGCGTCTGAAAATCAGACTAAGACTGAAGACAGTGATATCCAACTACACTGCTAGAGGAGCTGACATCGGAAAATTTTACGTTTTGTAAGCGTTCTTTTATTCTTTCTAAGCTTGTTTGTTTATTTGTTTTTGAATTTCGCGCAAAGCTACACGAGGGCTATCTGCGCTAGCCGTTCCTCATTTAGCAGTGTAAGACTAGAGGGAAGGCAGCTAGTCATCATTACCCACTACCAACTCTTGGGTTACTCTTTTACCAACGAATAGTGGGATTGATCGAATTATTATTACGTACCCGCGGCTGAAAGGTGAGTATATCTGGTGTGACGGGGATTTGAACCGTCTTTCTAAGCTAACTTCTTTTTAAAATATTGTCCAATCTGTTTGTTAATGCAGGGTTTTTCGAAATTTTTTGTTATTCAAAGAAAATGTTGTTTCCGACACTTTCAAAGAGTAAAAAATGAGACCTCGAATTTAAGATGTACCTAATTTTCAGTTCAGAAAAATATGAAAAAGGTGCATCTGAAATTCGAAGTAATACAGTAACGTTTCATTTTCTAATAGTCGTTTAAACTTTACTCCTCATGCTGTAAAAGTTGTAAGTTAAAATAAATAAATAATCAAACTCAAACAAAACTATTCATCCTACACATTGCTTTTCACATTGCTTCATACATCGTTCTTCTCGATATCTCTAGACACACAAAACATAAAAAGTTATAGGAATACATAAAGAAAAGTTTGTTTGAAACAGGCTACAGCATGGTGATGTCATTATGAACCATAGAAGAAAGCACATCCATATAGAACACACAGAGAACCACCATAATGTCTATAATGCACAGCTTTTATGCTTTTCACAGTATATAACTAATAATTATGAACTATAAAAGAAAGCAACCCTATACAACATACAGAGAACCATCATAATGTCTATAATGTACAGCTTTTATGCTTTTCACAGTATATAAATAGTAATTATGAAATATAAAAGAAAGCACACTCATATACCACAATAAATCATTCATAATGTCCATAGTATATGAACAATAATTATCTACTCTATTATCAGGGAGACCACGTCTGTATAAAATGTACAACATTTATAATTTTTACAATATCTGACTAGTATTCACGAACCCTGAGAAACGAACATACATACACAGCATGTACAGCCTTCATAATTTTCACAATATCTAACTAGTAATTATGAACCCTGAAAGAGAAAATATCTATACAACATGTAAAACTTGCACAATGTCCGTAACACCTGACCGATAATTATGAATCCTGAATTAGAGTATATTTACATAACATACCCAAATATCTCAGCAATAATTATAAGCCCTGAAAAACACCACGTCAGTAAAACAAGTATGACCATAATGTCTACAACATGTAACTACAGGTTATCTACACGCTGGTGTGACTTTTTAGTACACGTACCCGCTTTATGCTCTTTTACTTTGAAAAAGCGTTCAAAGATGTCTATCTATGATTATGTTACATGACTGGTATAAAATGTTTATTGATACTAAATGTGAACCTGGCTGAGCATAGAATGTTTATTGGTACCTAATGTGAACTTCAAAGGTTTAACATTACATGGAGCTACATTCTTCAAATACGAGCGCGCATAGCAGCGAATTTTAGCATTGTAAGTCCCTAAACACAGTGCTGTCCCCCTCTCCCACCTACATTTTGAAGTTATAGTCTTCATGGTAATTACTGCTCGTTGCAGTAAAGAACCGATTTTTCGAGTTTGTCAGTGAGTCTTCTGAAGTAATATTATCCGTTTCGGTTTTATACTTTGAAGTCCTCAAGTGGCTTATCGTTAAGCCTGAAGACTTTATAAGGCTACAACCGGGGCTCAATACCGATAAACTTCTACTGTTGTATGCATTCATACATGTACAGTGTTTATTTCATTAAGCGTGCACTGTAATTTATTAGTTCATTACAAAAGTACTGTTGTAGCATTAAAATATTGCAGCAAATTGAGTTAAAGGATTAACCTGATTGTAAATCACTTTTTAATTATTTAAACTATCTAGATAACATTTCACAAACAAGGTTCGTCCTCGGGCCTAATCTGAAAGTCATGAAATAAGCATTAACTGGACGAAACTTTTAAGTTTATGTGGTGCACCTCTTGTATGTACGCGACCTACATTCAGCGCTTCTTACACGTCACCTGATCTATCAACTGACTTGAATTGTTGATAAGTTACTGAGGCCTTTACAGACTGCTCTAAGATACCGTTCGTCTAACGGCCTTCTTAATAAGGTAACTTTTGATATACGAATTAAATAGCCGTGACACTACAGACGTGCACACAACTAATATTTACCTTCCTCGTTTTGCACACGTTTCCTAGAGTTTGTGGCTTAATAGTTAGATTTATACTAAGATTTCACCTTCTATTATTTTAAACAACCTTACGTATCTGGGTGTATATTAACTGAATGAAGGGAAATTTCTTGAAAGGTACATATTTGCCACCACTGGTGAATATTTTCCGCTATTCTTAAAACGTATAATATGACGGTGGAAAAGTGTGTAAATACAGACAATTATGTCCGACATGGCTAAGTGGTTAAAGCACTTAACTTGTAATCTGAGGGTCGTGGGTTCGAATTCCAGTCACACTAAACATGTTCGCCCTTTCAGTTGTGGGGGCGATATAATGTGACGGTAAATCCCACTATTCGTTGGTAAAAGAGTAGCTCAAGAAGTGGCGGTGGGTAGTGATGACCAGCTGCCTTCCCTCTAGTCTTACACTGCTAAATTAGGGACGACTAACGCAGATTACCCTCGTGTAAGGTTGCGCGAAATTTAAAACAAACAAATAATGCTTTAATATCACTTGTGTTACAATTTTGTTTCTGTTTTACAGCATTTTATAAAACGGAATTAAATATGCTACAGAATATTCTAGAATCTAGATATTAAATATTAACTTCCGTTCAGAACAAGCTCCTTATTGAGGTCAGAATTAAATAGAATAACAACCAGATAGAGTGTATATGAGTGTATTTTCTTAGGTTCTTAGTTATGTAGATTATGATATTTCCTTTCAATATGTCATTAATATTTATTTTGCTATGCGTGTGTGTGAATATGTATTTCTAACCGCGTGTGGGCAAGAGGGGTTCGTGCCCGACCGCGGATGGCAGGGTTTAAAATTAAAGTTTTGTTGCCGCCGGTAAAAAGTGATAAAAAGTGATGATTTAATTCCACTATTCGGTCTTACAGGAATTACCCAAGAGTTAGCGGTGGGTGCTATTGGCTAGCTGTCTTTCTACTATTCGGTTAGTACAAAATCAGGGAAAGCTAGATATAGATAACGCTTGTATATTTTTGTGTGTAAGCGTTTAACTATAAATTTGAACTGACTCTCTGAGGTGGAGAGTATATTAGTTTAACTTTAAATTGATCTAATTTGGCAGTAGACAAAGTCTCAGACTGGGTAATAAAACATAACTGAAGTACACTATATCCTCTGAACATCTAGGCTTAAAGTTACGGGGCTACCATAAAGAACACTCTAGAAATATTCATTTTTATTAATATAATTACTTTGGCAAAGATAAAGAGAAAATGGTATTTATAAGTGGATTGAATTTAGTTGCATTGTCTTACTAGTTAACCAAACAGACAATTATATATTACTGATTAATATTAACTATGTTCATTAGTTGTAGATGCCACGAACACTTTATTGTAATACCTTCGATATGTACGATTGTTAACTGAGTATTTACGACGATGTCATGCTTACGGTTTTTTCTCAGACATACAGACACTTGAAGCTGTAGTCGACAGTAAGATTCAACTACCATGTAACATCGGTTACATCGGTTCGAATTCCAGTCACACCAAACATGTTCGCCCTTTCAGTCGTGGAGGCGATATAATGTGACGGTAAATCCCACTATTCGTCGGTAAAAGAGTAGCTCAAGAAGTGGCGGTGGGTAGTGATGACCAGCTGCCTTCCCTCTAGTCTTACACTGCTAAATTAGGGACGGCTAGCGCAGATAGCTCTCGTGTAGCTTCGGGCCAAATTCAAACCAAACCTTCTATTCTAATGCGTACAAAAGGGTCCCGTTGTAGTCTAGTTGGCTAGTAGACCTGGGGAAACTTGGCACAAACCCAGGAAACCTGGGCTCCCTGCCCAGCGCGGGACACATATCTTTGTCCCGTCGTAGTCTAGTTGGCTAGAAGACCTGGGGAAACTTGGCACAAACTCAGGAAACCTGGGCTCCCTGCCCGGCGCGGGACACATATCTTTGTCCCGTTGTAGTCTAGTTGGCTAGAAGACCTGGGGAAACTTGGCACAAACTCAGGAAACCTGGGCTCCCTGCCCGGCGCGGGACACATATCTTTTATAGGAGGAAGAGGTCAAAGAGAACCTGACCCTCCAGGGCAAAATACCCAGATACCATTGATCCATCGTACAAAAGGGGAATAAAACAGAATCGCCTCAGATCGCCTGCCAATTCTCAAGTGCAGAAACTTTTATCAGATCATGGGGGATTCATTCTAATTATTTGCCGATCATAATTAGTAACCTTTTTTTCTTCTTCTTTATATTTCAGTAATGACTTCTTGACAGCTTGATTTGGTAAGATTAGAAAGCCGATCGCTTTGAGGATACTCATAATTTACGAGCTGCGACTAGAAAAAACACTGTGAATGATACTGTTAACTGTGTTGTTTAAAAATATTCTGTAATCTCAGTTTTGTTAGTAAAAAAAAATTCAATCACGAACTCTTACCTCTTTAATTTAAAAACAATATGTATGTATCAATATTCAAACTGAGATATATATATTAACGTTTGAACGAATCATTTATTCTATAGAAAATTGTCGAAAATGAGGCTATTCGAATTTAGAGGACACTGAACTATATCTTATTAATTGATTTTAAGAAATATCTATACAATAGGAGATTATACAGAGTCCTTATTTTTTTTAAATGTTAATGCGATAATAATGGGGGAATCGGCCCAAAACGCAACCTCTTAATGGGAAAGGCGCGAAATGCGGGATGGAATAATAACAGAAAAATGATTATTAACGCAAGAACTCGAACAGTGAAACCTTTCAGAAGTACAAACAGAAAGTTTTCTTTAGACGTGCTTCTGTTTTAAGTTTTTATTTTTGACATTATCTCTTTGCTTTAGGCACTTATGTCATTACAGCTATTCTGTAACAACCCATTGGAAGTTGTTAAAGGGCTCCCCCTAGGTATGGTTTAAAATTCAACGGCGTTGTGCAGTAAGGAGCATTGACGTTGTAAGGTCTGATATCACAGATTTTGTCTGGTTCTCTCTAAATGAAATACCGGTATTACTTATATGGTAGTTGGCGTGTAAAAAATGCTGTAAATATCCTAGGTAACATACATTAACTATGTAAGATCAATAAAAATAAATTAAACCATAATCACTGCTATACACGTTTTATTTTATTGTTAAATTTTAGTTAATTATTTACTTCTGGTTGAATTCTCAAGTTTTAACTGTAGAACAAGGATAGCATAAAAGTTCGTACGAATTATATGACCCACTAATTTTGTGAGACTCCATGACTTGATTATTCTTACTTGATATTTTTTCCCGGTGTACAAACTTAACTTGAAACATTTCAAAAACACACACGCACTAAATCTGATTCATTCATACAAATACATTTTGTCGACTATTAAAACAGATAGACTGAATAACAAAAATTACTTTCACAACAAAAAAAACATGTTTTTCCTGAACAGGCGAAACATTTTTTCCTGTTTCCTTAATTTAATTTCTTCTTCTTTTCAATAAAATTTTTAAAACAAATTTATTTTTCTTCTGATTCTACTAATATAAATATTATAAAAATTCAATAAAAATATCTTTAATATTAATCTAAACGCCAAAAGCTATTTACAAATCTACTATTACATAAAACGATCACTCCTAAATCTTCTCATAACCTAATTTCTAACCATTATAAAATCAGTAAAAGATTATTCCTTTAGTACTCACTTTTTGAAAAACAAAAATAGAAAAAACTACATTTCTTATCTTCTATGTGTAAATAATGTGAATGTCTTTATACTGTTTTTGTAAATGCTCTACTTATCTGTGTAAACCGAACTTTCCTGTGGTTCCAGTTAATTCGGGGTGAAACATTTTATAACGAATAAGTGAGCTACAACGTTTGTTTTCAGAACGGGGACCATCTTTCATCCAATATTATACTAAATGTAAAAGAGAGGTGTGGGGGTTTGTTTTGAATTTTCGCGCAAAGCCACACGAAGGCTATCTGCATTAACCGTCCCTAATTTAGTAGTGTAAAACTAGAGGAAAGGCAGCTAGCCATCACCATCCACCGCCATCTTGCAAGCTACTCTTTTACCAATGAAGAGCGGAATTGACGTTCATATTATAACGCCCCCGTGGCTAAAAGGGCGAGCATGTTTGGTGCGACGGGGATTCGAACCCGTGACCCTCAGATTACGAGTCGAACGCCTTAACTCAAGGAGGTTCAGTTACTGATTCCTTATTTGAAAATACAATTCATAATAACGACCATATTTCGAGATTCTGTAAACATCTAACTACAGACGTTTTTGTCATTTTGTTGATAATAAGATAAACAACCTCTAGACAATTAATACCTCAAAAACTGTTTTTCGGATTCTTTATTTACATTTGCATGGGAACTTGGGAAAAAAACACCTTTTTAACCTCCTTGAAATCTCAAGTGTTTAGTTTAACTGAGTTAAAGTGCTTTCCACTGTTCTTTTTGCTTGAAACTATGCATTGAATTTAAACGATGATCTAATGGTGTTTTTGCACGACATTTTTTCAATAGTTTCAAACATGTAGTTAGTTGTTTACTTCAACACATGCAAGAAGGTTACCAGGCTAAAATACATGTAGAATGGTCATGGGAATACACGTACATGCCTGAACGTGAAGTTTTTGTGTTTTTACTGACAAGGGTAATAAATCATAAAACCTCTTGTAATAAAGTTTATGCACGTACTGCCGAAGCAATGCATCGAATAAATTCAAAATTCTCTACGTTCTTGAGTATAATTGCGACACTCAGTTACACAACCCCTTCCAAACATGTGGTCAGCTTCCAGTCAGTTATCTCTTTCTTTGTGAACCTGACGATGACCGAAGAAGGTCGAAACGTTGTTCGCTCTTCTATTTAAAATATTTTCTGAACCCAAACGAGCCGTTTTTGCATATAAAACATTTAACGATTTTTAAGATTAACAAATAGCAGACGATGATGTCAACAGTGCAGCTAAATTTAAACTTAAAAAATATACTTATAAAAGCGTGAATGAATATTTTGTTATTCATTCCTCTCATTCGAATGTTCTACAAGTTAACATGGTTCAAACTGAAACAAAAGAAAAAGCCCAGAAATGTCTTTGAAGAGACTTATATATTGCAATGTTTTTAGTTGTTTTTTTTTTTTCAAAAACAATGTGACACTTTAAGAATTTGTTAAATATAGATGTATTCGATCAAAACATTTTATATGTACAAAAACACTCAAGCTAATCGGTTTTGTAAGTATGGGATACAAAAAACACAAAAAAGTTACATTATATAAAAGGATAAACCCTGTAAAGACGTAGATGTTGAGTTAAACAGGAACAAATAGGGAATGTGTGCCCACCATTTTTGTTACATATATTGGTTTTGGTTGGTTATGAATCAAGCACAAAGCTACACAAAAAACTATCTGGGCTTTACCAGTCACGGGTATCGAAACCAGGTTTTTAGCATTGTAAGTCCGCAGATATACTGATGTGTCACTGGGGGGCGTTAAAAATGAAAAAAAACAACAAGTAACAGTTTTAGCTTAGTGATTATGGCGAACAATTACCAATAAAATTATCAAAACAAATGTTCATAAAAATATTAATGCATGTGTTATAGTTGTCATATCTAAGCACAGGTTAACAGACCAGTGAAATTTTCTAAGAGTATTTAGATCTGTCCAAAAACAATTATCGTGTCATTTTAACATTTGGAGGAAGTTTATTAATACTCCAGCTTTAGCTAAAGTATCGGTTCTGTGTACAGAGTAACGACTTTTTAATCCATCTTCTCAGTTGGCTGTGATATATGGCCCGGTACACTTCTGCTCATAGGTGATATAAAAACAAAATAAGGAGCCTTAGAGCTTGCTTGTTTCACTAAACAAAATAAACTGCTAGCTTATTACAACTAAATGTACAACAAGTTCTTATTCACTCAAATGCAAACAAAAAACTGTAACGTAAAACTGCACGTGAAATGCAACAGAAAATGTGATATCTTGTAAATCACAGATTATGATTGATACGTAAACAAAAATATCTCCACTTCTTTTAAGACATAGTTTTTTAAAAGTGTATAAATATTAATTATTTCAGAAAATAAACTTCATATATTCATTTATTTATTTACGTGACGGTTACATACACGAGTTCGTTAAACATACATTGCCTGATTTGGTGTATATGTTGTATGTAGCTTCTTTTATGAAACTTATACATCAAATCAGGCAATGTATGTATAACGAACTCGTGTATGTAACTGTCACGTAAATAAATAAATATAGATAGATAAAAACACAAATAGAGATATAATTTCGCAAAAGAAAAAAATTACGAAACGTCATTTCAAAAATGTACTTTACTCTTTGGAAGTAAAATTGAAACTTATACAGCTTTTGCCTTATACACGTGCAATAAATGTGACGTTTATGAAATAATTTATTCTCTGCCAGTTTCGTAAAAAAGTAGCTTTTACGATAACGCAATAAAACCATGTCTGACTGTACACGTGTTAGTTTGAAGGAAATTTTCGTGGATATAGATATAACAGAATTTTATACAGAATGCACTTATTTCGTTTTAATTAAAAAAACTTATAATCAAGTTTTTATAAACGAGGAAGAGTACGCAGAAATATATTTAGCGCAATAATTTCCATTCGTGTATTTTGAGAAACTGAGTTCTACACATCTGCCACTCGTGCCAAGAGCATGCAGCTGGTATAACAGACGTATTCAGGATGGTGTCGCAAAACATACTAAGGTAAAGCTACAGATGTTTGTACATGTGATATTTGTATGGATAGTCACGCGCAAGCAATGTGATAGGAATGTAGAAATTAAAATAATCACCACAGGGGATAGGACAGAGTTATACCTAAACAAAAGTAAAAGAGAAAAATCAAAACGAGAGCTAAAAAAGGAAAATGCATACGTGATAAGAGCAATTAGAGTTGCATGACTCCATGTTTGTACACAC
The DNA here is from genome assembly GCA_011833715.1 of Carcinoscorpius rotundicauda. NCBI lineage: Eukaryota > Metazoa > Arthropoda > Merostomata > Xiphosura > Limulidae > Carcinoscorpius > Carcinoscorpius rotundicauda. Next base: position 49,462,096 of record CM022399.1, on the reverse strand, counting down.
TAAACTTTGTATCGTATAAGAGCTTTAGTTTTTCGTCCAAAGTACTACCCCTAGAAAAGCAAACGTAAGACTACCGATCGAAGGCCACTGAACGGTAACCTAGATAAAACAGATGAGGAACAAGATTCAACCGAGCAATATATAAAGCAGAGGAGAATCCCGAAAAGTAACAAGTATCCAAAAATTCCAGTGAGATAGTCTTAAAACTCTCACGAAGAGATCGAACGAATTTTAATTGCAGGTAAAATATTCTGTACGACATTTATATATACATATATTAAAACGTTTTGCATTTACCTTTCTAAGCTTCATAAGTCTGGTGTTGCGAACTTAATAATATTTACAGATATCTATATATTTACAGTGGTCCGGGAGATTGGTTCCACAAATCTAGAACTAGCTGGTACATATAGAAAAACAAACAATTACACCAGAACGTGATGCCTCACATAATAATACAAATAAATGCACTCACTTAAAAAATTAGTAGAAGTTAATGATTATATATATAAATATCAAATGTCTGTATTTATGAAGCCTAACAAAGTCTAAATGTTCACAGTCTCAAACTGCAGAGACAATGTATGCTATTCCAGAAATTTCAACCTTCACTTGATGTTTTACTAATGACTACGGCATTTCTAAAGCTAGAATGAGAATTTCGCCTCAAGAGTTTTACACCTAATAAGCCTTGTTAGTATATATTCAATGTATTGTACATCAGTTTGATATAAACAAAGCAGGATACCATTTAGATCAAACTTCTGTATGATCCTGATGTTTAGTTTTGCACGCTAGAACAACGTGCGTGGTGTGTACTTTCGTAAATTCGATCAGATAATTCAATTTGACCAAAGTCAATAAAGTTTACCTTTTGTTTTCAAATGCATAAATATCTCATTTATAAAATTTGGTTTATTATATATAATAAATGCAGAAAAACGCAAAAAGAATTCTTATGTTGGGACATATTTTAGTGTAAGGTGCTATACATTATTTTCTAGAAGAGTAGACAACCAAATGATAACTGAACAAACATTTCTTGCAAACAAACACAGTTGAAACTAAAAACTAACTGAAAAAACAAAAACATAAACTTACCATGATTCAAGCACATGCACTACCTCCCTGTATGAAAATAGCTAAACATTTCTATCTAGAAAATACACCAGACAATTAGAGCGTTAGTATACTGTGTCACCAGACAAGTTTAATATTAACTGTTTGCGAAGGAAACACAAGTAATGTTATGAATACATCCAAGCTGTCAGGCTTAGCTTAAAACATGACAGAAATAGCAGCTTACTCAGAAAAATTGCCCAAATGATGAATCAGTTATGTCATTGTTTTTGTATAAATTCCTACACTTGTCGCGCTTGTTTGAATACCAAGCATCTGAGCAAACGTCATTTCTGACTTTTAAAACATTGTTCAGTTTATTCCTTACCAAGTTAGTCAGTGTTCAATCATAGCGACTATCATTAGAAGTTGACTCAAGCTCTAGAATGAGAGCAACAATGACCTAGAGGGTGAGATTCTACGGGAACATGTGGCTCATTAAAGTCATAATTACCGATATGAATGACGTAAAACGATTTTCCCAGCAAGCCAAATGTTCATCACCAGTGTAACACGGAATATTCAATAGTGCGTAGGAGTGAGATTGGATGCATCTCCTCGTGGTGGTTACGTTCACACTGATTTTGGACTATTTTGGTTAATCATGATTTGCTTGTCAAAATGAATATTAACCAAAAAGATATGTTTTATTTCACATTGACTTCAAAGTTAAATGAGAAAACAATATGAACATGCTAATCCAGTAAAGTTGAATCAATAAATTCTTATTGAGCAAGTATTTTTTCAACAATTATTAAAACATTTTACAAATATAAATCTATGAATTAAAAAGGTTCCTTTTAATAGATCTATCTGTTCTACTTTCACTCTGTTTTTGTGTGTGTGTTTTCTTATAGCAAAGTCACATTAGGCTATCTGCTGAGTTCACCGAGGGGAATCGAACCTTTGATCTTAGCGTTGTATTCAATCTGAACAAACAAGTATATAATTATCTGATTCTTTGTTATCTCTGGAGAATGTATAATACGAAAATCAGTTTAAAAGGTCTCAAAGCTGGTTAAACAATAAAATATAAAAACTAGAATATGACTACAAAAAGTAAGATTAAAATGAAATAATTATAATACTTGAATCTTTATTATAAATGTTTGTTTTTAAATTAGCGATGGATTGTATATTTGACTTTACTTGTAAGCTGGGTTTCAAAGATAGATATTGAATTGTTCAGCAGTGATAGACCAGAGAGAATGCAGCTAATCAACACCTTTCATCATCAACTGTTAGGCTACCGGTTCGGCATGGCCAGGTGGTTTAGGCACTTGACTCGTAATCCGAGGGTTGCGGGTTCGAATCCCCGTCGCATCAAACATGCTACCCTTTCAGCTTTAGGGGTGTTATAATGTTACAGTAAATCCCACTATTTGTTGAGTAGTCCAAGATTTGGCGGTGGGTGGTGATGACTAGCTGCCTTCTCTCTAGTCTTACACTGCAAAATTAGAGGCAACCATCACAGCCCTCCTGTAGCTTTGCGTGAAATTCTAACCAAACTTAGGTTACTCTTTTACCAAACCACAGTGGGATTGACCATCAAATTATAATGTTTCCATGTCTGAAAGGACGAGCATGTTTGATGAAACGGGGATTCAAACTTGTAGTTTGCGAGTAGAGTGTCCTAACCACTAGGCCATGCCAGACCTTACTTGCAAAAAAAAGTTGAAAATGTAAATATACGTCATTCAAATGTCGCGTTCCAAAGGTTCGTTGAAATTACTTCTCGTGTAAAAAACTTGAAAAGATGATTTAAAGTTGTATAAATATATATATGAGGGAAATAAAGTGAGGAGGACGTATGTAGTATATTTATGCCACGTATTTTGGAAAATAACAAAAGAAAACTTGATAGATTGTGCATACGTTTTTACAATAATGTAACTTGTCTATTTGTCCTGCTCCCGAAGGCAAAGCTGGAGATCTATGGAATTACAACTCTAAAATCCAAAGCTCGATTCCTCCACTATCGATGGATGCAGTAAATCGCCCAGTGTCGTTCTGGTTTTAGACAAACAAACTGTTCGTCAGGATTTAGTTTATCTGAGCTAATGTTTTGTTATAGTCAATTCTACATAGTTTAAGGTATAGTCATTCAATCGATTAAAAAATGTCTTTGAAAGTGTAGAAATTGAAAATGTTGTTTGAAAAGAACTTTTTTAAACAGCTCTTATGATAGTTAATTAAATAAACCTTAGTTTAGAGCAATTGCTAGTAGCATAGCGAGAGTTCCACCAAATGAAGAATAATTAAATATACAAAGAAATATATAAACGTGATAGCAGGGATGTTACAATTATTTAAAAATGAAGCAACTTTTCGTATCCTAAGATAACCTTCTGTTAATTCTGAATTAACATGACTTCTGTCCAGGATACGAGTACTCCAGTTAGCTCACAATATTTTAAAACACAAAAGTTTCATTAAAGGACTTAAATTATAAAAAAAATAAATATTTGCTTATTGACTTTCAACAAGAACAAAACTTATATAAATGATTTTAACAGTAACAACAAAAACAATAACAAAAACAACAACAAACTCTTACTTACAGGAGTTCAACAATAACAACAAACCCAAAGTAAAAGAATTTCAACAATTATAACAAATGCTTTATAAAAGTTTTAATAATAACAATATTTATTTATAGGATTTCAACAATAACAACAAAACTGATTCACAGGATATAAATCAAACTTGTTAAAACAGCAATTAGATGTTTCATTCAGATCGGTCATTTGAGTTTTAAAAAGTGTTATCAGAGTAATATTAGAGAAATAGTACAAATTATTTGTCTTGTCTTTGTTATCAGATATTTAAATATCATAAATTGGCAAAATCTTTCGTTTATATTCACATGAAATATTATTAGAGCCAAGCAAGACACAGTTTTATTTATATTGACACGTATCATTTATGTTACGCATATGTATTATGATTTTAAATAACCGAAAATCTGAATTTCGAAGATAACTGAATTTCGATATGTATCAAATTTATCATATTTTCCAACAACACTGACACACACAATTTTATTTTTTAACACAAACATATCTTAATATACAAATAAAAATTCAATTTATAATAACAGTTGTAACAAATACTTATTACAAATAATGGCTTATGAACAAGAGTTTTACAAACATACAAATTATAGTTTGTTTGTTTGTTTTGGAATTTCGCACAAAGCTACTCGAAGGCTATCTGTGCTAGCCGTCCCTAATTTTGCAGTGTAAGACTAGAGGAAAGGCAGCTAGTCATCACCACCCACCGCCAACTCTAGGGCTACTCTTTTACCAACGAATAGTAGGATTGACCGTCACATTATACGCCCCCACGGCTGGGAGGGCAAGCATGTTTAGCGCGACACAAATTATAGTAAGTTTTCTATCTGATCTACAACCGAATATTTTATCGACGGTTCAGGTACGCGACGAGTGATTTAATTCTGAATTTTATATTGTTGTACCTCGCTTAAGCTTGCTAGTTATCTATTCTCGACAGGTCTCACACCACCTACAAATTGACTTTTTACCGATGAATATATCTAATGTCCTCGTAGAAATACTAACGTCTGAAGTTAATTCACTGAATTTATGTTTGTAATCTATAATCGTTCCTGGTCAGATTCTGTAGTTTTCCGATAAAAAATGTTAATCATAATCATAGCTTCCGAGACTTATAGTATACCAACAATATTCTGTTTTTGTCTCTAGGCATCTTGTGATGACTTGCTTTTATCCTCATTCGGTGAGATTCTCAAAAGTTCAACAATATTCAAAGATATGCTAGTACTTTCATAAAACATAAATTTTTGATACTTACTCTCGAGTATCTTCTACATATTTAGAGAACAGACGAGACTTGCGCAATAGACGTTTAACATTATACGTTACACGAATTAAACTGAAACAAACGTAAATATTAAAATAAATGTGCAACAATAAATCCCTTACAATATTCTGAATATGTTCTCTGCGTTATTGAGTCTTTGTCTATTCTTGTGCACAATGGACACTGAAACCCGAATTTTAGTGTCGTAAGCCCGCAGATTTACCACTCAGTTGCTGGACGGTTGTATTGTTATTTTTTTTTTTAGTGCGAAGCTATGAAATGGGCTATCTTCGCTCTGTCCACCGTAGGATTTAAAACTATAGATTTTAACATCGTAAGTATAAACGCATCGCTTATCTAGAAAGACCCATTACTGAGTTAATAATAAAAATAGCAGCAACAAGATAAAATTTCATTCCACTTCACACAACAGATTCAAGGAAAGAAAGAAATTAACAGTAATAAGTATTTAGTTTGTAAAAACGATATGAAGAATCAAAATCGAAGATGTCATCATATCAATTTGTATTATCAAAAAACAATAAAATATTTTCATTAGTAATTTTTAATGGCCTATATAAGTTAACATATTTTTTAGTCAAGACACAACTATTAAGATATGATTGCGGCAATGTATTATATCTAATGGGTTAGAAATAAAAAGGTCTTAAAATCAGCATACATGGTCACGCAGCACAAAGAAAAGCGTTTACACTTTTACTTGTTCTATAGAAAAATTAAATAAACCAAAGATGTTATCTTATACTCAATAAAAAACACAAGTGACATTTACAATATCTTAACCCACAGGTAAGAAGCAACAATAAGGCCCGGCGTGGCCAAGCGCGTAAGGCGTGCGACTGGTAATCCGAGGGTCGCGAGTTCGCGCTAAACATGCTCGCCCTCCCAGCCGTGGGGGCGTATAATGTATCGGTCAATCCCACTATTCGTTAGTAAAAGAGTAGCCCAAGAGTTGGCGGTGGGTGATGATGACTAGCTGCCTTCCTTCCAGTCTTACACTGCTAAATTAGGGACGGCTAGCACAGATAGCCCTTGAGTAGCTTTGTGCGAAATTTCAAAACAAACAAAGCAACAATAAAGAGATGCAGAAACCTAAATCACAGATAAGAAGTCAAAATAAAACGTTGTTGTTGTTTTGAATTAAGCACAAAGCTACACAATGGGCTATCTGTGCTATGCCCACCACGGGTATCGAAACCCGGATTTTAGCGTGTAAGTCCGCAGACATACCGCTAAGCCACTGGGGGGCCAAAATAAAACGATACGGAAAGTTAACTCACAGGTAAGAAGCAACAATAAAGATTTAGGCAAACTTTTGTTATATAATAAAAAAAGAAAGGATGTTTGTAGAATCTTAATTTATAAACAACAAGCAACAACTTAATTGTTTAAACCTTTTTCCTCTATCAATTAATAAAAAATAATATAAGTTTACAGAAAATTTATCTGTAGGAAAGGGCAATAATAACAAATTATATTTACAAAACATATTTACATACGGAACAAATTGAAGAAATATTTACAGAAACAGACCCGAAGTAATTTTTTACGGATAGGTTTTTTTCTTACAGAAAAATTTTCTAAGAAACTTTCCCCAAATGAATATAGTAAATAACAAACAATTAGTTACGAATTCATAGTAACTTATTTTATGTTTGTTTACTTGTTTTTCAACATAAACGCAAACAACATTCGCTTTCGATTGAATTAATATTTAGAAAACGAGTGAGTTTCTCATAGGAACAGTTGGCACTATCTGATTGAACTCCCTCATCATCCGAGCCTGGCATGGCCGAGCGCGTTAAGGCGTGCACTCGTAATCCGAGGGTCGCGGGTTCGCGCTAAACATGCTCGCCCTCCCAGCCGTGGGGGTGTATAATGTGACGATCAATCCCACTATTCATTGGTAAAAGAGTAGCCCGAGAGTTGGCGGTGGGTGGTAATGACTAGCTGCCTTCCCTCTAGTCTTACACTGCAAAATTAGGGACGGCTAGCACAGATACTCCTCGAGTAGCTTTGTGCGAATTTCCAAAACAAACAAACCCTCATCATCCGAGCTGTGTGGACAACGTTGTCAGTCATAACAACAGAGTCATCAGGATTAACCTCAGTGCATAACTCCATGGAATCTCATCTCGATATTACATACTTGTCGTACTAGGGCACATGGAGGCTGGTTTTGTAATTGAAGCTGATTTCACCCTAAATATTGATGGATTTTTTGTTTGTTTGTTTAGAATTAAGCTCAAAGCTACAAAATGCTCTTCCCACCAGGGATATCGAAACCCGGGTTCTGGCAGTGTAAATCCAGAGACATACCGCTATTACACTGGGGGGGGTATCTTGATTGATATAGCGTTTAAAACTTCCAAAGTTGTCTTCAAATATGGTGATCTGTGAAGTTAAGACAATTTCTGAACGCATTTATGTATACATAAAGCCTGGTGGTTTTGAGCCTGATCGTGCCTTTTTTTAAATATAAATCTGTATTAATAGGACCCTAGCGTTGGCTTTCTGTAACAACAAACTAACCTCCAAAAGCATTTTGAAGATTACGACAGAGCTTATTTGCTATATGGAAAGAGTCTTGATGCATCTGTGTGGACAGGAAACGTTCTTGTTATACGTGTGTTTTTCTTCTCAGCCATATCCATGTTATCTCTTTATGTTACCGAAGATTTTTATGTCACATTCAAAAATATAAAAGAAAAACTTCATGTAGCAGCAACATGGTATTATGTCTATCTAGCTTGAAGCAGATAAAGGTCACATTACGATTCTTCCAAACCTAAATATCGTTTGTTTATGTGACACATAATTATGCAAAGTGCAACTGTCGAAAAGTGAAAAGTAAGAACAAGGCAAAAAATAACATATGCATAGGAGAAAATGTCATTTCATAAAAACTCTTTTTCGAAAAGTTTGTAATTCACGAGTGATAACAACTCATAAATGACAAGCAGTGAAAAGGACTCAATGAATATTTGGAAGTAAGACCTACTGTCCACTAAACTGTATATCATATATGGATTTGAAAAACATAATCGATATTAGGTGGCAGATGGCAATGAGAATAAAAGGATCCTTAGCAAACTATTGGTAGTGTATTTATGTCAACGTATTATGTATTCAGGATATTTATGTCAACTTATTCTGTGTTCAGTGTATTTATGTTAACTTGTTCTTTATACAGTGTATTTATATCAACAATAAACATAAATTTTGTTGAATCCATGCCAGTTTGTTTTTTTTGACAAAGATGCACTCGAAACGGGGTTGAGAATTTCCAAGACGACGATATCCTTTTACTTAATGACTTTATATTGTTGTTGTTGTTTTGAATTAAGCACAGAGCTACACAATGGGCTATCTGTGCTCTGCCCACCACGGGTATCGAAACCCGGATTTTAGCGTGTAAGTCCGCAGACATACCGCTGAGCCACTGGGGGGCAATGACTTTATAAACCAAAAGGATGTGGATCAACTCGATCACAAGAACCACCAAGAAAGAAATGTGCAACAAATCGTACTCAAGCCATGGTAAGCAAATTCGACATTTTGTAACAGGTAAGATTCCATGCACAAAGAGATGAGTGGCAAATAACCCTAGTGAAGATAACCCTTGCGTGGTTTTGCGTGAAATTGAAAAAAAACACCAAAAAAACAACATATCTTCTGCGGGGGGGATACAGAAAGTTCGTTTGTTTATTTTGGATATTCGCTTAAAGCTATAGAAGACCTATCTGTGTTTGTGGCCGGTACTTTTGAAATGCTAGACTAAATGGAATGCAGATAGTCAACTACAACTACTCCTGGGCTACTCTAAACACTTTGACTGTTATCGTTAAAACACACCCAGATTTGTTTTTGCGATAACGAGAGGCAACTCATGAGCCTTTGGATTCACAGTTCGACATACCTTCTTATGGCCACGCCCAGCCAGTTTTCAAGAGAAACATACGCAATGTAGAAATTAAACCAACTTTTATTATTCTAAATTCTTAATATATCTGGAAAATAGATCTAATAGTTTAATAACTACAACCATAGATTAAATTTCCAAGTGCTTCCCGTCACGGTCTAGCTGTGAGGATTATTTGTAGAGAAATAAACATTCTGTGTGGAACTCGACTGTGAGAATAACAAGTTAAACTATTTATTACCCGTTATTACTTTAATACCAGTTTTCTTAACACTCATTTGTTTCGCCAGTATAAACTCTTAATTATTTATTTTGAAATTTACTATACTTCTCTTTCCGGTTCTCTGATTATCGATACAGAAGTTTGTGAGGTGTTGACGGCAAGTTTATTTTTATTTTCAAATGAACCCATAGGACGTAAAGTCAACATCAAAAAGGTTTTACCTGGCAGTTTGCCAGATAACGCGTGTCAAGGCTTGTGGCGCCACAGTTACAGCTCGATTTTATATTTTTTTTCTGTTTGTTGGTTCATCTTGGTTGTCACCTATTGAAGGCTATTTGCCGTGTGTTTCTTATTAACTTTGCCTACAGGTGTTTCTGCGGTGTCATTTTAAGTGGAAATAAATAATGTTTACCCAAACGTAAGATGAAGTTAAAACCAACATAAAACTAACAATGTCAAAAACGAATAGAAATCCTACGTTATGACTAAAAGTTATATAAAAAAAACAAAAGAAAGTTCGGAATGTTAATAAAAATAAGTGAAATGTTAGTAAAAATGCTAGCTAGTACATTAATAACATAAGGAACGGAAAAATAAAGTTACATTGTTGCAGTTGTGACTTAACGCCAAGGCAACCGAGTAACTACAGACACCTATCGGCATTTTAAAGAAATTTTTGATGACGAAAAATCTACTTGAAGTAAAAATGTATCTCAGAACGGCTGGTATGGGTATTAACACTTTTACCAATAAAGCAGAGAACAAAGTGGCCTAGGAAGGTCGAAATATTGCTCTCTGCTTTATTAGTAAAAGTGTTAATACCAAATCAGCCGTTTTGAGATACATTTTAAAGAAACGTTTTTCCTCTAATCATGATTAAGTTGCTCCACTTTGGCAAACCCAATTTTTATTAAAATATTAGGGTTTGTGCATATAACTTTTCAATTTAATTACATAGTGTCATTATAACTGTTGAATATTATAAGCTCGTGTTTCTTACACAATCAAAAATCACACCTAGTGTTTTCTAAATGTACATCTCCACAGGCGATGTAAATGTAAAGGACAGTGTAGTTTACATTATTTTATTTATTACACAGGCTACGGTCTTCAAATTATTATCACCGTGTTTTTTAGCAATAATATTTATTTCATATTAAAAACCTAAACAAGTTTTTGTTGCTATTGTTTTGTAGCCTGTTTGCTTTTACCCATTTCAAAGAAATTTTTTAACTTATTTCATTGGCTTAATTAATATCATGTCCTTATTTTCTTTCTCGGTGAGGTGAAGCATTGACTGCAGGAAATTCTTTTCCAGCTAATTTACCTAAACCTTGAACACGGATTTCCTTACTGCTTCTTAATTTTCACGTTTCACATTGTGGTAACAATTTACTGTTCGGATTCAAACCACAATAATGAAGTTACAAAAGTATTATGAACATTACGAAGTCTTATTTGTTTTTGTAACATCTGTATCATATAAATACCATACTACAGCGTGTTCCACAGGAGAGTAAATAATCCTTTGGAGGCGCGAGCGACTAGTAGAGCCAATAATACAATGATGCAAAAATTAAATGTTTTAGTGTATTTTTTCGATAAAAATCGTAAGTAATTATTACAACACATGGAGCATCTTAATGCGTATCTACTCTATTCCTTTAAAAATGAAAGTTTCGCGCGCAAAAAAAACCATTTATTTAAAGGGGGTGTGGATAACAAAGGTTTAGGGAACACTGTCATACTATTTTATATTAAGGCTGTAAGGACACTCAAGAAAACGGAATGCTAGAGTTTACTAAAATAACACGGAAACAACAACGTAACACAAAAGCAATGCCGTGGATTAAGCACATGACTGGTTGGCCTGAAGACATGCGTGGCTCAAACCTTGAATAGATTAAGTTTTGTGAAAACGGTTGATAAATGTTTGAGTTGAAAATTGGTTGGTTGGTTTGGCGTTTCTAGCACCTAGGCTATCTGCACCTTGAGCTGAGGAAGTTTGATTTTTAAAACTTAATCAAACTTGCATACCTGTAATAAACGGAGTTTTATTACGTATATTTCCTTAACACATAGTCTTCAGAAGTTTAGAAAACCAAAACAATTAAATGTTTCCTGGTATTTCATTGTATATATATATATATATATATATATTGTTTTTTCTCCTGCGACGTCTTTACTTTGGCTGTTTATCTTGGGAAAGATTTATTTTATTTTTCTATGTAGCAATAGTTACATAACATTAACCACGTAATCTAAGTACTATTCGAAAGTTTTCACTTTACAAGTTTTTATTTCTCCCTTGGATCTTTATATAATAATGCTAATCTCTTTTACTCTAAACTAAAAATATTTTTAACGATCTAAGTTTGGCCGGAAAATAGAGGTAAACTCTTTATCACGTATTAAATCATAACAATTGAGTTATTATATCCAGAACTGATCTTGAAATTTCTTCTGAAATTGCAAAAACGACAAGGTTTTGTTTATATTGGTTGTATTAAGCACAAAACAACAAAATGTTCTTCCCACCAAGGTTATTGAAACCCAATATTTAGCACTCTAATCTAGCAGACTTATCCGTAAGCCACCAGGGAACAAATTTGGCTACAAAATGTTAAAAGTCCACTATAAAAGCAAACTAGTTAAATACTTAATATGTGTCGTGGTATAATATCGTGTCCAGTACTTTGATGACCTGGTTTTAATGTCAAGAGTAGATCTGTGAAATTAAAAATACATTCAAGTCGAATTTTCGTTATTATATTTACTGTGAATGATTTGTTGAACAAGGTCACAAACACGAAATTACCTGAAATATACGGTGTTTCGGAACGTTTGTGTGATTCATTTTTCATTACAAACTACCTAATTAAAAAAACAACAACTATTTCTAAAAACATAATAAGTTTATCTTAAAAGTTTCCCTACAAGCTGAATGCATTGATATTGAGCCAAATTAGAACTTCTAACTTACAGTTATAGTCCGGTACAGGCTCGGCATAGCCAGGTCGTTAAGACACTCGACTCGTAATCTGAAGGTCGCGGGTTCGAATTTCCGTCGCACCAAAAATACTCGCCCTTTCATTCGTGAAGACGTTATACCGTGACGGTAAATCCCACTATTTGTTCGAAAAAAAGTAGCCCAAGAGTTGGCGGTGGGTGGTCATAACTAGCTGCCTTCCCTCTAGTCTTACACTGCAAAAATTAGGGATGGCTAACGCAGATAACCTTCGTGTAGCTTTGCGTGAAATTCAAAGCACCCAATATTCTGGTATAGTAACCAATATTTCTCAGCCATTAAAGTAAGGGAATAATAATATAGTTACACGTTCACTAATTTCAAAGATACTTGACATTTCCTTCTGATTAAATACATCATAAGGCGATTTTGGTATCATCTTTGGTTTCACCATTTGCGATGATTTGTGAATGATGAAAACAACCGTTCAGGAAGAAAAAAAATTGAAAGCTTGAATTTCATACAATGTCCAAACAACAAACACGTTTAACAAAAAGGGAAAAATGTTCTAACTCGATCGAAATACAAACCACTAAAAAGAAAGAGCTGAATCCGTTAGACATGCCAAAAATATATAGATCAGTTGAAAACACTTCGCAGATAGAATAAACCCATATATCTGATAATTGAGGAATAACATAAACTGAAGGAAACCTCCTCATATTAATTTTATGCCCTCCACTGGCACAGCGGTATGTATGCGGACATAAATCGGGTTTCGATACGCGTGGTAGGCAGAGCACAGAAAGTGCTTTGTATAAGTTTGTGCTTAATTACAAACAAACAAAAATTTTGTTTTTAACTATTACATAACTGCTTTGTCTTTACGTTACTAAACATAAAATGGAATATTAATTCCTAATAGAAGAAAGCTATGAGTATATTCGTACAATCAATTTAAAAACATTTTATGCTGTTTCTAGTTAAATTCAACAATGTTTGTATGATGTCATTAACGCCAACAGCTAATCAGTATTGATATGTCAACAATATATCCATTCAACTATATTTAAATAGTGCTACTAGTTATATCATCCCAACACTATTTGTTTGTTTTTCTTATGGCAAAGCCACATCGGGCTATCTGCGGAGCCCACCGAGTGGAATCGAACAGCTGATTTTAGCGTTGTAACTCCGGAGACTTACCGCTGTACTAGCGGGAGGCAACACTATTTGTACTTTATTATAAGCTATACCGTTTCAGAAACACTCACAAATGTTTTTGTGTGTATGTGTGATGCCTTCGTGTAGCTTAGCGCGAAATTCGAACCAAACCATCAACAACTGGTGGAATATCGCTACTGTAGGCATGCTATCGGTAACTGTCATGTTTTCCTTTCTCTTTTATCTATAAAGTAACTTATTGAGTTGACAATAAAATATACGACGCGTTTGATGTGTGTGTGTTTTCTTAGAGCAAAGTCACATCGGGCTATCTGCTGCGTCCACCGAGGAACATCTAACCCCTGATGTTAAGGTTGTACCTCCGTAGCCTTACTAGTGTACCAACGGAGGACTCTCACACATGGTACTACACACACACACGCACACACATGTGTATACTTATATTACAATATAAGTGTATATACAAATTAATTTATAATACCAAAATAAGCTTTTTTATTCAACTGGACATTTATTGTACCTCATTACAGTTTCTTCATGAACGTTTTACTTAAATCCAACCCGTAATATTTTACTGAAAAAAACATGTTGAGTGTCCAGTGAATAAATAAAAGAAACTGGTGTTTATAGATTCGTTTACTTCTAGAATTAATATGATTTTGATACTCAAGTATGTATTTAAATGTATTTGCATATTACCAGCTTTGTTGACTCAATAATATTTAAATATTGTAACTACTGTATTGTTACAAGAATACTTCTATCATGTTATTAGCTTAACGAACTCAATGTTTTTACGTCGTTATCGGCTGTATTATCTCAACAATGTATGTAAATAACTATTACCAGAACATCAATATTAATAATGTTTAAGCGTGTTAAGGCGTGCGACTCGTAATCTGAGGGTCGCGGGATCACATCTCCGTCGCGCTAAACATACTCGCCCATTCAGTCGTGGGGGAGTTATAATGTGACGGTCAATCCCACTATTCGTTGGTAAAAGAGTAGCCCAAGAGTTAGTTAGCGGTGGGTGGTGATGACTAGCTGCCTTCCCTCTAGTCTTACACTGCTAAATGAGGGACGGCTAGCACAGATAGCCCTCGAGTAGCTTCGTGTGAAATTCAAAAACAAAGAAACAAACAGAAACGTAGATAGTGGCTGTATCTTCAAACAAAAGTATAAAACGAAGATTTGTTTGTTTGTTGCATTTCCTAGAAAGATATGTGAAGGCTATCTGCTTTAGCCATCCCTAATTTACAAGTGATAGACTAGAAGAAAGGTTAATGCAAATAAAAGTGGGATTGATGGTAAGTTTATGACGAACTCACGGCTGAAAGGACGAGCATGTTCGGTGATGGAATTCGGTGATCCGCAGATTGCGAGTGTCTAGCACTAGCCACCGAAAACAACTGTATATCTAAATAAAATGACCGCAACATATACAGTAGTCATAGGTTGAAACAGAAAAAAGTTGAAAATCTATTCTCGACAGCGTAAAAGTTTTGTTTTAGAGATATAGCTTGACTGACGGTTAATTTTAGGCTACAGAAGCTAACTAGAACACTTCTATAAAATGTTATTTTGTTGGTTAGTGTTTGTTATGATACGTTTTTATTACAAAAAAAAAATGATGTTCATTTCGAGCATATGAACGTCCAGCAAACATTTAGGCAAAGACGTGTTTTCTATTTAAACCGATTGTACAATTTAAAGTTTGAATGCGGTAATTATTGAATGGTGAAAAGATAGTTTAATAAAATCTATGGTGGGTGTTGGATAATTATCTCCATGTTCTTAAGATACTCAAGAGTCATCATTATTGTAACGTGGGAGAATATATTGCATCATTGTCTGTTTCATAAACCAGCTAAACGAGTAGGCGGGAGAAGGTTAAACAGAAACTTAGGCGCAAAATGCAACGTTACTACCTGACTCGCACGAGGCCTTTCGTCAGTTGTGCGGTTATGATTAGCTCGTGCGACTCAGAATTTTAAAAACATTTACACATCAGGGACAGAAGTGGGTGTTTTGTGGGAAACAATAATTTTATATATGACAGCACTCTTCACCCACGTTTTTAACAAATGAAAATGTCAAGGAATCAAAGAGGGAAAATACTTTTAATTCGTTAGTTGGGTTGTGTAAATATAAATTTTGAAAACAATGGAGTAAAACAGTTCAAACAAGATGTTTACGTGGTCGGTGGATATTACGGGTCTGTTAATCCACATGTTTCAAAGATGAAGAGAAGTGAACGTTGGATAACTTTATCTCTTGCTAGTTGCGACATTGGTAATGTACTTTTCACTACCACAAAGAAGGTCACGGTACAAATTGTTTTTATCAAGGATACGGAAAACTTTGAGATAAGAAAATCTTAAATGTGGATTCAAACTTAAACGGCCAGGTGGAGAGGGCGCTCGACTCCTCACTTGAGGGTTGTGGGTTCTAATCCTCCTTACACCAAACATACTCATCCTTTCAGCTGTAATAGCGTTATAATTTAATGGTCAATCGTGGTATTCGTTGGTAAAAGAATAGTCAAAGAGTTGGCAATAGATGGTGATGACTAGTTGTCTTTCCTCTAGTCTTACACATGTGGTTATGCGTGAAATTAAAATCAAACTTAAATATGTTGCAACCGTTACACTAATTAGATATAATGCTTTTCTTTCACTTTGCAAACTTTGTTCTATATCTGTAGTATTCCTATACACCTTAGAAATCCCACATTTACAAAAAAAAAAAAAAATATCATTTAAAGTCACGATCGTTTCTAATTAATCATGACGTACATATTTCTTATGTACATTTTTGGCAAGTCGCCATCTATGGGAAATAACAGGTTAACACAGTCAAAGGTAGGAGCGAAAACAATGGTATCAAGTTGAAAATTCAATGAAAGGAAATAGGTGCCATTATAAGTGGCCGTGACTTTATAAACAACGGTAATGTGACGTAATCCTTTTGTATTTTACTGCAGTTAAACAAAAAGAAAGTTTGTTATAGATGAAAGTTGGCCAACATGATATCAGAAACACAAGATTGTAAGTTATAGCGAAAATGAGCTTTTTAGTAATGTATAACCATAACAACTGTTGGTACGAAATTGATCAAATTAATTATGAGGCTTGGAAGAAATCATCACAGCTACACAGATAACATAAGCTTAGGAGAGAAACAAAAGAGTTTCTCTTCTAAGACAGAGAGAGTTTCTGAAATTATAAGTGATATAACTAACAAATGTTAGGAGTTGTTTTTTTTGTTTTGAATTTCGCGCAAAGCGACATGAGGGCTACCTCTGCTAGCCGCCTCAAATTTAGCAGCGTAAGTCTAGAGGGAAGGCAACTAGTCATCACCACCCACCGTCAACTCTTGGGCTACTCTTTTTTTACCAACGAATAGTGGGATTGACCGTCACAATTATAACACACCATGGCTGAAAGGGCGAGCATGTTTGGTGTGACGGGGTTCAAACCCGCGACCCTCATATTACGAGTCAGTGTTAAAACTAACTTTCTTTAAAGCACGGCTTTAAACTGTTTTAAAAATGTTAAATCTTTGATAATTCTCACAGGTGTAAAGTGCTGAGAATGACACAACTTCACTGTGTAAAGAAACACTCGTCTACAAAGTCGTACATTTCGCAATTGGTGCTGTTTATACTTGACTTCTGTTTTCTACTTTTAACATAAAAACAAGATGACTGACTCCGAGAAGTTACTAAATCTGTATACAAAGTTGTCGCAGATTTTAGCCGGGCATGGACAGGAAGTTACGTGCCCAGTCTGTGACTCCAAGATTCATGGTTCGTATTCTGTCGATGTCAAAGTTACGCTTCGTTCTTTGGGTCCGCGGGTGTGTTATGAAAGTGGCGGCTATATCACACTATCTGGTCAGATAAGAGTTACTAATTAATTAAGAATTAGCTGTACATATTGTTTACTACCTGCCTTCCTCTAGTTTACTATTTTATCGGTCACGCACAAATAATTTATAGCTTTAGGAAAACATTCTGGTACAAATCCAACGAACTAGTAACAAAAAGAAATGAGTGTAAAGTCAGTTACTAAATGGTCCTTGCATGTTCTACTGATTGATAACGGAAATACGACTTTAATTACTTAGAGGTTAAAGACCATGGGTGTAAATGTGTATTTATTCAAAACAAGTTGTGTATTAAAAACCCTACCTGGTTCATTACTAAATAATGATCTATAAGATTATATATTCAGAAGTGGATAAAAACAATTTCCAGCCAGATAAAGAACTCTGATAAAAACGACCAGTTAAAAGGTAAGACACATTTTCATCACATTTTTGTTTTAACTTTCTTTCATGTTTAGTGACATATTTAATGTTAACTATTGTTAAAAACGTAAACAATTTCCATCTTACATATATATTCAACTTTTGTGTTTGTAATGATTCAGACTTTTTTAAAGCAAAAAATTACTGTTATTAATGGCGTGTTTGACAAATTAAGCAATTCCATTTAACTATAGTACATTGTGATAAGACTTGTTATAGTATTAATTCAATGTGTAAACATTACAAAGGCCCATTTCTACATGCAGTTTACTATATGTTTTTGATTTAATGGTTATAAATACATAAGTGTCAAAACATTTTAAATCGAAAAATCAGAAAGTAAGAATGAGAGCATCGAAAAGTAAGGAAACATGGCAGGAATGAGCAGGATAACATTACAACAGCTGGTGGCTTTTAACTATACCCGGCCTATTCTTATTATAAGAATCACTGTACTTGTGATAATAGATGCAATGCTGTTAAGAGTGGCTGTCTTTATATTTTACATGTGTTTACACAAAACTTTAGGCACAAAGCCATTTGACTCAGCAAGTAATTACTTTTAACGACACGAAGCTTATTTAAAGCATTGTTTTATTTGAAAAAACAAAACAACTTTTGTCTACTGACACAATGTTATACGTGC
Organism: Carcinoscorpius rotundicauda; assembly: GCA_011833715.1. NCBI lineage: Eukaryota > Metazoa > Arthropoda > Merostomata > Xiphosura > Limulidae > Carcinoscorpius > Carcinoscorpius rotundicauda. The sequence continues at coordinate 49,443,858 of CM022399.1, read as the reverse complement.
TTGGCGGGGGTTGTGTCTTATTCTAGTCTAATATTTGCCCATTGTTAAGCATTAGAAAACCAACATACAAAATAATAGAAACTAAGAATTTAAAATATAAAAACAGGGACCGCACAAATTAAACAAATAAGGCTGGATGTCTGCTGGCGGGAGTTTGCTCAAGCTACAAATCCCTCTTATTACTTTGCTGTAAAATTATTATATGTCATGTGGGATCGCACAGGAATTTGGCAATAAACTGAGAGAGTATTTCAAACTTAATTTTATCTCCTTAATTGCCCTCTAGTGGCTCAGCGGTATGTCTTACAACGGTAAAAACCGGATTTCGATACCCTTGGTGGGCAGAGCACAGATTGCCCATTGTGTAGCTTTGTGCTTTATTCAAAACAACAAAATATCCTTAATTTTGTCGTGCTACGGAAATTTATAAGTCCGTCACTTTCCGGCCCCCTCAGCGGCGTGTCTGTTGACTTACAACACTAAAAACCGGGTTTCGATACCCGTGATGGGCAGAGCACAGATAGCCCATTGTGTAGCTTAGTGCTTAATTCAAAACAATAACAAACAACCGTCACTTTCATCATAATATTCGGCGTACAACACAAATAGCCCTCGTATAGCTTTGGGAAATTCAAAAACAAACAAATCTTATCGTGCAAGTTAGTTGGAACTACAACCGTGTGTTTTCTAGATCATTAATTAATTAGAAAGTGCCATGTGAAAAAAAAGTTCCTGATCTTGCTGTTGGCTATTATTACCTGAGTCGCTATTGTTCAGCGCTACTCGAGTTTATTTGTCCCTACGTGGGTTTCCGCGACTATTATTTCAGCAATATTTAACAGTGGACGTTTAGCATGGTATGTTTCTCTAGTCAGACGACGATGGTAATTACTTCTACTGTCTCTTATGCTTAACTGAGATTGTGAGTGTGTATTTCATATTTATTATTGGTGCATATAGCACTATTACATATAGTTATTCCTATTTTTAAATGGTTGGTGTTGTCGATAATTAGCGACTTATGCTAAATGTGTCAACATTGATAAAATATTTGTCACCTTATTCTACCAAACACTGGTACGCAACAGGTTGTTTAAGAACATGTATATACGTATCAGTTACACTTAAAATAAGCATCTTACTGAACCTGTTTACATTGCATTAATCTTTGTTTTATTATCTTAGAAGAAACGTTATTATTCCGTTCTAATGACATTGTTTTGTTGCTGCTCGTATTTCGTTACAGAACACTGTGACAATAGTGGAAGCTAGTCATTAAATATGTAGCGACACAATATTTTTCTTCAAAAAGTTTGTGTGTGTGTAAACAATTCTAAATTTTCTTTATTATAGTTGCATACAGGTACATGTGTTTATTCTTTGTTGCCATTTTTTATTTGGTTTAAATAAGTTCAGTGTAGTTGCAGAGAGGAGAAAAACCAATGTAACAGTAAACTCTTGAAAAACATGTAACATTCTATACCTACAGTACTCATCAATAAAGTGGAGTCAAAGTAGAGATTTGTAGCTTGAGACACTAACATAGACACTATTTAAACTTTGTTTGTTTACTTGTTTTAGAGCCCTTGGCTGGAGGTTTGAAAGTATAATCTTTACATTTTGATTCAATGCGTTTTTATTCTTTTTTGACGATCCTCATTTCCCGTTTTAAAAATTAACAATTTTTACTAATCTTGTTTCTTAATTTTTTCATGTTCGCTTGTGGATAATAAATGTTTAGCAACATACATGTATTTGTGTTCAATTTAAAATTGCATATTCTTCAACAACTTTCCTATAAACATTAAAAACAGAAAACAATGCTCCCATTGGCTTAGCGGTAAGCCACACGGTTTAAAAAGTTATAATTCAGGATTAGATACCTCTGGTTGGTACAATAATATAGCTTTGCTCTTAACAACAAGCAAACAGTAAACATTAGTTTCCATGTGAGTTGAAATAAGTATTAATATATCAAATACATATCTACAGCTATCTTCACACAAAGATATAGTTTATTTAAATAAAGCAACACTTTCATGCATAATTATGAACTTAATAATTACTTACGAATGAGAAAGGTTTTATGTATTTAAAATATCTTATTGTGTGTTGTATAAGAATGCAACAGTGATTCTAGACATAAAAAAATAAAAGTAGAAATGCGTACACTTAGGATTGATTTCTAGTCACATCACCTCAATACACCCTTCAGAAAGCTTTCAACTATTTCTTATAATTTCACACTTCAAAAAGTTTTTAACTGTTCTCTATAATTTCATCTTTATGAATCATAAAGTGATGTTGCTTATAAAGCACGAGATGATAAGAAGAATAGCTTGCAGAAACGTATGAAAATGGCAAGTTAATTAAGCTGATTCCAACCATCCTTTTGCTTAATATATGATAGATATATTACAATTTATAAATTAAATTCTAGCAGAGTTTTAGTCCCCTGCTGGGATAATGGTAAGTCTTCATATTTACAACGCTAAAATGGGGGTTCGATTCCGTTCGGTAAACACAGCAGATAGCCCGATGTGGCTTTGCTATAATAAAACAAATACACACAGAGTTTTAGGCCGACGACAATGACCTTACAGTGCTAAATTATCCTTTGGCATATCTTGGCCTTGAGCTTTGGTTTAGTCTTCTACTGACTTGTTCTCGGACACATCATAGATTACTTCAGATTTAGGTTCATTGTTTACATTTTCTTGACAATGGATCAAACAGATACACTTAGACTTCTAAATTAAATAATTTTCAGAAAACTAAGTTTATTTTTATATCTGATATTGTGCGGGTCTATAATTTGAACAACATTAACTAAATAGTGGCCACAACGGATTTACTGTTATGCATTTATCTTAATATCTGCATTTTTCAATTGATGCATCTGACGTATATTGTTGGATGTGTATTGCACTTGTCCTCTGAATTTGAAAGAGATTCTCGATAGTAAGAATTAACAATATATGTTTTACGAAAACACTAGCGTACCTAATATTGTTGAACGTTCGAGAGTCTTGTATAATTGGTATAAAAGCCAGCCGGGACTGGCATGGCTAAGCGTGTGTTAATGCGTGTTAAGTAAAATGTTATCACCTTTAATATCTCAGTTAATTATGTTGTTAAGGTGTAGAAACTATTACCTGGAGAATCTAAATGAAACATGAATTTATTTCATAGGCAAATACCTTAAGATATTAGTGTAATGTTAATTCAGTGCACTTGTTGTATTCAATACTTTGATGTGGTTATTAGGGTGATATATAAGTTGTTCTACCATCTGCTGCTAAAGGGTAGATGCTCTTACTTACAACAACATCCAAAATAAAGCAGGCCATGAGTAAAGTGTGGACTTTGTAGGTTGACACCAACAACCATGAGTGACTACCCCTGGGTAATTTTGAACTTAAATCATTTCTGAATGAAGGTATTTGGTGTTATGTCACCAGTGAGTTTAATAAAAAATGTTCTTTAATCAGTGCAGGCTTTAAATTAAAATACCAATAAATATTTTCCAATTTTGTTATTTATATGTTTTATTTTATATTTATAGAACAATATTAAGCTATACTTTTGTTGCTAGGCAACATAACTAAAGCCATTGCAGGAAAGAACCATTACCAAAACACACTAGATTTTCTATGTTTTAAATGCTGTTATGTAAACAAAAGTACCCAGCTATGCTCAGGTTATCAGGTAGATATATTCTATGTGATAGAGGTAAAATAGCCATTGTCCCAAGGTACATGGGTCCCCATGTATGAAGTGTACAGGTTATGTATGACTAGTAGGATGGTATGGGTCCCAACTCATAATGAAGTGGCATGGCTCCTCAAAATGTGTCCAGTCCACCTCTGCTACTGTTATTGTGTATATTCTGAACCTACTTTAGTATAAAAGTTTATATGGTATGTATATCATTTGAACAATCAGTTCTTTCTTAATGTTTCTCTTTTTCAAATTAATAAGTTGTATGATAGAACATTAAAAATGTGCTACATATTTAACATCAAAGGTTCAAGTTTTATTTGATATTTAGTACACTTGTTGAAGATGTGCCTCATAAAATGCATTGGGGATGTAATTCTAGAAAGAACCAAAAAGAGTTTACAATATAATAATCAATTTTGGATGTAAATTCATCATTACTATCTCTGATGTTATTTAAAATTTTTGTCATCACTAGAGAAATAAAAGTTTATGGAAGTATTCAGATGTTTGGTAATAACTAATAACAATCAATATAACATACTTCTTTATAAACAGCTGCTATTTCATTTTCATAAACACAGGTTTGGGTAAGAACATCAGTCATACAGCCAACTGGTAAATATTCCATTATTACCTAAACAAACAAAGTTTAAAATTTCACTTAAATTTTATTTTTTAATAAAATTATACGTAATAATGAGACAAACCAATTTATTTTCCTCTTTTAAAAATATTATAAGTAATCATATATCTTATAAAAACAGAAAAGCTTTTCAAACAGTTGTTCATGAAGGTAACAACAGTTGTTTAACATTATTTAAATGTAAGATTTTTATTATCTAGAAAGATTTATGGTTCATAAAAATATCACAAACTCAATTTAAAGTGTTAAGAAAGTGTGAATTATCAAAGACCACTTTTCTACTTTTAGTTACTTCTTCAATTTATAACTTTTATATATTTCTACCTCAAAAGATGTTTTTCGTTTTTTTGAAGTACACTCTTTTTATACATTGGTAACTTATGCTGTAATCTGATTCTCAACAATTATAAAAGATTGCATTGGATTGTATTTTGTGTAAGAGACTTAAAATTTAACAATTTAATATTTATTGTATTACACACTAAACAATGTTTACAGTTTTCTACATAATGCTACATTTGAGAGTAATGTATAAGCTGCAAATAATTTAACAAAGTCAACCTTTCTTGAATACAATAATTTCAACAACCATGTATATAACACTGTGTGTGAAACATACAACGAAAATGAATCAAGCATAATAAAAACTAAGGAGTACTGGTTAGAGATAACATACTGGAAGAAGCTAAGAATAGAAATATATATAGTTATTTCAAAGTTATTTATATGTGGAATGAATTAAAAAAGTCATTGTGTCAGAACCAAATGTGGCAGCAACCTCCCACACTAAAACTGTCACGTATTACTTACAACTACAATTTAAACAAAGCAAACCTGTGAGAGTGATACATAAAAATATTCTTCAACTTGTAAAATTGCTTGAAATTGACCACTTAATTAAATAAAGACAATATGTTAGTGTACACTCTATAACAGGTACTATTAAAAATAAAACATTAACTAATATTTAACATTAACAACACTAACCCAAAGCTCATCACCAACAAGATAGCTATCCAAATAGTTGACGATGGTTTGGACGTTTATTTTTGTCCACTACTAAAAGTTCGGTGATGATAAACTCTTTTCTTGGATGCTGGTTTACATTGATCTCTTTAATTGTAACTTAAAACCCAGTAGCAGTTACTATGGCTGTGTATAGTTCCTGAACCTCTGAAACAATAAAAGTATCATTAGAATTTGTAATGTGCTGCAATGTGAAAGTATTACCACATGTTACTTATAAAATTAACGTACCTTTTAAAAAGTAATGGATTAACACATGTTTTTAGTCTTATATTTTTTGTAAGGTGATAAAACTATACACTTTCCTTCTAAGTTTATTATACAGCAGTTAGAAAATTGTGCAAATTACTTTCCAATTATATGAATTCTACTCTAAAATACTGATAAAAAATAAATGGTGCATTATATTCACACAAGTAAGCACCATTCCTCCAAGTTATATTAATAACTTTTTTGGAAGTGCATGTAGCTGTTACATTCACAATGTCCTCATAATATGATGCTAGTTTTCAATATTTAATACAACAGTTCTGCTAAGATTATATGCAGAAATTAATACATTTTAGTAAATGTATGGTTTTAATCCTCACAATATTAATAACACTATGGATTATTTTGATCTATAAACCTTGTAACTATTACTGTGATCACACTTTGAAAGTTCCTTAGAAATAATGTATTTCTACACTATTATTTTACTCTTCATAATTTGTTAAATCTTCCATTGAAATCAAAATGTACAGTTATTTAGTTATACATTTTTAACACTTTCTGAGTTATGCAACTATTTTTGCTGGGACTGAAATAATTACAACTGAATATAAACCTTTGTTGATATAAGCTCCTTTTGGGTGAATCAAATTATCAACTTGTAATACTACTTTTTCTTTCCTTGGCAGGCCATAAAAGTGTTAGATGTTTTTAATATTCAAAATTACTAAATTTTATAATTTGAATCATATTTTCAATACTTCAGGAATACTATTCTACAGACTGATTAACCTGCATATTTATTTTCAATTTGCATCACGTATTGTATAATATTGTTGTGATATTTATAATTTTCTGTACTGAAAATGTACTTCCAATAAGTACTTATCTCCTTTCACACAGGCCTGGAATAACCAGGCAGTTAAAACTCTCAATTCTTAATTTGAAGGTTGCTAGTTTCAATCCCCATCACACCAAACATGCTCACCCTTTCAGCTGTAGGGGCCATCTAACGTTACAGTCAATCCCAACATTCATTGGTAGAGAAGTAGCCCAAGAGTTGGCAGTGGGTGGTGATGACTAGCTATCTTCCCTCTAGTCTTACATTGCTAAATTAAGGATGGCTAGTGGAGATAGACCTCATGTAGCTTTCATGAAATTAAAAACAAACAAACAATCCTTTTACATCAATAAATATTCTCATTCAATGCTGCCATCTATTTGTAAAACTTGTTTTCAAGCATATCATAAGTTTCTACCTACTCTTGATTGCAAATTATTCATTAAAATTATCATGTAACAACCCTCCATCAGTAATTGTGCAAGGTATTCTCATTATGCTTATGACTTCCTCTGTTCAATTCTACCAGATATCACTTTGAGTTCTCTTAGAATTTGGAAGTATCAGATTTTAATGAAGAGATAAGATGGGAAGTGTGAGGTGAGGTAAGAACCTTCCAGAAATACATTTACAGTTTTGGAGAATTACAACTTTCAATACTGTACATTATGTCATATTCACAGATAGCGAGAATCTTACATGGAATAGTTGGAAAAACAGTTTGAGAGAAGGAAAGAAGCATCCTTCAAAGCCATCCAGAGGACACACCTAAATACAAGAAAGTCAAATTTGGAGAACTGATGTGGGAGGCCGTCTGAGCCAGGTATACATTTCACCCATATAAGAAAGGTGTGGAAGTTATGAGAAAACTGGAATGTAATAAGAGCAACCAATCTTCATTAGAAGAAAAGTGAGGGCATAAAATACAATGGAGAGTCTGAAGTAACAACAACACATGAAACAGTGCAATGGATGACCACAAAGACCTATTTTCAAATGCAGACCACAATGATTCACTCAATACAAGACATGGTAGGGATGAAGAGTATTCTATTCTACCTCAACCATATATGTTTTGGTTTAGAATAATGGCTACTTTGATAATACTTTTACAGTTAACTAGATGCCCCCATTGGTTCTGTCAAGGCAATATAAAATAAACTTTAAACAGATTTATCAGAGATCCATGGTATGAAAAATCAACTTTGGAAGTACTGATAAGATTAGTTATTGTAGTTTACAAAAATAGAGGCATTCATGTAACCCACACCCTGCATACTGACAGACTTGATGATTTATTGAGATGGAAGATTAGTGTGAGAAAATATTACATTATAAAGAACATGGACTTTACCAAACACAAGTTCTAACTTTTTGATAATCTATGATTAGTTCACATGTTTACCACTTTGCAAAATAAAATTGACAAATTGAACGAAAATTAAAACAGACTCAAAAGGAAAAAATTATTATTAAAATATGCACTGCAGACTCAATACATATCTAGATAAAAATGCTGCACTTTACAGGTCACAATTCTTTCAAAACAGAAACTTATTACATGATTTATGTTCTACTTGTAGCTGGCCAATCAGCTTAGATGGCAATAATCCAGAAGAACATATTACTTTTGAACCATTAATAATACAATTTCACACTCAAGTTGATACTGAGTGAACTATCCCATGAAGCAGCAGATACCATCTGTGATGACTCATGTTAGGTACAGCAACACCTAGAATTCAACTAGCACACGCCCTAGTAAGAAGTTCTGAGCTAGAAACACAAAAATAACTCAGAACTTTATGTTTCATATTTATCAAGCAAAGGCACCTGCCCTTTATTTGTGCATGAACTTAAACAAAATCTGGAGGTGGAAGATATGATAAATGAGAAAAATCCTGATTTTCATACAGTTCATTTACTACACTGTATAATGGTCATTACGACCCTGTAGAAAAAGATAGTATCAATTATAATGTCAGTAGGGGTGCATTCTGTTACCTGCTTTCAACACCCAGCTCATCACATCTTTTTACAGCATTTTAAATGATTATTTAACAGAAAACCAATGGCCACAAAAGTGTCTTACAGACAGGTCAAAGTAAGAAATTGTTACAACTCAAACAACAGCTTTTCATACCTGCCTTATGGTGGATGTTGAAACAGAAACTTCATCTCAGTTTATGCATTATTGTAACAAAGGCAGTCATTTTTGTTCATTTAATTCCTCAAAAGAGAGCCCAGCACAGTCTTCAGGATGCATATATTAAATGTTTCTGTGCTTTACCCCACACTGTGTGCATGCATATTAGAGAAAATTGTACAAACGTGCCTTACTTTTTAGTTGAAAAACAAGACACCATCTACGAATATAATTAATGTTAACTTAATCAAAGTGTTCAATAACAGCAATAATAAGGGTGGAGGAGTTACAAACCCTACATTAACATGCCCCCTTTTCCAAATCACTAAATAATTATTAAAAATACTCTAGTTCTTATCTCACAATAAGGCACAGAGCCTTCTAGAATGAAATTTTAGTCATCACAAGACATTTGACAGTTTGGTTTTCAATAATAATACAAACAATGGGGATGGATGGGTGAACTAAAGTACCTGCTTTCTCCTCTTGTGCTCCAAAAGTGCTCTTTTTCTCAGGGATAAAACATTTTCCATAATTAGACCTTGCCTTCTGTCAGCTTGGAAATACAAATGTCAGCTTTAAAAATAATTGGAACATATACACATATTAAATGTTGATATACAAGCAATTGCTGTTCAATTTTACACTTAAAAGGGTTTGTAAGACTGACTGAAAAGAATGAGAGATTTACATCGATCAACCTGTATGTATTTGAGGAAATCTACAGCCTTCTGTAACCACTCCCTCATAAAAGGTTTTGCATCAGATTGCTTAAAAAGTAAGCCCCAATTTTGTTTATCTCCTGTGTTTATAATATCCTCGAGGTGTTACTGTAGGAGCTACACAATGTATGTTTTGCTCACTTCAAGAAATTTAATGTTTAATAATTTTTTTTTAAAACCCAACAAAACTAAAATTATCATAGCAACATGCATAAACAAAAAAAAGGAAATGAACAAATGTGTACGTGCAGTGGAGTGACTGACACCTCTACCCACACAGTTTCACCTCCACTGTTTATTGGTACCTTTCCTTCTGATGGACAGATTCTTCCTTCACAGGTTTCTTCACAGTTTTCTTGTTCAGCATCACTGACGTGACTACTAGGAGCTGGAAAGTTGAAGGCCATTCACACAGTGAAAAAGGCTTAAAACCTTATAGTTCTGTAAAGAAAAATGCACTTTCGTTCACACTAAATCTTGTTCTGAACACAAAATCTCAATTTAGTCCCAATTTATTTTTAACATTTTACCAATTCCTGGACAATTAACATTCAAGTCAACTAAAATTTGCAAAGTTTTTTCTTTTCCAGTTAAATATAGAATTATAAAAAAGTTAACTGTTTAACAAGTTTTACTGCCATTCATTTAATGTTACTATAAAAACTTTGAGAAAAAACAGAATAGTTTTCAGTATAAATCTTTAAAGTTCTTAAATGGAAAAACTTGAAGTAGGCACTTCCTCACGTGCAGCAAGCAATATGTAGACTAAATTACTAACTACAATACCCATACAGTAAGACAGTACAAACAATTCATGAGATAAAAAAACAGCAAAAAGCACAATACAAAATTACTAAAACAATATAAAAGTAATTCAAAAAATGGCAAACAAAAACTTAATCACAGCCAATATTTAAAGAAAGAGAGAGATAACAGTACAGTATTATCAGCAAAAGACCCTGCAAACATTTCAAAGAAAAATATAGTAGTATTCTTACTGCTTTGTAAGAAAATATTAAAACTCCCACAATCTTAGTAAACAGTATGATTTTGTAAAGTTCCTCATTACACACTATTTCTTACATCTAGAATATTGCAATAACCTCTTTTATTTTTCGTACTCAAGTTCAAATTCACTCCTCCACACTAACCAACAATTAAACACACAAGAAACAACAGAGTTCTAATAATTAATGTGGATAATACCCCATACCATTTTTAACAAATGACTTGAAGGTCACCATTTATGAAGCCTGCTCATTGTACATAAAAATATATGGCAAACCTATTCAGAAGAAATATACAATTCTGGTCAAAACAAAGCTAAACAAAAATAAAACTAACTTAAACCTAATGATAAGAGCTTATGTATGTGCTGAAATTTTAATGTTCATTATGCCTTAAATAAGATAATTTGTTTAGGTCACTTCAAGTTTAAAATATGTCAAGTAAGACAATATTACTACGACTGTACATTTATGTGTGTCAAGTTATTGTCATAACATTGTTGTAAATATCTGCTGAACGTTTTACACACACTTTGTTCGTGTAAAGGTAAATGAAAATAAATAGATAACCATAATACAGTGGATTTTAAACTTTGACTACATACATATCTGTCTTGGAATCTTATTTTTAAAGTTATGCAGTCTGAACTATATAATCACGTGCAAAATACTGTATACAGTTGTGTGCGTAGTCATTACAAGTTATGAAAAGGTATGTATGTGGTTGTCATGTATACAGTAAATTTAGAAACAACTACATATCGTGTATGTAGTCAAATTAAAACAATTTACTTTGCACTCATCCATATATATTTTAAAACTGTGGAATATTACGTACTGTTGGCTGCAACTAGGTAAGCTACATATTAATCAAATACAACCGAACGTACACTATTACACTATGCATATCATAAAAATCATAACATCTAAGTTAACGCACTGTTATCAAATTTAATTTTCAATATGACAAGGAAAATGGACAGAAAATATAGTACAACTATCTTGCTGTTCTTGATTCAAATTTAGAAAATGGTAAATAACTAATATACGACTCCTAATGTTAGTACTACATTACTTTAGACCAGTGGTTCCCAAACTGGGGGTAATTTAACAATTTATTTATAAATGGTAATGGAGGGGTGACAGAAAAAAAAAGTAAAAATTCTGAAAATCAAGAAAACATTGCGGTAGATGGTATTAGGATTAATGTTAATTTAGTCTTAGTATGTAAAGTTGTAAATTAAACCTATTTTAAGTATGTAATAAAGTTAAACCAAATAACAATAAACATAAAAAACTAATATACAGTATCAGAAAAGAAAAAATATGTATCTAAGTGTGTGGTAACCTAAAAGTAATTTTGACAAGTATGCTTCAGAACACAAGTCACTCAGTAACCCTGATGACTCATCGACGTGTCCAGTACGCGTCACTCACTGCCCGAGGTTGCCTCTATTTCCCACTGTCAGTTTCTATGTGAGCATCAGCCGAGGTAGACAAAACCTGGTATGTATGTGTACGGCCCTGTGCAGTATAGTTAGTATTTACCTACTATTACATCATTCCTATGCTGAATAAGCTCTTTTAATGCTATCTAGAATGCCATGAAAAAATAAATAATAAGTTCACATTGTTCACACTTTTTTATGCAGTTTTTCTTTTTCTGCAGATTAAACAATAAAATGTCTAAAAAGCGCACCTACTCTTACGCCTTTCTTCGCTATGGCTTTGTGAATTTACCTTCTGGTGGAGAGGATCGGCCACAATGTGTAGTATGTCACAAAGTGTTGACAAATGAAAGCCTCAAGCCATCAAAACTCTCAGCTCACCTCCAGAAGTGCCATCCAAATCTTCAAAATGAGGATCAGGCTTATTTTCAGCGCCGGGCTGTAGCACTGAAGAATATCCAGTTCGGTTCATCTGGAATTCAAGCCCAAAAGCTTCAAGCTGCGGTCGAAGCATTTTACTTTGTTGCATATAAAGTTGCCGAACAACAAAAATGCCACACCACTGCAGAGAATCTGATTATCCTTGTGCATACGAGATGGTAAGCAAGGTATGTGGGGAGGATCAAGCGAAGAAACTGAGTGTCATATCTCTATCAAACAACGCAATCCGCCGACGAGTCGATGACATGGCATCAGATATTCTGTTCCAAGTAAAATAGAGATCAAGGAAAGATCATATAGCAAATTATCCTTGCAATTTGATGAATCGTGTGACGTAGCCAGTTGTGCTGTTCTCCTTGGGCTCGTTCATTACGTCCACCAGGACAAGATCAAAGAAGAGTTCCTATTATGCGAAGATCTGCTGACAACCACGAAGGGAGAAGATATCTTCAATATCATCAACAGTTTCTTTACCACGAATGGATTGGATTGGAACAGCGTTCAACAGATAGGGAGAGATGTTTATATGAAGTCTAGATTAGTATAAATACAATGAATTACATGGGATATAGTCATATAGTTTTTTTATTGAACAAGTAGCTGTAGTGTAGCTAATATTTTATACATAATTCACAAAAAAGTATCGTGCCTGTCGTACTGAAATACTAAAGTACCAAAATAAATTAAATTAAATAATAACCATATAATCATAACGTAAAAGATAAGTAAGAATTACTAACTGACGCAATCTATAATAGTTTTTCTTTTCAAATCTAGGTCTCCGTCGATGGAGCACCGTCGATGATAGGTCTTAATCGTGGATTACGGGGCCTCATACAAGCTGTGAATTCAGAAATTTCTGTAGATCATTGCATCATTCATCGGTACTCTCTTGGATCAAAAAGCCTGCCTGGTAATCTGAAATTAGTGTTTGAAGATGTGTTGAAAATCGTCAATTTCATCAAGTCCAGGGATGTGAATTCGCGCATATTCAGGGAGCTGTGCAAGGAAATGGGAGAGCAGTATCAAGTTCTGCTCTACCATACCGATGTTCGCTGGTTGTCACGAGGCAAGGTTGTACGTCGAGTCATTGAGCTCCGAACGGCTCTTCAGGAATTTCTGAAACAAGAAGAATCTCCTTTTGCTACCAAGTTCACTGATAAGCAGTGGCTTGCTCGACTTTGTTAGTTGGCTGACATATTTGCGGAGCTGAACAATGATAATCTACAACTCCATGGCCAAAACACGACTGTCATTGATGCCCATCACACTGTGACTGCATTTCTGGGAAAACTGAGACTCTGGATTCGACGCTTGGAGAAAGGAGTGATCGCTCAGTTTCCCACCCTAGACCAGTTTGTTGAGGAGAATAGTTATGATACTGGATCACTTTTATAGACCATCAACAAAGAGATGAGCGACCAGTTGAAGGGGCTTGAAACAAGCATGCAGCGCTACTTTCCAGAGAGTGACCTAAAAACAGCCAGTCGTCAGTGGATCATTCATCCCTTCTCTGTACCTGATGAGCCCATTCATGATGATGATTTCCCTGCAAAGAAGGAGTGGATCACAATGCGAGCAAATGAAGCCTTGAAAGTCAAATTCCAAAACCAAAATGCAGATTCCTTTTGGATTTCACAACTAGCTGACTCGCCAACTCTGTCCAAGAGAGCCTTGAAGTTGTTGGTATCATTCTCAACAACGTATCTGTGCGAGAAGGAGTTCTCAACTGTGCTGGGGATGAAAACAAAAAAGAGGAATCGCTTAAATGTTGCAAACGATGCCAGGCTGACACTTTCAACCACAAAGCCAAGAATTCCTAAACTAGCTTCAAGTATGCAACTCCATCCATCCCACTGATGTTCTTGACATCTTTGGCAATATTCATTAGAAATGCACAATGATCAAATACAATAATTAAAAGTATAATTCAGTGTAAATAAATTATATAAATAAATTGTAAATAAATAAAGTGCAATATATTTCTAGTTTAATTTAGCCATATATATATCAATGTTGAAAACATTTTGTGAAGGGGGTAACATGCTTAATGTGGCATGTTAAATTGGGTAACAAGCTGAAAAAGCTTGGGAACCACTGCTTTAGACAGATATGCCAGAACAAATTTATAATGATTCTTGGATGTTTTCCATTGTTCTTTAAATCTGAGATTATTTCTCTTAGACACAAATTTATTCTCGTTTAACGTGAGCAATATAGCTTACCTTTCATCACACTTTAATTTATAAAAATACAACTAAACCATGCTCCAAGTGTGTACAAGTTCCACATGCACTGCCACTATCTCTGCCTAGCAATCATACAAACAGATTTTTCACCCCAAACAACATTTGTACTTAAAAATATTAATACTATTTGACTTTTCTGACTGGTAAACTTAATACTGATTCACAGGAGTTTGATAAGTTTAAATTAAAATTGGTTCTTTTATCAAATCAACATCCAAATTTAGCACTATAAATTACAATTATACTTCACAAATTATACGAAATAATATGCATAAAATTTGAATTTAAAAACACTAAATTATGCCTGAAAATAATTAAATGTTATATAAATAAACTAGAAATAGTTGACAATGAAACACAGAATCGCCCCCCAGTGGCTCAGCGGTATGTCTGCGGACTTACACGCTAAAATCTGGGTTTCGATATCCGTGGTGGGCAGAGCACAGATAGCCCATTGTGTAGCTTTGTGCTTATTTCAAAACAACAACAACAACACAGAATTGTATTACTAAGGAGACAAGGGTGTGTGTTTTCTTATAGCAAAGACACATCTGGCTGTCTGTTGTGTCCACCAAATGGAACTGAACCCCTGATTTTAGCATTAAGAATTCATAACTTTACCACTGTACGCCCACAGGAACTGAGTGAATCATAAATACATTCTGTTTGCCTTTTAGTTTGTAGATGCTATAAATCAATCTTGTGGTGAACTGACAATGTCATTAATCATTTTATTTTTATTACACAAACTAACAAAAAGTTCAAAATATGATGATAATTACATATATATTATGATTAAAAACTGGACTGAATGTAAATATATCAGCATCTAAAACTAGTTTATGAACGTAAAACTGCTTCTGTGATAACTTAAACCTTTAACTAAATAATCGTGTAATTTTCATACTTTTGTCGAGAAATACATTTCTAATGTTTAACTTTAAGTATGAAACTTTTTTATTCATGTACCTTTACGATAACTACAACTATTTAGTTATGGTATGTTAACAAAAAAGCACATAAAAATGTTTATTCAGTTGATTTTTCAAACAATTTGAAAAACTATGAAGAAGCTTGTGAAAAAGTTGAAAATATTTACACATCGGGATAAATATGTCTCTACTGTATTAAATGTACCTACATAGCTGAAACAATTACCATTGTTAACTTTTATCTCTTACAGTGGGGTTAACCCATGACTTGTGAATGTTTCCACATATAAATAATAAAAAAAATGAAAATCACCATTATTCATGAGTATGTACAACTTGGTGACAGTGACAGTCCGATAAGTGTTTGTGTACCACTTGCATACTGGTTTTATTTTTGTACAACTCTATTTGTGTAGGTATGTGCTTTATTATGTAATTTTGGTTATTTTCCGAGTTTCTTTACATATATATCAATACTGCACTGTTGTTAATAGTCCATGCTGCCAACTTACTGCCATAATGGAACAGCACTGAAATGTGTTCAGAATATCCCATCTGTCAGTCAAAATTCAAACAGAGATGTCAATCTAGTTAGTTGCCATGAATAATCATCAAAGATCATACACAAATATCATAGTAGGGTGTATATTTCAAATTAATATCTTTTATTTTTAAAGGTTGGAGGTATAATTGGTAGAAATATTCAGGGTGGTTTCTATTAATTTGTTTTCTACATTAAAGTATTTAATGGAAACTGTATTCCCACCAAAAATATTATAATATCATAATGACCCTAAGCTGAAAGAACAAGCATTTTTGGCTGGACAAGAATTCAAACCCATTATTCTCAGACTGTGAGTTGAACTTGGAATATATAAGACCGTAACACACAGTTTTGTGACTAAAAGATGAAGATTTCACAAGAGTATCAGGATGAATCTGAATGCATGTCTGTTTGATATCAATGTTCCTTTCATTCATTTTTCTCAGTTTTGATAACAAATATTATAATGGAAAAGTTCATTGTGGCAAACAAAATAATAATTTGATATAAACAAAAGGTTTGTTTCTTCCTAATTCATAACAACATTCTGACATCAACATGACTTGTAAATTTGACACTGGATCAGACTGTACAATTACAGTCTTCACAATATCTGCACTTTGCTGCAAGTTATTATGAAAGGAAAAAGTATTCAACATATTCCAGAAACAACACTATATTTGGTACAGTATTTATAATTGTAAGCAACAACTTTTAATTGAACTTTACATACATGTTACCAAAGATATTTGTATGAGATATGTTTGAAAATCTTCTTGTTGTATTTAATTTTTTTAAAATCAGTTTTCAAAACTACAATAAACATGCCTCAGACTGATATTGTCATAAACATCAAAAACTTTATATTCATTAGATATACAAACTGACTTCAGGTTATTTGTGTCGTTTACCTTCAGTGTTAACGTTTGCATCTAGTGCATTGACATTTATAATCTTTCAAAGGTACACTGGAAATTTTGCTTAGCTAGTCTCTTGATATTTTTGGAATAACAAAAACATTCTTTTGTATCAAAAACTAATTGCCCTGAAGTTTACTCCACCTGAATAACTAAAGCACAAACATTTAGCTTGTTCAAGAAAGAAATTACAAATATATCTTAACGGCAAATCCTGACTTTTCCAAAATAAATCTGACCATATCTTTTCCCTCTCTTTAGTTGGTCACTCACCAAATCAGATTACAAGTATCCAGAAAAGTAGCTTCTACATCTTACAACAATAAAGTTTCACATATACAAGAAAATGTAAAGTACAATACAACTATTTCATGAAACAATGGATATGATTCTTTGAATGTCAACCCATTCTTAGATATCCCTCTTTGTGTAACACTGAAGGAAGTGCCTGCATGATATATTTCAACTCATGATATGCTATGACTAGTCAGTAACATCTCAGTAATCAGCCTTCATTATGCTCCAAATGCCACGTGTAGAAATTCACACACCTACATGTGGTAAATTAATACAATAGTATTATGATGTTGAACAACCAAGTTACTGCTACAAGGAAATTATGTACCCTCCTTTATTGTTGACATGATTTTGTTGGTATTTGCCAAAACCAAATTTTGTGTGTCTGCAGCATTGTTGCCCTTGCAAACGATGCAATTGGAAAGCTTCCATGTCCAAATCACACCACTCTTTCTTGCATTTTTTCCACAAATCATACAGTATATGAAGACGGTGCTTTCACAATGCATGTTACAACAGTGTAATAGCATATATAATCTTTAAGTATTGCTTCTGGTGGTTTGAATGTTATTTATTATTTTATACTAGTAATTGTATTTCTTTCATTCTACACCTTCTTAAATCTATTACTATGTGTAGGGGTCAGAGGGTGTTATCACATTTGTAGATTTACATTCAAAATTTTATTGATCAATTAATTTATAAATATATGTGAATACACGTGGTAGCAGATTGTAGATTGTAATTCAAATGTAATAATATACAATTAATTAACTAATTTAAAAATAAATATTTAAACAAGTTCCTTAATATCACTTTTTGTTTGCCATGCACTATACTGAAGACTTCTTTGGTTTAAATTATATTTCTGATGTCCAAAGGCAAATTTTGTACTTTTTAACAAATAGAAGTTTAAATTATCAAATTTTGATAAACTAGAATGTAAAATAAAAAAAACTTTCTTATCTATTTTCTGAAACATTACTATATTTAGAAAATCAATAATGTTAATTCTGTCCATTTCTTTAGTTTTTGGAAATGATTGTTTTCACTTCCTTACTTTGTTCTATGAAATGTTTATAACCAACTGGAAGCTCAGAAGTTTTCGTACGTGGTATTTTAGGTTTTGAAAAGTGTCTTCATGAGTAGATCCATATTTTTGTTGTTGTAGACTCACAAGGAAAAGTAAGATGAATGTTGTTTGAAAAAAAAATATTTTGAGACATAAATACAGTTTAATTAATAAGAATGATTTATTACACTGGAAATCTGTGGTACTTAAATATAATCTATAATGTTCTCTATATCAATATGTGTATATAAAACAAGAAAAATATTTAACATACTCCAGTTGTAAAATGTGACAAGGGTTAGGAAACTGTGGAAAGTGAGTACAAATTCATTGAAAAGGAAAGATCACTGTTTTTCTGTGCTCTGGAAGTTATTTCATTAATCACATATATCATCCTCAGCAGTTTTCAGTTCATTTCTGTGTGCTTGTGCATCATGATGATTCAATGATTTATAAAAAGAATCCAGTTTATGATTACCATTGTAATTATGTCTTTTGCAGTTCACACATAGTAGTTTTCACTGTTTTAGTTACTGATGAAGTCATGATCAGAAAATTATTTTTGGGAGCAGTTTGGTCTTACATAAGTTGTTTAATATTTCACTGCATGTAGTGGGTCTGCAGCAGCCATTCTAGATGTATGATAAATTTTAATTGTGTTTTTCATAAATTGGTTTTGATTCGTAGTTTTAACACTAAACATTTTAAAATCTTTTTGCTTATTTTATTTAGTATGTTAGATTTTCTGTTTTAAATGCAGTTTAAGTATCTATGTAAATCAGATGCAAGTCTTATTTGAATACTGATCTTTTATTATAGGCAAACGTTTTAAGCTGTATCTATTGTGCTGTAAAACTTGTATTTTTATTGTCATGTCATCCTGAAGTGAAGCTATTTTAAATCATTACAATAATTAGTACTTCCTTACTATGAAATAGACTGAAGAACAGTGCACTAGGTTCAGAGTTAGAATTAACAGTGTGGAATATGTATTTAAGTTATTGATTTCATCTCTATCTACACATCTTCTTGTTCATTTCTCCATGAGCCTGTTGTAGTCCTAAGAAACCTATAGGACAGTAGTTGGATGGAGACTTGGTTTTAATGTTTAAGTAATGATTATTTTGGTGATTGCACAATGATATTAGGTGGGATTTCTTATTGTTCATGTTTGAAATAATTCTGTGCAAAACATTTAGGGATTTGTATTCTGCAGCTACTTATAACTGTGTGATAGGCATTACTGTACTTGAAGACCACACATTAAGGTCAGTCTGAGGCTTAGTTTAATAAACTGAGTGTTAGCTCAGCCAGTGTGCTTTCTGAAGAGAATAAACCATGGTTACTTGAAAATTTCAATGATTAGCCAAATGTCTCGTCATCTGATTAGTGATGTGCATGAATGGATTAAGGAGATTCCCACTATCCCTGTGTCTACTATCTAGCAAAACCACAGCCAAGTGAACTGACTTGAAGAAATCAGCATAACCAGGGAAACATTCACAGTTTCTTCTGCACAAGTTCTCACTTTACAAAGTGTATTCACAAGTAAACTTGTCTTGTTGTTGTTATAGGTTATGAAGAAAGGGTGATGTTCAAAAACTTTTGTTTTTAGACCAGATATAGTTTACTCAATAAAAATGATTAATTACAATGGAATTTCATAGTATGGATAAAATAGCTTTTGTATTATTTAAAAAATGGTTACATAAAAAAAACGTTTTATTACATACCCATTTTGAAACTGAGGTGGTAAAAGTACATATTCTGATACCACATGTCCACTGAATGGCATAATATCATAACATTCATATCAATTTCTATGACTCAATGATAAAAGCTGGATAAGAAAAATTTACTTACAACAAAATTTTTCATCAAACATTTCCTCAAAACACTAATTTCAAATCAGGTGGTTAACACACTCAACTTGTAACCCGTGCGTTGAGGGATTGAATCCTCATCACAACAAACATGCTGGCCCTTTCAACTGTGGGGGTGTTAAATGTGATGATCAATCCCACCATTCACTGGAAAAAGAGAAGCCCAAGAGTTGGTGGTGGGTGGTGATGACTAACTGTCTTCCCTCTAGTCTTACATTGCTAAATTATGGAAGTCTAGTACAGATAGCCCTCGTAAAGCTTTGCTCAAAATTTAAAACAAATGAATTTGGTTTCAAATTGTAAATTATAATTCAAATTTTAGTATTATACATTAGTTAAATTTTTAATTTTAAAGTAAATATTGAAAAAAAACAATTTCTAAATATCAGTTTTTATGGATTATATGATGTGCTCAAATTAGAGTTTGTGATGTCCAAATACCAAGTCTATAGTTTCTCATGAGTTAGGAACTCAAATTACTGACATTGAGAAGTTATAGTATAGAAAATTGAATCTCCCATCTTTTCTGCTTGCTGCATTTACTGAATTAGTCTCAGTGCCCCTACCTACCTCTTCCCATTTTTGGAAGCACTTGCTTATGTACACTTACTTCTGAATATGACTCAGACAGAGCTAAGTTACAGAGTTTTATAAATCATAGCCCAATTCTTAGGTACTGATATAGTAATTTATGACCTTTTGTTATTTTGAAATATACACATGCTAAATCTAAAAGATTATTATTATTTTGTTTCACATCCTCCTGTAAAATTTTATAAGACTTGATATTCAGTACTGAGTCAAGCCCCAAATGAATAAAAAGTTCAAAACTAAAAAATATTATTGTTTACTCTACTTCTTTATTTTAAGAAAACTTAAATTTAAGAACTTTTTATAACTTATAACTTAGTTGTGACTATTTTACAAAATACTAGTTCACACAAATTCAGCCAACACAGGTCATTTTGTAAAGACGAGTTTTAGGTTCTTGGATAAAATAGCAAGTGCATGTGTACTGCATCATAGCATCTCATGTAATGTCAGCCAGAAACGGCTGAAGGGTCAGTTTAATAAAAAATATAAACATATGTATAAATAGATAATATTATGAGATTTTAAGATATTCAAACAAAACCTCTGTGTTTTTATATTATAATGTTCAGTCATTCTACAAAGAAAATAGTGTAATTCATTTGTAGGGTTAATTCAAATTTTAAAATGAATCTTCCATTGATCTTCAAATAAGCACAGTTACCTTATGAATATTGATGTACTGTTTGTCATCTGAACAGAACTAACAACTGGAAGGAATTCCTCTGAACTGAAAACTGAGTGAGAGTAAGCATAAAGAAGATAATCTTTGTTACCTTATTTTCAGTGTTTATTTAACTAAACAGAATTTTATGCATCAGTATATATTTCATAATGTCTACATGATACATTATAAATTACAGATGACACATCATTCTCTTGGCTTTAATATATTCATGGACTATGTTTAACTCTTAAATTTGATAACTTCAGTCAACTTTAAATGAGCTATTACAATAAAAAGTATTTAATTAAATACTTTATTTAATACTAGAAACATGAAATAATAAAAACAATAATATATTTTTTTAATTTGGTGAACTTAAACAATGACATATTTGGTTACTTGAATAATGACAAAGACATATGTTTACACAAAATCAACTTAACTCCTTTTATTATGCACACTTTTTTTTAGTATTTGAGGACACTGCTTAGGATTATAACAACATCTTTCCCAAACCATAAGCTTGATGTATAATATTTTTGAAAATTGTTTGCTAAGTTCAACAGTTTTAATAAACTAAAGAAATGTAAGCAAAAATATAAAGGACTCTTTCTAAAATGATTGCAAAGTTATTTAATAAAATAAGCTTATACAATAATTAGCCTGTATCTAAATACAAGACACTACAGTAAACTATGACTTTAAAGATTTACTATAACTTCATGGTTGAGTAATTACTGTAACATTCCTCATCAGACTGCTATAATTTTATATTTCAATACTTTTATATGATGATATCTTTGTCACATCAACAAAGTTACAAATAAATTACGTCATAGTGAAACAGACATGCTGTAACTAATTAAGACTTGAGATACTTCCTCAGGCAATGTTTTATATTTTATACTTGTGAAGAATATCCAAGTTTAAACTACAGAAAATACTTCATAACATTAAGTTTACCATAGATGGTTACAAAAATGACTGGTCCACTGCCTATAACTTTTATTTATTAATACATGTTCTTGTAAATATTTAAAATTAAAAATTAAAGATGAAAATAAAATGGCTTGTTTCACATGAAAAGTCAGTATAAGTACTAGCATGATAAAGAGTAATATTATAATCTGGAATCATACCACTGATGAATGCAAGCAACTAAAAATAAATTTGTCAAGTGTAAAACGTGGATCAATAGTTTTTCATGTTTAACTTTCATTTTCAATATTGCTATAGAATTTAGTAAATTTTGCAGACTGACTGATATATAGGCCATCTAATTTACATATAAATCTTCAAACTCAAGTGTTATTGTGTGAGAAGACTGCAACACTAAAATCTTTCAGTGTCAAAGCCTTCACTATTTTACATGAATAAATTTTAATGCAATATTAACTAATTAGTAGAAGATAAAACCTGCAAATGAACAGAAAAAATATCATAAAATTAATTTCATTTGTTACTAAAAAGCAAAATTATCAGTTTGTAGACACAAGGATGTTAATCCAGTTTGTTTGTAACAAAAGAAGTTATCTAAGCTAAAATATAGATAGAAACAAGTTTCTTCCAGCAAACTGTTTTAAACTGATCACTTTCTTGGCAAAAGAAACAGACCCAATCCAGGAAGTTTAAACTACTTTTTCTAGCAAATTACAACTAGTTATATTGTAGTTTCACTTTGTTTTCACTTGTATGAAAAGAAATTTTACATTTAACATTTAGATGTGTAGACATAACAAAGAAATAAAAATCTAGACTAGCACTTCATGAAGTCTTGTCATTCACATCTCCCCTTTAATAAATGTGGTTTCTTGCACACACACCATTTTTAAAATGAAGAGATATAATACACACATTAAGATTAAAATGTTGTATGTGTTGCAATTACTTATAACCTCATTAATAAAAAATTATATCAAAATGCTTAACTTTGCGTAATTACACAATCAACTGCACCCTAACTGCTATTGTTCTCTCCACCTACACCTTTGGAAATGTTTAACAAAACCATATTTATTGTTCCCCTGTAAATAATAATACCCTAATTGCTTCATTCATAATACAGAGAATACAAATAATTAAGCCATACACTGGCCCAATGATTTCAGTTGTGAACATGCTATTGTAAATCAATTCAGTTTCTTCTTGTAGTCTTTGTAATCAAATTCTTATGGCAGAATAATAAAACTTTTATTGATGCACATGACAGCAAATATACACTGGTTGCAGCTGTGAACAAGCTACTGTAAGTCACTTCAGCTTCCTCATGTAGTCTTTGTATGCAACTTCTAATGGCAGAAGAACAAAACTTTTGTTGGTACACATGGCAGCAAACAATGTAATGGAGACACAGAGCAAATTATTCTTTCTATTTCTTCTGTTACTGCTTTGGTGTCTGTGAGGTGTATGTGTTTTCTTATAGGAAAGCCACATTGGGCTATCTGCCATATCTGCTGAGAGGAAAGAAAACCCTGATTTGTTCCAATTAACGTTTACAATTGGCTCTAATTTAATGTAATAACTTTTACCTCAGTAATGACATTCCAACTTTCTTAACAGTCAAAAAATAAGGGTTAATATATCGTACACCTGCTCTGAACCTTTTTTGCCAGAGACAAATGTTTTAAAAAGAGAGATGGTTTGCTCTATACAAGTTATTACGTGTAACAGCAAAATACCCCCAGTAAATAAAAAAATAATAGTATTTTCCTCAAAGTCCCAGATAATGTGTTTATGCAGAAGGGTTAAAAAACAGGCTGCAGTAGCAACCGTGCTTTAGGCTTAGGTATATTTCAACACACTGGCAAATCATTATATGTGTTAAATTTTCGTGATCTTCAAACTAGTTTATTCAAAATATTGCGTTTTAATGATTCATTATTAGAACTAAAAGTAATAAATTTAATTGTAATGAATTTCTTCTATTGAGCAACAAATTTGAGCTTCAGCAAACCACGAACACTTGTATTTGGAGAGTTTGGTTTGTTTTGAATTTCGCTGAAAGTTACATGAGAGTTATCTGCGCTAGTCTTCTCCAATTTTGTAGTGTAAGACCAGAGAGATAGCAACTAGTCATTACCATACAACGTCAACTCTTGGGCTACTCTTTTACCAACTAAAAGTGAGATTAATCATCACATTATAACACATCCACGAATGAAAGAGCGAACATGTTTGGTGTGACCGGGATTCGAACCCGTGACCCTCAGATAACGAGTCAAGTGCCTAAAATACCTGGTCATGTCAGGTCGTCATTTGGAGGGACGGAAAACAAAAAAAAATTCAGAAAAGGAAGTGACAATAAACTTGAGGAGGCTGTAGTTATAGGTGGTTCCTTGACAAGACGTGGTGCCCCCCAGTGGCTCAGCGGTATGTCTATGGACTTACACGCTAAAAACCGGGTTTCGATACCCGTGGTGGGCAGAGCACAGATAGCCCAGTGTGTAGCTTTGTGCTTAATTCAAAACAACAACAACGACAAGACGTGGGTAAATCGGGAGAAAATAATCAGATTTTGCCACCTACGGAAACAGGTGAGAGATATAACTGGCAGAACAGGCAATATAAAGGGGTTAGCAGGGATAAAGTTTTTGCAGTGCATGTGTACAAGATAGGGATCAGTGCAAAAAGAAATAGAGGCAGAGAAATGTTTCGCATTAGTAATGGGTATAGAAGCAGATATGCCAAGTATTTCAAATGACTAAGCCTAATGACTGAAGACAGCCCTTTATCATTTGCGGGTACTAGGCCTGACCAACATTTCTTAGCTGTTTATTGTTATATTATTATTTATTACTGCTATGGATTGCTCATTTATGACTGTGTTTTGTGTATATAATAAATAAAGTTTAAAAATTATTTCTTTTATTTAGTTCAGAGTAAAAAACATACTGGTAAAACACCATTGAACATGCACAAACAGTAAGCAGAAAAAGCCTTTGTGTAAGGACTAGTTTATATCATGTTTATGACACTGATTGTAATAGTTTTGCAGCTGTTGCAGCCTTTGCTTTCATGAGAATGTCTCTGAATGGTTGGAAGTTATAACAAAATTGTCCATTTGACTGCATACACAACCATATTTTTTCGCTATATCAGTGTCTGGGAACATTTTTCTGAATAGATATCCTGCGTGATCGGCTTACAGCTGGGGGTAAATTATAAGCCATGACGTGAACATCACTTCTGCATTTATGGTTTCTTATTCTGAATTCTTACTCATAAATGTCGTTAGCTGCATCATTTTTGTCTTCGGCTCAGCCTTTTGTTTGTGAGATGCCGATTGTGTATGTCTGGAACCATCGTTTATCCCGCCATGCGCCACAAAAAAAATCGATGTGATAAACTGTACAAAACGTATGATTGTCACTGACTTTTGATGCAATGACCGGATATTTTGCACTGTACTCTTTCCTAAATTTTTGATTTACAGTTTTAGTCCTTTTAGATTTGCCATAAACAAGAAAATCTGGTGAACGAGGTCTCTTTTTTTTTTTTTCCATCTTATGAACGATCGCATTGGTGTTTTTATGCCGCTTGGAAAACGAGCGCTGATTGGTTGACAAGCACTGATGACGTAACTATGGATTCTCTCACGTATCCATTATGGAGAAGCACCGCACTCAAACTATTGGTGCACGTCGGAGATACAAATATTTTTTTATTATTTCAATCACAAACATGTATAGACGTAATGTATATACCAAAATTGTAAAGATTACACTCAAATCGTAATGGTTGACATCTCTGTAGAAGTTGTCATAATGGGGATGTATAAAAAATGAAATTGATATAATAACAGTGCATGGTTGAAAGGGAAATTTGACATAATAAGATAACTGAGAAATGGTTAAACATAAATGGTTTTGATGACGCAAAATCTTTGAAATATAGGATTACAGGCTATTTAATAGGAATAAAGTACCAAAGAGGCAGACGGGAGAAATTATATGCAAAATATGAGCTAGATCCCGTAGAAGTTGAAGATATCAAAGACAATAGCGAGGGGATTAAATCCATTTGGGTCTCATAATAAAAGACAAAGAATTTTAGTGAGAATTTATTACAGACCATTAAATTATACGTCACGAGCAAAAAGAAAATTATGGTGAAACAAGCGTAGGTGTTAAAATAAACATACAACGATAAATCTGTTGTTCCTCATTCCTTAGACATTTTAAAATTGTATATCAATATATATATATACACACACACACATTAAATACAATGCACTGTCAAAATGTTGTACAGTTTCAAATATCACGACAGTTAATACAAACAACCATATGAGACTAAATTTACACAGCATGTGAATGTGCTCAGACACAAATGTTATCTTATTGTCATAACATAATTAATAATCATATGATCTAGGTGTTTTTCGAAAGCTGGGGCAGGTTTTAAAAGAGCAATGGGGATTTTCTGGTAAAGTTTTCTGACCAATTGACGGATATGAAAAGTTTTCAAGACCGAGAAATATTTTGCCTAATTTTTAGCCAAAAGAAATGTCTTGTAATTTTGTCACATGTCTTGCTGACTCCTAAATGACCTCTAATGGAGGGTTCATGAGCTACTTTCAATATACCACAATAATACACTTTTGGAAAATAATTTGATAAACGTTAAATACACATAAAAATACAGCACACAGAATGCATACCTACAATTCAAGACTGTTTGTTTAGAATTAGTCACAGAGCTCCACCGCGGTCATTACGGGTATCGAAAATCCGGTTTCTAGTGCTGTGAATCTCAAGACATACCACTGTGCTATTGGGAGACAATTCAAGAGAGAGAATTGCAGTTTTGAATTAGAAATAATCTTAAAAAGACCTCAGTGGATTGATATTAACCAATGCAATTCGTCAGAGTACACGTAAGTGTGTTGTCAAATGATACACCTCCCCCACACATACATCAACTTATTCTGAGTAAACCGAGAAAGTTCTCACTCTATATTAAATAACGTAGTAACTAAATAGTATATGAAGAATTATTAGACAGACACGATGTCAGAAACCTTAGACAATAAATTTTTGGTCTGATGTGATTTCTTTATTCAGAAACAAGCACCGAGCTTCAAAAGCAAAAGTGGATAAGACTTGGCCAGTAGAGGGATTTTACAATTATGCCAGGCTGGGATCTGTACAGAATGTGAGCAGTTGTTATTAGTTTTATATGTTAGACTCTAACAATAATGGATGATCTCTAACTAGAATAAAACAATGATCCTAATATCGAGAGGTTGATACATCACAATATTGTTACAGTCAAATAATGTCTGATGGTCAAACACAGTTCCTATTGGAAAAGTTTCTACAAGAACTGATATAGAAATATATCATTTTTAATCCTGTTAACAGATGGATAGGGTTATTAAGTATGCTTCAACATAGTTTAACAGGAACTAACATGAGAATGCTCAGCTGTTGTTAACAAACAGTTACAGACACCATTATTTCTTTCAATATGACATACATACAGATTTCTTTTGATCTCTCCTTTCATTAAACAACAATGATGTCAATACTACTACAAAACCATTCTTAGATACATTGTAATGTTTTCTACAGTTACTGATGTTGTGAAAATTGGATGATACCTCTTCTAAGTAAACAATGAGAAAATAACTTTTTGTGAAATATTATGCAGTTGACATGCTGAATGCTGTTTGAATGATGCAATTACTTACTGCCTTCATACGGTTGTTAACAAATAGAAGAAAGACTGCAGGACCAAGTTCCAAAAAAGAGGTAAAAAAAGTCACTCAACCTGGTCCAACTTCCACTATAGCACTTAGGTAAGAGGGCACTGACGACAGCCATTCTCTCTTAAAACAATGGGTAGTTTCACCGTTTCACTTACCATTGTCATCTCTCCAAGAAAAGTGAAGGGGAACAGATAGATACGTAGATCCACAGCAGTAAAAGACTGACCATGTGCATGGAAATAGGGAAAAGAACCACTACTGAAGAGAGATAGGTTGTGATCTGAGAACATATGTTCAATGGAACAATCCCTCATGTATATATTAGTAATGCTCCACAGGGGAGTGTCTATTAAAATCCACCAAAATGAAAAAGGGAGATGGCAACTGTTTTATAACACCATCAAAGTGTGACTGATTGTCTCTCAAGATGACAAAAGAACAAACAATTATGGTATTCTACTTACAGTCGATTGTTGGTGTGTGTGTGTATTTTGGTCTACATGCCTTATCCACAATCTTGTAATTACAAATGAGTTATAGAATCTGTCCTGTTTAGAGTGAGAAAGTGTACCGTTCATTGTACTTACATTTATTTATACATGACTAATGCTTGAACCTACTGATCCATTTTTCACACATTCTACTTTAATTCCCACCTTCCTGTGTAAAGAGCATACCTGTTACAGAAGTACCCCATTTATGGGCTTTATTCATCTCGAGTACGTCTGTTCATTCTGGATCGTTAGTTATTCTTCTGTGCTTCTTATCTGACCCTTTTACCTTTATAGAGTGGAAATAATACCACATCAGAAGTTATTTTCTGACATCAAAATATAATTTCCCATTGGTAATTCACACCCACTCTCCTCATGGCTGGTGTTCTTCAATTAGAACAGGTCAATTCTTGAAAGTGAGGAATAAGAAGGAATAGTAGAGGGAGACAGATGTGCTACAACTGATGGAGAACAGTCACATGATATGCACGTGTATAGAAAAAGCATAAAGTTGATAGGGAAAAAGACTGATGCACTGATTACAAAAATGTTTTTGTAGCAATACTTTGAGTGCAAAGAATAATTGAGGAGATAGATACCTATCAAAAATACATTTTAAGTGTAAAGTGTTAACGTTCGTATCTCAGCACAAGCATGTTTAACAGGTTGGTGAAATGAGTAGGAGCTTTAAATTTTTTACACTGAGAATTTAAACTATTATATGAATTTTTGTCTTTACAAAATATTGCAATTGAGATCCTGATAACCTTAAGTCAGTCATTTGAAATATTTTGTTTAATGATCCTAGAAATAAAGACAAAATAAGAAAGAAAAAAGAGCTGTCCCAAAACAACAACAACCAACTTATAGACATTTTATGAGCCATTATGGCGAGGCTAAAATTTAAAATTTTCTTTGAAGTTGGCTTTCCAGTTTCCGTAATAGCTTTATATCTTGCTGAACAACGTGATCAAATTTAAGAGGTCAAGGTTTATAACTATTGTTATTCCAGGGGGATGGAGGGACTTTACAATTTCCAACAAGATAATATATACTTCTCCTTCCATATAGTGAATATCGTTTTAAAATAGGCTCTTAGTGGTGGGAATGATTTTCAATAACTTCTCATCAAGCCGTCTCAAACGAATGTGTATGTCACCAAAGATTAACGTGGTGAACCCCAAACCGCATGTAAAGTCACCTGCATTTAGAAAACTGATTACTTTTACTATAACCATTTTTGAACGTATTATACGAATTTTATTCTCTTTCAACATGACTCTAGCTACGACAGGAAGTGTTCGTACCCCTGCGTCCCGAGTAGTTTTTTACTAATAACTTAAAAAGTATCACGATGAGACTAATAGAAGTATAATATATTACAAATATTATGCTAACACAGATTTACATAAATTATTATGTTAATTAAATGACAGATAAACTGATTGAAGTATGCAAGAAAGCATGTAGATAAACCTTTTACCTATTGGAAGAGTATTCTTTGGTCAGACGAGATTAAATCGAGCTTTTCGGCCACAATGATGTTTGCTATATTTTCCGTAAGAAGGGAGCATGATATCTTCCAAAGAACACCATCCCTACACTTAAACACGAAGGTGACTCGAACATGCTAAGGGGTACCTTTAGCTCTTCTGGTGTAGGCAGCCTTCACCGCGTCAACGGAATTATGAAGAAAGAAGAGTACGTTGATATATTAGGCACTTATATGAAGAATGATGCTCGGAACTTGCTGCTTGGTCGTCGTTGGATCTTCCAGCACAACAATGATTTTAAGCGCACATCGAAATATGTGCAATCCTAGTTGCAGAGGAACCATATAAGCGTTCTGGAGTGGCCATCGCAGTCACCCGATCTCAACCCAATTGAAAACGTTTGGCATGAGTTGAAGACCAGGGTTCATCAGCGTCATCCGAAAAACTTGCAAGAATTGGAGGCCTTCTGTAAAGAAGAATGGAAGAAAATACCAGTCGAATACTGTCAAACGATCATGGAGGGCTATGAGGAGTGATTGTTCCAAGTAATTCACCTGAAAGACTACACAATTGACCATTAAAGTAGACGCATGAACACTTTTTGCCCCTCCTATGTTTGGTTATTTGTTTACAAACAGTTTATTTGTCGTTCAAATGTAGATGTGTGTTAGTACAATATTTATAATATATGATACTTTTATTATCCTAATTGTGATACCTTTTAAGTTATGAGCAAAACACTACTCGGGACGCAGGGGTACGAACACTTTCTGCCGTAACTGTAATATTTTATAATATCTATTTTTAAAAAATCAAAAACATAAAATATATCAAAAACTAGCAAATTTAAGTTTCATAACTAAAAATATATATATTTTAGAAGTAGAAATTACTAACTCGTGAGTAACATATTGGGTATTTAAACTTTAAATTTTTTTTATAAGAAATTAATAATACATACGTATTGTGTTAAACGAAGTATAGTTATAACAAGTGGAGCAACGGCAATAATTATAAACGTTTCTAGTAATGTGCTTAAAAAACCTTACCATTGTTTCTGAGGTTCCACTAGTAAACAGTGCTTAAATGACAACATTTATAATAATGTGTTTAAAAAAACTTACCACTGTTGCTGAATTCCACTAGTAAACAGGAATTGTAAGATCTTACGAATGAAAGCAAATAAATAATAATTAAATCACCAATATATCTATAAGATAAAGGGAATACTTTTAAGTTAAGTAGAAAAAATATGTACTTAAACACATCTGAAACGGTATATCGCATTATGTGAATTTGATATATGGTATATATAATGTTGGTGTAAATCTTGAAACCTAACGAACAACAGCGCTGTCAAAGTTATTTGTTAACTCAGCACTGGTTATTTAACCATCGTTTCGTTGAATGTAGCCAGCAGTAATATTTTTATTCAATGTTGATAAGAGTTGCAACAAAACTAGCAATATAATTCAACAATAATAATTTCCATTATTTAAGTGTTTATTCGTTTTTTATTTCAGAAAACTAAGCTTAAAGCATAATAAAATTTTTCACCTGTTCTATTCGAGAAATTACTTCTCCCCATAAAAAAAGAAAGAGATTAGATACCGTGAATTCTACACTTTTGAATTCGTGGAACATTATTTAACATGTGTTATTATTTTTGTAATAATTTCTTAATCATTTATTATTTACATGCTTGTTAATTGTTAATCGTTGTCATTTTTGTTATTTACACTTAGATGCGTTGTTCCACTCAGGCAATATTTAACCAACATACTTTGCTGAGCTCTCCATTCCAATAAAGTGCCTGAGTGGAACATCTTTTATAATGCACTAAAAGATGTTCTACTCAGGCACTTTATTGGAATGGAGAGCTCAGCAAAGTATGTTGGTTAAATATTTATGTTGTATGAAGTTATTATTAAAAAACTAAAGCACCCGCTTCAAAGACGCCCGCAGAAATTTATCCAGGTTGGGGTGATATTGT
Organism: Carcinoscorpius rotundicauda; assembly: GCA_011833715.1. NCBI lineage: Eukaryota > Metazoa > Arthropoda > Merostomata > Xiphosura > Limulidae > Carcinoscorpius > Carcinoscorpius rotundicauda. The sequence goes on along the minus strand of CM022399.1, from coordinate 49,411,810 downwards.
GTTGTTGTTGTTTTGAATTAAGCACAAAGCTACACAATGGGCTATCTGTGCTTTGCCCACCACGGGTATCGAAACCCGGATTTTAGCGTGTAAGTCCGCAGACATACCGCTGAGCCACTGGGGGGCAGTGATATTGTGAAGTGAATAGAAACTCACGTAAATATGTTGAATGAAGAAAGAAAAATATGTTTTTCTAATGTGGCAGGGAGGAAATGCCCTTTTTGACCCCTCCACTGCAGACGCCAATAACATGCCTTACTTCACGCCCATTATATCATGATTTATGTTATTCATGTGTTCCAAATACTATTATACTTTACGTTTCCGGATGTCAAAAATTCAGATCTTTTAATTGTCTAAGTTACTGTACTCTGATTTTACATTCCAAAGCACAGAGACCTTGATTTTAGTCGCTAGAGTGTACGTATTCTAAATTTAGTTTCCGGAAGATATCGATAACAATTTGACGTGTGTGTTTATCCAATAATATGAACAGGTGGTAAGGGCACTCGACTCGCAATATAAGAGTCGCGGGTTCGAATTCCTGTCACATCAAACATGCTTGCCCTTTCAGCCATAAGGGCGTTATAATGTGACGGTCAATCCCACTATTCGTTGGTAAAAGAGTAGCCCAAGACTTGACTGTGGGTGGTAATGACTAGTTGCCTTCTCTCTAGTCTTACACTACTAAATTAGGGATGGCTAGCGCAGAAAGCCCTCGTGTAGCGTTGCGCGAAATTCAAAACAAACCAAACCAAATCATTATTAATTTATTCAATTAAATTCATATTTGTGAAATTTGTTGTTGTTTTTCGGAATATGATGTTTTTTCTTTAGATACCACAATTACGTCTTTACTTTAAAACACTTAGATTTATATAGAAGGAGCTTTGAACCAGCATAAAAGCTGTTTCTTAGACCATATTCTAATAATGATACAAAATAATTTTGTAAGACAAAAAGAACTAATGAATTGTAACTCGATTTTAATTTATATTTGAGAGTTTATTCAGTTGTATCGTTTCAGTTCTTAGCAAGTTGACTTATTGAAAGAACCGCGATCTAAAGTTGTAAACTCAGTGTCAAAAATTGATTAGACCTGGCGTGGCCAGGTGGTTAAGGCTCTCGACTAGTAATCCGAGGGTTGTGAGTTCGAATTCCCATCACACCAAACACGCTCTTGGCCCGGCATGGCCAAGCGCGTAAGGCGTGGGACTCGTAATCCGAGGGTCGCGGGTTCGCGCCCGCGTCGCGCCAAACATGCTCGCCCTCCCAGCCGTGGGGGCGTATAATGTGACGGTCAATCCCACTATTCGTTGGTAAAAGAGTAGCCCAAGAGTTGGCGGTGGGTGGTGATGACTAGCTGCCTTCCATCTAGTCTTACACTGCTAAATTAGAGATGGCTAGCACAGATAGTCTTCGAGTAGCTATGTGCGAAATTCCAAAACAAAACAAACACGCTCGCCCAGTCAGTCGTTGGAGCGTTATAAAGTGAATGCCATTCCCACTATTCGTTGGCAAAAGAGTAGCCCAAGAGTTGGCGGTGGATGGTGAAGACGAACTGCCTTCCCTTTAGTCTTACAGTGCTAAGGTAGGGAGAGCCAGCGCAGATAACCCTCGTGTAGCTTTGTGCGAAATTTAAAAAAAGATGTTACCATCACACTTTAGTGGCGTCATCTGTTGTTTTAAAATACAAACAACAAAATATATTATTTATGATTAAAAAACACTTGATAGCAGTTTAAATGAATTGCATTTCATATTTTCCTGAAGATTGAAGACTTGAAAAATATTCATGCTCAGTCTGCTAGAGATGCCCAGAACCAGAACAGTCAATTAGTTGTAGCTTTGACAGAACAATATAATCGTCAAATTGAAGGTAACCTTTGTTGATATTCAAACATAAAAACTTATGTGCAATTAAACTCATAGAGCATTGTTATTGTGAATTAAAGGATCAAATAATATAGATCTACATCTGATACTGTTGTTTTTCCTTTGAAATTCTGCTATCTTTATAAATAGAAAAGTAGAATAGATTAGGTTAACATATCTAAAGCATCGTTTTAAAAATAGAAATATCAGTATATGGTATAGGAAAGTTTTATGCGTCACTGTGTTAATTCATTGGAATATATTTATGTTCATAATGGAGATATTTCAGATCAAAAGTCAAAACACGTAAAAAATATTTCATGTCTTCAAATATCGGAACACATTTCAGATTTCTAACAGCAGTTGGAAACAAAACATTATTTAGCTAGTTCGGGAGCATAATATAGAGAAATTAGCTCACAGAACATCATCTCGTGGTTATTAAATGAACCGAAATGGTTATTTTTTGGGGGGAGGTAGATTTGCTTTCTTATCCAGTAACGCATAATAGTTGTTGACTGTTATTTTTATTTTAAAATTACTTCACAAGAATAGTAAATTTTATTTAATGTCTGTGATAAATAAGTACTTTTTATTATTCATGGGATCCTATTATTTCATTATTATTTTCGTCTTCATTTAGGGGTTTCTTTTATTCATCTGTTGCTCACATTCACAGGTTCCTGATGTGTTTATGTTGACATTATTTTCATTCATTGATGTTTATGTGTGGAAACTTTATTCATTCATTGGTTTCCAATGTTTCTCATATTTTGTTTGATGAATTATTAGGCCTGGCATGTCCAGGCACTTAACTCATAATCTGAGAGTCATGGGTTCAAATCCCCCTCACACCAAACATGCTTACCCTTCAGCCATGGGTACATTATAACATTACAGTCAATCTCATTTCTCGTTGATAAAAAGAGTTGCCCAATAGTTGGCAGTGGGTGGTGATGAATAGCTACCTTTTCTCTACGCTGCTACATTAGGGATGATGAGCACAGAGCGCCCTCATGTATATTTGCACATAATTCTAAACAAACCAATTATTAAATATTGTTTTCCGATATTACTCCGGTTTTAGTTTTTATTTCCTGTTTTTCTTGGTTAATTTTCATGGTGTGTGGAAATAGTTTCTAATGGTTTTTCAAATGATCATTATTTACGTTATTTATTATTATTTATATTATTTACATAACTTATTGTTATTTATTTTGGCATCTGTTTCAAAGTTTTGTATTTTTTGTTTTCATTTGTACATTAATTGTTCATCATTAACACTTGTAGATATAATTACAAGGTTTTCTCAGTGGACTTCTAAGGGTTTTCATTTTCTGCTTGCTTTCTCTTTCTAATCTTTCAGTCACAACTCACAGAATATTTTATTTATGACTCATAATGGCAAGTTGGATATAAGGATTAATTATTTGTTTTGTTAATGACACTTTTGACTGTTGGTAAAAATGTTGAAATTATATTCTTGAATTTCAAAATTATGAGGAGTATTTTAAAAGGGTGAGCTACCAGAAATTAGGAACCATTCCTTCAGCTGATATCAATCATATTTGTTGTTTGTAGCCATTCTTTCTGTTGAAATCAGTCATATTTGTTGTCAGTAACCATTCTTTCAGTTAACATCAGTCATAGTTGTTGTCAGTAACCATTCCTTCAGTTGAAATCAGTTATGCTTGTTGTCAGTAACCATTCCTTCATTTAAAATCAGTCATACTTGTTGTATGACTTCACTTCATTCCTTCACGTAGCGTTAGTCATATTAATTGTAAGTAACTGTTCGTTTAGTTAGCACCAGTCACGTCGTAACTCATTCTTTCCAGATCCACAAAATACCTGAAGTTAGGCCTAAACAATGATAAATTTCTGTTAGGTGTGTCAGCTGAAATACATACTTTTTTATGAAAGTCTTAGTAGCACTGAGTTTTACATTTGTATAGCATAGAATCCTTATCATATCACTGGAGAAGAAAAGGTTTTGTTTGTCTGTTACAGCTTGGTTAGATTTTTGAAACATTTATAAAAAAATAGCTATCATCAAATGATGTTAACGCTTAAGTACGAGGTTTAAAGGCAAATACAAAAAGACAAAAATTGATATCGAGATGAGTTTTGCATGGCTTTGTTTGTTGAGTGGTTCTGCAATATCTTTGTTTTCCTTTTTAATAGAATTAAAGAACGGCTTTGTAAAACAGATGCAACAGGCTTCAGAGAGCCACGAGAAAGCTCTAGACATCTTAAAGCAGCAGCTACAAGACCTACAGAAGCAGATGGAAAGCAATGTGCGGGAAGAAACCGACACCCAACAACAGGTATGATCTCTTACTTGTATCTGATTACTAGAATAGGGCATTCAGTGGTTCAGTGATAATGTTGCAGGCTTATAACACTAAAAATTTGGATTCATCACCTGTGGTGGGCAGATCGCAACTAGCTCATTGTGTAGAATAGCAAATAAAGGTTGAGAAATGAGATAGACACTTTAGAATAACATCTTTAAACAACTACAGTATTAAACCTATAATAATAATGATAATATACAACTTTATTTCATAAAATTAGAAAATTCATTTACAACATTCTGTCTGGATGTTTTTTTTCAACTGATCAACTGATTACCAATTTTGTGGAAATAATACAAAAATTATTTCAGCTTTCCTACTTTTAAGTAAGAATGTCAAAAATATTTCTATGGCTTAATTTTCTGTTTTCTTGAAATAAAAGATATTCCATATTATTAACTTTTCTATTTCAAACTTGTTTTCTTAAGAAAGTCTTATAAGCAACATGGCATAAATAAAAAAATAAATAATTTTTGAAAATCAACTTATATATTACTGGTAAGTGTTTTTTGTTTTGTTTTTTAAGAATGACTTCCATTTCAGGCCTGGCATGGCCGAGCGCGTTAAGGCGTGCACTCGTAATCGGAGGGTCGCGGGTTCGCGCCCGCGTCGCGCCAAACATGCTCGCCCTCCCAGCCGTGGGGGTGTATAATGTGACGGTCAATCCCACTATTCGTTGGTAAAAGAGTAGCCCAAGAGTTGGAGGTGGGTGGTGATGACTAGCTGCCTTCCCTCTAGTTTTACACTGCTAAATTAGGGACGGCTAACACAGATAGCCTTCGAGTAGCTTTGTGCGAAATTCCAAAAAAGAAAAAAAAACAACAGACTTCCATTTCATTCTCCGGTATGTTGTATTTGTCTTTATAAACTGAAATTGTTAAAAACCAAATCCAGGACTTTAGAAATAGGTAAACTTCATCGGTATTTAGTTTTAACAACAAAGCCTGATAGATGAGACTCATTGTCGCTTAACTTGGTCAAGGACCAACCCAGTAATGATATTATTTTTTTACTTCAATTTTTTAATTCCCTCTAGTGGAGTAATTTTATGAAAGAAATACAATTTTAGAAATTTTTAATGTGACAAGCTAATGTTTGCTGAAATATTCATTATTTTTCTACACTAAATAATGAAATAATTTTAATACCTGTTTATATTAATGATTTTATAACCCTACCCAAAAAAATCAAACAAACAAACAAAAACACTCAAATAAAGTAAGTGGATTTATGTACAGAAAACACTTAAATTTTTAGTATTGTATTTATTGTTTAATCTGGTGTGATATGTTAATATCATTAGTGAGTTTTATTGTGTTTTAAACAAAAAATAAAAACACACTAATATGAAGGGTAACATGGATGATTATATTATTACTTACATGTAAAGGTATGAGAAGAAGCTACAATGTTTGTTTGTCTGTTTTTTTTATGAATATTTGCACTAAGCTACAAAAGGGCTAATTGCTCGTCCAAAAGTAAAACTACATCATCAAACATACTATTAGTTATACGTGTTGAAATAAAAGGAACACATTTTCTTTGCAGAGGATTCTTGATCAGAATCGTTATCTTGAAAAAGAAGTAGAAACTCTGAAAACTATGCTTGAGTTCAAGGTTGCAGACACACATCGCCTTCGTAAAGAAAACCTGGAAATACAGGAAGAGGTTATTTTTACTTTTTTATTGTTTTTTGTTTCAATATTTATTTAGGGTTTAAGTCTCTCAAAAAAAAGAAAAGAAATATAGGCAGGTATGCTAAGTAACACAGTTTCACATTGTTAGGATCAAACAGTGATCTAGACTAATTATTATAGTCTTATAAACTATGTAAACACAGTTAAACAAAACAGTTATTCATTACACTCAAATGGCTATGTAGATTTATTACCTATTTAAGTATAGTCAAATAAAATCAACATATTGTTAGCATCAGTGAGCCGTATAGACTTGTTACATTATTCGAGACTATAAATATGTTCTTAAACAGAAGGCTGTAGATAAATATTTTCAACAATTTGAAAAATTGGCTCTTAGGCTAAAATGGCCTACCGAATATTGGACAGTATTACTTCAGTGTGTTCTCAAAAGTAAAGCTCAGGAAGTATTTTCCAAACTCACGGCCGAGCAAAGTTATGATTACGAGCACGTCAAAAAATGCATTTTGAATGCTTATGAATTGGTGCCAGAGGCATACAGACAAAAATTTCGTGGTTCCAAAAGTTTGACAGCCAAACTTATGTCGAATTTGCTCGTGAAAAGAGACTCTGTTCGACAGGTGGTGTGATTCCAAAGAAATGAAAGGTGATTACACAAAACTCAGAGAACTTATGCTAGTTGAAGAATTTAAAAGATGTATTCCTGTAGAGCTCAAAACTTACATTGATGAACAAAAAGCTTCCAAAATTAACGATGCTGCTGTCTTGGCAGACGAGTATGCTTTGACTCACAAAGATTTCTCGTACAAAAGCAAAACAAATCACACAGCAAAGAAACCCAATGACTCATTCAAGCATTATGCAAATGTCAACAAAGACAAAAAAGAGCAAACTCTGATTCTCAAACAAAGACTTCATCTTATTCTCAAAGTTCATCATCTACCAAAAACGTGTAATTCTCATCCAAAACATGTGCTTATTGTGAGAAACCTGGCCATCTGATTTCTGAGTGCTATAAGATCAAAAACAAGCCATCACCCCATAGTTTCATTTTGCCCTCGTTGAATACATCATTGGTTCCCAATGATTTTGACCTTGTCCAGTCCACTGTGGATTCCAAGTCCAATATTATTGATGTACCTGAAAATCTTGTTGAGGACAAATTTAAGCCTTTCATCACTGAAGGTTTTGTTTCTTTTGTTGGCGATTCACATCTACAATCAATTAAAATCCTGCGGGATACTGGAGCTTTTCAGAGTTTGATTTTGGAAAGTGTACTTCCGTTTTCTGAAAAGTCATCCGTTGGGGCCAATGTGCTCATTTCTGGTGTAGAAGGTGGCGTCGTTTCTATCCCTCTTCATAGATTGGATTTACATTCGGACTTAGTTTCGGGCCCAGTGACTGTGGGTATTAAATCTTCATTGCCTGTTTGAGGTGTGTCTGTGCTTTTGGGAAATGATTTGGCTGGTAGTAAGGTGGTACCAGAGGTTCGTGTTGTTGAAGCACCTGTTGTTAGTCTCAGTACAAAGCAACTCGTTGAAGAGTTTCGTGATGTTTTCCCCGCCTGTACTGTTACTCGTTCTCAAACACGTTCTCAGGAGTCCAAAGTGGACTTCCCTTTATCTGATACGTTCATATCTCACATTGATGAGATTTCTGACTCAACTTTGAGTTCTACTGATGACTCCAAGTCATTTTTCAACTCTCTTCATCGTAACAAACTTGTTGAGGAACAGGACAATGATCCTGAAACTCGTTCTCTTCTACAACTGGCCGTTGATGAAAATGAAATAGGAACTGTCCCTATTTGTTACTACCAGAAGTCAGGTGTGTTAATGAGAAAATACAGACCTCCTGACGTTGCTGCTGATGAAGAGTGGAATATTATTCACCAAATAGTCATTCCAAAATGCTATCGGAATGATATTCTTAGTCTTGCTCATAATCATGTGTTGTCGGGACACTTAGGTGTAAGAAAGACCCTAGATCGTATCCGACGACATTTCTATTGGCCAAAGATGCGCCAAGATGTTGTTGACTTTTGAAAGACATGCCACTCTTGCCAAATGACTGGAAAACCAAATCAGTGGATTCCCAAAGCACCACTGCACCCTATTCCTGCCTTTGAAGAACCGTTCTCAAGAGTCATTATCGACTGTGTTGGCCCAATGCCAAAAAGCAAAGCAGGAAATAAATACCTCTTGACAATCATGTGTGCTTTTACACGTTTCCCTGAGGCTATCCCTTTGAGAAAAATCACTGCTCCCAACATTGTCAAGGCTCTTGTCAAATTCTTTACCATGTTCGGGATTCCAAAAGTCGTGCAATCAGATCAAGGCTCAAATTTTATGTCCAAGCTATTTAAACAAGCCATGCACGAACTAAACATCCATCAAATTTCATCCAGTGCATACCATCCTGAATCAAAAGGTGTCCTTGAACGTTTCCACCAAATTACTGCCACGAACACTCAAAGGACTGGGATGAGGGTGTTTCCTTGTTGTTGTTTGCAGTTCGTGAAGTTATGCAAGAATCTACTGGATTTAACCCTTTTGAGTTGGTTTAAAAAAACAAAAAAATCACTAGTTGAATGAGTTACCATCTGCAAGAAAAGAAATTCAGAAGCTAAAGGCAAGAAATGAAGATTTACAAGCAATGTTGGAGGAGAAAGTTCGAATTGAGAAGTAATAGGAGTTTCAGCAACTAGACTACTGCCAAGTCCAAAGTGAATTAAATCATTTGAAGTTGTGATCGAATACGATTACCAGTTTACAGGTTAACTGTAAACGTATGACCAAACAACAAACACCACAATAGTAATTAAGGAGTGTCTTCTCATTCTCCTGATTTAATTCCAAGTTTATTTACATTGATGTCGTCACTGTTTGTACAGTTATTGCTAAAAATTAAATTAAAACAACGATTATTTGTAAAAAACTTTCAATATTTTAATTTGATATTATGTTTTATTGCTTTCTTCTTGACACAAAAAGCAGCTAATTGAGGGCATAATTGAGGTGTGGTACCGAGATCCAAAAATTAGGAAAGATTGCAGTCAACTCGTAGACTCGATGCCATAGCGGATTAATGATCTTCTGAAAAATAAAGGCGGTCATATCATGTATTAATTCGGTATGTCTGCGGACTTACACGCTAAAATCCGGGTTTCGATACCCGTGGTGGGCAGAGCACAGATAGCCCATTGTGTAGCTTTGTGCTTAATTAAAAAAAACAAAAAAAAACAAAAACAAACATGTATTAATTTGTGAGTAACTTTTGTATTCCCAAAATAAAACGCATAAAGTTGAAAAAAAATCGTAATTTTCCGTCTTGTTTCAAGTTATTTGGACAAGGATGTAATCTGACAAATTTATGACGATAAAATAAAAGATAATACTCAAAAATTAATTAATTACCATAGTGTTTTGAGTTTTTAAATACTTATTACGAAAACTTCCAAAACTGTTTAAAAAAAATTGTAATTATTTTTGTTTCTTAATTCTGTTTGTCCCGCCATACGTTGCAATCTCTGTTACATCTCGAGCATTTACTCAATAGTTATTACATGAGTTTGGGCATTAACATCAATATAGAATATTAAAAAAATCTTTTTATCCAAGACTGTAGCATCTGATACTTTGAGGGTTAGGCTACTGATACGCACAATTATATATAGAAAAATACTGTTACAGTGGATAAGTATATCGTGATGTGTTTGTTTTGTTTTCAATTTTTCGCAAAGCTACACAAGAGCTACCTGCAATAGCCGTCACTACTTTAACAGTATAAGAGTGGACGGAGGGCAGTTAGTCATTATCTACCAGTTGCAAATTGCTAACGAATAGTGGTATTCTACGCCACATTATAGCTCCACCATCTTTGAAAGAGTCAGCATGTTTGGTGTGACGGAGATTCCGACTTGTCTATCTCTTGTTATGTAAATGTTGTGTAAATGTTTTGTAAACGACAACATGTCGTGTTGTATTTAAATTTTCATTTCTATTATTTATATTTCCATATTTATATTATTGTTTCAAAGTTTAAACCAATTAAAAATACGTTGTTATTTATTTAAAATAATATTTAGAAATTTCTAGAATTAGGTAGATCAATCAATTGACTATAAATGGAATGTGGTGGCCTAGTGTCTAGACGACAAGTCTCGTGCAAGAACGGACATGTGCGGATTTCTCTAGAATGTTGGGAAGTTACGCGATGGTTCGAGAAGTCTAGGCCTACAAATATATAAACAGACGGAGACGCGAGAAATAGAAAGAGTCATTAGTTTTTTATTCGAAGAAAAGAAGAGTCATTAGTTTTTATTCGAAGAAAAGAAGAGTCATTAGTTTTTATTCGAAGAAAAGAAGAGTCAGTCATTCGTTTGAGAAAGTTTAAGTGTTTGCTATGATTTTATTCAACTTGGATTTGTGACTAGAGCTAGATCTACAAAAGCTGTGATTTTGTCTCGTCAATCTTTGCGATTCATTCGAATTACTGGTTGTGCTGAGAGTCGGGGAGACTGGGAAAATTGGAAGGCGGCAAGTTTGAGACGTTCATCAAGAAGCACCGTAAAAAGAACTTCGTCATTCTCCATTCAAACTTCGGTATTTCTTCGTGGGACCAAATTCACACTCTAGACCGGAATTTTGGATTTCTGATCTGAACTTTTGGACTTTCATCCTAGATCATTATATTAGATACAGTCCAGTACCATTTTGTGTTGTAATTGATTTTGAAGGTTTAAACTTAATATCTGTCATTGTTATTATATAATTTATGTTATATCTGTTATATATATAATAGCTTATTGTAATAAATTATACAAGCTGTTATCTGTGTCTTTCTGTTGCGTTTAATCTACGAAAAACATAAAACATAAAAAAACGTAACCCTCTTTATTTGCTGCTAAGGTACTTTTGCACCTAGCGTCTTAACATGTCTATTTCGTAGTTAAACTACTAATAAACCGAGAAGAATAGCATCCAAAAACTCGAGCATGAATCATTTAACAAACTAGTATTAGTGTTAGTTAATATGAATGCAAGCTTTTGCTAATGCATTTTTGTTACTGTGACATTTAAGTTTTTGAAACGTTTTTTTATATTTCTTTCAATGTTTAATTTAATAAATATCTTCATAGATACTTCTCTTCGTTTTTGAAGTGTGTTCTGGGTTAGTAGTGTGACGTCCAAATAACTTTAGTTTGTTTGTTGAATTTTGCGAAAAGCTGCTTGAGAGCTCTTTGCGTTAGTGAAGTGATAGAGTAAGAGGAAATAAACTAGTAAACTTTAAACACTAGGAACTATTAGCCAACAAATAGTGCAAATGTCTGTCAGTTTTTAACACCCGTAAAACAATACTTATTCAGGTGAGTGTGTGTTTTCTTACAGCAAGAGCCACATCGGGCTATCTGCTGAGTACACCGAAGGGAATCAAACCATTGATTTTAGCGTTACAAATCCTTAGACTTGCCGCTGTACCAGCAAGGGACAATACTTTTTTATTTTCTCTTTTCAAATTTAGTTGTTCAGTGCCTTATGTATTGTTTTACTCCAATTATCTGTTTGAGGAAAGAAGCATTATTTCGAATGAAAGTTTGATTGTTAAATAATCAGCTTCTCTTATCGCTTCAAACTTTTGAGCAACAATTTGACCAAGTTACTACTACTGCCATCAAATTGTCTCTTAAAGTTAAAGTTTTTTTTATTTGGCTACTTCAACAAAATGTACTTCATGATCACGAGAAACCTGTGTGTGTATTTTTCTTATAGCAAAGCCACAAAGGGCTATCTGCTCAACACACCGAGGGGAATACACCCCTGATTTTAGCGTCGTAAATACGGAGACATACCGCTGTACTAGCGGGGGGCACAGGAGAAACCTACTTGAAGTGACAAGATATTTCAATACGGTAAGTATGGGTATTAAAACTTTTATTAAAATAAAGTAGATAACAACATTTCAAACTTCTTAGGTCATCTTCAGATTAACAAAGAGAGTTTGCATATTTCTGCATTTTCTTTACATGACAATTTACAGCTATGTTTTTGAAGTCCTCTTGTTTATACACATACTTCGCCACAAAGAACAAAATAATAAAGCTACTCAAGTTGCTAGTTTTATCACCTTCCTTAAATTCATGATATTTAGACATCACCAAGGTTTTGACATTCCCTGTTTTCAGACTTCGTTTTTTCCTTTTCTGTTTGTCGAACCTGTCGATCATTTAATTTAACAAAAAACATCTCTCTGACAAGTTGTACCTGAGAATTTGAGATTGGAATTTAAATTCAGATTTTGTATGATTGGAAATTTCCGCAAGGATAGTCCCGAGCTATCTGTCCTATGCGTCCATAATATGGCAGTGATATATTACTGGGAATGCAGCCAGTCAACATCATCCACTGACAAATTGTGGGGCTTCTCGTTTACAAAAGAACTGTGGGATTGGCTGTCAGTTATAAAGCTCCCATGACTAAAAGGGTAATCATGTTCGGTAAAGAGGATCCAAACCCGCAGTCCACAAATTACGAGTCAAAGATACTGATTACCAGACTATGCAAGGCCCTAAAAACGCAGTAATTAATATCACAGTCTGTTGGTAGTAACGAAAGTACGGTCAAGTTGTTGTTCATGTGATGTTTATAGCGGTTAGACGAGTCGACTGTTTAACTCAATTAAAAATTGTCATATACAGTAGGAATGAAACTATTATGAAAACAATACACATTTTATAAGTTTATTTGTACAATTGATCGATATATTATGCTCCTAATGGGATAAGTTGCCATGTCGGAGATACCTTGTGATTCAGACTTAAGAGATGATAATTTTAAATCAGAAACCAATAGAAAGGCAATCAGTCCATACCATTTACCGTCTGAAGAGTTTTTGTTAAAGAAAAAGAGGGATTGGCTGTTACTTTTATAACTCACACATAGCTGAAAGAACGAAACATGGTTAGTAGCACCACTTCTCAAACACAAGACCCAAACAAAATAAGAACATGGTGGACATTTTGGTCATAAAGGCGTTATAATCTAACATTCCGTTTATTACGAACAGCTCAAGTGTTGGCGATGATTGGTGTTAACAAGTTGTTTTCTCTCTAGTCTATCACTTCAAAATCATGGATTGTTGACACAGAGTCATCGCAGAATTAACAACAACCAATCAATCTCACATGTCTTAGTATCCGGTATGGATTATATCACATCCATACAGACCCTTCATACCGAAGACATCATATTGTAGAAAACAATATGCAAGAAAACCCAGGGGTGAAGTACTCATAATATAACTAGCTATTAAATCTGCTCCAGCTGCAGGTGGTGAAAAGAAACCTCTTCCATATTATCTGCCTTTACCAGAAGTTTATTGAGCAGCTCCTCCGCAAACCACCTTTCAACAGACTGGCGAGAAAAGTAGCTCAGGACTTCAAGACTGACCTGCGATTCCAGAGCTCCACCGTCACAGCTCTTCAAGTGGCCAGTGGGGCCAACTTGATGGCCCTCTTCGAAGACATCAACCTGTGGGTCGTCCATATAAAAAGAGTGAGAATCATGCTTTGCGCAAAATTCAAAACAAACTTTTACAAAACATCTCTACGTTTCATATTTCATCTTCTACCCTAAATAAACTGTGCTAAAGTGAAAGATATCAGATAGGCAAGAGATTATTCAAATTCGCACAATACTGCACTTGGTGTATAAGACGATCACAGATACAAGATTAATACAGATTCTTGAGCAAATTAATCTAATTTTTTGAGGTTCGGATATGGAATAACCTCTATTGTCAAGGAAGTTTACGATGTGACATTTGTAAAGAAATTCTTTGAAGATATTTTTAGCTGTCCAACTTGGGCTTGGGGTAATGAACGTAACAGCAAGTGTGATTTTCATGCTCTTCAAACGCTACAGACGACTCAATGCGCTGCAACTTAAGTAACAAACATGTAATAAACAGCTTTACAAAGATTTCATCACACTATATAAGGTACAAAACAAGTGTACCTTATAGACATTAATTTTTTTATATATAATATTAGCAATATTTTAATATGACGGATGAGATCAATACATTACAAATTTAAAGTATCTCGATTAGTTGTAACAAGCATATGAGATTAACTTCCAGTTGGCCTGGCATGGCCAAGCGCGTAAGGCGTGCGACTCGTAATCCGAGAGTCGCGGGTTCGCGCCCGCGTCGCGCTAAACATCCTCGCCCTCCCAGCCGTGGGGGCGTATAATGTAACGGTCAATCCCACTATTCGTTGGTAAAAAAGTAGCCAAAGAGTTGGAGGTGGGTGGTAATGACTAGCTGCTTTCCCTCTAGTCTTACATTGCTAAATTAGGGACGGCTAGCGCAGATAGCCCTCGAGTAGCTTTGTGCGAAATTCCAAAACAAACAATAACTTCTAGTTATGAAGAATCGAGATAAATTACAAATAAGTTATTGAAAAGTAAGAAAAATAAGGTAGTTTTGGTTAAAGATGTTAGTAACCGGATAGATAACAACATCTATAGATTTACAGTCTGCTGAAGTTTCTTCGTGTGTGGTTTTTCTAATTTTGCTTGAACGAATACAGGATTTTCATACCTATTTTGTCGCATGATTAGAAATCTTGATAAATTATAGTGGTTTTGGGATATTTTTTCTCAGGTAACTGAAACATATTTTAGTTATAAAATGCATATTTGAAAGATACAATAATACTTTTTTGGATACTCAAATTTACAAGAAAAAATGAAGCTTGTGGTTACGCGAAAATTACATACTGCTCAGGTGAAACTGTTAATGGACACCTGCTGTTGTTTATCGCTTTTATCAGATAAAAACTGAAAAAAAAATGTGAAAAGGTTAAAGTCAAATCATTTGCAAAGCTGCGAAAATTAACCATTCAAAGGAGAAAATTGTTATTATTTTTAATACGTTTACATAATAATAAGGCATTATTCAATTATTCATTTTACTGTATATTTTTCAACGTTTTTATGTCATTGTAAATTGATAACTTTACTGTAGTTATTTTAAAGATGAGAAAATAACAGACAAAATATAAAATGGAGGTTCTGGCAATTATAAAAACAAGTATTTTTATTCTTAGCATACATATCACTTTTCATTCAGATTGACTCAATAAAGGCTTTGAAAATTCGCAGAAAATCTTCAGAAAAATGTCTTATTAAAAATTTAGATTTTTCTTCCCCAGTGACTTTCAATGATTACCAAAAGCTTTTCAAATTTTGTATTTTGGAATTAAGCACAAAGCTACACACTGTGCTATCGGTTCTCTGCCCACCACGAAGACTGAAACTCCAAGCCAGTTTCTAGTGGAGTCCTGCGACATGCCGCTGTGCCATTGTGGGGCATACATTTATTCATTTCAATTATATTAAATAGTATTGTGCAGAGACTAAGAGATATGGTGTTTATCCAAAGGATTCATTTGTTTATTCTCACAACTACGACATCACTCGTTCTTTCGGGAATGGCCCGACATGACCAAGTGGGTTAAAGTGTTCGACTCGTAAATCGAGGGTCGCGGGTTCAAATCTCAGTCGCACCAAACATGCTCGCCCTTTCAGCCGTGGGGGCGTTCTAAGTGACGGTCAGTTCCACTATTGGTTGGTAAAAGAGTACCCCAGGAATTGGCGGTGGGTGTTGATGACTAGCTGTCTTCCTTCTAGTCTTACACAGCTAATTTAGGGACGGTTAATGCAAATAGCTCTCAAGTAGCTTTGTGCGAAATTCAAGAATAACAACATAACAAATAGCATACTTGAACTACCTCAGTCTATCTCAGTAATTTAAACCGATTTCAGTAAAATGAAATAAATATTCATTAGTACAGCTCTATTCATAACAGAGCTGTAATAACAGTGAGTATAGAAATAGTAACATTTAAACTTTGCTTGAATGACCCACAGGTTTTGGTTGGTTGAGTGCAAGCTAATTTCCTGTTTACTCTCAACATAAAATTTCATAAAATCAGGGCAAGAAACAAAGAACAGAAAATATTTTGCCCTTGTTGCTGTTTTTTTTCTTTAGAGATCAAGGAATAAAGGATGGAATATTATAGCCTTGTGGTAGAGCTATAGTTATCAGAGAATCACCAGTGATGGAATGAAACACTATGGTGGATGTCCAGATTAGGTTTAAAATGATATACTGATCTACTGTAAATATGAAACACAGAATAAGAGAATCTTTATAATCAAATGAGAAATCCCAAAACTAAGTTCTATTTTGCACAACTGATAAAGTTTCCATAAGTAATTAGTAGAATGTTTACAATACATCCTGTGTAAACATCATGAATGAAACAATAGTGAATTAGCAAATATTACTTTAAATTTCGTTAATGCTTTGATGGGAGGAGGGAATAAGATAATATTTATTCAGCAGGAGTCCTTAAGTAGGAAAAAAAATAATGACATCGTTTACGACGGAATAAGGTTTATCTAATCTATAATAAATATAATAGTACTTGGGCCTGGCATGGCCTAGCGCATTAAGAGGTGCGCTTCTTAATCTGAGGGTCGCGGGTTCGCGCCCGAGCCGTGTCAAACACGCTCGCTCTCCCAGCCGTGGGGGCGTTATATTGTGACGGTCAATCCCACTATTCGTTGGTAAAAGAGTAGCCCAAGAGTTGGCGGTGGGTGGTGATGACTAGCTGCCTTCCCTCTAGTCTTACACTGCTAAATTAGGGACGGCTAGCACAGATAGCGCTCGAGTAGCTTTGTGCAAAATTCCAAAACAACCAACAACCAATAATAGTGCTTTCTGTTGTTTGTCCATGTAACTACTTCGCAAGGGGTGGACGGATCTTTATCAGATATGAATGTTCATCAGGTCATTTAACACTTTTATGAGCATTTTTACGTTTGTTACCACAACTTTGCCCCCTGTAAATGTAATTTTATTAAATTTGTCAAAAACGCTTGTTTAGTCTTGAGGAAAATGCATGCAAAGTTGCGGTTTCACATTTTGTATTTTGCAGTTTTTATGTGTGTTTTTTACCACCATTCCGCCCTTGTAAATGGAGCTTCACCAAATTTGGCATGAATATTTGTTGAGTCTTTAAAGAGATACATAAAAATTTGTGGATTTGTATTTTGAAATATTTATGAGCGGTTTTATGTTGTTCTTTTCTCTTTACAATTAAATATGAGTTAAGTAACTTTTCATGTCCTAAGATAACCTTTCTTTAATAATGAATCTATATAACTTCCGTACGGGAACTTCAGCCTGTATGCAAGTATATTTAAAGTCAGTGAATGTAAGGACATTTTACAATTAAAATGTATGAGGACCGTGGCTGTTTATTTTATCGAAAACAACTATTATTTGGTTTTAATTATTAAGTTTAATATATATTTTACTTTTTCAATAATTTGTTCTTTGAATGTAGAATTTTGAAGAACAGAGATATGAAAGTAAAGTCTTTAACTCGTGCTTTTGGAGAATTCAGTGTAAAGTTAATTGACACAGTGATGTTGTTTTTATTGTTGTTGTTTTAAATTAAGCACAAAGCTACACAATGGGCTATCTGTGCTCTGCCCACCACGGGTATCGAAACCCGGATTTTAGCGTGTAAGTCCGCAGACATACCGCTGAGCCACTGGGGGCATTGACACAGTGAAACGTCAGATGTTTCTACCATGTAAAATAAACTATATATATGTCCACAGTTTTCTATAAACCTGTCTTCATTCGTGTCTATATTTTTCATTGGGACCCATTGTTTTATATGAACCATTATTTGTCATAATTATTAGTAATAACCCAGGAACATAAAGAAAAAAATATCCATTTTGCATCGTTAGACTCAATCACTTATTCGAGTAAAGCTTCGAAAGATGAAAATAAGAAAAGGGAAGATAAAAATAAAAAAACTTTTTAGCATTTAATAGGGAAAATGTGAGCACTGTGAAATTATCCTAAATACTAGCTGGTCAAAAGTTTAAGACAATACAAAAAATAAATCCAAAACAGGGTAGGAAATGCCCAAAAAGAGGTCCCAGTAGTGAGTAGCACGGCCGTCATTGCGAATAACTTCAAACATTCGCTTTGGCATGGTCGATATGATCGTTTGCAGAAGGCTGGCTGGAATGTTATTCCAAGTGGTGAAGATGGCTTCACGAATATCATGCACTATTTGGAATTGACGTCTATCTCTATAGACTTTCCATGTCATCCACCCCTAAACATTTTAAATGGGGTTCAGTTCGAGCGAACACGCTGGATGGTCCAAAAGAATCACGTTATACACTATGAAAAAGTCCTTTGTCCTGCGGGCATTGTGGATTGCAGCGTTGTCCTGCTGAAAGATCTACTCATTTCCACACAAGCGAGGACCTTCAGTCAATAAGGATGATCTCTCCAACATGTCAATGTAGCCAGCTGCTGTTTGACACCCCTGTATAACCTATAGCTCCATTGTTTCATAAAAGAAGAAAGCACTCCAGATCATGATGGAACCTCTTCCATTGTGTCGTGTAGGAAATGTCTTCGGTAGGATATTCTTATCGTGCCAGTAACGTTATAAGCCATTTGGCGCATCCAGGTTAAATTTTTTTCTCATCAGAGAACAAAATCTTCTTTAACTAAGTTGTTTCGTGGTGTGGAAGGAGACGTTTACGAATTTTAAAGCATTTCTCTTGTAGAATACATCTTATTGTTTTTGAACTGCATTCTGCATTTGTAAGGGTATTAATCTGGTTCAACGATCGGCTGGTATCTTGCTGGACAACCCGTCGAATTCTTCTGCTCAACGCTGGCAATTTTTTTTGACCAATTACTTAAAATTCTCGTTCCATACCCCTCAGGGTCTTTTAAGAATTTTGCAACGGCAGTTTTACTGTGCCCAATCTCACAAGCGATAACATGTTGAGAGAGACCTTGCTTTTGCAGCTCGAAAATTCTGCCATGTTCAAACTCTGTGAACATGTTTTTAACCAATGTAACACAGATGTCAGTGGGAGATGTTGACATCGCTTATGCTTGAACATAAATGACTAAATTTCGTTACGTGTTTATCGATTAACGCTTTGTTTCAGTATGGTCTTAAACTTTTGACCAGCTAGTATTTAGACTAATTTCACAGTGTTCACATTTTCCTTATTAAATGCTAAACAAGTTTTTATTTTTATTTTTCCTTTTCTTATTTTCATCTTTCGAAGCTCTACTGAAATAAGTAGTTGAGTCTGACAACACAAAATACATATTTTTTATGTTCATTGGCCTTATGATTTTGGTCAGCAGTGTTATCTAACCTTCCTTAACTCCAAGTACTGATGTCTCTGAGAGAGAAAAATCAGTGGCAGCGCTAAGGGGGGCTTGGGGGGTTGAGCCCTCACAAAAATGAGCCAAGCCCCCTCAGCCCCCAATATTGTTACCTACATATATTCATAAAATATGGAAAACAGTATCGTCGTTGTTGCTTAACGATTAACATCCTAGAGACATAGATCTGTAGAACTCAATGTTTTCATTGAGACGGAAGTATGTATCATGCGTCCCATAGCAACGTATTGAATGCACTGAAACTCATGCGTTGTATTCCCGCTCCCTGTGTAATGCCATTCTATCTTTAGCTTTGACGAAGATTAAACAACCACGTTGATTTCAAGTTACAACAGATCACCAGGGATTTTATTTGATAAACCAAAGGTTTCACAGGTATTTACCCATTAATTTCATTTATCTTTTATTGAAAAGTGAAACATAGTATGCATGTATATGTGTATTGTGTACAGGTCAAAACTATGAAGCATTTAGCTGGTGTTGTGTCCTCTGTGCATTGTACTGTCCTCTGTACTGATGATTCTGGCATACACTTAAAATTGTGATTCACAATCCAATTAATGTTATATTTATGATTAGATAATAACCTTACATGTTAACTGACCAAATAATTTTTCTAAGCAATTCTAGAATGAATTTTAAAATTGTCATCGGGCTATTTAGAATTGCCTAATTTAATGTAATATAGTAGTTACATTATTGTAAGAGGTGCTTGTCATACTTATGATAATAAGAACAATATCACAATCACAGTTTGGTCTGTATGAATAATGTGAACTTATGAAGAAACTAGATTTCTGTTAAGGTCAACTGCAATTTAGACATTTTGTTTTGGTACTACTATGACCACTCAATATCCAGGCCGCGGGTTTGCTTTGTTCGAGCGCGCGATTGCCACCTCGAACGTCTTAAGCGTATGATCACTGAGCCGCTAACCATGGCGTATGATCTGTGTAGGCTAACGATTGGCTCAGCCCGATCGAGATCCAGATGCCAGCCGCACACCACACACACATGCATCCCCGCTAACTCCCATTAACTGCCCACAGTTTTACAACATGCCCTATCAAAGCTTTGTTTGTGTTCCCTAATTAACCCTGTAATTTTACATTATTTTTAACTATATAGCACAAGTACTTAATTAGAGGGTAGTGATAAACACTTTCTCTAACAGTATTTTACGGATATGTTCTGGATTTTTATCTGATATTGATATAATTTGGTGATTTCAATGCCACAGGGCAGTTGTTCGTAATGTTGAAATATGTTTAATTGTTATTTGTTCTTTATATATAAAATGACCCAATAGTATGTATGTTATATCTTTTTCCTTAGATTTCGATGTTTAAAATGAATATCCCTTGTAAGCCCTAATGCTAATATAAGGAGAGAAATTTCAATTCGTTTCATACAAACTAACACAACTTGGAAGTAAGAAATGGTATTAGCAGTTAGCCGGCTTGGGGTCACTTTTACGTTTGCACTAAGAAGGTGCATCAAGGTGGACAGCGATCAGCCCCAGACACCTGGACGAATTCATAAATCACATCTAGTAGTGGTTAAAGAGATGAACCAACACCAGATGTCAGGAGAAACACCTTCTATGCCATCATAGACAGGATGCTCAACAAATTGAATAAAAGATTTTCCTCTGATGCCTGCAGTGTTTTGATGAGTGCAAATACATTGAACCCCAAACACTCCACATTTCTGGACAAGCAAGGACTCCTAGGAATGGCAGCAAACTATGGTGTGGCAGAGGATGACCTCGCAGTGGAGGTCTGGCTAATTGCCAGGAAGAAAGACAAGGGGTAGGAAGTATTCATATCATTGGAACTTGTAACCATGCTGGAGCCATACAAGGATGCCTTCATGGATCTTTACAAACTTGAATGCATCGCTGTGACTCTGCTTGTCACTTCAACTGCCTGTGAGAGAAGTTTCCCATGTCTGAAGCTTTTCAAGACATACTTGCACAACAGCAGTGGTAACAACTGTACCAGCAACCTTGCTGTCATATCAGTAAACTCCAGGAGGACAAAAAAACTCGATATTGCTACTGTTATAGACACATTTGTTGCCAATCATCAGAACAGGCGCATTGTTTTGAAGTAATATTGACTATAAACACAACATGATGAAATATAGTTAGCTTGATAGTGACCTTACTTTTCCTCAGAGTGTATTAACTTCACATGGGATAATTCGTTTCTGCTGTGTAAACTATGTATTTATGTTACATTTCTTTTGATTTGTAGCTTTACTCTTAATGGTATATTAAATATTCAATCTAAGATAATCTTGATTTTCTTGATTATTATGTATTATCTTGGGTGGAATTTAGGTGAACTTCCTCTTTTACATATACGCATATTTTCATAAACAGATTATTTCTAATTTCTAATAATGAATTATTAATCAGAGTATGAGTTTCCAATGAAAACTGCATTGAAAAAGCAGTTCAAAATAGCACACTTTTCTGAAATGTACCTTGCTATTTACATTATTATAATTTACCATCTATACTTCATATTGATGTCATTTTGGGAAGCCCCTCCATAGTTTATCTCAGCCCTCCTTAGCCCGCTCAGCCCCTCCCAACGAAAATATCCTGGCACCGCCACTGAGAAAAATGTATTCATGTGGTAAATAAATGCAGCAAATTACTCTATATTATTAAATGTGTCTTTATTTGAATAATTTGTTTATTTATGTTAAAAGTGCTAAAGATGTCTGCTGTTATCCCTAATTTTAAACTCCTGATTATGGGGAACGTAATGGGACAGCAGCGTCCATTGCCATGTCTTAGGCTATTTTTTTACTCTTTTATTTTTCACAGTAAAGATTGTTACAAGGTCACATTTAATATATAAGGTAAGTTGCTGTTGTTTTTTCCAACAAAAGTCAGGCAGTCACTTGAAATAATGCTTTTTTATTTATGTTTCATTGATATTACTAGCCACGTGACAAACGCTAGTCGTTTTGGGTAAGCCTGACTTTAACGAATTAAATAAGGAACGTGAGATATATTCAGTTTTGTACAATATTTCAACAGTTGTTGTTGTTTTGTTGTTTTGAATTAAGCACAAAGCTACACAATGGGCTATCTGTGCTTTGCCCACCACGGGTATTGAAACCCGGATTTTAGCGTGTAAGTCCGCAGACATACCGCTGAGGCACTGGAGGGCATATTTCAATAGAATAAACTTTGTAACAACTGAAGAAAGAGAGAGAAAAGAATAGACTCATTAGTTTATCATAGTATTATATCGTTTACTTTTTCCGAGAACAGGTGTCTGTCAGATTTTCAACCAGATGAACATCTACCAGGATTTTAATGCTAAAACCATCTATAATACTGAATTTGTCAAAAATTATATTAGCATATAAAAAGATAAAATCACACCATACAAACAAAATAGAATAGAGAAACCATATAGTCAGATCAGTAAAGATGAGCATAAACACAACTTATATAAAAAAATAAATTATTATGTCGTCAAGGTGTGCACGAAATTAAGATTAGTTTTCTACAGTTAATCTGTTAAAACATTTTGAAAAAACTGCACAAGTTGGATTACCATGGTAAGTCGACCATTGAGAAATCTCTAATAATATAAAAAGTGCAAAAATCTTAGTCAAATTATGCCAAAATAGTTATACTTTGGCGTTTATGTAAGGTAAAAATCAAAAGAAACCTATACCTAAATACCTTTTGCCATAAAAAAAATGGTGAAGGATGTAAAATGGTATTGATAGTTTCTTTTTTGTTGTTGTTTTTTAAGTAAACTAATGACAGCTGACAATTTAACTCTAACTGAAGCCAGATTTTCTCCATAAAGAACTATTTATTCCCAAACAGAATTGGCTAATTTCTTGAAAACACTGCACCAACTGTTGTAATTGCAATTGTTAAATATTGGTTTAAAGAGTACAAGAAATAGTTTAGATACTTAACATGTATCTTAAAGTCATCTGATTTAAATGTTAAGAAGCCTCAATGAACAATTATTGAAACCGAGTTTCCAAAATTTCTACCATCTTCATCAACTAGAAACTTTATTGTACAAATAATAAAACAATTTTTAGTGTTATATTATATAGTTGTGGCGCAGTGACTCCATATTAATAAATAAAATATAGAAATTAACAGGTATTTTTATTATTATATCCATCCATTGTAAATTATTCCAATAGAACTAAAACTGTTTGTAGTAATTCTTGATGACAAGAAACTCACGTGAAATAAAAATGTATTTCAGAACGGTTGGTATGGGTCTTAACAATTTTATTGATAAGCAGAAAACAACGTTTCGACCTACTTAGGTCGTCTTCAGATCAATAAAGAAAATGACCTAGAAAGGTCGAAACTTTATCAATAAAAGTTTTAATACCCATACCAACCGTTCTGAGAAACATGTTTGTTCTCCCAGGTTCAATAATTTTAAACTACCCAAATCTTTGTAGAGGGCGGTATTAACATAATAATTGCATAATCTCAACTCAGGTTATAAATTTTTTCTCAAGTAACACAGTAGTGTATTAATTTATTCTTGTTTTTAAATTGAAAAAATAAATATTGTTTAAAAAATTTATTACAACAAATAATGCAGTATTAATACTTTGAGTTACTTGCGTAAATAAGTTTAAAAATGGCGGAGAAAGCACAAACATCAGGTACGTCGGCTCAGCCGCTTGTGAAAATAGGCCATTACATTCTTGGAGAAACTCTTGGTATTGGAACTTTTGGCAAAGTGAAAAGTAAGTAAGACAGCCTTTCAGCTTCGTCGTTATTAGTTTTTACTTACAACCATTTATTAATATTGAATTTATTTCCCATGTTGCACTCGGAATTTCCAAATTTTACTAAGTTATTCGAGAAGTAAAACAACTGTGCAGGGGCGAATGATACTGATATTGTGATGGTGAGACCGATAATAGATACTTCGCATGAAAAATATGTGAAACTTATAAGTTATGGAACTCCGGCAAGGGCAACTTGTCTAAGCAGCGTGCGAATGCTCACGTAGATACTGTTTTATCAGAATGAAATACTTTAAAATAATTTTTACAATATTTGCGTTGATTTAAATGCTGTAGTTATTTCAATAAGTATAATAATTATTTAAAATATATTGTGTATTTTATGCTAATTTGGAATATGAAAAAGAAAAGCATGAATACAATATATGAAAAAGCAAGATTACAAGGATAATTACCCTAAATGTTATGTCGACATAACCACTAAGATTCCATTATGATATATAATTTCCAGAGAAGAAGTTGTACGTTTAGAGACTTAATATTCTTAAACAAGCTTCTGGAAGCTTTCACCAGTTAATATCAGTTATTTAGAATTGTGTTTTTTATATATAAAAATCTTAAATGTAGTGTATTAATAGAGTATAGAACAAATTTTACTGTATCTTTTTATTTTGTGATTAAACTACAGTATTTTGAAATAGCCTAATGCAATGCTCTTTCTGGTTTAAATGACAGCATGTAAATAATATACCATTGCTGCTCATCTTAGGTTGTAGATGTTACTTGGCAAAGTGTGAGGATACTGCTACTTTGCCATAAGTTTTGGATTATGTAGTGAGTTGGGCAAGTAAATGGCAGATGGCCTTTAATTAAAGTAAGAGCAGTGTAAACTACGTGGGATATTGCAGTTGGAATATGATTTTAATGGGAATAAACTTAACAGTGCTGTGGTACAAAATTATCTTGGTGCTCTTGTTGACCAGTTTCTTAAATATTCAGACAATGTGCTGTTGCTAGTTGCAAACAAATAGGATTTTGATTTTATCTTCAGAGATCTTGAATACAAATCTAAAGATGTTATGATTCAATTGGTTTGGCCACATTTGGAATATTGTGTTTAGTTTGGTTTCTTACCTTAAAAAGGACATTAAACTGTTGGAAAGGGTTCAAAGGAGGTCTACTAGAATGATATTTGGGATGGAAAGGTTGCCTGTCTGTACAGAAAAAGTTAAGATCTCTGAAATGGTCCTCTTTTTTTTTTGGAAGGAGAATAAGGTATATTTGACTGATGTATTTAAGGAATTGATAGTGTTGGTTCATCATTTTGTAGTTAATGATGAGTATGGTAGGAACAGGGGATACAAATATAAATTTTCTAAGGTAGAAGTTATCTTCACTTAAGATAGTTTCATATTTTTGATGGGTTGTTAGCCTATGGAATGAGTTTCCTTAAGAAATGGTAGATGCAGTTAATTTAAGGGTAGGTTTGATAAATATTTGAAAGATAAGGGCTGGTTTTGAGTGTGTCATTTTAAGGATTGAGTGGATGGGACAGTTTAAATGGATCGAAAGGTTCCTTGTTATCCTTAAACTACATTTATGTTTATAACGTTACTAATGTAATTCAGTATATTTATTTATAATGTATGTTATTGTAAATAAATGGCAAATGATGAAGAGCTGAGCACTGTTATTTTGGAACAGTGTGGAAGTGTGCTAAATGTTACTTTGTTCTCTGAGAAAAGTGTTTATTTCTTGACTAAGTTTTAAATTTTAAGTGTCTAAGTTAACTTGTTATTAAGAAACTACTAATAAAACTTTTAAAAATAGTGAACCATTTAACCTGAGTGCTTTAACAGGTGGGCTCCTTTTGTTACTGAGGTCAAACTGGGATTCCTTGTGAAGAAGGATATACTTTTTGAAAATGCTCCAGCTATGGTGTGTTTAATTGATTTTTTATTTTAACTAAAGTTCCCTAACATTAACAAAAATTGGTAAGGAATATAATATCCAACACATGTAGGCTAGAGGAATCAAATAAACCACAACATGCTGTAATTTCTAATTTATTTATGGGATGATTAATATGTATTGCATAATTTTAAAACATAAATTTATAACAATGAACTATTTAACTAACTTGCATTTGTTGCAATTATATATTTAACGTAACCTAAAAATGGTAATAATTAAAAGAGTTGGCTAACTTTGCCATCGTGGTAATTAAAATTAAATTTTTTTTGTCACCAGTATAAGTTTTCATCATTAATTACGATCGTGAGAACATGCAACAAATGTAATTAAAGTTTATCTTTTCACAGATAAGCCTATTAACCAGTTAGACCTATATAAATCCATAAGATTTTTGCACACGTTTGTTTCAAAGTTATATTTGTATCAAATAGCTTGTGTGTCCATAATTATGTTGGAAAAGGAACCTTAACAGCATTTAAGTCACCCAGTAAAAATACTATCAATATTAAAATTAATTCCACTGTGGAGGTTTCTGTGTGTTTTGTATTGAAAAGAGGTGATCAAGATTATGTACTACATGCAATGTAGGCCTCAATAGTTGTGAACAGTATAATAAAAGTAATTTAAGGGTTAAAAATACATGTAAACAAACCATGTGCATATATACATCATCATGCAGACAAGTTTGCTGGTTTATCCTGAACCAGGATTATGGTTTGTAGTAAGGTTTGTTCAGAAATTTCACAAAACTTCTGATAGAATATATAAGCAAAAACCATTGTAAAAACCAGACTTAGTTTTTAAACAACACTCAAGACCTAATTCAATAGCTATGGCTGCTAAAATGTTAGTAATAGTATAAAAGTTAATATGTTTACTTTAAACAATACAAAACAATCAAACTTTATCAATTTGTTCTTCATATTATTATTAATAAAATTGTTGTTTTGTAAATCTACATAAAAATGTTTATGAATATTTTATTCAAACCCGAGCAAATGTATTAAAAAAACCCAAAAACTGCAAGATGTATACTCCACTAAAATTGATAAGTGCTATTCATGTAGAGTCAAAATAGTGATTTGTAGCTTAATAAAATAATTTACGCTATTTCCAGTCTAGTTTGTTTATTTTTATAGAGTTCTAGTTGTAGGCCTGAAAATATAATATTTGTATTTTGATTCAACTTGCTTCAGTACTTTTAATTGATGAACCATATTCCACCCTTTTTAAGTTAACAATTTTTAATCATCTTGTAAAGAACCAGTATTAAGTAATGAAAGACAGTTGTAGATGTGAACTTCCAAACACTTTACATTAATCCTAATATATAAAATGCTTTTAGAACCTTAATCAGCTCATATTTCAAATCTACATCTCTAGATGCATCGTGTGAAGTGTTTTTTAAGATGCTCCCTTGTAGTGATTTTGGGTCAATGACCAGTTTATAAGTAAAAATTGATGGAGATCTTAACCCTATCACTGTCTGATAACCTTCAGTAATTAAAATTATTATGGTATAATCACTGCTTCGTCTGAACACTTTCCAGTAAGTCAACATTCATTCATAAACAAAGAGACCAACTGTGGAAACAGTATCTCAAGTGAAGGCTTAATAGTTTAGTGATTTATGTGGAGATATAATCAATATTTTGATGAGTACATCTTCAAATTCTGTTAGTTTTATTAATAGTCATAGAGCACTACTATATATTTTCCAACTTGCCATTTTATTCAGGTCATACTTTAGATTCTTAGAATCCACAATATAACTAGAAATGCTAAAAGTTTATTTCATCCAGATAATGAGTAGCATCTTCAGAAAAAAAAGTTAATAACAGAGTGATAAGATAGTTTTTCTTAAGTGAAATCATGTTGGCTCTCTTTTGTTACATTTTATATTTTGCTAAATGATTATGCAAAGTTTCTTTTTATTGTTGTTCCTGTTATTATTATACTGACTTTGTTGTTTCATATTTTTTTCTATCCTCAGCTGCTCGTCATCAACTTACTGGTCATAAAGTAGCTGTAAAGATTCTTAATCGACAAAAAATAAAAAATCTTGATGTTGTGGGAAAGATCAGAAGAGAAATTCAGAATCTCAAACTTTTTCGACATCCTCATATCATTAAAATGTAAGTGACTTAATACATATAACTTCAACTCTTATTTCAAAAGTTCAAACATGCATTTTTATACTACAAGTGTTTTCTTTCTTTGTATACAATTTCCAGACCATTATTGTAATAACACAGTTGTATGCTATTAAATTATAAACATTAATAACTTTATAAAGTGCAAGTTGCTTTTGTTACATAATTTGGAGCATTTTCTGTCGTACTTCATTTTTGCATTAGTAAATTTTGTGAAAAGTGAAATGTACATTGTTGAAGTACTGTTGAAACCATTATAAATGAATGTTTTAAAGTAACAGTTTAAATATTACACTCAAGGACATGGTTTATTATTTCACTGGAATGAATAAGCTGTTAATATGTAATTTTGTCTCGAAGAACAATATTAATATATTGTTTCTGTAGCCCTACCCCTTATAAATATATTTGAAGAAAAAAAATTGTTTTTCTTATGGTAGATTTAATTTTATTAATTTATGTATAGAAAATCTTCTCCACAGGAAGACCATCATAGATTCTAAAAATGTGGCTTAGTTTGCATTAAATCCATAGTCCACATCTTTTATTAACTGTTGTGTTTTGATCTTGAGGCATTATGGTAGTTTTTTTTCATTTTCCATAGAATTATTTATTCTCACACAAATAATTTTGTCTTTGCAGGTACCAGGTGATCAGTACTCCAACTGACATCTTTATGATAATGGAGTTTGTGTCTGGTGGAGAATTGTTTGATTATATTGTTAAGCATGGAAAAGTTAGTTCAAAATCTTATTTTGGTTTACTTGATGTTACTAAGGATAAAGTTTGAGTATTTTTGTATGTGTGCTATTAGCTGATAGAAAGTTACCTCTTATTTATTGTGTGTATTACTTAAAAGTTTTGGGTTTTCATTTTGTTTTATATATCTTTTAAAACAATAATGTTAAATTCTAATTTAAAATTTTAGTTGACCACTTAAAATTTGGATTTTTGGGAGGGTTGTTGGCCATTTTTAGCTCTTTGTGTTTTGTTTTAAATTGGAGTGTATGATAAAGCTCTCGCATACACCATTTCCAGTTAAAGGAGTCCGATGCTCGTAGGTTCTTCCAGCAGATTATTTCTGGTGTCGATTATTGTCACAGACATATGGTTGTGCACCGAGATTTGAAACCGGAAAACCTTTTGTTAGATAGCAATCTTAATGTGAAGATTGCAGACTTTGGTAGGTTATTCCTATAATCTTGCTGTTTGTAAAGTTTTTATATATTGTCCTTATGAAATATTTTGAGTAGATGTGTTTCTGTCTTCATGATTGTTTTGTTTACTCGAGTGTGTTGTTAATGAGTTTCTTGTTTTTTGTTTTTCAATTTCCTATCCAGTAGCTTTTTTACGTTATTTGTGCACAGATAACACACACACACACACACATTAAATATATATAGTATTACACATTTTTATAATTTTTTATACAAGTCAAAAGTTTAGTGCCATTGTTGTACTTGGGACCATTTCCTTTGCACCCAAAATGAAATACTTTGTACAATTGGTTTTACATAAATGGCTCTAGTTCTTACCATTTCTGGTCTTTTCCATTTTTAAATAAAAACAAACAAAAACTTCCACTTGTTCCTGACTAATAATATGATTTTTATAAAGAGTGGAGACATTTTAAGATTTAAGATCAAACTGTTTCACCAACTAAAAAATAGAATTCTGCAAAGTTTTTATGTTTAACTGCATAGAAATAGTGACTACAAGAATTTGTCTGAAATTCTTGTAGCAGAAGTATTTTATGAGAGTTTATTTCTTGTGCTTGAAGATGACAACATTAGTGAAAATTAACCTCTCAATGAACAGGAAATTGTTTTGATTAGGTTTACTAGTAGTTACCTCAAATTGGATTTCATTTATTTATATGATTGCAGTTTACTTTCCTTTTTATGGTTCCCTAAAATCAATTTACCCCAGATGATAAGGTTCAAATATGTAATTAATCTTGTTTTTGTTTATTTTTTGGAACAGTAAAACTGTTAGTAATTGCAAGAAAGAAGTGAGGTTAAGCTCACTATAATTCTTGAATTTATCACTGAATTAGACCAGTTTTAGAGAATTTACTTACTTACTACTAACATTAGGTAAAGTATCGAATGTAACTAGGCCTTCAGTAGTGTTCTCTAGTCTATATGTGTTGTGTTATTGACATATGGTGAATGAAAGGACACTTCAAATGCCACATACATGACTTTGTTTTAGAATACTAATCTTAAATTTTCTATTTGTATTGTTGGTAGCCTTTTCAACAGAACATTTCTCTTTTATTTATTGCAGTAAACTTAAAATGAACAAGTAGAACTATGTCTCTTCTTTTTGCAAGTTCTTAACTCCAACTAAGCTAGAATTTTAACCAATATTTTTTACATTTCTGTACTCTGAGATGTAGAAATTACCAGGTGAAGATAATCACTGAAAAAAAGTGTCCTCATAACGTGTATAGTTCATATAAATATAAGTTCACCATAATTAAATTATTATAAGTAAAGGTCTAACTTATGACCTTACAAATTTGCTTACTTGTTCCTTACCTAATGATTAAATAATATAAAATTGTGTAATAATAACATGGACTATATATTTAATTTTACAGGTCTTTCTAACATGATGATGGATGGAGAGTTTCTCTGTACAAGTTGTGGTTCACCAAACTATGCTGCTCCTGAAGTTATCTCTGGAAAGTGAGTGTAGAGATTACTTCAGTTAATTCCATTTTTTTCTTTAACATAGGTGGTAACTTTCTTCAACACTTTGTTTGCTATGTAAGAACTGACATTTTTCTAGGCCAATAGCACGAAAAATCTTGAGCTAAGTTAGTTATATAAAGGTTCAACAGCCTTAAATATATTTACCTTGTGATAGATGCTTCGTAGAAGTTAGTTGTTTTGAAGGTTTGGTCTGAACCTACTGTGTAATCATCCAAAATACAAGAGGTAACTTTGGTACACATTGTCATGTTGACCTCACTATGAAAACAATTGATTAGTAATTCTGTACTTAAATCGTACTGTATTAGTTTTGTTATCATTCATGTGATTCAACATTTTAAATACAACACTAAGCAAATTTTAGAATTAGTTATGATATCTTATATCTTATTGAATTGTGTATATGTGTATAGTGTGTGCGAGAAAGTGTACCTAGAACAATAATATTACTTGTAATCCAATGTTGATAAATAGTGTCTTGGGTTTGAGAGTCTACAATACCACTACAAAAAACTGTTGTTACTTTTAAATTTACATTTCATTATATTTATTATTATCGTTTATACATAATTTTTAGTTTCATACCAAATTAAGCATAACTGAACTATAATGGTTTTACTACTTGAATAGTTTTGTTGATTGAATTTCTGATTCTGTTTTATTTATAGGAAAAAAATTTTAACTGAAAATAGCCTCTGGTTTTAACCCTTTCTTTGGAGGCATGCTAAAGGGTGCATGTTGTGATATTTTAGATAGCTATTTTCAAAATTTTTATTAAATTGCTTTGCTATTACTTGTGTCATAAGGGTTCACATTAGAACAAAGATTATATTTTAAATTTTAATATTATATATGATTTAATTTGTTAACTTAAGATCCCCAAAAATATTTTTGGCATATTGCATAACACACATTATTGTGTTATTGTTCTGTTTATAATTAATTATGCCTACCATGCAATGTGTACAATAGTTAACAAACTGAAAACTACAAATTGGTGATACTGACAAGTTATAAGTAAAAATAAGAACCTCCTACCTCGATTTGCTGAGATATAAGCATATTTGGCCAATCTAGTAATTGGGTTTTTCAACTTTTGAAAAGGCTTACTATATGACATAGAGGTACAGAAATTTGTGAGGTCTCGACTCATATGGGTTGTATGGCTATTTGGTTAAGTTGTACATCTCATGATCCCTAAGCAGAGTTCCTTGGGCTTATCTTTCACCATAAGCTTTCATTCCACACATCAAATGTACAAGGGCACTGAACATCCTGTGTGTCTGCTCTTCCATCTTTTGGGGAGTGGATTGATGTTCCAGGTTAAAGATCTATTGTGCCCTCATTTAATCAAAATTAGACTATAAGTCTGTGGTCTATGGCTGTGCCAGAACCTCGACCTTAAAGATGTTGGGCCCCGTTTATTGTCTGAGTTTTTGGCTCTGTATGAGAGCTTTCTACACTTCTTCATTCCAGAGTTTGTGTACTGAGTCTTGTGAATCTTCTCTACACCTGTTTGCAACTGTATTTACTGTATACTTCAAAACTTCGATTTTTGCCACAGCACCCCAGTTGAGTATGTGTTTCCTTTGCTAATTAAGCCATACTTTTTTAATTAGTTCTCCATCTGTTATTGTTGATATTCAAAACCAACTGTTCCTTTTCTATTTATCACCTACTTTTATCAAGGTTTTTTGGATATCAAACCATTTTGGTGATCACTGGAATGAGCTCACTGATGTTGCAGCTGAGTCAGTCTGCTCTGGTGCCATCACTGCTGCGTTTGTTCCTTACATGGACTATGGTCCTGTGTTCAAGGCTTGGCTCTGTGCCAGTTGGCAGTCTATTTTGAGTGAGCAACATGGTAGCAGGCTTTTCCAGATCAAACATTCTGTTGCACTCTGACCATCTTGCTTCCATAAGGATCAGAAGGAGAAAGATGTTCTGGCTAGGCTATGCATTGATCACAGTTTTTTAACTCATTGTTTTCTTTTATCTGGGACTTGTGCACAAATGTGTGGTCTGTGTGACACTCAAGCTGCAGTAGCCCACATTTTACTGTCATGCCATCATTACAACTGTGAGTGACAGCTCTATTTTAAACATGTTTTTGCCATGGGTTTACTTCTGATGTTGGATAGTTTTGTTGGTGATGATGGCACTCTTCATCTCAATTGCATTTTTAAATTTTTAAAGGCCATTGGCCTTTTAAATTCAAAAATTGGCTTTTGTTTTGTTTTAATATGATTCCCTTTTACTTATTGTAATAATTTCATATTTATATTTAATTTTTTGCCAGTTGTTTGACACAGATGGCCTAGTTGCTTTGTGCCAATAAACACCAACCAACCAAACCAGTCATTTGTTGCTTTTATCTGAAGAGAAAGATGCATGCTTTAAAAACTGTATCAACTCCTTATTACAAATATTTTTCAATTCATGGAACTTTTAAGTCATTTTTTTGCTTCCTTTTCTATAAGAAAAAATGTCACATATATATTATATTTTGCATAAATGCATGCATTCTCTGTTGTATAAAATTATTACATGTATCAGATCATTACATTACTCTGTGATGTGTCTTTAGATTTCGGCAGCAATACATTTTATGCTGAAATACAGAAACAGCTACAATGTATTTTGGTCAACAACTATATACTAAAACTATTAAACAGAGATTTTAGATGCATTATAAATAGCAATTACTTCTAGGAAAAAGTCAGTAGCAAGTAATATTCTTTAAGTAGAATGGATTTCTTGGTACCAGATTGTCTACATCTTCCAATAAAGTGTAGAAAAATGGCTGAATTCAGAGTGTTTGATAGAATTTGAATGCTTCCAAAACAATATCCAGATTTGAAACCTCAATGTTTATTTGGTTGGTGAATAAGTTTGCTGAAAGAAAAGAAGGATTTCACAACCATATGCATCAGTAAGATATTTATACACCTATACAGTTTACTGCTAAATTTTTAACATTTTGGAAGAATTTCCAATATTCCAAGAATTGCTGTGTTTATTTTATTAGCACTAAACTACATAATAAACATTTTGACAAATTCAAAGTGCAGTCACATTGCTCTGGAGGATACTTGCTGTCAAACACTTTAGGATACACACATAAGTAGATGAATTCCACATCATGTTGTTGGCATAAGTTTTTACTCAGATTCTATGTTAAATTTCCTACTAATCACTGTGAGATGTACAATCTGATACATTAAACATTCTACTCTCAGAGGAGGAGCTAAATCAGTAATCTATTCTCCTGTGCTTTGTTGCTTTTGAAGTTTTGATATTACATAGACATGTAAATAGTCTGTTGACACAATCAGCAATTTATTACTTTATTTTCAGCAGATTTCTACTTTGGTCATATGACAGAAAATAAAATATGCATAGAAAAAAAATGGAAATACTTAGCAGTTGAAACTATAAAAAATGAAGGTTAAGATTTTAGAGACATTTAAAATTATTTTTAACCTTGACATAAAAGTCACTTTTCTGTTGGAGTAGTAAGAAACATTTGTTCACATTGGACAAATTTTTAGCAAAAATACTTCATTAAAGAAGTAATTTTTCTTTGAACAAATTTTATGTAATATTTATTGATAGTCTGTCAAATTTTGTGAAAGTCCACATGCTGTGTTAAATTTATAATACTGAAACGATATGCAAGTAAAATGGTTAAGTGGAAGGACCCTAGAACCAAGCAAGTGTTAACAGTTGAAATATTTATTATTTTGATTGCAAAATTATTGTCATGGGTAATAAAATAAAGTCATTCTGACAGTTTAAATTAATAAATAATACAGTTATTGTGTCAGTTATGTTTAATATCAGTTTCTTTAATAATAAGTGTTTGAAATATGAAGATTGAATAATTCAATTATCAGGGATTATAAGAACATGTTTTGCTATCTCTTTAGTTGATACATAAAATATAACAATTCTGTAATAGGAAAGTTTTGTTGTTGTATATTTACCAAATGATCTTATTGCAAAAAAAAATATTATGCTTTCTGTTTTTGAAAACTAATTATAATATCATTTTCAGGAGTGGATCTTGTATAATTAATATCAGTAATCACATTAATATGTAGTTTGATATTTGTTTTTCATTTGGTTACTGCACTTATAGTAATACTCTGATGTTTTTTCTTTTTCTTGAAACAAAAAAGTTATCAACTTTCCTAATGATTCTTTTAACACTTTGAAACTCTCTTTTAAACTAGCAACATATGAAAAGTGTCTGGGAGTAATGTTTCAAACTCAGTAACTTAAACAGTTGATTATAATACCCCACTATAAAATTGGT
Source organism: Carcinoscorpius rotundicauda (assembly GCA_011833715.1). Taxonomy (NCBI): domain Eukaryota; kingdom Metazoa; phylum Arthropoda; class Merostomata; order Xiphosura; family Limulidae; genus Carcinoscorpius; species Carcinoscorpius rotundicauda. Next base: position 49,376,680 of record CM022399.1, on the reverse strand, counting down.
TTAAAGTATATTTTCTACAACAGACAGTTTGTTACTACTGAAGTAGGTTTCATTGTGAATACTCTGCTTAAGTAATCTATTAAAGAATATAGTTGAACACAGTTTGACTTTTAATTTAGGTTGTTAAATAGGCCACATGCTCTGTGTGCCATGTTTTGCTTTCTTGAGAACCATTAAGTTAGATTTATGTTCTAAAAATAAAGCAGTATACTTTCTTTATTTTCATTAATTTATCTTATGAAAGTGCTTGTTAATTTATGTGATGAATATGAATAACTAGACATATATTTTCAATTAAAATTTTCACGTCTGTTAAAATAAAGAAAAATGATTTTGTTATCGTATCTTGTTTTCAAACTTTTCTTTGGCCAAATTAATTTTGTAATTACAATGGAAAGTTGTTCACACCATTTTTTTTCATAATCTTAGAATTAATAAGCAAAATTATTTTCAGTTGCTAAATTTACTTTTTAAAATACTATTTAAGTTTCAAGTATAAGTAAAGTTATGTATATTCGCAAGTTATTTTTATAAATGTAACACAATTATATGCAAAGGAATATAAGCTAATGATTTGGCAATTACTATGAACTTAAATTTCTTACTTTTTTAAGGTTGTATGCTGGACCAGAAGTAGATATTTGGAGCTGTGGGGTTATTCTTTATGCTTTACTTTGTGGCACGGTAAGATTTAATTTTCTCTCTAAGTAAAACTAGTCTTAAGGTTGTTTTTTAGAAGCAAAAAAAATACTTGTAGAATATTCTTTTATAAGCTATAATAATTTTTTATTGTTCCTGTTTTTTGGTGGTTCTTAATAGTTTAGGAAAGTAGTGAGCCAGTTCATGGTACTACAAATGTTGAGAAATGTTGTCCTAGAACTTGTAAGAACTAAATTAAATGTGTCTTAGCTGATATTGGATGAGGTAAATTGAGATCTATTTGCCAAAAATGGTGTCTCTTTACATGAGAAATGACTATTTGTCTTAGTGTAAATTATCAAAGGTACCTTTTAAACTGTAATATGTCTACATATGTCTGTGTATTTAATGTAGTGCATGATTAGACTTGTAGCTTTTAATTTTTGTTAAAGTAGTTCAGGACAGGTGTTCACTAAACATGAATTTCTCAATATGGCAAAAACAGTTGATTGGTTTAAAAGTAAAGAACTTTTTCATTTTTTCCAGCTTCCTTTTGATGATGAACATGTACCCACACTCTTCAGAAAAATCAAATGTAAGTAGTTGAAGTTTGAACTTTTAACACAAGTAACCTTTTATGCTGGTAGCTTTGAATATACCATGGAAAATTATGCTTGAATACAGTTTCAAAGCTCCACTTTTTACTTTTAATAATCTCTTGTAAGAATTGCTTTTTTGGCATATTTTGTACAAGCATTTATTGTTTTTGTGATATAGTTTAACTTTGGTAACTGTATCTGTACTATTTTATGCTGGTGGCCATTAAAGTTTTGCGTTGTTCCAGTTCACAGCTTAAACTGTATGAACAAAGAAGCAATTAGCAGCTTCTTTTAATATATCAAAGTTCTTGCTGTGACTGTTGTGAACATGCTATCGGACAACTGTTCACTGCACTAGACAGTTTGTATAAGGCTGTAGAAGGCCAACTATACCTTAATGACAATCTATATGAGATTGTAATCAGGATTCAATATTTCTCTTCTTCTTATGGACTTGAAATAGGCTTCAGAACAGCAACTAGTGGGATTATCATTCACTAAGTAATAAGGAACAGATTTCATGAGTCAAACTTAATGGAGGTCTCCTTCAGACCTGAAATTGACTCTACAAGTTATTTTAAGTTTTGCTAAGACCACTAGAGTCAGATGCCTTGCATGTTGATGCTCCAACATAATTCTATGATATTCTAATGCCAGTCATTTGACTGCCATCATTTTACTACTGACAAAGGAATTCGGCAGTTTATTTCAGTTTTAGATTTTCTGATTAGAGTCATGCTTGTTGCAGAGTATCCTGTTATTTTTGTATATATTTCTTTTAGACAAGTTAATTCAGCCAAATCCTAACTTTAATCATTTTGAAATTGAGTGTGCTTGTTCCAAAAGTTATAATTTGTATAAGAATTGTCAATGAATCTCGTGCACTAAATTTATCAAGGCAGAAATAACTCCCTTAAAATACTCCAGTTTAAGATCTGTTGTTCATGTTTTTTAATATTTAACAAAAATTAGTTTTATAATCTTGGAAATTTTAATATTTCTTAAAAATTATATCCACAGAATTGTCAATGTTAGAATGATAAGTAATGTTTTCTGCATATTTATATTTTAAGGCTTATTCTACTTTTGGTAATATCTAGTTTGTAGAAAATGTTTTAACTTTTGAAAAAAAATTGATGCCAGTTCCTTAGTGTCTTGTTGATTATAGTCTTCAAACTCATCGTTCTTGTTTCAGAGTTAATGTTTCTTGTTGATATTTAGTTTTAAATGTAACTTCTCATCTTATGGTTGCTATCTGGAATCTTATCTTCTAGGTGTTTATTATTAAGTGTAATTTTTATTACTACTTTCAGCGGGAGCTTTCCCTATCCCAGACTATCTTAACAGGTCTGTCGTCAGTTTGTTGTGTCACATGCTGCAGGTGGATCCCATGAAGAGAGCAACTATTGAAGATCTGAAGTAAGTAATTTTCTTGGTCTTACAACACATAAGGGGGGAGGGGGTATTAAGATTTTAACAATTTTTGACTTTCCAAGATATAGTTTACTATATTCAAGGTCTTAGAAGATTTGTAGGATACTGCAATTTAAAATAGTTATTACAAATGAATATTATCAATTCAATTTTTTTTATGGGAATTTGAATTATTTGTTTTTCTTTTTGTAATCCTTAAGGTATAGAAAAAATGACAAGTTTCTGTAATTCATCCATTTTTGTTGTCACATAACTGTAATTTATGTGTCTGTACTTCTAGCTTTCATATAATTGAGAATAATCGTGCATTTACTTTAACAATTTGGTTGCATGTAATTTACTCTGCATTGTAAGCTTTAATTAAATTGTTTTTAAAGCTAATGTATTTTCACAGAAATCATGAATGGTTCAAGAAAGATCTCCCTGTTTACTTGTTTCCTTCACCAAATGACACTGATGCTTCAATCATTGATACTGATGCTGTCTATGAAGTTTGTGAAGTAAGAGTTAGGTTAACAGTATAAACCTTTTATTATGTACACTTTGCTTTTACACATGTGTTCTAACTTCAGTTGTTTATTATTTGATGAAATACAAAAAATATGAAACATTTTTGGAGAACTCTGAAGGTAGTTAATTATTTTATTTTAAAATTGTTAGAAAAGTTTAAAGTCAATTTTGTGTTGATTAATAACAACAACTATAATCTTAGCAATGTACGCTGTATACTAGGAGAGCATTTTATCAAAAAATAGAGGGTGTTTTTGTTTTTTCTAACCATTTTTAATTTGCCCCTGAAGAAATAAGCTTTGCCTTTCAGAAGCTCTCAAAAAAAGGTTTATAGGATTTCTATTCATTTATATCAAACCTTCTTGAGCCTACATGCTTTCCTAAATCGCTATTATAATGGACATAGTGTGTACACATGCGAGTGAAATAATAAGTACAATGTTGCTACACCTATTGACTGGCACTACAAACAAACAAACAAAAAAAGCCATAAAAGAAATGCATAAACAGAGTATTCAGTATTTAGACAATTAGAAAAACATTTATCTCTCAATTTTTTTATTGCAGAACCAAATTTTAAATAACTAACAGTAGCTTAAATAATCATTATTCTATTGGTGTAATTTTTAAATATAGTACTAAAAATGGCATTTTTAATAAAATGTTTTTGAATAAAGGTTACCACTTTTAATATATAAAAAACATTACAGTTTATATTGGCACAATCTGAACACTTTTCCCATTCAATACTTCCCAGATAAGTCCTTTTTAGAAAATGTTCATTTTTTTATCTTTTTTACTGAGGTATTAATGCTGCAATTAATAATTACTAGCACAAACAACTGTTCACAGGATGATGATTCTGAGTAAATAACAATATCTCTTTCTATTTCATTTGTAATATGGAGGTTCAGACACATTATATAGTTTGTAACATAACTAGAAATTGTAGGACACAAGGTTACTAAACTTAAAACTTCATTTTATTGACATGTTCGTGAATACTGCATGGGTCAAAAAGGCTGAATTACTCTGTGTGTGAGTTTATATCAAACTACACCACAAGTAGATTAGATCGCATTAGAGTACTTGTTTTAGTACCTTTCTTTTGTTTCAGAAATTTGGAGTTCAAGAGAAGGAAGTTCATAGTGCTTTGTTAAGTGGTGATCCTCATGACCAATTAGCCATTGCTTATCACCTTATCATAGACAACAAACAGTATGAATCAAAATGTGACATTAAAGACTTCTACCTGCCTTCAAGTCCTTCATCATCAATTGGTGAAGTAAGTGTCACAAAAAAAAATGTAATATTGTGCCTCTTAAGGTGTGATATTCTTGATGTTAAATGTTAAGTTGACTTTTTGTGATTTTAAAAAATTGTGATACTTGGTTAATTCAGATTATGTACTTGACTTTTTTTCAGATCCCTGGTAAACTTCATCCAGAGCAACTGAAAGGTGATTTATTTTTTATTGTACTTGCACTAAATTATATTGGTAAAAATGGCAAAAGTACAAACTGCTGTGTCCTGTATTAAGTCTAAAATGAAGTGTCATTTCTTGTAATTGCTGTTTTTATTTTTTTTTAGTAATGTACAGTTTTTATTAAATTTAAAGTAAACAGAATATTAGTTCTTTGTAAATAACCTGACATAAATGACAGGAAAAATATATGTACCAAGGAGTTTTCAAGTTTGATAAGTGTTCATACATATATCTATATAACAACTAATATTAATTTTGTTTTAGAAGTTTAACATATATGTAGAAAGTTTGTTTTTCAGGAGTAAGTTCTTGGATTGGATCTGTTTGTAAAGAATGTGTTGAAAACTTAATACTTTTTATATTCAGTAATTTTTAGTATTAATTATTCTACTGTTTTATCAATATTGTCACAATAGGAAATTAGTAATTACTGATTATAGTGCCCAATTGCCCTAATTATCATATAGTGTACAGTAAATTTGATGATGTAATTGTATAGTATTGTTAACAGTTTAACCTTCAAAACTGTAATGAGCCCATCATGGCCAGGTAGTTAAGGCACTTTTATCTGATTGTTTTGGGTTCAAATCCTATCACATTAAACATGCTTGCTCTCCCAGCCATGGGAGCATTATAATGTTAGTCATTCCCACTATTCGTTGCTAAAAGAGTAACCCAAAAGTTGGTGGTGGGTGGTGATGACTAGCTGCCTTCTCTCTGGTCTTACACTGCTAAATGAGGGATGGCTAGTGCAGGTAGTCCTCGTGTGGCTTTGCACGAAATTTGGAAAACAAACTTATGACATTTTGTTTAAAATTATAAAATATTGGCTTTCACTGTTAATAAAAATGTACACACTTTCTTGTTAGTTACGGGTGCAGTAAGCAGTTTGTTTTTGGCAGTTGCCTACCTTTTTGTGTTTGTTTTTTTTCAGCCATTTTCTTCCCACTTAAAAAAATAAAACAACCTGAAATATGTCTTTTGCTCATTCAGAAGAAATCCAACTATTTGGCAGTTATGTTTTCAAGCCACAACTAATTTTAAGGTAGCTTCTTGGAACTTTGTATTCATAAATAACAGGGCTCTCAAATGATGAAATTCAATGCTTCATAGCTGTCCAATTGGATTGTTATAAACATTTGTATGTACCCATTTACTACTTTCAACTTACACTGACATGTATGAAGTAACATGCATAATTCAAACAGTTGATACCCACCCTATTAAAAAGTTATGGGACATTTCAAATTCACAATTAATCTTTGGTCATGCACAATGAGCTAATACAGTGTGATACTAACTGGTGGACATGTTACATATCATCCTAAAAACTTCATGAAAAACTAAAGTTTTGGCAAACACACAATGTGTATTAGCTGTGTGCTTAGGGTGTCTATTTGCTGTTTGCTAATGTACATTCTGTAAAGAAATGGATGTGCTTTGTGATGTGCAGAGCATTATTTCTTAATTGTTCATTTGTTGAATGTATCAATTTGGTCAACACATGAGAAACAGACATTACGTGTTTTAGCTGATAATATTTTATTCTGTAGTTAATAATGTTTTTTACCAAAAGGAACATGTACAGGGTCATGATTGTAACCATACTTGCAAATTAGAAGATTGTAGTTTTGAATGAAGTGGTCTGGGTGGCTTTGTTTTCTTTTCTGGGCAGTCTGTTTTCTGTGATCAAAGTATTTGACAGATTTTACTGATGCTAGTAATTGGTCCAATTCTGATTTTTTAGCTGGTTATCAATAAAACACTGATTTATACAAACATTTAACATGTGCCATTTTTTTGTCTGTAGTTTTCTTTAATATTAGATTGATACAATAAGAACCTTGCAAGGCTATTCAGTGTTTCACTGATTATATGGTGAGAGAGTTAACTATTTTTATGCTTAATTCTTAGGTGTGAACAGATCATAAGTTTTAAGAAATTGTGGTTAACTGTGCAAACATTATTAATTAGAGATAATATTTACAGTCAAGTATTGGTGTAATATAGTGCTGGGGAGTTTGGGCACTTAATTGAGACATCATGTGATCAAGACAGTTGATGTAGTACTTTAACTAGTTTTAGTCCGTAATAAATTTGTATTACAGACAGCAAATATTAAAGGAAATGAACTGAATTTCAATTTGACATCAGCAGTATATTTGTAGTGTGACTGTTTTATATGACTCCTACAATTCAGTACTTTTGGTGGACAAAATCTGCTATGTTTTAATATGTGTAGGACGTCAACGTTGGCAGAGTGGGCCTGTTGGTAATAACTTGGACAAAAACAAAGGAACTCCTGCTAAGAGGGCTAAATGGCATCTTGGTAAGTAAATCCTGTGTTACATTATTGTACAGAAAGAGTTTATTTATTTTTGCCTGATTAAATAACTTAAGTTTACTTTAATAGCTATTGTTTAGAGATAATACACTTTTTTTTTCTTGGGCTATTACTAATCAGTTATTGCAAATTTGTTTTAATTGTTTAAAAACAAAGGAATGATAAATTTCATAACATTATTTTTTTTCAGTTGCATAGTGGTTGAAACTTATTCATATGGCTAATTTTCAGTAATTTTATGTATAACTTAGACATTTCACTGGTGTAAACAAACACGAAAGAAACTTAACTCATTTGTAGGCTGCTATGTTGTTAACTTTAATTTAATAAAGACTAATTGTACTCGAAGATATCTGTTTTATTTTATAGGTATCAGGTCACAAAGCAAGCCTTATGATATTATGAGTGAGGTTTACAGGGCAATGAAAGCTTTGGATTTTGTAAGTTGTGTGTTTAGGTTAATTTAAGAAATGTTGATTTTTACATTTTGAGTTTTATAGAAATACGTTAAATTTATCCAAATCAGGTTTTTAACTTTTCTGTTTGGAAGCTGGGGAAGGGGGCTCTGAAGAACACTTTGAATATGTAATGATTCAGAACACAAGTAAAAGAAATATCACTAAGTATATCAAAATATTGAATGCACTATTAAAAAAAAGAAATGTGAGGTATCATAACATCTTCTTATTTCCGTGCTATAGAGAAACACTGTTTTACTAAATGAAGATTGACATTTTAATGGAACTTCCAATAGCTCCTAAACATTAAAGTACTGAAATGTCTGATTGGTCAATAGAAACTCTAACCAATTTCATTACAGCATTGAAACAAGAAAAGGTATCACTTAAAGAAATAATGACTGGAAGTTATGGGATATAGGCTTGAAAAAAAAAAAAAAGAGAGAGAGGGAGAACTCTTGAAAATATAACTTGGCTTTTGAAGCAAATTTTAATATGTGAAAGAGACATTTTTCTAAAGACACTGCTGCAGCTGATTTGAAAAATGGCAGAAAATATTAACTATAGATTGAAAATTTAGAAACGAATTTTTTTTACAAAAAATGAAAAACTTAATCTGGTTTAAAGAGTACTGGAAGATGAGTATTTTGTTTCTCAACAAACAGCAGAGTGATAGAGAGTTCTATTTTTTTTTTTATACATACGTAATATGTATGTATGTATGGTATGTATATAAATTATTGTTGTATATATGATATATAATACATTGGTCGTCTACATGTTATTATTTATTTAAAATATATTTCTTATTGATAAACTGAGACTTGCTGTAATTAAATGCTTTTCAGAAAAAGTTTAAGAATACAACTGAGATAATTATTACTCCTTTGTTTTATCAACTAGAAACTTAGTCGAGTAACAGTCAATGATGCCACGAATGTCTTCCCACGGAACATCAGATTGAAATATATGTCATTAATAAAAACTTCAGTTTCAAGAAGTTTTCACTTGTCAGTCTCTTAACTTTTAACCCATAAGAATTTCTTTTAGCCCTGTAAACATCCATGTAACCAGCAATCTTTAACTGAACAGAAGCAGAAGTGGTAGGGCCTCTGTAGGAAGTGTATATTGTGTTTACTCTTTGTCTGAAAGTCTACAAGAACAGCACTGGATTATGTGGTGGTGCAGTTCTGTAGCACTTAACTCGTCACTTTCTGCTTTTATCTCTTTTTATATAAATCAAAATAACAAACGTAATGTTTAATATTTAATTTATTTCAATTGAAATTATAATAACAGTTCACAATATTTCATAAGTAATTAAATAATTTGTTTATGATTTACTGCAAATTTTGATATAACCTCATCCATATTTAGTGCTCACAGGATATCTACTTCAAGAGAATGGTAGTCTTTAGGTGCCTTATAATGGAATTAAGATAATTCTTGGTAAGCTTAATTTTGGAGAAGGACCTTTAACTTAACTTGCCAGTCAACTGCCATAAATAATAATTGACTTACTGTCATGCTTTTGACAGTTATTGTTTAGGATAAAAAATCTCGATTTAAAATGAACAAAAAATGAAACAAATGTGAATTTACTATAACAAGTAATTTAAGTTTTGTGGAAGGCCTTGGGGTAAGTGATCCCTTGTTTTCCAGCACTGTAGAGGAATATGTATCATTTTATGAGAAATCCAGACTTTCCTTTGTTTGTTTTGTTTTTTAGTATTCTAATTTAGACTATGGTCATAGTATTGTTGTGGTACATCATCTGTGCAACATTCACCATTCCTTAACTTTTTGGAAATCTGTGAAAAACTGTTAAGTCAACAAGCTAGAATTCCTAAGTGTTTGTTTTCATCAAGATAGAAATGAGATTGGATTGCAAGTTGACCTGCAAATGTAAATTAGCAGAATATGTAAGGCATTACAAGCACAGCAAATATTGATGTGGTCATGATGACACAGCAGTTGCTTAAAAGTAATTTGTAAAGAGGATAGAGAAGCTTAGTTGGAAGAGGTGCTTTAAAGTGTCTAAAGAGAAGTACATCTGTGTACAGGTGCAGTAAATTTTATAGATGTATCTGAAAACCTGTCTTCAAATGGGGAATAGAGGAGAAAAATTATAAATCAAATAAGGACTGAAGATGGCAAAAGTTTTTGTGAATGAAGTGCAAGAATATTACAAGAACAAGAGAAGTACTAAAATAATGACAAAATAGCATGACCATAGCATGTGGTTTGTCTTTGTTGGGATGGAAATACATTAATGACTATTAGGATTAAACAAAAGAGCATGACAAAATGGTCTCTGGATCATTCTTTACATATAGATGCACCTAACTCTTAGGCTTACAGATTTCTTTGCTCTCTATTTACCTAAATAGTTATATTTTGTCATTAAACCAAAGATTGCTTTTTTTAAATTTACTCTGAAAAGAATTACTTGCATTATGTACTTCACACAGTATTTTTAAAGCTCTTATACCTCTTTTTAGTACAATTTTATTACAAATAAATTTTAAAATTATTTTCAAGGATTTGTTTAATTTGTATTTTTCTTTAAGAAATTTTATTGTGATGAGTGGATAAACAGTTGAAGGAAATTTACATTTTGAAGCATTGAAACACCACTTTAATTACATTGATTATTTGTGTTACTCCTTTCATGGCTCTGGTACATTTTTGTATAAACTAAATCTTTGTAAATGTTAAAATTATTTTTATTAAATTTGTTTGGCTCTAATTACTAAGTTGTTTTTTATGTTTGGATCTTAGGAATGGAAAGTTGTCAACCCATTTCACGTTCGTGTTCGGAGAAAAAATCCAAGAACATCTAAATATGTGAGTGATATGTTTTTAATATTTTATATAAAATTAATTTGAGCATTTTCACATATAACTCAATAAAAATAATGCAGAATATATGATGTTTATTCACACTAATTTTTACATGTGTTTTCATTGTAGTGCTGAGAGTATCCTAACATTAACCACTGTTGAGTTTTGTTCTTTATTTCTAAGTACATACATCTGAATGTTAAAAACTATTTTGTGTTTGAAAATGGCACTTACATGTTACAGACAATAAAACTGTTTTTCATTACAACATTATTTATATTAAAAATATAAATTATAAACATTTTTTAACTTTTGGAATATGAGGTGTTTAAAAATGGTTTGAAATTGTTTTCAATATTACATTTTATAGGATATATTGATATAAAGTTCATAACATAATAGGGATTTACATGCATATCTAAAGTATCATAAGTGTGTGTGTCTGTATTTTGTACTTTGAACAGTAACCTTTCACTGATAACATTTTATAGTAAGTGTTGCATTACAAATCTAAAGAACAAGTGTTCGTTTTCAGCTGACTTGCAATAGATTCTTGTATAAGATTTTTTCAATTCCATTTTTATTTTTGTTTATGAATAATTTTATATCTTTACTAATTTAAGGTTTCTTTTCATGTTTCTCACTAAATTCTTCCCTACCTCAGGTGAAGATGAGCCTTCAGTTGTATCAAGTAGATTATAAAAGTTACCTCTTAGATTTCAAGTCCTTGGAGTGTGATGATAACCTTGACACAAGTAAGTTTGTTTATTTGTTGTTGTTTTAGGTACTTGTTTTAAAGCATCTCCAAATACAGTCTGTAAACGTTTTGTTTTAGGTACTGATGCTGTATCATATAAAATAATGTGTAAATTGAAAGTAGAATACTTGTAGATATTTACTTAGTAGTACTGGTATACTGGCAATGGAAAATTTTGTTCATATTTACATCATTTTAGATGGTTGGTGAAAAAGTAATCCAACTAAATACTAGGTTTATAACAGTGACTAAGTAAGTCAAGTCAGTGAATACAGAAATATAAAGGAAAGGAGTCCTCTAATTTTTAAACCACTATTAAGTGTCATAATTGTAGCATAAAAACATATGAGAAGTAATATATAAGATTAATGTGTTTTTATTTACAGTGAATGTTTTAATAGGTAACATAGATTAACATTGCTGAGATTTTCACTTGAATTGAAACATGATACAAGTATTTGGTGATTTTTGCAGATTCATTGGCTAGCTCTATCGATTCCAACATCTTTAATCAGTGTCATCATACTATGGAATTCTTCGAGATGTGTGGGGCTCTTATCACTCAGCTTGCTCGCTGACCCTTTCAAGTTTGTTCCTTGTCCCTCACACTTTTTTTTTTATTAGCTTATAAGTATGGTAACATAGCATATGTTGAATTGTGGAATATAAAAATAGAATTTATGAAAAGGTTCAACGAAAATGCAACTTTGTATGAACTATTTGTTGTAGCAGCTCTACGAACATAAAGGGTATTTTACAGGGAGTGTAAAGGATACTAAGGAATTTTTCTTTTGTAATTAGATGAAAAAATATTAAAATAGTAACAATTTTTGTTGAAGAACAAAGGATTGCAGACCACTACAATAGGTAGAGTATACCCATGAAAATGTGGTGTATATATCAAATGTATGCTGTTAGTTTGTGTTGTGTGAAAGAATAGTTTTAAATGTACATACTTGGTGAACCAGTAATTTTTAATCTTTCCCTACAGTTAAGAAATTAAAATACAAGTGTATTTATAAATACGTTTCACCACTTTGAACTGTTTTTCAATAAATACCTTTGGTAGAACAGTAAATTTAAGCTTTAGGTAGGAATGTAATTTCATTGTCACGTGTATGAAAGTAATTTTGATTCATATTATAAGCACTTGAAATAAATAAGTCATCAGTAGTAGCCTTAGAGTACTTCATAAATTCTTAAAATAGGTATCATATTTTGAATATATTTTTACTGTAGTACGGGAGATAGGATAAGATGGAATATTTGCTTACCCAGTTGTTTCCCGAGCTTACACACACACACACATTCTCTCTTTTAATCAAATACATGTTACATCACTGAAACTAAATATCCTGTAAAGAAAATTGATATTTTGAGGTAAATAGATCTTGTTTTTCATTTGTTTGATATTATGAAGTTGTCAAGACACTGAAATCATTTTACTCATCATCTGATGTATTATCTCTCACTTCTGCGTCGAATATGCCATCAGATAGAACTAGTTGCTTAGTGTTGGTTCTGACCACGAACTGATATTTTTAATTTGCATGTATTTTGACATTCCCAGTAATTACGTAATAAACATCTAAATTTATGGTTAAAATATAAAGCACTATCTTGTAACCAAAATTGGGTTTAAAATGTAATCTATGTTATTAGGATCAGTACATACAGTACATTTGATTATCTGTTGGATATGAACTGTTTCCAACAATAAAAGGATCAAAGTAGACCAAATATGACAAATTTTTTGAAAAACTTCACAGTTTCAGTACCTGACTGATTTACCTAAAACCCAAGAAACTGAGTATATACTGATGTCTTAAATGCCAAAAGTTACATTTGCAATGTGTATGAATTGTAGTTAAATTATTCACCTAATCATCTGTGAAACCTATTATAAGCTGTAAAAACAGTGTGTAATTTCTAGCTTGTTGAGTAGCGAGTGTTTTTTGGTTTTTTTTCCCCAATTTCTTTTCCTCCCTTGTAATACTACTTGTTCCACTCGATTAATCTCTGGAAAAAGTAACTTTTTGTTTTTTATATAGTTTTAAAAGTATCTGTTTTATTTTTAGAATTTCTCTTTTTATTATATTGCTTATCTAATGAAAAAATTAAATTTGTTAGAATCTATTATTTAGTACCTTGAATTTTGGTTTTAGTTTTTGGGTCTTAGGATCTGTGTAGCAAGATATTTTGTACATAAATGTAAATGAAAAACAAATAAAATGTGCATTATAGTACAACTGTGTGTGATTATTTTCCCTTTCAAAGCCTAATGTTATTCTTTTTAGAATGACAGATAGTAAAATATCATGTACAAAACTTCATATGTAATATAAGAAAAATAACCAATAATCTACCTTGTGAAACTAATTTCTTTTTCTAAAATTATTGTAATGTATAGAGGCATATTGAAGACTTTATTTGCACAAATATTCATTAGTTTAAGTTTCTAAAGAAAGCCACTTAAATAGAGCAAACTTAGAAAATAAAACATTTTGGTTTAAAAAAACTGCTTTTCACATGTTACAATTGTTATGTGCCTCCAAATGTTAAGCTCGTATAGCTTTTCTTACAAAGATTTAACATTTCGGTTTACTCTAACCGTGATTGAAGAATATAATCTAATTGTGATGTTGAATTATCTTTGAATAAAAATTGACTTTCTTTAGTCTTGTTTGTGTGAATGTTTATATGCTTACATATGCACTTACATAATATTTCATTTAAAATGATTGAAAGTGTATAAGTAGCTGAAAAGAAAAAGATATCAATTATATGTTTACTAGGCAGAATAGTAGGTATTGTTAACTAGGGTTTAATTTTCAGACATGGAGAGATAATACAAGTTTTTTTGTTTATTCAAAATTGTATACTAATTGTCATTTTGTCGAGAAATACTGGAATCATAAAAGGTTTTACTTATAGTACTGATATAAACAAAAAATATGGTTTGAAAATTTACTCAAGAAGAAGATCAATGTATCTACAAACAATTACATTTTAGAGTTAAGTTTTGTCTCTTTTTGTGTGGAAAATTGAACAATTTGTTTTCTAACTTATAATGGGATAGAAATAATAATTTGTCATATTTTGCAAGTTTAATTCAACCTTCTAAAGATAAAAGTAGGTGTTCAATTAATATTACTAATTTTTAATAAATTATTCTTCACGAAGCAAGTTGTTTAAATTATTCGTTTTTACGTCAGCTTTGATTTCAAACACAGAAAAGAAGTATATTGAAAATAAATTGTTTTTCAACTTATCTCGCTGTATTTAAGAATTTAATTAGAGCTACACAAGTTTCTTGAGTATTCCTATCATTTTCTTAGAATTAACTTATTTTTTCTTAAGACATGAAATAAAATGAAACTACCTTAAGGTTATAACACCACTTAGAAAAAGGAAAACTAGATGAGAAGTAACCCTGATTTATGGTAGAAAAATAGTTCTTCAATATGGAATCAGCAAAATATAAAAAGAACATAATCACTTCAGACTATTTACATATGCTTGTTAGATATTTGTAAAAATATTTCAAATGTTTTTAATTTTATTTGTTTTTGTTTGTTTCTTTTGGAATTTCGCACAAAGCTACTTGAGGGCTATCTGTGCTAGCCGTCCCTAATTTAGCAGTGTAAGACTAGAGGGAAGGCAGCTAGTCATCACCACCCACCGCCAACTCTTGGGCTACTCTTTTACCAACGTCACATTATATACCCCAACGGCTGGGAAGGCGAGCATGTTTAGCGCGACGTGGGCGCGAACCCACAACCCTCGGATTATGAGTTGCACGCCTTACGCGTTTGGCCAGGCCGGGCCCCTTTTAATTTTTTTTATTATCAGCAGGCAATTTGTAATCATGACGAAGAAATCTAGTTTTAAATATTTTTCTTATTCTGGCATTCGCAAAATTTTAAAGGGAGTTGATCCTGAACAACTAATTTTTTATGCTTATAACTAGAATACTGTCACTTACGAAACATATATAAGGCTAATTTATTTACTTTAGTATTACACTGCTTAAGTAGGGACGTGTAGCGTAGATAGTCCTCGTGTAGTTTTGCATGCAATTCTAAAACAAAGAAGCAATAAATATAGATATAGTAAATGCCTACAGTACAGCACTATTTATACATAAATTTTATCGCTATTCAATGTACACCGTAAACACTTTTCTTACTCTGTTGTTCAAAACTGATAATAAAGTCGTTTTAAAATGAGTGTGCGTTTTCTTTTAGCAAAGTTACATCGAGCTATTTGCTAAGCCCACGTAGGGGAATTGAACCCTTAATTTTAGCATTGTAAATTCGTAAACTTATCGCTGTTCTAGTAGGGTGCATTTTATAATGAACATTTTCATATGGAATGTCTAAAAAACATATGAATAAGACGTATTTTAGCTCACAGCAAGTAAATCATAAGGTAACATTCATATGAATAAATTGTCAGGAAAGTTTTGATCACATATGGTTAAATTAACTTGCGGCATAAGAATACAGTAATAATATCCAAGAAAGCAAATACAAGGTTACGTTAATATAGAAATAAAATGATACAAAAGTTACAACACTAGAAGAAAATTGTTTCAAGATCTTTATATCAAAATATTAAAGTTTGTTGTTTGTAACTAAAAACTTAGATTTTAGGATCAAGAAACTAGTAATTCTTCAAAAATTTGAATAATTATCAGTTAATACATTAAATGTTCAAAGCATTCTCAACAGAACTTGAAAGTATTTATAATGGAAAATGTAATAACTTGATCTGTTTATTACAACTGTTTTGAAAATGTTAAAGAAATTACTTTTCATTCGTATGTTTTTCAGTCCCTTAAATCTCTTGTTTAGAGAGGTAAATGATGGGAAATGAAAAATGGATATTTTAAAAACATATTAAGCGCAGCAGACAATGGCTCAGTGCAGGTAAACTATCTAAAGGTTTGCTTTGTTTTGAATTTCGCGCAAAGCTACACGAGGGCTATCTGCTCTAGCCCCCCTATTTTTTGTGATTAAGAATTTAGGGAAGACAGGTTGTCATCACTTCCCAGCGCAAACTCTTGGAATACATTTTACCAACGAATAGTGGGATTGACCGTAATATTATAACGCTCATACAGCTGAAAAAGCAACTATGTTTGGTGTGACTTGGATTAGAACCCAGGCCCCTCAGATTACGAGTCGAGCTCCTTAACCATTTGGTCAGGCCGAGTCACACCCCTAACATCTCTACAATTTGTTATTCATTGTACTTACAACATAGGCCCGGCATAGCCAAGCGTGTTAAGGCGTGCGATTCATAATCTGAGGGTCGCGGGTTCACATCCCCCTCGCGCCAAACATATCCGCCATTTCAGCTGTGGGTGTGTTATAATGGTAGGGTCAATCCCACTATTCGTTGGTAAAAGAGTTGGCGGTGGGTGGTTGATGACTAGTTGCCTTCCTTCTGGTGTTACACTGCTAAATTAGGGACGGCTAGCACAGTTAGCCCTCGAGTAGCTTTGTGCAAAACTAAAAAACAAACAAATTTACAACACTTTATTGCAGGGATATATATAAATATATTAATATTATTGTGTTATTAACGCTAACTACTAGAGTTTCATCACTTCTTTATTTTAATTTAAAAGTAGATTAACGATAGAAATGCGCTGCCTTATCCTTCTCAGTTTTTTGTCAACCATTCGGCATCTCAGATATA
The DNA here is from genome assembly GCA_011833715.1 of Carcinoscorpius rotundicauda. Taxonomy (NCBI): domain Eukaryota; kingdom Metazoa; phylum Arthropoda; class Merostomata; order Xiphosura; family Limulidae; genus Carcinoscorpius; species Carcinoscorpius rotundicauda. Next base: position 49,359,903 of record CM022399.1, on the reverse strand, counting down.
TGTAAACACTGTATTTACTTTTCATTTTTTCGTTTTAGGAATGCTCGAATGATCTGCTTTCATTAAATTGTGGTGGTGCTTCCATCTGGGTGATGCTCATCTCGCCCTCTCGCGAGAGCATTTGAAAACATACAGAGATTTTTACCAAGTTGTCGATGAACGAAATGCCATAGTTGACTGTATAATGAGACAAAAGTGCGATTTCTTTATAAGCTAAAGTTTATATCGATACTTCTTTTCATTTGTAAGCAAATCAAATGACTCATTTGCAAGTTTTATTTTAGGAAAAAATTCGAATATTACATAACACTACCTATAAAGCACAACTAGACTGACGTGCGGAGGTTACGTCCACAAACACACCGCTTTTCTTCGACCAACTCGTAATAAACCTGATTGAGAATTACGCATAGTGATGCGAAGGAAGTGTGGTACAGAGACTAGTGTAGTGTAAGCAGTGGTGCATTCAAAATATTTTACAGATGTATCAACTGAGTACGTAGTTGAAAAAGGTAGGATACACTTCGTTTTTATTTACACATAAAGTTTTTAAATTATTTTCTCTTTAATATAAGATTTACATACCTGCAAATGACTATTACATTTGTTTAAGTGTGTTCTCTTTATTTAATGACGACATCGGTAAAACTGTACATTTTTGTAAGGTGTTCTTTCTTCTTAACACTTGATTCCATTACAGGGGCGTCATTTAAAGAAAAATGGGGCTTAAGTCCACAGGCTTAGAAATTTTCGGCGTTTAAATATTATATCAAACATTTTTTTCTATTTCGATTTTTCAAGACACCAACTGGAGATTTGGGGCTCTAGAAATGGGGCATGGGCTCCGTGTGGCAGCACCTAACAATGCCTCTGATCTATTGTATTCTTAAAAACCATTTTCTTAAATTCTTAAACGTTATCGTTTATTTTTTTTTTCATGAAATTGTTGATGATTTTATTACTTTATCTGTTCATGTGTTGATTTTATAAAGCTAATAGGGTAGAAAGATTTTTTAAAAAATCTAACCGCATACTTTTTCAATCATTAATTCGTACCGTGATAGAGAGGCGGTTGTCGTTATATATTTGTTAATTTTATAAAATGATTATGAATTATAAATATAGAAAAAAACGTAAATATGGGACCGTTTGTTACTATAGAGCAACCTAAATTTTATTTAAATGCTTGTCTATTAACGATAGTGCCCCCCTCTAGTACAGCGGTATGTCTCCGGACTTACAACGCTAGAACCAGGGGTTCGATTCCCCTCGGTGGGCTGAGCAGAGAGCCCTTTGTGGCTTTGCTATAAAAAAAACCACCACCACCATTAACGATAGCATGGAAAGTAATTTAGATTGTTTTTCTCTCGCTAACGTTTTGTTTGAGTATTAGCACCAAAAGATACCTCCGTCTCCAGGGAATTTTTGGAATGATTATTTTGTTCCATGGAATGAAATTAATGTTTATAATGGCTTATTTCAAGCTAAAGGCAAAAAACTAGAGAATGCTGGAGATTCATGATTAACTAATGTTTGTGTTTTATGTTCACCCATAAAAATACACGTTTTTTTTAGATGTGTTAGTTTTGAATATTAAGGCTTTCTTCAATACACTATTATGTGGTAACACCAATAAATATCAGGTAATGTCCGATTTTAGGTTTAGAAAAAGGGAAAGGATTTCAAGCGCTTTTAATGCTATTTAACCAATAATATATGTTCCATTATTATTAATTACTTCCTGCCAACGATTTACAAGCTTCTGAATGCCACTTCTATAAAATTCTTGGGGTTTGGAGGAAAACAATGTAGAGAGAGTAGTTTTGGCATCTTCATGTGTTTCAAGCTCTTTTCCATCAAGATAGTTCTGCAAATTTCGGAATAGATGATAATCAGACAGTTCAAGGCCTGGAGAATAAGGAGGTTGAAGATGTTTTTCCCAGCCTAACTCTTCAATCTTTGCAGATGTGATCCTTGCTGTATGGCGCCGTGTATTATCCTGGTATAACACAACCCCTTTACGATTGATCAAAGCAGGCCTCTTTTCTATCGGTGCAACATTCAAGCGCTCTAACTGTTTCAGTAAAAGTCTGATGTAATTGTTATGTTGAGTTGCAGCAATTCAAAGTGGTGACACCAACAATGTTCCACGAAACGCTTAACAAGACTTTTCTAGGGTGGAGGTCCATTTTGGGCTATGCTCTAGCCAGTGTGGCTTGGCATGGCCAAGTGGTTAAGGCACTTGATTCGTAATCTGAGTTTCACAGGTTCGAATCCCCGTCATACCAAACATGCTCACTCTATCAGCTGTGGGGACGTTTGAATGTGACAGTCAGTCCCACTATTTTTTGGTAAAAGAGTAGCCCAAGAGTTGGTGTTGGGTGGTGATGGACTAGCTGCCTTCCTTCTAATCTTACGCAGCTAAATTAGGGACGACTATCGCAGATATCCCTCGTGTAGCTTTGGGTGAAATTTAAAACAAACCAAACTTTTGCTAGTTTACCTGCACTGAGCCATTGTCTGCGGCGCTTAATTTGTTTTAAAAACATCCATTTTTCATTTTCTGTCATTAACGTGTCTAAAAAAAGATGAGGTACGTTCACGAGAGTGCAGAGAAATGCAAATTTCCACTCTTGCTTTTAGGTTGGATTTTGTTAAGCCATAGGAGACGCATTTTTCAATTTTTGACACCTTTTTAAGCTGTTGCAGATAACGGTGAGATGTTGAATGGGTTGAATTAAGCTTTTGTGCTACTTCTTTATCAAGTGTAGCCAGCAGCAAGTCATCATTAAACTCAACAGGACGACCTGAACGTCGTGCATCATTTATGCTGTAGTAGCCTGATCTAAACTTCTGAAACCATCTTCTTTCATTGAAAACAATACAACATAAACATCTTGAATGTTTTGTGTAGTTTCTGCTGCATTATTGCTTTTTTTAAAGCAATATTTTAGTCATTAAAGCCTTCTACAAAAACAGAAATGATGATGCACTTTCTGTATTAAGTTTTCGGACATTACTTATGGGATGACCTGATATATAAAGGACTTAATAGAAAAGTAGCTTGACAAACGATATAAACTTTTGTGTGCGCATAAACGAGTCCTACAATATATAGCTTCACGTGACTTGATGGTTAAGACTTTCGACTCGTACTTAGTATGTTGTGGGATCGAAATCTGTCGCCGATCATGCTTGCCCTCTTAGCTGTTGAGGTGTTCTAATGTGCTGGCCAATATCTCATTTATTCATAAGTAAATATTAGCCCTAGAGTTGAATGTGAGCGATGTTGACGAGTTGCTTTCTCTGCATCTATCATTTCAAAATTATCTAAGGCTAGTGTAGTTAGCTCTAGAGTAATTTTACACAAAAGTCAATAAACAGTCAGTCCTTCAGAGTATTTAGAAAATCACCCATTATGCATCTTAACATCTAGTTTAAAATTGCATTTTTTTAAATATTAGAAGCACGTGCATGCAAAATGGTAACAAAAAGAAATTTCAAAAATCTTCCAATGCAATGCATTTTCTCCATAAGTATGTAATAACCTGCAGTTTACTGAAGATTACCCCAGCTTACTTCGACATTATACTTAAGCCGAATAAAAGTTTGAAGTAACGGTGAAAACATAATTGTAGAATTTACGAAAACATTTCTTTTTCTGTTCCCCTAAACTTCTTTCCATGTTTTCGTATCATGAGTTATTGAATCATTTGCGCCACATAATAAAGCAGGTTTTAGGATTCTTTGTTGTCAGGTATTACTGTCATATTTTGCTTTTCGGTGGATGTTAGTTAACAACAGAACATCCAATTCGTGATTACTGAAAGTCGAATATTTGTCCACAAGAATAGCAGTTTGCAGCTTGAGAGTAGATCGATAGCATATGCATCCAGGAACTTATCCTAGATCAATTTTTGTCCTTTCTTCAATAGTAAAAATACACCCTTTATCATAACGTCTCATTGATTCTTTGTTTTACTGATATTAAAATAGTTTTCTTTATTGACATAAGGGTCTTCTTGTTCATTATCAGTAACAGATATTAATCTTCTACTTCAGTTTTGTTTAACACCTTTACTTACATACACCCTTATGCAAATTAATTGAAACAAATGGTCATTTTACAATATTTTCAGCATGGCGGCCGATGTAGGCTCGCTGGACCCGCTGATTTCCTTTAATAGTCATTTTTTCACACAGACGGCGTTATTAGCTGTGTATTGCAGTACCGTCGATATATTTTTGGGATGTATGACGAAATTTTGAGGAATATTACGTTATTCGAAATTGCGTTAAAAGGACAAGGTGACCAGTCAAAAAACAACTGTTTACCAACTCAAAGAAGAGAAAACGGTATGAATGGGGTATGAAATACAAGAACTGGACGCAAGAACAATGGAGGAAGGTGTTATTCAGTGACACCTGTCATTTCTTCGTACAGGATCAAAGAATCTGAATGTTCGCAGATCTTTAGCTGAGAAACTTCGAGAATCTCACATCAGTCAGTTCGTAAAACATCCCTCGAAGAAGATGTTTTGGGGCTTTTTCAGCTACTATGACGTCGGAGGCTTACATATCGTAGAAGGTATGACGCGAAGACCACAGTACATCGAATTTTTGCAGAGAAGAGTCATTCCAGAATTGAAAAAGGTTTCCAGATGGATCTGGCATTTGTCAGCAAGATCTGGCTCCGTGCCACACATCGAAACTTATGAAGAATTTTATGACTACAACGAGAATAAAGGTGCTGGACTGATCTGGAAACTCTCCAGACTTAAATCTTTTTGAAAATTTTTGGGCGATTTGTAAAGAAAAACTTTGGGGAAAAGACTGTACTACGAAAGATAAGCTAATTGAGGTGTGGTACAGAGATCCAAAAATTAGTAAAGACTACAGTCAACTCGTGGACTCTATGCCAAAGCAGATTAATGATCTTCTGAAACATAAAGGCGGTCATATCATGTATTAATTTGAGAGTAATTTTTGGATTCTCAGAAATAAAACGCAAAAAATTGAAAAAATCGTAACTTTCCGTCTTGTTTCAATTAATTTGTACAAGGGTGCAGTTTTATAGAGACATTCTTGGTTATTTCGGTCACAAAGTATTAACTTTCAACTATATTTTATGTTTTGCTTTTGTTTTCTGAATCAACTTGATGTATTCATGATCAGAATCTTCTCTCTCACAACTCTTTGATTTTATGTTTATTATTTTATTTTAGGATTGACTCTTCTTCATCTCACTGACTATCACAGTAACAAAGAAAGGGCAGCCTTTAATCTGAAGTGACTTTATTTTTTTTTATAGATTTTCTACTGTGACACATGGCAGTATCCCATAGGAAGCAGCGTGAACCATCTTTCTCGAAATGTTAGTGGTCATTCTGCCCTTGTATAAATACAAACATTCTCAATGATTACTTTAGTTATTACTTTTGAATAGTACTGATGTATTCGTTGGATGTCACGTCATGCAAATATAAGTAATTTTTACACGATTGCACATCTTCATTGCTAGTTTTGTCAAGTTTACGTCTGCAATTGTAAAAATATCAGCTCAAATTTATCACCCAAGGACAGATGTGTGACTTTAATGTTCTATGTGTTTCAACGAGAAGAGTTCTCGCTCTAAGCACGTAACGTATTTATTTGCAAATATCGTTGTACAAGTCAGATTGGTATTTCTTGTTTGTGTATGTATCAAGAAGGGTGGAAAATGACTGTAACATCTGCTCTTTTAGCAAATAAGAATTATGTAAGATTTTTTAACTCTAAAATACAAGTTGAAGTGAAACGGAAGGCTCTTTCGGCGTTCATACTCATTTTTAGGAACTTTTTAAATATTTAAATCTCATGAATAAGTTGCAGCCTATTATTTATCTCGTGGGACAGTGGGCAAAAATGGGACAAGATTTGAGACAATATTGCCACTGAACATTTTCTTGCGCATTGAAGTATGGGCGGCTCATCCTTTTGTTACAATATAGGGCTGGGTTGGGCTCTGTGGCGACAAGTGCTGCTCATATGCTGCTTTCCTCTAACCAGAAGTATAAAATTTAGTAATTCAGTGACGATTATGCCTAAACCACAGGTGTCTCTTGCCTATCCATTTAGTTCAAGTACATACGATATGACTTTCAGGTAAAAAATATCAAGTACTTAACATCAATACTGTTTTACTTTATAAAACACTTGCTAAATACAGTATACACAGTTGTTCACAGCTAAAGTAGTTTCCAAATTGTAGTGCACGTAGTGATTTAAGAGTTTCACAAATACCAAACGTTGCACTTGAATACATTTCATTTATGATACGATGCATAATATAGCCATTCTGCTTTCCCATCCAACTTTGACGCCATATTTCGTTTTTTTAACACACTTTACTCTTTTTACTTTGTTTTAGCATTAGTTGTTTACAGTTGACCAGTGACCTCCCAGTAGCACAGTACAATAGTACAAAATTAAGGCCTCCAACTCAGTGGTACAGTAGTATGTCTTCGGACTCACAACGCTAGAAACCGAGTTTTAGTACCTGAGGCGTGCAGAGCACAAATAGCCCATGGTGTAGTTTTATGCTTAAATTACAAATAAATTCAAACACAGAAAGTGAGAACTATTGATAGTGTGAACGTTTCATGAATTTCTTTGATATTTTTCTTAATGTGTGTGGGCCTACTACTGACATCTATAATACTCTCATTTCAGTGATGTCGAGAAACCCACTTGTTGAGAATTTTATATGCTTTTTAAATATTTTCTGAACCCAAACGAGCCGTTTTTGCACATAAAATACTGTCATTTGTTTGAGCCCCCCAGTGGCTCAGCGGTATGTTTGCGGACTTACACGCTAAAATCCGGGTTTCGATACCCGTGGTGGGCAGAGCACAGATAGCCCATTGTGTAGCTTTGTGCTTAATTCAAAACAACAAACAACAACATTTGTTTGTTTATTTTAGCACACAAGAGGCTACTTGAGCTCTGCCCACCGCTTTGAATGCTATGGATTTTAGAGTTTTAAGTCTGTAAATTTACCGCTGATCCAGACAAAACCATTCTCTCGAAGGCTTGGTGTCAGAAATTTTGTTTTGTTTGGCTTATTTTGAAATTCGCGCAAAGCTACTCGAGGGTTAACTGCTCTCGCCATCCCTAATTTAGCAGGGCCTGTGTAGGAAATAGAATGAGCATTTTTGTTTCGTTTCTCTCTCTGTTTTTTCCCAGCTAATATTAACAACTTTTTCAGAAAATTATTGAAGAACACATCTGATTACAAATTCTTTACTCGTTTGTGAAATAAGCCTCCTGTTTACCGGTAGGGCAGTGGTAAGTTTGCAGGATTACAATGCAAAAATTCAGGGTTCAATTTTTTAAGGTAGACCCGCTAGATAACCCAATGTCATTTTGCTCTAGATTAAATAAACAAATAAGCCCTATCTAGGGCCCGGGGGTGGGTGCTTAATTACAAACAAACCAACTACTTGAAGGAAATGCTTAAGTTAGAAATTTTGAGCCCAGATGTCAATGTGACGAATAAGTTAGTCAAGCATATATAAAAATCCAGAAATTTCGTTCATATTGCTTTCGTGCATACTTAAAGTTGTCCTTATAAAGGTGTAAGCTTGTGATTGATTACAAATATACATAGATTAAAAAAATATCTGTCAAAATAATGTTTGTTGGCTTTTCAGTTTGGATTGAATTATCACATTTTAACGTTATTTGTATCACGGCTTTCAGTAAAAAATTTTTTTTGGGATGTATATCTGGTTAAACAAAAAAATGCTGTTTTGTAGCACGTTCTAAAGTCTTGCATTTTTTGTAAACAACTTGCAAAATAAGTTCCACAAAAAGAACTATGTCATTGTCAGGTTGTGCTGAGAAAACATAATCTACGAAAATAGCAATATGCCAATTAATTTGTTCAGTGGTTCACAAACCAACTGAAACTTAAATGTTTGCACATAAACGTATCGCCTCCTTATTATTATATTGAAGCTGAGAAACAAACGCTATAGTTCCAATGTAAATTGCAGTTTGGTAAAATTAACAAGTTTTATTTAGTTTTTCGCAAAGCTGTTCGATGGCTATCTACACGAGCCGTCCACAATTCTGAAGTCGCAGACTAAACGAAATACAGCCATTTATCTCCACCGATCTTGTTACCAACGAAAAGTAAATTTGATCGTAATATAATGACGCCCTTACAACTGAAAAAGCGAGCATATTTGATGAAGAGATTTGAATCCACGGCTCATTGATTGTCCAACTTGCAGGACGAAACGGTAGAAACTCTTACATTATCAGCCATTTTTCCAATCAGTTTTGGGCCCTTTGCATAACCCAGTTCATGAAGTGAGAAAAAATGAATTATTTGTTTGTTTTAAACTAATCAGTTCGTTACAAAAAACAAAAGGTTTCATATTCACCAACATGATAGCATAAGTATTTTTAAGACTTCACACTAATGCTGATTTAATTAGCTTTGATGTAAAAAGAATAAAGAAAGGTGTGAGTGAGCTAATTAAAGTGTATTATATATACATATACATGCATGTACGTGGTTCAACGGTAACTCTGAAGGCTTGTAACGTTAGGTATTGGGCTTCAATATCCACTGTTGGCAAAACAGTGTTGCTCTGTGATAAACAACAAATCACTGCTTGCAGTTCTTATAAGTACTAATGTAAAGGTAGTGGTCAAAATTTCCCACTAGGTGGTACTAAAAAAACATATTCATAAATAATAGCCAGTTTAGTTTGAATTTCAGGCGAAGCTACTCAAAGGTTATTTGTGTTAGCCGTCCCTAATTTAGTGGTTTTAGGCCAGAGGGAAAGCAGCTAGTCATCACCACCCATCGCCTTTTCGGACTACTCTTCTCCCAACAAATATTGGGATTGACCGTAACATTATAACGACCTCACAGATAAATGGGTATGTTTGGTGTGACGGTGATTTGAAATCGAGACCCTCGAATTACGAGTCGAGTGCCTTAACCACCAAGCCATGCCAGGCCAGCCACTAACTATATCTATATTCAAACATTTCAGTGTATGCTGGACAGTCCTTCTACATGTACTAAGTATTGAAACTTTGCAGTTAGTTTTATCACAAGACGCTATCGAGCCTGACATTATTAATTTATCTAACATTGTAACAAAACAAAGCGAAATAAATTATATTACCAGTAGTAAATTAAGAGTTTAACCCCCCAAAAGAACAACAAATACAAAAACCATAATGTATTTTAAGTTTCTGATACAAAATGAAATTAATACGTTATAAAGGCCTAGGTAAATGCTTTGTTTATTTTCTTCGACAACAAACACCAAAATTATTGTAAAAAATACTTTTATATAAAATGTGTGTATCGAAACGTAGAATATTCTTAAGCCTAATTTCTTTCGTCACTTAATTAACATAATGACCATAAAGGAATGATGGAAGATTTTTATACAAAGTAAGTACGAAATGTATTCAAGTTCTCACTGATGTTGAGAAAACCCACTCGTAGAGAAATATATATGCAAAAAGGTTCGTTTGGGTTGAGAAAGTATTTTACGTAGAAGAGCAAATAACGTGAACCTGACGATGAACGAAGAAGGTCAAAACGTTGTTCGCTCTTCCACGTAAAATATTTTCGCAACCCAAACGAGCCATTTCTGCGTATGTATTCATGTTCTATTTTGAAGAATATACGTGTATCAAAATATCACAACAGTGTTTATAGCCTAGTTTCATAATGGCGGTTTCCATAGGCTACAATTCCCATTGTGTGTCTTCGAGCTACAACAGCTGGATAACGTCACCTGTTATATAACAGTTTTTTCGCAGTTTCGAAATCATGAAAACTAGAGGCCTTTAAAAATCTATAAACCCGACATCCTTAAATTTATAAGTGTACTTTTAACTTCATAACTCTAAATAAATATATAATTAGCTGCAATATGTAGGCTTTCGTGTTATTCCGAGTTTTGTTTGTTTGTTTTGGAATTTCGCACAAAGCTACTCGAGGGCTATCTGTGCTAGCCGTCCCTAATTTTGCAGTGTAAGACTAGAGGGAAGGCAGCTAGTCATCACCACCCATCGCCAACTCTTGGGCTACTCTTTTACAAACGAATAGGGGGATTGACCGTCACATTATACACCCTCACGGCTGGGAGGGCGAGCATGTTTAGCGCGACGCGGGCGCGAACCCGCGACCCTCGGATTACGAGTGCACGCCTTAACGCGCTCGGCCATGCCAGGCCTCCGAGTTTTGTCTGTAATGGATTTGCTATTATGTGTTTATTTTAATATCGATGCTTGTTTTATTTAGGTGTATATTTGGAAGTGCACGTGGCTTGTTGTTTTAAATGTGTGTTGCGAAATTCCTGCCTATCTCTGTATTTATAGAAGATTATAGAGTGTAAGAATCAACGATGTGCTATATGTGTAAGTGAAATATTCTTGCTAACTGAACTTTAAGGAACCTCGCCTGAAGCTTATAAACCGATGCGTCAAGAGACAGTTTTCATAATATTGATCGTTTGCTACAGTTAGTATACTAACAACCTCGGAAGCTATAACAATGATTAACGCTTATTAATCGGGAAACTACAGATATATGACCAGGAACGTTTTAGATTTCGAAAATTACAAACCCTTTTAACCTCAGTGAATCAATTTTGGGCGGTAGTATTTCTACAAAAACATTGAATATTATCGTCGGAAAAACTCTCGTGTTAAGGGATAGCGAGCTACCAGTTAAGCAAGTGTACTGCACCGATATCAACTCAAAGTTATTTGCTCATCGTGAACCGTCGATAAAATATTCATTTCCAAACCAAATAGAATACTCAGTAATGTTTGTAAGTTTATAAATTTTTGTATATAAGTCATTATTTGTAATAACTATTCGTAATAACTATTATTATAACTAGTATCGTTATTTTTTTATATCAAAATATATTTGTGTCAAGAAAGAAAGTTATGTGTATTAATCTTGTTGGCAAATATCATAAATTTAATATATATCGACTTTTAATTAACTTATAAACTAGAAACAAAATATCCGGCTATTTGAAATCATAATACGTAACACATTGTTATGCTCATCTCGTTCTTATTTATTTTTATTTCATAGTTAACCAGTTCACTGACGGAATATATCATCATGCCTACAATAAATTACTGGTGTGTTAGTTTGTTAATCTGACCTGTTTTTAATTTTAGTCATAAAGACCTATAAATAAGCCAAACTGTCTAAAAATATTTTTTCTTGCGTTTAACTCTTAAACAACTATTATGATTGCATGTTTATTATTCAAACAACTTGACTATGCTATGCGAGAAAATAATTAGTGATCAAGTTGGTAATGAAGGGCTTGACGTTCACAGTTATTGCTAACTTTTGGAATTGCGTGATGTTACACAATATGTTACTGGCCTCCTATTCTTGTTTGTTTATTAAGCACAAAGTTACATAATGGATTAGCTATACTCTGCCCACGCAGGTACCAAAACCTGATTTTTAGCATGACTTTCCTCTGCTCCATAAGAATTTCACTTATTTCAGTAAAAGGGAATTGTGATTAAACGTATTTTCGAACTCACAACCGTAAACAAGTAGATAGCTATAGTTTGTAGGCTGCGTTTTATCCAAAGTTCCTGGTGATGAGCGTAAAATATAAAAATATATATAATAATATATTTTATTAGACTGAAACTATTCACTAAACACGGGGTTCTGTGTCGTGTTACGTAGGTCGTAGAATTTGAAGTGGTATAAATAAGAAGTAAAAAAACTAAGATCGATTAAGATGCGATACAAGTTTTACTTTTGACCTTTTTTCTGTCTTTTTTGCATGCTTAAATTTTTTCTAAAAGTCAGGTTGACAAAAAGTGTTCCTTTTTCAATCTGAAAACATATTAATTTATACAATGTAACAAAACACTCATGTCATGCAAGTATCTAATTATGACAACTTCCTTTTCAGTGACGTACAAATACGTAACACAAAAACAAGTTACTATTAGCAACGGTTTCTTCATCGGGTACTATTTTAATTACCTAATAAGTTTAGCCTGGCTATCTTCACAATACTCAAATATGTTCAAAACAAACTAATTCAATAAAGGAAATAAAACTTTATAATTAAGTCGTACAGCTACGAGTTAATAAACAGTCTGTTCAACCACTGATTAGTATGTTTTACACATTAAACTTTAATCTGCTGAAAGAAGAAGAAGAAAAAAAAGAGAGAGAGATCTGAATATCTGTAACGTAATTGTTCGGCTATAACCACCATTACAATACATTAACCTTTCGTGATTTCTGTACTTTTTGTTTAATCGATTTTTATTTGCTTTGTTCATCGTTTTTGCTATCGGAAAGTAGAGAACTTTCAGATAATGCCACGTGTTGAACTGTGAGCCTTGAGGGAAAGCCTCTATTCTCGCACTAGTTTCTTCAAACAAGAGAATTTTATAAAGATAGACGTACTTGAATCGTTTATGCACAGCGAATGGTGAGACACTACATTGTCACCAGCATTGTTCACTACAGAGTACATGAACAAGACAACAGTCTTGTCTACGTTTTCAACAAACACGTTATTGATGAGTCAGTCTTCACAAAGTGCTTTCGATATTTCTTTGGATTGTTTTATTGTTTTGGTTTCGAGAGTAATAATCATTTCCTTCTGTAGTATTAGTAATACAATTTTTTATCTTGTGGCCATGACGTTACCAAGATACAATAGCTGTGGTAGTGTAACCTGCAGGTGTACGCTATAGGAGTAAATAATTTGATTCTGTGTTACAAAGTGGAGAAAACAGATTAATGAAATAGGTTATCCTCTAGCAGTTACAAGTTTTCAAGAATTCTATTCTTAAACCAAAGGATCACATATTTTCACTGAAATATGATACATTTAAGAATTCTAATACAACTTTTAGAGTTGCTACTTGCTCGAGGCCTGACATGAGCTGGTGATTAGGACATAAGAAGAGCATTGGTGGTTAGAAATTTCAATATGTACAGTTCTGTTGTTCTTAATTTTAATTATTGTACTTTTATTGTACAGATAGTTTTTATTATTAGCTGCAATCTATGAACATAGTGAGATATTATTCGGTGTTTGGCCAAAAATATCGTTAACAGCGAGGTTATTCAAGTGATTAAAGAATGCATTCTAACATTTTAAAGTAATAGCGTAAGAACAATATATGTAATGTTACGTATTTTTATATGTTTTATGTTTTTTGTAAACTAAACGCAACAGAAAACACAGATAACAGCTTGTATAATTTATTACACTAAACTAAATATATATATGTAACAGATATAACAGATGTAACATAAATTATATAATAACAATGACAGGTATTAAATTTAAACCTTCAAAATTAATTACAATACAAAATGGTACTGGCCTGTATCTAATATAATGATCTAAAATGAAAGTCTCAAATTCCAGTCTAGGGTGTGAATTTGGTCCCACGAAGAAATTACGAAGTTTAAATGAAGAAGTTCAGAAACAGTTCACAGTTCAGTAAATTCGACGAAGTTCTTTTCACGTTGCCTCCGAAGAACGTCACAAAATTGTCGCCTTTAATTTTTCCGATTTCCCGTAAATTGTTCCATACGTGTTGACTTTCAGTATAACCACTAATTCGGATGAATCGTAGAGATTGACGAAGTAAAATCACAGCTTCCGTAGATCTAACTTCAGTCACAAATCCAAGTTGAATAATCACAGCAAACACTTTATCTTTCTCAAACGAATGACTGACTCTTCTTTTCTAATGACTCTTCTCTTGAATAAAACTAATGTCTGATTCTCTTTTCTTCCTCGCATCTTCGTCTGTTTATATATTGTAGGCCTAGACTCCTCGAAACACCGCGAAACTTCTACAGATCTCCAGAGCAATCCGCGCATGTCCGTTCTTGCACGAGACTTCTCGTCTAGACACGAGGCCGCCATCCTTTTATTTACATACATATGATTGGTCTAATTAATTCTAGAAAATTCTAAATGTTACCCTAAATGGATAACAACATATTTTATTAGTTTAAACCTTGAAACAATAATATAAATATGGAAATATAAATAAAAGAAATGAAAATTTAAATACAACACGACATGTTGTCGTTTACAAAATATTTACACGATATTTACATAACAGTAACGATATATATTCATTAACTTTTACATTTGGTAGTTTTGATTGAAAACTGTTTTTTAAGTCCTTATATTATTTGTTTTTTCTTCAGAAATGAACTAAAATCGCAGTTTGCTGGGATATTCGCACACATTTAGGCCTAAATTTAGGATAAAAAAAAAGAGTTACATTTTGAAAATGAATCTTTCTAGTCGAATAACTTGAACAAGGTATTTTCACGAAGTTTTGAAAAGTCATAGCCATCATAATTGCTATAAAATATTTGAACACGCAGAAGAATACGAGCTTTAATGCAAAATCAAAAATGAAATAACAGATTTTCTTTTTTTCTAAATAAACAGCAACAACAGCGAGATATTCAACTGATTAATCAATGCTTTCTGCTATGTAATAATATAAGAATAGTATAGTTTATTACCAAACGGAACTTTTGTTTCGCGCTAAGTGAATTGCTTGCTCTGATGGGATATGTATATTAATCAAATACGTATGGAAACATGATGTAAGTTGAGTTACAACATTCTATATTTTTCAGCAAAGGCGACGTTGAATATAGTATACACGAAATGTTTCATCTCAATGTTCGATGATGGAGTCGGTACATTTGAGTGTGAAACTGTTAAAGTCCATGATTCATTGTGATAGTTTATCTGTTGGTTATTACTTTTTTACATCTGTTCATTTTTTATAGTTTTTAAGTTCTTGAGAGAAAATAGCCTGGTGGTTAGGGCGTTCGGTTCACTATCAGTGGGGCGCAGTTACGAATTGTCGTCACCAAAGATGCTCGGCTTTTCAGCTGTGGGACAGTTATAATGTTATGGTCAATCCTGCTATTAGTTGGTAAAAATAGACATTCAAGAACTGGCCGCGGGTGCTGTTGACCAGCTGTTTTCCTTATTATTGCTAAGTTAGTGACGGCTAGCTTAAATAGTTTTGGATTAGCTTTGCCCAAAGCTTAACACAAACCAAACTAATCTTAAGAAAACAAGCGTGGACTATGTTGCTTAATGACTTTTACTTTTCTGCTTACTGATATAAAAAAGTCCGTAAGAGAATTTTTTATTTCTATTCCAAGTTTATTCTGAAATTTTGTAATACCATAATGGAGCCATTAAAGAAAAATCGCAATCGACGAAATACACGTTTTAGGACTGTTATTAATATCACGTGCAATATTCGAACGAAAACCTAATTCCTGGAGGAAGAGTCTATTGTGTTCGATAAAACATCGATCATCACTTGACACGAGCAGAACAATCATCTAACGGATGACTTCTTCCTCTCCCTGGAGATCTAATCCTCATCAGGAATCAGTTCTCTGATGTAGTTAGGTCATTTAAAGTAACAGAAGAGCGCAGAGTTCTGCGAATGTCTTATATATCAAATAAAATAGCGCCCTCGCATTCTCTTCACTGTTTCGTTTAGATATGATTTGGAAGTACTTTTAAGGTGGAATAACACAAAATAAGAACAACGTATGTTTAAATAATACTTATTTTTTTATTAAACTCATTATAATTTCTCTAATAATGTCTTAACTCTCACGATTTTAACTCTGAAATTATAATTGTTCTTGCAATTTAGAAATAATTTAAAAGAGATATTTGTTTTCTTGTTTTTTAATTTCGCGCAAAGCTACTCGAGGGCTATCTGCGTTAGCCGTCCCTAATTTAGCGGTGTAAGACGAGAGGGAAGGCAGGTAGTCATCACCACCCACCGCCAATTTTTGGGCTACTCTTTTACCAAAGAATAGTAGGATTAACCGTCACATTATAACACCCCCACAGCTGAAACGGCGAGCATGTTTAGTGTGACGGGGATTCGAACTCTCGACCCTCAGATTACAAGTCGAGTGCCTTAACCACCTGGTCATGCCGGACCAAACGTTACAGTATAATTCCATCACGGTTGAAAGAGCATGTTTGGTGTGACGACGATTCGAACCCGCGCCCCTCAGATTAAGAGTCAATTGCTTAAATGAGATGTAGTGTGCCGGACAGAAATCTTGTTCCCTTTGTCACTAGAAAGAAAAGAGTGAAACTGACTGTCACATAGCTGAAGTGAGAACACATATCTGAGAGATGATTTCAGGAGTTCCTCTTTTTAACTTGTTTTTCCAACTCGAATATTGCATGATTTATTACACTGTACATATTTGTTCGTTTCATGCGAAATATTTTTGCCGCCATGAAGAGCAATAGGTTTGTTTTGATGTGATGCGTCTCGCTTTCAGTCATAATTAGAGACCCGGCATCGCCAGGTGGGTTATGTCATTCAATTCGTAATCCGAGTGTCGTACCGAACATGCTCACCTTTTCAGCGGTGGGTGCATTATAATGTGATGGTCAATCTCACTATCCGTTGGTAAAAGAGTAGCCCAAGAGTTGACAGTGGGTAGTGATGACTAGCTGCCTTTCCTCTGGTCTTACAGTGCTAAATTAGGGACGGCTAACACAGATAGGTCTCGAGTAGCTTTGCGCGAAATGAAAAAAACAATCTTTCTTCTGTCATAATTCTCTGGCCTCCCCGAATTTTAAATTGAAAAGACTGCTAGAAAACAAACTGTTTTTGTAATTTGTATTGTACAAACTTTTGCTTTAGTTCGTTAAATACTTTTAAGAGGAAACAAAAAAGTTGAGATATAGCAGAGATAAAGTTCATTGTGAACAACAGAAAAACAACAGTTTATGATTTATACATCCTAATCAATAGGATATGTAAATCATCCTTTGGTTTAATTTATTATATTATCGTAATAGATATTCGCATAGAACGTAAAAGTAGTTTAAGGGAAACGTATTTCGTTTTAATTCTGTTAATGTGTGTTGTGTGTGTTTTTATGGCAAAGCCACAACGGGTTATCCGCTGATATCGTTGTAAATCGATAGGCTTACTGCTGTTCCAGCGGGGTATCGAATCCTATGGACATGAAGTTGTATTTTAAAGAAGTATTTGTTCTTAGAATGTGTTTTAGCTGGAATAAATTTATTATGCTTCATATAGATAAAAATCAAAGGTTTCTTTTAGAGTAAAACTCAAATTAACTCGGTAAAGGTGGATAGACCTTCACCACAAGGTATAATTTTAGAGAAATTGGGAGAATTAGTTTGTATCAAGGCACTATAAGGTATACTCTTATAGTAGGTAGGAGTATTATTGGGTATCCAGGTGTACTGCTTTACAGTGCTGAGAATAGTCACTTACAACATAAACCATTTAGTTGCGTAAGATATTACAGCGATCAAGCCAGTATCTGTAGCATAGTGGGAAAATCTCCATGTGGCGTCACTTAAGCTCACATATTTCTACTTTTGTTTTTCTTAAACTAAATGATTTCTTTGACTTCCGGTAACGTTAAACTGCTGTATTAATATGATTCAGCACAAGTTTAATCAAATAAAGGTGATATATAACGTATATAAATATTGATGACTGCTGATAATAGGGCAATGATAATTACCTTTAGGTTCGTGTGTTATGTTCACTGCTTTATAACAGATCAATAATTCATAAACCTTCGTTTCTCTGATTATTTTTTAGCTCACACTTGTATAAATGTACGTGTGTGTTGATAAAGCTGTATGGGTTACTAGATGTATTTGTGATTGTACATAAATAACAGTTCACGTTAAGAACAAACTTCATATACGCTTAAAGATGTAGTTCATATCCACGAACAAACTTCCAAAGCTATCGTATCGACATAGGCGATAGAACGGAACTGGATTGTAAGTAAGTGTGTTTCATACATGTTTTTACAGTGTGAGACATTTCAGCAACAGATGGTTTTCATGTTTTCATCAGATAAGGGGATATCTTTTCCAATCTACAAAGAATTTCTTCTGTCTCTCAAGGAAAAAAACTGAGTACAATTTAAGAAAACTCGTTCACAACACATCTATTTATTTATAATGAGAAAACTGACATTTTGTTGATTATAAAATTCCAAACGCTTATATGAAGGAAAACTCATACTGAAAATTATTGTTTCTTTAAATCTTTTTGTTTATTTTTGTTTAGAAGTTAAGCACAAAGCTACATAATTGTTTGTCTGTGCTCTGCAAACCGTTCATATCGAAACCCGATTTCTAGCGTTGTGAGTCCGCAAACATACTGTGTTCCTTTAGAAATAGATTATTTATCCTTGGGAACTAAATTTCACCAAATACAAATATTTAATCATAAACTTTATTTTATAACTTTTAGAGTTTAGACATGGTACAGGGTATTTTTAAAACCATCTTATGTTGCAAACCTAAAACAGTTCTTTGTAACCTATCATTCTATTTATCTTCCTGGTTTTTATCTTTTTCAACAAAATGCGACTGAAAGCTTGAGTGAAACAGCTGTCAATATACAGAATGTTGAGAGGACCAATGAATAATTTTCAGAACGTGATGCTTGTAGTAGCTTTATTTAAGCCTGGCATGCTTTTTGAAAATGAAGGATATAAATAGTTTCTGTGGCAGTCTTAGAAATAACTTTATACCGCGTTCAAACGTTTTTGAATAAAACTTATAATTCTTAATGTGCTTTTATTAAAATTTAGTTCCCATACACAAGGTGGTTTAAAAATATAATTGTATTAAGTAGAGGGTTGTAACCATTTTACCCATCTAAAAGATGGAACGTCAGTTGTTTAACTGCATTCCTTCAGTAATACGTGATATAAGATGTTATTTTCTGAAGTGGCACTTTCTCCATTTTCCCCCATAATTTACATTCCGAGCACTTGGTATTTCTCTCTAACTATTTCCTGGCACATTCTTCGTTCGTCAAAAGAGCAGTATCAGACATCTCCAACAGGATACTTGGATCAATATTACCAGACAGCATGTGTTCGGCTGTAACTAACTATATAGCTTGTTATACAACCGTAAGTGTTGAGTTTACGAAGATATCTTGTGATTTGGATTGGCACGTATTTCATTATTACCACCATAAATTACACCAGACACACCTCTTATGTTTATGTGTCTATTTGTGATTACGTGTGAATCAAGAGATTCTCTTTGACGTGACAATACCTTATGCTAGAAAATTTGTAATAAAACATTGACGTCACTTTTTGGTTACAATCATTAATCCACACATATATGTATACTACTGCCTAATAGTTCGTTTCATCTTTTTCTTATTCTCTTTAGGAGAGTCGTTACTATCTGATTAAAGTCACTATTTATAAGGCACAGGCTGTCAATGATTACCTACAATGCATTGCGTTCCACTCTAACTTACGGTAAGATCGTAACACCTTTCACTCTTCATGCAAAAACCTGGAGAAAATTCACCCAGTATCATAAACAAACTCAAACAAAATGTGTACGAGTGAGGAAAAAAATTGACAGCATAATCAAAACAGAGGAAGAATTACTTTACATTTGGGTAACTCTCTTTTGCTTGTGCAAGAAGAAAACTATATCACCATCTGTGTTTTTATTCAGCATTGTATTAACGTAGTATTTTAGGATCAAGTTTTTAAAAGTTTTATAGTACTTTTAGGGTTAACTACACACCAAGTAACGTCTTTTTCACAAACTTTGGATGTCATTGGAATTTTTCTATGAATTTTATTTCTAACATTATATTAATTTAAACTCAAACTTGTGATTCAAAGTAATAGCTACGAGACTGAACACCACTGCTGAGGGTAGAACTTCACACAAAGCATTTTTAACACACTAAAGTCAATTCATATATTTAAACAGACAATTCTAAGGACATATGCAGAAGTTAACATGCAACAAAATCATGGTTAAATAGCTCAATATATTTACTCTCTACTTACTAATTTTTACATTATTATATTTTGAATTTACAAAAACTTAAGTAAAAACTAAAATTTACTGGAGTTGCACTGACAGTAAATAATTAATACATCACAAAAGACAATGAGCGCCACTAACTATATTTAATGGTATTCTAGAGACAATGAGTGCCTCTAATTTTATGTAATTAATACATTACCAGAGACAATGAGCGCGCGAATTTTATCTAATTAAAACATCACTAGAGACAATGAGAGCCACCAACTGTCTGTAATTAAGACATCATTAAAGGTAATGAGTACCACTAATTTCATTTAATTGATACATCATTAAGGACAATGGAAGAAATATAGAATCAAGTTTATGTACTTATTTTCAGAACAGTTGGAATTTCATTGTTTCTTGCTACATCACATTGTGACGCCCAGAACCTTAACCCAGGAACAAGCAGCTGTACCCGCCCGGAGGGCAGGCTTTTCTACGAATGTTATTATAATTGAGCTTGCGTGATGGCGAAAAAACCCACTTGTAGAGAAAAATTATATATGTAAAAAAACGGCTAGTATGGCTAGAGAAAGCACTAAACGTTGTTCGCTCCTCTACATATTGTTTTCTCTACCAGTCGTTTTTTTACATATACACTGCTGGCCAAAATGTGAAAGCAAATGAACATGAAGAAAAAATATCCATTTTGCGTTGTTAGACTCAACCACTTATTTGAGCTTCGAAAGATGAAAATAAGAAAAGGGAAGATAAAAATAAAACACTTTTTAGTATTTAATGGGGAAAATGTGAACACTATGAAATTAGCCTAAATATTAGCAGGTTAAAAGTTTAAGTACATACAACAAAGAAGTCCTAAACAGGGTAGGAAATGCCCAACGAGAGATCTCAGTAGTGAGCTGCACGGCCGTCATTACGAATAAATTCAAACATTCGCTTTGGTATAGTCGATATAAGCGTTTGTAGAACGCTGGCTGGAATGTTATTCCAAGTAGTGAAGATAGCTTCACGAAGATCATGCACTGTTTAGAATTGACGTATATTTCTATAGACTTCCCTTGCCATCCACCCTCAAACATTTTCAATTGGGTTTAGTTCGGTCGAACACGCTGGATGGTCCAAACAAATCACGTTATACACCATGAAAAAGTCCTTTGTCCTGCGGGCATTGTGGATTGCAGCGTTATCCTGCTGAAAGATCCAATCATTTCTACACAAGCGAGAGACTTTAGTCAATAAGGATGCTCTCTCTAACATGCCAATGTAGCTAGCTGCAGTTTGACGCCCTTGTATGACCTAAAGCTCCATTGTTCCATGGAAGGAGAAAGCACCCCAGATCATGATGGAACCTCCTTCACTGTGTCGTGTAGAAAATATCTCCGTATCGTGCCAGTAACGTTGGATGACATTTGGACCATCCAGGTTAAATTTATTCTCATCAGAGAACAAAATCTTCGTCCACTTTTATACGTCCCATGTTTGGCGCTTCTCAGCAAAGTTTAACAGAATTGTTTCGTTGTATGGAATGAGACATTGCCTTTGAAGACGTTTCCGATTTTTGAAGCCTTTCTCTCGTAGGTGCCGTCTTAATGTTCTTGAACTGCATTCTGCGTTCGTAAGGGTCTTAATCTGGTTTGATGATCGGTTGGTGGCTTGCTGGACAACTCGTCGAATCCTCCTGCTCACCGCCGGCGAAATTTTCTTGGGCCGACCACTTGAAATTCTCGTTCCGTATCCCTCAGGGCCTTTTAAGAAATTTGCAACAGCAGTTTTACTACGCCCAATCTCACTAGCGATGGCACGTTGAGAGAGACCTTGCTTTTTTTTTTGCAGCTCGACAATTCTGTCATGTTCAAACTCTGTGAACTTTTAAGCCTTTGTCATATTTTTACCTAGTGTAATGCAGGAGATGTCAGTGGGAAATGTTGACAACGCTAATACTTAAACACAAATGACTAAATTTCGTTACGTGTTTACCGATTGACACTTCGTTTCAATATTGACTTAAACTTTTGACTAGCTAATATTTAGGCTAATTTCATGGTGTTACATTTTCCGTGTTAAATCCTAAAAAAAAATTTAATTTTTATTTTTCCTTTTCTTGTTTTCATCTTACGAAGCTCTATTCAAATAAGTGGTTGAGTCTAACAACGCAAAATGCATATTTTTTTTTTATGTTCATTGGGCTTAAGATTTTAGCCAGCAGTGTACAACTGAGCTTGCGATGTATCGTCTAAAGCTCGGATCTCGAAAACTACTGTACCGATCATCACCAACCATAAATGGGCCATGCTTGTATAAATAGATGGTATCTTTATAGTTGAACAATAAATAAAAGAGTTGAGGGTTTCACAAGAATGATGTGTTTTAGATTTAACCAAAAATATTAAAAATAAAAGGAGTAAGTTTGAAATATAGAATAATCAAGAAAAACTAAAACTTAAAAACTATGTTTTTCTTTAGGGAAAAAAACAAGATACTTTCATCGATAACTGCATCTACAAAGAAATATTTCAATAAAATCTCCTTTGTGATATACTAAAGTGATGATAGCTCATTTATAAACCAAAATTTCAGTGAAATCCCTTTTCACACTGATAGTGAGCATTATTGAATGTCAAGTATGAGTATGTTATTGCAGATCTGACAGACAGTTCCAGAAAAGGTTGTAGGCAAGAGTTGGCGGTGGGTGGTGATGACTAGCTGCCTTCCCTCTAGCCTTACACTGCTAAATTAGGGACGGCTAGGACAGATAGCCCTCGTGTAGCTTTGTGCGAAATTCAAAAACAAACAAACAAAAGAATCATTAAAAATTAAACAACAGAAAATGTTAGTAAATTTTAGATTAAATCTCCATAGTTTTCTGTTCTGTATGTGATTTGGAAGATAACATTTCTGTGAAATAATTAAGAATATATTTGAAATATATTACGCAGGTATTGTACTGCCGCTATTCATTTCTATATGTAAGTCAGAATAAGGATACTCGTTGCTGCGTCTGTATCTAAAGACTTAGTATAATTCTCTATAGAAGTTAAAAGTTTATAAAAAACATATGGCTATTACGACAGTCAAACAATAAAGCAAGTTGTTCATGTAATGAAAAACTTATTTAAAAAAGTGAAAACATATAGTTTTAGTAATCTTTGATTTATTTGTGTGTTGTGATTATTTGCATTTTATCAGAAAAAAATGACACCAGTACGAAAGTATATCAGTTGAACTACATGTGACATTAATTTAGTTATTTCATTTGTAACTTCTGTACAGTTCAATGTACTTTTAGGTTACGCTATCATGTGAATGATAATCCAGAAAGAATAAAACGATCAGATGATCATTTAAATACAGCTTGGAAAAAAGCAAAGTTTTTATAACGAATGAATAGGCGTTTGAAAATAACCGATTTCTCTATAAATACGATATTTTGCAAGCTGTAAGAAACTAAAATTTAATATCTACCAATGGTTTTGCACATGCTAAGCAGCACCTCTCTCATATTTCTTTAGAAATATTTAAAAGGTTATTGCTTTTGAACAAGAAGACAAATTGGTTTAAAACATATCGTCAATTTTTTTATGACCTTTTGTCTTAACACTATGACCTACAGTTCTGTTAGACGTACCTTCAATTTTGTTCACCCAGAATTATCAGTTATTCAAAAGTGGTATCAAACCATAAATGGAGCATCAGATTTTACAAAATACACATTTAATACATTACTACAAGGAATCAATAATGGTATTTGTGCTAAAAAACTACAAGAAAATGTAGAATGGTTAAAAATAAATTTTTTGGTTATTTTGTTATTAGTCCAGACAAAAACAAAACAAAACGATACTTCGTTTGCCAGCGATGTGTCAGCGCTTATTTTTGTTTCTTTGAATAGTAACTAGAAGATGCCTATTGGCCGTTTCTTTATCAAAGATATCACGATACAAGGACGGGCAAACGTGAGAACATGTTTATACAGACTTTCAGGTGTGTAGATTAGAACCGTGGTACTGTTTTGTGATGTTTTGAGTAGTTGCTGTTCCATGTTAAAAGTATATCGACAGAAACATTATAGTGATTGTTTTTACACCGTCGTAATGAAATGTGCAAAATATATGTTGTATTTTTATGTGCTACATGCTAAAGCTCATTCGAAACACTATTACTCATGAAACATTTATCAACTTGAAGATTCTTGATGACAAGAAACCCACTTGAAATAAAAATGTATTTCAGAGCTGCTGGTGTGGGTATTAACACTTTTGCTGATAAGGAGATAACTTGAAGATGACCTAGGAAGGTCGAAACGTTGTTCTCTTCTTATCAATAAAAGTGTTAATGCTCACACCAGCCGTTCTGAAATACAAACTTGAAGATGGCATTTCTTTACTTATTTTTCTCGGCATGGCCGAGTCGTTAGGACACTTGACTCGCATTCTAAAGATGGGGGAGGGGGTTCAAATCCCCGTCCCATCAAACATGCTAGCTAGCTCTTTCAGATGTGAGATTGTTATAACGTTACAGTCAATCTCTCAATTCATTGGTAAAATAATTATCCAAACGTTTGTGGTGGGTAGTGGTGACTAGCTGCCTTCCTTCTAGTCTTACACTGCTAAATTAGGGAAGGCTAGCTCAGATAGTACTCGTATCGCTTTGCGCGAAATTCAAAACAAAACAAACTCTACATATTTGCATCACTCGGTAAACAGTTTATATAACTCGATGTAAAACATTATTTATTGAGTTTCTGATTACCATAAGGTCTCTTTAATAATGAAATTTGGTGGTTTTTTTCACCCTCATTGAAGCATATTTTAATATATAGGTTAAATCAGGATCATTTGAACCTTTTATTATCGTTAGATCATCCTGTGATAAAACAGTAGCTCTACTGTTTCACTGTTCACAGGTGTATATAAAGGATTTCATGCGTCAGGAAATAAAATTAGCAATAAACTTCATCGTCCAAGATGAAACATCATTTTTTACTTGTCACAATGTAGTTCTCAGCGGCATTGTAAATGTGTTAGACACGTGTTTGATGTGCAGTTATAATATCGTGATATGTGAGCCTATACTGGATTACCAAAATTACTAATGTGATTTAACTGTACATCTTCTTTCTCCCGAAAAGGAAGTAGTTATAGAATACATGGCTTTTTATATAGTTAAAGTGGCACGAAAAAGAATGCTTTCCATAGACTGTTTCGAGGTTTTGACAAATAAAAATATCAGAAATTTGTCAATCTTGGAATAAAGAAAAATAAAAGTAATTTTATAAAGGCATCAAAAAATGTAATTACAATATACTAACAAACAATAAATTAGTTTGAGACGCTTTTGAAGTCAATAACTAATGAACGTACTCAATCAAATACAATACAGCCTTGAACACAGATTCCTGTTTTGAATTAAATTTTTTCTGCTTTAGATGGAAACATGTTTATTTGTACACAAGACGATAACCATGTTTATGTTACGACAAAATGTCTGCATGTCATTTAAAAATACAGCTGTTAAACGATAGAGAGTAAAAGTCTCAGGTGTAAAGGTTTTGTAAGAAAATTGTATTTAAACATCAGTGGTTTCAAATTGTGTGAAGTATACAAAATGTTATACAAGATCAATAGTGTATAGAATGTTTCTGTACAAACGTTCTCGTCTCCCGCTGGTACAACGGTAAATCTACAGATTTGAACGTTGAATCAGGGGTCCGATTCTCTTCGGGGTGGTCTCAGCAGATAGCCTGATGTGGCTTTGCTGTAAGAAAGCATATACACATAAAACTTTCAGTTGTATCTAGCACATTTATAAACTAATTTTCTTTTAGTTTGTGACATCAAATAGATAATATGGTTTAACTTGATATAATTCAATAGTACACGTATTTTATTAGCCTACTTGACACAATCCACTACAGCGGCTGGTAGTTTTGTATTGTTTTAGTACCAGCTCTTGCTCTTATACTATACTTTTTCTTTACCACAGACTTGTATAAATCTTTACTGAAATTTCCCACTTTAATGTTAATAGTACAACAAACCACAATAAAACCAGCTTATACCAATACAAAATTTTCAGTTATCGCTCTCTTTATTTTTACAATGCCAGTTATACAAAAAAAAGTATTTTTGAAATTATATAACCATCTTTTCTATTATAGAAAGTAAAACAAAACATATGAGTAACGTAAAATATACATAATGAAACGACAAGGCATACAGTAAGAATGGAGTTCCGGAATATTTGTTCAAAGATTAAAATATGTGATCGGTATAGCCTTTGGGATTTTGGTTCTGTTTATACTGGTTTTGCTTTGTAAAGGTTTAATGCTGCTTTCAAATATGGAATATTTGTTATCTTTTATATGTTTAAGAACACAGGACTGGTTGATTCTTATGTTGTTGTTTTTTCTTTCAGTTTCATTTATTTACAAATACCTATCCAACACAAAGTTGAAATGATAAGTTTCATATCTAAAATCTCTTGTCAAAAACATATGTTCAAAGGCGTTATCGAAATTATCATCAATGACTGATAAAGTACTTTTTTACATATTTCGCATTTGAATTAATTTATAATTCGTTAACTTACAAAAACGTTTATTCAAAGAGAACAAAATATCTTATAATTTAATTTTTCTAGACATATGTCACAATGAAGAACTTATTTAAAAAGATTTAAGTTAAGAAAATAAATAAACAATAATGTCTAAACACCATAAAGACTTTTCAACGCAGCCAACAATAAATGCTTAAAATTAGCAACCAAAATGCGGAGAACTAAACCAATTTAATTCTAAGAATATTAAACAACGAAGCGAGTTAACCATGATTTTCACTTTAGTTTTTGCTGTTGAATGATGACAAATACTTATCAAAGTAAACAACGAAACGTAGGCAAAAATTATCAGCAAAAGTTTGAAACGCTAAGAAATAACCAAACACCATAACCACAAATCCACCGAGAACTCAACAACGCTTAACGAAACTTAAATGCAAAGAACTCAATTTCTCCATAACTTCTATAAATTAACTCTATCGATATATAAATAGACTTCGAAAAAATAAGTAACAAATTAATTCTGAAATATATTTTTTTGAAAAAAATTTCAAACGGAAGCCCAAGTGTCAACTCAACTCTTAGGGAAAAAAACATATCGAGGCTAATCTGAATTTAAATAAAAACAGAAGTAAGTTTATTCCAAAGACGTCTTGTACGGTTATTAAACTTTAATTAAAGTACAGAACAACATTTCGTCCTTCTACGGTCATCTTTCGGTTAACAAAGATTCCTTTAGAAAACATTTTTATTTCAAGTGGGTTTCTCGTCATCATCAAAAAGAAGTGAATCAATGAACTTAACAAAACAGCCTAACTTAATAATCACAATGGTTGACAAAGTTAATTAAACCATCATACTCAACAAGAGTCAATAGATCACATTAAATAATAATATATCACGTGATTTAACAAAATACATAAAATTAGATGAAAATTAAAACCATGTTAATGAGAAATAGATGAAATGTATTTAGAAAAACCTACAAAAAGAGCAAAACAAAGCATCAGTCAACAATTATCTAAAGTGTAGCATAAACAAAACATTCAACACTATAGTTTACAAAATATAAATAAAGCACCATTAAAATACGCCTCATAATGCCCATTTATTCCGCTTTGAACTTTGACCATTTTACCTTACTTGCTTGGATCACAGTATCATAGAAATCCTCTGAAAACAAACAAAATTGCATCTAAATTTTCCGTTTCTTGAGAAAATCTCAAAGATAAACTTCGATATATAAAACTAGTATACCCACATCTCTCTAGAAGAAGACCCCGTCATGGTGTAGTGATTTGGGTGCTCGACTCGTAATCTGCGGTTCGCGGGCTCGAATCCCCGATACACGAAATATGCTCTCCCTTTCAGCCGTGAGGGCATTATAACATGACGATATTCATTGGTAAAATAGTAGTATAAGGGCTGTGGTGAGTGGTGATTACTAGCTGCCTTCCATCTAGTCTTACACTGCTAAATTAGGGACGGCTAGCGTAGATAGCTCTTGTGTAGCTTTGCGCGAAATTCAAAGACAAGCAACTCTAGAAGATGCATTTAATTAAGTTATTGAAAATGTCGTCAATGAAGAAGAATTATTATAACTCTGCAAAGTTAATGGCATTGTTTCATATTAAGGCCCGGCATGGCCAGGTGGTTACAGGCACTCGACTCTTAATCTAAGGTTCACGAGTTCGAATCCCCGTCGCACCAAACCTGTTCGCCATTTTAGCCATGAGAGCGTTATAATGTGAGGGTTGATTTCACTATTCGTTGGTAAAAGAGTAACCTAAGAGTTGCCGTTGGAGGTGATGACTAGCTACCTTCCATCTAGTCTTGCACTGCTAAATTTGGGACGGATAGCGCAGATATCCCTCGTGTAACTTTACACGAAATTCAAAAACAAACAAACAAAACGTAGCAACAAAGTTTTACTTTGAATTCAACAATATGTAAAAATCTCAACACCACCTGTAACAAAACTTGGAACTTTATAATGTGTAATTTATTAAACACTTGACATAAGTACCACCCACACTTTAAGAGAATGAATTAAAAAGATTATCTAAGATTTTTATTATTTAAAAATATCACTCTGAAAGAAGAGTTAAAAATGATCATTAAATTCAACACATTTAACAAAACTTTGTCTCAACCACAATCCATCTTACTTAGTTCCGTGTTTCTTTTTCTCACCAAAACGTGCATTTCAACAGAGAAAAGATGCCGTAGGTGGTCAAACCATCTTCTGATTTTGTACGATGAGAGAAACGAATATGAAATCCTGAACGAAATTATATTTATTTCACTTATAAAACTTCTTGAGGAACAATCTACAATTTGAACTGTAGAACTAGAGATTATGGTAGTGTTCTCCTCGTACAAAATGGTTAGTATGTCATTCTCCCGCTGGAACAACGGTAAGTCTTCGGATTTACGACGCTAAAATAAGGAGTTCGATTCATCTCGGTGGACACAGCAGATAGCCGTTGTGGCTTTGGTATAAGAAAAATACATACACTCTTCCAGTCAAAACGTCGTAGTTTGACTATTCATTGCTTCGTTAATAATCGAAAGAAAGCAAACCTTTCTTCCCTTCACTTTAACTGTCAGCGACAGTCTTGACGAAATATGAAACTCCACATCAAAATGTACAATATTAACATCGAGTTCTTAACCATGTAAAACGAGAAATAAAAGTAATAAACATGGTAATAAACAATAAATTATCATAAACAAAGAAACATACCAAACATATTAAATCACATGTGAGCGGTTTCATTTAGGTAAAATTGGCAGAAAACTGAACACAGGGATCAAAAAATACCAAAATAAAATATAATGTAGAATTAATTTTTATTAAAATAGGTACAAAATCAACCAAAGTCCATATTATTTTCTGTCTATTGCTTCGCATATGTAATTAAGCACGAAGCTACACAACGGGTTATATGTGCTATGTTTACCACAGGTATTGAAATCCGGTTTCTAGCGTTCAAAGTCCGTAGACACATCGCTGTGCCAATGGAGAGCAGCTTGAAGGGACCGTCCTGTGTGTAAAACATTTAACAAAAATCAACTACTCCATGTTCGAAAACAACTTCAAAATTGTATGAAGTGAAACTGTGATAAAAACAGAAGGAAAATCTTTTTATTGGTCAAAAATTAAAACTTTTTCTTAACAAATATCTAAAAATATCTCTGGTTCTATTAATTATACTATATATAATTTCACACCATATATTTTTACCTTTATGTATTACATATATACATATTTCTTTTTGAGTTAATAATTATTTTCACCAATGTTAAATACTTATAGCTCAACATGTGCAATATGAAGAATAATTGTTACACTTTAAATTTATAATTGTTGTCATATTTGGTCTGCGTTTATAGATTGAAACGTCGCAGTTTAAATTATATTAAAGAAGAACGTTTTTACTGTAAATTAGATCACGATATTAAGTTTATCCTGAATGGTTTTATTATATTATATTTTTCAAACGATTAAATGCATCGCATAGCTTAACACTCTTGTTAAACTGTTGGTACAAAAGTTAAGAACTTTATACCTATTTGAAGTATCGTCATACTGTTAAAGTCCACGTGCCATGTCCAGTCATTGTCTATCTGATGGCTCTGTGCTTTTAAAGGGGCTGCAACTTAGTTTCCATAACAAAAGACTCCGTTGTAAGGTTGACATGTCTAAAGCACATCCCTTCTAGTCTTACGTAAGCTACCAATGTGCGAGTATGACGGTTTTTTAGCACCCAATCACACAGAAATGCATAAGTGTTTCCTTTTCCAGCTCCTTAAGGTATACGACTATCCAATAAGAGGTTCAACTGGAAGCGTTACTTTAGTGAACACATACCATGTTGACCTGTTTTTTCCTTGATTACGTTTTGTACTTCTGCCTGGAATACGTAGATGGCTTTTGCCACTAACGTTTCTGTTTATGGACTCTCACATTTTACAATTCAATGTAATTTGCTTTGCACTACTGGAGCACGACTTTCTGAATGATCCTGGTTTCTATAGGTGATTCATACTTTTTTTAATAAGGGATATCGTCGTCTTAGAAATCCAAAATTTTCGTTCTGAATACATCTTTATTATTTAAATGTATGAATATTTGCAAGGGAAAGAGCTGTGAATATTTTTTCCTAACGAAATCAGTTTTGATGGCGCCACGCTATCTACTCAGCGTCAAAATGTAATTGTAATAAACGCCTTTTTACCGTGACTTTGGTTATGGTTGTCAAGTGACTTTCTAATTTGGATATTTAAGATCATTTTACTATAATGTACCCGACTACGTATGATACCACCTAACTAAAAACAGCATATCCATATTCTGCAAACTTCAAGCTAAGAAGAGCGTGGGAGCCCGGCATGACCAAGCGTGTTAAGGAGTTCGACTCGTAATTAGAGGGTCGCGGGTTCGAATCCCGGTTGCACCAAATATGCTCGTCCTTTCAGCCGTGGGGGCTATAATGTGACGGTCAATCCCACTATTCGTTGATAAAAGAGTAGCCCAAGAGTTGGCGGTAGATGGTGATGACTAGCTGCCTTCCCTTTAGTCTTTGCTAAATTAGGGATGGCTAGTGCAGGTAGTCCTCATGTAGCTTTGCCCGAAATTAAAAAAAAAGAAAGAAAAGAAAAAAGAAGAACGTGTACACGTTAATCCAGCCCGACTGTAGAACGTTAATTATATATAATAGTGAACGTAGTTGCTACGGAGAAATGATGGTTGCTCCTGTTTATGCTAACACTACTTTACATTCTTCCCTAAGATAAACAAGTCTTTCCGTCTTACTAAATGATTGGCAAGTCAGCAGGAAGTAAGACAGGAGACTGTGAATCATTCCTTACTCTTTAAAAACGTTTTTACTAGTATGATGAATTGGTAAGTAAAAACAGCAAGTATTACAAACTATTCAAACGGTTTAGAATTATCATTCCTTTGATATGTAAAAAATGATGTCTAGTAATGTGTACTTTTGAACATAATAAGACCTGTATTCTTAACATTGCAATTGTCAGTTGTGTTCATGGTATTACAACTGCCGTCTGTGATTTCAGCATTTCTTTCTTCATTCGTGTTCTCAATATTTCCTCTGTTATGTGTATGATCAGGATTATTTTTGAACTCTGCAGTAACGGCATAACATCTGTCCTCTCTATACGTACCATTAACTCACCTGTATTCTTAACACTATTTTTGTCGTTTGTGTTTTCATAATCGCATTTGTAACCTGTAGTCCAAGTATGACTTTATGTCGTATATTTTCCTAATATTACATCTGTGGTTTCAGTATTATCTTTCTCATATATATTCTCAGTTTCAACTTTATCGCCTGCGATCTCAGCATAATATACATATACATATTTTTATTGTTTTTTTATCTTTGTCGTCTATATTCACAGTATTATACACGTCGTCTGTTGTCTTGGCATTGCATTTGTCGGATATATTTACAGCGTTACATCTGTAGTCTTTAATCTCTGTATTATTGCTGTCATCTATAGTTTCAGTATCGTTTCTATGATTTGTCGTGTGGTTATCATCTCTGTCGTCTGTAGTCTTTATTCTCAGCAGTACCGATTTGTTATGGACCTATAAGCAAAATTGTGACGCACCATGTGTTAAGCTTAAATCAATTCCTTAATCTTACAGGTAGCTATAATCTCTGTATTATTGCTGTCATCTATAGTCTCAGTATCGTTTCTATGATTTGTCGTATGGTTATCATCTCTGTCGTCTGTAGTCTTTATTCTCAGCAGTACCGATTTGTTATGGACCTATAAGCAAAATTGTGACGCACCATGTGTTAAGCTTAAATCAATTCCTTAATCTTACAGGTAGCTACCTCAAATGAAGTGATTATTAAAGATGGTGTGATTGTATAATTTTGTGTCCCAGCATGAAGTAAGACACTGCCTATACATATTTATATCCGTTTTTAATCTTACACGTATGTTTCATGAAAATTATGACTGCAGCCTATGCACGACCACGCACACCATGTCTATGTATTTAGTATACGTGTTCTGGAAGGTAATATGTACTTCGAACCGTTTAGTAGTTTATACAGATTACAAAGTAATCATAATAATGTAACACCTAAATACACGGGCTTCTGCGAATATTTTCATTTGTTGTCAACTGCTCGTGGCGGATAAAACTCTTCATTATTTTTATTATTAAAAGCTGTACTACATATACTAGCTCTTATCTTTATTACCAACTACTTAAAGTGTTTACTTCTAGCTGCATAAAATTTATAATGTAAATTAATGCAATTCTTTCTGATGATACAAAAGGGAAAATGCTTTTACTTATTCCTTAAATCCAAGCGATATTTTCAAACTAGCTGGTTTAAGTGTTTAATAAAATAATTTTGTCATAATAATTTCTTCTGGTCAAAAATATGTAAGATTCGAACTAAATATTAACTTTACTTCTGTGGTCAAATCTAGAAATCGAATAATAAGGAAGCTAAAGTGACTGAAGGAACCATTACATTTCTAAGTGTCTAACAATAATAACACAATGTTTTATGAAAACTATAAGGTTAAATATTTTTACTATTTAGTTCCATGTTTAAATTCTCAGAAATAAAATGCTGGGACAGCAAAAGTGCTTATCTTAGGATAATTTCTTAGTAAAGTTCTAGTAGCACACAAGTGGAAAAAATGCATGACATAAAATGCAAGCTAACCCTAATTTTGTTTTTAATACGAAGATTTAGTCAGTCTCGATAATCTTGCTCAGAATTACATAAAGTTTGTTTTTTTATGTATCAAATTTTTATATCAGAGTCTGTGAATATTATAATCCTACAATAACTTTGAGCAATTGGAATTATTTTTTTATTAAAATAAATACAAACTCACCCATGTACATATCCTTTTCTGTCTAAATCTATTTCAATTTTGACTTAGACGTAAGTTTACTTTTTGATTGATCAATATTAACAATAGAAATTTTCTCCAAGTTCATGAAAATGTCATTATAAGTAAGGGTTAATAGTCACGAGGGTTGAACGCCTGATTTCAGTCTTCGAGACTACAGGCAGTCGTTACTCTTAACGATTATAATAAAACCGGGATAAATGACTTTAAATTGCAGATAAGCATTTTCTGTAGATCTCTTTTATAATCTAGTAACCTCGGCTTGTCTAGTTCTATTAGAATCTATGTACTTCAAACATTTATAAAGTAATAAAGAAAAATCTGAAAAAAAAGGATGACGAGGAAATGCCAAGGTCAAAAACTACAGAAACAAGATAAGGATGGAGACACAAAACCATACAAAAATCCCTACAGAAATAGGCAAACATTTCCAAGCATAACGCATATCAATCTACAACTGAATAATCCTCTAAAGTAATAGAGTAGCTGATTCCAGTGGCTGTTTATATTGGACTTTTGTGTGGTTTAGTGTGGTTATTCCTATCTTGTCGCTGGCTCTAATCCCCGTCATACCAAACATGCTTTCAGCCGTGGGGGCGTTATAGTGTGACGGTCAATCTCACTATTAGTAAAAGAGTAACCCAAGAGTTGGCGGTGGGTGGTGATGACTAGCTGCCTTCCCTCTAGTCTTACACTGCAAAATTAGAAGCGGCTAGCACAGATAGCCCTCGTGTGGATTTGAGCGAAATTCAAAACCAACCAACCAATCATATCTTGTTTCTCTAATTTTTGACATTGCTATTTCTACCTCTATTGTTTTTTCTCTTGTAATAATGAATGACAATCACTCTGAAGGCAGCAGTTTTAGTTTGACTGGGTATGTTGTCTTGACGGGCATCATCTGCGTCCCCCACACTAGTACAGCGGTATGTCTACGGATTTACAACGCAAAATCAGTGCTTCGATTCCCCTCTGTGGGCTCGGCAGGTAACCCGCTGTGGCTTTACTATAAGAAAACACACGCACATTATGTGTTAAAGTGAGTGAAACAATATACTGCTTCTTCACACCCCGAGTTAAAATGTAGCATTTTATTGTGTAAATTACCGTAACAGCTTCAACCATGAACGAACTAGCTCTTCTGACGTCAGAATGAGAATAATCAGTAGGTCATTTGACTGTTACGCTACTCACCAATTTTCTATTTTAACGATTTTTTTATTTTTATTTTTTACTAAACATAAGGTATGAATAAATTTTGAAAGCTTAAAAAACCTAACTTTCGTGCGTTTAAAAATATCTATACTGTTTTTCAAGATATCTGAGATTTTGATGAGCAATATATAATGTGAGACGGCAATTTTTTTCCCCGGCTCCCCCCCTAAATATTAAGCACTACTGTGCTTAGTGATATATGCCTAAAATACGAAATCAATCTTTTTGAAAATAGTTGTTGTTATTATGAAGCAAATATAACCATATATTATAATAAAATCTTCTAGAAAAAAGTTTTAAATGGTAAAGGAAAATCTTAGAAGCAAAAATATTATTTTTCTATTGCCTTCATATTTTTATACTAATTACAAATATTATACATTTTTATTTTTTGTGTTTAGGAAAAAGCTGTAGAATTAGTTATCTGCGCTCATTTTACCCGGTGAACCATATGTGAAATCTTAGCCGTATATACCCTAAAGCTTACCACACTTTTTGGTTAAAATCAAATTAATTAGTAGCTGACATTTTTCTTTGCTTTAACCAAACGTCATCAGTTTTTACAGACCCATGTTTAATTGAGCCAAGTAGAGATTAAAGTGCCTGATTTTTAAAAATTTTTGTTTATAAAGTGCGCTGTTAATTTTTCCTTCTTATGAATTTATTGTTAATTCAACTCTTTTCGTGCTGTTTTCTCCTATATTTTGTGTTCTCAAACTACATTTGAGCTAATCTGTGCCTGATTATCAATTTCCGAAGTCGTATCTGCTCTTATCATCATATTTTATGCAAGGAAAGCAGAGGTGTTGGAATGTTGTCCTACCTCAAGAGTAGATGTATTACAATGTTCTTCTTCCTCTAGAGTAGATGTGTTGGAATGTTCTCTTACCTCTAGAGTAGATGTATTGGAATGTTCTCCTACCTTTAGAATAGAAGTTTTGAATGTTTTATCACCTTTAATGTTTACCAAACTGATTTTATATATATATACGGAATCTCGGTTACAAAATGTAAGTAAACTCGTTACGTTGTTTTTATATTCATTCATCACTGAATTTGTTGAGGAAGTCACAGCAGTAGTTTTAATAATACTAAAGTTCGTTCACTAAATCAGCAATTGATAACAGCTTGAGTTTATAAAAAATGACAACTTTACTTTTATGTAGATTTTTTTCTTTCAAGTATAAATGACATGGGTAGTAAATATTAGTGAATGAAACTTTTTCAACGTGTATACTATAGTGTAACAGATTTACTATTATGTGTTTATTTTAAAGCAATGTTTGTTTAAGTTAAATATATATTTAGAAATGCAAGTGTTAAATATGTAGAGTGAAAGTCCTGCCTGCTCTCTAAATGTGTGGAAGATTCTCGAATGTAAGAATCAAGAATATATGTTTTACAAAAGTGATAGTGTACCTTCGAATATTTTTGTCAATTGAACTTTCGAGAACCTCAACCTAAAAGTTTATAAATAAACCTCGGAAGCTATAATTGTGATAAACGCTTATTAATCGAAAAACTACAGATATTTTCTCAGGAACGTTTATATATTTCGGACAGTACAAACTGTTCAACTTTAAATGAATAACTTCTAACGTTAGTATTTATACGAGGATATTTAATATCTTCTTAGATGAAAAATTATCTTGTAAACTGCGTGAGGCTAGCCAAGAACTTTGCTAATTAGCTTTCTCGTCAAGAGAAGTGTCTGTGTATCAACATAGAATTAATTCGCTCTCCGTGAACCGTCGTAAAATGATTC
Source organism: Carcinoscorpius rotundicauda (assembly GCA_011833715.1). NCBI lineage: Eukaryota > Metazoa > Arthropoda > Merostomata > Xiphosura > Limulidae > Carcinoscorpius > Carcinoscorpius rotundicauda. The sequence goes on along the minus strand of CM022399.1, from coordinate 49,323,513 downwards.
AGTCCTAGATCAAATAGAGACTGAATATTGTTTAGAAATTTGTAAAAAAAAATGTATATAAACCATTATTTGAAATAATTGTTATTATAAATTGTATTTCTGTTTGTAGATTGAAATATATTTGTGTTAAGAAAGAAAATTGTGTGTACCAATCTTATTGGCAAATATTGTAAATTTGATACATATGGACGTTTAATTAATTTCTAAATTTGAGTTACATGTTAACTCAGTTTCAGGCTATTGGAAATCGCGAAACGTAACAGAATTAAGTTGAAACTCGTCTGAGATAAATAAGAATACGTAACAGTAGCAACACATCGATGAATTTAATATCTGTAGTAACGGATATGTCTAGGAATACAAGTTGTTGTAACAGGTGTGGGTAGTAACATATAAGCGACTGGAAAGTTGTGGTGACAGGTATGCTAGCCATTAATAGATTTTAATTATAATCTGTGGTGCTTACACACATTTTTCTTTAAGCATCAAAATGAAGGAGATAAGTATTCTTCAGTTTTACTATTCTATCCCCAATCGTGACATTTTTGAGTGAATTGACCCTTATCAACACAAGTTCCCCTCATCTGTAATATTACCAGTAATAAAGTTATTTGTTGTTGTTGTTTTTAATTAAGCACAAAGCTACACAATGGGCTATCTGTGCTCTGCCCACCACGGGTATCGAAACCCGGATTTTAGCGTGTAAGTCCGCAGACATACCGCTGAGCCACTGGGGGGCGTAATAAAGTTAATCCTAAAAACTGGTATTACGTAGATTGCAGAGGGTTGTTGTGCGCATGTCAGTTTATCATCTCTGTTTTTAATGTTTTATGTTTCTTAAATTAAGAACTTATTCATCAGTAAATTTTATTATCGCTTTGCATTTATCGCTGTTAAAACTTATCTTTACCGATTAGGCCTGGCATGGCCGAGCGCGTAAGGCGTGTGACTCGCAATCCGAGGGTCGCGGGTTCGCGCCCGCGTCGCGCTAAACATGCTCACCCTCCCAGCCGTGGGGGTGTATAATGTGACGGTCAATCCCACTATTCGTTGGTAAAAGAGTAGCCCAAGAGTTGGCGGTGGGTGGTGATGACTAGCTGCCTTCCCTCTAGTCTTACACTGCTAAATTAGGGACGGCTAGCACAGATAGCCCTCGAGTAGCTTTGTGCGAAATTCCAAAACAAACAAACAAACTTTACCGATTGGTGAATACCAGCAACTATGACAAACAAAACAAGTATATAAAATCAAGCGACTTTAAACAAATCGAACACAACTTATTAACTTTCCTTTATCAATACTTATTATGTTTTCAGTCAACCTAGACAAGCTAAATTTGTGTGTAAATATTGAATTTAGGTGTGGTTCCTTTATCCCTGGGTGTTACACATCCTACCGACGGGGAATCTACGTTAGGAACATTTCGAGAAAAAAACGTTACTTTCTCACTCATCGTGACAAGTATTTCTAACTGATGAGAAAGCTCTTAGTTACTTACATGTATCAATCAACAGAGTTATGTATTATCTCTGCGTGACACACACATCCAACTAGCTGAAGTGTGGATAATCTCTGCGTGACACACACATCCAACCAGCTGAAGTGTGGATGATCTCTGCATGACACGTGTATCCATCTAAAAGATGCAAGTGTAACATCTTAATGAAACATGTATTAAACTATCATGGGTGTTTACCACCTTTCCGTTGTATATACATCTAACAAGCAACATGTGTATTTTCTCTAGCTGAAGTATGTGTCATATCTGTGTGACACGAGTGTGTCTTAATTTATTTCCATTTTTTATTTATTTGCTTCTTGAACTGATTAGTCTTCATATGTCTATATTCATCTGTGGTTTCCAATTCTTGTACACGTTTTCTTGTTAATGTTTAATGTCAAATTTTGATTAACTTAAACTGCTTATGTAGATTAGATCTGAAAAGCACCCCAGTGATAAACGTATTTAACTGAAAATACGCGCAAGGATTAGAATGCATTGTTTCATCACTTGAATACTTAAATGCCGTTCTTTTTATTCCGTTGTCATAAATGTACAGTTTTGTCTGTCAACAACAGAATCTCTGACTGCTTTGAAAAGTCCAGAACTTGTAATTGGAACGTATATTTTTCATGAAGCAGGAACATTTGCATGAAGACTGCATTTGGCATGTCTGTTGTTCAATAAAGTGGACAATTCAGTCCACACATAAACACAGTTGTTTATAATATTGTGTGAGTATATATTTTAGTTTTAATATCTAAAGGAAACAGATACAAAAAGAACATATTTTTAGTTTGTATGGCCTGGAAGTTAGGACGTTTAACTCAGAATCTGCAAGTTGCATGATCTAAGCCTAGCATTCAATAGGCTTGATCTTTCAGCCGTAGGGGCGTTATCCTACTACACGATGGTAACGTGCCCAAAAGATGTCAGGGATGCTGTTGTTCTTTAGCCTTTTCTATTTTCGGCAATTTAAAATTATGGACGACGGTAGATAGGTCTCACTAACTTTGTTGTGAACAAAAACTAACAAAATTACTTTTAATCATATCTTAAAGTGACTTTTGAGACAGCATGACCAAAACAAAGAGTGTCGTACACGTAGATGAGTTAAATGAAACTACGAAATGTAAAGTGCGCCTTAATGATAGAGGAATCAGTAAAGTAGGACAAATGCAACTGTTAGGATACGATTTCACCACCGTTCGTTAGTCTTACCTGTGGAAGTAACATATATTGTGGTTGCTTAATCCCACAATGCCCTACTTCTAAAACTGTTTGTTTGTTTGTTTTTGGAATTTCGCACAAAGCTACTCGAGGTATATCTGTGCTAGCCGTCCCTAATTTAGCAGTGTAAGGCTAGAGGGAAGGCAGCTAGTCATCACCACCCACCGCCAACTCATGGGCTACTCTTTTACCAACGAATAGTGGGATTGACTGAACATTATAACGCTCCCACGGCTGGGAGGGCGAGCATATTTGGCGCGACGCGGATGTGAACTCGCGACCCTCAGATTACAAGTCGAACACTTTAACCCACCTGGCCATGCCGGGCCGCTTCTAATACTACCATCCACTCTTCGCGACCACATGTTCACATGTTCTTGCTGCTAATAAAACAGAATTACAATAGTAAAAGAACAAAGATAACCAAGACATGACCATGAGAAGTTAAAATATGTCTTCTTACGTTGATGTTATAGTAAACTGAATATTATGGGCTTGAATTCTAACCCCGAATATGCACATTCTTTTAGCCGTGTGGATATTATAATTTGTTTGTTTGTTTAGAATTTCGCGCAAAGCCACTCAAGGGCTATCTGTGCCGTCCCTAACTAGCAGTGTAAGACTAGATTGAAGGCAGCTAGTCGTCACTACCCACCGCCAACTCTTGGGCTACTCTTTTACCAACGAATTGTGGAATTGACCGTCATATTATAACGCTCCCACAGCTGAAAGGGCGAGCATGTTTGGTGCGACGGGGATTCGAACCCGCGACCCTCAGATTACGAGTCGAACGCCTTAACCCACCTGACCATGTCGGGCCTGTTATAATATAACGGCTTATCATTATATTCGTTGGTAAAGAGTAGTCCAATAATTGTTGGTGGGTGCTGCTAACTTAAATCTATTGCTTCAAAATGAGAGATTACTAGTACAGATAGACTTAGAGCAAACTGGAAAGAAAAAAATACCGTCGCCATTATGTTCACACACGTCTATAGACAGTATACTAAAACCTAAGAAATCTAGATTAAAATTACCACCATTAAACAAGGCCCGGCATGGCCAGGTAGATTAAGGCGTTCGACTCGTTATCCGAGGGTCGTGGGTTCGAATCCCCGTCGCACCAAACATGTTTGCCCTTTCAGCGTTATAATGTGACGGTCAATCCCAGTATTCGTTGGTAAAAGAGTAGCCCAAAAGTTGGCGGTGGGTGGTGATGACTAAATTAGGGATGGCTAGGGCAGATAGCCCTTGAGTAGCTATGCGCGAAATTCCAAAACAAACCATTAAACAAAAGAAAAATAGAATGCACGATTGTTATGTAAATATCATGTAAATGTTGTCGAGAGTGTTATGTAAATGTCATGTAAACGACAATCATGTCGAGAGTGTTATGTAAATGTTATGTAAACGACAACCATGTCGAGTGTTATGTAAATGTCATGTAAATATCATGCATATGTTATGTAAATATAATGTAATGTGTTTGAATTCCCATATTTATAATTCTATATTTATATTATTGTTTTGAGGTTTAAATCGGTGAAATTTAAAATAACATTTTAGAATTAATTAAAATTCATTTAGAATTATTCATGAAGAAATTTTTAAAACTAGATAAATTGATCACTTGTATTGGCCTGGTGTTTGTACTGTGGAATTTTGGGAAGTTACGCGATATAGTATATAAACAGACGGCGATGCGAGGGAAGTAGATCATCCATTTTTACTCGGGTCAAGAAGTAAATCATCCATTTTTACTCGGATCAAGAAGTTTGTCTCGTTTGAGAAAGTTTAAACTGAATTTGTGAATAGAGCTAGATCGACTAAAGCGGTGAAATTTTTATTCCGTCAATCTTTACAATTCAGTCGGATTACGGATTATTCGAAAGTCAATACGAATTGGACTGTGATTTTTTGTTTGAAAGTACCCATTCAAACTTCGAAAATTTCTCCGTGGGACTGAATTCAATGCCTAGATTAGAACTTTGGATTTCGGATTTGGACACTTATCCTGGATCATATTATTAAGCACAGGCCAGTACCTTTTTGTATTGTAAGTTATTTTGATGGTTGAAACTGGATATCTGTTATTGATATTGGATAATTTATTTTGTGTCTATCACATAAGTAGATCATTATAATAAATTATACAAGTTGCTATCTGTGTCTTTCTGTTGCGTTCAGACCACATAAAAAACGTAACAACGATAAAGTAAACATACACTCTCATACATGATGAAATCTCACAAGCTGATACTGATTAAATTATTGAAGGTGTAACCATAATCGTGTATTTTCAGCCTTAAATTTTCAGGTATTTTCATAAGTTTATACTTATTTAGGCATTGAACGGGATATAATCCGGTTACCTTCAGAGAAAGTGGGTTCTCTCTGGGTACTCCCCCCATATTAAATTTCTACGCAAAGGATCTGTACATCCCAGCCATAGCATTTGGATCCGCTGATCTCTATTAGTCTTTGAAGAGGCCCGTTTGCTGGACTGTCTGTCCTTATCACACGTTTTATTCTCGTCTTCTCAGCTGCTTAACCTCTCTGGAAACTTTACTTCCTTCAGCTGATGCCACGTTCATCTCATTTACTTTGTACATCAAAATCCTTTACCCCTGAAGCCCAAAAATTATCCTTTCCCGATAGCTAGTATGCCTAACATTTAGGTAAAAAACAAAGAGACGAGGGAGGTGAATCAATCTTTGAGCACTCCAGCTGTTCGCTTCTCGGCAACCGACGTTGTAATAGAGACTGTTGGTTGGTCATCGTAGAAATTTCTATCAAGTATTTTAAATTCAGGTAATAACGCGCGTGTCAGCTGCTAAAAACGTAGCACTGGGACATAGTGTAGTTCAAGTTTCGTTCTTTATCCTAACAACTTTTTACAACTTTACATAAAGTAAAACGTTACAGAGAGTTGAATTTAAAACGATTATTATTACAAATCAGCTAGTCACGTGACAATCAGAGTTTATGTAAAGCTTTTGTAGAAAGAAGTGTGTCAGAATTCCATTTTTGTATTGACATTACGTAGGTAATGAGATGTCACGAAAGGTTGGTCGCTTTATGTACTAATATGTAACAGCTTTTCATATCGTAATGACGTCTTAAGAATGGAGATTTAGAATTTTCAAGTTGGGGATATATGTATACCCACTTAATGGAATTAAAACAAACAAACAAAAACAAAAGAGAATCAGCTTGGAACACTAATAAACAAAGTCCGTTTTTTAATAGATAAAAAACTACGAACACAAAATCTGTCCACATGTGCTAGACAACTGTACTCTACATAACCAAGAGGGATCTCCTTTTGAATTAAAACACGTTCACGTTAAAAATAAATTTGTTATTATGAAAACGTGTATCAATGATCCAATACCATGTATTATATATTGGTCAGTAACTGTGATCTCTAAGGATATCCTGATAATACTTCTGAAGTGAATAAAGGTTTTATTTTTTGTATTCTAATCACAAAACATTATGTATATATGAAACAAGTACGGCAGGAAAGGCACCATTATTATTTTGTTTGTTTGTTTTTAAGCATAATACTACATAATGGACTGTCTATGCTATGCGCGCCACAAGTGTCAAAATAAGTTGTTTACTTCTAAAAAATGTATATTTTCCTTGATTGTATAAGGTCTATGACTGGCAGTGCATTTCATAAACTCAAAAATTTTATTCATCATATATAATATTAAGATTTTTTGTGTTTAAGACTGGCATCATAATATTCTTAATTATGAATATTATTTGTTAGCTTTGCATGTTTTTGTACTTACCCTATGTCACAGTAAAATACTTTATTACCGTTTGTAAGATCGAAGGTAATTCTTTATATATTTGATATGCATAAATAATTGGCATGTGTTGATGTTCTTAGATTTTGTCTTAAGCTTATTTTATATAATTTTGGTTTATGCATATAAACATAAACATTTGAATATACAATACAACATTTAATTAGAAATGCAAGTTTTACGACGCATGATGTAATTAGAAAAACAAACAACATATTTATCTATTCCATACATAACTTATTACCTAATGTATATATCTATCCATTTGCCATTACGTCTGTTTGTCTATCTTACCATTTCTCAATCTGTCAGTTTAGATCAAGACGTATTTGTTTTGTTTTTTTACTGTTGGATATGTCTGCACTCATTGTCCCGTATATCTTTTTTTACTGTACGGTGGATATTCTATATTTCCAAAATGGAGGACAAGATCAGAGATCTGTAGGATCTGTAAAGGAGCCTGATAATAGTGCTGGTCAGAGTTAATCATAAGTGGATTCGACTGGGAAAGTTTTTCAACCGTTTGTCAGTGGTTTAGGAAAAACAAAACCTGAACAGATTTTTTAATCACATCAAAAACAGCGTGTGTCTCAACTGACCGATCATGTCAAAAGTTACCAGAATGCAACTATTCTTAACTATACCACACGAAGGACATCACAATAAAATCCGTATGATAATCGCAGTATCTAATCAGTGAGAACGAGAAAGTGTGTTTTCAATGGTGCTTAGAGAGTAAATATGGACAAAGAACAATGTGTCCAAAGTAAAGATAAAAGTATGGGGAAAACTATACGAAGCACTTGCTTCAACTTGTATTATTCTAATAGTGATGCTCTTATAACATGTTCAAACATGTTATTTCTTTCAGCCGTGGGGACATTATAATGTTACGGTCAATCCCACTATTCGTTGGTAAAAGAGTAGCCCAGGAGTTGGCGGTGGATGGTGATGACTAGCTGCATTTCCTCTAGTTTTACAGTGATAAATTAGGGACGGCTAGCATAGATAACTCTTATGTAGCTTTGCGCGAAATTTCAAAAAACAAACACTTACTAGTCCGTTATGTGTAGTGTGATTTTTAATGGTTATGTTTTTCAATTAATTCACATCATAAACTTGGAGAAATAAGAGTCAAGTATCTATGTAAAAAACTGATAAATATTCAAACAAGATTGCGTTATGTTTATCTTTATTGAAATAATTGTCGTGTCCTTTACTTAAAGATCTCTGTAACATGAAAAAACACATTTACCTTTGTCAGTTTCATATGTGCAATATTCATCTCACTACTTGCTATCAATGGCAGTTTATATTCACAATTTTGTTATAGTCATGGTTACAGTATTTCATTGTTGCAATGACTGTAATACTGCAGAGGTCGAAAAGTGCTTTGCATTGGAAGTCTGAATTCTACCTTATAATAGTCATCTGAAGGTGTAATCATATTCGTTGTTCGAACTCTAAAAAGTATCTGGTTCGTTTTTTATTTTTTCTAATCACAAAAAACTGGTTCGTTTTTTCATCTTTTGTTTCCGTTTCACAATAACTTTAGTTTTATTGTTATTTACTCCAATAAGGTTGTTGTTATTGTTTATTATCCTGCAACAAAGCGATAATAGACCCGAAATCACGTAATACAATGTTGTTGCCTTGTGATAAAATACTTGAAGCGTGCAGTACCATAAGGTTGGCTTGTGATCGTATAGTTGAAATGACACAGTGCTAAGTGGGTGTCTTGTGATAATATACTTGAAGTGACGTAGTGCCATGTGGTTGCCTCATGTATGCTACTTTGTTTCATGTTCAGTAAGATTCTTATTCTCAGGGCACATTCTAAATCAGATTGAGGTTCTTTCCATCTTGAACAACAAGAAATAAACATACTAAACATTAAAAGTGTTGTCTTTTTACTGAAAAATCCATTTTCTTAATGTGGCTATAAAGTTAACATTCTTGTCACTACGTATAAGTACAAAGAGATGATATTATTAAAAGTCATGAGAGTTAACAATGAATTAATGTTAAGTTGTTGTACCTTTAACTTAATGTGAGCACTGGCTTGTGTACCAGCAAAAACAAAAATATATAGTTTTAAAAACAATGTTTTTACATATAAACAGCTTACACAACTGTTTTCAGTTTCGTTATTTCTACAATGTTATTTCTTTTCACATTTGGTTATAAATGTCTACCAAACGAAATGCTACTTTTAATGTTGCAGAACCTTCTGACGAATTTTTATTCTCCGATACACATCCATTTTAAGGTCGCAAATTTTGAAGAATAAAATAATTATTACACTTTTTAAGCACATTTCTATATTAAAGATATCTATGTTTTGATCTGTTGACTGCCTGCTATGTGTTTGTGCAGCATTCTATCTATATAGACGCCTTATATTTTACTTGCAATTCTTTGTCTTTCTCCTTTGAAACTCCAGTTTTGTGTTTTGAATCCTGTATTTATATCCAAACTAATCATTTCCTTCTTTTTAAGTTTAAAGCCTAAAATATTATTAGATTTGAAACGAAGCTGATACACATGCACGTGTTTTCCTCATTCGTATTGCAAAAGTACTAACTGTCTTACCTAAGTTCATAACGAAAAGTATAACTAACCATTGTGCCTTCTGCCCAAACCAGGCTTGTTAACATTTAACTTTTTCTTCAGCAAAACACGCAAAGTTCAAATATCTAAACAAAGAATTGACATTCTTACTTGGTCTGATATGCCTAGGAGGTTGTCCACTGTATTGGTGTTGCAGATATAAACAATGCTTTGAAGTATGTTGGTTTACCCTTCCCAATGCAGTGCTCATTCAGAGTAAATTTTCATATTTGTTGTGTTCTTTGTTTCACAGTTCTTGAGACAAGAAGGATAAGTGCATTCAGCTCTTACAGTGAAGAATAAAGAAGCTTATATCGTCCACATCTAAAAAACAAGATGTGGACGACATCAGTTTCGTTGTTGTTTTTTATTCTATTCATTTTTCATGGAATGACACATCATTTGCGGTATTCACGCAGATGGCCTTTGAGATTGCTTTGTAATCTCATAAATTTATCTTGTCTCCGTTTTGTTTTGTCTTGCATAAGTCTTCCTTTATAATTTTAACCCAGTTTTCTGCTGACAAATTGGGATCACACTCGTCCTCACCTTGCAAAACCAAACCTTTCAACATAGGCGATATTTACGTATGCAATGTTATTAAGTAACTGAGCACTGTTGTGATGTGAAGTTCATCGGTTTTACCAGTAAGTTCAGCAAATAGATAATATTCTACTTACTACTTCATTTCTTTAAAGTGTTTTCAAAGAGTAACTTGCTTGGTCCCGTATTCAAAGTTTCATGACCAAACTCATTGTCATTGTCAGGAAATGGATCATCTTCCAAGTAGGGTTCTTGGGACTCAACCCAACGTTCAACACGAACCTCGCATGCCTGCACTGTGGACGAACAGTTTGGACAAAATTGGACGTTAAGAAGTGCACTATTGAATTAAACTCTTCCAAAAATAGTTGCTGTTGTTTTGAATTAAGCACAAAGCTACACAATGGGCTATCTGTGCTCTGCCCACCACGGGTATCGAAACCCGGATTTTAGCGTGTAAGTCCGCAGACATACCGCTGAGCCACTGGGGGGCAAAATAATTGCACATTCTTATTAAGTTCTCCAGATCTTTACGTAGCATGTGTAAAGAACACTTCTCTCTACATTGCACTTTCTTATGTAAAAGTTTTTGTGAACAATAAATACAAAAAATGTTGAAAGACAAAAAGTGGTAAGAGTGTAAGTCCATCTATTATCAACCTCTACACGCTGAGGTGACATGACCGTTGTTGGTCATAGTGTATATCTCTATTCGCACTCACAAGGAAGTTACATATATTTCTTTTCCTTTCAGAATAATGAAGTAACAGAACATATTTTTGTTCTGGAACCTTGACAATAACATGTCAGGACTGAACTGCCATTAACAGGACCATCTGCTAACCTGGTTAACTGTTATTTTTATACAGGTAAGCTACAAACAGAAACACAGTCAGACAATCTTTTATTACTCAGGGATCAGTTTCTATATTCTCATATATTTCCTTTATCAATGCAGCTTCTTGAACAAAGCATTTGTATAATATTTCAATTATGTTTTCCTCCCAGAAAACATTCTCTATTACGATCCTTTTCCCAAACTTTAAGTTACTGCTAGCTTCATAAATAAGTTATCCTAAGCGGTACTAGTATACATTTGCTGAGCCCACCTGTTTGATTTCAGCAGTTGTCAATCTACGAAGCAGCTCTCTTATTGGTTTGTCTGTGATTTCTCCTCCCAGACGTTTAATATATATGGATATGGATCATTCTGATACTTTGACTTATTTTCCCCTGACTAGACTGTCTTCTGATTTCTTCTTTAAATTACACTCTGTACTTCTTACATACATACTAGCTGCTTCTTCAATGGAAAAAGATTATTTAATCCCCTGTGCCTTTTCCTACAATGTATTTTATCTTGAGGAATAAAAACGAAGCGAATTTCGATTTCGTATAGGAATATTCAGCAAAAACACATCATTCCAATCACTGGATATCCTTTTTTATTGGAAAACTTAAATATTCCGTATACAAGTTTACATTTAAGTTTCTGGTTTACTTACTTCTGAAACGCATCTACCTTAATTCTTTCGTATTTGCACATTCATTTCCTATATCGGCATTTTCACAAAACGAGCTTTTTTCATCAGGGATGCCTTATGCTAGAATATTCATTCTCCTTTGTCTTTCATTTCATATTTTGGAGATGAAAAAAGAATAATAAGCATCAACAAAAAAGAAGGATGAAAAACTTTTGACAAAAATGAAAGTCTTACCTGACCGTGTTCCAAAAGGTGTAAAACGAAAAACCAACTTGGTTTTTATATAGAAAGAAATAAAACGGAAAACTCTTCAAATAATTTTTTATTATTCAAAATTTGGAAAACATATGACAAAAAAAGGTCGCTTGTTGTTAATCAAAAGCTGGAAAACTAATAAATAGAAGCTAAAAACGAATTTGTTTGTTGTTCTTTTTAATTAGTAACAACAAACGACTCATTGTTTTTCGTTATCCAAAAAATAAACGACGAATTTGAGTTTAATTTCTGTCTCCTGTTTGTCAGTGCTGTATAGTCTGTATTTTTATGATCTTCAGAGAAACCAGCTCTCTCTATGAGCGTGTACAGGGTATATTTCACTGAGGTAACCATGACTAAAAATTTTATTCTTCACCCAACACTGTTGTTTTGAATTTACATTTAATTGCATCGTTTTGTTAACTTTTTAATTATTCTCATTGAAAAATGTGTCTTCAAGTTATGAAGTATGTTACAAATAAAAATCCAGTTTAAACTAATAATCAGCCAATTATAAAGAAAGCTCTCCTCCATTTTAGTACTGAGACTATCGGCGCCAACTGCTTTCAGAAACATTTACGCACGTAACTGCTATTCGTTAATGAAAATTTGGTCGGTTATATAATGGCCTAAGTACCGCTACAGAGCATAAGACCGTATTATATTTCAATATCTATTAAACTTGGGGTATAATATTGACATAACAGGAATATGAGGCTTCTCAGTGGCTCTAAATCGTAAACTGCAAGTCGGTATTGTGCATCTCTTGTCGCTGTAGACGGCGATAAAATTCCATTACAAACATTGATGTAAGAATCGAGTAAAAGAATGTGAAACGAAGGAAAAAGAACGTACAATAATATTGTAAAACGTTACTGCTTTTATCCGTTAGGAGATGTTTAGGTTTATAAAAACCTAAATATTCTTTGTTAAAATAGTGGTAGGCCTATTAGAGACTTACAGTTATTTTCGACTCAGAAATTTACTCAAATCATAAATAGTTATATGAGTTATATCTTAGACGTTTTATAGTACTTTTGAAAGCTTTAATTTCTTATTACAGAATTTACTATATAAAGCATGATCTTGCATTAAATACGTTTACTGGTGCGTAAAAATTAATAAAAACGTTTAATGTGAGTTCTAGAAATTCTTATAGTAGCTTTATTTATCTCTAATGCATGTAAAAAAATATATCAGAAATACTTGAAGACTGAATGTTTTAACATGTTTAGTGTAATTTTTGACAGCGTTAATGACCAAAAAGTGAAATATTTTAATAACTCCCTGAAATATTTAATTTTCTAGCACAGTTAACAAACTTTTAACGAATATTTCATCTCAATAATTTGTTAAAATAATAAAAAAGCAAAGAAATAATAGCATTTTATAGAAATCACCTTATTTAATAAACAGCTGACAAGCACTAATCCGGCGAAACCTTCAATAACCAGGCATTAAGAAAATCGGATCACTTATTAGGCTCCTAATTGGCTTTCGCGTCTTATTTTCAGCTGTGTTACTAGCATAGGATCAGTTTGTTTACATGTGTGTTGGTCGTGATGCGAAATACTTCAGAACATATCCAATCACGTGTCGTGCACACCTGAACTATAATGAAAGAGTGTTGACAGCAATGTTTTGAAATTTTTTCTACTAATTTTGAACTTTAAGCACTGTCAGGAAAGCGAACAGTCGTTATCTGTATTATAATTTCAAGAAGCTGGAAAGAGAGTGTTTGTATAAATTACTTTCTATTCTTTAGATAATGCCATTAGAAAAATGTATAACTAAAGTCTCTAATAGATTAAAGTTAAATTACCTTTATATACATAATATAGATATACATTTTGACAACATAAAAATGAACAAGTACGTCAAAAGTTGGGTTGATTGTAGAAACCTGTGTTGAATACTTTGTGATACCCAAAAACTTACAAGGAAAATATATTTCACTGAAGAATGGGCTTTTTATCAGAACTACATATCTATGCAGTGAAAACAAACTGTTGACTATCTGGAACGAATATACCAATCCCAATGATTCTACAAAACCCAGATTAAGCTCAGCACACTGTACATGAAACAAGACAATAACACACTCTAGGCCAGGAATGGTTAGATGGTTAAGGCATTGACTCCTAATCCCATCCGAGGGTCGCAAGTTCGAATCCCTGTCACACCAAACATGCTTGCCCTTTCAGCCGTGGGGGCGTTATAAAGTTACGGTTCGTTGGTAAAAGAGTAGATCAAGAGTTGGCGGAGGGTGGTGATGACTAGCTTCCTTCCCTCTAGTCTTACACTGTTAAATTAGGGACGGCTAGTGCAGATAGCCCTTGTGTAGCTTTGCACAAAATTCAAAAACAAACAAATACTAGGGATATGTATGTAAAACAGGACAATAACAAACTATGAACATGTATATAAAACAGGACAATAACACACTTAGGAATATGTACAACAGGACAATAACACACTTAGAGGTATGTACAACAGGACAATAACACACTTTAGTGATATGTGTGTATGATAGTTTGTTGCCAAAACTGCATTTTATTTGATTCATTTAACGTGGATTGTACTGAATAATGAAATATCATTTCTAAATAACTGGGCATAAATACACATTTCTGGTTGATGTAACTAACACTTTGTAAAATTAATTTAAAAAAAGCTATAGTATTTATTTTGTTACACAAGTAAAAGTATTATATTATTTTATTTTGGAAGGCCATTTTGACGTAGAATTTCTTTCTTATGAGACAGCGAAACTACATGGCTCTAACTTTCTTTTTACGGTCTCTAAACAATTAGCGCTACAATAATTTTTTGTTTTGTTCTAGTCTGAAAGTAGCTGTTCCACATGGACTACATCCGGGAATTCGATATTCGGCTGGAGAAGGAAATGTATTACGCTGGTGAAACATTAGTGGGTCACGTGATCTTGGACACCGTGGAGAACTTCAAACTTAAGAGTGAGTGAAAATAATTTGCAAGTTATCTTATTAAAAGTGTGTTTCTCTCATAGCAAATCCACATCGGGCTATCTGCTCAGCCTATTGAGGGGAATCGAACCCCTGATTTTAGCTTTGTATATCTGGAGACATACCGCTGTACTAGCGGGGGGCATCTTATTAAAAATAAAACTTTACTTACTATGTTAGATGAATAAACTTTAAACACTATTTTTGTTGCGTTATTTCTACACAAATAATTGTTTATTTTACAGGTGCCAATGCGATATTGGTAAACCAGACAAACCATTGTAAATCAATCAAAATAACGTTATTTCCAATTTTGATTAGATGGATTTCTAAAATTTGGAAAACATTTTCAGATGCTACTAAACCAGGCTAAAATATAAAAGAGTTATGATGTGAGAAAGCGAACATGAGCCGTTATTTAACGCCAGATACTGTGGGAAAATTAATTAAAAAAGATCGCTACTGAAACCAGAGCTTTCAATCATTTTATTTTGTTATCGACATTGATATGACTATCCTAAGTGTTCGTAACGTATCTACATTCAACACATTTGAAGTTAATTATGAAAGTGAGTTCAAATTTGTTACAGTTTATTGCAAGTATCATGTAACTTTCCTTAGAGTTTAAAATCAATGTAGTTTAACAATTTTTGAATAAAAAAGGCATTTTTTACGTGAGTCGTTGTTGAAATGGCAACTTTACACAAACCACAGAGCAGAAGATAATGGGTTACAGTAAAAGAAAAGATACATGCGTACATTAGATAGTTTAGAACGGTTATCGTACATTAAAATCAGACATTGGGGTTCACTTGTGTTAAATATGCTAGATTTGAAGCTCTTAATGTAATGTGTTAAGAAAAGGGATAGAAAATATATAAAGTAGTAAGACTGATTCGTAGATGCCGCTGGTGGTAATCTGAACAAACTATCCCTCACAATACGTAGCTTTAAAAGTGCCATAACTGTAAATGTTTTACATTTAAATGTTATATAGAAGCGAATGTTTAACTTTAAAAAGTTATATAGCTATAAAAAAGTTCACATACTTGTCTATTATATTAAAAAATATATTATGTTAGTGTTATATGTTATCGCATGTTTTATCCCGATATCTTTCGAACATGCGTTGTTTTAGAACTAAGCCTAACAGTAGAACGAAGGCTGAATAAATTCCTCTTATGCTGTTAATCAAATACAAAAGCTTCCGTAGGTCTCCAAGGAGTTGTGCTTTATTTTATTTTTATAAATCTAAATACGCAGTGAAAATAAAACCGTGGTTAAAAATGTACAATGTTATTACGAGCCCCCCAGTGGCTCAGCGGTATGTCTGCGGACTTACATTCTAAAATCCAAATTTCGATACTCGTGGTGAGCAGAGCACAGATAGCCCATTGTGTAGCTTTGTGCTTAATTCAAAACAACAACAGTTATTACGAATAAAAGCTATTTACTGAAAACATAAAATTTAAAATATATTACTGTATAAAATACATTTTGTTTTTACTCTTTTTGGCCATTCGCAATAATATAATTGAAGTTGTGAAGTGTTATACTTTCCTTTCACACACAAAACAAGAGAAAGAAGTATTCTACATCTAGCACTAATACGTAGAGTGTTATCGTGAACTGTCAGCCTATTAACTATCACTGATGGCAAAACACGATCAAGAGCGTCATTCAGACAGTTTTTATAACAGCAGTTACTTGATTATTGCATTAGTTCTCAAACTACGCAATGTTGTTTACAGCTGCTAAATAAAAATATTTTTTGTTTTCATGTGAAAAGATATTTTTTTAAATTTATTTTACAATACTTGGTTTTAACCATATTTTCACTCTTAAATGATTTGTTCTTAGATTATAAGTTTATTTAATCTTAAAGTCAAGTGTCTATACGTTTTTTTTTCAGTATTACATCGGTAGCCGTATTAAGATCTATTTAAGTATGACTGAGTCACACCGCTCCATCTTTATTAATTCATGGATGCCTGGCCCGGCATGGTCAAGCGCGTTAAGGCGTGAGACTCGTAATCCGAGGGTCGCGGGTTCGCATCCCACGCGTGCCAAACATGCTCGCCCTTCCAGCCGTGGGGGGCGTTATAATGTGACGGTCAATCCCACTATTCGTTGGTAAAAGAGAAGTTGGCGTTGGGTGGTGATGACTAGTTGCCTCCCCTCTAGTCCTATACTGCAAAATTAGGGACGGCTAGCACAGATAACCCTCGAGTAGCTTTGTGTGAAATTCAAAAACAACAACAACATAATGGATGCCCTCTGTTCTTGAGAAGAGACCACTCTACTACTCATCCAATGACGTCAGTAAATTGTCATAGTTTTTGTCATCATCACCACTCGAGGCAAACTTTTAAACATTTTCTACACGTTAATGTATAAAAATGCTCAGCTATTTTCACTTTGTAGAACGTAATTTTCATGAGAGCAAGTATGTTCTTTTCACGAACAACCATCGCTTGCAGCATGTGTGCATTCATTCTTGCATAAGTATCTCGTGTGCGGCTCGACAAGTATGTGGTATGATCGTTGCGATGGTGCATTGTACTCTGCAAACAAAATTTCTCTATACTCGGTTGGCGTCCTAAATAGCTTCGTTGTCATGACAACGTCATCCAATCACAAAGTGCATCACAGAGAAAGGCTAATTCCTGAAAGAATGCTTTTGCATTCATGCTCACACACATATAAGCCAACGGCAACAGAAATGTTGCTATAATGGCTTTCCTCTTCCGCCTTTATTCGTGAACAAACTTTGCTTTTAAATTGTAATTATTTACTATTTTAAAATTTGGACAAGAGATATTAAAGTATGTTATTTTTCATTATAAGATGCTTAAATTTTAATAGTTTTTTTTTCGACACTGCATAAGAGTCACGCACTACTCGAAAGGTTTCTGAGCCTGGATATCTACTGCGTTATTTTCTCCCTCTTTGTTACCGACCAAAAAACAAAGTTTTAAAGAGAAAAAAAAAGCTTTCAAGTTAAATTGTTAATTAATATTTGTGCTCAACATCTGAAACAAACATAACATAAATAACAAAAGGAGCCGAGTTTATTCATTTAACTCCTGCTGAGCTCATGTTAATCTCTTGTTTATACAGAGCAAACCACATCGAATGTCTGAGGTTTAGATCCATTACTTTTAAGAAATAGTTTTTTTTTCAGTGAATCGAACTTGACAAAAATAAGTGTTTATTAAATGGGTAAAATATTTGCGGCTATTGTGGCAACTACATTTTAGTAACTACCATTACAGTTTTGTAGTTCAGAGAGGGGACGCTACTTAGTTCAAGATATCTGTCTGTCTTCTTCTTGTCCCCCGGTAGGATAATGGTAAGCCTTTAAATTTATAGAAGATAGCCCGATGCGAATGTTCTATAAGAAAACATACGCGCAAACACACACACACACTGTCTTCTTGTCGCTGAACATGTAGTACAATTAGATTTTACTCTGCAGAAAAAAACGAAGTTGGCAAAACCTAATGGAAAGAGTTAATCCCAAGACAACCTCTTTAATAGGCTACAAGACAAATTAATGTAAACGTATACAAATCAAGTGGTTCTTAATAACTTCAATTAAATATTTACGAGCTATCTAAGCTCATTTAGTGCATGTGCAGTAACGTGCATTCTAATAATGAAGATGTGATTCGTTTTACTCCACAATAAGATGTATGCTCTTAGCTCTGAAAGCGTAGTTATCAGTTCATATCGGGAAGAAAGGGAAATTCTGTACAGAGTCTAAAACTAGACTCGAATACGGGCCTAGCATGGCTAAGCGCGTAAGGCGTGCGACTCGTAATCCGAGGGTCGCGGGTTCGCGCCTGCGTCGCGCTAAACATGCTCGCTCTCCCAGCCGTGGGGACGTATATTGTGACGGTCAATCCCACTATTCGTTGGTAAAAGAGTAGTCCAAGAGTTGGCAGTGGGTGGTGATGACTAGCTGCCTTCCATCTAGTCTTACACTGCTAAATTAGGGACGGCTAGCACAGATAGCTCTCGAGTAGCTTTGTGCAAAATTCCAAAACAAACAAACAAACTAGACTCGAATACGAAAAACAGACACTTTTCCTTGTTTGAATATATAAATATATACCTTTAAGACAGGAGAAAAAAATTAACCCACTAAAGCTCAGAACTATTTTTGTTGTTATTGTTGTTGAAACTTCTATTTGTATGTGTGTATGTATGTTTAGCTTTAGAGACGTCATATAAACATAAAAATACTGTCTGAAATTTCTTCCAGGAACTTAAGTTATGTACAGGATTTGGTAAAGAAAACTACAACAAAAAAGAGAAAAAAATTATTCATTTGAGAATATATACACTGTTGGCAAAAATCTTGAGGCCTATGAACATAAAGAAAAAATATCCATTTTACGTTGTTAGACTCAACCACTTATTTGAGTACATCCTCGAAAGATGAAAATAAGAAAAGGGAAAATAAATGAAAAAAATTTTTAGCATTTAATAGGGAAAATGTGAACACTATGAAATTAGCATAAATACTGGCTGGTAAAAAGTTTAAAACCATTCTGAAACAAAGGGTTAATTGGTAAACACCTAACGTAATAGAGTCGTTTGTGTTCAAGCATTAGCGTTTTCAACACCTCCCATTGACATCTCTTGTGTTACATCGGGTAAAAACATGACAAAGACGAAAAAGTTGACAGAGTTTGAACATAACAGAATTGCCGAGCGGCAAAAGTAAGGTCTTTTTCAACGTGCCATCGCTGGTGAGATTGGGCGTGGTAAAACTGCTGGTGCAAAATTTTTAAAAGGCCCTGAGAGATAGGGAACCAGAATTTCAAGAGGTCAGCCCAAGAAAATTTCGCTCGCGTTGAGCAGGAGGATTGGACAGATTGTCCGGCAAGATATCAGCTAATCATTGAACCAGACGATCTTACAGACATTAAACCTTATGGACGCAGAATGCAGCTCAACAATAACAAGATGACATCCACAAAAGAAAGGCTTTAAAAACTGTAGACGTCTTCAAAGGCCACACCACAAAACAGCTCAGTTAAACTTTGCTGTGAAGCACCAAACATGGGACGTATGAAAGTGGACAAAGGTTTTGTTCTCTGATGAGAAAAAAATTCACAATTTAACCTGGATAGTCCAAATGGCTTCCAGCGTTACTGGCACGATAAGGATATCCCACTGGAGACATTTTCTATACGACGCAGTGGAGGAGATTCCATCATGATCTGAGGTGGTTTATCCTTCCATGGAACAGTGGAGCTTTAGGTTATACAGGGACGTCAAACAGCAGCTGGCTGCATTGGCATATTGGAGAGAGCATCATTATTGACTGAAGGCCCTCGCTTGTGTGGAAATGACTGGACCTTTAGGCAAGACAACGTGATTCTTTTGGACCATCCAGCATGTTCGCTCGAACTGAACTCCATTGAAAATGTTTGGGGATGGATAGCATGGAAAGTCTTTAGAAATAGACGTCAATTCCAAATAGTGCATGATATTCGTGAAGCTATCTTCACCACTTGGAATAACATTCCAGCCAGCCTTCTGCAAACGCTTATATCTACTATACCAAAGGGGAATGTTTGAAGTTATTCGCAATGACGGCCGTGCAGCTCACTACTGAGATCTCTCGTTGGTCATTTCCTATCCTGTTTAGGACTTCTTTGTTGTATGTACCTAAACTTTTGACCTGCTAGTATTTAGGCTAATTTCATAGTGTTCACATTTTCCTTATTAAATGCTAAAAAGTGTTTTTTATTTTTATTTTTACTTTTCTTATTTTCATCTTTCGAAGCTCTACTCAAATAAGTGGTTGAGTCTAACAACGCAAAATGGATATTTTTTCTTTAAGTTCATTGGCCTTGAGATTTTGGCCAGCAGTGTATATATATATATATGTATATGAAACAATATAAACAATACTAATGCATGAAGGCCTAGGATTATTTGAAATAAAATCGATTATTTTGCGTATGTGTTTAGTTTTAGAGATATCATATAAATATAACGTCATTCAATAAGTAATTTTCGAAAATTTAATATAAAAAGTGCATCATCTTTTCTGTCCTTGTTCTTTGTACAGACAAATAAAAGAAACTAGTCCAACTTCACATTATCAGAACATTAATCAAATAAACCCTTTAGAAGATGGATGTGTCTGAGGAGCACATTAGGTAATATTCTTTAGGAGTTTATAAAAGGCAATAGCTCAACAGAAACTACACGAAACATTCCAGGTGTTTATGGTGTGGAGTCTCTGAACGAAAGAAGATGTCGAAGGTGGTTTTAGAAGTTTAGTTCAGGTGACTTCAGCTTAAGTGATGCGCTACGTTCAGGTCGTCCTGTTGAGTTTAATGATGACTTGCTGTTGGTTGCACTTTATGAAGATTATGCTGTAAGAGTCGAAGAACTAGCACAGAAGCTTAATTCAATCCATTCAACAGTTTACCGGCATCTGCAACAGCTTAAAAAAATGTCAAATCTTGGAAAATGGGTCTCCCATGATTTGACAGAAGCTAACCTTATAGCAACTCTTGTGAACGTCACTCACCTTTTTTGGATAAGTTAATGGCTGAAGATAAAAAATAGATATTCAATAATAATTTTAAGCGCCACAGCCAATGGCTCAGTGTGGGTAAACTGGCTAAAGCACAGCCCAAAATGGACCTTACCCTAGGAAAGTCTTGTTAAGCATTTGGTGGGATATTGTTGCTTTGATCCACTTTGAGTTGCTGCCACTCAGTGTAATGATTACATAAGACTTTTATTGTCAACAGTTAGAGCGCATGAATGTTGCACTGAAAGAAAAGAGACCTACTTTGATCAGTCGTAAATTAGTTGTGTTACACCAGTATAATGCACGGCCTCATACCGCAATAATCACATCTGCAAAGGCTGAAGAGCAGAACTGGAAAAAACTTCTACATTTTCCTTATTTCCAGGCCTTGGCCCATCTGATTGTCATCTATTCCAAAGTTTGCAAAACTATTTGATGCAGAAAAGCTTAAAACACATGAAAATATCAAAAAATACTCTCTCTCCATTCTTTTTCTCCAAACCTCAAGAATTTCATAGAAGTGGCATTCAGAAGCTAGTTAATCGTTGGCAGGAAGTAACTAATAATAATGAAACATATATTATTGGTTAAATAAAATTAAAAGCTTTTGAAAGCCTTCCTCTTTTCCTGAACTTAAAATCAAACATCACTTAAGGGATGACTTGACATGAAAACACCATCTGAAATACAAAATTGCAATAATTCTTTACGGCATCAAACAAGGAAGTGGGCAAAAAACAGTGATGTCAAGTCAAATATGCAAATATGAACAAAATCTGAATGTGTAGTGGTTAATGAAATTATAAATAAATCTTAATTTGCTTGCATTTCTATGTAAAGCAATGCAATATCAGCGTTATCTGAAAACTTTAAAACAATTCACTTACAGAGTTTTAATTTATAAGAATTTAAAATTCCATCCCGAAATTGGGACGTTAGCCCTTATGTGGTTAAGATGATTTTGTAAAAGAATAATTACGCGATCAAAAAACAACAACAGGGTATTTAAAGAAATTGCAAATGAATTGAAGTATATCATTAAGGTTATTTCAATGTTACATTAGAACTTTAATCAACAAACTATGATTTGATAAAAAAATAGAACCACGAACCAGTATTATTGATGGCGTTTTACCATTCAATATACCCTCAGTAAGTCAGCGGTAAGTCTAATGGTTTATAACCCTAAAAATCGCGTTTTAATACTTGTAGTGAGCACAGAACAGATAACCCACTGCGGAGCTTTGCGCTGTTTTCTTTTGACAAATTTTGTAATATTTTGCTTTTAGTTTGGTTTGTTTTCAATTTCGCGCAAAGCTACACACGGACTATTTGTGCTAGCCATCCCTAATCAAGCAGTGTAAGACTAGAGGGAAGACAACTAGTCATCACCACCCACCGCCAACTCTTGGGTAACTCTTTTATCAATGAATAGTGGATTTGATCTACGCCCCCACGACTGAAAAGGCGAGCATGTTTTGTGTGACGGGGATTTGAACCGGCGACCCTCGGATTGCGAATCGAGTGCCTTAACCACCTAGCCATGCCTTTGTTTCTTTACAATTAATTTATCACAAGTGTAGCAGAATATATTTTGTTCATTTACACAACCTCTTCTTGCCACAGTGCACCCACAAATAAGTACTATTAAGAAATGACATGTCATACGGTCTGTAAACCATTTATATACCAGTTGTGTGTTTCTCGTGAATTACAGGACGATCGATAAGACTTTTGTGTCTAAATAAACCTATAGCAAGCGGTTGTTAACATGTTAAGAATAACCAAATACGATCGTATTTCATTGAGAGTGATTCACTTATGTAAATGTGCTTATGACGTTTGTGAAAAATCTGTACCTCATGGAGAGAATTGGATATTTTCCTTCAGGAATTACTGTGAAACATGCAAAGATTTCAAGACAATAAAACTATTGCAGGCTTGTGTTATTAATGAATAAAGCTTAAAAACTACAAGTTATTTTATCATTAATTACGTTATTAATTAGTATGCGTAGAAAGTAGTGGGTTAAGGAGTTGGACTGTAATCTGAGGGTCGCGGGTTCGAATCCCCGTCGCAACAAACATGCTCGCCCTTTCAGTTGTGGGAGCGTTATAATGTGACGGTCGAGCCCACTATTCGTTGGTAAAAGAATAGCTCAAGAGTTGACGGTGGGTGGTGAAAACTAGCAGCCTTCCCTCTAGTCTTACACTGCTAAATTTGGAACGGCTAGCGCAGATGTAGCTTTGAGCTAAAATTAAAAACAAGCAAACAAATAGGAAGTATTTATTATTGTTTCCATGAAAATATGTTTCGGTAAAGTTTTGAGAACGTTTTGTTAACACATTTTACAGTAGTTTTTTTGTGTACTTAAAGAAAGAATCGAGAATTTTACAGATGTGGATGTTTAAATTGCTATTTTGTTATGTTTCAGCTGTCCGTGTACTACTGCGAGGCACAGCGCATGCTGAGTGGAAGGTAGTAGTCAGCGGAGATCGAAGAACGATAAAAGATGACCAAGTTTTTCTGGACAGTAGATCTGTCATCTGGGGCAAAGGTCGGTATAAATATATGCGCATTTGTTTGAAACAAATTATCATTAATCGAAGATCGTTGCTAATTATTGTTCACTGTTCCTAAAATTATTGCAACATTTTCTCTTCTTTTTAAGTGCATGAGAAAATGATAATGTATTTTGTTACGAAAGAAATTTCATTATAGCGGGTTTTACTTCCCTTATCACGTATTCGTCGTACTTGTATGAATACAGAATACTGTACTCCATATTAAAACGACTTTTAATGTGAAATTTGTGTACATGGATTCTCAACTATCACTATACACCGCAACTTGATTACCAAGGTTGTGCTCCGACTTTTTCTACAAGTCTCTTTCTGTGTGGTCCTGTGTTTCTCATTGATCCGTCTTCCGTTGTTTTCTAACGTCATTATGTAAAGAGAGTGCCCTGTTTTAGAAATTCTAAATCCCTGTTCTTAAACTGCTTTTGTGATATAAATGTATGAATATTTTTAGAGGCAAAAGTTTTTTACATATCCTTTCCAGAAACGGTAAGTTTACTCTGATATTATACTACCTACGAAAACGTCAAACAATGGTAAAAAATGTGGTTCTGACATATACTGTTCCATCGCGACTTTATAGCAACTGTATTTGTCACGGGCCTGGCATGGCCAAGCGCGTAAGGCGTGCGACTCGTAATTCGAGGGTCGAGGGTTCGCGACTGCGTCGCGCTAAACATGCTCGCCCTCCCAGCTGTGGGGGCGTATAATGTGACGGTCAATCCCACTATTCGTTGGTAAAAGAGTAGCCCAAGAGTTGGCGGTGGGTGGTAATGACTAGCTGCCTTCCCTCTAGTCTTACACTGCTAAATTATGGACGGCTAGCACAGATAGCCCTCGAGTAGCTTTGTGCGAAATTCCAAAACAAACAAACAAAGTATTTGTTACGTGACTTTCTGATTTACTTATCAAAATCTCTTTAATATAACGTGCTCAATCTTCTGTACATTGCAAACAAGCTTTATTTTACCGAAAGTTTAGATTAGAACTATCAGAAACAGACTTTTTTCTGTTACGAATTATATTTTATTTTAAGTGAGTTGTGTAATTCTATAAAGTAATGTCGCTAAAAAAGCTATTTACTGCCCGAGTTTATTGACACTTAAGACGTATTATAAGCGTTTCACACAGAAAAAATTACAAGCTGAAATTAAACTTGTGTCTTGAACAAATTAAATATTTATCTGATTAAACTTTATCTAGTTAGTTTATACAGAGTTTGTCAAATAGTAAGTTCAAACAGTTCTCAAGGGGATAAAAGCTGTAATTGTTTTAGATTTTTTTTTGATTAAACAATCGGAAAATAGGATTTAGATATTTTTTCTTCATCAAAAGAAAGAGTACTTAACAGACTATTCCTATCTATTTTCTAAATGTTTCCTTAATATTTCGGCATTAAAATAAGACCCAACATTAAAATAATTGTGAACATAATTAACTCTCTTTGTAATATCTGTGCTTCAGCATCAAGCTGGCGGTATTCTTGTTTATTATGCAAAGCTTTACAGTACGCTCTCTGCGTTCTGACCTACCTCGTATTTTAGCGTAGTAAGTCCACAAACTTACCGCTGATCCACCGGCTGATCATGTTAAGCAAACTAACATGAAAACGTAATACAGCTTTAGTAACAGATACAACTAATTATAGATTGCCGATATGCATAAAAATCATAATTTTACCACATTTCTTGCACTGTTTATCTGTACCCACGCTATAAATGAATAGAGTAGTAGAATATAGAAATGTTAGGGTATTGTGTTTTAACTTTTATTTTTACATTCAATACGAAACCTGAATTAATTTCATCAAACCTTATTTATAGTCACCGACACGACTTACCGATCATAAAATAACGTATGTGTTTTACTTTCATTAAAGTCCCCCGCTAGTGTTTATGTTTGTGTTTTTCTTATAGCAAAGTCACATCGGGCTATCTGCTTATTCCACCGAGGAGAATCAGGAGAATTAAAACTTTGCGCAACAAGTATAAGATACGAAATTCTAAAAATTAACAACAATGGTTTTAAGTAGGAATTCTGTTGATCACAATTAAGATCACTCATTTTACGAAACAGGAAATTGCATCTTGTCGAAACAGAAGTTCAGCCTCTGATGTAACACGCTAAGACTGACGCTGGCTTGTTAGTTATTCAGGAAGATAAACTAAAACAACTATTTTGTGTTTTATCCTTTGCAAGTGTATGTTGAAAGTTTATATAATATTTTGTTATTATGTACATCCAAACAAGAAAATATTTTTGGAAACGTCACGGATACATGCTCCTGAATAAATGTTCATAGACTTTATGTGTTATATATTACAATAATCATAAATGATTTAGATGGCGTTTTTATACTTAACACAACGTAATATGTTGTCATGAGAACATTTTTGTCGCTTGTGTATTCATTCAGATATGTTTGGAAAAACTTTTCAACATTTGAAGAAACGTATTTACTAGGATAGTCTTGAAATGGCCATCTTTTAGTTTCGCTCGGAAGAATACTCATGTGATAACTTCCGGAAAGTCAGGCATTTGGATACTCTCGGAAGTGTTAACACGGACGAAGGATCACAAAAGTTAGACGAACGAATAGAACAGTGTGCTACGGACATACAGCTACCCTGATGGTTCAGCGATAAGAATAAGGACTTATGACGCTAAAGTATCAAAGTACAATCACCCCAATGGGCACAACAGAGATATTTAATTGTGAAGCTCTGTGCTCAACAACAAACAAATAAACAATGGACGAATAAAACAAAAAATGAACTTCGGTGGGGTGACAGTGAGAAATATCAGTTAAATTATTATATTATATGTGCAATCTTCTGTGTAAAATATAAGATAGAAGATATTGATGGTATTACAAAAATAGAGCAGCGTCATAACATCGCGATTCGTTGTTCATTATCTAATGAATGGCATTTAATTGACTCTGGCTTTGAACTGTGGTCAGAACAATATTCCAAATCATACTATGATGCTTGGGAGAAGTACTTGAAGGAAAGACAGAGAGAGAAAAAATGTTATGGGCGGGTGGACAGCTCGTGGTATTAGTCGTTTGGTTTAATGTTACACTAGATACAAAGGAATTTAATTAAATTTTAGGTCGTGCTTCCGTGACCGAAGCATACAAGCCACGAATTCGAGACAAGTTATGTGTTGAATAAAGAACTCACACAAAGAGACAAATAAATACAATCAAATAACTTATTTATTATACATCATTAAGCATTTCATTTATATCAAATCTCTCAAGGTTTTCTTGAAATAATACGAACTTTAAATCATTGGGTTATTTTTATTGATGATGTAGATATCCGTTATTAAGACCTTCTATTATGTCCATCGACATAGACGCAACATTAGTTATCAACTATGTTAACACGAGAATTTCTCTCGGTTATAATCGGTATAACAATTCTTCTAAGGTGTATTTCAGTAGTTCCACTGTAAGTGTTATAAAACCTCTTACTTCTTTAGTGCAATTAATGTTATTCACTTTCCTCTTTTTATTTTTTATACATTTTTCAACCTTAAGTGGAACACTGTTAGACTAAATCAAAAAATATCATATTTACAAGGAGTTTGTTTGGTGGACTTTTTGTAGCTTCTGGATTACTGCCATCTTCCAACTTCAGAAGTCAGGGCAATTCCCTGGAGCAACTTCATAAGTGCGGAGAAGTGAATTTGTAGTTGGAAAAACGAAGTAATTTTTAGTGTTTTTCCGATTATCCAAGAAGTTCAGCAGATTTACTTTTAGAAGTAGTTCTTTTAACTCAATTGGTACAATTGGGATGTTCCATCCACAAGTGGGTTATGGGACATCAGTAAGTCTACGAGGCTAAAATCAGTGGTTCCATTCCTCTCGATAGATACAGCAGATAACCTAATGTGGCTTTACTATAAGAAAAACACATACACACCAGAATGAAACCAAATTCTATCTTGTTATTGGTCCTTACAGAACTTATTTCTGTTCATTATCTAATATCTTTGACGAAATAATCCAAGACAATTAACACAGACACAAACCGTGTAACTCAGATCTCTTCACTAAGAGTAATTGGTCCCATTAACTGATTTTGGTCACATTGCTTCATTTTGTTGGGAGCTTTTTCTAAACAATTAAACGTTTTATTTCAGTATACCATGTTGTCTGGCACTAGAGATAAGTTGTAATTTCTTTATTTGCATTGTCTTTTTAATTTTGTTGCCAATAACAGATCTATTGGTTTCTTGTTTTGATACGTAAACTGTATTATTTAAATAACTGCTGTTCAAAATTACATCTTTTATATATTTTTTGTTTCTAATTTATTAGCTTTGTGGTAATTTTCAGCATGATAATCTGTAGAGTTATTGATACATGATAATTTATTAACTTGTGTTTTAATTGTTGTATTTCTGTGTATACTCCCTAGTTGAGGTGGGATAAATAAAGAGAAAAAAAACTAGAGTCTATAGTTGTAAATTGTTTTGCCTCGAGATCGAGACACGGAATATGTCTTTAGCTAACTTGGAGCCTCAAACTTATATTTTCCTTATTTGGCATTGTAGTTCACTAGTGTCCATGTTGTTTATAGTATTGCCAATCTACTGTTTCCTTAATAATATACGTTATATATGTTAAAAATACAACGTATTTTTGAAAGCTTTTAGACATTACGTACTAATTATTTGTTTTTTACAAATACTTCACAAAGTTTCTGATATACAAGTCATGAAATTCCGAATTCTAATTAAATGAAAAATGCGAGACACCAGTTAGAAAAAAAAAGTCACAAAAGATAAGTCGATTAATTTTAACTAACTTTGAGAGAATGAGCAGAAGAAAAGGAAAGAAATATTCTATTCAGTAATACAACTTAAACGTAGCCTGATTATAATGGCGATTTACTTGGAAGCTGTAGAGCTAGAGTTCAAAACCTGACACCAAACATGCTGTTCCTTTCAGTCGTGAAGTTTTGTAATGTGGTGGTAATGTGAGTGCTTTTGACTAGATACTTTTCTTCTGTTCTCTCACTTCTAAATTAGGAACGGTTAGCATAGATAGACTTTAAGTAGCTTTGCGCAAAATTAAATGAATAAACTCTTTAATTGTAGACATTTTTTAATTCTGAAATTGCGTTGTTTTTTGAAGGAAGCTCACGTGCTTATTAAGTCAGAAGTATTAAGGGCGCATATATTATTTTAGGTGCATAAAAAATTGGTTATTGCTGTAAACAGAGGTTCAAGGACAGCAGTCGTTTTGAGTCAGCCATATAAGCTGCTGTTCTTTGGGGTATTGCTTAGATATGTTAGTGTTTCTTAATCATTTTTTGGGTCACGAACCTTCTTTCAGAAGTTAATTCGGAAGCCATAGATTCTCTCCTCAGAAAAATGGGCATACGTACATGTAAAGTAATGTAGGAAAAAAATAATTTTTTTGCCCACGGTTCACGGATCTGCTGAAGCCCTTTCATGACCCATGAACCACCAGCTAAGATCCTCGTGTTAAAGTAACTCAGACTTGCATTGTTTAACAGACGAAGCTTAGACATAAAGAGAGAAAGTAATTGCTCTTCCCTAATATAGAATGACGAACAACAACAAAAAAAAGACATAAAACAGCCAACTAACAGATAATCAATAATGGTAATCTAAGTCTTAAGAAAAATGTGGTTATACTAAACGACAAACAGATTTTAAGAGTTTTGGGAATGGCTATTGATCGGAATTTTGCACAAAGCGACATGTGGGCTATCTGTGCTAGTTGCGTCTAATTTAGTATTGTAAAATTAGAAGAAAGGCAGCTAGTCGTCCCCATCTACCCCTTTTATCAACGAATAGCAGGATTGACCATGACATTATAAGCCACACGGCTGAAAGGGCAAACATATTTGGTGGGATGTGGATTCCATTCCTTGACCCTCAGATTGCGGGTTAAGTGCTCTAACCACCTGGTCATTTCAGACCTGATTTTCGAAGAAAGAAAGAAACTAATGAATAGATAGATAAGTAGGTTTCGTATAAGTTAGTACCGGAAACGATAAAAAGAACGAAATTGCAAAATCAATGTTGATGTAATCTTTAATGTGTGTTATTTTTTGTAATATTACTATAGTATATTATTTTCTTTCTTATATTTACGCCTCAAAAATATCACACTCAATAACGTATCTTGAACTGAAGATATTTTACCATTTCTGCAATGGACATTGTGTTTTAAAGAGACCTTTAAGCATAAAGTACCAGAAATTATCTTGCTCAGAATATTTACGTATAAACTATTTGTAGCGCTTATTTAAATTCGTTGGCATTTCATTTATTTAAAGAAATCCTAGCCTGGTGGACAGTTACTATTTTAGATATTTTTCCCAGTTTGTAACTGAAGGTAAATAATTATTTTGTTATATGTTTTTCAGAAAAGCTGGACGGTATCGTTCCTATTTTGACAAGAGGTCACCACTCCTTTCCATTTAGGTTCCAACTTCCAGAAAGTAGCCTCCCATGTAGTTTTGAGGCTCGTCATTGTACTGTCCGTTATTACGTCAAAGTAACACTGGACATTCCGTATGCTTCTTCCCCTCAGGGCATGAAATATTTCACAATTATAGGTCCACATATCGATTGCATGGAGGAACAATATTTGGTAAGTACTACAGTTTTTACTCTTGATATTAGAAAGATCTCTTTCACTGATAGTAAACTCAGTCATGAATAGCACATTTTGTACATTGCCAACTCAGCCTTTGTTATTTCCACAACAGTGAGATTTGGTATTTTGTCACCTATGTATAAAAGCTTTGGAAAGCTTTCTGTATTTTTACATACTGTATGTAAGTATCACATATCTCACTCTTTTATAGTGTATAATTTCGAATTATAAAAACTACGTGTCCTAAAGTTCTAAAGTGGAGCATAACTAGATATGGTGAAGGTATCACGCGCTAAATTCAGCCTCAGGTGTTACTTTCTGTAACAGAAACTATTTACTCTCCCACAAGGTAGTATGTATGGTGCTCTACTTCACCTCTCACCCCCCTCCCAGTAGTACAGCTGCATGTCTGCAGACTTGGAACGCTAGAATTTGGGTTTCGATACTCGTGGTGGGCAGAGTACAGAAAGCCCATTGTCTAACGATATTTTAACTGTCGTATGTAGCAGACGTATTTCCAGAAACCTATGTTTGTTTGGTGTTAAGCGTAAAGCTACACAATATGTTTTTATGCTCTGCTATCAAAAGCCAGTTTCTAGTGTTGTAAGCTCGAAGACATATCGCTGTCCGACTGCGGAGGTGTATTTCAGAAACCTGTGATCCAGTTTTGAGCTACAGATAGCGTGGACTATTAGATAATTTTGCTGTTTTTACTCATATTCATTTCCGTTTTGAAAGAGTCAAAATGACTTTGTGAATCATCGTAGCCATCTTATCTTAAGTATTTCATTTTCTGCTCTCGTGTTTACCACATTTTGTTTAATTTCTTTTGACTTTCAGTTTTATCTTACTCAATTTTTGTCTTGGTACAATTCGTTCCGTAATTAAATTTGCACAACAACACATTAGTCCAACCAAACGATCAGCAGAAAAAATGAAATTTGTCTGCCATGAGAAAAATGTCTTGTCTTTTTCCTTTCATATATCATCAAACCAATTTGTCCTCTTCATACTAGTTCTACGAATCTCCAGTTATTGAGAGGATGAGGCAAATGTGTACATACGTTAATCCTCAGTATCCCACATTAACACACGTACTGTGATGTTATTCTTAATTTGTTGCTGTCTAACCGTTTAAATGTATTTTCGAGACAGCTGGTACGGATATTAGCACTTTAATTAAAATAAAGTACAGAACAATGTTTATAGGTCATCTTAAGGTTGACCAAAAAAAGGTCGAAATATTGTTCTGTACTTTGTTTTAATTAAAATGCTAATACTCATAACAGCCGTTTTGAGAATACATTTTTACTTCAACTGTGTTTCTCGTTATTACGAATGTCTAGCTGTTCAGTTTCTTTACAAATTATAATACTTGTTAGTTTGTTATTGAAATTATGTTTTACCTTAAGTTTAATTGGAAATAAAACTGGGCTGGTGTTAACGACCCTGTTGAATTATACATAAGTTTAACAGCAATAATGTATAAACACAAACTCAGTGTTTAAATTTTTATGTAGAATATTTATAACTTATCATTGTATTTTCGGTGATACTTCATATCAGTCGTCATTTCTAATGTAGAGAATTATAGAAAACTATAATAATGTTTTTGTTCGCAGCTTTGTTTATGATCCAATAGAAGCAATAGACTAGATAAGCAGCTACAAGTCTTCTTTTGTATGTAAGTTTATCTTAAACAATGTATTTATGCACACAAATATTTTCATCGTTTTTGTTTCTTTGTAGTTCAGTAAAAAGCTGCCACTGATGTCGTAATCCGGTGTCTAACGTTATAACTCTGCAGACTTACTGCTATGCCACTGGAAACACAGAAGTTTAAAATTACATAAACAATTATTTTAAATAACTCTTGAAAGCTGTTTAAAATTTCGGTAGACCTTTAACATTTGATAAAACTATTGTTTATCTATAAAAGGCATTAGAGCTTGTTGCTACAACGGGAGTTTACAGTGCTGTTAATTATTCACAGCTCATTGTTTGTCTTCTCTTTAAATAACTTCAACTCTTAAAAACAGTTTTTTCATATTATGTCATCCTGTGAGAGAAAATTTTTTTCTAAAAAACAGGATAGCTTAATTAAGAATTTTTAATAAAAGTTTATCTTCCTATTTTTTAATCTAGTGAATATTCACTTCTAACTTCAGACTAGAACCAGGTTTATCACAATTTTACTTTGTTCGTAATAAGCACGTCAGTTGTCATGACAACCGAAGATAAAGCGAATGGAATAGACGTGGCAAAGACAGATAAAACAATCTAGTGACAAAATAGCACTCATGCAGAACATAGAAGCATGCATCAGATAAGTGCCAATATAACTTCCAGGTGGTCCCTAACTATATGAAGGCGTGAGCAGATACTTGCGTAGAATCAAGGTTTCCATAGTAACCGTCTTCATGCAGGTAAACAGAAATAACTGTATGGGCGTTTCGCTTTAAAATTATTTGTACACGTAGAATCAGTTTTTATATTAAATTGGGTTACACTAAATTAGGTTTTGTAATCTAGACTTACTACAGGAAAAAAGAAATAGTTTTTTTTTTATAAAGTCTGAAAGATAAACTTACTGGATTTAACTTCGCTACGGGTTACGTAAAAAACAAAACGAATTAGTGTGTTTTGTTGATTAAATTCTCCAGTAAAAACTGACGCACCTCATCTGTATATGCGGGTACCGTGATTTAGGAAAGTTGTGACTGTTGTAAGCAGACTTCATTACACATTCTTTATCTATACACGAAATTTAGGAACATTGTTGTGTTCTTTGTAAACATACACCATGATACATGTTATCTATACACAGGCTTAGGTATAAGAATCAACTGTAATGTGAAAAAATATGGAATCGTTTCGTAATGCCCCACTTTTTGTTATATGTAAAAAGAGCCGTAATCCTCATACCGCCCACCATTCTTATATTGGATAACCTTCAGATTTTTGTCAGGTGTGGTTGAGAAGTTAGTGTGGTCGAATTGTAAATTCAGTAGTTCGTATTTCACTGCTCGTTGTCGCAAAATAGCTCTCTTCACTTTGGAGCCCTGTGTACGCTATTAGAGTGATAGTCAATTTCAGACAGTAGTTGACTATGAATATACTGTTGATTAGTTTGTCTTTCCTCTAGAATATCTGTTCAAAATAAGTTATCGCTATGCACAGATAACTTTTGATGTAAGTCTGTGTGAGTATTCTGAAATGGTCAAAGTTTAGGTTTTCACATTTTAGTGAATTGTTTTTCTATGGACACTTAGCGAGCTACAGAATCCATACACTTTCTAATCCCTACTTGGACACAATGACGTCATTTAAGCATTCTGTTGTTTGTGCCTGTGATTATGACGTTATAGACACTAATTCACGATTATTAAAGAAACCCAATAATTTCGGAATTAAAAAATATGCTTGTTCAATCTGAAGTATATTTATGTCTGAAGTCTTGTTTTTGAGTTTTTTATTTAATCATAATTTAGCTGCTTTTTCATATTATTTGTTTTATGGATACTGTAATTTTAAAAAGAGGTATCGTAATTTGTAAAAGTTTTTTTTTTACAAAGTCAGAAATTGTTTCCCCAGCCACGGACTTGTGTGAGCTATAACACAGTTGGTTAGTGCAGCGATATAAACAAAGGTTTTTATGTTTTCTAGCAACTTATATGACGTGCTGTTTATTCTTTAAAGCTATTTGAATTTGAATGCATTGTTGTGTTACAAAACTATTTTGTATTATGTGTGTGTAAATTGTGTAAAAGTCGACACAAAATCTGTACATCAATCATTATATTTGTGTTTTGTTTCTAAATAAAATGCGACATTTATGTTCTACATAACAAAAACCATGTTGTTTTAAACATAATTATTTTACAAGGTATATCTGTAATCAAAAGTACAATTTCCTTCCCTTTATTTTATTATCGAAAAATGGTCATAGGGACGGTGAGAAATTCTCTGAAAATGGTTTGTACACTTGTACTAAAAGATCTAGAATTATGGATTATGATTTTGTGAAAGATAAGAACTTTACACTTATTTTAGCCGAGGCATAACAGCTCATAGAATTACTCTGAGTTTTTCAAGATGAAGTACAAATGTTTAGCACATAGCTTTGTTTGTTTGTTTTGAATTTCGAGCAAAGCTACACGAGGGCGATCTGCGTTAGCCGTCCCTAATTTAGCAGTATAAGACTAGAGGGAAGGTAGCTAGTCATCACCACCCACCGCCAACTCTTGAGCTACTCTTTTACCAACAAATATTGGAATTGACCGTCGCTGAAAGGACGAGCATGTTTGATGCGACGGGGATGCGAACCCGCGACTCTCAGATTACGAGTCGAACGCCTTAACCCACCTGGCTATGCCGAGAAGCACATAGGTACCTCATTTCTTGAATAATTTGAGATCTAATAGAGTTTTTGACTCAGAAAGCCAAACTCTTTGATTTTTTGATTGATGTATTTGACCACATTCTATGTCTCATAGATTAATTCTGCTTAAAATAATTTCAATTGAAGAGTAGTCTGGTGAAGACCTTGGTGAATAATAAAATCGGATTGAGTGTACACGTATCACAAGCTTGATATTGTTTGGGCACAAAAAATATAGCTAAGAGAAGGAAAAAAAGGTCACATAGATTAATTTACTCTAATCATGCCTAAAAGAATTTCAAATGCCGTGGCTATTGAGGATTCTCTCTTGTTTAATTAAAAATAATAATAAATAATAAGTAAGACAAATGGTCCAAACATAACTGAACTCTAGACTTGTTTAATGTTTTACTTGAACATAATACGTTAGTAATTTTGACCCAAAATGACTTTTTCAACTAAGTATTTTTTTCGCAAAGTAGGAGTAACGTGCATGCTCAGTAATTTGATGAAATGTAGAAAACAAACGAATATTGAAATCTGTCTTTTCAATTCTAATTTTAATTGTTATTAAAAATAACAACAACAAAGGTTAGATTTGTTGGCATATAGAACACTACATAAAATTGTAAACTTCAACCATACTTATTGTTGTTTAAAGCTGTTGACGAGAAACTGCATTAAACTTGATGTACTTTTCTTGTAATTAAGTATCCTGCAAAGTGTCAATTTCTAAAGTAAAAGTATTTGGTTATTTAAAAGATAAAACCTGTTTCGCGGTAATTGAAATTGAGCATGTTTGTTCAGAAGAAGTAGGTTTAAAAGAATATATATAGAAAATTTCTCACTGTCAAATACTTTTGAGGTTCTATGCAAAATTTGAAATAGCCATTTTGATGGTTATGACTGAAAATTAGGCACTGTTTTCTTACGCTTGAATTCTACATTTTAAAAATTTCTTCTTAAAATATTCTAAAATTACGTTTTTATTAACCCTACCAATTAAGAAATTAAGTGCATGTTTAATTAAAATAACTAATTTTGTTAACATACCATTAAAATTATTTGCATTATGGAATGCATGTCAACATTCCACTCAACGTTTTAGTTTAATGAAGTTGAATTACAACAAAGAATTTCGAGTACCTTAAACCACACGCATTTCTGGAATGTGTAATTGATATGAGTTTTGGAGTTTACGAACGTAGTACAGTCATCGGATAGATTTCGTTGAGCTTCGACTTCATGTTTAGAGTTGAAATGAAGTGTGTGAAACAGATCCCCTCATGATTTACGGATCTATAACCTTAATCATTACATCAGAACGTTTGTGACTTTTGCAACCCTCTTTGTTAAGCCCAATCTAGATGTTATCCATCTCTTATTTAATTTTCTTGAAGGGTAGATGCTGAATACTTACAGTTTGGGAGGACGCCGTTATTCATGTTCTAATCTGCACTGCATTTGTCTTTCTCAGTAATTCGGAAGGCTTGAAACTCCATATTATTGAGTTCTAATCTTAGCTCTATTAGATATTTGTTGGTATGTTTTTAATTAATTCACTATTTACTATTAACAGTTTTACTGTTTTTTATGTTTTTATTATTTTAACTATTATAATCTACAGTCTGGTTTCTAACCGGCTTGAAATTTTAGTTTGGTAAACCACTGTGTTTATCTGAACATGTTAAAGAAGGCATATTCACCAGCAAAGTTTGAAAATGTAAACTTTGAAGATTGGAGAGGAAATCTATAACAATGACACTTTTTAAAAGAAAACCTTCATAGTTTACAGTATTTGTCAAAAGAATATCAGTATTTCAAATGAACTCTGTAATAGCAGTGGTAATATTATATAAACGTTTACTTTCAAAACCACCGAAAACTATCAAAGCTACAACAAAAAAGTTTTTAAAGGTTTCTTTGCAATCTTTTTATATTGTTAGATCCCTTATAGACACTGATTTTTACCACTTTTATAATTAGAAGTGTATATTACTATAAAGAAAATTCATCGTACTTTATAAGAACTGTTTTTGGAGTTACATCTCCTATCACCCTCTTTCATGTTCACTCTGATGGAACTGGTTACATACTTTTGTCTGACACTCTAGTTTCCACTGCCACAAGTTTCTATGAAAGAAGACGATGCCGGTCCTGCGCCTGCTATCTCTATGTTGTTTGATAGTAGGTGCTTACACTCAACAGAACTTCATCATTTAACCAGTCAATACATATTGGGTCGTCCACAACAAAGACAACTGATCTCTAAGATATTTTAATTTTTCTAACATGTTTTTGGGAATTAATCATAAAGTCTGATACAATCTCGGTGCACTGTTCTTTTCATCTTCATTATCGATTCTTTTTAAAATCTCTATCAATAGTATATTTTTCTGAAGTGAAAACTCGTAATCAATGAAAATTATACTTGTTTTTCTTTATAACATTTCTCCTCGGTAGACTCAGCTTTGCTATAAGAAACACAAACACACACACACTTCTTCATAACGAAAACATTGAACAACTGTTTTACGTTTATCCATGAAATTTAATTTCAAAAATTATTTTCTGGTGTATTGTAAATATTAGCACAGAATACCCGCACTCTGCTGTGGGATTTAAAGGTCCCTCCATGATTTCCAGAAGCTTTAAGGTAATGATCAAGTTTCTCATTATCTCTAATTACTTTTATAGGAGACCAGTACCTGAAAATAAACTCGTTATATCACTTGTCTGTGGTACCTGTGCGTGTATGCCATGTTTGGTTCCATTAGCCTTTGCTTGTGAGTGTGGTTTGGTTCGGTCGTTTTTGAATTTTCCCAAAAGCTACTAAAGAGCTATCTAAAATCATTCCTACTCTTGAGCTACTTTTTATCAGTAAATAGTGAAATTGAACTTCACTTATAACACTCCTAGAGTTGAAATGATGAGTATGTTTGGAAATGAGATTCGAATCTGTGTCACACATATTGCAAATCGAGTGCCCAAACCTCCAGCCCAGGATAGGACTATAACAGAAAATGTATATGTATATTGTATTTGTTAAGCATCATAATTTATCCCGGACGAGCCTTCAATTTATTAGGTTACGTATTGCGAATAAAAATAGCTTGAAATTGGGTTAAACTGTAATTTAGATTTAGATGTTAATTAAATGTAGAGATGTATCAAATTTATTATATTAGCCAACAAGATTGATACAAACAGTTTTTGTTTTTAGCACAAATGTATTTTAATATGCGATTAATAATACATTTTATAATAACGGTTACTACAAATAATGATTTATGTACAAAAGTTTTACAAAGTTACAAACAATAATGAGTCTTCTATCTGGTCCAGAACTGAATATTTTATCGATGGTTTATGATTAATTTATTAATTTCAAGTTGATATCAGTACAATTCATTTAACGGGTAGCTATCTAGCTCTTCACTGATCGTGCGTGAGTTTTTCACCGTTGAAGTTTTGATTGATTGATTGTTTGGAATTAAACACAACGCTGCACAGTGGGTAATCTGTGCTCTGTCCACCACGAATATCGAAATCTATAAACGTTCATAGTCAAGTATCTGTAGCTTCCCGCATAATAACTGTTAATCACAGTTATAACTTCTGAGGTTTATAGCAGCAAACCAACAATATATACTGTCCTTTGGTGTGTCGCATTGGTTTATAAACGTGAGAATATAGTTTTCAGAAATTTCAGCTAAAGCAACAATGCTGATGTTTACATACATGTATATATTGTTGATTCTTACACTCAATAATCTCCTAGAACTTTATTGAATGGGCGGAAATTTCGAAATAGACATTTAGTGGTATCAGTTACATGCATTTCAAAATATACATTTAACTGAAACAAGCATCAAAATAAATATATTATAACAAATCTGTCACATATTATACAAAAGCCACATTATACTATAGACTTACCACTTTCCTACAGTGGACAACATAAAAATAAGCACGTAAAAGTGACAATATTCAATGTGCATGATATCATATTTTTATTTTCAAGAGAAACAACTGATAAAATTCCAGCACACCCACAAACAGTTCAGAACTGTAATGAAATGTAAGGTAATGTTCCTCAGTGGATCAGCAATATGTTTACGGACATGAAACACTAAAAATAGGGGTTCAATACCGCGTGCTGGACAGAGTGTAGATAGCTTATTGTATAGCTTGGCTGTAAAACAATTTAATAGAAACACTTGTTTGATTTCGAATTGTCTCGTAATACATAGCTGACCCGACACAGCCGGGCGATTAGTGCCTTCGCGTTATGCTAACCCTTTCACCCATGTGGGTTCTATAATGTGACGTTCAGTTCTACTATTTGTTGGTAAAAGAGTAGCCCAAAAGTTGGAGGTGGGAGGTGATGACTAAATTGGGAAAGGCTATCGAAGATAACCATCATCAAGCTTTGCACAAAGTCAAACAGACCAAAAAAAACGTTCGTAGTTTTGAAATAACAGACTAGAGGAAAAGGTAAACAGCTAGCCAACAGAACCCACTGCTAACACTTTTTTTGACCGAATAGTACAGTCTGGCTGTCACTTGTATAAAGTCCTTCAGAGTGACAGCAGTTAGCCTTCAGATTTGAAAGGGGGATAATAAATTATTCAGTGCTCGTGAAAGAGTCATGGAGGCTCACAACACACAACACAATAAAATTTATTGAAATGACAATAAAATAATTCGATGATTGTTTTCAATAATAGTGTAACATGTTCTGTCGTTGTTCTTTGATGATTGTTTTTAATAATAGTGTAACATATTCTGTCGTTGTTTTTTGATGAATGTTTTTAATAATAGTAAAACGAACGTTTTTCAACATAACTTCTGAAATTAATATAGTCCTATTACACTAATAACGTTCAAGAGAAATAATTTTTTATTAGTACCAAATGCTGAATAACTCATTGATTAATTTAAAACACTAACTCTTTTTGAATTACGTTACTGGATCAATCTGCTGTCGACCAAGAGCTACTCGGTATTCACTTCCTGAACAATTAACTAACTTCTTATCAAATATTTCACTGATTATTCGAGTTTATAAATAATTCACTCCAATTTAGATAATAGATTATCGCATCGGTCCGACATGGCCAGGTGGTTAAGGCACTCGACCCGTAATCTGAGGGTCGCAGGTCCGAATCCTCGTCCCACTAAACATGCTCGCTCGTTTATCTGTGGAAGCGTCGTAAAACTACAACAAATCCCACTATTCGTTGGTAAAATAGTATTCCAAGAGTTGACGGTGGGTGGTGATGGCTAGTTGCCTTCCCTCTAATCTCACATTGCTAAATTAGGGACGCCTAGCGAAGATAGCCCTCGAGTAGCTTTTCGCGAAATTCAAAACAAACCAAACCAAACTATCGCATTATCATGATTAGCAGCTTCCTCTAACATAAACATAAATTTAACTTTGCAAACTTCATATAATACGTAGAGATTTACTGATCATGTACTGTATACTTTAAAGTTATTCAAATCTGACCAAACCTTACATCCACGTCTTCTCAAGAAGTTCTGTACCCAGTATGCCATCTTCCTTGTCCACTTGCTGTTTGCATCAATCTACCTTCTTTCTTCATCGCTGGAAGCAACTTCCAATGTTTCACTACCAAACAAAGCCAAACAATTATAACTGTAAAACCAGAGTCAGTCAACACACAGTAAAGTTTTCCTCTAGTAATTCCTTTGACTCGTCAATTATTTTCCTCGACTTAAAAAGTATCACGATTGGAATAATGAAGGTATAGTATATTATAAATATTATACAAAGACACATCTACATACATTTTTATATAAATTGAACGACAATTAAACTGTTTATAAACAAATAACCAAACATAGGAGGGGCAGAAAGTGTTCGTGCGTCTACTTTAATTGTCAGTTGTGTAGCCTTTCAAGTAATTCACCTGAAATTACAATCTCTCCTCATAGCCCTCCTTGATCATTTGACAGTATTCGACTGGAATTATCTTCCATTCTTCTTTACAGAAGTCCTCCAACTTTTGCAAGTTTTTCGGATGACGCTGATGAACCCTAGTCTTCAACTCATGCCAAGCGTTTTCAATTGGGTTGAGATCGGATGATTGCGATGGCCACTCCAGAACGCTTATATGGTTACTCTGCAACCAGGATTGCACATATTTCGATGTGTGCACAGGATCATTGTTGTGCTGGAAGATCCAACGACGCCCAAACCGCAAGTTCCAAGCATCATTCTTGATATAAGTGGCTAATATATCAACGTACTCTTCCCTTTTTCATGATTCCGTTAACGCGGTGAAGGCTGCCTACACCAGAAGAGCTGGAGGAACCCCATAGCATGATCGATCCACCTCCGGGAAACGGTGTTCTTTGGAAGATTTCGTGCCTCCTTCTTACGGAAAATATTGTGAATATCATTGTGGCCAAAAAGCTCAGTTTTAGTCTCGTCTGACCAAAGAACACTTTTCCAATAGGTAAAACGTTTATCTACATGCTTTCTTGTATACTTCAATCTACTTCTAAATGAACAGGTCTTAAATATAGAGTTCTACGATTGTTGTTTTTGGAATTTCGCACAAAGCTACTCGAGGTCTATCTGCACTAGCCGTCCCTAATTTAGCAGTGTAAGACTAGAAGGAAGGCAGCTAGTCATTACCACCCACCGCCAACTCTTGGGCTACTCTTTTACCAACGAATAGTGGGATTGACCGTAACTTTATAACGCCCACACGGCTGGGAGGGCGAGCATGTTTAGCGCGACTCGGATGCGTACCCGCGACCCTCAGATTACGAGCGCATGCCTTAACGCGCTCGGCCATGCCAGGCCTCACAGACGAGATAAAGTAGTTGGAGTTCTACGAAGACGGCATGCTTTGATTCCCCCCCCCCAAAAAAAAGGCATGCTTTGAACCCAGAAGACTGTAACATGTTCGTAACTGTAGAGGTGCTTACTTCAACCCTTGTTTCCTTTACCAGTTTCTGTTTATCATTTTTTGTTAAACGTAGGTTCCTACTAACTTCTCTGAAAACCTTCCTCTTGGTTCTCTCTGGAAATTTGGTGAGGCGTTCGGAACGAGGGAGGTTAGCAGTTGATCCTGAAAGCGTAAACTTGGCAATTATGCTTTGAACAGTAGATTTCGGCACATTAAGTTGTGTAGCAATATCGGAAATAGGCACATAAGACTTGTATTTTACAATAATTTGGATTTTTATATCACTGGACAGTTGTTTCCTGTTCGCCATGATGACCAAGCAGAAAATGACGAAGATGGCGCTAAATTGCCGGAAGTAAATTTTTTCCTGGCTAAATTATGAACCCACTGCTTAGTTCTGGAATGGTTTTAATGTAGTTTATTCGCCAAACTGAAAAAAAAACTTTTACGGGAATATCAGTTTTTTTCTTACGTTCTAAGGTGTATGAACGCTTTCTGTTTCTCCTATTTTTGGTTATTTGTTTATAAACAGTTTAATTGTCGTTTAATTTACATGAAAAATTTTGATTTTAAATTATGAGCAAAAATCACTCGGAACGCTGGTGTACGAACACTTTCTGTCATAAGTGTGGTTGGTGTGTGTAAAGTATTGCCAGCTGAACTGTTTATTCAAGAAATTATTTCAAACTGAGCCTGATGTGCCTTCTAGAGTACCTTTCTGTTATATATTATATTGGTTTCTCAAATCAGCAACGATGTTGAATTGGCCAGCTAAGTTCTGGAACTTGATTTGGTAGTAATATATTTTGAATAGTCTAGGAAAGTTTTTCAGTTACAAATGACACAGCAATAACGGTAATAGGTATAGATCTAAATACGTTTTGCTCTTTTATGTTTTATACTAAATGGTGTATTATATTGGACTGCTTGGAATGGTGCAGAAAGAAGGCCCCCACTCAGTGGTACATTGGTATGTTTTCGGAATTACAATGACATAAACCAGGTTTCGATGGCCCATTTTTGAACTTTGTGCTTAAATAGAAACAAAAAAGAACAAAGAAAGTGTTGTGGTTTGTTTGATATTTGCATGTACAAATTTACTTTCCAAATTTTTGCTCTTTTACTGATTTGTTTTTGTACTTCTTCGATTTTGTCATTGCAGTCTTTCTGGTTTTTTTTTGTCGTCTTTGCACACTGCTTTAATTTAGTGTTTGTAGTATTTCTTTACTTCTTCGATGTAGATGTTGTAATCTTTGTGTACATCTCCAATAGTATCATCATAATTGTCTTCAATCAGAATTTTTTTTAAAATTCTTTTCTAATAATACGAGCATTTCTTTTCATTCTTCTTTTAAAGTTTCGGCTCTTATCAGTTGATACCTTCCTTTAACTTTTTTACATTTCTCTTTGTCTCTTTTATTTTTACTATCTCGTTATTTTAATTTCCGGCCTGTTTCTTTTTGTTCTTCTTATTTTCTAAATTTTCGTAATGACTACATTTAAATTTTTGTTCCTTTCTGTTGGTCTTTCCTATAATTTCCTCATCATTTGTAATAATGTTTCAATTTCGCTTTGTGATTGAGTTTTCCTCATATTCAATTTGAAGTTTAGATATTTTTCTTTTTTCCCAAAATAATCCCAGTATTGAAACTGGAACTGTGATGCTCTGTCGTTAGGAGGGTTCTTTTAATTATGTGGTGAAAGTGATGAAAAGTCCAACCGACGTAATGATAAGGAATTAATTTATTTCTTCAATAACATATACATGGTCTACCTTTCCTTTGACGCTACTTGTAGGCCAAGTTCACAAAAAACATTTTTTCTACAGAAATTGTGAACCTACCGTAGTCTTGATACACTAATAACATTTAAGAGAAATTTTGATAAAACATTCTATTTAATTTACTGATTAGTTTAAAGAAACACTTAAGTTTTACATAGTAATTTTACTCGTTAAGCAACTACTCAGTATTTACACAGTGAATATTTCGCTAACTTTATATCGAATTAAAGGAACACTCAGTAGAGCGCATACCTCCGCCACCCAGCGTATGTCTTTTGTTTCGTAATATAATTTATCTTGGCGGTTCATATATATTTTCAAAACGAGATTTTTGAACATTCAACAATATACGAACCTGCGCTAGTGTTTTCGTAAAACATATATTGTTGATTCTTACACTCGAAAATTCTTTACATATATAGAGAACAGGTGTACACACACAGCAATATATGTCGTATGCATTAAAGAGAATGCAAGTCCGTTACTCTGTCATTATCAATGGACACGAGCCACGTTTGGTAAAACAATGATGAATAGTAGTTTACATATATTCATGACGTTTCGTTAAATCTGATCATATTTGACTGAGTTATACAGCAAATACAGTGTGAAAAATCGGTTCCTAGGCTAAATTATTTTATTTGAATGTTCCTGACCTTACTCTCTAAAAACTACTCACTTCTAAATTGCGTCATATTTCAAATTTATACCAACTTTCATCTAAATCTGTTTAGCAGATCATAGGAAATCTTTCTGGTGGAAGTAATAACTAATTGATTATACATATGTGTAAAAAAACGTATCCTTCTCTCTAGATAGTAGGTTAATATTGTTAATTATAACATCATTGTTAGCAACTTCCTCTGGCAAACAACTAAATTATCATATTGAAAATATAGTTTATTACAATAACATGTACACG
The DNA here is from genome assembly GCA_011833715.1 of Carcinoscorpius rotundicauda. NCBI lineage: Eukaryota > Metazoa > Arthropoda > Merostomata > Xiphosura > Limulidae > Carcinoscorpius > Carcinoscorpius rotundicauda. Next base: position 49,279,268 of record CM022399.1, on the reverse strand, counting down.
TACACTGAACTATCAGTGTTCTTCGAAGGAGTAACAAAACCGAGAGGGAAAGGATTCATACATCCTATTGTTAGAGTAATCAGGTCACAGCTAAGTGAAAGTCACGACGCTCTTGCTAAAATCGTGATTGATTAAACGCAGTTTCCAATATTCATCAATGTATCTGATAATTGTTCTTCCGCTTTCCTTTTGTTATATTCTTATAACACAAGAGATATCACAATAAAACTTTAAAGGAAAGCAGGTAAAGCAAATGGGCATAGCAACAAAATATGAGCAATTTTATTAATTGCACTAGCACAACTGTATTTCATTTATTACAGTTTTACTTGTCAGGATGTCTAATGAGTGAATGAAACGAAACCAGTTCGTTAATCACACTATTTACATATCTGACGCAACTTGTTTGCTAGGAATGACACTTGCTGCGAAGAAAACGAGAGCCGATTTTACTTGATAATTTTTTTAATGTTTTTTCTCTTCTAGCTAATTCAAACACTGCAGTACAAAAATGGAAAAGTACAGGGAAAGCTTTCAAGGGGAAAAACATTATTCGTTTCGATATCTAGAAGTAATGACTCTGAATTGATATGTTTCTCGAAGAATCAGTGCTCGAATAACTGCATTATAAGAGACGGCAGGTAGAGTAATTGGTCATCAATAACCTAATCGATATTATGGTCTGCCACGTATAAATGCCTGAGTTCGTGCTTGTCACTCCATGCGATTCTAGAAATACAGTAATACAAGGTTAGATAAGTAGTGGTATTTCGTTGTATGATAGATTTATTTATTTCTATATTAGCTTAAGTATAAACATTAATCTTTTTTTTTTTTTGGGGGGGGGTGAGTGGTCCTACTTGTTCATATCTTTAGAATATACGTTTTAGAGATTGTTTAGTAAACTTGGGATTTTCTTAACATGCATCTCATTTAAGAACACTACATTACGAGAACTTATTCCGGTCAAAAATATAAATTAAAATACTCACTCAGAGTACGGACGTCATAACACGAAAATTCTCGCGAGTAACGAATTATTTTTGTATTCGTATATGAACATTTAACGCGAGAGCAGGTACAAGTTTGTTGTTGTTTTGAATTAAGCACTAAGCAACACAATGGGATATCGGTGCTCTACCCACCACCGGTATCGAAATCCGGTTTCTAGCGTGTGACACATCGTTGAGCCACTTGGGGGTGAGCAGGTACAAACCTTTACATTTATTAACATTGTTAAGCAATTGGAATAAATATTTTATGGGAACCGCGTTGATGAAATTTAGTTTCAAACATGAAAAAATTAATAAATGGGTAGTGGATTAACCTAAGCATTTTAAGCGTATCTTTTTATTACCTCTTCTCGCGCATGAGAAAAGTAACAAAACATCACATATCAAAATGAATCCCAATGGAGGACTATAGAAGCTAAATGCCATTGAACAGTTCTAACATTTTATACTAATAGATCACGTAATTCAACAGTTCTAACATATATCTTCGAACATATAATTTCCAAGGGGCAAGATAAACTGGCGCTCCACTACAGCTAAGTACAAAACGCCATATTATTATCGCATTAACATTAATTTAATAACTGTGAAATTAGTTTTAAAATTACATTTTATGATACTTTGGCATAAAACTAATGTACTAAATACGAGGCTAATAATATCTAGGCACGTACCCGAAATTCGTATTTGATAATACTAGAAGCATACATCTAGGATTTTATATTCTTCATGTTTAGAAGTTTTCGATTGAAAAAAAAACAAACATCTTGGTATTACCACATTACATATGTAATAAGGTTTTTGTTGAACTTAGAAAGATGTCTTCCAATTCATTTTCAAAATACCCCTATGAAAGTTTTACTTATAATTTAGAAACCTATGGTTGGACACGACAAACGCTCCATCTGTTGCCTGTGTTGTAAACGAGGAGTAGTAAGTCTTCGAAGCGCCCTCGAGCGGTCAGCATATTGCTGCGGAGAAAGTATTCGGTTAAAAGCAGACATAGACAACCAGAGCGAAGAAGTAGTTCGCCTGAAACTCAGATTAGTACAGGTAAAAGTATTAATCTGATATTTTCAAGAAAGTGTCTGTATTAACAGTTGTGGAGCTCGTTAGGAAATATCCCTGTTTTCGCTAAATAGAAATGATTTAGAGGAAAGCAACAACAATAACAAAAAAAGCAATAATTATGTGCAGTATTTTTAAAAATGTAAATTAAAATATTTCTTAATGGTTATAAAACATGGTAACATTAAGTAATATGGTATAGAAGTAAGAGTAAAAAACTGTTACGTCAAATGACACAAGGTATTAGTTGGCATTTGGCTATATCTTAAAACTTTAATATAAATAATAGGTTTAATTTGATAATTAAAATCCATTTAACATTTACTTTTGTAAATTTCAGAATTTGCAATACTGGTAATTAAACAGTTTTTCTTTCTTTTTAAAAACAACATGTTAACAATGTTTCCTGGTTGGCAACAACAATTTGTAATTTGGAGGTTCCAGTTTCCTACATCCTAGAATTTTCCTTAAAGTATCAATACACACCATTTGTTATAATAACTAGAAAAAAAAATAATTGATTTTTCTCTCTACAAGCATTGAAATGTTTATTAAATTAAATTACATTAGGAAGCTTATGCGTCAATCTAGTTTGATCTCGAAAAATATCTTTACTTGACACGCTAGTTCATGCAGAGTTTTTGTTATTTTAAAAGTAGCGTAGTTACTTTAATAGCATCACAAGCATGATTAGACTGTTAGTTTTAGAAATTAAGTGTGTTTTTTTTGTTGTAATCCTCAAGTATGTGGAATTTTTCATCGACCGTGGGGTTCTTGGAATCAACAAGGAAGCAAACCACACAGTTTTGGAGTATCGGGGCGACCCCATTGGACCCCAGACCAGGTCAAAATTCGACAGTACAAACAGTCTTGTGGTACCTGTTATGCCCCCCACACTAATAGGCATCTGCCGTCTTCTTCAGATATACTACGTTTTAAAGGTTAGGTATTGATTTCAAGACTAGATGGTTACTTACTTTGTTGACATGTTTTAGTAACGAAATCAATCGCCATGGCAATTAGACTTCCAGTGGAGGTACATTAGAGCATGCGTGGAATGTTAAAGCAAACGACACTCGCTCTGTGGAGGGCTTCAGCACGTTCACTAATAAATAGTAATAATTTGTTAGCGTAATTTCCAGACACCAAATATATTGTGTTTTAATTCAGTATTCGATTATTTGCGGTAATGTACGAATACGATGTACTGAGTTGCCAAGCGTGTCTTGATGACTTTGGTTTGCTATTCACTCTAGCTTCGGGAAATTACAAAGCATAACGAAAACACATCCATTGACATGTTTTCAGTTGTGCTTTCTCTCTCGTGATATTTGTCTGCCACGTTTTATAATTATTTATGTAGTGATTACGTGTTACTTAACTAATTTAATTTGTTGATGTTCAGAATTGTGCTACATCTTATTTACTACTTCATTAGAACGCAGATCAATCAAGTTAGTAATAGATTCCTTGTAAAGGCCAAGCAGTGATAATAAAGTTATTAATCCACAAACAAGTGAATATGAATAAAGCTGTCCAATTTTCAACACGGTTGATGATGAGGACGTGTCTTGCGGAAACATTGTTATTAGATCGATAGAACGAAAATAAAACAATAATATATGTTATCAAAATCTAAAACTAGTGAAAATCGAAATGGAAGGAATACATCTACCTTTAGGAAAAGCTATCTGCCAACAACGCTGTCAGCTGATACCAGGGAAAGACAATGGATAGAGTTCAGAAGTGCAACAGGTGTTATGCTGTGCCACAACTCACTGATTCTTTCCAAAACGATCAAGATTCAACTACCTCTAGCTGTGTGATAAAAAAACATTACAAACATTATTATATATCAACAAATAATAGTCTAAAAATAGTTTGAATGAGATACAAATAGGAGGGCACGGATTCACTTGAAAAACTGGAAGCATCTGATCTGATCTTGTTATTTATGTTATATCCTTTCCTGTGCTAACAGGAGAACAAAAATGTAAAAAGACAAACAAACTCGGGAAACATTTCATTCTGCTCTATTATTCCAATAAGACAAACTGCTAGAGGTAATGTGATCATATGAAAAGTTTGGAACTTTGATTCTTTTAAATAACCAAATAGTATTCAAAGTGGTGTTTAAGGGCATCACATATCGTTCAGTACGACAAACAAACCCTCTTTTTGATCAAAATTAAACGTTTATTCCTTTAAGTCCCATTTATATATATATATATATATATATTTGCATTTTAACAGCAAAACTTTTGTTCTTAGCACAGCTAAAATGTATTCACAGATTATAATCGTCCAACGATTCCGTTTCTTCGTATAATGTGAATGGGCTAATATCATATTTTATAGCGAACTGAGCAAGAAAATACGATACTGTAAAGTCATGTTCTGAGTAAGATAAGTTCCTCTAATATTTTTTTCACGCTGGGACGTTTCGAAAAGATGTGGTTCTGCATTCTGACCTACATGTTTCTAGTCACTTTAATACAGAGTGGTTCCTGTCTCATATAATAATTCAAGAAAGACCTAGATGCGTATAATTATGGCATACGCTTAAGCTTCAATTAAGTATTAAGTAGCTAATGCTCAGTTTTTTTAAAGCTTGTGTGAATATTTATATCAACGTAACTTATTCTTGATGTAGTTCTCGCTACAATAGATGTAAGAAAATCCTGGCGACACCAATGTTGTTACTTTATCATTTGCACCCAACAACGCTGCATTTCGATTTTATGGAGAAGATGATAAGATAACAATCCATTGCTCTTGTGTTATTCAAAACTCGTTTGAGAAGACAGCAGTGGCCTATGATCTCTATTCAATGTTTGAACCTGATGTGGGATAGAGATGTTTATATGAATTATCCTGGAAAAATAGCTGCACATTTACTGGCTACTTTGAGTACTGTAAAGTGTTAAAATGAACTTCTGATTAAATCTGAGTGTATTATCACTCTGTAAGTAGGTTTAACAGATAATATATATTTATTGTTATTATTACTTAATTTTCACTTTAGTTAGCACATATATATTGATTATTTAATTTTCACATTCCTTACCGTAGATATATGTATATTTATTACTTAATTTTAAGAAGGAAATTTTTACCTCTATGTCTCTCTTTTTTTCTTTTCTTTTTAAGGTATGGGTCGAGTTAGAAAAGTCTGGTGACGAACTTCACATGAACTTTCCTATAACCATAGCAACGTGTCCTTTTCGTATTCCGAACTCCAAACAGCAGCCACAGATCAAATACGGTTAGTTTCAGAGGGAATCAGTATAGTTTAAACTGGCTAATGCAATAAAACATATCAAAAAGAAAGTATATTGATAGAAACTATACAAAACAGTAGCTGTGAGGGCTTGTAACGATAGAAATCTGGTTTAGATACCTATGTAGGCAGAACATAGATAGCTTTATGCTTAACAAACAAACTGTACAGAGTCTCCTGGAATTAATATAATATAGCATTACAACTCATTTCACTAAAAATGAATCTACTTTTATAGTGGTGTGTTATTACTATCCCCCACTAGTACAACGATAAGTCTACGGATTTACAACGCTAAAATCAGCGGTTCGATTCCCCTCGGTGGACTCAGCAGATATTCCGATGTGGCTTTGTTATAACAAAAAACATATACATAATGTTATTACTTTTTGTACATCAATAAAATTTCCAGTTTAATGATTATGAATGAAACTACTGGAAAAGCAAATGTTATAGAATTGATAACATGACATGGTATACATTTTTTTTTGTACTACTCTAAAGTTCGTATGAATATTAGTCTACTTTAAGTGACAGCAACATTGAACTCTTAACATGAGACGGCGCTGAAGTTTTCCTTACAAGTACGTTTATTTGTTTTTTGGCTAGACGTATCCTGCGACCACGTAGAAGGTGGATTATACATCGGCCCCGAATTTCAGCTTGGTCAAGTATACGACGGATCTTTCGGTATCGAAAATGGCAGCTCTGTAGTTCTTTATCGCCCTGTTTATGTCTGTGTCGTTCACAACCGCAACGACGCCACCACCTATTCAGAGGAAAATCAAGATACCGGTCCCAGCACTAGTAGCCACCATGGCACTTACAGCAAGGATAGGAAATCATCCTATGATAACGATCACGTGACTCGAGCATGATAATCCACGTTAACCACGTTTCAGGAAAAAGTCACTTCTCATTTAAAAAAGGGAATGAATCAGGCACCAAGGGCGATTGTCTTATAAAACATTTGCCTTATGCTTAACTATAATCTAGCTCCAGACAACGAGAGATTTTTCTTTGTTCTAATTTGACTAATAGAATTATGGCGTGATGAATTTTGTGGCCAACGTAGTTTGTCAGTCTCGGGGTCACGTACGTTAGGTAGTTTTTTTTTATATGTACAATTTTTGAAACTTCGCTTTCACAAGCGTTTTTTTCATTTTATTTCGCTAACGAAATATATTGTATCTGCCCACTTTTCAATTCTTTTGCGGTCAACTGTTTAGTTTCAAACGGTATTTTCGTGGTCATTTTATAAGAAACGTCACGAGTAGCATCGCACTAAAGCTCAATATATTACGAACGCACGAGAAGAGCAAACGATCACGTGTTATACTTTGGTCACGTGCCAAGATACACTTAGTACTTATTTTACGCAACAGATTTTCAATAAAGGTCATGTTAAGTTCGTTTTAATTCACGCTAACCTTTAACGTGTGTCCCTAACTGTTGCCTTTAGTAACAGTATTCATTAAATGGCACACAATCATAATCACACTTTCCTGTCAATTTGTCATCACTTATACTTTTGCAACAGATACTGATTACCATAAACTATCTGTACCAGACATATATTATAATTATAAGTAAGAACCTAGCAACAATATACTAAATTTAATATATTCAATTTAGTTATGATCAATAAGCATAGAGTGCATTGATCAGATTTTAATATCAATAAAACAAGTAAGATATTTGCTTATAACAAGTGAATAAAACAATATTTTTTTAAACACAGGAGACGTGAATACTGTCATAATTACAAAATAGTTGAATAACATTTAACTTTAGAAAATACTCTAAGTTAAATTGTCTGTAATTATTTTGTTATTTTTTGTTAAAAATAGTTATTTTGTTTTAATAATTTTCAATCATAATGCTTCCATACACTTTCAAATATTTCCTTAGAAACATTAGAGTTAACAGGCAGTAAAGAGATATTACTAATATTCTCAATCCGAGTAATCTTAAAACTTGTCACTATTAGTCATCAGATTTAAAGTGTTCCACAAAAGTCAAGGTTTAGTCGAGAATTGTAGCAAATAACTTTATTGTTTCACTAAATTTGAAATGCATTTCAATGGAGGAACCGCTCGGTCTGTGTTATAATATCCAATATTTAGCCAGACTACATCTTCACCAACCCTTTTTTTTTCTTGATTATTTTCACACTTATTCGTCTCGTGGAACCACTTTTCCTCTGTTATTTTACTATATTCCAAATTAATTTAAATAATAGAACCACTAACACTCCATTATATCACTAGAATTTAGGTTAATCCGAGTGACTGAACCAGTAGTATCATATTATTTCACTAGAATTAAATCTATGTGTTGTGAGGCTAGTAATATACCATACTACGTTTGAGATATATCAGCATGACGAAGTTGCTTGTATTGTATTATTTTACAAGATTTACATTTATTCGTGTAAATGAGATACTACTGATACTATTGTACATAAACTAGTTAAACTATAGAACCATCAATAATTTTCCTTTTCGTTCGTTTTAGATTTAGCATATGATGAAACAAATAAACTTCTATTAACCATTAGTTTTCAGATGTCGCTTTGTGGTAAAAGTTTTATATTATCACCCTGTTGTCAAAGTTTAGTACAATTGTGAACTATCAAATGTGTATTTCTTTCCTGCTAATTTCAAATTTAATCATAATCTATTGACAATTTATTAGTCATTAGATTATAGATGTCACCACATGCTATAGTCTTGTTTTCACTATGGTTTCAATACAGTAGTGGTCTGTCAAGTGTTTATTTTGTTCACTAATTTCGAGTTTAAAGGGACAATATGAATTTCCGATCAGGATTAAGATACATTATTTGATATTTCGAATTATTTCAAGGTTAATAATACGAGAAGTGTTATAGTTTTGATTTCAGACACTTATTTATAACAAGTAAAAATTTCATTATTCATAACAGAAACTAGTTTGTACACTATTTCAAAGAAGTTTTCCGTTGCGTAGAAATCCATGAAAGTATCATAAATCATGGATTATAATGCTTTACGTCAAACTGAAGAAAAAATTTATGTTAAACCTAAATCCTCGCTAGAAACAACAAAAATTATTTAACATGCCTAGATAGAAATTTCACCGAAAACTAATAATTAGTTTTGTGAATAGAAACTGGTTAAAACATAACGTTATAAATGACCATCCCTGTTCTACTCTTAAATACTTTATGAGGTAATATTTTTTTGATATCAGCGACGTGAACAAAAATTAATGTTTCGACTGCTTCAGGTTTACAAAGACGTTGTTCGGTGGGTTAGCTATAAATCTGAGGAATTATAACGCGTTTCGTTCCCTGTGATGGGTAGTAAAAAATAGCCCATTGTTTAGTATTGTGCTGAACAATAACACCATCCTTAAGAAGACAATGGAAAATAAAAGTAAAGTTATTCTTTCTAATGGGAGGAGATTTTTTTTACTGTACAATATTTCTATCTGAATGTTCGTATCCATAGAAAACGAAATTTCTTCATGAACGAGTATTTTGTGAGATAAACAAAACGTCGACAAGTTCTCTATGAACGGATGTTTTGTGGTGTAAAAGAAAACATTATTGTGTGTTTCATGATTGGATATTTTGTGAGGTAAACAAAACATCGGCAAGTTCTTCATGAACAGATATTTTGTGATGTAAAAAAACAAGACATTTTTGTGTTTCATGAATGGATATCTTGCGGTGTAAAAAGACATTGTGTTCCATGAACAAATATTTTGTGAGGTAAACAAAACGTCGACAAGTGTTTTAGTGCTTTGCTTCGTTGTGTTGGATAATGGAAACGTCTGTAAAAATTTGAACGTTTTACAAATTTGGTGGTTTTTTGACCTTGTTTGTTCGATTCTGACATAAGGTACAGAAAAAGAGAGAGAGAAAAAAACAAATAACTTTAGAAAAATTGTTTTATTGCATCAGCTTATGTGGTTCATGCAGATTTTCATGGTGTACTCGTTGGAGTTAGGTAGCGTTGTGATCTGTATGTACTGTTAAAATATAAATTTTGTTTAGTTGTTGGACGTCAAACTTTAATTTGGGTTTTGGTGTGGCGTAACTTAAAATGACCTATCATCTGTGTAACAGTTTTTGTAATCTTTATAGTTCATTATGTGATATCAAAACTAACGAAACAAGCTCCATCAAAGAATATTTCCATGTTCACCATCTGTTCAATTGTAACAAGTTTTATTCTCTTTATAGCCGAGAGAAAATTGTATTTTTGATTTTTATTATGGAAAGATGACGACAGTTCAAAACGCTGATTGTGGGATGTTGAACCTAAAACTAATTTGTTTTCGGTTCATTAAGCTGCTGGCTGTTAAATACTATGTGTTTGAGTGCACTGCTTCTCTGAAGACAATGTCAAGTAACTGGAATAAAATAAACATGAGTTAAAAACAAAACTGTAGTTTTGAGTTTGTAAAGTGAGATGTTTACGATTCAGAACGAATAACATTGTAGATTATTATCGAGAAAAGGTACATTCGAAAATGTTTATTACATAAACAAGAAGAAATTATTTTATGTACTTGATGTTTTTTACAAATCACTTACTGTTTAATGTCAACCATCGCTGTACTTTACAGACTACACAGTTTCTTTAGTTGTGCATTCTTTAAGAGGATCTATAATCAAACAACTTATTTAGGGTAAGTATATTCCATCAGACACGAGGTTCAACTCTCAACTTATTCAGGGTAACAATTTGAAATATATTCCATCAGACAAGGTGTACAACTTTATCCAACTCTCAACTTATTCAGGGTAACAATTTATAGTATATTTCACGAAACAGGAGGTACAACTGTACCCCAACTCTCAACTCATTCAGGGTAACAATTTATAGTATATTTCATCAGACAGGAGGCACAACTCTACCCAACTCCCAAATTGTTAAGGGTAACAATTTATACTATTTTTCCTTAAACAAGAAGTACAGCCGCAAAAGTTTCACATCTTCTTCAGAGTAGTCATGTATATTTCCATTAAACAGGAGGTACAACTGTACGCAATTTTCAACTCTTTCAAAGTAAAATTATAACGTATATTTCCAACTGTCTGGAAGCTTGCCTTCAAACTTCTGGAATCAAAGTTTCATTAGATTGTGAAGCAATTCATGAAGTAAAAATTCCTTCACAGCGTTTGCATTCCTTGATTAAGTAGCATAAATGCAGTTAAAGTAATTTATTTAGATAATAGACTTATTAAATGTCATACTAAATTACAATAGCAGCTATACCTACCTGGAAGGTGGATATTTCTGCTAGTACATTTAACATGCTAAATAGCATATATTAATATCTTATCTATCATATAATCTGTCATCACATTACAATATAATATATTTTGATAATCTGACATATTCGTACCATGTTCTTATACGTCGCTTATCATAATATGTATCTTAACAGATAACACTATGTAACAAAATTTTTACTTTTTCTGGTTCCTGGGCAGAATGTGTTATTTCCCAATTGCTTATGCCTAACGTAAATTAACGTAAAAGACCTATTTTTGAAGAAAACCTTGATTTTGTGACCTGGGTAATGAGATTTTCAAATGTATCTATTTTTCAGAACATTCCAGAAGGATTCAGTGCTGAATAGCTGACAGAGAATTTTCTCAAACTTACAAGCATTTTCAAGAACTTTCTAAAGTGTTGCAGAACTTACAAAGAATTTTCTAGAACTTTTCACAGTAATATATATACAGGGGCTCACCACTCACTACTTCAGTTTAGTTCTAGCTGTCTAAGTGAACATATAAACCTACCTGATTTTATCAGAGATGGCATCATGAAACAGCAAGCGTCCTCCAGATGCATTCTGCTATGTATGTGGCCAGTTTATCAAGACAAGAGTGAAAAGAGTGGCAGCATGTGCTAAAATAAGTGAAGTCTGCAAGGCATATTTCGGCATGCCTGTTGTGGATCAAGACTAATCTTGAGAACCTCATTTTACCTACGAGCACTGCAAAGAAACTCTACAAGGTAAGACAGACAATTTTTGCTTGCTTGAATAGTAATATTCTATTTTATACAAATTTTAGACCTTTTAAAATTTAAATGTCCTTTTTCAATTTCCAATAGCATAGAAAAATATCACATAAAATATTTTGTATGAACCTTTGACACATTAGTTCTTCATGGAATAAATTTATTTTTCATAATAACAATTTTATTTTGCTCTTTTGCACGATGGTACAGAGAGCAATGTTGTTCGATATTTTAAGAATTTGGCGTGATCCCATGACCACTCAAGCAATTGTTACATCTGCATAGTGGACTCTTTCAAACGTCGGGCTGGCAAGAATGCATCTGCTATCATGTATCCAGACCTTCCATCATCCATCGCCTCCAGTGTCACACTGCGCTGAGCTCCCTGTATCCATTCCACCAGAGAGAAAGCAGCCATCCTCAGAAGACAACAGCAAATCAGAAGAGGAGGTGAACGTTGAAGATTCAGCTTACAATTTCAGAGGTGCAGCTGGTGAGAGAAACCCAAACTACCCCAACCAAAGAGGTCTCAGTAACTTGATTAAAGATCTTGGTCTAACAAAGTCGAATGCAAGAGCTTTTGACATCTAGGCTCAAGGAGTGAGATTTGTTAGATGAAAGTGTGCAAGTTGCAAGTTAGAGGAAGTACCACCAACATTTTTCAAACTTCATCACTCGTGAAGATGGGCTCTGCTTCTGCCACAATGTATCCAGTCTGTGCGAGGTAACCCGAACGAATGACGCCTCTTCAATGATATCTTATCCAGAAGCTGTGCTGCTTCATAACCGGAATAAATATCCGTCTCTTACCCTGGCTCATTCGGTGCACCTCGAAGAGCAAGGCGAGTGCTTCCACCAAGATAAACTGGACTTTAGGCGCCGCTACTAAGGAGCGTATGACGAAAACATGATGGGAGACTATATTTGAGAGCTGATACGTGAAAGTAATTTACATTACAGTCGCAAATCTTGAAAAACTACTCACTTCTAAATTTTTTTGTATAACTTTGGTATAAATACATGTAAATCTTAATTCATGTGTTGTTTTATTCAGATCTTATGTAAATAAAAATGTGCAAATTTGTCCGTTTTTACGTAGAAAATAGGTTAATTTCTAAATTTCATTATTCAGGTTACAAAAGCAAAGTTTGAAGGGAATAATGGCCAATTAAGAAATAACACATACTATCCAGGAACAAAATTTGTGTTGCATAGTGTAATTTATGTTCTACATTGGTACGTTATAATACTGTGCTATCTTACACAAACTCACAAACTGATATTTTTTTCCAGATTATATGGAAAGTCGTTTTGTTTGCAATATTCACGTTTAATAACATGGTAAATTCAATAGTTAGATGCAAGATAAGAGGAAAATTGGTATAACAGAAAAGTATTAGCCTTTCTATTCAACGAAACAGGAGAAATAACTTATTTTTATAAAACATAACGTTTGTTTCAAGAATTCCCTCCCTAATTTAGCAGTGTAAGACTAGAGGGAAGGCAGCTAGTCATTATCACCCACCGTCACTTCTTGAGCTACTCTTTTACCAACGAATAGTGGGATTGATCATAACATTATCACGCTCTCACGGCTAAAAGGCGAGCATGTTTGGTGAGACGCGGATGCGTACACGCGACTCTGAGATTACGAGAGTGGCCTTAACCCACCTGGCCATGCCGGTCATAAAAATATAACGTATAAGACGACGTGTAGCACCTTTGAATTCAATACATATATAAGCTATTGGTTTATTGAGATATGCAGTAAACGACAAAAAAAAAGTCCTGAACGCTAATTCGAAAAACCTTATCACTATGATGAAATTAAACACTGTAGATTGATAGGACAAAATAGATTGTTGTTACTTGATAAAATAAAATAGATTGTTGCTGTTACATTCTCTGTTTTCATAGTGAGATATATTCAGATAGGAAGGAGATTGACCAGGATAACACATTTCACACACACACAAAGTGGATCAGTGTAGAAACGTCAATACTAATAATGAATTGTATATTTTATTCTATTTTTTTAAAAACTTTATTCTCATTCGTTTGTATTGAAAATTTTGGATGAATGAAGTTAAAGTGAGCACATTTTGTATGTTTGTTTAAAGTATATTAAATATCGTGTGAATGTTTGAAAAATATACTGAAACAACATTGTTATAAAACTTTTTAAAGCAATTACATTACGAATGTAATTTATAATTATGTAAGTTAACTTTGTGTAAAATACATTTATACATCTTAATGATCTATCGTGTTTTATTGTGTATCTGAATGAACCATCTTGCGCCTCCTGTTACACACGCAATAATAACCAATAGCCAAATAAGTTCTCAGGAATTATAACGCTACAAAATCAGGTTTCGATAGTCAAGGTGGTTACAACATAAAAAGCTCATTGTGTAGCTTTGCGCTTGACAACCAAAAAACAATAATCGATAAATAAGTAAACTGGTGGTTAGTTTATATACTGTGTCTCAATGATACACGTCACGAATATTTAAACGATGACAATTTACTGGTACATCTTAGGAATTTAAACATTGAAATAGAAAATTCAATGTGAAAGACATAACTTAACACTGTTCCTACAAACATAAACCATTTGTTAAAAGCGGTATTTTAAGGAGATAAAATGTTAATTTACCATCAAAACACATAACACTAATTCTGCAAATATAAACCGTTTGTTAAAAGCGATATGTTAAAACGATAAAATATTAATTTACCTTCAATGTACTCCTAAAATCTGCTGACATTTGATATTTGATGTCTGTACTTTATAAATATGCGCACTCTTTTCTCATCCATTTCACATGCGCATGATCCATGGATATGAAGTTTGTTTTTGCATGGTTTCCATTAATAATTATCAAACTCACTCACAATACGTTGAATCAGCAAAAAAGCTTGATTTTTCAGATTCACAAATTTTCTTCTCTCTCAGCTTTCCGAGAAGTCAATCCACTTCTTCCTATTACATTTGTAGGCATTAAAGATTTGGCTCTATTTTTAAAATAAAATTTTTCCATTTCCCTTGATTCTACGTCAATAAACAATCTATATTGTAATTACTTATTAATTATTGCACTATTATCCCTCATCGCATTGACGCACAATTTTACTTTTTCATCTATTTCAAAATCTAGCATGACAGAATGCCCTTCCTTTCCATATGAACTGTTTAGTATTTCTCACAATCCAATTTCCTTTTATTTAATTTGGCAGCTGAATAATACTTGATTGTCATTACACTTTCAGAAAGTAGCGGAAACTGCTCACCATTAAAATCATTTCTTCCTTTCTGCATTTAAAATACGGTGAGTCCATCAGCACCTGTAATATTACCATTTTTAACATGTCTCTTTTACCTTAAAAAAATTTAAACATTCATCCAAAATTATCCAGCCTTATTAAGTAACACAATGACTTTGTTTATAACGCTCACAATAAAACGTAAGATAATTTGTGGGCTGTGCCATTAAGTTTAGGTAATATAGACAGTGCTTAGTATTGAGCTGATACATAATTTTTTTACATACATTGACGATACACTGGTGTTAAGAAATATACAATAAGGGGATTTGATAATTGTATTAAAACATTTATATTTTAATTTAATGGTTTAGAATAAAGAACTTTTAGAATATGGAAATTCTAGTTTGACCTCCCAAGTGTACAAACTTTTTATTTTGGAGAAATAATTTACCAAAAGGTATGCGAATCTGAACTTGTATTCAGTATTCCTTTTCATCCATAGAGAGCATCCTTGCCCTCTTTCTTTCTGGTGGAGATCTTCCATTGCTTTGTGTATGTATATATATCTCAAGATGTACGTTGTGGGCTTTCGTAATTAAACATAGATTTTGAAATTCAACACATCAGTCTGCATATACCATCGAAATCACAGTTCACTGTTGAATCTTATGTGCTTTTTAAGCATGGGACGGATACAACTTGTCTTGCCATCTATGTATTTAAATTGAAAACTGTATTACTGCTGATGGATAAATGCAGCAACTTATACAAAATAAATGAGGTAAACTGTAACATTGCTGTTGTTTGTAATGTTGTCATAAATGGAATAATGTTATGAAGTTGACATACGTGAAAATTATTTACTCTCTTTATTGGTTAATAGAATTCTGCTATCTATTTAATACCATTAAAACGTAATTCCCGAAAATTATCAAATTTTAAAGCTTGTTTTAAAGTGCTGCTATCTATAAAATATTATTAGAAACTATTTACAAAATTGTATCTCGGAACGTCTGGTACAGGTAGTAACACTTTTACTAATAAAACGAAGAACAACGTTTCAACCTTCCTAGGTAAAGTTCACGTTAGCCTTTGTATATAGTACGTTGGGGAGGCAGTTGACTCTAATTCATATTTAATAATAAATCAATTGATACATGAAAGAAATAATCCGCATACTTTGGAGCTAATGTACAGTCATAAAATAAAAGTCTCGCGTTTATGCTAATTTGATATTACGAAGTACACATTTCCTTTAACTTAATTTGTTTGAAGTATAAACATCCGACTGTTATCTGTTACACTTCTGATGCAAGACAGACAACATTGTGTTACAGAACTTTTTCTTGAAGCTACTGATACTTCGCGTTCTGCTAGATATATTGATATTTAATATAATATTTTATATCACAGTGTATATCTTATACTCTGCTTCGTATTGTAATACCTTTTATTCACCTGTGTGAATATTTAATATTCTGCTTTGTAAGCTAATGTTTATGACAGATTAGTTGAGTTATACTTTTAGTGAAAGCAGAAACAAAACATGCAATGGGGAGGGGAGTTGCCCTGGGGGACTCAACAAACACGTGTGTATAGGGTTTCTGTGATTCCTGCGTCTTCAGTTATTGATTTCGACGTGCTGCTGGAAGTTTGTAAACCTTCGTCAAGTTCAAATCCCTGTTTGTTATCGTATTAAGGGTTAGATAAATGTGTCCATCCTCACCACAATGAATTTTTTGAGCTGATTCTTTTGTTTCTTTGTTTTTGAATTTCGCACAAAGCTATTCGAGGGCTATCTGTGCTAGCCGTCCCTAATTTAGCAGTGTAAGACTAGAGGGAAGGCAACTAGTCATCACCACCCACCGCCAACTCTTGGGCTACTCTTTTACCAACGAATAGTGGGATTGACCGTCACATTATAACGCCCCTACGGCTGAAAGGGCGAGCATGTTTGATGCGACCGGGATTCGAACCCGCGACCCTCAGATTACGAGTCGAACGCCTTAACACACTTGGCTATGCCGGGCATCAAACTTTCAACACAAAGTTCACAACGACATTTCATGTATAATTTCTCCCTATTTACATACATATTCGAAAGACTTCATTACAAAGTTACATTATCTGAATTGTTTGTTTTGGTGTTTATTTTTAATTTCGCGAAAAGGTACACGAGGGCTATATTCACTTTCCATCCCTAATTTAGCAGTGTAAGACTAGATGGAAGGCAGCTAGTCATTACCACTTACGGCCAATTCTTGGGCTACTCCTTTACTAACGAATAGTGGGATTGACGGCTGAAAGGGCGAGGAAGTTTGGTGTGACGGAAATTCGAACACACGACCCTCAGATTTTGAGTCGAATGCCTGAAGTACATAGCCATACTGGGCGGCATTTTCTGAATAATAACACGTAACTGATATACTGTAAACATAATTGATGTTAACTGATGCTTTCAACAATTTTTCTTTTGTTTGAATCTCTATGAGAGTTTAATTAAAGCTTAGTACGAATATTTGGGGCCCGGCATGGCCAAGATGTTAATGCAATCGCTTCGTAATTCGTGGCTTTGAATCCCTGTCAAACAAAATATGCTCGCCCTTCAGCGGTGGGAGCGTTATAATGTTCAATCAATCCCACCATTCGTTGGTAAAAGAGTAGTCCAAATTTTGAAGTTTCAAAATACGTTAAACATTATAATAGTTCCAGCATAAGTAAACAAAGAAAACCGAAATGACCGTTATGATTGTCACCTTTTTTTCAATTTTAATAAAAAAGCAACAATCGATCACATTTAAGAACATATTATTTCCTTTGTATAAGATTAGAGACATATTAATTTTACTAGTTGTTTTTTTGATAACCGACATGATTAGGACACTCGACTTGCAATGTTTGGACCTCTTTCACTTTTCAGCCACAAGAACGTTATATCGTTATGGTTAATCGCAAGAGCAGCCCAAGAGTTAGCGGCAGGTAGTGTTGATTAGCTGCACACCCTCTAGTCTGTCACTTTGGAATGAAGGACGGATAGTGCAAAACAAATCAATTCTTAAATACTAGAACTGCAGGTGTCACGCACTACCATATCTTTACAGTTTCGAATGTAATTACAAATTGAGACATATTTAGTACATAATTTATCTGAACGTAGCCATCTAGAGTTCCATTCATGCACCACCTGGTTAAATGCTTTTTTTTTACTAATTGTCTTATTCTAACAAAAATATCTGTGTAACAATGTTCATAAAGATCCATGTTTGGGAAAAAATGGCAGATCCTATTTTGATATGCGGTCTCATCTAAACTATTTTGATAAGTTCTGTATAAACAACTTAAATAAACTGATTTCCACATTTTTTATGTAGAAAAATTGGGAATGTGTCCATACGGACTAGGACACCACTTAGCAGTTAGTGAAATGAATTTCATTTCGCTGAGCTGCTTTTCTGTGATAGTTACTGCACCAATGGGTCACTCTTTCAAAGCTATTTACGATAAATATAGAAAACACGAGATGGACTTCACCAAGTTTCGACGAACTGTTTTGGTAAATATTAAGACAGGTTCAAGAAATCTGTAATATTTATTTATCAGTAAACTTTCTTCTGACCACCTACTTTATGGGTGACATAAATCTTTCCTGTATTTTTGATCGAATTCTCGTTTGGTTTTGATCCCTAAACTGTAAAACTTTCTTGTAGCTTTCACCACTAAACTGTAAAACTCTCTTGTAGTTTTAATTGAATCCGCTTTAGGTCTTTATAACTAATCTGTAGAACTTTCTTGTATTTTTGATCCAATCTTTGCTTAGTTTTGAAGCCTAAGCTAACGTTGTTGTTTCTTAAAAAATTTATTACATTTTGATAACGACAGACTAGTGAAATTCAGGAAATCAAGTCTCACTTTTATTATTATATGAATGTTAAAATAAGATACTTTGTATTCTACATCTTTCATTATACATAAAGTATTTTACAATTTGTTTGTTTTGGAAATTCGCACAAAGCTACTCGAGGGCTATCTCTGCTCGCCGTCCCTAATTTAGCAGTGTAAGACTAGAGGGAAGGCAGCTAGTCATCACCACCCACCGCCAACTCTTGGGCTACTCTTTTACCAACGAATAGTGGGATTGACCGTCACATTATACACCCCCACGGCTGGGAGGGCGAGCATGTTTAGCGCGACGCGGGCGCGAACTCGCGACCCTCGGATTACGAGTGCACGCCTTAACGCGCTCGGCCATGCCAATCCTAAAGTATTGTACAAGGGGAACTCTTTCATTCTTTTATAAAACGATTGGCACATTAACACCTACGTGAAACTAGCTTTCAATTTATAGGTTTAAGTCAGATTTTTATTTTAATTAACAGATAGAATACTGACTTATCCTGCTCTATAGACAGGTGAAAAGCATGGGCATAAATTACAAAACTTTGGTTTAACTCGAATATTCCAAGATGGAACATTAAGGCTTAGCAAGGAAAATAGTAACATAGTTTATCGTGGAGATGTATATAAATGTTATTGCATTATGCCTAATGTATTAAATCCCGGAACGAGTTACATGTTTATTTGTATCAGTTAGCTAAAGCAGTTATTAAACTTCGATAATATGTTGCATTTGCTGAAAAGGCATATATTTATCTACCGAAGTCAGCATTACTCATATATACATATAAAGTATTCTGCAACTCCTTAATTATAGTAAATCGACAGAAAGTGATTTTCTTTTCCGAAGAAGCGTTTTTCTTTGATTTTTAACGTTACTATATCTCAGCTGTCTTTCGTTTATACTAAAGAATGTTGGTATTAACCGATCATGAATGTTATTACTAACTGTTTTACATCGAATTTAGTGGTTGTTTTAAATGGGTTTTTAAGCCTAGCCAAACGTCAGCTACGAGATAGAAACCGGAATTTTCGTATGAAGACCCAAGACTAGATTTTGCCAACGGACACATTTAATTTTTCTCTCTCTCTGTATATATATATATATATATAGTTAGAATACTTGACTTGGCTAAATTACAAAATACATTAATTAACGTTGTCGCAACTGTTGCTCAGTTTTGAGCAAAATGATATCATATTCAAATATAGTGCATCTTATATCCACGCCAGTAAGTGTATTAAACCAGAACAAGATAATAAAAGCAAAAGTTTTCGCTTATGTATCATGTTTCAAATATATTCAATCTCTATAAACTTTGCAACCAAAGCTCGTAACGTCAATAAATAAAATATGCCAAGAAAAAAGTAGTGTTAACACTTGCTCAACTAAACATGTTTTGCTCACAATGGACTAAACAGTCATCCCAATATGTTTATTTCTCAGGCATATCCGTCTACAATTTTGAGTTACGAACAAGAGGGAATATAACTCGGTAGCTTCCATCGTCTGGACTGATTTCTCTTAACCAACTTGCAGAACCTAACTGATACTCTTGTAACACGCCCACAGCTGAACGTGCGAAACGTGTTTGGTAACGTCACGTCTCGAAATCATCTGATCACCAATTCAGTGTACTAACAACGGTAGATCACATTAAATATAACGATTAACGTTTCATATTTTATTTCTTTCCCATCAGCCATCTGGTGAGAGACAGAGGACCACATTACATGTAGGTATAACGTGTGATCGAGTACAGAAGTCCACATCTTTGTAAACTAAATTCATCAGTAGAAAAAAAAAAGTTTCAAAACTAGAGAAGTAAACATGGATTTTTGAGTTCTAACTTCTTAACTTGAAATGAAATAATTCTAATTCATGTCTTTAAAGAACAATTAAATTATATAACCATTAATACATCCATTAGCTAGATAATAAACGTTGACAGTTATGGACAGGAAATACTTACAAATGTGTGACATAATATATGGAAGATTATTCATTCAGAAAATATAAAAGATTTGCATTGCATTAAATAGAGACTTTTTTCTTGTGGTTAATACAGATTGAACAGTAACTTAACTGTACGCCTTTTAAAATTAACCAAACATGAAAAAATAGCCACTTTTAACTAATGTTTTTGAGAAACTTTAATAGCCACATATTCGGATTCTCCTTCAAGTTCAAGATGTTTTTGATAAAGTTAATTTCTACGCGACTTTCTAGAAAGTAGCTTTGCAGTTTTCTTGCTATTATAATTCCAAAACACAAGCTTTAAAAGCATACATATAACAGGAGGTTCGAAAGGAAATTTCTGATGAATAATGGTGAAATAACACTCATTGATTAGTTTGAAATTCATAGCTTTTAACTGCTGGAACACGAGAAAAAAAGCTTGAATTGTATGATACTGAACTTTTGTCAGATAAAATATCCCACCGGTTGATGTGCCAAAACCCTTAGCAACTGACAAAGGTCATACTCTTTTCACTCTCAGAGGACGATAACTAGTATAAAACGCTGCATTATTCTACTTTCATGGATGACCTGCGAACCAATTGAAGAAATGCAGTAGTTCTAACATCAAATGCGCTGATTCTTCTTTGGAAAAAGGTGTTTATTTGAATAACTCTACTATACAAAATTCAGCCCTATAAAATAATAATTTAAATAATAAAATCATATTTCGTTGTTTGCTATTATTAATAAAGCTACACAAAGGGCTATGTGTGCTCTGTCCACCACAGATATCGAAACCCGGTTTCTAGCAGTATTAAGTTCGTAGACATACCTCTGTGCCACTTCGGGGCAACATTTCATCTTGTCGTCTGTTTAAGAGAACTGAATTATTTATTACAAGTGTAGCTTTCTACATAAAGAATCAACAGCTACAACTTTACAGGAGCTAAGCATACAGATATAAGAGAACGAGTAGAACCAGTTGGTTAACCAAAGATTTGTGTTACTTTTTAATACAAAAACATTGAGAGTCGATGTGTTCTTCAATGATTTTTAAATGCTTGAAACATATGTTATACATATTGCATCTGTACTCATAGGAAATAACCTTCACCAAATAATGACCCATTTTTTTTCTTTATTAGCAATAAAGATGGAGTAAAATATAACAATGTGTTAAATTATCACTATCATCAATTAGAAAGTTTAATTAATCTGTTTTACCTAGATTCAAACTTAGAGAAACTGCTCAGGATAATGAGCAAGGGAAAAACGTTTCCAAATTTTACAAATTCATTGCTTATAGAGCTACCTCTTCATATTGTTAACCACATTAGGTTCGGCATGACTAGGAGTTAAAGATGCTGGACTCATAATCCGAGGGTCGTGAGTTCGAATCTCCATTATACCAAAGCTGCCTTATTAGTATTACACTGATAAAATAGGGACGGCTAACGCAGATAGCCCTAGTCTAACTTTGCCCGAAATTCGAAACAAACAATACCTACATTAATATAACCGTCGGTTATCAGAATCTCTTGGGAGAGGGCAGATATTTTATGTCGGGGGTTCTAGGACCCATCCGAGAGTCTCAGTAGAGTTTTTAATGATAGACAGAGTGAAAACTGCTTAGTTCTTACATTTTTATTATTTTGAATAAAAAGAAAACACTAGCAATCACTTTTAATCACAACTACTGGCAACAATCGGCGCTATCAACAACACTAACAAAGATATTTTTACGTTCTTAAACATAGCAGAAAGCATATCCCTACAGATTTAGCACTAGCAATACAGCAGAATCAGTAGTGATATTTAAAAGAATATTTCCTGCTATTCCAAATGCTCTGTCGCTTCTTTTCAGCCGCGGCATAGCGGCTCATAGAACGGTTCTGAGTTTTTCAAGTACAAACTTTTATCTCATAGTTCCATCATCTTATGACCGGTTTGAGGTCTAATTACAATTCTGTACTCAGGATGTCAAACCCTTTTGATTGATGAGTTTCTCCTAATGTCTCATAAATTAATTTATTCTATTCCTGTCTAAAATAATTTCAATTGAAGATAGGATGATAGGGGTTTTGATGAATAATAAAATCGAATCCTAGTATTGGTGGCAGACACAAATATAGCTAATATAAAGGGAAAAAAATCTTTCATAGGTTAATTTACTCTGATCCTGTTAAAATTTTCAAATTACTCGGCTGTTGAGGATTCCCTCTTGTTTATTTTTTTCCTCAGTAATTTACAATTTCTTTCATTAACAGTGACAATTAAACTATAATTTCTAACTATAATTACTCAGTAATAATCTTTTTAACGATCTTGCTTCAATATCATTCGCCAGCATTTTGTTCAAGATTTTTTTATGAACTATTTAATATTAGAATAGCTTGTTTCGCGTTACTTTCTGAAATCAGCACTTTCGTAGATGTGTGGCTGACGTTGCAACGTTCAACGTGTTTGAATGACCTGGGTTTGCCGATAACATCTTTAACTACTTCCTAAGCTTTATCTGGTGCATTTTTAAACGGTTCGAAGTGTTCTTTAACACTGACTCTAGAAGTGCTTTAAAACCTTTTTTATGAGCTTGATTTTGCCATTTAAAACTGTTTTATTTTCTTCTCTAGCTAATTTGCTTGATATTAATTACAAAAACTACAGAGTAAACTATTTCTTACTGGGCGCATTGCATGGATCAACTCCTGAATTCTGACTTAATAAACTTTCTATTTTAGTCACTGAACCGTTGAATGGCTTCGTGTTTACAAAAATTATCAGCCTGTCTACGAGTGTTTTTTGTTGCTGTTTATGTTGTTTTTTGTGCATGTGATTGGTAATTGTTCAACTCGGATTCTTTATTTTATCAATAGTATATTGATACTAAGACTACATGTCATTGAAAAATGCATAATTCGCGGTATAATTTCATGAGTAAAGAAAAACATTACAATTATAACGATGCTACGTCTTTCTAACAAAATGCCAACGAAATAATTTGCTTAATAACTATACTACGGGTTATTTGTTTGCATAATGAACAAAATATTGGTTAAGTGTATAAAAGCGCTACCTGGTGAAATGATTTATATTTGTTGTGATATTTTAGAAACAGTGTATTGGTTTAGAGACTGCCGATCAGAAGAAGGGAGTTTAACTGTGAGATTTAATTAATCTAGAATAGTTATAAAGTAATATAAGTATTATTCAGACAATGAATAGGATTTTATTCGATAAACTAGAGGGGCAGTCAGTAGAGTAACCCTTCTCTCGAGCACTCAGCATTAATCATATACGCTCTTAAAAAATACGATAATATGTTCGTGTGTTCGTCATTATCGACGAACAAAAACTATTTTGGCAGATCAGTGAGGACTAATATTTTAGATATATTTACCGTCAAATTTTATCAAAATCCCATTATTTTTCATTGAGCTATAGAGCAAAAATAATGTTCAAAATCGGTCTCCATGTTAACTAATCACTGTTAAATTAATTTATAGTCTAAATGTATACAATCTTTCATTCAGCTCCATTTAGCTGTTTTAAAGAAATCTTTTAACAAACATAGAAACAAATCCACCCATACGGAGGTGTAGAAACCTAGTCTCTGACCACCTTTGGTGACAGAGTTAATTACATTTATTAAATTAAGCTTTTCATTTCAGTACAAGCTCCGTCACCACGTTACTTTGTTCTATCACCCTCTAGCGGTAGTAAACAAAAAGACTAATAATCTAGTATAATGTTCTTGTATTTGTCTTTTAAGTAAATTTAACTTTAATATCTTTGGGTTTTTTTCAAAAATGTTATTAATGATGTCTCTGGTGTAGAATTTCTAGCTAGGTCATGATATTGAATGTTGTATACAAATCTATACTTTTAATAGAATGAAAATATGAAGCCATTATAAGATTCACCAGGTGCATGAAGAATATTATTATATTCTAATTGAATATAATAAATTTTCTTCAATAAATCAAATGTACTTAAAAATGGCAATAAATTTGGCTTGTCTGTACTGCATCACATAGGGACTAGTGTTAACTAAACATTTAATCAGAATAAAACACGTGTTTTTCATACAACCATGTAGAGAGCCGCTGTAGTGTTATAATACTGGGCTTCGTATGGTACGTGTCCTGCAGTGGCACAGCAGCAGGTCTACGGACACATATCACGAGAAACAGGGAGTTTGATACCCATGATGGGCAGAACACAGATAAACAGACCTTTGTATAGCTTTGTGCTTAATAACAAACAACAACACGCTTAATTAGATTGTAAAAACTGTCCGCAGCATTAAAAATCAGAGATTGTTGAAACATTCTGCCTTTAATACCCGTATATATATAATATATACACACACAGAGATGGGGTGAGTACGATATATTAAAGTGTTTTTGGAGTCTCATCGCAACTTTACTGTCCATGTTTCATCATACTCTAATTGACATCTTTGCTCTAATTGTTACAAATGGTGTCCATTGCTAAAAGCTTCGTCGTAATGTTGTTATCTTCAAAGCTCATCATTACTCCTTGTCTGCTTTCAATAAGGACATTTTGAATGTATGCCTTCGTATAGAGAAACAGGAAAACACTTCTCATTCTCCAATTGCTTAAGGTACATAATGATTGAACGGATATATTCTGCATCGTTTTTTCAAGGAAACATTTTTCTTACTGCATACTGTTGCCTGTGATAGAGATAGTTTTAGCCACTGGCCTTTACATTTGTGGATTCTCATCTTTTAGAAGACGCTGTACTTTGCTTACCATGGCTAGGGTACGTTATTTGTTTGTTTTTGTCTTTTTCAAAGCATTCATGGTGTTCCAAGTCGATCCATATTTCTTTGCTTTCCAACGAGATAAAGTGGAATAGATATTCTCGTCTTGGAAATTTCAAATTCTCGCTCTGAATGTATCTGTATGTCTGATTGTGTTTGAATAACTCTTTATGTCGAAAAGGGCTGCTACATTTCTTGTTAAAAGCAATCCATTTTCAGTGGAATCACATTACCAAGGAAACAAACGCTAAAAATGTCAAATTGTAGTCTTGATATATTCCGTTCTACCAGAACTTTATTTTACACTATTTGCTGATTTGTACAGACAAAATTTCTTTCTTTATAACAAAATGAATGCTCATATTACAAACTACAGTTCAATAATCCGTATAGTTAACTACAAATAACCTATGTACGCATTTATGATTCTTGTTTTTCATTCTTCCTTCAGTTTATGACAAAATGAATTAAAATTTTACACTTGACATTTTGAACCATTAAGAATATTTAAAAAAGTAAGAGTGAGGAAGTTTAAAAACTTTAAAAACTGTAGTCAAGTTGCTCTTGGGTTTGAATGAAGACCTTACTTTAAAATGGTATTAAAAGGCAAAAAACTTTTTCAAAAAATAGCTCAAGTTCAAATTTCATATTTGAACCCTCTTCCATATGAGTTGCAAAGAAACTTTAAAATTTCTGAGGATTTTGTCCAAGTACTTGCATGAAAATTAGAATGTACATGTAAATAGCTGTTCAAAATAAGTAACTAAATTTAGATTATCAAAATATCATTTGGAGCTTTAAAATGAGGAAACAAAGGTATCTTGGATGTAATGGTTTGCACAGATATTCACAAAACACGTAAATGTCATTCAATAGAAAGGATGTAAAGTTTCTACTAATGTCAGAAATATATATACCAGCAAATAATGTTTCAAGTATTACTAAGATTCATGTAACTTTCTATAGATATGTTTTATTCACGTCACGGTACAATAAAACGACATAAAATAATTACAAAGATCAAGTCTCCTAGAAAATTGCAGCATTGTGTATACTTCAAAAACTAGAACACTTTAACCAAAAAAATATATAACTGACATCTTTTACATCTAGAAAACATTAACGAACATTTGTTGAAATAATTATCAAGACGTGTTTCTTCTTTAATACACGTTATTTACTTTGAACGAAATACTATGTTTATGACACACATTTCTAATGTCCGTGGTTGTTTGAAAAGCTTGTTTAGCAACGTTAATCTCATAGAAACACAACTTGTCCTTAATTTTAATCTGATTGACTATCTGACCGACGAGTGGAATTTCACAATTACCCTTATAACGGACCCGCAGCCTCAAAATGGATACTATGATTTTTGGCGACAATTGACACGAACAATAAGCCCATAATTGTTTTGTCCAGCACTCTAATCAGCAGGGTTTTAAGTGTTATGGTTACATACTAACGTTAATTTAACAAGGGTTTTATAAACAGTGCGTGTAAACAATTCATATATGTTCAGGTTTACGTCGAAAATTTGAGTGTAATCCTGACGTTTTACAGAATTTCAGCTGTTGAATGTAGTAAGTTACATATGTTAGCGTGGTTTGAATTAATTTCGTAACTAGTTTAAGTATTTCCATGACACTATATAATTTGAATTTCCCATTATATTTAAAGAAGAAAAATAACACATGCATAAGAATACGTCATTCCTTCACACCAAAATACAATTTTAGGTTCCTCAAATGACACATTAAGAGTTTAAAGATTGATATAAAGACGTAGAACAAAATTTAATGTAAATGATAACAGGGAAAACTAACTGATGAAGAGAAAGCTGATATAACATGGGATGTTTCGTCACTGTTAACTTGGCATCATCAGGCGAAATAAGTATAAAAACAGAACACTTTCACGTACGAAATTACACTTTTTTTCTACATAACCTGGTATGTCAATTGTTATTTAGATTAATTTTGACTTGACTCTTCTTATTTACGATTTTACATATGTAGTTTGTTTGATTGGAATTAAGCACAAAACTACACAATGCACTATCTGTGCTCTGCGCGCAAGGTGTATCGAAATCCAGTTTCTAGCGTTATAAGTCCGTAGAAATGTCGTTGTGCCAGTGGAGGGCTTATATATGTAAATTTACAGTTGTCAAGGCTCTGAGTTTACCATTGTTTGTTTTTAAGCACAAAGTTACACAATAGGCTAGCTATGCTGTGTCAAGCGAAAGTATCAAAACTCGATTTTTAGGGACGTAAGCAGAGTTACTGGGGGCATATTTAAGACTTATCTAGGAATAAAAATCGTTTACCTAACATAGTACATTACAGACATAGCATTATGTGATATAAATATTTGGTAAACTTGAGAACAAGACATAAATATTTTTACTTTAATTTCAATATTTGTTATTTTAATAAACATATGCAGATCTCATGTTATATAACGTGATTAACTAACGAAGTGCCTGAAAAGCTCCAATTGTTACTACTTTACAAGAAATCCGCTAACTAATGTATTGAGGTTGTGAAGATAGAGTGTTGCATATGCTGAAGAGACATATATTTAACGCTGGTGTCAGCGTCACCCGTGCTCAGCAGTTAGGTTAATCTATGATCCCTATGTTACAAAAAAAGTCAATAAGTACGGCTTTTATTTAAAATATATTTATTTTATTGAATCTTTGGTAGGAATATTCCGTATCTATCTTAAATATTTCAATTAATTGTATGCAAACATAAAAAACTAAAAATAAGGAAATAGTAATAATGTGAAATCGATTTGCGATGATTAAGCCTTTTAAAATATTGAACTCGGAAACTTATCTGGTCAAATTATGACTCAATAAGTGGTTAATGCTACTTATGAAATGAGTTAACCATATTCATTTTGTTTAGGTTAAAATTATATATATAAAAATTTAAAAGATGATGACCATTAGTTTACTAAGCAAAACACTCTTAATTTCATTTAACCTCTATATTTTAATAATTTTTAATAGAGTAGTTATTTTGATATAGTTTTTATTTGTTATTAAGCATAATGATATGGACTGATTGTTATTCTAGCATATTTTCATAGGATATTTCTGCATTTATTATACAGATACATAAAGATAATCACAGTCACAACTTGCTATTATGTTCCATAGCTGGATTGGAATAGTTCATTATTAAATGGGCTCATTAATCTTATGACTGGACTGGAATAGCTCAGTATACAATGGGTTCATTATAATCTGTGGTTGGATTGAAATAACTCATCATGCAGTGAGTTGGTTCAGCTTACAATTTAATCTTATAAAAGTTGGGAAAACTAACTTTGCTTTACAGTAAATAATAATAAGCTTGTTTTTTTTATTTCAACTAATGTTACGCCACTACGGTTTCAACAGAACTAAATATATACAAATTACCAACTCTGACGAAACTGCAATGCCAAAACTTTGGCAGAAAAAAAAATGTTTTTTTTTTATTATTATTTGCAGAATAAAGATCGTTTTTACTTCAACTTTATTGCCAAAATGTCAAAGTTCCTCTGATATGCACTACAAATTTTGATAAAAAAAAAAGAATATTATTTAAATTGATTGTGTAAATAATTACAGCTTTCTGCTACAGACTGTATAAAACAGGTTATTAACACTAGAATTGTAATCCTAGGGTCACGGGTTCGAAACCCTGTCACATCAAACATGCTTGCCCTTTCAGCCGTGAGGCGTTATATGTGATGGTCAATTCCACTAGTTGCTGGTAAAAGAATAGCCCAAAAGTTGGCAGTGGGTAGTGATGACTTGCTACCTTCCTTGTATTCTTACACTGCTAAATTATGGACGGCTAGTGCAAATAGTCCTCGTGTGGCTTTGCGCGAAATTCAAAAATCAAACCAAACACACCAGGAGAAACTATGAATTATATAACTAGCCATCTTTTAAAATACTTAGATTTCATTGAACTAATTTCTTCTTGCAGAACTTAAAAGTGCAGACTTGAACTAATATGTAACTAAAGTGATTACTAACATTTAAAATGTTTACTCTGTAAGATTCACCGACGAAAAAAAACAAGAAGAAACATAAAGTCAGCAGTATACGTATGTACACGATGACCTTGAAATCTTGACTTGAAATATTGTTTGGAAGTAATCTCCTGATTCTAATAATGGCAATTCTGATTGGTTGAGCTAGCAAATAGAAGCTTAATATAAACGCAACTGCACTGGCTGTTCCATTGCTACCTTCATTTATTTCCATCAAAATGAAAGGAATGCTAGCTCTGTTACTGCTCGCTCTCGTAGGTAAGTGCTAATGTATTAATGACAAAATGTGCTTGTCAGTAATTGGGCATTAAATATATATATATATTAGATCACGTTTAAGTTTATATAAATGTGATTAAAACATCTTACTTTTAAAGGTAATAATAATTATTTATTGTATGACGTAAAATTTCTTACTTTGCAGGTGTTTGAGAGTGTATAAATCAATTGATTGTTACTTTCAGATATTGATGCTGACTAATTAGATGATTTCCGGAATTAAACAACCTTTTAAATTTCGTAATTTGATTTATTTCGAAGTGAACCAAAGAAATTAGGTTCTTTTGAACAAAGAACGAATCTCATTACCGACCACGTTGTTGCAACGCCAAGACTGGAAAATATTATATTTTCCTTATTTGAAACATAAATAAAAAAAACCCTGTAAAGTTTAGTAAAATAAATCGAATAAATTGAATATCATAACACTACAAGTCTGATGCTATAACAAACTTTTTAACGCAGCTTTAAATAAAACTAGACTCCATCAAAAAGTAAACTTAGTATAAACCAGTGGTTGAATATTGTAAGAATTTTATTCTAATGGAGCTTCAAACAACTAAATTCTACCAAAAGAAAATTCTTCTACATTATACAGAAAAAAAACATATTATCAAATTATGATTTAATAACATCTCTAAGTCAATGCTGTAACATAAATTTAAAGAAACCCCTGAAAATTAAACTTCATGAACCTCACAGATCACTGTAGGAGGATAGAACAGATAAAACAAGCTAAGATCTTTCGGATCACTAAACAGTTTGATCTAGCAGTATCTTCGAGTCTTCCGCGTTTGAGCGAACTTTATAAGAAGTGTTTGTAATGGACTATTGATAACCCTTCAAAAAGGGATGTAGTAATTTTTGTTTATATAAATATCTACAGACAGAGTGTGTGTGTGTGCTACTTTTTACAGAGTTAATAAAACTTCTGTCGTGTTTTTAGGTATTTAAGACTGTTCACATTCTTCATTTACACTTTTTTGATAACTCAATAAATTGTTATAAAAGTTACTTCTTGCATTATTTATTATCATGGCTTAACTAGGAACAAAAGAGAACATTTTCTTCTATATCTCTGTGTTTTAATTAACATGTATTACTGTTTCAGCGGCTGTAAACGGCCTACATCCAGCTGGTAAGTAAAAACTGCCTGTAAATTCGCCATTCCACAAGTATTTAAACTGTAAATTAAATCACAATAGAAATGATATTGATTATTCCGATTTAATTATTAATCGTGAATTAAATTGTTAAATAGAAGACAAGTTTTAAGAAAACTTCCCATAATACTGCTTATTTCGGTTAGTTTATAACTGCTTGAATATCTAAAAAAATATTTAAGCTTTCAACAATTTGAGCTTACGTTTTAGTCCCTTAACTCTTTCTGAAATAGATATGGTCTTTTATTTTTACTGGTTAAACTGGATTACCTGAACAGAATATAAAAGTTGTTGTATATTGATATGCTGTATGATCATTTATTTATATAAGATGTTACGATAAAGCAAGTCACAATTTCAGGTTTTGATAATATTTTTGGTGACTAAGGTAACTTTTATTGCTCATATTGTCAGTAACCGTAACCAAATTAACGCTTTTTCATTTTCACGGCTACACCAACAGTGTTCTTCAATGTTATCATTGCAACCACGTATTTTTATCTTTTTTAAGTCTTTTCTACTGGAAGACAGTATCGCTATAGATACAAAAGCAGAGCTTTGAGTGGGGTTCCTACCCTAGATGATCAATATTCAGGATTGGAAATTTTAGCTGATTTGACATTGCAGCCAGTCACTTCTCAGACTAGCTACACCAGGAAGAGTGTTCTATTAACAGTAAGTAAACGTTTGTTTGTTTCCTCAACTGAACTACACCTAAATAAACAGTTGAGAGCAGTGGCTGGGCAATCTGAAAACAAGTTGACGGCACCCACCATCAGAAGTGACTAGTCTTAACCGAACAGAGGAATTAATTGCTATTCGTGTAATTAATCCACATTTGAAAGTGCGAAAAATATCTGTTAACACTACATCTCGAAGCTATGACCCTCTGATTCCTAGTCCGGAACGATAATTACTAGGCCACGTTCGAGCCAGACCCGTGGGGTATGTGTATTGGAATAAAGTAGTAAAGATTGTTTTACATATATCCAATAACAAGTTATGTATGTGTGTCAAACTCTACTTTTCTGAGGTAATGAATTAGGATAATGTAATGAATCATAAATAAGAACTCATTTTAAGTAAAGGCCTGGCATGACCAGGTGGTTAGGGCGTTAGAATCATAATCTGAGAGTCGCGGGTTCGAATCGCCGTTACACCAAACATGTTCGCCATTTTAGCCGTGGGAGCGTTATAATACCATTATTCATTGGTAAAAGAGTAACTCAAAAGCTGACGGCGGGTGGTGATGACTAGTCTTACACTGCTAAATTAGGGACGGCTAGCTCAGATAGCCATCGTGTAGCTTTGCCTGAAATTTCAAAAGCAATCATTTTAAGTAACCGAGTAAATCTGTTTGGAAATTTTAATATGTCTTAAATTCTTTTGAAAAAACTGCAATTTCATTTTATAAATTATTATTTAACAGTTATGAATAAGATTTGAAAAAAAGTAATTGTGAATAATTTGAAGCTTAAGGAAGTTTAAATTATTGGTCCACAATTCTTTTGAACATTTTAGATTTTTTAGTTTTTACATTATTTAAGTTATTCTATTTGACAAGAGTGCAGCATAGTATAAAGACGTGAATTAGTACAAAACAAATCGTTGATAAATAGTGAAAGAGGAATTCTTGAATTGGTGTATTGGTGCTTTAGTCTTAATTTTTTAGTAATATGAAAGAAACATAATGTTTAAATGTAAAATGGCAGTTTTGATTCAGTGATAAGTATTCATCTGACATCAAGCTATGTTGAAAATTTTATTTAATGATTTCCAATTAACGCAAGTTACGCCATATTTTGTCTGATCACAAACTATTTTCTGTCCAGCTGGATAATGTCCGAGTGGCTAGCATCAACCAGAAAGTTTCTGATCCGTACCACGCAGCAATTTTCAAGGAACACACCAGTTCCGTGATATACCAACAGGAACTGTCCAAACCTTGTTTGTTTCATATAGAAGATGGTGTGGTAAGTTGCCAATCATTTTAAACTTTAAACTATGAACAGTGATGTTAAACGGTGAAACTAGATCTTCTACAAGTAATGTAGATTATGAGCAGTGATGCTAAGTGGTAAAAATATCTCCTGTGCGAGTAGTGTAGGCTAGGTTTCAAAAACCGAAAGAATGTGCAAACTAAAAGTGATTTCTAGTAACATCATTATGTATTATACAGTTTGACGATAACTTTATCACGCAATATTTTTAAATATATTACACAGAAGAGAAAGCACTGTAATTTTTAGCTTTGTTTGAAATTCCAAAACGAGTCTACTGTAATTCAGTTACCAAACCTGAGGCATTTTTGAGGCATAGGGCACATATGAGAACTGGCAATAAAAAAGATCAGTGAAACATATACACATGCAGCTAATGTCCTTATACATAAAAAAATTATGAAAATAGTGAGTTACTATGTCTTTTCTGAGATGATTCTTTTAATTCGTTTCATGTAGATAAATGGTAAAAGCTCAATGAATCGCCACTTGGAGACACGAAATTCACAAACAAAACACCAAATTATCTATTCTGATTATGTGATAAACAAAAATACTGACGAGTTGGAAAAACAAATAAAACAACATATGTATTGAGTATATATTTTAGTTCATCATTGTCATTATAAGAGGGCACTATACATCAAACTATTTATAAACTCTCAGTAAATGAAATGTAAGCTATAATAAAATAAAATAAAAACAAAACTCGAAATAATATTATAACCCTTAAAATTTTAAAAATTTTTACAAAGGAAAATCATGTTCTTCAAAAATAATTTCGTGAAAATCGATTATTTGCCATTTTTAATTTAATAACTAATCCAGGAGAATCTTACGTTTAACAGAAACCAACTTTACGTTTATACCCAATCAAGTATTATTACCAATAACAGCTATTTGTTACACGACTGCTTATCGACATACCGTATTTTCCAGCGTTTTTTTCCCCAAAATAAATCTCAATAAGTTATCCTGTGTCTTCCAAGCTGAAGGTTACGTTGCTCACAGTCCTAAACTTAAGCCTAAAGGAAGCGTTTCGATATTAGGCAATAATCCAAGCTCATCTATAAGTCCCAGAATGAAATGTATAAGTTACTTGGCATTAAATAACAAATAAACAAGATAATCTTACATGATCACAAAATTCATTGGTGGTTCCGCAGTAGCCTAATGTAAACCAGTTGATGGTCGAATTTGTCTGTTTTCGATTAAATAATGACATTTTTACTCACCTGAAACGATCTTGTTATTAAGACAGCATTATAACTATGTATTAAAAGTAAAATTGCAGAAACACAACGCGGTAACAGCAGTCATTTCCAAAATATCGTAAGTTTGTTTTGGTTTCGTTCATACCATTCTGATCAGGCGTTATGCAACGATTTCAAACAGACCTGTTCTCGGTAGGAGTTTTCTGTCAGAGGTTAGCTGAATCATTTTTTAAAATATAGCCCGTATTATGGCTTCTACAAAATAAAAAAGGCACTCCTAGAATAGGCTTACAGTAACGTTATTACTGGTAATAATACAGATATTCCAGTGGCAAAATAAGATATACACTTTCAATCATAGATATGATAAGCGTACAGCTCACAAAAAACGAGAAGCGGGCAAGAGGATTGATGTACAGTAAGTCACTAAACAATCCATGAAACCTCTTGGTAAGATTGGTGGAAGTGATGTGGCCTTTTTCTTATGTTTATTTTCTTTTTTGCTTCAAAATTTAGCTGATCAAAATAGGGGTGCATCTTCGACGTCAGGAAATACGGTATATATAAATTACCGCATAATTAGCTATTACACTATCACATATCGCTAATTAACCTTGCAGAATACAAAGCAATTACTTGCTGCACTGATTTGTTGACAACTCTGAAGTATACAAACATAGTTACAAGTGGTGTTAAAGCACACAACAACAGTTACTTGTTACACTATCATATGTTTACAATTAACCTCAAAGTTGCTTGTAACACTAACATTTACAGAAATTTAAATACTCCTATTATATTGTACTCTAAAATATATTTCTATTGTGAAAGAGTAATAAACAATTACAATACCTTACAAGTTGGTTTAAAATTATATTTCCTTTTTACACCTATAGGTGGTGTGGATGGAAGCTGAAGAGTCGGAGCCGCAGTGGTCGGTCAACTTTAAAAAAAGTGTGATGGCAACAATGCAGCTCAACTTAGACCAGAAGAATCCAGTTGTCTCTCCCGTTAAAAACACTGTACCAGAAGTCGACAAGCACGCCAATGTCTACAATGTCTATGAGGCAAGATTTAGTTTTCCTAAACAATCTGTTATCTTCATTTACGAATGCAATCCTTACACGCTAAAATCCGGGTTTCGATACCCGTGGTGGGCAGAGCACAGATAGCCCATTGTGTAGCTTTGTGCTTAATTCAAAACAACAACAACAACAACGAATGCAATCGATGTTTCGATGTTTGTCGCAGTTGGGCGGCAACATCAAAACTATAACAGATAATTCGTTATTATCTAAATAAAAATAAGTTCTACTTTTCATAACACTGAAATACTTTAAGTTCATAAAAAGCATTGCTTAATGCTACGATAAAACAAACCTTCAGTCAAGCTCTTAAAACTGAACTGGTCAACTTTTAGTTCAAAATACAGTATTTTTCTAATAAATTGAAGTTTTAATCAGACCATAGCCATGGGTTTGTTTATAGTTAAAATCTGGTTTTTCTAATAAAGCAGATTCTAATTTAACCGCAACCTCTACACTTTTGTTTAAATCTTGTTTAAATATTAGGTATATTATAATTCTATCATAATAAAGCTCATTTAATTATATCATTAAAGTGCAATTTCAGTTGAAGCATACATGGAATATTCGAGTTTTATTGAGATCGCAATTTTATTTCAAAATATGGTTTGTTATAATGAATATGTAGTTTTACTTCAAATACAATTAGTGTACTTTTAGATTAAATGTAGGGCCCGGCACGGCCAAGCGTGTTAAGGCGTTCGGACAGTGTAGCACTTGGGCAATGGATGATGAAAGGTCCAGATACAGATTCATTCTTGTTAGCCCGTGGTTTTAAAGGGTCCACTACGCAGAAGAAGCAATTGCTTAAGTGGTTAATGGGTTCACACCAAATTCTTCGAATAGCGAACTTCATGACTCTCTTTTCCCTTCTGTACCATCCTGCAATAGAGCATGATAAAATTGTTATTATGAAGAATAAATTTGTTTCATCCATAAGTAATCAATAAGAGGTTCGTGCAAAATACTTTGTGTGATATTTTTTATCCTATTGGAAATTTAAAAAAAATAATTTCAATTTGAAAAGGTCTACGGGCCCAGCAAGGCCAACTGTGTTAAGGCGTTCGACTCGTAATCCGAGGGTTGCGGGTTCGAATCCCTGTCGCACCAAAAATGTCCGCCCTTTCAGCCGTGGGGGCGTTATAATGGGACGGTCAATCTCACTATTCGTTGGTAAAAGAGTTGCCCAAGAGTTGGCGGTGGGTGGTGATGAGTAGTTGCTTTCCCTCTAGTCTTACACTGCTAAATTAAGGACGACTAGCGCAGATAACCCCGGCGTAGCTTTGAGTGAAATTTAAAAAAAGCCCAAAAAAAACCAACAACTTAAATGAAACTTGTTCTATCTAATTAGTGGATAGTTTTAATTTGGCGATAGTTTATCACATATTATTAGCTGGTGCTTCATAGCTTAAGTCACAACTAGAAAATGTTTAATTAAAATATGATTTGTTTTAATGAGAACATAGTTTTACTTAAACCACAATTAGTACAGCTATAGTTAAAATCTAGTTTATTGCATTAAGTTGTCAGTTTTAGTTATACCGCAACGGGTATATTTCAGTTGAAATTTAGGTAGTTATAATAAGTGTTTAGTTTTACTTGAACCACAGCTAGTTAATTTCAATGAATAAACAGCTTGTTCTATTGTGAAGATAACTTTTATAAGTGGTTCGTTTGTTTAGTAGGTAGTTTAAGGGCCTGGCATGGCCAAGCGCGTAAGGCGTGCGACTCGTAATCCGAGAGTCGCGGGTTCGCGCTCAAGTCGCGCTAAACATGCTCGCCCTCCCAGCCGTGGGGGCGTATTAAGTTACGGTCAATCCCACTATTCGTCGGTAAAAGAGTAACCCAAGAGTTGGCGGTGGGTGGTGATAACTCGCTGCCTTCCCTCTGGTCTTAACACTGCTAAATTAGGGACGGCTAGCACAGATAGCCCTCAAATAGCTTTGTGTGAAATTCCAAAAACAAACAAACAAACAGGTAGTTTAAATTAAACTACAATTAGTAATTTTTTTAGATTAAAATATCTTTAGTTTTAGTTAGCTTATTCTAATTATCTAGATTTGTCATACTTACACAATCACAAAAATATATTTAAATATATAGTTTGTTTTATTAAATGAATAATTTAATTACGAGGGCTGTTCAAAAAATACGCGGACTGACGTCATAAAACCAAATGTACTTTATTTAGAAGTTACAAGTCTGGGACCCCTTCAAAGTACTCTCCTCCCCAACGCACACACTTATCCCAACGGTGTTTCCACTTGTTGAAACAGTCCTGGTACGCTTCTTTTGTAATGTCCTCTAGCTCCTTCGTCGCATTTGCCTTAATCTCGGGAATCGTCTCAAATCTTCTGACTTTCAAGGATCTTTTGAGTTTGGGGAACAAGAAAAAATCGCAAGGAACAAGGTCAGTTGAGTAGGCGGAGGTGGGGAAGAACAGTGATAGAGTGTTTGGTCAAAAACTCACGTTTTCTCAGGCACAAATTTCCCAGCAACGCGGTGCATCTTCAATTTTTTCGGTCAAAATCTCGTAACAAGATCCAGCTGATATCCCACACTCTTCAGCAAGCTCCTAGTCAGACGTCAATTTGCCCGCACCAGGGTGATGATTTTGTCGACGTGGAAGGACGTCCAGGACGCTTATCATTTTCAATGGACTGTCGACCATCCTTAAAATGTTCATGCCACTTGAAGCATGCCGAACGTTTCATATCAACATCACCGTAAGCCGTGAAATCCGCCAAACGAAAAAAATCGCACTTCACTTAAAACCGCGTAGCTAATACACAAATGAAGATATCTGCAATCGGGAAATGGCGTCGTAATCACCTGATCTGTGCGAACCTAGCGACACCAAGCGGATTCCTCTGGAACCAACTGGAGCCGCGCAATTCAAACAGTCCGCGTATTTTCGAACAGACCTCGTATACCACAGCTAGTACATTTTTCAGTAATTGATTCTGTTAGTCGAATCAGGTGATCTGTCGTTTGACGGAATTTTCGAAATCCGTTTTGTATTTCTGGTAATTTTGAATTTTCTTCCAAGTAAACTGATAGACGATTACTAATTATCCTCTCTAATACTTTGCCAATTCCACTGTTTAAACTAATTGGGCGGTAGTTGTTTGGTTTATTCGCTGGTTTTCCTTCTTTCTGGAACATTAATATTGTTGCTTCCTTCCAAGAAACGGGTATATATCCAGCTGATAGTGAGAGATTAAATAAGGCTGTTAGGTGTTCATATAATCTCTGAGTGCCTTGTTTTAGGAGGATAGCTTGAATACCATCTTCTCCAGGGGCTTTGTTTTTTGTGTTCTTAATAGCTGTTACGACTTCTGTTACAGTGATATGATTTATTAATTGTTGAGTGCTCCAGTCTTTTGCTTTTTCTTGGTGTGTAATTGTGTTGACTGGAAATACAGGTGTAAAAATGCTTCTGTTGAAACAGTGTGGCATAACGGTCTACGACATAGACTACTGGAAATGAAATTACCCCAGGAAACTATTCGCTGGCTCTCCAACTTCCTGGATAACAGAATGTGTAAAGTTAATGTAAATGGGGCCCACTCTGGGCCCTTTTCACCCGAAGCAGGAGTTCCACAGGGAGGGGTGGTTAGCCCTATTCTATTTATCATGTACGTGAGCAATATGCCTCTGTCGGACCTAAATTTAGGTTATGCATCACAGTTCGCTGACGATGTAGCAGTCTGGAAAAGTGCCCCCACTCCATCAATAGCAGCAACGAACCTGCAGCCAGTCCTAAACAGCATTGAAGAATACTGCCAGAAATACCGAATCAAAATCAATATCCCAAAAACGCAAGTTATATTATTCAGCAGACGGAACAAACTAAAAAAAGATCCACCAAAACTATATATGAATGGATCACTTTTACTGACTGCTACTTCTGCTAAATTCCTAGGTCTAACCTATGACTCAAAATTAACGTGGATACCACATATAAAAAATGTACTGACACGAATCTGGAAAAGAGCAAATTATGTACGAAGTCTTTCAGGTAAAAACCAAGGAACATCACCAGCAAACATACTTAAAATCTACAAAACGTACATTAGACCAACAATAGAATATGCATCACCTGCATGGATTAACATAACACCTACACAAATACAGAAACTTCAACGTATACAAAATTCAGTATTAACTTCTGCTTATAAAGTACCACGTAGCACTTCAACCACATTCTTGCACAAGTATGCAAACATGGACACAATATCTGAAAGACTCCTGCATAATACTCTAAAATATTTCAATAAGAATTGGCATAAAAATGAATTAATGTGTGATCTCGACAGATATCACGTACATGATGAAAATGGTCCTAAATACCTCTCCCCTTTTAATCTATATTTAAGTAATGTAACTCAAGCTGGCCACTATGCACTAGACTCTTAGTCCTTAATTACCATCTATCATATAATTATTATACTTACTCTTATCTGTGTGGGTGTGCGTGTTACTACACGGAGTAGTAGTAGCATTCTTTCTTTAAAAAAAAACAAAAAAAACAAACTTGTTTCGTCCATGCATGGTCTGAGCCCTGAAATGGGCCTGAGCATCAGTTATACTTTTACTCTGGCCCAAAGCTATAAAAAAAATGTTTTGATGCTAAGAATGTTCGGGAAGGAGGAAAGGTCAAATGTACCTGACCCTCCTAGGTATTTAACAACAATACCCAAATACCGACACATCGCAACGCAGTACATTTTTTAACGAAATGGTTCTTTTATTCGTAGAAATTTTCAAACAAAATATAGTTTATTTTAATGAGTGTTTAGTGTTAAATACACTAATTTTATCCAGCCCAATTAAAATTTAAAAAAATAGTGGTGGTAAATATCTAACTTTAATTCACGAGATACGTTATTCCAGAACTTATCATGCTCACTTTCATTTTTATAGCACTAAATATTTAAAAAAAAACAGTTTAACTCTCACTATTTAGAAATTTTGAAATTTCCTTTAATTTATGGTTTTTAAATAAAAAAAACTGTAGATTTACATGTATTGATAATTTATTTTGTCAGTGGGCCTGGCATGGCGAGCTGGGTAAGGTATTCTACTCGTTATCTGAGGGTCGCGGGTTTGAATCCACATCGCACCAAACGTGATCACCCTTTCAATCATGGGGGCGTCATAATGTTACGGTTAATCCCACTATTCGTTGGTAAAAGAGTAGCCTAAGAGTTGGCGGTGGGTGGTGGTGACTAGTTGTCTACCCTCTAGTATGACACTGCTGAATTAGGACGGCTAGCGCAGACAATCCTCGTGTAGCTTTGCTCGAAATTCAAAACAAACCAAACCATTTTGTCAGATACATTGTTGTTTCCAACTTATCACATCCCACAACAATACATGAATGAAGGTGACTACTGAAAGTTGGTTTTTATAAAAATAGCTACCATACACAAAAATATAATATTATATAAGTTTTGTACGAAATAAAAATCGCCATAATTAGTAAAAATAATAAAAAATAAAATTTGCCTGTGATGAAGAATAACATTAACCTTATGAGTTATCTCTACATTAAACGTTTATTGAACAACCGAACTTTTTTGTAACGTCTGTAGGTTGAAGGTAAAGTAATAATGTTTGAAAATTACTGCAGTGAATGCAATGAATAACTTATATACGAAAACAACAATACATCACTTGTCACTGAAACAGTAGTGGTTTGCAATATAATGTACCGAATTGTCTTCGTATAACTTTTGCTAACAATATAATTACTTGCTTGTGAAGATAGAAGTCGAAAGGTTCCTCGACAAATTTTTAACATAAAGATAATAATTCACTTAAGTTATTATTTTTTTATTACGGTATTTGCTTTTATTTATCACATAACAAACATTCACAATCAAACAGGTGTACCATTATTTGAAAAGGCTGTTTTAGCTAGTGAATAAACGTGTAATATTTCTCATTGTCACTTTACATGGATGCTATTAGTAAATTACTGTAGGTGTGCGATATGCAGCTGTAGAACGAAGATTACCGAATAGAGATGGAAAGTTAAAGAAAACAAGAAGCCTTTCTCGTGGCCCTTCAGATACATGTTATGACATTGTAATTATATTAAACAGTGTTTGGAAATAACCAATAAGCATATCAATCTGTGTAAAGTTTTCTGCTTTAGAAATGTGGATATAAAAAGGAGAAGTAAGAAAATTATAATAATAAATGTATGTGCCTAATCTATCGAAAACAAAAAAGTTTGTAATACACCTCTCAAAAATTCATACCGTTCTAATAATAGGCCGATAAATGTATAAGAAACATATACTGATGCATGATATTGTTATGTTTATAATGTGTTACCGTATTATATCATGTTTCTTAATAGGATGGTGTCGGAGGGAATTGTGAAACTAGGTACGTGATCCAATCTATTCCATCTCGTTTCTACCCCAGTTATGGCGAGGTTATGAACATCACAAAGACAAGAGATTATAAAAACTGTATATACAGGCCAGTGTATGCTCATTACAGTCATGATATCCGTGGATGCCCACACGTTTGTTCCCAGCCATGGAAAGAAACTCCCTCTACTGAATATGCAGGCCACTTTCATCAAGTCTGCAGTGGATGTCCAAAAGGCTATGAGCCGGTAAGGGTCTTAAAACTAGATAAATACCTAAAATTGTTATCAAAACAAGTTTAATTCAGTTTAGTTCTTGTTGTTGCTGTTACTGCTACTGTTGTTTTCATTTACAGATTTTTCTTAATTTGTCTTTTGCCCCTCAAAATTAGTGTAAAAATTGCACCTTAGATATTTTGTCTCCCACAACCTACCGCCGAATAAACTTTTCGTGCTAAACCACAGTCGATCAATTGAGTAGGACGAAAAGAAGTAAAAAAATTAATGAAACATTATTTTTATATAGATTATAATAGTTTAAAGTAACAGATTAATCGCCAAAGTCAATGGAGTACTGGAAAGCCATTAAGCCTAAAAGTTGTTACAAAAACAAGTTAAAAGGCACTATTTTCGATGTTGGTCTCAATATGAATTATTATTACAGTGTAATTTAACAAAAAAATCTTAATTTTAATTGTTTTGAATCCAAAATATATTGTAATTTGAACCAAATAGAATTATAGTTAAAGAAACTTGTTAATAACATAATGAATTTAAAATACAAATTTTGATAATTTGAAAATCGAATAAAGTAGAATAGAAATCTACAAACCAGGAATTACAAATAAAAAAATTGTTAATAAAGGGAATTACAACGAACAAACTGTCTGATGGTCTATTCTACTGCTTGTCGTTCAACTGCTCTCCAGTGTTAATATGAGACTTCAAAACTTTCACATTCATAAGAGAACGTATTTGTTTGTGTGTGTTTCAGAATAAAGCCAAGCTGAGCTATGTCTTTAATCCACGCAGGAAAATGAACCACCTATCTTAACATTATAAGTCTGTAGGCTAAGCGCTGTTCCAATTAAGAACTTTTATGAAAGAAAATCTTTTTTTGTGCCGAGAATATCTAGTGATCAATAAATATTATTTTTTGTGTTTTGCCATTTCTAATCACAATGAGTGTCATATAATATTTTCCTTACATAGGACACGGTGATTGTCAAATCGTATTCTCATACCAACTACAATGTTAGCCGAACACATGATGACCTACTGATTGAAAGCCTTGTACACCATGGAAAAACAGCATATTCTGCTTATCGTGATGACGTGGTAATTTTATCATAGTAAGTGTGAAATATTTTTTCTGTGGGAATTGTTTGTTTTTTTTTCTTCAATGTTAAACGTGGCTCGTAAACAACTTGTTTTTCTATTCGTATTGGCATGGTCCGGTGGGTTAAGGCGTTCGACTCGTAATTTGAAGGTCACCGGTTTGAATCACGGTTGCACCAAATATGCTCGCCCTGTCGGTGAGGCGTTATAATGTGACGGTCAATCCCATTATTACTTGGTAAAAGAGTAGCCCGAGAGTTGGCGGTGGGTGGTGATGACTAGATGCCTTTCTTCTAGTCTATCACTGCTAAATTAGGGAAAGTTAGCGCAGATAGCCCTAGAGTAGCTTTGAGTGAAATTCGAACCAAATCTATTCGTATTTTGCTCTAGATATTAATTCATATTATAACATATTTCAACAAAATGGTAATCATAATTTATTTCTTTTAATGCAAAATGTATATTTTACTTTGGACAGAACAGAATTACATTTAGACAAGATGATTTATAATATAATTAATATCATAATTTTACTTGGATTTCGTTTGCATGAATAACAAACGCTAAATGATGCTTAAATTGTCATCTATCTTATGTGAAAGCTACAGTGTGTCACGTCATGTTTTATTTTTCGAAATGGGGGAGTAATAATAGCCAAAATGCAGTTATTCAGTAGAATAGTTTGATTATTTTCTGCTTGTTACGATTTTCTTGACGGGGATGCAAGGGGATCGTGAGAAGGGGGGAAGCGTGAGACCTTATAAAGGTAGCAAGTTTTGATAAGTAGTGACACAGTGTGAGATCACCTAGCCCAAAGCCAAGTGCATAAAATCTAGTATAAATAATGTTAAAATTATTGATTCAATTTTGAACTTAAATCGTTTTTGAATTAAGTTATTTTGTGATATCACCAATGTTTTGAATAAAAACATCTTTAATCAACTAAGACTATAAATTAAGAAATTAACAAATATTTTTTTTAAGTTTTGTTCTTTATATGCTGCTCAAAAAATAAAGGAACGAGTATATATTTCAATATTTTTTTTAAATACAAACTTTATACAATAGTCATCACAATAGTTGATATATTTTTTTAAAATCAATGTTAGCGTATAGCCTGTCAAAATTGACAAGACAAGTTTTACATTCCCATCCCATACATAAATTTAGTTATGACAAATATGGTGGTAAAACTGTTAAATCATCGGAGTCGGAGTCGGTGAAAAAAATCATATGGGTAAATGTGTTTCATATTTTAATTGTATTTATCCAAATAAATAGGTGTAAACATATATAACTAAATAGTTTATTTATTTACTCATTCTGTGTGTTTGGTTATTTACTTGGTTATTTAAAATTGTGAAATGCCTTCTAGTGGGCCTGGCATGGCCGAGCGCGTTAAGGCGTGCGCTCGTAATCCGAGGGTCGCGCTAAACATGCTCGCCCTCCCAGCCGTGGGGGTGTATAATGTGACGGTCAATCCCACTTTTCATTGGTAAAAGAGTAGCCCAAGAGTTGGCGGTGGGTGATGATGACTAGCTGCCTTCCCTCTAGTCTTACACTGCTAAATTAGGGACGGCTAGCACAGATAGCCCTCGAGTAGCTTTGTGCGAAATTCCAAAACAAACAAACAAACAAGCCTTCTAGTGATGAAAACGGTTAAACAAGGAATATTGATGAAGAGCAAAACAAAAAGTAAACGTTTGAAGTCTTTAGGGATAAAACTTCGACCAATCAGAGTCATAAATTATAATAATATAAAACAACTCAGTGAATAAATTTATTTTTTCTGTCATGCAAGCTGATAAAGTATTATGATGAAAGTATTATCAGATATTTCAAACAAAACTGACTTTAAATCACTGAGAAATTTACTACAAGTATACGTTGGAAATAGTTTTACGATTTGGTAATGTTTTTTTTTTCTTATTTTCCTTGGATAATTTGTTTCTTGCAAATGTTACAAGGATTTATCTTATTATACGTGACGTAGCATGTTAAAGAATGCGGGATATTGTTT
Source organism: Carcinoscorpius rotundicauda (assembly GCA_011833715.1). NCBI lineage: Eukaryota > Metazoa > Arthropoda > Merostomata > Xiphosura > Limulidae > Carcinoscorpius > Carcinoscorpius rotundicauda. Next base: position 49,234,430 of record CM022399.1, on the reverse strand, counting down.
TGAAATCGGTCAGTATTGTTGGATTAACAGTAACAATTGCAGTATTATTTTTATTCGATCCTATACTTTTGTTGTAGGAGTTTAAACTAACTTATTTCACTGAAATTGTCATCATCTACAGCTAGTATGATATTTTCTTACAACAACAATAAAGTCTTAAATAAACGTCTGAATTCACGCATACTTTTCCTCAACAGCCAAAACCTAACGCTCTTGTCCGCCATCCCGGCCCAGACCGTATCTTATGAGCTGTCCCAGCCAGTGACGTACACCAATTTATCCTTTCACTTGCCATCGATTTCAACCTTACCTCAACTGTCTTACAGTTTTCCTTCTTCCCCTTGGATTAAAAAAGGTATTATGTTGTCTAAACATCCAGTTTATGATGATACTCTTTCTAAGACGTTATCAAAACAGAGAATGGAGCTAAATTCGTCCATGGATATCCCTTTTATGTCTGTCTTCAGTTATTCTAATCCAGAGTACTTGAAAACTACAGTGACACAGACCTTAGAGAGTATCGCTGATGGAATCTGTCAAGCTGACCTCTCCAACTCTGAGACCATCCCTTACGAAACAATCGGTCTGATTAACGCCATATCTGTTTTGTCATATGAGCATCTGAAGCCTCTGGTGGAACAGATAATCTTGTCTGCCCGAATGACGGAGAAGCAACAAGTAATGAGGTAATACCACAGTTTACCTAGGACTACATGCTATTTCCTTTAAAAAGACAACACTAAACAGAAATATTTTATTTGTAAAACATGAAATATATGTATATTCGAATGTATTTAAGAATAAGTAGTTTTTAAAAGAAATATGTGGTTAATATATATAGTACAAAAGCACGGAAAATATTTCATCTATAGATAAAGTAGTGGGAACTAAACACAATTATAATTCCTCTCTGGTTATGGTCATTTCTAATCGTTCTTTGATTTACCTTTTCTGGTAGGAAGATATTTTTGGACGCTTTGTCTGAGTGTGGTAGCAACGATGCTGCTCTTATTGTCACAGACTTGATTAAACGTGAACTACTTACAGCGAACGAAGGTCGCGAAGTTATAGAAAGTTTCCCCAAAAATCTAGTCTACCCATCTGAAGATACAATCGAGGCTATTTTTGTAAGTATAAATTCTACCTGTATGATTTCCTAGTCTATAATGAGATCATTGGTATCTGCATTAAAACATTTGATCCTACACAAGAGTATTACCTTCGTTTAAGCTAATTCATTAGAGGGAACTAAGAAAAGCAACTCGTAAATTCCAATAATTTGTACCTTTGATGTTAAATTCAAAGACAAACTATCTGCAAATATTGAATTCATGAAGCTCAGAATATTAGCTGAGACAAATGGTGTGAAGCTATTCACTAAACGTTTGGACAGCATTGTTAAACAAACTTTTTTTAAATTTAAAATACTCAATACTTCATTCCTAGTAAAACAACACAATGAAGTGAAACCACAAATTTATATTTAAATAGCAAATTCAGAACTCTTTGCTCGTGTTTTTTGTAGCAAAGCCATATCGGGCTATCTGCTTAGTCCATCGAGGGGAATCAAACCCCTGTTTTTGGGGTTGTAAATCTGTAGACTCATATCTCTTTACTGAAATGTATAATAAATATGAAAATGTATTCATTTCAGCTGAAATTCATTCGAATAGTTTTACAATTGGTTATTTGACATAAGTTCCATCCTTTGCAACTAGTTATTTGCTTTAAGTGTCATTCTTCAGACAAATCTGTTAAAGATCAATGTTGAAAGCTATTGAAACAAAAATATCCCCAGTTCCCTCAACAAAAGTGTAAAATGGCTTCCCATGTACAAGGAGTATGTAATTCAACTTATTTTTGATTTAAAGAAATTTCGTAATGTTTATACAGATTACGTTATGGACCAATCATTCCCCATATGTTTAAAAAGTACGTAGATTTGTGTTAAGGAAGGTGGCACGTTGAGGAGCTTAAATATTATTTGGCTTTAAAAAGATACATTTTTATAACGATTGTATTGTCATCTGTAAATATACACATCTATGTCTGCAATCAAAATGCTAGTAATAACAAAAATGGAAGTTGGAATTACAACAAATTGCCAGGAATCCCAGAACAGACCTCTTGATCTGCACGGTTTGTATTCGAGGGACGGCCTCTTCCGGCTTAATGGTGAAAGTTAAGAATCATAAGATTTGGAAAAAAAGAATCAGACCAGTTTAATGATTTCAAATATGTTCAATATATATCTATAAAATATAGAATATACTTCTCTAGCATATGTTCATCACAAATTGTGATTGATACCGTTAGAGCAGCTCAACCACACTTGTACGCGCGCATTTTTTGATTACATGAAACCATTACCTTACTAATCTGATAGGTAATAAGACGTTGAAATATTTTAATTTATAAAATGTAAAATAAAAGGTTTATAAAAAAAACAACTTTTAATACGTTATTTAAACAATACAAGTTCCATTTTTCTGTTCTTAAAAACAAATTTTCATTTATTAAAATTATTTTAGAAACTTTTTAAAATTTCAATATATTTTCAATCCCTCAACAGGAACTGATTCAAAGTCCCAAAGTCCAAGTTAATCGTACGCTTTTTACTTCGGCATGCATTACTTTCGGAACACTGATTCGTAAAGCGTGCGTAATTCCAAGGATGCACACCCATCAGCATCACCACTTTAGCTTTGATGAACAACATGATCCTTTACCATCTCCTATATTTAACTCCTACACAAGACGGAACAGGATCAAATCTTGGCTTTCCTCTCCTGTCTGTAATCCTGTAGAGTACATAGAGGTAATATTTTAATTTATGTACATTTCACTTTTTAAACAATATAAATAAAAAACACTTAAGCCATAAAAGACACTTTTGTATTTAATAAGCAGTTCAAAAATAACAAACTCTTGCTACTCTTTATGCACAAAATCCAAAGAATTATTCTAATTTAATTTTATTTATTTCAGGAGATAAACGTTGATATCAGGTGTAATTCTCACAACGTCTAACAGCCAGTAATATTCCTTATCTTTTTTCACTTCTTCATTTTTACTATAAACACTTTTTATTATTTTTAATCATGTATACATAATAGTAATTTGTATTTGTTTCTCTATGCAACATACATCTATACGTTAAATACTGGCAAGTTGTGACTTCCATAACAGCGAGCCAAATATCGTCTCTTGTAAAATGTCACCTTTCCATAAGCTTATTGACAGAAAAATACGTGTATTCTGTGCATTAAAAGTTAGTTATGTTTTGATACTTAACTATCATTATAACTGCTAAACTTATGTATGAATACTAACCACGTTAAGATCAATCTCTAAACTATTGTTTATACTGAAATAAAACTGTTACATATCGTAATTCAAAATGAATCATATCACACGTCACTAACTTCTTTAGCGTTTTTCATTTTAAACCTACTTGCTTCTCCCTCTTATCTTCCAGAAAATAGCACATCTTTTGGAGTCAACAAATGAATTCTATAAAAAGGTAGCTTATATACAGGCCTTGTCCCACACTAGTCATCCAGGGGCTCTCTCCTACCTAAAACCATACATCACTGGTCAGACTCCAAGTTGCATAGCTCTCCAAGATGAGGAAAATCCTGCAGCTAGTTGCAACTTTCTCCGCCAAGTGACAATATACTCTCTTCATCTCTTCATTTTCAGATATCCTGTGAAGGTAAGCAAGTATAGTTTACTTTTGGAAGAGTATTATATGTCAAACTTTGTCTTAGCTTCGAGCTATATGAAGTGATTTTGCTGAAAGATGAAATCTGAACTTTAGTTTTGTTTTTGTATCTCAATCGAACAAAGTATAGACAACTCAAAAATAGGATATCACATCCTCGCTGTGGAATTTATGTTCTGTGAAATACAAAACATTTGATATTTCGATGTAATTTAAAAGTTTAAAGTAACTTTTATAAAAGTCGTATTCTTAATCAATAAATCGAAATATTCTTAAATTATCTGAAATTAATATTTCTTGTAAATTCATTTCTCACAGGAAATGGCTGAAAGATTTAAGAGTTGGTGTAGTGGTGCATCAAATAAGACCTTAAGATTTCATTATCACGTGTCCTCACTCATTTTCTCTTCTAAGATTTCACCTGGAATATTGATATCTTAGGTGGTGTACGTACCAAATAAATATAGCTTTCTATTGTTGTAACAAATGGACAGTTTCAGTTCAAGGCAATATTTATAACCAATATCATTATTTGTACATTTGTAAACATCTCTTAACAAGTACTGATTGAGTTCTAAAGAATATTTATAAACCAGGTTAGCCAATGAAAAACATTCATAAATTGGATCAAGTACCTAAAACGATTTACAAAATAGGTTAATAACCCAAAAATATTTACAAACCAAGTTAAACATCCAAGAACATTTACGAACTTGAGTTAAAAGTACCAAAATAATACTTACGAACAGGGTCATCTATCTAAGAATGCTTATATAATGGTCAAGTATTAAACAATATAACTAAGTAAAAATTTCTAGTTGAATAAATGTAAACATTTTTTTGTAAAATAAATTGGAGAAAGAAATGTACATATAAGATAATCATTTACGTAATGCAACCTTCGGTTATTAACAAGTATGTACATTTCTTTACGGAATTTCAGGTTATCTACATTGAACTCATTCATATTTCATTTAAATTATTGATAAACATAGAAATACGACAAATGTTTCTTTTTTCGAGATATTTTGTTAGTTTTAAAAGTGGTATTTTATCTGTGGCGGGCCTCTTATCCCATATTTTTTTCTGAACAGCTCTTATCGACAATGGTGCCCATATACTTTAACCCCACTGAACCTTACGAAATCAGAATAGCTGCTTTCACAGTCTTACTTTACAACAGTCCTCCAATCCATCTATTAGAACGTATTGTCAGTGAACTGTGGAGTGAACGAAACAAGCAAGTTGCCAACTTTGTCTACACGTCATTGAAGACATTGAGTAATTCAACTCTCCCGTGTTTGCAAAGTCTGTAAGTATATTTATGTCACTTTTATTTCAAAATTTATTTTCATATTGGAGTTAATTATATACGACAGACAAAAATATATTATGAAACATTTAGGATGTAAGAACCACGTGATATAATTAAATCAGCACTAAGAATTTGGTAATTGAAGATTTTTTTTTAATATTACTGTACCAATATAAACCATCTTGTAAAAAGAGAAGAAAGGTTTTTATATAATTCCAGATGCTAATTATACATTTTCATATGAAAATGAATTTCTACGTTATTTAAAGTATATTCTGATATTTCTCATATTATATACCACAAGTCTTATTTGTCAAATTTTTTTTATGTTCTCGATCAATGTGACCCGTGATTATTAACCTGTAAATGATGTATAAAATTGGAACAAACACTGTACGAAATGTGATTTTTAAAAAGTTAGTAAACACCACCACCATATGTCGTGACTTTACGAAACATTATTTGCGAATTAGAAAACTAGTAGTGATGAACTGAGTTCGAACTAAATTTTATTTGCTACAAATATTTTAATGCTAGAAATTAAATAATACTTAGAAAACAAGTTTGTACAATTAATTAATACATATCATTTTCGTCTCTTGGAGGTTCGCATCAAATGAACGCTTGTTATGTTTGTTCTTTAATTTCCCGCAAAGCTACTCGAGGGCTATCTGCGCTAGCCGTTCCTAATTTAGCAGTGTAAGACTAGAGGGAAGGCAGCTAGTCATCACCACCCACCCCCAACTCTTGGGCTACTCTTTTACCAACAAATAGTGGGATTAACCGTCACATTATAACGCCCTCACGGCTGAATGGGAGAGCATGTTTGGTGCGAGGAGGATTCAAACCCGCGACCTTCGGAATAGGAGTCGAACGCCTTAACACACTTGGCCATGTCGGGCCCAAACGATTGCGACCTAAATAATTAGCATAACGTGTGTTTTACTTGGTTTGTTTTGAATTTTGCGCAAAACTGCACGAGGGCTATGTGCACTAGCCGTCCCTAATTTTGCAGTGTAAGACTAGAGGGAAGGCAGCTAGTCATCACCACCCACCGCCAACTCTTGGGCTACTCTTTTACCAACGAATAGTGGGATTGACGTCACATTATAACGCCCCCACGGCTGAAAGGGCGAGCATGTTTAGTGTGACGGGGACTCGAGCCTGCGACCGTAAGATTACGAATCGATTACCTTATCCACTGCCATACTGGACCATGTTTAAGTAAGTAGACTGAAGTGGTTCTATATATGTAAAAGAACGTATATGTTTTAACAGTATTAGACAGACGTGCATGAAAATTTAGGCTTACATGTCTTTAAAATAATTACTTTTGTCGCAACTCTTTTCAAAGAAAAACTTTTAAATAATTATATATAAACAAATTAATTTGGTAATTTTAGTTTTTAATTGCGTAATTACACAATTTCATATTTTAAGAACTACATTGTAAACCAATAATGTACTTATTAATATATTTTCACTTGAGTAACATATCTTTTGGCTAAAAATATTAAAAACAGTTTTACGATCACACAGAAAATATGACATTTTAAATATTCTAGACTATTTTTCTGCTATGTTTCCGTATGAAGAGAGGCAAGAAAATTAAATTATAAATTTTTGGGATTATATTTAAAAGAACTGATTGAATCTCAATTGTAATAATTAAATAACTGCAGGTCTGTTGTATATAAATGTAAGAGGAGAAATGAAATTCCACAATACATAAGACAAAAGGCTGTTTGTTTGTAGTTAACCACAAAGATAAACAATGGCCTGTCTGTGCTTTAACCATCACGGGTACGAAACTCGTTTTCTGACATTGCAAGTCTGCAGAAATACCGCTGTGAGAAATTAAAAAAAAATCAAAATGTTTGTAAATACATTTATGTCGTTTGCTGTTAAGCACAAAGTTACACAAAGGGCTACTTGTGCAAGCCCACCACGACTGCAAAATGTTGGCTTTAAGCCTTCAAACTTTCCGCTGAACTACTAAGAAGCGTGTAGATACAAGTAGAACATTTGTATTTAAATTTTTATTTACAATAAAAAGCAGAACAACACATTAACGGATTTTGATATTCTAACCTTCAGAACTGGTTAAAAACTGAGTTTTCATGTTATACCCTTTCGAGCTGATTAAAGACTTACTTTATTTTTGTAAATAGGGCTCAAGATATTCGACACGTAGTTGCTTCCATTAAACCTGTAGATCTTGGGATACAATATTCGCATTCCTATTCAACAGATTTCTACGATGGTAAGGGTTTTACAAATGACATCTCTAAGTCACGTGTTCACGTGTCATTATGGTTAACTTACACATTTTTTTGATATTTAAATATAATCTTGGAAACATTTTTTTCTGTACCATTTTCAAAGTTTATACCTTGTAGATTGTATTATGGAACTAAATATTAGTGGTGATAAAATAATTCTACGTTAACAGACTATCCTAACAAAACATCTTGGGATAACGTAAATATACTCCTTTTTATTTTTTTAAAAAGAAAAATAAGTGAATTTTGTTAACCGTAAATCAACAGCTATGTGAGAGTCATAATAATAGTCTGATATTTTTATCAAAGAGAGTAATTAGTATTATGACTCATATAACTGTTAGTGTGCAGTTTTAAGCTCCAAAGAAGTTTTAGGATTTAACGCTGGAAATATATTTTTACTTTTTGCTAGCTCCCCGCGATTACGGGTTCAAGCTTCACTATGATGTAGTCCAAAGTAATGTTTCCTGGTATCCTCGTGCTTTGTTGTTTGATATAAGTCACAACAATGGTCCTTATACAGACTTTCCCATAATGGTAAAGCTTCAACTACTTTGATAATCTAGAATATAGTTTGATTTTCTTACTGTTTCTTCTTATTGAAATGGATTAAACATACAATCTTTTTATAAGAAATTAAACATAATTTAGCAGTGTTATTTATTTGATGATGGTGAGAAACCCTACTTGTAGTAAAAATGTATTTTAAAGACAGCTGATACTGGTATTAAAACTTTAATTTAAATAAAGTATAGAATAAGCTCTCTTTGCTAACTTGAATATGGTTTAAGAAGATTGAAATATTGTTCTGTATTTTATTTTAATTAAAGTTTTATTTGTTATCCTGAGAACATTTCTATTTATCAGCCAACTCCAGTACTTGTATTAAAATTGGAGAAAACTCTACAAAGGTAAAGAGAAAAAAAAACATAAGGGTAAATCCCGGAAAGTGTAGAAAATATTTGTCTAAAATTGTCAAAATAATGAATTACTAGATAAAAATAATTACGGATTGGATAAGGACTTCTGGAGTTGTCGTTGTTGTTTTTGAATTAAGCACAAAGCTACACAATGGGCTATCTGTGCTCTGCCCATCACAAGTATCGAAACCCGAATTTTAGCGTGCAAGTCCGTAGACATACCGCTGAGCCACTGGGGGGCCTGGAGTTGTCTCATTTCGGTTTTGTCACTCCTGACATGATAAAGAGCGAATAAACATATAATTACAGATTTTATATAAACGACAACTCTTTTCACAAGTGTCTGAGCAGAGTCCCAGTACTTGAGGTCGCTTTGACTTCGTAACGTGAAACATTTCAAACTTTACTCAGATCTGCTATTATTCAAGTTTGTGATAGAAGATTACAACAAAATGCTGGTAAAAATTTCCAAATCATTATCATTATGAATTAAAAGTATGAAAAAGTAAGAAATCATTTCATACTCAAATATAAGTATTTTAATGTGAGCCTGCTGAAAATGTAAATAATTTAAATATTTACAACATCCGTTTTTTCTATACAGTTGATGGGCTATTTTCCGTGTAAGTGTACTGTAAAAAAATAAAAATAATAATTTTAAATAGTTATTGATGTTATTTTATAATCTTTTATATTGTTGCGTTTATTGAGTTTTTGTTTTACGAATCTTTAAAAACATTTCATTGTCCTAAATTCAAATAAACTGGAAATTTATAAAAAAAACAAACTTAAATATGAATAATGTTATCATACAATAATTATATATTCTAGGTAGGATTATCTGCTAAAGGTGTGGATCATGTTATAAAGGCAGCTCTCGAAAACTCTGTGATATTGTCAGAATTGTTTTCTTATCTGTGGCCAAAACACTACAGGAAGGGTACCATACATGAAACGATCGAGAAAATTAGAGAGAAGCTGGATTTGAATATCAGAGAACCTGAAGAACTAAAAGCAGTCATACTCTACACATTTTTCGGTCGGACCACATATATTCCTGTGGACGAGGAATACGTTTTGGAAGTTATGAAAACAGGTAGCGTTCATTAAACAAAATAATTCCATAAATGTCTGATTTTTCATTTCACATGAAAATGTACGATTTAATATTTATTGAAGGTTAAATTATTACTAAAATTGATGTTTTCTCGTATGAAAATTTAATATAGAAATAGTCTGTGTATTATTCACATACACACATGATTAGTCATATCGTCCTAACAACTTTGTAATATAGTATACCCCCCTTACGTTTTGCATCAGATTATATAAATTTTAAAGAAACTTTAAGTCATGGTAACCCGAGCACTTTCAGATCTTCCTCTCTAAGGGATGGATTGTAAATGAAGACATTAGTGAAGAATAAAAATGGTGGACTTTTGGAAAGTGCTCGAGAGTTGGATCTAGTTTCAAAACCATTACAACTTTTGTTTATGATCGTGTGTGCTAACTTATTCAGGACTTAGAAGTATATTTAGCGTGTTTATATATAAGTACAAGTAACTTGCGTAAGGAAATTTAGGTGAATACGGCAGTGTTTTAAATAGATTTATGTTCAATATCTGTTTATATGTACCGTGTTTCTCCGATAATAAGACCTACCCATAAAATAAGACCTAGTGTGATTTTTGAGGATAGTTTTAATACCCTTAAAATAAGCCCTAGTTAAGAGTGGCAGGAAGACAAAAGAAATAAAAAAAATATTAATTAGTTTAATAGTTAGTTAATTAGTTTGTTTAAGTATTAATCCGTTAGTTTAATTAGTTTAATAATAGATTATTTTAAATGGTTAGTTTAATCGTTTGTTATAATTTTTACTTTGTAACTTCATTTTTTTAATATATCAAAATAAGACATCCCCCGAAAATAAGCCTTAGTGTCATATTTTGGAGTTAAAATTAATATAAGCCCTGTCTTATTTTCGGAGAAACACGGTAGTTGCAGTTTATTTTATTGTTAGCAACGGTAAGACGGCTAATAAAATGACACTGAGCATTTCAAGTACAAACTTGTTCCTCATAGCTCCATGTCTTGCCCGATATGAGATCTAATTACAGCCGCGGCTATTGAGCATTTCCTCTTGTTTTAGCATAAAGTTACTCATTGGACAACTTACGTCCTGTTCACCGCATGAAATCGAATCGCGGATTCTACCGTTCTAAATCCATAGACTGCGTAGATAGACACTGGTAGAAAATGTACCGCAACTCAAGGGGGGAATGCTTGTAGAATATTTCAATTAATATTAACTGCAAAATTTTATTATTTATATAAAAAAAAAGGAAAGAAACCTTTGAAATGTACTTTTAAAGATATTTAGATTTTGAAAAACTGATCCATTTCTTGTTTACATTTCACGTTCAGCTATACATTTAATCCATTAATTCTTATAACCACATGGCTCGAGCATTGTTTCTCCAGGTATATAGTTTACTTTTCTCTCGGTATACTAGCTTCGAACCCATGGTTGCATGACACACGCATGTCATATATGACAGATTTTAATAATATCTAATTTTAAAAACATTTATTGATTTTTAAACTACTAAAACTAACCTTTTGACATATTAAAGAAGAAGAAATTTAATATTTTGCAGTCGACCAATATCTCGAAGAAATGAAGGAACAAAAAAACATTGGATTTAGTGGCTATTATACGAAGTTAATTACACAAGAAGGGATATTTGAAGTTGTTCCATCTGAAATCGGTTTTCCGTTACTCGTTTCCAACCGTCGGCCACTTATTTTATCTTTCTACGTCAAAAATGTTCGTTATGAAGTGACTTCTCAATCAAAAGATTTTCTTACCACCTGGAAGATCACAGCTCACGTCCGTTCAAGGTACTTGTTTAAATTATAATAATAATCATGTTTTTGGAAGAAGATTCATTTTCAACCTTATGAGGTTTTATCAGTAAATATTCCTTTCTTTCATTTTACAAAGTAATCTCTTTTGTTATTATTTGTTACACAAACGGTTTTTTATTCATTTAGCGTATTCTCCTCCTCTCATATTTTTGGTATTATCGTCAATCCGGCTGACCAGAAGATGCATGGGGCCACAATCTCCAGTTTGAATCATATTACTTTACCGATAGATTTTAGTCTGACAGTAAAACCACATTCAACTGTAAGTGTCTCCATCAAGCCAAACTTAGCCAAGGTCTTCTATCATAAGAGTGACGCTGGAACATTCATCAAGAAATCTACTCTTGATGTACCAGTTTCGGAGAACTTTTTGGGTGATTATATTCCTATCAGAACGCTACCCATTCCTCTGAAGGTAATTATTTTTTAAAATTATTTTTGTTCTCCAAGAGTAGACGAGATATTCATTTTGTTTTATATTTAATTTTTTGTTGTTAAACATTTCTTTTGTTTCTTATAATTTTGCAAAATCCTATAATTTTTCTTTATCATAAGTCAAGCTGTATGTGTAAAAACGGCTCATTTGGGTTGATAAAATATTTTACGTTGAGGAACGAACAACGTTTCGACCTTCTTCGGTCATCGTCATGTTCACAAAGAAAGGAAGAGGTAACTGACCTCTACCTTCCTCTACGTAAAATATTTTCTCAACCCAAACGAGCCGTTTTTACATTTATTTTTCTCTACAAGTGGGTTTTTTAAACATTTTGGATTAAGTCAAGATAGTTCCTATTATATTAAGAACTATAAGTTCTTAAGGCTATTGAGCAAAAAAAAACAAAACAGAACAAATTATATTAAGAACTATCTTCTGTTTTAATACAGTTTTTAATATTAGGCAATTATCAAGTTGACCTCCTTAATTTGTGATAACATTTAGAGGAACTGTTGCAGTTTTTGCAATTTTATATATCCCGCTGAGGAACGATCAAAATATATTGTGTTAGTTCCTGGTAGAAGGACTTTACTTCTCGTCAGTTCATAACTCGTGATTTTCAGCACAATCTGAACTGCCAAGATTCACATAATGTTTTCTAATGCGTAATCGAAGTTAAAACCACTTGATAATTGATAATTGTTATAAATCTTAAACAATTTTTGATTTTCATCTACTGCAAGAAGGAGCTTATTTAGATTTAAGAATAAAAAACGGCTAAACTCGTCTAGCAGCTATGAACCTGTGTTATAATTATATTATTCTCAGGATTGTGTTGTTTAGTTTAATATACTTTGCTCTCGATAAAATAGGGATGCTATTTCTCTGCAAGTGAAAAATTGGTTTACATTATTATTATTTATAAATACAAAGTTGCTGACAATGAGAAATCGTCAAAAGTGTTAAATTTTCGAAAAAAGTAAGGTAACACATCCATAATTAATAATGTTCTATAAAATCGTATTATTCTGTCTTCATTAAAAGAATAATCAAATATCAGGGTGACAATAAAAACGCTAGTATATTTAGAATTTCTGTACATACTTGCCCAGGGGAACACAATTTTCACTGGACGTACAGTTATTCTTTTCTTAAAATACGTTAATACATAGTGCAAGGTGTTTTAAAACCGTATTGTAAACTATCCCTGATTTAATAATTATATCTCCTCTTTTAAAATAATAAGAAAGTAGTAGTTTAAATAGAGTCGTGCGGCTGTCCTGTAACTGTGCTATCAACACGATGGATTTTACTTCAGTCAAAGACAAAATATACGTCTACTTTATTTCAAGTACCTAGAAAACGTTGAAACACTGATTCGTTAATTTAAGAAAACTTGGTCCCTAAAAGATATTCCTCTTTGTAGGTGGCCATATTGCGTACGTAAACAGTAGCGATGATTACTCAGGACATCAAAGTCCAAGTTAAGAAGCGAAACGGAGAAAATAGCTGCTTGCTAACTTGGTCAAACTACCTGTGTATAAATTAACAAAGCTCGACACATATAGGCTCATGCCGTTAATGTTAGAAACCTTGCTTTACAACTTTACACATTCCATTTTTATCCGAGCAATGATCAGTGAAATATGGCTACGAAACATATTTGGTATAAATGAGTTCACCTTTATCTTAGTGGATATGTGAACTCGGGAAATGTTATCTACGTAATACACACTGTTTCACCTAATACGAAACCCTACAACCAGAACATTATCGAAAGGTGGATCTTTCTTTATCAGGTACAAATGGGAGAGAACTCCAGGTTGACTCTGGTTAAAAGTGGTCCACATTTCGATAGATTCAGGATTTAGTGTTTAGTGGTTTTGCCTTTAACTTGTTTGTTTTTATTTAATAAAATGAATAGGCTTTAAGCTACTGTATAAAGCCACTTCGCCACCTTTTGTACCACCGATCTTTACTTCCTTGAAACTGTTCATGAAACAAGTTATACCTAAACGTTGTTCTCAAAGAAAGTTCAATAAAAAAAACTTAAGCTTAGAGAAGCGATACATTCCAAAAAGACGCTAAAACCCGTCGTGTGTATGGATTATAACAAAATTTCGTTCCTGAAGACAAAATCATGAATTATCCATTCAAGCAAATTATTTTCAAAAATCCTAGACATTAAAGTAGCAAAGTTTCAACTCTAAGCTCGCTTCAAAAGGAATACATTTCAAAATATTCGACAAAAGTTGAAAGATGTGAAAAGGGCTATTGGAAACGCAAATGTTCGGGTTCCGTCAATATCATTCAAAACAAACAGTTCTTACAGTACTTGTATTTAAGAATAATGTGAAAACATTTTGATTTAAAAATGACAAATGTCATATTTAACATCTGGACACTTATCGACACCAAATAAAACTTACAGGTGTTTTAAATGCTTCCATATATTATATATATTTTTATTCAATTATCTTCCGTATTTGCATCAATAATTCTAGGTAGATGGAATATAGGTATGAAACATATGTTGGATGTAAATATTAAATCTATTCTTTTCCAGTACGATTGGAGAATAGGCCACAAAACATTTGGGCTAGGATTCCATATACAGGGTGTATCCGAGACAATATGGTCAGACACGCCATTCTATCTGAGTCCTACCACAATACAAGAGGGTTATCTAGCTGGTTTTCTGGAACTGATCAACAATCCCGGAAAGAAATACAGAGAGTTTTCTGTCTGGATTGATCAAGACCATCACCAGCCAATCACAGAGGTAAAATATAGTTTATCACTTGTCGAGTTTCAACGTTTTTTAAAAAAGACAATGAGAAAATGAACAGGACATCTATTCATTTAAGTTTTTTTGTTATGTTTAAGAGCAATGCTGTCTTGCAAAATAATTAGTTTTTGTAGTACAGGGTTAGAATAATACCATAGGAAGTGTTGCTACGTTATTCAAAACAGAGAGTATATATATATATTTAAGAATGAAAGTAAAAAGTACGAGAACAGATTATTTTTATCAAAAATTTAATAATGTTAATCTTTCGACACGTTGGTACACAATCTTCGAATTACTTCCCTTTAATTAACATTAAAACAGTAGTTTGATACGACCGAGTTGTTGATCAGTGGTTATACTGAAATATTTCCCATTGTTTAGGTAACGTGAAGATAAACTGAGTAAGTATTAAAGTAACCGGATTATTTTGTCAGAATATGCTATTAAACCATGCTTTCTATTCTAAAGATCCTGACTAAACAAATTAATTATCACATATGGTATTTTATAAGTTAAAATTTACACACATAAAACTTCAAATAACCAACTGAGCATTGTAGCTAATACAAGTATGTTATTTCATCTTGCATTAACAGCCCTAAGTGACCTCTCTTAATGTTTTATAGACACTTTTCTAGTGCTCGTTTAAATATCAATTTAGTGATATAATAACAAAGAGTTAATGAAGAAATATATCTCTGTTTTGTAAAGATAAAAGTAGCACGGTTTAACAACCACTTTTTCTAGTATACAATTACTGCTCACTATGACTGGTTGGAATTTGAAGAAACTGAAGAGATGCGTTATGAGCACGATCCCACGTACGGATCACAAGAACCTCAACTCAGTGAAGATTACACTCAGTACTTACGAGAAATAAGCAGGAGGAGAGCCTACCAATCCATTTATGGGCCCAATTACACTATCCCCTCCTTAAGAAAAAAAATCCACGACTTATATCTTAAGACTCAGCCTTTTTGGGAATCCTACAGATCCTCTATGACTCCAGTAGAAGCAGCAGATACATCTGTTGGTTACAGTGTAAGTGTTGTGGTTGAAGGTAAAGGATCAAGTCCAGTAACATATATTGTGGATGCCATTTACTCTTACACTATTGACAACGGTATTATCTTGACCCAAGTACACTTCCAAAAGTCTGTGTCTGGACCGTACGGACCACTGCCATATGAGGTATATATTTTTACTTACGTCAATGTAAAAAGAATATGTTGGTATTTATTTGTTTTGTTGGATAAAATTAAGCGAGTCACTTTAAACATTAGCACGTTAAACGAATTTGGAGGAATGTATAGGGTGTTTGAGTTGCTCCAAGTAGCAAAGCGATGTTTCTGCGGATTTACAACACAAGAAACCGGGTTTCGATACCCGTGGTGGGCATAGCATAAATAGCCCATTTTGTAGCTTTACGCTTAACTACAAACAAAGGTGATTGGAGTTTTATCGATTTGTTATAATGTGTTTTAACCTCTCTTCAGTTTGTCAGAGATACAGCTGTAAGATGCTTTGTGATAAAAGAAGGTAATAAGTCTTATAATTATCCAAATCAAGAGTTCTTTAGTAATTTCAATTAAGTTAGATCGCTTTTACTGCAGTATTACATAACACTTATATTTTTACAACTAAATATCTTATCGTGCCAGCTAACATTTCTGTGGTTTAATAGTATCACCTGTCTGAGATTAATTTCATTCATTGTTATCTTGAAAAATATCACATTTAATAATAGATGCTTTGTGATGCATTTCCAAGTTAATCCATTTCACATTTTAAATAAAGAACGTATAGATGTATCGCAAATATACATTTTGTTTGCTGTAAACCACCGGATGGGAAGCATTTTGTTTAATACCGCATCTCTTCAGATTAGGTATAGAAACTGGACACTGGTTTTAAGGCAATTCTGCCATAGTTACTTGCATTATTTTGTGTAGGTATTTAATGTGCAGTAAAAATGTGAAACATTATAAGGGGATGAGACACACGTCATAGAACATATTGTTGTAGCTCAACAATGTTTATTGCTGATAGAATTTGAATAAAAACAACAATAGTTTTATGTGCATCAGTATACAAGAGTATATTTTGATTGTTTTTTTATCGAACTCGTTGATCGTATTTTCTTAAACTACGTTACAAACATGTTACAGATATACATTTATAAATATAAATGTAAATTATAGTTATTTTAACGAATACATTTCTAGGTGTATATAGATGGCACTACTCTCTACCCACCTTCACTGGATGAGTTCTACTTCGATCCAACTTTAGCTCTGGAACAACATATTCAATCAAAGTGGGAGATAAACTGGGGATCACAGCGTTCTTCAGAAGGACAAATCCATATCAATGTAAATATTACATTTCTTGTGTCTTTTTCTTTAAGAGAGAAAAGTGTGAAAATGGGCACTAACACTTTTACCAAAATAAAACGGGGAACAACGTTTCTACCCTCATGTTAACCAAGAGTTGGCAACAGACTCTCTTTGTTAACCTGAAGATAACCTAAGAAGGTCCAAATGTTGTTCTCCGCTTTATTTTCGTAAAGGTGTTATTACCCATACCAGCCGTCCTGAGATACATTTTTACTTCAAGTGGGTTTCTCTTCATCACGAAACAACAATTGAGTTTTTTAGTCAGTGAAATAATTTTGGTTTCTTCCTCAAAATGGTTAATAGAATGGTATTTCTTATAAGGTTTGTACTTAAATTTTTGTCCTGTTTATTACAAGTACTAGAATTAATATATTTTGCGGTATGATACTAGCATACTTGTATCACTCATGTTTATGATATATTTTCCTTATTTTCTGGCTATAACAATTATAACAAGTTTTATAACTTTCTTAACTACTCTATTATACTTGTTAAGCTAGACATCGTTTTGCCCAAATTAACAGATTTAAGAGCCAAAGAATGAGTTTAATACACTGGTGGTCGCAGATTTTAACACTGTTATCACTAAATATATCTTAGTTCAAATAATAATTACATTTCGTTTAGAACTTGGTATAAAGAAAAACATTTATGTGTGATACTCTTGTATAGAATCTTTTTTCGAAACTTTTTTTTAAATATGTAATTATACACTTTGGTATTGTAAAATGTTAATGTTACAGAGCTTCTTCAGTTAAGTTTATATAATATTTTTATTTAGTTTGTTGCTAAAAAGAGCCAAGAACAACTAAATAGCCCCGTTGACACAAGCTTCGTTTCCTTGAATGTACCCACTGTCACTGGAATCGCAGGTGTTGGCGGTCTCAGTGAACAGCGCCCTATACCGTGGTACTACAAGCAGTGCATCTCTGATACCAATGACGGAAAGAGTCAAAGTTACCCTTGTCAGCTTGCTATTGAAGACAGCAGTATGTTGAATAATATAACTATGGTTATAACCTACAGCAATGTAAGTATTTAATCTTAATTTTTTTGGATAACATTTTTACAGGCTACAACATACTATAAAGAGACACCAAAATAATTTTGTTTTATTAGTTTTAATCAAAAGATTGTGATATTTCTTTATTTTAGCTAGAACAATGCGACCATTCTTGATTTTAGAAATGCTATTTGTCAATAATAGAAGTTGATACACATTCATCTCTCATGGAACAGTCCAATGTATAATAAACCGTAGCTGGACTGTCGAAAAAGCAAACATGAGTGAATTCACAAGTTAAGCAATTTTCGAACTTTAATTGGTAAAGGTTTTGTCTAGACTAGGATTTAAGGGAAGGTAACCCGAATATTTGCTTAAAGCCCTGGTTACAAAAATAATAATTTGTTTTTCTTTTGAAACCACTATTTTACAGTTTCGAAAAGAACTTATTTGCTCTGTGACCGCGCTAGCAAAATATGCATTATTTGTTTCCAAAAGCAGGTAGCTTTCAAAGTGATAGAATATGGTATTTACAGACTGAACATTGAGAACTAATCCCACAGTGAATTAGGAGGAGAATTTGTTCTGGTCCTCTTTCTGAGAACATAACACCTAAATCCAGCTCTGAGTATATGGTAAGGCTTGACGTAACTAAAAAATGGAAACGTGTAATAAGTATTATATAATTAGTTTAATATGACCACACAAATTAAACTGAATTGAATTTAAAATTACTTTAGCTGTAGTAATGTTAGGGTCGACAAACGTGGATGATATTTACCGAAAAAAGTGGAAACTGGAATGGAGTAAACTTAAGTGCAGAACGTTTTAGATGTAGTAACTCTTTTTTTTTCCACTTCATTAGGAACAAAATGTGGTACATAGAAAAAATGTTTTAAAATGAAAATATCTGGAATTCTCAATTAAACCTCGATATTTTCTGAAACCATTCGAATACGTATTAATAGTACTTGACAAGTTTAAGTTGGATCCATTTCAAGTGATGAGCGAATTTCTTTAAATTAAATTAAATTACAATCATCTTCCAATAGATTCAACATCTGATTTTAATATTGTAATTAGACGCAAATTTAAGCGTCCAAACGTAGAATGTGAAATCAGTTCTTCACGAATTTGAGCTGTATTTATAGGTTCCTGTCACGTTGGTGAACCTTACACAAAAAGTGGATTTGTTCATAAAGAAGACTTTTTACCCATACATGGATTTTGATCCAGTTTCTGCTTACAACCCAATCAACAGGATCACTGTCAAATTAGTGGCTGTAGAACAAATACCAGGAATGCCTTT
Organism: Carcinoscorpius rotundicauda; assembly: GCA_011833715.1. Taxonomy (NCBI): domain Eukaryota; kingdom Metazoa; phylum Arthropoda; class Merostomata; order Xiphosura; family Limulidae; genus Carcinoscorpius; species Carcinoscorpius rotundicauda. Next base: position 49,215,326 of record CM022399.1, on the reverse strand, counting down.
GTTTAATCTGTACGTCCAGACGCCAACGGAAAACACGTATTATACTAAGGTATATTTACCTTATGTAGTGCCTCCTTCGACGTTAATCCCTTGGTCAGAAAATATTATGAATACCTTCATAAATGAAAACACTACATGTAAGTGTGTGTAATATTTGCTTATTTCTAATATTTTGAATGTATCGCAAGTTAAGACTTTATTTTTAAAACAAATTCACATATGTTATTAACAATTTCGTTCGTTTTTTGATTTTTCTTTTTCGCCAATTACATTGCTTTAATCTATTTATTAAAAAAATCGCATTTCCGGCTTGTAGTTTGTTATTATTGTCAACAGCCTTTCTTTATTACCATATATGACGAAATAAGGCCTAAGTGTATTAGATTAAGGATTCGAGGGTCTCGGGTTTGAGACGTGGTCTCACACAGTCAAGTTCCGCAATCTCAGTTTTGGGTGCTTCATAAGAGTAACATTCAGTCCTACTATTTAATTAAGAACAACCATACTGAGCTAGCTATTTAGAGCCTTAATGAAAGCTTTTTTGCACAATATAGATACAAGTAAGGTACCCAAAGTACTAATAAGATTAATGCATAAACCTGTTTCTATGATTTATGTTCTTTTCCAAAGGTGAAATAGAACACAGATCCCGTGGCTACCTTAAGAAACTTGTAACTAGTGTCCTCTGATGTTTGATAATATCGAGTAAATTTAAGATCAATTAATAATGAACCTGAACAGAAACAAAAACAAATTTCATAACAACGCAGAATAAGAGAAAAGAAACAACTTCATATATTGCCTGTAATTTTGATTATATCTACCAATTATAAGTGCCGAGTGGATTTCTCCAAATAAAAAGATGTTATAATTAATAGTTAACGTTTTCTTTTTGGTCACTTCAACTTTTAACTGTATTTACTGCCTCCATGTTTTCTAACAGATGGATGCAGGTTGATGGAAGATTACATCAGTACTTTTGATACGGTTGATTTTCTTTTACTGGACAACACAAACCGGTATGTCCTGTCCTACGACTGCTCTCCATATCAACGATTTGTAATTTTGTACAACCAGACAGATCCATTCACAAAAAAAAAGGTTAGGTTCATATTTAAGTTACTACATTATTGCTTCGTCATCATCTGTTTTCTTTATCTTCCCTTTAGTTTTGGTTGGTTATAAAGTAAACCTACTTAGGACTTACCAAATGCTGTAAGTTATGTATTACAAAAATATTTTATTTCTCATCAACGATAGAATTACCTGTTTTTTTCCTTTAGAAAATATTGCTGGTTCTTATTTCTTATAAACGTTTTCATATACAGAATATTGCATGATCTTACTCCTAATAAATATTTTTATTCTATAAAACTTTTTTTCCTGTATAGAATATTGGTGGTTTATCTCTTATATAAATATTTATCTCTATAGAATATTGCTTGTTCTTACTTCTTATAAACCTATTAAAATATAACATATTGTTTTGCCTAACCTCTTATAAAAGCGTATTTTTATATAGACCATTCCTTAATTTTACTACATATAAACATTTTTTATATGCAGTATTAGTTGGAGTTAATTCCTAGGAACGTCAAATATGTAGTTAGACTATCAATACATATTTCGTATATGTATACATGTATATTCTTGGTGATACTGATATAGATACATAAATAGCTTTGTATTCATACACCAGGTTCTCGAAGTAATTGTATCAGACTTACACATCGTTCTGAGTCCTCCAGACAGAAAGCAGTTCGTAACGTTTACAGTCAATGGAAAGTTGCGAGAGTTAAAGCTAGGTCAAAACGTAAAATTGGAAACTGGTTTGTCTACGGTGATCATCTATTCATATCTCCCGATCTCAGTGTCTGAGTATCCTATCATATATCTCAAAGCTGTTTATGAACGTGTAACTGTGAGATACGATGGAAAGAATGCGAAAATTGTGGTAAGAATAATGACTCAAAAAGTTCTTATAGTTAAATTTCTTTGTGGCCTTTTTACTGTAGCTTTAATTGTAATCAGTCTATAAACATGCGAAGAAACGTAGAATAAATCAATCTATTTTTTTTGCAAATATGTAAGACCTTATAAAAACAAACTTATGATATGGATTTTCCTTTGATTTTAAGATTGGCATATTACTGTGTTTCCATAGTTGTCTATCAAAGCTCTTCTGTAAAATTGTATCAGTATTCACTTAGAGTAGCAGTTGTAAGATGGATACGAACTAGAAAAGTGTAATTAAATTGAAAGGTTTTTCTTTAAACTTCATCCACTAGGTGCCATCTTCCTCTAGTGGAAGCCAGTGTGGTCTTTGTGGAGATTATAATGGAGAAAGTTACGAAGAATTTTTAGGTCCAAAGATGTGTCTTTATCAGGACAGTGAGGATTATGCCAACAGTTATGCACTAACTGATGAGTATAGTCAGCAGTTACAACAATCCCAAAAGCTGGTCATCTGTCCATCTTCAAGTCCTTACAAGTTTCCAAAAGTTCCGCCACTTCACTCCGGATTAATGACCGATGCGTGTTATTGGAACAAAACTGTTTATCATAAGCGTGGTGAAAAAGTATGTTTCACAACGGAACCTATTCCTTCCTGTAAGGAATGGTGCGTGCCCACTGGTGGTGACATAAACGAAATACGGGGTTTTCATTGTCTTCCTGACGGTAAAACAAATACTTTAGATTTGTTAACAAGGGCCAAAGTTCAAGTTATAGCAGAACTCAAAAATAAGAATATAGATTATTATAAGAAGGTCACTAGGCCTGTTCGTTGTGTTCCTTACTCTTAAACTTCACATATTACTGTAGAAGAATAAATCAAACTGTTCAATAAAAATTGCATTTTATTCAAGAGAATGATGAAATTATTGTATTTATTTAAATTATAAATTACCATGTAAATACTTCATCAAAATTATTGTATTCTTATTCAAATTTTAACATTTTAGGCAAGATGCATAAATTTTCTTTTCATTACGTATGACCAGATGATCTCCTACCTGAAAGAACTTGTGTCAAACAACTCATTGAAATGTGATTCCTGTAAGAAAATTCAAAACAGATTATTTCAACTACTTATTCACTGTTTATGCTTGGTAAGAATATCACAATTAATCAGGATCAACACTACTTTCTAAGAATATCACAAATAATTAGGATAGACACTAATTTGTAAGAATATCACCATTAATTAGCATCAGCACTGTTTTCTAAGAATATCATTATTACTTAGGATCAACACTGTTTTGTAAAAATATTACTGTTAATTAGGATCAACACTTTTCTAAAAATATCGCTATTACTTAGGATGAAAACTGCATCGTAGAAATATCACTATAAATTAAATAAATACTGCTTTGTAAGAATGTCACTATTACTTAAGATCAAAACTAATTTGTAAGAATATCACTATTAATCAGGATCAACAGAACTTTGTAAGAATATCACAGTTACTTAGGATCAACACAGCTTTGTAGAAATATCACTATTAAGTACGATAACTTTGCTTTGTAGGAATATCACTATTAATTAAGATCAACACTGCTTTCTAAGAAAATCACTATTTATTAGGATTAATTATATTCTGTAAGATTATTATTACTACACACAATGAACACAACTATGTAGGAATATCATAATTAATTATGGTCAACACTTCTTTGTAAGAATATCGCAATTAATTAGGATCAAAATCACCTTGCTGAATATTACTATTAATTTGAATCAACATTGCTTTGCATGATTATCACTAGTAATCGGAATCAACACTACTTTGTAGAAATATCACTGTTAATTAGAATATACTATGCTTTCTAAAAATATCGTTATTAATTAAGATCAACACTGCTTTCTAAGAATATCACTATTAATTAGGATTCACCCTCCTGGTGAAAAAGAATATCGTTATTAATTAGGGTCAGTACTGCTTTGTAAAAATGTCACTACTAATTAAAAACAACACTGATTTCTAGCAGAACCCCTATTAATTAGGATCTAGAGTGCTTTGTAAGAATATTACTATTTATAAGGATTAACACTGCTCTGTAGGAATACCATTATTAATAAAGATCAATACTGCTTTTTACGAATTACAATATTAATAATGATCAACACTGCTTCATAAGAATATCACAATTAATTAGAATTAACATGGCTTTCTAAGAATATCACAATTAATTAGAATTAACATGGCTTTGTAAGAATATCACTATTAATTTTAATTAGAACAGCTTTTTAGACATATCTTTATTAATTAGTACAAACCATGCTTTGTTTGAATATCAATATTAATTAGAAACGACACTTCTGTGAAAAAATATCATTATTAATTAGGATCACACTGCTTTGTTCGAATATCATCATCAATTAGGATCAACACTCTTTTATGAGAATATTGCAATTAATAAGACTCAACATTTCTTTGTAAGAATACCAGTATTAATTATTATCAACAATGCTTTGTAAGAATATTACTATTAATTAGGATCAACACTATTGTTGTAAGAATATCGTTATTAATTACGATCAACACTGCTTTGTAAGAATATTGCTATTATTTAGTATCAACACTGCTTGGTTGAAATATGACTATTAATTAGAGTCGACACTGCTTTATACGAATATCATTAATAATTAGGATCAACTTTGGTTTGTAAGAATTTTAGTATTAATCAAAATCAAAAGTGGTTTGTATGAATATCGCTATTAATTAGTGTTAACACTGCTTAGTTGGAATATCACTATTAATTAGGATCAACACTACTTTGTAAGAATATTACTATTACTTAGGACCAACATTGCTTTGTAAAAATATCGCTATTAATTAAGATGAACACAGATTGGATGAATATTATTATTAAATAAGATCAACACTGCTTTGTTTAAATATCACTTTATTTGGATGAACACTGTTTTGTAAGAATATCGTTATTAATTCATACCAACACAATTTTTTTGGAAAATCACTATTAATTACAAACAGCCCTCCAGTGGCTCAGCGGTATGTCTGCGGACTTACACGCTAAAATCCGGGTTTCGATACCCGTGGTGGGTAGAGCACAGATAGCCCATTGTGTAGCTTTGTGCTTAACTCTAAACAACAACAACAATAAATACGAACAACTTTGCTTTGTTGAAAAATCACTATTAAAAAGGATCGTCGCCGTTTTGTAAGAATATCACTATTACTTAAAACGAACACTGCTTTGTAGGAATATCATTTTTAATTAAGATCAACACTGCTTTTTTGGAATATCATATTATTTGAATCAACACTGTTTTTTGGAATATCATTATTACTTAGGATCAACACTACTGTTCAGGAATATCTCTTAATTATGATGAATAATGATTTTTATAATTATCACTAGTAATTCGGATTAATACTATTTTGTAGGAATATCACGGTTAATTAGGATCAGAACAGCTTTGTTGAAATGTCATTATGACTTAGGATCATCTCTGCTTGAAAAGAATATCGTTTTTAATTACTATCAATGTTGCTTTGTAGGTATATTGCTATTAATTACGATCTCTAAAATTTAGTCCTTCAATGGAACATCGGTAAGTTTATGGTGTTACGACACTGGACTCAGGATATTTTTGGAGAAGAAATGTTGTCACAATTTAGCATTGCAGTGGCTTAGCGATAAATCTAAATGCTTAGAACCCTATAAATTGAGTTTTGATAGTGGTGGTGTACGGAGCACAGACAGCTCATTGGTTGCGTCCTTGTGTTTAACAACACGACAACAACATAGTCAAAATAACCAAATCCAGTGAAATACAGTTCAGTTTTCCTATTTTTTTATGCAAACATTCGGTAATGTTTCACCCTTTTCGAAATTTAAATTATTACAACACTATTAAATAACGTACATTGTAATTGGTCTAGTATGATTAAATTTCTCAGTCTAAAACCTGATATCAAAACTTTACGATCTACACCTGTCAGCAAGTTCGGCTTTTTTCTCTCTCTTTTTTCTTTTTATAAATCATTCAACTGCTTTCATAAAAATGGTTAAGTAATGAATTGCTCCATGCAAAAATGTGTAAGTAAATTTAAGATTAAATGATAAAATCATATCAAGTTTTATCGAGTTTCATAATCAGTTATTTTTACAATGCTAAACCACGTTTGTGTACGTTATTTACGCAAGATAGATGCATAAATGCAAACCTACACTTTGTGAAACTGATAAAGAATTTTCGATAGTAAACCTATATTTTAGGGTTTTCAGATCCATGGGCAAAATACTTGATGAAAACTTGAAAAATATAACGATTTTTCTTTAAAAAATATTGTGTTTTTTTTCTAAACAGATAGCTTTAAATGTTTTCTAATACCTTTAAAAGCAAATGTTTAATTTTTATTTAAAAGCTAACACAGACTTGTAACTAAAGTTATGTCGTATAATATTGAAGGTATATTTATCCACAGTTTCTTTTTTAGGTGTCAGACGCGTCTATTTGATATGGGAAAACTACTATTGTAATTTCTAAAAGAAATTTATGTGATAACAAAGACAACTTTTACTGGATTGTACTCAAAATCCAGTTAATTCAGTGTAAGGCAACTTTAATTGACAATTGTAAAAGAAAATGAAAGTTTAAAAACCTAACCTTGCTTTATTGCCGTTAAGAAAGTTTATTTTTTTTCGAAGATGCTTATAGGGTTCAAAAGGCATAAATCTTTCAAATTTTATTTTATATTCAATTTTATATATCATTATAGGTGGCCTGTATACTAGAAGACAGAAAATACAAATATCTCCATCTTTACTTTTGTTTGTCTGGATCTTTTACAAAATAACTTCGAATAATTATTTTCCAAAAAAAATGTGTTGGTACGAATTAATAACAACATTCTTACAAAACAGTGTTCATCCAAATAAAGTGATATTCAAGCAAAGCAGTGTTGATCTGTAAAAAAGAAATTAAGACCTTCCATTATTCCCTGGTTAAAATGGTTAACGCCATTTTGTTTCAGTAAACAAACCTTAAACTATGTCTTATTTATAAAATCATTAAATGTCTTTTATCTTTTATCTCATTTTAACTACTCCAATAGGAAAAAAAATTAGACATTGTAAAAAATTGGAAAATTGCTGGACTGAATTATTACACGAGATTTGAAAAGAGCTAATGTGGTAGATGAAACACTAAGCTAAAACACTGAAAAAAATTAAAGATAGCTGCTCCTCTGGAGGTAGCCACTGGACTGAAACATTTTCTTTAACACAAAAAATTAGAAATTATAAAGACTTACTTAAAAACAAGAGTTACAAAAGCCTAATTTAAAACATACTGTTTGTGCAAACAGAATAGCAATATATTCATTGGATTTTAGTGCAAGTGTCGATAGCCACTGTTCAGTTATTTACATTATATAGTTGGATAACATCACATATATAATCGAAACTTAGTATTCTAAAACTGTGTAATGAAAATATAGATTTACGTGGACCTACTTTAAAATTAGGTTCTGAGGTTATACAATTTCAGTTTTGGTTTGTTTTGAATTTCGCGCAAAGCTACACGACGAATATCTGCTCTAGCTGTTACTAATTTAGCAATGTAAGACCAGAGGAAAAGTAGCTAGTCATTACCACCCACCACCAATTCTTGGGCTAATCTTTTACTAACGCATATTGGAATTAACCAAAACGTTATAATGCCCCCATGGCTGAAAGGGCGAGCATGTTTGGTGTGACAGGGATCTGAACCCGCGACCCTCAGATTATGAGTGAAATGCCTTAACCACCTATCCATGCCAGGTCACATTTAGGAAAATTAAATTTATTTATTTATTAGTCTAGTTGTTTTTGTTCAAAATTGTTTCTCACATGCGAAATTAATAGCACATAACCAGGTAACAAGTGTTTAAAATAAACTCTGTCGTAACTCTTTCTTTAATTTAGAACTTCGTAGTAGCTTATTCGTAAATGACTTATGTTCATCAATAAGATGATCCGCAAAAAAAGGATATTTGAGTACCTGTAGACATTAGTATAAAAAGGCTATAAATTAGAGAAACTGGCAGACTATGAGGTAAACAATTTCAAAGTGGACAGTGAATTAAATTTTGGATTTCAAATGCATGATAGAATTTGTATAGTTTCTAAATGAAAATAAAAGTGTTGCGGTAATATGAAGTGAATTACATTGGAGGAATGCCGATTAGGTTTTGTTGACAGTTATTTATTTATTATATTTGATTGTTTACATACTAGAACACTTGTTATACTGTAAATATTACATTGCACATGGGTCCATTTATGCTTTTCAAGTGAGGATTTGTCCAAACAAAAGATATCAATCCAAAAGCATGGCTTTGTTTAAGCAGTTGCAATTTAAGGGCTCTTTTTCAAAAAGGGAAGCTATGATTACTCATATTACTTCTAACGATAGGAGTGTTTCTTACTTGTAATACTTTTCATAATTCTGTTATATTCATTAGGCAGATGAAATACTTTATAAAATACGTATCACTTTCATACTTAAACACTTGTTCTTCTTTACTTTATGATTGAGTGTGTTTCTTGTGCATACTGTGCATGAATAGATACAGTTGTTTTACTTACTGTTAAACTCAGTGACATAAAATCCATTCTTTTTTTCCACATATAAAGTATATTGAAGAATACAGCTTATTTGTGTAGATATGGTAAGTTATATTTGTAAACAACTGTACTCTTAAACAACAAATGTACGAGTTCCAGATAGAACACAGGAAGTCATCTTTTTTTACAGTACTCCAGAAAGTTCCATAATAATTAATAACAAAACAAAAAACTATAAACCAAGTGAAATGATATGAAAAAGATATATGAAATGACATCCTACCTTGCCGTAATTGGGTCATGATGTTACTGACGTAAATCTGAATATATCAACTGACAAAATGCACATGGTAACACACTTCCTCATGTTAATGTCGTAATCCTATTATAACTTCTATCAACACGCCTCCTTGTTTATCAGTTTGAATGAAGATATATTTATTAAGTCAATGTCCTCGGCGAGTCTTTACATTTCCGCAATCTTGTCGAAATTCGGTCAAGATCAGCCTTGTTTTCCTCCACACAGGAATTGTTGTTAAAGTGCATTAAAAACTGTACTGACATAGTGTTACGGTGCTGGTTTCTAGCTGTATAAAGCACGTAGTTGAAAAACAACAATCCTGTCCTCAAACAACAAATAGCCATAGAAATACACTTATATGTACTTCACACAACTAACAGTTACCAGATGTGAATTGGCCTCTCAAGTTTTACTGGAAAAATCTAGGGGCGGCCCGTAAGTTAAGTTTGTCATAAAAATAACAAAACTACATACTCTTCCAAGGAGGTTTATGGGGATTTTGTATGTTGTTAGGTCAGTCTCTGCATGTCAGTTACTATAAATATTTGCACTGGAAAGAAGACAAAATTGTAAGGTTCAAGAACTAAAAACTGTAAGATAATTTCTGACACTGACTTAAACCATTCTAAAACATGACTCCTTAATAACTGTTACGGCCCGGCATGACCAGGTGGCTTAAACCATTCTAAAACATGACTCCTTAATAACTGTTACGGCCCGGCATGGCCAGGTGGCTAAGCCATTCGACTCGTAATCCGAGAGCCGCGGGTTCGAATCCCTGTCCATCAAACATGCTCGCCCTTTCAGTCGTGGGGCCGTTAAAATGTGACGGTCAATCCCACTATTCGTTAGTAAAAGAGTAGCCCAAGAGCTGGCAGTGGGTGGTGATGACTAGCTGCCTTCCATCTAATCTTACATTGCTAAATGAGAGACAACTAACGCAAATAGCCCTCGTGTAGCTTTTCATGAAATTCAAAAACAAACAAATAAATCTTATTAGGTTTAAACAGAGTTAAGTTGATGATTAATGGTAATGTTATATATGTTTTCTAATTGGTTTGTTTGAATATAATTAAACACCAATGGTATGAAGTTGATACAAATAATCGAAACCGATGTTTTAGTTATACATCTGTGAAACATAATTATCCGTGTATTAGTTAGTGCCACACACGATTACTTGTACTATAACCAATATGTATAGTAATAAGCTTATGATTGACTCTTGAGGGACACCGGCTTGTAGTTGGAAAGATTTGAAAACGACCTTATCGATTTTAGCTTTAGCACTACAGTTAAGAAAGAAATTACTTCCAAATCTATCGTATCAGACTTTGTAGAATGCTTAGTTCCGTTAATTTTAATAGCTGACCATTATACCATACAAAAACGAATGCTTTCCTGACGTCTCGGAATGCTGCTATAGTTGAATGATTGCAGTTTAAACCCTGATATACAATTTTGATCAATCGGACAAGAGATCAGCAGCTTATAAATGTTTTTTTTCCCAAATGTGTTCTGAATGTTAGTTATAGAGTATGCTACTCTTAACATTGTATAGAAATATTGTGGATAATATTCTATTTTAGAAATTTCTGAAACTATGTAGTAGGCTTATGAAGAAATAATTGTTAGGGTCACATGTTTCGCTTTTAATTTTTTGTATCATTCTAATTATTGCTGTTTTCCAGTATGATTATTGGCATCCTGATTAGAATTTGAGTCTCAATAAGAGAGTGAGGTAAGATAGTTAAGATTTTTGTTATGTTTATGAAAGGTTTTCTATGAAATACAGACATTCAGAACAAGTAAGTACTACCGAATGAACCAATACCTGATATTCATTTCATGAATTTCCAAGTAAATAAATATATTGTAAATCTCAAAAAGAAGAAATTATCAATAAATAGTAGTTATGCTTAATTTACACTTATTAATGCTTGTAGGTGTTTTCATAGGTGCTAAATGATGATATCACTTGTTATTGCTTGCAGGTGCTAAATGATGGTATCACTTGTTATTGCTTGCAGGTGCTAAATGATGGTATCACTTGTTATTGCTTGCAGGTGCTAAATGATGGTATCACTTGCTATTGCTTGCAGGTGCTAAATGATGGTATCACTTGTTATTGCTTGCAGGTGCTAAATGGTGGTATCACTTGCTATTGCTTGCAGGTGCTAAGTGGTGGTAATATAAAACATGATGTTAAAGTTTAAACCGTATTTCCTTTACAGTCTTTTACAAATAAAGTCTTACGAACTGCAGCGTTTGTTCATGGCTGTGCCCTTGTGCCCTTCTAAGAAGACTTGGTGGACACAAAATTTCGTCCATTGGGTCCACCAAGCACTAGAAGTGCTTGTTTCTCTGCCTAAGAATACACGCTTCGAAGACTTTACTAAATTTTCAAAAATTAAAACAAAAATTGCAAGGTAAACAATTACTTTATGATAATTATCGTTTTTATTGTTCAACCATTGGAAAATCTGTTTGTTTGTTTGTTTTGGAATTTCGCACAAAGCTACTCAGGGCTATCTGTGCTAGCCGTCCCTAATTTTGCAGTGTAAGACTAGAGGGAAGGCAGCTAGTCATCAACACCCACCGCCAACTCTTGGGCTACTCTTTTACCAACGAATAGTGGAATTAACCGTTACATTATACACCCCCACGGCTGGGAGGGCGAGCATGTTTAGCGCGACGTGGGCGCGAACCCGCGACCCTCGGATTACGAGTCGCACGCCTTACGCGCTTGGCCATGCCAGGCCTGGAAAATCTGTAAATAGTTCATTAGCATGTAAGTTTCAAAGCTATTGTAATAGAAGGTGTGTTAGTTATTTTTAGAAGGCGGTATTAATTTCTTCACTAAGTTTTATTTTAACTGTTTTTACTCATTTAAATAATTTATATAGTCAGAGGTAAATTTCGAACAGCTCTTTAAAAGAAAACTATTTTGTCACCAACCCTACACTAATTTCCTCTTTGTGAATTACGTCTTTCTTTAACTACATTATCCATTTTCACCAATCCAAATCAACCTATCCTTTCTGTAGATTCGTAAAAATCTCTGCTTGATTCATTCTATATTTTGCTGAAATAGTGAAGTTGTTTCACAGAAGACAATATGCAAATCAAACTACAAAACGCAGAACTTAAAACAAACAGAAGACATTTTTAGAGCGTCAAAATTGTGATTGCAATACTGTGCTAATTTCTGAAGTCTATTTTTTTGTTTTGCTAAACATCCATACCATCTAATATTTATGAACTGTTTCGTGGACTATATAACAATCTTTATATGATGGTACTGCCAGAATTTTTCGCGTAGCAGTGAGTTAATGTTTCGTAAAATATAATAAAAAAGATGTTTCTGATATATATAATTATATGAACTGTAAGCACGTGTGTATTATATATTTATGTGTACAGTAATATTCATTATTTCCAGAAGCTCTAATGTAGTAATAACTACAGGTGGCAGAATAATAATAAAACAATCCATAGAGTTTGATGTAAAGTCCTTTATCCGTCACTTATAATGTAAAGGGCTTTAGGTGTTTAAAAAACATGTGATTGTACCGTCATGATTAATTATTCATTATTTTTCAGCAGTCTAGCGGGCAGTTTATCTGTGAATTTTCTTACTCACTTTTGTTTTGGCGAATAATATAAAAATCAACAAATAAGTAAAGAAAATTTCCACATTTTAAGATGCTATAGGTTCTATATTCATGTATTCAGTTGAGATTGTTGTAACAGATTAGTTTAGCTGTAGTTTCATGTGAGACGTACTTGAAAGTAAGCTTAACTTTGATGTTCTACCAATAACAACTAATTTATTGAGAATAATGTTCCTCCGGATCACAGAAACGTTTACAGATATAAAACGGTAAAATCTGTGGTTCGATATCCCGCGATTGACAGATCTCGAGTATGTAGCTTTGAAACTAGCAAAGAAAAAAATGTTATTAAGTTACTTACTTCGATCATAAGATCCTATAGTGCTTTTCTGTTTTATGCAAGTTCATACAAGAAGTTAGAGTGGAAAAAAATAAGCAAATTATAGAAGTCTAACGAAAACTTCTAAAGTTATAGTTTTTTGAAAACTGGATACAAACTTTAAAATCTGGATGTATTCGTAATCAGACTAAGAAAGACAGTATTGTACCTCCTGCAAATTATAATTTGCGAATGAAGTTTCTGTTATACAAATACGTTTGTTTTGTTAGTTTTTGGAATTTCGCGCAAAACTACACGAGACCTATCTGCGCTAGCTGTTCCTAATTTAGCAGTGTAAGGCTAGAGGGAAGGCAGCTAGTCATCACCACACACCGCCAACTCTGAGGCTATTCTTTTACCAACGAATAGTGGGATTGACCGTCACATTATAACGCCCCCACGGCTGAAAGGAAGACCATGCTTGGTGTGACGGGGATTCGAACCCGCGACGCTCAAATTACGAGTCGAACACCTTAACTATCTGGCCATGCCAGGCCGTAATAGTTATTAATGAGTCATGCTGGGCCTCTATACAAGTACGAAGAAAATATATTGCAGACGATGGAACACATTATAACATAAAAGTACTTTTAATTTTATTTTAAAAAAATAAATTTTACAAGAGCAATTGTTAATATTAGTAACATTTAAGTATAAAGTTATTTTAACTCTTGGGTTTCATTGCAAAAAATTAGCATGTACAGTTCCTTATCGGCGATGTTAATCTCTGTAAGTTTCATTCTGAGAAGAACAGTGTGTACTTGTCATCACATAAGCTACACTTCTAATCCTCTTGCCGTTTAATAAAGAACTTAAATCAAATTCATGCTTTCAGTATTAACATGTTGTTCTTTAAAGAAGTGAAATATCTGGTAGTATAACATTTGGTCAAGTGCGTGATATCTGGTAGTATAACATTTGGTCAAGTGCGCAATATCTGGTAGTATAACGTTTGGTTAAGTGCGTGATATCTGGTAATATAACGTTTGGTTAAGTGCGTGATATCTGGTAATATAACGTTTGGTTAAGTGCAAGAATAATAATCATTTTAGTTCCACTTACGTATTGTTCGTTAAGAAATGTTAAGTGTTTCTTTAGGTACTCGATCATAAAGTCACCTAAAAAACCTGCGTTAGGAAATATAGGGGTATACCTAACTGACATGAATGAGTCCATGCTCTTTAGATTAAGATTCATTTACGGTCTTAGAAAAATACATATGTTCAAAAAATGACTCTAGACAAAAATATAAAACCCTATAACTCGATCATTTTCGGAAAATGGTTCTTTTTCTAAGGAGAAATAATGCTTAATTAATACGTGAAGTTTATTAATTTGTTGTTATATAATAAAAAAAAGATTGAACAGTTATAAAAATGAGGTTGTCCGTCATCTAGAAGTTACGATATTCCTTGCACATACACAACTGGTTGGATCATTTCCACGGTTCTCCTTATCCGTTGAACAACAGATAACAGCAACGGTTACTTTTGCTACACGTGTAACATGAGATATCGTTGCGCCGCTAAATCCTTGTGTTCTGGATACTTGATGAGACCTCCAATCTAAATAAAAATAGTTTTGCTTTGTTGTGGTCAGTAGTTCATGACCTGTCCCAAAATTACTATAATCCTGAGAAAAACTCTCTATACGTAAATAATCTGAATTACTTTTAGTGATTGCTCAATATCTTGTACTTAACACTTACAAAAAGGTCGTTTGTTCTTTGTTTTTTTAATTTTGCGCAAAGCTACTCGAGGGCTATCTGCGCTAGCCGTCCCTAGTCATCACCATCCACCGCCAACTCTTGGGCTACTCTTTTATCAACGAATAGTGGGGTTGATCGTAACATTATAACACCCCCATGTCTGAAAAGGCGAGCATGATTGGTGCGACGTGGATGCAAATCTGCGACCCTCGGATCATGAGTCGCACACCTTAATCTACCTGGCCATACCGAGCCAAAAAATATCGTATTTGATGGCATGCATGTTAACTTAGAATAATCTGTTTACGTGAAGTCCAATACATTACTCGGTACTATTTGTTCTCTTCCCTTTGATAATGCCCCCCATGGCATAGCGGTAAGTCTGAAGAATTATAATACAACGGACCGGATTTAGATACTTGTAGTAGGCCCAACAGAAATAGCCTATTGTGTAGTTTTTGCTTAGTAACAAACAAACAAAGGAACGCTTTAAAATATCCACAATGAAGGCAGAACAGTGGTAGTTTCCATAGTTTTATGTTCATAGTTTCGTAAGTCGTTTAGCTTGATGTAAATTTATGTAAAAGATGAAGAGTGAACAGAAACTATGTTCATATTCCTCAATCTTAGTTGTCAAATCTTGAACAATAAACTGAAACGAAAACCTATTTCTGGGATATTTTGCCCTCCCAGTGACACAGTGGCATGTCTGCAGACTTAAAACACTAGAATCTAGGTTTCGATACTCTTAGTAGGCAGAGCACAAATGCTCATTATGTTGCTTTTGGCATAACTTCAGAACAAATAAACAAATGTTCTGGAGTATCTTATGAAAAATAATAAGAATATGATGTATTTTAAGACTTCGCTAATGCAACAAAAAGAACTTTCTATAAAATTAAACTAGATGTGGTATATTAAAATAGATGTGTTATGTTAAACTAGATGTGATAAATTGAAATAGATGTAGTATATTAAGATAGATGTGGTGTGTTAGCGAAAACACAAACAAAGCGAAACTTTGCAAAATTGGTTATGCTTGAAGACAGCTTTATTGAGCACTCAGACATAGTTATATATTACCAACCTAAATTACTAGTAAAATAATAGTAGTAGTAGCTGTGCAGAAGAACAGCTGTTGTGTAGGTTATGTTGCCACAGAAGGGAGAGAATTTTATGGATTATTCTTATGCATAACGCTATGAAGTACCGCTACTC
Source organism: Carcinoscorpius rotundicauda (assembly GCA_011833715.1). Taxonomy (NCBI): domain Eukaryota; kingdom Metazoa; phylum Arthropoda; class Merostomata; order Xiphosura; family Limulidae; genus Carcinoscorpius; species Carcinoscorpius rotundicauda. The sequence goes on along the minus strand of CM022399.1, from coordinate 49,199,530 downwards.
TATCTGAATAAATTGCAAGGCGCGTCCCTTCGCCAAGTATACGACACAACTTATTTCATTTGTTGCTTTAAAAAGCTCGACAGGTTGATGGCGAATATAAAACTGTGATACAACATTTTTATTTTTAAAGGTCCTTATGTAAGCTTTACTAAGCTTAAACATATAAAAAAATTCAAGGTGCAGCTCAACATAATGATTACAGTTAAAATAGAACTTTATTTAATATCGCAAATAATTAATTAACGTTCAATTGACAAAATGTAATTTTAATAAACTACAATGTCTCTGTCTTTATCTGTCAGTAATTATCTGTCTTCAGTCTTCTGTTTGTTTTAATTTTAAGCATAAGATAATGAACAGTAACCAACTTAAAAAGATAAAAGTGACATATCGGTATAAGAAATTTAGCCAAACATCTTGAAATCACAGAACAAAACAGATAAAAATCTAAACTACTGGTTACAAATAATAAGCAATTCGGATTTTCTAATATAACTTCAGCGTCAAAACAATATCTGTGTGAAAATACAACTAATAATATCAAAAGGCATTGAAACTTCCTTAGATACACCAAAGGACAAAGTTAAACCGTTGTTTTTATTTCGATTTCTCTACGTTCAATGGTTTTAATTTTCTTTTTAATTTATTTTCATGTTTGTTTTTCAATACAATATTAAGATTATAAATTTCAATTGACAACACTAATATTTAACAGAAAACAGTAAAGGGAAAGAAGATTGGAAAGAAAAAGAACTGATAAATCGGAGCATGACAGGATGTTTTATAATCAAACAACTTTATATTCCTTCATGAAAGAATGAATTACAAGTTTTCTGTCTGAGCTAGCAAGTCTGGTAACTAATAATTTAACGACCGATAACAAAATTACCAAAGAATGATAAAACTCCTGTAGACATCTATAATACCGAAACATTATTTTAATTATCGACTGTCTGAGTTTATTAGTTTTTTGGTTTTTGATATTCTGAGAAAAGTCAAAAAAGAAATAAACGGTGGTTATCCGAAACTGAGTTGTAAAAAATGAAAAGTTGAAAATGGTTTATTTACTAATTCCGCATTTATACTTCTCGGTATTAAAACTGTCCGAATGACCAAATGAGTTGGGCGCTGGACTCACAGTCTGAGTGTCGTGGGTTCGAATCTCCGTCACACCAAACATGCTCGCCCTTTCAGCCGTGGGAGCATTACAATGTGACGGCCAGTCCTACTATTTGTTGGTAAAAGAGTAGCCCAAGAGTTGGCAGTGGGTGATGATGACTAGCTGCCTTCACCTTAGTTTTACATAACTGAGTTAGAGACTGCTAGCGCAGATAGCTCTAGTGTAGCTTTGCGGGAAATTCAAAAGCAAACAAACAAACGGTATTAAAACAGTTTTCAATATACAAAGTCAACAAGTCATATGAAAACTACAGTAGATATAAAGTTGCAGTGGTACACAGTATGTAAGAAATACATTTAAACTTATTTTTGTAGCCAATGTTATACTACTAGAAAAAACTACCCCTTTTTTAGGAATGATATATAACAACCCTTTTTAACGTAAAAAAACTCATACAATAAAATTATAAATATGTGTTCAGATCGGTTATTTAAAATTTTTAGGAGACGGATATTCCTTACGCTTAACGGCATTGAAGAAGAAAGAATTGTGGAATAGCTTCAGAACCAAGGACTATCCAGAAAGAGACCTGCAACATGTAACAGTACAACAACCACGGTAAGCAAAGTGTAATAGGATGAGAATCCACAAACATAGATATCTGTCGCAAAAGCCGTACGCATGTCTCAGGAAACAGTACGCAAAATAATTAAGAAATATCTTCATCTAAAAAAAGCAACAGCATATCACTAGTTTACAGAAGTCGCTTTCACAAAATATAAGTCCAACACTCGTAGACCTCAAGCAGATAGATAATTATATATATAATGAAACAGGTATACTTATCGACTAAAAATTAAAAACCTGTGGATTTTTGTTCTATAAGACTGTTGAAATGGAAAACCGTCGTACTCGTACACCAAGTGGATTATTGAGAGCCTGCAATGAAGGGTGGTATGCTTTTGGGATAACAGCCTTACGTCGGAGCAAGAGAAACTATGCTGTAGAGCTATTATCAAGATTCAAAGTTGTCAGATAGAACGTGACCGGACGTGGCAACATGATGAGATTCCAAAATTGTTCTAATTTTTTGTTTTGTTTTTGGAATTTTGCATAAAGCTACTCGAGGGCTATCTGTGCTAGCCGTCCCAAATTTAGCAGTGTAAGACTAGAGGGAAGGCAGCTAGTCATCACCACCCACCGCCAACTCTTGGGCTACTCTTTTACCAACGAATAGTGAGATTGACATCATAACTCCCCCACAGCTGAAAGGGCGAGCATGTTTGACGCGACCGGGATGCGAACCCGCGACCCTCGGATTACGAGTCGCACGCCTTAACACGCTTGGCCATGTCGGGCTAAATTATTCTAATATAACGAGCTCAACCTTTTTATTAGCAACATATTTTTAAAGACAAAAGGATTTTTTAAAAGTAGCTTATATCAATAATATTGGTTATAGAAGAATGTTTTACTTCTATCTCACAGATACTATCGACTCATTCGATATTGTACATTAATTAAATTAAATTAAATCATATTAATTAACACGTTAATGAAAAGTGTAATTTTGTTTATACTAAAATGAGAAATATCTTTGTATAACGCCGTATGTCTGTGGACTTACAACGCTAGAATCTGGGTTTTGATACCGTGATAGGCAGAGTACAGATAACCCATTGTGTTGATTTGTGCTTAACATCAAACAAACAAATGCTCTATATGACACAGTAAAGAGGTGGTTAATGGGACGTAGCTGAGACAACAGACAGGATATACTATTATATTTGACATCTTAAATTTGAACATTGTAAAAAATTTACAGCAATTACGGAATATTTAAAAGAAGGGTAAGAAGTTAAGAATCGATTACTTTTATGAAAGCTCGGTGTTTAAACTCAAGAATGGTTTCTATAGTTTGGGGAAACTTATTCAGCATGAAGAAAATCGGTATTGAAAATAACTAATATCACAGATACGCATGTTACAAAAAAGAAGAAAATTACGATTGATTGACCAATATCGAAACACTTTGACTGAAAGCTCTAACGATCTTTGAACTATGCATGTGAATTTTGAGAGTTCAGACTTTTCACAGACGTAATTTTGCAAAATTACAGACTTTAAGATTTTTTTTTATATGCAAAAACGGCTGTTCTGGGCCCAGAAAACACTTCAAATAGAAGAGCGAACAACGTTTCGACCTTCTTCGGTCATCGTCAGGTTCTTTGTTCATGTTGTTCGCTCTTCTATTTGAAGTGTTTTCTGGGCCCAGAACAGCCGTTTTTGCATATAAAAGTTCTCAACAAGTGGGTTTCTCGACATCACTGAGACTTTAAGATTGCCAGAAAAAGAAAACAAAGAGAAACTTAAATCTGTAGTTTCAAATAATGAGTATTAATGTGTTAAGAACTTGAGCGAAGGAAAGAAAGATTTAAAATCCATAAACATAAACATGCGTATCATAGCATTATGAGAAACTAAATGTCAAAGTTAAGAAAAGTAGAACAACTATGATCTGGTTAGTAAATATTTTTGTTTTCAAAAGTGATCACCAGGAGCTCAGTGATATCTTTGCAAACTTACTGTACAACATTATAAACCGAGGTTACGACGCTCATAGTGGGCACAGCACAGATATCCCATTGTGTAGCTCTGTGCTTAATTACAAACAAACAAAAAATAACTTTTCGAAAATAAAAACCTAGATCATCACTAGGTAACACAACAATATAACTTACCTTAGAGGTTGTATCGTCACTAAGTAACACGACAACATAACTTTATTTTGAGGTTACACTAGACGCGTTCGATAAAGCAAAGACTACCTTCTCATTAGTTTACATGTATAAAGCAGTGAGAGCTTTAAACAAGACACACAAACAAAATGATTGGCTAAAAAAAACAGATTTTCAGTTATAAACCGTGAAATGTATAGATTTTCTTGCATTTACCTCCATTCGTTAACATACGTTAATTATATATTCACACAACACATAGACATTTGAATATTTATATTTATCTTCATACAAATGGAAATTCAGGAAATGCCAATCTACTTATTATGTGAATGCAATTTAACATATGGAGTTCGTGTCATTCGAAAGCTATGAAGTAAATGTTAGTGTTGCAGATTTATATCTCCGAGTTTAAATAAAAAATGTATGTGTGATGTTAAACTGAACCTTTAACCGAGGTCCTCGTATGCTAAGCATGATTTATCAAAATGTTTTTGCATAAGCAGTTGTTTTACTGTATGTGTGTGTGTTATAGATTTCAATAGGTACTTATTTTAGAAATAGAAGCACAATTTCCTATTCATTGTTACAACTGAGTTTTTATTTCACCCGTCCAGCTTCATACAGATATTCGAGTTTTGCTTGCCACGAGACTATTCCCTCAGAAACACCGAATAACTTCTTACTTTGTTCACAACACATATTCGTGTGTATAAATCATAAAATGTAAAAATATACATTTGTTTATCTCAGTTAATTTATGTTGTTCCTGGTTGTAGTTATTATATTAGTTTATAAAATCAGTTTTTATAATATCCCAGTAAAATATTGTGTGAAAATTGGTAAATTATAAGTTTTCTACATTTTAATTCAAAATAAATTGCATTTACCATAAAATCCAAAAGTTCCACCGTAAGTTTTTGAAATAAAATTTTCTATTCAAAAGTTTATTCATTGGTGTCCTAGCATATCTTCTGTGGAAGTTTTGTACTTGAAAATTGGAAATTTATAACTTTAAAATTAAAATATCCTGTTTTATTGTAAACCTTCAAGAAAGATGTTTCATCACTAACTCTAGTGTTTCAATAGAAATAGTATGATTCATTTGTTTAATGAATATGCTTAGCTATGTCAAGAATGTTTGATACGGTCTGATTCTGCTGTGTTGTTGTTGTATTTGCAAGCCCTGGTTATCTGAAAAGTTTTATAGAGTCCTTGTTAAGAAGTTATGTGGTTTATCGATATCCAGGTTGAAAAAAAAAATGACACAATGGGTTGAAGTCATCACACATCACAATGCACTGTATCTGTTCAAAGATGCCTGAGTGGAATCGTACAAAAAACTCTATGTAACACAAATTTTTGTTCCTAGATAGTATGTGTTATTTCTTAATTGTTTAAGTTGTAAAAGAACGGAAAATGGCCATTATTCTCTTAAACTTTGCTTTTGTGACCTGGATAACGAAATTTAGAAATTAACCTATTTTATATGTAAAAACGGGCAAACTTGCATATTTTCATTTAAATAAGGTCTGAATAAAACAACATATGAATTAAGATTTACGTGTATTTATACTAAAGTTATACAAAAACATTTAAAAGTGAACAGTTTTTCGAGATTTGCGACTGCAATGTAAATCGCTTTCATGTATCAGCCCCCAAATATAGTCTCGGCATTGAACTTTTTTAGACCAAGATCTCTGATTAAGTCATTGAGGACCACCCTGTATTTGTACCCTTATTGCTACGTAGAATTTAACCCCAAAATTTAATATTATAAGTCAGTAAACTTACCGCTGAAGTAAGGGTGATGAGGTGGACTTAGAGTCCAAGAATCCATAAGGTCTTTGGAATTACACTTTTCTTATATTATAAAATTGTATAACAATGCTATTTGTTGTCTTATTTATTTGCTGATGTTGTGATATATTTTTCATATAAATAGTTAACGATTATCTGGTACTCTTATGATGAACTATTTCTGTGACTGTATTAGGTGTAACGTTCTTCAAGATTATTACATTGTTGGTTACTTCTTATACTCGTTCGAAACTCTGCGACAACTGATTTTTTTATTTGTTACTCCAATATCATATGTGGTTGCATCAAATGTCTTTAGGACGTTTTCGGGCGTCTACTAATGGCTCGGCAGAAAGACTTTTAACGCTAAAAACTGGGTTTCGATACCCGTAGTGGGCATAGCACAGCAGTCGTTTTTTTAGCTTGGTACTTAACAACAAACAAATAAACACGTATTCAAATAATTTTCGGATATTCGCGAAATTTGAAACATTACTTGCCAAAATGCTTAGATTTCATTTCTTACAATATTAAAGTTTTCAATTATGACATGCTGAATGGTTAGATATTTTCATTATGTTACTTGTACTGGTATCTAAACATTTAACATTGAATATCAGCTCATGGAAGTGAGTTCTACTCAATATCCTTATTTGTCTTGTTATATTTATGATCTGTTTTCGTTCTTTTGTCTCATTAGGAAGGGCTGACCAACAATTGGCTGTAAACAGAAACGTATTCACCAGGGTGGCTGGAAGATGAACATCGCCCCCCCCCCTATACCCAAAAACCCTTCCATTTTAGATATTAAAGTTTATTTTTTTAGTATTTTAAAGTGGTCCCTGCATAGTGACTTCCGTTTATACTAAAGCGTTAATGGGTCCATTAATTGAACCTACATAAGAATAAGACATTAAGTCTGGGTTTCATGGTAATGAAACAGCTTCAGCCTGCCTCGAATCAGAGTGAAAACAATCTGAGGTAGTTTTGATTTTTTTCTGACAACCCAAAAAAGAATTGGCATTTTTTAAATGTATATACATATATATTTAATAGTACATAACCTCCCTTTTGATACACCCATTCTGCTCCAAATTAATTCTTTATTCATACAAAATAAACACAAATTTCTTGTCCAGGATCCGACATTTTTATATTAACTTCATTTATAAACTTTTTAAAAAGATCACGAAGAATATAAGTGTTGTAATTTTAATATGTATACTTACTTTCTTCTAAATACTTACCACGGAAAAAAAACGTTTTACAGGTGCTTCTGGCTTTCATTATTCAGGGTCAGAAACCAATAAACTATCAATATGGAGCTATTTTCAGACATCGGAAATAAATCATTAAATAACTCAGGCAGTACACGAAACATGTATTCCAGGAATCTATTATTTTAGTAGAACTTTCAGTAGAACTAAGCTTGTGATTGTCTGTAGATAAAACCACTTTTGCACATAATTAAGAAAGATGTATCACTTTGAAATCTGATCTTCTATGTAAACGATTGCTTTTTATAAACTATATTTAGTAAACTTCTTATGTGTATGTCAAAAGATATTATTATCTGGCCGACCTATCCTTGGCTCCGGTCCCAACAAATATATGTGTATTTAACTAATGACTCCACAGTCTCGAACAAGTAATATTTTTTAAATTCTTTCTTTAATTTTTTGTAGTTTTCTTGTAGACAACTTTGAGTTTTTTCATGAAAAGTGTCAAATATTTACATTTTTACCTTGAAAAAAGGGCAACCGAAGCACAAGGTCAGACCATGTACCTATACCTGAAAACCGCTTGTTTTTCACATGGTCAATTCTATGTTGGGTGTTCAAGAGCAGGATTTCCAAGAAATCCTATTATTTTTGACCTAGGTTTGATTTGATTTGAATTTTGCTCAAAGCTACACGAGATCTATCTGCGTTTGCCGTCCCTAATTTAGCAGCGTAAGACTAGAGGGAAGGCAGCTAGTCATCATCATCTACCGCCAACTCGTGGGCTACTCTTTTACCAACGAATAGTGGGATTGACAGTCACATTATGAAGCTCCCACGGCTGAAAGAGCAAGGGAGTTTGGTGCGACAAGAATTCCAACCCGCTACCCTCAGATTACGAGAAGAGTGCCTTTATCACCTGGCCATGCCGGGCTAACACTAAGAGTCTAGAGAAGAATTAGTAATAGTAATGTAATGGTAACACCATTTATATAATGAGGTTTTAAGTTGGTGTGAAATAAAGTGGTTGTGAAGTGTTCAGGAATTAGGTAAATTTGTCATTAAATAACGCTTACCTTAGGATATGAAAAATTGGTTCCTTTATATGTATTCGTAAAAAACGCGCATATAAACCACAAAATACAAAACTCAAAATTTTTATGTACCCCCACATGTACCTAATAAACATACATACAGATTTTGGTGAAGATCCATCTACACCCTGCGAAGTATTTACACGAAGTATATAAATATTATATTTATATAGATTCCATATTTTTACAATTATAAACGAATTTACATTTATAACTTTAAACTGAATAGTTCATCAGTACTTATATAAATTGCGTTCAAATTCCATCAAAATTAGAAAATCACAATTGCGTAAAAAAATTAAAGATTCATTTTTCATTATAAAAAACAATTCCCATAACTTTCACTTAGACAACTAGAACTAAACTGAAGGGTTGAGTGGTGAGCCCATCTATATATATTACTATGGTAAATTCTAAAAGGTTCTTGAAAATTCTCATAAGTTCTACAACATTCTAATAAATTCTTGTAAATTCTACAACATTATAGAAAGTTCTTGAAAATTGTTGTAAGCTCGAGAACATTCTCTATCAGCTACTCAGCACTGAATCTAACTGGAATGTTCTGGAAAATGGGTAAATTTTAAAATTTCATTACCCAGATCACAAAAGCAAAGTTTCAAGAGAAAAATAGATCTTTTCCATTTACTTTGAAGTTATTTGCTAAACACCTATGTTTCTGAGAACTAACTATGAAACATTTACAGGTGAAGTTACTGCATAAACTGTTAGTGAACAGAGTTAGTTTTCAATCTTTAAATATATTTATTTTAAAACTTTTTTCCCTTTTTTATTTAAAAAACAAAGATTCATGATTTTGGTATTAGAATAGTTTCGATTTTGTCAAAAATATTTACAAGCGTCAAAATTTGTTCCTGAACAAATATTCTTCTACTCTTACATTTTCATATCTCGCTGAATGATCACTAAGATCATCTGTATTCTTGAAACATTTAGATTAATGAAATATACGAACGAGTTAAGCAATGAACGTTTTGTGAAGTAATTTGTTATTATAAAGCTAGCTTTCTTCAGACGCATTCTGCTATGTATGTGGCCAATTTATCAAGACAAGAGCGAAAAAGTACTCTGTGACAGCATCTGCTAAAATGTGTGAAGCCATATTTCGGCATGCCTGTCGGCGATCAAGACAAACTCTGAGCACCTCATTTTACCTGCGAGCACTGCAAAGAAACTCTACAAGGTAAGACGGACAATTTTTACTTGCTTGAATAGTAAGATTTTATATTATACAAATTTTACACCTTTTACAATTTCCAATTGTATAGAAAAAATATCACATATAAAGTATTTTTCATGAATCTCTTACTGATTACTTATGGATGAAATAAATTTATTCTTCATAATAACAATTTTATTTTGCTCTTTTGCAGGATATTACAGAGGGAAAAGGAAAGCCATGAAGTTCGCTATTCGAAGAATTTGGCATGAACCTACTAATTACTTAAGCAAGACAATTGCTACTTCTGCATGGTGGACCCTTCAAAACCTCGGGCTGGCAAGAATGAATCTGCTAACATGTATCCGGACCTTTCATCATCCATCGCTCCGGTACCACACTGTCTTGAGCGCCCTGTACCAACTCCACCAGAGAAAAAGTAGCCATCTTCCGAAGAGAGCAGCAAATAAGAATAGGAAGTAGACGTTGATAATCCAGGTTACAATTTCAGAAGTGCAACCGGTGAAAGAAACCCATTCTACCCCATCCAAAGGTTCACGATGTGAACCTGACGATGACCGAAGAAGGTCGAAACGTTGTTCGCTCTTCTATTTAAAATATTTTCTGAACCCAAACGAGCCGTTTTTGCATATAAAATTCTCAACAAGTGGGTTTCTCGACATCACTGATTGGAATAACACATACTATCCAGAAACAAAATTTGTGTTACATAGTGTAATTATTAGAAATGTAGGTGTTTCACATATAACTTTTAGAAATATAGTTATTTTACAGATAATAATTAGAAACATGTACATTTCACAGAAAAATTTAGAAATGTACGTGTTTGACAGATCATTCTTTAAATCTAAGCCTAATATATGATATAAACTTTATTTCTTCTCATGTAGTGTCAAGTTTAAAGTATTAATACTATATCCCACAATTCTAGAGTACCTGTATTATTCCTATTCGACATTCGAGATGAATAAATTCTTCCACTCAAGCTAACTTTCCCAAATCTCCATATTGTCTTTAACCTAGAGGATAATCCTCACTGCAGGAGTGTAATGATACAAAAACAGGGTCAAAAGTGAATAAATATTTATTGATATGTTGTGACGTACTTTTAGATGAAGGATCAGCGCAAATTTAGGATCTTTCGCAATTATTTTTACGAACTCTTCATCTAATGAAATACAAAAACTTGGATATGAATTATATAAATTTGATCAGATTATAAATATATATTATTTTTTAAATTTGAAAGAGTGAAATGTAGTAGGATATTTATGTTTGTGTGTACTATACCCTAGCGTAATCCATGTGCTTCATTGCGTAAAATCGATCCCAGTTTCTGCTATTCCACATCTTCAGAGTAGTTATATAAACTATAACTCATAACATTTTTGTTTAGTACATTTATATCTGATCGTCAACAAAGTTCACTTATTTTTTATGATTTTGCAATGTTATTCAGCATTTTTCAACGTTTACAACCTAATACATTGTTTCTTTCTTTGTTTTGAAACACAAAGCTAAACAATAGGGTTATGTGTACTATGCTTATCAAAGATATTGAGAAATATGGATTTTAGCACAATAAGCTTTCAAACATACCGCTGAGCCAGTTAGGGGCGCTTCCTGGAATACGTTTGAAAGTATACCATTAACAATACTAATACTTGTAGAAGCTGTGTGACTCGCAGCAGATCTTAATATATGATAAATATAACTCTTTTACTACGTATTTATGAGAAAAATGTTCATGAATTATAAAATATTTGTTTATTGTTCAAATATTTTCAAAATTTTGTCCCATATTTTCATAACTAACATAATTAACTGAATTTCTGGCGGTATCATTTTTTTTTCACTTTTAATATACGTGTCCTAGAAGGTTCACACTGTTGAAGTTTGTGCACAAATAAAAATTCCATGGCAGTTGATACACGTAACTTGACGATGTACTAATTCCTTTATATTAAGTATGTCACATTCAGTAAAAAAAATTAAGGATCTGTGTTCGTATGTAGAAACATTTATAAAAAAGAATTTTGAAACTTAATTCTTATGTTATTTATTTAATAATACGTTTAAATCTCGTCATTAATATTAATCATCATGGGTTCTGGATCAAAGGATAAGTTTTATTTATCAATCCCACAGGTCTTTTTCAATGAGTTCCTTTAATTTTTTTTTGTTTTTATCTCTCAGTTTAATCTTCCCACTTTTTGATACAAAAATAATAAATGGTAATTTAGATGTGTCTTCTTGGGCCTTGAACCCTTAAAATTTCGTTATAAAAGAAATTTTCTCGCTGAATGTCTTGAGAGTAGAAATTAAGACTAATGAACAATGCAACTCTATACTGTGTTTATTCTATTTCTGTATATAACTGTACACAAGGGACGTTTTAATATCCCTACTTTGAAATCTATGTACTAGCTTTGTATATTCTCTAAAGTTCCAGACACTTTCATTAGCAGGTATCTAATAAATATATGTACTACAACTTCTCAATTTCATCTTTCCTACCTCTAATGACTTATGGAGCAGCGATTTGTTCAACAAACAAACTTTTGTAAAACAGTCATATAAACAATTAGAATTAAGAAACTACAGAAACAAAAGTAATAATGTGATATAATATAACAAAACTAAAGCAAACGGTAAAACTCTGCTTAATTCATTTGTAGTTCTACAGTTTACCGCATTTTATAATTATTTGGTAAATGAGTGTTTACAACTAAACCTTTATTTAACAAATTAATTAATTATTACTAATATTAGGAAAGCGGCTCCAACTAATTTTTAATGAAACCAAACTGTACAATTAGGATAGATGTTATAATATGTAAAGCGTTTAAAGCAAATTTCTTATAATCTCATTTTAAACAAACCTTAAAATGGACTCAACAATAATTTCCAGAAAAACATTAAATCACAATCCATTGCGGAAAATCTTTTCTGCATTTGATTTTAAAACAAAACAAGATATTTTTCGAGTTAACTTAATATATTTTAAATATATAGATAGAAGAATAAATGGTCATATTTAATTATTAGTAACAACTTATTTTCTGTGATAAAACTAAACTATAAGCTATCTACTTTATCTACTATATGAAATGTAGGTTAAAAAGTGAATAACACGTATTTCATGATCTGTAATGGTCAATTCATTCAATCTCAGGTACACCGTCTTTCAAGGTATGGAAAGTTATAAAAAATAGTAATCCTGAAAACATATGCCTTTTCACAAGGAAGACTTTTGCGTGACATCTGACCTCTTATAGAAAAATAAATAAAAAAATGTAAAAGAGTGACATTATAACGCCTCCAGGGGTTAAATAACGTTTTGTTTTGTCTTTGTTTATTTCTGAAAGTTAGTTGATTTTTTTTTTAAAGTACCACTTACACTTTATCTGCAATTTTGGGTTTGTATAATGTTCGTAGGCCTGGCATGGCCGAGCGCGTTAAGGCGTGCACTCGTAATCCGAGGGTCGCGGGTTCGCGCCCGTGTCGCGCTAAACATGCTCGCCCTCCCAGCCGTGGGGGTGTATAATGTGACGGTCAATCCCACTATTCGTTGGTAAAAGAGTAGCCCAAGAGTTGGCGGTGGGTGGTGATGACTAGCTGCCTTCCCTCTAGTCTTACACTGCAAAATTAGGGACGGCTAGCACAGATAGCCCTCGAGTAGCTTTGTGCGAAATTCCAAAAAAAAAAAAAAAGTATAATGTTCGTTGAATTTACCTCTATAACCGCAATTACTCTTAGTGTCGTTTCTCTCTCTCTCTCTCTTTTCTCACCACTGAGAAGTAGAACACAACGTGAACTGTCAATACCGCTCTAGCTTGATGTGTATAAAAAGAGTAGAAAGAAAACCGTCCAATCCCATGTAAATACGTGTGACGTCACTTGGAACTGCTAAGCATCTGATCGGAAACACTCTGTAGTCAACCCAGACAATAAGGTCGCATAGCAACAGCGAACATTTATAAAGTAGCACGAAACCATCAGAGTTGGCTTAACTTTAAACAGATGAACTACTTTCTAGATGTTTTCGTTGATTCTTTCATTGACTAAACGTTATATGGGAATTTTGTACTTTGGAGCCCTTTCAGTCAAGAATATCAGGTATTTAAATAATTAAATCAAAGGCTTTGGATGATATTATGTTTTATATTAAATGTATTTAATTTGATTTCTTCTTATTTTGTGGTAATGTTTCGGAGCTCTGAAGATAATTATTATTTACATTTAATTTATAACCTCTCTATAAGAAAACAGTTAAAACCTGGTCACTTTTTATTATAATGATTATTCTAGTGAAATAACTCAATTCTACACCTTTATTGTCGTCAAAGATTTTGGTGTACGTCTAGCTTTATTTTAGGTACAGTTTTGAAATTTCAGTCACTTTCAACCACTATTTGATTTCTTCGTTTTATTTGGTATCACCTGTTGATATTACCTATTAAATATGTTTCACAATTTATTAATATATAAATGTTTTCATCCAAAATTAAATAATACGTTTCATAAATATAAGCCTCGAAGTATAACTCAATTTGTTAATTCAACAGTAAATTTCATTATTATTGGAATAAGCAAACTTTATCATGTATTACAAACCACGTGTTATTAAAATAATTATTAATTATAAAACAAATGGTAGAAGCATATTTTCAAAGACTGATAAAACATTACGAACACGAGTTAATATACGTTCTTATAGCAAGATACCTACGACAGTAACCTGTCCCAGTTAAGTATTTATTCAATCTAATTTCCTTTCATCATAAGTATCATTTAGCTCATTCTCTCTGTGTATCTTTGTTCTTTAAGAACGTTATACATTTAGTTTACATATTTAATATATAAAACAAATACGAAGTCTTATTTCAGTATCAAAGCTAAATATCAGTTTTATACTTTTCTCTCTGTCTGTTCTACATTAATTCTAAGGTCTGCAAATTATTATGTTTCCAGTTATTTGACAAGGCTTAAACCCTACAAACGTACCAAAGAATTCATGGACTCTGTATCGTTGGTGTAACCATAAACCTTGAGAATAATATTATTTAACTCATTACACTTAAATAGTTTAAAAGGTAAGGGCAAGAACAAAAAGTACAAAAAACGATGTAATGAGATACAGTATCAGAAATCTTCTTTAAGATAATACAACTTTTTCTTGCCTCTGTTGTTTGAAAGATTTACTTTTGAACAGAATTAAGCCAGTTTAAACTCCCCATAACGAGGTAGTAAGATTCACACCAAATTATCTCTTCCTCCATTTCCACATGAATTTTCTTCTTTAAAAAGGCAATGCTAACGTAAGTAAGTGTGAGTGGTCCATCTGCATTACGTTAGTTATTAGTTTTCGATCATTTGTATATTCTAATGGCACAATGGAGTTTTTTCCAGGGCCACGAAAACTTTATGAATATCTTAACGTTCAGGGATTCGTGTTCTCTTTGTTTTTATAACCGAGACTATTAAAAGTTTAATATTACACACAATTACTAATGTGGAACAAGTAATAATCACTGAAATTGTCGTTGTTTATTGTTATTTTCTAGAGTATAGCTATGCAATCAATATTCTGCACTCATTTAATCAAAACCTTGAATGTTATAGTTGTAAAACATAAATTACCCGATCACCAACCTTAAAACGTTTCTAAAATTAACGAATGCATTTCTAAACTTCTTTTAACTTTCTGGAAAATAAAGTTTTAAATACATATCTCCTATTTGTACATCATTGTCTGTATAATCACTACAAGCAGATAAAGCTCATTCGTGGCCTTATAAAGTGACAGTAAAAAGCAAAAACTGCAGCGTCAACAGCGTCTATGTGGAGCTTATTTACACGAAACTATCTAGTTACTATAATGATGATTATATATCTATTAGTTATAGCCCCCACCATCCAGAACTGGTTGGCTTGGTTACCGTACTTTATTTTGTAAGGTAACTGAAAACTCTCTGACGGTGTAACTTGTTTCAGGAATTTTCTCGAAAATGAGGATAAAAAAATCGTCAAATAAAATAGTTTTCGACTATTTTTAGAGACAGTCGTCTTCAATAGACTGGATCAAGTTTCTTGAACTCTTCCTACGAGTGTATAGAATGTAGAAACAATTCAACAATCAAGTAGTCTACTTTATTTTAGGATTTTTTTGCCCAAAAAGTGGAATAAAAATGCCCTGAAATAGGGCGTATTTTTACTATTTTATAGACTCTTTGGTTTTAATTTTAAAAATACGAGCATTTAATCAGTTCAGAAAGTATGCATATCAGCATGTACTGATCTCGTTAGGGACTTAATAACAAAATAAGAAAAGGGAACATTATCTAGCATTGTTTTTTATGAAATGTTTGTTTTCTAAAAGGGTAATGTAAGCTAGTGTGTTTTAAAGCTAACTCTAATCTTAAATGACAAGACTTACATATTTAAACTTCAAATCTGCATCAAGACACTTTTCAGTAATTTATGAATTAACTTCTTACTTGATACATATTGACTAACTATCATTAATTTTTATTGTTTATGATAATTTAGAATTAACGGTTTTCATATACAGAGATATATATTCCTTTAAACGTGTAGTCTATGAGAAGCAAAGAGGCCCCGCATGGCCACGTGTTCGTTCCGATGTGTCGGTATTTGAGTATAGTTGTTAAATACTCAGGAGGGTCAGGTACATTAGACCTCTTCCTCCTTCCCGAACAATCATAACATCAATACGATTTCCAATTTTTGTTATTCTTATTCTTATTATTTATTTTGTTTTGTTTTTTTTCGTTTTTTTATTTTATTTTTATTTTTTTTATTTTTTTATTTTTATTTTTTTATAGCTTTGGGCCAGAGTAAAAGTATACTTGATGCTCCGGCCCATTTCAGGGCTCAGACCATGCATGGACGAAACAAGTTTTTTTTTTTTTTTTAAAAGAAAGAATGCTACTACTACTACGTGTAGTAGTACACACACTCACACAAATAAGAGTAAGTATATTAATATGTTAATACAATACATATATGATAAAAAGTTAAACAAGGACTAAAAGTCTAGTGCATAGTGGCCAGCTTGGGTTACATTATTTAAATATAAATTAAAAGGGGAGAGTATTTAGGACTATTTTCATCATGTGCGTGATATCTGTCGAGATCACACATTAATTCATTTTTATGCCAATTCTTATTGAAGTATTTTAGAGTATTATGCAAGAGTCTTTCAGATATTGTATCCATGTTTGCATACTTATGCAAGAATGTGGTTGAGGTGCTACGTGGTACTTTATAAGCAGAAGTTAGTACTGAATTTTGTATACATTGTAGTTTCTGTATGTGTGTAGGTGCTATGTTAATCCATGCAGGTGATGCGTATTCTATTGTTGGTCTGATGTACGTTTTGTAGATTTTAAGTATGTTTGCTGGTGATGTTCCTTGGTTTTTACCTGAAAGACTTCTTACATAATTTGCTCTTTTCCAGATTCGTCTCAGTACATTTTTTATGTGTGGTATCCACGTTAATTTTGAGTCATAGGTTAGACCTAGGAATTTAGCAGAAGTAGCAGTCAGTAAAAGTGATCCATTCATATATAGTTTCGGTGGATCTTTTTTTAGCTTGTTCCGTCTGCTGAATAATATAACTTGGGTTTTTGGGATATTAATTTTGATTCGGTATTTCTGGCAGTATTCTTCAATGCTATTTAGGACTGGCTGTAGGTTCGTTGCTGCTATCGATGGAGTGGAAGCACTTTTCCAGACTGCTACATCGTCAGCGAACTGTGATGCATAACCTAAATTTAGGTCCGACAGAGGCATATTGCTCACGTACATGATAAATAGTATAGGACTAACCACCCCTCCCTGCGGAACTCCTGCTTCGGGTGAGAAGGGCCCAGAGTGGGCCCCATTTACATTAACTTTACACGTTCTGTTTTCCAGGAAGTTGGAGAGCCAGCGAATAGTTTCCTGGGGTAATTTCATTTCCAGTAATCTATGTCGTAGACCGTTATGCCACACTGTATCAAATGCTTTCTCAATGTCGAGAAAGCAAGCTACAGTGCATTCATTTTTATTAAAGCTGTCGGTAATTGATTCTGTTAGTCGAATCAGGTGGTCTGTTGTTTGACGGAATTTACGAAATCCGTTTTGTATTTCTGGTAATTTTGAATTTTCTTCTAAGTAAACTGACAGACGAGTACTAATTATCTTCTCTAATAATTTGCCAATGCAACTGGTTAAACTAATTGGGCGGTAATTGTTTGGTTTATTCGCTGGTTTTCCTTCTTTCTGAAACATTAATATTGTTGCTTCCTTCCAAGAAACGGGGATATATCCAGCTGAAAGTGACAGATTAAATAATGCTGTTAGGTGCTCATATAATCTCTGAGTGCCTTGTTTTAGGAGGATAGCTTGAATACCATCTTCTCCAGGGGCTTTGTTTTTTGTGTTCTTAATAGCTGTTACTACTTCTGTTACAGTGATATGATTTATCAATTGTTGAGTACTCCAGTCTTTTGCTTTTTCTTGATGTGTAATTGTGTTGACTGGAAATACAGGTGTAAAAATGCTTCTGTTTTGATCAATGAAGTTTGTAACTGTATTATAAAAGTACCTGTTCATGTGTGGTTCATGATGTGTCTTGAACGTGTTTACCAGGTGTTTTTTAAATATCTCGGCTTTTTCTGTGTTAGTGTATGCTGTTTCTCCATCCAGTTCCAGTGGTGGATAAACTGTGTTTGTTGTTCCTATATTTGTGAATCTTTTCAAGTGTGTCCAGAAGTGTTTAGGATCAGGTTTGTGATTTAGCTCGGAACAGAAGTTATCCCAGTTTTCTTGTTTTTGTTGTCTGATCAAGTTTCGTATCTTATTCCTTATTGTGTTTATCTGAGTTTTGAGTGTGGGGTTGCAATTTTGAATGTACTGTCTCCGGAGCATACGTCTGTTTTTAATTAAGTGTATTATGTCTTTATGCGGCTGCCAAGAATGAGATGTTGTGATGTGTTTTTGTTTCGGTATCGAACTGTTTGCTGCATTTTTTAGACACTCAGAGATGATATGGCAGTATGCATCTATATCTGATGCGTCCGCGGCTATATGCAGTACCTCAGGAGGTAAGGTTTCATTTAAAATAGATTTAAAAACTGACCAATTAGCCTTTTTGTAGTTTAGTTAAGAATTGGCATAAAAATGAATTAATGTGTGATCTCGACAGATATCACGCACATGATGAAAATAGTCCTAAGTACCTCTCCCCTTTTAATATATATTTAAATAATGTAACCCAAGCTGGCCACTATGCACTAGACTTTTAGTCCTTGTTTAACTTTTTATCATATATGTATTGTATTAACATATTAATATACTTACTCTTATTTGTGTGAGTGTGTGTACTACTACACGTAGTAGTAGTAGCATTCTTTCTTTAAAAAAAAACAAAAAAAAAAACTTGTATCGTCCAGCCACGTGTTTAGAAACTCTCGACTTGCAATTTGAAAGTTCGCGGGATTCATATCTCCGTCACAGTAAACATGCTCGCCCTTTCAGCCATGTGGGTGTTAAAGTGACTGTACATTCCGCTGCTCGTTACTAGAAAAGTAGCCTTAGAGTTGGCGGCGGGTGATGATGACTAGCTGCGTTCCATCTAGTTTTACACTGCTAAATTAGGGACGGGTATCGCAGATAACCCTTGTGTAGCTTTGCACGAAATTCAAAAATAAACAAAGAAAAAAAAGAAGCAATAATCAGTAATGACGGGAAAACCCACTTGTAGAGAAAAATATACATGTAAAAATATATATATATGTAAAATATATATATATGTAAAAATATATATATATGTAAAAACGGCTGATTTGGGTTGAGAAAAAATTGTTGTTTTTTTACGTAGAGGAGCGAACAACATTTCGACCTACTTTGATCATCGTGAGGTTCACAAAGAAAGAAAGTGGTAACTGATCGATAGCTGACCACATGTTTGAAAGGGGTTGAGTAACTGAATGTAGGAATGTAGAGGGTGTGCTTAGATGTTTGAATATATATCTATTTAATATAGGTATAAAGGTGTTTCTTTGTATTGGTTTAGTTTGGGCTTGATTGTTGTATAAGTAAGGCTTATTTAATTTTGCTTTGTTTATGCTTATTTCTTGTTGTTTTGAATTAAGCACAAAGCTACACAATGGGCTATCTGTGCTCTGCCCACCACGGGTATCGAAACCCGGATTTTAGCATGTAAGTCCGCAGACATACCGCGGAGCCACTGGGGGGCATGTTTATTTCTTTATTTAGTGTTTGGGTGTTTTCTATGGTTATGTTGTATTTGTTTGACTTGCAGTGTTCGAAAACGTGTGAAGGTGACTTTTTGTTTTATTTGAATTTGGTTTCCATTTTTCTTCTTGTTTCTCCAATATAGAAGTCGTGGCAGTTATCACATTGTATTTTATAAATAATGTTGGTGTGGTGTTTGTCAGTGTAAGTTTTACACAGAATAGACCTTACCTAAGTTTTGTGCTTGGTTTTCGAACAAATTTGGTATTAACTGGAATGTCATATTTTGTTACTAGTATTTACTATATGTTCGTTATTTTTCTGCTGACGTTGAAAATATATGGTATACAGCAGTATATGGTTTCGTGATTTTTTAATTCATGGGATATATTTTACTTTTATTAGTTGATTTTACTTTTTGTCTGGGTGTGTGTGTATAATGTTTTCTACAGTTTGTGGAGAAACTTATTAATGTTGATAAGTATTGTTTTTATTTTGTCTAATTCATTGTTAATTTTATCTGGCGAGCATGGTTTCATGGCTGTGTTTATCTGGTTTCTTAGTAGGTTAAGTTTTTGTTTTGTTTCATGTGCTGAGTCCCAAGGAATGTATAGTCTAGTATGGGTGATTTTTCGATGTATTTCTGTTTTAAATTGTGTATCGGTTCTTGTAATTTCGAGGTTAAGAAATGATATTTGATTGCTTTCTTCCTGTTCACATGTAAGGCTAATATTGGGATGTACAGAGTTAATGTGATTGAAAAAATTAAGTGCGTTCTGTAAATGTGAATCCCGCAACCGTGTCGTCTACATATCTGTACCAGTACAGTTGTGGATGTAATGCTGTGTTAATTGCTTGTGTTTTAACTTGTGTCATAAAACTATTGTCTAGAACTGGTGATACAGGGTTACCCATGTTTAGGCCATTTGTTTGTACATAGTTGTGGTTGTTTAACATGAAGTTTGTCTTTATCGTGGTGAAGTCTATGAGGGTTACTAATTGGTTGCTGGGAATGTAAATAGCTGGGTTAGGGTCTCGGACATAGAGTTCTAAAGCTATCTTGCAAGCTTCAGTGGTTAGAACTTCTGTAAAGAGGGATATAACATCGAAACTGGTCATTAAGGTTTTATGATTAAGTTGATTAAGATTAGACATGAAATTAAAAGAGTCTTTGATGAATGAGCTGGCTGATGTTACATATTTGGAGAATGCCCATGTTATGTATTTATCAAGATTGGAATTAAATGATTTATATGTAGACATTATTGGTCGTAATGGACAATCTGGTTTATGAAGTTTGGGAATGCTGTATATTTGTTGTGTGCGTGAGTCGGTCTTGCGTCGGTAGGAATAAAGAGTTTTTGAAAGTGTGTTGACTTTTTTTCATTCCTAGTAGTATTTTGTTTAGTTGCATTTCGTGTATCTTTGTTGGATTTGTGTGTATTGGTTTAAATTTTTTTGTGTCTGAGAGGATATTTTTCATTTTTTGGATTATTCATTCATGTTTATTATGACTATAGCGTTTTCTTATCTGCGTTTAAAATTTTTATGTTATTGTGTTTTTTTAGATTTTTAATGGAATTAGTATCATTTTTGTAAAATTGTTTTTTAGCTTTCTGTTTTGTGAAATTATTTTGACGGTTTTGTGGGAAAATTCTTTGAAAAAATCGTTTAAGATGTTGTTTTTAGGTGATTCTGGAAAATATAAATTATTAATTTTTCTGGGAAGATTGGCTGTTGGATGTCAATAAAATTGTCGAAGTTTTCTTCTTTGTTGTTTATTTTCGGTTGTTTTCTTGTTTTTGTTGTCTGTGGAAAGTATCACAAGTCTCCAGGCTAGGTCTTCTAAACATCTTTTAATTTCTTAGGATGGAATTTACTTCGCAATATCACCTAGGTACATTAATACCAAATTTATTCAAAAGCCAGGCACAAAACTAAGGTCTACACTGTGTAAAAACTACACTGACAAACACCACACCAACGTTATTTATAAAATACAATGTAATAACTGCCATCACTTCTATATTGGAAAAACAAGTAGAAAAATGGAAACTAGATTTAAAGAACACAAAAAAGTCACCTTCACACATTTTGAACACTGCAAATCAAATAAATACAACATGACCATAGAAAACACCCAAACACTAAATAAAGAAATAAGCATAAACAATCGTAAAATTAAAGAAGCTTTACTTATACAATAACTCAAGCCCAAAGTAGACCAATACAAAGGAAAACCTTTATACTTATATTTAAAAAAATAAATTAATAAAATTATATATTTAAGTATCGAAACACGCTCTCTACATTCCTACATTCAGTTACACAACTCCCTTCAAACATGTGGTCAGCTATCGGCCAGTTACCTTTTTCTTTCTTTGTGTACCTGACGATGACCGAAGAAGGTCAAAATTTTATTCGGTCCTCTACATAAAAAAGCAATTTCTCAACCCAAACTAGCCGTTTTTACTTATGTAAAAAAAGAAGCAAAAACTGTGCGCACTATGAACGTTCATAAAAAGTATTTTCAACATTATTGAAAAATCAAATACACCAAGCAGTACATTAATCAACCAAAACTTGTAAAACGATTGATGAATATGCAAAAGCATATACAGTTGAAACAAATGTGTAGTGAAAATATTTGTGACTTTGACGATTTAAAGTGTAAAATATTTTTAGATCAAGACCAAATTAAGTTTGTATGAAAGTTACCATCAAAGTTAGTATCCATTCTATATTATTCTAGATTTGTTGTAGAAATAATATCATATTCTTATAGACCCGACAGAGATCTAACAGAATGACAGTCGATTTCCTTTATCTAGCTTTGATTTATGGACGTCAGCGAATCAAATTTAAACAGCGACTTTTATGTACAGGGGTAGAACTGCATTAAAATTATGGCATAGAATACACACATGAAGTTTCATGAAAAGTCTTTCATGGTGTAATATATATATATATCTATATATTTTCTTTGACTTTATAACAATTCTAGTGTACTTGTTTGTTATACAGTTATTAAAAGTTCTAAAAAGTTTCTTCTTTACCTAAGAAGCTGTGTATTTAATGGAAAACATCACCAATTAAGCAAGTAACGATGTTTTAATGCTAACGTCATCTTTCTTTGTGGTTTCCTATGTATACAACTTTTTTTTTCAAATAGTTAATATTCGGCGATTCAGTTTATGCATAAATTCATCAAAGTTTAAACTGATAAACGTTTAGCTAAAAGTCGTTTCTAGGTTGTTTGTTGACTTAGATATCAATTTTATGTTGCTCACATGCGTGAAGAAACTATATTGTTTACTTGATATCAATGTTATATTGTTGATAAATGTGTAAAAGTAATATTGTTGGCAAGCGTGTAAATGTAATCTTATGACTTGAATTTCAATGCCATATTGTTGACAAGCGTGTAGATATAATGTTGTTGGCATACGTAAAAAAGTTATATTGAACTGTGAATTCCAAATGCTAACCAACAATAATATTATTAGGCATATTAAAAAAAAATAAAGTCAGTCTGTGTTCCAGGAGAGATCTTTTTCAGATTTTTAGGTGCAGTTATTTTAGACATAAAACATGTTGACAGATGAACATAACCAAGAACTTTGAAAACTGCACTGAATTTATGTACAAAATGATAATGTATCTTTCAATAAGTGACGTTAACCAGAACAATACTTGAATAAATATTTTCAAGCATAGACTCACGGTTATTAGCTCCAATAAAAACAAAATTAAATGTTAATCGCCTTTCTAGTGATTCAGTAGTAATTCTAAAGACTTATAATGCTAAAACTTGAAAGTCCGATACACGTGTTGTACACAGCACTGGTAGCTCACTGTGTAGTTTTGTGCTTAATGAAAATAACAATTATATGTTATTTAGCGTTAAATATGCTTTTATATTGGTTACTCGCTTAAATGTATCAAATGCTACACAATGGGTATTTTTATGACTTTCTGTAAAGCTATTATTAACAATATCTCGAACCTGAGGATGATTCAGTAGTTCACGTGTCAGACTGTGAATATACGGGACCATAATTTGTGTCCAGTACAAAAAACAAGACATTTAAAGGGCTCTGTGTTACGAGGTGGTGTGTGTGTGCAGTAAGTGTGATAGTTAAATCCGACTATTTGATCTAACAAAAGATGTCAGTAGATGCTATTGAGTTTTCTACTCTAAACCTAGTCTCTCAGTTCAGAATTAGGGACGGCTGGAGCAGATAGCGCTTGAGTAACCATGGCTGATGATCTAAAAAAATCAAAGAAACACCGCCTTTAAGTGTTTAAATTTCAGTTAGGTAAATAATTTAATCAATTTACATGTATGAGAACATCAGACGCTACAAGGGCTGCAGCTATTGCAAAGTAATATTTTTAATATTACTTTCTATAGTTGGGCGTTAACTTTGTTCGGTCGCACCTGTCCTCATACAAGCAAGACATGGCATGTGACATTGTTTGTCCAATCATTAAATGATTTTGTTTTTCTTGTCTCTTCATAGAATTATCCTTTTTTCGGTTTCTAATGAGTTACGTACGTGTTATTTTATACCAAGAGACGCACTTTTTTTCATAAATCTACTTTTTCGGATATTCCGAAGATATATGAGAATAAAGAACAAATAGAGGGACACTAGGGGGCTTAGTACGTACATATCACTAGTGTTCATCTTTTATTGTAAAGTAAACAAAATAAACTATATCCTTTATTCACAAATGTACACAAGCTTAATCTATAACGTGCTTGTATTTATTACATTCAGTAAGTAAGCGAAATCCACACAATATGCTTCGCAGTGTAAAAAATATATTCTATTTGCTAATTTTGGGTGTATTTATATTTTTAATGTAACGATTTGTGTTGGTAAACTATCAAAAATAAAAATGAGAATAAAATGTTTTCAGCAAAATAGTTTTTTGCTTCTTTTCTCATTTTATCAAACCGCTCTTATTTCCTTTGTATACCCATCACTGTGTGACGCCTCAGATTGTTAGATTTTTAACCTTCTTTAAAACAATATTTGAACATCTACGGTTTTGATATATTGATTTTATAAGAAAACTGTGCATTTTTTACTCTTTACAAGACGTTAGTGTTCCACGACAGTTTTTTTTATCAAAATATTTCATGTAAGTTTATTCTATCTGTAAAGTTAACTTAAACAAATCTACAAATTCGTTTTAAAACAACAGTATAAATGCTAATACATTTACTACTAACGATTACAGAGGACGTAATAAAATAGAGTTTAAAGGTCTATAAACCAGGAGTGTTTTCCAAATTGAACTAAGTTTTTGTAGGTTAGTCATTAATTATAAAAAAAGATGTCAGAGTTATGTGATGACATACATTTCTCAGTTCCAGTAAGAAGATAATGATAATTTTATACACACTTTTCGCAAACTTTAAATACCTAAGGGCCCGGCATGGCCAGGTGGGTTAAGGCGTTCAACTTGTAATCAGTGCGTCGCGGGTTCGAAACCCGCACGCACCAAACATGCTCGCCCTTTCAGCCGTGGGAGCGTTATAATTTTTCAGCCGATCCCTCTATTCGTTGACAAAGGAGTATCCTAAGAGTTGGCGGTGAGTGGTGATGACTAACTGCTTGCCCTCTAGTCTTACACTGCTAAATTAGGGACGGCTAGCGCAGATAGCCCTCGTGTAGCTTTGCTCGAAATTCCAAAACAAACAAGCAAAATACCTAAGTAGCAAACCAAGTTGTAACTGTCATAAATCCTGACGTAACAATAGTTATCGCAATAATCGAACTTCTTGGGTAACTATAGTTACCTCATAATAAAATTTATTGAGTAGCTATGGTTTCCTCAGTAACAAAGTGATCCAAAACTCGTCCATAGTGGTACCAAGTAACAAGACATGCTGCTATTAACTTAATGATTTTTATCAGTTTTTCCTTTGTATTTTAATTATATTCTCTACTATTGAAGTTTTGTGAAAAATGAATAAGCTAGAACTAACATACAAAAACGTAACATATATATAAACAAGTAATTAATCTATATAATAACTTATGTCAAAGCAAGTCCTCTAGATGTATATAAATTCAAGTCTGGTGAAAAGTATTGGGACACTAGAAGGCTTATCATTATGCTGGTGCACAGCCAGTAAAAAAAAACTATTTATTTTTCGTATTTAATTTTGCAGATATAAGCTCATACCATAGATACAGTACTTGATTGTGTCTGTAATTTTTTGTCCAAGATCTCAGGGTCGAGTAAAAAGCAAAATTAACTAGTTAATGCGTCTGTGTCGGACTTAAGGTTATTATACAACGGGAACTATTAAGTAGAGTTTTCTTATTACTGAGGTATTATGTGTAAGAAAACGAATATCATTACACCATATTAAAATAAGCAAAGTGTCCGTTTTTTACTATATCGCTGTTTATTTTTGTTTCTACTGAAATCCTATATCATAGATAGCACGTGTAAAAAGTGATAGAAGAGAGTAACAGGTTAGTAGTATGTTGGCGGTACCTTAAAACCGTCATGCTCTTTATTGTGTGAACATTAGAACATAATAAAATGCTATATCATAGCACGTGTAAAAAGTGATAGAAGGGACCAGCTGACTAGTGTGTGAGCGGTACCTTGTACCCGTTATAATCTTCACTGTGTGAACATTAGAACATAATGTAACGTCGTCAATGTCATCTTGTCGCAGTCTGTTATGAATCAATTTGTTTCGTGTACTATTTTCTCGTGAGCTAAATAAAACCAACCCTTATTCCTTAAAAAAGCAACAAAAACCAAGTAATAATGATTACTTTTGAAACTGGTTCCAAGAAAAACACACATAACAACAGAAGCACTTTTACAATATCCTTTGACATTTATGCGGTTTCGTGCTTTATCTCGGATGTGGGCCTAAATCAATAGAGCTATCTGAAAAAATAAAAACAACTGATGTTATATGTTAAAAATAAATTATAATCAATAGAGCTATCTGAAAAAACAAAAACAGCTGATGTTATGTGTTAAAATATATTATTTTCATATTTAAAAATGAACAAAAACGATTTTTTGATAGACATTTTGGTCTTTATGTACAGAATATTCCAGGTTTTTAGTAAAATTTAGTTTTCTTGATTTTGTACGCTATGTCTGAAACAATAGTTTTCAGTTATAAAGAAAGTTTAAACAAATTATAAATATAAGAGCGTGACGAAACAGCTAAACATAGGTCAGTTTCAAACGTTAGCGTAGGAACAATAACGTCGTGAAAAAACAAACAATTTAACAGTTTAGATATCTTATTTTGTAGAAACCAAAATGCATTTGTAACTGAAACAACAAAAAACTTAGTCACATCTGGACATCAACTTCAGCATTTTCAGTGACAAGTGTAGAAGTTGATTAATAATATTACAGGGTGGCCCGTAAGTCCCTACCCATCCATATGTTATTATGTTATATTCAATTACGCATGTAATATAAATATGTTTCTTTTTTCAGAGAAATGTAGCCGATGTAAGCCCATTTACACTTGAATAGCGTATTGTGACAAGTACGTGGGTACATGAGCGCAAAAAGATTGAGGGACAGTACACAGATACACTGGATACATAAGATATATGGGTGGGTAGGGACTTACGGGCCACTCTATACAGTACTGCTGTAAAAATTATTCAAGTCTTGTTGAAATATAATAAAATTAACGCTGTCTAAGGGGGATTCATACATACTTATTTAAATATGGGAGCAATAATTATTGAGCAAGATACGTTTTGTTTATTCGTTTTGAATTTCGCGCGGAGCTACATGAAGGCTATCTGCATTAATTATCCCTAGCTTAGTAGTTTAAGACCAACAACCAAATCTTGAATTATATTTTCGACAACTAAGAGTAGAACAAGCTATCAAGTAATAACGTCCTCACAGCTATAACAGATAAGCAAGTTTGGCGTGATGGGCATTCGAACCTACGAGCCTCAGGTTGTCTAACATAAAGTGTTTGTTTTATCTTTAACATTATTTCTAGAAAATTGGAATGTTCATAACGAGATAACATTATTTTACACAAACACGTTTATATTATTTGATTCCATCACAAAATAATATTTTCATAAGAACTACCATTTGGTATGTCCCACGCTAGTACAGCAGTTAGTCTTCGGATTTACAACGCTAAAACCGAAGGTTCGATTCCCATCGATAGATTCAGAAGATAGCCTAATGTGGATTTGTTATAAGAAAAAACACACATCATTTGATATTGCCTGTGATTTTGTTGTATTGATCTGTCGAAGCAGCGTGTCATTACCGCTTATACGGAGAATGTTGGTTTCTGGTATCGAACTTACTGTTTACAAATTTGAAGAGATATTTGGTGCCAATAAAATAATGTGCTCAACGAAATCTCCACATATACTTTACGCAAGCGGGATTCTGTTCCACCTAAAGGCTCAGATGTCTGGCTCTTTGAGCCATGCTGTCTTTTTACCTAGCATGGAGTGTTTTCAAATAGTATTCGATATGTCTTTTACCCCCAAAATATGTAAATTTAGTGTCAAAGAATTAAGTTTATCACATGGAAAAAGGCATATACGGTTACGCATGACTGCTTAAGAGGTTTTATCAATTAAATCCAAAAGTTCTAGTATAATTATGTCGTAAAGAAAAATCCATACAATATTTCAGGCATAACAAATTGTACTTTATTTCTCGTTAAAGTTCAGTTTTTGTTTCTTTTCTGTCTTGATAGAATTCATCAGAATAACGATAAGGTTTGAACAACCAGAACTAATAAGAAATTATACAATGTTATATATAGTAAAAACACAAAAGTAAAGGTTTTTTGTTGTTTTTTAATTAAGCACAAAGCTACACAATGGGCTATCTGTGCTCTGCCCACCACGGGTATCGAAACCCGGATTTTAGCGTGTAAGTCCGCAGACATACCGCTGAGCCACTGGGTGGCCAAAAGTAAAGGGAGGTACAAGTAATGCATTATCATATCAGTTCTTTAATACCTCAAAAAGTTAGTTAAGAATTAAAATTGTAAAAAAATGATAGTTTTAAGTAGGTCGTGATATTCAATAAAACTATGACGCTGTTAAATTTGAACGTTTTATAACGTCAAACAGAACAATCGCTAGGTACTGGCACACATTTAACAGTGCCCTAAATCCCCTCTTGTTTTCTTGAAAAATCAGAATAGAAAACCATGATCAATATCATATTGAAACGCCAAAAATTTCCACGCCGATGGGCCTCTAATATTTAAAGCACCTGGCCACACCTCTGATTTCAATAGCATATATTTTATTGAAAACTATGAAAGTAAACGTTTCATTAAGGACGTCGATATTCAAATTCGGATACTGTACTTTTTTAATAGCGAGATATATCTTTTTCTAAAGTAAAATCTGGTGGATATATTTGTTTGACAATGAAACTGATAAAATCTGATAAATAGCTTAATGATAAGCTAGACAATATCCGCAAAAAATTTAGAGTAATTTTCATACCGGTCGCTTACATTTTCCTCATTCTATCATTTCATGCATGCCAATTAAGCTATACTTTTTCTTTGCAGTTGTTATATGATAGATCAATGAATACTGGTCTATTGGAAACAGTTTTACTCAGTCAGACAAACAAACTAACTTAGACGTAACCTTATTTAGTAAAACTACATAGACGTTTAGTAAATAACAAAACAATGGTATCTGTATAAATGTAACAGTACTACCTGTTTTACATCCATGTAACTACTTTACGGGGAGTTAATGGATCTTCACTAAAATTGGTTTGGAGGTTTGTTTGGTCCGTACGGAGGTATATAGAAACTACCAGTTTTTATTTTGCGGTTTTTTCACTTTTTTACCACTACTTCGTCCCTTATATGATTTATTGTTGGGGCTCATTGAATCTATAGAGAAATATCTACATTTTTTTAGTTTTTTAGGCAACGTGATTCTGATTAAAAAGGTCAATATGCAATCCGGACTTCTCGGACAAAGGTCTTTCTCACAATATGAGATCAGCAGCGTTTGACCAAAAAGTTTGCGAGAAAGGTTTTATAGAGGCAAATACAAATGTAATTTGTTTGGTTTGGTTTGAACTTCGCGCAAAGATACACAATGAGCTATCTGTGTTCTGCCCACCAAGCGTATCGAAACCAACTTTTTTAGCGTTGCAAGATCGCAAACATGCCGCTGTGCCACGGAGTGGGAGGTTTTCTGTTAGACTCAACCTTTTCGTATATTCAGGTTTGTGCATTTTGCTGTAATTATCGTTGTTAACTACTCGGAGATATATAGACTGAGAACACAACGGCCTGCAAGTGCTGTCCGAGCCACCTAGAAAAATAGCCAAACAATTTAATTTAATGCTTTGTTATTCCTTTAACATAATCAAACAGTCCTGCATTCTACATACAAACCTCTACCTGCCACATAAAAATTGTCTGCAACTTACTTGAGCACCTCACTGTTTGAGAAAGGGAAACTATGAAACAGCATCTTTGTTTGTTAATTACGTTTTAAATATTAGAGTGAAAAGCATGTAGTACGTCCTCGTAAGGTCATTGGATTTTAAGGAATACAAACCAAAGTCTGGTTAACCTGTATTGTTTCTCTATATAATACTATATTTGTTTGTATTGATATGTCTCTACACCTCATTACCTGAAGGTTTAATAGTTGTTTTTAATTAAATCTTAGTTGTGTACATTTGTAAAACAACATTTTTATAGAAGGTAAAAAAATTAATGCTTTGTTTCCAAAAGTAATGATATGTCTTCTGTACAGGGAATTTAAATTCTTAATTACTTCTTTCACGAAATTAAAAATAAATGAAATGTTTGTCAAAGTTGCCAATATTATCCACATTTTTCTCAAAAAATTATAGATTGGTCCCTTTGTCACGGACGTAAACATAGAGTAAACAAGGTTATAGCCAAGATGATGTAATAATAGACCTTGCAGGCGTTTATCATAATAAAGATCTCAGTGTTTACTATGTTACCTCACAATATCTATCGCTTGAAAACCTTATATTTATTCAGTCGTGTCATTGACTATCATGGGCAATGTAAACTAGTTGTTATTCACCACCTGACATCACGTAAACCTGATGTCCGGCATGGCCAGGCGAGTTAAGGCATTCGACTCTCAATCTGAGCCGTGGGGGCGTTATAATGTTACGGTCAATCTCACTATTCGTTAGTAAAAGAGTAGCCCAGGAGTTTAATTAAAATCTATAGTTATAAACATTTCTACCTAAAATAACAGCTAGTGTTAGATGTTCTTGCAGAAGGGCTGCTGGCAGTGGAATATTTTAAGTATGATAATATGCTAGATGGTATAACCAATGAGAAATCATATAACAGAAGGGTTATTGGCAGTAAAATATTTAATTATGATAATATATAAGATAATATAATAAATGAGAAATTGTACAACAGTTTATCCTCTCTCTTTACAGTTATTCTTATAATAAACACTTACTCATCAGTAACATTGTAAATAATGATAAAAACTATTTCCAAATTTTGTGTTTGTTCTAAATTTATTTGGAATCGAGCTAAATTATAGTAATTATTGAATCACTCAATAATGTATTACGCAATTGGTTCAAAAAGAGTAAAGTTTGATGAATGACTGAAAAATATTAAATATGTAATCCATAAACGCAAAAAAATGTTTAAAGGAGTTTAATATTTACGACATTGAGTAAGTCTGAACAAGAAAGAGATTACTGGATGTTTAGAATATTTACTTAGTAGATACGTCATCACTTCTACCAACAAAGCTGCTAACGACTTTGTTTTCATCTGTAAAATAATTTGGGCTACGGCCTTATATAAAAATGAGTTTAGAAGCACTTAAGCCTTCAGGAAAACATATATATATATAAACACGTCAATGCATGCAAAGACTATATAATACAGAAACATCCTATATTTTAATTAAAATATAGTTTGCATTCCATAAAATCAAATTGCATTACTTCTAAATTATGTCCCCAAATAGCACAGCAGCATTAATTACGGACTTAAAACGTTAGAAACCGGGTTTCTGTACCCGTGGTAGGCAGAATACAGACAGTTTATTGCGTCGCTTTGTGCTTAACTACAAACAAAGCTAAGTTATTTTTTACCAAGAAACTCCATAAAAGAAACATATAAATACATGTTTGTTAGTGGTGCTGTGAAACTACTAGTAATTTTTTTCAGTTGTAGTGGTGTGAAATACATTAAACGGCTTTTAGACAAATTCTACAATGTTATATAAAAAAAAAGAACCGGTGTTAATGCAATCAATTTCTTTAGTAACCTCATTGAGTGTAAATGGGAGATTTAAAGACCTTGAGTTTGGCTCAAACAACATAAGATTCTGAATTTAGAAACAAATCCTGTAAAGATGCGTGCAATTCACCGTTATTTTGTATGTTAAAAACTCTTTCAAGCATTCAGATCACATGAAAAATGTGATAAAAATAAATACGTACTTTGATGTTAATGGAATTTTCCGTAAGTGTTTTAATGTATAGAAACATTTTTCAAAATATTGCCATATCTACGTTCTCCAATTTGAAAATGTTTAAAAAATAATGTGACAGCAAAAAGTCGGTATCTCTTAACGAATGAAATACGATAAATATCTATAAATATTTTATACACAGTTTCATTTTTCCTATTATGGCTTAGCACTTTAATCCTAATAAAGTAGAAAAACTGCTCGAAATTGGTAAATATGAGAGTAATATTTTATGTCGATAAACCACTTAAAGAAAGTGTTTTTGTATGAAACTGTGCAAAAAAAGGAGACGGAAAAAAAAGAAAATAATGAAATATATAATATAATCAGTGTTGCATGTGAATCGATCATTAAATTTTCAACAAGTTCGAATCCCGAGTTCGAACATGCCATGGGTACGTTATAATGTGACGGTCAATCCTACTATTCGTTGGTAAAAGAATAGCCCATGAGTTTGTGGTGGGTGGTGATGATTAGCTGCCCTCCCTCTAGTCTTATACTGCTAATCTAGGAACGGCTAGCGCCCTCGTGTGTGTACCTTTGCATGAAATTCAAAAACAAAAAACAAACTAAATTTTAAAATATTTCTTTGTAACTTGACTGTGAAAAACCCATTATATACACATGCACGAAAACATGTTTTATGCGTATTAAACATTAATTTAAAGTGTTTCTTTGTGAAATGACACGAAAAATGTGGTAAAACAATTATTTAACGTGTATTTGAATTAATTTAAATTTTCTTTTTCTTAGAATGACTGTAAACAAACATTTAAAATAGATTCATAAAGAAATAATTTACGTGGGTTTTACATATATTAAAAGTAAATTTTCTGTGGAATGACAATGAAATACATGATAAAATATTTATTTTGTGTGGAATAACTGGACTAAAATAGTTATTTTAGTGTCAATTCCAGTGAAATATAACAGTAACTGTCTGTGAATTTAGTAGAAGACATTGTAAATCAGTTTAAGATTCTAATTTTTTTTATATTAAAATGCCTGACATCTCGGATGTCCTTCTTCTTAACATATTTCAACATTTAAATGTTTAACAGTGCTGTTGATAAACTTGAAAATAGTTTTCATTTTCAATTTTGAGATAGTATAATAATCCTGGTAAATAAATACTCTATGTTGGTTAAAGTAAATGTTATTATGGTAGTATTACTCTTAAAAATGTTTCTTGTTTCACATTAAACAGATTCCTACTGGTTATGTATCTTTTATTTGATAACACATTTTTACTGTTCAATCAACATACATTCCTACAAATTTGAATATTTAAGATATATACTTTTATGTTTTATGACTTATAATCTACTTTCGTGTTTCTTGATTTATTGTAGTGATTATTCTTATAACATCAGATAAAGGTGAACTGAAACGTCCTTGACTTCTCTAAACTCATGAGATGTTATTGGGTTCATGTCTAAAAGTATCGTTAACAGCAAGAATATCAAACAAAGGAAACAATAATCGTTAATGAAATGTTTAAGTTCAAATTTAAAAAACACCGATTAATTTTAAAATATTTCTTTTGGGAATTACGGTTAAATACACTTGAAATGTATGGTAAATTTTCCATGTTAAATACAGCTGAACCTGATCATTAAACGTAATATAGTTTGAACATTATATTTAATTACCTATGTTAATTAGCAGTTGTAATCTATGTATAATATCGTTTTAATATAGGTCTTAACCAGATGAGGTATCACGTGATTAGAGAAAAAAGAAACTGTTGTATGGTAAGATGACGATGAGGAAATCGCTCCACAAAAACACAAAACAAAACAAACAGGTTTGTACAGATCACTTGACAGTGCGTTTATTATGCATATTTGTAAGAAGAAACCTGTGCTACTGAGGATATTACTGCAGTGGTTAAATAATGCGTTTGTTGTTTATCCTATGATTGTTTACCTGAGCGACAATGTCGTTGAGACATACTCACGTCAAGTATTACCTGGTGAGTTGTAGAATGATTATTTCATATCTATAGTTACGTGTGGGGGTGCGTGTTGTGTTATCAAACAGTTTCTAAATAACAATACCAATTTAAAATACCTAGTTGTAGTTAAATGTATAGTTAAAAATAATATTAAAATCAGGATTTGATTACAAAATATTTCAGAGCATATTGAAATTTTTTAAGAGCAAGTTGTTGTAACTGTTTAGCTCTCTATACGATCTCTGTAGTTATTAGTTTCCTTATTTAAAAACTTATTGATTTTAATTTTTTTCTCCAAATATATCTAACTGACTATCGATTTGTGTTCTATACGTAGATGTACATGTATCTCTGCTGTTTGGTTGTCATCTACATAATTTGGAATATAAGAACCAATACTTAAGAAAGACATTATTCACAAACTTGACGTGAAAGACTTAATTTTAAGCAATGTGATGCAATTTTGCATTTTGTATGAAAATTACATTCTTAAATTAAAACATAAAAGGAAATCAAACGAAACTCTTGAGATATTTTTCCTAGAAAAAAGAATAATCATTATTTTAAAACAAAATATAAAGCTCTTGATTTGTTTTCGTCTTTTCATAAAAACAAACATAATTTCAAGACGAATCAGAATATTGTTGTTCTAACAATACTAATTAAGTTGTGTAACAGTTGTTTAAAAACGACAGAATTCAAAATCCCTGAGACGGATAAAGTGAATTTGATCATCTCTATGTGGAACAAAATAAACATAAAAAAGCACTTTCATAAAATTTATATATAATAAATGTTTGCTGCAAAGTTTCGATCATGCATTTATTGAGCTAATCGCTATTTTCTTAGTAGTTCGTCGTCAACTTATTGGTCACGTGGTATTTGTATTGTGGTTCGAGTAAACCATAAAGTTTTTTTTAGAATAATGAAGTTTTACAACATACATTTCTCACACTTCAGATTTCAAATTAATTTAGATATTCCAGCATCGATAGAGTTAGGTACAGTTAAGACAGAAAGTGTTTGTACCCTTTCGTCGTGAGTAGTTTTTTCTCAAAGCTTAGAAAGTATCACGATTAGGAAAATGAAAGTAAAGTACATTATAAAGATTATACTAAAACACATCTACATAAATTTTATGTAAATTAAACGACAAACAAACTGTTTGTAAACAAATAACCAAATACAGGGGAGCAGAAAGTGTTCGTGCATCTACTTTAACGGTCAGTTATGTAGCCTTTCATAGCCCTCCATGATCGTTTGACAGTACTTGAATGGTACTTTCTTCCATTTTTCTTGACAGAAAACCTCCAATTCTTGCAAGTTTTTCGGATGACGCTGATGACCCCTGGTCTTCAACTCATGCCAAACGTTTTCAATTGGGTTGAGATCGGGTGTCTGCGATGGCCACTCCAGAACGCTTATATGGTTCCTCTGCAACTAGGATTGCACATATTTCGATGTGCGCTTAAGGTCATTGTTGTGTTGGAAGATCCAACGACGACCAAGCAGCAAGTTCCGAGCATCATTCTTGATATAAGTGCCTAATATATCAACGTACTCTTCTTTCTTCATAATTCCGTTGACGCGGTGAAGTCTGCCTACACCAGAAGAGCTAAAGGAACCCCATAGCATGATCGATCCACCTCCGTGTTTAACTGTAAAAACGATGTTCTTTGGAAGATTTCGTTCCCCCTTCTTACGGAAAATATTGCGAATATCATTGTGGCCGAAAAGTTCAATTTTAGTCTCGTCTGACCAAAGAATACTCTTTCAATAGGTAAAAGGTTTATCTACATGCTT
The DNA here is from genome assembly GCA_011833715.1 of Carcinoscorpius rotundicauda. Taxonomy (NCBI): domain Eukaryota; kingdom Metazoa; phylum Arthropoda; class Merostomata; order Xiphosura; family Limulidae; genus Carcinoscorpius; species Carcinoscorpius rotundicauda. The sequence goes on along the minus strand of CM022399.1, from coordinate 49,163,807 downwards.
TCTTGCATGCCCCAATCTGATTCTAAATGAACAGGCTTTAAATATGGAGTTCTACGAAGACGGCATGCTTTGAACCCAGGAGAGTGTCACATATTCTTAACTATAGAGGTGCTTACTTCAACCCCAGTTTCCCTTACCAGTTTCTGTATGTCATTGTGTGTTAAACGAAGGTTCCTACTAACTTCTCTGAGAACCTTCCTCTTGGTTCTCTCTGGAAATTTGGTGAGGCGTTCGGAACGAGGGAGGTTAGCAGTTGATCCTGAAAGCTTAAACTTGGCAATTATACTTTGAACAGTAGATTTCGGCACATTAAGTTGTGTAGCAATACCGGAAAGAGACACACGAGACTTTTATTTTACAATAATTCGTTTTTTTAAATCACTGGACAGTTGTTTCTTGTTCGCCATAATGACCAAACAGATAATGACAGAGACGGCACTAAATTGCGGGAAGTACATTTTTTGCTGGCTAGATTCCAATAATTATGCTTCAAATGTTTGGTTATGGAATGGTTTAATGTAGGTTATTCGCCAAACTAAACAAAATTTTTACGGGAATATTGGTTTTTCACACGTTCTGAACTGCACGAATACTTCCTGCTCCTCCTATTTTTAATTATTTGTTTATAAACAGTTTATTTGTCGTTTAATTTACATAAAAATAATACTTATAATACACTATACATCTATTAGTCTCTTCACGATCCTTTTTAAGTTATAAGGAAAAAACCACTCGGGACGCAAGGGTACGAACACTTTCTGTCGTAACTGAAAGTAGTGCGAAACGTAAAACGAAACAACACCTTGCAAGATTGAAATTTGTAGGTAGGACCATCTTACTCAAAAGATAAAGGAGCACAGTGGTTGTAATTTTGAGCTAATAGATTAGAGCTATGTTTGATTATTTGTAATTAAATACAAAACTACACGATAGGCTACGTGTGCTGGTATTGAAACTCGATTTATGACGTTATACTTGAAGATCTTAGTTTTATTCTTAAGCTACTTGCAGAGTGAGTGTATTATTTCTAAATAAAGCTTATAATTTAAAATGAATTTGTGTATGAATTAATGCCAGAACTATATATAAATATATATGTTGTTGTCTTAGCGCAAAATTATATAATGAATTATCTGCTGTCTGTCCACCACGGGAAATTGAACCACTACAATGTGACCTCCAGAGTCGCTCAGAATGGCCAGTTAGTTAAGGCACTCGAATTGTACCTTTTGCACAAAGCTACTCGAGGGCTATCTGTGATAGCCGTCACTAATTTAGCAGTGTAAGGCTAGAGGAAAGACAGCTAGTCATCATCACCCACCGCCAACTCTTGGGCTACTCTTTTACCGACGAATAGTGGGATTGACCGTCACTTTTAACGTCCCACAGCTGTGAGGGTGAGCATGTTTGGCGCGACGCGGATGCGAACCCGCAATCCTCGTATTACGAGTCGCACGCCTTATGCGGTTGGCCATGCCAGGCCCTGTAGTTACACATTATTTTGAAAATGTGCTAATAGTTTTGTAACTGCTATACGAGTATCACCAATGGAAAAGCAACAATTCTGTATATAGACTTTTAGATTAATAACCGGGTTTCAATTCCCATGGTAGGTATAATACAAATAGCCCATTATGCAGCTTTGTGTTTAACAGCAAACAAACAAACTATACCAAAACTAAACTGTTAATTATTTTACGAAAGCTTCATAAAATAAAGTGACACCACAAGATTTTAGTAGAAGCTCGTACCAATGATTTTTAAAATAATGACAAAGTATTTTTAGCGATTGTTCATATTCAGCTTTCTAGTTACGTGTAATTTAATCAGTGAGACATGCAGTGCTTTGTTGTTTATAGAAGGGTCAATTGTTTATACGTTATATACCAATTTAAAAGTGTTCCCAAATATTTTTGAAGCCCTGTGAAAATTAGATGCACATTCCATTGCATACTCATTCAGAAATGTTTACTGATTGGCTTATATTTGTAATTTTCATTTGGGTTGGGGTGGGGTTTAATAAAACTGCATTTTATAAATTGTTTGTAAAAGTTACGTATTTAATATTTTGATTTATTTGCTTTCAGATTGTACGTATTTAGGTTTCTATAATGCAACACTGAATGCTTGTGGATATTGTGTGGAGGGGATGACGGGTTTGGAAAAAGATTATGGAAAAGATTGTCGTGGAGTGTGTGGAGGATTTGCTACCATTGACTGTGCTAACACATGTGCTGGACATGCTTATATGGATGAATGTACAGGAAAATGCGTTGGTACATACAGAAGTTCATTTACAATTCATATCTGTGCATCTTGTTTATCTCAAGGACGATAACTAGTGCCCCATGTCATGCATCTGTGTTATTTAAAATGGTCTCCAATTTCTCTTCCATGAGTTGTCGTGCGAGGATAGGTCAAGTTTTATAAATATATGGAATTTAATTAAAGTATTATGCTTGTTAATAATATTGATAATGTTAGTCCATCTTCGACTTTCGTACTAAATTATGAGAACAATATAATTATGGGACACAAACATACGTTTTAGCATGGTATCAGTCTACTTACTGGTATCAATTGATTTCAGATGTGGTGGAAGCAATAAATTTAATGAAGGTTAAGGGAAGGCTTGATACGTATCTAAAATGAGCTAGGATGAAGTGTTTTTTTTCATAGTTTACTTTATTGGATGTGAAATCATGTATGGACTAACAAGTCTCTTGTTTTGCAATATTTTGAATGGTATTTGTCCTTATGCAATATTTATTATAAAAACGAACCTTAAAAATGTGATATATAGTGGCAAATATACCATTTTCGATTTAAAAAATTACATTTTCAATATCTAAAAAATTGTTTTTTACTCAAATATTAATCAAATGTTTCTCGGAGCATTTTCAACTTGTATTTTATTTTTACTTTTAATATGCCATTATTTAATATTATAGAAAATTAATACTAGTTCGGTGCATTATTGCTTAATTTAACATTATATTTTTTTACACTTGTGAATATTTACATTTACAATAATGATTCTATAGAACAAACTGTGAATTATGTACTTCCTGAATATCCAGCAGTTTAAGCTAATATCATAAATATTCTGATATTAAATTATTTGAACAATACACAAAAAGGATAATTGGTCTATTATAAAACTAACAAAAACTTTTGCATGGTTTACACAGGAGGTACAAGCTCGGGAAAAGAAGACGATAATCATCGTGACTGTAGAGGACTTTGCTCGAGTTCCTCAAAGTTAGAGTATAGGAATGATATTTGTGGAGTATGTAGTATAACTTCAGGCACTTTCTCCTTATTCTGGGACTGTACAAATACATGCCTTCTGCCAGGTATGCTAACGAAGTCATATTGTAATAGAATTACTTTAAAACATTTTTGTTTAAATAAATATCTGGCTGGCACACTGTGTTTGTAATGGAATTGTATTTTATTATATCGTGTTATTTAAGATTAACTTAGAGAAATGGTTGTAATGTTTAATTTGTTGGAAGCTTTGGTGTTTATGTTAACTGTATAAACATTATGTGGCTATATGAAGAGAATTTATTGAATATGTAACTATTTTTGTGTGTGTACATCAGAACAGACAGTAAGAATTAATATATTCTGCCTAACAACATTGACAATATGTGCTACATAGTACATTATGTAAGTTTTTGCTGAATGAACAGTGTGTGTAAAAGAGCACAATGTATGTTTGCAGTTACATCTTGAAAGCAAAATACAATATGTGATCACAAAGTAATTTATGTGTGACATATTTAGGTGAACTGAAAATATATTAAAGCAATATGAAAAGTCTACTGAATGATGATATGAATAACCTGAAGAGTTTGACAGTGATTACAGTGTGTATATTATGTATCACTACTTGTACAGTATGTATGTTTTATCTGATGAAATGAAGATTCATGCAGTAATGATAGTATGTACATTATGTATCACTACTTGTACAGTATGGTGATATGAAGAGTGAAAATGATGACAGTATGTACATTATGTATCACTACTTGTACAGTATGGTGATATGAAGAGTCTGATAATGATGACAGTATGTATATTATGTATCACTACTTGTACAGTATGTATGTTTTAACTAATAACACAAAGAGTCTGACAATGATAACAGTTTCTTGTGTGCCAGTACATGTATGATTGCCTTATTGAACAACAACAGTAGTCTGGTAACATGTAAACATCTATGGTGTGATAACATGGAAATTCTGATAACAAAGACAATGCATGTGTTGTACTCCATGACACACATATTGTGCTTTATGTAATAACATGAATAGTCTTTCAGTACAGTGTGTGCATTGTATAACATTTCATGTGCAGTGTGCACATTTTTAAAGATAACATTGATATGGTTTCTTAAGTAATGCAGCATGTAGGTCAGTTGTGATACATGTGCAGTGTCATTTTATCTACAATGTTTAATATTTATGCCCTTGTATCCACAGTGTTTACTTTGTGGGTCATTATGTGTACAATGTGTATTTCAGTGAGTCATTGTATCTAGATTGTGTGTGCTCTTTATGGATCAGTATATCTACAGTATGTAGTTTTGTGTGTTATTGTATGTACAGTGTATACCTTTGTATGGCATTGTAATCACAGTGTCTGCCTATAGGAGTCATTGTATGTACAGTGTGCATATGTTCCTGTTAGCAGTAACTGACCACAATGACAGTGTGTTATTATAATTATAGTGTCTACTTTATGTGTCATTATATATTAAATTGTGTATGTGGTGATCGTTTTGTGAATTACATGTTGTATATAGTTATGTAAAGAAGCAAGCAAAATATACAGCAAAATGCTGCCACTAATACTAACACCATATTTATGTGTAGTGGAGTTTTAACATTTTTCCCACAGTTTCTTGTATAAACTAATTCAGTTGAATTGTTAAACAGGTAATTACGATAACATGAACTTTTCAATTACAACAAAATGTTGTGAACTGCTTTTGTAATTATAAACAATATATTATATGATACAAGTTAATTTAGTAGCTGTTTAATAAACTTTTTTATGAATTATTAGAAACATTAAATAGAGTTATTTCTAAAGTATCACATTTTTGGTAATTATTAGTATTAAGAAAATTCTTAAATGTTTCAAGACAATGCTTTTAGTTTTATGAAAGCATAGTTTATTTTAATAATTTTTTGAGAATTATTAATTCTTTTTTTTTTTAGGTGATCACAAGCCCAAAGCTCAGTTATTATGTGGGCAATGTGTAAATGGAAAATCAAATGTATCTTCCTCTGAAGTTTTAGATGAATGTGGACAGTGTAAACAAGATGGCAAATCATGTTTTTGTAATGGGTAGTACCTTTCTTTATAACATATACCAATATTAAACTAATCTTTTAAAATTTTTCACTCAATTAATAGCTAAAGACAATATCTACATTAGTAGATTTAATTTTTGTAGGCTGATAAATATTTCCAAAATGCCTACTTCATTATTAAACCTTCTTATAATATATACTTGTTTCCTGGAAGGAATTAAAATGAAAAAGGTGGCCTCAAACTAAGAATATTTTGACATTTACATCAATCTTCATAGTTATGTAAAATAAAATACAAATCTGTGTAACAAACTTACTTCACACTAATTTTTGAACTTTAAAGCTCTGAAGCTGTATCAAGAAAATAGCTTCACACAAATACACTTTAGAACTGTACTTTGTATTGATGTAGTTGAAATTCTGTATGGGAATACTAGAGATATTCTGATTGAATGTATTTGTATTAAGATGTTTCTTTTTATATATTTATTCTTTGGTATACAATTTAAAATATTTTCCAAGTTTTATGCACGTGTTTTGTTGAATGGTTATGATATTTTGATGTGAAAACATATGTATTTACAAAAGGTTAAAAACTCTATCATGACAAACCATGATTGGGTTATAGTGCTTTCTTTGCTTTACAGCTGCTTGTTGTGTTAGATGTATGAGAGGCAATTAGTCTTGCACTTTTTATTATTATCCTGTAACTCTGAAATATATTTACCATTAACATTTTCACACACATAAACCATACAAATTATGATTTACAATTTTAACTTACATAATTTGTGAATTAAATGTTGTATATAGTTATGTAAAGAAGCAAGCAAAATATGCAGCAAAATGCTGTATATGATTTACAATTTTAACTTACATAATTTGTATTGTTATGTTCATATTTAATTTTCTACTTCAAAGATGGACAGTTTGATGCATTTTAAAGGGTTATCTAGACATATAGTATAGATGTATATATTAAGAATTTATAAGAAATTAAAGTGTAGTTGCTCAGGTACTAAATTCTGTGAATAATTTATAGATGTTTTGTTCAAACTGTTTTCAATTTTGTTAAAATGATTGCAGAAATATATGTATATTGTTAAGGACAACCTCTTTCCAACAGGCTGAAAGCCTTGTAATAAACTGGACTGATTGACATTTTTTACTTCAGACACAGACATTTTGATGTTTTATCATAGGTTATATTGATAATTAATTTCTCATTTCAGACATGGACAGCTTGATGCTTGTGGTGTTTGTAACGGTCAAGGGAAATCCTGTGTGAAAATACAAAGTGTATCTCCTATTGCAGCACTCAACATGACTGACACTACTGTAAGTTTGGCATAGATTATCTCATCTGTTAAGAAACAAGCTTATTATATTGTAACAGAGTAACTTGTACATCAAAAAGCCATTAGAACTGTTGCATCTGACCATCAAAATTCAACTAGTCATAAAATTAACAGCAAAAGACCTGAAAATATTTTACAGTTAATTGCTGAAGAAATAGTGTATTGATAAATTATACTTTAACTCGTAAAATATAATCTAACACTTGTGATATCCTCGAGTTTCCCAAGCCAAACTATAGCAGCATATTAATTTTTTAAGTATTCAGTAAGTAGAGTTCATGTATTTCTAATATAAAATGGTTTGTTAATTATAGGAAGATGTGAATTTATTAATAAATAATATTAAAATACAGTATATTTTTTTCTACAGTAGGAGATATGTTTTATTTCCTTAAGTGAAGCCCTTTAAAACTAGGCCTTCCTAGTTCTTTAGTCATAAAAATATGATTGACCAACAGGCAGAATGACATTTTTTGATGAATTATATCAAGATATAATTTTTACTTCAGATTGGTAAGGATAATTTAATGTTTTCTAATGGGTAGTAAAAACTTTCTTCATGTAACAAACCAAATGACTTGTGGTTTTAAAACTGAAACTGGTATATGCAGTTTGGGCATAAAATAGAAACACTATTTGAAAAACAGTGGGTGTATGAATTTTTTGTTGGGTTAGCATGAAAAATAGCACAGTTTGTAGTTCTTATTTTTAGTTTATAGTGCAATAAACTTTTTTTTTCATAATTCAAAGTGAAGTTAGAATCTGTCTGAGTAGATAAAACATGTGGCTGACAACAGTGCGATGTGCAATGTGATGTTGTTATTTCAGTTATTACAATAGGTTACAATTACTGAAGTCAATATATCCAACAAGGTGTAATTAAATTTATCAAATCTTAAGACATCTTAAATGATAGGGGTTAGGACATTAAAGTCATCAATTTTAAACTTCTGTAGTGTCTAAAAGAGAAAACCAAAACAGGGTACTCCTGTTATTACTATTTATTCAGTAGATAACATGTTTCTAAACTTTGCTTTTATTGTTCCTAAATAATAATACTCTAATTATATACATTTATTTTCAGGTACTTATGTATTCTAGTATTAACTTTAAAAATAATACCATGCAGTATTTGTTGTTTCATGTAAAATGCAATTTGTCAGTATATTTCATTACTATAAAGAAACTATTAGAAAATAAAGTTATCAAAAATTAAGATGTTGTGGAAGGATTCTTGAATAACACTTTTAACATATGTTTTTACATTGATGTTAGAATGCTTGATATATGAAATAAAAAAAATCTCCAAGCTTGAATCTAATCATCTACCCTTATACACATATAAATTGGAACTAAAATATAAGAAATAGCCTTTATAACTTAGAAACTGCTTTTACTTTTCCCTCTACTTTGAACACAACTGTATCAAGTGATATTTTTGTAATACAAGGATATTTTTTTAATTTAACAGGCCCCTCCCAAGCCAGTGGTAGACATTTTTGTTGAAATGAAACAAATTGCCCAACCTGGTTTTTCTTAACTTGAACTGAATTTTTTTGGATATGCTTATTGGCTTAAAATAAGGCATTTCCTGCACTCTTTTAGCTTTGAGGCTTTAAAAAGTGACTTGGAGTAGTAAGATGACTGAAAACTGCCAGTTTATTACGACTTTAATGACCAAACACAAAAAAGCATGGAACCTCTAAGTGATACACAGTAGTATTCAGAAACCATTTATAATTACCTTGATAGATATTGTACAGTAAGACAAGTACAATATTGTGCTTGTAGCTACCTTCAAAGTGTTCCCGTCTGTTCATCCTACTGCTGACTGTCATGATGCTTTGACTTTAGTTACTGAATCGCAGGTGAAATCGTTTGCATGTCAGTTGAAAGCTAAATATAAAATGGTGATTGCTGAAACATAAAAGATTGACAGTTGCTTAATTAATGATACTGGGAATGTGGCTTTATTGATATATGCTGAGTTTGCTCTCAGCAGATAGTACTAGCTGGTATGGAGACTTGAGGATGTTGTATTTCACTTAGAAGTCTGTCAATTAACAAATGAAAACTTGTATTAAAGTTGTCTCAAAAAATACATTCACAACCACCCTCTTTGGGAATTTCTTGATTGAATGTACTTTTAATATTCAATAAATTATAGTATGAAGACATCCATTGGTTCCTAAGTGGCATGTTAAAACTTGTATGAATGAAAATACTATGATACAAGTTTCATATCATTACTTAAAAGGTAATTTAAGTTATTAAATTATCAAATGTAGTAACTTTATGGAGATAGCAAAGTAAATCAATATTTCTTTTACTGTTTCTAAGGTTGTGCTGAGTGGTGCATTCAAGGGTGTTAAAGGAAGAATCAATTGTGTGTTTAGTCTGAATGGAAATGACAATGATGAAACTAGTCAGTTAGCAACATATATAATGGGCTCAGGAAATGGCACTGTGGTTTCTTGTGTTGTGAAACTACCAGCTGGTAGGTTGTATGAATTAATATGTTTTAAAAATAGTCAATTGAAATTCCTATACTTCAATTTGAAGCCACCCATGCTAAGTAATGATTTCTTCAGTACAAACAAAAATACCCATTGCCAATTATAAGAAAAGTTTTACTTAATACAGCAAAAGTACCCGTTCCCAGTGCCTGGAAAACTTAAGTTAATCTATCAGTCTGGATTATTTTGCAGAAAAATAATTGTTGGGAATTTCAGTCTTGCTGACAGCCATTCAGCAGTAACATATGTTAAATCTACATTTTTACTTTTTAAGTTATGTCACATTTTAAGATGTGAATATTCCTAACAGTTTTGTGTAGAATATCCTGGTTATGAAATAAAAATTGGTATCATCATTATTCATACCTGATCTCCCATCATTTCAAAAGTGAATGTTGAGCTGCCTGCATGTGCAACTTTCCAACACCACGATTCACAATATATGTAAGATGGCTTAAAAAATAAAAGTAACAGATAGTGGTAGTGAAATTAAAAATATATAAAATGCATATGTGTGCCTGTGTTATGCAAAAGTATGCAAATGTTAAAACCTTTTGACTGATACCTCTCTTAAAACTTTATCTCTAAACTGTGAAACTATTAAATATATGAGCAATATATAATTTTTATTCTGTAGGTCTGTATAATGTTGGAGTTCAGCTGAATAGACAAAATATATTTGCTGCTAACACTTTATTTTTGGTCTACACTGATGATAGTAAGATGTTATTTCCTATATTATCTAAGTGAAGTAACCATTGACATTTGTATCATTAGTTTCATAATAATTCCAATTTTTATCATTTATAATTTAAATGTATCTAATTTAAAATGCCATGTGGAAGGTATAGCTAACTATTAATTTTCAACTGGCTACAATAAAAGTGGTGTAATTGTGTTATATTAACTATAGATTTTTAGTGTTCAGAGTTGGCTTAAGTCTCCAAGAAAACTGATAATGTAAACAGATTTTCTGAGATATGTATTTTTTTCTATACCAAAATAAGATATTGATAAGTATAACCACAAAAATTATATTTTTAAAAATTTTTATTACTTGTGAAATAACTTGAAATTTAATTGGATTCTTACTAAATGGTGTAGAATAATGTTAAAATTCTTGTATGTGTATATATATATATATATCTTTCATTCAATCTTTATGACGTTAATACGGTTCTAGTTTTTTATTGCATTTCTTGAGCAACATAGGTTTTTCAGAATTCAACCTTTTTTTTTTCTTAGTGGGGTATGATGAAATGACTCCTTTAAGAGCAGCTTATAACAGCCAAACTGAAACTAATGTTGGAATAACTGTGACCTTTAGGCTAGGAAATGTTCCAAATCTTCCATTATACTGTTTAATTGCAAATATTGGTAAGTAGTAAGGTTACATTTGCTAATAGAAGAGTATTATATCCTTTTTTATACCAAGAACTAGCAACTTTACCAATCTGTAATTATTTTAAAGTATGTTAAATTACTTATTGTGTGATTTATGGAGAAAACTGCATATGACAGAGCTTTATGTAAATTTTGTGATAAGGTAATCCTAGTATCATTGATGTATTTTTAGAATTTTCATGTTATTATTTATACTGAGATCAAGGCTTGGTTGTTAACATGCTCCACTTAGAATTTAAGGATAATATTGTTTGTCAAAAACATTTTAGGAACTTTTATTTGTTAATAATTCAATTAAAGTGTTACAATTAAATTACAGTTACACTCAAACACTGTGTATGTGTTTATGTATACAAACACAGAGTATGTTTTATTAAAATAATGTTAGAGTTTTGCTTCATCACTACCTTTAATGTTATCTTATCTGTTTATGATATATCTAATGGTCAGTCATCTTCACAACAGGCCTGCAGTTTAGTTTCCATTGCAAAGTAATATCCAAAGTAGTCTCCCTGTTTACTTTCCATAATCCATCTGGCATACAAGGACAATGGATTTCCAGTGCCTGTTTCAACATTATGACTGCACAGAAATATACAGGTGCTATGTTTAGCAAAATGAACACTATGTCCTTGTAGGGAATCAAAGAAATATTAATCCATTGTTCAGCTGCTTGAGGTAAAAAGTGGTTAACTAACATATGGAATCAACTTATACACATGTGAGCAATGTTGTTTCCCCAGGTAGAAATTATCCTTGATTAATTTGGTGTCATTTACCTATGATCTTTGTGTTATGGGTTCACACTTCCTATAAGATTCAAGTCTTTATCACAGCTGTTGTGCAACATGCTAAAGATCTCTCTCTGGATGGTCTTGGTGGTCCAAGTTACTTGCCAATGCTATTAAATGCAATAAATATTATCATCTTAGAAATTATATGCCCATATCTGAACTCTTCTTTATGATCTATGTATACTAATATTTTGCTGAAGAAAAGGCTGTTACATACTTCTCCAAAATTAATCAATTTTGATGAGATCACACTAGCTGCAAAATACCAAGCAATGTTAAATTGTATTTGTAACACATGCTATTCCATGATAATTATGTATTGGCTGTGGTTGTCTCATAAGTTTTTGATTTGCATAGCCAAAATCATTTTACTATGACATACTTAATTCTCTATATATACTATTAAGCTGGTATATAGCAGTGCTGTTTTATCTTTGATTTTGTACTAACTTTCAGATGTGAGATTTATCACCTACATAAAAATGTATTATTACATTGTATTAAATCAGAGTAAATATCTTTTATGTGTGTTAATTTTTCTGTAAGTTGCCTATAAACTACAAACACTGAAAGTAAGTCATGTGTTTGGTTTAATGGCTATCAATATATTTTTTTTATTAATAGTACATCATTCTACTTACGTGTATTATATATCACTACATGAACAGTATGTATGTTCTGTCTGATGACATAAAGTGCCTGACAATGATGGCAAAGTGTATATTGTGTTTAGTGCTAATTTTCTAATTTTTTATTAATAGTAAGTCAGTCTACTTATGTAGTACAAATATTGTAGAAGAAATGCAAATTGCCAAATGATTTTTGATTTAGATTTGACAAATTATAACAGTTACTTTATTTTCAAATGAAATGTTGCTTCATTAGTAGTAAGTGTTTTATTGCTAATTGTGTATAGCATTTATAAGTGTTAAATTAATTTCTGCTATTTTCTTTATACAGTATTTGAAAAGTGACTTGCAGTTTGTTTTAAAACTACTACACTGTGCATATACTGTGAAGTATATCAGTGTATAAACCATATGAAAAAATGCTGTTCCAATATGATTACTTCCCTTTCTCACAGTTATAGCTATTCTTGATTTGACTACCCTCTAGTGCACAAATTTTTGCTTGCCACTAACCTTGAACTCCAACCTGATTCCACATGTATACCACAAGGTTCAGTTGCATTTAAACATGAAAATTAGTAATCAACAACCTTCCACCAATAGAATCTAGTGTGACACACCCTCCTTTTGCAGCTGACTCCCTTTGTGCAGTTGAACCCGGTTGTTACTTCTTGATTTGGCATGACAATGTTAAAACCTTGTGATTGATTTCAGAATTTTTTTTACTTCCATGGCTTATAATGACAAAATTCAACATGTCAGTCATTTATCTTCACATTTCTATTGCTCTGACTTCACATAATTATCTGTGTTTCATTCACAAGGATCACATTTATCCATTCTGAATTCCTCCTGTTGAGCTGTCATTGATACCCTATGATTTCTGTCTGGTAGTTTGCCCAATTCTTACATTATTGTGGGGTCATTTTCCATCATTTTATGAATAACTGGCTCATTCTGACTTCATCCTTTACAGAGTCTTCCTCACACACCCAACATCTCCTCAGAGAAGTTAATTGGGTGGGTTGGTTTTTCAAAGTGAAGACGTCTGTTATCCACCCTACCATGAATATCCTTTTCATCTGAGGTGTTTATCAGTTTACATCTCAATCAATTCCAGCCTTCTCTTCATCTGAGATCCATGGAGTTTTATATTGAGAGGGCACTATCACCATCTTCTCTCCCTGCACTAGAGGTTCTGTCTCTTTTGGTAACTTTAGCATCATCTGAACCATATTCACAAATATTCTTTACATTGAATAATACAAGTTTATTGGATCCTCATCAAAGACCCTCCGAATTTACAGTTGTTCCTTCTTACATCCCTTCAATTGGACTTCCTCTGGTAATAAGAGAGGGAGCACTCAATATCAGTCCTTATGCTCCTTCACACAAGATCTCCTCACCTGGTCTCACAGCTGTCATGTTTATCTACTGGCTGTCACACACTGAGTGCTTTCAGTCTTTTCACAGGTTATCTATACTCTTTCAAGAATGTTCTACCCACCAAATAGTTTGTCTACCTCCAGGTATTCTGATAGTAATGTTTTTGGTTGGGAGACTCCTCAATTGGGTGTTTTTGCTTGTTGAATGTTTTGACCATAGATGTATCAGCCAGGATTTAAAGGACCTTCCTTTGATGTGTACTTTAGAGTTTGTCTTCTACACCAAGTAATTTCATCCAGTACGCTTCATGTCAGGCCATTCTTGTGGCTCCTTTCTGGCCAGCATATTTGTGGTGTCCACTACTCTCCCTTCTCAAGGAACAACCTCCATTATCTTTCCATTTATATCTCACCCTCTTCTTTGGCAACCACACTTAGTGGTTTTTCATTCCACTATTCCCACATTCCAGCTTCACTTGTACCTTTTGTCCAGCCCCTTGCAAGTGGTTTGTGACTACTTCTGTTTTCTCACACTGTGCATCCCTTATCCATGTCTGTATATCAACATAAGTGGAGATTATTTAATTGTTAGTCTAATTGGCATGGATTCTTCCCTTCCTCAGTCATCTGTTTTTACATACTGGTTTAACAAGAGCCTGTTCTTTTCAATCATTGTTTTTCCGTGTGTTTTGATCTCCAGTTATTTCCCTTCCATCCATATCCCATATATTTTTCTTTATCTAATTTAGATTGTCTCCTGTATCTGGTCCATTCTTTGCAGTGTTATATATCATGCACAGTACCTTTCCATGACTCTTGTTCCCATTTGTTTATCCATCATAATCAGTGCATTTTTCATGAAATTTCTCATATCATCCCTAAAACTTTGGTTCATAAGGTTATCCAAATTGCATATTCCTCCCTTTCTCCTAAATTTTGCCCGTTATTCTCTATATCATCCCATTTTATTTATTACTTCCAATGACCTTAGGTGATCATTTCTGTTATTTTTTGAAGATTATTCAGACTAGCATGTTAACCATTCCTTACACCTTTGTGTTGTGCTATTTGCACCATCTGTTGGTTTCCTACTCAGCTGGATATTGTTTTTCCTTATAACCATTCTTCATATTTTGGTAAAACTCTTAGTGGTTAAGATATTTTTTTTCCAGGGCTTATGAATTCCATTCCATGGCTAGTTATGCTTGTCCAGGTTTATTGATATCTAAAATATGCAAAATCTCTGAGATTTATCACATTTTTGAAATGTGATGTTTCACAAGACCACTTGCATGTTTTTTGTTTTGTTTTTTAATATATTATGTCACATATATGTTTGCACTGGATCATACACAAAGTAGAAAGAGATTGGTAATAATCTCTTATAGTCCTTAGATTGCTAGAATTGAGAATATTTTGCTTTTCAAAACAGAATTTTGTGGTTACCCATTACACTTTCTCCAGTGATGCATTCTTCAACACATTTTTCCTCCTCCTCCTTCTAAGGGAGTAAGGGAACCTTTATCACTTCCCATCTTCTAGCTGCTGGGGTGGTGGATCATGGAGGAATCCTTTTGTATGTGCAAATTACACTTAGATGACAATAGAGCAATGATATTGTGCCTGTGTAGAAGGTGCAACTATTTTCCTGCCACAGGTCTGATATTTTATTCCAGATGCTACCAATCTCAACTGAAATTTTATCTATTTTGCAGATTGCTCTTTCGTTGGGAACCCTTCCTTCTTTTGCCACCTGGGCAACTGGTTTTGGTTTGAGCTGGACCAGTAAAGATAGGTCCTCACATATAAATAAGCTGGGAATTTTCTTCTGCTGTTGACTGAATGTTACATATCTAAATATATTTGTGATAGATGCTCCCCTTCACTCACACTTCTTACCCATCCTCCCCACTTCTAGCAGTGATTTTATGCTTAACTTTCAAGTAAAGATTATGTTCAACTACATTAGAGGTAAAAGGGTGTGTTGCACCTTTATTAGTGGAAGGTTTTCCAATGCTAACTTGTATGCTGAAATGCAGCTGAACACAGGGTGTACTCATGGAATTAAGTGAGAGTTCAAGGTTAGTGGTGAGCAATAATTTACACTCTAAAGAGCAGCCAATTCAAGAATAGCTGTAAGTGTGAGTGGAGGTAAGTATCTGTTGGAAATATATTTTCAATGTCGGAAAATGTTAACTTTGAGTAATTGTGCAGGTTTTGTAACACATATTATAATGGATAATCAAAAGACGAATTGAGTAAATTTTTATTTAGAGCTATTAAAGTTGAATTTTTGTGTGTATTTTCTAGTACGGCCTTCAGAAAAAACTGTCATTGAAGGAAACCCGGATAAGCCAGCAACTTGCATCATACCATATCCATTAACCTCGCAGAACATCACAGTTTCACCCTCTTTAGATGGGCAACACTGTCTGACAAAATCATTCAATTTTTCATTTTTTGCACCACCACCTAAAGTGAAACAGGCTTACATTCCAGAAGATGGTAAGAAAGCATGTTGCAAAAAGTTTAATTAAAAGGTCATCCTCTAAAATTATAAATATTCTTACAATTTTAGGGTCTAAAACATGGAGATTACATTTCCATAGCTGTTTCATGTAAATGTTCTGATAACACACAAACAATAGTTGCAATTAAATTATTATTCTGTCATTACTACAACAGAATAATTTTAAAATACAATACTATTTTAAATGTGCTTTAAACAGAATAGTAAAACCTTAAGCTAACATAAATCTATCACAGTGCAATGTGTTATTGTGAAATTTTGTTCTGAATATTTAACATTACTTTAATTATCCTACTGTTTGGAGTTTGTTACCCATTTCAACATTTTAAGTTATCTTTTCTTAGCATTGTTTTTTTCTTTAGCAGCTGCTTTTTCACTATGATTACATTGCTTTGATGTGTATGTCACTATTCTTGTGGTAAAATTAACATCTGTACTTACAGGTATTATGCTTGTAAGATTGCTACTGAATTGTTCTGTTTCATTCATAGAGGATGTATTGAATTACTTGATGTCATCTTTTGAAGAATTTGGGAGTTTCTACCCCAACTGCTGTTAATAACAGTTCTGGTTTTACATGCCCTATTCAAAGTTTCTTTACAACTGTAATTGAAGTATGAAATTTAGTCTCAATCTGTCAACCTTCATCAGCATTTTCAAAACTTTGATTTATACATGTTTGTCATGGTTATTCAATTCTGGGAACCATGAGTGCATTCACCACACTGTTGCTAAGAGTAGTATTCTTAAAGGTACTTTGGTAAACATTATGCTGGTGTGTTGGATGGCAGCCATTCAGTATGTAAAAATGTC
Source organism: Carcinoscorpius rotundicauda (assembly GCA_011833715.1). Taxonomy (NCBI): domain Eukaryota; kingdom Metazoa; phylum Arthropoda; class Merostomata; order Xiphosura; family Limulidae; genus Carcinoscorpius; species Carcinoscorpius rotundicauda. The sequence continues at coordinate 49,147,051 of CM022399.1, read as the reverse complement.
AGTACGTTGCTATATTCTAAGGCAATTTATTTTCATACAATAGAGGAGCAACATGTTATACACTGTTTCAATAATTATGTATAATACTGTGTTTTTAATAAATTAAAAACCTGATATACAGATCAGGCACGATTTGGTTCTTCAAAGTTGTCATTACATACTCACTTAAGAGAAAAGAAATATGTTTGCATAATTTTTATTTTTCAGGAATGATAACCTCCCTCTTAAATATTTATAAATTTCTGGCCTTTACTGCTGTGGCAACTTGCTCCTTAAGCCAGCCATACTGAGAAAACCACAAGTGTTTAATGTTGTCAATGTCATTAACATAAATAAGAAAAACTGAAGGGCCAGTTACTGACATATGTGGCATGCTTCTGGTAGCAAGGGTCCAGTTTGAGTGAGCTAAATTAATAACAACCTTTTCGTTTTCCAAAATCCAGTTGCCCTAGAATCCTTTTACTTAATTAATCTCTAGTGATATATGAATGTTTAGTTTATCTTGTGTGTATCAACTTATCAAAAGTTTTTTAAAAGCTTAAAATTAAGTGCATTGGGTAAGTTTACACCCTTTCTCTAATTCAGACAAGTAATATAATAAAAAAGTAACAGATAAGTAAGGTAAGCACACCCATGGTAACTTTCTTTTTATGACATTATATCTTGCTAGATGATTTTCCATGGCTTTTTTCACTGGAATTTTTATTACTGTAAAATGAGCAAAAATTGCTGTTACTACTGAAATTTTAGGTGTGATATTTTTGAAAATTAATTTCAAATAATAAAAAATATACTTAGTTCTTGAGAAAAGTCTAGTATTGTGATTTGAAGTAACTCAGTTGTATTTTATTCCAAACAATTTCTTTTAAAAGAATCCGTACTATTAAAAGTTAAACATTTTGAAATTATGAATGCATTTTTATATTTGTAACAGTTAAGATATTTCTTCAGTCTCTTTCATTATCCAAAACCAATATGAAATGTGTTTTTAAAAGAAAGTAAACTTCTTCAGGAAGTTCGCTAGTGATAATCTTTGACCGACCAGTGGAAGTGTCTAACCTGCAGGGTTGTTCTCTTCTTCTCTCCTCTTTCACATTACAGCAGCTGGGTGAAAAGTCTCTCTGTCACTGGGCAACGCAAACCCAACTTGTTATTTTTGTGACAAAACAAATCAGAAGTGAGTTAACTGTATTACTATTAAATATAAACCAATAAATTCAATAAAATATTGCTTAATTTGGAAGTTAAAAAATAATTTAACCATCTTGACCATGCTGTAGTTTCCTTTAACATTAACTGTTTATTGTACTACCAAAATGATGTGGTGTGAAGCAGTAAGACTTTGTTTCACTAATATATTTTTTTATCTATACCATGCCTTTTTAAGTTCTACAATTCAGTTCTATATTTCTTCAGTTGGTGAATGTGCATGTTTTGGAAAAGTGATATTTTATTATTGGCTGCAAAAACAAATGCCATATAAGAGAACATCAAACAGTTTACTGGATATGCAGGCTTTCAAGTATCCCCAAATTCCTAAGTTTTATGTGCGTAGCCAGGAAACTGAATTATATAATGAAAATAAAAGTTTGTTTATTGTTTGTGATTAACATTATATAACAATTTTTTTTAGCTATATATCATAGAGGCTCTATTTCTAGTCAGATTCTTAAGTGAGTCTCATCTTTGGCTTAATTATCAGCATATTTTAAAAATTTATAACCACAGCTCTTTACCTCCCTTTTAATGTATATGAAGTATGTGATGGTAACCAATGTTCTCTAAACTAGGAGTCAGAGGAGAAAAGTTAAGAAGCAAAATAATCATGTCTGTGAATTTATTTATTACACTTTGTTTGCAAAAGGGCACATTTCTGCCGTAATTAAATGGAAGAAATGCAAACAAAGTAATATATGCCCTTAAAAATTCCTACATTTGATCCAATGATCATTGAACATAGCTCTAAATTTTGCCCTATGTTTTTGTCAAAAGGTGCTTGCAAAACTGGATCTGTATTTTATACAAAATTTATAAAAATATTTCAAAGCATCTCTAGGTTTTAATTTAGGTAATCCAGAAGAAATCTTACAAGCAACTGAAAACACATCTTGTATCTTTTAATAAGTTGGAATAATAAGCAGTGATAATTTACATTTATGAGAAGTCCTAAAAATCCCTTGGAAAATCCAATAATTAACTATATCAATATATTAGTCTAACAGAAGTGTAATAATAATATCTCATGTATATAACAATAGTTGAAAAATGAAACTAAGTGCTATAACCTTGACATTTCTTTCAGAGAACCCAGAGCTTAATTACATCGTATATCAGCAAGCAAAAGTGTGGAGAACCATGTTTTGATGACACCCTTGGAAGTTAAAAAAATAATTTAACCATCTTGATCATGGTGTAGTTTCCTTTAACATTAACTGTTTATTGTACTACCAAAATGATATGGTATGAAACAGAATTTAGTTGAAATGTTTACTTTATGAAAGAATACTACACATTACTTTCACAACTTCTGAGTGTATATATATATATATGTTTCTCTCAGGGTGTAGTATATTTCAATTTGAGCCTTACATCATATCTTAAGTTTTCTCAATTAGTAGATTGACTGTAAATGTTGTATAATGATTGCTACATATACAGAAAGAAAATCTCATCTGTATCTTTATCACTAGGTAACACAATCACTATTACTCTGCAATCTGGGGTTATATCAGAAACTGGACAAAAGGTGGCTGAAGCCATGACTAGTAACCTGGTAATAGTAGAAAAATATTTGTTCCACATGTACAACTTTGTGTATCACGGTGTTTATTTTGCTTCAGTAATTATAAACATTATTATTAAACTGAATAGGTTTTGAATATGTACGTGTTAACTTAGGTTAGTATATGGTGAAGTAAATAGACTCAAAATCCCATATATATTAAAAATATTTTTACTTATTATTCTTTGTGAAATATTATTGTAAATGAGGATAAAATTTTTGTTTTTAGTTGGATTAATATGGTGTTTTGAGGAAACAAAATCCATTTTACACTCTTAAAGCAAATTTATAGGATATATTTCATGTATTTAACTTTATATCAGTTTGTCTTTGTGCAAGAATAATAAGTTTCATGAAAGTAGTCGCTGAATTTTCTATTCGTTAAATGTTTATCTCTTTTAGATTTAATGTAAAAGTATTTTAAATTTTGTTTTAAAAATGTTTACAGAAAGTTCAAGCCAGTAAAGCTCTTTCTGGTGGTAAAAACAAAGTGATGATCACTGGACCAAGTACTGTCTCTTTATGTGGGAACTTTGTACTTACAGCACACTTTTCATCTCCAAAAGGTGATGTTTCAGATTTTTCCTGGACAGTACAACGCAGTGACATGCAGAATGTAGACCAGCAATTACTGAATACTGTTAGAGGTGAATAAAAGGTTTTATACATTACAACCTCACTGTAGTACACTTACCAGAATCTACAACAGTTCAAAGGATGCTTACCAGTAGAAGTAATATTTAACTTTTGAACTGAAAGCAAATATTTATTGAACTGTGAAATTTTATTATTTTAATGCAAAATGTTCTCTTTTATTACAGGGACAAAAATGCCTCATCAGATATTGAAACCTTCTTTGCTAGAAGCTGAAATTACCTATGAGTTCACTGTTTCTATCAGAGCTCCAGGGGAGAGAAGTTCTCTGGAAGCTAATCATTCAGTTACTAAGCATTCTTTTCTGGCCCCCTTGGTGACACTGTATCCAAGTTTCTTGCTCTCAAAAGATAAACTGAGTGTTAGTGAGGAGTATGTGCCATATTTTGAACCAGATTTGTATTAACTTAAAAAAAAAAAAAACATTATTCATTAATCTAACTTTTTATTAATTTGTTCATTGTTAAATTGCTGATTGGAGTATATTTCATCTTAATGCTAAGACTGATGTAATTTCAGGGATGGCAAAGTTCCAAATTGACAGTCTCTAGACTGTTGCATCATTTATTTCTCCTTACTAGTAATTGTCCTTAAATAAAAACTTTAAAAAATTTCATTTTCCTAAAGTTTCTGTGGCAGTTAGCAAATGAAAAACCTTTAACTTCTAGAAGTAAAATAATTTTAAAGCCATGTTAAACTTTTAACATTATGATAATGTGCTTCAGTGGTTATTATTATTTTATGAATATCCTTTAGATGTCTAATACATATCTTAGTTTTGCTTCTGGTACGAGCTATATTTTTAAGTGTTTAATATTAGTAGGATAAAAATATTTTAAAGGGGACAAAACTCCATTTAACTAATTATTACTAATTATGGCTCATTGATAAATATTCTTATAATTTAGTAGCCAGTTGCAAAATACTGTGGCTGCACATTATTTTTTTACTGTGTGTGATATTACTGTGTAGTAAAGTCTGAACCTGATACAGCATAAAAAGTTTCTTGACTGTTTCCAAATTTCATCAGGATTCTCCTGTCAGCTGAAGCAAGCTTGCCTGACTGTATTGAAAAATCACAACAGATCAAATTTATGTGGACTGTGGATAATCCCAGAGTAAAATTTGACTTTGCCCAACTTTACTCTTCAACTTATAGGGTGGCTCCTTACACTCTACCTGGTATATTTTGTAGCATTATAAAGCTATTTATAATATAAAATATGATTGTAATACAAAACAGAAGGAGAACAATTTATATTACATTTATAAGTGAATAGATAAATTATTAATATATTTTTCATGCAGAAAGAAAACAAAAGTTTAGGAATTATATGTTGCAGGCCTTATGTGCGTGATGCATGTGAAAATGACTCCAAATCCACAGTTGTCCAAAGCATTTAAAACATGCTGAAAAATATTTAAGGTTGAGTACTTTTATGTAAAAACAAACAAAAATTTTTAATATGGTAAAAAATTAAATTTATTTTAAACTAATTCAACACAAGTAATTTTCTTTTGACATCACTAAAATATATTTTTACTATAAATTATTTAGATCAAAGTATTTCAAATAATATGTTTAAAATTATTATTCTTGTATCATATAATTCGATACATATATTTTATCAGTGGTTTAAAACTTTTATTATGAAACTTATCTCCAAATTTGAGCTAAAAATGAATTTTAAAAAGTCTCCATACAAAGATATTAAGAAACTTCTGGAAGATAAAATTATAAAACATTTTCTGTTTGGCTCTTTCTGTGTACCATTACACACACACACGCACACCTACCTACCTACCTACCTACCTACCTAATAATTATACTAGGCTTATTAACAGACTGAAATAAATGACTAAACTTAGAAAAAAACTGTTACACTTTTTTATGTTAATAATGTGATTCTTTTTAATCAGTTAGAAAATTATGCTTACATTTTAAATTGTTGGTTTGAAAATATGTAAGACTATCATGTATGTTTTTGTCTCCTTGGTATTAGGGGTTATATGAATTGTACGAGATAATATATATATATATTTTTTATTTATTTATTTTTTTTAGAGGGACAGAAAGTCACATTTACAGTGAGATCTTTTCTAGATATAAATAAAACTCATTTCACCTCTTCCTCTGTCACTCTGGTGACTCCTGTACACCAGTTCAAAGCTTTTATACAAGGTAATTATAGTTAAAGTTTTTTATCACTGGACATATTACATTATAAAATGTAACTTTACCACAACTCAGTCACTCTGGTAGCAAACATTATACATGGTTGAAACTTTATACAATGTAAGCATAGTAAATATTTAAAGGTTGGATATTCTAGTGATAACTATGTCTCAATTCAAGTATCTTGCAAAAAGTAAATGGTCAAAAGTCAGTCACTCTTTTGACCACTGCATACTACTTCAAATAACGATGCATGAAAAGAAATTTTATTATAGCCAGGCTACTGATTACTTTTGTATATTAATGACAGCAGCATGCAAGCATTGGTTTAGTTCTGAAGTCTTGTTCACAACGAAATGAGCTAATTTGTTTTGTAGGAGCTTTAAAAATCATCTGCTGATGAAGTTAAATAACAGTAGTGTGTGAAAAGCTATATTATAGACAGTAGCATTGATTGTTTTAATATAAATAAAGTTTGTTGAGTTTATATGTGGTAGTGCCTTTTACCTGTGAATTTAAGTTGAATGTAGGTTATATTTAATAATACTATCATTAATTATTTTTATAGATATTTCTCATTGTATTACTACTTACGTATTGTGTATATATGTTCTGTATTTTTTACTTTTGCTTAAGTAGTCATCAACAACTGGTACTTTTACTTTTTTACTTGAGAGAATATATTTTGAATTAACAGTACTTTTACTCAAATAAATATTTTCATTATTTTACCAATCACAGCCTTAGGACTGTGTAATGTTATGCTGCACCAAATAAGCTACTCTAAGCAAAGTATTTTTTATAGAAACATTCATTAGCTTTTAAGTTTTATATCTTATTTAGGTGCCTCATCACGAATTGTTGGAACACAAAGTGGAGTGATACAACTCGATGGAACAGGTTCAAATCAGCGTTGGATGCCTTTGGTTTATCAGTGGAGCTGCCACACTGATGACAAACAACCATGTTTCAATCACAAGGATATGTCTGGCAGTAGCCTGCTCATTCCTAGAAATAAACAGAATCAACCAATTCTTGAAATAAATTCAAAATTTTTAAAAGCTGGAGAAAAATTAAATTATGGGCTTCAAGTGTTTAATGTGTCCAATCATGCACAGAACAGTGAAATGGCCATGGTTTCAGTGAGTGTAGTCAAAGGAAATATCCCACAGGTGAGAGTTTAAAACAAAAAGTAGTCTGTTCACATGTGTGTAGAAATATCCTGTGATACACTGCTAATAAAATAGATTATGGAGAGATTGGGTCAGACCACATTTGTAAATTTCTCATTTTCTTCAACTAAAATTAAAAAAATAAAACAATTCATGTTTGAATATATTTTTCACTAGGATCTTTTTGTCATAGTATATTATGAAGCTTCAAACATGAAATTTTATTTTTTATCTAGATATAGCATCTCATAAATGTTTTGAATTTCATGCAAAGCTACGTGAGGGTTATCTGTGCTAGCCATTTCTAATTTAGCAGTGTAAGACTAGAGGAAAGGCAGCTTGTCATCACCACCTTCCACCAACTCTTAGAATATTCTTTTATCAATGAATAGTGGGATTGACTATCACATTGTAATGCCCCCACAGCTGAAAGGGCAAAGCATGTTTGGCGTGACAGGGATTTGAAACTGTGAGCCTCAGATTATGAGTCAAGTTCCTTAACCATTAGTATTTAATACATTTTAGACCATATTTCAGAACAAATATTTGGAGCCTTTTTCCTCTCCTAAAGTGATAGAAAAGAAATAAGTTTAATATTAAATATTGTTGCTCCAGTGGTTAAGTGGAAAGTATTTAGTCTTGTAGCACTAAAAACTGGATTTTCATATCTGCGATGGACGCAGTACAGATAACCTTCTGTGTAACCATGCACTTAACAACAAATAAAGAAAAATATTAGTGTTGTTTAAAAAAACATAAATTGCAAATAGAAAAGAAAATAATTTATTAAATTTATTTAATTTTTTAAACTTGCAGAAACCAGTAAAGAGTTTTTTGCAAGCATTGTATATCTACATTTTAGATTATCACACATTTTAAAACCAGTATGATACTTCTTGAGTTTTATGTTGGTGTAACATTTTATCGAGTAATGAACAGTCAAGTGTTCAATAAAATTAATTTGTAACAAGTGTTATTATTCTTTACTTATGAAAAAATAACATTTAATATTTAGAAATGTGTTAAGTTTAAAATAAACATGATGAACTGAATTTATCAGTGGTAATTAGTAACATTTTATGTTGCTTTTAGCTAACTTGGAAAATATATGTATAAAGAATGTTGCTACACGTGAAAAAGTTTGTAAACAACATTCGTCCATGCAAGCAGCCACTTTGACTTTCATAACCATCACAGTTAGATTGTAAGATGAAACGTATTTAACTATAAAACAAAGTTTAGAGGTTGCACTCAATATTTTGTAGGTTGTCATTCAGTCAGTAACAGTATATGGTAAACCTGTGATGCCAGACTCTAATGTTTTCAATGTTCCTGCTGGAGCTGCTGTGAAAGCAAAAGCCACAGTTACTTCATACAAGTTACCTATATTCATTGTTACTTGGAATATAACAGGTATATACATATTTTTATTTGTTAATAATATTGTTAAACATTTCTTCAAAATATTGATGAAATGTGTTTTTGTTCAAAGAACATTATATCAACCCATTGCTTGCCATATGTGAGTACTATGATGTGTAATTTGCAGTAATTCCAGTTGTATCTAGTTTGTAGGACATACTTAAGTCCAACGTAAAATTTGTTTCAACAACTTTTCCCATTTTTTTCTGTTTCTAAGAATACAACTAATATTTTTATGCTGTAAATGGTATTTTTGAGGATAAGGATAATTTTTCTCCTCTTTGTAGCAGCTATGTAATTATTTGTTGTATGTTGCAAATGATTTTCATTCATGTTTAATTTTGAAATGTTGCTAGATGGTGTTATTATTTCACCTTATCAATTATTGATGAAGACAAGTCAAAACAACGAATGTTTTAGAGAACAGATTATTGTAATGTTTTAATTTGCTGTATACATATGGTTCTTTAAAGCACAACTATAAAAGAGTAAGGCGATTCTGCTTCTTTACTTTTGTAGAATTTCCACATTCCTACGGTTACAGTGGTGGACTTCGAGGAAAACAAAAAGGAAGGACAGAACTTTTTATACCAGAAGGTACCATTCTCATTTAAACTATCATCATGTTAAGTTATTCAGTAAGTGATGTGTATTATCTCGCTCAGAAAAAAACAAGTTATAAAATTTACTTTAATTTACACAGTTTTTCTTAAAACATTAGAATGATTATTGAAAGCTACAACTTTTAAATGACACTTAAAATACCTCTTAATGTCTGGCTACCTACTCTGCTTTTTGCCCATCTGTAATTAACATTCAATGGTATCACCAATGATAAAATTATAAATCATATAGTTATGATTAATCATATCTTATGATTAATAATTACTTAGCACACGCTAAGGGAAAGCTATAACAGAAAAAATATTTGTTTCTTATATTCGTAAAAGCAGATCCTATAGGCCTGACATAGTCAGATAGGTTAAGGCACTTGAATCACAATCTGATGGTCACGAGTTCAAACCCTCATCCTACCAAACAAGCTTGCCCTTTCAGTTGTGGGGACGTCATAATGTAATGATCAATCTCGCTATTTGTAGGTAAAAGAGTAGCCCAAGAGTTGGTGGTGGGTGGTCATGACTAGCTGCCTTCCCTCTAGTCTCGCTGCTAATTTAGGGATGGCTAGCACAGATATCCCTCATGTAGCTTTGTGCGAAATTCAAAAACAAAAAAAAAGCAGACCCCATTGTTGTGATATATATTTTGCACGTGACTGTAAAATAGTGAGATCTTTACTAATATTTTAAATATTATATATAAGCATCAGTAGTAAGTGAGAAACAGATCAGGTTTAATATAGTCAAGTGGTTAGCACCACTGCTTTCAAAACAAAAAAACAAACATTTGAATGGAAATGTATTATTTTATCATTCTCAATTTTATGGTTTTTGAAAGCTATTATTTAATGATTATTAAAAATGGTTTTGAATTGTATTAAAATCGATGCATTTTTTATTTAATTTTATTAAAATAGTGGATAACAGAAATTAATTTATGTGAAAAAAAGTTTATGCTATCTCCTAGGAACCCTGGTGGGGCATGGTTTATATGAAGTTACTCTAAGTGTATGTAATGAACATGGAGGTTGTGGTATGAATAATCTGACATTGTTTGCAACACCTTCTATCTCTTTGTGTCAAATTAAAGTCCAGTCTTTCATAGCACTCACTGAGGTATGTTCTGTTATTGTTATTTATACTTTTAACAATGTGCTTGAAGCTTGTGCATGGTAAAATAAGTTTATTCAATTTTAAAATTATTACTGTTTGTTCTGGCAATTTTGACTTCTATTAATGTTAAAAATGATGTGTGTTGTACTAATTTTAGAACTAAATTATTTAATTTGAAGGTTTTTAAACGTGTTTGCTAATTCATTAACTGAGTTATAAAAGATCGCTTGAACATAATAAACTTTGTTCACTTTATTAAAATAAAAATGTCGGAGAAATTAATCAGTCAGACTTAAACATATTTCTTATAGTTCTGTGTAATCCTAATTTGTTTTTGTTTCTTAAAAAAAGGCAGTTGGTTGGGTTTATGGATGTTCCATTCCCCTAGACAAAGCTCCTCTAACATACCAGCTTTATGTAAAATCTGAACAAAGTTGGGTTCCTGTGACACAGCCCCAGTTCTCTAGTGTATTTCAGTTTTTTGGACCACTTCTTCCTGAAAATAATGTGTTACTTTTTGGGGCTGAGGTAAGGATTCTCATCATGTATGGTTCTATGGAATGGTAAGAAATATAATTAAAATTTTCTTCTTGCAAAAAATAGGTTTTGAGTTCAAAAACCAAAACACTAAAAACAGTGGTGTTTTTGTCTGTAATAATTAATTAACAAAGTTGTTTAGTAACAGTCCTTCCATGAATCAGTATCAAAAATAAGGATGAAATATTTTCATAATTACTGACTAGAGTTGTTAACTCCAATGAACAATCAGTTAAGAATCTGTTACCATAAAAGGAAAACCAGAAATGTTCTTGTCATTATACTAATAAAACTATAAATATTTTAAAAGCTGTTACATGTTAAATATTTTAAAACTAATTGCAAACAGCTTGTATCTGTACATATATAAATATATTTATGTACTTATTTAATATAAGAAACTGAAAATTGATGTAATGTAAAAACTCACTTTCATTATGTTGTCATAAAACTTCACTTTTAACATGTACTTTACTCGTATGTTATAATGCGTTCAAATAAAATACATGTACTGTAAAAGCTTCTTTAATAATTTAAAAGCTCTTGTAATATGTTTTAGTAAAATTACAAATTTTATAATTATACAATTGTAGAAAACTCTTAATGTCAACTATTAACAGTTGTTTTTAATTGCAAAGCACAGTCTGTTTATCATGTCGTTTAAAACTCCGTAGTCTTTATAATTCCTAGGTATGTGACAAATTTAATTGTTGCTCATGGTTCCATTCTGAGCCTGTTCAAGTCAAATATCCTACAAATGTCACCTTCCAAAAGTTAGTGCTATTGGCCCGTTCAAAAGAAACATATGATTCAGGTACAAAATGACAAGATTTGTTGCTTTGTTTAATTTATTTACAATTAGTAATATATTTCTTAGTTGGCTGAGAAAATGTACATACTTCTGGAAGTTTATTCAAAATAAAGATTTTTACTGAGTGTAAGTTTTGATTTTCATGAAAGCAGGTAGTGAAATATCAGTTCTTGCAAAAATTAAATAAGAAACTAACACTTTGAGACAATTAACTAGCTGTAATTTGTAGTTTTTTACTACATGATTGAAGCAGAAATTATAGTAGGGATTTTGAATTTATTGATGTAATAATGTAGAAGCAAGTAACAAAGATATTCAGAAATGTTTTTTTATTGCTGTAAAAATAATTTTGTGATAATCAAATGTAAATAATGGAAAGAATGGTTGAATTAGCTTCAGAAAATATCTGTTTATTAATATTATTCTTTGCAAACCTAATGGTTTTGGTATATATTGTTTTATATAATATTTTTTGCAACCTTTTATTGTAGATATGAGATTGATTCACATGACCTAGCCCCCAGTGGCTCAGCGGTATATGTCTGCGGACTTACACGTTAAAATCCGGGTTTCGATACCCGTGGTGGGCAGAGCACAGATAGCCCATTGTGTAGCTTTGTGCTTAATTCAAAATAACAATAACACATGACCTAAATTCTGTTATTCATAAATGTTATTAAACTTAGTAACCAGAAGGTGATTTACCTGACATATGCCAAATGCTCTTATATTGTTTGCTCCACTGTATACATTTTAATTCTTAAATGTTAAATATTTGCCTTAAAGTTATCTACAGTTTGCTTGTGGCTGTAAACTAAAGTACATTGATTCAATGAAATTACAAATGTAAGGTATAGTAGCTTAAAGACAAATAAATTACATTTTGGTCTAAAACTATCAAGATGGAATCTCACCAGTTTTCTTTGCATGAAATTCAAGTCTCGTTTTCTTGTGCTTGAATTCCAACACATAGGTCATGCACATCAACAACTGAGCAATACAGTTTAGTAATCACACAAATAGTTTATACGCAGAATCTGTGAGAGCAAAGAGAAGCACTGGACAACCTAGTGTAAGTGAAGACACAGTTGCCTTAGTAACTGAGGCCTTTTTATATAAGATATTAAAGTATGTGAGTAAAGCATGTGTTGAATTTGGCATACAAGAAACTATGGTATTTAAAATTTAAAAACACTATAGAATTTTCATATGTGGATGGAACTAGATGGAACAACAACCACAAAAAGGGGACTATAAAGCTGGACTTGTATTGTTTGTTATGTTTCTCAGACAAATGAATCATGACGAATTCTTTTCTCAACTGCTCCATCATGTTCAATGAAGTCAAAATCCATCTGTATAAAAAATTTAACAGAAATATTTGTTGAATTTGAGCAGATGTGACCCTATAAACCACTCAGAAGTATTTCTGAGACTTGCCAAAATATCGTTGTTTAGAGTATTATTTTTTGACAAAAATACCAAAGTCCCCTTTACTTAACTAAGAGAAAATAGTTGCTGTAGTTATATATTGACATGTTCAAGGTTTTTAATCCAAGCAGCTGGAAATTAATTGTGTTTGCATGAAATGATCAGTAACTTATTGAGCCATCAAACTACTAGCTTGCACACTGCACTCTCCAAACATAATACCTCTAGATTTTTGGACAAGAGGGATGTTTTAAGTGTAAATGTTGCACCTCACATCCAGCTAAACTTGTCAGTCTCAGGGGCATTTAAAGGAAACAATTGATACAGTTTTTTTAATTTTGTCAATGTGTGTTTTATGAATGGTATAGACGCATGCAGAAATGCATCAAGCTGGAAGATTATATATAGATGGCGTGCAACCTGAGAGTATAGAAACCAACTTGTACTTTTTTTCAAGTGTTCATTTTTCTTCATATAAAAATTATTACATATTAAAATGTATATAACTATTTGAAAACATTTTGTGTTTACACACACATATATAAAATAAGGACATCTGAAAAGCCACTTTCTTTACTGTCACATACTAATTTATGTAAACAGGAAAAAAAGGGATATTTTATTTGCAAGTAGAGTTATTTAACTTCAGCTTCAAATGAATGATTTCATATTCATTATCATAGGAAATCCCATAGATGCTTTGTATCAGCTCTCACTTGCCACATTTACATTAGCAGAAGATGTCACAACCAAGCAAGTTAAAACTCTAGTGAAGTATTCACTCTCAGCTCTCTCAGGCACATTATCTACTGGCAGTGTTCTTATTATATACAACAGTATGCTTCATCTGTTAGCCACTAATGATACTGCTGTAAGATTAGATGCTATGATGGTTATTGAACGCATTACAAAGAAGTTGATGGTGAAAAAGGTAAGAATTTAATAGAACTAACCTTACAAACTGTGTTTTGATTGTAAGTTTATGCATTTATATGCAGGACCTTCAACTTACTAAAACTAAATGTTTACACCATTTCATGTGATTTTTAGTAAGTTAAACAAGTGCTCTTCTTTCTGTGAATTTCAAAATGAAAGTGGAAATCTCTCTATCAATAACAGTATTTTAGCAGTGCATGCTTTTTGTTGTTCCAAAAAAATAATAGATTTTGGTAAAATCATAAACTGAATACAATATTGGTGTGATTGTTATCATTTCAGGCGACCCACATTCTCCCCACAGTAAAGACCATGTTTGCCATAATTGTAGAGATCTTCCCAGAAGATGTGAAATTGATACAGCAGCTTACACAAACATTAGGTGCTTTATTAAAGGTAGCAGCAGCTCTTTTGACTAGAGGTCAGACACTGGAATTGAAAAGTGAACATGATGGGTTTCCTACAGCTGTGTTAGAACATAAAGTACTGAATTCAGTTCCTGTTTCTGTCAAAGGAAAATTTTCTGATGGTGAACCAGTGGAAGCCATGGTGGAGTTTTATAAACATGTAAGAAATAGGTATGTATTACATAGTAATACATTTTCTATTGCCAAATAGGTTAAAAAACAATATGCATATTGTACAAACTAGAAGTTTGGCTGTAACACTATATATAGTTTTCTGTTGCACAAGTTTTTTACAACAAAGAAAAATTACAATGTGCACTTTTACTTCAGTTATTAATTATGTTTACTCTTTAACCACAAGAACATATTAAATAATGTTTACTTTTTAACCACAAGAACATGAAATACAAAATAAATTACTACATCCTATTTTTTGTAATGTTTTCAACTTATTGATAGTTAAAATACCTTGTAATTAAAAGTATTTCTCTATGGATACAGTGTTGTCAGGATACATGAACTTGATAACACAGGGTTCTTATAAAAATCTTTTTAAAAAGAGTGAAGTTTTATTTATGTCTGAGAAATAGAATAAAATTGTGTTATTGAAGTTTATAATTATGAATTACCAATTTAATGACGAATCTTGGTTTATAGTAGAACTAACTTTGCTTAAACTGAATACTAAAATATTCTGTCTTTCTGTGAATTGCATTTATTGATAGATTCAGACACTGGTCATGTGGGGAGTGGACCTGTGACGGAGTGGTCGTTACTGTGGTACTGTACCCTTCAGACAGTCCGTACCCAGTAGGTTATGCCACAAGACTTGCTCCAGTAGTTAGTATTGAGATGAGGACACCTGGAACAGGTATATTCACACAACTACTAATATATAAAGGTAGAATTAGTTTTTGGAAACAGATTTAAAACTATGATAAAATTTTTCATAAAGAGCAAATAAATAAATAACTGACAATTTAAAAATCATGCTATTTCTTTCAGTACATAAAAACTAAAATTTTGACAAAACTGTTAATAGTAATTTATTAAAACAATTGTACTAAGAGTATTAATTAAAAGTTATGATATAATTTTTAGCCAAAAACAAAACTAGCTGCTTAAACTTTAGTTCATATCTTACCATTGCTTGGTAGAATCTCTAAAGCCTCAACATAGTCTCTATACCCAAAGAATATTTATTTCCTGACAAAAGTTTTGAATTATTACTGGTACTTGTAATTATTAATTTGTATAACTCAAAGTATATGTTAAGGAAATTTAAAAGCTAATTAGCTTGAATGTATATGACAAATTTCATGGATTTCAATCAATTTTAGAAACTTCATTATTTCTTCCAAATGACTTGCACCTTGAACTTCTTAACAAACTTTGACTTTTTATGCGATCTTTTATACCCTGCAGGTACTGTTGTTCCTCTTAGTTTCAATCAGTTTGACACTGTTCTGATCAGTATGACAAAAACTCATAATATGTCAACAAAAGGAAAGCTATCCATTGATTGTCAGTTTTGGGATAACTCAAAGAGGCAGTGGTCAAGAAAGGGTGTCATATCATTAGGGTATAGTAGAGGTTTTTTCTCTTGCTGGTCATCTCACTTATCAGCCTTCACCATGTTAGAAGTCTCTAATAGTGAGTGTCCACAGCTGTGATAATAGTTATATATGTTTTTAAGTCTTCAGTAGAAAGATAACCAATATAATTTTCCCAACTAATTCCTTGAAAAAAAGTTAATTCTATATACATTAAAATGGTTTTGATTAGTAATTATGATAGGATTAAAAAAAAACTACTTTAGAAATATTCTGAAGGTGTTATAAATATATCTCAGTTTATTAAAATGTTAAATATAAACTATTTATGTAATTATGTTTATGTGTATACTTTATTTTATATTATTATTATTATTATTATTATTATTTTGTATTGTTTATTTAGTATGTAGATTTGGGATTAACCCCTCCTAATCTGGTTTAACCTTGAAATAATAGTGGGATGATGGTTCCAAATTTTGCTGATCGCTATATAAGTTTTTGTTTTGTGATCATGCACAGTTAGATTGGTATGCTGAATTAGCTATGTTAATTATTAGCTTGCTTTGATCACAAACAAATGATAGTTAACAGAACTAGAAGATTTTTGTGCTGTAATAATAAGCTGTTATTGTATGCGGTACTTTTAATACACTGGATGTGTTATTTCACCAAGAATCATAATTTTCAAATATTTCACTTCTAGCTGGCCTAATAAAAGACTCCAATAAAAACAAAATATATGTAGCACATTTGTTGTAAGTTACTATCAACATTGGCTGTTGTTCAACTGCACTACTGGTTTTAATAAACACTAAGTCATAACTAAAATGAAGTTCATATCAGTCATTTATTTTTATGATGTACATTTGTGGCACTAAATTTTATGCAGTACATATTTTAATGATGTTTTATCGCATATATTATTGTGTAAGATGCTTCACCACCTTTAGTAATTATCCACTTAATGAACTGAAAACTATTTCCCTCATTATGAAGATTATTTGAACTATACAGTAAGTCTTTGGTCTGTCGTACCTTTATATCTTTAGAGGTTACCATCCAGGCTATGAGATAATAAGATTATTTTTATATAAGGCATAACTGAGAATACTCTGTAGACGTTTTCAGATTATTTAAATGTACTTCATAACTTTTGTAATTCATTCAAATTTTAGATCATTGAGATATGATCCTTTTTAAATTCTAATTCAATTTCCATAATTTCAGTTATGAAAATTAAGCATTTGTACTTCAAACAAAATATTATTTATGATACAGAAATGTCAATAATTTTGGAAATAAACCAGAAAAGTTGCAACCACTTAGTAATAGTAAGTACATGATGAATGTATTAATGGTACACTTCTACAACTGTACTTATTCAACCACTTCTGATCTTATGCCAGTTTTGTCCTTTAGGTTTGATTATCCATTCTCATCAGTGGTTTTTAAGTAGCTGCTACACATTCATTAAAACTATTTAACACCACTATTGTGCTAATGTTTACACAATAAGGTCGTTGGAAAGACCTTCTATAAATCATCATCCGTATCATAAAGAGATCTAATTTGCTTCTGGTTTTCTTTTTTGAACATATCTATTATTAACAGTATCATTTTGCTTCCAGCTTCTACTGAAACAAAGTCTTCTCACAACTGTTTGCACAGAATAACATTGAGTAGCCAAAACTTTGATTTCTACATGCTTGTCATATGATAGTTGGACAGAGTATAAATAATTGTTTGTTTATACTAATGAAGCACGTTTTTACTTGTTAGTTGACAACAAATCATAGTGTAAACAGTCAATATATGACTACTGTGGTAGACTTTGTTTTCACGTGAGAAAGAGATGACATTTCTAGAGTATTTGTTCATTATACCCCTTTTTCTCATATCCATAGTTATTTTTATCTTGAATGTGTACTTGAGGCACTAATGTATTTATTTAGTATTTTTGAGATAGTAACTCATCCCTCACACAGTTTAGCTATCTTCCTTAGTGCATTTACCAAAGAGATTTGTATGCCACTAGCCTTGCTGTAACTCCAACCTAAATTCATGTGATTTTTCTTGAATTGCACTACTGCATGATGACATCATCATACAGCAAAAGTCCTCCACCAATAATAGGATGACATACCTCCATGTGTACTAACTCCCCCTGTGCACTTGTAAATCTATTAAAATTTTTTGTCTTAAATTTATTGAGACTTGTATCATTAACAAAACTTTAATTTTTCTATCATTAATTCTTAAATTAGTGTAGAATGTTGTTCACAATGAGGACTTATATCTGCTGTGGCTTTTAGAGGCTTTTTAACTGTCAGAGCCGTTGCAGCCATTGTTCAACATGTTATGATTTGCCACATGATTAGTTAGCCTCCTCCAACCACCTTGTCAACCAACTTTCATTCTCCTTAGTCAAAAATGATTTATTTGACTATGATCTTCTGCTTTTGTTTGGATAGTACTTTACCATCCATGAAATTATTTTAATCTCTCAGTTTCTTTTTGGATTTCCTTCTCAGGTATGTTCATTCCTATCTTTTTTTGCTTGCTATTGTTTTTCTGTTTTTTCACTTTCAGATCCATAATTTTAGGGTTTTTTTCTTGACATTTTTCCTTGCTTGTTATTAGGCTTTATATTGTTTCCTTTATATAAAAGTTCTTTTCTCATACCCAAATGCCCTTCATGTTTACAGCTCCTTTTGTCCTATTTTGTAGACTTTTTTTCCTTCTTTTTTTCTAATTCCCTGTCATTGTTATTTATGTGGCCATTTTAGAATCTAGTCCTCCACCTTCTATTTCCCCATTTTTACATCTTTTTTCTCTTTTTTTGATTTTGTGTTCTCTATCCTATTTCCATCTTTTGTGTGAGGCAATTTATAGTGCTTCTGATGGCTTATGTAGACATTCATCCCCTTCTCTGTTTGGCCTCTTCCATTTCTTCTCTTTCCCTCTGTACTTTGTTCCCCTGCTTTTGTGACTTCTTGGGTCATATTACATTCCTCTTTATTGAACCCCTTATTTCTTCATGTGTATCTTTTATTTATAGTGCTCTCATTCATTATCCAGATGTCTTCAGTGGTGCTCCTTTCCCTCAGTAGCTTGAATTGATGTTTATGACTTGTATTCTCATTATTGTCCTGGGTTTTCTCATCTTTCTCAACCTTGTTCTTTACTCCTATTCGTCATGTAAATCAGTCTCTTTCCTATCTGGCCTGGCATGGCCAAGCGCGTAAGGCGTATTACTCGTAATGCGAGGGCCGCGAGTTCGCACCCGCGTCATGCTAAATATGCTCACCCTCCCAGCCATGGGGGTGTATAATGTGACGGTCAATCCCACTATTCGTTGGTAAAAGAGTAGCCCAAGAGTTGGCAGTGGGTGGTGATTACTAGCTGCCTTCCCTCTAGTCTTACACTGCTAAATTAGGGACGGCTAGCACAGATAGCCCTCGAGTAGCTTTGTGCGAAATTTCAAAGCAAAACTCTTTCCTATCTTTTCATTGTGGATTCTAGGCCTTCCTCTTTTTTATCTTGTCTACTCTCTATCAGAAGTCTCTTGCAACATTCCTATTGCCAGTGACTATCACACACATAATTTCTGTGGATGCCTTTCTCTTCTCTTACTGTTTGTCTCAATTTCTGCCAACAGTCATTTTATATTTCTCTGTCATAGTCTCTTTTCTCACTTCTCTTTGTTTTTCTTTCCATTTCTTCCCTCTCTGACCCCATATATGGTCTTTTTCAACTGATTTGCAGCTGGCCACAGTCAATGTGTCAAACACCTTCATATACATCTTTCTAGACCCATTGTCTTTGTTTTCTTTGTCTTATTTTTGTCATCCCATTCCTTGTCTTTTCTTTGACTAATTATATTTGTTAGCATAAATTCAGTTGTTTCTCTTCTTTCATCTCCTTTATTTTATGGTGACTACTCAATTTGTGAGGAAATAATCTTGGAATTTAAGTCCTCTTTCACCTCTACTTATTGTTTTGTACTTTTAGGTGTTTTCTTCTCTCATCTCAAATGATTTCAGTTTGTCTTCTTTGCCTATTTTATGCTTCTCATTTTCTCCCTGCATGAGAAGTTTTGTTGTGATGACTCTGGCTTCCCAAGAATCCTTCATACCTTTCTAGGTAAGTTCTCATGTATCTCCTGCAGTGTATCACAGGTTTTCTTTGTTAGATTCCTATCTACTCTTTTGTGACCCTCCTTAAAAAATTGTGTTGATGACTGGTCCCTGCTGATTCTTCTTATTGTATTCCCTTACCACCTCTCAAACCAGATCTCTTCCTTTTTAGTGCTTCATAATTTGATAAAGGTACATTTGTAATGAGCACAGGACTTCTTACATTTGGATGTTGACAAGAGTTCACTCCACATCAACATTTTTTACATACTTGCTCTTCATCAAGCATTCTCCCATACCTGCCTTTACTGATGAAACACTTATTCATGTTTCACCCAGCCTATTCCATGCAAATTTCCAGATTCCAATCCTCCTTATGTCAATGCTTGCTGACTACTGTTGGACACTACAACGTGATGCACCAGACATTGAATACAAATGAAAAGCAGGAGCAAAACACTTTTAATTGTGTTGAACTTAATAGGGTATTAGAAACGTAAACACAAATACGTTATTGCTGGCAAACAGTTAACTGTCTATTTCTCAGAGTTCCTACATGATGAAGCAAAACCAAAATTATATTTGTGTATACCCATCAGGTACCTGTCACAATCAGCAAAAACTTTTCAAAAAAATTGTTGTGCAGTGTTATTAGTGCCTCTTTGACCAACTTACTATTGACTTACTTGATATTTTTACCTCCCTTATCTATTCTCATTATTTCCCCCTCTCTCTCTCTCTTGCTTTTCACTTTCATGCTTCCTGTCTTCACAGAGAAATATCTCTCCCTCCATCTTCGTGTGTGGAATTTGTCTGATCTGTTGCTTATCAAGCTAGATCTTCCACTAATGTACCAGTATTTTCATTATATTCTTGCCTAGCAATTTTTAACAGTGTTAGCAGTGGATTTTTTAGTCATTGTTCCTTCCTTCTGGCAGTAATTATGTGTACCACCTTTCTGCTTCTCTTACCCAACTGTTTGCCATTGGATACTTCATTTTAGCATTTTCCAGTTGTAAGGTGGCCCTGTCCATGGCCTTTCTCATTTCTTAGTATCAAGAGGTGTTTTTTTTCCCTAGTGTCTCAATTCTGTTCAGGTCCTTTGTTCTCTTGAGTCCTCCATACTTAGCTGAGACTTCAGTTAAGTTTTGCACAATCTTCATTTAAGTTGTTGACTTTCTGACTTCTGAACCATCTTTCTCTTCTAACTTGTTTCCTTCTATATCTTTTCTACAATTTCCATTCTTCTTCTTTGTTTCTTTTACATTTTTCTTGCATCCTCTCCCACCACACTTTTCTCCCCTCAGCTTATTCTTTCAACCTTAGACTTTGACCATTTGGAAGGTACTCCATACTTCTCCTTTATTTCCCTTTCTTCCTTCTCTTGCCTCTTGGACCACTTGCACCTGACTAAACTCCCATGTCCTGTTAAGCTGTTCAGTATGCCTTATGACAGACCTTTCCCTTTTTAAAGTCTCTACTTTTATTTGTCCCTATTATAGAAACTATATTTTTCCATTTGCCTATTTCCTTCTTATGTGATGAGTCTGTTGTCTCCCCATTGATGTTTTCATTCTAGGATGTGTATGCTTATAAATTATTTCTCTTTTCATTGCATTCAGTTCATCAGTCTTTTGCACTTTTTACATCTATTCTAGTCATTATCCGTGAATAAACTTTGTCTTCTTTTCTAAATCTTCAGGCTGTTTTATCTTCTGATTTATTTGGCTTCAACAGATTTCCTTTCTTCAGTCACTCCATCATCTTTGAGAACGTTAATACTAATTATCTTTCAGAGCCCCTCTTTCATTACATGAGATCCCATCAGGTAGCTAGTATTTCCTTTAATGTGTATCTACCCAAAATTCACATCAAGTGAGGATAAAAGAAGGCACTTGTACCATCTGTCCTGGTTGAATGTGTGCCCACTGTTAGAAAAGTCGTTCAACAAGATAATTTGAAGTATCCATTTGATACACATATATCTATATATATATTCACCCTATTCTTTATCCAGACCAATCCTGTTCTATGGAAAAACTCAGCATCAAGAAGGTGTTTTCTTGCTTTTGTTTGCTGTCTTTTAAAAAAAAAGTTTTGAAGTCATCCATTGTGTTATCTCCAGTAAAAGACCTTTTCAAACTAAAGGACCAGTAAAGATCAATACAAATTCTTCAGATCTCTCCTATATGAATTCTCTCCCTTCCCTTCTTGAGTAGAACATGGGATATTCTTACCACTTACTAGTTCTTTGCTGCTAAAGTGGTAAACTGTGGAGAATCCTCACTAACTGAAACTCAACTACTGAGACTAGAACAAGGAGTACCAATATGGTTAAAGTGAGACAGTAATGAAAAATTAATGTTGTGTGGATTGTTCTTCATATAAATCAGATTCATCACTCGTGCCACTTGTACTCTTCTCCAGCAACCTGAGTTGAGTGTCTAACAGAGTTGAGGCAAGCACACACTAACTAACCATGACTTCGTCATGCAGCTGAAGCCAGTTCATTTGAGTTGATGTGAGCTTGGAATACATATGGAGCAATATTGAATAACATAGTGCTCTCCTCTTGAAGATAAAACCTGTTCTATAGTATTTATTTAGTTGACTTGAGGTGAGGATTTGCTATGCAATTATATTATATATCTCTGTCTCACATGTCCTTCTCCTGCAACCTGTGTCTGCTTAGTAGTGTTTAGATGACCACACCCTATATCAGTTCCTACTACTACACTAATGTTCCCTCCCTCTACAGCTACTGTTTGTCCAGTTGAGTCAAGATGTGCACATTTTATTTGAATCCTGTTGGCATGAATACTGTGCTCTCCATCAACAGCTGGAGTTTGTTATGTAGAGTCTAATGGTAGAGACGGTGTGAACATATACAAGGTAAAGTCTAAATGAACCCCAACCACACTAACACATATTGACTGTCTGAGAACTTGTATTCAAGTACTGAGAGAGTCATGTTTTAATTTAGCCCCTCATTTGACACAAATCTGATTTGTATGCCTCTTTCGTTTTATTCTAGGTTCAAAGATTTACCCTGGAAAAAATAAGATGCTTTCTCCCACAGGTATATTCCTATGGAACCCCTGCCTTTGGGTGTCACAACTAATTGGCATACTTTGGATGCTTTTTGGAGAATACTCATATAGTTAAATTTTGCACCAGTCACTCCATCATATCAACATTGGATTCTATTTGGTCTATGTAAGGAGGAGTGTTATCTCAAAACTGAACATTTTCCTTACCTGAAAATGTATTTCTGATAGATACCAGTTCACACATTTCCACCCATTTTCTTTTCTTCCATGGTGCATCTTTTTATTTGCCTTGTCAAAAAATGAAGATTCAAACATGGAAATAAATAGGGAGAGTTAGTGTGTATGGAAGTGGAATCCTTTTGTCATATGATGATGTCATCATACATTAGTGTAATTTATGTAAAATTACGTGAAATTAGGTGAGAGCTGCCTCAAGGCTAGTGGAACGAAAAGCAGACGTGCTGAGGAAGATAATTAAACAATGTACAGATATATTTCTGAAAGATACATTTTCAAATGAGGCAAGTATTAACTTTTATCACATTATTTTAAAAAAGTAAGTGTATTATTCCTCATAAAACTTGTACGTCAAGAAAAAAGCATCTGGCCAATTCTCAGTTTAAAGTCAGTTTCCATTTATGCTTCAAGTGATTAAAAATTAATGTAATAGCCTTTAAAAATGTATTGTCTAGAAAAGCTGCAGAAGAAGGTGCCATAAAACTTGTTTCTAGGACATGATATCCACTTTTTGCATTTGTTTTTCTGACTCTTTGTTTTCTTTTATAATAGGAATGACAATAACCACTATCATTGGAATTTCTGTGGCCTCACTGATGGCATTTTTAATAGTCTGTATTTTGGTCATTCTCTTTGTACGCAAGAAGCAAGCCAAGGTGGCAGAGGTGAACAGCATAATGCTTCACAAAGTGCATCAGAAGTAGGCTTCCACTTCATAGATAGGATAAACTACCCAGTAAATATTTTTCAACAGACATATACCCATTTATAATACAATAAGAAATAAACTTTGCATTGAAAGAGAAAATTTACAACTTGAGATATTCAGGAAAGTAATAGTTTTTTTAACTGGGCAAAAAAGACATATATGCATCTGTGTTGCTAACTCAACTTTCTGTGTCATTCATGTACAATCATGTGTTAATAATTGTGATAAAATTAAACAATGTGTAAGACTGATCACAGATAGCAAGCACTACAAATTTTAAAATAGCTTGAAAGTTTTTATTGATGTTATAAAGTAGTATTATGAAAAATAAAGCATCTGTTAAACTTAAGGTTATTTTTAAGGTACATGTTGTCCTATATAACTGCAGGGAAAAATTGATTAAAATACTAAATTGGATGTCAAAGTGGCTACATTTGCAATAAATGACAGAAAAAGCATGTATTCTGATTTAGAACTGTAACCATACAGAGGATCTCAGTAGGAGTATCATTCATATTGAAAAATGGACAGTAAAATAGCAGTGAGATGAAGAAAGTCATAACAGGATCTTTATTTTGTCAACATTTGGTCTGCAGTTGTTTTTCAGGAGACTTGTAGTCAAAATGTTGAAATAATAAAGATCCTGTTGTAGCTTTCTTAATCTCTCTGCTACCTTAAAGACAATAATTGTCAAAAAAGACAGTAAAACAATTTTTAACAGTTTCTCAGTAGTAAACAGTTTATTTACTGATGTTATCTGCTGAGTAGTAATCTTTGTTATCAGTTGTAAATATGATATAAATGTTGTATTTATACCTATAAAAGTTCTATCTCGGATTATAAAAACATTTGCTTTTATAAATGAAAATATGTCTTAAGTTAATGGTAGAAGAATGCCCATAAATCATTTAAAAATTATTAAACCTTTATTGAGCAATGTGAATTTTACAAATATATTTTATTACTCATGATTTTAAGAATTAACCTGTCATTGTTGTCCATAACAAATTTTATTCAACAGTGGATTTGTAGGACCTTAAATCAACTGTTGAATAAACAATGTGATATGAACAAAGTTATCTTGCAAAATAATTTCAAAAATATAAGATAATGACATTGCCTTAAAACGTGCATCATTACGATAGTTTAGCTGAAATTATATTAAATGGTGAATAATAAGAAGAAAATATGATTCCACATACAAAGTGGAACTGGGGGGACATATACCTTCCACATTAACCCAGTAGTAAACTGTTCCTTTAAATGGAGAATTGGGACCTTTGTGTAATATAATTACACTGCGTAATACAAATTTTGTTTCTGGATAGTATGTGTTATTTCTTAATTGCTTATATTGTAACAGTACAGAAAATGGCCATTGTTCCCTTCAAACTTTGCTTTTGTGACCTGTATGACGAAATTTAGAAATTAACATATTTTCTGTGTAAAAACAGGAAAATTTGCTCATTTTCATTTACATAAGATCTCAATAAAACAACATATGAATCAAGATTTATATGTATTTATCACTAATGTTATACAAAAATGAACAAAAATATTTAGAAATGGTTGTTTTTCGAGATTTGTGACTGTAATATAAATCACTTTCATGTATCAGTCCCCAAATATAGTCTCCAATCATGTTTACATAATACACTCCTTGGTTCAAAGTCCAGTATTGCTTTGTGGTAGTGCTCAACTTGGAAAATGTCAGTAATGCTTCCTCTGACTTGTGACTTGCACACTTTCATCTAACAAATCCCACTCCTTGAGCCTAGACTTCAAAAGCTCGGCATTTGACTTTGTTAGACTAAGCTCTCTGATCAAGTCATTGAGATCTCTTTTGTTGGAGTAGTATGCATTTCTCTCACCAGCTACAACTCTGAAATTGTAATCTGAATTTTCAACGTCTACCTCCTCTACTGATTTTCTGCTCTCCTCTGAGGATGGTTGTTTTCTCTGGTGGAGTGGGTACATGGAGCTCAGGACAGTATGGCACTGGGGTGATGGATGATGGAAGGTCTGGATACATGATAGCAGATGCATTCTTGCCAGCCCAAAGTTTTGAAGGGTCTACCATGCAGAAATAGCAATTGTTTGAGTGGTTAGTGGGTTAATGCCAAATTGTTGAAATAGTGAACTTCATGACTCTCTTTTCCCATCTGCACCATCTTGAAAAGAGCAAAGTAAAATTGTTATTATTAAGAATAAATTTATTTCATCCACAACTACTGTGTAAGAGGTTCATGCAATATTTGATATTCTTTCTATACTATTGGAAATTCAAAAAAATAATAATAAATTTTAAAAGGTCTAAAATTTGTATAATATGAAATCTTATTATTCAAGCAAGCAACAATTGTCCATCTTACCTTCTAGAGTTTTTTGCAGTGCTCGTAGGTAAAATTGTTTATTATTTTTTTGTGATTGTTATAGAGAGCTTAGGTTAATTTTAAGTAAACTTAAGCTGTTACTAGTTTTAATATGAAACAAATTCCTGATGTTATTATGCCACAAATTTCTTGTCTTTAAGTTAGCATTTCAAAAACATTATACATATACACAGATATTATAATTTGTGGTGAAACTTTGTATCTTTGTGTAGCATTTTGTTAAATCTACATTTAAATATTTTTATATATAGAAGTAGGCTTAGGAATTGATTTGGTTATATTAATGAAATTTATTTATGTGCTTATATATAAAAATAGAAGTTTTCTATATAAATGAGACTAAATCTATTGTGGTTTGTGAGAATAATTTTCTTCAAAAGGAAAGTACTTAAGATTTTTGGTGAAGTTCTGAAGAACTTTAATACCCATCTGTCAAATTTAGCCAGAACAGAAGTAAAGTTTAACTCTTAGGAAAAATATTCGATGGTCCTGTGTTGTAATCATGCAGATATTTGATGTTTTATTGAATCTTAAATTCCAGTATACTTTGTAGGTGATTGTTTTATAACATCCCATTCAAGTATGGCTAAGTGGTAGTGTACTGGGTTGTACATAAGATTCAAGGCTTACACAGTGATGCACAAACTCCTCCCTTTCAGCCGTGAGTGAAAAGTAACACCTAATCCTGTTATTTGGTTAAACTCAGAGAAAGCTCTTGTACCAGTGAGTGGTACTGACTGGTTATGCATTCCCACTGGAAAATAAGGGAGGGTTTGATGAGAGTTTTATTCTTTTAAGAATATATATGGCTAATGAAATGAGTCTTCATGAGCATCAGTGGAGGCCAGCACTTTACAGAACTTTAAGAAAAAATCAGTGATTTCTCAAGTGCATGTATGCAAGGATAGCCTGAAGTGACTAATGGTGTCTTACTGTTCATTTGTTACACTGCATGAGTTGTAGAGGTCTCTCATATGGTTATTAAATCCCGATATTGTTCAGATTAGAAATATTAATTAATAAAAGTTCATGTTTGAAGATCCAGTTGATATTTTTACACATGATTGCACAAGATTTTAAAGTTCACTTTATGACAACACTATCCAAACAAGTGAGTATTGCTTTAGTGAACAGTTATGTAAGCTAGCAAAATCAAAATATCAAGAAAATCAATATAATTTGTTAATTCAGTTTTGAAAAAAACTAAGATATATAAAACAACACAAAGTGATTTAATAAGTTGTCTATCAATATATATTTTATTATAAACATAATGGTAGTTGTTTTTAGCCAAAATAAAAAAATTAAAGACTTTCCAGTTTCTATGTCTAAATAGTTTGATTATTAGTAGTAAAATATGTATGCTTATTACTCTTTTTCAGAAGTTAGCAAATGTTTTACTTTATTCTTAACATTATGCACCTCCAAAACAGATATGCAAAAACTTAGTGTGCCAGTTTTGCTTACTTTTGATTTTATCCACTGATAGGACTGTAGTAAATCTTCAGATTAACAATGCTAAAATCATTATTTTTATTCCTCTTAGTGGATACAACAGATAGTCCAATTTGGCTTTGCTATAACTAAAACGCTTCATTCTAGACCCAGTTTTCTCCAGCAATACAAAAACAAAAACAGTTGGTGAGAATATTCAAATTCTTGGTTGTATAATTTTGAAGAGAAATATTAAGTATCCACAATTTTGGAAAGTGTGATTATCAAAAGTGTAAAATATGCTTTAAAATGGCTTCAAAATAACCTGCATTTTGCCATTATTTTACTCTAAGGGAAACAACTCCAAAAATGTAAGCATTTCACTGTGTGCTTGACATACATACACCTAGCAATCACTACAGCCAGCAAATCTTTACTTTATCTACGTATCTCAGAACGTCTGGTATGGGTATTAACACTTTTACTGCTAAGGCTTTTACTGCTTTTACATCTTAACCCGAGGATGACCTAGGAAGGTCAAAACGTTGTTCTCTCCTTAGCAGTAAAAGTGTTAATACCTATACCAGACGTTCTGAGATACATTTTTAATTCAAGTAGGTTTCTCGTCATCAAGAATTAATTTATCTTTCACAGATTTTATTATATGGATATTTAATTCTTGTGCTTGTAGCATGAAACAGTAAATTTAGTCTGTGTCAACAAAGCTGATGCAATTACCTACTGCTACATTTTAGTTATAAGTAAATATTTGTTCTTGAAAGCATGCTACATCTTTTAAAATATTAGTTAATAATAATAATAAAAATCTTCATCAAGTCACTCTCTTTCATAAAATTCATTTTGTGTGATTCATCACAAAATAACTATTATCCAATGTCACTGCTACTTATGGCTCATTCTCACACATTGTCAAATTTGAAGGTAACATCTTTTCCAATCTCATGTATGCAAAATTAGTTTCATATTACTTCTCTACAAGTTTCTTCCTTAATAAGGTCTAGTTAAATTATGACAACTATTGTGTAAGTGCCTTGGATTTATGCAACAAAAATATGTGAGATTAGTTCAAAAAAGGTTGAACAAAAAACACCTGCATTAACTAAAGCAGTAGCTTGGAAGTCATAAACGCAGCAAAATAAAGCCACTTGTTATTACATTTCATCCTTTTATTATTGTATAAATTGTGGAACTCATACCTTAAAGGACCAACTTATCCAAGTATTAGGTGAAAACCAGTCTAATCTGAGCCAAGTGGCTTCCATGCTACAAGCATGTAGCTATGCCATACTAAGTTTCTAAGGTGAAAACTCATTTCCAAGACCCACCTTGTCATATCATTTCGTGCATTTTATGGCTGCTTTTTCTAGTTACTGGCACAAAAGTTCTTGTACATTTGCTAGTGCTGTTCTTGACCACTTCACTTATGCTTGTTGATATTGTGTTACTGCAGAACTAAGAGGTTTGCAAATATTCACCATTTAGCATGTTATAATTTAAGAAATTGTGCTAATATGTCAAAGTAAAAAACAAAAATGATGATATTTTGCATAATGAAAGGTAAAATATATTAATTACAGTTAGTTTCAGTAACATAGTCTGGATGATGGTAACTGTATTATGTGACAACTGTCAGACATAACATCACTTTCTTTCTCTTGCTAGTCAATTTTTGGTGATGGATCATACAGATAGCTTTATGGTAATAGTTAATATCAACCATTAAGGGGCATCTGGTTCAGAAATCTCTGTTTTTGGATTTTGGATCTTCTATATTGGGCTTGTGCACATCACGTTTGCCTTATTACGTATCATGTGCTATCTAAAAGTTATCTTTCGTACCCACACTGAATTTATCCCATAGAGTAGTCATTAGATCTGCTTCTTTTCAGGCACCTTTGCCTGTTAAGAGGTTATTGTCAATTGGATGCATTTGGTATGGGCCTAACTGCCAAGTTGCTACTGTTTTGGCCACCTGTATTGCATCCACAGACTAGCTTTTGATACTTTCAACCAGGATTGGTCCCACAAATACTTTTATGTGTACCCTTCCATCCAATTGTTTCATTGGATTATTTCCATGATACACTCCCCTCCTTGTCAGGTTCTACTAATTGCACTTTACTGGCCAGCACAACCATGATTTCCATGGTTACTATGTCTGCTCCTCTCACCACCTGCCCATCTTTCATGTGAGTGTACCAGTGCAAGTGTTAAGTCTTCCACTGTTGGGCTGCTGGCAAGACATTTTCTGCTGACAAGTCTAGTGTGGCTAAGATGCTGGAATTTCTCAACTAGCTCTTTAATTGTGGGTTTTCAGTCTCCTTGCTTTCTGGATATCAGGTGGCTCTTTCCCATAATTTCCATTTTACAGATACTGTAGTGTTTTTACTCTGTTTGTTCTCACTGTCCTTATGTGTTCCTTTCCAATTCAAATGCTTCCCAAGCACCTTACCCTTCCTGGTTGGAATACTAATATGGTCCTCTATACCCTGACTTTCCTGTAACTGAACCACTTTCCTCATGCTTCTTGTTTCATCTATCTCCTAACACCTATTTCCTTGTTCTCTTAGCCTGTTTGCATTGCTGGTCTGATATGTTTACCATTGATGTTTCATATACCCTTATCATCCTATCTGTCTTCTCCTTTATCCTGGTCATTCATTTCTCCCTAAGACCACAATAGTTTGGAAAGGTCATTCTTCCTTCTATCTCCATCTTTACTCTCATTTGGATCCCAGTAGGCTTCTGTATCTAATCAGAACCCTATGTTGTTATATTGCATGTACAGCTACCTTCTGAAGTATGTACAATCATCTCTTTATTCCCTGGCAATCCTCCTCACATTGTAATCTTTCTCCTTCTACCTTTTTAATTGGGAACCCCTTTTGGTTCATTTGACCAGACTTCAGTGCAACTTTAACTGGTAAGTTTTATTCATTTTCTTCTTTAAGAGCATTTCTTTTTATTACACAGATCCTGCCCTATGTCAAATAATTCTTGGCAAGGTATTCTTCAACTTGAAATCTACACTGTAAGCCACATTGACTCGTACAGTATTGTCCATGGTTCCACACACTAACATTGAGATGGTGTATTCCAAAAACTTACTGGAAGATTATCTACTTTGTGATAATTATTTCATAAGCATATCCATTCCAGACCATACTCCCAATGTATCTGTCTTGCTCTATCCAATATGGCCTATTTTTCAAAATTGTTTTGTATCACCTATTGCAGTATCTCTGGTGGTGATATTCCTACAGATTATCCAGTTCTAAACTGCAGAAGGATAAGCCACAGAGACACTGTTTTAAATGGTTTCAACAAGAAACAGATTAGAACCATTTCTTGTGTGGAGTATGGGAATGCTTACCTCTTTCCAGTTCTAAACTGCAGAAGGATAAGCCACAGAGACACTGTTTTAAATGGTTTCAACAAGAAACAGATTAGAACCATTCAGTTGAAAGTAAAGCAGTAGTGTTGTACTGATGTAGCCTCCTCATCACAACACATGGAGTTGATCCATCTCCTTAGTAGATGATGTGGTCTTTTGATGTTATTTACACAACCATTGAAGTTGATCCATCATCTTACTGGATGATGTGTCCTCCTTATACTGTTTACAATACCATGGAGTTGGCCTGTCACTGTACTGGTCGATGTGGCCTATTATTTTACACAAACAGAAGAGTTCATCCATCACCTCACTGAAGAATTATGTCTCCTCTAGTGTTGATCTATCACAAATGCAGTTTACCCCTTGGGGTGCAAGATAGCATTCCAGAAGGTGCGAGATAACATTTGTTTTTACCATCTCCACCTTTATTCTTAAATAAATAATTACTGTAAGGGGTGCAAAAACATATTAAAGTTTTTAGGGGTACAGGGCATAAAAAAGGTTGGAAACTACTGTTCTAGATGCTGGATGATAATTCTTAGATTGATAAACTGATGATGATCCTTGTGTCATATCCAGAAATTGGTGTGGGTCTTAATTCTTTATTACTGGATGTTGATACCCACAAGTTGGTTTTTGGGTGCAGTCGAATTGCTAAGTACAGTCTATTATGCAAAAGCTACTCAGCACCACACAATTTCTGCCCTTGCATTTTACAAATTATACACATGAGTCTTTACCTGGCTCACAAATGGTGTGGTTTCCCTCTTCTAATCTTCAAATATATTTTCTCATTGTCAGGGAGGAGTATCCTTCAAATAATTTTGGAGTGCTTATGTTATTCCCTCGCAATGATCCTTCCTTCTTCTCAATGTGGGATTCTAGCTAACCTTGTGCATTAGAAATTATAATTTTCCCATAATAAAAATGAATTTCTGGTAGGTACTTACCTCCTACCATCCTTTCTCTTCACTTCTCTGGTGCTCACATCTTCTGTCAAACTTCAAAGTAAAGATTCTGTAGAACATTGTAGAGGGAGTCACGTGCATTACATCAGCATGCTATGCTACTACTGGTTAATAGATGACACATGGTAACTTGTATGAGAGATACTTTGGAATATACTAATTCCAACAAAGGGGGAGTGCAAGGCGTGTAGCATGTGTGAAAACCATTTGCATATAGATGACAGTACTGAACAAGAATAGCTAACGTTGTAAGAGGAGGTAAGTACCTCTTGGAAATACATTTTCAATGAAGGAAAATTATAACTTTTGAGGCTCTGCATTACACTAAGGAAAATGTCTTTGTCTTAACTCAATGTCTTAGATCAGAACATTCATGAATGGGCTCAGACTCACTGTTTAATTTCTATAGTGTCCTCTCATATGATGCTATATGGCAATATTATATTTACAGTGTTGTGATCCAGTGTCTGAACATCAGTTCCACATTTTTAAAGTTCATTAACCATTTAAACGATGCCTGATTCACCTGAGGTTAAATATCCAACAACTTAAGTAATATTGGTAGTTCTTCACAAATACTACAACTGCAAGCAGTTTTTCCTTGAATGCAGTATATGAATTCAAGGTTAGTGAATGAGCATATGTTTGCATTCATAATCTCTTAATTGGTTCCAATATTGCTTACATTAGTATCTAACAAGAGCTCATACTCCTGCTGTTGATATGTCAATATAGGTACTTTTACTCTTTGATCCACCTCAAATGTGAATTAGTTTATGTGAAAGTGGATATCGGTGTAGCAGTCTTCTTATAGTTAGCCATTGAGTATTTATAAATACAATACAAACCCAAGGAAACTCCAAACATTTCATCATAAGTTGAGGTTAGTTCTCAAACTGCTACTATGTTTATAGGGTCAGTCAAAAACAATAACTTATACTGATGTATGCATAAGTGCACACTTCCATGGTTTCAATATTAATCATGCAATTCTTACCCCAGTGTAAAACCAGATACAACTTTGTAACAGTGGACTCAAACATTTGTCTAATCATCAGTATGACATCCACATACACTAAGCATTTTTCTCATTATTGCTCTTTAAATATAAGCTGTATAATGTCTTTCAAAAGTATCATGAGAATTGTAACTTAAACAAACAATCCTGAGTACTGAAATAAACTTTCTCTTTGTACTCATCATCCAATTTTACTTGCCAATATCCAACAGCCAGATATAGAGTGCTGGAAAGATTGTCGGAAAGCACTTTCCAATACATCCAGAAGCTAGTCTATTTGTAGTAACAGAAAAACATCAACATACATAATTACATTCACCTGGCAGAAATCAATGCAAAATATTTGGTACCATATTCTTATCTGACAATCACCACACATTCTTGAAAGATTGTATAAACTTATCCATTAACATCCATATTATTTCAACAGTAACTCTATTGTAGTGCTCAGAAGAGTAGTGGTTAGTTAATTGCACTTCTATAAACTATTTCTATCTAGTGGAATGTGGTTCTACAGCAAGCCACTGTGCAGGTACTTAATTCAAATTAAATTGTTTCTAAAATTATTAGCGAGTGATCTTGTGTGAACTTCAAGAAGAAAATTCATTTTCAGCTACTGTAACAGAAACAACACTGGCACTGCAGCTAGTACTGGCTACGTCACCTTTGCTGACTGTTCCAGCAGAAAGATAATTGTATATAATTGCAAAACAACATTGGGGTCTTACCTACTGATGAACATATTAAAATCCATACTGCTACTGTCTATTTTCCAAAGAGAAAATAGTATGTCTAGAGGATTTGTTTAACAGTCATGATGCATGATATTGATGCACTTGATCTGATTACTAGTAAACTTTGTTATATAAAAGTAATTTTGTTCCTCTGTAAGGTACCCGTGCAAGCAGTTCACTGTAACTGGGTCATTTCTGACTGGAAAGAGATTGATTTTCCACCAAAATGTAATTCACTTGTAGCATGGGTGCAGTGAGCAATCCAGGCCTTCCTTGACTGTTCCCTTTAACATAGTAGCTACAATCCATTTTCCTATTACTGTGGATGTGTGTGATCTTAATGCAGGTCTTTCAAAAACAGGCATGTAGTTTGTTTTGAACAGGACAGACAGCTATGCAAAAGATGTCATCAAGGTTTTGAGATCTGGAAGCTCTACACTTAGATGAGTTTTGCTCTTGATTATAAGGTTACTGAGTAGTGAGATGCAGGCCCTATCTCATCCATAGCAACTGCTAGATGTTTGGTCACCCTATGGCCAACAGTTATGTCGCAACTTTCATCTCTTTACAGAAGAGTATTTCCAATTTTTACCCTTCCTTATTGTATGTTGGTATTTGTATTGTTGCATGACAATACAATATATGTTGGTGGACTTCATGCACTGACAATTCTTCTCTCCTACTCTCTGGACAGATGGGTTTCTCTTTGTGATCATATTATCATTTGTAAATGCTCACTGTTTTGTCTAATAAAGATCCAGTTCCTGTTGGTGACTTTCACTCACCAGTGATTTTGCAGCTACTTGCCCTCCTTCACAAAGATGCTCTGAATCATATATTTGACCATCACTTCCATCATAAGCCCTGAGAGCTATCCATCTCTCTCTTTCTCCTCTTCTGGTCAGACAGTGAATTTTTGTATAACTTGCACACCAATGGCACTTTACACTTTTGACAGGGCTAGGTAGTTCTGTTCAGAAGAAGCCTGACCATTTATCGATCTACTGACACACCTAGGATAATCACTATTGGTGGAATTCATCCACTAATAGCATCTTGTGATTTGTCATCAGCATAACTAAGGACCTCTCCTTGCATAGAGGCTTGTGGCTAGCTTACTTAATGCTAGTTTCATTTATAGTAGTTTAATCTTTCACCTCTTTTAAAACAGCACATGCTGATGGAATTCACCAACTATCATTTTTATTATTCTCTTGAGTGTGGCAAGAACCAAAGATGGAATTATACTCCTCTAGTTGATATATTTCTGTAGATCTTGTTGAGACCACCCCAATTTCTACTCCAATTTGTCTCCCTGATTTTCTTCAGCCACTCAAGTTCCTATAGAATCAGGAAGAAGCAAGTTTATAAAGCATCCTTGTCACTTCAGATGACCTTTGTACCTCATCTCAGGATCATGGTTACCAAGAACCTTCACAATAGTCTTAAGATACAAAATCCAGGAAAGGACTTTCCCCAGGACTAGTTACTCTACTTGCAAAATACATTGATTCATCCTGTTCCAAATCACACTACTCTCTTTTTGTTTTATGACATCAGAAGATAGCCTCTTGCATTGCTGTTTAGTGTTAAAAAACCAAATCCTTCTAGTGAATGTTCACAAAGTTATACCTGATCTTCTTTATAGGAGGTGTATATTGTTACATATGCAATGTAAGAGACAAGAATTGAAGTGAAGATGAACAAAATGAACAATTCACTGAAGACAGGTTAATTATACACGTAGTGATTGTTTAGGAGAGTTAGAAATTAGCTTAAATGGAATAAACTGTGAGAGAATTTATAGTAAATTAAATGTCTATTTTGATAAAATATGATGGTAATAAACTATTTGAAGCCAAAATGTGGCCTATGGGTGTTGAAGATGCGCATTTACAAACATAGGATCAAAGGTTGAAAACTTGGAGTAAGCTTATAAAGTGAGTTTTGGTTCTTACGACATTAAAAAGGAAGCTCCTATATTCCACATCGTCTCTGAAGTTCACTCTCCAGAAAACTAGATTATAAGCATTCAAAAACAAATCTGTTTCGCGTAACAGTCATAGAGCAGTTCCCTTTCCAGATAGTAATGTGAGATAAAATATAATTATCCTATAAAACACTAGATTGTTCCTTTGAATGAATCTTAGTTTTTAGCAGTGTAAATCCACAACACCAGAAAGCGATGAGTGTTTCGATTTCAAACAATAGGAGAAAGAAGAGATAGAAATTGTGGCTTTATCGTTCCATGAAGTGGAACCAGAGGGCACATTGTCAGAGGCACAAAATGACATCAGAAGGGGTTTTGGTATGATAAATGTGTGGATAGTTGGAAAAACAATTATTAAAGGGTGTTATAGGTTAATGTGTCATCAACTTTACAATCTGCAGATTAAGATGAATAATTTAATCTAATTTACCTAATATTATTTTAGAAGGTGTATAATTCTTCTACTGGATTATTACAAGGTCTTATTAATATTTTATACATGGGTAATCTTACAAGTGTGTAATGTGTTTTATAAAGATAGACAGTGTTTGTATAGGTGGACGATCTTACCATATTTGTCTCAATTTATTTTTATAGTTTTCATTTATGTGTGTGTTTTTCGTATAGCAAAACCACAAAGAGCTATCTGCTTAGCCTACCGAGGGTAATTGAACCCATGATTTTAGCGTTGTAAATCCGAAGACATACCGCTGTACTAACAGGGGCTTCGTTTATGTATTCAAATTTATTACATATTTAACACGCAAGTGATTAATTGTGATTATAGCTTGAAATTTACTATAATAATTTGCTCAAGATAGAATGTGTATATTCTGAAACGTCAAAGCATGTTGCCATTCATCTTTTTGCTTGTGTTGTTAATCTTCAGATTTTAATATTACTGTATAAATTTGAAAATCTGTTAAAATAATAAATAATTTCTTAGATGATTTTTTTTATTGTATATGAACAATATTTCATGATAACCAATTTTTTTTTTGTAATATTATACATTTCAAAACATTGTTCCTTTAGCAAAATAACGCATTAGCTAACAACAGAGATGATACACAAGTCGTTTGTTTCCGTATTTGATTTTGTTTTGAATTTCGCTCAAAATTACACGAGGGTTATCTGCTCTTGTCATCTCTAAGTTTTCACTGAAAAAAGGCAATTTGTCATCATCATCCATTGCCAATTCTTGACCATCCTTATGCCAACAAATAATAGGATTGGCCATCACATTTTACTATTCTCACTGATGAAAGGGTTCAGCTAAGCTATAAATATTCTTTCACGTGTGGATGGTTGTAAATCAGAGAAAAAAAATTTGTGCATACTTCCACTCTCTAACCACACATACTGTGTGATATTTTGGAGTTCTTCAGAATAATGCCCTGTAATTGGAAAATTATTTGGAGAGACTAAACCTCAAATGCGTCGCCCGTGACCACTAAAGAAAATTCAAATATTTGATGTCTTTTCGACTCGTCAATCACATATATAGATTCTTTGTTAATGATGCCTGTTGAATAATCTGGGCATCATTTTACCATGTGCCTACTAATTATTATGGAAGTCGGTTATATTTTTACTTTCGTGGGTGTAACAGTTTGTTTGTTTTTGGAATTTCACACAAAGCTACTCGAGGGCTATCTGTGCTAGCCGTCCCTAATTTAGCAGTGTAAGACCAGAGGGAAGGCAGCTAGTTATCACCACCCACCGCCAACTTTTGGGCTACTCTTTTACCAACGAATAGTGGAATTGATCGAAAGTGGGATTGACTGTCACTTTATACACCCCTATAGCTGGGAGGGCGAGCATGTTTAGCGCGACGCAGGCGCGAACCCGCGACCCTCGGATTACGAAGCGTATGCCTTAACACGCTAGGCATAATAATTTAAGTAAAATCTGAAAATACAGCCATAGTGTAAGGATATAAGATTGGATTTAATCAAAAATTTCAAGACTGTTATTGTGTAGTTAAATATATCTTTTGTTGTTTGTCTATATGCATAAAGCTACACAAAGGGCTATTTATGTTGTGACCACCACGACTATTGAAACCGTTTTCTAGTAGTATAGGTCTGCAGACATACTACTGTGCTACTGCGATACATAATACTTTCTAATTCTTAATTATAATATCGAAAACAAACCCAAGAATTAATTAATACTCAGTCGAGAACAGTGGTTCCCAAACTTTTTTAGCTTGTTACCCAACTTAATATGCTACATTAAGCATGTTACCCCTTTCACAAAATGTTTTCAACATTGATATATATGGCTAAATTAAACTAGAGATATATTGCACTTTATTTATTTACAATTTATTTATATAATTTATTTACACTGAATTACACTTTTAATTACTGTATTTGATCATTGTGCATTTCTAATGAATATTGCCAATGATGTCAAGAACATCAATGGGATGGATGGAGTTGCATACTTGAAGCTAGTTTAGGAATTCTTGGCTTTGTGGTTGAAAGTGCCAGCCTGGCATCGTTTGCAACATTCAAGCGAGTCCTCTTTTTTGTTTTCATCCCCAGCACAGTAGAGAACCCCTTCTCGCACAGATTCGTTGTTGAGAATGATACCAACAACTTCAAGGCTCTCTTGGACAGAGTTGGCGAGTTAGCTAGTTGTGAAATTCAAAAGGAATCTGCATTTTGGTTTTGGAATTTGACTTTCAAGACTTCATTTGCTCGCATTGTGATCCACTCCTCCTTTGCTGGGAAATCATCATCATGAATAGCCTCATCAGGTACAGAAAAGGGATGAATAATCCACTGAAGACCGGCTGTTTTTAGGTCACTCTCTGGAAAGTAGTGCTGCATGCTTGTTTCAAGCCCCTTCAAATGTTCGCTCATCTCTTTGTTGATGATATGTAAAAGTGATCCAGTATCATAACTATTCTCCTCAACAAACTGGGCTAGGGTGGGAAACTGAGCAATCACTCCTTTCTCCAAACATCGAATCCAGAATCTCAGTTTTCCCAGAAATGCAGTCACCGTGTGATGGGCATCAATGACAGTCGTGTTTCGGCCCTGGAGTTGCAGATTATCACTGTTCAGCTCCGCAAATATGTCAGCCAAGTAACAAAGTCGAGCAAGCCACTCCTTATCAGTGAACTTGGTAGCAAAAGGAGATTCTTCTTGTTTCAGAAATTCCTGAAGAGCCGTTCGGAGCTCAATGACTCGACGTACAACCTTGCCTCGTGACAACCAGCCAACATCGGTGTGGTAAAGCAGAACTTGATACTGCTCTCCCATTTCCTTGCACAGCTCCCTGAATATGCGCGAATTCACATCCCTGGACTCGATGAAATTGACGATTTTCAACACATCTTCAAACACTAATTTCAGATTACCAGGGAGGATTTTTGATCCAAGAGAGTACCGATGAATGATGCAATGAGCTACAGAAATTTCTTAATTCACAGCTTGTATGAGGCCCCGTAATCCACGATTAAGACCCATCATCGACGGAGACCTAGATTTAAAAAGAAAAACTATTATAGATTGCGTCAGTTAGTAATTCTTACTTATCTTTTGCGTTATAATTATATGGTTATTATTTAATTTAATTTATTTTGGTACTTTAGTATTTCAGTACGACAGGCACGATACTTTTTTGTGAATTATGTATAAAATATTAGCTACACTACAGCTACTTTAAAATAAAGAAAACTATATGACTATATGCCATGTAATTCATTGTATTTATACTTATTTAGACTTTATATAAACATCTCTCCCTACCTGTTGAACGCTGTTCCAATCCAATCCATTCGTGGTAAAGAAACTGTTGATGATATTGAAGATATCTTCTCCCTTTGTGGTTGTCAGCAGATCTTCGCTTAATAGGAACTCTTCTTTGATCTTGTCCTGGTGAATGTAACGAACAAACCCAAGGAGAACAGCACAACTGGCTACGTCACACGATTCATCAAATTGCAAGGAGAATTTGCTATATGAGCTTTCCCTGATCTCTGTTGTAACTGGGGCAGAATATCTGATGCCATGTCATCGACTCGTTGGCGAATTGTGTTGTTTGATAGAGATATGACACTCAGTTTCTTCGCTTGATCCTCCCCACATACCTTGCTTACCATCTCGTTTGCACAAGGCATAATCAGATACTCTGCAATGGTGTGGCATTTTTGTTGTTCGTCAACTTTATATGCAACAAAGTAAGATGCTTCAACCGCAGCTTGAAGCTTTTGGGCTTGAATTCCAGATGAACCGAACTGGATATTCTTCAGTGCTACAGCCCGGCGCTGAAAATAAGCCTGATTCTCATTTTGAAGATTTGGATGGCACTTCTGGAGGTGAGCTGAGAGTTTTGATGACTTGAGGCTTTCATTTGTCAACACTTTGTGACATACTACACATTGTGGCCGATCCTCTCCACCAGAAGGTAAATTCACAAAGCCATAGCGAAGAAAGGCGTCAGAGTATGTGCGCTTTTTTAGGCATTTTATTGCTTAATCTGCAGAAAAAGAAAAACTGCATGAAAAAGTGTGAATAATGTGAACTTATTTATTTTTGCATGGCATTCTAGATGGCATTAAAAGAGCTTATTCAGCATAGGAATGATGTTATTGTAGGTAAATACTAACTATACTGCACAGGGCAGTACACATACATACCAGGGTTTGTCTACCTCGGCTGATGCTCACATAGAAACTGACAGTGTGAAATAGATGCAACCACAGGCAGTGAGTGACGCGAACTGGACACGTCGATGAGTCATCAGGGTTACTGAGTGACTTGAGTTCTGAAGCATACTTATCAAAATACTTTTAGGTTACCACACACTTAGATGCATATTGTTTCTTTTCTACTACTGTATATTAGTTTTTGATGTTTATTGTTATTTGATTTAACTTTATTACAAACTTAAAATAGGTTTAATTTACAACTTTACATACTAAGACTAAGTTAACACTAATCCTAATACCAGCTACCTCAATGTTTTCTTGATTTTCAGAATTTTAACTTTTTTTCTCTCACCCCTCCATTACCTTCAATAAATTGTTAAATTACCCCCAGTTTGGGAACCACTGGTCTAGAAGATCCTTGTGGAGAGAAACTAATAACTCATCACTGTCTATCGATTAATGAGGTTACGTAGGGATTGGAGATAGGAAGTTATAAGGAATGAATTATTCGGGTGAGTGCAGTAGCATACCCATAATAGTTGTAGATGGAAATACTAAGTAAGACAGTATACAGACTAATATTTAAATATAGCAAACCATTTGTATATATCTTGCAGCTTGTCCTATTTCTAATTTGTAATTAATTACTACTAAAAGTAATTTTTGTGGGATACTGTTGTGTACTCTTTATAGCTTTAGAATTAAATATCTAGTGAAAATTATTAAATTTCCAATTTATGACAACAAATTACTTTAAATTTTATACAAACTTGAATAATTATCAACTTTCGCAACTTTCTATAGGCCTACATTACAGATGCCATTAACTAATATAAAACAAACCAGTTTGCTGTATTTCCTGACGTCGAAGTCGCATCAGTGTCAAAGATGCACCCCTATTTTTATTAGCTAAATTTTAAAAAAATCAACAAATATATAAACATAAGAATAAGGCCGCACACTTCCACCAATCTTACCAAGAGGTTTCATGGATTGTTTAGTGACTTACTGTACATCAATCCTCTTGCCCGATTCTCGTTTTTTGTGAGGTATATCTTAATCGTATCTACCATTGAAAGTGTATAACTTATATTACCACGAGAATATCTGTATAATTACCAGTAATAATGTTATTCTAAGCCCATTCTAAGAGTGGCTTTTTTTTTGTAGAAACCACAGTATGGGCCGTGTTAAATGTAATTTGATTCAGCTGAACTTTTACAGAAAACTCTTATCGACAACAGGTCTGTGTATGAAATCGTTACACAACAATTGAATGGTACCGAAACAAACACGATATTTTGCAAATGGCTGCTGTTACCGGGCAGTGTTTCAGCAGTTTTACTTTTCATATGTTCTTGTAATGTTGCTTTAATATCAAGCTCGTTTCAGGTGAGTAAATATGTCATTATTCGATGGAAAACAAACAAATTAGACCATCGACTAGTTTACCTCAGCCTACTGCGGAATCATCAATAAAATTTGTGATAATCATAAATTATCTTATTTATTTATTTATTTAATACTAAGTAACTTACACATTTCATTCTGGCGCGGCATAGATAGGTAGTTAAGGCACTCGACTCGGACGGTTGCGGGTTCGAATCCTTTTCTCACTAAACAGACTCTCCCTTTCAATGGTGATGGCGTTATAATGTACAATCAATCCCATTATTCGTTGATTTAAAAAAGTAGCCAAGAGTTGGTTAGCTGCCTTCCCCCCAGTCTCACACTGCTATTTTAGGGACATCTAGCGCAGATAGTCCTGGTGTATCGTTACAGGAATTTCAAAAATAAACATTTCCTTCTGCGTCATATAAAGAAGCGTGGATTACTGTGTGGTATCGAAACGCTTCCTCTAGGCTAAGGTTTAGGCGTATGAGCAACGTAACTGCAAAATGCAGTGTAAATATTTGAGATTTATTTTTTGAGATAGCGTCAAAGACTCCAGGAAATACGGTGCTTGTACTGAGTAACGACAACAGCTAAGACGCTAACTGGTTCACTCTTCATACATATAAAAATTATTTAGTATTCTCTAACTAGCCTGAGGATATATCATGAAACGTTGCATTTATAATTTACTTTTAAGCATGTTTGTACAGTTTACATCACCTTTTAAACCTTTGTAGTAGATACTTTAAGCCTATTTTGTTAATCCTTTTGATCACAAAGTTATTATTAAAACCTGTAGCCCTTCTAGCTAACATTTAAGTTATAGATTAATAATATAACTGTAACAATCAGTGATGTCGAGAAACCCACTTGTTGAGAATTTTATATGCAAAAACAAACCGTTGACCAACCTCATAATTAACAGATCTGACCGACAATTAAACACAGACGAGATACATCTACTTAACAAAGAACTCAACTTCGCAATAGCACCAAGGTACATTCCAA
Organism: Carcinoscorpius rotundicauda; assembly: GCA_011833715.1. NCBI lineage: Eukaryota > Metazoa > Arthropoda > Merostomata > Xiphosura > Limulidae > Carcinoscorpius > Carcinoscorpius rotundicauda. Next base: position 49,104,281 of record CM022399.1, on the reverse strand, counting down.
CCATAGAAATCAAAACATGTTTAGAAGACCTAGCCAGGAGACTTGTGATACTTTCTACAGAAAACAAAAACAACAAACAGAAAGAAGACAACTTAGATAATTTTATTGACATCCAACAGCCAAACTTCCCAGGTAAAATTACAAATTTATATTTTCCAGAAACACCTAAAAACATTATCTTAAACGATTTTTTTAAAGAATTTTCTTACAAAACTATCAACATAATTTCACAAAACAGAAAACTAAAAAACAACCTTACAAAAAGAGACATTGATTCCATTAAAAACCTAAAACAAGACAGAAACATAAAAATTCTAAAAGCAGATAAAGGTAACGCTATAGTAATAATGAACAAGAATGAATACATACAAAAAATGAATAACATCCTATCAGACACGAACAAATTTAAACCAATACACACAAATCCAACAAAGACACATGAGACGCAACTAAACAAATTACTACTACAAATGAAAAAAGCCAACACAATTTCACAAACACTTTATTCCTACCTACGTAAAACCGACTCACGCACACCGCAAATATACGGCATCCCCAAACCTCATAAACCAGATTGTCCATTACGACCAATAATGTCAACATATGAATCGTTTAACTACAATCTTGGTAAATACATAGCATGGGCATTCTCCAAATATGCAACATCAGCCAGCTCATTCATCAAAGACTCTTTTAATTTCAAGTCCAATCTAAATCAACTTTATCATAAAGCCTTAATGGCCAGTTTCGATGTTATATCTCTCTTCACAGAAGTTCCAACAACAGAAGCCTGCAAGATAGCCTTAGAACTCTATATTCGAGACCCTAACCCGATTATAGACATTCCCAGTAACCAGTTAGCAACCCTCATAGAATTCACCACAATAAAGACAAACTTCATGTTCAACAACCAAAACTATATACAAACAAATGGCCTAAGCATGGGCAACCCAGTATCGCCAGTTCTAGCCAATATTTTTATGACACAAATTGAAACACAAGCAATTAATACAGCATTACATCCACCACTATACTGGTACAGATATGCAGATGACACGGTTGCGGGATTCGAATCTACAGAACACATACTTAACTTTTTCACTCACATTAACTCTATACATCCCAACATTAACTTCACATGTGAACAGGAAGAAAGCAATCAAATATCATTTCTTAACCTCAAAATTATAAGAACCGACACACAATTTAAAACAGAAATCCACCGAAAAATCACCCATACTGGACTATACATTCCTTGGGACTCAGCACATGAAACAAAACAAAAACTCAACATACTAAGAAACCAGATAAACACAGCCATAAAACTATGCTCACCAGATAAAATTAACGATGAATTAGATAAAATAAAACAACACTTCATCAACATCAATAAGTTTCCTCCACAAACCGTAGAAAACATTATACGCACACACCTAGACAGAAAGCAAAATCAACCAACAAAAGTAAATATATCTCACGAATCAAAAAATCACGAAACTATATACTGCTGTATACCATATATTCCTGACATCAGCAAACAAATAACCAACATTTGGCAAAAACTAGTAACAAAATATAACATTCCAGTTAACACTAAATTTATTCAAAAACCAGGCACAAAACTAAGGTCTATACTATGTAAAAACTACACTGACAAACACCACACCAACATTATTTATAAAATACAATGTGATAACTGCCACGACTTCTATATAGGAGAAACAAGTAGAAAAATGGAAACCAGATTCAAAGAACATAAAAAGTCACCTTCACACGTTTTCGAACACTGCAAGTCAAATGGACACAACATAACCATAGAAAACATTAAAATACTAAATAAAGAAACAAACATAAACAAACGAAAAATTAAAGAAGCCTTACTTATACAACAACTTAAACCCAAAATAAACCAATATAAAGGAACACCATTATACCTATATTAATATTATAGATAAAATTATATATTCAAACATCAAACCGCGCCCTCTACATTGCGACACTCAGTTATACAACCCCTTCCAAACATGTGGTCAGCTTCCGGCCAGTTACCTCTTTATTTGTGAACCTGACGATGACCGAAGAAGGTCGAAACGTTGTTCGCTCTTCTATTTGAAGTGTTTTCTGAGCCCAAAAGAGCCGTTTTTTGCATATAAAATATAACTGTAACTCTACAACTTTCCTATGTTATCGGCGCAGATGGTCCAGTTGCTTTGCACTAATAAACGCCAACTAACTATGAAGTCCCTTGACCAACGCAAATATAAAAGGAAATAAAAGTGCACTATATCGTTTATTCTTTTTGTGATGTCGAGAATACCCACTTGTAGAGAAATATATATGCAAAAACGGCTCATTTGGGTTGAGAAAATATTTTACGTAGAGGAACGAACACAGTATTTGAGTGTTTTCTATGGTTATGTTGTGTTTATTTGGCTTGCAGTGTTCGAAAACGTGTGAAGGTGACTTTTTATGTTCTTTGAATCTGGTTTCCATTTTTCTACTTGTTTCTCCAATATATAAGTCGTGGCAGTTATCACATTGTATTTTGTAAATAATGGTGTGGTGTTTGTCAGTGTAGTTTTTACATAGTATAGACCTTAGTTTTGTGCCTGGTTTTTGGATAAATTTGGTATTAACTGGAATATCATATTTTATTACCAGTTTTTGCCAAATGTTGGTTATTTATTTGTTGATTTCAGGAATATATGGTATACAGCAGTATATGGTTTTATCATTTTTTGATTCGTGAGATATATCTACTTTTGTTGGTTGATTTTGCTTTCTGTCTCGGTGTGTGTGTGTATAATGTTTTCTACGGTTTGTGGAGGAAACTTATTGATGTTGATGAAGTATTGTTTTATTTTGTCTAATTCATTGTTAATTTTATCTGGTAAGCATAGTTTTATGGCTGTGTTAATCTGGTTTCTTAGTATGTTGAGTTTTTGTTTTGTTTCATGTGCTGAGTCCCAAGGAATGTATAGTCCAGTATGGGTGATTTTTTGGTGGATTTCTGTTTTAAATTGTGTGTCGGTTCTTATAATTTTGAGGTTAATAAATGAGATTTGATTGCTTTCTTCCTGTTCACATGTGAAGTTAATGTTGGGATGTACAGAGTTAATGTGATTGAAAAATTAAGTATGTGTTCTGTAGATCTGAATCCCGCAACCGTGTCATTTACATATCTGTACCAGTATAGTGGTGGATGTAATGCTGTATTGATTGCTTGTGTTTCAATTTGTGTCATAAAAATATTGGCTAGAACTGGTGATACTGGGTTGCCCATGCTTAGGCCATTTGTTTGTATATAGTTTTGGTTGTTGAACATGAAGTTTGTCTTTATCGTGGTGAATTTTATGAGGGTTGCTAATTGGTTGCTAGGAATGTCTATTGATAGGTTAGGGTCTCGGATATAGAGTTCTAAGGCTATCTTGCGAGCTTCAGTGGTTGAAACTTCTGTAAAGAGGAATATAACATCGAAACTGGTCATTAAGGCTTTATGATTAAATTGATTTATATTAGACTTGAAATTAAAGAGTCTTTGATGAATGAGCTGGCTGATGTTACGTATTTGGAGAATGCCCATGCTATGTATTTATCAAAATTGTAATTAAACGATTCATGTGTGGAAATTATTGGTCGTAATGGACAATCTGGTTAATGAGGTTTGGGGATGCCGTATATTTGTGGTGTGCGTGAGTCGGTTTTACGTAGGTAGGAATAAAGTATTTGTGAAATTGTGTTGGCTTTTTTTCATTTTTTAGTAGTAATTTTATTCTTGTTGGTGGTCTTCATTTCTAAGTGGGAAAATGTCTTGTATGTTACTGTCACTGAGGAGTTCTTCCTGAATAATCAACTTAATTTGATAATCAAGATGCAGAAATTAATAAAATTATTATGAATTTGGCAATAAGGTAGCGTTAATTAAGATACCAAATTATTTCCTTCCGAAAGTAAATAAAACGTAATATCAATGATGAAAAAAAAATAATTCGGCTTAGCATGGACAGGTGGTCAGGGCTCTCAACTTGTAATCTGAAGATGGCGGGTTTGAATCCTCGTCACACTAAATATGCTTTTCAAAAGGATAAATGATATTTCATCGAGAAAAGAAAGTGAAAGTTCAGATCAAAAGTATGACAGATGGAAGGATGCTAATACGAGTATGCTCGTATACTTCACATTGACATAGAATATCGCATGCTTGAATCATTGTCTCAACTCCTCCAATCCCAACCTAAATAACAACAGAGTCTCCAGTACAGTCTATCAATTGAGGAATGGAGAATACAGAGAATAAGGAATAGAGAATGCCATTAAGTAAGATTACGTCAGTATGAGTATGCACATCTTGCTCCTTTTTCTTCTTCTTTTTTTTTCGTTCTTTGGAGCCCCCCAGTGGCTCAGCGGTATGTCTGCGGACTTACACGCTAAAATCCGGGTTTCGATACCCGTGGTGGGCAGAGCACAGATAGCCCATTGTGTAGCTTTGTACTTAATTCAAAACAACAACAACAAAACAACATCGTTCTTTGGAACACTCTCTCTATGCGTGACATCTATCGGGTATTTACAAAGTATTTTAAATTTATATATATTTTTGTTTTCACCTGACTTACTGCTAATGTGAAGACCGTTATCGACAACGCTTTTTATAGCTGTATAAAAAAATAAATCATTATAATCATACAACGCCAATACAGCAATACGGTACTATTATATCAACTGGATTATTCCAGAGCAGAGCATGCCCGGCATGGTCACGTGGATAAGACACTTGACTCGTAATCAGAGGGTCGTAGGTTTGAAACCCCATCACACCAAATCTGCTTGCCCTCTCAGCAATGGAGGCGTTATGATGTGACGGTCACTCCAACTATTCGTTGGTAAAAGAGTTGGCGGTGGATAGTAATGACTAGCTGCTTTTTCTCTTGATAAAGGAACGGCTGACGCAGATAGCCCTCGAGTAGCTTTGCGCGAAATTCAAAACAAACCAAAGTAGAGCAAAACACAGTCGAGTCAAGTAGTGAAAAAAAAGAAAAGATAAACTTTCACAGCATTTTTGATATAATTAGTAGTGAGACAGAATCTAGTGAGGTTTTGCACATCTCCCGTGTGTGGCACACACTCTCAATTTAGTAACAGACAATGATGTAGAAAGGGATTTGAGCAGCGATATATTCAAGGAAGTGTCTCAATTAACATTTGCAAAGGCCCTGATGTTTTTGAATAAACAGAATTACAGCATCATAGCGGCTGACTTTATACAAGAACTATACAATAGAATTTGATGTACGATGCATTTGTTTGTATGTAGAACTCAGAGCATAATAAAGGAGGTAAAGTTTAGACAATAAAGTGTTTAATGAGCAGGACACCGCTCATTTCAATCTTCTGGGTATAAACTTTATCGATTAATACGTAGTCGTTGTACGACCTCTCGCACGCAAGCTGGGTTTACTTCAAAGTGAAACTGAAACCGATGTGGAACTGCTTCTGCAAACACTTATCATATGCTTGATAGAACTGAAAAATCTTTGTAGTAAACCATGAAAAATTTCATGGGTCTCTTACACTCGTTTCGACAGTTTATTTTTCACCATCTATAAACGGGCCCGGCATGGCAAAGCTGTTAAGGCATTCGACTCGTAATCTGAGGGTCGCAGGTTCGAATCCCGGTCGCACCAAACATGCTCGCCCTTCCAGCCGTGGGGGCGTTATAAGTTACGGTCAATCCCACTATTCGTTGATAAAAGAGTAGCCCAAGAGTTGGCGGTGGGTGGTGATGACTAGCTGCCTTCCCTCTCGTCTTACACTGCTAAATCAGGGACGGCTAGCGCAGATAACCCTCGAGTAGCTTTGCGCGAAATTAAAAAAAAATCTATAAACGTAACTTAAACGCTTCTTTAGTTACTAGAACTTGTGAATTTCACTCTTCTTACATCTATCTCTCAACGCCTCCAAGCAGCACAGTGGTATGTGTGCAGATTCCCACTGCTATAAACTGGGTTTTGATACGCGTAGTGGGCAGAGCACAGATGGTCTATTGGATAGCTTTTTTTTGCTCAATTGTAGCCTGGCATGGACAGGTGGGTTAGGGCATTCGACTCGTAATCTGAGAGCCACGGGTTCGAATCCCCGTTGCATCAAACATGCTTTGCATTTTTAGCCGTGGGGGCGATTTAATGTACGGTCAATCCCACTATTCATTGGTAAAAGAGTAACCCAAGATTTTGTGGTCGGCGGTGATGACTAGCTGCCTTCTCTCTAGTCTTAACTGTTAAATTAGGGATGGCTAGCACAGATAGCCCTCGAGTTGTTTTGTGCAAAATTTAAAAACAATTATTATTTTTGCTTAATTCCAAACAAACTATCTATCTGCATAAGCCCCTAATATCATATCCCCGAACTTACAATATACAGAAACCAGTAGTAGACGAAGCTCAAAATCTCATGTGTAATTTTGTGCTCAAGTATAAACAAACTTTCTGTGTAATGAAACTTTTTTTTTTTCTAAAAACACATCATTCGTTTTGTAATTACATCATCTATGAAACAGTGTGTTCTACACTTTACTGTATGTGTCATTTAATATGATTATTATTTCTCTTCCTGTTGTAACTGTTTGTAATCTGGACATGGAAACATGCGTACATGTTAGGGTAAGAGCGTCCGAGCATAAGTTAAACTTCAATTTAAATTAAACCTTGGTACTAGGACTAACAGGCCTAGGAATCCATTCTAATTTGTACACGTAAGTTTTGGTCGTGATCTTACGTCAGCTTCAGATATAATAAACTACGTTAACAATCGTTTGCACTTCATTATTGTTGTTTGATTTTAATCGACGATCTAAAATCCAGCTACGAAACCAGTTTATGTATTGTACTGAAATTTTTCAATTATCAAATATAAAGTGGATTTTGCCGTCGTTGACGATTTACAAATCGTACATTTAGAAATTTCGTTGTTCGGTAAGACTGAGACTGAAATTACAACCTAACTCGGTTTCAAAATGAATTTCTTTCCTGTAGATATAAAAAGGTTTACTTCGTGTTTCTTGGTTTTTCTGTCTGTGCTTTTCATCTCCAGTTTCTCAGCTCAAGGATGGGGTAAGTTTTAAGAAGATTGGAGAATTTTTCACTATCGTCTTTTGTTACTATTACTGGTAACATGTAACACTAACAGGTATTAAATTAAGTTAAATACATAGTCTTGTTGGGCCTGGCTAGCATTTAATAAGGAAATGCTAAAGTAGAACTATAAAATCATAAAACAAACAAATAATTGTTCCTGCACAATGTAACACTGTAACTTAAAAGTATATTTATCATTAAACAAATGTTAACCATTTTATTTTCCGTATCACCTGTTACTGTTACTTGCTAAATACTAATCCTTTCGTGGGCATCATGAAAGCTCTCAGCAACTGAAACAAGAATGGTTATTCATAGCAAGGACTCGTAAATAGTTTAGGTCTAATTTTTAGATCACTAAAACAGTTTTGTATATTGTATACAAATTTTTACAACATATAAAACTGTTCTAAAATATCCACAATTTTGTCTGTTCTGGTATGAGTATGTTTAGAAATTCCTCCCCCCCCAAAAAAAAAGTTTTACTTTATGAACTCAGAAATAGGTATGTGTTATTATATTAACAAAACTAAGACATACTAGTTTCTGTTTAATCTGATTCTATTGAAATAGTGTGGAAAGCAATTTTTAGAATTAATAATAAAAACTTTAGAATGTTTACTTTTATCACTTGTTTTGAACAGGTAGTCATAAAGTGAAACTCAAAGATGTTGAAGTGTTAACACTTTACCAAGGGAAGATGACCACTGGTCGAAGATCTTCACCTGTACCTCAGTTGCAGTGTATTGGTGGATCAGCTGGTTGTTCAGCGTTTGTTCCTAAGGTTGTGCAGTGTTATAACAAAGGCAGTAGTGAGAGCTCTGTTCAAGTAAACTATATCCCTTTTCCTTAAAAATACCTAATTTAGCAGCTAATATTTTAAATATATTTTGTTCATGTAGTGGAGAATTTGTTTTTGTTTTGAATTTCACGCAAAGCTACTCAAGGGCTATCTGTGCTAGCTGTCTTTAATTTAGCAGTGTTAGACAAGAGGGAAGGTAACTAGTCATCACCACCAACTCTTGGGCTACTCTTTTACCAACAAATAGTGGGATTGACCATCACATCATAATGCCCCTACAGATGAAAGAGTGAGCATGTTTAGTACAACAGGGATTCAAACCAGCCACCCTTGGATTACGCTATGAACAACTTAACGCACCTGGCCATGTAGTAGAGAATGGTTATTACTTCTAGGAATTTATCAGTATATTTTTATTTTTCTTATTAATTTGTGGAAAGCAGTTATAGTAACTGATATCTTACATTATTAAATATTGTAATAAAACTAAAAGTTTTAAAGAGCAAACAGAGTGTCACTTCATTTTGCGAGTGTTAACAAATCATTGTGTCTGATTCTTTGATGTCCTTTGCTATTAATGCTTGATGTTTTCAATTTACAGCAATAAAGTTTTTAAGTTTTATATAAAATATGCTGTCACAGATCTATAAAATATTTATATTGCTCTTGTACCATTGCATATATAAACTGTATATTTGGAGTTAGGCCTTCAGAATTTAGTTTAGGAGAGGTCAAGCTCAGGGTAATAATGTGAGCATTGTCTTTTTAGACAAACTTACAGTTCGAAGTTAGGTTGTGGAACAGGACAGACACATTCTTGGGATGTTTACAGCTTCTCAATCATTCCTAAATATAGTATGTCTCTGAAATTAAGTTTCAAATTCAAGACTTTTCTGTATATCTTAAATTAAATTCTGTTCAGTAATGAAAAGTATTATTACTAATATATATAAATAAGTTTAAAATAAATGTTATTTTAATTTGATTTTGAAGATGTTAAAGAAGCCTTAAAAGTTGCTTTTATAACCCAAAGAAACTGTAAGAATTCAGATATTCTGTGGGCCTGGCATGGCCAAGCGTGTAAGGCGTGTGACTCGTAATTCGAGGGTCGCGGGTTTGCGCCCGCATCGCGCTAAACGTGCTCGCCCTCCCAGCCGTGGGGGTGTATAATGTGACGGTCAATCCCACTTTTCGTTGGTAAAAGAGTAGCCCAAGAGTTGGCGGTGGGTGGTGATGACTAGCTGCCTTCCCTCTAGTCTTACACTGCTAAATTAGGGACGGCTAGCACAGATAGCCCTCGAGTAGCTTTGTGCGAAATTCCAAATTAAACAAACAAACAAACAGATATTTTGTGTCATTATATTTATTATCTTAGTGTAATGCTTTTGCAAATACATAAACAGTTTCAGTGCTTTTTGTCTTGGTTTTTATCTCTTTCAGATAAATGGATAAAATAATTGGACAACACCATATTATGTGAATCAAAAAAATATGTAATTGTTTTCTTTAATTTTTATGAAAATCAATTGCAGTTCTGAAGTTTGTTTTCACAAGAAGTAAAAGTTAATTTTATTACTATGCTTCAGTGGGAATGCAAGGCAGACATGGATAGTTCTTATAGGTTTGGAGCAGTTGAGATAGTTTGTGAAGGATATGATTATCCAGAAGATCCATATATTCTTGTAGGCTCTTGTGGAGTAAGTTTGTTGTCTTTTTAATTCTACTTCATTACATAGTGTTAAAATACATTCAAAGGTAATGTAACAACACTTCTTATGCAATATTTTTGTTATTTCTCGTACAAATTTTTGTCATTTTCCATAACATACATGACTGCAATATTTTTAACTGTAGTTTTGGTAGGTATTCTAAGTTAACACTGAAAATGTGTTTAGACTGAAATTATTTAATGTACAAGTTTTAAGAAGCTTATAATTTAAAATTCTTAGTACTTCAGAATAATTACAAAAAGTATAAATGTGTCTCAGAACAGCTGGTGTGGATATCAACATTTTTATTGGTAAGCAGAGAACAGTGTTTCCACCTTCCTAAGTCACATTCAGGTTAACAAAGACATCAAGAATTACAAAATGTATTTACTAATTACAATGACATTACTAATTCTTTCCTTAACTATAATTACAGCTTGAGTTTCTCAATTACAGTTACATACTTAAATTTATACAAGTTCAATTGTTCATTAAAGAACATTTTTTGCTCTACAGATATCTATATATTGTGGCAGTATATTACTTTATTAAAGAAATAATGTTGTTAAGAAAATGATATAAAAAATACACACACACAATACCTTAAAAATTTTTTCTTGTTATTGTCTGTCTAGGAATTATTTGCAAATATTGCAAAATTGAAGACTTTTATTGTTTTGTCCAAGATGAAGAATTCATCTAAACATCCTAATTTTTCGATATTCTAAAAAAAGTAAGTTCAAACTAAACCTTTTGTCATCTGTGACAATATCAAAAGAAGGCAAAAGGTAGCACTTACCACCCATGAAATTTGTATGCTTCCCTTAAAATATTAGCGAAATCATTTTACAACAAGATTAATTGTTCTTAGAATTTCATGTATCTTACATAGATTTTGTTCCATCTCCCATTCAAAGAAAAAAAAAAAAGTCTTCAATCCCCACATCCATCTGGCCATCACCCTTTTACCTATTCACTTTCAGAATCATGGTGTTGGCATTGTACATCATAAATATCAGTGAATTCAAGATACATCTGGTAGCCAGTTCATAATTCTTTATACAGAGTAGTGCAGAGATTGGTTCCCCCAACAACTGATTATGTTTTTATTCTGAAAGGTATATGTTAAAATATCTGTTTCTTAATCAACTATTTTTATATAGGAATAGGAAGTTTCTGTTCATTAAAGGTTTAATTACTTTATTGTAATGTACTTTTAGCACATTAGCAGAATTCTTTCCTTAATATTTTTATTATAAATGAGAGGAGGAAAACAAACTAATTTTTTAAATTTTCATCATAATATTTTTCTATTTTAATTAATAAACATTTTATTCCTGTTTATTTTTATATGTAATAAGAACACCTATCAATATTTTTTTAGCTGTTATACAATCAATACAGATGCTTTTAATTATGCTTTGTTGATAATATTATATAAATCATCTATTATTGGTAAAATATTCAAACAGTTACTTATTTATTTTAACCACAACAGCTGGAATATTCTATTGACCTCTCTGAAGAGGGCTTTCTCAAGAAAGGCAAAGGAGAATATGACTATGGATGGTGGAACAGCCATAAAGGGTACTCTATTAGATTGGAAAACCTTATTGTTGACATTTTGTCACATGTTATTATGTAATACTATGAAAAATATGTAGTTTACTAAAATGTAGTTATAACAGCAAACATTTTGTTTTTAGATGTGTATTTGTTTTATGTTCTGTACATTTCTAGAAGTTAATAAAGTATCAACTGCTGTAAACTCGTACAGTTCTTGATCTCTTTTTCAGACTGACAATTACTGTTCTTTGTTAGCAAATTCTACATTATTATGATCAGTGTATTTGGGATACTATAGTTTATTTTATTACACAGAACGTCACAATTTCTGAGTCTTGTGTATTTAAATGAACAGGATCCATTTTATTATTGTTATACATATCTTTAGTGCACACTCAAACTGTATAAATTTTACTTAACATAGATTTACAAAAACATGAAATCAAAGTTTTTTAAATTTTTTGGGAGTATCTCTACTTTGAATTAAATAATCTCGTATATCCATACATTTAGAACATCTGTTAATGAGTAGAATGAGTATTCCATCTAAGTGTTTTGTTTTTGTTTTTTTTAGCCATTCCTACCAGCAAACCTATAATGAACTTCATCAGCGAGGAGGTTTAAATGATATTATTTTATTAATCATTATTGGCATAATTATTTATGCTATCTACAGAACTTGTATACAGACACAACAGTTTAGTTCAACCGATAATGATTATCCAGGTTACGATAGCCGATATCCAGGAGGTAACATAGGCCTTGGTGGAAGTTATTCTTCTAACCCACCACCACCAGGGTTCCGACCTGAATTCTATACAGATGCAAGTGAGTGTTTTTACAAATGGTAATTTTTCAGAATTGACAGCCTTGTTATTATGTTTTGTTTTTGAGCCAAAACCAATGAATGTATAACTCGCCTACTGACTTCTGTAACGCACTTACTGTTACACATTTATTTTAATATATACCTTTGTGTAAGTTTAGTGTATGTAACTTAAATTGTTAAATGTGTACCACACAAGTCCTACCTGTTCTCTAAATTTGTAGGAGGTTTTTCAGCATAAGAATCAACAACATATGTTTTATATTGTTGCCAAGTGAACTTTTGAGAATTTTACCTAAAATTATAAATTGACTTGTGAAAAGACAGTTGTACATAATATTATTGAACAGCTACAGTCAATATGCTCAGAAGCTAAAATTGCAATTAACACTTATTAATAAAAAAAATTACAGATATTTGACCAGGAATGTTTATAGGCTTCAAACATTATAAACTTCAGTGAATTAACTTTGGACATTAGTATTTCTATGAAACCATCACATAACTTCTACAGAAAAAACACGTGCATGAAGGACAGAGCTAGCTAGCATTCCTGTCAAGCAAAGTGTATCTGTGTGTCAACATGAAACAGTTTGTGCCTCATGGACCTGGACAGTTGATAAAGTGTTCAATTCCAGACCAGATAGAAGACATAATATTGTTTGTGAGTTTGTAAACTTTGTGTATATAAATAATTATTTGCAATAACCATTATTATAAATTATGTTGTTCTTTGATATTAAAATATATTTGTGTTGAGAAAGAGGATTGTGTGCATAAATCTTGTTGACAAATATAAATTTAATACATAGACATTTAATTAACATCTAAATTCAAATTCAAATTTCTGATTATTTGAAATCATAATATGCAATGTAATAAATCATAGACTCATCTGATATAAATTATGATACATAACACTTCATTAAGTTTAAAAGGCCACTGTAACTGAGAGTTTGCATTATGTTTTTCACTTAGTTATATCCATGTGAAAGGTTACATAAAAGCTGATTGTTGTTTTGGTGTAGAAGTTGAAGGACTTTCTATCAACTTGTTGTCAGGCTTTTTGAGAAAATGTCAAAAGAACTTTTATATTTTACCAGTATTAGGATTGAATGTAATAAAATGATAACTCTGTTCAGGAAAGCTACACATATCTCAGAAGAACTGATATCTCTTACTTCATACCACTGCCATAAAGATTTTTGCACATGTGCCAAGTCTTACTGAAAACTCTTACTCCTATGTATATTAACGTGTAGTGTCCTAATCTGTGTTAAATGGCATTAGACTAGAATTCTCCACAGTCGGAAGGGAGGCACATTATTTGTGCACAGCAGATCCTATGAATACATTTTCTATTAACAAAGGCTCATTTTTTCTCAACATTGCTAGTGATTTAGTAATAATTTTTAATATGAATTAGAGAATTTTTTGTGCTTATTCTTTGACACTTTTCTTTACCATTTGAAATTTTCATCTTCCTTGTCTTCCTTTTATTGATCTTGTGAAAGAAAATTAGAAAATTTTAAACTTTTCAGTTTAAACTTAATTTGAATTATTTTACTTATATTTTTTATCTTAATCATATTTCAGAGTTTGTAATATGACTTCTTTAATAGGAATTATCTTCACTGTTAGTTATTCAGTATACTAGATTTAATATTTATCAAAATCTTTGCTATTATGGAAAAGATAGACTATTAATTTACATACTTATGTTTTTCACACCTCCAAAGGTCCTAACACTCAAAACTGGAGTTATCATCCACAGTTTCATAGGCAACTGGCAGCACATTGACAACTAATTGTGCTACCTTTGTTGTGCACCAGGCAATTGGTTTCATTATAATCTCAAATCTATAACTTCTGAACCCCTGCTTCTGTTGCATCAACTACAGATGTCTCATTTTTTGTTAATTTTACAGGTTACCCCACCTTCATCTTTTGTAACATCGTTTACAAGGATATATGTCATCCTTTCTCTTTTATTAATGGTTTTTACTGAATCTCAGACTGCTATGCTGCATTTATTTTTTCTATTTCTGTCTCTAACTCCCCCTCAACCAGATATTTATGTTCATGCTGATACAATGTTGTCTCAACTTTGTAATGAACTCCAACTACTTTGTTCTCCAATACCTCAAGAATGTTGTTTTGTGATTACAGTCAGTATTCTCTTTTTTCATTTTGCTTCAGTCTGTTGAATCTGTTCTCTAAGCTTGCATACCTCTTTTTTCTCCTTGTTTTTGTCTTTGATTCTCAATATTCTAGACTTTAACTCGTTTAGTTATTCACTATCTATTCATCCTTCACCTTATTTTAAAGGCTTTACATTTTAACCAGCATGACAAATTCAATAGAAATAGTTGAACTTGTATATTCTTTACCTTTGCCTTGATTTATTCTCTTGAAGTGTTCTAGTTAACTTGCTTTCTTTGTTTCTGAGATTTTCATTATTGAGATGCTTTACTTTCTGGAGTTCACCTCCCTGAGTTTTATTTCAGACACCTGGTTGTGGCACCCCTTCCTTCCTGATAAGGTTTTGGGGGAATGCCTTATAGGCTAATATGTTGAAAAGTTTAGCTGAGGCAGCTTGTCAGCAGTCATCTCTTCTCAATTTTGTTTTTTAGTCTGGGGTGGGATGGTTCCAACAGTTTTCCCATGGTCACCCCTCTCCTGCTTCCCATCCTATTATTATTTTCCAATATCTTCTCACCTTCTGGAGAGATGACCATCATGGACCATTGAAGTGAGTTGTTTCTGCAACCACCTCTTTCACTTTATGCACCTGTTGGCTCAATTTGCAGAAGGTGCTTTCTCTGTTTTTTCACACCCCACTTTTGTTTCTATCCCCTTCAGATCCTTTGCATCTTCAACAACTAAAAGAGTATCTTCTTTCCAGGTTATGAATAGCATGGAGTAAGCCTTTGGCCCTACCCCAAGGTTTTACTCCTTTTTTTTTTTGCTTTTCTTCTTACCCCATCCAAATAAGTATCCTCAGCTGTGACCTCTCTTTTCATTAAAATGTCATTTAGTTTGGGTTGGCTGGTAAAACTCTCCAAGTATACATTAATTCTCATCAGGTATCTGATTCACTTGAAAATCTTTTTATAGTTCATTTACAGTTCAGGCTCAATCTTCCTTTTTGTATCTTCAAGACATGGACCTAATACTTACAGAAAAGCTCATTTCTCTTTTTATGTATAAGTGATTCTGACTCTTCTAAAATTTCTTGTTCCTATCAACATCTACAGTAGACCCGTAGTTTAATCACTGGGGTAAGTGTAAAAATTACCATTTTCCTTTGTTTTTCTCCCTCCCTTTCTTCACCTTTTGCTGTTGTTGTCAAACCCACACATCCTAGGGCATCTTTCTTCTTCCACCTTGATTTCTGTTCACAGATGCCTCCATCTAGATGGGTTGCAATTCTGAACACCTGCAGACTTTCCTGGTCTTGGTCTTCAACAGAGCAATCTCTTTGTATTGATGTCCTTAATACACTACTTGCCATCATCATATATCATGTTTGTCATCTTGGTATGATCCATTCAGACAGCTGCTCTGTCATTTTGTACATCAAGAGAGAAGGACCTTTGCTTTCTGACTCTAGACTTTTGTTTTTGCACCCACAGTCACCACATTCACTTGTTGGCTTGTTATATCCCAAGAGCTTTGACTTTGATGGCAGATACATTTGTGACATAAATATGATATAGATAGAGAAATTGAATATTTCACATATATAGAATAAATTTTTGGACTTCAAAAGTTGGTTTACTAATTTGTTCTTCATCTGTTAAAGTTAAAGTATTTTTTTTTACTCACTCAGGTTGTGAACAAAATACAAGAAGATCTGCTGGTGGAGGTGGAGGTTTTTGGACAGGAGCTCTCACTGGTGGCCTGCTGGGTTATATGTTTGGAAACAGAAAGTAAGTTAATCCACTTGCTCTGTGACATCTTTAATTAGATTTTTGGGATCATTGTTTACTTCCATGGGATTATTGTCTTGCTGAAAGCTCAATCTCTGCTTTGTGAGATGTAGCCCTAATTTTTATGGAGCCTCCATCATGCTTTTATATACACTTTGCACATTGACTATGATATAGATATCCTCTGTGCTTCTGACTGAACTGCAACTGACTATTGCTTAAACAATTAAAACTTGTATTCAACTGTAAAAGCACATCTTCAAGTTTAGGTATTTTACTGTTTGTACTCCAATTCTCTTTTTAACCTCACAGCAACAGTTTTCAAGCAGCTACTTGCCCATTAAAGTCACATAACACAATATGTGCGTTTTACTTCTTTCAAAATAACTCTCACATCTCTTATTTTATTATAAATTACAACTCTTACAGTAAAGAAGGTAATTTTGTTTTGGTGTGATCATTCCCAAGTACTCAAGTTTTAAATGTAAAGAAGGTTTTAATATTTAAATCAACATTCTTCACTGTAAAACCTGTAACTTGTAATAAAGTAATAAGTAATCAGCAAAAGAACTTAAAATGAAACTGTTCATTTCTCTATTTACATCACTGATCAGTGGTCAACTGTCATCACTTTTGAATAATTTTGTCTTTCTGCTTAGAAATTATTACTAACAGCACCAGTTTCAGTGGCATACATACAACTCTTACCATAACCATCAGTGATGTCGAGAAACCCACTTGTTGAGAATTTTATGTGCAAAAACGGCTTGTTTGGGTTGAGAAAATATTTTAAATAGAAGAGCGAACAACATTTCAACCTTCTACGGTAATCGTCAGGTTCACAAATAAAGAGGTAACTGACCGGAAGCTGACCACATGTTTGGAAGGGGTTGTGTAACTGAGTGTCGCAATGTAGAGGGCGGGGTTAGATGTCTGAATATATAATTTTATCTATAATATTAATATAGGTATAATGGCTTTCCTTTATATTGGTTTATTTTGGGTTTAAGTTGTTGTATAAGTAAGGCTTCTTTAATTTTGCATTTGTTTATGTTTGTTTCTTTATTTAGTATTTTAGTGTTTTCTATGGTTATGTTGTGTTCATTTGACTTGCAGTGTTCGAAAACGTGTGAAGGTGACTTTTTATGTTCTTTGAATCTGGTTTCCATTTTTCTACTTGTTTCTCCAATATAGAAGTCGTGGCAGTTATCACATTGTATTTTATAAATAATGTTGGTGTGGTGTTTGTCAGTGTAGTTCTTACATAGTATAGACCTCAGTTTTGTGCCTGGTTTTTGAATAAATTTAGTATTAACTGGAATCTTATATTTTGTTACAAGTTTTTGCCAAATGTTGGTTATTTGTTTGCTGATGTCAGGAATATATGGTATACAGCAGTATATGGTTTCGTGATTTTTTGATTTGTAAGATATATCTACTTTTGTTGGTTGATTTTGCTTTCTGTCTAGGTGTGTGCGTATAATGTTTTCTACGGTTTGTGGAGGAAACTTATTGATGTTGATGAAGTGTTGTTTTATTTTATCTAATTCATCGTTAATCAGGCACAAAACTAAGGTCTATACTATGTAAAAACTACACTGACAAACACCACACCAACATTATTTATAAAATACAATGTGATAACTGCCATGACTTCTATATTGGAGAAACAAGTAGAAAAATGGAAACCAGATTCAAAGAACATAAAAAGTCACCTTCACACGTTTTCGAACACTGCAAGTCAAATGAACACAACATAACCATAGAAAACACTAAAATACTAAATAAAGAAACAAACATAAACAAATGCTAAATTAAAAAAGCCGTACTTATACAACAACTTAAACCCAAAATAAACCAATATAAAGGAACGCCATTATACCTATATTAATATTATAGATAAAATTATATATTCAAACATCTAACCCCACCCTCTACATTGCGACACTCAGTTACACAACCCCTTCCAAACATGTGGTCAGCTTCCGGTCAGTTACCTCTTTCTTTGTGAACCTGATGACGACCGAAGTAGGTCGAAACATTGTTCGCTCTTCTATTTAAAATATTTTCTCAACCCAAACGAACCTTTTTGCATATAAAATTCTTACCATAACCAGTATTTTTGTCTCTATCATTTGCCAGAATTATCTTTGGCTCGTACATATTTTATTGTGGAAAATATATTTAAATTATTTACAGTGATTATTAATAATTTTACAAACTATTTAAATTTCATAAAATGCATTTCAAATGCATATAAACTTGAAAATTATCACTCATTGATAGGGTTAGTGAGATATTGTTTTTCTTTGAGTGCTCTTAAGCAGCTGAATATAGTTACTTTGGTTGCTTTTATATTGTAATAAACTTTTGTATAATTTTAATATTTTGTAAGATTAATGATTTAAGTTACGCACCATTATACAAAAGTGTTATTATGTCATTGTTGCAAAAGGAAAAAAAAGTTATGAGAGAATTTAAGTATTTCAGAATGTAACATTGAGAAAGTGCTTCTTTTTTAAATTTTCCCTGTTTTCTTTAAGTCGAGGTTGGGCAGCATCAGACTATGCATATAGAGAAAGGCCATCTTGGGGCTCTAGTGGTGGTGGTGGATGGTTCAGCGGAGGAAGTGGATCTGGGTTTTCTAGCTCCAGTAGTACCCGTACAGCCTCAGGTAACACAAAATATTTTACTGTTCTTAATTTATCAAGTTATGAGTAGAATTATGTTTGTTTAGAAAAATTAGAATTATGTACATTTTTTAGTTTAAGAAACTTACCTGCTAATTCTGTGGATTATAATGTTTAATGTGCTACAAGCCACATTCAAAACTAGCCAACATGGCTAGGTTATAAGCTATTTTTTTTGGTGGGTATGCAAATCCACCCAAGAAAGTGATTGAACAACTCTAGTGTGCAACATCATGGCTGTTGGTTTGGTACAAAGTACAATTTCTTTTTTTGTATAAATAAGTTACTGTTTTTTTTTAAGTGGCATCTTCATTTAAAACATGTTGCTTACCAGTCATGTGTTGGGAATTGGATCCCTGTTCTAATTAATATTTGCATGTGTAAACAGTTAAATCTTTCATTATTTGTCTATTAAATAAAGTGACATATTTCTTTAATACAAGAAAAGAAAAGGTAACTTGATAATGTTCATACACAAAAAAATCATATTTTGACAATTTTTATGGAAAAATTTTCTTTCAATTAAGTAAATTTGAGATAGAGAAATTTGCTTAGTGTAATTTTTTGTCATTTATTAGGTTTTGGAGGAACAAGAAGAAGGTAGTATTAATATCCACTTATATGCCTTTGAAGGTATCATTTTTCTTAGTAAGAAAAGTCACTGTTCATGAAAATAATATCAAACAAAATATTCTTTAATATTTTGGGCAAAGCATTTCATTGCAAAGAAAGCTTACCATGCTAGTTTTTTAGATGATACATTTTATGAAGTAAGGTATGAAACTAATACAGATATCTGGACTATTTATTTTCATTTGATTGGTTTGATTTTCATAATCCTCTGTTGTAGACAGAATCTAATTAGCGTATATTTCAAAAGTAAGATTTTTAAGATTTATTCTAAATAGATTAATTATAATTATCCAGTAAGGTTAAATATGTAATACAAGTTTGATATCAATGGTAATGCTTGTTTTCAAATAGCTTTTTAATTATAGAATTGTAAATGTATGGTTAATTTTAACCAATATTGAATTTACTTATTGTGGTGTAATATCTTAAAATTTAGTCTGCCAGTTTTCTATTGTAGTTAGTAATGTTTGAGGTTTTCTGTATGAACTAAATTCATATTCACTATGTAGCATTGTAGTAACATTTGAAAAAATTGTTTTATTTGCTTGAAAGCTTTACTCAGAAAGACCCATAGCAATTGAATAATGATATTCAAAGCCATACAGAATCAACCTTAAAAGGTTTTGGTGTTTTCTAATCATAGTAATTGAGTTCAATATGCTTTTCCTTTTGTTTTGTTTTGTAATATATCAATGAGTAGAAGTCATTTAAATAGTTTACTGTGTAATTTGAGAGAAATAAATTCTGATTTCAGTATATGAGTATTTGTTTCATCTTTTACACCAGTCCAAAACTGTAAGATGGTTCTTATTCATCCTGTAATTATAATGGGTACTTAGATTTTTCTTGTTGGATCCAAGACAACCAACAATAAATTCTTACCCAATATTTTGGTGCTGGAATTCAAATCACAATAAAAATGCATTTATTGACACAAAATCCAATTCTATTCCATACAAATATTAAAGATCAAATATTTGTATTGTCATTATCTACTTCACCAGTAACTCCTTTTTAAGTTGTATTTTGATTAATTCAGTGGAACTGTGCCAGTCTTTTATTTTGGATTTAATTTTGTTATGTTTGCTTGAGAATTAAAGGCTACAAAAGAAATGTTAAGTATTAATGTTAATATTCAGATATATTTTTAAACCTTCTTTCCTACAATTACATTTCCATAAGTAAAATTAACTTCTGTTGAATATAACATGATTTTAATTTACAAATTAATCTAAATTGTTAAAGTTTCATGTATTCACTAGAACTAGCAAAATTAGGAAGTTTTCTTATTATTCTAATTAGTGCTAAAATCCTTTAGAAGTATTTATTTGTTTTTTTGTTTAAAGTTGAATACAAAGCACAATGGGCTATCTGTACTCTGCTCACTGTGGATGTTGAAACCTGGTTTCTAGCAGTATAAGTTTTCAGACATACTACTGTGTGACTGTGAGGATTTTAAAAGCAGAACTTAGTTCACTTATTTATTTGAAATAAATTTACTTATCTGAGAAAGTTGTTCTTTATCTTATTATATAGCAGATAGTGCTTAAGCTAGGTTTGTGTATTTCAGCTGATCTCCAATCTCTTGGTCCATCCACTTTATAACACTCTCATTACCTAAATGGTTTATCATTTAATAGTATTACCGTTGCTTGAATGGTTCATCATCTCTGCTGTTGCAATGACTTTTGTAGTTGCACAATGTTCACAAAGCTACAATTTCTATGAGAGGAAGAGAGAAATAGTTTTATAGTTTTCTCAAGATTGGCAAAGTTCTTATACATTATTTTTCCAGGTACTAATTGTAGAACTCTTCACTAGTACTTATTTATTGGCTTGTACGTCATCTCTTTGATACCATTAACAATTTATTTCTTTGTTAAACACTTTCAAATTATAAGCTTTTTACTTCTGTATTTTAAAATCTATTTTTTTATCTGTATGTACAAATGGTGAACTGAATTTTTTTTGTACCTCTTTGTATTTGTGCAAGAGGAAAAAAGAATACAAGGTTTCAGATCTTTGGATTAATCAAAAGCAAAGCTTTTGGAAATTCATCATTCACAGCAAAAATAGAAAGGCATAATTCAGTAAGGCGACTTTTGCACATTTTCTGAAAAGCTCTTTGTGCTCCAAGATCATACAAAATACACATTCTAGATATCAAGTGAAGCTAGTACCCTTCCTTCCTTCTGCCCATATTTTCTTTCACCATAAATTTGCAGATAATGTATGTGTGCTACTTTTCCATTTTGGTATACAGAAGATGAAACAGAATCTTTGGTTTGGAAATGCACCAAAAATGGTGTAATTATGAGAGAGGCCTTCATTAAGTTCAATTACACCAAAGTGTAGCATTTTATAAATTATTACAAATGCAGTGATATCCTTCTCCAATTTTCATAAAAGATTAGGCTTTCTGTGCTATCAGGAATTAAAAATTATTCTTTCATTACAATGTGTTAGTATTCAGTGCACAAAAGGTTCCAATGTTAGTCATCTTGATAATACATATTCAAGAAATGTGCATTAGCATCAATACTTTCTTGGAGTGATATACAGTCTCTTGTTTTGGCTACAATGAGCTTGAAAAAAAGAAATCAGTAGTAAATATGTCTACATTCAAGTCTGGGTTTGTAAGTCCTTTTGCAAACATATTATAAATTTGGTGATAAATGTCCATACCAACATAATGTAATTGTGGTGGCCCATTCTTCTACAGTTCTTAATTGACCGTTCACAACAGCTGTTATGGTCATGCATGATCAACATCTTCAGCTTTGTCAATGCATCACACAGAGTTTCTTTTATATTTTTGAACTTCAATGGCCAAAAAAACCTAAACAGGGATGGGCAGATGCAAATGGAATACATACTGCTGACCAATATCCATCTTTATGTACATAAAACATTGGAATGTTAAGGTATTTTCTCTTTCTCCTTTATTAATTCTTAGCAGCAGTTTTGTAACCTCAAAGGCCTGTTTTCAGAATACAATTTTACACAAAATTTTAAGGTTGAGGAAATTAATGAAGAAGAGAGAAAAAATAGAATAGTTTAATATTACAGTGTTTTGTTATTTGTATCCACACATGAATTTTATTCATGTTTTGGTTTTATAAATACCCATTTGTTTTTTACCTGAACTGTTGTTTTATAACATACAAATGTAAATATCCCAGTGTTGATTGATATCTCCAATTTTAAAATAAGTTGCTAATGGAATGTCATGTTTTCAGATCTGAAAAATAGCAAATGTAACAAGATATTAATGAGTAATTTTGCATTTGCCATGTAACTGGAGATATTATAAATTCCATTTTCACCGGTAAGGCCAGCAACAGATAAAACTGCCACAGAACATCACCAACTGCACAGACAAAACTGATAAACTCAGAATATGTCCATCCTAAGGATGCTGATCCAGGAGAGGAGTTCAATACCAATGGTGTCAAGCTAGTAGCCAGTTACAAAATAACTTGTTTGTACCCTGGAAAAATTATGCTTTACCTATATGGTTCAATATAATGTATTGCTACTGATTAGGTTTTAATTATCTGCATTCATTCCTACCCCTAGGTATGGATTCCTGTACGTGATGAGGGGACCTCACAGGGAAGGTTCTGTTCTTTCAGTTTACCTCCTCTAGGGTCTAAACATCCACCCACGTTTGCCGTGCATGGTGACCTGTAAAACAAAAGAGACGATTCTGATGGTTGAGGGGTCTAATCCGAACACATCAATTTGGCCTTGAATTCCAGTAGATGGGTGGCCCCCTAGGGTCAATTGGCTGGTCCACTTGAGCTATAGTCAACTATGTACCAGTATTGATTGTTCTCAAGAGGTGCTCTGGACATTATAACTGATGATGGTGTTTTGCTCACAAAACCCTGGTGTTGCTGCAGTGTCCTTGTTTAGCATTGTAGTGCATCCCCTCATAGGGCTCCATGGTGGGTGGAGTCAGTGGGCACCAAAAAAATTCTTTTTTTTTATTATGGATCCTACAAATAAAAAAAATTAAAACGGTGAAAAACAGTGTAAGTAAATGACCACATCTTGAAAATTCTGAGCAGCAGTCTTCAACACCTGTAATGCCTGTACCTCATTTTCTTATGCTGCATTCTCTTTCAGACAAACCTTTTGGGCAAATGTCTTTTTTTTTTATTCAGAAGGGACTAGAGGGACTTGCTGGTTCTCCAAAGTCAGTCAGAAAGCTTCACTCTGGTGACATATTGGTGGAAACATCTTCATCTAAACACAGTGAACTCCTCTTACATTCAAAGGTGATTGGAGATATACCTGTTAAGGTTATGCCTCATACTACTTTGAATTTGTTATGAGAAGTTACTGTTGAGAGGAATTTGTAGCACACCTCCAAGCTGGAGATTCTTGCTGATTTCTCCACCCAAGGAGTTTCTGCAGTGAGGCATATCTCCACTCACAAAGATGGAATTGTGATGCTGACCAGTGTCCTCATTTTAACTCTTACATCACCTCATCCACCTGCCACCATCAAGGCAGATTATGTTAATTGCAAGGTATGGCCATATATTCCAAACCATCTCAGATGTTTCCAGTGTCAGCGGTTATTTCATTCAAAGATATCATGTTGTGGTTCCTTCCTTTACATGTGGTTGTCGCACTGGCAAGGGCCACGATGCTTATGATTGTGAAACCTTCTTTGCATCAATTGCAATGGCTCTCACCTATCTTACTTTCGTTCTTGCCCTCAATGGTTGGAACAAAAAGAAGTACAGCATTTGAAGATTACTTACCCTGAGGCTTAACAGTTGCTTTCCACCACTTAATCTTGGACGTATGCTGCTGCACTTTGTTCAACTACAACAGTAAGAGTACAGATGGATCTCTTTGTGTCTCTAAAAGAATCATTCTTAAACCATATGAAAAGTCTTTTGACCTCCATGGTTGAAAAAGTTGATGAATCAACGTCAACATCCATCTTCGACCCTAACATTCATCCCAGCAAACCCCAAGATCCAGGTATGGGCATTTCCTCTTGTACATCTTCTTCTTCTTCCACCCCAATATGTAAAATGGTCATTCGTTCATGTTTTCAGTTGCTGGAATCCACTTCCAACAACAAAGACCTGCCCAATCGACCCAGGGCAGGATCCATGGAGGTCTATAGACATCCTCTAAATTAAGAAAAAAAATGTGGTTATAAACAGAATGGCCCTCCACTCAATTTGCCTACACATAAATAAAAATGGTCACCTTCATACAATGGAAATGTCAAGGTTTACATTCTAATCTGGATGACATCAAAGCAGTGATTGTTTCCTATCATCCTGTATGGTTTTCCTTACAGGAAATATTTATAAACCTTCTGATACAGTCAGCTTTCAGCAGTTTACTTTCTTCAGAAATGACAGTTTGTGTGATGGATGGAGGGGTGGCACTGTTGGTTGACCAGCATGTGCCTACCTTGTCTTTGCCACTTTCTGATCACAACCTTTCTCTTTTCAACACTGGTTCTTATTCTTATTTTTATGCACCTAGTTAGTCCTTTACTGCTATAGATTTCAATTTGCTCACCTTCATTATTCTCCCACTTTTCATGGACTGTTGACAATGACCCATGAGGTAATGATCATTTTCCGAAAATTTTGAAACTGGTCATGATCAATGCCATCCAAACCGCATGTACTGATGGAAGCTGGATCAAGCCAACTGGCCCTCTTTCACTGCTCTCACAGAATTCAGTCCTGCCATCAATAGATGACTGTATGGCAGCAGTAACTGACTGTATTATACAGGCAACAGTTCAATGTATTCCTAAAACCTGGACACATTTTCCATGACATCTTTATTTGTAGTGGAATCCTGCCTGCCACATGGCACAGAAGGCTCAAAAATGGACCTGGGATACTTTGCATAAGTATCCCACACTCTCAAACCCACATTGCTTTTCAGCAGGCCCTTGCACATGTCCAGTGGGTAAGACATCGAAGCCAGAAGGAACCATGGATTAAGTTTGCAACCAGCATATCTTCTATCACTAGTTCCAAAATCAGATTCGAAAGGTCAGTGAGCAATATAATTCTGTCCTCCTTTCGATCTTGCTCTCTGATGGCCAGGGAGTAACTGACATCCGAAGCATTGCAGATACTCTAGGTGAAAGCTTTTGCAAAGGCACTTTTGCTTCATCCTTCACCTTCTTGGCCATCAAGACTCCAGCAGAGCAATTGCCTCTTTCCTTTCGAGCTGATTTTCTCTATGACTATAATTGCCCCTTTACACTTGTGAAACTCAAACTGGCCCTTCATTGGTCAGACCTGATGATGTACACTATGAAGTGTTGTGCCATCAATCACCTGCTACTTTTGCTTTTCTTATGGTTGTTTTTAACCATATCTGGCAGGAGAATATTTACTTAATGCCTGGCATTGGACTATTGCCCTACCTTTCTCTAAGCCTAGGGAAGATACTAAGATTCCTTTAAATCACCATCCAATAGCTTAGGTGAGCTGTCTCTGTAAGACCTTAGAGTGGATGGTTAATGCTCATCTTATTTAGTTCCTCAAACCAGACAGCCTCTTCTCACCCATCCACTGTGGGTTCCAATGACAGCACTCCACCATGGACCACCTGCTTCAACTTGAAATGTCATTCAGAGAAGCCTTTCTCAAACAACAACATCTTGTGTGAATATTCCTCAACACTGAGAAAGCTTATGATACTACATGGAGGTATGGCATTTTGCAAGATCTCCATTTATATGGGTTACATGGTCATTTGCCCATTTTTATTAAAAATTGTTAATGGACAGGCGATTCCAAGTTTGTACGGGTTTGATACTTTCCCTGCTTTTCTATAGGAACTAAGAGTCCCTCAGGGTTGTGTTTTGAGTGTCACACTTTTCAGTATAAAAGTAAATGCCATAATTGAATAACTCCCTCTTACTGTTGCAAACAGGCTCTATGTTGATAACTTTCACACCTCATATCAGTCATCAAACATGAGGTATATTGAGCAGCAGCTACATACTTCCCTCAATTGTTTACTGAAGTGGACCACAGCAAACAGTTTTAACTTCTCTCTCTCTAAAACAATTTGCATGCACTTTTGCTGCCAACTGGGTATTCTCCCTGATCCTGAACTCTGAATCAGTGAAGTAGAGCTACTTGTGGTCCCTGCAACAAAGTTCTTGGAGCTTATCTTTGATCGTAAGCTGACCTTTATACCACACATCAAGCAGCTATGAGTCAATTGTGCAAGAGCATTGAACATCCTTTGTGTCCTCTCTTCCACCACTTGGGGAGCTGATCGATGTTCTACACTAAAGATATATCATGCTCTTATTTGATCAAAATTAGACTATGGGTAACTAGTCTGTGGCTCTGCCAGGACCTCGGCCTTAAAGATGCTGGACCCCATTCATTGACAGATACTTCAGCTCTGCACTTCACCAATTCAGAGCTTATACATAGAGTCTCATGAACCTCCTCTACACCTCTGCCATTTGCAACTGTCTTTACTGTATGCTTTAAAACTTTGATCCTTACCACAGCATCACGCCTTGGGTTGTGTTTTCCTTCCTTGGTGGACCATCCTTTTTCAGAACAGATGATGTGCCATTGCACCTTTTGGCCTTTACATCCATCCATCCACAGTTCGATGAATTGTATCTGTCCTTGGATAACATTGAGATATCCACTGGTCAGCTCATCCTTCAATTCCTATTACAGATGGTTTGAAATCAGGTGATTCTGTTGGTTCTACCACAGTTTGTTGTTGTTCGGTGGTTGCGTGCAGAATTCCCTCTACAGCTTCTGTATTCATTGCTGAACTGTACTCTTGCCTTAGATCACATTGTCGACTTGGAGTGAGTAACATGAAAACAAGCTTTTCCAAATAAAACCCTCTATTGGACTTTGAACGTCTTGCTTCTGTAAAGATTGGAAAGAGGAAGTTGTCCTGATTAGACTTTGCATTGGTTACAGTTTTTTAATTCATTGTTTTTATTTATCTGGGGCTGATGTGCCAGTGTGTCTGTGTAACATTCAGATCACAATGAACCACATTTTACAGTCTTTCCATCGTTACGATTTTCAATGATGGCATCTTCTTAAACATGTTTTGTCTCAGTGTTTATCCATAACATCAGACAGTGTTATTGGCGATGGTGACATTGTCCACCTTGGATGTGTTTTTCGTTTTCATAAAAGCCATTAATCTTTCTAATGCTATTTAAGTTTTTCTTAATTTATACATTAGACCTTTTTAATGTGATTCCCTTTTAAGAATCAAAGTACATCTAGTTCGATTTGAAATTAGAAAAATGGCCTTAACATCAAATAACTCGAAATTAGAATTGGAATGAGTAGTTCAAACAGCAGAGTTAGACATCCTGGCAAGTTATAATAACTAAAATTTTGCTACAAGTCTTTTAAAATTTGTATTACTTTACTTTCTGAAAAATGGCCATGACATCAAATAAAGTCAAAACCAGGACTGGAAAGGCCAACTTCAGGTGACTAACTCTAATGTTTGATCTTACCCGTTGGTCATCCTGGCGAGTTATGATGATTACAATTATGCTACAAAAAGACCTTTACAACTTATATTACTGTAGTTTCTCTCTTACTGCAGTAAACTAGATATAAAAATTGGATTTAATATTATTTATGTTTTTAATTCAAAAATTAAACTTTGTTTTATTTTACCTTAATTTCTTTTTATGAATTTTAGTAATTTTACTCTTAACTTTTTACAGGATGCTTGGTGCAGATAGCCTAGTTGTTTTGCACCATAAAACACCAATCCAACCAACCATTCTTTCTACTAAGTAAATAAATTACATGAAAACTAATGAATGAAATTAATTTTATTTTCATGAATGGATTTTTATTTATGACATTTTGATCGTTTAAAACCTCAAATTATGAATATTATAATATATGCATGTAAAATCATACAATGTTTATGTATATTTAATGGATCAAATTTTACTAGCTACTTTTTATATACTTAAATGTCAATTACATGAGAGTTTATTTGTTTTGTTTCTTGAATCTGGAGCAAATCTAGATAAGAGCTATCAATGCTAGACACCCCAATATTAGCAGTGAAAGACTAGAAGGAAGGCAGCTAGTCATCACCATTCATTACCAACTCTTGAGCTACTCTTTTACCCGTAAATAGTGGGATTGACTACCACATTATAACACCCCCATAGCTGAAAGGTCAAGCATGTTTGGTGTGATGGGGATTTGAACCTGCAGCCCTCAGATTGTAATTCGAGTGCTCCAACCACTAGCCCTGCCAAGTCTTACATGAGAGACATTACAAATATTGCTTGTGGACTGAAAGTGATATTTATTATCTGTACTGTATACAGTACTATTTTTTTAACTGCAATTTTTGCTCAATGAACATAAACTACATAAATTCTAAATGAAATAATATTTAAATCTGTCATTTTTAAAATACAAGCTGATGAATTAAACAAATTATATTGACTACATAGATGAACATGTACATATTTGTTATATAATAATGTATAAATTACACCAAAGTTGTATTTCATTGTTTCCAGTTCCAACATCCATGCTTTTATATATTCTGGTCCATTATAAATTTTTAAAAGGACAGTTATTTTTAAGCACCATTCTGAAAGACTTCACAAATAAATAAAGCATTATGAATTAGTATTCACTCTTGTTCATCTGACTTTAATTTTTTAGATAGTGAGTGTTTTTTGTTTTCTGTCCAATGTTGAACAATGTTATTCATTGTGCAAGTCTGGTTCTGAAAAAAAGGTTATTTTTTATATTGATAAATAGATGCCACCAGAATCTTCTGTTTCTGTAGATACCTTTGTTGAACTTATAATTTGTGGCAGTGATTTGGATATATTCAAGGATGACAATTGTTTCAGTTGCTTAAATGTTTTTATCTCAGTCACAGAATTAGATACTGTTGAAGTCTCCAAGTTACTTTCATACAATTCCTTCCTCACATCTGTTACTGCTGTGTTTACAAGTTCATCAATCACAGAACCAGATATAGATGAAATTTTCAAAACATTTCCATGAAACTGCTTCCTTACATCTGTTACTGCTTTGTTTACCAGTTCATCAGTCAAAGAACCAGCCATAAGTGAAGTTTTCGAAACATCTTCATGAAACTCCTTCCTTACATCTGGTACTTCTGTGTTTACTAATTCATCAGTCACAGAACCAGATATGGATGAAGTTTTCAAAACATCTTCATGAAACTCCTTCCTTGCATCTGTTACTGCTGTGTTTACTAATTCATTAGCAACAAAACCAGTCACTGCTGAAACCTCAAGGACATCTTGACATGATTTTTTCATTGCATTTGTTAATGTCGTTTTTATATGTGCATCAGTTATATATTCAGTTATGGATGAAGTTTCCAAGCTATTTTCATACAACTTTTTCCTTGCATCCATTGTGGCTGTGTCTACTAGTTCATCAGTCATAAGACCAATCATTGGCAAGGTCTCATGAAAATTTTTATTTGTATCAGTTATGACTGTGTCTATTATATCACTAATAATTTCAGTAAATAAATTGGAACCAAATGAAGATTTTAACATCTTTGTTTGCTCATAGATGGACACACATTCTTCAAAATTATCTTCTTCCTCAGAATCGTATTTTAATAAATCCTCTGATTCTTCAAAAAATGAAATCTCTTCTGAAGAGCTACTTTTAACAGTAGATTTTAATAGATCATCATAATATCCTGGTATGGACTCACCTGGTCGTTCATAAATATTGGTAAGGGATTCTTCAGCAAGAGTAACATCCAAAGAAGTTGGTTCTATTATAGAAAGATCTTCTAGTTCCTAGAAAATAGTTAGTGCAAAAATTAAGAACAATTTAGTGAAAATAGCATTTACTATGAATTATTATGTAAAAGTGTTTATCAATATTTAGTTAATAATAAATGTAATCAGGTAAAACTGCTATCTTTTATATTTTATGAAACCTCCCTCATAGAAATTAATCTTTTATCACATTTCGCTCTATTAATCAAGTAAATATTACACTGTAGCTGTAGTTTGTAATTAAGCACAAAGCTACACAAAGAGCTATTTCAAAACCTGGTTTATAGAGGTGTAAGTATGCAGCCATACCACTGAGTCACTGGGGAGTTGTGTATCTTTTTTGCACTGTGTTATCTGTTGTGTCCACCAAGGGGAATTGAACCCCTGATTTCAGGGTTATAAATCCATAGACTTACCACTATCCTACTGGAAAACAATTGGGGACTACACTGCAGTTATAATATCATTTTGTAAGTTTTCTGCAACAGAATAGAGCAAAGACTCAATCATCCGACACAAAATACAATGCAGTACATTAGAAATTTCAACACTAAAATGCCTAAAGTTTTGATGGATCAATATAATATAGGTCTTGTGTTAACTGTATTTACTATGAAATTTATTTAATAGAAAAGGTGAAACTTAATATATAAAAGTTTTTTATACAATGCATGCAGGAAGAAAGGATGCAAACATCCAAGGGGCCATTAAAATTAAAACAAAAATAAAGTATACTGAATTTACCACTGTTTTAACTTTAAAAGGATGAGTCCTCATATAGTATGTATGTTTTTACCCTAATATCCAGAGAATAATAAAGTTCTGAGAAAGACGATCATAAGCAGTACTTTTTACAGTCCTAGTCTCACACCCTCTCCTTCTATCAACTTAATATGAAAATATGTGCAGATTGATATTATGGGCATCAGACAAATTTCTCAAAAAAATATCGGTCACTTCCAAATAAAGAGACTCGACTTTGACATTGAACCCACTCACATGTTACCATAGTATTTGCTTTGTGTATTTTATTTGACAAAAGACATCAAATATGCAAATGAATGTGGTATTTACACATGCTCATAGCGTAAGGATAACGTAAGTCACCACTAATGCTAAAAACTCACCAATAGTGGCATTGAATATTCATATTTTCGGTGGCATCATATATACTATAACGTATAATATTCATATACTCGTTTTTTTGTAATATGTTTCAACATCCACAACCAGACTGCATAACTATGGGAAATATGTTAGTCTAATGGCACTCATAGGTTGTTAGACGTCTTCAGTTCACATCACCAATGCGACAGGGTAAAGTAATAGTTTCAAGTACACAAACGACTAATATTTAAGTGACAGCATAATGTATTTCGTGTTTGTGTATGTTTTCAAATCACATTCATGCTTTGTGCTCTGTTGTGTTTTTTGGCAGGTTCGAAATAACATTGAGATTTCTTAACCAGTGTTTTCCTTAATAACACCACGGTGACTAAACAAAGATGTTTTACAGTTGGTACATGTCAAATTATCATGTTTATGACCCAGAGATTGAAATTCATGGTAGGGCACAAAAAAAGCACTTTATGATATTCTTTACATGTACTTTGATGCTAAGAACCATTGATTATATTGCTTTCCACGATATAAGGATCGTGAGAAACTGAAGTGATGTATATTGTGTTCCTTCGCTTACAGATATTATTACCCTTACCAATTATACAAAATAAAATTCACTGAAATTTCATTTTTTAAGTCTCGGATAGAATTATCGCCTCAATACTGATGAGAATTTTTCCCAAAGTTTCACTTAATTTATTGTTATAATGTCATTGTTTCATTGGTAAATTCTTTTAAATCAACTGTTGAAAATAATTCAAAGTGTAGACTACACACGGACAACAAAATAATTTAAACAACGTGGCAACTCGTATGTCACGTTTACAGCCACCGTAAAAATAAATTTATTTGTAGTTCATGGCTGAGGTCCGCCATAGCCAGTGGGTTGAGGCACTCGAGTCGTAGTCACAGGGGTTCGAATCCATGCCGCACCAAACATGCTTGCCCTTTCAGACATGAGGACATTATAATGTTCCGTCAATCCCACTATTCCTCTACTTCTACACTGCTAAACTAGGTACGGCTAGCGTAGATAGCCCTTGTGTAGCTTTGCACGAAATTCAAAAACAAACTTCGTGTTTGATTGGTTACGTTATTTTAAAAATGCAGCCATTGGCTGATAATAGTTGAAATAAAAATACTCTGACTGATTCACTGTATTGGGTAGAAACAGCTTAATTTTTATGCCTTAATGCCCGTTGTATTTATAATATTTTCCTGGAATTTACTAGAAAATCTGACATTAAAATTATTAGAACTTTCTAGGCCTGCATTATTAAACTTTTAGATAATAACACGCACCCTTTGATTAACGTATAAATTACAACATTAAAAATATATAGCTTATAAAGTTGCTTACTCGTTGTAGTTGAAATATTGTATCTTCTACAACATATTCGGCCTCTTGCCATACAATCTGCAGTGACTAAACACAATAAACAGTTACATACAAATATACCACAAAACTTAGCAACATATTTATTTATGTAAAAAAAATAATATCTGTCAGTGAATAACTCTTCATATTCTTAACACTAAAATTATAATAATTTATCCTTATTCTTTGATATGAAATAAAAGTATCATCGCAAAATCTAAGACTGGCTTAGCTTTAATCAAATACATATGAAAAAGGAATACATTTCTACTTCAGTTGAAAAAGATGTTGTCCGTCTTAAAAATAGGCGTAATAAGTAAAATTTGCATTTCAGATGAAAATTATTATTTACTTTAAATTTTGGTAATACTGCATTGTTTAGTTAATAACCTCAAAGTAAAACGTAAGAGGTTACACAAGGTATCTTTAACTAAATAAAGTTGTTTTTACATATCATACATTTTGAGTAGAGTTTAATGAAATAAAAATTGTTCCAAGTTCACTCACAGTTACAGCTTTCTGTATAACATGATCAACTGTTTCGTTAGCTATTAACAGCATCTCCTACCCAAATATAAAATGGAAAAAAATATTCATGATTAAAGTTAAGGATTATAAACCATTTTGCATAATACTGAAGAAAATTTCGAAATCAATGATATAATTTGAATGAGATAATAATGTTATTAAAAGTTTTTATCTTGAGAAAAACTTTTGGAAAATTATGGAAGTAATAAAAAACATAATTAACTTTCAATTTTTTATTCATGACATATCATTATTTTTTTTATAAAATTAAACTTGTCTTTTAGTTCTGCATAATTTTGCATGAAACCTCTGAGCACCGCTTGGATAAAACAATGTATTGTCATGTACAACACAGTCATCTAATGCTGGATCACCATACGTGGATTGTTTGTTTTTTGGGAATTCGCACAAAGCTACTCGAGGGCTATCTGTGCTAGCCGTCCCTAATTTAGTAGTGTAAGACTAGAGGGAAGGCAGCTAGTCATCACCACCCACCGCCAACTCTTGGGCTACTCTTTTACCAACGAATAGTGGGATTGACCGTCACATTATACACCCCCACGGCTGGGAGGGCGAGCATGTTTAGCGCGACGCGGGCGCGAACCCGCGACCCTCGGATTACGAGTGCACGCCTTAACGCGCTCGGCCATGCCAGGCCCACCATACGTGGAACATTATACTAACGAAATATTAATGTTTAGTTAGTACAGTACCTCGGTTCTCGAACTTAATCCGTTCCAGAAGGCTGTTCGAAAACTGAATCAATTTTTCCCATAAGAAATACTGTAAATTATATTAGTCCGTTACAGACCTCCAAAAATTATGCATTATGAAGCATTTTAAGTAAAAATATTGCTTATTTATACCTGTATAATAAAACTTACATACATAAAGTCAACCACAAACACAATAAAAAAACAATAAATGAAAATTTAACTTCACTTTACCTGTGCTAAAGAGAGCTGATGGCGTAAGTGAATGGTGGTGAGAAACGTGGAGAGTAGGAGGGTTATTCTTGTTTGGAAGGAGTGTCACCTTCCATAAAAACATCAGGTGACTCTCCTTCTGGGGTTCTTTCTTTCTTCTGTCTCTTTGCACCGCTACAACTTGCTTGAGACTCACTGGACCTATTTCTAACTAAAAACTTGAATATTAGGTTTGTTTCTGCCTGCATTTTAAAATGTTTCTGAAGTAAGACATGGCATTGTCATTGAAAAGGTTTATGCTGCGGTTTGCTACAGCTTTGTCAGGGTGGAATTTTTCCACAAAACTTTGT
The DNA here is from genome assembly GCA_011833715.1 of Carcinoscorpius rotundicauda. Classification (NCBI taxonomy): domain Eukaryota; kingdom Metazoa; phylum Arthropoda; class Merostomata; order Xiphosura; family Limulidae; genus Carcinoscorpius; species Carcinoscorpius rotundicauda. The sequence goes on along the minus strand of CM022399.1, from coordinate 49,069,867 downwards.
AACTCTCCCCATTTTCCACACATTTCCTTGATTAGTGAACTAGGAACATCCTCCTTTCCCTTCCCCTTATCTGAAGACACTTCCTTAGTTGTCTTATGTTGCTGCTCCTTCTGAAGATCTTGGAGTTCTTCCGTGGTGAGCTCAGTGTTGTGGTCTTCCACCAACTCCTCCACATCATCACCACTCACATTCAAGCCCATACACTTGCCTAGTAAGACAATATCCTCGATAACAGGCTCAGCCTCAAAGCCTTCAAAGTCTCTACCTGCTGTTGAGTCTGACCATAATTTCTTCCAGGCTGAGTTCATGGTCCTGAAAGACACTTCCCTCCAGGATTTTTCTATGATCCTCAAGCAATGGAGGATATTAAAGTGATTTTTATAGAACTCTCTGAGGGTTAACTCTGTGTCAGAAGTCACTTCAAAGCACCTTTAAAACAGTGCTTTGGTGTAGAGTTTCTTAAAGCTCGATATGACCTGCTGGTCCATGGGCTAAATTAAAGGAGTCGTGTTAGGGGGCAAGAGCTTCACCGTAATGAAACTGTACTCCTCCACCAACCCGTCCTCCAAGCCTGGTGGGTGAGCAGGTGCATTGTCCATCACAAGAAGGGCCTTGAGTGGCAACTGTTTTTCCGTGAGGTAATTTTTACACTTGGGGCAAACACTTCATGGACTCATTACATAAAAAAAATTCCTGGTTACTATTAGCCTTCCACGTGGCATTTAGTTTACTTTTCAGGACATTATTTTTCTTAAAAGCCCTCGAGTTCTCAGAATGGTGCACAAGCAAAGGCTTAAGTTTTAAGTCCACACTTGCGTTACTGCATAACAATAGCGTTAGCCTGTCCTTCATTGGCTTGTGTCCTAGCAGTGACTTCTCCTTGGTGATGTAGGTCCTCTTTGGCATTTTCTTCCGAAAGAGGTCTGTCTCATCACAGTTGAATACTTGTTGGGGAATAAAACCCTCATCTTCTACATATTCCTTAAATTTCCTAACAAATTTATCAACAGCGTCTTTGTTAGAACTGGCACCCTCTCCATGTCTCACCACACTTCTTTTCCTAAATTTTTCAAACCACCCCTACTAGCCTTAAAGGCATCACTTGTATCAGCACTCGTTCAAGGGGTGTTTCTCAGGAGGTCAGCATGCAACTGCTTTGCTTTCTCACAAATGATGGGTAAACTGTTTTTCGTTTACCCAAATCAACAACAGTTTCCATTGTTTGTAATCTTTGTTTCGTAAGCACTGTCACTCCTTTTGCAACATCAGCTCCTTTGATGATCTCTTTATTTTTCAGTATGGTGCAGACTGTAGACTTCGCCATACCAAACTATGTAGCAAGGTCAGACACGTGAACACCATTCTCATACTTCGCTATGAGATCCTTTTTCACCTCTATTGTGGCTCTAACAACTTTTCTTTTTGGTTTGCTGCTTTCATTATCCTTCTTTGATCCCATGGTGGCTTATTTAATCAGAATATTTAGAAAAACAACAACAACAAAAAAGAAAAACGAAAATGTTCACATCAGATTTTAGCGGGTGTGTCGACTGAGCGACAGGTGCGGGTAAAATGTTTTGGGCAAACTTCACGTGGGCTATAAACGGTCGAAGGGTCGTTCGGGCTATCAGTTTGGTTATTTTGGGGGTTCGAGCCACGACAACTTGGTTCGGGAACCGAGTTTATGTTCGACAACTGAGACATTTTTTCCTCAAACAATATGTTCGAAAACTGAATTGTTCAAGAAGGGAGTCGTTCGAGAACCGAGGTACCACTGTGTAGGATTTTCACTACATTTTCAATATGTATATATATTTTTAAGGTATTCGTTTATAAAGACTACAATTTTTATACAAAGAAATATGAGTGATCGTTTAGTTTCAAACATATTTCTTTCAGTCAAGAAACCTTGCTATGGTAACACTGCCTTCTCCCAAGAAACCACCTTTTTAGCAATTTATAACTATTCATAAATATTCAAATAAACTAACAATATTTTTGTACATACCTTATGCATTTGGCTTAAGCTTTTCCCAGAACTTTCCGTTTCTAACCTATATTTTAATATAATAAAATTAGAATGGTGGAAAACTATCAATAGTTAACAGGGTAAAACAGTCATTGTCATTCTTTAAAAAAATAATTTATTTAATGTTTGTCCCAAAGTTATTTGAGATTTTCACATGAATAATTTTGTATACCAGGTGATAAGTAATAGTCTGTTTTAAATATTTTCTTTCATTCGCTGACTACCACTTGATTCCTTTTGGTGGACTCAGCAGATAGCCCAATGTAGCTTTGCTGTAAGAAAACACATACAAAGACACTACTTTATTAATAACTTTCTACACATATATGATAAATATTCCAAATATTTGCGCGTAAAATGACTAAAAATGATCAGAAATCATATCCATAAATGCAATAATATCAGCATTACTAACTAAGATAATACGGAAGACCATGGATCTATGAGACTTAAAAAGGGGCATTAATGTAGGTGCAATACAGAGTATATTAAGAATGACAATCGACTCGGAAAATACGTTCCTGAAAATAAAAGTTACAGCCAACTGCTGTTAAAGGTTTTACCCAGATCTGGGTCACTCTTTACTGGAATATATTTTGTGAATTATAGACTAAAACGATTAATTTTGTGATATAAGGGGGGCAGTTATGCAATATTCGAAATAATTCTGTCTGTATGTTCAGCTTGTTTCAAATAATGTTCAATTAATGAGGTATGAACCATACATGAGAAAAGAAATATGTAAAAAACGTATTTTGTACTGTTTTGTGCAAGAGGCTATGTTGCAAATGATTTATCACATCCGTAATTATTAGAAATAAAGTATTTTCAACTACACGATACAAAAAACATTAGTTATAGTAAATATGGTTGGGAAGTCAACAAACAGCAGAACATACCTTATCTTAAATGCAAACAAGAAAGTTTGCCAACAGTGGCACTTAGATCACCTACGGGAAACACGTAAGTTTGTTCGATTAACCATTTTACATTCTCTTTTTTTTTCATGAATAGCAACACATTAATAGAAAGCTTCGTGATGCTCTTAACCCTCAAAGTAAGGCGAAAGAAAAACAGGAAACTACGTTTGATCCAACTAGTCTTGTTCTAATAGTTCGAGATACTGTAATAGTATGAAGTGAATATTCCTGTAACATCAGTTTCTATTTATTCGTTTTAAAAGTTGTGTAACATCCAGAATATATCCAAAGTTTGATGACGATCAAGCCACGATCAAAAATATATAAAAATAAAGCCTTCCACACCCACTTAACTGATAACGCGTTTATTCGACCTGGAAATAAGTCAGCAAAACTTGATAACCTCTTTTAGAAATATTCAAATAGTTAACTGAAGCCCGCACTATAAAGAAGACGCAAATTCAAACAGTGGTTACTACCATTATAGAAACAGCTCATCTTAGAACTTCCCTGAAGATGGCAGCAGATTAGCAGCTGAAATATACGATAAGTACTAGTTATGAAATAATACTTTTTACTGAAAATAAATAAACGGAAAAATAGCAATTAAAAAAATGTTACCGAAAAGCTATTAACTATGACACAGATTGTTATCCGCAAATATATAATGTAAAAAACTTAGATCTTTAGAGAAATGTAACTATAAATTATACACACCATCTTCCATAATATATAAACAACAAAATAATTCCAGAACTTCTAAAGTTAAGTTACCTGTAAACACCTCACGATGTTAAATATTAACTTAGAAACTTGACGGTTGGTGGTAATGACTAGCTGCCTTCCCTCTACTTTAGTCTATCATTGCTAAATTAGGGACGACTAGCGCAGATAACCTGTGTGTAGTTTTGCGCAAAAATGTAAAATAAATAAACCAACAAGGAACAGGCAGCTTTTGCCAACTCGTATCACAACTCGCATGCTATGTAATTCATAGAAATTCATTCTCAAAATATAAAACAAACTAACACTAGAGACAGATCTAAACTCATAATTATAAACTTAAATAAATGACCAAAACAAATCCAGAAAAAAGACCGCAGAAGTGAGAAGATTGAAAACTTCAATCTAACACAGAATAAAATATCCACACTAGATATAGCTATAACCACAGTAGACAAAACTTATAGCTATCACATAACAAACGTGTCCTTTCTTTATGTGATGATCACCAAGGCATAGCTTATATACCGTAGAAATTTATAAAACACCGAGAAATACTAGTATATATCTCGACCATAAATCAAACCACCCATACGGTATAAAAACAGGCTTCACAGAATTTCCTTAAAGAACAACATTTGTAACACGGAAGATGCTTTTGTTTGTTTGTTTGTTTTGGAATTTCGCACAAAGCTACTCGAAGGCTATCTGTGCTAGCCGTCCCTAATTTAGCAGTGTAAGACTAGAGGGAAGGCAGCTAGTCATCACCACCCACCGCCAACTCTTGGGCTACTCTTTTACCAACGAATAGTGGGATTGACCGTCACATTATACACCCCCACGGCTGGGAGGGCGAGCATGTTTAGCGCAACGTGGGCGCGAACCCGCGACCTTCGGATTGCGAGCGCACGCCTTAACGCGCTCGGCCATGCCAGGCCTTCGGAAGATGCTAAGAAGAAAGAAGAAAAATAAGTCATTACAACCGACTTAAGATAGGGTATCATGTTTGAATTTCACGCAAAACTACTCAAAGGCTATCAGCGCTAGTTGTCCTTAATTTAGCAGTGTAAATCATAACCACGCAACGCCAACTCTTGGGCTACTCTTTTACCAACTAATAGTGGGATTGACCGTAATATTATAACACCCCCAAGGCTGAAAGGATGCGCATTTTGGTGCGACGGCGATTCAAACCCGCAACCCTCGAATTAGGAGTCAAATGCCTTAACCCACCTAATCATGCCGAACCACAGGGTATCATAAAAAATTAAATAATGTAAGTAAGAAAAATATATTACAGACACAGAGCCATATTAGCCCATACAAAGGACTGTTGTTGTTGTTTTGAATTAAGCACAAAGCTACACAATGGGCTATCTATGCTGTGCTCACCATAGATATTGAAACCCGGTTTTCAGTTTATAAGTCCGCAGATTTACATACTTAGAAAGTTTTAAATATCTTCTCAAGAAAGACAAAAATCTCACCTAAAATAAAGTAAATCTCGTGAACGTTTATTGTGGTGTTGGGAAACACATCACGCTTTACATTTTCTATTAATGCACATATTTATTTATAACTATATATCCATTACATAGCATATTAATAACATGAAATACACAAATAAATCCCAGTGTGCATAAACACACATCATGAATTTAAGCTTCTGCTAGTTTCATCTGAGAAAAATCCTCTTGTAATTGCAATCAAATTTAAAATTAAAAATAACAACTACAAAATGTCAATAATTGTCAGTGACAGGGTTTTAAACTAAATGTGCTTGATGCGTTTTTTTATTTATATTCAAGTTACTTGAAAAATAGTTGTAGAAATAGAACAGCACCCTATCAGTCAGTTGCAGGTTGGATGGTTATAAAAGTAATTTATTAAACAAGTAAATGTTTTAACAGAAACCGTTGTTTTTCAAAGTCACTAGTTTTTAAGCATATTTTTTAGTTTCAATTTTGTTAACTAATTGTCTTAATTTTTCGTTTTCATCTTTTTATTTTAATTATCATTAAATATTAAAAAATAACGTTAATGAAAGCACGTTATTTGTAATTCACTTTTAACTGTTGTTGAAACGATAAAGTGTATTCTGCCACTTCTGATTTTTTGGAAATCAAGTTCCAATAACATAAGATCAACATTCAGAAGCAGCAACATATGATCACATTTAGTAAATGCACGTCAAACCGTTTAAAAAACCAACAAAGAATAACAACAACAAAACATACTCACACACACACAAATTCAGAGGCATAATGAACACACAGTACTCTGTAATACCGATTTAACTGCAATATCTGGTCATATAAATATGATTATATGATAAAATGGAATAATAGTACAATGCTGGGATATTAACAATGTACGAGAAAAAAGAAATATGGAATATAGCAGTTACATTCACATAAACGGTAACACCTCAGTGAGCTTATTAAAAAAGTCAGTAATTCCTGGATACCCTTTTTGTAAGCACTCAGATAATTGATTAAAGTTCTAATATGGATGCCATTATCAAGTGGATTGCACAACAGCTTTTCTGTAGAGAACACATGGAATCAAATCCCAGCTGCTACATATTACCACTATAGGCCCCCTAGTGGCACAACGGTATGTCTGCGGACTCACACCGCTAGAAACCTGATTTCGATATCCTTGGCAGGCAGAGCACAGATAGCCTATTATATAGTTTTGTGCTTGATTCAAAACAATCAATACCACTACAGAAACACTCCTTCACGGAGCTTCCATAAAACAGCAGAAGGTTACCAGCTGAAATGTAGAGCGAAAAATAGTTAATAATCAGCCATTTTGTACTGTGGGCAAACAAATTAAATTATTGCTCGTAACAAATGTGTATAATGTATATATTTTTTAAAAATAAACCAATGAACAAAGACTTAACTCACCTCAAAGATGCATTACTTTCTTTTGACTCTTCATCAGAAACCAGCTGCAATGATGACATGAGGTTTTTAAAACGTTTTTAAGCTGAGAAACAAAATAACATGTGTAATCTATAACTTACTAGAAGACATTCTTGAGAATATATTAACAATAAACGGCTATGCCGATTATTATAAAGACAACGTAGATACGTCTGTCTCTTTTCATACTGCAAATACAATTCCCATCCACGTTGAACACATATAAATGAATTAAAATTTAAAGGAATATATTATTGAAATAACAAATTAATTAATTAAGAAATATATTATATTAAGCACTGATATAATGTTTTATATCTTTTATGTTTAGCCGAATAAAATAAATTCAAAGTTGAATTAACACATGAATGTCAAAGTTCTCTTGTTTAATGCAGTAACAACATAAGTGTCACCACTTTAAGTTCAATTTGTCAACTGAAAACAATCATTTGAAGGGCATTAGCAAATAACTTGCCGTTTGGTCCACTTGTGTTTCAACTCGTTCTTGCTGAATTTCACATTGAACAGCCTGTATTATTACATGGTACATCCTTTCACCTATATAATTAAAAGAGGATTTATCATCTAGGTGTTAAAATGTTACCTCACGGTGGAATGTCTATTAATATAAATGTATATTCATTCTATAAATACATCTTTATTAGTGCGACAGAGATTGAGCACATTATATTAAAGATATTCTGGAGTCTCATCACGCTGTTATTATCCATGTCCTCACGTCTGGTCGTGCTCTATCTGACAAAGTGCATCTTGAGAGTGCACTGCAGCATAATTTCAATTGGAAAATCCTTCATTCCAAAACAGTTATGTTAAAATATGCATTTTGTCTTTTAAGACTCTCCATAATTTATTAAATCATCTAGTGTACAAGCGCTCATTTCAATAATCCGATCACACATAAATTCATACTAGCTGCTTCTGGCAACTCTACCTGTAAGTCTTCATCTGGAATGTCATGACTACGCGTTTAATTCTTCAGTTGCATCTGATATGTTACTGTTAAACTGATCATGCTTAACTACAAAAAACACAAAATTAACAGTAATTATCCAAAATTCTCTTGTTAAATGCAACAAAAACCATGAGTGTCACCGCCTTAAGTCTGAATTTTAATATTCCAATCTGACAACTAGAAACATTTATTTGAGAAAAAATGACATGAGTAACAGGGAATAAGAATACTGTACGTTTGATCCACTTGTAGAATCAACTTGTACTTCTTTACCAGGTGGAGATCCTTCTTGGTAATATGACTATTTTGGTCTTTAGCATGTGTATGGTTTTTGCCACTAAACTTTGCGTTCGTGGATTCTTGCCTGTGGCAAAATGATAGATAAATTGTTGGTATAGTGTAGTAATATGGGTCATTAAGGCAGAAATCCTTACCATGAAATGATTGATACAGCTGGAATTGTCACCGTTTATTGCAAAGTACTTGAAAAATATACGTACAGTAAAAAGATACAAAAATATGCATGGTAAAAGTTGTGTTGCTCCTTTTTAACACAAATTTTATACTTTTTAACAAGAACATTTATATTAAAAATTACGATTAACAACAGAACCTCATGATAATTTAAGGTGATATTTAAATAATTTTGTATTAAGAAAAAAAATGTCTTTCCTAAGTTACTTACATCTTACATAGTGAATATTATTGCCAATACTTTACTTTCAATTCACACTTTTGTTTTATATTTTTCTGAATTTAAAGTTCAAATTAAAACATTTTCACTTTGCAAGCTTACTGAAACACAGTAATATATATAATATGTCGGTCTATATTATATATAGACTATATAATTTACTAGAAATCTATCAAAGTTATCAAATACAAGTAAACATATTTACATATAATGAGACGCTTTAAAACATTTACACGTGGATAATAAAACTCAAAATTTTGCAGCGTTGTACTGAGAGGTACAATACAGAGAGACCGGATATGCTAGTGACGCCGCTTTTGGCAATTTTTCAGAGAGGAAAGTAAATATGTTAATCCAATATATAAAATATTAATAGTTTCATGTAAGTATGTGATACTATAACATACCTTTCAATCGTTCAGCTTTCTCTATAGTATCAATCACAGAAGATACGATATCCCATGCACTTTCAAATTCTTTAGAAGGCAATTTATTTTGTTCCGACACAACTAACGAAACAGGAAGAAGGGTTAAAATTATCTTGATAATTAATAAATCAATTACATCAATAAAATATTACTAAGTGCGAGATGGAACTTGTTTCTTTTTGTATTAGTGCAACGTTACACAATGAGATAGATACCTACGCTTTGTACACCGCGGGATAATGGGTCATGAATTTTAGAGTTGTATGTCGGTAACTCATCGATGACACCCCCACCCCCCAGGGAGGAATAAAACGTCTGGATATTCAATTTATTAGTATATGTCTATATAAAAAAAGTTCCAAATGTATTAATTGTATTAAAACTATACAATTAAAACAAGCTAACTAACATGTTTAAACACAAATTATATTTTCATTAGAAGCTCTCAGTGACTTAGCCATAATAAATAAAAAAACAAATCCTGGTAAATACCAAGTTTCGATCGCTACGCGAGGTAGCATGGATTGATCATGGCGTAGTTTTTACTTATCAACAAACAAACTCCTTATAAGACAAATAACAATAAAAACGATTTTCATTTAAGTTCAGTTTATTATATGCTGTTTATTACTTTATCAAATCCTACTGAAGTTATTGGATGTACGAAAAGAGAGATTAGAGAAATGGAGAGAGAAATTAATGGGGAAATTCCTGTAGATAAAAACAAGCAAACAATAGATGGGTGACGTTAACAAAAAAATAAGGACATGAATCTATAAGATGGGGTTTTCCCCACATATGACAAACTGCAAAGGAAAAATATAGACTATAGATGTTTTTCACGTGTATAGAACCGACAAAGGATTTACTTACAGAAAATGAGTGCCAATTTTCACACTCTTATTTTTACTTTTATATCGAATCTTTTGAAGGCATAGTTGTGCAATCATTCTCTGTCTGAGGTCAGTTTCCTACTTTTTATGTCACCCCCCAGTCGCACAGCAGTATGCTTGCGGGTTTACAATGCTAGAAACTGAATGTCAATACTAGTGGTAGGCAATGCACAGCTTGCCCTTTGTGTAGCTTTGTACTTAAATACTGTTAACCCTACTTTCTCATATTTGAACGCATTTTTTAAATAACTTAATTTTCAGTATGTTATTTGGTTTGTATTTTCTTACAGAAAAGCCACACCAGACTGCTGTGTCTACTGAGGAAAATCGAACCCTTAATTTTAGTAATGTAAATTCGAATACTTATCGTTGTCCCACAGAAGCATTGTTGTTTGCTATTACAAGATGTGATATATATCAGAAACTAATATTGTTCAGAAAGGGCGCTGTTTTCATAAAAAAACAACAACAACAAAAAACATTATTTATGCTAAATTATCACAGCCCGTCTCTTTGACATATTCCAGAGTGTTTAAACTTTTAAACGCGAAAAGTAACCACTAAACAAATCTATATTAAACTTATGTAAACTTTGTTTAGCAGACTGCAGTGAAATTCGAGCTTGCTTAATACAGAAGCAATTGTATAATTTCACATTAAAAACTACATTATCCAATGAAACTACAATATTTTGTAGTTATAGAACTAATAATGTTTACCATATTATTTATTGAGTGATTTATAAGGCCGAAGCTGATTAATCTTAGAAAGACATTATTTAGCCATATTGACAAAACAGGTTCTTATTTTTTACTTATGAATCGAATACTCTGAAGACGTAGTTGTGCGATTTTCCTCGGTTTGAGGTCAGGTTTTCTAATTTTTTCGTCCCCCAATGGCACAACCGTATAGTATGTCTACGACCTTACAATGCTAGAATATGAGTTTCGATAGTTGTGGTGGGCAGAGCACAAACAGTCCACTGAAAGACCCGGTAGACCCAGATGGTTAGGGCGCTCAACTCGTAATCTCAGGGTCGTGGGTTCGAATCCCTGTATCACCAAATGTGTTTGCCCTTTCAGCCGTAGGGGTGTTATAATGTACGGACAATCCCACCATTTGTTGATAAAAAGAATAGCCCAAAAGGTGGTGGTGGGTGGTTATAACTAACTGACTTCCCTCTAGTTTTTTATTGCAAAAACGTTAATTAAATCGTTTTCGTATTCAAATAATTTTTAACAAATTGGTGTCAGTGCATACGTTTTCTATGCTCTAATTTTACCATTATATTCAAGTACTATATGATATCAAGGGTTTTACTAATTGAGATTGTTTATAATCAAAGCCTTCGAGTGATATATATGATTCTTAAACTTTATTTTAATACGTTTTAATTTTATATATATAATGTTTTTATTATGAAATATTTCGGTTTACTTGTGATTAAGTAGTGTGTTCTTTCTTAGATTTTATTACTTGCTGCAGACAATGAATGTGTTGTTAAGTTCAGGCGATTTTTTAGTCTTTCTCGCACTAAACTAAGACGTGGTTTCATTTTCATGTGATAAGTTCTTTATACTTAGATACAAACACAGGGAAAGTCATTTCGAGTAATAATAATTCTATGTTAACTTACTCTTTCGTCGTTCTTGTTGCTGTTCTATTTCCCTCTTCCTTCGATCCACTTGTTTTCGGATATCTTCCTTCCACTGGTGGCGATTTTTTGTTTCTATTTCCCGAAACTTGTGCCTAGCTTTCCATTGTTCGTTAATCTAGTTTAGAAACATTTATGAAATGGAATACTTTCCATCATTTTGTAATCACTTTAGAAATAGTAAAACTAATTTTCTCCCAGATTTGTCATAACTTGGGAAAACAAAATTATCTTTATCTTTATCAATCAAGCTGATGCTCTTGATTTGGACTTTCTCTAATGTACTACAAATTTGTTATTATTGTTTTCGTTGTTATATTTTATTTTGTGTGTGTGATTTATGCAAAGCTACATCAGGCTATCTGCTGAATCAACCGAGGAGAAATTTAATTTTTTGTACCTTGTATTTAATTTATGTTTTTTTGTAATCAGAGCTGTTTAGGTTCATGGCAGGAAATCAAATCCTGTCATTTAGCATTTCAAGCTGGTAAACTTTCTGTTGACTCACAGGAATACCAATGTATTTTAAATAAATAGTCATATTATATGTTCTTAATTAATTATATAGTTGACCAATTGCCTTGCGAATTTTTTTTTATACAGTTATGTATTTAACGAGTCTAACATGTTCAAACACTAGTGAGGGACGTTAATCTTTTACTTTTTTTTACTGAAAGTAGTCTGAAATGTTGGCAATTGAGCATTACATTTATCTCACGTTTATGGACTAAAGTATTAGCTCTACAATAAAAGATCCGGTAAATTGAAAAATAAAAACATTTTGAAGGATGAATCCACACTGATTCACAATGAAATGATAAAACTTATATATATATATATGACGAACCAAAATTAACAGTGACGTACCTTACTTCTCCTTGGTATGTATACATATAAAGATAAATATCAAACCAAAGTTAACACTGAAGTACCTTTATTTGCTTCTCTTTGATAATTTGTTATCGACGTTACTCAGCTCTAATCACTCAGTAATTTTTTTCTCGCACCAATTTTTAATCAATTAGGTTACATAATGTTAGGTGTGAATACGTTAACTAGTGAACATGATTTCTATAGAGAAGCGGCCTGACATGGCCAAGTGGTTAGAGCGCTCAACTCGTAATCTAAGGGCCACGGGTTCGAATTCCATTCACATCACACATGCTCGCCCTTTCAGCCATGGGGTCGCTATAATGTGATGGTCAATCCCACTATTTGTTGATAAAAGAGTAGCCCAAGCGTTGGCGGTGGGTGGTGATGACTAGCTGCCTTCCCTCTAGTCTTACACTGCTAAATTAGGAACGGCTAGCGCAGATAGCCCTCGAGTAGCTTTGCGCGAAATTCAAACCATATCAATTTAAATACTAATGTTTTTGAACATATGAAGTTATCTATCTAGTCATGTTTCTTGTTCGTAACAAAACAAAGTTATATTGACGATCAAGTGAAACCCACTTCAAGTGAAAATATATTCTGAAGACAGCTGGTATAGCTATTAAAACTTTAATCAAAATAAAGTAAAGAACGTTTCAACCTTTTTAGGTCATCTTCAGGTTAACAAAGACAGTTTGCAACTGACCGTTGCCGGACACTTGTCTTAGGAACGAGAGTGTAAACGGGTACGGGTTTATAGGGGCGTTGTAGTTAGATGTTAAGTTATTAATTAGTATAGGTATAAAAGTGTTTCTTTATGTTGTTTTATTTTTAGTTTGAGCGATCAATTCCGCTTTACACCCAGCACAATACTGGTACAGATATGTTGATGATACAATTGCTGGAATCACATCTACATAACTCACACTTAGTTTTTCAAGCACGTTAACTCCATACACCCCAATATTAATTTCACCTGTGAACAGGAAAAAAAATAACCAAATAGCATTTCTTAACTTCAAGAACATTAGACCCAATACACAATTCAAAACAGGAACCTACAGAAAAATCACCCATACTGGTCTATACATTCCCTGCGACTGAACACAAAAAACAAAACAAAAACTTAACATATTAAGAAACCAAATAAATACAGCTAAAAAAATTTTAACCAAACGATAAAATTAACAATGAAATCAACAAAGTAAAGCAAAATTTCATCAACGTCAACATTTGGAAGAAACTTATAACAAAACACAACATTCCAGTAAACACCAAATTTATTTAAAAAATAGGTGCAAAACTAAAGTCCACACTATGTAAAAACTATACTGACAAACACAACACCAACATTATTTATAAAATACAACGCAACAACTGCTACGACTTCTATATTGAAGAAACAAGAAGGATTTGTTTGTTTGTTTGTTTGTTTTGGGATTTCGCACAAAGTTACTCGAGGGCTATCTGTGCTAGCCGTCCCTAATTTAGCAGTGTAAGACTAGAGGGAAGGCAGCTAGTCATCACCACTCACCGCCAACTCTTGGGCTACTCTTATACCAACGAATAGTGGGATTGACCGAACCATTATAACGCCCCCACGGCTGGTAGGGCAAGCATGTTTGGCGCGAACCCCGACCCTCAGATTACGAAGCACACGCCTTAACGCGCTAGGCCATGCCAGGCCCAACAAGAAGGAAAATGGAAACTAGATTCAAAGAACACACAAGAAGAAAATACCTTCTAACGTTTTTGAACACTGTAAATCAAATGAACACAACATAATCACAGAAAACGCCTAGATACTAATTAGGAAAACAAATATAAAGAAAGGCAATATCAAAGAATCCCTACTTATACAACAACTCTAACCAAAATTAAACCAACAAAAAGGAACATCTTTATACCTATACTAATTAATAACCTGACTATAACGCACCCTACAGTGCGTACCCACTTACACTCTCGTCCCTAAGACATGTGCCCAGCAATGGTCAGTTACAGATCCTCTTTGTTTACCTAAAGATGGCCTAAGAAGGTCAAAACGTTGTTCTGTAATTAATTTTAATTAAGATTTTAATAACCATACCAGTACTTCTCAGAATACAAAGCTGTATTGGGCTATCGCTGTATCGAATGTGAGAAATTAAACCCGGATGTTGACGTTAAATTCGAAGCTTACCGCTGACCTACTAGATGAGCCAACTGATCTTAATTTAAATATTTTGGATACAGAAATAATATATATAAAATACGACAAAATCAACAGAAAAATAAAAAAAGCTTTATTCATTAAATGACTACCTTCACCTATTATATACTTCAAGACAGCGTGTTATATTTATTCTTAAATCAAAGAGTAGGAATACTGAGATGTACAACTACCTATACGTATTACTATTCACTGCTCACCGTATCTATGTTAATATGTGAAAAACTTCGTTAGAAATAACGTTTTACCTTTAATGAGTTTCAATTTCGCGCAAAGCTACGCGAGGACTATGTGCGCTACCCGTCTCTATTTTAGCAATGTAATACTAATAAGGCAGCTTGTCATCACCACCCACCGCCAATTCTTGGGCCACTCTTTTATCAACAAATAGTGAGATTGACCGTCACATTATAACGTTTCCAAAGCTGAAAGGGTGACCATCTTTAATGGGACGGAGATTCGAACCTGCGACCTCCAGATTGTGATTCGAGCACCCTAACCACAAGATCATTGCTGTTAGTGTATGCTCTCTTATTCATATCACCTAGTTTTATGTAATTTTTATTTATATTAAAATTTGAAAAAGTCTCATATAAATCATTAAAGAATTAATTACTTAGTTTTGAAAACTTACCCACTATAAATTCTTACCTTAGACTCGTAAAAAAACAACAACATTGAATTAAACCGGCATTAATTTATACATTTATAGCATGTGTTCTTATAAGAAAAAAGCGACATCGGAGTCTTTTCTGAATCCACTGAAGGGAATCGAACCCCCTCATTTTTGTGTTGTAAATCCATAGACTTACCACTGTACCAACGGGTGACGCATTTACCGCCGGAAAAGCAATAAATTGTTTGGGGACTTTTTCAAAGCAGGCAAATATATTAAGTTTTGCGACATTTAAGTTTTAAATACAATTAGCTATAAAGTCCTTTTTCAGACGAATGTAGCAGCAATGTGGAACTTTTACCGCTGTTTTGAAATATTGTAAGAATACTTCTGACAACTTATGAAAATCTTATGCGTTTGTTTTTTTCATTTTTGGACAGAATTACACTTGAGCTATCTTCGCACAGTCGTCCCTAATCTTTTCACTGATCGAATAGAGAGCGACAGTTAATCAATATAACCCACCGCCAACTCTGGTGCTAATCCTGTTTGAATAAAAAATGAGAGGCTGATCTTTTCTTTTATAACGCACCTACGGCTCAAAAGTGAGAAACATATTTCTATAGCAACAAAAAACGAACAAGGATCCTTCAGGTTCCTAGTACGCGTACGATAACCGCTAGGCCTCGACTGGAACAGTAAAAAAAAAAAAAGTGTTTTTTTTTTCGTTTTCTGTTAATAAGACAATGACCAGTCTAGTACTTCTACCTTCTGTTCTTTGTTGGAATGTTTCCTTCGACATTGATCTACCTTTCTTAGCTTCTGCTGTTCTCGCTGAGAAATTTCTCGAATATATCTTTCTTTACGTTGAGGCATGTAATCAATATTTTCAACGTATAGCTTCATGTACCTGAGAAATGCAATTATGTCATAATTATCGTCTGATTATACTTCCTGTTGACAATATCATAATTTCTAACATAGATATGAATAATCGTGGAATTAACCTGAAACTCACAGAAAGAGAATAAATTAAGTAATATTAATAGTGAAATTAATCGAACTTTCTCATGAATATATAACTGTAATAAACACCAATCTAAACGCTTCTACATGAATTCGAAATCGGTAAATGAGTAAGTACAAAATATCCAAAATGAAAGATGAAATTTGAAAAAATTAAAACCATATATGTCACATTTCCGAACTTGGTCTACAAACAACCAGACGTCTACAAATATAAATTCATGGTTCTTTGGCTGTAGAGATGTTTAAGAATTATTACAGTGAAGATAGAAAATGAAGTATCTTGAGAAGGACTTACTATAAGCTTACTTAAGGGCTCACATAAAGACTTACTATAAGCTTACTTAAGGGCTCACATAAAGACTTACTATAAGCTTACTTAAGGGCTCACATAAAGACTTACTATAAGCTTACTTAAGGGCTCACATACTTTTGTTTTTTAGTTTTTTCTCGTTCTTTTATAAGTTTCTGACGTTCAGAAACTTGTCTACGTCGTTCTCGAACTGCTTTGCGCATTTCAGTATTTTCTTGCTTTTTTAATTTCAGTCGCTTTTTCTCCTTTAATCTTGTTTTCTCTTCAACTTCCTATTAATAAATGTAAGAATTCATTATTTCATTATCATCTAATTTAATTAAAAACATCTTAGGTGATAAAAATAAAGTGCGGCAAAAAAAATATTGAGTGTGCGTCTTAAAGGAACAAAATCAACAGTTTGTCCACTAACTTTGATTTCATTCTTTTAAGTCACAAGCTCAATATTTTTTTTCACGTCTAAGGTGTGTTTGATTAGATATCATGACTTTTTCGTCGAAACACACCAACAAACCATAACAAATAAGAAAGCGACCAACATTACTTTTGGGGTCACAATTCTATTATTCGGAACATACTTAAACTTTACATATTCTTTAAAGTATTTGGTGGTAGTCTTCCTATATAAAACTTAGCAGTTTCTTGTCATCATTCCCATACAATCGGTACAGCTGCATCAAGCGTTATTATTTACGTTAACTGCTAAAGATAATATCACGTAACACTAAACGCGCTTTAATTAGGAAAATTTCATATCAGTCGGTAACTTTCCACTGAAAATTTGAATCATCGTTTACCCACATGATTCTTTTGAAGACTTTAACCAGAAACTGCTAATCTTGTTTGCTAGGCGTAACCCGATAATTTTTCTGCTAGAAATTAGTCGTCTTTAATACGAATGACAAAACTAACAATGGTTTACTTTCACTATTACGTAAAACTGTAATAAAATGTTAGACCAGTTGCTCTCGTAACTTTTTGCACAATCGTAAGCAAAAACTTTTCGTTTAATTTAAGTGCTTGTTTTTTCTCGAATAACTTTGCACATGTAAGTACAAGTCACATCGAATTGTGAATTGTAAAGATCCGTCTGTGTTCCAAATTTGAAAAAAATATCCACAAATGTTAAGTATTTTTATATCAAATAAAGATTTCCTACTTTGGGCGCAAAGAGGAAAAACAAAGAAAAAATCAGTCATAATTGGAGAAGTTATATCTCAGGTGTTTCTAAATATACTGCCTTTACATTAAATATGGATTATCAAAGTACCTGAACTACAGAAGGTGAAAAATTGCTAAACTATCACTCCTCTTAATATCATACAGTGTACCCTGCAAGTAGTTTATTTGTACACAACATAGACACACACATACTAATGTGTCTTCACATTCAAATAGGAATTATTAATAAAGCTCAACAAACTAATAATAATTGAAAGAAAATATATTCGTCTGCGTGTTGATACTTTTACTTGCGATACAATAAATATTTTAATTAATCTATACTTTCCAGAAGTGTGATATGGTATTTACCGCCTTTTTTCTGAGCTGTCCAAGTTCACACAAGTACAGCTTCCATAGGTACAACCTGTACTGGTTAAACTCTGATAAACTGCAATTTACTTTGCTGTCTTTTGTCACATAACCGTTTTGAATAAGATGTTGGAGACGTAGTGGATGGTAAAAGAAGTCTTTCAAGTGAGGATCATGAAGGCTGTGGTAAATCGTTGGTATATTGTAGCCATATGGGTCACCGAGGTCGAAATCCTTACCATGAAATGACTGATGCAGCTAGATTTATAGAAAAACTTGTTAAAATGTTAGTTAAAATTCTGGTTTTTGCAGTCTAATACCAATAGCCGTCGCAAATCGCTGGTCCATAAGGAAAGGACTCCAAATGTATAATGCAGTGTCCTGAATATACAGTCCTGTGAAAAAGTTAGGACACTTTATAAAAGCCTGTGTATTTGTGTAACATTTTTGGATATATAGATATTTAATCTCAATTTCAACAATACTGAGAGATTATAAAAATATAACTAAACAATTAAACCTGAAGAAAATACTTTTCAAGATCATCTGTAAATGTAATACTACAAAAATGCATATTCGAACGGAGGAAAAAGTTAGGATACCCTCCCCCTAATAGCTAATGTTACCTCCTACGGCTGAAATAACTGCAGTGAGACGCTTCTTGTAGCCATCTACCAGTCTCTGACATCGGTCTGAAGAAAGTTTGCCCATGGTGCTCACTCTCACTTCAACAGTCAGGAGCACACCAAACTAAATGTCTGAGGTTTAAAAAGAGCAAGCCTCATTCAAAATGCTGAGCAACGATCTTCTAATCAGGTGCACCTGGTGTGATACACCTGTGTGTGAGTTGGGCTATTTTAAATGGGAATAAATGGGGAATGTCCTAATTTTTTTCCTCAGTTAGAATATGCATTTTTAAAGAATTACATTTACAGAAGATACTGAAAAGTCTTTTCTTCCGTTTTAATTGTTTAGTTATATTCCTATAATCTCTCAGTATTGTTGAAATTGAGATTAAATAAAATGTTACAAAAATACACAGGCTTTCATAGGGTGTCCTAACTTTTTCACATAACTGTATTACCTTTGGTAACTGCTTCTTAAGGCCAACGTCCTGAATATTTTCGGTAGCTAGAGATGCCCCTGCAGAAACAATAACTAAATATAATTTAAAACTTAATCACACTAAAGTGTTATTACAAATTTACGTAAGTTTCATAAAATACATTTGTTTGTTTTGAATTACACGCAAAGCTACACGAGAGCTATCTGCGCTAACCGTCACTAATTTAGCAGTATAAGATTAGAGAAAAGTCAGCTAGTCATCACCACCCACCACCAACTTTTGAGCTGCTCTTTTACCAACGAATAGTTAGATTGACCGTTACATTATAACGTCTCCACGGCTGAAAAGGCAAGTATGTTTGGTGCGTTTGGATTCATAATTTTCCTCGGCTCAGCCAGTTGGTCAGGGCGCTCGGCTCGTTGTCTGAGGGTTGCGGGTTCAAATGCCGTCGCATCAAACATGCTCGCCCATTCAGCCGTGGGAGCTATATAATGTAACGATCATCCCACTATTCGCTGGTAAAAGAGTAGTCCAAGAGTTGACGATGAGTGATGATGACTAGCTGCCTTCACTCTAGTCTTACACTACAAAATTGAGGACGGCTAACGCAGATAGCTCTCGTGTAGCTTTGCGCGAAATTCAAACCAAACTATAATTTTACTTTGTTTTTATATAGTAATTTATGAATATCTTTCCTGTAAGTTAAAATGTTTTATAAACATATAACAGTACGAACCAATGGATAATTTACGGTGATGATAAAGTGTACAATGAGGAAAACAACAGTGCTTATTAAACTTATGCCGCTTGTTTTAATGATAACTAAGATTGGTGTAAACTGTTTGTTTCTTAAGTTTTAAAGTTGAAAGAATATATTCTAACGATAAGATGGAGGTAGAACTATAATAGTGCTAATATTGATTCGCAAACGTATAAAAAATAATGATTATACACATATTTGTGTGTCGAGTAGGGTTACAAACACAAACACACCAGTGAAACCGTACGTTCAATTAAGTACGACAAAAACAAACGAAATAACAAACACAACCAAGTAAGGTATGACTGATGAAATCGTAAAATATAATAGCTTCATGCATAACGGTCCTAAAGAATCAAAGTAAGAGTCTTATGTGACGTTAGACCCTTCGCATATCCGAGAAAGGGCAGTATCCACGAAGAAACGTTTTAACTGCGATATGCGATCAACGCAGTAACTAACTGCGAGAATCCTAACGACGAATAACAGTTAAAGATCAAAGATAGTCATTTAATTAAAGTCTTAAGTCATAATTAATTCGCTATATTGAAATATATACTCATATTTTCTGTTGTTTGAGAATTTCTTCCTTTACTCACTCATATATACACACACACTCACATATATATACATATACAGTGAAAATGAATAGATTTTTACGAAGTTAAATAAGCAATATCACAAGGACTGCGTTATAAACAGCAAATCCAAACCTCTGACTAATTATATTAGTTTATTCAGGAATATGTTAAACAAAAAACTCCACTAATCGCAAAGATCCCAGGGTACAAGCTATAACGTGGGATTATAAAATATACCCTAGGTTTTGGAGGTGACTAGAGAAGTAGGGCCCCTTATTGCGGTGGAGATACACCGCCTATCAGTCTTAACCTCCATCCGCCAGTTTCACATAAGAAATAAAAGAGTAGTAATAGACATAAAAGTATAAATTAGAAGAGCGAGATGTAGGTGTTCAAGCCCACAACATCCCACATCTATATCAACCTTTACTACCTGCAGACATTTGTAGGGAGCTACCATTTGGGGCTGAATAAGTTGAAAATTGCCTCTTAAGGTTAGCATTCCAGCCCTCAGTATGATAGCCAGGTACTAATTGGTAACACAGCAAACGAGATATATCAGCATGAAGCGTCCTATCTAGCTAAATTAGTATAGCTCCCACCACACCACCACCCATTCCCCAAATCAACTGCGACTATCATGTTCTGTAACAAATATATAGATGTAAAGAAATAAAAATTAGAGAAACTTTACTTAATGTTTCAAGTAACTATTTTTAGTTATGAATAAGGTCTTTTAACAAATTGGCACTACATTATATGGATGTATACCTTGCCACATATAAAGGTTTATTTAGAACATAATAATCACAGCAGATTTGATGAATGGGTGGTGGTTGGGAGTTACACTTGTTTTTTGGATAGCTGGATGGGACACTTCATGCTGGTATTGTTTGTTTGCTCTCCTGCCAGTTAGTGCCTTTCTACCATACTGGAGGCTGGAATGCTAACTCTAATAATTCCTCTTTACATTCTACCCCTCCTTCTTCAAAAGATATTGGGTTATTTCGAATTTAACGCAAAGCTACACAAAGATTATATAAGCTAACTATCCCTAATTTAGCAGTGTAAGACTATAAAGAAGACCGCTAGTCATTATCACACACCGCCAACTCTTGAGTTATTCTTTTATCAACGAATAGTGTAATTGACAGTCACATTATAATGTCCCCCGAGAATGTTTAGTTAGATGTGGATTTGAACCCGCGATACTCAGATTGCGAGTCAAGCGCTCTATGAATTTGGCTATGCCACGCCCTTCCCAAAAGTAAGCATAATTCTAGCGTAAGGAATATAGTACATAATACCTAACACACATATTTTGTAGGATTCCTGATTCAAAGAAAAAGTAATTTCATTGAAATCTGTTCCATCTTAAGTGTAACTACTAACACCAACAGCAATCGTCATCATCATTTCAAATTGAAACAACAAATCATTAAATTTGTGTTTTCTTATAACAAAGCCACATCGGGCTATCTGCTGAGCTCACCGAGGGGAATCGAGCCCATGAGTTTAGCGCTGTAACTCGGTAGAATTGCCGCTGTACTAGCAAGAGGGGACAATAAATATAAAACTGGGACAGATATATAATCCAAAAGACACTATTATTACAATTAATTCATTTAATATTTTCAGTATTTCATCACTTTAACGCGATTAAATGTAGAACTGAAGAAGTATTGAAAAAAAGAGTAAGGATTGTAAACAATATACATGCAACTCCCCTTTGGTATAGCTATTTTGTAAATTTGGGAGATTGACTTACCATTAGGGGATTTTCAAAGTAGAAACTGGAAATCTTGGGCTAAATCTTAATCAATTTAGAAATATATTTTCACACAAAATTGTGGTACATTGTTTTAGTCTGTTTGTAAGGTAAAAATTAATATGCAGTATTAGCGTTGCCATTACCATGTATATCATACAAGTATGTAAAACTAGTTACTATTTCTTTGTTGATACTTTTCTCTTTAGTATCCACTGGACACATACATAAGTACTAACATTAAGTTGGGCCATTTAGCCATCGTCAAGGGCTAGGTGAGTCTCATTAAATACATTTAAGATCACTTTTCACAAGTATGTAAGGCCTAATTATGCTTCAGTCGTAGATAGATTTTTAGATTTGAACTCCGGTAATTCAAATAACCACAGCTAATTATTTACCTTTTCTCCTAGTTTCTTTCTTGTAAAGTAAACTAAATTAGGATTTCTCCCTATAGGTATTTTTGTATCCAGGGGTAGGTTTGCCCATCCAGGAAGAGTATTTGGTGGCAAAATTCCTGAGGGTTTTCGCACTTGCTCAAATCTAGGAAAGCATTTGCCACAATATGGTCTATTTGTAGCCATTGGTTTATGTAGTAAATTACAATAAAACACCTTAACTAATGTACCTTACCTTCAAGTTATATTGCTTAAATTATTTTGGGCGTAGAGCAATATGATGTCACAAATATCATACACTAAGCCTACAGTTCTTAAACATAATATTCTTAACCTAAAAAATTAGTCCAGCGAAGAAGACTAACTTACAATAATTGATAAACTAATTGATTTTCTAAATAGCAGTACAATACTCTCACTCTTATTTAAGCGCCTGAAGATGATTTATTTATAAGACGATTATAGCTAACTTTAAAATAAATAACCTGATATTAGTGTTATTAACCTATACCTAAGCCTAATATTAATTTCAACTTGACTTCATTATATGAGATTGAACCATAGCTTTGAATTTGATAACGTTGTCAAATTTGATATTCCATTTTAATACATATATTATTCCTAAATTTTCAATTAACTATATCTCTTTTAGTAGACATTTGATAATAGTTTTACAATCTTTTGGGAAAGATCGAACGTAATTAATTTTTTAATGAGACTTAGGCATAATAGCAATAATTCAATAGTATTAATCTAAAAATTCAACACATCTCGAGACAGTGAATGCGAGATACTCCGCAAGTCGTTCAGAGTGTTGTAATCTACATGTTTAGTATTACTGCTATGTGGAACCTTATAACAAATCGTTTTATTATGGCAAAATGCGTTATAACTCATCGACTGAAGCTAAAATTACTTCATGTCATTCTTATTTAATTGAATATACTTTATATAACTTTGTGTATATTTTAAAATTTGACATAATGTTGGTAAAATATCTTGTAAACACTAGTTTCGCCATATTAGTGGTTACTTTGTAAGACTTCATGTTTCAATGCTTCGGAAATAACTTATGTAAGTAGCATTTTTACTTTCATTTTTTGTTATCTATATTATAGTTAGTAGTGTAGACCTGTGTAGTCGTCATGAAGCGCTAACCCTTAATTATGTAGGGTGAGGGCCACTTCCATACATCTAATGCAGATTATTACCTGTTACTTTCTTACATGTTCAAGTGGAATTTTTTTTTTGCGCAAAGTTACACAAGGGCTATCTGTTCTATCCGTCTCTAATTTAACAATGCAAGACTAGAGAGAAGACAACTAGTTATCACTACCTACTGTCAGCTCTTGGGTTACTCTTTTACCAACGAATAGGGGGATTGATTGTAGTTTTACAACGTTCCCACGGCTAAAAGGCAAGCATTTTTGGTGTGACGGGGATTAGAATTTGCGAATCTTCAGATTACGAGTCGATCGTCGAAGCTACGTGGCTATGCCGATCTCATTCAAGTAAGATTGGTGGATTTTAAATTATCTATCAATTATGGAACTCTTTGTATAAAATGAAACTTTTATAATTAGTTGAAAACTCTGGCTTTTCATATACTGCTTTATTACAACAACATGCCTAAAGAGCAACTGTCTTCTGAATTTCTAATTACTTGGTAAACATGATGGCCATATTAAGCAACCAGTTTGATAATTAGCTGTTCTATAAGGAATAAGGTACAGATGGTAGCGACAGTTTACCTCTGAATTTTACATTGCGTCACTAATAAATAGTAATGTACTTAAGACTGTAACTGAAATCCTGCAGAACATTTCTGATTGAAAACCTATATTGAACCAGTAGGGAATGAGATAATCAAAATTGAATATTATTATTTTACCACACGCATTACTAAGCCTAACAAGTAACTTGCATTTTTTTTAACATACAGACATGCATTGGCATATATCATGAACCACGATAGTATTAATAATTAGGGGCCACAAATGAATGTGTCCAAAATTAATAGAACATTCGGGCAAAAACATCTTAAAAGGTAGTTGAAGTTGTTAACTTGAAATGGCTGTTTCGTAAATATATTGGTTTAGGCCAGGGGTCTGCAACCTCTTTCCCCACAGGGGCTATGTCTGTGAGCCACATTAAGTTACAAACTTGAATTCTTTTTTAGGACCACCACAGGCCGGGTGATGTGATAATTTGTTTGGGAACCAAAGATTGGATGATTTCGGCTGGGTGTCTGGATCATCACCGTGGCCCGTAAGTTGCCGACCCTTGGATTAAGCTATACTATTTGTCATAAAATAAATTGAGACAATGTGCATTAATGTTGTGTAAGAAGCCGTCACGTTATAAGCACATTATCTTGTTTTTTTGTTTTTTTTTAAAGTAGGAAATTAATTCAGTCTAATAAGTCGCAAAATAGTCAATGAAATTACCTGACTATTCATGAATGATTTTCCTTCGTTAAATTGGTGTCCGAGTTATTAACTTTGTAAATATGTCCGTCATATCCCACTACGCGCAGATTTAGCGCGCGAAGTTCCTAGACGATTATGGTTTTAGAAGCTCATGTTTCTCGATTATTGAACGCATGTGATTAAAATGTTAAGTTGGGAAACTGGCTATTAAATTATTTAAATTTCATTTACATGCGTGCATTTTAAGTACACATTATAAAAAACAAACATGTATTATATATTTTGAATGCAAATTAACTTACTACACATAAAATTCAAACATTTGTACCCATAGTACAAAATTTACGGAAAACAGGCACACATCATTCATTCCACTCGATCACAGTTCAGAATTTTCGAATGCAATAGTGGAAACTGGCTCTTGGCTCTTTGAACTTCTTTAGGGATTTTAAGACTAGCAGCTATGTAGCCCATCACAAAATGTGTAGGATGCTTTACTTATTTCATACAATTGCATATTATTCTTCTGTATGCTAAAGTCCTCTGTCAGATCAAAATAATCTGTATAGTTTATTATATCATTTTCTATAGATAACATTGACAACGATATCAATCTTTCTTGGGACATGGTTTGTTTGTTTCTGAATTTCACGCAAAGCTATACGAAGGCTATCTGCCCTAGCCGTCCCTAATGTAGCAGGACGGGAAACAGCTAGTCATCACCGCCCACCCCCACGGCTGAAAGGGCGAGTATGTTTACTATGACGGGGATTCAAACCCGCAACCCACTAATTGCGAGTCAAGCATCCTTACCACCCGGTCTTGCCGGGCCTGGTAAAATGGAGTTAAGTCATGTAAACTTCTCTTGGTCGAAGCATCCTTAACTGGTATAGTAAGAATAGACAAACCTCAACATACACGTTAGGATAATTTTCACAAAAGCCATTGTCATTTAAAAATTCCAAGGTGTATTTTATATCGGTGCTGGGATGGGTGGGGTAAGAATTCTGCGAAATATACTGATTTTTTTCGTACGTCATTAATGTCACGTGAACCCTCAAAACTAAGTAAATCTTAAGGTCATTGCAAAGTTACAAAAGTTCTTCAGTAATGGCTTGAACTTCTGATATACAGAAATCCATATCTACCAGCATACTCACACGAATCGTGCCAACAGCTATCAGAGGGTTGCGGGTTGGAATCCTGTCACACCAAACATGCACACTCTTTCAGTCATGGGAGCGTTATAAAGCGACAGTCAATTCCACTATTCGTTGGTGAAAGAGTCGCCCAAGAGTTGACGGTGTGTGGTGATAAATAATTCCTTATAATAATTGGTCGACACCATTAAAGTATTGAATCCTTAAAAATCCCTTATACGTTAATGTTCACTTCCATAATTTTTTTTCTAAATTCGATGCCACGGTTCTCTGAAATGTCTTTGAATCTCCAAATTTTCTACCAGATCATTGATTTTAGAAAATGTTGGCTCAAAGTCCATTGATCTATATTCTCAATCATTTCAGAAATTCTTCTTAGTGTATAATAGTAGTGTCCAAATGCATATTATTACTATTTTACTATTTACTGATAGCATTTATTTCTACTAGGATGTCATATCATACAATTAAAGAAACTATGAAATCGCAGGTTGTAGTATTACTAATGAAATATTTACATTCATTGCGAAGTTTGGGATCACCTTCACAATTTGCTGATAGTTTTTTGTAAATTGGTGCAGACCTTTTCGAGTAGAAATTAAACAACTTTCCCATCTAGTTTACGAGATTAGTTTTAGGGTTATATTATCCTTTTCTTTAAATACACGTCTGTTGTAAGAGGTTAGCCCTGCATAGCCCGGTGGGTTAGGTGCTCGACTCATAATCTGAGGGTCGCGGGTTGTAATCCCTGTCACACCAAACATGTTCACCCTTTCAGCCGTGGGAGCGTTATAAAGCTTTGCACGAAATAAAAAAAAATCCCACTTGGATGTGTAAGAAAACAACACGGGTAATAATCTACATTAGATGTATGGAAGTGGCCTTCACCCTACGTAATTAAGGATTACCACTTCATGACGACCATACAGGTCTACACCACTAACTGTAATATATATAACAAAAAATCAAAGTTTAAATGCTACTTACGTAAGTTATTTGCAAATCATCGAAACACGAAGTCTTACAAAAGTAACCACTAATAACAGCCCAAGAGTTGGCGATGCGTGGTGATGACTATCTGCCTTCCCTCTAGTCTTGCACTATTAAATTAAGGACAGCTGTCGTGTAGTTTTGCGCAAAATTAAAAACAAACAAACTGTAAGAAGTTATTTAAAACAGAATGTAAAGCCTCTGGATTAGACCAAAAAATGTACTGGAGCCCTTGTAAAGGATGAATCAGCATCTCTTTGGGTCATATACCAACAACATAGGCAGAAGGAGGCTCGTCAATTTTCTTGCAATATTCTCGCTTTTACAGACCCCCTAGTGGCACAACGGTGTGTGTACGAATTCCCGTTAAAAATCAGGTTTCGATACGCCTGGTAGGCAGAGCACATAGCCCATTGTGCGTAATTCTAAATCAACAAATCGCTTTTGCAGTGACCTCTCTTTACACATGATCACACAATTGTGATAGATTTGAACACAATTAAGGATGTTTGTTTTTGAATTTCACGCAAAGCTACACGAGGGCTATCTGCGCTAGCCGTCCCTAATTTAGATTAGAAGGAAGGCAACCAGTCATCACCATCCGCCAACTCTTAGGCTATTATTTTATCAACGAATAGTGGGATTGATCGAAATATTATAACGCTTCACGGCTGAAAGGACGAGTATGTTTGGTACGACGAGAATTTGAACCCGCGACCCTCGGATTACAACTCAAGTGCCTTAACCACCTACCCTTAATTGTGGCTCGACATAACGATGTAAGCTAAAATAATTCTGGTTTGATTACTTCCAACTTTTTAGTATTTTGACGAGAAACCGATAAAATGCTCTTCTTCTTCCGTAGTTTTACGTTCGACATCACGTAATATCACTTAAATCTCGCGTATTTCCAAAATAAACGAGTTGTATTTGGCATCCATCGCCTTGTCCAGTATCTTATTTTTAAATCCTTTGGCTATAAAATTAATCAACGCATTCTCAATGGTCTTCCTGGGATAATAATTTCTTATTTCATTCTTCCAGACACAAAACAAATGTTCTCGCTTAACAAGATCATATTTTGTTAATAATTATAATTTTTACAGACTCATTATACATTCTTCATGTCCACGAAAAGCTAAGTTATGTTATGATAAAATAATTCGTCAACGTTGTTTTCTTAGTCGTATCTGCATTTGTGAAAGTTTGGCAAGAGTAGTTCTATCATTTAGTTTATTTCCGAAGTCTAGCCATTTCATCACACATTTCTTGTGGTCTTTGTAATTTTTCTGTGATTTTTAAACACTTTTTTTTTCCCAATCCGAATAACTTTGAGAAGCAATGGCTGTTTGTAATCTTGCAAATAAACAACAAACAAAACAAAAATACATAGCTTTTATTTCAAGAATACAACAAACAATGTTGGGTATGATTTTCACCGTTACTTAAAACAAGGTTATGGTAAAAATTGACGTAAAATATCGTTTCTACCAACTCTCAGAAAGTTATAATTTTCCTTTAAGAGTAACTGAATATCACTGAAGAGCTAAGCCCATTTACTAGGTTCATATAAATTGGTAACAACAACAAAAAACCCAGCCTTCCAAGTACGAACTATTTGTACCGATGAAAAAGTTGATGTATCTCTGATAGTACTGGTATCTTCCTATGTCATTTGGAACACTTACACAATCTTCTATTTCATTACACATATTTTCAAACTAATTATCTGCTAACCATGGAAAATTAAATTATTTGTGGTTCACCAAATACGCAAACATACCAGCTTTCTAGATCGTTCTAAGGAAAAAGGATATGTCCATCAATGCAAATGAGACAGGGCTATTTTATAAGAAGATTGGTTCATTTGGCTTGTTTCGAGTTTTGCGATAACCGACCCTAATTTTGTGTCAGACGAGACAGAAGGCAGCTAGTCATCACCACCCACTGCCAACTCTTGGGCTAGTCTTAGCAACGAATAAATGGATTGACCATAACATTATAACACCCCCATGGCTGAAAGGGGCGAGCATGTTTGATATGATGGGGATTCAAACCCCAACCCTCAGATTATGAGTCGAGTGCCTTGCCGGACCACTTTATAAGAAGGATAACAGGGCATAGTCACCCAGGAGTATAAGCAGAATCAAGGTATAAGGCCTTTAAGGACAGGCTCACTGCTTCTGCTGAGGAATGAATCCGGTGATTTTAAATGTAAGCCTGTGTTAGTGTATTGCTCCACAAACCCACACACATTAAAAGGCAAGAATAAGCAACATATGTCTGTTGTTTGGTGTTCAAATAAAAAGGCTTAGGTAACTAGGATGCTATTCAACAACTAGTTGCAATATCATTTTGTGTACGAGGTTAAAAAAATACCAGCTGAATAGTAACCTTGACTTTGAGGTTCTTGTAGTTTTGGATAATGTTTCTGTACATGACCCTGGCACACTATAGTTCAACTATCCTAATGTGAAAATAATAATTTTACCTCCCAATACACATACATCTTGCAGCCAGTGAACCAAGAGGTAAAAAACATTTAAGTCTTACTATACAAGGAATAGCTACCAATGTTCCACTCAAACTGTAGACTTTGGTGTTTTCAAAACTCAACCAACCTTTGGAAAGTTTATAACACTAATCACTATATTGATATCATAAAATGTCATGGGACAAAGCAAAAGTCTTATCATAAATGCATGCTGGTTGTCCTGAAGTCATAAATGATTTTAAGGGCTTTCCAATGGTTGAGAAGAAAGTTACCAATATTGTAAGACTCGCTAAAGAAATTAGAGGTAAGGAGTTTGATAATATGAGTTCAGGATGAAAAGATGCTTGTTCTGCTGGGATCCCATTACCAAGAGTCAAAGAATGAAGAATACGAAGTACTGATAGCTTCCAGAATGAAGATGTGGAAGAGAGAACCTGCTAAACCTATCCTCACAGCAAAGGCTATATCCAATTTCCTATGCAAAACAGATGAGCTTGCAGAAATGGCTCTAGACATAGAATCTATAATAGAGAGAAGCATTAAACTTACAAGAGGGTTCAATGATGTTTTATCACACTACAGAAAAATCTTGCAAATATTTTCAAATGAAACCCAAATATCCAAAAATTACTGACTTTATAATGCCCAAGCCTGACTTCTGACCCCACTCCCTTGACTTCTACATCTGCTTCATTAAAGTTGAAAGCCGAGTTTTCTGATGATCCACCAACCTCAAGTTAACCTATCAGCCCCTAATTTATTATCATCACCATTGTAAGTCTTCTTTTTATCAATGAAAAGTCTTTGTCTTCTGTTACAATAAAATACGATACTTTTTATTTAAATTATTTTCATTTGCAGGTGCAGAATATCACGTGACTGCTATTTTATATTTTTAACTCTTATACAATAGGTAGGTCTTTTAATTTGTGTTTAAAAAAAAAATCCATGTATAAGCATTTATCAGAGACTTAATTTGGCTGTGTAGCCATGTCTCTGCTAGTTCTATAAGGTGTGGATGGAGTTCCTCCAACATAACTTGCTTGAGGGATGTACCCTTGCATTGGAGGAAGACCCACTTTAATTTACTCACATCACAGCTAGAATAAGTTCTCTCACAACTGTCAGTTTTCAAATATTTGTTGAAAGATTTTTCCAAAGTAGCATGCTTTTTCCTTTTAAAAATCTCTTTCCTCAAATTTGTTGCAATCTATGCTTGACATTTTAAATATAATAATACAGTAATTTTTTTAAAAAATCAAACGATATGGAATTAATTAATTCAGGTGAAGCTTACAACAATGATAATGACGAGGAAATGCCACAAATAAAATGACTGATGCCAACTGGCACTTCTTAGAAACTCAATTGAGGCAATTGTTTAACAGGTTTAAGAAAGAAGAATTGGATAAAATGAACAAATAAAATATGCTAATGACAATTTCATTGCTTTGAAGAATTTATCTGTCACTGATTCATTTGTTGAAGTAGTAGGAGTGTCCTGTGTTTATAGAAATTAACACCTGACAGATTCAGTGATGTAGGGTTCTTTGTTGAATATAACATTATGGTTTTATCCACTGTTTTTTATATCACTGCGAGACTTGAGATGTTTGGAAAAAACAGTTTCCTTTCTTTTAAACATGAACGTTAAGGATAAAATGTTTATTCCAGTGGGATAAAGTAATTTTCTAGATATGGTGTACAGTTTAGGAGAGGTCTTCACGAGAGAGTCTCTTTGAATAGGAAGATGCTGGATTTTTAACAGTATTTGAAGATTAAAATGGACTAGCAATTAACTGTGTTGTAAGGGAAAAATTAAAGATTAAAATTAAAAATAATAAAAAGAATCAAATGCTCATCAGAGTGTCAGAGAAAACTCTGACTGTTTGCAATTCTCCGGTCTCCAAATACGCTCTTAGGGCTCTCTCAGACTGCTCAGCATACAGGCACTGTCAAGCCACACTGGTTCAAGAACAGGTGTCAGATTCACTCAGATTGACAGTGAAATTTTTCCATTGTGGTTATTAAGACATGCAAATATGGCATTTAAAGGCTTAATGAAATCCTTTTATACTGTAAGTTTAAAATGTATACACTTTTAAAAGGATTGTTACCTGCATAATATACAACAAAAGTATTTTTGTTTTTTCACTTATTGAAGGTGGCAGGACAGGAGGTGTTCAAATTATTTTATAAAACAGCATTGTTAATACAATTTGCAGACAAATGTTGTTAAAATTAAAATTGAAGGAGGTCAATTTTTTTTCCCCCTTTGATACTTTGTTAAAGGAGTTTGAGTTGCACTTTTTCACCTGGTAACATATAACCTACTTAATAATGCAAGTTGTCTCAAACAACTTTTGCATATCTCTAGTTAAAAAGAACTTACAGAAATGTAAATTCTGAAATTGCTTCACAACATTTATTTAACGAACTTTGCTAGTTTTGGTAAAAACTAAAATACTAGTTTGATGCTGTAGAAAAAAAAATATAGGATTTGAATTAGTCATAATTACATGCAAATGTACACGAGGGCTATTTGTGTTAGCCATCCCCAATTTAGCATTACAAGACTAGAGGGTAGACAGCTAGTCATTACCATCAACTGTCAGCTCTTCCCAATGAATAATGAGATTGAACATCACAGTATGTTTGGTAGGAAGGGAATTCAGACCTGTTACCCTCGGATTGTGAGTTTAGTGACCGAACCAACTAGACATGCCAGGCTCATGAATATGGAAATAGTAATGTTACAGATATTCATGTTATGAATTATAAAAACCTTTTCTGGAATGAAAAATAAACTACTGGTTTCAAGAAATATACATGTATCAAATTTATTTATCTTACTAACATTTGTAATGAAATATAAGTATTGTGCACATGTGCTAGTTGAGTTTTTCTACTAAATACTAAAAAAGGTATGAAGTGAAAGGAAAGGCCTGAAATATAGTCCAATGAAAAGGAAAATATAATAACAAGTTAATTTAAATGTAAGATGTAGTTGTTTGAAAAAATAATGTAACTGTGTCCAAGTTTAAGAATTTTTTAAATAAATATATTTATTATATATCAGTACATTTTGAAACCATCTGGTGAATGAAGCACGAAGTTAGAATTATCCATCATTAGAGCTTTCGATCAAAAAAACCTAAGCACACGTACTTAGCATAAATAAAAACTTACCAACCAAACAGCCAACATTACACTAACAAGATCAA
Organism: Carcinoscorpius rotundicauda; assembly: GCA_011833715.1. Lineage (NCBI taxonomy): Eukaryota > Metazoa > Arthropoda > Merostomata > Xiphosura > Limulidae > Carcinoscorpius > Carcinoscorpius rotundicauda. Next base: position 49,037,177 of record CM022399.1, on the reverse strand, counting down.
TTTTTAACATAAGAATCTTGAAAAATGTCTACAAAAGAAAACAGATGAAAATATTTCGTTTTAAAGTTTTTAAACTGTATGTAATTAATGCCATAATAATACACCCATCTACATCTTGAACTACTGATTATACTGAAGTCTTACATGATCAGTATGAAAAAAAAAGTTAAATTTAGAGGAAACAGAATTTTTAAATCATATATAAACAAGTGACAGATTTCATAAATGAATAATGATTTCATTTTAAGTTACCAAAAATATTTTGTCACATCTTAGTGAGTAAAAGTAACATTACTTTCTCTGAAGACACATACGCTAATTTACAACAGATTCAGTACTGTTACCAAGTATCATAATGAAAAAAATACTTAAGCACTAAATATTCATCAGTCAGTCTGTCTGTGTGGGTGGAGGACACATCATCAGCACATGTACAATTACAATAAACCAAAAGAAAAATTCACTAAACATCTTTTTCTTCCTCATACTTTTGTTTTCTACATTTTGTTGTTGCTGTGCTTATTTATTATACATGCCTTATTAAAGAAATTACAGGTAGCACTATGATCTGTGAAGGTACAAATTATTGGCAATTTCTACTCATATTTACTTAAGTATCTTCAGGATATTTCATTTGGACTACATATCACATGGTACTGTTGTTATATAAAAATGTCTGGAATTAAAAATTAAGTTTAACTATGAAAAATCTGTTAACAAAATGTAAATATTACGGTCTGAGGTGCATTAACCTAAAATACAAAAGTCTGTACAAAAAACGTTTATTTTGTGAAAAAGTAAAACAAACTTGCACATAACCAAGCATCTGCTAGACAATAAACTGAACACCATATTTTGCGTTCTAAAAAAACTACAATGATTCTAAGCTTGTTCTTATTAATGTACAGACAAAGAATGTTGAATAGACAATAAAATGTTGCAGATACTTCCTTCAAAAATTTGGTAAATATTTTATAAGTTTACATAATGTTGTGTACCAACTCTCATCATCTTAAACTTCATTGAAATGTTTAATAGAAAACAGTAAAAGAAAAATCAATGCATTTGTTTTGTAAAGTAAAATGACTTACATAACGGTGCACTTTTCTGATGTAGCCAAAAGTTCCTAATATCTACACACCAACTTTGAAAAACAGAAACTCATTCTTCAGAGATGACTAGTTAACATCCTTTTTGAATAATACCTAGTCCAAGTCCAGAGACTATGTTTCAAGATATCTTACATATTTTTCAGTTTCAAGTGGCAAATGAAACTTAAGGCAGCACTGTCTACTATAAATGGAAGATTATGAAAAAAAAAGGTATTTTAGAACAAATAATCTCTCTAGCAGCAATGCTAGTTTCCTGCATTTTATTTCTTCAGTTCCATTAAAAAAAAAAACACTTTGTATTCATGTTTTGTTGGCGATGTAAAATAAACGAGCGTTGCCAATTGCACAAGAAATTCTTAAAAAAACGTACTTTCCAACTGAGAACATTTCATTTGTCAGTCACGTACACGTAGTCCCCAGATGCTAGTACGGTAAATACCTGTAGTTGGTCTGGCTATGGTTGAAAATAAATGACGATTAATTTCTATGTGCGGCAAACTGAAGCGTAAAGACTGAATGGCCATTTCTGTTAGGACACCAAACACTTCTAGATGCTTTAAAGATGGCATATTCTTCAAATATCTAGACAGTAACAAAATATAGTTCAAACTTAATGTGTAAAACTACAAATCTATAACAAAAAACAACTATATATGTCAATTTTCTTGTCAAACAGTCAGTGTTCTAAATAAAATTTGTATTCTTGAATTAAAGAAAAGTAATTCAGTTTAAATTAAAGTTTCCATGAATTACTACAGTTTCCAATAATGGAACTTTTACTTACAAATAATGAGCAGGAGGGATACTGTAGCAGCGACTAACAAATAGATGCTGTAGGTGTTGTAGCTTCAGTATTGCATTCAAAGCTTCATTAGTTAACAGTGTGGCATCACTAATATCCAAAGAATGAAGTTTAGGACACTGTTGGACTAGTACAGCAATATCTTTAAAAAAAAACAAAAAACTATATAGTTTACTTGTTTTAACTAAAACCACATTTTATGTCAGTGATAATGAAGTTATTTTTATGAGGAAAAACAAAATTCACTCTCATATAATACATTAATCTGACAACATTTTTATAACTAATGCTAAATGTACACAAGAACTTCATCCCACCCTACGTATTAAAAGCATTCAATTAAGAAACTGATTTTAAAACTAAAACCTTGTTATTACATTAAAATCTATAAATATCTTTATGTTGACAATACACTCTTGTATACCTTCATTCAGCAACTTCTCTCGACAGCCACTAAGGTTCAGGTGAGTAATGGAATTTGGTAGTGAATGAATCAAAGACCAAATGCAGTCTGATGAAAGATGTGTCCAGGCTAAGTTCCATGATGCTAGCCTACACAAAAGACACATTCTAATGATTAGCATATTGCTATGTTTTTTGGCAACTTAAGTCCGTGTACTATCCACATCAAAGTTACCAGTGCAGCTGTGATCAACACTACTAGTTTATGAGCTGGAACACTTATTATCATTATTATAGGTTCATCAAATTCTTTTTAATCACCCAAATTAAATTAAGATGCAACATTTACTATACTTTATCAGACCTTTAAATAATGGCATCTCACCTTCTACAACCAAATATGATAGCTTGTAATCCCTCACTTGTAACCCCTTTACACATGGCCATGTTCAGAACCTCCAAGTTTGTGTTAGCACCTATGTGACTGAAGATACAAAATATACAAAAAAAATTTATTTATGGTTAAAACACACTGGAGTACAATTATGTGATTAGGATATTACAATAACTAATTAATTTCACAGTAGAGGGGTAAGTTTGCTTAATATCACTATTTAAAAACTATTTTTTCAACCATCTTCAGACACAACTGCTTAAAGTTTTCGGTCACAAATAAAAGCTACTATTAAAAGTTATGTGTCACAAACTATACATACTTACCAGAAAGTATCACTGTTAACTTGACAGTGTTCCAAGCTAAGTTTCCTTAACTGTTTACATACCAACAGGATTTCATTAAGTCCTTCCACTGGAACTGTTACCATACTGAGATCTAGATACTGAAGCTTACTGCACCTGGAAATAATGTTATAACTTTTTATTGCACAAAACTGCATAATGAACTATTTGAGGTATACCTGGTACAGGAATCAATCCTTAAATCTTAGTGATTACAAAAAGTCAAGCTTACCACCAGGGAGAATGCTGGAACCAACAAGAACATAATGTGAAAAAAATCAGTATCATAAAGTTATAACTTGTGATGTTTCTTGGTTAGAAGGAACTAGTCAGTAAATAATTTAATTTCTCTGTTCAGATATCTGTGGCACATAGTACACAGTGGAAAATCAGTTTGTGAGAAGTCATGAATATTGTCTTCACACTATTTATAATTACAAAATGTTGTGTTTTTCTGGTGTGAATTTTCCTGACTTGCAAGTTCACTTGTATCAGATTGTATCTTCATTTGTAAGAGTTACTGTGCTAATAAAGTACTTGTTGAAAACTGTAGTTTTCAAGTGGTCTATAATATACATTTAATGCCTGACTTTAAGTAAATTGTTCTTACGTGGATTCAATTTAATCACTCTCATTCAGTATCTTCAAGGAAGGTACAAGTTGAATACTTAGTCTAATCAAAAATATAAGTTAAGTACTTCTACTGATTCATTGTTAAAATAATAGTTGATATTTAATAACAAACTTTCTGAGAAAAGCCTTGATTCAAGTAAAAATGTCAAATTTCCATTAATCCAAAATATTTCAATATCAAAGAATAATTCTAGAATACTTCATTCTACCATATGTATTCTAACTTCTAGCCCTATAAAAAAAATCAGTTGCTTCTTTAATATCTAAGTTTATTTTTGAAAAGTTAATTTTGAAATAGTTGAGTATGACATTTTTTCTTTACACATACACACTATGGAGCATTAATTGCACTTAATAAAAAATAATTTGTGTGTGTTAATAAAGCATTGTGATGTTTGTACATATGAACCATGGGTTCTCAACAAATTCCAAATACGACTGTAGTGCTCCATGGCAGGATACTTTTATAGCATCATACACCTAGAGCAACCAAAATATGTAAATGTGTTATTCAGAAATCCCAGTCCAATTTGTAACAAGTTGTAAAAAGTCCTAATTTCCTGTGTTAAAGAAATATCCACTCTTTGACAAAAACAAATGATGTGTACACAAGGTACTCCTCATGTGCAATGGTACAAAAACAATATGGAGAAAATTGTACATAAAGTACCTTTCTTGCAAGAGATGAAAGCTTGTTGTAACATTAGATGAGGTCTGGGTGTAGATAAAACGACTGTGACAGAAAATGAGTAATTTACTATCAGTTATGATGCAATAAGAACTTTCCAACATCAGACAAAATAGGTAAAGAAAGTTTATGTTAGGTTTCACAAATGCTTCAGGCATTTTGTACTATAAACAGTTTTTTCAATGTACATAATAAATAAAAAATGAAACCTATCTACAAACAGAACATATTAACATAAAAATGAAATTTCTGCACCAAAGAGAATGAAACTGATGTTCATAGTGTTCCCTTCTCTGATGTACAAAGTCAACAAACAATGGACCAATAGATTTCAATAGATTTTTCTTACTTGAACACAGCCTTGGTTTTTAAATATTTATATATTGTGGGAAATGCACAAAGAGTTTACCAAAATATGCAGATTATAATTGGTCTTTTGCCATTCATTGCAGTGAAAAGTTGAACCAAATGATCATTACCATAAGAATCAACTTGGACAGCACAGAGCTTGGAACATTACTCTCAAAGTGTGATTATTGCTCAGTAAAGTTTAGTACACTTTATTCAAAAACTAATTTGACAGCATGATCTGAGATCATGATTTGAAGTTTCCAAGATCAACTGAAAACTTGTAGAATCTCTTACAGAGCATTAATTGTTAACTTATTAACTCTTGCATTGGGTAGGTAAAGGTGCACATGCCACAACCTTTTACAGTTACATTCAAAATTTAATTAAACTACTTTGTTATCAATGTATATAAAAACCTCTTGCATCAAAACATAGTTGAAAAAAATCAAATTTTAATATTATACCATTTAAATTCTTAATTTTAAGAAAATACTTCAAAAAATCTCATCTCCTCTCTAATTTGTTCAACACCCTTCCCAGAAGCAAGAAATTTAATGTTATAATACAGATATTATTGAAGGAAAACAATTTTTATAGGCTTCAATCTTACTTGTTTACAGAGCTACAAACTTGTAAAGCAGACACACTTGCCTACCTGTCATATCCTCTCTTTCACAAATTGCTGATAGTTCTGACATTTTATCATATACTACTTATAACCAATAAGAAACCAGTTTTATGTATCAAATTACAAAGGATATTATATAGTTTCCTGTTTAGGATATTGTATATGTTGTTCAGTCACAAACTTGTTCTTATTGAAAACACATTAAAAAACTTAGCTTAATTTTTAAAGGATCTTATCACACAGTTTGAAAGCTAGAAAAATTATGATAGTTATAGGACACTGAATTTTGCATGTTAATATTTTGTGTCCCTAAGCACATTATTTAAGATGATTTAGTGTAGTAATAGTATTATTAAAAAGAAATAGGCTTAAGCATAATTGACAATCAAAAGAAAAGAGAACCAGATAAATGCTATGTTTCTTGTTTTTCACGTTTTTGATTTATTATTATAAAAGTAACTAAAATGTAAAAATTAGAAACTTTATGTTAGATTAGGTAAAATAATAAATGGAAAAATAATTTATGGGGTATGTCTGAACAGTTCATGGCATTACATAACTTAATATGGTACCACCAGCTAGATGTTAACCAAGTGATCAATTTGTGTGGCAAGAGTATTAGTTATACACAGTACAAAGGTCAATAAAACAATAAAATTAAGTACAAGTGTGTGTATACTGTTATGAGCTTTAAGCTATTTAGAATAAACAGCTGTGGATTCCTGCTACAATTTGTGATCATTCTGAAAAGAAAAAGGGTAATTTAGATTTCCTAATTTTTAATAGAGGTTACAAGGGCAGTCATATCAACCAACCCCCATAGTGTCAGAATAGAGAAAATAACAAAATTTATCTGAACACAAAATATTTGATATTTATTTAGGAAGACTGCATAAATGAAATTTGAAAACTTTTAAATGAAGAAAAGTTTTTAAATCTTAACATCACAATCACTTTGAATACAAAGCAGTTAAAACTAATTCCATATAAATTATAAGTAAAAATGTTTAATTATAAATTCTGATTTTTATCCACAAATGATTTGTAATATTTACTGAAAGTTTGCCAAATTTCAAAAATATGCATTAAGTACTTTCAGAGTTATAGAGAATATGGTTAAGCTATTTTACATGGTGGTTACAAGGTCTGTTAAAAAAATACGCAGACTGACATCATAAAACAAAATGTACTTTATTTAGAAGTTACAGGTCTGGGACCCCTTCAAAGTACTCTCCTCCTCAATGCACACACTTATCCCAACGGTGTTTCCACTTAATGAAACAGTCCTGGAACGCTTCTTTTGTAATGTCCTCCAGCTTCTTCGTCGCATTTACCTTAATCTTGGGAATCATCTCAAATCTTCTTCCTTTCAAGGATCTTTTGAGTTTGGGCAAAAAGAAAAAATCGCAAGGAGTAAGGTCAGGTGAGTAGAGGGGGTGGAGAAGAACAGTGATCGAGTGTTTGGCCAAAAACTTACAAGTTCTGAGACACAAATTTCGCAGCAACGCAGTGCATCTTCAATTTTTCAGTCAAAATCTCGTAACAAGATCCAACTGATATCCCACACTCTTCAGCAAGCTCCCTGACAGTCAGGCGTCAATTTGCCCACACCAGGATATTGTTTTTGTTGATGTGGAAGGACGTCCAGGATGCTCATCATCTTCAATGGACTGTTAACCATCGTTAAAACGTTCATGCCACTTGAAACATGCCGTACACATCATAGCAACATCACCGTAAGCCATGTTAAGCATAGCAAAAGTTTCAGTGGCAGATTTTCCAAGTTTAACACAAAATTTCACAGCAAGTCGTTGCTCCTTCAGGTCATTCATTCCAAAATCCGCCAAACGAAAAAACTGCACTTCACTTAAAACTGTGTAGTTAATACACAAATGAATATATCTGCAATCGAGAAATGGCATCATAATCAGCTGATCTGTGCGAACCTAGTGACACCAAGCAGATTCCCCTGGAACCAACTGTAGCCGCGCAATTCAAACAGTCTGCATATTTTTTTAAACAGACCTCATAAAATACACAAGCTACACAAAAGAGTTAACTATAATTACATATGGTTTAATAATTTGTAGAATTCTAATTTCACTACAGTTTATTATTGGTTTATAATTTAGTATAAGAAAACAAAGTCACAATATTATTTATGATTAGTTAATTCACTCACTTTTTTTTTATGTTTGGTCACCAGAACTATACCTACTTACCTTTGACAATTGTGTCTTTTCAGTGCCAGAGAAAAGTCATTGAAAATTGGTAGCTTTACCTAAAATAATATGTAACACAAATTATTCAGTGCAGAAAGGAATGTAATCTCATGGTAAATGCACAACTTGGACAATCCCCTAACTTGTTCAAACACAAGCACATTTTCTTACTAGACTTATGAATTATGTTTGTTCTACAAAAATAATTACTCTTGAAAGTTAAACAAAGGAGGTAAATATCACATGAATGATGACAATAATGGACTAAGCACTTACCATACAGAGCCAAATCTATTAAACAGGTTCAGTGTTTTATTCCTTTCTAAACATTTTCTAATAGAAAACATAACAGTACTGTGTATACAACAAAAAAATCCTTCTCAGTAACATGCAAATATTATTATTTTCTAAGCAAATTAGTTGGAATTGAGATCCAATAATTAAGTTGCATAGAAGTAATTGCCAGTTTTATACTTTATATGTAGATACCAACACCAAATGAAAGTAACCAAATATGGTTGTTGTATTCAATTGAAAGATAGTTAATATCAACTTCTAATTAAATAAAGCTAATGACTAAAAATCAAGCAAGTAACAAGCATATTTAATTTATTATACTGTTGTTACATTCTTAGTTATAATAATTAGAATGAATTGCTTCACCAGATAGGTACCTATATTGTTAGTGATATTTTTAGCTGCACATCACATGTGTTTCACATCTTCAGTAAGAACAGTCATATTTTTTAAATGAAAGTAACTTCAATGTCTCTAACTAATACTAATTAATATCTCATCTCAATGTAGATTTTCATAGTTTCTTTTTATCAATTTTTGTAAAATTGTGTTTTTGCAACAAAGTTCAAGTCTCTCAGATACAAAATAAATTTATTTAAGACTATGACAAAAGTAATAATTTTCTTAACTTTCACATTACTGTAATGTTATATGGTAATAGGAATGTGAAGATACTATGAAAAAAGATGCACATTTAAACTGGGCAAGTAGAAATAGTATTTACTTGCAATCAAAGACAAGCATTGCACAGGATAACTCCTGAAAGGCAAACTGCCTCTTTAACACAACTCTTAAGGTGCCTGAAATACCAGTTCTTCAGGTAATTTATTAATACACTGCTTTAAGCAAGTAACACTAGTACTGCAATGTACTTCCAATCTTTGGTGACCAAACTCCATATTTAAGTGAAATATTCTGCTTCTAACAACTATTAAGCACAGGCAACATGACCAATAACTGGCTTTTTGTTTTTGTTGTTACAAAGCACAAAGCTACAGAAGTGGTTATCTGTGCTGTACCCAACATGGATATCATAACCTAATTGTTAGCATTAAAACTTTCAGTCAGCTAAGTTACCAAGGGACATAATTTGATTTTCAGACCACACAACAGATTATTATGTTTGATTGCCACAACTTTGAAAAGGGTAATTTATATTACTTTTGTAACAGTAGTTTTGACTATTAATAGCTAAAATATCACAGCATTCAATTATCAATTAATGGCTTTGTACAATCTACCTAACTATACAGAGATTTCCAACCTCAACAATGCTACCAATATTGCTTAATTTAACCAATTTAATTTAAGGCATTTTTTAAGCTAACAGTTTAATAACACTCGTATTTAGATTGAATACTGCTTGACATGAGCTTAAAGTTAAAATGTTACACAATATTTTTATTTGAGTATTTAAAAAACAATTAAGTGCATGATTATTTATCTAGCATAATGAAATCCATCCAAATATAACTTCTTCCAATACAGCTACATACCTCAAACACATGAAGTTGAATAGCAGCTAAATGTAACCTGTAATGCCACTATTTTACACCTTAAGCACATTAATATACCTCTGACATAGCAAGTCGCATGATTACTACCCCTCGATCGATCACTTGTCCAAGTACACCTGGTTGAAGATGTTTCTTACCAAGATCAACCCTCTTCCATAAGCTTTCATCATAACTAGAAAGTAAAAATAGAATCAAGCACTTCCATTACTAAATATTAAATTTAATAGCACTGATGAAATCTAGTCAATAACAAAATAATGAAACATACTCTTTCTGTTGGAACTTGTAGAGAATGTTGATATTTACTTGCACTTTTTAAGTGAGTTATAAATCTCCATGATAACAGTTGACTTTTGTACACATACATGATAAGCTGCTTCTGGTGAACTACCATTTCTTAAATTCTCTAAATTAGCATTAGAGACATCATATCTATCCATATGTTTTGTACAAAGTTAAAAATTCTGTGAAACTTGTATACTACATTCTGACAGCTATGTAAATGAAATACTGACAAAATATTGTTATTGTTAAATGCCTATTGTTCATATTTTTATTTTATACATTGACTGGAGAGTTCAAAATGTCGTGTGATGAACATGTAGTTAAGTGACGAAAGTATTTTTGAAACCACAAGAAATGACTTAAATATTATTTAATATAAAATTGCCTGCTACAAGTTTTTGACCAATTACCAAGTCTGTATAGATTAGTTGAACGCTGTAAGTTTTGAGTTTTTTTCAACGAAGTACTAAGGTACAAGAAATACTGGATAAGTTAGCAAGTAAGAGACTAGCATTATTTATCTGTATCAAGAACCGTACTGCTTATTATTATTATATGCATTAAAGAATGCGAGATTTGTTGAACTTTTAATTTAAGAAGTAAAACATATTCCAGAACTGGATTTTGTGCTATTTTTACCAAACAACCTGAAAGAACCTTCACATGAAAAAAAACAAAAAAACTATTGCTACATTTGTTGGAAATAAATTAATTTTAATCAAGAACAAAGAAACAAACAGGAAATTGAAAAGAAGTATTTAGAAAAAAGAAACAGAAAACTGAAAGAGAAAGACACAGTAAGTTAGCTAAGACTTCAAATGTAAGCTGGTAAACTGTTAACATATAAACAGTTATAAAAATGGGATGCACACAGTTGTTCTCTTTCTATTACCTTAAAACCTAAATTAAAAGGTCTCTGTGGAAGCAAAGCCATTTGGAAATTACTCATAAAACCAGGGCAGAAAATAGAAGGCATTTCTTTACACACACAGTCATGAGTATTTGGAAGCTAAGTCTCTAGGATCTTCCAAGAAACAGCTTAATGCAAATCTCAAAAAATATTTTCAAATCTAGGAGCTAGCTCCAAACCTCCAAAACCAGGTTTGCCTAACCTAACTTCACTGTCATGACAGCAATACAAAATATTTTTAGCTTGGTTAGCTTTATTTGATAAGTGGTTAAAAACATGGTATACAAAAACAACCAAAATACATATTAAGACTCTTTAAAGATTCCACTCAACTAAAGCTGTCATCAGCTGTTCTATGCTACATTATATAGTTAAAAGTATGTGGATATCCCTTCTAATTAGTGGGTTTGGCTATTTCAGCCACACCCATTGCTAACAGGTGCATAAAATCAAGCATACAGCCATGCAATTTCCACAGACAAACACTGGCAGTAGAATGGGTCACATTGAAGAGTTCAATGACTTTCAATGTAGCACTGTCATGGGATGCCACCTTTCCAACAAGTCAGTTCATCAAATTTCTGCCCTGCTAGAGCTGCTCTGGTCAACTGTAAGTGCTGTTATTGTGAAGTAGAAAGTTGCAACAACAGCTCAGCCATGAAGCAGTCAGCCACACAAGCTCACAGAAGGGAATTGCCAAGTACTGAAGCTCATAAAAATTGTCTGTATACAGTTGTAATACTCACCACCAAGTTCCAAACTGCCTCTGGAAGCAAAATCAGTACAAGAACTGTTCATCAGGTGCTTTACAAAATAAGTTTCCATGGCCAACCAGCCACACACGAGCCTAAGATCACCATGCACAATGCGAAGTGTTGGTTGGTGTGGTGTAAAGCACACTGCTATTGGACTCTGAAGCAGTGGAAATGCATTCTATGAAGTGATGAATTACATTTCACTATCTGGAAGTTTGACAGACAAATTTGGGTTTGGTGGATACCAGGAGAACACTACTGACCTGAAATCATAATGCCAACTGTAAAGTTTTGTGGTAGAAGAATAATGGTCTAAGGCTGTTTTTCATGGTTTGAGTTAGGCTCTTTAGTTCCAATAAAGAGAAATTTTAATGCTACAGCATACAATGACATTCTAAAGAATTGTGTGCTTCTAGCTTTGTGGAATAACTTGACTGGCCTGCACAGAGCCCTGACCTCAACTCCATCAAACATCTAAGGGATAAACTGGAACACCAACTGCGAGGCAGGCATTCTCGCTTGACATCAGTGCCCAACCTCACTAATGCTCTCTCTTGTGGCTGAATAGAAGCAAACCCCGCAGCCACGTTCCAAACTCTAGTGAAAATCCTTCCCAGAAGCATGGAGAATGTTATAGCAGCAAAGTGGGGACCAACTCCATATTAATGCCCATGGTTTTGGAATGAGATGTCCAACAAACACATATGGTTTGATGGATGGGTATCCACATATTTGGCCATGCAATGTATATGACGGGCATCCTGAACCATGGATGCATATTGAGGTGCACTGGGGTGTCATTCTGCACCTGTTCCTACAGATAATTGGTATCTTTAGTATGTTTTGGTAAAGGTGTTTTTTGATAATTCCCAAGCACAGACTTGTGTCAATTTTTGACTTATTTTTCAAAGACAGTTATAGGGTGCAGTTGCTCTTCTGTGTGAATAGCAAAAAAAGTGCCAAAAGTTATTTATGTCTATGCTAGCAATTAAATTCTACTAAAGTTGGAAAGTACAAATCAATAAAGGAGCAAAAGAGGAACTGGGCATGTGCAACTCACAAAATCAAAAGAAATCAAGGATGAGCAACTGACTGATTGACCAACACTTGGCTTTTATAATCATGATTGTGACAACTGTTATAATTAACTGGTTATGTGATCAAATGACAGTAAAAAAAACAAAAAAAACCCAAAGAGCCTAAATATGTTGAAACATTTTACGTGGATTAAACAATAGGCTATCTAGTGAAATACATTAATGTTTCTGTAATCCAATATGTCTTTCTTTCCTCAGATCAGCATTTATAATTAAAGTACCAGTATATATTTATTCACTTTCACAGCAGTATGTGCATGCTAGTGATCATATAATGTCAACAATCATTTGATAATATTGCCTGAGCTAACTGCCTTTGGTTCTGTACAAGTCTAAACATGCACACTGATATGGTTATATTGGAAGAAAGAGGAAAAACAAAATGGTGTGAAATTAGTGCTTCATTCCTGAAGAAACATGAAGTACCAAACCTGCCATTAAAAACTTAGAAACAAAGTTAAATTTAGGACTCACAGAATGTGAAAATAGCACGAGACTTCCAAGAGTCCCAAGCTGTTAAAGATACAAACCCTATTTAACACAAACCTCTGCATGAATAAAATGCACCACAAGGAAATTTTTTGGTCACCACTGTGACCTGGCACCCCAGACTTATCAATGCCTGGCTTAACTGGATTCTTTTATGAACAACCAAATGAGAAAGATTGTCCCAATGGACTCCTCTCATTCATAACCTTTTTTTTATGTTCTTATTTGACAGTCTTAATCCAAATCATAATTGAAGTTCTCCTTGGCTTTTGTGTTACACAAACCTGACTAATAACTCTCCAGCAGTTGATGAAGGTAACCTTGTTTGCTTATTATTTCTCTTCCCATAATTTTTACTGGCACTTCTTGTGTTTTCTGACCAACTGGCAGTAGACTCCTCTGTAAAAAAACATTTGCATGTTTCTGTTACTATTTTCCTGCACTTCAGTACATTCAGTACAACAACCTTGTTATGTGATGGATTTCTTGCTGATTTACATCCATTTCCTAATGGCTAAAAGTCTCACTTTTTAAATGGCTGTCTGAATTTTTTTTTAATTTCCTTTTACTTAGTGAAGCTCCCTCAAATGGACTTGTGGGCACCTAGAAGTCTGGTTATTTAATTGTGTCAGAATAACTTGAAAAGCCATTTGTCTTTCATATACTGTTTATGGAGGAATATTTTGTCCTTGCTTCCATAATTAAGACAATGATTATAAACAATACAAAATTATTGTTCACAGATGTCAGTTTTTCTCATAAACAATATCCTTATGGCCAATTTAAAGAATATTTGTCCTTGGACCATTCCCAACTCAATATATATTATTTTACAGATTTATCAATGAGAACTGCATCAATTCTGCACTTCAAACACTGGCTGGACAAAGTATTCAGTGCACAACCATGCAGTAAATGATAATGTGCATACAAAAAAGGGCAATAAAGTAAGGATTAGTAGAAATGACATGGTGCATTATAAAACTACAAAACATTGTTTTATATGATTCATGTGTACAGTAATACAAAAAAAAACATCCCTCTTAATTTTTTTATCATTCTCCCAAAATTTCTAGGATAAATAATGCAAAAAAACTCTTATCCCAGAAGACATGAGGCTCACAGAAGAATTACATACAAAACTAAATTTCTTTTGAAACAATATTAAGGGAACCATATGAAGTGTACAAAGAGGCTCAAACAAAGTAAAAAGGAAAAAAGGAAATTACTTCCTCAAGTAATAAATGAACTATAATAACAATACTAAAGTACACATATGAATATGAAAGAGGTACGAGGATTATAATAGCAAAATAAAGATCCTATAGACAATGTACAAGATAAGCATATGAAAGTTAAGCTAAAACAAAGAAGAATTCTGTCTTTAAAGGATGCTCTCCTGGCAATAGAATATGAATCAATTAAGGTTGCAGATAAACATCTAAAAACTGAAATGACAAATGCAAAAATCAAATTCTTCCTCTCAAGAACTCTAACCACAAATACTATCATCTATGAAATAAGTAATAGGAGGATCCACCTGGTCTACATCTTTTACTACTAATGTTATACCACATATTACCACAAGGCCTTCCTTGACTACTCCAGGTACATTGCTACCTCATCAAGTTACAGAACTTAGCAAGCTAGTTCAACAACTTGCCTAATCATGAAACCAAAAAAAGACTACGAAGGTAAAGTACTGTGGAAGACATATCAGGCTCAGTTTGCTGTTCATTTAAAAGAATCAATTTCAACAACATTAAGCAACCTTCCAGCTGAAAGCCATAAGGCATTGGTTGATGTCTTATAAAACTAATTTGTAGTATCACATTAGTTGGGAGGTTCTAAAAAAAAGTTTAGGGACTGAATAAAAAGAAAGACCTTAGCCAAACTTCCAAAAAGTGTAAAAAGCTTTATTTTAATTATCCAAATAATCTATGTAATGTGATGAATTTGTTACACATGACCAATTCTCAAAGCTATAACAAATAAGGATATGCAAATTAAGCTAAAACAAAGTAGAATTATACACTGCACAACAAAGTTTTTGCTTCTTGATCACTGTTGGGTATTCCTTATAGATTTTTGGCTGCTGATCACGAAATTCACATCCAAATTTGCCCATCATGTACTGTTTCATCAAAATCTTCAGTTTCATCAGGACATTGCTACAATGGAGAAACGATATCAGGGCAACTGGAATCCGTCAATGCTTGCTGACTACTGTGTGATGCACCTAACATTGAATACAAATGAAAAGTAGTAGCAAAACACTTTTAATTATGTTGAACTTAACAGTGTATAAGAAATGTAAATGCAATTAAATACGTTATTGCTGGTAAACAGTTAACTGTCTATTTCTCAAATCACGTCATAGACTATACAAAATAAGATGGTGGTCCAGGCAATATGTTATGCACTTTTGACTTAGCAAAAAGGGAATAAACCACAGAACAGAGGGTGTTTCAACCACAACATTAAATATGAAATAATAGAAGAACCTACCTGGTCTAATATATAACCACTACTGCTGTGCAACCTATAGGTGCAGAACCTTCCTGAACTAATATAGTTACACCATTAATTTATTGAGTTACAGAATGAAGCAGGCTAGTTGGTTCAACAGCTTGCCTAATTGTGAAACCAATAACAGATTATGATGATAAGGTACCATAGGAGACAGATAAATGTCAGTTTTAAATATTTCCAATATGAAAGGATACAATGGTGAACAACAAGCTATTAATCTTGTTCATTCAAAAGGATTAGCATTAATGACATTACACCTCCTTCCAGCTGAAAGGCACAACCATCTAGCGGCAAAAAGAACAGAGGTACAAGATAATGTTGACAGAAAGTCACTTGATCTTAAGACAACATTTATTCATCACAATAGTTTTGGGGGAGCACACTGGCACGAGACAAGCCAACTGGTTAGCTTCAGAGAAGACTTTGCCAATGGTAAGGTAACTTCCAGAAGAGTCTAAAGTTCCAACTGCAATAACTTCCAGAATATTACCAGAGTCACCAGTGGATTTCCTCTACCATCTACCTACAGTGTACTCTTTCAGTGGCAAGACACTTATATGCATTAAAGGATTATTTGTGGGACTTTACAATCCAAGGTGAGGTAGTGCCATAGACTAAATTTGTATTATTTTAGTTTTAGACTTTTGCTAGATGGAGTTTTAATATCACATGTTGAAGTTCTGAAAATGTATGAGAAGCAATCTGAACAATATAAACAATACCAGTTAGAATACAGTAGTAGCCACAGTAAAGTTGTTGATTAATTAACTCTATGTTAGTGTAATTATACACTATTTGATTCATGTAAATTATAGAAATATTAATATATCAAATACAAGAACACATATTTTGTTATTATTATTATTATTAATTATTTCATAATCTGATGGTGAAATAGTTAAAGCATGCTTAGTTTATCAAATATCAACTAATTCATTAAAATATCATTCAATAAGACAGAAAATATTATGTGCAAGTATTCAGAATATCATTATATTATTCATTCACCTTATAATTTTCAAAGTTAGAGCAGTACAAACAATAAACATTTTCACTTACGCAAGCCTCTTCCACCTTTTATTGACTTGTGCACATCTAGCTAATACAGACTTTGGAAGCCAATTTAGTATATGAAGAATGATTTCATCAGACATCTCTGATAAATGGTCTGTGAAGAAATAACAGTAAAATGTTTTCAGAGAAAAAAGACAAATGCCTCAAAAGTAATTGATTTTAATATTTAAAAATTTGAAAGGGAATTTAGGCTTTTCTAAATGACTTCCCAATTATATATATTTTTTTTCAACAACTTTAAAACTTTCCACAATTGTAACACTGAATACAAACCGATGATTTAAAAACAAAATTAATATGAAATGTAAGTTTAAAGGAATAAAACAAAACAACAGTAGTATATATTTAGTGAACAAAATATCACAACAATAAACAAGACTTCAAGTTACTGTGGAAAGGGTAGCTGTTGAAACTTTTCTATCCTTTATATATCTGTGGTTAGTCACTAAAAATATACATACCCACTTTCAGCTCTAAAACTGTCTACAGACTTATTTCATGGGAATAAGAATTTTAGAGATGCTTCAGTTTGCCTTTTTTCCCCCCCCCAAAAAAACATCAACGTTCAACTGTTATTTTAATGTTCACACACACATACAATGAGTCTATGTACTAACCTTTGCCAAAAATACCTTCTTGTTTGCTTCGACGAAACAACACAAAATCATCTGCTACTCCACAAAATGAAGAATTGAGAGAGGTATTCGCTTGGGAGTCATTATTAATTGAAGAGTAAAATGTTGGTCCACGTGCAACCTGAACAATTAGAAAAAATAAAATACAAATTTAAAATGAGGATATTCTTCAACAGATTTTACTAAGTCTGATTTAATAATCTGTACTTTTGAATGAACAACTTTCCTACAAATAATTAAGTCCTGGAAAAATTTCAGCACTTTTGCAGTTGTTTCCATCATGTCAAAGTATACAGACCAGATAATGGTAATTGCAAGAATGCCAAAATGTCCAGGTTATACTCATTTCAAAAGTGCACATAATTATCCACAAACATCTTAATAAAATCATAATAAAGCTTGGTTACTCTAATTTACAAGCTAAAAAATTTAGTAATTATAGCTTAAAAACAGTTTAACATTAACAAATGAATAGCAGATCTATAACATATGAAAACTAATTATTAACTATAAACCTTATTCAGTAATACCAAAAAACTAGAAACTGTACTACAATGGTTCAGCAGTGAACCTGCAGGCTTATGATACTAAAACCAGGTTCAATACCCATGGTGGACAGAGCAGAGATAGCACAATGTGGTTTTACAGTTCACAATAACTAACTTATAAACTGTCAACACTAAGCCAATTATAAACGTGAAGCAAAAAACTCAGTACAATATGTAAAATCGACAAGTGCTTTTCAAACATACTTTGGTGAAAAATTTGACTAAACTTCATTTTCTAAAGATATTTCTTCCTTCACTAAATTTTATCTTTACCTTAACATTCGCCCACATATGTTAAGAACTTAAATATTTATATACTAAAAACTATGTGTTAAATAAAAGTAAATACATAGGCTCCTTTCTGCTTCTATCTGTAAAAATAGGGCAACAGAACAATGAAATAATGTATGAATTAAAAAGTAATTTAATGTATGCTTTATATTATTTTCATGCCTTAGGTTATGCATTAAACTTAATATTTCATTTGAAAAACGTAGCGTTACCTATTGACTGCATATCAATGTTTATAACAATGTTCGTTATTAGGAATTTTTCTCACATCAAACATCAACCAGTAGTAAATTGTTCAATTTATAAACGAACTATTCGTGTATAGTCTGCCCCAAATCCACCTCTTAAAAGTGTTATCCCCCTTAACTTAATCTGTTGCAATATATTTTCTTAATTGTTAATTAACCAGTATCTTATTTTAACGCTTTTGACATTTCTTTCTTGCGTTTCAGGTTTCTTGCTGTAATCGATTAAGAAAAAAGATACGTATGTGTGTGTGTGTCTGTGGAAGGGGTGGGGGCTTGACTTCGTCCACAATCCCCCTTTTATTCCGATTTCTGGCCACTTCCTGTTGCAACAGTTTTGTAAATACAACAAACACCGAACGAACCTGAACCCACTTCGAAATTAATGGATGATTTTTTCTTCCTATTTCTTGTTTCAATCGTTTCGGAGTTATGAAGTGAAATAAACAGGAGTTAGACTCACACACCTTGAAATTCCTACCCACTTGCTTCGAAGTTATAAAAAAAAATAAATGATCGCTAACCTTCCATCTTGGGCTTTCTACACAATTTTTTTCAGAATTACTTCCAGTATCTAATGTAAAGGTAAAAAAACAAAGAGAAACAAGTCAAGGCTATTTTTTCATACAGTATTACCAAGATATCCTGTAATTTCCAAATATAGCATTAATACTTTTCATGGATTTCATATCACTCATAAAAATTTGAAAATTCAGGTGTTAAACATCCAAACAGTCTTACCAAACGTCCTAATAAGTTGAACACTGTTAACGTTATATGCTACCACCGTTTTTTTTTTTGTTTTTTTTGTCGGAATCTGTGAAATACGCTGAGAACATTTTAGTAGGTTCCACGAGTCAGTTTATCTTAACAATATATTTTTTAAATGTCTTAACTACACACGAATGTGTCGATAAACAGTTGGCCACGAAGTGGTGGGTGATGTTGATTGCATTCTATCCTATCACTTTGACATTACACATGACAAGTACAAGCAGTTCTCAAGTAGTTTTGCATAAAATTAAACATAAAACTAAGTTAAAACTTTTAACAACACATTACATGTATAGTTTATATTTTAAAAATGTACATAAGGCCACCAAATGCTTTCCTTCTTCTCTACACTGCTTTCCAGTCTTGAGCTTTTCCACAATAAGGGATAAAGTAACCACTTCCAAAATGAAACTGAATGTCATACTTGTGTAAAGCACTCAAATCTAAATTACCCAAGTTAGAAAAAACAATTAACTTTCGCTATAATGACGAAATTTCAACAGTAAACACAACCAACTCGGGGATATTCATATGGAGATAAAATGTTTTTTCGACTGTCTCCTCACATGCCAAAATTGAACTTAATGTAAAACAAAAAACAAAAAAAAACCCGCTGACTATAAAACGACAGCACAGATGCTGCAAGAGATTTTTAGGCAGCGAAGAAATAGAACACTTTCGGGTTCCTTCCTGTTTAAAGATGGGTCGAAATTTTCTTTACGCTTCAAGTTCTATAATGAGACCTATGCAACCTCAATAAGCAACGAAAATGTCCCACCTTTTAGAAACAGGACGGAGCGATCTTCAACTCTACGCCCGTAGTAATGGTATTACTGCTGAGAAACTAATTCTCATGTTCTTGTTTCTATTATCAAGAATACTCGTATTTACCATATATTATTGTTCTATCTTAACATTTCGTGTGTTAAAAATTAAAAATAGTGCCAAATATAATACTGTAGAAAAATCACCTTGTAGTTGCTACAGGTACGTATTGAATAGATAAAATTTATTATCGAAACATTCATTGTATATTTACGTTGAAAATGAACAAGAAATACAACTGTAGAAAAATATTTGATCAAATATTGAAGTACATAAACATTCCAACAAATAAATACAACTTATAAAAATCCTGTTACCCATACTAAACTTACATACAGATTGTGTGAACATATCATGGACCCAGACTTCTTCCTGTTCATTTTGAAAAAAAAATCAGAAATCACTACAATCTGACACGATTAAAAACTCACTTTCAACCGCGAACAACTTTTTAAAACAAGTTGCGTTTTCATTCTTTTATACAATCAAAACCTCACTGACCAATATCTCCTCCACCATATCAGATGAGAAAATCGACCCAACAAATCACGTGAATAAGCCAATCACGAGCTTGAACCTTTGAGGCATATCAACTAATAGTACTTGCTAAAATCATAAAGTTCTCTATTAAATTCATCATTGGCTGAACGTCAGTTTAAAATCTGATTAAAGCACGTTCACCCTTTCTCGTGTGTGTGTGTGTTTTCTTAAAGCAAAGCCACATCAGGCCATCAGCTGAGCCCACCGAAGGGACCTGAACCCCTGATCTCAGCGTTGTAAATCCGGAGACATACCACTGTACTAGCGGGGGGCCACCCTTTCTCGATTTCAAAAGTTTTTGTTACATATCAAACATTAAAATGCACTCAAAACACAGTACAATTCCTTTTTTGCTAATTTCATAAGAAAACTTCAATCTAAAAAACCCTAATATTAAAACGTTGCTCTTCAATTACCAAAGAATAACAGTCAAAACAGTAGTCTACTATTTTTAACGAGAGATTATGGCCATGTTTTTGAAGCACTTGGTTTTATCGGTAGGTTTCAACAAAGCAATTTCCAACATTAGCAACAACATCGAAATATGTCGCATCGTATTACATTTGTAATAGTTAAGACGCAATGAGCTAATCATACGTCTTTTTCTTTTCGTCTAAGGTACACCAACTCAGTTAGGGTCAAAAGTTTAAAATCAAATTTAGTATCATGACTTTTGAGGATTTGCAGGTTTTACTTAATATCTCTAGCGTCTACGCTGCAACAAAGCATTAAAAGAAAACCGCTACAACAGCGGCTTTATGTTAATCAAGTATGACAATTGTCACTAAGACAAAGAGACCGACATCCCCTAAGCCCTGAAGAAACGTGATTATGATTAATATGTTGCCACCTGCCGGAAGTAACGGTAGCGGGTAATCGGAAGGACTGACGCAGTTAACATTCGAAAAGAAACGCACAAACATATCATTACTTAAAAATTCTCTGAACTTGAGACAAGTATCTCAGGATTTTTAAGTTTACAAAAGCCTTGCATTATTTACTAATAATCTTCGAAATATTCTGAAAACACGCATACTGTACTAAAAACTATAATATTATATTCACTGTAATTGCATAGCTTTGAAGGCGGATCTATTGTCCCTTAATTTTTTATTCCCCCTCCGGGATTGTGGGGGGCGAAATGCTATTAAACAAGGAACAATGTACATAGAACTTGTATCTGTAAGCTGTGTATGTTTCGGCGGCGTCTCTGTATAACCTGAGTGGCCAGTAGACAACATTAGAATGTCGTGGACAATTATTTCAACTTATGAGTAATTAATATTGACATTATTTTAAATCAAAAACTGTCATGCCGACTTGTTTAGATAAAATGCCTTTAAAATAAGAAATAAAAAACACTTGGCATATGCACATTGAAACTAGATGTTAATATCCACGCCAGTTCGACGTTGTAACCATATTATTAAAATAAACACTATTTACTGTTACGACAAAGTGTTCGTACCCCTGCGTCCCGA
This sequence comes from Carcinoscorpius rotundicauda, assembly GCA_011833715.1. NCBI lineage: Eukaryota > Metazoa > Arthropoda > Merostomata > Xiphosura > Limulidae > Carcinoscorpius > Carcinoscorpius rotundicauda. The sequence goes on along the minus strand of CM022399.1, from coordinate 49,015,306 downwards.
GTAGTTTTTGCTCATAACTTAAAAAGTATCACGATTAGGCTACTAGACGTATAGTGTATTATAAATATTATATTAACACACATCTACAATTTTTTTATGTTAATTAAACGACAAATAAACTATTTATAAACAAATAACCAAAAATAGGAGGAGCAGAAAATGATCGTGGAGTTCAGAACGTGTGAAAAAATTGTGATATTCCTGTAAAAATTTTGTTTAGTTTGGCGAATAAACTACATTAAACCATTCCAGAACTAGACACTGGGTTAAAAAATATTGGAATTTAGCCAGCAAAAAATGTACTTCTGGCAATTTAGCGCCGTCTCCGTCATTATCTGCTTGGTCATCATGGCGAACAGGAAACAAATTTCCAGTGACTTAAAAATCCAAATTATTGTAAAATACAAGTCTCATGTGTCTATTTCCGATATTGCTACACAACTTAATGTGCCGAAATCTACTATTCAAAGCATAATTTCCAAATTTAAGCTTTCAGGATCAGCTGCTAACCTCCCTCGTTCCGGACGCCCGACCAAATTTCTAGAGAGAACCAAGAAGAAGGTTCTCAGAGAAGTTAGTTGGAACCTCCGTTTAACACATTAGGACAAACAGAAACTGGTATGGGAAACTGGGGTTGAAGTAAGCACCTCTATAGTTAAGAACATGTTACACTCTTCTGGGTTCAAAGCATGCCGTCTTCATAGAACTCCATATTTAAATCCTGTTCATTTAGAAGCACGATTGAGGTATGCAAGAAAACATGTGGATAAACCTTTTACCTATTGGAAGAGTATTCTTTGGTCAGACGAGACTAAAATTGAGCTTTTCGGCTACGATGATATTCGCAATATTTTCCGTAATAAGGGGAAACAAAATCTTCCAAAGAACACCGTTCCTACAGTTAAACAAGGAGGTGGATCGATTATGCTATGGGGTTCCTTTAGCTCTTCTGGTGTAGGCAGCCTTCACCGCGTCAACGGAATCATGAAAAAAAAGAGTACGTTGACATATCAGGTACTTATATCAAGAATGATGCTCGGAACTTGCAGCTTGGGCGTCTTTGGATCTTTCAACACGTAAATGACCCTAAGCACACATCGAAACATGTGCAATCCTGGTTGCAGAAGAAACATATAAGCATTCTGGAGTGGCCATAGCAGTCACCCGATCTCAACCCAATTGAAAACGTTTGGCATGAGTTGAAGACCAGGGGTCATCAGCGTCATCCGAAAAACTTGCAAGAGTTGGAAGTTTTCTATAAAGAAAGAAGAATGGAAGAAAATACCAGTCGAGTACTGTCAAATGACCATGGAGGGCTATGAGGAGAGATTGCGCCAAGTAGTTCATCTGAAAGGCTACACAACCGACCATTAAAGTAGACGCACGAACACTTTCTGCTTCTCCTATGTTTAGTTATTTGTTTATAAACAGTTTATTTGTCGTCCACTTTACATACAAATGTATGTAGATGTGTTTTAGTAAAATATTTATAATATATTTTCATTATCCTAATCGTGATACTTTTTAAGTTATGAGGAAAAAACTACTCACGACGCAGGGGTACGAACACTTTCTGTCGTGACTGTACCTGCGGAATGTAAAACTCTCCGCTTTCCGATCCTGGTAATGGTATGTTTAACAGTTAATGGCGATTGTAACTTAGGCCATTTTAGATTGTCTGCAAGTTCAATCTTCAACATATTACAATGGTGCCGCATGCACACACACTCCTCAATGTTAAAGGGAACTGACTGGCCAGTGTTGTGTTAGTTGTATCTATGAATACAACACTATATCCTGAACGAAGTTTAATTTGAGAATATTAGACACCTGATAATAGTAGCACTTAAATGATACATGAAAACTCAGTATTATTATATTAATGAAAAAGTACGTGATAGGTAACATAAACGTGTATGCACTGTTACGTAAAAATATTTATATAAATTTTCTCGTTCAACTATTCACTTTCAATTAACTCAGTAATGCCTATGTGGTCAATATCAGAAGTGAACAAAACAAAAGTGAATTATAATTTCTTCGCCTCTTTTTTTTTAAAGTTGTGATTTAAGGATAAGCTTTGGATAAATTTGTTTTTATTAATTAAAATGGAAAAGTTCAGTAATTGGTATAACTTACAGATAACAAAGGGAGCAAAGTCTCAACTAACAATAGTAGCAGTAATGGTAACACAAACAGTCGAATCTGAAAGGAAAATATGCAGAATAGAACAGAACTCAATATGAGCAAGTCTAAAATACGAGTGTTTAGAGTTAGTATTTCAACTATAGTGAAAATAACAGTCAACTTCAGTAAATGGTATACTGGAAAACTTGAGATATGTGTCATAGTAACCAAAGGCAAGAAAGTCAGAAACTCCAGACCTAATGTGTTTCAAGATAATGAAGTAAGAATGTGTGAAAAGGTAGGTGGGTATGTTTTAGAAGAGGTAATAAAAGGGGGATCTTAGAGCAGAAGACTGTAGGCAAGTTTGAGTACACTTGCAATTCTTGGCAAGGGGTGTTTTAGCTCTTTGCATGCTAGATTTTTAACTGGATTGGCAAATATAAGAGGCAGAAGAGGATTGTTTTAGTGATTGATTAGAAGTCTTAAGAGATTGAGCACAAAAATAATATGAAAGCTTACTCTATGTGCTTGTTTTGCATAGAGAGAGAGGAGAGAATTGGATTCATATAAAATGAGTAAAAACTCTGATAGTATTATAAGAGAACATCTAAAATATTCTATTTTGGCTTTTCACCAAGAAAGTGGAATAATCCACGAGTAAGACCATAATGAAGCACTTAATGAGTTTGAGAGGTATAAATCATAATAACCATAATAAAAAGCTGTCTGCAGGCATTGTGGGTTTGAACACCCACATCTCACTCTCCTAATTTCTATTTTAATTCCTTTATTTTTTCTTTATGTGAAATAGGTGAAAGTGGGTACTACTACTTCAGTCACCTCCAAAATCTAGGGTACATTTTATATCCCACATTATAGTTTGTACCCTGGGATCCTTTCAATTACTGCATTGTGTTTTATTTCTTAATTTATTTTTGTTTTGGCTTGTTTTTGGTTATAACAAACTGATATAATTAGTCACAGGTTTGGATTTTCTGTTTTTAATGCAGTCTTTCTGTTTGATTTTGTTCACTTAACTCTGTCAGCATTAATTTTCTCTAAAAAAAAAAAAAGGTGTACTTCCTATGTTAACTGTTGATATTTTGGTAAAGAGGGCTTTAATTAAATTCCTTTTTTTAATTATGTGGTGTATGAAAAACAAAAAAGATCAACTACTATTTGCATCAAGGTGTTCAACTAATATTCTTCATCTATAACTATTTGTTTTTGTAAAATTCTTTAGTGTTTTACAACTATTAAAACATATCAGCTTTACCAATATTTTGAATTTTAAACATTGTATCCATTCTAAAATTTCATGGGAACTTTTAGAAGTTTGACTAAATATTAATTAAAAACATCACTATTGGTGAGAATTTACTTTAGGTTTCCGAAAGAAATAATATTAATTTAACAAACACAACTGGGGTTACAATACTAAACATTTTCTTTAAACCTACTGTTTTATCAGTTATATTGTAATTAAGTTTTTCTCCTTGATACTAGAAAAGTATGATTACTTTTCAAAATTGTTTATAATAAACATTAGAAATAAAGTAATATCAAAAAATATAATCAATTTTGGATGTTTTGAATTGTTTCATATTCCATCACCAGCATTAAAATATCAGAAAGTTAATTCACAACATTCTAACAACAACAAAAAAATTATCAGCTATTAAGCAAATTATTTTTGGTGCAACCAAAATTTAGAAATAACACAGATCTTAATAAATGTACAAAAAAAAAACGTGACAGACATGTTTGACAACGTTAAGTGAAAATATTGTAAAGAAAGGCTAGAATATAAGTACAAATCACAGCATATTAAAAGGAATGGCTATATTTTATTGTTTTACACTCTAACACATAAACATTTTAACAGTTAAACCAGAACTAACCAAAATATCAAGCTTTCTCAAAATATCCTCTAATTCTTATCAATTCTTTAATAGGTGCAGTTTTAAATCCAAACCCAAAATTTAAAAAAAAATGGTCAAAGTATATTTGCTGCAAATTAAGCAATGTTTAGTATTTAACCAACATTTTCAATTACAAACTTTCCTAAAACCAAAGGCATTCTACACATCACTATGTACACGAGTTGTTTATAAATACACTTTTAGTAGTTCAAAAATTATCTGTACTACAAAAAACTACTCATCTCTTACAAATGTGAACACAGGAATTTCAATTCAAAGAGAACATATGCTAACTAATCCACTACAATCTTTTATTTCACTGCAAAGAATAACAACCATCCCTTCATTCTTGAAAACTTTAAACTTCTTGATTTCAAAACAGCTTTATTAAAGAAAGCCTTTCCATTTATAAAAAATATCCACTCATCCCTGTTTTCATTTATTTAATAATTACTAATTTTAAAAAAATATATTTCTTAAAAATTTATAATTTTGCCCTTCTTTATATGTTTTCTCTTAACAATATTATGAAATATGTTAGCCATATATATTACCACATACTCCATTATAGTTACCATTTAAATGGGTGTTCTTTCTAAACGTTTGGTTGTTTCAAAACTTCTTGCTTACTAGCTGATGTTGATTTTTTCGTAGTTAGAATATCATGAAATAATTTCCTGAGACTTTAATGTTGATAATGGAATACATAACAATTCTCGAATTTACAAAATTAAAGATTGTTTTGGTGTAACTATGTTTCTATTATTTATCACAAAAACTTTGTTTATCTGAAAAATTAGTTAAAATAACTCAATATCTTAAACTAAACAAATCATTTACCTTAAGAGGAACTTTAAGTTCTGCAATGGAAATGCAATGAGGAGTTGGCTCTGGTTCCTGACAACTATGGAGAGAAAGATCATCTTTCATAAAGCTCACACCCATATCTTGCAAAATTTCAGCTGTCACTGCTGTACTAACATCCCACTTAATTGGTTGATTTGTGGATAAAGACCTTCTTTCATGTTGATTCAGAAATTTATCATTCTCTTTACTGGAGCAATCCATTGGTAAGTCAAACCGGTCATCTTTTTTTCGTTTCCTTAAAAAATTATTGTTTTTTATTTTATTAAAAACAGTTTCAAACTGAAAATACAACTTATTATCCAAGATCATCTAACAATCTCTCATAAGAATTTCTTTCAGTAACTGCATGTTTCTTTATGATTCTGTTACATTTTTCCTGAATCAATAAAAAAAAGTGTTAAATGGGTGTGTTAATAGAAGTTAACTTAACTTTTGTAATTTAGCTATTGAATGCTACTCTTTAGTAATAAAGATTTTCAAAAACAAACTGTATAAATAGTATCTTTTTATAATTGTATAAAAATTTCCATTCTTTTCCAGGACTGCATTGAACATTCTTAGATATTTGAAGCTTAAAAATCAGTTTCAACACATATATACTTTCAAAAAAAGTCTACACTTATAAAAATATTTATGAATTTCATTACTGGAACACAAATAAGAAAAAAACTCTTAAATGTCATGAGCATATTTTAAAATATTTGTTTTCTAAAATGAATTACATCACAAGTGTTTGAGAATGTATGCTGTACACAATGATTTTAAAGCCAAGAACAGAAATATTCATTTTAAGATCTAAGAGTAAAACATCTGGAATTGCTTTTGAATATATATAGCATAAATTGCAAAATAAATATATTCCTTAACTTTGAAATTGTCTTAAGTATGAAAAGCATCAAAATGTTTTTGCAATTTCCATTACAGTCCCAGTTCTAATATTCAATACTGAATTAGTACATGCTACTTTTTCTTTAAGTCTAACACTTATAGAATACATTTATAATTTGAATTAAATCTTATCAAATAAGATTTATTTATATGTTAGGGTAAATTTAGGCACTACCAAAAAATAGACAAAAAATTACTGCAGTAATATTATTGGAAAAGTTATATTCAATGGAATTGGTGGTTAGGCTAGGTAGGATGAAGAAAAATCGTTATTAATGGATTTCAGTTTAACTGCAGAACTATTACAAATGTTGTGTTTTAAGCATATGTGCTGAGATCATTTTTATTTCACACTTAATTACACTGATAAAAAAGTTTGGAAATTGGTTGTGTTTGATGATTATATAAAAACTTTAGATCTTGCTGTCTGTGATGGTGATACTATTATCTGACAGAAATACCCAACAGTGCTTCATCAGCTGGGTACATATGACATGTGAGTAAATCACCATGAAGTTATACAGTTAGGTACACAATTCAAATAGAAATTCTGTTAATTATGTGGATGAGGAAAAAACCTTAAGTGCTCTATTACAAATGGTAATGTTAACAGAATATCTGGTTATTTACAAAAATACTGACTACAAGTTTAAAAATCATACGGTTTCATTTTACAGGCCTAAGTTATTAATTATGACTCTTCTGCAATACTGTTTGCAGTTTTGACTTGAATTATTGGAGAAGGAGTCTGCTAGAGTGATTCCAGAAATTGGTAGGTTATCAAACAAAAGTAAGATGAAATCTAAATTAAGCATTTAAGATGATTAAGGGAAACGAGAAGATTGATGCATCAATTTTTTTGTGTGTCAAATTTTAAGAGTAGTAGGACAAGAGATCAGACATATGTCTAAATATGGTGGAAATCTGTGTAACAAAGTTAAAACTTTCCAAGAGTATAATTTTATACACACACACACATATACAATTGATAACTATCAGGGGGAATCAAAACTAAATTTCATGGTTTCTGTTTTAGTGAGAATAGGAGACTAGACATTCTTGAAAGACCAAAATAACCTTTGTGGATGATGTATAACTTATATTTATACTAAAATCATAAAATTTGTTTGATACTTGGAACAGGTTTGCCTAAATGAAATATCACAATGTTAAAAACAAAATATATAATACTTCATGCTTTGAGAATACATGAAAAAAATGCAGTGCTTATTTTCATGGCGCTGTGAAAATCGACAGATAATTTTCAAGGTGCCAGCTTTACCACTTTACATACAAATGTTTATCCATATTAAGCCTATATTTTGTAAAAATTCGAATCTGGAATTGGCTTTCATATCCCGTTAAAAAAACTTCTACTCCAACGTAAATAACCCGTTCTATTAATTACCACAGTTTCCAATTTGAAGTGAAATAAGATCAGATGGCCACTGAAACAACACAACTTTTACAAGCAACGACAATCGCGACTTCTCAATTTATATTAACACTTTGCATCGGGTTTAATTTTAAGGGTTAATACATGTTTGTATTTAAGTCACACCCCTTCACAATTTATTGAGACTTTTTTTTTCACTTACAGTTAATTTTAGGGTATAAGAATAACCAAGTAACAAAATTCACACGAAAATAATACTTCAGACTCAAAGCTATTTTCACAGCGCTGTGACTGTAAAAATAACATTGTCAAAACACAAATATTATAGACAAGTCAACCAATTATAAAAATTATAAATTATTTTTAAGGATGAGAAATACGTTATCTCGCGACTCCAATTATCCAATTAAGGGGTCAAACTTTATGTGTTGTCAACACAAGAATTACGATTTTAATATTTTATTCGTGATGCTAATATGTATCAAACACCTGTAATAACTGTAACTTGTGGTTCCATTAGCTTTATTAGATTTGTTATATATATATATATTTCTAGAGTGAATTTATACAGTTAAAGAATAAAAATTATTCAAAATAAGTTTACGCACGCCTACCTCGCTTGATTTTGTTTCCCTTCGGTAATAAGAGATTGAGAAGATTTATTCTTCAACTTACGCGCCATTTTACAGAAAGCGCACTCTTTCAACAAATGCTTCACCTAGAGCTCTGCCCTTGAGCTAAAACACTTAATATTTCAGCTTAGGCCTAGTGGTATCAACACAGAAAAGCTGAAACGTGAGTTATTCGATTACTGAGATTTTTTTCTTTGTTTTATTTTGAAGGACCTTTCATACAATAATTTTTTTTACATTTATTCCTTAATCATTTACTTAACAATATTTTTTCTCTTTCTTTAATACAGAAATATTCATATGGGTATTATCGGAAATTATAAGACATTGTTTGATATAAATATTCATCAGTTTTTAACAATGAAATATTTATAGTCGGTATTAAAAATTCTAGGATCCTAGAGCACATTAAATTGCTCGAGTTTTAAATTTGTTTTGGTTTACCTAAAATTTTCTTTATGTTGAAATATTCTTGAGTTTATGTTTATTTGTAATTAAGCACAAAGCTACACTAGACAACCAATACCCACCACGGACATAAAACTCCATTTTTGTGTGTTATAAGCCTTCAGTCTTACATTAAGCTACTAGTGAGCTGGATTTTATGTTAAAAACATTACAATTTTATTTATTGTTTCCTAAAGTGGTTATATAAAATAACTGGTTATTACTGTTTAGTGCGTGTGAGTGTTTTTATTTTTTTTTCATTTCGCGTAAGGCTACGCTAGTAGGGTTATTTGCACTAACCATCCCTAAGTAAGCAGTGGTATACTAGAGGGTAGGAAACTAGTCAACACCACCTGCTGCCAATTCATAGGCTACTCTTTTACTGACGAATAGTATAATTGTCCATCGCATTACAACGCCTTCTACGGCTGATTCGAACCCACGACCCACAAATCACGTTTTTCTATGTTCACCATGAGGAATTGATACCCGTGGTGGGCGGAGCACAGATAGCCCATTGTGTAGCTTTGTGCTTAATTCAAAACAACAACAACAACTAAACAAGCGCGCAGAAAACATTTGTATAAGATATCCATCAGAACAGAAACCAAAAAATCGGGGAGTACTTTATACAGAACGATTACATCTGATAGAAAGTTTACAAGACATTAAGATTAATTTGGTGAGAAAAAACAAAACAACCAGAAACCTACCAGTGAGAAACATCATTTATAAAATTCCGTGTTCCTGCAACGAAACATATATTATAGAAACAAGAAGATTTCTGACAAGAATGAAGAAAACATATAGATAGTACAGGTTTCATAAAAACATAAAATTCAACCATTGCAGAACAACGGGACACAGAATAAAGTGAGAAAAACTGGAATCATTGACAGAGACAAATTTTGGAAAATAAGAAAAAATTAAAGAATCATTTTACAATAGCACAATAAAGTCATAACTAAACACATATTTCACATTAGATATGGTGACCATACGTTGAATGTACATGAAGTCTCTCAATCATTCAGAAACAGAGATAAACTAACCAATAAAAGCACATTCTCCGTATTCCGCCAGAATATTGTAAATATCTAAAACACAATATACATATCGACTTTTTAAAAGGACTGAGTTTCGCTCCTTTTTTAGGAGGGTCTATGTTTCGATCGCTCAATAAGAAACTTTCAGATCACATTTTCCTTTTTTGAAAAAATAATAGCAGTGCAAGTTAGACGCTTTCTCGTTATCACCTATTAACTCGACCGACATTGATGTTACAATTACTTCCTTCACCACCACACAATGGGGTGGAGAAACAGAAGACGTCGAGTTCCAGTCCTGACCCAGAACACAAGACTTAGTCTGTCAAGGGCTTGCCTACTCCAGTTACCTTGCCTCGAATAGGTACCAGATCTATCTGCAAGACTTGTCCAACGCAGTACAACTCGCCATGATTTAGCGAGTTAAGCTAAGCATCTCCCAGCAGCTCACTCGCTCAGCACCAGTAAATCTAGTAACAAATCCTTACCAACAAAAATACGTCACCAGCTCACCAACAAACAAGCAATCAACCTAATCAACGTCTACCACCCGCAAACTCAAAACATCTCCATCCGTTTTCGTAGCAGGTATTCCCATTAAACTACGACGCCCAGAAATCATTAGGAAACTTAGAAGACTCTTTCCGAAGATCTACTTCACGAACATCAGCAGACCAGCCAAAGAAAGAGACGTCATGAAGACTAACAACACAGCAGAAGCCGACAAGTTCCTTAAACCATGGAAACTCTCAACTTTCCAAAACGCAAAACTAAATGTCCACGTTCTCGGGAACAGCCAAACAGAAATCTCTCACTCAACAGTAATCAAAAGTGTTCCACTGGATCTCATCCAAGCTCTCTTCGGGAAACAATTACTGATAAAATTTGTCGTATCGTAAATCAATGAGCTGTTCTTCCTCCTCAGTTGTAAGATTTGTTGTCTCGTTGATTCCCGAATGGATAGGTCACCCAGTTATATTCGTCGACAGCAAGTGATGGGAAGTAATGTTTTAGCTTGGACTGTAGGTCGTTTAATGTGTTCAAAATTTAAGAGCAAATTTTATTCTTTGAATGACATTCGTTAACAAAAAGAAAAAATTAAGGACTCCTTTCGAGATCTTATTCTTCCACAGCGTCACCTTTTTAACGAAGGCCTTCAGTTTGAACGTTGCAGTAATAATGTTTTCAGACGGTCCTTGGAGACATAAGTTCAAAGAATTTAATTTGTTATACAAATCGGAGAGAAATTGAACCTTCAGCTACCAGATCTCATCATGAAAAGAAAATTCAAAACCTGCTTCTTCAACCTCCAAGAAAGAAATTACTTCAGTTTTAGTTGGATAAGACGCTTTAACACCTCTCCTTTTAAAAGTTATCGAGCTTCAGTGTGGTACAGTAGCTTTTGGTAATCTAAATCCATTGCCTCACAGAGAAGAGAGAAAAGTCGAGATTGGAGTGGCCGAGACTTGATGAAATTCACCACTTGAATAACTTGATTTATAACAGACTGCAAATCTATCGGCAAAGATTTAGAGGCGAGCGCCTCTCTGTGAATCATGCAGTGAACAATCCTAATGTTTGGATTTTGTTGGTTCACCAGAGTGACGAATCATTTCTTTTTCTCTGCATTGAAGGGCGGCCATCGGTGCAAACGCTGACACAGTTATTCCAATGTAATATGAAGAGCAAAATGTTTTCATTCACCAGCTCAAAAATGTCTTGGCCTTTCGCTGTACTTTTTAAATCTTTGCAGAATAGTATTCGTTTATTTTTTTTCCATCTTTTATGAATCAAATAAAAGCCAGAACTTAAGCTTTTCCACTAAATTCATCAATTTAAAAAGACCACAGCAGAGACAATTCATCATCAGGAACTTTGAAATGTTCGCAAACTTGATCTTTCTAATCCAACGACAAGTCTAAAATTCTGCGCGAAATTGTGTCATTTGACAGTGGAACTTACTTCACCCTTTCTGCGGCATACGTTCCAGGCATAGTTTCAACGATGATTGTTAACGCTGGTGCAGTGACTTATTCGGCCTCTCTGTGCCCTTTCTTGCGTTTTGCCAACAATTGAGCAACCTTATAACTTGCAATCAATCCTTTTTCGGGCAGCTTCATGTAGTTCACAAGCTTCCTTGATTGTTCATCTTGTTGAGCCGCAAGATTCTCGAAGTATTCTTTTTAGTTTATCCTTCACAGCTGAATGTTTTATTTTCAAGTGTCTCTTCAATTTGCTACGAACAAGCGCTTTGTTCGATAAAGCTGCATTGCAGAGTAGACAGAATGATAATTGAGAATGTTCCGATTCCAAAGCGTATTTGATGTATTCGTTTTTGAACTTTCGTTTAATTCCTTGCTTTTGAATCAACACATGGCCCGGCATGGCCAAGCGTGTTAAGGCATGCGACTCGTAATCTGTGGGTCGCGGGTTCGCATTCCCGTCGTGCCAAACATGCTCGCCCTTTCAGCCGTGGAGGCATTATAATCTGACGGTCAATCCCACTATTCGTTGGTAAAAGAGTAGCCCAAGAATTGGCGGTGGATGGTGATGACTAGCTACCTTCCCTCTAGTTTTACACTGCTAAATTAGGGACTGCTAGCACAGATGGCCCTCGAGTAGCTTTGTGCGAAATTCAAAAAAAAAAAAAATCAACACATTCTCCTTTGCAGCACCAGACTTACTTAAATATTTTTCCATGGATAAATGATATAGCTAATTCACAAAGTTCTGAAGTTGATATAAAATTCCTACCTATAGCGTTGTAGCTGAAGCTTACTGCAGAATAAGAACGTGTTCCAGAAAGCACTTTGATTGTTTGATGCATCATACACGACGTACGAAGCGCTTGTTGCGTCACAATTAAACTAAGAGTTGAGCCGTTGTAGTCGAGAATAAAATTTAAGTATGAACTTCTCGGTACTCGAGTTCAATGAAAATCATCGAATGTTTGTAAGGTTTCAGAGTGTCTCTATAGTAGATTTTATTAATTGATGTGTTTGACTTGTAAAATCCCAAAAGAGTTGAATGTGTTTCAAAAACACCGCGGCACACAAGTTGAGAATCACTGTTTTGTTCGTTGTTATACGGAAGATATGAAAGACTTGATCAATAAAATATTACAAGCAATTTTATAATTTAACAAATATTCTAATATCAAACAGTTATATACACTAATCCTGAAAATGTAAGCAAAGGAAAAACGTTGGTTTGAACAAAAATATTTTATTTATTTATCTGGATCGTTTTAACAAAACATTAAAATAGAAATTACAAGAATTTTCTGCCACCTCGTAACGACAATTATCTATCTGATGTTGTATTACGTCACGTTGCTGATTATAACATGTAACCAAGGTAGTTAAGAAGGAGGTTCCTATTCACATAAATTAAGGAACTTTATTGTCTGCTATGCAATATTTACGGTATTTCTAGACCTTGGGTTATGTCTTCTACTCCTTCGGAAATTAAAGGTAAGATTGAAACTCAAACAATCTAATTAAAAATCATTTGAACACTGTTACAGGATTATCTGTTGAATTACTTATTGGTAGAATTACTTTTGAGTTATTTTACTAATATTTACTCATGACATTCTAGGATTATTGTTTTTTCTTCAAAAGTTTGGTATTATACAATTAAAAAATATCCCTTTCATTACTTAACTGGTATCAGAACACTAAGTTCCCAGTCAGTCTGTAAATGTACCCCACTGGTACAACTCTAAAAATCAGGAACTCGATTCCCCTCAGTGGACTCAGCAGATAGCCAATGTGATTTTGCTATAAAAAACACATACACACGCATTCTGTAAATGTATCAAAGGCTTAGAATTATTACTTTATAGTTGCAAAATTAATAACTACGTGTCTTTAGCAGAATACGAAATTTATTGAAAAGGAGGAATTAAAGATCTGCTCGCCTGTTGAACTGGATAAGAAAGGTGTCATCATTATAAAAAAGACCATTTATTTGTCAACCAAAGCACATGATAAGAAAGTAACAGAGAAGGAAAATACAGAAAAGTTAGAAGCTATTATTTCTGAGGGAAATACCTATAAAAAGTATAATGAGATGTCAACCAACTCAAATGAAAAGAAAGAGACAAGTGAAAAAATCATGACAAAATTAAAAAGTATTGTTTCTGAGGGAGATCCCAGTATGAAATACAGTGAGATGCCAACCAACTCAGATGAAATGAAAGAGAGAAATGAAAAAATTACGAGAGAATTAAGAAACTGTTTTTAGGGAAGATCCCAATGAGAAATATACAAAGATATCAGAAATTGGTCAAGGGTAAGTCTGAAAGTAATATGTACCTCAGCAATTGTTTTTCTTTACATTTGAACTTAAAGAAAATACGGTAAACCGGATATGGTAAGGGATTTTATTACTACCTGAAATTTTGGTGTGAGGGTCTGCATATGAGCGGGCTAGAAGCCTGAGCTCAAACTAGTAACACCTAAGATTTTGTGAAATGTTGGAAAATAATTTTATTGCAAGTTGAAGTTAAATTGGTACTCAGTATTAAAATATTATAGATAAAAACCATATTTTTGTAACATGTCATTAAGTTCTAAAGAAATATTATTGTACTTTAATTGTATCACTTCATCAGTCATTGAGCCCAGTATGGCCAGGTGTTAGAATGCTCAATTCGTAATTTGAGGGTCACGAGTTCATATCACCTTCACGACAAAATTGCTCGCCCTTTCAGCTGTAGGGGCATTATAATTTTTTGTTAATCTCAATAACTGTTTGTCAAAGAGTTGCCAAGGAATAGTTGACAATGTGTGGCAGTGACTAGCTACCTTTCCTCCAGTTTTACACTGCTAAATTAGGAATGACTAGCAGAGGTAACTGTAGCAGCTTTGTATAAAATTCACAAACATAGATAAAACTATTTCAATGCTGCTTCTTATGTGTTAAGTTCTAGCTATTCATGGGAGAGGCTTATATTCAAAAGTAGCTATTTCATTCCCAAGAAAAATAGTCGCATATTTCAGAAATTGTAACAATTTAAAAGTAAATAATTTTACATTGTGATTTAAAGGGGAAATTTGAGAAAATTTTCAGAAGAACATAATAATATTGAAAGTTGTTCTCTTTTTTAAAAGAGGTCCGGCATGGCCAGTTGGTTAAAACTCGTAATCTGAGGATTGCGGGTTGGAATATCTCTCGCACCAAACATGCTTGCCCTTTTTGCCATGGGAGCATTATAATGTGATGGTTAATCTCACAATTCCTTGTGAAAGAGTAGCCCATGAGTTAGCAGTGGGTGTTAGTGACTAGCTGCTTTCCCTTAAGTCTTACACTTCCAAATTAGGGACAGCTGGCTCAGATATCCCTCGTGTAGCTTTTGTTACGTTTTTTTTTGTTTTGTTTTATGTAGACAGAACGCAACAGAAAGACACAGATAACAGCTTGTATAATTTATTACAATAAACTAAATATATATGTAACAGATATAACATAAATTATATATTAACAATGACAGATATTCAGTTTCAACATTCAAAGTTAATTACAACACAAAATGGTACTGGCCTGTATCTAATATAATGATCTATAATGAAAGTCCAGAAACAATTCACAGTTTGATAAATTTGATGAAGTTCCTTTAACGATGTTTTCGATGAACGTCTCAAACTTGCCGCCTTCCAATTTTCCCAGTTTCCCCTAAATAGTCCGTACGTGACGACTCTCAGTACAACCAGTAATTCGAATGAATCGCAAAGATTGACGAGACAAAGTCACAGCTTCTGTAGATCTAGCTTCAGTCACAAATTCAAGTTGAATAAACTCACAGCAAACACTTAAACTTTCTCAAACGAATGACTGACTCTTTTTTTCTTCGAATAAAAACTAATGACTCTTCCTATTTCTCGCGTCTCCGTCTGTTTATATATTAGTAGGCCTCTTCTCGAACAATCGCGTAACTTCTACAGAACTCCAGAGCAATCCGCGCATGTCCGTTCTTGCACGAGACTCAACTCTAGACACTAGGCCGCCATACATTTCCGTTTATAGTCATATATTTGATCTACCTAATTCTCCTTTCCGATGGTGTTTGGGTATTTGCCCTGGAGGGTCAGGTTCACTTTGACCTCTTCCTCCTTACTTAACATATTTTCCCTAACTCGTGATGTTATGTTAGGTCCTTTTCAGGGCAATGTCCATTTATAGTCTCTTATTCATAGTAGTCAAGCTAAAAGTAAACTTCCTTTCCTTTCCGATGGTGTTTGGGTATTTGCCCTGGAGGGTCAGGTTCACTTTGACCTCTTCCTCCTTCCTTAACATATTTTCCCTAACTCGTGATGTTATGTTTACCTAATTCTAGAAATTTCTAAATGTTATTTTAAATGAATAACAGCATATTTTATTGGTTTAAGCTTTGAAACAATAATATAAATATGGAAATGTAAATAATAGATATGGAAATTTAAACACAACACGACATGTTGTTGTTTACAAAACATTTACATGACATTTACATAACACTTTGCATGAAATTCAAAACAAACCATACCAACATTTTGTGCTAGCCATCCTTAATTTAGTATTGTGATATAAGAAAGAAGGTAACTTTTCATTATTACCGACCTTCAACTCTTGGACTACTCTTTTACTGAGGAACAGTTTAGAAAGACATCTTTTGACATGACAACTCTTAAAGTACATTTGATCACACACAAGGTTACAAGGCTTATTAGATCAAAATAATCTATTGCATTATTAATATTGTAATGCTTTAAAGCAGTGCAGTGGATTACTTTGTGGATGTTGGCTTTGCTAAACCGCATCATTAGAAGCTGGAAACTATCATCACATTATGAGTACATTTTGTATACAATGGCTAAACTCTTACAAAAGTTTATTAATGTAATTTTAAAAGGTTGTACTTACTTTTGTGAATATAGTCTACCTTATATTTTTATCAGTATGTCAGAGTAACATTCATATCATAACAAACATTTAATTAGGAATGAATTTTTTCAGTTGCTGTATTAAGAAGCAATTTTATCACCTTACAAATATATAAGATTAGAAACATATAATCCTTTTTTGTTTTATCAGTAGTGTGTGGTAATGTAATCACATACTGGCACATTACAGATTCTTATGATATTTTATTGTCTCAGTTGTTCAGGCACTGTGTATTCAGCAGTAGAAACAGAAACAGGGTTGGAGGTGGTTATAAAGCAGATTAACTTAATGGAAGAAATTATTAAAGAACTTCTCATCACCAAACTTTCAGTACTTCAGGAGAAAAAACATCTGAATATTGTGAACTAATTGGACAGCTTCATTGTCGGTGATGAACTCTGGGTAAGTGTTTTAGTGTTATATATTAGTTAACTCTGTTTTGTTTTTAAACTTACCGATTATAGAGTGAAGGTAAAGGCACTTGGTTTATTTAATTAAGTGGGATAGTTTTGAGCAACTCTACAAGTTTAAGAATGTTTTTAAATATTACTCATAGATGTGTGAATTTTGAAATTGTTGTAAAAGAGAAGGAGACTGTGGGTTACATCCACATTTGCTTCTGACACAACAAATTTTAATTTGCTCCATACACAGTGGAACCCCTATAAAGCAACCACCTTTGGGACTGAGACAAATTGGCCTGTATAGAGGGTTTCCACTGTACATAATTAGGGATATGTAAACAAAAAAAGGGACTGATTGAATGACTGCTTTCAAGGGGCCATGTGGTCACTTAGAGGGGTTCCACTGAATATGACATTCAAATAAGTTTATACTAACATACTGTGCTACTACTGCACTTTTTCTGTTGCAGCACAAAGTATATCACTGGCAAATTTAAGTTTATACATTTGGTTCATTCAGCTTCTGCTTGCAAATGTTTTGGTTCACAGTCTATATATAGTTGAAATTATTTTATTCAAGAGAAATTAGTTTGTTAAATTAGCAGTTTATACAATACACTGAAATGGAGCATGACATGGAAAACCTTAAACATTGTTTAATGTGATAAATATTAAATTTTCAGTTTCTTACACAAAATGCCATCCAACATAATATTGCATAAATTTTGTGGATGATATCACAACTTCAGTGATCAATATACATGAGTGTACTTCAAAAAATCTTTTCACGCAGTAAAATAAAAGTGAAAAGGATGTAGAAGTGTTTTTTTGTAATTCACTCTTTAAATTGAATTTGTAATTTTTTCTTTGAACTACACATTTTACTACATCATAAGTGTCTAACTCCTGAACAATGTTAAAGAAGTGATTTTAGCTTGTTTCCTTCGTCATGAAGAATTTTTTAAACAACTTTGCTATTTTGAATAAATATATGATTTCTGTCAGAATCTTAAATGAGGAAAAGTAAATTTTTCTGTCTCATTATTATGCATAATTTTATTATGGAAACAACTGTAAGTAAAATCATAAACTTTATTTTGTTCAGATAATAATGGAATATTTAGAAGTTGGCTGCCTGACTGGTATAATCAACAAAATGTGTTTTTATGAAAGTGAAATATCAGCAGTTTGTAAGGAAGTAAGTTGTATTGATTGTTATTAATAGGTTTCTCTACTACATATTTCAGTCATTATAGCCTTCTACAAAGACAGAAATGACAATTCACTTTTGATATTAAATTTGCAGACAGTACGTGTGGGATAACCTGAGAAATTTGTACGTATGTATATATGAATGTGTATGCATAAAGATATATATACACATATATATATATAAGATATTAAACAACTAAAGCACACTGAATAAAAATTATACTGACATCTGAAGATATTAATTTTTAAAATAAACTAATATATTATTTAGGTTCTCAAGGGATTAGACATTCTGCATTTGAACAATGTTATTCACCGAGACATTAAAAGTGATAACATTTTAGTTGGAAAGGATTGGAGGATAAAACTAGGTTATTTTTAGACATGTATGCCTTTGTGAACATGTGCATTTCCAAGTGTTTTAACTTGTTTGTAATAGTTTATTTCTTGAAAAGCACAATTATATAAAGAACTTATTATAAATTATATGTACATGTGAATGGAAAGTAACATTTGGCTCCAGATACTATGACCCAGTAGTATACAATGAACAAACACACACAAAATATTTCTTTTGTTTTTGAATTTTGTCTTACTGAAGTTTAACTTTCCAGGATTTAAATATTATAAAACACGTTAATTACAGATGTATTACTTTTGACATAGTTTTCTGAAATTTTGTGTTGTGGCTGAAAATTAAAACCACGTAAAAAATGAAAACATCAATCTTTTATATACCTCTAATTCTGAACCTCAATAAACAAATTATGAGGAATGTGTGAAATGAAATACAACTGTATTTAACTTGAGTTATAATATTGAATGAAAAGCTTGTTTGTTTTTGTATTACAAGATATAAAAGATAGATTAGAAGTGGTGTTTCTCACACAGCATTAATTTTAACCCTCATTGGAGAAACTGAGAACATTAAAAAAGCATAAATCAACATCTGTACTTAATTCATGTTTATAACACACTTTAAGCCAATATTTTATCTAGTTTCCATGTTTAAACCATAATTATCATGTTTAATGGTATTTTAAACTTTTCAACACCAGCTACTTTATTGATATGATCACTTTCTTTTGGTTCTTTCCATCACACAGGTGATTTTGGACTATGTGCAAAAATATCCAAAGAACGAAACAAAAGGACATCTCTAGTTGTGACTTCAAATTGGATGGCTCCTGAAATGGTAAGAGGAAAAGAGTATGGGCCTAAAGGTGACGGATGGTCACTTGGTATCACAGCAATTGAAATGTTAAATGGTAGCCCTCCTTACTGCGATGAAAATCCTGATGTGGTAAGTGCTGGCAATCAGTACTTAGAACCAAAGAGTAAAAGTAGATTGAATTTGAGTTTTTCCTCATTTGAATGTCTCCTATTTTTCTTTTACGTAAGTTGTTTAACTTTTAAAAATTATAAACATTGAATTAGACAGATAATTAAAGACTTTGGTACAGCAATAATACAAAATTTTGATGCTTTCAGTGAATAAAATTATAGTCTTTTAATAATTTGAATGCATTAATGCTTTGCTTTAATATTTCGTGTTGTTAAAGTTAGGTTATTGATTTAGTCATCAAGTCACAGTCCTTTTTCAGGTAATAGATTTAATAGCAAGAAATGGGAAGCCAAACATGAAATATAAAGATAACCTGTCTTCAGTGTTTAAAGATTTCTTAGACAGGTGCTGAGAAGTTGATAAAGATAAGATACGGTGCTTCTGAACTCTTAAAGGTATGGTAGAAAGTACTGTTATTTTAATAGGTTATTTTGTTTTGTTTTGAATCTATTATCATGCAGTGTTCATCTCAGACTCTGAGAGATTCATCTTAATATGGCACAATCTGATAGTTTCATGTTTGTTTATTTCATAATATCCATTACTCTGTACAGTATCAACTTTGATTAGTGAAAAATGAAGTAATTTTCACTTCCCTAACCAACATTTACTTAGATATTTTTACTTTATTAAAACATCTTGTTACATTTAATCCCATCCATTCACATTTACTTTAGTTGATTTCTTAGAGGTAAAAGTGTTTTAACTTGATTGTGGTGCCAAAGTTATAAAGGTGAAAATGCTAGATTTTGTTTTCAGATACTTCAAATTGAAAAAAAACAAATCTATGTTTTATTATATTTTGTGGCTTATCAAAGAAACAGTTCTCTGTTTATGTTTTTATGACAAAAGTTGCTTAATTTTTAGCATTTTCCCATGTCTTTATTCAGATATAAACTTTAGGTACATTATCACCTACTTAGTAAGAAAAAACTCTTACATAAATTGATGAAGGCATAATTTGTTTTTACAAGTTAGAGTCACTTAGGTGTTTGAGGTATTTCCATAAATTTTTAGAATTACAAATGTATTTGTTATTTTAACAGTTCATAGTTTGGTAATCTCACATATCTAATATTTATAAAATAAGCACGTTGCAAAGAATTGCATATCTAACATAAGAGAAATCACTTTTCAATTCTTGTTGCTGTGAATGGAATATACCATATGATGTCTTGAAAAGGAAATTGCACTGGAGCCTTAGCAATTGGTCTATCTCATATCATGTGATCAAGAGTGGTATGATTTTGTGATGTAAATCCTCACAGAGTAGAATAATTTATGTAAATCTGTTTAAATATCATTTTCACAGATATATGATCCTTTGATTGTTTTGAATACTTTGCTAGATACGTGGAGCGTGGTTGTTTATATCATGTTTGAGATGAGTGGCAGTCTTCCTTCTGTTCATCAAGCCAAGATGTTCCAATTTTTCTTTTTTCATTTACCAATTTACCTCTTTTGGTTTCACAGTATAGGAGTACTTGACAGTGTTTGGGATGTCATTTAAGTCTGTATTTCATCAAAGTTTGGAGAGTGTGAGCAATATTACGTAACGCAAACTCCCTGCTCTACTTATTGTTCTCTATGTTTTGTGGATCATGACATAAGAAGTAAACTCAATATATAGTGTTAATCACGTTCTCATCAACGTTTATATGTATGTTGTTTGTAAGTTGAATTATTCTTGCATATACTAGTATCCTATGTTAGCTGTATCGTTAAGACATAGAGTACAATAGCAAGTATTTCAGGCTCTAAGTTTGATCAGTATGTTCTTCTATGCAAAACCTTCATGATATGTTCTTGGTACAAGTACAGGGAATTTTGAAAAGTAACTACTTTCACATGTGTTCATTCAGTTCTGAAATTTTATAATGAGTAATGGCATTGAAGAATACAATGAAAGGAATGACAAAATATTCTCTTGTGCTAACACAGTAAAATCATCTGTTCAACAAAAGTCTTTATTCTACATTATACACAATTTGTTAAACAGTTGTCTTTTTTGTTTTTTTAATTTCTCACACAGCATCCATTCATGGATCTAGCAGAAGAGTGGAAACTTTACAACCCCTCATAGTGACAGCAAGGAAATGTGTAGAAGAAATGATTAATAGATCAGAACCAGGTATCCCAATATATTACTAATATGTAATGCTGACCTATCATTAAATAAAGAGAAATAAACAGGCTCGTTTAATTGGTTAAAACGGGAGATTATGAAATTAAAAAAAACAAGTAAAAACCTGGAAGAAATAAGGTTGGCTGAATATTTGAATATTATTAATATGAATTACTGTAATTACATTAAAAATAACCAAATTATTAGGACTCTGGAAGGGATTTTTAGGGATGATACAAAAAAACTAACATTTGATGATTTTGGAAAGGTTTAATAAACTGTACATTTTCCAGATATAGTTTTATTTGAATTCTTTAATGGTGGGCAGCTGTAAGAGATTATAATTTTTTTTCAATGGAGGCAACACAAATTGTCCAGATATGTACAGAAGGAGGAAGTTGTTCTCACTAGGCTACGCATTGGTCACAGTTTTTTAACTCATCATTTTCTTTTATCTGGAACTGATGCACCAATGTGTAGTTTGTGTAACACTCAAATCACTATCAGCCACGTTTTACTTTCTTGCCGTCGTTACAATTCTCAATGACGGCAATATTTTAAACATATTTTTTCCCAGGGTCAGTCTGAAACATTGGACAGAGTTATTGGTGATGGTGACTCTGTCCACCTTGATAACGTTTTTAATTTTGTTAATGGCCATTAATCTTTTTAATCTCATTTAAGGGTTTCATATTTATTTCACCTCTTTAATTGTGGCTCCTTTTTTACAGTTTTAATCTCTCTCATTCAATTTGACATTGGACAATGGCCAGAACATTAAATAACTCGACACCAGGACTGGAAAGGCCAACTTCAGGTGACTAACGCTACTGTTTGAACTACTCGTTAGTCGTCCTGGCGAGATGTTATTATACTTTTGCTGCATATTGTTTCACACTTTTACTACTTTACTTTTTAGTACTTGCCATATTGACTCATAACCCGGAACCAGGACTGGAAAGACTAACTTCAGGTGACTGACAGTGGTTTTTATTCTTACCTGTTAGTCTTCCTGGCGGGTTATGATCATTACCATTCTGCTACAGGTAGTTTTTTACATCTTTGTTGACTGGATGTCAACATTGGTTTTTGCGCCATTTTCTGTTTTAATTGCCGTTTTGCTTTTATCTTCAATTACTTTTACAAATTTTACTCCATTTACTTGACTTTTCTCGGGGCCTGGCATGGCCGAGCGCGTTAGGGCGTGCACTCGTAATCCGAGGGTCGCGGGTTCGCGCCCGCGTCGCGCTAAACATGCTCGCCCTCCCAGCCGTGGGGGTGTATAATGTGACGGTCAATCCCACTATTCGGTGGTAAAAGAGTAGCCCAAGAGTTGGCGGTGGGTGGTGATGACTAGCTGCCTTCCCTCTAGTCTTACACTGCTAAATTAGGGACGGCTAACACAGATAGCCCTCGAGAAGCTTTGTGCGAAATTCCAAAACAAACAAAGACTTTTCTCTTTTTACTGGACATTTGGCTAGTCATTGTTGCGATTTTGTAATGTGTCTTTTAAAACTTCTATTCTTTTACATTTTGATACTGGTTGCTATGACACATAAACCAGGACTGGAAAGACCAACTTCAGGTGACTGACGGTGGGTCTTGAACTTACCTGTTAGTCTTCCTGGTGGGTTATGATCATTACCTTTTTGCTGGAGTAAATACCTTACAACTTCTTATACTCTGCCTTCTATCTTACCGTTGTAGACTATGTGCCAACATTGGTTTTATACTTTTTTGTTCTACCTTCATTTCCATTTATGTCTTTTACTACATTTATTTTTTTTTCTTTTTTACCGGATGTCTGGCGCAGATAGCCTCGTTGCTTTGTGCCATAAAACACTAAATCAATCAATCAATCAACCAGATATGTATGTACTTATTTGTCTTGCTTGAGCAGTGAAAAGTGTTTTTGGTAGTCTGAGATGTTTAGGATTGTTCAGGAGAGTGCGTTTTTCTTATAGCAAAGCCACATTGGGCTATCCGTTGAGTTCACCATGGGTAATCGAACCCCCTCATTTTAGCGTTTTAAATCTCTAGACACATCACTGAACCAGCGAGGGATGATTGTAAAGGAAACGGATGTTATTCAAGCATCATTTTAGTTCGTACATGATAATAAGAAAAGTAAAATTAGGTTACACAAGTGTAAACTTTGGCATGGTAAGAGTCATCTTTTGCTAATTTTTTTTTCTTTAAAAGTGTGGTTGGTCTTTGAACGTTTTTCATGTAATTTATTAACGGATATGAACTGAGGACTTGATAAATATTTTAATCATATTTGTCCAATTTAAGTATTTTTTCTTTACTTTATAGATTAGTATTGTAAATGGGACAGTCTAGATGAATCAACAGGTTCCCATGTTGTCCATCAAGTATTTATATATATTAATATGAATCATGATGAAAGTCCATTTTGTTAATTCATGTGCATAGTGATGTCATTACTGTTATGCATACAAAGTATCAGTAAGAGTACCTTATTTATTTGATTCGTTGCTTTAATTATGGCATGAAGTTTATTTGAACCTTATGCCAATTTGATTTTATCTTCATTTTTGTGTAAAATTTCAAAAGAACTGTAGAGGTTTATTTGATACAGTTTATTCCATTTCTCTAATATTTTTCAAAATTATCAAGAAAATATCAATAAAATAAGATGGGAATTTTTCATAAATGACATTTAGTTAATATGTAGAGTATGATTTCGATTTAAAAAAAATGTTTTGTTGGTTAATTGTCATAACAGACAAACCCATATAATGGGATATCTGTAATGCTTTTAATTGGTTTATATAGATTAAGTGTAATTAAACAAAGAAGGTAAACACAGGAATAGACGCATAAATACATTAACTGTAATATTAAAACTATAAATATCTAATTATTTAACATACACATGATGCAAATTTATCCTCAAAGCAACATCTGACAGTTACAAAGAATTAACTGTAATTTTTAAAAGTTTATTGCAGGTCCTGAAGACTGTGGCATCTGAAATTGTATCCACTTTTTAGAAGGTCAACAAAAACTTGTGTAAGTCCCAAAACTGTTGCACTTGTTTATTAGCTAATAAGTGTCACTGTTATCAAAACACAACATGAACAACCCGTGGAAATACTTGAGACAATTGTGACTGCAATAATATTAAACAATGAATGGCATAATAAAAACCTTTAAACCCCTTTCTGTATGTCTGTTTTGTGACTAAATTATTACATCATAATAAGTACAAATTAAGGCAAGTTAAAAGGATAAAAGTTAGGTTTTATCTTGATAAAAGGCCAATTTCAGTACTAATATAGTGTAATTTCACCATGAAATATACTTTAAATATTTTATAAAATAGGTATTTTCTTAAATTTCTATGATATAGTTTTGTTTTTATATTTCTAAAATGTTAAAGTTTTGTAGTATTTTCTTCTTATCTAACAACTAGTAAATCATCTTTCTAGGTAGATAGCTTCATTGCCAATAGAATTTGAAATCTTCATTCCAGTATACTTAATGGTCTGCCTTCTTTGGCCAATATTGAGAATCGAGAGCAGAACTGGCCACTGTAACGATTACTAGAATATCGAACCTTAACAATTGTATTACAGTTAGAGGGATAAAAAGGACTGTACATACAATCAGGAGAAGTGAGTGATTGTGTAATAGAAATACTTAGAGCCAAACTCATTAGTTATTCAAATATCGAAACACAGTTGTACAGGGCATTTACTTTATTCTAAAAATTAATATTTAGGATACAATCAAAAGTAACAGTGGCATATTTTCTGTTTTGTTAAGAGTCCTTTAAAACCAAAAAGTATTTGCCTGAAAAGTATGTAACGTTTGATTTGAACTACTGGTTTTATACAAAATAACTTTATGAAAAATTATAATTGTAATTACAAATTATATTTGAACTCGACTTTTAATGCTGATTTTATATGTTAATGAAATATACATGGACCCAGCTAAGACACTTTTTTTAAAGAGCCACAGATTTTATTATCAGTATTTTATATTATAATTATTTTTGATCGTAATATCTATGTTACAGCTCGTGTCTTCATGTCCGGTCATGATCTACCAGACAGCAATACATTTCTACAATAGTTCGTCAGTTTAAAATACCAAAAGTTGTGTCGTAATTCTGTGATGTTGAAAACAAATCACGTCTACCATTTGGTTTTCATGATCCAATAAGTATACAAATACGACTGCTCATTAGCACAGTGTTTGGTAATTCAACTGATATGTTCTCTAATTTATTGACACAAGTCCTTATGTTATTAATAACCTGCTTGAGATATACAACGGCAGTATGGGAGTTGTGACTGCAAGCCTTATCTTGGTTGAACCAATAATACTCTGATGATCTCGTTTTTGGGCATAATTTTCTTTTGTTTATGTTATGTACAGTTGCATATTCAAGACTTTTAAAATAAAATACTGAGCTTTTTGTGCAATTTATTTTAAAATGATCAAGAAAAATATCACCTGCAAAGATGTAATAAATGTTATGAAAAAATTTATTTGTTTGTTTGTGTTTAAAATTTCATGCAAAGCTACACGTAATAGTTATCTGCGCTTGTGGTCCCTAAGTTAGCAGTGTAATACAAGTGGAAAGGTAGGTAGACATCACCATCCACCTCTAACTCTTGGGTTGTTATTTTAGCAACATTATACAGCCCCATACGTCTGAAATGGTGAAGTTGTTTAGTGTGATTCCCCAAATTCGAATCCCCGCCTCTTATATTTAGAGTGGAGCACCCTAAACACCTTGCCATGCCGGGTCCAACTGTGAGCAATAATCATATTTGATATAGAAAAATATCATTCTTTTGCAATTATGAGTAACGTTACTGATTGTTCAGCGATAATTGTAAATCGCTATTTGAAGAAGAACAAATGTTTATAGCATCATCTCAGATCATAACGATCTTATATTTGTTTTGAATTTAGCGCAAAACTACTCAAGGTTTATCTGCGCTAGCCGTCCCTAACTTTGCATTGTAAGACTTGAGGGAAGGCAGTTGTTCGTCACCACCCACCTCCAACTCGGGGGATACTATTTTGCCAAGGAAAAGTGAGATTGATCATCACCTTATAACGCCTTCACGGCTGTTAGGGCATGTTTGGTGAGTCGGGAATTAGAACCCGTGACCCACAGTTTACGAGTCGAGCGCTTTAGCCACCTGACCTGTTGTTTGTTAATACATTAAACTACACAGTAGGTGATTTGTTGTTTTAGTGCCGCGGGTAATGACGCCCGAATTTTAGAGGTAAACTTACTATTATTTCGCCTCCGCGTGGTAGAAGGCGGCCTAGATTTGAATTCTTCTAATGAGACGAAAAACTGAGTTCTAAATACGTTTTAGTTTTTTTTTTTTTTAGTGTCGCAGGCATGAAAAGAGAACAAATGTTATTAGTATACTTATGGCTCTGGTCAGGTAAGTGTTATTAATAAATAAAATAAGAAACTTCTATGGGAGGTTCCCTCGCCATGTACTGGAATCCACACCCAGGGAAAGTACAAACGGTTAAAGTTCAATAACCTATCTGTAATCAAATTTCGTTAAATTATACTGAACACACATCTTTATTAGTAGGAGGGCGTTCTTGAAAAATAAATTACTTATAAAACGTTGTAAGCCTAACGTTTATGTAAATATCAATTGAGAGAAGGAAAAGTTTCGATCAGGAAACGTAACGTTTTCCCTTTTCATGGTGATAATAAGTTTATCAAAAGTCTTCAGCAGTCTAAAAGGCATGGGCTCGAATCCCTGTCACTCAACATACTAGAACTTTCAGTCATAGGAGCGCTATAATGTTACAGTGAATCCTACTATTCGCTGGTAAAAGAGTAATCTAAGAGTTGGTGATGAGTAACGCTGGCTGACTGCCTTCCTTCTTGTCAAACCACTTCTAAATTAAGCACGGAGAGAGTAGATATCCCTCATTTAGCTTTACAGATCTATAATAAGTAAAGAAATTAAACATTTAAAAACAAGAGAACTGGTGCTCGTTCTGGGATATATTAAATGAACAGGCTGACCCACAAAACTTCTGGAAAAAATATTAATAGATAGACCCATAATTACATATCACACAAAATCTGTCCTACGACAAGAAAACCATCTACATAAACATCCAAAAAACTGAAGCAATTAAAGAACACTTACAAAACATGTTTAAAACGCACAATGACCCTAATATGTACAACTACCACCTAGATGACGTTTAAAACACATAATGACCTTCATGTGGCGACTATCACCTAACTTTTGTTCAATACACATATGATCCTGATATGGCAACTGTCACCTAAATTATGTAAATAATCATACAAAAGTGATTTTAAACAAATACAGAATCCTCATTTACGTAATGGTTAGTGTTTTACAGTGTCCTTTACTTAACTGTACTGACTTAAAAGAGTCATAAAACATTAGAAGGAAGAAGAAGTCTACGTAACACCTAACCCTCCCATGTACCAATCTCGATATGCACATTGTTAAAGACGAGCATTATACATACATATGTGAAATGGTTATAAGTAAATATCACAAAGTAACGTAATTTAAACTAGACGTTAATGACAATGTTATTTCCTCAAATAACTCCAGGGTTTCTTTTGTTCATAACAAGCTTAAACTGCTAACTCCAAAATATTAGACTGAGTATTTCAGATACCTTTGTTGGAACGACCACGTTATTATTTTACAAATTTTACTCAGATCAGCAATTTACTCGTTCACATTTACAATACGTAACATAATAATCATTAAAAAAACTTAACAAATAATTGAAAATATTTTAAAATACGTTATACACATTAAATTATTCTGAAGTCATAAATTTCATAAAATTTTAATCTGTAACAATTTTTTCATTCTAATTTCTTTAAGATTTTTTTGTAATTAATCAAAGGTATACAATGAGCTATCTGTGCTTTTCCCACCACAATGGTCAAAGCCCGGTTTCTTGGAGGGTAAGTCTGCAGACATACCGCTGTGCTGCAAGACATTTTTTTTTAGTTCCAAATCACCATTTTCTTTAACTCACATGTATTCTAATATACTCCACGATTCCAGTCTTTCAGTGATATTATATCCCATTTCCTCTTCACCTGTTTTAAAGTGGGGAATACGTTTGTTCGTGTTTTTCTGTATCTCACATCACTAACTGTACTTGATACTTTTGCCAAAATAATGATAAAATTACATAATTCAGTTAAACTAGCCTTATCATCCTTTATTGTGAATACAAGTACCAATAATCACACAATTCACATATTTTTATTAAATAGCTGAACACAGTTTAAAACCGTGTTTAAATGCTTTCTTAGAGCAAAGCCACATCGGGCTATTTGCTGATAGAGTTGTAAATCTGTAGACTTACCGCTGTACGAGCGGAAGGCAAACCATGTTTAAAAGTTTCACTTGCAATACAACTAAAATAAATATGTCGGTTGTTGCCAATCACTGTTGGACGGTCACGGACCAGTAGTTATCTTGTTGGACTGTGCCATAAGTGCATTATAGAAGTGACGATCAAATCCTCCAATACCATTGGAGTTGTCTGTGAGTGGTTCTAACCCCTGTCTTCTATACCACTTCATAATTAGGTACGGTTCAGTTTGCTTTGAATTTTGCGCAAAGCTACACGAGGGCTATCTGCACGAGCCGTCCCTAATTTAGCAGTGTAAGACGAGAGTGAAGGCAGCTAGACATCACCACCCACCGCCAACTCTTGGGCTACTCTTTTACCAAAGAATAGTAGGACTGGCCGTCACTTTTTAACGTCCCCACGGCTGAAAGGGCGAGCATATTTAGTTTGACGGGGATTCGAACCCACGACCCTCGGATTATGAGTCGAGTGCCTTAACCACCTGGCCAATTACACAAGTATGGATAGGACAGATAGCCCTAAAGTAGTTTTGCATGTAACAACTAGTCTTTGTATTGCAGTACTGACACAATTCATTTTAGTAACTCAAGTATGGAAGGTTGTGCAACATACATGAGCTTAAATCTCGACGTAGTTTCAGGTTGTACTCCTGTCTCGATAACTTAAAACAAAATTGTCATCAAACTGCTGTACAGGTTTCATTGTCTTGTTTTGTGACTTAATATTCTATAACAGATATATTAACTTGGTAATTGTTAGTTACATGTTCATTGCTACTGGTTAATCCAACAGGATTAACATTTTTAATTGTTCACTAATCAGTTCAAATGCTCTTCATTTTCAAGAGGGACAGACTGAGCCCCATGTCACTGGTCAAAATCACAGTGAGCAGGTGACCCCTGGGACAGTGGAGTGATAACCTGGTCACAGTGCTACTAACTAATTTTTATATATATATATATATATAGACGTCTTTTGAGTGATATTATATACTGTTTCAATTCTATAACTAACCTGTAGTACATGTATATATCATCTGGATTTTCAAGTACCTGCCAAGGCTGTTTTAGGATTGCTATCTCCCCCAAAATATTTCATCATTGTATACATTTAGCAGATAGATTAACCCAATAATTTTCCATTTCTTTGACTGCAACGTCTGACACTGTTATCACATTATGTGTTAAATAATATTCTAATATTGAAATTATGCAATTATAGTTCCACATAATCTCTGAGTATATCAAAACATTGGCCTGTTTCTTTCAAAACAGCTTCAACTGCAATACAAATAGGTGAACAGGTTAATTTGAAATATAGAATGCTGCAGATGAAAAATGCATTACTCAAAGATTGAAGATTTAATATACTTCAAAATGTAAGGATATTTCTACTGCCCAATGAACTTTTCTCCAAACTTTATAAATGCACTTAGAAATTATCTATCAAAGTGTTATAAGATTCTAATTCTTGACATCTATTCCACACGCTACTACTGATAATTTATGTCAATAATTAATATTTTCATTTCAACAATTTAAAAAGGTTGAACATTTTTTCAAACTAATAAATTTATAACATTTCAGTTCATACCAATTTCAAGGGATCCATATGAGAGAATTTTCTAAATTAACTCCAAATATTTTTACTTTTATTTTATGGTATTTTCTAATTTATTCTCTGTGCACGTTTCAAGCATCAAACCTTAAATTTGTTGATTAAGCTTTGTTTGGTTTGTTTTGAATTTTGCACAAAGCTACACAAAGGCAACCTGCTCTAACCTTCCCTAATTTTGCAGTGTAAAACTAGAGGGAAAGCAGTTAATAATCACCACCACCCAGTACCAATTCCTGGGCTACTCTTTTACCAATGAATAGTGAAATTGGTCCTCACGTTATAATGCCCCCAAGGCTGAAAGTGCAAGCAAGTTTGGTGTGACTTGAATTCGATTCCGTAACCCTCAGATTAAGTTGAAAGCCTTTATCACCTGGCTATGCAGGGCCTCATTAAGCTTCATTTATGTGTTGTTAAGCTCAAAGCTCTACATTGAGCTATGATTCAGAATACATTACAAATTACTTTACTATTTTTTGAAATTACATTAAATTCTAACATTAATATTTACATCATCAGCATGAAAAAGATAAAATAAACCTTTAATTAACAATAAAAAGACTCCTAGTAGCAAAGTGGTATGTCTGCATATTTATTCTTCTAAAATCTGGTATTTGATACCTGTGGTGGGAAGAGTGCAAATATCCCATTATGTAGATTTGTGCTTAACTACAAAAAAATTGAACACTTTGTTTCTTTCATCTTAATTATTTAACCTCATTGTAATTTCATGCTCTGTGTGCAAAAATATATTTGAAATCTGAGTATTTTTTCATTAACTAGTAAAACTTTGTATGAAGTGTGTGTTCTCTGATAAAGCCACATCAGGCTATCTCCTGTGTTCACCTATGGGAACTGAGCCCCTGATTTTACTACTGTATATCCATAGACTTACTGATGTCCCAGAATGGGACTTGTAAGATGTTAACATGTAAAGAAAAAACTAGAAATATTATATATCAGGTCTAAACAGTATTTCTGAAGCTATAACGTAAATCAATCAACCAATAGTATTTCATACTAGTAGTTATGGTGCCCTATGACTGGCTGTTCATTTAGGATTTTGGCAAGGTTAGCAGTGTGCTTCTCTGTCACAAAAGTGTCCTAACTTCTTCTAACTGCATCTTGGCAAGCAGTTTGATGTGCTTCTATATTTCAGGTTTGTTTGTTTTTTCTGGTTTCTTCTCACAGAATCTTGCCACATAAACTGAACAAGCCAATCTCTTTCTTTCAGTAACTTACATCCTGACATTTCATTTTCTTTCTCAAAGTTTCAAACTTTCTCCATGATAAGTCACTTTTCCATTTTGCATTGCAATTTTCAATGTTTTCCAACTATTTTTATACTTGCACTGAAGTAAGAAAATATTTGTGAAACTTGGAAAAATCGAGGCACAACAAAATTCTAACAAATTTAAATGCAATAAACTCTGTATAAAAGACTAGCAATTCCTTCTATTAGAGGACAATTTAATTCATTGTATATGTTTGGATTCTCTAGCGTAAGTGTCGCTTTTCTTCTGAATACATAACAACAATACTTAACTAGAAAGACCCATTTTTAAACTCTTTTCTGAATTTTAGCAATGACATATTTTATAGCATTTTTTTCATTTTGATGCAATATAAAACTTATTGATTTGAAAACAAAATCGGACTCATGCTTTAAATAAGCCTTTTACAACAGATCCAATTGCAATGAAACTTTGTTAGGAAATTCCCATAACGATGTTAAAAAATTGTGTGAAGTTTAATCCAAATCAGACTTAAATTGTGTGAGTTTTACAGAAAGATTGAGATTATCCCCTTTACATGTAGAAAGATAAAATGAATACCAGAAATAAATAGCCATAATAACTCCAAAACGTTGCTTTTATTTAATTAGAACTCAACATTTCACTTCACAGCTTCTTTAGGAGTGTTGTGTAAATTTCTTCTGTTGTTTCTATACACAAGTACTGACATCATACCATCTCGAGTTTTAATACTTGTTTCCAATACCCATGTTTCGAAAAGTGTCACTACATCTGGTGTCTCTTACTAAATGAGTAAAGCAGCTTGCCACTGTTTATCATGCCATTTGCCTCAAGTTTTTTTTTAAAAAAGAAGTATTTGGTGGTCATCACGTGTTGCAGAACAGGTTTAATTCATATTAAGATGCCCCACATAACCATCAGATTTGTTCAAAACCTTAGATGCCTAATAACATATTTATATACTGATAATTCATCTTCAGGTGCTTAAGTGTTCGCAAACTTCATCCTTCAAATCGAATGATTTGAAAGGTTTCGCAGTGTCTCTATAGTAGCTTTTATGAACTGATGTGTTCGACTTGCTTGTAAAATCTCAAGAAAGTTGAATGTGTTTCGAAAACGCCGCGGCACACAGGTTGAGAATCATTATTTTATACGTTGTTATACGGAAGATATGAAAGACTCGAGAAATAAAATATTACAAGCAGTTTTATAATGTAACGAATATTCTGATATCAAACAGTTACATATACTAATCCTGAAGATAGAAGCAAAGAAAAAACGTTGGTCTGAACAAAAATATTTTATTTTATTTTTTTTATCTGGATCGTTTTAATAAAACATTAAAATAGAAATTGCAAGAATTTTCTCTCCCCCGGAGAACAATAACCTGTTTTATATTGTAGGTACGTCATGTTGCTTAGAAACCAGGTAAAACAAAACGAGAAAGAAGGTAGAAGCGAAAAACGTATTGTAGAGATTATCGAATTTGTTCTTGAAAAAATGGATTTCTTTTCGTATACTATGAATATTAATCGTATAATTTCCATTTACCTACAGTGGGTTGAAAAGTCATTACCACTAGATAGCTCATATCAACTTTTTGTTTGTTATATTTCGATAGCGTTGGCCGTAATGTATGCAACATTAATTAGGCCTAGGGCTTCAAACCGTTTGACGGACGGCATTAAATTCTTAATATTTTTCTTCTCAGCTATGGTATTTATTATAACGGCTACACTTGTGTTTGAAATCATATTTTTAATGTGCATACGCAAAATAATACACGAAAGAAACAATTACTCTGCCCACCACGGGTATGAAAACCCTGTTTCTAGCGTTGTAAGTCCGCACACATACCGCTAAACCACTGGGGGACCCTGTCTAGGAACTACAAAAAGTAAAGAATCTGTTACATTGTGTAATACCAAGAGATGATTCATTGGTATATTTCAGATTATTAAAGTGTTATATTACTGAAAGCGATAATTACGCTGAACAACAAAGTTTTGCTTCTTGAAAACTGTTGGGTGTTCTTCATATATTTTTGGCTGCTGATCACAAAAATCACATCCAAATTTTCCCATCACGTACCGTTTCATTGAAATCTTCAGTTTTGTCATGTTTTTCTTATATTTGTGTCTAACAATTTTCGTTTCTGTAAGAGACCGATGAATAATGTTTTGTTCAGTCTGGAGATGTCCAGGCATGAAATCAGGCCAAGTTGGAAGCTGTTCTGTGAAAGTATGCAGCATGGGCATGCCTAGGCAAGCGGGAGTCAGCTTGACACTGTCTCAACAGGCTATAAGTGGCTTGCATACACAGACGCTGCTCATTGGGTTAATATAGATTTTATAGTGTGAACTTATTGTTTCAGAATACAACATTACCTCAGTAGCACTGTAACAAGTAAGTTAGATGTTATAAACGTTTTACAGGACGATTGGTGTCGGTCAATATGTCTCGTTAATGTCGTAACAGCCGCGACACATTCTGCTATATTTGTAGCGAGTATACGCTTGTTCATCAGAGACATTCAATGACTGCTCATGTGAAGAAAGCATATCATCTGTACTTCGACTGTAAAATTGATGATCAAGAACAGGAATGGGCGCATCACATTTGTTGTGTGACATGTGCTGTCTGTCCGAGAGCTTGACTCAGAGGCACTCGAAAGACAATACCGTTTGCTGTCCCGATGATATGGCGAGAACAGAAAAACCATGTGACGGACTGTTACTTATGTTTGAATAATGTGTCTGGTTTCTCTGCTAAAAACAAGAAGTCAATTGAATACCCTAATCTGCCTTCAGCAATGAGACCCGTGCCACATGACGACAGTCTTCCAATTCCGAAATCACCAGAGGAATGGACCTCAGACGAACAAGATAAAGAAACTGCAATGCAGGGAAGTAGCAGTGACATTGATACGGATTTTGAACCGTGCTCCTCAGGTGATTTACATCTCATAACACAGTCAGAATTAAATGATCTGGTCAGAGATTTGGGTCTGTCAAAAGCAAAAGCCGAATTACCGGGTTCGAAACTGCAGGAATGGTGTTTGCTATCACCAGGTACGAAAATTTCTGTTTTTCGAAGCCGTTAAGATGATACAACCAAATTCTTTGCACACATTGACAGTCTTTGTTTCTGTGTTGTTATAAAAGAATTGTTCTTTGCTTTGGGTTGTGACCATGACCCGTAAGAGTGACATCTCTTTATTGTTTCATCAATGTTAAGCTTTAAAGCTGTTCTTTTACACAATGACAATGTTCACCCTTCAATTCCTGTTGGCTATGCAGCACACATGAAAGAAACCTACGAGAGCATGGAAGTCGTTACTCTGTTACTAGGACTGCAGCTCGGCGATACAAAATACTGTTGTTTCATCTATGAATGGGACAATCGTGCTGAAGAGTCACGTTATTCTAGACAGAGGTGGCCACTCCGTAAAAATTTACTTCCAGGATAGAAAAATTTGGCGCATGAACCGCTTGTAGACTCGGCAAAGATTTTTTGCCTTCTCTTCACATAAAACTGGGACTTATGAAGAATTTTGTGAAAGCAATGAACAAATAACACGAATATTTTCGTTATTTTAGACAGATGTTTCCAAAATAATTGAGGCTAAGATCAAAGAGGGCATTTTTGTTGGACTTTAGATCAGTCATGTTATGAGTGACAAGCGGTTCAAAGTTCTGTTAGTTGGGCCAGAAAAAAATGCCTGCAAAGTTTTAACGTTGTTGACAAGTTTCTTTGCAATTACAGAGCCCCACATTACATTGAGCTGGTAGACAAACAATGAAGTGCAACATGTCACTCAAGATTCATTTCCTCCACTCACACTTGGACTTCTTCCCTGCAAATCTCGGTGCTCTGAGTAACAAACACGGGGGAAGGTTTCACCAGGACATTGCTACAATAGAAAAACAATATCAGGGCAACTGGAATCTGTCAATGCTTGCTGACTACTGTCGGACACTGCAACGTGATGCACCGAACATTGAATACAAACGAAAATCAGGACCAATACACTTTTAATTATATTGAACTTAATTGCGTATTAGGAACGTAAACGCATTTAAATACTACAGTAGACAAAAGTTTTCTTGCATCCTACGAGGTTTCCAATTCAATAGAAGAAGCTGGCAAGCCACATGATGTAGGTGAATATTTGATTTTGCCAGTAGTGTCTGTTGTATTTTCAACTGCAGTGAATCAAAGTGCACATGGAATTGCTTAGGTCATCCCTTTAAGCAACTCATCAGCATCAAAGCCTGTCGATGAGATGGCAAATGATGTTGAAAAACAACTAGTCTCACAATTACAAATTAGAAAGTTTGCTCTGCAAATTGACGAATCCTGTTTACAGGATAATGAAGCCCTACTGATGACACATATTAGTTTTTTGGTGATAATCAGTTCAGAAAGGAAGTGCTTTTTGCTCGAAAGCTTACAACAGATAAGAAATGTGATATGAAACAAATTTTGAAGATGTGAAGAATTGTTTAAAAAAACATCTCTTTTGAAAATATAATGGTTTGGGCACGTGATGGTGCTACTTCAATGGCTGGTAAATACAGAGGATTTATTGTTCACTGTGCCTGAAATTTTTTAACGTTATAACGTTAATGTTAATCCCACTTATCGTTAGTAATAGTGTAGCCAAAGAGTTGGTGGTGGGTGTGGTGTTAACTAGCTGTGTGTCCTTTAGTTTTACACTGCTAAATTAGAAATAACTTACACAGATAGCCCAAGTGTAGCTCTGCGTGAAATTCAAATTAATTTTTTTATTTGTTCCAAAAAAATGAATGATAACAGGTGTCTTATATCAATCTTTTATGTCTACTAACGATTTTAAATACTTCTTATTCACAACAAATGATGTTGGAAATTTTGTGAACTGTATGTAATTTTCTTCAACTTCTTGAAAAAAATTATAAATGAAAGTGTTTCACGTTAAACATAAAGAAAACACTTTTCCAATGTGCACTATCTTGTTTATTTTGTTGCTAAATGATAATGCATTACATATATGTGTATTTATTTTTGCTACAATTTTGCTGATCTTTGTTACATGTTCTTGTATATTACATGTAAAAAACTTGAAATGATAATCACTCAATATTACAGAACGGTAAATCTAAATTTAACCACTTTTCTTGTAACCTATTGATAGTTTTATATGACACATGTTTATCAAACTTTTAAATTTGATACTGAAACTTCTTAAACGTGCTGAATATCTTCTTATTTATTTAGAAGTACAGAAATAACATGCCTACACACAGAACTTATTCAATTTTCACAAGATCACCTGGACAGAATATCTTTCTGTTATTCCTGATACTGTCCACCTACTCGAACCAGTTTCTTCCTCTCACAACCATGTGAAATGTTTACCCCCTACACTTACAGGACTACCTATTCTTTTTCATTTTTAAGTTAATGTGTTTACCTCTTTCTTGGAAACTAAACTTTTAGCTTTGGTTTGAATTCACTAGGCCAAGATGTTCCTATACATATCATAATTCAATCTCATCTTTCGCCATTTTAACTCACTCTACAAACTCGAAGTTGTGCCTTTTTAAAATGTTTCTTCAATATTTTAATCTCTGATATTTTTTTAAGGATTATGATACTCTATATAACTCACAAACAAGATTTCGACCGCTCATTTCAACCATTATTCATGTTCTCAAACTTTCTGATACGTACATCAATCACATTGATTCCAACAAGCTGTCTAATACAGTTTCCTTTTATTTTGAACACGCTTTCAGTTCAGTGTGGCATAGGGACTAAATCTTTCAACTTCGGTATTTCTTACTTCCGCTTGCCTCCATTTTGTAGAACCTTTCAAACTAGTAGACGTACTGCAACATGAATTGTACGATCTCTCTCAATTCCTCTTTTCTATACTCCAGAACCTCAAGAAACAATATTATATTCTTTCTCTTCCAGATTGTATGTTAGTGACGTGATTACAGTAACTCTCAACCAAATGGAACTAAAAATTTATAGAGTTTTTACATGAAGTAAGTGATATTAGTTTCTATATCCTTTTGAGTGCCTAATTTCTTTGAAATATATTTGATATCAAGAGGACATGAGCGTATATGCGTATTGTTACGTATTTTTTATGTTTTAAGTTCTTCGTAGATTAAACGCAACAGAAAAACACAGATAACAGCTTGTATAATTTATTACACTAACCTATTAACAAATATAACAGATATAACATAAATTGTATAATAATAGTGACAGATATTAAGTTACGACATTCGAAATTAATTACAAAACAAAATAATATTAATTTCAAACTTCAGAATAAATCACAATACAAAACGGTACTGGCCTGTATCTAATGTAATGATCTAAAATTAAAGTATCAAATTCCAGTCTAGGGTGTGAATTTGGTCCCACGAAGAAATTCCGAAACAGTTCACAGTTCAATAAAATCGCCGTCTCTCAGCTCAAGCAGTAATTCAGATGTATCGTAGAGATTGACGAAATAAAATCACAACTTCCGTAGATCTAATTTCAATCACAAATCCAAGTTGAATATTCACAGCAAACACTTAATCTTTCTCAAATAACTAAAACTGATGCCTGAATCTCACTCTTATTCTTCGAAAAAAACTAATGACTGAATCTGTCTTCTTTTTTCGAATAAAAACTGATGAATCTCTCTCGCGTCACCGTCTTTTATACCGATAGGCCTATTTCTCGAACAATCTCGCAATTTCCATACAACTCTAGAGCAATCCGCGCGTGTCCGTTCTTGCACGAGACTACACGTCTAGACACGAAGTCACCAGCACTCATTTACAAACATATGATTGGTCTACTTAATTCAAGAAAGTTCTAAATGTTACCCTAAATAAATAACAAAATATTAGTTTAAACTTCGAAACAATAATATCAATATAGAAAAATGAATAAAACAAATGAAAATTCAAACACAACACGACATGTTGTCGTTTACAAAATATTTACACATATACATAACAGTATCAATATTTTGTTTATGAAATAATTGCGAAAATTTCATACATGTAATTAAGTCAATAGTAAAAAAATATTGTGGCATTACGGCCCGGCATGGCCAAGCGTGTTAAGGCGTGAGACTCGTAAGCTGAGTGTTGCGGGTTCGCATCCCCGTCGCGCCAAACATGCTCGCCCTTTCAACCGTGGGGGCGTTATAATTCCACAATCAATCCCACTATTCGTTGTGTGGTCACGACTATCTACCCAGATAGCCATCAAGTAGTTTTGTGTGAAATTAAAAAAACAAAACAAACAAACATCATGTGGCATTAAAATATTATATAAAATTATAAGCTCACTTTTGTGGACTATTCTCATTCAAAACAGGCTGATGATACGAATACAGTAATTTAGTTGTAAATTGCTTGAATTATTACTTCGGATAACATATATTATGTGTTTTATAAAGACTTTTAAATGCTTGCGTACGTATATTGACATTTCACAACGTTTCTGTCTATACGTAAATAAAACAGTTGTTATGGTTTGAATAGCTTTCTCTTTATTGCAAAATACATTTGAAAACTACAACAAACAGCATAAAAATATTTTATAAAATTCTGAAATAAAAAAGGTTTAAATAACATATTGAAAATAAAAATAAAAGGCTTGTGTATGCAAAAACATGACGTAATTGAAATAAACATACAGACGTTGGTAATCAAAACAATTTTGCGTTTTTGGAAAGCCGGATCTTAACAGAATCGTTCTAGTTACGATGATTACCTATATATCATTACATTTGATTAATATCATTCATCACAATTCTGAATATTAAGGCGAAGATAAAGCCGTATGTTTTCAATCGATAGACATGTAGAAATATTTCGTAAACAGTGAATATTAATTAACATTATTATAATTCTTATCTTAGGAAATATATTTGAGTGTTATAAGTCTTCGTTTACTGTAAAACTAGCTTTCATCAGTGATACTGCTATAAGTAAAGTATATTTACAGATGGTTCCTCAGATGGATAAGTCTTTTAGCGCTAAAAATCGATTGTCCATACCAATTATGAGCAGAACACAAATAGTCAATAGTGAAAGCTTGCGCTCAAGAACAATCAAACGAGTCAAGGGTGACGTAATAAGTTCTAGACATTAAAGGGTATAATTTTGTTATTTAATAGTTTATAGCATTATATATTCCTTATCAGGTTGTTTCACAGAACTTGTTTCTGTAATTGATAAATACCATGTTGATTCGAAATATTTGATAAATTAAACAGTTTAAGAAACCCATAGTCTTCTTTACTGAAAGTAACAACGGCATACCTTACTTTAAGAGAATACAAAAACGTTAACTACTGGCTTGTCTTATCTGTTATTTAGCAAACTTACTAATATATGCAGTTCAAGTTTTCTTAAGACCAGAAGTTTAAAAGTACATATTTTTAAATTGTGGATGTTTGTTTTGAATTTCTCGCAAAGCTACACGAGAGCTATCTGCGCCAGACGTCCCGAATTTAGTAGTGTAAGAATAGAGGGAATGCAGCTACTTATCACCACCTACCGCCAACTCCTGGGCTACTCTTTTACCAACGAATAGTGGGATTGACCGTAAAATTATAACGCCCCCACGGTAGAAAGGGCAAGCATATTTGGTACGACTGGGAGTCGAACGCCTTAACATGCTTGGCTATGCCGGGCCTAAATAGTGGATAAACAACGTTCATAATTTGATGAATGGCGAAATATAAATATAAAATTTTATGTTACAGATTAATATTGCATTGCTTAGGTCAGTGGTTTCCAAACTTGTTAAGCTCGTTACCCAATTTAACATGCCACATTAAGCACGTTACCCCTTTCACAAAATGTTTTCAACATTGATATATATGGCTAAATTAAACTAGAGATATATTGCACTTTATTTATTACAATTTATTTATATAATTTAGTTACACTGAATTACACTTTTAATTATTGTATTTGATCATTGTGCATTTCAAATGAATATTGCCAAAGATGTCAAGAACATCAGAGGGATGGATGGAGTTGCATACTTGAAGCTAGTTCAGGAATTCTTGGCTTTGTGGTTGAAAGTGCCAGCCTGGCATCGTTTGCAATATTCAAGCGATTCCTCTTTTTTGTTTTCATCCCCAGCACGGTTGAGAACCCCTTATCGCACAGATATATTGTTGAGAATGATACCAACAACTTCAAGGCTTTCTTGGACAGAGTTGGCGAGACAGCTAGTTGTGAAATTCAAAAGGAATCTGCATTTTGGTTTTGGAATTTGACTTTCAAGGCTTCATTTGCTCGCATTGTGATCCACTACTCCTTTGCAGGGAAATCATTATCATGAATGGCCTCATCATATACAGAAAAGGGATGAATGATCCACTGAAGACTGGCTATTTTTAGGTCACTCTCTGGAAAGTAGTGCTGCATGCTTGTTTCAAGCCCCTTCAAATGGTCGCTCATCTCTTTCTTGATGGTCTATAAAAGTGATCCAGTATCATAACTATTCTCCTCAACAAACTGGTCTAGGGTGGGAAACTAAGCGATCATTCCTTTCTCAAAGCGTCGAATCCAGAGTCTCAGTTTTCCCAGAAATGCAGTCACAGTGTGATGGGCATCAATGACAGTCGTGTTTTGGCCCTGGAGTTGCAGATTATCACTGTTCAGCTCCGCAAATATGTCAGCCAACTAACAAAGTCGAGCAAGCCACTCCTTATCAGTGAACTTGGTAGCAAAAGGAGATTCTTCTTGTTTCAGAAATTCCTGAAGAGCCGTTCAGACCTCAATGACTCGACATACAACCTTGCCTCGTGACAACCAGCAAACATCGGTGTGCTAGAGCAGAACTTGATACTGCTCTCCCATTTCCTTGCACAGCTCCCTGAATGTGCGCGAATTCACATCTCTGGACTTGATGAAATTGATGATTTTCAATACATCTTCAAACACTAATTTCAGATTACTAGGCAGACTTTTTGATCCAAGAGAGTATCGATGAATGATGCAATGATCTACAGAAATTTCTTAATTCACAGCTTGTATGAGGCCCCATAATCCACGATTACAACCCATCATCGACGGAGACCTAGATTAAAAAAGAAAAACTATTGTAGATTGCATCAGTTAGTCATTCTTACTTATCTTTTGCGATATAATTATATGGTTATTATTTAATTTAATTTATTTTGGTACTTTAGTATTTCAGTACGACAGGCACGATACTTTTTTGTGAATTATGTTTAAAATGCTAGCTACACTACAGCTACTTGTACAATAAAAAAACTATATGACTATATGCCATGTAATTCATTGTATTTATACTTATTTAGACTTTATATAAACATCTCTCCCTACCTGTTGAACGCTGTTCCAATCCAATCCATTCGTGGTAAAGAAACTGTTGATGATATTGAAGATATCTTCTCCCTTCGTGGTTGTCAGCAGATCTTCACATAATAGGAACTCTTCTTTGATTTTGTCCTGGTGGACGTAACAAACGAACCCAAGGAGAACAGCACAACTGGCTGTGTCACACGATTCATCAAATTGCAAGGAGAATTTGCTGTATGAGCTTTCCTTGATCTCTGTTCTAACTTGGGACAGAATATCTGATGCCATGTCATCGACTCGTCGTCGGATTGTGTTATTTGATAGAGAAATGACACTCAGTTTCTTCGCTTGATCCTCCCCACATACCTTGCTTACCATCTCGTTTGCACAAGGCATAATCAGATTCTCTGCAATGGTGTGGCATTTTTGTTGTTCGTCAACTTTATATGCAACAAAGTAAGAAGCTTCAACCGCAGCTTGAAGCTTTTGGGCTTGAATTTCAGATGAACCGAACTGGATTTTCTTCAGTGTTACAACTCGGCGCTGAAAATAAGCCTGATCCTCATTTTGAAGATTTGGGTGGCACTTCTGGAGGCGAGCTGAGAGTTTTAATGGCTTGAGGCTTTAATTTGTCAACACTTTGTGACATACTACACATTGTGGCCGATCCTCTCCACCAGAAGGTAAATTCACAAAGCCATAGCGAAGAAAGGCGTCAGGGTAGTTGCGCTTTTTAGACATTTTATTGTTTAATCTGCAGAAAAAGAAAAACTGCATAAAAAAGTGTGAACAATGTGAACTTATTATTTATTTTTTCATGGAATTCTAGATAGCATTAAAAGAGCTTATTCAGCATAGGAATGATGTAAGAGTAGGTAAATACTAACTATACTGCACAGGGCAGTACACATACATACCAAGTTTTTTCTACCTCGGCTGATGCTCACATAGAAACTGACAGTGTGAAATAGAGGCAACCTCAGGCAGTGAGTGGCGCGTACTGGACCCGTCGATGAGTCATCAGGGTTACTGAGTGACTTGTGTTCTGAAGCATACTTGTCAAAATACTCTTAGATTACCACACACTTAGATGCATATTTTTTCTTTTCTACAACTGTAAATTAGTTTTTGATGTTTATTGTTATTTGGTTTAACTTTATTACACACTTAAAATAGGTTTAATTTACAACTTTACATACTAAGACTGGGAACCACTGGCTTATCAAAAACAAATTTAATAAGTGGAACTTGTAAATGTAGGAAATTTTCACCAGTTTGAATTAGAACATAATAATTTTTTTTTTGTAATTTTAATTCGACCTCAGAATTTTGTTATTTAAGACTCTGGTGTACAAAAGTACTTAAAAACCAGTTTCATTGTTTAAATTCCCAAATATTAAACGTTAAGAGTTTATTTAAAATTATTCTTGTTATGTATTTATGAAATGAACGTGAAAAGAAATAAAGGTAATTGACACGTTCTGTTTGAATCTTTTCCCTAAACAAGTTTTTGACAAACCAATTTATGAAGCATAAAATGGAAAATTTATATAAAATGGCTAGCCATGAACACTACTGCTTTTCATTTTCTAAACCGCCATCTATTGGTTGCGTAATAATGAAATAGGCTTAGTAAAATTGCAACAACCTGTTAATGTTGGTTATTGTTATTATTGTAAGCATTTACTGAAAATAAAAGTTAACGGGCTTGCGGTTATATATATATATTACCAACATTTGAAAATATAGTTATCAACTTAAAAAAAAAAAAAGACGTCAATGCTTAGTGCTGGATTACG
This sequence comes from Carcinoscorpius rotundicauda, assembly GCA_011833715.1. NCBI lineage: Eukaryota > Metazoa > Arthropoda > Merostomata > Xiphosura > Limulidae > Carcinoscorpius > Carcinoscorpius rotundicauda. The sequence continues at coordinate 48,971,555 of CM022399.1, read as the reverse complement.
TATGTTGAACGGGTAAGATATTAAAATGTTTATCTAGTGTTTTATTTTAAAATAATTTATACTTATAGAAACCTTGTGTTTCCGGTATACTGTTTTCAATGCTTGTAGTTGTACGTTTTAATTTGTATTTTGTGGTAATTCAAATGAATATTATATGTGACTTGTAAGATTAATGTTATTAACAGTTGGACGTTATTTCTGACGTTTGAAGTTGAACTAAATTTGTTAAATTTCTGGTGCAACAAAAAATTGACACCGTAGCAAAGATGACGACAATGAAACGAATTTGCCACGTGATAAAACATTTTTACAGTTGTTGGTGTGTCTTAATCCAGACAAAATGATTAGATTATGTAGTGTACAAGAATGGAAGTACATTAATTTAATTTGGTGTTTAGTGATCAAAGTTTTAACTTTTCTGGTAGCATGAAAATACGAGTAAATGTTATTTACGACCGTTATTGACAGACTGAGTAAAGTCTGAAGTAGAAATTAAGAGCTCACCCAAACTGCTGACAATTTAATTTGACTTTAGTATATCACAATTTCTCAATTAGAATATTCATGGAAGCATATGGCTAGCCTACATTAATAGTATAATTTTTTTTAAAAGTCCTGGACCTGATACAGTAGTAGGCTAGATTCAAAGGTTATATATATATATATATATATTTGGTTCTTATTCTTATCTTATTGTTAACAGTTGGATTTTATCAAGTTTGATGTAAGTTTTTCTTGAGAAAAGATTTTGAACTTGCAAATGTTCAAAAAACAAAATAAACTTCTTCCAACCAAAGCATAAGTCCAAAATTACATATTGTGCTTCATTAAAAATTATATTGTTCCAACACATGTTTAAAGGAATTTAAGCTTCCAGCACATATGAATGACCTTTCTAGACAGAGTGTTTTACAAGATTTTATAACTTAAACCATAAATTTATCTGAATGCACATATAAATCAAGGTTTCCAGTGACTAACTTGTTACCTTTAATTTTTAACTTTGTAATTCACATTTGTCCACTCAAACAAACCATTTACAGAAAGAGGCTAACCAGACACCTGAATATTTTGAATACTGACATTATTTTTACTTTAAGTGATTTGTGATTCAAAGAAAAAATAGTCAAATTTTTAATCCTGTATTCATAATTAAAATTTTTCAAACCATGTATATGCAAAGTCTATGCATAATATTTTTCAACAATGTGAAGTTTTTGTTTTTTTCTGTTTGGTAAGGATGCTTAAATGATACACACTTTTGATAAGCCACATTATTATTTACTACTTTACAGTACTCTTAAATTCAAAATACTTGTAAATGGATATCAGTACTTGGTTAACTTAATCATATTTAAAAATCCAGTGATTACTGAAATGTTTAAATTTGTTAATTATGGTGAAGATGGTGAATGTAAAGCTTATTTTATTTTATATCAATACTAATATATTGCACAAGTTTTGGCTGCAGCAACCATATTAGTCTCTTAGTATGTAAAAACCCTGTTGAAGAATTAAAAAAAAATATTCTTGGTTTTAGATTTCCAGATTTTGTTTGAAAACAACCTATGGATGACAAGGAACCAACTGCAATTTCAAGGTTGTCCTTGTACTTTCACCCTTTTAAAAAGTAAAAATTTAAATCCACTTTCTATTTTTTAGGAAATTATTGATTTATCTATTGTAAAGTGGTTATCAACTACTGCACATAACAACTCATTCCTTAAGTCGGTAACCCTCCTGGAAAATAAAACTTTTATAAGTGGAACCTTGTCTGCCTTTTCTAAAACTTAAACTTGTTCCTTCTGGGCCAGAAAATGTAGCAAAAAGAAATCAGAAGCTTTTATTGCATCAGTCCTCTGAACAATTTGTTCTCTTTTTTTTTTTTCCCTCAAAATAAAATAAGTTGAGAGATTGTAAACTTATCATGAAAAATAACCCTTCCATTCCTGGATCATTCTGGTGGCCTTCCTCTGAACTGTTTGAAATAAGTCAGTATCCTTTCTTTGATAAAAACCAAAACTTTAATCAATATTTCAAATGAGACTTAACTACCGATTCATATAGAGAGATAATTATCTACTTTGACTTGCAATAAACATACCTGTAAATATATCCTAAAATTATATTAACTTCTGGGAAAAGAGTGCTGTTTTTTAATCAATATACCAGAATCCTTTTCTTCAGTCTTGCACCCTCCAATGGCTCAGCTGTAAATTTGTATACCTATAATGTTAAAAACTGGGTTTTGATACTGATAGCTTTTTGCTTAACAACAAACAAACAATTTCAGACATAATGCTTTTGAGTTAAAAGCTCATGAGAAAGTTATATTTCTGTGGGTAATAAAGCTATGAAATATGTTTAGGCAGAAGTTTTTTTGAAATATTCATATTAGCAGTTTATACAGACCTTGTAATCTTGTCCTTAGCACTGATAGGAATATGTACAAGAAAATTAGTTATGATAGAAGTATTATTTATTTTTACAAGTGCCTTAGTTCAGAGATAATCGTTATTTATTTTTACATGAGGTAGAAATATATTTATTTTTAATTTTTGGAAATTAAACTATATGAGGATTTTATTGAATTTAGTTGTATTATAAGCTAAGAGTTGTCTTTCTAGGTTTAAAAAATGACTTCCAGATACTGTATTATACATAAGAAAAGGTACATGAATAATGAACAAAAATAGTTCCAAAAGATACCTGTAAGAGAGAGATATCAAGAGTTATTTTCTCTTTATTCAAAACACTTTTGGTAATCACCACAGTATTTGGTATTAATGTTTTAACTTCTCCATCAGATTCAACATTTTTTATGAAATATTTTGTGAAACAGTTTATCAGAAGCTTTCTGCTTTCAAAAATTTAAACCTACAAAACAACAAGATTTTCATCATTTAAAGAAAAACAGAACCTTTTTGAAGATGCTGCTAAATGAGAAAAGTAAAACTCTTTCTAAAGTTGTTTTGGTTGCTATTTAAATGCCAAACTATAAAATAAATTTGCCAATGGAAACTAATATCTTGCTTAACAACAGCTCTTTAAATGTAAAATTCAAACTGTGGCAGTTTGCTGCAATCATAACTTTTTGACAGTTTTATCACTAATAATTGATTCATTGTTCCTTTTATTTCAGAGAAATCCGAATGTCTGGACTGAAGGTATGTTTTAAAAAAATTGTAATGTTCATTGTAAACTTTCTCATTGATGTACCTGTTTAATAAGTATCTGAATGAATTTATATTAACTTCACACACACCACATCATGGAAGTGAACCATTCTAGAAGTTTTGTAATTCCTGTACACAAGTAGTTATGACTAGGCAAAAGTATGGATTCATACCTTAAAAACTTGTTATATTTCATTCTTACACTGTAAGTTTATATTTCCATCATTACCATTTCAGTACTCAAACAGACAGTCATGAAGAATATTTGATACTGATAGCTTTACGCGTAACAACAAAGAAACAAGTTCAGACATAATGCTATTGAGTTAAAAGCTCATGAGAAAGTTATATTTCTGTGGGTAATCAAAACACCCAACAAATTTGAAATGCCTGAGCAAAGTGGTGTCTAATTTTACTGTACTCCAATGAAATGAACTTGTTTTTAATAATTTAATATTTTTAAAATCGGGTATCTTTTTAATACTTTTCTTGCTATTTCTAGCATGCCAATAACCTTTCCATGGTAAAGGGATGAAAGTGAATATTCTAAAATAGTCTTAAGTAGACTTATACAAAGGAAACAAGAACCTTGTTATTCATAAATTCAGAATTTGTGTTGAAACATCAAACACCTCTTTACACATATATGAAGAACTTAAATACAGAGGTGTTTTTTTTTTACAACACTATATGTGTAAGTCAAAGAAGACACAAATTATTTACAAATTTTCTCATGCCAGATGCATCATCTGAATATCATTTAATGCTATGGAGGAAAAACATTTTATGCATCAAAGTCATTCCAACACTTATGGATGAGAGTATAGAAGAATATATATATGACAATGACCGAAGAAGGTCGAAACGTTGTTCGCTCTTCTATTTAAAATATTTTCTCAACCCAAACGAACCGTTTTTGCATATAAAATTCTCAACAAGTGGGTTTCTCGACATCACTGAATATATAACAATAAGTAAAAAAAAAGCTTATAAAAGCATGATTTTGTTTGTTTCTTTATGGTCTATCAAACATTACATGTTACTCGACAAGTTTTAGTGACACTAACTTGCTAACATTTATTTTCAAATGAAAAGAGTTATATAATTTTTTAGTATTCTACAAATTCATCATGTATTTCATTAGGAAGAAGTGGTGGGTTAGTCCCAAAAGTGCTGTTTTTTCTCCATCATTTAACAGCTATTTGTTTGCCAAACTTTGTTGCATCTTATATGCAGTGTTTGGAAAACATTTGTTTGCTGCAATTTCTTAAACTTTCAACAGAATGGCAGGCATTATTTTACTCTCACTTTTACACAAGTACTGTACTGATCATGTGTACAGTATTTGTATTGTAAGTGTACAGTAGTGCATTTGTAAGTTTCTCCTTACACAGTTCTAAACAGTTATCAGCGTGATGCAACATATTATAACTATCTATTATATGTTGCGTATTAACGGTGAAGATTGTATATATTTCCACATTTTGTATGTTACTCAGTAATTTTCAATGGCTCTAAGATTAGTTGTTTGGACATTTAACAACAATCTTTTTTTTTTTTAATAAAGTAATGGGAATTTTACATTACCCATTAAAATCAGTTGCTTTCAAGTGAAAATATAAATTTAATTGATTTATAAGATACATAGTGACACCTTTTTATTAATGTAAGTAAATTAACCTTCTGCAATGTGGAAATATTGTAAAAGAAAGTTGTCTCAAACACTGAGTTCATGATTTTTGCAGAGAATTAGTCAATGTTGTATTTTGTGTCTTTGTAATAAGGGATTTGTAATTATGTATCTTAAAATCAATTAAATATTCCTTTATAAACTTTACATCTCCATACATTTTTATGCAGTTAATGTTTATGTAGTTAAACCTAAATTATTTCAATTTTTTAAAATTATTACATTTATTATGGAATTTGACAAATGTTTCAGTTTAAAATATCTTCATGTTGAGTCTGTGCTTGTTAATAGCTTATGTTTTTATGACTTTCCAACTTCCTAGGGGAAGAAATTGTTTGTGGTTTATAGCAGAAAATAACAAAATGTACAAGATATTTAAAGTAGTTTATTTTGAAAAATTAACAAGCTTGTATTTTTGAATTACTATTCACAAAAATTAAGGGACAATGAGATCCAGATATGTTTTCAAAAATTGTAAGAAAAAACCCAGAGAAACATTCAATATTAATGAAACTTTTTTCTTTCAAACATCCGAGAAAAAACAGCTTTTTAAAAATGAACAAATTTAAGAATATAAGCCTTTAGTAGCTGGTAGAACCTCCTGTTGTTTGACATCTCTCCACCTGTTTCCCATACAGCTGATGATATTTTAGATGATTTGCTTGAGCAGCACCTTCATTCCTACATAAGCAACAGCTCTTTTTTTTTTTAAACTGCATGAGTATCATAGGAGCTCAAAACAGGATGTCTGTTTCTAATTGCTCAACCTAATAAATCCCAAACATGCATTACTGGATTTATCTTCAGTGATTTAATTGAAAAAAAAACAAACAAACTTGCTTGATCCTGACAATATGAGGACAGGGAAACAATTATCAGGATCTCATTCATGGAATGTATTGTTATCAGGGATCCTCCACTTGTATGCCCCTGTACACAGTCTCCCACACCATACTGTGATTGAGCCACTACTAAAGGCATTATATTGAATAATGTTACAAGCCAAATAATGCTCTCCTTAAGGTTTCCAGACACATCAATCACTTGATGATACACTGAACCTGCTCTCATCTGTCAGTGGTACAGGAGTCCATTCCTAAAAGATCTAGATGACATGTTCCTGGGCAAACACCAGCTGGGCTGTTGGGTGTCATTGAGTTAGTACAGTGCTATAACTGGTATTCTTTATCTGATCTCAGCCTCATGGAGCCTGTTATTGATTATAGAGCATAATACATGCTCTTTAGTCACTTGCTGAAACTCACTCCTGAGATCTTTAGCACTGCTGATGCAGTTTCTGAGGGCTAATTTCTGCAGATATTGGCTGTGATCTTGGCCTGGCCTCCTGATATATTCTTTTGTGGGTTTTGTATCTGACAACAATCTACTGGACACAAATTGTGACACTCCCATAACCTGTGTTACCTCATTCTGGAGCAGCAACCCTGTAGCCAGAGCTGGCGCTCTGTGAACTTCAGTTTCAGTTAGTTGGTTCTGACACCTTTCACACTCTTTGCAAAAGTCACTATCAGCTAAAGATAAAAAAAAACATAAATCTAGCATTATCTCAGCAGTAAACATTTTACCAAATCAAGCAAATTTGCATTTTTTTTGTAGAATTTAGAGTTATTTCTAATAAAGACCTATTTCATAAGGAATCATTGGTGCGTAACCTAACAAGTCCTAGCCATGATTAGTGTAAACCCCTACAGTAAGCGTGATAAATTTGAAATAACTTATAACCAAACATATATGAAGTTAGAAAAATCATGTTATCTTTCGTGTGTTGTGTATTTCATTAAACAATACAGTTTTAAAGATCACTACAATAGTTGTGTATGCCAATAATACAAGAAATAAAAATACCTGATTATATTCATTTATTAGCATGAGCGTAGACGTTTAATCAGTTCAAGTAGAAGAGTGGGAAAAATATAGATGACTTACTTTACAAATTGATAGTTCTTTTTATATGCCCAGAACTTTTTTTTTAAGAGATTAAAGTGAAAAATACAGGAAGAACAAGAAACAGTTAATAATTAGCTGTGGTTATCTTTGGATGGATGAAAGATCAGACAGCAACCATAGCTTTAGAAAATGTTTGTTAAAACCGTAATCAGTTTAGGAGTTGTGTATTCAACGCGCACGTAAGCTCAAGAGTGTTCACAGGTTAAATTTGAGATTAGTATTTCATGAAATAGGTTTGTTTTTGTGCTAAAATAAACTTTCGATTTTTTTTACTTCGTTTTTCATGCATATAACCCAGCATACGAAATATATATATATATATATTAAATCATGGGACATTAATAGAATAAACTATCCATTTTACAATTCTTTAATGCTTTTACATTCTATTACAGAGGAAGAAATATATTTTGTTGAATAAATGACGTTGTGAGACGAGCGATCGCTATCATTGTCTGGGTGATGCCTAGAAGCGCGCGTTTTTCATCGTTGACGTGATTGAATAGTCTTTTCCTGCAACATCTAAATTTATTCACAAATACTCGAACATACCAACCATACCAGATAGACTCCTATATATTACAATCAGGTACTTTAATAAAAATTGGATGAAAAATGAATTACTATGCGAACTTGACAGGTACCTCATACATGATGAAGAAAGTCCTAAATATCTTTCCCCACTTAACATATATTTTAAATATAAAGATAAATAAATTAAAAACGTTAAAATATATATGTATATAAACTTTAAATATTAATATTTATAGTTTACTTATTTATGTATTTTAAAAATTAAAAAAAAAATTGCCACCAGCTAACTTGACATACTGTGAATAATATAAATAATTAAAACTGTATAAGAGCCATATACATGGACATTGCCCTGAGAAGGACCAAATACAAAAAGTCAAAGAAAATAAGTTCAGGGAGGAGGAAGAGGTCAAAGAGAACCTGACCCTCCGGGGCATAAAATACCCAAACACCATTGATTGATTTTCCTGCAATTTATTTATATAGTTAGCAGCTCGCTGTCCGCATTAGTATTATAGAGAGCATCCATGTATGAGGCTATAAGTCGTCGCCTGTAAGATGTGAAACAACTGTAAATATTCCGAACTGGAGGTTTAAATTCCGTTAGAAATTTTTACTTTACTCGTACATTTAATGAGCTATTTCTACCGAGGTAAAAAGTAAACGTTAGCAATACGATAAAGATCTTGTATTGACTAATGACGGTAACCTGTATTAAAATATATAAATTTATCATTCGAAGAACCCATGAATGTAAGTAAACAAAAATGTTATATCTCAAACACTACATGTGCTGTATTCATAACAAATGAGGTCTTTATCTCATTCCATAGGTTTTACTTGAGGGACCTGAAATCTCGGTTTTTGGAATGTTGTCCTGGTGCCTTTATAGATTAGTTTGGAATGTTTAAATGTTCTGGGTTTTATTTTGTGTCAGCAATATGTAACTTTTTCGTACATTATTTAGTTATATGAGCCTTGAAAACCCTGAATGAGATAGAGAAAGAAGTGTTTTTGTTATAATATGAATGTATTGGTTGGTGACGGTAATTTGTATTAAACATAATTGGTTTATCATACTATAAATTTGTCTTAAGATGGCCAGAAGTGCCGAATTTATCAAGGTACTTTCGTTGTTTGTTTTTATTCAATATTGTCTGGTACCCCATTAAATCGTTTTGGGACAACTAAGTCTTCCTATTTTAATTTTGGTCAATAACCTGTAACTGTAGCAAATGCTTATTCTACGTATTAAACACAGATGTCCTGAGACTCTTCATGTAAGGTATGAACTTACTCTATGCTTATTCTACGTATTAAACACAGATGTCCCGAGACTCTTCATGTAAGGCGTGAACTACTTTAATAGAAGTCAAAATTAATGTTGAATAAAAATATCGATTTAATATAATATACAGGTTAAACAAACAAATGACAAACTGCGAATTTTTTACTAAGAAACAAAGTATTAGCTTAAAAGTTGGGTATAATTGTTGTTATGTTTCCTGTTTCTTCTGTGGCACAAAGAAAATTGTCTTTTGATTAATATTTTCAAGCCAGTTCAGTTGCTGCCAGTTTTTTTTATGAGTATAAACTACTTCAGTTATTTACAAATATAAAGGGTTGTTTTTATAGGTAAAGTCATGAATGTTTTTCTTAATGTGAAAAGTAGATCGTAGTCAAGCATGTGTAATTCATAAAATTTAACGTAATGTATAGTAAATAATTATGTTTTAATCACTATAACTTGTAGTATATAAATCAACCTGAAAAAAGTTCCCCCAATTTTCTCTCTGAATATTCAGAATCATGCTTTAAGTTTCATGGAACGGTTAATTTCGTCTCGAGTTTTCGTGTTGTTTGTTCATTCGCAATAGAAGGTGACTGTTCGTGATTTTTCAGGCCTTGTCACGTGTCAAGGACTTTTGTGCTGTTTAGGTGCGCTGTCCTGTATACAATAGTCTGCTACAGAAATTCCACTTCTTTGTTAGGTGGTTGTACTCGGGCCAATCACGTCGTTCGGCGCAATCGCTAGTGTTCATAATTCGCTGGTTGTGTTGTGCATGCGTGTTATGCTCTTCTTACCCATCATCTTCATGGACTACAGTATGACAAAGGTAAGTCAATACTGGAATATTTTCTTTTCGAAAATATTAAATTATATAGATTTGTGTAATTATCTGTTTGGTAATCAACTGTTTACGAACTAAACATTAAATCTGTTGTTTTGTTAGCGTATATATGTGCTGTCATCACTGTGTTCCGTCCCGGGACGACATGCTGGTTGTTTGAGTTCAAACCTATTGTAAGTTTGTGGTACCGATCTGAAATTTGCTAACATGGCTTTTATGCTGGTAGAAATGTGCTGAATAAACGCCTGTCTAGTGCTAATTGTTTACTGTAACCCAGGAGAGCTTTTCTCAACTGATTCTTACAGGTTTAGACATTGTATATTCACCCTGTTTCTTGTCAAACACGAACTTGTAATAATAAACCATCCATTCGCAGAATTACTAAGTAAGAAAATCGCGTACCTGTTCGTTTTTGCATGATTCATGTGTACCTTTTTAACCACGTATTCTTCCTAATGGCTGTAGTTGAACGTGATTCTGGTTACTGTACTGATCATGTTTCAAGTATTGAAATGTTTGTGGTATTCATAATAATACCGTATAGAGTTTATATTAACTGTTATGATGAACTGAACTTGTTAGGGGAAGAAAGTAAGAGAGTTTTAATTATTCACAAAACTTCGAAATTGTATCTTTTTTTTATATATGCGTGTGGTTTATACAAAGGAAGTATATGCTGTAAATCTAGGCCTAAATGTTTAATTCCATCATATGCTAAGAGAAGCACAGATTTTGAAAAATAAGTCATAAAACATTCAGTGAAATATCATAATTTTATATTATACATTAAGAGAGAATCACCATATAACTAATGTGCATCTGAATCTTAATATTTATTGAAGTATTTACTAAGAATGGTGATTTAGAATTAAGGCTGGTTACTTGGAAGGTTACGATGTGTGTGTGTGTGTGTGTGTAGGCTTCGGATCGAGTTGGTGTTGAATTGTGACAAACTGTTAGACGATTTTTTGTTACTTAAGTTTCATAATATTTATCTTACAACCGTAAATATCGTTAGCAGCGAGGGTAAACCATGCATTCGAATCTATATAAGTAGAAATGTGAGAAAATCGTATCTGATGAACTATACTGGCAGATTGCTTGATTTTTAGTTTAGAGAGTACGTATCTTGCTCTGTTTGGATGTTAGTAAAAATTTTAGTCAGGCACATTTTGAATATTTGAAGTGAAGAAATGGCAGCATTAAAAGTAAATTTATTTTGTTGTTTTTTTAAAGCTGTCTTATCCTATATAGATTGTTATATGCCAAGTTTCAACAACGTTGTGTAACTATAAATGAAAGTGCAGTACAGATTTTCAATTTTAAGATTAGTTTCTTAAAACAACTATCTAGCAACATTAATGATAATACAGTACCTGTATTGTTTTATGTTTTAAGCCTTATTATGTACAGGTGTTTATATATATGTTTTAACAGTATTAAATAACTATGAAGGTACAGTATAGCTTTTCAGTTTTAAGTTTCATATTATAGGTACATGAAAATATAAAAGCATTTTCTGGCAGCATTAACGATTGTTTTATTTTCTGTTTTAGGCTTTATCCTACCTTTCATGATAGCAATAAGTATGTAGAGCAATGTGGCAAGTCTAGGGATGAGTCGTGTGTTTATGTAAGGGGTTCCCAGGGGGAAATTCTGTGGTCCCAACGGTGCCACACTAGTTTAAACTATGTTAAACGAAATTCATTACGTGATGAATTCATTTTATACTTTTATTATAACAATCAAAACTAGAAGTTTGAAAGAAAGGAAATTACAATATACATATAATTGAAGAACAACAGAGGACTTATTGGCACATTGTAGCCGTTCTATCCGCTATTATAATCTCTATAAAATAAAACACTAAGCATATTTTGTGCAATATGTTAACTGTCGTGTGAAGTTAATCAATATTTGTATTATGATAAATCCTGATGACAGATGACGTTTAAATCATCGGTCCTCAATTTATTTACATGAATTTCACAGCTATTTACTTCATATTGATAGGAGAAAACCGTTACTCTTTAGTAATGTCAAAACGAACGAATGCGATCGCGTTAAAAACAAGTATTTGATGAAGATAGTCGGTTGTAATTGTTTCAGATTCTAATATTTTGAACTCTTTATGTGAATATCTCCACATTGTTTTGTCAGACTTAAATGTTTTATATCTTTTTCGTTAATTCCCAACTTTTATTTTTTAAAGTTACATTTAAGGTGTCGGTTATCACTGGCACAAAATACCCATTTTTTGTGCCTAAAAGAGAAACTCAGTGTAACTACATAAATAAAACGTACTTATCAAAAACTTATCTCTTGATAAAAAGTGTCAAGATGGTCGATCTTTTAAATGTGATAGTAAAGCACTTTCAAACATTTGGAACATGCACAGTTGTGGATAAGATAATGCTTCATGTATCAAATCTGTAAGTGCAGGCTACAGTAGGGTGAGAAATATACACGTGTAGTATTAGCTTTTAGTAATTAAAATATTAAAAATCGGGAAGTTTCTGATAACTTACTGGTTTAAAATACCAATTGATTAAGATGCACAACATCAGCAAGTTTTACTATTAAGATTGTACGAAAATATTTCTATTGTAAAACTGTTCACAATATAAACACCCCTGGGATCCCTATCTCTCAATGTTCGGGTGTGAAATGTTATCTTGTTTTAGCACTTGTGTATCATTTTCTAGATTTCTTTGCTTTTCATTTTATTTCAGCTATCACGTTGTAATTGTTTGGCAGTATTTGGTCTTAGAGGCACGTATTATATTCAGAATTTTCAGCTGCGATACTGAAAAAGTTAAGTAATAACGGCAACTTAAATAACCAAGCAATGAAACTATCGAACTAAAGATGGAAGTAGTAGGTTGACCACCACCAGTCAGTCGAGCGTATTAGAAATGGTTTATGTGAATTCTGCCTTATATTGCCAGCATGGAATACTGTTACGAAGTTTCTTGAACACCCAGTACAAAGAAAGTGATAAACTATGTAATAGATATTAGTGTTAAGAAGGCTGTCTTCCACATAAAGGCACCTGCGTTGAGCTCTTTAAATTTTATTGATTTTGTGTTGCCTGCAGATAGCTCATGATCCCAAAACAAGCTGTTTTTAATATTCATGTGTTTATTTTAAACTGAGATCAGTCGGTCCTGTAGTAAGTTAACCATTAGCGCTTAAAGATTTTAAATCTGTATATAAATGACATTTTTTAAAATTAAAATATTTTGTCAGGTTCTACTTTATCTACTATTACGTATGTTGATATTTCATTTTTGGAAAGATTTTAGATAAATAAAATGTTACCTTCATGAAGCATGGGGGCATTGTACATCAATAGATTTGTCGAACCACAAGTCACTGTGTTAGAGAATATTGTGTTTTTTATAGTGCTCACTTGGGACTTCCGTGATGATTTTTGGTTCTTTAAAGTTCAATTAACAAACCTTTCATTTTTACACTTAAGTATTTCTTTGTATAGAAGATAACAATTTTTTAAACCTGTTATCTGGAATATTTCAAGTATAGAAATGTGGAAAGTTTCACATTAATTGTGGTGTAAAATTTTCCGACGCCTTAGTATAAAACAAATGTTGTATGTAAGCGAAAGATAGAAGAGTATATGAAATCCCGCTGTGTTGATAAATACGTATGTGGTCTTCGGTGTCTTTTCCTTTCCACCGGCCCTGTAGAGTTCTTGTCTCTGTCTGTTACCGTTATGGGTGAGGTTCAGTGGTGGAGTATAAGATTTCGTTATGGGTTTAATCTGTACAATACCACAAAATGTTCTCCGCACATTAACCGTAGGGTATGTTATACGATTGACACCGAGTACTTTAGCGTGAGTTATTGAGTGCTATTTTAGTTACAAACTAGGACCGGCGTCAGAGAATTTTAATATTACTGCTATGAATACAAAGTACAAGTTATTACCTGTCAACCTCATATTTTTTGTGTCAGATTTTTACTATTTTATTGTGTGTTTACTTTCATTTTTAAATCCATACATTTGTTGCTATCTTTTTTTTTTTTTTTGTGGTTATCTCAGTGACAGAATACAGTTATTGTACTTTTGCTGTGTATCTTTTTAAATACCTTTGATTATGTTTTCATATTTTTTTATTTTTACGCTATTATAGACTTCAATGACTTAACTGGCCACAATAAACTGTTTAATTTTTTTGTCTACTAAATGTAATCTCTCTTTCAGTAATATTGTTATTGTTGTTAAGGGCGTCATTGAAATATTGGTGCATTGTTAGGAAAAAATGATTTAAAAAAAATCCGCGTACTGTTTTAACGTTTCCAACATTCTACAAAAAATGTGTGTGTGTGTGTGTGTGTATATATATGTGTGTGTGTGTGTGTGTGTGTATTCAGAATTTCATTTATCTGCACATCTCGGTTTTTGAAAATGTGTGAATTACAACAAGTTATTGTTTTAAGCAGTATAAATTTGCATTTCTAACATCCTTTTTATCGTGACGGAAAGTATATTCTTTGTGTACCACTGCTGTAAAAGCGTCGCTCTTCAATTCGGTATCAATGAATGCATTATAAAAGTGAGAGTCAAATTTCACTATTCAGTTAAGGTTGTTACGTGCTATAATTTATCTCAAACGTGTCCCCGATTTATGTTACGTCTGACGTTTTCAAGTAGTTGAAAATTTGAAGTTAAAGTCAATTAAATATCTATGTATTAAATGTATTTGCCAACACTATTAATACACAGAATTTCCTTTCTTAGCACAAATACATTTTAATATGCAAAATAAAAAAATAACGGTTGTTATGAGTAATGGTTTATATACAAAAAAAAAAAATAAATCACTCGCAATATTCAGTTTTCTACATGGGCTTGGACTGAATATTGTATGGATGATCCAGGTCCACGACGAGCAAATTAATTCTGAGTTGATATTGTTACACTTCCCTTAAGCAAGTTAGCTGTCTATATGCAAAAGCGGCTCATTTGGGTTGAGAAAATATTTTACGTAGAAGAGTGAACAAGTTACACAACCCCTTCCAAACATGTGGTCAGATTCCTGTCAGTTACCTCTTTCTTTCTTTGTGAACCTGACGATGACCAAAGAAGGTCGAAACGTTGTTCGTTCTTCTACGTAAAATATTTTCTCAACCCAAACGAGCCGTTTTTGCAAATATATTTCTCTACAAGTGGGATTTCTCGACATCACTGATTAAGTTAGCTGTTAGCAACACAAAAACAGTTTTCTGGTTCATCGGGTCTTTTGAATGATGGCGAATTTAACTTGAAATTAACAATAATAAAAGCAAGTATTTGAACTTAAATGAATATTATTGATGTTAATAATTTTCACCATAAAAAATCTGTTTTGTGAATGATCTAAGTTGATAATTATAATTTACTTATTAATGTAGTTCACACCATAACGTTCTTAGTCGGGCAAGTTGATTTAAATTGCACTACGCCTACGTCGTGCTCCAGGCCTGATGAGCCTTGATATTGGGTGAAAGTCTTTATTGGCACTCGAAATTGTAGGTTTAATGTGCTGCTTTTATTTTCACTTCTAAGTTCTAAGGATGTTTGATTGAGAACAAAACGTACACGAACACATTACCAGCATTGTATGTGGGAAGGTAATGATCCATACGAAAAATAATTACCTGCCACCATGAAAGATAGTTAACGTTTTGAATACTAAGATGATGAAAAAGTGCATGTTATGCACATAAAACCTGGAGGAACACATCACCCAAATGCAGTGGGGGGGGACGAAAAGTTAGTACGCCTAATCTCGTCAATTTAGATAATGTTTAATTTGCATCATCAAAAATGGTTGATCCTTTGTCAGTTTGCGTGCCGGGCTTATCTAATGTTCACATATCGTCGTTCCATTTACTGAAGCAACGAAAAGTAATTAGTATAGTGAAATTTGCTTGAATTGACGGCAACTGCCCTTTATAGAAACGTGTGTAGAGGACAACGTTTCGAAAGTCTTTCGTCTAATACACTGGAGGATAAGCACTTGTTTCAACAGATTACTTACTGGTATTATTTAAGAAATCCGTCCTTAAAAAGTTTGGAGATGTAATTTTGGTGGACAAGAAATACACAAAAGATCAGTTGTTATATTCTTACCAACTGTGGAAGATGGTACTAAAATCTCTAGCTATATATCGGTAATATAAAAGCTGCCTTTTAGTTTTAATTTAAAATGATGTTGTGTAAATCACGCAATAAAAAAACTTTGTCTTGGTAGGATGGGGTTTATTGTGTTTATTTGAAGTCATTTTATCATGAAATTTCTTCTATCGATAAACGAGTTTAGATTTTAAAAAAATAAAAGCCGCATACCTGGGCTGTGAATTGCATCTGCTATAGCCAGCTTGGAAAGCACGTGTACACGTGTATTAGTTGAGTAAAATTGATTTTAATATTTCGCTAAATATAGTTATCCTATCTTTATATCTTCAGCCTTTTTTTATGGTTATTACTGTCAAACACAAATACACCATACAGAATTTTGACTTAAAAACATTTTTTTTCGATTTAGTGCTTTTGAAACATCCATATTTCATAAAGTCATAGTTCTTTCATACATTATTTTCTGAAGACGTGTGGAGCTCGACTTTTTTCGTTTTGATATGTTTAAAAACAACAACACATTTACACATGGATGTGTTAACACATCTATAGTGATGAGACCAGTTACTGTCACTTCATAAAATTTACACTTGCTGCTAATAGTCTTCGTACACGTATCAAAAACACATCCAAGAGGATATGTGCTGACCTTTGATGGAAAAGAAGCCCAAGTTCTGTACCTCGTTAATAAAGCTTCTTTATCATGTATCTACTTGATACTATGAAATAGTTTCAATACTGAAAAACAATAAACGTTTACACTGTCTGCTTGCGGAAAAAAAGTTAAATGCCTGAAATAAAAGGTATGGCTGTTGAAATAGAATTGGCTCTCCTGTTGTATTTTCATAATTTGTTGTTTATCTGTGATAACTTAAATTTGCAGTATCTTGCTCAACGACAATGACGTATGACACTCGTGATACAACGCCAACTAGCGTAGAACTAAGGGTTGAAAAACCCGATTTGATTTACATGGCTGTTTGTTGCAAGAGCTGCCGTAGAAAATCCCACATAATTAACCTGTACTACATCTACGGAATTGTTTATCTGTTGCCTGAATGAACAAGGGTTACTAAACGTATTACGCAAGAGGGAAGACTAACATATTTCCACTCATTTATGAGTTACATCGAGAGGTATGGGCGAGAATGATTGTTCTGAACACACCCAACTTGGATTATTAAAGTGCTGTGTGTGTAATGTTGATTAGCACATTTGTTATTTTTTTTAACGGTCTCTCTGATTTGCTTTTATTTCTTCGCACCACAGTGGGATCCATACAGACCCTGCTGCCGCTTCCTTTCTATAATTATGCAATTTTTAACTCTCCACTGGTGGTACGCGAAC
Organism: Carcinoscorpius rotundicauda; assembly: GCA_011833715.1. Lineage (NCBI taxonomy): Eukaryota > Metazoa > Arthropoda > Merostomata > Xiphosura > Limulidae > Carcinoscorpius > Carcinoscorpius rotundicauda. The sequence continues at coordinate 48,954,566 of CM022399.1, read as the reverse complement.
GATGGTAAATTGAAAATCGCAGCACTCGCAGGTAATTGGTATTTTCAACCCGAACGGTGCTTTATGTGACGCGTAGACTAAACAGTCAGGTCAGAAACCTTTAGTTCAAGCATAACTATTCTTGCTTTAGAACTTTGACCAAAGGAAGGGAAAACCTATCAGTAACATCCGCCGCCTACACAATTGCTTTCAACCAAATAGCGAGAATGACTATCACCATTAAAATACGGATCTTGTTCAGCGACATAATGCGGATCGTACTTTGGACCTTTTGATCCGCATCTTTAGGTAGCAGATTTATTCAACATTAAAAATTAGATATCAATAACTTTGTGCTAGTTTCTCTTTGTTTTAAATACTTAAACAGTTATGTCTGTGTTACACAGAAAAGTGTATAGTTTCTTCAAAACAAATACGCTTGTATTAGCACGTAGTTTTCAGTTTTAAGTGTACTACTTTCACGAGTTCATATTAAAATGTGTAATATATAACTAATATTCAAATACATTTAGTTTCTGAGAAACTGAAATGTACATAAATTGCTCTTTGTATTTGTTTTAAATTTGCCGAAACAAATATTGTGCACGTCATGAAAGAATGTGATGAGTCTTATCTGCTGTCATATTTACTCCAGTACATTTCATGTATTAAAATAATGGCATACTACTTGGAGATTTTATTCCTAGAAAAATACGAAGAAAACTGTCAGTAGTGCTTTTATGTGTGTAGCAAACGCCGATTTTCTCGTCCCTTTTCAAACTATATTTATTTTATGTTACTTGGATTGAAAGCGGTAATGAATTTTGTTTGAAGAAAGACTGCTGTAAGTGTCAAATTTGTACGCATACCATGTGACACTCTCTTAAATTGAATGTTGTTTTATTCGCATATATTAGAATTGAGGATTTGTTCGTGGTTGCGGTCAGTACATTCTCGCTATTTTAAACTAATTGCAATATAACTTTTTCTTTTCTGGAGGAACCTATATATTAAGTGCAGTATTTATCTTTTGCGTGGTTCGTATAGGTCGTCAAAATGTTTGTTAGAATCTTTATTATGCTGAAGAGTTCTCAGCATAATGCATGACAATCAGCATGTCTGATCACCTTGTCCTTGGTCATCCTCTTTAAAAGTCTTGATCCTCTTGTTGCATTTCACTTGGAGTGATTTGAAAATACAGATGGTGCTTGAAGTTGACATGTGTGGAGGGTTACGTTACAAACTTTTTGATTTCAGGTTACTGTATTTATTACACTGGTTTAAAAACAATTTTGTCTGAGGCAAGAATGTGAATAGGTGTTTTTTACTAATTTGGGTGTGCTGAATTTAAATTTATAAACAGTTTTGCTCTATCACCTCTAGTTTTCTGGCTTTTAAATAGTCTCATTTTAGTATATACAGAGTATATACGTGCTTATTTCAACAGTTGCAGCAGCTTATTACAGATAAAACAGGATAGATAAAGAACATTGACGGAGTAAATATACTTGGATGACACAATGTACACAATTCATAGTACCGCAGACAGTTAGATGTGTGTTTTCTTAAATGGTCTGGTGTATTTTGCCTCCGGGATGTCAGGCAAGAGCATCCAGAAGAAGTCTCCCATCATGCTGGGGTTCCACTTGCCTTGGTAGTTGCTCTCCATCTTCGTAATGTCTTGGTGGAATCTTCCTCCGTGCTCATCACTCACTGCTCTAAGGTTTGGAGGGAAGAAGTTGAGGTGGGAATGGAGAAAATGAATTTTGAGTGACATTCGGTATCCCATATCCTCATAAGTCTTTAGCAACTTCTCAATACAGGCTTGGTAATTTGGTACGCGTGTGTTACCAAGGAAGCCACTACAGACTGACTTAAATGCTTCCCATGCTTTCAGTTCCTTTAAGGTCAGACGCTCCTCAAAATCAGTATCCTTCAGCACTTCTCGGATTTGAGGTCAGACAAAGATGCCCTCTTTGAGCTTAGCAGCACTGAGACCTGGGAACACAGTAGACAAGTGTTGGAAGGCAGCACCATTTTTGTCCATGGCCTTCACGAAATTCTTCATCAAACCAAGCTTGATGTGAAGAGGAGGAAGAAGCACCTTCTTCATGTCTACCAGAAGATTCTCCTTGACGCTGTGTTCGCCAGGAACGAAAGTGCTTCTAGACCCCCAGTCTTTTTGCTTGTAATGCTGGGATACAGCTCGACTATCCCAGAGACAGAGAAAGCAACAGTACTTTGTGAAGCCCGCTTGCATACCCGTAAGAAGACCAATGACCTTGAGGTCCCCACACGGACTCCACTGGTACTGGTTGTACTTAGCAGCTTCTAAAAGAAGCTCCATATTGTCATAGGAGTCCTTTAGATGGACAGAGTGTGCAATGGGAATGCAGGGATATTTATTCCCGTTGTGCAGAAGCACAGCCTCGAGACTTCGCTTGGAAGAGTCTATGAAAAGACGCCAGTGTGAAGGATTATGTGGCAAACCAAGGAAAGTGAACAAGCCAGGTACATTTGTGCAGTAGCACAACTTGTTTTCCATGTCGAAAAATGAAGCAAGATCTTTGTTCCGATTCTTAAAACTGATGATCCTTACATCTTCCTGGACTAGGTTCCACTGTTTAAGCCGTGAAGCCAAGAGCTTTGACTGCTGTTTTGACAGATATAAATCACGAGCAAGGTCATTCAGGTCTTCTCGCGTGATCCAGTGTGGCTCGTTGCCTCTTGTTCCTGAATAAGAAGAGTCAATATCTTCGGAAGAGATTGACTTGGCAGAATCTTCCCTTGGAGGCATTTCTTCATCTGATTTATTTGCATTTATTCCATAATAACTAAAAAAGAAGACACAAGTCTCACAATATTAGAAATTAACCCTGAATGCATATACGCCTTTATGTACAGTATGCATATCTAAAAAACTAGAGGTGATGAGTAAAAACGGATTTCAAATCTGAATTCAGCACCCCCAAATTAGGTTAAAACAGCTATTTTTGTGCTTGACTCAATTTCTTTGTAAACCAGTGCTATTAGAAAAGCGAGTACAGTGTTCCCTCGCCACTTCGCGGACCCTCTTTCGCGGCTTCACCACTTCGCGGGCTCGACCGACCCCCACATATATAAATATATATATATATATACACACATACATGTATATATAAAATAAACATTAAATCTAAAATACAGCAATAAATACCATTAAAATATTAAAAATAAATATATTTAATAGTGTAAAAAAAAACAGTTATATTTTTGCTTGTAATGCTGGGATACAACTCGACTATCCCAGAGACAGAGAAAGCAACAGTACTTTGTGAAGCCCGCTTGCATACCCGTAAGAAGACCAATGACCTTGAGGTCCCCACACGGACTCCATTGGTACTGGTTGTACTTAACAGCTTCTAAAAGAAGCTCCATATTGTCATAGGAGTCCTTTAGATGGACAGAGTGTGCAATGGGAATGCAGGGATATTTATTCCCGTTGTGCAGAAGCACAGCCTCGAGACTTCGCTTGGAAGAGTCTATGAAAAGACGCCAGTCTGAAGGATTATGTGGCAAACCAAGGAAAGTGAACAAGCCAGGTACATTTGTGCAGTAGTACAACTTGTTTTCCATGTCGAAAAATGAAGCAAGATCTGAATTCAGCACCCCCAAATTAGGTTAAAACAGCTATTTTTGTGCTTGACTCAATTTCTTTGTAAACCAGTGCTATTAGAAAAGCGAGTACAGTGTTCCCTCGCCACTTCGCGGACCCTCTTTCGCGGCTTCACCACTTCGCGGGCTCGACCGACCCCCACATATATAAATAAATATATATATATATATATATACACACATACATGTATATATAAAATAAACATTAAATCTAAAATACAGCAATAAATACCATTAAAATATTAAAAATAAATATATTTAATAGTGTAAAAAAAAAACAGTTATATTTTGAGATATAAACATATATTTGAGTTTATAACAGCGTAAAAATGGAAACCGAACCAACTGGAAAGGCTGTAGATGTACGCATTGTGCGTCTGCAAAGGCTACGCGAGATCAGCTTCATGGCGTAGCGATGTGCAAGACGGGCTTTGATTGGTGCAGAAATGAAAGACGGCCAATGATAGCTACTCATTTTGATTGCGTGTAATTGGTGCTGTCAATATTCATGTCTGGCCTGTGATTGGTGATTTCATCCACGGCAGCATCTTTGAACTTTTGTGTGTGTTTAAAGCCCCTGCAATGGCTCCCAAACGTGCTAATACTTCTAAGGATGCTTCTACGCCTAAACGGTCATGGAAAATGATGACCATCGCCGAAAAGGTGAAGATATTAGATATGGTAAAAGAAGGAAACTCTTATGCGTCCATAGCCCGCCATTACGGAGTGAACGAATCCACCATTCGCTACACCAAGAAGGACGAAGTTAATATTAGGAAGACTGCTGCTATTACTTTTAATACAACGGCTAAGAGGGTTGTAACATCTCGTAATAAGAGTATCGTTCGGATGGAACCTGCTTTGGCCATATGGATAGCTGATTGCCGTAAGAAAGGTGTTCCCTTGGATACTAACGTTATCACAACGAAGGCTAAGATGTATGATAATTTCGCGGAAAAGGATGGAGATGAAGAAGACGTAGACAACCCACAGCTAGGAACGTCCAGTGATTCCCAGCCTAAGAAACCGTTTTCTGCAAGCAAAGGCTGGTTTCAGAAATTTCAGCAACGATACGGCCTGAAAAACGTATCGTTACATGGAGAGGCTGCTTCGGCTAACAAGGAGGCTGGTAAAGCTTACGTTCGGGACACTTTTGAAGAAATAATCGCTGAAGGGGAATATAGGCCTGAACAGGTATTCAACATGGACGAGACTGGCCTGTTTTGGAAGAGGATGCCTTCCCGAACGTTCCTGTTTAAAGATGAGAAAAAATACCCTGGTTTTAAAGCTCATAAAGACCGGTTCACCCTCTTAATGACTGGTAATGCTGCTGGTTTTATGTTGAAGCCGACATTAATTTACAAGTCTAAAAACCCGAGAGCTTTAAAGAATAAGAACATGAACTTGCTACCGGTCAATTGGATGCACACTCCTACTGCCTGGATAACGAAGCCTCTGAGCTCTGATTGGTTCCATCAGTTTCATTCCTCAAGTTAAGCTTTATTTATTAGAGAAGGGCTTGCCATTCAATGTCCTTCTTCTTTTGGATAAAGCCAGTGGCCACGCAAGAAATCTTTCCTATGAAGGCGTTAGGGTTGAATTCCTGCCAGCCAGCACTACGTCCCTTATACAACCGATCGACCAGGGAGTTATCGGGGCTTTCAAGGCCTTATACATAAGGAATACCATGTCCAACCTCGTACGTAGCCTTGATAATGCCACCGAAGCCGAAAACGACACGTTCACCTTGAAGGAGTACTGGAAGTTTTTCACCATTGCTACATGTCTTCAAAATGTTCATAAGGGATTGCAAGAGATGAAGCCCTGCACCGTTAATGCAAGCTGGAAGAAGTGGCCTGAGGTTGTGCACGACGACAAGGGATTCACGCCTGAAGAAATCCAACACTCGGCTGTTCAAAAAGTTGTGCAATTAGCTTCGTTTATCAAAGGTGAAGGATTTGCCGATATGACGAAGGAAGACGTAGATGAACTGATTGACTTAGAATCCGAACCACTCGCCGACCAAGACTTAGAAGCACTGACGAAGTCTGCTGCCAAGGAAGACGACGAAGAGGAAACACCGAAAGAAGCCGAGGAAACAATCGAGCAAAGTGTATGGTCGTTAGAGCGGTTAGGTAAATTAATGAAACTAATTAACGAAGTGAAGGAGTGCTCACAGGAATGGGACAACGATATGGTTCGATCAGTACAATTTTGCAATAAAATAGAAGAACTGATGACTCCTTATCAAATGATTTTCGATAGGCTAGAGGCAGAGAAAACAACTGCCAATAACAATGTTTTTCCAGCCGAGCAAGAAAGAAAGGGTACCGGTGGCAAGTACTGTTCCTGAAGTTGTAACGACCGACGAAGAAATTGCCGATTCACCTTCCACAGAAGAGGAAGTGGTGTCCCCCGAAAAGACACCACTTGTTGAAGATATGTAATTTTTAAGTTTAAGGCTTAATATCTTAATAATTGTTCTTATTATTTCAGCAATAATGAACAGTATTGTAATGGGAGGGTTAAATAGTTGTACAGGGAGGGTTTTAAAAGTCTAAATGCACATAAATATATACGTAAAAATCGGCGATCCCACTTCGCGGAAAATCTCCTTTCGCGGGGAGTTTTAGAACGCATCTACCGCGATACACGAGGGAACACTGTAAAGCATGACGTTTTAGAATTGACGGATTTACTATTGTACCTTTTTTAATATCGATATCTAAATATATAAATTGATATCTAGAAATGGACAGTACCTTGTACTGTTTAAATATCTATTGAGAAATTCCCGTCAATCCATTACAGTTGTAGAAAGTTCTCGACTGTAAGAATCAACAATATATGTATAGTGTATAGTCAGTATTGTTGTGCAATCTGAAATTTCTAAAAACTCCTCTCACGCTTGTAAATGTTTTTATCTTTTTTGAATTTCGTGTAAAACTACTCAAGGACTATCTGCGCTAGCCGTTACTGATTTAGCAGCGTAAGACAAGAAGAAAGGCAGCTAGTCATCACCACCCACCGCCAACTCTTGGGCTACTCTTTTACCAACGAATAGTGGGATTGATCAAACATTATGACGTCCATGCGGTTGAAAGGGCGAACATGTTTAGTGCGACGGGGATTCGGACCCATGACCATCACATTACGAGTCGAACGCTTTAACCCACCTGGCAGTGTCGGCCACCCTGTAAATGTAACCAACACGACTTGCTGAGAGACCATATATATTACTGATTTGTTAGAGCTGGTATGCTACTAACCTCCAAAGCTGTGATTAACGCTTATCAATCAGGAACTTCAGCTATATTGATCAGGAATATTTACATGTTTCGAACATTGTAAATCAGTTAACTTCAGAGGATTCATATCGGGCATTAATGTTTTTATGAAGACATTATTTAACCTTAGTGGTGAAAATCTTGCGTGTGATTAGCGAAGAACGTACAGCTAGCTAGCTTCCCGTTAAGTGAATTGTACCTATATCAATTCAAAATTAATTCGCTCGTTGTAAACTATTAATAAGATGTACAGTTCCAGACTAGAAAAAAAAAGACTCAATAGCTTTACAAGTTTTCAAAACTTTTGCACATAAATCATTATTTTAAATAAACGTTATTATAAGTTGTAATTGTTTTTATATTAAAACATTTGTATTAAGAAAAAAACTGTGTATCAATATTTTAAAAAAAACCCATCATAAATTGGATATATATCGGCATTTAACTTTAAATTATCATTTAACTCGGTTCCAGGCTGTTTTTAATTGTAGTACGTAACAGAGTTTGGAGAAAAGAGATGTCTGTAGTGTTGTAGGGGATGCATGATTTCAGCAATCAAGAAATATTCTATTTTATAGCCCACTACTGGGGTTCTTAAAAAAATTAAGCAGTTAGTCACAAAAGAACACGACGGGATATTATAGCGAAAATAAGAGTCTCTTTTAAAACTGTAAACAAAATAATTTACAACGATTTGTCAACAGAAGAGTAGCAAGAGCCACGTCGCAAAATTCACCAAAAGCACGTAACTGAACGGAAGTCGAGTGTGATTTACGAGTTATACCTGGGAAGTGTGCCTCGCCTTTGACAAAACATATACGTCTATTTAAGTATCTTCAAGAATGTCCGGGTGAATTATTATCGTTCTACTGATGAAAAGACGTGGCACAGACATGTCACAAAGGTTGTAGGTTACGGCTTTAATGATAAGTTAAATTTCCGTGAAGTTCGAGGACATTGTTAAGGTCAACTATGGACACTTTTAAACGAACTCACTGAAACTACTATAATTTGATATCTTCCACCCAGATCAGATAATCTGATCAGGGCAGGTATCCAGCAAGATTCAAGTAAAGAAACGGTAATTCATATTATGCTAATCGCAGACATTTTCCATGGACTTTTGTGTTTTGGAGTTGCTCAGTCGAACCCTCAGAAGTTGTCTAGACCCTATTGATTGATTTTATAAAGAAATCATATGGAAAATATTTGGCAACACGGTCTTTAAGTTACTGTGTAAGAGTTCATTGTATGGAAAACTACGCCCCGCAACAATAATTTATAATCCATAACTAGAGCTATCAGTGGTGGAATATGATTGTAATGTCTAAACCAGAAGTGGGTAACTTATTTTTCATAGCGGCCACACTATTAAAAATAAGTAAAATTGAAAAATGTTAGTTTCATTAAAATAATTGCATTTTAACTAAGATTCAATGTGAAAACTGATGGGATTTCATCATCAAGTTTTGTGAAGTTTGGCTTAATACCTGTGCTCAATGAGCATTTTCCCCTGCTTCTAAATTTGTCAGTAAGTCGAGATCTGTATCTAGACCTCATAAAATATAGCATATAAAATGTTGACTCGCACACCCATGTGTATCCACACATGGAAAGTAATTTTGAAATTACTATCTTTAAATTTGGAAGACTCATTTATCAGAATAGTGAGCCACATCGTTGATAGAACATTTTGTGTACCTTTTATATGTTCTACATTTCGTCTTCTAATCCACACTTATCCAAAGACAAAAAAGATGCAATTTCCTTACTAGAATTTCCTAAGTCAAATTGAAATGGATAATACAAAAATTCAAATATCAGTTCCAATATTTTTTAAATTCGGAGAAATATAATTCAAATTTTTGAGATAAGATTTTTGATCCAGTTTACATAGAGATTATCTTTAACATCAGAGAAATCAGTATTTATTATTTTCTAGAGAAGTATTCAACTTTAAAAAATGTGTCAAATCATTCTTTTGTAAATGTTCCGCAGGGAGGTTTAACTTTAATTGAAATTCATGAATAGACTGTGATTGGTCGCGTATTATTTTACCTCTTCCCTGAAGCTTCGTATTCAAAATATTCAAGTGAGTCACCATGTCGCACAGAAAGTGCAAAACATATTGCTATGACACAGTTTCAGTTTCAGGAAAATTTTCAATCTTACCTTTTTTTTTTTTTAACAAGATACTATTTTTGCAAAATTAGTAAGATACTCAGTGGTACAGTCACTGCTTTTCTTCATAGGCTCAACAAACTGTCGATGGATGAGAGAGCTTCCACTTGTAATATAATTCACAATTTTTGTAACAATACCCATCAAATTTTCAGTTCATCACTTTTAGACATCTGAGCATACAAATTGTATTGATACAAAATGCAATGAAAAGATTTCAGCGTGAACTTCATATTATTTTCAATTAAATGCTACTTCAAAAGAGAAACAAATCCTAAATTCGCCCCAGTTTTGGCAGAAGCACCGTCTGTTGTGGGAGAAACCAGTTTTTAAAATCCAGATTGAATTTTTTTGACATTTGAAGAAATTTTTCAAAGATGTTTTTTTTCCATATGTTTGATCCCGTAATCCACAAAAGCCAAGTATTTCTTCCCTCATTTGAAGATCTGAAGTTACATATCGAATGTGCAGTGTCGCTAACATCTGTTGACTTATCTAGTGCTAAAAACAAATACAAACAGTCTTTCAGTTGTTCAAGCAACTGATTTTCTATGTCTTTCATTAATTCTATCATTCTGAGGACAGTTGTTCTTCCACTTAATTAAAAATTATTTACCTTTTGAAGAATGCCATCCTTTATTTTTGAATCATAATTCTTCAAAAGAGTTTCAATGACAATAATCAAATGTCTTTTACTAGTTCAGCATAAAAAAAAATATTTTTTGAGCTATAATCAAAGCTACTTTATAGCTAGCTAACGTAGCCAGTTCTATCGATGATAAAAATATTTTCAGGCCTCCCTTTTGTTCATGAAGTTGTGGTTTCAGGCGGCTAGCTTTATTCATATGATTTTTGCTATCAACTGGAAAAATTTCACATCAAATTCGTTTTGAAAATTGTTAAAGTGTAGCTAAAAGTTGTATACTTTATTATTCCTGAAACTTTGTTACACAAAAGATACACTGGTTTATTATTTTCTGCAATCACTGCAAATTTCAACTTTCACCGTTCATCAACTCGTTTCACGTTTTTTCAGTCACGCACCTTTATCTTTTCGGCAGTAATGTTAGAATCAATTAAATTGTCTTTTATTTTCTGAATGTTTACCATCATCCGGATTCTTTCGTTTTCGAATTATCCACTTATCCACATAATGGTATTAAAAACAAAATATTTAAATACTTGAAAGTTGCACAATAAAAAATGTTTGCAAGCGCATGCAAAACAACGCACACTCGATAACTAATATCTAAACCAGAATGACGTTACAAAATGGGCGGATTCTGTGGCAGTAATGAAGCGCGCGACATCAGCGATGACGTGAGGCAGTGCATTTGCTGATTACCAAATTTGTGATAAAAAAAATGTTGATAAAAGTTGGTTCCTAAACTCGAGCTGGCCACATTTGGCCATTGGCCATGGAGTTGCCCACCACTAGTCTAAACAGTCATTCGTAGACCATGAACATCGCTTTTGTAGTCAGGTTAACTTTCGCTTTTTTAAAAGTGATTAAGCTTTCTAAAATTCTAACTGTAGAAAATGTATTTGTCTAAATAAAGATGTCTAGTTGAACAGTACAAAACATTATCGAACTAAACAAAGAGTGTATATGTAAGCAGATTTTACCCTACGAACACTTATTCTGTGTAGTCTTTGTTTTCTGCGGTTTCTGAAGGATGTGAACAGAGTATTTACTGTGTGAATAGTTTTTGCTTTAATGAAGTAAAGCAGTATTTTGAAAGAATAGATGGTACAGAATGTCCCTAAATCTCAATCTTATATCATGCAAAATATCCAGTCTTTCTGTCAACTTTTGGTCACGAATATCTTATCGCATTAGTTGCAGAGCAACGTATGCTTATTATATGTGACGTTTCCTAATATTTCTGCGTATTTTATTGTATGATAAGTAACCCAGTATTAATTCACGTGGAAGTTTTTGTCCGCAAATTCCTCCCACGTATTTGAAGCTAACAGTACCAAAATTAGCAGACAAACTCGGAATGGCCGTTGGGGTGTTTTTATATGGCGTAGCTCTCTTAATAAGAGAGCTTAAACGCTCTCAGAAGGGTACCCGAACATTAGGGGTGGTATAGCAGTCAGCTTTCTGGGTCAGTGAACTAAAATTTGTCATCGCATTTCTCTCCTCGTATTTCATCATGCTCTAGGGTACCGTTTTTGAAATTTTGTTCATATCTCCACTCAGAAGCTCATTGGATGAAACCTGGTATTTACTGAAGGACTTGCTTTTTGTGTGGATGCGGGTGTGATTTCTGTTTAATTTATTAAAAAGATTAACAACGTATGTGGTTGTAGGTATATTTAATGAACAATCTGAAGCAATTATTCAGACTGTTTTAATTTAAATCCGAAATCTGAATAGTGCCTACACAACCAGATTGTTTCGGCCTATACTTGTGGAAGTATGTTAATAATTGTGAAAAAAAACAACATAAAACTTTAGTACTTGAATAAACAACACCGTTTCTGACCCTTAGCGGAATTGACTTTGGTTGTTAAAGGAATACTAGAGGCAGTAATGACAATGTTTGTCTTGAACTTCGCGCACAGTTACGCGAAGGCTATCTGCTCTAGCCATTCATAATTTAAAAGTGAAAAACTAGAGAGAAGGAAGATAGTCATCGCCAGCTCTTGGGCTACTCTGTTACCGACGGATGGTAGAATTGATTGAAAGTTTACAATACCCCACGTCTAAAAGTGCAAGCATATTTAATGTGACGGAGATTCATGCCCGCGAAGATCAGATTACGAATTGAGCAGCCCAATCACCTGGCCAAGACGAGCCTATAGTCACAACATATTATGGACTATATATTAAAGAAACGTAATGTGAACGATAAATTATCGCTTCGAAAATTTTTGTTATTGGTTTGGTGTAAAGATGAGATACGTTTGGTTTTTCTATCCGATCGTACTTTAAGCCTATGGTTAGAAAAGGGACATCTATTTATATACGCTTATGAGCGTACTTTAACTTGTTGAGCTTTAAATAGTTTTAACACTGCACGACACGTTTGTTCTTTCGTTGCGGAAACAAGAACTATCTTTCTGGGATTGGAAAGTAAAATGATATATACCGTGAAAATGATTATAGCTATTTTGTTTTACCATGGAATTTTCAAATTTTTTAATATATAATATATTGAAACAGAATCATCGGGAATTCAAAAGTTTTTGAAACTGTTTCATCGGTTTCACTTCTCATTCTTCTATAAATTCCCAACTCATGCACTTGCTTTCAACACAGCCGTTTTCCCCTCGATCTGGTGTGAACGTTTCTTTCTGAAATGTCTACAAGATTGTTTTTATTCTATCGTTTGTTTTGTTTGTTTATTTTTGAATTTCGTGCAAAGCTACACGAGAGCTATCTGCGCTAACCGTTCCTAACTTAGCTGTGTAAGTATAGAGGGAAGGCAGCTAGTCATCACTGCCCACCGTCAACTCGTGGGCTACTCTTTTACCAACGAATAGTGGGATTGATCGTACACTGTAACGCTTTCACGGCTGAAAGGGCGAGCATGTTTGGTGCGACGGGGATTTGAACCCGCGGCCCTAAAATTACGAGTCGAATACCTTAACCCACCCGTCCGTGTGGGGGACCCTTTTATTTTCTTTCTCCTTAATTTTATTCAGCATATATTTTAATATTTTTTTTCGTATTTTTGTTAACGGCTGGTAAAACCACGAAGCTTGTAGTAAAGCAAAACGTAAAATTTCTCCAAAATTTTGAAATACATTTTATTTTGTTTTAAGTACGCTTACTTAATGAAAACTATAAGTTCCAGCGAATAATCATAAAAAATACAGGATATTTTAATTTCTTAGAATAATTAATGTTTTTATTTAACTACATCTTAAACGTGTTCACTTGTGTGAAAACTGAATATATATTTTATTTTTTTATTTTATTTTATTTTATTTTATTGGTTGATATGTTAATACACGTACTGATAAGACGTAACGTGTCCAAAAACCATTCTTCCGTCATCACGTGTGTCTGCATATTCTGGACTTTTCTGTGATGTCAACAAAAGCAAACTGTATGACTCGCAACTGCCTTGAAAATATTTTCATGTTATTTGTCTCACAAGTATCTATAAAACTTTATGTATAAATTATTTTGGATACGTAAATCATGAGATTAATTTGATAGTTTTAAATAAGAAAGATGTCAACTGAAATTGTTTTAGAATAAACTATGTGTTTTGTTATTTTTGCTAATATTTACCTTTGTCGTTATTTCGGATTGTGAAGTTTTGAATGACTAAAGGAAAGAATAGAAAAGGTGTGCTATTACCAAACACTTTCTACAGCGCTGTTAGGTATCAAGTAATAATTAAAACTGATAATTTATTGTCTGTCATGGTATTTAGTGACTGCAGTTAAAAGTAAACGGGTATATACGAAGTACGTGTTGGTGAAATGTACTAATAGTATAAATCACTGAAAATAAGGCTAAATATTTCAAACCAGAATAACAAGATACTGGAAAATGTTTTCGGTATGCCACTTGGATAGGAAATAATTATCTGTTACCGTTAACTGGATTTACAAGCTAAGATAATTAGACTTGCATTGTTCTCACAAGTTCATTTTATTGGTTTATTGACAGGAATAAACCTACTGAGTTTCACGGTTTTAACAGGTCTTGTTTCGTCTCAACGTTACAGTTGCTTTTTGTTGTTGTTTTTTTAACTGTAAGTACACATTGATTCTCGGAGCGCGAATGGATAGCTTTTTGTAAAGGAAAATCAAAAGAAGTTGAATGTAATTTTATGAAATTGATCTACATTTCATATTTTTGATAATGTTGATTTGTGTAATCCTAGGTGTCACCATAATTCCTTATGAGCTTTGCGTGAAATTCAAAAACAAATTCCATACGAATAGAACTACATTATATTTTCTTATTAGAATGTACACAAGGTGGCACGGGCTTTGTTAAGCCTGAACAGCAATTATAATTTAATAGCAGCGTGTATTTTGTGATATGGACCGTCAAACAGAAATAATTGACGTGTGTGGAGTCACTGAGAGACACACAAATAAAAATGAGAGAGGAATCGCAACATTTATACCACTTGTTTTATGTTGAGGGCATATTAAATTTGTTTTGGTGTTCAAATAATTTTGTCTTTTTATTTAACGCATATTTGGGGAAAATACATTGAATCCAGTAGTGCTTGAAAGTATGACCTATGTGGAAAACACTAATTTTGATGAAAGGGTAGTATTGTTACTGTCTGCTTTTATAGCCTAAATACTCGCATTTACTTGTGTTTTCAGTTTTGTGCTACTGTAAACAAATAATTGGGGACATCTTGTCTTGGGTGGTTAAGATTAATCTTTCATGTTAGTGTGTAAGGTAGGTTGTTATCTTTCAGAAAACACGAGTAAGGAAAAGTGTTTTTGTACGTGTGGTACTGTAAAGTGAACAGTTACGTGAATGAGCTTGTTGGTAATGGAGTTAAATGTGAAATTACTTATTTTATACATTTTTTATTCAAAATCCAAAACGCATTGAATTATTAACTGGTAGGAGAAAAGGGGGAAGTGATCAGTCTTCTTGTGTAACTGGCAGAATCAACTATTGCACAGGATAAAGTAACGTAACTGTACTGCTGGTTAAAAGTTGATGATTAAATTAAAGTATGTTTAATTATATATACATTGAGAATCCTGTGTTAAATAATTGGTTCATAAGTTATACTTGGTGACTTAGTTTCCACTAAGCTTTTTCACACCAGTTATACCTTCATATTTAAAGACTTAATACAGTAGTGTTTCCTACGCCCTTCATAGAAGTCTATTCTATATACGCATTTGAATGCAGGGGGTGTGGCTGATAAAGTGGTGAGACAACACAGAACTTTCTTTTTTTACTTTCTCCATGTTTTGTATATCTGATGCCCCATTATTTCTTTTATTACTATTGTTTTTCTAACAGAAAAGTTAAATTGTTAACTTTCCTAACAGTTTTGTTGAGGTACTAATTGCTTTTAAAACTGTGAGGGACCAAAATGAACGGTTATGAATGCTAGATACTGTATTATAAAATATATAAAAGACGACCTTGCTAAAGTGGCTCTTAGTAAATGTATAACTTGTTTTTTGATAATTTGATATTTTATATAATGGAAGAGTAGTGTTTCAGTCGCGCAAATTTGAAATGAAGGTATCATGAATAAGGTACGTGTGTGTGTGTATCTATATATACATATAAAATATAAACATGCACATAGAGAGAGACAATCATAAAAATATACAAGTGAAAGAAAGTTAAGTATTATCATAGAAGATTTTGAATAATTCTGGACTATGTATGGAAGACAAACTTCTGACTATTAAGTCTGTATAGTTGAATTCTACCTCATGAGCAAAACTGTACCACTGTATTAAAAAATAAACTTGTATTCGTTCTTCCACACATTTAAAAATCAACATGATTCATTTTTGAAATTTACTAAACTAGAAATTTAATTAATTGTATACACAAAAATAATACATTTTAATTTTGGTTCAATTTCAGTACTATTCAATACCATATCCAGTTAGGAGGACGTCTTTCACCAGTAGTAATTTTCTTCAATCAGGAATGTGATAGAGGTATAGATGTTACTGATTGTATGGTGTGAACTAGATTAAGAAAGTGAATCGTAATTATTTTCAATTCTAGTAAAGTCACATAAAAATCAAACTTGCGTTAAGGATTAACAACACAGTAATTATTTAAATTATTCTCTGAAAGAAGACAAGAGGTAGTTTATTTTAAAAAAAAAACGATTAAAAAGGGAATGGCATACAACACTCGCAAGTGTTTAGTGACGTTTCTATATGGCATATGATAAACGTGCCACCATGTTTACTGTTTTGTTTTTTATAACCGAACATATTCGGCAGTTAAGAACTTTCGGCAGACCATTTAATACTCCAGGTTGTGTTGTCATTTGTACGTTATATTTGTACAAATAAGTTTATTAGTGTAGTTTAGGTAAGTATAATGCTTTAATAAATTAATTGTTTTTGTACAGCAATATTTGTGTTTAATTTCGTGGTCATGTTTTAGAGGTTTAATGTTACGAGAGAGAGAGAGAAAAAAAAAGTTTATTTATGAACGCTGTGAAGTAAATATTCTTATCCTACAGTGTGTAACAATGAACATATAAATGCCCGAATTTGCTAGACACTTAAATAAGACTACCAAAGAAATGTTAATAGTTGGTGTTTGACCACAGAAATTACAGTAAAGAGGTCGAACCATCTGCAAATAAGATATGAGCAAAGTTGTTAATTTCTTTCCGAATAAGTTAGAAAAGTACAAGTAAAATATGAAAAAATAAGTAGCTGCAACCGTCTTAAATAATGTTAAAATTTTGTTGCACAAATGAATGACAATTAAGATAGAAGTAATGCTCCAAACGTAACCTTAGAAGTGAAACTCCTTAACTAAAGTGAAAGAACTGTACACTAAACTTGTATTTCTGACCTGTTTGAATACACGATGAAGTTAGTTAATTCGTTCATCAATCACTAATTAGATAAAAATTAAGAGTAAGAGTAATTTTGCTTGAAGGAAACGAAAACATGAAACTGAAAAACTAACTTTATTAGCGTTAATATTTGACACGGGGAGAGAACACCATTGGCATGTCTGCGGATTTTCAATGCTAGAAATCGGGTTTAGATACCTGTGATGGGCAGAATATAGAGATCCCATTGTGTAGCTTTGGAAAATTAATACCTTATATTCACGTCTCTATTGAAATTATGTCGGTGACTTCTCACTCATGAAACATTCCTCCATTCCTATGATTTTGGTATCAAGTGGAAGAAATTATGTACATTTTAATAATAAGGATTGTTTCCCTTAAATTAGCTCTTAGTAAAAGTAGTCGTTAGTAGAAATATACATTTTGATTGGCTGGACCCGTAATTAAATTTAAGTTAAAAGTAACTTGTTGGAATTTCAAAGTTTTATAATAAACAGCATCATATTGTGTATCGTAACGAAAGAATGGTTTAAATGTCAAACATCAATCGGTTCACGTCTGTTTTGTATATGCTTAATTTCTGTTTTGTATATTTCTTTAATTTTTATAAATTTTACAATTGTTTAATTTAGAAAGAGACAAGTACTTATTTCAAATTATTTCATTCTGGATAAAACGTTTTTCTTATTTTTTATTGTAATATATTTTCATATGTTTCATTGAAATATCAGGTAATGAAAACATTACAAGTCTAATTGTTTATTTTAGATATTGCATAATTTTCAGTACCCTCAGAGAGAGTAAATTAGAAAAGAAAATACTGCTGAATAGACATGCGATATGTAGTAATGGCATAAATTGCTATAATATTAAGCTCGCTATGAGTATCAGAAATGGTCATTTTGTTTTGTGAACTTTGAAAATAACTACGCTGTTGTCGCTAACATGTGAAATGTCTTTTTGGAACGCATATGATTCATCAGAGCCGTGTACATGTGTGACACAAAGAGGACCGATAATAATAGTAATATGTGGTTTCAGATAATTATATAATTGGTTTTATAGGATTTGTACGGTCTAATTCGTGCTTTCCAAGTTCAATGTGTGTAAAATATGCGACTGTTGTGATTGTAGGTACTCATACTTGTAAATCTGTTCGGTGAAAAAAAATACCTGTTAGTCAGTTAGGGGTTGGGCGTTGGTCAGAGGTTAGCTTTTCCATTTGCGGATTGGAAGATCCAAGAGTCGCGCTTTGATGGCGCAAACTCTACTTAATTTCAGTTGTATGTGCGTTATAAGAGTGACATTCAATTCCCTTGATTGGTTTTGAGTCGGCAATGGATGCTGTTGACTTCTTGCCTTTCCTCTGGTTAGTAGATCAAAATTACGTATCTATACATGTTGACCCCATGGAAGGCTGACTTGACCGTTTAACCGATATGTTGCATGACATATTTATTAGGTTGAAAGTACGAAATAACCCACTGTATACGTAATACCACTTACGATAAGTATGAAAACTAGAGTTTTTACGTCACACTATAATAAATATAATATTAAACTTCTTGTAAAGTGTACTGACTAGATATTTGTTACTTTTATTTTAAAACTAGCGTATAGCTCGTCAAAAGTCACGAGGCAGTTACTAACCCCCTGTAGTATACTATAATTTTACATTTCATAGCTAAATGAAATAAATTTTGTGAAATTTAAATTTAACCAACAAAAAGGCAGAAAAGTACAGTCGAGGCAGTCAAACGTCGGTTAATTTGTTTGTAAACCTATCAAAATTGATATAATTTATGAAATATATTTATAGAGTATTCATACCATAATTATTGGATTAAAATCAGCTAGATTAACAACTTCTAATATATATACATGCAGAGAAAAAGAAAACAGTGCGTTTTGGTAACACTGAGTTCCAACAATAGTTTTTATGTCATATTTAGTTAAAGAAATATAACCTAGTTAGTCTATATACTGAAGGTATAAAATGAAATGTCTAGACAACAAAATTGGAAAAATATTTGTTGATTTCCCAGTTTGATCCCCGTTGATTAAAGAAGAATTTTTTATATATTAAAAACATTAGGGATATAAAATTAAATAGCTTAATTCAGAAAATGTTTGTTTAAAATTGAATCGATAAATTTTATTATTATAAATTTTATGCACTTGGTTCTGGACTAGGTAATCCAATATTACATCTTTACTTTAGGCTTATTGTATTAACACTCACTGCACTTAAAAGGCTTCATAGCCTCCTTATATCCTCATCGCTAAACACATAATAGGCAGAAGCGATCAAACTATTTTATCTGAATAAATGCATTTTAGCTTTTCTGACACCTAATTTGAGAAACTTAACGTAACATAACGTGACGCACGCTGGCTTTTACATAGGTTAGTAGATTCTTCTGTATTACATTTTACATTGATTTTATTGGTTTGCGACATTATTGTGAACTACTGCCACTGGCATTGTTCATTTGTTGTTGTTTGGTGAAAGCATGTGTAATAATTAAGAATTAAATGATGATTTTGTTTCATTTTTCTTTATGTTAAGTACGATGTGATTATAAAGATAATTCCATATTTACAATGTTTTTTTTTAAAAAAACTACTTGTTTTAGAGAAACTAAACACAGAGGCCCGTTGTCATATAGCGAGTATTAAGTTTTATTCAGAGGTGTAAGGTTTTCTAAAATTGATAAAGAAAATGAATTTTAGTATGCTCTCCATCGTTCCTAACATTTCAAGTTTAACCCTAAATGAAACATTATTTTAACTGTGTGCGCGATCTTCGTTAATCCAAGTTACAATATTTTATTCAAATTGTCTTGCTAAAAAAAGTAAAAACTGTGTTAGTTTGGGAGAAAGTGATTTAGGTGTGCATTGTAATGTACAAGTCCAGAATCTTCTGAATGTAGCCTGTGGTTCTCAGTGTGACTTGACATTTTTTCTCAGCTTTAAAAACTGAGTCTCTTTACCCGTGGTGGAGACATCTGAAATGACCTATTGTGTAGTTTTGTGCTCAACAAACAAAAACCCTTGAACAAGTATTTTAAAGATATTTTAAATGTACAGGTTTTTTGAAAATCACCTTGTATACACTGTACTATGCTTTAGGGCTCAAACGACGGACTGCAGCACTGTTGTTAATTGAATGTCTCATTGTCATTAGTTTCATTGTAAATAATTTCTGGTGAGAAATAATTTTTTAAGCGTGATCAATTTTTCAATTTATTTCGCACTACCAGATTCTGCGAAATATCCGTTGATATCCATAGTCCTTGGTAAAAGCGTCGCTAGATACTTAAAAAATTCGGGACTTAGGCCCATAGGCGCGTGAATTTTGGGAATTTCAGTATGATTTCGATCATGTTTTTCTAATCTAATTTTTAAAGACACCAACTGAGAATTGAGGGGAGGCACTGTAAAAATATATCGGGGCATAAGTTTCGTGTGCTAGCGCATGCGTCGCCTCTGGTCCTGAAGTAGGAGCAAATAATGGGAAATAAGCCACAAAAGTATTAATGCTTTTACTTATATATCATGTAACAACTTGGTATATTCTAGAAAAGCTATTATGCTGTGATAGATTATTTTATATATATAAATATATAGTTAGTTAATTTGCAGTAACAACAAAATATGTTTGTGACAGAATGAGTTTATTTTTTAATAAACATGTACATTGTATATTATTGCATTAAATATAAATTCGTATTTTAAGACATGTTTGTTTGATAAGCTTAATGTCTGGAAAAGCGTTACCTAACTTTCTTGAGTATGTATGCGTAAGTACACTATGCTACTGACAATCTGGTTAGCCTTCTGGTCTGTTGCGTGCAGCTCTAACTCTTGTGAACGAGACTATTACCATTGGGAGAGAAACACTAAACATACTGGTCGTGTTTAGATACTCTCGTAACTCTTTGTTCTCGTTTAACGGGAGTGAGCTAACACTTATCAGAGAGTTTGCGCCCTGCTCTTATTCTCGTTTATATAACTATTCTGTTGTAACGCTTACTAGCATTTTCATTGTATCCCAACTTCCATCTGTATATTCTTTCTTATTATTTTGAATCACTACGGTAGTATAATCGTGTTTACACTGGAGGAAACTGTCGTAAATATTGTGTGGATAAATCGCACGTAAACTGAAGAAAGAATCGCGTAGAACAACGTTACCAATTTGTCATTACTAACCAGATGGTGAGTATAAATACATAAAAGTTGTCTAATAATATTTGCTTCAATACGCTGAATATATTTGTAAATTTAAAGTGTCTTAACCTTTGAGGAGACTAGGATTGTGTTATACAGTGTGATTAGGTTATAACATTTATTATGGAAAAGCTCGTGGCCACGTTTTTATATAGCCCGGATGTGACAACTATATAAAGACAGAAGAACGTGGGGCATGCCTATCTGTTGTCTATGAAGTCCATGGTCGTTTTCTTGTTCCTCCTTGTAAGAATAAGGCCATAGAGTCACGGGTTCTGTCTAGAGGACTCTTTTATGTGAGTTATTGAGGTTACTTATTCTGGCATTCATTTTTTGATACCCTAGGTGAGTGGGTACTTAACCATACTAAATATTTGATGGCTTTTAAATATTTAGTTTAAATGTGAAATCATCTTGATCCCCTCCCCCCTTTTTTAAGCCACGTATAAGTATTAACACACGCTTAGGTTACGTGCAACTGCAACATCTTTTATTAAAGTATTTAACTTTTTAAGTTCATACTGTAAAGTAACTTGCTTGATTAGTAAAAGAATAAGACTTGCACAGTGTGCAAGACTTATTAGCACCATATTCCGTGTAGCATATTTAAAATTCGTTCAGTAGATTTAGAGAAAATAATTAAAACTATTACTAACGTCATTATTTTTCACTTGGTCAGTATACAACATCATTACTGTTCCTAAGAACAGTAGGTCTAATTTATAGCAGGCAAAGGTAGATTGTGTGAATTATGTATAAATTGACTACTTTTGAATAACGTTTAGTTTAAAACATAGTGTTGTACTCGTTTTTTGCGCCATATGAAATTTGTTAATGATGAAATATCGCGTCGTGTAATATTTGTAGAGGTTTCATTTGTGACGTCAGAGCATCTAGTAAGTATATGTGCGTGTCAGTATTTGAAATCTAAATACCAGCACGTTCAACAAGTGAGACTGCCTTGTATACAAAAGTTGCATCTGATGAAGATAAACCCGCTTGTAGAAAACGTTGTATTATTTGTTCAATCTGCATTGTTTTTATAATTCTAGGCGAAACTAATCTGTGTATACAAGATTATAAAACGTAGTAATGTTGCAAGGTGTTTTATGTACCCATTTAATGCATAACGTAATAATTTATATTCCATTTTCGCTCCGCTAATATTATATTTAAACCTAAACATTGCAACATTTATTGAGAGATGCAACAGATCTACATCTTTTTTTCTTTTAATAATATGAACATATTTGTCGCTGTGTTTCCTTATGAAATTTAGTGATATAAGAAACACTGAGGCTGGCATATTTTCATGCAATCGTAGTTAGATTTCACTGATGTGTATATGCTGCAACAGGGAAATCAGATGTTTTTGCAGTATAACCTGAATATTTAAATTATATTACTACTAAATTTCTTTGGGTTATGTAATTCTGCAAGATAAATTAGAAGTTTATTTATTCATTTTTTGTAACCTAAATCTTAATTCATACATTAGGAACATAGATGAACCTCTTAACTGGTCGAGGTTGAAAGTTGACTTGTTTTACACGTTAGCACACAAACGCAGATAGACGGGAGCCAGGTTATCTTTTCCCGCAAAGCACTTGGGAAGCATGAGTTTAAAAAATAAATCCATGTAACATGCACTTCAATTCTATATTTAGATTGTCTGATAAACGTTTTAAGTGAAATGTCCAAATAAAAGTGTTAACGCAGTAATACCACAGTTTACTTTTTTTTTAATCAATAGAATAAGTTTACTGACTAACAACGCTAAAACAGGAGGTTTGATACCCTGCAATTGATAAACAGAAAATAACAATAACTTTTAAATAAGATGTATATTAAACAAGACCACATATTTAGTTCAGCTCTAAGGAATAGCACGAGATTTCCTTCTGGCAACTGCGCAGTAAGATTTAGTACATACGCTAGTGCCCCGTATGTTTAAATAGTAATTTCGAACAAAACTATCTTGTAATTTCACAAAGTTCTGTTTGAAGCTCCGTTATATTAGTTACTGTCGAGTAGACACTTAACTGTGAACACTTTAGAAGCATATTGATTTTCATTACAACTTGTTATTCTGTGCGGTTTAGAGTTGATATATCTTATGTTGAATTCTGTTTATTCACACTCTTACAGAGTGGGTGTGGCTATATTTAACATGCCAATACACTAAATTAAAAATACGAAATCCTTTAGTGGAACAGTTAAATGTATATTTAGCATTGAAATCCACAAATGTCTCGTATTAACTAGTTTGATTACTGTTGTTGCTTGTATTACACGTGACATCTTGAAACTTTTAGTTGGTTTAGAGACAGCTTTGAGCAGAAAAACCTGCTTGGTTATAAGTACTATCACACGTTGTTCTGAATGTTTCCGGGTTATTTTGGCATTTCTTTTGTGAAGTATATAAAAGTTTTTGTCGTATTTTTGAGATTTCGTTATATAGAAAACGTGGTTAATTAAAATATTACCTTTATATCCGTAAGCTAACATCTTAAGGCATATACCTTTTTTATTACCTAACTGAGAATATTCGCCGTCGCTCTATCATGATAACTAAAAATCACTTTGTGCAGTTATTCTAAAGAAGTCATTTGTGGTTAATTTGTATTTTATTAAAGTGAAAGGTAGAAAGAAGACGTGCATGTACTTTTACTATAAAATCTATGTTAAAGATGCAGCATTTTAAGTTGGTTAACTAAACAGACATTATTTCATCTTCATGTCCTTCAGAAATAAGCGTTGTAACAGCGTAAGCTGTAACTCAGACAGTTGTACTTTTTCAAGCTTGACGTCATCATGGTTATCAGTATGTAGCTGTTTATAGAGTATGTCCCGGGAAATGGTAAGTAGGGAGTGGTGATTGGGAAGGAAAATAGAAATTTGAATATGAAGTTCTATAGTTGTTTTTTTACAAGAATTGTAAGCTATGCCTAAGTGCGCTTTCTAATGCTGTGTGAAGATCATTAGTGTGTACTTCACCCCTACATCTGGCCTACAAGTAGTCATGTATTTTATATGGTAATTCTGATATATTATTACAATCTCACACACACACACACACACACAATAGTCTGGAGTTTGTTTTATTCTTTAGGGAAAGAGACTGGTATCTTTGTAATCTCATGTTTAAAGCAAAAGTATACAAATGTTTTTCGTTTTTTTTTGTATTGTACTTATGAGTAGTCTTAGAATCTTGTGAAAGCATATGTTTAAAATTTTTATAAACACTGTCATGTGAGTTTTAGATTGTTTTTAAAAATTGCTGGTAACAAGTTTAAATGATGCCCTTTCTCTTCAGTTTGTATTCTTTAATACAATCTGCTTAACTTTCATGATTAATGAGATGGTGTAGGTTGGTTTTCTCTGGTATCCAGAATAAGGTATCTTGAGTTAGTGTCACTTTCTTCTTTAATTTAAAACTTAATTAGTATACGCTTTGCGTTATTTATTGTTAAAAGTTGATATTCTGTGCAATAGTGTCTTCTAATTTAATATTTTTTGTTTTTTTCAAGCGAGGTTCTGACGAACTACTTTCTCAAACAGCTGCAGTTAGTAATGGTGGTATTATGACTCCTAAACCTGGCCATAAAGAAAATAATAATGATGCCAAAAAGGTAAGTACAATTTTTACTTTGTTCTTAACACAAATCAAATTGTTACTATTTTCTCATTAAACTCTTCCATGCATCCTTTTACTAGTTCAAAAATATATATTTTTTTAAATGTGTTTTTACAGCATTGAAGTAAATAATTGTGAATGGTAATCTTTTACTCTGGAAAAGCAGCATTATAAAATGGACTAATAAACTTCTATGATAATAAAAATAATAAGGTATGAAAAGTTACTGGAAGATATTAATTAACATAACAGTTAATTACAATAATTTCAAAGTATAGCTAAAATCATTACCTTTTATTATTAGCTTGTGAACTGTAAATTAAGTATGATGAAACTAAGTAACAGAAAAACAAAAATAAAAAGATCCATGAGGGTGAATAAGGTTTACACTGCATCAGATGCAGCAGCATTTCATTAAATGAGAAAAGAAAGTTAAAATATGAAAAGTAATAATTCCCTGTAGGATGTTTGATTTTGTGCAGTAGAGGCATTGTGATTTGATGGTCAGTCTCATATTTTTTGTTGAATAGCTGCCTTTCTTCTAGTCTGCCACTTCTAAATTATGGATGACTAGTGTAGGTAGCTTTTGAGTAATTTTGCATGAAACTCCAAAAATAAACTTGTTGAATATATTGATGTGGAACTGTTATATCTTGTGCCATAGAACTGTGTTCTGAGAAAGTGTCATGAAAACAATTTCTGAATAAATTATGAAATTAACATGTTATTTCAGGCAAAGCTGGACAGAAACTTGAACAACCCCTCTCGAGTGGTCCATGTACGGAACATTCCAAATGAAGTCATGGAGACTGATATAATCAATCTTGGAATTCCTTTTGGTCGAATTACAAATCTTTTGCTTCTAAAAGGAAAAAACCAGGTGAGTTTATTCCTGTCTGGCCATTAACATGCCAGAGATCTTAGTGTTAATTTACAAGAACTGTGTTAGTTTTTGATAATGAAAGAAATTGGATAGAATAAAATAAGTATTTGTTTTCAGTAAGGTTGAGCATTATTTGTTTTCATTAAGAAAGAATTTTAATAGCAATTATTCATTATCGCTCTTTCATGATAGACTTTTCAAGTTTAACATTGTATGAGAACAACAGTCTGGAATTCAGTTTAAAAGAGTGGTTAGTGTTTTGTTGTGTGTGAAATGTTACCATTTGGACCAAAGGTATAAGGACAAAACTTCAAAAATGTATGAAGGTGGACGTTGCTATGATTTTGCTTTTGTGATTTAGACATTATTCCATTTTGAAGTTTTTACAGTCATTTGTTTATTTATGGACAAAGAAAGTAATTAAATAATTTCTTTATACCATTTTTGCATTTTATTTAAATAAAAGAAGTGATAAAATTAGGATAGAGAAAGAAAAACAAAACAAGACAGGAAACAATCGACTAAATGGAAGCTGTAAAATGTATTAGTGATATACCTGAAGTGCATTTTTATAAAATGGTAAAGATACTTCAGAGTTAATTATTTTTTACAGCCATCATGATTTAAATAGGAATAAATGTGAGTACTCAACCCAACTATTGTATTACCTCCCACTGCCTACACTCAGTGTACAAAAGTGGTTGATGTCATTAAAGTTAATTATTAACAATCAATTTTTGAAGTTGTTAAATGAATAAAGCTTGTCTGGTTAGGTTATTTCACAAGAGTTCCATGATGTGATTGAAATGCTAATATGTACTTCTTGGAAAAACCCCTGAGGAACTGAATAAATAATGCAGCATTTAAGAATACATTAAACCTACTATTGTTGTGTTATCAGAAATATAATTTATTATATTTATACTTAGCCAGCCTAATAAAATATTCCAATCATATGTTAACAAAAGAAGAATTTGTGTGAAAGACTTATTTGGCCAGTAGAGAATTTTAGGAGTTATGAATATGGACAGTCGTTATGGTGAGCTTGTTCTTAGAGTTTGTTCTGATGGCTGTTTTGGTTTGTTAAAATAGTTATGAGATGGTTTGTAAAATTGTATGTACATTTGTAATAATGGGGACTCTTTATTACTGATACCAAAAGTTGAAATATTTTTGCCTGATTTTTCCATTGTATACTACTCTGTTGGAATGCACAATAAAAGAAAAGTTGTACAGCTAGATGTTTTTTACACTTGGAATATGTTTCAGCTAAAAAGCATTCAAGTGTCTAATAATTTTCATAATTTTGTAAGTTTTAAGGGAAAGTAAAGACAGTTAACTAATTAGAAGCTTAGATTTTATTACTAACTAGCTCTAATACCAATCTAGGTCAGATATAAAGGTAAGATTTCATTATTTGTTGTGTGACACTCTTTGGAAATAGGATGATAATTGATTAAGAAATGCAGTAACTTTTAAAGAAATGGAAAGAATTGGACTGGGTCTTACTATCTTATGAACTAAAAAATAAAGAACTATAGATATGTTTTCATGATTTGTGTTAAAAATATTAAATCTTTACAACTCATGCTTAAGCCTTTGATAGTGTTATATGTCATTGTCCTTCAGTGAAATGTTTTCAGAATACTTTTTGTATGATCTTCAAAATGTGTTAGTTGCTTCCAAATAATGACTTGCTAAGATTAATGTTTTAATGGCTGAAAGGTCAAAAATAGTCTGTAGATGTTTGAAAATGGTATTGTATAAATTTGTGTTTGTGAGAAGACTAACATTAACATGAATGTTTGTCTGGATGGAATTATGTTTTAAACATCAATTACACACAAAAATATTTTCTTGCAGTATAGTGGTATTAACAAAATTACCTATTAATAGTGCTAGGCAAAGTTTACTTTAATCTTGTTCTCAGTTCTGCATTTTTAAGGTTACCATTATAGCTGTAACCTATAGTAACATGCAAATTACTGATAGGAAAAAAATTGGGATATCTGTATATCATTTCTGAAATTTTGTATCACTGGCAGAACAAGTGAATTACCTAGAATTTTGAAGGCTCTTTAACTTGATAAACTTACAAACATAGCTCCTATGTTAATTTTCTACGCCTAAAATCTGTGTAAATTATATTGTTTTTAGCTCCAAAGTAGGAATCTATTTTAGCTACAGTGGACCATTGTGTTATTTCTTTACTTCCAGTTAGAGCTTGATTTAATCAATGTGATCAAATACCTCTAAGCAGGAGTTATTATCAGTTAGTGTCACACATTTAATCAAAATTAAGATTATATCAATTGTCACAAAAAATAATCTAGCAGTTGACTAATAAAATTGTAATTAAATTGTCATCAAAATAACCATCTAATCATCATTAATATTTCTGAAATTTCTAGTTATTCAAATAATTAAAATATTGTCACAGAATCTCCTTGTCTTATCATTGTTATGACAAAGCTAGTTAGGCTATCTGCCACTGTCACTAATTTTGAACCACTGACTAGAGCAGTGGTTCCCAAACTGGGGGTAAATTACCCCTGGGGTAATTTAACAATTTATCGGGGGTAATGGAGGGGTGACAGAAAAAAAGTTAAAATTCTGAAAATCAAGAAAACATTGAGGTAGCGGGTATTAGGATTAATGTTAACTTAGTATTAGTATGTAAAGTTGTAAATTAAACCTATTTTAAGTATGTAATAAGGTTAAAACCAAATAACAATAAACATCAAAAAGTAGAAGAAAAGAAAAAATATGTATCTAAGTGTGTGGTAACCTAAAAGTATTTTGACAAGTATGCTTCAGAACACAAGTCACTCAGTAACCCTGATGACTCATCGACGTGTCCAGTACGCACCACTCACTGCCTGAGGTTGCCTCTATTTCACACTGTCAGTTTCTATGTGAGCATCAGCCGAGGTAGACAAAACCTGGTATGTATATGTACTGCCCTGTGTAGTATAGTTAGTATTTACCTACTATTACATCATTCCCTTTAATGCTATCTAGAATGCCATGAAAAAATAAATAATAAGTTCACATTGTTTACACCTTTTTATGCAGTTCTTTTTCTTTTTCTGCAGATTAAACAATAAAATGTCTAAAAAGCGCACCTACTCTGACGCCTTTCTTCGCTATGGCTTTGTGAATTTACCTTCTGGTGAAGAGGATCGGCCACAATGTGTAGTATGTCACAAAGCGTTGACAAATGAAAGCCTCAAGCCATCAAAACTCTCAGCTCACCTCCAGAAGTGCCATCCAAATCTTCAAAATGAGGATCAGGCTTATTTTCAGTGCCGGGCTGTAGCACTGAAGAATATCCAATTCGGTTCATCAATTCGGAATTTAAGACCAAAAGCTTCAAGCTGCGGTCGAAGCATCTTACTTTGTTGCATATAAAGTTGCCGAACAACAAAAATGCCACACCATTGCAGAGAATCTGATTATACCTTGTGCATACAAGATGGTAAGCAAGGTATGTGGGGAGGATCAAGCGAAGAAACTGAATGTCATATCTCTATCAAACAACACAATCCGCTGACGAGTCGATGACATGGCATCAGATATTCTGTCCCAAGTTACAACAGAGATCAAGGAAAGCTCATACAGCAAATTCTCCTTGCAATTTGATGAATCGTGTGACATAGCCAGTTGTGCTGTTCTCCTTGGGTTCGTTTGTTACGTCCACCAGGACAAAATCAAAGAAGAGTTCCTATTATGTGAAGATCTGCTGACAACCATGAAGGGAGAAGATGTCTTCAATATCATCAACAGTTTCTTTTCCACAAATGGATTGGATTGGAACAGCGTTCAACAGTTAGGGATAGATGTTTATATAAAGTCTAGATTAGTATAAATACAGTGAATTACATGGCATATAGTCACATAGTTTTATTTATTGTACAAGTAGCTGTAGTGTAGCTAATATATTATACATAATTCACAAAAAAGTATCGAGCCTGTCGTACTGAAATACTAAAGTACCAAAATAAATTAAATTAAAACCATATAATTATATCGCAAAAGATAAGTAAGAATGACTAACTGATGCAATCTGCAATAGTTTCTCTTTTTTAATCTAGGTCTCCGTTGATGATGGGTCGTAATCGTGGATTATGGGGCCTCATACAAGCTGTGAATCCAGAAATTTCTGTAGATCATTGCATCATTCATCGGTACTCTCTTGGATCAAAAAGCCTGCCTGGTAATCTGAAATTAGTGTTTGAAGATGTATTGAAAATCATCAATTTCATCAAGTCCAGAGATCTGAATTCGTGCATATTCAGGGAGGTGTGCAAGGAAATGGGAGAGCAGTATCAAGTTCTGCTCTACCACACCGATGTTTGCTGGTTGTCACGAGGCAAGGTTGTATGTCGAGTCATTGAGCTCCGAACGGCTCTTCAGGAATTTCTGAAACAAGAAGAATCTCCTTTTGCTACCAAGTTCACTGATAAGGAGTGGCTTGCTCGACTTTGTTAGTTGGCTGACATATTTGCGGAGCTGAACAGTGATAATCTGCAACTCCAGGGCCAAAACACGACTGTCATTGATGCCCATCACACTGTGACTGCATTTCTGGGAAAACTGAGACTCTGGATTCGACGCTTGTAGAAAAGAGTGATTGCTCAGTTTCCCACCCTAGACCAGTTTGTTGAGGAGAATAGTTATGATACTGGATCACTTTTACAGACCATCAAGAAAGAGATGAGCGACCATTTGAAGGGGCTTGAAACAAGCATGCAGCACTACTTTCCAGAGAGTGACCTAAAAACAGCCGGTCTTCAGTGGATTATTCATCCCTTTTCTGTACCTGATGAGGCCATTCATGATGATGATATCCCTGCAAAGGAGGAGTGGATCACAATACGAGCAAATGAAGCCTTGAAAGTCAAATCCCAAAACCAAAATGCAGATTCCTTTTGGATTTCACAACTAGCTGACTCACCAACTCTGTCCAAGAGAGCCTTGAAGTTGTTGGTATCATTCTCAACAATATATCTGTGCGAGAAGGAGTTCTCAACCATGCTGGGGATGAAAACAAAAAAGAGGACTCGCTTGAATGTTGCAAACGATGCCAGGCTGGCACTTTCAACCACAAAGCCAAGAATTCCTGAACTAGCTTCAAGTATGCAACTCCATCCATCCCTCTGATGTTCTTGACATCTTTGGCAATATTCATTTGAAATGCACAATGATCAAATGCAATAATTAAAAGTGTTATTCAGTGTAAATAAATTATATAAATAAATTGTAAATAAATAAAGTGGAATAAATCTCTAGTTTAATTTAGCCATATATATCAATGTTGAAAACATTTTGTGAAAGGGGTAACATGCTTAATGTGGCATGTTAAATTGGGTAACAAGCTGAAAAAATTTGGGAACCACTGGACTAGAGGGACAACAACCAGCTGATAACAACTATCACCACTTTTTTTTCAACAGCAAACTTCTAAAAAATGGCTAGCAAAACCCTTTTTTTTTCTTTGCTTGCTGGTATATACCATGGTTTGAAGAACATTGTACTTATTGAATAATAGGGCCATTGATTAATCAGTTAATAATTACTACTATTTGTTGAGCTAAACATCCAGTTTAAGCTCTTACTTTCTTTACTATTTCTAGTGGGAAATTAGTAGGCAGTCATGGAATTACTTTTTTTCTAGTGAGAATACATTCCATTGCTATATTAGTGTGGTTCAATCTTGGTTATCACTTGTTTCAAAACACTAACATTTTGTGTGTTGCATTTTTTAATAGAAAAACTTCATGTTTAAAGTCTTTAATGTAACCCTTCCAAAAGATTTCAGATTTGGGAACTACCTGCACATGCAAATCACAATACTTTAATTGAACTGCAACAAGAAAGTTGGGGGTTTTAAGATGTATTGTCACAGAGGACAAGGTAATTGAATATGCAGTTGATAAATTAGATATTCAACAACCCTATGCAGATAAATAATCCATAAATACACTTGCATAGCTGTAAAGATTAACGAAATGTGTACCAGAAATTATACACTAAAGATTCCAAAGAACCATGCAAGATATTAAAAATATTCAATCAGACAACAAGAAAACAAGGATTAAAAGAATATAACAAACTTGAAGTTTTTGAAAGTCTGTAACATGTGTCTTGTTTATGGTTTTGAAATTGTATCTGTTTTTAAACTTATTTTTTTCTGTAGGCATTTCTAGAGATGGCTGATGAGACAGCTGCATCAAAAATGGTAAACTATTATAACAATTCAGGAGTTCCAGTTATCCGGGGCCGTACAGTCTATGTCCAGTTTTCTAACCATAAAGAATTGAAGACAGACAGCACACATCCTGGTTCGGTCAGTAGCATGTTAATTTTTGTGAACAAGATTTTGGTGATTTACTAATTAAAAATCTAATAGTTTCCCAAGTTATATGATATGTTTAGAATTAACAAAGAAAATGTCAGTAGTTAGAGCAGTCTGTTTATTGTGCATATTTTTGGTAATGTAAGAATAGTCATCTGATTAATAAGTTGCAGATGTAACAATCTTCAGTTTTTAACTGTTACATACCAGATATCGACACAAGCAGCTTTACAAGCAGCTCAAGCGTTGTCTAACAAAATTGAAACCCAGGGTGGACCAAACACAGTACTTAGGGTCATAGTGGACAACCAGGTCTATCCCATCACTCTTGATGTTCTATACCAGGTAAACTTTGTAGTTATTTTTCTTTTTATCTCAGTTTTAATTAATAACTATGCACGATTGAAAGCAGTTTTTTTCTCAGGAATAAAATTTGTGTAAAGTGCTACTTTACTGTTTAACTTGTTTTGGCATCTGTGTATGGTGTTTGTTGTATGCAGTAAATGTAATGGTATAATTTAGTTTACTGTAATTCTGATGAGAATGTCTGTTTCAAATATGTGTTAAAAGTTTCAGCAACCTTCAGTATATTATGTCCTTAATTGTTACTTGTTTCTTCTGTTTTGTTTCAGATATTTTCTAGAGTTGGAAAAGTTTTGAAGATTATAACATTCACCAAAAACAGTAAGTATTTGATATGAATAATGAATATTTGTGCTGAAAACATTGTAATGTTATTTGTAAAATGATTGATCTTTTAAATTTTTATAGAAGTATTTAAAATATTTGATCTAAGTGTTTTGTTAAGTAAAATAGGTAAATGTTCTTTTAATGCTAGTAGCAGGTTCTCACACTTAAAAGCTGCACAACATCATTTGAAATTTAGAAAAAATATATTTAAATGTATTTCAATTGCTTTTGTGTGGGAAAAAATTACATAGTCCCTTCTGTGCAAGTTTTTTTTTAAGGACTTCGTAAAAGCTTGGATATTTAATTTTGCTTTTTCTTAACATATACTTATCTATTAATGAAGAAAGAATTTCTTATGTGATCTGTTGTTATATTTCTACATACATTTATGGCCTCTAAAGTTTTAAATCTTCTTGATTCAGTGTTTCTCATGTCATTATTACGATCTCACTTGCAAGGTAATAGTATCATATTTATTTTTCCTTAACTAAATTATGTGACCAGTACTTAGGATTACTATTTTTATATAATTCTTAGAAAAGGTCCTGTCACATTTTTACAGATATTTAGATCTCTGTTTAATAATTCATGACATTTTTTTTAAACTTTATTATTTCTTAAGAATCTTAGACATTACTGCCTGTAATTTGCCATATAAAGTTCTGTAAAGGAAAAGATACTGCCTGGTTTCTAACACTGCCAACATTATTATATTTTTTGTTTTCTTTTAGACACATTCCAAGCTCTTATTCAGTATCCAGATGTCATCACTGCACAAGCTGCAAAATTGGTAAATAAAGTTTGAATAATTAAGAGGCTGAGAAACAACATTGATCAAAGTCAGTACCAGGTAGTATCTTAAAATACATAGAAAATTGGATTTCTTTATACCAGTTTAGCTAAATGGAGCGAGCAGAAACAAAATGGTGGATGTTTATGTTTAGTTCAGACATAGTGCTGTTTGTATATAGAAAAAGAAAACAAGTTTTTAACATATTCAAATAAAATGATTATATGGAATGTTAACATATTTGATCTCTGTTTGTAAGAGGATTTTATTTAAATAATTTTGTCATTATATTGACTTATTTCTGGGGGGGGAGGAATCTGCTACTGCAGATAATACATTTTTTATGTATTATTCATAGCTCCTCAACTGAAAGTTAAAAATCAGTACAGAAATTGTTTTGGAATGGTGTTTAGGATATTTGGGGATGCAAAAATTCTTTGACTTGACAGTGATAATTGTATTGGTTATTGACTGAGAAAATCATGTAACTGTAGCTTGAGGACAGTTTTTAAAGTGTGAAGGCAAAGTAATTAACTACTGTATATTGATTACAGTTTTAAGCCATTAATAAGTCCAAAAAGTTTTAACATTAGGTAACATGTGAAAATTATTGATCTTGTATAGAAACTAACAATCATGTTAATAAATGTTATTCCTGGTATTTGAAAAATGCCAATGTCGCTAATTCAATTCATAAATTCCTACTGCTGATAAAAAATTCAATACCATACAAACTGCTATGCTGGTTAAATGTAACTGCAAATCTAATACTGATGTATGCTGTGGGTTAAGATGCACTTCTCAACATTACAGTCCCAATTGTAGATGTATTTGTGACAATTGTTTGACAAAATTGCATGAATTTCCAGCTAGTTATGTGTTACAAAAAAAGATTAAGTCGCTTGAGTAGGCAAGATGAACTATAGATCCTGATTTCTGCCTTATTCTTAAATTGCATTGTTACTTTTTATTATTGTTGAATGGTAAATATGTTCTGTTATTAAAGCATTGCAGCAATGAGTTATCTTGTTCAAAAGACAGTTAATTCTGATCCCAAAAACATAGCATTCTATTATATGACCAGTACTTATTGATCTTTAGTCTGTAAAATTCTTGAAGTAAAGATTTTCATGTACTTCAAATAGTTGGCTACTCACAAGACCATTTTTCATTGATCCATTTTTTCCCTAATATTTAGTATTTTGTCAACCATCTACAACTTTATAAGTTAAAATATGAAAAACAGTCATAAGCCTCTACTTGCTAGATTATATAGTTAAAATAAAATTTAAAATTTTAATGACACAAATGAACAGTGAATTATTGAAATATATCGATTAAAAATATTATTCTTACCAAATTGAGTAACATACCACTTTTTGTCATGTGATCAATGCTCATTGATTTGATTCATATTATCCCCAAAGTTACTTGGAATACAACATACTGTTATAAAGAATGTGTCTTGATAACACTGCAGTATAGTTATTTCTCTTGCCATTTTTTGCTATTCAAACCCTCTTTCTATTAGACTAGTAATACTATATCCCCAGATGAAGTGTAATTAGAATATTATAGAACTTGTAACAGTAATAAATCAGTATAGATTCAAAAACTTTTATGTAAAAATTCCCCTCTTACAAAATTGCAACATATTCACAGTATTTTATCATAACCTTATTGTGCTCATGTAGGTTTTTTTACCTTGAAACCCCTTATTGAAATCCTACTTTAACTTATTGTTCAGATACTTTGATATATCATTAAGTACTGTGTGAAGATATCTGTCTGCTAAATACTAGCTTGAAAACTCAACTATGGATTTCAGATTGTGGCAAATGATCAAGTTCCAACAAATTAGATCATCCATCTTTTTCTATAAATAATTAAATTAAAAATATACAAATAGAATAACTTACATAACTCGTTTATACTTAAAGTAGTCAAACAAACCAGTGTAATTTTTTTGTGCAAACATCTTTGCTTTTTTGCACATGGTAACACACGTTGGACAAAATCCAGATGTTGGTCATCTTGTTTTTGTTGACCCTGTTGGCCTAAAATGGTTGTAAAAAAAGTCCATTTTTCTATGTATTTCAAGGAAATAGTACTTGAAAACTAAATCTTACTGACTTTTAGTTACTAATTTTGCTTGTTTTTTAAAAATTTTAAAGGATAAATTGTGTGAATATGAAATGGTGAGAAATTTCTAACTTTGTGCCTCAAAATTACATCTTTTTAAGAAGCTAAGTAAAATTAATTGAAAAACTTTCATAGGTCAGTGTTTTTTAACATA
Organism: Carcinoscorpius rotundicauda; assembly: GCA_011833715.1. Classification (NCBI taxonomy): domain Eukaryota; kingdom Metazoa; phylum Arthropoda; class Merostomata; order Xiphosura; family Limulidae; genus Carcinoscorpius; species Carcinoscorpius rotundicauda. Next base: position 48,919,067 of record CM022399.1, on the reverse strand, counting down.
ATTTGAACAAGATTGTTTGAGTTTTAAAAGATGACATTAGTTATACGTAAGAGGTTCTCAAGATAAAAATATAAAAGATGCTGTGTAGTGCAAGTAGTGAAATGTCATTTATTAGAATTTTTTATTTACAAGTAACAAGTGTTTTTCAAAAAAATGTCTATAGTTAAATTTAATATATTTGTGTATGCTGTAGTCTTTGGATGGACAGAACATCTACAATTCTTGCTGCACATTAAGAATAGACTATTCCAAATTGACAAACTTGAATGTGAAGTACAACAATGACAAAAGTAGAGATTTTACCAATCCTACTTTACCCATAGGAGATCAGGGATTAGACAGTCTTGGGATTGGAGGTGAGAATGAGTTGCATGTGTGTTGTGTGTGTGTGTGTGATGAAAAACAAATATTGATCTTTTAAAACTGATCTTTTTTTTGGGTCATTTTTTGTGAATGTAGTAGTAGTATAAATTGCATGTTACTGCCACGAAGCTGACTTATTTATTTCAGTAGTGAATAAATGCTTTGTAATTATTGGCTGTTTAAACTTAAAATGATTGTCATTTTCTGTTTCTGGCTGCAGATAAAAATTGAAGTTAAAAATAGTGAGTGAATTAGTATCATGTTACTGATATAATAAGAATCTTTTCAGATGTGTGTTAATAAGTTTTTGCCATTCCAGTATATGATTTTCAGTTGTGTGATTTTTTTTGTGACTAATTTTGTTTTTGTTCATAAATGTATTATGTGTACGAACCTTGTGTTGTGGCACCTCAAATTAGTAGTGTAGCTTTGCACTTAAAAGAAACCAAAAATTGTATTTTTCTTATGGTTTTAAAGAACTTTATTTTACTAATAGAAATATTTTTCTCTTTCTGTTTTTATCACTTATCCAACAATGAAATGTCTTTGTCATACAATATTATAATTAAAAAATTGCAAGGTTTTTTATGCATGAAATAGCTTGTAGATTTTATTCAACAAATGAAAACAAAGATTTAGTTGCATCTTGAATGTACGGTTTATCCTAAACAAGGTGCTATGGGCATGATGGGATCCCCTTTCACAGGTCTGCCCAGCCTTGGATCACCACTAACAGCTGCCTATAGTGCTGCTGGAGGTATGCTGTTTACCATTTTTGTTTTCCTTAAATGTGTTATTAAGTGTATATATAAAATGATATACTAACTTTTTTAAGGAAATGTTTTTATTTAACATTTCAATTTTCTGTTTTTTTCTTTAAAAGTATATAAAAATTTTAATCCTTTGTGTATTTTCAGTTTTTTTTATTACCAAAAAGTATGGTTGTTTTCTTGTACAATTTGATTTGCTTTATTTGTTCATTTCTCTTGTCTGGGGTGCACAGAGGAGTATTTCAATTTAAACATTTTTACTAGATGGCACACCTGAAAGTAATTTGAAAGTGAAAATATTTCTTTGTCTTTTCCTAAACAAGAAATTGTTCCATTCACATGGTAGAATAATAAAATAAAGAATACCTATTACAACATTTAAGAAAATAGTTCGCTTTTCTTTACACAAGCATGTGCACAATAAACTATATTTGTCACATACACTGCTGGCCAAAATCTTAAAGCCAATAAACATAAAGAAAAAATGTGCATTTTGCATTGTCAGACTCAACCACTTATTTGACTAGAGTTTTGAAAGATGAAAATAAGAAAAGGGAAAATAAAAATAAAAAAAACATTTCACATTTTCCCTATTAAATGCTAAAATACTAAAATTAATCTAAATATTAGCTGGTCAAAAGTTTAAGACCATACTGAAACGAAGCATTAATTGGTAAACACGTAAAGAAATTTAGTAATTTGCGTTTAAGCATTAGCGTTGTCAACATCTCCCACTGACATCTCTTGCATTACACTGGGACAAAGTATGGTAAAGGCTAAAAAGTTGACAGTTTGAATGTAGTAGAATTGTCGAGCTGCAAAAGCAAGGTCTCTCCCAACGTGCCATTGCTGGTGAGATTGGGTGTAGTAAAACTGCTATTGCAAATTTCTTAAAAGACCTGGAGTGATACAGAACGAGAATTTCAAGTGATCAGCCCAAGAAAATTTTGCCAGCATTGAGCAGGAGGATTTGACAGGTTATCCTGCAAGACACCAGCCGATCTACACCAAAAAACAGCTCGGTTGAACTTTGCTGAGAAGTACCAAACATGGGATGTAGAGAAGTGGATGAAGGTTTTGTTCTCTGATGAGACAAATTTTAACTAGGATGGTCTAGATGGCTTCCAACATTACTGGCACGATAAGGATACCCCACTGGAGACATTTTTTTCATGATACAGTGGAGGCGGTTCCATCATGATATGGGGTGCTTTCTCCTTTCATGGAACAATGGAGCTTCATGTTATACAGAGGCATCAAACAGCAGCTGGCTACATTGGCATGTTGGAGAGAGCATCTTTATTGGCTGAAGGTCCTTGCTTGTGTAGAAATTACTACCTTTCAGCAGGATAATGCTGCAATTCACAGTGCCTGCAGGACAAAGGACTTTTTTATGGTGAATAATGATATTCTTTTGAATCATTCATATTGTTTGCCCGAATTGAACCCCTTTGAAAATGTTTTTGGGTGGATAGTAAGGGAAGTCTATAGAAATGGATATCAATTCCAAAGAATGCATAATCTTCATGAAGCCTCTTTGTTTGGAATAACATTCCAGCCAGCCTTCTGCAAACTTGTATAGACCATGCGAAGCAAATTTTTGAAGTTATTTGCAATGATGGCCTTGCAACTCACTACTGAGACCTCTTGTTGGGCATTTCCTACCCTTATATATATTTCTCCACAAGTGGGTTTTCTCGACATCACTGATTTCCTACCCTGTTTAGGACTTCTTTTTGGTATGGTATTAAACTTTTGACCAGCTAGTATTTAGGCTAATTTCATAGTGTTCATATTTTCCCTATTAAATGCTAAAAAAATTTTTATTTTTATTTTCATCTCTCAAAGCTCTACTCAAATAAATGACTGAGCCTAACAATGCAAAATGCATATTTTTTTCTTGGCCTGAAGATTTTGGCCAGCAGTGTATATTAAAATATTTTAGTTGCTAGCATCAATATTTTATTTTGTGAAGTATATCTTTTTGCATTTAAGCATATTTTTGTTATACTTTTAGAGGGACTATATTTTTTAGTAATTTGTTTTTTCTTGAATAAAGGAGTAGAAATCTAGTTTCTGTCTGGTGTAAACAGAAGTTTTACTGTTTAGTGGATAAATTTGTCTTTTCTACGGTGAGATTGAGGCTTGTAAAATGAAATTTATTTTCTGTTCGTCATATTCATACATAAATTATTTAAGGAACAATACTAGATATGACCAATTCATTGAGTTTTGTCATGCATTTACCTGAAATGTTTCTAAATTTTCATCTGTTATGTTGTTTGTTTCTTTTATGTCGCAAAGTATTACAACAAGTTTGCTTTTAAGTAGGTGTAAAACAGTTGTGTTACAGACCTTGCAAGCTTTGCGTCATTATTGGCGTAGTAACATACATGCAAAAATATTCTATGTATGATTTTTACATTTTCATGTGTGACTTTAAGAGCAGACAAAATAATATTCATCATTTTCACACTTTATTAGTTCATTTCACCTGGATGTATTGTTTTGTTTTTGTTCTTTTTTTTTTTTTTTTTTTTTTTTTAAAGGCATTCCATTAGGGGCATTTGCTCTATCTCCTGTTGCTGCTACCAGTGCAACCTTAGGCCTAGGTGGGATTAGGCTTTCTGGTCAGCAGTCATTTGGAGGGTGTGTTCTGTTGGTCAGCAATCTCAATGAAGAGGTATGTGATGGTTATGTTTGTGACTTTTAGCCTGTAATTGGAATGTGCTCACTGAAACTGGCTCACACTGACAATAATAACCTACATTTATAACACTAAGTTTCCATTTAATTATCAGAATTAATTAGATTGATGAACTGTAATTTTCACCTGAATAATTTTGTAAACTAATGACACCTGTGTTATGATACGACGTTAGTTGTTCAACAATTAGTAAATTTCACGTTAAAAAGGCTTTATAGATACTGTATAGTATTTTGTATAATTATCATGTTAAAATAGTCATATATGATGTACTGTAAATCATCTGGTTTTTAAAGATAAAGTGGAAATAAAAAGTTTCATATCTTTTGTAATATAAAATTTTAAGATATATTTTCTAGGTTATATATCATCTACATCAATATAAGAACATAAGCTGGAGCTGTAACACGAGTTAATGTGCTAGTAATTCATTTTTAATTGTGACTTACATTAATGGTAGTGTATATACACATTATTCAAAATGGCTCTTTCTTTAAATTTATTAAAGGAATGTCAGTTAACTGATGATTGTTTTATGTAAACATTTCTCTGTAGTACTGGCTGTAAATACTCTGATTTTACAAATATACATTTTTTTTTTTTATGAATCTCAAAGTTTTATATGTATGTATTTACTTGCAGGATGTTTGTGTACTTCCAGTCTTTTTTTTACTTTCATAGTTTAATAATCATCAGAAAACACAACTTTAGTATCTTGTGAATAACATTCAAACCTCACATATTTGCAAAAGTATTCATAACATGTATTCTCTATATCTCAAGAAAAAGAGTTCTTAATACCCAACGTGCACACTCCATGTAAAACAGTAACTTTTCATAAACTTCAAGTGTTGTAACTTCTATAAAGCATAACTTGCATACTTTTCTTGTGGAAGTATTTAACATGCATACATACATGTTATCAGTTGTGAAAGTTGATAGGTTTGAAGAAGCTTGACTCATTCAGAAATCTAATTCCATTGTTCTTGTGTGAAATTTTTCAACTCTGTTCACTAACATTATTGTCAATAACTGTTGAATGGATAATGTTAATAAAACATCATTGTTTTCTTAAACACTATCAATTCAGGTTAAATAGTTAGCTCATAGGATCACCTATCAAAGTTGTAATATTTTCAAAATGAGACCCAAAACTCAATCACTTTCAATTAGTTGATTCTTCTTCAACAGAATAAAGGGTTATGTTTAATGAGTGTGATTGAATATATAGGCTCGGATGTCATTGTCACTTTAATCAGATGTTCAATATGGGTTAGCCTTGAAAACTAGCTAGTCGTAACCTAGAGTTACTTGTGTCAGGTTTAGTTTTGTGTAAAATTCATAATAGTTATAAGAACTATTAACTAATTTATATAAAGATAAAAGAAACAATAAAATTAAAATTAAGTAACAGCAAATGGCAATGGAAAATACAGAAAATAATGTAGCTCACTATATAGGAAATCAAACCAGTATATGTGTGTGTATTTGTATATATATTTATATACACAGAGAGAGAGAGAGATTTGTAAAAAAGAATAGTACTAATAATGTAAAGTAAGTTCAATCATGAATTTAGTTTTGGGAATCTTTTCAGAGACTTGCAAAGGTCAACAACCCTAGGATTGAGATTGATACCATTTGGTGTTACAGTATTTAACAGTCCCAGTTTCTGTTATATGCAAAATTTGTCTTTATACCCATAAGTTAGCGTCCAAGCATGTTAAAGTGTTTTGCGACCAGAAGCTCTTTCTTTGTTTCTGTTGATTTGTGGTTATTAAAACTTCCCCATATAGTTGTTTTGGTTTGACTTACATATTGAAAATTGTATTTTTGACATTGGATTAAGCAAATAACATTTTTCATAGATAAGTTTATAGGATTGGTGATTTTGAACTGCCTTTGTTTGTCTTTACTGGAAAATTTATCCATTTCCTGCATGAACTTACAGGTTTGACATTGCTTGCTATTGGAAGGTTGACTTTCACCTGGTGTTGGCTTAGAGTTTACTTTAGCAGGAACTGAGTGTTAATGCAAAGTTTTATATTTTCTGATTGAAATGACAGGAACTACCGTAAAAAATATATTTTAATCGATTGTGAAGTTGAAGGAGGTAAAAGTATTCTTTTAGTATGCAGGGTAAATTTTTTAGTTTTGGGCTATAGGTAATAACTAGTGAAACATAAAAAGAATTGGTTTTAAGAGATTCTTTCAGAGCAGACATACATGGTATATTGTTAACTTTCTCAATTTGTTGGGTGATAGTGTTTTTATAACCTCTTTCCATCATAGTCTGTTTCAAAGAATTAATGTGACAATCATAGTTATTGCTATCAAAGCATATCTTTAGTCAAAGTGCATGATTGAATGTGATATTATGTTTAAGGTGTGGAGGGTTTTCAGTACAAATCAGTATGTAGATCATCATCATCATCTTTTAATGTTAGGGTTACATTCAAGAAACTTGTTTGGGTAGCAGAGTAGTCTAGAGTAAATTTGATAGACTTGTGGAAGATGTTTGCATGTTTATTAAATGATAGTAATGAATCTTCATCTCCTACCCAAATGAAAAAATGTCCAAAAATGTGTCCAAGATGTTGGTTTATCTGTGCAATTTCAAAATGTTTCTTCTTTAAGTCTCCCACAAACATGTTGGCATAGTTTGATGCCATCTTGGAGCTCATAGTTGGGCCTTTTGTGTGAATATAGAATTCATTATTAAATTCAACACCTTTAAATGTAAGTACTAGCTCAACTAAGTCTGTAATAATTTGAGTATTGGGTTCGTATAGTTTTTGCAGAGAAGATTCTAGGGTTTTTAGGCCTCTGTTATGGGGAATGTTTATGTATAGAAAAGAAACATTCATAGTACAGAATATAGTGTTTGAAAGTTTTCTACTGCTGTTAATGTGAGAGATCATATTTAGAAAATATGTTGTGTCTTTAATGTATGAGATAAAATGTGTGTGTGGGGGGGTATTTTTGATGTGGTGATCAACATAAGCAAATAAGTGTGCAGTAGGTATACTGCAGTTAGATATAATAGGATGACCAGGATTATTGAGTTTGTGTATTTTTGGTAACATGTAAAAGCAATCTGGAACTGGGTGTTTAGGCAAAAGGAACTGTAATGTTCCACAGCTGATGCATTGATTTGGGGGTCCAAATCAATCTTTTTATAGTGGTTTGTGTCATTAAGTTGTCAGTAAATTTTGTTGATATAGTCAGTTTTGTCTCAAGTGACAAAGGCAGTGAGTGCCCTTATTTGGTTTATTAATAATTTCATTTTCATGTTTCAGTTAAATTAGAGCTGAATTTTCACTATGGGAAAGATTGTTTTGTACTTTTGAATCAAAGTTTATAACTTCAATAGTTGATTATCCAATCTGAAGTCTGTCTTGTCATGAGATTTCCATTCATATCACTAATCCTAATCATTTTAAGTTAACTATTTGAATGCTGTTATTTTGTACATTTGCGTGACTATTAAAGCCAGGAAATCAAAATTCATTTTTGGGACTAATTTTATAATAATTAATCATTGTCCAAGGAAGAAATGATATGTCTCAGACTAGTGCATATTGTTCAGTTTCCATAATTGCTTACAAATAGTTATTTTCTGAAGGTAAAACATGTATTATTTGCTAAGCACACTTTTAATATTAATCTTCATTTTTTTATTATTTTAATCATTTTGTGTGTTGTAGATGTGTTATAAATATTTTTCATGTTAAATTAATGAAATATGTTTTACCATTGAAAAATTAATATACATACTAAAGTTTAGTGACATGGGAAGACTGACACATTGGTATGTTTAAAGCAAACATTTGATTCAAAACAACCATATAATGGTCATAAAATTAGAAATATATAACCCTTTCATGATGGGCTTAAGGCAATTTGATGAAATCAAGTCACAACACTCTCTTGTACAATAATATATGTAGGAACTTTATTTCTTAACATATTCTCTCAAGAAACTGGTGAGAGTTTTTTTTAAAGATTTTGTGCACAAACTGACAGCTTTATAATTGTTTTTTTACTAAAAATGTTATTTTTCTATTGTAGTTACTTGCATTCAAACTGTTAACAAATCAAATGCAAGGTGGTGTCATTTTAAGTATAAAAATAGTTTTCTTCATCTTTTTGTTTTCATATTTTGTTTGCATAATGTCTAGAATCTCATGAGAGGATGCCAAAAGTTAAGGTAAATGTTTATATCATTTTTCATTTTTTCTACCATATCAGTAATTCAAGCTATTATAATCAAGAAACAATGCAATGAAGTAATGAAAATTAGGAAATAGGAAACAAATGCATACCTTTTATTTTTTGTAGAACATCTTTATAGATTTTCCTTTTGTAATTTCACCACTTTTTGTTTTTTTGATTAAATTTAATGTTTTATTTTCCTTTCTTGTCCTTTATTACTTTCATCTTGACATAAGTTAATGTTGCCCTCCAGGCATATCACAATTTCTTTGAAAGACATGCACAAACCTTGGACAAATTTTCGTTCAGATCATAATTTCATACACCTTGAGAGTGAAAGCAAAGCATCACGTATAATAAAAAAAGTTTAAATCTTCTACTGGTGTATTTCAAAACATACCTAATACATTAACTAAAATATAATAGTAAAATTTAAATACAATGTAAGCTGTATCTCTAACAATAACATGTTTAGTTGAAAAATAACCTTGCGTATTATAGTCAATCAAGCACCCAACAGTACTAAAGCCAATTTTATATGAACCGTGACAACAAGTATGCACCAATGCAAAATAACTGTTACTAAATTATAATGTAAAATGACCTTTTTCTTGTTACTGTATACATGTTATGTACACATCTACATGTAGGCTATAAAACTCAGATCTGTTATAAGTGGACATGGTATCACTTAGGAGTTAAAAATGTGTTACTTGTTTTAACTGTATTTATTCAGAGTACTTTGGAAACAATAAGTCAAAAGGTTATGTAACCTTTTTAATGGCTGGATATACTTTCTATTACCATTGCATAACTAAAGATTCAGAAAGCCAAAGTAGAAATTTTTCATAGCTGGTTGGTTACATAACATTAATCTGAAGTTTTAAAGGTTTGGTTTGTAATAAAGGATTTAACTAATATGACATAAAACTTTGAACCATAACACAGATAATAATTTTATTCACATAACTTGACAGTAAATTTTGAAAGTAACACACTGATTTGGGCAGAAAAGCATTTAAATGGAACTCCTCTTCCAAGAGGGTTAAACTTTTACATTAATGTTGTATTAAATCATCTCAATGGTCAAGAAGACTCCATATAACATGCTGTCTGGACTTTTACTTTGTAATATTGTTATGCATAATAGTACTTATGGCAACATATGCTAACAGCACATATTCCCACTGCACTGATACATATAATATAAAAAAAAAATAGTACTTTGTAAAAAAAAAAAAAAAAAAAAGTTGTCTCAAAAGTTATTAAATATAACCATTTAAAAAGTTTATTACCTTTAATGTATTAGAGTGCAAGATTTTAGTTCGTCAATATTATTAATTGGAATATCTGTTGTTTCCAAACTGAATGTCACCATCTATATATTTTTTTAAAAATAATTAAATCCATGCAAGCTTAATTTTTTAGATAAGCTTGAAATATTCTCTAACATTTGGTGATAGTCTACTTCCTTTGCCTGCTCAAGATTGCTATGGTTACAATATTTGTATTTTAGACCATTCTATACTTATTTAATATAAAGTAGTTTTATTTAATTGTGAAAAGGTTCAGATAGAACCAACTGTCAAAATATGGTAAGTTTTGAAAAATAATTTTTCTGTTTAAAAAACAGTTGGAAAACATTTGTAACCTATTGCCTGGGTCCTTAGGTTTTTCTTTTTATTTATTTCATGCCTTTCATCTCTTGCTAGTTGTGGTTTTTGTTCAAGAGCAAGTTTGTACTTGTGACCTTTAACTTACTATTAATCTCACACTGATCGTTTATCTTGTATGATTTTTCTCTCCCTACTTGGCCCGCTGATGTCTTCCTGTGTGGACTTCTTTATTCAATCGCTCGGAACATTGATTCCTTCCACTATGCTGCTCTGCTCCACACCTGTTGCTCTGACCTTTAGATGGTCACGCCCGATGCTCTCTTTACCCTTTTTGGTATGTTTTTTGATCCAGCACATTTTTTTTTGTTTGATCTTTCAAAATTCTAGTTCTAGATCTCTTCTCAGTAATAACACACTTACTTCCCTAATTTGTTTTACCTTTGAATTTTACAGTTTTCATTTCATTATACATCAGTCTTTGTTGAAGTAGCTTGCCGAGATTGTACTTAACTTTATTTTCAAACGTTCTAAAAAGATTTATTTTTGTACATAGCATCACAATTATATGTACACCTGTCTCAACACAATAGTCGTGACAGTTAGTCCCTAGAGAAAGTATTATCACAGACCAGAAGTGTTGATAAACTAAGAAACTGAATGCTTAAATTAAAAAAAGAACAAACTTGAAATATTAATGCTATAGGACTTTTTAGTTGTTTTCATTAAACAAGTACTTTAATAAATCTTCAAATATGGACATAATATTGTTTTATTTTAATGTTCACAAAATTTGTCTACAAAACTATATCCCTTGATAATTGTGAATACTTGTATTAAACTGGCGAAGGTTGCTTATATTCTGCAAATTAGGTGTCATTTTGTATTTAAGTATTTACTAACTCAGTCAAATCACCCAAATATTGTTTGAAACATCAACATGAAATTTTAGAAACAGTGAACTTCTAGTTTGTCACTTCCTTTATTTTGTGCATGTGTTTTTTAGAGTAGTGGAGAAACAATGTGTTAAGAGGTTTGCTAGCATGTATTTTTCAAACTGTATGTAAATTTTGTTTTTACTGTAAACATTTTCCCTCCCTTTCTGTCCGATCTTGTTTTAATATATAACAAGTAGGCTGTGTGCAGAACTTTCACATTGCTTCTACCTGTGTTGTTGTTGTTTAAATTGCATTAAAAAATGTTAACATTTCTTTGTAAGCTCATATCGATCTATCTTCATCCTTTCTCTCTCTTGAATATCATCTTCTATTCCACCAGGAGTGTACGGAGATGTTGTGCGTGTTAAAATATTGTTTAATAAAAAAGACAATGCCCTCATCCAGATGTCTGAGCCACATCAAGCACAGTTAGGTAAGTTTTCAAATGATTGCAGTTGTTTATTAAAGGACAATTTTCTATAATAATGGATTTTTACCCACTCTTCATTACTTACATTTATAGTGCTCACCTTCCTACAAAAATGTTCAAAGCCATAGTAATTACCTGAAGTCAATTCTAATTTTTTTTCCAAAATTCATATGCAGAAATTTCCTATTTCACATTACTGTGTTCACTGAATGTTCACATTCCACATTTAACCATTGTCTGATTCATCAGAAGTGTAATTGGTGATTGTACCAGCATCCTGAGCACCTTAAGTGATTGAATTGGTCTTGCGAATTTGTGTAAATTGAGTCCCTTATTACTAACACTTATTTTAACAGCACTACTGTTTTTACAGTCAATACCATACTAGTATGGCTCATCACTCTGTCATGTGACATCTTGCATCTAAACTCATAGGACATAAAGTTGACCAGTTGAAAAGCTTATTATGATCTTCAGTATATTTGATTGGAAGAGTGCTTTCTGTTTAATGATTATTGCAGCACCAAGCTCCAGCAATGATGATAAAACCATGCATATGACAAGTTTTCTGTGATTGTGCTTCAAGTTATATAACAGTCTACTGAATACCTTTGGACAGATAACCCAGGTAACATACTTGTTGCCCACTGATTTGATGTTTGGTCTGAAATACTGAGGGTGTGCTTGAGAATGTATCAGAAGCAGAATGTAAGGGAGAAACATACTTTTGATTATTTTAGTTAATTTTATTTAATCTGAAGGGAAACCATCAGGTACACTATATTTGGAACAATGGTACTTTTGATGACACTTGGTAAAATGGCATCACATTTTGGTGGAGTTTTCTTCTTTCTCTTTGAAGATATACCTTAGTTGAACATTTATATAACTCTAGCATACTCCTTCCACCTTTAGATTCATATTTCAGTATAACTGAATGATAAAAAAACTACTTTAAAACTACTCAAAGCAAAATTACAAAACTATTGGTTCTACAATTGCAACTTTATTAAGTAATCTTAGTTCCAATCTGTAATCATACAGTTGACTGTATTGGGCAAATTCTAATTTCTTTAGCTGATTTGTAGGAAGGTTAAAAGAATAGTTAAGAATTATTTGGTGGTTATATTTTGCAATGTGTACACTTCACTTGAAAGGTAAACAGTTTAGATATCTAAAAATGAGAATGATTTGATCTTGAGACAATTGTTATATTAATTTTACCAGTATGACCTTGTAAAATATACTTTTTATTAAAAACAACATACTGAAGGTAAATGTTGTTGAGAAGTGGCACTCACAATTAAGTTTGGAAAATAGCAAAGCTCACCTTAAACTGGATAAATTAAATGAACTTGTATAGCCTTTGAAAACAATGGTCATGAGTTAAATGGAAATGAGTTAATTTCTACAAATACACTTTATGATAGCTTCACTACAGGTAGAACAATTTTCACAGCAAATGTATTAAGTTTTTTTTTTGCCATAACTAGGAGCAAGAACTTGTATATTGTAGACTCTTGTCTTTTTCACATTTTAATCTAAATGATTGGATAAAAACTTGTTTTCATGGCTGTTGCAGATATTTCTTTTCTTCGATAAGAAAACTTGTATGTTGAATTAAGTTTTTACATTCATTATAATTCAGTTTCAAATTTGAATAATTCTCTATCTGTTAGCCTAAAACAAGGTGTGGGAAAATTTGATATAATATTCTGTCTTTAGCTCTTACCAATTTGGACAAGATTAAATTGTATGGAAAAGAAATCAGAGTGAACATATCCAAACACCAGGTTGTTCAGATGCCAAAGGAAGGTCAGCAAGTAAGTTGGTGCTCTCATAATTAAACAGTATATTAAGATGTATTTAATCAAGTTGGATTTGCAAATGCCTACTTTACCAATTTTTTCATCTTTATTTTTGGCCTTTTTTTTTCATTGGGAAAAACCAAAGGGCATTTGGGAAACATTTGTGATGTATTACATAATTTTGTTTTTAGTTTTGTTTTGAAAACATAGAGCTTTTAATATAATCTGAAATACAAATGTACCTGGGAAATAAAATTTTGAATGGTTAAAATTAAGAACTTGTAAATAAACACAAGTTTTGGCCATTTATTAAATATATCTTGTTGATTTAGTGATACTGTTGTGATTTAACTTTAAAAGATAGCTGTGTTTTGTACTTTTACCAGTTTCAGGTTTTTTTATGAAAAATTAATTTTTCCACTTACTGATATCAGGATGCTGGTTTGACCAAAGATTTCACCAGTTCACAACTTCACCGTTTTAAAAAACCAGGCTCTAAGAACTACCAAAACATCTTTCCACCATCAGCCACTCTTCATCTTTCAAACATTCCGTAAGTGTTATTCAGCAGTTTTCTTAGTATCTTACCTTTTTTTATTCCCATTAGGTAGAATTGATACTCTCCTGGTATGATAGAACTGTGACATAAAATAAAATTTACCTCTTCCCTTTTAATAATTTATTTCCCTTGCAGAGAAATACAGGATTTAATGCAAGTTACTCATTATAATAAGCTTATTGCTCAGACAAAGCACAATTTTTATAGCCTTTACTCTCATTTGGTTTCAGAGCTATTAAGTGGCCAGTCAGAACACTCTTGCCACACTCACTTGTGAAAAGTTTCCAGTAGTTCTAACATGCATATTATTTATAACTATTAGAAAGCCAAAGTTTTATTCTATAACATGTAATATTGCATTGTTTTCTGTACATAGAACTGTTTACTTCTCTTTCAATTCAAACTATTCCCACAGGAAACAAATTAATGAGCTTAGCTATATTTTTAAATTCATAATTATTAAATGTATAGCTTGTATGTTATTATTCTATATTCTTAGGTCTATTATTTGATTAAATAAAAATATTTATTGCAGTAGTACTATTAGTGTAAAAAAATGTAGGGTCAAGTTTAATCAATAGTTGACAGAAAAATAAAAGCTGGATAAGTACTGTATTTCTTATTTTTCACACTATTATTATTGTTATAAAGAACAACCAAAACATAAAAATTATAAACTTCAAGGTTAAAAAAGGCTAGATTACATAAATAATAATTTTTATCTGAGTGTTCTTTCATTTGCCTATACTTTACGTAATTTGATAGGGTAATGTGAGCTTCAAGTTTGCTAAGTGATTTTTATATGCAAAAACGGCTTGTTTGGGTTGACAAAATATTTTACATAGAAGAGTGAACAACGTTTCGACCTTCTTCGGTCATCGTCAGGTTCACAAAGAAAGAGGTATAACTGCCACGACTTCTATATTAGAGAAACAAGTAGAAAAATGGAAATCAGCTTCAAAGAACATAAAAAGTCACCTTCACATGTTTTCGAACCCTGCAAGTCAAATAAACACAAAATAACCATAGAAAACACTCAAATACTAAATAAAGAAACAAACATAAACAAATGCAAAATTAAAGAAGCCTTACTTAAGTAAATACAACAACTTAAACCCAAAATAAACCAATATAAAGGAACGCCATTATACCTATATTAATATTATATATTCAAACATCTAACACCGCCCTCTACAGTGTGACACTCGTTACGCAACCCCTTCCAAACATGTGGTCAGCTTCCGGTCAGTTACCTCTTTGTGAACCTGACGATGACCGAAGGAGGTCAAAACTTCATTTGCTCTTCTATGTAAAATATTTTCTCAACCCAAACGAGCCGTTTTTGCATATAAATTTCTCAACAAGTGGGTTTCTCGACATCACTTAGTGATTTATAACTCGTGAGAAGTTGTACATGGTTCTGTTTATATAGAAATATTAATATTGCCTGTTGTATATCCATGTAACTACTTCTCAGGATGTGGATGGATCTTCACTTTTGGTATGGAACTTCAGATTTTCATTTTTGCATTTTTTTGTTTTTTTATTTTTTATGACGTTTTTGTTTCTCCTACAACTTCACTCAATTTGGCATAACAGTGTTTTGGGTCCTTGCATTTTTTATGGGAGTTAATACAATATTTACTGTTACATGGAAGCAACTTTTTAATGTTCTAAGATAACTTGTCATTAACTATGGATTTGCATGACTTCCATCTGGAGGACAGGCACTCCAGCTAGTAAGGCAGTAAACTTAAATAGATGTATACTGTTACTATTTTTAAAATACTTAGGATAAACAGTTGTGGTTTTCTGTTATAATGTGCATTTGTTTCAGGATATCTGCAAAAATATAGGATCCTGTTATGATAGGATTAATAGTTAACACAGACATACATTTTTTTATTTATTTTTTTTAAGTTTTGCAACTTACAAGACATGTATAAAGAGTGGTCTTGTCAAACTGTTGTATATTTGATTTTTAGGACTTGTGTGTGTGAAGAAGAAATAAAGGATGCTTTCCAAAACACTGGAGGGAAAGTTGTAGCTTTTAAATTTTTTCAGTGAGTATGATTCCAAGCAATTTTTAAGAGCAAATTTCAATATTTTGTGAATATGCCAAATTAAACAACTTGTTTCCTAAAATAGAACAATGGATAATTTTTAAAAATTCTTTCAACAGTCAGTGGCTGGAAATTTTCACTTATTCTGTATCTCAAGTTGGAGCATTATCTCAAAATTAGATGATTTAGTTGTTTACGTCTATAAAAAATTTATTTGTCATACTTACTTTAGAATATGAAACATTAATCACAATGTTATACATTTGATGTTTTAGTAAATGTTATATGTGTGTGTATATCGTACATATAATACTGTAAAATATATTTATTGTTTCTGTTGGAAGAGCCTTTTATATTAACTGTTAGACTTGGAAAGCATTTTTTAGTTGTTAAGTGTATGTATACTTTAAACCTAAAGTGAAAATTAATAATTCTAACTCTTATTTTAAAATTGAGGTTCTGTTATTTTATATTGTTTATTTATTATGATCTACAAAAGGAAAAAGGTCTAACTTGTATTTTTCTACAGCTCCAAGGGGTATCCATATAAACACCTTTACCAGTTTTCTCAAGTTTGTTTTTTTCACTGATCCAATGTAGGTTTATTCCTGCTAAAAATATTATCCATTGAGCACATAATTACTAGTATTTTGTTTCTCCCATGATTTTCCTTTCACTGGTTTTGTTAGTAGAACCTCTCATTCTTGCTCTTCCATGATCTTGCAGCACATGGTTACAAGAACTACAAATGATGCACAGATTTGAAAATAGCTATAGACAACATTTAAATACCATTGAATAGAGAATATAAAGTCTTTACATAAAAATGTAGGAATGTGGGGAGTAGTATTTCCTGCATAGAACAATAGAAACTAGTGGGAAGTTTAAAAGACTTGCAAACAAGTATTGTTTTGTTTATAATTTCTTTTTCATTCTTTTCACTCTTGAAAACGTTTGTGTTAAACTATTTATATGAAAACTGTTAACATTTTTAGGTAATCCTAGTTATGTTTATTGACTACAGAAGGCAATAGCAAAATATTCTGTTGTCTCAGGTCCATACATATTGAATGTTGTTAATATAATATTGTATTTGTGAAACATGTATATCAAATAAATTGTATGTTATTGAAAATAGATTATAATTATCAGAACTGTTACCTAGTTTGATTTGATGATACTTCCAAATGTCAAGTGACAGCTCACCATTAAATCTTCATTAGTTTTTGTGGTGTTTTATACATTTTATATTTAGAAATGATAAGCATTGTAATTGGCAAAGTATAAAAACAATATTTTAACAAGTGATCATTATGTTGAAATTTAATAGGTATATAGAAATAGAAATTTCTTATCAAAGTTCTTTTAAAAAATAAAGTTTAATTCTAAGATGAAAAGAAATATTTTTATTGTTTCTTCAGAACAATATCTAAAATTATGAAAATCCAAAGAGCATAAGACAATAAAACTAAATGAAGTTTTACTGTTAGGTTCTGTATGTTAAGTTTTTCCTGAGTTTTTTAAATGACCATACCAGTGACAGAGGAATAGCATTATATCAAAGTTGTAGCTCAATGGTATGTTTCAATACCCATGGTCAACAAAACATTGGTAGCTCATTGTATAGTTTGGTACTTAAAAATTTAACTCTTAGATTTGCATCTTATCTAGTAAAAAAAAATCAAGACTGAATGTAAGATTTAGTTTATTTTTAAATATTTAATTGTTATAAGAAAAGGTACTTAAAACAATGAAGTATTTTTAACAGGTCATACAAGTTTAACTTTGACTTCTTAAAGTTTGTAACTACTATTTTCATTGTTCACTTTGTTATGTAGCTGTTTCAAGATATACTTAATCAATTATGTAAAATGTATTAGCTAACTTTTGATAGTTTGCTAACATAATGGTGATATGGGAAGTTGTGTAGTATTGTTTTGACTGTGTAAATCAAACCTTAAACCAACCTGGAACCTCACCCACAAAATAAAGACTGATTAAAAAACAGACCCTTCTATTAAACAATAATAAATAAGAATTTGAAGTTCACAGGAGGGCACAAAGTTCTAGCTACAATTCAAAAGCAACAGCTGTTTTTATGGAAAAAGTAATCCGATTTGACAACATGTTTATCAAGTCATACAGTGAAACTTGTAGACTTTTGGATCTTTTATTTAGTTAGAAGCCAATGCTAATGTACAGCACCAAGTTTGTCAAGATGTATGGTTTATTCATGACCGTTAAATTAAGCACTATTATTGGTAGAGAAAGTAATTTCAAGGGTATTACATAGCTCAAAGTGTTCTTCATATGAAGTGTTATTGATCCCAGTATTCATAATGTAAGAAATTATTAGATTGTATTATGATTTATATGGTACCTGTAAAAAGAATAGATGTTACATTTATACTTGCTGTAAGATTGGAATGCTGTTTATTTAAAAGTTTTCATGTATAGATGGTAAAATATGAATGACTACTTTCTGTGGGATAAAACAGCTGCATAATAAAGTGTGTTATGGCTATGATACCAAATGATGTTTCATTGGTTTCTGCAGAAAGGATAGAAAAATGGCTTTAATTCAGATGGGATCCATTGAAGAGTCAGTGATTTCTTTGATTGTAAGTTTAAGCTTATTTTTCAATTTTTCATAAATGTTTTGCTAACAGATTCTATATACTTAATGTATATAACATAGTAAGTGGTAATGTTTGTGTGTGTGTTTAAGTTTTGCTAGACAATTTTAAACTGTTCAGACACTATGGCTACTTTTCTGGTTGTAAAACTTGTGAAAGTAGGTAATCAGTACATAGATTCTGTCATGCGAGGTTTTAGTGAACACGTAGTACTTATGATCTTTTATTTCAGCCTTTTGGTTTTACTTCTTTTTTTAATACTAAGTCCCACCTTTATTCTTGTATTGTCTTGTGTTTCTAAAGCTAGCATTGTATTCCCTTTCTTCTACTTCTGTTATTTTCCAAGTTTAAACTACTAGATGTTTTATCATAATTGGCTTTAATGTAAACATCTTGCTTAAAGCATGTATGAGCTTTTCATGTCCTTTTGTCAAGTTAGAAGTATTTGGTAATGTTACTTTTTTTAATGAAGAATAGCTTGAATGATGTAAACGTTTTCTGTGTTAAGATATTCTTATGCAAGTTACTTAAAGTTTTTTATGCAGTTTATCACTAAGTATAATAGTGTTTAGTATGTGGGGATAAGCTGGGCAAAAGTGGTTAATGGATAATTATTCAACTCGTGATCTCAAATCTTTTATAACAATCTAAGAGACATTTATAAACACCTAACTTAGGTTTTCATGAGCTATTAAAACTTTCAGTTTAGCCAAGAAACATCACTAAGGTAGAGAATTGGTGAGCAATGTAATAGCCAAATGATTCTAACTCTGGTGTCCAAATGGTTAATTCATCAGTGGTTAATGTTGTTGCAGTGATTTACACACCAAAATGTTGCATTTTAACTTGGAGTGTGCAGACAGTGTTTCACTAGCTTCAACATGATGTCCATTAAGACAACTTGCAACATCAGGCTAAAACTGCTGCCTTCGTAGCAACTGGCATTCATTATAAAATATTCATTGGTATTGTTTAGAAGGAAAAAAAGTAAGAAAAGAAGATAATGTAGGGGTTGGCAGTGCAAAAACAAAATAGAGAAACAAGTAAAGATGAATATATAAACCATATAAAAATTCCTAAACAAGTAGCTACTGAGTAAGTGTTACAAGCTTATTGAAATTAACCATTGTAAGACTTTATAGCATTATTCAGTTTAAATGCTTTTATTCAAACCTAAACTCATGTAAGTAAAAAGAAGTTAACATTTAGTTGTATGTAAACTTTGTTTTTGTTGTTTTTGTATGATCTTGTTTCTGTATCTTTTGGCATTCCCATCCCTGTATCATTCTTACTTTCTTTGCATTATTATTTTTTTTTTTTTTTAGTTTTAAATATAATTTACTTTTTCAGAATTCTCTTTTTGTTGCTGTCTCATCCAATTTATAAATTCAAAAGTTAGCCTTATTAAGAAATTCAACAGGATATGATTTCTAGTGTTCTCTTTTGTCGTTATCCATTCTTATATTCATACACTTGTACAAATTTTGATTAATATAAAATTAGTAGTGTGACTCAACAACTTGTTACCAAATATGAAAAGTAATGAAGTTTTGAACTTGGATCTTCCTATACTAAATGCTTAAAGTTTATGAGTAAATAATGTTGTTTGGTGATTTATGATAACTGACTTTTATTGAAATTTACAAGTGATCATTATTGTGAATTATGATAATGTGTATAATATCTAGAACACTTTGTATGATGCCCCAGCCAACCTGATGAACATTGTATCAATATAAGATTTTGTCAGTGCTGAATGAAGCATATGTAGTGTGGTTAACTTGTATCAGAACAAGAAAAATAGCTTTTGGTTTACCAGTTGTTGAGTTGCTAATTAAAAATGAAATACATAATATTAACTACTACTCTGAAAACTGGGTTTGTAAATTTAAATAAAATTGATAGCAACTACAATTCACCTACTTCACCTGGCTTAACTGTAGTGATCAGTGTTATAAAAATTGATGCTTAAACCACTTCTGTGTTTGTCAAACCAAAGTTAGCCTGATGAGTCTTGGTATTATGCTATGTTCTTCTTTGCTTTGACTTGCAGATTCTTGGAACTACACCTAAACTTTTGATTGGTATTTTTGTTCAATTTTTTAGAAGTTTTCACTAATATATTTATTGTTTTGTTTTCACAGAAGATGCACAATTACCAGTTAACAGACTCCAGTCACCTAAGAGTGTCTTTCTCCAAATCAACTATTTGAACAGTGACCTTCAACCTCTGCTGCTTCATTCACTAAATTTTTTGGTTTATAAACCATGAAACGACCTTTTGATTGAGATGGTCTTCTTTCTGGTTCATGATGAGTTAGATTACCAGAAAGAGAACCAGAATGTAGAACAACACAATCAGTACTGCATTCTCAGGAGATATATTTTTTGTTATTCTCTCTGACGTTTCTTTAAACCTGTAGGGCATTCACTGCTAAGTTATGAAAAACTCTACAAAAAACTTTCTTTATAACAGTACCAATTTCTAAAGGACACTAAAAATTAAGTTTATAAAGTACATAATAAAAGTCTGTCACAATTAGAAGGGATGTTTTTTAGGTGTTTATAGGTTTTTAACTGTTTCTTGGTATTCATACTTAATATCAAGACTTGCATTTTGTGAGCAGTTTGTTCAGATGTCTTGAATGGAACTTTTTATATCATATTTTTTCAGGCTTTCTGTGTTCCTTAGTGCAAATTTAAGAGGTTGTAGCTAATGCTATTTATGTTTAAATCTCTATTTTCATACTATGGGACAACATTTTTTTCATAAAATACAGGTATCAATAACACACATTAGCTAGAAGAATATTAAACTGTTAGGTAACTTGTAAGAATATTCTTCAAGTATTGGTTAATATAGACGTGATATTTAAAGAATATTACTTGATTTTTATTATTTAGAAATTGACTTAATTGCACTGTTAAAACCAAAGAAGACAGTGGTAAGAAATGAAAAAGTAATTTTAAGTATTTAAATGTTTATATGTGAAATGTTTTTCATGCTTGTATGTTGAATAACAAATATAAATACATATTTATGGATATGACATACATTGAAAACTTTGTCATCCTCTTTTATTCATATTGATATTTTTTAAATGCACTTACAAATACCTATAGGTTTGAACTCTGTAGCTCTATTTTAAATGTGTCACTCATAAGTTTTCACTTGAAGTTAAGTTTTATTAATTTTATAGAAAAGAAATCTTCTGTTGATTGAAGCTACTAGGTAAAGATTTTAATTTCATGCTGTTAAAATTTATTTGGTACAGAAATATTTCAAGGCTTTCTTTTTCTAGCTAATTTGTTTTGATATCTTACTATAATATAGTGATTGGTAATTCCTGCTATAAAAGAAACTTTTTTGAGATATTAAAACAATTGTTAAAATTTGCATATGAAAGGTTATGTGAAAGATTTCCTTGTATGCATTTAAGTAAACAGGACATAGTAATAATCAGTATTTATGTGTTTTTCAGCATGTATCTTGATTGTAAATTTGTATTTTCTGTAGTTTAAATTGCTTAAGAAGAGAGGAAAAACATCTATTCCACCCCAACCCCCCAAAAAGAATCAAATATATTTATAAAACGTTTTTATATTTCAGGCAGTTGTGAAATTTAATGAAGTCATTGATTTTTTAAAAAATGAAATTTTTAAAACAAAAACAGGTTTAATGTTAAAAATGTGTTGGACTGTTTGAGAAGGAATGTTGGTTATGTATTTGATCAAATGCTTCAGAAAGTTGTATTTGGAATTTTTCATTGTTACATATCTTCTCAAAATCATGACTAAAAGCTTTGTGTAAGGGATTGTTCATAAGTTATGTAATGGCATGTTGTTTAATTAAACTCATAAGTAGAAAACTAGCGATCTTATTGTTTATCAGGTTGTTGTTACATTTTTATGGTTAAATTACTCAAATAATATTGTAGCTATAATCTTTTATGAAACTGAGCACCTGTTAAAGTTTTAACTCTCCATTATTAATTACATAATTTGTGAATGACTTTATGTACAGAAGAATGTGATGAACTTTGAATATTAAGAAACCTCCTCAAAATAGGTGCCTTTATCATAAAGGTGGTGCTTTGGTTTTTATTAGCACCCTATATAAAAAAAGAGCTTTTACATTTAGTTGTATCAGAGAGACAAAAAGTTTTGAAATAAAAGTTCTATTTTAGCACATCCATGTCAATCCATTTACCCATGAGAAGAAAATTTACAGAAATTCAAGTAGTTGATACAAGCAGAGAAGAAACTCTTTACATATCTCACTGGCTCTTATAATAACGTCTTTAAATCTTTCATATTGTGAACATTTGGTTGACGTCCATCTATTTTTGAAAAACTTTGACATTTCTCATGTGCAAACAAATTAATTTATTTGAATGGAAATATTACTTGCATTTACGTAATGAATTTATTGTTTTATTCCTCTCTCCATATCTCCGTCTATTGAATTTCTTTTCATTCCTGTAATGTGGTGAAAAACGTTCTTTTGAATATTGGGATTTTCTTATAATTTTTTGTGTATATTAATAGCATAGTCTAGAAAAAGTTGTATGGTTATAGCTTCTTTTTTTTTTTATCTGTCACACTTGCTAGCCTTTTAAATGCCAATTTTATCACATATATTTGTTTTTGTAACTTGTTTTTCTTTTGTCTTCCCCTATCTGTAATAGGGTTGTTTATTATCTTGAGTACTCTTTCTACAGTATCTTTTCTATGTATTTCACTATGTTATTAAAATTCTGAACTGTATCTATTATCGTTTGTGCTCTGTCACCTCTTATCATTTCTAAATAAAATACTAAAAATTAGGCAAGATAGTTCATAACACTTAAAGAATTTCACCATTAGAAACATTTGAAAAGGTGGCGAAAGCTTTCTAAAAATGCTGAAATATAGTAAAATGCTAAAATCGTTTTTGCAATTTTATACGGGACTAGAGTAAACCTGCCAATCAAAATTTGAAATCGTTACATTGTACGTAGTGTTTAGTAATATTAACACTTACAAATACCGGCATGTGGCACAGCGATATTCTGAGATGACCATGCTGTTGATGGAGCGAAGAAATGCACTAATATTTGTAAATGGCGCAAAAAGCAATATTGCAGCATTAAATGTATTTCTTTATACTGATTTACATTAAACTGTTCTATAAAAAATTTTCTTACTAGTATTTCTTCCACGGTAAAGTAACCGCCTTAAATCAAGGTCAGTGTTTAAATCATTTCTTTGTTGTGTTTTTAATTAAACTTACTGTTAAGATACCGCCGTAGTATTAACTGAGATAGTAATTTCCAAAGTAACTTGTAATATTTAAACCTGTAATTTGATTGCTTGATTCGGGGCAAAAAGGTGTTAGGGAGGGACAGATACTATTTTAAACGTGAATATTATGAAATCAATCCAAATTAAAATTGTTTTAAACCTTGAAGATAGTATTCATAATTTCAAAGAATTAGTTTGATGACAAATATATATGTAAAAACGGCTCTTTTGGGTTGAGAAGCACATGTGGTCAGTTACTTCTTTCTTTCTTTCTTTGTGAACCTGATGATGACCGAAAAAGGTCGAAACGCTGTTCACTCCTCTACATAAAATATTTTCTCAACCCAAACGAACTGTTTTTACATATATATTTCTTTACAAGTGGGTTTACTCGACATCACTGATTAGTTTAATGACAACCGTTACAATATATATAATGTAGAAATATATATATATATAGATAGATAGATATAGATTTAAATAGAAATTTATCATTGAACTAACCTATAGAAAAAAATAAACTGTAATGTATTGAAAAAAGAACTTGCAGTGACAAGTAGGTGTAAGAGTGAACCTGACGATGACCGAAGAAGGTCGAAACGTTGTTCGCTCTTCTATTTAAAATATTTTCTCAACCCAAACGAGCCGTTTTTGCATATAAAATAATCCATCAATGGTTAGTATTTCGAGTGTAATTGTGAAAATATCAGCCCCTCAACAATGATTTTGCGAAATCAAGTTGACCAACAGAGGCAGTTGGTCATATCGATGAATCCCGTTGTGAGCCAAGCAAAATCAAGATCATTCATGAAATTAACTTGTGGCGTATTCATAGAATAAGTATTGGTGAAACTCAAATTAACAACTAATATATTTTGAAAAGCCAATGCATTTTGGTAACTGAGCTTCAACAATGGCTCTGATGTAACGTTGCTTAGAAACAGAAGTATAACCTACTATTAGTGTATGTACTGAAAGTGTAAATTGACAACAAAACTCGAGAAATATTTGTTGACTATGGGAACGCCTGTCCTCCTGGACAGAAGTTAGATACATTTATTATTTATGAAATGCTATTTTAGGACGTAGAAAATTGCTTCCCATATATGTAATAGTTAATAAAGGCCATAAAATCAATAACAAATTTGAAACCGTAAGTATGCATGGACCTAACAAATTTTTATGCCAAATGTAGTAAAGATCTATCAACATTAAGCGAAGTAGTGGCAAAAACCTAAAAACTGAAGATGTGTTTTTTCTATGTGGGAAAGCAGCAAGTCTACGAATTTACAATGATAAAACCAGAGGCATGGTGGATACAGCAGATAGCCCGCTGTGCCTTTGCTATTAAAAAAAAAATAAATGTTTCTGCACGCATATCTTAACAACCAGTAAACTGTGTAAACGAAAATTTTACACAAATGGGGGAATCTGTGTGGAACAGCCCTCTCCAAATTTAGTTCAGATCCTAGATCCTTTTGAAGCGTTTATTATTGTTATTTATTTATAATATATCGTGGATTTGGATTAATAACTGTAAAGTGTGATCGAATTTGATTCGGTTATTTGGTCACTCTGGATTTGGAAAGAATTTTCGAAGGTGAAATTTCATATCAAATATATATGAATGTAATCTCAAAAAGGAGTGACTGGGCGAGGGTATGTTATCTCTCTGATTGCTGTTGTTTGGGATATCCAAGTATAACATTATTCATACATAGCTCTCGTGTAGATTTGCGCGAAATTCAAAAGCAGGCATGAAGCTGGTGAAGTTAAATGGTTTATGATGTTCGAAATCTATAACCTTTCCTGGTCAATATATTTTAATTTCCTAATTAGTAAGTGTTAATCACAGATATAACTTCCGAGGTTTATAATATACCAACTACAGAAAACCTATAATATACTGTCTCGTTGGTTACATTAACAGGCGTGAGGAGAGTTTCTAGTAAGTTTAGCCTGCTCAATAACACTGACGGTACACCAATGTTTACGTACACACACACACTGTTGATTCTAACACAAAAATCTACAATTTTAGTGAATAGGTAGGAATTCTGCAATACAGATTTAACAGTATAAATTATGTACATTCGCAAATAAAAATTTAACTTGAACAAACATTGATATTAAGAAGATAAATATATCACACGCCCCTTTTCAGTTGTTGCTGTTTTGAATTAAGCACAAAGCTACACAATGGGCTATCTGTGCTCTGCCCACCACGGGTATCGAAACCCGGATTTTAGCGTGTAAGTCCGCAGACATACCGCTGAGCCACTGGGGGCGCCCCTTTTCAGAGAATTAAAAATTGACATTAGACACTTTTTAACCATGATATATACACACGTTGACAAAAATACGTTGAACATAATATATTGTCAAAAAATACATTACTCCAATAACTATGACAGAACATAACACAATCAATTCAAATAGTTCCAGAAAAATATATAACATCTGTACTAATGCACTTTTATGTGTTATCAATCCTTTCGAGATGGATTTCTTTCGAATCATACTGTTGTAATGATAAACTCCAATTTAACCATCTTCTGTTTTTGCCCTTCATTTGGTTCAAAAACGTCAACGAGTTATGGTAAATGTAAATGACAATAGGTTTTTGAAATATTCTAAAGCCAATGTTTCTTTTTCCACAAGGCCAAGCGTGTTAAGGCATGTGACTCATAATCTGAGAGTTGCGGGTTCGTATTCCGATCGCGCCAAACATGCTCGCTCTTTCAGCCGTGGAAACGTTATAATGTGACGGTCAATCCCACTATTCGTTGGTAAAAGAGTTGGCGGTGGGTGGTGATGACTCGCTGCCTTCCCTCTAGTCTTACACTGCTAAATTAGGGACGGCTAGCGCAGTTAGCCTTCGAGTAGCTTTGCGCGAAATTTAAAAAACAAACAAACATTCTCCACAAAAGAATTATATTATGATAACAATTAAACTTTGTAGAAAAGTAACAAATAGCATGTTCCATACCTCTATCGTGTGGTTGTGATAAAATAGCACGAGTACCGCAGTCACTGGAACCAACAGCTAATGCATCAGGCTTATCAATAAAAATACGAACACTAAAGATTTGACGTTTTCAAAAGCAGATTGTTATATTTCAGACCACTTGAACTTTAGGTTTCTTCTTCAATAGTTTTTTTTAATGGTACATAGATGTATTTGTAAGAAGTGGGCAGGTTTTGGTTGGGATATCGCAAGATAGTAGATAAGGACAGTGGGAATCTTGTTGGTAGGAGTTGGATAATTCCCAATAAAATCAACTTTTACACAACTGAAAGATTCTTCAAAAGCTGAGATAGGTTTCAAAGAAGCAACAGTAAATTTCTGGATAGGTTTTCCCTATCCAGGTTTTTACAAAATGGAAAAACATTCTACCTGAGTTTTGGCCAAAAGAAATGTTTTATAATTTTGGACACATATCTTGCTGGTATATAAATGACCTCCCATGGTGAATTCATGGACAACTTTCAATATTTCAGAATGATATGCTTTTGGAACAATGATTTGATAAATTACAGCCCAGTACTCTGAATATGGCACATCTGTTGTCTTCAATTTCTTCATTGACGCACTATTTTTTGAAAAAAATAAACATTTGAAACATTTTTCAGGTCAGCTTTTGAGAGATTATATATTTAAATAGTACAGAGATCTGGAGATCCTTTTCTTGCTCAGCTACCAGTTTACTTTTACCAAGTGGAATTTCACTAGGTGAGCCAGATCCCTCACGTCCATAATTATCACTCACCAAAAAATTGCCAGTTGAACTATCGTCTACAAGATCTCCTCCTGATCCCCAAAAATTTATAATATCGTCCTATAAACACTTGTTTATCATTTCTTTTGTCTTACTTTCTTAGCATAATCTCGAGTCACAGCACATGAGGAAAACACATTGGGATTCATCTCAACAATAACACCATCCTTAGAAGAAACAATGATCGGATCGTTAACCATTTGGGGTTTGACAAATAACTTTTCCATCAGCCAAATCACTTCCCAACAATAACGGGACATTCTTTATTGGCAAAGTAGGTGTTGCTCCCACCACAACTTGTCCTGAAACTAGGTCTCATGTTAAATAAATGTTATAAAGAGGAACCTGAACAAAGTCGCTCTCAATATACTGAGCACTAACAAACTCACCAGTGGCATAACTGGAGTCTAAATGCAGTATACTTTTTAACAGCAATGATTGAGTCACCCCAATTTCGTGTAAAATACAAATAGATGTAAGATTGACAGTGTCATTTTTAAAAGAAACTGAACCAGCAAACACAAAAGTTCTAAATTCTTCCCTGGATATATCAGTGGCCAAATTTCCATCTTGTGAAATTATGCTTATATATGGACAAAATACGCACTGGGTTTTTCTCCCTCTCAAGCACGAACAATTGTTCATGGCCAGGATTATTGCAGAAAGGGCAGACAAGCCTTGATGGTTTTTATGTAGTTTTATCCTGCCTGTAAGAAGATGTCGAACTAGAAGAGCTGGCTGGATTTTTTAAGAAAAATCCTCAACTTTAGTAGATTGTACACATAATGATTTTTGCTGATATGGTAGGAATTTGTTTTTATGCGTTAAAGTGTAATCATCAAAAAGAGCAGTTTTTTTCTGTTGTGTTTCGACCTGCTTTTCGTCCATGTAGGTTTTGAGGTCGTCATAGGCACAACCCGTTAATTCTTCAATTAGACATAACTGTCTTAGTATGTTGAAATTGTTGTCAATATCATAGAATTATTCCACCAATCAAAATAATCTTCAATATAAGTTCGACTATCTTATTTGTGATACCTTAGAAGCTTTCAATGATTAGCCTCTGATATTAATTCGTATGCGATAAAAATAGCCGTCTTAACCTTATCTTAATTTATACAGTCTTCTAGAGATAAGTGGTATAATTTTTTGTGCTTTACCAGTTAAAACGCTTTATGATAATAATGACTATGGTTCGAGCAATCTTCTCAAAATGTTGGAAATATTTATCAACTTCATTTTTATTAAATGACGATACTTATTGATTAAATTCAAAGTTGTCATTTTTCCTCTGTTGATTACAGTTGAATATAATTTCCATTTTGGCCTCGAGATGTTTATTTTGTCTCTCACTTCAGATACAAATTGTTCCTTCTCGGCTTCGATACGAGCTTGTTCAGGCTTGATTTGTTTGAATTTTAGCTGGATCTCTAGCTTATCTTTATCACTCAACCCATAAAGTGTTTTTCGCTTTTTCTTAGACAACAAATCATTATCGAGTGCTATTTTAATTATATGATTTTTTTAGTTCGGTCTTTTCTCATTGATTTATTTACTTCTAGCTCTAAAACTTTGGCAATTTCAAGCAATTCACTTCTGTTATTTCTTTTTAATTGTTGGAGGGAGGGCAATTCAAGAAACTCGTGATAATCAGACATGATAAATATAAATTGTATTAATTTAATTTCAGTTCAGATCGAATTTTGTCTCTAATTCAGCGGACACAAACCTCCAATTTATTGTGTTCTGTATTAAAATTTCAAATATTCTGAAACTGAATTAAATTATAATTAAATTTGGAAGTTAAATAAACTATTTATCATATTTGTTATCAAGATGGATACACACAGTTTCTTTCTTGATATATATGTATTTTAATATACAAAAAATAACACAATTTATAATAATAGTTATTAAAATGACGATTTATACACAAAAGTTTTAGTCCCTTCCACCAGTAGTGTAGGGGTATGTCTGCAGACTTCCATTATGAGAAATCGAGTTTCGACACCCGTAGTAAGCAGAAAACAAATAGTCCCTTGTGTAATTTTGTGTTTAATTCCAAAACAAACAAAGAACATTTTACAAACTTACAATCAATATCAGTGTGGAACTGGATATCTTATCGTTGGTTCTTGATGAGTCAATTAACTTTGAACTGATGTATGTACAATTTGCTTAACGAGGAGCTAGTTAGAGTTTTGTTGTTTTTTTTAACTGGCGAAGTTATTTGTTCCCCAGTGGCTCAGCGGTATGTCTGCGGACTTACACGCTAAAATCCGGGTTTCGATACCCGTGGTGGGCGTAGCACAGATAGCCCATTGTGTAGCTTTGTGCTTAATTCAAAACAACAACAACAACAACAGCGAAGTTATATAATACTTTCGTAAAAATATTAATGCCCACTGAAATTACATGGCTTGTAACGTTCTAAGTTATAAATTTTCCTGGGCAATATATATCTGAATTTCCTGGTTCGTAAGCATTTATCACAAATATAGCTTCTAAAGTTTATAGCATAACAACTACAGAAAACCAATAATATATATTGTCTTTCGGAGCGTCGCGTTGGTTACATTTATAGGCGTGAAGAAAGTTTCTAAAACTTTCAGCCTGGAAATTCATGCAGTTGAATGTTTAAAAATATCTTTATTATAACATTAAAATGAGGTAAGGGTAGTAATATGAACTAACTGTGAACATATTTATTCTCAGACTTTCGTATATACTTGAAGCTTCTCTTTTTATTTAATATTACTAAAATGGATTCACGAATACCCTTAGAATATTGCGTTTTATAAGTTGACAGTTGATTAAATATTTCCGTGAAATAAAACAAAATTTCGTCATGCAACTGTATTATAAGCGTGCTGTAATATTAGTGAGAACACAAATAGTAATATTATTTATGGCATCAAAATAACAGGTAAAAATGACTTTTTATTTTTTAATGATGGTTGTCCTTTTATTTTTGTGTCTAATACCTTTCTCAAGCAGATTTGCATATTCTGGTACCTTCATTATACTAATGCTTTTGTTAATTACTTTTAAAATAAAACCACTATTATTTTTCAGAAACATATCCATAAGGACGTTAGTTACATATTTTATGAACATAAAAACAAATTATTTTATTTGAATCAGAATATTTAAACATTTTTTAACAATTATTTATTTTTCCACTATTTCTTCCTGTTGTGAGGTTGTTCGACCCGCATGTCGCATGTTCGAATTCCCCTCACCGAATGTACCCTTTCTGTCATAATGGTTTTATAATGTTATGATCAATTCCACTATTTGTTGATAAAATAGCTGTAGGTGAGTTGCATTGACTAGATGCCTTTCCTTCTAGCCAAGGGATGGATCACTCCATGGCCAGCTCGAGTTTAGGAATCAGCTTTTTCCATTATTTAGTTTTTTTACCGCGAATTTGGTAATCAGCAACTGCATTGCCTCACGTCATCGCTAATGTCGCGCTCTTCATTACTGCCACAGAATCCGCCCATTTTGTAACTTCAGTCTGGTTTAGATGTTTGTTATCGAGTGTGCGTTGTTTTGCAAACATTTTTATTGTGCAACTTTCAAGTACTTAAATATTTTGTTTTTAATCCCATCATATGGATAGGTGGATAATTCGAAAACGAAAGAATCCAGATGCTGGTGAACATTCAGAAAATAGAGACAATTTACTTGATTCTGACATTACTGCCGAAACGGGCCCGGCATGGCCAGGTGGGTTTAAGGCGTTCGACTCGTAATCTGAGGGTCGCATCAAACATACTCATCCTTTCAGACATGGAAACGTTATAATGTCACGGTCAATTCCAGTATTCGTTGGTAAAAGAGTAGCCCAAGAGTTGGAGGTAGGTGGTGATGACTAGCTGTCTTTCCTCTTGTCTTACACTGCTAAATTAGGGACGGCTAGCGCAGTTAGCCCTCGAAATTAAAATCAAAGCAACCTTTTTTTTCTGTGACAATTAGTTAATAATGCAGACACCACAAAACAACTACTTATTACAATGATTGTCAGGTACATTAGTTGCACTTGACCTTGAAGATATCAAGCTCCTTGCTAAGCTGGTTGCAGATGATATGATTGACACGGAAGCAAAATATCACAGAACATGTTTCATTAGTCTGTATTACTGCTACTAAACTCTAATTCCAGCTAGCTAGTAATGTGATCAATGTACACCAGAAGTTTGGTAAAAGCAATACCATGCACGCTGCCATCTCCTAGCTTGAAGACTGGGACTAACCTGCCAAAGTTGCACCAGCTCACCTAAACCAGTTGGAAATTAGTGATGCTGATGGACGACACAGTACAAGAATGAAGTACAGGCTGTTAGCAACAATCCTCAGACAACGGAATTCGTTTGATGGGTCATTCCAGTACGGTATTAGCAAGAAGCTGTTCTGAATTACCTGCTTATTTGATCTGTATAAATATTTAGTGTAAGTCAGATATAAACTTCAAGACCAAAACTGCAACATTCTCAATTTCCAAAATTCTGATATTTAACAACATTAAATATTTGCATGATAGCACTTTCTCAGACACAAGCTGATGAAACAACTATAATTGTGCGACCCTTTTTGCCATTTAAATTGCTTTGAAAACCCATGCCCTTGTATGGAGCCAGAATATTGTATGCAATCTATATAACCTTAACCTCAGCATATCATATCAAGATATCTTCCAGTCCATGGCTGATGTGACCAATGACCTCTGCGAGTGATTTCGTATGGAGCAAGTTTTCTGCTCACCATGGAGGTGCTATGATTTGTTCATTATCTATGCAGTTGATAATACAAATTACACACCCTGTTAATTAATAGCAAATGAATCATCTCATAATACAGGGATTTATATAATACATTCTGTGACGTTTAAGTAATAGATTGTGGTATATTAGCCACTGATAGCAACATACCTGTCAGGGAAGTGACTCTCCTATCATCAGCGTACATAGATGGGTCTAAAGCTGCTGTGAAGGACAAACAGTTCATATCTACTCTTGAAAATGACAAGTAATGCTCACCAATCTTTAGACTATTGCAATGAATAATACGAATGACCGATTAAGGTGATAATGAATGGTAATACTAGAACGTCTATCACATCTTCACTTTGGAAGATGTTTTACTACTACCATCCATCATTGTATTGCTGCCATTGTTCACTCACTAGTAATAAGCAAACAATCTACTGACATCATTTGATTCCTTATTCAGCGTCTCGACCCAGGTTATATTAAATACTACCATCTTACGCCTTTATGGCACTGAAAAGGAAATTCAGTAGATCTTGCCAAACATATGTGGGAAAAATAAACGTGTAGTGATTGTTATGTAAATGTCATGTAATGTTATGTAAACGACAACCATGTCGTGTTGTGTTTAGATTTCCGTATCTATTATTTATATTTCCATATTTATATTATTGTTTCGAAGTTTAAATCAATAAAATATGTTGTTATTCATTTAAAATAACATTCAGAAATTTCTAGAATTAGGTAGATCAATCATATGTTTATAAATAGAATGTGTATGTCGGCCTTGGTGTCTAGACGACGAGTCTCGTGCAAAAACAGACATACGCGGATTGCTCTGGAATTCTGTGAAAGTTACGCGATTGTTCGAGAAAACAGTAGGCCTACTGGTATAAAAACAGACAGTGACGCGAGAAAGAAAGAGAAGAGTCAGTCATTCGCTTTTATTTCGATTCAAGAGATATTGTCTTTGTTCGAGAAATTTTCAACTTGAATTTGTGACTGGAGCTAGATCTACGAAAGCTGTGATTTTATTTCGTCAATCTTTACGATTTATTCGAATTACTAGTTATACTGAAGGTCAACACGTATAGGACTGTTTAAGGGAGAACGGGAAAATTTGGAGAACGACAAATTTGAGACATACATCGAAAACATCGTAAAAAGAACTTCGTCAAATTTATTGAACTGTGAATTGTTTCTGGACTTCTCCATTCAAGCTTCGGAATTTCCTCGTGGGACCAAATTCACACCCTAGACTGGAATTTTGGATTTCTGATCTAGACTTTTAGACTTTCATTCTAGATCATTATATTGGACACAGGCCAGTACCATTTTGTATTGCAATTAATTTTAAACTGAATATCTGTCATTGTTGTTATGTAATTTATGTGAAATCTGTCACATATATAATAGTTTGTTGTAATAAATTATACAAGCTGTTATCTGTGTCTTTCTGTTGCGTTCAGTCTACAGTCTACATACATAAAAAAACGTAATAGAAAATTGGGGGCTCGTCCGGGATTGATCAAACAATTTAATTCTATTCCAAAATTAGATTTATATTCTATACAGATCGACAGCTTGTATATTCAAAATGGCATTCCAACTCAAAGATTTTATAGACAAATTTAATCAGAATCCCTCTTTCGAATTGATCAGTGAACTAAAAAAAATTGAATTGCTTGATATTGGAAAACATTTCAATTTGGAAGTGAAGCAAGCAATGAAGAAAGCAGATATCAAAGGAATTGTTGTTGAACATTTGGTCAGCCAAAAAGTTTTACCTCAAAACATTGTACAACAATTACCTGCCGCTCATTTTGACCCAGATTTTGAATTAAAAAGAATGGAAATGGAAATGAAATTTCGTTTAGAAATTGAAACCAAACGACTTGAGGTAGAACAAAAACGTCTTGAAGCAGAAAAAGAAATACAAAAAGAACGCATTAAAGCTGATAAGGAAATCAGTATGAGAAAGGCACAGACAGAAGAAAAGGTTGCCCAAATGCAGTTGGATAATTTTGATGCTTCCAAACAAATTCGTTTAGTGCCTCCATTCAATGAGAAGGCTGTAGATAAATATTTTCAGCAATTTGAAAAATTGGCTTTTAGGCTAAAATGGCCTACCGAATATTGGACAATATTACTTCAGAGTGTTCTCAAAGGTAAAGCTCAGGAATTATTTTCCAAACTCACGGCCGAGCAAAGTCATGATTACGAGCACGTAAAAAAATGCATTTGAATGCTTATGAATTGGTGCCAGAGGCATACAGACAAAAATTCCGTGGTTACAAAAAGTTTGACAGCCAAACTTATGTTGAATTACGCTCGCGAAAAAGAAACTCTGTTCGACAGGTGGTGTGATTCCAAAGAAATCAAAGATGATTACACAAAACTCAGAGAACTCATGTTAGTTAAAGAGTTTAAAAGATGTATTCCCGTAGAGCTAAAAATTTACATTGATGAACAAAAAGCTTCCAAAATTCATGATGCTGCTGTCTTGGCAGACGAGTATGCTTTGACTCACAAAGATTTGTCATACAAAATCAAAACAAATCACACAGCAAAGAAACCCAATGACTCATTCAAGCATTATGCAAATGTCAACAAAAACAGAAAAGAGCAAACTTCTGATTCTCAAACAAAGACTTCATCTCATTCTCAAAGCTCATCATCTACCAAAAACGTGTCATTCTCATTCAAAACATGTGCTTATTGTAAGAAACCTGGCCATCTGATTTCTGAGTGCTATAAGATCGAAAACAAGCCATCACCCCATAGTTTCATTTCGCCCTCGTTGGATACATCATTGGTTCCCAATGATTTTGACCCTGTCCAGTCCAATGTGGATTCCAAGTCCAATATTCTTGATTACCTGAAGATCTTGTTGAGGACAAATTTAAGCCTTTCATCACTGAAGGTTTTGTTTCTTTTGTTGGCGATTCACATCTACAACCAATTAAGATCCTGCAGGACACTGGAGCTTTTCAAAGTTTGATTTTGGAAAGTGTACTTCCGTTTTCTGAAAAGTCATCCGTTAGGGCCAATGTGCTCATTTCTGGTGCAGAAGGTGGCGTCGTTTCTATCCCTCTTCATAGATTGAATTTGTATTCGGACTTAGTTTCGGGCCCAGTGACTGTGGGTATTAAATCTTCATTGCCTGTTGAAGGTGTGTCTATGCTTTTGGAAATTATTTGGCTGGTAGTAAGGTGGTACCAGAGGTTTGTGTTGTTGAAGCACCTGTTGTTAGTCCCAGTACAGAGCAACTCGTTGAAGAGTTTCCTGATGTTTTCCCCGCCTGTGCTGTTACTCGTTCTCAAACACGTTCTCAGGAGTCCAAAGAGAATTTCCCTTTATCTGATACGTTCATGTCTCACATCGATGAGATTTCTGACTCAACTTTGAGTTCTACTGATGACTCCAAGTCATTTTTCAACTCTCTTCATCGTAACAAACTTGTTGAGGAACAGGACAGTGATCCTGAAACTCGTTCTTTTCTACAACTGGCCGTTGATGAAAATGAAATAGGAACTGTCCCTATTTGTTACTACCAGAAGTCAGGTGTGTTAATGAGAAAATACAGACCTCCTGACGTTGCTGCTGATAAAGAGTGGAACGTTATTCACCAAATCGTCATTCGAAAATGCTATCGGAATGATATTCTTAGTCTTACTCATGATCATGTGTTGTCAGGACACTTAGGTGTAAGAAAGACCCTATATCGTATCCGACGACATTTCTATTGGCCAAAGATGCGCCAAGATGTTGTTGACTATTGTAAGACATGCCATTCTTGCCAAATGAGTGGAAAACCAAATCAGGGGATTCCCAAAGCACCACTGCAGCCTATTCCTGCCTTTGAAGAGCCGTTGTCAAGGGTCATTATTGACTGTGTTGGCCCGATGCCAAAAAGCAAAGCAGGAAATGAATACCTCTTGACAATCATGTGTGCTTCTACACGTTTCCCTGAGGCTATCTCTTTGAGAAAAATCACATGCTCCCAACATTGTCAAGGCTCTTGTCAAATTCTTTACCATGTTCGGGATTCCAAAAGTTGTGCAATCAGATCAAGGCTCAAATTTTATGTCCAAGCTATTTCAACAAGCCATGCATGAACTAAACATCCTTCAAGTTTCATCCAGTGCATACCATCCTGAGTCGCAAGGTGTCCTTGAACGTTTCCACCAAACTCTGAAAGCCATGCTTAGAAATTACTGCCACGAGCACTCAAAGGACAGGGATGAGAGTGTTCCCTTGTTGTTGTTTGCAGTTCGTGAGGTTGTTCAAGAGTCTATTGGATTTAGCCCTTTTGAGTTGGTTTATGGTCACTCAGTTCGTGGTCCATTGAAGTTGGTAAAGGAGAAATGGTTGGAGGACAATAACTCACAAATTAGCTTGTTGAACTATATCTCTGATTTCAAAACCAGATTGCACAATGCTTTTAATGTTGCCAGGGAAAACCTGAAGTCTTCTCAGGAAGAGATGAAAACCTGGTATGACAAAAGGGCCAGAAAGCGATCTTTTAATGTTGGCGACCAAGTACTAGTCTTGTTGCCCACATCAGGCTCTTCACTTCAAGCTAAAAAATTTGGACCTTATTCAGTTAAAAAAGAAAACTTTTTACAGGTTCAAATTATTTTTTTTTTGCTTTTAAGGAAGAGAGTGTTATGTAAATGTTATGTAAACGACAACCATGTCGTGTTGTGTTTAGATTTCCATATCTAGTATTTATATTATTGTTTCGAAGTTTAAATCAATAAAATATGTTGTTATTCATTTAAAATAACATTTAGAAATTTCTAGAATTAGGTAGATCAATCATATGTTTATAAATAGAATGTGTATGTCGGCCTTGGTGTCTAGACGACGAGTCTCGTGCAAAAACAGACATACGCGGATTGCTCTGGAATTCTGTGAAAGTTACGCGATTGTTCGAGAAAACAGTAGGCCTACTGGTATAAAAACAGACGGTGACGCGAGAAAGAAAGAGAAGAGTCAGTCATTCGCTTTTATTTCGATTCAAGAGATATTGTCTTTGTTCGAGAAATTTTCAACTTGAATTTGTGACTGGAGCTAGATCTACGAAAGCTGTGATTTTATTTCGTCAATCTTTACGATTTATTCGAATTACTAGTTATACTGAAGGTCAACACTATAGGACTGTTTAAGGGAGAACGGGAAAATTTGGAGAACGACAAATTTGAGACATACATCGAAAACATCGTAAAAAGAACTTCGTCAAATTTATTGAACTGTGAATTGTTTCTGGACTTCTCCATTCAAGCTTCGGAATTTCCTCGTGGGACCAAATTCACACCCTAGACTGGAATTTTGGATTTCTGATCTAGACTTTTAGACTTTCATTCTAGATCATTATATTGGACACAGGCCAGTACCATTTTGTATTGTAATTAATTTTAAACTGAATATCTGTCATTGTTGTTATGTAATTTATGTTATATCTGTTACATATATAATAGTTTATTGTATTAATCTGTTGCGTTTGGTCCATATAAAACATAAAAAAAACGTAACAGTGATGCTTGTGGAAATAACTGTCTTGAAGTCATGTGTATTTTTATTTGAAAACTTAATAATAACATGCGATACACATGTTTAGTTTTAATTCTGAGATTATTTACAACGTATGAAATTATGGTTTTTTTTTCTTAGAGCTCCTTTGTATTTGACTGGATAGGAGTGGCTAGACAAATAATCTAGTACAAGCTAGAATTAGATATACTGACACAGCTAAATCTTTCATCTTTGCCTGTTATGTAATCAAGCCACAAGTTAGTGCTGTCAGCCTCTGTACTTCACTTCAATCAGCATTCAAGAAATACTACATGAGCCGTGCAACATAATAGGAGGTGGTATTGAATTTTGAGGGACAATATGAGTAATTTGTGCAGCAAGGAGTACACTTTATTTGCTAACTAAAAGTTCTGGAACTACATATGTTGCTGTTGGTCTTCGCAAGAAAATTGGCTCCTTTCTCACATCAGGAAGTTGACACATATGCCATCTTACACTTAGCTGATGCTCTTGAAAATG
Source organism: Carcinoscorpius rotundicauda (assembly GCA_011833715.1). Classification (NCBI taxonomy): domain Eukaryota; kingdom Metazoa; phylum Arthropoda; class Merostomata; order Xiphosura; family Limulidae; genus Carcinoscorpius; species Carcinoscorpius rotundicauda. Next base: position 48,881,074 of record CM022399.1, on the reverse strand, counting down.
AGCTCCAAAATGTTTCTGTGCACAAGGTGGACATAAATGTAGTGGTAAGTGCAGTGGCTACTTTCAGTAGGATAAAGCGCTTTCAGGTACATAGCAGTTCATGATATTATACAGCGTATTACTCCACAGAAATCTGCCATTCTGACAGCTTTTACACTTTTATTAATTGTGACACTGTCCTAGCCTTCAGTAAGAAGGCATGAAAGAGAGCATGAAAAATTTGGAATATATACAATGAAGGAATTACCCTTGAACTTCAAGAAAATTTCAGGTATAAAGAATAAAATAAAACAGTATTACATAGCTATGAACAACAATTTTAACTTAAATAGACAAACCATACAATATACACCAGAATTGACATGAAGCTCTGTTCATCCTCACCTTAATACTACTAGCAGATTCTCGATGGTGGTTATGGTCTTATAAATGGCTACCTTGGTGGCCACCACCATGTCCTGAACTTTGTCAGAGCATATTAATTTCTCTCCTTTTGGACCATATTTATTCCCTAAGTCACAATAGAGATATATCTGTTCAATGCAGCTTGTGTTCCTCTTCAATGTAGAGAACCCACGCTTCATTTCATGTTGCACCCACCTCCTAATACACCACTTTCACACATATGTCTGTTCTAGTGTGAAATGTTTAACACCACTTTTGATGATTTAGTGAGGAACTCTATTTTCAAATTTATCTGGATCCGTTACAGGACATCTTGGCTGATTATGCTTCAGAAGTGGCATTCGTAAACATTTTGTCGCTTATCTAACATGGAGATGATACCTGCTTAAATTGCTGACATTTTTGTCCATCTGTTCACAGTGTAGATCTTCAAAGTTCAAGGAGACATTCATTGAGCTTGCTGGCTCTTTTGCATCACTTAACAGTAGTTGTAATAATGATAGTAGCATTGGACTTGGTAGTCATGGCATCAGTAACAACTGACTTCAATCCTTTCAGAGCGTTGTCGACTCTAAAGAGCTTTGAAGCTTGAAGTTGTGAGTAAATCTGTTGAATCAATGCGTTAAGATGTTGCACATTTCGAAAAGAAATCTCAGGAATGATTCCTATTTCTTCTTTAACAATACTGACTCATTCTTAACTAGGATAATCATGGAAAGCTTAGTAAGCTGCTGAGACACCTAGAAGTTTGGGCTATCTAGAGTCAATGAGGTCCAAGTTGATGCTGCTTTCACTATGACCGGAACATCCAGTGTAAGCTTGAACTTTACAAGATCTATCATGATAATTGATCTACTTAGCTGTAGATGATTTCAGGACCAGTTTAGTGATAAACAAGTAGAACTTCCACAATATCCAATGTATCAGTTAACGGCTAGCAACACATCCATAAGTTCTGCGACGCTAAATGTCAAGCTGGTAGTTTCAGGAGTTACAGGACTGACAGTCTCAGATTTCCCTCAGTGAATATTGAATCTCATAAGAATATTGGTCATTGTTGTTTTGAAGATCTAACATGCAGCTCAGAAAATTGTGAGATATTTGGCAACAAAGCAGAATAATAATTGGCTGAATGAACAAAGATCCGCAATTGTTAAGAATTCGGGCTTTAATAGCAAATGTCCGGATTGAAAATTTAAGATTAGGTAAATTTCGACTGGTCAAAAGTTTATCTAGGTGTGTAGGATTAAAAGAGACATAACTGCTCAATTGCGACCATGATGGTGTCTTTGGTTTATTTTGAATTTCGCGCAAAAGTACTCAAAGGCTATCTGCGTTAGCCTTCCCTAATTTAGCAGTGTAAGACTAGAGGGAAGGCAGCTAGTCATCACCACTCACCGCCAACTATTAGGTTATTCTTTTATCAACAAATAGTGGAATTGACCGTAACATTATAACTCCCCCACAACTGAAAGGGCGAGCATGTTAGGTCCGACCAGGATTTAAATCTGCTACTCTCATATGAAGAGTCGAACGCCTTAACCCACCTGGCCATACCGGGCCTAATGGTGTCATAACACTGTACTTTTGTTGAGGGACATTTCTATGACATTAACTTGTATTCATGTTCTGTCTCATCACTAAAAGATGTATCCCTTGACTGTAAATGTTCTGCTTTCTTCAGCTTAACTGTGTTTCTGCTAAATTAATCTGGCTAAATAACCGAATGTTTGTCGTTGTTTGCGTGACGTGTTTTGTGTATCAGACAGGAGCTTACTGGATTCAAAGAGAAAAAAGAGTCTTATTGTGGTTATTTTCATCGTTAATTTGTCTATACTGCTCAACAAGCTTATTAGTCCAAACAAGTTGTTTGGATTGCTAAGATCCTCACTGTTGTTGGAGATGATGCTGACGATGTCGAAGTCCATGCTTTGGGTAATATCCAGATTTTAGGGATAAATTAAACATAGCTAAGATATGGTTAGTGGGTGCAATGGAAGCGCTTTTCAAAATCATGTTTCTAATGCCGTCATCGCCTGGGATAGTGTTTTTTATTTTCTTAATATGAATGTGAATCTCGGCTTAGGTGAAAGATTTTGTTGTCTTCGTTTGCATTATAATGATTGACCCTTAATGAGGAAGTGAGGTGAATATGTCTTCTACGTTTTGTACATAATTATTGACCTTCGTATTGTGATCGTTATTGAAACTCTTTATGTTGAAGACTGTGGAATAATAATCTCTGAAAAGTTTGAATTTGTCTTCATCTGTGGTTGCTGCAGTGTCGTTATGTTTTATTGTATGATGTATATGAGCATATTTATCATTGCAAATTATTTTGAATTTTTTCCAGAACTTCGCGGATCATGTCTATTGTCATCTATTGACTGACAGAAGCTTTACCAATTTTCCTTATGCTGTGATACTATTAATTTTATCGTGATTGTTTGTGTTATTTATTGAAGTTTTAAAATAAGTGTTTATTGTTAAAAGGAATTATCTTGTGGTTTTTATGAGATCATGGATTTCTGTGGTAAGTTGCCTGTGATAAATATTTAGGCATTTCTATGTGATGGTGAGGGCATATACGATTTGTAATTTGTGCGCGTGAGTGCTGATATCTTGTGAGCAGTCGGCAAACGTTTAAATGTCAGGTTAAAGTAAGTAAATGATTAGTTTTACTCCATCCGAGTCTGCTTTTGTGAAGTTAAAGACTTTGAAACGTGAGATTGGTGTTGTATTGCTTGGGTTGATATTTACTGTAAATAAGATGGGGTTATGATCCCCACTAATGTCTTCTGAATACTTTGAAGTTGTTTATGTAGGATTAGTGACTGCAAGATCAAGAATGTCTTGTGATCCGTTGTAATGTGTGTGAGTCGACAAATAGGTCGTTGTTATGAATGAAACTGTGAAGAATGTGATCATTAATGTTTCTTTTTCGGCAGTTAAATTTGGGCGTTTTGAGTTTAAGACACCTAGTATAATTGATTATGATTATTAAATATTGATTGTTTTGAAGCATGTGGATATCTGGTTCTTTGTTAGGGGATATCCAATTGACAAGTAATGCGATTGTTGCGTGTTTATGGGAGTAGATGTTGCGTAAGACGTATTCATTGTCCAAATTTATATTTATATTAAGAAAGAAGACTTTACGATCTTTCTTAACGACAACCATTAGCTCTTAAACATTCTGTGTTTTAGGCATATTTCGTTTTCCAAACAACTATTGGTACAGCAAAAATCCACTGAAGTCATTATTTTAGTGATTTAATTCTTTTAAAGTATATCTTAGGCTTGCGTGGCCTGGTGGTTAAGGCATTCGACTCATAATCATAGGGTCGCGGCTCAGAATCTTCGTCTCTCCGAACATGTCAGCCGTGGGTGCATTATTTAGTAACGGTCGATGCCACTATTCGTTGGCAACAGAATATTCCAAAAGTTGCCGGTGGGTGATGATGGTTAGGTGCCCTTGTGTAGCTTTGCGTAAAATTCAAACCAAAGTATATTTTATATGCATAAAACCATAGTGTATTATCAGTCTGAAACTGCAAACTTTATAAACGTACCTGTTAAGAAGCCCGTATCAAGAAACCCCATACATCCTACCAGATCATAATACACCTATTAACATAAACTAAATAATAATTTTATAAAATAATTATTTCCTGCTTATGCTATGTTATACATTTGGTATTTGTGGGGATATTATATTACCATTCAACACATAGAATAACATAGTCTCTAAACTATAGGTTTAAAACTGAAATTCAAATTAAAACCATTTAGAGGGGTAAGAGAATTTGATAATTATTACTTAGTGAAATAGAAGTACCTCCACAACTTACATGGACGCATGCTTTCATTTGAAAGTGTAGTTATACATATTAAACACACTGGCATCCCACTGTAGTGTGGTGATAGAATAAAACTGCGGGCAAGATGCTCAATGTAATATTGCCGACCTTTCTTCTTCGCAGCATTATCCAAGACAAACAAATCACACCAATGATAATGATGATGATAATAAATGTAAAGATAAGTTAAGAAATATATACCAGCAGAGTTTTGTGATCACAGAGATAAGTTCAAGTTTGTTTTGGAATTTTGCTCAAAGCTACTCGAGAGCTATCTGTGCTAGCCGTCCCTAATTTAGCAGTGTAAGACTAGAGGGAAGGCAGCTAGTCATCACCACCCACCGCCAACTCTTGGGCTACTCTTTTACCAACGAATAGTGAGATTGACCATCACATTATAACGACCCCACGGCTGAAAGAGCGAGCATGTTTGGTGCGAGCGTGATGCGAACCCGCGACCCTCAGATTACAAGCCTTAACACGCTTGGCCACGCCGGGCCCTAGAGATAAGTTCAAATACCAGAATTCTTAGTTTACGTTTTTAATACGCTGTTAAGTTCAACATAATTTATAATGTTTTGCTCCTGCTTTTCATTTGTATTCAATGTCCGGTGCATCACGTTGCAGTTTCCTACAGTAGTCAGCAAGTACTGACGGATTCCAGTTGCCCTGATATCGTTTTTCCATTGTAGCAATGTCCTGGTGAAACCTTTCACCGTGTTCGTCACTTACAGCAGCGATATTTGCGGGTAAGAAGTCAAAGTGTAAGTCGAGGAAATGAATCTTGAGTGACATGTTGCATTTCATTGTTTTGTATGCTTTGATAAGTTTGTCCTCCAGCTGAATATAATGTGAGGCTCTGTAATTGCAAAGAAAATTGTCAATAACGTCTTTGAAGACTTTCCAGGCAATCCTTTCCGGTCCAATTAACAGATCTTTGAACCGCTTGTCACTCACACCATTTCTGATCTGAAGGCCAACAAAAATGCCTTTTTTAATCTTGGCCTCAGTTATTCTTGGGAACATCTGTCTTAAATAACGAAAACCTTCGCCTTCTTTGTTCATTGTTTTCACGAAATTCTTCATAAGTCCCAATTTTATGTGAAGAGGATCCAAAAAAATCTTTGCCAAGTCGACAAGCGGTTCATGCGCCACGTTCTTCTATCCTGGAAGTAACTTTCTACGGAGTTGCCAGCTCTGTCTAGAATAATGTAACTCTTTGACACGATTCTCCCATTCACAGATGAAACAACAGTAATTTGTATAACAAAGCTGCAGTCCCAGTAACAGAATAACGACTTTCAGATCTCCACAGATTTTCCAGTTGTACTTGCTGTTCTGGATGTGCTTCAGTAACATTTCCATGCTTTCGTAGGTTTCTTTCATGTGTGCAGCATATCCAACAAGTATTGAAGGGTGAACGTTGTCATTGTGTAACAGAACAGCTTTGAGGCTTAACATTGATGATTCAATAAAGATACGCCACTCTTGCGGGTCATGGTCACAACCCAAAGCAGAGAACAATCCTCCGATATCAACACAGAAACGAAGACTGTCAACTTGTGCAAAGAATTATATGATCTTGGCGCCTTTGAAAAACAGAAATTTTCGTACTTGGTGAGAGCAAATACCGTTCATGCAGTCTCGAACCCAGCAATTCGGCCTTTTCTTTTGACAGATCAAAATCTCTGGTCAGATCATGTAATTCTGACTGCGTTATGAGATGTGAATTACCTGAGGAGCACGGTTCAAATTCCGGATCAATGTCACTGCTACTTCCTTGCATTGCAGTTTCTTCATCTGGTTCGTTTGAGGTCCAGTTCTCTGAAGGTTTCGAAATTGGAAGACTGTCGTCATGTGGCACGGGTCTCATTGCTGAAGGCAAATTAGGGTATTCGATTGACTTCTTGTTTTTGGCAGAGAAACTAGGCACATTATTCAAACATAAGTAACAGTCCGTCACATAGTCTTTCTGTTCTCCCCATATCATCGAGACAGCAAGCGACATTGTCTTTCGAGTGCCTCTGAGCCAAGCCCTCAGACAGACATCACATGTCGCAAAACAAATGTGAGGCGCCCATTCCTGGTCTTGATTACCAATTTTACAGCCGAAGTACAGGTGATATGCTTTCTTTATTTGAGCGGTCATTGAGCGTCTCTGATGAACAAGTGTATACTTGCTACAAATGTAGCAGAATATGTCGCGGCTGTTACGACATTGACAGGACATATTGACTGACGCCAGTCGTCCTGTAAAACGTTTATAACATCTAACTTACTTGTTACAGTGTTATTGAGGCAGTGCTATATTTTGAACCAATAAATAAACACTATAAGGTCTATATTAATCCAATGAGCAGCGTCTGTGTATGCAAGCCACTTGTAGCCTGCTGAGACAGTGTCAAGCTGGCTCCCGCTTGCCTAGGCATGCTCGGACTGCATGCTTTCACAGAACAGCTTTCAACCTAGCCTGATTTCATGCCTGAACATGCCCAGATTGCATAAAACATTGTTCATAGGTCTCTTTTGGAAACAAATATGAGAAAAAATATGACAAAACTTAAGATTTCTATAAAACGCTAGGTGATGGGGAAATTTGGATGTGATTTTCATGATGAGCAGCCAAAAATCTATAAGGAACACCCAACAATTTTTAAAAAGCAAAAACTTTGTTGTGCAGTGTAACCAAACATACTAAACTAAATTACACGTCTGTGTGTAGTTAATCTTTTATTCTTGGAACTGTCCCACAGTGCTATAAAACAATAACAGGTATTTGATTGATACCAGAAATTAATGTTTCTATGATACATTGGAAGTTGGAATTAAATAAGTTTAATCAAGGTTCATGTGAGGATCCGTGGTTTTAATCTCTATTAGGAATTTAATATTAAACTTATAAAAGTTATTGAGTATATTTATTCGACAAATTAATTATGTATATTTAAATATCCATCAATCCTCGGCATGGCCAGGTGGGTTAAGGCGTTCGAGTCGTAATCCGAGGGTCACGAATTCGAACCCCCGTCGCACTAAAAGCTCACTCTTTCAGTCGTGGGTGCATTACAATGTTACGGTAAATCCCACTATTCTTTGGTGAAATAGTAGGCGAAGAGTGGGCAGTGGGTGGTGATATCTAGCTACCTTCCCTCTTGTCTTACACTGCTAAATTAGGGACGGCTAGCCTTCGGGTAGCTTTGCGCGAAATTCAAAAACAAACAAACAAATATCGATCAAAACTTAAACGTTAGTTTAAGCTTTACTGGCTATCAAGTTAAAGATTAATGATTTATCTTTCACTTACTTAGTTATCTTTAGTTTTATTTTATATTATCTTGTACACACTTTTTATCATTCTTGTAAATTACACTGAGAAAGATCGGTCCTCAGATAACAGAGTGCTTCAGATTTTAATTCATAATAAAGAACTTAAAAATGATTAAAGAAAGATATGAGTTATTTTCATGGTGTTTTAGAAAATAAATATCACTTGTATATATATGTATATATATATATTCGTGTATTGCGCACATACCTCTTGGATACCTTTGCAAATTACTGCTTACATTCAACAAACATTTATATATTACATGTTTGTTGTATATTAGCATTTGAGATCGCTGATGATGGAATGCTTAAATTCTGAAATGTCCAAACACGAAATATATTTTGCTTTACTGTGGCTGCTGGTTTAAATAAGATTTTATTTTTTGCGTAAATAATCTATAGTTCAGCAGTATTATTATGTTTATTTGTATATGTATATGTATATTCTGTGTCTTTGTACATAATAAAATTAACGAATTTAACTTTTTTCTTATTTATCGGTTTATACTTTCATAGATATTCAACGAAACAAATAAAATGAAACATTTATCATTTCACAATTTAAACATATTTTTGATAAACACTCTATTTTATATATTTATTTGATTTTAACTTTTACACAAACTCCGATCGTTCATACTTAGACATGTTTGATTTCATGATTATTACAGCGTTATTTTGAGAAATAGATAAATATATAATCATCTCACAAAAATATTGTAATTTTCAATTTCATACAACTGAGGATATCATATAAAGATGGCGCTGCCTATTATGTGAGGAGGTAAACTCCAAACAAATAAATTAAACACTTGGGCAATCTGTATCCTCGAGGTAATTTAGAAACGTTCATAGCAAGGTAAAGTGATCGTTTACTAGGCCACTTTGTAAATATAGTACGAACATCAGAGTTGTGTTTAACAGGTGGCCCGTTTAATATTTGTTGGCTCCACATATAATCTCCAAAATGTCCTTATTATTTCAGAAACTTTTGGGCATTTACAGATATGCGTTAGCACAAGGAGGTAAGTCATAAATAATGCATGTTAAACGGATATCACGTATGGTATATGTTCCACGCACTAAGGAAATATATAGAAGTTCATGAAACTAGACAATTAAGGATTAGGTTCAACGAACTTTTGCGTTTTGGTTCATCACTTTTTGATGATGTTACGCAGAAAGCACATCTTGAAGCTCGTTGTTAGTACACCAGTAAATGACGTATATATAATGACGTACATGTAAATATAATGTTATATACTTTTGTTTTTAATTGTAGTTTTGTTGAAAATCCATTGATATATGGTTCTGCGTATTTTCTTAGGAACTTTAACCTTATCGTATTTTCGTGCAGTATTTCTGAACTTATTTTCGGATCGTTAACAATCAAGTTAAAGAAACGTACTGTTTATATTATTTGTACTGAGACACGTTTTCTGGTTTGTTTTTTTCAGGTAGACGAGCTCATTTTTAGATTAGCTATGAAATTTTCATAAAGATGTAAACAAAAGTTGGGATTATTGAGTTAATTTTGACATATTTTGATGGTCACTTTAACGTAAACTATTACATTATAAGGTGTGAGAAAGTTGAACTTCATGTTACGATGTTAAGTGTCAAAAGCTGATAGACTTAAGGGCTCAATAGGCCTAATATTAGTGGGAAAAAAGAAGACAAAACAAACATTGATGTGGGGATGTTTTTCAAAATTCCTTCTACTGAACTCTTTATAGATATCAAAATTCAAATAAGAGGTGTATAAAAATAGCACTTTAGATACTTGTTTTACTTATAAGTGACACAGGTATTTCAGTTTCGTCAATACAAGAATATTTCAACTGAGCTGGATGTGATGACAGCTAAAAGCTTATTCAAAACGTAAATTTTTATGCATAAAGTTAAGTAGTAACTTTTGAAAGTAAAAGGTAATAACTAAGTAGTAGAACCGATAGGCCTAATAATAGCAGTATTATAATTTGTCATTAAAGTCAGAATATATTACAGATGTTTTCGCCATTGAACTTTACGAGTTTCCAATTGAAGATGTGTAAGTATAGCATTAAAGATCTGTTTAATGCCGTAACATAATTCTTCATAGATTGAATTAAATATAACTTCAGATAGACTTTGGCTGCCATTATTATTAGCAAAGCTGACGAGTTCTGACACTGAACAAGAAAGACTTCTAGCAACGATTTGTGGCGGACAAAGAGTATGGTCTAAAATATTTTTTCTTGCATATGACTTTAAATCCGCAATGGCGGGGAGGGAGGACTCTGTGGTTTACTGTGATTTATGTAATTAATATAAGGTCTTTTTTCCGTTGACTTTGCTAAGCTCAAACTTTGGCTTCGTGGGTATCAAAAACCGATTTTTAACGTTATAAGCCTTCAGATATACAGCTGAGTCATGGGTTGGGATTTTAATTTTGTAGCATTAGAAAGCTTAATTGATAAATAAAATTTGTTGAATATGATAATATTTACTTGTTGAGTGTTTTACTACTGCGTTCGAGCAGTGTAATTGTTAAGCCAGACACAGAGGGAATACAAACAACCCAAGATACAAATTTACATTAGCAAATAACGAATTGAAGAACCAGATAAGGGAAAACATGATAAAACTAAATATAATTGAATGAATGTAAGTGAAAGTGTTAGACTTCGGGTAGGGACTAAGTTATTATGTGCTTATGATGAAAGTTTATAAAGATATGTGTTTTGAATTTCGCTCGAAGCTACACGAGGGCTTTCTGCGCTAGCCATCCCTAATTAAGCAGTGTAAGATTAGAGGGAAGGCAGGTAGTCATCACCACCCACCGTCAACTATTGAGCTAGTCTTTTACCAATAAATAGTGGAATTGACCGCACATAATAACGGCTCCACGGTTGAAAGTGTGAGCATGTTTGGTGTGACAAGGATTAAAATTCATAACAAAGCATTTCTACTGAGATGCATAAAAGCAAACATTTTAAATTAAGTAGTGATATTAGGCTTAAAAACAGTTTAGTTGAGCTTCGAAAATTCATGTTGAAAATCTCGTTTTTGCTTTCAATGAGTATACTGAAATCTCCAGTATATTTTAAGTATAAACTGTGAATAATAATATAATTTTTACAGTATTACCTGTTTACATATCTACACTATATTACCAAAATTTTTTGCAAGAAAAACAATGGTGCAATTAGATTTCATGAGACTCGTGAAGTAAAATTACATGTAAACACTATTGTAAACAGTTGTGACATAGTGTCTCTGAACGGGAGTCTAGGGACTTGATACAGTCATTAAAATAGGTTGTTAGGTGCAGATTTAAAAAACAGGCAATGTCATGTCATACTTGTGTATCATAAACATATTTTATGTATTATATTAATATATGGTCGATATCTTTTGATTTTAAAATAGATGAAAAATTAATGAACTTCCTGTGGATGATTCGTTCGTCTCCGATTTGAGGTGGCTGAGGGAACAAAACAATAGTATAGGTGCATGCAAATAATTTACATCACGTAATGTAGCTGTTTTTTGTTTTTATTGGAAAGATAAGTAATTTAATTTTATATTGTAAAGCATGAACAAATTGTGAACCGAATAAATGCACTTTATAACATTTGTATTTTGTTTAAAAGTTGGCGAGATCTTAGCCGGTATTAGCTTCAGTACTGATCTGGTGGTTAGGGAGTTCGATTTGCAATCTGCGGGCGCCCCCACAGTACAGTGTTATGTCTACGGATTTATAATCCTAAAATCAGAGGTTTGATTCCTCTCGGTGGGCTCAGCAGATAGCCCGATGCGGCTTTGCTAAAAGAAAACAAACACATCCAATTTGCGGGTCGCGGCATCGAAATGCCGTATGGAAAGTTATAAATCGACAGTTTGACCCATTATTATACTTGTTAGGAAACAGTTGTATTAGATTTATTACATTTTTTATCTAGTTCATTAAAGATTTTTATGAAGTAATAAGGTGTAATAAATAATATTCCAATCACACTATGTTTTTCAAACCTACTTCTAACGATGTGTTGCGTTAAATCTTGAGCTTCGTAGGATGCCTGGAATATATAATGTTCGCCATTTTGTTACAACAAAAAAAGTTGTTAGGGTGTTTGTTTTTGAATTGAATTTCACGCAAAGCCATCTCTAATTTAGCAGTGGAAGACGAAAGGGAAAACGGCTAGTCATCATCACTCACCGCCAACCCTTGGGTTACTCTTTTACAAAGGAACAGTAGGATTGACTCCCACGGCTGAAAGGACGAGCATTTTTGGTATGACAGGGACTCGAACCCGCGACCCACTTAACAAGCTGGCGAAGAATGATTAGAATTATAATTGTCATAAGATATCAGTATTACGCATGTTACTTGTTTTAAATACCACATTTTTAATGTAGTCTAGGGAAAAGTGTAATTGTAGTCGTTCTTCGCCAGGATGTAAAAGGCATACTCACCATTACAATCCCATTAATAGTTAGTAAAACATAGCCAAAGGAGAATGGCAGCAGATAGTCTTAGTAGCTTTGCCCTGAACAAACGCCTCTCAGTACATTTATATAAATCTGTTACCAGTCCTTACAAAAAGACTGAATAGATTAATATCAGAGAGAAATACCTGGCATGGCTGAGCGCGTTAAGGCGTGCGCTCGTAATCCGAGGGTCGCGGGTTTGCGCCCGCGTCGCGCTAAACATGCTCGCCCTCCCAGCCGTGAGGGTGTATAATGTCACGGTCAATCCCACTATTCGGTGGTAAAAGAGTAGCCCAAGAGTTGGCGGTGGGTGGTGATGACTAGCTGCCTTCCCTCTAGTCTTACACTGCTAAATTAGGGACGGCTAGCACAGATAGCCCTCGAGTAGCTTTGTGCGAAATTACAAAACAAACAAACAAATCAAAGAGAAAAAGCATTCTTATCAAATTGAACTTTTACCAAAAAGAAAACTGTTTCAAATTTATTTAGCATTTCTTTACCACTACATCAATGTTTTAAAAACTAATGCACAAACTTTCCTTGTTCTCTCATTTGCCTGCGAGGTTTCAAAGCCAGGTTATTAAACGGGCAAATTTTCCTCCTTTATGAATTATATTGTATCATTCGTAAGAGTTTTTCTTATGTACTCAAAAGTACAAATTAACTGCACTTCTAGAATTCTGCAATGCCTACACGTGTACAAAAGTTACATGTACCATTTGAATTATTTGGTTTACTGCTCAGCATATTTTTTTTCCATAATTTTTCAAAAAACAACTCATCATAATATAGTGAAACCTGCTTTGTAGGCTGTTAATAGAATATGTTTAGTAACTGTGAAATTACCGACTGTCTTCAAGGCAAAAATTGTTCTTAAAAAACAAAATTTGACCAGTTTATTAAACCATTTTTTATTGTTGTTGAATTTCTCGCAAACTATTCGAAGTGGCAAACATGAAGGATGGCAACTATTTAACACCACCCATCACCATCTTTTGGGCTATACATTATGAACTGGATTAAACCATGGTTGAAACGGCGAGCATGTTCAGTGACAGTTTTCGATCTCTAATGGCCTTATTACAAGGCTATGCCTTGTCTCAGACGATTTATTTTAGATAAATGTAACGTCAGTGTATCACTCAAATATGATTAAACCATCAACATATAAATTCCATAAATTCATGTGTATAATAGTATACAAACGGCAATAATAGTGCTCCTGGTGTAATTGTTGTGGTAATTTTATGGTAAAAAGAGGAAAATAAGATTTTTTTTTGTAAGAATTGATCATTTTCCTCAGCTTGGTAATAACTGTATAGTGTCAATTTATTTATTGATTTGAAGAAAGATCCACAAGTAAAACTCATCAAGCAGTCTTCTTGCTCCTTACATCAAACAAAACTAGCAACTCATTGGTTTGGTTTTGAATTTCGCACAAAGCTACACCAGGGCTATCTACGCTAGCCGCCCCTAATTTAGCAGTATAAGACTAGAGAGAAGGCAAGCAGACATCACCACCCACCGTCAACTCTTGGACTACTATTTTACCAACGAATAGTGGGATGGATAGTTACATTATAACGCCACCACGGCTGAAAAGCCGTGCATGTTTGGTGCGACGGGGATTCTAAATCGTGACCCTCAGCTTACGAGTCGAGTGCCATGCCGGGCCAAACAACTCATTCATGAGTTATAATGTTAGAGCTGATTTAACTTATAAATGCACACTTGTGAAGGCCATGAATATTACAATTAGGGATCATGTTCCCCGATGGGACAGCAGCAAGTTTACACACTTATAACGGTAGAATCCGCCTTTTCAATTACCCATTGTGGGCTCATCGGGTAGCCCAATGTGGCTTTGCATTAAAACAAACATATTAGGGAGCACTGTCATTCCTGTCGAAGCTTTAAAGTGATACATCTAAGACTTGTATTAAATGTGTAGCTTTATTATTTTAATGGAACCAGTAATTTCCCTATATTTTGAAATAAATTGGCATAATGAGCTTCAAGGATTAGGTAGTTTAGTTTAAATATTGCTCCTACAGTTTGCACTTGATAAAAACATTGAAACATTGCAGAAGATACATTGCATAACTTCAAATTAATCGCTCATTTTCAGCTTGCAAACTGTTTGTTTCTTTGGTGAGTAGGGCACTCGACTCGCAATCTTGGGATCGCTGATTCGTATCTCTGTCCTAACAAACATTCTCGCCCTTTTAGTAGTATGGACGTTAAAACGTGATGGTCAATCTTCCTATTCGTTCTTTAAAAAGTAAGTCACTGCTAAATTATTAGGCCGGGCATGCCCAGATGGTTAAGGCGCTTGACTTGCAATCAGAAGGTCGCGGTTTCGAATTCCCGTCGCACTAAATATGCTCGCCCTTTCAGCGGTGGATGCGTTATAAACTTACGGTCAATCCCACTATTCGTTGGTAAAAGAGTAGCCCAAGAGTTGGCGGGAGGTGGTGATGACTAGCTGTTTTTCCTCTTGTCTTAAACTACTAACTTAGGGACGGCTAGTGGAGAGTGTCCTCGTGTAGCTTTGCGTGAATTTCAAACCAAACCAAACGTTTATATATAATTGTCAAAAACGCAAAAACATCCGTTAAAACACAAAATATGAAAAAATCGCAACTCTACATGGACCCAACAAACCTTCGTACCAAATTTAGCAAAGATCCATCTTCTAGGGAAAAAGTGGTAGTAAAAAACGGCCATAAAAACAGTAAAACACAAAAGTGAAAATTTTTATTCGTTTCTGCATGAAACTTATGAACCTCCATACCAGTTTTGATGAAGTTCCATCCACACCCTACGAAGTAGTTTCATGAACATACAACAGACAGTACGTATATATTTGTATCGATTTTTTGACAGGCTTTATAACAGTGTCCTTTTATGGAATCAAAAAAGAGTATATAAATATAATGGTTTATCAATGAATTCTTAAATTGTATTTTATAGGTGTTTTGAATAACTTTAAAAACTATAATTAGGAAATGTAAAATATTTTCAAGTACGGATATGGCTACTCTGGTAACAAATGGTTGAGGTTTTAATTTCGGTATTTTCTGTGTCTTGTGTGCATCTACGAGAGTAAATTGTATATTTCCAAATTGGGATGAGCTCATTTATATTAACTTTTCTGTTTGTTTGGAATTAAGCACTGAGCTGCACAATGGATTACACTATGTAATACAAATTTTGTTCCTGGATAGTACGTGTTGTTTTTAATTGCTTTTGTTGTGAAAGTACAGAAAATGACCATTATTTCCTTCAAACTTTGCTTTTGTGATTTTGATAATGAAATGTAGAAATTAACTTGTTTTCTATATAAAAACGGGCAAATTTGCACATTTTTATTCACATAATGTCTGAATAAAACAACACATGAATCAAGATTTACATGCATTGACACTAAAGTTATACAAAAATGTTTAGAAGTGAGTAGTTTTTCGACACTTGCGACTGTGATGTAAATCATTTTCACGTATTATAGTCTCCCATCATGTTTTCGTTATACCCTCCTTGGTAGCGACGTTTAAGGTCCAGTATATCTTGGTAGAAGCGCTTACCTTGCTCCTCTGAGTATGCTCCCATATTATACTTGAATTTATCAAAATGGGGGTCAAGGATATGAATTTTCAGGGACATCCTGCACAAATTTTGTTGTAGTTCTTCACCAGAACCTCAACCAGTTTCACATAATTTTCGGCCTTGTGATTGCTCAAGAAACTCCGAACCACTGCGACAAAGTTGCTCCAAGCTTTTTTTCCCTTCCTACTGACCTTTTTGGAGAACTCTGTGTACTCCAGGATCTTTATTTATGGTCCAATGAAGACATCAACTTTGACCTTTTCCTCAGACAGCTTAGGGAAGAAGTTTCGAAGGTAATTGAAGGATGCAGACTCCTTATCAAGAGTTGTGACAAATTGTTTCATAAGATCTAATATTATGTGCAATTGTGGGAACAACATCTTTTGGGGAGTCCAATGGTGGCTCACGTTTGACATTGTGCCTCCCCACAGGGAACTCGGTCCGTTGTAGCCAATGCTTCCTCTTGTGGTGCGTTGCGATGTTCCTGCTGTCCCAAAGGCAAAGATAGCAGAGAAACTTGGTAAAGCTTCCTGAAAAATTTATCAGGAATGTCACCATTTTGAAGTCTCCGATAATCTCCCAACCATACTCATCACACTTCAAGGCTTCTAGCAAGGTCTTGACGCTTTGTATTCCTCTTTAAGGGGCACCGAATAAGCCAGGGGAAGAGACAGATACTTATTTCCGTTATGGAGCAGCACAGCTTTGTGGTTTCTGGATGAGCTATCAACGAAGAGGCGCTACTCATTCGGGATACAGAAATTCCAATTGCCTCCCACAGACTGTATACATTGTAACAGAAGCAAAACTCATTTTGACGAGTGAAGACGTTTAAAACATGTCGGTGACGCTTTTTCTGGCTTGTAACTTGCACACTTTCATCTAACAAATCTCACTCCTTGAGCCTTTTTGTCCAAAGCTCGGCATTCGACTTTGTTATACCAATATCTGAGATCAAGTCATTGAGGTATCTTTGGTTAGGATATTATGGATTTCTCTGACTAGCTACACCTCTGAAATTGTAATCTGGATTTTTAACGTCTACCTCTTCTTCTGATTTGCTGCTTTCGTCTGAGGATGGCTGCTCTCTCTCTGGCAGAATGGATACAGGGATCTCAGGGTTGTGTGGCACTGGAGCGGTAGATGATGAAAGGTCTGGATACATAATAGTAGGTGCATTCTTGCCAGCCTGACGTTTGGAAGGGTCCATTATGCAGAAGTAACAATTGCTTGAGTGGTCAATGGGTTCACGCCAAATATTTAGAATAGCGAACTTCATGGCTCTCTTTCCCCCTCTGAACCATCCTGCAAAAGATCAAAATAAAATTATTATGATGAATAAATGTATTTTATTCACAACTAATGTGTAAGAGGTTCATGCAAAATATTTTATATGCGATATTTTTATACTATTGGAAATTTAAAAAATAAAAGATAAATTTTAAAAGGTCTAAAATTTGTATAATATAAAATCTTACTATTCAAGCAAGCAAAAATTGTCTGTCTTACCTTCTATAGTTTTTTACAGTGCTCTTGTCGTGATAAATTGATCACATGCACAGTAGAATGCGTCTGGAGATTGCTTGCAGCTTCTGGATGCCATCCCTGATAAAATCAGATAGGTCTATGTGTTCACTTCGACAGCTGGAACTAAACTGAAATGGGGAATGGTGAGCCTCTGTATATATATATTACTGTGTAAAGTTCTAGAAAATTCTCATCAGTTCTACAACATTCTAAAAAGTTTTTGAAAATTCTTGTAAGTTCGAGAAAATTCTCTGTCAGCTACTCAGCACTGAATCTACCTGGAATGTTGTGGAAAATGGGTAAATTGGAAAATTTCATTACCCAGGTCAGAAAAGCAAAGTTTGAAGAGCAAAATAGGTCTTTCCCATTTATTTTAGGCATAAGCAATAGGAAATAACACTTTCTGTCCAGGAACAAGAAAAAGTAAAAATTTTGTTACATAGTGTTATCTGTGCTCTTCTTACCACGAGTAACGAAACCCGGTTTTTAGTAATGTGAGTCTACAGGCATACCGCCGTGCCACTAGGGGTTTAAATATTTCGTATTATTGCATATATATTTTTCGATGATTTTTCTGTTTTATTCAGCGTTGGATAATACTGATACTCTTTTTAAA
Source organism: Carcinoscorpius rotundicauda (assembly GCA_011833715.1). Taxonomy (NCBI): domain Eukaryota; kingdom Metazoa; phylum Arthropoda; class Merostomata; order Xiphosura; family Limulidae; genus Carcinoscorpius; species Carcinoscorpius rotundicauda. The sequence goes on along the minus strand of CM022399.1, from coordinate 48,863,260 downwards.
ATTATTGAAAAATATCTTATTAGAAATGTATTCCCAAATAATTTTTGAAATCAAGACATGAAGATATTTAAGACTGAAACATTAAGTCCAAGAATATAATGTTCTTTTTTTCTTCTTTTTTTTTTTACAAACCATTTAGAAGTATTGTGCACTCTATTTTCCATGGTCACTTGTTGGGTCATCGGTAAATTTATAGACTTTTTATGCCAAAATTCTGGGTTCGATTTTCCGCGATGGACAAAGTATGGATAACCAAATGTATATCTCTGTGCTAAAATAGACATACTATACAAAATAATGACACCACATTGAAGTTTTTTCAGCGGACTCACGGCCAGAATTCCCGTCAAACCAAACATGCTCGTCATTTCAGCCGTAGAAGCATTATAATATTGCGGTAAATCCCACTATTCGTTCGTAAAAGATTAGCCTAAGATTTGGCGGTGAATGGCTGTGACTAGTTGCCTTTTTTCTAGTTTTTCGCTGCTAAATTAGATAGCTAACACAAATAACTCTCGTGTTACTTTGCGCGAAATTTAAAATAAACCAAACGATGGATCCTGCATCAGCGAGAGCGATGGTCCTGTTGTGGAAGTTATTAGTATATGCATAAAAATCGTATTTGTTTTTAACAGTATGGTAAAATATAAGAAGAATATTATTAATGTATAAGGTTAATGGAAATAAAGGGTGTATGACGTTTAAAAAAAATCAAACCAATTATTGTCTTTCTTGTAGGCCCGGCATGGCCAAGCGTGTTAAGGCGTAATCTGAGGGTTGCGGGTTCGCATCGTCGTCGTGCCAAACATGCTCGCCCTTTCAGCCATGGGGGCGTTATAATTCCACTATTCGTTGGTAAAAGAGTAGCCCAAGAGTTGGCGGTGGGTGGTGATGACTAGCTGCCTTCCCTCTAGTCTTACACTGCTAAATTAGGGACGGCTAGCACAGATAGCCCTCAAGTCGCTTTGTGCGATTTTCAAAATCAGTCTTTCTCGTGTTTGACTTCCTTACAAGACATAATCTGTACTGTAGAAAGACCCCCATCTCTTTTAAGTGTGCAAAATTGAAACTCGTAGAAATAGATATGTTTCGCGGTGTATTGAGTTTTTATAACATGAAAATTCAGGGTTCGATGCCTGTGACAGACACATCACCTATATCCCATTGTGTAACTTTGCGACAGATAAAATAATTGTAATTAAAGTATTGATTTTTGGTAAGTTAGTTATCAAGTTTTATTACGTTAATACATGTATGTTTATTATTTTGCTATTGTATTTTTTTTTTTTTTAGATCCACGCACAGCAGACTGGTTTCTGATGGATTCCTTCGTGCCAACGGCCATCATAATGGGTAGCTATGTAGCATTCATTGTAGTCGGGTTACAAGTTATGAAGAATCGGGTACAATTGCAGCTAAGAACTGTTTTAGTCTTATATAACTTCATTCTTGTGATGATGTCACTATATTTATGTAATCAGGTATGTGCTTTTGTTTGTTATGTTTCTTGATTAGATGAAAGAAACGTGTTTGTTTTTGTGATGAGTTGGCTTCGATTCAGAAAGGAAAAGATCTAAAATAAATTGAGGTAATCAAACTGCCCAAAATGTGAGACCATAATTATCTTCATGTTTACACTGTCCTGTATTTAGCGCAGGCACATAATTTTAATTTATCTTGATCATATACGACATTATCTGAACATGATACTCCTATTTCATTTGAAGAAATGCTGTAATGATTACTCGTTTTAGCATAAAAGGAATAAAAGATATTAATTTCACAAAAAGTGTAATTGAGTGTATTTGTGCTAGTTACGTAATTCAATAAACCTTAAATCTCTAGGTATATCTTCACCCCTCCCATCTCACCCACAAAATAGTTGTATGCATGGCATTTCTGAGACTGTTGCAGATTATCTGTGAGGGCGTTTCTTTTTTAAAATTAAACTCTGATAGTGAAAACTTCACATGATACCGGAAATAGGATCATAAACTAACTTTTGGATTTTTTTTACTGATTTTTCAGGTCGATAGTAGGGCAATCGAAACAGTCGATTTTGTAGTCCTATTCCAATGTTGGTAGATGGCTAATGCATATATCTGGTAACTGTCTCACTGCGCATGCTTTCTGTTTATTGCACTTACTATACAAATAGCAGTAGAAATAAAATAAATTGCAGCGTAAATTAAAACTGCAAGCACTCTTCGAAGGACTGTTGCCAATCAGCAAAAATGCACAATTTTTAATTTGTACAAAATGATTACAAAGAAAGTTTCAGAGTTCAACGCATCTTATCTTGGAAACCTAATGGCGTAAGAGGGTGAAATTGGACACAGGTTTTATGGGCTTCGTGATATACAAGTGATACAGTTTTCTCAGATTGTCACTGTAGACGCTATTGTTGTTTTGTTTTTTCACAATCTTCCCATCGGTGTAAGTTGGTTGTCAATCGCAGTGAAGCCAACTGAACTGACAAGAAACTGATAAGTGTAATGAGAGGTGAATCAATGAGATGTTATTGCATTGAGGGATACATTCCAGAGGCAGTTCTCGGGGAATACTGTAAAGTGCATAAAATCTGGAAAGGGAAGATTATTTCATTGTTTCTGTGTTCAAGTTCTTAAAAATATTTCAGGAGATAAGTTGCGTTTGTGAAAGTCCTTGTACAAGGAGATCAACCACACCTACCGAAACTGTCGCTGAGGTCAGCCATATCATAATAAAACATTCAATCACAAGGGCAATTTGCGGACTTTCCCTTTCCAGTTGCATTACGTTTAAACACGGAATAACGCGGATTTAACCCATGTTGGTTTTATGTTACAACTTGTGGCAAAACATCAAGTCTATGGCCGACGTCCTGCAATCATCTTACGAACTAGTGAAGTATACATTAACCTTTTCGGTCAACGCGCGTAATTTCATTATCTGGCCAGACACTAATTCGCACATAAAATTTCTTTATTACTGAACCGTACTTTTTCTTTCTTTTTTTTGAAATGTCATCAGCAGATGGGTTGTAAACCAGCGCAACGCTCACAACAATGCTGCAATGTCGAAATGTGACAGATAGTGTGATTTTCAAGCTAGGATGCCCGGCATGGCTAGATTATTAAGGCATTAAACTCGTAATCCGAGGGTCACAGGTTCGAATCCCCATCGCATCAAATATACTCGTCCTTTCAGCCGTGGGGGCATTATAATGTGACGGTCAATTCCAGTATTCTTTAGTTAAAGAGTAGCCCAAGAGTTGGCGGTGGGTGGTGATGACTAGCTGCCTTCCATCTAGTCTTACACTGCTAAATTAGGGACGCAGATAGCCCTCGTGTAGCTTTGTGCGAAATTGAAAAAAACCCAACTAAAAATCATGCTGAGATAGTGCCACTCTTCAAATTAGTAATCCGATCCGACGAAACACGTCTTGCGAAAACACTATCAGGAAATAATCATTTCCCGCCACTTTCCTCGTGAAGGACCTCTTCATTCACTTAAGCTAACGCTAGATACTTTCTAGCTGTGGGATACCTAAAGTCGCACAGTTCTAGACCGTTGGGATACAGTTATCTAGATGAGATGCACGTTGTTACTGTGATGTCCATTGTCACACAGATGCAATACATTCTGGACGCTGGAGGAGCACCTTTTCACTATTTGCTGTGATTGATCAAATATGAAGACATGGTAGCGCCTCTGGTGGCATTTATCTGTATGAAACTATTAACATCCTAGTGCAGTTTCACTTTCCTATGCTACACCGTGAACCTAAACTGTACAACGTTCTTAATAATCATCGGTTACTTGTCTGTAAGCATTATAAGCATGTTTCAATTTAAACATATTTGTAGGTTTTGTTTTGTTTTGTTTTGAATTTCACACAAATCTTAGCGAGGACTATCTGCGCTAGCCGTCCCTAATTTAACAGTGTAAGACAAGAGGGAAGGTACCTAGTCATCACCACCCACCACCAACGTTTGGGCTACTCTTTTACCAACGAATGATGGAATTGACCGTAACTTTATAATGTCCCCACGGCTGAAAGGTCGAGCATGTTTGGTGTGATGAGGATTTGATCCCGCAATCCTCGTATTACAGGTCGAGTGCCTTATTTACCGGGCCATGTTATGTATGATCTACGTCGTAGGATGTTATGCGTATTCATACGTGTCATTCGAGCACATTTTAAAAACCAGTCAACCAACACGCAATTTTATTTTATTTTTTTTCATTATAAGGATTACATTTCAAAAAATAACTTACCATATCCAGTTCTATAAAGCTATCTGTTAATTAAATTAGATGTATATTTATTTTTATGAATTAAACATGGAATCATTTTACCAACATCCTTTGCCAACTGTTTCAGATATTTCATTCAGCGATTGAGTCCAAATACAACATTATCTGTCAAGGTGTAGAAAAGTCATCACATCCACGTGTCATTAGGGTGAGAATTGGTTTGTAATACTTCTGAATTTCAAAGGTTCTTGTTTAAATCTATTTCTGTTGTTTTTAATTTTCTACTGATATTTCTTACCTAATCACAATGTTATCATAATGTATTTTTCCAAACTTAATTATAAAAAACGTCTGTCTTGATTTCCCTTGCATTCGTCCTTATGTAGTATTAAATATACAGTTTGCTAATCTTGATTCTGCTTCGTTACCTATACTGTTATTTTACTGAATTTTCTCAGTTAATTTTTTTGTAGTATTAATGTATCAAACTGTGGCTCATTACCTTTAGCCTTGTTTCATTAGATTTATCTTTACTGAGGTATGGCAAAACCTTCGAAATTTTCCATCTTATTGCTTGGTGTTTAATCGTAATTACTAATGATATATAATTAATGTTTTGTTTTATTTCTCTTTTAATTTTTTTATCAACCATCACTTACTTAACCAACGTCATAAAAAAAATTCAACTACAGTGGTAAGGGCTTGGCCAGATGGCTGTTGTCTACGGCTATGAAATTTAATAGTCTAGGGTTAGAGATGCTGTAATCTCACCCTTCTTTTAGCCCTCATGGCGGAGGATGCTACAGTATGGCTGTATTCTATTTAGTCAATATCTTAAATTCAGGAATGGCTGGATTTGAATTCAAGTGTTTTCTCATTTAGTTGTTAAGCCAACAGTCGCATAATTTGTCGTTTAGGTTGAAAATTACATCGTAATTTAAGTGTTCAGAAGGTAAAATCTGAAATAAGATTTTTTTGTCAAACCATATAGCGTTAATTTTTTTTCTACGTTTGTAGTTCAGCAAAAAGCTACACAATGAGCTGTAACAACCACAGACATCGAAACTTTTTTTTAGCTTTATAAGTCACCTGTGCGAATGGGTCCTTCAAAACTCGTTATACGCCGATTAAGAAAATTAACGCTAAAAGAGAAAACATCAAGTATTAAAGTATAGGCTTCGTTTTGAAAAATAGTTACCTTCAAAATAACTATTGTAACCATAATTACTATAATAGAGAAAAAAAATGGAAATTGAGTATAGTAGAATAATAATGATAATAACAGTAATTATTGCCCCCCAGTGGCTCAGCGGTATGTCTGCGGACTTACACGTAAAATCCGGGTTTCGATACCCGTGGTGGGCAGAGCACAGATAGCCCTTTGTGTAGCTTTGTGCTTAATTCAAAACAACAACAACAACAGTAATTATTACAATAATGCAGGTAACAGAATGTCACATATTATAAATTCCGGCGTATAAGTCGAAAATTTGATACCAAATTTCAAGTTTAAAAATCCACCCTCGACTTATACGACGGTGACGTTTTTCATGACATGAATTCTAGTAAATTCAGATTCGAGAAAACCATCGCAAATCAAATATAGGTATTTGATATGACATACAGGTATTTATTCATAAAATAGTAAAATACTAGTAATCCTACTCAGCATGAGATCGATCAAACACAAAGTCCCATTCCTCACCATTCAAATGGTCATCGTAAGGATCCTCTTCTGGAATAATGTCATGCTCCACTGATGATGAGGGAATATCGCCATCCTCTTCCCATAACATATCATTCTCTGTACCGTCCATCGCATTGGTAATTGAGCATTTTTTGAATGATTTGACAACGATTTTTGGATCAATAGAGTCCCAGGAATCCTTTATCCACTGACACACTGTAGGCAAAGATGAAGCACGCATATTTCCGGCGGCAGTGTAGGTTTTTTGACCCGATGCCATTCACTCATTCCACTTAGTGCGCATAGAATCCTTAAATGGTTTATTTAACGATACATCCAAAGGTTGCAGTACAGATGTTAATCCACCTGGAATCACCGCCATATCTGTTTTTTTCGATTTTAATGCTTTTTTCGTAGTATCCGTTAAATGTGACTTGAACATGTACCACACTAACAACGATTTGGGTTTAAGCATGGCGCCTGGCCGACGGACCCACACTTCGTTAATCTATTTGACACATCCACTATCGTCCATCCATCCTTTTTCACGTGAGTGAAAGCGCGGTGAAGCACAAAAATGAGTCAGCGAAAATGACGCAGTTGATTATTGAATACCATTTCCTTAGCTACGCCTCGCTTCTAATGCCGACTGAAATATTCCGACCAAGCGATTTGACCCAGAGAAGGGGGTCGACTTATACGGCAGGTACATGTCAAATTCAGGATTTTTAGGCTAAACTTATAGACCTCTACTTAGACGTATAAGCTGTTAAGTAATATTTGTAAATACATACCATATACCGTAAATTCCAACGTATATCTTTGTATGAGCACACAATTCTTAATTCCATCAAACGAAAGTATTGTAATCGGAAAGATAACACGAAAGTTACATTTAGCATTGGCCCGGCATGGCCAAGCGTGTTAAGGCGTGCGGGTTCCCATCCCCGTCGCGCCAAACATGCTCGCCCTTTCAGCCGTGGGGGCGTTATAATTTCACGGTAAATCCCACTATTCTCTGATAGAAGAGTAGCCCAAGAGTTGGCGTGGGTGGTGATGACTAACTGCCTTTCCTCTAGTCTTACACTACTAAATTAAGGATGGCTAGCACAGATAGCCCTCGAGTAGCTTTGTGCGAAATTCCAAAAACAGACAAACATTTAGCCTAACTATCCTCCCACTTTCATTACGTAAGAAGTTTCTGGTATAACGTGGTCTATACTTTTAATATATTAGTAATGTTTATATTTACAGATATGCTACAAAGACTCTTTGCCGCCATTCGAAATTTAGCATGTTACGTGTTATAATTTATCTTGGACGAGTCTCCGATTTATTATGTTACATACGTTACTATTACGATTTTAAATAGCTGGAACTTGTAATTTTAATTTAGAAGTTAATTAAATGTCGATATGTGTTAGATTTATGATATTTGCGGACAAAATCGATGCATACAATTTTCATCATTAACATATGTATTTTCACATAGAAACAACAATACAATTTATAACAACGGTTCATACGAATAATGGTTTATGTATAAAAGCTTCACAAACTTACAAACAATACTGAGCCTTCTTTTTGGTCTGGTACTGAATCTTTTATCGATGGTTCACGGAGAATGGATTAATTCTAATTTATATGCAAAAATTTTACAAACAAACAATATTAAGCCCTGTATCCGGTATGGAAGATGAATACGTTATCGACGTTTCACGAGACGCAAATGATTCTCGAATATTCAGTTGACAACAATATTCGAACATACGCTAGTGCTTACGTAAAACACATATTGTTGATTCTTACACTCAAGAATCTTTTACAAATTTAGAGAATAGGTGGAACTTGCCCAGTACACATTTAACAATATCTGTTGCATGCATTAAACTGAAAAAAACGTAGATATTAAAATAAATGTACAACAGTAAATCCGTTATATACACTACTAATCAGAGAGTTGTTGTTGTTGTTGTTTTGAATTAAGCACAAAGCTACACAATGGGCTATCTTTGCTTTGCCCACCACGGGTATCGAGACCCGGATTTTAGCGTGTAAGTCCGCAGACATACCGCTGAGCCACTGGGGGGCACTAATCAGAGAGAAACAGGCAGTCAGAAGCGCCCTACCATCTGTTAAAGGAATTGCTCTCTCGTGTTCAACACTGAAAGTGTGCATAGGTTCGATCCGGAAATATATCATAGTACCAACGCACGCCCTATGTGTATGTTCAAATGATCAAATCATTTTGTCATACCTGTTATTGAAGAACAAAATATAAAGTGATTTATCGCTATTTAAAATATGAATGCATTTATTGAAATAATTGTTACAAATTTAATATTGAAATCGACTTTACAAGAGTAATACATATTTATTTAGGGAACTAAAACTAACATTTCAGCCTGAAGATGGCCCGATCCTATGTGCTGAAACGTCACAGTTTTAGTTGCTCACAAACTCAAATCCACTGTTAAGATAATAACGATATTGAATTTTATAGCTTGGTGGGATACGCGTCTTGTAACAATTGTTAAAATGCGGCAAGTTATCATCAATGGCTGAAGAATCTTGGGAAATATAGGCAGGACAGAAAGATTACTTGATAGTTTCTGATATTTCTGACTGTTGACAACGAATAATGTTAATGTATATATTGCCCTACTTGGCCTAACGAAGATATTCATAAAGAGTGTGGTCTATTACAACCTAATAACAAAAAATATTAGCTGATTTTCTGCTATATTAGCAACGAAATAATTTAGAACTCCCTAGTTTAATAAAGCTCTGTGATATCAGTATCGAACAATTTGTTTTAGTGCCTTCTGCGAGCAACTGAAACTGACATTTCCACTGAATACTTGGTGTACTCTGTGTATTTTTTCTCGAATTAGTTTATTTGTATGCATGGTTAATACCTGAAGAAGGACCCAAGTTACAGTTTTGTATATTTAGTATAAAGTTTATTCATAGTTTAGATGTAGGTACATTTTCTTATGAGGTATGTTATAATTAAACTGAACAGCGTATTATTTATGGAAAGCATATTGTAATCATTTATAAGTATCTATATTATTACTCTTTTTGATTTTATAGATGGCAAGTCTCATGTGGTGGTTTTATATTTCTAAGATTTTCGAACTCCTGGACACGGTGAGTTTATTTGATTTAAAGTAATAATTTTTTCTCATTGCCTTATGAGTCTTACCATGACCAGTCGAGATTTAAATCTCATCTCTTCAACTATATCAATAATGTCGTTGATTTTACTCGTTGGTCCAAATTTACGCGTATTTATAAGTTATCAGTTTTAATAATGAAAATATATCTTCTGTTAGGGCAGTGAAACTTGACCTTAATTAGATATGTAAGATGAAATTCAGTATAAAAAAATACAATGTTTGGGTAACTTCTAGGATGGCATTTTTGCGATCGTACTAAAACAAAGAAGTTATACACTATATTGTCGATATGTTTGAAGTTAAGCACAAATCTACACAATGAAGTATTTGCGCTCTGCCCTCTACGGGTGTCGAAACCCAGTTTCTATCGCTTCAAGTTCACAGAAATACCACTGTGCCAGTAGGGAGCTTCTCGATTTAATTCTAAGTCCTCATAGTGAGTAGCTACCCTAAGTAGCAAAAATTTAAGTCTCAAAACTTATGAAGTCAAAAACCTGGTTTCGATATCCATGGTGTGTACAGGTTTGTGTCGAATTACAAACAAATTGACTAATTTTATTTTATGCTTAATACAATTATATAAGTAATTAACAGCCAAAAGAATTAATAAATTCGCTCATTATTTGTATAAAATATGTAGTACATCCCACCAGTAATTAGAAAAAGTGCAATGTTAGTCAAATTCTAATTTAAATTTTGTAGGTGACTTATCTGTATGTTAAAAGCCTCACTCGACCCGTCAAAATATGAAATGTTGGAGTTTTGTTTAAAAAAACTACCTCAGAACATATTTTTTTCTAATTAGATAACATAATCTAAAAATTAAGGTTTAAACACCGAAAGAAGAACTATTCAAAACCAGTAGGCCTAATATTTGAGATAAGAACGCCAGATGAAAGTAAATAAATTCACATTCTATTCAAATAACATAAATAATTAGAGTAATAAAACAAACAAGTATGAAACTGATTGACATATTAATTTCAGAAAAATATGATTCAACCATTTCCTTTCTGTTAAATAAATATTTTTTATATAAATGCTTGTAAATATATGTGTTCTTGTTTGTATTGTGACTTTTTTCCTGTATTCAAACTCCATAAAAATGTCAAACCTAAACATTAATTTCAAGTACCGTCATTAATTACGACTAATGGTAATACGTCTGGGAGAAAGAAAGAACGGCCTGGCATGGCAGGTGGGTTAAAGCGTTCGACTCGTATTCTGAGAATCTCGGGTTCGAATCCCCGTCGCACCAAACATGCTCCTGCTTTCAGCCATGGGGCGTTATAATGTGAAGGTCAATCTCACTATTCATTGGTAAAAGAGTAGCCCAAGAGTTGGCGATGGGTGGTGATGATTAGCCGCCTTTCCTCTAGTCTTACACTGCAAAATTAGGGACGGCTAACCCAAATAGCTCTCGTGTAGCTTCGCGCGAAATTCAAAAAAAATAAAGAAAGAGAAAAGGGTTTATCTGAAAAAAGTAGTAATAAAACTGATAAAAAATTTTGAAACACTTAAAAACACTTACGAATTATGGTCACTGATCTCAAACTAAGATGACTTTAAAATTCGTCAAGATTTTTGAGATGTGTGCGTCAAGTTAAGTATATGTATAAACTAAATCAATCTAAAAATATAATTGAATTCATCCAACCCTCGTGAATCTTCGTTATGTTATTTAGATACGTAAGATAGGAATACCAAATAATAGTTTTATTGCTAAGCGAAAGAAGAACGGAGCATAACGAAAAAACTGATTTATATATATATATATATTAGAGATCATTTAACCAACAAAATCACGAATCCTCAAGCCACATAATGCATAAATATTTTGAAAAATTGTGTTTAGCACGTGAATAAGAATATTTTTTCGTTAATCATTTCTTTATGCAATTTTCAAAATATCAAAATGTCGCTGTTACACCTTGTTACGTTTTTTTATATGCGGACTGAACGCAACAGAAAGACACAGACAGCAGCTTGTATAATTTATTATAATTATCTACTTATGTGATAGACACAAAATATATTATCTAATGGCAATAACAGATATCCAGTTTCAACCATCAAAACAACATGCAATACAAAAAAGGTACTGGCCTGTGCTTAATAATATGATCCAGAAAAAATGTCCAAATCCGAAATCCAAAGTTCTAATCTAGGCAGTGAATTTACTCCCACGGAGAAATTTTCGAAGTTTGAATGGGTAATTTCAAACAAAAATTCACAGTCCAATTCGTATTGACTTTCGGTATAATCCGTAATCCAACTGAATTGTAAAGATTGACGGAATAAAAATTTCACCGCTTTAATCGATCTAGCTCTATTCACAAATTCAGTTTAAACTTTCTCAAACGAGACAAACTTCTTGATCCGAGTAAAAATGGATGATTCACTTCTTGACCCGAGTAAAAATGGATGATTCCTTCCCTCGCATTGCCGTCTGTTTATATACTATATCGCGTAACTTCCCAGAATTCCACGGTACAAACACCAGGCCAATACAAGTGATCAATCTATCTAGTTTTAAAATTTTCTACATGAATAATTCTAAATGAATTTTAATTAATTCTAAAATGTTATTTTAAATTTCACCGATTTAAACCTCGAAACAATAATATAAATATAGAATTATAAATAATAAATATGGGAATTCAAATACGACATTACATTATATTTACATAACATATGCATGATATTTACATGACATTTACATAACACTCGACATGGTTGTCGTTTACATAATATTTACATAACACTCTCGACAACATTTACATGATATTTACATAACACACCTAGTTGCCGAAACAAATTTAATCCTGGCTAAGTACACTGATATACATCAAAAAACGTATTAAAAATACAAAAGCACACGTTTTGAAAATATCTTGCACAGAATAAAATTTTATTTTATAGGCGCCAAAACATAATTACATAATTTAATTATGAATTTCTTCATGTCTTATTTTATTGAAACGTTTAGGTTCAGATACAATGACATTTACCAGAAAAGCACCAACTATTCGCAAATTGTAGGTTCCGGAAACGTACTGCTAGCATAGTAAAAGGAACGCGAGTACTAAAAGTGAAGTTTTTGTTGTTTTAATCACAAAGCTACACAATGGGCTATCTGTGCTCTGCCCACCACGGGTATCGAAACCTGGATTTTAGCGTGTAAGTCCGCAGACATACCGCTGAGCCACTGAGGGGCGCTAAAAGTGAAACAAATGTGCAAATGAGACTGACCTTATTCATTCAGTGTAATTGTAAATTTTGAACTCTGGCCAACTCTTAGTTCTCTTCTGAGATTTCAACTTGTGTTCGAGCAAAGCAGAAAATATTTTCACACTGAACAAAAATGGAAGGTGGAATATTGAAATTTAATTTTGTGAAATCAATCCAGAATCCTAGTGGTCAATCGTTAAATTATCTGAGCTATTGATCATTCTTATTATTCAAGGAGTACAAGCCCCAAATTCGTACTAACGTGTACAGGTCTTTATAACATTCCTTGGAATGAATATGACCCCACTCGAAGAAGCCATGACACAAAAACAGGACCAAGCAAGTATGATCTATGGATCAATGGTTGAGATGTATTGAAAATACCTATATAAATACCTGTTATTCTAAGAAATTTTGAAAGATAAAATATGATTATATTTCCAATATCTCATTAGTATTGATGCTTACAAGATTTATATACACACGTGCTCACTATTAGCTGGCTAGGTACAACTCCTAAGCGGCAAATTACTTATCCATAAATTAAAATACTAAATTATTGGATTTGTTTGTTGTTAACCGCAATTCGAATTTTCCACGGATTCGCGGTTTTCCTGATTTTTCTTTGTCATCTGAGTCATTTTCTGTGATTTGTGTAAATTCGATTTAAAAATACAGCCCTTCTCCAACTGCTACAACGGTATGTCTGCGGATTTACAACTCTAAACACTGGGTTTCAACACCCGTGGTAGGCAGAGCATAAATAGCCCATTATTTAGCTTTGTGCTTGACTTCATACAAGTTCCTTATTGGCACAGCGGTATGTTTGCGAAATCACACCGCTGGAAACCGGGTTTCGATATCAGTGATAGGTAGAGCACAGATAACCCATTAAATATACAAACTAAAAATATAGAGAGGGTCAGACTAGCTACCGTGATGTTTAATTGCAACGTACTTCCTCATTGACTACTTTCCACGGAACGTTCCACTGCACATGCGCGGTGAAGACAGTGGTTTTATTGGTAAAGTTGAAATATAATCAATCGAAATCCATTATTGTAGTTCGCCATCAACTTCAAAAACACAACCGGTAGATCATCACCTTTTCTTATGTCGAATATTTATTAGATATGTCGGGCAATTTATCGTAAAATGAATTACGAAACTTTGACGAAAACACTCTTGAATTTCGTGATGACGAAAAACACATCTCAAAGACACTGTGTCCATTTGCATTACATTTTGTGACTAAAGCAGCTCCATGCAGCTGTCAAGATGTGACTCATTGGCTCAATGACAAAACAAATTCAACAGTATTCTCAAAATGGCTGGTATGGGTATTAAAATTTTAATCAAAATATAGTACAGAACAAGTTTCGATCTTCTTAGGTTATCTTCCTTTTTTGTTGTTAACCTGAAGATGGCCTAAGAAGGTGTGTGTGTGTTTTTTTTATAGCAAAGCTATATCGGGCTATCTGCCGAGCCCACCGATGAGAATCGAACTCTAGACTTTAGCGTTATAAATCCGTAGACTTATCGCTGCACTAGCGAGAAGCGCTTAAGGAGGTCGAAACGTTTTCTGTACTTTATTTTAATTAAAGTGCTAATACCTATACTAGTCATCTTGAGAATACTGTTGGATTTATTATGTCATTGAGCTGATGAGTCACATGTTGACAGCTGCATGGAGCTGTTCTTGTCTTATGTTGTAAATGTAAACGGACATATAATCTTTGAGATGAAAATGTATAACCTAAATGGAATACCTCTGTGCCACTAGGGGCCAAAGTTTTGTTATAGCTTAATATAACTGCCAGCCGTTTCTGATTTCTTTGAAGATATTGTTTAAAAAAACAAAAACTCGCAAACTTTATGACATCTAGACATGTCTTATATTTTATTTATTAATTCACAATTAAAATTATGTATTCATTACGTTAATTGTTTCCTAAAACCGTTTCAGAAAAGAAAATCCCTGAATTTTTAAATGTATTACCTTTGAGGTAATTATATATATAACGGTAACTTTTTGTTGTTTTTTCAGGTATTTCTCATACTTCGCAAAAAAAATTCACAGGTTACCTTTCTACACTGTTATCATCACTTCACCATGGTGTGCAATACCTGGCTTAGCGTAAAATATGCACCTGGCGGACAAAGTTCGTAACTTTTCAGTTTTTCTTGCTGCTTTTAATATGGATGTGTTATTTTTGTCTAAGGTATCGAAACAAGTGAATTCAGTATATTGTATTTGTGTGCTCTATTACAAAATACTGAAATCTGGAAGCTATCTTGGTAAAATAATTTCGATATGTTCATCAAATGTTTTGTATTCTTAAAGTCCATCTGTTTAAGTTCTGGTTTTTATAATGCATGCGAACTTTTTGTCATCACATATTCAGATGACGCACATCATTGATTTTGGCGCCTGGTAGCCTATAACAATTTTTTAAAAATCCACTAAAACGTAAACCCAAAATTAATTTTTGAACAACATTTTTGTACTGTAATGTTTGAGCATATAGTTGTGGTTTTAAACAAGTACTCATGATGATAAAAGGTTAAATAGAAGTAATTTCGATAACATTAAATCGCGACTCAGTTACTCATTTTTATCAAACCTAAAACTGAGATCTAAGAACTATTAGTAAAATTTAAAAATGCAATTTGCGTATACGTTAAAATAACAATGGAAAAACTTTATCGTAGATTTGTAAAAATAATGACAAAGCAGGTTGGTTTAATTTCAAACTGTTCTGTTTATAGTTGAAAATATGTGTCTGTGAATAGAGTATACAAGTTGGATTTATTACACTTTCTGTGTTTGATAGTACTGGCGTTACAGTGATTGTAATAGAATATTATTATATGTTTCTCTTTGCATCTTTGTCCATGAGGGATTCTTTTAAATCACCTATACAGAAACATACCAAAAACTTTCGAAAAGAAGTGACTTTGTTTAATAATTCGATTAATAGAGACTATTTGAATAGATATTAAAATCGCTTAATCTTCTTCCAGATTTTTTTATCGCTCTCCTGAACTCCTTTGTTCACGTGATCATGTATTCATACTACGGCCTGGCTGCTATAGGACCTCACATGCAGAAGCATCTGTGGTGGAAACGTCACCTTACTCATCTACAACTGGTAAGGTTGTAACACAGATACCCTAGAAATAGGGTAATGAAAATTATTATAAAAATGCTATGCTAAAGTGGTACTGATACAAATGCATAAGAGTTTCCTTTTGAACTACTGGACTAATTAAACGTGCATAATTTAAAACTTGACTTCCTTTTTCAGCAAAAATTAGTCTGTTTCCAGATTTGTCACCATATTTACATGGTTGTAAATAATATCTTGACAAACAAACTACATGAAAGCCAGTATTTAATAAAACCTTATTTTTAAAATTATTGAAAGTTTAATTTTTAAAACAGCGTTTTGATCGAGTGTTGACATAGTGCATTTTGTAAATATACCGAAGCAGAATCTGTTAAAAGTAAACAATGTTATTTACAAATAAGCCATAAGATCGTATATCCAGGTCCATGAGGTACATAGTTGATGGCTAAAGCTAAACGTTTGTTCGGCCTGTTGTGGATAAAAATATTAATCCCTATAAATAAATAGATATATATGCATGTTGTGATAACTTGTTAACTTGGGATATCTTACATTCAGAGCTCTTTTTGTTAACTTGAAGATCGAAAGGTTACTCTTAATTATTGTTTTAAAACCCATACAATAACAGAGAATACAATAACGAGAAACTTTCAGTAATAGTGGAATATGTATTCTATACTTAATGGAATATTTTATAGATTCGAAATATCAATCGTTGTCATTGTCGGTATCTAATCACACAAGTTTGATTACTTAGATACAATCTTCTTGTTAAATCAATGATAATTAGTTTATATTCTACACGCCTTCCATTAGCAAAGACGTATTTCTACGGAATAACACAGCCCGGGTTTTGATATCCGTGGTGGGCAAAGCACAAATAATTCTTTGTGTGGCTTCGTGCGTAATAAAAAAAATAACATAATACACTGAGGCTGCACATTTACTGCCATTTTCAGGGAATGTCTAATAAGAACTACGTGATACTTGGAACTGGGATCAAATTCAGTGCCCCCCCCAGTGGCTCAGCGGTATGTCTGCGGACTTACACGCTAAAATTCGGGTTTCGATACCCGTGGTGGGCAGAGCACAGATAGCCCATTGTGTAGCTTTGTGCTTAATTCAAAACAACAACAACAACAATCAAATTCAGTATTTTCTTCTTAAAAGGCTGATTAGTGTATATCTCGTTTTGACAGATTATTTACCACCATCATATGAAAAGTCCTGATAAAGACTGTTATATAGCAGCAGGAACTGAAACTAGATTCTGGACTTTTTATAAGAAAGGCTGGTTGTTATCCACTTATTTGTAGTCTTTCTCATTAAGAGCTGAATGATTTCAGTACATCCGGGTTTTGCTGGCTGATGTACTAAGTTACTGTATGTTTACTTACTTAAGACATAGCTTCTTTTACCATTGTTTCCTTCCCTTTATTTTGGAATTATTTAATATCACTGTATAGTCGTCTCTTACATGATGGGCTACTGAACATAAATTACTCTGAATGTGTTCGTTTTCTCTAATGTATTGAAATCCATGTTCACAATGGAAGATATACTCATTTCTAAGGATAAGATTTAATGGTGTGTTTTTCATTATTGTCCCTGACAATTCTATATTACAAATTGTACTCTCTTTGTAAACGAGGAAGTCAGCGACACCCGTGCCTACAATATTTTGGCAGCTTAATCAGTATTTGTGTGATTCCTGTAAATTTGTATATAGCCGTGTTATGAACGTATGGTCAACACACCGAGCTGAGTTCTGGTTTACAGTGCAATTGTTTTGAGAGTCCTGTCTTCGTAATGTCCTGTGTGTAGAAGTTGACTGAGGATGGTATGTCCACTTGTTGTTGATAATAACTATCTTCATGTTGGAAGTAGGTTGGATTGATACACAGACTTGTTACTTTTTTTATCGTGAAGGTATGCCAGTTTGCTGCAAGTGGAGAGACCTCTGTTGAGAAGGTAACAAACAGGGAACGCAGTGCTCAGTAATTACAAGCAGTCTTTCTTAAAATATTATGTACAACCCAAACACAAAAAAAAACAAATAAAAAATATATCCACTTCACGTTCAATAAGTAGGAAATTATTCGCCACTTCAGTTTTTCGACTACGTTTTCCTCCTCATATGAGATTCAGTTATCAGAACTTCATCCCAGTCACACCAAACATGCTCGCCCTTTCATTTGTGAGGGCGTTATAACGTGACGGTCAATTCCACTATTGATTAGTAAAAGAGTAGCCCGAGAGTTAGCTGTGTGTGGTGATGACTAGCTGCTTTCCCTCTAGTCTTACAATGCTAAATTAGGAACTGCTAGCGCAGATAGCCCTCGTGTAGCTTTGCGCTAAATTCAAAAAACAAAAGCAAATCAGAACTTTAATGAACACGGCAACAGCATATCAGTCAAAGCGTGTGACATAAACGAATTGGTGAAAAGCTATGCAGGAGATAGATAACTACTTAATAATTTAATTAGGTGATCGTATACGCCAACAACAATTATATCATTTATTACTGCTGTACGTAATGTCTTTTTAACATACTATACCTTTATATTTTACTTTGAAAATATTTTTGTGTTAGATGTATAAAATCTAACTATTCTCATGTTGTGCTGCTGTCACATACTTTAATTAAAAAACTGATTCATTTTTCAACTGTACAGTATCTATTTTATAGATATATGAACATGGCATGATTCTTTATAAGAACCATGCATCATTGCTGTAACTACAGGTTTTACCTGTGCACAAGCTAACCTTGGACGTCTGGTTCACTTACGTTGTATATTTACATAATTAAGGAACATGTTAACAACATACTGGTTAGAGAATAAGCTAGGTGCTATATTTCGTGACTGCAATTTCGACGAGGGTTGAATTCTAGTATTTTTGCCCTATATTCTTGTATAATGGTTATTGATATTTTTCTTTTTACTGTTTGTTATATTTTTATTTAAACAATGGTTTGTGAGAAGCGATTACCTTTTCACCACTGTTAGCTGCCAATTTACAGAGGTTTTACAGTCACTTGACTACCTCTCTATTGGAGTGAAGACAAATCTAAAGGGGTGTTAGATGTGTGTCCAAAGATTTTGCTAAGTTAACTTTCAAAGACTGTGTATTTCTACCGCTGTGGGATCGTAGTTCTGAATTAATGTTGTTACCATGATTATAGTTTATACCTCACTTCTATTTGTCTGCCCTTTTTAACCTGGCTGTTTCTTTCATTAATTTTTACCTTGTTTTGTTTGCCCTATTTATTTTGGTTCTTTTTAACCTGGCTGTTTGTTTCGTTAATTTTTACTCTACTTTTTTATGTTGTATTTGTTGCGGGTTTCTTTATAACCCGATTGTTTGATTCATTAAATTAGAGATACTTTTGTGCTACGCCCATTTTTTTTTTTTCACAAGCAAAACGTTAAACTTTGAAATACCATTAAATACAAACCTCAGGCTACGAACCCAAGAACTTACGGTTCGTTGTGAAAACAGTTTGGAGTCGTGGGTACACTACGAGAGTAACGATAAAATCACACTATCTTGTCAGACAGTTTGTTTGAATTTCGCGCAAAGCTACACGAGGGCTATCTGCGCTAGCCGTCCCTAATTTAGCAGTGTAAGACTAGAGGGAAGGCAGCTAGTCATCACCACCCACTGCCAACTCTTGGGCTACTCTTTTAACAACAAATAGTGGGATTGACTCTAACATTATAACACCCCCACGGCATAAAAGGCAAGCATATTTGGTATGACGGGAATTAGAACCCGCAACCCTCGATCGCCTTAACTACCTGGCCAGCCGAAGAGTTAGTAGGTGCCATTCCTGTTGTGTGTCAGTTCCAAATTGGGGATGATTATGCGAAGATAGGTTTTGTGTAATTTTTCGCGAAAAATCCGAAACGGACTTTGTATTTCGTAAAAGTTTAACCTTGTTTGATAATACTAGTTGTTTTGGTATTTCTTGTAAAACAAATAGCGATTTTGAAATATATTTGGGAAAAAAGTGATTATAGAAGACAGTTTTGTCGTAGCAAAGATAGTATTTTTTATGGCAATCTTTATTGATATTAGCATGAACAAGAACTTTCCTTTAAACATGATCGGTGAAGCTTTTTTCAAATATCGTATCTCTGGTATTTCCCCTGCAGTTGTTGCGACTTCTTATGGAAATTAATCTCCAACACAAAACAACCCACGTTAAATATAAACAAGGAAAACTCTCTACATCAATTACGTTGGTCACTGAATTGATACGTAGCAGTGCCCTTGGAAACACGTTATGTATATATTCATTTCTAACGATACGAGTTAGTATTCTGTGGGCAGTTTTTCCCCAATCATTTTGGTTAAAACTAGAGATACATTTTTTTGTTGTTGTTGTTAAGCTTAAAGGTACACAATGGGGTAGATGTGCTCTGCCCATCGCAGTTATAGAAATTTGATTTTTAACATTATAAGCCCACAAGCTCGTCTATGAACCAGCAAGGGGCAGAGCGAAATAAGTGTGTAAATGCCAAATCTATCTCTTGTTTTGTGCAGTGCATGTGTGATCTCGTTTGTGGCTATAAACATATTAAGACTTAGCAATCTGTTTGTTTTTGATTTCACGCAAAGCTACACGAGGGCTATTTGCGCTAGTCGTCCCTGATATTGCAATGTAAGAGAGACGGCAGCTGGTCATCACCACCCATCGCCAACTCTTGAGCTCTTTTACCAACGAATAGTGGGATTGACCGTAACATTATAACGCCCCTATGGCTGAAAAGGCGAGCATGTTTGGTGTGACGATGGTTTGAACTCGCAACCCTCGGATTACGATTCGAACGCGTTAACCCACCTGGCTATGCCAGGCCCTCAGCAGTCTATATACAATTTTTTTATAAAGTGAATATAATGTTACTAAACATATATTGAACCTAAAATTAACAATTAAACAATCTATATTGGAATAAAATTAATGAACTCGCTCTGTGAATGGAAACAGTAGCAGTAATCAAAATACGAAAACGTAAATTTGAGTTGTTTACTAACAGTGACACGGTTTAACTATGATGAATAACGTTCATATAAAGTTAGATTCGTTTCTGAGGCTATTTTATTACCGTTTCTTTGTTTCATAATGCTCATTAGTTAAGACAATATTGGAATTTAACATAAAAATCGTTTCCAGAGTTAATAATTGACTTGTTATAGCAGTTAATTTTTTTTTTCATTCCATCCAGATTCAATTTTTCGCTATGTCATCTCACATTCTAAGTGGAGTTATCAACAACTGTGGTTATCCGATCTGGTTTGGGACGATCCAGTTTTTATACGTCGTTTCTCTCATTATTTTATTCACCAACTTTTACATGAAAGCCTATTTACAGGATTATAAAAAGTCAGTAATTCAAGCAAACGGCAAAAAATCCACATTTCATCTCAACAACAAAACTGACTAATCGTCAACATCTGTTGTATTTAATTTTGACTATTATTTTTGAAAATATTAGTTACTCATATCAGTGAAGTATCCCTACTCATACAAGTTACAAAACCATTACAGTTTGGTACTGACTTTAATATAATATTAGACATCTGAATGGTCAATTATTGTAAATTTAAAACCGAACATAGCCTGCCATCACATGGTTGATTGGCCATTTGTACCATTCCTGGATTTGACTAAGATATTAATGTGTCAAAGGTGTACTATAACGCCTCCATATTAGGTTGGACATATTAACTTATTACGTTTTAGTTAGTTAAGTTTATATTCAATTTTAGATACTGGGTGAATGACAATGTCTAAAATGATTTTGTTTTTGTTTTTTTAATGTTTAGCCTTACTAAGGAAGTGTATTCTATTATATTACATAAACCTTCATGTTTGGGCCTTCTACACTGAACTTGATGAAGCATTATCAAGGTTTTTGTACCATTAAAACAAAAAATAAAAGGTTTTTAATTTTTCATTATTTTTGAGGTATGCATTTGTGTATAATATTTAGTTTTAAACTGGTTAAGCGACTCAAATACACGTTAATTTTGTGTGGAATTACATCTTTTTTCAGTAAAGTCCATCAATTATAAAGGTAGTAAATTAAAGACGTCTGATAATTCTTAAAGTGTACACTGAAACACTGTTGTAATCTTGTATTTACTATGCAGAATTTGTGGTGTTAGAGCATGGAACATTCACAGATGACAAAAATCTTGCATGTTTTATCTATTAGGGTTAGAGATATGTGCAAATGATATCAGCAAGAAAACTTTTGGTATAATTGTTCATTATCCATTATCCATGAATTCAAGAAACTGAATAATGAACGTATATCAAAGGAATAGTTAAGTAAACAACAAGCATTCAGTACCTGTCACCCATGTGTTGAATCATGTGTGTATATTGAATCTATCTTATCTTAGATTTGCTCAAGTGTAAAATATTGCATTGGCATACTGATATACCTGATGTAAATCTTTGTGAATCCATATATTCTGATCCAACTTATAGAATTCTACAATATTTTTAAATCTGATTTGTAAGTATACTTACATGTGAAAATACCAAATATGAGAATTTCTTTTAAAGTTTTACAGGAAAATAAGCATAAGTTAGTATCAACTTCATCAAATACATATACTTGTTTTTTGTTCCAATGAAAATGTGTCCCTTTTGTGGTCTCAAAAGTGCATGATTAACTTGAAGATGAGTTTTGAAGCTTAACTCATGCAATTAGAATATACATACATCAGAGACATCTGGACGTGCAGAGCACACAGATGTGATTGCCTAAATATGATCTCAATATCAGCTAATCCTGGGCACTTTGACACTGATATGATATTTCACTTAGGTCGCAGGCTTTGTGAACACTGTAGAACAACTTTAGAAGGTGAATCATACATCATGTTCACTAGGTGTTACATTTTATATCCAAACATCAGCAAGTCTAGCAAACAATCAATTGACCATATCTGTATATACCACTATGACCTTTGACTATCCTTATCAATCAGGCCAGAATTTACAAACACAAAAGGGCCTTCTACCATCAAGTTGAGAATAAAGTTTTGAAGTACAATTTCTAATGCTGATCAGTTAAACAATTCTACAAACAACCAATTGGATGTAGAAGTTTGCACCAGAACCATATGGGTAAGAGGTTCTTCCTTAAACCTGTATTTTATGTAATGTTTTTTACTGTAACTAGATTTACAAAAGTAATTTAAATATGTCATTTAACAGAAAAAGTATTAAGAATTTATGTGAGAAGTTTCTACATTTTCTCTCTTTTACAGAAGTCATAAGTAAGATAAATGTAATATTTGTGACAGTGGAAATATCTTTCCATAACTACAAAGTTGTTTACCATTTACTGTCAGTAGGATCTCTCTTGCACCACAAATAATTTTATGCTTCTGCCTGTTAGAACACTTACATGAATACATAACAAAACTGAAACCTATAATATTCAGAATGCCACTGAGTCAACAGTTGAGTACCTTTTGCTATTAGAAATATTTTCTGCCATAATCTTGTTATTAAGAACTCAGAATGTTTAGCCATCTTAGATTTATATTAATCCCAAATCCATGTACTAAGCTCACCATACAAAAGGTTCTTTTAAAATGAATATTAAGAAAAAAAGTCTTAAATATTTAAGTCAATAACATTCATGAAACAAAGTTTATGACATCATTACATACTCACAGCTATTCATTTACTTAATAAATAAATAAGAGGTGGATTGCAACAGAAACATTATTTATAAACCTGGCTCTTCAAACTCCCACCTAAAAAAAAACTAGTTCTTCTTTGTTTCAAGTTTTTGAGTACTCTTCTTTAAGTGAGAAAAAGTAAACAACTTCACAGTGGAATACAGTCCATAGCTAATGTCTCATGCTCCCAGTAGATCCATTTTTATGTCTTGCATCTAGTCATGATTACCTTAATGTAAATATTTCCTGGTTGAATAAAACCAAATAAAAAAGATTAAGAGGTAGTAAAATAACTTCAAAAACTAGAATCTGGAAAAAGTAGCTAAAGCTTACTTACTGTAATAAAGTAGAAGTGAATTAGGTATAGCTAAACATCAGTCGAGGAAAACTGTAACATGAGTAAAGCCAGAAGCTCAGACATATCTTCGCACATTAAAAACCCCAAACCTTTTTCAACAACTTCTAGAAGGAACAGATACAAAATAACTTATTCTGTCTTAATGAACAAATTTATTAGTACAAATTGACAGGAAAACCATTTGACTAGTACCAAGAAATGTACATTCTTTAACCATAATTAGAGAATGATATTTTTTCATGAAATATTAGAATCACATAAAAGATGTAAAAATATTTAATGTTAAGACTAAATTCAAGTTAATAACTATGAGCAAAAAATAAAAACACTTGAAATTAATTACAGTATAAACTTTTCCTCAACACAACATATTTTCAGATATCTGACGTGAATTGCAGTCCTTTTCATAATTACAGTATGTGCAAGTGTGACAATTCAAGAAAGTGTTAATTCATCCAAATTATGTGAATTTTAAAATTAATTACACTAACTGATTTACTTTTTAAGAACAAGCTGACATCAGCAACAAGTATTTCCAAGTTTTCCAATCCACTTTTTATTCCATATATTATTTCTTTTTGTAAACTTTACTAATATTTTATTTCATCATAAATAACATACACATATAATGGTTATAACACAATCATAACATAGAAAAAAAATCTTTACTTAGGTACATTGACATAAAATTCTACAAAATATCAGTACAGTTTGTTTGTACACATATGGATTTTGAACATAAACATGATGTATTCAACTTTGAACAGTATTTAATCCTGTCTTTAAGTTTATATACATGGTCAGAACTTGTACAAGTTTCTGTCTGTATGTAATCAGTATACTAGAAAAATCACTAACTGCTTTTATGATATCTTGCCTGTTAAACATTATGCAAAAATAATGATCTTGGAGATTTTGTTTTTGTATAAGACTGGTCTTCTGATATGAAAAATTCTGGTAGACTTTGAACTACTGTCACAGAGAAACCATAAAAAGATTAAAACTTATAAAGAACCAGTAACAAAACACATCCTAACATCACTTTCACATCTTCCTATTATTTCATCAGTAGATGTTACATCCTGAAATAACTATGTTTATTATTCATTTATTTTATACAAGTTTGTGCTCTGCATATAAATTCTAAGAACCTTCTGTTCTATGGAATTAATATTTGTCAGTTTCAATTAAGAATATGAAAGATTAAGTTCTAAACCACAATTTATGTGCTTGAACATTATTTTTTTTGTGGAGTTTAAAGTTAAAAATATTTCTCTGTTCTCTGCTTTTACCTTCTAGAATTGTTGATTTCAGTATTTTAGTGAAATAAAAAGGTTTAAAAGACCCTTCCAAGGTCACAAACACTTGATGAAGATAAGAAAACAGCAACTAAGATCTAATAATGTAGTAATCTTTAAGAAGTGTCATCTGATGTCCACCTTCTTCATGATACCTTGGAGTTCCAGTATCTTGGACATTCTTCTATTTTTACTACAGTGTAGTATGGGAGTCAAAAACTTGAGATAGTGTTGCTACTCTTTTTTTCTTTTTTTTCCAGATGCCAGCAATTTAGCTTTTCAGCCTCCAGGTGGCTAAGATCTATCACAGTTTGTTGTGTTCTTAGCTATTTCTTCCCTTTCTTGTTTTGTTTTCAGAGTTGATATGAATGCCTTGACCAAGGTGTCAGTGGGATAATTCTTATTACCTTGATCAACAAAACTACCACTTTCAGTACAGCTCACTTACAATAATGCTGGACAGACTGTACTGTAGGTTCTCGCTGAAACCAGACTTTAGTTAATGAAAGTGCCATCTAGCTGTTCCAAAAGCTCATTCTCCAATCTTCAATCTCTCTTTCACTCCTTTGACTGTCACTGATTAGTATAGCAATGCAAATATAACTTTTCTCTGAATACATTTCTCTGACAAAGCTTGTTGCACATTATTGACAGATAAGAATAGTTGTGTATCATAAAATTTCTTACAAATGTCATTTCCAATCACATTCATAAGTTTGTCTAGATCTCATGGAAGTAACGTGGAGCATAGAATCCTTAATACAGTCATGCAGAATACAAGCAATTGACTGTCCTTATCAAGAGCATTGAACCTTGATGCCTTTTGTCAAGCTTTTTCACTTGGAAGGTTTGATACCAAAGGACTCCCAAACTGAACAGGCATCATTCCTGTACTTTGATGGAGAACTACAACAATTCCTTGCTTTCACACTGGATTTATTAAATGATTTGCATCATTTCTCAGGTGTCACAAAATATAAGGGATTCTCAGAAATATCGCTGGACATTTTACCTTCATCACTCTCCAATGGAATAGTGTAATGAATCTTTCCTTTTTTCTTTCTTCATGCCTTTAATTTACTCTGCACTGACTTTTAGTGCTATTTTGACCTCTGAGTCTAAACCATTTCATCC
Source organism: Carcinoscorpius rotundicauda (assembly GCA_011833715.1). Lineage (NCBI taxonomy): Eukaryota > Metazoa > Arthropoda > Merostomata > Xiphosura > Limulidae > Carcinoscorpius > Carcinoscorpius rotundicauda. The sequence continues at coordinate 48,837,287 of CM022399.1, read as the reverse complement.
ACACTGAAATCAAGGGTATTTCCCACAAGTATGCACTCACAACCATTTTCTTCTTTTCCTGTATTAACATTTCTTTATCAATAAAGATCAGTACACTTACTGACTTAATGTTAACAGTATGTTGATATCTAATTAGTGGCCAACCGTGGGCCTAGTTTTCACAAAGGGTATGGTAATCAACCCTTTCTTTGTCCAATCAGGTTTTGGTAGTGCTAACCAATTAAAAAAAAATAATACAAAATTCTGGGTACCTGGTCCATGGAAACTGTTTGAAAATATTCAAATAACTGTAATATGAAGTACTTATTTAACAATATTATTTTTCATCGATATCAATATATACTTAAGTCGTATTTTGTTTTTTATACACAAGTTTTTTTTTATTAGTCCATGTTTTTGACTACATACAAACATAAATATATTTGATGAGAAAAAAGGATTTCTTTTCTCTGAATAGGGTACTACCTTAATTTGTACTTGCTAATGCATTATCAAACAGTTGTGACAAATAATGTGCTTGCAGTTGTTTTGTTGTGTTTTTGACTGTCATTTACAATTGGTTTGAATACACATAATCATGCATGGATTATTAACTGGCAAAAAAAAACACATCAATATCCCTTAATGATCACTGGGTACAAGTCAGAACCAACTGGTATTTTGACAGCTAACGATGCTAATTTTAAACCCTGGAAATAAACCTGAGTAATAGTGGTTACCAAGAACTTGATATTGCATCCTAATCTAGGTAATAGAGCATTTTCTGTTTTAATATAAATATGTTGGTAAATTGTCAATAAAAGTAATATATAGTTGGTAGTTTTTGAAAACATAAGATCTAAAGTAACTTCTCATTAAATACAAGAAACTTTATTAAATAAAAAAAATAGTATTAAAAAGTACACATTTGAGAAACTCTAAATTGTTATGCGTAATTTAGTAATACACATATCTAGCTTCACTAAATGCTTCTCTCTACAAGTATTACATACACAACTTTAATATGAAGTAATTTTTAAACAAAATTAATCAGTATCATAGTTCAGCACCATAGTTAGCAATCTGAACTTTTAAAAATATGTTTGATTGAATTATGAACAGAGGTCAAATTCAAGCAATGTAGAACAAACAGACAATTAAGTTGTTCTAAAAGACAAAAATTAAAATAATCTCACATGCATACCCAGTTTTCTTTAGGATAATTCTAATTGTACAACCCTAAAGAGTATAGTGACATCATACAATATCAATTAAATAATGGCAATGGTTTTTGTGATAAGATACATGATGATTCTCTCTCTAAACAGTTTCTACTCAAATAAAAACCTTTCAAAAGAGGTTTTTCTTAATTTTCATTGTTTGACTGTTAACTTCAAGAAATTACATTGCATTGTTTGAGTGAAATCACACAAATTTTACTATAGATCTGGAATATGCTTTACCTCAAAACATAACTTACCACAATTACAAACACTTCAGAAGCTTGTTTGTTTTCATTCTAGTGAAGTGCAATTTACAACTAAAAGTTTTCGTGGAATTCCAACAGTAAAGCTAATTTTGTACTTGTATTAAATGCACAGTAATAAAACAATATTTTATCACAAAACATAAAAGAATACTTAGAGATACATCAATATTAAAAAGTTGAATACCTTACATGTGTTACAAATAAGTAATAACCTTTCATAAAGTGACCACATCTATAAAATTTCAAAATTACATCTAGTTACTTAGTTTGTTGTACACATTACCAATCGGTGCATAGATATGATTAACATAAATCAAAAACCAGCATACATCCATAAAATACTTCATTCAACCCAATATCATATTTAATTCAGTTACTCAGATAGTTTTGAGTAACTATCAAAGTTTTTCATGGAATTCCAACAGTAAAGCTAATTTTGTACTTGTATTAAATGCACAGTAATAAAACAATATTTTATCACAAAACATAAAAGAATACTTAGAGATATATCAATATTAAAAAGTTGAATACCTTACATGTGTTACAAATAAGTAATAACCTTTCATAAAGTGACCACATCTATAAAATTTCAAAATTACATCTAGTTACTTAGTTTGTTGTACACATTACCAATCGGTGCATAGATATGATTAACATAAATCAAAAACCAGCATACATCCATAAAATACTTCATTCAACCCAATATCATATTTAATTCAGTTACTCAGATAGTTTGTAAAAACTTCTTTTCAATGCATCACACTTGCAAACATATGTTGAAAAGACAATTTGCTGAATTACTTTACAATTACTGACCTTGAGAAGAAATAAAGAATTTTAATTACAAAAAAAAAAAAATCAGTAATATCAGGTGGCCTTTAAGAGTACTTCATACTTTCAACAGTATATAAGTTAACAAATAATGAGCTGTAAGCACAAAGTGTCAAAACTCATGCTTTATATAATCTTTAAAACAAAAAATATTCTGACAGGAACTATTGAAACTTAATAAAACAGTTGTAGTTGTTGAAAGAGCTTAGGACAGATAAACAAGACAATTTTATTGCAATAAAACAATTTTGTCTTGTTTTTCTTACAATGAATAATAACCAGTTTACTTGGCATTTCTTTAGTATTTACTAATTTTCTTTAAAAGTGTCTCAAGAAAATAATAGCACATTTCTAAAATCTTAATAGTGTCATTACCTTTTTACTCTAAAGACACAACTATCAAAAAAATTTTGTTTTATAAGATAATTGTATCACTACATAAAATAATGCTATCACTCTTCATTACACAGAAATGAATATCTTAAAAGTTTTGAAATTTCTAAAAACATTTAATACATGTCAATATTGATCCTTTTTTACTGAACATAAGTCTATTATTGTAAATTAGTTGTGAAACTGTCAGTTTTTAAGTTGATACAAGAAGGACATTTACTTCAAACACACACTCAACATTAAAACTATAAATAATTGTAAGCTTATCAAATCATTCTTGCTTGTAAATATGAATACTTTTGATTTTTGTGGCCATATAAAAGTACAGACCTAAGTAATAAATATGGATCTGCTGAATCAACAACACAGTACAGCCTTTGATCACATTAACTATCTTTTAAGAAATGTAATTTTCATCACACACCTTTACTCTTTAAATCAGATGAACAAAAATGATGTGCTTGCTTTGAGATTCAGTGTGCACACACAAAAAAGCACTAAAATGTACATCATCTTGTTCTTCTACACAAATCTTTATGCTACGAGTATGTCTTGATCTGAAGAGTCTCTATTAGGAATGACAGATGGGTCAGTCTGTTCATAGGTAACATCAGATGATGGTCCTTCATCACCTTCCTCTTCGTAACGACGTAGTAACAGGTTCATCTGTTTCTTACTGAGATTGAGAACTCCACCCTGGTGAAAGCAAAAACAACAAACCTCACAAAGCTTCATAAATATTTAACATAGGTTTTACATCAAATATCTAGGACTTTTGTTTTAGAAAGACAAGTAAAAATACATTCTATGTGACCAAGAAAACTATTATTATTTAAAGTAATTAAGGAACTTAAATGTTAACAGAAAGTACCAAATTATAAGCTTTATATTAATGATAAAAATAAAAACAGAGGGTGTGGTATTAAAATCATGGTAACTGGTACAACAAGTTGAATTGTTATTTTTTCATCACTAGACAATTGTATAATTTTTTTAACCCAGATACACTGCTCATTCCATTTCTAGGGAGGCACACAATTTCCTGGAAAATGAACATTTAAAAATCTATCCCTCTGAACCACGAGTCAAAACTTTGTACCCAAGTACACATACCACTTTAATTCACAAACCTTCAACTATATAGCATAAAACATATCCTAAATTAATGTAACAATTTTGTGTTGTATATAATTATAGCAATAACCCATTATAATGTTAATACCAGCTGTGGAAAAACATATGTAGCATAATAAAAATTACAAAAGCTCTTAATGTAAAAACACAATTTTAGTTCACAACAGCACCAGCATAAATTATAATTTCTTTATCAGTTTACGCACTGTAAAATTCAAATTTCTAAATGTTGAAAACCATAAAATAAATAAACTTAGAGCACAAAATATGGTATATGCTATTCTTGACAAAATGAAGCTGCCAAAAGAATTGTATTTATTGTGTTCATTGTTTTATATATGGAGGGGGGGGGGCAGACAGACATTTAAGGGGAACTATAACATTTTGTCTTTTAGGCTTTTTATCACTAATATTAGACTTAGTTTCATTGTTTCATCCACTTCCAGTGTTTCTACACAGTGTGATGAAAAAATAAACAAAAGCTAAATATTTTACCAATTGCATAATTTACTGCAAAACCTGGAAGAAAGCAGAAATACACCCAAAACAGATTCTAAATCTGGGAAAGTGAAAAAAAAATAATTACATGCATAAAAAAAGAAAAAAGCTACTCAAGGCCACAAAAAATATAAAACATGTTGAGTAGATGTGTGACCAAAATCTCAAGTAAATAATGAACATAAAATTCAAAAAAATGAGGAATCATAAAAACAAAGATTTAAGGTGAAAACATTCAAACATTTTTCAAAAGAGATAGCAAGAAACTAAACAGTTCAACTGCAACCATTTAAAGTTCAACTGTATTAACATAAAATGCTCACATTTTTATGAAAATACTGTTGTAAAGTGTTCTATAGTTAAGCTGATTATTTTGTCAAAGATAATGCCAAGCTCATTACATGTAATGATAAAAAAAATTACTTATTCTTTGTATAATGTTTACTACAGGCACTAGGCCTATGTTACAAAAGAATGTTTGAATAGAAGTTCAGAAAATAATGGTACATCTAACTCACAGTTATAAAGAAAATTACTTAAGGAATTTCTTTGCTAATGCATCATTTAATTTAATAGACTCTGAGACACTCATTACAAACACTGGACTCAATAACTCAAGGAGTACTTCATCAGATTTTCAGTGAATCTTCAAAACAAGCACTGATTACTCACATCTGTAATGTACTCTAGAATTTACACAAACGTTCTTGACCTAGTACAATCATACTAGCAGATCCCACTCAAGACAAATAATTATAACACCAAAAATATGACTTAAAGAGATACTATGTACATGTAAGTTCATTATACCCTATCTGGCTACATACCCGTTTATAGTCATCAACATTTAAAGCTATAGCAGTCCCTACACATGCTAGAGTATTGGTTAGAAGATAGATCATTGTGTATTTCCATCTCTGTAACTCTTCATCTTTTGAAAGTCTGTTAACAATGTAAGAAACAAATGATGAATTTTCTAGTATGTAATAATGCTATCAGTCACAGAGATTCAGAATAAAGTGTTGTTCAGAAATTACATAAGCATATTTTTAATATGTATATACATACAAACATACATCTCTTTTTACCAAACCAATATTGTGAAAACCTTTTGGAAACTACTTATATTGTCCTTAAAAACATGTATTAATCAACTATTTTCAGAATTATTATTATTACATATGACAATAAAAAAAACATTTTACATAAATGACTTTAATTGCATTGTGATGAAAAAATTCTGATCAATTTGTGACAATACTATTGTTATTCTGAATCTTTTATTGTTGTTAAAAACTACTTCTGAACCTAAAGGATAGTTACATTAATCCTCTCAGAATTCAATAAGTACAGGTCAGTTGACTGGTCTGATCCCACAATAGTATTAACTCTTTCACAACCGCTGCCCCTTTGCCCTTAAAATGCTTTTCTGAGCAAGTCACCCTATCACATTCAACATTTAAATAAATACCTTTATAATCAAATTATGTTAATGAAATTAATATTGTGTTATGATTCAACATTTTATGTTATCCAAATTTTTAGCCCTTTATTACAAAATAACATTTAAAAGCAACTTTTACACAAGAACTAATTTTACACTATAATATAACAATGGTTATTTTAAAACTGTCATGCAGTTGTTGTCATGGGGTACATGCACATGTAACGGACAATAGTAGTGTTGTCTGCTTTATTAACTAAAACAATTACTGTTGTTTCATACCTAAATATATTCTAGTTAATAATATATTAGTTATGTTTTAAAATGCACAAGTTAACAAAAGCTATCTCAATTGCTTCTGTCCTCTAAGCATTACTAAAAAGACTCCATTAGTTACATATCATTTCTAAAAAAGTACATATTATGTCACTACTGTCCACCTATAATGGTGCAGCTAGCTCACTCTGCTCTTCCTGCTTTATCATCACTTTTGATATTTGACAGGTAACAGAATAAAAACACCAGATTTAGTGGAGAGGAAAGGTGGGAAGTGTATGACAGGAGTTAATTAACTATTGGAAATGCATTTTCTATGCAAGAAAATGTTAACTTTTGAAAGGGACTTAATCCTCTTACACTAAAGTTAGAATCCCACATTGCAAAGATAAAGTGCTGATGTAAGTGCACAAACAACAAAAGTAAAAAGAGATCAGCTAAAATGAATAGGTATTCTCAGGGATGAAGTACTGCACTACTTCTGGAACAGATATGCTCTTTGTTCAGAAGTGAGCAGCAGCCATAACCGAACAATTTTCAAAACACCATGGGAACAAGTAGTATGACAAACCAAAACTAGTATTAAGGAGTCTTTGCATTGCCTTGACTCAACCGTACAAAGAGGGAAAGCTGTAACCAGTATTACAAGGAGGACAAGCATCATTTACCCAACCATAGTGCAGATATTCCATTGCTAGTATTTGTGAAGCAGATTAAAAAAAAAACCTTTCAAAACCTCACTAAAGAAGCAAGAAAAAACCTTCTGCAACCAAAATTAATGAGAAGAGAGACAACTATTTAGCCCAGAAAAACCAGGAGGAACCCATGTTGGCTAGCCCCAGTTATTAATTGACCAATGGTTTTATCAAGTGCAATTGACCCAGGGAGAAATCATAGACAGGAAGTGCCAGTAGGGAATCAGTTTTGCCCTCTTCTCACTGAGTGGGTAAATGAGCATAAGTACAGTAACATGGAATTACACTGAAGAGAAAGCCTCCATGCCAGAAAAAAAAAAAAAAAAAGACAGAGAAAAATGAAAAGTAGAAGGTGGGATCTGTGAAGAGACTATTAAGCTTACGGAAGCTGTATAAAAAAGAAGAAAAAAGATAAAGGGAAGTGATAAGACTTACCCCAGGCAAAGGTGAATGGACGTGTAGAGTCATTATGGGAGGAATATAATATCCACCAGATGAAGACATAGTAAGATTTAGCATGAAAGTATTGGGAGTAGTTCACATTCCAGACAAACAATCATCTACAAAAAGATTGCAGAGGCAAGCAGCAAGACATAGTAATGTGATAAATGTGATGTGAAGACACAGTGCAGAGACAGCAACCTTTCACAGAGAAGTCCAAATAAGCTGAATGAGTTGACAAATTAAACCAGTGAGAGTAAAAGGTGACAGAACCTAGAACTTGAAGTGTTCAAGGGAGCAAAATGTCAGGAATACAAACCCTGAAAGGAGACAAAATATGCCACATAATACCTGAAGGGACAAACTGAACAAGTCCAGATGGGAAATGGAAGGTAAGACAAATGGGTATGAAAACCAGAACACAGTCACCGGCAGCATAGAACCTAGGAAGAAAGGACTGAGATTGGAATAAAGGATGATATAGGAGGAATAGTGAGGATGTGGGTAACACAAGTGGTATAAAAAGCTCAATAACAACCACAAGTAAAGAAGAGAAGGAATTAGAGGGAGAATAGATGGAACATTAAAACAAAAGCTAAAGTAATTGTGTGTGTATATATATAAAGATTTTGGTAGAATTGTCAATCTTGGCTGAAAGCTTCCATTTTCAAAGCAGACAGGTGAGGAACTGGAGAAAAGAAGAAAAAAAAACCTACTAGTTTTGTATTCCAGTGAGTAGAAAATGCACATATATGTGGTGTTTCAGTTGAGAACACACCCACAAAATAACCTGAAGATGAAAGGACCATTCCATAAGGAAAACTTGGTTGGGCATAAGCAGTCACCATAAGATTCATAATTCCTAGAACATGACATGCCAGAACTGTCATGTTGTAGCTAGAAGCAGAGTAAAGAAGATCCAGAGTGTGAAAACACAGCAACCTGGATTTGTTTCCTTTTGCTTAGTGACACAACTAATGACAATAGAATTATCAGAATGAACTATAACTACTCTCCACAGCAGGAATGGGAAGAAATGATACAGAGCCAAATGAACTGCCAAAGGTTACAAGATGAGGATATGGAGAGAAGAAGACTCCAATAATCACCAAACCAAAATCTTTGGGGAACTGAGGAAAGCCCCATCAACCCACCAAGAAACAATCTGTGAACAGATGAGACTTGGGGCAAGGTGGAGGAATGGGATCCCCCACCATGGTCAAGTTCTTTTCAAGCCACCAAGGGTTGTGGGGAAAATTCCACATATCAAAAAGCATCAAATGAAGGGAATGGAATGCAGGCACATATGATCCAAAGGAATGAGAACTTCCAAGGAAACTCATAACCCAAAAAGAAATAGAACTTTTCATGAGAAAGAAAAGAAAAAGATGCATTCTTTATAACTACCAACTTCATATCCCAGAGCCTAAGTAGAGAAGGCCATACTCAACCAAGACAAAAAAAGAAAAAACCTCCAAATGAATAAAAAACTGCAGAGGGAAAGTAGAGGACTTCTCCAACTTGATGAGAAATTTCACCCAAGAAGCTTTTCAAAGAAGCAAGGAGGTATGACTGGCTGACTTGGCACAAGAAAAGGCAAGCAGAAGACAGTCATCTATGTAATAGCAGGTCCAAAGACCCAGTGAGTGAAGATGACATCCAAAAGAGTATATCACTTGACAAAACACATATAGAGCTAAAGAAAGACTGAAAATAAGAATCCTTGTAGACAAACCAAAGGAACACAACACTGGGGAAAAAAAATCAAAATAACAAGTAGAACTTCATGGAAAAGCAAGGTGTCTCCAGATAAGTGTAATATTGGGGCAGATCCAAAACAAGGCTCCCGTCTCCTGTATTTTTGTATAAAGCAAATAAATGTGAATAGAATCCTGGTCAAGTGGGCCTTTGATATGTTCTTTCTGTGGTAGTTATGGAATTAACAATAACAAAGTTTGATTCATATCTAATCTTGAATTAGATCTCACTAGCAGTAAATAGGAACTTACTAACTAAATAATATAAATATTGAAAACAAGAAATCTAAAAAAAAAACCCACTCAAACTCCAAATGCAAGCTTAAACTAAAGCAACAAAAATGTTAGAAAATAAAAATCTAACTTGCTTAACACTACAAAACTTACCACAGATCTCCTGACAAAAGGAGATACCTAACAAAGCAGATTACATGAAATCACAATAACAAGTGGAAAATGCCATTGAAAGAAACTTTCCACATAGTAACTGTATCCCTCTTCACAAAACACAATGTGAAAGGATATAATATCATATATTAATATACTTTGTACAACTTATGTTTATTCCAATTAAGAGTTTTGAAACTTCAATAAAAAGTATTAAGTTACTTACCCTTGATTCTTTCCAAGAATAACCCCAACCAAGACATTAGAAATACCTATCCCTATCATCTGGATAGAGGTGGTTAATCCCATAGCTGTACCAATTGTTGCTCTTGAAACAACCAAAGGAATGGATGGCCACAAGCTTGCCTAAAATCAAAATTAAACTGTAACCTGCTTCTCTGAATGATTAAAAAACTAAATATTACTTGATCATTTAGCACTGGTGAATAAACGATTAACAAAAATCAATGTTACGTTTATGACAATAATTACAAAAAAAATAAATACTAACATTTATAATATGTAGATACAAGAGAAACTCACATAAGAAACAAAAATGACCTAAAAAGATATGGCAAACAGAACTACGTTTTAATGTTTTCCTAATAACCTCACAGTTAAATCTCCAGAACCAAAAACAATTTTATTTGAAACATTTTATTTCTCTATGTGCGTATATATTAGCAACATGAAATTCTTCACATTAAAATGAATCAATGCAACATTTCTAAGTAAATATTTTAAAGTTTAATCATAAACTTACTGCTGCAAATGAGTAAGTAACACCTAACCACAACGTTGACACAAGTGGATAAACGTCAGTAAAAGCAAGAAGTCCAAAAACAGGAATAGTGAGGACAGCACACAAAACTGCTGATATTCCTCGTTTCCCAATGACATCCTATACAAATCATGAAAAACATATTATTAAAATTATAATATCATTCCAAAGTTAATGAAATGCTTAAATTCTGAGGTCATTGATAATTTCTATAAAATTCACTAAAAGTTATTTCAAGAAAGTTATAAGGTTATGTAATGTGTAGATATAAACTAAAAGCAATATAACTTGGAAAATGAATATATTGTTAATTGCAGTTTTTAAAAAGTTAAGTAAAAGTTCCTGTAGTTTGTCACCAGATCCAGGTTAATTGGATATTCTTAAGCTAGATGTGAATTAATTCTGCCATTTAGGTGGTCATATGGTAAAAAAATTATTTCCTCTATATGTAGCCTGAATATAAACAAGTCATTACTGAAGTAGGTCTTGATAGATATGTGGTTTGTTGAATATATGTAGTTGCTGGAAATCTTAGCTTCATTTTAAGTTAATGGTATCAGCTGAATGACAAATATAAAACAGCATTACATAAATTTCTAATATTTTTAATATAGTTTTAAGTGTAGTTAATTCTTTATCAGAATCTACTCGTTGTTGGTCAGACTTGATTCATATTTGGCTTGTGTGCAGAAAAGCCAACCACAGAAAGAACAATGTTGGGTTGATTGCAGATATTTTTCACTTATCATATACACATTTTGTAATAAGGATGCTTTGTTTCCTAACAGTAATAACTTTTCATACCCATTCTTTTTATTTCCAATCTGAATACAGATTCCCTCAAAGATTTTGTAATTGTGAGCTTATTTATTTCACAATGGGCTTGATATAATATACATGCACTAAAAAAAAGAAACTTATTCTTGATGCTAACAAATAAACTGTTAACACCATATATCCTGTATTTTAATTAAGTTGTTTCTTGTACAGGTAGTACATAACATGTATAACAGTGAGGTAAAGATATTAATAACTGCTGTTGACTTTGTGTGTGTGTGTGTGCAAGTCGACTTCTGTGTTTCACAAGGTTTTGAAATAAGATATTTGATAGACCAACACTCACTTATTGGTTATTAGGACAAGTAAATTTATCTTTATTTTGCAAAACCCTCAATTTGCTTCTGTACTTAAAAACAAATAAAAAACAGACATTTGAAACTGTTTACATTTATATATTTCCTTCTCAGAACCTCAAGTACACTATATCTGACATGTTAACCTTGGTTTCTTAAATATTCATATTACAGTTTCTTGTGTATGTAAATTCTTAGTTAGGTAAAAGGTTAAATGTTGAACTATCTTATTGAAAGTGAGATTAATTTTAATTTTATACATCTAAAGCAATTAATACAAATGTAATCATTGTAGAGGCTGAAATGAAAACTTCAGTGGATAGTTTTGTACTCATCATCAGTTTTTACCAATCATCCACAATAGTTTATTTCACTATTCTTATTTTATTCATGTTATTCTCCTCTTACGATCAAGTAACTACCTTCTCAAATAGGCTCCAACCCAAACACATTTTAGTTTTCTCCCACAGCAGTTTGTGCTCAGTTTATTTGTTTATCTAGTGTTTTCCACACTATTTATTTCTGGACTGGTTACTAGATTCAAGTTTCTTTAAAAGAGATTGATCTTTTTTCTTGTTAAATATAAACAAATTTGACTGTTATCAAGTTAATAGCACAAGTGATACTCATAGTGCAAAAATACTGAAGTTATGTTTACACCTTTTTTTCAATGTTTAACTAAATTGCTAAAATATTACCTAAAGTGTAAATGTTTAAACTTTGGTTCCTTAATAATTAAAAATTTCTAACATATTTTCAAGAATCAAGAAGTATTTTTTATGTATTTAGCCATTAAAATTGATAAAACATTCCACAATAACATAGCATGTACACAAAATTTAAAATATGAAACTGAACAGATAACTATGGATTAAACAAACTTGAAAGTACTTGTGCATTAACCCTTCCAATATGGGCTTGGTAAAATGTATACACATTTGCACATGTTAAGTGTTTGCACTATACCTTTTGACACAGAAATGCATATCTTCTCAAACTCTGGTAGACTTTTAGTAAAGATTAAAACAATTTTATATAAAAAAATCAGATTTTTAATGAAATATTTTACCAGATCTGTTTGTGAAGGTGGATAGGTAGGTATTCAATGTTTATTGGCACAGTATATAAGGCTATCCGTACCAGACAAGATGTGGTACAGTATAGGTATAGAGCAATTAAGGTAAAAAGTAAAATATGTAAAATCAGGAACTGCCAGGAAGACTGAAGCAAGAAGTACACCCTTATTGACAGTCACCTGAAGTTGGCCTTTCCAGTCCTGGGTTCAGTTCAAAAGAAAAATAAAAACAAAACTGTGTAAAATTAAAACTTGGCAGGAAGTCTGAAGCAACAAGATCAAAATTGCAGTCAGGCACCTAAAGTTGGCCTTACTAAAACATTATATAGTCCAATAAAAAACTTTAAATGTAAAAGACCAATGGCTCTTAAAAATGTAAAAACGTGAGTGAAATGGGCAGTATCACCTATAACATGGGTCAAATTCAAGGGCAAACCTGCCTTACAAATATCTTTAAAATGGTGTTGTCATTCTAGGTTGTAATAACAGCATGATAATAAAATGTGGATGATTGTGATCTGAGTGCCACATATACCACACATTGGTGCAGCAGTTCCACATAAAAGGAAGTGGTGGGTTAAAAAACTGTGACAAATGCGTAGTCTTGCCAAAACAACCTCTTCTCTTCGATCCTTACAGAAGCAAGAGGGCTAAAGATCCTTTGATTTCAAAAAGCTTGTTATTGTGTTACTCATTCCAGGTCGCCTGCCATCTGGTGTACAGTCTGGATTTTATAACTGGACCATAGTCCATGTATGGAATGGGTACTGGGATGATAGATCCAGAACAGACGGACCTTGCTGCTCTGTCAGTCAGCTCATTCCCACAAATACCAACATGACCTGCTATCTCAAAGAATTGGACAGAGACAGATGAGAGAGAAAAATGGGCCAGTTTGTTTTCAATAATGATGAGAAGAGGGTGGTAACTATCATGGAATGATTCCAGGGCCAATAGACAGCTAAGCAAGTCCGTACATGTTGTACGATTTTTATATTGCATTATTTCGATATGATTTAGGGCAAGAAAGATAACATACAATTTGGCAGTGAAAACAAAAACTGTAGGGGGGAGTTTGTGTGCCACAATTGAACTGTCACAAACCATGACTGAGCCCATTGAGTCACCCGATTTGGAACCATCTGAATATACAGGAATGGATGGATCATATGAAAGATGTTCAGCAAAGAAAGAGCAATATTTCCAATCGGGTGTATCTGCTTTACTCAAATAACTCCAAAATAAGTTACAATTGGGGACAGTAATTTGCCATGGTGTAATAGGCTGATTTGAAGAAACTGCAATGTTATTAAAGGATAAATCCAACTCTTCTAATTGTGCCTGGATATGGAGACTAAGAGGAACAATTGCAGATTTTCTTAATTTAAAAATTGTGGTCTATTGTGGTTGGAAAACACAACTCCATGTAGGATGCTGTGGTAAGGATCGAAGTTTGGAAGCATACATCAGAGACATTTGCAAATGGCAAATATATAGAGGGGTTCATGAGATTCTACATACAGACTTTGCATGGGAGAAGTACAAAGAGTTCCAATGCAAAGCTGAACCCCTTGGTGATGGACAGGTTCCAACATTTTTAATGCTGAGGTTTTGAAAGAACCATAAATCACTGACTCAGTCAAGTTTGTATCGGACGAGGGCATGATAAATTTTGAACATGGAGTACTGATCTGCTCCCCAAAAAGTAGAAAAGAGGACATGGAGAATGTTTAATGCTTTTAGGCATTTGATATGAAATTGCTTGATGTACGATATAAAATTTAATTTACAATGAAATATAAGACCTAAGAACTTTGCCTCAGAAATGACAGGAAGTATATCATCATCAAGACGAAGTTCTGGATCTGGGTGGATTCCCCGTTTGCAGAAGAAATGTATACAAAAGGTTTAAAGAAAGTGAAAGTTTAAAACCATTTGCCATGGTGCACTTCAGTATCTGACTGATTGCAGTTTGTAGCTGATGTTCAATAAACCTCATGTTTGATGACTGACATGAGATGTGAAAGTCATCAACAAAAAAAACCATTTGCAACTATAGGGTATAGCTGTTCACTGATGGCATTAATCTTTATGATGATAAGTGTGACACTCAGAATACAATGCTGAGGGACTCCAAGTTCTTGTGGGAAAAAAATGAATGTTGAGCCCACATGGACTTGGCATTGGTACTTCATTAAGAATTGCTGAATGAAAAGGGGTAAATTTCCACTCAATCCATATGAGTGAAAGTCTTGTAAGATGTCATATCTCCAAATTATATCATAAGCTTTTTCTATACATAAAAACAAAAGTAACAAGATGTTGTTGCCTTAAAAAGGCTTCTCTGATTGAAGTTTCAAGGCAAATTAAGTGGTCTATCATGGAGTGTTGTCTTCAGAACCCACACTGAGTAGGTGAGAGGAGGTTGTTTGATTCAAGAAACCAAATAAGGTGGTCATTGATTATCCTCTCTAAGATCTTACTGAGACAACTTATCAAAACAATGGGATGGTAATTCAAAGGAATTGTTGGATCCTTCCCAGGTTTCAGAATAGGGAGTATGACAGCTTGTTGCCAAGCATCTGGATAGACATTCTCATGCCGTATCCAATTAAAGACAGCTAGGAGAATAGTAAGAGAGTTATGGGAGAGGTAGTGTAACATCTCGTAATGTATATTATCAGGTCCGACTGATTATTGCCAGATCGATGAATAGCAAGTTTGAGTTCTATCAGTGTAAGAGGGCGATTGTAGTAATAAGAATGGTCAGTTGAAAAGGAAATATGCAGATGCTCTGCCTGTGTTTTAATGGCTAAAAAGGACGGAGATAAGTTTGAAGAGCTAGATACACAAGAGAAGAAGTCCCCAAGAGTACTGACAATACTCTGTGCATTTGCAACTTCATGGCCATCAGATTTTAAGATAGAGAGGGAGGCAGAAGTATATCTTCCACTCACCCTCTGAATCTTATCTCACATAACTTTTGTACTGGTGGTTGAAGAAATGTTGGAGGTGTATTTAATCCAAGATTCCTTTTAGCTTTCATGTCTAACTTGCTGAGTGTATGCACAGGGTTGCTAAAATGCAATGCAGTTTGAAAGCGTGGAGTATCTTTGAAATTTATCCCAAGCATGCTTCAGAGTTTTCCTTGTTATAGAACGGAAAGAATTCCAGCAAGTGCGGGGATGCCGTAGGGAACATGTCGAGGTTTTGGTGATGCATCAAGTAGCAGCTTGTATAATCCTGTGGTTACTGCTGCTATACAATCATCTATGAATGATTTACATCAAATGGCAAAATTAAGTTCTGAGAGAATAGTGAAAGAAGACCAGTTGGCCTGGACCAACTTCCTCCGAGGTACATGGGTTGGGTGGTACTGATCACAGTCAATCTCTCGTAAGATGAAGGGAAAATGATCACTATCTCGTGGAATAGTGTCAACCTCCCAGGAAAAGTGAGTGAGTGGTGAAGGGGAACAGACAGAAAGATCTATATTTGTAAATGACTGACTAAGTGCATGAAAATATGTGCAAGAGTCAGTTTTGAAGAGAGTCAGGTTGTGGTTCAGGAGCATATGCTCTATGGCATGACTTCTCATATCAATACAGGAGCCACCCCACAGGGGATTATGCCCATTGAAATCTCCCAAGATTAAAAAAGGGGTAGGCAGTTGCTCAATGAGGGTATCAAGGTCCGATTGATTATAATGCATTTCAGTTGTAAGGTATACAGAGCAAATAGTGACGGTACAACCCAAGGAAATACAGATGGCTACAGCCATCAAGGGTTTGGTCAATGACAGGGACTGGGTGGACACATGCTGATCAACCAGCAATGCAACTCCCCCATGTCCCTGTCCTTCACATAGCCTGTGGTTCCTGTATAAAGAATTGTGGCAGATAGTAACTGTATTTGTAGGCTGTAGAAATGCTTCTTGCAAAGAAAGACAAATGGGATGATAAAAAAGTCAATCAGATATTTGATGTCAGTCACATTTGATTGGAAACCTCGACAGTTCCATTGGATTAATGTGGCTATGTGTAATTATTTCAGAGGAGAAGATGGTAGAGAGTCCTGCTTACGACGGTGTGTTTTTCTTTATTGGGTGTGGGTCTATCACCCTCTATAGATCCTGCTCTAGTTCGAATGGTTGAGTCTGAATTTATCAATATACATACTAATGATTGAAAGTGCAGATGTTTTGTTTAATTTTTGGGGTATTAAGAGAGGGAGATAAAAAAATCAGTCAGATCTTTGATGTCAATCACATTTGATTGGAAACCTCAACAGTTCCATTAGATTAGTGTGGCTATGTGTAATTATTTTAGAGGAGAAGATGGTAGGGAGTCCTTCTGCTTACGAGTGTTTTTTTCTTTATTGGATGTGGGTCTATCACCATCTGTGGATCCTGCTCTAGTTCGAATGGTTGGGTCTGAATTTATCATTATACGTACTAATGATTGAGGGTGAAGATGAGTTGTTTGTTTAATTTTTGGGGTATTAAGAGAGGGAGATCCCATGGAAACATCTTGACTTGAAGAAGGTGAAGTTCAGCAATGACTGAAAGGTGTGGTCATGACAGAGATGGAAGGAGACACTGATTTGTGAACTGTGTTGATTTTGGAAAGAGTTTCATTCAGATTTGCTGGTGAAGATTCTGTAGAGGATAGGGTAAGGTCTCTTTGGACTCCTACTGTAATCGTAGAACAGGTTACAGTAGCATAAGTTCTGGTCAGAATAGGTAATAATAATTTTTTATCCTCTGTGTACGAAGATTGTTAACTGTCTTGAGACATTTTACTTCTCTTTCTTCAACCCATTTAGGGAAAAAGGTAAAATAAGAAGGATGCATACCATTACAATTTACATAATGTGGTTCGAGGTGGCATTATGGTCTTTACCACCACAATGGGCACAGGTCAAGGAACCACAGCAAGATTGTTTTGAATGATCAAATCGTTGACAATGGAAATATCGTACAGGATTTGGAATATAAGGTAAAATAAGAAGGATGCATACTATTACAGTTTACATAATGTGGTTCAAGGTGGCATTATGGTCTTTACCACCACAATGGGCACAGGTCAAGGAACCACAGCAAGATTGTTTTGAATGACCAAATCGTTGACAATGGAAATATCGTACAGGATTTGGAATATAAGATCGCACCTTATAATTCAGATATCCCGCTTTTATTGTGGTGGGAGGGCGTGGTTTAGTAAATGTTAGTATTAGAACATTTGTTGGTTCCAGAATTTCATCTTTTCAAGTGAAGATTCAGCATACTGCTGTGACACTTTGGCTGGTGAGATCTGTAAGGATCTCTGATTCGGGAACAGTCCTTAAATCTCTTTCAACTGTGACTCCTCTGGAAGTATTCAAAGTGGAATAAAGAGTAACTTCAATGGGTATGTCCCCCAAGGCCTTTGATGTCAGGAGTTTGGAATGCTGTAATAAAGATGTTTCCACTACGATATCTCCCAAATGTAGCTTTTTTTACTGATTTAGGGGAGCCAGCAAGCCCTTTTGAATAAAAAATGGGGACATCTGCATTAGAGGTTTGTTACTTAAGGAATGCAAAATTAGGAATTGCAGGACAAATTCAAGTGGTGAGTTAAGCTGTACAGATTCATCAATGTGTGGTCATTTTCCAGTAGCTGGGTTTTTCTGTATGGTTTCAAGTTATGTTACTTTTTTGTTTTAGAAGCATCCATAATAAATAGGAAATTTTTCAGTGCCCACTGAGTCTACCCACTACCATAGAGCCCTACAAGGGGATGCACTACAGTGCCTTAAAAGCACAGCAGCAATGCGAGGGTTTTGTGAGCACTATATCCAAACACCAGTTTCAGACACGATGTCCACAACAAGACAACAGGTGTTGTGGACATCCTATGCTGGTACTCAGTTGACCTTGGCCTGGGAGAAGGGGCAACCCCAAGACTACCTGTTTACAGGAATTCAAGGCCAAAGTGGTGTGTTGGAGTTGGACCCCTCATCCACCAGGATTCTCTCCTCCCCTTCATGGGTTTCCATGCACGGTAAACACACAGGTGGATGTTTAGATCCCAGAGGAGGTAAAGTGTAAGAACAGAACCTTCTCTGAGAGGTCCCCTCACCACATACAGGAATCCATATCGAGGGGATTTTTTTTTGTGAAAATATATTTTGTTTTGTTACTAGTCTGTATGCAAAGTGATTTCATGTTATGATTAAAAATCTTAAATATTATTTGTGTAATCTCTAAATCCTTCTAAATACATTTCAAATGTTTGTTTCAGCAAGACTTAATATTTTTTATTTTCTATACTCTGTGTGGAGTCTGTGACTTAATCAACCTCATAACAGTCATAAAGAAATTAAGAAATAAACATAAATTATGCTTTTACCATGCTAGAATGACTATATGATATGAAGATATGAATGTTTAGTCTAGGTAGGTTAAGTTTCATAATGCTATATATGAACACATGTACTTATTATTTTTTATTATATTGATCTTCCAATCATACCTACCTAACATTATCTAACTTGCATTGACATGATACACGTGCACTCAGATCACATATCCTGGAATATAAACTTCACCTTTATTTTTCTGTCTTAGCTGTGTTTTAGTGGTCTTGTATTTTATAACCTTTCAGTTATTGAATATTACATATGCATATAGATTATTACCATTTAGAAATAAATTAAACTTATTTTTCTTAAAATATAGAACAATAAACCAAGAAGTGAAAGCAAACAATTATCTCTTATCGCTATGACCTTTGTATTTGGTTGTTGCTGGACACAGGTTGCTAAGACTTTTCTTTCATATCCAATTTAAAAAAAATTTTAGCTTTTATATATACAGTTGAATAACCAAAAATTCATAAATAATTACACTGATACCATAGAATTCCACTATAATTTATTAATTTTAGTAACTAATGTTTTTTTAATATTTTATAAAATACGAAACTTCGAGCAGACTAAAGATACAACCTACCTCATTGAAAACTTGGATCTAAAAAATCTTTTCAAAGATTAAAATGACAGGGAAAACCACTGTGTGAACAATTTAAGCTATTGATTGGTTATTCCCATGTCATATACTGTAGTAAGAGCAATTAAGGGGCTGTTTTGAAAAATGGAAAGAATTAAATGGAGCTATCTCAGCAAAATATAAAGATATAAGGTTCTTATTTGATATTCTAGCTTGGTGATATTAGTAATTCAAGTTCCAAATTTTTATGAACGTATATATATATTTTGACATCACAAACACCTAATCCTAAACATCTCTCCATTCAACATATCATGTGGCACCCTAAAACTTATATTTGAATATGTTCTTTTAATATTTACAATTAATATAAAAAAATAACTCATATATAATATTAAAGTCTGAATCATAATCTATAATTTGATTTCAAACTTATTGACAAATTTATAAAATTTTGAATGCAAGTCAACAAATGTGATGACATGGCCTTTGAACCCTGACCCATTGTGAAGGGGTTAAAGAGCATCTTTCTTCAATATTCAGATGTTTCAGAAGTAACTTATTTACTGCATATTAATAAAGATAACAGAATGTATATCTTCATAAACTCTGGTAGACTTTTAGTAAATATAACAGGAATTTTGTACGCAAAAAATCAGATTTTTAATGAAATATTTTACCAGATTTGTTTGTGAAAATATATTCTGTTTTATAAGTTACTTACTCTAATTTCTTTTGAAATTGGTAACTTTGAGTTCTTAGAAAAAAAAAACATTTTGGACAGAAATATAGATGCAAGTCAGTATATTTAAGTTACTTTACATAAATATATATTTCTCTTCACAGTATAGAAGTGACTTTCTAATGGGCTAAACAACCTCCTCTTACCTTGCCTTTATTTACTTTCCTATTTTTAGAATAATGTAAACAATAAGTAACTACAATTACAACCCACAATCAAACCCACAAGTACAAAACTTAATTGGTTTTGGTAAATGTAAATTTTACTATTAAACAAGACTTTTAAATAAAACAATCAGAAGAAACTTTCAATGCATTTTACAGGTCAGTTTTACAGGATTTTGTTTCCTAAATTTCTGCTTAAAACATAAATATTGCAAAAAGATAACAACATAATTGCTGTAATAACCAAGAATTTCTTTAAGTTGTATGTTGTAAAAGTAATATTTCTGATCTCTGCTTAAAAGAAACATACAAAGGATTTTTTCACAGTAGATTGTTTCATCTCAAACAATAGTAGTTTTACTCCCCAACACCATTCATAGTTTTTATAATTCTAAATAATCTATATAAACTATAATCCCTCATTTATTCATTCCTTACCAGAGTGGCAAACTTATGATTCTTTTTAGACACAAAGCTTATCTTTTAATAACTCTCCAATCTATACTTGCCAAAATCCAAGATAAATTCCTATTTCAATAACAAGCTGCTTTTAAAATAAATTTTAAAATTAATTGTTAAATCCTTTCTGTAATCCCTAAATCTTGTATTACTATAAAAACTCTAAATCTTTACTGAATATGCATTGTATAATACCAGATAGATTAACTGTGAAAAGTAATAACTAGTTGTGAAGGAAATATTAAGGAGTAGTATCAAGCATAATTCTTCAAAATGGGACCACATCAAAATAACTCAAATCAAAAGAAAAAATTCAGCTATGCAGGATTAAGACTATTGCTTTGACCATTAAAATTACAGTATAGTACTATTTGAAAGCACCTTGAATATCTATGTAATTTATACTTACAAGAGTATAATATTCTTTAGTAATTATCTAAGATATTTAGACCTTAAACATTTTACTGGCTTTATGGAAATATGACAAGTCTTTGGGTCCCAAAACTCAGTTTCAGATTGTAGGTTTTCAGACTTACTGCTAAGCCCCTAAGAAACATTTTATGATGGTATTCTTTTCTAACTAATTCAGCTAATATACCGATGACACACTAATAAATAGTTTACTTATCCACAATTTCAAATAAAGTACCATTAGCAATAACAAGTTTAAATGACAGCTTGTTTTTCTAAATTATTTCTTTCCATGTAATTCCATATGACATTGTTCAATTCAAGAATCACCCCTGTCAGGGTAGGTTCATTGAATTTTAATCATTTGTGATAAATGCTTTTGATTCTTTCCAATTGTTTACAATCTGTCTTAATATTTGCTAGGTCAGTATTAGTCCTTTAAAGCTATTTCTACTATTACAAGTGCTTTTAATTCTGAGTTTCTGAGCCTTTCTGAGTTATTTCAAATCCGTTCTTTCTTCTCTGTCTTCATTCACCCATTGTTAGCCAAAAGAATTTGTCCCTTTTCCTTTCAGTTCAAGTTCACAAGCAAAATATTTCATTAAACATTTTTCGGCCCTATTTTTTCTATTCCATTACATTCTGAATTATGTCGTCTTTTTACTGAATATAATGCTGTGTATGTTATTGTTTTTACTTATGCTATTTTCTGAGAAGTTATAATTCCTGAACCTTTACTCAGTGATCTTTATTACACTATGAGAAATCTCCACTTACTATAATTCCTCCAAGAAATGGTGATATCACCATTGATACATCATACACTGCTCCTGCTATATAGGATGCTGATTTGGGGTCATACTCATATTTGTCTTGAATAAATTTGCTGTAAGAAATAGAGCACAGATAATTTGTAGTAATATTAAAAATATATCAAATATTTAAAAAATGAAATTTCATTTTTTCAATGATTAGATTTTTTTTCCTATTATGACATATCCAATTCCATTTAATATAATAAACATTATACATTTCCGATGAAACTTCCAAAATTATTTCTGTATCATCATTTGACTATCTAGAACAGTAAAAGAAAGAAACACAAACAAACTAGCCTTTCATAACTGCTTTATCAGAAAAGAATGCAGCATTTTAATTTTTATGTAATTATTGATGAGTATAATAAAAAGCAAATTTCTTCTGCTATGAAGTGTTCATAACATTTGTACATACACAAGTTTTTACAAGGAAATATTACTTATAGTTTAAAACCAGTACTGCTACTTTGTAAATTACATTTCGTATATGAATATGTTTTTATTATTGTTTTTTAGACCGGCAGAACTATAATCAGTAGTTCTGATTATAAGTGTTTCAAATAATACCTTATCTCAAGGATTACTTTTACACAGTAGAGAACTTTTCACTGAGACACCATTTGTCTTTCAAATCCACACATATGCAAATAATTCTTGTACAAAAGTTTTTTAAATAGCAACATAAAAATAACTAGTATCACTCCTATTAGCCTTGTTTTTTTGTTGTTTCTAAGAACTACACTTTCCAAAGTGTAGGGTACAGAATAAAATGAGCACATAGAGGATAGTTACAGTTATTAAAATAATTAAATAGATCAGTACTTGTCCATTATACAGAAATAGAATAATAGTTAGATATTCACTAATGTTTGCATTATATGTTTTAGTTATTGGTGATCTTGTTCACATGTTAATATCCCAACTTGGTCAGTGATAATCCTGTGATGATTTATTTTGACATAATCATAAATACATAGAGGTTAGAACATGTTTCTTAACAAATCCTTCAAGTCCCTTCCAGTATGCCTGATGCAAAAATAATTACAGTTAAGATATTTCATTTAATATACAGTAGCTATACATTTAATGAGGATGTTTTCAGAAATCATAAAACCTACATGTAGACCAGGTTTAACAGAAGTTTAACACTGAAATACTTCCACACAATACAGGTTTCTCAGCATGATATTTTATATTCTTATTCACAAAATTTAAACACAGAAAACACTAGAAAATTACATAGTTTTTTATAACTGGTTATGTTACATACAAAATTCTTGTCTGCTAGGCAGTATGAAACCTCACCTTGCATCAGCAACAAAAGGAAAAACTCCATTGTAGAAAAACATAATTGTGATAGCCAAGAGCCAATAGGAAAGTGAGAAGAATCGAATATCTGTTATATGCTGAAATACAGACATTATACTGTCAGTTTGTCTATCTCTAAAATATCACAGTTTTTAATAAACTTCATCATGAGTAAGATTCTTAATGAAACATAAGTAAAAAAGACAATAAAACATTTAATGCCAAAAATCTAAAATGCCTAGATGTGAAAATACTGTACTGTTGAAAAATGAGAAAATTCCAGGTTCAACATTTAGAGGGATACAAAAGTATACATATCACTAGCATTAACAACTGTAAGCCAGTGGTCATTCCACAATTAACCTGATTATGACAGGTATCCTTTACTGCACATCAGGAAGTTTTAGTGACTTACATTCAAAATTTTAAAAATCTACTTTTGTTTATATTGTACTAACTAACATAGCATAAAATCATAACTAATAATCCACATTTTTGATCGTACACAAGTTTAAGTTATTAATTTTATAAAGCAATATTCAAAAATATCCAAATTTTCCCTGAGTCTGTCACATGACATTTCATTCAGATATCCTCTCCTCTCTTTTTTATCCACCAACCCTCCAAATAAGTATGAAATTAAACACACTATTACACACTATAAAATTGCCATTACTCAAAGTATGATTTTTATAGTTTTCAATTTTGTTTGGTTACAGAGATATTAAACACAAATTCAGAGCCCTGTTTTTTCATGTTTATTCTTTATTTATTGTTATAAAAGTATGTAAAATGTAGAAATATAAATCCATTTAGGTTAGTGAAGGTTAGAATAAGTAAAATAAATAATAATAAAATAAAATACAAACAGCTCATGAGTAATGAAATTGATAGTGTAATGTAACTTCCACATTCCCCAAGTAATTTACAACTTATAATGGCATGATTAGAAACTTTTTCTACAGATCATAGAAATACCATATTAACATAGCTTTTACAGGTGTCAAAATTATCTTATCAAGGACTCCCACAAAGCTCTTATTTTACACATAACTACAAATGGGCATCTCTAATTAGAAACAAAAAGTTTAAAATAATTTTATTATATAGAAATTTTAACACACTATAGTATTTAAATATTAATCACAACAATCTAATATTTAAACTTACTTACCAAAATAACGAGATTTACAACTTACCAATTTTTTCGATTCATGTGCCAAAACTGAACTTCGCCCTAGCTGATTAATTCCCATTATGTCTAAAAAACTGACAGCAATTCCAGATAAAAATCCAATAGCACATAACATAGCTCCTAAAAACAAGACGATCATACACAATATCAAAACTGTTCAAGAAAGTAATGTTTGTAAAGAAAATTATTATAATTGGTAAATATATTCTTACCAGCAATAACAATACACAAAAAAGTAATTGGTGAGAATCTCTCCAATAATTTTAGGCAAAAAGAAATTAAAATTAAGAAACTATTTATTCCAAAAGCAACAATAATGGAGGAAAATTCCTTCCAAGCTAAATTTTAGTAATAGACTATAAGATGAGTTGAAGCTATAATTGAGGAAATAAAACACTATATTAGAGTGTTTTACCGATACACTTCTATTCAAGCTAATCTCAAAATAAATATTTTAGTGTAAAGTATTTAACCTGCAAATTATAAAGTATATAGATACCTGTCCAGAGAGTCCATGAAAGGCCAAACTCTGTATACATGTTTCCTGTGGTGAAAAAATTCAGCACACTCCCTAGTCTTGAAAATGCCAGAGTAATGCTGAATGCCAAAGCAAGTTCCTTTCCTTTGAACCAGAAAGCTGTAATACGGTTCTGGACAACTGAAAAAAAAATTCATTTTTTTTTCATGAAACTTCTTACAATATTCAAATAATTATTAATAACAGAAGTTAAAAAAATTTTGAAGCTGGATAAATAGTTCTTACTTGTAAGTGAACCATTTCCTGCACCAAACAAAAGTCGACCAAGCAACATGACAGGCAGTAGCACTGATGTCCCAGGAAACATTGCTCCCAGAGCAAATATTGATGATCCCAGCACACAAAAGGATGAGAAAAGAAATACACCCACTAAAAAATAATATTGTCAAGTGAAATATTTACAAAATAATGCAAGTTAAACATAAATGTTTATGTACAATCCCTACTATAAAAAGTATCTTATTTTTTAAATGAAGGGTAAAAGCTTAAAACAAAGCATACAAAGTGACAGCAGGTTCCCTCTGTCAGTGCATCCATCAAATTATCTTAATTACCAATACAAAAAAATATAAATTAATATAGTCTAAAAAATAAATTACAGAAGATAATTTTTGTTATCTGAAAATATGCCTCAATCTTAGTTTGTAGTCTAAACAAATAAAAGGTTACCATTACTAAACATATTAGTTCAAAAATAAAAAATGTTTTCAATAGTTATCTTTTCCTAGTCATTAAACTGGTTATTCAGCTTTCTTTTGACTGACTTCTGTCAACTATTTCTGAAAACATTTTTTTTTGCACAATACTACTGCTTTCCCTAATTTAACATTGATAGACCAGAGGGAAGAGAGCTACATAAAACCACCCAATGCTAACTCTTAGGCTACTCTTTTATCAACAACAAGTAGAATGGACTGTCAGAGCACATTTGTTGATGGAGTGTCAAAATATCTGTTCTTAAATTGAGAGTCAAATGCCCCAACAACCAGGCCATACAAGGTTATTTCACTAATAAAACCCATTTTGACCATTTGTAGTAAATTGGTGGATTTATAATTGATTAAAAAGCTCTTCAGTAAAAATGGATTGCAAGATATTTAAGAACTGTAGTATACTAGAAGAGGTATTTAATATAGATATTAATTATTAGAACTGGGAAACTAAACTGACTAGTGTCACATAAATGATTAACTGAAATTAAGGTTAAATTTATTCATACCAAAAATAATCAAATATTGCCATCATGATTCCCTATTACTGCTGTTTTGATTTTTTTTGTTCAAGTTTCAAATGTATAATGCTCTTCTGAAGATTTTTACAGACATTATCACATTGTAAAATAATAAATTACACCAAACAGGTTTATTTATTTAAGTTTTTCAGTTTAAGGCCAGAATAGCCTAGGGATTAGGGTAGTTATCTCATGAAAGCAAGAAGTTGGCAGAACCCATTGTAAAATGTTTACAATAAACAAGGTTGACTGTCACATTACATCACCTTTTACGTAGCTTCACCATAACTCAGAAAATTTGTTCTGATTCACATACATACCAACTGAACTCACAGGAAACACCATAATTGTTGTGTTTAATTTTGTTGACTAAATAACAACATAGCTTTAACTTAATACACTGCTTACTTATTACAAGTTACAATGTTACTTGGAATAAGGCTGATTTAACCCTGTTAGAACAGGTAGGTCAAAGTTTGCATGTCATGGCCTTTTATAGTTACATTCATAATTTAATAAAATTACTTAATTATAAATGTATATAAACTAAGCATTAAAATAAAGTCAATAAATCAACTTTAACACAAGTTTTAAGTTTTTAATTTCATTAGGAAATATTTGAAGTCCTCAATTTCTCTTAGTATGAGAATTATGACATTTGTTCTTTACATCTTCTCCCTTCTCTAATTTCTCTATATTCATTATTCCCTCTCTGAAGTACAGAATTTAACCCTTTCCATATGGGTATCATTTCTATCAATGTTGTGAAATTTTGCTGAATTACATTAAAAATTTATTTAAACAATTTTTACAATCAATGTATGTTAATAAAATTAGTTTTATGTATAATTCAAGGTTTTTATTATCTACAGTTTAATTGCTCTGTTTCTCAAGAAATTTTTAAAAACTTAAATTTTATTTTTGTTGACACCAACTGCATGAGTTAAAATATTGAACTCTGTCACCTGAATACTTCTTCACATACACTATACTTTTACATACAGAAATTAGTTAAAATACTCTGTTTACAAGTCCTCTTTTCAAATTCCTTATGATTAATTCTTCTCTACAATAGGAATATAATTCACTAAATTATGACAGGATCTGTGCCAACCTTCTACACTTAAATGTAGATTTTGTAACCACCCTGTATTTATCTGGCATACATGTTTATAACCAAAATTACACATTTTTAAATAATTTTTAGTAATTTACAATTCTCTGATATTTCAAATTGCAGATATAAAGTCTACAAAACTTAATTTGTCTACAACCTACAAGCAGAAAATTCAATCAGGGCTAACAAGTTTAAAATATTAGTAACAAGTGTAAAAACAACAAAACCAATAAGTACCAGAGATCATTGTTTTTTATACATTTTCCACTTACTCTTCCATGTTTTAATTAAAAACTTAAATGTAAGACTTCATGAGCAAATAGTAACAACACATACACATAACAAACTGTAAGTTTAATGTTACTGTAGGGGAAAATTGGTGTTAAAAATATCTGCTTTACCAAACTACTGTCCATTAAAACAGTACTGGCACCAGCAGTGAACCGTTGCTTTTTGTTCAGCAAGTTTCTAAGTCTGTTGCAAAAATTAATACGGAAATTCACAAACAAATCTTTGGTTAAAATAGTTAATTAAAAAATCAGATTTTTGGCACACAAAAGCCTTATAATGTTTTCCACAAAATGTTGTGAAGATATGCATACATGATCAAAGGTTAGGGTACAACTAATATTAAAGTTAATTTGGTAATTATGCTTCAGGCCCTTTGAGTATATTCTATAACCTGAGGGTTAGTGCTTGCCAAGTAGTAAACATTGTAGTTTCTTCTTTTAGGAATGGAGTGATTTCATTTGCAAGAAATTATATGGTATCTACTACATACTGTGACAAGAATCCAAACTAGATTTATCATACCTAAAAATAGTTATTTTTAATGAAGAATGAGTTTTTAGTTTTAGCACAGTAGTATTGAAAACATTTCTATGAAGTAACCCATCGAACAGTATCAATCATATTTTGCAGCTAGTTATAGGTTTTGTACCAAGTTGCATATACATTTTTATATACAACAAATTATAGAAGTAACTTAATCTTACATTTCTTTACCTGAAAATATCAACCACATTAAATTGTGAGTGATTTGAACATGTCTTTATAAAAATAACAAAAGTTAATAACAGGGATAAAGTCTCATACAAAAATAATAAATTAGTTCAGTACAATCAAATTAATGAGCCCCACAATAAATCAGTCAAGTAGCTCCATTAACTGCCTAGTTATAGTAATTATACTAAAACAATAGCAATCAGAGAGATTCCATTCCTTTTCCCACCTCTCCTTTTTGAGACTGCATGTGTTTATGTTGTATAATGTCAAATTTTACCTTTGTAAACCAAGAAAACCTTTTTCAAATCCAGATCTTTTCTTGTAGAGCTATGAAAAATCTCAATCTTAATGTGTCCATTGTACAAATGTGTATAAATCTGATTACACTTTATAAAGTTATTAACCCAAACCATGAAAATGCCCAATCTCCATTATAAAAAATGCTTCAAAGTGATCAAGAATCCAAAACTGAACAAAATCTTGGGAGGAATGTTTCATACTGCCTTCCCATCTTGTGTGAAACTCATGTATATCAGTCTATTAGTTTTCAAGATATGCATGTGGAAAAACAGACAGACAGACATGGAACCAATTGCAACGTCCTGGCCTCCCCTCCAGGGAAAAGGGTAATTAACTTAACAAAATCAGTTTTTACTTAGTTTGTGAAATTTCTTTGAAAAATTAAAATTACAAAACATAAATTTATTCTCTGTACTATTATTACTGTTAAACAATGGTAAAGAGTACTGAGTTATTAATCTAATTTGCATATACTTTGATGATTAAACTGAGCTGGTTAGATTTTGAATTATAAAAGTTAAAAAAAAAATTATTTTTTATTGATGGAGAATAAATTATTAATGAAGTAACTTACATCTGTTTCCTAATTTATCCACCAGAAATCCTGCTGCAATCACAACGATAGCATTCCTAGATCAAGAAATTAGCTATATTTTAATTTTGTTCTATATTTATATATTTAAAAAATTACCATAAGGTTTTAAATTTTTATTATGACTATAAAAATCATTACAAAATATCTGCAAATGCAAAAAAAAAGTTATCAGGAATATGAGTCGACATTATGCTTCCTATCAGTGTAGTATTGCCATGCATTCCAATGACCAAGTTATATAAACAAGACAAAACATTTAGTTTAACTTGTATGTGCAAAAACGGCTCATTTGGGTTGAGAAAATATTTTACATTGAAAAGCAAACAACGTTTTGACCTTCTTTGGTCATTGTCAGGTTCAAGATGCAGTCTCAAGATCCATGGCTCAATTGTAATTAAATATCTTCTGCTATGAAACAGATCTTACACTAACATACAATTTTTTTTAATTATTAAAAGTCCTAATTTTCTATCAACCCTTTCTTTGTGTTGGGACATACGGCATGATGCATGTTTGTGATCTAACAAGATAATGAAATATGATATATATGACAATATTTTATAAGATGATACATGACAACTTATTTATAAACAATATACAAGCTACACAACAATAAAAGTGTCAAGCATGTTTTCATTTTTTGTCTGCCACAGTTAATCATCTGCAACTCTTAAATGAAAAGGCTGACGTTTGTAATATTATAGTTGAATATTGTTTATCCAAGAATGCAACATATGCACTGTATAGCATTGAAATTTATAGCTCTTTGATGCTTCACAGATCAGCAATGTGAAAATATTTGGGGCTTGACAAAACTTAGAAACAATAATGCTTAGTATAGGTTGTGCATAAAAAATGTCAAACATGCAGGGGGAATTGAACATATATGCTGGCATCACACAGAGGTCAATTTGCGGGAAGTATACAGAAAACTTGTGAAAGGAACTGTCATATTATGCACAGTCTTAAGAAAAATTAACATTTTTAAACACAATTAATGGTAAAGTATGAGACTTAAAGAATATAAATAACAAAATTATTGTACAACAAAACTTGATCTATTGCAAAAACAAAATAGTTTCAAAAAACAAATACATATTTTGGTGGTCCATTATGCCATCCATTGATAAAGCTTTTGGGGAGGTATGCCTTTTTTCTCACTGAATAAGACTTTGTAGCACAATAAATATCAAGGGTGCAAGTAAACTCTAATCTTTTTTCTGTGGACATGTGCCATCTAATTTAGTCAAGTGTCATATTCTTTACTGCTTAATAAATGTGCCTTGTTAAAATGGCCCTGTAAGTTGATTTGAAAAATGCAAAAATTATTTTTATACCATATAAACTCAGATGAGATGGAGAAGTTATATGTCTTGACATGTATCATACTATAGCAATGTGTGTTGAATTGGGAGCCCAATGAATCATCTAACCACCCTTAATATATTTATATATGTGCAAGGTCATAAAATCTAGCATAAATAAGCTTTTTTTTCCTACATTCTTACACTTATTAATTTACCTTGGCTATG
The DNA here is from genome assembly GCA_011833715.1 of Carcinoscorpius rotundicauda. Lineage (NCBI taxonomy): Eukaryota > Metazoa > Arthropoda > Merostomata > Xiphosura > Limulidae > Carcinoscorpius > Carcinoscorpius rotundicauda. The sequence continues at coordinate 48,806,571 of CM022399.1, read as the reverse complement.
CCTATGATGCATCTCAGGGTAATCCCAAAGTATTCCAATGGCTGTATGTTGTATATCACATGACAAAGATGTGCGACTACACTCTGTACTAAATACTTTCAGCAGGATAACATGCTTTCACACAAATTTTGGGATAAATCCTGCAGCTTCTCTTACAGTTTCCATTTTTGAAGAATGACAGAACCCTTAAGCCTTTTGTACAATTTAAAGCATAGTTACTCCTTTAAAAATGCACTATAGAAGTTTCTTATACCTTATATATGTCCAAACTGCTGCACCATGTCATGCAAAACTTATTTTTTGAAACAATTCGGTAATTTTCAATAAAATGTGTTTATAAGTAAATTCAATATTTTAGTTGTTTTATTCATATTTCTGAAGAAACTCTTAGTAACTAAACATTTAAATATATATTAGTTTGGAAAATTAGCTGAATTATGAAAACAAAGTTACATACAAAAAGTACAGCACAATTATTACGTTCATTCACATTCTTCTTGGTACCTTATAAAAAGCTCTCTAAAGCAAAGAACAAGTTTGCTTGGACACTGAAGGTAAGAATATATAATTTAGTCCCTCCTTTCTTGTAAATAGTTTTCCCCCATTGAAAATATATTTACAATAAGTACTTACCTTCTCTAAAATAAATAGCTATATTTATTCAGTAATGCCTTCTACATTCTAAAATGTTTAACACTTTACACAAACCTTCTACTCACCTTCATTGGAATGGACAGATTCCAAAATGTCTTTCACCCAAATTCTCATGCATAAAACTTCCATCAATAAGAGTACAACATACTCCCATGATATATGTGACTTCCTCTGGTAAGATTGGGCATAGTAAAACAGCTGTTGCAAATTTCTGAAAAAACCCTGAGGAATATGGAACGAGAATTTCAAAAGGTCAGCCCAAGAAAATTTCGCTCGCGTTGAGCAGGAGGATTCGACAGATTGTCCGGGAAGACATCAGCTAATCATTGAACCAGATGATCTTACAGACATTGAACCTTATGGATGCAGAATGCAGCTCAACAATAACAAGATGACATCTACAAAAGAAAGGCTTTAAAAACTTCAAAGACCACGCCACAAAACAGCTCAGTTAAACTTTGCTGTGAAGCACCAAACATGGGATGTAGGAAAGTGGACAAAGGTTTTGTTCTCTGATGAGAAAAAATTTAACCTGGATAGTCCAGATGGCTTCCAGCATTACTGGCACAATAAAGATATCCCACTGGAGACATTTTCTACACGACGCAGTGGAGAAGATTCCATTATGATCCGAGGTGGTTTATCCTTCCATGGAACAGTGGAGCTTCAGGTTATACAGGGGCATCAAACAGCAGCTGGCTACATTGGCACATTGGAGAGAGCATCATTATTGACTGAAGGCCCTCGTTTGTGTGGAAATGAGTGGATCTTTCAGCAGGATAACTCTGTAATACATAATGCCTGCAGGACAAAGGACTTTTTCATGGTGAATAACATGATTCTTTTGGACCATCCAGTGTGTTCACATAAACTAAACCCCATTAAAAGTGTTTGGGGATGGATGGCAAGGAAAGTCTATAGAAACAGATATCAATTCCAAACAGTTCATGATCTTTGTGAAGCCATCTTCACCACTTGAAATAACATTACTGCCAGCCTTCTGCAAATGCTTACATTAACCATGCCAAAGCAAATGTTTGCAGTTATTTGCAATGACAGCTGTGCAACTCACTACTGATATCTCTTGTTTGGCATTTCCTATCCCATTTAAGACTTCTTTTTGGTATGGTCTTAAACTTTTGACCAACTAGTATTTAGGCTAATTTCATAGTGTTCACATTCTCCTTATTAAATGTTAAAAAAGATTTTTATTTTCATTTTCCCTTTTCTTATTTTCATTTTTTGAAGCTCTACTCAAATAAGTGGTTGAGTCTAACAATGCAAAATGCATATTTTTTCTTTATGTTCATTGGCTTTAAGATTTTGGCCAGCAGTATATGTAAATCAAACATTAGCATTTGATGTAAAATGTACAAGTGTGTGGAAAAAAATAAAGATTGGGAAATTAAGTTAAAGATTTCTTTAGTGTGAACAAAAATAATGACGAAATCCCACTTCGGATATTAAAATACTAAATTCATGATTCAAAGAAAGAGCACCAAAAGAAAAAAACTTCTGAATGCAAGTAATGCCAAATGAGAAATGATAGTTTAGTAAAATTTAACACTGGAAATCACATGCATCTTAAAAAGTATGTCCTACTGTTATTGGTTGAGGGTGACACCTGGGTCGTTTATATCAAATCATCCAGAAATCATGTGAAAAAATTCACATGTGCTCATCTACTCGTATAATGAACAACTGCCGAAGATTATATCAAAATCTCTCATAGTTTCTGATTTACAACCCTGTAAAATTCAGTTAATTTTTTTTATTATTTTTAGCAAATTCATGTTTGGGCAAATTTGACTGCTTAAAGATGCAAGAGTAATTGTAGTAGAAGGCCAAAATTTGCTACACTGACTGAATTAATCTCACAGAATTCAAAAATGGTCTCAAACCAAGTTTATCTCTCTGAGGATTTACATAGTAAGACTGTAAAATTACCTGAAAACCCAAAATCATAAAAAAACATTAGTTTATGTAATAATACATAGTTCTAAGACTTAATATGATACAAAGCTGAATTTTGTTTCCAAATTTCCTATCACACATCGGTTGAAAAATCAGCAATTGTTGTAATTAAAAGTCTATTAGATCTCCTGTAAAAAAAAAATGTAGCTCCATGCAACTTTTTATGATTTAGCTAAAAATAGCCCTACTTCAGGCCACAGTTTGACCATGTTACCAGTTATTCAGCCTTTTCAGATTTTTACCACATATTCGTACATCTCTAAATATGATCTACAAAAATAATCAGGATTGTGTTCATCATACTTTTTGAGTTTTAATTTTTTAAATTATCCTCTGACCATACATTGTTTATTTAAATAAAAATTCAGTTCAGATGTATTACTGTGTGCAAATATATCCATACAATTTTGAAAAATATTTAAGAGTTTATGAATCCCACTGAAATATTCTAATCCAGTCTTTCACAATGTTAAATAATGAAGTTGTAAGAAATAAAAAAATTATTAATCCACTTCTAAACAAGTTTATTGGCATAACTGGTTAGATTACATAGCAATGCAAATATAGCTGCATTTAAGATTCATAATATCATAAATACATAGGTAAATTAGACACAAAAAGCACAGTGCTACAACAGGGGATAACTAAGAAAGATTATAGTCACACCAAACTGCAATAATCGTGACAACAAAATGTTTCAAAAATTGCTTTGATGATAAATTAGCCTTAACAACATCAAATAAACATTGCTTTGTTCAGACAGCTTGAAATTCAAGTTTAATTATGTTGAGATCACTTTCACTTAGAACATAGTGGCGAGCATTACTGCCTTGCACAATAAGTGCACTTATCAGACAAATAATATATTGGAAAAGAATCCAGCTTTCATCTTTATGTGACCTTGCAGGCCATGAGAACAGTTTGTCTCTTGATTTCTTCATAAATGACACCAACACATCGGAATGTTCATCTGATCTGTCTTTTATGTTTCCCACATACCATTCATGATCGTATATGCATGCCACATATTTCCCTGCCTAATAATTGCTATCATTAGACCCCATTTAAGCTGTTGCAGCATCACTTTCACTGCTACTACCAACATTTATAACTGTGTACACATCATCATCTGATAGCCTTCTCACATACAATTTGTTGGTAGAGTAGGGAATAAAGTTATGATTTGACCTAATACTGTCACAGTTTGGTATTTTTCATAGTGCTCAAGTAAATCAAACTTTACATAATTCTGCAGGACTGATTCCTGATTGACAAGAAAGAACTGAATGCCCAATGGCTACATATCAGTGACACTTAAATTGGATAATTTATTATTTTTCACTACTTTGATTTTTGTGAAGATCATGTTCAGAGATGAAAGAATATATGGTAAAGGCTGAATAGAATATTTCAATGGGATTCATAAATTATTTCAAAATTGTATGGATATGTTTGCACACAGTAACACACCTGAATTGAAGTGCTTTTTTCAAGTAAACAACATATGATCAGAGGATACTCTAAAAAATTATAACTCAAAAAGTAGGTTAAACACCATCCTGATTTTTTTTTGTAGATCATATTTAGAGATGTAAGAATATGTGGTAAAAATCTGAAAAGGCTGAATAACTGGTAACATGGTCAAACTGTGGCCTGAAGTAAGGCTATTTTTAGCTAAATCATAAAAAGTTGCATGCAACTAAATATTCTAACAGGAGATCTAATAGACTTTTAATTACAACAATTGCTGATTTATCAACTGACATGTTACAGGAAATTTGGAAACAAAATTCAGCTTTGTATCATATTAAGTCTTAGAGCTGTGGCTTATTACATAAACTAATATTTTTTATGATTTTGGGTTTTCAGATTATTTTAATGCCTCGCTATGCTAATCCTAAGAGAGATAAACTTGGTTTGAGACTATTTTTTAATTATGTGAGATTAATTCATTCAGTGTAGCAAATTTTCGCCTTCTACCACAATTACTCTTGCAGCTTTAAGCAGTCAAAGTTTCCCGAAAATGAATTTGCCAAAAATATCAAAAAATGAATTAAATTTTACAGGGCTGTAAATCAAAAAATGTGAGAGATATTGATCTAATCTTTGGCAATTTTTCATTATACGAGTAGATGAGCATATGTGAATTTTTTCAAGGCATTCTGAGGAGGTTACCTGGAAAATTTTCCAAAATCTGGATGATTTGACATGGAATGAACCACATGATTATTTGTGTAAGACACACAGGAATCAGTCAATTCAAATAAAGAGTAGATAGAAGATGTGGCATACATAAAAGCTATCTGCATATAGATGGCAGTACTGAACGAGAATAGCTATTTATGCGAGTGAAGATAAAGTAACATATCAGAATATGATGTTAGAAACAATTATACATGGAATCATAATCAACTTGTTTTATTAGTCATGAAACTGTAGTAAAAATAACATTTTCACACAGGTAATAAGCACTGCTGCCACCGTGAATAGGTTACTGTTGTTGATTGACCCATTTTTTTCAATCTTATGGCTAATCTAAAACCATGATAAAAATTAATCATTATAACATTAAAAACTTCAAGTTATATCTATATATTCAGCCTGGAAACTAATAAAAACTGAAATAACTGCATTCTGATTCCACTTACGTCCATGCATAAATAGCATAGAGTAAATTGTACTCATCTGGATTCATCCCTAGACAGTCTACACAGCAGGTAGTGTTGGTGCTGTTTATATCTGTATTATCATCTTTTTCACAGGTGAGATTCTGTAACATATTTATTTGGTGCAGCTTGATAAAAAATATTAAAATATCACAAAACATTAAATCACAAAAAATAACTACTTCACTTTTTAAGCCTAAATAAAACAACTAAGTATACTCATACACAAACAAGTTTTCTTTTCAAAGTATTGGATGTTTGTTAAGCAATGAACATTATAATGACTTTCATGGTATGGAAAAATATATTTTATTGTACAAGTTCCTGGAAAATAATTGCATAGCACTATCACTAAAACAGACAAAAATATTGTACAAAATATTTGAGTTTAATTTAATAGATTTATACATTACATAAAAATAGAAGTTTCTCAAATACTTTGTATCTTTTTATCATTAACTACCAAATAATTAATCACATGTTTAGTAACTGAATTATAAATGTGCTAGACAGTACTTTCAGATCTTAGCTGAATAATAAACAAGGTAATGAGTTAATAATTTTTCAAACTTCATAGACCTTACCCCTTGAAACTGAGACTGGAGAACACTGGGCATATCAAAACAAAAATAGGATCCAAACGTCAATAAGCAGTTGAAGAAGAGTACGATGAACCTAAAGTGTGCTGCACAGAAAAAACATGCATTTTAATTACTGAATATACTTAAAAATTAAAATATATATATATATATATTTTACACAATCTGGTAACATGCATTACAATGACTGAATTTTGAAACAACTTGATAATTTAATTCATTGTGTAAGAGCCAAAAGTGACAATCTAATCTACACCACAAACCTTTCACCACCTTACTGTTCTTATCCCATTAGAAATGGCTGAATATACACATTCAAAAGTTAAAACACATGTAATGATTATAACTTAAAAATTGACAATGCAGCAGAATAAATACACAGGAAGGAGCATGTACACTCATCAGTAAATGTTAAATGGGAGGTCTGTATGCAATGTTGAGAAAACCTAAAAGATTAGGATAAAAGGAAGAGATAAAGCTTCAAGTGTTGCAGGAATGGACAGAACTTAAACATATCCAACTAAGAACCTACCCACAAGCAGTAAGGAGCAGGTACGAGTATGTTAATAAGGAATGCATCCTAATGGAATACCAGAGGATCCAAGTGAAAGACGTGGTACAGGTTAAGGGTGATAAGGGAATGAATTTCCCTAGAAAACCCCTCGCATAGGACAGTAAGAATAGAATGAAACTGTAAAAAAAGGAGGTACCACAGAACAGAGGATAAGTCTACTCCTTAAGCAGGCAAAAAGAGATTCCAAATACTCGAGATCTAGAAAAGTAAAGAAAAAATAGCTGGAAGTCAGAATAAAAGCATCAAAAAAGTAACAGGGACAAAATATGTGAGCACAGATGTGAAGTTGTGCAAAGAAACAATCAGCATGAACCCTAATATCAGATGAAGGAGGAAATATCAAATAATCCTAGGTATTATTTTAATGGAGCAAATAATAAGATGAATCATAACACAGAGACAAAACAGAATGAAATGAAAATACCAAGAAATCATAGAATGGATAGTTTAGGATTTGTCCTCAACCAGCAACACCACACACAAAGCAAAACCAGGTGGAGGGAACAATAAATTAAATTCCTGTTCCTTCTGATCATTCTAAAACTGAGAAATGTCAACTGAAGGGACAGAAAATGGCCCAGTATGCATGATGGATCCTACAACAAGCCATACAATGGCTGTCACATTCCAACCATTTTGTTTGGAAACATCTAGCTTATTTTTTGTACATGTTCATTACAGAGTTGGACAATAAATTAAACTGTCTATGAACATCTTTCAGTGCCGTATTGAATCGCCAATTATTCTAAATTACAATTTATCAATTAATATCAGAAAAATAATCAAAATTGGTATTTCTGATTGTTATTTTATATTATTCCAACTATCCATGGAATTGAAATACTGCAATTACAATTTCTCAATACAAGTTTTTCCATTAACTCAAGTTTGTTCAGCTTTGGAATGATCTGGTGATTAGGGTGAGTGCTTTAGGAATCAAGGGATCAATTCCTTTTGCCACCAAACATACTTATCTTTTCAGACATGGAAGTGTTATACAACTGATTTTGAGTTAGGGCAAAACTAATGAAGCGGTCTGCCAGCATCCCCAGTTTTGAGCTACAGACCAGATAGAAATCATTCACCAGCAAAACCTAACATCAAATCTTTGACTACTTCAGTATTCCAGTGGAAGTTGAAGCAGGCAATAACAAAGTTTGAACCGATAATTTCAATGAAAATATGTTAAAATCAATAAATTAATACAATATCCAAACTTACAAGTGTCATTTAAGGTAAGAAAACAAAAACACAACATAATTCTTCTGCATTGTACTTTATAACTTATAGGATATTGTAAAAACAAATTTTGTGCTCAACTATGTACAAATAGACTATGCGCCAATGATGACAATATAGCCTCTATAATGTACTCCAAAAAGAAGCAGGGACAAAAGTGTATGAATAAATATTTTGCCTATTCAAAATACCGTATTTTCCAATTAATAAGCCGAGGCCAATTTTCAGCTCTGAAAATGAGGGTTTTTGCTTATTACCGCCCAATAACCCGAGGCCATTTTTAAGAAGTGACTTTCTTCAAAATGATTTCTTAGTCTCGTTTCAGTGTCAGCACGCATGTTGTGTGTGATCATTAGCATTCTGTCGTAAAGCAGAACGTGTCATATCGAGACAGAAATGGAATCAATATGTCATTCGTTATTGGCTCCACTCACTGTAATCAGGTAACCAATGAAATTCTAGAATATTTACTCAGTAATTAAAATCACTAACCCAGGGTAAAAATACCAGGGGTATGTAGTGGGAGTTTATCATTGTACCGTCAAAAGCCAAAGATGTCTACACCTGCAAAAAAAGAATGTGTTATGATGCTGCTTTTAAACTGAAAGTAGTAGAGCTAGCCTGAAAAACCTCAAATATGAATGCCACTCGCCATTACTGTGTGAATAAAAAACAGGTTCGTGAATGGAAGAAAGCAGAATGTGTGCTAAAAAAAATGTCGAAAACAAGTAAATGTAACCAGAAAAATCAACCGAAGTGGCCAAAACTGGAAGAAGATGTAGCGACATGGATGAATGAAAACTGGCAGAGTGGCCTGACTGTCACATGTGCCCAGATCCGTATTTTTGCACTAAAGTGGGCTGGTCGAAATAAAGAAAATTCAAGAGACTTTAAGGCAGCCAACAGCTGGTGTACCCGCTTCATGAAGCGACACAGCCTTGTACTTGAAGAGAAAACGAAGATTGCGCAGAAACTGCCAAGTGACTTGGATGATAAAATCACCTCATTTCAGAAATTTATCATTCATCATCGCCAAAAACATAATGTATAGACCTTTTTCTATTAATAAATAAAGTTTATTCAACTGAAATAACTCTGCCGTAACTGTGAAATCAAAGGTATGATTTTGGGGCCGATTTTGGTCTTCGGTATTTTTTGGTCCAAAGCTGGTGATCGGCCAATAAGCCGACCCCCAAAAATCAGATCCAAAATGGAGGGCCAGAAATTCAGCTTATTTAGTGGAAAATACGGTAATAAATTTCAGTTCACCTTGCATTGAAATGTTGCAACAAACAATTACTTACTGTTTTATCAAGAGAAATGGCATATTATACTGCTAAGTTTATTATTCATGTATACTGAATTATCACCACAGACACAAATGCCTCGGTAAAATTATATTCATGTAAAATCATAGGCTTGATCCCATGAACAAAGCCTACAGGCTATATAATTGTTAAAAGTCTAAACTACCTAATAATCACAGTAGCCTGACTATTCACAGTTTTGTGTAGTATCTTTAGTTTAAAATCAACGTCACGAACTATTTCTTTTCATGGACAAAAATACGTAGTTTCAATCTTGTGTAAAAAGACTTTGACCTCGCAGTTGTAGTACTAATAATAAGCAATACTGTACTGGCATTAGTTAAACTGTCAGTGTCACTTAAATCTTTGGAAATTTAATCAACAAACCTCATCCTCACACTTCTTTTCTTAAATTACTCCATTAGTACAAAAAAGGGTATAAATTATTATGATAAATCAATCATTTTACACAGCAAATATAACACACAATTTGCAAACCAAATAATACAACGAACCTTTATCTGCACTCAAGAACGACGCCATTTCTGCTAAGGATTTCTAAATTGCCCCCTATTCAAACAATTTTCTTTCCAAATTTGATAACAGTTTGGTCTGAGTAAATATTTATGGTAGGAATTTTTTTTTTTTTTTGAATTTCGCACAAAGCTACTCGAGGCCACAAATAGGTCCTTCAAGTGTTTTTCCAGAGCTTCTGATGTGGAATCTCTTTATATAAACTTGAGTTTTCTGCGATATAAGTATCTCTAACTCCCACATGTTTTCTAAATTCAACAGAAATTCAATAGCAAAATTGCCATTCAGGAAGACCATGCGTCATTGAAGTGGTTATTTTTATATCATACAAGTAGTGTCACCAGTATTTGACAAATACCAAAACTATGAGCAATTCTTCTTTTTCAAACAACATCTACATTTAAGAGTCACGAGTTTATGACTAGTGTTCATGATTACATGATCAAATCCACAATAGAACTGTGATGGATAACATTACTTTGATTCTACTGTTACTAACATTATTATCAACAAGAATTTGTAATTCTGCCATGGATATGCCAACATTGAATATTTAATTAAAGCACACTTTAGGAGCAAAAATGCTTGCTAAATTATTTGGTCCATTTAAGATATAAACAAACTTTAGTTGGAGCAGGCAGTAATATGACAATCTCAAAAATGTCGGTTATAGTTAGAAATCAGTATCATATTATTGTGATACAGGATTAATAAAAACTTCCTCTCGCCTCATTATATAGGTCATCAATGTTATGGCAAATTATTTTTCTTTAACCCGTCTGCTCTACAAATACATAATCATACTCAACAAAGAAACCATTAAAATTCTATGGTTGTGTTGATTCCAGATTAGTTGCACATTCTCTAACAGGCCTGGCATGGCCGAGCGCGTTAAGGCGTGCGCTCGTAATCCGAGGGTCGCGGGTTCGCGCCCGAGTCGCGCTAAACATGCTCGCCCTCCCAGCCGTGGGGGCGTATAATGTGACGGTCAATCCCACTATTCGTTGGTAAAAGAGTAGCCCAAGAGTTGGCGGTGGGTGGTGATGACTAGCTGCCTTCCCTCTAGTCTTACACTGCTAAATTAGGGACGGTTAGCACAGATAGCCCTCGAGTAGCTTTGTGCGAAATTCCAAAACAAACAAACAAACAAACAAACATTCTCTAACCATTTACTTTAGATATATAGTGGACTATGTAATCACTTTCAGATATAAATGGCATGTCAAAAAAAAAATAATAGTAATTCTACCAGTCTCACTCAAAATTATATTCACCCACAATGTCAATAACTTCAATCAGGAAGCAGATAACTGACTGCCCATCAGTGCAGAACACTAATCTTATTTATAGTGATGTACCTATCTCTAGACATTAGTTTTCAGTGATGTCGAAAAACCCACTTGTTGAGAATTTTATATGCAAAAACGGCTCGTTTGGGTTGTTCGCTCTTCTATTTAAAATATTTTCTGAACCCAAACGAGCCGTTTTTGCATATAAAAAGACATTAGTTTTGTTTGTTTGTTTAATTTGGAATTTCGCACAAAGCTACTCGAGGGCTATCTGTGCTAGCCGTCCCTAATTTAGCAGTGTAAGACTAGAGGGAAGGTAGCTAGTCATCACCACCCACCGCCAACTCTTGGGCTACTCTTTTACCAACGAAAAGTGGGATTGACCGTAACATTATAACGCCCCCACGGCTGGGAGGGCGAGCATGTTTGGCGTGACGCGGGCGCTAGACATTAGTTAATATATTTTTAACATTATTGTCATCTCGCATTTTAAATGTATTCTAAAAGTACTTTTGATAAATTATTTGATCTTAATGTGCCTTCAAGCTAATATTTAAAATAAAACACTGAAAATAGAATTTATATAACTGCCCCTTCCTGGGTTGTAAAATTCCTTAAGCAATGTTAATACAAAAAGTAAATTTTTGCACTAAATTGTCCATTTATAACATTTTTGCAGTTTTATCTTCGTAAGTACATAATATGCAAATGAAATAACTACCTCTCGGACTATCTCTCTGTCTGTCCTATATTTGGATGAGTACTTCCTAGTTAGTGATTCAGAAAATTCAGATTCTAGTCTTGATAATTCTCAGTAAGCGGCCTTGACAAAAACACGAGGCTCTTATATTGTTTGACTTCCAACTGAAAAAATATTCTGTGGAGTTATTCTTGACTAAAGACAATCATTGTGAATGACTTGTGGCTTGAATTATCTGCTTCTCTAGACTATGTAAACTGCATTAATGATTCTTTTCAGTACCACGTATGACTCTTTCTACAACCTGTTTAACTTTGGAGTTTATCCTTTTTTATGACATACCATATTACTTTTATGAAATGTTATCCTATTTGACTTAAAATAATATCAACTGTTCATTTTATCCCAAATTGATTAAATTCGTTTCAATGTATAATCACGTACAAAAACTTTATTTTTCAGAATCACAAGATCTCTTCCGATCATCAGTCACTTTAACACACGTCAGTGTATTTGGTTAGCTCTGTCCCCATCACTAGAGGTATATGTATTCCTATTAACTTCTGGTAAGAGTATTTCACTTCTTGGTGGTACAGTGGCCACCTCCTTGTTATCAGTGAAATTTCAACCTCTAGTGTAGTAATTTTCATGAAATACACTAGAATTGCCAGGTCATCAACTGAGAAGATAGTCTAACTTCACTAATCATATTTCTCTGTGAATTTAGTTCCCAATATACATCCTTTCTGGATGCCAAATGCTGACACATCGAGAAATGTTGAGAAAGTTTCCATGTTAACTATAACTACCAACATCTCTTTTTTGGAACGTTATGGTGCACATTATATTTGTTTCAAGCATTTATTCTTTATCTCTGGAGACAAGTTTCCACCTTTTAATAAAAAATTAAATCAAACAACTGTTTGTGGAGATACACTGTCGATTAACATACAACAATGTTCTCCCCCTTCCCAAAAAAACACATGAAGTTGTGGGTCATTTTCCCCATATAATGAGCTTCTTGTCTCAGTTAATGTAAATGGAGTACACTTAACTGAACCCCAAGAGCCCACTTGGCTCTTGCTTGTTCATTTTTATATTGCGAGTAAACTCTTTGCGGTTTCTTTGATCTGTTTGTGTATGAAAACTCACTGCTAGGTTATTGTCTCCTTGGCATAATAACAGATATTGATTCCCTACAAAGAGGAACTGTTCAATATTGGAAAATATGGCTATTACATGTTAAAATATTTTTGAAAACACCTATCTTGTTCATTTACAATATTTCTAGGTGCAATACAGTAATAACATCTAACCTTTATGGCAATTTGCATTCTTCCTGCCAGAACAAATAACTAGAAAAAGTGATGTTGGGTTTATGTTATGTAAAAATTAAGGTATACGTAATAAATACACAATATATTTGTTAAATGTTATTAAGTGGTTTAGAGTCTCATTTGTGCATGGCAAAAAAGGTTGGTTTGAATTTCCCGCAAAGCTGCACGAGGACTAGCCGTCCCTAATTTTACAATGTAGCACTAAATGGAAGGCAGTTAGTTATCACCACTCACCGCCAACTCGTGAGCTACTCTTTTACCAACTAATAGTGGGATTGACCGTAACATTATAACGCCTCCACAGCTGAAAAAGCGAGTACGTATGGTGCGATGGCGATTCGAACCCGCAACCCTTAGATTACGAGTCGCACGCCTTAACACGCTTGGCCATGCCGGGCCAAGTAGATATGATGGAAGGGGGTAAAAAAGACATAATACTCTCTGACGCTTTGAAAATGTGGTTGTGAAAGACACTTAATTTCGGGTGTAAACTGTATAACTTACTTTTTCTTTATATAACTAAACACGTATATATATTCATACACGTGTTTAATTTTTTTAAGTGTCAGAACTTAGCTTCGAAGCAGCAATCCAATACGCTTTGGCAGCACCATACTTTTCGGTGTAATTTATTTTTATTTGTTTTGACTTATTCGGCTCTGACAATGAACGAAGCGCTTAGCATTAAACTATCTACACCATACCAAATGTAGTTGAAATAAGCAATTTTATTTGTTACGAAGCAATAACAGTATGTATAATGTATTTTAAAACACTGAATTCTTTATTTGTTCCTTTACAAATAGGCCTGGCATGGCCTAACGCATAAGAAGTGCGACTCGTAATTCGCGGGTTCGCGCCTACGTCGCGCCAAACATGTTCGCCCTCCCATCCGTGGGGGTGTTATAAAGTGACGATCAACCCCACTATTTGTTGGTAAAAGAGTAGCCCAAGAGTTGGCGGTGGGTGGTGATGTCTAGCTGCCTTTCCTCTAGTCTTACACTGCTAAATTAGGGACGGCTAGCACTGATAGCCCTCGAGTAGCTTTGTGCGAAATTCTAAAACAAACAAACAAATCTTTTACAAGTTACAGCATGTCCATAATACACGTTACCAACGACGTGTTTCGCTCGGTACCAATTTTTGTTGGGTTTTTGAAAATGACCATTAGCAATATATCAAATTTTTGTTGGGTATTTTTATCTTTGTATAATACCTAGTGTGTATTTCTAAATGGCTTAGGACATTCTATTAATTCCCTATACATTTTTTCGGTTATCGATTGAATGTTGTTTTTAAGATCATAAAAATAAAATACAACTTGAAGAACTTAAAAGTACGACGCAGTAGAAAAGTGTAATATTAATATAATTATATTATATTAACGACTTGAAAAGTTTTTAAAAAGAATATTCATTGTAGCCTTTTCCAGACGAGGATAAATGAATAATCCATGTTATTTCAATCACTTGTAAATACTTTTTAGATGATATTTGTCATGTATGATTATGATAAAAAATGCTTATTTAATAAATACTGTAAATATTTAAAGCGCCTTATTAAAGAATTTGTTGAATTTTAAGAAGAATTAACTTATGGTGTGTCGCTTTAGAGCAAATTACGTCGATTCGGTACTCCGGGTGTCTTCAAATCGTTGAACTGGTGGTATTTGAAAGCAAGGCGTTTGGAGGAGAGATAAGATTAAAACGGAGAATTGTTGTACTTGGTGTAACTGGTAAAGTGTGTAATAAGTTATTCGATGTATCCACATAAATGTTGATCCAAAGAAGGTTATTAATATAAGGTAAGGTAAATTAACAATCAAGAAATAAAACCATTATTATTATTTATAACACTAAATTTTGTTTGTAACTAAAGCAAATTAAGAGTAATTATATAATTATTAATACAAATATCACAGAACAACGAGTCAGCGTTGAGATTAAAAGTAACATTAGTAATAGCACTTTATTATGTACTTTAAGACTAGTAGCGGTAGTATCACAAGTGACACAGTTCACTGGAAGTAGTTTAAACAACTGAACAGAACTTTTATCATTGCAATATTATTAGAGGTATGTGACTCTTCCAACTTCTAGTGATGAGAGATGAAAATATGAATTGAAATTAAAACCTGGTTACAATAGTAGTCACTGCATAAAAAGTGATTTGATAATTGTTAAAATGTTTGTCAGAGTGCTGCTGTTTACTAATACTTCTAGTACTAAAAACTTAAAGTAATTACTATTACTAATGTTAATACAATATTTTGTAAACTAATAAATAATTCTACTACTGTGGTAGTACTATTAATATTATAATTTAAATATTGAAGTGTTTAAGATTGTAAAGGTAATTGAAAGTGCTGATGTATAACCTTTTTTTCATGCTTAATGCTATATAATAATGAGAATAATGTTATAGGGTAAGGGGATATGGATATAAATTTTGGCAGGATAGGAGCAATTTTCAGCTAAGACAGTTTTAAAGTGTAGGTAGTAAATATGAGTTTAAGAGAAAGCTTGGTAAGTATATGAATAATAAAACTGGATTTCATATATATTTAATTGATTCATAAATAGTTTCAGAGAATGGGCTAGCCAGGATGGACTGATAGGTCCCATGTTGTCCTAAAATGTTATGTCATGTTAAATACAAAAGAAGTGTAGTTGCTTGCAAGTTTCACTGTTGGTATTGCAGTTTTGGAGTTATCAGTGATGTTGAGAAAACTCACTTGTAGAGAAATATATATGTAAAAATGGCTCGTTTGGGCTGAGAAAAATTTTTTACGTAGAGGAGTGAACAACGTTTTGACTTTCAGTCGTCATCAGGTTCCTTTGACCTAAGAAGGTCAAAACATTGTTCACTCCTCTACGTAAAAAATTTTTCTCAGCCCAAACGAGCCATTTTTACATTTTTGTATTTATTAAGTCAATACAATTACCTTAATAATAGTATACTGTATGGTACTATAGTATCTTTGTTCTGTTGGTGTTTGCAATGACAGTAGCTGAGCAGTTGATTGTTTTATTTAATCAGAGATTTTAAAGATCCTTAATATTTTAATGAGAGATTGTGAAATTTTAAAAGTCAGAAGATGAATCATAACATAATGTTTCTGCTGGTTTTGTACAAGTAGTAGTAATACTATTAGAAAAACTCATTGAACTGCATGTACCTCCACAGCCACTGACATTTCTATTGCTATAATATATTACTAATATTAACTTCTGATCAGTGCAAGCTACTAACTTAGAGCAAAATTTAAAATGAAAAGTAACCTGCTAATAAAGTTTACTTATCTTACTTTCTTAATTATAAATGTTAGGATGTATTGCTTCATCAATTAGGTACATTTGCTGTTAATGAAATTTTATCCTACACTACACACCTCAAGAATTTCAGATATTGTAAGAAGTTTAAATTAGTCCTAAATTCATATGTTAAGCCATAAAGATACAAAGTATTTTATATAATAAAAGCATCATAACAATAATAAACATTATATATATTACACATTATAACTAACACTAAATAAAGTTAAAAACAAAAAATAATGGAGTATACCTTCATTATGGAATTCACAAACACTAGCTGTTAACCTGGAGTACTGTTCTAGATTTAATGTTTGTTGAACAATGTAACAACAGCATAACAAAGTATAAATAGAAATTCTACAACTTGTTTTAAGATGTGATAAGTGAAACCCCATTAAACAGTTGACAGCATAATTAGCACACCATTCAAGGTAAGTTACTACAAGATATTAATGTTTAGGTGTGGAGCCATGTAAAAGGACATTCCAAACAGTACAGCCAGAAATTGTTTATAAAGGTATAAAGTAATTGATAGTTCCAGAGCCACAAGGTTACTGTATTCATGTTATAAAACAATTGGCATAATGGCACTTTATGGAGTTTTTCATTACTGTCACAGCATACTGTGATAAATATACAATAAGGATTATAATCAACTATGTCAAGATGATAAGGGTTATTACTTTGACATTAAATGCATTAACAATATAGTTAATGAAATGTGACCACCCCTCTCTACTTCCTTTGCACACACAAAGATTTGTAGTTAACTTTAACCTTAAATTTGATTGGCTTATTGAAGATAAGTTAAACATGCATTTAAACATGAAAAAAATAAATTGGGATGTGAATTATTTAAAATTCTTCACAAATAAGTAAATGAATAATCAATGATGCTAAAATGGTTAGGTGTGTATTATTGTTTTGGAATAAAATTTGATAAATGTAGGAAGTTTGACTGCTATGACAGGAAATAGAGGATTATGGAAATTTAAGAGTTGGTCAAAAAGGGCATTTGGGTATATGAAATAAGACTGGCTTAAAGCATAAGAATTAAGAGAAGGAAGTTTTTCAAGTATATTAAGAATTAAAGGTAAGAAAATTATTAGGGTTCTCTTGTTTTATTATCTTCAGAACACAGTACAAATAATTAGGTATTTATTGTATCAGTTCCTTCAGCAAGATCACTTCTTACCTTACTTTTCTTAAGAGAAAAGTACAGTGTCTTGTTTGGCGTGTAATCAAAATGTGTATAAAAATGTTCCAAAGGTCATTTAGCTTTTTATACTAGAAAGAGAGTGCCACTTTGGCTTAAGTGGCTTATCCAACACCATGGCAAGATTCTTTCTTTTCTTCAGTAACACAATTGAGTTCTAGTTTGTATTCAACTTGTAATTCAAGTTCTGACAACTGAAATGCATTTTCTTCTGTTTACTGTAACTACTAACTTTACCTATTTTAGTAACTGGTCCAAGACATTCTGTGGTATCATAATATCCTTAGTAAGACTAGAAATACCTGGGTAATATTATCAGTTAACTTTGTGTATTTATTAATTATGCCCTATCAGTGTAATTGATGTAAATAATAGAAAGAGGAAGGGCCAAGCACTTAAAGGCACATAACTTGTAACAGAGTCCAATACATGATATACTTTGTTATTAATGTTGTTTTTATCTGTGAAACTACTTTTATTATGAAGTTATTAATAACAATTTGTAGTACATGCAATTTGGTAACAATGGGTTTTCCAAATATTGTCTTGTTTTTGACTCTATTCTAGTTCAATTTTGTTTACATAAAAGTAATTGTTTTTGCTTATGATAATCTAAACTGTTCATGATATTGTATTTATCTTTCGCAATTGTCGACTAGAAATTTCAACTACTAGTACTAATTAAATACAAAAAAGACACTACATAACATGTATTTAAATGGCAAAAGTTACTTTTACAAGATGTTTTGTTACATTTAAGATTTAATAATAATAATAGTTAATAAAAGGAGTAGAAAATACACTTGATTTGGGTTTTAAATCAGGATGCTTAGAGTTATACTTCAACTTTAAGTTTTATAAGTTATTAAGAACTAATTAAGAGTTGCACAAAATATAAAATTTATGTTTATTAGCTGGAAGATATAACACAACATGAACAGTGATATAAGAGGCTTGAAAGTTGGAATAAATGTAGACATCCAGAGAACTAATGGTGAGTATAAACCAATAAAGTGAAAATATTTTCACATTTTATCCTAATATTTTAAACTTTAGTGGCTTATTTTTTGTTTTTTTAGTTTCATGAAAAAAATTTAAAAAATTGTTTTGAAGCAGATGTATATCTTTGAAGATATATCTGAAGCCTATATTGACTAGTTTTAGATCCCAAATGTTTTTGAATCACTGCATTTAATAGCATAGAAACATGGTTTATTTCTACATGATTTTACTAAATTTTGACCATTACGAGGTTTTTGAAGTAAACTGCATGCATTTGTTGAAAACTAGAGAAAATAAGAATAATAGTTAGTTACTGTACTGATGGTAAACTTTGGAAAATGGCCAAGTTACACTGACATTAAACTTTTCATTTCTACTAAAAGAAAGTCATTGAGCTTCAAGGTAGTATGTTCATTCCTTTATTTTCTAAGAGAAACAGTTTTAAAAAGTGAAAATAATTTATTAATTAAGTGTATTATAAATATTCAACATAAGGATGTTCCTTGTAGAAAAAGGAGTAACTGCAAGTAAAAATAAGGTTGGCTCACAAAAGGTATCAAGGATAAAATTTAAAAAATCATTATAAATTTAGGTTTAAATTATCTGTTATAATGGGACATTTACAGAGTTGTATAAAGTCAAGGGAAATGGTTACATGGGAAATTGAAAAAATGAAATAAAAATATTGTTTGAATCTGTGAAAATTAGTAAGAATGTCAGGATAGTGGGATGTTTGAGAAATAATGTGTGTGTATGTGTAGGAAATTTTGTATTTGATTATTATGAGATAGCTGGGCTGTTATGTTTTTGTTGAGGGACATACCATTTTTCTACTGTTTCTTCTTTTCTTCCAAACACTTCATTCAAAATTAGCCATGTTATGTTTGTGTGGTGGAGACATATTACATTCACCCACAGATGTTGGTCTGTTTAATTCAATTCTTTTTTCCTGTAGTTTGACTAATGAAGATTTAAGCAATTTATCATCTTGAACAGTTGCCTGAGGGAAATTAATGATCACATTAATTCTGACCTTGTTAAGAAATAAAAAAAAATTGAAGTTCAAAGAAGGATGATACTACTGATACAGATAATATTTTTCCAAGGGTTTTTGAACATTAAGGATTGAACATGATAGCCACTTGCTATTATTTTTGTAAGTCCTTGTATAGTGGGCAGGTACTGTAAGATTAATAGTTTGCTAATATTGTTTCTCTTTTTAAGGGAAATGATAAAAATTATTAGTATCTGTGGGCCTTAGATTAGTGGTGAGAAGAGATCTTGAATATCTAATTAAAGATGTTATGGAAAGTTATTCAATAAAGATAAAAATTTTGCTGGTTTTTGAGGAAAAAATCTTCCATTATTAATCTTTTGGCATTTGTTTCTCAGAACTATTTGCATGGAAGATAATGTGGGTTTGCATTTGGTATTGATGGATTTTCAGAAAACATTTGAAGAAATACCATGTAAAAGACTTGTTAAAGAAAATACCTGTAGGTGTGGAGAACAGGTTGGTTCATTGAATAGAAAAGTGACTGGATGGAAGAAAAGGTTTTCATAAATGTAGTTCAGTCAAATTGAATCAAAGACACAAGTACTGTACATCAGGACTCATAGTTAGGACTTTTTCTTCAATTATATCAATTATATAAAAGAATGATCATTAAATTTTTTAACTTTGTTAATGATATTAAGGTTTGGATGCTGCTGGTTGTAAGTGATTAATGAAAGTATTTGAAACAGTTTTGACATTTCCATAATTAGAAGTTGAGAAATTAATGTAGGTGTTAAAAATTAAATTTCAATTTAAAGATGAGGCTAGTTGTTTGACATAGTTTTAATTCACCTGCTTCGATTCTTGTAAGATAAGGTCAAGGATGTGTGTGTATTACTAATGAAGATTGTAAATGGGTTAAAGCATTTATCTGGCCTGCATTTGAATTGATGAATGTTATTTAGGTTAAGTTATTGCTTGAAAAATTATCCAGAATTAAGTGACTGGATTTTTTCATGTTTTTATTTTTCAATACTTTAGAAATACTACAGGTAAAGTTTGAATTACAAAGCCTAACCATGATCTGAATTGATAAACTAAACAGAACAAATTAAGAGCAAAAACAATAATTCAGGAAAACAAATGGTATTTGTTTACATTAAGTATTAAAGCATGAACTTCCTAAAGTCTGCAATTATTGATAACATTTTTGGATTTTTTAATGTAAATTATGTAATTATACTTAGTTCTAACATTTGTTTTGAAAATTTAGAGTGAAAAGAGTTTATCAGTATTCAATGAAAGGTATGCTGAAAACTATCTACAATTTTAAGAAATTCATCCATTGTATGCCATTTTAACTTAAATATTTCAAGGATATACAATGAAAGAATAGTGATAAAAAATCTTCAGCACAAATTACTTCATTGAAAATATTTATGATAAAGTATTTTCGTTAATGGTGGCACTTTCATGAATTTACAAAGAGAAAAACTCAATACAGAGTATTCATAATGAAGTATTCTATGTATGTATTAAACAAAACTATTCTGTGTTCAGTATTGAATAATTTATTATTAAAAAGTTGTTTCATTGTAATAATAAAGAATGTAATGCTAATGCATTTGGGTATGTTTGACCAATGAATGAGAAATTGTGTAATGTGTTGCAATGTGACACAATTTTATAATAAAACATGTATTACAGAGATAGTTTGCATTAACTTAATATATGTAGTTAGACTGATGTAAATCTTGTACGCTTATTAAGACTTGAAATAGTTTTGGGTCAAAAGCCAAAATTAACTTTAACATTGAGAAATACCCAACTGATGAAAAATTCATTCTTAATATTTATAAGAACATAAGAAAGATATCTATTTCCATTACCAGGTTGATTTTTAACTTCACGATAAGCTCTGATCAGAAGTTAGTAATAATTGTAATAGTTTCCTTTGTAATCTGTCCTCTGAAGGTTAGTAAAAACAGCCTTACAATAAGTAGGCAAAATTTAGTTTAACAAAGTCCTGAGTGGGTGTAAAAAAGAAAGTTCCATATTGCAGACTTGTTCATAATTGCATATATTTTGGCTTTACCAATAGTTGGAGTTTGAAGATAAGTTTAGATTATTTATAATCCTTGTTTGTTTTAGAAATATATATTTTATATATTAAAAGTTTTTACTATCCTTCGACTTGTATATAAACAGTTGCTAATTTTATGGCTTGTGTTGGTTTATAAGATTGAGTGCTAATTTTAGTGATTACCAAAGCGGTTATTTTTGTGATATCCATGTTTACAAGTATGTGAAGTGTGATGAGTGTACATTTTACATCTTACCAAATATTTCAAATAACACTTAGATATCTTAAAAATGACACTCATTAGTGAGATTTTTCCTGTAGCCTTTTCGTTGTGCTAGTTTGTACCAATCCAATCAAAACATTATTTTGGTGATTATAGTTTGGAGTTCATTCATAATTACTACATTTAAGTATTATGAAAATAGTAAATTAAACCAGAGATACATAGACTTTAAGGTAGATGCGAATTTTTTAAATGTCCTGGTACGTGTGTAATTTTATCGTTTAAGCTTTATTCAGTTTGAATGAAATAGATTCTGAACAAACGGAGTCGCTCCTGTGATATGACGCACGCCCGTAGTGAACAAGAGACGGCGTTAATTAATGATGTCTCTTCAACTATAATTTACTTTGCACTAACAAAGAAAAAAGACAGACTGCCAAAAATAACAGAAATAAAGGTTTTAACCAATCAATAAGAGTGCAAAAAAAGTGTTAATGAAATACAAATATATTAATAATAAATTACTAGTCACGTAAACATTACTATAACCAGTTTTCAAATTGACCGTTTTGTTGTTTTTTTAAATTTTAGAATGCAAACTTGTAAAAGGGCAGTGAAAAAGTATAAAACCAATTACCAAAACATTATGAGAAAGTTGCAATGTTAAATATTTATTCATTAATGTTACTTTGAGGTTTCGTTTTTCTGTTGTAATGAAGGCTGATGGATATCGTGATAGATAGTTAGACAAGAAAGCTGTGTTGAAGGCAACAAAGGAAAGTTGGTGTGATGTTTGTCGGCTTTTCGTGGTCGCTACATCCACATCGTGTATATTACAATCGTGTTCACAGTTTATATGCGTTTATTTTTTAGTTACACTTGAATCTTTTATGATAAAATAATGTTTGTAAGCAGATATTCTTTATCTGATAAATTTTAACTCAAGAAGTAATGATTTTTGGTAGCGGTTAAAATTTTGTTTTTGCCCGCACGTTTCTGAAACGCTATTTTAGATATATGTGGGTTTCCCCTCTGTGTGATGAGTCATATGCCCTGAAAGGAAAATTTCACGTGTCACGTATTTCTGTTTTTGTTACTCGCCGTTCATAGTAGCAACGCAATCTGGTTAACGTTGAAGTGAAGTACATAGTATTATATATGCACCATTGTTTACGAGCAGTTAACTGTTGGTTGCTCCTCGTTACGACTTGAATTTACGAGATTGTTATGAACTTTTCCTATTGCATATGTAACCTACACAGAACGTAGGTAGAATGCTGAAAGTAGTAAAAAAAATAAAATTATCTGCGACTCCACCCAGATTTTGAAACCGGCCTAACGAAAGTTTAACCTTATTTAGACAAGAGTGACAGGTTCATGAGAAGTTTATCAAGATCAGTATTTCTTCCAATACTGGCGAAATTAAATCGATTGTAACATGTAGGGGTAACGACAACAGACGTGTACATTTATTTAAAAACAAGTGTAAATGCTCGTTTTTGTTGTACAGTTCTAATGAATGATTAAACTGAAAAAAAAATCGTGTAACTAAAATTTTGAATGCGTCAGAGAATGAATCGATTTATTGTCACTTCATAAAGACAAACTCCTGTGTATAGAAATTTGTGTGTGCGTGCGTGTTAATATATATATTCATAACACTTGTATAGGTTGAATAAGCACAACCATACAAGGGTAAAGTGTAGATGTGTGTTAAATTACTGGCTTGTCTGAAAATGTTCATGTTATGCCTGGAGAGGGGGAAGTTGTGTCCTGGAGAGAGGGGAAGTTGAGTAAAATAGTGCAGGAATTAAAGCGAGACACTGGAAAAGTTCTTAACTGCTTACCGACTTCAGTAAGCTGTACTCGTGACTTCAAAGTTAGATTTTATGTTACTGAATGTACTTTAGAAAGCATCCAAATTTTTGTTTAAATGTGTTAATATTTTGTTCAATGGATACCATTTGAAGAATGAAAATTTCACTGATATTCAGGTTTACAGTTACCCTGACAAATTATTCAGCTGTAACTTTAACCCCCTCCACTAATATGAAATATTACTATTCCAGCTTTGTATAATAGAGTAAAATACTAGAACATACAAAAAACTATGAATTTCTTATGTTATTGTACTTTTAATTGGAGTTGCCTCATGCAACTACTTTTGCATTTGATATGTTATTGTTATGCAACCTTTTAATTATTTGCTGTTAACCTCAGATAAGCATTTTGATAGTTAATGGACTATCTCTAATAATACAGATTTAACATTTCAACTTCAACTTCTGAAACTGTAGAACGTATTGGAATGCTTATACCTTTTTATCCAAAATTGTTTGTTTAGAATTTTCTGTGTGATGGCATATGTAAAATTCTCAACAAGTGAGTTTCTCGACATCACTGAAGTTTGTCTATGTTTAGACATTTTCTCTTAAGATGTGTCAGCTTAGACATGAATATGTGTATGCATTTTTGCCTGTAACTTTTCTATCTAAAGGTGTATGCATATGTTTAGACTTATCAAAAGATGTGTGTGTACATGTTTAGATTGTCTAAAGGTATGTTTAAATTTTTCTATGTATTGTTGAAAATGTAAACTTGTATTTTATTAAAATATGCATGTGTTTAGCCTTTTTACAAAGTTGTGTATGTGTTTCAGTGATGTCGAGAAA
This sequence comes from Carcinoscorpius rotundicauda, assembly GCA_011833715.1. Lineage (NCBI taxonomy): Eukaryota > Metazoa > Arthropoda > Merostomata > Xiphosura > Limulidae > Carcinoscorpius > Carcinoscorpius rotundicauda. The sequence continues at coordinate 48,782,188 of CM022399.1, read as the reverse complement.
TTCACTTGTTGAGAAATTTATATGCAAAAACGGCTCGTTTGGGTTGAGAAAATATTTTAAATAGAAGAGCGAACAACATTTTGACCTTCTTCGGTCATCGTCAGGTTCACAAAGAAAGAGGTAACTGACCGGAAGCTGACCACATGTTTGGAAGGGGTTGTGTAACTGTGTGTCGCAATGTAGAGGGCGGGGTTAGATGTTTGAATATATAATTTTATTTATTTTATTATATTAATATAGGTATAATGGAGTTCCTTTATATTGGTTTATTTTTGGTTTAAGTTGTTGTATAAGTAAGACTTCTTTAATTTTGCATTTGTTTATGTTTGTTTCTTTATTTAGTATTTGAGTGTTTTCTATGGTTATGTTGTGTTTATTTGACTTGCAGTGTTCGAAAACGTGTGAAGGTGACTTTTTATGTTCTTTGAATCTGGTTTCCATTTTTCTACTTGTTTCTCCAATATAGAAGTCGTGGCATTTATCGCATTGTATTTTATAAATAATGTTGGTGTGGTGTTTGCCAGTGTAGGTTTTACACAGTATAGACCTTACCTTAGTTTTGTGCCTGGTTTTCGAACAAATTTGGTATTAACTGGAATGTCATATTTTGTTATCAGTTTTTACTAAATGTTGGTTATTTTTCTGCTGATGTTGAAAATATATGGTATACAGCAGTATATGGTTTCGTGATTTTTTAATTCATGGGATATATTTTACTTTTATTAGTTGATTTTACTTTTTGTCTGGGTGTGTGTGTATAATGTTTTCTACAGTTTGTGGAGAAACTTATTGATGTTGATAAGTGTTGTTTTTATTTTGTTTATATCATTGTTAATTTTATCTGGCGAGCATGGTTTTATGGCTGTGTTTATTTGGTTTCTTAGTAGGTTAAGTTTTTGTTTTGTTTCATGTGCTGAGTCCCAAGGAATGTATAGTCCAGTACGGGTGATTTTTAGATGTATTTGTTTTAAATTATGTATCGGTTCTTGTAATTTTGAGGTTAAGAAATATTTGATTGCTTTCTTCCTATTCACATGTGAGGTTAATATTGGGATGTACAGAGTTAATGTGATTGAAAAAATTAAGTGCGTTCTGTAGATGTGAATCCCGCAACCTTGTGGTCTACATATCTGTACCAGTATAGTTGTGGATGTAATGTTGTGTTAATTGCTTGTGTTTCATGCTCTTCTATGTAAAATATTTTCTCAACCCAAACAAGTCGTTTTTGCATATAAATGTTTATGTGTTTATTTTTCTTTCCAAAGATAATGTCTTTATGTATCAATCCTTGATATGAGTATATAAAGAATGTATTAAGGTGAATTTTGGTATGATGACTCAAAACTCTCTAAAAGCTAATAGTGGAATCTGATTATTGAATAATCATTTACTTTCAATTCATTACTTTTACATAAGACTTGGATAGCTGGAGTAATAAATAGTATTAAATTTCAAATATATTTTTTTTTATTTGACACCAATCAATTAAGCTGAACAACCATGAATTAATCAAAAATAATGATGAAAAACCCTTAAACAGTTGGATTAATCAGAGAAAAAGTTTGATTAGTTGGTTATTTTACCTAACACTAAACTTCTTTGTGTAATATGCTTGTTATTTAATTGCTTTGAAGTAGTAAAGGGTATGATGATCAAAGTAGAGCATTTGTAACAAGTATGTATTTCTCTGATGGAACATCAAGATAGTTTAGTTGTGATGACATGTTTTATATTTTGCTAGTTTTAAGTGCAATGATTATTTTTAGATGAACATGTACATTTAAATTGGTGATTACATCCAGCTTGTTAAAAAAAAAATTGAGTAAACGACACTAGTCTCCATCAGTAAGAATTCATTCATAACTTGTAGGCTTCAGTTAAATATACTCTTAACATGATTTTTGTGTTACACGAGAAAGATTAATTTGCTTTATGAAACAGGAAATGCTGCATTTGAATCAATGGATTGGTAGTTCAGTATATAATGCATGTATTTTATGTTGTTAAAGTTTATTTTAACACTTATTTTTATCCTAAAAATAAACTAAAAGTTGTGTACTATCAAATTATATCTCTTTGTTATTACTTTCTTACTAGTCTTTTCAGCTTAAGTGTAAACAACTAATCAATTTGGAACCCCAGTGGTTTATTGATTATTGAAGTGTAGGTCAAGAGTTATTGTGAAATTTGTTGAACAAACACAAAGTGAATTAGCAATGGAATGACTAAAATGCTTTTTAAGTTTCCTCCTAACTGTTCTATCACATCTATTTATTTTATATGGTTATATTAATTTTTTCATCTTATTTTTCGGATAACCTTTGTAATAGTTTGAGTAATTGATTTATAAGTGGTTAAGTAATTTATGATGTTTTGTATGGATTTTGTTCATGTAGATGTTATGTTTCAGTGCAAATTTTAAACTACTTTTCTAACTGACTTAATAATTTTGCAGGAATAAAATATACTTTTAGAATGTTTACTTTTTTATCATTTCATAGAAAATGAACAGCTGAGGTGTTAGTTGCTCACAAATGTGTATCTAAGTACTCATATGCATAAATCCTATTGAATGAAAATATCTATTTTTATACATACTCCTTATAAGCATGTCTTATAGTTGAATGTCCAATACAAGCAAATTCTCATATTTCAGAAACATAAAATTTCAGTATTATTTTTCATGTTTAATCATTTCAGCGCTTTATTACATGTTTATAGGCCGTATCCATTCTGCTGTTATAAGTGGAATAAATTTAGCTACAAGAAGTGTAACTGTTGAGTGGTTTGAACGTGGAGAGACTAAAGGAAAAGAGGTGAGGTCACATATGTAATTTCATGCATTCATATTCTTAAACATTGTGTCCCAGTATACATTTGAAAGGATGTTTGATCTCAACAGGTTATGGCTGGCTTGTTTTTGAGGTAATGTTAGTGAGAAACATTAGTAAGTCTGCTTTTTATTTGGTTATTTTACTACATTAACATATTATTTTTGAATGATTTTTTATCTACTTGGTTCAACTATACATTACATATCTTTATGAATTACGTCCAAGAAATGGAATAAATCATTCAGTTAAGGTGAATACAAATACAGCTCTTTTCTACATTAAGAAAATGTTATGGTCAGGGCAAGTTGTGTTGATGGTGAAGGTTGGTATACCATTTTATTTTGTAAGTGTTGAGTTCATGTGTGTATGGTAAAGCTTCTTTAAATTTAAGTAGTAGTTATGGTAATTTTCCAGAACTTAAATGAGAATATTCTTTCTCATATTTTCCACCATCTGCTATCCAGTATACAGGCATGTTGTATACTTGGAGCTGTAAGTAAGTAGTGTATTGAAATGTGTACACCTTTGTGTATATTGCTGTATAATGTTTTTCATATAAACTGCAGTAAAAATATTTTTACCTGATCTTTATGCTGATACATATAAACTGTTATGGGGACTATTATTGTATCCTGTTAGATACACCATTGTAACTATTTTTATAACTTGGTTTTCCTTCAGGTTTTTTACCACATAAACAAATTGCATAAACTCGTGTATGAATTAGATGTAAAAAAAATGGCTGAAATAGTATAATGTATCAGATGACATAAATTGTACCTTTTTCTGATTGTAGTTTGTGCATTAAAACGTGTATTTTGACTGTTTTAGTTTCCTTTATTTTTTTTCTCTCTGTTGATATGTTTCTATTTATTTCAAACCTTATTCTGGCTGTGTTTAAGTTTTTTATAGTATATATTAAGCTGTATGATGAATAATGGATTAAATATATTAACTGAAAAATATGAATTCAAGTTGTTTTTTTTTAATATTATAAATCTGAATACATGTGAATGCTGAATAGGTTAAAGTTTAGATCTTATGCTCCTACATACGGTACTACCAAAGTCTCCTGTATCTTTATATATGTACAGTATGGTACAATCACTGTTACTAAATAATGCTAGTGGCATCATTGATTTAATTTTATACAAACCAAGGTTCAGAAGACCCAGTTATATGATCTGAAACACACATTTCAGTCATGTGTGAAAAGAAACATGTTATTCAATAACAATTTGAAGAGATCCATTTTGATAGTAGAACATGCTAGAGGTCCAACAGACAATGTGCATTTTCATGGTCTAGAAGAGGGCAGCAAGTTCATTAGAAGCTGGTCATACACAAGTTATGTCAGAGTTACTTCAAGTCATACAAGATGTCAGAAGCATGTGGAGTGGCTTTCAGACCACCAATACATAATAGACCATTGCAGTCCCCCATCAAATTTTTATTATTAGTAATGTTAATATTTTAAAACTTAAAATAGCTCATTTTTCATAGAGAAATTCACATAATATTTCCACATATTTTTAAGTAGTAAATGAGTGTTGTTCATATTATTATGGAAATGCTTTTTATGACGCTAAATTTCAAAGTTTTAAGTTATAAGTAATTTTTATTCTTTGATATAAAATGTATATTTTTAAGGCTTGTTCTCTCTGTTAGAATATTAAGCAGTTTTAACATTACATTCTAGAACCAAAAGCATAAAATTTTAAAGTGCAGGAGAACATAAAAAAAGCATGTGTTGGTTTGTCATAGGATAACACTTCAGTTGAGGGCATAATGAAAGGGTAAACTCATGCTGTTCCAGTGAAGAAAACCAAGTAGGGAGTGTGCAATTGAGATTTTTATCAGCTAAATCTTTTTTCAATCAAAAACCTTGATTTCATGTCTGAACATTGTTAAAAATGTCGCTTGAACTTGATAATGAATTAGAAATGATAAGAGTTTGAAATTATACATTTGTAAACACCAATCAAAACATTGACTGTTGACTCAACTAACATTAAGCTAAATGTTTCACAACCTCAAATAAGTCTTGAATATCTTTCAGATTTTAATTGTATCTTACACTTTTGGCAGTTTCCTAAAATATTCATTACTACTTTCTGCTCTTTATTATGAGTAAGAATAGATTATGTCTAAAATGTATTAGTATTGCTGAAATTGAACTAAGTAACTTTTCTAAAGGGCTGAAGGCTTCTTTCCAATTGGAAGACTATCAGTGATGTCGAGAAACCCACTTGTTGAGAAAAAAAAATTGGAAGACTAGTTTAGTCATTATAAGTATACATTTGATATGCAGGTAGATATGTTTCACTAATCTTGTGTATGTTAAGGTATTTGCAATTTCTCAACAGTGAATTATTCTACAGCACCACATATACATTTCAGTACATTTGGTCGAACAAAAAAGATGTTAATTGGTGTGTGATGTCAAAAACAGAACAGCTAGGAGGTCTTTTGCATACTTTATTACAAAAACTTTGAGAACTTTGAGTTGAAAACTGGGCTCTATTAGTTAACACAGCTAAGTTATGGCCTATCTAGAATAGGCTAAGAATTATTTTAACAAGTTTCAGGCAACATTGTAAACAACAATACATAGAAATGTTACAACCAGAATTGTACACCATCTAATTTTTGTTCCCTTGGCTTGTGCATCACAGATCTGTGAATCTCAAGCCAATTTATTCATCTACAGGTAAACCTGGTAATAAACATCAGTGAAGCAGAAGCTCTATGGTCAGTTAAAATGTTGCAATCAAGGAATGTTAGTTTGCTTCATCTGATGACGCTTGTCAGCTTTTCTCTGGGGTGTTCTAATGTCATATCAACAACTTATGGTGTAAGGTCAACTAAGGTTTTATTATCTTAGATGGTCTAAAGCCATAAAGGCATTGGAAATGCCCTAATGAAAAGTAACTCAGGATACATGATTGTGTATGATGAAACCTCCACTGGTCAAGATGTGAGACAGCTGGATGTGCTGATTAGATATGGTCCGGTGACAAATCCAGATTGCCAGGAGATATTTAATGACTTTCCATTACTATCATGTCAAAAGAAACTAATATTTGAAACATCTACATATTATCTGAAGGATGTTAGTACATTCCTATGAAGCTTGTTGCAAGTGTATAAGAAGATAATCCAAATGTCAACAAAACCATTGGAATGAGATCAACAATGCTCTGAAAGAAGATAGGTATGAAAATTTTCTCTCATCAATATCCTGAAATCTTCATGTTATGCACTATGCATTCATATTTATTTCAGAACATGATGTAAAGGCCATGCCTGCAGTTTTCATAGATTTTTTTGTTTCTTTATCATAATTCTGCCAACACTTCTGTGTCCATGAATTTGTTTGTTGTAAACATCAATGTACAACTTCTCTCGAGGTTTGAGATGATCACACTCTTTTTATCATTTAGTGGACTGGAACTTGTACTAAGTGAGAGTTTTTAATGTGGAATTCATAATTAAACATTATTACATAAAATCACATGACTAGCCACCTGGTACTTGTTTGAAGGTGCATTAACATTAGTTAAGAAGAACATTTGTATCTTATCTCCATTGTTTTTGGTTGTGTATAGAAAAACCAATTTAACTGACATTTTATTTATGTGCCAAAAAGTTTTCATTGTCAAACAATGACTAGGTATATTAACTTCATCATGCATAGGTGTGTAAATTCCATGCACCTGTTATATGGTTTATTTTACTGCATTATGGAAAAGAAATTAATGGATGTAGTGGTTTTAAATATGAAATGAGCTTTTAACAGATTAAGTTCCTGTAAGTGTCTCATTTTTGTGATAGTGAAATTAACTCTTGTCTTTGAAAATTTTCCATTGGGATATGTTCTTTAATAAATGCTTATATTTGTTGTAGATGCAAGTGGGTAACTAATGAAATTTGGTAATTGATTGATTAACTGGTTATTCTCACATGAGACCTGGATTGTTGTAATAAAATATTTTAACATCTGCCACACAAGTCATGCCATTGTCTTGATGTGCATCCAAAATTCAAATCATTGCAGAAATGTTTGAGTTATTTTGCTTAGATGAAAATAAATGTATTTGATACTATTTATGGGTTGTAGGTCACTAGACCAGACCCTTGAACTGGCCTGAGACCATGAGAGTCAACATGAAGAAGCTAACTTGCAAATGTAAAATAAGACAATGTTGTGGTGAAACTGATTTGAAATGTTTTAGATATGGTTGTGAATTATTGGTTTAACTATAATGATTAAGCTAAACCATAGGTCCACATTTTATGGAAGAAGTTATCAGAAGATATCCCAATTAATTTGGCCTACCAGCTTAACTGGAGGTTCATAAATTGATTACTGCAGTGACAGTAAAGTATAAAACAATGAGCACAGTAGTATAGTTATCTTTACAAAAGATGATTGGAATAATATACAAGAAAGAGTTAGTTTAACTGTTTTGTGAAACTTAAGGCTCAGGTACATTCATAATGCATGACAAGATGTTTTCCCTTGTTATTATCAAATTAAAAATGCCATTTCTGCAATTCAGAGTTAAGTATAAGAAGGTTGATATAATGTCCAGTATGGTTCCACCATGGTATAATCCATACAGATTTTATCATGTCCTATTTTCATTAATATTTCATTCCATTTTTAAAAGTTGATTGTTTCATCAAGATCTATCAAAATAACCTTAAATTGCCAGTTCCTGGAATGATCCCTCTTGATCATTCTGGGCTCACACAGCCTGACTCACCACTGTCTTCTTGAGACACCTCAACATTAACGTTTCTCCTTGGCCCTCCAGACCACCAGATTTTAAACCCTATCAAACATATTTGGGATGAGTTGGACTGACGTTTGTGATGGTGACAACCTCAACCACAGACTCTACCTCAGCTTGCAGCAGCTTTTCAGGCTGAGTGGACAGCCATTCCACAGGATGTGATTTGTCATCTCATTGCTTCCATGGGCAGTTATTGATGCTCCTGGGGGTTATACTCTTTATTGACGTTGCGTGCCGTTAAACATCAACTAGTGAGTGTGGATTTCGCCTTTGCAGACTTTGGATGTTCAGCAGTGAATGTGCAAAGTTTCACACATGTCATACAGAATTACCTGGAATAAACTTGTTAACAATGTGTCTCAAATTTTGCCTTTTGCATTTCTTTTTTTGAAGAGTATATATAATGTATAATAACTGAAGTGTGATTGTATGTTACAAAAACTAGTCCACTAAAACACAGCAAAGAAAGGTTGCTTTAAAAAGAATAAAGGTAAATTTTATACTCTTGGATATTGTAATGAGTGCACATATGCCAAATCATTGAAACTTCTGTATTGTTAACCAAGTATGGCTGAAAAGAAAATATAATACAAATAGTTAAATATATATATAAATGTATAATTTTGAGAGACATAAGCTAATTAAACACTTGTATTGGTGTATTGATTTGACCAAATACACAACCTCCAAAAAATTAGGAACTATAAATTATGCTTTTATTGTTCTAGAATGAATAAAATTGTAATGTAATGAAAGGTTTGAATATTTGAATACATAATAACCAACTTCATATTGTTTCAAGAAAAGTATTTATTTTTTAATGTAGCAATGTCATAATTGAGATTAAGTATAGTATAACAAACAGGCATTAAAAATTGTCAGTAGTTTTGTTGACAGAAGTGTAAAAGTTAACACATTTTTCTCTTCTAACAGTATATTACCAAGCTAAACTTTTATTTTGTTGTAATCTCTACATGAGAGGCAATTGAGCTGGAACCCATGTTGGTTTATGGGTTGAAATGAGCAGAAAGTTTTTATATGTTAAGGTCACTAGCCTGTAGTTTCTCATAGGTTTAATTAAGTGTTTATATGTACAAAACTATTTACTTTCCTCCTGCAAGTGCAATGTTATGATGTGAAAAAAAATATGAAAATTCATGAATTAAAAATCAGTTTTTAATTTTTCATAATAAATTAAACTTTATTGTTGAAGAAATCTTAATTCTGATGTTCTTGTTTTAATGTGTGTTAAAAAATCTGGTTATATACTTTTGTTTATTCAGTGGTGAAGGTTGCATTCATACAAGCACAATAAATTTAACTGTTGAACAAATGCTTTTGATCTTTTAGTTTTTTAGTAGAAGACAATTTTTTAATGTTTTTTTAAGCCATATGGTTTATTTTATAGATAGAGTTTGATGCTGTGTTCTCCCTTAATCCAGGGATTTTTGAAGTTTCTCACAATATTAATCGAAAGGTAGGGGAAAATCCTTTAAAAATACAATTTAATCAAGAGTTCTTAAAAACTAAAGTGACTACTCAAAAATATTTTAATTAGACATTTAAAAATATGGTGAATTAATAAGTTGGAAATGAAAGACAGGACTTTATACACTTTAACCAAATCAAAGCAGAATCATTAAGATAACTTGTAAGACAATTCTAGCTATTTTATCAACTCCTCTGAACCATGTGTTTGTGATGAGAACTGTAATGAGGGCTGACCAATCATTGGACAATAAAGTTTTAAATATAGAAGTAACTTTTCCAGCATTTTTACTCCTTGGGAAAGCTTATGATGGAAGGTGGGTGGGTGGGTGTCTGCTAATCTGTTATTAATTTCACTGATGTACATGATTTTTACTTCAGCTTGATGTAGTTATAACCTAAAAAAAGCCTCTAGAATGACATAGCTACCGTTTGTTACTTAACATAAGTATATGCTTGAAGTTTTACTTTTTCAAGTAAGTAATAAGCACAGATAATTGGCTAAAGAAAAGCAAGCTTACATTATTTTTTCAGTCATATTGCCAGTATCAACTTTTTGAATTACTATTTGATAGTGATGTTTTGTTTGAATCTGAACAAAAAATGGAGCTTATGGCATTATTCCTTGAATGTTTCAGTTAAAAAATTGTTTTTAGGCATATTTGTTGCTTAGAGATTACTGGGCAGTATTCCACACAACCCTTATTTATTTTACATTAAAATTTAGTCTTTGTCAGTGTAAAAGCCAAGAAGAAATGCTAAATGATTGAAATTTTAACAAATATCAAATTTTCCAATTTTTCTAAAACAAACTGTACATTCTACAGCATAAGTTTTGATATTTTTAACAACAATATCATTCATTATAAATTTTTTGAAGCAAGAAGTGTTAAGGAAACACGTATGATACATATGTATATATATAATTACTGAAGTATACATATGCTTTGTATATTGTTAACTAGCTGTACAATCTGCAGTTTCCATTCCTTCATCATATGGCAGTATGAGGGATGAAGAAATGTTTTGTAATTTGAAGTTTATAGCAAATAAAACTAACCAATTCCATTGATTAAATGTAAGTATGTATTTGTACGATTCAAAAAAATAAAGTTTATTAAGTGATGTTGCTTCTCAGTTTTTATAGAAGGTTTGTGTTAATTCAACACATTTAATGAGAATATTAAATCATTTTCATGTGTTAACAGTGCAAAGCAACTGTATTCATATAATCTAAAAATATTGTCACAAATACTGAAGAATTCTTTGAAAAACATTGATTAAACACTGAATAAGAAAATAAATAAATGAAATATTCACAATTGTTTGTTTATTTGAAACTTTTTTTTATAGAAGTTGTGATAACACGATATTACCTGCAGTTAATAGTGATATGCAGATTTTGTGGCTTTTGTGCTAAAAATAAGACCTTAATACTGTTTAATTTCAAAAACTAATAGTTAGTGGCAGTTTTGCAGTTTTCTGTTTCAAATAAAAAATGAAGTGGCAATAGTAGACTTTTAAAAAATATTTAACATAAAAGAAGACAACAAGATTATTTTAAATATATTACCCTTTTATTGATATAAAGTAGAATATTTTAAAGTTATTAATTTCTAATTTAGATGACTTTTCCTTTTAGTACTAGCATTAAGCTGTAATTTGATATATTTTCTCCTGAATAGCAGTTATTCTATTTTTCTAATACTTTCTGTATAAAAAGTTCTTGAATGTTGGGCACATTTTTATAGAATAATAAGTAACACTGGAAACTTTTTAAACTAAATGTGTAAAAGCTGGTCCATTGGATCTACTCACATTAGAAAAGTAATCCTGACTATAATTCCCAATTCATGAAGTATATCTTCATAATATGTGGAAATCTTTTAATCAACAAGTCTATTGTAATACAAACAAATCAAGTGTTGCTAAAATTTTTATACTAAAAATATCTTTGTAAAGTGCTGAAGTAAATTAGACTTGAACTGTAGTAAGTTTTAGTAGGTGATGTGAAGAGTAAAACCACTTTTGTCTGTATAATTTGCCAGTTGCATTTGAAGTTTTGCTCCATCTCTCTATATTGTATTTGTTATTTTCTTTACTCTGTTATGAACTGAACTGTTGCAAAATCCACAGTGTTAGGTAACACAAAAAGTTAATTGTGACAAAGTTTGGAATAGCATATTGAATGGCACTGTATGAAGTACAGACATTTGCACTTTGACCTCTAATCATGCATATAGGGTTTAATTTTTACAATGGTTAGCATGCTGGTCTTAGTGCTGTATTATGTTTAACATTATATAAAGCTAATTACTAACCTCTCATATAGTGTTTGTAACAAAAATTGTAAAAATAATTGTTATTTTTGAAATTAGTCTAATGAAATGTTACTTCTGACTTCAACAGTGGGACTTGTGTAAGTTAACTTTACACTTGTTGGAAATTTCATTTTAGAATAAATAACAATTAAGTGACCATCAGTTAGTTAGCAAGAGAAAAATGCTAACAAATTGTCAGGCTCTGATATGTCCTAATGGCTATGCTTTTGAGTCATTTTCTCACCCTTTCAGCAATGGGAGTGTTATGTGTAACAGTCAGTTTCACTATTCATTAGTAAAGAAAGAGCCCAAGAGTGTGATTGGAGGAGTTGACAAGATTCCTTCCCTGTAACATAGGCCTCAATGAATATTTTCATACCTAGGAGTGAGGTCTGATATAGAAAAGCTGTGGAATATATTTTGAATTAGTTTTGTGGTTATGGTAAAAGACAAAGTTTTACACTGACAAGCAAAATGCTCATTATTAAACTTTATTATATAACATTTTAAAGTTAAACTTCAATATGTGCAATTATTAAAATAGATTAAAAAACTTAGGTGAATTCTTCCAAAGAATGAAAGAAAAACTGAAAATAATCAAGCAGGTTGTTTCAGAATAGGTTTAACCCTTTTTATAAATTTAATAAAATTCTGTAGGGACAAAAAGTAGCTTATTAGCCCATCAAAGACAATCCCTTTTAGTTTCCAACTGTAATAACCCCTCACTACTTGTGTGTTTATCCAGTAGTATTTCTAACTCAGTTAAATTGTCTACCTCCACTATCTTTGAAGGCAACTCATTCCAAAAGCCAACCATCATATTTGAAAAGTAATACTGTCAAAACTGCAGCTGAGTGACTCATGCTACCAAAATTTTAATTTGTGATCCCTTTTATTATTTTTACTGCTTGACAAAAAACTGTTTGGTTGTATATTATCAATAACTTTAATAGCCTTAAACATCTCATTGACATCCTCTTTGACCCTTCCTCTCTCCAGAGAGAGCAAGTTTATGGATTTTAGTCTCCTCTCATAAGACAATCCCACTATTCCAGGTATTCTTGTGGCTCTTCTCTGAATCTTATTCAACAATTCAATCTCCTCAAGAAAGGGAGCCCAAAACTGCATACAGTATTCTAAATGAGGCTTCACACCTTACAAATGATCTATATATATGGTGAGACAATAATATCCCTTGTTTTGTATTCAATATTTCTATAGATGCTACCCATAATCCTATTAGCCATATTGCTAACTACATTACACTGTTTAAATAACTTAGGTTATTTTTTTTTATTAAAACATCAAAATTTTTTTTCAACCACAGGTACCTAATGTATTCTCATCTGAATTGTGAAAAACTACATGTACCACCTAACATTTTGGACAGTTTAATATCTACTTGCATATTGGCACAGTAGATTGAATGATCTAAATCTCTGTATCAGTCTGCAGCATCTTTGATACAGTAAGTCACCCCAAAAACCTTAATGCCATCTGCAAACTTCAAAATTTTGATAGTCATTCCATATTCAGTTTCATTAATATAAATCACAAACACCAGAGGGCCCTAGCACAGATTCCTGAGGCAACCACTTGTGAATGTGATCAAATCATATTCTAATTCCATTTATTACTGCTTTCTGCTCTCCAATTCATTTTCTTTCAAATTTAATAACATTTCCCCCAGATCCACAGAATTTTTATTACAAGTTTTTGTGAGGCACCTCATTAAATGCTTTTAGAAAAACCAAGGTAAACGAAATCCAAAGTATTTCTTTCATCAACTCTTGCAGTAACATCCTCAAAGAATGTCAAAAGATTTATCAAACAAAACTTTCCCTTAGCAAAACCATTCTGGCTCTTTGACACTTTATCAAACTGCATTAAGTGAATCTGCAATATATCTTTCATTACACTCTCCAAAACTTTTCCCAATACTGATGTAAGACTAACAGGTTAATAATTCTCTGGACAATATTTATCACCTCCTTTAAATATTGGACTAACATAAGTCATCTTCCAATCTTCAAATACTCTTCCACTACTTAATGAGCTATAAAAAGTTAGCTAACAACTCATAAATAGAATCTTTAACTTAATTTAAAACTTTAGGATAAACATTGTCTGGTCCAGAATATTTATCAATTTTTAGGTTTCCCAACCTTTCTCTTAAAATTTAAAACTTAATATATTTTTACATCAGTATTTTCTCTTTTCATTATCTGCTGTGGTTGAGGCACAATACATGTATCATTCTTCATAAAAGCTGAACAGAACATGTAATTTAATAAGTTACCATCTCATAATCTTTCAAGATCAGCTTCTCTATCATTTTTAAGAGGCCCAATCCCTGTTTTGACATTTTGCTTACTTATGTATCTAAAGAATTTATTGTTTGATTTAACTCTCAATCCACCCTCTTTCATATATGCACTCTTCATTATAACACTAACTTGATAAGCAAAGGCCTTTCGGTGTGTCTAATTGTACTTTATTGTTTGTACTGGGAAATGGGGTCTTTATTTATTTTACTTTCACACCAATACTTGCATGCTAACAATCACATAACAACTACTTGATAGTATTACCTGAACTAATTGCTTTTGGTCCCATCTAAGTCTAAACATGTGCACTGATTAGTTGAATTGAGAGAAATAAGAAAAGCAAAATGATGCAAAATTAATAATGTAATTAATAATTTGTGAAAAATGTGAGGTGTTCAATCTATCATTAAAATCCTAGAAACAAAATTTGGTTTTAGACTTGAATGTGAAAATAGTTTTGGACTTTCAAGAGTTCAAAAATGTCCTAGATTTGAGTCATATTTAGCACATCCCTATGTATGAATAATATTGGAGAAAAAAACTGGTATCTGGGATATGTGAAGGCATGTTGTAACCTTTTTCAATTTATGGACAGTTGGTACAGATAGTCCTTGAGTAGCAATATACAAAATTTACAAGTAAAATTAATTATTGGGCTCATTAATTGATTACATGAAACTAATCAGTAACTTTCATGAGATTAATCTTCCTATTTTTAACTTGTTTGTAATTTTTTATAAAGAAATTTCTGAACTATTTGTTTAACCTGATACATCTTTAGGGACAACAGTTTAGAATTAACTTCTTTAATTCTGAGCTTATGTACTTGAAAATGTCATACACAATTTATGCTGATTTCCTAATTTTTGTAATGGTTAAGAGGCTGGTAAAATTTACAAACCTCAGATTAGAGAAATTAACAATATAAAGTTTAACTGGAAATAAACATTTGAAATGTATTCAGGAGGTCTCAGAGATTACACAAATAAAATTTGAGAATTTTAGGACAAATAGTGGTTTTTAATCATAACATGAAAATCACTTTGCACTCAGCCTTGTAATAAAACAGACTTGATATTTTCACAAACAAATATCTAGCTGATAATTTGTGTACAATAGACTTGCAATCTTCACTAAAACTACTAAATTTTGTAAAGATACATTTATCGCATCAAAAGATATAGTATAAATACTAAACCCGTCCATATTATATCAAGTCCATCCTGAAAGAGTTAATAAATGTAGTAATATTTCTTCTCTTTCTGTGTGTTTAATTTAAGTGGACTTTAACAAAAAAAAAACATTTGAAGTATGTTTAGTTTGAAACATAGTTCTTGGTTTGTGATTAAAAACAGTTGGATGGTAAAATGTTAATATACGTGTTGAATGTATTTTAAAAAATGGTACCTGTTTTTTAAAATGTCTTTAAAGAAGAAAAGTAAAAAGAATATTGAAATAAAAATATAATATTCAATGTTCGTAGCTTCCAGCCCGACCTTCTCATGCTGTGCAACCTAAAGGTGAGAAAGAAAATGTTATCCATGTAGTGTTTACAAAAATTATTTTTGAATTAATTTGTATGTGATATTTATAACTTGGAACTTGGAAACTTGGTAGTTATTTAGTTTTTTGTGATCATGTTTACACACAAATTGCTTACTGTATGCATACAAAGAGAAATGTTTTTATACACATGGAAAAATATAAGTGTAAATTGGTTGTTTTCTTAGAATCATTGCTTTTAA
This sequence comes from Carcinoscorpius rotundicauda, assembly GCA_011833715.1. Classification (NCBI taxonomy): domain Eukaryota; kingdom Metazoa; phylum Arthropoda; class Merostomata; order Xiphosura; family Limulidae; genus Carcinoscorpius; species Carcinoscorpius rotundicauda. Next base: position 48,766,674 of record CM022399.1, on the reverse strand, counting down.
CTTGCACCAAGAAGTGATCAGAACCTAAGTAAGTGATACCTAATTAACTAACAGTTTGTACATTTGTTTAAAATTCTTGTAATTATTGTCTTAAGAAAAAAGGTTTTCATTTATATTTTTGAAATGTTAATAAATAATAATGTTTGATATATGACAATGAAAATCTACATCCAGAATGACTGAAGTCAAATTTTTTGGTCAACTCTTACAATCCTTCATATATGGTTTGTTGTAGCAGACAACTTTAGGCGTATATAATTGACTCCTATTTGTTGTTTGTTCATGTACTTAGGGTCTGTTAGAACTCGCCAAAGCTATGCCCAGACACAGCTACAGAATGGACACTCTGAGAATAATTTTCAGTCACCAGCTCCTCCTAATCCTGTTAACAATACAGTAAAGGCTCCTCCACCTGCATCCACACCTGGACCACTTCAACCAATACAAAAGGCTAACACAGGTATCACTAATACATCATATATTATACACTACAATTATTGTTAAAGGTTTACATACCCCAATAAAACTTTCTAGTTTCTAGAACCTTTTTAAAAACAAATGATTGTTGGCAAAATTATTAATTTTGTAGCAAATGTTTTGTTTTTTGGATGATGTAAAAAGTTACAAGAAAGGGGTTTCCAGAATTATTTGTTTCAGTGATGTTTTGGAAACTTAAACTATTAATTCTGATATATTAATATCATATGATGCTATGATAGTAGTGCAGAACTTAATTGTAAGAAAGTATAGAAATCTATGGTTTGTAAGTGAACATTCTTTGAGAGTATAAAATGCTAGACACAGAGTGATTTCTTCATTTCCACTAAGTTAATATGGGAAAAGGTAAAGTTATCTGAAAATCTTAGGCAGAAAATTATTGACATAAATCAATAGAAGGATACAAGAAGGTTTCTAACTATTTGAGAATTCAAATTTCAGCAGTTTCACTTGGAAAGAATTAGAAGACTCGTAGGACTGTCACAATACTCTCTTGATCTGAAAGAAAGTTCTGGCACAAAAAAGTAGAATAATTATGAAAGCTAAGAACAGCCTGAGATTAGCTACCAAAGATATTTAAAAAGAATTGATTTAAAGTGCAACTGAGGTTTCCAATTTAACCATAGGTTGAGCACTGCATATTGAAAGTCTCAATGGTTGCAGACCAAATCTCTCAGAAAAATCTATAGGGACTACAACTTAAAGTTTGCAAAAGGTATTCGAATGATGAATATGAGTTCTGATCAAAAGTTTTGTCGAACTGTTTAATCATGCTGATAGCTGTTAGATTTATTCAGTTTAGTGACACAAAAAGAACATAACACCTGCCCTGAAGTATGGAGGGGGTATTATCATTTTGTGTGGCTGTTTTTCCTCTGATGGCAATGGCATAGAAGATGTAGTTTCTATACATGGTAAAGTGGATCAGTGTACCAAAAATGTTAACCCATTATCCAAAGTTTTCCACTCTAAAACTTAGTTTAAGCAAGAACAACAGTTTCACCATAACAGTCATAAACGTATGTCAAAATCTACTTCAGAATAGTTAAAGAAAAACTTTCTAGGTTGGCCTGGTAAAAAACACAACATCAATTTTATTTAGAACCTATGATATGAGTTTAAACAGGCTGCAGAAATGGAATGTACTAGAACAATTTTACGTTGTAAAAGGTCAAAAATCATTGAATCATGCCTAAAGCTCATTAATAAATATAATCATTTAAAGGATATTGTTAGAGATGACTTAACAAGCAATTTATTTCATTTTTTTTTGTCAGAATATAAATTAATTTCTGTAAATTCAGAGTTTTAATTGGCATTTTTAGAATTTTGATAAAGTAACTGATGAAATTTTTTTTAACTTTTTTCCTCATGCTCAAAACAACTTTTCATAAAAGGTGAATTTTTTTTCTGATAATTGTTTTTAAGAAAAGTTTAGAAATTAGAAACTGCAATTGAGGTATATGAAAACTGTATATCAGTTTATTTACATCTTTCTTCTCTAAAGAAACATAGATGTTATTCATTATGCCACTCCTTAAAGTCTATGAAATAAATTTATCAGTATTTAAAGTAGAATTAATTATTGATTATAGATGCAGTTGAAAATTTGGTAATCTGTTTGTTAGAAAATTTGGTTGTTGTACCAAAATTTTATGTAAAATGTTATAGAATATTTTTGTTATTTATGTTATTTTTATGTTATTTTTCTTAACATTTTGATTATGTTGCACAACAAGAAATATTGCTTGGATTTAATTAAACCATTCTTTAGCATTAAATTTGTGAACAGTGTTTATCTCTATGGAAGCAGGGATCATATTCTCATCATCAGCCATAGGAAAACTTGAATGAGCAAAAAAGTCAAGATTTGTATTAATGTGTGTGTATTCACATCTTTACTGCACAGTTTTGTAAACAATTGTAATATTGTTATTGTGATTAAAATGCATTTTTTGCTTTCATAATATTAAGTTTATTCAAAACTTTGTTCTTTCTTTCTGAAGATAATTTAACCAATAGAATCTCAAAATAAAGGAAATATTCACCCACTTATAATTACATTTAACAGTCAGCTATGTGCATGTTTGTTTACAAAATAGTAAAGAACCTAATCTAAAGATGGAAACAAAATAACTGATAAAAACTAACCATTAGTTAATATTGTATTTTTCATTAAAAAGTACTAAAAATAAATTAGAAATTGTTTAAAAATAAGCACAAATTTTAAGGGAAATAAATATATAGAAATATACTGTTACCAAGTTGATTTTATTTGTAAATTGATAAGTTGAGAAAAAGGTGATAATCATATCTTGCTTTATTTACATAATGTTTGTTCCACTATGACTGTCCTACTTTACTCCGGGTTGATTTAAACTATTTATCAACAACAATCTGACCCAGCATGGCTGAGTGTGTTACGGCGCTCAACTCATAATCTGGTGGTCGCAGGTTCGAATCCCAGTCCCACCAAACATGCTTGCCTTTTCAGCTGTGTGGATGTTATAATGTGGCAGTCAGTCCCACTATTTGTTGGTAAAAGAGTAGCCCAAGAGTTGGGAGTTGGTGGTGATGACTAGCCGTCTTCTCTCTAGTCTTGCACTGCTTAATTAGGGATGGCTAGTGCAGGTAGCCCTTGAGTAGCTCTGTATGAAATTCAAAACAAACAACAACCTAAAAGCTTTTGATATTAAAGAAGTCTTTATTTGCTAAATAAAACAAAGTAAAAGAGTATATCCCTTTTTCTTTCATGTCTACTATCCAATGTATACAAACATAAAACTTTGTTCATTTATTATTTTTTGATAAGATTTTATTTGTTCTGTGGTTGCTCATTCTCTTTCTAACTCTTGTCTACCAAATAATTCTATTAATGTTTCTGTTAACATGAGTTTAATGCAAAAGATCATTTAAATAATAGTTAATGAATGTTGCTGAAACCTAAATTTCTAAACAAGTGTCCAAGAACTATGAGTTTTGTATTATGATATCCCTCTTCTCACCAGACTGTGAATATATTCATTGTTTACAGTCGTATAAAAATAAAAAATATTGTTTTGGCTGTGATAAGGATATGGATCCAGAGCTGATTTTGAAGTGACCACAGTATTTCTTCTTTCTTCATTGTTTTGTAATTTTATTTGATTATGAAAGTTAGAAAGTAACTGATGTTATTGCAGAGTTTGAACAAATAATTTTCTAAAATAGCGATGGTTAATGTATGGGTATTTATGGTAATCATTATCATTTATATAACTATTTATTACTACTAGGTTATTAACTTTGTCTTCCTTATGGTACAAAAGTATGTTCAATAATTTCATTGATTTTATCTTTTTAGTTAAATGATTTTATAAACTGAAACAACCCTTATTATCTTTAATAAATGATTGAGCTAAAATAATAAGTTGTTAGCATGTTCCTCACATAGTTTGTTGCACTAATGAAATATTTGGCTTTAATTGCAAAAAATATATAGTATAAATAACAAAAAATGATTTATGTACTATACATTATGTATCAGTATAACTTGTTACAAAAATAGTTTTTTTTTTAGGATATATTGCTCTCAAATTTTCCATTGCAGTTTAGAATCAGAAGTTTGCTATATCTGAAAAGATATTTTTACACATCTGATTTGAAAAAGACAAATTAAGAGGAATGTGGAGGAAAATACACCTGTAGTTAACAATGTTTTAATAATTTCAGGTCTATTGGTTTCCAATACTTCACCAGGTTTTAGCGTTTGAACTATAATTTCTAAAATGTTACATAACTGATCTTCCAGAATATGCATGTTTTAGAGTAGTGACAATTACCTTAATAAACATTGAATGGCAAGAAGTTATTTGTACAGATTTACTAGACTTTTTTTTACAATGTCAGTATATATGTAAATTGTTTTTTCTTCAGAAGTAATACGTTAATGTATTTTCGTTAGTCTGACACATAACACCTCCAGGATCAGCTTCTGACAGCATCCAGTCTGTTATAAACGTTAGCTCTTTAAATGTAAGACTATTATCCATTTATAACTGACTAAAATGAAACTGAAAAATAAATGAAATTTTCTTAACTGATCTCTGAGATTGTAATTTCAAATAATAACATAGTTTTTTTGGTTATTAAATTGTTTTCTGGCACTTCAGTTTTAAATTATTATAATAAATATATGACAATAATATTATGGCCACAGTTTTTATTATTGTTGGTCAGTGTCCTAAAATGTAGAAAATTCCTCAAATTTCCAAAATTTTGTCACTCAAATTCTGATGGATAATTTTGATGTACTCAAGCTAGCACAAATAACTTTCATCACAGTACTATCAAGCAGATGCTTTGGTTTTTGAAAAGATAAACTATTTATATAGCAAGTTATGTCTGCTCAGTGTTATGAACATAATTTTTGTGCATCAGTTTTTTTTTATGTGCTTAGATACAAAATGTTTATTTTATAACTAGTATTTTAATATTCAGTTTCAAAATGGGATATTACAAGTCACCATTTTTCTTTCTAATAATTTTTAATTTTAAATCATATTTATATGTTGAAAAGCTAAAAATATACATCTAGCTCTTTTACCTATGTTCCAGGTCAGATTGCACAACTTCATAATACAGGCACAAAGGCTGCTACAAAATCGGGATGGCAAGACAAGAAACCAAGTTCATTGGCTGGTCCTCTGAAGAAAGGAGAAAATCTGTGTAATGAAGATCCCTCTGGTAAAGTTGTTTCATATAATTTTATAAATACAGTTTGAAACAGTTCAAAGAAACAGAAACAATAGTTTTACATTCTCAGTTTGATCCTTTTTTAGACTTTATGATGCTGAATTTTTTTCCAGTGATGAAACTGTAGATTGGTAAGTGTATTTTATTTTTATGTAATTTAAATACTTCTAACTGTGGTTTAACTAGACAGTACTTTTTTTTTAAAAGCAAAATAAGAAATGTAATTTATAATTTACTTTGAAAATCAATCTTCCTTGTAGCCATGAATGGATTTAAATTAATTTCTGTATGAGGGGTTAACAGAATATTTGAGACATTTATGGCACTGTGTTTGATGGATAATCCATGTAAATGTAGACTATTAAAGATACCTCTAACTCTCTGGTCATGTTAAAGATTATGTAACAGTCAATGGATCATGATTTTATGATTCAAAGATGAAAACTTGTTTATGTATAGAGAAGGTCATGATTTTAGAGTTTAGACTTGGAAAATAACTTCTTTCTACTGTATATAGCTCGGCGACGATCAAATGTGGTTAAAGAAGTGGATAGGATTAAGAAACAGAGAGAAGAGAGAAGAATGCGACAGGCAGAACAAAAAGCTGAAAAACAGGAACTCATGAATGTAGATCCTGGAAATCCAAATTGGGAATTTATAGGAATGATAAGGTAAAAGTATTTCAATGTTAAATATAAAGAGGACATAATAGAAAGAAAAGAAAATATAAAATCATAAAATTATCTAAAAAACTAGTTTAAAAAATTAAAACTTTCTGATTGCTTTTGTTTTTGAAATTTGTGGCTAGTGGTGAAAAATTATAAGTAAAATCACTATATTTAATCCTTTGCTTCTGGACATAACTCTTGCATTTATTATGAACTTTTGCAGTGTTATAACTTAAAATCAAGATTTAATTTTAAAAAATTTATCAAAAATATGTGCATGTCACAAAACTTGGCAAAGAAATGTAGGATAAAATTAATATTTTTATTTTTACATTTTTATTTCTAAATTTCTAAAATATGTAAAAATTCTGTTTTCATTTACCTGTTTCTCTTTGTGTGTTTCAGCTCTGATTTCTTCTTCAGAATTGTTTTAACATCAGAAATATACAAAAGTTTCCAACCAGTTAGGTACATAAACTAACCATAATTAGAAGCAGTTATCTGAAATTTTAACCTTCTACATTCTAAAATTCCTGAGATACCAACAAATTTGTCAAACTTGCCAGAGAAGCCCTTCTCCACTTTCTCTGACATTTGATATTGTTTTGGTAATCAACTTTTTATGACTGGTGGACATGTTTATATTTAATAGAGAGTGCAGAATATTCTTGTGAGAGACTTATTACATTCACTTGAATTTGCCTTGTATAAGTATATAGACCAACATGGTTCTTTTGTCTTTGACCATTGTTATCTTACTCTGAATGGGTAAGGGAACTTCAGCAACCTACTTATAAATTGGATACATTTTAGTGATTTTGGGACTTTCTATCCCTGTGCATGAAATATTTTTGTTTCAAAATGCCAAATTTTGTGTAAATTGAGAATTACACTAAAAGTTGATATGTATAGCTTCAGAGATTTGAGGTCAGTCACATTGTTTGAGCCCACAAACCGATGGTTAATTATCTATACTCATTACTAGATTGATGTTTAGTTTTCATCTCAGTGTAAGACATTAATTTAGTTTTAGGCAGGAGTATTTAAATGTGTTCAAAACTTCGAAGTTTTATAAAATTTAATAGAGAATACCAGTCTCAACTAGAATACAAGCCTATCGTGATGAATGACCCTATTCAAGTTCAGCAGATTTGTGTTGCTGTCAGGAAGAGGCCACTAAACAAGAAAGGTAAGTGCTTCCACAGTAAGAGCTACTTACTCTTTACAATTGCAGGAGCAATGACCTAGGTTCCATGTTGACCTTAGAACAATTATCTGCATTTTCATTTTTGCTTAGTCTGATCAAGATTACCTGACACTGTAGTTTTCATCATAAATTTTCTGTGGAAGACGAGGTCAGTCATAACACATTACACATCTTAGTTTCCCTCGACCTTCCATTGTATGTGAAGATTGGCTTTCAACATCAAGCATACCAAGAAACTATAATGTCCATTGTCTTTGCACTGGAGAATTTAATAGATGGGGTTAAATGAGACTGCTCTGATTCCAGTTTCTTCAATCACATTTTTCACCAAAACAGCTATTAATTTTGTAGTGAAACTAGAACTATGTCAATTTTTGGCTTGTGAACCTTCTTAAATTTCGTATTATTGTTTATAATTTAAAGCACTGGATTTTTCTAACTTTATTGTAATAACTTTTATGACTGTAGACTTCACTTTGCAAATTATGTAGCTGCCCCAGAATTGCATGGGGTATAGTCCGAGAACATGTACTCTATTAAGTGCCGTATAGTTGGAGTTTTTTGTTTTTTTATTATGGAGGACAATGAAGTTTATTTTTCAATGTTCTTAGTCTGTATTGTTTAAGAACCTTACTGTACAAAATTGTTTCCGTAGAAATTGACAGGGTGTATTTCTTTAGGCTTAAATTACCAAAGACATAACACAGTTCATTGTTTGAGGGGTTGTTATTAATTCATTAGCATATGTTATAAATACATTTAAGTAATAAAAAAAACAAGAATTGTGTTCTAAAGCTACAAATCTCTTATGCAAAATAATGATCAAATATTTTAAGTTTTTCTATCTCTTGTAAAAAAAAAAAAATCGGTCATCATATTTTGAACAGAAAACACAAGGAAGGAAGTGGATGTAATCAGTGTACCAAACAAAGAACACATTGTAGTTCATGAGCCGAAGCTTAAGGTTGACCTCACAAAGTATCTAGAAAACCAAGTCTTTAGATATGACTATGCCTTTGATGAGTTAGCTGGTAATGAACTAGTCTACAAGTAAGTGAAAAATGTAGATATAAAACATATATTCTTATCTGTATTTATTTTACATCAACATTAGTACCTTAATCTCTAACACGAAGTAAGTGTTATCTTTCATATTTTTTAGGTAATGAATTGTGTAGTAATTAAAAATGCATGGAAAATGTCACTAATAAGCATTTGTAGTTTGCATTATATATAACTTTTACAAATTATTTCTCAAAGTTAATTAACAAGTGGCACTAAGATTATGATAATTACATTTTCATATTTCAGAATTGAACTATGAATATTATTTTGTAACATTATCCATCTGTTTTAACATTTTAATACTTCTGCAAATGGATTCAAAAATTTTTTATGGAAGGACGTTTTAAAGTGGATTATATTCTATCATCTTTATAGTTTCTGATTCATATATTAAATAAACAGCTAATACAGCAGAATTGTGGTTATTTAATAAAAAAGTGATTCAATGTAAGCTTAGATTTTCTTTAAGAGGAACACAAGTTTATAATTAAATCCAAGAGGTGCAAGGATATAACTTCACTAAATGTGGTGAACAAATAATTATTGAAAAATCCAGAATTGTCAGACAAACAAACATTAAAAACTTGGTTTTTGTATTTTGTGATTCAGGTTGAAGATACTTGGATTATTTTGTGTTTGGTTCATTGGAAATTTACTGCATAAAGTAGTGTTTGTTTATGTGTTGGTAAAATCTAATTTTTCAAAACAATTTTTCTGTATGTGTCAAAAAACTGTACAACAGAATAATTTCTTGTAAGGAATGCTTTAAGTTATTAATAGTACTTCAATCTTGTATTAAGATTAAAAGTTTTTTTATTTTGCATTCAAATCATAATGTTAACTAAAATATTTGTTTCATTTAGATTTACAGCAAAGCCATTAGTTCAAACAATATTTGAAGGTGGGATGGCAACCTGTTTTGCTTATGGGCAAACTGGAAGTGGAAAAACGCATGTATGATTGTGTTGAAAATAATGAAATGTTTATAATTTGTATTTTTACAAAATTTTACTGATGTTCACATTATTTTCATGTTTATTTTTATATTATCTTCTATCAAGTAATTTTTAATTCTGTGTTTATTTCAAAGAATGTTTTAAACTACAATGTAAAAGTTTATCAATAACATCTAAATGGTAAAATATATTCTCAACAGTTTGTAATTGCTATTTACTGTTACGTTACGTTTACTCAAGACTGACAACAATAAATTATTTAGAACTCAAACTGGTACTGTTGAACATTATGTATTTTATTTTGTTATTGATTTTAACAGATAAAAGTGTGGGTTTTTGTAGTTGTAGTACATGGCTTTTTTTTCTGCTTATTCAGACAATGGGTGGAGACTTTCAGGGTAAATCACAAGATTGTACTACGGGTATTTATGCACTTGCTGGTCAGTACTGTTTGTTTTTGTCGTTTCTTACAGGTTATTGCATGTTTAGTTCTGCCTTCTGTGATGTTTGATTTATTCTTGAGTTTTTGTGTGTGTTTGTGTCTTGTTGTGGGATTTATTAGGTGATGAGAAGATGAAACTTAGATTTAGGATTTATCATAGCTCACAAGTCTATTTAGATTTGTCTTTTTGTTTTTGGGTTACGTTTATTTTTGTAGATCATGTTAATCTTCTGATATATATTTTATTTTTCAAGTACGTAGTAATCATTATAAAACAAAGTTAAATTATTTAAAAAAATTAATTGCTCAAAATTTGTAGAAACTGACTGTCATATTAAGTATTAGATATGATTTATTCAGTTGTGATGTTTCATAGACTGGTTAAAAAACCACCTGAATAGTTTTAGATCAACATTACATGAACAACTGTAATAGAACCTTCCAGGAAACATTTTTATTCTTATTGAAACTTCATACATTCCACTTTTATTGCAGCAAAAGACGTTTTCAAGTTCTTGAATTCACCCAGGTACCGGAGTGAAGACTTAATTGTGACATCCAGTTTCTTTGAAATATACAGTGGGAAGGTAAATATAAGATTTAAAATCAGCTGAAGAAGACTTACTGTTACAGAAGAACTTGTCCTTTTTTACTGGAAATACCAAAGCTCTGACACACATTTTTGAAATACATCATTTCATGTGTTTAACCACTTAAGCCTTGTTTATTTTTCCTACAATTAAATGTAGGTTTTTGTTGTTCCTACATTCAGATATTTATTCCTGATTAATTTATAGCTTTTTATAATTTTTTACCAGTTTTTTTATGTAATGTGAATTTTATTTTTGTCTTGATAAGCCTTTTTATGTTGATACAAACCATAGTTTTTATAGCCTTCACATTTGTGTGGTTACAGTTATCAAATAGAAAATCAGATTCTTCTTGTAACCCCTTCTTTTTTCAGGATTTTTTAATAGTTCTCGCCTTTAATTCTGTGTTATGTAAAATCAATTGGAGCCAAGATTTTCATCTGTCAAATCACTTATTATATTTTGTTTTCTGAATTTTCAGTTTTTGTTGGTACAAGCATTGTTCCCATAGAAAAGATAATAACTAGTTTGAATGAATTTGTAACGGTTCTTTTCAGAAAATCAGAAATATTGTGAGAGTTGGGGAAAATTGTCTTTTTTTTTACACATTAGTATTTGATGTTATTTAGTGCATTACTACCATTAGTATAAACAAAAAACTTGGGTGAAGCATAATTGACAGTCAACAGCAAAAAAGACAATGATCCTAGTAAGTATGTTATTTTTTGTTTATTGTTTATTCTCTATTGTTATAAAAATAGCTAAAATGCAACATTGGGATGTCTTTAGGTTAGTTAAGGTGAAATCAGGTAAATTAAGTAATAATAACAACATAGTGATGTTTCATGAGGCAGGCATGCAAACAACTCGTGGTAATGTAATATGATAGGGTAAAGTGAGCTCTCCATTCCCCAAGTGATTTTCAACTTAGTGGCATTGAATAGTAGTTAGGCACAGTTCAAAGGGCAATAAAACTTAAATAGATGTATGCTGTTATGAGTTTAAAACTATTTAGGATACACAAATGTAGATTCATGTTACAATTTGAAGTCATCGAGAATGAATAAATTGTATTTCCTAACTTTTTTTATATTGCTTACAAAATTAGTCAAATCAATGCAAAAACATAAGTATTTAAACTTGCTTAAATCTCACAACATTGTACATTTTTGTATATTTATTAATTTTTATGATACTGACATTTCATCCATGTCTGGCTAACAATATAAAAGTTATGACGATGTGGTGCATGTGTACTCTTGTTACCATATCCAATAATATAAAAGCAGCTTTTAGTCTTTGCAAAGTGACCTGTCTTGGCTGTGTTTTAGTGGACTAGTATTTTGTAAAATACAGTCACTTCAGTTATTATACATTGTATGTGTATATAACACTAAAAATTACAAATTATTAAAATTATTTTTATTAAAACATAAAACAACAAAGGAGTAAGGCAAATAATTATCTCTTCTGTTTATGACCTTTGTACTTGGTTGCTGCTTGTTGTAGCTTAGTGAGTCTTAAGATATTTCATGTATGGAGGATTCGAAACAAAATTTGTTTTAGGTTTTATATATAGTTGAATAACCAAAATAATCATAAATTGTTATACCAATACCATAGAATTTCATTATAATTATTCAAGCTTAGTAAGTAAGTAAGCTGTATTTGGGTCTGAAAAAAATATGAAATTTTGAACAGATTAAAGGCTCAACTTACCAGCACAAAAGTTAGTTTTTAAAGAAAGAAGTGACACTGTTTATTTTAAAATAGCTGAGAAAGTCACTATGGGACATTCTGAGCTTTCAGTGTTTTATTCACATGTCACATATAGAAGTAAATGTATACAAATGAGTGTTTTTAAACGTGGAAAGAGATAAGCAAGTCTATTTTGTTTGATTCTATACACAAGTAACACCTCAGCAAATAAAGATAGGAGGTTCTAATTTTATATCCCATATATCAATATCAGTAATTGGAGTTCCTATTTTATAAAATCTGTAGACTTTGTATTTTGACATCACAAACATCTAATCTGAACAAGAGCAGCATCTGACATATCACATGACACACCATGAGTCAACAAAAGCAATGACATGACTTTTGATCCATGACCAGTCTGGAAACAGTTACGAGCCTGTACTTAATAAATGTTACCCCATTAATTTTGGTTTTTAAAACCTGGTAAAGAAGGTTAATGAAAGCAAATGATAAAAATTTTAACTTTCAAAACCTGCAAAAAATAACTTATTATTTAACTTCAGCATATATATTGCATATATGTGTTACTTCAGCATAACTTCTTTACAACATGTTGAAATGGAATAAAATTACATTAAAACCCAGTAAAGCTAAAATAAGAACACTTCTAAATATACTAGTTGGACATAATAGTTAAGAAATTCTTACTTGGATGTTTATTCTGTTGGCTATGTTAAAAACTGATATTATGTCTTATTTTTTTCTAGGTGTTTGATCTGTTGAATGAAAAATCTAAATTAAGAGTCCTGGAAGATGGTAAACAGCAGGTTCGAGTAGTTGGCCTCCAGGAAAAACTTGTAAAATGTGTTGATGATGTGCTTAAGTTAATTCAACATGGCAACAGTGTGAGGTAAGATTGGTTGGGAATAAACGTGTTTGTTTTCTTTTTCTTTATGGGGAAAACTATGGCAGGTAATGGCTGTGTTAAGTTGGAAATGTGTTTTCAGTTAAAACTTTACACAAGTGTATGATAGTGGGCAGAAACAAAATGAAATAAAGTGCAGAGCATAAACTGAGATGTTAATAATTAAATAGTGAAACTAATTTTTATTATATAGCAAAATATAACAGTTTTATGTTTGAACATTATACACTTTAAATCTGTTCATACAGACTTGGCAAATTTGATCATCCTTGTGATGATTAAGCTATACATTCTATAGTTTTGAATGTATTAAGTGTTTTCACAAAATTTTGCCTACTTTAACTCACTCAGTATGCTCTTAGTCCAATTGATCAACCATAAGAATATTTTCACTTGCATGTAGTTTTAAGAACACGTGTAGTGTGTGCATCTTCACAAAATTTGCAGATTTTCAGTACACAATACAAGAATTTTGTACATAAAAACAAGTTTTTCTGCTTTGAAATGTTTGTGTGCAAAGTGATTTTCATGTGAAGATTGAAAATACTTCATCTTACAAACCTAAGATTTAATTTGTGTTTTCTCTAAAACCTCTTAAATACAACTCAGGGCCTCCGCGGTGTGGATTCCTATACGTGGTGAGGAGACCTCCTAGGGGGAAGGTTCTGTTTTGTCTGGTTACCTTCTCTGGGATCTAAACATCCATCCATGTGTTTGCCATGCATGGGGACCTGTGAAGGGGAGGAGAGGATCCTGGTTGTTGAGGGGTTCAACCCTAAAACACCACTTTGGCCTCGAATTCCTGCAGACGGGCGGCCCTTGGGTGGCCCCCCTTGGGTCAATCGGCTGGTCCACTTGGGCTAGAGTCAACCAAGTACCAGTATTGGAAGTTCTCAACGGGTGTTGTGGACATTGTGCCTGATGCTGGTGTTTGGGTATAGTGCTCATGAAACCCTGGCATTGCTGCATTGTCCTTGTAACTTTGTAGTGCATCTCCTTGTAGGGCTCCATGGTGGGTGGGGTCAGTGGGTACCAAAACTTTTCCTCTTTCCTATGGATCCTCCAAAAAATTTAAATAAAATTGTAAAAAAACAGTCAATGGGAAAGCGACCACGTCTTGAATACTCAGAACAGCAATCTTCAACATCAGTAACACACATACCTCATTTTTTTATATTACATTCTCTTTCGGAAAAACCTTTAGGGCAAATGTCCCCTCTTTTTATTCAAAAGAGACTAGAGGGACTTGCTGGCTCTTCAAAGTCAGTAAAGAAGCTTCGATCTGGTGACATATTGGTTGAAACATCCACATCCCAACACAGTGAACTCCTCTTGAATTCAAAGGCAATTGGGGATATACCTATTGAGGTTACACCCCATGCTACTTTGAATTCTTCAGGAGGAGTTATTGTTGAAAGGGATTTGAAGAATGTTCCCGAGTCAGAGATTCTCGCTGGTCTCTCCACTCAGGGAGTTTCTGCAGTGAGGCGCATCTCCACTTGCAAAGATGGAGTTACACTGTCAACAAATATCGTTTTAACATTTACTTCACCACGTGCACCTGCCACCATCAAGGCAGGTTATCTCATTTGCAAGGTTCAGCCATACATTTCAAACCCTCTACGATGTTTCCAATGTCAGAGATTCAGCCACTCAAAGACATCTTGTTGTGGTTCCCTGACATGTGCTCATGGTGGAGGCAAGGACTACGATGCCTATGATTGTGACATGAACCCACATTGCATCAACTGCAATGGTTCTCACCCCTCTTACTTTCATTCTTGCCCAAAATGGTTGGTGGAAAAAGAGGTGCAGCATTTGAAAACGACACAAAACATTAGTTATCCTGAGGTTCGGAAACTGCTGTCCACAACTCCATCTCGGACATATGCTGCTGCACTTCATTCCACAACTACAGTGGGAGTGCAGACAGATCTTTCTGTGCCTCCAAGAGAATCATTTTCAAAACAAATTAAAAGCCTTTTGACCTCTGTGGTCAAAAAAGTTGATGAATTGACTTCCACACCCATCTCTGTTCCTCTCATACCTTCCAACAAACCTCAAGATCCATGTCCTTCAGTTTCAGATACAAGCATTTCTTCTGATATATCTTTTTCTCCCACCCCAAGAGGCAAAACAATTATTTGTTTGCGTCCTTAGTCACTGGATTCCTCTTCCAATAACAAAAACCTGCCCACTTGACCCAGAGAAGGATCCATGGAGGTTGATAGACCTCCTCCGATTAAAGACAGTAAAGAAAAAAGACGCAGTCGTAAACCGAAGGGTTCTCCAGCCACTTCACCTACCCGTTCTTAAAAATGGCCACCTTGATACAATGGAACTGTCGAGGATTACATTCTAATCTGGATGATATCAAAATGCTGATTGCTTCCTACCATCCTGTTTGTCTTTCTTTACAAGAAACATTTCTCAAATTTGCTGATATAGTCTCCATTCAGCAGTTTTCTCTGTACAGAAATGACAGGTTGTGTGATGGTCGAGTACATGGAGGGGTGGCACTGTTGGTCGATCAGCATGTGCCCACCCTGTCTTTGTCACTCAACACACCCTTGGAGGCCATAGCCATCTGTATTTCCTTGGGTCATACCATCACTGTTTGTTCTCTGTACCTGTCCCCTGGAGAGAGACATGATCAATCAGACCTTGATGCTCTCGTTGAACAGTTGCCATTTCCATTTCTAATCTTGGGGGATTTTAATGGACATCATCTCCTTTGGGGAAGTGCTATTATTGATGTGAGGGGTCGATCTGTAGAGTGGATGCTCTCTGATCACAATCTTTCTCTTTTCAATACTGGTTCTTCCACTTACTTTCATGCACCTAGTCAGTCCTTGACCTCTATTGATCTCTCAGTTTGCTCCCCTTCATTATTCTCCCATTTTTAATGGAGGGTTGACAGTAATCCACTAGGCAGTGATCATTTTCCGATCCTTTTGAGAGAGACTGGCCGTAGTCGATGCCACCCTACCTGCGTGCCCCGATGGAAGCTAGATCAGGCAGACTGGTTCACTTTCACTGCTCTCGCAGAACTTGATCCTGCCATCAATAGACGGCTGTGTAGCAGCGGTAACTGACTGTATTACACATGCAGCTGCTCAGTATATTCCTGAAACCTCGACACATTTTCCACGATATCCTCGTCCATGGTGGAATCCTGCTTGCCACTTAGCATGAAAAGTTCAAAAACGGGCCTGGGATACTTTTCGAAGATATCCCACACTTTCAAACCGTGTTGCTTTCCAATGCACATGCTAGATGGATAAGACGTCAAAGCCAGAAGGAATCTTGGATTAAGTTCACAACTAGCATATCTTCTACCACCAGTTCCAAGATCATATGGGACAGGATTTGAAAGGTTAATGGGCACTACAATTCTGTCCCCCTCTCTATCTTACTCTCTGATGGTCAAGAGGTGGCTGATATCCAGAGCTGATAGGTGAAAGCTTTTGCCGGGTATCTAACACTTCTGCTTGTTCCTCCACCTTCTTGGCCATCAAGACTTGGGCAGAGTGATCACCTCTTTCCTTTCGAACTGACTGTTTCCTTGACTATAATTGTCCCTTTACCCTGGTGGAACTAAAAATGGCCCTTCATCGGTCTGCCAGTACGTCTGTTGATATTCATTATGACATGCTGCACCATCTATCTCCTGCTTCTCTTCATGTCCTTCATTGTCTTCAACTGGATTTGGCAGGAGAATGTTTTTCATGATGCCTGGTGCCAGGCTATTATTTTACCTTTCTCTGAGCCAGGGAAAGATCTGAAGATTCCTTCAAACTTTCGTCCAATTGCTTTGACGAGCTGTCTCTGTAAGACCTTAGAAAGGATGGTTAATGCTCATCTTGTTTGGTTCCTTGAATAAAACAACCTCCTCTCGCCCACCCAGTGTAGGTTGTGTGAACAGCACTCCACCACAGACCACCTAATTCGTCTTGAAACATCTATTAGAGAAGCCTTTCTCAACTGCCAACATCTTGTATCAATATTCTTTGACACAGAGAAGGCTTACGACACAACATGGAGGTATGGCGTTGTTATGTAAATGACAACCATGTCGTATTGTGTTTGGATTTCCATATCTATTATTTATATTTTCATATTTATATTATTGTTTCGAAGTTCAAAACAATAAAATACGTTGTTATTCATTTAAAATAACATTTAGAAATTTCTAGAATTAGGTAGATCAATCATATGTTTATAAATAATTTGTATGGCGGCCTGGTGTCTAGACGAGTCTCGTGCAAAAACAGACATGCGTGGATTGCTCTGGAATTCTGTGAAAGTTACGCGATTGTTCGACAAAACAGTAGGCCTATTGGTATAAAAACAGACGGTGATGCGAGAATGAAGGAAAAGAGTCAGACATTCATTTGAGAAATTTTCAACGTTTGCTGTGTGTTTATTCAACTTGGATTTGTGACTAGAGCTAGATCTACAGAAGCTGTGATTTTTTTTCATCAATCTTTACGATTCATTCGAATTACTGGTTATACTGAAGGTCAACACATACAGGACTGTTTAGGGGAGACCGGGGCAAGTTTAGAAAACAACAAATTTGAGACGTTCATTAAAAACATCGTAAAAAGAACTTCGCCAAATTTATTGGACTGTGAATTGTTTCTGGACTTCTCCATTCAAACTTCGGAATTTCTTCGTGGGACCAAATTCACACCCTAGACCAGAATTTTGGATTTCTAATCTAGACTTTTGGACTTCCATTCTGAATCATTATATTGGACACAGGCCAGTACCATTTTGTATTGTAATTAATTTCAAACTGAATATCTGTCATTGTTGTTATATAATTTATGTTATATCTGTTACAGGCGTTTTGCGAAACCTCCATACATATGGGTCACGTGGCCATCTACCCATGTTTATTAAAATTTTTTTAATGGACAGTAGATTCCAAGTTCGTGTGGGTTCGACACTTTCCCGTTCTTTCAAACAGGAACTTGGAGTCCCTCAAGGCAGTGTATTGAGTGTCACACTCTTCAGTATTAAGATAAATGCCATCACTGAACAACTCCCTCTCGCTGTTGCAAATGGGCTGTATGTCGACGACTTTCACATCTCATGTTAGTCGTCAAACATGAGAGATATATTGAGCGGCAACTACAAACTGCTCTCAATCGTGTACAGAAGTGGACTCTGGCGAACGGCTTTAATTTCTCTCTCTCCAAAACTGTATGCATGCACTTTTGCCGTCGACGAGGTATTCACCCTGATCCTCATCGGTGAAGTTTTGCTGCCAGTGGTCCCGGAGACAAAGTTCTTGGGGCATATCTTTGATCGTAAACTGACCTTTATACCACACTTAAAGCAACTTTGGGTCAAATGCATGAGAGCACAGAACATCCTCCGTGTCTCCTCTCTTCTACCAGTTGAGGGGCAGATCGCTGTTCAATGTTAACGATATATCGTGCTCTTATTAGATCGAACCTCGACTATGGATCAATAGTCTGTAGCTCTGCCAGACCCTCTACCTTAAAGATGCTGAACCCCATCCATCACCAAGGACTTCGACTCTGCACTGGGGCTTTCCGTACCTCTCCAGTTCAAAGCATGTACATTGAATCTCATGTACCTTCTCTACATCTTCACCGTTTGCAACTATCTTTACAGTATACTTCGAAACTTCATTCCTTACCAAAGCATCCAACCTGGAAATGTGTTTTCCTTCCTCAGTGGGCAGTACATTTTCAGAACAGACGATCTGTTGTTGCTCCGTTTGGCCTTCGCATCTGGGCGCAATTGGATGAATTGGGTCTATCCTTGGATAACATTGCAGATTCCACTGGTTGGCCCATCCCACCATGGCTTATTACAGCCCCCAAATGTGACCTTTCTTTCAGTCACCTGAAAAAGGCAGATACTCCAGATTGGAAGTTCCGTCTTTTATTTAATGAATATCTTTCAAACAATCATTCAGTTCCCATTTATATAGACTGTTCCAAATCAGGTAATTCAGTGGGCTCTGCTATGGGTGAGTAGTTGCGTGCAGAATCCCCTCTACAGCTTCTGTGTTCACTGCTGAACTGTATGCCATATCTCTTGCCCTGGATCATATTGCAGCTGAGCAGTCCTCCAACTACACTATTTATACTGATTCACTTAGTTCTATACTTGCCTTGGAATCACTACACGTTAGCTCACATCCTATTCTCGCTGATATTCGAAACCGACTAGTCCATTTCTCATTAACAGCTACTTCAATCCAGGTTTTCTGGATACCAGGCCATGTTAGTATTCGTGGGAACGAGCTTGCAGACATGGTAGCTAAATATGTCTGCTTCAGCACCATCACCCCTATGCCTATTCCGTACATGGACTTTGGTGTTGTCTTCAAGGCTCGGTTCCGTGCAAGCTGGCAGTCCACTTGGAGTGAGCAACGTGACAACAAACTTTTTCAAATCAAACCCAAAACTGGAGTTTGGCCATCTTGCTTCCGTAAAGTTCGGAAGGAGGAAGTTGTTCTTATTCAGCTACGCATTGGTCACAGTTTTTTAACTCATCATTTTCTTTTATCTGGAACTGATGCACCAATGTGTAGTTTGTGTAACATTTAAATCACTATCAGCCACGTTTTACTTTCTTGCCATCATTACAATTCTCAACAACGGCAATATTTTAAAAATATTTTTTCCCAGGGTCAATCTGTAACATTGGACAGTTTTATTGGTAATGGTGACTGTCTACCTTGACAACGTTTTTAATTTTTTAATGGCCATTAATCTTTTTAACCTCATTTAAGTGTTGCATATTTATTCATTACACCTTTTTAATTGTGGTTCCTTTTTTACAGTTTTAATCTCTCTCGTTAAATTTGACATTGGACAATGGGCAGAACATTAAATAACTCGACACCAGGACTGGAAAGGCCAACTTCAGGTGACTAACGCTACTGTTTCAACTACTCATTAGTCGTCCTGGCGAGTTGCTACTATACTTTTGCTGCATGTCATTTCACACTTTTACAACTTTACCTTTTAGTACTGGCCATATTGACTCATAACCTGGAACCAGGACGGAAAGACCAACTTCAGGTGACTGACGGTGGTTTTTATTCTTACCTGTTAGTCTTCCTGGTGGGTTATGATTACTATTCTGCTACAGGTAGTCCTTTACAACTTTGTTGACTGGATGTCAACATTGGTTTTTGCGCCATTTTCTGTTTTAATTGCTGTCTTATTTTTACCTTCATTTACTTTTACAAATTTTACTCCATTTACTTGTCTTTTATCTTTTTACTGGACATTTGGCTGCTCATTATTACTATTTTGCTGAGTGTCTTTTAAAACTTTTATTTTCTTACATTTTGATAATAGCTGCTATGACACATAACCCAGAACCAGGACTGGAAAGGCCAACTTGAGGTGACTGACGGTGGTTCTTGAACTTACCTGTTAACCTGTTAGTCCTCCTGGCGGGTTATGATCATTACCATTTTGCTAGAGTAAATAGTTTATAACTTTGAAGACTGGATGTCAACATTGGTTTTTACACCATTTTCTGTTTTAATTGCTGTTTTGTTTTTACCTTCATTTACTTTCACAAATTTTACTCCATTTACTTGACTTTTCTCTTTTTACTGGACATTTGGCTACTCATTGTTGCATATTTGTAATGTGTCTTTTAAAACTTCTATTCTTTTACATTTTGATACTGGTTGCTATGACACAACCCAGAACCAGGACTGGAAAGACCAACTTTAGGTGACTGACAGTGGGTCTTGAACTTACCTGTTAGTCTTCCTAGTGGGTGATGACCATTACCTTTTGCTAGAGTAAATAACTTACAAATTCTTATACTCTGCCTTCTCTCTTAACGTTGTAGACTAGGTGTCAACATTGGTTTTATACTTTTTTGTTTTACCTTCATTTCCATTTATGTCTTTTACTACAGTTAT
Source organism: Carcinoscorpius rotundicauda (assembly GCA_011833715.1). Classification (NCBI taxonomy): domain Eukaryota; kingdom Metazoa; phylum Arthropoda; class Merostomata; order Xiphosura; family Limulidae; genus Carcinoscorpius; species Carcinoscorpius rotundicauda. The sequence continues at coordinate 48,745,955 of CM022399.1, read as the reverse complement.
TTTTTTTCATTTTTACTAGATGTCTGGCGCAGATAGTGTCATTGCTTTGTGCCATAAAACACTAAATCAATCAATCAATACAACTCGGGCATATTTTTTGCTGAAACTTTATTTTTAACATGTTATTTTCTCTTCCCAAACTCTACACGATGTTGATCAATTTGGCCAACCTTATAACCACCAAAAAATTAATCTTAAAAATCACATTTGTTCTTTCTTTCTAGAATGATTTCAAATTTTAACATGGAACAACATTAGTTCATTCTTAGTATCTTCAAGTGTGTAACGGTATACATTTATTTATAGTTTAAAGTTATTGGTTTATTGCCTGATTTTAATTACTTTATAATGATAAATAAAGAATGAACATGAAAAGTTAGAAATGAAGTACTTATCCAAATTTACATTTTTCTTGATTGTCAAGGACATACCCTACTTTTTTATACTAATATACTGAATAATTTTTACTTAAATAATTCACAAAGAAACAGTCTGACATGCAAAAATTATTTCACTTAACTCTAAATTTTTCTGGCTTTCTCACTTTGTGACGGTGGTGGAGAAAATTAAGATGCATTTAGAACATGTCACATGGGGGAATTTTATTTTTTCAAATGTTGCCTTAAAAATAAGAAGTTAAAATTTATTTTATATTAATATATGAATTATTAGCTAAAATTGTATGCTATACTAATTGTTATAGCATAAACAAAAATAATATTGATAAAATTTTGAATCTAAATCACTAACATCTCATGGCATGTGTGGTGAAGGATGACCATCACTGTGGCATTAAGTGAACATTATAAAACTGATATATTTAAAAATTGGGTTTTTAACATTATTTTCACTAAAGACTTCTCTAAGTTTACAAAACTTTTACTTAGTTGTTATGAGTAAAATTGGAAAGTATTTCTCTTCCTTTCACATTTTATTTGTTTAACCCTTTCTCTGTGGACATCTTTTTCTGTGCATGTTATGATATTTTAGTGAGGTACATTCAAAATTTAAACTACTTTCTTAGCATGATTTTACCAATAAATATAAAGTAAAAGTGTAGCTAATAACCCATATTTTAATAGTATACAAGTTTTAAGTTCTTACTTTTATAAGGTAATAATTTTTAAAAATCTTGAATTCCCCGTAATGTAAGAATTATGACATTTGCTCTGATGGCATCCCCTATGTTCTAAATTTTCACCACAAATTTAACAAAAATTACTTATTATATTGTCATTGCTTAGGCAGAACATACTTTACATATCCTTTAATCTTATTTGGTTACAAATCCACGAAATAGAAAATCAGGTACCCCTCTTTTCACATTCTCTCTTTCAGAAATGGGCAGTAGTTCTTTCTGACGTTCAATATTATAGTATTAATGATTAACAGAAAGGCAGTGTAACTTTCAGTTCAACTTGATCCCTATGGTAAATGCATCAACGAACTTAGGTGAAGTTTTAACAGCTCTTGTTGCATAGTTGGAAAGCCAGAGAAATTGTGATAGGTATGGGACATTGTTTATTGCTTATTATTATTATATTCATTTGTGCATCATGTAATTAAATAAAAATTAAGTGCAGTGCTACTAATAAGTAGACTTAAACATCAATGACAGTCAACTGCAAAAAAAAAAAGATAAGTACTTTTTCCTTGTTTTTCATGTATACTTTTTTTTATTTAGTCTTATTAAAGCAATTAAAATGTAAAAGTAGGAAACTTTATGCTATTTCAGGTTAGATTTCATAAAATAAGTTATTTATAGCTTTTCATGAGGTTTGATTGCAAGTCGTTCATCTGTTATATAACTCAATAGCGTAATGTGAGCTTCACATTTGTCAAGTAATTCACAACTTATAATGATGCAAATAGTACCTAGACAGGATTAAAAGGGCAGTAACGCTAAAACTGAAATATAAGTAGATGTATATTTTTGTAAATTTAACTAATCTAGTTTCTAATTCTTACTCTTGTTAAAAGTGTATAATAAATAAGAAATAGTACTTATTATTGTGCTTAGGGCTGCTGGCACTTGAATGCAGTGCTTCGGTGTTTACACTTTTTTATCAATGTATTGGTTGCAAATAATTCATGTGACTTTCATACATATATATATCAGAATTTAAGAAATATATTGGGTACTATGATAAAATGTTTCAAAAATACTAAAATTTATGATTTTCAAATTTGGAATAAATTTTAAATTCCATTAATTTCTCATACCTGTAGCTTTATTTAACACACATCAAGGTGTTTTTGCAAATTACATTTTTGACAGCCCCAAAGTTAACAAAACATTAAGATTCCTCTATATACAATATGCTATTTCTGTTGCTTATAAATATACTCAGTGACAAGTAGATGTGAGTAATTTGTTATTAATAATGAAAAGATTGGGTGGGCTTCTGTGCTGGGTTGACCAATTCATTGATATCTGAGCAAATCAACAAGGTAAGAGGTTCAGATTTGTATACATTTCCTTGTTAGAATGTGTAGTTTGTATTTCTAATTGGTTAGGTACTACAGAAACTATACTGTTTAAGTTGTATAATCTAAAGGGAATGATTCAGAGGGCACGTGATACAGAAAACAAGATTGAAAATATTTTTAGATGTTTTCAAAATAAAAATTCTAACTTTGCATAAAAGTCATGAAACAAACTAATACAAAACTGCTCAGTTTACTATTTTATAGTATAATAGTACTTAGAAACATCTTTAGATGATTCCATCCAGGAATTATCTTTTTGGAATTTCATGAGAACCTGGGGTAGTACAAGTGTCAATATTGAACACTTAGTTTCATCATAAATTGAGAACTAGTAGTTTGTTTTGTTTTTATACACATACTATTCCTTTCACTTCTAACAGGATATTTCTTGTGTTAGTACAGTGGTAACTCTACAGATTCACAGTGCGAAAATCAGGGGTTTGATTCCCCTCAGTGGACTCAGTTGACAGCCTGATGTGGCTTTGCTACAAAAACACACACACACACACACACACACTCCAACTGGATTTGTTCCAAAAAAAGTTTTTGTAAATAATTCCTCAAAATATTTTTCACTAGAGTAAGTTTTGTTTATTGACCTCATATTTCACATGTTTACTTGTTAATTTTTATTAATCTACTGAATGTTTACCATTTTTAAGCTTCACTAATAAATATGTTTGGAATATTTCTTTAGTTTTCTAAAGAAAACATGTTAGTATTCTATAGACAACTGCCAAAGAACTAGCAAATTCCAGTTTAATTGTATCATAAAATGTTTGATGTAAAGTTTGAATTTTAATAGAAAGTTTACCATTGTTTTTTGTACAGAACTTCAGGACAAACTTCAGCCAATCAGCACTCATCCAGGTCACATGCTATTTTCCAGATTATTTTGAAAAAAAGGTAATTATAGACAGGAATGTTGTTTTTACTGAATTAGTAAAAATAATTTCCTGATTTTTTTAAGTTAAAAGGAATGGGTTAAAAATAGCCTGGATCCACCCTATTGGGAAAACTTCTTTATGATGTGCTGAAGACAAAAACAGTGAAAGAAAAATAGAATATTCAGTTAGTCTGGTACTGATTTACACCTTTACTTCAAAAGATGTGATATTTATAATGGTCATTCTTGATCCATATATCTTCACCTGGCCAACATTTTCTTTAATATTAATATTACTTGCAGGCAATTCAGTGGACGAGTTTTATTACTGTTTCTTTTTTTTATTAAAGAGAATTTATTCTACTTCAGTGCTTGTTCTTTCTTCATTAGTATGTACAGTTAAACTTGTTTTTGAAGTCCATCTGAAGTAAAAAAAAACAAAACAGGTCATAATATACAAACTGTTTTTTTTATAAAAGCATAACAAAAGTTAAGTGTTGAATGAAAGTTCATAGAGTTTGTAGATAAATGATTTAAACATTCATGACCAGACTTGGTATTTTAGTACCTGATACTTTTACTGTTTGAATATACTTTCAGCTTTATGAAGCAGTCCAGTTTGTTGCAGTTTCTATAATGATCCCTCATTAATATGTTTGTTCATTCTTTTTGTATCCCCTTGCTAGTACAGTTGTAAGTCTGCAGATTCAAAATGCTAAATTCAGGTGTTCAATTCCTCTTGATTGGCTCAGCAGATAGCCCAATGTGACTTTGCTATAAGACAACACATGCATGCATGCACACAGTCTTTTCATAGTTAACCAGTTTATGGAACCTGTAACTGAATATTCTTTGCAGTAGCTTCAGTACAGACAAGGCCCTTTGACATAGCCTCTTGACCTCTGAATATTTCTTTGTAAACTGCTGGTTTCTAAAAACATTTATTTTACAGCTGGAAATTTATCAACTTCAATCCAAAAATATTGAACTAATTAACTCTGTGTTCATAGTAAACTCATGTTCTTTAACTTATCATAAGATTTAGGTGCAGTCTTTGCTACTTTAACATTAATTTATCTTGTACTTATATTTCAGAAACAAAACAGAAATATGCACATGTGATTGCAATGTATACCAGTGTAGGTACATGTGTGAAGTTGGATATATTTAAACCCGTATTTACCATCATATGTACTTCTGCATACTGCAGAACTTGAGGCCTAGGTATGTGTCACCATGAGTTTATTTGGTGATATTTGTTGAACTTTGAAATATTTAGTGAATAAAAATGTTTCTATGGCTGCAGTATGTGTTTGCCATTTAGAGTAATATTCATCATTAACACTGAGTTAATCATTTTTGGTCTCACTGAAGAGGTAGATGCTATGTTAAAGTTCTTTAGCATTGAACAGTAGTTGTGACCACATAAAACATTGTCAGAAACAGGTGGTCAGTCATACAGGTTTATAGTCAAACCATTTTCTCTGCAATTTGTCATCAACATTTGAGGTGTGGATGCTGAGACAGTTGTGTGTGTTAGTTGTTTTTGTTAATCATCTTTCAACTAATTTCACAATTTTTGTATGAACCCATTCTTAATGTATTTAATATTTTCAGAAAAACTTGCTTTTAGTAAGTACATTATTTTGATATTATCTCTTCCCACATTGTATGTTTTGAGGTTTAAGCTGTTAATACAGAATCTGTTAGCCATTTCATACAATGTGCTGGGTATAGCCTAATGATTAGTTTCCTTGGACTGTTGATCTGATAATTCAAGCTACATATCCTGTTACTATACGAGTGCTTTTCAAACTGTAAAGCCATGGATGCAATATAATTGTAAATTTGTCTATTCATTAAGACTAAGTAGTAGTGGATGGTGTTGACAAGCTGCTTTCCCTCTAGTCCATCAGTTCAAAATATTAAATGTAACTAATTTTTACCCTTGTACTTAAATTTATACATTTTGTCATTGTATATAGATGGATGGTACTGAATTTACAGAGTAAAAAAAAAAGGAATTATTGTTAAGTGTTTCATCTAGGAGCACAAGTATGTCCATCAGTAGATTACTCCATCAAACATTAGAAAATTTCTACTATTTTTATGAAGTTTTATGTAAAGAAGTTGTAACATCTCTGAAATCTCCAGTCCTAATAACAATTATCTTCAAGGCCAGCTAAATTCTTTATTTTGTCTAATAGGACAACAGGTCGACTTCATGGTAAGTTTTCCTTAATAGACTTGGCAGGGAATGAACGTGGAGCAGACACCTCAAGTGCAAATAGGCAGACTAGAATGGAGGGTGCAGAAATCAACAAAAGTCTGCTAGCACTTAAGGTGAGAAAGGGATAAGTTATACTGATGGTCATAGATACATTGGATGGGTTTCTAAATTTATATTTCAAAATATTTTTGGGTTTTCTGTTTTAACTATTTGCATTCATATTGTTAATGAAGTCTTTCATGCTACTTTTCATTAACTGCAGGTGAATTTCCTATTGCAGGAATGTATACGAGCTCTGGGGCGTAAAGGGGCTCATCTACCATTCAGAGCAAGTAAACTGACTCTAGTTTTGAGAGATTCCTTCATAGGAGATAATTCTCGTACTTGTATGGTGAGCAGGGACATTGCATTTTAAATTTATTTTCCTAGTATCAATCTTGTTTCTCTGATACAAGCTGTTGTAATTAGTGATCAGAATGTATTTTAGAGAAATGAATTTTGAAGGTAAAAGACAAGAATATGTGTATGTTGCTCTAAATATAATTAAAACCCACTTTTTAATTATGCATTGATGTGTTAATGATTTAATCTCAATAGTTAACTTAAACTTTGCCCTAAGTACAATATAATACAACAGTAGAAGGTGAGACATTACGGGTTTAAGTGTTCACCTCCACACACTTGTTTTGATTTTCTATGAGGGTCAATTTGTTTAACTTCATTGTTTTGGATTTTTCATGATAAATAGGACACTCCCAACACTTTTTGGGTGCTATTACCTGAAGCTTTAATTCATTATAACTAAACAGGAACAGAAGAGCATTAAATTATTATAAATTTTTATTGTTTAATAGTGCTGAGTTAATTGCCTATTAGCAATAATTGTAATTTATAATTACTGAGCTACACACACACATTTGTGCACCTGTACTATTCTTTTACATACTTTAGTTTGTTATTAATTTAGTTTTCTCTGCAACCACTAATTTTTTAAGTGCTGTTTTTCATTAAAGCTTGGCAGAATGTTGTCCCTTTTTTGCCATTTGGCCTAAATTAAGTTTTTAATTAATCATTGAACTAATCTTATGTAATAAGACTTTACATTTGAGAAAAAAATCACAGGGAAATTATTTCATTACTTAAATACCAGTAAAAAAATATTTCAAACCAAAAGTTTTTCCAATTATAATTTATCTTTTCACATGATGATAACCTCATGCACATACCTATTCTGCTAAATTTTTGTGGTACAAAGTTCATGAGTAATGAAAGGAGGTCAAACGAGAAACAACAGTAAATATAATAATAATAATGAAATCTGTGAAAGGGTTTTAAGAAAGTTTGACCTCACCAGTGGAAAAAAAAAAAATTGACTTAACTAATGCTATTTGATGCTTAAAAACTGTAGGTCATAAATGATGCAAATTATTTGATCTTGATTAAGAGTCAGTTTAATTCTACTGACATTTCTATTACTAAGTTTGCCTTAGCCTTCCTAACAAGAAGACTAAGATATGAATCCATGTCCCATAACCACATGCATCATTTCTCATGACTTTCATGAAGATAGAAGCATGAATTGGGTTATAACAATGCTTTCTAAAAATGAATCTTTATTTGTAATTGTATATGTTGGTGAATTTCTAAATTATGAATTAACAGAATTAAATAATGTTAATTGTTTCAAATATTAATTTTATTTTCTATGAATCAGATAGCTATGATATCTCCTGGTTTGAGTTCCTGTGAACACTCACTGAACACACTCCGATATGCAGACAGGTAATGTTATTTTATTATTGTTCATTTATCTTGTTTGTGATGAACACCTGTATATTATAATCAAGCATTTCTTTTCTTTGATATATTATTTAGATCAAGTATTCATGATGAAACTTTGTAGAATGTATGGCAGCTGCCCTTTGTATCTCCATAACAAGCTGTTGCAGTCCATTCTACTATTTCATCATTTCTTCTTTTTTCAATACTTCCTTTATCCTTCTGCAGAGTGAAAGAACTGAGTGTAGATAATCCTGAAAATCCTGAAATTAGAGCTGATGAAGATGAAGATATGATTGTACAAGATGATTATGACGATTTTGCTCTTTTAAGATCAACTAATGTAAGCATAACAAGAAGTTTCATTCTTTTATCATGAGAAATTTGCCAAAAGATACCCAAATATTTATTAATACATTTTGTAAACATGCTTTATATCCCTAGGATTTGCTGTACAAACCATTTGAATATATCAAGAAATATTTTACACTGATGCATGTCTAAGCTGCATTACTCTTTGTATTTAAGATATTGTAAACAATCACTTAATTTCATTAAATATATAAATGATAAACCTAATAGCCTGTAAAAAGAATTGACCTCTGTAAGACTTTGTATAGTTCCCTATATTTCAGCATGACTATTGAGTAGCTTATGTAATTTGTGACGATCAGAGTTTTTCTTTGCAAATCTGATAAGTATAATGTTTTTAATGTGAACTAGTGAGTTTCACAAAATTATAATTCCTAGACACAGGAGTGTGAGAATGCAAAGTCACAGTTGTGAATATAAAAATATTCTATGAACAAAATACTAAATCAGGGATGGGAAACTCCAAGGCCACCAGCCACAAATGGCCAGTGGATAGCACAATTTTGGCTAGCTCGAGTTTACGAATCAACTTTTTTCATTCTATATTTTTTTATCACAAACTTGGTAATCAACAACTACACTGCCTCATGCCATTGCTAATGTTGCACACTTCATCATTGTGTTACCTTTTTTATGTGGACTGAATACAACAGAAAGACATGGATAACAGCTTATATAATTTATTACAATAAACTATAATATATGTGACAGATATAAAATAAATTATATAATAACAATGACAGATATTCAGTTTCAACCTTCAAAATTAATTACAATACAAAATGGTACTGGCCTGTGTCCAATATAATGATCCAGAATGAAAGTTCAAAAGTCCAGATCAGAAATCCAAAATTCCAGTCTAGGGAGTGAATTTGATCCCACGAAGAAATTCCGAAGTTTGAATGGAGAAGTCCAGAAACAATTCACAGTTCAATAAATTTGACGAAGTTCTTTTTACGATGTCTTTGAATGTCTCAAATTTGTTGTTTTCTAACTTGCCTTGATCTCCCCTAAACAGTACTGTACGTGTTGACCTTCAGTATAACCAGTAATTCGAATGAATCGTAAAGACTGACAAAATAAAATCAGTTTTTGTAGATCTAGCTCCAGTCACAAATCCAAGTTGAATAACCACACAGCAAACGTTGAAAAATTCTCAAACGACGACAACATCTCTTGAATCGAATGAAAACGAATGACTGACTGAATTTCCTCGCATCGCCGTCTGTTAATATACTAGTAGGCCTACTGTATTCTCGAACAATCGCGTAACTTCCGCAGAATTCCAGAGTAATCTGGATTCGTCTCGTACAGACACCAGGCCAAAATACATTCTATTTATAAACAAATGATCGATCTTTTTAATTCTAGAAATTTCCACATGAATAACAACATATATTATTGATTTTAACTTTGAAACAATAATATAAAAAAAAAAAAAAATTCGACCGATAGATATGGAAATCCAAACACAACACGGCATGGCATTTCAAGCGCTTTATACATAACACTCTCCCCCTTAAAAGTTTTTACAAGTTCAAACTTTTTTAACTTATTATACGTAACATTGAACTAATAAACAAATTTTAGTCAACCGATAATTATAACAAAACACTGAACATCTTAATTACCGTGACAACACAACCGCGATGACATTGTCCGAACCACGGATATGATTAATGAACACATTGTATTGCTGCAGAATAATACTCCACCTGAGTAACCTTTGATTTTTGTTTTTCATTTTGTTCACAAACATGAGTGGATTGTGGTCGGTGTAAACATTAACAATCAATGGTGAAGAACACAAATAAACACCAAAATGTTGTAAAGCTAACAACAATGCAAGTGCTTCTTTCTCAATTGTTGAATAGTTTCTTTGGTGCTTATCAAGTTTTCTTGAAAAGTAACACACAGGGTGGTCAACACCATTTTGCTCTTGCAACAACACAGCACCAACACCAATGTCACTCGCATGTACAGCAAGCTTAAATGGTTTGTCAAAATCAGGAGCTTTGAGGATTGGAGCATTCATGAGCATGACCTTGGTCCTTTCAAAGGCAGTCTGGCAATTTTGATTCCAGGAAAATTTTACATCCTTTCTTAGTAAGGCTGTTAAAGGTGCAGTCGCATCAGAAAAATTTGGACAAAATTTCCTATAATATCCTGCCATGCCCAAGAATCTCATAACACCTCTTTTGTTCGTTGGCTCTGGATACTCCGCTATTGTTTGTACCTTAGCTTGGATAGGCTTGACTTTACCCTGACCAATTTCATGGCCTAAGTACACAATTGTTGCTTTACAGAAGTTACTTTTTAACAGGTTGATAGTCAACTGAGCCTCGGAACACCTCTCAAAGAATGCACGAATGTGATTTAAATGCTCAAATCAGTTACTGCTTACTACAAGTACATCATCAATGTAAGCATACACATTTTCTAACCTTGCAATGACATGATTCATCAACCTTTGAAATGTTGCACCAGAGTTTTTCATGCCAAATGGCATAACTTTGTATTGGTACAAACCATCGGGTGTTATAAAAGCTGAAATTTCTCTTGCTTGAGAAGTTAAAGGAATTTGCCAATAACCTTTGAGTAGGTCATATTTGGTAAGGTACTTTGAGTTACCTACACGGTCAATACAATCATCCATCCTAGGAATAGGATATGAATCAGTCTTGGTGACATCATTAACCTTTCTGAAATCTGTACAGAACCTAACTGAACCATCAGGCTTTGGTACCAAGATACAAGGTGAAGTCAAAGTACTGTTTGACAACTCAATGAAATCATTTTCAATCATGTATTGTACCTCTGACCTGATTTGTGACAATTTCACAGGATTGGCTCGATATGGATGTTGTTTTATTGGTCAAGTGTTCTCAATAACAACATCATGTTCTATGACATTGGTTCTACCAGGCACATCAGGGAAAAAATGAGCAAACTCTAAAATCAAACTTTTCAACTTTTTACTTTGTTGTTGGGTTAAATTATTGAGTTTCTCATCTAAGTTTGCTAATACTTGTGAGTTTTAGAGTTTAACGTGAGTGTCTGGAATGCTATTTTCTATAAATTCAGGAGGAGGAGGAGGATCATGATCTTCATTCACACCACTTGTCACATTCACAGGAACAGCATTCGACACATTCATTTTCTTTCGCACATGATAGGGTTTCAACATATTGATATGACAAAGCTGTTTGCTTTTACTCCGATCAGGGGTAGTGATTACATAGTTTAGATCATTGATTTTCTTTTTGACTGAATAAGGTCCAAAATATTTAGCTTGAAATGAAGAGCCTGATGTGGGCAACAAGACTAGTACTTGATCACCAACATTAAAAGATCGCTTCCTGGCTCTTTCCTCATACCAGGTTTTCATCTCTTCCTGAGAAGACTTCAGGTTTTCCCTGGCAACATTAAAAGCATTGTGCAATCTGGTTTTGAAATCAGAGACATAGTTCAACAAGCTAATTTGTGAGTTATTGTCCTCTAACCATTTCTTCTTAACCAACTTCAATGGACCATAAACCAGCTCAAAAGGGCTAAATCCAGTAGATTCTTGAACAACTTCACGAACTGCAAACAACAACAAGGGAACACCTTCATCCCAGTCCTTTGAGTGCTCGTGGCAGTAATTTCTAAGCGTGGCTTTCAGAGTTTGGTGGAAACGTTCAAGGACACCTTGCGACTCAGGATGGTATGCACTGGATGAAACTTGAAGGATGTTTAGTTCATGCATGGCTTGTTGAAATAGCTTGGACATAAAATTTGAGCCTTTATCTGATTGCACAACTTTTGGAATCCCGAACATGGTAAAGAATTTGACAAGAGCCTTGACAATGTTGGGAGCAGTGATTTTTCTCAAAGGGATAGCCTCAGGGAAACATGTAGAAGCACACATGATTGCCAAGAGATATTCATTTCCTGCTTTGCTTTTTGGCATTGGGCCAACACAGTCGATAATGACCCTTGAGAACGGTTCTTCAAAGGCAGGAATAGGCTGCAGTGGTGCTTTGGGAATCCCCTGATTTGGTTTTCCACTCATTTGGCAAGAATGGCATGTCTTACAAAAGTCAACAACATCTTGTCGCATCTTTGGCCAATAGAAATGTCGTCGGATACGATCCAGGGTCTTTCTTACACCTAAGTGTCCCAACAACACATGATCATGAGCAAGACTAAGAATAGCATTCCGATAGCATTTTGGAATGACGATTTGGTGAATAACATTCCACTCTTCATCAGCAGCAACGTCAGGAGGTCTGTATTTTCTCATTAACACACCTGACTTCTGGTAGAAACAAATAGGGACAGTTCCTATTTCATTTTCATTAACGGCCAGTTGTAGAAAAGAACGAGTTTCAGGATCATTGTCCTGTTCCTCAACAAGTTTGTTTCAATGAAGAGAGTTGAAAAATGACTTGGAGTCATCAGTAGAACTCAAAGTTGAGTCAGAAATCTCATCGATGTGAGACATGAATGTATCAGATAAAGGGAAATCCTCTTTGGACTCCTGAGAACGTGTTTGAGAACGAGTAACAGCACAGGAGGGGAAAACATCAGGAAACTCTTCAACAAGTTGCTCTGTACTGGGACTAACAACAGGTGCTTCAACAACACAAACCTCTGGTACCACCTTACTACCAGCCAAATCATTTCCCAAAAGCATAGACACACCTTCATCAGGCAATGAAGATTTAATACCCACAGTCACTGGTGCCCGAAACTAAGTCCGAATGCAAATTCAATCTATGAAAAGGGATAGAAACGGCGCCACTTTCTGCACCAGAAATGAGCACATTGGCCCTAACGGATGACTTTTCAGAAAACGGAAGTACACTTTCCAAAATCAAACTTTGAAAAGCTCCAGTATCCTGCAGGATCTTAATTGGTTGTAGATGTGAATCGCCAACAAAAGAAACAAAACCTTCAGTGATGAAAGGCTTAAATTTGTCCTCAACAAGATCTTCAGGTACATCAAGAATATTGGACTTGGAATCCACAGTGGACTGGACAGGGTCAAAATCATTGGGAACCAATGATGTATCCAACGAGGGCAAAATGAAACTATGGGGTGATGGCTTTGTTTTGATCTTATAGCACTCAGAAATCAGATGGCCAGGTTTCTTACAATAAGCACATGTTTTGAATGAGAATGACACGTTTTGGTAGATGATGAGCTTTGAGAATGAGATGAAGTCTTTGTTTGAGAATCAGAAGTTTGCTCTTTTCTGTCTTTGTTGACATTTGCATAATGCTTGAATGAGTCATTGGGTTTCTTTGCTGTGTGATTTGTTTTGATTTTGTATGACAAATCTTTGTGAGTCAAAGCATACTCGTCTGCCAAGACAGCAGCATCGTGAATTTTGGAAGCTTTTTGTTCATCAATGTAAATTTTTAGCTCTACGGGAATACATCTTTTAAACTCTTCAACTAACATGAGTTCTCTGAGTTTTGTGTAATCACCTTTCATTTCTTTGGAATCACACCACCTGTCGAACAGAGTTTCTTTTTCACGAGCGTAATTCGACATAAGTTTGGCTGTCAAACTTTTTGTAACCACGAAATTTTTGTCTGTATGCCTCTGGCACCAATTCATAAGCATTCAAAATGTATTTTTTGACGTGCTCGTAGTCATAACTCTACTCAGCTGTGAATTTGGAAAATACTTCCTGAGCTTTACCTTTTGAGAACACTCTGAAGTAATGTTGTCCAATATTCGGTAGGCCATTTTAGCCTAAGGGCCAATTTTTCAAATTGCTGAAAATATTTATCTTTAGCCTTCTCGTTGAATGGAGGCACTAAACGAATTTGTTTGGAAGCATCAAAATTATCCAACTGCATTTGGACAACCTTTTCTTCTGTGTGTGCCTTTATCATACTATTTCCTTATCAGCTTTAATGCGTTCTTTTTGTATTTCGGCATCAAGGCGTTTGTTTTCCTGTTCTGCCTCAATACGTTTGCTTTCAATTTCTAAACGAAATTTCATTTCCATTTCCATTCTTTTTAATTCAAAATCTGGGTCAAAATGAGTGGCAGGCAATTGTTGTACAACTTTTTGAGGCAAAACTTTTTGGCTGACCAAATGTTCAACAACAATTCATTTGATATCTGCTTTCTTCATTGCTTGCTTCACTTCCAAATTGAAATGTTTTCCAACGTCAAGCAATTCAGATTTTTTCAATTCACTAATCAATTCGAAAGAGGGATTCTGATTAAATTTGTCTATAAAATCTTCGAGTTGGAATGCCATTTTGAATATACAAGCTGTCGATCTGTATAGAATATAAATCTAATTTTGGAATAGAATTAAATTGTTTGATCTATCCCGGACGAGCCCCCAATTTTCTGTTACGTTTTTTATGTCGTCTGAAAGCAACAGAAAGACACAGATAACAGCTTATATAATTTATTACAATAAACTATTATATATGTGACAGATATAAAATAAATTATATAATAACAATGACAGATATTCAGTTTCAACCTTCAAAATTAATTACAATACAAAATGGTACTGGCCTGTGTCCAATATAATGATCCAGAATGAAAGTTCAAAAGTCCAGATCAGAAATCCAAAATTCCAGTCTAGGGAGTGAATTTGGTCCCACGAAGAAATTCCGAAGTTTGAATGGAGAAGTCCAGAAACAATTCACAGTTCAATAAATTTGACGAAGTTCTTTTTACGATGTCTTTGAATGTCTCAAATTTGTTGTTTTCTAACTTGCCTTGATCTCCCCTAAACAGTACTGTACGTGTTGACCTTCAGTATAACCAGTAATTCGAATGAATCGTAGAAACTGTCAAAATAAAATCACAGTTTTTGTAGATCTAGCTCCAGTCACAAATCCAAGTTGAATAAACACACAGCAAACGTTGAAAAATTCTCAAACGACGACAACATCTCTTGAATCGAATGAAAACGAATGACTGACTGAATTTCCTCGCATCGCCGTCTGTTAATATACTAGTAGGCCTACTGTATTCTCGAACAATCGCGTAACTTCCGCAGAATTCCAGAGTAATCTGGATTCGTCTCGTACAGACACCAGGCCAAAATACATTCTATTTATAGAGAAATGACCGATCTACCTAATTCTAGAAATTTCTACATAAATAACAACATATTTTATTGATTTGAACTTCAAAACAATAATATAAACAACAACAAAAAATTTCAACCGATAGATATTAAAATCCAAACACAACACGGCATGGCATTTCAAGCGCTTTATACATAACAATTGCCACAGACTACTCTGCCCATTTTGTAATGTCAGTCTGGTTTAGATGTTTGTTATCGAGTGTGTATTGTTTTGCATGTGCTTGCAAACATTTTTATTGTGCAACTTTCAGGTGTTTAAATATATTTTGTGTTTGATCTCATAATATGGATAAGTAGATAATTTGAAAACGAAAGTGTCCAGATGATGGTGAACATTCAGAAAATATACAATTTGATTTGTTCTGGCATTACTGCTGAAAAGAGAATTGTGTATGACTGGAAAAATGTGAAACTAGAATTTAATGTTAGTTGGAAGTTGAAATTTGCAGTGATTGAAGTAAATAATAAGCCAGTGTATCTTTTGTCTAACAAAGTTTTTAGGAATAATAAAGTAAACAATCTTAAGCAAGACTTTAACAATTTTCACAATAAATTTGATGTAAAATTTCCAGTTGATATCAAAAATTGTATGAATGAAATTAAATCACAGCCTATTCATGAATTTCAGCTAAAGCTAAACCAACTTGCAGAATAATTACAAAAGAATGATTTGACACATTTTGCAAAGTTGAATAGTTTTTTTATAAAATAATGACTATGAATTCTCTAATGCTGAAGATGATCCCTATATAAACTGGATCAAAATCTATCTCAAAAATGTGAATTTTTTGCATGAACTATTTTTTGTTTTCATACAAGTGTGGATTTGAAGATGAGATGCTTACCCTACAAAGTGTAGAACACATAAAAGGTAAACAAAAATGTTCTATCAGAGATATGGCTCACTATTCTGATAAATGAGTCTTCCAAATTTAAATATAGCAATTTCAAAATTATTTTCCATGTGTGGATCCACATGGGTGTGTGAGTCAACATTTTCTGTGCTAGATTTTTTCAAGTTTAGATACAGATATCAACTTACTGACATAAATTTAGAGGCAGAGCTATGATGCTTATTGAGTATAGATATTAAGCCAAATGTCACAATACTTGATGAAAACCCAACATTTTTCACATTGAAGGTTTGTTGAAATGCAATTATTTTGATTAAACTAACATCTTTCAATTTTTATAATATTGTGGGTAACATTGATTTCATTAATCACTAAAAAAAATAAAAATAAATAAATAAATAAATAAATTTCCTACCCTGTACTAAATTATTGTACACCAAAAACAAAGGAAAGATGTTTACAGTACTATTGCATTGCTTATTTCAAGGCAGCTGCACTCTCACAAGTTGTAAATTGGCTATAATAAAATTGCTACAATTGCAGAACTTTTTCGATACTTTATGTTGATGACCAGTGAGTGAATGTGTCTGCAAGTTGTTGCTTGACCATAAGTTTTTGTATGTAGAAGAATTTTCTAATTGAAAACACAAAACTTTAAAACCATTAATATATACTTTTTAGCCAATGAATTTGTAGAAATGAAAATATACTTTAAACTGTGTGGTCCGTATTACATAATGCATGAATTGATATTAAGAAAAATTGGCTTGGCAACAGTCTGCTCTACATCATATCAGTGAGTGTAAACAGACAAAATGTTGGCATGGTAATAGTCTACAGTGTTTTATTTTATAATTTAAAACCAACAGAAATACAAAATGTATCCTTTACTGATGTTACTGAAATTTAAATCTAAATGTATTGCCAACTAACCATTCATTAACCCTCTTGCAGTAGGTTCATGCAATTTGTGCAAACTGAGTCATGAATATCACTTGCACAATGTGTGATAACTCAGGTTTCTTAATTTATTCACTCAAAAAGTGATAAGATTTTGTTAAAGATGTGTGTCATGCACAAATAATGACAGTTGTTAGAATTAAGTGTTTTTGCTTAAGCTATTTTTCTGTTGTATGTAGTTACTTGCATTCAAACTATTAACAAGCTTAATGTAAGATGAATTTTATTTGTTTATCAAAATACTTTTATTCGTTGTATAGTTTTCTTATTTCATTTACACAATTTCTAGAATCTCCTAAAACAATTTCAAAAGTTTTATAAAGGTAAATGCTTATTTTATTTTTCATTTTCTTTGCCACATCACTAATTCTAGCTATTTCATCAGTATATAATGTAATAAAATAATTAAAATTAGGAAAAAATATATTACAAAAACATACCTTTTTGTTATTTTATGGAGTATTTTTGAAGATGTTTTGCTTAGGTTCATAATTTGGTCTTTCCCTTTTCGCATAATTAATTTTAAATATTTTATTTTCCATTTTTGTCCTTACTTTAGCTTTTCTTGACATAAGTCAGTGGTGCCCTCAAAGTACAAGTTTTTTTGGGAAATATATGCAACTGTTCAGCAAACTTTTCTTTCATTGCATAGTATCATAAGCCTTAAGAATGGATACAAAGTATGATGTATATTTTTAAAATATCTGAACATTTATAATTATGCAACTTAAAGCGAAACTAATATATAATTTACCACAATATAATAGTTATACCTAAATACAATTTAAATTATCTCTAAACATGTTTATGTAAGAAACAAGTATTATAACTGACCAAGTAGCCAACCATACTATAATCAGTTTCATACACTCCATGATAGACTTGTTATAATTTCAAAATAACAATTATTAGATTATAGTGTGCATTAAGCCCTCTCTGATGGTTCTACATGTATGTAATGTCTCCATTGGAAAATACAAAGTTTAAACAAATCCATTAAAGGTGGATGTGGTAGCTGTTAGGAGTTGAAGAAATGCTTTACTTGTTCCAACTGTATTCTTTCAGAGAATTTTGAAATGAAAGAATCAAAGTTATATAATCATTTCATTACCTAGACATACTTCTACAGTATTGCCATTATATCACTGATAATAGTGTCGAAGTTGGGGTTTTTCTTAGCTTGTTGGTCACATCAATACATGCAAGGTTTTAAGCAGTTTTTAAAGATTTGTTTTGAAATAAAGGACCCAAAACTTGAATAAAATAAAACATACATTGTTGATAAAGATGTTTAATTAAATTTTGAAGGTACAATATTAACTTGTGCAGAGCAATTTTTATAGGTGCTTCAATTGGAAAAATGTTGAATCATCCAAAATAAAGTGAAAAACGTGCATTTTATATGATTTACTCTGGGAATTTTAACATTACCCATGGCAACAAAACAACTACAAAAACTAAATTATTTTCTGTATTTTGTAAATTTGTATAAAGTTCCATTTCAG
Source organism: Carcinoscorpius rotundicauda (assembly GCA_011833715.1). NCBI lineage: Eukaryota > Metazoa > Arthropoda > Merostomata > Xiphosura > Limulidae > Carcinoscorpius > Carcinoscorpius rotundicauda. Next base: position 48,727,764 of record CM022399.1, on the reverse strand, counting down.
CTGTGAGAAGAAAAACTAAGTATCAGTGGCATTCCTCTAGTTAGGAAAAGTTAAAGAAAATTCAGTTGCATCCACTTGGACCCTCATGATAAACCTAAGGTAAAAATAGTTATTTAATTTATTGGCATTATCTAACTTCACAGAAAAATTAAACAAAGAAAAGAAAGTTTTCATTCACAGCAAACCCAACAGTAATTATCAAAAGCTTGTAGCCTCAGGTTAGTTTATAAATAGTTTAAGTGTGATCAAAGACTTTTTTTTTATTTTAAATTCAGTGTAAAACATAGTAGATATTGATTACTCCTGTTAGTATAAATGCTAACATTCAAGATGTAATTATTTCTCTGATAAATGTTACACTTTTTCCTCTTAGGAAGGAGAGTTTTCAGAAGATCTTGTCACATTCCATGCTGCTATTTCTCATCTCCAACGAATGGAAGAAGATATTTTGGATATTCACAAAACTGTTGTTGATGTAGGTCTTGTGTATATAGTAAATCATAGTGTTGACAAATCTTTTTTTTTTTGTCTTTAAATATTTTATTATAATTTAAGTCTTCGTTATATGAAGTTTTCTTTAATTGCATATTGACATCAATTATTGTTCACCATTATTTTGCTTGTTAACACACTTCAATTTTTTAATTACTTCAAACACTAAAGGTGAACAGTTATATTTTCATCCATGTATGTGTGTCAGCAAGATCTCTCAAAAGTGGTTATGTGGATTTGGACAAAAATTGGTATACATTTGGACTATGACCCAACTTAGTGATTAGTTTCAGGGAGTGTCAAAGGTCAAGGTAAAAATAAAATAATCTCTAGTTGTTAAAATGGGGATTGATTTTTCAAAAGTTTTGCTCTATATGACTAAGTTAAAAATTAATCAAATTTTGATGAAACTTGTTGGGCATGTGTATAATTTTATTTTTGATTGTCTTGCCAAAAATGGTCAATGTTTAGTGATAATGATGACCATAAGGGCACTGATAATTTTTCAGAGCTTGGTATGATCAAAGCTGCATGATAAAATATATCTGTTCTACTCAGTTTCCCTGGAATTGCTAATGTTACTGAGTTTAATTATCTTTTTATGGTGTTTTAAAAGCAGGGGTACTATGTTTTCATTGTGAAAATATATTTTTTTACTTTTCAAACTGTATTTATTGTTTGTTTGTTTTTAAAAAAAAAAAAAAGGTTTGAGATAATCTCTTACATCCAGTTTCTTCTTTCCTTTCAGGCAAGTCATAAGTGGTTAGAAGTTGATAGCAGTCTTCTGAACATGGCAAATGAAGTAGATTATGATGTTGACTGTAAGTTCAGTTTTAGTAAATAATTCAAAGAGTTTTATACAATCATGTTTTATTTCAGGAAAGTTTTTATTTATGAAAGTTGTGATGATGATCCTTCTGAAGCCGAAAATGATGAACAAATCACGCTGTACCCTTCTGAAAGTGAAGAAAGTAATCAAGAAAATCTTACTATGATGCCAGTGAACGAACTTTTGTCCAAAGATAAGAATTTTAGTTATTCAACAACACCTTCAAGGATTAAGAGGAGAACCACAGCTCTCAATATATTCAATGGGAACCCAGGCATTACAAAGCAAGCTGCTCCAAGAGTCTCTACACCATTTGAAACATTCAAAATTTTCATTTCTGATAATATGATGAAACAGATCATTCACTCAACAAACACCGTCATGAAAGAACCAATTTTTGAAGAAGACCTCTGGAAATGGATCGCAGCTAATCTTTTCCTTGGAATAAGCAAATCCAAAAATGCATCGATAGACGAAATGTTTTCAACTGAATTCGGTTTGCCATTTTTGCGAAAACTGATTACACAAGACAAATAAAAAAAAAATGTGCTAAAAATTCAGATTTGACATCCACTTTCAAAGAAATAGAGAAATCAAAGATGGCGCCATCTCTGGAGTCTGGAATTTTTTCATTGAAAATTGCAAAAACAGTTACAACCCAAGTGAATACCTGACAGTGGATGAACAACTATGTAACTTCAAAAGAAGAGATGGCTTCAGAACATACATTCCGACAAAGCCAGGCAAATACGGAATAAAGATTTGGTGCCTAACAGATGCAAAGACAAGTTACCTCCTCAACGATTAAATTTATACTGGAAAGTTTGGAAATACGACAGAAACAAATCAAGGAGAACTGAGTCAGCCATTTCTTGGAAATGGAAGGGCAATAACGACAGATAATTTCTTCACAACAATGACACTTGCCAAGTACCTACGAACAAAAAGAACAGGACTTGTTGGAACCATACGGAAATCAAGAACCTTCCTGCCTCCTAAAATAAATGCAAAATCTAGAGAGTTATCACCAAAGTTTTTCTACCATGATGACATCACTCTTCTCAGGCACTCAGATAAACCAGGAAAATATGTGCTACTACTGAGTTCTCAGCATCAGTCTGGTGAAGTAGAAGAGAATGGAAAGCCCGAAATCGTCAATCTTTACAATGCAACAAAGGCAGGTGTTGACACTCTTGATCAACTGGTGAGATATTATACAACAGAGGCAATCAAAGCGCTGGTCAGTCTGCATATTCTGTAACATTCTAGATCTTGCTGCATGCAATGCTTTCATTCTATACTCGACTAAATATCCAGAATTTCTTCATCAACATAAATCAAGAGCGAGAGGAGAGTTTATATGGCAATTGGTGCTTGAAGTCAAAGAAATTTACTGCAAAGATAATGACAAAACAACCTCATGTGAACCGCCTGCAAAGAGGACGATGCCATTTGTGCAGCAGATCGATAGATAGTCGAAAGTTGTTTGCTCAAATTGTAAAAAATATGTTTGTCAGAGCCATTCTAAAGTTGTTTGTAATGAATGTTGCTAAATCACTGTGTTTCTATTGGAAAAATATATGGGGCCTAATTGGCCCCAAAATCACTTTAGTGGATGTAAATATTTTTTTCGTAGGACTGTTAATAAGTTTTATCAGTTTATTGATATTGGTAATTAATGACTCAAAATCACTTGTGCAAAAATAAATTTCAGAGTAAATGTAAAAGGTGGCTTTGTCTTAACAATTCAGTCATAAAGCTGGTTTTAACAAGGCATAATGGTACCAAATACTCATTTAATTTTAATGTTATCAGTTTTATTTCAAAAGAAGGCTTTAACCAAACAGCATTTGAAATAATTTCAAGAGTTCAGAAGTTTCAAATTCATACTTTAATATTGCTGATGTAGTCCCAAGTGCAGGTGGGAAAACACTTGAATTTTACTTTAAGAAAACTACTTGTCATTATAGTTATTGATTGTAGTATTAGTAGTGTTTGCTAATGAGTTAGTCAGTTGTTTAATTATTGATTAGTATAGTGTTCCCTAAACAAATGAAATAAAAAGCACTGGATGCTTCCAACTGGCTGTCTTTCTTCTAGCAGTTCAGAAAGAAACAAAATTGGTGATGAGAGCAGCCATTCAGTTGTTTTTCCTCTGGTCATCAAAAAGAAAAATTGGCATTTAGTATTGCCAGTTAAATGTCTTTCCTATAAGCAACAGCTCAAGAAGAAATGAGATTGTGGTTGAAGGTGCTTCCAAGACAGTTGCCTTCACTGTTGTCAGTAGTTGAGAAACATTCGTGTTAGCCATTTGTTCCCTCTAAACAGTAGTTCTAAATTACATTGGATTTCAGTTAATTGGGGCACATTGGGACTAGAATACTTTAGTCCAATTAAGATGTTGCCCCAATTTTGCAAAGCTGTGCATAAAGGATTTAAAAGGTACATGTGTACATAAGACAAAAAGAGTTTTTCTGTTTATTCAGTTACAAAAACATATACTGTACTGTATAAATCCTGTCCTTACAATATAAGAGCTGAATCAAAAATATCCTAAAAACAAATTTAATTTCTGCATGTACACACATTTACGTGACTGTGGTTCTTAACACTTATTGATGTTGGAGAAATTTTTCAAGTGTACCCTGCCGTGCTCTCTTAACTCACTACATCTGAACAAAATCAGTGCAGATATCTACTGCAGATATTGGACTGTCTTCGTTATCTTTCTTGCATAAAATAATGTCATAATCCACCAACAAATTTCCTAACTTCATGGTGAGTCACTCATTCAAATTCAGGTGTGCTGTTCTCATCACTTCTGATATTTCTTTCTGATATGGTCTTCTGATATTTTTTGGTGTTTTGTTGCAATATGATCAACAATTGAGTCTACTATCTTCATTCTTATTGTAACACTGCAGACTGTTATCGATGCATTCAAACTCTTCATACTTTTTGATATATTGCACTTCTAAAATGGCTTCATTTATATTTCTGTGACTGTTAGGCAGTTTTATTGACTTCCACTGTTCAGCAGTTAGAGCATCAGCACACTCCTTTTCGTCATGTGCTTGAATTAGATGCCAAACCTAGATTTCCATCAAGACAACCAACCATCTGTTGCTTTGAAATCATTGTGACCTAGCTTGTTAGCAAACTCCTCTGACTTAATCTGTAGCATTGGATTACAGAAATGCAGTTATGATAGAGAACCACTGATTGAGAGCCTCCTCAACATCTGGATCCTTGCCTTCTCACTTTTGTTTTTGAGAATTTCATTCTCTTCTTTCTTTGTGCAAGATACATTAATTTTACAGTTTATTTTTCTGCTGTATTACCTGTGCTTTTGTAGATTTTTGGCACTCCAGTTATCTCAGCCAGCTGGCGCTGACTTGTTTCAGATGGTTTTCTTTTAATTTGGTCCTGAATAGCAATTTTCTCAAAGGGTCAAATATTTCTGTGGCATCTTTGTAAGAGTGAAATTTTACACAAATGACATAGAAATGATTATATGCTGCATAAATGATCACAACTGATCCATTCAATAGCTACTGCCCAGACTAGAAGCAAAATATGGTAACAGTACTGATGAACACACCAATGACACTCAGTGACGTCTCGGTAATGACCCACAGATCACTATACAGTACAGCATGCCATAATACTGGCCCAATTAAATGGCTTGGTGTCCCAAATAAGTGAAGCATATTTTGGTTATTTTTGATTGGTTTTTGTTTTTCAAAATTTGTCCAAATAAACAGCTGCCCCAATTAACAAGTGGCCAAGTTAACTGGAATCTACTGGAGTAATAGTAATAGTAGTTTTGCCATAACAAAGACAGGGTGACCAAATTTGATGCCAATGGAAGTTGAACACAAGTTCCCATTTCTCTGAGTTTCTAAACCTTAACGATCTTGAAGTGAAGTACTTAAATTGCTGAAATACAGTAGGAGTACAAATAGCCCATTGTATAGTTTTTTGCATAATAAACATTATTTGGTAAAGATGTATGGTTTTTCAGTCATCATTAATCTAAAATAGATTAACAAACATGACATCAATATTTTGATTACTTGGATAGCTTGCATAACTGACAACAGAAATTAGTTAAACCCTAATTTTGATTAGCTTGTAATTTTCAAGGCAGTCAATGTAATAAGAATTTTAATTAATCAGTTGCTGGCATAATTGAAAGCAGTGACAAAGATGCAACATACATGAATAGTTGAAAAGACTAGATTTGCATTTTGGTGGTAGTAGAGGTTATGCAAGTATAATAAACAAGTACTGCAGAGAAATATGAATATGACCTTACACTCTGAATTATCAGATCTGAGTCATATTGTGAGTTCTTGGGCATATCTTGAATTCAAATACTTTTTTAACCTGTCTGATTTTTTACGTACAGCACACTTGAACATTTTACTAAATCTTCATCACATTTTGTTTATATACATATATATTGTAAATTTGGAATTACACTCAATGTTTGTTTTTCAGTATAGAGTTGGTTAAATGAACCAATCCCATACATTGTCAATTTACACCACACTAATTGATGTACTCACTATTCATATGCAATACCTAATTCTATCACTGAGAGAATTCAAAATCATTGTTTTCCTAGTGTATGTGTTTGATTGGGCTGATTTTCAAATAATTACCCATTTCACAAGTGGTAATGTGTAGCTGTAATGTTAGTCTACAAAAATTAAAGTTTCAATTTTTTTTTTTAAATTTAAAATGTGATTGTTTGTAGAGTGGAAGATAATCTACATATTTAACAGTTAAAGCATTACAGAGCAAATAGCAAGTGATTAATTATGTGTGTAGCTTGTATTATCTGGTATGTGTTCAGTTTATTATCCTTGGTACCAGTGTTCTTTATAGTATCCAGCCATCTGAAATTATCATAAAATTTCGTATTATCCAAAAGAGTGGTTCTGATTATACCTCTGACACCATTTCTCTTTAAAAGTGTGAAAGCTCTTGAATACCTTATTTTCATGATGTACACCGTGTTAAAGTGTATTAACACTTTTTTTTTTACAGATATTTTCTAAATATATTAAATTGTACTAAATGTGTGTTAACTGTGTATGTAAACCTGTAGTTAGTTTAACATAATTAGTATTTGCTTTAAAGTATACTTAGAACTCATGTTAGGAGAAACTTTTATAATAGTTTATACAGTTTTAATAGTAATGTTGTAATTGTTGTTATTCTCAGCTTATGCTCAGCAGTTGGAAGGTGTGTTATCAGAGAAGATTGAAGCTCTTACAGTTTTTAAAGGTATTAACTTGAATATTAATAATGTTGGTATATACATATAAATTATTTATAACTTGAAAATTTCAGTATGACTGAAAACCAGCTTTTGATAAAATATAAGTTTGTATTTCTTCAGTTTATTTAGCTATTGCAAAATTAGCCAATTTATTTTATCCAAAATTGATGCAATTATGATAACCCTAACATTTTAACTTTTAGCCTTAAAGCATCAGGAAAAAAGGTATTTGATGTATACACTGGTAAATGTTGAACTGATTAATGCCATCCCATATATTATGTATTTTATTTACCATTACTTGTGCAGAAAAAGTCACCTCCTTCCGCCAACATTTAGCAGAAGAAGAACAGATCAGCAGGAACATCAAAAGAGTGTCATCTGAGTAGCCTGGTTTAAATAAGTTTCTTACTTCCACTCCAGAAAACACCTCACAAGTCTACATCATTTACGACAGGGGGGACCAATGATATTAAGAAGTGAATCTGATAGCCTTTCTCACTCACTAACTTAAAACAACTAGAGAAATGCTCTTTTTTACCCATTTATGTGTGTGTATAACAATGTAGTTATGAATCTTTTACTACAATGTAAAAGTGTAAGTGGACCATACTGTGCAAGATGCTACATAGTGACAGTTTTAAAAGAAAGAAAGAAAAGAATCTTTCTCATGTAGTGTAACTAGTGGTTTTGTTATTAAATAGAATTTTAAACAAGTTAAAAAAAACAGCTTTATCTTTATAAGTGACATAAAATGAGGTAATATTGGCAAAAACCATTTATGTATGGGATTAACATAGTCAAGTAGAACATGTATATACTAATTTCTTCAGCTTTTGTTGATTCTAACATCTGTTCATACCAACTGGATTATATAAGCAAGTGTTATTTAAAATATGGACCATGATGTTTTGTATACTACGTTTATATAATAATTTTAGATTTTGTAATGAACATTGTACAGTAGTTTAATATTCGTATAGCTTTAAAAAAAAACACCACCTTTCCTCTTGTAATTTTATGCTGTTTTTCTTGCTTTAATGTGTATCACAGGCTAATCTGTTTTAAAAGTGCCACAATGTCTTTTAATGTTTCCAAATGTAAGGGTTCCATTGTTAAATAAAGGCCTTTTTTATGATATATTAAGGTTTCTTTAGTGTTTTGGTTTCTTGAACTGTACTTCATTGTAATTTTCTTCTACCATTTGGGGTCTAGTGGTTAGGTTGCTCAACTTGCAACCAGGGGGTTGCAAATTCAAATCCCCTTCACTGAGCAAGCTCACCTTTTCAACTGTGGGATGTTATAATATGAGGGTCAATCTATCTGTTGGTAGAAGAGTATCCCAAGAGTTGGCAGTGGGTGGCATTGACAATCTGCCTTCCCTCTGATGCATTACTGCTAAATTAGGGATGGGTAATGCAAATAGCTTTTGTGTAACTTTGTGCAAACTTCAGAACAAACTGTTGCCGATTTATCTTTCAAATGCTGCTTTGAGCTGTTGCTTTACTTGAAAAGCTGATTCCTATTGATTGTACTGAGCCTATGTTGTCAGATAGTGGTCACTTGGCATTGTCAATAATAGCCAATCTGTCCCAACTATATTATTGATCTGAAAATGGGTTAAAAAATCATGCTACAGGTTGGTGGCATTAAAGCTTGTCAAACGGATGTGCTTATCTCTCCAAAATTATGTTATTAATGGTTATTAATTAGACTTTTCTTCTATGTTATGAGAATAACAGAGAATGTTATTTCAAGGTACTTTTAAACAAAACAACAGTTGCTCTCTTCTCAATCAATTCTTGATTCCTGATTTAACCAGTTGGTGAGGAATTCATCAATGATGCATGACTTCAGCTTATCAATGTCTTTAGTGCATATATGAATGCTGGAACTCAGGTTGAGGGACTGAGTTTTTTGGAAAAGGAAATTAGGACCAGTCTAGCCACTTGGTGATGAATCAATTCATTTGCTTCAACTAACACAGACCTCCTTCATCACACATTCTCTTGTAAAATTGTGGCTTGATGCATAATTTATAGTGCTTAAAGCTGTGTTAGGGTTTGGTTTGAATTCAAGGATCTAGAGTGCTGTGTGCAGAAAGTTGCTTAATCGTATAATGAGAGGGAATCCTCAATAGCCTTGGCTTTTTAAGCATCATTAGAGTAAATTACTCTGACACCTTTTTTCCTTTTTATTAGCTATGTTTTTGTGCACCAGCAATATCAAGCATATAAGACTCATATATAGTCAATTCAATTTCATTACACATCAGTATTTCTTCCAGCCTACCCTCAAATTGAATTTCTCTTAGGCAGTATCAGTGTAAATTACTCTGAGATCTTGGACATTGTCAAGTATACCAACTGAAAGAGTTTGACCTCCTGAGTCCAAAATTGTAACTAGTCATATTGGTTAAGAGATGGAGCTATGTACTAAAAGTTTGTACTTGAAAAGCAACAACTCAGAGCCATTCTACGAGCTGCTATGCTTAATTTTGACAGGTATGTAATATATTGCATGGAAACTGAATAATAAGCTGTGTTCCTGTATTAAGTGAACTATAACTAGAGTCAGCGATCAAGAGATGGAGCTATATACTGAAAGTTTGTACTTGAAAAGCAACAACTTAGCCATTCTATGAGCTGCTATGCTTAATTTTGACAAGTATGTAATATTCTGCAGGTAACTGAATAAATGAGCTCTGTTCCTGTAATAATTAAACTATTACACAAATTCAGCAACTTTGTTGACAATTTGATAAAAAAAAACGTGAAGAATGTTTTGTTGTAAATTAATAGTTCATTAGAGACTTTTTTTTTTCCTGTGTGAATTTTCTAATTTTACACGAAACATTCTAGTGATTTTCTATAAGCTCCATTTACAAACTCTTCAATCTTGCACTGATTTTTGTTTTATAGTTGTAAAATAGCTCAAGATGTCAATATCAGTAACTTGAAGCAGCTTCCTGTAGAGATTATTCTTTTACAAGTCATAGAGTTGAAACTAAGCATTTCAGCAGATACTGCTTCTGCCTCAAAAGGAGACTTTATTCCATTGGTTCCTGTAAGGGTGTTACCTCCTGCAATAAAGCAAGCAGAGTTTCATAGACCTTTCACAGATGATACCAGAGTTTAAGTTATATCATATCTGTTCTATCATGTGTTACTCGATGATTTCACTTACACCTAGGAATACATACCAGTGTTTCCAACTTGGACCAGATAAAGAACTTCAATGTCTTAGTGGAAGAGTTGTCTGCATTTTCAAGCACGAGTTAAATTTAGTTTTAATTGCATGTTATAAAAATTAAATATTTTTTTTATTTGAGGTTTTTTAAGATACTTGTTCTTGCCTTTCCTGTTGTCTCTTGTATTACAAAATCTCACATCTGCCTTGAGCAGCAATATTTTCTTGATGTTGCACATGCCAACATTAATTGTTCTTTGAGTGACAAAAATTGAAGGAATTACTGACATTGATTTCCTTATCTTCATACACAGATATGTCGGTAATTTAATTATCAGTTTGGTGTAGCTTATGTTTAAAGTGCAATATTGCAGGCATACCATGTATTTCTACTTTTTTAATTGGTTAATAGGGTGATATATTCTAGATGGCTATGTTTGTGTATATTTTGAACTCATTTTAGCAAAAAAGTATAACCTATTTATTTAGAAAAACAGAGTTAATATTTAAATCTCCATGGTAATTTAGGTTTAACTCCTGTGTGTATGGGAGGAAGGTCAAAGCTGTGTGTGCCCATGCACTTGTACAGGGTCATTCATCATCGTATTATATAAATTTGATGTCAGTTATCTTTTCATGTTACTCAACATTGATGATTTTGCAATAGTTCTTGTTGCAGCAAGAAAATACTTGATACAGTATAAAGTAAAATTGAGAGATCTTCTGGTATCCATTTAGGTCAAAGAAGTTATTCATATTATTAACTTTACAATAGACGTTAGCTTGCACTCTGACTTGTCAGAATTCCAGTAAGATTTGCTTTGACATTTCATGGACATATTCAGTTTCTTATATGCAGCAAACTTCTACTGTTAACTACAAGTTTGCCAACTTTCCTGAAGATATGCTTTGTAAATTTCTCCTACATATTCAATATAAGAGAATAGAAGTATTTCATCAGTATTAGTTCATTACACAAATACTCCAGTCAGTATAATATTAGTTATTAGAGAAACTCAAAATTTACAAAAAGGCTCTTATATTGTAAAATGTTTTATTTAAAATGATGATAAATCTGTTTAAAAATTATTCAGGCTGTGAGCAATTCAATGAAGAAAACACACTGCTTGTTGGGTCAAGAGTCTGTAGTCCAGTTATCAAGCTAAAATGATAAGGTAGCTGAAATAGTAAAGTGTCCAGGAATGAAATGTTTGATAGTGAACTAATGTGTTTAGAACCAAAATATCATATTTTGAAACTTAAAGATTTCTGTAAAGTTAAAATGAAAATTTTCTTTTAAAGAGATGTACAATAAAATCATTAATTTATTTGATTTCTGAAGCATTCTGTCACAAAATTCCATTGGTTATTCTGATATACAAGATATATTAATGGCAATATGTATATTTCCTAACTAACAGAAAAATACTGTAGAGTATAGTACAGGCCTTATTAAATTTAATAACTGAAAACATTTGGCACATACAATGTTCTTTATAATATAATACAAACTTAATTAAAGTTGGAAAAAAATGAGAAATGTTTCAACCAAACGGTAGCTTGCCAAAAAACTGTCCCACCTACAATATTCCTAATTGTTCCATTTGGTGACTTACACATTTTCTTAATTTCAACTCTGCATGAAATATAAAACTGAATATTGAAATTACATATAGTTAACAATTCACGGCTGTTGTACAGCATGGAAGTAAACTTTAAAAAAATTTTTTCCAGTAAAAGACAACTGTGTAATATCTAAGCAAATTACTGTAACAAAGTATGGAGTACAAAGAAAAACAAATACATGTATGTGATATATATATATAAAAGGATATCCTAATAAATTTAACAGTTGGATCCCTCCAACAAATTTGAATTGCCTGCCCTCATAAAGTGTTATTACTTATAGCTCTATTTCTCATTTTTCAACATGAATCGGTTGTATGTAACATTACCTATCATTTTGCTAGTAATACTGTTATAAATTACATCACGCACCTTCCAAGATCTAACAATCTCAAAGGACTGTGGGAAGTTGCCTTGGCAGAACTACAATATCCATATACTTGGCATAGTTAATTGGATCAGTTTATTACTAACCTCTGATGATCACAATAAAATCACTTATATTACACCTGGTCATTACAAAGATCCTTAAAATTTAATTAGAATGCTAAACAGATTAGATGAGTTAGCCTACAAGTCTGACACATCTCCTGTATTTGACTACAATTCATTCACCAAAAAAATAAGTACCAATGTGGAAGAAAAACTATATTATTTAGTCCTGTACTTTCTATAATAGTAAGATTTGAGAATAATCATGTATTATCAGAACCCACTATAACTCCACATACTGTTAATATACATGGTTGATTTTATTTGCTGTGTTTTTACTCGGATATTGTGGAACCTAGTATTGTCTGTGACACACACATGCCACTATTATGAATCGTTTAATTTAAAAGTCATTATGGGAACATGATTATTGAAAAGTTTACAAAACCACAATACAGACCTGTATGTAAAAACAGATTTCAGGCTATTGAGGTAGCTATAAAAGATTACATGGATCCACATATATCATTTAAACATGGGAGAATCATCATATCACTTCACTTCTGTCGTCATCATAAGAGTGCCTTACAATAATGACCAGTCGCTTTAAGACACATTACAATTGCAAGTTAGGGAATGGATTATCAGAGAATTTGTAGGTAGCCAAAGGCAACAAGGACACAGACTGGAAGACACTTTGGGTAACTTGTATTGTTCAATTATATCATTTTTGAAAATGGGGGTATTAGCTTTGGTAAAACAGGTAGATAAATTAAGTATAAATTTAGTAGTAGATGCCGTACAAGGAGAATCTTTTATCAATGCTGGTAAACAATGACCACTACAAAAAGCTCAAAATCTGGCTAGAGAGTTTTACACAAAGAAAAGAATAAACAGAAGGGCACCATGTTCAGGATATTTAAAGCTAAGAGATAAAAAAACTCTTAAGCTTTTTCAACAACTAATCATACCTCTTCTACCACATGAGAAGTCCTGTCAGTATATGAAATCTCAGCTAGACTTGTCTTCTCTCCCTCCCACACAAACAGTGATTGAAGAAGGGCAGTGGACTGAATATTATCCTCTATTATCAGTGATCAGCAGAGGATCTATAGAATATATAAATCAGGAAATGAATATTTAGATCCAGTCCAATTATACCTTCCTGTAAAAGCAAAGATTATAAAACCTAATGGTACTGATATGAGAAAGAACGAAGATACGTCTGTATCTGTAAACTTGTCACTTCATTCTCTGTTTTCTCGAATGAACCTTGATTGCAAACTCATTTCTTTGCCTCACAACCTTTATACATACAAAACCTACACAGACTTTACTGAGCTATAATGGTAGCTACAAGAGAAGACACTTGACATTATCTATTTGGATAACAGATGCACCTAACAATTTTGATGATCTCGATTTCAATAATGGCAAAAATGATGGAGTAAGAGATTGATATGTATATTGATGTAGTAGTCAAATAGTTGACATTACCTGCTGTTTACATATTTAGATATCCTTTGAAATATATAATATGTTAATCATTTTCAATTCCCCAGGGAAATTTAAAATCATCTTCTGATAATGCTTCTTTAGGTCAAATACCTACAAATCTTGTTAGAGCATGTATTGATAATGATGCATTTAATGGGTCTTGAAAGAACATTTCATACAATTTCTAACATTATGGTATCAATTTCATGGCAATTAACATGAATGGAAAACAGATTCCCACTCGATCTTTATAGCCATATTTTGAAGCTGACCTGTTTGCAAGAAGCTACAAAACATGATTTAATGGAACTAGAAAACAATTTCAAGATCAAAGAATTGATATACGGCAGGATGAATAATCAGGAGGATATACACTCTTATCCTTTGACCTTACAGAATTTGTACATGACAAAAAAGTTTAGAGGTGTGATTCTCAGCAATCATCTACCAGACCAAGCAGAAAAACAATCATACATCATCAACCAGGATCCTAGTCATCAATCTGGATCTGTATTTATTTTGTTCGAAGTGATAAAGGATAATATTTTGATCCATTAGGACTACCGTCACATAATCTCAACATTATAAACTTCATCATGAATATGTGATTTGGTTTGTTGTAAGTTTTGCCCAAAGCTACACGAGGAATATCTAGGCTAGCTGTCCCAAATTTAGCAGTGAAAGACTAGATGGAAGGCAGCTAGTCATCGCCATCCCTGTCAGCTCTTGATCTACTTTTTTACCAATGACGAGTGGGATTGAACATCAATATGATGAAAAATAAATTTCTTCATCATCAATGATAAGGTGTCTGATATCTGATAATGCACCTGACATGATCTTGCAGTAATAAGTCAAGAAAGTTTCATCAACAAATAATTCCACAACCATGAAATGCAAAACAAGTAAGCTTTTTAATTTATTTACTGTATCCTAGAAACCAGCCACCTCATTTTCAGAGGATGCAGAGATAAACTTCAAACTTTGTTGAGTTAAGCATAAAGCCACACAATGGGCTGTGTCCTGCTTAACACAGTTATTGACATACCACTATGTCACTGGGAGGGATACACATACTTAAATGGTCCTTACATTATTGAAAAAAGTAACTCTCTAAATTATTGAAGAAATCAAGAAAACCACATTCCTACTCTATCTCTACCAGCCAAATGGTACTTGAGCATTCCAGCATTATCTTTTCCCATTGAGCAGTTGTTTAGCATTGGAAGAAAAACCCTCGAGTAGCTTTGTGGGAAATTCAAAAACAAACAAGCTTGCGAACTGCTTCTAGACACAACTTTTTCGATGCAGTAATCATACAGTGCTTGACAAAATCACCATCAGTGAACGGTTGGCCATATTTCGCTATTATCAACGAAATATCGCAGCTGACCTCACATGCTGCACTTAAATCTGCTGACTGTTTTCAGAAAACGTTCTGCTGGTGATTCAGCGACCGCCGCAGAGATTCAATTCGAGCTGTTCATTCATCACCGACAACGTTGTGGAAATCTTTATGCTTCGACTCATAATGACGCTTTATATTAGATACCTTCGCCACTGCAACTGTCGAATGACACAGCAGACAAATCACATTCTTCTGTTATTAAACAAAACAGTATTGTGCAATCCAATCATCATGAAACTACCGGTTTTCATCAACTTTTCTTTTACGATTAGCTGCCATTTTTGTTACGAAATAATATCAAAATAGAGCTCGTAAGCAAATTTCGAAGAACAGTTGGAACGCGTGAGATTTCGTAATTACGGAAATATTACGTCATTGCGCTAATGATTAAATTCCTATGCATTAACGAGATTTGCTTATTAAATTTTCTTTATTGCTCGACACAAATATGGAACAATCTTGTATCTAGCGTAATACATATTCTTGTATAGAGCTTAATCTTAGCGCAGGCGCGAACTCTCTCTGTCTGACTTTACCTTTGGACATCGCTGGCCAGATTTGACCCGCCGGTCGGACTTTGTGCACCACTGTTCTTCATCATGACATTTCTCTAAGGAGATATTCGTACAGGGTGGCTTGTAAGTCTCTACCCATCCATATGTTATTATGTTATATTCAACTATGCATATATTATAAATTTGTTTCTTTTTTTTCAGAGAAATATAGCCGATGTAAACCCATTTACACTTGAAGAGTGTATTGTGAAAAGTACGTGGGTATATGAGCGCAAGAATACTGGTGGCACCCTGGAAACAATAACTGGCAAATAAGATATACGGATGGGTAGGGACGTACGGGCCACCTGTAGTTCTTTCTCATTGGCTAGTAATAACATCAGAACATCTAAAAAACTGGTAGATAATAAGAACAAACAAATAAAGACTGGGCTGGGTTTCTGTAAAAACAAAGCTGTTTGTAGCGACATTTCAACTCTCAAAGTTTATAAACTCATTACAGCTTAGGCCTCCTGCACTGCATTATGTCAATACTACTTACATCATATCCGATATGGAGTTAAAAAAATCTAGGATGACTCACCCACCTACATGTATTTAAATTGAACCACACAAGACTTTGATTCAAGTGTCTATATTTAAATATTCAATGGTACAATTGTCATCTTACCTGTACACGTTTTTGCTAATTTGTAGGGCAGTCAACAAACACACGGCCTGATGATATGTTGTTAATCAGTGTTTTAACGTGATTCTGTAAGGAATTTTATTTATCTGTTTCTTCCCGCTATTTGTACGCACACTCTGAATCGTTTTCATTTAAGTGTACTACCAGACCTATGTTGTTAACCTAAGTTTTTCCACACTTTTCATTGGATAGTCGTATAATATTGACTCACGATCATACTATTGTTTACTGATTGTTCTCGCACTTTCAGTTGCACCTCATTTGGTTTGGCAGGTTGAGTTCATGGCCCTCACCGTATTTACAGAAGGTTATCCTAACCTTGAAGATACCCTTGGCTGACCGCTCATTGAAATAAATTGAGCTGATATTCCCTTTTCTAACTGAACATGACCTTGTCCCATATTACTTGTTCTACATTGTGTCTATGTAAGCGCAGTGTGATCTCTATATGAACTGAAGTCGCCTTGACTTCGATTATAGGAAATAAAACTTCAGAGTTCGGGTCACTTTACTATCATATTTCGCTCCCTCATTTAAATACTTCACTATATAGTAAGATTTAACAATACTGTTTACTCTGCATAAAGAATTTTAATGGTAATGAAGTTCTAGTATGCGTGTTTTCTAGTGTTAAGGTTATATGACATTTCTGCAAAAAAAAGTTCATCATAGCTTTACCTTCATTATCGTATAACTATGACTGGCGACATCTCATATTCGTGCTTCCCAGTAATACAGCGGCATGTCTGCGGCCTTGCAACGCTAGCAAACGGGTTTTTATATCCTTGGTGGGCAGATCCCTTTGTGCTTAATAACAAACTATATTTTACAAAAAAAAGCGCATAAAATATATCAAAAAACTACAAAAATGTAAATGCATTTTAGTATTCCATTTCAGTATTTTTGACTGCTAGATTCGTTTTTTTTAATTTCGCGCAAAGCTCCATAGGGCTATCAACGCTGGCCGTCCCTAATTTAGCAGTGTAAGACTAGAGGGAAAGCAGCTAGTCATCACCACCCACCGCCAACTCTTGGGCTACTCTTTTACCAACGAATAGTGGGATTTATCGTCACACTGTACGCCCCCACGGCTGAAAGGGGGAACATTTTTGGTGTGAATGGGATTCGAACCCGTAACCCTCAGATTACGAGTCAAGCGCCTTAACCACCTGGCCGTGACTGTCAAATTACTTCCTACATTTCAGTTAGTTAACTGAATACTTGAACATAATAAACGCGGCACAAAACCAACATACTACAACAAGATGCCCCAAGACTGTCAGTATAATAACAATAATTATTAATAGCTTACCAAATACTTTTAATTCTCAGCTGTAGCAAACGGCATATTTTATTCTCGGAAGTGACGACTTTCACTCTCCCTTTAATGCACGCCCTTCGACGCTTTTTTGTGTACCCTCTAATCAATTCAACTTTCAGGGCCTGTCGACCTATTTTTCAGGGTCAAACTGTTTTATGTTGCCTTGAATGGCTCAGAGCTTTACAAAAACCTTCACAGAAGGTCACGAGCCGGGTGTTGTGGTGTATTGACCTCAATATATGTTACCATATTACTTCACTAACTGCAGCTTTCGCTTTCAGAAACATTACAGACTATTTGTGACGTCACTGTTGCCTTGACAACGGTTCAATTTCGCTGCAGAACCTTGAATATTTTTCTGGTAGACGTTTGTTTGTTGGTAGACGATAAAGGCTTATGTTTCCATCGCATTATATATCATACTATGTACCCAAAGTTGCACATTCTTAATAAAACTAACATACAGGGTGGTGGCTAGAAAAGCGGAAAAATTTCAAACAGCTATTTATTTTTACAAAGAATAACTTTTACAAAGTTTTTTAAAGGCATATATTATATTACACTCATAGATGCTCAAAATGCATTTTATGATATTAAAATCATGCATTTTATTCATGATGTAAAGAAATCAAAATAGAAATGAGTAAGCACGCATTTTATTCATGATCTCATCTGACCCTCAAATTTTCCGCTTTTCTAGCGACCACCCAGTATATAGCTGATAATTTTTAATAAATACATATACTTGAAACTGAACCTATAAGCTTTTGCAATGTTAATTGCATTATTCTTAAATGCTTCAACCGTTGTAAATGAGTAAATGACTGTTTCACAACTGACATTTCCTCCTTTGAACACTTCACCAACCACAAAAGTTTGCCTGAAGTACAATTGATATATTATACAAAACACCAAATAGTGGTAGTTAATTATATAATATCACATTGTAAAAGAATCTGTTAATATTCTTAAAATGTCTGGTTTGGATAACTTGTGCACTGACTGGTTAAAGTTATATGATTCAAATCAACGATACCACAAACCAAATCTAAAAGAAATTACAACAGATATCACGCTTTATTCAGCCAATTAAAAAAACAACAACTTTAACATGTGGTAATTATAAGCTACAATCATAGATTCTGATAAAATTCTTCGTCACCATTATACGTAGTAGCAGAAATACCAGACCTTCTGGCAAGTATAACTGTAGGTTCCTGTGGCCTTTTCCGCAACTGACAGTTGTATAACAATGTACTCATAGTTGACATTCAATAATGTTTATTGTTCATTGAAAAACAATTTTTTACTAACAACTGTATTACATAACAGAATATGTTTTATTCAAGTATTTCTTGTAGACCCAGTTATCAATCAAAGTGTCTTGCTTTTACCTTGCAACACTCGAGATTTTCTCTGAAGAAAATCAAATTGTTAAAGTTTGTTTTTGATTGTTTTATATTTAAAACTTATTCTTTTTTGTTTATGATATTTATTGGTTAAACCTGAAACATCATTTTTACAGAAACTTCAACTGTTTTATTTATTGTTCAGCTATAAAAATACTGTCCAGTTATAAAATATTAACCAGTTATGGTTGGTGATGATCGGTGCGATGGTTTCAGATGTCCGAGTTTTGGACATCACAAGTATTATTCATCGTAAGATACTAATTTGTGCAAAATATGAGACGGAAAATTCCCGCTAACTTATTACCTATACCATCGGGTAATTTCATATAACTATAAAAATATAAACTAATTATTATAAAAATTTGCATTATATATCATTTAAAATATGGGAAGTTCACACAAACGATTGCACTGCCTCACAAAAACAGAGAAAAAATGGACGGTTATCTGTTATACTGAAAGAAATACGTACTAATAACACCATTAGCTTCCAAACAAGAGAAGAAAAATCAGCATAACGGAATAGTTGAATCCATTACTAAATTGCTTCGTTCGAATGATGTGATGTCTTTGTTGTGCTTGAGAACCAAACTTACTTCCACGTACTACAGCATCATCTGCGAGTTTTGCTTATCGGTCACCATTCTGGCACTATATATTTATTCACAAAATATTTTATCTTGGATCAAGTCAAAAGTGAAGAGACTAAACAAACCTTGACGGTTTTCAGATCAACACGCGCTTCCATGTACTTTTCATGTTATAAATGTAAAAGTTATTATACTTTATATTTGGCTAATTTTGTTATTGTTGTTTTTAATTTCGCGCAAAGCCACACAACGAGTATCTGCACTAGCCGTCCTTAATTCCATCCAATGTAAGACCAGAGTGAAGAACTAGTCATCACTACCTGCCCCTAACTCTTGAGCTACTCTTTTACCAAAGAATAATGATGTCATATTAAAATGCCCCTACGGCTGAAAGGGTAAGCATGTTTGGTGTGACGGAGATTCGAGCCCGCGACTCTGTGATTACAAGTCCAGTGCCATAACCACCTAGCCATGCCGGGATTTAAATGGCTAAGAAATGTATCACAGAATAAACTTGATTTAAAGTTTAATTAAGATAAACATACAGACTGGACAAGCTAAGTGGAAAAGTGAAAAACAAATCTTTATTTCAACAAAAATAAAAAAGACAAGTACACAGGTAAAATCTCAAGATATTTTGTACGCATTCTGTGTATTTCTGTAGAGGTTCTGTTAATCTTCATTACCACAATGACAGCATACATAATGTTATAAATAAAATTCCATAATACCATTCCTCTCAAATTCGTGTGCGTTACTCACGTTATTGACGGTAGTCCTAACAGCAATTTTAAGGCTGACAAAACCTCATGGTATCACTTAATTGGAAAACTTACTACCTGCCTTCACATAGGTAGTTATATTATACAATAATATTTTCCACGGGAAGGCGCGCGTTATGGCATAAAGGAATGATCCAGAATAATAATAAGCTAGAATGAATGGAATTTAACTGCATTCCGTGGTCGACGTTTCCAACTCATATGCTAAAAACAAATTCAAAATTCTTAACATAAAACTAAATAACCCAGTAAACATGCTTTCCATACCACGGTCGATATTTGTTGTTATTGTTGATAATGAGTTCAATGAAACTGTGAATAATTTACGGTAATAAATCAGCGCTGAATGAGTAATACGATATGATCATCTTTGCAAGCAATGAGAAAAAATGGAAGTGTGTTGATGCACAAATGAAGTGAACACAGTTGGATTGAAACTTCAATATTCACTTGATTACATAAAAGGCCTTGTATTCCTCTGCAGTTGCGTTTTAAATGTTCAATGTAACGTTAAATAACATCCCTGTCATATAATTATGTCAGAATAGCGCCCTTCTTAACGACTTAAGGAGGTAAGCGTAACACGTGGTTTTTACCGTTTTATGAAATCAGGTTAACAAATCATTGTGTTCGAGAATTAATTCGTTTGATACTAGGTTGGCCTGGCTTTGCAGGATCATAAACCGGATCATTTACAGAAACAGAACATAAGCTATATAGTCGTTTCATGGATGTTATGATGAGGTTCATCTGGTCCAGTTTACTTTTTTTTCACGTGGACTAGATGTTTTTCTCGTCACTCTCTGTTTTTATCATGTGTATTAATAATATATTCGCGACATTAATTAGATGTATTTTAGCATTGTGGTTAAACAATTAATTATTATTCGTTTGTCGTCATAAGACTGTTTGATACTAGGTTGGCCTGGCTTTGCAGAATCATAAACCGGATCATTTACAGAAACAGAACATAAGCTATATAGTCGTTTCATGGATGTTATGATGAGGTTCATCTGGTCCAGTTTACTTTTTTTTCACGTGGACTAGATGTTTTTCTCGTCACTCTCTGTTTTTATCATGTGTATTAATAATATATTCGCGACATTAATTAGATGTATTTTAGCATTGTGGTTAAACAATTAATTATTATTCGTTTGTCGTCATAAGACTGTTTTTCAAGTTTAATAATATATGTATTTTTTAATTTCGCGCAAAGCTACTCTTAGGCCTATTTGTACTAGCCGTCCCTAAATTAGCGGTGTAAGACTAGAGGAAAGACAATTAGTCATCATTACCCACCGCCAACTCTTGGGCTACTCTTTTATTAACGAATGGTAGGATTGACCGTAACTATATAACGCCCCCGCGACTGAAAGGGCGAGCATGTTTAGTGCGACAGGGATTTGAACCCGCGACCCTCGGATTACGAGTCGAACGCTTTAACTCACCTGGTCATGCCGGGCCTTATCATATTTTTATCTTTCAGGAGCAAAAGAAAAAAAATAAGAACTAAATATTTAGAACATTCATGATAAAGAATCGAAGGCGAACTGAACAGTTATTGTCCATTTCACCTTCATTCAAATTTATATAATCTCTACCCAAACCATTTATAAAAATTATAAATTTCTCAAAGTTACAAAACCACACTAAATTTACTTGTACTAACCAACACATACAAATGAAACACTTTGTATCCAAACCTTATTGATAAAACTCCTACTTCAGAAGTACTAATAAATATACAATTAAATTACGTTAAGTACAGACTAAAATACACAAACGTTTTTCCCCACTTATTGTGTTTGTCTACTCTGTGAAAACTTCTATCTCTACCACTCGAATATCTATTATGCAGTATTCAGTTAATACTGTTAAGTGAACTTAAGTTTCCTATTGGCTTGCACGGCATCAACCATAATGAAAATGTAAAAGGGGTTTGGAAGTGTTGTCTTCACCTCGTCTTTCGTGACCATGATAACTTGGACTCTCCCATTCCGACCTTGACAACATGTGCTACTTCCCTGCGTGTTGTGCTCATTGCGCTAGGATACACTCGTCTTTTCTTAGTTCTGCCCTAGAATTACAGATACTTCCTCTTCTTCAAAGAGGTCCGACCTTGAACGCACTGAAATTAAACATTTTAGTTCTCGCGCAGACTAGAGACACGGAAAATCAATACAACTGTTTTATTTAGCTTTAGTAGGTCGAGGTTGCTTATTCAACCTTGAGAATCACTTCATTTCTGGAATTGTACCAGATTAATATGAACCCATTTAGTTAGCTGCTTGATAAAACACGTTCTATTAACTCTACAGAGCATTAGTGTTTATTGTTGGAAATAATATAATTTACTGTTTGCACAAAATAGTTTTAAAATTAACAAAATGTAACCAGACACTGATGAATGTAACCAGACACTGATGAATGTAACCACCAGACACTGATGAATGTAACCACCAGACACTGATGAATGTAACCAGGCACTGATGAATGTAACCACCAGACACTGATGAATGTAACCACCAGACACTGATGAATGTAACCACCAGACACTGATGAATGTAACCACCAGACACTGATGAATGTAACCAGACACTGATGAATGTAACCACCAGACACTGATGAATGTAACCAGACACTGATGAATGTAACCAGACACTGATGAATGTAACCACCAGACACTGATGAATGTAACCAGACACTGATGAATGTAACCAGACACTGATGAATATTCCAAGATCAATGCGAAAAACGAATAAATGCAACATTGATTAGAACCCCTCATAAACACGATGACGCACTGAAAACTGGAGTAATATATTCTACATTCACCAGTAATATATTCTACATTCACCATGTTTCAGTCTACTTTTTATTACGCATATGTTTTGTACGCGTAAGCTGATAGTTGTTACAAACAAGAGGCTAAAATTTCGAATTTTTCTATTTAAATACGTTTTTTAAAAAAAAGGGGTAACTCCTTTATTAGGTTACGAATTAACTTTAGATTAAATCAACGTATCAGGCCATCCCTCAAGTAATGTCCGATTTTAGCTACAGAAAAAGAGACAGGATTTCAAACGCTTTTAATATTATTTAATCAATAATGTATGTTCCATTATTATTAATTACTTGCTGCCAACAGTGCACAAGCTTCTGAATGCCACTTCTTTAAATTTCTTGGAGTTTGGAAAAAAAGAATGTGGAGAGAGTAGTTTTAAAATCTTTGTGTTTCATTTTTTTTTTGGCCCGGCATGGCCAAGTGTGTTAAGGCGTACGACTCGTAATCTGAGTGTTGCGGGTTCGCATCTACTTCGCGCTAAACATGCTCGCCCTTTCAGCCGTGGGGGCGTTATAATGTGACGGTCAATCCCACTATTCGTTGGTAATAGAGTAGCACAAGAGTTGGCGGTGGGTGGTGATGACTAGCTGCCTTTCCTCTAGTCTTACACTGCTAATTTAGGGACAGATAGCCCTCGAGTAGCTTTGTGCGAAATTAAAAAAAAAAATCATTTTTTTTCCATCAAGATAGTTTTGCAAACTTCAGAATATATGATAATCAGATGGGACTGGAGGATGTGGAAGTTTTACCCAGTCTAGCACTTCAGTCTTTGTAGATGTAATCCTTGCTGTATGGGGTCGTGCATTATTCTGGTGTAACACAACACCTTTACGATTGATCAAAGCCAGGCCTCTTTTCTTTTAGTACAACATTCAAGCGCTCTAAAAGTTGACAGTAGAAGTCTGACGTAATCATTACATTGAGTGGCAGCAACTCAAAGTGTAAGATTTAACAAGATTTTCCTAGGTTGTAGGTCCATTTTGGGTTGTGCTTTAACCAGTTTACCTGCATCTCCAGTTACTAACCTGTCAAAAAAGGTGAGTTACGTTCACAAGAGTACAGAAAAATGCAAATGTCCATTCTTGCTCTAAGGTTGGCTTTTGTCAAATCATGGGGGACCCACTTTAAAAAATGTTGAAACCTTTTCAAGCTGTTGCAGATGAAGGTGAACTGTTGAATGGGTTGAATTAAGTTTCTGTGCTAGTTCTTCTGTTACAGCACAATCTTCATCAAGTGCAGCCAGCAGCAAGTCATCATTAAACTCAACATGACGTTCAGAATGTGGCGCATCACTTAAGATGTAGTCATCTGATCTGAACTTCTGAAACTATCTCAGATTTTTTTTCATTGAGAGACTCTGCACCATAAACACCTTGAATGTTTTATGTAGTTTCTGCTGCAATATTGCCTTTTTTAAAACTCATAAATCATTATGTGCCTAATGTGCTCCTCAGACACATCCATCTTCATAAGGGTTTATTTGATAAATGGTCTGAAAAAGTGGAGTTGAGTTAGTTTCTTTTACTTGTCTGAACATTTTTATACACGTCATACTACATATTTTAGTCATTAAAACAAAGACAGAAATTATGATGTACTTTCCGAATTAAATTTTCAGACATTACTGATGACCTGGTACTTTAGACACCGTTCTTTGTATGTTATTCTTTTACACACATACTTTCTGTGTTAAAGTGGTTTAACAGAAAATGTTTCACTGGGCTTTTGATATTACTGATTATTTGTTTGTTTGTAACTGAGCACAAAGCTACATAATGGGCTATCTGTACTCTGCCCACTTTGAGTATCGAAACCCGTATTTTAACGTTGTAAGTCCACAGACTTACCGCTGTGTCACTGAAGGATGTTTGATAGTACTCAAATGTTGTTTTTTAACAGTGGAGTATTCGACGTAGGTGCATTTGGAGCAAATATAATCCAAAAAATAATGAAAAACAATAAAAATTTCAAATTGCTATATCTACAGTTGTTCAGTACAGACAGGCTCCGTAAGAAAACTGCACTGAATTGTCTGAAGTATTAAAAACACCTTAATATTATCATTACGACTCGCATCTCCTTCTATCCAGACTTGGCATGGCCAGGTGGTTAAGGTACTCGATTCGTTATCCGAGAATCGTCACACAAAGTATGCTCGCCCCTTTCAGCCGTCGGGGCGTTATAATGTGACGATCAATCCCATTATTCGTTGGTAAAAGAATAGCCCAAGAGTTGGCGATGGATGGTGATGACTAGTTGCCTTACCTTTAGTCTTGCATCGCTAAATTAGGGACGGCTAGCACAGATAGCTCTCGTGTAGCTTTACGCAAAATTCAAAACCAAAACCTTCTATCTAACATCTAGATTACAACATTAAAAATATAGTTTATACCAACATGCAAATATCCAAATGTCTGTCCACATCTTGGTAATATATCGAAATGGTGAAAAACTATTTGTTATTGCTTACATTTAAAAAGAGACTTTGATTACTCAAACTTTATATTATTAATATACGTTACTTTTAACTTGTTGTTTCTAAATCATATTTTTTGAGATTATGATTTTGATGTTGTTGTTGTTTTTGGATTAAGCACAAAGCAACACAATGGGCTATCTGTGCTCTGCCTACCACGAGTATCGAAACCCGAATTTTAGCGTGTAAGTCCGCAGACATACCGCTGAGCCACTGAGGGGCCTATGATTTTGAACATTGCAGTTATTTAAAAAAAATAATAATTAATTCCGATACTATTTTTTAATAATCAATTCTGTGTTTAATTTTTATATTTTAAAAGGTTTTAAGTTCCCAGATATAACTATCATTCATGGTGCATCAAATACAAAGGAAAATGGCCCGACATGGCTAAACGTGTTAAGGCGTGCGATTCGTAATCCTAACGTCGCGGGTTTTAATCCCGGTCGCAACACACATGCTCGCCCTTTCAGCCGTTGGGACGTTATTATGTGACGATCAATCCCACTATTCGTTGGTAAAAAAGTAGCCCTAGAATTTGCGGTGGGTGGTGATAACTGGCTGCCTTCTCTCAAGTCTTACACTGTTAAATTGGGGGGGACTAGCGCAGATAGCCCTCGAGTAGCTTTGCGCGAAATTCAAAACAAATTTTTACCAATGAATAGCGGAATTGACCTTCACGGTCGAAATGGCAAGCATGTTTGGTGTGACGGGGATTCGAAGTCATGACGTTTAGGGTGGTTGACTCAGGCCATTTTTGTGACAGTTTTTAATACAAAACTGATTGGTGATAATAATAAAAAATGATAATATATCATAAATGGTACAATCATTTAGCGACCATTCAAGAATTACATACCGTTATGTATTAAGA
Organism: Carcinoscorpius rotundicauda; assembly: GCA_011833715.1. Lineage (NCBI taxonomy): Eukaryota > Metazoa > Arthropoda > Merostomata > Xiphosura > Limulidae > Carcinoscorpius > Carcinoscorpius rotundicauda. The sequence goes on along the minus strand of CM022399.1, from coordinate 48,701,498 downwards.
TGTGTTACAAATTACAATGAAACAATTTGGATCTACAACGATGACGACTTCCGGAGAAAGAAAAATCATATTTATTGTTTTGCTGCTTATGAAATCGAAAGAATGGGAGAGCGAATTTGATATTAAAAATCAGATATATTAGCATCTATGATTAAAACATGTAGAGTTAAAATTCATCCAACATTAACTGAGACATGCATTGATAATAAACAAAATTGTTACGTAAAAGTGACGGCTTGCAATAAACCCGTAAATTAACATAGTGGAAACAAAATATCAATAACATTTTGTAATTCCCGTAGATGGCGACACTTAAAGAGACGTGTATTCATCATAGATATAAGTATCCACGTAGCCATAGAAACCGATACCTAACATAAATACACTAACATTCGCTTGATTTCGGTAATAAAAAACTCAAATGTATGCAACATACAAGAACACGTAAGTAAAAAAATGTGTTTGCTTTCCAGGAAATCTGTCAGTTATCGACATAGTTGTTAAATTATTATTATTTACTTTAAACTTGTCATTACTAAGAGGTTAACCTAACATTCATTATTTAGACTGGTTTTTTGGACACCTATATCAAATTTGTCATTAAGTTTCTTTATTGTTAAGTTCATAGCCATACATTGTTTTCTCTGTGCTCTTTGTACCACGCGAATCAAAACCTGATATTTAGCATTATAAGCCCCCCACATTTACCTCTGGAAAAGGTTTTTTCAGGAGTACCTAAACTTCCATAGCTGAATACATGTGTTAAGTGTAAAATGTCAGTTGACAAAAAGAAACGTGAAGATTTTGTTATTCCAAAGTCCAGTCTTCCACGAGTAATACTTTCTCAAAATCCATGGGAACGAAAACACCAACTGAAGGTACTTGCTGATTTAGAAAGTGACAGACAGAAAGTGGAACGTAGAAGTGAATTTCGCTTGAAATGTTTTAAGCAGAGCCGTGAAAAACAACTAAGTGTCCATCGGAGAGTTAATGAAAGGCTTCAAGAACTTTATTCAATATTAACCCTTGAAAGAGAGCTAGCACCAGTAATGAAGAAAAGCATGAGGCCCACAAAAATTACTAAGCCACATGACCAACATGCACAAAACTTAACACAACCAAAATGTGCTGTTGAACAGTCTACCTTTCCTCACCTGTCTCTAGACTCAACACTGGATATTCCAGATAAGGTGAAAATTCGTAGACAGAGTAGTAGCTTCTCAGATGCTACTCCAGAAATCACAGTTTCGTGTGTTTACGAACCACAGAAAAGTGCTGAAAATTTGGAAAAAAGTAATTTAAATGTTGGTCACTTGAGCATTGAATGTGCTTATGAGAAAAATAAAAAAAATGAACAGACTAACCTAAACATTTTCTCAAAAAATTATTGCAGTGTTAAGAGGGAAAATGACCAAAAGGATAAAGTAAGCAAAGTTAAACATACAAAGGTAAGAACACAGTATAGCTTTGATACATTAGAAGATCCAAAATTTCTTGCACTAATGGAAAAAGTATGTAGGACAAAGTAACCAAAAAAAAATTTCAACTTTTATATACATTTGAACATTTAAAAAGAGTATGTGTTTGTTTATAAATAAGTGAAGTGTCAGTGAGAAAATAATTAACTGATCTCTCCAAGATAATCATGTGTTGTTAATAAATAAACACATATAAAAAATCCAATTATTTTAATGTTATTAAATTAAAAAAAATACCAGCCATTACACAATATTAATATTACTTTTTCAAAGCAACATGAAACTAACGTATTCAAAACAACATGTGAGCTCATAATTTCTTAAATTTAGGATGATTCTGATTTCAAAAAAGAGAATAAAACTGTAAAGGAAATTTATTGCAACAATGTGAAATACTGAAGGTAGCACGTAGTTGAATTATTTTCAAAGGCATGGTATCCACAACTTGATAGCTTTGTGGTAGTAAAATGATTTTGTAAAATAGTGTTCTGCTTTTATAATGTATTCATGACTGAGTTGTAAAGTTTACCATTATAACTTTTTTAAATTTATTTTTAAACAAAGTATCACTTAAATTAACATTTAATTTAATAGCTCCTTATATTCAAACTGTATTTTCTATGTTTGCAAATTACAGAAAATTTCTTTCTTATTATTTTAAAAGAAGGCAATCAGAGTTAGAAATGTTGATACATTTTTCTTCAGCCACAAATTTAATAGAGTCAATTAAAAGATCAAATATCTTATTAAAAATGAAAAATAATAAATATTTTTCATAACCAGCATCTTTCACAAGAATTATATTATTTATTTATCAATAGCACTATTTAAAGTAATCTTTTTTTTACATATTTTCACAAGTGGTCACCAAACAAAACAAAGAATAAACATATGCTTATTAAATTAATTAAATGATATTCAGTTTCAAATAAAATATTCCTAATTAATGACATTTTCAAATATATTTGCACACATACAAATATACACACATCTGCATTTCTTGACATTTGCTTTTTGATAATTTTAAAGTTGCAAAATAATTTATTGTACAATAAAATATATTTATTAATAATTATTTAGCATTTAAAATACTTAAATAATCTACTAGCACTTTATGTAATGTGTGCCTAAATCTCTATTATGGTTCTAGCTCTCATGTACTGCATTTTCATCTCTCTGTAACCATGCATATCAAATAAAGGCCACTGATGCATAAAAGTTCAAGGTTTTGAAAAGCTTATGAAACAGAACTTACAGAAATGAGTTAAACTCGATGACATGTTTTATCAACTTTTACACAATAACACTAAATTTTTAATATACATATGAATTTCAAATACAGTGGGAAAATCTGAAATACACTTTGCCAGGATCACTGAATATAAGAACCGTTTATAAAATTTGAAATAAGGGGTGGGATGATCATTGCTACAATTTACTTAAGTGTTACTTAGTAACATAATTTATTCTATGTTTTTATAAATACAATATTTCTGAGAGAATGACTGTATTTCATTATAAATGTTACAGCCAATTTCAGTTTTAAGTTTTTATTATATCTTGTTGGTGTTCTTATCATGCAAGAGTTAATTGTTTGCAAACAAATATTTGTTAAAACTTTTTATATTTTCTGTTTTTTAGAAAATACCTTTTTATTTAAAATACACAAACATAACTTTATTACAATAACAGAATATTCACAAACCAGTTTTTACTGTCCTTTTATATCTGCATCTTGCTTCTACTTCAATTTCTATCATTTCTTGTAACTGACTTTTAATGATGCAATGAATTTGTTGTTGATGCTGATGCTTTGAAGACATTATATCTTCCTCTAGAAAAGTTACATGAACAGTTTTTATAAGTAATATGTATATACTTTTAAGTAGCATTTATAAAAACATGCATTTTTACAATTTTAAGACAACTGGTATTCAAAACATACACTATATTTTGAACTTTACTTTTAAAAGTTAATTTATATGTTGTTATATTATACAATGGATGCCTGCAAAGTATATTTAATCACTAGCAGTGATTAAACATTTGCTTGTGGGCTTGATCAAATTCAGCAGCCCCTAACAGTGAAACTACACACAATAATGTGTATCTTCACAAAATCTAGCCAACTTTTAGCAAATATTACAAGTCTGTTGAAGAAAAAAGAATCAGGTTTTTAATAATACACTTTCATAAAGATTTGTTTTTGTTTGTGAATTTATGAAATATTTACTGAGTTAGTCTGAGTGATATGTGATTTTTCATGCTAAGAATAAAAATACTTTTCCATCTTATAGTTTATACATATTTCATTTACATAACCTATAAACCACCTAAATTAATATCAAGTTCATTTTTTATTTCATCTCTTATTTTTTAAAATGCTAACAATTGTGAAATCATCATTATGAAATGAAAACTTGAAAAATATGAGATAAACTATATAATTCCTTATTTTTCTTCTACATTGACTGTAGTACAAATTAAAGCCTTACAAACTACTTATCTTAACAGCTTCAACTGTTAACCTTTTCACAACTGTTCCTTTTATTTTATGGTTTTATTGCTGTATACCTTTACCCAATTGGAGCAATAATCTTTACAGGCAGTAAATCACAATGAATTTGATAGTTGTTTCTTACAAAAATAAGTAAGCAACAAGCAAGTGTGAGATGTAATACATATTCTCAGGTCATTAAATTTCAGATGTTTCATTTCACTGAAATTTTGTTACTTGCCAGTTACTTTTGTTAAAAAGTATAACAAATAAAATATGTGCATAAAAACATGGATTGTCAGCACTTATTGTGTACTCAAGTTTGTTTGCATTGAAGTAAAAATTTAAAATATTCTTCCTTAAACTTCATTGAGTGTCCAAAAAGGGAATTAATGTAATTTAAAAATAATTTTTTATGACACAAAAATACATTAGTAACTAGAAAATAGTGTCTTGAAACTACTATAATTTTTTTAATAAGCTATAAATAGATTAAAAACAATTTTAGCATTCAGCACAGTTACATCTGATCATTATAAACCATAAATATCAGATGAGCATTGGTTGACAGAAGAAAAACTAAAAAAATGACCTGTAAGATTTATTTAATGAATAATCTGTTGTTTCTATTGGTTAAAAGCATGTATCAGCCATGTAAAGATAATTATCAAAGAAACTTAAAAATCACACAGGAAGGGAGAAGATATTCCAGTGGTTTGACAAATCTATTGATTCCTCAGCAAATCAAAATGGTGGGAAATTCTTTTTTTTTTTTTTTAAAGTCTGTTGGATATTGTAGTAGTAGCCTATTTTTGATGGCATTAGAAAATACTGAAAGGGAGAAACAAGAGCTAAGATTGGGTTACAGAGAAATGATGTCTGAATTTTTAAAACATTTCTTTTTGAAATTAAGAAGTTACGATATCAGTTATATACACATTTAAATTATAAACTATGTTTTAATGCCAAATGTATTCACATACACTGATAATAACCTTGTTTAATTACATTTAGAATATACATGGTGTCATTTGGTAATAACTTCCAATCAAACTAGGCTATATATTTAGAATCAACCTCCAAATCAATTTGATCACAGTTAAATGAATAAATTTTACATATAAACTTATAAAGATTAGAATGCATTATTTCATCAGTTTGGTACTCTTGCTGTAAACAATATTTTTGAACTTTAGCCTAATATCATCTCAAGAGGTTCAGTCAGCTTGTGAATGCTAGGTTAGTCATATATATATATATTAAGCTAACAGTGTAAAATATTCTTTAAAATAAAACCACAATAATATACCAGAAATCAAAATCAAAACTAATGATATTTGATATACTTAGCAGATCATGATATTCAAAACAGCCATACCCAGGTGGTAAAGTTTAATTGGCCTGTATTTGACAATAATACATATAATAAAAATGCTTTATTTAAAATTAAACTGCACACTATTTTTCTATAGAGACCCCCATTTTTGACTTAAAAAAAGATATATATCTATAACTGAATATTTTAAAATTTCCAACCTTGGGAAATCTTACCCTCTGTGCAATTAGAAAATTTACCCCTCTATTTCTTCTTAGAAAATTTCATAATTATGTACGTATTTAAATTTTAATGTTTTTCAAACTCTGGTCTAAAATGGTTGAGTAATTACTGTAACATTGCTCATCAGACTGCTATAATTTTATATTTCACTACTTTTATATGATGATCTCTTTGTCACATCAACAAAGTTACACAAAAATTACATCATAGTGAAACAGACATGCTGTACTAATTAAATCTTGAGATACTTCCTCAGGCAATGTTTTATATTTTATACTTGTGAAGAATATCCAAGTTTTAACTGAAGAAAATACTTCATGACATTAAGTTTACCAAAGATAGTTACAACATTGACTGGTCCACTGCCTATAACTTTTATTTATTAATACATGTTCTAGCAAGTATTTAAAATTAAAAATTAAAGATCAAAATAAAATGGCTTGTTTCACATGAAAAGTCAATATAAGTACTAGCATGATAAAGAGTAATATTATAATCTGGAATCATACCACTGATGAATGCAAGCAACTAAAAATAAATCTGTCAAGTGTAAAACAAGTTCTAAAACATGGATCAATAGTTTTTCATGTTTAACATGACAGCAAACATACACTGGCCCAGTGGTTGCAGCTGTGAACAAGCTACTACAAGTCACGTCAGCTTCTTGTAGCCAATGCATGCAAATTCTTGTGGCAGAATAACAAAACTTTTATTGGTATACATGACAGCAAATAATCCAAAGAAAACACAAAGCATATCATTCTTTCTATTTCTTCTGTTACTGCTTTGGTGTGTGTGAGATGCATTTTTTTAAAGCAAAGCCACACTGGACTATCTGCTGTATCTTCTGAGAGGAATAAAACCCCTGATTTTAGTCTTGTAAGGACAAAGACTTACTGCTATCCGAGCTGGGGGCACTGCCTTAGTTAATGGATGCTTTACCATCAAAACTAATAAATATGCCTCTGAAACAACATCATGTGATGTGTTTTTTCCAGAAAGGTCAAGAACTTTACATTTTTTGTCATTTTAATGTCACAAATGTAGATTTTATACATACAACAGATTATGAAAAACACTAATATATTTTAATATTACCTTAACTGTAGCATGTGAATAATAGATACATAGTAAACATATATCTCTCTAGAGTAATCACTCTTAACCAGATACGCACTTGTACAATGGTCGACTCCCGTCATAGGAGCTTGATACCTCCTGCGCGTTGACAGTTTCTCACAGAACACGGTAAACCTGTATAACAATGGACACAGTTCAATTCAACTGGACACATCATCATTTCTCGTTAGATCGGATGAGCTGATGTTTACGTTTTAATGACTGACGATAAGAGTAACAAACGTGTGGAAATTGTAAGACATGTCACATAACATTTGGGAGATCCTGTCGATTACAGTTCACTTCCAAGCTACGTATGGCTTAGTTTATCACAGAAATGACATATGTACACCAACATACAGTTAATCAACTGAAAATATATCGATATTCAAGAACTCACATTCCTTAGACCAATCTTTATTCGATCGTTCTTCTTAATATTAACATGCAAACTTGTTAACAAATGAATATTCCACCTCCTTCCACAACTGTCGCCATACTTGTTTTTATATTTCTCTCCCTTGACTTGAGCGCTACGTAGTGACAGACCGATTTTTCGTTTTGGTTTCTCTTATTCAACATAAAATGGTGAATTTGCTTCCCAAAAAATCACAACCAATTGTGCAAAGTATCAACTAAATCTATCTTGAAATTCGTTATTATTAGTTTTTCTTCAGTTAATCAATGTAGAACTACTGCATTTAAAACTAAAAGTAGCATTTGTTGCATCATAAATGCAGAAAAAATAGTTTATCACGATATCGGGCAAAAATCGAAGCTCCAACAACAATTTTATTCAGAAAACGTACATAATAGATAAAATTGTTGTTGTATTAATATCTCCAAAAATAATAAAATTCGAATTTTTTTTTTATATGGTGAGGGTTTTCATCAGTATAGATGTTTTCCGACTAATTTCATACAAGAACAAGTAATTTAAATCAGTAATATCACTCATTTTCATTTCCCTTTTTTCAAAAACAAACAGACCTACTGAAACATAGTTAGGTAAAGTAACTTTATATACACCTGACACACCAAAGAAGTTTACTAAAAATTTCTTATGGACAGCTGTACATATGTGTAACTCTATGGCTACCATTCTAATGTCTGCTGTCTCTCCACTTCTACTAAAAACAAAGCTTGAAAGACTAGATCTCCATGTAAATATAGAAGTAAACACTCACATTAATCCTCAGTTAGAATAATCTATAAATTGAGCCAGATATGAAATCCACAGTTATTACACCATATGTACAGCGTTAGACATATGAGAGACTAAACCTCACAAGGTATCAATGGTTATGAAAGAAAATAATGTCATATTCTCAACTTTCAATCAGTTTCAAAACGTTCAAGTTTCTACATTCTAAGCTACACAATAAACTTACATCAAAGATGTTTGAAAGGTTAATAAATAGAAAATAAAGCTAAATATATTTTTCCGAAGGAAATCAGACTGGAGGCCAAATGTACAAAGTAAGAAATTAAAAAATGGCCCTTAGAAGACTGACGGAACGGTTCAGAATGAAAACAAAACTGATTATGCAGATGAAAAACTATTCCATGACTAAAGATAAATAACATTTTCATTTTCTCATCTTCTTATGCCACATTACATTAAAATATTTATTTTTTGTGAGAACTCTTCTATGTAAAATATTTTCTCAACCCAAACGAGCCGTTTTTGCACATATATTTCTTTACAAGTGGGTTTTCTCGACATCACTGGTAAAACAATATTGAACATGTACAAACAGTAAGCAGAAAAAGCCTCTCTTTAAGGACTAGTTTAGATCATTTTTATGACACTTATTGTAATAGTTTTGCAACTGTTGCAGCCTTTGCTTTCATGAGAATGTCTTTGGATACTTGGGAGTTATAACAACATTGACTGCATACACAACCATATTTTATCGCTATATCAGAGTCTGGGAACTTTTTCTGAATAGATGTCCTGCATGATCGGCTTACAGCTAGGGGTAAATTATGAGCCATGACGTGAACATCAGTTCTGCATTTATGGTTTTTAAATTCTTACTCATAAATGTAGTTATTTGCATCGTTTTTGTCTTCGTCTGAGACTTTTGTTGGTGAGATGCTGATTTTGTATGTCTGGAACAATCGTTTATCCCGCAATGCGCCACAGAAAAATGGATATGACTTTCACTGACTTTTGATGCAATGACCGAATATTTTGCACTATACTCTCCCAAAGTTTTGATTCACAGTTTTAGTCCTTTTAGATTTGCCAACAAGATAGTCTGGTGAACGAGGCCTCTTTTTTTTCCATTTTGTAAACGATTGCATTGGTGTTTCAATGCCGCTTAGAAAACGAGAAATACCCATCTACGCGAGCGCTGATTGGCTGACAAGCACTGATGATGTAACTATGGATTCCTCCGCGTGTCCAGTATGAAGAAGCACCGCACTCAAACTATTGGTAGATGTCAGACATATAAATATTTTTTTATTATTTCCAGCACAAACATGATTATCGCAATTAGCCATTTGGACTGTGTCTTTTATTTATTTTCAACATTTGTTTGTATCTCACTAGAAATATTCTTTTCACCCCTTTCAAGCCTTGTCGGAACAATTTATCACTTTATTATATAGGTCTATAAAATGTATAAAAATTTGGGAATTGAAACAAGTCGTAATATTTGTTTGTATGAACGAATAGTTATAATGTATACACCAAAGTCGTAATGATTACACTCAACTCGTAATGGTTGGCATCTCTATAGAAGTAGCCACAATGGTGGACGTATAAAAAATGAAATTGATTACGATAGCAGTCCATGGAGGAAAATTTTACATAATGAGATAACTAAGAAATGGTTAAACAAATGTGGTTTTGATGACACAAAATCTTTGAAATACATGATAACAGGCTATTTAATGGGAATGGAGTACAAAAGAGGCAGAGGAGTGACATAACATGCAAAATATGAGCAAGACAACAGCAAGGGGATTAAATCCATTTGGGTTTATATTTATCATAAAAAGGAGAAAGAAATTTAGTGAGAATTTGTTACAGACTATTAAATTATACGTCACGAGCAAAAAGAAAACTGATGAAACAAGCGTAGGCACTAAAGTAAACGTACAACGATAAATCCGTTGTCCTCATTCCTTAGACATTTTAAAATTGACGTAAGACAATTTTTACTGATATATGTGTATATATAAAAACACACACACACATTAAATACAATGCACTGTCAAAACAATGTACAGTTTCAAATATCACGATAGTTAATACAAACAACCGCATGAAACTAAATTTACAAAGCATGTGAATGTGTTCAGACACAAATGTTATCTTATTGTCATAACATAATTAATAATCACACCATACAGGTGTTTTTCGAAAGTTGGGACAGGCTCACTAACTATCTTGGGTTTGTTAACAAATTTTCCTCTGGCCAAATCATTTCCCAACAACAATGACATACTATTAATTGGCATAGTAGGTTTCACTTCACTCACAACTGGTCTCAAAACCAGGTCTAATGTTAAATAAATGTCATAAAGAGGAGCATTACCAAATCTACCTTCAATACCCTGAGTGACGATAGACCAGCAATGGCAGGACTCGAACCCAAAAGTTAATATGCAATCTAACAATTGTAGTTGAGTCGCTCTAGTACCACGTAAAATACGTACAGGTAGGAAATTAGCAGTGTCATTTTTGAAATTACAGAACCAACAGCCACAAAAAGTTTAAATTTCTCCCTAACTACGTTAGCCATTAAGTTTTTGTCCAATTTGCTAGAAGATTTCGAACAACAGGAACTGCATTTTTTATAGTATCCTCAACTTTAGGAGTACAGGTTTCTGGTTAGCTGGCAGAATTTTCTTTTTATGAAAAGTGGTTTCATGAGTTAAGGTTTAATCATTGGAAAGAGCAGCTGCTTTCATGTAATGTTATCAACTTTATTTTTGTAGAAATAAGTTTTGACATCGTAACTTGTAAAGCATTTAAATTTCTAAATGAAACATAATTAACTTAATTTATCAAAACTATTGTCAATATCCATAGATTTACAACACTTATCAAAATAAACCTCTTTTTCATGGGTGAATTGCAAATGTGTTTGACCATCATGATTCAAGTAACCTTGAAACTTTTGGCGATAAGATCCTGGAACTAGGTCATATACTTAGAGGATAACTGCTTTAGTATCATCATAATCTGTGCAATCTTCCAAAAAGAGAGCAGCATAAGCTCCTTGTGTGTGTGTGTGCGTTTTTTTATAGCAAAGCCACATCTGGCTGTCTGTTTTACCAGTCAAAACACTGTAGCAATAATGGCCATTTTTATCTAGGCTAGATCATGATTTAAGCAACTTTCTCCAAATGTTCTAAATATTTATCAACTTAATTTTCATTAAATTGTGGTATCTTAATATGCCGACTGAATTCAGAGTTCTCATTTTGCCTTTGTCAACTGAAGTTGAGTCTGAAGTCTATTTCTTTTGGCCTATTTTATTTTCTGGCTTTCATACAGTCTTGTTCAGCCTCGAGATGTTTACTTTTCATTTCGATACGGATTACCTCTTTCTGGGCTTCTTTCTTGTCTTAATTAATGCTGACTTTTCTAAACTAACCTCACACACTTTTTATTTACTGTTCTGTGTTTAAAACAACAGTTTAAGAACTTATTTGTAAACAGTAATAAAAATGTTGAACTACTAAAACACAGCCAAGACCGAACATTTTGTGAAGGTCACTTTTATAAGTCTCCCATTGGTACAGCTGCAAGTTTACGGATTTACAACGCTAAAACCAGGGATTCGATTCCTCTCGGTAGACTCAGCGAATAGCCCGATGCAGCTTTGCTATAGGAAAACACTTAAAAATATTAAAACTTTTGAGTACGTAAGTCTTGTAATATTTACTGTTAATATGCAAACTTTCGTGAATATATACAAGGTAAATAAAAAAATTATAGCATGAACACTATAAGCAGGACGAAATGGTTATAAGGTCAATCTCTGTGATCGAACCCATGTTGAAAGAGTTAATGAAATCATAATTATGGGTGATTTAAGTTCAGGCATGTATATCGGGAGAGATCAGAATCAATCCGTTTGGAAGAAACGTTTTTTGAAAACTGTTCAAGATACTTTTATTCATAAATTAGCCTGGAAACCTTCTATAAACAATGCTACATTGGAGACACAGATTATTTTTACACTAACTCATGGGCTTGTCATAAGAGTGAGAGTCAACCCCTTAACGTGTTTGGTGAGTTGAAGAATACTATTGAATGACAACTTCCATCCTGATGGTATATTGGCTTTACTGTTGAGTACAAACACAACTATAGTGTTGTTCACCTTACATAATTTTATAAATGGTTACTTTTGAAACAAGATATTTTCTACATGACAGTGGTTTGACGAATTCCATGTAAACAAAAGAAGTCTTATTTCAGTGTCTAAGTTCTCGGTGTATTCTTTTATCCAATGTTTAGTGGGGTTGACCACGACTTTATGGTGCTCCCTACAGCTGAATGGACAAGCATGTTTGGTAGGATGGTGATTTTAACTCGCAAATGTCAGACTGCAAGTCATGCACCATAATCACCTGTGTATGTTAGGCCTTGTTAGTTGGATTATGAAGTTATTAAACTAGCGTGTACGAATGCGTTAGAGGAAATGAGTATTATTTGAAGTTTTATAAACAATTGTGATACACAACATTGAACCAAGTTTTTGTCATATGTGTGGGTTTACATTCTTTTGTTTGTTTTTGGAATTTCGCACAAAGCTACTCGAGGGCTATCTGTGCTAGCCGTCCCTAATTTTGCAGTGTAAGACTAGAGGGAAGGCAGCTAGTCATCACCACCCACCGCCAACTCTTGGGCTACTCTTTTACAAACGAATAGTGGGATTGACCGTCACATTATACACCCCCACGGCTGGGAGGGCGAGCATGTTTAGCGCGACGCGGGCGCGAACCCGCGACCCTCGGATTACGAGTGCACGCCTTAACGCGCTCGGCCATCCCAGGCCCCGGGTTTACATTCATTTGACTTGTTTGTGATATATTATTTTTAAAATGATTGAATTTTGTTGTATCCATTTATTGTTCAAATTTATCACCAACTACAGAGTATTCAGTCCCATGAACCTGACAATCCATAATAATACAAAAAAGTGAGGAAGGATGGTTAAATATATAATAAAACAGGTTTATTTTAACAAAATAATCTTCGAACATACCTTCTGAAGTTTGCATTTAAGCTAGATAATAATCGGATACTGCATAAGCAATATTTTTATATGCAAAAACGGCTCTTCTGGGCCCAGAAAACACTTCAAATAGAAGAGCGAACAACGTTTCGACCTTCTTCGGTCATCGTCAGGTTCACAAAGAAAGGGTTACTGGTCGGAAGCTGACCACATGTTTGGGAGGGGTTGTATAATTGAGTGTTGCAATGTAGAGGGCGCGGTTTGAATATATAATTTTGTCTATAATATTAATATAGGTATAATGGTGTTCCTTTATATTGGTTTATTTTGGGTTTAAGTTGTTGTATAAGTAAGGCTTCTTTAATTTTTCGTTTGTTTATGTTTGTTTCTTTATTTAGTATTTTAGTGTTTTCTATGGTTATGTTGTGTCCATTTGACTTGCAGTGTTCGAAAACGTGTGAAGGTGACTTTTTATGTTCTTTGAATCTGGTTTCCATTTTTCTACTTGTTTCTCCTATATAGAAGTCGTGGCAGTTATCACATTGTATTTTATAAATAATGTTGGTGTGGTGTTTGTCAGTGTAGTTCTTACATAGTATAGACCTTAGTTTTGTGCCTGGTTTTTGAATAAATTTAGTGTTAACTGGAATGTTATATTTTGTTACTAGTTTTTGCCAAATGTTGGTTATTTGTTTGCTGATGTCAGGAATATATGGTATACAGCAGTATATGGTTTCGTGATTTTTTGATTCGTGAGATATATTTACTTTTGTTGGTTGATTTTGCTTTCTGTCTAGGTGTGTGCGTATAATGTTTTCTACGGTTTGTGGAGGAAACTTATTAATGTTGATGAAGTGTTGTTTTATTTTATCTAATTCATCGTTAATTTTATCTGGTGAGCATAGTTTTATGGCTGTGTTTATCTGGTTTCTTAGTATGTTGAGTCTTAATTTCAAGTCCAATCTAAATCAACTTAATCATAAAGCCTTAATGGCCAGTTTCGATGTTATATCCCTCTTCACAGAAGTTCCAACAACAGAAGCCTGCAAGATAGCCTTAGAACTCTATATTCGAGACCCTAACCCGATCATAGACATTCCCAGTAACCAGTTAGCAACCCTCATAGAATTCACCACAATAAAGACAAACTTCATGTTCAACAACCAAAACTATATACAAACAAATGGCCTAAGCATGGGCAACCCAGTATCGCCAGTTCTAGCCAATATTTTTATGACACAAATTGAAACACAAGCAATTAATACAGCATTACATCCACCACTATACTGGTACAGATATGTAGATGACACGGTTGCGGGATTCGAATCTACAGAACACATACTTAACTTTTTCACTCACATTAACTCTATACATCCCAACATTAACTTCACATGTGAACAGGAAGAAAGCAATCAAATATCATTTCTTAACCTCAAAATTATAAGAACCGACACACAATTCAAAACAGAAATCCACCGAAAAATCACCCATACTGGACTATACATTCCTTGGGACTCAGTACATGAAACAAAACAAAAACTCAACATACTAAGAAACCAGATAAACACAGCCATAAAACTATGCTCACCAGATAAAATTAACGATGAATTAGATAAAATAAAACAACACTTCATCAACATTAATAAGTTTCCTCCACAAACCGTAGAAAACATTATACGCACACACCTAGACAGAAAGCAAAATCAACCAACAAAAGTAAATATATCTCACGAATCAAAAAATCACGAAACCATATACTGCTGTATACCATATATTCCTGACATCAGCAAACAAATAACCAACATTTGGCAAAAACTAGTAACAAAATATAACATTCCAGTTAACACTAAATTTATTCAAAAACCAGGCACAAAACTAAGGTCTATACTATGTAAGAACTACACTGACAAACACCACACCAACATTATTTATAAAATACAATGTGATAACTGCCACGACTTCTATATAGGAGAAACAAGTAGAAAAATGGAAACCAGATTCAAAGAACATAAAAAGTCACCTTCACACGTTTTCGAACACTGCAAGTCAAATGGACACAACATAACCATAGAAAATACTAAATAAAGAAACAAACATAAACAAACGAAAAATTAAAGAAGCCTTACTTATACAACAACTTAAACCCAAAATAAACCAATATAAAGGAACACCATTATACCTATATTAATATTATAGACAAAATTATATATTCAAACCGCGCCCTCTACATTGCAACACTCAATTATACAACCCCTCCCAAACATGTGGTCAGCTTCCGACCAGTAACCCTTTCTTTGTGAACCTGACGATGACCGAAGAAGGTCGAAACGTTGTTCGCTCTTCTATTTGAAGTGTTTTCTGGGCCCAGAAGAGCCGTTTTTGCATATAAAAGTTCTCAACAAGTGGGTTTCTCGACATCACTGATTGCATAAGCAATATATATATAACATATCTAAATCAGCTGTTACTAACATACGAAGAATGACAAAACCTGAATGATATCATACTTTGACTAATTTTAATATATTCGAATGGTGAGGCTGTGCTACTTCAGGTAGTTTATAAAAATGTTCATTTTTGCTAAGTTATCAACAGTAAGTTAAATAATTCTGAAATTTTTATGCTGTATATGATGATATACTTGTTCTTATTCTAATAGACATTTTAACAACGTTAAATACACACAAAAATACAGCACACAGAATGGACACTTTCAGTTCAAGATTGTTTGTTTAGAATTAAGCATAAAGCTCCACCAAGGTCATTACGGCAATCGAAAATCCGGTTTCTCGAACTAAGAATTCGAAGACATGCCACTATGCTACTGGGAGACAATTCAAGAGGGAGAATTGCATCTTTGTATTAGAAATAATCTTAAAAAGACCTTAGTGGATTGATATTAACCTATGCTATTCGTCTGAATATATGAAAGTGTATTGACAAATTTTATCCCCCCACACACACACCAACCTATCCTGAGTAAACCGAGAAAGTTCTCACTCTATATTAAATAATGTAGTAACTAAATAGTATATGAAGAATTATTAGACAGACACGATGTCAGAAACCTTAAACAATAAATTTTTGGTCTGATGTGATTTCTTAATTCAGAAACAAGCACCGAGCTTCAAATGCAAAAGTGGATAAGACTTGGCTTGTAGAGGAATTTTACAACTTTGCTAGGCCGGGATCTGTACAGAATGTGAGGAGTAGTTATTAATTTTATATGTTAGACTCTAACAATAATGGATGATCTCTAACTAAAATAAAACAATAATCTTAATATCGAGAGGTTGATATATCACAATATTGTTTCAGTCAAATAATGTCTGATGGTCAAACACAGTTCCTATTGGAAAAGTTTCTATTGTAAGACAGTTGTGTAAAGAATACACCACTACTCGTTGTCTGCTTTCCTTAATCAATGTCCGTGGATGAGGATGATAATTCTCCATCAGTCTGATCTATTAATGATTTGACTGTTATGTCATTGTTTGTCTCCAGATGCTTTAGATATACAATGATTGAATGGATTTATTGTGAAATAGCATGTGTATATGTGACTTTGGCACTTTTAAGATGAGCATACAATTTTATTATGTTACCTGCTGATGAAGATCCATGTTGATGTTTTCTCATCTGTTGCAAGATGCTGCACTTTCTGTACCATGGGTGAGGGGTATGACTTCTTTCAGGTCTCTTTTTGTATGTTTTTGACGTTCCAAGTTGATCTGTACACGTATTGCTTTGTTTCTAAATGTCAAAATTTTGTGTAGAAAAGGGGTGTCAAATAACCTTTTTAAAAGCGACCATGTTTTGGTAGTACTGTAATTCCTATGACACCAAACACGTAACAAATGTCCTTCACTTACATTCCTTTCAAATACTTCTTATATCTGCTATGATTATTGCAACATTTCTTGAAGTAATTATTCAGAATTATCTTAGTAAAGTCTACTCAACCCTCTTTATACTCTAAATTTTTGTTTATAATGTACTGAATCCTCAGTTTACTCAGATGTTTGGTTTATAGTGTACCCAACTTTTTGCAACTAATGGATTTGATGACCCCCATTGGTAACTCTCAGATTAATTGTATAATCTCTGCATTTTAGTTTTATGAAAACTTTTTTCTGGTTTTGTGTAGAAATGACCATGCTCTTAATTTCACCTGAAAAGATGATCAGAGAAATTTTAAAACAAAAATATTATTTGTCTTAATTCAAGGCTTTTTCTTATGTGGATGAGTTTGCACTCCCAACTGCATTTGAAAACATCATGAGAAACGTAAATGTCATGAATAAGAACAAATGTACTTACTTCTATAAGATTACACACACAGGTGCTGACTTTCACACACATGCAGTTATATCTAATATTTTATTGTTCACCAACAAAATTAGGTTTATGATAAAGTTTATTTGGAACTTGTGGAAGCAATTGGTGTATCAAAATAGTTTAAAAACACATCAGTATACTTTGCTGACCGTTTTCCAATTTAAATCTTATAAATTGGACAGACTTTGCATGTTAATTCACTGGGATCATATAAATTATTTTTATAAATGTGACTTGACAACTAAATTTCATATAAACATATATGAATAATTAAGTTGCAAACTGTGTTATTTTCAGTTGCATTATCCTCTATATATTTTCCTTGTTGCAACAGTGCACATATTACTAAAAACTGGAATTTCTTATAAACCACATACATATACAAACAGAAGTTATATAAAAAGAAACAAATCCAATATGTAAGTGGTGCATATATATTGTACTATGATTAGCATCGTATGAATAAGGGGACTTTTCAATTTAATATTATTTATTAGTGGAGACATTATTACATCCAGGGTAACTCTACTGTAAGAAGTAAAATCTAACACTGTTAATTGTTCATCCAGTTTAACTACACTGGATACATTATTCCACAGTCATCATATCCTGTCACTAATTTATATAAGTTTGTTCATAAATTATTTGAAAAAAAAATCTCAGAACAAACATCCTTTGTGCTTTTAATTGATGTGCAAGAGCTTTTATCTTTCTTTGTCTGTTTGTATAAAGAAAATAAAAACTATTATACATGTCATTGAAAGTTCATTACTAGTTTCATTTATAACATACACAAACGAAAAAATATATAAAAAATTGTATGATTGTCTCACAACTCTGTAAATAACATTTTTCCATAAGTAAAAAAAAAATTTATTGTGAAAAGAATATTTATCAGGGAATATATGTATATGAAGTCATGGTAACAGGAGTGGAAAAGTGAAATACAAGGAAGATAATAATCACTTTAAAAAACATTTATTACTTCCATGTGGTGCAAAAGTTTAGTTAAATATAAGTTTATGTTCTTGGATTTTGCAATGATACTTTTTTGTGGGGATCATGTCATAAAACCAGTACACTCATGTCATCATTGTGATTTAGAAAGTTGAGGTGTTTGGGATCTGAGGGTTTAAGGGTGTCATTGTGTACAAGTCAGAGATGTTTACGTCCAGTAAAGCAAATAAATAAGTAATGCAGTCGGATTTAAATTGGCCTTTTACGTGAAAGGTGGTACTGGAGAGATTCAATAAGTTAGTGATATAATCACATGCAAGACAAATAGCTTGGCAACACAGACCAGTTCTGTCAGTTTGTACAAGTGAAGGTGATTGATTCTGTCTGTAATTTGGAGTGTACTAGACAGTCTTTGAAATTCCTTTTACATTTGAAAGAAACTGAAAGTGGAGTGATAAAAATGTTCAGAAATGTGTTTTCTCTTGTCAGTAAGGTAATGTTGCATTGGATAGTTCTACTACTCTGTCTAGTTGAAGGAAGGTATGTAAAGACTAAAGGATCTCTGTCACTATGTGGTTTGTCTTTAGACCAGAGACAGCTTGCAATGAAGAATGTGGCAAGTTTAGTCTTTTTATTGGTGTTGTTGGGATAATTTTGATGTCTAGAAATAATGAGTAACGTCGTTTGTAATGTCAGAGTACAGACATCTCAAATGTAGGAATTGACCCTCAAAGGTAGTGTTTGTACCAAGAAGGATAGAAAGAATCAAAATGTTAATAGAAAAAGCTCTCAGTGCATTTGTAATGTACGTTAGCAGCAAATGTAGATCTGGAAATGCCAGTAATGATGTCTAAAAATTAAGAGACTGAGAAAAAACAAAATGAGATCATCTTTTACAAACCCTTCAATGACAATCTCACTCTCTGTTTAAAGAAATTCAACACAAAGAGAATAGAAGAAATTAACAAATCTTGGTAACAGCTTTTAATATGTGTTACTTGTGTTTAACTGGAAGTAATGCTCAGAAGTGGTGACAACTGTGTGTCTCATGTTTGTTTAGATTTTGAACCAGCTGTTTGCTATGTCTGAAATTTATTGAAAATAACTAACGTTTAGTTTTGGTATCAGCTGTTTAACTCCAAGATTGTATAACATGAACCAATGTTTAACCTTGAAAGAAACTGTTTGACCAATTCCTAGACTTTTCAACAGGCAACTGATATAGAAATATATAATTTTTAATCCTGTTAACAGATGGATAGGGTTATTTAGTATGCTTCAACATAGTTTAACAGGAACTAACATACGAATGCTAAGCTGTTGTTAAAAAACAGTTACAGACACCATTATTTCTTTCAATATGACATACATACAGATTTCTTTTGATCTCTCCTTTTATTAAACAACAATGATGTCAATACTATTACAAAACCATTCTTAGATACATTGTAATGTTTTCTACAATTACTGATGTTGTGAAAATTGGATGATACCTCTTCTTAGTAAAGAATGAGAAAATAACTTTTATTGAAATGTTATACAGTTAGCATACTGGCAGCTGCTTGAATTATGCAATTACTTGCTGCCTCCATGCAGTTGTTAACAAATGGAAGATTGAGGACTGCAGGACCAAGTTCCAAAAGAGTGGTAAAAAAGTCACTCAACCTGGTCCAACTTCCACTATAGCACTTAGGTAAGAGGGCACTGACCACAGCCATTCTCTCATAAAACAATGGGTAGTTTCACCGTTCCACTCACCATTGTCATCTCTCCAAGAAAAGTGAAGGGGAACAGATAGATACGTAGATCCACAGCAGTCAAAGAATGACTAGGTGCATGGAAATAGGGAAAAGAACCACTACTGAAGAGAGATAGGTTGTGATCTGAGAACATATTTTCAATGGAGCAATCCCTCATGTATATATTAGTACTACTTCACAGGGGAGTGTCTATTAAAATCACCCAAAATGAAAAAAGTGTGACTGATTGTCTCTCAGGAAGACAAGAGAACAAACAGTGATGGTATTCTACTTACAGTTGATTGTTGGTGTGTGTGTGTATACTGGTCTACATGCCTTAACCACAATCTTGTGGTTACAAATGAGTTATAGAATCTGTCCCGTTTAGAGTGAGAAAGTGTACCGTTCATTGTACTTACATTGATTTATACATGACTAATGCTTGAGCCTATTGATCCATTTTTCACACATTCTACTTTAATTCCCACCTTTTTGTGTAAGGAGCATACCTGTTACAGAAGTACCCCATTTATGGGCTTTATTCATCTCAAAGTACATCTGTTCATTCTGGATCGTTAGTTATTCTGCTGTGCTTCTTATCTGACCCTTTTACCTTTATAGAGTGGAAATAATACCACATCAGAAGTTATTTTTTGACATCAAAATATAATTTCCCATTGTTAATTCACACCCATTCTCCTCATGGCTGGTGTTCTTCACTTAGAACAAGTCAATTCTTGAAAGTGAGGAGTAAGAAGGAATAGTAGAGGGAGACAGATGTGCCACTACTGGTGGAGAACAGTCACATGATATGCACATGTTTAGAAAAAGCATAAAGTTGATAGGGAAAAAGACTGATGCACTGATTACAAAAATATTTTTCAGCAAAGATTAGAGTGCAAAGAGTAATTGAGATAGCTTTGTGTGATAGGAGATAGATACCTATCAAAAATACATTTTAAGTGTTAAAGTTTGTATCTCAGCACAAAAGATTTGCATGTTTAACTGGTTGATCGAATAAGTAAGAGCTTCAAATTTTTTTACACAGAGAATTTAAACTAATATATAAATTTTTTCTTTACAGAATATTGCAATTGAGATTCTGATAACCTTAAGTCAATCATTTGAAATATTTTGATTAATGATCCTAGAAATAAAGACAAAAGTAAGAAAGAAAAAAGAGCTGTCCCAAAACAACAACAACCAACTTAAAGACATTTTATGAGCCATTATGGCGAGGCTAAAATTTAAAATTTCTTTGAAGTTGGCTTTCCATTTTCCATAATAGCTTTATATCTTGTTGAACAACGTGATAAAATTTAAGAAGTCAAGGAATAACTACTGTTATTCCAGGGGGATGGGGGACTATACAGTTTCCAACAAGATAATATACAACTCTTCTCCCACATTGTGAATACGGTGTTAAAGTAGACTCTCAGTGGTGGGAAAGATTTTCAATAACTTCTCGTTATGCCGTCTCACTCGCATGCTTGTGTTCCCAAATATTTACGTGGTGAACCCAAACCACGTGTCATGTTACCTGCATTTAGAAATTGATCACCTTTAGTGTAAACATTTTTGAACGTATTGTATACTGGCCTGGCATGGCCGAGCGCGTAAGGTGTGTGACTCGTAATCCGAGGGTCACGGGTTCGCACCCGCGTCGCGCTAAACATGCTCGCTCTCCCAGCCTTGGGGGTGTATAATGTGACGGTCAATCCCACTATTCGTTGGTAAAAGAGTAGCCCAAGAGTTGGCGGTGGGTGGTGATGACTAGTTGCCTTCCCTCTAGTCTTACACTGCTAAATTAGGGACGGCTAGCACAGATAGCCCTCGAGTAGCTTTGTGCGAAATTCCAAAACAAACAAACGTATTATATAAATTTTATTCTCTTTCAACATAACTCCAGTTACGACAGAAAGTGTTCGTATCCCATGCGTCCCGAGTAGTTTTTTGCTCATAACTTAAAAAAGTATCAAGATAAGGCTTATAGAAATATAATATATTATAAATATTATACCAACACACATCTACATAAATTATTTTGTGAATTAAACGACAAATAAACTGATTGAGGTATGCAAGAAAGCGTGTAGATAAACCCTTCATCTATTGGAAGAGTATTCTTTGGTCAGACGAAACTGACATTGAGCTTTTCGGCCACAATAATGTTTGCTATATTTTTCGTAAGAAAGGGGAATGAAATCTTCCAAAGAACACCGTCCCTACACTTAAACACGGAGGTGGCTCGAACATGCTATGGGGTTCCTTCAGCTCTTCTGGTGTAGGCAGCCTTCACCGCGCCAACGGAATCATGAAATAGGGAAGAGTACGTTGATATATTAGCCACTTATATCAAGAATGATGCTCGGAACTTGCGGCTAGGGAGGCGTTGGATCTTCCAGCACGACAAGGACTCAAAGTAAACATCGAAATATGTGCAATCCTGGTTGCAGAGGAACCATATAAGCGTTCTCGTATGGCCATCACAGTCATCCGATCTCAACCCAATTGAAAACGCTTGGCATGAGTTGAAGACCAGGGTTCATCAGCGTCATCCGAAAAACTTGCAAGGGTTAAAGGCCTTCTGTAAAGAAGAATGGAAGAAAATACCAGTCGAGTACTGTCAAACGATCATGGATGAGTGATTGCGCCAAGTAATTCACCTGAAAAGCTACACAACTGACCATGAAAGTAGACGCACGAACACTTTGTGCCCCTCCTATGTTTGGTTATTTGTTTATAAACAGTTTATTTGTCGTTCAATTTACATACAGATTTATCTAGATGTGTATTAGTATAATATTTATAATATATTATACTTTTATTAGCGCAATCATGATACTTTTTAAGTTACGAGCAAAAAACTACTCAAGACCCAGGGGTGCGTTACACTTTCTGCCGTAACTGTAATATTTTATAATATTTATTAAAAAATCAAAAACAGAAAAGATATCAAAAACCAGCATATTTAAGTCTCATAACTAAAATATATATAGTTTAAAAGTAAAATATGTCTATTCATTACGAACTTTACAGCATGTAAGTAATTGAAGAATTATAATTTTTTTTCAAATCAAAATGAAGGAACATTATTATCACGAGTGTGTGTAATGTAGCAAAGTCACATCGGGCTATCTGCTGAGCCCACCGAGGGGAATGGAACTCCTGATTTTAGCGTTGTAAATCCGAAGACATTCCGCTGTACTAGCAGGGTGCAGGAAAATCGTAAACGCAGACAAGAAATTGCTAACTCGTGTCTAACATATTGGGGATATAAACTTTAAAAATATTTATAACATGTTATTAATTCATTCATATTGTGCTAAACGAAGTATAATAATAACGAGTGGAGCAACGGGAATAATGATAAACGTTTCTAATAATGTGCTTAAAGAAACTTATTATTGTTGTTGAGGCTTCACTAGTAAACAGTGTTTAATGAGAACAATTACAAACGTTTCTAGTAATGTGCTTAAAGAAACTTACCATTTTTTCTGAGGCTTCACCAGTAAACAGTCCTTAAATGACAACATTTATGATAATATACTCAAAGAAATTTACCATTGTTGCTGAGGTTCCACTGGTAAACAGGAATTGTAAGAACTTACAAATGAAAGCAGGTAATAATAACAATAATTAAATTATCAATATATCTGAAACGGTATATCGCATTATGTGAATTTGATATATGGTATATATAATGTTGGTGTAAATCTTGAAACCTAACGAACAACAGCGCTGTCAAAGTTATTTGTTAACTCTGCACTGGTTACTTAACCGTCGTTTCGTTGAATGTAGCCAGCAGTAACATTTTTATTTGATGTTGATAAGAGTTGCAACAAAACTAGCAATATAATTCAATAATAATTTCCATTATTTAAGTGTTTATTCGTTTTTTATTTTAAAAAACTTAGCTTAAAGAATAATAAAATTTCTCACCTGTTCTATTCGAGAAATTACTTCTTCCCATAAAAAAAGAAAAAGATTAGATACCGTGAATTCTACACTTTTGAATTCGTGGGACATTATTTAACATGTGTTATTATTTTTGAAATAATTTCTCAATTATTTATTATTTACATGCTTGTTAATTGTTAATCGTTGTCATTTTTGTTATTTCCAGTTGGATTCGTTGTCCCACTCAAGCAGTTTACTGCTCAGCAAAGTATGTTCATTAAATATTTTCGTTGTATGAAGTTATTGTTAAGAAAGTGAAGTACCCGCTTCAAATACGCCCGCAGAAATTTATCACTATAAATATCAGTATAGTGATATTGTGAATTGAATAAAAACTCACGTAAATATGCTGAATGAAGAAAGAAAGAATTGTGTTTCTTATGTGGCAGGGAGGAAATGCCCTTCTTGACCCTTCCATTGCATTCGCCAATGACATGCCTTGCCTCACGCCCATTATATCATTATAATCTACGTTTCCGGATATTAAAAATTCAGATCTTTTAATTGTCTTAGTTAATGTACTCTGATTTTACATTCCAAAGCACAGAGACCTTGATTTTAGTCGCTAGAGTGTACGTATTCTAAATTTAGTTTCCGGAAGATATCGGATAAGAATTTGACGTGTGTGTTTATCCAATAATATGAACAGGTGGTAAGGGCACTCGACTCGCAATATAAGAGTCGCGGGTTCGAATCCCTGTCACATCAAACATGCTTGCCCTTTCAGCCATAAAGGCCTTATAATGTGACGGTCAATCCCACTATTCGTTGGTAAAAGAGTAGCCCAAGACTTGACTGTGGGTGGTAATGACTAGTTGCCTTCTCTCTAGTCTTACACTACTAAATTAGGGATGGCTAGCGCAGAAAGCCCTCGTGTAGCGTTGCGCGAAATTCAAAACCAAACAAACCTACTTTAATAAATATAGTTTCTTGTGCTTCCTTCCCCACTTGTGATTGAATTAAGAGACGAGGCACGTATGTTAAATTTGTCTGTTGTAGTTCTTTCTTATTATTTCTATTAATTAATAAATAATAAAAACTCTTCAATTTGCATTCTCACACTATTGACACTACCCTAACCGCTCGCGCCCTACACTGTGCGAAATGCTGGACTAGATTATAAAAATCGCAAAACGATAAGAATTTAAAAATATAGAGCTATTAAAGACACTGTTCTTTTATCTAGGAGATTACGGAACGCAATTAGAACAACTTAGGCGAAACCGTGCGGAGGAAATACAAGAACTGAATTCGAAGCTGACAGCAACGCACAAAGAAGAGACCGAAACGTGTAAGTTTTCTTCCAAATTCTCACATTAAAGTCATTCTCAGTATGAGATAAATCTTATGTCTGTTACGAACATATAGATGGATAACAGACCTTACCGTTAATTTTGAGTTTCCAGCATATTTTAGGAGAGTTTGAGCTAACAAAATGAAACAAAAGATCATACAATGGATTGTCTCTATTCTGCCCTCTAACTCACAATTTGTGAGCCGCTGGTTTAAATCTCAATCATCGAACATGCTTGTGCTTTCCACTGTGTGTTTGATATAAAGGGACAACCAATTGCGCTATCCGTTGGTAAAAGAGTTATCCAATAATTAGTTGTGGTTAGTATAGATCTATTTGCTTCTTCTGTTTTCGTTACTATAAATCTTGTAAGCTTAATATCTTAGAGTAAATGGAATTACAGGTTCTTTAAGGCACTTTATTTCGGTTGAAGTAAAATGTGTGTCAACAGTAATAACTATTATTTATTTTAGTGGCCTTTAACCACCATGAAGAATTTAGAAACTACGAGCTGAGTATGACAAAGAGGTGAGTTTAATAACACTTTCAGAGTTACTGATTTCTCGTTACCAATCATAATGAAATTCTTAAACTTATTCGTTTTCTTAAATTTTCATCTGATACTTCACTGGTCGAGTATAACAGATGTTAATCTAAAAACATTTGTAGAACGCAAGTTTGAGTATTTAGGCTTAATTTAATGAAGTAGGCTTTATTATTTAGACTTAGTTAATGAAGTCGGTTTGATAGATGTAGCTTCTGTATGTGCTTCGTTTTTAATTCCCGTCACACCAAACATGCTCGCTCTTTCAACCATGGGGGAGTTATAATGTTTCAGTTAATGTCACTATTCGTTGGTAAAAGAGTAGCTTAAGAGTTGGCGGTGGATGATGATGACTAGCTGCCTTCCCTCTTGTCTTACACTGCTAAATTAGGGACGATTGGCACAGATAACTCTCGTGTAGCTTTGCGCAAAATTCAAAACAAACAAAACCAAATCATTATTAATTAATTGAATTGAATTCATATTTTTGAATTTTTTTTTTTTCGGAATATGATTAAATCGTTCGAACAACAAAAATGTTTTTTCTTTGGAATTACGTCTTTACTTTCAAACACTCAGATTTATGTAGAAGGAACTTTGTCCAAGTTAAAGCATTAGCCTGCTACAAGAGCTGTTTCTTAGACCATATTCTAATAATGATACAAAATAATAAGAGAACTTATAAATTGTGACTCGATTTTAATTTAGATTTGAGAGTTTATTTAGTTTTATCGTTTTAGTTCCTAGCAAGTTGACTTAATGAAAGAATTGAGGTCTAAAGTTGTAAACTTAGTCTAAAAAATTCGTTAGGTGTGGCGTGGCCAGGTGGTTAAGGCTCTCGACTAGTAATCCGAGGATCGTGAATTCGAATTCTCGTCACACCAAACACTCTCGCTCTGTCAGCCGTGGGAGCGTTATAATGTAAATTCCATTCCCATAATTCGTTGGTAAAAGAGTAGCCAAAGAGTTGGCGGTGGATGGTGAAGACTAGCTGCCTTCCCTCCAGTCTTACAGTTTTTAAGTAGAGACAAGCAGCGCAGATAACCCTCGTGTAGCTTTGTGCGAAATTAGAAAAAAGAAAGTGGTTACCACAACACTTTAGTAGCGTCATCTGTTGTTTTAAAATAACAAACAACAAAATATATTATTTATGAGTAAAAAAACACTTGATAGCAGTTTAAATGAATTGCATTTCACATTTTCCTGAAGATTGAAGACTTGAAAAGTATTCATGCACAGTCCGCTAAAGATGCCCATAACGAAAACAGTCAAAAAGTTGCATCTTTGAAAGAAGAACACAATCGTGTAATTGAAGGTAACCTTTGTTGATATTCAAACATAAAAAAAACTTATGTGCAATGAAACTCATAAAGCATTGTTATTGTGAATTAAAGGATCAAATAATATAGATCTACATCTGATACTGTTGTTTTTCCTTTGAAATTATACTATCTTTATAAATAGAATAGAAGAATAGATTAGGTTAACATATCTAAAGCATCGTTTTAAAAATAGAAAAATCAGTATAGGTAGGAAAACTTTATGCGTCATTGTGTTGATTTATTGGTGCATATTTATGTTCATGATGGAGACTTCATGTGTCCAAATAACGAAACACATTTCAGATTTCTAAAAATATTTGGAAATAAAACATTAATTAGCGGGTTCGGCAGCATAATAAAGAGTAATAAGTTCACAGAACATCACCTAGTGGTTATTAAATGAACCGAAATGGTTATTTGGGGGGGAGGGTAGATTGCTTTCTTATCCAGTAACGCATAATTGTTGTTGTTGACTGTTATTTTTATTTTAAAATTACTTCACAAGAATAGTAAATTTTATTTTAATGTCTGTGATAAATAAGTACTTGTTATTATTCATGGGATCCTATTATTTCATTCTTATTTTCGTCTCCATTTAGGGGTTTCTTTTATTCATCTATTATTCATTATGTTGAATTTATTTTCATTCATTGGTTTTTGATGTTTATATGTGGAATCTTTATTCATTCATTGGTTTCCAATGTTTCTCATATTTTGTTTGATGAATTATTAGGCCTGGCATGGCTTAACTCGTTATGTGAAATTTATCGGATCAAATCCCCCTCACACCAAACATGCTTGCCCTTCATCCATGGGGACATTATGATATTACAGTCAATCTCACTTCTCGTTGATAAAAATAATTGGCTGTGGGTGGTGATGAACAGCTACCTTCTCTTTTCTCTGCGACATAAGGGATGATTAGCACAGAGCGCCCTCATGTATCATTCATTGCACATAATTCTAAACAAACCAATTATTAAATATTGTTTTCTGATATTACTCCAGTTTTAGTTTTTATTTCTTGTTTTTCTTGGTTAATTTTCATGGTGTGTGGAAATTTTTCGAATGGTTTTTCAAAGGATAATTATTTACGTTATTTGCCATTATTTATTATTATTTATATTATTTATTTTGGCATCTGTTTCAAATTTTTGTATTTTTCGTCTTCATTTGTGCATTAATTGTTCCTCATTAACACTTTTAGATATAATTACAGGTTTTTCTCAGTGGACGTCTTAGGGTTTTTCACTTTCTTCTTGCTTTCTCTTCCTAATCTTTCAGTCGCAACTTACTGAAATTTTTGGTAATGACTCATAATGACAAGATGGATATAAGGATTAATTATTTGTATTGTTAATGACACTTTTGACTGTTGGTAAAAATGTTGAAAGTCTGTTCTTAAATTTCAAAATTATGAGGAGTATTTTAGAAGGGTGAGCTACCAATGGTTACTAACCATTTTTTCAGCTGATATCAATCATATTTGTTGTCAGTAACTATACCTTCAGTTAACATCAGTCGTATGTGCTGTGAGTGGCCATTCTTTCAGTTTACATTAGTCATATTTATTGTCAGTAACTGTTCGTTAAGTTAGCACCATTCACGTCGTAACTCATTCTTTCCAGATCCACAGAATACCTGAAGTTAGGCCTGAACAATGATAAATTTCTGTTAGGTGTGTTAGCTGAAATGCATTCTTTTGTATGAAAGTCTTAGTAGCACTGAGTTTTACATTTGTATAGCATAGAATCTTTATTATATCACTGGAGAGGAAAATGTTTTGTTTGTCTGTTACAGCTTGGTTAGATTTTTGAAACATTTATAAAAAATTAGCTGTCATCAAATGATGTTAACGCTTAAGTACGAGGTTTAAAGACAAATACAAAAAGACAAAAATTGATATCGAGATGGGTTTTGTCATGGCTTTGTTTGTTGAGTGGTTTTGCAATATCTTTGTTTTTCTTTTTAATAGAATTAAAGAATGGCTTTGCAAAACAGATGCAACAGGCTTCAGAGAGCCACGAGAAAGCTCTAGACATCTTAAAACAGCAGCTACAAGACCTACAGAAGCAGATGGATAGCAATCTGCGGGGAGACACCGACACCAAACAACAGGTATGATCTCTTACTGGTATCTGACTACTAGAATAGGGCCTTCAGTGGTTCAGTGATAATGTTGCAGGCTTATAACACTAAAAATTGGGATTCATCACCTGTGGTGGACAGATCGCAACCAGCTCATTGTGTAGAATAGCAAATATAGGTTGAGAAATGAGATAGACACTTCAGAAGAACATCTTTAAACAACTACAGTATTAAACTAATAATAATAATGATAATATACAACATTATTTCATAAAATTAGAAAATTCATTTACAACATTTTGTCTGGATGTTTTTTTAACTGATTACCAATTTTATGGAAACAATACTAAAATTATTTCAACTTTCCTACTTTGAAGTAAAATTGTCAAAAAATATTTCTATGGCTTAATTTTCTGTTTTCTTGAAATAAAAGATATTCCATATTATTAACTTTTCTATTTTAAACTTGTTTTCTTAAGAAAGTCTTATAAGCAACATGGCACAAATAAAATATATAATTTTCGAAAATCAACTTGTATATTACTGGTAAGTGTGTTTTGTTTTGTTTTTTAAGAATGATTTCCATTTCATTCTCCAATATGTTGTATTTGTCATTATAAACTGAAATTGTTAAAAACCAAATCCAGGACTTTAGAAATAGGTAAACTTCATCGGTATTGAGCTTTAACAACAAAGCCTGATAGATGAGACTCATTGTCGCTTAACTTGGTCAAGCAGCTACCCAGTAATGATATTTACTTCATTATTTTAATGCTCTCTCGTGGAGTAATTTTATGAAAGAGTTACAATTCTAGAAATTTTCTGATGTGACAAGCAAATGTTTGCTAAAATATTTATTTTTGTCCACACTAAATAATGGAATAATTTTAATACCTGTGTATATTAATGATTTTATTACCCCACTAAAAAAACACAATAAAAAATACTCAAATAAAGCAAGTGGATTTATTTATAGAATACACTTAAATTTCTAATATTGAATTAAATGTTTAATCTGGTGTGATATGTTAATATCATTAGTGAGTTTTATTGTGCTTAAAACAAAAAAATAAAACACACTAAATCATGGATGACTATATTATTACTTACATATTAAGGTATGAGAGAAGAAGCTACAATGTTTGTTTGCTTGTCTGTTTTTTTATGAATATTTGCACTGAGCTACAAAAGGGCTAATTGCTCGTCCATAATAAAAACACATCTGTGTGAGTAAAACTACATCATCAAACATACTATTAGTTATACGTGTTGAAATAAAAGGAATACATTTTTTTTTGCAGAGAATTCTTGATCAGAATCGTTACCTTGAAAAAGAAGTAGAAAGTCTGAAAACTGTGCTTGAGTTCAAGGTTGCAGACACACATCGCCTTCGTGAAGAAAACCTGGAAATGCAGGAAAAGGTTATTTTTACTTTTTTATTGTTTTTTGTTTCAATATTTATTTAGGGTGTAAGTATCTCAAAAAAAAAGAAATATTGCATTGTGTTAAGTAACGCAGTTTTACATGGTCAGGATCAAATAGTGATCTAGACTTATTATAATGCCCTCAGTGGCTCAGCGGTATGTCTGCGGACTTACACGCAAAAATCCGGGTTTCGATACCCGTGGTGGGCAGAGCCCAGATAGCCCATTGTGAAGCTTTGTGCTTAATTCAAAACAACAACAACTTATTATAATAATATTATAAACTTTGTAAACATAGTTAAACAAGATAGTTATTAATTACAATCAAATGGCTATGTAGATTTATTACCTATTTAAGTATAGTCAAACAAAAACATCAAACAAAAGCATCAGTGAGCCGAATAGACTTGTTACATTATTCGAGACTATACATATGTTGTTAAACACACTATTACATTGTTTGGATCAAAGAGCCATCTTTTAGAATTGTTAAATTATTATTGTAAACAAATGTATTTATTTATATTTCAAATTAAAGTGCTTTTTTTATTAAATCACTAGTTGAATGAGTTACGATTTGCAAGAAAAGAAATTCAGAAGTTAAAGGCCAGAAATGAAGATTTACAAGCAATGTTGGAGGAGAAAGTTCGAATTGAGAGGTAATAGGAGTTCTAGCAACTAGACTACTGCCAAGTCCAAAGTGAACTAAATCATTTGATGTTGTGATCGAATACGATTACCAGTTTACAGGTTAACTGTAAAGATTCATTTGTGATTTTTAAGTTAACATTATAAATATTTTATCTTTATGAAAACTTTGAAATCTTTATCTAGAGTCATCGGAAATCCTGGAGAGAGAGCAGCTCGTCTAATATTACCACCCACCGCGAATTATTGGACTACTCTTTTAACAAAACGTTGAGAGATTGACGGTCACATTATAAGGAGTCCACGGCTGAAAAGGCGAGCATGTTTTGGTGTGACGGGGATTCGAACCTGTGACCCGCGGATTACGAGTCGAGTGCCTTAATCACCTGGTGATTCCAGGCCAGGAAGATTAGAGGGAAGGCACCTATTAAACCGTACCCACCCTCCGCCGAATCATAGACTAATCGTATAATGAAATTTGACAGTCATTCTTATGACCCCTAAGGCTTTTTCCGTAGAATGTTTTATTCTGCTGAGTAGTCAGTTAGGCCTACTGATTAGATATATGTGATATACTTGGTTACAGAGTGTGACTAAGCATCTCTTAGGTCTCCACATGAAGTCTAAAGAACTACCAAGATTAAAATGAATATTCACAGATACAAACAATAATACAATTACAAAATAAAAACATAAAAAGCAAGGGCAACTGGGTGCGTCGAACATGCACGGTTTCTGTTAAACTTTGATTGAATTCTCATTAGTTACGTGTTTCCTCTTCTCTGTAAATTGTACTATCACTAAAAATGAAAACAAACAAACAAATGCCCATCTTTTTAAAAGTTAAAACATAAATATTATTCAATGAAGATTGGTAAAACCATTATAAATCACAAATGCAGCAATATTAACTTCAGCAAAGCAGTGTTAAGTAATTTATAATTAAAGCATAAGTCAACTCTTCCAAAATTCTTTAATAAAACCTTTCGAAAGGAGAACGTTACTTCCCTAGAAAATAATAATGGTTCAACCAAAGTTAAGTGAAAACCACGTTAAGTTAAACAATACAGTGGCTGAAGGCTTAGATTAACTTACAACTTAAGGAAATGTAAGAAACTAAAAAATTATGAAAAGTCCTTAATTCTAATAAATTCTTTCTTTTCTTTCAAAGGACAAACTTGACTTTATACTTGAAAATATATTGGTATTAAAAACAAGCTCAGATCTGCTCAGTAGAAAACACATGATACTTATTGTACTACACCCAAAAAATGTAGAGCATGACAAATGTTTAGTGTTTTTGATGAACCAAAGAAGTTAAACGTAATTATAACCAAGCAATTCTGACACGGAAAACTAATTGCCAAAATAAATTTAAATGTAAATACTTCACAAAGAAAAATACTTCAGACAGTGAATAAAGTTAGAGCTGTTGATATTTTTGTAATAATATCACGTGTATAAATGTATACGGTAGTTTAGGTATTCGACTCGTAGTCTGAGGGTCGCGGGTTTTAATCACCGTCACACAAAATATGTTCGCCCTTTCAGAGGTGGAGACATTATAATGTCACGATCAATCCTACAATTCTATAGTAAAAGAGTAGCCCATTGGTTATGGTAAGTATTATTCGTCGTTTTGTTCTAAACTGAAAATGGTTTGTGTAAAATAAATATTTCAAAATTAGAACCAAGAAACATAAGTTAAAATACAAATTATTTGAAAATTTATGAATTTTCTCCAAGTAAAGAGATCTATTTTTAAGTGTTAAATGTTCCCATTTGAAATTACCTGTGAAATTACAGAAGTATATATTACTTATCGGCAGATGGCGATCCAATTTTTGTTTTGTATTTTTTATTTGTAATTTTGTATTTGTATTATTTGTAACATTTTTGAATAAAAAATGTTTCTTTATGCCATTTTTTTTTATTTCTGTAACGGAATAAATGTCTTTATGATTGCTCATTTGTGTTGGTAATTTTGTATTTGTATTATTTTGTATTATTTCTAACATTTTTGTATAACAAATGTTTCTTTATGCCATTTTTTGATTTCTGTAACGGAATAAATGTTTTTTTACAATTGTTTATTTGTGTTTGTATTATTTTGTATTATTTGTAACATTTTTGTGTAACAAATGTTTCTTTTTGCAATTTTTTGATTTCTGTAACGGAATAAATGTTTTTTTTATGATTGCTTATTTGTGTTGGTGAAATCAACTGTATTATATCAATTTTTTTTCTGATTTCGTGTATTTTACCAAAAATAAAATTGAAAACATAATCTGTGACGTTGTCACTGTGGACCTCATTTTCATCTATTCAAAATTCCTCAGTATTATTTACACGTAAATTAATTTAGGTTATTATATATGGAGCTACAAAACGAGTTAAAATCCCTTATAAATATCGTACATGCATTATAATTATACTTGGCTTAACTGTGTGTCTTTGGTATATTGTATATAGTTCTATCGATCGTAAAGAGGTTGCATTTTAAGTGTAATTTGGAAAACAATTACAAAATCATTCAGGAAATGTGTGTATTTTCCTTACAGCACAGTTAAATTGAGCTCACAAAGAGTAATGGAACCCTTGATGTTAGCGTTATAAAGCCGCAGACTTGCCGCTGTTCTGGTGGGGGCTTCAGGAAATGATTCTGTGTCTTAAAGAAAACTGAAACCTAAATTTTCTCATTTACCCAATCACTTAGTTAAAAATATCTGCATTCGATTCGATCAGTGAATCCTGGTCCGTCATACTAAGTAAAATAAGAAATATCAAAAATAAAGCGCCATTTTTACTAACAGACGAAATATGGTTTATTTTGTGTGGAAAATAGTAACTTCTTTTGGAGATTTGTATTTTATTTACGACCAGAGTTTTGAAATATTTCGGGTCGCTGTGTTTTTATATTAAGCTAATCGTCTCAACGATAGCTTGATATCCCATGAAGCTTACCATATTAAACATGACATTCTAGCAGTGTGTGGTTAATTTTTACTGGAGAAAAAGGTGCGAGAAAGCCACTGAATTTTCTTAAGGAATGTTTTATTAGTTTTTATAATAATTTAACAGAGGAAATAAATTCAACAACATCAACAACAACATTGTTAGATCACAGAGTCCAAATGAGAAACCAGAAGTCCCTGAGGTTGAAGAGTCAGCGGAAGAGGATGAATGAGATAATAATTGAAGACCCACCAGAAGTCACTGCGATGGAAAAAAAAAGATGTCCTCTGAGGGACATGGGGTTCCAACTTGATTTATCAGACCATCCACATCTATACAAAACAAACAGACACAAAAAATCAGAAAAATCAACAGATCCTTTGTATTCAGTCAAATGTTTAAGTACTTTTTAAACGAAACAAAAATAGAATTTTTAATTAGTTGCCAAATTGTCTGTAATCCGTTGTTTCCAAAACTGAGCATAAAAACTAATACATAACTAACCTCATCCCGTGCAGTAGATCAATTTCTTTAGTGGTAGATAAGGTCGCTGTATTCGGTGTGTGAAGGTGTAGCAGTCACAGTTCAGATAATGTTGAATAATCTAGCAGTAAAGATAATAAAGATTGTAAGTTTTCTATAAATTATATTTTTGAATATATATTACTTTCTTATTTTTCATCTTTTTACACCTAGTGATTGAGCTTCTCTTGTTTTTGTACTTCTAGCTTGACTGGTTTTCGAATTTAAGGCTTTGTTATTTTTATACTTTCAGCTCGGCTTGTTTTTCCGTTTAGGTTTAGCGTCTTTGTAATTTATCCTCAGTTTAATCTTGAAATTCTTTTTCTGGAGCAGCTAGAGAAATATTCCATTGCCAGGTAGTTACGAGCACTGCCTGTTATTTAGTGTGCACTAAAATATTTAATTCACAACGACCTTTAAAAATCGTATTTGTGCATTTTTTCGCATTCCTTCAAATCAGAACTTCAAATAAGAGTGAAAATTACATTTAAAATCAGTTTTTGTTGTTTACATCTTCTGTGATGAATTCCGAAATAAATCAATTGTGAGGTATGTGATTAAAACCTTGCACTTAAACAGAACTTTCGTCACCT
Source organism: Carcinoscorpius rotundicauda (assembly GCA_011833715.1). Lineage (NCBI taxonomy): Eukaryota > Metazoa > Arthropoda > Merostomata > Xiphosura > Limulidae > Carcinoscorpius > Carcinoscorpius rotundicauda. Next base: position 48,666,256 of record CM022399.1, on the reverse strand, counting down.
TTCATTGGCTTAGGGAAGCCTCAAAGCTTTGATACTGGAAGACAAAGTTATTGTATTTGCTCAAATGATACAACTACATCTGAGAAAAAAATACAGTTTTAGCCATAAGACATGAATATAATTTTACTATAAAATTCTTGCCATGACCACATTACTTTTGATCGAAAGTACATGTTAGTGTCTTCAGATAGGTGAGTAATGTGACTACAGTATGGCGACGGTCAGAACATGCACTGGATGCATATTAATGTTACCAAGTAATACTTAGAACATGCCACTAGGTGTTTGTTTTAATGCCATCAGGAGGAAGTTCAAGTGTCTTAGAATGTTTTGTCGTCATCATGTACACCTTGAACTGAAACATAGAGTAAGCTGACGTGGTAGACATCTGTGACTGAAACACAAAGTAAGCTGACGTGGTAGACAGCTATGACTGAAACAGCTAAAACTGAAACTTAGAGTAAGTTGACGTGAGAAACCGCTATAACTGAAACAAAGAGTAAGCTAACATAGTAAACAGCTGTAACTGACACATAGAGTGAGCTGACGTGGTAAACAGCTGTTAGTGAAATATAGAGTAAGTTGACGTAAGAAACAGCTGTAACTGAAAAGTTGAGTAAGCTGATATACTTAAGAGGTGTGACTGAAATACAGAGTTAGCAGACGTTTAAACAGTTATAACAGAAACATGGAATAAGTTGATGTGGTAGAGAGCTATGACTGAAACAAACTGACGTAGTAAACAGCAAAAACTGAAACACAGAGTAAGGTGACGTGGGAAACAGCTATAACCGAAACAGAGAATAAGTTGATGTGATAAACAGCTATAACTGAAACAGAGAATAAGTTGATGTGATAAACAGCTATAACTGAAACAGAGAATAAGTTGATGTGATAAACAGCTATAACTGAAACAGAGAATATGTTGACGTGGTAGACAGCTATGACGAAGACCAAGAGTAAGCTGACGTAGTAAACATCTATAATTGAGACACAGAGCAAGCTGACCTTTTAAACAGCTGTAACTAAAACAGAGAATAAGTAGATGTGGTAGACTACTTTGACTGAAACACAGAGTAAGCTTGTTTGTTTTGGAATTTCGCACAAAGCTACTCGAGGGCTATCTGTGCTAGCCGTCCCTAATTTTGCAGTGTAAGACTAGAGGGAAGGCAGCTAGTCATCACCACCCACCGCCAACTCTTGGGCTACTCTTTTACCAACGAATAGTGGGATTGACCGTCACATTATACACCCCCACGGCTGGGAGGGCGAGCATGTTTAGTGCGACGCGGGCGCGCAGAGTAAGCTGGCGTGTTGTTACTTCACATCTGGTGTGATGTTCTTAGTGTTTTTAACTGCTAAACACTAATATTCCTCTGCATTATGTTGAATAATTCACCAAATATATTGAAACGATAATGTTACATGAGTAAAGATAGTCACGGTTTATAGCTTTGTGGATATATATGATATATTTGTGAAGAGGTGTATTGATTGATCAAAATACTATTTGCCAAGCATGACAAATGGTTCTAGTGGTGAGTGTGATGATTATGTTTAAAATTGTGTTTATAACTATTTGTAATGGGTTGAATCTTTCAAAACCCGTATTCACAGGCAAAATCTACGTGGGTGGATAGAAGTTAGTTAGAAGATGTCTAAGCTGCATCTGTACATTTTGTTATTCGTAGCTTTGTTGTGCTTTTAAGTTCGGTAGAGTTTTAGTGTTAACATAAAATTAAACAGTCTCTCTTGATGGATGTCTTTGTTTTATACTTGCAACAAAACAGTTACTGACATTGTGGCTGTTATCGTGACGTAATTCCATTTCACCATTGGGGACTAATGGGTATGGACTGGGTGGAGAAAATTATTTATTTCCTTTATACAAAGTCTGGAATAGTGTGAAGGTTTGGGCACTTGACTCGCAATCTGCGGCCTAAAGATTTAAATCCCGTCATCAAACAACCTTGGCTTTTCAGCCATGGGGAAATTATAATATTACGGCTAAATCCACTCTTGGTTGGTCGTGGTTGGTAGTCGTGGCTGACTAACAGCCTTCCCTCTGATCTATGAGTTCAAAATTAGAGACAGCGAGCGCAAATATCATTCAAGTATTTTTTGCTAAATTCACTAACAAATACAAAAACAAATGTTTAAATATTAGTTTGAAATAAACAACACTTGTTTCTGTTTACGTACTGTAATTATGGAGGAAAAGAAATATAAGTAATTAATGCTTTGCATAAAAATGAAACTTGTCGAATTGCACTCAGAAACGTAACATTTCTAAGGGGACGGGGTCGTGAGAACATTTAGTATTTTAAGTCTTATTAGAGGATGAAACCTGTAAGAAGGCCATTCAGATGGAAGGATTATGTCTTTGGGTAATTTCAACATCAGATTGACTCAAAGTTTCAAAGCATTCCCACAACTAAACACAGAATACAAGGTATTCATGGAGATTGTAGAATCAACCTCCCCCAGTGGCTCAGCTGTATGTATGCAGATTAAAAACGCTAAAAACCCAGTTTCGATACCAGTGGTGGACAGAGCACAGATAGCTCATTGTGTAGCTTTATGCTTAATTTAAAACAATAACAGCAACAGAATCAACATGAGTCTGTAATCTTTTACATCTGACAATAGTCAGAGAGAGATAAAACTTTTGTGTGAACCCAAATATTAGGAGACAGAAGAAAACTAAATAAGCTGAGAGGCAGAATCACATTATAGGGAAGGGCTTGAACTGTAAGAAAGAGGAACAACAGAAAAACAACAACACATATCTGAGAAATAAAATTTGAGAAGGTCGACTTGGGGAGGGGAAACAAATGATCAAAATCCTCATCAGATTGGTCACGACTGAAAGGCAAAAAAGAAAGAGGGGCAACAGCAAAATACAAAAATTGTCTTATACAATGCTTTATCTCCCTGTGAATAAATGCTGATAAATTCCCCAATGGGTTGTCTGCACCTGTGGCTTGAATCATAGCATCAGGTGAATGAGATATATCTGAAGAGGTAACATGAAATTAAGAATTTGTGTATGATACCAAACAAATGAGCAAAATATTTAGCAGCAAAACATGGGTAAAACAAATACTTTTGAAATAAAGGTAGACAATTCATAAAATAAAGTTAAACCATTTCAAGACACACCGAACAAAAAAAAAGACATCAGCACTGTCAAACAAGAAATGATGGTTCAGTTGTGGTGCACAGATGAAGTTACATGTACAATGTGGTAGTAGTGCTCTCCCATTGATAGAAAGACAAAGCACAACGATTTTCATGAGAGACATGTTGGAATCAAAAGGTGTATAGAAGGGTCATGGCATACATTATGAACAATGTTCACATATAGGGGCTGGTCAAAATGAAAAATGCTAATTTTGTGAGAAGAAGGAAGTACTGTATCAGAATTTAGCAACTTTGTGCTTAAACATTGACAGTTAATAATGATTAATAACCATTCACTTGTGTGGCTATTTGGAAAACTTGAGTTAGAAATGGTTTATCTATTTTGCTTGGCCTAATCAGTACCTATACATGCACATGTTTTCACTGTATAGTTTTACTGCTCTAAACCAACCAGCTTTAACCAAAATAACAAAAAGCTAAAAAAGTCCATCTTTACTCTTAGATGAGTTTGTACTAAAAAATTCAAACTGAAAGATTTTGGTTACAATTTTTCAGTTTGAAATATTTGTTGAATAACTTTGCATGTATGGCTCATATTCTGACTAAATTTAACACTTAATTGTAGGTTTTAAAGATTTATAAGTGAACCAAATTTGAAAAAAAAAAAATGTTTTCCCATGAAATAAAGTTTCTGTATTTTCTGTGTGAAGAAAAAAAAAAGAAATTAAATCAAAATTGGAGATTTTATACCTTGTCTAATTCTTAATGTATTACCTTGAAGTTTGATACATGAAGTAAGGGTGCAGTTGAACATGCACAGTAAAAAACATATGATAGTTTCAACTACAGTAAGTGAAAAATTGCTAAACTGTCATTCCTTTTAATAACACAGTTGTTTTGGCTGCACAACACATTACCAAGTGTATTGATTTATTTGTTTTGAATTTCATGCATAGCTACACGAGATCTGTGCTAGCTGTCTCTAATTTAGCAGTGTAAGACTAGAGGGAAGGCAGCCAGTCATCACCACCAAATGCTATATCTTACTCTATTACCAACAAATAGTTGGATTGGCCATCACATTATAATACCCCCACAGATAAAAGAGCAAGTATGTTTAGTGTGATGGAGATTTGAACTCTCAACCCTCAGGTTATAAGTTGAGCATCCTAACCAACTGGTCATGTGGAGCCAAGTGTCTTGATGTTACTTTCCATTCAAAGTAATCTATCAATTTATAGAGAAACTAAAAATCCACATAGTATTAAGTATGACTAATCAAATACAGTCATATGAAAGAGTTAGGACACCTATGAAAGCCTGTGTATTTTTGTAACATTTTTGGATATAATAATATTTAATCTCAATTTTTAACAATGCTGAGAAAATACAGGAATATAATTAAACAATTAAAACTGAAGAAAATACTTTTCATGATCTTCTATAAATGTAATTTTACAAAAATGCATATTCTAACTGAGGAAAATATTAGGATACCCCCACATTTATTCCCATTTAAAATGGCTCAACTCACACACAGGTGTATCACACCAGGTGCATATGATTGGATCGTTACTCAGCATTTTGAATGAGGCTTGCTCTATTTAAAAATCAGACATTTAGTTTGGTGTGCTCCTGACTGTTGAGGTGAGAGTGAGCACCATGGTGAGAACAAAAAAGCTGTCTGAGGTCTTCAGAAAGAAAACTGTAGCAGCTTATGAGTCTGGTAAGGAATTTAAAAAGATTCCAAAAGATTTTGAAATCAGCCATTCCACTGTCTAGAGAATAGTCAACAAGTGAAGGGCTTTCAAAACAACTTCCAACATGACCAGGTCTGGTCGTCCAAGCAAGTTCACCCTAAGAGCAGACCATAAGATGCTAAAAGAGGTCTCCAAACATCCTAACATGTCATCACAGGACCTACAGCAGGCTCTGGCTACTGTTGATGTGAAAGTGTATGCCTCTACAATCAGAAAGAGACTGCACGAGTTTAACTTGCATGGGAGGTGTGGAAAGAGGAAACCTTTGCTCTCTAAGAGAAACGTCAAGGCCACACTGAAGTTTGCCAGAAAGAATGTAAACAAAGACCAGTACTTTGGGCAAACTTCAGTGTGGCCTTGACGTTTCTCTTAGATAGCAAAGGTTTCCTCTTTCCACACCTCCCATACAAGTTTATATGATATGGGAGGTGTTGAAAGAGGAAACCTTTGCTCTCTAAGAGAAACATCAAGGCCACACTGAAGTTTGCCAGAAAGAATGTAGACAAAGACCAGGACTTCTGAAATAATACTCTTTGGACAGATGAGTCCAAAATTGAATTATTTGGATACCAGAACAGAGGACATGTTTGGCATAAACCAAACACAGCATTCCAGGAAAAGAACCTCATACCAACTGTGAAGCATGGAGGTGTAAGTGTCATGGTTTGAGGCTGCTTTGCTGCAGTAGGACATGAACAGCTCACAATCATAGAATCCACCATGAATTCTATTGTGTATCAGAGGGTGCTTGAGGATCATGTGAGACCATCTGTATGAAAATTAAAGCTGAAGCAGAACTGGACCCTGAAATATGACAGTGACCCAAAACATACCAGTAAATCCACCAGGGACTGGCTGAAAACTAAGAAATGGAGAGTCCTGGAATGGCTGAGTCAAAGTCCAGATCTTAATCCCATTGAGATGCTATGAGGTGACTTGAAATGGGCTGTACATGCAAGAAACCCCTCAAACATTTCACAGTTGAAATAGTTCTGCATTGAGGAGTGGGGCAAACTTTCTTCACACCGATGTCAGAGACTGGTAGATGGCTGCAAGAAGTGTCTCACTACAGTTATTTCAGCCAAAGAGGGTAACACTAGCTATTAGAGGATAGGGTGTCCTAACTTTTTCCTCAGTCATAATTTGGATTTTTGTAGAATTACATTTACAGAAGATCTTGAAAAGTCTTTTTTTCAGTTTTCATTCTTTAGTTATATTCCTATAATCTCTCAGTATTGTTGAAATTGAGATTAAATATCTTTATATCCAAAAATGTTACACATATACACAGACTTTCATAGGGTGTCCTAACTTTTTCACTTGACTGTAAGATATGAGTTACAATCACCATAATGTAAGAAATTTTTCATAAAAGTTTAACATGTTTCGAATATATATCTTATTTTTAAAAAGTGGAGTGCAGGCTGTTCATTTATTACCAAATTTATCACCAATGGATCACAGACACCTATTATAGGTTCTTTAGCCCAGCACACCCATATGCTTACTTTAACATACATTACTTAACAAAATGAGTGTGTTTGTTTTTTTACATTTGGCAAACGATAGCCAGGATTAAGCAGAAGTAAATGGCAGTAGAAAAAAAACCTGAGCAATAGAGAAAATAAGCAGATTTATATAAGCACTGCTGTACTAGTAGCGTAAATAGTGCAGAAATGACGATTATGCCATATAATTATGCCAGGTGATTTTAATAAGCAGGTAGGAAGAGAACAATGTCTTTGAACTAGAGACAGTGAACCATAAAAGTCTGTTAAACAACAATAAAAAAGAGGAAGAAAGACTGAAATTAGAAAGGGAAAGAGAAAGACTGAAAGAAGAAAATGATGGAAAAATGAAAGACTGGAAATAGAGAGCGAGAGAAAAATTGCACAAAATGAGAAAAAGAAAGAGAGAAAAGGGTCTATGAATTGAAAGATTAAGAGCATAAATTGAGATTGCAGCTCACCCAACTGAATGAAAAGAATGACAATGGAGTCAGGACCAGCCTTTCAAATACATTATAGGTCTTTAAATCTTCTTGTACAACAAAAATTAACATTCAACATTTTCTTCAAAAACACTGTAAAAAGTTGTTACATTTACACCAAACTAAATCAAATTAAATTAATGTTCAAGAAGCATACAGAATAATTAGTAATAAATTAATTTACCATAAATGTCACTTGTGTATGTAAAGTATAATTATAATCATGTCCCAGGGAAAAATATAAATTAATGATGCATAAAGTGTCCTAACATTATCCTTGTAGCAACTTAAGCATAAAACTCTGATCTTGTGTCTCTTACATTTATAATGGCATTAAATGTATGATTTTTATAGAAAAGTGACAGAGTTTGAAATTGAGCATTTTAAATATGTGTTTGAAAAATGAGGAAAATCCATGATTTCTTTATTTTTTCCAATTTAACACAGCGTAAAACTTACTTATAAACCATTTCAAATGACTACTTCACATTAAAAAGCTAATTTTAAAATTGTTCAAAGAAAATTTCTTAAAAATTGTTGGTTGAATGTATATCACTGCTGCAGCAGTTTAAAAAAAACTGTGCATATGTATTACCATTTTTTGTTTTGGGTTTCACACTAAATATTAACTTACATTGTCACTGCATGTGTAAAAGTTATGGAACAAGATTTTTATCCTGGAGATAAGGATTTTGTATAATCAAATTACTTACATGATTTAATCAAAGTTTGAAGAACTAGTTAATATTAAAGGATGTTTGTTCTGCAAAATTATTTAATTATAAATAATATGTTAATATATGGGCATACTCTGCATAACAGGTTGATTGCAGAAAAAGTTGCAATATGAGTATATTCTGCAGAGTATGTCAATTTTCCTTCTCAAGATGGTTCTGCATAACAAGTTAAATAATGAGTTAATATTTCCTAACAACATAATGAGTTAATATATGGGACCAAATCTGCATAGCAGGTAAATCCTACATAATATATGGAATAATGCATATAAAAACTGTCATTTCACATTGTATTTTCAATGATCCTTCTTTCAGTACTACACAGAATTACCCATTTGTTTTGTTTGTTTTGTAATTTCGCACAAAGCTACTCGAGGGCTATCTATGCTAGCCGTCCCTAATTTAGCAGCGTAAGACTAGAGGGAAGGCAGCTAGTCATCACCACCCACTGCCAACTCTTGGGCTACTCTTTTACCAACGAATAGTGGGATTGACCGTCACATTATACACCCCCACGGCTGGGAGGGCGAGCATGTTTAGCGCGACGCGGGCGCGAACCCGCGACCCTCGGATTACGAGTGCACGCCTTAACGCGCTCGGCCATGCCAGGCCAAGTTACTTCTATTAATATTACATCAATATTATCATTTGGATTAACTTGAAAACAAAATGAAAATAAGATTGCATAACGTATTCCTCTGCATACATATTTGTAACTCATGACATAATCTTGTTACACTGAAGATACAAAACTAAACTTAAATTGGTGACATGTTAGTAGTTTAATGGATGTGCCAACTTCCACTTTTTAGTTTTTGATCTAACGATTAAAATAAATTGTCATTCTTTTCAGATAGTAAGCCAAAAGCGCCTTTTCGATTAAAAGTAGGCCTAAAGCTCTTACACTGAATTTCATTTTAAAATAACAAAAACAAAGAGTAAACATTTACACCTGAAAAGAAAGTCAAATTAACTGAAATTAGTGAAAATATTTATAAATTGTCGCAAAACTTAGGAAGAATCGAATTTTGCACAAATTCAAAGTTACAATTTAACTCTTATATCATTCACATATACATCTGGAACACCATTTCAAAGTTATTACAATTTACATTAAATTATAATTAGTGTTCACTACTAATGTCAGTTATTTTCAGTTACTATGACAACGCCACTTGTTTGGAGGTGATCGAACTGCAATATTTTTTATTTTCAAGAAGGCAGTTTATTGAAATATTAAAGTGTATTTGATATTACGTTTAATACCAGTTTGAATAAATTTATATATCACTCTTCGATACATTATATATGATTATGCTGTTGTTACGAAAATAACGAATAGCTTGATATATACGTAGGGGCAAAATTTCAAAACAAAAGTGTCTGTTCATATACGTATACAGCAAACGATGTAATTTCATGTACAGTTTATTTTTAAAAAAAATTCTACATAAAACCATTATTATATATTTAAAAAAGGCGTACTTGCAGCCTGTCCTCATATTTTTATTTTCTTCTATAGAATTACAAAAGGCATATAAGTTAATGATAGGGGAGGATACGGATCACAGCCTTTCAGGAAATACAGCGTATTACTTGGATATATTTAATGTTATTGATATATCCCAGTTTGTTTGCTTGTTTTGGAATTTCGCATAGAGCTACTCGAGGGCTATCTGTGCTAGCCGTCCCTAATTTAGCAGTGTAGGACTAGAGGGAAGGCAGCTTGTCATCACCACCCACCGCCAACTCTTGGTCTACTCTTTTACCAACGAATAGTGGGATTGATTGTCACTTATAACGCTCCCACGGCTGGGAGGGCGAGCATGTTTGGCGCGACTCGGGCGCGAACCCACGACCCTCAGATTACGAAGCGCACGCCTTAACGCGCTAGGCCATGCCAGGCCTGACCTATCACAGAACCAGCGATAATCTCCCGATTGATTCAATAATAATTAATTCCAAAATTGATATATTAGATATCTCTATTTATGTAATACAACAATCACTAAAATATTTTATAATTATCGAAATTTAAAGTAGAGCATATCGAATGGCGTTGTTGTCACACATTCATGATTCATAATGCTGTAAGTATAACATCTACGCGTACTACACCTTTATTAATATTTTATACAAAAAACAAGCTATAACAACAATTTTAAAGAACTATGGTTCACTATCTTTCAAATATAAATGCATTATAATAAAGTGTCATAATTTCATCATCTGCCACTCAATTCCTTAAGGATAGGCCCGCAATCACTGCGGTTTCCGTAACAGGTTTTTAAGTGAGTAGGTTGTTAGCCCACTGCACCTAGCCGTCCCTAATTTAGTAGTGTAAGACAAGAGGGAAGGCAGTTAGTCATCACCAACCACCGTCAACTCTTGGGCTACTCTTTTACCAACGAATAGTGGGATTGACCGTAACATTATAACGTCCCCCACGGCTGGGAGGGCAAGCATGTTTGGTGCGACCCTCAGATTACGGGTCGCATGCCTTAACGCGCTCGGCCATGCTGGGCCTGTCATAATTTATTCACTTTATTTACATCACAATAAGTAAAATTATTTATTATGAAAATCAATATATTTTTCTTGATGTTTAGTTTCAACTTCCGAAGTTGTGTAATTTTGCTTCTCAAGTCAACTGTTACGTAATACAATGTGTTACACTCTAGTGCATAAATTTTCTGTAAAGCAGTTAGTTAGGATTTGCAGGCTAACAAAGTGGTCAACAGATATCATGTCACAGAGTGTGACTTTATGTCTCTTTCCAAACCAAACGTAAAAATATCAAATCAACAAACAAAACGAAGAAGTCATAAAATTTATTGAATACGCGCAATCAAAACTAAAGCACTGGAAAACAAAGACGAGAGAAAAAGATGTGAAAAAACTTAACTACTTCTTTCCACAATTCTCTATAGGATTTCCCTCAATAATCAGAAGCAAAATAAAGAGAAAATGTTCAATAAAAATAGGCCAGGTGGTTAAGGCACTCGACTTATAATCTGAAGGTCGCGGGATCGAATCCCATCGCACTAAACATGCTCGCCCTTTCAGCTGAGAGGCGTTATAATGTTTCGGTCAATCCCACTATTTGTTAGTAAAAGAGTAGCCCAAGAGTTGGCGGTGTGTGGTGATGACTAGCTGCCCTCCATCTGGTCTTATACTGCTAAATTAGGGACAGATAGTGCAGACAGCCTTCGTTTAGCTTTGCGCGAAATTCAAAACAAACAAAATCAATTAATAGAAGTAAATTCCAAATATTAAAGTAAACTAAAAATATGTTGTTGTTGTTTTAAATAATAATCTATGCTTTTGCAGAGGCCTAATAAAATTAGATGTTATTGAATTGAAGCCTTGGCAAAATCTGTACAAAATCTTCTTAACAGAGGAGCTACTGTTTTGCCAACGAATAGGTAGACTGCCCATTACATTGTAACGCCCCCACAGCTGAAAGGGCGAGCATGTTTGGTGGGATTGGGATTTGAACTCGCGACCCTCAGATTACGAGTCGAGTGCCTTTACCCATGTGGCCATGCCAAGCTGACCAAGCAATTAGTTCCAGTGAAACTATTTGCACAAACAGTATTTAAAAACATTACATTAACCAAAGTTAAAAAACAGATAATGAAACATGTGAACATATCTCGTTTACTCTCTTTAGTAAATGATAATTAACACACTAAGCATGTAAAAACGTAAAACAAGAAAACCCTTTGAGGCTGGAGACGTTTTTATCAGATGATTTAAAAATCTTTAAACATAGATTATCTATCAAAATGCAAGAAAATAAAAAGTTAAGTTTATTTCTGTTATTATAAAAGAGTTCTGTTTTAATGTTTTTACTTTTTGGACAGCTGGGTACCTCTTCCACAGAGATTCTCCTTTCTTTCCCACTGACCACTTCTGTCATTCAACAATGGCTTCTTGCTTTTGACATTGAGCTTAGTCATTGATCGCCTCCCTTTATGGAAAAGTTCTCTCTCTTGCACTAAACTATATTTACCACCTGTGAGTGCTTGTCTTTCTTTATGAAAAGATTCCTATCGTTACATTGATCTTTGATCTATTTATGAGTGTCACCTGCCTTTCCTGCTGGAAAACAGCTTATATATAGTGGCTTTTATTCACCAGTGGCACCTCGTGTCTACTACTTACCTTCCTAGCACAGAAAAGCTCTTTATTGCTCTATCATTTCCCAGCATCTTTAGTGAATGCCAGTAAATCAATTTATATTGGTGGAATTCATCATCTTCTCTTGCTGATTCTTTCCTCTGGCTTTGATATCGATCAGCACTGGAACTCTGAATTTAGTATTTAGAGAGTTATGTAGAAACTGACCTATTTTGTGTCACCTCAAGAATTTTCATTTATCCAAGCTACTATTGTTCGTGAGGATTAAATTAACTGTGAATCTAAATTGGTTAGGTCTGTTCGATAATGTAGCTTTGTTCATAGAGTAATGCTAAATATTCTACTTAATTGAACTAATGTTAAACAGAATAATAAGACTCAATATAAGTCTAAAACAAAATAAATCATTTTATTAAATGTGAAATATCAACATAGCGTGTATACTGGAGACCTATTGTCGACAAACTTATACAAAGGTGTCTCATTGAGCGATATCTTCAATGGATGGCAGTATTACTTATTTCAAGAATTATAAGAGTTTTTTTTTCACTTGAGCAACTTTCTGAGTTAAAACCAAATTGAAGAAAAACAGAAAATATATATTGTACCATTAAACAATGGAATAATAAACACGTGGTTCTATACAGTATAAGAGTATCGTATTAAAATTTTAAACTATCTATATAATAATAAAATAATCAATAAAACCGATACAAAGATTTTCTCTTACGCTTTATAACAAACGCCACCTTTAATTGCATTTGATGGACTCATCTGACTTTTTTTAAAAAACATAAAGATATTTACTTTGTCTTTGAGTATTATTTAAATGAATATTTAATTTTTAGTACAGTTTATTTTTTACATATAGTTCTTTTTTAACGTGATGTATGAAATAAATAAAATATTTTTTCTCCAGGTTACAATAATATAGAGGGCAAAAACAAGGTTCGGGGAACGAAACGCGACTGTTCTAGAGTTTAATGATTTGCTCATGGTGGTAATGGGAAGTATTTAGTTTGGGAACTGAAATAGTTCGTTTCTGAGAGATATCACTATCATTAAACAAAGTAATATTTTAGGTTACTGTTCATAGGCCTAACCTTACTTGATCAGCAAGGCAATTTAGGTAAACAAAGGAGAGTGAGAGAGAAAAAAAGGTTTTATGATTTGTGTAAGCATCAAACGTAGTTTTAAAATGTAACTAAGTTAAATTATCGAAAAGTAGAGACCCCTTTTTTCAAACTTCACCCGCTATATCGTGGAATACATTTTTGTTATAATTTTCAGTGTTAGTAGTTACTAGTAAATTTAATAGTAATTATTACTTATTGTATGATAACAAATAAGTAGTAACATTTACAGTTTGTGCTACTGAGTACTGGTAGTAATACTAACAAAGTTATATTACGAAATGCTGGTTTGAGGACATAGAACATATGTCTTGGAACCGGAGTGCTTTAGCACTATCACTTTTACGTACTTCATCGTAAAAGCCCTATGTCTTGCCATTCACGTTTAGCTGCTCCTTCCTACACCAGGAAGCTAATCAAGAAGTATGATGGAGAAATTACTAAAAGTATAATTTATAAATCACTTAAGGTTATAGATGTAATTGACTTGTATAGTATGTCAGTTGACGTCGGTCGTTGTGAGCCTTGCACTAGAACTTAGAAGTGTGAGTAGAAGTTTGCTCATGAAGAGGTTGTCCAAACAAAACGTTGAGTAGAATGTATATAACATTATTCTTGAATTTATGATCGTTTTTCACTTATACTTACTATAATAATTTGTGTAAACTAAGTGCAAGTAATTTGTATAGCCGTTACAGTTAAAAATGAAAGAATACTCAACCTGCTATTTGAACCATTACAAGTAATACTATCAGTCTGTAGTTTTACTTTAGTCTGTTTGGCTAACTTTTTGTAAATTTACACTTTACTTATAAGATTCTAGCTGGCACTAGAGCAATTTATAAATAAAACTTAGAAATATTTTAAGTTATGGAAGGTATTTCCATGTTTGTGACACAACATCGTTTCATTAGTTGTTGTTTTTTAAAATTATAAAGGGTGCTTTATAAGTAAAGCTTAAACTATGTGTTATCATAAATTTTAAATTTTCAGAGGTCGTTTTTTAAACAAGTTTTGCTTTTGTTTGAGAGAATTAGGTTTCTGTAACTAGAATTACCTTAATATCTTTGAAAATAAAAGCTATGTGTCACTAATGTAGGCAGAACTTCATTTAGATTAGGTGGAGCTAAGGACAGTAAGTAAGATTTGTCTTATTCCCAAGTAAATACAAGTGTATAAAAAATTATTTTTGGATCTTCCTGAACTGGTTAGAACTCCAATGCAGATGCTCTTTCTGCCCCGCCTGTAAAATGGCTCTAAATATAGAAGAGTTAGATTTTTACTGTTATCACCTAACTTCATTTCTTTCTCTTTGAGTGCTATTTATTTGAATATTTAATTTTTAGTACAGTTAATAAGTTGCAATATTGAGTTCTAGTTTAAATAATCTTACAATAATTTACAATTTTTGTTTGTTTTTTACTTATACTTTAATAATTATTTATGCTTTATTTTTATTTTCTAGCATAATTATGAGTAGTAAATCTGTGAAAACATCTTATCCTGATAGATCAACAAGTCAACCACAACAGAAATATCAGAAATTTCAAAATTCAGAAGATGAGAATGCTTCTACTGCTTCTGGTAAAGGAATACAAGATATGAGCCTCTATGTCAGGAGATATGAAGGAAGAAAGAGAGGACCTCCACTGGACTCAGAACCTCATGAGGATGTAGTGTAGGTTTTAGTGTACATCTAAATGTTTCTGATGCAGCATAATTAAGAAATTCTGATTCCCTTTTTTTCTTTTTTTAGTAAATCTAGTTTTTATAATTCAAGATGAAGCAAAATTTGTAAATCATTCCAAATCAAACAGATAATGTGAACTATAGAGTTGTTGAATTAAGAAACATTAGTGAACTAATTCCTAGATCACTAAAAGTTTATAACAAAAAAATTAGTACCCACCTATTAAATATTTACTACTAGTATTATGAGTTAATTTTTTATCTTGTAGATTATTTTTTTGAATTTAGGGCAAGTGTACAGTTCAGTGATATCGAAAAAACCCACTTGTAGAGAAATATATATGTAAAAATGGTTCATTTGGGTTGAGAAAATTTTTACATATATAAGTGTACAGTTATTCTGTAATTTTTGGTATGTGAAATATTGAATGAATATTATGCATCTGGTTCTGATGATGATTAGTTGTGTGAAAGAATGTAATGAAATGAAAGTATTAAGCTAGTTAGCGCATTAAGGTCAAACATTTCATCTATAAAAAAAAATATTAGATATTCAAGCTAAATATAGTCCTTTATGTCCATATGATTATCAAATAAAAGTATAGATCTCGTGCTGACAATATTACATCATTAAGCAAATTATTTGACAAGCTTACTATTACTAATAAAGAAAGTCTGTTGGAGAGCAAGTTTACATCTAATTATCAAAAATGTAAGCCTAATATTTTAGATTATATTTCCAATGTTTTTATTTTCAACATTTTATAACTCTGTTATTTTTATCTACTTTTTTTTATACTTTAGAGAAGAGTTATTCAAAACTGTGCTTCTCAGGTGAGTTTAATGACCATAACTACATATTTCTGGCAGTCCTTCTTTACAACAATTTTATACCCTTTTTATAATGAGATCAAAATTGCATATATACACATTTAATAGAAGATTATAATAACAATTTTGTTCTTAAATTCAGAATATATTTTAGGTATCCAAATTTTCAAGATTCTTAGTCAGCCCAAGGCATTGCACCAAATAATATGTTGCACTTGGAATGCACGTACCCAAACTTGAGTATGAGTGAAGCTCAGAGATGTATAGGTCCTTGCAATATATAATTGTTAGTTATGTGGTAACTTAAGCATACTACTGAGCCAGAACAAAATGTACATTCTTAATTAAAGCACCATTAGACCAAGATTTTTGTAAATTTCCATATTTTACTAAGACAAATAGCTATCCCACATTTTGTTTATTGAAGAATAAGTACTGAAGACTTGTAAAAAGTAAATAAGGTTGCAGAAGTCAACATGCATCTGTAGGTTGTGTGCAGGCACGATATTAAATGTACATAATCTCAGTGACTTTAATAATATTCTCTGAGAGTTTCAATATGATACATTGAAAGAATGATTGTAAAAATTGTAAATTTTGAAAAATACCACTGTAACCTGTTTATGTATGCAACATTATACTATAACATAGGTCCAAGAAGAGCATGTACATGCTTATGGCGATTTTATGAAGTCAATATGTTTACATGAGCTTTCACTAGCATCAAGATTTCATGTGCACATACCCAATCTGAAAAAAAAAAAAAATTAAATAATTTAAACTGTCATTGCATACCACATCAGGAAAACTATATTATAAGTTTATCTTACCAAAATTTTTTGAAGTACAAGTATACACCTAAGTTACAGTTTAAAGCTATTTCTTCCCTTGGTGTTGATTCCTGTACGTGGTGAGAGGACCTCACAGGGAAGGTTCTGTCTGATTACCTTCTCTGGGATCTAAACATCCTCCCACATGTTTGCTGTGCGTGGCGACCCGTGAAAGGGAGGAGAGGATCCTGGTGGTTGAGGGGTCTAACCCTAACACACCACTTTGGCCTCGAATTCCTGTAGACGGGCGGCTTTTGGGTCAATCGGCTGGTCCACTTGGGCTAGAGCCAACCAAGTACCAGTGTTGGATGTTCTCAACAGTTGTTGTGGACACTGTGCCTGATGCTGGTGTTTGGGTATAGTGCTCACGAAACCCTCACATTGCTACATTGTCCTTGCATGACTTTTTAGTGTGTTCCCTTGTAGGGCTTCATGGTGGGTGGGGTCAGTGGGTACTGAAATTTTTCCTTTTTCCTATGGATCTTCCAAAAAATTTAAATAACATTGTGAAAAAACAGTCAATGGATAAGGGATCACGTCTTGAAGACTGAACAGCAATCTTCAACATCTATATCACATGTTCCTCATTTTCTTATATTACATTTTTTTTCAGAAAAACCTTAAGGGCAATAGTCCCCTTTTTTTATTCATAAGGGACTAGAGGGACTTGCTGGCTCTCCAAAGTCAGTAAAGAAGCTTCAATCTGGAGATGTATTGGTTGAAACATCCACATCCCAACACAGTGAACTCCTCTTGAATCCAAAGGCAATTGGGGATATACTTATTGAGGTTACACCTCATGCTACTTTGAATTCATCACGAGGAGTTATTGTTGATAGGGATTTGAAGAACATACCCGAGTCAGAGATTCTTGCTGGTCTCTCCACTCAAGGAGTTTCTGCAGTGAGGCGCATCTCCACTCGCAAAGATGGAGTTACACTGCCAACAAATACCCTTATTTTGACATTTACTTCATCACGTGCACCTTCCACCATCAAGGCAGGTTATCTCATTTGCAGGGTTCGGCCACACATTCCAAACTCTCTTCGATGTTTTTAATGTCAGAGATTCGGCCACTCAAAGACATCATGGCATGGTTCCCTGACATGTGCTCATTGTGGGGGCAAGGACCACGATGCCTATGAATGTGACATGGACCCACATTGTGTCAACTGCAATGGCTCTCACTCCTCTTACTTTCGTTCTTGCCCAAAATGGTTGGAGGAAAAAGAGATGCAGCGTTTGAAAACAATCCATAACATTAGTTATCCTGTGGCTCGGAAATTTCTGCCCACCACTCCATCTCGGACATATGCTGCTGCACTTCACTCCACAACTACAGTGGGAGTGCAGACAGATCTTTCTGTGCCTCCAAGAGAATCATTTTCAAAACAAATGAAAAGCCTTTTGACCTCTGTGGTTAAAAAGGTTGATGAATTGACTTCCACACCCATCTCTGTTCCTCACATACCTTCCAACAAACCTCAAGATCCAAGTCCTTTAGTTTCAAGTACAGGCATTTCTTCTGATACATCTTTTTCTCCCACCCCAAGAGGCAAAACAATTATTCGTTTGCATCCTCAGTCACTGGAATTCCCTTCCAATAACAATGACCTGCCCACTCGACCCAGGGCAGGATCCATGGAGGTTGATAGACCTCCTCCGACTAAGTACAGTAAGGAAAAAAGACGTGATTGTAAACAGAAGGCTTCTCCACCCACTTCACCTACCTGTTCTTAAAAATGGCCACCTTGATACAATGGTACTGTCGAGGTTTACATTCTAATCTGGATGATACCAAAACGCTGATTGCTTCCTACCATCCTGTTTGTCTTTCTTTACAAGAAACATTTCTCAAACCTGCTGATACAGTCTCCATTCGGCAGTTTTCTCTGCACAGAAATGACAGGCTGTGTGATGGACGAGTACATGGAGGGGTGGCACTATTGGTTGATCAGCATGTGCCTACCCTGTCTTTGTCACCCTTGGAGGCCGTATCCACCCGTGTTTCCTTGGGTCATATCATCACTATTTGTTCTCTGTACCTGTCCTCTGGAGAGACATATGATCAAACAGACCTTGATGCTCTCGTTGAACAGTTGCCATCTCCATTTCTAATCCTGGGTGATTTTGATGGATATAATTCTCTCTGGGGAAGTGCTATTATTGATGGGAGGAATCAGTATGTAGAGCGAATGCTCTCTGATCACAATCTTTCTCTTTTCAGTGCTGGTTCTTCCACTTATTTTCATGCACCTAGTCAGTCCTTTACCGCTATTGATTTTTCAGTTAGCTCCCCTACATTATTCTCCCATTTTTCATGGAGGGTTGACAGTAATCCACTAGGTAGTGATCATTTTCCTATCCTTTTGAGAGACTGGCTGTGGTCGATGCCATCCTACCTGCGTGCCCTGGTGGAAGCTAGATCACTTTCACTGTTCTCGCAAAACTTGATCCTTCCATCGTAAATCAGTCATCAATAGACGACTGTGTGGCAGCGGTAACTGACTGTATTATACAAGCAGCTGCTCAGTGTATTTCTAAAACCTCGACACGTTTTCCACGATATCCTCATCTGTGGTGGAATCCTGCTTGCCACTTAGCACGGAAGGTTTAAAAACGGGCTTGGGATACTTTTCATAGGTATCTTACACTTTCAAACCAACGGGCCCGTGCACATGCTAGGTGGGTAAGATGTGAAAGCCAGAAGGAATCTTGGTTTAAGTTCATAACTAGCATATCTTTTACCACCAGTTCCAAGATCATATGGGACAGGATTTGAAAGGTTAATAGGCACTACAGTTCCGTCCCCCTCTCGATCTTACTCTCTGATGGTCAAAAGGTGGCTGATGTCTGGAGCACCACTGATACTCGAGGTGAAAGCTTTTGCTGGGTATGTAGCACTTCTGTTTTTTCCTCCATCAACTTGGCCATCAAGACTCGGGCAGAGCGTTCACTTCTTAATTTTCGAACTGACTGTTTCTTTGACTATAATTGTCCCTTTACACTGGTAGAACTGAAAATGGCCCTCCATCGGTCTGCCAGTATAACTGTTGGACCTGATGATGTTCATTATGACATGCTGCACTATCTATCTCCTGCTTCTCTTGATGTCCTGATTGCCTTTAACTGGATTTGGCAGGAGAATGTTTTTCATGATGCCTGGTGCCTGGCTATTATTTTACCTTTCTCTAAGCCAGGGAAAGATCGCAAGATTCCTTCAAACTACCATCCAATTGCTTTGACAACCTGTCTCTGTAAGACCTTAGAAAGGATGGTTAATGCTTGTCTTGTTTGGTTCCTCGAATCCAACAATTTCCTCTCGTCCACCCAGTGTGGGTTCCGATGACAGCACTCTACCACAGACCACCCAATTTGTCTTGAAACATGTATCAGAGAAGCCTTTCTCAAATGCCAACATCTTGTATCAATATTCTTTGACATTTGGAAGGCTTACGACACAACATGGAGGTATGGCATTTTGCGAGACCTCCATGTATATGGGTTGCATGGCCATTTACCCATGTTTATTAAAAATTTTTTAATGGACAGGAGATTCCAAGTTCATGTGAGTTCGACACTTTCCCGTTCTTTTGTACAGGAACTTGGAGTCTCTCAAGGCTGTGTTTTGAGTGTCACACTTTCCAGTATAAAGATAAATGCCATCACTGAACAACTCCCTCTCACTGTTGCGAAGGGGCTGTATGTCGACGACTTTCAGATCACATGTCAGTCATCAAACATGAGATATATTGAGTAGCAACTACAAACTGCCTTCAGTTGTGTACTGAAGTGGACTCTGGCAAATGGCTTTAATTTCTCTCTCTCTAAAACTGTATGCATGCACTTTTGCTATCAACAGGGTATTTATCTTGATCCTGAACTTCATATTGGTGAAGTTTTGCTGCCAGTGGTACTAGAGACCAAGTTTTGGGGGCTTATCTTTGATCATAAGCTGACCTTTACACCACACTTAAAGCAGCTTCGGGTTAAGTGCACAAAGCACTGAACATCCTCCGTGTCCTCTCTTCTACCAGTTGGAGAACAGATCGATGTTCAATGTTAAAGGCATATCTTGCTCTTATTTGATCAAAACTTGGCTACGGATCAATGGTCTATGGCTCTGCCAGACCCTCGGTCTTAAAGATGCTAGACCCCATTCATCACCAAGGAATTTAACTCTGCACTGGGGCTTTCTGTACCTCTCCAGTTCAAAGCTTATACGTTGAATCTCATGAACCTTCTATGCACCTTTGCCGTTTGCAACTATCTTTGCAATATACTTCGAAACTTTGTTCCTTACCTAAGCATCCCTCCTGGAGATGTGTTTTCCCTCATCAGTGGGCAGTACTTTTTCAGAACAGACGATCTGCCATTGCTCCGTTTGGCCTTTGCATCTGGGCGCAGTTGGATGAGTTGGGTCTGTCTTTGGATAACATTGCAGATTCCACAGGTTAGCCCATCCCACCATGGCTTATTACAGCCCTAAAATGTGACCTTTCTTTTAGTCATCTTAAAAATGCAGATACTCCAGATTGGAAGTACTGTCTTTTATTTAATGAACATCTTTCGAACAATCATTCAGTTCCCTTTTATACATTATACAGATGGTTCCAAATCAGGTAATTCAGTGGGCTTTGCTTTGGTTTGCTGTGGTTCAGTAGTTGCCTGCAGAATCCCCTCTACAGCTTCTGTGTTCACTGCTGAACTGTATGCCATATCTCTTGCCCTGGATCATATTGCAGCTGAGCAGTACTCCAACTGCAATATTTATACTGATTTGCTTCGTTCTATACTTACCTTGGAATTGCTACGCATTGGCTCATATCCTGTTCTCACTGATATTCAAAACTGACTGGTCCATTTCTCATTAACAGCTACCTCTTTTTAGTTTTTCTGGATACCAGGCCATGTTGGTATTCGCAGGAACGAGCTTGCAGACACGGCAGTGTTCTTGGTAATGGTAACTCTGTCCACCTTGATAACGTTTTTAATTTTTTAATGGCCATTAATCTTTTTAATCTCATTTAAGTGTTGCTTATTTATTCATTACACCTTTTTAATTGTGGTTCCTTTTTTACAGTTTTATTCTCTCTCATTAAATTTGACATTGGACAATGGCCAGAACATTGAATAACTCGATTAGGACTGGAAAGGCCAACTTCAGGTAACTAACGCTTCTGTTTGAACTACTTGTTATTCATCTTGGCGACTTGTTATTACGCTTTTGCTGCATATTATTTCACACTTTTACTACTTTACCTTTTAGTACTGGCCATAATGACTCATGACCTGGAACCAGGACCGGAAAGACCAACTTCAGGTGACTGAAAGTGGTTCTTATACTTATTTGTTGGTCTTCCTGACGGATTATGATCATTACCATTCTGCTACATGTAGTCCTTTACAATTTTGTAGACTGGATGTCGCCATTGGTTTTTACGCCATTTTCTGTTTTACTTTTTTTTTACCTTCATTTACTTTTACAAATTTCACTCCATTTACTTTACTTTTATCTTTTTACTGGGCGTTTGGCTACTCGTTATTATGATTTTGCTGTGTGTCTTTTAAAACTTCTGTTCTTTTACATTTTGATAACAGCTGCTATGACACATAACCCAGAACCAGGACTGGAAAGACCAACTTTAGGTGACTGACAGTGGTTCTTGAACTTCTGTTAGTCTTCCTGGCAGGTTATGATCATTACCATTTTGCTGGTGTAAGTACTTTACAACTTCTTTTACTCTGCTTTCTCTCTTAACGTTGTAGACTAGGTGTCAACATTGGTTTTATACTTTTTTGTTTTACCTTCATTTCCTTTTATGTATTTTACTAAATTTACTTTATTTTTACTGGATGTTTGGTGCAGATAGCCTAGCTGCTTTGTGCCATAAAACACTAAATCAATCAATCAAAGCTATTACTCCAAAATTCATGTTTGTATTTCTCAACCTTTACATTACACCTTGAACAGACCACCAAGAGGAACTGTATATACACCCCTACAATTATGAACATCCAAATGAAGTTGCATCTAATTTTACGACACTCTGAATAAAACAAACTTAAAACTAAATCATTTCTAGTAGTAGCTAAAGTAATTTAAATTGGGTATCATTCTAGAAGCTCATTTTTGCATTTATTTCATAATGCTGATAAAATACATGTGCATCCAAACCATACTGCTTAGTACTGTCAGTTATTAGTATTTTTTAAAGTGGTCATTCACTCCATGTTGTTTTCAGATATGAAAAAAATCTGATACTGAGATGATCTTACTTCTTAACCTCTTGAGATTAGTATAATATTCCTCATATTTCAATGTCTGTACATTTGTACCAAGAATAGTAGCTTTGTACACATAAAAGCAGAATTATAATTATGCTTACAGGAATATATTGTGGTAGTAACTGGTGATTGGAATTGCAGGTGAGAAATATTTTTTCATCTTATTTTGTTCATAACTTACTGGAAGAATATCACGGACCACTGGTGGGTCATGTGGGAGCTGATGTGTTAATTACAAGTATTAGTATTAGTAAGCTGTTCAGAAATATTCTGTATTTTAATAAAACCTGTAATAAGCCCATAATACATTTGTACTTAAGTGAATTCAAATATCTGAGCTTTAAAGAAAATATATACATTATATTGGTAATTAGTTTCAAATTAAACTTTATTCAAACTCTGGCAGATTTACATATGAAAAGTATGGTTTTATTAGTTTTTAAATTTGATTTTACCACTGTTATACAGTGTAAAACAAAATATATAACCACACAAAAACTGTATGGTATAACTAATTTTACTAAATAATGCATTTATTATACTTTAGTACTCATAACTCTCTTTAAAATTGAAAGTCATAATGTAGCAGTTGAAAACTGGTGTGATTTTACTTCTATAAATTGGACAAAAAAAAATTTTTATTCATATAATTTTATCCAAATTTTTTGTCTAAGAATTATTCACTTGAAATGATTATGAACAGTATATATAATGTGTGTGTGTGTGTGTGTTTATATATATTTGTCCTCATTGTCAATGACCATTAACTTTTTTACGTTAAACAATGTATGAAATCTAACTACTTAATTATTTTTAATTACTGCCTGAGAAAAAAATATTAAAGTTTTTATTAGATAATGTTTCGTTTGATAACGCCTTCATGATAGTGTTAAATTACATTAATTATAAAAGTATAAAGTAAAACAGTCTTTTAATGATATGCTATTTTCTTTTAAATATTCTTATGTCTACTGAATGAAAATAACGTGATCTTAACACAGGTATGCATAAAATCTCACCTGGTGTTGGAATTATTGTGGGTTTTTTAAAGTACATGTACGTATTAAAAATAGTTATGCAGCTTTTATGTTCATAGCAGGTGGCGTGTTTGCTATGGTAGCGCCTAATAAGGAAGTAAGTTTCATAACGAAAGTTTTATACTATATATTTCCAAAAAGGTTTTCTGTAGACCATTTTTGGAGTGTTCAGCAGTTAGGTCAGTTGGTAAATTAGTTGGCCTTTTAATTTTTTTGGCTTTAACATCTA
This sequence comes from Carcinoscorpius rotundicauda, assembly GCA_011833715.1. Classification (NCBI taxonomy): domain Eukaryota; kingdom Metazoa; phylum Arthropoda; class Merostomata; order Xiphosura; family Limulidae; genus Carcinoscorpius; species Carcinoscorpius rotundicauda. The sequence goes on along the minus strand of CM022399.1, from coordinate 48,642,445 downwards.
GAATTGGAAAACGAAATAGCGTTAGGTCCATGTGATGTTAAGCAAAATACAAAAGTTTACTGTTTAAAAACAGTTTAGTCAAATTCTATATGTTATGATTGTGGTTACAAATGTTAACGATTTTACTTTCCAGCAGATATATTAATTAATTTCAAGTTTGAGATAGTTGTTTTGTTTGTGAAGTAATACCAGATTATTCATGCCACTGCGAGGTTTTGTGCGTCTTTGACCATGATCTCCATCTTTTAAAATTAAAACAACCTTTTTAAATATATTTACATTAAGAACTTGGTGCAAGAAATGTTACATATTAAATACTTAAAGTAAACTTTAATTAGGAGACAAAACATTGGAGGTTGCTGCCATAGGACAGGTTCTGTTTGGTTGGTGGTTTGAAATTAAAGACAGCGCTACATTTCTTGAATCTGGTAGTGGCATGATTTGATAATAGAAAGGAGCCCTAACTTTAGCCAGTGTCAAAACTTCTAGCTGTAACCATAACCAAAGTTTCCCATGACTGACTTGTAAAGTTAATGATTGACAGTGTTTATCACAAAATATATATTACTAATCAAATACATGTGGTATTGTGTTTTGCCATATTTAACACAAGGAAAAAAATTATCACAAAATAAGAACAGAAACGGCATCTCTTTTTAACCGTCACATACTCCCCCCCACCCCCACACAAAGGTGGTTCAGCAGTATGTCTACTGGCTTCTAACACTAAATATTGGGTTTCTGCATAAGCGGTTGGCACAATACAGATAGTCCATTATGCAACTGTATTTAAATACAAAAAACTATCAGATTAATCGTTTCTCTTTGTGTGTGTAATCAAGCAAACGCGTCATAAGTGAATCTGTTCAAGGCTAATAAATGTTGACCTACTAAGAGAAGTGCTATTTAATGAATTATCTTTAACCTATAAACCTTTGTATCTTAAGGTATTTTTGTAGGTCATGCACTTGTAGCACATTCGATTCTCGAATATATTCTTTCTTTTTTACGATATTTTCGAGTCCATGTGGATCAATACCATGTAAACCAATTACATTTGTTGCTTATTATTACTGTAGTAGGGGAGGTGTCGGTTCTTAACCGGTAGACATGAACGTTTGAATGATGCTGTAATAAACCAAACAATAGTTTTGTAATAATAATAATATTATTTCACTTCATATTTTAACCGCGATTTTAAGTATACAACCAGTTATGGGTTCGTTTGCGTTATGTGTGTGAGTTAGGACCAAAATACTTACGTTGAGTGAGGGAATTCGTATTGTGTATGATAGTGTGTAGATATTTTAGAAATTACAACTCGCCTCTGAAATTTATAAATGCATGCTAATTCAGAAAGTAAATAATCGTTATAAAAATGTGTAAATATTTAAGTGTTAAAGTTTTGACTTTGTTAATGACAATAAATCCTGTATTTAAATGCCATTTAAGCGACAAAACGTTATAGTATACTTGGGTTCCTTCGTATATTATAGCTGACTATTGGCAGCTATTGGCTCGTGTTTTGGGTTAGAAAACATATCAGTAGAGCTTGCCATAATATTAACCAAAGTATAAGTGAAATTTGTTTTCTCTATAAGATTTAGTTCATTATGGTTGAAACTTTTTTGTTTCACATGAATTTTTTGCGCAAGAAAAACTGTTGTACATTCGACGTGGTTTATTATATGTTTCTTTTGAGTGTTTTTATTGTGAAAGAGATTGTTTAACATGTCTTCCATTCACTTTTAACACTGCATAAAGCCATTTTATTATTGTTCGCTTTTTTGTTCCTTTTGTGAGTTCTCTCAAACCCGGTGCTTACAAATAAAAGTTCATATTAAAAAAAAAAAAGACAGTAAAAGATAAAGCGTTATTAAGTTACTGAACTTAGCCTTAACTAATATATATATATATTAGGCCAATCATTATCGAGATACCTTTTTTGCCACGTTTACATGTGTATACGAGTACGTGATATTATTATCAGAACGGCCGAGTCCATTCCTGAACACGAGTTTCTTATGCCTTCTAGGATATATAACTTACAAAAAGTAAAGGAATTTTTATGTATGTGAGACACACAACTGAGCAATTACGCGTGACCAATCCGTTAATTGAGAGTAATATTGTATATAACAATTCGAAGAAAAGTGAAATTTGGTAGAATTTTTTTTTCGTTGTAACTTGTTAAAGTTGATTTATTTAAGACTTATTCAAATATGATTTTGACTTGTGTTGTTAGTTGACTTGCAAAACTCAGGATCGCAACTTTGGCTGGCAAGGTTGTATTATTATTTATGGAATATGTGGTTTATTTACTAGTACGACTTAGTGCATATCTTTCAACAGGAATTAATGCCCCCACTGCGGCACAAGTTCATATGTGGGTAGCTCTAGTGAGAGTAATTTTGAATGTGGTACATTATTTATAACATAAACATGTTTATATTCGAATTTTATTTAATCCCATGTACGTTATAATACCAGTAGATAGTGCTATATTTTATCATTTAAAGAATTATATTAACATAAATTATAACTGAAGTCTGTCATGGTTTTCTCATTTGTCTTTTATGATTTGTTTGTGAAATAATTTAATCAAGTTTTTGGCATACTTATATTCAATTACTTGAATTTTACTAATTCAGTTAATAAACATTCACTTTAAATTATATTTTGAATTTTTTTTCTTCTGTACAGTTTATCAGTTTTAATAACCTTACAATTAGCAGAGGACCACTTGTATGTGTTGTTACTACTGACAGTCAGGTAGTTAAAATAACTCAACAGTCAGGAATCAATATTATCACTCTTGCATTTTATTTTAATTTTGCTCATAACATATTTAACACATCATTAAACTTATTAATTTGGTATAAAAGTTCTAAGTTGATTGTTTGGTTAAGCTTCCACTAAACGTTATGTAGTGCTTTTAAACTCCTTGCTTTTGTAAACTTCCGATATCCATTTTCGTTTTGTTTAACCTTTGTGTTCTACTTGTGCAACTTTTTTCGTAAATTTTTCTAATTCTTTTTGACTAAACTTTCTCTCACCTTAAATCAATTTTTTGTTTTAATTAAACTCTCATAATTTATTGTAATACTACTTTTATTATATTTTTATAAACATCAGTTTCCTCTATCTTTCATTAACCTATTGTTTTACCTTGTCATCTATTTACCTATTCTAAAAGTGGTTCCTAGTCAACTGAGGTATATATATATATATATATATATATATAAGCCATTATTGAAGCTTTGTGTTATAATCATACACAGTGTATTATGTATTAAGAGTTGAACATCATTCACAGAAAATAGTATATATGGGTCAAAATTTAAAGCAAAATTGTAAGGCAATGAGTTAAATTTGATTTTAATTCTAATTTGAGCTTATTTTCAAACTTTATTTCTTTAAACTTAAAACCAAAATGGTCATGTAGTCTTTTTAGATTTCTCATTTAAACGTTCCTTGAATTAACTAACTTATGATAGAAAATATAACATACCAATTGTTAAAACAATTACCTATGGATAGAGTAGTTAGTCTTTGAGGTGGTGTCTGTTATTTACTCATTATTAAGCAGTTCTAGTGTTTAGAGAATAAACTGAATCTGTATGCTGTTCTTTGCAAAAGAACGAGACCATAGGATTTGTTTCATTGAATAGCAGTATTACATTTATATTCTTTAATCTTAGACCTTGTACAGGTGAGATGGATGTGGAAGCACTTCGGTTAAGGTTGAAACAGTACGGCCAGGAACATGTACTGAAATTCTGGTCATGTTTGACTGGTAAACAGCGTACTATGTTACACAAAGAGTTGTCAGATATGGATCTAGAAGAAGTACACAGTATCTATAAAGAATGCAATCAGAATTTGGGTGAAGAGAGTGAGAAGCTGGACGATCTGCTTCAACCCATACCGTCCGAGCTTCATGAAGGTGTGTCCAGCAGTACTCCGGAACGGATCGATGGTTTAAGAAACATTGGTAAGTGTCAGTTGCAGTTAGAAATTATTATTGTATTTTGTTCGATTTGCTTCTGAGAAAAGTAATAAATATTTATAATAAAAGTCAACTTCTATTAGTGCTGTAACTTCCTCAAAGCCTAAGTAATATTTATTAGTAATTAAATTACAGATTTTAATTGAAAATGGTTTATCTAAATCAAACATTATGATATAGCATGGGTAACATTTGTATTGTTGAATGCTTATACGAATCTGTAGTAAGAAATTTTGTCAATTATCAATATATTATAGTGATATAAATAACTAATGTTTAGTTTTTTTGGGAAATCATTTGTTTTATTTCGAATTAGTGTTGTTACCCATCTTAAACAATTTCATACATATACCATTGTTTTACAGTAGTTTATATTCATATTTTAATGTCTTATTAAGAACAGTAATTCTTACACCGAAATAAAAACACGAATAGTCTTGGTAAATTGATAAAATAAATGATCTCAACATAAGTGTTGTCTACATAAATTGTATAAGAATGAAAAATGTTTGCTGACGAAATGTTACTATACACAACTGAAAGAAACGTAAAAATATATTGGGCTAAACCATTTAAGATGTAATTAATTAATTAAATGAAACTATTTACCATTGTGATAGAACAAATTAATATCTAAAGACAAAAATCATCTATACAAGATAATAGTGTATGCCAATATTAATACAGGCTGCTATAAAAGTGGTTTTGTCAGAACTAGTAACAATGTCAGTCAGTACTGGGTTGGGATTTAAAATTTTAGAATTCTTTTTTTTTGACTATTCTGTTGATCAGATAAGTTTTTTTTTTGTTTTGAATTTCGTGCAAAGCTACTCGAGGGCTATCTGCGCTAGCCGTTCCTAATTTAGCAGTGTAAGACTAGAGGGAAGGCAGCTAGTCATCACCACCTACTGCCAATTCTTGGGTTATACTTTTACCAATGAATAGTTGGATTGACCATCACATTATAACACCCCTATGGCTGAAAGGGCAAGCATATTTGGTGTGACCTGGATTCGAACCTGCGACCCTCAAATTACGAGTTGAATGCCTTAACCCATCTGGCCATGTGGAGCTCAGATAAAAGTAGCCCAAAAGTTGTTTGGATACTTTAAAATAGGTGACTTTCATCTGCCTCATGTTGGTGAGCTGTTATGAAAAAAATCTTGTGTTCGGCTTTCTGCAGTGAACAGAACCAATGTAGACGTTTTTTTACCTTTGTGCGAAATTTTCGAAAGAAATAAATGTATAAAAATAAATGTAAACATGCATTTTTACTGTTCCATTTATTTTATAACAGTTTTACAATATATTTTTGTTAGTCTTGCAGTACTTTTAGATTCGTTTAAATATATCTCAAAAAATTACTGTTGAGAATACCTAAAGTGAAACTGAGATAACCTTAAAAATATTTTTATGAACGTTCTGCATGATATACTGTGAATATTTTATTTGTTTAATATGGTAGTCTAGAAGACCTCAGATGTTATCTTTTAGGGTACGTAAAAAATATAATAATCTTTGAAACAAAATGTTTACAAAGTATTTAAGTAACTAGGGTTATCCATTAAAACAAATAGTTTTCATAAGTTTTCAAGTGATTGCTATTAACTTCTGAAAGCACTTATGTTTTCTTGTTTTTGTTTTTTATGAAAAATGTTAACCATTAAAATATAATATTTACAATTTTGTTTTGATCTATATTGTTTTGTTTGTTTTTCATTTAAAGTTTAAATGACTCAACTATCGGTCCTTGAACTACTGACTATTAATTCGAAGGAAGTATGCTTTACACCTACTAAATAATATTTAACATCAGGAATATGGTAAAATTAGTACATGCAAATTATTGCATTGCTTGACAATAAGCTGCTCCTTTTATCGACTTAATTTGCTTTCATCGCATGATATTAAAGCAACATAAACAATGATCAATGAATGCAAGTGCGAGGTATTACTTTTTTCTAAAATTGATTTATGACATTTTGTAAAAAGAAGAAAAGGGTTTAATATACTAATGTGTATGTGTGATTAATAAAAAAATTCCTTACTTTGAATAATAAAATTAGAATAATTAAAATTATTTTATAATTACAATAACACTTGTCACACCTGTTTGATATAATTGATAGATGTCATGACAGTCACAAGATAATTTTTTTTGCAATAGTTATTTGAAAACTTGTATTTTAGTTAATGTATGTCTTGAGAAATCATTAATTTCAAAAATGGTTATATTTATAACAAATTATTGAACATTAATTTATTTTTTTTGAGTTAAAATTAAGTAGATAGAGCTTGATATTTTGATAAGTTTTCACTGTAAAAAAGTTACATCAAAGTATTATGTGGATTAATTTACTAATTTTTATGTCATGAGTTAAATTTTTTGTTTCCAACTAAAATCGTGAAAGCTATCTCTTAGAAAATGTCGAATTTCACCCGCTTTGAGTTTAAATACAATTGATGTACATTGAATTTTACTCGTAACATGTCTATTTTAAAATCAATTTATTTTTAAAATGTTCCTAAGTCTGTCTTGCATCATCTTTTATTGTGCCATTTTGTTAATAATGCATCTTATTTTATGGCCACAATATTAACTTTTTGAAAATTAGGAAATAATAATTTTTTTAAATCTTAATATGCAGCAAAACATTATGTAATCATTTTTTCCCAAGTGTTGTTATTAGTGATTAAAGTGAGGTCTAAAACAGCATCACTACTTGACCATACATTTTCAATTTATGCCTGGCATAGTCAGGTGGATTTAGGTGTTCGATTTGTAATTTGATGATTTCAGGTTCAAATCATCGTCGAACCAAACATGCTCGCCCTCCCAGCCATGGGGGTGTATAATGTGACGGTCAATACCACTATTCGTTGGTAAAAGAGTAGCCCAAGAGTAGGCAGTGGCTGGTTATGACTAGCTGCCTTCCCTCTAGTCTTACACTGCTAAATTAGGGACAGCTAGTGCAGATAACCCTTGAGTAGCTTTGTGTGAAGTTTAAAAATGAAACAAAACAAACATTTTCAGTTAATGTGCTTAATGTCCCTACTAGTACAGCAGTAAGTCTACAGATTTACAATGCTAAAATCGGGGATTTAGTTCCTCTCTGTGGACTCAGCAGATAGACCGATGTGGCTTTGCTATAAGGAAAACACAAATGCACAACACATAATGTGCTTAAATTATATTTTCTCCTGATTATTACAGGAATATTCTTATTTTCAATAATATCATTGTACAAATTTTCATCCATGGTGAAGTAATTCTTGATGACAAAAAATGCACATTCTGAGATACAATTTCCCATCCATTCTGTCTGGTTTATAACAATTGTTAATTATTTGACTACAATTTTTATTTTTCCAGTCCTAATAAATTGTAGCTCATCCCTTATTTAAAGAGCTACCTCACCATTTCTTTTAAAATATCTATCACAAGTAAACAGCTTAAGTGAAATTTTAAAATATTTGTTATCAATATTCTTCAAATGTTTTACTAATTCCCATTATATCATAATCTTCCATTTCAGCTCGAGCCTTGAAATCTTCTATTACATTCCTGGTGCTTCATTCATGATCTTTCTATGTTTAACTTCAAATCTGACAGACTTGTTTTTATAAAACTTTAACTTGTTATTGCTTAGAATATCTTTTTTTGAAACACCTCATTGTCCTATCTATCATAAGTGTTTGATTATCCCAATTTACCAATCTCCCTCACCATAATGCAAGCTTACTTTAAATTATTTTTAATGCATATACTTTGTTTTCCTAAATAGCCTACTACATAATATCTTGCATATAATTCACTCTCATCCTGAAATCTATCCCAAACATACAACCAATCCACCTGTTGCACAAGGCATATCCTTGATAATCTTTCATTTAAGCCTTGGCTTACATGAGATAACATCTGTTTCTATCCATAAACATCTAAAGGGAGCCTATACCTATTAAGCATCTTTTCTGATACAAAATTTCAAACTCATTTACTTCTAAATGCACTAAACAAACAACAAAAAAACGTATACTTGATACTAACAAATACTGTTAAAACTGTTTATCCTGTATTTAAATGTTTCTTGTACAGGTAGTAATTGGTGTTGACTTTGTGTGTATGAAAGTCATTGTCTGTATCTCACAAGGTTTTGAAATGAGATATTTGATAAATAACCTGTACTCATTTAATGGTTGTTATAAGTAAATTCACATTTTGTTTACAAAATTCTCAATTTGCTTCTATACTTAAAGGCAAATGAAAAACAGACATTTGAAACTGTTTACATTTATATATATCCTTCTCAGTATACTATATTTATGTTAACCTTGGTTTCTTATATTCATACTGCAGTTTTTTTGTGTATGTAATATCGTGAGTACATACAACTGGGTACTTCCTATACCAAATTCTTAGGTAAAAGGTTAAATGTTGAACTATCTCATTGAAAGTGAGATTAATTTTAATTTTATTCATCTAATGCAATTAATATAAATGTAATCATTGTAGAGGCTGAAATGAAACTTCAGTGGATAGTTTTTGTACTCATCATCAGTTCTTATCAATCATTTACAATAGTTTATTTCACTATTTTTATTTTATTCATGTTATGTTCAAGTAACTTCCTTCTCAAATAGGCTCCAACCCAAACACATTTTACAGTTTTCTCCCACAACAGTTTGTGCTCAGTTTATTTGTTTATCTGGTGTTTTAGACAGTGTTCTCCACTATTTATTTTCTGGATTGGTTACTAGATTCAAGATTAAAGGAGATTGATCTTTTTTTTTTATTTTTCTTGTCAAATAAATATAAACAATTTGGATTGTTATCAGTTTAATTGCACAAGTGATACTCATAGTGTGAAAATACTGAAGTTATGTTTACACCTTTTTCAGGGTTTAACTAAATTGCTAAAACATTACCTATAGTTTAGTGTGAATGTTTAAACTTTGGTTCATTAATAATTAAAAATTTCTAACATATTTTCAAGAATCAAGAAGTATTTATATATTTAATCATTAAAATTAATAAAACATTCCACAATAACATAACATGTAAACAAAATTTAAAATATGAAACTGAACAGATAACTATGAATTAAATGAACTTGAAAGTACTTTTGCATTAACCCTTTCAATATGGGCTCGGTATAATATACACACGTTTGTATACACATTTACTTACATATTAAGTATTTGCACTATAATTTTGACATAGCATGTGTATCTTCACAAAATTTAGTGTACTTTGAGTAAAGATTACAAGTATTTTGTATACAAAAAATCAGATTTTTAATGAAATATCTTACCAGATTTGTTTGTGAAAATAGTTTGTTTCATTACTGGTCTGAGGGCAAGGTGATTTTATGTCATGATCAAAAAAAACATTTGTCATTCCAAATGACAAATTGTGTGTTTGTTCTTGTGATTCTTGTGTTCTCACCAATTGAATTACATAATTGGGTCTACATGTAGGAATTTTCAGTAGCCAAAATGTACATCTTTAATATAGGCATGCTTCTAAGCTTTTCAATCTAAGTGATGGTTCGTAAGCATCAGTCAGTTGACCTAAGTTTACATGCAAGTATTGTGGCAACAAGATTACTCTGTGACTGCATGATTACAGCTTTCAGGTTCATGTAATCAGAGTTTACCAATTTGCAAATTGAACAGTCCACATAAGTGTTTGCAAAAATCATTCCTTCCGTCAGGTGTAAAAAATCTATGCTCCTGGTTTCAGTACCTTAAGTCTCATAATATATTTACATATATATTTATTATTTGTTTATTATATTGACCTTTCAATCATACTCAGCAGACATGCATGACTTGCATTGGTGAAGTGCATATTTACTCACATTATGTGGCTAGTAATATAAAACTGACTTTGTCTTCCCTGTCTCGGCTGTGTTTTAGTGGACTAGTATTTTGTAATAAATAGTCACGTTTCAATTATTGTACATTATATGTGTGTGTGTGTGTGTGTGTGTGTGTGTGTGTGTATATGTATATTATTACTATTTAGAAATAAAGTACTAAACTTGTTTTTCTTGAAATATAGAAAAGTAAATGAAGAAGTAAATCAAACAGTTATCTTTTTACGACCTTTGTACTCAGTTGGTGCTGGACATAAGTTGCTAAGGCTTTTTAAATTTTACGTGTGGAGGATATCAAACAATTTTTTTAGCTTTTATATATGCAGTTGAATAATCCAAAAGTGATAAATAACTATACTGATACCATTGAATTTCACTATAATTTATTAAGTTTAGTAACTAAGATGTACTTAGATTTAAAAACATATGAAACTGATCAGACTAAAGACACAACCTATTTCAATGAAATTTTGGAACGAAAGAATGTGGTAGCTTTTTCACAGATTAAAATGGCTGAGAAAAGCACTCTGGGGACATTTTAAGCTGTTGATAGGTTATTCATCTGTCATATACTGTAGTGAGACCAAATAAGGGACTGTTTCAAAAAATGGAAAGTGGTGAACAGCACCACAATGTTTGAATAGTACACAAGTCATATCTCAGTAAAATAAAAAGATGTGATGTTCTTATTTGATATTCTAGCTTGGTAATACAAGTAATCTGAGTTTCTAATTTGTACAAAACTATATACTTTGCGTTTTGATATCAAAAACATCTAATTTTAAATAGTGCTGCATTCAACATACCATGTGACCTACTAAAATCTGTATTTAGGCAAGTTTTTTAAATATATACTTTAAAATTAATAAATTAACTTGTATACAACATTAATGTTTGAATTATTATCTACAACTTTATTCCAGACTTATTGACATAAATTCATGAAGTAGTAGTTCAATATAATTTTGAATTTAAGTCAACAAATGTTATGATGTGGCCTTTGACCTATTATGAAGGGGTTAACTATGAGAGTTTGACTGACAATAACATATAAACCTTACAATCTGTTTAGTTTAAAATTGAAAAAGTATGTATGTAAGTATGAAATAAAGGATTCGGGAAGTCTATTGAAATTTCATTTTAACCATATTTTAAAGTTTTATTAGTTTGCAGAAAAAGAATGAACATAAGTGTCAGACTACATAATTATAGAACATAATTTGCTTCACTTTTTTTTTTTTTTTTACAAATGATTTGTTTCAGACATAATGTTTTTATTAGTACATTTAAGAATAAAATTAGATAAGACAGCATATACATAGATTCTGAAACATGTTCCATTTGTTCTGTAAATATATCCATAATGGGATAGGGAACTATTATTTCACTTAGTCAGATGTAATTTTAGTATTTCAAATAAATAGTTTACTAGTAATTAATTTACAAGTTTTTTATATTGTCTATAAAAAATAAAAATCACAGTTTCAAAAACAACTATTTTTGTATAATTAAGGTTCTTAAACTTGGTGTTAAACTTGACAGTTTATTTACAAATGTTATTTTTTCAGACTATAATTTCTATTTCTTAATAATGGCTAGCCATAAAAATACTTGTGATTAACCATTTTGGAGAAACAAATGGCATTACAGAATATAGTCACTGAAATACAGAGGCAATTAGCAGGATGTTGACTGGGAACTTTGCAGTATAGTTATTTAGCTGTTAATTGTTGATTAAACAAAAGTTATATAAATTTGTCACAACTAAAAATTTGAGTCACTGTAAGTAATTTAGAAAATCAATGCAATTAGAAGTGATTGAACAATTCAGATAATTATAGCAGTAACCTAAAGCTCTTATTTTTGATGTTTACTTTATGATCAGTTACATCATAAAAGTGTGTGATGTAATAAAGGAATATTTTTAATTTATTTTTTATGATTCTAAATCATGTAACTTAGTTTTCTAATAACTGTAGTGTTTCTAATCTAATGGGTATTTCATATACTCAGATTCTGGGTAGTGTTAGAGCTTATGCTATAAAATAATATAGTAAATTGAGTAAAGATATAGAGTTCAAATTAAACTTGATAAGAGTTGGATGCTGGTTTGTCTTTTGGTATAACTCGGTATTTTTGAGCTGATAAGTCAGGTTAAATTACTTGCAATACTACAAAATGTTTCAAACACTTTAAGCTGGATGCCTCACAAGAGTGACAATTAATTCTTTAGTTTGGATAGAGGGCAGTTGGGTGCTTCTGTCTGCCTTTCATCTGGTGATTAATTTGAAATTAGGAATAGCAGCAGATAGTCTTGGTAGCTTTGTTTTAAATATAAAACAGATACTAGAGAAATTATATTCAGATCTCAGGACAGTTATTACTGGGAAAAAAATTCAGGCTACCTTTTCAATAGGATTGTTGGTTCATGTATAATATTGTCATGTATATTAAGAGCAAATTAATTAGTCATTAATTATTTTGTCCTTGCTTATAGTTTTAAATAAAAATTTGAACATAACTCCATGATGTACATTCATTTTTTCTTGTCTTTCAGGTTTAGAAAAGATTTCAGAACATAAGGTGGCTGTTCTACTACTTGCTGGAGGTCAGGGTACAAGACTTGGAGTGCCTTATCCAAAAGGAATGTATGATGTTCTGCTTCCATCTCATAAAACTCTCTACCAACTGCAAGCAGAGAGAATCTTTCGCCTACAACAGTTAGCTGAAGAGAAGACAGGAAAACCTTGCATGATACCTTGGTGTGTTTTTGAGTAGAAGTCTTTTTATTTTTGAAAGTGTTAAATCATACTTGTGTAAATTTATAGAAACTTGTGGTCAAGAACATTATTATAAAGTACATAGATTGTATTAAAAATAATTATAATTTACTTAGTATTAATATTGTGTGAAGAGTCTTAAGTTTTCCATAAGACCAGTGGAGGAGGATTTGCCTGCAGTGTCAGGATATAATCAGCTGTTTTTTGTTTTGTGTTTCTCCAGGTACATCATGACCAGTGAACATACCATGGATCCCACTATTGAATTTTTTGAGAAACACAATTACTTTGGGTTAAAGAAAGAAAATTTTATAATTTTTGAACAGGATATGCTACCTTGTTTCACCTTTGATGGAAAAATTATTTTGGAAACTCCATGGAAAATAGCAACAGCTCCTGGTTAGTAGAAAAGCCTAATAGGCTTCACTTTTGTGTTAGGGGGTAGTGTTATGTTGGTCCACTTTGTGATTGTATTTAGATATAAGCTAACAGATAGTAAATAAATGATTTTCTTTTAAATATTATGAATCAGAAAAGAACTTGAATGAAAAGGTTTTTATTTTGTTGTACACAGATGGTAACGGTGGTTTGTACAGAGCCTTGAGGAAGCAAGGTATTGTGGAGGACATGAAAAAACGTGGTGTCATGTATATACATGTTTACTGTGTTGACAATATTCTAGTCAAATTAGCTGATCCTGTATTTATTGGTTACTGTGTTGAGAAAGGAGCTAACTGTGGAGCAAAGGTTAATGATTTGTTTTCTCTTTGAGAAATAAACAACATTTGTATATTGTTGAATATTTTTTTTAGTTATAAGTAGGTTATTCATATAAAACAGCTTTATTAAACAAAGTAATAAAGAAAAAAAATGTACAGTAACTAAACATTTTACAAGTCTAGTTTCAAAGAAGTAATTCTTGTTCAGTGTCATTTCTTTGCAGCAGATAATCTAGGATTGCTAAATACCTGTAGGTTTTATATACCATAAAACTAGTCTAACTCAGTAAAAGAGCTGAAACAAAAGACATATAAAACATTTTAACACTTTTCTTTCAAGTGTGGTAAAATACCACCTAAAAAGTTACTTTAATACAAAGTTTTCAATTTTGTTGTATTAAAGTAAATAACATTTCATCCTGTTGTAGGTTGTGGAAAAACTATTCCCTACTGAAGCAGTTGGTGTTGTTTGTAAAGTAGATGGCAAGTACCAGGTGGTAGAGTACAGTGAAATATCACTGAAAACTGCACAGAAACGAAACCCTGATGGACGACTCACTTTCAATGCTGGAAGCATTTGCAACCACTTCTTCACCTTAGATTTTCTGCATGCTGTGATAAAGTGAGTAATAAACTGTGAATGTTTTTCTTTGTTAAGTGTTAATATTAGTATATTTATCAATTTGATGATTACTTAATTTTTTTGTTTATTTGGAAGGCTTAAGATTCATATAAAATAGTTCCAATATGTTTTTTACTAATACTAGAAAAAATTAATGACCACATATAAACAGAAGTAGCTGTATAAATTATAACCAATTTAAATTGCTATTGTGAAACATTTCAGAACTGTATTTTGTTATCCAACTGGTGAAACATCATATTTAATTAGCTATGCTGTTTATTAGACACATATTTTCAGTTCTGATCTCTTTAGATAAGTTATTTTAATTCAATATGAATATTAGTCATGAGTGTTTTGGATTTATGTAGTAATAGTTTTTGTCATGTTCATGTTTCAGATCTAATAATTTGCAACATCACATTGCCAAGAAGAAAATTCCATATGTTAATGAGGAGGGTGAAGTAGTGAAACCAGATAAGCCAAATGGTATTAAATTAGAAAAGTTTGTGTTTGATGTCTTTGAATTTTCAAGGTAAGTATGCATTATTTATTTAGTAATATATTTAAGGCAAAATTCACAAATAGATAAAAATTTTCATGATTAAGATGGCCTGTACTTTTCTTAGAGAATTAATAAGTTAGAAACTCTTCTATTGAGCAATTACATGTTTAGAAATTTGTGTTGTAATTTCCTCTGAGATAAAAATGAAGCACCACTTTTGAGAATATAGTTCGTTTTTGTTTTTTCTGATGTTATTTTGGAAATATTTAGACTTTATGGATAAAGTTTTTTGTATTTTAATCTAGTAACTTTTACCTCATAAATGCAGTTTGTAATTTTTACTTACCATCAAAATTTATAACAATTGTAAGATGTTTTATGTGCTTCAGGATGTTTTGTTTGGGGTTACTGATGAAGAGCTAAATACCTCAAAAATCATTTAATTCAATGATGGGGCAAGTCCAAAAATAGATTGGCCACACTATTTTCCTTCAAAACTTTCACAGTTCTGATAATAAGAAAAAATTCCAAACTTTATAACTAGAATGTTCTATGAATTGGTATAGAATAATTAATTGTTAACATGGAAGTACTTCATCTCAATTAATGTTGTTTACTTTAAGTAAAAATTATACACTGCTGGCCAAAATCTTAAAACCAATGAGCATCGTTAGACTCAACCACTTATTTGAGTTGAGCTTCGAAAAATGAAAATAAGAAAATGGAAAAAACAAACAAAAACATTTTAAGCATTTAATAGGGAAAATGTGAAACTATGAAATTAGCCTAAATACTAGCTGGTCAAAAGTTTAAGACCATACTGAAATGAAGTGTCAATCAGTAAACATGTAATGAAATTTAGTCATTTGTGTTCGAGCATTAGCGTTGTCAACATCTCCCACTGGCATCCCCTGTGTTACATTTGGCAAAGGCTAAAAGGTTGACAGACTTTGAATGTGGCAAGAGCTATGTCTCTCTCAATGTTCCATTGCTGGTGAGACTGAACATTGTAAAACTGCTGTTGTAAATTTCTTAAAAGACCCAAATGGATACTGAACGAGAATTTCAAGTGGCTGGCCCAAGAAAATTTCACCAACATTGAGCAGGAGGATTTAACAAGTGTCCTGGCAAGACACCAGCTGATCATCTAACCAGATTAAGATGCAGCTTAAGAACAATAAGATGGCATGTACAAGAGAAAGGCTTTAAAAACCATAAATGTCATCAAAGGCCATACCACAAAACAGCGAGGTTAAACTTTGCTAAGAAACAACAAACATGGGACGTAGAAAAGTGGAAGGTTTTGTTCTCTGAGAAAATATTTAACCTGGTTACTGGCACGATAAGGATATCCCAGTGTGGTCATTTTTTACATGACACATTGGACATTCTCCAGTCATGATCTGGGGTGCTTTCTTCTTTTATGGAACAGTGGAGCTTCAGGTTATATAGACATTAAACAGCAGCTACATAAGCATGTTGGAGAGAGCATCCTTATTGACTGAAGTAAACTTGTGTTGAAATATCTGAATCTTTCAGCAGGACAATGCTGCAATCCACAATGCCTGCAGGACAAAGGAATTTTTCATGGCGTATAACGTGATTCTTTTGGATCATCCAGCGTATTTGCTCGAACTGAACCTCATTGAAAATGTTTGGGGATGGATGGCATGGAAAGTCTATAGAAATAGATGTCAATACCAAATAGTGCATGATCCTTGTGAAGCCATCTTCACCACTTGGAATAACATTCTAGGCAGTTTTTTGCAAATGCTTATATCAATCATGCCAAAGCAAATGTTTGAAGTTATTCACATTGACAACCATACAAATCACTAACGAGACCTCTTGTGGAGCATTCTCTACCCTGTTTAGGACTTTTTTTTGGTATGGTCTTAAACTTTTGACCAGCTAGTATTTAGGCTAATTTCATAGTTGTTCATATTTTCCCTATTAAATGCTAAAAGTTTTTTTTTTTTTATATATTCCCTTTTCTTTTCATCTTTTGAAGCTCTATTCAAATAAGTGGTTGAATCTAACAATGCAAAATGCATATTTTTTCTTTATTTTCATTGGCCTTAAGAATTAGGCCAGCAGTGTATATTTAAGCTAGAATTACTCATATTCTTGTATTAGAGAAATTTAAATGTTCATACAAATTAAACTTAAATTTACATTTTGTTAAGAGTATTTATGGGTCTACAAATCAGATGGTTAATTGTTACTTTTCAGTGTTTGCAACAAGAGAAATTATTTTTCAAAAATGTATGCTTTTATATAAAATTTATTGATGAAAAAAAGAAAATTTTGAAATGTGTAGGTAAGACCTGCAATTTTTGTATTTATTTGTTTTCTTGTCACTTGGATTTAGTCAGTTTGTTGTGTGGGAGGTACTTAGAGAAGACGAGTTTTCTCCACTGAAGAATGCTGATGGAGCAGAAAAAGATACACCAACCACAGCCCGTCATGCTCTTTTTAACCTTCACCAAAGATATGTGCTTAGTGCAGGGGGAAAATTTGTTGATGAAGATGGAACTCCTATCCCATTAATTCCAAGGTTTGTTTAATTTTAAGTATTTATTTTACATTATGTTTATAATTTTCAGTGATATTTGTAGTGAATGTTCAACTGTTTGATTCTTTGAGTGACTACTGATAAATGTTCACTTTTACAATTGCACTCTTGTCTTCAATTCTTTTCATGCACTCATACAGTATTTTGACTCTGGAATAGAGTTTGAAAGTCCAGAAAAGATTTTTCATACACATACCTCACAGGTTATTTTTAATTAACTCTTGTTCATTGACAAATATTTAAGTTTTCTTTTCCATATTCTCTTTTATTTGAACAAATAATTTGAGATTTATTCAGTAAACATCAGTAGACTGTTTTAAACAAAGTAAAGAGAGAAAAAACATATCGAGCAACTTTACTTTAGCCTGAATTGTCCAAAGTATTTAAAGTAAAATATACTTGTTTGTGGTTTAAGTCATTTAGTCTTAGAAACTGATGAAAGAGCTACATAGTTGTATGTTAAGAAAAGAAAAGTATTGAACTAAAGATAAGATGTAACACATACATTGTAAGTACAGTTCGTCTTGAAAGCATATTAATATTGTTTACTTTTTCCTTCAAATAACATTTGCATGATTAGTCATTGATATTTACATATAAAACTGTTATCATAAATAAAACTTGCATGAAATTAAATGTCCTAGTAGTTGCATAAAAATATAACTTTTCACTCTTGAATGTTTTTTTAATGAGTTTAAATTTTGACCTCATCTTTCACCTTTTTTTGTTGTCTAACCTTTGCCTGTAGCCTGTCCACCACACAGAAAAGCAGTTTGAATAGCACTTGTAAAGAAACTGGTCTTGGTGATGATACAGATAGGTACAATGCTTGCTTCCCCCTTTTGTGTGTAGTTCCTGTAGATATTTTATCTCAGTTTTTAACAGTTATATACAGACATTCCTGATTTTCAAGTTTGTTTTGAACATGTATTGTTAAGCCTATCTGAAGTTCAGAGTAGTAGATATTTTAATATTTGCATTTTGCAGCAAGGTAAGATTGTCAAATTTTGAAAATATTGCAGTTGGTGATCATTAAGTAAATTCTGTTTAAAACATTTTAGGATTTGAGTGTTTTTGGTGTGTTTTTCAGATTAAAATTTTACTACTATTTTCATGAAACAAATGTTGAGTATTTTGCCATAAATAAATGTGAAACTTGAAGATACATCTAAGGAAAGTAATGACGTACATTTTTATTAAAAAAAAGTATTTATAGCTCTAACTGATTTAGATGTATCCAATTTTAGTATATTATGATATTTTTAAATACACAAAACCCCTTTTGAATATTTAAGCTCAGGAAGAACCAATATGTTGGGCTTAAAGTTGGATTTGAAAAGTAAATTTAAAATAACATTTTATGTTAATTGTTTAGAAATATCAATTGTAATGTAAGATATCTATTATCCTAAATTTTCCTACCTTTCATATAAAACAGTTTATTAGGTTGTTTTTCTTTGTTTTTTGTCTGTAAGCATCTAAAGTACCTTGCATTAAATTGATATTAAGAGATTAGGCCTGATATCTGTCTCTCTTTGTTGTTGTTGCTGTTACTGGTTCTTATCTACACTATTTTATTTTTAAATTTTCTCTGAAAAGTTTAACACAAAGCAGTTCTGTTTACAGTATAATCATTTGTTGCCTACTGAAATTTAGTCTTTGTGTCATTGTTTATAACGTACAATCATTATTTATTTACACATATTAAAATGTGTTTTGACCTAAATCAATTTTTACTAGTATATGGGAAGTAGATTTTTCTACACAAATGTATAATTAATGTTTCCATGTGTAAACAAAAAAGGATTTTATATTCCATTTTACTATTTATAACAGTAATAATAACAAAACAGATTTTCAGAAAATCAATTCTAAGATTTTGGTTTTAATGAACTGTACTTATCTGTTTCTGGAGTTTTACAATGTTTCAGTTTTTATACTGAAGCTTTCTTCAATTCAAACAGTATGTTCAAGCCATAAAATTAGCCTGTCTAAAGTGCCTGAACTGCTCTAGAAATAAACCCAATGTTTGTTTTTTTCAGTAGTTGCAAAACATGCTTGTGGGATAAATTACTAAAAAAAATTATTTTTGAAGTATAAGCACAGTGATGATACTGATATTTATACCCAACTTTTGATATCAGACTTCTTATATAAATACAATGTGTAATTATGTTTGGAAATCTTTCAAATTCACGTATGCCTGACCTCAAGCCTTTAATTAGCATTTTTTAATTTTTAAAGTGTGGTGAAAAATGATCACTTAATGTAATATTTCTTAAATATTCAGTGTTAAAAGAGTATAATAATTGTTTTTTTAACCTGTTAATAATAAGTATATAAAAAATTAGTGATTGATTGTTGTAAATACGGTCTAAGATTACATAATAACTTTTAAGATAAAAGGTCTTAAAGATATTTGATTGAATGAAGTAATATTAAAGGAGCTTCAAAACATGTTGGTAAAATAAAAACTAAAAACCATTGTGAAACACCAGATTTAACTTTTATACTTGTTACTTAGATTGTATTCACTGTTGTTACATTTCTGGAAATTAAAAACGTTGTTATCATTTAGCCAAAAATATTACCAGAAATACCAAGGTCCAGTAGTGTGTGAAATATCTCCTCTTCTTTCCTATGATGGTGAGGTAGGTGTTCAAGATTTTATTTAACCCTCTTGCCACTCTTATCCTTTATTGTACATCATGAGGTTTTTGTGACATGCATTCAGAATTCTATCCATCTACTTTTTGTTTGTTATATTAATTAGTATAACATAAAAGCTTATCTAATAATACACATTTTAAAAGTGTACAAGTTTTATTGCCTTACAGCAATATTTTTAAAAATTTTGAATTTCCCCTAGTATGACTCGATACGTTTTCTCTAAGCATCGTCTCCTCTTTGTTTATCCACCACTCCTCCAAAAAGTATGAATTTAAATATAAATTACATACTATAAAATCATCATTGCTCAGACAAACCATAATTTTTATAGCCTTCAGAGTACAAGCTTCATTCTCATGGAAAAGCTAAGGACTAACTAAGGTGAATTTTAACACTTTTTATCACAAAGTTAGAAAGCAAGAAAAATATGAGAGTTCGTGAAAGTTGTGGACATTCTGCATGTTATTAGTGTTTGTTCTTTGGTGAGTTATTTAATAAAAAAAAATTTTTGCATTACACCATTAATATAAAAAAGTAGGGTTGAGTGTCGTTGACAATTGGGAGCAAGAAAAAGGTTTTGGATAAGTACCTTATTTATTGTTTTTTCATCTTTTCTTTGTCATTATAAAAGTAATTAAAATGTCAAAAATAGTGATTTTTTTAAGTTATTTAAGATCAGATTATGTGAAAGAAATAATACTCTTACACAAAATATTTCATGAGATATAGTAAATTTTTTCCTAAAGTGTATAGTGAATGTTTTTTTCTTCACAACAGCCTTGTAACTTATTACACAGTTTTGACCACTTGTGACAAATAGATCTGATTATATTATTTGTACAAAATGTTACCTATTAATTTTACTTCCAGTAGACCTGGAAACAGAGATTCCAATATATGTAATTGTGTATGAATTTTATAGATATTTCATTTGTTTGAAAATGTGATCAGCTTCAGAAACGGTTATTAAACATTTTCTATATCTAATAAATACAAATCAGTTCTAAGAGTTCTAGCTTTAAGAAATCTCGTTACTATAATGTACAGGATACCAGCCAAACTTCAAAAATTAGTTTTTGATGATTTGTTTTTAGCTTTAATAATTCTCTGGAAACTAATTTTATTGCTTTCTCACTGTATAAAGAGAGATAAATGTCACGTTATTATAACAATAACATTTTAAAAAAACTTTATTTAGACTAACTTGGTCAATTAGTGGATAATTTTTTGTCAGATTCACCATCACCACACTCTTGAGATATGATGGAAATATCTTCATATGGCAAATCTTGACCAGTTGTCTCTGTTGAGATGAGAGTATCATCTTTTATGCTTGAGATTAAGATGTGCATTTTAGAAGTAACATCATTAATGTCTTCCAACATATCAAAAGGTTCAACTGTTTTACTTTGTTCAGTTTTTTGCAAAATTTTGATAGTTTCCATAACACTGTAACAGGTGAAACTGGCCATTTATAAAGACTTATGAACATTTTAGTTTATGGGTCATTATTTTCAGCACATTTTGTGGACTTTCTAATTTGTTATGGTAGCTTTGGATGACCTGATTGTAACAATATCTATGAATTACAAGTGGTACTGTGTTACATTAATCAGCTTTTGGCTTGAAGAGTTATTCATAAAGATAATTATTTTCTTTCTTTGAGTGCATCCTTTGGTTGAACTATTTTAACCACTCTGAGAACAATGCTGATTTCATCCAACCTTGTTTCACCTGTCTTACCTGGTTGAAAACACTTCCAAAGCATCTTGGTTGTTTAGATTTAACAATTTCAAATGACTAATTTCTCAGTTATTTAATTTGTATTTTTTTATATACCTTGAAATAATTGGCTTGCAAAAGAATAACTAGATCACAGTCTGTAGAATAAATCAATTTCATCTAGATCATAAATCTCAACCTAGTACATTTGCATTTTAATTATTACTTGCTGCTTCAATTTCCACCTATGCATCAATTCTCTGGAGTAACCAGTTTGTTATATCATAGTATTGTCTTTGTTGATTAAATTTTTCAGTAATTATTATTCAATACATGCATTTTGCAATATAACACAATACATTCAAATATACAAAACTTGTACATGCAGTTGTTTGCACAAGATACTCATTAGTTAGAGGAGGTGTTTTCTGGTTAATAATTATTACCTCATTTTCAGTTTTGATTGACTTGTGGAGCTGTAAACAAATTACTGGATTAGGTATCCATAGAAACTGCATGTTTGTTATCAGAAATAGCTGTTTGGATTCAGAATGCAGACAAGATTGTTGATTATATTTCCTGTTGTGAAGATTTGTAGATGTGAAAAATTTCATGGATGTTGATTAATCTGGATTATCAAGGTTTACACTATAAGGGGTTTGTCTGTATCTTTTACAGAGAGTTAAATATGTTATATTAAAAATGTTTTTAAATATAAAAATTGTCATGCCATGACAACAACAGCCAGTAAAAAATTGCATAAAGTTTATGACAACGGATATTTTGCAACAGAAACTATATTAGAGGACTATTTTAAAAATGCATGGTGATAAGATACATTGATTGAATTTGGAGACATGGACTATAATGACCTTGTTAAGCTCCAAAATTGTTTTAATATAACTTACTTAACCTCTTTAGAAAGATGAATGGTTGGGTGGGAATATTAAGGATCTAATTGCTTAAAGTAAGTAGGAGGAATAAAAAAGACAGATCACTTTACATAACATTGGTGTAATAATCACAACTAAATATTTTGCATGCTCAGTTCTTGCATCCAGTGTTAATTGTTTTGTTTAGCTGATTAATCTGAATGGCTTTCAGAGTAATTATTTCGTACAAAAATTAATAATAGCCTTGTTCAATAATGTACAGGTTCAAAAACCTTACAACAAACTGATTAGAGTATCATATAAATGTAATCATGTGATTTTTATAACACTAGCTTAACCACTAGTTCTACAAAGATTTGATCTCATTGTGTATGTTAATAAACGTGTTGTTTAAGTTTGGTTTTTCTGCTGACAACAAGATTGATTGTATTTCTACACAGGGCCTACATGAATTGGTTAATGGAAAGAAATTCACTCCTCCTCTGGTCTTGTACAGCAAACAGGAACAAAAGTGCCAAAATGGAACCAATATACCAAACCTGCCTTTTACTGTGTAAAAAAAACAATGGACTTTATAATGTTTTTCAGCACTTGTTTGTGTTGATTGTCTATTTGTATTCTCATCACTCTGTGTATGTAAACATCAGCTGGGGCAGTAAATGATGCTTAGACTATCTTGCGATGGTACTAACTTAATAGCAACTGGCTTCAAAACTGCACTGGATGCTAAGTAATTTATTATATCTGTTATTCATTTGACTCCATAAGAGGCATGAATTAAGTATAGACCAACTGGTTTTAGTGTGTTTCCTAAGATTTATATTTACCACAAAATGTCTACAGAAAAAAAAAAAAACTTTTTTTTTTTAATTTATGGTGGAAGCAGACAAAAAAGTGAGCAGAGACTCAAGAAGATAGTAATTTCTGGTCATTTCGACACAAGTAATTTCTCATTAGGAGCTGATATCTGTCAATAGGATGCTTTTATATAATGTATATAATTTGTCAATAATATGTTAGTGTTCTTCTTGTGGCTATTCAAAGTAAATCATTAAAATAATACATTGAATAAAATAAGCAAGGTAAATATTGTTTAATAATAAGATTTCTACTTTTGTGTGTGTGTGTTGGGTGTTTTAATTTATGCTTTTGGTTTGCGGTGGCAGTAAGGCAATTTAGTAAACTTATGAACTTGTTTGTGGATAACTGTTGGACCATAATGACTATGACTAGGAACAGAAATGGCTTTTTTTTTAGAGTATTAAACTTAAGATACCAAAACTGATACAAGCAATGAAAATGTACATCATCAGAAATCTTTATATTAGGATTCTCTTCTAGTTGATATCCTTTGTTAATTAATACTGATTAGTTTTCTTGATTTAAAAGTTATTCCTATTTCATACATTATCTGTTATATATAATTCTCTATCATAAAAGATATACTGAGTTGGTATAACAAGTACATTTTTGACTTGGATTACTTACTGTTATAGAAAGAAAATTACTTATTCTTCCAATTAGCTGCTTTATTTTAAAATTAACATCTATATATATTTGTTGTGCAATTATATTCTGAAACTTAATTTAGGTATTTTTATGTTATACTTGATTCAAATAAATTTCCCAGCTGTGGGATTACATGGTTATTTATATTTGTAAAATACATTTTTCAATTTAATATTTTTAATATACACACATTTTTTATGCTAATAAAATTTTATCAGTTACTTTGGAACAGACTCAAGAAGTACATGTAGGTAGTTCATTTATAATTTGGTTGTTTTTGGAGTTCTGGTGAAATTTTGTTTGTGGAAGATCAAAAATAAGTATTTGGGTTACTATATTACCACTGTTATTTTATTGAAAACATTTTATGCAAATGAGTGATGAAATTGCTGTACAGATTTGAAATAATTTTCTTAATTAAAATGTAGTGTTGAGGTTTTTGTCATTTAAAATTGATTAAGTTTGTAGGTTTTACTTGAGATATAATAAGTTATATGAATTTGGGTTATTTGATTTACAGTGAAAAAAGTTCAGTTTTTTAGTTCACACTAATTAAAGATGACAGATAATTAAGAAAGAATTCACAGAGTTAAGTTTTCTATTTCAGGTTAGCTTGATTTTGTATAATATCAGAGTTTTGTATCGAACTTTTGCATCACAAATCATGTTTTTCAGTAAAAATCACCAAACGAGAATGAGGTGCTGCAAAATAATTTCAGTTTTGTTTTTCATAATGTAATTTCTAATTGTAAAGTAATGGATTCAAAATATCCAAGATTTGTATTTAATTGAAGTATTTGTTTTGGCCATAATTATATTTCATTTTTTAAAAAAGCTGTAGTACTATTTATTCTACTGATTTCTATATATATTATGATGCTAAATATTGTTGAAGTAATCTTTTGTGTTTTCTTATTGTTTTAAAATTAGCTTGAAATGTAACCATTTTTCTAATACCTAGTGTTTTTGTAATTTGTATTCAAACAAGTTTTTTAATGCTATTAATGTTGTAATACTCATTTGGTATTTTGTTTTTGTTCATCCTATTTCTGTACATTCCAAACAAATCTAAGTGTTATCATAGGTAAATTTTAGTCTATACAAAATCAGTGGAAAACATGAATAGATATTGTGCTATGGTATAATTGTTTTAGGGTTACTGTATTTTACTCCTTGTAAGATGCTACATTGTGGAAGACACCCTTATTTTGGAAAGACAATTCTAGGAAAGAAATGTTGACTCAGCAACCAACACTTCAATGAAGCCTTGACTTTTTTAAACCTGAGTAAATACCATCAAATACATCATAGCCTTCACAGTATATTGATAATATTAGTTAAATTGAATGTTTATGCTGTTGAAAATACTCATAATTGGCATATAATGAGATTACAAACTTTGAGAGGCCATTTTGAGTAGACCTTAAGCTACCCTCTTGCCTTAACCCATTACTTTTGTCTTCGAAGATGCATGGGGTTTTTTCATGGTATTTTAAAAGTGCATCTTACAAGGCATAAAATATGGTAGTTTTGCACTTTTACTTCACATTCATGAAACAAAAACAGTTGTATCAGAATTTCTTGAGCTAAGCCTTCTAAGGCAAGGTCTCTACTAAAAGTACAAATTGAACAAATCAAACATTTAGCCTATTTGCAATTATTTCAAATGTTCTTGTACTGTGTTTTATGCAAAAATTTAAGAAAAATTGTGGATGTGATTTGAAACATTAAATGTTACATATGAAACTACTTGTTAAAGAAGAAAATTTTAAATTTAAAAATGAAGAGAAACTAGTTTCAAGCAACGTTTATCAAATGTTGTAAAGTATACAGAACAATGGATAAGTTGTATGAGGTAATAATTAATACACTGACAACAGTTGAGCCAATTAATCATTAATTTTGATCGCATTACAAGGTATTTTACTACATTGAAGTAGAAAATATTAGGATTAAATACTATCACTAATAAAACTATAATAATCTTGTACTTTTAATTTAAATTTTACATTTATCAGATAACATGTATAGGGGAGAAGAGTTTTTTTTTCGTGCACATAGCTTTCATGATTTTAAAATTTTGTTAGTTGTATATTAGTTAAAAAAAATTAAGTCTTGATAAAGTCATTAACAGAAAGTAATTTCATTGTAAATTATAATATTCAAAATATTTACTATGTACATGTACTTTTCTTCTCTGGACTAAAACTTTTTTAATGGTTAGGAAATTATTAACAATGATTGTTATGGTGTGTCATCAATAAACATAAATACAAAATTGTATATATGTTTACTTATGTATTCTTACATCAGTTAGTTTATTACAGACTAATACACTAAAGTAGGGAGAGCAAAGATAAGTGGTTAATTTGCTCATGGATCTGTGGTTCATGCCTTACTACTACCATAAACAAATTCCTGTTCCATATTGTGAGACTGAGTACATTATTAGAGTGACTATCAAATTCCATCACACTAAATATGCTCGCCCTTTCAGCTGTGGTGGCATTATAATGTGATGATCAATCCCACTATTTATTGGTAAATGAGTCGCTCAAGAGTTGGTTGTAGGTGGTGATGACTAATTGCTTTTCTCTAGTCTTACACTGTTAAATTAGGGATGAGTAGTGCAGATAGCTCTCATGTAGCTTTGCATGAAATTAAAAAACAAACAGTAAGTGTACAGTAAGTGGTTTTAATTACAAAGCAATTGTAAATTTCTAGCTGATGTAACCATTCAATATATGGTGAATACATTGGGGCCGTAACCTGTTTGCACATCTTTCAGCCTTAATTTTTCTTCATCTTTTTTACTTTGCTTCTTAAACAGTTTCATATGACCGTGCCAGTTATTTTCCCTCTGCTTCAGTTATCATAATTTTTCTGAGGTCAAATGATTTTGTTGTACCATTCATCTTTTGTTATTTTTCTTTTCCTAAGTATTGTTTTCTTTCTTGTATTGTTTATGAATTGTTTTAAGATTTTAATTCAGAATTTTACTTAAATTCATTTCACAGATAGTGTTAGAAGTACTTTGTGATGATATGAAACCTACTTTAAGTAAAAATTCTTTCTCAAGTGAGTTGCAAACTCTGTGTTAACCTGAAAATGATCTAAGAAGGTTGAAACATTGTTCTGTACTTTATTTTAATTAAAGTTTTAATACCTTACTACTAGCCATCTTGAGAATACAGTGTTAGAAGTGTTCAGTTTAAATGAAAAGCCAAGGAATTGAAAGAGTTGGCTGTAAAGTTGATCATTTATTTATGTATATTAATAAACAAGTTTTGACACTACTAAGATTTTAATGTACATCTTCCACATGAGAGTTCAGCATTGTGAAAACTGAGCCTTTTTGAAATCCAGTGTTAACAAATATAATTTAAAATATGGTATTCATGTTTTTTTTTTCCAAGTATTAAAGAGCCTGCTTTAAGCATAAATCATCAATAAAAATAAATTATAAAAAATTTTTGAATACAAGACTTCTACTTTGGATGCTCTAACTATTGGTTCCCTGCTGGTAGAGTGGTAAGTCTTTGGATTTACAATGCTAAAATTAGGGGTTTGTTTCCTCTCAGTGGACACAGCTGATATCCCAATGTGGCGTTGCTATAAGAAAATGCACATACTCTAACCATTAAGGCAAACTGAGCATTACAAGCAGACAATAGATTTTATGTATGTATTAATGGTTTTGTTTTTTCTGATGAAAAGAAGCATGTTAAGTTATCAGATCACTCTAAATTAGATATAAAAAATTACTGGACAGTTTTTTCTGTTACAAAACTTTTTGGCTACACTAAGAACAGAAATGGAGTTAATTTTCCTTAATTTTAATAAAGTAGCTTCATTAAAGATGTATTCCCATCTTTTTAAGCTTAAAAATGTTAGATAGTAACAAAAATGTCTAGTTGTATGCAAATCAATAAGTTTAACTTTTACCAATCATGTTTTATCTCATTTTTATCCTTTCTAAATTAGCCTTATTGTACTCCACTGTTAGTCTTTCCAATAATTGTGTTTTAACTGATTACAAATATTTTTATAAACCAATCCATATATACTAGTCTGTATTAAAATATAAGTGTCATCTTCATTTAGTTTTATGGAAGAGTAAGTAAATAATAATGTTGAAGTTTACCAAACTTCAAGAGATACATCACCAGTCCAGTTGATGTATGAAGTGGTCAACTACTCAATGATTTTACATGTTCTACATTTTGTGAAATATTTAAATTAAAGCTTAAACTTTACCAAAAATTATTAACAGCTTTCAATTTTACTTTTACAACTGATGTTTTAAACAATTAACTTTTAAGTAAGCTGTTACTGTATTATTCTGTTGTATTGTGATCTTTATTATTCATATATGGAAAATAGAAAGATATAAAATTAACGATTTCTTACTTCAGTTTGTATAATGAGGTTACCATTCCAAGAAAAAAAATCAAGTTTAACTTGTAATATACTTTGGACAATCTAAATGTCATGACAAAAAGTTTCTCATCCCACCTCCCTGCAGTTGATGACTTGGAGATGGAAAAATGTAAATACAATGTTTTACATTTATCTCTTTTCAGTTTAGCCATTCAAAAATGTAACATTAAAACTGTAAATAATTTCTTTACATTATTCTTCTGAAATTATGACTTGTAAAACTCTGGTTGAGAAATTACGTGGTAATTTAGATTTTAATGCAGGAGAAACACTAAAGATGAATAATTGTGTTGTTTAGGACTGGGTATAGGTAGCAGAAGTAAAGATAAAACAATAGCATCGCAAAATTAAGCAGAAAAAACCTTGTTGAAATGGTGCAAGGCCTTTACAATGGAATTACAAATAGGTATTTCAAATTTGAAAATAGTTAATTTATTCATGACTAGCAATGCAGCTTATGTAATTCTAACACCTGAGTAGGCCCGGCATGGCCAGACGGGATAAGGCATTCGACTCGTAGTCTAATGGTTGCGGGTTTGAATGTCCGTTGCACCAAATATGTCCTCTTTTTCAACCATGGAGCAATTTTGATGTGATGGGCAATTCCACTATTCGTTGGTAAAAATTTAACCAAAGAGTTGGCGGTGGGTGGTGATGACTAGGTGCCTTCCTTCTAGTCTTACATTGCTAAATTAAGGACGGCTAATGCAGATAGCCCTTGTGTAGTTTTGCACAAAATTCAAAAATCAAACAAATAAACCTTTGTTTCAATCCAATTTTTTTGAAAATTATTTTTCTTTTCAACTTCAAACTGTACCTGATCTCTTTCATTCCATCTACAACAAATAATAAAGCAGTGTGGCCATAATATTTTCCCTGATCTTTTGGCCAAAAGTCTAGATGTTATAAACTTGTACAATTAGGAAACACTTGGCAGTCTAACGTTTCTGCATACTTCTGTTTAATTACTATTATTTTATATTGTAAGATAGTTATAAAAAGTGGAATATATTGTGAAGAGAAATATTTACTGGATGTTAAAACTTCATGGCAGACAATGACAAGTTGAAATTTTACTTGGGAAATAATATTAACTTGCCATTAAATACAGTAAGGTATGTAACTGTTGTTACTTAACGTAGTGTCAGAATACGTTTTTGTTAAAATATACCAATACCCGAGTACCATAATTTTTTGTGTGTAGATTCCAAGATCTGGGGTGTGTCACAAGTTTCCCAAACTTTGTTTTTTAAATAATTTTAGAATTTTCCAATACTGTCGTTTTCAAATTTGTGGTTATCTCATCCAGTTGTACTTCCATCAGCATCCTCCTTTGTTGTGTGCATGGTTTATTATAGAAATAGAATACTTGCTCAAACTTTCTTTTATAGTTGAGTACTTGAAAGTGTTAGGGACATTATAACTTTAATTTTAGAATTTAAACTTAACATACATTGATATTTAGTAGTGTAGGAGATTCAAAATAGCTAATTCAATACTTTTATTCAGCAGGTGTTACATTTTTAATGATTGTAAGAATGCTCTAATTCACTGAAAAAAATTGTATTCACTATTAATTACATTATGTTAAATATTAATATTTTTATATGTATGTAAAACTAGTTTTCATTTAAGATAATTAAGGTACTTTTAGATAGAGCTTTTCACGAGGATTGCTTTACTTTAAATTATTAAGATACGCAGCCAATTGCACCAAAAATTTAATATTATTTTACTTTAGCCAAATGTACACAGTTCTTGTCCCATCCTTCATCTATGTTGACATCTGGACCATACAGACTTGTTGATTGAGATTTTTCTCCAAGGTAACTTCATTGTGAGTAACCCACAAATGGAGGATTGATTGATAATTTAGCATCTGGCGAGTCAGAGAACAGTTGGGGTAGCCTGTACATGACTAGCAAACTAATCATCAAATTAGTTTAAGAACAGTCGTAGTTGGGACCACTTGAAAAGGGAGAGCAATTGACAGCACTGTTGGTAGATGCGGTCTGCCAACTGGAACCAGCTTTCTAGCAGATACCTAATCAGTAAAGAAGTTCATGAGGCAGTGATGAATATCCTCAAGTTGGAAGGTTAACCATTGAAATAAATGTGATTTATGAAAGATAATGGTGTAGGACAGAGCTGATGGACAAGCTGTTGAGAGTACCTTATTGTTTTGTCAGCCTCAATCAAGATTTTTCCACTAGTAAGAATATTTGGATGTCTGAGAGTTGTTACAGTGCTGTGCTGATGATAAGGACATCTCAGTTAGGTGAAAATGAATGTCTGGGCATCTTCAGTCCCTCATCAGTGAGATGGAGCATATCACTCTGCCAACATTCAGAGCAAAGGAAAACTATAATTTTCTGAATCAGAAGTAAGTGCTTGGAATGACTGGATTCTGGAACATATATTCAATGCCTGGTTTTGGGTCAGTGTGGTCTTAGGCACCACTGAGCATCTGGATAAGGAAAAAGTTATGTGAGTTGTACTGAAGGTGGTTTTATTCTTTGGGAAACAAAGTAATCTATGAAGTTAAATTCAAAGTTTGGAGAAGTGAAGCTATAGAAAGCTTGACCACTTACATAGATATATGGAATTTGCATGGTAAAGCTTACCCTACAATGGCTTCAGAAAATTGCAAAGATATCTTCATAACCAAATTCGTGGAACAGTACCTAGTTAGACAATTTAGCATCACCTGAGTTTGAGAGACTTCATCCTAAGTAAGGTAGTATCTGCTACAACACAATATGAAGTGTAACTTTGAATCACTCACAAGAAAGAGAAGCCTGTAGCAGCGGCTACAGTTAATTCACATTAAACAGAACATCATATCTAGGCACATGCTTTTTTACTAGATTCTAACCAGCTGTAGGTTAACTAACCACAAACACATCCTGGTACAGTGATGCAGCCACACTGGTATCTAGTGAAGAGGCAGGGCTATCTCAGTTCTTCCATGATATGTATATCATAACACATCACTAATACCTCATCCAAGAAGGGAAGAGCAAAACAGTATTATGCCTGTGGAGAATTGGGTCACTTATGAAATAACTGCTCTTTGCTGAGCATTAAATGAGCTTTAACATGCAGTACAACAGGTTCACGAGAACCTGCAAGAAGCACTGAATATTGCAAATATAGCTTCAGAAAACAAGAAGCACCAAAATATGATCTGGCCATCGAATTGAACTGTAATGAGCAACTTTCATCAAAAATGTGCTATTTCGTGGCTGGGTGCATCTTGGTTACGTGTCTGTCAGAGTACAAGAACAAGAGATAGAGTTCCTGATTCATACAGGAGTAGCTAAAACTGGTAAATTTCTCTCTTAGGCCACGTGACAATTTATTGTATGTAATTAAGGAAAAAGCTACACAATGGATTATCTGTGCTCTGCCCACTACAGCTATCGAAACCTAGATTTTAGCGTTGTAAGTCCACAAGCATATTGCTGTGCCACTGGGAGGCGGCTAGTGACAAGCTTTATTCTGGTGAATGGAGATCACTTAGAAGTGAATAAAAATCATGCTTCAACTTTGTCTGGGATCGTTGCGTACAGGATGAAAATTTTAATTGATTTGTTTGAATTTTAAAAGGAAACTACAAAATGGATAATCCGTGACCTTCTCGTAATAAGAGCAAAACCTGTATTCTAGCGTTGTAAGTCTGGAGACAAATCGCTGCACCATTAGGGGCAGAATGAAGGTAGTAGTTGCTCACTTAAGTTTTTGCATCAGCACTCTTGCAATGAATATATTGTATAGCTTATTAGTTAGTTTTATCTGTGAAATAGATGTATTGGTGTTCTATGTAGAGTCATTCAGTGTCATCAATTCTACCTAAGAAACAGTGGTACGAATGTGTATAGGAGAGAAAATCATAGTTTCCCTGTGTATGCAAGTGGTATTTGATGATTTACAATGGCTCATGTCTAATGTATCAGTGCTTTATGATGTGATTTCTGATCACACTTATGTGGACTGTATTCGGTCTAGAAAGCAAGCAGTATTTCTGTCTGAAAGTAGATCTTGGGTACCAAAACATTCATTGTAACTTGTGGAGGATTGTCCAATTTAGATTTAGTGCAGTGGCAACAACTGAATGACTTGTTTGGCAGAAGGTGCAAAGATATTCATTAGACCTGATGGCTGACTGAATTGAACTTCCATCACATAACAATACATAGATACATCATAAAAACTGTTGCTGGCATTTCTTTGTGATCCATTCAAACGTAAAGTCAATGGTGTCAAATCATATTTCACTCCCTCCATTACTGACAGCGTGACTACTCTGAAGAAGCATATTTACCATGCAAATTGCAGTTAATACTTTCTGAATGAGTACATCCTTTTTATTATTTATTACTAGTGATCTTGTAAAAGAAAAAACAGTTTAAAAAGTGACTTGAAAGATTTGTGAGAAAAATAAGACTACATAAAAGCGTTACCGTTCTTCATTTGTAGTATAATGGTTATCATTTTGGAGTTTTGTATAATATAAAAGATATTCCTCTTCACCACCTATGACTTCAAGGCACATAAAATGAATTTTGTTCTTCTAAACTTTAATCTCCTTTACTAAATGTTTTTCTTGCTATTGTATTGTAGTTGTGAAGATTAATCAGTATTCAAAGGCTTGAAGCTGTTTTTGTTCATTTTGCAAAATGATATAATTTTTTAAATTTTAAATTATGCTTCCCAAATCTTAATGTAACTGTTATTATAATTGTTAAAGGGTGTTTCACTACATCTTTTATGTTTTGTATGTTTTATAATTTAAAAAATCATGTTCTTTTTATATTATTATTTTGTTGCATATTTCACTATGATTTTGTGAAAAGGGTGTTGGACTTGTATTGATATGATTTATTTCTGTGAGGCTTCATTAAATTTTTACACTTTTGCTCTTGGTGTAACAGTCACTATATATTTATTTTTATCTTGATGAATAGGTATTGCTTTGTATTTTGTGCGGTATAATCTTTCCATAAAGGTTTTCTTTTGATCGTGTTTTTGCTTTTTCTGTTGTATTTGTATTATCTTTAATTGTTAATTTGAGTATGGTGTCTCATTGTTAAATGATTATTAACTGTTGAATTGTAATTAATTATTAAAGGGTTATAACATATTTGTTGTATGTGTTTGCAGAGGCGAGAGACACTATTCTTTTGGCCGATTTTTGTGTATATAATTATTGGTTTTAAAGAAACACACTGGCTACTTTATCACGACCGTTACTAAATTACGGGCTGGGCTATCTTTTGCCAAATAACAACAGTCGTGTGGCTCAGAATTAACAAGACATTGGAAAAAGTGCAGAGATATTTTTCATTCAGTCATTAGTAATTCAAGAAATTTATGGAGTAAGATTGGCAGAGAAGCGTGATAGTAAATTTGCCTTTTAAATTCATCCAGCAGATGCTCAATTGGATTAAGATCCGTGTTTTTGGTGGCCACGGAAGATGTTAAATATTCGTCTTATCCCTCAACTCATGCACGCGCACACAATTTGAATGTTGCGGATGGGAGTATTGTTGTTTTGGCAGTAGCCACGCCATCAGGATACATATAAAATATTGTTAGAAGTACTTGATCATAAGTGATTCTGAAGCAAGCTATAGAATTTATTCTGCCTTCTAAAGAGACCAAGGAGTCATAACTTAACAACAAGGGGAATAGATAACTGGGACCACACAAGAAAGATCTTGTTATTCGTTAGCCTTCCTGAACCTGTCTCCTCTCTGTGTGAAAATAAAAAAGTAAAGTGTAACTTATCAAGTATCATCGCTTTTATTAGCCCTCACTATTTCAATATTTACACTCCTTACACTAATCAAGGAATTGTTTTCTTGTCAATAATCAGTATGAGTGATTTATGGCTTTCTACTGCCACAGTCCGATCATTGTAACCTTAATGTATAGCTGGAGGTTGTCTTTGTCAGTTGGTGTGTTGTTTAATGACAGTTGAACTTTTCCATTCTGTTTAACCATCGTTTTCCTCTATTTTTCCCGATATGTTTGTGGTCGCAGCTTGTTTTACATCAGAAATTCTATTCACTAATTGCCATCACTGATAAATTCAAATGACTGATATCTGGAACAGTCTACCCATGAAACTGTTTTAGTCACTGTGTGAGTAGATTTGTATCCATTATCATATCCCTGTTGAATACTGCAATATATTTACTTTTCTAAATACATATTGGAATAACTGCAAATCTGCTTGTCTAAATCATTTATAATACTACAGATATCACCTGACACAATCTAATTTGCATCTTTTGTTCAGTTTAGGCCCAAGTATGTAAAGTTACACTAGTCCTTATAAAGTTTGTCAGCCAGTCTACGATCATACACCTATAAATCAGATAACCATTTATAATGATGAAAATACTGATTCAGAATCTTCCCTGTGCTACTCATGAGTTATCAAACAAAAATAAATAAAGCTACAGGCAACACGCCAGTGCCACACTGGCGTTTGAGAGAGAACTTAAAATGCCATTGGCTCTTTTGCACTTGCATTCTGTGGTTAATTAACCAATAGTTTTATACAGAATATGAAGAAAAACTAAGGAACACTACTGATTCTATACCTGTGAAAGACCTAAACGGAGCTAATAATAATATGAAATATTAGTATGATGTACATTGTGAAAAATCGAATTTTATCATGGTGACATGTTATGGTTGTATGGTCCCTGCTAAAGGAGAACATGAACTCTGGAGTTAACGTGGGTGTTGAAGAACCACACATTTTAGTGAGGAGAAACAATGATTTATTTTACAGATTCATGGTTAGCCTCGGGAGACTTTGTCATTAATAACTCAGCCTACTAAACAGCAAACTGTTCCTGTTGAAATCACTTCCAAAGTACCAACAACGATAGATCCATCTGTGGATAATTTCGACTTAACCAGAGAATACTCTTCCAGTGACAAGAACTCATCCAATCTCTACGTGGGCGGGCTAATATCGATTGATATACAGCAAAACAAATATTAATTTAATACAACTAATCAAAAACTCTGAAGCTGGTGTGTGGCAGGTGTACCTATCCAGCTTAGTAAGTGGATTCTAAACTTTTGTCTTAATGAAAACAAACAAACAACAGTTCATATAGTTTACAATTTCAAAGATTCTTTGAAAAAAATAGGAAAACTTAAGTATGACATATCGTGACTGGTAAGGAATGCCGCAAAGGAAGTTAAACAGAAACTATTTATAATGTTTTTTTCCTGCGTCTTCTTTGTTCCTAGTGGGTCAGCGGCTACTTAATAGACTTACAACAGTAGCACTCGAGTTTTAATATTCGTGGTGGGCAGAGCACACATAGCCTGTTGTTTAGCTTTGTATTTAACAATAACCAAAACATTTTTCTTTATATATTTGGTTTATTTTTTTAACATTTCTTTTTCAAGTGCCCAAAATTTTTAATTGAAATAAAATTGACAAGCAGCTGGCGCTCCCCTTCTTGAGAACTCTATAATTTGAGAACCGTTTCACTAGGCCATTCCTGTTGGAAGTTGTTAGCATCTTTCAATACAACATTCTATTAAGTATATACTGTGTATAAAAAAGTCACTGTTAGTTATGACATACCACTAGAGCAGTACAATTTTTCGTGACTAAGAAAAAAGTTTGCTACGCGTAATTTCTCTCAAGATCCGCTTAACTGTCGAGAGATAGCTGCAACGTTGTTCGGTAAAGACGAGTTTCCAAATGTAATTATATGCTCCTCCAGAAACTCTCAATTATTCTGTAATATATTTTAATCTTCGTGGCTCCTTATTCCATGATTAGCAGTTTTCTTAGCTAAGGGTAGGTGCTGACCTTTTTAATCAACCCTCACTTTTAACCTACGCAAATACTCCATGACGCTATCTTTCCTAAATTACTATTATTAAAATGCCGCAATCTTTCACACTGGTGAGAAATGACAGAAAAGACGTTCACCTTGAAAACATTTAGTAATAATATTAAGTTAACCGCAGATTACATTAAATATAGTGTATTCACTATATTAGTTTATTGATGAAAAAGATTCTAATAAGGATAGGACTGTAATTACAGTAGATGCTGATTAAGAACTTTGAGAAGAAAATATTTTTTCCTTCTCTAAAAC
This sequence comes from Carcinoscorpius rotundicauda, assembly GCA_011833715.1. Classification (NCBI taxonomy): domain Eukaryota; kingdom Metazoa; phylum Arthropoda; class Merostomata; order Xiphosura; family Limulidae; genus Carcinoscorpius; species Carcinoscorpius rotundicauda. The sequence goes on along the minus strand of CM022399.1, from coordinate 48,605,981 downwards.
TGTGTGCTGAGTGTTGTACACAACTGTGTCCTTTTGTTTGTTGTCAAGACACGGTTTAGAAGTGTCATATTACCTGACATTATTTACATAAAATAAGTCACGCATGGCTATTTAGTATTTCTTCTAATTGAGACACGCATGACTAGAAAGTGATTCTAGAGTGCACAAGTTGAGATTCAACAGTTCAGGGAAAGTTATTGTTCATTAGCTTCAACCCATGGAGATGTCGTCGTAGTGTGTGTGAATACTGAAGTACTGGTTGTTAAAGCATTGCATCACGCTGAAAGAAAACAAATTGAGAGGTAAGTGCTATTGAAAAAAAGAAATATCCACTCACACCTTTCTTTGTTACCGTCGCTATGACCCGTATAAAAACATGACTTTAATTTTCACAATTGATTAATGGTTTCGGAATTTACCGTGTTTCCAGTGTATCGGTGGTTACTTGGTTCTGTTGTCCCATACGTATATATTATACGTAATTCATATTTATATAATATAAGTAAGCCAAGGGTTTGCCCTATGGTATAATTCTGGATTTCGGAGCCGGACGGCCAATTTCGAATCATTTGCAATAGTACAAAATACAACTAATATTTTAATCTGTGGCTGCTTTATAGAAGTGACCATAAAAACCTGCAGTTCACAACGAAGAAATGAATAAACAAGACAAATATCAGTAAAATGAAATGAAAACATCAACTTTAATAAACAAACTGATAAATGAATGAAAAAATTCATTATAAACCTGCATCTTTGTACAGTGAAGTTTATCATCCGTTGCAAGAACGATGTTTCAGGTCTCTTGTTGTTCGAGGAGTTACGTTATCACTTCCAATGATATATGATAGCTATTATAGTTACATCCTCCACTTCTAAATTTGCTTGGTATGATGGCTATTGTCACACCCTATTAACCGATAGGAAAATTTTCATTGAAGCAATTTTCTGTGAAGAATAGCAAAGTCAACTTTAGCTTAAACATCTTTATAAACTTTCTTTAGATTTTCCATCGTACGTGAGCGTTGGCTTCCAAGACCACTCATAAGCAAGTAAAAGACACAAAGTCCTTTGAAGTTGCATGGGAATACTTAAAGAGGAATGTAACGAATTAAATTTTGTGGACATATTTCTCTTTAAAAAAGCTCTCGGCGTTCCGAGATCTGAATTTAGGTTTACCAGCCTTCGTTGATTTTAATTTGTGGTTTACAATAATATTATTCAACAGTTACTATGAGACAAGCCCAGCTTTACTCAATGATCTTTTAAAGTCAAATGATCCTCAACATTACAGATAAGGAATTTATTTTGGATATTTAGAATGTTGTTTCTGTTTCCTTGATGTCCTTAAATGTCCAGTTTTCACGGAGGATACTAAAGTCTTTCTTCTTCAGAACATTGTGTTTGCCGTTACATTATTTAACAATTTACTTATGGGACAATATATACACTGCTGGACAAAATTTTAAGGCCAATAAACATAAATAAAAAATATGCATTTTGCGTTGTTAGACTTAACCACTTATTTCAGTGGAGCTTCGAAAGATGACAATGAGAAAAGGGAAAATTTTTTTTTAGCATTTAATAGGGAAAATGTAAACACTATAAAATTAGCTTAAATACTAGCTCGTCAAAAGTTTAAGACCATACCAAAAACATGGTCCTAAATAGGGTAGGAAATGCCCAACAAGAGGTCTCAATAGTGAGTTGCACGGCCATCATTGCGAATAACTTCAAACATTCACTTTGGCATGGTCAATATAAGCGTTTGCACAAGGCTGGCTGGAATGTTATTCCAAGTGGTGAAGATGGCTTCACGAAGATCATGCACTGTTTGGAATTGACGTTCATTTCTAAAGACTTCCCCTGCCATCCACCCCAAACATTTTCAATGAGGTTCATTTCGTACGAACACGCTGGATGGTCCAAAAGAATCAAGTTATTCATCATGAAAAAGTCCTTTATTATGCTCGCATTGTGGATTGCAGCGTTATCCTGCTGAAAGATCCAGTCATTTTCACACAAGCGAGGGCCTTTAGTCAATAAGGATACTCTCTCCAACATTCTTATGTAACCAGCTGCTGTTTGACGCCCCTCTATAACCTGAAGCTACATTGTTCCATGCAAGAATACAGTACTCCAGATCAAGATGGAACCTCCTCCACTGTGTTGTGTAGCAAATGTCCCTGGTGGGATATCCTTATTGTGCCAGTAACTTTGAAAGCCTTCTGGATCATCCAGGTTAAATATTCTCTCATCAGAGAACAAAACTTTCGTGCACTTTTTTATGTCCCATGTTTGTTGCTTCTCAGTAAAGTTTAACCAAGCTGTTTCGTGGTGTGAAAGGATGCGTGGCCTTTGAAATTGTTTACGGTTTTTAGTTTTTCTCTCGTAGATGCCGTCTTATTGTTCTTGAGCTGCATTCTGCGTCTGTTAGGGCCTTAATCTGGTTCGACGATCGGCTGGTGTCTTGCCGATTTTCTTGAGGCGACCACTTGAAATTCTCGTTCGGTATCCCTCAAGGTCTTTTAAGAAATTTGCAATAGGAGTTTTACTACGCCCAATCTCACCAGCGATGACACGTTGAGAGAGACCTAGCTTTCGCAGCTCGACAATTCTGCCGCGTTCAAAGTATGTCAACCTTTTAGCCTTTACGAAATGTAACACAGGGGATGTCAGTGGGAGATGTTGACAACGCTAATGCTTGAACACAAATGACTAAATTTCGTTACTCGTTTACCGATTAACGCTTCATTTCAGTATGGTCTTAAACTTTTGACCAGCTACTATTGAGGCTAATTTCATAGTGTTCACATTTTTCCTATTAAATGCAATTTTTTTTTTACTTTTCTTATTTTCATCTTTAGAAGCTTTACTCAAATAAGTGGTTGAGTCTAACAACGCAAAATGCATATTTTTTCTTAATGTTCATTGGCCAGCAGTGTTTATATATATATATTCAAAAAGATTTTTATAATTTTGTAGTTTTTATTGAACTCATAGCGGCGATAGCACTATCAAATAATCTATCGGAATTTCGGTCCGGCATGGCCAAGCGCGTTAAGGCGTGCGACTCGTAATCTGAGGGTCGCGGGTTCGCATCCGCGTCGCACAAAACATGCTAGCCCTCCCAGCCGTGGGGGCGTTATAATGTGACAGTCAGTCCCACTATTCGTTGGTAAAAGAGTAGCCCAAGAGTTGGCGGTGGGTGGTGAGTTCTAGGTGCCTTCTCTCTAGTCTTACACTGCTAAATTAGGGACGGCTAGCACAGATAGCCCTCGAGTAGCTTTGTGCGAAATTCCAAAACAATTGTTGTATGATACTTTATCCGTTCACCAAAATGTTTGTTAGTTCATTACTTTGATGGATGCACAGTTCATAACAACGAGTCGTACAAGAAACAAACAAAAAACATTTAACGTCTTTATTTTTTTTATTTCGCTAAGTGAAATATAGACCGTTGGTGTTATCTTTAATCCTAAAATTATTGATGTAGCCATATGGACCTCATTGGCTTTGTAAGTACATTTTTATAAATTATTTATTCACCAAATTGTTTGTGGGTTTTCAGTACTTTGATGCTAACAGTATCCGTAATAACACATAAGTTATACAAAAGTGTAAACAGCTTAACATCAGTATCGTAGCTGTTGTTGTTTTTGTTGTTTTGAATTAAGCACAAAGCTACACAATGGGCTATCTGTGCTCTGCCCACCACGGGTATCGAAACCCGGATTTTAGCGTGTAAGGCCGCAGACATACCGCTGAGCCACTGGGGTGGCAGTATCGTAGCTAATCTGGTTGACTAATGCTCGTATTTCATTTTGTTTGTTTGGCAAGTTCTTTACCCTCTAGTTTCTAATCGAAAAAATACAAAATTACTCGATAGGATGTAATATATGTAACTCACGGGTAGTAAAAATAATAGAAACATGTCCATAATTTTAAATGAGCAGCAGTATTATTAAAAAGTAATTTCAAAGTAAGATTTGAAATGACATATTTTTGAAAATTTTCATAATATTACCTTGATGGACTTAATGTGCCTTTTTCCATATTGGCTTGACACGAGTTATTGCATAACGCATAGCTGAAAAATAAATATGCAGTTGGAAGATAATTTGTTCTTATAGCCACTGTGTCCAATGTTATGGAAAGTCATCAACCATTTGTTGATGAATTAATACAATAAAGAACCTGTCAGATTACAATTGTGAAAGATTTAACTTGATAGCATATTTTGATGAGTAAGTGAAGAAATCAGGTCGATGTTGTGTTTGTGTAGGAAACAGTTCGCACTCAGACTACGAGTCGAACGCCTTAACTCACCTGGCCATACCGGGGACGATGAAGTTATATTCAGTTGACGCTAGAAATATGAACATTAATATAGCGCTGATAGCTTGTAATAAAGTTTTGGAATTGCTGATCGTTATCTATTAAACAATAGGGTACAAAAATACATTTTATTACTATTGTTTTGTAGAGTTAATGCATATACACATAATAGGTAGCGACTAGAGATTTTTTAACTTCAAAAGTTAAAAAAAAACACAAGCCGTAAAATTCCAAATATTTGGACCAGTAAATCCAGCTATTAAAATTTCAAAGTTTTTCTCATTTGCAATTGAAGTACTTTTTAATCTGCTGACTGTAAAATTACTGATAACATAAAAGTAATAAAAAAACAGCTGAAAATAGAACGTGCAAAACATTAAAGATAATAAGATTTCATATTCTAAACTGAAATAAAAAAAATACCCTTTTAAATCTTTGCATATTTTCATAAGTTTTTATTCATAAAAAGAATAAATTTTCATTGGCATGTTTATATAATCCATTTGGCCATTCATCTTTTCATCTACAATCTACATCAACAATCAAAGAAGAATCAGGACGACATGGTTTATAGTTACTAAGTGATTGTTACTTTGAATATTCTGTAACAATTGTCCTTTATACTTGTTCAACGAAGTGAATGTTTAAAACAGAAATCACAACTGAGGTCTAACTATTTCTTTTCCGTGTACCAGCAGGGGACAGGTGTATCAGGTCTGTCAAGTAGAGTTTTTACTTATCACACCCTTGTTGCGAGTTTTATTTGAAGCTTATAAGATTGTAATATCAAGATGTCTTTTCTTCTGCTAAGGCTCACTTTAAACTCCGATTTTCTCTCAACAAAATTTAAAATGTACATGTTATTCCAGCTTCCATTTTATTTATGTGTCTGAATGTGTGGGGGCATGTGAAATGTGAATGTAAAAAAATACGGTATACGTTTGTACCATAAAATATCACATAAATGGACTTTTTCAGTTTTATACTTTCATAGTGTATTTGATAGAAAAGGAATAATTAAATTATTTAAGATAGGCGCACACAGTTGTAATTAGCAAAGTCGAATGTGAAACAGAACAGGGAACATGGAATGATGGATTAAAATTTTCTGTAAACTATTGTTGAATCACAGAAATATAGCAGACTGAATTATCCACAGAAATAATAGTTTATATGGACTTCTATTTCATGTTTAGCGAGGAAAATTCTCGGGAATTCCAAAACTGTGTTTTCCTATATCAAAGCCACATTTGGCTATCTGCTGTGTCCATTGATGGGAATCGAACCTCTAATTTCAGCATTGTAAATCTGAAGACTCCGAAAGACTCCATAATTACGTAAGGAAAATTTACGCGGTGGCTCAGCGGTGATTCTGAAGGTTTATAAGGCTAAAAATCGGATTTTAATACAAAAACAAACAAATTTAAAAAATGGCAACATTTGTTAAGGAAAAGATGCAAATGTTTAATTTACTCCTTTAGTATTATTTCTTATAGGATAAAAACTAATCAGACATAATTTATGCTTTTTTACTTAGATCACTTATAATATTTTCCTGAAGCATTTTTGTTGCTTTTAGAACCGAAACTCGAGCGTTGACATTTCAACACACGTGTTTCATAATTTAATACTTTATATATTTTATTTTAGTGTATATTCATAGATCATTTGTAATCTCACCCTTAGAATTAATTCTCAGTATAACAAGCACAATTTCTTTGTATTATCTTATTACGTAGTAATTTCTTTTTATCCGTGTTACGTGAAAATAAAAAATATATATCTATTTGCTACATTTTTTTTCTGCTTTGTTTGTTTGAAGTTAAGCACAAAGCTACACAATGAGCTTTCTGGGTTCTGCCCAACAAACGTATCGAAACGCGGTTTCTATCGGTATGAGTCCGCAGACATACCACTATGCCACTGGATGCTTTTTTGTGATTCTGTATCACACTGTTTTTTTAATGAGTCAAGAGTTGTCTGAAACATTTTAAAACTTTACCATGGTTAAGCTAACATTCAATATCCATTTTACCAACTCGTTATCTATATTTTAATATATTGTCATAGCTACATTACATTAGATGACGCCATAGTAAATGATGTAAAATTGTTTGGAAGTTGTGCAGAAAGCTACTACACAATGGGCTATCTGGGCTTTGCCTACCACGAGAATTGAAACTTGGTTTTTAAAGATGTAAGTCTGCGGATACACCGCTGCGTTATTGGTGGGCATAAAATATTGTGTCCATAGAATCCAGCTTATTAATAACTTCTGTTTAAAATAGGCTAATATGCTAACTACGTATACGACAATTTAAAAGTAACTAACAAAATGAAGCCAAACTTATACATTGAACTATACAAAATATTCTTCAAAAATGTTAAAATAAAATAAAATAATAATGCACAAAATTATTTAAAACATAACAAAAATTACAATGAAAGTAACTCTAAAGATTGGTTGGCCCAACGTGTTAAGGCGTTCGACTCGTAATCTGAGGGTTGTGGATTCGAATTCCAGTCGCACCAAACATTCTCGCCTTTTCAGATGTGGTGGGGGCGTTGTAACGTTACGGTCAATCTTACTATTATTTGGTAAAAGAGTAACCCAACAGTTGGTGGTGGGTGGTGATGACTAGCTGTCTTCCCTTCTAGTCTCACACTGCTAAATTAGGGACGGCTATCACAGATAGCCCTCGTGTAGCTTTGCGCAAAATTCAAAACAAACAATTTAAAGATTGGAGTATTTAAAAACATAGAAGCACAATTTGTTTGCTCTGAGAACTTGGTTGCTTCAGATAAGTTAATTTATAAAAACCTTTTCATAGTGTAGCCTTCTCTGTTATACCAATGAGCGAAGAATTTTGTCACATATATTGGATAGTCCAAAATTACATTTCTTATTTTAAAGTTTAATAATTAGTTAATAAAGGAAATACAACCATACAGTTTGAAACACCTTGTAATCCAACTCAAGCAGTTTTTATTCACATGCCAGTAGACTTCTATATACACACCATTAGCGGCTCTCAGCACGTCTAACCGATATTCGATTTCAATCTACTTTGATGCAACATACCCATTATCCTGGTCTTTAATAATATACGATATTCTTAATATATCCTCATACTAATTTCCTGTGCTGATGTCTATAATTAGTTTGAGCCAAAGTCCTTTATTTGTCTCTTCTCTGCAAACCAAGCGACATTTTAAGTTTGTCTTGCACAGTTGCTATTTTAAGGGATAACGCTACTCACTAGAGTGAAAAAACAACCTTAAAACTTGAGAAATAGACACTATTTGAGTTTGGCTAAAAGTTGTTGAAAACTGTGTAGTTTTTTCCTTAGTTATTTAATTATTAACTTTTAAAATAAGAAAGATAATTTTGGGCCACCCTATAGCACATGAACATTTTTTGCAAGTACTAGTTTTAAAATTTTGTTCTTGACAGAAAAGTTCTTCGATAAGACAGCGATAAGTCTTTGGATTTAGAGTTTCAAGTCATGGGTTCGATTACTCTCGGTGGACACAGCAGATAGCGTGATATTGGTATATTATGAGAATAAACAGATATACACAAGGTGGAATGAGGATATCAAATATTTTCTAATTTCAGTACGCGCCTACAGATGGCGGGTAGTAATACGTGACCTTACATGTACGCCAGAATCGGCCTGACTTTAGACAGTGAAAGGAACGTGTGTACGTATTAAACGTGAAAGGAACATGACTGGATTATTGACTCTATTTAGCCTTTTCCTGACAGCAACTCTGGTGGCTCAAGTAAGTAACAAGCTTATGTATTTTAAATTATCATTTGTAGAAACATTTGATTGTCTTAAAAGTGCTGAATAAAATAGATTTCACTTCGCATTGCCTCAAATATGCAAAAGTATACCTGTGTCGACTAGTATTATTTCAAGGTTTGTAATTACAATGGCCGAAAAGTTACCCTCGGAAACTAAACGAAGTGTACAACGTATATGGTTATCCTGTAATCTATTGGCATTAACCTGAAAGAAGAATTAATCAGTTTAACGAAGAATTTAGTGGTTTTGATATAAAATCAAAATCCTGTGCTTCAAGACCTTATTTACTCTTTAACCCATATTTATTTTTATTTATTTATAATGACAGTTTTTTAATGATTATTTAAACTGTTAGTATTCTACTGGTACTTTTGGTTTCAAGTAGCATTGTTGAAATGGATCTCTTTTTATTAGACAAGTTATTCTTGATTATCCAGAATAAAATAATAAATACAGTTTGCTTAATGATACTCAAAATGTTTTATTTTATTACATTTTGCAGTAAGTAAAATTAGTTTTTAGAACAGGTACGATGTTTTGATTACTGGTGCGATCATTACCAAGTACGTGTTTTTACGGTAAAGAACATTTAATAAACTTAAATCAACATTGGAAATCCAGTAATGTATTTCAATTCTAGAATTGACTGTAATTAGTTCTTTATGTAAATATCAATGCGTATGAATTTTGTAATTTTTTTATGTATGGCTAAAAAAAATCCTGTATAAAGATGAAAAAAAATTAAAAATTATGGAACGTTTTATGCAAAATGCGTAATCTTAGGAACGTGTGGGTAATTAACGATAAAAGATAAAGATATGCTTATCCAAATATAACGTGTACAAGTTTAACATAAATGACAATAGCCTTAATTTCAGAAATACCTCATAGTAGTTACTTACATAATAAATACTTATTGTATCTATCCAATTGTATTTACATGTTTACGTTATAAAGTGATAGTAAAAGGTAGCCCAAGAGATGCAGTTGGTACTTCCGGCCGGTTGCCTTGTGGTTGGCAGTTCGAAATTACGTACGGCAAGAGATAGGCTTAGAAGTTCTGTCATAAAGAAAAAATACTCTTATATTTTTTCCTTCATTAAAAATACAAGCGGAAAATTTATTGTAATGAACTTTTTGGCTTTCAATTAACGACCTCACCTAGTCTTGCTTGACACTCGTTTTATATTGCTCAAATGGGTTCTTATACTTTCAAAGATTGTTAGAAACTCCCTCTAGCCGAAAATAATACAGACGTCTAAATTAAAAAAAAAAAAAGCCACAATAGTGTAATATTACAATCGTTTAAAAATAGTTTAGTTGTTAGTGGTGTTTTCAGTATTTTATGAAGCATACATTTCTTAATCCATCTAACTCGTGTCTTGTTTGTCCCGCGGTGGCTCAGCGGTAAGTTTGGGGACTTATAACCTTAAAAATAGGAGTTTGACACCTACGTTAGGTAGAGCAAAAATAATCCATATGTAGTTTTGTGCTTTATAAAAACAGACAATATGGGCACTTTTTGTTAATACTGTTATGTGTAGATTTGATATTAATTTGTTATCTACCTCGATCCGGTGCCGTAGATTATATAACACCTTAATAATATTAAGTTATCGTAGAAATTTGAGATAATGAAGGAGACAACTAACACTAGTAGTTTTGTGACGTAATTTAAAGAACATTATAATACTGAAATTAAGTTTGCAAACTGCGATAAAATAACATTAAAAATAATCAGTGCTTTAGTCTGTTGTGTATTTATTTGATTACTGAACGTTTTTCGTGGTAAACGTTTCAAAAGTGCTTCAAAGCCAGTGGTAATCTCACAAATAGATCTTAATTATGTCTGAAAAATAATATCTAATGGAAGCATTTCTCTATTGCATTTATCAGTAAAATGGCCGTTAAAGTACAGAAGTATATTATGGAAATAAATTATTTTGGTTCATTGTCTTGTAATTTTATAATACTGCTCACTTACGGGTGTATCGAAATCATGTAGGAAAAAGTAAAGGATAATAAAGCCTGAGATTAAAGAAAATTGCTCGAGGAATGTGAGCCTTTCAATTATGCATAAATTATCATAAGTACATAAATTACAGCATCATTTCAAAGTAAATAAACTCACTCAATTTACATGCTAATGAAAATAAGTTTCTTTCACAAACGACCTGCAGTAACGAGGATGCACCAATATTTTCATGTGTTTGGTTTGTTTTGAATTTCGCGCAAAGCCACGTAAGAGCTATCTGCGCTAGCTCTCTCTAATTTTGCAGTACAAGACTAGAGAGAAGGCAGCTAGTCATCATCATCCACAGCCAACTCTTGGGCTACTCTTTCACCAACGAATAGGGGATTGACCACATATTATAATGGCCTCACAGTTGAAATGGCGAGCATGTTTAGTATGACAGAGATTCGAACTCTCGACTCTCATTTTCATGTATGAGTACAGTTAATTTCTAACAGTAAAGGTGTGGTATATATAATATATTTCAGGCGTTTAGGCTAATTGAGACCCGCTCCACAAGTTGTTAATTTACTAGATTCAAATGCTAGTTACGACACACTCCTCTTTAAAGTCTTGTGTCACGCGATTTCCTCAATTTTACTGCTTTTTTTTCTGATATGCGTTTTATCTTTTAAGCTGTTATTACGTTACTCGGTTGTTAGTCTAACTAGATTTCGTTTAAGAATATTGGAAAGTCGTCCTTTTACACAAATGAACGTATAATATTTCTATCAGCGTTCTCTTTCCCATATCCTAGAGAAGAGTAGATTTTGGCAATTAAACAAAATGAGGTATATTTTGTGATTGTATAAAGAAACATACACAGCTTTAAAATATTTAAGCCATAAACCAAAACACATTAACGTTATTTTTTAATTAAAAAATTTAAAATACGATGCACATTTTTTGGAGATGACTGAAGAAGTAGGATCCAGATTGCGGTGGGAATACTTTCTCAGTCTTAACTTTTAATTCGCTAGTCTCACATAAGAAAATTCGAAATTAGGAGAGCGAGATATGGGTGGTGAAGCCCAAATGTCCCACGTCTATATAAGGGGGATATAATACCACGTTGAAGCTTGTACCCTAGGATCCCTTTTTTCTTGAATGTCCAACGTATTTTTAAAAAAATTCATGTTAATGTGTTTTGGTGTATGGCTTCTTGAATATTTTTGATTATAGTATAATTACTCAGAGGTTGGGATTTACTGTTTTTAACGCAGCTCTACCTCATGACTTTGTTGATTCATTTAATTGAATTTGAATATTTCGCTATGTATCAGAACTTTATGCACATAGTTTTAAAATTATAACACCAGGCTAAGCACCTATCTGCTAGTTAGCTAGCAGATCTAAAATGGCACCCCCATCTAAATTTTTCCCCCTGTTTATTGGCCCAAATTGATCCTATATTTTGGTCTGATGAATGCGAAGAGTAGATGCTTATGATTACCAGTTTATATGATTATTTAAACTTTCCAAACTGTGAGTCATAAAATACATGAGAATAACAACGATATTCTGTTTTTTTGATACTCTCAATTTTATATTTTTGTAGGGTGAAATAAGCTGTCTGGTTAGTTCTATAATTCATGTATTTTTTTGTTGTAAAATTGAACTTTTTGAAGAACTTGACAGCCTCGTATATTTTCAAAGTGAGAGATTACAAGTATCGCTGTATTAACAAATTTCCTCTATTGGAAATGCAATTAATTTGGGTTGTGGTTCATTCCTTTGAACAAATTTAGACAGGAAAACAGGACTGCTCGTATGAGTTGTTTCTTAAATTATGCTATATTAACGGTTTGTTGATTATGTTAAGTATCTCTGTTGTAATTACATAAATATCACCAGAGCATTTTCACTAGCACAGCTATTAATAGGTACAAATACTATATACGAATTTTTGTGATTTCTACATCAGACATTATGTTATTTAATGTTTTTAGAATTTCTACTACACGTTAAGAAAAATAACGAATAAAAGAGGAATAATGTATTCTACAAACATATAAAGCGAAAAGAATACATTTGCGATATTTTAAAATACTATAAACTTGTAACCCCGTATACATTCATATTGCTTTTATATTTCGTGGGCCCGTTCTTAGGAGTGTAAACGCAATTACAACATATTCTGGATATAAGGGGGCGTGAGTCAACTCAGATCCACAACTGGTTGATTCCACCACTATCTGCATTAAATAAATTGTAATAATACTTTATCAAGATCTTCGTTAGTAGATGGGAGATGTAGAAGCAGAATTTTCAACACTCTTAACTTGTATTAGCAAGCATAGTTTTTGTCCTCAAATGGCTCAGCGGCAAGTCAGTCGACTTATAATGATAAAAAAATGGATTTTAATATTCGCGATGGACCCAATACAACGCAGTTTTTACAAGTATGGCCGTTTACTTGTCATTTGTAGGAGAATTTTGTTTTCTCATCTTTCAGTCAATTTCTGATTTATCTTGTGTCGAAGCCCGGCAGGGCCAGGCGGTTAAAGCACTCGACTCGTAATCTCAGAGTCGCGGACTCGAATCTCCGTCACATCAAACATGTGGGCTCTTTTAGCTGTGGGGGCGTTATAATGTTTCGGTCAATCCTACCATTTGTTGATAAAAGAGTAGTCCGAGCGTTGGCGGTGAGTGGTGATGACTAGCTATCTTTCCTCTAGTATTACACTATTAAATTAGGGACGAATAGGGCAGGTAGCCCTCGTGTAGCTTTACGCGAAATTCGAAAACAAACAATTATCTTGTGTTGGACTAGTAAGGAAAATCCTGATTCACAGAGATATTAAAATATAATGCTTTACAGATAATTATCATAATTTTACTTATTTTATTTTTATTAGGAAAAATATAAAATGCTCTAATGTTTTTAAATACAAATTTAAGAGAAGGTATATTTTTCTGGGTATTTACGACCTCAATTTAAAGCGTTCTCAACCACAGTGAGGTCACGACCTACATCTTAGGAAACTCTGGCTCAGTCAGATACTCGACAAACGAACGTTAGTCAGTGATGTCGAGAAAACCTACTTGTAGAGAAATATATATGCAAAAACGCCTCGTTTGGGTTGAGAAAATGTTTTACGTAGAAGAGCGAACAACGTTTCGACTTTCTTCGGTCATCGTCATGTATCTGACGATGTAAAATACGTAAAATATTTTCTCAACCCAAACAAGCCGTTGTTGCATATATAAACAAGTGTTAGGGTGAAACCGAAAGGTTTTGCGCATGCGCTAAGGATCATATCAACAGGAGTTGATCTGAGGTAGATCAGTCCATATTTTTATTTAAAATATTTGAAGTGTTACATATTTTTAAAACACGTAAACCACTTTGATTGTGGACCAGTTTTAGCAAAAGTATATTCAAATTATTAAACTGAATTAAGTTGCTTATATCAAGTGAAGCATTTAATTGTTAGAAACGAGTACTATAGTTTAACTGGTTATACTTCTAGTTCTAAAACATTTTGAAACGAAGTTCATCTAGGCTATTAGACAAAGGGTACAAGGAATGTATGCGGCTTGATATACGGTAGTGCTGCGCACCTACTGGTGGTTAGAATAATAGTTTGCTTGTTTTTTGAGTTATTTGATGTATTCGGCGCATGGAATGGAATCTCGGGTTTTAGCGTTTACATCTTTACATTTAATGCTGGCTCGCAGAAGAACTAGAAGAAATATATTCCTTGTTAACAATGTAGCAATGACTGTGGTTAAAACATTGTTTACTTAATAAAAACAACTTGTACGGTACTGTCTTCTATTTATTTGATGTTTTAACATAACAATAGAATGGATGACTTCCATCATATACAGAGGTTATGAATTTGTTTTATGGCTTTTAGCACCTGGAGTTTAAAAAAATATTTCATCATCAATGTTTGACAATCGTGAATAGTTATTTAGATGTAACAGTTTGAAAAAGAAAAAAGAAACATGTTTCATGGCGTATCTGAACAGAAAGCTGAATAAACAGGCAGATTTGAAAAGACACTGTTCTATGATTTAAGCCTTGCTTGTCTGCGAAAGTTAGTGTGATACAAATACTTAAGTTAGGCTAAAGGTATGTTCGTCTCGCTAATTACAGCTTACAAGTAGTGTGCATCTATATAACAATTGCATATAACAAGACACAAGAAATCTTGAACTCTTCTGCCTTATTCTCTCAGGAAAGTGCGGAGAATTAACATTACTGCTTATTGTTATTTGAATCGTACATAACGTGTAATCACATTATTAAAGGACGAAGGAAGAGCTCACGTTACGGTATTGAATTACGAATAAGTTTCATGGGTTTGGTTGATTTTGAATTTTGCATATAACTACACGAGGGTTAACTGTGCTAGCAGTTCATAACTTAGCAATGGAACACTAGAGGGAAAGGAGTTGGTGATCACCACCTACAATCAACTCTTGGGTTCTCTTTTATCAACGAATAGTGGGATTGACCGTCATATTGTAACACCTCTACGACTGAAAATGTGGGCATGATTGGTGTGACAGGTTTTCGAACCCGCGACCCTCAGATTACGAGTCTAGCGTTTTAACCACCTGGTCATGCTACACCTAAAAAAAAAAACATTGAAAATATATTGAAGTGTCTCCCTTTAAAATTGCGGAACTAAAACTTAAGTTATATTAAAATTTGCTTCATTAATTACGTTTTAATTCTACGTTTATTGGTATAAAATGATATTGAAGTAATTTAATTAACCTTTGAATGTAACTGTAAAAAGTCCGCTGCATGCGCACTTTGACTTATCCGTAGGGAAGGGGCAAAATAAACAGATATGGACTACTGTGAACCTTAAGGACTGGCATTGCTAGGTGGGTTAAGGCGTTCGACTCGTAATCCGAGGGTCGCTGGTTCGAATCCCTGTCGCACCATATATGTTCGCCCTCACAGCCGTGGGGGCGTTATAATGTACGGTCAATCCCACTATTCGTTGGTAAAAGAGAAGCCCAAGAGTTGGCGGGGAGTGGTGGTTTACGGTTGTGAAAATAATATATAAAATATAAAGTTTTAATGAAAAATCTTTTATACTTATTTCAGACCTAGAGGTTATGTTAAAGGTGTGTGTAAACATAAAGCTTGACTACACATGGTCCGGCATGGCCAGTTGGTTAGGGCGCTCGACTCGTAATCTGAGGGTCGCGAGTTGGAATTCTTGTCACACTAAAGATACTCCTCCTTTCGGTCGTGAGGGCGTTATAATTTGACGGTCAACCCCACTATTCGTTGGTAAAAGAGTAGCCTAAGAGTTGACGACCTTCTCTCTCGTTTTACGCTGCTAAATTAGGGACGGCTAGCGCAGATAGCCCTTGTGTAGCTTTGCGCGAAATTCAGACAAACAAACAAACAAATCCACTCAATTTATTATCTCTCACTATACAGTTGTTACCTGGTCATGTTGGAGACTCCACTGTTCAGCTGTCAGGTTCTTCTATTCCTTTTTTACTGGCGGCAGTACCCTAACTCACTCACCTTCATTTGGGAGACACCCCTGCTGCCACATGTAATACTTTTTGTTCAGTTTTTTTCTTAATTAATATTCGTTCATTGAAACTCGTGACACGCATAACAATTTGCCGAGACACTTTTAAAATCACTGTTGTACCGATACCGTTGTGCGACGTACAGGACTAATTCAAAATCTCAGTATTTTCTGTTTTAATGGAAAATACTAAAGTAACGTTTTGATGTTGTCATGGGCACTAATATGGGTCCATCACATGCTAATTTATTTGTAGGCTATCTATAATGCCAATTCACCCCTCCAAAGTTTCCTCGTAAAAAGCTCTCTTTGTATTCAAGATATATTGAAAACATTTATCGATAATCGAAGCGCACTCGACACTTTGATTAATTCCTTTTCAAAAATGTCAGTTTTTTTTCGTTTTCAGCTGGCATGTTTCCGTAAGCAACCTCTTTTCTTGATGCATATATCACCATAGGCAACGGGAAATTGAGAACTTCTGTTTATTATGACCCTACGGATTCGAATTCGTGCTTACATTTTAATTCATGTCACCTTTTCTATTTTTCCATTCTACGTTTCATCTTCTATTCTTAGTTTTACGTTTACGTCGTGTTTTCAGTAATCTTGATTACCTGTTTTCTAAACCAGATTTGAAAATTTTCTTCTCGTGGCTCCATCATACATATCTTACAGAAAACGTTTAATAGAGCCGATCACAAATCTCGTAATTACATGTTTCAAATCCCCTTCTCCAAACAAGCGGACAAAGAAATGCTCAACAAAAACTTATCTTAACGATTCCCTATCACCTCACTGTGTGTCCAAAGTTATTAAAATAATAATGGACAATTTAAGTATCGATCAAACTAATGATAGACATTCATTTCACAAGTCATAGCTGCTCATACCATCGTCTCGAGATAATTATTTAATTTTTCTGGTACATATTACATTATTGAAATTAAACAATGAGTTTTCAAACGTCGACTATTTAATGTTACCTCAGTATCAATAAACCTAACTCACACCTGAAATACTTGTTCGAGTCAACTTCAAATGTGTTCAACCTGATATCTCCTCCTTCTCTCCTTGCTTCTGCCCTTGTAACAGACCTTACCGTGTAACACATCAATATATGGAAAACCGAATATTTAATTAGTAGTCCTAAGAGAAATTTCTAAATTAATAGTCATTTTACCCGCGGATCAGAATCTGTCATCTCTTGTATTATTTTCAGTCTTTGTAGAATACTGTTTGTTGGTGTGAACATGAACGATATTGAAACTTGATGATCAATAGATATCTGGATCTTCCAGTTCCAAAACACTTATTTGACGACAAGCACGATTTATAACATTTTAAAATGGCCGTTTAGAGACCTGAGTATTGTTTATTGCCTAAGTGAGTGTGAAGAAAAGTGCCTTATTTACGCTTTTATGGACCTTTCTCCATTTGGCTTGTATGAAAAAATGCATTTCTGCAATAATTCTTTATTCTTATACATTTTCCCTCCATATTTTACCTAGTTACTTAATTTCCCTCCATATTTTACCTTGTTACTTAATTTTCATCTATAATACATGCTGTATTTATTTAAATTTGATGGTTATTATTTAAATAGTTTATGTATTTTAAAGTCAGACATTCTTTTTCATTTCCTACAACGGCGTTTTAGGCTATCACAACATACTTTATTACGCGTGAGATAAATGTGCACATCACTGTTATTACTGAAATGCTGTTTTAATATACTTCTCTTAGTGATCATGTAATTGAAATCTTAAGCTCGATATTTTGTTGAATAAATAACATTTCATATTATTAACATCATTTTAGCATTATTGTCATGATATAAAGGAGTTTATTGTATATATTATTAATTTATATATTTTGTGAGAATGTTTTATGATTGTTTAGTTTTGTTCATAAAAAAGGAGTTAGAAACAAAGTTTTAAACTAAATGTAACTAGTTACGTAACTCAGTAAGAATCTTACGTTGTGTTTGTAACTCGATGTTAAGATTTTAGAGCATCGCGTGAAATTTTATTGATGTTTAGAATATATAGCGAGCAGACGATTTAGTAATAAACATATAAATCGAGTGCGATGATCAAGAAAAATAGGCTAATAGACTAAGAGCAGATGAGAAACCAAGGAAAGTCTAACGATAAATATTAGGCCCTACGGTTGATATGTAGTAGTGAGACTAACAGTATTAAGAGATAATAAGAATAGTTTATTTCGTCACAGAGTTCTAAAGTAACTTAACCTGCCTGTGTGGACTTTGACAAAAGGTGGACGGTTATTTGGAAGCAGGCCTGTATGCGTAAAGCAGATGTTTAATGGAGTAATAGCACAGGCAAGGATTAACATTGCAATATGATTATTTAATCGTAGTTGAGTTTAATTTATCCTATTTCTGTCTGTTAACATTCTACTTCATGGTATGTCTGCTATTTTATAAAGGGATGATGCAATTACCATCCCTGCCATTTCGTTTTCATTGTATTTGAAGAACTAATGTTAGCCATTTCTAGGTTTAGTTAATTTTCTTAAAAAATGTTTTCTTTGCTAGTATATGTGATTATTATTTATTGATTTTTTTTGTATGATACTATTACTGGACTCTTAAAACGTTACTTTCATTAGTAAAACCAGTTGTCCTTCGCAGACGGTCATAGACAGAAATAATTATTTTGTGAGTAGTTGTATGACCTGGTGTGTTAGTTAAGGCTTAATAATTGTACCAACTATTTATTGCAATTATTTGCAGTGCCTCAGCACCCAACCCCACGAACCTGTAAAAGTCAGTGTATTTTACGAAGCTTTATGTCCGGATAGTATAGACTTTATCGTAGAACAACTGTGGCCAACTTACAAAAAACTGTCCAAGATAATCCAATTAGATCTCGTTCCGCATGGAAAAGCACGGGTAAGTTAGGTGAAATGTCTTTGTGTTACAGTTATTTAATTAGGCTCGTTAATTCCCACCAGTAAATATTATCTTTATAGTATAGTGTTGTATCGTTTCATTTTGAAGTACTGCAAAGATAAGAAGATTTACACCTTTCTTGAAACATGAATTGTGTATAAAACTCGTGTTGTATTTATGCTATACTTCTGTTTCATTTTAATTTTCCCTGGAATGTCCATTGCTTAAAAATATGAACGTGTAATTCTTGATCAATCTATCAATTAAATGAATATGTAAATGCGTAAAATCATAATTTAATAAAATAACTGATAAGGTCGCGTGTTTTAATGTGTAAAAGACATCAGACTGTTCAGTAGATGAAATTAATTAGTATGACGTCGTAGCACAATAGAGCTGTGGAAAACCTATGTTGATCAAATACTACTTTTGTTTACGTAAATATATAAATTACCGAAATCATTTGAATTCTACACGAACTGTCTATATAAAAGAACACTGTAGTATATACGGTATTTCTACCCTAAAAAACAACGTGCCTAGCATAACTAGGTGGTTAGGATGCTCTTCTAGCAATTTGCGAGTTGCAAAATCGAACTTTGTTGGAAGTTATAATGTAAAAGGTTATCTTATTATTCATTGCCAACAAGAAGTTGCCACACAATCTGCACGAAACAACAAAATCTATTACTAATAACACAGTCAGATACATCAATTACAAAACAAGAGTAGGTGGTGCAAATGAAAAGAGAACTAAAGAGAATGTAAACAGGAACCTATATCGATTCTTTCTCACCAGTTCAGGAGGAACTCCTCCCTTATCTTAAGTTAATTGTTTATTTGTTTCTGATATTTGCGCAAACCTGCTCGAGGGCTATCTGCAATAGCCGTCACTAATTTAGCAGTGTAAGACTAGAGGAAAGGCAGCTAGTCATCATCACTCACTGCCAACTCTTGGGCTACTTTTTTACCAACGAATAGTGGGATTAACCGTAACATTATAACGCCCCCACGGCTAAAAGGGGCGAGCATTTTTGGTGCGACGGGGATTCGAACCCGTGACCTTCTGATTACGAGTCGAACGCCTTAACCCACCTGGCCAGGCCGGACCCATCTGTTAGTTAAAATAAAAAAAAGCTAATCTATAGAACAAAACCTCGCGATTTTAAATCAAAACAAACTTTTATGTAAAATAAAAATTGCTTAACAGACCTCTAACAATCTATCAAAAACTATCCAATCAAAATCTTAATAAAGACTACAATCCTGCATGAAACTATCTTCCAGATTTCTTTCTAACAACGATAGATCCGATACAAAAACTGCTGTTTTTTTTCATCGCTCTCACGAAATTTAGTTTAACTTTATAGTGAGGATAAAAGGTAGAACAGGGAAGAGCCTCGTTTTAAGTACTAAAATAGCATGAACAAAGTCACGCTACTCACATCCCTCACCTTGTCCACATATCTCGGAACATGTCCATTACACGTTCACCAATTATCTTTCATGTAAGAAAACTTGCTTACTGACCAATTAGTCAGTCTAGTTCTATGTACAACTAAGGCAAGGAGAAGTAATGCAGTTCACTTCAGTGTCTCTGTTTCTTAACTGATCTGAAAGCAAAACAAACTTCGAACAATTTACATATTCAATAAGTAGGTAGCAAACATACGGTATTATCGTGTATTATAGTTTTATAACTGTGAATTGAAAAATAGGGAAGATAACTAATTAATTTAAGAAGGAAAGAAAAACTGATCTAATGAGCAAGAGATCGGGAATAAATAGAATGTTCAAGAAAAGAAAGTGGGGTAAAATGAGAGAACGTAAAGAAGATATACGGGCAACACTTAGTGATTATATTTAGTGTTTTATTACTAACACACGATTATTGAGAAGTTGTTATATATATGAACCAAACATGCAAAGAAGATAAAGCGAAAATAAAAACGAACAAAGTAAAGTACAAAATATATAAATACAAAACAAAGTTTAGAAATCCTCTATGACAATGTTAAATATTTTAATTAGGAAACCGTTGACACATGTCTGGTACTAGTGACAGGCCTGATCTTTGCTGTAATGCAGCTTGTGTCTGTTTTTGACGAAAGTTTTCAATCTTGACTGACACTGATCTGTGTGAAACTTTTAAAGTTATTGGGTGCTCCTTGAAAGACTCTAAAACCGTTAATTTTACTTTTTGCCTCATTTTTATGAGTTTGATAACCATTTCAAACCCTCGCTGTTGCCTTAGCGCCTATTTCACAAATTCTGATCACCACGAAACTTTCTAATGTTCATAAAATATAGAAGTGCAGATTAGATAACATGTTGAAAATGGAAGTATTAAGAAGTCAGCCGGTCGGGGCGAGTTTCTAGAAAACATTTATACCAGTATACCTTATTAAACAGACTTGTACAAGGTTTCAGTAAATTGGAGAAAGAAAAGTTTCGACGCCATTCGTATGTCTCCCGCTGGGACAGCGGTAAGTCTTCAGATTTACGACGCTAGAATCAGGAGTTCGATTCTTCTCGGTGGACACAGCAGATAGCCCGATGTGGTTTTGCTATAAGAAAACACACACATAACTCAGTAATGAATATCGCGATCAAATATGAGCAGGCTTGTTATTGTAAATATGACGGCCAGTATTGACTTGCGTGTTGAACAAAGGGTTTTCATTTCAACTGAACACAATCCCTAGTTCTACAGCTATTGCGACCTTTGGCCACGCTCTTTGAACTGGTAATTATGGGTAAGTTTAAATAACACCTTCAGCTAACTCTGCTGTTAGTCTGTACCTTTGTTATCTGTTATCTGGCCAAATATGGCTGCATCAAATAATTTACAAGACGCCATCTTGTACGTTTCCCTTAGAAAATATTACCGTTTGTGTAGTGTTTTATTATTAGGCTCTTCATCATTCGTGTTAACGGAAAATACGGTGGTCTACGGAAAAGTGAACCTGCATGATGAATTACTCACGTGCATGCCTTCCTTCTACACTCTTAAAGCCAATTATATAAATGTCACTCGTAGTATTGGGACCTTTGGTAATATTAAGCGAAAAAGAAGTGAAGAGAGACGAGACAAAAAAGCAAAAAAAACACCTGTAAAATAGAAATAAGTACAGGAAACAATAATTTATACTTGTGTTATCTTACTATTCACACCGTTATTATGAATGATAATAATCGTAATAATCAGTGATGTCGAGAAAACCCACTTGTAGAGAAATATATATGTAAAAACGGCTCGTTTGGGTTGAGAAGTACATGTGGTCAGCTTCCGGTCAGTTACCTCGGTCTTTCTTTGTGAACCTGACGATGACCGAAGAGGTCGAAATTGTTCATTCCTCTACATAAAAAATTTTCTCAACCCAAAAGAGCCTTTTTTACGTATATATTCGAGAAAAAAAATGCTGCATCAGCATAACCAATCTTAAACACTTTTATCGTACAGTTCGTTCCTTTCTTTAAGAGAAAATAATTTGAGAAATCTTAATCCAATTTCATAACCTTTCCATTCAAGATTATCGTTATAATAACTATTTTCGAACAATCGATGTTCTTTCTAAGGTAAGGAGCCCAAACTTGAACACACTAGTATCAAATGGCCTAGCCAATGACTTGTATAGTAAATTTATAACAACTTTTGACTTGCTGTAAATGTTTTAGTTAATGCCTAAAATTGTATTTCCCTGCCACCAGCAATAGAGATTGCCTAGTCAACATTATACAGGAGACGAGTTAACCAGAACACTAAAATCTTCTGTAATACTGTAAAGATTATTTCAAGAAAAATCATACTTGTACTTTAAATTGTGATATTCCATGCTCATCACCTAGAATTTATTATAATTAAAAGCCATCTGCCTGCCTAACATAATCCAAACTTTTTGTAAAGCAGTAGCAGCGTCCTCACAGCCAACAACACCATAAAGTTTATCATCACCAACTTTAAATAATTATCAAGAATTCCTTTATTTATGTCATTGACGTAAATTTAAAAAAGTAAAGGTCATAACACTGATCCCTGACGTTTGTCCCTCACTTGTAACGTTAATCCAATTTGATTGAAGTATTTTTATAATAACTCCTGCTTTCTTTCATCCAGCCAGTTTTCTATCCATTGAGGAAAAGCACCTCCCACGTCTACAGATAACTTTCTTAAAAAGCCTTTTATGTGGCACCTTGTCAAATACTTTGTAAAAATCCAGAGACACCCTAGCCACGCCTGTACTCTCAGTTACATGAGTTATATTCAAATAATATTAAAATATTACAAAAGCAAGATTTTTTTTCTCTAGCCGATTCACATTGGCTCATGAAACGAAATTTTAAGATTTGTGAAATTACCTCGCAAAGTATATTTTGTAAGACTTTCAAAAACTTTTCCCACCACTATTTTAAGACTAGAGGCATGTAGATCCTGGAACATCACCTTCCTTAAAGAGGACTAGCATGAACCCAACGTCCAGTTTTCTGGTGCTTATCTACTGTTCAAGGATTTAGAAAAATAAATTAAGTAATTAGGTTAATTGTTTTTAGAGTAAATAATGTCAAATAATAAAAGAGAAAGGTGCATGAGAAGAGGCCTCCGCCCACCATAAGAATCGTAAACTAATTTTTAACATTAAGTCCCCAGACTTACCGCTGGTATCACTATTGCAAGAATCCAGTTCATGTATATGTACTTTGACCTAGTTACTAAAGAAGAGGGAAACTTGTTCCTTCAGTGAAATGGTAACATTAGTGTGTTTTAGAATTTAAAATTTCTTATCCTTAGTTCTTCAATAAAAATTACAGAAAATAATTTGTATGTACATCACAACAACTCGTATTTTCTTTTACCTAATAATAATTAATCAAACTAGAGATATATTAAATTAGAACAAGGAAGGGTATTTCAGTTCGATTCATTACAACCATATACTTGTTTAAAGTCAGGAAACTGTGCTACAGCTACAATTTCGTGACTATATTAAATATCAACAACAAAAGTTATACAATACAAGTCCTAACTACCTGTCTGCACCATCGTTGCGTCAATAAGCACTGGGCAGCTGGAGTGACGTTTGTTTCTGTTGTTTAATGATGTGAAATAAAACACTTTTGATTCCTACCTGCGTCTGTGTAAATTATACAAGTATTCAGACAAAAGATGTCGCACATAAAAAAGACTGATAAAATTAGATTAAATATTACTTGTATTGAACAAATTAAAAACATAATTTTGAAATTAATTGTAATGCTGACAACATAAGTTTATTTTTAATTTCGATAATTAATGCTAGAGTTTCCTTTTATTTTACATAAATTAATGGTGATTTCTCCCGTTTTTCTGGTTAATTGTTTACACTGAGTGTTGTATAAATCATACTCAGTCTTGTCTTAATCCGGTGGTTAGAGTATTTGGTAACTTGTGGTTAAAGCCCTTCTATAGAAAATGCTAACCGTGAAGATTTTATGCTACGATTAATCCCACTTATTTTGAAAGAGTTATACGAGTTGCCGATGGGTGATGTTGACTAGATGCTTTCTTTCTGGTTTATCACTTCAAAATTATTGACGGCTAAAGCAGAGATGGCCCTCGAGTAGCTTTAGGCTAAATTTAACGAACAAAAACATGTATACAAAACATAACATTACCCAATTAATAATGATATGTAATTGTGAAGAAATGTCGTTCTATGTATATCTTTTAAATATAGCGAGTAAAAAACTTGTTTCCAGGGTCAAATTCAAGGGCGAACTCCCCTATTTTTCGCCAATCAATGTTTTTCTTCTATAATTGAGGGGGAACCATTCTGGTTACAGCACTCAATTTACACGTAACACTCGCTGAGTGTCTATCATTTCAACTGTTTTTACTCATCAAGTTTTTTTTTAGCGCCACCTTTGTAACCAATAACAGTGCAGATGCCAGTGCAGAAATTCTAGTTAGTATCTGAAGTGTATTTTAGCTTGTAAATAGCTGTGAATTTTGGTAAGTTACTTTACAATCCCCCCCCCAAAAAAAAACCCTGAAAGTTTTGAAACTGCCCAGTTAAATCGTATTTACTTTACTTTCACATTTCGACAAAATCAATTTGAAACTATAAAAGCTTAAAAAGAAAATTTTCAGTACTGTATAAAACGTATTTTTCCAAAATCTGTTTTATATTCATCATTCTGTCAAAACAACTGAACTTTTTCATAGAGAAAGTTTATTTAAAACAAATCCTGGAAGTAGTCTTCAAGTATGCACATCACAAGATAGTTTTGCCTTAGCAATTAAAATGACTTTTCAGTAGTGTTTGTTTTTTGAATTTCGCGCAAAGATACACGAGGGCTTTTTGCTCTAGCTTTACCTAATTTAGCGGTGTAAGACTAGAGGGAAGGCAGCTAGTCATCACCACTCACCGCCAACTCTTGTGCTACTCTTTTACCAACGAATAGTGGGATTAACTGTAACTTTATAATGCCTCCATGGCTGAAAGGGCGAGCATGTTTGTGACAGGAATTCGAACCCGTTCCTTAAATTACGAGTCGAGTGCCTTAACCACCTAATCATGCCAAACCAGTAGTGAGAGAAATTGAAATAATTGGTTAGATAAATCGGACCTATTAATAAAATTGTTTCGGTTTTATATAAATTGTTTTAAAGCAGGGCTATTGAAAGAGTACATTTTGTTGTTTCACAAGTTACGCAATCTGGTGCTTTTAACATATTACAAGGATAGGTAATATTTTGTTTAATTATATTGTAAAGAATAATAATAAAATTGAATTTAATTTCTGTCATAAGTAGAAAACATAATTTATTTTTTGCCATTTTAGACAAGGCAGCTGAATGAGGGAACATGGACTTTTAGCTGTCAACATGGTGTAAATGAGTGCTACGGTAACCAAGTGCAGGTATGTTCAAACATTAGTTTGTTCATTAAACTTGTGTTCGTTGTATCTAATATATATCCAGCTATAAAACAACATTTCCAGACTGTGAATCGGGAGATTCAGTGTTTGAGACTCCTAATTACCTTTCGCATTTTTAGCGTTGTACCTATGGCAGTGGACACGCACCCTCTTCAGTTTTAGGAGTAGATGCATTGGTTGTGGGTGCTGATCTGACGGGGTTGTTCGCCCTTCTCTAAGGTGTCCGACATGGCTCTTTAGGCCTACGTTTTTCGTAACGTGCCGTTAAAACTGAAATTATCAAAAGCATAAGAGAACGTGAAGAATGACTGGACGTTATATAATATGTATGTTATAAATGTGTGTAATATAAGTTTTGTGTAGTATATGGACAAAAGCAACACGTAATGAAAACCTGACAGTTTTTGTAATGATTCGTTATTGATTATTTTAAATGGCAAAGTTACTTTTACCCAACTACAGATTCCCATATCAACAAATGAATGGTAAAACCGGGAACAGCTTATGCTGATTCGAATGGTAAAACCGAGAACAGCTTATGCTGATTCGAAGACCGTTAAAAATATACATTGCGTAAGATTTTAAACGTATTTAAATTTATAAGTATAAGATAACATTTTCAAACATGAAAATCGAAATAAATAAAACTATAAAGAAATGTTTTACGTATGAGAAATTAATAAAATGTTTAAATTATTTTATGTAATTTTTGAAGCGAATAGTAAATAATCTTTTGTAAAGGCTTTATGATTTTGAAAGTTTGAAATAATTAAATATTCAATACGATAAGGTGTTCTATATAGTTGTGAGATTAGAAAATAACTTAAAATAATCAACTAGATTAAATTGCAAAGTGGTAATAACTGTTAATTTTTAAAAATAGAAAACACAATTTAAGAATAACGTCAGTGAGAAATATTTTATGCTTTTGAAAACAGAATTTTAGAAAATGAAGGTACAGTAGAAGTATAATAATAATAATAAACTTTCTTAAACTGTTTGTTATTATTTGTTTAACCTTTTTAATAAATAGGAACGTTTAGAGTTTTTTCAAAAACAAACAGATTGTGTAATTGTTAACAAGCTTTGATACTTTAACCCATAATTGGATTTTCAATGCATTTTTAAAATAAATTATTTTTACACCGATATGTTATGTGCCCACGAATTTGTTGATCACAGAACTTCAAAAGTTATGAGTATAAACGCAATATTACAGGTAATTCTACTTATTGTTGAGGTTTTCTAAGCATTTTACATAGAAAATGAACTATTTTGCCCCTATTGTTTCGGTCAGTTCTTAGTGATGGCTGTTGCATATAAGAGGTAAATACCGAACATTATGCAGTGAATGATTTGCTAAGAAGTTAATAATTTAAGGGTAATATTTTTGTAGGCTTCGATGTAAAGCACTCGTTTTTCCCAGCGTGGTTGCTTTGTCCAAAGCTACATGATAGGCTGCCTCTGCTATGTCAACCACTGGTGTCGAAACCCAATATTTAGTGATATAAATCCTCAGAATTAACCGGCAATTTTAAACGAAATGACAGTTCTTGTGTAATGTAAATAGATAATTGCATATTCATAAAGTAATCTTATTTAATATTTTAAATTACCGGAAAAAAGAATGGCTAAATCAGTTGATTAAACATTAGGAATAATTTCATTTAAAAATAAAAAATCAAAGGATGTGAGTGAACCCACTTTTTAAATAATTTTTTTCTCTCTGAAAGACATGTGCAATAGAACTTTTGAACAACACTGATCTGTCACTCCCCTTTGTCTACTGCGCAATGTCCTCCCCACATCCACATACTCGAGGACCTGAGGTAAGAATCGTAGGTTTGGTTTTCGTAAATTACTTTAACTGAAATTTTATTGTACCATAATTATGAAACAACATACTTATCAAGTTTTAAAATATTATAAAAATAGAAAAAGTTGAATGAAACTGATTCTGATGAACAATTATTCAATACGTAAGGACGTACTCACGTAAGTTATAAACTTTTTTTTTTTGCACTGTTGAAGTTTGTAAAATTATATTTAGGGGTGCAAATTCCAACTTGTTTGTTTCCATTAACGAAAAACTTAAAAAAAATGTTGGCTACATAATGCCTAATAATATTTATCATAACTTGGTACTTTTCAAATTGTATCTTGTTTTATTCTTGTCTGAAGATAAAAAAACTGAATTGTCTATCATTTGATAGATTGTTTAGGCAGAGTATTCATGATAAAACTTTGTAGAATGGACGGTAACTGTCTGTCGTGGAGACACAACTGTAGAAAAAGACTTTCGAAACGTCATCCTCTACACTTGTCTCCGCAGGAATTATCCATTGTTTATTTTGTAGCATTTTAAAGATGGTGTTATTTCTGTAATTGGGTTTCCATGATAACGGAAAAGGCAGTGGGAGAACAGTGTAGATGTCCAAATGTAAACAAGATATGAAATCAAGTAATTTAGAGATCAGTTAATTTTGTAAACTGCACCAACCAAATCTTATCAGTATTCAATATGTAGCAAAGCTATAGTGCCAAGATCGTGCTATCATCCTTTTTAAAACTCGTTTATAATTTAAGGATAAGAGCTGGCCTCATCAGTTGTTATGTATATATTAATGGCTTTTACCTTGTCTGCTATTGTATTGACATTGTATTCACATGGCTGTATATACTTTAGGCCATCCTATCTCTCTCTCTCTCTTTTTTTTTTTTTTTTTTTTGTTAGGTCAGTACCATAGTGTCTGTTACTCGTTAAGACCATTGAGCTAGGATTTACTCAGAAACAGCCTTGTGAGATTAAAATGACTACCTATTCTGGTAATAACATTATCCCAGTATTCACCTCGTCAAATAAAAAAGACAATGAATAACAATACAAGATAATCCTAAAACAAAGCATGGCTACATAAGTTTAGTTAGCCATTTCACTTTGGAAGTAGATATCATTTACGTTAGTAACTTTGTGCAGGCAGATTTATATATGTTATATTTGAGATTTAGTTTTAATTTACATTTTTTTACATTTTTGCCAAGATTAATAAACAGTAAATAAAGTACAGACTACATTATTCTAACTTTTATTTGTATATTATAAAAAAAGTAAGTTACTTTATCGGTATTTCATTGTTAACCACTGTATATCTATATGTTAATATCCGGTCCTGAAGTGCTTACGGCTAGCATTGTTTTTGTTACTATTAGTTTTAGTTCTTCCAATTTTCTAGTGCGCCGACAAGCTGAAACTTGAATATGATCCTATTTCAAAATGTGTAAATTCTGAGCAAGGAAAGAAGTGGCAACGTCAAATGGCACAGAAAACTGAGGAGCAGAATCTTCTCTACGATTTTGTTCCAAGAATAGTGATAGACCAGGTTAGTATGTGTGCGAGTGTGATAGATTTGAAGTTCGATCAGCGGAACTGTTATATTCGCAAATATAACTTTTTTATATAAGTGTATTTACACTAAAGAATACAATTAGGGTTTTATTTTCATACATACATAATGTATTTGAAGATCCACTAGCCAAAATTAAATATTCAGCAAACTGATAAAAGAAAATCTGTTATAACTGACGTTGAACCAATATTTTCCCTTTGGTTATTGCTTGCTCTTCAAACGAATATATATATATAAGTTTGGTTATTATATTCTTTTCAGCACTAGAGGTATTTAACACGTAAGTCAAAACATAAAGACTGTTCGTTTTCTGTTTTTATTTCCCTTAAGGTAATAGGAACATGCAAATTTTCTACCGCATTATGTCACTGCATTATAGAAAACAAAACACACGTCGAGTGGATTGGAATGAGTCACCCATGGTTTGGTTATTATTGTAAATCAATGTGGTTGTGAAACAATAGGCTTGATTGATACCGTATATCGAACCATAATTTCAATTATTTCGATATTCTTATGATTGTGTAAGTAATTAAAACTGTATCGTTCTGATTGAGGTATAAAGCTATTCTAGTAACGTCGTGGAATTTTACTTTATATGTTTACATACATGTGATATATCGTATCACTTAAAATGTATGATCGTTAAATTTGAGCAAGAAAGCATGAGGTTACCACCACAAGTAACATAAAGTGAGGCTGAACGTGGCTGAAAAGTTAACATGCCAGAATGAGAATCCGAGAAATGGTTCGTGTCCCGTCGTTTCAAAAAATCGCACTCCTCTTGTTAGAGTCGTGAACATATAAGACTAACGATTAGATCTCACTATTTGATTAGAACAGTCCAACAATGGATTAACCGTCTTCTCTCTGTTGGTTTAAAATTAGGCTAGCGAAAGCAGCCTTTGTGCAGATTTGCGCGAATATCTGTAACACATTAGTAACATACCTGTCATTATACAAGATTATGTAACACGATAAGTGAATAAAGTAAAACCGGCTCTCATGCTACAGAGTTGGAAAGGTAAAATATGTCTTGGGTTTTAAAATTATGACAAAATTAGTGCTACGCACTTGCTCTAGCTGATTTGTATACTGGTTGGCGAATATCGACATTATCTTTTTTTAACTTTTTAACCATTGTTAAAAATGATAAGTGTGACGTATAAAATATAATCAGATTTAAACTGTTATTGTAAATTATTTACAATTCTCCATGAACTTAATGAACTCTGTTAAAGCGAACATTTGCACAATAACTTTGTACTTTGTGTTCCTTTCAGGGGTGAAAGTAGGACTTTCATGTTGTAAGCTGACCGCCCACCCACTGGGTGGAGACTCTAAACTGGTGACATTTTGTTAATGTTATAAATTTTCATGGTTGTTTTTACGATTAACTGATTATCTTGTATGATGACTATTTTTGTTTGTATTTCAATCATAGTTTTCGAACGTATAGAGAAGAAAGTTTACAAAAGGTTTATCTAAAGATAACATTAAGTGAAAGTGATGCACATATAAGAAGTCAACGTCATCATGTACGATTATACCTTCTTTCTTTCTTTTTTAAAGGAATATTCTGCACAAAACCAGAACAAAGCACTGTATGATTTCAAGGGTCTCGTTTGTAAAGCCTATCGGGTATGTAACGATTATTAGAACTTGCAAAATCCTACGAGATTTGAAAAGCAACATACTTATTAAACAATGTTACACAATCATCTTTACGATACGACCTTGATAATAGATATCAGAATAACAACGAAGGCTTCAAAAATAAGAAAGTAAAAACTAAACAACATTGGAGATAAATCAGTATGAAAGTTTAAATTAACCCCTTTAACTAAACGTTTTTACTAAAAATGAGGCATTTTTATCATGTGTCTACAGTGTTTTAAACATTTTTCAAAATTTCTTCATATTAGTTCTCAATAATATAATTGTTAATAACGAATTTAATAATTTGTTGTAATATATCCACAATTTTTCTGGTTTATTTTTTATACTTTTTCTGTCCTAGGGTCCAAAACCAGAAGTATGTCGTGAAACTGAAGACGATGATTTGTAGATGGAATAAGTGTTTGTTGTTTTTTTTAATTCTTGTAAAAAAGATGGGAATTCATAATAAATGGCTAAAAAGCTACATATGTAATTAAATATATCAGTTTAGCTTTTGGTAAAAATAAGCCTTAACATATTCTTCTACATAGAAGAAAGCGCAACTTTGCAAAACTTTTCAACTTAACGTTTAATACAAAGACAAACTGATTTGGATTTATAAACTAACATTTATCCAGATTTGACTCATACATGTGTATAACTCCCAGGCTATGAAAGCATTAAGCATTTGAATTTATTGATAGTAATAAAACCTCTTAATATGACAGAAATCCTTTTAAAACACCCCACTTTTAAACGGTCCAATAGGATTACACCAATAAAAAGAATGAATAATATTATTTTAACTGTGTTTTATTGCAGGTCTCTTTTAACGAGGTTCATCATTCAGAGCATTGTAGAGTCCAAGAATTAACGTGATCTTAAGCAGACATATGCGTTCTGGTGCTGGGGAAGTGCTATTGAATTTTTAGGGATAACGAGATAAAAATAAATTGGTGTTCCTAAGCAAGATATAAAACTGATCAACTTCCACTGTGAAAGTATAATTTTAATTACACTTAAAAGAAGCCTCGTTATAATAGAGCTTGAATAATTCGAATATTACCAACCTCTTTACAACAAAGAAATATTTTATAAAAACAAAATTGTAAGGTTTCATTCTAGCAAGTAAAAGTAAAATGAAAAAGTTTTTTTACTTTCAACTGGTATTTACAAATGTTTAAAATTTAATTTCAGTTTTCTGATATGTCGGCATTAAGTTTACGGATTTGCAATAATAAAATTCAAGGTTCGATTCTTCGAGGTGAACAGAGTGGAGTTAGTATAAAGTATAGCTTAAAACAAACAAACAATTTTTATTTAATTTCTATCCCTAGATGTTAAAACTAAAGAATTTAAATGTTTCCAGTGAAGTTTCTTCATTTAGTCTTTGTTTAAAAAGAAGTGTAACATTCCAAAACCTTTAAAGATAAACTTAGCATTTTAACAGGGATTAACTTCAGATAATTTTAACTTGTAAAAAATTAACCAAAACTTCTAAAAGTTGCCAATACGTAGTAATTTAGCTATGATGTGAATTTTGTTCAGGAACCAGTACCTTTTAATGGTTTTTACAACAAAAGAGTCTCCTACTAACAGCTTTCAGTTTGTTTCTTATTGAAGAATTTATACTTGAACTGTGTTTTCTACTTTTATATCTCAAAACACTTTATCCTGCTTTCAATTGAAAACTACATTTGAGAAGTAATTTCTGTACCAAATTTTGATTGGTCAGTAGTACCAGCATATTGTGTGTTATACAGTTGTGATCAGCTTCAGATAAATATTTTTATTCATCAAAGGCATGTAAAGTGACTTTAGTTCATGTTTAAGTATACTGGTGTATAATAAAAATGTTGTTTTTTAACAATATATTCTACGCACTTGGTGTATCAAGATATTTATTAGCCAGTAGCTTTCACTTTCAATAAAATATTAGTTTATTTGTGAAGTATTCACCAGATGACACTAGTTTTTAGTTAGTATCAAGATAACAAAATTTTAACAACCTTTAAGGTTTTCTTAACGTTTTTTCACTTTCCTGTGGTAGATTTATTTATTGTATACTATAGTGCAATGTTCAAAATTTTAAGTCTTTATTACTTAATCTATCAAACAAATACATAATTATATCATTTACACTCGTTAAAATAGTTTTTTTAAAAACAGTTAAAGAATTGTTTAAATATTTGAAGCAGAAAAAAATATTTGTTAACAATCAATTTATTTCAAAAACTTTGTCATAAATTATGGATTTGATTTTTAAACAAAACTGTTATGACGTTTAGTTTTGGGCCTAAATTGTGTTAATGACATCATACGTTTACCAAGAAGTTTTAATTATTTGAAATAAGAATCGAATAACTTTGGATGATTCAATTATGAACATTTTTATAGCACGAGTAATAGAAAATTCTACAGGGTATTAATACCTGTTAATATATCACGTAATTGAATATTTTCAAAAAATTGAAAACGTACCTTAAAGTACTAAAGAGATTTCCGTAAGCCTTGCGAATAGTGGAAAATACTGCCTTAAAAAGTTTACTTTTCAATATCAATAATCCAGAGAATTTTATTACACCGATATTTTGCCAATTAAATAATGTGATCATAGGTGTAGTCATATGGTCACTGTATGAAGCATTAGCTTAAGTTTTTGGTATTTTTTATGGAAATAAAAAAATGCTTATAAATTGTCCCCATTAATTCTTCGGTATATATCTTTGTTTTCCTTACTCCACTAGAAATGTGAAAGCTCAGAATAGGAAATGAAAGATAATGGTCGAGTAGAGTGTTTTTCTAGAGATAAAGGTTCGTTCTTTATGTAATGATTTAGGGGACATTCAACATTACTCCTAATATGCTACTCTCTTTATTGCCAAGTACTTTGATATATTTCCCTAAGTAGCTTAGCTGTTAACTTTAATATTTATAACCGTAATATGTAGGAGTTGATCGCTACAGTGGCCAAAGCCCCCGTGAGCAATTGTGTATCCTTTGTGTTTGAAAACAAATACATAGGTTTTGATAATTTGTTCTATGAGCATTAAAGTAGCCCACATACTTCAGTGACATGTTATTTAAGTTCAAAAATACAGTCTTTATAATACTTTCATATAAATGTATACCCCCTTACTATAGGTTCTTACAATGGCAAGGCGAAAAATCGTAGCTTCCGAGCACTGATGTTGTCACTAAAATAATTCACTGGCCGTTTCTTCAGAGATAATAAATTATAAATAATAATGTAGAAAGTTTAAAGTTTTGGGTTTTTTAAAGTTTGTAATGTAACAATAACAGCGGAGAAGTAAATTCGTTTTACTGCTGTGATATATGAAACAATATATTTGAATTCCTAAACAGCCTGCGATGTTGACTGGTTTTCAGAATTGAGAAACCTGAAGCTTGCACAACTACACGTTTGTAGACGGTAGCGGTAGAGACAAACGTATTATTTTGGAATTTAAGAAATATTCTATAACACTATTTACAACAGCCAATTCCGTTTGAATGATTCAGAAACTAGTCATTTCTTTAGCAGCAAACAGGCTTAAATGACGGCATTTATAGCACATGGTTGTGTAAAGAACGAGATGCATATCCTAGCGAATACCTGGTGACCAAAGTCAATTGGAACTTCCCTCTCTGAAATGTAGTTTGCCTGTTGGACATCAAAACCAATTAAAATTCATCCCGAAGAATAATAACTATTAGTATTTCTTAAGCTGGATATTATGAGTTTCTATCAATGTAAAAGAAAAAAAACGTTGCACGATGGCTGAAGACACAACATTGTAAGACTTTATATCCTTACATTACACAAGAAAATTTCAAAGTGGTGCTCTGATGAGTAGGTGTTAAGTTTATGGAATTAAAACAAAACACT
Source organism: Carcinoscorpius rotundicauda (assembly GCA_011833715.1). Lineage (NCBI taxonomy): Eukaryota > Metazoa > Arthropoda > Merostomata > Xiphosura > Limulidae > Carcinoscorpius > Carcinoscorpius rotundicauda. Next base: position 48,571,514 of record CM022399.1, on the reverse strand, counting down.
AAAGCTGTGGATTAGATTCCCAACAGCGGAGAGAACGCGCATAACCAGTGTCTGGCTTTATGATAAAACAATATTGTTAACATTTTACAAAATGCTACAATATTCTTTAATATGGAACCGAAATACCTTCTCGCCTACGGTTTATTTCTTGAATGCTGCAATATAACTTTTTAAATTTTGTTTCACAATGGATTGTGGTGACCGGTTTGTCAGGACTGTTTTGAAACGTTATAGGTCTTTTCATATTTGATTGTAGTTAGTAGTTTTGGTACAGTTAAACTGTACTCTCAGGAAACCACGTTTTGTGTCTTAATTTTTAATTTTGTAATGTAAAACATTCTATTTTAAGTTTAAAAGATAGCAACAACTTCCCATCACTTGCGACAGGATTTCACATGATAGGTATCGCACTGGAATCTGCTTGAAACACTAATAATAATAATAATAAAGTGGGACAAAGTCAACCTCAAAAAAAAAAAAATTTTTGAAACAATACTCAAATTCTTCCTTTTCAAAAGCTAAGACTGTTCAATCATTGATAATAAACAAAATTCGTGATTTCACATTGTTAAACAAAATCGAAATTTACCTATTTGTTCATATTATTATTGTCGCTTTCCAAACCTAAAGAAAATTCAGCTGGATGTTTTGTATCAAACCATGAGCAGGTATGTCATATGAAATCCTGCGAACGATCTCTGCAAAAGCTGATTATTCTTCATTAAAAATTTATTTACGTGGTTACCAATACATAATAGATATGTTGTTATAAGATATGCCTTTGTACTCGACGCGTGTTCACACGAAACCTCAGGCACAAAGGCACCTGGCTCAGTAAGTAATTATAAACACAAAGCTTCGTTTAATGTGATACTTCAGACGTATTCACTTCACTTGAAGTCTACTTTCTACTGGTGAAATGTTACACGTGCTCAATGGGGGTTTGTGTCTTACTCTAGGCTTATATTTGCCCATTGCTGTACATTAATAAAGCAAACACAAAAGATAATTAAAGTGGAAAATTTAAAATATAAAAATAGGGATAAAAAAAGAGTAAGAAAACAAGGCTTGAGATCTACTTCTGGCAGTTAATTCAAACGAAGAAACTATCATGATTCCACTATAAATCTTTAACACGGTTTTTTTTTCATTTTCAATTTACAGAAAATAAAAACTATCAGTTGCTATCATAATTTTGTTTCAGAGCACAGCTCCCAATGTGCTGTCAGTACTTTGTTCACTGCGGGAAATCATACTCTGGATTTTGGTATTGTAAGGACTCTCGTGTTAAAATATTGATAAATTTCGTCTCGCTTGTTTTTGTGGACTGGTTGAAGAGCAGCTTGTGAGTATCAGAAGCTCTACCAAAATTTATCGAGTTTTGTTGGAATACATATCGATAACCATTCTGCACAATCTTTACAAGTCTGTTGGAATACATATCGATAACTACTCTGTACAATCAACTTCTTCATTCTTGGCAATTTAGTTAGAATACTTATCAATGCCTCCAACCTATCCATTTTATACGAGTTTGTTAGAGAATACACTAAGTAGTGAAGAAAGTTGGCTGTATCTTCAGCAAAGTTTCGAATTTGTATTTTTCTGTGGATATACGCACATCTGGAACGCTTGCAAGGTGGGTCTTTGCTCTGATTAACCTGAACTGTTTATGAACTACTCATGACTTAGGTATATAACTGCCACAACCATAGTTTTATTAAGAATGTACTATACAATTTAGTCAAATATTAATTAGCGTCTACTACGAATGCAAAAATGTGTCGTATTGAACTTTAAAAAAATACGTTTCATACACACATTAAAGCCTTTTTTTTGGCTTTTATTAATTTTTTAAAGGTATAGTTCAGTTACAATTTTAACTCTACAATTTAGAAGAACAAATCAATATGGCTGTCATTTTGAATAAAGTGGCTTTACATAGAGAGTAGTAACATCCACTAATTCCTCCCTGTTGATTCTATATCAGTCGATATTTATTTTACTGTTTACAAAGCACTTTACTACAACAGTTACAATTCTATTTAATGTTATACAACTGTAGTCTCGCAGAAAAGAAAGTTGTTTGGAAACCTGTCGGATAAAGTACTCAACTGAAAATATGGCATTCAAGGTAAAACATGTGCAATGCCCCGCGAAAGCTATTTTTATAAATATAAATATCACTCAATAATACTTTATAACAGTTCCTTCAGTAACAGTGTAACAGAGATTTGTGCATTCAATATTTTGAGAGTTAGGGCTAACTTACTGCGTCGTTATCGTAATGCCGTTTTACACATGATGGTTATTCTCCTTCGAGGATGTTTGAGAAATGGATTCGATAACGTAATAGAATAACAAAATTTATCACGCCTTTATTTAGAAATCAAGATCTCGAAACACAGCGCTATATAATTAAGTATAAAATATTTTTTATACTGCATAAAACATAAGCTGAACAAAAAATAGAAATATAATTAATTTTAACACGACACAATTTATTACAATAAACATTCATGTTTAATATGTTAAAGGTATTAATTAAAAGTATTAGAAATCCTTGTTATAAAAATGGCGAATTTGACCGGTTTGTTTATTTGGAATTAAGCACAAAGCTACACAATAGACTATCTGTGCTTTGCTCCCCACGGGTATTGAAACCCAGTTTCTAGAGATGCGAGTCTAGAATTAATTCTGATCGTTTCCAGTTCTCGGGGTTGCAGTTTTCCTCAACAATAAATCAACAGAGAAACCACGTTTTGTGTGTCTTAATTTTTTATTTTGTAATGTAAAATGAGTTTTACATTATTTCAGGCTTCACTCGTAATATAATAGTAGTATACGTTTAATACGAAAATAGCTATCAGTGTGAACACTTATTTTTAATATATAAAAGCAAAGAGATATCACATAAAGATATTTAGATTTGTTACATACAGATTCAAGAGTCAGAAGTTGAAATATTTGTTATAACTAATATTTACCACTGTTAATATAAGAAGTAAAAAATAATTGAAAAGTTCAAACATTACTTATAACTGATAACAATCGGTAAATGTTGTACATTTATTACACATATAAATGAAAGGGAAAAATTGGATTTTTTTCGTTTTTGTTTTATAATTATGATGAGTGAAACTATACATCGTGTTGTCTAAACGTAATTCTTGATATCTTATCCAATATTACATGTAAGAAGAATACAGTTTTAGTTACGCGATCACTCATCCCGTCTATACTCGAAAACAATTATTAACTCTGCCATATTTTTAAAACTCTCGTGCTTGTTCGTGTAGGATCATCCGAAGAACTTCCACACAAAAATATATTTTCTTGTACAGTTGCAACTACTGGAGGAATTTAACACTAAAAAGGAGTGTCTTCTTTCTCTTTCTTTAGCCTGCCCGCTTTGGCATCGCTAATTGCTCCCCAGAGATCGAAGACAAAATTATCTGTAAATCCAAAAGCTTCTAAATCCGAATTATCCACTGCTGTAACGAACTGACTTGGATTGTCCTTATCTTGGCCCAACTCCCATATTTGTGTAGCTGAGAGAGAGAGAAAAAAAATGAAAACAAATAGTGACCAGCGTTTATAATCTGCTACACAAGAAACGCGGCGAAGTGATTCATTCAGTGCGTCATTGATTCCAGAATACTATAGTGTTACAAACTGCTTACCTAGTTCTGCGTCACTGATTCCCATGAACGATTCTAGAAGACTGTTAATCTTCTCTATAGCAGTTGTTGCTACGTCGTCAGGCTGTGTTAAATAATTATGCACAGAAAAAAAAATTACGTTAAAAATTAAAAACAAAAATTTAGCTAAATTAACTTTAGATGTTAAAAAAGCACAAATGAAATTCAATTAATTGTTTTTAGTCCTTTTAAGATGCATCATGAAATCAACAACAACATATACGCAGCTCTACTTTAAAAGTTAAACTCTTGGCGCATATCAGTGTAAAAAGAGTCAACAAATTATTAACCATTGACTTATCATATGATATGTTAAAATATTATGTTAAAAACATGAAAATTAAATAAACACCTGTAGATCCATGATACAGTACGATTTCAATTTGTATGTTGTAAAAACAAAACCTAACTTTTTAGCTTTCTGACGAGATTTAATTTTTTCTTATCAAACATTTCTTATTCTTACATTTCTCTGTAGGAAATATACCTTAAACAGTTAGAACAATCAAACAGTTTTTTCAATACTTAAGTACCGCATTTTTGTTCAATAATTGCCAGAATAGAATTATCAGCTTTAAGTTACACAGAATTAAATATATAGACAAATAAAACAACTCACGGCTACTTCCACAGTTGCAGGTCCCTTCGCCCGTAATCTTAAGGTTTCTCTCCCAGATCCATATTCCCTTCCATATCCCAATCCACTTCTCGGTCCAATATGGGCTGTGAACAACATTCTAAGTGAGCTGTACATTTGTTTATCCACCTGTATTTACTTTATTCAGTACATAGCTACTGTGCACGAGAGTTTAAAATATAAACTGAGCTGTTCAACATAAAAACTTTGCATACGGATTATCGTAAGATAAATATGGAACACGTACATTCTATTGCAAAAATCAGAACAACATGAATACGGTTAAAAACGTCTAATGAAAACAGTTACCTGACAACGTTAACCTCATAAAAGACAAAAAAACGGTTATGAATTTGTTCTATTTTCTTCAGAGGTTAGGGGGCGTTACATTAGGTTTTCTACATTCTACTATTGTCAAAATTAATTAAGGTTTTCATGCTGAATATTTGAAACTTTCGAATATAAAAACAATAAATGAGTTAGGAAGTGTTTGTTTTTTTTTATTAAGCACAAAGCTATCCAATGGGCCATCTTCGCTGTATTCACTGCGAGTACTAAAACCCGAATTAAGCGTTATAAATCCTGAAATGTAACACTGAACCACCTGGAGGTAGGGAGATATAAAGTGACCACGGAAGTTCGAAAACAAAAAAGTAGTTGTTAAGATTATAAGTGAAATGTATTGTTCTAAGTTATTATTTGATCTGCTAATTACACAACGTTTCGTAAATATCATTTATGTTATATTAGTATTCGGCAGCCAAGAGACTATAGAGTTCTAAATGATAAGCCGACGTTAAGAGTGATATAACAGTTTATGAACATATAAATGAAACTGTTTAAATTAATTAATGAAGAAAAGAAAGTAAAGACACCAGTCATCCCTCCAGGTCATGAGTTGTTCCCCTTCTATAAACTCGACGTGTAACTGTTCAAAAGTTGGTAACTAGAAGGTTATTTAACACCACTGAGAATAACAAAAAGACAAAATACCATGTATACAACTTATCAAAAGTAACTTGTTAAAGTTTTAAGTTAATCTGTGTTAACATATAGTACAGCATAACATTCAACGTCTACGAAAAAAATGTTATTCTATTGAACAAAAATGTCATACTTACAAAAACCTGCTTTAAGGGGTTCAATGAGTCGAAGTGTGAATGCTGAGCCTTTTTCTATTTCTTTAAGAGCTTTAGCAACTTCAAAATGTCTACAACCAACCAATGTCTTTCCATTAATTTTTTCTATATGATCGCCTACCTGAGAACAGATTAAAAAATTCAGTATTGGTTTCTATGTGTGAAAGTTAAAATAGCCACATAATGAACTTTTGTCACAACGTTCTAAAGTACTTCAAAATTCCATTGTGATGTCCTTAGCAGAAATAATGTGAAATTTTGATTATTTGTTTACTTTGATTGATTGATTTAGTGTTTTATGGCACAAAGCTACGAGGCTATCTGCGCCAAACATCCGGTAAAAATGTAAAAATGCAGTAAAAGACATAAATTGAAATGAAGGTAAAACAAAAAAGTATAAAACCAATGTTGACACCTAGTCTACAACGTTAAGATAGAAGGCAGAGTGTAAAAAGTTGTAAGGTATTTACTCTAGCAAAAAGGTAATGGTCATAACCCACCAGGAAGACTAACAGGTAAGTTCAAGACCCACCGTCAGTCACCTGAAGTTGGTCTTTCCAGTCCTGGTTCTGGGTTATGTGTCATAGCAACCAGTATCAAAATGTAAAAGAATAGAAGTATTAAAAGACACACGGCAAAATCCCAACAATGAGTAGCCAAATGTCCAGTAAAAAGAGAAAAGTCACGTAAATGGAGTAAAATTTGTAAAAGTAAATGAAGGTAAAAACAAAACAGCAATTAAAACAGAAAATGGTGTAAAAACCAATGGTGACATCCAGTCTTCAAAGTTATAAACTATTTACTCTAGCATAATAATAATGATCATAACCCGCCAGGAAGACTAACGAGTAAGTTCAAGAACCACCGTCAATCACCTGAAGTTGGCCTTTACAGTCCTGGTTCCGGGTTATGTGTCATAGTAGCTATTATCAAAATGTAATGGAATAAAAGTTTTAAAAGACACTCAGCAAAATCGTAATAAAAAGTAGCCAAATGTCCAGTAAAAAGATAAAAGTCGAGTAAATGGAGTAAAATGTGTAAAGGTAATTGAAGATAAAAGCAAAATGGCAATTAAAACAGGAAATGGTGCAAAAACCAATGTCGACATCCAGTCAACAAAGTTGTAAAGGACAACCCGTAGCAGAATGGGAATGATCATAACCCGCCAGGAAGACTAACAGATAGTATATAAACCACCGTCAGTCACCTGAAGTTGGTCTCTCCGTCCTGGTTCCGGGTTATGAGTCAATACGGCCAGTACAAAAAGGTTGTAAAAGTGTGAAATGATATGCAGCAAAAGTATAATAGTAACTCGCCAGGAAGACTAACGAGTAGTTCAAACAGAAGCATTAGTCACCTGAAGTTGGTCTTTCCAGTCCTGGTGTCGAGTTATTTAATGTTCTGGCCATTGTTTAATGTCACACTGAATGAGAGAGAATAAAACTGTAAAAAAGGAGCCACAATTAGAAAGGTGTAATGAATAAACATACCACACTTAAATGAGATTAAAAAGATTAATGGCCAATAAAAAATTAAAAACGTTATCAAGGTGGACAGAGTCACCATCACCAATAACTCTGTCCAATGTTACAGACTGACCCTGGGAAAAAATATGTTTAAAGTATTGCCGTCGTTGAGAATTGTAATGATGGCAAGAAAGTAAAACGTGGCTGATAGTGATTTGAGTGTTACACAAACTACACATTGGTGCATCAGTTCCAGATAAAAGAAAATGATGAGTTAAAAAACTGTGACCAATGCGTAGCCTAGTGAAAACAACTTCCTCCTTCCGAACTTTACGGAAGCTAGATGGCCAAACTCCAATTTTGGGTTTGATTTGAAAAAGTTTATTGTCGCGTTGTTCACTCAAGTGGACTGCCAACTGGCACGGAGCCGAGCCTTGAAGACAACACCATAGTCCATGTACGGAATAGGCATAGGGGTGATGGTGCTGAAGCAGACATATTTAGCTGCCATGTCTGCAAGCTCGTTCCCACGAATACCAACATGGCCTGGTATCCAAAAAAACTGGATTGAAGTAGCTGCTAATGAGAAATGGGCCAGTCGGTTTCGAATATCTGCAAGAATAGGATGTGAGCTAATGTGAAGCGATTCCAAGGCAAGTATAGAACTAAGCGAGTCAGTATAAATAGTGCAGTTGGAGTACTGCTCAGCTGCAATATGACCCAGGCCAAGAGATATGGCATACAGTTCAGCAGTGAACACAGAAGCTGTAGAGGGGATTCTGCGCGGAACTACTGACCCATAGCAAACCATAGCAAAGCCCACTGAATTACCTGATTTGGAACCATCTGTATAAATGGGAATTGAATGATTGTTTGAAAGATATTCATTGAATAAAAGACGGTACTTCCAGTCTGGAGTATCCGCCTTTTTTAGGTGACTGAAAGAAAGGTCGCACTTGGGGGCTGTAATAAGCTATGGTGGGATGCGTCGACCTGTGGAATCTGCAATGTTATCCAAGGACAGACCCAATTCATCGAATTGCGCCCGGATGCGAAGGCCAAACGGAGCAATGACAGATCGTCTGTTCTGAAAAAGTACTGCCCACCGAGGAAGGAAAATACATTCCCAGGTGGGATGCTTTGGTAAGGAACGAAGTTTCGAAGTATATTGTAAAGATAGTTGCAAACGGCGAAGGTGTAGAGGAGGTTCATGAGATTCAATGTACATGCTTTGAACTGGAGAGGTACGGAAAGCCCCAGTGGAGAGTCGAAGTCCTTGATGATGAATGGGGTCCAGCATCTTTAAGGTAGAGGGTCTGGCAGAGCCATAGACCATTGATCCATAGTCAAGTTTCGATCTAATAAGAGCACGATATATCTTTAACATTGAACAGCGATCTGTCCCCCAACTGGTAGAAGAGAGGACACGGAGGATGTTCAGTGCTCTTGTGCATTTGATTCGAAGCTGCTTTAAGTGTGGTAGAAAGGTCAGTTTACGATCAAAGATAAGCCCCAAGAACTTTGTCTCCGGGACCACTGGCAGCAAAACTTCACCAATATGAAGTTCAGGATCAGGGTGAATACCTCGTCGACGGCAAAAGTGCATGCATACAGTTTTGGAAAGAGAGAAATTAAAGCCATTCGCCAGAGTCCACTTCCGTACACGATTGAGGGCAGTTTGTAGTTGCCGCTCAATATATCTCATGTTTGATGACTGACATGAGATGTGAAAGTCGTCAACATATAGCCCCTTCGTAACAGTGAGAGGGAGTTGTTCAGTGATGGCATTTATCTTTATACTGAAGAGTGTGACACTCAATACACAGCCTTGAGGGACTCCAAGTTCCTGTACAAAAGAACGTGAAAGTGCCGAACCCACACAAACTTGGAATCCCCTGTCCATTAAAAGTTTTTTTAATAAACATGGGTAGATGGCCACGTAACCCATATGTATGGAGGTCTCGCAAAACGCCATACCTCCATGTTGTGTCGTAAGCCTTCTCTATGTCAAAGAATATCGATACAAGATGTTGGCAGTTGAGAAAGGCCTCTCTGATAGATGTTTCAAGACGAATTACGTGATCTGTGGTGGAGTGCTGTCGACGGAACCCACACTGGGTGGGCGAGAGGAGGTTGTTTGATTTAAGGAACAAAACAAGACGAGCATTAACCATCCTTTCTAAGGTCTTACAGACACAGCTCGTCAGAGCAATTGGACGATAGTTTGAAGGAATCTTCGGATCTTTCCCTGGCTCAGAGAAAGGTAAAATAATAGCCTGGCGCCAGGCATCAGGAAAAACATTCTCCTGCTAAATCCGGTTGAAGATAATCAGAAGGACATCAAGAGAAGCAGGAGATAGATGGTGCAGCATGTCATAATGAATATCATCAGGTCCAACAGACGTACTGGCAGACCGATGAAGGGCCATTTTTAGTTCCACTAGGGTAAAGCGACAATTTTTGTCAAAGAAACAGTCAGTTTGAAAGGAAAGAGGTGATCGCTCTGCCCGAGTCTTGATGGCCAGGAAGATGGAGGAACAAGCAGAAGTGCTAGATACCCAGCAAAAGCTTTCACCTAGAGTGTTAGCGATGTTTCGGACATCAGTCACCTCCTGACCATCACAGAGTAAGATCGAGAGGGGAACAGAATTGTAGTGCCAATTAACCTTTCGAATCTTGTCCCATATGATCTTGGAACTGGTGGTAGAAGATATGCTGGTTGTGAAATTAATCCAAGATTCCTTCTGGTTTTGACGTCTTACCCACCTAGCATGTGCTCGGGCCCGTTGGAAAGCAACCCGATTTGAAAGAGTGGGATATGTACGAAAAGTATCCCAAGCCCGTTTTTGAGCCTTCCGTGCTAAGTGGCAAGCAGAATTCCACCATGGACGAGGATATCGTGGAAAACGTGTCGAGGTTTTAGGAATATACTGAGCAGCTGCATGTACAATACAATCAGTTACCGCTGCAACACAGTCGTCTATTGATGGCTGATCTACGATGGAAGGATCAAGTTCTGCGAGATCAGTGAAAGTGGACCAGTCTGCCTGATCCGGCCTCCACCGGGGCACGCGGGTAGGGTGGCATCGACCACGGCCAGTCTCTCTCAAAAGGATTGGAAAATGATCACTGCCTAGTGGATTACTGTCAACCCTCCATGAAAAATGGGAGAATAATGATGGGGAGCAAACTGAGAGATCAATAGCGGTAAAGGACTGACTTGGTGCATGAAAGTAAGTGGAAGAACCAGTATTGAAAAGAGAAAGATTGTGATCAGAGAGCATCTGCTCTACAGATCGACCCCTCCCATCAATAACAGCACTTCCCCAGAGGGGATGGTGTCCATTAAACTCCCCCAGGATTAGAAAGAGAGACGACAACTGTTCAATGAGACCATAAATGTTTGATTGATCATATGTCTCTCCAGGTGACAGGTAGAGAGAACAAAGAGTGATGGTATGACCCAAGGAAACACGGATGGTTTATGGTCTCCAAAGGTGTGTTGAGAGACAAAGACAGGGTGGGCGCATGCTAATCAACCAACAGTGCCACCTTTCCATGTACTCGTCCAGCCTGTCATTTCTGTAGAGAAAAAACTGCCGAAACGTGACTGTATCGGCAGGTTTCAAAAATGTTTCTTGTAAGGAAAGACATACAGGATGGTAGGAAGCAATCAGTGTTTTCATGTCATCCACATTAGAACGTAAACCTCGACAGTTCCATTGGATCAAGGTGGCCATTTTTAAAGACACGTAGGCGAAGTGGTAGGAGATCCCTTCTCTTTACGACCACGTCTTTTTCCTTACTGTCCTTATTCGGAGAAGGTTAATCGACCCCCATAAATCCTGCCCTGGGTCGATTGGGCAGATCTTTGTTGTTGAAAGGGGATTCCAGTGACTGAGGACGCGGACGAATAATTGTTTTGTTTATTGTGGTGGGAGAAAACGATGTATCAGAAGAAATGCTTGTATTTGAACCTGAAGGACATGGATCTTGAGGTTTGTTGGAAGGTATGGGAGGAACAAAGATGGGTGTGGAAGTCGATTTATCTACTTTTTTAACCACGGAGGTCAAAAGGCTTTTCATTTGTTTTGAAAACGATTCTCTTGGAGGCACAGAGAGATCTGTCTGCACTTCCACTGTAGTTGTGGAATGGAGTGCAGCAGCATATGTCCGAGATGGGATTGTGGACAGCAATTTCCGAGCCTCAGGATAACTAATGTTATGTGTCGTTTTCAAACGCTGCACCTCTTTTTCCTACAACCATTTTGGGCAAGAATGAAAGTAAGAGGGGTGAGAACCATTGCAGTTGACGCAATGTGGGTTCATGTCACAGTCATAGGCATCGTGGTCTTTGCCTCCACAACGAGTACATGTCAGGGAACCACAACAAGATGTCTTTGAGTGGCCGAATCTCTGACATTGGAAACATCGAAGAGGGTTTGGAATGTATGGCCGAACCCTGCAAATGAGATAACCTGCTTTGATGGTGGCGGGTGCACGTGGTGAAGTAAATGTTAAAACGAGGGTATTTGTTGGCAGTGTAACTCCATCTTTCCGAGTGGAGATGCGCCTCACTGCAGAAACTCCTTGAGTGGAGAGACCAGCGAGAATCTCTGATTCGAGAACATTCTTCAAATCCCTTTCAACAATAACTCCTCCTGAAGAATTCAAAGTAGCATGGGGTGTAACCTCAATAGGTATATCCCCAATTGCCTTTGATTTCAAGAGGAGTTCACTGTGTTGGGATGTGGATGTTTCAACCAATATGTCACCAGATCGAAGCTTCTTTACTGACTTTGGAGAGCCAGCAAGTCCCTCTAGTCCCTTTTGAATAAAAAAGGGGACATTTGCGTTAAAGGTTTCTCCTTAAGAGAATGTAATATAAGAAAATGAGGTACGTGTGTTACTGATGTTGAAGATTGCTGTTCTGAGTATTCAAGACGTGGTCGCTTACCCATTGACTGTTTTTTTACAATTTTATTTAACTTTTTTGTAGGATCCATAGGAAAGAGAAAACGTTTCGGTACTCACTGACCCCACCCACCATGGAGCCCTACAAGGGGACGCACTACAAAGTCATGCAAGGACAATGCAGCAACGCCGGGGTTTCGTGAGCACTATACCCAAACACCAGCATCAGGCACAATATCCACAACACCCGTTGAGAACTTCCAAAACTGGTACTTGGTTGGCTCTAGCCCAGGTGGACCAGCCGATTGACCCAAGGGCCGCCCGTCTGCAGGAATTCGAGGCCAAAGTGGTGTGTTAGGGTTGGACCCCTCAACCACCAGGATCCTCTCCTCCCCTTCACGGGTCGCCACGCTTGCAAACACGTGGGTGGATGTTTAGATCCCAGAGAAGGTAACCAGACAGAACCTTCCCTGGGAGGTCCCCTCACCACGTACAGGAATCCACTTATTTGTTTACTATAAACACATTATTAAACACTTAAATGGAATACTTAGACCTTTACTTGGTGACAAAAAAGTTATTTTTTTTGGTTTTTAGGTATTAGCTAAGATTAAATCCAACTCAATCTAAAATTCTAAACTGGTTACTTCTGTACTTGACACTAAAATACTTGAATGATTATTTCATGAAATGATATATATTTCAAAGATATTAAAAAAGATTATGTCATATTAATCACAATTTTGATATACGTTTCAGTTCTCCTTCAACAACACGTTTTCACAATGTCTGATTTTAAAATTCGACGAATTTCGTCAAAGAGAGTTAAACATTTTCTTAAGTGAGACGCAGACAAAACAATAAACATGGATATAAACCATAACATCACCAGCAAGAACTTAAGTTATATTTAATCTTACTTTTAATATAACAATCGTAGCAATGTTAAAGTCCTTTTAGCGCCTTTCTTCAACATTTTCAGGAGAGAGAAAAAAGTCAGAAACTGCATGTCCAATTCTTGGGCTACTCTTATACCAACGAATAGTGGGATTGGTCGTAACATTATAACGCCCCCACGGCTGAAAGGGCGAGCATGTTTGGCGCAATGAGGATGCGAACTCGCGACCCTCAGTTTACGAGTCGCACGCCTTAACACGCTTGGCCATGCCGGGCCCAAAGAAGAAAATCAGTAGATTTGATAATGTGGTTAAAAATAAAGCAAACAACTTTAATAGAAGTAAATAAAATGTACTAGTTAAATTTGACGTAACTACAACTGTAGGAAATGTTACAACGGGCAATATTATTGACCCCTCAGAAAGAGTAAAGTTTACTCCTTTTTTCCAAGCTACTTACATGTACAAACTTTAGTCTGTCCATTATACTTCCTTCTTTCACTCTTTTAATAAAAGCATAGCCTGCACCATTATCTGTGATAGTTAAGCCTAAGGCATCTTCAGTCTTCGTGACCTCTATTTCTTTCGGTTGTCCTTTCCTGTGGACAAAAATAAAGTCCTCCAGCCCGATCTGACCACCCAGAAGATTGTCCATGTTGACCTTGTGCGTGTTGAGTGTACAGAACAAAATCTACAAACGAAATTATCGAAATAATTATGGGAAAAGTCAATAACCATATGATTACTTAACGAGCGTGTTCATTTTCTTATAGCAAAGCCACTTTGGGCGACCAGCTGTGGCCACCGTGGGGAATCGAACCACTGGTTTTAGCATTGTAAATCCGTAGACTTATTGCTGTGCAAGTGGGGGACAATTACTTAAACAATAAAAAACAACCATGGTTATTTTCTTTCCTTAATAATTACGAAACTTCTGATAATTATTTATTGTCATATCACATTTACTGCTTTAAATTTATTTAACAGAAAAAAGTTTTGTTACATATCTAATCTGGAGAATTCCTTAATGTTTGTTGTTCAACACAAACATACACAACCGGCTATCTATATTGTGTCCAAGACCACTTGTAGTGTCAAAACCCACCTTTTAGCCCTAAAAATTACCGCTGAATCACCGAGGGCGGCAATTTCTAAAGGAAAGAACACTACAACCAAGATTCTAGCTGATTATGCAGTTTTAATGTAAAACTTTTGGTAAGCAACTAGCAGTATGAGATACTGTTGTCTTCAAGCCTCCTGTGAACGATTAATGAAACAAAGTTGGATAGCATAGGCTGAATGAGTAAATTAAAAAGGAAAGCTTCTAGACAATGAAAGAAAAGAAATAAAATATTAAGTAAAATCAGTTTCGAAACAACAAACAGTTATATGTTCAAAAGTAGATAAGAAAGCATGATTTTGAAAAGGAAGAGAAAGCAAGGTATGATGCTCACTGTAGTTCCTGAAAAGGAGATTAATACAAATCTAGGGTTATAGCAAAATAAGTAATTTAATGATAGAAAGTTGTATAACGTATACAGAGGACTTAGTAATTAATAAACTAGCTTATAAGAGATCTTAAAGGTGGAATAAGCTACACAGCGTATATATATTTTCTAATGACAAATTACGAGTGTAATATCCCCAGTTAATTAGAGGTAAATATGAATGAATTAACGCATAATACGTTTAAAAATAAATATATATTCAACTCCTAGTGATTTAATGGACTGAAAAAACCATGAGATCCGGTTCCCGCTGTAGACCTCAAAACAAAGATATTATATAGTTCTTTAAACCAAGCATTTCCAAACAAATTAATACTGAACAGATATGACAAAATTCCAATTTTTCACGTTCTGTTTCGCTAAAGTATCTTATTAGATCATTATTTATACTTAATTTTATTCAACTGTGTGGCACTTTAGGCTGTTCAAGTGCCTCGCTAGCAAAACATAGTGGGTAACTTTAAGTCAACTGTTAGAATTTCTAGTGCGAGTACTCCGGGTTAAATCCTGCACACAAAACATAAAAACTTTAAACTATCACAAGAAAACGTGCGCCTAATGTTGAAAGTCTCGTAACCGTAAGATAAAGTCTAAAACTGTAATACCTTGATTTGTTACTAGTACTAGTTTTAATAGTAGCGCACTTCACTTGGTATGGGAAGAGGTCCCGGCTTCAAACCTACTTGGTTAAATTATAGAATTATACAAGTAGTATAAGACCATCAATATTTTAATTTGTATTGCAAGAAATTTACAAAATGTGTTTCTTCAGCGATTTGTATTTTTACTTCTTGTTATCGTCCTATAAATCCTCAGCCGATGCTGCTACAATAGTGAAATGTCTTGCTGTGTTAAAAGTTGCCCCCCCAGTGGCTCAGCGGTATGTCTGCGGACTTACACGCTAAAATCCGGGTTTCGATACCCGTGGTGGGCAGAGCACAGATAGCCCATTGTGCAGCTTTGTGCTTAATTCTAAAAACAAACAAAACAACAAAACGTTAAAAGTTGTCATACTTTCAATACCATCAAATTATAAAACGTATGGCAGTAAAAATCAGTGATGTCGAGAAACCCACTTGTTGAGAATTTTATATGCAATGAACCTGACGATGACCGAAGAAGGTCGAAACGTTGTTCGCTCTTCTAAGTAAAATATTTCCTCAACCCAAACGAGCCGTTTTTGCATATAAAAGTATGGCAGTAAAAGACAAACATGTTTACATTAGTAACAATGCCAGCGCATATTACTGTACAAAAATTACTATACTATAAATAAATAAATACATAAATAAAGTACACTGTTTTTGAATTTCGGGTAAAGCTACGGGAGGGCTTTCTGCGCTAGCCGTTCCTAATTTAGCAGTGCAAGACTAGAGGGAAGTCAGCTAGTCATCACCACCCACCGCCAGTTCTTGGGCTACTCTTTCACCAACCAATAGTGGAATTGACAGAAACGTTATAATGCCCCCACAAATGAAAGGGCGAGCATGTTTGGTGTGACGGGGATTCGAACCCGCGACCCTCAGATAACAATTCGAGTGCCTTGGCCACTTGACCACGCAGGGCCAATAAAGTACATAATACTCAACAATTCAAGGGCTATAAATCCTGGATATTCGGACACTAAAAAAACAGGTCAGAGAATTCAAGCGAAACTACTTAAGGGACAGAGTATGAACTAGGAATAAAAATCAAGATGATACTACCCATAGAACAAAATATGAAGTAGGGATAGAAATCAAGAAGATACTACCCATAGAACAAAATATGAAGTAGGGATAGAAATCAAGATGATACCACCCATAGAACAAAATATGAAGTAGGGATAGAAATCAAGATGATACCACCCATAGAACAAAATATGAAGTAGGGATAAAAATCAAGATGATACTACCCATAGAATAAAATATGAAGTAGGGATAGAAATCAAGATGATACTACCCATAGAACAAAATATGAAGTAGGGATAGAAATCAAGATGATACTACCCATAGAACAAAATATGAAGTAGGGATACAAAATCCAGGTGAAACTATCCTAGGAACACAGAGTATAAAACCAAACTAAACCTATTCATTAAACCCATGTCAACTGATCAATAGAACACAAGAACAAAAAGAGGTATAACTAAATAATATTGTCATAAAGCATCACATTCCGTTGAAAAGATGGTAAAAGCTCACAAACATTTCTAGGTCTTGCAAAATATTGTTTCGGTCTCTATGACTCATTTGTTTCATCTTCTGTATAGTATTACCAAAGTTTTATCTTGTACACCTAATTTTAAATCTAAAATATCTAATAACGTTATTCGAGCAGTTACAAATAATTACTTAAATATTTTTCACGATAGACATGCCTCTCTCGCCAGTGGCACAGCGGAAAGTCTGTGGACTTGCAACACTGGACTAAGTTTCGAAACCCGTTCTGGGAGCTTTATGTTAAACTTCCAAAGAAACATGATAGACCCAAATCACAGTCTGCTAGAACTGGTTATGTGTTTTTATTCATACTTCGCAAGAAATATGTTAGCTTAGTAACAGCGCAAACAATTACATTGTTTGAACACAAATGAAACTTAAATCTAAATTGTAGGGCTTTCTTATGGCCCAACATTAAGCATGTAGTTATTGCAATTGTTATCACGAAATCGCACTTAATACAAGTTCGCCCTGGTTTGTGCTTTCAGGTAGAAGAAACATTATTAAATTAACTTGGAAACCATTGTAAGATGAACGAAACTGTTTGCAACTTCCTTGCTTCTTTAACTGAAGTAATAAATAATTAATAGAAATTCTAATGTATCAGTAAATATTTGACTTGGTCAACCTAAGTAAGTGTTTGGTGATACATACTAAAAGCAGTTTCTCCTCGTCTTTAGGTTTACAAAAGAAAAAAAAATGTTTGAGTTCCTCATCTATTTATTCCTTTTAACTGTAACAGACGGGCAGCTTGGACAAAAGAAGAAAAAAATAGAGCATGGTTAACCCTTTAATTATTTTGATAAAAGCGCTTGTAATCCGTTTCCTCACCTATTGGTCGGAGAATCAAATCCAGGAAGAGGTTAGTGGCGTCATCTCTTGCGCTGCAACATAACTACAACATATTTTCATTAATCTTGACACTACTCACAACGTATATTGCTTGTTGTCAGTGTTCATTGAGAGAAGATTGATCAAATAGTTATTTAGTAAGCATCAGAGTTTCTGTAAAAAAATCAGTAAGTTATTAGTTTATTATCAATCAATAATTTTTTTCTCAAACGTTATCAGTGTACTAAGCCTACAGTAGTTCCACAGTTTACGTTGAAAAATGTTTGTTTATGAACATAGGTCTATGACATGCGTTAAAGTGAATGTAGCCTGTAGTTAACGTTATTTAAAGAAATTAAGAAATTCATTAAAACATTATCGTTACGTGGACTGATCTTCCAATTATTTATACAAAATAATTCAAAATAACCCATCCAACTATATAATATATTATAACACCAGATATTTAACCAACTGTTAAGACAAACAAAGTAGACTTTATATTGTTAAACACACATTTTCAGTCTCTTTGAAGGTTTCGGATGAGCCCTACGTCTGTATAAACGAACTGAGTTCGCCATGGCCAGGTGTTTTAAGGAGTTAGACTAGTAATCCGAGGGTCGCGGGTTCGAATCCCTATCACACCAAACATGCTCACCCTTTCAGCCTTGGGGGCATTATAATGTGACGGTCAATCCCACAATACGTTGGTAAAAGAGTAGCCCAAGAGTTGGCGGTGATGGTGACGACTAGCTTCCTTCCCTCTACTCTTACACTACTAAATTAGGAACGGCTAGCGCAGATAGCCCTCGTGTAGCTTTGTGTGAAATTAAAAACAAACAATAAATGAAAAGCGGCTTGAATATGTTACGCACGAAAATTGATACAAAATACAATCTTGCCATAGAAAAGATCCCGTTATCTATTTTCATATCATACAGAAAGAACTTTTATTTCAAAAAGGTTGTATGTTTTCCATCCTATGTTCGAAGTCATAAGCAGGTGGCTTTTTTCTGCTTCTTCGATTAAGGGCATTTTATCTATTAATAGACAGATTATAGAAGCAAAAAAATAGTTAACACATCCTGCTATTAACAGAAAGAAATACTACTTTATGAACAACAGTGGTTATTCTTTGACCTTCCAACCGAAGGTCACTAAACCACAACATAAAATTATGTTATCCTTTATATATCAAACTTATTGTCACACAACTAAATTTGGAAGCTCGAAATAAATCCTGTAACCACGACTTGCAAGTTTTGCTTCTTTTCTACTTACAAAATGTACGTCAATTGGCATAAAGTAAGAAAAATAAAACTGCACACTTTTCATATCCAAGATTTAGTCGTTCATTCACCTGTTTTATTTAATAAAAAAACAAACTCATTTTGTGAGGAAATACATGCACTACCAGTTTAAAACAAGTTATAGCGCCTCCTTTCGAATAAAATACTCACATATTCTCATTGGAGGTCAATGGGCTTCATTTATCGCCAAAAGAGGTTAAGAATATTGTTAAAAATAAAGCCCACTTTAATAGAACACAATGGTTACGAAACATGAATAATTACAAGTTGCTCTCTTGTTCCTCAGAATGTATAAAGTGAAAAATATTTTTTTTTACATTTATTTGTGAGAAGAAAACACCAGCAAAATATATCTATATTCTCCAGCTGCAAAAACGTGGTGAAAATAAACGTTTCCACGGAGATTAAAAACATTGAAACATTCCTGTTGCAAAAACTAAAGCTGAGTCGGTTTGGATTTAAAAAACAAACAAACTGAAACCAAAGTTTGGAACTGAATTGATAGAATTAAAAATATGCCAATTTGCATATTATCTTGAATCCTTGACATTGTTGCGCATGATGTCGGGGCGAAATCTACCAAACACTGTAAAATATTTCCCAATTCAAAAATAATATATAAGAAAAATGAAGCCTGCAGTAAATATCGTAACATTTCAAAACGTTCTACTTTTTCTATATTCAAGTTAGAAAACTGTTAACAAAACTTGACATAAAACTGTAACAAAAACAAAATACTTTGATATCTAGTTAGCAAGCAGTAACGTTCGATTCCAAGCAACGTACACACACACACACACACACACACAAACAATCAGCTCAGGTTCGCATTCACACGTCACCAAGGAAATTATATGCGTCATTTTCATACTATGTATTCCCATTAGCGCACACTCTGATCCATATGAAACTTAACTCATTACGACCAACTAAGGATAAATTTCACCACGTAACTATAAAAAAGTCAAGTATGCTTAAAAATCCCTATTCTTAGTTTATATCTAAAAACATAAAATCAAATATTTAATAATTAATGACTAAATATTGTAACATCCGTTTTTATATAATAAATAATATTTTTATAAAGTGAGTAACGGATGACAAACTTGCAGATTCGAAAGCCATACTTAAATATTTATGTTTTTATGAGCTTCATGCTATAAATGTCACCTAAAACTCTAAACTTTTATCCCATGTTCTCCTGTTTAACTCTGATAAACCTATAAATCTTACATCTTTTGTTCTTGCAAGTCTTCGATCGCCTGTACTCTAAGAAGTTCTGCCCTGTTTTTCTACAGTTTTAAATAGCCTCTCACACCTCGGGTTTTATTATCTATTTAAACCGCATGTATATTTTATATTAAAGCCATATTGGTCTATCCTGCTGTGTCTAACACGGGGAGTCGAGCCCCGAATTGTGGCGTTGCAAGTCTGTAGACTTACCGCTGTTCCTCCAATGGACTTTGTTCCAAAAGCATCGAAGCTTAAGATATCCCTTTCACTCTGCAATATTCAGCAGGTACATTGAAATTCCCCATCTCCGATCACAGAAATCCAAATTACTACACCACCAAAGGAAACGTCATCTATCATCCGTATTAAGTCATATACTAAACTGTTTATCCAAACATGTCTGTCGACAACTCACTGAACCCGGCTACCAATCCTTCTTCAGTACCAGGCAACGGGTTCTTTGTTTACAGAACAAAACCAAATATACGCCTTTCTTTAGCACTACTCGTTTACCTTTCACCGACCTTTCTTTTTATGTGTACGCGCGCGCATGTACGTATATATACCATTTGGTTACTGTATTATCTTTAACACTAAAAACATCTACCATAAGTGAAAACATATCTACTTTCAGTTCCCTTAATTCAAGGGGAATATGCAAAATTTATTTCGCAATATGTCATCATTTTGGAGAGAGAAAGCACAACAGATGTCGATTGAATAAACAAAACTGAATAACTCACCTATACATTAACTACGTCATTATCAAACATGAAGTTCGGTTTTAAGGCAACCGTATGGCAAAGCACAAATGCCATTTCTTGCATTTCATCACGACTTGGTTACTGCAAGAGATTTTTCTTGTATAGCGTTCTATATCTAGGAGTATACATACAAAGTGAAACTTACTTTACATAATATCACGTCTTCGCGTACAGTTTCAGTAACACAGCGATCTTTACATTACATTAATAAAAAGTGGGTAGGGTTGCATAAAAACAGAATAATTTATATTTAAGATACCCAATGGAATACGAAAACTTGAATGTAGTATCCTAAGGCAACATATACAAAATCTTCATTTCTGGTTAAATCTACCCTTGTAAACACCTGTCGTCAAGTTGTTCTGTTATAGGATTAGTACTGTTTACAACTACAATGATCACACCTGTCGTCAAGTTGTTCTGTTACTGAATTATTACTGGTTAAATCATCTCACACAAAACGTGGAACGGTAATCCCATTCATATTTAAATCAGTACGTGCTAGAAATTGATTACTTAATTAGTTGCTTATAGAAAAGTGTGAATTATTGTTGCAGAAGAAATTCTAAAATTCTATAGGTTGGAATAGGTGACATCCAGCATCCAATTCACCAATACCGTACTTTGCAATTTCTTAGGATCATTCAATAGTGTTGGGATTTATTGCTCGTCTAACTCCTAATATGAAAAATCTCAAACACGTGTTACGATTCCCTCAAATTTTACAACCATTGTGTTTTTTTGTTCGTTTAATTGCTGAGATTTGAAATTAACTTGTTCCTCGTTTTGTAAGTGATTTATACCTGCCAGTATTCATATCATATTATTACTGTTTTCACTATCTCATGCTTTATAGATTTTCTACTTGAAATCTCTTTGGTTACTCTTAGGTAAAGTTAATCATAAAAAACGTTTCACTAATTATGTGCATATTTAAGGTATTAGATAACTGCTACGCTTAACATAATAATAATGATATCCTACAAAGATGGGTCTATGTATAGCGTACAAACAGCTAAACTGTACTAAAATCATGTTTATGTTTTTGCCTATAGGCTGTTAAATATATCGTGGGAACTTGGCCTCCATACATTTAGAGTTCTTTCCTGTCACGTGAGGTACAAGCACCACTGTACTTTCAGGAACGATTTGAATGCAGTGCGAAAAAAAATTTTTTTTTCTTCACGAAAAGCAAACACCGAACCCGTTTTCAAACAAGTCGTTCAGGATATACAGTTTAAATAACAAACAATGCTAGAGGTTTTTATTAAAATTTCGTATAAAGCTTCATTTGAAGAAACAAAAAAGTTGAGGTAATAAATAGACAAAATATATGATAAAACTTGTGATATGATACATGATAAATTGAAGTTTTTTTTAGAAAATGTTGAACAGAAAAGACAATAACAGTTGACCATCCAGTAAAGACTGAATATGTTTGTTGTCACAATATCGACCGCACGTTGATTACAGAAACTTTAGGTAAACTAATTACAAATAATTATCATTTATAAGCTTAAAAAACTTTGTTTTGTATATAAAAATATCTGATATTGAAAAAAAGTGTGTGAAATCAGCCACCAAAACTTGTTGTTGTTTTGAGTTAAGCACAAAGCTACACAATGGGCTATCTTTGCTCTGCCCACCACGGGTATCGAAACCCGGATTTTAGCGTGTAAGTCCGCAGACATACCGCTGAGCCACTGGGGGGGCGCCACCAAAACTATACAATACACGTTTTGAAAGTAATCATAACATTGAATATTGATCTTGTTTCAAACTATAAAAACTAATTAGTGTTATACAACTAATGCCAATACTAAAAATAAGCTTTAACTGTATAATAATTTAAAGCTTAAATGTACCTCAATGTTAGCCATTATACACTGAATGGTAGTTCATTTTATTACTTTTTGTTATTGTTGCTTATTCATTGTTATCGCAAATGCCTAGTCGGTTCAATACTTACCTTATTCACAAACTTTTTTTGTAGCATGTCTTTGGATTTTATAAACAATTAATTAAAATTCCAGAAAAATAAATGTTATATTTAAACTAGCGGTAGCTTGGGAAAAAAAGGTTAAGTAACATACAGATTACTTTCAAAATATGTTCAAGGTAACCTACCTCACCTTTGTTATGAGAGTATGGAATTCTTTCGCGTAGCTTGGAATTGACACACGAGGCTCGTACCCCAATTGTATTTGATGGTGCTCTAAGCCCCCAGTTTGCATCTTAAAAATCAAACAGAAATCCATGATCGACATCATACCGAAACAATGAAATGTCAAATGCCTGTAGGCCCAAATATTTTAACTATCTAGAGAAACAGCTTCAAAAAAGTCTACTGCGAATCCACAATCTTCTCCCATAAAACATATTTAAAAAATAAAAATTACCAGACTTCCAGAGTAAAAAAAAACAACTCTCCTCTGAAAGAGTTTTAATTACAATTAAAATGGCCAACATTCGAGAACCAATGCAACATGTCTCTACCACCAGATTTCAACATGGCCAATTTTAACACAAGAAACATAATCTGTCTATATCACTGTTTGGGACCTGCAAGGGATATTTTGATAATGAATCCCACGTAAATTGTTTGAAATATGGCTAAGTAATTTACTTAAATCCTCAAAATTATGGGTTTGTTTAACCTTTAAAAGACCCCTGAAATAACCCAAAATGGGCGAATCCCACTTGTACATAAGTATGGAATTATAGCAAAAATATTTGTACTAAATCTCGGGTAAAATGGCTGAAATTAGGCTGAGTAATTACCAAAACCCCTAAAATTGTTTTTTGTGGCGTTTTGACACTCCTCTAATTACTAAAAATAAGTTCACAATTTTTGTCAATGTATGGGGTATATAGAAAAGTGTCTTTGTACAAAACCACGTGTAAATTTGTCAAAATATGACCGAGTATTGCCCCAAACCCCAAAATTATGCTTCTTTGTAAGCTTTACACCCCTTCCCCCCCAAAGGCTCAAAATACGAAAATCCAATTTATTTTTGTAAGTCAATGTACTGGACACAAGAAAATTTATACTTATGCCAATTTTAAACTTGTTTGCTGTAAATATGACTACCTCTAAAAAGCCTAAATGTCTGAGCATGTTGGGACATGGCATAACCAAACAGAATTTCAACTCAATCCATCAACGAATAAAGGAATGGATGTCGAATGAAAAGTGCTCTAAAGAAGAAGGTAAGAAAAAACAAATAAAGAAACAAAGACATAATAAAACACTTCTTACAACTCGCTGAAGAATCCGATGGTTTTTGCATCACGTTTCAAGCAAAATGCATTAAAAGCTTTTTTGATTAAATGTTGTAATAAAGGTAATTAAAAAAAACATGACCAAGTTTTGTTAAGTCTACTCAAAATAAATTTTTGCTTTTTCGTATTATCTTTCGTGGTTGAGCAGGTCTTCAAATCTTAATTCCGGAGATTGACAAGTGGCAGGTGGTTAAGAGAGAGAACTGTACCGTGTCATCTGCATTTACCAGATGATGCTCAAATAAAGTTTGAAGGAGCCGTGTATAATGACAGACTGTCTGTGTAATTCTGGTGTCCAACTTTAATAATACATGCTATTAACAATAATATGTTCGCGACTACAGTAATTCTGGTATTCAACTTGTACACTGGCATCATTGGAGTGAAAAACTACAAAATATTTTAGTTTTTTGTTTGGAAGTTGTAAAACTTAAAGTATAGTTATTCTATAAAATGTTATAATTACTCAGAACTACAGATAAATTTCAATATGTGCAAGTTACAAGCTGACTACGAATACGAAAGTTAAGCATACTGTGAGTTATTAAGGATAGTCAAATAGTATTCCTATTTAAATAAAAAATAAAATAAAAGGAAGACGAGAATGTCTTGAAATATTCATGGCTAAGTTTGTAGCATGATGCAAGATACTTAGAACATTTACCAACTTTATAACAAGTTTATGAATATTGTAGAGCAAAAACATTTATGTACTTGTTGAAATAATTAACCATGTATAAAGTCGTCAACAGCCCTGATAAGTTGTGTATGAGAGAGGCTGTAAAACATCTACACCTTTCTAGAGTGGGAATAATTTGTTGTTGTTGTTTTGAATTAAGAACAAAGCTACACAATGGACTATCTGTGCTCTGCCCACCACGGGTATCGAAACCCGGATTTTAGCATGTGAGTCCGCAGGCATACCGCTGAGCCACTGGGGGGGAGGGGGTAATGGGAATAATACTGTTGTAAACTATATTTTCGATGTTTTAATTCGGTTATTTGCTAGAGAGAAATGTTAACACGGAAGTTTATAAAAAGTCTGATAATACCTAAAATGTTCGTAATTGTTTAGAATCAAGAGACTTTTCTAAACATCTAGAACAAAGATACAATAAAAGTTTCTCGAATTAGTGAAATATTCAGGCCAGTGTTTACTTATCGAATGTATTTCACTTACTCGAACAATTAGCCTTGAAATTGTACGAACAAGTTTATTTTTTACTTTACTCGTAGTACCATTAACAAGTAAATTTCTATTGAAAATGAAAACGTTAAGTACTTGTAAATTTAAACTTTGAACTTCATACAAATAATTGCCTGTAGCAAATATTCAATTTATTACGGTTACGTAGACTGGACTTTGCATTATTTTCACCAAGTATTTTTTTTTAAACCCGCCCAACGAAAGGGAGCGTTATATCAACATAATATTATGGATAAAACATAAACCAAATCAAAAATGATCTACAAAAACTATAGTTTTTCTGAAAATTTGGGGTGATAAAGTATTAAAACCATTAACGAAGTATCATACAATTTGAAGACACGTGCTCTAGCACAATAGTCACTAGACCACACGTTACATGAGTGTTAACTTGCGTGTTTATACAAATTTATGCAATACATGTAATTACGGTCCGCGATGCACACCTTCTATGATTAAAAGTATTAAAAAGAGTGAAGTCGCAGCTTAATCAGACTAGACAATAACTTCTTCAGTTTGTCATGTCGTCTATTCTGACCATATATAAACAATCAGAAATAACAGCATTTAAGTTATCAGTGAAATATCCTTGTTCAAGTAAAAGCGCCCTATGAATTACTTCATTACATATAAAATTCTTCTTACAGTATGTTTATCTTTGTCTCCGTTACCCTTCCTCCAAATAAACAAAAACAACAAACTGATATGCATGTCTATTATGTATTTCGGTTCAACCACTTTTTATTTTCAGAATTATTGTTTGTTTGTTTTGTTGTTAGACAACAATTACCTAATGGGCTTTCTATGATTTGCCAATCTCAGGTATTGAAAATCGATTTTAAGGAGTTGTTAAGCGTTTGGACATTATTATTGTGATTCGCTTATTGTACTTTCATCTTATCACAGGTCCAAGGGTGAAAGGTTATTCTTCATCCACGCAGATGGAAACTTCACTAACTGTTACCACAAGTTTCTCCAAGTCTGTATAGATGTAACATGTTTTTATCATTAGTTCTAAATCTTAAAGGAATCACGGAAATTACAATACTCCTATATTTTATTAGCTTGTATTTTGTGTTTAGTATACTCTAAATCAATACTCCCTCTATCTCTGTTAATTGATCATACATGAAAATAAAGCATGTTTGTGAAAATATCACCATAATTGAAAACTGCGATTAAAACACTGCCGGAAACTCGTTTTAATACCAATCGCGGGTAGGCTGTCGTGGGAAGGGTGGTCAGTGCCCTCTCTTTTCTCTGACCGTAATTTAGAACAGTTCAAACCAGGAACAGCAGATAATACCACTGTGAACTGAACCCAAAAGTCAATGTAATTACAAAACTAACTTGTAGTTTCCTTTTTTTTCCAGTCCAGTGCAAAAAAAATCAAATTCAAGTAATTGACACACTGTTCAGATTTTTTTTTTTTTGCGAAAAACTACATCATAAGGACTATTTACGCATACACTACGAGATAAGACTAGACTGAGGCCAACTAATCAACAGCAACTATCGTCAACTCTGGGGAAACTTGTATTATGGCATAGTGAGATTTGATCGATACTTGTTTTGCGCACCCACGTTCTCAAATTGCGTTTTCGTTATGAAAGTTTTTAAAACTCTGTATCAGCTAATTACTTGTGTTATAATGTGGATGACATTACTTACTGTTATCTTAAAGTGTTTTCCATATCTTCTATTAACAAATTGCGAAGTAGCCTTTTGAATGAAGAATAGATTTGTATATAACCATTTTGGAAAGTGAATGTTAGTTTCGACGTCAATAATTACGGTTAAAATAGTAAATAAAGCCCTTCCAATCGTAGTACCACCTCAGCACGTGTGTCACGTTTTATCCTACTAGCTTGTGAGGGGGAATGACAACACATTTTAAAACGTGACACTACAGAGATTCCAGGGAGAGTCAGAATCAAAATCTGGTGTAGGCTGCGGATTCAGCGACATTTCTAAACTTCACTATGTTTGGGTGACCTTCTGGGTCGTTTTAACCTCCCATTCTTGGTATTCCCTTTTATCGGAGGCTAACCTGCGTAAATAATGACCTCTGTGCCACCCCAAGTCTGTATATCAACTTTTGTTTTGCTAGCTCCAAAACTGTGAGAGGAATTCGTGAACAAACACAAGTTTACAAACAAGAACGTGAATGAATAAAGGATTGTTTGTGCACCTGATGTTTCTTCATGAACTTGGGGGAGTTGGGAGAAATCTATAAAGGGGTGTACTACTTTTGGAATTTAAATCTCTAAGTGGTTAAAAATTCTAAAGCAAAGGTTTTGGATAGATACATTAAGTGCAATAGATGTTTTTTAATTATATTAGTGGAATTTAAGTGGCGTAATCGCATCTCCCTACCATGCCTATGCGCATGGAATTATAAGTGAAACGTAGCTTAATGCAATTTTTTATTCATTTTCCTTCTCAATGTTTATCAGTTTGATAAAAAAAAGACAAAGCATGTGTATTTTCTTCCCATACGAAGCAGAATACATGTTTTCATACCGATAATAATTAATGCTGAAAATAAGACACGTGGGAAGTCATAAAGTAATGACACAAAGTGAACCTGAGCTTGTAGCGAGTCAGTATGTTTGATCTTTAACGTATATTTTCAAAATCCTGCGCTAGCAAGTTCCGAAAGCTATGTTTATAGGTGAAAATTTAATGTTACCATCTATGACATATGACGGTCTTCACAGACATCAACACAGAATCTGGAGGACGCTAGGCCTACTGAATGATGGCCGAACATCACAAGTTAAATGGTGGTTCGTTTGACGGCGTAGTTTCTTTATATGTTTAGCATGGAAGTCATTTTTCACACCTTTAGCTAGGCCTTTTTTATTTAATTTCATATTCATAGTCAATAATGTCCCCTTTTTACCGTGCACTATGATTAAACGTGACTTGTCACTGTTTTTCTCCGAATCTCATCCTCACACACACATACCTACGGCCAGTTGTTAAGACGGATTTCACGTTCGTCTCTCCAACAGGTAAACTATATCACATATAGGATGTCCCTCGTTGATGAAACAGGAAAATATTCTCTAGAACTGCCTATAGGGCAGATAGCGACGTTCGGTTTGTTCTTGCCGCATGTTACTCTCAAACAAGGAGGTGTGGAATGTTAGGGTCATTTTGAGATAGATCCACAACCACAGTTTCATTTGTTATAATTTTACTTCTAAAAAGACAATAAATGCTACTTTTATTGACACTCGCAAAACATATACTCGTGGTTTTTTATCCTGAATTTTATTCACTATATAAACACACAATAAATTACAATTATATTTTTTCATAACGTAAGTGTAATGGACAAAATTAATGGAAGTTCGAATAAAGTAGACTGAGGACACTTTTTCGTGTTATTTCATAATTAGTCATCGTATAAAACTTGTCCAGAAACTTATTCAGTATAAACATAACATAGTTCATTTTCTTACAGCAGTAATCTGTGTTATAAGTGAAAACACTGGGGTGATGGTGATAGTGGGGGACAAGGAGACATATAATGGTGCAGTATTTAAAGTCAATCTAATATCAGATTAACGGACGTCATTAGCTTGGGTGGCCAACTACATTTCAGCTCTTCTCCCAAGTTCACATGATCACAGGGAATACATTGTGAAAACATTTTAAACACATTAAGTATAGAAGGGTTCATACCCGCGTTCGTGAAAAGCGTTGTTTCTTTTGTGTGGTTGAATTAAGCAGGCTTGCGAAATAGTAAAATACAAAAAACTAACAATGTGGAGTTATTATTACAAGGCGTTGAAATGAATACTGTCAGTCACCCTTTATCTTTCAGAAGTATTGTACCTAAAGAGTCACAAAAACGAGTAACTTTTGATGATTAGATGGGAATAATGCACATGCCTACAGAATTGGTGATGTTACAAAATGGAGCAGGAACATATATTTTAACAGAATGAGCCTAGTTCATATAGGAAAACGAATTTAATACATGGCACTTCATAACACGATTTTCATCTAATGTTCTTCTCAGCGTTATACGTACAACATATTCTATGGCCTTTTTGTTATGAAAAGTATACTGGAAACACAATTATTAGGTCATTTACAATACGTATCTATTGGAAATACTGGTTGCAATAACAGTTAAACCCCTCACGTAGAGATCGACTTCAAGGTAGTTTAGGTTTGAGATTATCACAGTCACGAAGAGTGTAGAAGTAAACATTTTAGACTGTCTACGTTTCACGTGAAAATAATTACGTGTTTCTAATACAATTTTTTTTTTATTTTCGCGCAAAGGTACACGAGGACTATTTGCGCAAGCCATCCCTAATTTAGCAGTGTAAGACTGAAGGGAGGGCAGCTAGTCATCACCACCCACCATCAGCTCTTGGGCTACTCTTTTACAAACGAATAGTGAGGTAAATCTCACATTATAACACCCTCACGGTTGAAAGGGCGAGCACGTTTGGTGCGACGGGGATTTACTTCTAATGTGATATTTTACCTTCCAGCAAGTAGGAAAATACACCAATTAACTAACGTTGTTACTAACTTTACAAATTAACCTGCACAAGCAATTTGCTCCAGTAAACCACAGGACTTCGGAGGGGGGGGGGCGTATTACATACATAACATTGTGATGGTAATCAGAATTAACAGGTTCGCTGAGGATGGGTGGGTAAGTTTAGTCAAGGTGTAGAATTTTTTAAGGCGTCCTTCCAGTGCCATTTCTACGACATTTATTATTATTTATGGGGCATAAGGGGAGAAATAACACTATCGTATCAGCAGGAATAATGAGTTATAGAATTAAAATATATTAAAAGACTATCTTACACGGGGCTTCTCGGGCATTACTTTATATAAAATGGGAGCCAGTCCTCAAAGCAACCCCAGTGGATATGCCCTTTCGCCTCATGTTGAAGAAATTTGTGAAACCACGGTCTACTGGCTTTACCGGATCAAGTTGTTATGCTGTCGCATTTTTAATGGAGTAACCTAATACTGTTACAAAGTTACAACTAGCAAATATAATTTTTGAATAAAATATTCATGTTGAAATAAAGAAATTTCAAGGTTTCCTTTTTTTCAGCGCAAAGCCACATTGAGCTATCTGTTGTGTCTACTGCAGAGAGCTACATCCCAAAATTCAGCAACGTTAATCCTCAGACTTACCTCTGTCCCACCTGGGACTACAATTTGTTAATCTTAAGTTTTACTTGTGTGTTTATAATTAAACATACAGTTACACAATTAGCTATCTGTGCTCTGCCTACCATGCGTATCGAAACCCGGTTTTTAGCGGTGCGAGTCCGCAGACATGCTGCTATGCCACTAGGGGACAATCTTAAGTTATCGTAACACCAAACAATGCCCCCTGTGGCTGAGCGGTAAACCTGAAGGTTAGCACCTGGGTTTCGATCCTTGTGGTGGAGAGAGAGCATAAATAATCCTTTATGCAGCTTTGTGTTTAACAAACAATACTAAACAAATCTATTTTTTTAAAATCAAAATATAAATGCGTTGGTACTGTCTACAATACTAACCTGTTAAATCCAGAATAAAACAATGAACTCACTCTAAAGCTGGTAGAACAAATTAGTAAAGTACAACAACAAACAAAATAAAGAACTTTAATAACATTATGTTACTTAACACAAATCTCAGCTAGAACTTTTTGGGTCCATAAAATACATTTTATGTTCACATATTCCTAAATCTGATAGAGGGAGAACGCCGAAAAAAATATCTGCCTCTTTATTAAATGACAGTAATTTCTGGCGTGTGTAAATTACTGTTTATTTCAAAATTTATGCGCAAGGCTACACAGAGAATGAACTGCGCATAACCATTCTTTAGTTTGAATGGATACACTAGCAGGAAAACAATTAATATACTGTGCCCATCACCCAATCTCGAGTTACTACTATTGGGTTAACAGTTTAGACACGATCAGTGATGTCGAGAAACCCACTTGTTGAGAATTTTATATGCAAAAACGGCTCGTTTTGGGTTCAGAAAATATTTTAAATAGAAGAGCGAACAACGTTTCGACCTTCTTCGATGACCGTTGTTCGCTCTTCTATTTAAAATATTTTCTGAACCCAAAACGAGCCGTTTTTGCATATAAAAGTTTAGACACGATGTCATAATCTCTTGGTTATAATAAATTAATAGTGTATATGGTGTTAGTTTGCAGCGATTCAAAACTGCAAGGTGAAAATATGATATAAAAGTCACTACCTTGTAGTGATCCAAAAAACACTCCTGCGAAAATGTTTAAGCTTTTAGTTAGAAATGATTAAAAACTTCAAAACGAAAATGTATATTGTGTCTTTATTTTATAGACTGCGATGTGAAACTATTTATAATATTAGTTTATTGTCATCCAAAAGTGCACTATGAAATGTTTTTCCCCGAAAAGGACACGAAGGCCACCTGGAGGGATCATTTGTTTTAACCACTCGCATAACATATAGCATTATCTGCAAGTCCGTCAATATACTAAATGACGTCATATAAGGGTCGCTTAACGTTGCAATTTGTACTGTCGTTACGTCAGTAAAATATGCGCTTGACATGAATCACGAGAAAAATTATGCATTCTATAGGCTACAACACAACATGACATATGAACCTGAAAAGCAAGAAATAAAAATATCTGCTACTCTTAATTTAGATGCTTGTTTAGTCTTGAAACAAAACACTTTCGGGGGCCCTGCGGAAGTACATTTAATTGTATATCTCTTTTAATAGACCCCAAGATATATACAACAGCATCACTGATAGCAAAAATAGGTTTTATGATTGGTTTAAAATTACAAAAGATATCCTGAACCATATTTAACCGAAAAAAAAGAGAAACGTGTAATTTTATGAACTCTTAGAAAGTTAAGAATAATGTATTAATAAGGCAACCACACTAAATCAATAATATCAAGTGTCAACGGGACTTTATTCTCAATACGAAAGCTTCCCTGCCCGGCTGGTATTATATGGTATACGAGATACATATTAGTGGCCGAGACATGTATATCAGAAACTATTTGGACAACAACGAATTTCGGTGTGAGCTATATTAAAGTAGTGAACTGCAATTTTTAAATTAATTTATTTAATAATCAGAAATAGGCTTACGATTTTTTTGAACTATAAAAAATACTTGATTCACGGTTATTGTAAGCGGATTAGACTGTTACACTAAGCAATTGTGATCATTGTTAATAATTTCTTATTTATATATTATTACTTATTTATTGAAGAGTTAATAGAATTATTTCAAAAGTCATTTGTATAAATTGAAAATGATGTTTTTTTGTTTTTTGTTTTTACAATAAGTTGCTTTTATTAGGCATTATGAACAATGAATACCTGCAGTATATAAAATCACTCTTACGTATCAAAACAAAAAGCTACAGCGACAAAATAGGGCACGAAAAATGAATTTGTTCATGTGATGACAGGTTGTCAAACCTTCATATTAACATGTAATGAGAATCAAGTTTTGTTTTACTCGTCTAAAGAACATTCGGGGTTTAACTTCCACTACTTGAAGGATTCGAATAGAGAAGCTGTTTACATAATTTTAATTTATTAAATAAAACACAACATAATACCATGTCTTAACCAGTTATCTAGGAAAACACTTCATTATTTTCCTTCAATAAATATTTAATAATTTAATGCCCTCGATACTTTATTATTATGCATAGAATTTATAATGTATTAGTAGCACAAGTTTAACAATCGCTTGAAATTAACCGTTAGGAGTGGGGAAGTGTGGGACGTACCTTCAAAATACTGGAAAATTACAAATAAAATACATATTACATATTTAAACATAAAACGGTGCGTAACATGACAACTTAAAAGCCGATATTTTACTCGTATGATCGAAGAAAGTTTAACAAAAATGTCCAATAGGATACGTTTTGTTAGACGTAAGATGAACCAAAACAACTGATGAAAACAGGTATAAATCTGCCAATATTTGGAGCGTGATTCGTCGTACTTGAAGAGAAATTGAAGTTGAAATATTGTTTCAACGTAAATTGCACACGCATATTAAAAAGACAAATTTGTTTCGTTGTATGTAACTCATTCTGTACTTTTTAAAATTTTCTAACTGATGACTGATTACACTGATTTTATCATAATTTTCTCCCATCAGAGTCTAATGGCTGGTTAGCCTTAGTTTAGAATAAACTATCAACCACGGAATTCGATGCAGCATTCCAATTGAATCACGTTATAGAAAATGCTTTCTCAAGAACAAGGATATTAAATATTATAGATTGTTTAAATGGGCGAGTCTTTTTTAATTAGGGTTGACCGACATGTTCTACTTACTAACTATACTATGGGAAGGGGTAAATCTTTTATGTTAATTCTATAAAATAAACAAAAAATTACCAAAATGTAACAAATTCCCAACAAATCTGGAAATTTCTAAATATATTTTTTATTATTTATATTACAATGTAAAGTAAATTAAAGTAAAACTGAATAGGGTATTGTTAACAAATTACCCGATTCTAGGCAAGTTCATATTTCAAAAAAAATCTAGAACAAAAGTGTGTCAAGATAAAATAATATATCAAACATATATATATATGCAATTGAGAACTGGTGTATAACTTTACCCTAATATAATGTAATAATAATTTAGAAAATGTGCTCTTTTTAAGTTCAAAAGACCCCAGCCACTGAACTGATTGAGTAAACCATTTCTTTTTAATTACGTGTTTTCCGTAGCATACTGATCAATCAGCTTAGCATACACTTACCTTGAATTCAGTTCATACGTTCAAGAACTTTAAGATCCGCATGGTCAAACATAAAGGTATACGTTTCATAATTAATCAATCATTAACTAAGCCTTCCTTCTGAAAAAATTAATCAATGATTAACTAGGCCTTACTTCTGAAGCAGGGAAATCGTAGCATTCTGCAATTTTCTGGTACAATTCCCGGATGTTAGTAAATCCTGATATTATCCCTGTTGGACTACCTTGGGCTTGCTGACAATGGAATACTAGTTTAGGTTTCTGAACAGGTAACTTGTCAGCAGTTTGTTCTTTCGATAGCTGGTTCGACCCGTTCTTTATTTCATTATCGTTGTTCGACGGCTCCTGGATGTTTTCCGACGAAACTCCATTTTCAACGTCCGTCTTTTTTTTCTTACTAAATAATGGCATAACGAATAAAATAAGTTACGGAAAAAATGTATCACAAGTTCAAGTAGTTCAGACTTTTTTGGAATCCAGTTTCTCTTGAGAAACGTGTTGCATGTAGGCCTATGACAATTGTTAAAACCTAACGCTCAGTACATCTACGAACACTATAACCATGGCCACCTGGCGGTCGTTATTATGCCCGTCTAAGTACTAATCTGATCTACAGATGTAGGACACCTGCTTGGCGTTCGCCGGAAGTATACGCAAAATTTAACAGTGGCTTGATCTAGCAACGTAGAGCGAAAGGTGTGACAAGTATTTGTTAATACAAACCATACATACTGACCCAGGAATTTAAATTGAAAAGAAATACATAAAAGTGATACAAATCGTAATATATCCAGTAAGAGAAATAACGTTATATGAATTCTTACATACACTGATAATCTGACATACAAAACAAAAACCTACACAACAATTTGTGAAACTACAGACTCGACTGACGTCATTTCGCTATCTGAAACCAGACGTCCCGCGGGCACTGTATAGCCATTGGCGCAAACAATGAGTTATTCTATGTTGCTGTATGCTGGTTGTTCAACTTTTGTACATCTCAGAATCGTCAGTTATAACATAATTTATTAATTGCTGTCGAGTTCTTCCATTACTGAAACTGCCGTTCGTTACAATCAACTTTGAACATAGATTTTTGTTTATGTTTTGCGTTACAACAAAAAGTAAATGTCAAAATTCAGTAGAAAGCTAATTAGTAAGCACGTTAAGACTTCCTTGTGGTTGAGCGGTAAGTCCGAGGGATTATAACACTGAAAATGGGGTTTCGATACCAACGTCGAGCAGATCTCAGATATACATTTGATAGTTTTGCGAGTAACAATAAACAAAGCTTATGTCAAGATCCTTCCTTTTATCTTCTTTTAATTCCTTAATAAATTGTTTATCCTGTTAAAATAGAAAGTGTTCTACATGCATTTGATAACATAGTTATTATAGCGGTTGCAAAAATCTATAAGGAGTGGATACTGGTTTTGGAGAAAAAAATGTTATATTTGTTGTTAAGTTCAAATTAAGATGAAATAACATTACGACGGGTATGCTTAGTATCCTGAGTAACCGCCGAGCCACAGGAAGACAAAAAAGAATGTGCCATAGTTTTTCGGAGAAAAAAAACAACAACAAAAAATGTTGCATTTTGATTGGATGTGAGATTCTTTTTACACCTTTTAAATACCTTTTACACATATGTGGGTGAAATTTATGAATACGATCGCACCCACCTCACAGCTACTACTTACACACAATAATTAAAACAGAATATAATTTTGGTGTAAGTAATAAGTAGTTAATAATAAGGATTATAGCATTGACAGAACACGGTTTACTATAACTTGCTCATTAGAAACCATAAAACTTTTGAATGCGAACAGAAACAAAACAGTGCTAATTACTAACCTATCAACCCTTAAAAATGTGAACCACAATTTTCTTGAACCTGAATCAGCGGAACTGACAGTGATTTGATAAATTAACTTGACGTGAGGATATGCAGGAATTTGTATTTCTATAAAATTTATGGTTGCGAACAAACTTACTCGTCGGTTATCTACACTAAGCGTCCTTTATTGTTAACTGATAGATTTAAAGGTGTATGTGCGTATTTTGTTTTACAAAGCCACATCTAGTGTTATCTACACTAAGCGTCCTTTATTGTTAACTGATAGATTTAAAGGTGTATGTGTGTATTTTGTTTTACAAAGCCACATCTAGTGTTATCTACACTAAGCGTCCTTTATTGTTAACTGATAGATTTAAAGGTGTATGTGCGTATTTTGTTTTACAAAGCCACATCTAGTGTTATCTACACTAAGCGTCCTTTATTGTTAACTGATAGATTTAAAGGTGTATGTGTGTATTTTGTTTTACAAAGCCACATCTAGTGTTATCTACACTAAGCGTCCTTTATTGTTAACTGATAGATTTAAAGGTGTATGTGTGTATTTTGTTTTACAAAGCCACATCTAGTGTTATCTACACTAAGCGTCCTTTATTGTTAACTGATAGATTTAAAGGTGTATGTGTGTATTTTGTTTTACAAAGCCACATCTAGTGTTATCTACACTAAGCGTCCTTTATTGTTAACTGATAGATTTAATGGTGTATGTGTGTATTTTGTTTTACAAAGCCACATCTAGTGTTATCTACACTAAGCGTCCTTTATTGTTAACTGATAGATTTAAAGGTGTATGTGTGTATTTTGTTTTACAAAGCCACATCCAGCTATCTGTCGAGTCCATCGCCGAGAATCGAACCGCTAATTTTAGCGTTATAAATCCGTAGACTTGCCGATGTACCAGCGAGAGACTAAAGTTAAAGGAAGGAAGGCACACAACTAATCGCACAGTTGGAGTTTGCCCGTAGTTCCTATAATACATCCACGGTCAAGGACCTCCAGATTTACAGTTTGGTATACTACTTATTCACGCCAAATCTTGTAAAAGTGCAAAATACATACAAACAAATAAGAACATGAAAATGAAAAAATAAATAAATTAACCAGTGATTAAGTTTGAAAGTTCTGTGGTTGCACCCATCTCCAACCTCAACACCCCCGCAATATGCAAATAATCTCGGATACTATTTTCATAAAAGTTACTTCAGACCATTTTTAGTGTTAATACTTTCTGGTAAAAGACAATTAACTTTGTAAATTATCGTAAATAAATAATCCAGGCCTCAAATGACTTTCATTTATAATATTGACTTATTTACACTGGTGGCGCCACTAGGATTACCTGAGAGAGGGGTCGGTGGTCTACATCAGATGATTTAACCTGCCTGTCTCCAGAACACGTAAGCGCTAAGTGAATATTTCATCAAGCTTATTCAAAATAGAAAAACAAATCTATCACCATCAGTTTGTTTTCGAAGAACAATTAGTTTAATAACATTTGATATTGAAGAGTTGAAACACGTGACCACTATATAATTAGAAAATATTCCGTATTTTATTATGAACTAAAAAATAAAAAGACAAGAGTAGAAGATTGAGATGCAGTAGATACATTAAAGTGTATAATATCTTCATCTGCTCTTGAGTTGTTGTCGGTTTATATATATATGCAAATATTTTAAAATTACAAACTTTGTTAAATTGCTGAACTAAAAGTTTACCAGCAGATGGCAGCAGCAATTTAAATATATTTTTAAAGGTATGATGAAAAACAAAACTGCTGCCTTTTTTAGCATTGTTCGTGTGTTTGTTATCAAGCGCAAAACTTAAATAACGAGTAGTTATCTGTGCTTGTTGGCTCATCGCATGTATTGAAACGATATCTTTAATATTATAAGTCTAAGAGCTTATCTCTGAGCCATTCTTTGGAGTTAGTTTAAGTTAACAAATATATTCATTCATAACTTACAACCAAATTGGTACACGTTTTTAATGACTAAAAATATTAAAATGAACGATAAGAAGATCAACAGACTATTTCACAAATGATGTAACTAAGTGTACATCTGACAAGATAGTCTTAAGAAGACAATTTATCTTTTGTTATTTTAAACACCTTGTAGGCTACATATTTCACAAGAATAAATTAGTAGGATTAATACTGAATATTCTTGAAATTCTACATGAATATGAGATCGCTGTGGCGAATAAAAAAAAGACATCTCCCAACGCCATATATATAGGAAGGGTTTGTTTTGGAATTTCGCACAAAGCTACTCGAGGGCTATCTGTGCTAGCCGTCTCTAATTTAGCAGTGTAAGACTAGAGGGAAGGCAGCTAGTCATCACCACCCACCGCCAACTCTTGGGCTACTCTTTTACCAACGAAAAGTGGGATTGATCGTCACATTATACACCCCCACGGCTGGGAGGGCGAGCATGTTTAGCGCGACTCGGGTGCGAACCCGCGACCCTCGCATTACGAGCGCACGTCTTAAAGCGCTCGGCCATGCCAGGCCTTATATAGGAAGGGAAATTCAATTGGATAATCAGTTGTAGTTCAATTAGCTTAACAACTAGTTTGTTTTTAAATTTCACGCAAAGTTACACGAGGGCCGCCTGCGCTAGCCGTCCCTAATATAGCAGTGTAAAACTAGAGGGAAGGTAGCTAGTCATCACTATCTACCGCCACATCTTGGGCTACTCTTTTACCAATGAATAGCGGGATTGACTGTAACATTATAACGCCCCCACGGGTGAAAGGGCGAGCATGTTTGGTGTGACGGGGATTTAAACCCGCGACTTTCAGATTACGAGTCGAGTGCCTTAATCACGTGGCCATGCTGGGCCGTTTAAGAATTATAATAGACAACTATGACATTACCAAATCCTACCGTTTTTCCCATTTCTTGTTTAACGCCGTTAAGTCTAAGAATTATCTAATTTATCCAATGATTTATCGAAATCTCTACTCAGGAGCTTATAAAGTCTCGAAACCTTTACATTTTGTAACAAGAAAAATCCTATGTGTTTAAAAGTAAAGAAGAAATGAAACTGTTTGCAACCTCTTTTTTTTGGGCGCAATGATTAGTTGGGAAAAATAAATAGATATACAAATACATTTGTTTATCACAAAGTTTATCATAATGACCATACAAACAGAGCACGGAATCACTATACCGAGTACAAAAATTGTGATTG
Source organism: Carcinoscorpius rotundicauda (assembly GCA_011833715.1). Taxonomy (NCBI): domain Eukaryota; kingdom Metazoa; phylum Arthropoda; class Merostomata; order Xiphosura; family Limulidae; genus Carcinoscorpius; species Carcinoscorpius rotundicauda. Next base: position 48,532,576 of record CM022399.1, on the reverse strand, counting down.
AAAATGTAATTTGGAAAAAAAAAAATTAACTCAGGTACAATTTTTAGCGTTTTGCATTTATATAAAAGCATTTTAAAGAATAAATACAGCTTTCTATGTCGGAATCTGGACAGTTTTTGGTTCCTTGTAATAATGGTAAAAGTAGAAGCAGCAAACATGACAGATTTCTATTTTGCAATAAATCATGAAATCTTATTCTGTAACTACGAAGTACTATCACATGCTTCGTTTTTACTCGATTTACTAACAACAGATAGCAGCACTAACGAATATAGACCTAAAATAGTGACCTGATATTGAAAATGAATTATAGTCCACGATCAATATGCATATCAAACCATAAAATTATTAGACTCTATATATAAATCAACATACAACAAAAAGAACTACCTGGAGCAAGAGAAGTATTTCTTATCAATATTCAATATTTGTATCAGCAGGAACGCAGAATCAGTAATAACATTAAGCGCCATCTATCAGTATTTGAGGATGATAATTTTTACCCATGAAAATACATTGAAAAGAACATCTTACTTGCGTAAAACTGTCCATGTAGAGTGAATAATGATCTAATTCAAAAGTGTTACTATAACATATAAAACATGATATCTGTTGAATAAACTATCATTAGGAAGATAATTTCATCTTTAATTTTCATCAAGGCCTAATTTCAAAAGTTTGATCCAGTTCGGTTACAAGTTTTCTACTCCTGTTTGATAGGCTTGTCGCGTTGAAAATGTTGTAACTTTCAAGAGTATACAATAAGGTTAATATAAACAAACGTAAGACGTAGACATGTGGCATGTATAAGTAACAACACATTGACACTGAAAAAATCATTTACAATTCAGAAAGTAAGGAATTACAGTAAACTTCATTTAACAGAAGTTCATTAACTCCCGAGTTTTTAAATATATTTTCTAGTGATTTATCTACAAGAAGTCTACCTTGCTAAGGTGTTTGGACTTTTATATCTCTTTCCTTGCCATTAATCTACAGAAGGTCTATCTTCCGAGAATATTTGGTTTATTGAATATTTTTACTAGTGTTATATCTACAGGGAGTCAACATTCTTAAAGTGCCGTTGTCATAGGATTTATTTATCAGCTACTTAATTACCAGTAAAACTATTCTCTGAAAAATTTTGTTTTTGGATTTAAGCGCCCCCCGCTGATACAGCGGTATGTCTACGGATTCACAACGCTAAAATCAGGGGTTCGATTCCCTTCGGTGGGCTCAGCAGATAGCCAATGTGGCTTTGCTATAAGAAAAAACACACACATTGGAATTAAGCAGAAAACTTTACAATGAACTATCTCTGTTCTGCTCACCACGGGTATCAAAACCCGAGTTTTATAGGTGCCAGGCCACAGACATACTGCTGTGCCAATGGTAGGCTATCTTAAAAGGCTCGGATCCTATTGAGACTGGTGGTTCAGTCACGTAAATTTTTTTCTTGCAGGCATTCAAGTTGTTTTTGAGTCTCTTAAATGTGACCACGTCAGAGGAATGTTTACTTTATAAAAACAATTAATTTGCGCTAGTTACCTTAATATTCTCTATGTTTTTTCCTAATGTTGCTTGGCGCATATTTAATTAGTTATTCAAGCACTAGTCACAGAGTTTGTAGTGTTATTATTCTGTTAATGACTTTATTTATAGTTTATAAAGTTATTTACTGAAGTATAACATTCAGTAAACACAAATGTTAACATAAAAGTGTGCTCTCCTTTAGATAAAAATAGACATATGTGACGTGTGTAACAACTGAACGAGATCACGCGTAAATTACGCAACACTCATAAAGCGTGTAAAAGATGATATACACAAGTATATATGTATATAGATATATGATACAGAAAAATTTACCAAGATTTATCTCGTAAGTTTTGTCAATAATGATTTTTATTAAATAAATAAATAATATTTTCTCGACTACTTTTGTGGGATGATATAAACGTGTACAATAGTGGATGTTATTTGACCAGAAGATATAAAAACATGAGATACACTAAATATCATGTTCCACCAGCCACGAAATTCTACACTTTAAGACACACCAGTTGTTGCTAAATAATTTTAAACAACCTTATAAAGATTCTTTATAGTTAATAGAGCGAATAACCCTTGTTACTAAGTGATCTAAACAGTACTATAAAGGTTGCTTTATGGCGCATAGAGCAAACGATAGTTATTGCTGACTTAAAGGAAATATCCCAGTGATTATTGCTAAATAACTGAGTCAACCACCAAGGTCGTACCATCCTCTTACTCTTTCCTTCTTGGAAACACATTCTTGTCGTTCTTCGGACGTTTGCTAAAAAGATAAGCATTCAACTGAGGAGGAACAATAATATACAACTTGAACGGAAACTCCGGTGGAGTTCTGAAAATACCACTATAGGAACTCCAACATTTTCTCTTTAGTTAAGTGTTTGTTTTGGAAAAACGTTAACTGGCGAGAATAGCAGCAAGTTTAGTGAAGGAAAATTTCAGTCATGAATACATGGGCAATGATTTTTTTTGCAAAAAAAATCTAGTTCAGTCATTAACAGATAACAATTCTGGGGAATACAAGACGGATCTAACTTTTTATGCTGGTTTTTAATTAAGGATTATTCGTGTTTTTCCGCTGTAATATAATAGCGCCCTCAAAAGAATACGAGGAAGTTTGATCATACTACGATTAGACTGTGAGAAGGTTAAAAAACAGAAAAAAAGAATAAATAATAAGTTTTTATACCAAATAGATGATAAAGCTATTTGAATACAATGTGCTTTGAAGTGCATGAAAAGTGGCAGATCTTTTATGTGCCGTCTACCATTCGTAAAGTACAGCACTATATCTACCTCAGATTAGTGCTCTGTAGTCAGAGAGTAGCAGATGGGATATTTCTGGTGCTACAGTAAACTACAGATCTATATCTACCCTAGACTCATGATTTGTAGCCAGAGGGTAACACATAGGACACTTCTAATGCCACGGTAGACCACAGTTCTTAATCTACCCTAAACCTTTACTATATAATCAGAGGTAACACAAGGGACTTTTGTGATGCGACAGTAGACCACAGTTCTTTATATACCCTAGGCTCTTACAATATACTCAGAGACACCTCAAAAAACCATAATTCTAGACATACCATAGATATGCACTTTGAAGTTAATATGATAATAAAGCATGTTTGTGATACTTCAGAATACCAGATTAGAGCTTCTCAGTCGGTGTTTCACTGGTTTTGTCCAAAAGGTTCTCGGTGATGCTGCATGATTATGGAAAGGAAACGGAAGTAACATGTATAGCTTTCATATGGTCTATGAGCGAAAGAACCTGTGCTCTGCAACTATTGGACAATGCTTAGAACATTCATGGTATTACAGTAAGCCACTTTCCGTGTAGTCGCATAAGAGGTGAGATTTTACAGTAAAACCAGTAATTAGGTTAAACTTGATGCTCTCCGTAACAATAAATTTTGTTTCAATGAAATAAATGCCAACATTTTTTTTTCTGTTGTTACTCTATTAAGGGTTGCTACGTCGTGTCTTTTCTAGTGTAATCTATACAAAACAAAAAGAAATGTCGGATAATTAATGTGTGACGTATCGTCCAATCAGGACAGTTGAAGATGTTAAACTCAAATCACGTGACATTGTTTAAATGATGGTCCCAGAAAGACAAAAATACCAAACTATGAAATAGTTTTTATTATGCTGTCCGGTGACTATGTATTAATTAGTTTTCTGCTAAATTTAGGTAATATTTCTCGGTGGTTTCTTAATAAATAGAACAGAGAAAAATTCGCCGTAGTCATTACACACATTTTTTTCTGATTCAAATATCTGTCACAAAAATTATTCTAAGATTTTCTTTGAATTAGATTCAAACAAGGGAAAGTGTACTAAGTTCTTTCATGCTCTTCGTTGTTGTATATATGCTTTATAAAATGATTGTAATATTTCACGTTTTCACATTTCATGTTACTTCACAGAAACAGTGAAAAGAAAGAAAAAATTACACCGGATCTTATAAGCCCTTTATCTCAAATCTCAAAACTTATCCTTAAAAACTTGTACAATCACTTATGGTTGACTTGAACTCCCTATTTTTATGTTATAAAAAATGTTTATACAGTTATAGCGCGAATTTGTATAATATTTAACATTTTATACATAGCCTACATCCTTTTAATTATGTATTAGCATTTTTCGGTTTAAACCAGTCACATGATCCCAGACTCTCTCAGCATTAGCATGCTTTACACAATAGTATGTATTGAATTTTGACCCCCCAAATTAAAATCCCCATTTCAAACATTTTAATTACGAGTCTGACAGTTAAAGGTAATCTTATCGATCAATGAATGAGATAAAGTGGAAACAATAATACAAAAATTACAAGATGGTAATTTAACTATTTGTACCAGCGCTTTTGTATCGAATGAAATAAGATCGAGAAATTGCCATAATGATGTGAATCTACTCAAAGGTTTGTATTAAAATTATACAGATAGTTATCAGACATAAGTATTAAAATATTGCGGATTATTTCAAATAAAACGATTTGTTTTAAGTTGCAATACTAGATTTTGTACAAACATACTTTTATTGGTTGGTATAACGACTTGTTCTAAGATAAGTAGGCTTTAAAAGTGAAGGGCAGCCTATTAGTATTAATGTGTTGAAGGCATCGCTCTAAGGCGAGAAACAGCTTACGTTAGAAGTACGGTTGTGTAAGTAAGTACTTTATCCATTCTTAGCTGAAAATCATACACCAAGTCTGTCAAACACACTAGTTTAAAACTAATTATTTTGTTCGTCCCATTGAATGTAAAAGAAACTACTGTCTCAGTGGAGAAGCTAATTCTTCTTTAAAGTGTAAATTCAATGAGACACTTTGGTATATGTACATTCTCGTAACTCATACATAAAATGGAAAACGAAGTTCATATTCACAGGTGATTAGTGCTTCATAAGTGTCAAAATAGGAAGCAGAAATAGGTTTTAATGTGGTATTGTTACTAAAGATGCTATACATCTCTTAGTAATGTGAACGATACAAGAAGGAGCATTTTACTGAATATGGTGCTAGTATCTTGAATGTGTGGATGATATGAAATATTCTGCAAAACTCTTGGTTATACGGAGGATATAATTAGGAGCATTTTGCTGAAGAAATCGCTACTGTCTTACTGGGTGTTACTAAAGAAATTACGAATTACTCTGTAACGTGGACGATACAAGTAGTAGAAGATACAAGCAGCATATGTAACACTAAAGGTATGCAAGCATTATAAACATTAAATGTGGCTTGAAAATAAAGTAATTCCAGAATATCTTAAGGAGTGGGTTGATTGTAGGATAATAAAGTTTCTCACTTAAAGTGATAATCTGGGAATGCACGGGTTATCTTGAATAGTACGATATTGCCAGAAAAATGTAGTTACCATGATGTGTAACTTTCTATCAACAAAGTAGTGCAAACATCTTGATTTACGTAACTACCATTAAGCAATACCTTGAACCGAAAATTACCGTGGACGTATTTGAAAAATAATATTGTTTCAGTCACATACCTCAAATCAAGTGTGCAGGCCCCTGTAAAACAGGCTTCGTGGGAAAACACGTGGATCAAACTCATCTGAATTTGTTCTAAACTTGGATTAATAATATTGTAGAACCTGATAAATAGACTTGTAGGAGAAAGTGTATTGGCTTTTATTAATGTTTTCTCGCCGTATTCTCAGTTTTGAAGTGTTTTTTCCCTAGTTGTGCATTCTCTAGTTAACACGTTTGTAAAAAAACTTGTTAAATTAAAGTGAGGAAAATCTATTTATGGATTTTTCAGAAATAAAAGAAAATATAGTAAAAATCCAATTTGATTTCCTACTATATAAGTACGTAATTTTCTGGTTAGATCCCCCCACTGAAAGCAACAACAATCACAAAAGTTGACTTTTTATTTCAGGCTAGCGGAAGCGTAAGGCTAGAACTGTGTCCTAAAACTGCTTTAAACCAGGAGCAGAAAAACAAATTTTAGGTCAAACATTGAAACAACTTTTCTTTCATTAGACAATAACGATAAGTTCATCACCATATCATGCAGGCCGTATGTCATTAAACCTAAGATTAATCAAGAAGTAATTGATACAAGTTCTATTGACTATACTCTGAATTCTGGATATGTAAAGGGAAAATTTAAAGACATAAGAACTCATACAGTTATTTATTTTAGTGAATGAATTTCTAAAAAAATTGTGGATCGAGGTTGGCTCACTGTCTGGTGGGTCCATCTATGGTTCTTCGGGTGCGATGCTCACGTACTGTTAACACCCCCAAAATTACGATCGACATTTTTGATGCCCTAAGTACGTTATAAAAGTATCATTTAAGTTCAACTATTTGGTCAGACAAGAGTAGTCTAGGAAATGGTGGTTGATGTTGTCAAATAGCTTCTTCCTCCATAGTTTGTGGCACGAATAGTGCAGTTAGCCCTTGAGTACCTTTGCATAAATATCCCAAGAGAAACAAAACAAAGAGAGTGCAAATATGTTTTTAATTTTAATTCTATTAAATTTCATTGCTACATTTATAGAAAAAACAAATATTTCAGTGCCAAGTTTACTTTCAGATATAAAGTAATACAAAATAAATGTGTTTTATCATTTTGTTACTTGTCTAAAGCTTAAAAATGAAAATGTTTGGGAGGTTTGATGGACAATACTCATCCTTCTTGACGGGACAAAATTCGAAACTCAGATAGCATAGTAAAACAGTTACGGCTTTTAAGACACATTGTAAAACACTGAAACACAAACGCTGTACTAATTAAATATATATATTATTTTTTATAATCCTAAAACACTTTCCAAAGTTCCAAATAACAATTCATTTAATAATGTCTTGTATAGTTTAGAGTAGGAGAGTTATATAATCAATAAAAAATCAGGAAAATAGTTTTAAGCGTAAAACAATGTACTTTATGTTATCGTAAATTGAAATTGAGCGTATACCAAGATTTACCTATATGAACGAATTTATTCACCAATTGACTTATCAAAGCAGCTTCGTGTGGCCAGATGATTGGTTGAAATAGTTTAATGAGACCAGACAACGGAATTTCTTCACCAGTTGAATAGTCGAAATAGCTTCATATGGCTGGATGATCAAAACTCTTCACCATTTGGTTGGTTTAAGTTTCATTAGGCCAGGTTACAGAATTTCTTCCCCAACTGATTGGACGAAATGTATTAGTCAATCAAACACCACCTTCTACTTATTTATGGTATGCAATATTTTTTGAAGTTTTGTTAAACAGCATGTATTTTAGATCTCAAATCTCTCATCAATAGCTGTAGCAATTTCATCACACTGTAAGCTGTGTCTACAAGTACAGTGAATAATTCTTGAATACTTATTGGCGCCAAGGATCTTGAAATTAACGTTTAAAGTTTAAGGGTCAAAATGTCGATGTTAGGCCTAACCGATGACTTGAAGCATTATTTTATCTTGTAGCTAATTTAGTTTCTTTAATCATCCGTTATATAAATATTATTAAATTACGCTGAATAAAAATATAAGTATTTGTACATCTTGCCTATGTTAAAGTTATTTATGAAGTCGAAACCATTCATATCTGTATAAAAAAAGAAAAGAAAACAAGAAGTCTTTAGGCGTGATTTTACATTCGGCGTTGTTCGTTGTCTTATGGTATTTGATATGTATAGACTAAGCCAACTGTTTCGTGCATGTAACCTCTCTTACATGACGACATTTGGTATTCTCTCTCGTTATGTCACAACGTGGTATTTTTAGATATGAATTTCGTGTGGGTGAGCCTTCATCATGCTGTCTCCGGGATCTTTATTTCACCTGAACTTTGCAAGCAAGTTACCTCCTACAGTCAGAGTAGCAGACACGACATTATGATCTTTATATTTTTCACACATTTATGACTCACAAAAGAGAGAAAAACTTTTGATAAGTTAAACGTTGTTAAAATAACATAATATATTTACAATATTAGTATTTATTAACACGTGAGAGACTGGGTCAATAAAAATGAATCATATTACTTTAAAGGAATTATAAATTTTAAATACTGGAAAATACTGATAATCGAGTTTTTAAAAAAATTCTGCTCTTATAGGACACAATAATTTAAAATGCAATATTCATAAATATGTGATCTAAAACATCCTTCATACTGCAATAGAGTTTATACGCGGTTAATCACCTTGCAGGTATTCTTATGGTATAAAATGTCAGGAATATGAACAGAAATTTTTCGCTCTGTGGCTCATAATCTGAAATTTTAGAACTTTTAATCATTTTGTAAAAGCATTTAAAATAATATGATTTAATAATTAAGTAGTTATACCCGATAGATGGCACTGTTTGGATCTGAACTTTTTTTTTATGTTTGCTTAATTATTTCTCGGCTTAGGTTTGAATAAAATAAAATAATTCAATATCGTTTCATCACCATCTAATATCTATTATAAAGTGCGCATGCGTGTTTAATAACATGAGTGGTATTTTGGTATTAATTTTTTTCTGATAACGACAACCATAAATTTACTTGAACATCAGTTTGGTTGTCGTAATGAATTCAAGGAATATGCAGTTTCTGAAACATACAGCATTGTCTCTGTCTACATCGCGATAATACGAACAACAAAAGTTTTTCGCTTTACTTAAACCTCAATTTTTATCACTTGTGGGTGGAGAATTATAAGAGTGTGACGTAATGAACTGCGCGAAAATGATTCAGCAGCCGACAAAGACTAAGAAGTTTGAAGCGATTCACGCACGTGCACGTTCGTACAGAGGATGATACATGTACCTTAATTGAGATTAATGACAAGAGCAGTCAGACAATCTTGTTATGTCATGATTAAAGTTGGTTTTTTTACCTCTCTGTTTCTGATTCGTACGTTAAGTATATAGCACAAGAAAATTATATTCTTTAGTTTACTATATATAATATAGCGTGCCACAACCGCTGACCGTAAAGAGAAAATTGATTAAGTTTACAGTTTCCAGTTATATTTCGTTTGTGGTAATTCCACGTTTTTATTGTAAGAAATTGAACATACATGAAGCTGTTATGAAATGTTCCACTACGATTAAATTTTGCTATTAATTGGGACTAAAAGAACAGAGATATAATGTGATTAGTGGAGTATCTATAATATAATTTTACATAATAATTCCCACATCATAACACTTATTACTTTTTGATTCTCAGTATAAAATATTAATGCATAGTATATAATAGAGATAAACCGATAATATGAGAAATAAAATTTATGACAACAAAAGTTCTTATAGTGTTGGCCCGAAATGGCCAGGTGGTTAAGGTACTCAAGTCGTAATCTGAGGGTCGCGGATTCGAATCCCCGTAATACTCGCCCTTTCAGCTGTGGGGGCGTTATAAGTTACCGTCAATTCCACTATTTGTTGGTAAAAGAGTGGCCCAAGAGTTGGTTGTGGGTGGTGATGACTAGCTGCCTTCCCTCTAGTTTTACGCTGCTAAATTAGAGACGGCTTGTGCAATATAGCCCTAGTATAGCTTTGCGCGAAATTCAAAACAAGCCAAACAGTCTTATAGTGTTAACTATGAAGACTCATATAGGAAGAAGCAACAGTGGTATTTACCCACACAACTTTTGTGTGTACGTGTGAGATTCGATAAAGACTAGAATTTAATAAAGCTTTTGGTTCTCATAGCTATAGTCGACCTTGTTTCTCATTGACTAATTTCGAATTAGTTCAATCAATTTTGCCATACGTGGAAAAGGGAGGGGGTACGTATCACCATAATGGCAGTCGCCATGGTTACATGAGTAATTTTATGATACATTGGTTTTATGTTCCACTTAATAATTGCATAACTTGAATGTTATTTGTAGATTCAAATGAATCGAGCTGTAAAATTCTTCGAATGTAAGAGTTGCGTCTCTTTACACTGACGATAAATTATGGACCAACTTCTAAAATGATTCTGTAGGTGTGGTTACAAGCGTAGCCTTGAAGTAGTTTTGTAACAGAAAGTTTTAATTTCAATTCGTCTGACAGACATTTTAGGTATCACCGATGTTCGGAATTCTTCACGTAACTTATTTTCCTTATAATTTCACCTTCATTTCAAGAGAAAATAAATATTTGCAAGAAACTGGCATTCTTTTTTTCAAGTAAAACTATTACATATTTATTAAAAGAACGAAAAAATAATTACAAAACTACGTTGTTATTTTTTCCTAGTGGTAATACTTAAGTAATCATCCATTCGATGAATGGATAATTGCAGCTCCACTTGGCAACTGTACTAAATTTGAAATCAAACCTGCTTTCAGAAGAGGTTGCAACTTACAAAAAAAAGTTTTGTATTCACCACAGTTGAACCATATGACCTAGTAGAAACTTTTTGATTACCGAGTTCACTTTCTAACCAAAAAAGTAGTAGAACATATATAAAACAACCTGTAGTCTACACGGGGATCAATGTACCTACAAGCCTTGATACACTTCATGATGCAACCACACTGGTGTTCTTAGAAAACAGGTTATTTACCTCGATACTTCATTACCTTGTAAATCCAGGACACCTGAGCTTCTTCCCTGACGGGCAGCAGTAACATCCACCTGAAATTATCTTCACGAAAAATGAATAAAATAAGCATGAAGAAAAGTAAAGATGAAGACGAGAAACGAAGTGGATTGTTATATGTCGATACTATTAGTCGGTTAAACAGTTAAAAGTACAACCACCTAAGTAGATGGACTGAAGGGAGAAATTGGCACATTGAGTAACCTATGTATTCACATATAATAATAAATATATGTGTTGTCGAGAACATATTAATATATGGAAAGCTGTGTAACGCTTTTCGCGAAGGATGATGACGATAGAGTATCTAATGAAGTTTTTAATCATGACGTCATCAACTTTGGAGGCCTTGCCGAGGGCTTCAGACCAATTATTAAGCCTAAGTGACGTCACGGAACATGATTTGTATACGTGCTCACCTCTCACGCGGCATGAGATTTGGGGAACTACCGGAGACCTGTGACTAGTTCCGTGGAGCTAAGCTATCTATCTGGTCGAGCTCGGAATTCCCGCTGGTCGCTTGCGTATAATAAGCAAAGTTGCACGCGCCTCTCCTTATGTACTTGCCTATTGGCCCAAATCGTCCCAACTGTTGGCAGTTTGACACATGGCTCTGTTTTGTCAGTCTTCATATAAATAAGGGAGTTCAAGTAAACGGTCACCGGCCAATGTGCTGCGTGTAGATATATCATCACTGACAAAAAAAAGAGAGAAAGGAAGAAAAAAACGAGTGGAACACTTTGCTGACTTAAATACATTGCTCTTTCTGTATTGTTTCCGATTCCTTGTCTTTTAAACAGATTTTCTTTGTGCCGGTGTCAACTTCTGACTCCGAACTAGCCTCCATGTGGCGGAAGAAATGACCAGAAAATGTTCATTCATGAGCTACACCTTGACCTTTCTGTGTTGGATCATTCTGGTCGTTTGCAGAGGTCAGTGTATCCCTCTGGCGAGATCTTCTGAATATTCCAACTTGTGGTTTAATCAGCTAGATGACATAGACGAGTCGGATTTCGAAGCAGAAGTCCAGTATATTAGAGACCGTTTCTTGACACACCTCCAAAGTGTGTCCAATATGAGTCAGGTCGAGTTAGAGAAAGTTATTCAAGTTAACTATACACGTGTGTATAAAGAAAACGAAGAACATCAGTTTACTAAATTGTATAAACTTACTGATGCAGGTAAGTTCTCTTTATTAGTTTTATTAAATGTGCTTTAATTGTTTGTTGTTGCAAGCAGTGTACTCTATACCAGAATCATTGGATTTTGTCCTTTCAACTGTTAAGTTAGATCAAACTTACAAAAAACACGTGTAATCTTATATTGTTTATTTCTTCTTATGATCAATAGTTGTATCTAATCCAGCTAGTTTCTAATAATATTCATGGCGTGAAAATATTCACAAGTGCTGAACATTTAAAACAGTATAAATTATCCAACTTCAGAACAAAACTATAAAGCGTCGATTGACAACATAACAATTTACACTATAACAGCGTATTGAAAATCCAACTACCACAGTTATAACATGCAATGTGCATGTGATAAAAGCTATTAAAGTTACAACACAACAACAGTAGTGTACGTGTGATGTGAGTTATCCAAGTTACAACACAACAACAGCAGTGTACGTGTGATGTGAGTTATACAAGTTACAACACAACAACAGCAGTGTACGTGTGATGTGAGTTATCAAAGCTACAACACAACAACAGCAGTGTACGTGTGATGTGAGTTATACAAGTTACAACACAACAACAGCAGTGTACGTGTGATGTGAGTTATCAAAGCTACAACACAACAACAGCAGTGTACGTGTGATGTGAGTTATCAAAGCTACAACACAACAACAGCAGTGCTCTTACTGATGAATCTAAAGATAATAAAATGACATTAATTACAGAGAAAGTAATGTTTGATGAAATTATGAAGTTTGTGTAATGTCTCACTAAAGTATACGTGTGTTTATTAACATATAGAGAGAAGTTATTTACTGGCATATAGTTAATTTTAACATTCAGCGTGTTAATGTAATCAAATTATAAAAATTCAAACAATCCAACAATAAAATGCTTCTAGTATTGATGTTAATATGTTATATCATTCGTTCTAATAAGTCGAGATAATTAAAAATAAACATAGACAATTATGAACTGTGTGTATGTGTCTTAGTGGTATTATTTCTCGAAAGTGATAGCCATGCTGATTTGTAGGGGTATAGAGAGAAGTTAACGTATATTTTGTTTTGTTTGAAGACATCGTGAAAATATTCTAACCTATAAAATACACCACATCTCTTTCAGTTTAGATACTTGCATATCTGTTTATCTGACTCTCTCCACTTAAAAGGACTCTGCTGTTTGGAATGCTACATTAGGTAAACTGTTGATCACGTTTTTCTTTTACCCAAACCTCGCTTTTTCTGAATAAGGTTAAATATGCCGATTTCGTTAAATGTTATATTTAGAACCTCGAGACTAGTGATAACGCAACTTATAGTAGCTGACGGTGACTCATGCTATCCACCAGGTAACTAAGTTTAGCAAGCATATGTTTCTACTGTGCATTCTTTTAAATATGTTTGTCATCCAAAAATTATGCAAGCACATAGTGTTTGTTAACACTGTTGCGCCCGTACATAAAAAGTGCTTATTAAGTTTCGTCTATAGACATGTGGTGTTTATAAAAAATGTTACATCTGTAACACATGTTTATTAACATTGCCTTGTTTAAACAAGAATAACTGAGATGATTAAGTTTCAGAGTTATTGTTTCTATCCCTTACATCTGGTATTGAGTGTTCGCAGTTACTTACCTTGATTGTTTTAATCAGCTACAACACTGACACAATAGTGTTTATTTGTAAAGACTTTATACCTGAATGTATTTTTGCTTTATTATTTTACACCTTAGAAGCAGTGTTGTTATCTAGTTGGGTTGATGTTTAGTGAAAGATCCTAGATCAGATGGTGACTGAATGATCAGCTGATTATATAACAGTAAACGTTTAACTGGATTAACAAATCCTCTGCTTATTACATCAGGATGATTAATTGTTTAACAGAACATTTTAGAAAACTACTAATCCCCTACAGTATGGAAACCGTGATTATTTTATTTATATTTCTCAAGTCAACCTGATAAAAAGCACCATAATAAGCAAACATTTCATCAATACAAAAATTATCTTAAATATTTAGGTGTGATAAAGAATTAGTCTGAATTAGCCTTAATCTAACTGATATAGAAATATGTATATGTTTACTTTTATTGCAGGATTTCTCCGATTATTAACCTGAACTAGCACAAATTTAATCTTTAGATTACTACTTCAATCATACATATTTATATACTCAACCATGCTTCAAAATATAGCCTTGTTTCTCCACCTTATAATTTTATCTTGTTTAATACTTTTATTTTAACATTATACGTTAAGAAAACATAAAAAAAACATATTTTGATAGAATCTTGACTTGTAAATCAGTTTATGCGTTGACTGCGAGTGAAAAGGAATATTACAAACAACATGGGGACTTTGACTCCACACTAAGTTCTTCATCGAGTCGGAAATCAAGAAAAATGACACGAGAATCCACAGAGGAAATTCAGTTCAAATCCGCTATAAAAGAACGTAGGGATTTCTTGATATTTGATAAAATAAATAGATCCTAGACATATGAACAACGTTTAAAGTGTAAAAATGTAACTTGTTTAAACAACATATTTTACAAGATTGATACCTTGGTAATCTTTACGTACTCACTGGAAGATTATAAAGAAGAAACATTTCAAGTTCTACGATGATAAATAGTTGGATTTTTCAAGTGCGGTGTCTATATTTACTTGACATGTCTTGGTAAACAGATGGGTTTAATTTCAGTCAAGACACCCATAAAAAGCTTGTACGATAAAGAAACATCTGTGATATATCTTACAATTGTGAAAAAAAAAAGAGTCTGAAGACTGGGTGTTATAATCTTTTCCTGTTGTGGTTAGAGTTTAGTCTTGGGATTAATTTATTCAATACGTGTCTTGTTCACTAACTTAATTTCTCAACTTTATTAGAAATTATTTAGAATTATATAGTTTAGTCTAACATGTTTTGACCCTGTCTGTACATAAACCAGTTGTACTGACTAATGACGTAACTTAACATACCGCTAATCTTAATTTTATTAAAGACCTAAATCACCTTATCTTTTGTTCGAAGTGATTCTGAATCATACAGATTAGTTTAAAGGATTTGTGTAGCACAAGTCTTGCTCATCGTGACATTTAAAGATAAGCAAAAGATAAAAAGTACTTCTTGGGCTTATCCTTTTTCTATTTGTAAACATAAATCTGGTAAATACATTGCATATTACAATATCACTATATAATAATATATGTTTTTAATATATTTTATTCATATAAACAAAGACATAAAATGTATCTCAGAATTGCTGGTTCTCATCATCATCAAGAAAGAAGTAAACTAGCTTTGATTTCACGTTAGTTAAGTTTGAAATATACATTTTTTTTTAAATTAATGATACCTTTATGTATGGAACTTAGAAAGTCACATGTAGTTTTTGAACTCATAACCTCAAATAGAAATATTACAAATTATTTCGTTTCTCGAATGAACCTTAAATGAAATTTTTTCTTCAATTTTAATTATTTTGCTAGCAAAGTGGATTTATGGATTAAAACCACAGTATTGAATACATATTTTAATTCAGCCGAAAGCCGAAAGTATGGCTATATTTAACAAAGTTATCAGATAAGATCTGTCAGTATTTTATCAGGCAATGTTAAACTAAAAATAAATTTGAATTCACAGTAACCTAATAAATGGCAAAAAGATAAGGAAACATAAACAAAAGTAACAGGTTATTGAAGCTGTATTTCGTAACTAACTTTCCATATGTTAAGGGATATCTCTACCGTTTGGAATACTTGTCCTAGCACGTTTTGCTCCGATTTTTGTTTCTGAATTTACTTCCGGGTGGCTAGGTAACTAAACTGTTGTTATATATTTTACGTTATTCACAATCAAACAACAGTCCCAAACGATTGGATTTTGCTAATGATCACTGCACCGATAACTTCATGGCCAGAAGTGTGGAAATCCCGTCGTTAAATTCAGTAACACAGAAATCAAGCAAGCAATCATTTAATACACTTGGGCAACCTATATCTAAATATTAGATAGTTTATGTATCTAGCAATACTTGAAAATTAACCGTAAAACATATTGTTCCGCGAACACAGGGAAACATTTATTTTCTGGTCCTTTTGAAGTTTTTATACCGCCCCCGTTATTAAATATACCCTCACACGGGATTTCCCTAAAGCGAATCAAATCTTCCTATGATTATTAGATGAAAGACACCTGCAACATTCAGTCTTGGGAAGGGGAGAGGGGAAATTTTATTTAAATACAGCTGTTGTCGTTTTGAATTAAGCACAAAGCTACACAATGGGCTATCTGTGCTCTGCCCACCACGGGTATCGAAACCTGGATTTTAGCGTGCAAGTCCGCAGACATACCGCTGAGCCACTGGGGGGCAAACACAGCTGACTTTCGTTAAACTTTTCACAGGCTACTTAGAACGAAACGAAATAGATTAACAATTTTAAAATGAATGTTTTTATTATTTCACATTTCGATAAATAGAGGTGTTTTATGGTTTTGATTAATGTAAAATAAACAGTTTGTATTTTAAAAATATGTTTATTTAACCTATCTGTGTATTGAGCAGTAAAATCGTATTTTTATCTCTTGAAACTTTTACTAAGGTTGTGTTAGTGCCTACTGATCTTGTGATAAAAATATATGTGGGTTTACCTAAAACTATTACAAGTGAATTTGAATCTAGCATTACTGTTTGAAATAAACAATATTACCTTGGTAGATTTTCCACAGCTAACAATGTTATTACAATTGTAGATTTCCTAAACCTGATAGCTAATTCTATCAGAATTACGTTTGCAAATAACAGTTACCCGTATTAATCTAGTGATAATATGAAAAATTAATAATTTTAAAACATACAGTTTCATTTATTTCTTTTAAGCCAACTAAAGTATCACAACAAAAATTTTGATTTCACATTTAATATAGCAATTTCAAATTCTATGGAGATGTATCATTCCATAGAAACATGCATAGCTAAAAACTCAATATCTTTGAGTGTCAGCTCTGAAGCTACTAGAATTGTAACATCATAGAAAAATTAAAATAAATGTCATATTTATATGTCTATGTTTACAAGAACTTCATATTATTAAAACGACACATTAAAATTAAAACTTTTAAGCATACAGACTGCTCAATATTTACTGGTAGTTGTCACTATTTTTTCATGCAAACAAATACTTGATATTTCTTTGTGTTTTTTCACACCTGTCAGGGTTTATTTAGTTGTCAGTAGTGGTTTAGTTTTGTTTTATTTTCCCTGGTTAAATATCACTTACACTTATCCCTTGTTACCATTCCAGTAAAGAGGTTTTAGATTTTTTTTTATTTGCATTGTTTTTACTTTTTATGTTTCAATACTTTGTATCATTATGGTTCAACTACTTTAACGTGTGGAAGAACTGTAAAATAATTTAGCTAAAGCTGTAACTTGGCCACAAAAGAATGGTGGGGGGAATCTGACCTCAGAATTTGGATTTCCAGGTTTCTATATGTTAGAATTTTACAAATAAATTGAATGCTGAACCCGAACCTTACAGTTTTTATTTGGTACTTCTGAATGTATTGGAAATTCACAACTGTTTAAATAAACAAAGTAAAAATATAAATAATAATACGTTTCAAGATCACTAATATTATACAATATTAGATTGACTTGTTCACTCTCTGATTATATCTGTAAGTATAACCTTCATTCCGAGTATTATATTATTGCGAATACAGATCGATTTACTTGCAATATTTGAAACGGGAAAGGGGAGTGTAATAGTGCTATAAGCTGCAATGTCTTAATGTCGTGTTGCTTATAGCTTACGTGTGAGCTAAAATATTGTTTGTTTTCCATGCTTCAATACGAAAAAGAATCGACAAGTCCACTTCTTGACCGTAGAAGCTCTGCTGTGATGTTCAAAACGCACGTATCAGTCCAAATTGTGTAATATAATCAGAGAGGCTGGTCTGTTGTTGTGGAAAATCTTATATCACAACAAAACTGTTGAGATTAGACTCAACTCTTCACTGAGCAAGACTGGACGCTAGTGCCATTTTAAATGATTCCAAGCCTATCTTTTGCTTACAGACCACTATCACATACTAACAATGTTAAACACAGGTGTTCGATTTGTGGGTCCATTTTGGTTTGGGTTGATATCAGCTTCAATAACAAGATTGATTCCTCACACGTGTTCCACAGTAAATTTTTAACAACTGCGCAGTACAGAGTTCTAGATATTTTCATGACGCTGTACACTGACGACATTTGTGGCAGTTTTGTCCTTGTAGATACCAATATTGTTCATACCATATTCTGATCGTGGATGAGTTTCCTTAGATGGACACTACTGTTCGTGCGGAATGGCTCACTCGAACCACAAATAAGAATCCAACTGACTATATTTTGTACTTCCAGTCTTGCGGTGTTTCGGCCCGTTCCGTTCAGAAGAAACTAGCTATCTATAAGGTTCATTTTTATAATTTGGTATTTTCTGATCAATTTAAAAAACTAATCGCATAATTTAAATATCCCATTCTGGAGGTCGTCCTCTTCCATATTGCTGAAAGAAGCGAATAGTGGCTGTGTTTTTATTTGAGAGCATATAAGTGTAACGACACATGCAGATATCAGGTAGTTTCTATTTTTCCGTTTCATTTTACAATTCTTTTTTTTCTCGAAAAGTTTTCACTTGCAGTTTTGAGTAATATAGTATTACGTTTACTAGAACTCTAACATTACCAAAAAAGGAAGTTGAATCTTGGAACTTGCATTTCTAGTTTTGTATACGCTAACATTTTACAAAATAATGTGTATGCTAAGTTTTAACCTGAAAGCTTTTATTTACTATTTCTGAATTTACTATAGATTTACAGTTGTCTAAATAAATAACGTTATAGTGTAAATAATAATACGTTTTAAGATCGTTAGTATTGTACAATATTAGGTTAACTTAGTCACTTGTTCACTCTATACCTGTAAGGATAACCTTCATTCCGAATCTTATATTAATATGAATGGAGATAAATTAACCTGCAATATTTGTAACAGAAAATCCGCTTGGAGATTAAAACAAGACAAAAATAATTGTATTCTACAGTTTTATGATTTCACACATATTTAATACCAAACATGATATCGCACGAAGCTACAGAAGGGTTACATGCGCATACCCATCTCCAATAGTGAGCTGACAGACTAGATAGAGGTCGGTTGACAGTCAATACTACCCACTGTCAATACTTAGGTTACTGTTTCCTGACTGTACGTATGGAATTTTTGTAGAAACAGGATATGAATTATGAATTATCAGATTATGAACTCGGCCATTCTACATAACGGGTCACACCCACACCCTTTAATGTTTGGTGCTTTTGAAAAGCAAGAAATTAAAAATATTACAACATAAACACTATGTATCAATTTACTTGTACGTTAATAAAATTATTTTCAGTTAAAGGTATAAATTTTACACTACACTGGTTACATGTGTAAAAAGATAATAATTGCGAGTCTAAGCACAGGTATAAGCGGTGTTACAATTAATTCACACTTACTATTTTTATACACGATGAAGGTGTATATTAAACATTATTCCAATTTTTAAAGTCCTTTACGTGAGTTATACACACAGATACATACTTTTCGAAAGTTTATGCAATGTATTCCTTTTACAAAAAATCTAATAAACTTCGACCTTAAATGTTATTGATGATGGTGGTCCGACATGTCTATGTGGTTAGGGTGTTCGACTCGTAATTCGAGGATCACGGGTTCGAATCGCCGTCACACCAAAAATGCTTGACCTTTCAGGCAAAAGGTGTTATAAACTTACGATCAATTCTATTAGTAATTGCTGATCGGGTAGCTCGGGAATTGGCGGTGAGTAGTGATTACTAGCTGTTTTCCCTCTATTCTAACACTGCTAAATCAGGAAAAGCTAGTGCATATGACCCCCGTGAAGCTTTACGCGAAATTCAGAACAAACTTAATGTTAGTAGTTCGAGCAAAGCTCAACTGAAGTAAATATATATACAATGTACTAAATTTTTGAATGTTCATATAACTATAGTAAATGAACATACAAACCATCAAAACACCTTTATTAACACATTGCTACATCATTTAAAATGCTCAAACTTGGTTTCACCAGCATTCAAACAGTCGTTGACATGTGCGACGGATCACCTAACATGCTGTTACACAATTTGTAAGTCTGATTGGATGAAGAGCATTTGTGATATATTTCTTTAATTGGTCAATAGTTTTGGATTTATTTTTAGACATTCTTCAAGATTATTTGAAATATAAATAACACGTTTAGAATCGATATGCAGACGTTGTGTAATTTAAAGAATGGGTACATTTTGGGGGCCACTTTGTATGTATGTACATATATATATATGTGTGTATGTATATGTATATATGTGTATATATACATACTCATATATGTATATGTATAGCACCGTTGTTTATTTTTTTTACTATTTCTTAAAGTTGAAATAATCACTAGATCTTATATTTGCTGCTGACTTTAAAAAGTTGATTAAATATTTTGTTCAAGGCGACCAATAAGTCGATATACTGAACATTATGTCATTTGGATAACGATAAGTGATTAGATGATGTTTAAAAAAGTACAAATATTTCAAGAGGTTCAAAAACTGAACAACAACCTAGGACTTTGCACAACGAACATTAAACTTTATCATTTTGTTCTACACACGTTGGGAGTAACTTTAACACGCCTTAAGGGCTTTATTTAACTATCAACATAGGAAATTATTTATACTAGAACCTAAGAAAAATGTAAGATATTTACTTGTAATAGTGACTTTTAATTGAAAAGTATAGAACAGAACATATCAACCACACTACATAACTGCATATCTCGTGCCGATGAAGTCTTTCACCTCTTACCAAGTCTCTTCAAGCCACCAGACATAGCATTACTTGAGACAATATTTATATCAGCAAATTCCTTAACAACGACTGTTAGGGTATGAAGTGTAATTTTTTTAAACAACAGAGGACTTAAGAATTTCCATTTTATTTCGTAAATTACCAAAACGGTTTTGAGTACTTCAGATTTAATTACACTGTTTTCTTACGACGACAAGTTGTAGACTTGCGCACGTCCTCAAATATTTCAAAGTGCCCTCAGTTTCGTGAATACTAACTTTTTCAATTTTTATACAAGGTTAAATATTTTATAATTAAGCTTTACATATATGATAATCGTAGCACGTATTGAAAATTAGTCTGAGAATACCATAAATTAAGTATAAACTTGCTAACTATAAGTGGTTTGTTAGTTTTATTTAAGTATGTAATAGACATTGAATGTGAATAATGTTTTTCAATAAATTATTAACAATAACCTTTTCTGGATATGTTTGTAAAACACGTATGTTATAAAATAATATTTCTTGACATGTATGCGATTTATAGAAGACTATTTAAAACTTTCTAAAACTACCTTTCTCTTATTATGATACCTATTTAAGTGTGTAATATGCATATCAGATTTTACCGTCTTATAATGAATTTAAGATTCTAGCATCCAACTAAAAAATACAACTTTTATATAATCATTGTAAGTGTAGTTTGCCACAACACGAGCTTTAACACCATTATTTCTTACACTATGCACATTATGAATGTTGAACGAAATACAATAAATGTTAAGTGTAGTTTTTGCAAAGTTCAGTAGTCCTTCACATGTGAGTCGTGTTTCTGTAAAGCGGTGCTACAATCAGTTGACAAAAGACATTTATAAAAACTACAAATTTATAGATCTGATAATTTTAAATATCCTTAAAATGTCTATCAGTATAGAATGAAAACAACGATAACTAATGCATTGAACTGTGCAAGTGATAAGAATAAAAACGCCTGTTTGAATTAGTGATATTACGTGGAGTAGCTTTGGAGATTTTGTTATATTATAATCACTCCTTCCATACGTTCATTATGTTTCTGGAGAAGTAAACAAAAATTTGAAAGCTTATTTTTACTTAAAAATAATGCTAACTTGAACAAAATTAAACTAAACAATAAAAAACACGATTTTTTTCATCGTTAATAATTATGTTAAATTTTATTTTGGAGAATTCTTTGTTAATTAAACCCCCACCCAATCCTCATTCAAAACATAATTGACATTTTCAGAGCCAAAAATGTGATGGTTTTGTATGTTATTTGGAGCACCTATATACAGTGGGTCAAAAATACACGTAAAAACCTTGAGGCTTTTTCGGGGAAACACCCTGGCGGCTCGCTAGGTAATTACAAATTTTCGTGACCACAGGTTCCGACTTGAGATAGTTAGACCCATATCTTGCAGCTGCTAACGTCTCAACACGACAGTAGACGTTTTTATGGCTTTCATCGTATGACAGAACGAAACAGAAACAATAATATACTTGAATTTATAGTTCTAAGAAACGTTTTATATTGTACAAACAAATATTAAAGGTATTGTTTTTCTCGCAATTTTTACACTATTGCTATTTATTTTCTGTTCTTCGGCGTTGGTTGAATTAAATTCGTCGTTAAGCGGGTTCAGTGGGTTTTTGAATAATTCCCGTACTAAAATATCACCAACCATTGTTGTTGTTGTTGTTGTTGTTGTTGTTTAGAATTAAGCATAAAGCTACACAATGGGCTATCTGTGCTCTGCCCACCACGGGTATCGAAACCCGGATTTTAGCGTGTAAGTCCGCAGACATACCGCTGAGCCACTGGGGGCATCACCAACCAATACCATTTAATTGATATATACGTTTAGCACAGAAGAGCTCCTTATAAGTGTTATTGTTTTTTTCTTTAATTAACTGTTGCAATCTTGTATTTTACAATTTGCAAGAAAGTAAAAGGGAAAAAAGCTTAGTACAAGAATTGCACTGAGAATACTGATCACCCATTCTTCATTAGTTAAATAGTTAACACTATTCAAAGTAAAACCATTGTTAGTTGACGATACGCTAAAATTTTACTGCACAATAAAAAAATAACTGTTTCTCATTTTATTTTATCGAGCTTTTAAGTAGGCCAGGTAACCCAGCGCTCATCTCCTCATACGAGGGTAGAGAGTTCGAATCCCCGTTACACCAAACATGCTTGCCCTTTCAGCCATGGAGGCGTATAATGTTCAATTCCATTATTCGTTGGTAAAAGAGTAACCTAAGAGTCAGTGGTGGTTGATAATGACTAGCTGTCTTCCATTTAGTTCTACACTAATAAATTATAGATGCCTTGTGAAGATAACAATCGTGTAGCTTTACGCGAAATTCAAAAACAGTTATGAAGAGACAAATAAATTACCCTTGCAGAAAGATTTACTTAGAACTATTATAAAACGTGACAAAACAATTTCACATTAAAGAAATATTTACTTAAAGCCAATGTAAATAATGACACAATAAGTTCATACAGGAACATTTACTTAGAGCCAATGTAAATAATGACACAATAAGTTCATACAGAAACATTTACATAGAGCCAATGTAAATAGTGACACATTTAATTAGAGCCGTGTTTTGAAGCAATTAAACTTTTAAATGGGAGTCATTTTGACTAATACAAGTAAGAAACGTATTTACTTATTCCTTAAAAACTTATTAAAACGTATTACTTAAATAAGAAACAGTGGTTTGAAATCATAATACGGTCTAGATGCTTGAAATAAGTGTACGAGAATATGATTAGATTGTTTGCACACAATTTTTAAAAGTTACTCGCGCCTCTTCTTAAGTTTGATCTGATAGACTATTAGAAAGTAAACTTATCAACAAAACCCACTATCAATTCTTGAGGTGCTCTTGTCTGATATAACATTGGTATTTGATCATCATCCTTACAGCGGACTGTATTTTTGTAAAAACAGAACGCATACTAGGAATACTTGGACTTAAAATCCAGGCTGCGCTCAGCTTTATACGAAGAAACTTCTAAGAAAAGGAAATACAAAGTCGGTGAAATAATTTTATTAACATAATTAAACAGTTTAAATTAGCCGCCTAGCTTTTAGCGTACAAATTCTCAGTTCAGTAAAAATTATTAACCAATATTCTGTACTAACACATTTTATCAAATTCAACAATAACGCTCACAAACAAAACGCACCATAAATTCCATGTAATATTAAAAACAAAACAAAAAATATCATGCTCTCAACTTTAACATGTAGGGACGCAACCATTTCCAGGAACCATGGAAAAATTCTATAACCTGTATGGACCACATAAACAAACGAAATGTATGAAAGTTAGGTCTTTTATGAATTGGGATTTTCCCTAAGTCTAACATCTTGTTTTAAGAAAACAATACAGAAAATGCAAGAAAGAAAAGACAAGCAAAATTATCTGTTTTATTTCATCTGTCCCTTGTAAACCAACTGTATTCAGATACTTGTGTCACAACAGTTTCAAATTTTATCTTATTCATTAATTGTGTATGCTCTCCGCTAGTACAGCGGTATATCTCCGGATTTACCACGCTAAAATCAGGATTTCGATTCCTCTCGGTGGGCTCAGCAGATAGCCCCATGTGGCTTTGCTACAAGAAAACACACACACTCCATTAATTGTGCACCAATCTTATAACGATAGTTGAGTAGCAAGAAAGTCGTTTTCGTAGTTTTGTTTCGTCTTTTCTGTAAGAACTGTTGTTTTATTCCTTCCTTAAAAGTAATCAACTGACTGATAGACAATACACAATGCAGCAAATGTACAAAAGTCTAAATCTTTATCTATTTATTTTTCAGGAACAAGAGTTCACCGTCTCACATGTTTTTTTTCAATTATCGAACACCATAATTTGGATACTGACAACTTTTTAAAAATGTCTTTAGTAGGATTTCACTGTGATTTCGAAATTCGTTTTAGGATGATAGCTCGATGGTATTAAAAAAAAAACTTTCTGAACTTGTGCGTGCATCTGTTGTTCAACGCAAAGCTGCGCGTTGAGTTATCTGTGTTGTACCCATCGCAGGGATTGACCCCAAATCATGGCGTTTAAGCCACTGAAAGATTAAAAAAGTTTGATTTATTCCAGTATCTCATACGCTATGACAGATTCTATTTAATTCCACTGAAAATAATTACTACCTTCTTGTTCGTCACAAGTTTGTGCAAGTCAGAAAACCTGAAGTTTTCTACTACAAAAACCGAAAGGGTATTTAAGAAATAAGATCACACTTTGACATCATTATACAAGTCTCTGGAGTTTATAAAATAGCATCCTTTTCAAATCTTTGAAGTTAAATGTTTTGAAACAGCCATGTAAATGGTTTGATCTGAAGAAATCTATCAGCACTTTAAATAACTTTTATTTCAGCGAGTAAAGCCTTCGCCTGTATTTGAAGAACATGTACAGAATTTAGTAACAAAACATTTTAATATATTCCATTCAAGTACAAACTTTCATTATGTTCTTCTTGTAGAAACTGTCCTGAATGTTTGCTGAAATCTGGATTATTTTTGCGTAAAATTACTAGAACTCCTTCAAACACTAGCGGTTCAAATTTGTATAATTTACAATTAATCATTCACAAGAGAAACACCCTGTATCGATTTATTCAACTTCCTTAGAATTCTATCAAAGAGTATGATTCTATATGATATGGAGTGTGCAAGTGATAGTTTACTTTTATGAAAACAGTTATTGCTTCTTTATCAGAAGACACTTCATTATATCCTAAGTTTACAAAACTCACAATCGTTAAAACGATTAACATATTACAAGGGTTCTAATAACAACTGAAACTTTTATAATTCATCATTAGGATATACAAACACTGTTAATGCTATTTATTTTCTTTACAGGTTCGTTTTCTAAGATGGATATTAGAACACCAGAACCTTTGAACGTGTATTTCTTACCAGATATCAAAGAACTTTCTGGTAACCACTTCGCAACCTCAGCAACTTTACGTGTTTACAGAACTCGGGGATCCGGTTCTCTTTTTTCAACAAACGTTACAAGAAATCCACGACATGAGGGCTTGGATTCCACAGAAACGAACCAAAGTCAACCCATGGTGTCTGTGTATCGACTCGTTAATACTTCAATGAGGGAAAAGTCCCAGACACGGATTCTAGTCACTTCTCGCATGTTGGAACTGCAAGGTTCAGAGGGCTGGGAGACGTTTGATGTTTCCAGCACGGTGGAAAGTTGGTTATCTAACTCTGAATCGAAACTTGGATTTCAGATTGTATGTCGTAACTGTGACTTTGTGTTTGTGTCAATTAACAATTCCCTAAAAGCCAGTTCCTTCAACCAACAAAGTAGTATGGTTCTTCGTCAAACTGTTCTTGAAATCCAACTCTCAGAAAGATCGGGTCGCTCACGGCGGAACGTTCGCCACGCTCACAAGTATCCTCTGGACTGTACCCATGGGGAAAAGACTAAAAAATGCTGCCGGTACAAAATGAAAGTATCTTTCCAAAGTATCCCACTCAAAGGAACCGGCTGGGAATATATCATTGAACCCAAAGAGTTTGATGCCTTTGTGTGCAAAGGAAAGTGCAATAAAAGGTACAGGAATTTTCTCAATAAACACGCTTTGATCCAAAACTGGATGCGGAGAATAATGAAAAACAAGATCCCGCGACTTTGTTGTACCTCCAAGAAACGAGAACCTCTTGTGGTGAAAGTGATTGATAGTCATAGCCAACGACGTGAAGGTAAACTTGACGACATGATCGTCACAGAGTGTGGATGTGGTTAAAGATCGTATTCCTATCCATTTCCGATCTTTAGTCGCTGTTATGTGGGTCATATGAATTAAACATTTGATTTTTGCTACAGCACATTACACTCGTAACCAGTCAACATTTATCCCGTTAACAGTCTATCTTAGCTGTTCGTCCAAGTGGTTTAAAAAAGGTTGACCAATAGACCACTGTTAACCATCCAGCTATCTTTCCTGATTAATGGCAATGGTGTTGCTCCACGAGTAGTTTGATTTGTAGTCTGTTTATCTAATTTCAGGAAAACCACACTGTGATATTGAAGTGCCTGGAAGCAAATGAGTTATGAGCTTCTCGGTTGACAATACCTCTAAACAAAAGGAGTTGAGAACTTGAAAAACTCCATCACCCTAAGTATCTTCAGCTAAAATAAACATTGTGCCTTGTGAAATATCCATGTAAAGTAATACTCATGTATTTAATTATAACTTTATTTTAACAACAACCTAAACTAAATATATCTTTTTTAGTGTTAGTATGTTGTACATAAAACGTCTCGTAGACAAGATTTTTAAATAAAATGTTTACAAGTATTGATTTTTTATTGAAATTTAATGAATTGTTGTTGTTGTTGTTTTGAATAAAGCACAAAGCTACACAATGGGTTATCTGTGCTCTACCCACCACGGGTATCGAAATCCGGATTTTAGCGTGTACGTCCGCAGACATACCGCTGAGCCACTGGGGGGCGAAATTTAATGAGAAAAATAAATAAAATTCTTAAAACGATACACATATCGTTAAAAAGAACAGTTCTAATAATTATTTTATAGTTCTAATAATTAATATCTTGAAACTTAAAAAAAACTATAATCAATACAAAGAAAAGTTTATTAAAGTCACCAGAAATAGAGACCTGATGTTGAAATGAATGATTTATTAAAGCAATTGACAAAATAATAAAAAAATTTAGGTTGAACATGTATCAAATTCTCGTTTACATATGTAATCCTTACATTTTTAATAATTCATTTTATGTCATCTCGCTGTAACTATATATTCCAGTCGCACCAAACTTGCCCATCCTTTCAGCCGTGGGAGCGTTATAATTTGACGGTCAATCCCACTGTTCATTGGTAAAAGAGTAGCCCAGGAGCTGGCGGTGGGTGGTGATGACTAGCTGCCTTCCCTCTAGTCTTACTCTGCTAAATTAGGGACGTCTAGCGCAGATAGCCCTCGAGTAGCTTTGCGCGAAATTCAAAACAAACCAAACCAAACTGTAATCATAAGACCTGAACTAAAAATTCCTTGATTAGCCCAGTAAATGTATGTTGTCAGAGATTTCATTAGATACTTAAAAGATTCGGGCTCGGATCCACAGAACCAGTAATTTTCATCGTCTCAGTATAACATCGATCACGGATTTCTGTTCTGATTTTTCAAGACACAAAATAAGGATTCGGCACTCTATCCAATAGAATGGGAGTACGTGCTCCACGTTCCAATATCTTGCGAGGCCTCTGTATCCTATACAGTTATCAATATTTTAAAAGACTAAGCAAATAGGGAAATGATGAAGTTAACCATTACAACCTTCCATGGTAGTATGTGGTATACTCCTTGAAGACCATGGCTGTTAAAAGACTTTATACATATATTAACGTTTGTGTTGACAGCTATTCAACTTTTGAGATACTATAATCGAATAATGTGATCTAACTGTCGCTCCAAATCTCAAAAGTGCGAAGTGCAAATACGCCACAACTGGACGCTAACTATGGGTCCTCAGATTCTAGGTCACGTCCAATCCATGTATATATAAATATTGGTCAAATTAAAAATTTGTTAAATGACAATACACTAATATAAGCCTATTAAATCCAACAAACTATACACAAATGAAGTGAGATTTCGCTGAACAAACGAGAATACGGGAATGTATATCATTAATTACTATCGAGATTTTACAATTCCTATCACATGGGACTTATAGAGCATCTTATAACAGAAAACAACTAGAGAAACACATCATTGCTGATTTTACATATAACACTATTTTTGAAATACTTAATAGTTGAGTGTGCTAAAATAAAACGATTTTGGAACCTCATCGCAGTCCACGTCTTCACTTGCTGTCATGCTCCAACTAATGAATGTACATTTTGACAATAGCCCTGTAGCATAGTTTTCATTGTAAAAGATTGTCATGTTCATAGCACACTACACCGTCTTACAAGGTTTCCATAATATATTTAGTGTACGAAGACGACTGTTTCCCAACACCCGCATCAACAGTCCAATCGCATAAAAATCCATAAGCGCCACGTTTGATGATTTAATTGATGTGTCTTTGCAAAGAATGGTAGGAATACATATTTAGTTCTCCATCTTCTTGTGGTATGAGACGAATGAATGAACATTTCGTTGAAGCATCGTATGCACGTATGACTTGGGTCACTTTTAAAGACAGATCCTTCAATCTGTTTTGATTATGTTGTATACGTTTGCTTGAAGCACGTGGATAGCTTTTTGCACTGATCTGTGCATTCGTGGATTTTCACCTGTTTCAGACGCTGCACCTTGTTTACCATGTTTGGAGTATGATTTGTTGCAAGTCTCTTTTGGGATAGTTTTGGGGCCTCAAATCGATCCATAATCCTTTATTTTCCATTGATTAATTAATTTCAAGGGATAACCTAGTCTTGAATTTTTTTAAATTTCCGATTTGAATACATATTTATAGTCTAAGTCCATGAATAATTTGCTTCTGAAAGGGATTTTACATACCATTTCCAAAATCAATAAATTTTCTAGAGTATCCAACTACCTATGAAACACCAAACAGTGTAAAACTACAGTTTTGATACATCCGGTTCCAACAAAATTTTTTATCGGCTGTGATTACCACGATTTGCTTTGTTACACATTCAAAATCCTTTCAATTTAACAACTTAACACTGCATGGGTTGAATTAAACTCTCC
Organism: Carcinoscorpius rotundicauda; assembly: GCA_011833715.1. NCBI lineage: Eukaryota > Metazoa > Arthropoda > Merostomata > Xiphosura > Limulidae > Carcinoscorpius > Carcinoscorpius rotundicauda. The sequence goes on along the minus strand of CM022399.1, from coordinate 48,503,117 downwards.
GTTAAGCGGGGCCTGGCATGGCCAAGCGTGTTAAGGCACTCGACTCGTAATCTGAAGGGCGCGGGTTCGCATCTCCGTCGCAAAAAACATGCTCGCCCTTTCAGCCGTAGGAGCGTTATAATGTTACGGTCAATCCCGCTATTCGTTAGTAAAAGAGTAGCTCAAGAGTTGGCGGTGGATGGTGATGACTAGCTACCTTCCCTCTAGTCTTACACTGCTAAATTAAGGACGGCTAGCACAGATAGCCCTCGAGTAGCTTTGTGCGAAATTCAAAAACAAACAAACAAACCGTTAAGCAGGTTCTGTGGGTTTTCGAATAATATCCATAATAAAATATCACCAACAGATACACGAATAACATTTAATTAATATACGTTTAGCGCAAAAGAGCTCCTTAAATATTATTTGATGAATGCTTACAAATCGAAACTTTGTAGAATGGACGGCAATTGCCTGTTGTGGAGATAAAAGTTTAGAGGACGACGTTTCAAGAATAGATGCAAAGCAATCGAGGGCGTTCAGAAGAGACCTTCTCTTCACCCTACTCGTGAAGTTAAATTTAACTGGACTAGTGATTAATGGCTAAATCGACAAGATTTAAAGTTAACGAAATTATGGTACAATCTGGTGGCAAAGGTCCGTTGGTAGTCCGAGAGAGGTTAGATACTAGCCCTTAAAATATATATATAAAAAAACAGATCCAAAAACCTCATAATTCGCTATGGGGGAAAACAGGAGTACCCCGAATTTGCGTAAACGTAAACAAACTTGGCAGGGGTTTAGTTTAGAGAGAGAGAGAGAAGTCTGAGGAATTCTTTCCCCAACAGGAGTTGTCAGGAACGTTGTGGTTCTTCTTCGTCCCCTCACATGAAAGATTATTTAATTTTGCTTGGGAATTTACCTGTATTTTATTTTGACTTGGTTAAGGTGATGAAGTGCGGTGGAGCATTTTTATAATGACAGGTGAGAAAGGGGGGGGCGAGACAAAAGCGACACAAGAGAAGTAAACCAGGCCAGAGCACGAAGTCTGAAAAGCTGGTGAGATATCAACTGTAAACAGCCCGATTCAAAGCTAGGCAAAATAAAAATATTGCCTTGGCTGGGATCTATAGATCCAATGCCCAAGGTTTGGATGCGAGGGGGAAATGGGAGATTCTCTTTGGTAGGTCGCTGTTTGTTTTTTACCAGAATGAACCTTAAAGTATTGTATAATTTCCATCGGGCTTCTATGTTGAGTTTCTTGGCGTTTGAGTTTTTCATTGAAAGTTTGCAGGTATGGGAGGTAAATGGTGGTGACCTTCTGACCTTTTTGTTGTTGTTGTTGTGGTCCTCTTTGAGGAGTTTTTGATGAGGGAGAAGGTGTTTAAAACTCTCTACAATCTTCCAGCGCTCTGCTTCTATAAATGGTCTTATCGCAAATGTTTTCAGCTCTGTAGCAAAGAATGCTTACAAGTGTCACTGTATTTTTCTTTAATTAACTGCTGCAATTTTGTATTTTACAGTTTGTAGGAAAGAAAAAATTGCTTAGTACAACCACTGCACTAAGAATACTGATCACTGATTCATTATTTAAATAGTGAACACCATTCACTGAAAAACCATTGTTAGTTGACGATATGCTAAAATTAAAATTTACTACAAATCAAAAATAACTGTTTCTTATCTTAATTTATCAACTTTTTAAAATAATTTATTGATACGAATTTTGAAGATTTCTCCGTGAGATATATAGTTATTCGAATTCATAAAAAATCTTCAAAGTATTAGACAGGTGTGAAAAAGTATAGAAGATTCACCCTTGTCTCCGATAATATACATTTTACAAGATATATTACATACATAAATAATACTAATATGTTCATTATTTGTATGAAATCGCATCTCCACTACATGACACTATAGTTTAGCAAACAAGGACATTTATAAAACGAAATGCTTTTCTTATTTTATTTTCAGAGCGCGTTTAGTGAGTGTTTGATTAACTGTATTAACGTCGTTGTTTTTATGTTACTTTACAAAATATACTTCCTGCATGCACTTTCATACAATAAAGGAATCTGTTTTAAAGAAAAAGAGCCATTACCAAAAACACGTATATTAGCTTCTGAATGTATATATAAATAATAGAGTCAGACTTTAAAATTTATAACAGGTTTACAAGCGAATAAATCCCTATGTAGAGCAGCTATTTCTCGCAAAAGATGATTAGCCACTAATTATACTGACAACAACGTATTATAACAGCTAGAAATATGCTAATCAGCTACACTGTGATAGGTTGAAAGATTTGTTAAATTCTGCTCAACTACCCACTTCCCAAACACCATCAAATTCAATGTTGCATTAGCCATCTTTTTTCGTTTTTCTTAAATTCTACATGTGCAGCAATGAACATAATTCTAGATCTTTGTGGGTGGAAATGGAAATATGCATAATCATGTTTAAATCATAAGGCTAAGCATTACACAAAAAGCAAAGAAGAGAACACACAGAAGTTTTGATTGAAAACGTGCCCAGTGTGATGCAAGTTTAAACAATCAGTCATCAAACTGATGACAGGCTCTTGAAGAAAGCGACCTCACATGGCTGCAACCCTAGCAACGAATAATAAAATTACGCTGCCTTCGTCCATTTCCAAACAGTCCTGTTTATCACATCTACTTGCTGGTTTTCGTTTTAACTCAGCAAATCTTCGTGACTCAAACCAATTTATACAACAACACTGGCGCCTTGTCGTCTGGCCCCAAGTGAGCAGTAAGGAGAGTGTTTGACTGAAAAAAAAACAAACCAGGAACATAAATTGGTGACAAAATATTGTTTCATCATATCTTACACGTTAACTGTGATACATATTATGGTCATACAAGCATGTTTATATAAACAAACTCATACATTAATAGAATTATAATTAATTTGTAATTATTGTGCTGAGTTCACATTTTAAAAATGTCGGTATTAATTAAAAATCCATATTTTGCTTACTTCATGTTGTTAAAAAATGACTATTATACAAAAAATGAATAAAGTTATTTTCTCAAAGTTATAAATAACTCTGTTATTAATATTACACAGTTGAAGGCATTATATTGTTCATTGTTTTTTTTTTCCTTTCACAGAAGTTTTTGTTAACACAAGTTCTTTCAGGTTATACCTTTTTCTTAGAGCGTAACTATGATGATTTTTGAAATAAGAATCCACAATAAATATAAATAATATGATGTTTCCTTGTTGGTATCAGACTTGTGAAATTTCAAAACATCAGTCAAGAAGTATATACTTTAAACGATGACCAAAATGAACAAACACTGTTGGGATTCGAATTTTCTTTCAAAGATTAATTCTAAAAATCAATGAAAATATTAATAAAAAAGTCAACTGAATAGTGTGCGACAGGTCTTGTTACATATTTCCTTGTAAACGCGTTTCGTGTAAAACTGTAATTATTGTAGTGAAAAATATATGTAACTTAACTTTTTTTTTCTAACACACGAAACAACGTACTGTTCTTCCAAACACATGTCATCACTTTCCAGGCAGAACATTTTGAGTGTTCTAAAGGATGCTAAAATAAGTATTAAGGTAGACATAAGTACACAGGAATGCCACAAATAAAATTATATCAAGTTAAAAATAACGAAACTTAATCTCCATTAAAATTTACTATCATTTAACTGGAAATCTGTAAAAGTTTTTAAGGATAAAATCCAAAATTTCAGATAAACAAATCTAACTATTACTATTGGCATTTCATTATTAATTTCTATATTGCTGTTGTAAGCTATATTTTTAATAATTGAATTTGGATGTTTGCTATAAAACTTTCGACGTTATATCTAGAATTTCCTTGCAAGCTAAGAACCTTGAAGTTTCATGAAGTATGTATAAAAACGGGTACAATATAAATAGAAGTGAGTTAATGTGCGATTCAATTCAGTGCTGGTAGTGAAAGCTATGGATTCCATTCAGTTACTCAATGAATTAGAGTGTTTTTTATCGCTCGATTAGCGAGAGATTTATGTTGTAAATATTGTAAGTTAGACATGTATTGGTACCGTTTTCTACTAAAATGTTGATTGTGAACTTATGTTAACAATATCTCGTGATAAAAAGAATGTAGCTTGAAGCAAACGTAATTGAACAAAGCTATTAATTTGTTATCGTCACATTAACTGGACTTGGAATTATTTTTACCAAACAATCCAAACGAATACGTCCTATGATAGAATATAATACAACACTGATGTCAAACATTGGATTATTTTATTAAGAATTCAAACAGAATATTGAATTTCAAGATCACAAAACGAAAATTAACTTTGCTAAGAATAACGAAAGTTATACGAGCAAGTAAAACGAGACAAAAAGTTAAAATAAGAACAAGATAAAAGAGGTAGAGCTGAAGTATTGGTTAAACAGCTAGTTTCATAGAATGGATGAAAAAAACCACAAGACAGTCAGTGTTTCAAGTGTAACTTAAAAGGACACATCACCTGGAACTACAAATAAATGCGGGTAAAGCATACCCATAGAAACTGAGAAAAATGAAACTGTTACACGTAAGGTAAAATAGCTCTTACAGTTGAGATGTGAAGAATCAACAGCTGTTAATACATCAAAGATACAATATTCCAAAGATAAGTCTTATAGTCTGACGAGATCAAAGGAAAAATAAAGACTAACCACACCAAAAAACTGGAAATTAATTGGACTTATGGGGCGATGTTCATCTGAGAATAATTGTTTGTTTGTTTTTTTAATTTCAAGTGGCAATGATGGGGACAGCTACTATATTACCAAGAAGTAAAATAATCGCATCAGGATTTATTCCTAATAATTCCTAATGCGATTTACACCTACTGACTGGGACATAATATAGCTGAGTACTCCAGCACATCTGAAGTAATTAATGATTAAAAACTCTTCTCAGTTTGAAAAATAAATATATTATCATTAGAATAAAGAATACAGCTAAATATACAAGTGAAAGCTGTGAAAGTTCTACAACTGCCATGACTTGTTCACAGAATATGAAGATACCTTTTCCAATGTACAAACTACTCAGGACACAAACACACATATAATAACTAATAAAACTGAGAGTGGAGAGTTGTGGAAATTTCCCTTTATTAGTTAGTTAGAAGACTTGCACTTGCAAAGTAGGCCAAAGTTTGCAAAGGGACAGAAGCTGTACTGATATTTGGGATAGCCCAACTGAGGACATTAATGGAAAGAAACTCGTGCTAAATTCTTCGAGAAATAGCAAAGAATTGGTTGTTGGCATTTTCACAATTTTAGACCTTCTCAAGTAAACTGGAAAAGTAAAAGCGCACGACAAGAGGTGCCACACAAATTCAGTAAAAATTAGAAAAAAAAGCTGTTTTGAACTGTTCTCTATGCTGATTTTATGCAACAGAAATGACCCATTTTTTATTTTATTTCACCCGTGATGAAAAGTGTATCCTTTACGACAACATAAAGCGATCTGCCCAGTGGCTCAATCGGAACGAAACTCAAAAATACTTCCCAAAGCCAAAGTTGCACCAACAGAAGTTTATGGCTACTGAATGGTGGTTTGCGGAGATTTACTGTCGAGAATTTGAAGACATACATGGAAATTTGCGTGAAAAAATGCAAGCACTAGCCAACGAAGAGCATCAATCTTGCTTTGTAATAATACTCAGCCAGACGTTGCTCAAACGACGCTCCAGAAGCTCAACGAATTGAGTTATGAAACATTACCTCTTCCTCCTTACTCTCCGGACTTTTTCAAGCTTTTGGACAACTTTTTGCAGGACAAAATATTCGACAACAGATCAGCAGCAGAGAATGACTTTAAATAATGTTTGAGTTCTAGAACTCCAGAGTTTTATCGTTATGGAATAAATAATCTTGTTCCCATTGGCAAAAGTATGTAGATTAATTATGTTCCTATTTTGATTAATAAAGTTGCTTTTGAATATTTTTGATTCCTTATTAAAGTTAAAATTTAAAATCCGCAATTTTTTTCAAACAACCTATTAGAATTCACATCTCAGAAAAGAATGAACTCCAAAGTTAAGCATGTGTTGGGAAGGACCTTAAGTTTTTCGAAAAGATTTTGTTTGGTTGTTTTTTAATTTCGCGCAAAGCTACTCGAGGTCTATCTGCGCTAGCCCTTCTTAATTTAACAGTGTAAGACTAGATGGAAGACAGCTTGTAATCACCACCCACCGCCAACTCGTTGGCTACTTTTTTACCAAAAATAATGGGACTGACCGTCACATTATAACACAACCACGGCTGAAAGGGCAAGCATGTTTTGGTGCAACCGTGATTTGAACCCGCAACCCTCGGAGTACCAGTCGAACACCTTAACACACTTGGACATGCCAGGTCCTTTTTGAAAAGAATCAATGGTGTTACTTACAAAATTAATCCACAGTGATCTCTTTGAAAGTATGTTGATGACAGAATGATTTTGTTTGTTTGTTTGTTTTTGAATTTCGCACAAAACTACATGAGGGCTATCTGTGCTAGCCGTCCCTAATTTAGTAGTGTAAGACTAGAGGGAAGGCAGCTACTCATTACCATCCACCGCCCACTCTTGGGCTACTCTTTTACCAACGAATAGTGGAATTGACCTTCACGTTATAACGCCCCCACGGCTGAAAGGGCGAGCATATTTGACGCGAAAGGGATGCGAACCCGCAACCCTAAGATTACGAGTCGCACGTCTTAAAACGCTTGGCCATGCCGGGCCAACAGAATGATAAGCTGAATAACTGCAGAAAATAATTTACCAGTGGAAAAACAAAAGTTCAGAACTCTGGACTCTTTGGTAGATTGATTTTTGATTTCAGAGGGTCACTAAGAATATAAACAACAATAAGTTTACTTGATCACTAATTTAGGAAGAACTTTCAATGATAGGATGGGAACTGACAATAAGGAAAAAGAGAGTCTCCCTCTTTCATAACATCACCTTCGGAGAATAAAACCACGAAGAAGGTTTGGCATAATGAATGAACAGTCTAGTTACTATTTTATTTTTTATATCAGAACTGTTTAAGAGACCTCACAGTTTAGGAATGAGCTAGTGCTGTAAGTTGTATTTTAAATATTTTAAGTCAGAAAGTTGTCTGTTAAAGGGTGAATGACACAGTATCTAGGATGTTCATGATAGTTAAAAATCTAGAAATTTCATACTGTTTATAGTATGCGCAATATTCATGCCAGAGTTAATGAGAGGTAATGAGTCTATTCAGTAACTCATTCAGTGAATTAACGTATTTATTATTGTTCGATTAGTGAAGAATTTCTCTTTAAACCTTTTAGGAATTAGGTGTACATTGGTATCGCAGTTTCTGTTGAGACGTTGTTTGTGAACTTGGCAAACAATTTTTGTCAAAGTGAACTTACCTTTCAGCAAATGTTGTTCAAGAAACGAATTATTTCATTACAGACATGTGGACTCGGTGTTACTTTCGGCAGCTAATCCGAAAAAACAGAAAACCCGCCCGACGGTAAACAAATCCTTCCACAATATCCATCTTACTTACAAGGAAAAATATTTTTCAGTTTCCTTCCATGTAATATTGCATGAAATTTCTTCAAAACGTTTTTCGCTGTTGTTCTAGTTTACCTTTGTTTTATCCGCTGACACAATCCAATGAACTTTATTTTAGTTTTAATTTCGCGCAAAATTACACGAGGGTTATTTACCCTAACCATCCCTAATTTGGCAGTGAAAGACTAGAGCAGAAGTCGACAACCTAATGCCCGCGGGCTTGATCAGGATAGCCAGCCGAAATTCTCCGTTTTTCAATCTCCAAACACCCCCCACTAGTATAGCGGTATGTCTCCGGATTTACAACGCTAAAAGCAGGGGTTCGATATCCATCGGCGGGCTATGCTGTAAGAAAACACACATTCAATCCCTAAACGAAATATCACATCCACCTGTCCCCTGGTAGTACTATAGAAAGAATTCAAGTTTTTAACTTAATGTGGCCCTCCATCCGCTCACAGCTATGGCCTTTGGCTCTGTGCGGAAAGAGGTTGCCGACCCCTGGACTAGAGGGAAAGAGGATAGTCATTACTATCCATCCCAAACACTTGAGTTACTTCTTTACAAACGAATAGTGGGATTGACCGTAATATTATAATGTTTTTACGGCTGAAAGGGCGAATATGTTTAGTAAAATGGGGAGTCGAGCCCGCGACCTTCAGATTATGAGTTGAGCGCCCTAACCACTTGGAAATACCTTCGTCCTTTATTTAGAAAACAAACAAACTTTATAACCATGAAACTTTCAGTTACAGTTTTATTATATCACTAATTCCAGTCTGAATAGTAAATTAGTCAGAAACTTAAGAGATGGCTTCTTCTTCCTGTTCTTGGAGGTAAAAAGTTCAGTTATGAGCTTTGTACGTTTTTTGTCTGCTTTAAACGTTCTCTTCAATTCACAAATTTCAACTTCAATATTGTAAGGAAACGATAAAAACTATTCATTTATTATAGAAAAATTGAATTCGAATATTACTGGTGGTTGCATATGTATCTCAATAAAATCTTAAAGCTCAAAAAATGTATAGCTTGTGTCTCCAGATCCCAGCATGACATCCGTACCAACGGATCTCTGACCAGCCCAGATAAGGTCAGTTTTTTTTGATGAGTGGCTGACAATCGTTGTCAACTTACTTTCTTCTCCAACAACCTGCCTCTACTTCGTCTTTGCCGTTATCTTCACTTTTGCCTAATAGCCTCGTCACAATCACTTCCACAATGATAAAATCCGCCCATTCGGCTCAAATAGAACGATAACATTTTTGTAAACATTAAGCTTTAATGCCGATCAGGGTGAAGGAGGGTTGCTTAATCTTAAACCACCCTTAATGATTAATTTTCTCTTGAGAAATAATTAATTTTGTTTCAAAGCAACTGCTAGAAATAGAAAAAAATGTACAGCTGCATATAGGCCCCCCAGTGGCTCAGCGGTATGTCTGCGGACTTACACGCTAAAATCCGGGTTTCAATACCCGTGGTGGGCAGAGCACAGATAGCCCATTGTGTAGATTTGTGCTTAATTCAAAATAACATAACATAACAGCTGCATATGGTCGAAGTATCGAATGCATTTACAATATTTTTGTTTTATGTTGAAAGTACATTCTTGTACTGTCGGTAACCTATGGCAGAGAATGCTCTAATTGGTATGAACAATTACAGGTTGGTTCAGAGATGTTTATCGATGTAGTTAGGACGTCGATAAACATCTCTGAACCAACCTGTAATTGAATACTGAAAGTTGAACACTATTTATCACTCAAATGCATTTATAAGACTTAGAAACAGCTGTTTTCAGGACAACAGATTCATTTCAGTACAATGTTTAGTCTCTAACATTAAAGCATGATCATCTACAGAATCCAAAGTACAGATAGAATATAACTATTTTAAAACTTTATCTATTTGGATAATTAAGAGTTTGCTTTGAATTTCGCACAATGTTCCACGAGAGCTATATGCGTTAGTCGTTCTTAATTTAGTAGTGAAAGACCAGATGTGTCATCGCCACCTATTTCCAACTCTTGGGCTACTGTTTTAGCCACGAATAGTGGGATTGATCGTAACATTATAATAACATTATAAGAGTCGAGTGTCTTAACCACCTGACCATGGCGGGCCGATAATTGAATACGTCTTAAAAGGAAACTCAAGTGCACTGTTTTACAGTCACGTGTTGTCAACTGAGGCTTTATTGTTGTTGTTTTTTTTTAAGGCAGGCCCATCAATAGCAAATTAAAAATGTAAGCAAAGCCAAGATTATTATTTAATAATAATTGCTTAAATTGCAAGAAATATTTGAAATATTCTTAGTACTATTGAAGTATTTAATAAGAAAGCTTTATAACGATCATACATATAACACAGGAAAATATAAAAGTAATAAATTCTCTAGCATAATTTCGACAAAATATCACAATTTGTACATTTTATACTGCTTTATTACACTTTTTATAAATGTACATTTTAGCTTATAAAAAGCACGTCTAACTAGAAATAACTTCTGATGCAAAAATACACATAGAGAAGCACAAGATATAACAGATTTTAAAAGTTCTGCTTTTTCAGATATTTGGTTATAAAGAATTAAATGTTTTTATTACAAACCTTCTGGAATAAAACAATGCGCAGGAATTTAAACCATCAGAAAACGTAATTATACTTGAAGATACAAACCTTTTATTTTAATGTGTAGCTCAACGGGATACACTTTTTATACTGTTAAATATGTATACTTAGGTTAATGTAACAAAGTACTGTTTTTTTCGTTCTGAATCTTCTTTTAAAAATAATTTACTACATCGACTGAAGGTCGGTTCCAGGTTCTTTAGAATATTTGCACAAATCTACTTGCCTATAATTTTAAGCTGATAAACTAGAGAGAACAGAAGGTGACTAATAAACAACAGCTACCGCCAACTCTCGTGTTGTTCTAATCGAATAATGAGATTTTACTGTCCCTCTTAAAATGAGCCAGTCGACCAAAAATGCGAGTGCTGTTTTCTTTCTTTCTTTCGACAATAGGACGTGAAAGTTGAAGCTTCAAATCCACAGTTTGGTATGCTAATATGGACTACGTCTGATCCTGGCTTAAGATCAATGACGCCATTTCGAAGGTAAGGTATGGGAGAAAGAAAAACAGTCTTAAGTAGACTAGTTGTACATACTATAAGTTTGGAAAGAGAGGGGGAGAGAAAGAACAGCAACCATAAGTGGACTAATTATACATATTCTAACTATGGAAGGAGGATGGTATATGAATAAAGGTAGTCTTAAGTAGACTAACAATACATACATTCTAACTTTAGAAGACTAACTAAACATATTGTAACTTTGGAGTGAGTGGTGGAGGAACAAAGGCAGCCTTAAGCAGACTAATAACATATATTCTAACTTGAGAAGACTAACTAAACATATTGTAACTTTGGAGTGAGTGGTGGAGGAACAAAGGCAGCCTTAAGCAAACTAATAACATATATTCTAACTTGAGAAGACTAACTAAACATATTGTAACTTTGGAGTGAGTGGTGGAGGAACAAAGGCAGCCTTAAGCAGACTAATAACATATATTCTAACTTGAGAAGACTAACTAAACATATTGTAATTTTGGAGGTAGGTGGTGGATTACAGGCCTAACGAAAGGGCGGATCAGGGGCTACAGTCCCAGGATTAGTTAGGAGACCCGGGGAAATACAGGATAAAGAATAATATATTATCATTTTCATAATATACTTAAAGAAAACTTGCAGTACTGTGGGAAATAGCGTTGCCTCAAAGATATCTCTTTATAAAAAAAAAAATGTAAATTCTCAACACATTTGGTTTTCTTTTGAATTTCGTGAAAAGTTACACGAGGGTTATCTGCGCTAGCCGTCCCTAATTTAGCAGTGTAAAGCTAGAGGGAAGGCAGCTAGTCATCACCACCCAGCTCTTGGGCTACTCTTTTGCTAACTCAAAGTATGATTGACCGTTACATTATAACGCCCCACAGCTGAAAGGACGAGCATGTTTGGTGTGACGGAGATTCGAACCCGCGACCTTCGGATTACGAGTCGAGTGCCTTAATCACCAGGTCATGCCGGGCTCAACACATTTAGCTCTCCGCCCACCAAAAAAATTCTTCATACGCCCATGAATTTATGAAGACTTCAAAAAGGGTCCGGTGACATAATCGTCCCCGAAGTCCGACTTGCCTCACGACTCCCCTGATGGAAGAACAAAGGCAACCTTAAGTAGATTAACAATACATATTTTAACTTTGGAAGGAGGATGGTAGAGGAACAAAGCAACTTTATGTAAACTAACTATTGTTGAAATAATAACGAATACATTTAAAAGCAAGAAACTTGCAAAGTTATTCACTCTTGAAGTATGTTTTATTTATCTATTATATGCATCAACTATCAAGGTGTTTACAGTAAAACCATAAATATGGCATGATTACGACGTAACGTGTTTCACTACGCCACAATTTATTCAAGAATCGAAGGAAAAAATAAAAATAAATTAAGAAACAACAATTATTTCTACTAAATACATGATCTTATTGTAGTTGAACAAATGCAACATGTATAGATATTTCGGTAAATATTGTTAAGCCTTTAGAACTTTGGTTTTCCATATTTATTTTGAATTTTGAGGTGTACTTTTACACATTTACAGTAATAAGTACGTCACTAAAGTCGTGTCAATAATCAGTTGTTGTATCAAGGTAACATAACTAGCACAACCGACAGTGTGGTGTTGGGAATCCCTTATAATGATGAATTATTTACCTTTACGAACATTCAGGTTCATATCTAACAAATTACTGTTACCTGCCCGTTTGACAACAAATGTTTAAACTACAAATACTAATAAATTCAGTACTTACAGTCGTTGGCATTCAGCACTAAGGTTGATAACCTGTGATACGCCATTCATAAACCATTCAGAATTTTTGTCTTTTTTTTCTCTCCCTTACAAAGTTACGTGTATGGTTTATCTCAGAAACGCCTAAAAGAAACATTTCCGTAGACGAATTACATACATACTTGGAGAAATATATATTGTTAAAACACACAGTAGTAATTAAAATGTATTTTAAGTATCGTTAAAAGTACCAAAAATAGGCATTGAATTAAAATGTATTAATAAATCATTTAACTTGAGATAAACGTAAATAAGCACAGAGCTTCTAAAGTCGATATTAGCTTTAACCATTAAGTAATTCCTTAGCCCAGCATGGCCAAGTGGATAGGACACTCTGCTCGTAATTTGAAGATCGCGGGTTCGAATCCCCCTATACACCAAATATACTCCCACTTTCAGCTGTGGGGCGTTATAATGTGAGGAACAATCCTACTATTCGTTGATAAAAGAGTAGATAAAGAGTTCGAGGTGAGTGGTGATGACTAGCGGACTTCAATCTAGTCTTACATTGCCAAGTTAGAGACGACTGGCGCAGATACCTCTGTTATAGTTTAGCGTGAAATTCAAAACAATTTATTTCCCATGTATCTACATAATAACTAAATCGATGTCATTTTTTGTATCTCCTTAATAGCTAAGTGTAGAAAAAATATATATATCACGACGCTTCTTTTCAGAAACATTATTCATTTTTGTGCAATTTCTAAAATTTTATATCCATATCAACCTTAACTATCATTCTGAGAAAAAACAACTTATTAAGAACAAAAATGTTTGTTTTTATGAGGGAATGTCAGGACAAAAATGTCATTTTGTATGTAGGTATACGTATTTAAATTTAAGTTTAATCAATTATTTTGTTAAGAAATACGCATTGAATTCGTTCAACGTAATTAGAGAAAACGATAATAAAATGATTTTTAAAGCATATTTCGTATTGATTTAGATATAGTTTAGGTTTTTCAGATTAATTAACCTACTATAGTAAGATATCCCTCTACATAACGATAAGTGTATTTTTATCAATTCATATAGTGATCTCAAACTAAATTATGCACAAATTTATGATTTGTATTTAAGAGAAACTTAGAAATCTTAAGGATACCTGCATACACACTTCTCATAATAACTACCCATCTGTTTAAAGTCATACTACCAGTGGAAATTTTGAGTACACCCATACAGCAGTTCTCAATCCATGGTGCGTGAAATCCTTTCAGGTGGTTTGTTTAAAGGTAGCGGCAGCAAGTGTGTAGGTTTTATTAAGGTCCGTAGAGATAAAAAAAAAGTGGTCCGTCAACGAAATAATTTGAGAACCAGGGGCGATATATTTAGCACTTATATATTTAACTCAGAGTAAATTCCCGATCATTCACAGATAATTTATGGCTAGAAGGATATGTGTGACAACTCATTTCTAAGAAAGAATATTCTTAATGTAAAATAACAACGATAAGCAATGCCTGAGGCACATAGAATATAATAAAGGAAAATATATGAAAATAAACAAGGGAAGACCAGCGCACAAGGATGTAATATCTTCTATAAAAAGAAGTGGATGATTTGCTACCAATTATGAGGTGGTGGAGATTCTCTTCTCTGGAACAGAGAACATAATAATTTTTTTCACTCGGGTTTTTTTTATCAGATACACTGTTTTTTGGTTTTTCTATTCCGTGCAAAGCTACACAAGGTTATCTACTCTATTCGTCCCTAATTTATCAGTGTAAGACTAGAGGGAAGACAACTAGTCATCACCACCCACCACAATGAAACCAGTATTCTTCATATTACTTTCCTCTCCGATATATCATTGAAGTCACTTTAACTGTGCTCCCCAGTGGCTCAGCGGTATGTTTGCGGACTTACACGCTAAAATCCGGGTTTCGATACCCATGGTGGGCAGAGCACAGATAGCCCATTATGTAGCTTTGTGCTTAATTCGAAAACAAACAAACACTTTAACTGCACACTCGTGAACTTCTGTTTGATATACTTAGATGCAATCTGATCAACTGATTTCCAAGTATGGTGAATATTCCATGGAAAGTTCGGCATGATGTGTCAGGTTTAGAATTGATCTCCCTGTGGTAAAACAATTGTTATATTAGAAGCTGTTGCGTCGGGCAACAATGTGTAATAAAGCACAACCGGGAAATATTTTCTGTAGCATCCAGAACATCATCCTTATGTACAACGTTTATCTATTTAAACGTACGTTGCCTGTAGTTTCTGTAGATACTCGTCTTACACTCGTTTGAAAAATTGCTTCTTCTTTGTCACTTTTATTTAGCAGATTCTTCACTAGGAAAAATGAACTCGTATAGACTGAAATCAAAAGTGTTGGTTTTTTTATTTTAGTATTTATTCTCTTCCATTGACTGACAATCCATGAACTGTCTCACGAAGCAGTAAAATTTAAATTGAAACTACGTATAATAGACAAATAAAAATAAAATGAAAGTCTCATCTGTTACAAATAACTTTAACAAATAAAACTAAAACCGCAATTACTGTACATGAACTTGTACTAATACTAAAAGCATAAAGTAAATACTTTAAAGAACACGCTTTACTTACAGAATGCTCTTTACAGATAGTTTGTTTGTTTTGGAATTTCGCACAAAGCTACTCGAGGGCTATCTGTGCTAGCCGTCCCTAATTTAGCAGTGTAAGACTAGAGGGAAGGCAGCTAGTCATCACCACCCACCGCCAGCTCTTGGGCTACTCTTTTACCAACGAATAGTGGGATTGACCGTCACTTTATACACCCCACGGCTGGAAGGGCGAGCATGTTTAGCACGAACCCGCGACCCTCGGATTACGACTCACACGCCTTACGCGCTCGGCAACAGACAGATAAATATACTTTCGCGTGGTTACATGTTTGTTAATTAATACATTCAACCATAACTTTTACTTTATTATCATTACTAATCGTAGGGATATTTCATAGGTACTACTGATGTATTAATTTGAAAGACCTTTCCCTGACTTATAGATAAGTGTTATTGTAAATAAAACGACAAACAAACGTAATCTTTTTAATGGCCAAACTTACCCACCAGAAACGTCTTGTAAACCTATCATTACAGCTTACGTATGTATAACGAGGTCATTAAACTAACAATATATAATCTAGCAATAAAACAGGAAGAGACGAGTGCAACAAATGTTTGTTTTCTTGTGACGTTTCTACATTTACATTTATATAAACTGTAAATTTAAATTTTACCCTAAACAGAAGGAAGTAGTCAGTAAATTAAGAACGCTTAGGTTCTAACAGGGCAGTCAAACCTAATGCTTATAAGCACTTCAGAAAATAATGAATTCTAACAAAGAGGTAAGCCTAAATCCAACAAGAAAGAATTAAAACTTCGTAAATAAAATAATTTTCCAAGTTTTGGTAGAACGGTTTACTCTAATGCCTTTAGATAAAACAACACTTTATTTTAATAATTAAACACAGACATGTTTCTCTTTTTATTTATTTATTTTTACAGAACAGGTAAGTATCCGTTGCAAGAAGTAACCTCAGTTGATCAGTATCATCAGTAGATGTTATATGTCATATGGTCAATGAATGAAATACTTGGTTTATTTTCTAAAGAAACGATTTTAACAAGGGTTAATAAGCCGGAAAGAGTTTCTGTTTTATTTATTGTTTACAATGGAAGGTCGGTGCGTGACATAAACAGTAAGTTTGGCAACGAATCAAAACTGCCTTTTTTAATTCTTAAACGAAATAAATACAAAGCTCCAACCTAACTAGCTGTCGAAGCTATAAGTTTATTGTCAAAAGTTGTAAAAACACAGTCAAAATCAAAACGGTGCCGGTCCTTACAAATTTAATTAAAGAATTATCCTCTAAGATTACAGGGAATATCTTTCAATAAGAGAAAATAAAATAACAACAATCTTAAAAGACATCTTCATGGTTTCCGCTGGTATTTTTCTATCATCAATTCGTTCCACAAAAGTTGGGAATTAAAACAATCAAGATATTCTGATTTTTTCCATGTATTAGTCATTTCTTGTTCCTGAAACATAAGTTGTTAAAATACACTTGTTATCGTAAAGTGTAAAAAATTATGTTATTTCGTCTACTGTTTACTCTTTCTTTGTTATTATTAAACCTCTTAGTGATTGAGTGACGAGTATAACGGCTAATCGCGATAACAGTTGGGTTTTGATACCTTTCTGCAGCTTTGCGCTTATCAGCAGTTAAATAATGAAACTATTCAGTACATTAATATTTGTTTAGTTTTGTGAAAATTCAGCAGTTAAATAATGAAACTATTCAGTACATTAATATTTGTTTAGTTTTGTGAAAATTCAGCAGTTAAATAATGAAACTATTCAGTACATTAATATTTGTTTAGTTTTGTGAAAATTCAGCAGTTAAATAATGAAACTATTCAGTACATTAATATTTGTTTAGTTTTGTGAAAATTCAGCAGTTAAATAATGAAACTATTCAGTACATTAATATTTGTTTAGTTTTGTGAAAATTCAGCAGTTAGAAACTTTCAATGAAACTTGCATCAAATTACCATATAACTAAAAGGTTAAGAACGAGAGCCTCAACTATAATTAATGTTGAGATTTTTTAAAAATAATTTTGTTTCATGAACTAATGAAGGGATAAATTAATCACTTCACCTATTTAGCAAAATAAAGTAGGGGCAGGCATTAGTAAGGAATCTATGGTTGGTGCTCCGTTGCCACAAAATTGCACTCCGTACCTGAGGAAAATGGGTGTAAATTTGAATAGTTGTCAAATCCTACTATTTGATTAAAAATAATTCAAGAGTTGGTATTGGTTGGTTTTGACTAGGTGACTTATCTTTTGTCTATCTGATCAAAGTTGGGTATACAGTCAGTACATATAGCTTCGGTGTAGCTCGGGCCTGGCATGGCCAAGCGTGCGACTCGTAATTCGAGGGTTGCGAGGTCGCATCCCCAAACATTCAAATTATTCAATGTCAAAATTTGTTCTTTATTACAACTTTTGTTTTTTCTTTTGTGACTCGTAGCCTAAAGAAATAAAATGTTACTGTACTTCCCACAATTCTGAATCTCGAGCATTTTACTGACCGAATATGTCTTACAAATATCTCTGCTAACTATTATTTTTCACAATCAGGATACTTTCCTACAAAGTAACGATTAGCCTAAAATACCCAGAAGTTAAACAATGAGCTTCAGTGAGTTTGCACTAGGCCCCCAACCACTGGAAAAAAATTCTTTAACGAGATTCCAGAAATGTCTGTTTATGATAATAACAACTGGCCTAAATTACCAATACGCATAGACATCATTCACTTATTTATGTTTTACAATGTCCACAACGCTTTCTCAGTCTATGCATTATTTCAATGGGACAGGATACAAGGACTGTTTTATTGAACTGCACTCAGTGTTAAGTTATTGGAGTAGAAACAAAACATTTGCACTGTCAGTGATATTTGTGGATTTTTTTTATATTGAGAATAATTTACGTCTTTTGTCAATAATAATAACATAGGAAACTGCTCTGATATTTGGACGCAGTATATATCCATATTCTCTAAGTTGACACTGGGCCTATTCATATATGACAATAATTAAGTAACTATTGGCCTACACATCCAGAATAATTTTTATATACAGTAACTATACACAATTTATATACGCAGTAGTTTACACTTACAGAGACTTTTCTACAAAGTAATTTGTAACTTGCAAATTCAGAGCACTTTAACTACACAGGTACTTATACATTCAGCGTATTATGCCTATAAAGTAGCTATTAGACTACCAATCACTATACCTACAAAGTTACTATAATCCTACATATCCAAGCCGCTTTACCTGCAAAGTTATTATTAGCCTACACATTCCGAGCACTTTGCTTACAATACAGCTATTAGCCTACGTATCCACAACTATTTAAGCATAGTAGGTATCAGCCTAAACATCCAGAAGGCCTAACCCTACAAAACGGATGTTAGCTGGAATCGCTAACAAATTTGTACACATAAAGGGAGCTTCCCATTTTCGACAGATAAAGAATGAATTATCCGATATTTTAACACGACATCGCTCTGTAGTTATCTTTTCTTAAACATCTTTTGTTTCTGTAACCGGTTAGGCTTGTCTATTGTGTTTTGTTTCTTTAAGGGGGATTCCAACCGTTATATAGAGATTTCTGGGTAAATACATATACTACAGCACACCTCTTTCTAATGAGGCTTTATTTGTGGTACTAATAGTACTAAAGCTTGTTATACATTTAATGGTAGCTTATTATACAATTCGGGACAAGATCATAAAGGGCTACGTTATTCTGGTCAAAAAGGGAGTTGTTGATTTCTTATCTACAAGTTTGCCCGCGCCCAAAAATCCTAGTATGGAAAGGAATTTCCGGAAACCGGTTGTGCTTGTCTGACGTTAGAAGAAGATCAAATCTCGTCTGTACTTCTCCCGCCCCGCGAATAAATTAATTAGATAGAAAGCAGAAAAAAATTATCCTACAAGGCATTATTGATTTATTACTTTTAAAACGGCAATGTTTTACATAGAAACAAAATATTCATATATGAATAATAGTAACATTACGAAATTATTGCTCTGATGAAATGTTTTATTCAAAGCTACACTCTGTTCTTGTTAACTTGTAATTCAGTATTAAAGCATATGGAAATGTTTGAATAAGAAGTGAAAATAAAACAACCTAGAAAATATTAGTCTTCTTGAAATTTATCAAACACCAAATACACACATTTGCTATGTTTTGTATTCTTAACGTATTTTCCATTCAGTTTAATTGTTTTTGTTTTTATTATCTGTTGATTTATGTGTCGAATTTAAATCATGTGCAGAAAAAAATTAATTTCCATCTAGTGAGAATAAATAAATAAACCCTATATGTGACTGTTAGAATGGTAAAATTGTATAAATCCAAGGTCAAACCGAAGTAGAACATTCTGGAATGGCATCCCGCCACTTGAAGAGTTAAACAACTCGTGTTCCAGGTCTTCTGTGAAACAAACTGTATTACTTAGCATTTTGTTGTCATAATAAACCATTCATAGTAACATGCGTAAATAAAGTAAGTACAACTTAAGGGAATTTCACCTTTTTTTCAAATATAATTTAACCGCTCTATATAATTCAGCACTTGTTGGCTAAAATAAGCAAACTATCGTAATAAAGATTTTAAAATTTCGCTATATAAAACTCTTGGAAAAATAAATACGTTTTGCTGTGTTTCAAATGATCTATTTATCAAAAGTTGTATATAAAGCGCTTTTTAATTTCTTTTTAAATAGTCTTTTAATAAATATAGCAGCAGGTCGTTATGAAATAAATATTTCTGAGATAATTTCCTGAGAGTCATTGAATACTAAATTGACTCACAGTTACACATCAGTCATACAGTTATAAACATTACAACACTACTTCCACTTCCCTCACTCATTCCACTTCTCTATTCACTAGATATAGCACTGTTGATCCATTTATGTTCTACATTCCGCTTCAAGGTGTGTTACAAGGTACTT
Organism: Carcinoscorpius rotundicauda; assembly: GCA_011833715.1. NCBI lineage: Eukaryota > Metazoa > Arthropoda > Merostomata > Xiphosura > Limulidae > Carcinoscorpius > Carcinoscorpius rotundicauda. Next base: position 48,483,116 of record CM022399.1, on the reverse strand, counting down.
GGTGTTTTCCTTTCGTAATGTTTGGTTTCCCTGCACAAGTGTACGGCATTACGAAAAAGCCAAACAACAAAAGTAATAAACTCTGCATTATAATAAAAAGTTAGAAAGCCACTGCTGAAAATTCCCATGTTATTTGTAATGTCAAACCAAGTTCATTTGAGGTTAATTCAGTCTCACTCCTGATGAACATGAAGCAACTGAACAGTTAACCTTTGACTTTTAACTCCAAAGTAACAACTTGTTTTCAGCTATGAGTTTGTGACATTTGAAACTCGTAATAAAAATATTATTGGACACCATAAATTACTAAAGTATTGGTCTTTGATATTTGAACCTCAAAACAAATTTATTTTATATTTTACATTTTCAAGGTGATGCCATTTAGTAAATCTGAAATGTTTATATAATTATCAACTATTATTAAACTAATGTTACAATTCTCATGTTATTTGTAATGTCAAACCAAGTTCATTTGAGGTTAATTCAGTGTCACTCCTGATGAACATGAAACAACTGAACCTTTGACTTTTAACTCCAAAGTAACAACTTGTTATTATCAATTGGATCAGGTTAACCTGAAGATGACCTAAGAAGGCCAAAACATTGTTCTCTGCTTTATTTTGATAAAACTTTTAATGCCTATACTAGTCGTCCTGAAACACATTTTTGCTTCAAGTGGGTTTCTCGTCATCACGAATTTTTTCACAACGGGATCGGAGTCATCCAGATATAGTAACTGGTTGTTTCTATGTGTGCAATTATTAAATAATAGCTTTTAAGGATACACTTAGTTTTCAAGGACTGGCTTTAACATAGTTCAGCTCTTTTCTTACTGATACTTTTTTTACTTTGATATAAAATCCATATGGTCTCGTAAGTATCATCAACAAGGGCACAGCTGATTCTGAGGAACTGTAACGTTTAAACATTTCAACGTTACATTTTTTCCCCAATTTGAATGGGTTCAATAAGTTATGATTTGGACTTTGTGAAATTATTAATGTTAAGTAATTATTGGAGACTTGCCACGTATGGTATGGATTATAACGCGAGAGGCTTTTCGAACTGAGTCACGATACGCAATCCTCCACGCGCTGCAGTGTTTCCTATGTTAATGATTTTCTCAGAAGACTTTCTAAGAGTTCGAAGAATATTCTAACTGTTCTGATGACTGCATCTGTGGGGGTGGGGGACATGTCTGATGGATTACGCCTCTTTCATTCAGCTTAAACTCGTTTACAATTGTCAAATGAATCACTTACATACCACTAGAACATTAGCACGTGACGTCATTAAGCGGTAAGAGCCACACACTGGCGTTGTGAAATGCCGTAGTAGAGACATAAATGGTGTTTTTTGTTCTTCGTATCTTCAGTTTAAATAAAAAAAAGCTAATTACTGTTTGTTTTCAGAACGGGTTGGTTAAACCGAGGGAGCATTACAAGTGAATGAAACGTTTAGTCTAATCCTAAAAGTTTATTACAAGACCCGGCTGCGTGATCTATCATTGAAAAAGCTGTATATAAAGCAGCTTTGAAAATGAAAAAAATAGAATCTTTTAATAAATATAGCATCAGACCATCATAAAAAAACTGTTGCTGAAATAACAGCTTAAGAGTCATCAAACACTAAACTGACCCACAGTTATACATCAATCATACGGTTACAAACATTACGACACTACTTCCTCTTCCGTACTTCCATTACTTTATTCTACTACATTCACCTAATACATTAATCAACAGTGTTCAATTGGAAAATATTGAAAAAAACCTTTTGTTATAAGTATGAGTTATACATACAGCAATTGGGATACATTATGTTATATTTTTCCCCTTGTTTTTCTTTCAGATTATATTGTAACTAGAATAAAAAGGCAAAAAACAAACAACTGTAAGTAGCTTTTCCCTTCTACTGACGTTTTAATGGTTCAGCAGCAGGCTCTTTTACCATCCATTCTAAAAACACAAATATAAATCCCATCACCGAAATGCATACCACATTTATATATCAATATCAGGTGTAGAAATTAAATTTCACAGTAAACTCAGCAATAGCAGGCTGATAAGAATAGTTATTTTATGCTAAACTACTTTCATAGGTCATAAACATAAGCTTTTTTATTATGTGGCCTTATGATAATAATTGCAAAGCATATATAAGGAGTTGAATTAAAATGGTGATTTCTTTTACCTATTCTACGAACTCCTTTACATGCATCTTACCATATTTCCAATTATCTGTTTTGAGAATCATTCACATCATTTGAATGTTAGTTATATTGTTAAAGAGATACACACCGGTTATATAATCCAACTTTCAAGGACTTTTCTTGAAGGGTAATGAGTTTATTTGTGACCAATACATTTCAAACACACCCTACCTTAATCTTCTGCACATGGTAAAAATTAAATATGGTGGTAAAAACATTTAAACACTCTATACATTCCCCTATGAGGGAGAAAGGAAGTAAAGGAGAAGACATAAAGAATGGCACGCAGTTTTAGGTTCAGTAAATTTTACTAAAGAATGCAGTTCACTCTTACCTTTTCAGTTATTGATAAAAACAAATCTCTCGGATGTTGTGCATTATAACATAAAAGTGTCAAATTTCTGAATATCTAAACTAGATATAAACTACATGGTAAAAAGTATGTGGACACCCAACCATCACACCCATATGTGCTTGTTGAATGTGTCATTCCAAAACCGTGGGTGTTAATATGGAGTTGGTACCCCTTTGCTACTATAACAGCCTCCACTCTTCTGGGAAGGATTATCATTAGATTTTGGAACATGGCTGCGAGGTTTCGCTCCTATTCAGCCACAAAAGCATCAGTGAGGTCGGGCACTGATGTGGGACGAGAAGACCCAGCTTGCAGCAGTCGGAGTTCCAATTCATCCCAAAGGTGTTCGCTGGGGTTGAGGTCAGGGCTCTGTGTAGGCCAGTCATATCTTCTGCAACAATCTCGGCAAATCATGTCTTTATGAACCACGTTTTGTGCACGAGGGTATTGTAATGCCCAAACGAAAAATGGCCTTCCCCAAACTGTTGCCAAAAAGTTGGAAGCACACAATTATCTTGAATTTGACTATATGCTGTAGCATTAATGTTTCCCTTCACTGGAACTAAAGAGCAGAGTCCCAAACCATGATAAACATTCCCAGACCATTATTCCTCCTCCACAAAACTTTACAGTTGGCACTATGCATTTAAGCAAGTAGCGTTCTCTTAGCATCCGCCAAACCCAGATTCGTTTGTCAAACTGTCAAATAATGAAGCGTGATTCATTGCTCCAGAGAACGCATTTTCACTGCTCCAGAGGCAGTTTGAATTCGGTAGTGAGTTTTGCAACTGTCGAGAGATGATTTTTGTGCGTTATTCGCTTCATCACTAGGCGGTCCCGTTCTGTAAGCTTGTGTGGCCTACCGCTTCGTGGCTGAGCTGTTGTTACTCCTAGACGTTTTCACTTAACAATAATAGCATCTACAGATGACCGGAGCATCTCTAGCAGTGCAGAAAATTGACGAACGGACTTGTTAGAAAGGTGGTATCCTATGACAGTGCCACGTTGAAAGTCACTGAGTTCTTCAGTATGATCCATTCTGCTGCCAATGTTTATCTAGGGAGATTGCATGGCTGTATGCTTGATTTTATTCATCTGTTGCCAATGAGTGTGGCTAAAATAGTCAAACCCACTAATTGGAAAGTGTGTTAACATACTTTTGGCTATGTAGTATACTTGCTTAAAAACTAATTGTATTAGAAGCTCGAAATGGACATACTTAAATATATCTTGATATCCTGTATTTGAGGCATGATCAAATTACCTTAAATACTTCCTTAAAAATAATTAAATTACTAATACATAAAAATACTTACTTTCATGGTGAAGAAAATGTAAACAACTTCAGGCTCTCCAGTGGCATAGCGGTATGTCTGCGGAATTACAACGCTAGAAACCGGATTTCGAGACCCATGGTTGGCAGAGCACAGATACTCATTATGTAACTTTGTGCTTAGTAACAGTCAACTTCAGATAATGTGTTTTTTATTATACTCAACGTTTCGACGTGTGCCTTTTTAGAAGGTGTTTGTGACGTTTAAAGAATCTCGAAAAAGGCAAAAGAAGTAAAGCTGAAACATAAAATAACATAAAGAACACGTTTATCTAAAGTTGTTCATCGTCCTCCTTTGTGTCCATCCTTCAGTCAGCGATGAAAACTAAACATTAGAAACTATTTTGTATTGTAAACTTTATATACCAAGTAGGTTCCAAAACAAAGATTATAAAAAACAATTACAAAAGTTACCAATATTATCACAACCTTTCAAGCTGGTTAATATGTTGTTTTGCGCAAGTTAGTTTTTAATTTTTAACTGGATTCACATAAAAAGGAATTATTTTGAAGTTAACAAAAAGTGTATTGATTAGACTTAATGTTTCAACACGTTACTCTCTAACATTATTAACTCATGAAATACAAACAATATTGAAAAGTTTAAAAATCATTTGATTTTTCGTGTAGGTTTCTGTCTTATTAATATTTTTAGCAAGTTTATTACATAAGTTTGATATAAAATAACAGACGATTGTCGGCCAATAGATGAAGAGCATCGTACTATTAAAGCCTGAGAGGGAGCGGGCCAAATTTCGAATTTAGATTTTTATAGACATTGATAAGTTGTTTGTTTATTTCCGGTTTCTAACTTAAATAACATTTTGCTACTAATTACACAAGGTCTGGCATCGCCAGACGATTAAAGCACTCGATTCGCAATCTGAGGGTTACAAGTTCGAATTCCTGTCACACCAAACATGCACGCCCTTTCAGCCGTAGTAACGTTATAATGTGACGGTCAATCCCAATATTCGTTGTTAAAAGAGTAGCTCAAGGATTAACTATAGGTGGTGATGACTAACTGCCTTCCCTCTAGTTTTACACTCCTAAATTAAGAATAGCTAGAGCAGATAGCCCTTGTGTAGCTTTGCGTGAAATTCAAAACAAGCAAATAAAACCTAAGTACACACGGTGCTACAGAAACTAGCAGTTAGCATCACCAATCAACACCACTATCGATACAAGTTTTATCTTTAGCACTATACTAGATACATGATAATTGTTATCTTTGATATTTTGTCTCTGCAGTAATGATGTCAGATAATTTCAACGCTGTCCCCCCAAATCGCGTGATGACTGTGAGTAGTAGTTTGTTTTTATATTTTTATCAAATTAAAATTTTTACTAAATGAGTATTCTGTTTATTGTTTTTATCCTCAGATATATAGGATTATTTGCGAATAACACAATTTCGTTTTGGTATTTGGCTCGGAGAAACTTTTCTTTCGCGCTGTTTTTCGTGAGTCAAACAGGTTGAGAAATTTTGATTATTATTCTAACTGTATTTTTATAATTATTTAAAATCAAATATTCATATAAATTATGTTTAAACTGAGTTATTAAAAACCAGACTGACGAACAGACGCAAATAGCTGATGAAGAAACTACACTTTATGGTTGTTGGTATACTTTATGTTATTGAAATATAGTACAGCTTCACCATCAACCTCATACTAAGTTTCGATTTCTACTCTTCGTATAGAAGAAACTGATTTATTCTGGAGTGATACAGCCATCAATCAGTTTATTAGAAATGTTGCAACGTGAGGTGCTGGTGTTCTTTGAACAACAGAAATACTATACTCGTATGTCTTTGTGTAAGACACTATTCAGTTGTGTCGCATGCCAACATTTATACAATTCTGACGTCATTTCCTCAGTCATAATTCAAGCCATGTGTTCTGCAACATGTGGCGTCCATCTTGTTCTAAATCCCTCCGATGACATCATAGGATTAAAATGCAGCTCACCTTTCAAACTATTTGTCTGTCTTTGTGCGTGCCTGTCAGTACACCTGAATATGCGTCTATTAATTAATGAATATATTTATCAGTCACTTAATATCCAAATCGACCGATCGACCTAATTTTTTGTCACTTTCTGAGATTAAATGGTTAAATTATGTAGAAAAAAGAATTCCACGCAAATTATCCTTCGAAAATGGGATAAAAAAACAAGTCATTAAGGCTAAGTTTCCGAGAAAAATGTTATGTAGAAAAGCTTTTAATATTATTATAAAAATGACGTCAACAACAATTCTATGTTTTACTACTAAGGTTTTTTCAGTAAGTATTATAAAAAAAACCTTTTTAAGTAATTCTTAAGTCTATCGTTTAGTTTCCTACCAATAATAAAAACACTGAAGGTAAGTTTATTCCTTAGTTTTTGTAAAGCAATGTTTGTATTAATGTCGTTTCTGTCGAATTATTTTTCTCTTTTGTGTCTGTATTCCATTTCAAAATATTTCAAAAGCGAACTTGTTACCGTTAAAATAAAGTTTCATTTTCGAAAAATGGGTACTGGAATCGCTCTTACAGTTTATGTATCTGTTAATTATGAAACAAACAGTAACATTTATGTATACTCTTGAAATGTTAACAACCGCTTTTATATTACACATTACATCTAAATTAACTGCTGCTTTTGAAAGTGCTTGCACAAAACTAGCACTTGTTAATCTAAGGCAGAAAAGAGTGAACAAGGTAAGACTTAGAAAGTAGCTGTTCCTGTTCAAGAAAACTTTTTTCGGTTAAATAATTAAAAAAATCAGTATTAATGTATTACAGAGAATCATAACTTTACTAGCATACTAAAAACGTTGGAAATTCCTGACAAAAAGTAGCTGTAATTCCAGAATATCGGAGAATGTGTTGGCATGAGATGCTGTTGGAAAGCAGTCAATAAAAAGTGAATTTTTCAATTAAAAAATATACAGTATGAAATATTTAGTAATTTTATTTACTGACTCTGTTATTATGAAATATTTTCTCTCAGTAAAATTGAGAATAAAGAAAGAAATTTAACAGAATATCATAACCGTATTATTCTATAATATCTTAATAAAAATAAATGTAAAATATAAAATAAAAAACAAACATACATAATAGAACTATGATTTAGTATTTATACACCAAAGAAAGTTAAATTTATAAATAGAAATGTGATATAATTCAAACACAAATTACAAAGTACATAAAAACATTATAGTTTTATTCAAGACAGGAATATTTATGCATAAGATATAAATGTACCATCAAGTTGCTCATTTATTTTAAATCAGATTTAATATCAGATAAAATAATAATAAATGAAACCATACCTTTGAAATAAAAATCTACAATTCTGAGATATTATCGATATAACGCCTGCTTTGTTCTAATGTTTTTAAGACGTACGAGTGTATAGCAAATTACCACACATATATTAGTTATATTTATATTTTTATATTAAATTGAAAAAAAGATTATACAAGTTTAACCATAGCTAATAAAATATCACATCATTTAATTAAAAACCACAAGTTAAATAACAATAAAATGTTTACTTTGTATCAAGCTGCTTTATTTACTTGTTTGTTCACCTGAACGACACATAATACACCAAAGATCCGGTTCAGAAACATTTATGGTTCATGTATAGCCATACACGATTTTAGATCAAATGGAAACAGCAAGTAAACAACAACTGTTATTTGAAGCAGCTACTTTTAGTCAAAAAGCTGAATTTATTGTTACACTTACAATGCATCCATGACCGAAAATTCAAAAAATTTTAGTAAGACCATGTCTCGAACCCAATACGTTAACATGCTAACATTTTAAACCTTGTTCGAGCTTACAATAAAACAGAGTACAGCAACATTGTTGTTTAATAGCAATAAACAATGGAGGTTAAAACAATGATCTTTATCATAAAATTATATTTGTTGTAATTAATTACTGTTTGTTTTTTGAATTTCGCACAAAGTTACTCGATGGCTATATATGCTAGCCGTCCCTAATTTAGCAGTGTAAGACTAGAGGTAAGGCAGCTAGTCATCACCACCCACCGCCAACTCTTGGGGCTACTCTTTTTCCACCGAATAGTAGAATTGACAGACACATTATAATGCCCCCACGGCTGAAAGGGCGAGCATGTTTGGAGCGACAGGGATACGAACTCGCGACCCTCAGATTACGAGTCGCACGCCTTAACACGCTTGGCGATGCCGGGCCAATTAATTACGGGTAGTTAAACAATTCTAGTGTAAAATACCTCTCTTTCTTAAACATAGCATGTTTGCTCGTTAATTGTGCTGTTAAACAAAATAGTATATAATGAACTATTGGTATTGTGCCCAATGGATTTGTGGTTTTGGATATTATACTTTCGTTGTTGTTGTTTTTCCTAATAATGATAATGATTTTGAAAACAATAGTAAAATGTTATTTTTTTATTAAAACTACTAAATCCAGAACTTGTTTATCAAGAGCAAAAGTAAAGTAACAAAGCAGTAAGTTTTGATAAGCTTTATTAAGTATTTGAAATACACAGTGATAAAGGTTTTGTTACAACTGTTTTGAATGTTTTTATTTAGGGAAATAAAACTCAATATCATTGATGTTCTGAAACTAATCAGTTTCAAATACAAGCCCCCCAGTGGCTCAGCGGTATGTCTGCGGACTTACACGCTAAAATCCGCGTTTCGATACCCGTGGTGGGCAGAGCACAGATAGCCCATTGTGTAGCTTTGTGCTTAATTCAAAAACAACAACAACTTCAAATACAAATGTTTAGTTAATCACAAGTAACTTTTACTGAAGTAAAAACATTAGAATGTTACACTTAGTACGATTTTAATTTATATCAATCAAGTTTTTCTTTCCTTTGCAGAAAAATCGGTACAAATGTTTATACAATACTGATGAAATATGCATTCTTAATATGAATACTGAAATCAAATATATAAATAACTTTATGAAAATAATAAGTTAAGAACAACCTTAGTCTTTAGAAAATTAAAAATCGATATAGACTCATCTCAGTTTTCAAAAAAACTCGGCTCAGCATGGCTAGGTGGTTAAGACACTCGACTCGCAATCTGAGGGTTATGGGTTCGAATTCCCGTCACACCAAACATGTTTGTTCTTTCAGCCTTGGGGGCGTTATAATGTGACTATTAATCCCACTATTCGTTTGTAAAAGAGTAGCCCAAAGGTTGGCGGTGGGTGGTGATGACTAGCTGCCTACCCTCTAGTCTTACACTACTAAATTATGGACGGCTTGCGCAGATAACCCTCGTGTACCTTTTTCGAAATTCAAGCCAAATCAAGAAAACGAAAATTAACACAAACTAGAATAATTCGTGAGAAATACGAGAATTTCCAAACGAGTCCTGCTTGATTTGGGTGGTCTGAAATGTGAAACTTTGAATACTATTGGATTACAAAGAAAAGAGCGCTTACATCAAACGACGTGGGTTAAACAATAACACGTCCTTGAAGAATCAACTATTTGAATGTACTCGTTTATAACTCAGACGAATATTATACAAAAATACAACTAATGTATGATGCACGCAATAATATTCTATGAATTTTCAACCAACACAAGTATGTATGTGTGAATAAAGAGACAATTACTTTGCACGTACATCTAAAAACACAAATGTTTTATAATAATATTAAAAAAATAGAGTAAAATGCCAAATTTTAATATACTTTTTCACATTCAGTGGAATTTTTCAAAGACTTAAATCTGTTTTCACTTCTAAGCACACTCAAAAGTACTAACTCGCTTAGTTTTCATTAAATGTTTAATTTTGCTACGTTATTGTAAGAACTGGATTTGCTTCAATGTGTTCGTTTGTTGTGTACATGAATGATATACTCAAATAAAAACGATAATTCAATAAATGTATAGAAATGTGTGGTTTTCAGCATTGTAGAATAAAGGATTATGTATTAACTTGAAGTTCCAGGATCATTCAGGAAGAGACCCACAACAAGTTGTATTCCACCTGTGGTAATTAGTATTGTGTTTTATTACCGTTGAGAGCCAACGAAAGCAAAATGTCAATAACCACAGTTATCCATGTGCCTAATCAACATTAAGCAACATAATAAAATGATTTCCATCCGTAAAAAAGGACCAAGAGGCTAAAGGTTCACAAAGATAATATATCTAGTCATTTACCGTCACATACTTCAGATAACTGGAAAATTAAATTAAAATTAATACCATTCAATACAAATACACATAGCTGTTAAGCCACCAAATGCACCATCTATGGATTTCTGTGCTAATGGAGGCCGTTGAAACGGGTGCTAGGAATCTATCGTCCTTGCATGTAAAATAGATTATAGAAAGTCACCAAGTAATGCGCTCTGGACAAGACATTCTTACAGCAGATCGTTTTACAATAGAGACTAAGTTTAGAACGTTTATCAAGATGCATGGTTATCAGAGCCACACTAACCTGACGTGACAACAAGAACTGTAACAAGGTGATGTGTTTCCAAAACGTTTTAATATGACGTTCTCGACAATCTACGGAGCCAACTTTATAAGACTTAGGGAAAGATGATTTGCTATGACTCTTAAAAGAAATATCCAAAGAGATTAAAAAACACTTTATCAAAAATTATTAGGTGAATTATCATACTGAAAATATAAAGGTTTAACATATTTTTATGAAAACCAAAAGCAGTTTTTAATTACTAAAAATTCAGTTTTGTAAATAAACGTCTAAATTTTCAGAAAAAAAAACTTTAATAATTAGAGTATACATATTCATGGTGCTAAAACATACGTAGGTTCAAGAATGATACATATGAAATAAAAATTCTATAACCTGAGCGTTTTCTAAAGTTGAACCTTTCTTTTTCAGGGCAAACTGAATTATCTTATTTATTTTCACCGCAGGAAACCGAACTTGGAATTTGTCGTAGATATAATTTTTATGCGTAACCCAGAATTATCATGTGAACGTGAACTGTTTACATACACGCATTTTGCTTCAACTTATAACTGATAATGCATAACGGTCTAATTTGTAATTAAGCAATGTCACGATAAAGAACTATCACTCTTGTGAACATTGAACCTGGGTTCACTTGACCTTGAGAACATATGTACTTCACTTCCTATACAGTCAGTTTACTTTTAAAATTTCTATACTATAAAAGAAAAGTAGATACGCATATACATTGTATACATAAGTAATTTTTCAATGGATTTACCATTTAGAACGTTTTGCCCGTCAATTTTTATTCTACTCTATACAACTCCAAATCCCATACTATTACTGTTTTCTGATTCATTGTTTTGTTTGTTAAATTTCGCGCAAAGTTACTCGAGAGTTACCTATACTAGCCGTCCTTAATTTTGAAATGAAAAACAGCTAGTGAACAGCACTCCAATCACTTCTTGAGTTACTCTTTTACCAACGAAAAGTGGAATTCATTGAACATTATAACGTCCCAGCTCTTGGAAAGACAAGCTTCTTCGGCGACGTTATTTGCGCTTGCGAGTCGTCGAGTGACCGAACTATCAGGCCGTGCTAGGAAGTTTTCTGATTTGAAAAATTGATAGATTGTTCTAAATAAAAATAGGATTGTTGTTGTTTTGAATTAAGCACAAAGCTACACAATGGACTATCTGTGCTCTGCCCACCACGGGTATCGAAACCCTGATTTTAGCGTATAAATCCGCAGACATACCGCTGAGCCACTGGGGGACTGAAAATTGTTTGTTTGTTTTGGAATTTCGCACAAAGCTACTCGAGGGCTATCTGTGCTAGCCGTCCCTAATTTAGCAGTGTAAGACTAGAGGGAAGGCAGCTAGTCATCACCACCCACCGCCAACTCTTGGGCTACTCTTTTACCAACGAATAGTGGGATTGACCGTCACATTATACACCCCCACGGCTGGGAGGGCGAGCATGTTTAGCGCAATGCGGGCGCGAACCCGCGACCCTCGAATTACGAGCGCACGCCTTAACGCGCTCGGCCATGCCAGGCCAGGGGGCTAAAAATAGGGAAAAAATGAATATAGACTCTAGAAACTAAGAAAGTTTACTAAAGTTATTTATCGTAGAACAAGAATTTTATTTTGTCAGGTTTATGTTTATATATCATTCGTCTTGGAAAATTAAACTGAAAATATATTATTAAATAAAAAGTGAAATATCAGTCACATTTAACGACACCTATCGCTAAAAGATAAAAATAAAATAAAACTTCCCTACTGATACCGGTCTAGTTTAATGGAGGGGACATGGAAGCACTTTCTTGGAAAGTTACATTGAAAGCTATTATTACAGAAACATGATCACTAATGTAAATGTCATGAAGGAAAAAAAACTTTGGGAGCTGCTGCTATAATGATTCGAAGTATTGAAATGTCCATAGTTTACTTTGAAATTCCCAGCAATTTCGCTGAATCTTGCACGAGATCAAGGCAAGACACGTGTACGTTTTTGTTTAGTTTCTTGTAGGCTTTTCGAACTTGTAGTTCAGATAACGATCGTTTGAAGCCGTTGTGGCCAATATACATAATCATTGGCACCAGCTTGTGAAATAAACTCCATCTGCCTGGCATTTAAAACAAAAAATGTTTATTACTATCTAACATTTTACACCTGATTTAATTACCTTTTCTGTAAAAACAGCTCGCTATTTGACTACCTATGTGTGTTGATGTTAGCGTTTAATGTTTCAAAGCTCAAAAGTTTGTTACTTTATCAAAATTAGCACATCAATGAACTGAAACTAAATGATCAGCTAACATCAAGAGTTGAAAACTGTTTTTAATAAAGAATCGCATTAGGTGAATGTATGACATAATTTTGTATAGCAAAAGTTACGCAAATTATTCTGCACGTGGAACATTAATATCGGGAATTACCCGTTCTACCTTTCTGAGTTCTAACCGATCAACGTCAGGTGAGCAACACAAAGCGTGAGAGGCTGATTGTTAGTAGTATGCTGATACTCTAGATAGTTTTAACCAATTCTGTCAAAGTTGAAATGTTAAAAACATTTTTATTAGTAACCATAATGTTTTCAAGGGGTTAAATGGTAATTTATTCTATTGAAATTTAAAATAAATATGTCAACAATGAATTAGTTTTCCAGTGAGAGTTAAAACATATCGCTGAATTTTCCGTTCTTATTTACAGAAATTATTTTAAGTGTATAACCCCATAAATACGAGGAATTATTTTATTCGAATCCCCGTCGTACCAAACATGCTTGCCCTTTCAGCCGTGGGGGCGTTATAACGTTACGGTTAACCCCGTTATTCGTTGGTAAAAGAGTAGACCAAGAGTTGGCGGTGGGTGATGATAACCAGCTGCCTTCTCTCTAGTCTTGCATTGATAAATTAGGGACGGCTAGCGCAGATAATCCTCGTATAGCTTTGCGCGAAATTTCAAAACAAACCAAAGAAAGTTCTAAAATTCAGATTTAATGAAAATTTTTAGGAACTTAATTTTATTATGTTTATTAAAATTATGTCTGTACGTAGGGTCAACATTCCAGGAGGAAAATAGGAATCACTATACATCATTCTGCGATTAAAAAAATGAAAACAAACTACAGAGGCGAGCAATTGTTTGTTTTACTATATTAAAATAAACACTAGGTGTCTTAAATACTTTAGTTGTTTTATAAACGTTGTTAGTATGACCTACTAGCGACAGGAATCAACCACTTAGTGAAACATCATTTTGTTTTATAATTTTCTGCAACACTCATCACGTGACTATAAATGGAAAGTTTAATAAATAACATCACGAATACAGAGCCTTTAAAGTAAACCTATTTCAAGGGGGATGAGGGGGGGAATTCAAGACATGGTTGAACGAATCCCTAGTGATTCACCTGCTCAATCCAATACAGAATACGGTTTCAAAGACCCGCAAGCAGAGGTTCTAGAACGAAACTTAAATAAGCGATTAGGTTTTATTTCAACCTTATTTATTTTTTTTAACTCTAGTAGATGAGAACGGACGTGAAGTTACTTAATAATAGTACGGGGTTTTACCGCGTACTCGCTGTTAATAGACCCTCTTAAGTACTTCCTGATACTGTACCTGTCGTTTACAGCATGGTATCACAATGAAAAATTTAAAAACAAATAAACAGGAAGAAAGCTGGTCGCCAATTTTCCAACTTTTTGACATTTTACACACGGATTAACATCATTTACTATATTACGAGTGAAAGTCAAATTTCAAGATGTTTTCACTCTGTTTGATGTATTCGTTTGAGTTAAGACGCTAACAACTTTCACTGTTTTGTTCCGACAACGAACGCTAGGATGTGGTTTGTAAAATAAAAAAAACAAAAACAAGGCAAATGAAACCAAAACAACGGTAAACATGTACATGAAGAAAAACTTAAAAAGAAGTTTTGTCAATCACGATACCGTAGCTCACTGGAAACACTACTTTATCCCAAACATGGCTCATTTCTAAACTTTACATCACTTGTAACTTGAACTTTGATACTGCCTTAGGCCATTCATGAAAGTGTCAGTAAACGATTTAAACTCAATCAGGTTTGAAGATATATATTCATAAATAATAAATTGATTCAAAAACGCATCACTTGATATAGGAACCATAATGGTTTAGTGTGAAACACGATTATATCATGACAGAGTCCTACATAGCATATAGTTTACTACAAATTTCAAGTTCGAGTTGTCAAAGGTTCGAGTCGCGATGTAGCTCAACAAGCTTTGCACTTTCAGCTCTGAGAGCGTTATGAAAGAGTCAGACAAAGTAATTGTGGCGGTGGGCACTGATGACTGTCTGCTCTTTCTGTGGTCAGTAATTCAAAATTAGAATTCGCCATACTCCAACCTTAAGGGTATCTGACTTTAATATTTATTACACATCCACAAAAAGTTGCCGTTCAGGTTAAAATTCCAGTTAAAATAAATTCAACATTTAGCATCAGTTGAATTAAAACCTTAGATTGATGCAAGCACAAGAGCGAAAACATAAAATTGTGTCTGTCTTCTACTCATTTAAAGTGAAGCAGTGCTTTATCAAAGAGTGCTGATTCAATTTAGATAGTTTGAAATTATGAGTTCACGAAGTATCAGTTTAAGTACAGTTGAGACAAATGGCAAACTAAGACATTAACTAACGTTAGCCCTTTAGTTACACGCACATTCACTTACTTAAACAAAGTATTAGTTTTTCTTCTGTAAAGTTTGTTTTGTTTTGAATTAACCACAAAGCTACAGAATGGGCTATCTGTGCTCTGCCCACCACGGGTATCGAAACCCGGATTTTAGCATATAAGTCCGCAGACATACCGCTGAGCCACTGGGGGCCTTCTGTAAAGATTAAATCAGAATATTACCTAGTAATTTAACATTATGTTTGAATTAATCACTCATGATACTTAGAAGCACATAGTTCACACTATGTTCATAACAGATTCTTTGTTTTCATTTTGATAGCATGCTAATGCTAAACTTCCCTTAAGTTCTGGTCCGGCACGGTGGCAGGTTCGAATCCCTGTTGAATCAAACATGCTCGCCCTTTCAGTCGTGGGAACATTATAATATGATGGTCAATTTCACTATTCGTCAGTAAAAGAGTAGCCCAAGAGTTGGCGGAGGGTAGTGATGAATAGCTGCCCTCCCTCTAGTCTTACACTGCTAAATAAAGTGCGGCTAATGCAGATAGCCCTTATGTAGCTTTACGAGAAACTAAAAACAAACCAAATCAAGACATTAAGTTTTCTTCACGAATGAACACTTTGCTTAGGAAAAACCTTGAATTTTACCTGACAGTGGGCGAACCGGCTGACGTTCTAAGATCAGCCAAAACCACTACTAATAGCCTGTTAACACTTCCGCGTTTATAATACCATGGAATATCTTCTTGATGTAGACGTTTTCTAGTGTGCGGAGGATCAAATGAACAGATTAGCCTAAGTGTGCTAATTAAAACGATCGTTTTTATCGTGTTTGGCTTCCATTTAACCTTCATCGTGGTCTTGCCGTCACCTCACCACGTCATTTCGACCATTTTTTGAGACACGAGCATGTCTCATGTTACGTATAATAATTTATATCGGACGAACCTCTGATACACTATGTTACGCACGTTATCTGTTACGATTTCAATTATCCTGAAATATAAATTTAAATTTAGAAGTTAATCGAATTTCGTTATGTATCAAATTTAAGATATTTTCCAACAAGATTGACACATACAATTTTTTTAACAGAACTATATTTTAATGTACAAATAACAATACAATTTTAAATAACGGTTATTAAAATAGTTATTTTGGTTTATATACAAGAGTTTTATAAACTTTCATACTATACTGAGTCTTCTATCTGGCTGAGAACTGAATGTTTTATCGACGGTCCACGGTCCACGACGGTCAAGTTAATTCTGAGTTGATATTGTTGCATCACGCTTAAGCTAGACAGTTATCTTTCCTTGGCTGGCCTCACACCAGTAAGAAGCTAACTTTAACCGACGAAGATACTTAATGTCCTTCTTGAAATACTAACACTTCCGAAGTTGAAAGGTTTATAACATTCGATCTCTATAAATGTTCCTGGTCACATTCTATAGCTTTCTGATTAATAAGTGTTAATCACCATTATAACTCTCGAGGCTTATGGTGTACTGACTGTAGTTGACAAATAATATTCTATTACTGTGTCTCGGCTAGCTTTTAAGCGAGATTCTTGATAGTTCAACAGTGTTCGAAGATGAGCTGGTGTTTTCTTAATATATATATATAGTTGATTTTTGCTCTCGAAAATCTACAAATATAGAGAAAAGGTAAAACTTGCGCAATACACAGCTAACAACATGCATTAAACTGAAAGAAACGCAGATATTAAAATAAATTTATAACAGTAAAACCGTTACACCTAAAACATTTGATAGTTAAAGCAAAATTCTTTCCGCTAGAAATGAGTCACAAAATATAACATTTAAATAACCAGTAGTCACATACATTTAAACATTACAAACACAAGAATATAAATTGAAATATCACTCTTACTGAGCAATATGGTTGTTTGTTTGGTTCTTTAATTTCGTGCAAAGCTCATCGAGGGTTATCTGTGCTAGCCGTCCCTAATTTACCAGTGTAAGACTAGAGGGAAGGCAGCTAGTCATCACCACCCACCGCCAACTCTTGGGCTACTCTTTTACCAACGAATAGTGGGATTGACCGTCACATTATAACGCCCTTACTGCTGAAAGGGCGAATAAGTTTGGTGTGATCAGGATTCGAACCCGCAACCATCGAATTACGAGTCGAACGCCATGTCAAGCCCTGAACAATATGAAATTTATCGAACATTATATAGTGTATTTTTTTAATCAGCCAAGTTCGATATGGGAAAAACACATGCAAATATGTACAAAGTGGTGTGGTTAGGACATCAGAATTTACAATTGTGTAAAATTTGTAGTTCAAACAACTGAACAAGAAATGGTCACTTCATGCAATAGGTACAAGGTTTTCAAGTTTGATTTGGCTGTAGACAAAAACAAAACAAAAACCTTTAATAACTGAGATCATACATGTGTATGTTTTCTTATGGAAAAGCCACATCGGACCATCTGCTGAGCCCACCAAGAGAAATCAAACCTCTCACTTTAGCGTTGTACTAGCGGGGGGCAAGACCATATCTAGCATATTGGAAATTCATAATTTTTAAGATTAAATATTACTTGTACTTAATGACATTGGAAACTAAAACAACACAGATCAACTTTGGGTAACAGGATGATTCAAAATTAGATCTGTAACAAGTCATACCCAAACCGAGATAATCGAAGTGCGGCGTCCACTAATAGGTGAGAATTCCTGAACACAATGGTAAATTGTAAAATCGATTTACTTGAACTCCGACTAGAACAGCGATACAAATGTCATGCTTAAAAAACGCTTGTACGATATACTACTTCAACCGTCACATATCTGAAGCAGTTGAATAAGGAAGCGATTGTTCATGCTATTTAATATAAGGGTATAATGGTTAAGTCGTCTAATTTAGTACCTGTGGATGTATGGACGAACGCTGATAAACCTTTGTCCTCCTATACTAGACAGTTATTGTTATTTTGTTATTTTGAATTAAGCACAAAACAATGGGCTATCTGTGCTCTGCCCACCACGGGTATCGAAACCCGGATTTTAGCGTGTAAGTCCGCAGACATACCGTTGAGCCATTGGGGGGCGTAAATCTTGATTTATATGTTGTTTTATTCAAATCTTATGTAAATGAAAATGTGCAAATTTGCCCGTTTTTACATATAAAATAGGTTAATTTCCAAATAATTTCATTATCCAGGTCACAAAAGCAAAGTCTGAAGCCAATTTTTTTGTACTTTTATAATATAAGCAATTAAGAAACAACACATACTGTCCATGAACAAAATTTGTGTTACATAGTGTTATCTGTCTAGTAGCCCCCCAGTGGCTCAGCGGTATGTCTGCGGACTTACACGCTAAAATCCGGGTTTCGATACCCGTGGTGGGCAGAGCAAAGATAGCCCATTGTGTAGCTTTGTCCTTAATTAAAAAACAAACAAACAATCTACGCTACAGTTATACAAAAATGTTTAGAAGTGAGTAGGTTTTCGAGATTTGCAACTGTAATGTAAATCACGTTTACATATCAGCCCCCAAATATAGTCTCCCTTCACGCTTTCGTTATACGCTCCCACGTCACAAAAAGAAAGTTTAAAGAAAAAAATAGGTCTTTTCCATTTACTTAAGGCATAAGCAATTGGGAAATAACATTTTCTGCCCAGGAACAAGAAAAAGTAAAAATTTTGTTACATTGTGTTATTGTCAAGGCTATTCTCAAGTTGCATGCTCATCAAATAGAGCACGACCGAACATGGCAACGTGGATTGTAATATTTTGGTGAAGTTCACTTATCATTTTAATATAAGGTACTCAACTTCTGTATCTCAAAAACTTCTTCTTCCAGAAGAATTAAGTTTCACAGCTTCACATTGAGGATAAGTTTTACTGGAAAAGTTTGGACTTTGTGCAGAATGCCTTAAAATATTTTTAAATCACTCTAACGTAAATTAATATTGTTTAAGTGTCATATTACTCTCCTTTAGACAAACTAACATTGCTTTGGTACCATTCTTTCACCATTCTTGCAACAATACAAGATTGATGGTTTGAATAACATGTGAGGCCCGGCATGGCCGAGGGTGTTGAGGCATGCGCTCGTTATCCGAGGGTCGCGCCAAACATGCTAGCCCTCCCAGCCGTGGGGGCGTTATAATATTACAGTCAGTCCCACTATTCGTTGGTAAAAAAGTAGCCCAAGAATTGGCGGTGTGTGGTGATGACTAGCTGCCTTCCCTCTAGTCCTACACTGCTAAATTAAGGATGGCTAGCACAGACAGCCCTCGAGTAGCTTTGTGCGAAATTCGAAAACAAACAAAGAATAACATGTGTTTTAGTGCACTAGATATTGTCAAATACATTTATAAGTTTATTTTGTGTGCATTAAAATAATTTTATTTGCGTATATTATATTATAACTTTAATTGATTGTAGTAAACCTGTATCAGCGATTTGTGTAATTATATAAAATTAATGATAAACACCCATGATATGAACAAGGCCTTAAAAATAAAATACGAAATTTTATTAGCGGACGTTAAAAAACAAATTACTAGAAATTACTCTGTGGGATCAAGAAATGCTCAATAACATGGACGAAATATCATGCCTCTAAGTGGCACAGCGGTGAGGACTTACAACAGTGTTTCTTTGCGCTTAAACTCAAACAAACAAACATCATTTAACGCAGAAACTTATTGCAACGTAAAACGACCAATATACAACACCAAGAAGTAGATGCTTCGAACACTAAAAAGTGCAAAAAGTCATCTTTGAAGGAAACCAAAGTAAACATTAAATCTGAAACATCTGATACAGCAATACATATAAAAGATTAAAAATATACTGTTAGCAGGATAGAAAAATGCTGAAGGTGTGTCCGACCATTCCAGGTCCATCAAAATTTGATACAACTAATGATAAGCCGATGTTTCACAGCATCAAGTAGAAATCCAATTTAATTGGTACTTTATGTAACTGCAGTTAATGAAAGGTCACAGGCTTCACTAGCCATATCTCAAAATATAGATTTTGCTGAAGTTAATCGTGGAATAACTGATGTTCAGTAATTAGTAGACAAAACAACAATTTATTGGCATAATGTATTCTCAAGAAAGTTCCATACTTTATTTTAATTAAAGTTTTAAAACCCATAATACATTTTTACTTCAAGTGGGTTTCTCGTCATCACGAATAGGCATAATGCATTAAAACCTTGTGTTTATAAATCGCTATTTGTCAACATATTATAAAATTAGCATAATTCGCTTCTTTACTCAAGTAGCTGATGTTCAAATCAAACAGAAATCCTTAGGTAGTTAGTTTTAATAAAAAGAAGTTGAATGAACAAAACTTATTTGTTCTAGATTAAGTAAATAAAAAGCTGATATATTTAATGTCATGACGATTAAAAGGATGGAAATCTCCCTCACTAGGATATTTAAAGCGAAATAATATTTAAAAAAAACACTCTGGACTGTGATGAAAAGAGTTTTAAATGATCATGTGTACTAATAAAAAAATAAGAAACATTCCGTGGGTTTAACCAGTAACTTAAACTACGCCTTTGTACTAGAACGATAAAATACCTGATTTGTGCGAAACTGTATTTAAGACGAGAACACAAGCGAAATGTCCTCATAGTAACGCGTGTTTGTGCAGACAAAACTTATTTATTTCAAATCGAGAGAGAGTAGGTCATTATAAATTACACTTTCATTATTAGTGCAATTCATTAGAAAACATAGTTCGAAGGAATTGGTGTACACAACTGAATGATCCAATTGCTTTAGAATAAAGAGTATTGAAGAAGTGGATGGGATGAATTTTTGTATCTAGACAATTTGCGCGTATGAAAAAAAAGTAAAAGTATCTTCGGCTTCGTAGTGCGCTTTTCCCAATGTCACATCCGTGATGAGTCACGTGATTTCATTTTGTTTGTTTGACCTTAAAAATATGCAATATTCTAAGCCGAGTTTCGTAAGTATGAAACAGTTTTAGTTATAAGTTTGTCCAATAATAAAGTAACCTTAATTTCAATTTCGTCTTTATTTTACTAAAACTTAGAAAAATATGAATATATTAAATAAATATCACTAATAAAAACCTTAATTCACTGTGCTTTCTCAGAAACACCGTATTGCCATATTTCATTCTTATAGGGTTTATGTTTTTGGTAAATATTTATTTAATAATTGCTGTGTAGCATTCTTTCAGTGACCTCTAAACAAATGAAATTACTGCTTCGGATTACAATACATTAAAGTGATGTTTCTGTGTTGAAAGAAAAACAATTTAGTTGTTCAGAGTTTTGAATGAAACAAGATCCGTAATGACATGAGATTATTCTAATATTTAAAGAACATTTTTCGGTTTTATAGGCTTTGTAATTTTGAATTATATGCGTGCCATGAAATATTTTTTGTGGTGTAGAAAACTTCTCATGTATGGATAGTTTACACACTAATACTTGTCTCTATACTTTAACATTCGTGCAAGGAAAATGAAACATTGAGAGTTTTATTTCTGCGTAAGATAAAATTTTTGTTTTCCTTAATGAAGAATGCAGATGTTAATCAGCTTTTTCAAAACTTTGGATTAACCACAGCGAACCATGATGCCTTGAGAACTTTTCCAGGCATCAAGTCCTCCCAGTGACACGGCGGTATGTCTGCGGACTCACATCGCTACAAGCCGGCCTTCGATACTCCTAGTGGGCAGAGCAGAGATAGCCTATTATGTAGCTTTATGCTTAATTCAAGAACAACCGAGCGTTAAGGAGTTTCTACCATTTTATATGTCAGTTGACACCATGAACTTTGTTTACAACTAATTAAAATATGATAATTGTATTAAAGATATTAATTTTATATCTTGTAATTTTATTTGTTTTAATACAAGGCTACTCAATAGGATACCCGCGTTCTGCTCATCATACGGAATCAAACTCTGGACGTTAATGTTTTAAGTCTTTTAAATTTACTGGTAATTTAAAATCAAACAACTTGGATATTGTGACAACATTATGCTACGTCGTTCTTCATATGAACACAATAAAAATATAACCTTATATAAACCACAGAAGTCTCTTTTGTAGTCTTACAAGCTGCTTTAGCTGCTTGCAGTTTCTGTTATTAGCATAAAATGATTAAGAGTAAATCAGCTATAGAAAACGAATAGCTACCCCGGAAACTAACCCCACTAGTCAGCGAAAAGATGAAGCCAAACATGCAAGGTGATTTACGAAGAGTGAAGCTGCTGTAAAATATTAAATTAGTCGTATAATATGTACAAATTGAGCAGGAAGTGTGAATACGTATTTGGTTTGAACTTCGCGAAAATCTTCTCGAGGGCTAGTTGTGCTAACCATCCCTAAGTTAGCAGTTTAAGGCGAGAGGAAAGACAGCTAGTCATCACCGCCCAACTCTTGGGATACTCTTTTACTAGCGAATAGTGGGATTCAACGTCACATTATAACGCCCTCACGACTGAAAGAGCGAGCATGTTTGTTACGACGGGGATTCGAACCCACGCCCTTCAGATTACGAGTCGAGTGCCTTAACCACCTGGCCATGCCGAGCCGAATATGTCTTTAGTTGTATACTGTGTTGAAATTGGGCAGTGAGTGTGTTTGTTTGTTGAATTTTTCGCAAAGGTACAGGAAGCCTATCTGCACTAGCAATCCCTAATTTAGCAGTGTAAGACTAGAGGGAAGGCAGCTTGTCATCACTACCCACCGCCAACTCTTGGGCTACTCTTTTACCAACGAATAGTAGAACTGAACGTACCATTATAACGCCCCCACGGATGAAAGGGCGAGCGTGTTTGGTGGGACGGAGATCCAAACCCGCGACTCTCGGATTACGAGTCGCACGCCTTAACACGCTTGGCCATGCCGGGCCCAGTGCGTGTAAATACATATGTATACACATACATATGTATATATGTTAATAGTATCATTCAAGAAAAGTGTTAAAATAAGTATATTTATTTAATATATAAACCAAATGTTTAACTTGAAGTGAGTATAATTTACAAATATTAATTTTTGCATCAATTTATTTTCTAGAAAATACTTTATTATTTTATTTAGAATTATGAACCACGTTCATAAACAAATTGAGCCTTACTTTCTAATTTTGTTTTTATTGATGTTTAACACACGCACAAAAAAGAAACATTTATGTAAGAGTGTATTTTTTACATTTTACTCGTGGCTAACATAACAATTACTGTAAATGAGTGAAGCTACGTTAATATTTCCACAGGATGAGCCATATTCAATGGATCATTTTTTACTTTCATTGTTAATTTTCATGTTGTGTATCAATCTTTAGAGCCAGCGCTAAGTTTTAAAAAATATCGGCACGTTATCTGAGCTTAGAAATAATAACCTTCAGATCCCCTGTAGCGATTCGGAGAACTATCTTAGTTCTCTACGACAAGATTTTCCGTATTTCGTGGCCTTAACCTTTGATAGTGCTGGTTCCAAGTAATCCTTGATCGGGCGCTTCGAAGTTGGAATTTTATTATTTAAGAACAATTTTTATATAAGGTTATTTCTACTATTTGGAAGAGCCTCGCGAGGTGAAACACCAGTGGGAAAGTTTGTAAAAAGTTGTTTCTTTCTCGATCGTGAAAAAAAGTGAGTATAACCTGTTACAATACTGATGGTATCAACTTTTACCCTTTTCATTTTTTTCCCTTGAAAATAACGTTTTTTAAAAGGCGTGGATTTAGTTGATTTTATGCATCGTCAAGCTGAACAATATGTGCTTATAACAAAAATAATTTTCCTGTAACTGAATGTTTCATACTTTGTTCTCAAGAAAGTGTTGGTAGAGTAAGTTTCTTTTAGATTAAAGCGATGGTCATAATGTGTATAGGGTAAGTTTAGTTCGTCCTACACCCTTCAAAACTGGGTTTTCCCAAGTCTTAGGCACGTCCTTCTTTGACAACTAAGTTAATTCATCTAACAGAAAGAAACCGGATTGACTAAACATTGACAAAGAAGCAGAAAACTAAATAGAGTTAACAAGTACAACTTGCTTAGGAGAACCGACATCATTAGATCGTTGATGTATAAAATTGTTCGAAGATTAATCAAGTGTCGAACGTGTATTAGCGAGTGTTAGATAGGTGTGATTTATAAAGTCGAATGCAGCTTTCGAAGTTGCTATACTATTAGTCAGAATGTTCAAAAGCTAGGACTTTGAAACATTGGCATTTTCCGGCAGCCACTTATTTGTATAGCAGGTTGGACTGAAAACAATTGAACACAACTGCAACCACTACGTGCAATGAAAACCAGGCATTCGATTGCTGTTACGTTAAAACGGTTTTAAAAGTAAATCGATATCAGCACATGTTTATCTATTTAAGCAATCATAAAATAAATGACTTAACCACAGTCCTTGATACAACGTGAACAATAAAATGATCATAAAATGTTGAAAACAAAAGTAAAGTACATCAAAAACTAAAGGGTTTTTTCAAACTTCAAAACTAGGAACATATTTTCTCACAGAAAACTACTAATAAATGTCATGTATCGTCTCTGCAAAACTAGCAAGAACTACATAAAGTATATCCTTTAAAAGTATGCATTCACGCTCGTGAAGCTTTACGTGAATTATCGCAAATATGCAATAAAAAAATCACCTTTTCTAACACCACTAGCAGGTGCTCTGTGCCTTCGTGTCTCAAGCCGCACCCTAGTTCCCGCGCCCTTGCCTGCTGCCATCTCTGAACGTTTGTAAGTTCCGCTTTTTTGTTCTTCAAAAGCGATGAAATGCTATGAAGTAATGTTTTTAAAATTTGCAGGTGTTTTTTTTTCATGTCTGTACGTATGTTAAGGCGATATTTTAAACCTTAATTACGTGTTATCCATGCAATATTCCGCTCATTTGAAATCTGAAATATGTGTTATTTACACGCTAGATTATTCAGTTCAAACCTGAAATACGTATTATATACACCCTATATTGTTCATTTCAATTCTGAAATACGTATTATTATTATTACACACTATATTGTTCAGATCAAGTCTGAAATACGTACTATATACACGCTATATTGTTTGTTTCCAACCTGAAATACGTATTATTATTATTACACACTATATTGTTCGGTTCAATCCTGAAATACGTATTGTACACATGCTGTATTGTTCAGTTCAAATCTGAAATACGTGTTATTCATGCATTATTTTTTTATTTTGCAGGTCGCATTGTCCACCAGCCTAAACTTGAAGGTTTCAACTTCATTATCACTTCCAATTTTTACGTTATTAAACAATAGTTTCATGCTAATAACTATATCAAGGGTTTTAAGTATGATATCTTTCAGCAAAAATGAGCCACATCGAGAGTCGAACCCAAGCCTCTTGAGTGTCTTTTTGTGTTGTTGTTTACTCTTCTTCTTCTTCTGCCACTCGATTCCGTCAAGGAACATAGGGCCGCAATCACTTGCGGTTTCATAAACAGGTATTGAAGTGAGTAAGTTGTTAGCCCACTGCACTGAGCCGTCCCTAATTTAGTAGTGTAAGACTAGAGGGAAGACAGCTAGTCATCGCCACTCACCGCCAACTCTTGGGCTACTCTTTTACCAACGAAAAGTGGGATTGACCGTTACATGATAACGCCCCCACAGGTGGGAGGGCGAGCATGTTTGGCGCGATTTGGGCGCGAACCTGCGATCCTAAGATTACGAAGCGCACGCCTTAAGGCGCTAGGCCATGCCAGGCCCGTTGTTGTTTACTAATTGTCACAAACTATTCCATTCTTACTGTTATCAGAATAATTTCTCGTACAAAACATTCACAATAAGGCATCAGTGAAGCACTAAACGTGTTTTCCAAAATCATAATATTTCAAAAATGTTAATACACAAACCTGTCACGTATTTGTCAAAGAACTACTAATAACACTGGTTTACAAAAAAATATTTTTTGTCTGAGGCAAGAATGTTAATAGGTGTTTTTTACTAATTTGGGTGTGCTGAATTTAAATTTATAAACAGTTTTGCTCTATCACCTCTAGTTTTCTGGCTTTTAAATAGTCTCATTTTAGTATATACAGAGTATATACGTGCTTATTTCAACAGTTGCAGCAGCTTATTACAGATAAAACAGGATAGATAAAGAGCATTGACCGAATAAATATACTTGGATGACACAATGTACACAATTCATAGTACCGCAGACAGTTAGAAGTGTGTTTTCTTAGATGATCTGGTATATTTTGCCTCCTGAATGTCACGCAAGAGCATCCAGCAGAAGTCTCCCATCATGCTGGGGTTCCACTTGCCTTGGTAGTTGCTCTCCATCTTCGTAATGTCTTGGTGGAATCTTTCTCCGTGCTCATCACTCACTGCTCCAAGGTTTGGAGGGAAGAAGTTGAGGTGGGAATGGAGAAAATGAATTTTGAGTGACATTCGGCATCCCACATCCTCATAAGTCTTTAGCAACTTCTCAATACAGGCTCGGTAATTTGGTACGCGTGTGTTACCAAGGAAGCCACTACAGACTGACTTAAATGCTTCCCATGTTCTCAGTTCCTTTAAGGTAAGAAGCTCCTCAAAATCAGTATCCTTCAGCACTTCTCGGATTTGAGGTCCGACAAAAATGCCCTCTTTGAGCTTAGCAGCACTGAGACCTGGGAACACAGTAGACAAGTGCTGGAAGGCAGCACCATTTTTGTCCATGGCCTTCACGAAATTTTTCATCAAACCAAGCTTGATGTGAAGAGGAGGAAGAAGCACCTTCTTCATGTCAACCAGAGGATTCTCCTTGACGCTGTGTTCGCCAGGAACGAAAGTGCTCTTAGACCCCCAGTCTTTCTGCTTGTAATGCTGGGACACAGCTCGACTATCCCAGAGATAGAGAAAGCAACAGTACTTTGTGAAGCCCGCTTGCATACCCGTAAGAAGACCAATGACCTTGAGTTCCCCACACAGACTCCAATGGTACTGGTTGTACTTAACAGCTTCTAAAAGAAGCTCCATATTGTCATGGGACTCCTTTAGATGGACAGAGTGTGCAGTGGGAATGCTGGGATATTTATTCCCGTTGTGCAGAAGCACAGCCTTGAGACTTCGCTTGGAAGAGTCTATGAAAAGACGCCAGTCTGAAGGATTATGTGTCGAACCAAGGAAAGTGAACAAGCCAGGTACATTTGTGCAGTAGCACAACTTGTTTTCCATGTCGAAAAATGAAGCAAGGTCTTTGTTCCGATTCCTGAAACTGGTGATCCGTCTTGATATACAGCTATATATATATATATATATAATGTAATGCTATCACTTACATTTATTGCATAATAACTAAAAAAGAAGACATAAGTCACACAATATTAGAAATTAACCCTGAATGCATATACGCCTTTATGTACAATATGTGTACAAAATGTACAGTATGCATATCTAAAAAACTAGAGGTGATGAGTAAAAACGGATTTCAAATCTGAATTCAGCACCCCCAAATTAGGTTAAAACAGCTATTTTTGTGCTTGCCTCAATTTCTTTGTAAACCAGTGTAATTAGTATGGAGCTATTTGTTTGTTTATTTTTGAGCACAAAGCTACACAATGTACAATATATGTTATGCCCACCATGAATATCGAAACTCATTTTTTAACGTTTTTATTCTTCTAACTTATTATTAAGCCACTGGAAGGCTCTAGAATGTGTGTTGCGTTAGTATATTTATTGTTTATCTTTTAAGGGAAATGTGTAATAGAAAGAAACCAAGAGGGAATCCTCAATAGTCGCTGCCTTTGAAATTCTTTAAGGCAGAATTGTACTAAAGTGATCAACGGTAATTTTTATTTCCTTACTATTAACTACATTTTCTTACACCACCGATGCCAAGCACGAGGTAAACGTATACCAGATTCAGATTTATTACTCATCAGGATCTCTAGCATTCTACAATAAAATTGAAATTCTTTTAAACAGGATTAAAGTACATTAATTTACAAGAACTTGCACGTGATAAAATACATCAATCAAAAGAGTTTGACTTTCCAAGTTCAAAACTGTAATTAGGCCTCAAATCGGCAAAGAGATGATGGAGCTATAAACTGAAAGTTTGTACTTGAAAAGCGACGACAACAAATACACTCAGAGCTGTTCTATGTTCTCAGATTAATTTACTCCTTCCTGAAAGAATTTTAAGTGCTACAGCTATTCTCTGTTGTTATTAATAGACTTTGTAAAAATATCGTATTTTATTGAAAATACAAGCAGTTGCGGCAAAAAGAAGTGCTTGATAGCTAAAGCATTGCTCAGCATTGAACTACAGCATAATCTACCCGTAAAAGGACATGGTTGACTCGAAAAGGACAATTATAGTTAAAAACAAGGACGTAGGTGTTTGAACAGTCGTTACACGTGCTTACCAAAGATGTAAGTATATACATCTATAGTTGTTCGTCGCCAATAAGAACTTCAGTAAGATTATAGATTAGCTTCTGTGTGGGGGAACTATATTGAAGGAGTCACGACATTTGTCTGATTAAGTATTCTACCTGAATGTGTGCAATAAAAAAGCGTAGCACATTCCTGGACTTCATGTCTCCAGACCTCCCACACAGTTGAATGTTCTTATTGGAGGAGACATCTGTAGCCACGTGCTAGTCCGTCACAAACTAAAGAAGGTGTGAACACGAAAAACTGCTGTCGTCAGGATCTAAATTTAACGTTTAGTTTGTCAAATTTAGGCTAAGTGAAGAAGTTGTTCATTGGATGCTCACCGGAACCGGAAAATCGAAAGACGCACCAGACCACCTGGTGAAAATCATACAAAACAGGCGCAGGGAACTTTTCTCACTGCTTACAAGACCGTACAAATAACCTGTAGTTTCACGGTATTACTGGTATTGCGAAACGAAACTATTACCAGGATTTC
The DNA here is from genome assembly GCA_011833715.1 of Carcinoscorpius rotundicauda. Classification (NCBI taxonomy): domain Eukaryota; kingdom Metazoa; phylum Arthropoda; class Merostomata; order Xiphosura; family Limulidae; genus Carcinoscorpius; species Carcinoscorpius rotundicauda. The sequence goes on along the minus strand of CM022399.1, from coordinate 48,454,178 downwards.
TCTTTATATATTGCATTAACATGACAAAAATAGTAGTATTTATTGAAAACTTATCCGTCATCAAAGCTCTGAGAATTAAAAACACGCCGATTGTGTAAGAAATGTTTTAATTTCAAGTATCCGCAAAATAAGATAAACATGAAATACCTTGCCTAACAGTTTATTATTTAATGAAACAGTTTCGGCTCGGAGGGCTAGTTTAAAGACAATAGAGAGACATGTGTAACTTGGTTAACTTTCAGAAGAGTAACCACAAATATATTTGATCTAAAGATTTTATCTCACTTTCTTGCCACATTAATAAATATACAAATTTCTAAAGGTTTCTAGAAAAAAGATCAGTCACAGCAACACGTGTCTCTTCATACACTAATAAAGGGTTGGTAGCTCTAGGTAACGTTAGCAAGAATAAAACCAAATTAAAACTATTATTTAGTCTCGTAAATATACATGTAAATAATAGAAATGGGACACGCGTTTAAATACACATTAATATAAATTTAATTTACTAAAGCTAAAAAATGAATTAAAAGGTTTATAAGAGGTTATTTATTGTCTAATATTATTTAACTACTTCCTAACATGTAGCCTCAAAAATGTTTTAAGTACCTCCGACAGACAAACCCTGCTGTCCAAGAAACATTTACTCACCAAAGTTCACGTATACGAGGATACAAATTATATTATGTTCGCCGAAGTTTTGTTGTTAAAGGACTTACTGGGGAGGGGTAATGTTTCAGAAGGATCTTGGTAGCTCTACCCTTACATCTGTGCAATTGTGAATGAATCTTTTAACATTATTTTGACATAGCTAATGAAACGTGAAATACGAGTGCACGTTGTTAAACCTTTTGCATTTGTATTGTTTTTGCTGTCGATTTGTTTTTTGTTTCAATGAATGATAATAGCCTATAATGCTTCAAAACCGTGAGAAACATATATCTTACCAATCATTCTAGATTTAATAATTACACTCAAGTAAGATGGTGCTCCCCTTATCTTTCGTAACTAGAAACTCTGTGACTGCTGATTAGTTTAGAGATTAAAAATTACACACATGTAAAATGAGATCCTTCTTACCATTTCGTATTAAGAGACCTATAACCACTAATTACACAGACGTAGAATTGACTTCTTATTATTACTTGGGATTAAGAGAACTATAACCACTGATTACTTAAAAGTAAAATTGACTTCTTATTATCATTTAGGACTAAGATAATTTTACTTTTACCACTGATTACCAAGCAAAATTGACTTCTTATTATCATTTGAGATTAAGATAACTTTTACCTTGATTACCTAGAAGTAAAATGACTAATTATTATCACTTGGGATTAAGAGACCTATAACCACTGATTACACAGAAGTAGAATTGACTTCTTATTAACACTTGGGGTTAGGAGAACTATAACCACTGATTACACAGAAGTAGAATTGACTTCTTATTAACACTTGGGGTTAGGAGAACTATAACACACTGATTACACAGAAGTAGAATTGTCTTCTTATTATCACTTCGGGTTAGAAGAATTATAAAAGCTGAGGATTTTAAAAATTAGTAATTATACTCAAGTAAAATGATGTCTTTTTATCTTTTGAAATTATGGAAACTGTGATCACTAATTAGTTTAAAGAATAGTATAATGGAGTCTTTTTTATTACTTTGGATTAGGGGAATTATGATCGCTGATTAGTTTAGAAATTAATGGTTACACACAAAGAAAGTCGACTCCTACGTATTATCCACGCATTTTACGAATTTAGGATTCATAAAAGACAGCAGGCAGTTACAACTTTTGATTAGTGTAAGTCCTGGAAATGTTCGTTATTTATGAATTTCACAAATCACATCATGGAATAAACACATAAGCTTCCACCTTTCCCCATACTTGATCATACGAAGCAAAATCTAAAGACGTCACCCTAAACCAAAATCATCTCACCGTACAATATCAGATACAATATTTATAGAATAGGTTAGCGTTTTACGCTCAACTAATTGCAATATACTTTATTGGAACCATGAAGTCAGAAGTGACTGATCTAGAAGAATGGTTTTATGAAGTAAGTAATATGTAATACATATATATATATATATAACCTCCGTTGCGTGTTTTCTTCTCATTTTTAAGAAAAAAAGATTTGAAAAGAAAAACTACAGCTTCCTGTCATGAAACACCAGAACCACTGGAACTGTGTTTCCAAACAACATCACCTAATTGATTACTGATCAGGAATTTGTTTGTTTTTAATTTTGGGGCAAAACTACACGAGGGTTATTTGTGCTAGCCATTTCTAAGTTGGCAGTGTAAGACTAGAAGGAAGGTAGCTAGTCATTAGCACCTACCATAAACACTCTTGAGCTACACTTTTACCATCGAATAGTGGGATTGACCGTAACATTATAATGCCTCCATGGCTAAAAGGGCGAGCATGTTTGGTGTGACAGGGATTCAAACCCGCGACCCTCAGAGTACGAGTCGAGTGCCTTAACCACCTGGCCATACCGAGCCACTAATTAGGAAGCATAGGCGGTCTTACCTATTGGGCAAACTGATTAATTTCCCGAGGCCCCATAGATGGAATGGCCCCAAGTGTTATTCTTGTTAATCTACTTTTAAACTGTCCTTTTTTTATGGGTTCACAGTTACTGAATTCTGCCTGGGGCTCCAGAATAACAAGAACCGTCCCTGTTAGGAAGCGATTAATATATATTAATCTTTGACTCTTGTCAATAATGAAGTGACAAGAGATGTTATTTTAAAAAGTCATTTTGACTATTAATGATTATGCTTTAGCAGATTAACAGGTAAAAACACAAATTTATGTGCACATTTATTACTCAAACGGTTGTTGTTCAGAGCAAATGTGCGAAATTGACTATTTGAAAACTTTTGTACAGAAAAGCACTTGGAGTTCTAAGGAGACTTTTTAAAATGCTTATATAGTCCAGTTTGTTAAGGTAAACTGTCAAGATTAATATGTTCCTGGTACTATTATGTAAGGTGTAACAGTTTCAACTTAAAAGAACTCTTTCACGTGTAATAGCAATCTCCGGGGTGGTCTCATCTTGACTATTTTTAACTTGTCCGTCGTCAGGAGGCGCGTAAACAGGAAGGTGTTAAGATATGATGCTGACCAGACGGAAGTAATTATAAATGTTTAGTACTTCTTACGCTTGTTGATACAGTCTCTCGGCTCCAACACTACCTGTTAGACTTAGGATATGACCAACGGTCTCTCATAAAGAAAAAAAAATGTTTTCTGTAACTATGGGGTCTGTAATGACAAAAAGGAGAGTTTTCTAAGAAATGCAGGGTTATTTTAGCTTATCAGATGATAACAAGAAAATAAAAATCAAAGATAGAAATTATACCTACACAAATATAGGCATGTATTGAGAAGTAATTAAACCACTACAAACATTACAAAAAATTAAATACTTCATTGGAATTATTTAGAAAATATCTGTAAGTCAAAGCTTGAAATAGGTTATAAAAATACAATGTTTGACAATCACTTCTGTTTTAAAAGATACTTAACTCATTTTCTCTTACATGCCTATCTATTCATTATTTCCAAATTTCGTTCCTTTAGATGAGGTTTCGTTAGACAGTAGACAGGAACAATGTGGTTTTTACCACCTCGCATTAATATACAATTTCCCAAAAAGTCACTTTTTCTGGTGTTTTTGAGGTTTTCACATAACATATGATCCATAAAGCTCTCAAGTTCCTTTCGTTCTAGCTACTTATTGTTCTGTGCCATTCATCTAAGATGTATATTATTTTTGTCTTCCGAGGGAACACATTTTTCAAGGTTAACCGTAATATATGTAAATATAGACAGTGAATTTTTCCACTGGTGCCAAGTGATGTTTATAGCAGAGTTTCTTAACTGCCGGGGCGCAACCTGGTAAGTGGGCATGCAAAATGTTGTATGAATATATAGTATGTAATAATACCGGAGGGCAGCAAATACCCAAAACATCTTCCTCGGCACAGTAGATTTTAGGTTAAGAAACACTGATCTACTGATCTAAAGGCTACAACCTACCTCATGATCAATGGGAATGATCGACAGTCACGTGGATAACGTACGTCGTAGGGTATTATAGCTTTAAGTATATAACGTAATGTCTGTATAAACGCTTAAGGAAAAGATTGTCTGAAATAAGTCTCGAGAGAACAAACATCTTATGCCACCTCTCACTTGTAAATGTGATTACCTGTTGTGTTAAATACACATGCTGTTACTTGTGTTTAAATAATAGTTGTTTTTAGTGTGTATTTCACAGCTATATCCAGTCGTTTTCCTTCACTAACATGGTCAGGCTCAGATAATTCAGAATTACTTTGTAATAGACAACTTGATCGAATCTCATATTATTCTGTGGACCTATCTTAGCCACTCTTAGAATAAATAAATTTTACCTTAAAGTACCATACAGGTAAACAAAATGTATTTATCTATCTGGAAATTAACACATGCAGTTATTTACCCATGTATATATATATATATATATATATATACATCTTATCTATCTTTTAATTTCTATAAATAAACATATATATATATATCTGTCTATACGTACAGCACTTATCTATATGTATGTACACACAGATACCGTGCATTTACCGAACTGCACGCACGCACTTACCTATTTACATACACAGCACTTATATATCTATTTACAAACGTGATCATCTATCTGTACACGTGCAGCTCGTATCCATTTGTGCGCACACAACACTTATCTATAAGGACGGCTGCAGACTGGCATAATAAATAAACTTCAATGTTGGAGCCGATTCTTTTTAATTTGCCAAAAGCTGTTTTTCAAATGGAACCGTGTATGTCTTTTAACATAAATATGGAAAAGCTGACTAATATTTTTACTGATTTGCCTCCTCTAAGACTGCTGCTAATACGAACTGTGGATATCTGTTGAAACTTTTAATGGAAACTTTTATATAAATATTTTCTACTTATGATAAATGATAATATGACTATTGTTATTGCAATACGAATTTCATGAGTATGTGATTTGATTTAAATTTCGCGTAAAGCTACACGAGGACTATCTACGTTAACCGTCCCTAATTTAGGAGTGACAGACTAGAGGGAAGACAGCTAGTCATCAGCACCAACCACTAACTGTTGGGCTTCTCTTTTACCAACGAATAGTAGGATTGACTATTACATTATAACGCCCACACGGCCAAAAGAGCGAGCATTTTGGCTTGGCGGGATTCGGACCCGTGACACGCAGATATCGAAAATAATATCTTTTTATAAATGAAAATTTGATACGTGTACTTTTTTATATATTTGTTTCATTATTATACGTGTGGAACAAAGCTCTGTGCACTCATAAAAAGTTTTGTCGATATCTGTCCCTGCATATCCATCCATCTAGATATACACAAATGCACTTATCGATCTATTGATATGTGTGTATATCACGACTATATAGTAACAATTGTTGTTGTTGTTTTGAATTAAGCACAAAGCTACACAATGGGCTATCTGTGCTCTGCCCACCACGGGTATCGAAACCCGAATTTTAGCGTGTAAGTCCGCAGACATACCGCTGAGCCACTGGGGGGCATATAGTAACAATAGGTTTAATTCTTCAGTATATTCTAGATGTGATGTTACAGTGTTCTTTTGTAATGAAATTTATAATGATGCTAATAGACCTTCCTAGAAATAGGAGCATGATAGACCGAAAAAGAGAACAATAGAATTTTATAAGAAAAAGGTAATTAGATGGTTCATATACAAATTCCGATAGCGCTTATTTCTTGAAAGGAAAATACTGGATCATTGTTCACTAATGGAACAATCTTGAGTTGTGGAAAAGATCAATTTAAACATTATTGTGTTTGGTATTTGAGGTGTGGCTTGAGTGGAGTAATATAATTGACGACGTTAGTCCAAATATCAATTCGCAATGAAACGGAGACAGTTTTAAAAATTAACTTTAGTGTTTTTGCCTTTAGAACGGCCCCCCAGTGGCTCAGCGGTATGTCTGCGGACTTACACGCTAAAATCCGGGTTTCGATACCCGTTGTGGGCAGAGCACAGATAGCCCATTGTGTAGCTTTGTGCTTGCTTCCAAAACAGCAAGAGCGTTTAGATTGAAAAATACAAAACGTAAAACATTATTTTTATCACAGATACAGAATGATCCTGACAGAATATAGGTTTATATGTTTGTGTATTTTTGTTATCAGTTTTATGGTGAATGATTTCTGGCAGCAATCCTTCAGAAAAAACGGTTCTGTTGTTTGAAAGTCATCGTTTTATCACGTGATATATTTTACAACGTGAACTAACGCGTAGGCAGCTTTAACGTTAAGTTTTATATTCGTAATGTAATTACTAAAATAATCTGCAAAATTAAAAATAAAGCGAAAATGTGTAATAATCTTCAGAAGAGGGTTAAGTACTAATATAATTGCTTTTATGGTGAGTACAGCTCATTGCAGGACATAAATGACTGCATAGAATTCCAAACATTCAAGAGCTCTCCTCATTGACTCCTAAACTTTCGAAACACACACACACACACACACACACACACAATAGTCGCCTATTTAATTATTATTATTCAAATATACGACTAATTTGTTATTTCTTGTTGGCTAGAAACATCAGAAGTCTTTACTTATACAATTGCTAAAGGATTAATCTGTAATTCATCAGAAGATAAAACGAAAAAGTATTTCATTCTTAAAGTCTTAAAAAAGATGGTGCTTAAAACTGATGAAGATCATCCGTATGCAAAGAGAAATATTTGAAGCGACGCCTCTACATTTAGATAATATCACTGTAAATAATTTCCAGTAATCTCACCATAAAATGCCCCTTTCGTATTATAGTGCGAAGCTGACGTAAAGTACAGAGGAAATTCATCAGTTATAATATTCTAGTTTTAATTGCACGCAGTTTTTCTTGCTCGTTAGTTAAGCTGCTCTTGTTTATAACAAGTTCATGGTTTATAGGCAATAAAAAGGTTTCTTTATATTTATTTATTAGTACTGGAAATAATACATATCCAATAATGTGTGAAAACGATCTCTGTAAATTTCGTGCATCATTTAATGTGCATTGTACGCCATCTCTAGGGGTATTTAGGAAATTTTTATCTCAAAAAGTGTAAACGAAACCACGAGGTAGAGCTAACAGTGGCGACGAGATGTTCTCAGGTCCTTGAGGATCGTGGAAGATAGTTGTTTGATAGATAACTATAACCGAGGGCAACACTTAGTATGGTAGTCAGTATAAATTCAAATCTGGGAGGTCAAGGAAGGCATCGATTTAAGTGTAGTTGAAACCTGTCTTAGGTTTATATTACTATAACACGTATTTTGCTGCGTTTTCACTTTTGTGACGTGAATTGTCACAAGTTGCTGTTTGACGAAAATAAAAACGACACGCAGAGCTGGTACTGTGGTTGAGGGATTCACACTGACAATTAGATTATTTTCCATTGGTTTGGTATTGTCAATTTACTTAAAACTGGGAAGGAAAAGTATTGAAATAAAAGTTTTTACTCTTTTATTATATTATGAAATCAAAACATATTAGTCGTATGAACAAGTCTTTATTTTGAAGTTTCATAAATATACAAATGTACATCAGATATTGTAAAAATGACAAATAGCATGCGTTTATTTCAGGTCATCCTGTAATACTGGAAGCTTTTAACCCTTTAATCAATATTTCACAACACTTTTTCTTCCCTAAACGACAAGAAACACGGGCAAATGACAGTACTTTACATAAACGCCATCTTGTAATGACACATGCTATCGTTGCATTGTTAAGTAAGCTTTAAGCGTAATATATTTCTCATCAGTGTCGAGGAACCTTGGTTGCAGCGTTTCTTTGTTGGAACAATAGGAAATGACTTTTGGCAAAACGGATGAAGTTGTCTTATATGGTAACTCTAAAGGTATTAAATTCGAGTATTCAACTTCCTGAAGATACACTAGATATTCTGATAGCAGGTATTATCTGTGCATAATTCAGTTCTAAAATAGATCTGGTTAAGATACAGATAATCACCCTCACGAAATTTATACAATCCATAATTCCTATGACTTAAGACTAGATTTGGCTTCTCATTTGAGATCGTTCATAAAAACTTTCGCGTATTTTTTTAAGAGACACTCATTCATGCACAAAGCTATTAATAAGCAACAGTAAAACATGCAGTGTCAAAAGTAAAAATCCTTATATGATTATAAGTGAATTTATAAAATATATTTCTACATTTTTTAAAGACATATCTCAGTAAAAAGCTCCAAACACGACTTCCAAGTTCACCAAACACAGAACCAACACTACAATTCTCAACATAGTAAATAATTTAAACTTCTTATACACCTAGTAACAACATTATTTTACAAACAGCTACTAGATGAGACAGCTGACTACTAGAGCTGGGCGATACAGCCAGTCGTATCATTGTTGCTTGGCTGAAGTTTATTAAAAGCTAGTTGCGTAAAACATGGTATCACATAGAGAATAATGCCTTCAGTTTTACTATCTTTCTATATATCTGTATCAAAGATCTGCAGTAGTTAAGTTTTTTTTTATCAACATTAAAGTCATCACAGAAAAACAACTACAAAGCAAAAGAAGAATAGTTGATAAATTGATTATAAGCTCACCATTACAATGCATTAACCTGTAAGCTAAGAGTTTGACTTTGAATCAAAACACAGTAAGCCACATTATAATTTCAGGATTAGCATATGCTTTGCTCAATGTTCATGAAAACCATTTATACACATATTTATATGTATGTACGTATGTAGAAACAAAAAAAAAACAGCATAAAAGTTTGGTTCAGAATATGGTTCTACTTTTGAATTATTTTAGGCATGGAGTTATATGAAGCACACTATAGAAATATTTACTCTTCCAAACATGCTCTTCTATATGAACCTATTCTTTTCATGTTTTGTTTGAGAAAACAATATTTTACCCTCATTCCTACATGTTTCTTAGGGAAAACATATGTTCACACATTATTCAAAAAAGTGTAATCTCTCTCTATAAATATATATGTATATATATGTATGTATACTCTATTCTAAATTTTTCACATTCTACATACAAATCTCATAAAAGGCAGAAATTTTATTCTAAAACTTTTAATAGCGAATTTACATTATTAAAAAAATGTTTGCAAAAAACACAAATAACCCCTTTTAAACAATTAGGGGTTAACCTTGGCATAATTATATAAGGTGGATTTTTCTTTACCAATATTAATCCTGAGAAGGTACTAATTTGAATTTGATATCAATAAAGAATTCTTTTTTTTTAAGACACATGAATTTTCTTCAGGATTATATTTAATGTAAGATGCATTACGCAATGATTAATTCATATTACGGGCTCAGCACTAGACTTTCGAGTTTAAATTGAGACTCTTGAGATTTTATTAGACAGAACATTATATTCTATATCACTGTAGTGTTCATGTTAGATGTTGACAATTCCAAATTATTAATTTTACTTCTAGTTTCACAAGTACTGGGTGTCAAACTGAAGAACAAACAACTGCATGATGCATCACTAGTACCAGGAAATGTTTGTAAAATACTGCTTTGAAGAAACAATACTTTGCATTAGGAATTTTTGGTTTTATTCACAGATTTTTTTCATTATTTACTGAATTTGTAAATTTATTATTTTTAGCAACAATACTACTTTTTATTTACTAATAAACATTCAAACAAATCTTGAACATTCCTGGTCTAAATATCTGCAAAAACCTATTACTGACAAAGAAACTAATCAACCTCTTTTAAATATGTCATCAACTGATATGTTACTTTAAATAGCAAGATATTCAGAATGGCATTAAACATTAACAGCTGCATTAGCAATAAGATCAAAACACCAACTGTTTAAACCTGACAATAAGGAAAGGAGATAAATACTGTAAAAAAAATTAACAAATAAATTTTAGATAAAAAAAAACATTTTTTAATGTAAACAGTAAATTGTAGTTCAGCACTGAGAAGATGAGTATTTTTAATTCAGTAATACAGACAAAGGACTAGATTTTATCATCAGCTGTTTCCTTCTTCCACATGCTGAATACTTCAAGAACATCCACCTGATCTCATCATGGCAGTTGTGAACCAACTGCCACAAAATAACTCCAGAAATAATTTTTTATACTACACCAGAAAGTTTTATAAACAGCTACACTTTATCACAAGGGTTCACTTTCCTTTAGTTCTTTAGTCTAGAAATCTACTAGGTCTCTCCTTTATTAAACTTCTCTTCCTCCCAGTATTCTTCCTCTGGTTCTTCTAGAGTAATCTGAAATTTGATTTTATCTGAAGACTTAGGAAATTTTGGTGGTGGGTTTGTACCATTGCCTGAGTATTCTCCACTGGATCGTTGATCATGGCTGAGATCAGAAGTACTGGTTGTGGGGCTGGCAGGGATCATGTTTTGGTACCAATCCCTGTTCTCTTCTAATGTATCTAGGATATCCTGAGCATCAGGATGAACGAGATCAGCCCATGTTTCCCACAATGGATGAACAATGTAGTCAATAAACCCAACCTATAAAACAATCAAATCAACTCCACTCAGAAGAGTAAATGAGAAAGACTCAGCCAAATGTTCTAAAAAGAACAGACTTAATAATGCTGGAAACTACAGCATCATATGATCATTTGTTCAGAAAAACAAATGTCCAGTTTTTTCTACTCACAATTAAATTTAGGAAAATGTTTCTTTCTTTGCTCGTGTAAGTTATCACAAAAAAGTGCTTAAATATATTCTGTAGCTTTCCATAAAAATAAATACAATCTTCTTTATTTAATGAGTTATATTTATATATAGTTAAAATTATAAGCAACCTAGACAAAATGGTAGATTTTTCTATCTGTAGACTTCTACTGAACTTACTGGGGTGGATGGTATTTTAATTTGTGTGTTAAGAACCTGAATAAATTAATACACAAACTAACCAACGTCCATGTAAAAAAATACAAACTTCATAAATATATGATAAAATTAAACAACAGTTATGTCAACCTCACAGTGTAAATGAAACAAAACAGAATAGTAAGTCCCTCCTTCCAATAACCTTTTAATTCATAAAATTAAAATGGTTACATGCAAGTAGATAAATAAAACCAAGTTCTGTAGAGTGAGTTTAAGCAGGAGAAAGATCTGTATGCACTGTTAGTCAGGGTTCAAATGCCATCTACAAGCTAGTCTCTACACCAAAACTATTAAATTGAGTAAGAAAAGTTGTTTATTTAATAATATTTCGAGTAAAATTCCACACTTGGAACTCTTACCAAGAAATGTTTATATATCAGTTTTCATATTTATAACAGCTTTACTGCTTTTAATAACAAATTTACAAAAAAAATTGTTTGTGGAGAATATTCTTCTTGTATTGCTAGCTTTCATCTATATTTTTGTGAATGGATACATTCATGATTTAATTATTTTAAATAACCAAATTTTAATAATTACATTCTTACTACACATATCCCTGACTAAGAAATGAGAGAAAATCCTCAATACTTGCAGTACTTGAAATTATTTTAGGTAGGATTAAAGTAAACAAATCTGCAAGACCATTTGTTTTTCTTTTTATCAACTATATTTTTGGGCACCAGCAACATCAAGCATGGAGTGTACATGCATGTCCAATTTCATTTTATTACTCATCAGAATCTCTACCAGCCTGCCCTTAAATTGAAATTTTTTTTAGGCAGGGTAAGTTTGTTTGAAAGAGCAAGCATGTTGAGTGTGATGGGGATTCAAACCTACAACCTTCGGATTATGAATTGAGTTCCTTAACCATCGGTCCATGCCAGGTGGCAGGGTAAGAGTAAATTAATTTACGAGACCTTGGGCATAGTTAAATACATCAGCTGAAAGGGTTTTACCTTTTGAGTCTAAAACAATAATTAAAAATCAAAATAGTTGAGAGATAACAGAGCTGCAAACCAAAAGTTTGTTCTTGAAAAAAATCCTAGAGCCATTCCATGAGCTGCTATACTGCAGCTAAAAAGTATATTATAAGACTTGATACCAAAAACTTATTCTGAAATAAAAAAGTATAAGATTCAATACCTGAAGTACGAAATAATTGATTTGATATTCAAGCTTGTTATTCAAACACAGACATGAAAATTAGTGATTGTTTTGTTAAAATATTTTGCTAAAATTAAATTTAAAGACTTCTTAAATTTTGTAGTAAAACATCCTCATCTTAACATGAGAATATTATAATTTCACAGTTATTTGTATTTTAAAAAAATATAATAACCTATTTGTTTCTAATTAAGATCTTTTATTTGTGAATTTAAACAAAAAGATTTTCAATGTTATTTTACAACAAACTAAAATGTCAAACAATAACTGATAAAAATATTTTCAAACTATCAAAAACATGCTACTTTAAATTAGATGTTCATATTATATTATTAATGACTGTTTTGTTTCTCAATAAGTGATAAGGAGGTAATCTTGGGTGACCAAAACTGTGCATTAAATTGCACATGTAGATACTTCATGTCACATGCACTAGCCTACTGAGCAACTAAAAAAATAAAAACTTTTCAATAATTCCCATTCTCTAGTACTTGAAGTTTACCTATGCAACTGAAAATAGCTCCTCAAAATACTTAAAAACTATACAGGATCATTGTTAAAACACGTTCCATACATCTCATATGGACAGTAATGTTCCCAGTTTTGCAACCGTGGCTTTAAAACTGTTTATAGAACTGAGTACCATCTAAAGGAAAGAAGATAAGAGATATTCCACATCTTATTGATCAGGATGATAAATTCTAGTTCTTCTTTGTATTCTACCCTGTGAGACTCTAGCCCAAATGATACATACATAATTCTAAAATATTTCACAGTGCATATTTTATAGAATATTTCTTAAACAAGAGTGTAATCGCTGGAAAAAGTGACTTATCAGCTCTAAGTTTTAACAAAACAATTATAAGGACATGCCTCAGAATACAAGAATATGTGAATTTGAATTTCTTTTCCACCTGATAGCAGAAAAATAAATACCTTTCTTAACTTTTTGAAATGTCATATAAGGTGAAAACAACAATATTTATTCAAGGTTCAGAAAGGACTTTCTTCATAATTTCCAGTGATTACCTGAGACTTCTCAACAGTAGCATTGTGCCTATCACACATGGGGCTGATGTCAAGACCTTGTTCTCTTTCTTTGTCTCCTTGTTGGTAGAACTCTTCCATAAGGAGGTCCACCCACTTCTTGTACATTTCTAATGGCTTTGTTGGACTACTGAGATCTGAACAATGGATCATGTTCTGAAGGACCTGCATAGTTTCCATAGCAATGATAAGTTTATGAAACCAAAATACTTCCTCTAGGCATAAAGAACAAAATTATATTGTAAGAGAAAAAAAAGACTTGTGATAAAAATTGTATTACAATATTTAAGAGACGAAGATTAAAAGGTTAGTGTACTTGTACTGCAATGAAATACATTAAACAAGTTAATGCACATGCAAAAAGAAATTAAGGAGCAACAATTCTAAAGCTCCTAAGGAAAGTTGGTAAGACAACTGAATGTATTAAAAATTTAGATAAGGATTAAAATGTATTAATTTTTAATCACCTGTATAAAGTCAGTAAGATATTTGATGTACCAAAAACTGTAAGAAATGATTAAGAAAAATCAATTATGAAGAAGGTTGTCCAGACAGTTCAGCTTACTTGAATCCTTTCAGTGTAGTTGTTTAGAAGCACTACACCAGTCCCAGAAACTTTCTTTGTTTCTACCATTGTCTTTAAATCAGCAAGAAGGCTCATGTGCTTGGACATGTCTGTGGCCAGAACCTAAAAGTTTTAATGCTGTGTATTATATTCAAAGCAATTAGGTAGAAATATACCTTAATAAAAATAGAAGATAGGATTTGAGATTAATTTAACAAAATTGCATAGACAGTTTAAAACAGTTACTAAATATTTATAAAAATTTCTACTGAGATCATCTGAAGTTACCATCCAAAAGTAGAAGGAATGAGTGATTCAAACACATGCTCGGAAATCTTTCCGACCGTTAATGGGAAATTCTATTGAGTGCTTACAATAACTGATAAAGAATTGCATTGAACATGGATGATATGCACATAAAACCAACACCTCAATGTCTTTTTATTTAAAATATTCCTATTTAAGTACCTTCAAAATGTAACACTGCATGAATGTTATTTTGTTTTTTTTTAAAAATGAAAATTTTAAAGGTAACTTACCATGTCTATTGCAATCTTCCTGAGTGTCTGTCCTTGTTTTTTATTTAGACTATCAAATATGTTACAATTTTCATCTTGCAAAAGTTTATACGCAACAGCTAAAGAGTGATTCTCCAAAACAGACTCATCATTGTACATTATTGCTAGCTCAGACACTGGAAAAGAAAACAAGCACTTTTGTGGTACATTAACAGTAAATTTAGACCTTTAAAAAGATAATAAAATAAAGCTTTGAGAAATGTATAGTTTTTTGTGTGATATATATATATATATATATACATATGTAACTGTTTACAAACTAAGTATAATTTTATTTTTCAAATTTGAGCCTGTAGTAGAGCACATTTTATGGTTAAACCTTTCGGAGCTGAATAAAAAATGTTGATGTTGGCATGGCACTGAATATATATGTTTGGTACTTCAACTAATTACGGTATCAGTACTAAAAGCACGATATCTTGATGATAACTCAATAAAAGTTCCTGAAATATTCAGTGATTGTACCCAGTACTATACATGTTATATTCAATACATAAGAATAACAGGAACAAAGGAAGGTCGTCTGCCACGCTGAGCTTTCAAGTCGACCGAGGTTGCCAACTACTCCGAAAGGGTTAAACCATGTGATAGCAATAAAACAAAGATGAGAGGCAGAAGACTTTTGAAACATTGTCCTCTATGTTGTGTTCCTACAAGAAGTAGTTTCTGTCCATTCAACTAAGTTTCATCAATAAAATTGCAACAAACTAATGTTAGTACTGGTAGTAAGTCAAATTACTTTGTTCATGTAGAAACACAAAAAAATCCATGTCCAAAAATAAAGACAAAACTTGGTTAAATCATAACAGTTTATTCAGAAAATTTACAACTGTTGATAAGATTTTACTGTTAGATAGTTCTAGGAATTTTATTTACTACAGCTTTAGAGATTCAAGTTGACATTAAAACAGTAAATAACTATCTTTCAATTTGAACTAATCCTACGTGAATCAAGTAAGTTAGTATGAATGAACTAAGTGCCCATCTTTTTGTAACTGTCATCTTACAGGTAGAGAATTAGTAAATGTTTTGAAAAAGAGAGCAACACATTAAAATTAATATATAGTTAGTTCTACCTTAATAATTTATAACTTTAAAACAAAATTCTACTCAAAAGAAACACCAAAGGCCATACACCTTAAAAACCAAACCTTCAACAATTGCATCTTTACCAAGAAGTGAATATGCTATTAAGACGTAACATTATATTATATATTTTTAAGTTCAACAAACAAACAAAATGAAAACCTAATAGCTTTAGATAAGAATCTGAATATTCAAACAATCATGAATTTTTGCTTCATAGCACTGTTTGAGCTATGAGTGATACAGAATTATCAGCTGTAATAGTTAAAAATAGAAACAGTCAGAAAATCTTCTTGATTGAATTTACTTAATTTTAAAGTACTTGCAATAAAGACAACATGCATACTCAAGCAGACAGCACAATGTTAGCAGGAGAAATTATAAATAATACATTAAAATTATAAATAATACATTAAAATATCCAGCAACTGAAAATAACTGTTGGGAAATTCTAAAAATAAATTTATGAATATTTTCTGTGGCTAAAAATGTTCATTAATATGTGTTCATGTGTGCATCTATATATAAGGATTTTTCATTTACACAAAGATCAAGTATAGTACACAAGTATTTATCATGTAGTTACATATGTAGTTCATAAAAATGATATTCTTTATTACAGAACTCGAAACTATGAAAGACATAATAACTGATTAAATTAATCAAATCCAACATGAGAAAACTTCTGCTCAACAGTAAAACAAAAAATTAAACTAATATAAGATACAAACTGAGAAATAAGTTTTTCATCATTAAATAGATGTTGAACGTCCCCAATAACTTACTAGTGTTGACGAGGTACTGATTGGTCACTCCTGGATGATCTACATCATGAATTGCAGCAGCAAACAATGCAGCAAGAATTTCCAAGTCGCTAAAGACAGACTGTAAATAATGAAGAGAAAAATTTAAAAAAAGCAAAATCAAAAACAAATGTGAAATAGAGCATAAAGTCCCACTTAAGCATATCTACTGATTCTTATTATAGTCATCTGGTTTTACAGAAAAAAAAAGTTACTTAGGGTCTGTTGCTTAAAAAAGTGAAAAGTTACATTGAAATACAAAAATTATATTTAGTTGACAAAAAGCTTTCATAATCTTTTGATTAAAGAATGAATAATAACTAATAATAATTTTTTTCTTATATTCTTAACTTTGGTATTATGGTATTCCAAGCCAAAATTTACTTTTCATAATCTCATAATTACTACAGTTTAATTTGAAACCTAATCAAATGAAGATACAATACTGAATTTTATATATTCAGCCTGTAGCAATACAGCATCTTTGAGATGTATACGAATAAAAGAAAGTATGTTGTTCTACATACTTGTACACTGATGCCATTAAAATTCAAGTTTTTATATTGCGTGGTTTAATTTAAAGTAAATGAAAAGTGATTTAAACAGAATCTAAATTAACCTTTCTTCATAAGCCTGTTCTTGTAAGATAATATAATGACACATCTTGTATGATAGCACTAGATGATGTCAGATCTTATACAAGAGCACCACATAAGACCAGATCTTGTATTATAGCACCCTGTGGTACCAGATCATATATTGCATATTATGCCAGATAATGCATAAGAACATCATATAATGCCATACTTTGCATTACAGTAACATATCTTGCATGACAGCACTATATAATGCCATATCTTTAAAAGTCAGTACTGGTAATTAATATGGCATTAGGTTTTGTGAACATATTATTAATTATAGTATTAAAATATTCATTGACTTTCCCATTATTTTCAGAATTAAGGTGCATCTGTTGTATTTCATGTCAATGTAGTCTGATGCAATGTTAAACAAACTGAAACAGTCTTGAGTTGATAAAGTCTTTCTTTAGATAGTTTTCACTCTTTTATATTAAATACTAGAATTTACTGTGAACTCTTATTATAATAACATCAAAAATATATTTAATGTACCATAACATCATGGAAACTAGTCTTGGATCATGTAAACCTGAATAACAACAGGAGGGTCAAGGAAAGCAGTCATTCATTTTAGTTAATCACACAAGAAAAGTTGAAAATTAAAAAAAGTAACTTGTTTAAGTATGACAGAAAAACGGATGTTATAACTTACATCAAATGCAGAAGAGAGCAGCAGGACATTAACTGATTGGGTAACATCGGCCGCGTGGATACTGTTATGATATGGGATTTTGAGGTAATGATCTTCCAGAGTCAATAGGAAGTTTATAAAAGTTTTTGCTGGAATCTTAAAAGTGTTTAGCAAGTCCCTTTCCTTTGAAAAAGAAAAAATAAACTTGTACACTTTCTTAATAAGATGACAAAATTTTTAGTTACAGATACATAAATCATATGAAGATTCTAAAATAGTTTTCATACAAAACATGTAATCAATAACAAAATGTTAATAGCATTGGTTTCAACTGTTTTTATCAAAATTAAGTACCAATAA
Source organism: Carcinoscorpius rotundicauda (assembly GCA_011833715.1). Classification (NCBI taxonomy): domain Eukaryota; kingdom Metazoa; phylum Arthropoda; class Merostomata; order Xiphosura; family Limulidae; genus Carcinoscorpius; species Carcinoscorpius rotundicauda. Next base: position 48,436,308 of record CM022399.1, on the reverse strand, counting down.
ACTACAACCAACCTGATATTATTTGAGTACTAAAATTGTATTGAGTGAAGGTTAATGAGCATTATAAAAAACAGAATTTAACTTCAATATCATATATTTATGTTATGAGCTCACAGATTAAAAGAATTAAAATATAAACTCAATAACCTAAGTAATGTAGGCCTATGATTAATTAATTAATTATGCCTTCTTCATTACTTGGAAAAGAAGGTCTTTTCAACCACTCAAAAATGGATGATCAGGTTTTTTATTTTGAAATGCTTCTGTTATTAGCATTGAAAATATTTGACTTTTTATTTAAAACTTCATTTTCATAATTCCTGAATTTACCTGATTCACAGTTTTCTTTTGGAGTTCATTTAGCAATCATTACATTAAATGATGATTGAGAACTACACCACATAAATCTTGATGAAACTTTGTAGAATGGATGACAATTGCCTGTTGTGGAGATAGAAGAGTAGAGGACAATGTTTCAAAAGCCTTCTGCCTATAGTCTTCAGGTCAGTGTGTATGCAAATGCAAATGAACTTGGCAGGGATTTAGTTCAGAGAGAGAGAGAGAGAAAGAGGTCTGAAGAATTCTCTCTCCAACAGGAGTGGTCAGGAACATTGTCATTCCTCTTCATCCCCTCTTGTGAAAGATTATTGAACTTTATGTGGGAGTTTGTCTTTATTTTTTTAAAGTTATTGAAGGTGAAGAAGTGAGGTGGGGGATATGAAAGTGATGCATGAGAAGGGAGACCTGGATGAGGGCGACCTAAAGAAAGTGAACCAGGCTAGAGCCCTTGGTCAGAATAATCTGATGGCTGGCAATTACTAAAGATTGACTTAAATATAAGTCAGTGTGTATAAGGTGTTATCGGTCTTTTATAGTGTCCTAGTGGATTGTGGAAAGCATGGTATGATTGGTTGGATTTTCCATTGTTTCTGATTGGAGAGATTTCCTGTAGATTCATCCAGAGGTAGCCACAGGTTACTCACTTCTAATCATAACATGCTCTCCACAATCCACCAGGACAGTATAAAAGACGAAAGGTGGAAGGCTTTTGAAACGATGTCCTCTACACTTGTGTCTCCACAACAAGCAGTTGCTGTTTGTTCTACAAAGTTTCATTATCAATACTCTGCATAAATAATCTATCAAAGAACACACATAAATCTTGTTTTTTATTTTCTTTCTTCTGGATCTCTTGATATTCATTAATTCTTTAAAGATAAGAAGGATATATCAGTGACTATGAGCTAAAGTTTGGTGGTATAAAATTATCAGAAAGAGACATTAATATAGAAAACACAGTGAATAATTTATAACAGGAGACTTACTCTAAAGATTGTGTACATCACTGCGGTAAGAGGATGATGGTTAGAACATTCTGTGATCCTAAAAATGTCTATTCCCCATTTATCTACGTCTTTTAAAAGCTGTTAAAAAAGAAAATAACAAGTTGTTATATCTACAAACAATATGATAGATAGAATTAAACGTAAATATCAAATTTCTCTTATTTTCATAACATTAAAATGTTGTACAAGATCAAATATTAGATGAATAAGAAAACAACATGCCCAAAAACCTTATTAGCATAGGCCTTCATTCTATGTTAGAGAAAAAGAAAGCTATATCTCCTAAAAGTGCTTAGCTTATCAGGTTCCTTATTTCAAAATGTGTCTGTTATTAGTATTAAAAATAGTGGACTTTTTGTTTAAACCTTTGTATTTAAATCCGTAAACAAATATAGCAATTACACTGAATACAGTATCAGCTCACTGAAAAAGCTTTTTTTAAGTTACAATGAGCTACTGTTTTACATACAGTACAGCTATTCATGGTTAGAATGATTACCCAGAATCTTCTTTTAAAACAAACTGGCTTCAGTTTCCAAAAGAATATTCAAATAATGTTACTTTCCATTACAAATTTTAACATTGTAGTGGTACATTTGCAACTGAAAATTAACATGACACTATAGTGGTAAATTTTATGAAAAATACCTTTGATATACAAACCTACTTGGCTGAATACAATCTGATCTTTTATCTTGTTCATGCTAACATATTTAGAAACATCTTTTATAATTCTTTCAACATACATACTTGTCATGTCTTAGTTATTAAAATTAATGTATGTACATACATTATTTTACCAGATTCTTTCTCTGTTCGAGGTGTCTTAGTTGCATTTTCCCAAATTTTTCTAAACTATGAGTTTTCACGTCATTTAACATTTAGGCTGATTTCAACAATTACCTTCCCTAATACCTCTTCATGTCGAGTTTCTACCCCATATTTTGGTAGCTTTGTGATACTATTTGTGTGACACAAATGCTTCTTAATCCCAGAGATGTGAGACATAGCATGCCCTGCTTTGTGCTGGGGCCGGTGATTGTGAAATCCATCCTCAATCTGTTTTGTTGGAATATCAAGGTCTTGCTGTTTATCTGAAAAAGCACCAAATTTGTTTAAATTAATTAGAATCTAAAAAAAACAAAGTTATAATTTTGTGATTTACTATAAAATCATCTAACATAATAAAACAAAAAAGCAAATTATACCAATACATAATCTAATTTTATCTCGGTAGATACTACAAGCTACTACTACACTGCCCTCAGTTTACAAGTTTAAATAATTAGATAATAGAAACTGATTGATCTTAGACACTAAAGCAACTTTAAAGAGAATATTAAAAATGTACTCTGCATCTGCAACAACCTTAGAAACATTTACTAATAAAGCAGGTTGATAAGGAATAAAACATATGTAGTTTCCTTAGACTAAAGATTTAAACACAAGTGAGTAAAACTTTTTTCATGACTTTTATATCACTCTACTAAAGAATGAGCTAATGATTACTGTGACTTACAGAATCTAACACAAGACAGAAAAATGATATGATATGTATGTATGTATGATAGCTCATCCACAAATGGACCTTGTAATACTTATTTTGATACACTATACAGAGGATATTTTAACTAACACTAAGAATGGACATACATTAAAAGTTATGATCATTTCATAATAATAGCTATTTTTTAGAATGTACACATGGAGACTGTAGAAAATTTGATCAGATATTGTTGTTAAAATTATATCACAAATGTATTCTCATGATATGTACTTATTTTTCATTTTATGCTTCTAGAGTATCAAATTAAAACTATATACCTGAAATAAAAATAATAAAAAAAAACATTCAGAGATTCGGCTGCATAATCTGTATTGGAACCTAAGGATTATTTCCTTTATACTGTCACAAAACATAATACAATGATAAGGTTATAAGGCATACCAATTGCATCTAATATGAGGAAATATACTCCAGTGATTGATATGATAAATATTTTCAAATGATTTAATGAATAACTTTGTTGTTCATTACAGATTATGGGAAACAATTTTAAACTTACCCAAAAATGTGCTGAAGATGTATTCTGAGATCTGACTTCCTGATTTAGATTCTGAGAAATGGCTGAGTTCCTTGTTTAACATTCTCTTAAACTAAAAACAAATTAAAAGGAAAATTAAATAAGCAGTTTTTTAGCTGAATACTAATGAGAAGCAAAATATGCTAAATACAGTTCGCAAAGGGCCCGAAAACCACACTCATTTTCAAACTTCAATTTGACATTGTTAAAATACTGTTTAGTAAATAAGTAAAGATAATTGGATGTAACTAATATTAAAAATCTAATAGAACTAATGAGTAATAATAATATTTTCTTAACTAACCACCAAGATAAAAGAAAACATTATATTATTAACTACTAACTAGTTTCTAACCAATTAAACATTAAAATATGAAGCAACTGAACTTTAATAATTACCCATTTCTAACTAATAACTTTGAAGAAATGAAGTGTTAATAGCTACCAGTCTCTAACTAACAAATTTCAAGATATGGCAAAATGAAGTGCTAATAATTACAAGTCTCTAATTAAGAACATTCATGATATGAAGTGCTAATAACTACCAAACTCTAAATCAGAACTTTCAAGATATGAAGAAATTGAAGTCTTAATGCTAATAACTGCCAGTCTCTTCCTTACTAGTATTCAAAATATGTGTGTGCATGTATTGTTTATACTTGAAATTAAAATGTACAATGCCAAAATGACATGTATACCTTACTAGAAGCCATATCTCCCACAGATCTGTGTGCTTGTATAGTTTCCAATTGATCAAGACACCAGTCAAGCTCCTCAAGAGTTTCTATTGCTAACTTGCCATGTTGATCTTCTGTAGGAGACAAAAAATTCCTTGAAAATAATTTATTAACATATTTATTTTATCAGATATAAAATCACCTTTTAATAAACTGTAAATATTTATTTACAAACAGCATTAAAAAACCAAACACATAAAACAAACATTCATAATTCTTTTAAGTCAGGAGCTTAATATTCACTTTTAAGTAAAAGCTAGTACAGCTATAATTTCATTTAGTTCCAGTTATTTCTGTTCATCAATGTTCTTATTTATTGCACAAACCTTTAAAAGTGTTATCTTAAGTAAAGTATCCAACAAGTGCTCTTCATAGTAGTTAGTGTATATATATATACACACATATGTATATGCATGTATTAATTAACCTTCAAATCTGAAAACAATATTTCCATTACACTTTAGTTAATTAAAATAAGTTCGTAATAAACAGTATAAAACAAAAATTCTTCAAATAAAAAAAATTTAGTTATGACACAAGTCAATACATTAATCAAATAAAACTGCTATTATCTCAATTCATTTGTTTTAGGCTCCTTGTGCTACACATCTCACTCACAAATTGGTAGCAAAAAATTTGGTTCAGTTCACAGCGTACATTTGAAGAATAAAATGGCATACTGATTTAAAACAAACTAAACAGTTTTATAAAAAAACAAATGTTAAAATACCTCTGATGTCAAGAGTTGTAGATGTAAGAATTACAAGACTCAGTATTTTTTGCTGTGTGTGTTTCTGCTTGCTTTAGCCTCTGTAGAACTTAAGTAAGTGATAAAAAAAACAATCTCTCGGGCTATTACCAAGTCTTACTAACCTGTAAGTTGTTTGCTTGACATGGATGAAGAGTTATTACTTGGTGAAGATCTTCTAGATCTACAAATAAAAAAAATTAAACCAGTGCTGCTAATAAAAAGAGCATTTAGTGGATGATAAGTCCATCTTGTCTACACACAATGAACATCTTATTTTCACTCCTGTTTGGTGGATGTAACTATTTTATTGCAAGATCTTCCTTTAAAGGTAATAGTGAACCTAAGCCATCATAAGATTTGAGTGACATAATTTAAATCATACATTCAACTCATAACTCCTTAAGTTTTAAGGTCAAAGTCAGATTCATGTACCTGATTTATGAGAACAACATTGAGTTATGATACAAAGTATTTCTTACTAAAATTACATATTTAGCTTCTTTTGTTTTATGAGAAATATTTAAAATCCCAAATTATAAAACTAAACACCAGTTACAAAATACTTACTTGTATGCTGGCACCTTGGCAAGAGTAATGTAATTATTTCGTACATTTCTTAAACTCTGAAGAATTTGAGCAAATGGTGTTACTATAAGATCTTGATCTCCATGTCTATGAAAAGGTAAAACAGTGAAATATTGAAAATATAATTCCACCATTGCAAAGCACTAACACCAAACTGTTGAACTTTAAGCTTAAATATACATTTCATTATTTTTTCATCTCTAAATTATAATTATACTGCTTTACGGTAGAACAAGGTATTAGTTGATGCTTCTGGATCAACTAGTAATTCTACAAGTTTCTTTAAAGAACTTTTGAAACTTTTCTTCCCAAGTAAAAATGAAAAAAAGAATTGCAACTTTTATTGTTGTACACAAGTATTTCCCTATAGAATAAAACACTATAATAATTGCAAACAAATTAAAAATTAACACTAAGAAATAGGTAAGAATGAATTTAAAAAACCATGAAATAAATGTTTAATAAGTAAACTCTTCAACTTCAGTATACCACTAAAATCATGATAAGTGTTAGTTAGAATTGATTTGTCCCAGAAACAACCACAAAAAAACTAATTTTTGTGTTGAAACTAACTCAAAATAAATGTTTTCAAGCACTGAGAATATGGAATTGATAATATACAAGTTGATTACATTGTATCTTTCTCTAATCACAAAATTCCAAGATTCCAAAATTTGTTGCTCTTTTTCTTAGCCAAAGAATTGTGCAATTAAATGTTGGCAACAATATAGACTAGATAAAACAAATATCAGATAAAATGTTAAAACTGCATCTTAACATAATAAAGGTAATGTTCCAATTTCTATATGCATGGTGACAATATATAAAATATAAAGTTAGCAGTAAATAAATAAAATGTTTAGTGTATACTTTCAAAACTGTTAGTAAATAAAGTGTTAAATTTTGACTTGATGAAGTCAACATACCCGATACTACCAGGTATCTGGAGTAATTTTTCCCAGAAGGAATAGCGATGCTTGACTCTCAGAATCCCAGTACTATATGTTCGAGGGATCTTTCCTTCTTCATTTGGAGAATCAGCCATCTTAAACCATCAATATGTATGTTTTCTGGACCACAAAATCTGATCTACCAGAAAAACTTATGTACCCAACACTAGGAATATAAAAACATTGATAAAAATTTTTTCTTTGAAATTTTAGTCTTCAAATGAAATTTCTCTATTTAAGTTTTAACACCTGTTCCAGTTAACTCATAATCTGGAATGTTTCTACCACTCCCACAGCATGTATGTAAGAAAAGAAAAATAAATAACTCACCAGAAAACAAGGTAGTAAGTGTTGTGTATTGACTTACTGCAGAGCTATGGCTCAGGTATCTTATAACCCACCACTTGTGAGACCAACATATTACTGAGATTTCAGAAGCATAATAGTTATTACAGATGAAGTTATGCCTAGTTTTTTCAAATTAACCCATATCGGTTGCTTTTTTTTGGGTGGTTATTATATACATGTTTAAGATTTCAATTTTTTTCACAAATTTTTAAAAAGAGGAATAAACTCCCCAATATTAAATAAAACCAAAAAAGCCTACTTCAGTCTAGCATCTTAACTATCAACTTTTTAATTTAAAAATAAATACCATTTAGCATATTTGAAACACTTGAACCATTAGTAGGTTGACTTACCCAGTATAGTGTTACAGCTCTCTACCCTTCCAACTCTTAAGTACTTTTATTCTGTAAGATGTGTTTTTCTTATAGCAAAGCCACATCAGGCTATCTGCTGATATTCTCTAATACTTCTGTAATTGAGTGTACTTATAATTTTCTGAATTAACTTACAGAATGATATTTAGTGGTGATGATTATGATTTCACTTAAATATTTTGCTTGATAAATGGATCTACAAAGTTGTAAGCTTTGATTCTATCTTTGAGTTAAATCGCTTATACTTTCTTGCAACCAAGAAACAAAAAGTGAAAAGAAAATTTAAATAGTGTGTGTTTCCCCATAAAAGTTTTGATCTATCATAACTAATTAGCTTTTAATATTCTGTGACCTCAAACAACAAGATAATTTGTTATGAATTTCAGAAAGAAATCTACTTCAGTTTTGTAATCTGACTTTTATTCTATGATATTTGGATCTTAACCAAAAGGTTTAAATGATTGTATGGTTCATCAAAATTATTCTGATAAAAGATAAATATTATGATAATTTCTAAAAGGTTAGGCTTATTACTAATTTACTTTAGCATAATTTAGTATATACATATTTTATAATAAATTTTCTCCTTAAGAAAGACAGAGGCAAATCTGGGATTTCTGAAAGAAATGGGTTCATGAGAAATGAATTCCCTGAGAAATTGTTATAATTAATAAATGTAATATGGTGAATTTTTTGGCATTTTGTTTTGGTAAAGATAGCACTGATCAGGTGTAGTGTGAAATGTATTATGAAACCAAAGCTCTCAAGAAAGATGTAAAGTACTAGTAAAGAATTAGAGTTAGTAGTTATTTCCTCTGTGCTTAAGTTGTACTTTAATACATTTGGTTCTAGTAAATTCTCTCCCATGTAGAGGTGAACAATTTTATTTTTCTAGAAGGAATCAGCTCAAACTTCCTGCATGTAAAAGTAATCTTGCTCTTTCTTTGGCAAAGAGATAGTTTTTGGTTATTTTGTATTTTCTGAGTAAATAGTCTTACGTTTTCTGAGAAGAACAGACAATTCAATATGTTCTGAGAAAAAGAAATGTTTACTCTTTCTACAAAAAGAGCAATTATACAAAATCTGAGAGGTGGGGGGACAACCATATTTTTTGGGAAAACAACAAACTTGCACTTTCTTAAAAAGTAGGCAATTATTTTGTTCTTAAAGATGTGAAAGTTTTTCTTTGATGTCTTTTTTTTAGAAGAAGAAATATTCTATTTTCGTCAAAAAGTAGAAAACAGCAAAGATAATCAAATCTTGCATTCTTTAGAGAAAAACAAACAAACTAATTATTCTGTTGTATACAGTTTCACTGCTTCTATGAAAGATTAAAACAGCTTTCTGTTTAGGGAAATGAGCAATTCATTTTCCAATATACAACTTAATTATAAAATTGTTTTAGTAATAATTACATGAAAAACATCTCTATCTTCTGCAGGCCATATAATATAATTTAACATCACAGAAAATTGGCAATGCTTCGTTAGACAGTGAACAGCTATTATTAGCAGTAAGTAATCTTGCTCCACCGATTTATAGTGGCACTAAAAATCTGCTTTGAAGTTTCAAAGTGTCGTTTTGTTCAACCTTTTACACTTGTTGAGTGTTCTATAAAGACGTATCATCTAAACATAGATGCTACGACGAATAATATTTTATCACATTCTACCCTATATTCAGTTCAATGAAACAAGTTTGTGAAAAAAACAATTTAGCGCACACGCGCTCTTTAGTTGTGTTTGGCCGAAACATACCCCAAATGTATTCCTTTTCAGAACATCCACAAGTATACACTATGTATCAACAATGTTGTATGTTTTTTGTTATTAATTTCATGCTATCAGAAACACAGCTCATAAAACTATACTAACAAAATTCGAACAAAAAAACAACAAAAAGATGCAAGTACCAACAAAGTTTTCTCGTTACACGAAAACCTGATATCAGGCTCTGTGTTTTCCGAAAGGAAATTTCTTACTTTTCTACAATAATTATGTTATTTCATAATAACAACACTAGTATTTCACATAACTACGTCCAGTTGTGATTATTATCATTAAGTTACTGTCTCTGCTATACATATTTAATAATATTTTATTAGAATTAACGTGGCCAGTAATTATTCAACAATTCCATATATAGTTTTTGCTTTATATTTATTACGATAAGGTACAAAAATATTGTGCAGTTAGAGTACTTTCCAAGAGGAAATTGAAATTATTAATTAAAAATTGGGACAAATGATTAAAATCAACAATAATATACTAAACAATAACCGATTTTTGTTTTATATCCTTTCAAAATAATGAGTTCTCTGTCCTTAATTACATTTTACGATACATTAATTTTATTATTATATAAAAAACACAGGTAAGCACCCAAACGACGGCTTTGATGTTATAAGTTCTATCTATAACAAAAACACACACAAACAAATAACGCGTAATGCACTGTCATACTTCTCGTAAGTAAGATTCTATTTTGTTCTCTTGTTTATCGAAGTACGATATTCAATCACACAACTTTATTTAAAACACTATTGCCAACATCTAACCTTAATTTTCCATTACTCATCAAACAAGTTTTCCCTAGGTGGCTGTCCCGTCAAGACTAGATCATGCAGTTTGTGCAAATCTAGCGAGGTTTTTAGGGACGGGTTTGGAAGACAGTAATGTACTAGTTTTAGGCGCTATAACCTAATTACAAAAAACAGTGCCTTTTCTTATACCAATTAGGTAAGCGCAGAGGTTTGCTATATTCCCACAGGAATTCCGAGTTCGGTGTTTACTTTAACTTGAATCAGAGTATAAAGGAAAGTACGCTTAGCAGCTCTCTTAATCAAACAACGAAACTGATTATTACTTTTATAATGCATCCATAGGAGCACATGCGGCTGATACCCCCACATTTTGAACTCAAAATCTTTGGTCCCAAGTATAATACGCTAACCACAAAACCACAGATTGTTTTGAGTTAATCTGACCATTTCTAAAAGCACAGTTTGAGACCCCAGTAAACTGATATTAGGTGTAAAGATGCTGTACACATTTTACAAATACCGTTAAAAGATGTACTTACTATAAATTACGACTTATTATTATAGATAACGTTATACATAGAAAATAAAGCATTGCAGAAATAACAATAATTGCTATTAATCATCATTAGTAAGTAGCAAAATTAAGTCCTGTGTTAGATCAATGTTTATTTGTTATTAAGCACAAAGCTACACAATGGAATACGTACTGCACCAACCACAGGTGTTGAAACTCGGGTTTGCAGTTATAAGCCTTTGGACTCTCTGCTGAACCTTCGGGGGGCTTATTAGATGGGATAGCGTAGCTTGATTTCAGGGGCCAACATGAAAAGCTCACGCGAAAAAGCACGTTTACAATTCTGCCAATTTTTGCTTCATTGTGAGATAACAGATTTATAATGTATGGTCCAAAAAACTAAACGTTTTCGTGGGTAAAAATAAAGCGCCCAGGTCCTGTAGAATCAAGCTGCAAGTAAGCCTTTCCACTTGAAACGCAGTTTCATAAGGTTAGCCTGCAGTGAATGAAATTCAAGAAACATGTAGTTTTTTACAGTAAGAGATAGTTCAGTTTACATAACACGAACATATTTTGTGCATTAAAATTGATTAATAAATCAATACTACGGGTTCACATTTAATGGTGTACAAATGCATAACGAAAACATTATTATTATGCTCTACCTGGAGTTTTTGAAAGTTTTACGTCATAGTTCAGTTTTTTAATTAGTAAAACGATTGGTAAGGCTCCAGGGAATTATTAAAAGGAAGCTTGAACTAGGGCTACTCTGTAAGTCATAGGTCATGGCTACAGGAGTTTCTAGTATATTTAGAGTTTGATATACGATTAATAATATTCCAAAATAATTAAATTCGTGTTTGAAACTTTAAAGCTCATTCAGTATTACTATAGGAAGAGGTTCTCAAGTTTTTATTTAACGAGTAGTCTCTGAATCAGCGGCAGCAGAAATAGCACATCACTTTGTACGAACCATATCAGGCACTTACTCTATTTTGTTTATTTGAAAATCAAGAGAAATGTGCATTATTCTATAAGAATCTCACAGAATTAAGCCCATATATAATTTGAAAGCACCCAAAGAAATTATTACTACTTTTTATGAGTGGAGTTGGGCGTTTTTTGTTGTTTTTTTATCCTAATTCAGCTAATGGTAGTGACATTGTTATAGTACATTATCTATTTATCTACACGCAAGATATGTCTGTGAATCGACAATGTCCCTCTGACACATACTTTGTCTGAGAAGTCGTAGTATAAGGTGATGCTCGTGTGATGATTACAGATAGCTATACTTTTGTCCGTCGTACAGGTCGCATGTGAGATTTTCTGAGCATCCAAACCCTGAAATACATATCTGTAGTCCCTTACATTATATATACAACAGTGGCTCATAATAGGTATCGCACGGAATTGCATTAAATCGCAATGGAATGTTCGGGCAAAAAGTACCTTAGAAAGTAAATATTGAGTTGAAACAACGCTTTAAAAGGTTTACTATTTACTGCTAGAGTTGTACGCACATAAATACACGTAACAAGACATGCATGCCAGACTTAGAAGGAAAAGAAAATCCAATCAAAATGATCCTTTTGTAAATCTTATTATTATTAATCTCTTACCAATCTGCAATAAACATTTTATAGAATACTAAATAAGTCACTGCAAAGGTCACAAGGTTATTGAATGTCACTTTGTTTCTTCTACATTTGACAAAAGCTAAAAATATCATAATTCTAAAGTAAACGTTACAAATACCTGAACTACAGGGAAGTACAGAAATTATAAGCCAATAATAAATGAACATTAGATAACTGTGGCATGTAAATAATCAATACCTTGTTCACTGTACAATCGGTGTCTTTAAGGAACCAACTTCTATATTAGGTTTTGTTTAGAATTAAGCACAAAGTTAAATAATAGGGTATCTATGCTCTGCTCACCACGAGTATCGAAACCCAGTTTTTAGCGGCGTGAGTCCGCAGACATATCACTGTGCCATTAGGTAGCGCTATATTAGATTTGAAGTGAAGGAGTAAAAAAATAAACATTTTATTACACGCTTTCGAAGAATAATTAACCTAAAAATACACAAATGTTTATTCAAAGCCATTCTAATGAGTGTATGTTTTATCTGAAAAGGTTTTTTCTACTGATAAAATTTTATCAGCGCTTAGTATAGATATAGATTTGCTCATTGCTATGCATTATGTATAAAGAATTTAATTACATAGAAACTATAAGTCCTCACTATATTCTCAAATTCGAGCTTATCATTTTACCTATATTAAATCATTATGAACAGTATCAATAAATATTTATTTATCAGTTAGCCAGGCCACGTTTTTAAGTTTATTTTGGAGCGTGATCGTAGTTTAAACAAAATACACGCCCCGACTAACTACTGAAGAGCTCTTGTAAAATTCTTATCAATACTATCAGTGTAGCTACTAGTTTTAATTCATTCCTTTACGTCACATGTTCAATCATTTTTTTAGGTTGCATCTTTTTTTCACACCTAAGATATTTTTGATTAGATATCATGACGTTTGGTTAATATACACCAACAAACCAGAGGAAGTAAGAAAGTGACAGCTCACAGTAACCAAGATTAGTTTTACATCACAACCCTATCAATCGGAATAGACCAATACTTAACAGAACTAAACACAATCTTTAAAAATATATGATGGTAGTTTTTCTCTCTAAAACAATGTTAATAAATTCCTTTATAGTAACGCCATGAAATGCAGATTAACAGCTTCTCGTCATCACCCACATGTAATCGGTACAGCTACCAACATCATTATTTATGCTAATTGCTTAAGCTAATAATATTAAATGACGCTAAACACTCTTAAACCAAGATAATTTTATAAATGTTTAACAAATTTGTGCTTAAAAGTTGGCAGTGAATAATACTCGCCAACCCGCATGATTCTTTTGAGACTGCTAATCTTGTTTGCTTGGCTTATCCAGTACTTATGTCTGCAAAAGTTTTCACCTATAGTTTTGCTGCTCTAAATCAACTGTATGTAATTCGAATGACGAAAAATTAAAAACGGTCCACTTTTACTTTTAAGTGAAACTAGAATGAAAACGTTAAATTGATTACAAAAGTTTTCTATAAATGTGAGCGGTTTTTGTTGAATAACTTTGCACAAGTGGCTTACATGTACAACAAATAAGACTTTTACGTGTAGATTTTATAGCTCTAACAGTGTACCATATTTGGAAAAATCCATGAAAATATGTTTTCTGTCAAATTACGTTTCTGTACTTTTGGAGCGAGAAAAAGGAAGAAACTCAATCAAAAATGGAGATATTATATATCAGGCGTTTGTTTTTTTCTAATGAACTGCTTTAAAATTTGGTATGAGAATTAAGGTCCCAATGGAACACATGCAATAAAAATATATGGTAGTTTGGATTACAACAGTCCAAGTTACAGAAGATGGAAAATCATTAAACTATCACTCCTGCAAGTTTTGTTTTGTTCCTGCAACACGCACTGTAGAGTGTCCATAATTCAACTACAGTAGTCTAGAAGTTAACAGTGAATGCTGTTTACTAATTGTCTTCCTTCTAATGTATCAGTTCAAAATTGGTGACGGCTTGCACAAATAGTCCTTACGTAGCTTTACAGGAATGTCCGAAACAAGCATAACAATGACTCCGAGAGTTTTAAAAGCGAACGTTTTATAAATGCACCTCCAATTATTAACGAATACATCTAAGCCGACCTGAAGGGTCCTAAACCTGGGTGAAAGGCCTTGTGACTGGATATGGCAGATATAGTGTGCTTACAGAGTATTGCACCTATTTATTTTCACCCAGAATCTCTTATAATCAAAGTAGGAAACACATGTATTGATGCTATTTTTCTAGGAACTTTCGTATACTTGGTCTCCACATTTTGCATCGCTAGGAACACAAGATCACTTTCTTCAATTTTAGGGACATCAGACCTCGTTTGATGTTGTGACTTAAATATTGACTGACAAGGCCTTGACGGACAAATTCAGAAATAATTTGAGAACCAATAAACTTGGCGATAATAAGGTGACTTTACCACGATGACTGGGAGTTTGTATTTTTCAGTACTACTTACTATATATACTTTTACGTCTTCAAGGATTATCTGAAAATAATTATTCTGTAATAATACTAATAAGACAAAATGTTTTAAAACTATATTTATAAATATTAAAAACACATAAACAGTAAAGTTTTTTTGTTCGTAGTTTAAGCACAAAGCTACACAGAGGGTTATCTATGCTATAACCACCACGGGTATCAAAACCACGTTTCTGGTGGTGTGAGTCCGCAGACATGCCACTGTACAACTCGAGGCTACAGTGAAAGATAAAACCACTTTTTTTTTTATGAAATATTTCCGTTATTTAGAAAGGGAGTATTAGCGCTATAAAATATTTTAAATTGTATATTGATATTTATTATGTAAATAATGTTGAAGTATTACTACAGTTCGATGTTTCAGCCTTGATGACCAACACTAACCCTAGCATCTTTTACTGCATACATAACTATGAAAATTATTTCATGAGAAAAGAAAATCGAAGTTTTTGTTGTTATGTCCGTTCCTAGCTTTACTTCTTAGATATCAGATATCAAGGTTTTGAAGAAATGAAAGTTTCTAAGAGCAATTGTGCTTTATTATAACGGTGGTACATTGCTCAGAACTGTTGAGCGTTTATTTAAAACTTTCCAAAAATGCAACTACTTCTGAGTAATATGATGATGTTGATTCTAAGTACTGTGTTGAAAATTACTGATCACCTCTAGTTTTACAACTGATAGATTTATTTTAAAATATTTTATACACATTGTGAAAATAACTTTTTCTTTATTAACTTTATATGTACAATTAAACATGTATTTAAGAAAATATAATATAGATGATTTGATAAGTTTATTTTATGTTCACAGCATGAACAACAGTACAGCTTTCAGACTAATTTTAAATCGGTCGATAAAAAATACATTCTTGACAATGATGTTCAGTATCTAATTCTTCAATTAGTGCATCAATATGTGTATAGAAACACACATAGTATCTTACATGCTGTAATGAGAAGCATGACGTTGATGGTGACTTCAGTAAACTGAAACTCTTGATACTGATTTTGTTTTTTGAATTTCGCGCAAAGCTACTCGAAGGCTATCTGCGCTAGCCTTCCCTAATTTAGCAGTGTAGGACTAGGGGGAAGGCAGCAAGTCATCACCACCGACCGTCAACTCTGGGCTACTCTTTTACCAACGAATAGTGGGATTGACTGTCACATTATAACGCCTCCACAGCTGAAAGGGCGAATATGTTTGATGCGACGGGGACTCGAACCCGCGGCCCTCAGATTACGAGTCGAACGCCTTAACCCACGTGGCCATGCTGGGCCTCTTGTTACTGAAGTTAATAAATTCCATTTTTCTAAACAAGAACCAAGAAGTTTTCCATGTTATTTTAGACAAGTCATGAATTCGATCAGTCAACTATAACTGTGGAATCAGATAAGGCAGTTTATGTTGAGGTAACACAGGAATAGAATTACTAAATGAAAATGATTCTTTGTCTTCTTCGCAAAATAACTCTTTTGTTTCCCAATTTTCTGGTAAATGTGGCACTAAAAGACCATCCATGTAATATTTAATATATTGTTTAGCTTTGCCTGAATATCTATAAACATTAGTCATAAAAAAACAGTCGGTTGGACGATATTTGGGCTCATGCCATATCACTGAAACTATAAACGACGTACTTGCTTTTCTTATTCAGCCAGTGTCAAGTCAGATGTGCAAACTGTATAACACACATATGAACCTCAATATTTTTCTTGGTCACCAACTTTACATCCAAAATAACAGTATTAGGCTATCTTTACCTTGTGTATATTTTCTTTCGTGAAATTCCAGTATATTTTCCCCAAATGAAGCAGAAACTTATTAGGGTAGTTTTTGCACTTTCAAGACTTCATTTAAACTAGAGGCAGCCTATATTTGAAATTATTTTCTTCTCGAAATCTAAGATATTTATGTCTATAGAACTGCATAAAAATATTTTGTTGAATGTGATTGTACCGCGAATAGATCGGATTTGGTTTCGACTGTGCACTCTATGCAAGGCAAAGTGACCAACTGAGTGAGTGAGAGGCCACTGACTCTCCCCCTTTTATGTATTATTTAGGAACTTCTCGAATGTCTTAGCAAACTGAGTACGTGATGGTTTTATGATTCCCACGCGGAACAAGTATGGGAATAGGAAGTGATACAATTCGCTACCACTGTATTGAAAACAGCTAGTATATACGAACAATATATTTGTTAATGCTAGACCAATATAATACAATCAGTGTTTAAAGTTATCAGAATTGTATGCCTTTTATCTATTAAACTATCCAAATAAACTTAATTTCATAGCATGAATCTACTTTTCTAAATGGCATGGTATGCCACATAGTGCTGATAAAATACAGATATTACAATAACTCAAAATCTAGAAGCAACAGACAAATTCGGAATACACACTTGAAATCAACACCATCAAGTTACTCCGAGTAGCAAATGTTTTGTTGGCCAGGGTAATCAGGTAAGAGCACCAAAACACTAAATCTATCATCAAGAATTTATAATCATGTGAATGGTGTAAAGATTAATTTAAAAATATCGCTCATATACAAGCTTTTAATAATGAAAAAAAATATGTAAACGTAACAATCAATAAGTGTGCAATGAGCACGCTATTTTGTTTTATTGTTGTAAATCCGATTTTCGCTGTATTTTAAACAATCGAGACTCCACACAATGATACTTAAAAACAAGTAATTAATGAAAATTTTAAAAACAAATATTTTAATCGTCTGTAAATTAAATACATAAACGTCGAATTAAACTCTTTCTTGCGTTTCATATACGATATTTTAAAGGTAGTAATATTTAGTGGTTAACCAAGTTATGTCACTCAGTTTACTTGCACATGTGTAGTCTGCACACAGCAGAGACTTCTACACAAAATTAACAAAAGTAAGATAAATAGAACTAAACCAGAAAACCCAATAAATAAAATTTTACTTAAATCCAAATAACGATTTATAAGCATGAAGGGTATTTTACAGAAAACACATTTCAAGAGAGCATTGGTATGTCGTAATATATAGTACGTACTATTGAGAAAATAATTTTCATTATACCTTTCAATTGTTTTTTTGTCATTTACTGATATATATATATATAGTACGTAATGGCTTACGTACACAAGTAAGCATTAACTATGTAACGGACCAAAACAAAACGCCGCTACAATGATATCAGACAAAAAACAAACTAATTAAAATACAAGAGAAATCCAAAATAAAACATTTAAATAACTAGAATATAATTTGTACCACTTACAACAACAACAACCAAAAAATAACAACTGGAAAACGCGTATCTGGCCAAGATTGGGTACAAATATTAATAACTGATACAAAATAGATCTCAATGTTATTAATTTCAATAAATATCCAAAACAATTAAGTAAAATAACCAGAAAAGTAAGAAATTTAATTCACCAAAGAACAGAACAATATTTCAAAAGTAAACTACCTCTCAGTATTGTGCAATAACTCTTTCTACATATTATTGGCTTTTTACTTTGTAGTTAAGTTACGAGGTTAGGTGTCATGTGATTAGTTATTACCATATATCTCCATAATCTCTCACAACATTAATATCTGTGATTCACCGTTAAGGAGAGCTAGTGTCAGTTTCATACAACACGTACATACTCAAAATCAACGTGCTCTGCTGAAAGACGAGTTAGCTGTTTAACGAAACTAATGCATCATACTTGAAGTAATGACAGAAGGAATAACAAATTAACAGTAAACTAAACCATAAATAGTAAAATTCGCTACCTCACATTTACCAAGTGAAAGGTAAACAACACGGAACAAGAGCATTCAGAGATTTCAGACCCTCGTTTTCGAGATTATATTTGCATATATCGATTAATATCAAAGTTCACCTTCGAAAACTCAGAAAATCCTTCTCAGATACAGAATGATCAGTGATCCGCATAATTTTAACCTTAACGTACTCATGAAATTTGGTGTAAATCCAATCACATTTTACAGTTCTTAACCCTAAACCGCAAAAATCCCCATATATAAAATTCAAAGTGACCCAAAATACGAATTAAATTTGACGAGAACTATACCATAATGACTTCTCATCTGGTGTAAAAGTCGTGCATATCGGTTTATCAGTTTAAGATATGCGCGTGGAAGTAGAACATGCTTCACAAATGAAACGTTAATATAATAAACGTCCCCAAACCGATTATATATCAATTTAGGTTACATATTTTAAATTATCCAGGATTATTTTCGAAATTAAATACTTTTAATCAAATATCCTCCCAAAATCTATAGGAAGGAGTATATTTAACTTATATTCAAATGCATAATCCCAGCATATAGATCTCTAATATTTCTCTTATGAATCTTTGTTACATATTTTCTTAAATCACTAAATATAAAACTAATAATAAATTATTTAAACGTCAATTTTTAATATCTACATCTGTGGGTTAATGGTTAAATAAAAATACGTTGTAACATTTAAGCGTATTTATTAAAATTGTTACAATAACAAATTGAAAATAGCCTATATTTAAAACAAATCACAAGTCCATAATATTTATCGTTAAAATGTGAAATAAAGCAACATGCATATTTTCAGAAAAGTGTCAACACTCTAATTCAGAATCCAACCAATAAGGTATTCCAGAAATTTAGTACAGATGTCTTTCCACCTTCCCTCTGGTCAGCAGTTCAATACGAAACACTTTCCATTGAAGGCACCCAATAAATGAACGAAAAAATTCAGAATCTTAGTTGTTTAAAAAATATTCCTAAGAAATTTCTTAGGAAATTAAATAACTGAGCATGTGTAACGACTTCAAGAAAGATAAGTTAAATATAAAGTTAAAATAAATTGAAAAGAAAATATACTAATATATTATCCATTTGTGAAAATATAAAGATGACGACCTCCAAAAACATTTGTTGTTTTTTGCACAGCCCAGTGAACCCCGATTTATATCGGTTTCTAAACAACATGTAACATTACTACCACTAATTTATTCTCCTCAACTGGTATAACTCAGTGATAGCTGTATGGTGAATCGAATGAGAGGTTGGGCTTCAGTTATTTTAACACAAAAACATTTATATTTACCACAACAAACAAACAAACACATGGGGTGTCCCTTTTAAAAATCGAGGATGGTTCTTACAAACACATTCTATACTTATTAATCGCTTTAATAAAATGAATTACAACGTTAGTTGCGGTTATCTTAACCGATGAGATGTTGGTACATGTTAGTAGAGAAATAAAGTTACTATCACAAAACAATATTTTACATTTCCTGATTCAATGTTCCCTTTCACGTCTATTATTTAGTTAGAAATGAAAAAAATAGTCCAGTACTTGCTATTATCAGTGAACAGTGACAAATTTATATAGACAGATGTATAGAACGTTCGTTTATTTATTTATATTTTCCAATTTTATAAATGCTGTTAACCTCAAACGTGAGAAAAGTGTGGTGTATCAGATTTGCTGTTATACATTTATTTTAATACTAACGTTTGTTTCAATATAATTTTTGATGCACGTGACTATATTGTTAGATGTGTATTCCGGAAGTTCCACCTGTTCTCTGAATTTGTAGAAGACTTCAGAATCAACAATGTGGTTTATGAAAATAAACATTTTCGAGCATTGTTGAGCGCTTGAGAATATCGTGTGATTAATGTAAAAGCTAGCTGAGACAGTTTTAGAATATACATTTTTTGGGGGGTCGCTACAGTCAATATTCTAAAACTGTGTCTCGGCTAGCTTTTCTACTAATCGCCTCGCAAGCTATAATTTGGATTAACGCTAATCGTAAAAATAGATATTTGACGAGGAAAAATAAATTTCGAACACTAAAAACCGTTCAACTTCAGAGAATTAACTTCAGACGTTAGCATTTCTCCAATGACATCAGATTTCTCTCTCGTTAAAAAGTGAGTTTGCAAATCAAGTTAAATCAAACAAGAATAGAGCTAGTTAGCATTCTCGTTAAGTGAAGTGTATCAATATAAAGGTAATTTATGCCTCTTGGACCGTTGATAAGTTATTCAGCTCCAGATCAGATAGAATAATCAGAATATTGTTTATGAGCTTGTAAAACTTTTGTATATAAACCAATATTCCTAATAATTATTTGTAATAACCGTAATTATAACTTGTATTATTATTTGTATAGTAAAATATATTTGTGTTAAGAAAGAAAACTTTGTGTATCAATCTTAAGAAATATAAATTTGAAACATATCGACATTCAATTAACTTTAAAGTTTACGGCTATTTGAAATTGCAATACGTTAACATACATAACATAATAAATCGGAGACTCACATGGAATAAATTATAATACGTAACATAATAAGCTGGGGGAGTCGTTTGATAAAAATAATACATAACAATAGCCAGAGAATAAGTAGCATTTTTCCAGTAAAATTATTCATAGAAATTATAGTTTGGTTGATACCCCTAGAGTTTAGCAGATTGCCCGATGTGGCTTTGTTATAAGAACAAACACACCCCTGACTTAACTCATCACTTACATTAGATCTTTCTTGAAATAACGTACTTACTTCCATAAAATTAGTTTACGAAGCGTAAGCTGCTTTTTAAACCACTACCTTTACAATTTTATTTTAAATATGTTTGAAAATATATTAATTATTTAAAATACCTAACGAAAATAGTACAACCACGAATTTAACGGCATTCTTGGTTAGTTTGACAGTATTTAAACCTAAACATTTGGCTTCATACCTTACTAAATGAAACAAGTAATATAAAAACGCAGCATTCTGACTATAGAATCAAGGAGTTGAAATCAGCAAGCAAGGTCAGATAAATATCTTAGATTATATAAACCAAATTTTAGTCATAAACAATTTTATTTTTAGGCCTATTGATTTCTAGTAATCTAACATTCCGCCGGTTTAGTTACAAGATATAACACTATAAAGACTTAGTGCAATTTAAATGACAGACAACTTAGTTAAAAAGATGTTATTTTTTGAAGCAAATAAATTGTAGCTATGCATACATTTTAATCTAACGACTAGCTCATGTATGTTTGTATAATAAAAATATTTCAAAGAAATTAAAAGCTATGTCTTGCTTAAATATGAACATTCTTAAGATATACAGAAACTACGATTTGTAACTGTATACTGTTTATGAACAAACTTACGAAACGGTAAATAAATAATACTTCATTCCCTGCAAAGTGTACTTGCACTTTGTTATAAGTTAAAATGTGAAGATCACGACCACAAGGTTTATGCTTTAAATATATAAACACACAGGAACACTACTGCAGTAAAATTCACTCAATTGCAAATAAATTTAACTGTCTTTTTCACCGTGTCCCATAAAAATACATTCGCTTGAGCGTAAAATTCGAACTGATTTGAACACTGACAAGAAACACACGGTAACTCTCATTGATCACCTTTGTTCGCAGAGTTACTCCTTAGTTAGCGTAGAATTAGCGCCATCTCTTGGTGAACTAGAACTGAGATCAATAATTTGCTAACGGAAAGCGTTCTTCGTGCACATGAAAATGTCAGCCGCATATGCACCAGTTAAAACAATCTTTAACGAATATTATCAAAATTAAGATTTTAATTCCCTAGTTTTTTTTACAAACTATTATGACTAAATTATTCCATAGACGTATCGTTTATTTACTTTCTATAAAATAAAATGTTTTAACGTTATCAGGAATCATTAATGGTCAATCTAGTATGTATTACACAGAATAATTTGTTAACGTAAATTAACAAACAAGTTTCTGAGAACTACGAAAGAAATTGGGAAAAAAAAGAAACATTTATTGTTATTTATGTTAAAATATAAGTTTTCATTTAAACTACAAACAATTTCTTTCTTAATGATTAACGTGCTGAACTATGAAACACGAGGGTCCCCATTTTCCATCCTGTGCTGCAAAATTGGTCTTCGCTCGACATGGCTCTGGGTGTGTTATAACAGTGATAGTCAAATTTCACCTTGTGATTAAAGTAACATAGAATGCTTTTGACTGGCGGTCCTCCCTTTATTTCATCAGCTGAAAATTAGGGATGACTAGCCATTGTGTAGCTTTACGCAAAAACAGCCGAAAAAAACAACACTCATCAATACCTCCATCAGATAGTCATAATATTAATCAAAAGTGTGTGTGTGTGTGTGTGTGTATTTCTTATAGTAAAGCCAAATCGGGCTATCTGCTGAGCCCACGAAGGGGAATCGAAATCCCGATTTTATCGTTGTAAATCCGTAGACTTACCGCTGTACTAGCGGGGACATAACTGGAAAGAGGGAGTACAACACACACAACAACAAAAACCAGTTTTTTAACATTCGAGTATAATTTTCGAAAATTTATGGTACATATAAGAAAATAAAATGATTGTCGTTTATCTAGTTCACATTGTTAAATGGAACAAGAAAGGCTCGGTACACCACTACTGAATATCCTGCACTCAATGTTTCTCCTTTCCTCTTCTACAACTTGCCATAAACCGGTTAATTTTTAAGTCTATGACTTACAAGCGCATGCTCAAGTATTTCAGTTTTAGTTTGTTTGGAATTTCGCACATAATTATATGAGGGGCGACTGCACTAACTATCCCTAATTTAGTAGAGACAGACTAGATATGTTGCAGAGACTCAATCGCATCCACTCCAAACATTTAGGCTACTCTTTTGCTAACGAAAAGTGGGATAGATCGTCACAAATAACGTCTCCACGACTGAAGGAGTGAGCATGTTTGGTGACGGGGATTCGAACCTGTGACAGTTTTACAGCTGTCCAGATGTGCAAAATAATTTGTTTGTTTTTGAATTTCCATGCTAACTGTCACTAATTTAGCAATTATTCACCATAACTCACCCCCAACTGTTTAGATATTCTTTACCAAAGGATAGTAGGATTGATTGTTTAATTATAACGTCCGACGGTTGAAAGGGTGAGCATGTTTAGTGGGACCGGATATTTGAACTCGCAACCTTCAAATTGCGAGTCGAGCGCACTAACAACCTTGCCATACTTTGCCTCATTCAGAAGGAAGTGATAGCTAATTTACATGCGTGAATATAAGTGATAAAGGCCCTCTATAAAATATTAAAGTAATTTAAAAGCTTAAAATACCTTTCAGCAGTAAAGTGTAAATATTACTCTCCGTATTAACCAATTAATCGCCAGGTACAAAAATTCCACGCATATAGTAAATCAGAATGGCATTTCTGCTGGTATCTTTAGTCAACAACACAAAACTAATACGTAATAAGGCTATTTAAAATAACAATAGAAAGGATGACCATAATTTGAATGTTTATATACTTTCAAAGTTTTATTTGGCTTGATGAAACGATTTAAGTTTTTAAAGTGGACGCATAGCACAATTAATCCATGAAAAAATATATACAAGTGCATTGTTGGTACAGGTATTTTCTGTTTAAAACCGTCCTGAAGTGTCCGGAGGTGAAAATAATAATAATAATAACCAACATTATTTCATTTTCTTAATTTTCATTAAAGAACTGGTATAGTAAATAATAAATCAAAGTTTATATACTTTTGACATTTCAATTATAAGTTTGGAACTGACAACCTGTACGTACAGAATATGACCACACTGTTCATATGGAGAGGTACGATCTAGGAAAACAATATTTTCTGCTGTATTTTGCGACAGGTTAGATATGCATATTGATATCCTATAAGTATTAATGTGTTAGACGTATCCTTGCTGGTCACTGCTAGATGAAATTCAATATAAACCAGAACATTTGCCAGTCACATAAAGGCACGCGAGAGCAGGATTTCTCAAATTTTACGTCCCAAGACTTAGTCGTTTGGCACAGTAATAAAGACTCAGTTACGAGGCTGATGACTAGTTAGACTAGGAGAGTCACGTTTGTTCTGGCTCCAGACGGGTGTGTAATTTTGTTTAGTTATAGCAAAGCCACATAGAGCTATCTGTTGCGTTCACCGAGGAGGGTTGAGCTCCTGATTTCAGGGTTGTAAATCCGGGGGACAAACTCAAGACGGCCAATGAATACGTGTTTTACCGCTCACAGGATTAGAATTACTGTTCTATTACAGAAAGCCAACACTTTAATAACACATATGTTCTTTTATTATGGTTATTCAAAAATGAAAAAAAAAAACTCAATGTTATCTATACAAGGAAATACAAGGCCGTGTCCGTTGATTTGCTTGTGAACGAAAACACGAATACAGCATTCAAAAGATTTACTTAAAATTACTTCAACAAATAAAGCATGAAATAATATATATAGAAATATAAACGTTTCGTAGCGAAAAAACTACACTCTGTGCCATGAAAAGAGAAAAGGTGGCGCTGTATGACAGGTCTTACTGTTCAAGTACTTTTCATCTGAAGCCTGTTCACTTCTTGGTGGGTAATGGAGAAGATTTCAACAACTTAATATTTTTGTTTGTTTTGTCCCCCTATACAAATCATTAAGGAATGACGTTGCACTATAATGTGAAGTATTTGTCTATCTTTTTCGAGATGTTTGAAGAAAGGTGTTTAAGAAGCACAGTAAAATAAAGAATAAGACAACTGATTACGCATGTCATTCTAAACTCGTTTATTGGTCTATACGAAAAACAACGATGACCGAAGACGTTTCATAATTCTTACGAGCAACAAAGTAAACCTTAATCGACAGAAATCACACAAGTAGCAATCGCGTGATACTATGTGGATAAAATATTTTGATAAAAATAGGGGTAGGAGAATAAAAAAACATTATTTTAGAATAATTTTATACACATACACACACTGTTGGTTTGTTTTCAATTATGACTATATATGCATCGAAGGAACAGAACTGAGCGTTTTAGAGTTATAAGCACTTAGGCTTGTTGCTGAGCGCCTGAAAGGCGAGTATAAAACTGGTTTTTGAATTTCGCGCAAAGCTACACGAGTGCTATCTGTGCTAGCCGTCCCTAATTTATCAATGTAAGACTAGAGTAAAGGAAACTGGTCATCACCACCCTCTGCCAACTCTTGGGGTACTCTTTTACCAACTAATAGTTGGATTGGCCGATACATTATAACATCCCTACAGCTATAAGAGCGAGCATGTTTGGTGTGACAGAAATTCGAAACCATGACCCTCAAATTACGAGTTGAGCGCCCCAACCACCTGGCCATACCGGGCCCAGCAAGTATAGAACATAAATAAGTATTAGAGTGGATAAGCTACAAAATATAGAAATCCCTTTCAATTTTTAAAATAAGTCAAGTTTTTATAGTCATGTAGATCGGTTGTGCAGTTTGTATCAAAGACACTAAGTGAAGCTAACTACTATTTTGAATTTTGGAGATATAAATCATAGTGTCTCCAAATATCACAGCTTTGTTGCTGTTTGGAATTAAGCAAAAAGCTACACAATGGGCTATCTGTGCTCTGCCCACCACGGGTATCGAAACCCGGATTTTAGCATGTAAGTCCGCAGACATACCGCTGAGCCACTGGGGGGGGGCAAATATCAAAGCAAGAGATCTATTTACAGCAAGCAGCTTACTGTAAGAAATAAACTTGATAAACACGTGGATCTTTACAATGTTGGAGCGGCTACATTAGATGAACGTTGTGTGTGAAACTGCAAAGAGTTAAGTGCTTTGACTTTGTAAAGCAAATTTCTCAGTACAATCATCGTATGAAACCCGAACGCTATTTGCACTCAAGGGAATCTGTTGGGACAAACTTTCCTGGGATTCAATTCAAACAACACGAATAGAGTTTTCTTGTTCTGTGTGTTTATAATCAATAAAGAGTGACTTGACGTACAGTGATCACTTATATACATTAATATTGTGCCAAAGAATAACGCTCGTGCTATGTTAAAGCAAAACGGTGTCTTCTAAATACTACACGTAATTCTCAAAAAATGAACAAAATTAAGAAAATGACTTAACAACCAAAAAAGTAATTGAATTTTTTGAGTCTTAAGATTTTCTTAAACGAGGATGACCAAGTGGTTAGGACACTCGACTCGTAATTATTCCCCTCACACCAAACTTGCTCGTCCTTTCAGCCGTGGGGGCTTTATAATGTGACGGTTAATCTCATTATTCGTTGGTTAAAAAAAGTAGCCCAAGAATTGGCGGTGGGTGGTGATGACTAGCTGTCTTCTCTATAGTCTTATACTATTGAATTAGGGACGGCCAGATAGCCCTCGTGTAGTTTTGCGCGAAATGTAAAACAAACCAAAACATATGATTTTAGTGATTCTTCTGAATACGGATTAGTCCTTTGGTAGAACTCTGTATTTCAGAACTGGTGGACAGAGTTTGAATCTGTACAATACCACAAAATATTCACACAATTTAGTTTTGCATCATAAATATGACAGTTGTAACGGATTTACTGTTATACATTTGCTTAAACAATATCAACAATAAAACGCTAAGCCTTGTTTTGTTTGTTTTGGAATTTCGCACAAAGCTAATTCAGCAGTGTAAGACTAGAGGGAAGGCAGCTAGTCATCATCACCCACCGCCAACTCGTGGGCTACTCTTTTACCAACGAATAGTGGGATTGACCGTTACATTATACGCCCCCACGGCTGGGAGGGCGAGCATGTTTAGCGCGACGCGGGCGCGAACCCGCGACCCTCGAATTACGAGTCGCACGCCTTACGCGCTCGGCCATGTCAGGCCAGCGCTAAGCCTAATGATTTTATTTCGCTGTGAATAAGTATGAAGTAAGTAAGAAAGGAAAAATGCAATAAATAAGTGTTGGCTTTCGACCAAGAATCTCTTATCAAGAACGCATATCACAAAGTCCTCTGAGTACGGGTAAGTGAACAGTATACACTAACAGGATGAGACAATCTTCTTATCAGTGCTCAGTGGTGTTTGAAACGCCTCGTGGTCAGTTTCTTCGGCCGTCCACTTTGTGTAGTCTTTTCACTTAATTTAAGTATATCTAGAGAAACTTTGACGTCATTACAATACCCTTATCACGTTTTTGTACTACGTCGCAATCGGTGTTTACTCTAGTGTGCGTAAATGTCATGGTGATGTCATCATAAATGGGTGTTGACATCACTGGCTTGAAATTAGCGTGACTGAAATTCGAAGTTTTCGAATCAATATTGATGTTATCTTTCTGGAAATTCAACTTCCTTTACAAATGGAAAATATCACTGAGTCATAAATCTTAAATGCACATTTTAACATTAGTTATTACGTCAAATACAATATAAAATAAATAAAAGCGAACTTGGTTTTGCATTTGTGGGCTTACGGCAAACCGTCAGAGCCATAACATAAGTTGGGTAGACCTAGTAGATGGTAGCCATAGAGTCATATCGCGTAAAATCAACGCGTGTCGAAATAGCCAACCAAACTTCACGTTACATCGTGCATTTAAGAAAAGTGTCGCATCCGTCAGCTTCTGTCTCAGAGTAACAACTATAAATGCTGGAAGAGTGAATCATTTATAAAAATGATTAGTGATATAGTGGTGAGGACAGTATTTGAAATCCCTACCCTGACACATTCCTTGCCTGCTCAATGAGTAAGTATATGGAGTAAATTATTCAAACCAATATATTAAATAATGCGTTTAGAAATACAAGGATTCAGAATACAAGTGAAATTTTTAATATATAGTGGGATAAACCAAGATTTGTTTAAGAAAAAATGATCAGAAACAAGATTTTGTGGGTAGCAATAATGATAGACACAATACTTACAAATTTCAGAAAATGTACCAGTAAAACTTCTTCTCCTAGCTGTCTGTACACTTTTGTTTTACTTTTATAAACATAGCCTTAAATGAATCAAACACAAAAAATAAACGGCATATTATAACAGTTTTCAATACCACTTTTCATATACATTAGGATACAGTGTGTCATGAATCATGATTAAAATTAAAATAAGAATAGCATAATAATTCATAATTAATAAACGAAAAGCATATAAAAAACACGTGATATCCCGATAAGGGACTTACCGAAATAAGAAGATTGTTATAACCTGAATTAGCTTACTCTTTATAACATTTTGTATAGTATCATAACTGTAGCTTACTCTTCATAACATTATGTATAGTATCATAACTATAGCTTACTCTTCATAACATTATGTATAGTGTCATAACAATAGCTTACTCTTCATAACATTATGTATAGTGTCATAACAATAGCTTACTCTTCATAACATTATGTATAGTGTCATAACAAGAGCTTCATTTCATAAATTAGGTATCTTAGTTGGACTAATGTAGTCATTTGCATAATATTAACAGAATTGATCAGTGTTAAAGAACCACATTATTTGGTTTATTTGTGTTTAAGATGTCAAATGTGGTTAATCTTAATATATATAATTTTGGATTTGGATTAGCAGTTTTTTGTGCTATGTCAAATGTATATTTAAAAAAAACTAATAAAAGTGTTAATTTACAAATATATGTAAAAAACAGAAAGTTAAATATAATTCTTGATTAACAAACTAATCTGACTTTGAGTCCGAAATGTGAAAAACAATCCGCTATTAACGTGATTTTATCACACATTTTAAGTCTGTTTGTTTGTAATGCCTCGCCAGCTTTCGACGCTTAAATCATAATCGGTAAACTGTAGTCTGTCATTAGGGACATGAAAATGTTATTGGCTATTTTGACAACAAGGTACACCGATAGATTATGAGCTTGTTGGATACTAATCTAGAAGGTCATTGTAGTATTCTCAAGTTCAACTGATTAACGTAAAGAGTATTAGATATATCTACTTTATAACGGGATAGTCCCCAGAATAAATCATGTAATTTAATCAACTGACTGAGTTTACGCAAAAATAAATACATAAATAAACAGACCAGGCACGATGTCTAAAACAAAGTGGAAGCAATCTTTATTTATAACCCAAACAAAATGAGCCTGGTGGTTAGGATGGTCGATTCGCAATCTACAGGTCGCGATCGAATATTATCATCAGATGTGCTTGCCATTTCTACCATGGGGTAATATAATGTGATGATCATCCCACTATTCGTTAATAAAGAGTAACCCAAGAGTTGGCAATGGACATTGTCAACTAGCTACATTCTTTCTCGTCTATCACTTCAAAATAGGAACAGCTGTCACAAATATCTTTCGAGTAGCTTTATGCGAAATTTAACAAATAGACAAAACCAAAACACAGTATGCATACTTGCAATGGACAGTAGACACGGGAATTCATTAAGTTGGTTTTATTCCCTCAGGTCACTTGGGATCCTGGCCCGGAACGGCCAGGTGGTTAAGGCACTTGAATCTGAGGGTCGCGGGTTCAAATCCCCGTCACATTAAACATGCTCGCCCTTTCAGCCGTGGGGGCGTTATAATTTATGATAAATCCCACTATTCGTTGGTAAAAGAGTAGTCCAACAATTGGCGGTGGGTGGTGATGACTAGCTGCTTTCCCTCTGGACTTACACAGCTAAATGAGGAACGGCTAGCGCAGATAGCTTTTGTGTAGCTTTACGCGAAATTCAAAACAAACCAAACTACTTTGGATCCTGTATAGCATTGTTTAAATAAAGTACTTTTACTTACCGGGAAACGTTAGATTTATCTATGGCAACTAACGCTTCAAGAGATAGATAATAATAATTCAATATAAGAGACGCCTGAACCTCAAAGTACCTCCTGACCTACCAAGAAAGGAGTATGCTGTCGACATTCATATATAATATGTAGCATTACAGCAATGATCTACCACAGGCAGAAATGATCAAAGGCAGTTTGTACAAAATTAACGTAACGGTTTTGTGGACCACGTGTCATGCGAAATTGCATCGATTTAGAATAAACAAAAAAAACTTCAACACTAAAATAAGAAGGCAGGAGATGCATGGTATGTTCACAAGCCAAATCATAACGCAATGATTCGATGCGTTGTAGAGACATCATGTTGTGGAAAACTATATCATAATTGACTTGTTTGGAAAAGCGTTGAACGAATACGCTATGGTCCAGTGGCTTGTTCCGAATTATGTTTATTTCTAAAGACTGTAACCTTACTCTAAACCACTTTCTTATAACCAATACATTCATTACTCATTCGACTGTATGCTATATCAAATTTCTTTGTATTTCAAAAGGACTAGCTTAACAGTGAGTCGTCATTGGTTTTTCCATACTAATAGTATTTCGCATTATGTGTTTTTTCTTGCAACAAAACTGGAGTCTGAAATATATGTAGTAACACAAATATGTTACAAATAAAAAAGCTGCACATGAAACTCTGAAAGCATTCTCGAACAACTACGGAACTTTTATAGTTGCTTCTATTTTATTTAAAAAAGGATGAGATAATAAGTATTTTTATTGTAAAATAATAAGACTGGCGTGAAATGAAGCACAAATTCAAATTATGATGATTTTCGAGCATGATTAAGGTAGAAGAAAAACAGTTATGAATTTAATAAATCAGCCAGTGAATATGAAGTTCGTGTATTTTACAATAAATAAGGTCCTATCCGGATGTCTACATGTGCCAGTTTTAACAGTTGTGAGTAACTTATAACCTTTATTCGGTACTTAAAGTCTCCGACAACCATGATTTACGAAATAAAAATTTCTGCTTCCTCTGAAGTTGGTTATAAGGTAGACTGAAACAGACAACATGATACCACTATCGCATACGTCACTAAGTACGTGACTTTCTTCCTGCCAAAATGATAGAGTGACATTATAATACGAACAGCTTTTGCTGTTTACAAAAATTTATTTGTCATAAAGGCATCAGTAGCAGCCATGTTGTAAGTGAAAAATGTCTTTTTTGGTGATAGTTACAAGTTGCAAATTTTCAATGTTTATAATCATCCATAAAAAGGCTCTCCCCTCCCGTTGGTACAGCGGTGAGTCTCTGGATTTATACTGTTAAAATCAGAGGTTCGATTACCCTCAGTAGTCTCACCAGATAGCCCGATGTGGCTTTGCTATATATAAGCAAAGTACACTCCCTAAAAAAGGAGGGTCGCAGTTTTAATATCTGAAAGTCTGAGTTACTTGAAACTCTAATTATCTTAAAAATAAAGAGCCCTCGGTGAGTGGCATAGCTCCGTAGTGGACAGAGCACAGGTAACATATTGTGTAGTTTTGTACTTAACTACAAATAACAATAAAGAATAGCCAAAAAGTTCAACAAAAAGCGAAGAACCTTATCGCAGTTTTATTTCATCTTCTAATGCTGGTAAAAATACACTTGTATTAAAGATTTTAGTTAAATGTTTGTGTGGGTGTATGTGTGTTTGGTAAGAACAAAAAATGTAATATTCAGTTATTGCGTTCAATATTAAGGAGTGGTACGTGACATGACCACATTTATTGTCATGTTAGGCAGTTTAAAACTACACACGAGATATCTTCATTTTAATAGAAATACGGAAAGCAAATCAGCAACTTATGTAGTTTAACCTCTTGTCGATAATCTAAGAAACGCTGTCTTTTGAAGTCTCCTGGCTTCGCTGTATCACGTGATTCAATAACTGATAGTGCAGGGTGGTACAAATGTAGTAGATACACACAGTTGTTGCCTTTCGAGATTTCACGCCTCAGGGAAAGGAGTAACACCTAGACTCTTCAAATATACGTTTTTTGTTTCTTTACCTTTCCATCGGGAAATTTATCTATGGACATGCATAACGTTAGATTTAATATTGTAAAACCCTATATATCATTCAAAATTATTTTATCAGCCACCACAATTAAGTCCTGCGATTTTTTTAATATTACGCCTTATATGTTCTCGTGAGCGTAATCGTAGATCCTCTGTTAGTCAGCGGTAAGTTTATAGGCTAAGAACGCAAAACAAGTCCCAAGTTCGATTTCCCGCAGCGGAAAGAGACAAACCAACTTTTTGTACAACTCTGAAAATTAAAACGTCAAAGTGATTGTTACCTATGCTATAGGAAAGTCAAAATTAAACACGTAAGAAATAGCGTTAACTCGAAAATCTTTCACGTCACAAATTATTTATTCACAAATAACATATGTATGAAAAACAGGTGTGGACAAAAAAAATTTAAGTCGCAACTCAATCCTTTTTTTTCCGCAATTTTTTCACACCTTTAATATTTTTGATTAGACATCATGACTTTTTGTCAATATACTCCAACAAAACGCATCAAGTAAGAAACTGACAGCTCACAGTAACCAAGATTAGTTTTACATCACAACCCTATTATTCGGAATAGACCAATACTTTACAGAACTAAACACAATTCTTAAAATATATGATGATTGTTTTCCTCTCTAAAACAATGTTAATAAATTTCTTAGTAACGCCATGAAATGCAGATTAACAGCTTTTCGTCATCACCTACATGTAATCGGTACAGCTACCAACATCATTATTTATGCTAAATGTTTAAGCTAATATCAAGTGACGTTAAACACTCTTAAACTAAAGGACTTTTATAAATGTTTCGTACATCTGTGCTTAAAAGTTACCAATGAATAACAGCCTTTCTCTCGTATGATTCTTTTGAGAACTTGGGCTTGAAAACTGCTAATCTGGTTTGCTAGGCCTAACCAATACATAGGTATCTACACTTGTTTTAATCTCGTAATTTGCTGCTCTAAGTAAGCTGTCTTTAAAAAACAACAAAAAGTAAAAACGGCCCACTTTTTATTGAAGATAAAGCAGTAGTAAAAATGTTAGAATGGTAGTTCACGTGACTTTTTTATACAGGCTTGCGAAAAATGTTTGGTCAAAATTGAGAGATTTTGTTGAATAACTTTGCACTGGTGGCTTATATTTACACCAAAACTAACTGGGTTAGTTAGAAATATTTGTCAATGCAAAAAATGAGAAAAAATCGATAAACGTTAAGTGTGTTTGTTGCTCTCTTTTTATCAAACAGAAAGAAGTTCAGTACTTTGCGAAGAAAGAAAAACGAAGAAATTAAATCCAAAATTTTATATCTATGAATTTCTTAATGTGTTACCTTAAAATTTCGTATGCGAAACATGAGTTCAGTAGAGCACATCCACTGGAAATATATGACAGGTTAGATTACTACAGTTTGAACTAGAGAAATTGGAATAATGCTAAACTATCACTCCCTTTAATAACACACAACTGTGTCCTGCAGATTGTTTTGGCTTGGAATACTTTATATTTTATCTACGTTAGATACTTCCACTTTCTTTTGAGAGCGGGAGGAGTGTGTGCTTTTCTTATAGACATCGTTTAGTGTGTAAATGACATCTTAAAATACAGAGGGTTAAGTAGGTCACGTTAAAACAATTTTTAAAATTAAATTAGCAAGTCACATGAAAACCACGACCAAGAGTCACAGTAGTGCGGCATGTATTAGAACTAAATTTTGCGATTGTTTGGCAGTTTTCAGGTAATGCAATTCCACTAAAAATTTGTTGTTTTGGGGAAAGTATGTTACAGCCCTTTCAGAAGCAAAATGTTTCTTCACTTAAATTATAAAACTATGTTCAAATTTGAAATTTTAAATTACAAAAAGAGGATACCCCTGTGCTGAAAAACAAAGGAATATGAATTAACTTGAGGACGCTGGGACTATCCAGAAAAAAGACCTTGTAACAGTTGAGATTCTACACACATAAAAGTAAGAGGCAAAATCTGTACACTCGGCCAAGAGAGTAGGATTTTTGTCAGAAAAAAGATACAAGTCATGCTTACATAAGTTGCTTCCATGGAATTTCTGTTGAAGAAAGGCTAACTATATAAACGACATTTAGTCGATGAAATGGAAGTGCGTTAAGATACTCAAATAAACTACATGTTCCTTAATAGCTGCAATGTCTCGCGGCGTTTTCCAACAGACAGAAGGTGAAAAAATTCCAAAAGTAGTATACGTATGTTGTAAAACGTTTTTTAGAGATTCATAATCACTAGGGGAAAAGTTAGGGATCAGAAAACTGGATACGAAGGTCAAGGTATATCTGCTTTGTATAAAATCAATGTTTCAGGCTATTTATGCCACATGGAATTTTGGTTTTGTATAACTACGAGTTCATCTTACAAGTCTTCTAATTATAATTTCCGTTCAGCCATTGCATACTTCAAGTAATAGGGGACTGAATGGATATTTATATTATTTCATATGAAGATATACCACTCACATAGCCATATGCAGTACAAATGAATGTTTGTGAGATGAGACTGTTGAAAATGGTGTAGAGAAATCTTTGTCCTCGTAAACTTGTTGGGCTGTGGAAAATGTGCAGGGAAGAGTGGTGTGCTTTGGACATAACAGTCTCATAACAAAGTCTTTTGCAATGAAAACTACGCCATATGGCTATTGTCAGGGAACTTTTACTTTAGTGACAATATCACATTATAATCTTCTTACTGACTAGTAAATTTATTTATATTAGAAAATAATACATGAATATTAGCACTGAAAAGGACTAGCTTTAAGCATTTTTATATTTCTTTATTAATATTTTCAATTTACTTTAGAGGAAGAAACAGTTAAAACGGACGAAAACGTTGTGTTATATGTTATGTTACAGATATTTCGAACAATATTGAAACTTTACATCTATCTTGCACAAACATGTTTGAAATCAACTATGCAAACATGAGAGGGTCTCGAACGTTTTGTTTAACATTTCAATATTCTTCTTTCGCTTTTTATAAATATAATTTGATAATGTTACTCAAACTAAAATGCTCAATAACCGATTATCTCACTTCAGTCTACACTCTAGTTGTATCCAAACTGTACAGCACCTTTTAGATGTTAAGTGCATACCTGACTATCAAATTGTACAATCTAAGAAAAACAAATGAATCATGCCCTAGTTCAACAACTTTAACACAATACTAGTTTATAGTTTAAGTAAGAATTACTTAGTTCAATTTGAAGTTAAAAATTAAAAAAAACGTTCCAATGTTAATTACTGAGAAGCTCCATGGAGTCTCGGCTATAAACAACACATTTATCAATTTACACATCCTATACACACCATAAATTTATATTTATTAATCACCTGTGGTCCTTTGAAAATATAATGATTCATACACTGTTTTTCACGTGATTTGGCTTCTCTAATAGAGTTTCTTTTTTAATACAACCATTTGTTGTTAGACTTTAATGATGTTTGTCGAAACAAAATTAATTACTTTGTCTAATACTTGAAATATAAAATCTTCATTGGATCGTAATGACTTTTGACGTTTTCTTCGAAGACAGCAAATGAACTAATGAAAATGTTTACCATGACTGAAAAGTTTACAGGGGGAAAGGAAGCTGATGTAGTAAATAATTACGATGACAAACGACACGAAATACGTATATGCAAACAGGGGGAAAACTCCCCTTTAGATTAAGAAAGACTTTCGAGGTTAATGTCAACCTGAAGAGCAAGTTGAAAATATTGTGTATTTTGAATCATGTTCTAACTATGACATCGTTCTTGTTATTTTGTTTTTGTATTTCGCGCAAAGCTACACGAGAGCTAACTGCGCTAACCGTTCCTAATTTAGCAATGTAAGACTAGAGGGAAAGCAAGTAGTCATAACCACCAACCGCCTACTCTTGCGATACTCTTTTACCAACAAATAGTGGGATTGACCATCACATTATAACGCCCCCACGACTGATATGGCGAGCATGTTTGATACTACGAGGATTCGAACTCGCAACTCCCAGACTACGAATCGAATGCCTTAACAACCTGGCCACGCCGGGCCCGTTCTTGTTGTATTGCAATGATTGTTTATGTCTGGAGGTTGAACGTTCGCCAAATGTATAAATTAATGTGTTTTTTTAACAACAAGAATATATTTTCTATATTGTTATCTTTAACACCTTTTTTAATGCATTTGTGGGTAACTAACATATCCACAACCAACCGTGGACAGCAAGTGTTTGTGGGTTTAGAAACCTAACTCGGTATTTGATTTGCCTTGTTGGTTGTCTTGTTTTTCGTCTGCACTTTTAGGATAGCGTCTAATAGACTGGATATTCTTAATGCTTTGGGAAGATATTACCGCGGACATTTTCTTTTAAAAAATATACTCTTCATACGGCCCGTGGGAGCTGGCGGTGGGAGATGATGATTAGCTGCCTTCCCTGTAGTCTTACACTGGAAAATGAGGGACGGCTAGCGTAGATAGCCCTTATTTAGCTTTGCGCAAAATTCAAAACAAACCAAACCCTTCATACTTTCTTCACAATATATATATTGTGTTCGTGTAACTAGCGCAATAGTGAA
Source organism: Carcinoscorpius rotundicauda (assembly GCA_011833715.1). Lineage (NCBI taxonomy): Eukaryota > Metazoa > Arthropoda > Merostomata > Xiphosura > Limulidae > Carcinoscorpius > Carcinoscorpius rotundicauda. The sequence continues at coordinate 48,399,710 of CM022399.1, read as the reverse complement.
GTTATTTTATTTGGATTTGTTTTGTTAAATTATATAATTCTGAATCTTGTTTTGAGTGAGTTTCAATATTTTATTTATATACATATATTGCTCGGAGTGTTAACTTTTCTGATAGGGTTTGTTTCTGGGACAAACTTTCTACATCTAATGTTAAATGAACAGAACAGGAAATCACTACTTACGACTCACTACCAATAGAAGAATGTCTGGACACGGACTTAGGCGACATCTCAAACTCGCTGTCCGATCTGTACAGGAATGACTCCCGCCGCTGGGGCATAGCGTGTAAAACCAGGCCAGAAGATGGACTGGAAGAGTCCAGAAGATTCCTGTTTTGTCCACTGCCATCGTCCACATCAAAGCTAAAACAAATATTTAAGGGAAAAAAAACGTTATTTCACTTTCAATCTCGGGTATGGACAAAAAATCAACGTGGTAAAGTAAATGTTTCATGTCTTTCTTGAATCATGTTCCAATTCAGAGGAACATTTCAGTTTGAATCATGTTCCAATTCAGAGGAACATTTCAGTTTGAATCATGTTCCAATTCAGAGGAACATTTCAGTTTGAATCATGTTCCAATTCAGAGGAACATTTCAGTTTGAGTTATCATTGTATTTCAAGTATATTTTACCTAATTTCATAAGAGTTTACGTTGTTTGTCATTATGTAATTCTATGAATATGTACACTTATAGCTAGTACCTTCGAATTATATGTCATTATGTAATTCTATGAATATGTACACTTATAGCTAGTACCTTCGAATTATATGTCATTATGTAATTCTATGAATATGTACACTTATAGCTAGTACCTTCGAATTATATGTCATTATGTAATTCTATGAATATGTACACTTATAGCTAGTACCTTCGAATTATATGTCATTATGTAATTCTATGAATATGTACACTTATAGCTAGTACCTTCGAATTATATGTCATTATGTAATTCTATGAATATGTACACTTATAGCTAGTACCTTCGAATTATATGTCATTATGTAATTCTATGAATATGTACACTTATAGCTAGTACCTTCGAATTATATGTCATTATGTAATTCTATGAATATGTACACTTATAGCTAGTACCTTCGAATTATATGTCATTATGTAATTCTATGAATATGTACACTTATAGCTAGTACCTTCGAATTATATGTCATTATGTAATTCTATGAATATGTACACTTATAGCTAGTACCTTCGAATTATATGTCATTATGTAATTCTATGAATATGTACACTTATAGCTGCGTTTTATTTTTTGACCACAAAGATTGTTAAAGTTTTACCAGAACATCAAATACCATTAAGAGACAACCATAATTGGGCGATTTTCCCATATTATATATATATATATATCTTACAACACACCGTGTTATTAACAGGAGTGATAATTCAGCGATTTCCTATCTCCTATATCTCGAAGTATGGTAATCCAAATTATCACATATTTTCAGTATATGTGTTCTACCAGACTCATACTTCACATACCACATTCATCCACCATCAGGTTCCAAGCTGAACAGAAAACACGGTCTGACCAACTAATGAATGAGAATTTGCTGCAAAATTATTATCACTGCTACAGATGAAGTCATCAGTTTGGACACAAATTTCGATTTCATTCCTTTAAGTCCCACACTTATTTTTTTTTCTTACCGCACTTTTTTCATATCTGAATGTTTTTTATTAGATATACACATATTTATATATCATTTTTGAAATGACTCACGAAGCCACTGTGTTTGGCACGAGAAACTACAGATGGGATAATTTTCCGTTACCTTCTTCAAAGGATGCAGTATACTCTTTGACATGTCCGGGTTAATAAACGACGAAATTAATGTAGTTAAGATACAATTATGGTGATCGGGTGTCAATCGCCATCGTTGTAGGAACACCAGAATTTCTAACAAGAAAATCCAGGATCGAATCCCGGCACTACCACCTTACCCAAGAGTGCTTCTTAGGACTTCTTAACCTGAAACTGTATATATTAATAAATAACAATAAAATTGTAACTAACTGGATAAATTTAAATGATCGGATAAGACAATAATGATGCAATAAATTTATCTTCTAAAACGAAACTGGACCAACATGATCAGGTGATTAGGGCGCTCGACTCGCAATCTGAAGGTCGTAGGTTCGATTTCCTATCACACAAAACATGTTCATCCTTTCAGCTGTGTAAAGCATAAGTTGATGGTCAATCCTACTATTCCTTGGTAAAAGAGTGTCCCAAGCGTTGGTGATGATGACTAGTTCTATTCCTTTTAGTCTTATGCTGCTAAATTTTAGACGGCTAGCGCACATAGCCCTCGTGTAGCTTTGCTCAAAATTCAATACAAACAAACTAAACGAATTACAAAAGAGAAAAAATGGTGTATTTTTTACTAACTAGGGCACTCCACATCCAAATAGCTCCAGCTTTGAGCACTGACAAAGAGTGTGGTATTAGTTTCATTGGGGGAGGGCATAACCAAATGGTTAGAGTACGTGAGCTGTTATTCCGAATGTTCATGGTTTGTATCCCACAGTTGCAAAATCGCTCTTTTTACTTAGGGATATGAATGCGCTGTGAAAATAATAACGGACAAATTTCACTATTTGGTCAGATAACAGTAGCCCAAGAGTTGGTGGTGGATGCTGTTTGCTGCTATGCAAATATAACACTCGTGTAGCTTTGCGTGAAAGTTCTAAATTACGCAAGCATTTAAGTTTCATTTTTCAAAACGAAAAGACAAAATAAAATTAAAATAGTGTCTGTAAAATCAACTTAGTAATGTGCTCTATTGAGTTAACTCGATAGTTTTGAATCGTAGAAACTATAACAGTCCATTATAACTTCTACTACAACAAATATAAATTATATCGAATGAAGAAAAAAAAACAGGTCAGTCTCAAAGATGTTAAAATACTTATCAGATTTTTCAAAGCATAATTTAATAATGTATAGCTTATAAAAATTAATTTACGTAGTCCTACACGTAGCTATTCTTAACGCAAGTAATAACTTACTTCTACATTCACTATAGCTCATCCACAAGGGATTAAGTTATTCAGCTCAACATTAATCTCTAAATACTAAATCGATAAAACTGAATTATATTTTTAATTCAATGAAAATATTAACTCTCCTTTAAAGCTCACATAAGTATATATTATTATTGTTCTTTATTATTTATTCTTTTCCTCAAGCGATAAGCCTGAGAACTTATAACACTGATATTTTGGTTTCAGTACCCGCACAGATACGGAATTTCAAAAGCTTCGCATTTAACAACAAATAAACAATCTGAATACAGACGAAGAAATTATATGTTAGCTAAATGTTCAGTCTTCCTCTGATTAAACTGCCGTAACAAATAATTAAAATCGTAATTACAGTCAAGATTAATTACTGTTTCCTTTGTTCTTATAATTAATATGTACTGAATGTTTATATTTTATTTAGTATTATGAAAATTCAAAGAGAACTTGCTATGTTATCTTAGCTTACTTTCTACTAAATCTCACGCAATAAAGCGTTATATACACAAGAGAATAGAGTATCTTCAAATGAAACTTTGTCTAAATTTAATACGTTTTTTCACAATATCCTGCTTCGACTGTTTTATGAATCGAATATAGTGTATTTATTTTTGGTCAATTCGACAAATTTTAACTAATAGATTACTGACACTAAACTATGTATGTAATGCTTTAGCAAGCATAATCTCTGCAACGCCCTTTTCCCTTAAAATCAGTCTCTACATATGCGTTACATTTAGTTACACTTCTTTTCGTTCAAGGTTTTGCTGACACAGCTTCGAGATGATGGTTTTATGTGTCTTGAACGAGATGTTGGTTAAATTCCAAGAAACCTGGATATGTTTGACACCAGAACCAAGGCCAACACTATATACAGAAGACCTTAGATGTAAAACCACATTTCCTCTGAGTCACGAGCTTCGTGACGCAACGAATATTGTCAGAAAAGTTGGTGAACTATTCGCTTGGAAAGATTTATTATACGCACGTAGCAAACAATACGTTAATGTACAAAAAAGCTGCCAATGTTAATGATTGAAATACGCAAGATGAGGAAATAAAAATTATTATGATCTAAGTGTAAAAATGGATTTGACTTTAAATATTAGCGTGTGTGTGTTTTGCTATAACAAAATAAAATTTGACCCAGTTTTTTCTTGTAATAATAAAAATATTGGGAACACATCGATCACAAACAAACAACACTTAAAAGTCTCACGTTCTCCATGTGTTTACGTTTTTAACTCGTTGAATCTTCCATAACACAAGCGGAATAGTGTGTTTTCAAAGGATATTTACAGAAGTATGACACCACTTTAGAGAATCAGTCCATTAATTTTCAAAAACGGTTACCAAAAACCAAAATCCTGATGCAATTTCAAAAATATGTTTACAGGAGCCTATAATATTAAGTACTGTAAGGAAATCAGAATGATAAATGGTGGAAAATTTAATCTGTACGCGATTAAGCACTGGAAGTAATGAACTGACATATTTAATTAAATTGACTCGGAAGAGGTTTTTCATTTAAGCTGCTTTTTCAGTTCCAGGTACATTACCAGCGTACAATTAAAAACAAACAAACAGAAACCTCAGGTTTTATGCCCTTGTAAAACGTCTGTTGGGGATTATACATTATGTTTCGTTTTGAATTTCGCGCAAAGCTACTTGAGGACTATTATATGTGTATTGCATGCTACTCCCACATGGCTAATGTGGCATCCTAAACTTAGTGTTAAGTCTTTTACAGAGAGCTTTCGTTCTAGCTTATAAGTATTGAACATAATGATTATGCGGCCCGCGCTTCTCATTCCCCAAGTAATCTGGCCCCTGCCCTAAACGACATCTTATACACATCAAGGGCTAACTGGTAGGATATAACTAACGCCATCACCTGTACGTAAGTTTGAATGACTGACCAGAACGGAAGGAATTAGTTTAGTTCAACCGCTGCCTGCAGTAACTATTATTAATTAATATCGAGACTAACTTTTACACTTATAACGTATCCACAACGTAAAGTGCGCCTGGATCTTTGTTGGTACTACCACGTCTTAAACCAAAGGCTCGTGTATCCGTAGTAAGAAGCACAAGGCTACGTTCGAGCCATGCAATATTAAGATTGGATAAAAATATATTTTTTTGACATTCCCAGAGAAAATTTTGCACAATATGAAATGGAATTAAATAGCTAATATCAATCCTTCAAAAACAATGCAAACAGGAGTGGCATGTATGGATGATGCCTCGTTAACACTGTTTTTGAAGGATTGATATTAGTTATCCATATATTTACTTCCTTCTTAAAAAGATTTTTCTTTATTTGTTTTACTAATACAGTTTTAATAGATTCAAGAAGGTTGTATTTATAGCAAAGTTATAAATGCAATGATGTTCCAACTGTCATATTTATTGTTTATCCATTATTAGATGGTAATTTCTATTTCAACATGTGCTTAAACTTTTCCAAGGAACACTACCTTTATTGCCCCCATCGTTTACACCAGAATTGACTTTTTAAATTACTAATACTTATAAAAGTGGAAACTCGTTTGAAACTATGAAACCTCAGTAAAATTAGTTCACAACATTGTTTTAGTTTTCAGTTATCAAGAAATTCTAACTTTTGCTTCGATATCTACAGTCATTCCCAGAACTTGTGACTCAGTCATCACAAATATTGTTACAAAAGGAAACACTGTAGAATACTGTAACGTTCTGACAACCGATTGACGAAATATTTAAAAGAGCATTCAATAAACAATACAAGCCGTACCTATGTAGTGCCTGCCTGCCTAATAAGACAGGTTTCTAAATGTTAATTTCTCAAATCATAACTTAAATAATCCTCTTTGTATAATCACCTGATATGAACTCTACTGGTTTTATTTGAAAAATACGCTGGACAGCGTGTAAGAAGCGCGTAAAATTACACTTAAGAGTGTTTAACATTCATGACTAAATTGTAATATAACTAATAATGAGGCATATCTAACTGAGGTTTTTTTTTGTTTGTTATTTTTTATAACGCGTCAAATGTAACAGGTTTTGCCTTGTGTTAAACTTGTTGCCATTTAAGTTAATCATTTTAACATGCTTTACAACGTCTTCATATTTTGGTATTCAATTATATTTTCATGTTATGCATTTCCAATTCAACTGAATTCATTTGAGATTGACAGATGCTTTCAAGACTTATTTACGCCTATTTAAATTATCTTATTTTCACTCTGAAAAATAAATATTTAACGGACTAAAACAAGAACTTAAGTAATGAAGACTAAACATTTACGGTATCTGAACATTAGATTCTGAAACAGGAACAGCAAGTCACTACCTTCAGAGAACTACTGCTTAGGTTCATTGAAACGCTATTAATTTCTACAAGACTTTTCTATATATAATCAATTTTAATCATTCTCGCTTATGTACTTTAATAATTTTTTTATTTAGGATTTCATAATTGATCGTAAGATGGCGCTATTAACAGTAGAAGAACGATACAATAATTACCAGGCAACAAGTGAATTACCTACATGTATATAACAGATTAATTTATCTTAAAATGTTAGCTTGATGGAAAACGTTTTACTGCTTCTTTTCATTTGTCCAATTATCTCCCGTTAGGTGGTAAATTGGTTCGAATATCAGTGGATATCATGCTTTTGTTATAACAGTACAATGAACGCAAATAACAATGATAGTTAATCCATTAAACTAACTGTCAGGTACTTCAAGTAACGCAAATAAGGATATATAACATAGAAAAAAAGAAAGAAAAAAGAAACCTCCGCTGTTCATTTTTGTTCCATCTTGATTTTTCGAAATAATACCATGAATAATGTTACATTATCAAATTAGTTTGTTTTTCTTATAACAAAGCCACAGTGGGCTCTCTTCTGCGGAGCCCACCACGGAGAATCGACCTTCCGATTTTAGCATTGTAAATCCGTAGACTTACCCCTGGACCAGCAGGGAACATTAAATCAGTACTTGAAAAAATAAACAAGACACTTGTGTAGTGGTTACATGTTGTCAGGATAGTCTTCATAACGATTTAAATTATATTCAATTTTAAAGAAAGTTTCGTTTTGCATGTGCTACTATAATACAAATGTTTTAACTGTAGAAAATATATGAATATTTTAATTTATTTAGTTTGGAACCTTAAATATTCTAATAAAGCCTGCACGCCCCACTATTGAAGAAACTGCTTTACGTTCCGTAAGTGATTGGTTTGAATTTCGTGCAAAACTACACGTAGGCTATCCACGCTAGCTGTCCCCGATTAAACAGTGAAAGACTAGAAGGAAGGCAGCCAATCATCACCATCCACCGCTTACTGTTTTCTAGAGGTATTCTTTTACCAGAGCATAGCGCAATTATAACACCCCCATGTCTGAAGGCGCGAGCATGTTCGGTAGGACATTACTAGTCAATCACCTTAACACTTAGTTAGGCCGTGCCTCCCTAAAAACACTGTCGGTTAAAAACAAAACAACAAAGTTCACTTATCACAATGAAGAGTATAGCAGCAAATATCAAATAGCAGATGACAAGATCAGATGACACCAACATATATTTTTCGCTTGTTTGTTTGTTTGTTTTGAATTTCGCGCAAAGCTTCTCGAGGGCTATCTGCGCTAGCTGTCCCTAATTTAGCAGTGCATGACTAGAGGGAAGGCAGCTAGTCTGCACCACCCACCGCCAACTCTTGGGCTACTCTATTACCAACAAATAGTGGGATTGATCGTAACATTATAACGCCCCCACGGCTACAAGGGCGAGCATGTTTGGTGCGACTGGGATTCGAACCCACGGCCCTCGGATTATGAATGGAACGCCTTAACACGCTTGGCCTTGCCAGGCCTATATTTGTCTGCAGATTAATGGCAAACGAAGTATACTATCCAATTTGAAAATTGAAATAAGTGAATTGAACAAAAAATCTGTAAAATTCGCATTATTTACGCTAGGATGAAATTATTGTTAAAATACAAAATTTTAAGAAAACTTACTATTAATTAAATATTTAATTAAGTGAACTTACAATGGCAAAGTTAACAAAATGATAAAAATAAACACATCGCCAAAGCTAGAAACAATTGTATCCGAATAAACGGGACAAAAAACCAAATACTTTATCGCGTGTAATTATTACTGTTACAATCTCAAGAGAGAGGAGATTTTATCAAGGTCTTGCGTAAACTACCTGAAAATTGAAAAAAAACTAAACCAGAAACAACTAGGAAATGTATACAGACTATTAGTAACTAGTAAACAAAAACTACCACCGATAATTATAAGATCTAACGTGAAAACGTACACATACACTGATAAACAAAAGGTAGATTAGATCGCTTTGTGCACATATAATGAAAAATATCGGAAAATCAAGAAATATATGAGAATTTTACTGATGCTAATGAAATTATATTGTGGAAAAATAGAGTATTTAAAAAAGAAAACACGTACAGGCTTATGGGTCAAAGAAAATTTTTAATTGAAAATTATAAAGAGGGGAGAACAAGACGTAACAACACCAGAAATGATATTCATGGAGTACCAAAGAATTATTTAAGAAAACTAATTTAGATTAATATACATTTGTTCAAGGAGTTTACCATTCAACGGTATCTAATGTCAAAAAGTGGGTTTTCCAAAGAAATTTGGAGTTTTTTAAATTCGTTTACAGGTTTATTACGTTTGAATATTCGAAGTAATGAAATAAAGTAACAGTGGTGGTAGGTTATAGAGAACCTTCATGCTCTGGTATTTAATACAGAAAATGGCCTAACATGTTGGTTATGAAACTGATTTATATATTATTTATTTCAAGAAATAATAAACATATACCAAAGTTATTCAGCATTGTATGTTTTCTGATAAATTATATCCATACTGGTTACTATGAATGTTATAAACCCCATGAACTGATAACATTCATGATTTAAAAAGTTATAATTTTACAATATCTCATGTTATTAGCTAAATTTTTAAATGAAATTAATGAACCTAATAAAGCATCAAAAAAGTTAAAACTACATTAATTCAGCCTACGTACAAGTCAGGTAAAAAGTACGACTTTGCTAATTACAGACCAATTGCGATCTTACCATGTTATAAAGTAAATAACAGAAGAAAAAAAAGCATGGTTAATATTTTAATTACATTTCAGAAAAAAAATTACAATATCAATATTTAGTTAAATGACAGTACAAAACATAAAATGTGAAATCGCAAGTTTGTATGTATCTCTGTAAATATCTAACAAATCATCGTGCCAAATTTGGTAAAGATCTATCAACAGGGGATGAAATAGTGGTAAAAGTAAACAAAAAACGCAAAATCAAAAGTTTAGATGTATATCCTCATGGACCATAGGAGCTTTCATATCAATTTGAGTGAAGAACCATCCACATCCTGCGAAGTAGTTACATGGATATACGACAAACAACAGGCAACTGTTATATTTATATAGACATATGATATGACTACAGTGAAACTAGATAATAGATCATCCTTACATGTTGACAGTAGTGTCATTTATAGTATTAATTATGGGGTTCTTCATACATTAAGTAAAATGAAATATAATTTTAATGCAATTAAGATATGACTCTATGATAACGAAATATATTTAAATAATATTAATAAAAACTAAAATTTGTTATACCTTCATAAACCTAATAACTGATGCATATAGAGATTCCAAGTATATATTTTCACGGTATATACTGATTAAAATCAAACAGTACACAATCTGTCATTACTGATTATTTCTGAATGTTGAAAATATAATGTGTTTACAAATATAATTTATCTTTAATTAACTTTAGAAAGAGAAACCGAATAATGAACTTGTGTAACAAATTAAAAAATGGCGCAGTTATCATTTACATATTAAATATAATATTATCTGGGAAAATATGTGAAATGGTTTATTCGTCGATCTGTGAATCCATAATTCAAGACCGATATCACATATTCCAGGATTTAGTTGAAGTTATTAAATTCGAAATTCAATTGCAACTTCTTATATAATTCATAAGTTTCAATTGCCAAATAAAGTTGAGGGTTTTCATATTTTTCCAGTTACACAAGTTGTATTCATTTGATATAATAATTAAACATTATTACGAAAACAGAGGTAGATTTAAAATCCTATACTTTAATAATAATTTCGGTAAAAAATAAATTTGATTTTGAAATTCGCGGAAAGCTGCACGAAGGCTATCTGCACTAGCCGTCCCTAATTTAGCAATTTAAGTTAACCTGAAGATGATCTAAGACGGTCAAAAATTTGTTCTTTGTTTTATTTTGGTAAAACTTTTAATACATATACCAGCCGTTCTGCGATATATTTTCACTTCAAGGGGGTTTCTCTTCATCACGAACTTGAAAAATTGTTTTCAAGCATACGTATAGTTATTGTAACAGTTTATGATGGGGTGTTACGTTTATTTTGGTTCAATATTTCTTGTATTTAACAGTGTAATATTAATCTACTTCGAGATCTTCATGCATGTTCGGTAAGTAACTGGGTATCCCCTAAAAACAGAAAATTCGTTTGTTAAATGTACTCTCTATTGATTTCTCTCTTGAGATTAACGCAGGCAATAAAGGTTAAATTGTATCTATGATAGGTATTGATTACATGGTATTTATTTGTTTGTCTTCTCTGTTCTGCTGGTTCAAATGCTTTAACAATCTTTGGTATCTGTAAACTTAACGAAACATATAGACAACTATCAATATTAAAAATTTGATATAACTGATTACCTTCAAATAATATACAACGATGTTTTAAAATAATGTATTAAAAACTGGTCTGTAACAATAAATACCAAACTAAAAGAAAAAAAAACATGTTCTAAACTGAATTTGATATATGTATGGACGCAGTTCCTCGTCGCCTCGCGAGAGAATGGTTAAATAATTGATATACATTCGTTTTAAATCTCTAAAAACAAATGACTAATGATCATAATACGCTGAGTTTCGACATCTCATTACGGGTTAAGTAACAGGAGAACTAATTAAATTATTATTAATATTTTTCTAATTCCTTGAAACTGGTGAAGCGAATTTCATCGAGTGCTCAGCATCTGGTAGTTCTAGACTTTTTCTTTCTAGGAGGCGCTGCGAACTAATTCGCGACCAAGACAGGAGACGAAAGGTGAGCGTCCCCATGAGCGAGTGCCTACTATAAGTATCGGTGCTAAGTGATGTAACTGAATAAGTAAACCACTAAAGATCAGTATTAAAAGTCTGGTAAACGTCATTCTAAACATTAAAAATTATTTATCAAACGAAGGCTAGTGAAGAGTTGGAAGAAAACCAACAGGTCTGGCGTTTGTGATAAAAAATCACGTCAACTTCAATGTCTTTCTTTTTACTCGTTTTCCTCTCAACTATGTACAAATTAAGAGGAATGTGAAAGAAAAACATCTGCAGTTTATTTGTTTTTACCACAAAAGTTAGTTATATTATTGTTGTAGCTTACAACATTTCCCAGAAAAAAATCCCATAAAACACAAACAAGCGTTGTAAACTCACTATAACCTTTTGGCTCTTGATTTACTATAATCAACAAGGCCATACCATTAATATAATACTTACAATTTCCGCTTCAAGAAACACTTGAGACGAATAATTAAATATTTATAAACCCTCCCAAAGCAAGCCTACATTTTGTAATTCACCCAGGAAAGATAGAAGACGTCAAGTTGTGCCTAAAGCATACAAATATTTATGTCTTAATATTTGTCTGCGATTTGTACTGTTAATACTACTATCAGTAGTAAGAGCAAAAAGAAAATAGCAGTTCACATGTAGCATAGTGTTTTAAACGAGGAGAAAAGCCATGTTTATTATTTTAAAACTGCTAGCAAAGCTGAAAATCGCACATCTGGATAAACAGTTAGTAAGGCAAATAAGGTACTTACTTGACTCCCATCGACACCAAATGCGTATTTTTCGCATGGTGTCAACTAATGTATCAAGCAACATGAAACTGAGTCATGTTAATGACGACAAATACGCAAAATGAATTGCGTGTTTAACTTCGTTCGTTTTCAAGACGAGCTCAATATTCAGATACAATGTTTATCTCTGTTACATTCTTCCTACTTCTCTAACTGATATTTTTTACACATATATTCATGCTGTTGTAACGTCATTCTTTCATCGGTAGATTCTTTTATAATAATTTTAAGACATACGATAAAAGTAATTTAACCTTCAATCCACATGATGAAAATAAATTGCTTTATATCCTCTTGTAATATTTCTACAAGCTTGAACACTTGTAAACTTATGTCATTTGTATATTGTTGTTGGCCTACTTTATAAATGATGTTAACTAACGTAAAGCAACCCGGTTATCTCGTCCAACATAACTGCAATGGAAAACAAACTGGAGCCCGTGAATGGAACAGCGGTATGATCTTTGGATTTACACCACTAGAAACCAGGTTCCGTTATCCGTTGTGAGGAGAACACATATAGCCAATTGTATAGCTTTATGCTTAATTATAAACAAACAAACAAACTGAACGATTCATTTTCTGCATTGAAATGAAACCAAAAGCTACACATTTCACAACTATCTCGTATTTATAAAATAACCTGAAATGTGCTAGAAGACTTTACCTTTACGTCATGCAGTTAGTTTTCGAGATGTTCTAGGCCTATTTTATTAATTAAACAATTCGCTCTTAATATCTTCTTTAAGATTCACAACTTTCTCCAGTTAACATTTAAATTACAGTATTAAAAATACAGCTTACAACAATAAAATACTATATTCCCGAAACATGTAATATATGAATAATTTTAATCGTTTTACCTGTCATTAATTACGCAAGGGTAAGAAATGCCAAACTGAAGTAGGTAGATGAGGCATCCTTTCGTGCATTGTCGGATAAAACTGGATACAAATAAATAGAAAGCGAAAGTTCTTCGCAAAGAAAAGTTCATTACAGTACAGAAATGGTGGGCATAAAAAGAAATTAACATCCATAAAACACTGAAAATAGAACGATTTGTAATTTAGAGCACACTGATTGCAGTTACTGACTCGTACAGAAAAGCTACATTTTGAACAGTCATGATGTAAAATAATCGAAACAATGTAATCATACGAAACAATTGACGATACGTGAATTGCTAGACGATTTCCAACGATATAGCGTGGATTTTACGAAACAACATTTCAAAATATCTTGTGAAGCCTCTTCATCAATAACTTTTAACTTTTAATTTTAACGATTCGCTATTTCGAAAACTCTAGCTTAAAGTTTTCTCAATAATACTGAACATAGTAAGAAAATAAACATTTAAAAGGTACATTGAACAATTATCTTTAAAATTATGGACTGCTAAGATCAAATACCTATTTGCAAAGCAAATATAGGAAATATCCATAGATTACAGATAACTTCAGTTTAGAAATTGCTAATTTTATTTATTCAAACATGAATTTCCATCCATAACCAATCATAGTAAAAAAGAGTAACAAAACTGTGCACATTATTCGCACTTGTAGATATACAGTCATGTGAAAAAGTTAGGACACCCAATGAAAGCTTCTGTATTTGTGTAACATTTTTGGATATATAGATATTTAATCTCAATTTCAACACTACTAAAAGATTATAGGAATGTAACTAAACAATTAAAACTGTAGATAAGACCTTTCAAGATCTTCTGTGAATGTAATTCTATAAAAATGCATATTCTAACTGAGGAAAAGTTAGGACACCCTACCCCTAATAGCTAGTGTTACTGAAATAGCTGCAGTGAGACGCTTCTTGTAGCCATCTACCAGTTTCTGACATCGGTCTGAAGAAAGTTTGCCCCACTCCTCAACGCAGAATTCTTTCAGCTGTGAAATGTTTGAAGGGTTTCTTGCATGTACAGCCCATTTCAAGTCACCCTACAGCATCTCAATGGGATTAAGATCTGGGCTTTGACTCAGCCATTTCAGGACTCTCCATTTCTTAGTTTTCAGCCAGTCCCTGGTGGATTTACTGGTATATTTTGGGTCCTTGTCGTATTTCAGGGTCCAGTTCTGCTTCAGCTTTAATTTTCGTATAGATGGTCTCACATGATCCTCAAGCACCCTCTGATACACAGTAGAATTGATGGTGTATTCCAAATCTTACACTTAACTTTTAAAGTTTAACGTTTGTTGAAAATTTTTGATGTTATTCTAAGAGCCAATACAAGATAAGAAATATTTAGAAATTGTTTAATTTTCAAATTATAACAGCCTATCTTTATGTGTTTATATAAATAAAGGTATAAAGTACGCACAGACTGCCTACAATGCTCGCGAAAATAAATTAGGCATTAATGAATCAGTGTGTTTTCACTGTGTTGCAAAACTTATCGTCTTCAAAAATTTGCTACAAGGTGAGGCATATATTGCAACAGCCAAGGTAATTTGGAACATCGGTTCAACTTGTTCAACTTTAAAAACAATATTGAAACTGTTCCATGCCACGTGCTATGCTCTAGACCAATTACGACAAAGGGGATACAATAATTATTTTATAGCACAACATGACGTCGCTAGTTTAGTTATACTTTGTTAATTACTTTGACACAACTAAAGTTGTTGTAATCTTCTACTGTAGTTGATAATGAGACTAAAATACCAAATTTTAACTTTAATTTTCCTTCCAGCGTCTTATTTTTTGTTTTTCTTATCACTTTTCATGTTATTTAAATATTTGGTTAATGGATAAACTTCTTTATTGGAAGAAAAACAAATATTCGCAAAGAAGAGTTCTTTAAAATTCGTAAAACGAATGTGGTGAAGAAGCTTTCTAACAGATATCACAAACTACCATGGAAGAAGTCATCTGCAGTTTTCTTCTCACAATTACTAAAAACGAAATTTAGTTACAAGTTAACGCAACGAATACTAAATATGCCTATACAAATATCGGATGAGGAACCAAGCAAAAAAATGCTAACACATGGTGGCGCCAGTATCAATAAAGTGTCAGCACTGGGCAAGCATGCTTCGTAATTTCGCACTTCGTCTGTCATATGCCTGTTTTAGCGGCATATGAATTTTCCTGATATTTATTTTACCAATTAGCATGATTAAGACAAATTTAAATACGGGGGCTGAATAAAACTGCTGACAGAAAAACCAAATTGATCAACAGGTAAAGAAAATAATTTAAGTGATAATACAGCGTCAGACTATCGTTTTGTTACATTAGAACAAGCATTGTTTCAATATGTTGGTCAGAACTTTGTTCCACATTGTTGAATAAAACAACATAATTGAAGCTAATGAATGCTAGTGATTAGTATTTGTTCACATTTAAACGTATATTTGGCTCTGATACAAACATTGTAACAGGTTAGTATGGTTTTATTGGATGTGTCAACTGCTGGCAAGTTAAAAACTATTTTATCCTTTTTCAGCGCTCATTCGGTTCTTCTTATGGCTTGTCATGTGATTGTCTTGGACCAGTTGAACACATTTGGAATAGCACCTGATTTTATTTGTCTTATTTGGGGTGGAGGTTACAATAACTATATATATATAAATAATTTAATAGTATTTTTCTGACAATCATTTCCAAGCCTATAATAGATATTAACATACAGGGTAAGTATTATTGAAATATTACTCTCTATCAAGTATCTTACACACATAAGCTTAATCATAGGCCTATAAAAAATATTTCAGGCTAAGTTTAGCTAAACGGGATGTGATGGGAATGTATTTTGAAAACAAAATTTTGAAACCTGACTCTTCATTAAAAGGTTACAATTTGGAAATAATTGTAGAGACATTTGTAAATGAAAATCACAATTATTGAAATAATTTACTGAACTTAGGCCTACCATAGCTAGTTTCAGATACATAGATATCAGATATAAAGTGGTCAAAACAAACAACAACTTTCTTTGGCTTTTTCTGGTTTTGCCTGAGCGATGAAGCCACTTTCTAAACGATTCCAGATTTGAGGGCCACAAATAACCACCTTTCTTATGCACATAACAAGGCATTTTATGAAGCAAACAGAAAGCATGATAACTAGGCGAGACAAAGAACATGATACATATAAACGTCCGGACAGCTGACAACAGACAAGGACAACATCGCTACTGGAATACATAGTGCGGTTTCTCATTCAGACAATGAAGCTTTATTGTGTAAATGATATTGAAATTACAAAAAATCCTCTCTTGTGCCATAAGTTGTTAGAATGTTTAAATGTAATGGCCTTTATCCTATTTTATTTAATACTGCAGTTCTGAAAAAAAAAAGTTTTACATTTCTCTAACTGTAAGAATGTAACGACGAGAAAAGGATATATATAGATTTCTTGCAAATAAATCTTCCAAGCCACGCCAACATTCCCAAATCATTTGTCATAGGTGACTTGTGTTACAAATGATTTTACTATTCTACGAAATTAAAAATAGAGCCAATCTGTTTCGTTTTCTTTTATCCAAAGCTACACAACAGGCAATTTGTCCTTTGTCCGCCATGGTGAATCACACCCCGGATTTTATTATTGTAAGTTCATCAACTTACTACTAATCCAGTATGGGGCTTATAAATAGAGGTTTAAAATATATAATCGTGCAATCACTATGAAGTTTTGAAAAATTTGAATTACAAAGCAAAAATTCGTAAATTAAAAATTAACCTCTCCTTAAGCTTCACTGTAAAAATGAGCAGACAAACACTGTAAAATCGCTGCAACAACATTAGTTTTACCTCTAAAACAAGCAAGCTTCATTTGAGAAGTATATAGTTATAGTTAATTATGGAAATGTTTCGTAAACTGAGAAAATGCAGTTCAAAATAGTAAAAAAGTACAAAGAAAGCTCTCCTTCCACTAAAAAAAACAAAAACAGTAAACTTTACTGGTTAGTAACGAGAAAGGAAAGCTCTTCAGTGTTGCTGTTACTAGTGGTCATAAATCGTTTCTGCCGAGGCAGTTTTGAATAATATGACATGTTTATGGCCAAACAAACTTGTATGATCGAAGACACTTCACTGAGAAATGAGTTCTCTTGCTAATTAGGCTTAAGCATATTTCAGTAAAATTTAATGCTGACCTGTAATACGTATTTCGAATTTTGTTTTGTGTTCATTTTTATTTATTTTACACATTTTCATCACTCATATTAACTATGTATCGTTTGGCATTCTCTTAATAATCTCTGATAATCTATTGGCTGTCGCAAAGAAGTTCCTGAACACGAAATAATTTATAAATTAATTGTGTGGTCATTCATTATGGATTATAGTGACAATAGAAAAGGTCATATAACAAGCTCTATAAAATAAATACATAAAATATTCAACATTCTGCCACGTAATACACAGCTGTGTTAAAAATGGTTGTTCTTATAAGAATGTTACTGTCATTGTAAAAGCTGACAGATTTGTAATATTGTAGCATTGTCTGTTATATGTTGATGTCACTAACATTGCAGAGTGTGGATGGATCTTCACCAATATTGACATGAAGGTTAATTGGATTTATGGAAAGACATAAATTGTTAGTTTCGTTACTCTTTTTTTTTGCTTTTACGGCGTTTTTACGTTTTTTTATAATTACATACAAGGGAAGCAATTCTTAATCTCTTAAGATAACAATTCCTTACTCGTGAAATTACATAATTACGAGTACCTCAGCTAATAAAACTGTAAATTAAGAAAACGTTTTGATATTTATAATTATACATGGACCATTCTCTACATTAAAATACTTTACAAACGTTTGACTCTTTTACTGGAAACTTCATCAAGAAATACAGGGTGCTCGGAAAGTCACTGTACAATTTTGTAGTCATATTTTATTCAGTCTATTTCAAGCCAGCAACTGATAGCGATGTTTATGCTAATAAAGAAACGACGTTGTAATAATTTGTCCTCTGAAAGATAGTTTTAACACACATAAAAGTAGGCCACATTTTCGCAAGGTTATGTACCTTACAAAAAAATCTCATATTCACAGTATTACTAAGCAAAAAATTATATTAAATAAGTAGAGTAACCAATACGTTAGGCTTGCATGTAAGTTTTCGACTAACTAGGATTAGACGGTTTATAAGTTTCTTACAAAACTCACAGAGTAAAGAGATGATTTATTGTATAACTTAAGTTGTTTGTTTGGAATTTTGCGCAAAGCTACACGAAGGCTATCTGCGCTAGTTGTCCCTAACTGAGCAATGTAAGACTACAGGGAAAGCGACCAGTCATCACCACCTACCGCCAACTCTTGGGCTACTCTTTTACCAACGAATAGTTGGATTGACCGTGACATTATAATGCCCCCACGGCTGAAAGGGCGAACATGTTTTGTGTGACGGGAATTCGAACCCGCGACCCTCATATTACGAGTCGAATGCCTTAACCACTTGGCCATACTAGGCCACTTTCCACGCTACCCAGTTCAATCAAAAAACATTCATTATCCTACTTAATGATATTCTTTAACAAAATACTGATTGGTTAGCTACTTCACAAAATCCATCCTCAAAAACTATTCTGGCAAAGCTTTCTCGAACAGCTTGTTGTAATGCTGAAAGATAGGTATATCACGAAACCGTTATCAATAATTATCATGGCGAAACATCCTTAGACAGTTTGCTGTAATACTGAAAAAAGTTGAGAAACCTAGGTCAAAGAGCTGTCAGCAACATGTCTGCTATCAACATTAACAGTTAATGAAGGCCATATCAAACGTCCATTACAACCTGAAACACGTATTACCGGTTTAAGCATCATGCTTGTCACGTAAGACGCACGATGACCGACTTCTTAACCAAGTTATTTACGAATCTTCATCAGCAACTTGTGGTATCACGTTTCTATTTATTTACCTATATCGATATAAATTATAAACTAACCGCAATTAATTAAAATATATTACTTACTTTTTCATTATATACTTTTAATGGTATAAAATATAAACCAAACACAATTAATCGAATTATATATGTAAAAACAGTTTGTTTGGGTTGAGAAAATATTTTACGTAGAGGAGCGAACAACGTTTCGACCAGGTTCACAATGACTGAAGAAGGTCGAAACGTTGTTCGCTCCTCTTCGTAAAATATTTTCTCAAGCCAAACGAGCCGTTTTTACAGATATATATTTCTCTACAAGTAGGTTTTCTCGACATCATTGATAATTAATCGAATTGTATTAATTACATTTTTTCTCGATAAGGGTGTAATGACATTAAACTATAAACCAATCACGCAGCACAAATATAAAATCAATCATATATTTAGTGGTATAACCAAAGTTACAGTTCAAGATGAATCAATAAATATTTATAATGCATCTATAAGGGTTCGTATAAACTAGGCAACACATTAGAAAATGTAGAAATCATAAAACAAGAATATCATGATATAATTCACACGGTACAGGAAAGCAGCAACATTTACATTACTTGAACAGTTTATTTCTGAAAAGCAGTTTGCACCACCTGGATAACAACAATATGATAAAACCCATATAGTGACAAAAGTTCTTAAGTTAAACTAACATAGTTAAAAGATGGCATTTTGAGGAAAGATATATTTGGCAGATATGTGGTATTTATAAACGAAATAGAACTATATAAAAGAGGGCTGCCGCATGCTCGTATATTGTTTACATTGAAAGCAGAGAACAAGATTGAAAGTGTAGTAATGTCTAATCGATTTGTTTGTACTGTTACCCAATCCTCAAACATATCCACGGTTGTTTGAGATGAGTTACAAAGATGTATGATACAGGGTCCGTGAGGTGGACCTAATATAAATGCATCACGTATGGAAAATGATCACTGTTCGAAAAAACACTCGAAAGAGTTTTGAAATAAGACACATATGTAGATGGATACCCATTGTAAAAGCTCAAGTAGGAGGACAGAATAGATAACCAAGATGTTATTCCATATAAGAAATACTGAGTTTAAGGTTTCAATTAGTGCATCAATGTAGAAATGTGTACGTCACTGAAATACATAAAGTACGTATATAAAGGGCACAATTGTGCAAACATGGTAAGAAGAGAAAATCAACAACATCAGTAAATCATTATTCATGATAAATTATATAGATGCAAGGTATGTAAGTGCATCAGGAGTCACGTGGAGATAGCTAGAAAATAAAACGTATGATTGATCGCATACCATTCTAAAACTGTGCATTTACAAAGAGAACAGGCGGTTTACTTTGGAGAAGGTAAGAGAGAAGAAGCATTAAGAAGAGAAGATTACAGGAATATCTGTTTGACTCTGTGGTTTGAACTTAACAAAACAGATGAACGAGCAAAACAATATCTGTATACAGAAATACCATATCACTGTGTATTTTCTGGAAAAAGTACATGGAATAAAAGACAAACGGAGGAGAAAAGGTAATGTTGCGAGTGTATACAGTTAGCCCTTATAATCAGGAAAGGTTTTATCTAAGATTGTCATTGTTACAAACAGAAGCATTTTACCCAATAATAGCCATTGTTGATAACGAAGATGCTTATAAAAGATTTATCTTCCTGGTCGGACCTGCTGAATCTGGATAAAACGTATTTGTACAACACTCAAATGAGTTTCTTGAGAAAATGAGGACGACTTGTTTTACCATTTGCTACAACTGGAATAGTTGCTGAGTTGCTAAGACGAGGAAGAACCGCACATAGTGGTTTTAAATAAAACCATTTCAGAAACATCTACGTTAACGATGATAATTAATTCACAAGAAGCACAAAGAATTAAAGAAGCAACTCTAATAACTGTAAAGGAAGTCTCAGTATTATCGAGCACTGGTTTGAGATTTATTAATTTACTTTTGAAAGAAATAATGAATAATTTGATGCTGAATGAAGATTTTAGAGACAACTAATGCAACAGTCAGGGTTCAACTGGAGATATCATTGAAGTACTCATTAAAATTTCATCATTGTGAGGATTCACAGAGGTTATTAGCTTAAATACAAACATAAGGTCTGCTGGACAAGAAAAATTTAATGAGTGGATGCTTAATATTAGTAATGAAACAATACCAAATGATGTGGATTTGCCAGAAGAAATAAGTGAAATACCAACAATTTGATTAGAATTGTTGATGTGAACAGTGATGGAGCTGTAATAACAATGTCAAGAAAGGTCATCCTCACTCCAAAGAACTGAGTAAGAAAGTGTTAGATTTGGTTAATGGCAAAGTAAAAGAATATTGAAGTGTAGATACAATAGTTACTGACGTAGTAGGAACGAGAATTAATTTATCAGCTGAGTGTTTGAATTCACAAACACAATTAGGAGCGTCACCTCACAGATTATTGTTGAAAATTGGAGGAATTTGAATACAAAGAAATAGCTGTTAAGTTGAACTAGATTGTTTATAAAAAGTTACATCGGTACTTTCCAGGTTGTAAAATATTAAATGAAAGTCATAGAGCAAAGAGTTTTCATACTGAGAATGCATTCAGCACCCAGTGAAACAACTTTTCCATTTGTATTTAATAAAAGACAATTTCCAGTGATAATGGCATTTGTGATAACTATTCATAAGCCTCAGGGACAAACCTTCGACCAAGTTGGAGTATTTCTGACGGAAACAATGTTTGGACACGGACAATTGTGTGCGGCTTTGATGATAACAAGAGATGGAAACAGTTTTAAAATATTTGTGGTTGAAAGAGAAAATCGAAGAATAATAGTGTTAAAGCTTTATTTAAAATGTGATAATTAAGGAATTACCGAGAGACTGATGAAATAAGCGAAGAGTAGGTGTATTTAATGGGTTCAGACAAACGTGTTTCAGTTAAATTATGTATTGTCGTTAATTATTCAACAGAATTTCCCGTCATTTTTAACGAGAGTTTATACGCTATTTGTATTATATCTCTCGGGATATACTTATAATAATAAACTATAAACCAGTCACAACTAACCGAATTGTATCACTTACATGTTTTCATAATAAACTTACTGATTTTTTATAGAGCTTTTGTCCATCCAGTTTTTATTTTGACACAACGTGGAAAGAAAAACAATCTTATTTCTACTTGAAATCATAAAACAAGAATATCATGATACAATTCATACAGTATGGGACAAAATTACACATACATCACTTGAACAGTTTATTTCTGAAAAGCAGTTTGTAAAGCGACTAGTGGTCTTTGATGAAATTTGATTATCCGATAAACATAAAGTTTCTCCAATGAGTTTTTCTCTTCTTTCTGCGCTGCATAGTCTCCCTTTGTGTTGCATGAGTATATTGTTTTGTATTACATAACTTTTCTTTTAGTGAGAGTTAATATATATGAAGGATTGTGTGTGTGTGTATATATATATACTCGTATATATAAACATATTTAAAACAAACATTTTTATTGAAGATTTGTATTGGGAAAAAAGATAAATTTGATATCCTCTTTCTTTCTACAAGTTCTTGAACCGTATGAAGGTTCTTAGTATATTTTCTGATTTGTTCGGGAAGAAATATATAGTCTCTTACATATTTTGTAATAGTTCTTACTATCTTTTGAGATGGTTCCTGCACTAGACTTTGTGGTAACTCCTACTAGATTTTATGTTGGTTCCCACAAGATTGTTGTGAGCGGATCCTAGATGTTGCTGAAAGTACCAGCAGAAAGTACGTGTGAAAATACGTCAACATAAGAAATTGTAAGAAGGATCAGGATTCCTCGCTAAAGGTTTAACTTAACATGCCACCTAAGTAAGATTTCCCGCTTAAAGCTAGCTTATCACAGGTAACTACAGATGTTAATATTTTCTGCCATCATTAACTAGTCAAGATACTGATGGTTGAAGTGTGACCTAATTAGTAATAAAGGCTGGTTGTGAGAGATTTGATTTAAAATTGTAAAGTAGTACATGTCAGTCTGATGTCGGTGCTTTATCAAAACATAAGCCACCAATCTACTGCACAACAGCGTAAGTACGTTTAATTAGCTATATTCATTATCAAATTTATTTTTGGTTTCGCTCTTAGTAGATAATTTGTTTTAATCAGAGGTTAATATTAACTAGGCATGAGGTATATTTATTTATCTGATTAGAAATTAGGATTCAAGTTACAAGTTTTATGTTGTTGATTTAAAAAAGTGTAGTATTTTTTAAACTAAGTATCTTAAAGGTATATATTATTGCTATGTTTTATTATAAATTATGTCCTTTGATTTTATTTGAATTTCAAGAATCGCGACTTTTTCAGCATTCCCAACCTTACTTTTACTCGTGTTATTTTTGCAAAATTCATGGTAATATGTTCATTATGCTTGTTAAAAGTCAGCCTGAATGTGTTTTTCTTTTTTAAATCAACATGCATCAGAAGACACGTATTTCATCATGCATAGACACGGATAACTAACTTGTTAAGCTTACAAAAAAGTTTTTTCTCTCATACATCCTCTTGTAGAGGTAGACAGCGGTACGTCTACGGACTTACGGCGCATAAAGTCTGGGGTTTCATTCTCCGCAGTGTACATAGCAGATAGCTCATTGCTAGTTTACATTGAAATAAATAAACTTGTAAAGTAAGCATTTTAAACGTAAAAACAACAACAGTGGACTTATTTGCGTACCTCGTGTCATTGGTGATTAGTGTTAAGTCAGCAGTGTAGTACAGTCTCCTGAATAAACGAATCTGATAACGTGTAATGTTCACCTTAATTTGTTTTTTTAATTGGTTGAATTGGAGAAAAAAAAGATTACGTCAAAACTGTCGCAATTAGACACATTTTCAGGTATACATGTACAAATTATACTTACCGGCCATTCTTGAGACTAAATACCGATCCTGATGACGTCAATTTATGAAAGCGCCGCGAATGAACACGTGTAGACGTACTACTACTGTAGGAGACGGTTACGGTTGATGAGCTCACAACCCGGTGGCTCTCTTCTCGGCGGGATGTGCGCACAGACCGACGAGACTGCTGGGTAGAGAAATCCATTGTTAAGCTAATTGAATGCGATTTTTATAGACAGTCTCTGATCGATGAATTTCTATCCTAAGTTCGTATTGACTGATAATTTTGCTTCTTTGACTCTTCTAAATCAGTGTCATTGCTCGCCGTGGATTGAATTTTCCGGTTGAAGAGTCAAAACGAACTTACTCATAGAGCGGGTGAGTTACTTTAAATGTTTCTCCGTCTTACATTTGGAGTTTGAAGACGTATCAAGTTGATGGAAATGATTTCCAGAAACCTCTCTTGATTTTGTTTTTAATATAACTTATGAGACCTTTTCCACACACTCCACAATAAGCAGAGCTTACAACTGTACAGTCGTATTAAAAGTGCAGTGCAGAGTTCATGTGAGGCGCCAAGATCAATTAACGTTCTTGTTTGAATAGTCACAAGCACTCCCTTTAATAATCATTTACATACCGGAAAGACGGGTCATATCTGGTAGAAGTACGCCACAAGTTAAATACATAGTTTTTAGGCTAAAATTTAGGTGAAGGTAGAAAAGTGAATGCTGTGTTAGTATCCTCGACAGCTTTGGAAAACACCCGAGACTCCTACGACCAAGTAAACTAACAATTAGAAATTCGACGATAAAATAAATAGCGACAAACTTGCCACGGTACCACTAATTATACTGCACATTCCAGCTGACAAAGGCCTTGCGGGGTGCCACAGCTGTATAGGGTAATCTTTATTCCCAGAATAGCACTCACCACTTCTGCACCATAAGAGTTTGCCAAGTGACTTTTCCTGTTCGGCCGAGCGCTCCAAACAATTTGATAAAGCTGTTCAACCAGCCAGATCCCATTAGCACTATCTATATCCACAGTTACCAAAGTTTTAAAGGTAAAAAAGTCTTAAAATTAGGCAGTATAGGTTGTAATAAGTACCTACTTGAACAGAACAACCTTATCAACCACTTACTCGTCTAAATATAAAGATTGAAACCCATAAACCTCCTCTGCTCTTTCTACTTTGAATATCACACAGCTGTTGGACTTGCCACTTAGCTGATAGAAATATATTGAACAGGCTTGTAAAATCACAGAATGTCTGATATGGTTACACAGTGAAAGAAAAAGATAAAACAGAGTAATTTATTTTCCAAAATTTGAAACTATAACTCCGGAAATAACGTGAACACTATTAGTTTTATAAGTTCCTTTTTTATGGCATTATAATAACAAAATCTCATTAATCCACGGCTCAATGTTTAACACGATCATAAGATCTCATAAATTATATATGACCGCATAAACAATTGTTGATTATTATATAATCACTGAATAACCAAAGCTCTAAGCTAAATCCATTTCAATGTTACTTCACTTACAAGTTTCGACTTTAGTTTGTTTCTTGCTGCTTAGAAAGTGGTGTTTGCTGCACTGACAGTCTGATGAACGGCCTGTTAAAGGTCAATAACTTTACAGTGCATAATTTTAGATTGTTGGCTACATTATTTGGATGTTTTTGCTGCATAAAAATCGGGCACTTAACTGACATAAAATATGATATTTTCTATACTTTACACGGTTATTATAATAATCATGTATCACTAAGTCATTATTATTTACCATGACGGTGTTGAAGTAATAGCACAAAAACTAGCAAAGCAAACAGATTAACATCATTTCTACGATCAGTACACGAGGACTGATGAAGATAAAAACACAAGCTGCGAACATATATTAAATATGCATGTTGCTATCAATCATTTCATCATGTACATACCATGTAAATGAGGCTGAAACGTTCAAAGAGATAAAATTCCCGCCATCTGCTATATACACGTGGTTGTTTTTCAGTGCAGGTATTTATTTTTATATCAAACTTTCTAATTTTCAGAAAGTGGTTTGAAACATTCAAGGGCGGGTTTCCATGTACAGCCGGACTCTAAAAATATACTCGCTTTTTGGATAAAATGAAACAGTTATGAATGGAAGTTTATGAAAACACATCACCACATTAACGTTATTTAAAGATATGAATGAATGTTTATACGTACTACTTTAGTAGAAGTGGAAACAGTGACAGACGTGTAACCAGTGCAGCTGCATGTTGGTTAATGTTCTCAGATTGTCCTACACCCTTGTGCAAATTCATTGAAACAAATGGTCATTTCACAACATTTTCAGCATTCTAAGACAATTAATTATGATTTCAACTGACATTTCCTTTGTTTATCTGTAGCTGTAATAGTATCTGTGTATAAAGCCATCTTTACATATATGTAGGGTATCGTCTAACACAGAAAGAAATTAGCATTCCCGACATTGGTATTGTGTAATCATATGATGCTTCATGAGATTTAAAATGTCAATATTTGGTCCATACTTAATGCACCTATGTAATCATTATCCATCATATATTTCAGTGTTATGGTCAGCGATTTTTAACCTGGGGTACCGAAAGCCTTTGAAGAAACGTCAGAAAGAAATCAAACCCCACTGTCCCAATTACCAACATAATCCACTAGCCAACACTAAACGTTCTAGTAATTTACGCTGGAATTTACTTGTATTATTACTCTTTTACTGATGTAAACTAGGGCTGAGGGAACTTACCATAAAAAGTTTGGTATCGTTATTCTTATATGTGTCACAGGGGTAATTAATTACTACCATGATCCACTTTAATTAATATTACTTATTCTGAGCATGTATATGTTCAGGTAATCTGGAGAGCCCATCGAGTGGAATCAAACCTCTGATTTTAGCGTTGTAAATCCGCAGACTTACCGCTGTACTAGCGGGGGCTATTCTGAGCAAGCATAGTACTCGGTTTTGCTCGGATGAAACTGGCTTTAAATATCCAGAATTGTTTTAATTAAATCAACTACATTAATGGTGATTTTTACACACACACACACAAAATGAAAATTATTTTGCTAACTAACTAAAGATTTTGATTAAAATCAATAAAAAATAACAATGTGTAAAAATAATAATAATTTGCTAAAGCTATTTGAATTCAATCAAGCTCTGGTACATTATTCTTCCTTCTCACGTGCGCTTTGCTTGACATTTCAATTTTACAAAACAAAATTTCCTAACTTGTGGTCTCCTGATTTCTGCTGTGTGGTCGAGTGTAGTTTGCAGCACATTCTAATTTCGTTGTCGTTACATTTAATAAATAATTGAGTTATTTTCTTCTCATTGCAACACAACATAAATGATAATTTGCTGATACCAAACGTTTTTGTAAAGTCGTCGTATAGATAGTTCTTACGAGTAGATGCAAGATAAACAAAAAAGCAAATTGATCACTTATTACAAAAAAAAACAACAACACACAAAATATGGCCTTTTAAATTTGGGAGTAATTGGTCGTCCTGTTTTCTAAGTATTGCTTTTGTGGTCATTTTGATCTCAATTTATGGTCTTGAGGCCATGATCACATAGCTCCTGTTACTTCCTGCACAAAGTTATATCTGTACCCCGAGTTTGGAGTTTGGAGGTTTAAAAATATAACCCTGCATAAGGAGCTGACCCATACACACACACAGAGAGAGAGAGAGATTCGCATTTTTATATATATATTAAGACAAATATTTAACAAAATGTCATTAGCTTCAGTTAATACAAGGTAGAAATTAATTTTAAAATAATTCTGAACTTTGTGAAAACGTGTAAAGAAATTATTCTAAAATGCAATTCATAACCCTTAAACACATATGAGTTTCACAAAATTGATTAATATTTCTTTGTATTTTTCCCTGAAGCTTGAGCCAGCTTCACTCCAGTACTCACTAGATAAAGAATTCTCAGCTGTGAGCCGTTCTATCTCGTGCGCATGCAGAAAGAATTTTCTCCACAATTTCATTCGAAAAGCACAGCAATAACAACAAAGGAATCAGTTAGAACCTGCTTCTCACAAAGAACTATAATTCTTGTTGAATAATGATGCTTTTTACAAGGTCGTGTTTTTCCTAGCTTTTGGCACTTTGAAAACGGAGTTTCCTATATTAAACATTTAAGGGATTATATGAATCACGTGAGGTGACTGGCGAAAGTATATTGAATATGCTCTTCCTGACACTGTCAAATAACTTCAAATTCCCCTATTAATGTATAACGAAAAACGAGATCCACTAATAAATTTACGACGTTTTTACAAAAAGGGTGTTTGAAGATTATTAGTGTAATTAGATTGTTCTCTTCACATTTGTGTGTGCAAAGTATGAATCATAACTTGCTCCTAATTCATTATCTCATAAAAATTACCCTTTTTTTCTTCAGTTAGTCATTATCAATAACATCTGTGAAACACCACAGAAAAACTTTATACGTGATCAGTTCTAGTCTGATAAAAACTGTTTGGAGGCTTCATACAAAATATTTATGACTACTCTTCCCTGAAAGTCACAAATTTTAAACATGGCTCTCTTTGCCATAACGTCATATAGTTGGGTTATATTTGAAAAACTAACTTAATATTTGACAGACATATTTTTTGTATTATATTCAATAAACTTCACCACTTTACTTAATACAGTTGCTACAACCCTTTGCAGAACTTTAGAGAATATATTCAATGTATTATCTACTAAATCAATACAATATGTAAAGCATAAATCATGCATAAGCACTTGAAAGAAACTCACTTTCTGCATAAAAACATGAGCGGTCACCAAATGCTTAGTTGCATTAGACATTTCTAATTGTCATAACCTTAACGAAATGTGATTTTATACTATCTGCCCATTATTTGAACTTCAGAGATGTATCGAAAAACTAACTGCTTTAAATTCCTTGCAGTATTTGTCGGCCCGGCATGGCTAAGTGGTTGAGGCCCTCGACTCGTAATATGAGAGTCGCTGGTTCGCATACATGTAGAAACCAAACATTTTCGCTCTTTTGGCCGGGGGAGCGTTATCATGTTTCAGTCAATCCCAATTCGTTGGCAGAATAGTAGCGTAAGAGATGGCGGTGGGTGGTGATGACTAGCTGCCTTTCCTCTAGTCTTAAAGTACTAAATTAGGGACGGCTAGAGGAGATACCCATCGAGTAACTTCGCGCGAAATTCAAGCACTTCAGTGTTTGTCGTTAAACGTGAAGCTACATATAAGTAGCGAAACCCGCTTTTAATGTGATAAGTGCACAGATTTTCTGGTGAACCATTTTAAAACGTATTAATCCAAATTATTTTCTCTGTTTCAAATTAATTTATTTTCAACACTGAACCAATTATTTTATAAACAACATCAGTAGCTTATTTACTTACATTTGTAAAATATTAGTTTTTTAATTACAGTTCTATGTATATTAACTTACTTTTTACCAGTGAAAGTAGATAACTTCAATATTTTATTGTCGTTTTAAGTTAAATAAATAATTATATCCATTAAAAGATTTTCGGCTTACCGTGACAAGTGAGCTACCGTGTGTCGACGGGTTCCTCTAGGCTTTAGATACCTAGGTGGCGGTGTTGTTCGTTTATACATTACTGTAAATCTTCTCAGAGTCTGCTTTGATTAAGCTTTTATAAGTTTAGATGAAATCCTCGCTTGCTGTTAAACCCACTTTTTTGTTTCAAGTACGATTATTAGCCTTGCGCCTGACTTTAGACAGTGCCAATCATATAATGTTTCATAATCACATGACCAAATATATTTGAGCAATAACGATAGATAACTTTAAGAAATACTAAGTCCTTGAATATTATGGTTTAATATGGGTTAGCTTATTTTATTTCTAACACTTCTTTTCTCTATATACAAACATTCGTTTTCCAGAGTTGAAACATACACACGCAAATGACATGGCATTGACATCACATAATTAAAGTTCAGTTTGTAGGTCAAAATATGAAGAAAATCAGTTGCAAAATTAATAAATTCATACATTGCAGCTGACACATCATGGGCCTGTTATCAACAAAATTAAACAAGATGATGACGTATACTTACGTGTCTTTTCAATAGTGCTAACGTCACAGCACTTTTCATTCCTAGTTGCCATGTGATAGCACGTGGTCGGTAAAGACCAAAGGTCAAGTGGAAATGCCGTGTAAAAATAGCAAGTAGTGAATTTTGCTAAGACTTGTTAGGCTACGCAAACGTCCTAACACACGCGATCGACAGGATATGCGCAAAGTATGTAGTTTCCTGTTTATATTTGAGACTTGAAATACTATATTGCAAAGCCAATCCTTCATGAATGGAAAGTTGGACAACAGGTTTTATTGAAAAGCGCAGGAATGTGTCAAGTGTAATGATTAACTACGTCTTCAAAGGTGTATTATTATAGGCGATAAAGAAGAGCTTATTGATATGGAACAGGAACAAGAAGGTATTTCACACTTAATAATGCTTATAGAAACATTTTTTGTGTATTATACTTATTACACTACATCTAACGGACGATGAAAATTTTTTACAAACACGTTTCAAGAAAAAAATAATCAGTCTCTGTATCTGCAATCCAAGGATCGAGCTCTGTGTATACAGGTCAGAGGTCAATCTATAAGTCAAAAGATCAAAGTCTTAAAATATTAGTTTACGTACAGTGAACGCAATATAAGGTTTACTGCTTAGGTTGCATTTTTCTTTTCTATCTAAATGAACGACTTTGAGTTTTAAGAACATATTTACAAGTGTTTATCTGAAGGTAAACAACAGTTCATATACTGTATTATCATACATGACTGTACTGAGACGATTATGGGGAATACCTCGTGATTATGGATTATTTACAGTAAAGAGTATAATACAAACTTATTCACAAGAAAAAGTTCTACAGTTTTTCTTCTGTATATAGCACGGATACTAAAAGTGTATATTTTGTACATTATAAGTCTCATGAAAGTAGCTTGTGCAATACAGAGACTCAAGTAAATGTAAGATTTGCTGACGCAAGTGGTTTGTCACGTTTATTTTTTTCTTTTCTAGTAAGAATAAATTAAAAATAGGCTAACAGCCAGATTGATGTGGCTGGAAAGTTGTAAGAAAATGTTAAGTCAAGGGATCTTTTTAGATATAGCTTAAGCTGAATAATATTTTTAGTTAAAATAATACATCGAATAATAACTGCGTTTTGGTTAGAGTTATTACGAAATTTCTAGAAAGCCTGCATCCAACTGTTCCTAATAAATCGGTTTTAAGAGTACCTGCTATCAGGACATTCCGCTTTCATAGGGATTAGCAACCTTAATATCGGTTCATCTTCTCATTATACAACTTAAGCTATAGATGTGTTTGTTTTCCCAACTCTCTTTGATTTCAATTTTAGATAAATACCTATTTTGAATCATATTTTAAACACATATAGAATAAAATAACTAATTAAAAGAGCACAATAAGCTTTATTGTCCTCGTGTTTTGGTTTGCTTATAACAACAACTACGAAAAAAACACATATTTTGATGTGAATAGCGAAATGCATTACTTCAAAATTACTTAAATAAACATGTATCTTACGAAACAAAGTTTAAAGTGTAGCGCTGCGAACCATAAGTCTGTATCAGCATTACGGTATTTGCTCTTAACTTATGGAATCGGAGAGTTTTCCATTCCTCAATCGAGCCTGGTATCCTCAATCTTATTGGTAAAGACTTACGTATTCTATCTAAGGCATTGGTATACACTGTAAGCGGCTGGTCTTTTAATGAAGCTTGCAACTTTTATAATATAGAAACAAAAGGGAGGAACTAAATTTCACTTTAGAAAAAACCGATTCCTTCTTCATAACGATGAATTATGTTACATTCGCAAGTCTATCTATTAATTGTACTTGCACATAATCCACCACACAAATCCTCCCTTCATGTTGTTGTTTTAAGAACTTGAGAGTGAAAGTAAATAATGTAATAATACGTTAAACACACTGTGTATTTTACATCCAGTGCCAGAGAAGCTTTTCGCCCATTACCAGAGTTCATTACAGTCGCTGTGGCGCAACAGACGTGGAATTGATCGAGATACTTTTATATCATCAACTGCTTAAACAGTAACTGTTTCAGTGTGTGTATGTGTATTAAGTTGGTGAACTGTTATTGTTAGCTATTTATTTAAGCCATTACACATCAAAATTGAGTTCATGATTTTTACTCAGGTTATTTGTTATTAATTGCAAAGCTACCCAACGTTACATCTGTGTTGTACCCACCCAGTTGTTGGCGTTATAAACCTCCATACTTACCACTGAGCTACTGAGTTATTAAAAAGGTATATGTATATGTGTGTGTGTATATATATTAGTAACTTGCTCGACCACAACTGTTACAATAGACCAGAGCAAAAGTAGAATCAACGGATACCTTTAACACCGCTCAGAGTAACAAACAGTAAACATATTTGCACCGAAAAACCAGCGGTTGCTTATACCCAAGACTCTTCAATACACTCTGATTTTAGACTAACAACAACGTACACCTCGTTGTACCTCCGCATTGTTTACATTGTAACAAATGACGTTGTGTTACTTGTGATCTCACCTTATAACAGTTTACATTGGGTGACTTGTCAACCCACTTTGTGACAGGTCACACTGATAGCCTTGTTAGCCCATCTTGTAGCAAGTCATGCTATAGTTATTACATGTAGCAAGCAAGTCATGCTATAGTTATTACATTTTCCCCCTCCTCTTTTCCCTCCTCATAACACCGACCATAGTAAGAGCGGTTTCGGTTTTGCTCTAGTTGGGCTTGTTTTACTGTAATACTCACAACAATTTTTGCTATAGGCTGGTGGAACAATAATAAACAATAACAAAAAGGAATACATGACTAATCCTTATTATGAATTACTGCCGTAGTTCATGAGAACGCGATTCAGCGGGGTATCGTAAACTCGAATTCAGGACCTTCCGATAAGCACCCATGTGCGCTAGCTACTTCATTACTCAAGCATGTCAATACTTTACTTGGAATAAATAATAAGATAATAATTGTGTTTTCTACACTTTGAATATTTGATTGGTTATTATAATAATATAGAAAAAGAGGAGTAATAAACAAGTGCAAAAGAAAAAACTATCAATCATACACTAGATACAGATCGCGTGACACTTATTACATTCAAACATTCAAGTCTGTATAATGAATAAAATGATCTATAATAAACATATCTGCATAAACAAATAACGCAATGCTATAAAACCACAGTTAAACCTAATGATAGATCAATACGACTTATAAAAGTGTTATAAAGCAAGCAAGAGAAATAACGTTGAAAAAAAATCTAAAATACAAGTATTTATCAAGATACTATAGAGTAGTGTTATACAGAAACATGATTTTACAAGCAATACAACACAGCACTGTATGATGTTTAAACAATTATATATTTAAATAACATGAAAAAGTTTTATAGTAAACGTAGCACAATACTGTAAAACAATGTAAGATAGAGTTACATTTACACAATTTACTGCCGTATACTGTAGTAAACATGACTGTACAAAAAATATTATACAGTTCTGTAAAACCACGGTGATACATTTGTACAGTAAAAAGAAGTGCTGCATAGAGAAAATAAATAAGTACTATAATATAACGTTGCAAAATAGGCTGCACTTTTATTACATGATTTAGTAAGTGTTATGTGCTATAAAATAATTCTCAAGTCTGCTGTCCTACCATTCTAAGATCAAGTTCCCGACAGTGTAATTTTAACTGAAAAAACAATCTAACTGGATTTCACAAGTTCTCCTTTTGTGACAGCTTTGAAAAGTGTTTGGTTTATTTGTTTTAGAATTTCGCGCAAAGTTACACGAGGGCTATCTGTACTATTTTAATTAAGCAGTGTCAGACTAGAGGGACGGCAGCTAGTCATCACCACGCACCACCAACTCTTGGGCTACTCTTTTACCAACGAATAGTGGGATTAATCGTACATTATAATGCTCCCACGGCTGAAAGGGCGAGCATGTTTGGTGTAACGTGAAGTGAACACAGATAATCCCTTGGGAAGCAGTTTTGCGTGTTGTTTAGCTCTTGCTACTTGTAGAGGTGCTAATATGTTTTTTATCACATACATCTAGTTATATCCATATAGAATATTGTAGAATATTTTATATTTTTCAACTTTTATTTTTCCGACAGCAGAACTCTGTATAAAGGAAATTGTACCTCTCGATTTGTAAAACGTTGTGTCAGTGAAGTACATTTTTAGACTACGATGATAAACTACTGATCTTGATATCAAAATCTAGAGATGTTGAGGGTTTGTTATTGTATGAAATGTTTTGTGCAGCTGTATAAGAAAAATTACACTGACAGAAAAACAGGTGTTACAAACTGACTGGATACGAACATGGTTCGCCCTCTGAAGTAGTAGTTGATAAAAATAATAAAAACAATACAATATCCTGTTTAGCAGTTAGTGGAAAAAAACACACTAAATGGAACAAACTGTCGGAAGTCTGATATTAGAGAAACTAGTTTCGAAGCATTTGTGGTCAAAGTTTTAACAGTTTTTATCGGGTCTGCTGCGTTTACTGCTTGTGATTTATACAATTTAACACTGAAATTACGTTAGTAGGAGTGTGATTTAAAAGTCACCACTTGAATTTTCTGTTTTTCTTGTTGTGATCACTCACAGCTATTTTTGCTATAGGCTGGCGGAACAATAATAAACAATAACAAAAAGGAATACATGACTAATCTTTTTTATGAATTACTGCCGTAGTTCATGAGAACGCGCTACAGCTGAACTGTGAAGCGTGTTCAGCGGGATATCGTAAACTCGAATTCAGGACCTTCCGATAAGCACTCCTGTATGCTAGCTACTTGATTACTCTAGACTACAATGATTACATGCAGTTAGTGGAAAAAAACACACTAAATGGAACAAACTGTCGGAAGTCTGATATTAGAGAAACTAGTTTCGAAGCATTTGTGGTCAAAGTTTTAACAGTTTTTATCGGGTCTGCTGCGTTTACTGCTTGTGATTTATACAATTTAACACTGAAATTACGTTAGTAGGAGTGTGATTTAAAAGTCACCACTTGAATTTTCTGTTTTTCTTGTTGTGATCACTCACAGCTATTTTTGCTATAGGCTGGCGGAACAATAATAAACAATAACAAAAAGGAATACATGACTAATCTTTTTTATGAATTACTGCCGTAGTTCATGAGAACGCGCTACAGCTGAACTGTGAAGCGTGTTCAGCGGGATATCGTAAACTCGAATTCAGGACCTTCCGATAAGCACTCCTGTATGCTAACTACTTGATTACTCTAGACTACAATGATTACATGCAGCAAGTCATGCTGTAGTGTACTTTGAAAGGGCGTGTTTGTTCTACTCACCTACTGCGTGACGCACGTGAGCTTCTATGAGAACGGGAAACAATACTTGAAGATTTTGAGGTTCTTCCAGAGCGTGTTTCTTCAGGACTGTGGCCTGATGTTTGTGACGACTTTTCTGCTCTGGAAACCGTAGTATTCCGACAGTAAAATGACCGGATGTACGTCATAATCATTTTGCTAGGACTAGCCATTTCTTTCTGAATGTAGATACAGACAGTTCTTTAGTTTATCTAAAATGTAGAGGTTTTCAATGGTGCGGTGTTAGACGTTGGCATAGTAACGGATTCAATGTTCCGAAAGTCATTAGTTTAAAACTTAGGTAGGTTTCCAGACCTACAGTAACAAAATAACAGAAACCTTTGGAACAAACTTCATTCATCACGTTCTGTTTCAATTAGGTTGTCTCGTTAGAGCATTATTGGAAAACTTTAGATGACACGCTGTTTTGTAGAGAAAACATCTGCAGTCACCATGGTAACACTTCACTCAGATAACGTTAATCCCTGCACCCGAACAAAAACCTATGTAAGTTTTCAACAGGTAACTGTAAATCAAAAATCAATAATACAGATCCCTAAGGTAACATTGCAGAAACCTACTTTCAGAGAACTATTTTTGTAACTGAAAATTCTAGGACGATGGGTGCAACTATAATTACACTAACGTGTATTTTTGTTGTTGCTCTAGAAGTAACAGTATTCCTACTCAAAAAGAGTACAATGTTAGCGTTAAAGAGCTAAAGTTGTGCACATACACCGTGTGCTAACCTATTAACAACAATCCAAGCAACATGGCACTGTACCTTTCTTCGTCTTATTCCCAGTGTACAACCTTACCTTAGTCTGTTAACTAGTGACGACACTACTGCTGAAGGACAACGTAATTTGACTCCTTGAATCTCCAGTAATTACGGAAACAACCGTTTTTATTATCATCCAATGGATGAACCGCTTTATCACTGCATAAAGCACAAGGGGCATGCACGTGCGCGACTATGTATAGGATATTTATTTCCTACAATCTGCAATATTTGAATTGTTTGTTTCAGCTCCATCTGAAGTTTGGTTTGTTTTTCTCAAAATATTGAATAAATTTTGTAAACAAATATCAGAGAAAAAGGCCCTAACTATTTGAAACTGAAATCAAATTGACCAATGAGAGTTTTTGTTTTCATCATTAACTCCACTATCTCTAAATATTTAATTTACAAATGTCACATCTGCAGAGAAGAGTTCCACAAACGTTTTTTTCTCCGAAACATTCCTTCTTCTAAGCCAGCGTGGTAACCTCTTAAGTCCTACCTGTATTACAGAAGGCATGTTCAATTATCTACAATTCTTTCCAACAGGTTACGCCTTCACGTTCCATTTTCTTTTCTGTGGAATCCTTCGTATCCTTTAACAGAGTTTGCCTAGTTTGTTTCCGTTGGCGGTATATACGCATAGGAACGTAGATTGAAACAACGAATCAGGGCGAATGTAACAGAAATATATTGATCAGTGTTTCAGAATTGTATGAGTGAGAAGAGATCAGGCTTGGGAATATATTCTGTAGATGATCGAAGACTTGCTTTTGAATATACAAAAGAATCTGGTTACATCTCTGACAAAGAATTATTTAAGTTTTTGAAAATCTTGTTTAAAAACTATATCGGTAAAATATAAACAAACAAAAAAGGTTAGAAAACATATTGTTTTCCATTAGGTTCATTATATCAGTATACGACCATTATAATAATGTTTATCAAATCATGAAAATGAAACTCTTTCCACGTATTTTTTTGTTGTTTAAGGTTCAAGTTGTATTATTACTTTTTGTTTCGTCTATTCACTTAAGCATATGGTCACATAATGAGCTGTCTATGCTCTGCCTATCACGGACATCGAAACCCGATTTTTAGCGTCATAAGCCTGCGGACTTAAAGGGTGGGCCAATAGAGAATTTGTATCGTCCACATAAATACACTTTTTGGTATTCTGAAAGCGGTTATTTACTTGGAGAGTTAACTTTTTTTTTTTAATGTCGAAGAGCAAATGAAAGTCTGGTCTCATAAGCGTTGAACTGGACTGGAGTTTTGTGTTGGACGTTACTGGAGTCGCCATGCTCAAGAGAATAATATACCATCCAAGAAAATATAAATTGTTGTATTGAGTAAATTATAAGTTTATAAACTTAAACCGTTAAAATCCAGGGTTTGATTCTTCGTGATAGAAAAAATTCAGATAGCCCATTGTGTACTGAAACAAAAACATAGAAAAATACTCTACAAAGAGATCTCTATAGTTTCTTGTTTGTTGATAACATTGTTATTCTGAAATATTTAATTAAATAAAACATTGTTAGTAACAGAATGTTAGACAAGTAACACGAAGTCAGTGCCTTCAATAAAGAGGCATTTCTAACTATTTCCATAACAGGTGCCTCAAAAAGGGAAGAAAACATTACAGTATATTAACAATGCAGTTGATGTGTTGGATAAGTATGGAAAAATTCAAATATTAAAATTACATTGATACCTTTGTTGTAAACCACTCAGCTACAGTGAATCCCATTTATTATAAATCCACTAAATGAATGATATTAGCGTCTTTTTTGGGGATGGGGGCAATTATTAGAAACTGTTCGTTTAACTTGTGTTTTTCTTTTTTTTGAGGGGAGATATGGAGACGATTCTTATTTATATGTTGAAAGGAATATTTTTTAAAGAAGCACATATTTAGGACAC
The DNA here is from genome assembly GCA_011833715.1 of Carcinoscorpius rotundicauda. Taxonomy (NCBI): domain Eukaryota; kingdom Metazoa; phylum Arthropoda; class Merostomata; order Xiphosura; family Limulidae; genus Carcinoscorpius; species Carcinoscorpius rotundicauda. The sequence goes on along the minus strand of CM022399.1, from coordinate 48,361,705 downwards.
AATTTTCTTCGAGATGCACCAATGAACCTATAGATTGAATTATTATCTAAAGATGGATAGGGAAACACATGTAACTCATTGGAGTTCCAATATATATATATATATATACTGAATTAACTTACGCTTCATTTTTACTTCTTAATATTTCAACATATTTACTAAACTAAATGTTATTATATTTTATCACGCTGTTCATAGAATTGTGCGGCTATTATTGGGGATGAAAGGCAAACTTCTGAATAAGTAAATAATCTGTTGGAAGAGTAACATGTTTTATTAGCTGAGTTTTTATTTTGTCACTAGGTCTGATATTAACAAGAGATATACGAACAGCAGTTTTCAAGAGGGTAATTCAGATTAAATCTGAGAGACAGCGTGCAGGGCTTACTTCCACAGACGCTTCTCTTATTTGGAACCCGGCATTTCCAGGTGGTTAGGGTGCTCGACTCATAGCCTGAGAGTCGCGGGTTCGAATCCTCATCACACCAAACATGCTCGCCTTTTCAGCCCTGAGGCATTATAAGTGACGGTCAATCGCACAATTCGTTGGTAAAAGAGTAGTCCAAGAGTTGGTGGTGGGTGGTGATGACTAGTTACTTTCCCTTTAGTCTTACACCGCTAAATTAGTGAATGCTAATTCAAGAAACGAACTCTTATAAGGCTTTATTTTACCATACTCACACTGTAGTTTGTAAATAGTTTTATTCGTCTATCCTATTTTAGTTGTGTTACACGTGGTATTTTCAATCTGATAATCAAAGTTAGAAAGAGATCCCAAAACTGAGGCATGGCCGTTTTTATTTAGTTTTGTTTCCTTAATTATAAGGAAACATTCAGTATGCAGCCTATATGGGCACTCAGTGTATTGACTGTCACTTTTATGATGAATACACAACTGAAAATAAGCTGCACGATGGGCTAAGTGCACACTGGTGGTTAACGTACCGAACTATAAATCTGAGGGTCCACGGTTCGCCTTCAGTCTCTGCATAATCACTTTCTGCACCATGGAGTTGCGACTTTGCGCGTTACAAAAGTAGCTTTCAAATCCCACTGTTCGATTGTAGCAGCTCGAGAGTTAACGTTGAGTGCTACTTACAAGCTTGCTTCTCTGTCGTCTATCAGTTTAGAATTACAGAAGGCTAGTGTAGATAACCCTTATGTAGGTTTTTGAGAATTTCGAAACAAAGGAGCATGTTCGGCGGCATATCGCAAAATCGAACCCTGGACGCTCAAACCGGTAATTCGTTGCACTAACCATTAGGCTAGGCCCGGTCTCTGGTAGCTCGTACTTCGAAAATAACAAGTCACCCGAAGTAGCTAATTAGATGTTAAGGTTAAATTTATAGTGTTATCACTTTAAATGTTTGTTTGTTTGTTTTGAATTAAGCACAAAGCTACACAATGGGCTATCTGTGCTCTGCCCACCACGGGTATCGAAACCCGGATTTTAGCGTGTAAGTCCGCAGACATACAGCTAGGCCAATGGGGGCCATACTTTAAATGTAAGTTGGAAAACTTATCATAAAAGTATATATTACACTTGGCCCGGCGTGGCCAGGTGGGTTAAGGCATTCGATTCGTAATCTGAGGGTCACGGGTTCGAATTCCCATAACTCCAAACATACTCGCCATTTCAGTAGTGGGGGCGTTATAATATGACGGTCAATCCCACTATTCGTTGGTAAAAGAGTAGTCCAGGAGTTAGCGATGGGTGGTCTTACACTGCCAAATTAGGGACGGCTAGCGCAGATAGCCCTCATGTAGCTTTGCGCGAAATTCAAAACAAAACAAGACCAAAATCTATATTATAATTGATGATAATATTTACCATTATCTGTCATAAGTGTCCGAAACAACGTAAAGGTGTTATGGAGAAGTTACTTTAGGTACTTGTAAAAAAATTAGTGTCTGCAACGTTCCAGAACACAAAATTAGTTGCTCATTTAACATTAACACTCATTTTCATTTGAAATTATTTGTTCTATACAGCTTTTTATTATTTAAAAGATCAGCTAATATTTTCTAGTTTATTATTATCACCAGTATTTTGTGTCATATTGTTTGGTCGTATTCATATGTCAGTTTCGAATGTTTTAATGAAAGTGTATTTCCGTTTAGTACGTGACTGATTTGTTTACTAATAAATGATTGCGGTCCATAAGCATCAAGTCAAACCTGAAACTTGACATTTGATTCATGAACACTTGAACAGAGAGCCGGGATTTTGCAGCAGGCAATAACTGCATAGTGTATGGCTTTCACATTTTCATTTTGGGATACATATATTAAGGGCTACGTACGTCCTACAATTTTCACTCATATCTTCTTATACAAGAAAACAACTCAACATCTATCTTTCTAATTACATCGGGTTTTCGTTCAAAATTGACTGTCGCTAGCGGGCTAGAAAATTACAACGAACCCGCCACTGGCTCATGTTTCAAGCAGGAGACTGATAGAACAAAACCGATTATTTCGTCAAATCCGAGTTAATGTTGTTATTCAGTGAGTCTATAGCTCAAGTTACATCGCATGAACTTAAAGAGGAAATGTTTATGTGTAAAAGCTCAAAGCTTGGCCAGGAAAGATACATTACGAATATCCAATCTACTTGAAACAGATCAAGTGTAAAGTTTTCGTGACAGCTTTCGGTTCGAGTGCAGTTAGGCTTGGTATTAGAAAATAACAACCGCCGAGTCTGCGTCTCTGTCTGTTACACTGGTTTACAAAAAAATATTTTTTGTCTGAGGCAAGAATGTGAATAGGTGTTTTTTACTAATTTGGGTGTGCTGAATTCAAATTTATAAACAGTTTTGCTCTATCACCTCTAGTTTTCTGGCTTTTAAATAGTCTCATTTTAGTATATACAGAGTATATACGTGCTTATTTCAACAGTTGCAGCAGCTTATTACAGATAAAACAGGATAGATAGAGAGCATTGACCGAATAAATATACTTGGATGACACAATGTACACAATTCATAGTACCGCAGACAGTTAGAAGTGTGTTTTCTTAGATGATCTGGTGTATTTTGCCTCCGGGATGTCACGCAAGAGCATCCAGCAGAAGTCTCTCATCATGCTGGGGTTCCACTTGCCTTGGTAGTTGCTCTCCATCTTCGTAATGTCTTGGTGGAATCTTTCTCCGTGCTTATCACTCGCTGCTCCAAGGTTTGGAGGGAATAAGTTGAGGTGGGAATGGAGAAAATGAATTTTGAGTGACATTCGGCATCCCATATCCTCACGTCTTTAGCAACTTCTCAATACAGGCTTGGTAATTTGGTACGCGTGTGTTACCAAGGAAGCCACTACAGACTGATTTAAACGCTTCCCATGCTCTCAATTCCTTTAAGGTAAGAAGCTCCTCAAAATCAGTATCCTTCAGCACTTCTCGGATTTGAGGTCCGACAAAGATGCCCTCTTTGAGCTTAGCAGCACTGAGACCTGGGAACACAGTAGACAAGTGTTGGAAGGCAGCACCATTTTTGTCCATGGCCTTCACGAAATTCTTCATCAAACGAAGCTTGATGTGAAGAGGAGGAAGAAGCACCTTCTTCATGTCAACCAGAGGATTCTCCTTGACGCTGTGTTCGCCAGGAACAAAAGTGCTTCTAGACCCCCAGTCTTGTAATGCTGGGATACAGCTCGACTATCCCAGAGACAGAGAAAGCAACAGTACTTTGTGAAGCCCGCTCGCATACCCATAAGAAGACCAATGACCTTGAGGTTCCCACACAGACTCCACTGGTACTGGTTGTACTTAACAGCTTCTAAAAGAAGCTCCATATTGTCATAGGACTCCTTTAGATGGACAGAGTGTGCAGTGGGAATGCTGGGATATTTATTCCCGTTGTGCTGAAGCACAGCCTTGAGACTTTGCTTGGAAGAGTCTATGAAAAGACGCCAGTGTGAAGGATTATGTGGCAAACCAAGGAAAGTGAACAAGCCAGGTACATTTGTGCAGTAGCACAACTTGTTTTCCATGTCGAAAAATGAAGCAAGGTCTTTGTTCCGATTCCTGAAACTGGTGATCCGTCTTGATATATCGCTATATATATATATAATGTAATGCTATCACTTACATTTATTGCATAATAAATAAAAAGGAAGACATAAGTCACACGATATTAGAAATTAGCCCTGAATGCATATACGCCTTTATGTACAGTATGTGTACAAAATGAACAGTGTGCATATCTAAAAAACTAGAGATGATGAGTAAAAACGGATTTCAAATCTGAATTCAGCACCCCCGAATTAGGTTAAAACAGCTATTTTTGTGCTTGCCTCAATTTCTTTGTAAACCAGTGTTATCCTTTAACTAAATAAAGTAGTGGCAAGAAATTTCAACCAAATGTCTATAAGCTGTTAAAAATATCAGTTGATGTTGGTATGTAGTTCTGAAAGCACGATGTAGCTTCTTAATGTACACATTTTGCAAATAAAACAAGTTCGTTGTCGTTCTTCAAATGCGTTTGTTAGTATTACAAATAGCGCAGGGGCGATACTTTTGTCTGGAAGATACATGTATGAGTGCACTACAGACATTACAGTAGCTTGGTGAAAATCGTATTATCACCTTAGGAGTATTTAACATACTTTATTTTACTACGTTACAAGTACAAGTGTACAAGAAATGTGTTGTATAATATCAAAAAGTCCATTTATAAATCAACAATATGAAATATTTACAATCACGACGTTCTTACACACATTTACGTTTACACGAGTTCTCTAGTAGTTTTTCAAAGTAGTCAATTTTATTACTGGCATGTGAAATCAACATTTAAATCCAATTATTGCGGGGTAAAATGAAAAATGAGACAAAAACATTTTATCTGTTAGGATGTTTTGAAACATTCTTATTTTTGTAGAGTTTTATTTTTCGAAGTATAACTTACAATAACTAAGTATTTTCACACAATTTTCTTGTAAAAGGTTCTCCTCATTAATTTATAAGTTTTTAATCTATTCTATTTTTAATCTATGTAGTTAACTTACTTTTAACAGAAACTCATAATAACTAATATTCATCGTGCTAACTAATATTGATAAGTTCATTCTAAAGTACTGTTATTATCCAATATGTCAATCGTTACTTCATATATAAGAGTATTAAAAAGTGGAGTCATGCCTAGCATATATAAAACTCTTTTGCGAACTTAAGATATGCGATAGTTTTTCTTTTCTACTTATAAAACATTGTTGTGAAGTTGTTCTTTCGTAAAGCCGGTTCTTTTATAGTATTTTATGATATCATTTCAAATTCAGTTGATTTAACAATAATAAATTAGTTTAATTCTTTCTTAGCATTTCTACAAATTTGAACACAATTGTAACTTGTAGGTCTATGTTTACAAATGACGTTCAAGCGGAAACACAATGCTAACCGTACACGCACGACTAACATAAAACTAAACTTACTTTTAGAATTTTACAAAACAATCAGAAAAGTTATTGAATACGCACAATAGCTAAAACTGATCCAAATATTTTAATGAAACTGGTATTCTGGCAACAGAAAGCAGAAAAACTGATTCACTGCTAGCTTCAGTTGATTGGTACACACGTATTCATATACCAAATCTCACCTCTAGATATTCACCTCAGTTACAAGGTGTGCGTGAAGTCATCTAGAATATTCCAGATATAGTAACACTTTAACTTAATCTTAACATGATGCGCTCTCTAGTTTATATTTGAATTAAATACTTTCAGACACAGCACACAATAATATTGATTTCGCATGCCGTGAGCCACAATAAGTTTTAAAGTAGAAAAAAACCGAATCAGGTAAAACAGAAATATGTCTTTACGTCGTGACACAAGCGCCGCTATATCAATCACATTTTATAGTTTATTTTGTGATATTTGAAATAATGTTGGTCGTTGTCATTTTGAAATTTAAAGTAAAGATTTTATTACATAATAATTTCACAAACGAGTCTAATAGCAGCTTGTAAGAGAGAATGACACTTCAACGGAATAATTACGCTATGTAACACAAATTTTGTTTCTGGATAGTATGTGTGTTTTTTTAATTACTTATGTTACAAAAGTACAAAAATTGCCATTATTCCCTTCAGACTTTGCTTTTGTGACTTAGATAATGAAATTTAGAAATTAACTTATTTTCTATGTAAAAACGGATAAATTTGCACATTTTCATTTACACAAGATCTGAATGAAACAACATATGAATCAAGATTTACATGTACTTATACGAAAGTTATACAAAAATATTTAGAAGTGAGTAGTGTTTCGAGATTTGCGACTGTAATGTAAATCACTTTCACGTATCTGCCCCCTTAAAATAATCTCCCATCATGTTTTCGTTATACGCTCGTTGATAGCAGCGTTCAAAGTCCAGTATATCTTGGTTGGAGCGCTCGCCTTGCTCCTCTAAGTATGTTCCCATGTTATACTTGAATTTATCAAGATGATCGTCAAGAATATGAACTTTCAGGGACGTCCTGAAACCCATTTGCTGTAGTTCCTCACCAGAGTCTCAACCAGTTCCACATAATTTTCGGCCTTGTGATTGCCCAAGAAGCCCCGAATCACTGCGACAAAGCTGCCCTAAGCTTTTTCTTTTCCTCTCTACTGAGCTTCTTGGGAAATTATGTGCACTCTAGGATCTTTTTTATTTGTGGTCCAACGAAGACACCAACTTTGATTTTTGCCTCAGACAGTTTAGGGAAGAAGTCTCGAAGGTACTTGAAGACTCCTTATCAAAAGTTGTGACAAATTGTTCATAAGACCCAATTTTATGTGCAATGGTAGGAACAACATTTTCTAGAGGTCCAGTAGTGGCTTACACTTCACATGTGGTCAGTGCTTCCTTGTAGGTTTTACACATTTTAGCAGATGCTGTCACCGAGTACTTTTTCGCTCTTGTCTTGATAAATTAGCCACATGCATAGAAGAATGCGTCTGGAGAGTGCTTGCAGCTTCTTGATGCAATGTTTGATAAAATCGGATAAGTCTATGTGTTCACTTAGGCAGCTGGAGCTAAACTGAAGTGGTGAGTGGTGAGCCCCTGTATATATATATATATATTAGTATGGAAAGTTATAGAAAATTTTAAAAAGTTCTTGAAAATTCTTGTAAGTTCAAGAAAATTCTTTATCAGCTACTCAGCACTGAATTTATCTGGTATGTTCTGGAAAATGGATAAATTTGAAAAATCATTACCTCGGAAACAAAAGCAAAGTTTGAAGAGAAAAACAGATCTTTTCCATTTACTTTAGGCATAATCAATTGGGAAATAACACTTTTTGCCCTGAAACAAGAAAAAGTAAAAAAAAAAAATTGTTAATAATGTTAATTATGTACTACACTGGTGTGTAAATATATAATTTCAGAAAGCCTTTTAAGGGTTTAGTGCCATACATCCCGTGCGTTGAAATGATTTAATAACAGTTTACTAGTATACCTTGAAATCACAGGCGGCTAATATGTAGGGTAAAAGGGGCACATGCGACCTCTTCTCCTATCAGCGCATGCACAATAATTAACAACTATCTCTGATTTTCTTTATTATTCCATGCCTCTTTACAAGTTAAGCGATCATAATGTACGATTAGAGAGTTTGCTATGCCTTTACAAACAACAAGCAAACAGTTAACTAATATCTTGCTTCTATTATAGTTAAAATTAACAAAGAACAAAAGAAGAAAAAAAGGCGAGAGGGAAATGGTAGTATAGTCCTGCCATCTCTCGGGATTTGTATTAATTTTTCTAAAAATAAAAATGAAGAAACGACTGTTACGTATTTTTTATGTTTTATGTTTTTCGTAAACTAAACGCAACAGAAAAACGCAGATAACAACTTGTATAATTTATTACACTAAACTATTAACAAATATAACATAAATTATATGATAACAGTGACAGATATTAAGTTACAACATTCGAAATTAATTACAAAACAAAATAATACTAGTTTCAAACTTCAAAATTAATCACAATACAAAATGGTACTGGCCTGTATTTAATATAATGATCTAAAATGAAAGTCTCAAATTCCAGTCTAGGGTGTGAATTTGGTCCCACGAAGAAATTCCGAAGCTTAAATGAAGAAGTTCAGAAACAGTTCACAGTTCAATAAATTTGCCGACTCTCAGCACAAGCAGTAATTCAGATGAATCGTAGAGATTGACGAAATAAAATCATAGCTTCCGTAGGTCTACCTCAGTCACAAATCCAAGTTGAATAATCACAGCAAACACTTAATCTTTCTCAAATAACTGACTCTCTTCTTTTGAAATAAAACTAATGTCTGACTCTCCTCTTTCTTTTCTTCCATTAAAAACTGATGTCTGAATCTCTCTTTTCTCTCTCGCATCTTCGTCTGTTTATATATTGTAGGCCTAAACTCCTCGAAAGACCGCGAAATTTCTACAGATCTCCAGAGCAATCCGCGCATGTCCGTTCTTGCACGAGACTACACGTCTAGACACGAAGTCACCAGCACTTCATTTACAAACACATGATTGGTCTACTTAATTCAAGAAAATTCTAAATGTTACCCTAAATGAATAACAACATATTAGTTTAAACTTCGAAACAATAATATAAATATGGAAAAATGAAAATTTAAACACAACACGATATGTTGCCTTTTACAAAATATTTACACGACATTCAGATAACAACGACCTAAAAGAGTACTCATACTGAACAAAAGTCGTCGTCAGCCTTGGATATGACGTAGTTTATGTGGTTACACAGATTTATTTACTTTCATGTAGAAGTGTGTATTGATAATTACTAACGAAGACCTCTATTTCTGACACGTGGTCGCTTAACCCCCTCCGGAATCAATAAAAGAAACTTGGTAGTTAGTTCACTGGTTGTTCTGAATAATGACCACGTAATGTGTTGTTAAAATAAATAAACACTATAGTATTATTTAACCCTTACACAAATAGTCATATGTTGTTCAAATAAATAAACCATATAATATTAATTAACCCTTACCCAAATAACAATATGTTGTTAAAATAAATAAACAATAGAGTATTAATTAATCCTTATTGCAAGAGATTTGCATTTATTTTGGTGCTGCGCTTGTTTCAGTATAGTTTTCTTTTTTGCACGTGACGTGTCTCCCGCTAGTACAACGGTAAGTCTACGGATTTGCAACGCTAAAATCAGAAGTTTGATTCCCCTAGGTAGACTCAGCAGACAGCCCGATGTAGCTTTGCTCTGATAGAATAAACAAAACCTTGACTGTGTATTGCGCAAGTCCCACTAGTTCTCGGAACTTGTAAAGAATTGTTGAAAATGAGAATAAACAATATTTGTAATAGGAAAGCACGCTAGAACACTGTCGAAAGTTCTACAAACTCGCGTGATTCATATACAAAGCGACTAACCAAGAGACAGAAGAGCATTTATTAATATGGGTCAACAACGGTCAGGTCTAGGAAGCTATAATTGTAATTAACGCTTATTAATAGGAAAACTACAGAACCAATAATGTCTACAGTTTTCGAACATTACAAACCGTTCAACTTCAGTAAATTACTCTGGACGTTAGAGTTTATATATAAGAAGTGTAAGGACATTTAAGTTAGCTAGCTAGCTTAAGCAAAGAGTGACAGTATGAACTCGGAATAATTTGCTCGTCGTGGTGCATAGTCCAGTGGTTCCCAAACTGTGTGCCGCGTCGCCTGAGGGTGCCGCAGGATATTTCAAATTTTCAAGGGAAACACAGCGATACCGACATCTGTCGGACGTCGAGCGAACTACTACCTTCAGGTACTTAACAGTTTTAATATTAAATCGCACTTTATTCGTTTCGACGACGTTCTCGAATGTTTGAGACATATTTTTGTTTACTTGTACTGTCAGCTACCCCAGTAACTTTTCGAACTTTCTCGTTTCTCAGGTTTTGTATATAAATACTTGTCGACTCTCAGGGTCTATCAGTAATTGAAGTAACTAAAGGGTGTGATCAAGTGTTTGCAAGTTTGTAAAGTTTAGTGAATTATTTTGTTGATTTTAAGTCCTTGTGCATAAAAATATAAAGATTTTTGAACATTAACAAGAAGCGTGAAAGTGAAGAAAAGGATGGCAAACCACAAACCAGTGGGAAAGTTGTGAGAAATGGAAATATGACGATAGTTACCTAGATTTTGGGTTTACTTCAGCAGATGTCAACCATGAAGAGTGTCCGAAGTGTGTACTATATCTAAAAGTTTTGGTTCCAGACTACATGTTTCCAAGTAAACAAAAAACGCCACTTAGAGATCAATCATCCTAACATGGCTAGTAAATCTCGTGAATATTTTACCAAAAAGTTAAAAAAATTGAAAGAACAAGAGTTATATTTTTGAAACAAGTATCAATACCAAGCAAAGCTTTGCTAACATCCTACGAGGTGGCATATAGAGTCGAGAAATGTAAAAAAACCTCACATCATCGCAGAAGAACTGATTTTACCAGCTGCAGAGGACATGATGAACATTACAGTTGTTGAATCTGCGGGAAAACTGTTTTCAAAGGTGCCTTTATCCAACAATACTATAAGTTGCAGGATGCAACACATAGACGAAGACCTCAACAATCAACGTAATTTTACTGACTGCTACTTAAATACAAAGAGTGCTTTCACAAACATATTGTATAGAATAAGCAACCATCAATTTATTTTTGTGCATATTTACATAAATAAGAAACCTATAATAATTACACAGCAATGTTGTTGTGAAGTCTAGCAATCAAATAAATTCGGGTAGTTTTTATACCATGCTATATTAATTATTATGGTTAAGATTTGGTATCAGAAAAAGGTAATCCGTTAATTCAAAAAAGAAAAATTTGTTTTCAAACTGAATGTTTCTGCGATTGGTGTTATAATGCATACCGATAAATTAAAATGCTTATTTTTATTAAAAACGAGATTTCTGAAATAATAATGATAAAAGACAAACTTTATTTTACACTAATACATATTACAATAACAATGCAAAAACATAATAGTTTAACATAAAAGTCTATACAAACAATCTTGTGTTTAGATAATGAGGCTTTTAATGAGTACAACATGTAAATACTAATAAATTTTACATTAAAATCGTTTATCACAAAGTTTTGTTTGACACACGTATATTACAGATAGTATTCGTTCCTCATACATTAAAGTCGATAAAATTCATTTAACTGATAGAGAACGAACCTAAAATACATATATACAAGAAGAGATCTTACAACATGACCATATGGTTAGGATGCTTGATGTGAGGGGTCACATCAAACATGCTCGCCCGTTCAGTCGTGTAGCCGTTACAAAGTTACGATCAATCACATTATTTGTTGATAAAATAGTAGCCCAAGAGTTTGCGGTGAATGGTGATGACTAGTTGCCTTACTTCTTACACTGCTGAATTAGGTACAGATAGCGTAAATAGCCTTCATGTGGCTTTGCACGAAATTTCCAAAACAAAAACAGACTTTACACCCCTACCATTGTCTGATATTGGTGTATATTATCTATGTATTCTAGACGGCTTGAAAACTTGCTATTTTGCGAAAGGTCGCGTCAGAACTGGATACAGTAGTTATAATGTGGTTGACTCTTAATCGCATTTACTCAGAAGTTATCGTTAATAATTTTATATCAACAGGTGTGACCGTTAACAGGTAACTAAAGAAGTTGTGTAATTTTATCAATTGTCACTCTAAAATATATGTGCGACTCGTAATCCGAGGGTTGTGGGTTCGTATCCCCGTCGCGCCAAACATGCTCGCCCTTTCAGCCGTGGGGGCGTTATAATATGACGTTCAATCCAACTATTCGTTGGTAAAATGGTAGCCCCAGAATTGGCGGTGGGTGGTGATGACCTTCCCTCTAGTCTTACACTGCAAAATTAGGGGCGGCTAGCACAGATAGCCCTCGAGAAGCTTTGTGCGAAATTCAAAACAAACAAAACTAAAATATAAATACATATGGTGCTGCCATCTTTTAAGAGTTTCTTCTACAATGTAAAAATACAAAATTTCAAAATATATCATATGCATGGCAAAATTACTGAGGCCATCGTTTCGGATTTTGAACTACTGAATAGAAGGAAGCAGTGTTATAGAACTCACCACACACTGTAAGAAATTGAATGTCGTAATTATAACACACCCTCAGTTTAAAATACAGTGAAACTTTCTCGTTAGCAACAAAATCCAAATTTTCATGTGGGGCCAGTTTGTGTCCGATGTCTAAAGAGTTTGTTTGGTGATGTATTAGAAAAATATGTATATTTACGACTAAAACAAAATGTGATGATTTATGCCTTCTAAAAATTAATATATCAGCTTTTCTTTATCCAAATTTATATTACTTCTATTCAAAATATGCTTTAAATGTACAAATACTCCACAATGGTTAAATTAACACCAGCGTAAAAATAACATCTGCATTTTACGTTATTTTTATGACAAATGTTAAACACGTTGCTTTTAAAACTTTTGTCATCATCTAGTACAAATGGCCCTTTGGGATGTGACCTGTGAGAGACAAAAGACAATTCAGAAATGCTATTATGCGTATCTCCGATTTAGAACCTGAAATAGAAAATATTAAGAGGAATGTGGGTAAAAAATCTCTACAATTTACTATGTTTTTATCACAAATGTTAAAGTATTAGTTACGAAGTAGCTTAACATCAATAATTTCTGACGCATTAGGAACACAATCACACGTATCTAATGCCGAAAGTGTTTTTCTATATATTGTTAATAGATGGCGGTTAGACGAAAAACTGATGCTTTTTAAAATCTGAGAGCGCTTGACTAACCCATTTTAAAGATGTTTTGGGTTATACACTTCTCATCGTGACGAAGGTGCAGTCGTTATTTTTTATTTTTTAGCTCAACATATGTGCCATTTAGTTTTTGGTTCTAATTAGAGAGCTATTTATCAATTCAGTCGGAAAAGACAAGCACTGCCGTTTCCAGCGAATATTATGTCATGATATGTTGCAAGAACACGATTATTACATCTAAATATAAAATATCATACCTGTCGCGTTATTTTCAAAAATAAACGTTGATGAAGTTCATCATGTGTTTATATAGTACGAGTAGCATGAAAAATACCATTGTTCTTAAGCATACTAATGGCGACAGAAAGTATTAATTTTGTTACGATTACGTTCTTCCACAAGGAAGATAAGAACTAACAAGTAATTTTTCAATGCTACAACATGTTGGAACAGCTATCTGAGTGTCACACATGAAAAATACCAACAGCTGTACACAACCGAGCAGTATTTTGATGACAAATCTATGGTATTCAAGGTTTTAAGGTTATTTTTATGCAACCTTTCTGCTTTATTTTCAGACTAAACCAAACGAAATATCATCTAGTCAGCCAACCTTCCACGTGGTCCAAACGCCGTCATAAAACAATCCTACAAGTCAAATTTTTCTTCGAAAAGTGAGGGACCGAAAGAACCTTTTAAACTTATAATACAGCACTTTACTGAACGTTATAGCACCAGGTGTCAGTATTACCAATCACAGGATGACACCAGACAAATTACTTGCATATGAAACTCGCCTAAATTAAAAAAAAAAAAAAAACTTTTCAAAACCAACTTCAACATCAGGATTGACAAATCATAACACTCAAGCTTCATTTATTATTTTGTTGTAATTTGTAATAGCTGAAAACCAGTGACGTAGTTTAATTTCTTTCTCACTGCCGGCCATTAAACTTTCTACTGTCAAGTCCAATCAAATAAATTATTTTATTATTTCCCTCTAGTAAGAAATCTTGTTACTTTACATTATATCTTATATGATTAAGAGCTGAGAATTTTCGAATCTAACTATTGCACCGGTTTTCGGAATAACCAGATATTATTCAATTTACAGATTTATCATTGAAAATAAGAAAAACATCATAAAACAAATAATTTTTTTGTTGTATTTTAATAACTCTTGGTATACTTGTACAACTCAGTAATATCATTTCAAAATACAATAAGAGCAATAGAATGGCATTAATATGACACAAATATGTAAATATTTTGGCTAAAACCGTGAACTTTTGCAAGCAGTATGTTGCAATAATATTGCGCAATACTCCCTTTACATCACATGGCGTCAGAGACAAAATTATTTAAGAGACCTAAAATTTATAGCTGGAGATCAGTATACACCCAGAGCGCTTGTTTATTCTTTAACATGATATTACATATACATAATATCGCCAACCGTTGAGTTACTGTAATAGAACAAATGAATATAGTAGCAACTTATACCTGAAGATTATTTCAATACGTGTTTAAACAAACATCAGTATGTTTATATACTTTTTAATTATAAGGTAGTTAACCGCAATCACTTGGCCGATGTGACAAAACAGCAAGGCTAAAGCCAATATTTTACAAACACGTTACTAAATACAATAATCATGATTTACAACAACATCACGTAGCACTTCAAATACACTGTGCATATCCTGTACAACCGACAAAACATTACCCAATAAAATACGTGCAAGTACATAGAAGCATTCTGAAGCTTCGTGATAAATCAAAGTCACTTTGTCTTAATCACTTTAATTAACCTAGTAAAATCATATCGACAAAATACTAGAATGCGTCATATATATATATATATAATAATAACACACTTTCTTTATTGCTTGTTTTGAACATACTAGGGCCAGCATGGTCAGGTGGTTAAAATGTGTGTTTGTGTGTTTTTCTTATAGCAAAGCCACATCGGGCTATCCGCTCAGCCCACCGAGGGGAATCGAACCCCTGACTTTAGCGTTGTAAATCCGGAGACATACTGTTGTACTAGCGGGGGCATGATTAAAGTACTCAACTCGTAATCCGAAGGTCACGGGTTCGAATCCCCATCATACCATACATGCTCGCCCTTTCAGCAGTGGGGGCATTATAATGCGACGGTCAATCCCACTATTCGTTGGTAAAAAAGTGGTCTTAGAGTTGGTGATGGGTGGTGATGATTGGCTGCCTTCTCTCTAGTCTTACACTGCTAAATTAAGGATGGCTAGCGCAGATAGCCTTCGTGTAAGTTGCGCGAAATTCAAAACAAACCAACGAACATAGAATTAGGAATTATTGCTTTATTTTTGTAAAAATGTATTTTTTTTACACTTTCATTTTATACCTCGATTTGTGAGAAAAAGTTTATTGCTCATAGCACTGTTCGTATTCAGGAAGTAGCAATCATAATATTAATAAGTAATACTGGGTTATTCATTTTATATATATATATATATATATAACTGTCATGTAGAATTAAACAAGTTAATAGATACAAGCAAACCTAATCACATTTATGACGTTTAGAAATGTTAGACAGTAAGGATACCTTATCTTCTTGGTTCTTCATATTACAGAGTGGATTATTTGTGCTCCTTCAAACGCGTGTACAGAAATCCGATTTTTAGTGTAAGTCCTCTTACACACCGTTGTGCCACCAGGGGTAAGTCATGCTTTAACTTCATGTTTGATTCATACAGCAGATACACTAATTAATAAGAACCACGTTACACTGGATTAACTATTCTTGCTCAGTTACAGTTTTAGCTGTTCTTTTACCACATACTGTAACTACATTCATATATTTGAAGTACGTGTTTAAAAAATGTAGCGCAAAAAATATGCCTGAAACTATTTATAGTTACAAGTAAACAATATCAATTATTATTTGAAAGTTCATTATCAAATACTTTTTAAATATTACACAGACACATGTTTCGCTTCTCAGTGTGAAATAAATTAATTTCAAATTATATTTTAGTTAATACTGACAAACCCGTTCAACGTAGGAGGGTCAGATCCAAACGATGACCTATACGTCACTGTCCGAGGGATCCTAAGGGTACGTACACAATGTGGTGAAAATCGGTTCTGTATTACATCAATTATTAGTGGACACACACAATCTTTTGTCAAATACTTTCTAAGGAACAGTTTAGTGTCTTAGATAAATGCCCGTTGTAAGCTTATTAAGTTATCATGTCCTTTATTACCTATCAAAATAAGTTCACTAAAGACATAATGTACTAAATAGCGGAACACCTTTTTCTCTTTATTTTTCGTTGATGTTAGGAAGTTTTATAAGTAGCTGGAGCCATTTCTAATTTAGGGCTACTAACCATTGGAAGACAACCAATAAGCAGAGCCGAATTGTGGGATTACGCACAATGGTTATAATGTATCCATAACTGAAAGTGCAAGTCATATTCAGCAAAATGTCGAGGATTGAGTCTTGGACCTTTCGATCCTCATCCTAGAATACTAACTACTAGGCTACAGTGCACATTATTTGTTTGCGTGTGTGTCCATTTGGTTTGTTAATCTCAATGAGAAAAAAAACTTGTGAGAAACATGGAAGTAAAAATGTGGTGAACATTTCGTTTTATAGCTACAAACAAGTCTACCTACTCCTGAGATGCTTATTTTGAGAGTCTTGCTTTTTAGATACTTCAAACCTGCAGAATCGAAGCCTGATGAATCGGCGCGAAGTCTAACAACACGTGACAACAGTAACATTAAAACTAGGTGACGTGGTTATAAACGTGATTGACTGTATGCATAGTTTTAATGCTCCAGCCACATGCTTTTTCTGCTTATTTTCACATTAGCTGATGTATTATTTTATTACAACATAAAATAAGGATTTTTATAGAAATAACACAGTAGAACCATTATCACACATCAGAGGTACAAGTCGAACCTTGAAAATACAATCCCAGGCTGACTTCCTTACCAAAAACGGAACTGTTTAAACACAAGCCAGATAATTCAGGTCTTCTTTAGCCCAGTCTGTATGTTTTAATGTTATAATCATTCTACAACTGAGTACATTTTTTTATTGTAATAAAAATAACTCATAGTTTGTTGCTTTACAACACTCACATATAATTAGTCAAACAAAGTTAACACGCTTTTTATTAACTCTTAACGTTGATATTAGCTAATATAATAAATGATATTTTTAAATTGTCTAGTGTAAACTGTGATTATTGTCTTTTCATTAACTGTCTTTCCGTTACCGGCAGTGCCAGTTGGTTAAGGCACTCTACTCCTTATCCGAGAGTCGCGGGTTCGATTCCCTATCCCATCAAACCTGATCATCCTTTCAACCGTGGGGGCATTTTAATGTGATGATCAATCCCACTACTTGTTTGTAAATGTTAAAGGTGGGTGATGATGACTAACTGCCTTTCGTTTAGTCTTATACTCCTAAATCAAGGAAGACTAGCGCAGATAGCCTTCGTGTAGCGTTGTGCGAAATTCAAAAAAGAAACAAACAAAACTAGCTTTCTAATCTAATTTCAGCCTACAGTGTCTTCTTTAATATTGTGGAATTTTTCACCACTTTCACAAGAGCGAAACAAAACTTTTTGAATCGCGCAAAGACATCGTAGTTTAAAACACCGCGAATGAAACATAAACTTGGTTATCACACGAATAAAACTAGTTACCAATGTAAAATAACAGGAATTCTAGGTGTGTGAAAAGTTGAAGGGAAATGGATTCAGAAAACCGACATATTCTCTTTTTCTTGCGTGCAACGCTCACAAAATTATTTTTTTCCATGCTGAACAAGAACGTAGGCGATTTTGGAAAAACAGTCACTTACCAAAAAATATTTCTCCCTGGAGAGCTTGTGTTGTTGCGTAAAAAGAAAGAGTAGCACCTAAACATACGACTGAGTTTCCATATAAAGATTTGCTTGTGTTTTTTACAGTCCTAGTTCCAAACCCAAGTGAAACATCCTAATTACTTATTCTTTAACGGTATATGCGTGAAAGTGAAAATGATTTTAGAAGTAGAAAAGTTAATTAATATCATAATTGAATTCGATGAAACTTGAGACGATCATTCTCATTACCCTTACAGGTTTTAAGTGTAATCCTGGTTCATTTTTCATTCAGTTCAAATACAAAATTGAAAGATGTTTTCCCCAATATTTTTATTCCAGTTATTTCCTCCAAATGTATACATGCTTTTAGTGATTGTTCTGAAAACGGCTTGGTCCTTTGACAGAACTCTGGATTTTGGAACTGATGAACAGGGTTTGAATCTGTGCAGTACCACAAAATATTCGCCACATTCTAAGTTTTTACATTATAGAAGTGACAGTTGTAACGAATTTGCTTTTATATATTTATTTTAATATTTACGTTTTTTCAGTTTAAGTCATGTGACGTAAATTTTTAAATGTGTATTGCGCAAGTCCCGCTTGTTCTCAATATTTTGTAGAAGGTTCTTGAGCGTAAGAATCAACAATGTACAACGTATGTAAAATATTTGTGATTATCAGTATTGTTGACAATTCGAACTTTCTAAAACCTTGCCGAAAAGTTTATAAATTGACGCACCAAGAGGTTGATTGTTTTGGTGTTTTATGGTCCAAAACAACCAGGCTATCTGCGCCAAACATTCGGTAAAAAGCTAAAATTAAATCAAAATTATTATAATTCATAAAAAAGAATTAAAATAAAACAAAACACAGTTTAATATTTGAATTAGAAACATATATAGCAGTAAATCCAATTTTTATATCTTGTTTACAGCAGTAAGAGAGAAACTATAGTAATACAAGTTGTAAAGGACTTTCTGTAGCATAATTGTAATAATCATAACTCGCCAGGATGAGTAATGCATACCTTCAAACATCAGCATTAATCACTTGAAGTTGACCTTTTCAGTCCTGGTTTCGAGTTATTTGAAGTCATGAACGTTTTCAGAAAGTAAATACAAGTTTTAAAAGACTTTCTGTAGCAAAATTGTAATTATCATCACTCGCCAGGAAGACTAATAGGTAAGTTGAAAAACCATCGTTAGTCATCTGAAGTTGGCCTTTGCAGTTCTGGTTCTGAGTTATTTGACGTTATGGCCATTTTCAGAAAGTAAAGTAATAAAAGTTTTAAAAGACTTGTAGCATAATTCTAATTATAACTCGTCTGGATAAATAACGGGTAGTTCAAACAGCAGCGTTGGATACCTGAAGTTGGCCTTTCCAGTCCTGGTTTCGAGTTATTTGATATTAAGGCCATTTTCTAATTTCAAATCGAACTAGATGTATTTTAAGAATCACATTAAAAAGGTTTGATGTATAAATTTAAAAAAATCTTAACTGGTATTATAAAAGATTAATGACCTTTAAAAACACGAAAAACATTTCTAAGGTGGATAGTGTTACCACCGCCAATAACAATGTCTGACGTTACGAATAAACCTTGAGACAGAACACGTTTAAAATGGTGCCGTCGTTGAGAGTCGTAACGACGATAAGAGATTAAAATGTGGCTTATTGTTACCTAAGTGTTACACAGACATCACATTGGTGCGTCAGTCCCAGATAAAAGGAAACGATGAGTTAAAAAACTGTGACTAATGCGTAGTCTAATTAGGACAACTCCCTCTTTACAATCCTTACAAAAGCAAGACAGCCAAAGTCCAATGGAGGGTTTTATCTGGAAAAGCTTATTTTTACGTTGTTCACTCCAAGTCCACTACCAACTGGCAAGGAACCGAGCCTTAAATACAGGGCCATAGACAACGTATGGAACAGGCACAGCAGTGATAGTACCAGAGCAGACAGATTTGGCTGCAGTGTCGACGAGCTTGTTCCTGAGAACACCAACGTGACCTGGTATCCAGAAAAACTGAATAGATGTAGATGTTAAAGAGAAATGGGCTAGTCGGTTTTGAATATCGGCGAGAACAGGGCGTGAACTAACGTGAAGCTATTCCATGGCTAGTAGAGAACTAAGTGAGTCAGTATAAATAGTGCAATTTGAGTACTGTTTAGCTTCTATGTGATTCAGGGTAAGAGAAATGGCGAACAGTTCAGCAGAAAACACAGAAGTTATAGAGGAGATTCTGCGCGCAGCCACCGAACCACAACAAACCAGGGCAGAGCCCACACACAGTCACCTGATTTCAAACCATCTGTATAAATTGGAATTGACGGATTGTTCGAAAGATGTTCAGCAAATAACATACAGTATTTCCAATCGGAAGTGTCTGCTTTTCTCAGATGACTTAAAGACAGGTCACATTTAAGGACTATAAGAAGCCATGGTGGGATGGGCTGACCAGTAGATACAACAATGTTATCCAAGGACAGACTCAATTCATCCAACTGCACCTAAATACAAAGGCCAAAAGGAGCATTGGCAGATCATTTGTTCTGAAAAAGTATGGCCCACCGAAAGAGGAAAACACAACCCCAGGTGGGATGCTTTGGTAAGGAATGAAGATTCGAACCATATAGTAAAGACAGTTACAAATGGTGGAGGTGCAAAGAAGGTTCATGAGATTCTATGTATAAGCTCTGAACTGGGGAAGTGGGGACAGCCCCAGTGCAGAGCCAAAGTTCTTGATGATGAATAGGGTCTAACATCTTTCAGGCCAACGGTCTGGCAGAGCCATAGACCAGTGATCTATAGTCGAGTTTTGATCGAATAAGAGCACGATATATCTTTTGCACAGAACATCACTTTGCTCCCCAAGTGGTGGAAGAGTGGACACGAGGATGTTCAGTGCTCTTGTACATTTGACCCGTAGCTGCTTGATATATGGTATAAAGGTCACTTAGGTCAAAGATAAGCCCCAAGAACTTTGTCTCAGGGAACACAGGCAGCACTACTTCACAGATACAGAGTTCAGGTTCATGGAGAAGACCTCGTTTGGTGGCAAAAGTGCATTCAAACGGTTTTAGAGAGAGAGAAGTTAAAGCCGTTTGCTGTGGTCCACTTCAGTAAACGATTAAGGGCAGTCTGTAGCTGCAGCTCAATATACCTCATGTTCGACGACTAACATGAAATGTGAAAGTCGTTAACATAGAACACGTTTGTAGGAGTGAGAGGGAGTTTTTCAGTGATGGCATTCATTTTTATACTGAAAAGTGTGATACTCAAAATACAGCCCTGAGGGACTCCATGTTCCAGTAGAAAAGAATGGTAACGTGTCGAATCCACTCGCACTTGGAATCGCCTGTCCATGTAAAATGTAAAATAAAAATGGACAAATGGCCACGTAACCCATATATGTGGAAGTCTCGCAAAATGCCGGATTTTCTTGTTGTATCGTAAGCCTTTTCAATGTCAGAGAATATTGATACAAGATATTGTCATTTAAGAGAAGCTTCTCTGATTAATCTTTCAAGTCGAATTAGGTGGTCCATGGTGGAGCGCTGTCGTCAGAACCTTCACTGGGTGGGCGATAGGAGTTTGTTTGATTCTTCTCTAAGGTCTTACAGATACAGCTCGTCAAAGCAATTAGACGGTAGTTTGAAGGAATCTTGGGATCCTTCCTAGGCTTAGAGAAAGGTAAAACAATAGTCTGGCGCCAGGCATCAGGAAAATCATTCTCCTGTCAGATCTGGTTAAAAACAGTCAGAAGAATAGCAAGAGAAGCAGGAGATAGATGGCGCAGTATTTCATAGTGTACATCATCAGGTCCAACCGATATACTGCCAGACTGATGAAGGGCCAGCTTGAGTTCCACTAGTGTAATGGGACGATTATAGTCATAGAAACAATCAGCTCTAAAATAAAGAGATGATCGCTCTACCCGAGTCTTGATGGCTAAGAAGGTGGAGGGGGAAGCAGAAGTGCTAGATACCCGACAAAAACTTCACATAGAGTATTAGCGATGCTCCGGGTTTGAACTACTTCCTGGCCATCAGAGAGCAAGATGGAGAGGGGGACAGAATTATATTGTACACTGACTTTTCGAATCTTGTCCCATATGATTTGGAACTGGTTGTTAAAAATATGCCGGTTGTGAACTTATTACAAGATTCCTTCTTGCTTTGACGTCTTACCCAACGAGCATGTGCACGGGCCTGCTGAAAAGCGATGCAGTGCGAGAGTGTAGGATACCTTCGAAAAGAATCCCAGGTCCGTTTTTGAGCCTTCCGTGCCATATGGTAGATCGGATTTCATCAAGGACAAGGATATCGTGGAAAACATGTCGAGGTTTTAAGAATACATTGAGCAGCTACCTGAATGGTACAATCAGTTACTGCTGCCATGCAGTCGTCCACTGATAGCTTACAGATGATGTCAGGATCAATTTCTCTGAAAGCAGTGAAAGAAAGCCAGTATGCTTGATTCAGCTTCCACCAGGGTACCCGGTCGGTGGCATCGTCAAAGGCCAGTATCTTTCAAAATTATAGGAAAATGATTAATGCTTCGTGGGTTATTGTCAACCCTCCACGAAAAATGGGAGAATAATGAAGGGAAGCAAATTGAGAGATCAATAGTAGTAAAGGACTGACTAGGTGCATGAAAATAAGTGTGATAACTGCTATTGAAAAGAGAAAGGTTGTGATCAGATAGCATAAGCTCTACGGAGCGACCCCTCCCATCAATATCAGCCCTTCCTCAGAGAGGAGGATGTCCATTAAAGTCCACAAAGATTAAAAAGGGAGACGGAAACAGTTCAATGAGAGCATCAAAGTCTGATTGATCATAGGTCTCTCCAGTTGACAGGTGGAGCGAACAAATAGTGATGGTATGACCCAAGGAAGCACAGTTGGCTTTGACTTTCAAGGGTGTGTCGAGTGACAAAGATAAAGCATATGCTGATCAGCCAGCAGTGATTTGCCCATAACACAACCTGCCATTTCTGTATAAAAAACTGCCGAATGGTGACTGTATTGGGCAGATTCCAAAAATGTTTTGTGTAAGGAAAGACACACAGGATGGTAGGAAGTAATCACTGCTTTGATGTCATCTAGATTAGAACGTAAATCTCGACATTTCTATTGCATCAAGGTGATCATTTTTATTTATGTGTAGGTAAATTGGGTAAAGACCCCTTCCGTTTACGACGACGTCTTTATTATTTACTGTTTTTATTTGAGAGAGGTTTATTGATCTCCATGGATCCTGCTCTGGGTCGACTGAGCAGGTCTTTGCAATTGGAAGAAGATTCCAGCGACTGAGGATGTGAATGAATGATCGTTTTGCATCTTGGGGTGAGAGAAGAAGATGTACTCGAGGAAATGCCTTTATCCAAAATCAAAGGAAGTGGATCTTGGGATTTGCTGGAATGTATGTGATAGATAGAGATGGGTGTTAAGT
Source organism: Carcinoscorpius rotundicauda (assembly GCA_011833715.1). NCBI lineage: Eukaryota > Metazoa > Arthropoda > Merostomata > Xiphosura > Limulidae > Carcinoscorpius > Carcinoscorpius rotundicauda. Next base: position 48,338,610 of record CM022399.1, on the reverse strand, counting down.
TGATTCATCAACGTTTTTAACCATGGAGGTCAAAATACTTTTCATTTGGTTTGAGAATAATTCGTTTGGAGGTACAGAGAGATCTGTCCGCACTCTCACCGCAGTAGTGGAATGAAGTGTAGCATCATACGTCCGAGATGAAGTGGTGGACATAAACTTTCGAGCCTCAGGATAAGTAATGTTATGAATCGTTTTCAACCGCTGCACCTCTTTTTCTTCCAACCATTTAGGGCAAGAAGGAAAGTAGGACAGGTGAGAGCCATTGCAATTGACGCAATGAGGATCCATTTCACTCTCATAGGCGTCGTGGTCCTTGCCACTGCAATGAGCAAACGTCAAGAAACCAAGACATGACGTCTTCGAGTGACCGAACCGTTGACACTGGAAACATCTGAGAGGATTTGAAATGCATGTCCATACTGTGCAATTAAGATAACCTGCCTTGATGGTGACAAGGGGACGTGGTGATGTAAATGTCAGAATAAGGACATTGGTCTGCATCATAATTCCATATTTGTCAGTGAAGATACGCCTCACTGCAGAAACCTCTTGGGTGGAGAAACCAGCAAGAATCTCCGACTTGGGGATGTTCTACAAATTCCTCTCAACAATAACTCCTTATGATGAATTCAAAGTAGCATGAGGTGTAACCTCAATAGATGTATCCTCAATCGCCTTCGAATGCAAGAGAAGTTAACTGTGTTGAGATATGGATCTTTCCACCAATATGTCACCAGATCGAAGCTTCTTTACTGACTTCGGAGAGCCAGCAAGTCCCTTTACTCCCTTCTGAATGAAAAAGGTTTGTCTAAAAGTAAGTGCAATATAAGAAAACGAGGTGGTACAGATGGTAAGGATTGCTGCTCAGAATATTCAAGACGTGGTCGTTTATCTTTAGACTATTTTTTACTATTTTACTAAGATTTTAATTGGAGAATCCGTAATGAAAAAAGGGATATTTCGATGCTCAATGACCCCACCCACCATAGAGCCCTACGAGGGGACGCACTACAATGCCAAACAAGGACACTTTAGCAGCTCTAGTGTTTGGTGAGCACTATATCTAAACACTAGCATCAGATACAATGTCCACAACACCTGTTGAGAACATCCAGCACCATACTTGGTTGACCCTAGCCCAAGTGAACCTGCCACGCCAAAGCCGCCGTCTACAGGAATTCAAGGCCAACCACCAGAATCCTCTCCTCCCCTTTAGGAGTCACCACGCACGGCAAATAAGTGGGTGGATCTTTAGATCCCAGAGGGGTAAACTGAAAAAACAGAACCTTCCATGGAAGGTCCCCTCACCACGTACAGAAATCCACACCAAGGAAACGCGCCAAGAGAGTAGTAGAATATTGTTTGATGGCTACAGCTAGTATGCTGTAAGTTTCGGGAGCTATAATTATGACAAATGCTTATTAATAAGAAATTTTTTACTGGAAACGTTTATAGATTTGGAACATTACGAACCATTCGACTTCAGCGAATTAACTTCAATCATCAGAATTCCTATAATACTGTCGCATAACTTCAGCAAAATAAAACTCGATTGTGAAGAACAGAGCTAGCTGGTATTCCCGTCCAGTGAAGTGTATCTGTAATTTGTGCTTCGTGGTCCAGGACTTGATAAAATATTTAGTTCTAGGCTCGATAGAAGACTGAATATTTCACAGAAAAGAAAACTAAGAAACAACTTCACACGAAAAATATTAATTCTATAAACAACCTAAAACAAAATAACTAAAAGCAGATAAAGGCAATGCTTTAGTTATAATGAACACAAATAAATACATTCAAAAAATGACCAACATCTTATCAGATACAAACAAATTTATACTACTAAACACACATCCAACAAAAACATGTAAAAACCAATTAAACAAAATACTATTACAAATGAAAACAAAATTCAGAAAACATTTATTCTTACCTTCGAAAGACCAACTCACGCACACCACAACTGTACGGCACCCCCAAACCTCACAAACCTGATTGTCCATTATGGCCCATAATTTCGACCTATGAATCAATTGACCACAACCTCGGTAAATACACAGCGTAGGTATTTTTAAATATGTAACATCAGCCGGTTCCTTTTTCAAAGCCTCTTTTAACTTTGAATCTATTCTTAATCAACTAAATCATAAAGCCTTAGCGGCCAGTTTTGATGTAATCTCCCTCTTCATAGAATTCCCAACAAGATAGCTTTAGAACTTTATATCCAAAACCCCAACCCATTAATACACATCCGCAGTAACCAATTAGTAACCCTTATTAGAATTCACTGTCACCAAAACTAACTTTATGTTAATTTGCCAAAACTACCTACAAATAAATGGCCTAAGTATGGAGAATCCTGTATCACCAATTCTAGCCAACATTTTTATGACACAGATTGAATCTCAAGTGATCAATTCAGCCTTACACCCACAAATATACAGGTACAAATATGTTGACAATACAATTGCTGGATTCACATCTACAAAACACGCACTTAGTTTTTTCAACCACGTTAACTCTATACACCCCAATATTGAGTTCCCCTGTGAACAGGAAAAAAACCCAACCTATTATTAAATAGCATTTCTCAACATCAAGATTACAATAACAAATACACAATTCAAAATAGAAATCTACCGAAAAATCACCCATATGGACTATACATTACTTGAAACTCAGCACATGAAACAAAACAAAAACTCAACACATTACGAAACCAAATAAATACAGCCACAAAACTATGCTCACCCGATAAAATTAACAAATAAATCAACAAATTAAACACGTTATCAGCATCAACAAATTTCCTCCAAAAACCGTTTAAAAAATTATAAGCACACACCTAAACCAACAACAAAGAAACAATAATAAATTCAAAGACACAAAAAACTATCAGATCATCCCTAAAGTATTGTCCGATTTTAGTTTCAAAAAAGAGAAAGGATTTCAAACTCTTTTAATGTTATGCAATCAATAATGTATGTTCCATTATTATTAATCACTTCCTGCCAACGATTCATAAGTTTCTGAATGCCACTTCTATAAAATTCTTGAGTTTTAGAGTTTTGACATCTTCATGTGTTTCAAGTTCTTTTCCGTCAAGATAGTTCTACAAACTTCGAAATAGATAATAATCAGATGGGGCAAGGTGTAGAGAATAAGGAGGCTCTCATCCAGTCTAGCACTTATCTTTGTAGATGTGATCCTCGAAGGATGGGGCCGTGCATTATACTGGTGTAACACAACTACTTTACGACTGATTAAAGTAGGCCACTTTTCTTTCAGTGCAACATTCATGCGTTCTAACTGTTGACAATAGAAGTCTTATGTAATTGTTACACTGAGTGGCAGCAACTCAAAGTGGATCAAACCAACAATATCCCACCAAATGCTCAACAAGACTTTCCTAGGGTTAGGTCCATTTTGGGCTGTGCTTTAGTCAGTTTACCCGCACTGAGCCATTGTCTGTGGCGCTTAACATAATTATTAAATATCCATTTTTTATCTTCAGTCATTAACCTATCCAAAAAAGGTGAGTGACGCTCACGAGAGTTGCTCTAAGGTTAGCTTCTGTCAAATCACGGGAGACCTATTTTCCAAGATTTCACATTTTTTAAGCTGTTGCAGATGACGATAAACTGTTGAATGGGTTGAATTAAGCTTTTGTGCTAGTTCTTCAACTGTTATAGCACAATTTTCATCAAGTGCAGCCAACAGCAAGTCATCATTAAAATCAACAGGACGACCTAAACGTGGAGCATCATTTAAACTAAAGTCACCTGACCTGAACTTCTGAAATTACCTTTGACACTTTCCTTCATTGAGAGACTCCACACCATAAACACCTTGAATTTTTCGTGTAGTTTCTGCTGCACTACTGCCTTTTTTAAACTCACAAAACATTATATACCTAATGTACTCCTCAGACACATCCATCTTCATAAGGGTTTATTTGATAAATGATCTAAAAAATGGAGTTGAGTTAGTTTCTTTTATTTGTTTGAACATTTTTATTCATGTTCTACAACATATTTTAATCATTAAAGCCTTCTACAAAGACAGAAATGGTGATGCACTTTCTGAATTAAATTTTTGGACGTTACTTTTGGGATGACCTTATATTAAACCTTACAGTGCTGCATACCATATGTTTCCGAGATCAACGAAAAAATATCCAACATTTGGAAAAAAAACTTATAACAAAACACAACATTCCAGTAAACACCACATTTATTCAAAAACCAAGTACAAAACTAAAGTCCAAACTATGTAAAAACTACACTGAAAAACACAACACAAATATTATTTATAAAATACAATTCAACAACTGCCCGACTTCTGTATTGGAGAAACAAGCAGAAAAATGGAATCCAAATTCAAAGAACATACACACACCACAAACACTTTCACACGTTTTTTGAGCACTGCAAATCAAATAAGCACAGCATAATCATGGAAAACATTCAGATAATAAGTAGGGAAACAAACACAAAATTAAAGAAGTCCTACTTCTTTAACTAAAACCAAAATTAAACCAATATAAAGGAACAACTTTATTCCTATACTAATTAATAACCTAACATCTAACTGCAACGCTCCCTACAGTTCCGTTCTCGATTATTCTCTCGTCCCAAAGACGTGTGCCTGACAACGGTCAGTTGCAAACTCTCTCTTTGTTAACCTGAAGATGGCCTAGGAAGGTAGAAACGTTGTTCTCTGCTTTATCAATAAAAGTGTTAATATCCACACCAACCGTTCTGAGATCCATTTAAATCCAGAAAGTTGATCATATAGTATCATTAGCTTGAGTACAGTTGTAAGTGTATTATAGGTAACACATTTCCAAGTATAATGAATTACATAAATATCCCAGCATAGCCTGGCGGTAATAATCCATCTTACATCCATGTTATGTTAGTTAACTTTTGTGATACTAAATGTTAGTATATTATAAATACTTATATAATCGTTTTACTATCAAAATACTATTACACTCCATAATAACCAAATTAGCAATGTAACAGACAATTGTTGAAATATATACCACTGTTTGATAAATTTTTTGTTGGTTTTGATTAGTTGGATTTGTTTTCCTTTCTCCTTTGGGATTTTCAACAAGCAAATTTTACTGTATAGAATAACATCTTACGACTTATAACACACGCACACCACACATTTCCCTATTATTAAACAAGCCGTCAAATCTGGCTTTTTTGTGAACTTGAGACCATAATTTTAAGAAAGAATATTTTATATACTAAATTTTGTGGCACACTACGATAATTAATCAATAATATTAACTAGTTCAAAACTCTGAAAAAGAAATGCTGATCTAATGAAAATAGATGTTGCACGTTTAATAGTTTTAGATAAAATTATTTGAGAAACTTACACACAGTTTATTGTAAAAATGAAGTTATAAATATACAAAAATTAACAAGTATATATACATTAGAAGGGTGTGTGTGTTTCCTTATAGCAAAGCCACATCGGGCTATCTGCTTAGTCCACCGAGGGGGGACATATGAAGAATTGTTTTGTCTTTGAATTTCACGCAAAGCTACACGAGAGCTATCTGCGCTAGCCGTCCCCAATTTAGCAGTGTAAGAGTAGAGGGGAGGCAGCTAGTCATCACCATCCACCGCCAACTCTTGGGCTACTATTTTACCAACTAATAGTGGGATTGACAGTCACATTAGAACGCCCCCACCGCTGAAAGAGCGAGAATGTTTATTGCTACAGGGATTCAAACCTACGAACCTCGGATTACGAGTCGAACGCCTTAAACCACCGGATCCCACATAAAGGAAATAAATTATAGGGTTTGACTGTTAAATACGTTTTAATCTAAATGAAAGTCCAAAGATTCAGCTTTTATTTAAAGAGTATAATTATTAATAAATTCCTCTTCTCACGAGTTTTAAACTCACTGCAAAATATTTACAGCAAGCGTAGTGTTATCTTAAAAACAAAACTATCTGTCGATGTCAGATACTTAATTTTAAATAGTTATAAAATATTAAAAAACAAATTATCTATGTCGACATGGAACAACAACATAGACTAGACCTTCTTAAGTGGAAATCAGAAATTATAGCGACTTAGGAATAAAATTCAGTCGCACAACCTAGCAAGCTGCTTCTATTTTATGCATTCAATAGTGGGAAAAATCCTTCAGGTTTTGGGCTTGGCATGGCCAGGTGGGTTAAGGCGTTGTACTGGTAATCTGAGGGTCGCAGGTTCGAATCCCCATCGCATCATACACACTCACCTTTCAGCAGTTGGGCGTTATAATGTGAGAGTCAATCCTTCTATTCGTTGATAAAAGAGTAGCCCAATAGTTGATGGTGGGTGGTGATGACTAGCTGCTTTCCCTCTGCTTTACATTACAAAATTAGAGACGGCTAACGCAGATATCCCTCGTGTGGGTTTGCATGAAATTCAAAAACAAACAAACAAACCTTCAACTTTCCGTAATTCTAAGAATTGATAGGCTCGGCATAGCCAATGGTGTTAAGGCGTGCGCCTCGTAATCTGAGGGTCACGGGTTCGCATTATAATGTTGTGGTCAATCCCACTATTCGTTGGTAAAAGAGTAGCCCAAGAGTTGGTGGTGGGTGGTGATGACTAGCTGCCTTCTCTCTAGCCTTACACTGCTAAATTAGGGACGGCTAGCACAGATATCCCTTGAGTAGCTTTGTGCGAAATTTAAAAACAAACAAACAAAAGAACTGATATGGAAATAAAGATTCTGAAAGATATGTTTCAAGTGACAGATGACAAATTAGCAAAGGCATATCCATGGCTAAAAATTATAGTCTTGGACAGACATATGTAATGGATACTGTCCAATTGTTGACAAACATCATGATACATTTGTATGGCTGGATCAGTTAGACAGCAGAACCTCACTGAAGACCACGTGACGCACCTCATATTTCACTAAATCTGTTGGATGATAATACATCTGGGGAATATAGTATCAATATACTAAACAGTAATATAGTGTCAATATACTAAACAGTAATATAGTGTCAATATACAAAACAGTAATATAGTATCAATATACTAAACAGTAATATAGTGTTAATATACTAAACAGTAATATAGTGTCAATATACTAAACAGTAATATAGTGTTAATATACTAAACAGTAATATAGTGTCAATATACTAAAGAGTAATATAGTGTCAATATACTAAAGAGTAATATAGTGTCAATATACTAAACAGTAATATAGTATCAATACTCTAAACAGTAATATAGTATCAATATACTAAACAGTAATATAGTGTCAATATACTAAACAGTAATATAGTGTCAATATACAAAACAGTAATATAGTATCAATATACTAAAGAGTAATATAGTGTCAATATACTAAACAGTAATATAGTGTCAATATACTAAACAGTAATATAGTGTCAATATACTAAACAGTAATATAGTGTCAATATACTAAACAGTAATATAGTGTCAATATACTAAACAGTAATAGTGTCAATATACTAAACAGTAATATAGTATCAATATACTAAACAGTAATATAGTGTCAATATACTAAACAGAAATATAGTGCGAATATACTAAACAGAAATATAGTGTCAATATACTAAACAGTAATATAGTGTCAATATACTAAACAGTAATATAGTGTCAATATACTAAACAGTAATATAGTGTCAATATACTAAACAGTAATATAGTGTCAATATACTAAAGAGTAATATAGTATCAATACTCTAATCTGTAATATAGTATCAATATACTAAACAGTAATATAGTATCAATATACTAAACAGTAATATAGTGTCAATATACTAAACAGTAATATAGTATCAATATACTAAACAGTAATATAGTATCAATATACTAAACAGTAATATAGTATTAATATACTAAACAGTAATATAGTACCAATATACTAAACAGTAATATAGTTTCAATATACTAAACAGTAATATAGTGTCAATATACTAAACAGTAATATAGTATCAATATACTAAACAGTAATATAGTGTCTATATTCTAAACAGTAATATAGTATCAATATACTAAACAGTGATTGCGAGAGCTCGAGGAAGATCACGCTTTCCACATTTCACCATAGCTAAACAAATAAGCTATCTTTGCCGTGCTCAGTGCAAGTATCGCAATCCGAGTTTTAATGCTATAAGCTCTCAGAATTTCGCTGAGCCGTCCTACATGTGGAGGGTGGAAAAGCAGGTACGAGAGTAAAATAATACTGAATCATTAGAATCAACACTATAAAGAAACTAGTGTTAATTATGTAATAAGTAATAACTGTAATCCAACAATAAGTACAAACAAAATAAATAAAAAGGTACATCTGGATGGATAGATATATCAAATAACTCCTGTGTCAAAAAGTTTTTATATCACATTTGTAAATATTCATTTACTTATTTTCATTTCTTACCTATTTTTGATCCTTCCAATTTTTTTCTCTTTCAACCTGTTTCAGTTTACGCTAAAAACAACATATGTAAAAATTCTGTTCTGCCTTGGATATCTGGTTACATCAGTATTACCTCGCTTCTAATATCAACTACTCATATTTTCCAAAGCTTGCAGGATTGACATTTTCATCGTATGACTGGTCTTGGAGAGTAGGCGAACACGTCTGGTTCTGTTGTATCAAATATACATCACAACTTCATCGTTATTGAGAATTGTGGTTCTGGTTTACGTGCTCAATACTCTTCAAGAATAACAGACTTGAATTGTATCTCACTTATCATTGATGATGGATATTCAAAAGATTATTTTTTTCTTTTTGCTCAAATAGTACATGCCGAGTTCTATTGAAATCAATCTCATTCTTGTATTTCTCCAACAGTTCTAAGACTTCACAATAAGCAAAAGACAAGAACTACGAGGCCTGTTGCTCAGAGAAAAAATAAATGTCGAAGACAAAACCCTCATACGCTTTTGATAACTGTTATTAATTACATATATTATGATGATAACTATAACTGATCATTTATCAGGATTCTAGTTAACTCTTACTCTCGGATACCGTACGCACGAGAACTTGTTGGGACCACAAAACGTCCCATAATTTGCTTCAAACTTTGTGACATAACTACCTCAACATCATACAGTTGTTCACAAGCAACTTCTGAGAAGTTTTCTTAATGACAATAAATTACACGAAAATGTAGACACGTATAACACCACTTGATTAAAACCCTTTCGTGTCGAGTAAGTCAAAGTGAGTATGTTACAAACTTTTCACGAAGTTCCATTCGAACTTTAATTAAACTACTTTGTTACCAACGTAGATAATAAATCAAAATTTAGTGTTATTTATGTTTCAACTTCTTAAGTTTATGCAAAAATATTTAATAAATTTTCAATCTCCCATTGTATGAGAACTGCGACGCATGTTAACTCAGGCAAAGCATAGTTTACACCGTCTTCGATCTTATTTAGTTATACAGCAGTAAATTAGGAAATCACACCTTTCTTGTCACGCCCTCTCTTTTAGAACTTGCCAATAGTTCTCTCTGACATTTAAGACTAGATTACAACCAATAGAAAGCCCAGATTTTCCATGTCAAATGATGAATTATATTACGTTTTTCTCTATACATACAGTTATCTAATTTCCTTCCAGTTCAAGCTTTATTTCCACGGAAAAGCCGTCGACGAGCTTAACTGAATCTTTAACTGCTGTTATCGCACACATAGAAAGACAGAACATTTTCGATAGTTATGGAACATTGTTTTCTTCTTTGCGTGTTATTATTCCGTGTTCTTTGGCGCATTATTTAATTAAATAAAAAATATTTAATCTAGTGGTACGAATAGTATAAAAAAGTAAAGTTTCACCGACAGCAACAACAACGGAGAAAAGATCCAGTAATTACTTTATTTATTACTATAAAAGTAACTAAAAATTGAAAACTTCTAGCTTGGATAAATTAAAATAAATAATAACATTTTATGATGTACGCTCGAGAGTAATACGTGCGTTATGTAATTCGATACCGTTATGCGAGTTGCACGATAACCATATGATTTATAATTTATATGTGAAAATCGCAGTTAGACACGGTTTAAAGGATAAAAAACAATAAAATTTAAGTATATGTGTATAATATTACAAGCTTTAAGTTACTTAGGAAATCAAGTTGTCATTTTTCAACTAATGATACCTTAAAAACGGAAGAAGATATTTCCATATTTATTGGAAAAGCTGTTCATTTTATCCTCTTGCATGTTGTCTTATTTTAGTGCTTGCTGAGGGTAAGCGACATGTAGGGTGAATTAAAAATAGCAGTTTTTACTGAGTGTACTTAACTTATTTTAACTCTGATAAAACGTGATAAAAGAAAGTAACGTGAAGTGTAAATTGAAAACAGTTTTTTTACAGAATACTGACATGCGCCTTTCACTTGCAGAAAGTAAACAGGTAGTGTAAACTGTTAATAAACTTTCAAGTTTATTCACTTTTATCTCTGGGACCCTTGAAAAAAAGTAGAGTGACTGTGACCTTAATTTGAGGGTCGTGAGTTTGAATCCCCATCACACCACCCATAGGGACGTTATAATAAGATGGTCGATTTCACTATTCGTTGATAAAAGAGTAGCCCAAGAGTTGGCGGTGGGTTGTGATGACTAGTCACTATCTCTATAGTCTTACACTGCTAAATTAAGGACGGCTAGCTCAGATAGCCCTCGTGTAGGCTTGCGCGAAATTCAAAATAAATAAACCAAATAATTGACTGATCACCTATATCATGATTATTATTATTTGATAACCTATAATATAAGTGTTAAATTATCACCTTGTAACGTAGTTACTATCATATATCTATATTTGTTTAAGTTAAATTTAGATTTAGAAATATGCATAACTTATACTGTTTCATTTCATCTGTATTGTAAAATTCCCGTCTAATCAGTAAAGTTGTAGAAGATTCTCGAGTGTAAGAATCAACAATATATGTGTATGTGTGTGTGTATATGTTAATAAATAGTATTATATCGTCTATACTGTTGCGCAGGCTGTAATTTCTAGAAACTATTCTCAATCCTATAAATGTAACCAATGCGACGGGCGAACTGACAGTATATATATGATTGGTATACTATAAATCTCGGAAATTGTAATTGTGATTAACTCTTACTACTCTGGAACTTCAGATACTTGACCAGGAATTTTTATAGACTTCGAACATTATAAACCATTTATCTTCAGTGGATTCACATCGGACATTAATATTTTCACGAAAACATTACCTAACTTCATTGGTGGAGAAACTTTACATGTGACCAGCGAAGAAAGAATAACACAGAGCTAGCTAGTTTCCTGTAAAGTGGATTGTATCTGCATCAACTCGGAAGTAATTCGCTCATCGTGAATCCTTGATAAGACATCAAGGAAGTTCTAGACCAGAAGGAAGACTCGATATTGTTTGTGCATCTGTCATTATTTTTAATAACCGTTAGTGTAAATTGTATTCTAGTTTGTATATTAAATATATCTGTATTAAAAATGAATCTGTGTATCAATCTTTTTGGCAGGCATCATAAATTGAACACATATTGATATTTATTTAACTTCTAAATCTAAATTATAATTTAATTCAGTTTCAGAGTACTTGAAATCGTAACACATAACATAATAAGATGGGAGCTCGTCCGTAATAAATCGTAATACATAACAACCCTCACTTCACTGATGACTACTATTTTATTACCTACATTATGATTATTACAATTATTATTTGATCACCTACATTATGATTATTATAATTATTATTTGATTACGTACACTATGATTATTATAATTATTATTTGATCACCTTTATTTAAATTACTATTAATTAATGACTTGTATTGTAATAATGACAATTATAGATGACCTATACCAAGTTGACGAGTATTAATTAATCACCTGTATCATGACGATGACTATTAATGATTACCTGTATGCTGATATGTGAAAAAGTCTATAACTCTGATCCTACTAACTACGCATTGCTATGCTAACGCGCTATATCCAGACGTGCAAAAAGTCAAATTTTGTATTATTACATATTCGAAAATAAGCGAGCAAATACAGGCTATTGGCGAGAATAAACATATAGAAAATGCACTCAAGTTCTTCTGAAATTTTAACGTTTCTTAAAAGAACCAATAATAAAAAAACTGAACAAGAGCATCACTTCCCCCGTCTACTAGAGAGTCTCTATTCATGAATGTAAGATACACTGTAGAAAGCACTATACTACGACCCGATGTGCGTTTCACTGCAATTTGTCGAATTTCACCCAAGAAATGAAGTCGTCGTTACTATATGTCGTGAAGAATGTAAGGTAAGACACAAAGTTGTATTTATAAGTTCTTTTATACATGAACACTGAAGATACCCCCTCTCTCGTGGTGAGGGTGTCATTCAGGAAGTGCATCCCAACTTGGCTAATCTGTATACTAACCTTTCAGTGAGGTCTCATATGGACTCCAGCCAAATAACAATTGCTCCAAATTTATCAATTCTGCGAACAGATATATTTTTCTATGGTATCTTTACATGAGAAAAGTAATCAAATATTTATTATCAATATTTTCTAATCAATTTTCTTTAATTGCAAAGTGAAGACAAAAAAGAAAATCATGTTTAATCCCTGTATAAGTTTCTTCCCTGGAAATCAACTTTGCTCAGCAGCAACAACACTCAAAACTTATCGCAACATTTGTTTAGCTGAGAGGCGTGTCGACGGTAATAAAAACGTTCTACGAGGTGGTTGAAAGTCTTTCACTACACACGTGTTGCTAAATCAGCAAAGCGGTGAAGTGTATTTACAAATACAAAAAACTGCTGATATAATATGTAAACAAGTTATCTCTTGCACTCTCAGCCCGACAACCAGCAATTATTTACCACAAGCAGTGAACGTAAAGCGTGTTAAATTACTGCACTAATTCTAAGAAATAAGTATGAAAGTTTAAGAAAGGTTTCTCACTTTATGTGTATATTGCTTTTTTAAATAATTCATGAATTTCAAAAGACGTCAATACTAAACCGATTAAACTAACTGGAAAATTGTTAAAAAAAAGATATACTATTAGATATCCTAATGTAAAGCTACACTACACATAAATTTGTCGGAAAAAAGGAAAAAGCGTCAAGATTAAATAGAGAATTTTTCTAACATTATGGAAATAACTGATAAACGTGGAATGAAGAGAAACGATTTAAAATTAAAGTGAGGCTCAAAACTAGAAAGTAATGGTTTTCAAAGTTAATCTATAATTAGTATGTCACCCAATAATGATTTTATCAAATTACGGTCACGAAAAAAGAAATTATTGAATTTTCGAGATGCGTGAAACGTCTCATTTCTTGGATCTAGAAGCAACAAAGCAGTTTTTCTAATTGATGGGTCCAGTCCTTTGGAAAATTCAAATATTTAAAAACTGCATTCTTGTTGACCAGAAAGATTGTCAATGACTGACAATGGCAAGATTTTTCGGATCCGTAAAATATTAAAGCGTAACCCAGATAAACCTATAGATAAAAAATGCAAGTTGGTTTGGAGAAGAAAAGAAAGTTAAGCAATTGAGATAAGAAAAATACAGGAAGAAGGCAACTGATAGTGACGGATGCCACGGAAAGACCACCATATCAAATGATAAAAAATACAAACGATGCATAGCAGGACAAATGAAGGATGAAATGAGAGGCTTTTGATACATGGACAAATGGCACTACAGACAAACAGATGTATAGAAGAACAAATAGCTGGAAAGTGGACGGAAAGCAGGAGTTAACTGGAAGAATGAATAAGATACGTGATGGGTGGATGTAAGTTTACAGATATAAAGATGAGTAATAAACAGATGAACGGAAAGGAAGGCAGATTGGAGATGTAGAGATAGGTTGATTAACAAAAAGAATATAAAGACATACAGAAAAATTGATGGTTAAATCGGCAGATAGGTGTAAAGAAGGGCCAGTAAAATATAAGGTAGGTATGGAACGCACAGAAGATAAAAGAATAAATAGATGTGGGACAATAAAACATGTTAGACGTACGGGAATACGAAGTGATAAAAATGAAAGATGGTGACTGGTACAGATAAACATGTATGTCATGATTAAAGTAAACAGATGGTGAAGTAGAGATATAAATGACCGATGTTTGAAAACGGCCAGAGAAGAGGCAGCTATAAGAACATGTGGAGAAAAGATAAAAGTACAATAGATAGATAGAGATAGTAGCAAATAGATAAGTGGTAGATTAATGAAAAAAATTGAGTGAGAAACAAGTGAATAACAGCAAGATAAAAAAATTATGAGTAGAGCAATTTAGCCTAAAACTTGTGCAAATCATTTATGCCATTATTTAATCATTTTTGAATGCTTTTGATTTCATAATTATTTAAAATATTTAGTAAAGTGCTCATTCAAAGATATTTATCTACATATATTTATAGAATTATACATTTTGTAGACTATGGTGACGCTGTTAATCACAGTATCCTGCGCAGCGACCAATTTTATTCTTCTAGGGTGATCTGGGAAGAGACCAAATAGAGTTGGATGCTGGAGTCACTAGTTCCTTTTGATCAGCTCTTTTAAATGTAATCTTGTTAAATTAAATTGTTGAAATCACGATACCGTGAATGAAAAGAGAGCGTAAAACATTCAACAAAAATATCATTTTCAACTTGTAGTAAATTTTTTTTTCATGGTGTAGAAAAGTTCTAAACAACTAAATTACAATGACCATTAATAGATCACCCATAGTATGATGACTATCACTGACCACCTTTGTTCCACGTATGTATAAGGGAGTGGAACATACAACATTATTCATGTTACGTTGATTTCGGTTATAATACCTTACATACTTATTCTTGTTCATGAAGGGTGTTTCAATGTTATTCAAGCAAGGACAGAACACCAAAACTTTATGCATGACTTCTTCATTCAAATATGAATACGATCACAGAGGTTTGAATGTTAATAAGTGCTTCGAAGGCCCAGAATGGCTAGATGGTTAAGGCACTCGACTCGTAATTTCAAGGTCGAGGGTTCAAATCCCCACTACATAAAACCTGCTCGTCCTTTCAGTTGTAGAGGCGTTATAATATGACGTTCAATCCAACTATTCGCTGGTAAAATGGTAGCCCCAGAGTTGGCGATGGGTGGTGATGACTTGGTGCCTTGCCTCTAGTTTTACACTGCAGAATTAGGGACGGATAGCACAAATAGCCCTTGTATATCTTTGCGCGAAATTCAAAACAAACCCAACTAAGTGATTTGAAATTATTGACCAGTTATTTGAACATATATTGTAACAAACATAAAATAATTACGTTTTTTTCTTTCATATTGTTACTCAAAAATCCCTTGTGCCACAACTTTTGCATCACCCTGCATGCAATTATACAGCACTATTTATCTCAGGATGCATGCATTACACACGTAACTATTGACCATTTCAACAACGGAAAAGTTCACTTTCGTCATGCAGCAACCCGAAGAATGAGATCCGATCATAGTTGTAGCTTGCCAGGTCTATAAACACACACATAAGAGCCAATGCTTACATTGACAAACATATCTACTGGAAGAGTAATCGAAACTATGTGCCAACTTACAATCACACAATCTTCTCAATATCTTAAATCAACACAACGGAATTTCATCAGAGCCAAAGTTTTCGTTACACTCGTGACCATCACTCTAGTATCACGAATACAAAAGACCACATGATATTCGTCTGAGTGACAAAACCCAATGTTGTTTTATCAACTTTTTAAGTAAGTCATCATTGAAACCTAGGCAGTTTTCTGTTTGTTTCTTTTTGAATTTCGCGCAAAGCTACGCGAGGGCTATCTGCGCTAGCCGTCTCTAATTTAACAGTGTAAGACTAGAGGGAAGACAGCTAGTTATCATCACCCGTCGCCAACTCTTGGGCTACTCCTTTATTAACGAATAGTGGGATTGAGTGTCACCTTATAATGCTCCCACGGCTGAAAGGGCGACCATGTTTGGTGTGACGGGAATTTGAATTCGCGACCCTCAGATTACAAGTCAAAGGCAATTTTCTGATATTGTGCTAATATCCTTATACGTTTTATCGGATTTAAGAGTAAATCTCCGTACTGGCATAAGTAGTCAACTTTTAAGTTCAATAATCCTATTATGATTGAGCTTGCGATATATACGTCCAAAACTCGGACTTTTGAAACTACCGCACCGATAGTCACTAATCATAACTGGTTAATATTTTTATAGCTGAACAATAAATAAAAAATTGAAATTTATACAGAAATGATATCTTTCAGATTTAGTCATTAAAAATTACAAAAACGATGTATGTTTCAAATATAAAATAATCAAAAACCAAAGTTAAAATATATTTGTTTCTTTTAGTAAAAATCTCATTTGTTGGAACAGAAAAGCAAGATAGTTTCAGTAATAACTCCGTTAATAAAGAAATACTTCAATAAAATTTATCTTCTCTCCGATGTAACGATGCTAAACAAAAATATCAATAAAATCCTTTTTCTCACTGATGGTAAACATTATTGAATGTTAAATATGAGTACATTGTTGTTTGTTTTAGAAATTCGCGCAAAGCTACACGAGGGCTATCTGCGCTAGCCATCCCTAATATAGCAGTGTCAGACTAGAGAGAAGGCAGCTAGTCATCACTACACACCGCCAACTCTTGAGTTACTCTTTTACCAACAAATAGTGGAATTGATCATAACATGATAACGCCACACGGCTGAAAAGGCGAACATGTTTGGTGCAACGGGGATTCAAACCCGCGACTCTCAGATTACGAGTCGAACGCCTTAACCTACCTGGCCATGCCGGGCCTACATTGTTGTAAAAATACCAGATAATTTCAGAAAAGGCCACATGCCAGATAGCTTTCCACAGGAACTAGAAGTTATACCTGCCTGGAGAGCGGATATTTCTGTTTGTGTTATTTAATTCTCCCATACAATTAGAGTACAAATGTGTAAGAGACACAATATTATTTGATATTGTATAGAGTATTTGCCAATGGCTCTATTGCATATCACCTTGCAAAGACGGCAGAGCGAATAAATTATAAATATCGCATAAAAACTGAAATGATTTAATAAATTCTAAATAACTTACTAATATTGTTTTATAGTATCCATCGAGTGATAAATACAACCAGGTCATTCACCAAATTAATTACGACTTACTATTGCTAATTATTCTTTATTAAACTAAGTACCAAGTGATGATTATCTTGGAAATATCTTGAAAAGACTCATTGTATAGACTGGAAATCATAACAAAACTTCCTTACACGTGAAACTAGGCCTACTTAGAAACCTTCCATTATCTCAACATTTCCTTCAATTTTCATCTTGCCTTTATTAAACAAACAAAATATTCTGAATAGAATTAAAATTTAGAAACTAAGTTCATGTTTCGAACTAAGAATATTCTGCCAACTTCTCCATGTTATAGGCTCGTCTACCAATACAAGTACGACAAATTTTAAAGCTCAACAATATCGGTAAGAGTTTAGGTCAATTAAATATACGCCCGTGTAAACAGGGTCAAAACTTTCAAATCCTTGTAGTTCTCCTTCCCTTTTTTAATTTTGGATACTTTTAGAACAATAAAAATTGAGTTTCGATCCCTTTGGTGACTCCCGGTGAGCACACTAAAGATAATGTCTTGTGTGGTTTTGCCCTTTAACAATAACCAAACCCGGCCCGCCATGGCCAAGAGCGTTAAGGCGTGCGACTCGTAATCTGAGGGTCGCGGGTTCCAATCCTCGTCACACTAAACATGTTCGCCCTTTCAGCCGTGGGGGCGTTATAATGTTTGATCAATCCCACTATTCGTTGGTAAAAGAGTTGGCGGTGGGTGGTGATAACTAGCTGCCTTCCCTCTAGTCTTACACTGAAAAATTAGGGACGGCTAGCACAGATAGCCCTCGAGTAGCTTTGTGCGAAATTCAAAAAAACAAAAACAAACAATAACCAAACCTCTTATTCGTATCCACAGTGAACAAAGCTACTATTATCTGTGTTGAATTAATCTAACATTTTGTAACACCCCACCACAGCTACCCATTACACAAAGTTTGCCGATACTAAATACTCACCCATAATTAGACAGCCTTAATTATTTCATTATTTATTTTGATAAATAGTGTTTATATTTGTCTTGCACATACAAGCTACAAACGTTTTATTTAATTTGTTGAATATCTTAAAATGTATATATATATATATCGTTATATATCAGTAGTTATTGCGTTGTTATATGTTTTATGCACTTAATTCATAAGCTTCCAGCCTCTTCACCATATGGACATATTTTACGTATCATTTTGATATATATATATATATCTGGTACTAGTGTTTGAATTCGGTGGAAGAAAAATAAGGTTTAGGCCTGTTCCGAACACGTCAAAAACCCGATCTTTAATTTAAAAAGTCTGCTCTTGTTCTTCGATTCTTAACTTCCAAACATGGACTAGTAATTCACTATTTTTTGAACTTTTAAGTATAAACCATCCATTTTTAGACTCTCAAGATTATTATTTCTCTCAATGAAATCTTCTTCTGGGAGAACTGAAGTTAAAATGTTATCGAAGAAACAACATACTAAAATTTAAGTAAATGTACAACATAAATTCTCCTAACAGCTACTTATATGCTGGCTTTAACCGAAAACAATTACCCTTAAAGAAAATTATTTCTTCAGTTCAGGTCAGAGACAGTTCCTAGGGCGCCAAATACTTGGGTGATCTAGCATGATTATGAACGTAGCCTTTAATCTCTGCCTAGAGCACAACATGAGCTATCGCGGTATCGCCCTACTTCTGTGGCCAACCACGTGAATGGCAGAGCAATGATTAAAGGCGAACGAACGACCCTTGCAAACTGTTTGTCGTCAAGAGTGTAGTGACTGAAAAGGTTTCCTGCAGAATTTACAACTACTCTACACAGAAGATTCGCTTACGACAAGTTTATACCTTTATCGTAATAACGAAAATACAGTTAATGTTTATAATACATCAATTCTCAACACTCTTACACAAAACTGAAGACAAAGATCAACTATCTTTTCTTGATGTTCAGTTACCAAGACGTTAGTAGTCATAAATCAAAATAGCCAGCATGTTACTAAGTGTTACTAGCTCAGAAAAAGTAAATATAACACTTTTATGCAACCAACCAGTATTACAAATTCTGCAGATTTAAAGTTAACGTTCTTTTGTTTATCCCTACCAAAAATTAAATTCCGTAATATCAAATTTAAAGTTTTTTCAAATATTTTACCGTAGCGATAAGTCTAATTCCATCAAAATAACGTTCCTTTTCAGTAGCATCATCCCACAACCAATATTCAATAATAAATCCTGTCAGTACCTCTAAGTCTCGTCAGTGTATTATGTAAATGTCGTGTAAATATTTTGTAAACGACAACATGTCGTGTTGTGTTTAAATTTTCATTTCTATTATTCATATTTATATTATTGTTTCGAAGTTTAAACTAATAAAATATGTTGTTTTTCATTTAGGGTAACATTTAGAATTTTCTTGAATTAAGTAGACCAATCATATGTTTGTAAATGAAATGCTGGCGACTTCGTGTCTAGACGTTTAGTCTCGTGCAAAAACGGACATCCGCGGATTGCTCTGGAGATCTGTAGAAGTTTCGCGGTGTTTCGAGGAGTCTAGGCTTACAATATATAAACAGACGAAGATGCGAGGAAAAGAAGAGTCAGACATTAGTTTTATTCAAGAGAAGAGTCATTAGAAAAGAAGAGAGTCAGTCATTTCGTTTGAAAAAGTTTAAGTGTTTGCTGTGATTTGTGAGTGAAGTTAGATCTACGGAAGCTGTGATTTTATTTCGTCAATCTCTACGATTCATCCGAATTACTGGTTGTGCTGAGAGTCGACAAGTTTGAGACGTTCATTAGAGGCATCGTGAAAGGAACTTCGTCGAATTTATTGAACTGTGAACTGTTTTTGAACTTCTTCATTTAAACTTCGGAATTTCTTCGTGGGACCAAATTCACACCCTAGACTGGAATTTGAGACTTTCATTTTAGATCATTATATTAGATACAGGCCAGTACCATTTTGTATTGTGATTAATTTTGAAGGTTGAAACTATTACCATTTTGTTTTGTAATTAATTTTGAAGGTTTAAACCTAATATCTGTCATTGTTATTATATAATTTATGTTATATCTGTTATATTTGTTAATAGTTTAGTGTAATAAATTATACAAGCTGTTATCTGTGACTTTCTGTTGCGTTCATAAAACATAAAAAAAAAGTAACAGAAAATTGGGGGCCCGTCCGGGATTGATCAAACAATTTAATTATATTAGATTTATATTCTATACAGATAGACAGCTTGTATATTTAAAATGGCATTTGAACTTGAAGATTTTATAAACGAATTTAATCAGAATCCCTCTTTCGAATTAATCAGTGAATTAAAAAAATCTGAATTGCTTGATGCTGGTAAACATTTTAATTTGGAAGTGAAGCAAGCAATGAAGAAAGCAGATATTAAACAAATTATTGTTGAACATTTGGTCAGCCAAAAAGTTTTACCTCAAAAGGTTGCACAACAATTACCCGCCGCTCATTTTGACCCAGTTTTTGAATTTAAAAGAATGGAAATGGAAATGAAATTTCGTTTAGAAATTGAAAGCAAACGTCTTGAGGCAGAACAAAAACGTATTGAAGCAGAACAAGAAAACAAACGCCTTGATGCCGAAATACAAATAGAACGCATTAAAGCTGATAAGGAAATCAGTATGAGAAAGGCACAGACAGAAGAAAAGGTTGTCCAAATGCGGTTGGATAATTTTGATGCTTCCAAACAAATTCGTTTAGTACCTCCATTCAATGAGAAAGCTGTAGATAAATATTTTCAGCAAGTTGAAAAATTGGCCCTTAGGCTAAAATGGCCTACCGAATATTGGACAGTATTACTCCAGAGTGTTCTCAAAGGTAAAGCTCAGGAAGTATTTTCCAAACTCACGGCCGTGCAAAGTTATGATTACGAGCACGTCAAAAAATGCATTTTAAATGCTTATGAATTGGTGCCATACAGACAAAAATTTCGTGGTTACAAAAAGTT
The DNA here is from genome assembly GCA_011833715.1 of Carcinoscorpius rotundicauda. Lineage (NCBI taxonomy): Eukaryota > Metazoa > Arthropoda > Merostomata > Xiphosura > Limulidae > Carcinoscorpius > Carcinoscorpius rotundicauda. The sequence goes on along the minus strand of CM022399.1, from coordinate 48,317,456 downwards.
TGACAGCCAAACTTATGTCGAATTTGCTCGTGAAAAAGAAACTCTGTTCGACAGGTGGTGTGATTCCAAAGAAATCAAAGAGGATTATACAAAACTCAGAGAACTCATGTTAGTTGAAGAATTTAAGAGATGTATTCCCGTAGAGCTAAAAACTTATACTGATGAACAAAAAGCTTCCAAAATTCATGATGCTGCTGTCTTTGCAGACGAGTATGCTTTGACACACAAAGATTTCTCGTACAAAAGCAAAACAAATCACATAGCAAAGAAACCCAATGACTCATTCAAACATTATGCAAATGTCAACAAAGAGAGAAAAGAGCAGACTTCTAATTCTCAAACAAATATTTCATCTTATTCTCAAAGCTCGTCATTTACCAAAAACGTGTTATTCTCATCCAAAACATGTGCTTATTGTAGGAAACCTGGCCATCTGATTTCTGAGTGCTATAAGCTCAAAAACAAGCCATCACCCAATAGTTTCATTTCGCCCTTGTTTGATACATCATTGGTTCCCAATGATTTTGACCCTGTCCAGTCCACTGTGGATTCCAAGTCCAATATTATTGATGTACCTGAAGATCTTGTTGGGGAAAATTTAAGCCTTTCATCACTAAAGGTTTTGTTTCTTTTGTTGGCGATTCACATCTACAACCAATTAAAATCCTGCAGGATACTGGAGCTTTTCAGAGTTTGATTTTGGAAAGTGTACTTCCGTTTTCTGAAAAGTCATCCGTTGGGGCCAATGTGCTCATTTCTGGTGTAGAAGGTGGCGTCGTTTCTATTCCTCTTCATAGATTGAATTTACATTCGGACTTAGTTTCGGGCCCAGTGAATGTGGGTATTAAATTTTCATTGCCTGTTGAAGGTGTGTCTATGCTTTTCGGGAATGATTTGGCTGGTAGTAAGGTGGTACCAGAGGTTCATGTTGTTGAAGCACCTGTTATTACTCCCAGTACAGAGCAACTCGTTGAAGAGTTTCCTGATGTTTTTCCCGCCTGTGCTGTTACTCGTTCTCAGGAGTCCAAAGAGGATTTCTCTTTGTCTGATACGTTCATGTCTCACATCGATGAGATTTTTGACTCAACTTTAAGTTCTACTGATGACTCCAAGTCATTTTTCAACTCTCTTCATCGAAACAAACTTGTTGAAGAACAGGACAATGATCCTGAAACTCGTTCTTTTCTACAACTGGCCGTTGATGAAAATGAAATAGAAACTGTTCCTATTTGTTACTACCAGAAGTCAGGTGTGTTAATGAGAAAATACAGACCTCCTCACGTTGCTGCTGATGAAGAGTGGAATGTTATTCACCAAATCGTCATTCCAAAATGCTATCGGAATGATATTCTTAGTCTTGCTCATGATCAAGTATTGTCGGGACACTTAGGTGTAAGAAAGACCCTAGATCGTATCCGACGACATTTTTATTGGCCAAAGATGCGCCAAGATGTTGTTGACTTTTGTAGGACATGCCATTCTTGCCAAATGAGTGGAAAACCAAATCAGGGGATTCCAAAGGCACCACTGCAGCCTATTCCTGCCTTTGAAGAACCATTCTCAAGGATCATTATCGACTGTGTTGGCCCAATGCCAAAAAGCAAAGCAGGAAATGAATACCTCTTGACGATCATGTGTGCTTCTACACGTTTCCCTGAGGCAATCCCTTTGAGAAAAATCACTGCTCCCAACATTGTCAAGGCTGTTGTCAAATTCTTTACCACGTTCGGGATTCCAAAAGTTGTGCAATCAGATCAAGGCTCAACTTTTATGTCCAAGATATTTCAACAAGCTATATACGAACTAAATATCAATCAAGTTTCATCCAGTGCATACCATCCTGAGTCACAAGGTGTCCTTGAACGTTTTCAACAAATTACTGCCACGAACACTCAAAGGACCGGGATGAGGGTGTTCCCTTGTCATTGCTTGCAGTTCGTGAGGGTATTAAAGAATCCACTAGATTTAACCCTTTTGAGTTGGTTTAAAAAATAAAAAAAATAAAAAGTGTTCACAAGTTCAATTTTTTTTACTTTTAAGGGGGAGAGTGTTATGTAAATGTCGCGTAAATATTTTGTAAACGACAACATGTCGTGTTGTGTTTAAATTTTCATTTCTATTATCTATATTTCCATATTTATATTATTGTTTCGATGTTTAAACTAATAAAATATGTTGTTTTTCATTTAGGGTAACATTTAGAATTTTCTTGAATTAAGTAGACCAATCATATGTTTGTAAATGAAATGCTGGCGACTTCGTGTCTAGACGTTTGGTCTCGTGCAAGAACGGACATGCGCGGATTGCTCTGGAGATCTGTAGAAGTTTCGCGGTGTTTCGAGGAGTCTAGGCTTACAATATATAAACAGACGAAGATGCGAGGAAAAGAAGAGTCAGACATTAGTTTTATTCAAGAGAAGAGTCATTAGAAAAGAAGAGAGTCAGTCATTTCGTTTGAGAAAGTTTAAGTGTTTGCTGTGATTTGTGAGTGAAGTTAGATCTACGGAAGCTGTGATTTTATTTCGTCAATCTCTACGATTCATCCGAATTACTGGTTGTGCTGAGAGTCGACAAGTTTGAGACGTTCATTAGAGGCATCGTGAAAGGAACTTCGTCGAATTTATTGAACTGTGAACTGTTTCTGAACTTCTTCATTTAAACTTCGGAATTTCTTCGTGGGACCAAATTCACACCCTAGACTGGAATTTGAGACTTTCATTTTAGATCATTATATTAGATACAGGTCAGTACTATTTTGTATTGTGATTAATTTTGAAGGTTGAAACTAGTACCATTTTGTTTTGTAAGTAATTTTGAAGGTTTAAACTTAATATCTGTCATTGTTATTATATAATTTATGTTATATCTGTTAATAGTTTAGTGTAATAAATTATACAAGCTGTTATCTGTGACTTTCTGTTGCGTTCATAAAACGTAACAAGTGTCTCTGTGTTTTCTCGTGATCCTATTACTGTTATAAGTCTCTTCAGTGTCTCTGCATTCTCCACTCATCCAATTACTATTGTATGTCCCGTCAGTATCTCTACATTCTCTACTCATCTAATTGCTATTGTAAGTCCCGTCAATGTCTCTACATTCTCCACTCATCCAATTACTATTGTATGTCCCGTCAGTATCTCTACATTCTCCACTCATCTAATTGCTATTTTAAGTCCCGTCAATGTCTCTACATTCTCCACTCATCCAATTACTATTGTATGTCCCGTCAGCGTCTCTACATTCTCCACTCATCCAATTACTATTGTAAGTCCTGTCAGTGTCTCTGTATTCTCTCGTGATCTCATTACTGTTATAAGTCTCTTCAGTGTCTCTACATTCTCCACTCATCCAATTACTATTAAAAGTTCCCTCAGTGTGTCTGTATATTCCACTTATCCAATTACTATTATAAAACCCGTCAGTGTCTATATTTTCCACTCAATCCATTACTATTATAAGTGCCGTCAGTGTATCCGCATTATTCACGTCATTACTATTATAAATCCTACCAAGTCTCTACATTCTCTAGTTATCCTTACAAATATCAATATCCACTTATCAAAGCTGCACGCTTGTGGTGTAAGTCTTTTTGTATTTGCATGTTGAAAAATTATCAACTATTATTGGGATAGTTGGTACAAGTTATTTTGTATTTAAATCTGACAAATAAATTTTGATGTTACAGATTTTATACACCTAAAACGACTTAATTATATTTCAACACAAGAATAATAAGTTGTACCACTTATCCACACATCCACGAATGACGACGCTGTGGAAAACTTATTGGAAACATTAAACTTTCACAGTTTGATGATGGTTTTATGGTAACACTTTCTTCATTCTCTAATTTGATTTCGGAAAAGATGTCAGGACATATGTCATTTTAAGCCATAGTTTAAGAATAAATATTAAAACCGGTTTTTCCACACACAGTTAAAAGTTATTCAATAATACTTGAACACCGGTAGTATTCTTTATACGCACAATGATAACCATAGTCTTGGGAAACTAAATATGTAGTAAAAATTTCTTACCCTAAGGAAAAAATACACTGAACCCACACGACGTGAAGTTGCAGTCTATTTTTGACTAAAAACACAACAAAAGTTAGCTGAAGTCGAAAGGATACGAAAATAATTTAGGTTATTCGTGGAAAGCCTGGCATTAACGTGCAAAAGTTATGATAATGAGCAATGGCGTTACTAAAAGTAAGTACAGAATAAGTCGCAACTGCAAGAGAAATTAAACCTGTTCGTCGACATAAGCATTATTAAGCCTTAAATTCAGCGATGCGAGACCAGAAACACCCGTTTGAAACTCGTTAGAAATAAGAGAAACACGAAGGGGTGCAAAACATGCATGTATGTATGCTTTGTTATAACAAAGCCACATCAGACTATCAGCTGAGTCCATCAAGGGAAATTGAACCCCTGAGTTTAGTGTCATAAATCCGTAATCACACCGCTGTACCAGTAGAGAACAGGGTGCAAAGCAATATATGAAGACAAACCGACAATATTAGTAACTTTTAGGTTTGACAAGGCGTTACCCGATCTTGATTTTCTGGGCCAACTTTACCAGAGTTTTCTTTTTACGTTTATTACTTTAAAATTAAACCTGCATCTTTTTTCATTGTTAGAACATGCAAGCGTAGTGAGAATAGAAAAATTCGCTTTGTGTGAAATCTTAACATTGTTTGAAGTGTCTCAAAAGAGAGCTTCACACATGCGGAAGTTTGATTTAAATAATAAAGAGAAAATTGATTTTATAGGCCACATTTATATTTTTGGATAATCACCTATTAGAACTATTGTGATACTGTTTCTCCAGCCTCTGGCTTGACGAATGTGTAACGAAACGCGCAAGCTTGTGCAAGATCTCCACAGAAGACTACAGAAAAGAGACCTCGAATCGACCAATCAATAAACTGTTAAAATCTCCGAAAAAAATATCACCGGAAGTTAACTTACACGCATCCCATCAAGCGTGATTAAACACTTTTTTTAAACTCTATATAGTTATACTGAACAAAGTATACTTGTGGAACATTTCTGTTACTTATAAAATATTTTAGGAATGTGCTATATACAAACTTTGTTTTACACACAATTGATGGATTTGAGTATATGAATAGATAGCTTCAAACTGTTCAATGCATCTCATGCAGCTATAGATGATGGTTCTTTCAGCCATGAGGACTTGACAATGTAACAGTCAATCCCACTATTCGTTGGTACAAGAGTAGGTCAATAATTGGAGATGGTTAATATTGACTAGTTTCCTTCCTTGTACTTTATCACTGGTAAATTAGGAACGGCTTTGGAGCAGGTTTGCGCGAAATTTAAACTAAGCCAAACTATCACTGGCACCGTTGGATGTTTTATGTATTAAAAAGATCATTTATGTAAATATATATATATAACATATACTACAGGATGAATCAGCTCTGGATTATATGGAATTGTATGCAATGTGTAAGACTTTAACGTAACAAATGAGCCAAGGTACATACCAGTGCAAGTAATTAACGTTGAACAGAAACGGAATTGGCCTTAACCGGAGTGTTGTAATCATAACAGTGACTTTAAGTACTAACGACACCCTCATTTATCTGATACCCAACATTTAACAGTGCAACAAATAATCAGTGCAGGAAGAAGGAACAGATGGAATTTTAAACCTGACACTCCCAGATCCCCCAACCAAATAGTTCACGAAGGTCACTCCTGAATCTTCTTCTCACTAGAGTAAGAGGCTCAGAGAACAGAAACTTGTTGCAGAAGTAGTAAGAAAATTGAATCATATAGATCTAGAAACACGAAAGAGGCGTGTGTTTTTCCTTAAAGCACTTAATTTTCAAGATTTAGAGACACACTACAGAAACCTTTTAATCTTGGGCAAGTTATACACAGAGCATAATCATGTACTTTCAGTAAGATCGTTTAATACTGAACGTTTAGATACACGATTAAGTTGCGTGTTGAGTAAGGTCTTTCAATACTGAACATTGAGATTCAAGATAAAGTTGTGCGTTTAGTAAGGTCGTTTAATACTGAACGTTTAGACACACGATAAAGTCGCGTGTTTAGTAAAATCGTTTAATACTAAACGTTTATAAACGCGTGTGTTTAGTAAGATAATTTTATTCTATATATTCAGATATATATGATGAAGTCCTTTGTGATTGTCAGGGGCGATAACGTGCTTGACAAGAGCGTCGGAGTTCTGCAAATTTAGAGATAAAGTTGTGAAATTCGTAGTTATAATAACACTGCATGAAAAGGTCTGTGACACACAGCACATGCGTGAATTCAGGTATGCTAAATGTACGTTTCGAAAGTTAGTTATTTTGTTGTTGTTTTTTTAATATAAGAAAGAATTACTTCAAATACCACGTGCTCGGTTATTGTTGCTTTGATTTGCAAGTTTGCATTCGTATGCCGTAATTTTTTGTATTTTATAATTAACTTAATATATGTATTTCATTAAAACTTAAAACGACTGAAACTTGTCATTCACCCATAAAATTTTATATGAAACGTCTGGCTAGAATGTCTTAAGTTTCCTATGAAGTGAAGGGATAAAACGAACACCAACTCTGATATGATACGAAACAAACGTTCCTACAAACCGAAATACAGATGCCAGAACGTTTGTTTTGTCGGTAAGCGAGATGTTACCCAATGGATTATCTTAGCTGTTTCCACTACAAGATCAAACATGAAGTTTAATTTCTATAATCGAACCGTCAATCTGTGGATATGTTGGAATGTAAAAAAAATATATTGTTTTAACAGAAGTGAACACTGCATTTCCAATTTTTGTTTGTTTTTGTATCTTTAACCACAAAAGTACACAAAAGTTCTTATGCTCTGCCTACCGTAGGTATGGAAATCTGAGTGTTAGCGTTATAAAGTCACTTTTATTTCTAAATCCTTATTCGTTTTATTTTCAAAATCAAATTGGGACACGAAAGAGCCATTCCTGGAGTCGGATGACGCTAACTCGTATATTGACCATTGTACTTAATTTCGCACCAGCTCACTTAAGGATATTCTTGGGTAGCATCACAAGATATCAAGTTGTATACAGCAGCTGATGATTCAAGCATTGTCTACAGCTTTCACTAACCATTACCCTGTGTCTAATGAATAATGCACAGCAGACTAATATACAAATCTGCCAAAATATGTTGATGAAATAACGTTAACATTATCTTAAGCCTTTATTACATGTACACGACGCGATTATTGTATTCAGATAAACAGATTCGTCGTGTTTCCACTATAAATCTTTGAGTCTTATTAATTAGAGTCGTTTCCACCTAAGCTTCGTGACGGTCTCGAAAATATCTGTTCTTAAATAAATCGGATCGAGTGTGGTGACCTAAGGGTGAGTTTGCCCGGACTTTTAGCAGAGAATTCAAAGTTCGCTACTGCGCAAATGAACCAAAGTTATACATTAACCAAACTTGGTTAACAGGTGCGAATATGGAAGAATTTTGGTCCAGATTTTAACATTAATAACATTATTTCTTGCTCTATAAGATAAGGTTAATATTTACTCCAGAAAACAACTACCCAAGAGGTCAGAGGTGATAAACTTACTCTAAAAGTCTGGCCCCATTTTCTTTTAATCTATGAGCAAATTTTAACAGGATTGGAGTTGTCAACTGTCTGGTAATTTCACAAGAAACTACTTAGATCAGTCATAAAGGAGAGACAGGAGTGCTTTCTAAAGATGCTACTGATGACAGTCATGACCAGAAATAAACTAACTTCATATCAGTATTTGATAGGATTGTGCATTACCATCCTTTGGACTTAATTGAATTTAATGAAAGTTTTCACATGCAATGTTCGGTGCTCGCTCCCTTAGGTGCATAAAGTTTTTTTATATAAGAAAAAGACACAGACACCATTGTCTTATCCATATGTTATTCAAGCAGTCACTCCTGACAAATAATAATATGTAATTGTTACTTCTCCTTTTCTCGTCTTCCCTGGTAGATAGTGTGTTATTATTGTTATCTTTGATCTCTCTCACCTGGTAGATAGTGTATAATTATTGCTATCTTTGATCTGTCTCACCTGGTAGATAGTGTATAATCATTGCTATCTTTGATCTATCTCACCCGGTAGATAGTGTATAATCATTGCTATCTTTGATCTGTCTTACCTGGTAGATAGTGTATAATTATTGCTATCTTTGATCTGTCTCACCTGGTAGATAGTGTATAATCATTGCTATCTTTGATCTATCTCACCCGGTAGATAGTGTATAATCATTGCTATCTTTGATCTGTCTTACCTGGTAGATTGTGTATAATTATTGCCATCTTTAATCTTTTCTCACCTGCTAGATAGTGTATAATTGTTCCTCTCCGTAGCTTCATCTGTAGTTTGTTCCCAAACGTGATGACAAACTGATTAAATTTAATGTGTCAAAAATGAGTCCTATCGTAACATACTAACAACTAGAGCAAGACCAGTACACTGTGATGTCAAGCCATTTACACATTTTAATAAAACTATAACTTCAACAGAACTAGTCGAAAGTTTAACTTACCGAAACATTAACGGCAGAGTATTACGTCGTACACAGCGAGAAAATACAGCAGTCCGTTGTTTGTTGGTCATTTTGATGACAACAAAGTTCTAAAGACAATTTACTTTTAAAATGAGAACAATACCGAAATATATGAATAGGCAGAGTTGATAAGATGAAAGGCAACAGGTAGCGTTGTTTCATCTGACGAGATTGAAGTGGGAAAAAAATTAATAGAAAAAACGTTTGCGCTTATATAGTACCGTCTCTGTTAGTGCATGTCTTGTATTTGGCACGAAGACTTTCAGCTCAGGAAATGAAGACCTGGTCGATAATGTGGACTTACTTTCATTTCGGAAACTTCAGTATCCAAGTAATCGTTAATGCAACACGATACACAAGTTACCTATCTACGTATGCGTTATGTAAGTGTAAAATAGAAAAGCTTTAACAACGTAACTTTTGTGGAAAGTGATAGTTGCAAAATAAGGTAGACAACATTAACACTGTGTCTACGAATCTGAATAAAAAATACATTTGTGTCATTTGAGGCTCAGAAATTAAACGTTAGCGAGTCTTTCCTGCTATTTCCTACATTCTGACAGAGCAAATGCATTGTCATAATGAGACTGTTTGCATTAATATGTATATTTATATTTTAACTATATTTTCATCTGTTTATGGTTCGCTTGTAGACAGAAGCCAAGTACAAATCTATAATAATCGCTCAATAGATGCAACCTGCCCTCCTGTACGAGTTGTTTGAAGCTTAATAAAATATCTGGTGCATCAGGCCTATACTTGTTTTGCGATCATGTTCTTTACCAAAAGGCGCTGGCAAATCATCGCCCTCGTACAACATATGATTTATAGAAAACAATCGAAGATATTCGGTTTGTTTCGAATTTTGTGCAAAGTTACACGAGAGCTATCTGCGTTTATCGTCCCGAATTTAGCAGTTTATCTTTTACCAGCAAATAGTGGGATTGATTTTATTTATAATGTCCCTTAATGACTAAAAAGACGAGCATTTTGGAGGGATAACGGGGATTCGGACTCGTGACCTGTCGATTATGTGTCAAGCGGCCTAACCACCTGGCCATGCAGGGAGGAGTGGGTGATATCATTTAGGTATGACAGCATTAAAACCAGGTATTTAACAACAAACTACGCTGCAAAGCTGTTTTTGAGGTATAAGACTGTCAATTTGTTTGTTCGAAATTAAGCACAAAGCAACACGATCTGTACTCTGCCCACCACGGGTATTGAAATCCGAATTTTAGCTTTGTAAGTTCGAAGACATTCCACTCTGCCATTTGGGTGCAAGGTTGTTAGATAGAGCATGATCGGATATAGACAAGAAAACAATGAAAACAAGAAACCTGATGATGTGTGGTGAAGTAAGAAAATCATGTTAATACAATGTACTCCACCATTATAAATAGTAAGTAATCACTAAAGTCGATATTCATTCTTGTAAATAATTAGTAACCATCATGTTTATTATTGTTATAATTCATACTGTAATGACCTTTCCTGCATGTTTATTATTGTTATAATTCATACTGTAATCACCTTTCCTGCAGGTAAGCCGAGTACGATTCTTTGTATCTGAACTTTGAAAAATATTTAAGCTTTTATAGGGAGCCTTGAAAAAAAATCCTATTCAAACATGTTTCACTTCTTCAGTTGGTAAGAGAGAAAGAGAATTTAATGTACGCGCATTTTTAAATCGTCTCAACAAAAGTCAATTTTGCTAGAAAACGTTCAATAAAGACAAAATAACATTCTTTATATATATTCATTTTAGCTTTGTGTAGTTTCCTATTACAGAACATCCTTATAAATATTCATTTTACCTTTGTGTAGTTTCATATTACAGAACATCCTTATAAATTGTCATTTTAGCTTTCTGTAGTTTCATATTACAGAACATCCTTATAAATATTCATTTTACCTTTGTGTAGTTTCATATTACAGAACATCCTTATAAATTGTCATTTTAGCTTTCTGTAGTTTCATATTACAGAACATCCTTATAAATTGTCATTTTAGCTTTCTGTAGTTTCATATCAGAGAACATCCTTATAAATATTCATTTTAGCTTTGTGTAGTTTTATATTACAGAACATCCTTATAAATTGTCATTTTAGCTTTGTGTAGTTTCATATTACAGAACATCCTTAAAAATATTCATTTTAGCTTTGTGTACTTTCATATTACAGAACATCCTTATAAATATTCATTTTAGCTTTGTGTAGTTTCATATTACAGAACATCCTTAAAAATATTAATTTTAGCTTTGTGTAGTTTCATATTACAGAACATCTTTATAAATTGTCATTTTAGCTTTCTGTAGTTTCATATCACAAAACATTCTTATAAATATTCATTTTAGCTTTGTGTAGTTTTATATTACAGAACATCCTTATAAATATTCATTTTAGCTTTGTGTAGTTTCATATTACAGAACATTTCTTATAAATATTCATTTTAGCTTTGTGTAGTTTCATATTACAGAACATTTCTCATAAATATTCATTTTAGCTTTGTGTAGTTTCATATTACAGAACATTTCTCATAAATATTCATTTTAGCTTTGTGTAGTTTCATATTACAGAACATTTCTCATAAATATTCATTTTAGCTTTGTGTAGTTTCATATTGCAGAACATTTCTCATAAATATTCATTTTAGCTTTGTGTAGTTTCATATTGCAGAACATTTCTCATAAATATTCATTTTAGCTTTGTGTAGTTTCATATTACAGAACATTTCTCATAAATATTCATTTTAGCTTTGTGTAGTTTCATATTACAGAACATTTCTCATAAATATTCATTTTAGCTTTGTGTAGTTTCATATTGCAGTGAAAGAGCTCAAGTCTAAAGCTTCTGTCTACCGTGAAAAAAGTCATTATTTTCTTGTGGTGACATAAGAATCGTCTTCGTAGTTTTGATGAGAAATGCCTCTATTTTATTACAGTGTTATGAAACCCGCTTTGCTTTTTTAATATTGTTTATCGACCTCTCATTCAGCCAACTTTAATTAATTTAAATGTTCATATTAAGTCTTCATGGGCTGCAGGTGAATACAGGTTTATTAATATGAACTCATACCAGATGGTTACTATTTCTTTCAGTGTTTAAACGTGTCAGAATATCTATGTTTTTAATTTATTAGTAACTCAATACATTTTTTTATTATGTGTGTGTATTTCTTATAACAAAACCACATTAGGCTATCTGCTGTGTTTACCAAGAGGAATCGAACCCTTGATGTTAGCAGTGGAAATCCAAAGACTTATCGCAGTCTCAGCGTGCGACTATTTTATTTTGCTCATGCAGTTTGAATTTTTGGTCCATTTTTAATTTTTTCTTTTCTATAGTACACCTATTTCTAATTTTTCAAAGTTTTTAAAAGATGAGCTGTGAATATTTTTTTTTACTTTTATATCTGTCAATTTGTTGATGAGTTTTATTTGTGCGCTTTATTATAAAAGTTAAACTGTTTTATTCATAAGCCTACTTTTAAATTTACGTTATTTAAACTACGTTTTCTTACTTTCATGTTTATCCCACATTTCTTTTTTAAATTTTGCACAAAGTTTTTTTAGGGTTATTTGCGCTAATCAACCTCTATTCATACCACACACCGCCAACTTTTAGTAAACTACTCTTTACCAATGAACAGTGTGATGAATTCTCACATTGTAACATTCCCAGGACTGAAATAACGAGCATGTTTGACGATGGGTTTCGACTCCGTTAACCAAAGGTTGGGAGTCTAGCACCCTAACTACTAGTTATCCTCCATGTTATTACCATGTACAACAGTAGGGTGAGAGTTAGGACTTAAATTTTTGAAATAAGAGAAAATGTTTGTTAAAGTGTCTTACTACGATGGTGGTGATTATGATGTTTGTGTGTGTGTGTATTAGAATCCACCATCCAAGGTGGACTACTTGATTACCTTACTTTTTTGTAAGATTACTGAAAATTGTAGAACGGCTTACATTAGCTTTTTCATTTTATTATTTGTCCTCAAATAGGAAAACAAAACAAAAAGATGAAAATGATGTGCGTTTCTACTTTGTAAAGTTTTGGTTTATTTTCTTATAGCAAATCCCATATCGGGCTATATGCTGAGTCCACCGAGGGGACGTAGAGTTTTTGTTTGGGGGTTAAAAGACACAAGTTTTATTTGTTTGTTTGATTTTGAATTTCGCGCAAAGCTACACAAGGGCTATCTGCGCTATCCGTCCCTAATTTAGTAGTGTGAGACTAGAGGGAAAGCAGCTAGTCATCACCACCCATCGCCAACTCTTGGGCTACTCTTTTATCAACGAATAGCGGGGTTGACAGTAACATTATAACGCTCCCACGGCTGAAGTGGCGAGCATGTTTAGTGCGACGGGGATTCAAACCCGCGATCCTCAGATGACGAGTCGAACTCCTTAACCCACCTGGCCAAAGACATAGGTAATTCATCAGTTATTATCTTTTACAAAGTAGAGCATTCAATTAGTGTATAATGAGGTAATCAAATGTTTAATAAACATGAAATAAGGCATAAGAACATCATCTAACATTATCCTTTTTACATTTTTTTATTAATGGATATCATTAGCTAGCAGTAAATGAAAGATAAGGTTTGGCAGTAGTGACAAGGATATGACATCATGCATGTCTTCCGATGACATTCATTACATAGTTTGTTGCATAACAGACTGCGTTTGTACTTGACTTACAATATTTATCTCTTCTTATAGGATTTGTACAAATAAAATATAAATTTTCTACTTATTTTAATAACCTAAAAGTTTCTTTTCTTTTAACAATTTGATGAACCTTTCTTGTCATAACGATACATTCTAATGACTTATCTTCTCGACTAAATATATATATACATATATTTTAAAATACAAGTTGCTGTTTGAAATGCTGACTAAAATTTAAGGCTATGTGATACAGGTACATACATTGAACTAATTTATCTGTTAAACTAAATGAACAAGTATTATAAGACAAAAAATCCACAATTAGTAAATATTTCAGTACCAGAATAAAGAAAATCACGCTATTACCTTTCGTACTTAACTCTCAACAAGAAACAACGCTAGTTTTGTTTTTCTCTGAAAGAATTGTCGATGTTTAACTAAGAAATTTATTAAATCTTAAGTTTTTTAATCCTGTGACCGAAATTTCTGGTAAATTAGTAAATAAAAGAATGACTTTTCTTACCAAGTACAAAATGTTAATTCTGTTGCTGTTGATTTTTATATGACTGAATAAATTCTTACGTCACTTTTAAGCAAGAACGTGGGTTCAACATGCTCCTACCCCAGTGACGGTCAAATTTAAATTCCTGTCAACGTTACTAATTTTAAAGTCTTATTCAACTCTCTGCACAAAACAGCAAAGCGTCATCTCTCGGAATTTCTCTGTTATGCCTTTATTTATTTTTTGTGCTGTTTTTTTAAGCGACTTGTGTTTAGTTACGCAAATTGTTGACATTAACTTCAAAGGTTCTAGATGTTAAAAACTAAAGATACTTTTCTTTAAAACTAAAAATGTGAAATAAGTGAGAAAATACCAACGTTGCAAATGAATTGAAAGTTCAATAATTCAGGCATCACCCTGGATATAAGTAATAAAGAGAAACCAAATCCCGATAGTTTTGAGAATTAATGAACATTTACTCTTGCATGGCCCAATAAGATTATACATTTTCTAAATACAGTAATTACAAACAATTAAATTTGTAAAACGTCCTTAGCCGTTCTATATAAGAACTTTGAGTTCAGACAAAACAATATTAACCTGAAAGGTACTTAGTAAGCCTGCAATGGAAGACGCCTATTTTGTTATTCTTTTCAACTCTGATAAACAAATCTTTTTTTGTAAATGTTCTTAAACATATGATTAATATCTAACAGTAATAACAAGCTAAACATTTTTACTAAAATGTGTATTTTTGTTTGAAGGAAGCCACGTGGGACTATCCGCTGTGTCCGCTGCAAGAGATCTACCCTTGGGTTTCAGACTTTCAATTCCGTAGACTTGCCACATATTTTTACTGAAAACGCTAACTTAACCTCCAGTAATCGTTATTTATAGCTGATTTTGGATACTTACTTTTCATTATCACCAGAAGGAACTGATAGATAGATAATCTGTACTGAATTCACACTCTCACATAAAAACATTATCTCCTATCGCTGATAAGTTATTAAATATATTTAAAATATTTAATCAAACTATAAATAACCATAATAAACCTGAGGTCATCATGAATATTTTAATTTCAGTTTAAATTTACTGTATGCCTCGTTATCTATCTGGTGAATTCACAATTATGTGCCCCAGTAGCACAGCTGTATGCCTGCGGACATACAACACTAAAAACACAGCACACATTTGCGCTTAATTACAAAGAAACAACCAGCAAATAAAACCGTAACCGGTTTCTGGTGGCCCGGCACAGCCAGGTGGTTAGGGTGTTCGCCTCGTGATCGGAAAGTGGCAGATTCGAATGACCGTCGTACTAAGCATCCTCGCCTTTTCAACCGTGGGGTCGTTACCATGTTGTGTTCAATCCCACTATTCGTTGATAAGAAAATAGCCCAAGAGTTGCCTTCCCTCTAGACTTACACTGCCAAATTAGGGAGCTAGCGCAGATAGCCTTTGTTTAGCTTTACATGAAATTAAAAAATAAATAAAGAAAAACAACTACGAAAAATCCAAAGTGAGTGTTATACATAACACTAAATATATCTTGAGACATATAATTGCGTCGTTTAGGTAAGTTGCACATATTTATTAATCAAAACTCTTTTACAGTTAATCTTTTTTAAAAAAAACAAAACAAAACCTTTAACAAACACAAACTATTCAAATACAAAATTTCCACTAGCCCTAATATAATCCAATAGTTATGAAATTATACGGTTAACCAACCGTTTGAGGTCGCTAAGACAGCAGTGAAAGTGACAGTTTTATTCTTTTTTTTCTTTTATCATGGTCAATGACGACATGCTCCAACGAGTCGTTATCTTTGGACAACACTGATAAAAAATTAACAAATCTTTATTCGTTAATCCTACACTATGGGTTTCCAGTGAAATGCAATATTATAGCATCGCGATCATACACCTTATGAGCCGTAAACCACTTAATACTCAATACTTGAAGTTCATCCGGTTATACGGGAATGCAACATACAAAACCTCGGTCAAAGTAATCATTTATAACATACGACTTATCCAATTTCTGTAGTGCATATTAATATATTAACGACATGTCAATAACAATTGACCTTATAACAACTAAGCCCTTTTTTTTTTAATGGAACGCTCCTGAAGAAGCTGTAATGCGAAACGTTCAGTGTCCAATGAAACACAAATAATAAATTTGATGTTATAACATATAAGGTAGATTATAACTAGTATTAACGTATCAATTATTATGGTATACAGAACTCATGCCGCTGACGTCACCTGTAGATAGTAGTCTGCATGGTATGACGTCTGACAAATCTTTTTTTTTACTAACAAACCAAGCGTTGAGAATCGATAACACAGACGGCTGGCTACCTAGGGCGCCAAATATTCGGGAGCTTCAAAGCGAATATGGATACCGCCCTTAGTTTCTGCGTAGGGCACTAGCCATCGCCAGCACCTTTTACATTTTTAACAAAGTTTTTCCTCAACACTAGAAATGGTCAGGGCGGTCGAAAATTAAAAAACTTTTTTTTTTTCACTGTCGTTACAACAATTATGTGTATTTCATAGTTTTGTTACCAGCTGTGTATGAAAACAATCAGGAAAAATGAAACTTGTAATCTTCTTTCAAAATTATTGAACATAAACTAAACAAATACACCCTGACTATTTGATGATAACGAGACATGTTAACACATTTCAAACGCAACATTTTTGTGAGCTAACTGTTAGTTTAATACGAAAGTTAACAAGCAATTTGTTGTAGCTGTCTACTTAAGTGCAATGCTAAGATGACACGTCTTTTTCCATTTAAATTAGTGTTGTAAAAAGTAAAGCTCAATATTCATGCTAATTTTTTTTATTGTTGGATTGTTGGCATCTGGTTATTCAGTACAACTGCCAAAGAATATAACTTTTCGCTTCTGGCAGAAGCCCATGAAACAGAATTAACGTATATTTTTGTAACGTGAAAACGTTCCCTTTTCGACTCAATTTAAAATACTTTAACATACACCATGTTAATCCATAACCTTTTCTGTTAACAAGATTACTTCCTACAATACAGTGAAATGTACCATAGGCTTAACAATTTTTTCTTGTTGTAAAACGATCTGCTAGTTTTAAATTGATAAATGTAAAAAAAACAAAAAACGATCATTGTGTTCTCTGTATAATTTACTCGATAATATTAATACACAACGCGTTATTTATTATTTTCTGTCCTGAAAAACTAGTTACAAATGTATTTTAACGTAAACTGAATGAGCTCTTTTACGATGTTTTGTCTTAACAACGTGATAATGTGTATTATTTTTGCTTATGCTAAGCCCTTACAGTTACGATCTAACACTTAATTAACAGAATAACCTGCTATAAGTAAAGTATGCCGCGTTCACACTTACAAGCCCCTGGTTGAAATACTTATTCTGTCATCTAAATAACCAATATAAATGCATTGAAACTTACTATAACATTTTGATACTTCATTATCATAGTAAAACCCAGTGTTTTATAAAAATATTGCGTTAAACGCGTACGTCTTGTCCTGTTAACAAAATTAACCAATAACAATACACCTCAACGCATACTTCATTGACCCTTTTGGTATCCCCGTCACATCAAACATGCTCACCCTTTTAGCCGTGGGGGCATTATAATGTGATGATCAAGCCCACCATTCGTTGGTATAAAAGTAGCTCAAGAGATAGCGGTGAATAGTGATGACTAGCTGAATTCCCACTAGTCTTACACTGCTAAAGTAGGGACAGCTAGCGCAGATAGCCCTCGTGTAGCTTTGCGACAAATTTAAAACAAACCAGACCAAAATCAAATCGTTAACCTCTTCAAATCATATTCTGTTAACAAAATGTACTATTAGCGTATTTAACCCCACTAAACCTCTTTAGCGATTTAACACTGTGTCAACGTTATTGTAACTGGAAATATCTAAGCTGTATTTATAAAAACACACAAACTTCAAACTACAAAAACGTTATTAAATTAATGTTTACACAAAGCATTCCTGGTTTGAAAAAAGTCACTTTTATTAGGGAAAAATGTTACTAATAATCTAGCAATTTCAAATATACTAATTTGAAGAAAGCAATTTTTTTCTTGCTCATAAACATCTTGCTTCGTAATTTTTGGGACAAAATTGCCATAATTTTACTTTAATTTTTTTTTAAGTTGTTAGTTCATAAGAAATTTAAGAAAATAATAGTTAGTTGGGTTTGTTTATTTTTGCGTTTAGCTACACATTTGGTATATCACTGATTATCCACCAGGAGAACTATCCAGATAAATGGTAAAGATATCACACACGTTTTCTCCTAATATATATTTGGGGGGGCGCAAAAGTACACATCAAATCACTATCACCTGTCTACCATAGGAAATCAAACTTTCGATTTTCGCACAAAGTTGCCGCTGATTTATAGGGGGACAGAACTATTTTATCAAAAGCACGTTTTCTTTATTCCCAACTTTCAAAAAAATCTTAAGTCTTGCTTTACTATCTTTTACATTTAACTAGTGTTATGTAAATGTCGTGTAAATATTTTCTAAGCGACAACATGTCGTGTTGTGTTTAAATTTTCATTTCTATTATCTATATTTCCATATTTATATTATTGTTTCGATGTTTAAACTAATAAAATATGTTGTTATTCATTTAGGGTAACATTTAGAATTTTCTTGAATTAAGTAGACCAATCATATGTTTGTAAATGAAATGCTGGCGACTTCGTGTCTAGACGTTTAGTCTCGTGCAAGAACGGACATGCGCGGATTGCTCTGGAGATCTGTAGAAATTTCGCGGTGTTTCGAGGAGTCTAGGCCTACAATATATAAAAAGAGATTCAGTCATCAGTTTTTATTCGAAGAGAGAAAGAGAGTCAAACATTAGCTTTATTTCAAAAGAAGAGAGTCATTCGTTTGAGAAAGATTAAGTGTTTGCTGTAATTTTACTTCGTCAATCTCTACGATTCATCCGAATTAGTGGTTATACTAAAAGTCAACACGTGTGGAACAATTTACGGGAAATCGGAAAAATTAAAGGCGACAATTTGTGACGTTCGTCGGAGGCATCGTGAAAAGAACTTCGTCGAATTTATTGAACTGTGAACTGTTTCTGAACTTCTTCATTTAAACTTCGGAATTTCTTCGTGGGACCAAATTCACACCCTAGACTGGAATTTGAGACTTTCATTTTAGATCATTATATTAGATACAGGCCAGTACCATTTTGTATTGTGATTAATTTTGAAGGTTGAAACTAGTACTATTTTGTGTTGTAATTAATTTTGAATGTTGTAACTTAATATCTGTCACTGTTATTATATAATTTATGTTATATCTGTTAATAGTTTAGTGTAATAAATTATACAAGCTGTTATCTGTGTTTTTCTGTTGCGTTTAGTTTACAAAAACATATAACATAAAAAACGTAACACTAGTGAAACTATGCTATTTAATATGATAGAATATAATTTAAAATATTTTTAAAAACCTTCAAACAATAAAAGATTACAGAAATCTCGCTTCTCATCCGTAGGTTACTTAAACAGTTTTCCATTTACTGCGGCCCCCCAGTGGCTTAGCGGTATGTCTGCGGACTTACACGCTAAAATCCGGGTTTCGATACCCGTGGTGGGCAGAGCACAGATAGCCCATTGTGTAGCTTTGTGCTTAATTCAAAAACAAAACAACAACATCCATTTACTGCGATAGGTTTCAGATTAAAGAAAGCCTCAACACAAAAATCACAAACAAAGCGATTCTGAGAAGTCTTAGTGTTGGAAACTCTGGTCTGGAAGTTGTAAATAATAAGAAATTCACTGTATAGAACTGATATTGTCATGTAAAGCCTTCTGGTAACGAGTAAAGACATTTGAAGACTCTGACAGATTTTTTGTTTGTTTTTTGCAGCTAGGCAACAAAGTAGAGCACCCCGGATGCCACAAATGGCTTTACAAGAAAACATCTGAAGAACTCCAGATGTTTCAAAGACATGCGACAAATATATGCCACTAAAGATATTAGTACTGTACGTCTCGGTTACTGGGTAGTTCTACAGCATCATGTCTGTCGCTTTGAACATTGTTTGTTGAAAAGCCTTGTACATTCAGTAAGTTTGTATCACCGAACACATGATAAGCTCAGAAAAACACACAGTGCTAAACTTATTCAATACTATCTGTGTTTACCTCATATAATATGATAACGTTTGACATTCTACATAGCGTAGCTTATCTTAAAGTGGAGATCTGACCTTGCAGAACTGAGACCAGCTTCATTGGTTCACAGAAAAAAAGCCTTAATTCTCTAGTCAGCTTTATCTTACAATGAAGCTTTATACCAATATTTCATTTATACTTATGGAGCATGTTTCTTGCAATAAATTTGCTCACAGCAAATTTAAACCCCTCTTCCACACATAATGACCACATCTCTTTCCTGCATAGTAGTTTCGTAATCTCCACCCCAAATGATGCTTAGAGAAGTGATTAGATTGAACAATAAATTTCCAGAACTCTTTATTATGGTTAATTTAAAACAAATAAATAAAACAAAATACGCACATAAAAGCCTAAATACCTTTAAGAATGCTCTTCAGTTGAAAAAAAACAACACACTCTCTGACAAGACTTATTTAATTTATGCTTTTATAGAACTGTGGTTTCATTTATATGATTCAAGTTAACAATAAAAGAGTTTCTAAAATATTTATATGTATATACTTCACAATTATTTGTTTACTTCAAAGGTGAACAGGCGATTTTTCAGCAATGCACAGTCCCGACGAAATAATTATTTAAGAATACAACATTTCTGTTGGTATTATGGGCGTACGCGCCGATATAGTTATAACGATAAAATGTCAAATTATGTAGAAATGGACCAGATGTTGGTCACACCTCCTCGTGAGGCTGTACAAAAGTAGTTTTATTAAACCATGCCAACTCCTACCTTGTTTATTCTTTTTTATCTACCCATTCCTATACGTTCTATTTTTAAAATATTTTTTCCACTAGTTCGTACACTTATTTGTAGATACTACAATATTATATTAGTTACAACTAACAGAGTATATGTGTTGTGTTCATTTTCTTCTCTTATGGTTTGTGCACACATTGTGCATGAATGCTGTACGTATTATGGAACGCATAGTGTGCAATGCCATTTGAGTAATGTAATGTGAGTTGTGGTTATGTGCCTAAATAAATGTGTTAATTATTTTAATTAACTACTTTGCGCTAGTGGTTCCTGTACTATTATTATGTATGTTAAATCTGTTTGTTAAACAGCTAGATCAGTGTCAGCTGGTAACTTGTGGTTTTGTCATTTTTTGTATCTGTTTTCCTGACTTTTTCAACTGGTTCTATAAATTGTAATTTTTATGTGGTTTATTTATCACCCAGAGATGTATGTCAAATACTTACGTTGTTAAAGGTGTATGTGAGTAAACAGTTTCTATAGCATATATCGTGTATCCGCTACACTTCTACTATAACTAGTTTTGTACTCATTAAAAACTATAAACCCACCTACAAATCTAAGGTACCCCTACCTCCTTTAACAATGACCTAACCTTTCAAGTAAACTTGGGTAAACTAAGCTAAGCCCAGTTGTTGCCTGAAGTTAACCTTTCGAACTCAGATATACCAAAAGTTTTATTATAAATAACGCTAGTTTTTATATTTTAAATACTGGCATCCTCAGAAAAATTAATATTTCATGTTAGAAGTAATTAAATTCAGATTTCTTGTAAGATATTTACTTTCTAACAAGTTATTAAACTTATTATTATAAAATAGTTTAAAGGTTTTATTAATTTCAAAATTATTGCAGCTATTACATGAAAGTTAATCTTTTAATAATTATACATCATTACAGATTGTTAAATATATTTTAATTTGTGAGATTAACATACTTTTCAAAAATATATATGGTACCAAACTATTTGTAAAGAGCAGTCTCAAAATGAGAAATCAAAGGTACATGTTTTTAACAAATATGCCCAATTGCATTGCATTTTCTAAAGTATTATATAAATCTATCAATTACACTTTCTAAACTAAATTATTACTACACTCTAATTCAGGATAAGTTTCAGAAGGATTAAATACCGGATTATTACCTAGTATTAAATCATCATCAACATAAAGAATGGTGAATAATACTAAATTTTCATAAATAAAGCTTGTTTGTTTTGAATTTCGCGCAGAGCTACACGAGGGCTATCTGCGCTAGTCGTCCCTAATTTAGCAGTGTAAGACTGGAGGGAAAGCAGGTAGTCATCATTACCCCCCGCCAACTCTTGGGCTACTCTTTTACCAACGAATAGTGGGATTAATCGTAACATTATAACGCCCCCACGGCTGAAAAGGCGAGTATATTTGGGGCTATGGGTATGCAAACCCGCGACCCTCAGATTACGAGTCGCACGGTTTAACCCACCTGGCCATGCCGGGCCATTATTAAATTAGCTCCATAAGAATGCCTATTACCTGTTTAAGTATTTTATTATTAAAGGTTATAATGATATTATAGGTACAAAAATTAATGAAATGGTTACACTTAACATTTGAAAATTACTATCTAAAAATAACCATGTTTTCGTTTATTGAACACTTTTATTATATACTTTTTTAAACTTCAGTTTGGTGTAGAAAGTAAAAATTAATGTTTCTAATTATTTCAGTACTTGTGTATAGTTTTATTATTTAAAATACATGTTTTCAAATGTTAAGAGATTTTAAAGTTTATTTGATATGACAGTTACAGGTTTGGTAATACTATTTAATGAACTAGTAATAAATCTGAATTTAATTGGAATGTTTTGTAATTTAAAATTTGCGTATAAGAAAGGTAAATTTATATATTTATGATCAAAATAAATATCACGTTTTAATAGCTACCGTTAAGTTGTGAATAATTCTACATTTTCAAGTGCAAATTTATTAACAGTTTGTGTACTATTAATTTTACTTATTTTAATCTGTGCTTAACATTTCATGCATTCAAGTCAAAAGTTACTGTTAATTTTATCAGTTGGAGTAATGACAAATTTGAATTTCTTTAATTTTTAGTTTAAAAGTTTGTTTGTTTTTGGAATTTCGCACAAAGCTACTCGAGGGCTATCTGTGCTAGCCGTCCCTAATTTAGCAGTGTAAGACTAGAGGGAAGGCAGCTAGTCATCACCACCCACCGCCAACTCTTGGGCTACTCTTTTACCAACGAATAGTGGGATTGACCGTCACATTATACGCCCCCACGGCTGGGAGGGCGAGCATGTTTAGCGCGACGCGGGCGCGAATCCGTGACCCTCAGATTACGAGTCGCACGCCTTACGCGCTCGGCCATGCCAGGCCACATTAGTGTAAAAGTAAAAAAAGGGAAGGTATAAAATGTAATTTAACTTCCTTCTTATTTTATTTATAATACATACTTTCAAAGAAGAACTGTAAGGGATAAAAATATTATTTTCTAAGTTTAGTAACATATGCTTAAATATTTTTCTCTAAATTTTGTGGCCCGGCATGACCAAGCGCGTAATGCGTGCGACTCGTAATCAGAGGGTCGCGGGTGCGAACCCGCGTCGCGCTAAACATGCTCGCCCTCCCAGCCGTGGGAGCGTATAATTTGACGGTCAATCCCACTATTCGTTGATAAAAGAGTAGCCCAAGAGTTGGCGGTGGGTGGTGATGACTAGCTGCCTTCCCTCTAGTCTTACACTGCTAAATTAGGGACAGCTAGCACAGATAACCCTCGAGTAGTTTTGCACGAAATTCCAAAACAAACAAAAAAACTAAATTTTGTTATTATTAATTTTTATTTTCAAAATTCTGAATTAGCTTTTTCTTTTTTCATCACATTCAGATCACTGGCAATAATATGTTTACGAGAAAAAATCCGTAAAATTATAAATGATACATTCAAAATCTAAAATATTAATATCTCCTGGACAAAGAAGCTCAGTAGATTGTTTATAAGTAAAATACCCTACTGATTTATTACATGAGAAACCAATATACGATTGTAATTCTTTTATAGTAAATATTTTCAAAAAATATATCACCATTTACTTTACGTTTAAAATCTATAATAATACAGGATTTTTTCTAGATTTATGTTTTCGTATTATTAAGATTAATAAATATATCCCAATTTAATCTAAATTTAATTATATTAAAATATATATACACAAAACTACTGTTAATCTCAGCAGAAAACGTTCTCTCTATATAATGTGACCAGGCATACGAGGTCTGTTAAAAAAATACGCGGACTGACGTCATAAAATAAAATGTACTTTATTTAGAAGTTACAAGTCTGGGCCCCGTTCAAAGTACTCTCCTCCCTAATTCACACACTTATCCCATCGGTGTTTCCACTTGTTGAAACAGTCCTGGTATGCTTGTTTTGTAATGTCCTCCAGCTCCTTCGTCGCATTTACCTTAATCTCTGGAATCGTCTCAAATCTTCTTCCTTTCAAGGGTATTTTGAGTTTTGGTTTGGAGAACAAGAAAAAATCGCCAGGAGCAAGGTCAGGTGAGTAGGGGTGGTGGGAAAGAACAGTGATCGAGTGTGTAGCCAAAAACTCACGAGTTCTGCGGGCTGAATGAGGTGGAGCGTTGTTGTGATGGAAAACCAGTCGCCACTCCTCCACATTTCTGGCCTTTTGCGACGAATGGCGTCCCTCAGACGTTTCAGAACTTCAATGTAGTAAGTCTGGTTCACTGTGGAGCCTTCAGGGAGGTACTCATGGTGAAAAACACCCTTAGTATCGAAGAAAACTGTCAGCATCACCTTGACCTTGAATCGAATTTGGCGAGCTTTTTTGGGTCTGGGGAATGTTTCACCCATCCACTGGGACGATTGAGCCTTCGTTTCAATGTCATAACTATAAACCCATGATTCATCACATGTTATGATCCTTGACCAGAAGTTTTCATCTTCTTCTGAACGATCAAGCAGTTCCTAACAAACTTGGACGCGATGGGCGTTTTGTTCGTCTGTCATCAGGCGTGTCACAAATTTCGCAGCAACGCGGTGCATCTTCAATTTTTCTGTAAAAATCTCGTAACAACATCCAACTGATATCCCACACTCTTCAGCAAGCTCCCTGACAGTCAGACGTCGATTTGCCCGCACCAGGGTGTTGATTTTGTTGACGTGTGGGTCGTCAGTTGACGTGGAAGGACGTCCAGGACGCTCATCATCTTCAATGGACTGTCGATTATCCTTAAAACGTTCATGCCACTTGAAAGATGCCGTACGTTTCAAAGCAACATCACCGTAAGCCGTGCTAAGCATATCAAAAGTTTCAGTTGCAGATTTTCCAAGTTTAACACTAAATGTCACAGCAAGTCGTTGCTCCTTCAGGTCATTCATTCTGAAATCCGCCAAATGAAAAAATCGCCCTTCACTTAAAACCACGTAGCTAATACACAAATAAAGATATCTGCAATCGGGAAATGGTGTCGTAATCAGCTGATCTGTGCAAACCTAGCGACACCAAGCGGATTCCCCTGAAACCAACTGGAGCCGCGCAATTCAAACAGTCCGCGTATTTTTTTAAACAAACCTCGTACTTATTACAATTTAGGAAATGTATTAACTCATTTCCGCAGGGTTAGCACAAACAACTTTGTATAAAATATTTTTGTACAGAGATGTTTATCTAATGTATAATAGGATAGATATTATAATATTAGCTATAATTGTTATGTTCTTATTGTGAATATTGTTTTTACTTTCCAACGTTCAAAAAAGCAACATGTAACATAAATTTTATAGGAAACACAGGATTGTTAGTGTGACATACCTCATACATACAGGAGGTATTATTAAACGTTTTACGTACTAGGTGCTTCAGAAGTCACTTCCAATAGTCAGGAGACGACTAACAGCAAATTGATGGGCATAGTGATGTAAGACTCTGTGCACTGACCAACTTGGCCATACAGAAAACAACGTAGACAGAGAAATAACTTGTTCAAATTTCTTGAATATGATTTTGGGCGAAACCTTTTATACCCATTGGTACCATTTAGTGTGACCATGATTTCACACTGAAACAACACCACAAGCCTGCATTATGTTGTCTTCCACACCATCAAATTGTTCTAAACACTAAATTTCACAATACTGTGTTCGCAGGGCTCTAAAAGACACAGTATACATGGGGTTAATGACATCAGGATAGACAAAATATCAATAAACATTTAATGTAAAAGTTCAAACAGTTCTAAAGATTTTATGTGGTAAAAGTTGTTAAACAATGACTTAAAATATAAGAAACTGTGTTCCTTTCTAGCTAAAGGAGTATAACATTCAAATTTTCAAAAATTAAAAGTCACATTAAATTACTTTGGTAGTGTTTTTTTAAAGAAATTTCAAAGTAGTAAAAGTAGTTTTAACACAATTTAGTTTGTTTGAATTTGAGTATAAAGCTACACAATGAGCTATCTGTGTTATTTTAACACAATTTAGTTTGTTTGAATTTAAGCATAAAGCTACACAATGAGCTATCTGTGTTATTCCTACCGTGGATATTGAAACTCGGTTTCCAGTGTTGTAACTCTGCCGACATACTGTTATGGCACTTGGGGTACGGTAGGGCTTTTAACTCAATTTTTGTTCAGAGAGGTTTACCAGCATGTGATAGAATAATGTATTTGAAGCTATCTAATACAGTCACGAACAGGGCTATGCAAGTATTGTTGCCAAGTTTGAGAGATGTTTCAAAGCAGAAGCTAACCTCTTCTCTGATAATTCATCGTTACATTCCGTAACAGAAGTCTGACAAGAGAGAACCAAGAGTCTAGAAAATCTCGTACTGGAGCAAAAAGGTTTCTATATTTTTTGTTTAAGATAGATTCTGAAGCCTAAGTTAGTTACGCACATCTTTCACTGGACCCTCCATCTTCTCTAGACGCGTCTCCCCTCAACCCACCTTAGATCAACCTCTTCACTTTTAGCTTTATGGCAGCGTGTTTATAGCATCTAAAAAGTGCGGTTTTTCATTACTACATTTGAATATACTTTGAAAAATAATAAATAAAACGCACATATAATCGTTTTCAAACATAAATCATTTTCTGCCCCTGCCCAAAATAAAACAAATTTCATCTTGATCATTTTTCTAACATGTGGCAGATTCCTGTTTCCGCCTACAACAGCTTATGTGTGAGAATTATTACTTTAACATTTATCAAAATCCCTGCACTAAAATAGTTTTTCAAACTGTCCTTAGCACAGCGCATTATTAATATTTTGTTTTATTTACGCTCTGTCAGTAGTTAGTATTATATATTTTGTGTTCAAAACCCACGCTCTCAAATTTATCCACTTCGTTATCATGTTGCCAGAGTACAAATTTTGAAACTTAATTTCGAAATACATGAAAACTATTTATAAAATCAACAGAAAATTCAAAGATCTTTATGTTACTTTTGTTTGGTCTTTTATTTGTTGTTGTTTTGAATTAAGCACAAAGCTACACAATGAGCTATCTGTGCTCTGTCCACCACAAGTATCGAAACCCGGATTTTAGCCTGTAAGTCCGCAGACATACCGCTTAGCCACTGGGGGACTCGGTCTTTTACAAGAAACAAACACCAGGAGAAGTTACATCAAATTAATGCAATAGAATACACATACGGTGCTTATTAATTTTGTCGATTAAATATCGTATTATTTCTAAATATAAAGATCACCAACAAAATAAATCGAATTAGTAAGAGACATATGAGATTCTCTTATTCTTCACGGAGGAGAAAAATTCCTTAATTATAGAGTTACCAATGAAATCCACTGGGTTTTTAAAAACTCTTCAGGCATCAAATTGCTTGTGGAGCCACACCTTTGTTGGTTACAGAATCCCTAATAGCATGTGTGATACAACAAAAATTAAACCTTCCTTCCTCATTGCAGTTAATTTAATTAATTACTACTTTGGTTTCCTTCGTATTTGACATAAAAATTAGTCATTCACCTTATTCTTTTGGTCAATTACTTATGAACTAGCCAAGACCAACATATCATTTACGGTAGTTTTCATGCTCTTCGCTCGTATTTTCATGTACGCAATTTAAGTTTCGTGTTTTTGCTGGCATTTTTTGTTAGATCGATAAACCCTTGTCTACTTGAAAAACTATTGTGCAGTCACACAAACATTTTTACGTAGATGTAATTCTATTTAATAAAACTACGCTTAAAGTGAACAATAAACTATGGTAATGGTATTTATAACAATGTACAGCTTATGACAACTATGAGTGTTCATTGTATGATAAGGTTTTACGAGCTGAAAAAAATCACTAAAACGAAGAATAAATTTCGTACTAAAGAAAAGAAAATAACTAAACGGTGTTAAAAGCACTCTAGAAATGAATGAAATGAATTAAAACTAAACTGTTCCAAAATAAAGTAAATTTAAAGTTGCAATGAAGGAAAACTCAGCTGAAAATGCAAAAACGTCTGAATGCCTTTTCACAAAGAAGTACTTTTGAAAGAAGTGCGCATGCGTACTTTAGAACTAACTAAGTCGATAAAACCAATAGAAACTGTATTTAGCACAAAACTGTTGCGTTTTTAGGAAATTACATGCGAATTAAATGTTGTTTACGTAAAAACTAAAGTTCAAATCGAAACCATTCATCACATGATGACAACAACATTTTGCCTCTGTGTAGAAAACTCTTAGCATTATAAAGATAGGGTACATAAGAAAAATAGTTAAGGAGACCCTGAATGGAAATGCAAGTATGCAATACGGACTCTTTGGACCTTTCTAATGACATGAGGTTTGGACAAGAAATTTGCGAGAAAAACTTCCGACAGACAAATGCAAGAGTATTACTTGTATGGATGAGTGTTGTAGCTCCCAAAAATATAACTTAATAATGCAATATCTGGATCCTACCAGAGAGAACAGTATAAAAGCAAGTTTATACTTTGAGAATTATAATACTTTTACTGTTTACTTTGCCCTTAAAGGATTGTATAATATAGTATCCACGCTATTCTATACAAAGCCCCTAAAAACAAAAGAATAACATTTCATGAAGTGACGTAATATTCTGTCTATAGTTTATTGTTAAGCACAAAGTTACATATTAGGCTCTCTGCATTCTGCCATTTCCAGGTATCTAAACTAATTTTAACATTGTAAACCTTCAGACTTGTCACTGCAGGCACATTCAAAGTAAAAAAGAATTAAAAATTGGTATCCTGTCAATTAAGCTTACATAATTTGTGCATTAGGGAGAGAAAAACTCGTGTCTTACTATTAATTTTTACATTTTCAATCAACCTATTTTTCATCCTTTTTCATGTTACAATTTACTGTTTGAAGAAGTTTTTGATCTTCTATAATCTTCTAAGTCAATTTAAAGTTGTAATGCTTCTCTTTAGTTTTACCTCTTACACACTTTATGAGTCAACCTGGATTAGTACTTATAGCCACCTAACTGAATAGTAATGTTAACCGTGAGGATTAACTTTTCCTTAACCACTTATTCTTTTTACATAGTGTACTTCATTTGCATTAACTTAATAAAACTGATCATTTTATGGTATTTATTTCAAGTAAAAGTAAACGAACAAAGCTGTGGTGTGAAGTATAAGTGTTTCATATCATAGAAGAAAAATGAGACTGCTCAGTCACTAGAATTAAGTGTTCCTGTCTAATCAAGATCAATTTCTGTGTTTGGAAGCGATACTTTATATTTTAAATTAATCTTACAAGTATACTGTTTTCTCAATTTTTTCAGAGGTACCTGTATTTTTTTTTTACATTTTATAAAAGCCTAATAGGCCTAGGCCACTATGTTAACGTACCAGCTTCAGTTTTATTCATTATAATATCAAATCTTAAAATAGAGATATAATATAGGACTGTTGAATACAAAGGTTTGTTTAGCACTACAATTTCCTGTATATGTTTAAAATTCCATACAGCCTTATTACAGTTATGGGCCCTATTACTAGTATTAATCTAGGCCTCTGCAAATTTGCAGTTTAGTTTTGCATTATCTACTTCCTTCATGACGTCGAACCTTTACATGCCATAATTTCCTTCTTTTACCATTTGTAGGAAAACTGAGGAACAAGAGAGATTTGTTGTGCTGTTCATCATTAGTGCACATTGGAAAACAACACGGATACTATGCTACTGTTTTGGTTTGTTTTTGTTTGCCGACCGTTGCCGATTTAAGGTGGCAAACGCATGATATCAGTGAATAAACCCTGTTAGAGCTAATGTCAGTGGATAATTTAAATAAAAATGTTTTAATTTTACCTTAATAACTTTTCAATCCATTGTATTACGGTTCCACCAACTTTTTAATCGTATTAGATAGTTTACACATACACACTTACATACATACAAACACACATATATTTTCCCCAAATTTTTACAAAAACATCTCTAAATTTTTTCTTTAGAATTTATACAAGCTTAATTAGGCCTAAACTACTGTGTTTAATGTGACACTTTCACCTTGTTCACTATAATATCAATATTTAATTGCAGATATCATTTAGATTAACTAAGACTATTGAACAGAAAGGCTTGTTTAGCACTATAATTTATATATAGTTATTTATACGTAATATTAAAATGTTTTTTCCAATATACTATTGTATTTGCTGGTGTATAAGATGTTCCCACGTAAAAGACGACCCTGCAATTATTGAGGAAATTAAGTGCATTTCTTTGAGGTTTGGTGTATACGACGACTTCTGTTATCAAAGTGTAAGACGCTACTTCTATAGAGAAATTCTTAGAAGTTCTTTTCAAAATGTGCTAATCTGCGCTCTAAAGTAATCAATACAACACAAGTATAGTTTTATGCTCTTGAAATACTTCAGACAGCTCAATGCAATATAACTTAAGTTACAAACATGAAATAATCAACATCAACTTTGCAACGACTTTATCATAATTGAATTTTTCTGTTACAAATATATAAACATATTTTATAAAATAAATGTGCGCTTCAGAATTTTTTTAAATATAAATTAGTAATATTTTTATGACAGATTAGACCAATATAATTTGAATAAAAACTTCGATTAATTGTAACTAGCATGCCAAATAAATAACTTCTAGTTATGGAGAATCGAAATACATGATACAATTACAAAGATGCTAATGTAACGCAGTAGATGGCACGATGTCAATGCACTTTTTCAAAAAAGCAAACACATGTAAAAGGAATAATGTGACTTTGGTTAAATATGCTATTAAACGGAGAGATCTTACTGAAAAAGAGCAGGGGTAAAATAACGCATTATTTTAAGTGTAAACAGTGTAGTTTTATCCTGAGGCAAATACCGTATTCAGTAAAAATTCAAGAATATTATTTGATAAAGTTAACACACTGTTCATATAGCGTTATTATGAACTTTGTTCCAGCAGTATCATTTCGTAATAGAATTGTATTTTTGTTTTTCTTTGCTGGCTCTTTTAAATTATCTGGTGAAGCTATTTCAAAGTCCAGTCAATGTAATGATAATAAATTACATTATTTCCTTAACGTTTCTACGAGCTTGAACTTTCGTACATTGTTAGAGGCCTTTTTATAAATGACATTAATTAAGATAAAACAAACTAAGCTGGTTGTACAAAGGACTCGCAATAGCTTACAAACTGACTGGTTCATTTACTTTTAAATCACTTTCTATCTCGAAATAATTATATCTAGTAACTCCTCGACTATCAACTTCAACTAACATAACTGCTTCTTGCAGTGTCGTTGTCGTATTCATAGTATATCTTCAAGAAAGTAAGAAAACTTTGCGTTTCATCATGTGTTTTCTGCATGTTCAAGTTCTGTATTATTAAAGCTTTTTCTTTGGCTAACATTTAAATTACAACACATGAAGCATAACTTACCGAATAGTTTTATTGGGACATCACTTTTTACGTATTACACGTTCTGTAAAATGCGCTTCAGAGAAATAACTTTGTGATACTGTTACACATGAAGAGTAATTATGTGACAAGTCATATTCTATTTGTTTCTGGAAGAACTAACTGTATAACATTGTTGTACATAAAGAACATCAATGTTACAAACTGTCTTTATTTCCAAGAGCAAGTGCTGTATTATAAAGATTAACACACGAGTTTATATATTGTACACGTCATGGAAAATAATCAAAGCCATACTGTTATATGATTACATCAAGCAAAAAGCAACAGTTTAATATCCCTGATAACGTAAAGGCCTTCACATCTAAATACGAGATAGGTATTAGTTTATACATTATTAAAATTTTTTCTCACTCTAATTAGTAAACCCGATTTAACGGTCATGAAAGTTGCTATTTGAGAAAGTGTTTGGTTTAGATATTTTACCGATGAAATTGTCCAATTTAGAACTCTAATGTTTAAAAATCATGTATTATGATGTCCATCGTTTATTATTATTTATTTATATTTGAGTAAAGTGATGAGAAACAGACTTATGTAACGATTTAAATTTATAGCATGCTACACTAACAAACTGACAAAGAACGCTTAAGCTTCAGTTACTCTGAAATTATCTTTGCGGATTTTTTTAACTACAAAATTTTGATACAATAATACATTTGCTCTCAAGTCTATTTCAATCTCTCTTTAAGTAAAGGGGAACATAAGAGACAGATATGGAGGTGCAGCAACGGGCCACTGTCCATCCGTTTTTGTTTTATGTTTTTAAATTAAATTTGCGTTATTTTTAACAGAAAAACAAAATATTTTTAAAGAAATATTTAACAATGTATTCTTAACAGTTGTTGTAATTTTTAACTTACATCTCTGTAACGTCTATTGACAAATTGTATCAGCGCGGGCGAGAAATTTCTTTCTTTCTGCAATAAAATTACAAAGGGAAGTTGGAAAAATCGATAATTGGGGTTAAAGATTCTATTTTCTCCACTGCTTTATCCAAAATACGTTAATAAAATGATATCGTGATACAACTTAAAATGAACATTTAGTTGTACTTTTATTTTGGAGAAGATTTGTGAGGATACGTCATCCGTAATTTTCAAAAGTTGATTTTATGACGTCACACAATAATCATACAACGAACACGTAAGAATTAGTTGACACGTGTACTGAAACAACAGTTATCGCATGTGACTCGCTCACTAATTTTTACTTTTTTTAGCGTTTGGCTGCTTCTTTTGTATTCTTACCCACACTGCTGAAGAGGGAGTAGTGTTTTCTTGGGTTTATCAGAGAATTCTAGAAAAATGTTGCTATTTTACATCAATAACGAGAACACTTACTTTAAGGTTTACTTTAGTCATTAGATATCTGAGTATAATGTTTATTAACGTTCACCTTGAATATCTGATTACATACTTGGATATTAATTAAAATGCAGTCATCATTGTAGGATTTCTTGTAATCCGTTACTCAACTTGTGTGATTACATTCTTTCAGTGATAAATTAAATCTCGCTCACCCACACATCCAAGAGTGACGACGACGAGGCAGGAACTTTACAAATGGTGCACAGAAAAATCCATAGGTTTGACCACCAGATGGCCTCGGCCCTCCCATGACTGGAGGACGAACTTTAATTACTGGGACACACTGTGACACACTTGTATCTTCCATGGTTTTCCAATAGTTAGAGCACGTATTGTCGTTAAAACTATCGTTGTTAAAGGATGCTTTCGTGTCTTTTCCAGATGTTCTCACTGTTTGGATGGAGAGTGTTAACTGGATGTACATGCCAGAAAATTGCAGAAAGCACTTGATGAAGGGTGGTTATATTCTTGAGCTCTGGTTGTTTTTCTCACATATAACAGCCTGGGCCAAAGGGCGTAATGTTTGGCAGGGGGCCGAAAACATATGCCTACACTTTCAAAACTAGAGATGAAGCGTTTGTTGTGGCGCTCAGCCAAATGTTAGCAAATCCATGTCTGTAACAGTTGGTATTGTCGCTGTTTGTATAGATTACGCATATTTTTTATAGTGAAGTGCCAAGAACGTCTGACACGAAAAAAACGCACAACCTTTTTTAAAGAGATCTCAGAGTTTATCACTGTCATCTTTGTACTTGATAATAACAACTTTGTATTATCTGAACAGATTTTAGTAACCCGAGAAATTTTGTGGAGTGAAGGGTTAATACCTAATTGCCATCTTATCTGCAATCATTATATCTTTATAATGAGCATAAATTATTTATTTGAGGAAGTTGTGATAATATCATTATTAAATTATTAATGTTAAATGGTCTGTTTGAAAAACAAAAACAAAAGAATGGAAAGAAAACATTTTAGTCAAAAACTTAAAAACTAAGCAACTTATATCTAAATGTTTTGATTTGTTTCTCGTTGCGCAATTGCGCGGGTAAACTTGTCTGACGGCGCTAAATAGCCCAGCCAAAATAAATATCAATGTTGTGATCCAGTTTCAACAAAAGGAGTAAATAAGTACAATTACATGACCGAAGGTAACTGATTAGAGTGATACATGTAATTATTATCATTCAAACACAGGCATCTTATATTACAATCAAATTTTGTAGACACCTTTAAATCTAAATTAGACTAAATGATATCATCTGATCAACTGGTCCCAAAAGGAGGAGAGATATTAAACTGAACAGCTGTAAAACAGGTCATTTTTATATTTGTCGCAAATTTTTATAAACTTGGAGAAACTGAAATACAGAATGAAACATGTAATATGTTAGTTAATTGGTAATGTTTTCAATTAATATAAAAGCTTTTGTCTTTATCCACACACTTTAAATGACCTTTTCAAAGTAATAAATGTGAATACACAAAAAACAAAACAAAGAACGCAGCATTTTAAGTCATTGATTTATTTGTGACTCTTATTTCGCAAAATATATCTGAATGTATGTATTCGGAAACCTTCAAACCATACAAGTAAATGGACATTGTATGACATATTTTAAGCACGATAGTTCCTAACAGTAAGGATTGACAATGGTTCCAAATAATTCATGCGCCGAAAACCATCTTATCGAATTCCTAAGCGGAAAACCAATCATTCAGAGTATGAATTACGATGTGTTATGCATATATATACACACTGATAATACATCAAAAGAGTGACTATCATTTCCGGTATAGCAATTTGAAAATTTCTAAAATAACAAAATTTCCATCTACTATCCACTTACCTGATTCCGTCAGCCTTTCTGTTTGTTTTGAATTTCGCACAAAGCTACTCGAAGGCTATCTGTGCTAGCCGTCCCCAACTTCACCACCCATCACCAACTCTTGGGTTACTCTTTTATCAATGAATAGTGGGATTGACCGTCACATAATAACGATCCCACGGCTGAAAGAGCGAGCATGTTTGCCGCGATGGGGATGGGAACCCGCGACCCTCAGATTACGAGTCGCACGCCTTAACACGCTTGGCCATGCCGGGACGCCGTCAGCGGTACTAGCGCCTCAACGGACTGAGCTATCGCTAAACGATGGCGTGGCATGGCCTAGCGCGTTAAGGCGTGCGCTTCGTAATCTGAGGGTCGCGGGTTCGCGCCCGAGTCGTGTCAAACATGCTCGCCCTCCCAGCCGTGGGGGTGTTATAATGTGACGGTCAATCCCACTATTCGTTGG
The DNA here is from genome assembly GCA_011833715.1 of Carcinoscorpius rotundicauda. NCBI lineage: Eukaryota > Metazoa > Arthropoda > Merostomata > Xiphosura > Limulidae > Carcinoscorpius > Carcinoscorpius rotundicauda. Next base: position 48,282,073 of record CM022399.1, on the reverse strand, counting down.
TAAAAGAGTAGCTCAAGAGTTGGCGGTGGGTGATGATGACCAGCTGCCTTCCCTCTAGTCTTGCACTGCTAAATCAGGGACGGCTAGCACAGATAGCCTTCGAGTAGCTTTGTGCGAAATTCCAAAACAAACAAACGCTAAACGATTTCTTCATCTTCCTTACTTGACAGGTATAATATAAATAGTAAACATATTATGCACGTACTTAAATATCACTTGAACTTATTTCAACGCTACAGATTGCGATACATATCGATGAACAGATACGCGACAATTTCTAAAATAAAGTAAAATCTTTATATAGGTATAACAGAAAACGTAAACAAACACGTTTTAAAAATTATGAATTTTAAATTAAAGTAGGGATTTCGTTACAAAAAGTAATAAAACTAAAATTAAAACCATAATCACAAATCCATAAAATTCTATCCCTACTTTGGATTTGTTTGTTTTCAATTTCGCGCAAAGCTACACGAGGGCTGTCTGCGCTAGCCGTCCCTAATTTAGCAGTGTAAGACGAGATGGAAGGCAGCTAGTCATCATCACCTACCGCCAACTCTTGGGCTACTCTTTTACCAACGAATAGTGGGATTGACCGTCACATTATAACGCCCCCACAGTTGGGAGGTAGAGTAGATGGAAGACAGCTAGTTAACACCACCAACCGCCAACACTTTTAACATTTTGACAACTCATTCTTGGCACCAAAGCACCCTTCTGTTGCTATGATTTACTGAATATAAAATAAGTAAATTTTCTCTTCGTAAGTATTACTGAAAAGTGTAATACATTGAGTTCAAAATCCTTAAAGTAATATTTGAAAAAACAAAACAGGTAAATAAATAGTACAATGATAACATAGTAGGAAAACATAAAAGTACACGTAAACATAAAGGTCAAATACCAAAGGAAACAATCTCATTTTCACCAGGTTATGTAAAGGTCAAATGTCAAAGAAACCAGCCTCACTTTCACTAGGTTAATTAACCCTTTAGGCTTGCCGGTTACCGTCAAACTTGTTTGATCAGAATCAGGTTCAATATTGACATACCACATAATGTGGTTTGAATTCATCCTGGGTATACGAATCGAACACACAAAATCAACTGACAAAGTCAAATCTGTCCAGATGACGTCCCGAGCCATCGATACGTATACAACATGGTGTATACTTGTAGTTTGTTTGTTGTTTTGAATTTTGTGCCAAGTTTCACGTAGGCTATCTGAGCTAGCAGTCCCAAATTTAGCAGTGTAAGACTAGAGGGAAAGCAACTCGTCAGCACCACCCACCACCAACTCTTGGGTTGCTCTTTACCAAGGAATAGTAGGATTTACCATCACATATAACGCTTCCATGGCTGAAAGGGCGAGCATGTTTGGTGTCATGAGGATTCGAACCCGCGACCCTCATCAGATTACGAGTCGAACGCCCTAACCACTCTGGTAGTGAAAGAAATCTTATAATACATGTAGAACGTTTAGAGAAGTTTATGTCATCATGAAAAGCTGTACATATGTAATTGCGATTATTCTTCAAAACATGGTGATAATTTACAGTTGAAATTTGTTTCATTTTCATGTGAAAACGGCCCTAAAATGCCAAAACACCACTCCAGTGATCCTTGTTCCGATCCGGAATTATTTGACGATAATTTTGAGCATGATATGACTGAAATAATAATTTATAAAACGCCCCTAAAAGGTTAAAGGTTGCTATCTGAAAAACAACAACTGTGCCGGCTAGGGACTAGGTGAACAGACATTGTTTGTTTGTTTGTTTGTTTTGGAATTTCGCATAAAGCTACTCGAGGGCTATCTGTGCTAGCCGTCCCTAATTTAGCAGAGTAAGACTAGAGGGAAGGCAGCTAGTCATCACTACCCACCGCCAACTCTTGGGCTACTCTTTTACCAACGAATAGTGGGATTGACCGTCACGTTATAACGCCCCACGGCTGAGAGGGCGAGCATGTTTGGCGCGACCCGCAGATTACGAGTCGCACGCCTTAACGCGCTTGGCCATGCCGGACCAGGTGAACAGACAGGCATCCGGTATTGTCAGGAGCTTAGAATTCATAAAGTTCACACATACTATGTTCATGACAGTGCTGAATGTTTGTCGGTTTCTTTCGTTTTGGTTCCTCTAGAGATAAGCCACAGCCTTTTGTAATAAAGTACAATATTCGATATCTAACACGTTAACTAGTGAGTTTTTATTCCGTTTCATTTTTTTCTCGTAACTAAATTATATACAATACCAAATAAACTCAAAATATTTTACTACTACACACAGGTACGTAGTTGATATTTCGCGGTCTCGACTTGATGAACCCCAGGAAGTAACGAGGAGATGTTTATTAACGTAACTTATCAAACACAGTTATAGAATTACAACATACCTGTATTTACATTATATGCAAGGTATGATTAACAGAATTGGATTAATAATTTCCTCGGTTTTATTTTTGTTTCAGCAGTTGTCATCACTCAGGAGGCCAACCTGTCTGAGTTTGCTCCTAGCACCCGTCCTCAAATTCATATAAAAACATATAAAAAATCGTTATACTGCAAAACTTGTAGAGATAATTTAAAGTCATGTTTGTACTCGAAAGAAATTGCTATGAAGTTCGCTACAAACACAAAGTTGGTGCGCTGCTTCACTTTACGTGCTAAAAATTACAGGAGAGGTCAAGATTACTGTTTCTTACTGCCATCTAGTGAAACTTTTGAGCACTACATTTCTCTCATGATTAAACCAATAAAAGAAACGTGCTACAAATGGCTCTCGGTTGAACTTTTGACTGCAAGTAATGTATTTTGAAAAATATTTTTGACATTTGATCCATATATACTACATTAATGACAGAGCTGGATGTTTCTCGTTTTTTTTAATTCCTCTTGAGCAACGGACATTTGAAATCAAACATCAGCCGATGTATAATGCAACACAAACACATATTTGTTCTAGAGTTACCGTATGAATAAAAAAGGAATAATTTAGGTACCAGGAGGCTTTGCACATTTCCTGTAAAGAAGATATTAATACCTTATATACGTAGTAAAGAAAAACTCGATTACCATTCTTTACTGTCTTCCCATGATACTTTTTTACGACCACTGTTATACATACGTACTTGTTGATAATTATAGCTGACCAAAGGCAACAAAGCTTAAGTGTTTTCCAAATGTAAAAATTTGTTTTAAAATAATATATACAATTTGTGCAAAATAACGTTCAATTCTTGATGACGAGTAACCCACTTGAAATAAAATAATATCTCAGATCAGCTGGTATGGGTATTAACACTTCAACTGATACCCATACCAGCCGTTCTGAGATACAAAACAGCATTCAAATAAGACCGATAATAATTTCAAACACATCAGTACAAGTTTCCAAAAATAAAGGTGTATAACAATAGTTTAAATTCACATATTTTGTTTCAGGTCTCAGATCAACTAGAATACAACATTCAACACTGACTGTTTCGGTGGTCATAGTTATCATATTGAGATAATGCTGAGATAATTTATACATTCACTTTTAATCATAATTGCTTTGAATAGCAATTCAGATAGCAAACTAGAACTCAATACAATAGCCCGCATTACTATTTGTGTGCACGTGATGTTCGTCTGAAAATACAATACTTCACTACCTTAGTAGATACCTGTGTTTCGTTCTAAAGCTGGCAAGGGAAATCGTGCTGACGTATATCGGTGATCCTAATTTCTACCTCAGTCTGGAGGAGCTGGTATAGTATTAATTGTTTGGGGCAGCGATGTTTTCATGGGCCAATTTCATATCACACTTAGTGTCGTGCAGTTTATGGGTGTAGTGCAATGTAAGTTGATGACGTAACATATTGAAATATCTTATCGTGCATTCTATTAACGAAGCAGTTCGTATTCCATCAGATCTTATTACAGTTTAATGTCTTTATTATAGTTTACATATTTCTAATGAACATTCACCCACTTCATTGTAAACGTATGTAAATATTTGAAAGCAAATAAGCATAATTATGTTGATAATATTATGTAACACAAATTTTGTTCCTAGATAGTATGTGTTATTTTATGATTGCTTATGTTGTAAAAGTACAGAAAATGACCATTATTCCCTTGAAACTTGCTTTTGTGACTTGGATAATAAAATATATAGAAATTAACCTATTTTCTATGTAAAAACGGGCAAATTTGCACATTATCTTTTACATAGTGTCTGAATAAAACAACATTTGAATCAAGATTTACATGTATTTTCTAAAGTTGTACAAAAATGTTTAGAAGTGAGTAATTTTTCGAGATTTGCCACTGTAATGTAAATTACTTTCATGTATCAGCCCCCAAATATAGTCTCCCATCATGTTTTCGTTATACACTCCTTGGTAGCAGCGCCTAAAGTTTAGTATATCTTGGTGGATGCTCCCATCTTTTCCTCTGACTTGCGAATCGAACCTAGATGTCAAAAGCTCGGCATTCGACTTAGTTAGAAAAAGATCTCTGATTAAGTTAGAGGTCTTTTTGGTTGGGGTAGTATGCGTTTCTCTCACCAGCTGCACCTCTGAAATTGTAATCTGGATCTTTAACCTCCACCTCCTCTTCTGATTTGCTGCTCTCTTCTCAGGATGGCTGCTTTCTCTCGGGCGGAGTGGGTACAGGGTGCTAAGTGTAGTGTGGCACTAAGACAACGGATGATAAAAGGTCCGGATACATAATAGCAGATGCATTCTTGCCAGCCCGACATTTGGAAGGGTCCACCATGCAAAAGTAGCAATTGCTTGAGTTGTCAATGGGTTCACGCCAAATTCTTGGAATAGCAAATTTCATGACTCTCTTTTACACTATGTACCATCCTACAAAAGAGCAAAATAAAATTATTATGAAGAATAAACTTATGTCATCCACAACTAATGTATAAGAGATTCATGCAAAATAGTTTATATGTGATATTTTTCTATACTATTGGAAATTAAAAAAATAATTAAAATATATTTAAAATTTGAAAAGGTTTAAAATTTGTATGATATAAAATCTTACTATTCAAGCAAGCAAAAACTGTCCGTCTTACCTTCTAGTTTTTTGTAGTGCTCGCAGGTAAAATGAGGTGCCCAGGGTTTGTCTCGATCCCCGACAGGCATGCCGAAATATGCCTTGTAGGCTTCACACATTTTAGCAGATGATGTCACAGAGTTTTTTCGCTCTTGTTTTGATTAATTGGCCACATATATAGCAGAATGCATCTGGAGAATGCTTGCAGCTTCTTGATACTATTTCTGATAAAATCAGATAGGTCAATGTGTTCACGTAAGCAGCTAGAACTAAACTGAAGAGGTGAGTGGTGAGCCCCTTTATATACAATACTATGGAAAGTTCTAGAAAATTCTTGTACGTTCCACAACATTCTAGATAGTTTTTGAAAATTCTTGTTAGTTCAAGAAAATTCTGTATCAGCTACTCAGCATTGGATCTGCCTGGAATGTTCTGGAAAATGGGTAAATTTGAAAATTTTATAGCCTGGTTTAAAAAGCAAAGTTTGAAGAAAAATAGGTCTTTTTCATTTACTTTAAACATAAGCAATTGGGAAATAACATTTCTGCTCAGGAACAAGAAAAATTAAAAATTTTGTTACACATTGTATTCATTTAAATAACTAATATGAATATTCTTAAGTGAAAAACATAGAAGATTGTTCCCATTATAATAAATGTTTTTCTTGTTAATAAAACCATGAGACATTCTTCAATGGACATATATGTGTACAACAGCATTGGTAAAGTTGATTTGGAGTTTTTTTAGAGTTCGTTCCAAAGGGAGGAAGATAGTTTATGTAGCTGGAGCAGGCATGAGGGTAACATAAAAAAAAAGTCTTTGAAACATAGCAGGGGACATTTTTCCTACTTAATTTACGCCTTTTTGCGCACACACAGATTAAAACGGTGAAATTATCCAGTAAAGACTTCTACACAAAGAAGTTCCTTTTTTGTTGCTTACTTTAGCATTAGCAAAGTTTCTTAATATGCAGATTCTGTTGATTTCTTGAAATCGATCCGCTTCTATATTAAGCAGGCACACGTTACGAGAGGCCATCGTAGCCATAGTAACTAACAAGAAAATGTTTATAAATTTCAGTACTGTTCTGAGAAACTCCCGCTCCTCAAAAGCTACCCCTATAGGGTGGGTAAGAAAATATATACAAATAAGTAAATATGAAAAGTAGAATATCAAGTTTAAAGGCAGTAACTAGTTTGTGAAAAAGGGCAGTATAAACCCAGAAAGTTTAACAGCAGTTACTAATATGAAATAAAAATGTCTAATTTTATAATAATACTCCAAAAATACCTTCCCACTTTTCCATGCCATATGTAATCCTACGTACGCATGAAATGAATATATCTGAATGATAAAACTTCTGTGATACACATCTCTGAATAATTTTATTCTGAAAACGTGATGCCTTGTGAATCGCATTCTCAGATCTGTAGGGGACAAAAACTAAAAACAATTCACTTGTTGTTGTTTTTTGTAGTTATAACACATATCAATGGTTCACAAACACTCATTGACACAAAAGTAACCTTTCGCTGTTTTAAGTCGTTCATCACTTGTTAACTCGTGGGAAATCTTTTTTTCGTTCCTTTTATATATATATTAGTTTTGCCAACATAACTGCTCTAGATAGCATAGCTTAGTTGTCATCGTTAAGGACCCCTATAAGTTGGTGGGACTGGTCAACTGAACTTTTAGAATTGGTGATAGTTATGTCTCTGGAAATTAACCTAGGTAGAAACGTATACTGCAGGAGGTGAGAAGTGCAACAGAAGTAACATCTCAGTAAACCTCGTGGTTGTTACTTTCAAATATATCACAATGCAAAAGACAGCCAACATCATCAAAACCTTTTTCGAACTTCCGGACGAAAGATTATGAAGAGGGGTAAAAACTCTTTTTACCCTTTTCCGAACAACTAACAAACATAATCTACCTTTATTACAACAAAAAACAACAACATTATTTCATAGTAAAATATAACTACTTTCAATAGTTATCTATAAATATTACCAAAATGTGACAATCTATCACATAAAGATGTACCAAAACCATTAAAAGTGCATGAACGCAGAAAGCAAAAGGAGTATGATTTAAACGACTATAGCGAGTTAGGACCAAGTCGTAAAATAGTTTTTAAAGAAAATGAAGTCGCCGAAAACACATTCCTTTCCGGGACGGAAAGAGCGAAAAATCCTATTCTTTCCTCGCCTAAAAATCAGATAAACGTTACCTTTTCAGGCGGAGTCCTTTTTATTTAGCTATATATGAAAAGTTACCCTTTCAGGCAAAACTCATCATGTCAACTGATTTAAAACGTACAGCCGCATTTTAAATGGCAAACAACAAAAAGTGTCTTTGAAATGTTAAAACTATCCCAAATAATCCAGTCCTTACGTTCCGCGGTTCGTCAACTGTTATACCAATCATTGTGTGCAGTAGATGTCACTATCATCAAAAATTGTTACAGAGAATTTAAGTGATTTACATGAAAGTTATGTGTTGATATTTGTTAATCAGAAGATAGTAAACATTTTAGAATATTTAGGATATTAAGTGTTTTGTTAAACACAAAACTACACAAAGGGCTCCGCCCACCACAGGCATGAAAACCTGGTTTGTAGTAAGTATGCAGACATTCCGCTGTCCCACTGAGAGACTAGGACATTAGAGTTTTCGTTTGATTCCGACATCCATAGTAACATCCTCGCTATTTATTATTGTTAATATAACAATAAAGTAATGGGAGTGCAGCAAAATTTAACGACCGAATAGTTAGAGTTCTGTTAAAATTCACTCGCGTCAATAAAAATATATAAATTTCATTAGTACAGATGAAGTTAATTAGTGCATATTAATATGTTCATAACTGTTTAAAGACCACTAAAAGTTTAAAAACTGATAACATATAATAACACTTATAAATAAATTAAAACGATGTGAAACCTGCTACTGATACACTTAACTAATGTCAATGTCACCGACATTAATCTATAAAAACAACACGCTTGCGTTTGTCTATCAAAATCCATCTTGCAAATTTCTCGACCAAACGCTATAAATCTGGTATCGTTAGAAGGACTTTGTGTGAGGAGTCCGAATTGCCTTTATCCATTTAGAATCATTTTCCCCCTTTTTTACTTATACAGACTTTCTAATGTAACGAATATATTACATGATGGCACGATATTACTGTCATCACTTGACAAATGGCTTCGATCTCAGTTTTAGTTCGTTTTTTTTTATTTGCAAAGCATTTCTCATTTCTCACAAACAACACTTGATCCAAGGGTATTTTTTCTTTAAAAAAAGAACATTACCCTAAATATAATTTAAACGAACTTTCTCGGTTTATTTAGCTCTAAAATAAACATGCGCAGTTCGTTCAAATGATATGCCTATTACTTTGGGATCATAAATTCAGACGTTTTTGCATCTTCAGCTAAGTTTGCCTTCATTACAAATTTACATTTACTTTGATTTGCAATAACCTAACTTCGGTTTGTTTCATAGAGTACTACAAATATCTCTAACGTACGTTTTTATTTATTTCCACTCGTAAAACCATGCCACACATTGAACACTCATAATGTTTCATGATCTGTACGCAATTGTAAATACCATTACTTTACGCATAATTTTATTAGATAAAGTTATACCTATGCGAGTTTGTTTGTCTCACCATATACAACGTTTTCAAACAGACCAGGATTTACAGATTTAACACGTAATGCCGGCAAGAAAGCGTAGCTTAAATAGCCTGTGCGAAAATAATAGAATACGGAAGATTGAAGTAAAGGGTATGAAAATTATCACAAATGTTTTGTGGGTCGTGGCTAGCCTTTTCATAACAATTCTGAAAGATAAGTATTTCATAAAAATAGATGAAATTCAATTGGAGGAGATCATTAAATACTTGTTGAAGCAGTTCTGCTTGAACAAGGAGGAATGGCTTAATAGAAAACAAAAGTTCCTTAGTTCTTCATCACAAACAGACAGATAGAGAGACAAAGACTTTTAGCAGATTTGGAATTTGATGTAATGCAGAATATCACGCAATACAGTGTTCTCAAAATGTTTGTGCGGTAATATGTTTCAAAATTACGAAACATATAATAAATGGCATGTTGTTTCGATAGTACAGACTGATGAACTAATGATGTCTGAAGATGAATCTTCGAGGGTTTAAAAAGTTTATCTACTGCCTGAAAATAAATGGAATACAACTCAATAATATTATTTTATGTGTTATGTTAGAGGAATGTTTCAGAAAATAAATATTATGTCATAGGTCTATAAAGATCAAAGACCAAATTTGTATGACCTTGAAAATAAGTTTTATATACTTTTTCCAACTTAATCTTAAAATCTGCAATGACCAAAATATTATCAACCAAGTGATTTAAATTCTCTCTCAAAATATTAAAATATAAAATTTTTGCTGTTCAAAAATTCACCAACACCCAAAGTCAATCGTTCGACAGCTGGGTAAACACGTTACAGAAACATGACAAAATCACATGACTAACTAGAATATACACAGAGAGAAACAGGGAGGAATTGTCAGTGATTAACATTTACTAAGAATGTGTTGTTTCTCTTTCCTTTAGTGCAAAACTGTATAATAAACTATCGATGTGAGGAAAAAAACCCAAGATTTTAGCAATACAAATCTGTAAGCTAACCTTTGACCCACAAAGACATCATTTCTTGAGTTCCTTAACACGCTGTAAAATTCACGATATGAATAACTGCAGTTACAGAGAACTTAAATGGAGTTTAAGTCTTTCTATTAAATAATAGGACCTGTTTGTGCATTTTCTAGAGACAACAACATAATGAACGTTAATAGAGCCTACAAAATAGTTAATTAGCCTTATTAATTGCTTAGCTTCAAACTAGTTCTCTTACTGTTCTTACGAGATAATAAATTCCTCGCAGATTTTAGTCTGCTCACCAAGATCTGACCTAACTCATCTCAACAGACAATTTTTTTTTAGCTTTTCATTGGGAAACAACTACAGACATATATTAAATCATTCAACCCTAGTGCATCCTTATGGCTTCAAATATTGATTTATCGTGTTTTAGTCTTCTTTCTTAGTGTGAGATTTATAAGAAGGAAATTTACGTGCAGATAGAACCTAGATATGTAACGCAATGTGATGAATCAATAGTTTCAGTGCGAGAAGTACAAGCTGTTTTGTTACACGCAGTTCTTTACCTAACATTACTATACTCAAACTCAATCCCCAAGAAAGTTCATACATTTTTCATTTAAATTAAAATTCCAATTTCGCCTGACGAGTAAGTGAAGTTCTAAAACAAAGCATAAGTGTAACATCCTAAGCATGTGTTATAACTTTCAAATAACTTAAACCCACCATTAGTAGGGCTACGGAGTAACAATATGTTTATGGATTTACTTCCAGAAAGTAAACAAGTGATCATTCTCACAATTTAATATTTAACGTACCACGTTTATCAAACTTGTTTCATTTTTTTAAAAACCTAATAACTTTAAGTGAAGAAAAACAAACGGTTTACCGATTGTTCTATTAACCAGGTTATTTATCTCTAAGTTGGGCATAATAAACACAAGTTGTAAAATCCTAATTGGTTTATTATTTAGGTTATTTTTGTGTTATCAGAAATCCTAAAACTTGTATATATGGAAAGTCATGATACAGTAGTAGTAGTTCTGTTACTCAACTTTGTATTTTTTAATCAGAATATTTTTCATTCATCAAAGATATATTTCGAAATGCTCATTGAGTACTTTATTAAACATCCCTAAAATAAAAGTTTACAAAACAGTTTTATCAAACGATAATTTTGTGGATTGTTTTTTTGTTAAGCTCAAAGCAACACAATGAGCCATGTGTGCACTACAAACAGCGGGTATAGAAACCAATCTTTAATATTTATAAGCCCAATAGACTTAATACTGAGATACCAGGTAACAATTTTGTTGATAAGTTCGAGTTATTTTACCAACGGCAATTCATCAGAATATATGTTTTGATGGAGATATGTAAGCTGAACAGCTACTTATTTTAACTAACTAGTTTTAGTCCATTCATTTCCGTTCTAATAGCAGAAAGTAATAAAATGATAGAATATAACGAAACAGGCAAGATACAGAAAATATTTTATATTTTCCTAACATCTTTCACCATATCAGTTTGTTTGTTTCGAACTTCGCACGTACTGTTCAGCCTAGCAATTTGTATTAATTAAAACTATCCTGTGTCAAGCAAAGATATACTGAAAGATAAAGTTAAAGATATATTTGAAGATTAAATCATAAGAAGAATATGTTAATTATTTCCATTAATCACACAATAAGATTAACGTGTCTCCACATTTGTTTTGGGTTCAAAACCTTCACATTCTTTATCACAGCGAGTTTTAAGTAATCGTAAGGACGTTTCTAGATCAGTGGTTCTTAACCTTGTTGGAGGTACAGAGCCCCGGATGTTTCGAATTTGCATTCATTGAACCCTTCGTAATTGAAAAAATAAAATATGATTTTTTCAAATTCAAAACAGTAGATATTTTATTAGTACACAAAATGAACCATGCATCAGTTGCATACAATATCACCGAGTTCAAAGAGCAAAACAAGAATTTCACACAAAAAGAAAAACATAACTTAATGAATATTTACTGCAAATCAATGTGACTTTTGCTGTTGCCTTTCAGAGAGAAGTTCATAAATGCGTGGATTCACCTTGGCATGTGCCACTCTCATATCATTTTAGCAACAAAGTCTGTTCTTTTTCTTCGTTTTTATGTCTACCATCCTCGTAAAGGAATGCTTGCAAAGATACCTTGTAACAAACGGTATGAGTATCTCAAGGGCTTTATTAGCAATAAGAGGGTACGCTACGATTTGGTGACATCAAAACGATGAGAGCGTTGTTGTTCTGAAAAGTTGCTGTTGAACCTGACTTTACTGTAGTTCAATGAATTCGTCGAGGTATTCATCATTGACATCTGCTGTCGCTACACTAAACGTGAACAGCTGTCTCACCCATGCTGAATATGACTCTTTGGTGGGAAAGTATCCGTCAAGAGACTTTGCGAACTCATCTAAGTGCATGGCAAATGCTTCCTTTAGTTCCCCGGGTACAGAAATGTCTCCGATTTCAGACACATCTTCGATTTTACTGACACAGTCAGCCAACAGGGAAAGTTTGAGAAGTTATCATACTCTGTTTGTCATTTCCATAACGGTAGCTTTTTTTTTAAAGCCTTCAGGTTTTCTTCCGCTTCGATGATGTTGACTCCACCGCCCTGCATCTGTTGATTGAGAGCATTGAAGATATCGGCCATGTTCGCCAAAATGAGAATGAACTCAGATTTTTCGAAGCAATCTGCATGACAATGTTGGTGCTCTCGCAAAAACAGGGCTAATTCCACACTCATATCAAAAACACGATTCAGCACCTTTCCCCGGGATAACCACCGAATGTTAGTACAGAAGTACTTCGAATTCAGAGACCATTTCATTACATAGCTTTTTGGAGATGCGATTCTTCAGGGCACTATTTCGCATAAAGTTCACACATTTCACTACAATTTTTAATACTTCTGCCAGTTTTGAAGGCAAGGTTTTTGTTGCCAACGCATGTCTGTGCAGAACACAATGCGTTATAATGATGCATCGGCTTTCACCATCGCACCAAAACCAGAGTTTCGTCCCAGCATGACTGGAGCTCCGTCCGAACAAACTGCAGAAACCATATCCCACAAAAGATCGTTGTCTCTGAAGAAGTCATCCACAAGTTTCTTCACGTCGGCTGGCTTAGTTGTTGTTGTTGTAAGAGGCTTACAAAATAAAAAAAATCTTTTATCTCGTCGTTTTTCATAAACTAGCTAAGATTGGAAACGTCGGTGATCTCGTCGAGTTGAAGGCTAAATTTTGCTGGGCTTGGAATCAGATCTGCGACTACTTGAGCCAAGATGTCATCGCTCATGTCATTTATTCTCCTGCTGATGGTGTCATTTGAAAGAGGAATTTGGGGTAACTTATTTTCAGCAGCTTTTCCCAGCATAATATTCGACATCTTCAACGCAGCTGGTTTTACGAGTGCTTCACCAATGGTGTGTGGTTTGTCCTGCTTTGCGATCAAGTACGCAACTTCGCACGATGCTGTGAGGATCGGTTTGTCGATTGGTACAAAGCTGAAAAATAAGCAAAGTAGCATTTTCATCGAACCTGGCTCTCTTTACCTTGAATTCAGCAAGCGTTGCGTTCTTGTATTTCCCATCTCTATGCAGCTTTAGGGAATATTCTCTTAGTTTTGCCGGTGTTAGGCTAGAATTGCTCATCTTAGCATTGCAAATCATACATTGAGGACGCTGGCTCCCATCATGTTCCGTTATACACGTGAATCCATATTGTACGTATTCGTCCGACTACTTTTTGTTTTTGCTCGACACAGTTATTATGAAGGGATTCCAAGATTAGGAAAAAATCACAAATGACGCACGATTACTACAGTCACAAGTCGACTCTTAAGCGCACGAAGTTCCCTGCAACACAGATATTAAGACCAAATGATATGACGTGATCAGCCGCAGCCAATGATGGCCAAGTGGCGCATGACGTCGCGAATCATACGAGTGGAGTGAATGAAACGGACATACACCCAGTGTTTGTGTTTTGACCTTCGCCAAACCCCTGGGTAAAAACCACTGTTCTAGATTTACCTATTTAGTATAAAAAGGTAATTTTGGAAGATCATTTCTACTATTTCGTAAGTAGAAAAATTGTTTTTAATTACGTGGCACCAGTGCATTAAATCCGCATGTGACGTTTCATAACGTCGTATCTGGGAATAGAGAAAAATAAAGTTATCCATGACGGGAAACTGAAACAAAACGGGAAAATCGTGACCCTATTCCAAATGTACATGAACACATAATAAAAATTTCTTTAAGTTGGGGGTTGTACGTCGCGTAATAAAACGATTTTTCCAGTATCATACAAGCAAGAGTTTTATTATAGAATTTTTATACGTTACAAGCAGAGGTACCAATCTTTTGTTCGGATTATGAACTTAGGTTATGAGCTTAAAATATTGTTGGGATGGATGTTATAATGAATAACACAAAAACACACAACATATTATCATAATAATTAATACTTCACTCAGAGCTTTGTATACATTATATTATATACATTGTATACACTGTGCAATAGTCAGAATAGCTTTGTAGGAAGAGGTAGCGGCGAAAACAGTGGCGGTAGGGGTGCTTTCTATCAAACGCCTTCAATACCCACTTTTTAATGTACTTCCACAATGTTTAATTTAATTAATAAGTGATGGTTATGACCGTAGCAATGTCTTATGGACTGAAACTGAAAGGTTATAGGTTAAAGAAGGAACTTAGTGTAGCTCAAGAAATAGATTTTCACATCAGTCTTAGTGTGACTGTTAGAGTAGACATTTCAGATGCATTTATGTATTATTGCAATAATGTCGCATATTGTTTTTCATTGCATTCCTCCACAGAGAGTGCTGGTGTATTTTATGAGATACATAAAGCGTTTGTTTGCTCTCCCCAAACACTTTGTGTATGTTGTGTACATAAAATTTAATCGTTTTCATTTTATATGTAAGGACCCGGCGCTGTCTATGAATATAGTTAATGTTAACTCACATCAAAGATAATCAATGTTCTATAACATCAGTGATTGAGAATGGGGTGATTGTGGACCAATTAACATGCTCCTTGTTTCAAATTATCATCCCACAAAGTTTGTTTGAAATTGAGCCAACGACTTAGTAGTAGTTAAATAACTGACAAACAGCTAAACAAACATATTTTTGCGATATATCTTTTGTTTATATATATATATATATAGAGAGAGAGAGAGAGAGAGTGGTAAAACTTTCACAAAGCAAGTATTCACTTTCATATGTTAGTTTTATATTTTATGTTTATTATATTCTATAAGCAAGTGGCAAGAATGTAATATCGATTGCCTTTGATTTATGTAGAAAAATATAATTGGAAAAAGACTGTTTATGACATTTATTGTTACTGGCTGTAATCAAATATATATATGTATATATACTGTATTAAATAAGAAGTTGTATGCACTTAATGTATTTTAGGCGAAACTAACAACAGCTTTTAAGAAAATTCTTAGTACTTTTTATCTTTTTTTTTTATTATTGGTGATGTTGCCATTGTTTCAAATTAAAAAGTAGTTTAACTTGTAGCAAAAATCTAGTCCATCTTAATACATCTTTATAATAAACAAAACTAGCGCACCAAATGCTATTGTCAACAATATTTGGTTTCTTTGTTACAGTTGAACAATGGTGCCATTAACGTATGAAAACTATCTCTGAACTGCCACAAGTAATGTAAATAACGATAGCGGCATCACAACCTGCGCCCCCCACTAGTACAGCGGTTTGTCTCCGGATTTACAACGCTAAAATCAGGGGTTCGATTCCCCTCGGTGGGCTAAGCAGATAGCCCAATGTGGCTTTGCTATAAGAAAAAACACAAAATTCACTACCTGTACATTGAGTTAAGAAATCACATTACTTATCAGTTGACGATATATATATATGGCAATACTGTGCTGTGTCGTGATTAAGGGGTGAAGTGTTTACAAGTTATTGAAGTTTCTATTTAGTCCGTGACAGAAGAAAACAGAGTTATGAATAATCGTCTTTAGTAAACTATTATTTATATTCATGTGTATGATGCACACAATGTTACTATTTCTATTCCCTCCCTAGAAATCTAAACGTAATAGTTTGCGATTTAACATTCTAAGTTTATATCATTAATCTCTATTCACTCAGACAGATTCATAAAATATCTAAAGAAGAATTATATTGCAGACAGAATAATATCCCTTCTTGCTCTTTGGGCCTGCTGTCTCCTTAAGGAACTGGGAAACAGTTATTTAAAAGGTAAAAACCCCTGGAACAGCCAGTATTATATTAGTAAGTAGTCAAAACTCTTTATACTGCTATTGAAACACAGAAATCGTGCAACAAACTTCCAGGTAACATATATACAAACATTTCACTTTATTTTGTATGTTTTTCTACATACACACACACACACATATGTATTTAACTTATTAAGTCACTACTCACCGCAACACGTTGGCCAGTGTATGTCGGCGACACCTCCTAGGCTGGGAAACATCTGAATTAAGAGGTCGAAGTACTGTGGGTCTGGTCACAGGACTGGACATAGTAGTGTTTAAATACTCTGGACACTACTGATGGAAATTACAGTCAACGACTTTTTGTCAGATCTGTTTAAATCACAATTTTTTTTTCTAGTCTTGGTGTACGGGTGTAATATTTGGTTTCAGAATCGATTGTAGAAAACTGTGTTCAGAAATCTTTCTTCAGACATCAAGAAAAGGCAATCTGAGGATTTATTCTTAGATTATGTCCACAGAATCTTCAGAAATGTCATGGATCGTGGTATCAAAATATTCACGATGTAACTTCTATTTATCATTGTTAGTGTTACATTCAATCTTATCCTTTTATACCTGTAAGAAACAAAACAGTTTTTCGTGGCTTTTATATAACAAACAGCGGGTAATAAAAAACACCACAGGTAGAAAAGTTACTACGATTGAATTCTTGAACAAGTAGGCTCGTCGTCAACAACTTGGATAAATCTTACATATTTTATAAAACATTCCTCTCCTGTAACTTCAATACATAGAGAGAACCTTTACCGTAAGCTTTATGCTGCTCCCTTGGGTAAAGAAAATGTTGTAAAAATTTCCACCACTGCTTTCTGTTTATTTTCAAGAACATACAGTTTTGTGAGAAAAAAGAAAACGATGTATAGGTTGTTTTTGTTTTTTAAAACCTATACAAGTCCAATTTTCCATTAGACGGGCCTTACTGATAGTGAGTATAAAGATATAGCAAAACTGCCTTTTAAGCACAAATGATTTATTGGATAAATTCATAAATTATGTTCACGTTGTTAAAATTAATACATACTAACTATATACAATGCTCAACTATTTCCGACACACCACATATATTATTATTAAATTAACTTTACATTCTTAAAATTAATAAAATAACGAAATAAAATGCGCAAATAGTTTTGACAAACCAACCATATCATTATTGTTATTATATAGAATTAATATTGTTAAAACTGACACACACTAGTGTGTAAATGCACAACTACTTCCAACACACCACATGTTATCATCAAATCAAAAATGATATTTTTAGCAATACAATGTTATTAATTCAAAATTTATTTCAGATACAAAACCACTTCAACTTGTAAATTTATTCAAAATAAGATTACTGAACAACGATTAACGATTCGTTCCAAAGTAGTTAATGACCCTTTGTGTGTTTTGTTGTTGTAGTTAAGAAAATAGCTACACAATTGATTATCTGTACTGTACCCACCGGGGATATCGAAATCCTGTTTTTAGCATTATAATCTGCATAACCGCATAGCCTCCAACAAGAGGAAGCTGTGAGGCCTTTGAAATTGGATCAAACGATGGATTTAAAATATTAGTTTTACATACTTCTGATGTGATATTCGCAACGGTCATGTTAAGAAAAACGTATAAATAATTAGAGTCAAAATGCTTTCCAGGAATTCGACATCAGAAACCATCAAATATACAGGTGTTTGAAATCTAGAGTGTATAATTTTTTCTTAATTCGAAAGATAAATATTTATTACATATTACATATAGTGTTAATTGCACTATGTAACACAAATTTTATTCCTGGATAGTATGTGTTATTTCTTAATTGCTAATGTTGTAAAAGTACAGAAAATGCCCAGTATTACCTTTAAACTTTCTTTTTGTCACCTAGATAATGAAATTTAGAAATTAACCTGTTTTCTATGTAGAACAGGCAAATTTGCACATTTTCATTTGCATAAGGTCTGAATAAAACATTATATGAATCACGATTTCATTTATTTATACAAAAATTAACAAAAATGTTTAGAAGTGAGTAGTTTTTTTCGATATTTGCAACTGTAATGTAAATCACTTTCACGCATAAGCCCCCAGATATAGTCTCCCATCACATTATACGCTCCTAGGTCATAAAAGCAAAGTCTGAAGAGAAAAGTAGATCTTTTCCATTTACTTTAGGCATAAGCAATTGGGAAATAACACTTTCTGTCCAGGAACAAAAAAAAAGTAAAAATTTTGTTACATAGTGTAATATATCGTAATCTACTTCGTTTCTAAACACATCAGCAACATTTATTATCTGTATTAACTACTAAAGTCAACGTTTACGAAGCACAATATGATTTATTATCCAAGAATTAACGCCACTACAGTGGCTCAGCAGTAAGCTTGTGGACGTAAAACGCTAAAAATCTTGTTTCAATACCTCTGGTGAACACAGCACAGATACCTCACTGTATAACTTTGTGCTTAACTACAAACAAATAGGCTATGAATGAACTACTTTATCTAGACTTCACACACCATGTAGAAAACATTCCATTTATTTGGATACGCAAAACAGATTCATTGTGTATAACATTAATCGATTGTTTTAGCCCTGTAAATGAAGAGATCAATAATCACTCCGATTTTCACAAATTCATGATAGCAGGTGCCTATATAACAAAAGTATTGTTGTCAAATCCATTTTTCTTATTGGTTATCCAAATACATCCGTCATAAGGCTAACAACAACACCCGAAAAGAAATATGTTTGCCACTAGGTCAATGAATGTTCTTTCAGTAGTGGCTGACGGATGAAAGATAAATGAACAAACTTCAAACTGAAACAGACTTCAGTGTTCCAACTGTGTGTGTGTTTTCAGATAGCAAAGCCGCATCGGGCTATCTGCTGTATCCACCAATGGGAATAGAACATCTGATTTAACGCTGTAAATCCGTAAACTTACCGCTATACCAGCACGGTTAAAAGTAATGTAGCTAAACTAATGATATAGTGTCATACTACATATGGAACTACTATATAACTAATATTAATAACTTATTATAACAACCTAAACTGCAGTAAAACCAATGGTTTGGTTTGGATTTCGCGCAAAGCTACTCGAAGGATATCTGCGTTAGCCATCCCCAAGTTAGTAGTGTAAGACTAGAGGGTAAGCAGTTATTCATCAATACCCACCGCCAAGACTCGGATTACTCTTTTCCCAACGAATAGTGGGATTGACCGTCCCCTTATAACGCTACCACGGTCGAAAGGGCGAAAACGTTTGGTGTGACGGGGATACGAACGCATGACGCTCAGATTAGGAGTCGAGTGCCTTAACCACCTAGCCATGGTTGACCAAAACCAATGGTTTCCAATATACTGAAGCACTTCAATTTTATCCTAATGTTCAAAGGAACTAAAACGCAGTCATAGAAGTCTTTAAAAGGTCGTCATATTATGTAAAATTTTGAAACTCATAATCTGTAGCAAGAATATTCTTGAATATCGTTTAAAATTAAATAAATTTTGTGATTAAAATACACAATAGGAAACATCGATTACGAAAAATACGAGTGAGTTTACGAGCTCTATTTCTCAAAATCGTATGATGCTAAACAAATTCTATTGCATCTAATAAGCTGAGAGAAGTTAACCTTATATTGTAACTTATTTAGAATATTTCTATTTGGGAATCAAAATAAGCCCTTTTGTTAAAAACTTTAAACTTGAATGTTCGATTAATAATACTGATATTTAAGTCTTGGTATTGTGTTTTGTTTTTGAAGGGAAAAACTTTTATTCTATAGTGAGCGCTGGTGAATAAATTTATATGGCTGTGTCTTGAAAACTTTGAGAATTCTTATAAGAATGCAAGCTAAGCACGCGCAAAGCTTTAATATATACAGTCTTTCTTAGTAAGGTTTGTAACAAATAAAAATTATGGTTCGAAAGGGTAAAAATCTGCAAATTACGATACTCAACCTAATTTTCATGCATTAAATATACAATTAATGAAATACAACAAACTAATATGGTTAGTTCTTATATTATACTAAAACAATACCTTCTAGGCCTACTATACGTGGCCGTCTTACCAACCATCGAGCGGTTCTAGAATAACGCTTTTCTTCAGCATAATTTCTAGGCCCCACCTGACACTGACGTTTCAGCCACCCTCTAATATCGTTTGCTGCGAACCATTCCAGTTGCGTGAGTGTATACGTCACAACGTACACGTGTATATTTAAAGTACAAATTGTTTGGTGTTCAAAAGAATAATATAGAAAGTAATACTTCTTTTTGAGACGAAGGTAACTAAATAGAACGTATTTGCAAATTAGTTGTTTCAAACATCGTCGGATAATCTTTACTTTTGGAAGCTTTACAATTAAACTATTGTACGTGTTCTTATTATCTTGTTTTATCTGAACAAACCTGGTATCGATTGAAACTCTTCGATTTCTGCATTACTTGGACAGGTAGCTCGCTTTTCTGATTTTACGTTATCTATATTATTTACACAGTTGCCAAATTTTTACAAAACAATATAAACTAATGAACTTCTATATTTAGATCGTTACACAACACATTCGACATCAATTTTTACAGTTTGGTGTTATATTCTGACCACCACGTTTGAAAATATGTTCTTTATTGTATTTTATGTTGGCACTTTAAACTTTTCTAACGTTTTGTTTTGTATTCTGATGGAAATTTTCCATATTAGTAATAATGTGCTATGAATTGTTTTTTGATTATTAACGCTTTTGGCAGGCTAATATATGGATCAAATAAATTGTTGTTGTTGTTTTGAATTAAGCACAAAGCTACACAATGGGCTATCTGTGCTCTGCCCACCACGGGTATCGAAACCCGGATTTTAGCGTGTAAGTCCGCAGACATACCGCTGAGCCACTGGGGGCTCAAATAAGTTAATCTTTCCTTTTCCGATGGTGTTTGGGTATTTGCCCTGGAGGGTCAGGTTCACTTTGACCTCTTCCTCCTTCCTTAACATATTTTCCCTAACTCGTGATGTTATGTTAGGTCCTTTTCAGGGCAATGTCCATTTATAGTCTCTTATTCACAGTAGTCAAGCTTGCTGGTGGCATTTTTTTTTTTTAATCTTATTATTATTTTAAAATACATGAGTTTGTAAATTATAAATACAAGATTTAAAATTTATACACATACATATTTTAATTTAATTTATTTATTTATTTTTTTCTTTATATTTAATATATATGTTAATTGGGGAGAGGTATTTAGGAATATCTTCATCATGTATAAGGTACCTATCTAGTTCGCATAACAAATCATTTTTCTTCCAATTTTTGTTAAAATACCTAATTGTAATATTTAGGAGTCTATCTGATATTATTGGTATGTTCGAGTAATTATGGATGAATTTAGATGATGTTGCTCTCGGAACTCTGTATGCTTTTGTGAGAAGTGCATTTTGTATTTTTTGTAGTTTGGTTTTGATTGTTACATTACTTACAGTTACCCATGCTGGAGCTGCATAGTCTATTACTGGTCTAATATATGTTTTGTATATTTTCAAAATATTATCTGTGGATGCTCCACTGTGTTTACCAGTTAGACTCCTAACATAGTTGGTTCTTCGCCAAATTTTATTTTTAATTTCGTTGACATGGTTGATCCAAGTTAATTTTGAATCATAAGTCAGACCTAAAAATTTTGCTGATTGGGCAATCTGGAGCAGCGTGCCATTCATATATATTTCTAACTGTTGTTTTCTGTGTTTTGGCGATTTCGTAAAGAGTACGAGCTGAGTTTTTGCTGTGTTTATTTTAATTCTATATTTTTCACAGTATTCGCTAATTCTATTTAATTGTGGTTGTATGTTTGTAGCTGCTATCGTGGGTGTTGCAGCACTTTTCCAGATTGCCACATCATCTGCGAACTGTGATGAGAATCCATGATTTGGATCCTTCAATGGCATATTGTTAACATACATGATGAAGAGTATAGGGCTAACCACCCCTCCCTGCGGGACACCAGCTAGTGGAGTAAAGTATTCGGAAAAAGTTCCTTCTACATTTACTCTACATTTTCTGTTTTCCAGAAAGTTAGATAACCAGCGAATAATTCCTCGCGGTAGTTCCATTTCATTCATTCGGAACCTCAGACCATCGTGCCAAACGGTGTCGAATGCTTTCTCGATATCGAGGAAACAAGCGACTGTACATTCTTTTTTGTTGAAACTATCTATGATGGTTTCGGTTAATCTTATTAAATGATCTGTCGTTTGTCTAAATTTTCTGAATCCATTCTGTTCTTCTGGTAATTTTGATGTTACCTCCAGGAATGTGGAGAGTCTATTACTTATTATTCTTTCGAGAATTTTGCCTACACAGCTGGTCAGACTGATTGGTCGATAGCTATTTGGTTTATTCGCTGGTTTTCCTTCCTTATGGAACATTAAAATATTTGCTAGCTTCCAAGAAACTGGGATATATCCTGAGGATAGCGATAAGTTAAATAGAGAATTTAGATGGTCAAACAATTTCGGAGTGCCGTTTTTTAGGAGAATAGCTTGTATTTCGTCTTCTCCTGGCGCTTTGTTTTTGGTGTTTTTTATTGCTTCTAGTATTTCATGTAGGGATATTTCCTTTGTTAGTAATGTGCTTTCAAAATCAGTGTTAGAACTTGTATTTGTATCAGTTATGTTTACTGGAAATATTGGTTCATATTGATGTTTATTGTTTGCTATGTGATTAGTGACTTTATTGTAGAAGTGTAAGTTAATCTTATAAGTTGGTTTGGTTTGTTTTGAATTTCGCGCAAAGCTACACGAGGGCTATCTGCGCTAGCCGTCCCAAATTTTGCAATGTAAGACTAGAGTGATGGCAGCTAGTCATTACCACCCACCGCCAACTCTTGGGCTACTCTTTTACCAACGAATAGTGGGATTGACCGTCACATTATAACGCCCCCACAGTTGGGAGGTAGAGTAGATGGAAGACAGCTAGTTAACACCACCAACCGCCAACACTTTTAACATTTTGACAACTCATTCTTGGCACCAAAGCACCCTTCTGTTGCTATGATTTACTGAATATAAAATAAGTAAATGTTCTCTTCGTAAGTATTACTGAAAAGTGTAATACATTGAGTTCAAAATCCTTAAAGTAATATTTGAAAAAAACAAAACAGGTAAATAAATAGTACAATGATAACATAGTAGGAAAACATAAAAGTACACGTAAACATAAAGGTCAAATACCAAAGGAAACAATCTCATTTTCACCAGGTTATGTAAAGGTCAAATGTCCAAGATACCAGCCTCACTTTCACTAGGTTACTTAACCCTTTAGGCTTGCCGGTTACCGTCAAACTTGTTTGATCAGAATCAGGTTCAATATTGACATACCACATAATGTGGTTTGAATTCATCCTGAGTATACGAATCGAACACACAAAATCAACTGACAAAGTCAAATCTGTCCAGATGACGTCCCGAGCCATCGATACGTATACAACATGGTGTATACTTGTAGTTTGTTTGTTGTTTTGAATTTTGTGCCAAGTTTCACGTAGGCTATCTGCGCTAGCCGTCCCAAATTTTGCAATGTAAGACTAGAGGGATGGCAGCTAGTCATTACCACCCACCGCCAACTCTTGGGCTACTCTTTTACCAACGAATAGTGAGATTAACTGTCACATTATAACGACCCCACGGTCGAAAGAGCGAGCATGTTTGGCGCGACGGAGATTTGAACCTCCGACCCTCGAATTACGAGTCGAGTGCCTTAACCACCTGGCCATGTCGGACTTTAATCTTATAATTAAATTTTACTTTATGCAGTTACTCAAAAACAAGACAGCAGTGAGTACATAGATTTACAACGCTAAGATCAGGAGTCTGATTCCTTTCGGTGGACGCGACACAAATAGCCCGATGTGACTTTGCTGTGAGATAAACACACACTCATCAAACACCGTATGTTGCTTTCCTCTGTAATTGCCATGTAATCTAGAGCAGCGGTTCTCAACGTGGGCCATATGGCTCCCAAGGGGGCCACGCCATGTTTTTAAGGAGCCACACTTGAATGACGGAAAATTAGGGTGCCACAGTGAATTCTGAGTGGGTCCCCGAATCTTAATTTCCTGAATAAAATATTTAAAGTTGAATGAAAGGTTCATTTCTCTCCGTATCCTCTACAGCTCATAATTCAAGTTACCAGACGCGACTAGCACTCGAGTAAGAATCAAAATGTTTATCTGGTATTTGTGACTGTTTTCATTCGATTCACAAGAGCAGCAAAATATCGTTGTGCGGCTCGCCACTCCACCAACCAAGAGTTCATGACAAATGCTACCGAACCATCAGACGAACTCTACACAGTTTATTCTCACTTCACCCCTCGGTGGGCTGAGCAGATAGCCCTTTGTGGCTTTGCTATATGAAAAACACACACACACACACACACACACTCACTTCACATAGTGTTAAAAAAGAAACTGTAACTCACTCTGGACGCTCCCTTTCACACCCGAATTATTTTTAACAGTAATTATTTTTTACAGCAACTGGATGTGAAAATAGCTCTTTTTTGCATCGCAGAGCAATCAGTATATCTCAACAACAATCCGTCAAATAACATAAAAAGACAAGAACAGTCATCCTCAAGACACTCTTCAGTACATGACAGGAAAAATGGTGGAACATTATCAAACAATGTACATTGTACAGGATTGTAGCTAATGAGTCTAAATGGGAAACAGAAAGTGTATTAAGCGAAAGTTTGTTTGTTTGTTTGTTTTTTTGGAAATTCGCACAAAGGTACTCGAGGGCTATCTGTGCTAGCCGTCCCTAATTTAGCAGTGTAAGACTAGAGGGAAGGCAGCTAGTCATCACCACCCACCGCCAACTCTTGGGCTACTCTTTTACCAACGAATAGTGGGATTGACCGTCACATTATACACCCCCACGGCTGGGAGGGCGAGCATGTTTAGCGCGACGCGGGCGCGAACCCGCGACCCTCGGATTACGAGTGCACGCCTTACGCGCTCGGCCATGCCAGGCCCTATTAAGCGAAAGAATAATAATCATGAAATAAAAACAAAAAGTTTTAAATATTGTTCTAGCTATTGTTATTTCATCATTGTTATCGTTAAATGTTGAAGATGTTATTGGTGAGCTGATCCTTTCAACAATGATAGAATGTTTACATGAATTAGAACCTGATTGTTCTGTCACGTTCTTAGGCCTTGCTTAGGATAAGAATATCGACAAACATACAATGCTGATTTCTTCAATTTTGTACCAGAAGGGAGAGAATATTTGTGTTGTACAGTAGATGAGTAGATCAATACAATCTGAAAGTCAGGGGTGATTTTTATGCAAATAAGTGTAATTCATCATTTTAGTAAGTACTATTTTAATTTTTTTTCATTTAAAATATCGTACATTTTATAAGAATAACAACAAGATGTTTTTTGTCATACTTATACATACGTCTGTCAGATTATGTGAGGGAAAAATTAATATATTCCAAAATGTATTTTTTTAAAAAAACAATTACATGAAGGAAACGTGCGAAGTTTGTTTGTTGCCCCCCAGTGGCTCAGCGGTATGTCTGCGGACTTACACGCTAAAATCCGGGTTTCGATACCCGTGGTGGGTAGAGCACAGATAGCCCATTGTGTAGCTTTGTGCTTAATTCAAAACAAACAAACAAACAAAAGTTTGTTTGTTTTGTTTTTAATTTCGCGCAAAACTACTCGAGGGCTATCAGCGCTAGCCGTCCTTAATTTACCAGTGTGAAGAACAAAAACAATACGGCCTGCCATGGTCAGGTGGTTAAAGCACTTAACTCGTAATCTGAGAGTCGTAGGTTCAAAATCCCATCACACCAAACATGCTCGCCCTTTTAGTCGTGGGGGCGTTATAATATGACGGTCAATCCTCTATTTGTTGGTAAAAAAGTAACACAAGAGCTGGGAGTAGGTAATGATGACTAGCTGCCTTCCCTCTAGTCTTGCACTGTTAAATTAGGAACGGGTTGCGCAAATAGCCCTTGAGTAGTTTTGCGCAAAATTCTAAACAAACCAGACCAAAAACTTTACATAGGCTCATAATATACTCTTCAAAAAAAGAAACGCTAAAGGGATATTTTTGTTATTTTAAAGAGAAATATATGTAATAACGTTACAAGCTAAGAGTATGTGATGTTATACATGTTAAGACACTGATTGTCAGACCAAAAGGACAATAAAAGTTGTGCACTTTGAAAACGGAGGAAAACATCGGATTTTTCGCCAAAACGCATTCGTGTCCAATAAATTTGTTTGAGAGATCTGCATGTTCTGCAAGTGCAACATGTGCAAAATCCCTATAAAAATGACGGGTTCTCTGCTTCCATAACTCAGTGTTAAGCCACCGACACGCAATACAGTTACGCCAAGACTGACTGAAGCACAACGCAAGAACGCCAGTGGTCGATGAAAGCAGGCGAATCTCGATCAGATGTTGCCAGAGCTTTGAATGTCCACCCAAGCACCATCACAAGAATGTGGAATTCACCAACAACATGGATCAACTCGTGACCGTCCACGATCTGGCAGACCTTGTGTGACCACGCCCGCAAAAGATCGCCACATCGGTTACGTCACCTTCGTGATAGGACAACCACAGCGACGTGTACTGCCTCGACCATACCAGGACTGCCTGGGATTTTCGATCAGACCGTACGCAACCGTCGACGAGATTCTTAGGCCCCATGTGCAACCCATCATGGTGAGCATCAACGACGTTTTCAACATGACAACGCCCGTCCTCACACAGCCCGATTCACCGCTGTCTTCTTGAGACACCACAACATCAACGTTCCTCCCTGGCTCTCCAGATCACCAGATTTAAACCCCATCGAACATCTTTGGCACGAGTTGGACCGACGTCTGCGACGGCGACAACCTCAACCGCAGACTCTACCTCAGCTTGCAGCAGCATTGCAGGCTGAGTGGACAGCTATTCCCCAGGATGTGATTCGTCATCTCATCGCTTCCATGGGCAGGAGATGGCAAATTAAAAAACAAACAATCATTATCCTTTTCTTGGGTGGAAAAAAAGCACGAATCTTTCTTCCCACAGCTCTTGGATGTTCAGTTTCATGTGGAACATTATGTTGTACATTTTATTTTTTACTGTTCCTTGTTAAGGAACTTAGCAAAATTAAGATATTTAAGCAAGCACGTAACATACCAGTGGTCCATGAATGTTTTAGGGAATTTCCTCTGTGTCAGTGGTGTGATGACTTTTTTGACGAAATTGTTAAAATATATTACATATGAGTTCAATTTTTTTCATATTATGTTCTGCAAACAGCTCATTAACTTACTTTAATGATGTATCCTCGATTTCACCTACTTTTCTCATCTCTCAGTCTACAAGAAAAATAATAAGAAGCTTAATGTACTAAATACAATGAAATCATGATAAAAAAATTTTTTTTTATTTGAAAAACTCCTCGTGGTACCAGAGTAAGACAGATGGAAAACTTCTTTCTGAATACTGTCAACAATCCATAATGGTTTCGAATAAGAAATACTGGAGAGAATACGCCACTATTCTGATGACGCAGACGTAATTTGTTTTTTGTAAAATTAACTAGATAGAAAATACTGATCGTAAAGGAAGAAATAATTTTATATACATCTTTGCGGTTTATATTCTGGCGGAAAGGGAGTTTTGAAAAAGCATGTAAATTTTTAACCGTTTATCATTCATTTGTACACGAAATTACTCTGGTCATCCCTTTCAGCAACTCATCAGTGTCCATGAAATGGCTACCCACCATGCTTTGCCCACCACGGGTATCGAAACCCGGATTTTACCGTTTAAGTCCGCAGACATACCGCTGAGCCACTGGGGGCCCACAAGTTTTGAAGAAATGAAGAGTTATTTCAACTAAAACAATATCCCTCTTGAAAACAAAATGACGTGTAGCTGATGCTGATGCTTCAATGATAGGTAGATACAGAGGATTTATTACTCGTTTTAAAAATGCTGCGCCTGAAGGTTTTTGCACATAGTGCATGGTTTACCAACAACATTTGGTTTCAAAGAACTCGGGAGGACGTTTGCATGGCTCTCTTGCTGTCAACTTTATCAAATTTCATTCTCTTCAAGATCGTTTCTGATAACGTTATGAGTAAAACGAAGAAGATTTTGAACACCTAATAATGCAAACAAAGATCCATTGGTTATTAAAGGAAAACTGTATTGGTCGTTTAATTGACTTTGGGACAATATTGTATCATTTTTAAATGATAAGTACCTTGGAGAAAAGATCGTTTCTGTTAAGTGTGGCGTGCTTTAACTATCAAATATTTGAAAAGCTGAATTCGTTAAACAAAGAATAACAAGGAAAAAACCGTAATTTTATACCTTGCAAAGAATTCGTTACTGCTTCGCTTGAAAAACTAAAACTGTAATAGAGTTACATTGGACGTCGCGAGTTCGCACAAGTGTGCTACTTTGGCCACTGTTGACATATAACTGCAATATGACGACCTTTTTGTGTATGTGGAACATTTAAAGCATTTTTATAGTGATATGCAAGTTCGATTCAGCGATCTAGTGGATATGAATATTCCGGATTGAGTGATGAACCCATTTGGGATGAATTAAGTTGGTATTGACACCACATTACAAGAGTGTCTCATCGAACTACAAAGTGATATAACAGCTCAAGCTAGAAAATTAAACGTGACAAGCATTATTCCTGGATAAGTTGTGAAATAGCTAAGGTTTTACAGCTCTAGGAAAAGACAAAGTTGTATTTTATCGCTTTTCCCACATCTTATCTAGTTTAACCTGATTTTAGTCGGGTGACTTACTTGCTGTCAAAAATACGGAACCGCCTTGATGACGTAAAGAGAGGTGATCTTCGCTTATTACTGATCATACTGCAACCGAACATTCAAAAACTTTTAAGTGTTCATCAGGCTTAAGGATCACACTAAATTAAATGTCAATGAGTTACAGAATATTTTTACTTGTATAAGTAAACAGTATGTTATAAACAAAATATTTAAAAACAATAGAATTTTATAAAAAATAATATAAATATATTACAAATTAACAGTGTAGAAATAAAGTAACTGTTTTCCTAAGTAACAGCGTCTACGAAGGGTGGGGCCACAGAGATATATCGAACTTAAAAGGTTGAGAAACACTGATCTGGAGATGAGTGCACCTATCTATATTTTTATACAGAAATTGATAAACCTTAGTGACAAGTGATGAGTCGAAAGATGTATGTGGTTTCGTATTATCTTAACGTTGTTTTTTCATTGGCTGGCTATTTGAAAGTATCTGTTAAATATACACGACTATTTATTGCGAGTGTTAAGGTGGACGGAGGTTATGTTTCACTTCTCAGTGTATGTGTTAGCTAGATTTATTGGAAAAGGATGAATGAATTTAGATGAAGGTTGGTATACATTTGTACCATGGCCCAGCTTAAAAGCAGTTAGAGGAGGGTCAAGGTCAAAGGTCTAGGTTACAAAAATATATTTTAAAAAAATCCCGATTTTACACACTATTTTTGGTCCGTGTACGTTGAAAACGACGGACGTACGAACAAATATTCGTATTTTTTGAGAGCCAAATACAAAGTGGCGGAGGTGTGTATTCTGCTAAGCACCCTTCAATTTTTGTCAGAAATGATATTTTATTGTAAGTTTGTTTACGTAACTGTTTATGAATCATAAAAGCTTTGTAGTTCATATGGATTGGTTACTGTTATATTATTTCGTCATA
The DNA here is from genome assembly GCA_011833715.1 of Carcinoscorpius rotundicauda. NCBI lineage: Eukaryota > Metazoa > Arthropoda > Merostomata > Xiphosura > Limulidae > Carcinoscorpius > Carcinoscorpius rotundicauda. Next base: position 48,252,271 of record CM022399.1, on the reverse strand, counting down.
TTACTAGAACCTTCTTAGTTTTTCTTTTTGTTTTAATTGTGTGTTATTGCGTCATAATATTTAGTAAAGTATGAAACGTTCTAGATCTCTGTCAGTGTATCAGTACGTGTCAAAAATTTAGTCGGATAGAACTTCACTGTGTGATTGTGAGTTTTAGCTCTAAAAGATTATGTGGTGTTAATTACCTCCTCTGCCAAATGTTTCGAGGATTAGGTTTTTACCAACATGTATATCTGTTTGTTTGTCAGCAAGATTTTTCGTAACCAGCTGAATGGATTTGGACTATATCCCAACTTAGAAATGATTAGTTTTTGGAAGGTCAAGGTCACGAAAAATCCGCAAACTGTCTATTTTTCACACTATTTTTGCTCTATAACTCGAACAAAAATAATTTGATTTTAATTAAACATAATGTACGCATATGGACTGTTATTTCTCATTGTCTTGCCAAAATGATCCATGTCCGTTGTTAAGGACGGACTCGTTTACATGTTTTTGAGAGACAAAAATGATCAAAGCTACGTTCACAGGGATATGCGCTCTGTTTAGTGCCCCTTTAATATTAAAGTGAAATTAGGACAGGTTATATTTTAATAATAGAGCAAGGAGAATAATTCGTTTTGTAAATTGTGTTCTAAAGTAATTGAATTAGCCTGCGTGGATTTTGACGAAAGAAAAATTACTTCAAGCTCGAGATGCAACTGTGATAAACAACAGTGTAACGAACATTTATATATGTATATAAGAGTGACTTATTTTTATATATTACTCTAAAACAATTGCACTATTTGCCGTTTGTTAATTATCGCAATTAAAATTTATCGCCAGTAAGTGACAGATACCTACTGCAAAGAATCTGACCCATATATAAAAAAATGACAATGTCTTGTGAAAGTAATTCTTCTCCCAGCGCGTATAATGATAATAAATTGCTTTTTTCCCTCCTTTAACAGGTGTAAAAACCGCTTGTACACCTCATAAATTTCTATAAACTTACATCACAAATGGCGTTTACTAACGTAAAAAAAATGAACTTGTACAAAGCGGCTCAGTAGTTAAAATGCTTAGTGGTTTACTCTATATTTTGAAATCACTCTTTACACTCTCTTGACCCTCTCATGTATATATAATTTACTTTTGAATACACTTAGAAATTCTGCACCACATCTTTAGTGTTTTATAGATGTTCTAGGTTTATCTTATCAAGTATTTTGATCTTAACGCTATCATTCAAAACCACAGCTCCTTTAACTAATATTTAAATTACAACAATAATCACATAGGTTACAACTGTAGCCCCTTCCTAGATTGTAAAGTCTGCTGAACAATCCTAATGAAAAACACCATTAAACTGTCCATTCACTAATTTTATCTGTCATTTTTTCTTCAAAGGCCCACGATTTACAGATGTGATAGTCTTGCACCTTCTTGTCACTGTTTCCCTAAGCTGATAGTTAGTTCAAACCTCTTGTCACTGTTTCCCTAAGCTGATAGTTAGTTCAAACCTCTTGTCACTGTTTCCCTAAGCTGATAGTTAGTTCAAACCTCTTGTCACTGTTTCCCTAAGCTGATAGTTAGTTCAAACCTCTTGTCACTGTTTCCTTAAGCTGATAGTTAGTTCAAACCTCTTGTCACTGTTTCCCTAAGCTGATAGTTAGTTCAGACCTCTTGTCACTGTTTCCCTAAGCTGATAGTTAGTTCAAACCTCTTGTCACTGTTTCCCTAAGCTGATAGTTAGTTCAAACCTTGGTGATTCTGTAGAACTCCTGGCTCCTCCACAGGTTGTGATTCAACTGAAAAGTTTTTTGAAGTAACTTAGTTGACTTTTTCCATCCAACATAGTTCAAACTATGATCACATTCTACAACAAACATATATTTAACTTTGAAATTAGTTATCTCTTGCGACTATAAACCGTTAACTATTTCACGTCATCTTACTGGAGTCAGGTTTTATCAACATTTACAGCACAATTACATTTTGCTTTATCATCAGCTAATTTAAGTTTTTCCTAGGTAAAGTCATATACAACACTTTCATTATTCATATCCAGGAGAGCTCTTCCATCCACCATTCACTCATGAAATACTACACTGTATTACACCATTTCACCACTATTTACTCATGAAATACTATACTGTATTACACCATTTCACCACCATTCATTCATGAAATACTATATTGCATTTCACCACCATTCATTTCTGAAATACTATATTGCATCACATCATTTCACCACCATTCACTCATGAAATACTACACTGTATTACACCATTTCACCACTATTTACTCATGAAATACCATACTGTATTACACCATTTCACCACCATTCACTCATGAAATACTATACTGTATTACACCATTTCACCACTATTCACTCATGAAATACTATACTGTATTACACCATTTCGCCCCCGTCGCTAAATGAAAAATTATTGCTATTTACTCCTGATACAAGTATCTCACTTTTTAGTGGTTCAGTGACCACTGTCTCTGTTTCAGCCGGACGTTTAACCTCCAGTGCAATAATAGCCATACAGTGAGCAAGGAATTCCTGACTATGAAACTAGCTGAAGCTAGCCTGTTCTTGCATCCATGTCTTTGCACGAATTAAGTTTCCAAAATGCTCTTTTCCTCGATGTCAATTATTCACACATCGTAAAGTACATAGAAACTTCCACCAGTAAGGATTACTTTCAATTGTCCTATTGGTGTAGCATTATCTCCACATGCCATTCGCATTAATCTTTTATTTTTCCATCTTTGGAAGCAATTTCTCATATTTCTTTAATAAATCTGGACTATCAGTTGCAGATTAAAATCTAGTGTCAATCAGCATGCTGCAAGGTTTTCACAAATAAGCTGGTGGACATGTGAACGATTTTCTTTAAATAATTACGTTTACTCATTCGTTTTAGATGGAATATTTCTAGTTGAAAAAGCTCAGCTGTAATGGTCAGGTTTCTCGCTATTATAAATCAATTTTTATTATTTTTAAAGCTACTATTTCAAGAAATCTGTACTACAGCTCTTGGCAATACTTCTTAAATTACATTTAAAACATTTATTTTATTGTGATTTATTCCCTTCACTAGTTGTGTAATTAGTCTAGTCTTCTAAACTGTTATCAGCAGCAATTGATGTTTCAACACCGTTCAGTCTAACGATCCTGTAACTACCATTTTTAATTGTTTATTAGATTTCACTTTCATCACCAACTACAGAGATTATTATGAGGATGAATACTTACTTTGTGTCAGTCTGATTCTCATATCTTCATCTGTTATGACATGTATATACTGGTGACGTGCCAACAAATCTATCATTTCACTAGGAGCTGACGGTTACAGTAATTGTTCGTAATACTTTTTTTTTTCTGGTGTGACTCCCGAACCTGTTGCATGAGGTCGCTACCAATGCCTTATAGCTTTTATGGCTCCCAGCTGGAAGGTTACTTATCATTCTCGAAGCGTGTCCTTTTAAATTGGCAGCAAAGTGGCTGGTTTACTGTTCACTACTCCACCCATTCATCCAGGAAATTGGTACAAACTGGATCTAGTTTGACTCCATGATATATTCCTATCATTATCCATTGTTTTATTGATTAATCAATGTTCAATTGACCAACTAAGTTTTAGAACCGGACTTGGTAATTTCATGCTTGTAGTAGTCCAGAAAGTTCCTTCAATAACAAGTGACACAGAAATGGTAATAGGTGCAGACTAAATATGTTCTCCTATTTCATATATTGTAGCAGGTGGTGATTCAGACATAACTATCCGTAATTTATAATTGCGCTGACCAAAGTGAGGGCAATCAATTAAAATCACGTAAATCACTGTTCCTAATTAACTGTCAGAATTCACTGACATTTTTATAACGTGTCTACTTTCCAGCTGAAACTGTGAAACGAGTTCAACAGAATTCCGTGAGCTCGAAATTTGGTCTTTCGAATCATGACCCGGTGCGCTAACCTTTAAACCACGCTCGACGAGAAACACAAAGATTAGACGCTCTTGTCGCTTGATTACAGAACACTGCAACAGAAGGACCAGGTGCATTTGTCTTTAGATCAAACAAGTATTACAGAGCACTACAATACAAGTGCTATGCGTATTTGTCTCTAGATTACACAAGTATTATAGAACAAAGCTTTACTTAAAATATTAAAAACGTCGCTATCACGGTAGCTTCTTGGACATTGGACATGACATTTCTCATTATATGTCATCGAAAATATTGACGCAGTCTTGCCGAGACCTCCTGAGCCACCCTGGAAATATTTCTACTTTTTTTTTATGGCTCTTTTTTTTTTTAAAAAAAAAGGGGCCATCAGTATTTTTCCTAAAATAAAGATGTATCCCAAACCAGGTTTTGATACTCGTGGTGGTCAAAGCAAAAATAGACTTTTTGTGCCGATTTGTACTTAATAACAACAATAACGAAAATATAAAAAAGCAAACAAAGTTAATTTAAATTAAAACTGACTTAGCTTTAAGAAATGCAAATTTCAGTTATGATACTATTGTTATTAGATAGTTCAGTAAAGGAATCTTGTACTTATAAATAATAACACAAAGACTTTAAGACCTCTCTTTACAAGCATTCATAAATGTATCTGACGAAGTGAGTGAATGTGGAATCAAAACATTGGTATTTCAAAAACCAAACGTTCTGATTAAGTGAAACCTACTTTAAAAATTAACAGACAAATTCTGTCATGTCACGTTTATTCTTTATTTGAAGCTTTATTTGTGTACCGTTGAATATTTTAACATAGTTACTTTGAAGAATTTCTACAATTATCTCACTATATTAGTCACAAAAGCATTAATGGTACACCGAAAACTTTTCCTTAATTGAAAGCTACAGCGACGATGGCGAGAGAGAAAAGTGAAAGGAACATCCCTCCTCTGTTGTCATCAAGGAGCTTCCAAATTCGAGAGAAAATCGCATAATCAGTTGCAGAATTATTCAATGTTAAGCAGTGGAAAACGGTGATGTATATTTACTTCTTTCCTAAATCTGCTGTGTTATTTCTCTAACTGGCAAGTGACCATCTTCACACTATCAATACATCCAAGGCTCCCCAAATGCCTAATCCCCCGTCCCCAATAAGAAGACTTTCGATTCTTGTTTCAAAGAAACTTATGATTCCACTGAATTTCATTAGAAATTATTTAATACTGAAATATAAATAATTCACCGTTAGGGAACTTAATAAAGTCTTTTTTAAAAGTATTTCGTTTGTTTTAGTATTATGCACAAATCTATATAAATGGCTATCTGTGCTATGCCAACCATGGGTATCCATACCCAGTTTCTTGCAGTACAAGTCCGCAGACATACCAATGTGCCACTTGGGAGGGATTTTTAAAGGAATATAACACAGTGACAGTTTGAATACTGATAATGCTGATAATTTTGAAATAAAAGTTCGGCTACATTTAATATGGCTCTACTAAATCTTCTGTAACAGCGTTGAATAATGTTTTCAAAATAATCATTCATCACACAGAGGGTAGATAGAAAACTTCAAACATTAGTGTTTGTTTCCTTTACTTTATTCTTTGTTAAATCAGACTAATTCATAGGAACTTCTTTCACGTGTTTGTATTCTGTAATGTAGTGAAAGCAATATTATACTAGTGAGTAAATATTAAAGTTGTTAGAACAATTATAGAAAATAATTGAGGCTTTAAAAGACTGAAACTTTAGAATATTGCTGTCTTGTGCAGAAAAACGAGAAGCACTTTAGGCTTAGTGCTAGCATTCAGAGATAAGAATACTAAGATTTCCGGCTTAATTAACGTTATGGAGTTTCCACTGCCCTCATTTCTGCGCTGATAAAGCAAAGGAGAAATACTTTACGAATAAGAATATAAAAAAGAGAAGTTTGAGAGAATTGGATTAACGTCATGGCCCACCACACCTTCATCTGGAATAAAGACTGAACATACACACACACACACACAGATTGCGGCAGGTGAACGTTAGCTTGCAACCTTTAATCAATATACCTGCACCAGCCTCACGAACACACATTAAGCGAGTAGTAGCAAAGTAGTGGATATCCATATAGATTTGTCACGTGATCTCGTTTGTTATTCTGACCTGAAAGCCTTGAGCAACTTCTAATCACACTATGGAAACATTGCAACACGTATTAAGGGAAATAAAGTACGTTTGAAATATATTATATCTTTTGATTATCAAATTTATAAATACCTTGAGAGTAATTATTCCCGTGATTCATCGACTGAGTGGTGAAATCTCACATTAAAATTTTCGTTTTATTTAAGAAATGCATTTACATTTACATCCACATAATAATACTGATATATATATTACAGATGTTATGCCATCTAAGTATTTTTAAATACTACAATACTACTATATGGAGGTAGTCTTGTAAGTTATACCGTAATATAGGGTAATTTTTTTCTACGTATGGTTTGCATATTTTTTTAATAAAACAACTTTAAAGTCCAACTTTACATATCAGTATTTATAAGGATAATATATTGTCCCTAATACATTTCCATCTGACATGCACCCGAAAAATTTATTCGGGGCTCTGTTATTCATTCATAAATGATTGAAATGTTCTAAATTGCTAATAAATAAATTGTCTGGAGTTTAATTTTATGTCTTTTATTTTATTTTCGTTTATAACTTTGTTCCTTTAAAATGAATAATTCATATGTACATAAGTTTATGTGACTATCATATATAATCCGAAATTACCTTCGTTGTACCCGATAACAAAAAGGTTTTCCACACAAGTACCAACGTTTTATTCTCCTCCCACGACTCCAGAATGATACAGAATGTGACATAATTATGTACTAGTTTATTTTTTTGCTATCTCAATATGGAGTAGTAGTTATATTTTTACTGTTGTGTCGAACTGTATAAAGTATTAATATCCAAAGAAAAACACAAAATATTCCTCGCTTTTACTTGTGCATTGAAACAAGGGAATTTCATGTAGAACATAGGGTACTTTGTACTATTCTATAATAAATGAAACGAGCGGAGTTCATGTAGAACATTCGTTATTTTATACTGTGTTGTAATCAGTGAAATAGTTAAAGTTCGTGTGGAACATTAGGTACTTTATACTCAATGTTATAATCAGTGAGACGGGCGGAGTTCATGTGGAGCATTTGGTATTTTAGACTGTTGTAATCAGTGAAATAGGTGGAGTTTATGTGGAACATTAAGTACTTTATACTGTGTTATAATCAGTGAAATAGTTAAGTTCATGTGGAACATTAGATACTCTGTACTCTTCTATAATCAATGAAAAGTGTGGCGCATTAAGTAGTTTGACAATATAATTATGTTATTCTTCTTTTTCACAACTATTCTACCAGATGATAGAGGTTTGGGAAATATTTTTGTTTTTGACCATCTTCCATTATAAACTTCCACTGGAGGGGGGTGTGTGTGTGCAATTTTAGGAAAACGTTTTGATATTTTGGGTGTTTAACATACAGAATATGGACAAAAAAGTGCCCCTCTTGAAAATGTTGTTAATTTGTCATATTTATAATTAGATAACATAAAAATATAAAACTATATGTTTTTAGAAAGCATTAGACGAAGTCTGTTCCAATATAATTTGAAATCCTAATTTTAGCACTAACGTTTGTAAATCGATTTTTTTTCACAAAAAGTGTTGTCTACCTGGTGCAGTTTATCAGATATTCTTATTACAATTAGCTTAAAAAATAATTAAACAAGTTTCTCTGCAATAAGCGAACGTAAAAAAATGAAACTGAAAATAACACAAACCAGTTTCAAAAGTTAATATTTAGTCGGTATTCCCTAGGAGTCCCCAGTTGCTTCACATCGACGTGGCATGCAATCAATGAGTTTGTGCAAATATTCCCAAGTGATTGACTGCCATCTTTCTGTGAGCACTTCATAAGTTCATCTCCGTGTATGGCTTGCGATCTTTCGTTAATCAGTTTAATTCATCCCATAAATTTACATTCGGAATGATATCAGGTGATTGACGTGGCCATTCCATAATATCAATTCTGTTATTTCTAAGATATCTTTTAATGAATCTACAATTGCAAAGGCTAACTGCAACAAGAATATCTAAGAAGCTACAACAGAGAATATGTAATTAAGTTATGAAAAGTTCAGGTTTTTAAAAATCCAGTGTTAAAAATTCGGATTTCAGAACTATTTGACCAGATATCGCTGATTCCTTTCTGTAAACATACAGTTTTACATATTCACTGTTACCTAATAAAAGATATAACAAATTAACAATATTTTTAAGGTGAGTACTTTTCGTCCACCCCCTATAAATATGAAAAATATGTATACGGATGAAGTTTCTGTTGTTTGTATATTTTGATCTACCAGATAAATAAGAGTATATATCTAAAAAAAACGCATCTTTGTTTGGATCGAAAGTATTTTGTTAATGGAATAATAATAAAATGCAGACTTTATCCGCATAATCAAAGTCCATATTTCCAGATTTAGTAAAATCAAACTAAGGTCAGTGTTACGAGATTTAAAATTTCTGACTTGTTTGTTGTTTACTTTGATTCTTGTAGTGTCTGATGACCTGTCTGATAAAACCAGTTGAATCAGCGTAAGCATTTGGTTTTGTAACACTAAAATTTGTGTTTTGATGTCCACGATGGGCACAGCATTATGTATCTGAGTTTAAACAAAAAAAAATCCTTTTAAATATTATTGATTGAAGCTATTTTTACTTTCGATGAGGGTTGTGTAACTTCGTTAAATTTGAGCGCATAATACATACTCAATTTTTATTTTTTTCTATTATATATTATCAGCCATGTTGGGGTGTATGATGTCAAATTGTTCGTCACATGGTTTTAATTTTTTTGGCTTTTTCACCTTTATAATAAGTTTCTTGTTCACTTAAAATATTTTTCCATTTTATTACTATAGTATTTATGAAATATTATTTTTTTAAATACTTATTAGTCAATCTTCATGTAATCAAGACCTGCCAAAGTCACTTCCGTGTAACATGCTAACTACCGTTAACATTTCAAATACAAAAAATATCTATAAACAAATACTGAGTTTATTTTTAACTTCTCTAGCAGTATGAATAATTGATGTATTCATTTCGTACATTCAAAAATTCAAGCCCTAATCTCTTAATGTCAGCGTTTTCTCTCGCCACTTTTTAAACTTCCTTTAAACAGTCCGTATAAAGTCGTTTAGTACTTTCCCACACAATTTATCCTAATTTGCTTGAATGAGTTCACAATAATTTGTCATTTAACTCTTGTTCCTTATTTAAATTGCCTTTTCAGGAAGCTAGTCAAACATTTCGGTATAAAACTCTGAAATAACTTTTTTGCACCTGGCTATATAACTTGTTAGAATTTCCATTACTCCCTATGCTAAAGGTGTGTTTGATAACATACAGAAGATATGTAAACAAGGTAAAATCAGAATAGTATCCAGAACCCAGAACACAATACGATCACAATTTGTATACATAAAACCATCTCGTGACCCAATAGATAGAAATAACGTTATTGCGAACGTGGACTCCTCTACATTCGAGCAACAAAAACACCAGCAAAAGTCAGAATTCAGGAGCATACAAGACATACGAATCTTAAAAAAACAGTCTATCTATGATGGCCAATCATTTCAGAGAAGGATACCATAAAATGAAATGGGATAATACTAAAATAATGCAATCTCAACTACATATGAGAAAAATAAAAATAATAGATTTCTTAATCATAGCGTAGAACTCAACCAAACCGAGATAGATTTCTTAATACCATTCATATAGTCACTTGATTCAAGTCATAACGGAGAATATTCTCTATAATCATCAACTCTTTTAATAAAAAACCCTCAGAAATCAAAATTGAATTCCCGTTTATACTACCATATTCGGTCCCTCCCAAAACTTTCTTGAAGACGACAACAGATTGACAACTACAATGTTACAAATACACTAATTGAACATTACTATTTAGTAAAAATAATTCATTAGTAATTACATTTAAGTGATCATAAGGTTTATTAATCATATCAATATTTAATATTCAGTCACGAAATCTTAATGCAAATACTTAATTACGTCCTTAGTTTAGTTACAATAACTATTGTATTGTACCTAACAACTTTACTCTAAGTACCTAATTACGTCATTAATTATGTAGTATCTGCTCATAACTGTTGTACTGTACGTAATGACGTTATTCTAGGCATATAATTACATCAGTAGTTTTTTTGCATAATACGAGTATATGTTAATAACTGTTGTATTTACGATAACTGATGCTCAGTTATTCAGCCTTTTTATTACTTTCAATTTTCAAATAGTTCTTAAGGTTTAATTTCATTTGTTACTTTCAATTACCTGTTCTTAAGAGAGAATAATGGTTTGAGTGTAAGAAAAAACATGGTATTAGCATTGTATTATTCTTTTACATATACAACTCATGGTACTTGTTGTTTTTTTGGTTTATATTTTTGAACAGATTCTTTTGAGTTGTTAAGTTAAAAATAATGCCTCAGCCCACTTAATGATAATGAAAGCTTTATATCTATTCGATTGTAAATTTTACAAGTTCTTAACTAATATTCACTAATAGACCCAACTTCACCTAAACTCTATCGTTAAGTTCATTTACTTGCAATATGTATTTATACCTCTCGTACTTCTTTAAAACATAAACTTAATGTTTATAAAATTATAGTAAAGGACAAGTAACTGGCAGACCTGCTAACTAAGTCCTAAGTCACTATCGTGAAAAACTTAATGACTAGCCCTATCTTGAAAATGTAGCTAACAATCGGAACAATGTAAAATGCGAATTACTCTGAAGTCGATAGTTTAAGTTGTATTTATCATTGTTTTGTATAATAGGATTGTTCAAGGGAATCTGTGGAGGGTCAGTATTGTAGACTATTTTTATATTTTCTAATTCAAACTTTCGTTACTAACAAAAAGTAACTCTTAGTAATTAATAACATTACTATTTATAAATACACACATAACAATAACTGAACCATTAATTAAACGTGTGAAACAAATTAAAACCACATTTTTGATTAATAAAATAAAATATTCTTTCTTTATTCATTTACTGTACCTAAACTGTACAGTCGCCAAAGATTTTCAATGTTTTTTTGTGTTGTATAATATAACTATAGCATGACCGATTATCGTTTATGAACACTTGCTGTCTTGTCATCAGTTTACGACGTAGATAGTTGAGTTAATATGCTAGTGGCTCCATCCAACTGTAGCAAATGAACTACTATCATGATGAGAATATTGTTTTATTGTTTCATTATCAGTTGTTGATCTACATATTCTCGGATAAAATGTTTATGTTTTCAATACGCACAATATAAAATGGGTGAAAAATCGCGCAAATTGTTACTATTCACATTTCATTTTTCGATACCCCGTGGTGGACAGAACTCTTTGTGTAGCTTTATTTTTGACTACAAACAAAACTAACAGTACTCCAAGAAAGACAGCTTGCCGCCCTATTAAAACAGCCCCCCGCTAGTACAGCGGTATGTCTCCGGATCTACAACGCTAAAATTAGGGGTTCGATTCCCCTCAGTGGGCTGAGCAGATAGCCCGATGTGGCTTTGCTATATAGCCCCCCGCTAGTACAGCGGTATGTCTCCGGATTTACGACGCTAAAATCGGGGGTTCAATTCCCCTCGGTGGGCTGACCAGATAGCCCTTTGTGGCTTTGCTATACGAAAATCACACACATACATTTCATTAAATTTCACTATTTCGGATTCCAAATCAGAGACATGTAGGAATTGCATTTGAGATTTATTTCAAGTCTCTGACATTTCATCGAAAACAATTTCAAAACTCTAAGCTTTTCTTAATAACTCAAGAATTAAGTTATGTATTATTCTACACACTGTCTTTCTGCACTATTTCCATAATATCAAGATTTTTCCTGTTGTAAGAAAAACAAACAACTACACATTATTCCAAATGAAAGCAGGACAATTTACCAGAGTATTATAAAATGTTACGATAAACTTCTTTTATTGAATTCAAAATTCATAGAACAAGAGGGCGTTTGGTCTTTTTGTGACGTTTTCAGATAGACACTGATTTCTCTACAAGTACTCCCCAAGTGGCACAGCGCTAGAACCGAGTTTTCATATTCATGGAGAGCAGAGCACATATAATCCATTGTATAGCTTTGTGTTTAATTACAAACAACAACCCTACAGGTATCAGATAATTATGCGCTACTAATATCAATAAATTCACTTAGAAAATAAGAAGAGTAATTCTAAATCTAATAACCTGACTGAGTTCCCTACTCTGGTTGTGAATTAACAATGCTTGGACGAACGTATCAAACATCAACACAATCTTTATTGTAAAACAGAAAAAAAGGAAAAGTCAACGTTCATTCTTGCACAAACAGAATTGCAGTTGAACTATTATTAGATTGTGCCTAGTTCCACAGCTCTCACGGGATTTGTCTCTCTAGAGTTGTGGTCTTCACTCGACAATTTCCTTGTGAAAGTGAACTAAGAAAGCGCACCTGACTTCAACAGATAAACTTGGTTTCTTTGTCCAGTCGACAGTGTCACTCAGTAATTTTTGTGCCCTTACAGCATTGGTTGGCTATTACGTTTAGACAACATAAACAGGGCAATCAAAGGATATTTAAGTGTTAATTCTTTCAACACGAATGTTATATATTACTGCTATATTCTCTCATGCAGAATATGTATTATTTATCACAGAGAACAAAGAATTAAAGTAATTAGAAAAAGATAACCTCAACAACTTTCTGAACCATGTGTTTATGCTAGAACTACATACACGCTAAATAAAAGAGGGAAAAATAACTTAATTGGGTAGAAAATATATGGTACGCCTACATGGTAAATTTTCGCCATAGTTAATCTCTAAGCAGAATGTTTTACGTTGTTACCAAACATTACATTTAAATCTTCTATTTCTATGATACCAACTGAAACCTTTCTCATACATGAAGTAAATCCTTTACAAACTTTATACTTTTAAGTGTCTTTATTTATAAATATTTATTTAAAACTTGTCTTCTTTCCTGTCAAGTTCTTTTTGAGTAAGAAAGTTATTTTCCACAGCGTTAGTTCTTGGCATTTTGATGTCAAAAGTGTGAGCTTAAAAATATTACTGACCCTAAAGATATTCAAACTGCTATAATAAATAACAGTCCTCAAGGAGCAGAACGGTACGTCAGCAGACTCATCCAAATAGAAACTGGGTTTCGATATTCGTGGTGGACAGAGCACAGATAGTCCATTTTGTAAGATTTTGCTGAATTCCAAACACATTAACACACATATAAATAATTAACAATAAAATACCAGAAAGAAGTATAATGACTTGCACTATTTACACTCTCCTAGTAAGTAAAAAAATTGATTATTTTTTGTAACACTTTGTTTTATACCACTAAGTTAGCGTATTTCTAACATTTAATTTTATCACAGACCTGACGTATATCCAATTTACTATAAATTATGTTTCAGTATCTCATCAAATACGTTTTCAAGGATAAGTTATATAACATCAACTAGGATTTCCCTTAATCAAAAATACAAAGGCTCTATCATAAACGTCCAACCAAATAATAAGCCATTTTCTAAAACAATGTTTAAAACAGTCAGACCAATACCAATTCAAAGGTTTTTTTTCTTTTCTGGAAGACGTTGAACAATTGTTCCTAACGTTAGCTTTGCTACCAATAGAGGTTTGATTTGTGTTTATTGTTAAACAGTCACTTCAATAGGCGTGTTTTTCTAAGCTTCTTTCGGGTTGTAGGATAAATTTGTCAGAGCAGGAGCTTTATTTTCAATACTTTATTCGAGCTTCTTTAAAATAGAACTATTTCTTCACAGCTCAGCATGGCCAGGTGGTTAAGGCGCTTGATATGTAATCTAGGGGTCAGTGGTTCAAATCCCCATAGCATTAAACGTGCTCGTCCTTTCAGCCGTGGGGGTGTTAAAATGCGATGGTCAGTCCCACTATTCGTTGGTAAAAGAGTAGCCCAAGAACTGGCGGTGGGTTGAGATGACTAGCTGCCTTTCCTCTAGTCTTACACTGCTAAATTAGGAACGGCTGGCGCAGATAGCCCTCGTGTAGCTAAACGCGTAATTCAAAAACACACAAAACAAAACTTTTTCGCCATAATTACTGTTTAAGAAAAGTAATCCTTTCCTTAACGAAAAGCTTAAAGTTTGTTGTTGTTCCTTTTTTTCTCTATATGAGCACTTCTTCCTTTTCTTGAGACTTGGACATAAGTTATAACATTATCTTTAAAATCTAATGAACAGTTCGTACTATCTTGACTTTTATTACATACAAACAATATTCAAGCCAAACTGAACGTTTTTAGTGAACTTTTAAAATCATTTTTGGTTGCCACCCGCTAGTACAGCGGTAAGTCTACGGATTTACAACGTTAAAATCAGGGGTTTGATTCCCCTTGGTGGGCTCAGCAGGTAGCTCGATGTGGCTTTGCTATAAGAAAACACACACATACACACACATTTTTGGTTTTAATAATAGTTCACTTGACTTCTTAGTTGCATTTTACGTTATTAAAACTAAGCATCAGCGATGAGTCTGAGGATCCACACCACTAAAACCCAGATTTCGATAATGTTGGTGGCCACAGCCCAATAGCTCATTGTTTAGATTTCCGCTTCACAACAAAAAACCTAAGCATCTATCTGTCATGCGCGTCATTATGTTGTTTTTATAGGGGTCTTTTGTAAAGTCCCCCCTATAGCACAGCGGCATATCTGCGGACTTACAACACTAGAATCCGGGTTTTGATACCTGTGGTGGGCATAGCACAGATAGCACATTGTGTGGCTTTGTGCTTAATTATAAATATCAACGATATCAAAAGTGGGTTTTTGGCAGATTTCATTCTGCCAATTGAAAATTGTAAATGAAGTGCCCAAATTATCAGACTATGATAGGTCCTATAGGCGTAAGTAAACAGTGAGTCTGAGTCAGTGGAGGAAATTCAAAACAAAACAAACAAATTAGTTTTATATTATTTTAAGCTAAGCAAATTTATTGCAGAACAATACAAAATAAAATGTACAATGAAATGTACTCCTGCACAGAAAAATTATAAATGTAATACATATATATACGTTGTTGTCACTAGGTAGCGATGTGTTAACAATTTTTGAAAGTGTATCAGTGATTGCTATGTTATAGTTATGCGTTGGGGTATAGGTTTATTCTATGCGAAAGTTCTCAGAAGGAAGCTGTAGTAAGTTTTTGATTAAGTAGCGTACACAAAACTTAGTTAAATTTAGCGCTCATACAATGGTAGTATAAATGCTTATCTGTAATCATAAGTTGGTGAACGTTAAAACTTGCACTATGATATACAGGGTGGCCCGTAAATTCGTACCCATCCATATGTTATATTCAATTACGCATGTATTATAAACTTGTTTCTTTTTACCCGGTATTTGAAACAATAACCTTTGCTATGTTGAGGCAAATTTCTCACAAAACATGGCGTCGCATAATATTTAGCGAGAATGAGGGACTGCACACAGATACACTGAATACATAAGATATATGGATTGGTAGGGACCTATGGGCCACCCTGTAGATTAAAATAGAGTCGTTTTTACTATTCACATAGTATTGCGCTATAACAAAATGATAAAGTTAATTTTGAACGTTAAGGCCCAGGGTAATATTTACTTTTATCAGTTTTCATCTTCTGCATGATCAGTATTTTGTATAAAATTAAAAGGTACATACATACATGTAAAGCTATAATCTATAATCAGTTATATTTATACCATTTTAATTTTATATAAAATTCAGATATCATGTTTACTTCACAATTTCTGCCACTGCTAGTAGATGTTACTTGTAGGGAGAAATGATATAGTGTTAATATAGTTATGACTGTTATTCACACAGTCTATGATTTTGGCTATGTTATAAATACAAGTAATTTGGAATTTAACTAGTTTAAGGTTATTAATTGAACTACACATTAGTATGTATGTAAATTGTAATTATGAAAGCAAGTTATGAGAGAGTATACCTGTGGCTATTGTGTATATTGTCTTTAAAATAACAGCTACATGACTGATATATGTAATCAAATAAAAATATTGCATAACCATTGTGAAAGGAATTTACACTGTTTTTTATGTACACAACCATTATGTATTACTAGGTGATCTAAATCCAATCAAACCCTGCATATCATAACCTAGTATTTAAATACTTGTTTTTGTGAACAACCAAGATTATTATGTATTACTAGGTGATCTAAATCAAATCTTGCCTATCATAACCTAAACTAGGATAATCCAACTAAACCTAATGTGACTCAGATGATGTAAAGAATAGCTCTATCTCTGAAAAAACAAAAACAAAATTCACATGATGTTTCATATTTCAAGAAAAATAAACCATAAAGATGGCTAAAGGTAAGAAAATCAGTTGCCATTGGTTAAATTTTATTGTCCTTCACTAAAATTTTGAAACTAATGGCTTTCCATGTTACAACACAAAACTGTGAAATGGTAATATGTCAGAACAAGTAGCAAACATGGGCTATAAAAAATAAATTTACAAACATATGCAGTTATGGTTCTATGTTGTATATAACTTAATGCTTTAGAACAACAGGGGATTTATTGGTTCTTTTCAGTTGTTCCACATTCTAAACTAAATTAAACTAGTTGAAATAAATAATTAAAAAATCATAAAGTCAGTCCAATGTATAAATATATCAATATATATATATATTTTATTGTACTACCTTCATGTATGTGGTCAGTACCATAGACTTACTGGGACAGCATGTAATATAGCAGATTGTAAAGGAAGGTACTACATTTATGAAATGTGAAATTATAAATAACTGATTTTGGTTGTTTGCAAAAACAAGTATTTAAATACTAGCAGTTAGTACAAAGAATGTAGCACATTCAAAAGATTTGTAGAAAAAGTTACTTAATATTAATTGTTTGATCATTATGATACAAAAATTTTGGTTATTGTGATATATTTGTTTCATCTAAGTATCTTATTTTCTTTCATAACCAAAAACCTAATTTTGGAATAAACTTATTTGATAGTTTATCTATTGTTTTTTTTCTTTTAAATTTGTGTATTTATTTTTGTAACAGACTGTTTTAGTAAATACTTACAATCTTTACTGTTTATGCCACTATTGTTCTTACTTGCTAGTGAGTTGTAATAACTTCGGTCTTGATATATTAGTTGATCTAACTTAAAATAATGAGCCGTTGGATATGCTCATGAAGAAAACTGTGCACTTTTGTAGATAAACTTAATGTTTTATTGTAGTTCTAGTATTGAAATAGTCCATTGTAAGAAAATTGCAGAGCAGAGTGCAAGATGCATATGTATTATAGAATATTCTTAAACTTATGCTGTGTTACTTAGAACCGCCCTTAATGTACAGAAGCTTCATAATCATAGTGAATATTCATTAACTATTTAATTGATGTATGTGAAAAGCATACTATAATTTCTGTTTAGAGTACCTTGTGTTTAAACAGTTTTCCCGAAGAAAATCTTTCAAATAAATATTGTTTTGTTAGCTGATGTGCCATTTATAAACATTGTATTTTATTGTGTGCTTTCAGAATTGTTACTATATATCTACACATACAAGTGAACTACAGTTAGAAATATAGACACACAAATACATATGTTAATAGTAAGTTCAATTGTGTGGAATCATTGAGTGTTACTATAACAAATTATTTTTTTATATGATGTGGTAATGTAATGTTACCAATTTTTTTATCATATATCAATGGTTTTTGCTTGTTTGTTAACATACTATGATACTTGATTAATATTTCATCTCTAATGGGTAAAGTAAAAAGAGAAAAAAAATCAAAATTCTTGTCCCTCCCCAGTTTTGGAAAGAATGTATCTTGTTAACACTTGGAATATGAAGTTCTCTGTAATTGATCTTTGTTTATGAGACTACATTGTAATAATTGATGAAAAATTTTGGGTGTGATTTGTGAGAGTAAACTCGAAGGGAATGGTCTAATTATGTAATTTTGCCCTCAAAGTTTTCACAGCTAGTATCATTATGATATATTCTTCTCCCTACCTTTTTTCCAACAAATTAGATTCTTTTTTATTTTAAAGACAACTAAAACTTAACATACTGTTTTACATGATAATTATAAGTCTTGTGTAAATTTTTATGGCAAACCTCATTCTACTTAGTTTTAGATATTACAATCAGATACTTAGTCAAAGGTTATTTTTCAGTTATCATGCTCAAGTCTGTCTTTCCTTCTTTCGACAAAAGCATAATCATCACATTTCTCTAAATAGATTTGTCTATATTATTACTTTTAAAATTTTTATTATTGAAACATGCCAGCTAGAGATATCACAGTTCAACCAATTTTAAAACCTCCCAATAACAACATGAATGATGAGGGCTGTCTTTAAAATTTCTGTTTTTTAAAATTTATTTATTTAATAGTTTTAGATTAGAGGATCAGCTAGTTGAGAGAGACTGATACCCCCCTTGTTCTTAAACATTGTGCTATGTTATTTATCACTATCCTTTAGTGGTTTTTTTTTACCACCAAACACGTTTTTATGAGCAATTTATTTTAATTTGTACAATTAGAATATGAGTAATAATTAACATTTTTATGATACATTATCAAGGCATTTAAACTGTTCATTCAAAAATGCCTTATCCAAGGAAGTAGTAGCCTAAAAAAATTATTCTAAACAGTAGCTTCCAAACTTTTTTTGTTCTCGGAACATCTGAATTATATCAACCAATCTCAATGAAATGTTTATGATATGCTGCCATTTCTCTGCTGTAATTATTGTAACTTTTTCATCGACTACCTGAAAGGAATCTGCAGACCACAGAATGGGAACTGCTACCATGAGAAAAGGAAAATAACTGTTGAATCCCTTTAATTTTCTTAATCTAACTGTAATTGTATGAAGGGCTTATACTATTGAATTTTTTAAAAATTTTCCAAACTAATGTCCATCTTTTTCCTTTTTTTTAAAGTACAGTTTAAGATTAGCTTTACCACCATTTGTTAATACCCAAACATAAATAATCTCATCTTTATAGTTTGCTATAAAAATGGAAGTAAATATTTGATAAATAATTCATTTTTGATTGCATTCACATTAGTTTAATTTAACTCTAGGTATTTTCTTTAATCTTTTGTGTTCCTAAGCTTAAAAGTGTAGTCATATTTAATGTTCTATGTAAAAAGTTGCCTTCCCAGCAATTGTTGTGAAAGGGTAAACAGTAAACTTTTTAAATATATAACTCTGAAATGGAAGTCTCCCATTGTAAGTAATCCTCTTTATAACATTAGCAAGACTTGAATACTATTACTTATTTTTATCATCACTAATAACAATTTAGAATGTTATTGCTTTAAATTTGGTAATAAATTATGATAGAACATGTTGAAAATCCGCTACACTGCAGCTGTTAGTAAGAATGTAAATTAATAACATGATTGTTTTGCTTTGCATTTTGAGGAAGCAGCCAGGCAGTTACAAGTATTGATGCTGAAAGGAGGATTATTCTACCTTGGACGTGTATTTTTATCCAGTAAGGCAATATTGTGAACCATTACTAAGATTTAATTGGAGCAGTTCAAATCAACCCCGTGGAACATGTAATGATTGTGTTCTTTCTTAAAAACTAGTTTAGCCACATGTATAAAAGATTGATATTGTAGTAATTTGTTTTTTAAATTCTTTGTTTTTGTAATGAATGTCTGTTAAATAAAATTACTAAAGGTACTAAAAGTGACAGAAGGCAATTTGACCCATCTGGTTCACTTTTTACTGACTAAAACCTACTAAATAAACAATGATGCTTTTCACATCAAAATAAACTAACAACATTAACAATCTTATCAATTACACTAATTCTCACATGTATGACTATGGAAAAATATTTGTGGAAATGAATAAATCTAAATATTAGAAGGTATAGTAATATCATAAACAAGTAAAGTCAGAATCAAAATACATATACTAATGGAAGGTAAAGACAACTAACTACCTAACTGAGAATTCAGTGTTTTTGGTATTATTAATCGTGTTATTTCCATCTAATGTCCCTGATATTTTACAGACATAAAACAAAAAAATTTGAGATCCATGTAATATAGGTTTCACTTGTATGCTGTAAACATTTGAATGGAAGACAAGATATTGCTTAAATGTTGGGGATACATTCATCAAAATGCATGCAATGGTTTTTTTTATATATTATTTAAAAAGTTGTTTTTCTCTTTTGAAACTATTTCTTATTATATTTTGTCACCTTTTGTGCATAAATATAATTGTGGTTATGAAAAAATGGGCAATCTCATCATTATATGTAGATTGATTACATTATAAGAAAACAAATTTAGAGAATCACAATATTACTACAGTCCATGTCTTGTCTGATCAAGCTCTTTCTGACAACCTTGCATCCTGACAGTAGTGTCTGGTGCAAAACATTGTCATATTCAAAATTTAGAGAATCACAATATTACTACAGTCCGTGTCTTGTCTGATCAAGCTCTTTCTGACAACCTTGCATCTTGACAGTAGTGTCTGGTGCAAAACATTGTCATATTCAAAATTTAGAGAATCACAATATTACTGCAGTCCATGTCTTGTCTGATCAAGCTCTTTCTGACAACCTTGCATCCTGACAGTAGTGTCTGGTGCAAAACATTGTCATATTCAAAATTTAGAGAATCACAATATTACTACAGTCCGTGTCTTGTCTGATCAAGCTCTTTCTGACAACCTTGCATCTTGACAGTAGTGTCTGGTGCAAAACATTGTCATATTCAAAATTTAGAGAATCACAATATTACTACAGTCCGTGTCTTGTCTGATCAAGCTCTTTCTGACAACCTTGCATCCTGACAATAGTGTCTGGTGCAAAACATTGTCATATTCAAAGCACATCTCCCTACATACCTTCCTTAAACCTTCTAGTGTACAAAGAGAATGACTTTCTAGTAATACCAGTTTCAACAGTCCAGCTGTACAAATATCCACTGACACTATGTTCTGTACTTGGACCCTCTGAATTAAAAAATATTCTCTACAATACCAGCTAAAAAATCTTAACACCATTAAATTTCTAAGTTAATGATGTGAATGTAATTAATGACAATCTCATACCAGACCTATAAGGAAGGAGTCCCACTTATGACTTTTGTTGAATCACAATAATGCCCAATTACCCTACCTTCTATTTTCAACTACCAACAAATTCTAATTTTATAAATAATATTTAGTGCAGAACTTTTATTAAATGTTTTATAGAAGATGAGATATACATCACTAGTGAGTACGCACTTGTGGTAGGAAAACAAAGTGATGGGGAGTTCTAAGGTCATGTTAAGAATTATTAATTAAAATCCAGCTTACAAGTTTACAGTAAATTGCCTCCATGAATAAATTTGTTGCCATTTTCACAACACAAGTAATTAATCTTCCCTTGATTTTAACTCTAAAATAGCAATAAATGATTGATGTTTAAATATATAACTAATTTAGTTATTGATTCTTACCCTAATTGTAATGTGTAAAAGTTTCATGTAAAATTACACTTTACTAATGTGATATAATTCATATAATAAAATATGTTGATCAGTAGTGTAATAATATAGCATCTTTACCACTACTGTGTTTTTTCTTTCCCAGCTAGCCTGGTATTGGAAAAAAGGTCTTATTGGCACTAGATGTAGTAGGTATAGTGTGGTTGAAATGTATTGTTAAACATTCTTTTCTTCTTTCACTTAAGTTCTCAGAATTTTTAAAAAAATGAAATCCCATTTGCAATTTTCAAACAATAATGTCAACAACTTTTGAACAATATTTTTTAAAGTCTGTATGTACTTTTTAAATTTCAATAGATCTTGCTACAGATAGAAGTTTTTACCCTCTTGAAGTTCTTCCAACCTTTCTGGAAGCAAGTTCTTGATTTAGTGAACAGTGATAAAATATACAAAATTCTTCTATTTTTCTATAAACATAATGGAATAGCATAGAAAACTCATCTTGAGCAGTATTATAACTTTTTTTAGTAGATTGTAAAAGTTTTATATGATTTTAGATAGAAATAATGAAAAATGTTTTTGTCCTTGGAGTTCTTGGAGAAATTGTATCACGAAGGTTAAAAAAAATGTGGAGAATTGGGTTGAGGTTTCTAGAATAGAATCCCAAGGTGTCTATTGGAAGTTTCATCAAAATAGTGTGTTCTGTTCTATCTCAAAGTTTTAATTTTACTACATTTTACATGGAATGTTAACTGAAAATGTGAAGAAAAGTTATATAATTCCTGTGAGAGATTTTGAAAGATGACTAATGGAACATGACTGAAATGTTGAGAAGTTACATGACTGTTGGGAAGACTCTTGTAAATTGTTTCGGAAGGGTTGACTAACAAACAGATGCTTATAGATTTGGGAAACCATCATCTTAATTGTTTGTCTTCCTCTTCTGTGAATGTGTCAATTCCAGCTGAATTGACAGACCTGTTCATACTCTTGAGACCCTATTTGGAGTACTGGGTGTAATTTTGGTCCCTTCACTTTGCTAAGGACATCAAGAGAAGTTTTTGAACATATTTGGTAATAATGATTTTAAGATATACTTTAAAAGTAAACTAGAAGTAAAGTTTTTAAGATTCATTGATCATTTGCAAATCTAGTTTTGTGAAGCCTTTTGGATTCTTAGAGGGTATAATGTTTTCTTTATCAAGGTTTGGTTTTAAAAAATCCAAGTGTGCTCATAGAATTTGACCATGAAATAACATTGCAGAAGTGTTATTATTTGTGATTGTTCTGATAGGTTCATAAGAAACTTGACAAATTTCTTTGAATACAGCTTTTTTCTAACTTCATTGATTATAATACCTTTTTTAGGGTCTGTACATATTTCTCTGATTTGCCTTCCATGACAGGCACTAATTTCAGTTGTTTCCTGTCGTTCCTTGTAATAAACTGGTCAAATACCTTTAAAGTGAATTAAGGCCAGTTTTCATTTACTTATCTTTGTGGTAAATTATTTTGTACAAACACACCAACAGAAAAATTTTACTGGTCTATGCTGAGGTTGTAGATGGTATAGAAGGTTTCTTCAGCAGTTTTGAATATGCATTCAAGAGGATAAGGTCACACATTTCCTTACAATAGATCAGTAATGTATACATGCACAAACTGACATTGTTTGCTTGGCCATTCTCAGAAGTGTATAGACACTGGTGTGTATATTTTAGTAATTGTTGACTTTTAGGAAAACACTCACACCATGCAAAACTGGCAAGAATTTTCAGTTTAACCATTCCCAGTTGTCCTTTGTCTGCTAACTGTAAGACTGTTGGCCTTCACTTTTGGAATTCTTTGAGTAATCATTCTTGCTAAAATGACATAATAGATTAATCAGGTGAGGCCTTCCATCCTTACATAATGAAAGCACAAACTTTAAAGAGAACTGGATCAATCTGAATTTCTCACTTCACTGGATTTAAGTAACTTTTCCACTTGAGAGATGTATAACACTCTGCAGTATCAGTGAGATGTGTGTACTGCAGTTGGAGATTTGATAAAGCATCTGCATTCATGTGGTTTTTTTGTATTTTTGTACTGTGTTTTGTTGCCTAGTTGAGAAAAAGATAATACATGTCACTGTAACTCATAGTTGGAGTTCCCTTACAGGGACCAAATGTGGATATAGTGGCTGGTGATTAATGATAAAAGTGAAATAGTGCTCATATAAATGAATAGAATTTCACTTCCCAGACTAGAGTCAACCAGTTCATAAGTCTGTTCTGCCAGTGTTATGAAGTGGGAGGCAGTTGACACAGGTCTGTTTACTCTACCTGGCATAGTGTAATAGAGTTGCTTCAAGTTTATGTGGTGATGCATCACATTTTAGTTTATTTGGTACTCTTGAGCCATAAAAGGCCGACACTTGTTTTGAGCAAATCAGATGTTTAGCTTTAAGTAATACATATCATATCACATTGTGTGGTCTATGCAGCATCCTTTTTGAATAGCTGACTGAGTAGTAATTAACAGTTGCCACCAGGGCCAAGTTATTTATTTGGCACAATAGGTACAGTGTCTAAGGCCTATGAAAACTATGGGTCCATGAAAATTTTCCTTAAAAGTTAATCTCAGAAGGCCAAAAAATAATAAGCATAAAAACGTACACATTTTACTGTAAAACTTTATTAATATTTAAATTATGATATATTTTTGTATATATGCATTCATTTAAATACACAACTGATATTTAACTATAGTGTATTAATACACATAAATAGCAAGCATACATTATACACATAAAAATACTTACATTTCAAACCAGAATTTGACTTTTAGTTTAACTTGTATGGCTGGTAGGGCCATGAACAGAAGTTGCCTGGACCCTATGATCATCTTGATCTCGCACTGGTTGCCACATTTGGTAGAAAATGGTAGTAGTAGTTGACAAGATCAAAATATGTACTGACTTTGATCATGTTCTCAGATATTGGTACCTGGGTGACAACTTCCACTGAATCAGATGTCTCTTAAAGATCATGCTTATAAATTACTCAGCTACAACATAAAAATTTATGTTGGAAAACCTTGGAAGGAGGAGCACATCTATTTACATTATGAAATGTTCCAAAACTCATTATTGTTCAGGTGTTTTTTTATTATTCTTGACACAGATGATTAAAGGTCTGGCATAGCATGGTGGTTAGGGAGCTTGACTCACAATTTTCAGATCACAGTTTTTGAATTCTCGCCACCAAACATATGTGTTGTTTCAGCTGTGGGGGCATTAAAATATGGTGTTCAGCCCCATTATTTATTGGGAAAAGTAGCTAAAGAGCTGGTGGTGAAAAGTGTTGACCAGTGGCCTTCTCTCTTGTCTATCCGGAATGGCTAGTACAAGTAACCTTTCAGTAGCTTTGTGCAAAATTCAAAAACTAAATTAAAATCCATCTTCAACTGTATGTAGATAGGCTTGACACAGATCTGCCTTTGTGAACTTTTTCTGAAGAGCTAGTATTTCAAAAATATTTTCAATTCTTGGTAATGAGTGTTAAGATATTACTAGCATGGGGTTGATGGTAACTTTAAAATTACCACAAACACCCATTGATTTATTTAATTTACAACTGGAATAATTAGTATAACACATTTAATTTTAGTCAAAATTCTCTTCTACAATATTTCTAATCAACTTAGTTTTTTTAGGAAATAAAGCACTGATCTTGTTTTAATAAACTGAAGTTCATTTTACATTTATGTAACAAAATTTTTTACATTTACTTGTTCCTGGGCATAAAGTGTTATTTTCTAATTGCTTATGCCTAAAGTAAATGGAAAAGACCTATTTTTCTCTTCAGATTTTGCTTTTGTGAATTGGGAGCATATAACAAAAACATGATGGGAGACTATATTTGGGGCTGGTACGTGAAAGTGATTTACGTTGCAATTGTAAATATCGAAAAACTACTCACTTCTAAACATTTTTGTATAACTTTTGCATAAATACATGTAAATCTTGATTCATATGTTGTTTTATTCAAATCTTATGTGAATGAAAATGTGCAAATTTGCCCATTTTTACATAGAAAATAGGTTAATTTCTAAATTTTACTATCCAGGTCACAGAAGCAAAGTTTGAAGAGAATAATGGCCATTTTTTCTACTTTTACAACACAAGCAATTAAGAAATAATGCATTCTATCCATGAAAAAAATTTGTGTTAAATAGTGTTATTGGTGGATTTTACTACTACTTTGTCAACAGGCTAATTGATATGTTCCAATTTTTTACATTTGTGACGCATCATTTCATTGAACCTGCATTCATCTGATTTATGGTATGATTATGCATGCCTGAAACATTTTCAGGTTTACTGAATTTGACTTTTCATCACTTTTGGAACTTTGTAGACTTGTAAATTTTATTTGAAATTTATTCACAGATAGTTTCTGCATAATGTTGCCCTTTGTAATTAAACAAGGGTTTTAATTGCTGTTTTCTCGGAAATTTTAATTTCAGCTTTTTTTTTTTTTTTTAGAGTCTTTACATTTGATAAGAAATATTTCAATATTGATTCATTTCAGATACAACATATGCAAGACTGTCCCTCAATGAATCATTCAGTGTACTGCCAGAAATATAATGTTCAGATTATATATATATAGTTTTATGTGCTTTGCTACATAGTTCTTAATGCTTTCTTTATGTATAAATAGAACAGTGTGGAAACCTTGCTGTTTGGTCAGATATTTTAAAATGGTGATAATGCTAGAAAAATTGACAGGGCAATTATTGCACTTTGTCATTGCTTGTTTTGGTAAATTTGAGGACACACATTTCCCTGTGTTATGTATTAATGTTGAATAATTTGAATTATACAATACAGTCACTTACATTCAAATCACTGAACTTGCACATCTAATGGTGTAATTACACAAAGAAAGTTTGGAAACTGATAGACCATTCCTGTTGAACAACACTTGATGTCAAAAATGATCTGAAATGTTTCCATCTGCTTTGATACTATCACGAGTGCACTGAAAAAACTTTCTAAAACAGTTTTCCTTACTTAATAGGAACATTATGTTTTGATTGTGTTTGTTGTTGGAGATTGGTGAGCATTTGTACAACTAATTGCTGACTTTTGGTGTTATCTATTGATCTTAGATCTGGAAAAATTTTGGAATATTGTGTAATTTTATTACCATCAATGTTATCAACTTACATCATTAGAATCAAGTAAAATGTCCATAATTGTTTTTTTTATGGTTGTTTTAAGGGTGATTTTTCTTTGGTTGTGATTTCAGGTTGAAAATATAAACTCAAATTTCAATGTAATAGATTTAAGTTTATGGAATCTAGATATAGGCTAGTCCTCTAACAAAATCAATTCTTGCTTAAACTTTTGAACACTAATAGTTTGACTGATGATGTATTGTATTCTGGTTGGAATTCATTTTAAAAGTTTGGGATAGATATATAGTTGTGGATTTGATGTTAATGTTGGTTGCTTTGATAGCTGTTGGAGTACCTGTAGATAGGCAGAATGAATTCTGCGAATTTATGTGAATTTTTTTTCTTGTATTTTTTATTTATTTAAGAATACAGGAAAAAAATGAACATGTAGATGTGTGAAATTATGATTGTATTTCAGAAAAAATAATGGTAAGTCCCAAAAATCTATATTTTACACACTAATTATAACCGAGCTTTGCATTGTTTCAAAATGTATTGGTCTCATAATTAACTTTAATTTCTTAATAGATTCAAGACGTGTATCATTATTTCTATCAAATGTGAATATGTATGCAGAAAGTGATAATTGTATTCCTAACAAGAAGTCTTGTCTCGATGTTCCGGTTATTGGGACTCACAATGGAACTTTTCACTGTGACGAAGCTCTTGCTTGTTTTATTTTAAAAACCTTACCAGAATACAAGAATGCGAAAATTCTCAGGTGTGTTTTTTTCAATTTGTAATCTATAATTTTCAATCATTGGTTATATATTTAAATTGGAGTGCTATGTAGTAAGTGTCAGTAACATCATTATTATTAGTTCTGAGTTGTTGATCATATAAAATATTTCATGTACTATATTTGGTGTGCATATGCTAATGTATATGCGTGTGTAAATTTCCATTTATGAAAAAATACTGAAACTAACCAGGTGGTCTTATTTTAAAACACTGTCATCTTAATTAGAAGTATTCTTATAAATTACCTATTGTATAACAATTAAAGTAACAGAGATGGATAATATGGATGACATAAACAATGTCTGCGAGTTAAATATATCATTATACTTAACATTTCATATTTTTATTAACAATGTGATATTTAAAAAATATATCATAATAATAATAGTTAAGAAACATAAATTGTGCTGTGTTTAATTTGCCAAGTTCTTTGTTTAGTGAAGATATCACTAAAAATAGTTGTTATGGATGCATCAAAGAAACATGAGCAAACTGAATAAGCTTAGCACATAGTAGGTATAATTTCAGATTATTATTGCAAAGTCAAATTCTTGTGATATATCTGTATAAATTGACTTACTGGAAACTTAAACCTTCTGTGTTTAGATGATTGATGCAGCAGCTAGCCTATATGTTGTTAGCTTTGAGATAAAGTGAGTTATAACCTTGAGATTACAAGGAGATGTATGTCACATCAAAGGTCATATGTGTGCATAATTTTGAGTTATATGTTTGTTAAAATTTTATAAGATATACAAAAAAAAGTAACAGCATATTTCCAATATGCAGGTGTAGCAAGACCTTGTGTTTCAAATTATTAAGTGTATTTTTATGTAATGCAATATAAAAAAAACATTCCATTGCTTCAGGTATCTTTTTACTAAACAAAAAAACCCACAAATAAAAATGATGAGAGATCTATAGAAAGGAATGAACTAGCATTTCATTAGGTTACTTCTTGCAATTGAAAATTTAAAAAGAGTGTTATTATCACAATAAAACTAATATTATCTAATTAGATTCTGTTTCTTTACTACTTGAAGTTGCATTTATTCTAACTTAGAGATTTGCATGCTACCAGTCTTGTAAAGCTCACCTAAAATTCATGTGAATTTGTGCTATTACTCCACCAATATAGTGTGCCACACCTTCTAATGCAAATGCTCCCTCTATGTTCACACATGAAAATCCTCATTCTTTTTCTCAACATAGTTGTGTTTACTTATTCATGTTTATTTTTGCCAAGGATTGTAACTTACTTTGTATTCTCAACCTTTTAATATGAATTCTCAAATTAATATAAATTTTCTTCTTCTATCTCTGCCACACATTTCACTTTACAGATTTGAAGCTGAAGTTGAGAATGATGAAATGGATTGACTCTTACATCTCATTCTTTCTTACCCAAATCCTTATCAAACCTCTACCAGATGCCTTTGCTCTTCCTGGATTACTGAGTCCTATTTGTACTTACCATTGATAGCTGCTATGCACATATCTACACTTTTTACCCTTATCTCTTATAACTACTCTTCCTTTCACTTTTGTCTTGGCCAGTCTTTCCTTCCCTCATATACCATGGCAGGAGAAAGTGGTCATTCCCTTTTTGTCACATCCTCTCCTTCAGTTTTTTCTTTTTTGTGTCATGTCTGTTGTGGACAGATGAATGCTCTTGTCTATTCCTTGTGGTTCCTCACTGTTCTTTTGTAACTGGGGCACCTCCTCTAATCTGAGCCTCTCTTCTTACCTCTTTATGGATTGGATCAACCACTCATGCACCTTTTATATGCTCCTCTGAAAGCAGATGTTTGTATGCTCTCTCAAGTCTCCTCTCTTCAGCTATGACCCCATTTTCTTTGAGCTAGCATGTGTTTTACCCTACAGTTATTCATCTCACATTTAACTATCTCCATCATCTGGTCATCTCATCTTCAGTAGAATGTAAACTTCCACCAGTGACTGTTTTCTTCTTAACCCTGCACTCATAATGGGTATAGTTATTTATTTGCTTATTTCTTCTTCTCAATTTTTCTACTTTGGGATCCTTCAATGTTGCTAGTGTTGCCTCACAGGATACACTTACCCTATGCTCCAGATTGGGTCAGGATAACAGAAAGTACTTGGATCATCTGCTCTGGTTGAGTTATTGCACATTATACAGATATAACTTTCCAGTCTGGTTCAGTCTATATCCATTCCGTGGAAAGTCATGGAAAAGCCAGTATCAGAGTTGTGTTTTTCTTGCTCCTTCAGGTAATGCTTGCTGGCCCATAAAATTAGAGTTTCTTGTAAACCATTGTCCTGTCTCCAGTTAAAGACTTTATTGGATTAAAGGACTAATAGAAATCTGGCCACACTTTCCAAATCTCACATATGCAATCTCCCCCCTGTAAGTGAAATGTGGGAATTTCTTGCCAGGTACCACCTGCTAGTCGAAGAATCTACAATGACTGGGGTCTGAAAGCAGGTACTGAAACACAGAGTCCTTTTACACTGAGAAGTGGGGCAAGGGTGTTTCTGGAATGTATTCAAGATGCATCAAATCTTCCCAGTGGATTTTGGACACATATCTAAACTACTCTCTTTCCATTTATTTACTTCTGCAAAGACGTGACATCACCAATTATGCTTGTGGAGTTATTGGTATTTCTTAATACTTAACTGTAATGTAATGCTCATTAGCCCTATTCCTGGGGCAATGGCCCTGTAAATTTTTATTGGGAAGTGGTGGTTTCATCAGTATTTTTATTTTGTGTCCACTGTAATTCCCTTTTCCTGCAGCTGGCATGGGCCCATAGTATCTGGTGGTTGAAGAGTTGTGTCTGGGTATTTTTCACATGTGCCCTTTTCCCACAGCTTGTATTGACCTGTAGATACTGATGGTTGAAGAGGTGAGCACATCTGGTGCTGTCTGAATGTGCCCCAACCTTACCACACTGTCCTTCCATTAGCTTGTGTGCAAGTTCTTAGAGAGTCATGTACATATTCTGCCCAACCTAGTACTTTTAATACACACACATATCTCCCCACCATCAAACCTAGTAACACATTTAATATACACACATACCCCTACCAAAAACACACACACACACACAACCAATCTTTTTGTTAAAGGGCTTTTAAATATGTAAAACAATAAAGAAAAGTATATACACAGTATTTTTGCAACAGGTGACTGATAAGTGAGTAAATCTTTCATTGTTTTCAGACATTCAGCAGTTAATCAGCCTAATATTTAGCTTTTAGATATCCAGTATCCCTTGATCTAAACTGTTGCACGTGTGCATGGGTTTGGGTGTTAAGCATAATCATTGTAGATAATTGATAACTGTTTGCATTTTAACTTAAGTAGCCTAAAATTGTATTTGAAATTAAACACATTATGGTAAAAATTAAGTGTTACAATTGAAAATATATTTCTAAAAAACACGTATTTAAAACTGTTTTTTTAAAAGCTAACTCAAAGTACAAATTCTGGTTGTTCTCACAAAATAACTAGGTTGCACCATATTATGTATTGTATGTTTTCAAATGAGCCGTTCTTTTATTGTAGAGAAATGTAGCGATTGGGATGAGACTTATGTGCTTGGTGTTTTAACCTCTGTTGCTCATTTGATAAAATATTGGTTTCAGTATGTCATTGGAGACATTTGTGCTTCAAAACCTTCAAACTTTATTTGCTCTTGCCATAAATCATCAACTTAATTTACTGTGAATAAATATACTGTTATAAATGTTGTATATTTGTTGCTTTATAGGAATTTGGGGAGAATTTTTAAACTTCTTTTCTCATAATTTCTAGAACACGTGATGAAAATCTGTTAAAAGATTGTGATGTTGTTGTTGATGTTGGTGGACTTTATGACCCTGCAGTTCATAGGTATGATCATCATCAAAGGTAAGCTTCTTGGCCCTACAGATTTAGATTGAATGATGATTTAGATTATCTGTAGTTTCTGTAGTATGTTTCAGCAAACATTCTTTACAGTTACAAATAATTGTAATGTGTGTCATGGAGACATTGTAAAAACAGCAAAAGAGCAAAGAGATAGTGTCACTATTCCTTCCACCTGCCAAATCTTCTACTCCAGATCAATGCAGTTTTTCCCATTAGCACTGTAACAGATTTTTTGTAGCATTTTATGTGGTAATTCTACTGGCTGTTCAGCTTGTTGGATGTTAGTTTGTATTAGGCAGCTGAATAGTTGAAATTGTCATATTCCTTACCAACAACAACAATATAGTCTAAAATATGCTGCAGATACTAAAATATCAGAAGTTATAAATCTGTTTTATGAAACATCTTGCATCTGTTTATCCACAACAGAATCCTCTTAACTTCTGTCCTCTTATCAACATAAAACATTCAAAGATATGTCTCAAAGAGATTTTTAATTTCCTTACTGTACTCCTTTTCCCTTTTTTATGAGTTTGACAGATATTTGTTTGCCTTGTCTGATCAAAACATTTAGAGATTTGATGTAAACTTCAGAAGGATTCTAAAATATCCTTACTTTGTCTATTTTCTCATTTTTAAGCATTTAGTAACCATTTAAATTTCACCTTTGTGATTGTCTTAATGGCTTTTTTAATCTATGACTTGTTTTTTGAGGAAAAAATACAACTTTGAAAGGAAACAAAAGTAACATTTAATTCTGAAGCAAGGATGCTATTTTTAAGCCTTGTAAACCCACTTTTATGTATGATACTGATTTACGTTCAAAATTTAATTAAGCAACTTTACTATGAATATATTATAAGGAAATTATTATTGTTATCAAATACATTATAATTTAATGATTTATGCAAATTTTATTTTCATTTATTTTATAAAGAAACATCTAAAACAGCAATTAAAACTGCAGTTTTTGTTGTCACATGATCTGCTTGCAGTTACAATTTAAATTTTAAGAGCTGGTAGAGAAAAGACTTTGATTTTGGAATGCAGATAGTTTCTACAGACAGTCAAGGTCCAAAATAAAGATGTTTTACATTAGTTTCTCAAGGTTTTTAGAAGATGTTCTCCCTTTACTTAATTATTTTAAATGATTCCTGAGTTGAAGTTAAGCCACACCCATTTGCAAAGTCAAAGCTGTATTGATATGTGACAGTTTGAAGTTTACTGGCATGCTTATAACCAGATGAATTTAATCTTTGTGATGTAATGGTGTGTGTGTGTGTATGGTTTAATTCTGAAATGGAATGAAATGAAGCTCTGTCCATTGTTTTCTCAAGGTGTACATAGTGCTCAGCAAGTGTTTCTATCCTCATGTATATCAGATTGACAGACAGACTGCATTTAGGTTTTACATTTGTATTTTAATCAATTATTTATTATTTGTGTTTTAAAATTCATATTTTTTTATACATTTAATTTGTTGTTTAAATTGTGAAAATGTATAAACAAGATGATGTCATTGGCATGTGCAAGCATTAGTGAAGTCAGTCTGCACATGAGAGTTACCTAATAGTAATAATAATAATAATAAAGCTCTATTAGGACCAGTTGACATATCAGCATAAATGATAAAAGGCAAAGGATTTTTTATTAACAATGAAAATCAGTGATATGTAAGAAAAACTAAGATAAGGTAAGATTAGGTATTTTTGTTTTTTACTGTGTAAAACTACACTCACACAAGTATGCTATATTAAGATTATCCATTATCTTATGGTGAAGGCGTACTGCAGTGTTCTTTTTATCATCAAGATTTTGTACTTCAGTATTGTTGTTTAGTACTTGGTAGTTAGAGCTTGTGAGATAAAAATGGTAGTAGCTGCTTTGCATTTAGTGTTAACATCTAGTTCCTTTTTTTCCCCCATAAATGTTTCCAGCTTCTAAGGCAGGGGTTCCCAACCGGTGGGTCACGACGCCTTGGCAGGGGAGTTGCGTAGCCTTGTTAGAAGTAGCTTGGGATAACATTAATTTTATTTCATCAATTACATTTTCATGCTCTTTCATTTTTTTGTTTTGGTGCAAAGCAAAATGTGTGCTACGTTAGTTCAATGACATTAGGTGATATTATGGGTGTATGTATGCGTGCCTGTGTGAATGTGCAGGTGTCAGCTACTGTATGTATGTGTGTACTAGTGAGTAGCGAGTATGTGATTGCACGGGCATGCACGTATGCTTGTGTGTCTGTTTAGCTGTGATTAAGTGTGTGTGTGCTTGCTGTCGACACGTGAGTCACATGTCCGTTGCTTATTAGTGGATGACGAATCACGTGACTGGCCACGCTCCCTTTCTTCCCAATACTTACCCCATCATTACTCTACCTGCACTCCCCACAAGTAGTCAGTGTAAGATCTACAGTTGCCAAAGCGTTTATTATTCAACATTTTTATTTTATTTTAACAAGGAGATAAGTAGGCAGTAGAGGTGAGTTGTGTCCATGGCTAAACGGCGCAGATACTCAGAATGCTACCTCAACATTGGCTTCACCACTGTGCTCGCTAACGTCGACATCGAGAAACCACAGTGTGTTTTGTGCCATGCTGTCCTGAGTGCAGAGTCAATGAAACCATCAAAACTCAAGCGTCATCTCGAGGTGAAACATCCAGAACACGTAAAGAAGGGTTTGGATTTCTTCAACCGGCATGAACGGTTTCTTAAAAGCCAAAGAATTGATAGAAGTGGGTCGTTTCAGCAACAGAGTGCAGCTGTAGTGGAAGCTTCATATGAGATTACATTCGAAATTCGAAAACAAAGAATAGGAACAGATTGGATGTTGGAGATGACATGAGAATGGCTCTAACAAATGCTCAGCCGTGAATTTCAAAGCTTGCTGCTGAAATGCAACATCAGGCATCTCATTAGCTGGGTTGGATAGCTGTTCAAACCTATGTTAATGTTATTTTAAGAAATACATGTTCTTTTTGTGAATTCTGGTTGGACCAATGTGATTTAATTTGCTAATAAATAATTACAGAATTTTTAAATATTTTTTTTAGATGTTTCTTTCCCTCTCCTTCACAGAAAATAAAAGAAAAAATTAAGCTGCTGATAGTAAACCCCAAGTAGGGGGTCACATGGGTTTCAAACTTTCAGGTAAGGGGTCGCGAGTGCCAAAAGGTTGGGAACCCCCTGTTCTAAGGAGTGACTAAAAATTACTGTACACACTGCTGGTTAATGCTTGTATGAACCATTATGCTAAGATATTATTTTTAAAAAATTGTTGTTTTTAAATTTAATTACAATAAAAGATTAATTATCACTTTTAATATCATAAATGAATCTTGTGTCTTTCATCATAAAAGTTTATAAAAGGTTATAGTGTAATGATGGAAAGTACTGTATATCATATAATTTTTCTCTCTTTTTAGCTTCAATTACATTTAATTGTTAAATTGGCAGAAGGAAAGCTCTTCATGTCATATCTGTTTCACTGCTTGGCTTTATTGCTATTTGAAAAATGCAACTTTAACACAAGGTCTGTTTATTAGGAAGACATTTTTGGTGGGCTAATTTTTAAACTAAGCTTTCTGGTATTTTCTCTTTTTAACTTCTTGATAGAAATTTAACCTCCTTGTGATATTTACAATCTGAATTGCCTAACAACATAATCAAATTCATGTTAGTTTTCAGATTATTAGGGAATAAAACCCATACCCATCATCCAGATTTTCACACAACACACAGTTGTGTCTGCATGTGTTGTATAGCACAAGATCTGATTTGTTAGCTCTATAAAGCTATTTTATTTGCTGTTCTATCAACAGAGATAGCCATGGAAGCCTTAAGAAAGCTTCCTGCTGCTGTAAGGTGAGTAAGTGTGGTATCTACCTGAACTAGAAGACTTCAACTATTTTGTGCAAGAAAAACACACTCTTGCCATCCCCTTAAACTCCACATCTTCATAGCTAAGTACTGTTGAAATCTGGGTTTATTGCCAATAGTTCACACAGTCTCCCACATTCAAAAATTGGTTATTGGAGTAAAGATAAAAAAAAATATTGTGAAACTTGATCATCTCTTTATTCTAACATCTAGTCTTAAACTTCTTTCTCTAGGATGATTTACTTGTTTGAATTCCTAACTGTAGTGTGTCATTTTTTAATAAACAGTTGAAGAGTAGCCACATGTTATCAGCTATTGAGGTTGTAAACTAATGTTTTTAGTACTTTATTCAGATAAATATAACAATTTTGAACATACCTCAGCTAAGCCCACTAATTATATATGAAGTTAATAATACTGTTGTCAGTGGTATAGAGGCTTATTGCTTTCTTTTGTGTCTCAGGTTTGTGAAGTTTTCCCTTTGTCACTTTATTATTTGCTTAAGTTTATAAATTACTTTCAGTTTTTCCTCACTTCCTGATATTCAGGTTTATGCTGATAATTTAGCTTTGCAGTTATATGGTGGAAATAGCATGCTGCACCCCCCTATGTTTTTGGCTTATTTCATCCTATCTTCCTGTTAAGCCACTTATCAATTTTACATCACCAATTCTTAGACTTCTTATTATGTATTTGGAGGATGACTCCCAAATTATGGGTCTCTCTTAGTTTAAAATAATGGTTTATTTGTTGCTAGAACATTATAGGTTGTGATGCTATAATGGCTTGGGTCCATTTACCCAAGGTTTATTTCAGGATCTTTAGTAAGAGCCTCTTTTGGTGTCTTTGTTTTTGATACAGCTCCAACAATTATAAGCCCTTGGGTGTCATTGGTCAACTAACATTCCACCTTTACAAATATTGTAGTTGTTTCTCACTGTCAAAGCTTCATTTACCTCCACTCCTTCCCACAAAAAATTCACCATCTGTGTTTTCTTATTTCCCTCTTTTCATTCTTCATTTTTGAGCTTTGATGACTGACCACCACTTCTCACAAGAAGTTCAGTAATTGAACTTGTTCCCTGTTTTTCCTGGGTTTTTGTTCTCACCTTTTCACTGTCCCCAAGGCATGTGGACATTAGTAGCCAGTAATTGATTGTTCTTGCTTCAGCCTCTTTGTATCAGTGTCCAAGTTCACTCGGGAATATTTCTTTCTGTAAGATAGGTGATTCTGTCTGGGTTGTCTGTTTTTTAAAATAGGGTTTCATTGTCACCCATTCCACTGTCTGCAGTGATGATGTTTCTCCAGACTCTTCTTCTTCAAGTGGAGTATGGAAATCCTTGCCACTTTCCAGTTTTAAGCTGTTGGAGTGGTTGAGCATGGATATATCCTCCTGAACGAGTTTCACAAGCAACAGATTAGAACCATTCAGCTTGAGAGTAAGACAGTCATGTTCTACTGGTATAGATGGGAAATAGGAGTTGAGTTGTTACCTTGCTGGTTGACATGACCTCCTGTTCACATCTACACAACCTCTGTAATCCAGACATCACATTCACAAATAACATGACTTCCTTAAAACATTTACACAACCACTGGAATTAAGCCATCACGTTCATAGGTGATGTGATCTCCTTATAAGATTTACACAACCATCAGAGTTGGGCTCTCATCTTATAATTTCCTCCTTTTCAGGATTTTATCTACCACTTGTAGTCTTCTTAAACCTTTCACACACTCACTGGAGTTGTACTGATGCCTTCCTGTTTAGTGTAATCTTCTAATACTATTTACACTAACACAGGAGCTGAGCCTTCATCTTGTGGGATGATGTTGCCTCCCACTTCCTTTAAACAAATATTGAAACTGAGCTGTCACCTTATTGGATGATGTGGCCTCCTAATACACATTACGTACACAATGGAATTGAGCTGTCTCAATTGCAGAACACCCTTTTAATTGGGAGCCCTCATCTTATCTTCATGTGGAAGTCTGTTCCCAATGTTAAGGTTTTGTATTCAAGTGAACCGATCATCACAAGTCTTTACACATGTTTGGGTTGTTTATCTTCCTCCTCCAATTGTTCTGTCTGTGTCTTGGGTCACAGTGGTGGTGGGTGAGATTGTGCCAGTTTTATTCTTGACCATCCCTCATTCTTTCTCTCTCCCCCTTTTTTTTTTTAAGAGATGTTATTATCTTTGACATCCTTCCAATACCAGATGACAGTTCCCAGATTGATAGATTCTTGTGACATACCCGAAAATCAATGCGGGATTTAATCCCCAATTCTTGGATTTGAGGTATGAAGACATTATGATCCTAATCCTACCATTGTGTTGATGTTGATATCCTATGAAAAGGTTTTAAATGTAGTTGACTTACTGAGTACAGTCTTCCTCACCCTAGCTGTTCTACACCTCACAATTTTGCACTTTTGTGTATTGCACACATTACACACAGTGAAGAGTATACTTGGCTTAGAAATCACATCTCTTTCTTTCACTGTCAAGGTTATCCTTTGAATGCTTTCAGGTACTTATGTCATTCCTCCACTTGCCCATCCTCCTTTTTAATGTGAAGTTATAGTTTATCTTAGAAGAGGAGAATGAAACCATGTCAAGTTATAATTTTCCTATCATGAAAATGTATTTCAAATAGATACTTTCCACTCTTCCTTCCAATTTTTCCAGTGATGACATTTTCTGATAAACTTCAGAGTGAAGGTTTGGTAGAGGAGTGTAGAGAGAGTCATGTGCATCTCCTGAGCTTATCATGCTCTTGTTTAAAAGGTGAAACATGGTGATTGACATGAGAGACATATTGAAATCTTCGAATTCCAACAGGGGTGATGGAAGGTTTGTGGCATGTGTAAACAAAAACTTAGCATGTAGAGGGCAACACTAAATGAAAATAACTGATCTTATGACTGGAGGTAAGTATTTGTTGGAAATACATTTTCAGTAGGGGAAAATTTATAACATTAGACATATCAGGAAAGATAAGAATATTGATAAAATTATTTGATATTTCTAAAAATGTATTACTGGTAGTTTTAAATATGGCTACAGTATAAATATTATTGATTTAGAGTTATATTATCATTTGTTAAACTAGCTCTTGTCTAAAGTTTGTACTCTTTTCTATTCACTCATATGTCATATATTTCCAGTGTTTTGTGAAGCTAATGAAACTTTATGCAAATGTGTGAATTGTTTTACAGCTGAATTTATTCATTGTTCTGCAAAGAACTTGATATACAGTGTCTGATCAAAAACTACCCATGAAGATTTCCACAAATTTACAACCATATTTCAATAAAAGTTTGAAAGTATTTAACACCTCACTTACCATATTATCAAAAAAAAAACAATTCAAATACTTAGCTTTTTGTGGAAGAGAAATAATTTTAACCATTGGATAGATTTTATCTTCCAAAGATAAGTTGTTACCTTCAATAATAACTTTATGTTACTAGTCTGTTTAGATCACATTAGTCATAGCTGAGTAAAGGGTGTGCTGATTTTTAAAACAAGAGACACGTAGTTGTAAAAATCTGTGTTGATTTCCATGTTACGTTTAAAATTTCTTTCAGCTTTGGTTTGTAAACATATATATACACTTCTTAAACCAGAAACCACTTTATTTCTGTTACAAAAGTAGGTTTATTGCTTGGTTATGTATAGAGGTATATAAATAACTTATTTCTGTTAATTTCTTTTCACTAGAAAGGAATTTATTTAATTCGTTTTTTTTTTTTGTGGTTGAGTCTTGAACTCAAGATGAATTAGTGAAAGGTATCTGTATCATTAAAAATACATTTATTACCACATACTTTAAACAACTGTAAATTAATATTTTCATCTTTAAGCTCATTTTTAACTGTGCACACAAATACAATGTGATGTGCCAGTCATTTATAGAATTTAGTGGTTAATGCAAGAACTTGTACCAAAAGGACTTACCAGATCAAGCTAACTGAACAGGTGTACTTTATACATGAAGTATGAAAATCAACAGCAAATCAGGAGAGCTTTAGTACTCTTACAAAAAGTTTCATTAATATGACATTAGAAAAATTTGGTACATTTGGAAATATTTAAAGAATAAAAAGTCATATTTTTAAAAATTGTTAATTTCAAATGTTGTTTCTATCATTATAGTACAATTGAAAACTTCTCAGAAATAATATTTACATTTGATTGTGAAAGAAATCAGTTCATATTTAGCGATGAAACATTATACTTAGTTTGATGCATTTTTGTAACAAGATTTATTATTTGTCAAAAAAATTGCTTTTACAGTAATGTTTTATAGGTCTTTAATATGTGTATTAATAGCTCATGTACTTCTTCTGCAGGAATTTCAGTGAAAGCATGCACAGTCTGAACCCCAAGAATCCATGGTCAACAAAGCTAAGTAGTGCAGGACTTGTATACTTTCACTTTGGTCACAGGGCTATTGCCCAGTTTCTTGGAACCAACAGCAAAGATGAAAAAACCTTAAAGATTTATGACAAAGTGTATGAGAACTTCATGGAAGAAATTGATGCCATTGATAATGGAATATCAACCCATGATGAACCACCAAGGTTATTCAGTTGCTACTTTTGTCGATAGTTTTTCTGTACATTGATTTTTTTTAGTTGGTGTTAAACTTAGGGATTTAAATTAATTGAAAAAATATGCTGTATAAATTGATTTTTTACATCACATCATTAGAAATAGGTAATATACCAGTAGTATATACTTATATTACAGTTATATTTTGAATAGTGCCTCATTTTATTTAATATTTAAGACCTATAATTTCATAGTGCTTGTAAACAAAGATGAGAATTTACTTCCATACAAGTTTATTTTAGGTAATGTTTTAAACTCCAGAACAAGGACTAAAGGGATTTTTAGATGGGTAGAATGTGATATATAATGTTTATTGAAGTGGTATTTATATGAGCAAATGTCTTGACAAACACTAGTACGGTGTGAACTATCAGGTCATCCTATAAGTAATGTCTGAAAATTCAATACAAAAGGTGTATTATCATTTATGTCTTTGTAGAAGGCCTTAATGATTAAAGTATGTACTAGGACAAGTATAAAATGTTCAGAAAAGTAAAGGAAACTAACCCAACTCCACTTTTTAGATCATTACTTATATAAACCCTAATGAAGATGGATGTGTCTGAGGAGCACATTAGGCACATAATAGTTTATGAGTTTAGAAAAGGCAATAGTGCAGCAGAATCTACACGAAACATTCAAGGTGTTTATGGTGTGGAGTCTCTCAATGAAATAAAATGTGAAAGGTTGTTTCAGAAATTCAGATATGGTGACTACAGCTTAAGCGATGTGCCACATTCATGTTGTCCTGTTAAGTTTAACGATGCTGGTTTCACTTGATGAAAATTTGCTATAACAGTTGAAGAATTAGCACAGAAGCTTAATTCAACCCATTCAACAGTTCACCATCATCTGCATCAGCTTGGGAAGGTGTCAAAACTTGGAAAATGGGTCCCCCATGATTTGACAGAAGCCAACCTAAGAGCAACTCTCGTGAGCATAATTCACATTTTATGGAAAGGTAAACTAGAATAAAGGTAAAACAGAAAGGTTTGACTAGAGATGAATGATGGAAATTTTGTAAAAATGTTAAGCACTGCAGACAATGACAAGTGTTAACTGTCTAAAGCACAGCCCCAAAGGGACCTCTACCCTAGAAAAGTCTTGTTAAGCATTTGGTGAGATATTGTTGGTGTGATCCACTTTGAGTTGTTGCCATTCAATGTAGCAATTACATCAGACTTCTGTTGTCAACAGTTAGAGCATTTGAATGTTGCACTGAAAGAAAAGAGGCCTGCTTTGATCAGTCGTAAAGGTGTTGTGTTACACCAGGATAATGCATGGCCCCATACAGCAAGAATCACATCTGCAAAGATTGAAGAAACTTCCACATCCTCCTTATTCTCCAGACCTTGCCCTATCTAATTATCATCTATTTTGAAGTTTGCAGTATCATCTTGAAGAAAAGAGCTTGGAACACACGAAGATGTCGAAACTACTCTCTCCACATTCTTTTCCTCCAAACCCCAAGAATTTTATAAAGTGGCATTCATAAACTTGTGAATCATTAACAGGAAGTAATCAGTAATAATGGAACATACATTATTGATTAAATAACATTAAAAGCAGTTGAAATCCTTTCTCTTTTTCTGAATCTAAAATCAGACATTACTTGAGGGATGACCTGATAAATTAAGCTAATGGAGTGAAATTTTTCATCAGTTCTTTTTATGGAAGGATTTTATTACTAGAGGGTGTTCAGAAAGTCACTTTGCACTTATACATTTATTAACATACATGTTTCAATATAGAATACAGGAGGTAAATATGAATGACAGTTATAAACAATGTTGAAAGTGAGCCCCATTGGCATCAGTACAGGCCTGGATCCTTCTTAGTTTGTTTCTAAACACCATTATCATTTACTGGCTTGAAATAGACTGAATGAATGCTGCTATCACTGCTTTCAAAACTGCACAGTGACTTTCTGAACACCCTGTATATTATTTATTTATTTTAGCACCACATGTTATTATTCATATGAAGTTATGGGCTTATTACTTAAAAGCAATGATACTTATAGTTTTCATGTTACCACATGAATCAACAACCACAGTGACAGTGCAAAAAGACTG
This sequence comes from Carcinoscorpius rotundicauda, assembly GCA_011833715.1. Lineage (NCBI taxonomy): Eukaryota > Metazoa > Arthropoda > Merostomata > Xiphosura > Limulidae > Carcinoscorpius > Carcinoscorpius rotundicauda. The sequence continues at coordinate 48,210,205 of CM022399.1, read as the reverse complement.
CATTTATAATTATTAATAAGAATTTCTAAGTGAAAATGCTACCCTGGATATTAGAGATCCCAACTATTTCAAATGACTGAGCATAATGATTGTACACAGAGCCCTTTCACAGTTTTAATCCTTTTAGATTTGCCAGAAACAAGACAATCTGGTGAATGAGGCCTCTTTTTTTTCCATCTTGTGAACAATTGCATTGGTGTTTCTATGCTGCTTAGAAAATGAGAAATACCCATCTACGCGAGCACTGATTGGCTCACAAGCACTGATGACACAACTATGGATTCCCTCATGTACCCAGTATGGAGAAGCACTGCACTCAAACTATTGGTAGATGTTGGAGATACAAATATTTTTTATTATTTCAAGCACAATCATGATTATTGCAAGTAGCCATTTGGACTATGTCTTTTATTTATTATCAAAATTTATTTGTATCTCACTAGAAATTTTCTTTTCACCCCTTTGAAGCTCTAGGGGAACAATTTATCACTTTATTTTATAGACCTATATAGTATATAATAATTTGGGAGTTTCAAGAAGTCGTAATATTTGTCTGTATGAGCGTATAGTTGTAATGTATACACCAAAATTGTAATAATTGCTCTCAAATCGTAATGGCTGGCATCTGTAGTTGTTTTAAGGGGGTTTTGAGCATGAAAGGTGTTGCATATTGTTACTGGTCATAAGAAATATTCCTCTAGAAGTTAAATTGTGGTATTTATTATTTCATCTTATTACTTGCAATGAGTAACGTTAAAATATGCATTTGTATAACTCCATCTGCATGTAATCTGTAACACTTGAATCTTGTTTACCTTTAGATATCACATTAGTACTCACTTGAGCTCTCGTGTCAGTTATCTGAACCCATCATGGAACTGTCCTACCCAGGACACAGAAGTGAGTAATGTAAACACCCATAATGGGAGTTTAAGCTGTGTAGTCATCAGGAGCATAGGATAAAATAATGAAAACATTAAAGACGTAGATTTAAATCATTTGTAATTCAAGGATGTACATTTAAGTAACTCATACATCAAACGTGGATATTTAAAATCAGTAAAGAACATGTGTATAGGTTTAAACATATTAAATATCAATAAGGTTGGTTTTTGTAAACATGAAGTATGTAAGTTCAAGAATGAAAAATTTTAATTCAGAGTTAAGTAAGTAATTTATGCATCAAGGTGGTTTGTAAGAGAAATTTTAACATTAAGGACATGTTTCAAGTAAGGTTATTATCAGTCAAAGTTTTATCACTGAGTACTGTTTACTTGTAAATAATGTATCAGCAAATGTGTAAATTCTTAGGATGTATATATAACATATGAAAAACTGTTGGGTTGATATTTTTATGTGGTAATTTAGAATAAATTTTATTTTTAAAACATTTTCAGAACATTTCCCAGAGAAATATACTTCAGTTTTTAAATAGGAAACAAGTGGTTTCATTTAATTTCAATGCAACCCAATGAATTCACATTATTATGTCCACTTATGTCAATATAATAGAAGATAAATAGAAGATGGATATATAGTTAATATCTATATATTATCCTTAACAGTAGTTACATATTTCTACTTGTGTTTATGAAAATTACATTTTATGACGTGACCTTCATTTTTAAAAGCAAAGAGTACACAAGTTAGAATATTTGTTTTTTTATCAGGGTATAAATGTTATTAAGGCTTATTAAAATAGTTTAATTATTGCTAAGTCAAAACTTTTAAAAATAATTTGATATGAGTAAACCAGTAGAGTAGTGCAAATTTGAAAGTGCCAAAATTTAGCAGACATGTGGTGTTTCCATTGAGGTAAATATCTGATATTCATAGCCCAAGTCCCATTTTTATGAAAAATAAAATTACATACACTGATAATAAATTGAATGCACATGTACTACTATGAGAAAACATGCAATTTAACTTCCTTTAAATTGAGCAGTAGGGAAAAAAGAAAAAACTGAATACTTTATAAATAATACTTTGTCTTCTATTTCAGTTTCAATAATAATATTCTTCAAACAGTAATAGCACATTTAACATTTATACTCTGTACAACACAAATAACTAAAAAGAAAGAGAACTTCGTAGTATCTAATGTAAATGAGATACTTTAAAAATGTGTATCTTTTAAACATATCATCATTAAATGTATTTGATTAGATATTTCAATATTGTATCAGTGCATCCTATAACTAATTGACACATGACAAAAATATTTCACCCTGTCAATGCTCTGACACCTACACTCAAGAGCCAGAGCAGTCACATGGTTTATGATGCCAGCTCCTGAGGGAGAGAAGAGTGGCTGTGTGTGTTTGTGTGACGAGAAGTCTGAGAGAGCTCTACTAATGGACACAGAAGATCACAAATAGCCAGGGTGTTTGGTTATGAAAGGCACTTAATTTTAGGTGTAAACTGAATAACTTTGTTTCAAATTATTTGGACCCAAATGCCATTACTGTTACCAGAGTGTTACTGTAGCAGCAGTACACTCCCCCTGGAGAAAACTATTTATTACATATTACTTCAATGGAATAAATATGTATTAACCCTTTTGCAATGGGTCACAGATCATGTTATTGCATTTGTTGACTTCCATCCCAAATGTTATTGAACTACTATTTTATGAATGTATGTCAATAAGTTTGAATCAAACTGTATACTATAATCCAAATTTTAAGATTATATACGAGTTGATTTCTTTATTTAAAAGTAAATGTTAAACGAACACATTTAAATATAGATTTTGGTGAGTCATGTGGTATGCTGAATGCAGCAATGTTTAAAATTATTTGTGATGTCAAAATATTAAGTCTGTAGTTTCATATATTTTAGGAACTAAAATTACCAGTAAGTGAAGTTATAATATAAGATAAAAATCTCATTTCATCTTATTTTGCTGAAATATGGCTTATGTACTCAACCAAAAGCAGTGACCCCATTCACCTCTTTTCGTTTTTGGAAACAATCCATTATATCCACTTCAATACATGACGTGAATAACCAATCAACAGCTTAGAATGTCCCAAGAGTGGTTTTCTTGGCCATTTTAATATTTGAAAAGGCTACCACGTTCTTTTGATCCAAGATTTCAATGATGTAGGTTATACCTTTAGTCTTCTTGAAGTTTCATATTTTTTAAAATCTAAATACATCTTAGTTACTTAGCTTAATAAATTATATGCTATGGTATCGGTGTAGCTATTTATGTTTTTTTTTGTTATTAAACTGTACATATAAAACCTAAAAACACTTTTGTTTGATATCTTTCACATAAGAAATTTTAGAAGGCTAAGCAACCTGTGTCCAGAAGCAACCAAGTACAAAAATCCTAGCAAGAAGAGATAATTCCTTGCTTTACTTGATTTATTGTTCTATATTTTAAGAAAAGTAAGTTTGATAATTTATTTCTGAATAGTAATCTATATACATCTGTATATAATGTATAATAATGTTGATATGTGATTGTATATTACAAAATACTGTACTACTACACTGAAACGGAAAAGTGAAGGTCAATTTTGTATTACTGGATATGTAATGTAAGTGCACATACACCACGTCAATGCAAGTTATGTTAGCTAAACATTACTAGAAGGTCAGTATAGCAAAAATTAAAAATGTATGTGTAAATATAGTGTTATGAGATTTACACTATTTTGACTAAATATTTGTATTTTCATATAATGTATAGTCATTCTATATATTCTTTGTAGTGCAAATATGTAGATGAACTTGTGTATATTATACTGAGCTCATAGTGAAAAGGTTAAAAGAAAAACATATTAATGACTTACAAAAATATGATTAAAATTTTAGAAACATAAATAAAATGATTTTGGCTTTCAGTTAACCAGAGAACTTAATGTTGTTGACATTAAAAAAGACAGGTTGAATTTTTATCATGAGAGTATAAAATTAGATTTATGTAATAATAGGTGTATATATAGATATTTGTTATCTGGAATTGTATTTTTGAATCACTCAGTAAATACATTTTGTTGTCAATGGAAAATTTCATTGTCAATTTTGATATTTAAGATTTTCTCATATATTGTCTGTAAAAATTATATTGGAGAAACTTAATGGTGTAGTTGAAATTGCAGTTGAGTGACATTCCAGAAATCTTTAGTTAAATTTATTTACTGTTATTAAGAATTTCCACCCAATTTGTTAAAATACAGAAAAGGTTACTTTAATATACATGTGAGTTTTATTAAATGCTTTATTATATACATAATTAAATTTATAAAAGATCTAAAATGCAGAATAAAAAATTAGTCCTAATGCTGTTGTTTTTCAGCTAAGATCATTAATAATAATGGACACTCCTCAGTTAGAAAAGAAGCAATTCTCCACATACAAGAAGTTGATTTCAACTTCAAATATTGAATGATTTGATATTTCCAGAGTTAACTGAACAAAGATCTACTGATGGTTCCTTATGGAATTTGTTGGATTTACAAACACATTTTTGTGAAACCCTTCATGCACAAGATTACTCATGAGGACAATGACTTTGTTAGCTTCAGGATTCCTCTTACCATATGGTTGGCATAAAATATTCAAAGAAAATATTGTTTGTATTGTAATTAACCCAATCAACTGTGATAGGATTTCCTATATATTTTACATAGATAGTTAGTAATATCCTGATTTATATTAGTTGTTTTAAAAGAATGTTGTGACCACATAATATGATGCAATATTTCAGACTCATTTGTAAATAAATCAGTAATTTGAAGATTAAGATGTTCATATACTTGTAACATAAACTTGTGGTAATCGGAATGTAGATATATTCTGTTTGTCTTACAAGTTTAATCATGAGAAGTTTTCATAATATTAATATCTTGTTGATATGAAATATTTTTACTTATTAACAACATACACTCATCATGATGCAAAGGAAGGTACTTACTACTCTTCTACTTTCATTAAGGGTTTATTATTGTTTTTTTCTGTTTTCAGGAAGGATTTAAAAAAGCTATGGAATTGACAGGCAGTGAGTTTGTGGATAAAGTTTCTTATTATGGGAATGTTTGGTGGCCAGCTAGACTACTAGTTGAAGAAGCCATTAAGAACAGAAAAAATGTTAGTCTTTGTGTGTTAATTTTAATTTTAAATATGATTTTTTTTAACCCCATGCATTTGTCAAGATTTTGTGCAATGAGCTTTTTATTTTTAAATAACTAAAAACTTTTAAAATTTCAAATGTGTTGGTAATTTTATTTTAAAAAGAAGTAGTACTTAAGAACTGTTCTATATGGTTTCATTATTCATTCAGTTTAATTGGTTATAAAATATTTGCTTACAACATTATTGTCATCATATCAGTGTTTGTTTGAGACGTGGGTCTTCAGTGTCACTAAAGTAACAAGTTTTGCCAGCATATAATTTTTAATTTATTCAGCTGGTATTGATATGTGTTAAACATTATTTTGAAACAACAATGTTGCAGTAACAGAATGTTACTGTTCGTAAATTAGAGACTGCTCTTACCAGAGCTGGGCATTTAGTGGAGCTTCATAGTTCATTAATTGTCAGATTCATTAATAAATTATGCTGAAACTATTCTCGCATGTAACTTTAATAGTTGGAATAATATAAAAAACAGTAGTAATTAGAAATGCCAATTTTGATTATTTTTGTTACATTAGTTGATTCATCATTTATTATATATCATAATAACTGATTCTTAAAGGTAACTGATTATATTGAGTAAACCTCTCTGCTATAATAACCACCATATATTTCAAATCCAAAAGATTGACTCCCTTTTAGAATGAATATTTCAGAATTTTTTAATGTTTGAGGGTAAGATAAGTGATGCATATAAAGTACTTTTAAGGTATATTTCTCTGATATTTTGTACTACCACCATTAAGTTAAATCACTCCAATGTTTTCTTGAAATTTTTGGAGGCAATACTTTCTTACCTAGTTCCAATCACACTTTTAGTTTTTTTAAAATACTTAAGCCAGATGTTTGATACTTGTATGAATAAATACACTCCGTTTAATTATCCAATTGAAGTCACTTGTAATATATGATCCTTTGGTACGATGCATGAATCTGGACAACTTTTGTACAGGAGACTAAATAGTGGTCTCTGATTTCTGCACAGCAATGCAAACATAATTTATGCAAAAAATCTTAGCTTTATAAAACTGTCTCACTACATCATAATGGATGAAAATATGCAACTTTAGTTTATGCTTTAACAAAAGTTTAGAGAAAAAAATTTTCCTGGTTCAGTGTGTGAAAAAAGAAAACCTTTATAATGGTTATTTAGGGATGATTTAGCATTGAAAAAAATAAGATGAAAGACATATTAGTGATGAGAGCAGGACGTGGTTAAACTTTTCATCTTTTATTCTCATTATTATTTAATAGTACATATAATACACAAAAACTCCATCTCTATGTATAAAGACAAAACATTTTTCTTTGCACCCAACTTTTCCAAATCTATTGGGCCTATCTCTATCAAAATGTTTATGTAAACACTGAAATATAGGGAATGTTCTAATGGGTTCAAAGTTGAACTTAACCATATTTCTGTTTTCTAAAGCCTGTTGATTAATTATTCTTAGCCTTTTGAATCAATCTCAAACAATCTTGTCAAGTTGACCCTTTAGACAACGTTGAATATTCTAAAGGGAATCAAGGTTGATGTATGAAAGTTGCTGGATTGTTTCATTAACAACTGTGTTTTTCTCATGATTGAGATGTAGGGTGTTCAAGTGTGGGATCACTTCACAATCTTTATTTTTGGTAGATGGAAAGAAAACTGCAAATATTGTTTGTGAAGAATCTTTATTATAATTTTGAAATGAAGTTTATGCTCAAGTTATTACTCTGAAATATATGATTGTTGTTAAATTTACATTGTTTTAATTAAGTTCAAAAATTTCCCATCAGTTGATGGGTATTTTAGTTTGTTTGAAGTATAGCAATGTACATTTGAAAAAAGAATTAATAATACATGTCCCAATTAATTACTTACTTAAATACACAAACATATTAATTTAACCCTCTCGAGTATAATGTGATTTTGTTAGTGCATAACTTGTGTCTTAAACATTACTCGGTAAGAAATTGCTAATAGATAGATGGATTTAATTCTAGTGTTGAGTTGAATGTATATATAGTTAAGTGTTTTAAATTTTGGATAATATTGGTTTATCATTGTATGAATGCTAGATTCATCATCATAATAGTATAAGGGATTTTGAGTGGGATTCAAAGTCAACCAGAGAAAAGATTCTCTCTACTCAAAGAATGACTTGTTTCACCTCATAATTCCAGTTTGATTGCCCTGCAAAATATGAATTAGTTCTAATATGACTTAATTTAATTAAAACGCATGCACATATCATATAAATTATCTATGTGTATTTGTTTGTGATAGTGGGTTATAATTTCCCTAAAACTTTATAATTCAATTCCCTGCAATCAAATTTTCAAAATCAGTTACAAAAAAAGAAAGATAAATAACATTTTTAAGCCAGTGGACTTAATTATCTTTTATATTAAGCAACTTCTCACACTAATTAATTTAACGTGTTTAAAAAATAATAAAAAAGATCATTTTATTTTGGTTCTTATTTGAATTTCACTACCCCAAGAATTAGTTAAATAAGTCAGTGGTCTGTGCTTATACTTGAACCATTCTGGACTGAAGATGACATTTATGATATTAATAATTACTTTAGTAATCTCCCGTGCTGTATGTGTTCTATAGGATATCCACGTGAAGCACATACTCTGATTGGTATATACACCCAAGGAATCAACAAGAAAATTTTTCATTTCTATTCCTATTAGATCTGACATTAATTATTTTATGATAAACAGTGTTATAAACTAATAATTGTGATGTGAAATTTCTTTTCCTTTTTAATTATGATAAAAACCTACAGGACATAATTCTGTATTTTAATTTTATGTATTTTAAGAAGTGTTATGATTTTGTAGTTTAATAATATTCTTATTGAGGGGAGCTATGATTACTTGGTTCTGGTTCATTTCAATATGGTAACTGGTTCAAAATTTTCTTAAATGACATTCATAGCAGTTACTTTATTTTTATTAAGTTTTATTTATACTTCTGTGTGTGTCATCCAATGAAATTTGATATCAGTAAAAGTCCTTTCACTTAGCTATAGTTTATGAAACAAGTAGCAGATATGAAAGTTTTAATGCTTTGTATCACACAAGGAAATGTATAAACAATGTATGAGCTAAGGCTGTAATTTTATTATGACTGAATTGTTTCATGTATTCTGGTATGAGTGAATATTTTTTAATCTGATCTGCATCAGCTTTGTAATATGATGTCAACAGTTTTTATATTTGTTAGATTCTTTAAGTAAAATGAATTAATATGCTATGAATCAGTTCACCCATGATGAGTAACTGGTTAGAAATATTTCAAACCTTTTATAAGTTGTTTTATATATTTCTGTAATTATCAACCAAAACAAAATACTGTTTATAGGCATTTTTTTATAAAGAAAATTAATGATGTGCAGTGTTAATGTAATCAAAATCTTCCAGGTTGATCCTAGTGGTGAAATTGTGAATCTAATAAAGGGAGGATGTCCATGGAAAGATCATCTTCTCTCTATTGAAGAGGAACATGCCATAGCTCCAAAGATTAAGTTTGTGATTTATCAAGACATGAACCAACAGTGGCGAGTCCAGTGCGTTCCTGTCCGTCTGGGTTCATTTGAAAATAGGCAAGTCCAATATGTGATCAGGAAGTGATTTGTAACTTTATTAGTATGTACATACATATGTTTCTTTGTTTCCAACCAATTTAATATTTACATCGGGTGTGTCTTCTGAAGCATTTATATATCAATCAGGGATCATGCATGAAACTGCTAATGGGCCCAGCATGCTTTTCAATTCAGCACTTCTTGATAATGAGAAACCCACTTGAAATAAAAAATTATCTCAGAATGACCAGTATGGGTATTAACACACTGATAACACTGCACAACAATTATTTTAAAAAGTGTTGCTTCTTGAAAAGTTTTTGCTGATTGTGACAGGTACCTGGTGGGTATGCACAAATATAATTTTGGTTTTGCTTCATCAGGTAGGAACATTGAGAAATAGACAGTTAACAGTTTAATTAGAAATTCTTTGCCTTCTTTGTTCTTTCTTTCACAAAATTCTTCATAAATCCCAATTTTATGTGAGGAGGAGGCACAAAAATCTTTGCTGGGTTGACAAGCATTTCTTGCACCACTTTTTTTCTGTCCTGGAACTAACTTTTTACAGAGTGGCCAGCTCTGTCTAGAATAATGTGACTCTTTGGCACAACTGTCCCATTCACAGATGAAACAACAGTAGTTTGTATAGCCGAGCTGCAGTCCTAGTAACTGAGCAACGACTTTCAGATCTCCACAGATATTCCAGTTGTACTTCAACAACATTTTCATGTTCTCATAGGTTTCTTTCATGTGTGCTACATAGCCATCAGGTATTAAAGGGTGAACATTGTCATTGTGTAACAGAACAGCTTTGAGGCTTAACATTGAGGAATCAATAAAGATATGCCACTCCTACAGATCTCTGTCACAACCCAAAGCAGAGAACAATCCTTTGATATCAACACAGAAACAGAGATTGTCAACTTGTGCAAAGAATTTGGTTAAATCATCTTGGCAGCTTCGAAAAACAGAAATTTTTGTACCTGATGACAGCAAACACCATTCCTACTGTCTCGAACCCAGCAATTCAACTTTTGCTTTTGAGAGACCCAAATCTCTGACCAGATCACCTGAGAAGCATGGTTCAAAATCTGGATCAATGTCACTGCCAGTTCCCAGCATTGCAGTTTCTTCATGTGGTTCATCTAAAATCCATTCCACTGGTGGTTTTGGAATTGGAAGACTCTCACCATGTGGCACAGGTCTCATTGCTGAATTGACTTCTTGTTTTTGGCAGAAAAACAAGACACATTAGTCAAACAGAAGTAACAGTCCATCACATGGTTTTTCTGCTCTCGCCATATCATCGGGACAGCAAACGGCATTGTCTTTTGAATGCCTCTGATTCAAGCTCTCAGACAAACAGCACATTTTGCACAACAAATGTGAGATGCCCATTCCTGGTCTTGATCACCAGTTTTACAGCTGAAGTACAGATTATATAATTTCTTCACAAGAGCAGTCATTGAGGGTCTCTGATGAACAAGCATATACTCTCCAGAAATATAGCAAAATGTATTGAGGCTGTTATGACATTGACAAGACATACTTACCAACAACAATTGTTCTGTGAAACATGTGTATAACGTCTAACTTACTTACAGTGCAACTGAGGCAATGCTATATTCTGAAACAATAAGTACACATTATAAGGTCTATATTAATCCAATGAGCAGCATCTCTGTATGCAAGCCACTTTTGCAGCCTGCTGAGACAGTGTCAAGCTGGCTCCAGCCTGCCCAGGCATTCCCGAGCTGCATACTTCCACAGAACAGCTTCCAACCTGGCCTGATTTCATGCCTGGACATGCCCAGACTGCGCAAAACATTGTTCGTAGGTCTCTTACAGAAACGAAAATTTTTGGACACATGTGTAAGAAAAAACATGAGAAAACTGAAGATTTTGATGAAACTGTATGTGATGGGCAAATTTTAATGTGAATTTTGTGATGAGAAACCAAAAATCTATAAGGAACACCCAACAGTGTTCAAGAAGCAAAAACTTTGTTGTTTAGTGTAAGAAGAGAAAAACATTTTGACCTTTCTAGATCATGTTCAGGCCTGGCATGGCCGAGCGCGTTAAGGCGTGCACTCGTAATCCGAGGGTCGCGGGTTCGCGCCCTCGTCGCGCTAAACATGCTCGCCCTCCCAGCCGTGGGGGTGTATAATGTGACGGTCAATCCCACTATTCGTTGGTAAAAGAGTAGCCCAAGAGTTGGCGGTGGATGGTGATGACTAGCTGCCTTCCCTCTAGTCTTACACTGCTAAATTAGGGACGGCTAGCACAGATAGCCCTCGAGTAGCTTTGTGCGAATTCCCAAAACAGAAAAAAAAACAGATCATGTTCAGCACTTGGTCAGTCAATAAACCTCTTTAACTGGTACTTTAATTTTTCTTGTTTTTTTTTTATTGCTTTTTAACCAGTTCCACTAAAATCAAAAGGAAATGTGAGAATTGGAATCTTATTATGATTAAGACAGAATTTAAATACAATGGAGCTAAAACTTCTGTTGATTTGATTAACAGAAAAAACAATATAAGTGATAATACATGGTAAGACTGTTGTTTTGTTGCTTAAAAATAAGCATAGTTTCAATATATTGATAAGAATTTTGTTCTAACTGTTGAATAAAATGTCATGATTGAAGCTGTTGAATAATAATGATTAACCGTTGTTTACATTTAAAGGTGTATTTGTCTCTGACACAAACATTTTATTGAGCTGGTATAGTTTTCTTGAGTATGTCAACAACTGGCAGGTTAACCATTTTAATTCTTTTTCAGTATTCACTTAGTTCTTCACATGGATTACAGTGTAATTGTCTTTGGCCAGCTGAATACATTTGAATGGCACTAGTTTTACTTCTCTATTTTTGGGTGAAGGTCCAAACAACAAAGTAATACAAAAAATATATATATTACTTTCATAATATTTACTGACAATCATTTCCAGGATAATTATAGATTTTAGCATACAGGGTAAGCATTATTCAAATATTACTCTCCAAGAAGTATCATGCATCACATAAGCTTAATCATACACCTGTATATTTTTTCAGACTAAGCTTAGCTAAATGAGATGTGGTGGTGATGTATTTTGAATGTAAAATTTTAAAACTTGACTGGTCATAAAAAGGTAACAAAATGGGAATAATTGCAGGCACATTTGTAAATGAAAATCACAATTACTGAAAAACTGTATTTAACTTAAGCCTACTATAGCTAGTTTCAGATACACAGGTGTCGAATATAAGGTGGTTATAACAAACAACTTTCTTTGGCTTCCTCTAGTCCTGTTTGAATGCATGAAACCACTTTCTAGACAATTTCAGATTCGAAGGCTACAAATGTTCATCTCTCTTAGAACATCCAGATGTACAACAAGTTGTTTGAAGCAATTTTGAGCTATTATATTTATGAAATAAACAGAAAGCACAATAACATTGCAAGACACAGAACATGTAGGTATCTGATTGTACTGATGCCCTCTACTGGTATGTTTATTAAAGTCCCTCATCAGAGTTAATTTATTTTAATATCACAAAAACATTTTATTATATTCAGGCATTGTATAAAAATGATTAATTTATTTTATTTAGTTTAAAGTAAAATGGACATGAAAACTTTACTTGTAAAATTTATTATCAAAATTAAATATCCATTATTTAGAAGATGTGTGATTGAAATATATCTTTTACCATGTCAGTGGCTTAAAAAATATTTTCTCAGAAGTGATCGACATCATAGATTGTAGAATATGTCATTGTAATTAATAATAATCTTTAATATTGTAATTAACATTACGAGTGTTTAGGTAAAGCAGTTATTAATTATTCACTTTGTACTCACCATGTTTCTTTAAATCATTTGAATTTTGGTAATTTTTTTTACACCTTTCACTTTATATTGAATAGTGCTCAGCATGCTGAAGTGGATTAAAGTGTTTGATTTGCAATCCGAGAATCACAGGTTTAAATCCCCGTCACACCAAACATGCTCATCCTTTTAGTTGTGGGGGTATTATAAAGTGACGTTCAATCCCACAATTCATTAGTAAAAGAGTAGCTTAAGTGTTGGCAGTGGGTGGTGATGACTAGCTGCCTTCCCTCTAGTCTTACATTGCCAAATTAGGGATAGCTAGTGCAGATAACTCTCGTGTAGCTTTGCTCAAAATTCAAAAGCAAACAATTCTACTGAGTGTATTAGAACAGAGTAAAATGACATCTTTTCTATCTTTGAGTAATTTTTAATCTATTTTTTAAGCAAAACTAACATTGCAGTAAATGTAGTCAAATCTTTTATGATAATGTAGTGCTTTCTCTAGGTTGTCTTTGCCTGAAGAATGGAGAGGACTTCGAAATGAAGAGCTTACTGAGAAGAGTGGAATTCCAGACTGTGTTTTTGTTCATGCTAGTGGTTTTATTGGTGGAAATAAGACATACGAAGGTGTGCTTGAGATGGCTCAACGGGCACTGAAGGATCGTCGTATTGAGAATAATGATTAATCGGAAATTACAGTTTTCTTTGAAAGTTTCAATAAATATTTATTGAAAACATTTTAAGTACTTAAGTTTTTTATCTGTTACAATAACCCTCGTACAGAGTTTTCTTTTAGAGGAATATCACTTTATCATGAAAATTTTATTACAGAGAGAGAAGGTCGTTTCTCTAAAATCAAATACCATATTGCTCCTAATTATCACCTCTATTATTTTTATAAAGCCTACCATTTCTGACAGCAGTAATAATCCAACATATAAAAATAGTTTATATTACCAAGATATATACTTTGAGTTAAAAAAAACAGAAGAAAAGCAAAGACACATTTATTAGAACTGAAATCAACAAACCAGATGTGAAAATATAAACTGTAACTGCACAAATACTATAATTAGTACCCCCTACCCTTTGCTGTTTGCAGTGCCTGTGGAGGCATTAATTAGGGGCAATACAGCAATTAATTTTTACTACTTAAATATTGGACAAAATATTAATTGCACTATTTGTTGTCATTAAATTTAATTAAATATATTATTCCTTTTTTTGTTTAATCACAAATTGGTGTCCCCTGGTAGCACAGTGGTATGTCTTTGGTCTTGCAATGCCAGAAACTGTGTGTTATGTATCCATGGGCAGAGCACAGATAGCCCATTTATCGCTTTGTATTTAACTTCAAACAGAAAAAATCAGTTTTCCTGCAGAATTTGAAATTACCTTTACTGTGGATTTAAGTAACACTCATTGTGATACACCAAGCAGATAATGCATAAATTATGGTAATGACATTATATATTTCAAGTTTTTTAAAGAAATTGAAGAGCAAGTATGTAAAGATTAATCAGAAGAGTCTTATAATTGTCTTACATTATTATTATACAGTGGTTGATTATTTGAAACAAGGAATGTTCATTCTAGCACAATAAATTTGTATAGTGAATCTCTTGGAAAGAAAACATTGTGATATTGAATTTAGAAATCATTTGAAACAGTTAAATGGGTAATACAAAAATACAAGGTGTGGAAAACAAATTTCAAGAGACCGTAATTACTAGGACAGCCATTAACAAAATATGTGAAGCAGCGGGGAACATTATACAAGTAATTCGCAAGATATACGTGGACCTTCCTCAAAATCAGTATATCAAGATTAATTAGGTCAATGAGAGGATCACAAAAGTTTTCAATTTTCTGGTTTTATGAACATTTTTTCGTTACAAAGAAGCAGATTTTATGTCCTAAGATTATGTTTCATTTATCACAAATTGTTTACAGGTTCTGTCCACGGTACGGTTACTTCGGGTACTATATAACATATCATGAGATGTATCCTATCTAGCCAGGCCACGTAATTTAGCGATCAATTTCTTGCTCAATGATTTGTCTAGTTGATGTGGTTTTTTCTTACATACAGTAAATGGTGTTATCCCGACTCCATCTGTAATTAACACAAAACCAATCATTATTTTTAATTGATGATTAATGATTCTTTTCAACAGTCTGATTAATCTACCATGCTGTATCGCTTATATCCTCTATGTAAACTTTTATTTAGCACGCATAATAATAATATACTAACTACATTACATTGAACACTCTATTTAATATAATTTCGTCATCAAAATAAAACCAGAAAGTAGCGTTTATAGGTGTCTTTAATTCGACAAGAACCATTGGACAAAATCCCAAGAAGTCAATGCTTAAGAAATGAAATGAGTAACTGTTGTTGGTTGATGAAATTTGCGCAAAATTCCACAGCTGTCTACACTAAACGTCCGTACTTTTGAAGTGAATGATGAGACGGAAGGAAATTATACAATATCATCCACTGCCAACTCATTGGTTATTCTTATCAAATACTTGGATTTAGCTGTCTATCTTATAGCACATCCACTGCACTAAAGTGCAGAACACCTTTTTTCTCACTATGGTAAGGAGGTGCGAATCGCTGATCTTTGAAAACATGGTCCAGATCAAAAACCACTGGACCCGAACAAAAGTGAAGTTTTTAATAGGAAAATAAGCTAAATGTTAATTACTTTGCAAACACTTCCTGAAACCTGTAGAACAATTAAACACTGAGACTTGTGTGCTCATAAATCAAATATTTGGATGGATAATATTCTGCAAAAATTCATGATGGTGAAACACGTAGGTTAAAGAAATCTTCATCGAAATGAAATAGAAATCGTATAACCCAAGCGCTTTGTTTGGTTGTTATATATGTAAAAATGCAAAACTATACGAATGCTATCTGCGCTTGCGTATCGAACTTACGAACCTCAGAGAGTCGAGAGAGCTTTGGAAAGGTGAACTTTTCTTCAGGGGCAAATTATGTAAATGATAATCAAATGTTTCATTTCGTATACGGAAAACATTGTGGGTTTTAATTTTACAAAGAATAATTCACATAAAAAAATACCATTATAACAATAATAATTGGGTTCCGATGCCCGCGGTGAGCACAGAAAAGGTAACGCATTGCGTAGTGTAGTGCTCAAAATACAGTTTTCACGACTTCAAATAGAGCTTTGTTTCTTGTGCATTCTCGAAATATTTTCTCTAAAAATGTCCCAGTCTGTTGAGGTATAAGATAACGTCATGTAACATAAATTTTGTTCCTGGATAGTATATGTTATTTCTTAATTGCTTGTGTTGCAAAAGTACAAAAAATGGCCATTATTCCCTTCAAACTTTGCTTTTGTAACCTGGATAATGAAATTTAGAAACTAACCTACTTTCTCTGGGCAAATTTGCACATTTTTATTTACATAACGTATAATAAACCAACATACGAATCTAGATTTACATGTATTTATACTAAGGTTATACAAAAATGAACAACAATTTTAGAAATGACTAGTAGGCCTAGCATGGCCGATCGCGTTAAGGCATGCGCTCGTAATTCGAGGGTCGCGGGTTCGCGCCCGCGTCGCGCTAAACATGCTCGCCCTCCCAGCCGTGGGGGGTGTATAATGTGACTGTCAATCCCACTATTCGTTGGTAAAAGAGTAGCTCAAGAGTTGGCAGTGGGTGGTGATGACTAGCTGCCTTCCCTCTAGTCTTACACCGCTAAATTAGGGACGGCTAGCACAGATAGGCCTCGTGTAGCTTTGTGTGAAATTCCAAAACAAACAAACAGAAATTCCTAGTTTTTCGAAATATGCGACTGCAATGTAAATCACTATCACGTATTAGTCCTAAAATATAGTCTCCCACCATGTTTCCGTTATACGCTCTCAGTTCGAAAAAAGGAAAGTTTGAAGATAAAAATTGGTCTTTTCCATTTACTTTACGCATAAGAAATTGGAAAATTACACTTTCTTCCCAGGACTGTTGTTGTTTTGAATTAAGCAGAAAGCCACACAATGAGCTATCTGTGCTACGCCCACCACGGGTATGAAAACCCCGTTTCTAGTGTTGTATATGTTTGTTTTGGAATTTCGCACAAAGCTACTCGAGGACTATCTGTGCTAGCCGTCCCTAATTTAGCAGTGTGAGACTAGAGGGAAGGCAGCTAGTCATCACCACCCACCGCCAACTCTTGGGCTACTCTTTTACCAACATGACTGTATCTGTATAATCATTATGTCTGAACTAACATACCTTACACCACTATTAACAGTACACACTCATACGATCGTAAAGAAACTAAGAAACTTAAACCAAAAAATTGTCAACAGAGACGTGATATCTATTTAACTCAGCAATATAGAAAGGAACAACTAACCCTTAATTTTGTAAAGGTAAAACTATCTAAAAAATTTAATCAATGGACAAACATTATCCAAAATTTACAGAAAAAAATACTTAAAGCCATGTTGAACACGAATTACAAAGAACTACATGACTTACACTAAAAGTGAACCAAGACCATCAACTGGCATGCTGCATTAAACCAGAAATTTACGGACTTGTACAACAAAACATCAACCAAATTAACACTAGGAATGACAGAGACAAAAAGATCTGCCACAACAAAAAACTAAGTTGCAAACAAGAAAAGACACCAACACAACAAACCGTTGACTTATCTCATAATTAACAGATCCGACCAACAATTAAACACAGGCGAGATACATCTACTTAACGAAGGACTCAACTTTGCAATAGCATCTAGGTATATTCCAACCTTAGAAATTAAAACATGTTTAAAAGACCTAACCAGAAGAGTTATGATACTTTCCACAGAAAACAACCAACAGAAAGAAAACAACTTCAACAATTTTATTGACATCTAACAGCCAAACTTCTCAGAAAAAAATTGTTGTTGTTGTTGTTTTGAATTAAGCACAAAGCTGCACAATGGGCTATCTGTGCTCTGCCCACCACTGGTATCGAAACCCGTATTTTAGCGTGTAAGTCCGCAGACATACCGCTGAGCCACTAGGGGGCAAAATTATGAGTCCCGTGCTGGGCAGGGAGCCCAGGTTTCCTGGGTTTGTGCCCGGTTATGGCTGTCTACTAGCCAACTAGACTACACGGGACGGAAAAAATTAAAAATATATATTTTCCAGAAATACCTAAAACAACATCTTAAACGATTCTTTCAAATAATTTTCTCACAAAACCACCAACATAATTTCACAAAACAGAAAGCTAAAAAACAGTCTTACAAAAAGAAACATTAATTCTATTAAAAACCTAAAACAAGATAAAAACAAAAATTCTATAAGCAGATGAAGGAAACGCTTCTGTCATAAGAGACACGAATGAAAACATCCAAAAAATAAAGAACATCCTTTCAGACACAAACAAATTTAAGCCAATACACAGAAATCCAACAAAGAAACACACAATCCAACAAAAGAAAATACTATTAAAATGAAAAAAGCTAACACAAGCCCCCCAGTGGCTCAGCGGTATGTCTTCAGACTTACACGCTAAAATTCGGGTTTCGATACCCGTGGTGGGCAGAGCACAGATAGCCCATTGTGTAGCTTTGTGCATAATTCAAAACAACAACAACAACAACAAGTTAACACAATTTCAAAAACACATAACCGACTCACGCACACCATAAATATACGACATCCCGAAACCTCATAAATCACATTGTCCACAACGACCAATAATGTCCACATATGAAACGTTTAATTACAATCTTGGTAAATACATAACATGGGCATTTTTCAAATATATAACATCAGCCAGCTCATTCATCAAAGACTCTTTTAATATCAAGTCATCTTAATCAGCTTAATCATAAAGCCTTAATGGTCAGTTTTGATGTTATATCCTTCGTTACAGAGGTCGCTCCCCGCTAGTACAGCGCTATGTCTCCGGATTGACAACGCTAAAATGAAGTGTTCGAATCTCCTCGGTGGGCTGAGCAGATAGCCCTTTGTGGCTTTGCTGAAGCCTGCAAAATAAACTTGAAACTCTTCGAGACCCTAACCCATCAATAGACATTCCCAGTTACTAAATAGTAACCCTCATAGAATTCACCACGATGAAGACAAACTTCAAGTTCAACAACCACAACTGTATACAAACAAATGGCTAAGCATGGGCAACACAGTATCACCAGTTCTAGCCAATATTTTTGTGACACAAGTTAAAACCCAAGCAATTAACACAGCATTACATCCACCACTATACTGATACAGATATACAGACGACACGATCGCAGGATTCACATCTACAGACCATACACTTAAATTATTCAATAACATTAACTCTATACATCCCAACATTAATTTCACATGTGAACATAAAGAAAGAAATCAAATATTATTTCTTACCCTCAAAGTTACAAGAACCGATACACAATTTAAAATAGAAATCCACCGAAAATCACCCTACTAGACTATACATTTCTTGAGACTCAGCACTTGAAACAAAACAAAAACTCGACACACTAAGAAACCAAATAAACACAGCCATAAAACTATGCTCAACAGATAAAACTAACGACGAATTAGACAAAATAAAACAATACCTTATCAACATCATTAAGTTTCCTCCATAAACCGTAGAAAACATTATACGCACACACCTAGACGAAAAGCAAAATCAATAAACAAAAGTGAATATATCCCACGAATTAAACAATCACGAAACTATATACTGCTGTATACCATATATTCCCGACATCAACAGAAAAATAACCAGCATTTGGCAAAAACTAATAACTAAATATGACATTCCACTTAATACTAAATTTATTCAAAAACCAGGCACAATACTAAGGTCTATACTATGTAGAAACTACTCTAACAAACACCATACTAACATTATTTATAAAATACAATATGATAACAGCCACGACTTCTATATTGAAGAAACAAGTAGGAAAATGGAAACCAGATTCAAAGAACACAAAAAGTCACCTTCACACGTTTTCAAACACTGCAAATCAAATAAATACACCATAACCATAGAAACACCTAAATACTAAATAAACAACCATAAACAAACGCAAAATTAAAGAAGCCTTACTTATACAATAACTGAAACCCAAAATAAACCAATATAAAGGAACGCTTTTGTACCTATATTAAATATAATAAAATAAATGAATAATATAAAATTATATATTCAAACATCTAACACCGCCCCCATATTGCGACACTCAGTTACGCAACCCCTTCAAAACATGTGGTCAGCTTCCGGTCAGTTACCTCTTTCTTTCTTTGTGAACCTGTCGATGACCGAAGAAGGCCGAAATGTTGTTCGCTCTTCTACGTAAAATATATTCTCAACTCAAACGAGCCGTTTTTGCATGTATATTTCCCTTCAAACTTTGCTTTTATAACCTAGATAATGAAATTTAGAAATTAACCTATTTTTTATGTAAAAACGGGCAAATTTGCATAAGGTCTGAATAAAACAACATAGGAATCAAGATTTATATGTATTGAAACTAAAGTTATACAAAAATGAGCAAAAATGTTTAGAAGTGAGCAGTTTCCGAAATTTTCAACTACAATGTAAATCACTTTCACCTATCAGACCCCAAATATAGTCTCCCATCATGTTTTCATTATACGTTCCCAGGTCACAGAAGCAAAGGTTTTCTATTTGCTTCACGCATAAGCGATTGGAAAATAACATTTTCTGCCAAGGAACAAGAAAAAGTAAAAATGTTGTTACATTATGTGATTAGTTGAAGGGGAATGTATACAGATACATAAGAAATGACTCCTTCAAGAATTGATCCAAAACAACGAATCTTTATATAATATTGGGTTGAGGAATAATTCGTGAGCGTTTTTTCAAGTTAAAAAAATATATTCATAAATGAAACGCTTTCGCAAAATATTTCATGTCATTTAATAGATAATTTTTTGCTCTAATAGATGGTGTGTTTGATTTTCATATTTCTTTAATTTTTGCTTTCATTTTCAGCTCATTAAATGGAATGTCAAGTGGACAAAATCGAGCATTTTCGACACCATCTGCTTTTCGCATTTAATCGAGGTGTTAACGCCGCCGAAGCTGCTCGTGAGATCTGTTCTGTGTATGGCAAAGGAGCAATGCCTGAAAGTAGCGCCCGCCGTTGGTTTTCGCGCTTTAAAAATTGGAATTTTGATCTGAAGGACGGGTCACACACTGGTCGACCAACTGTGTTCGATGAAAAGCGATTGAACCAGCTTCTTCACGAAAATCCACGTCAAACGACTATAGAATTAGCGGAGCAGATGGATTGTGATAAAAAAAAACTGGTGAACCACCTTTATTTAATGGGCAAGGCTCAGAAACTCGGCGCTTGGGTGCCACACTGTTTGAGCGAAAAGAATAGAAATCAGCGCATCACAATTGCCGCCAGTTTGCTTGCTCGACATCGCTCAAAACATCGTCACAATAAAGTATCATAATAAATTGTGTTCTATTCTTTTATACTGTATTCATGTACAATGTTTTGGGTGTAATATGTTCATGCATTGAAGTATTGTATAGTCTTGCAAGTAATGCTTGAATGAAATTATTTAAAAACGTTCACGCATTATTCCTCAACCTAATATAATAATTTCTCACACTATGTTCTTACTAGCATATTTTTAAAACATTTTCCCCTGAAATAGTTTGACTTATATAAGTACTTGAAGACCGATTAAATTATATCGGATTGCTTATTTTGAAGAAACATTCGACAGTCCGTGGAAAGAGATAACACTACTCTTGCATAAGCATACCAAAATCTACTTATTGAGTGAGTAGCTTTATCAGAAGTTTAACATGTAATTGCATGTTATACTAAGACAATGATAGTCACATAAAGGAAAACTGTACAACTCTAAAGCAGCCACTAAGAGTTGTTTCAATCAATTCCACCATTATCTTTATGGACAAACATTTATACTACAGACCGATCATGCAGCACAGAAGTGACTGATCAACTTTCGTAATTTAGAAAGCCATATGGAAAGATGGCTCTAAAAACGTAAGGAATACAATTTTAGCATTACTCATCACCTTCAAAGGAACCATGGAATTTGATACATTAAAAGAGAATAGCAGAAGATTGTGAAAACTAGCAATCTAAGGTACAACAGAGTATAAGTGATCATGGAGAACAGATGTGGATAAGCTTCCAAATGAAAACTGCTAGGGTAAATATATAAGTTTAAAGCCAATTATTCAGTGGCTTAATAATAGTACAAAAAGATCCATATCGTAAGGAATTGCCCCATATAATTCCAAAATAAAAATGTATTGGGCAGAGTGTAATTCCTTTTGTTTATGTTTGAAGTTGAAAGATGTCAAGAGACAGAAACAAGAACTACAATTTCTACATTCTGAAGCATTTTTTCCTCCCCAGAAACTTCCAATGGCTGAATACTTGAGTGTTAAGAAAACATTGGTAAGAGTAACAGAATGCTTTTACTAAGTTGAGTGCCGGGGTGTCGTGGGAAATTGATGTAGAACACGTGAAATGTGTTGTGAGTAGAGAAGTCCAAGAAAAAATGAATGGGAAAATACAGCAGTATTTTGTTGGAGCATCACTAGAGATAATTGTTGTTGGTGTTCTTAGTCCTTCTTCACAGAATAACAGTGGATATAAAAACATTATTTTTGCAGTGAATTATTTCATCAAATTGGCAGAAACATATGCTGTTATTTACTGGGAAAAGAAAGTATTCTAAGTATTGTTATTAAACAACCCGCTTCAGGATTTAATGTGCCCATAGAACTTTGCTCATATTAGGGGTCGAACTTTGAATCACGCTTATTTACAGAAGAACCCTTCATCCAGTTTCTGAATGTATGGTGTAAAGATGTAACTACACACTGTTAAATTCAATAATCATATATAGGGATGAGTATCAGATAACATAAAATCAAGATCTTACAGTGTTGCTATTCAATTACACTGGTTTACAAAGAAATTAAGGCAAGCACAAAAATAGCTGTTTTAACCTAATTTGGGGGTGCTGAATTCAGATTTGAAATCCGTTTTTACTCATCACCTCTAGTTTTTTAGATATACATACTGTACCTTTTGTACACATTCTGTACATAAAGACGAAAATGCACTCAGTAAATTTCTAATATTGTGTGACTTATGTCTTCTTTTTTAGTTATTATGCAATAAATATGTGATAGCATTACATTATATATATATATAGCTGTGTATCAAGATGGATCACCAGTTTCAGGAATCACAACAAAGACCTTGCTTCTTTTTTCGACATGGAAAACAAGTTGTGCTACTTCACAAATGTACCTGGCTTGTTCACTTTCCTTGGTTTGCCACATAATCTTTCAGACTGGCGTCTTTTCATAGACTCTTCCAAGCGAAGTCTCAAGGCTGTGCTTCTGCACAACGGGAATAAATATCCCAGCATTCCCACTGCACACTCTGTCCATCTAAAGGAGTCCTGTGACAATATGGAGCTTCTTTTAGAAGCTGTTAAGTACAACCAGTACCAGTGGAGTCTGTGTGGGGACCTCAAGGTCATTGGTCTTCTTATGGGTATGCAAGCGGGCTTCACAAAGTACTGTTGCTTTCTCTGTCTCTGAGATAGTCGAGCTGTATCCCAGCATTACAAGCAGAAAGACTGGGGGTCTAAAAGCACTTTTGTTCTTGGCGAACACTGGAGAATCCTCTGGTTGACATGAAGAAGGTGCTTCTTCCTCCTCTTCACATCAAGCTTGATTTGATGAAGAATTTCGTGAAGGCCATGGACAAATATGGTGCTGCCTTCCAACACTTGTCTACTGTGTTCCCAGGTCTCAGTGCTGCTAAGCTCAAAGAGGGCATCTTTGTCGGACCTCAAATCCGAGAAGTGCTGAAGGATACTAATTTTGAGGAGCTTCTTACCTTAAAGGAACTGAGAGCATGGGAAGCATTTAAGTCAATCTGTAGTGGCTACCTTGGTAACACACGCGTACCAAATTACCAAGCCTGTATTAAGAAGTTGCTAAAGACTTATGAGGATATGGGATACCGAATGTCGCTCAAAATTCATTTTCTCCATTTCCATCTCAACTTCTTCCCTCCAAACCTTGGAGCAGTGAGTGATGAGCACGGAGAAAGATTCCACCAAGACATTACGAAGATGGAGAGCAACTACCAAGGCATGTGGAACCCCAGCATGATGGGAAATTTCTGCTGGATGCTCTTGCGTGACATCCCGGAGGCAAAATACACCAGATCATCTAAGAAAACACAAATCTAACTGTCTGCAGTACTATGAATTGTGTACATTGTGTCATCCAAGTATATTTATTCCATCGATGTTCTTTATCTATCCTGTTTTATCTGTAATAAGCGGCTGCAACTGTTGAAATAAGCACGTATATACTCTGTATATACTAAAATGAGACTATTTAAAAGCCAGAAAACTAGAGGTGATAGAGCAAAACTGTTTATAAATTTGAATTCAGCACACCCAAATTAGTAAAAAACATCTATTCACATTCTTGCCTCAGACAAAAAATATTTTTTTGTAAACCAGTGTTATTGTTAAGCTGTACTTAAAGCTACCAGCAACACACCATCATCAATGATGCTTATGAGAGAAGTGAAATTGAGTTTGGACTTTTTGTACTTTCATCTGGAGAACAGTGATTTGGGAAAGTCTTGTACAGGATAAGTAAAGAGACAATGCAACATTATCGGTAAAATACACGAATTTACTATATAAAGTCTTAAATTTGTTAGCAATAAAATGAAAAGTCATTACAATTTTAAATGTTGGTACAACTGGGTTACATCATGGTGACATGGTATTATTATACATTGTACAATCTCTTCTGCAAGAAAGGATGAACTACAAAATTAAGTTAGTGCTGGATGGAACTATATGCTGTACTGGAAAGAATATTCATGTGGTTTACAGAACTTTAAATAATAGACGATTCGAGCCAGGAGTCATCTATTGTGGTAGTTTTCTCAAGTATGCCAACTAGGTAACTCCAGAGAGCTTGTCAGTAAAACTTCAATTTGAAGAGTAGCCTGGAGATGTTGATAAAATTACTTTTAGAAGATCATTAAGGCCGAAACTACAAGTTAATTCCTTTGATATATTCTATCCAAGGAGAGCCCTTTTACAACTGTGTGGCTGGTGATAACAAGTGACAACATGTTATTCTATCTGTATATCACAAGCCTCAGAAAAGGAAATAAACAAAGATGTTTGGTGAATGAGGAGCTCAGGATAGAGTCTTATTTTGTGTATTAGAATATTTCAAGAAAGTTTGTAATGCAGTAAGACTGTAGTGTTGTAAGTCATATTTTCATGTTGTAGTTTGCATATTAGCTATAGGGTATAAAATGCTTGAAAAGTTCTAAGAATGTGAGGTCAAGTTTTTGTCTAGATTATTCGAGTAAAACTTGACATCGTATCCTTAGATAATAAATATGAGGTAGTTTTGAAGTGTGTATAGTTTGTTATTATATTACAGTGAATTAGTTAGTTTAAATATCGCACTTACTTCATCCAAATAAGTTAACGTCACTTCTAACGTTGGTCTGTAACAATTTACGACAATATACAAGGAATCAAGTGTGTAGAAGGTTAAAGGATGGAAAGTAATGTGTCATCGTTACGTAAAATTGGCGTTGAATTATTCCTGCAAGATAATTTAAAGGATTGTTTGTTTGTTTTCTTTTTAACTTCGCGCAATAATACACGAGGGTTATCAACTCTAGCCATCCCTAATTTAGCAGTGAAAGACTAGAGGTAAGGCAGCTGGTCATCATCACCCACCGCCAACTCCTATACAACCCTTTTAGTAATTAATAGTGGGATTGACAGTTATATTATAATGCCCCACGGTTGAAATGGCGTTTTTAGTGTGACGGGACTTCGAACCCTCGACCATTAGATTACGAGTCGAGCGTCTTAACTATCTGGCTATGCCATCCCTAATTAAAAGGAAACTTTAGATTTTAGCTTTGCATATACTGATTTTTATGTAACTATGTAATTTCTCAAGGAAATAACGTGATCGTTTTTATAATATATATTATATACAATCTACAGGTGTCATAGTTTTTATCATATATTTTACATACGTTTTCTTCCTTGCCGCTAGGTCTTATAGACGAACAATAAAGGTACTGCGTTAAGATTAAGATGAGGGTTTAGGCGTATTTTTTATAACGTGAAAAGCTGTATTGTTACTCTTTTATTTCAGCTAAATTTGTAAGTATATAATATCATTTTTAAACAATTGAATTAGAATAATAGCTTTGAAAATACTTACAATAATTTATCAGATTTTAACATGTAATCCTGAGAGTGATCCAAGTGAAACTATTGCCTGTCCTAAAAATAAAATTTAATAAGTCTTGATCGTTTAACAGTTTAACTAGTACTAGTCGACATCTAAGTTTAAAGAATGAATTTTTATTTGTTATGTATTTTACATAGTTATCTTTATAAAACTCACATAGTTTGTGTTCAGAGGCTGAATGTTGATCTGTCGCTGCTTAGTATAATTATGTAATTTCTATCAGAAGAGCTGCTGAAATTCTATTGAAGTACAATAAAAATTGATAGTAATATGCGTGCTGTAGCCATAAGCAACAGGAAATCCACAAAAATATTTTATGATTATACTTAAGTATGTATGTAATTTTTATAATTTAGCCCTATACATTTCAAAGACATGTACTAATTTTTATTTTAAATTATTCATTTGGTTAGAATGTGGTAAGTTCTGGCAAGTGCTACTGAATTACATGAAATGTTCATATAACAGTAGCACAGGCTGTGTGATTTCTGACTAGTACTGATAACATATATGATTATAAATCAGTTTCATATGACAAATGCTTAGACTTGTGTTGGAGTATGTAAGGTTAGGATAAAGAAAGTCATTTATATCCTGCAATAACTTAATTTTGTAATCTATAAAGTTTATGACCACAGTACATTGTGAGAAACTATTGACTTAGAATAATTTTGTAGTTAAATGAAAAGATAAGTGTAAAAGGTTGAATAGTTATTCGTGTGTATGTACATCTGTGATAAAGAAAGTTTTATATTCTGTAATGAGTTTGTTAATTATGCAATTTATTTCCGAGTTAACAAACATACCATGGAGAACAACATACTCAGCATAACTGAAGAGTTGAACAAAATAACTTTTAAAGATGTGGAGCTTAGGTTTGAGTTATATGTTAGATTATATAAGGAAAGAAGAAGGTAAGTTATGCATAATCTATACTATTATGTTACTTTTTAAAATCAGTTTTTATAATATCCTTATTTGAAGTTGTATGAAAAGTGGAAAAACAGTTCAACTTTGTATATTTTAATTAAAAATAAATTGTATTCACCATATCTTTGAAAAGAAATGCCACATGGAATTTTTTTTTGTACTTGATCTTTGAGTAGGTATGCATAACTACACCAGATAAATTTAATAGATTTAGTACTTCTTTACATCAGTATATCTGCATGTTCTCTTAAGTTGTAAAATTGTTCAGTATTTGTTGAGAAGATTGATGTTTCAATATTTAAATTAAAAAAGGTACCTGTAATTAAGGTAGATTGCTTGTTTTTGAATTTTGCACAAAGCTGCACAAGGGCTATCTGCACTAGCTGTTCTGCCTAATTTTGCAGTGTAAAACTAGAGGGAAGACATCGAATCATCACCACCCACTGCCAACTTTTGTGGTACTCTTTTACCAATAAATAGTGATATTGACTGTCACGCTGTATAGCCCTCATGGTTGAAAGGGCGAGCATGTTTGGTGTAACGGGGATTCAAACCTGCGACCCTCAGATATGAGTCGAATGCTTTAACCCATCTGGCCATGCCAGGCCTTAATTAAGGTAGAAACAGTACATTAAATTTTTCATTTAAATTTATTATCAAATCCTCAGATGCAAGAGCTTTTTTTTTGTTGAAAACGACAGTACAGTCTCAGAATTTTATCATTTTTTTATTTTTATTAAAACTCACAATGTTGTGTGTTCCACAGTTGCTTGTCAATTTACAGTTGCACCACATAAAGTATATTGCAGTTAAACCTTAATGCAAGCATCGTATAAAGAAGTAATGTTCAAACAGTAGATATAATTATGAGCAAAGTTTGAGGAGCCATCAGTGATTTAACTATTTGAACAGCTAAGTCTTCTCCATCCACCAGTATCAAACAAAGTATTAAAGCAACAATAAATGTAATATCTATAAAGAAAAATACAGTGATTATAACTTGTTGTTTGTAAGAATAAGTAGCCAAAGCATCAAATCCATGTTATATGTAAGAAAGTCGAAACGTTGTTCTCTGCTTTATTAGTAAAAGTACAGGGTGTTTGGAAAGTCACTGTGCACTTGTATATTTATTAGCAGACAAAACTGCACAGTGCCTTTCTGAACACCCTGTATTAATACCTATACCAGCCATCCTGAGATTACCCATAAGCATTAATTACATTAATATTTCCATTAGTAATTAATTAAACAAAATTATGATAATATATAATTGGATTTTGATTATTACTGTTTTCAATCATTCCACTTATCAAAATATTACCATTACGTTAGTAGATTGTTAAGCATAAAGCTGCACAATAGGAATCCCTGCTTGCTGCACATATCAAAACTCAATTTTTAGCACTATATTCTCCACGTCTTGGCCTGGTTCCATTGGTCGTGTGACCTTTTAAAATGTTACATTCAGATTATAAACAACTTCATTATCAATGTATACTGATATATTTGGCATGAAAACATAGTTTATAATTTACATTTGTATATTGTATACATTTTAACTTCTTAATCTAAAAAGAAATATTTCAAATTTAATCTTCATTTTTCTGTGCCATGTAATATGTTTGGGTTATAATTTCTTTCATAACTTCAGAAATAGGCTGCTGCAAAAACACAAACTACTATGAAGTTTCTTTAATTTGAACACACTCATAATGAAGCATTTCTTCCAGATTATCAAGACATCTGGATAGTTAAATTTGTTAAATCTGTAGCTTTTGATATAGTGAACTGTTAATTAACAGCATGTGTTATCAGTGTACAATTCAACAGGGGCAAATTAGTAGTGGTATGCATGCATTTGATAAACAAAAAGTAACTATGCACAATAAGCTTAGCAGGTTACAGCTATATGTGTCATCAGTAATTATTCAAACATTTGTCATGAGGTGTTTATCATTAGGTAATTACATTTTTTAAACACTGCCTTCTTAATCTAGTATTTTAAGTTTAAGTGGCTGAAGTTAAAATATTTTTTATTTTCTGGAGATTAAAGGCTTATTTTGTTTTTCTATCTTTATTCTCAAGGTAGCAATACATTTGTCATACCCACAAGAGAAACATTAACAAAAAATATTAACTTCATTCATGATGTATGTTTTAAAGAAATCCTTAACTTTTTCAGTAACCAGTTTATAAATTATTAGTTTTTTATGTTTTGGAATTGCTAAGTTTTCCTGAAGTTTTGTCATTTCAAAACTGAAAGTATTGCACATTAAAGAAAGTTTACTGTATGTTTTAATATTTACCTGTGTTAATTTACAGTATATGAAAAGCAAAAAATAATAATTCAAAGCAGTCTTTTAAAACAGATAGTATCACTTTAAAGAATATGAAACTTGTTGGAATTATAACTAACTTCATTTTAGAGAAATTACAGCTAACTAAGTACATGTCATAGGCATTGTAACAACATGTCTTAGTCTGCTGAAATGTTTTCATGGTTCATGAAAATAAATAATTTATTACATTTTCAGGAGCATGTTTCCCAAGAATTATATACGAGCCATTCCATGTCCAATCATCCAGGGGGCTGTAGGTGACCCCCACAGAATGCCTTGAAAAAATTTGCATGTGCTCATCTACCCTTGTAATGAAAAATTACCAAAGATTAGATCAATATCTTTAATAGTTTCTGATTTACAGCCCTGTAAAATTTAGTTAATTTTTTTTTTGGCAAATTCATTTTTGGGCAACTTTGGCTGCTGTAAGCTGCAAGAGTAATGGTAGTAGAAAGCTAAAATTTGCTACACACTGACTGAATTAATCTTTTAGATTTTAAAAATGGTCTCAAACCAAGTTTATCTCTCTTAGGATTTGCATAGCAAGGCAGTAAAATCATCTGAAAACCCAAAATCGTAAAAACAACATTAGTTTATGTAATAAGTCACAGCTCCAAGACTTAATATGATACAAAGCTGAATTTTGTTTCCAAATTTCCTACAACATATCAGTTCATAAATCAGCAATTGTTGTAATTAAAAGCATCCCACCTGGGAATGTGTTTTCCTTCCTCGGTGGGCAGTACTTTTTCAGAACAGACGATCTGTCATTGCTTCGTTTGGCCTTCGCATCCGGTCGCAATTGGATGAATTGGGTCTGTCCTTGGATAACATTGCAGATTCCACAGGTCGACGCATCCCACCATGGCTTATTACAGCCCCCAAGTGTGACCTTTCTTTCAATAACTTAAAAAAGGCAGATACTCCAGACTGGAAGTACCGTCTTTTATTTAATGAATATCTTTCAAACAATCATTCAGTTCCCATTTATACAGATGGTTCCAAATCAGGTAATTCAGTGGGCTCTGCTATGGTTTGCTATGGGTCAGTAGTTGTGTGCAGAATCCCCTCTACAGCTTCTGTGTTCACTGCTGAACTGTATGCCATATCTCTTGCCCTTGATCATATTGCAGCTGAGCAGTACTCCAACTGCACTATTTATACTAACTCGCTTAGTTCTATACTTGCCTTGGAATCGCTTCACATTAGTTCACATCCTATTCTTGCAGATATTCGAAACCGACTGGCCCATTTCTCATTAGCAGCTACTTCAATCCAGTTATTCTGGATACCAGGTCATGTTGGTATTCATGGGAACGAGCTTGCAGACATGGCAGCTAAATATGTCTGCTTCAGCACCATCACCCCTATGCCTATTCTGTACATGAACTATGGTGTTGTCTTCAAGGCTTGGCTCCGTGCCAGTTGGCAGTCCACTTGGAGTGAACAACGCGACAATAAACTTTTTCAAATCAAACCCAAAATTGGAGTTTGGCCATCTAGCTTTCGTAAAGTTCAGAGGGAAGATGTTGTTTTCACTAGGCTACGCATTGGTCACAGTTTTTTAACTCATCATTTTCTTTTATCTGGAACTGATGCACCAAGTGTTGTTTGTGCAACACTCAAATCACTATCAGCCACGTTTTACTTTCTTGCCATCATTACAATTCTCAACGACGGCAATACTTTAAACAGATTTTTTCCCAGGGTCAGTCTGTAACATTGGACAGAGTTATTGGTGATGGTGACTCTGTCCACCTTAATAACGTTTTTAATTTTTTAATGGCCATTAATCTTTTTAATCTCATTTAAGTGTAGTATATTTATTCATTACACCTTTTTAATTGTGGCTCCTTTTTTACAGTTTTATTCTCTCTCATTCAATGTGACATTAAACAATGGCCAGAACATTAAATAACTTGACACCAGGACCGGAAAGGCCAACTTCAGGTGACTAACGCTTCTGTTTGAATTGTCTGTTTGAACTACTCATTAGTCTTCCTGGCTAGTTACTATTATAATTTCCCTGCATATCGTATCACACAATTTTACAACCTTTTTATACTGGCCATATTTACTCATAACCGGGAACCAGGATGAAAAGACCAACTTCAGGTGGCTGACGGTGGTTTATGTACTACCTGTTAGTCTTCCTGGCAGGTTATGATCATTCCCATTATGCTACAGGTTGTCCTTTAAAACTTTGTTGACTGGATGTCGACATTGGTTTTTGTACCATTTTCTGTTTTAATTGCCATTTTGCTTTTATCTTCAATTACCTTTACACATTTTACTCCATTTACTTGACTTTTATCTTTTTACTGGACATTTGGCTACTCTTTATTATGATTTTGCTGAGTGTCTTTTAAAACTTTTATTCCATTACATTTTGATAATAGCTACTATGACACATAACCCAGAACCAGGACTGGAAAGGCCAACTTCAGGTGACTGATGGTGGTTCTTGAACTTACTCGTTAGTCTTCCTGGAGGGTTATGATCATTATTATTATGCTAGAATAAATAGTTTATAAATTTGAAGACTGAATGTCACCATTGGTTTTTACACCATTTTCTGTTTTAATTGCTGTTTTGTTATTACCTTCATTTACTTTTACAAATTTTACTCCATTTACGTGACTTTTCTCTTTTTACTGAACATTTGGCTACTCATTGTTGCGATTTTGCTGTGTGTCTTTTTATACTTCTATTATTTTACATTTTGATACTGGTTACTATGACACATAACCCAGAACCAGGACTGGAAAGACCAACTTCAGGTGACTGACGGTGGGTCTTGAACCTGCCTGTTAGTCTTCCTGGCGGGTTATGATTATACCTTTTTGCTAGAGTGTATACCTTACAACTTTTTACACTCTGCCTTCTATCTTAACCTTGTCGACTAGGTGTCAACATTGGTTTTATACTTTTTTCTTTTACCTTCATTTCCATTTATGTCTTTTACTACATTTTTACCGGTTGTTTGGCGCAGATAGCCTCGTAGCTTTGTGCCATAAAACACTAAATCAATCAATCAATCAATCAATCATTGTAGTTAATATTTTGTCACTCAGTATTTTGAAAATCTTAGTACTCTATGTCCACACTCTTTCCTTTGTTTATGTAATGAACAAACTTTAAATAAGAAAATGTTTATTATTATTAAGGCAAAATGGTCCATATTGGCTTTCATTTCTATAAACATATTTCAGTAATCAGTTTACAAATCTTTTATCAGCTAGAATTCTTCCCACTATAGAACTAACACTAACTAGTTTATAATTTTCAGAGCAACTCTCACCCCCTTTTCAAAGATAGAACTAATGTAAACAATTCTACAGTTGTCAAGTGCCTGTTTACTCTGTTTACCTACCAAAAACCGAGAAAGATTAACGTGTATGTACGTATTTCCTGTATATAAATTATTTTATTAGTTCTTTTGTTGTATCAGATAAATAATCATACACCACTGTGAAGTTATTGCTACTGTTTATTGTTGACTTGAACATTCAGTTTTGCAATGAATATTGGTATGCCATTTTACTGTTGCTCATTGATTGGCTAGGTATTGAGATACCTTTATTGTTGTATATATTTTTGGCTGAGAGAAGTTTCCAAACATCATTTTTTTTTCTTTGGAATCATTAGAGCCGTTTATTGTAATAGGCTTTCTGATAAAGTAAAAAGAAAAAGTTTACTCTCCATTTATTGTCACTGAAAGGAATGGCACCATTTGTACTTTAAAGCATACTTGTGGAGACCAGCAAACATTTGTGGTCATTTACGATTTTTTACATGCAGGATTCTAAAGTAATGGAAAAGAAATTTAATTGCAGACACTGAAATCTCCAAGTCAACTTATCTTGAGCAACATTAGTCAAGTAATATATACTCAATAGAGATGAATTAACATTATAACTTGTATACATTTTTTTCTTCAGTTTAGTCAGGACTATACTTTGCTGTGCACAGTAATAAGTTTATATATCATTAGAACATTAGTCTCCAACCTAACATCAAAACTTTTTATAAACTTTAGGAAGTTTTAGTATGTTGGTATACAAAATATTTAATGTAGTATACTTACTTTCACTTTTTGTTTACATCCATTTAAATGAAGTGTGTACTATTGCGAGTTTAAATAGTAATGTACACTCACATTTTCAGGACAGACAAAAACTAAAGTTGTGTTATAATAAATCTGATTCTAAAGAATGTTCTGGTATCAGCTTGCTAAAATAGCTTGGTAAGGCTTTATATGTATACCTGAAAAATTATGCTGGATAAAAATTAGAGTATAGGGACACACTTAATTGTAATATAATTTATATCATTAGAAGTAATTTCTTTAAGTATCACAGTTTTTTTTTGTGCTTAACTACAAATAAAAAAGTAGATAAACAGTTGTCATCGAGGAAACATTTTGTAACAATAGTGGCAT
Source organism: Carcinoscorpius rotundicauda (assembly GCA_011833715.1). Taxonomy (NCBI): domain Eukaryota; kingdom Metazoa; phylum Arthropoda; class Merostomata; order Xiphosura; family Limulidae; genus Carcinoscorpius; species Carcinoscorpius rotundicauda. Next base: position 48,176,580 of record CM022399.1, on the reverse strand, counting down.
ATGTAGGTAGGGGTTAGAGGGTGCTCAGTTTTGGGACTCAGTGTCTTAACAGGGCCCATTGATAATTTTATTCTATGTGATATTACATGGGATGTAGGGCCTACAAAAATTATTAGCCCCTGAGTCCAAACAATCTTAAATCCACCACTGAATGATAGTGTTTTTAAAATAACCTTAGTGATTTAGACCAGTGTTACATTAGAGAAAGTATCTTTGGCATATATATGTGTTTACTAGAAAAAGAAGACATCATATGTCACTGTTTGTTTGTTCTTTTTTATCAGACACATTGAATGTTATGATTTTGACTTTAGTTAACCATGTAAGTGTATTTGAGAAAAGGTAGTATAAAAGTTTTGACTGGATTAAACATTTTATGGTAATTAATAAAATTCAGGTATTGTACTTTAGCAAGCATCTGTAACTTAATTCATTTCACCATTCTGCCATTTCAGAAACAACAGTTTACCAGATGTGTGAATACTTGTTATACAATACAACTGAGAGTAGTAGGAACTGAATTACAAAGTACAGGGGTTTATATCTGAATAAGTCTCAACTGTTATCAAGAGATGGAAAGAGCAAGCAAAGCCATTCGTAGGTAAAACAGAACAAATATGTCATTGTCAGTGATTTTAACTTTACAGTACTTAAATAATTAAAAAAATTGACATACTGCATTGTAATAGTTTAGTGGATGTTAGCAGTTACTCTGCATAAGTTTCATTTGATGGGAAAGATATCTACATTTTCTTTTAATGTTTAATTGTTATAGTTTTCAGTATTTTTAACACAATATTGTCAATACAGTAAATTTGAAAGAGACAAAAGCAAAGCTTCTAAATAGACATTTTATATTCAGTGTTTTTCTCTATAGAACTTGTGATGTTTTTAGAAGTTGAACTGTTACTTTATATAAAGCTTGATAATTACACCTCACTTTTTTCTCACACCATAGCAATTTTTGTTTTGAATTGTAGATGACTTTTAAGAAATTGATAATAAGTACATTTAATTTAGAGCATATAATTGATAATATAAATAGTGTCTCAGCTACTGCTATGCATGTTGGATTTCAGTCAGTCTTGTCAGCACTGGATGTGTTAGATATAGTGTGGTTGACATAGTAGTAAATGTTCTTATCTCTTTCCTTACAAGTTTACAAAATGATTAAATATATTATAAAGTATACATTAAGATTATATTCAGGTAATAAGGTTATATGGAGAGGGTTTTGACTTATTATCATTTAGTTAAAGTATTGCTAAATTTAGGAAACCAACAAAGTTTTGTGTTTTGTTTCTGCTAAAACCATTTTATGTTATATTTATATGTATATAATGCCAGTAAAACAAATTTTGAACATAATGTTGGATGTCTGTATTAACTCTTATCATAAGTAAATATAAATCGTATGTATAAGTTTAAGTCAATGTATATTGCATGATTACATCACCTAGTGGATCTGGCATGACCTGGTTGTTAGGTTACTTGACCCAACACCTAAAGGTCATTAATTCAGATCCTTGGCACTAAGCAAGATTACACCATGTGTTACTAAATAGGCCAGCCCCCTGGATGTTAACATTATTGGTGTACAAAAATGCTGGTTGATCCCAAACTAGTTTGGGTAGGGGGAGAGAAAAAAACCTCACTTAGTTAAACATTATAAAGCTGGAGTATTTCTTAATTCAGTTAGTCTGGGGACCAAAAGTAACATGAAGAAGGTTAACTTTATTGAATGATTATTGTAGGTTTTTCAATACTCTAACGAGAGAATGTGTTGAGAAGTTAATAGTATTTTTACTTTTTAAAAAAAAAAACCTTTATATATTTTTAAGTAATAGAATTTTTTAGATTTTTTTGTCTGTAAATGATTCTAAATATTTTTCAGAAGTGGTGTTCGGTTGAAGTCTTTAGGTGGTGGGCATTCAGAGCTTAATATGGTTATATCTGAAATGAAAGATGTACGACAAGCTGCCAAAGTCTTTATGACTGCTCAGAATTCTGGTGAGTTAAGTTCATGGAAGTGAGGTCTTGTAGAAATACTTCCAACATATATTTTCAAGTCAATATTAACTGAACAAAATAAATGACTGAAGATCACTTCGTTATTTTTTGAATATTTGAGATATGTAGAATGCTTTTTATTTTTGGCAAAATATAGGCTTTCATTTTAACTGAAGCTGTTTTGAGTGCTTTGCAGTTTTAAATCTACCAAAAAAAGCTGTGATTAGTACTAACTCCTACCAGATTTTTCACTTTTGTTTTTAATATTTTCTGTTTGTAATAAAATATGTTCATCTTTAGACAAGTAAAATAAACTTTGATAAAATATCAATAAACAACGTTAATATACACTTGTAACTTTTTTTTAGAAATTAGAACTCTTAGTATAAGTTAGTGATAACTGTTGGGATGAATAACTTTCATAAACTCTTACACAAAGATTGAATTATTCATCTGAGAACACTTATAACACAATATATTATTGTGTACAACTTGTTATGATTGTGTTTTGTACTAGTACTAGTTTTTTTTTTTTAATGTCAGAAAACCCTTTATGTTTCTGCCACTTGTGACAAATACTAACCAAATGCTTTTGTTTATAAAACACGCAACATTTTTCCTGGGAGGCTTAGTTCACTTTGAGTAATAGTTATTTTGTACTTTATTTCATTAGCTGCTCAGGACATGACATCATGGGCTGCTGGGAATGAAAACAGAGCTATTCAAGTAAGTTTAGTTAAATCTCTCGTGATGAGGTTGATCCAATTGACCAAACTTGTAACTATTTTGTACTCAAAGTTTTTATAACTTTCAATACAGTATGTGTATCTTCACAAAATTTTACAGTTTTAGTAAACATTACAAGTCTATTGTAAACAAAATATTAGATTTTTATTGAAGTATTTTTACAAAAGATTTGTCTGGGAATATATATACACCTTTGTGTAGTTTTTAAGAACTCCCAACTAAATTTTAGTCATTTTCACTAGGACTTGATTTATCTGTTGTTTTCTACACATCCATAAAAGTTTTGTCAATCTGATTAACCTCATAACCACCAAAGAAATTGAAAACTAAATAAATTTAAATTACCCTCTTTTTCTTTTTAGAATTACTTCAAATTGTAACATGAAACTACATTTGTTTACCCTAAATAGTTTTAAACTCATAAAATTATACATCTATTTATGCTTAAATTTTATTGTTTTGTTTTACCACTTGAACCACATCTAACTACTATTCATGCTATTATAAATCACTTATCGATTATACAGATCATTTTACTCTGAATCACAGTTTACAAGTGTACCCTGTGAAATTTTTTTTATAATATTATTATTTGTTTTACCTAATCTAACCTTAACTAATCTAAAAAGTTTCCTGTTTTTGTTGAATTTATTCCTGGCTTTCTAACTGTGCAATAAGAGCTGTTCCAAATCCATCTAAGTTAGTTGCTGAAAGTGAAATCCATAATTCCATTGACAGAAAGCAACATAATATCATAATATAACAAGTCATTTGATAGATAAAAAGCTTGTCTTTCAAATGGTTATAAATAATATAGTATTAAATGTCAGAAGAAATTATTGGGAATTTTTGAAATAGAGGGTGTGACAATTGTGCATGACAAGATGGATGGGCCTAACTTTATGTTTGATACTCATTAACCATATAAGATTGAAAGATATTATTGAAATATGTATTACTATTCACATTTCTATACTATATTTGTTGGTATACCACAAAAAGAACTAGTTTAATTAAATTTGAATGTAACTCACTAAAATTTGTAATATGTACAACAAAAGATATCCATATAGAGAGTTAAATACCAGTCAATTTATGGAATTTTCAAATTACTTCTTATTTTCAAATGTGAAATGGAACAAGAAACAATTTTAAGCAATAGTAAGTGTTATTAACTAAACTAATAATACATTTTTTTCTAGTACTAAACTGTTAATATTTTGTCAAACATTCTCCATCTAAATCCATTAATTCATTCCATTACATAATTATAAGACGTTATTTGCATTTTTTTGCGTGAATACTGTGCCCTTTGGTGTATTATTTGATGAAATAGAAAATTTATTGCTGTATTACCATTAGTGTAAAAAATAAAAGTATGGGTAATTTTCATTTATAGTCTACAGTAAAAAAAAAGGCCCAAGTAAATACTGTATTTCTTGATTTTTATGTACATTTTTATTGTTACAAAAGTAAATAAAATCTAAATTTTAGGTTAGACTAGGTAAAATATAGAAAATATAATAATAATAATCAAAAATTTTTCACAAGGGGTGCTTATGAGCAACTTGCATAATTCCCTGGGGTAGTAGGAGATACTCATTCTCCAAGTGATTTATAACTTGTGTGGTGGGTTTATTAGTTAAACATGATTCAAATGGCAACTAAACAACAAATTTTAATTATGAACACATATAAACTGTGATGACTTTAAAGTTTAGAATAAACAAAAGTAGTTTCATGTTATACTTTGAAGTCATTCTAGGAAAAAAAGGCAACTAATTTCTTTTTTTATGGAGTTAGGATAGAAAAATAGCAAATAAAATATAAAGTTTTACAGAAAAAGAATATCTTAAATTTATGTAGAAAGTTTTAGGGATTATCCAAATTTGACAATTTTCAGATAAAGAAAAGTATTTTTAATTTCAACATAAAAACCATTTTGCATCTGGAGCCCTCAATGTTTTGATTCCATATATTAACAGAGAAATTTTTAGTGAAATACTTTATTAAACAATTAAGATTTATTGTCTGCAACAGACTTAATGCTTATTGAAAGCTTGCATAATTTTGTGAAGATATACAAAACATATTAGAAGTTAATTTGGAAACTGTAAAGGTATGTGGTCATGGACTCAGATGATGTGACAGAGACTGTGGTGTGTTTATAAAAGTCACTTCGAAATGCTATTTATACTGCTGGGTTTGAATGTTACTGATATCATTATCAATACCTATTAAAAAACTTTATTTCAATCCTCAAATCCCATAAATAATAATGCAGGCAAACATATTTCATTTTGCATTTAGTGAAGAAATGCATTTTGTTTACTGTACAGTATTAAATATATGTAAAAAGGAGGGTGTTTTTTAAATACACTATTATAAATATAAACTGAAGTAAAAAATCTGTATTATAACACTAATCATTGTAACGTTTAGGACATAATGAGCCAACTAGCTGAGCTCAACACACTGTGGACAGATGTGCAGAAAGAGTTTGCAGGTTAGTTCAGAAGTCTTGTAAAAGTAGAGAAATATTATTTTATGCATTCATTTTATAATATCATTAAATATGTAGTATTTTTATGTAATTTTCTACAGTTTATTTCTGTAATTTAACTTTGAAAAGGAAACATCTTTTGTTTTTGATAATGTGAACATTTTGGTTTTTATTATGTCAAAGTACTAGTAGTTTTTATGAAACTGCATATAGTTATGTGAAGAATTTAATCATGTCATTTGTGTTGGAAATTTTGGAAGTGAAGATTTTCATAATATTGATTTAAATAAAACCTATGAGAATGAGAGATGTTTATATCAGTACCTTTTGACATGTATATATTAAAGCTAATATACCTATAGCTTTCATTGTAATATTATTTTAGAGCATCTGAAAAAGTTTAAGCACCAGTTTGAAATGATTTTAGAAGGAGAGAAACAAGTTGATCATGCACGCACCCACCTCGTAAGTTTGATTCATTTTAATATCTGTTAATGTCTGTGTCTTATCTTAACTCATTTCATAAAACTATCAACCATATTGCAATTTTAGTGCCTTACATTCAAAATTTTAGTAAACTACACTTTAATGTTATATCAATTAGTATATCATAAAATTTCAGCTTATAGAATTAAGAACTTAAAACTAAGTAAAATTGGGAAAAAAAAAGACAACCAGAATTTCTCCTCGTGTGACACAAATGACACATTTTTTTAGGTATCTTTCTGTTATCTATTTTATCCACCACACCCTCTAAAAAGTATGAAATTAAATTTGTTATTCACTATAAAATCATCATTGTTGAAACAAAACAGTTTTTGTAGTCTTTAATCTTGTTTGGTTACAGAGCTATCAAATAGAAAAGTCAGACCCTTCCTGCCTCACCCATCTTGTCTTATTCTTACTTTCAGAATTTGTTAATAATCCTCTTATGTTTATTTATTACCTGTAACCAATAGAAATCCAAGGTTTTTATCTGTAAAATGACATACCATATAGTGTTCTGAATAATTATCAGTTTCACTTGAAGTACAAGCTTTGTTCCCATGGGAAAGCTGGCAACTATATTTGGTGAATTTGGAATGGCTTCTTGTAATGCATAGTTGTAAAGCAAAAAAAAAAAAAAAAGAGAGTCAGGGGGAATTGTTTGCTTTTTGTGTATTATTAGTATGTGTTCTTTGGTACATTATTTAATTGAATGAAAATTGTTTAGTGCATTACTACCATTAGTATAAAAAAGTAAGGTTGTGTTAATGACAGCAATAATAAAGAAGATTGGGTAAGTACATTATTTCCTGTTTTCATGTTTATTCTTTATTACTATAAAAGTAACTAAAATGTAAAAATTGGGATTGTTTTAGGTTAGTTTGGAGTAGATTGGGTAAAATATGTAATCATTGTCTAATAAAAATTGTTCATGAGACATGCATGCGAGTAGCTTGTAGTAGCTTCTGTATAATGTATTTGATTGTGTAACGTTAGCTGCACATTTTCCAATTGGTTTGAATCATAATGGTGTAGACAATAGTTAAACACAGTTTAAAGGGCAATAAAATTTTTTTACAAATGTATGCTGCTTAAAACTAACTAGGATAAACAAATCTATTTTCATGTTACAATTTGATGTCATTTCAGAAAAAAGAAGGGTAATTTAGATTTGTTTTGGGTGGTTATGTGGTCAGTCAAATTAATTGATTCTGTACAGAAATGGGGTAGAGAAAATAACAACACAAGTTTGCTGAAAACAAATGTTTGAAATGCATTTAGAAGGTTTCGGGATGACACAATGGGAAATTTGAGATTTTTTAGGTGAAGAAAAGTATTTTTAATATTAATATGAAAATTACTTTGCAAGTGGATATTCAAACCAATACTCAATTTATTCATGAACAGATCTTTATTTTAGTTCATTGGAAATACTTCACTAAAAAACTTACTGTTAACTGAAAGACTCAAATTTGGGAAGATATACATACTGTAGTAAAAGTTTAGAAGTGTTAAATCTATAAAGACTAAGGAAGTATGAAGTGATCACATGGTTGGTCAAATTGACTGAGACCATGTTGAATGAGTTAAAGTAGAAGTAAAATACTTGAGTTTTAGGAAATTATATTTGATATTTAATTCAGAACTTTCTAAGAATTATATTTTGAAATATAATGTCTTTATACATGATCAAAGTTCAAACATGGAAACAAACCAAATAACTCTAGATTGCAGGCTTAAATGTTCAAAAGAAAAATGAATTTTCAATAAAAGTTGTGTTGGAAAGACAAAACTTCAGTATTGCTGGGCATTTCAGGTGATGAGATGAATTTCTGATTTTAATTCTTATATTTTAATAGTGAACTGTGTAGAGCTAATTATCTCGAATAAAGCACAGTATTATCGTTGTCCATTTGGATTACATTATTCATGTTGGAAAAGCATTAAATTTGAAAATATCTCGAATATCTGTTCACATTAATTGTCAACTCTAAGATGTGTGTGTTTAGATAAGGTCATTAGTGAAGATCTTTGAAAAATATAATTCTGAGTTTTTTAATTAGTTTTGTGGAATAATTATTTTTTATAAAACTTGAAATAATTGTTAATTTTATTGCAAATTAGGTTTGTTGCACATGATATCAGTTTGCATTTATTAATATACAATCATATGAAAAAGTTAGGACACCCTATGATAGCTTGGGTATTTGTGTAACATTTTTGGATGTATAGATATTTAATCTCAATTTCAATAATACTGAGAGATTATAGGGATATAACTAACCAATCAAAACTGAAGAAAAGACTAAGATTTTCTGTAAATGTAATTATACAAAAATGTATATTCTTAGGAAAAAGTTTGGACATCCTACTCCCTAATAGCTAGTGTTACCTCCTTTGGCTGAAATAACTGCAGTGAGATGCTTCTTGCAGCCATCTACCAGTTTCTGACATTGGTCTGAAGAAAATTTGCCCCACTCAATTCAGAATTCTTCCAGCTATGAGATGTTTGAGGGGTTTCTTGCATGTACAAACTGTTTCAAGTCACCCCACAGCATCTCAATGGAATTAAGATCTGGGCTTTGACTCAGCCATTTCAGGACTCTCCATTTCTTAGTTTTCAGCCAGTCCTTAGTGGATTTACTGGTATGTTTTGGGTCATTGTTGGGTTACAAGGTCCAGTTCTGCCTCAGCTTTAATTTTTGTACAGATGGTCTCACATGATTCTCAAGCACCCTCTGATACACAGAAGAATTCATGGTGGATTCTATGATTGTGAGCTGTCCAGGTCCTGCTGCAGCATAGCAGCCCCAAACCATGACACTTACACCTCCATGATTTACAGTTGGTATGAGGTTCTTTTCCTGGAATGCTGTATTTGGTTTACGCCAAACATGTTCTCTGTTCTGGTGTCCAAATAATTCAATTTTGGACTCATCTGTCCAAAGAACATTATTCCAGAAGTCATGGTCTTAATCTACATGCTCTCTGGCAAACTTCAGTCTGGCCTTGATGTTTCTCTTAGAGAGCATAGGTTTCCTCCTTGCACACCTCCCATGCAAGTTAAACTTGTGCAGTCTCTTTCTGATTGTAGAGGCATGCACTTTCACATCAGTAGTAGCCAAAGCCTGCTTTAAGCCCCATGATGACATGTTAGGGTGTTTGGAGACCTTTTTTAGCATCTTGCTGTCTGCTCTCGGGGTGAACTTGCTTGGACGACCAGACCTGAGCATGTTGGCAGTTGTTTTGAAAGCCCTCCACTTGTTGACTATTTTCCAAACAGTGGAGTGGCTGATTTCAAATTCTTTTGGGACCTTTTTAAATCCCTAACCAGGCTCATAAGCTGCTACAATTTTCTTTCTGAAAGCTTCAGACAGCTCTTTTGCTCTCACCATGGTGCTCACTCTCACTTTAACAGTCAGGAGCACACCAAACTAAATGTCTGAGATTTAAATAGGGCAAGCCTTGTTCAAAATGCTGAGTAATGTTCTTCTGATCATGTGCACCTGGTTCATGTGAAACACCTGTGTGCGAGTTGAGCCATTTTAAGTGGGAATAAATGTGGGGGTGTCCTAACTTTTTCATCATTTAGAATATGCATTTTTGTAGAATTACATCTACAGAAGATCTTTAAAAGCCTTTTCTTCAGTTTTAATTCTTTGGTTATATTCCTATAATCTCTCAGTATTGTTAAAATTGAGATTAAATATCTATATATCCAAAAACGTTACAAAAATACACACACTTTCATAGGGTGTCCTAACTTTTTCACATGACTGTACATGTTTATATTTGTAGCATTATAATGAAGTTAGGTTAGGAGTAGTTAATAGTAAATGAGGTACAAGTAGAACAGAACTAATTACATTTATTTTTATAGGCTCAGTGTGAACAACGAGAATTAAAAATAAGAAAAGAATTGAAGAAAGCTGCAAAAGTCAGTTGTATTTTCTTTATGATTTTTTCAAAACTTTTATAGCTATTTTGTAACTGAGTTAAATTGTTGTTGCAGTATTACTTTTAAATATAGATTTTCTGATCTTTCTAAGTAAAATGCTTTTTAATTTTTATATTTCAAATTGTTGATTCTAATACAGGGTGGTCGTTAGAAAAGCGGAAAATTTGAGGATCAGATGAGATCATGAATAAAATGCGTGCTTACTCATTTCTATTTTGATTTCTTTGCATCATGAATAAAATGCATGATTTTAATATCATAAAATGCATTTTGAGCATCTATGAGTGTAATATAACATATGCCTTTAGAAAACTTTGTAAAAATAAATAGCTATTTGACAAATTTTCCGCTTTTCTAGCGACCACCCTGTATGTTAAATTTGAATTAGTATATTAGAAACAATGTGTAAGATCATCATTGCTTACTGAAATAAAGTACCTGTACTCTAGTTTGGGGTTCATAGACTCCTTCATGATTCATTATTAACTGAGCTCCTTTGCTATCCCCAATTATTTCTGTGGCTATCCAAACTGGGTTCTGTCACTGTTGATATGCCTACCTGTTGTATTTGAGTTAATGTTCTGTGTTTGCTTTTGGTAACTTGTGAGTGGGGTGGACAATAACACAAAATAAAATATCAGATTTGTGTTCACAAGCCTCATAACCTACTCCTAGACCCTCCACCCCTTCATGCTCAGTTCCACTTACCAGATTTGGAGGAGTTCATGGATGAAAAAAATTCACAAATGTGCAGCATAAATTTTAGATTACAATTATTTTAATCCAAGGGTCTCGTATATTACGAAGTTACTTTCATTGGTTCTTTGAAATATAACCTGTACTAGTTAGTTAATATTATTAGATACATAATTAAAAGGGGTTGGATGATTTTCAAGTTTGAACTTTTGTGTCTTAATAAATTTCAAATTCAAGTTAAGGCTGATTTCTTGTACTCTTTAGTGTTAAGCTAAACTAATATACAAAATGTTTAAAGGAGTTTCAGCTTAACAAGTTAGGAATGAATAAGCATACAACATCAAGTTAATTTGTAACTGAGTTCATTTATTCTAGTCTCCACTTATCTTATTACCAGAAAAACTGATGCACTAAGTAAAAACATAATGATTGAAGAAGTTGAATAATTTCCTAATCCTTGAACACAAGATCTCTCCCTTAACTAGAGGAAAGGTGTTTTGGTAGTAGAGAAAGGAACGAGAAATTCCACTAATTATTTATTAGTTGCATTGCATACATTGTGATTCTGCTGTATATAAATATGTTATCTGTATTATGGTAACATATTTCATTTGGGAGTTATAAGTAGTAGAAAAAGATTTGAGTAGCCACACTGCCTTCACAGCAATGGTCACACATATTGGTTAATAATTTCCCTTTTTTTGTATTCTCATTTCAAATTATGCAACCTTTCTTCATTGTCTGCTTGTGGTTGGAGATCTTTAACATAATCTTCAGAATTGGAAGAAGACTACTACTGCTACTATCCTCATTGAGTGCTGTCATGGCATCTGTGGGCATGATAGATTGATTTGCTTTAACAAGGGCTGTCAAAAAGTCCTTTATGCTTGTATCAACTGCAGCTGCACAATTTGCTAGCCAAAGATCTCAACCTTGCATGAAAAGGTGTAATTAAAAAAATAATGTGATTGATGAAAACATGCCAAAGAGTCATTGATGGTGAAGAACCTGACAACAGAATGTAATGTCATTAAGTATCAGGATTCTGTTGATGATATGGTCAGTCATATCAAAACATAGGTTTAAGAAATCAATTTTATGCAAAGAAACAATACCATATAACCTTAGTAATTTCAAAGGTAGACCTTATTTCAGAGATGAACTGCAGAAGATAGGTTCACTTTTCAAAAGTGCTCAGATTATAGGGTATTGTATTTTGTAGTCAATTTTTGAATGAGATTTTGATTCTGTAGATTGTAATTTTAATAATTTGTTACATCCTAGATGAGTTTCACCAACATGAGATAAATCTTATTCTTTATAGCTGACCCTTTCCAAGGAATTTCTGATTGAAGAAAAGATCCTATGTTAAGGATATCCAATTTAAATGCACTAAGGATTATTATGCATAAAACTGGCATCTCTAGAAATAACTTGCATTATTTTTAAATAGATACTTGTATTACCAGAAAATAAACTTACAGTATACAGGAAGACTCATTTGGAATCTATATTTAAACGGAACATTCTTGTAATTTGCTTTTTGTTTTGTGTGGAGTTACTAAAGTATTTTTGCGTTTAGAAACTTAATACTGTTTTTTAATGTGTAGAAAGCCACAGTTGAAGAAATAAATAACCTGGAAATCAAACTGTCTCAAGCTGAACGAGCAAAAGATTTGGCTCAGTTAGAAGGTAACAGTTACTGCTTTAATTCCTCTTGGTACTTTTACCAGTTTGTATCTGTATAAACAAACACACAATATTTTGTTATTTCTGTTTGTATTGAAAATGTTTTATTTCAAAATTTTTCTGATGTGGTTCCATGGTTCAGTCATGTTCCATTACCTTAAAATAGTACCTTACTCTTTGATGCTGTGTGTGCATAATAAGAGTGATGGCCAGATTTTGCTGTTTTATTAAATTAACTGAAGAGTTGGTATTGGGTTTTGTTGGTTATCTGCCTCACTTATAGCCTATCAGTTGAAAATTAAGAATAGCTAGCTGAGATATTTGTAACTTTGAAAAACTCTGAAATTTGCATTACTGAAGTGAATGCATTACTTTTATTTTGTGGTTATGTAAAATAATAAAATGATGCTCAATGAACCATTATTCAAACTTTACTCGCATCATACTGAGTTGCAGTAAGTATATGGTAGGACATATCTTAGACCTTTTCTCATGTCGCAATTCTTTTTTTCACTTTAAATTTCTCTATACCTGAATATTCATAAGAAGCATAATAAATCTGTAATTTAATACTGTCAGTCACAAATGAAGTGGATATAATTGAAAAACTTGCATCTTTGTGATTTGACTTAATCTTTTTTAAAGTTGTTCTTAATGTTATCAAGAATAGATACTAAAATTTTCTATCTGCTGGAATATAATTGTTTTTACAGTGGTTGAACGAGTTCATGAAAATGAGGCTGTAAAGTTGATAAGGTTGAAAGAAGGACTTATCAAAGTGTCTGATGCATATTTAGAGATGGCCAACAAATGTGCTATCATATTTAGCGCACAGAAGGTGAGAGAGCTATTCTACATCTCAAGAGAATTTTCTATTTAAAAAAATTTGCTCTTAAATAAATTAGACAATGAATATAATAAATTAGTTGTGATATTATAGTTTATAAAGTTAAATTTATTTATGTACCTAGTGTTTATGCAGAATTCTACATTATTTGTGCAGTAAGTTTTAATACAGCTCAAAATAATAAATGCAGAAATAACGAGAGCTACTGGTTCAAACCAACAATCTTTTTTTGTTTGCAATAAATCACAAAAATATTTTATTGTTTCAAGTATTTTCAACAGGAATTTAACAGTATTGTAACTACAGTTAACTTTGCTATCTGATTAAATCCTGGGTTTTGTTATTACTTATTCCATACTAAGTTTCGAATTTTTTAAGGTACAACTATAAAGTAATATGTTAGCATTATTTTAACTTTGTTTGACTTTTATTTACATTTCTTTAGGTGTATATGGTCAACACCAATTCATCCTAATTGCTAAGTCATAACAAATTTTTTTGTTTTTTTTTGTACAAGAAACACTAAAAATGTGATTACAATGTTACACAGCTAGATTTTAAAAAGTTAATGCTTATCATATCACTACTATATTACTATAAAAATGAAACATTATGGTGGCTAGCAAAGAGATATTAAACAGCATTATTAACACAACTACACAACATAGAGTGGTCCAAGATTATTTTTTCTATTAGGTTTTAATAATTAAGTAATTAAAGAAATACAGTCATACAGTTTTCAGTATGTTGTAGCCCAACTCAAACAGTCTTGTCATGTGTTTTTTGCTCTAGTAAGTAGTTTTACCTTTATAAAATAGCAACTATGCAAGAAAAGGCTCAAGTAATGCATTGATCCAGTTGGGCCAATTTTGTGGCCTCTGCATTTACTGGGTCTGGCATGGTCAGGTGGGTTAAGGCATTCGACTTGTAATCTAAGGGTTGGGGTTCAAATCCCCATTGCACCAAACATGCTCGTCCTTTCAGCCGTGGGGGGCATTATAATGTAATGGTCAATCCCACTATTCATTTGTAAAAGAGTAACCCAGGAGTTAGCACAGGTGGTGATGACTAGTTGCCTTCCCACTAGTCTCACACTGATAAAATAGGGATGGCTAGTGCAGATAGTCCTCGTGTAGCTTTGTGTGAAACTCGGAAATAAACAAGTTCTGCATTCACCAAACATCACTCTATAGATTTCTTTCTTTGAGGGTATGTTAAAGACATTCTTTATCTCACACCTATGGCAAATGTCACAGAGCTAAAGATGAGAATAATGTATACCATTGCATCTGTAACTGTGGATGTGTTATGGAGAATTTGGCCTGAAATTAAGTATCGATGTTAAGAGCCACTAGTGGTGAATACATAGAAGTCTATCTATATATCAGTGGAAATTGTATGAGTTAGGATATAAGATGTTTAAAATGTTAATTTTTAAAATAGAAGAGTCGACTCATAATCTAGAGATCATGGAAACAAAACCAGGCACAAAGCATGCTTACCCTTTCAGTCCTGAGCACATTATAACATGACAGTCTTCCACTGTTTGTTAGTAAATATTAGCTCTAGAGTTTATGCTGGGCACTTCCAACCTGTTGTCTTTCCTCTGATAATTCAAAATTAGATACAGTGAAAGATGACCTCAGCAGGTTTGCCATAAACAAACTTTCTAGTTTTCTTTGATTCCTTGATATTATTCTGATTTTTATTGTTCATGATTTTATGTTTAAGCGACATGAAGAATATACAAACTACTAGGTTTTCAGTTGGTTTAGTACAAGTTTGTAGAATAAATAAAACAAGTTATGTTTCTTTGTTTTCCCTTGTTGGTTATAAAGCATTTATGTAATCACATGTAGGTACAGTTATTAAGACTCCAACATTGTCATAGACACACTTCTGAACATTTAAACAATGCTTAATTGTTTGGAATAAAACATCTGTTAAACTGCATGCAGTATTATTGCAACAGATGATTAAGAAATGAATACATTTTCGTTGTTTCTAAAGGTTCAACAATAAATGAGCCTTAAAGTGTACAGCTTTAGAGCAATACAGAATTCCATGTACCACTGTGCATGTACTTGTTGTTCAAATGTTTGGCAGGGAATCATTGTATGTATTGCATTACTGTGTACATGTCAATTTAATTATTCTGAGATAATGTTACATAGAAAAATAACTATCTTGGTCATGTAAAAAACAAAGTAGGTCTTGCAGTTGAAACTCAGGTTTTAGAAATTATGTGTTCCTTGTGTAGTATTTTTGCATACGCACATACATAATACTTGTTCATTCAAAAGGACAGAAATGTGAAACATTTATACTTTTTATTGATCTGAAAATATTTTAATACCTGGATGTATGTGTGTATAATTTTAAATTAATTTGCTCTTCATGTTATAGTATGAAATATATATGTAATTTTGTAATAGTTTAATTCAAATCTTCAGTGACATTTACTGTTCAAAAATATAAACAAATATAGCGGAATTAAATGCGTAATTTATTTGACCAAAATTAATTTTTTAGGAGATATCTCATTATGTCCCAGACGTTCATGGTAGAGACTTGCATGAAGTCAAATATACTGGTAAGTCAATGCTGAAATAGAGGTATAACAATTATTTTTAAATGTATAACTTTTGTTACACGTTGTGTGTCCTGTGTAGGTCTTCCATTTGTATTCCCTATATTAATTTATCACAATTTTTCACTGGTTAATGTCACAGGTGTTTATTCAATTAATTAGTTAATTAAATATACTATTGTTTTGAAGGATCTTCTCTAGTGTTACCAATATGAAGTTAAAACTAGTCTTGCTTCATATAAGAATTAAAAACTATCACTTGATTATGAAATTTGGCTATTTAAAGAAATTTTTTTAAATTTCCAGTGCATTGTGAATTTTATTCAGACTGTCTCCGAAACCAAAACAAACTTCCACTGAGAATTCTCTTCTACAGCAGATGCAGTGTTCCCATGAAGTGATGTAATCAAATTAATCACCCAGAT
The DNA here is from genome assembly GCA_011833715.1 of Carcinoscorpius rotundicauda. Classification (NCBI taxonomy): domain Eukaryota; kingdom Metazoa; phylum Arthropoda; class Merostomata; order Xiphosura; family Limulidae; genus Carcinoscorpius; species Carcinoscorpius rotundicauda. The sequence continues at coordinate 48,160,629 of CM022399.1, read as the reverse complement.
CTATAATTATGTCCATTAGACAAACATCTGATGTTATTTCTTCTTCTTCTTTCTTTCTTTTTTACATTTTTCTTTAATTTCAACAAAATTTTAGCATTAATATATTTAACCAAAATATTTTTTGTATCAGATTTTTTGTCACTTGTTCAGTCCTTACAGAAACTTTAACTGAATCCATAATCTTTCACACCACTGTAGGATCAGGAGCAACAAAGTTGGCTGTAATTAAAGCCAGAGAAAAGGTCTTGCAGTACAGACAACAGAACTATCGGCTCCTTCCTTGTAATCCAGCTATAGGTATGTTTGTGTTTAAGTTTCAATAGGATATAATGAAAACAAGATCCAAGCTTATAGACTTTAACACAAGTGTTCTAAGGAATAATTTTAAGAATAATATTAATTTAGAACAGAATATAATAAAAAAAACGTACTTCATTCTTTTGTAAATAAACACTTTAAATGTTTATAATGTATATGCATACCAACTATCTACAATGGAATTATGCATTTTATATTGTTAGGTATTCTTTCACGTATTAAATCCAAAAATTAACTCATTATACCAATAGTGGAACATGACTACTTAATGAATAGCTTTACTTGAGTTTACCTACTGATTCTAAGTCTTTTTACAAGTTGCTACTTCTATAGTAGAATTAGTTTTTAAAATAGGTATGACTTTTCAGTCACTGTTGTGATCATTCTCAAGTTAAAAAATTTTAATTGTGAAGAAGGTTTTTGTTTTTAAATCAACGTTCAACAATATTAAATGTTTTTGAATTACAGAATTGATAGTGATAATTATGCATGTGTATAGGAGTATGCATAAATTGATTATTTATACCTGAAGAGAGAAAAGCAGATTCATAAGATAGATGTATGTGGAAAGTGTTATTTCCCCCAAAACTCCTCAGCTTATCTTAATCTTTCATACAACAAATGAAAACATAAGGTTGTGTTGTGTCTGGGTATTTTTCAATTGAGGAATTATTTGATTTTATTAACTCATTCACTGTGGCTGGCATTTTTTATATCCTAGTGCTCCTGAATATGTACATCTCAGCAGCAGTGAAAGGGTTAATAAAGCTTCTATGATTTTTCTATTTTTAATATCAGGTTCATATCTTAGTATAGTAACCCTGTGTTAGAAGGACTGTGGAAAGAGTATTTTTAGTATTCTTTTAACCCGATATTCAAATTAAATGCCCAGCATAGCCAGATGGTTAAGGCACTCGACTTATAATCTGTGGGTCATGGGATCGAATCCCCATCACACCAAACATGCTCACCCTTTCAGCTGTGGGGGCATTATAATGTTAAGGTCAGTCCTACTATTCGTTGGTAAAAGAGTAATCCAAGAGTTGGTGGTGATGACTAGCTGACTTCCCTCTTGTCTCGCACTGCTAAATTAGGAACAGCTGGTGCAGATAGCCCTCGAGTAGCTTTGTGTGAAACTCAAAACAAACCAAACTCAAATTAAATTAATCATGTTTCACCTATTATAAAAGTTGAGTAATTTTTACATTGTTTTTGTAAGTGCTAGTTAGGTGGGATGGTTCATTATTTAATTTTTAACACGGTTAATTTTCATTCCAGGTGTAAAAAAATAAATCTAGTCATTATACTAAGATTCTATTTGTGTTTATGTTTTTGTTAAATGTGATATGTGTTTTATATACAGGTTAGTAACAGTGAGTAGGTTCCCTTTTTTCTGTGTAATGTTTTTTCAGTTTGTTTGTTAAATGTGTGCATGTTTATTAAATTCATTAGTATTTTATGTAACTTCTGTAATAAGGAATTTATATTGGTAAAGCACTGAGCAAAATGTGTAGCTTCTTCATATATGTATTCTATAGTTTATACAGTTTTTAATTTCTGGTGGATTACATGATTTCCACTGTTTATACTTTCCATAGATTTTAGTGTCAAAACCAAAGAGCAGTTTGTGATGTTAACATTTATTTATTTCTTTGTGTAATTATTTTCACTTGTAACTGTAAATTTTATGTCTATGTATGTTGTATATAAAGGAATTTTATTCACTGTGACAAGGAAAACTGCAAAAAAATAAATAAATAATAATTACATATCTAAGTCCAAATGAAAGTTTATATAATGAGGGAACAATTGCATTTTGTTTTTGTTTTAAGGTATTTAAGAAAAGTGTGGTTAAAGTACCTAAAAATGGATTTTCCATGCAAGGTCTATATAAGTGAAGGAAATACTATTAAAACGTGTACATGAGACTTAATATGCAAGTGATTGAAAAGTCGTACTTGTTTTGACCAATATTACTCCTTACTGTAATATCTCTGCATTGTAAAAAAAAATATTATTGTGTAACTAAATTCTTTCTACATATTTATAACTTGATTAGTTACATAATTTACTTTTATTATCTTGAATTTTTTTAGCAGGTAAACTATTAATGAGGCTGTTGGATATACAAGACTGTTTGGTATAAGAGTCATCAGTTACTTTATGTAGTTATCTAATAGTTAATGATTATATAGTTTTCATAACAAGTGTGTTGAAAGCTAACTATTTTGAAAATGATAGTTATAAGTTTCATCCCATAATTATGTACTAGTCGTACTTTGTGCATGCAGTTTAATTGTTGTGATAGGCTTGTGTACTATTGCTGCAACAAGATGATTAGATATTTATAGATTTTTCTGTCATGGGTTATAAGTATGTACAGTTAGAGAAAGTGAAATTAGACTGCATGTTTGTCAGTTTAGCTATAATAGGCAATTTATAAAGTGAGAGTTTCACAGTCATATATTAACAGAGACAAAGAAAAGAATATTTTGTCTTGTCAAAGGTTGTTCTACAATTATTGAACCTGCCTGTGTGGACTTTGACTAAAAGGAGTTAATTATGTAAGTCTTTGGATCCAACTGTGGTCACCAACAGTTATAACGGTGATTTTGAAGCGAGTTTCAGAGAGTTTATTGTAACAAAAGAAAGACGGAGAACAGTAACTTGTCTGTTGGTGTCTAAAGTAACTGAATAAGGCTGTATAGACTTTTGAAGTAAATTAAAATTATTTAATCGTTAAAAAGCAGGAATGTTGTAGGTAGCAGCATCAGTTGATGATGGCTGCCATTTAAGGAGTAAAGCTCTGGATACAATGGTGGTAACCTATGGGGTAGTGTAAGTGAATATATTATTTAATCTTTTCATGAAAAGGTAGAAAAGAAATAATTCACTGTCAATTGGATTTTGAAGTAACTAAACCAGTCTTTGTGTACTTTTGATTATAAAGAGAGTTGTTTGAAAGCTTTAGATTCAACTGTACTAACCAGTAGTGTAGTGCTTTGTTTCGAATATAGTATTTTAGAACAAGTGGATTGTGTGTTGTCTGTTTTTTATGGGAATTTATAGCCAACAATATACAGAAACCAACTGTAAAGAATTCAGCCCACATAGCTGACAGAGCACTGTATCTGTGGGATATATTATACAACATATTTTGGTAATTGTAACTAAATTTTACCATGTTATGAACAATTTTGACTAAACAACATTCTGGTGGCTTCTAAAGGATGTTCATTTTTTTTTATTTTGTTTTAATGAAGGATACCTGTTTATAAGAGTACTATTGTTGGTTCGTGCAATGATAAATCATATCATATCCTTTTTTCTTCAGTACAACCTATATTTATTATTTTCATTTTTAAGTGAGCTGTTAATAATAAGAAAATTGAATGTTGAGTCTGATCTAATTGTCTTAAAGACTAAATACTGCATTTAGCAATATATCTAGTATTTGTAAATGTATGTTACGATCCAGTTATATCCACTTGTTTTAGAAGATCCTCCGCCTCCTTACACCCCAGGGTTTTATGATCCAACCACTGGCAGGTTCTATAATGAAGAAGAAACTCTAGCCAACAATCGACTTGGAAACCAAAGTACAGTGCAGCGACAACGTGCAGTGCCGTCCGTAACCCAGTTACCATCTGATACTTCATATATTGGTAGTCATCCATCAGAATCAGACTGGCAAGCTTCACCTTCTTGTCCTCCAGTTTGGAACTCTGACATCCAATGGGACACAGAGGACTGTTATCCAGATGATTTAGCTGATGCTCTTGGGGCTGCCAAAATTTGACTTTTACAAAATATTCAGGTAACCTTGAGTGAAGCAGTAGACTGTCTCTGTGATACTCTTTAACATATATTTATGAACAGGTTGAGTGAACCAGGAAATTTCTGATAAGACTACAGCACAATGAAGACAGAAAATTCAGCCTTTGTATTTTGCATGGTAATGTTGTATTTGAAACTTATTTTCATTTGTTTTATTGCTTTTTGTGACTTCAATTTTTGTCTGTTTATAGCCACTACCATCAACATCTTGAAAAATGCAACATTCTTTATAGTTTTGGTCAGTTTTAATGGAAAAACTAACAGATGACACTGCAAATAATGCATACTGAAAGAGCTTATTTGAATGAAGATTACAAACACTGCATGCAATAATTGTCAATTTTTGAAATCTTAATGTTTTTACTTGTGCTTTAAAAGTCTCTTCAGCATTTCTAGGGTTGTTTAAAAGTGTTTGCTGTTGTAAAGAGGGTAGAGTATAAGACAAATATTGTAGAACAAAATGCACGTAATTACATTCATTATTCGTAAATCACTTGTAAAAGTAAAAGCACCTCTTTACATAGTTCTGATATCAAAACATTTTTAAAACAAATTATAACATTTCAATAAACGACAAAAATCTCAGAAAGTAAACTCTTGATAGAAATATTGTGATGTAGACTTAGATCAGTGTTGTTGGTTTTTTGGTTGTTGTTTTTTTTTTAAGCATTTGTTAATGTAGAAAGTAAATTGTGTTCTGATGCTGGTGAATTTATAACTGAAATCTGCTTGTTAAGATATTTACATTATCTTCTCAGCCAAAAGTCCAAATAGAAAATCATGTTGTCACTTGCTTGTTGTTTTGAAATATTTATTGTATAATGTAGTATCCCAGAATTCTATATTATCAGTATGTTCATTTCAATCATGGTATGCACGCTATTTTTTGAATAAAAATAGTTTGTTTGCAATTGCAGTGTTATTTTCTAAACCTACGTCTCTGTTTTATTGACCGAAACGTAAATAAGGTAAATAATTTACTGTTAGGTGTAGTAACTTTGTGGTATAAGTGGTTCCTATCAAAATAACCATCTTCAGTAATAATAATGTGTAGTAAATAAACAGATTGTTCTGTTGGTTTATATTAATTCCCCTTCATCTGATACATGTAAAATTTTCTGGGATAGCATAAGTGTTCTGGTAGTATAAATTAATTTAATAATGCAGTTTAGTCTCACCTCCATTTTGTTTGGGGTTTTTACAGGATTTTACTCATTTTTTATTAGCTATACCCTTAGCAGTAATGTTAACAGAATTCTTAGTTGAGTTATGAAGAATATACATCATGAAATTGCAAGTTCTACTAAAGTTTAACCCCCTTCCATAATGTATATGAATTCAGACTAATAGTAATGCATTGCCAGTCTTCCAGATAGTGTGACTAGCTATAGTTCAAATAGATCTGTAGACCTTATTAAAGACTACAAAAAAATTTCAGTTTATTCTAATTTGTTACCTTATTACATATTCTTTAAGAAAACTGTAGAAGTTTTAACTGTGTAAAAGAAACCTTAAATTACATTTGTGTATGATTTCAGAGCATGTATATACACTAACTTAAAGACAAATTTCAGACTTGTATACATAAATACAGTGTATCTTGGGTATACTCTAACACCTCTGTTACTTCTGTGTTGTCCAAGTTTTAAAGAAAGACTATGTAGGTAGAATCTCTTATTCTTTTCTGGTATTAGTGTTATATGCACATGATTGGGATTTAGGTTTCTTGCCCAATTGCAGTTCTAAATCCACAGTAATTGAGAGTAGACAACTGTTTTGTCCTTACCACTTTTATGTGCTATAAAACAATATTGGGGTCATGTTCTTAAGAAAAATAAAGTTACTAAAAACAATTGAACTTTATTGTAACAATCAGATTTTTCTTGTCTAGTCTGACATTTCTACCAATCAAGGAATTTGTATATAATCAGATTTTTCCTTTTTCAATTATGTTTCAATATTAAGAGTATTTGATTCTGATGAGTTTACAAGTTATTTCTTTGTGTACCATATGATATTTACTCAGTGGACTATTTATATAAAATGTGTGAAACTTTTTGTACTCCATTATTCTAAGTTTTGGTTATATTTGTCACTCTTGCAAAACATTTTGTAAATATGTTTACACAATATCTGCATCTTAATTATATACTTAGCACAAGTCCAAGAATATGTGGTTTCATTGTTTTAAAAGAGTTGAAATTTAAAGTCTGTATTGTACAAAGCATTATTATTATTATTGATCAAAATAAAAATGAGAAATGCTTCATTTTGTATTGAAGCTGTTGTCAAAACTTTGTCTAAAGAGGAAGGTTCAGAAATGATACTACCACTCCTCCACTTTTTGTTAATGTACAGCAATAATGTTTTGAATGCTTGGCACCATTTTAATTAAGTTGTACACGGCTTACTCATTTCTTGGTCGAAAAGTACTTTCCGTCAAAAATGTTCAAAATTTAAATCTGAGATGAACTATATACCTGCCTTATAAAAAAATTATACAAGAGCATTCAAACTTAAAAGAAGGAACACAGATCTAGATTTTATTTAAACTGATCAGGCAGGCATGTTTCTAACCAATAAATGTTCATTTTACAGAATTTTAATACAATCTGGATAAAGCATCTTTAAAGCCTTTCCAAGAAAACATTTATACTTTCAAAAGTAAGCTATAGCAATATAAATAATTTTTTCTATTAATAACTAATGCAGTATAATACCAAAAAATTAAGTGATTAAGTTAAAAGCTCTTGAATTTACAGTCTGCTAGTAAAAAGATAGGGGTTATAATTTATTTCCATTAGGTCCTAAATAAAGTATGTGTTAATTATTTTGTTTTCCTTCTGTAATGCCACACAATCTTTAACAGCTGGAGGATTTTTTCCAGCTGAACTAGTCAGTGAAATAAACAGGAATCACGTGAAACATGTTACAGCAATGATCCAAATTGAATCTCATGTTTCTCATTTTAAGTTATAAAACAACTAAAGTACATCCCTTCATGTCTCTTTTTTTCTAATGATCTTCCTAAAACTTCCAGTTTTATCACATAAATACTTTTCTGAAAACACTGTTTTAACCGTAGTTAAAGTTATTTGCAACATTACAGAACACTATCTTTTATACATGAAATTACTAGTTATGAATGTGAAAATCAGTTACTACAGCTATTCATAAGGACTATGTTAATAAATGTCTAGAATTGTATGTGCATCTACATTCAAAACATTGTTCATAAGCAACGATCTAATAATTGAAGTTTTTAACCATGGTACTCAAAGCCCTTTAAAATGCTTGAAATACAGTTTTACAATAAAAAAAAATTGATTTTTACTTCAGCCCAACAACAGGCATTCTTAAATAATTTATATCTTATAAAATCTGAATATCCATTTACAGCACTGTTTTAACCAAATTTTGCACTCATTTCTGTGGTATACTCCCGTGATGTTGGTGACTTAGTGTTATAATTTCCTTCATGATGTTAGGGAAACACAGGTTAACAAAAATCTGTTTAATAAACATTATGATCGAAGTGCTTTCAAAAGATGGACCTTTTTTTGTTGAACTACCAATCATTAAAAAATCCAGCTAAACTACAATTGTGGAAACCACCTCGTACACATTGGCTCTTGAGGACTTAAGGCTGGCTCTTCAGAAACCAAGTGCTGTCATCTCTCCACTGTCAATTCAAGAACTCTCCTGTTCAAAGTGTTTGTCAAAGTTGCAGGAAGGATAGAGATGTCCTTCAAGTCTGTTAGTCTTTAATGGCTATAAAATGTCTTACGAAAATGTGTATATCAAGCTGTGGAGGATACATGTATGAAGCCCAAGATGTTGCCTTTCAACTGAATTGTTGGGCAGGTCCAACAATCTCTAGCCCTACATCAGACAGCCTAGCTAATAGTCCCTTTTCTATGTGATGATGTCAATAGTTGTAAAGAAGTTGATGAGAAGCTTCATTAAGAAAGATATTCTTTCCGATTCAAAACACTGAAATTTATTCTTACTAATGTCTTCAACATCAAAAGCACAAAAACCTTTAACCAAACTGAAATTAGTTTTCCTGCTGAGAAAGTTTTAGAAAATGTAAAGTTCACGTATGATAGGAAACCATGCAAGTCCTTGTTAAAATTCTTAGAGGACACCATTGCAAAGTATCAATTATCACACTCCTTGGCAAGTTGCCCGTTGACTTTCAAACAAATAACACTGTTTCAGTTGCTAGCAGATGCAGAAAGGATTTAAAAGAAAGTTCTCACAACACCTTTTAATTGCAATAGAGTGAAAGAAGAGTGTAATACCACATTACAGCAGTCCTCTAGTCTCATAACACTCCTACGAAAATTGGGGCCTAATAGGCCCCAGAGCAACTTGAAAGGTTATTAATATTAGGCCAATAATTTTGTATTTAAATGAAATTGCCATTAACTGACCCTATCCCTTTATATTTTAAGGAGCAATAATATTTTGACTTTTCAGACATTTGCAAAATATTTAAAAAAATTTTTAAAAAAACATCCACTAAGGTTATCACTTTAGTGGATGTAAATATTTTTTTCGTAGGAGTGATAAAAGATACAGTTATTGGGTTTAACAAGTATCCTAGAAGAAACTTGAGAAAAAGCTTAGGAGGATACTGACATTAAATCATAAAAATCCACAGCAAGTCAGCTATGGCAAAAGAAAGGGCAGTTTAATCTCCTCATGAAATCTAACATTTTCAGAAGAATCACATAAAGCACAGTTAGATGCTAAGTTGTTTGTCTGGACTTATGAGCAACTGACAGTTATTTAAGTCATTAATGAAACTGTCAAAACTAAAACTGTTTTCAGTTTTTATTTGGAGTTATTAATAAAAAATATACAGTATAAAACTGTATGAAGCAATTTTATATTTTTTACACAAGCTTTGATAAACTGAACTTATAATTATACCAATGGTATGTTCTTAAAAACTAAAGCGTTTTGTGATTTCTGTATTCATCATTAGGTTTTTTGCCTTAAATAAAAACCAATGGCAAAAAAAAAAATCAAAATTATTAACTTTTTACTTCACAAAAGATGGGAATGAACATAGTTATGTTGTTAAATCTCTTTACAACACTGGCAAGAAAAACTTACTTTTGTTTTTAATATCTTATGACCCAGAATTTATGTCACAGCATCTTTCAAAAAGCCAGCGTGTCCTTCAAAAGCTTTCTCATGGTGTTACTTACTGAAGCATTTCCTGGATCACATGTTTGGTAACTAATCTAAATGATGATAAAGAAAAACATTAGGCTAGGTTGATTAACTTATAAACCACATGCTATATTTGCATTGTCTGGTTAGTAATTCTCTATTTTTATTATATACAAAGTATGGACATTAAGTCTAGCAATGACTTCATTTAATTACATCATTTTGCACTCAACCATACAAAATTATTCTACTGACAATAAGCTATGTTTATATTAAGCCTTACTGGCATAAATGACTATTTCACTGGAAAAGGAAAATCACTAAAAGAAATGTACAAAATACACACACACACACACACAAATTATTTTAAAAGATTTAAAACTTAATACAAATATTAAATTAAGCCTCTGATCAAAAATTCAAAAAATTTAGCTTGCTTATGACTTTCATATAAAATGCTACATTGTATGCTAAGGATTGTAAACAGAACAGTGTGGTATGTTTGAATCAAAACAAAGAAAATCTTTATGGAAATGTCTTACAAAAAGGAACACAATCAGTAATTGAAATCCACAAAAAAGTAATTTTAATTGTTTCTTAAAATATATATCAGAACAAAATCTTTTCAAATACTCAAAGCTGATAGTTCACATAAAATAAAATTCTATTTGCAGAAGCTATACAATTTGAAGAAGTTTCAAAAACTTGTTTTTCCCATGCAATAAAACAAACCACAATATAGGTGGCTTTGGTATAGTGTGTTAATTATCCCACAAGTCTAACCAGGTGAATGTAACATTGATTCAATGAACTTATGACTTGTGTAAAATTGTATCCTCATGGAATGGAAGATAATTTTCCAATAAACTTTTCAGGAATTTGAAGATTCCTTACTAAACAAAAGCAATTTTAACAGCCAAAGGTAGAGCTATACATTATTAAACTGTTTCCATTGACAGATTGCATTTTTGTCCACTTTTTGCACAAATTAGCTTCTGCTACATGCATGAAATTATGAAGGTACTTTTAAATATACTAAAATGTACGTATAAGATTGCAATACTTCCACCTCAGTCAAAAGGATGGACTTAATTTGAAAGTCACTTCTTTTTAAGATCTTTCCTGGTAATGTTTTCATATGAACAATGATGGCAGTAAAAATGTTGGAATAACTGATAATTATGACTTTAAAGATGGATTGTCTTTTGTTGGCATCCATTTGAATTGTACAAGTTACCTGTGTTTTGTGCTACATCATTCAAATTCATTTAATTATTAGCCAACAAGTATCATAAGCTGTACAATAATAATAAATCTTGCTTTAAATCTAACAAAATCTCAGATCAGTACACTGACAAAATGTCTTAACTTTGCACCAATCTCTGAAGCAATACTGTAAATGTATAATTGCTCCTATTAACCTACAGTCATGTGAAAAAGTTAGGACACCCTATGAAAGCCGGTGTATTTGTGTAACATTTTTGGATATATAGATATTTAATATCAATTTCAACGATACTGAAAAGTTACAGGAATATAACTAAACAATTAAAACTGAAGAAAAGACCTTTCAAAATCTTCTGTAAATGTAATTACACAAATATTCATATTCTAGCTGAGGAAAAAGTCAGGACACCCTACCCCCTTTGGCTGAAATAAATGCACCAAGATGCTTTTTGTAGCCATCTACCAGTTTCTGACATTGGTCTGAAGAACATTCACCCCATAGCATCTCAATGGGATTAAGATCTGAGCTTTGACTCACCCATTTCTTAGTTTTCAGCCAGTCCATGGTGGATTTACTGGTATGTTTTGGGTCATTGTCGTATTTCAGGGTTCAGTTCCACTTCAGCTTTAATTTTCGTACAGATGGTCTCACATGATCCTCAAGCACCCTCTGATACATAGAATTCATGGTGGATTCTATGATTGTGAGCTGTCCAGGTCCTGCTGCAGCAAAGCAACCCCAAACCATGACACTTACACCTCCATGCTTCACAGTTGGTACGAGGTTCTTTTCCTGGAATGCTGTATTTGGTTTACGCCAAACATGTTCTCTGTTCTGGTGTCCAAATAATTCAATTTTGGATTCATCTGTCCAAAGAACATTATTCCAGAAGTCCTGGTCTTTGTCTACATGCTCTCTAGCAAACTTCAGTCTGGCCTTTATGTTTCTCTTAGAGAGCATAGGTTTCCTCCTTGCACACCTCCCATGCAAGTTAAACTTGTGCAGTCTCTTTCTGATTGTAGAGGCATGCACTTTCACATCAACAGTAGCCAGAGCCTGCTGTAGGTCCCGTAATGACATGTTAGGGTGTTTGGAGACCTTTTTTAGCATCTTGCTGTCTGCTCTCGGGGTGAACTTGCTTGGACAACCAGACCTGAGCACGTTGGCAGTTGTTTTGAAAGCCCTCCACTTGTTGACTATTTTCCAAACAGTGGAGTGGCTGATTTCAAATTCTTTTGGGACCTTTTTAAATCCCTAACCAGACTCACAAGCTGCTACAATTTACTTTCTGAAAGCTTCAGACAGCTCTTTTGCTCTCACCATGGTGCTCACTCTCACTTTAACAGTCAGGAGCACACCAAACTAAATGTCCGAGATTTAAATAGGGCAAGCCTCGTTCAAAATGCTGAGTAATGGTCTTCTGATCATGTGCACCTGGTTCACGTGAAACACCTGTGTGCGAATTGAGCCATTTTAAATGGGAATAAATGTGGGGGTGTCCTAACTTTTTCCTCACTTGGAATATGCATTTTTGTAGAATTGCATTTACAGAAGATATTTAAAAACCTTTTCTTCAGTTTTAACTCTTTAGTTATATTCCTATAATCTCTCAGTATTGTTAAAATTGAGATTAAATATCTATATATCCAAAAATGTTACAAAAATACACACACTTTCATAAGATGTCCTAACTTTTTCACATGATTGAATTACAGACTGAAGTCAAGAATCCTTTAGTTAAAAAAACTCTCCACAACAGAAAAGGTAACAAGACAGTTTATGAACTTTCAAAAGGACCAGTCAATTATTGTACTACCAGCAAGCAAAGGCTAGCATGAAGAAATGAGATTAAATGATAAAAATTAATCTGCTCAAAGAATTTTTACTTCCAAAAATGTCTGCATCTAAAAATCTCAGTAATAAAATTTGAGGAAAAAAAAAACGAATGAGTTGTTTGGAAAAAAGAAAATTTCCATTTTGCTCTCTGCTAAGAAGTTGAACAAATAGTTAAGTGGTAGCTAAACATTTATGGACTGTTAAAAAAGAATAATTCTAATGTATCTCTAACACAGTGATACGTTTCAGACAAAGTGAACAGAAAAAATGGACTTGAAATTAGTCCTACTGGTAGTATGGACTTAAAGTTCCACAAATAATACTCAACTCCAACATGAAGTGGTAATATTTTTAAAAATGTCAATTATGAGAATCTAGAATGGATCAGTTGAAAAACTACATGGAATACAGTTAAATAGGTATTATTTTGAGATTACAAGGAAGTTTACTTAGTAACAGAGTATCATACAAAGAATACGTGAATGCTTGAGAAGGACTTGAGGCTTTTTTAAACTCAAACTAATAACGCACCTTGAATAAATAAGGTTGAACATCTGGGTAGCTTGTATCAAAGATCAAGTCCAGCTCTGACTGATTAGGCATCTTCGGAATATAGTCATGCTTGTTCATGGCAGCTGCTATAGCCATCACTTTCTCTGCTAACATTTCTCCAACTTTCTCCCGATAAACCTGCCTTTCTATTAAAATTTGGTTAATAAAAATAATTTAAATAGAATGCATCAAGTCTTTTCTCTATGTAATTTCAGTTACCAATGACTAGATTAAAAGAATCTCATTAAGACGTCAACCTATGGAAATTAGTTTAACAGAACCCAATAGATGCATTATCCTGTTAAACGATGACTTATTTTCACCTTTCAACCCATTAGATGTATTAATAACCAATACATTTTGAAGAAAGAAATTTAATTGAGTTATTTAAATGATTTCTAAAAACCACATTCCACAGTAGAAATATCACTTTCTTTACTGCCAAATAAAACATGTATCAATATCAAAACTGTTTCCTGCATTTTTCAACTTACAGCAAAAACATCTGTAAAAATTTTTTTTACTCATCAACATACAAATATTAAAAATTAAGGATGATAGAAAGCTACCCATGACCCATTACATCCACTAAACTACTAACTAGCATAATTTACCTTCATTTTATAAATATAGTAATTGCATCTAATTTCATAACATCTTGGAAAACTTTGGCTTGAATATTTTGTCATTTTACTTTTCAAAATGTGTTAATCAGTTTTGCTTAATTTTTGATTATTTTTACATTTAATTTTGTGCATAAATATATACTATTTAAAAATGTTGTGTAACATAGAATCAGACATAATTAAAAACTATTTTTAAACTCACTGACTGACCACACATGCAGTGGTACAAAATGACATCTTACCATGTTCATTTGGTAAAGTGATAATAGTCACTTTCACTGTCCATACTTCCCATGGTATACTTTCTGGTGGAAATGGCCATCTTGCCTTTTTTTTCTGATAGAATTCCAGTGATATCTTGAAAATGGGATGGGAAAAAAAAATTTTAAAATGTTAATATTAATTACAAAAGGTATTAGTTATAAATGTATTTAGTGCAGAATATTGAACTTATTAATAAAATCAGTGAAGCATGCAATTTAAGTAGTTCATATTGTTAACAGCAAGACTAACCAACTGATGATACCTGTAAGTAAGACAGTACCAGAAACAAGATCTGAGAAAATTGGGTCTGGATTTTTTTAATAAAGTGAAAAATAGCATATTTGTTTCCTACGGTTAGTTATGTTCATATTCCTATAAGAAAAGGAGTTCTGGACTATCTGTAATTTGTAAAATCTTGAAGATAGCTATAAAAAGGATATTTTTTCCCTATAAATATTATAATCAATTTAAAAAATCACTCGAGTCTTTGAAAGAGCCACTTATAATGGTATGAAAATTATACACTACATCCCTCATTTTATCCCATCAGTAAGCTGCACTTGCCAAACTTGATTCTAGGTGTCACTTCAAGCTTTTGATTCTAACAGCCAGCTCCACAAATAAAGGTAAAGGTGTTCCAGATAGTAAAAAAAAGTATTGGTCATTCAGATTTATTATTAATAATTCCCAGATAGTAATGATCAGCAATAGCACTGGCCTGCAAAATTAAACTATATAAAAGTAGTTTTGAATTTAATAACAGATTTTTCCATGATTTATCAATGCAGATTTTGAAAACAGTATTCATTTCTTTCTATTACAAAGATGTTTTACCAATTTGGAAGAAAAAAGTTTACCACAATGAACATTTTCTATCAACTTTGTTAACAAAAATACAAACAAACTGAAGAAAAGGGAAGAACACTGATGTCAAACAAACATAAATCCTCATTCATCCTCATTTCTTGTGTGAAATTTAAGTCTTTTAGTCTTAAAACTACATGTTGGGGTCTATCTTTTATGTATTATGTTATGAAATTTTTTGATAAATTTGTACATGATAGAGAAAAATGGATATTTTGTAATTCAGCATACAGGAGTTACCATAGAACATGTAAAAATTTCAGAAAAATAAAAACCATTGCAAGCCTGTTTAATCAATGGAAAGTGTCAGGAATTGGACTTAAAGGATTTAAAATTTCACAAAATCGTAAGCTTTTAACGTGAGGGCAAGCCCTCTCGGAAACTCTGATATCCATTTATTTGAATCTTTCCATTTTGAAAATCCTAAATCTACTCCTGTAGTGTATTAAAAATTACTTATATTCATTACTGGATTGATTTTTGACTCTCATTTACATATGTAGATTGATTTTGAATGGAAATTAATTCTACTTTTCAAACTTGTAACCTGTTTTTAAAATGTAATGTTTTGGAATCACAACAAAAGTTAATACTCAGTTTAAACCTTAACTATATTAAAAAATATATATATATATGCAGTACAAGTAGTAACAGAAGGTTCATAATCAACACAAAATTCAAACTCGGTGATACGTGAAAAGTATGAGAAGTCCAAATACTGGTATATAACAAGGAATATAATTTTTAATTAGAACAAGAATGATAGTTACATGTAAGTGTTCTGAAAACATAGAATATTACTTTTAGTGTTAAGAAATATAGTGTATCACACGTAGTTGGATTACACATTTTTCTCTTTTTACTACTCATAAAATTTGAAAGCACTTGTAAGTCTATACTAGTTTTAGATGTAGAAATATTTCTTTAACTTGGTAAATATGTTGAGTACTAAAACCTTAAAATATTAGTTATTCATCTTAACACAGAAATACATTAAATATAAAACACATTACCTGACCAGTTCGAGAACCTTCAGTGCTACGAAGGGAATCAGAAAATGCTCCAATTTCTCTCATTATTGCTTTGTCTAGTTCTTCTGATGCACAACGAACCTTATATTATATACAAATAATAATCCCTGTATACATGGAATTATTATTTTTGCAATACATACAAAAATGATTCCACCTAAAACAATATATATGTGAATAAGAAATATAAACTTCAAAAATTAAAGTCAAAATGATTATGCAGTTTCAGTACTAGTTATTTCTTTATACTTACATAAGTCAAGTCTACAAAGTCACACTGAACATCTTCAAAGCCAACAGTCCCAACTGAATAACTACCTTCTTGCTTGTAATGAAACTATTATGAACAACAAGTTACATTACTCCATTCATGAAATACCTATACATGGGAACTACATGTTACAAGTTATCTATTTTTCATAATGACACACAGACACATATACAAGTTTATCACATTAATAACAAACAGCTATCTTGTAAACAAAAAATTCAATTTTATATTATTTTTATATTTCAAATATGATAAAGAACTATATTCAATATTTAATAACTTTTACCTTACCAACAATACATCAAGTAGTTTGAAACTAAAAAAACATACTTTGAAACAATCAAGTAATAAAAAAACAAATGCAAGCACTGTAAAGTAAATAGGAAAATATAAAAAAAAATATTCAATGTCACTACAATAAAAAAAATTATACAGTTAACCTTTTCCCAAAAAACTTCGCTGGGATCTCATTTGAAAAAAATATTAACCTCAATACAACAATTAACAGATCTAGTGTTTAAATAACAGAAAAGATTAATACAGTTATACAGAGGTATATGCATAAACAATATTATAATTCAATACAGTAAAGGCAGAATTAGTTTTAAATATGGTATTGTATTTGTTCAGCTAAAGCTGAATTATTTACTTTATGAATCAAATTTGCTTCCTTAAGATAAAAAAAACCTTAAAGATTTTGCCGTTTTAAAAACTATTACTTTTGACTCCTAGAGGAAATAATAGAGAGTATAAATTTAAAGTGAGATCAATGAAAAGTTAAAGCATAATTGTCAATAATTTTAATTTAGGTTATTGATGTTTAGTATTTAATAACTGTGTCAAAATTTTCAAAAACATAAATAATATATATTTTTACACTCAGTTTTAAAACCAATCTCACCTTGCCCAGTGACCGATGAAACAACAGTGTATGGAACAAACTCAAGACTACCTCTTGGACTTGACGATCTTCAACTTCCTATAGATGAGTTTATTATTGTGGTTATAATTAGACTACAAAATGACAGTCTTAGTCTGAAGTTAAAATTGCATTGAAAAAAGCTTGAGACAAATAAGCTTCAAAAATACATAATAAAACAATTCATTAATTAAACATATGGTACGTACATTTATAACTTTATAAAATACTGAGACTAGTTAACCGTTTGCACTAACGAAAGCAAATACATTATCATTTTTTATATTTCAAATTAATTTCTACTAGTCGAAAATTTACTTTACAACTAGTACTAATAATAGACTAAGGCACATTCGAATTTATGAATTAAGCTAAAATATAAAATTAAACATATTTACAAAACAATGGATATACACTGCAACATATTTGTAAATACTTACCAACTCAAACACTTGAGTTCGTGCATTCATTACGACGTCACAGAATTACTTTTCATCCAAATATTCTAAATTTTAAGTGTAAAAGTAGTAATGTTACAAGACAATAATTACAATTGAGCCAACACAAAGAAAAATTCGTCAGGGTAAATTACACACATATCAAATACATCTTGCCATTAAAAAAACCAATACACTGTGCACGAACATGCTAAATCAAGATTTGCAGCAATTGTCCCCCTATACGCGAATTATTGTTGTTATATTTGATTGATAAAATGTAATCTAAATAGTTACGTAATTTGTTTTAAAACAGGTAGACTCTTAGCTAAATTACTTACCATATCTGGCATTACTGTGTAAACTGAAGAAAAACAAAGTTTAAAATTTTATTGGATAGTCAACATGGTTTCACTGAGTAATAATCTTGCGTTACAGATCTTTCTATATTCTTTGAAAAGGTTACTGCTTCTGATGATGAGGGTAACGGTGTAAATTTGGTGTATCTGAATTCTCAAAAAAATATTTTACAAGGTGCTACATAAAACCATATAAAAATTATCCTTATTTATGTGTAGAGGATATGTTAATTAGAGGCTTGAAGAGCGGTTGGATGGAAGAAAGAAGAAAATTATTATAAATGGAGTTAAGTCAAATGATTTAATGTCACAAGTGTGACACTTCAAGCATCACTCTTATGGCCTTTATTCTTTTCAGTTTAGATCAACAACATAGGTAAAGAAATAGTCAATGCATTATCCAAGCAATGTGCTATTGTCAGTGGTAAAAGTTGTATTTACAGAAATATTGAAGACAAATCTAAAGACGTTATAATACAATAACATAGGTGGCTGGTTAGGTTGCATTTGGAGTATTATGTTCAGTCTCGGAGTTCTTAAGTTAATGGAAAGGATTCAGAGGAGAGCTACTAGGATGGTGCACGGGATGAAGGAGTTGTCATAGGAAGAGAGGTTAAGATGTCTGAATTTGTTTTCTCTTTAAATAAAGAACAGTTAGAGGAGACGTTATTGAGGTTTTTAAGATTGTTAAGGGAATTGATAGTGTTTATGCATCATCTTTTTTTATTCTTATTGGTGAGAATGATAGGACTAGGGGACATAAACATACATTTTGGCAAGGCACAAATCATTTTCAAATAAAACCCTAGAAGGGTGATTAGCATTTGAAAAGGGTTACCATTGAATGTTGCAAAGGCAGCAGATTTAAATGAGTTTAAGAGAAGGTTTAATAAGTATGTTAATAGTAAGGGCTGGGTTTGAGTTTTTAATAATTTAGTCTAGAGGATAAGACAGTCTAAATGTTCCAATTTGTCCCTTGTTGTTCTTAAACATTATGTTATATAATGAATGGTCATTCTCATTCAACATAACAGAGGCTAACTTCTCGAGATATCATTTGGTCTACCACTGAAAAACTCTGGTTGTTGACGTTAATTTGCACATTACAACTATCCACTTACGGAAAAACTGATTAAATCTCCAAAGAATTTCAAAGATTCAAAAGCAGCTATAAACGAAATAAAGTTAACAACTTATTTTATCGTTTGTGTAGACTTAAAATAAATGAAGCACTGTATGATATTTAACATTAAATAAGAAGGCAGAAAATGCATGATATGCTTGCATAGTACACTTTTCCTTCTCCCTCTGTTTCAAGTTTGTTTAAATTTGATAATTAAATGTACTTTGCTACTCGTATCCTGCTTAAGTGCCTTAACTTTCTCTGATTTCTGGAAATACAAGTAACACGTAAATATAATTCTTAAATAAAAACTACAAGTTAAAAATCAAAACCAATATAATGGAAATTAAAGTGCTTACTGAACGTTGCAACTAAAAACTTTTCATAAAGATAAAGGCAATATATTACAAAGAAACTCCTGAACAGCGAAATGAAATATAATTATATGAGAACAATTTCTTTCCCAACTAAATAATATATATTTATATATATCTATATGCAGAAACATCTTCAACCTTAGAAATTCGTAATACAAAAAGTTTGATTATTTAGAATTGTTTGTTTGTTTTTTTGGAATTTCGCACAAAGCTACTCGAGGGCTATCTGTGCTAGCCGTCCCTAATTTAGCAGTGTAAGACTAGAGGGAAGGCAGCTAGTCATCACCACCCACCGCCAACTCTTGGGATACTCTTTTACCAACGAAAAGTGGGATTGACCGTAACATTATACACCCCAACGGCTGGGAGGGCGAGCATGTTTAGCGCGACGCGGGTTATTTAGAATTAAACACAAAGCTACATAATGGGATATCCGTGCTCTGCCCACCACGGCTATCGAAACCCGGTTTTCAGTGGGGAACTGATACGAAAAGTAATTCTTAACAAAACAAAAATGCAAAAACACACACAACATAAAACATATAATTTTAATTATATTCATACTTAATGCAAATGTTCGTTAGTAAAGGTGATTTCTAATTAGTCATAACGGCATCTTTAACAATAATAAATTCAAACGCATTTTTACAAAGAAATACTTGTTATATTGCAAAAAAAAATTCATAAAGAACTCTTCAATCAAACATATTTCTTAAAGTTAAATATATTGTTCATTTAACAAAATAAATAAATTAAACCCTTTAAATAAATTTAATAGAGCTATATCAATGATAATTGGCAAAATATTTTAAATAAAACTACAAAAAGTACCTTAAAGATTCACATATGAGTTGACCATATACAAAGGCAAATAAAAATAACAATAACAATGAATGAATACCAGAGCTAAAGACCAAAATGCGAGATCACAAATGCAATTACAGAATATTCACTTAAATTCATAACATAAAAATACAAAATATGTACTTACGAAAGTCAGTTGCAGGACCTCTCTCTCACCATAATTTTACCAACAGATCCAATTAGCTATCATGGTGGCCCACATTGTATTTCAAGCTTTCTTCAGGTCTCTTTATGTTCACCTGCTTGGTTCGCAAGTGGAACTTTTCCTTCTTGACCCATGTGATTTTACGCAGAATAAAATTATCAGTGACCATGGGTCGTAGGGCTGAACCCCCTCTAGCCCCTACCTAAATATCCCACTGCCTTGGCCAATGATACAAGAGTAGCTCTTAATGACAGCCAACTACCATTGGTCATACTGCATCAAATAGCATACAAACATTTCTTGTTTGGAAACTCAACAACAACACAAGCTAATCACTAGGTGACTAAAGAAGATATAGCCAGAATTGTAAATAATTTGAACTTGAACATAAAAGTGTAGATTGTAAACGTAAGATGAGATGAGTTTTAATTAGCTGAAAGCTCAAATAGGTGTATATGTTGAAAATAATTGTAACTATCTAGTTATAATTCTAATCTTCTCTAAAATATTTTAGAGGTTGAGTCATGACTCTGTATCTTGGTCAAGTAACATTTCTATGGACTTCACGTGTACTTACGCCTTATTTTGCCCACAGAATACAATATTCTAACACGTGTGAACTTCCTGATTCCTAAACTTCATTGATATTATGCTTGATCAATAATATTTGCTGTACAAATATTTTCATTTCTGCCAGAAAACAACCTGGACTCACTACTCTCCCTGTGGTTGGATGGTTAGATAAAGTGTTGGTCATGTGAAAATGAATGAGGTATAAACTGACAAACTAGCTCTTAATCATGTGAATTGAATTGAGTAAGGCATTATCAGTTCTCTATCTTGACTCTTAAATGCAAATAATGTTTATATTGTCTCTCTTAAGAGACCTTCTTTCAGTAGTAAACTCGGCACTAATTTCCGTTTGACTTAAAATGTGTTCACTATAATGGAATTATAGTTACACATACAGCCTGCATTTTTATGCATTATAGTATCATTGCCTTACCCAAATCAATCAGAAGGCTATTGTAATTGACTCAGTTAACTATCAGAGCTATCATTCGTTTCAAACTTCATTGTTTTCTCATCTGGCTCATTGTGGACAATCAAACAAGTACATTTAGCTCTTTTCTTTTCCTTGTTGGGTGAGTCAGTGTGGTTTGAAATAGCATCTTTTCTTTCTTTTGACTCATCAGTCTCCATCTCAATCTTTTGGTCTAGTAAGTGCACAAATAGTTATTAGTAACACGCGAACACAGCTTGTTAATGTGCTAAATAGTCTTTCATACATCATGCATCCACTATAACTCATACATAATGGACTAAGCTGTAAGCGTACGAGGTATGGACTTGTACAACAATGTTCAAGCTAACTTGCTGATGCTTTGTACTACAGTCAGACCCAATATCTACGTCTGTTTCTTTATTATCTTGTTGTAGCACTTCTTCTGATGTTTGGTGCTCATTCCTAGTTGTTGATGGGAATTTTAGTATACGTTGATTAACACAACCATTAATTACTCCATATATTCCTATAGATACCATGGGATATTTGTTCTAGAGTGAAAAACATTCATTACCTGAACAGGAAACATAATTTCTACCCAAACACATCCATGTTTCAAAAACAACCTGTAAACCTCTGTACAATAGTTCTGTAAGCTTATTAAGCATGTATCCGATAGTTTATGTTTTCTCTTTTGACTGGAAATATACAGTGAAATACGTCTTTATCACACTCAAAGAACGAATGATTGGCTACTGACATTAGTCTGATTTCTTTATCCACTGAAATATTAATACATTCTTAGTCGCAGATTCAAACGTGAGACCAAACATCATTAATGTAGACGAAGCATTTCCCGATTGCAATCCATTCAGTGTAAGCTTTGTTAGCTTCTCAGTCCTGATGAGTGGAGTACATAGGTCAAACGGAATAATACAGAACTCATATAAATTATCTCTCGTGCTGAAAACAGTCTTAGGTTTGCTCCCTTCATCCAGCTTTACTTACTTGTATCCAAATGTTAGATCTAAAGTGTTAAACTAACAGGAACAGTGAATTTGGCACAGTTGATGCTTAATTGGGTATGCACAACTTGTATTTCTGTTGTGTTAAACCACTGTTATTTGACCCTCAGCTATTTGATCTGTCAAGATAGTTTGCAAAATCTCAACCAATGTTTTTGGATGTGGTGATCGTTTTATATTTGCTTTTGATATCTATGGCCATTTCAGCATAAAGGGAGATGACCAATTGCATGAAATTAGAAAAGAACATAAACACTTCAACTTCATCCATCTTTGCTTCCTGGAAAGAAATACAACTCACTTCGTGTTTCGGTTTCTATAATCACATTAAATGTTATAGATATACTCACTAGACTTCATTGGTAGTAAGCTATATGTATAACTTGTGTGTATGGAAGTACTGTTATTCCCTCTGCTGCACACGTTTGCGCAGTTCATTGTTCCTGGGCTTGACATAGCCAATATTGGATAACTTTCCCATAGAACATTTCAGCAGTTGTACAAATGAAACTGACTGATATTTCTTGCATTATGTCCCTCCTGAGGATGCTAATGACATATATGAGACTAGCAATGACCACTACATTTTGCGAGTGATATTTCTTAGTCACATTCAAAGAGTTATCCTCTCCATTATCGTCTAGTTTATTCCACTTTCTAAGAATAAAGTTAATATTCATTGGTAACAATAATGGTCTTGCTTGGAAGATTTGGTATACTAGAAGATCTACCGATGTTTGGGTTACTTCTTTGTTGACCAGGAACTTGATGTCTCACTTTTATGCCCTCGTAGATAGTCACTAAGCTCTAATTAAACCTGAAAAAGCTGGGCTGACCATCAAATTCTTTGATACAAGCTTTTAGTTCTGTTCTGCCAACTCAATGGCTTGGTTCATCTTGGACTCCATTAGTTTTGGAATTACAGCAGTATTTACTTCTTGCTGTTGGTTCTCCTAAATTAGCTAAGCTATCAGTCAAAACCGTTAACCTTGCCAACTGTTCTGTCTGGCAACGTGCAGGATCTACTGGCTCTATGGCACTTGCTGAGCCGTCATTTGGAACCAACAGCCTTGCTGATTTTGCTGCTTGATAAAGTATAGACAGTTCATTAACAAATAATTAACGTACCACAAACAAGGTAAACTAAACGTAAGAAGAAGGACTGGTCTCTAGTGGTGTCAAAAAGTATTGATCACAAAGTGTAGTGGTCATCTCCAACTTCAGATCTGACCTTAGCATCCTCAGAAAGGATATACTTTAGAAATTACGAGCTAATTTCACCGGTGCTTCTCTTCCCCCACCTCAGATGACATCTAGGCGGAAGCATCATTTACATAGGCTGCAGAATGTAGAGCAGAATTGCTATGCTGGTGGCTGGTTAACTCGCAGCATGACTAGAGTTCATGGTGGTGGATAACCTAAAAATAACAATTTGACTGAGAACTAGAAAAAACAGTGTAAGTTTCTTCCTCTCTAGCAACTAGTTCAATGGTCAATCTGCTGTTTCGGGTACACCAAATACGAAGTGATATTCACGAGTCTGTGAATTAAGAGAAATCAATGTTATGAGCCTTTAGGTCAATGGCAAGCGTGTTATTTGTCCAGAAGATAACTTCTTTTAAACACGATATCTTTCATGCACAGTTGTCTTTCTTCAGTGGGGAATTCTCTCTTTCTTTCATTCGTAAGTACTTCTTCTATTTACAGAAAATGCTATACTTTAGGTCAGAAACGTTAATTTAAATTTGATAACACAAGAGTTTAATTACAAATAGACATACACATAAGTCAAAGAAAAATTCTGTTATAATATTCCGTGTTCATGGCACAAAAATATTTCTTTCCAATCTGCTTTGCGGTATTTTAAAGATAAATGATAAATAAAAGAGTATTAGGCAGGTCCACTTTATAATGGGAGGACTGTCAAGATAAATTACAAAGTTAATGGTGGATTAAACTAAACTAGCTGAGTTTGAACAACGAAACAAACAGACAAACCGGAAATTATGTGTAACGCACGATAAAATCAATCATTTATTAAATTAAAGACAACAACACATCTTTCTGGATGCTAAATGGTTGCATTTCACTGGATTTGTGAATCGGCCAACTGGCTTTTTTCCTTCAAAATGTTTTCTCATCACTCAATTCACTTAAGATCCCATGCAAGAATTTTTAAATTTAACATTTCATGCTGAATTCGAAATGTCAGATTAGCCCATAACACAATCCATGTGATCAGTCATCTCATTATACATACAGAATCTATACCTTCAAGATATCATCTAGCCTACTATTGAAGGACAACGGCTCTTGACATTCTTGCACGACGTTCATCATTACATCTATTTCCCCTCTGGACAGAACAAGTACTATTTCTACAGAATGACCAAGGAAAATGCAACCTTAAAAAACAAACTTAATGTTTATAGTTCTTTGAACTATGTGTTATGTCAAAAACTGTATAGGCTAAGAATAAACAAAAAATGTTGAAAAATTCTTCATTAAAATAAGAATGTAAAAAATACAATGTATGTCTGTATGACACATATTTTTAATTTCACTTACAAGTCGATTCAGTACTGGGGCCTGGCTTGGCCCAGCGCGTTAAAGCGTGCGCTTCGTAATCTGAGGGTCACGGGTTCGCGCCCGAGTCGCGCCAAACATGCTCGCCCTCCCAGCCGTGTGGGTGTATAATGTAACGGTCAATCCCACTTTTCGTTAGTAAAAGAGTAGCCCAAGAGTTGGCGGTGGATGGTGATGACTAGCTACCTTCCCTCTAGTCTTACACTACTAAATTAGGGATGGCTAGCACAGATAGCTTTGTGCGAAATTCGAAAACGGTCAGACGATTCAGTACTCAATACTTATATAATTCTAATTAATAAATTTGTGATTTAATAAATGGAATATATTAAAACTTAATTATCATGTTTTAGTTAATGTTTTGACTGTTTATGTTTTGTTTTTATAATTAATATATTGGAGAAAAACAGGAAAAGAAATATAGCAATCTATCTTGTCTCACTGGACTGGAACTACAATTGCAATATAGTATTACAGCCAAATATAGATGTTACAGAAATAAACTCACCAACGAAGAATCTCTTTGTACTTAACGATTTCATTGGAAGTGGCAAAGGAATATGTTCAATAAGACATACTATATATATATATTATGACTTTACCTGACTAAAGTAAAACCACTATTTATGGTTTGCCTTTAAGTTGTTGTTGTTGTTGTTATGAATTAAGCACAAAGCTACACAATGGGCTATCTGTGCTATGCCCACCACGGGTATCGAAACCCGGATTTTAGCGTGTAAGTCCGCAGACATACCGCTGAGCCACTGCCTTTAAGCGATAGAAAACATTATGTCCTAAGCATTTTCTGATAGGTTTTAATTAGAATAATTTATATATATAAGAATTTAACTATTTTCCAGCGATGTAGATGTGATCGAATATTTTCTGAACATTTATTCTCTTCAAGGGTAGTTTAATCATACATTTTGCATTGGCTACTTGCCGAGCGCGTTAAGGCGTGCGCTCGTAATCCGAGGGTCTCGGGTTCGCGCTGAACATGCTCGCCCTCCCAGCCGTGTGGGTGTATAATGTGACGGTCAATCCCACTATTCGTTGGTAAAAGAGTAGCCCAAGAGTTGGCGGTGGGTGGTGATGACTAGCTGCCTTCCCTCTAGTCTTACACCGCTAAATTAGGGACGGCTAGCACAGATAGCCCTCGAGTAGCTTTGTGTGAAATTCCAAAACAAACCAAAACAAACAAGCATTGGCTACACAAAGGGGCGTAGATTTTTTACACTCGATGAGGGGATGATTTTACGACCACTTATGTGGACTGTTCAATTTGCAAATCGGTAGCTGCCTTCCCTCTAGTCTTACACTGCTAAATTAGGGACGGCTAGCATAGATAGCCCTCGAGTATCGTGTTGCCACGATACTTGCATGTATACTTAGGCCTACTGACTGATACTTACGAACTATCGCTTAGATTGAAAAGCTGAGAAGCACGGCTGTATTAAAGATGTACATTTCGGCTACTGAAAAAGCCTACATCTAGGCCTAATTATGTAATTCGATTGGTGTTATGTAAATGTCGTGTAAATATTTTGTAAACGACAACATGTCGTGTTGTGTTTGGATTTTCATTTCTATTATCTATGTTTCCATATTTATATTGTTGTTTCGAAGTTTAAACTAATAAAATATGTTATTATTCATTTAAAGTAACATTTAGAATTTTCTTGAATTAAGTAGACCAATCATATGTTTGTAAATGAAGTGCTGGCGACTTCGTGTCTAGACGTTTAGTCTCGTGCAAGAACGGACATGCGCGGATTGCTCTGGAGATCTGTAGAAATTTCGCGGTTATTCGAGGGGTCTAGGCCTACAATATATAAACAGACGAAGATGCGAGAGAGACAGAAGAGTCAGACATTAATTTTATTTCAAAAGAAGAGAGTCAGTTATTTGAGAAAGATTAAGTGTTTGCTGTGATTATTCAACTTGGATTTGTGACTGAAGTTAGATCTACGGAAGCTGTGATTTTATTTCGTCAATCTCTACGATTCATCTGAATTACTGCTTGTGCTGAGAGTCGGCGAATTTATTGAACTGTAAACTCTGTTTCTGAACTTCTTCATTTAAGCTTCGGAATTTCTTCGTGGGACCAAATTCACACCCTAGACTGGAATTTGAGACTTTCATTTTAGATCATTATATTAGATACAGGCCAGTACCATTTTGTATTGTGATTAATTTTGAAGTTTGAAACTAGTATTATTTTGTTTTGTAATTAATTTCGAATGTTGTAACTTAATATCTGTCACTGTTATTATATAATTTATGTTATATTTGTTAATAGTTTAGTGTAATAAATTATACAAGTTGTTATCTGTGTTTTTCTGTTGCGTTTAGTCTACGAAAAACATAAAACATAGAAAATACGTAACAATTGGTAAGAACACGAGAATCACAAGAACAAACATACAATTTGTAGGCCTGTGATGCAATAAAACAATTCAACAGACCAAACTGTAGGGGAAGTGATTGTATCCATCATACCCCCTACCTAGTATGAAGGGAGAGATGTACACCTCTCACTCCACCTTTAGGATCTACGCCCCTGGCTACACATATATAACAATGAACTTGAAGTAACGTATACATGGTGTTGCTTAGTTACAAGTCAAATACAACGTATAATAGAGACAAGACAATGTTACAATGTTAGCCTTAAAAAATTATTTCTACAGATTTAAGAAAAGTGGCCAGTAGACCTAAAGCTTGTGACTATATTTCAGTATTTGACATAAGGACTATTATAGTATTGAAGCCATCACTCCAGTAATTAACATTAAATTAATTCTGGCGAATGGTGGCAGGCTAATGTGATTAAATAAGGATGTTTAGGTCTTATCAACTACGAAATGAAATTCAAGATTCTGACGTCGATGTTCCTTAGGTGGATGTTCTGCATTTATGTCTTTGCATAGTTCTTTAAATAGGCGAGTGTTGAGTGCTTGAGTCTTTATATAATTTACAATTTTGATTACAGATTCAAGAACTTCCTGCGGAGAGGCAGGGAGAGTCTTACTGGCGAGAGCATATCGGCGAATCATGCAATAGATGCCATTTGCTTGAGGTGCTAACTTCTTCACTCTCTACTGGAATCCTGAATTCGATCCCAGCATAGCCGGTGCCCCATCCGTACAAACCCCACACACGTTTTCCCATTGAAGATCTTCGTCTTGAAAGAAAGTTGAAACTTTTTCCGTGATATCATCAGCTTTTGTTGTGGTTTCAAGTGCACTGCAGAATAAGAATTCGTCTTTGATGTCGCCTGAATTAATGTATCTCACGAAGACAAGCAATTGAGAACATGAACTTACATCTGTTGACTCGTCGAGCTGAAAGGAGAACAAAGGGGAACCCTTGATTTCAGTCAAAATCAAAACCTGTTCCTTCATATCCATAGACATTTTAGAAATGCGCTTCTGTGTAGTATTATTTGACAGGGATACTTGCTGCATCTTCTTTCACTGGCTTCTCCAAGAATAAGATTTACTGCTTTCATCATGCAAGGTTTAAGAAGTGTTTCTCCAATCGTGTGAGGCTTTTTTTGTTTAGCAATTTCGAATGCAATCTCATATGAAACTTCCACTACAGCTGCACTCTGCAGCTGAAACGACCCACTTCTATCGATTCTTTGGCTTTTAAGACACCGTTCATGCCGTTTGTAGAAATCCAAACTCTTCTTTGCGTGTTCTGGATGTTTCGTCTCGAGATGACGCTTGAGTTTTGATGGTTTCATTGACTATGCACTCAGGACAGCATGGCACGAAACACACTTTGGTTTCTCGATGCCGTCGTTGGCGAGCACAGTGGTGAAGCCAATGTTGAGGTAGCATTCTGAGTATCTGCGCCGTTTAGCCATGGACACAACTCACCTCTACTGCTTAGTTATCTCTTTGTTAAAATAAAATAAAAATGTTGAATAATGAACGCTTTGGCAACTGTAGATCTTACACTGACTACTTGTGGGGAGTGCAAGTAGAGTAATGATGGGGTAAGTATTGGGAGGGAAGGGAGCGTGGCCAGTCGCGTGATTCGTCATCCACCAATCAGCAACGGATATGTGACTCACGTGTCGACAGCGAGCACACAAACACTTAATCACAGCTAAACAGACACACAAGCATACGTACATGCGCGTGCACTCACATACTCGCTACTCACCAGTACACACATACATACAGATGCAGACACCTACATATTCACACAGGCACGCATACATACACCCATAATATCACCTAATGACACTGAACTAACGTAGCACACGTTTTGCTTTGCACCGAAACAAAAAAATGTAAGAGCATGAAAATGTAATTGATGAAATAAAATTGATGTTATCCTAAGCTACTTCTAACAAGGCTACGCGACTCCCCTGCCAAGTCTTTGAGACCCACCGGTTGGGAACCCCGTCCTAATCAGTGTTTTCAGTCAAATTCTTATGACTGCAATAAGTTATGGGAAAAATATATGGAAAGCTTTTTTATCTAGAAACTTGAAGGATGTTCCTTAATAGCTGAAGGTACCCAAGGCCCTAGATGTCAGTTGTACCTTTACTACAACAGACCATGGATGAAGATATTTTGTTGAATGACAAATTTAACATGATGGATTTGCCTGAAGCTACTAAAAGTCTAGTTTTGAAATCTCCACCAACTATGACCAAAGATGTATTCTCCACCACTGTGTCAACAAAGGAGCGTCCTTTGGAAGTAACTCTAAACAGCAAATGATCAGACTATTTGGTGTCCAATCTAAAATTCAAGCAATGTCAGAGAGCCAGGTAATATCTTAAGAGTATAGTTGGGGCTGTTTCATGGAAAAGTCCTGATGGCATCTAATTTATATTCATCTCTGCTACTACTTCAAATTTTCCGACCCAGAATAATTTTTTCTGTTGTTAAAGGTGTCGAGGAGATTTTCGAAGCTATGAAAGGGCCAACTGACATCTAACATTGAAAGATGATCACCAGTGAATAGTTAGCAACTGATATCATAAATGGCCTTACTAAGTCTTTTAATCAACACGAAAGTCTTCACCTTAATGAATGGGCAGCTGTCAATGCCTCACACCCAGAAACACACCTTGCAGTAAGAAAAAAGTAGTAATATAAAAAGAGACTCAAGTTGCAGAAAATATTTGTTCTAAAGTACAACTGCCAATAATAAGCAGCCAAGTGGACAGAACTGCTTTATAACTAAGATAAGATTAATTGTTGAAATGAATAGGACTACCATCAAAGATGGAGGGAGAGGTATGTCGATCTAGGAAGAGCTAATGAAGATGAAAAACACTAACGAAGCTCAGAGGGATTAATTGCCAGACTACTACTGTAAATCCTTCATTGCATTAGAAACCTTACTGTTAAGACTTCTCTAGGTGGGTCTCTCTACTTTATTTGAAGAAATTTTCATTCGGAGACTCAGCATGGCCCGATGGTTAAGGCACTCGATTCGTAATCTGAGGGTCGCGGGTTTGAATCCCTGTCACACCAAATATGCTCGCTCTTTCAGCGGTGGGGGCGCTATAATGGTACGGTCAATCCCACTATTTGTTAGTGAAAGAGTAGTCTAAGAGTTGGCGGTGGGTGACGATGACTAGCTGAATTCCATTTTGTCTTACACTGCTAAATTAGTGATGGCTAGTGCAGTTAGTCCTCAGGTAGCTTTGCGCAAAATTCAAAAACAAATGACCAAACAAAACTTTTATTCGATATGTATATACGTGAATATTTTTCTTTTTAGTTAGTTTTCATTTGTTTGTTGTAAATATACTGCAAGATTATCATTCTTTTTCTTATTTTTTTATTATAATTGGGTTTGTTCTTTGTGTTGTATATATTTGTTTGTATATGTACATATTTTATTTAATGATGTTTAGCTTTTGTCTGTGCTCAAGGGTTATTTAGCACTTAGAGACAATTTTTATTAAAAGTAACTTGTATTTTAAATTTCTGTTGTAAGATATTTTCTTGCACTTTATTAATAGTGATTTTGTTCTGAGTTTTTAATTTAGTTTTTAAGAAGCTTTGGTCACTTTGTTTTATTTTGTTGGTCAGTCTGTCGCAAAGGAAAATTTTTATTATTTTATTTTCGTTTTTATATTGTTTTTTTTTCTGTTTTATCGTCAATAAAAAGTTTTTGGTTATCCTATAATTTTTTTCATTTTTGTATTGTTGTGAATTTTTTTGTTTCGTCGTTAATAAAAACTTTTTGGTCATTTTGTTTGTTATTATCGTTGTAAAGGTTTTATTTTGATGTATTTCATTTTGTCCACTTACTCCAAAAACTGATGGTTTATATTGTTAAAGAGTGTTTTAATTACGTTTTAGCCTTGTGTTAAATATGTTTATGACTTCTGTGCTTTGTTTTAATGGTTTTATTGTATGATGCTTGATTTGTCTTTTTAAATTATTTTGTGTTAGTTTTGTAAAGTTATTTTACATGTATTGTTCATGTGCATTGCAGGGTAAGTGTAGTATTTATTGTAAGCAATCAGACGACACTAATTTAGATGTTGCTGTATTGCATTCTATTAACGTATCAAAAAAGAGAAACGTTAAACTAATTTAGATGATCTTTTTTTAAGTTTCAAGTTTCTAAAAACAGTCAATTCTGCTGTTTTTAATTTACTAGTTCTTGGTATTCTCAATATTACGTAACATTATTTTTACACCATTTTTGAAGGTTTTCAATGTTAACTGAAGGATGAAAATCGTATTCAACAAAAAAGGCAGATAACTTCAAATGAGTGTATGTTTGTTTTGTGCTTCTAACCCCCCCCCCAATATTTTGGTTAACAACTATTTTGTGAGGGTCTTTGAATGACTTGTGATCAAATGATAATAATATGTGATGCTCAATGATCCTTGAAAAAAGTGTAAGTCGAAACGTCAGATAAAATAAAAACAATAACATTTTCCTGAGGTAACATTATTATTTACAGACACGACGAAAATTAGAACCTACGAGCCCTTTATCCCTGACAACGTTCATGATATAAGGTGAACATATTGTCACTGAATCGAACTGGCTAGAAGTATGTACTAGTCGTGGAAAAATATATAATGAACAAATATTGTCTTTTGAAATTATTTAGTTGTCTGAGCATAAGTGAAAATATAAAGAATTTAAGCTTGCAAACAAAGGAATTTTACAATATGGCATTTGTCTGGTCAGTACGGTCTAAACAGCAGGTATATGTTCACTGACATTGAACAGAGAAACAAAGAACGCTTGAATATAGTTGTGCTAAAGCTATTAGTTTCGCTGTTAAACTGCTAGTACGTATAATATTTTGTGGAATTAACGTTTATTTGTCGTCCAAAACGATGCTCATTATCCCTACCCCCATCTCCCTAGTATCGGTCAACTAGATCTAGGAATACCGAAACCCTTTCATATTTTCCAAACACGAGTGCTGTTTTGTGGTGTGAATGACTTGGCAAGAGGTCGACTTATGCCAATATCCAAAAGAAAAGTAGATGCAAAGTGATAGTTTTAAACTTAATTTTTACACTTTTTATCTGTTAATATGATACATTTATAAAATTTATTATGGTCAATCTTTGCGAAGCTTATACGGTGACATCTAAATGACGAATATCTAGTTGTATTTAACATCGGAATTTTCGCAGCTTAACTCTATTAACACAAGACGCAGAATTATAATGATGACATATTTACATTCCGCGTCAAGTGGAACTAGGGTGTTGCGTCAGCACATTTACAATCCGTGTGTGACTATAAATGATTTTACGATGTTTCCTTCCGCGAAGAAATAGATCTCGGCTGTCTTTTGAATGATATCTTTCACTAATTAAGTAATTTAAAGTTAAAACATCAGTACTGTCATCGAGGTTAGTTAGTTTGCAAAAGTATAAAAAAGGTTATAAAAACAAAGTAAAAAATGAGTTATTCTTCAGCAAGATGAAATGCGAATCGTTGGCCAGGTTACTACGCTACCTATTCCGTCTTTTACTGTGTAGCGATGGCCTTGTCGTGTCTGTGAGTTGGCTGTGTGCGTTGTTTCTGAATGGGGTTGGCCTAACTTAATGTATTAGGGTAAATCTTACGTAAATTTTGCCAGTATTCTGTGTAAGATTATCTTTACCGCATTAACTATTTCAAGTTTGGCCTCCCCTACTCAGAAACAAGTGAACGGTAAGAGTGTTATTTCTCTTTAAGGATAAATAACTTTATTTATTGCTCGTTAGTTGTTGTGGTATTGTTGTAGATATATGACGTTTCTACCTATGGTGGTTGATACTAGTACTACTACTACTGATTTCGTTTACGCTAGTAGCATTGTAATTTGTATACAGTAACAGCATAAAATGTGTATTTTATGATATTGAAAGGTAATTGGGGAAGGTTTGAACGTTAGGTTCAGCTTTCAAGTTTCAATATATTAATAAGGGTAAGTGAAACGTAATTTCATAAATGGTATAATTAACGTGTTCATTCCGTACTCGGAGGAATGTAAATAATTTACCTTTCAAATTGAATATTTTATATTGGTCAGGATAATAATTACAGTATTTCATTGGAGTTTTAAAGTATTATTATTATTAATTATTTAGTCTTATCTTAACGACAGTAACACAAAATTCATACCTTATACTACCATTTATAATTTTTTCATTTACTACCCAGTAAATGAAAAAGTAATGAACAAAATCATGTCCATAATCCTAAATGTAATCTAATCCTTACCCTGTTTCATCAATAATTAGTAGTGGTATAGGGAGTTCGCTGTATCGCGAACAAAGAAACGTACGCAAAGCGGTGCTTTATAAGCTTTTAATGAACTTTTTATTATCGTTAAGACTTCGTACATGACACGTAGTGAGTGTAAGGTAAGAGAGAATTTTTATTGCGACATATTTTGGTATTCCAACAATTAAACATCGTTTTATGGTGTATTTGGATATGTGGTATCAGGTATTTGTATTCATAAGTTTTGATGAATGCAACTGTGAGACTTGTATCATTCACTTAGTGTAATGGGCATAGTTATTCTTCATTAATAATTGTAGTAGCAAAAACGTAAAAACATTAACCAAATTACCAAAAAAATCTATTTTTATAAATTTATGTAATGTTTACATATTTAATTTAAGGCAACTAAACTATATAGTGTTGAAAATTATAATGATTAATATTGCAAAATTTTATTTAATAGTTTTTTATTGTATATATCAAATGGGTGTTTTTGTTTTAGGTCACCCATGGAATTCATTTTTGAAAGGTTAAACCAATAGCTTGATGTTGGATTTCAAAGTTGGAAACCCCTGTCTCAAACAGTAATTGCCAAAGTATATTTATGTGAATAGTTGTCATCATTTGTTGAACCAGCAAAATTGAAGAGTGAAGAATCAGACAAAATTACTGATCTTATGCAAAGATAACTTCACGTAACTAATGAAAAATGAAAACTTATAACTGCAGAGATCTGTGAAAGGATTACTTTTATTTTCGTTTTTTTAATGTAAATTAGGCAATTTCCTCGTATCCTCATGAATGTTTTGCAACCACCTCCTCTGAATTTGCAGTACTGTCGACTTAAACAAGAACTTAACATTGAGAAGCGATTGGAGAATGGGGGAAAATGTAGTGGAAGCCTAAGTCCAAATCTTCAGCCTCCAACCCCACCTATTTTTCCAAACACACAAGATCCTTTCACAGCAAGTGCTGTTGGTAACTACATACTTCTTGAACAGTTTGATGGATCAACCTTGTATCGCTGTATAAATGTAAAAACAAATGAGGAATACATATGTAAGGTGAGTATATTAAAAATTATTATAGTATTCTATGCAGTTTATACATGGTAACATGGGAAATTGTAATTGAATAATTCTTTTACACATAGGTTAAAGTTTATTTATACTTGCTGATTGTGTTTATTTTCAGTTCAAAACAACTGTTCATGAAATACAAGGTAACATTATTATGAGAGTTTTGTAAACATTATATCATAATAGTGGTGGTTCAAGCTGTAGAAAATGTATAACTTTTCACTACATTTGTACTTATTACTTCAAAATAGTTTACAAATTTTATGTCTGTCATTTGTATAGAAATTGTTACAAGTGAAATAAAAAATGTTTTTAAACATGTACACTAGATTTGGGAATGTTTATTAATCTTTGTTAAAAGAAAAAAGAGAGGTGTTTAGTAATTTATGAAGCTTAAAGTGAATTCCAAATGAAAATGTTTTAAGTTTGTGAAATTGCATTATAAGATGGTTTGACATATTTTTGTAAGAACTGCCAGTAAATAAATTTTCCATACTTACTTGATTTAAGAATAATATTGATATTTAAGAAATTGTTAATGCTATAGACCTCTTTTGTAAAAGTTATGATATTCTGAAAGGAAGGTATAGAGATGTGACTGTTGATAAAAGTTATCTCTTAACTGTGGTTATGGATACAGAAGTGAAGAAAATAACCAAACCAATTGTATTATTAATTTTGTAAAAAGATTGATTTTAAAATAAGTTGTTTCTTCTTTTGCTCATTACTGGTGAGAGTTTAGAATACTGAGCAGAGTGATTTTCCATTTTGTATAAAAGAAAATGACTTTAAAAGAGTACATAGAAGGTGTAGTGAGAACTGAATCAAGAATATCAGAGTCATAAATAGAGGCTTTGATTGGGACTTGTTTTCATTGAATCACATAACAACTTGAAGTTCTTTGTTTCCATTTTTTAAAATTGTTTATGGTCTAACTGAAGTGCTTATCAAATATTTATTTAAGTGGTGGATTAATCCTCCTATTACTAATTGTGTATATATTGTACTATTAATTATTGGTAGGATTTGCTTATTGATTAATTTTATTTAACATTTTTCTTGTTATAACATTCGGTGTAAAGAACTTGGTAGTGTAGAGTATACAGTGTCCTGAGCAGGAAATAGTGGAATTAATTGCAATAATGGTTGTATTTTTGCTTCTGTCCTTAAAGGGGCCCAGTAACCAACAAAAGTATGTACCCACAAGTAATTTGGTTCATTACTAGTTTACAAAAATATGCTTCAAAAGCTGCTGAGTTCTATGTTGGTAATTTGCTAGGGTTAAGACTAGTGTAGGGACTGAAAGCATTGAAGGCTACTAATATATCCACTAAGTTTTAGTTAAAATGTTTCTGAAAGTCCAGAGTAGTTGTCCTGAGGAAGCACATATAATATGTGGTCTGTATGAAAATTTTAAATATTTTTTATTTTGTAGGTGTTAGAAGTTTGTTATTGTTGACTAATGGTTTTGTTTGAATGACAAGCAGGAGACTTCTACAGGCTAAATGGTTTTTTTTCACCTTTTTATGTTTTTGTTCTTTCAATAACATTATGTGTAAGGTATTTTCTAAGTACTACTTTCAGAGAGTTTCTAAAAGTGTAATAAAATATTGAAGTATTAAAGGTAAAGAAAAAATGTACACTTTTACACTACAGGACCCTTCCAACAACTGTAGAACACTTCATTTATTTAATATTCAAAATGGATTGATCATGTGAAATAGCAGGTGCATGTTTGAGTCCTTTAGCACAGATTTAGTCACTATGGTTAACCTGCAAACTATTGGTAAGAATAAATGCAACATGGAGATAAAAAGGAACATGATAGTAAGTGCTATTGAAAATATTTCTTTGAGTAACTTTTTAGTCTGTCTTAACTACCATGGAAAAAGACAATGAGACAAACTTGTAAAATCCATTAGTGGTGGCTTTGTATTATCTTTTAAACAAGTCATATTTAGAAGCAGATAATTTGTTATGATTAATTGCATTTCAGCATATTCTATACTGATAGCAGAAACACTCAACCATGCTTGTGTTATGAAGCAGCAAGCTTCTGGAGATTGTGCAATATTATAAAAATATACTTTTTAGCAAAAATTAAGTTTTTTTTAATTTTTTTTATTTGTTTCAAAAGCTAACTTTCAGAGTATATCTCAATGCTGCTGATGTTTACTTGACAATGTTACATTTTTCATCCTGATGAGCAAGGGGGGTCTTCCATAACAAGAATGTAACAATCCACTGTGTCTTTTTTATTGTGCAAATGTGGTTCAAAATTGTAACAGTATATTCAGGCTTCCTGTTTTTTTGTTAATCACTACAATACCTATTTCAAAATGATTGAGCATTTTCAAGATGAACTTCAACATTTTGCCTTCATCATCATCACCTGGTAACCACCTAAAGAGAATACTTTTTAATGAACGGGTTACACTCAGATCAAACAAGATCTTGTTCGGCATTATCTTAAGCGTGTGCCATACCATGTCCAGACTACATAGGCAACAAGGTGTTTAGTCTGCCTTAAGGGGTATTTTGTAATTGGGCTAGTGAGAATATAACTTGTAGTGATGGGCCACCACATTAGTTTCATTTGTCTAATAATGACTTTTACTTAGAAATGGCTATCAATCTAAGAAGTACATTTTTAAAGACTAATATAACAGATTGAAGTAAGTAATTTTATAGGAGGTTACATTAATATGTACAGAGTAACACCAAATTAAAATCAAGATGTGCTACCAATACTTAGTTTCCAGATACACTTAACAAATAAAAAATGTGAAGTAATTTGTTCATAATGAAAGTAATTTATTGTAACAATGATTAGTTAATAAGTGAGAGGGAATATTGAGGTGTGACCTAGAAATATTTCACCATGTAGACTTCATACATCTAGAAGTTCATCTTGAATATATATGACTGATGTAAAGTTTCATGTGGTTTCTGTTAAAAATTAGACAATTGAGCAGTGATTTATATTCAAACAAAAAAAAACAGAAAAAATAATTCAAGGGCAAGTCAGTAATTTACAAATCTGAAGTGTTTGATTGTGGAATATATTGGTAGCTCTGCTTTCTAATGTGCTTCAAAATCTCTTGTATACAACAAGAAATACTTTCATGTACCATTTGTATATTGTAGAAATACATTCATATAGCAATACATACTGTAAGAAGGATTGTGTTTATCTGTGGTTAATCCACAAATAAAGAATATATATATATATAAAAGAAGCTGACAAATAGATCCTGTTTATTTCATCCAATATTACTTGTTTGGAGACCATGCTTAACTGTTACTGGCATAGGTATTTGAAATCTTAGAAGTATTTGGGAATGTATCTTTCTGAATCTCATGGCAGTATAAACACTTGCATCACATTTCTCTTATGAACTTTAATGCACTGGCATTTTGTTTCCTGTTTGTATATTGAGGTGCAGACATGAAACTTATGTTAACCAATCCTTATTATTGGTGGGGAAAACATTCATACTGAAGTTCAAATTTTTTGTTTTATTTTTTTATACTAAGAATAAATCCTTTAATTGTTTACCCAGGAGTATCTGTTGTTTATTGTTAAGCTCAAATCTTTATAATTGTCTATCTATGCTGTGCCCACTACAAGTATCAAACTCCAAATTTTAGCATTAAAAGCCTTCATCCTCCCGAGCACTGGAGGAATCTGGGTGTGTGATCTCATTTTGATCATAGAATTATGGAGGTATTACATTTAATGCTGGTGGATGGAACCTTTTGAACATAATAATAGGATCTTTGGAGTTGTTTGAAATTGGTAAGGAAGTCATGTTCTCTATTCTTAGTTGTTCCATCAGAACTGAGAATACAACATACACCTTAATGTATGAAATTAATGCATAACAAAATATTCCTCTATTGCATAGTGTTTTGAAGTCAATGTGAAATTAAAAACAGTTGGCTCTTAAATTTTAAATACTAAAGATCTCTGCTTGTATTTTGAGACAAAAAATTTGGTATAGAGTACACCGTGCAAAATGGGTAATATGGAGAACATGCACATAACATTGAAATGTAAACGTAACCTCTTCTAGTACTAAACATTTTGTAGTGTTTTTTTTCCCATAGAAAGATTATTTCTTTCATTTGTAAAATGAAGTGGCCTGATTTGTGTTTACATATCTAATTGTTTGTCTGCCTTTTATAATGATAGATCATTATTTAACCTAACAATGTGTATTACCTGTTACATAGACAGTAAACATTTTTAAGCCTCCTCATAAGTTGTACTGGATTAATCTTGCTGACATGGAATTTGGTGTTATTGATGTAGGTTCACTATGAAGTGTTTATATATTGAAACCATTCTCCTTCCAAATTAATTGTGCCTGTTGTTACATATTCTGTCCTGCTGTATGATGTAAGCACCTTAGAGAAAGCTTTTTTCTTTTTGTATAGCAGCTACTTCATATTCATAACAGAAGGAAACATTATACATGTTTCATACACAAGTTCACATAATTTATTAACTTTGCATATGGAGGAGAATCATCACCATCACTTAATAGTAATTTATTTTAAACCAAAGTTTTAGTAATATACAATCATCACTTTGGATGAAACTCTTATTCTGGGTACATTATTATCTTGTTTGTTTATTAAAAAGGTAAAATTTAAAGTTGTGAGTATTGAAACTGATTTTAAAATTCCAAATTTAAGAATCAATTATTTATTGTATTTATCAAATTTTACCATAACTAAAACTTGCAAGGTACTGTTCTCCTATGGATCAGAGATAAGCTTGTAGATTTACAATGCTAGATTCATTACAGTGGATATAATGCAGATAGCACATTGTGTTTTAAACAAAAGAATGGTCAATTACCCATTGTTAATTGAATCTTCTACTTTAATACCTTGTTTTTAAAAAGCAAATTTGTAGAACTAAATATATTTTTCTTTTTGAAATGTTTTAGCTTAAACATATCCAATATTCATGTATTTATGTGAAATTACATTAAAATACTGTGCTAACAGATTTTCTGATAAATTTTGGGTTGCATAAACTAATATTTTAATACAATTCACCTTATATAAACCGGGAATAATAGTTATAAACCAATGATATATTAGCTTATTTGTATCCTGACTTTGTGTAGCTACTGCAACCATGTAGCTGTTTATCGAATTTTTGTCTCTTTTTTTTTTTTCTTTCTTTTTTTGTGCTTTCATGGGTCGCGTGTAACATGCACACATACACCTATATACAAGAATCCTGCTGGCAGTGTCTACAGTGAATAGATTCATTTACCACTAGGGTTGGACCGGTCAGTGACCGAATTTTGTTGGTGAGTTGGCAACGCTGTGAAGATGTACACTAAGGTATTACGGAAAACATTTAATGAGAATGTAATCATATAATCGTCCTTTATTTGTAAGTCAGTATCGGTGTGGCCGTACATATTGATGTTTTCATTTTTCCTTATTTATACGCGATATTTCGATTCTCTTGAGGAATTGTCAGTTATGTAGCTGTAGATTTGACTCGTAATAGATAAGCTTGTATGTGAATACTGACGTTTCCGTTTCAGAAAGTGGACACTGAAATATTTTTCTAACACTTGTTTATTTCTTAGATCTGAGAATTTCTGTGAGTTGTTGTCATTGTGTCTTTCTTTACAAAATGGGAAAATAAGTTGCAACAATGAAATTAGAACGAAGTTCCAACTGTAACTGGTGAAGCTTGACTTTAATATTCTGAAAATTTAATATTAGACATGAAACGTTGGCCAAGAACTTGTCCCGAGAAAGAGTTTGATTAAAATAATACCCGTCTTGCTGTATTAAATTAAATGTTATATTCCACAATCGTATTTATATATTTCAAGAGATTGTGCTCGATATATAAGGAAATGTTAGAAAGTTAATGTCGAGTTTGTCACATTGTTGTGAACCAGCACTTTTAATAAACCGTTTTTATGCGTACTTAACGTGTATTATTAGATGTTTGTGTAGTTTTCTACTATACATTATATTGTAGTTTATGTTCATGCTTTAAAGATGTTTTGACAGAGTAACCTACGACGTATCCCTAGAAACTTTTTTTGAAAAACAGACATGATTAACACTTGGCTGTTAATTTACTCTCGAATAGTGATTTACACCAAGGGAAATTAGTTACTGATCGACCTGAGTAATACTGGAGTTCGAAATTGAATTGGCCTTGTTTGTGGTTAATGATTATTGCTAATTTGTAACTTCATGTATTTAGATTATCAAGCTATATCATTAAGTTACATTTTTGGACTGGCCAACCTTGATATCTTCCTTGATTTTTTTTTATGGTAGTCTGCTTCTTTTTTTTTTTTTTCATCATTAGTTGAGTATGAAATGTTGACTTTAATACTGCTGTTAGAAGTATCGACTTTTTTTTTTTTAACACCAAGCAGATTTAATTTGGTACTAACTACTGACGTTGGTGCTGTTAAAGTAATACATATCTTATTGTAATTCTTAATTGAACGTATTTTATTGAAGTCTTTTATTATTTAATTCAGTTGAATATTTACACTTTTAGTAAAACTATTCGTCAGTTTGTATTCAGTAAGCATGGAGAAAATGTTAGGAAATTCTCCTGGAGTTCGGGGGAAAAGGGGAGATTTTTGTTACGCTAGAAGTACGGGCGAGGAAGATGACTCAGCAGTTGGAATTCACCCCACATGTGATGGAACGAACTCTTGTGCATCCTGTAGATGATTCAGATGCCGATGTAGCAGCCTTGTGTGCGTGTTTTAAGATCGATGAAGAAAACCTATTGAGTAGTAAAAGTTTATTAGGTAGCCATTACATGTACGATTGCATACATCCTGGACCATGGTGTAACTGCCAAATGACTGGTTTTGTTATTTTCGTATGTTTATTTGTCATGTATGTTTTGCAGGGGAGAGTCTAATTAATTTAGTGGTGTATGTACTGCTTTACTACACACACATGACAATTAGTTTGTTACTGTAGACGCACGTGTCAAAGTTCATTGTGACTGCCGTCGTTTTGTTGCTTATTATATAACCACTTATTGCTAAATGTTCTGAACACGCAGGCTGATGACGTCATTACGTGGTATCAGTTTATATTGTTTTGAGTATAAAATGACGAGTGAAAGGTTGCAAAAACTGCTGAAACGGTACCAGTTTACTTGAATGCATCTCCATTATGATAAACAAACAGAACTTTCTTTGCTACATATGGTGGTGGTTGAGTGTTTCATTTTTTCTTTTGTTAAAATAACTACATTTATATCAGTTACACTTAGTAATTCAGTAATTATAAAAAAAAAAAAAAATGAATACAAATAAAAGACCACACAACTCTTTCATGGTCATAAAGAACATGAATTTGCAAAAAGACAGTAACCAAGAGTACATTCACACAAAACACTTTCATATTCATGGTTAACCCAAAAATTATATATATTTTGTCTTTTCAGATTGTTTATGCACCAAATTACTTTTGGGTTCACAACTTTGTTCATTATGGGAGTTCCCTAATAACATAAGGTATCCACAAATTGGTAAAGTCAAATAATTAAAAACAGGCCAAATATTGAGGAAATGTGCCCTAAATTTATCTCTGAACATATATGTGTGCATGCTACTTTGGTGTATTTTAACATATTCTTGGTCAATCATTTATCCAATGATAATTATTATACTTATTGTATTTGATTATAAGTATTTTCTATTTTATCATTAAGTGTTGCAATGTCTTTATTTGAAGAATTTTTTTATTACTTGCATGTCCTAAAGAAATATGTATTCTTTTAATGTTAAAAGATAATAACATGGAACATGTTCATTATAAGTTGATAGACCATTGATAACCACATATGAAAATTTTTTGCATACCATGACAATACATACATTTCTACTATTCGAAACATAGTGACAATTTGGAACTTTTCTCCTGATTATTAGTGTACAAGACATCTTTATGGAATATTTTTGAATTAAATTTATCACATCCATTTATTAGTGTTAGTATAGTATAACATTTTTTTACCAGAAGATTAGCAATGTTTTGGAACATGAGACCTGTTGGTACATCTTGGCTGTTCCATCCTCTAAAATAATTAAATTTTAAAGCCAGCCCTTATCATTCATATAATTATTAAGCATTTTTCTTAAATGCCCTTTAATTTACTGCCTGTACAACATCCAAAGGCCAACCACCCTGTTATGAAAATGAAACTGTCTTAGCTGAAGATGACTCATAACATGCTAAAATTTTTGTGTACCCTAGTTCTACTATTGTCACTGTAATATTAGAAGGAATTTGCTTAG
Organism: Carcinoscorpius rotundicauda; assembly: GCA_011833715.1. Classification (NCBI taxonomy): domain Eukaryota; kingdom Metazoa; phylum Arthropoda; class Merostomata; order Xiphosura; family Limulidae; genus Carcinoscorpius; species Carcinoscorpius rotundicauda. Next base: position 48,117,650 of record CM022399.1, on the reverse strand, counting down.
TTTTCTTATTGAAGTTTTTTGTTGTTAGAAGTAGTGATAGGTTGGAGTCCATATCATCATTTGTACTGTACTTAATGTATATGATTTGTCAGATGTTTATTACATCTCATCTACTCATATAAGGATTGCCACACTGTGTTTCAACTGGTTATGTACATTATCTCATCAAGCATAAGCAAATAATGAAAAGTAGACAAAAGAGAAAAATCAGAAAGGTACTGTAAACATATGAAACAATAACAAAAGTTCAATTTTCCAACAGTGTTATTGACTGTCTGGAAATAGTATCAGTGGAGGATAGGAAATTAAAATATTTATTTAGGTAAAGGTGTGATTGTGGTTATACTATTTAATATATTGGATACAATTACTTGTTAGTTTTATTATACTTTTAATATAGATTGTTTTTCAATATTAGCTTAATAAATGTATTTAACACTAACCTAAATCACCTACGTTGTTCAGTCTTATGAGCTATTGGATTACAGCTGAAAATACTAACATTGAGGCCTCCCAGTGGCACAGAGGTATGATTGCAGACTTACAATGCTAAAAACAGGGTTTCAATACCCATGGTGGGCAGAGCACAGATATCCCATTGTGTAGCTTTGTGCTTAGTTCAAAACAACAACTAACATTGAGGGTACCAAGTGGTAAATCAATGTAATTTAATCTTTGTACAATTAGAAACATGATAGTTTATATAATTAACTATACTGATTATCAGGGTGATTTTTAGGTTTGCTATTTGGATTGTTCTGACTGTGTGCTAATGCTAGTCCTGTTTATAAAGTTCTTCATCAGAAGATCGTTTTATCAAAACAGTTTCTTTAAAGCAAGTGTATAATAAAATTGTTATGTTTAAAATAGAAGAGTTTAACCCATAGTTTTATTTGACCAAAGTCAGTAGCTCAGCATTACAACAGTTAGTGGTGGGTGCTGTTGAGTACTTGCTTCTTTTTTATTCTGCCAATTAAAACTTGGGGTCAACTGGTCCAAATAACCTTTGAGTAGATTTTGCATTATGTTCTTTAAAAAAAATACTGAAAGACAAGGTTTCCCTTGGAAAGTGATGCAGTAAATTATATGCATGGTTTTATGTGTTAATATTTATTTCTTATGCATAAACTTCAATTTATGCACTTATGAATCACATATCAGTCTTTAGTTTCTATTTATGGATTTTTGCAAGTCAGTCATCAAACTTTGCATGTAAACAGCACCAGCTATGTTAAAAATGGAATGATGTTGGTGCTCCCTTAGTCAGGAATGATATTTATAATTACAAAAAAGAAATGTTGTATATAAACTCAAAAATATAGGTATACAGGACATTTTGGAACTGATTTACTACAAACCTTAATTTCATGAAAATTGTAATGTTAAGTATAAGTTACAAATTTATATTTTTTCTCTGATTATAGCCATCTCTAACTTACATGACAATTTTTTACTTTAGCTTTTGTAAAACATTAGAAAGTTAAATATTTAATTCTTACAGTAAGATAGAGGTTTTAATATTTATAAAAATAATATCTAAACATTTGCAAGTATGACTGTTGGGAAGTATAGGATATTGTTGTAATGATGAAGTAATTTATAGACTAGGATAAATATATTTATTTGTCAAATAAAATTTAATCTTACATGTGTGAATAGGTCATCTGAGCCAGTTTCACAATTACTTGGGTATCCTCAGCAAATACAAGGACGTATTTAAAATTAGTTCATTTAAATATACAGCAAAAAAACACAGTGATTTGCCATGCAAATGTACAAAAAGTAAAACCAGGAAGAAAATAATGTTTGTGTGAAAATTATTATAGAACTCGTTATAATGTTCAACTTTGGTGAGATATAACATTTCTGTACAAGTTTTCTCATGCTATTAACCATGAATGAGCTTGCAAAACACTGTTTACACTGTGGGCAACTGCGTAATTTAAGTTTAAGAAAACATTTCCGAAATTTTACTCAAAAGTATACATCTGCAATCCCTGTCTTGTATATAGGTTTAAACCTGAACTTACTGTTAAATGTTGCTTTTCATTATTTGTTTTTTCAGTTGGTGTTAGACGGAAAATACTAAAAAATTGTCTTCATTGTAGAGTGATTATTTTTTCTTTAAAGTAATGTATGAATTACTTCAATTATTCTAAATAAGTGTCAAGCTACTTGCCTGTGTTTGTGAAAATAACGACTGTTATGTCTTGCAACATGATTGCTTTTATACTGCTAAGCAGAAACTGTATATAAATTTTAAATTACTTATAATTATAAACTTTAGAAACGCAAATTAATATCGTCAGCCAAAGATCATTATTTCTTTGTTTTTCGTGTCTTTTAAGGTGAATTTCAGATAAGTAATGTAAATAATCCATTATTTTATCACATAAATTGAGACGTGTCAAAGTTTTATGTATTTAATTTTCTATCTTGCTTACCGCAGGTTGTATCAAACGATCGATATCAGAAAACCGTAGCAGGCTATTTTCGACTAGATTCTCACCCTTCCATCAATCGGATAGAAAATGTATTGATTGGTGAAACCAAAAGTTATATCATTTTTCGGCGTTCGTACGGAGATCTGCATTCGTACGTTCGTAATAAACGTCGCCTTCGAGAACAAGAAGCTTTACGACTTTTTCGCCAGGTGGTGCTGGCAGTTCAGGCCTGTCATGAGGCTGGCGTGATTCTGCGAGATCTTAAACTTCGAAAATTCGTCTTTAAGGACCCTGAAAGGTAAGTTAAAAATATGCACACCCTTATTTAATTTCTGTTCTGACTTGTTATTTGATCCTAACGAGCTTTTAAGAATAAAATTATGCCAGTTTCTTTTGAAGTAATTCTCTGTTATATAAAATTAGGTTATTTTGTCATCGTACTGAAACAGAAGTAACCTTTAGATTACGGGTGTTCAGAATAATGTGTTTATAATTAATAAAAAACATCCACTAGCTATATGTTGCTTGTGTAAACATTGTTAATGTGCGGATATACTGTATGTTTAATACCTCGTAATGTGTTAACATTCTGCACAGTTCTCCTTCTTTATCCCACAGGTTATCTTATGTACTTACTTTAAGATCAGTCATTACAAATTTATCCTTCGTCTCAACGAACGTGTTTAGTACCTTTTTATATAATTGTTATGAAAACAATTTGAATAATGGTCCCGATATCATCAAAATAATTTCTTTTAAAAATCACCTTATCCGATCTATTTCGTGGTTCCTCTAGAGATACAATAATAAATATTAAATCGTAAATCGCCAAGAGATTCATCAGCTTCAAATTAATTTGCACTTGAGAAAACGGGTAAAGGATGATTGGAAGTTGTGATTGTTATTATTATAAAAGTCAAAACTGATGATGTAATACCAGACATGTCCGCGTTCAGTATTCTTTATATAACCGTCCTTATGATCAATAATAATAATGAAATGCAAATGATCGTCAATTCAACCTATCACTTGTAATCTTGTCTCAGTTGACGCTTCGATGTGATGCACTTAGTTTAAAAGGTTCATACTGTCCATGAACCATGACTAGACGTCAAAGAAAGCAGTTTGATATGTCACTCGTATGGAAACCGTTTCGACGAAAACCGTCTGTTACATTGGGGTCGTTCAAATTGATTGAATTCTCCTAAAGTGGAATTGCTTTCAAATCTGTAGTATACAGTTGTTTGGACACTTGACAAGACAGTTCATGACCATTCTCTGTTGATTCAAGCTCGCCGCAAGATAAACGAACCTCCTGAGGTTAAAGTAGAAGTTAGACTTGCAACTGCATGACGTGTCCGTGTGTGTATAGTTAGAAATAAACCTCATAGGGCTTGTCTGTACATCAGACCGCCAGTAAGGCGCATTCCACTTACAGTAAAGCAAAAAGTTCAGTGAACCAATGGAATATGGCAATACTCCTGTTTTGTAACATCTAACAGATAAATAAGTCGCACATTACCTTAAAGTCATATAATAGTCATTTCGAGAGACCCTAGAACCAGATCTAACGCATTTTTGATACAGAAATGACTCATTTGGTGATAGTGGAAATAGTGTGGAGAAGAATGATGGTGTCTATCTGCACGTGCCATAGAATGATGCTGTTAACTTCACGCGTTACAATGACCACATTCTACGTTATGTTATAATATATATCAATATAGTGATAACGGTTGACCTAGACTTACCGATATTGTTGTGGAAAAAAGTTCGGATTTCGTTAATGATAAGTTTTGCGACATACATTTACTTAGTGGTTATAATTCCTTTCAAATACGTACTTTCAGCTGCTATTATAATGCACTTAGATAAAACATTCTGACGAAGTTTAATTTCAATGAAATCACGTAAGAAAGAACGAACAAAGCATTTCTTTTAAAATGTTCAGTTTGAGACATATATTCATACCAAATAAGGTCACATTATTATAAGGAATTAAAGTTCTGTGAGATGTTTACACCCGAAAAAAATTCGATAAAATGTTCAGGATTTTAAATTATATTTGGGGTTTTTACCCCCCTTTTTATTTATTCATTTTTTTTACATTTACAACTACACTTAGCCACTGTTGTATATTGTAGTACTAAAGAGCATTGATGCACTGTATGTATTAAACTTTACTCTTTTTTACACGTTTACGTGCTAGAAAATTTATATTTTCTAGTAATACTTGTGCAATATATTTATGTAAGTCATCACGTTAGCTAAAAGCTGCAACTGTTACATGGTCCATAAGGATGTACAAATTGTTTGTTCATGTGGGATCTTGGGCTAGAGCCAAAGAGCACGTGACGCAGTTATTTGTAGCCTTGAAACAGAGAAGAAGTGACCTTTTACAGCTATACTATTGATGTCATAATAAATGCTTGCCCCTGTCATGATCATGTAGATTGTAGAACAAATTATGTTGAGAAATCGTAAGTGAAATTGAAAATAAACTCAACTATAATCAAGGTAGCAGCAAGATATCATCCAAAGGATTTACTTTGTAAACGCCTTTCTAATTTTTTTTTCCCTATTTCAACGCAGCCACACGTACTGATCACCCATGAAGTTGACCCAAGTTTGCTTGTTTTAAACGCGCTATTTGAATAATTCATTTCCTAATTATTTAGATACGTTCATAATATTAAACTGAATGGCACAGCAGCAGACTTTTGCTTTTTAACATTTCGTAACATATATTAAACTTTTTTAGTCTTTTATGTGATAGATACCCGTGGTATCCAGCATACATAGCCCGTTGTATAGTTCTGCAATTAACAACAAACAAACGAGACTTTCTCATGTGGAAAATCTTCAGTTACTGGATGTCTCGGCCATAAGTAAACGTTTAAATGCGACTTGAATACGTACAAATTCTGTGTAGAATGAGAAAACATTTCAAAACTTATGAGGGCAAGTGTTTTGGCAATGTAGTTTTAAGAAAAGAATAACATTCAGTTTCAAGTTATAGGGTACTTTGAAACATTAATTTCAGACATCATGTTTGTCAATTACTGGTATTAAGGGTGGAAAATCTGTGTAAATAATACTCTTGCGTTTCTCTGTCCGGAACTTTAGCAGATTTCTCTGTGAAATGCTACAAATTTTATATCGTCAGAATGGCTGTTGTCTGAGGAGTGCGGATTGCATATCAGCTTTTCCATTCAGAAACACCTTGCCTATTTTCTGTCAGGTCATATTTTTCAGTGCAACGAATATGGTTCACAATGGTAGAATGACTGGTTTCGATTTTAGTTTTTAGTTGCAAAATATTTAACCCGCATGTAATTTTCTGTAAAAGTAACATTTCATTAAACACAGTTTCTGTGGGCTTTCTCGACTTGTTTAGGTGTAAAATATTCATTCCTATTTCGTTCAAAACTATACTTATTACTTTGTGAACATATTCAGACGTTCCTGCATAATCAGCTAGCTTTGCTTTATTACAGGTTTATATTTATTTTAAATACCAATAATCTTGAGTTGATATGTTCCCTTTGGCTACTTTGTCTTTACTACTGGTTTTGTTCTGTTTTTGTAAGTTGCCACACCGTGTCATACATTAAACACTCGTTTGTTTCATATTCTGTACACTAATACAGATACCATTACTCTACATTATTGTTTACGCGTAGTTCTATGACTTTTTTTCAAAGTAGACCAAAGTTATTGTAACACGTAAAGCCCGTAATAAAGCTTAATTTAAATCGCGTGCGTGCAAATGACAAGAAAAATTCGTCAAACGAAGGGTGTGAAAATTACTACAAATTTTTGCGAGTCGTGGCCAATATAAATAATTTAATGTACAAAGAAAATTCTCACTGAAATGTTATAATCACTTTAAGAATGACATGTTTTGAGGTTTTTATTTGTTATTTCTCGCATTTTCTATTCAAGAAATTGATTACGGGTTGGACTTGTGGTAGAGCTTTCGACTTCGGAACTATCGAGTTCGAATACGCTCGTTATCGCATAATATTCGCCTGTCCAAATTTAAGCTGTGGTTGCATTATAAGAGTCGAGCCCTTAGGACGGGTGGTGTGGTGCTTGATGGTTGACAAATGGTTGTAGTATATTTGTCATGATAAAAGGGGCTTCACAGTTTATAGTTTTAATATTATTGTAGGATAGCTAAGACTATATTAACATTTAAAACATTTGTTTTACAACGTTTTTCACAATATGAACAATGCTTGAGCATCTTTACGTTGAAAGAGTATTAAAATTTAAATTAAATGTATGAAAGTAACATTTTTTTTAACTTGTTCACATAAGAGATTCGCTTGTAATTCTACCGTTTGTCGAACACGCAGCCTAATTTTGTCACTTTACTTCTATATCATATTTTGAGATAGAAAAATAAAAATGGCTAGGCAGTGAAAAGCGTTAATAAAACATTCACCTTTCAAGTATCTCCATGTGTGCCAAATTTATAACAGGATTAATAAATACGGGATATTTTAGCTAACCACGTAAATATATTATTGATTACGGTTATCTTTACAAAATTATTTCATTTCTTTAAGCTGTGAATCGAGGAACTGGTAATAGCAGTACAATAGTGATTCTGCTAATATCGTTCTTGCTCTCTAATGAAAGTTCTCATAAATAATTTTCCAGAATATTTCACCCATTTTTATGACATTTTATAATATTACAGCGTCCATCTTATTTACCCAATCCTCACTTGTGTTCAGTTTTTTATTTTATTTATTTAACTACATTTTAATAAAGTCAATAATTAATGATTTCACTGAACAATCATTAAACCAAATAATGAATTTCACATAGTCAGTTTTTTATGGCATTTTGAGGCCTGGAAATTAACTTTGAAAAATCTTCGATTATTTTCAGGACGCGTGGAAACCTTAACTTATTAATTCCTAGGTTATTTCTGTTGATTGTCTTTCTTTCTTTCTATCTCTCGGTGGTGCAGCAGTAAGTCTATGGACTCACAAAGCTAAACTCCAGGGTATGATTCCCATTGTGATTTTGCTATTAAAAAACAACAACAATTTTTTTTTCTTTTGACGAATGTAAATGTTTGAGACTTGTGAATACAAAATGTTTGTTATAAGAAATCTATCATAGTATGGCATTTAATCTCAGTTAATTTCTCTAAGGTGTAACTAGGATATTATTTTGTTATAAGTAGTTAAATTATGCCACATGTGGACTGTCACTGACGTGTTTGGGCTGAAGAAACTGGAGCTCAAATATCAATGTAAGTAGGTTTTTCAAGAATGCACAAAATTTATATATTTTTTCATAAATGCCCAATTCATTGTAAAAGAACAACAAAAACAACCTTGCATCAGGTTTTCTCAAGTATTATTTTTTGTACTTATATATGCCAGGGCTAATAATTTAATAAATGAAATTTTTCTGTGGAGACCTCAAATTGCCGAAAATGCAGTAAAACTCCTTATACGATCATAATGTAGCTCAGGCATTTCTTTAGAGCCCGATTGGTTCAGCTATAGGACGTACAAACAGATAGCTCGTTGTGCAGGTTTGTGTTATAACAAAGAAACGTGTTTTTTTCTTTGTATTTGAGCAATTTAGTCTTTATATTTAAAACTAGCTACGTATAGCATCAGAACGACTTTGAGACATTTATTTGTAGTATGTAAGCTTTCAACATTTTTTGTGTATTATAATAGAGGATGAATCGCTTTTTATCACAAATAATTAAATCTTTTCTAAGCTGTTAGGTTACTGATCTCACAAGTAAGACAGTAAACGAAAACTGTCAAACAGCAGTGTGCGTTTCTGAGTCAGTAGGTAGAATTACAGTTTCGGTAGACACGTAGAACCTTGAGAATAATTATAGCACTGTTGGATTTCATTTATTTACGTTAATGGATCTACAATGTTTGATGTCGACGGTCTTATAAAGTTTGTTATATAAATACGTGTTTTTTGTTTTCGTTTTTTATCGTTGTTGTCGTATTGGCTTTGTGAAGTTTTGTTGTTTTCTGTATGAGAAATCCATATAAGTACCTGACTTACAGTAATTTAGTCAAATATGACACAAGAGGGAATTTTCAATAACTGCGGCACTCGAAATTCTTTTTGACAGGCTTGAAGTAAATTATATATGAAGTTTTTGTTCCCCCCTATTTATTTGCTATATGTTTGAGTTCAGCAATACCAAATGTTGCGCGCGCATATAACCGACTCGATTTTTTAATTACTCAAGATTTCTACCAGTCTACCCTCAATTTGAAATTATTTTCGGTAGGATTAGAGTAAATTAACCTTTGAAACCTTGGACGTAATCAAATGCATTAATAGAAAGGGTTTGACGTCCTGAATCCAAAACAGTACTTAAATATCGTATCAGTCAAGAAATGACGGAGCTATGAGATAAAAATTTGTACTTGAAAAAAATGAAGTAAATTCGAGCCCTATTGTACACCTTTCTTACGCGGCAAAAAATTCTAAATTGGCACCTACAGAGTGTCTGCCAAAATTCGTGCAATATAACCTTGAATCGAAAGTCCGCTACTATTTACCAAGAAAACAACATTCAACAGGATGTTCAGACAAAATTCATGGATAATCTGAAAGTATTTCGAAATTAAATGTTTCTTCTATACTCTTTTCCTTAAATATTTGTTTTTTTATGTTTGCCTCAACTTTTGTAAGATACGTTTTTGAGACATTACAGTAAAACAAGATTGGAGTGAAGTCATCCCAAGTTACAAAAATAAGCGCAAAAATACATAGACAAACCAAAAGTCGTTTACCAGTTCTTTCGAGCGTCTGTGATTTACAATCTGTACTTAAAATGTGCGACGGTCACAAAATATGTCTAATTCTCAAACTAAATATTGTTTACAAGTTTTGCATTCTGCACATTAGTATTAAACTTTAATGAAAAAGGTAGAACAAAATGTTTAGATTAATATATTGTTATTATTTTTAGTTTTGGTCGTTTAAAATCTCACCCTCACTAGAGAAACTTTCTATTGACTTGTACCACCCCATCATTTATTAATTTTATAGGTAGAAGTTTACCATTTGACATTTTATCCTCTGTTGTTTACTAGTTTTACTTATTATAAACAAAACTGCTGTATTTATGTATAGTGGAAAGACTACTTTCGTTATTGGATATTTCAGACGTATTTTGCATATTAAGGTACACGTGTTTGTTAATATTAGTGCGAATCTGTTGTCATCAAGTAACATGCAAAACTACATTATTTCCAGACATTTTAAATAAAGTGTTGCTAATCGTTCTTTCTGCAACAAAATCTTTCACCAGGGGGTTGAAATGTGACGAAATACGTTGAAATAGCTTTCTTAGAACCCTGTATTTTAAAATACGTGGAAAGGGTCCATCAAATATGGTAGTAAAGGTTACCTGACCAACCCAGAAATTTTTACTAAAAATCTGTTGTGTGTGTTTTAGAACATGTTTTTATCGTCGATGCTTTTGTTTGTTGTTGTTTTTTTTTCGCTTGATTAACAGTAATTACTTGTTATAATATCGAGGTCTCGTGATAGACGTGGTGGTAAATTTGCTCAAAGGATTACAATCTACAGTTTAAAATTATATTTTCTACTTTAATTATCGAAAGTTTTTAAATTTTGTCGTTTACGGTTGCGGTGGCTTACTGTATAAAACTATATTTGTTTGTAGTCTGTAGCAGTTCTTTGACTATTATACACGATTAAATGACCACCTTATTAGAACCACTATACAATACTGGGTTCGGCCACCTGTCGTGGTGATAATTGTCGGACATATTCAAGTGGTTCACTTGTCAGGATTGTTAGTCCGAGGCTGTATTCGGTCAAAGAAGAGTTGGCAACACCTGCTTTTCATTTATTTATCTTCTCGCATCAGTAGATTAGCGGTAAGTTTATGGAATTAAAAATTAGGTTTCGATACCCGCGATGGGTAAAGCATTTTGTGTAGCTTTGTGCTGAATAACAAACAAACTCTCTAGTTTATCAAAATGAGGCTCAGTTTGACACACATTACTTTCTAGTTTTATGTGAATGTTTCAAATAATAATAATAATAATAATAATAATAAAAACTGTCGCAGTAGTAGCAGTGGTGTACATACTCTGCTGTATGCTGGAAGGTGTCTTCTGTTGGTGGGGAAGTGTAGAGTGCATTTCATTTACAGATGTTAGCAGAAAATTTTGGTATTCAACTGTATCATAACAAGTCTGAGTGAAGTAATATGTACTATTTTTATTCGTCGAAGAAGTTAACTGAATTTGCAGTTTAGTTCTCTTATCAAATTAGAATCATACAATTACATTGGAAGTCTCACTTCATCGGAATAGATATGGTTGAATCAAAATTTAGTCAGTGAATGTTGGTTGACTTTCTAAAGGACTTAGCTTCCTGCCACTTCCCACGTACAGTTCCTCCTTCTTCAACAGCTTGTGATACCAGAACAGATTGGAATAAAACATGTTATCGGTCATTCCCTGTTTATAGTTAACACTAGAAAACATTGCTGCTGTACCTAACGCAGTATATTTCATGTAATCGACATTGTACGTTTAATTTGTTGAAACTTCTTATAAGCTTGAATAATAAATTCTGAGCACTAGAATAACATTTGCTAACAAGACAAAGGATTTATTTGAACTTATTGGTAGATGATACATGAATTTTTGAAATATTCTTTTGGAGAGATGGTTGGAAATTATGGAGCCCTGATCATTCACAAAATTCAGTTGTTTGGACATACTTTGACATTTGTTGAACTTTACACTCATGTGGCTAGTTTTACCTAATGACAAACTTATTCCTTTTCAGTTGATATAGGTGTTATCCCCTGGTAACAGATATCTGAACAGTTGGCCAGAAAAACGGTGTCTGATATTGACTCTTTTGGTAGATGCTATTTCTACCTTTTTAAAGAAATCTTTGTTTCAATTGCTAGTTTTACAAACTAGCCATGGTATGACTTCATCTATACATGCACAAAACTCCTGTTTCAAAAATCGAGTAATTGAAACGAAAATAATTAACTAATTGGAATATTTTCATTATGTTTAATTGTTATTAAGTACAAAGCTGTATAATGGACTATTTGTGCTTAACCTAATTTCCACTTTTTGCTGCTCTAACTTTCGATTAGCGAGAAAGCAACTGGTTGATAGGACCAGATTCCAACCGTCAGTCTACTATGGTTTAAAGAACATTGTACTGATCGATAAATCAACTGGCAAATAGTGCTAATCGTCTAACTATAATTTTTAGTATGACAGAAAAGGGGAGAATCTTAAAGTGGCTATTGAGTGTGTAGATTGTGTGTTGTCATGTATCGTAAGGATATTTCAGGTAGTCCTACAATAAAAAAAATAATGCCGTAGACATTTAAAATTCTATATTTGATTTGTATGCTGTGTGTATGATAAAGTGAACATACTTTTAATATTATGAAACTCCCTAGCTAAAGCAAGATATAAGAGGGGCAAAGTACAACAACGACTAGCTGCATTTGTTATGTGTATAGTGTGGTCATTAATTTAACTTTAAGTCCCAAAATCTGAAATGGATTTTGGAACGATGTTTTAATTGCATAGTTTTGTTTGTGTATGTGTCTATTAATTTCAACGAGTATTTATTTCCATAGGACTCATTTAAAGTTAGAAACGTTAGACGATGCTGTTGTCCTAGACGAAGGCTCATCTGATCACCTCAGTGACAAACATGGTTGCCCTGCTTACGTAAGCCCGGAAATACTAACTACCAACGGAAGCTACTCTGGTAGAGCCGCCGACTGCTGGAGTCTGGGTGTTATGCTTTATACTTTGCTTGTTGGTCGGTATCCATTTCACGACAGTGATCACAGCGCACTCTTTGGGAAAATTTGTCGAGGCAAATTCACCATTCCCGACACCATCTCATCTCGAGCTAAATGTCTTATCCGAAGTCTGCTGAGGAAGGATCCGGCAGAACGACTTGGGGTTGAGGATGTCCTTCAGCATCCATGGTTCCGACTAATCTCGCGAGGGGGCGCTTGTTGTCTGGATTTACAGCTTCACATTTCCAACGGCAATGATTCCAAGGCACTGGATCAAACTGTACCAGATTTAGCTGTTCCAGAAAGTAATATTTGATCATTTATGTAAAAGCTAGTTTTTATAGAAATGTTAGTACTACCTATGACTCATTCTACACCACCCATTTTTTCACCTCCCTAATTTTTAATGTGAAGAGTTTATTGGAGTACATGTAAGCTGTTTCATAATGTATTAAGTGTAAAAAAAAAAAACATTTTAGGTTTTAAATAACATATTTCAACCCAGGTTTGTAAGAGTGATGATTCAAACGCAGAGAACTTGATCAGTCCGACGAATTTTTGTTTCTAAACATTATTGAAAAGCATGAACAATTAGATGAAAAAAATAATATGTAAGAATTACGCACGATTTTTTTTTAAAAAGAGTGTTACTGACATATTTCTGGACCAAATAATTTTATGCGTGATGGATGTAAAAAAATTATTGACGTCGGTACGCCTGTTGATCAGAAAAATGACATCTTATTGCTCGCTTATACGATTCGTAAAAAGAGCACATTTAAGCTAGAATCAAGTGTAACATAGTTGGTACTTAACTCTCCAAGCCAGTGTGGTTTAACAATACCTGTGAGGGCATATGAGGCTAGAATTCTGGTTTTAATTCTGCTGTGGGCACAGCACGGATAGCCCATTGTTCTCAGCAACAAATAAACAAATTAGTACTGAGTTACCAGAAGTACAGTTAGAGTGAAGTTAAATAAATACCAGCGATGATTGTATTTCTGACATATCTTTTGTTGTCTGTACACGAGATTTTTTCGTTTTCATAATATGGCGGTTATAAAATTGGAAGCACCAGAAATGTCATTGACTGGCTTTGTCAAGCAAATCTAGTAGTTGTATTAAAAATATTGAAAAAAATTTCCAATTTTCCATGAGGTTAAGGTTGAATGATATACTTTGTTTGTATTAAGAATACATCTCAGTGTTTTGCTTCTTACGATCAGCAGAAACATGCTTCCGATTGTTCGTGTGTATATTTTGTATATGTAACGTAATCTCTTTTAACAGTAGTTAAGGGTGTTTTTGGCATTTTTTTTCCATCGCAATTATATTGGAATGCTCCAGTATTTCTAAGTTTATTCAACGTTACTTGATTTAAAAGCGTACGTTATTAGGTGTATTACTGAAAACAGTTTGTTTTTTTAAGCATTGAAGGAACAGAATAATAGTAAGTTTGGCATTATTTTCTATAATTATTTAACTACTGAATGACATAAGTGAAAATTGTGATTATAAGTAATAATATATGAAAAGATACATACTTCCCTCAGAAAATTCCCCCCAGTGGCTCAGCGGTATGTCTGCAAACTTACAACGCTAAAATCCGGGTTTTGATAGCCGTGATGGGCAGAGCACAGATAGCCCATTGTGTAGCTTTGTGCTTAATTCAAAACAACAACAACAACCATCAGAAAATAGTTACCACAGTACGACCGATAGCAATTTAAAGTTAACCGATATATCCCGGGCTAGATTCTGTTTCTACAGAATATACTTGAAGCATGAGATAAAATTGGGAAGTAAGAGAACCAACTTGTCTAGCACTTTTACAGTATATGGATTAGAATCATGTTAAACAATTCTCTGTTCACTAGCGCCAGTAACTGTTTTTTTTTTTAGAATGTCAGAATCCATCTGGTGTGTCACAAATAAACCTGCTTGTGTCAAGAAACCTCTTGATAAACATCACTGTTAGTGTGTGACCTTCAAATGATATATACATCTCTAATTAGGTGCAAGTTTATTTCACTGTAAAGTGATTATTATTTTTTGTTTGTTTCATTTTCATGTTGGAATATGGCCTTAATGTTTCTTAGTGGTAACGTTGCTTGCCGCCCCATGTGTAGAATATTGTGAATACAACTAGATAGTACAAGTTTTTCTTTGGAAAAAAAAAATACTCCAGGAAACCATTAGAGAGCTAGTTAAATATTTTTGAAGTTCATAAAAATGATCAGGCCTTTTTGTTTTTGAGGCAAGAAATAACTTTTGTTTTGGTTTTTCGAGTTTACTGTCAGCTATTGACACAGAATTCCGAAAGGGCGCAGTTAGTTTCGGTAAGTGACTCGCACTGTTTCAATAGGCACACGGATTTCTGTGCCCACATGTAACCTGCTAATGTCCAGAGCTTATTTACATAAGTGGTTTGCGTTTCTAACGTACTTTTACATGTATGGAGGAATTACTGCTTCGAATTTTCTGTTGTTAACACCAACAATGTAATAACGTGTTTATTCTACTATGAAGCGTTTACGTTTTACATGCATGTGAACTTGCAGAGAAAAAAATTAATGAAAATATAAACGCAAGAAAAAGGAAAGAAACTAAAGATATCTTAATTATTTTTTGTTTTCAGACGTTCCATGCTTCTGTTATACAGTTAAACCATAAATTTTTAACATAATGATGGATGTACTCGAGTAGTTAATTATGTATGTCAACAAATGACGTCATAAAATAACGTGGAAAAAAATTGTATATGTAATGTTTTAGATCTAAATTTAAAAATTAAGTGTTATGTAGGGTAGTAAGTAAATATACCACTTACTGTGGAAACGTTCACGTCTTTCTCTTCCTCTTTTTATAGTAACGAATTTGAACTTAAACGTTTGTGGTTGACGGTGGTTAAAATAAATTTAGATAGCTTTAAGTATCTCTGTTATATATGTCCTTTTTTGTTAGATCATTGCCTTTGGAAAACTCAGTGTACCCCTCGCATCTTAAAAAAAAAGCTATTCGTATATGTGCCGTTTTATTAAAATTAACGAACATGGATGGAAAAACGTAAACAAAAACAGTATGTCCGGGTCACGTAAATTTGGTGGACAACTTTGGAAAAAAGGTAAACAAAATAAAATTATAGTTTACAGACCAAGTTGTTGCTTTTTTGTGTTTATAACAATACAGAGGGAAATTATTGTTTTCTTATATTAGTTATACCTAACACTTGGATTAATCTCAGCGTGAGAGTATGTAAAATTAACTGAAACCTGTCTTAATCACATAATTTCATACCTAGAATATTCAAACAGTAATGATAAAAAACAACACATAACAAGAGTTTACGTGATGTTAAATATTTGTGTAGTTTTAGATGATGCGTGAACCCTGTCGTTAAGTTTTGAAAATGAAAACGCTTTTGTCATATTTCATGCGTAAAGAATAGTTACGTTTTTTGCATTGAGAATTTTCTGCATAGGTATAAAATGCGAAAATATTTCAGTAAAATTTAGTACAGTTTTTAATGTTTTTAAACAGTTCATGAACATTTAACGTATTTGTTTTAAGATTGGAAACAGAACAAACGAAATAAGTTGTACATCTGAATGCAAAGGGGGACGTTGTAATGTGATGGTCAAGCCTGATGTTTGTTGGTAAAAAGACTAGCCAGTGACATTGTGGTGGGTGACGTTGACTAAATGCCTTTCTTGTAGTCTGTCATTTTAAAATTAAAGATTGCTAGCGCGGATTTCCACCGAGAAGCATTGCGCGAAATTAGGAAAACAAATTGCAATACCTTCTGAGGGAGAAAGAGGTCGACACTGATCTTGATTCTTCCAAATCAATAAAACCTAAATCCCGATACAAAGAAGAAGCTTTCGGAATTCTTTACATTGAATTATTTTCAGGTTAAGTATGGATGGACGGGATTCTTTAGAGTAGGTGTCCGACTTGTTGGCAATACATTTTATCAATAACAAACAGCACATAATCCTCATGTTTTAAAATAATATTTAATACAAGTCATACGTATGTATAAAACAAATCTTTACTAGTTGACACGGTTGAATCTGAAGGTCGAAATAATTATTTGTTTTTCGTCAAAGTTCACATAGGTTGGTTCAGTTACTTTGGAACCCAATTGAAAAGACGCGTTATTTTCAATACTCTATTATTACGATACAATCTGTGATAATATCACTTTAAAAGTATCCACTATACATTCTTTAGGCCCAAACTCAAAATCACGCAGTTGAAATCAGAATGTAGATCATTGCTTTTAGGAATTAGTTTATAAGGTGAAATGTAGTCACGAATTTGACTACTAAAGCCAAAATAATTGTTTCTAAGGGTAGATTGAGTAGGTGTTCCACTCGTTGCTAGTTGACACCAGAATATAGATCATTGTTTTTCAAGAAATAGGAAAATTGCCTGTAATAAGAGTAGAAGAAAAAAATTATTCAAGTTAAAACGTTTATGTCTAACTTTGACAATAATAATACATCTGTTTTAAACCAGAAACAATGTTCAGAATTTATTGGATAGATGTTTTGTAGAATTATCCGGTGTTAATAATATATATTAAAACTTAAGTTTCACAAATGTGGATGATAATACAGATACTTAATCATAAATATATGTTAATACAGGATGTGCCAAAATAAATGTTAGATATTCCATTATGGGTGACATGTTTAGCAACTGTATGAATTTCTTATAAATCAAATAAAATCATTGGAGAACTCCATACTACCATAGGTAAACTTATGACTGGAGGAATATCTTGCAGTTTTTTATGCAGAAGCATGTTCATGTAGCATCTATGTTAAAGGATACAAATTAAAATGACAGAATTTTGAAGGATGGATTCGTTAGTGTTCTCCATGGAAACAAAGGAACTAATAACAGAGCATTGAGGTTAGTTATAGTCTCTGAAGTCCAACTTCAAGCCAATCATTGAACTCTGTTTTTGATCCATAAAGTGAAGGCTGTGGCTGTGGACGAAGAGTCGTGAAACTTAACAGTCATGGCAACTATGTTGGACTCGTATACTGATATTCTTAACAAGACAATGAACAAGTTAATGAAAGCTCACAATCTTCCAATCACACATTGAAATGACTGTTTATATGAGAAAAAGTCAGAAATCTCATTCAACTGCATACACGTTACATTCCTACATCCATCTCCAATGGATTTTCATGCTTTATTTCTGATATTGGAAATTGCTGTAGATGTTCATTAGATGTGTTACCAGCAGTTTAAAATTTTCATGAATAAGAGTAAAAAGATTTGTTTTTAAAACTGATATTTAGTAAAATCTCTAAAGTTTGGAAGCAGATCAATTCTATAATTAAACATTTATTATTAATCAAAATTACTTTGGATACACAAATCAACAATGTTTTCTTCCATTTTGTATTAATAATTGATTGTGATAACATTTTGCATGAAGTCCACGAGTATTCCACTTGCTTCAACTTTCAAATATTTTTCCCAACATGAACAAAACCAACGAGTCCACCTTGTTTAATTTTTTTTAGTGTGAGATAAATTATTTTTGGAATTTTTTTTCACTTTTTGTCTCAGTGCAAAAACACGTGCCTATGAATATATTTGTTTCTAACTAAATTAATAGCCCCCCAGTGGCTCAGCGGTATGTCTGCGGACTTACACGCTAAAATCCGGGTTTCGATACCCGTGGTGAGCAGAGCACAGATAGCCCATTGTGCAGCTTTGTGCTTAATTCTAAACAACTAAATTAATAATCTTTTTAACAACATAAAAAACATCAAATACACCTGTTTTACTCCACAAATACACAAAAACTCCACCTGTTAATTTAAGCTAATGTAAAGTTCTGGTGGGATAGCATATATCAGAACTAGGTTTTGGCACTCGTAGATAGTTTGATGTCACCATAAACTGATCACTCGGAGCATAAAGATGTGTTCAGCTTAAAGATTTTGAATTTCTAAGAAATTGCATACGCCATATATATTGAAGTCAATCATACCTCTATGCATAGTGATATATTATATAGACCTCTCGCAGAAAGCGTGACAAATTCATTTTGCAGTTCCACTAAAACAAATTCTAAGTTATTGAATATTAGGAAAACGATACGAATAAAGACCTCAGAACAAAACACTTGTATGACACAGTTTAATATATTTGGCAATGTTATACATACAAGCAGGGATGTATTAACGCACAGGCACACGAGGCACGTGCCTGGGGCGGCAAATTTTGACCAAAAAAAGAAAAAGAATGGACACCATTTTAAAATGTAGTCCCTGGTTATTAATTCCCCCTGCCATTTATGCCGCCCCAATAACCTCTTGAATCTGGACCCTCCCCCACACACACTTACTATTCCACCACACTGTAGGGTCGGTCGCTTCAAGTTTAAAAGATTTCTAACCTTCCCTCCCTGAGTCTCACCTAATACGCCTCGCCCCCCCCCCCCACATCATCAACCAATCCGCCCTCACCTCAGTTATTTATTTGTGTTTTTCAAAACCCCAACATGTTTTTTACTCATGTTGACACACCAAACAATGAATTACCTGCTACTCAGTGTGCTACGCCTACACAAAAAAATATTTTATCATGGCCTAATAACGTATTTTGTTTTGTGAAATTGCGTATACGAAAATTCGGATTTTCGGTTGCTTCAGGCTATTATCTGGAAAAATATATTTTGAAATATTCTTCCTCATCATTCACAGTTTAGCTTAATTGATTGATTGAATATGCGCTTGTCTAGATTCCAATGTAATCCTTACAGAATAGTTCCTTCAAATTCCCTAGCAATTATAGGCATTTGTTAGAATAAAGAAGGGATAGTGGCAGACTCCAGAATACCAGAACAGAAAGGCGCACAGTCACTGGAGCAGGTGAGCGTCGGCGGAATCGGCTGCGGGTGTCACGCATAATCGTTTTTGCAGGCCGCCGACCGCGCTCTATCAATGAAGTTGACTCCCAGGGGACGCGGTTGTACCGCACGGGGTCTGGATAGTTTTGGGCGATACAGGTATTTGTTACTGGTAGTATAGAATTTGAAATAGTAAAGTGTGTTAGAATTTATAATTTGATTGTCAATAGCCCAGCACCCGTTAACATGGATACATTGGCAGTAATATAAATCAGTAGTGCAGAACTCCCCTTTTTCGTGTATATTTTGTTATGGACTTATGGTTGCAAGTCGATAATTGTTTTACCAACTACCATAAAACTGATTATCTGCCGGATGAATATATGGTTCACCAACATATTTACAATATAATCGACAATATAGATAATAACGTGGTAAGCGATATTGGTGTCAAAATGTAGAGTTCGTTATGATTTTACTTATTCCTCCGTCACCCAATATCTTACTGTAAGTTATATCGTGTTGTCAGTGTCCAAACCTCCACAAGAAGCACAATTCTTGTGAGGGCGACGGTCACTGGGGGTCAAACGGCTCACGGATCTCTGTGAGGTTCGCGCGGCTGCCATAAATAGCTCGATCCCACGAAAATGACTCAGATCCTGATGATCTGAGATGTGAAAGTAACAAATTCACTGTCAATACTCAATATACGATCAGTGGATTTTAGTTATATCGTCATGAGTAACATACGTCGAAAATTGAGTGGAGCAGCTTATAGGAAGATAGCAAAGTTAAAAAATGAAAACACACGTGATGTTTTAAATAAGACACTGACGATGGAGGCCTTTTTTGCTAAACAAAGGCAAGAACAGCCTACTAGCGATGATGTTCAAACCAACAGCGATGGAGGGAATACACAAGACGGGCCTAGCAGTAGCAGTTTTGAACAATCTGAACGACCCGAACATATCGAACTGCAGCTTGAACAAGTGACATCATCAGCAGCAGGCCTAGTAAGATCTGCTGGTTGCGTGCCTGAAACGTCAATGGTTCCAGCAAGTTTTTCAGACAAAGTAAGTTCAGATCCAGCAGATTGGATAATAGATGATTACACAAATGATTATATTGCCACACATGCCATCCTTCAAAACGATGACTCGGATTTCAAGAACTCTGTGAAAAAGGACGGGAAGAAAATCAGATCTGTAACTAAAGGCATGTTTGAAAGAAAACTGCAAAATGGCGAAAAAAGTAAGCGGACATATTTGGTTTATTCAGAGAGCAAAGGTAGACTGTTTTGTGCTCCTTGTCGTTTATTTGATTTTGGAAAAAAATCCAAACTGGCTGACGAAGGCTTTGATGACTGGAAAAATGCTACTGTCCGGCTGAATGAGCATGAAAGCTCTCATGAGCATCGGTCTTCAGTTTTATCTCTAGTAGCAAGGGGCAACATGTTGGGACGTGTAGATCTCCAAATGGCCATACAGCTGCACGACGAAATCAAATACTGGAGAAATGTACTCACTCGTGTGGTAGCTGTAGCGAAAAGATTGGCTTCACGTGGGCTTCCGTTCAGAGGTCGGGATGATAAGTTTGGCTCAGTACACAACGGCAACTTTATGATGTCGTTAGAACTAGTTGCGGAGTTTGACCCCTTCCTCGCTGATCACATTCACCGATATGGCAATGCTGGCAAGGGATCCACGTCTTACCTGTCTTTCAGTACTTGCGACAAATTCATCCAGCTTATGGCAGACCTTGTTCTAAAGAACATTTAAAGTACGTCAAAACTGCAAAATATTTCTCAATCAGCGTGGACTCGACGCCAGATATATCCCATATTGACCAGTTGGCATTCATCATCAGTTACGTGAACAGTGATAGTTCACCTATGGAACGTTTCCTGACTTTTATACCCAATCCGGGCCACAAAGCTGAACAGCTCGCAGAAGTTGTACTTAGCCTGCTTCAGTCATATGAGCTTGACATTTCTGAATGTCGTGGACAGACTTACGACAACACCAGCAAAATGTCTGGTCAGTACAGTGGTCTCCAGGCTCGTATCATGGAGAAAAATCCTTTAGCTGTGTATATCCCATGTTCAGCACATTCATTAAATCTTATAGGAACGTGTGCTGCTGAATGTTGCAGAGAAGCATGTTCATTCTTCGAACTCTTACAAAGTCTCTATGTTTTCTTCAATGCTTCAACCCATCGTTGGAAAATTCTACAAAAACACCTGTCCGCATATAAAGAAAGTCTCTCTTTGAAGAAACTCAGTGACACTCGGTGGTCCGCTCGTGAAGATGCTTGTCAAAGCCTCAACAGAAACTGGCAACAAGTGTTTGATGCCCTCACCACCATGGAGGGAAATGCTATGGAAAAACCAGCCGCTAGGAATGAGGCCGCTGGACTTCTTTCCAAATTAGGAACGCTAGAAACAGCTGTTTTGTCCACAGTTTGGGGAACAATACTGGAAAGATTCAATGCTGCCAGTAAAAAGTTGCAAAGTGCTGATATGGACATTGGACTTGTAGTCGAGCTTTATGCTTCCTTGCTGCAGTTTGTGAAAGATTCAAGAGAACTGTTCGATCATTTTGAAGACAAGGCGATGTTGAAGTCCAGCATGAAGACGTACGAAATTAAGCGAAAAAGGAAGCAAAATTTTTCAGATGGTGACACCCAGGCAGTGGAAGAAGGCAGAGAGGCATTTAGAGTAAATGTTTTCAATGTGAATATTGACAGATTTTGCTCAAAACTACAGCGAAGACAAACCGCTTATGTAGAAATCCACGCAAGGTTTGGATATTTGTTCAAGATAACAAATCTTGAACCCACTGATGTCATCAGTCAAGCTGGAACACTGTTGAAACTCTACCCCAATGATTTGGAAGTGAGCTTCGTATATGAATGTCTACATTTCCGCGCACATCTTGTGAGTATGAAAGTGCAAAATGATGACTCTTCTGCGTTAGCAGTATACAGAAATCTGCGAGCTAAAGGACTTCAAACTGTATATCCAAACCTGGATATTGCTATGCGCATGTTTCTGTGCATTCCAGCAACTAATTGTACATTAGAGAGATCTTTCTCGGCTCTCAAACGTGTGAAAAATTACTTGAGATCAAGAATGGCAGAAGATAAACTAAATGCCCTGTCACTCCTCGCCATTGAAAGTGATATTGTTTGTAGAATAAACTATGACGATGTAATAAACATGTTTTCCGAACAGAAGGCCAGGAGAAAGCCTGTATATTCAGCCGCAGAATAATATTTAGTGATAATTGATTTTTATGTTTCATTTTTTATTGTGTTGGAAAATAAACGTTGTGTTGATTTTGAATGATAACAACTGTGTTTGTCTGTTGTTGTGATGGTGATGCTTGGTGCAAATTGTGGCACGGAGGGGGCGGCAAAAGTATCAACTTAACCTTGTGCCTAGGGGCGCCGAAATCCTAAATACGTCTCTGCATACAAGTAATAAAACATTTTGCAAAATGAAGTATGATTTCGGAATGACAATGCCAAAAGAACAGAAGCAAGGTAGGAATGAATACACAAACCATACAGAAATTACTACATAAATAGCTAAATCTTTTCAAGATTAACTTTTATCCATAACTAAATGTCGCGTTCTTGTCAGTTGCTTGAATTCAGGTTTGAATAAAATAATTTAAAGTGAATTGCGCTATACAGTCTTACAGTGTAATCATAAGCCTGGAAAATTGACTCGGTAATTACTAAATACTTATGTAGGAATATATGTATGGTTTTGTGTATTCGTCCCTATCTTGTTGGGCTTTGCATGGCCAAGTGAGTTATGGCGTTCGACTCGTAATTTGGAGATCGTGAGTTCGAATCCAGGTCGCACCAAACATGCTCGCCTTTTCAGACGTGGGTGCGTAATAATGTGACGGTCAATCCCAATATTCGTTGGTAAAAGAGTAACCTGAGAGTTGGCGGTGGGTGGTAATGACTAGCTGCCTTCCCTCTAGTCTTACACTGCTAAATTAGGGACGGCTAGCGCAGATAGCCCTCGCGTACCTGTGCCGAAATTAAAATAAAACAAACCCTATCCTGCTTCTGAACTTTTTAGCATTGCTATCTCCACATTAATGGGTTTTTAAATTGTTTTCCCTTCTTTTAAAAAAATAATTTTATTGAAGTGGGTTGATAAATGAATATTTTTATTTGTATAATTCAATGGCAATGTTTATTGTTAATACTATAACAGTTTTATCAATTTCTTAAATTGTTGGACTACATTAGTAATCAATGGACATGCAATAGTTCCTCCAAGGTGGTACAAGTACTTCAGAGCACTGGATATAACATGAAGAGGATAGTGACATAAATTATATCTTCCAACTTAGTGCATATGCATACAACTGACTTCACTATATGCTAGGCTCATGTCAATTAATAGGGAAAACATCATACAGAACATCTGAGGTCATGAATTATGATACCATGCATACACAGTTGTCGGGCTTAACACAACTGAATTTTGTTAGAAAAGTAGACTGCTTTATAATGTTTTGAAAAGTAAGAAACTTGTATTTTAAAACTCGTGCATCAATAACATATGTCATTTGCATAAATACTTGACCTTCTTGATAACCTGAATATTAATTTAAATTATTTTTTCTATATTTATTTTTACTGATATTGTTTTGGCAGATATGTTTGTGCCAGGAAAAGTCACAAACGGGTGTCATATAATACTAACTTGTGCTGTCATCTAGCAGTTGGAAATTACTCTGTTATTCATAGAACATGGAAATAATGTATGCATATAAACTAAACTCGCTGATAAGTACTAGCATCAAGAAAAGTAGTGTAGTAGAAAAACAGAATAATATTACTGCTGTTAGTAGAAAAGCTCGTCAAAAATGGCGAGAAACCATTTTTGAATGATTAACATAGCTTATATAATTTAACCAAAACGAACTTGTATGTACCTCCAAAATCTACTTACTCCTCACTTATTTCATCAGTCTTGAAGTAATTCTTTAGCACCATATTTTAAATGAAAACTACACAGAAAATCAAATGTTATCATGAATAAAAGTACAAGTGCACTCTGAAATAGATTTAAATAGCACTTTTGAACCTGTTCACTATGTTTCAGATCGGCAAAATAGAAAACATAGTGCAGACATTCTGACACAAATTTTCAACACATTCGACTGTACAAAGGATAAAAGATTTGGTAGAAATAAACGTTTATTTTTCTTTATGTTTTAAGGCCAAGTAGGTAATAAATGTGTTAAAATACAATACTTATTAGCATTTATTCACCACTTAATTTTTTTAAACACTGACTAACTTTAGTAATAGTAGGCCTAATACATAGACATAGTATAAGACTTAGATGAAACATTAATGCTGGGTATTCAACACAAACACCGTAGTTGGTTTAAGAACAATTAGGTTATAGTTTAATTGCTAAGCAACGAGAAAAAAAAAAAAAGCGTGAGAGCATTCTCTATGGAGTGAGAAACGGAATAGGCCTTTTATAGTTAGTGATACAAACTGTGAAATACTCGATAATGTCAAGTAAGTGTTTAAATAAGTCTAGAACTCAACTTTATCAATTACTTGTAAACGTCACAGAATAATAAATTGAATGCAACAGCATTTTCTTCTGCATAATAAACGGTTTCAGTTTGCAGTTAGCATAAAAAATAACAAGTCTCTAACGTCTAACTTCAAGTTAACATGGACAATATTTTTATTCCTGAGCTTGCACTCACACAGTATTCAAAACAAAATAAATATTAATTTGTATGTAGAGCGTAAAATTAATCATTTTTACTGAGTATACCAAAAAGGCGGTTGGACGAACTTATATGACGCGGTCTTAGATTCTCAAGTATATGTTGTGTCCTCGCTAGAAGTATGTAATGTTAATAAAAGTCCTCTGAACATCTGAATGGGTTGAATTAAGCTCATGTGCTAGTTCTTCTACTGTTACAGCACAACCTTCATCACGTGCAGCCAGCAGAAAGTCATCAGGACGACTTGAACGTGGCTCATTACTTAAGCTTTAGTCACCTGATATGAACTTCCGAAACCACCTTCGACACTTTCTTTCATTGAGAGACTCCACACATTAAACACCTTGAATGTTTCATGTAGTTTCTGTTTCACTCTTGCCTTTTTTTAAAACACGTAAAGACATATCCATCTTCATAAAGGTTTATTTTATTAATGATCTGAAAAAGTGGAGTTGCTAGTTTGTTTGTTTTTTTTGCCTGAACATTTTATACACGCCCTACTACATATTTTAGTCATCAAAGCCTTCTACAAAGACAAAAATGATGATGCACTTTGTGTATTAAATTTTCGGACACTACTTATGGGATGACCTGATACTTTCATTCTTATCAACAGTTCTAAATTACTGATATCTGTGGCTACGTCTTGAGGTATCTGGTCTGTTCAAGTAACGACAGGCCGTTTGGGTTAAAATGACAAATTTCACTGTAACATATTCACTTCAACACATCCTAACGTACAATTATTTTTGTTTATTTGTTTGTTTTTCTGGAGGAGAAAGGACCACAATGAGTAATTGCAACCATTGGTTTTCTGTAATTTTCGTGAGTCTTATTTACTTATTTTACGACTCACAGATATAATTTTGTACATTATTTTAACCAAATGCCACTGACGTGTTTTCATAGTGGAAGTTCAGCAGTTAAAAGTCGTCAATGTGTGTAAGTGGTTCCGATGATCATATTTCCAGGTGCAGGATACTACTGGTAGAGTGTTAATGACTAATATATATGATACATATGGATTTAATACATTATTAGGAGATCACAAATAAATGAAATGAAAAGGAACGTATTAATAACTAAACACTTCGTTATAATCGAGATCCAATTGTTTTGCACCACTTTCGACTGTGTCTTATCTAATCAGACTCTAAATAAATAAAGAACAACCAGTGGCACAGTGGTATATATTCAGGCTTATACCGATATGAACCAGATTTCGATACCAGTGGTGGCAGAACACTTTGTGATTAAGTACAAGAAACAGACAAACAATAAACCCATGTAGAACAGTTTATCGGCAGCAGATAATTTATAGTTATTATAACTTCTAGAAATATAAAGAGCAACAAATCATTCAACCTATCATCAGAAAAGTCATAAATAGTAAATACTGTAATTACATTTCAAAATGTCTACTAGGCGGTACTGAAATTATGAACACTATTCGTAATCCTTCTAAAGAGTACAATATAAATAGCTATTCAGACAAAAGAAATGGAATGAAAAATTAGATAGTCATACAATACATACAACCGTTCTGCGTTCTACTTTATTTTCTCCTTAACCTTCTTTTTTTATATATATATGTAGACACTAAATTTTTCAATCCTCTGTTATACATATTTCAATTCCAAGTCTTACTTTTTGAATTGTTTGTTTTTATGTTTTTGAAATTTCGCACAAAGCTACTCGAGGGCTATCTGTGCCAGCCGTCCCTAATTTAGCAGCGTAAGACTAGAGGGAAGGCAGCTAGTCATCACCACCCACTGCCAACTCTTGGGCTACTCTTTTACCAACGAATAGTGGGATTGATCGTCACATTATACACCCCCACGGCTGGGAGGTCGAGCATGTTTAGCGCGACGCGGGCGCAAACCCGCGAAACCTCGGATTACAAGCGCACGCCTTAACGCGCTCGGCCATGCCAGGCCTACTTTTTGAAATGAGGTGGAGATGAATTTCCATGGTTCGCGTTCCATTATCGCAAAATATCGCTGTGTACACTTTAAGATCATTGTTTCTTTACAAGAATGGGACTATTACACGTTAATGATCAATTTTCTTGACAGTGGACAACGTGAAACAAAGTACTTTTAACAGTTTGTTCCATTCACTATGGGTTTGAACTAATCATTTTACTGTTTGAATCACTTGCCTACTCTACACATGTTTTTACGTTAATTTGTAAAAGTTATTGGGGTTGCGATGATACAATAGCTTTTAGATCAATATAGTAATATTATACATGATATTTGTAGAATTCATTTTCATTCCAAAACCGGATACAGTCTTCTTCTCGTTTTCTCGGATTTTACGAAGAGAATAGATAAGGAAAGTTCTTTACCTGAATTACAATTCCATCTATCTTATTATAATGGAGATTACGATGCATATCCCACAAAATCGAATCTCAATACTATCACACTGACCATCACCAATCACAACTAGATAATATTTTAATATCTGATTGATAAATATAAAAGTGTGTGTTTGTGTTTTCTTATAGCAAAAGCGGGGGACGACTTAAAAAGGTGAAATTTGCACAAAAAATGACACGTTTAAGATCTAACTAATAAAAACAACAAAAAGAAGTAAGTTTAAATATTAAACATTCAAGAACAAACTTATACAAATTATTTGTCTTTCTTTAGAAAAATATCACGAGTGTTGCAAGGGAAAAAACAAGGAACTTTTATTGATAACTGCATCTACAAAGATAGCTCATTTTTAAAGTGAAATGTCGGTAAACATTTCGAGGATGGTAAATATCATTAAATGTCAAGTATGAATAAACAATCGGACAATTTCAGAAAAGGCTGCATGTTCAATAGCCTTCTGCCATACGATTACAAATAACTCTATGCCCTCTGCAGAAATTAGCAGTTATATCTTCGTAGTGGGCGTGTATTTCTGCATGTATATAAACAAGAAAGCATACATAGAACATACTTCAGAAAATTTGGCGGGATTATTTCAGAACTTGTGTAATTATTCTTATTCTGTATTCAATATTAAACAAAAATTCAAATGTACAACTCTGATTAATAATATAATCTTAGTTTTCGTAAAATTCCTGAACATAGAATGAAGCAGCCTTTGACAATATGTAATCCAAATTTTATTATAATCTTAGTTTTCGTAAAATTCCTAAACCTAGAATGAAGCAGCCTTTGACAATATGTAATCCAAATTTATATTCTTGAACTTGAAATAAAATCAAACGAACATTCTACGTTATCCATACAAAATATTATTGGAATCCGTTTATATTTTTTCTTGTGATATAAACAATTAAAAAACTAAATTGTTACTGATCACCCTCTGGTAGAAGAAAAGTAATATTAGCATATGACAAATTCCATTATTTGTTGACAAGAAAGTAATGAAGTTGTGTGATGACCTTAGTTTTATGTTTCCTAATGACAGAAATTAGTCGTAGGACTGTAAGGAGAATTGTAAACGGGGTAAGAATTGAACTGAAAGTGTAAATGCTGGTTTGAAATGTGACACGTTAAAGTCAAAAAAACGTTCAGTAATCGTAAACATGCATTAGTCATATACACTGACAATGGTTGTGAAACTGGAACTAAAGAAAGCCGCAGTTTCTTTTTTTTCTTCGCAGTATAACGTAGCATAAAACTTGCATGTTTTTAAAATTTAATTCATTGCTTTTTGTCATGAAATCGGTTTTAAAATGCCAATTTGATGACTGCGTTAAATTGTTGTCTATAATATTATTAATACTAATGATAACTGATCTGTTTTTCATGTGTAAATGACATTTCATTTTATGACAGGCTACTGACAAGTGTCATGGTCAGCGAATAGCATCCAGTGAAAAGACTTTTAACTTTTTTTTAATTGCACTGAAATATTAAGCAGTTGATCTCATAAGGAAAAGTATTGTATTGTTGAAGTGAAAACTTACAATGAGTTTTGTGTGAAGTGACATTTACTTTACAAGAAAAAAATGATGGATTTCCTTTCACTTCAAAGCTTAATTACTGTACACTCATTTGAAGTCACTGTTTTCATGACAAATATCAGTGTAGATAACTAAAAAAATATAAAAGATATTTTATGCTTAGAAAAGTGACAGTGATATAAAATTAAATATTTTAGGTCATGAGCTATAGAATTGTAAGAGAGGTACATTTTGCAGTGTTATTTTTTTCCTCAAAATCATACTTTAACTTGAATCTTTACATCAGCAGTTAGTGTGTTATAATGGCATTTATGCATTAGATGATTTGTAGCTTGTGCCATATTTTTGCATTGTTAACTTGTTAAGTTCTAACTAGACTAATAATTAGATTACCAGGTGCTACCTTTAATATTTGAACATGTGAAAAATATATGGCAGACCTTATTACCATGTCAGATAATATTAAAGCTATTATGCGTGAAATGTTTGAAGGAGGTACAATGAAAAAATTGTAGTATTTGTATTAGGGAAATAGATATATTCTAATTGAAATTTTAAAGAGGTTAGTGAAAAACCATGATAAATAGAACAATTATATGAAGATCCAGAATTAGAGAAACTAGTTTTAATACATATCTTGCATCCTTATCAGTCTTGCATTTGTTTTGAAGACAAATGAAACTTAAGAGGTTGTATGAATGTGTAGAAGGTAGTTTAACTTGTTTAGTCTTCTAATAATTTGTTCCATTTACTTTTGCTACACATTGTTGTGTTCATTAATTATATTTGAAATAAGTGTTCTGTATATGTAATTTGCTAACACTGTGAGAGGGTTTAACCAATTAAAAACTGATGGCAATTTGTTTTGGACAATTGATTAAGCATTGAATGTGTAAAGGTAAAAAAAATATTGTACTCTACGTGTTATACTAACTCCTTAAGTGTAACCAATGAATTGAATCAAAAGTTCATTAGCTGTTAACAACTAGTTGAGGCAGTAATGCAAATCAACATGTACCAAAATATTCTTTTAAGAATTTGATGTACCACAACCATCAAACACCACAGTTCAAAGTTAATTTGAATAGTAATAATTTGTACTCTGGCACATATATATTTCTAGTTGAAACTTTAATATATCAGTACTTGTAATTTAGAGTCAAGCTTTTTTTTTATATGATTTTGGGTTTTAGATTAACTGAAAAATATGATTGAGAAACATACAAGTTGTAGGTTTGGCTTCATATTTCTCTTGAGTCCACATATGTATCATATTACTTGAAAATGACTGAAAGATCTTAGTTTTGCAATCATGTAACATTGTAGCATACATTATCTGGTTTTTGCATTTTAGAATAACGAGTTGATGTATCTGAATAAAATATTTCTTATACACCTTTACTTTGTAAATGTTAAGTTGAAACTTTTAATCTCAGCTCCTTTTGTTTGAGATGCTATCTTGGCATTTAATGATGTATGTTTTTAAAGGCCAATGTTGCCTCTCATCTCCTCTTTATAAATATATAGTTAACTTGGTTTTTTACAAAATAAATGTTGATGTTAGTAGCTTTCTTATTAACTGATGTTGCAAAAGACACAAAAATATCAGAATTGGGAAAGAAGGGAACATTTTTTTCCTTTCTCTCTTTTATATATACAATATATGAATACTTGAAATTATGATGTATGCCTGATTTAGTTATAAGAACTTAGTTTATTCAGTTTGTTATTGTATTGAACTGTAGAAGCATGCAAGATGCAACATTTTAGAATATATAATTATGAAATTGAACACCATTCAAGTATTCTTGATAACACTGTTTGCTTTTCATAACCATGAATTCTACAGTGTGTAATGTTTAAAATATTTGTGAGAAAATTGTAGAAATAATTAGAACATGTGTACTATATTTGTGTTTTATATATTGTACAGAACAATAGCAATGGATTATATTTAGGAATATATTATGTATTTGTTTCTAGTTTATTTGGATGCTTGTTGTCTTAACATGGTTCTACGCACTCAGAGCTGGACTGATTGCATCTGAAAGATACTTAAAGAAGAATTATCCAAGCTAGTGCTAAGATGGTGCAAGTTTGTTCAAGTATAAGAAGTAAGAAATGTTTCAGTTGACAAAGGAAAACAAGAAACATTTTTATTTGTGAAGTACCAAGCTGTTTTTAAACTATGCAGAAGGATGCAGACAATTTTTTTAATCAAGAGAAATTAAAAACTGTCATTTAAAGTAAACAAGTATTGGGTATTATTTTTCATTAAATTATTTTAGTAATATGTTTGTATCTGTTAAGATGCATATAAACATGTAAGGAATAAAAATAACTAAACACTTGAGAAATAAAAGTACATTTATGAGAATATAAAATCAGTAACTCAGCATAAAGAAGTTTAATGGGTTTGAAAAACAAGTTGTTTACAAATAATGTGGGTTTCAGTCTTCAAACACTAATGTCATCTTGTAATATTGTTTGCAAATGTATTGAAATAAATAAAAACAATATGAGAGATTTAAATGTTAACAGATTTTAGCATTCTTACTTGTAGAAATATGCTGGTGATATTACACGTATCTTAAATTCAGCAGTTGTGTAATTCATACTACAAAAAACGAATGATATTATGTATTAATATCAGAGTTATCAGATGTTAATTTTAATATATATTATTAATTTAGTGACAGTTTATGGTAGACAATAGTAAATACTAAGTACAATAAACAAGGTCAGTGAAAACATTCTGTTGATATACATTTCAGCAGCTCTAGAGGTTATGAAAATTGTAAAAAGTATCATTCATATAAATATCACTTAACACTCTGACTTGTCAGAATGATGTTGCTAATTTATAAACAAATTTTAAGTACGAATACTTTTGTAACACAACTGACTTGCACATCTTACTAAAATTTTGCCACTTTTATACAGATAGACTCAGTCAATTTAGAACTATAGTTTTTGACTTCACCAATAATTGAAAGAGAACATTGCATATTTTACATGTTTTTAGTAACTTCTTACTGGAATTTGCTTAAAATAGAATGGAAATGAACAAGCTTTAACTATATTAAAATAGCATAAAAGTGGAATATTAATACAGTTAAAGCTTGTATATTTCCATTCTATAATAAAGGTTTTTC
This sequence comes from Carcinoscorpius rotundicauda, assembly GCA_011833715.1. Classification (NCBI taxonomy): domain Eukaryota; kingdom Metazoa; phylum Arthropoda; class Merostomata; order Xiphosura; family Limulidae; genus Carcinoscorpius; species Carcinoscorpius rotundicauda. The sequence continues at coordinate 48,085,628 of CM022399.1, read as the reverse complement.
TTACTGGAATTTGCTTAAAATAGAAGCAAGATTCATTGTACAAGTGTGTAGGAAGAGATAAACCATTTTATATTGCACCGTGTTTCCATATAATATGAATTATTCTCTTTTTATTTTGAAGGAGGAATGTTACTTGACTAATGTACCTTAAACTCATAATACAGAAAGGTAAAAAAATCATCCTTACTATAAGTCAAAGTTCAGAAGGTAGTGATGTAGGATAATTAAAGTGAAGCATAACTGACTCCTTAAAAAGCTTTAGTTATTACAGCTGAAGTCAAAATGAAACTTTTCCAGTTGCAAAGAAGTCAGGTACAGAAATTAAAAGATGTCTTTATTAAATTCTGAATTTGAATAAAATGTAATACATATAATAACTAATAGAGTAGACAATTTTATTACAAGAGCTAATTTAGTAACACATTCTAAGATTAGATGGATCTTGTTCATTATAATAACTTAATGTTTCTTACAGATAGACCCCATTTGGAGAGATACTTGCATGAATAATCTTCAGGAAAGTGATCTAATATGTCTTCCAGGTATTCCAATATATAATGGAAACCTCCACTTCTTGTGATGTTATTCTTAATGATGTAGTTAAGGTATTGAGTTTTATTTCTTGAATATATAATTATTTTAAAATTAGATAACAAATGTTTGGTATTATCAAACGAAGATACTCAAATTAATTTATTAGTTTTAAAATATGTGATTTTATTGAAAAACAAAATATATACACAAGTTTTTTGTGGATGAATTTTTACGTTTGTGATTTTATGGTATAGTTTTACAAAGAAAAAGGCTGTTATTTTTATAACACTGAATCACAATTACTAAAAATTAACCTTTGAGTTAGAATACTCTTAGTGGTACAAAGTGTTGAATAATGCTTTGTGTGTCAGTTTATTGTCAAAGAATCCAGTCAGTTTTTAAAAATATAATGTGATATGTTATTGGAGCAAGTTTGTAATTTATGTTAAATCTTCAAATTTAGGGAAAGATTTTCATGTATCATTTTATATATATTGTTCAACCACAACAGTTTAAAGTTAAAATAACATGTTTGATGAAATTATATGATACATTTCCTTTAGTTAGATTTGAGTACTTGAAAATAGGGTTATATTGTTTATTGATAACAAAAATCTTTTGTCTTAATAACTTAGAAAATGAGAAAAAAGTTGAGATAAACTGGAAGATGTTTCAAGGTTAATATAATATCTGTTTTATTATAGTTGTTACCAGTATACACTTATTTTATAAGAAAGAATCTGTTACTTGAATATTTTGTTTTTCATGCAGGTGAGGAAACTGTCCTGTGGTTCTGCTTATACTGTTTTCCTTAAGATGTAGAAGACATGGTAGTGTCATTAGTGACAAGATCTGATGGCAAGGAAAAGTGAATCTTGTCAATAAATATGAAATTGATGGTAAAGAGTGGGGAAGTCTATGCTTAGATGTCTAAGAGTTGTATTTTCCATCATTTAAACTGATTTTGAGGTCTATCCTGATAATATTTTTTAAAAACTGGAAAGAAGCTCTTATGAAATTTTATTTGCACAAGATCTGTTTTTATCAAGAAGCGATACATGAAAATCTTGAAGCTGTCAACAAAGATTATTGAGTCTTGTTTTAGTAGATTTATAACAGATGATAGATATTGACCTTTGAAGGTCTGAATCATGTTACTGAACATAGGTTTGAACTTTTGATGGTACTAATTTACCTAATTTACTAATGAACTCATCATAACTACTGGCCTATATTTTATAGGAAAAAATTATTTTATTTTAAAGGTAGTACCAAACTTAGTTTAAAGTTGCATTGCACAAAACAGTAATGATGGTTTTTATTTTAAATGCAAATAAAAAATGATGTAAGTTATGTACACACACTTGGCTTGTTTTGTTTTGAATTTTGCAAAAAGCTACACGAGGGCTATCTACGCTAGCCATTCCTACTTTTACAGTGTAAGACTAGAGGGAAGGCAGTTAGTCATTGCCACCCATCCCCAACTCTTGGGCTACTCTTTTACCAATGAATAGTGGGATTGACCCTCACATTATAATGCCCCTATGGCTGAAAGGGTGAGCATGTTTGGTGGGACAGGCATTCAACCTGTGATCGTCAGATTATGAGTCAAGTGCCTGATCCACCTAGCCATGCTGGGTCCCACACACAGTTGGTGCTATGAGTGATACTTGTATAGCTACACACAGTAAGGTTGCATTGTTAGAGCACCCTTTTGTAGTGAATTAATAGAACTGCAGCTGACTGAAACAACACAGATATTTATTTAACAGTTATTGTTCCAAAGGTTGGCAGACATATTAATTTTACCATAAAATTATTAATTAGTTGAAAATTATAATGGTTAATACGTATTATGTGTTTGATAACATATTTTACCATAACATGCTCGCTAGTCATTCTGTACATTTTATTGAAAGAATACAGCTGTTAAAAACAATTAACATTGTGTGAATACTGCCAACTGAACTTTCAGATGTTTAGACCTGTTGTGAAAGCCTTGGTTAATGAATGAATATTTCAATATAGCCCTAATTGTTTGAAGATTCTTCATATACTAGGTGTTACTTATCTACTCTGAATGTTACACATTATTGTCATACCCCACACAAGGAAAGGTTAAGAAACCTACTACAATTTTGTGAAACTGCTTGAATATTATTTTCTTGTATTTTATTTACTGTTTATTTTTAACTGCATGTATATAGAATAATTATAAAAAAAATCTTAGAATAGGTGATGTGGATTCTGTTTTTCTCAATAGTGTGCAGTTAATACAGCTTTGTAAATGATATGTATTCATATCTATTGGGTTTCAAAACATTAATTTTTTATTATCTTTAAACTATAACTTAAATTATCATTAGAGTTTGTAACAAGTTTAATATGGTATTTCAGACTGGATTTTTAACAAAGAGTAATTTAAAAACAAACAAACATGAACTCATCTATGATTCGTAGAATTATTTTAAATTACAAGTGAATCTTTCTTCCATATTAATATTAGGTTAGAGATTCTTGCATGTTCTTTTTTCAGTAATGTCACTAGAATTGTGCAATGCTTTTAGTTAAGTGTACTTGAACATACAGCTAATTCAGTGGTACCATTAATTATCAAGAAGTGGAAGATGTTGAGATTCTGGTTTAGGTATTTACTACACATTTAATATAATCCATTCTGCTGTTCCTTTGATCTATACAACAAGATAAATTAAAGGAGACAATAAAGTATGAAACAATCAAAGATGATGTTTTTTTAACAGAAGAATTCCTTATTTTCAAGTGTGAGGAAACACCTTTTAAAACATCAATTAAAAGAAATTTGAAAAATGCAACTTTGAAAGACAATAAATATTTGCAAGATATGAAAATAAATACATGAAACAATTACTGGTATAAGAAAGTGGTTGTGTGAAAGGTGAGACATAATGCATTAAAAATTTACATTTTAAATCATATGAGTTCATACAATTCGGAGATGATGGGGAATACCATCTTCTTCATGGTCTGACTTGTCAAAGAAGAATTTTTAAGAAACCCTTTCTCGTATACTTTAGAGTGCTGTCTTTCAACACCAGAGTGATATGATACAGATGAATACATCTCTGTACACTGTGTCTACATCATTGTTGTAAACTACAGATCCATATAGCCCAAAAATTTCAATATTCTTATATAGGATTTAAATTTTTCTCTTTTGCATATTAGTAAACGTGCAAAGTACTCATAACCCCTGTAAAGTATAAATGTGAGTTATTGTGTGTCTTTAATACATTTAGTTATATTGTGGCAATTCTTGTATTCCAAATACATTAATTAGACTGAGCACAAATGTACAGTGTATAAAACAAAGACAAATTAACCTCTTTGTAAGGTTCTAGTAACATTTGTTGTGATGATGAGGTCTTAAACATTCTGAAATGGAGAATGATTAAACCATGCATTGATTTTGAAGAATATTTAAAGAAATAAGCAGCCTCATAAGGGATCAAACTTTGTGGTAATTGCTAATATAGAGTGCACATGCGTGTATTTTTAATCAGTCTGATTTTATCTTTAAAATATCAAACTGGTGCTTGTAAATGTCATGAGATTGTAATACACAAATGGAAGGAGAAGAATTTGTTTTCTCCTGGTGTTGAATTCCTCTCACATATTCATGGATAAATAAAATATTTAATAGATGATACATAGTTAAGTTGTAATGTATAAACTTTATGATTTATCCTTATGACTGTTGCTTTTCTGTTATAAATATGTAACACCATACTAGTATTGGCTTAAACTTGAATGGTAACTCTTTAGATGCTTGTGATGTGTTAGGCTTGTTTGCAGTTATTTGGAACACTTGATATTTCACTTGTTTTTTATACAAGGTGGGTGCATTTTAGTCATAAAAAAAACAAACAAAGTTTTTGCAGAAACTCACAAGACAAAATACATAATGCCATTTATTTTATTTTTTGTCCCAGTTGATGCTAATATCTAATATTGAAATTAATCAAACTTTTATTATTTATATATTACTAGTAATAATGAAATTTTGATGTGATAGTTTTAAAAGACTTTTTTTACTATAGACAAGATAGTTCTCAGTTGTGTAGTGTTGCATAAGGTCACAGTTCAAAGCTGAGTATTATTAGCATGACCAGTAGCCTATATAATTACATCAAGTCTTATTGTCAATTAATTAATATTTTTATGAACAAATACTAATTAAAAATTAGTGTGTCCTACATTTTGTTAGCTTATGTACTACAGGCTTCAAGTAAGTCTAATTTATGGTGGTATGGGCTAAGATTTGATCCTAAGTATTCTTGTTACAAAGAAGGGTGTGGTATCCATTTACATCAGTCTGTAACAGAAAATATTGCACAATTAACACTTATGACCTGATGAAAAGCAAATATAGTTATCATTCACATAATTTTGTCTCCTTAGAGAGGATGTAGTTGTTGTTTTTTGTTTTTTTTCCAAGTATTCCTTCCTTTCTTTTTTATTTATTTGGGTCTTTTAAGGATTGTATATGGTTAAAGGTAAAACAACCCAAAAATGTAAATTTTGGATTTCTTTGTGATTTTGTTTACAGCAATCAAGATGAAAGTTAGCACAAATATAAATCTTTCTGTGCCCAACACAATGACAAAGTTGGATTTGCCCATTTTAGGTTGGGGCAGATCTCACAAAATAATATTTTTGTGGTTTTTGGTTAACTACTTGGCTGTGTTTTGACCAATCTACATAGGACTTGGTAGAAAGATACTTTTCTACAGGTTCTGCATGTTGATAAGCAAAAATGTTGGACTAGCCATTTTTTAGTAATTATAGGGAAAGTCAAGATTCCACAAAAAGTATACACCCTTTTGCAAATTAATTGAAAATTGAAATTTTTCAGAAGGTTGTTAATCTGGTTTGGCATAGAGTCTACGAGTTGACTACAATCTTTACTAATTTTTGGATTGTGGTGCCACACCTCAATTAGTTTATCTTTCATAGTACAGCCTTTTCCCCAAAGTCTTTCTTTACAAATTGTCCAAAGATTTTCAATAGGGTTTAAGTCCGGAGAGTTTCCAGGCCAGTCCAGCACCTTTATTTGCAGTGTAGTCATAAAATTGTTCACAAGTTTCAATGTGTGGCACAGAGCCAGATCTGGCTGAAAAATGCCAGATCCATCTGGAAATCTCTTTTTCAATTCTGGAATGACTCTTCTCTGCAAAACTTCGATGTACTGTGGTCCTCTATGTATGTCTCCAATACCACAGTAGCTGAAAAAGCCCCAAAACATCTTCTTCAAAGGATGTTTTACGAACTGATTGATGTGCGATTTTCGAAGTTTCTCACTTGGAAAGCTGCAAACATGCAGACTTCTTTGACCCTGTATGAAGAAATGAGTCTCGTCACTGAATAACACCTTCCTCCAGTTCTTGCATTTCAGACCCCACTGATACCATTTTTTCTTTATTGAGTTGGTAAGTTTTTTGACTGGTCTCCTTGCCCTTCTAATGCAATTTCATAATATTCCTCAAAATTTCATCATATATCCCAAAAATGGATCGATCGTACTGCAAAACACTACTAATGACGCTGCCTGTGTGAAAAAATGACTATTAAAGGAAATCAGCAGGTCCAGTGAGCCTACACTGGCTACCTTTCTGTGAAAATATTGTAAAATGACAATTTGTTTTAATTAACTTGCATAAGGGTGTTTAGTGTTTTGACAATTATCTTGCTATATTTCAGTTTAATTATATCTTTGGTAGAAAGATTTTTTTTTTTTTTTATAGGTCCCAATCAGAGATACGGACAGTTTTTGAATTTTTGTCTTTTGCTAAATTTTTCTGGGAATAGCATAATTTGGGTTTTTTTGTGAACCATCATGTGTATGTCAACCATACTTTACTGAAATCTGGTACAAAGATGACTTCTTGCAGATCCCAATGTGTGATAAAAAGTTTTTGATTTTTTTTTTAAATTATGTTTGTGATGTCAAAACTTGCCGTGTTTGGATTGCATGGCAGACACGTTGCATTAAATTATGAATATTGGGTCCCTCTAATTCATTTAGCATTATGTGTGTCTTTTCTTATAGCAAAGCTATCTGTTGAGTCCACCGAAGGGAATCAAACTCCTAATTTTAGCATTGTAAATCTGTAGACTTTCTGCTGTACTAGCAGAGAACCACTTAGCAGTTATGTCTTTTTAAAAAAGTGTATGTTTCCAGATTAGGTCACTAAGGGAACAAATTTGTTGCTAGTCAGTTTTGTAAATCATATTTTAATCCTTCCTACTTTTGTCAATCTAGCACAAGATAACAATAATAAAATGGATGAAAGAACAACTCATTTGATTCATGACCCTTTTTTGACAGAGAATTGTATTTCACAATTTGGGCAAAAAGGACACGAAGTTCTTTCGTCTACCAAAACATGATATTCATGAAGATATACTTGGAGAGAATTATTCAGTTACAAGCTCCTTGTCTACAAATACCTACTTTAAAACAGTTGCACATTTCATACTTTAGTGTTTATTTACTTGAATATGTATTCCTAACATAAATATCACGAGATAACAATTTAGCTTTTAAATGTTTAATTTCAGACTTTCAGAAAATATCATACAGGTTTGTATTAAAAGTGTGAAGTTTCTATTCTTAAATGTATTTTTTTGACAGATCACATCATATTTTAAACTTATCTTTGTTTTTTTGAAACTTAAAGAAAAAAGTTCAGTGCAAGGTAATTGACATACAGTATAGCTATAGTAAAAAAGACAAGCAGTAAATTATATTTTATGTTTGTATGTCAATGTATAGGTTTATGTGTACATTTTACCAAATGTATAAATAATAGGTGGAAATATAATTTTCTATTCATAAATCATATTTTGTCTTTAAGTGCAAAATGAGATTAACCCTCATGAAGTTTGCCATACACGATGTTCCAGAAGTTTGGATTTATAAGGAAAAATACAATTTATTATTTATTATTCAAATTGCATGTCATTAACAACCATATATGCATTGCATATCAATTCTTTCAATACTGTGTTATGAGAGTATTTTCTTTCCTGAAATATGTACAAGTCACATTAGAAATGTGCTTGTTTAACTTCAAGAATACAAAGTATATTTACCGTATGGGTCCAGATTTATGGGGCACCATTATACATTTGATAATAGTGTACCCTTTTCACAGTTCATCCATAAGGAAGTTTTAAATAACTGCTGTGGTATCACAAACGAAAACAGTGTACCACCAAATCAAAAAATAAAGCTTACACTTAATGTTTCAAAAATGCATTTTTATTGAAGAGAAAAACAGTAGTTCATTACAAAGTGTTCTCTTATACACATAGTGTGCATAAACGACTATAACACCCAATAAAATTAGCTTAGAAACTAAGTACCACTGAGAATTTCATTGACTCAATAGTTTGGTGAAGTACTAAAATTCTGTATTATAAAATAATTAAGCTTTAGATTTTGTACTTTCTGTCATTTGGCAGTGTGGCTGTTATAGCCAGTTTGTCTTGGGCTTTTGTAGTATTACACTTATTCCAAATTATACATTTGTAAATTTTTTGCAGTATGTTTCAGTAGGACTTATTTTTCTACAATTTAATATTTCAATTTCATAATGAAGTAAAACAAATACTACAACCTTATAGTCTGCATCTTGCAAATATGTACTTCAAATAAACTGGTACTTTTAACTCTGCCTCGAATGATGACGTATCAAAATTTAACCTTTAAAATCATACAACACTGTATGAAATAAACTTTTCCTAAAAGAAATGGTACATTGAAGAAAGTTATGTAGATGGACTTAACTAAGAAAAAAAAAATAGAACAGGCTTCATGCTAATTTATGATAGAAGATTTTACTTGTGCTTCTTAAAAAAGAATTTTATGTTTTTAACATCTTAAATTCATAAATGGTACTCATTTTAAACTGAGAAGTTAACATTTTATTTTGAGGTGCAAAAATGTTGAATTTTAACTGTTGCTATTTTAAAGGGGTTAACTGACTACTTGAGTCTGTGACAAGATGCTATTTTTTAAAAAACAAAACAAAATAATGACCACTTATAGTCCTAAGTCATAATATAAATTAGAATCCTATCAATGACTGAAGTAGCTATGCATTCAAATGTTAATTTACTTTACTGAATTTTGCACAAAGCTAAGTAAAAGCTACCTGCACTGACTATCCCTAACTTTGAAGAGGCAGGCAGGTAGTCAACACAACCTACTGTTTGCTCTTCTTAGAATGAATAGTGGAATTTTATCTTAAACCTTAATGTATGCAACAAAATTGTTTTGGTTGAACTTCATAAACCTTCTTAATTATCTCTGTTAAATACTGTACTATCGTATACACGTCTGTTACTTTTATATTACATATTTTTATACTTTTATATGTAATTAAAAGTAGTTTTGCACTATTAGCTTTAAAGCATATACTTAGGACTAATTTAAGTCACTTACACTGGCCAGACCTTGCAATATACTTTTGTAATTATGGCCAACAATCTTGTTAACATTAAGAGTACTCAACTTTTTTTAAATAAACACAAGTTCCCTGGTGGGACAATGGTAAGTCTATGGACTTACATTAGTAAAATCCAGATTTCATTTCCTTGCAATTGACACAGCAGATACCCCAATGTAGCTTTGCTCTGAAACAACATCTACAAAATAAAGTATATGCTGATCATCAGATCAATTTTTAGTTATATTTTAAGCAGGGGGCTTGCTCTGATTGGAAGTCAGTATGCATTAATGAATGACAGGTTATGTAATTTAACTGGAAAATTACCTGTCATTTAATAAACCTGCAACTTTATATTCTTATTATTTGTAGTTGTATAGATACAAGATTTTTGTATAGGTTTTAATATTCAGGAATTCTGGTTAAAGTAAGTTTTCAAGTACCTTAAAAACATTAATTTAGGAAAGGTTTATTGTTGATTATTTTGGTCATAAGCACAAACTTGCTATGTCCAGTACACAAAAATAATTGTATTATCTGCAAAATATCAACAAGGAAGATGCCATAAATTTAGTACTTTAAGAAAATACTCTTTCAAAAATACAAGTGTAGTTCAGCTGGAAAGCTTAAGCTATTAAACATACTTCACTTGTACGTTATGTAACTTTAAAGAATGAAAGTTTCAAAACCAGTTTTTGTATAATACATTACAATTTGTGGATACATTCAAACAGATATTCAGTGCTTTTTGTTTTTTTTTAAGGATATATTATTATGATGCAAGTATTTTAATTTTCTAATCAGTATTGCTTATAACTTCTGATTTAAGTGGTCCTGAAATCATATAATTTCCAGACTGAATTTTACTTAAGCTAAAAGGACATTAAAAGGTAAAATCTTTCAGAGAATGTTAACTTTCAAAGTATGTACTAGCTGATTTTTTCTCTTGTAAAATTTCAATACTACTTTAAAGTGTGAAGAATCAATGTGTTTTTCTCATTTTCAACAGTTTTAATTACCTAAATTTTGTTTCTTTGCTGAATTTTGCACAAAGCTGCTTGAGGGCTGTCTGCACTCAACCTAATTTTGAAGTGATAAACTGAAGGAAAGCTAATTTTACACCATCCACTGCCAACTCTTGGGCCTACCTTTATCAGGAAACAGTATGATTAACTGTCACATTATAACACTACCACATTTGAAAGAGCAAGTATGTTCAGTAATAAAATGTTAACTTGAGATCTTAGATTGTGAGCTGAGTACCCTAAACCTCACCAGTACATCCCAAACTTAATATAAGCTGCTGTTTAAATATAGATTAACTTCTGACAGGGCATTAAAAATGATTTAAATTTTTATTCTTATAAACAAGACAGTGCAAATTATTGATAAAATATGTATTTTTCTTCAGACATGAAAGTATATCAAAAACGTACATACTAATCATGGACTTTTCACAGTTAATTCTTAACAGCTTTCTAACTAGAATCTTTTTAATGACCCTTCAGTTGAATGTAAAACAACTATTATTACTTGTATTTTCCATCAAACAACTGGTATAAAAAGAGCATAACTTAGATATGTTTCATATTCCAAGTAATTTTAAAAGGTAAACAATTTTATCATTTCATTTACATTTAAAAGAAAGGTAAGTGGTTGGTTCAGGTGTCCTGGAAAGCAACAAATGGAGGTAGGAATAGACTTTTTTTTGTTATTTATTTTTTAAATTAAACCAAATATTTGAAAATTAAAGTGTAAAATTTTTTTTTTGTTTGTTTCAAACTGAAAGGAAAATGCAAAAAAATGTTATGGGTTAGGGTTGACCAAAAAAAACCAACTGGAACCACATATTTTGCCTTATAAAACAGTTAAGCATATGTTGTAAAATACAATTCCTGAATAAATGTTATACACAAGAAACAGTGAAACAATCCCTTGCTAACCAATTTTAATTCAAAAGTACTCTTAAAACATTACATTTACTATTACATTATTTGGTGTTAGACACACTGAATTTTGTGCAGGTTTTATATTATAGGAATGTCCTTTGTGAACTTATACCACACGATACCAAACATTTTCATGAAAATGCAGTTCAAGACTTTTACTATTTAAATTCATATCATATGTAGTTACATTTAAGCCTGATGCACACTTTCAGCTCGTATGAGCTGAGGATGAGATTTACTGGAGGATGTTTTGGTATAAAAATAATTTAGATTTTTCAATATATCACAATAAAATTAATTCTATAATACAGACAGGAGGTACCAACCTATATTTGACACATCATCAGTATAAAAAACTATTGATGCAAATATAATTTTATATCGGATAACTAGGAATCACCTCTTTGGAACTTCTTTTACAAAATGAAAATAAATGCAACAAGGTTACTTGTGGATAACTGAAAACAATATATATAACAATGTACATTTATAAATATATTCTGGAAAATAAAAATTCAGGAAACATGATCTTTATTTGATAAACTGAGTGAGAATATTTATTATTGTAAAGCCAGAACTTAAGATTGAAAAAATTATTTGATAGCTGCAGTATTAACAGATGTTGTACAAAAGTTAAGAAACTTCTTAAATGACCCTATAATTTTAATCAGGCTGGATCACAAGAAAACTTGAAGATTTTAAAATAATTTAAAGCACATATGTTATTAATCTCATGCTTTTCACAATCAATATTAAATTAAGAGTACGGAAGAACAAAAAATACCACCTGTTCTAACCTTTGTAGTCACGTATAACTAAAAATGTTGAGAATATTATCAATAATTAATAATTTCGCCTTTGTTAATAACACCAAATGTATAATTTCACAACCAATAATAATAAAAAATGCACAGAAATGTTATTGTACTAATAATAAACATGAGGGAAAAATACAAATATACACCACATGATCTTTTATTTTGCTTTCTTTGAAACATTGGCCAGCTACTGTCCTGTTTGTTGCAAAAATTCTTCAAATGCTGCTTGCATTTCCTCATCCATATTTTCTCCTGGATCCTCAGCTCTAAACAATAACAAAGATATTTATTAATATAAATGATTTAGTCTTAATTTCCGATTTACAGTGAACTAAACCATAACAGGTAGTTTTAGACTAAGTTTAATTTGCTAGTTATTTATAAAGGTAGACAAAATTTATACAAGTTTTTTTTCCCCCCCACATTATTTTTTTGACTTATCTGTTAAGTAAATTCATACCTGTAAAAAACAAAGAATAATTCCTGCATAAAATGAAATGATAAAATCGAATATAGTTAAAATAACTCTGGTGGACTGTATTATTATTATAGTGGAGATGCATTACTACTAAAATTAATGGTTCATTTCCTTTTTAGTAAGAAAAGGATGAAATAAGTGGATCCAAATTGCATGCAAGCACATGCTGGCCGATACTTTCAGAATCACATGCTTTACACTAGTCTGGAGAAAGACTGATGAGTCATAGCATTTTATCAATTATTGAGTGAAGCTGTAGTTAAAATAACAATGCCCACAAAAAACAGGGTTTCATAAAAAGCACTTGTAAATCTGTAAAAGTATTTTACTGCAATTCCTTGGAAACAAAAAAGTAAATTTTTGTAAAAGTTAACATGATGAATAACCAATCTCTCTCTCTCTCTCTCTCTCCATGAGAACAGTCTGCAACTACCATTATAGACTGATTAAATATATTCAGGGTCTGTAATCAAATACCTTTCTCATTGTGTCTGTGTACAACATTCACATGGCTACTGTTAACTAAACAGATATTTTAAAATTCAAACCACTAGCTACATTCAAGTTTTGCCTCAATACTTTTAACATTAAAGGAAGTCAATGCTATGTGATATGAACATTTTGAGAAAGTGTAGGATATTTGAAGTGACATCATTTTAAATAACTTTTATTGCAATTTAGTTGAAATTGGTGGCTAACAGCTAAAGAAATAGCTGCACAAACTTTCTGACGTGAAAAGTAAACAGATTCAACTCTTTACAAGGAAGAACACTCAGCAATATCAGATATTTTTATTTATTATTATTATTATTAATTTAAATAATTTGCAACTCAGAAGTTTCCTATAACATCTCACAGAATAAAAATTAAAATATCCTGTAAGAAAGCTACCTGTTAATACAAATAAAGGAATCCACAGTGTATGTTTAATATTTTTAGAGTTTCCAGGTAGTTTACTGGTCCAACAGATACAAAAATATCAGTACAAAACTACATATAATATATATATATATTGCACACTCTGAGGCTATGGAAAGTGAAAAACAAAATATGAATTAATTTACATTATTTATGCTGCTATGACCTTGTGATACACTGCTTAGCAAAATAAAAGTATATCTACACAGTCTTCCCACTCCTAGAGATTTTCAAAGTTACAGACAATGAAGGTGCTGTCTGTAAAAATTACTGTATTTTGTGTTTTATTAATTATTGTGTTTATATCAAAGCTTCCATTAATGCATCTTAAGTATTTATATGGTAGATGTAAAGGAAAGAAAACAGAAATTCATTAAACAACCCACTCCGAGTGAAAAGGTTTTCTTAAATCTCAATATTTGTTAGTCAATTTATTCACTTTTCACTGAAAGCACTACATTTATAATTTGTAAACGGTTAACTTGCAAGTTTAACTGATTTTGAATATCTAGTCTCAAGTTATTAAAATCTGACTGTCAGCACTTAAAGCTTTGGAAGAAACCCTGAAATCCAAAATTACTTGATAATAGGTTCATACAGACATATATATATTAATATTACATAATTTAAGAACAACAAGGGACTCACTGGTCTATCTTAGCCATCCCATCCACTAAACTTTAAAATAAAATACTCAAAACCAGCCATTACACTGGTTTACAAAAAAATATTTTTTGTCTGAGGCAAGAATGTGAATAGGTGTTTTTTTACTAATTTGGGTGTGCTGAATTCAAATTTATAAACAGTTTTGCTCTATCACCTCTACTTTTCTGGCTTTTAAATAGTCTTATTTTAGTATATACAGAGTATATACATGCTTATTTCAACAGTTGCAGCAGCTTATTACAGATAAAACAGGATAGATAAAGAGCATTGACGGAATAAATATACTTGGATGACAAAATGTACACAATTCATAGTACTGCAGACAGTTAGAAGTGTGTTTTCTTAGATGATCTGGTGTATTTTGCCTCCGGGATGTCATGCAAGAGCATCCAGCAGAAGTCTCCCATCATGCTGGGGTTCCACATGCCTTGGTAGTTGCTCTCCATCTTCGTAATGTCTTGGTGGAATCTTTCTCCGTGCTCATCACTCGCTGCTCCAAGGTTTGGAGGGAAGAAGTTGAGGTGGGAATGGAGAAAATGAATTTTGAGTGACATTCGGCATCCCATATCCTCACAAGTCTTTAGCAACTTCTCAATACAGGCTTGGTAATTTGGTACGCGTGTGTTACCAAGGAAGCCACTACAGACTGATTTAAACGCTTCCCATGCTCTCAGTTCCTTTAAGGTAAGAAGCTCCTCAAAATCAGTATCCTTCAGCACTTCTCGGATTTGAGGTCTGACAAAGATGCCCTCTTTGAGCTTAGCAGCACTGAGACCTGGGAACACAGTAGACAAGTGTTGGAAGGCAGCACCATTTTTGTCCATGGCCTTCACGAAATTCTTCATCAAACAAAGCTTGATGTGAAGAGGAGGAAGAAGCACCTTCTTCATGTCAACCAGAGGATTCTCCTTGACGCTGTGTTCGCCAGGAACAAAAGTGCTTCTAGACCACCAGTCTTTCTGCTTGTAATGCTGGGATACAGCTCGACTATCCCAGAGACAGAGAAAGCAACAGTACTTTGTGAAGCCCGCTTGCATACCCATAAGAAGACCAATGATCTTGAGGTCCCCACACAGACTCCACTGGTACTGGTTGTACTTAACAGCTTCTAAAAGAAGCTCCATATTGTCACAGGACTCCTTTAGATGGACAGAGTGTGCAGTGGGAATGCTGGGATATTTATTCCCGTTGTGCAGAAGCACAGCCTTGAGACTTCGCTTGGAAGAGTCTATGAAAAGACGCCAGTCTGAAGGATTATGTGGCAAACCAAGGAAAGTGAACAAGCCAGGTACATTTGTGCAGCAGCACAACTTGTTTTCCATGTCGAAAAATGAAGCAAGGTCTTTGTTCCGATTCCTGAAACTGGTGATCCTTACATCTTCCTGGACTAGGTTCCACTGTTTAAGCTGAGAAGCCAAGAGCTCTGACTGCTGTTTTGACAGATACAAATCACGAGCAAGGTCATTCAGGTCTTCTTGCATGATCCAGTGTGACTCGTTGCCACTTGTTCCTGAATAAGAAGAGTCAATATCTTCGGAAGAGATTGACTTGGCAGAATCTTCCCTTGGAGGCATTTCTTCATCTGATTTATTTGCATTTATTGCATAATAACTAAAAAAGAAGACATAAGTCACACAATATTAGAAATTAACCCTGAATGCATATACGCCTTTATGTACAGTATGTGTACAAAATGTACAGTATGCATATCTAAAAAACTGGAGGTGATGAGTAAAAGCGGATTTCAAATCTGAATTCAGCACCCCCAAATTAGGTTAAAACAGCTATTTTTGTGCTTGCGTCAATTTCTTTGTAAACCAGTGTTATCATTCAGATAAGGGCAGGCCATGCCTTGAACTATCTTAAATTAATTTCATCTAACACATCTGAAAGCAACCTATTTTAATGGCCAACCATCCCATTCAAAAAGTAAAGCAGTCTTGGCTGAAAATGGCTACTACTCTACTTGATTCATATCTGTATCACCTAGTTCTACTGGTCTCACCATTAAGTTTTAAAACAAATAATACTTCAACACTGTAAATTGTTTCAACAATATCAAACACCTCAATCAAGTTCCCTCTTACTACTACTTTCTATTCCATATATCACCCTAATAGTCCTCCACAGAACACTTTCCAATAATTCAACATCCTTCCTAAAATAAGGCACCCAAGATGTAACAAACTTCAAATTGGTCTAACAAATGACCTATATAATGATAACTGCTTTAAAATTTGTATTCAGTATTTCTGTAGATACAACCTAAAAATCCTAACTGCCTTGCCAATAGCACAAGCACATTGCTTGGTTGGATTAAGACTAATGAACTAGCATCTTTCCATTGAGAGTAATGCTTACCTATACACTTCACCATTCATTATACTTGAATAACTGTAAGGGTTACATGTATTTTGTAAAAAAGAGGCTTCTTCTGAAGAAATTGGCTGTCCATCTGGTCCATAAAATACTGTCCCACACTGGAAAGAAGTAATGCTACATGATGAATTTAATCCAAAAAATATCTTGCACATTTATGTAACACGTCAGAAAAATTCTCACAATAATATTTCATCTGATTTATTCCTACAATTTAGCATGATATTAGTGAGCCCTGAACAAAAACAAATTTAATATACTACTTTCTATAATAATATGACTATAGCATATTCCTGAATTTGTAATGGCTATTTTTCATCAAATGGCTCAAGGTGTTCAAATTGTTCACAGAAGTAGCATTGTTACACAATTCACTATAACTTAAGATGAAACACTAACTTGGTTCTACACTGTAACTTAACATATTACATACTCAAAATAAATGGTAATTTAACATGTTTTTCACTGCAGATCACTAATAATTTCAGTTTTCTTTCCATCCTCAAAACATCCCAGATATTAAGAAAAATAATGGAAAATAAAATTTTTAATGAGCTTTCCAAAAATATTGCAACAGCTGAAAACCTTTCTACTAAATTTAGGCATTTTTCTAGAAATATGCAAGAAACAATTACATAATGCCTGAATTTTTTTAATAAAATGAATTTTTATTAGTAATGAAGAGGACTTTATCAAAATAAATCTCACTTTTTAAACAGTTTACGTCCCAAGACAATTTTAAGACTAAAAAGAGTAGAATTTCAGTTACATGAACTGCTAAGCCAATAAAGCTCTAAAAATTCAGTTTAAATACAAATAAGTTCCTTTTATACAAGGTAATAAAAGTTAGCTACTGATATACATACCAAATAATTCTCTGTCTTGCTGAAGTCTTTCTGCACACCAGGTGAAGATACTGCCCTTCCCCAGTCAGAAGCTCGTAAATCCACAACAGAGAGCAACAAACTTTTAATGTTACTGAAAAACAGAGAAGGCATCAAAACTATACACTACAGCTTCCGAGGAGCTAACATCTTTAAAACCACAAGCCACTACTGCAGAGTAAGTATTTTAGAAAGAGGGTACTTGAAAAGTTTTGACTATAACTTGGAATTTTCATAACATCTATTTATAAAAACACATTAGCCTTAAATATCACTGTCAGAACAGAATTGAGTTCAAGTGTTGATTGTGAGTATATATATAGTTTGAGGATTTAACATATAACAATGTTTTTTTACGTGTAATAAGCTAATATTTATTTATGTAGAAATTTTCAGCAAAATAAAGATTAAATTGTTATATAAATATCTAGCACACTATCTCATATTGATATAAAATAATCTTAAAAACTGTCCTTTGGGATCATTTTATTAAGTTATATTTCATGAACTGGATGAAAAGATTATACATTCATTTCAATCAGATAGTCTAAATCAAACCCTGCAGATACATTTGTATGTCACATATCACAATATGCTTTCACAAAATATTCATCTTTGAATAAAGTACAGACAAATATTAGAATATAATCGCACAGATATTCAAATCTAATGCATTAACTTAATATTTGTATGTTAACACAAGACATTCCAAAAGAACAGATCTTGCTGCAAAATGTAAAACCAATTTAACTTTAAACAAAAACACTGATGTGGTTGTTGTGATACAGACATATATATATAAAAAAGAAAAAGAGGAGTCTATTCTGGAACACAAGAGGCTGAGTATATTACGTTAAAACAATTTTTAAGGCTCATTATGCTGCCACATCTGGTCATGTTCTATCTGAGCTCTGTGCATCTTTACCAATAGCTTGGAATTTAGTTTTGCAAAAGGCTCAATATTAAGGGTGCCATGTCTAAGACATGTCCTTCAAATAAGCTTTCCATAACCCATTCACAGTATGAGAACATTTTCTCAGTACCCATTTCAGTCTCATCACAGAGAAATACACAGATGCTGTATTCAGCAACTTGATTCATGTATATTTTTACAAAATAGTATGAATATCCATTTCATTCTCCATCTATTTAAGGTATTTTATGGTTGAAAGAACAACTTGTATACACATCATGTGTCAGTTTTACTGAAAGAGATCCTTCTTGAATATGCTGTTTATGGCTGCATGGGGAATGTATGGCTTTTTTACTGACTTAGTGAATTCTCACTACATAAAGGGTACATTTTTGGTTAGAAGGGACTGTTATATACCCTTTCCAAAGCTTAACTAGCTATAAAATATCAAACAATGCAAGATATTTCTGATGCACATTTCATTGTTTCTTTATCTAAGTTGTGTTTATCATGTGACATTTTGATTTCCATATTCCAAATTGTGTTAATATACTGCACCTGTATTTGTGCATACCTATTCAACAGCTTGCTAATCTTAATCTTGAAGTGACAGACTAGAGAGAGAGCAAGTAGTCAATAGCACCCACAAGCTACTAGTGTTCAACTAAATAGTGAGTTTTGAATGCACTTATAATGCACTCGCACCTTCAAAGAAACTACTATTAAAATATTATAAAATCTTATCTAACAAGTTAAAACATTTTGTGTCTTGGTTGTAAAAGTGAGTTGTAACATTTACTATAAAGAAACAAAAATTATTCATTTATATGGCAGTCAATATAATGTGTTTTCTTGATAACTTCATATTATATTCTAGAAGTTTTACA
Organism: Carcinoscorpius rotundicauda; assembly: GCA_011833715.1. Lineage (NCBI taxonomy): Eukaryota > Metazoa > Arthropoda > Merostomata > Xiphosura > Limulidae > Carcinoscorpius > Carcinoscorpius rotundicauda. The sequence goes on along the minus strand of CM022399.1, from coordinate 48,066,710 downwards.
GACTAAACACATTTTCTGACTAGCCCTATTTGTGAATGCTATTTAGAAAAAAAGCCAAAATCGTGGATTTATTTGGAGCACATTTAAACAACAGATATCATGAACACCAACAATATACCATAATTACCTTTTAACATAACAGGTGTTTGTAATTTCTTTAATTTTTTTTATTATTTTATCCATCTCAGGAGCAGCCCTTTCTTCACTGGCTTGTCGTTCATGGTCTTCAAGACGTGCACCTGTTAACTATCATCATTAACAAGAACAATATAATTCCTTTGCATACAGTTTTACTGTTGAATCTACTCATTTAATTAAGCAAAAAAAATGATAATAAACATTAAATATTATAAACATACAGCTAATGTAAACAAAGTTTTTACAGTTTAAAAATAATATGTAAAACCCTATAGGGGAAGGAACATAATTGTAAAGAAAAACAATTTTAAGTGTTAAAAGCAGTATTTGTTTTCTTTATGGTTTTACTTATTTTCAGTTTTTATATGTTGTTTGCTGAAATTTGTGCAAAGGTATTAAAGCGCTCTTTACACTAATGTTACTAATTTGGGAATAATAAGGTAAAAGACATCTAGTCAACACCATCCAACACTAACTTGTAGGATACTACAATATCCACAAGTGTGTAATTTGATTTTTTTTTTTATTTAGTAGTAGTAATATGGTAAAAATCAAGGAACATTAGATTCACAGTACAGCAAACTATGTTGTGCTTACATTTTTAAATTAAATTGTTTTTAACTGCTTGAAACAAAATTTAAGCTTCAAAACATTTTATTTTAAAAAGGAAAAATTAGTTTACTTACAACTAAAGCTATCTGATTATAAAGCCCCACAGTTCATTGCTGATTAGAGTATTACTTCTAAAAATATCTACTCTTTGGTGTGAAACTTATTAGGGAGAAAAAATATTCAAGTGGTACTAGTAATATCTGAAAATTTTGTAATATTAAATTTCAAAAACAATTTGTGTCCACAACCCACCTTTAAAACTTGACACACACATTTCAAGTTATTTTCCGTTGGATAATTCAGAAGGACATTGAGTAATTCTGTAAGAGATTTTCCAAGGATTCTAAATATCTCTTTCCCTTCCCCAATCTAAGATAATAAATCCATGCATATAATAAAAAATTAGAGAGCTACAATTACATGAACAAAAAATATATTGACTAAACTTGTGATTCAGCAATGCCTATTACTTGTTAAAACAGCATTAATAAATTGTGGCTACATATGAATAAGTTAAAATTGACAAATAAATTTGAAGGTATGTTTATTAGTGTAGAATGGTAAATATTTTGAAACAGATTGTGTAACTTGAGAGGCAATAGTCTTAAGTATTCATTATAAATGAATCAATAATTAAACTTGAAATATGTTTTTTTAAATTGTAACTTCTAAATTTTAATGAAATAATCCATAGCCATACACAATGATTCATACTGTAATTAACCCAATTTAGCCAATATTTCTGCAACAGTATAAAACTTTTTTTAACAACATATTTCTCCAAGAAACCATATCAAATGTCTATTCTTGGCCAAAAGTAAATATTCTGTTACTTTGGTTGTTCTTTAAATACTGTTGAAATAATAATGTAACATTAATTTCTAAATGTTGAAATGTAATTTAGTTCTTTTTATAAACTTTTACTCATTCAAACCCCTCAGTAGGTTTTGTTTATGAAAACAATGTGTTATAAAAAAAAAAGGCATAAAAATTAAAATACATTTCATTAACTTCTTTTGTTGCACAAAGTCAGTTTTTACCACTAATGCTTAAAATAAACACACATTTTCTTCAGATAATGATATACAACTGCCTTTCTGGAAAAAAGTGCATTTTTACGGTTGATATATTGTATGTGAAGGGTTTACACATGCTAAAATACCCTTTGTTTTGATACATTTAAAAACACAAACTGTTTCTTTATTCAATATAAGTTCTACATGTTAAAACACCCTTTCATCCTATACATGTATAATACAAACTCTTTCTATGCAAGATTTTTTTTCACATTATTGAAGTTAAAACTATTCTAAGACAACACATGTAAAGAAATACATGTAAACATCAACTCGTAACCTTTCAAAACAAATTCTAAATTACCTCTAATTGTGAAAAAAGTTCTCCAACAAAAATTGCAAATCCTCTTAGATACATTCCACCATCTGATCCTACAAGAAGTTCATCATGTCTCTGATGTTCTTGGAGACATCTGATAAAAATTTATTTGAAAAATTGAAACCTCTTTTTTAACAAAAATCACATTTTAAAAAGAACCGAGTTGCTTATAGATTAAGACTTATTACAGTTTAGAAGGCTGCATAGATTTATTATAAATGTTGAATTATTGCCAGAATTTTCCATATATTATTTGACAGTACATATAACCTTCCAACATGTAATCTCAAACCTAGTCATTGAATGTTTCTCACACTGTCTGAATTTTTATATTGGCACATCTCAATTGGATCTACACACTATGTTAATGCTTCTTTTCCATAATTACACACTTTTCATGGACAAGCTTTAACACTACTTTGTAAATACTAGAAATAACAAGTGTGTGCATGCGTGTTTTACAGAAATGGGGATAATATACTTAACTACTTTTCATACTAAATCCTGGTGTTTAACAGTTTTGCAATACATACGAGGTCTGTTCAAAAAATATGCAGACTGACGTCATAAAACAAAATGTACTTTATTTAGAAGTTACAGGTCTGGGACCCCTTCAAAGTATACTCCTCCCTAATGCACACACTTATCCCAACGGTGTTTCCACTTGTTAAAACAGTCCTGGTACGCTTCTTTTGTAATGTCCTTTAGCTCCTTCGTCGCATTTGCCTTAATCTCGGGAATTGTCTCAAATCTTCTTCCTTTCAAGGGTTTTTTGAGTTTGGGGAACAAGAAAATATCGCAAGGAGCAAGGTCAGGTGAGTAGGGGTGGGGAAGAACAGTGATTGAGTGTTTGGCCAAAAACTCACGAGTTCTGAAGCACAAATTTTGCAGCAATGCGGTGCAACTTCAATTTTTCGGTTAAAATCTCGTAACAAGATCCAACTGATATCCCACACTCTTCAGCAAGCTCCCTGACAGTCAGACGTGTGGATCGTCAGTTGACGTGGAAAGATGTCCAGGACGCTCATCATCTTCAATGGACTGTCGACCATCCTTAAAACATTCATGCCACTTGAAACATGCCGTACACTTCATATCAACATCCGTACGCCGTGTTAAGCATAGCAAAAGTTTAAGTCGCAGATTTTCCAAGTTTAACACAAAATTTCACAGCAAGTCAGGTCCTTCATTCTGAAATCCACCAAACGAAAAAAAATCGCATTTCACTTAAAACCACATAGCTAATACACAAATGAAGATATCTGTAATAGGTAAATGGCATCATAATCAGCTGATCTGTGCAAACCTAGCAACACCAAGCGGATTCCTCCCCTGGAACCAACTGGAGCCGTGCAATTCAAACAGTCCGCGTATTTTTTGAATTGACCTTGAATTTAATTTTGTTTTAAATATAATGTTTGTCAAGGTAACATAAGAGAGTCCAGATTATTCAAATTAACTAAACAATAATTTCCAATATGTCATGGTAAATAGTACAATGGCTACCTGTAAATACATATGTGTTAAAAACATTTATATTGTATATTTCATTCAAATATACAAAAAAACACTAAAAAATGATATATAGAAACTGAACATAAAATTAAATTCTCAGGCACATATGTACTACTAACATATCTGAATAGATGAACAACCAGCTAAGTAAACTATTTACATGATCAGTACAAGTTTTTAAAATGCTTTATATCATTACTGAAATACATTATAATGACAAACATCAAATAAAAAATATTTAACATTTTGAGTATTTCTTTCCCCTTTTAAAAACAGCAGCTGACAATTTTTCTCTAAACAAGAAACATGAACATAACAGCTTTATCACTCCTACATTAAAATATTTTTTTTTTCAATTAAATTTCAAAACTGAAATGAAAGTGATTCTGTTTACAAACATGTCAAATAAAACACGCTCACCAATTAACTGGGAGGTGTTTTATAGAACTTGTATAGAACAGAACACAAACTAAAAGAGCTTTATAGGTTAACTGTTTTCACACTAGAAGGGCAGCAGAAATATTCTGATTTTTTTCCTTCTCACAACTAAAAGAAACTGCAAGAATCTGATACAAAGTTTCTAAATAATGTCTAGTTTGTTCTTATAAAATCATACAATCTTAGTATTTTCAGACTGATATTGAGACTTTTTTGTGAGGAACTATTTTTGGAAAAAACCAACAATAAAACTTCCTTTTGATGTAAAATTTAATTTTTATTATTTATTAGAAAGTTCCATTTTATACATCCAATAATTTTTAACTTTTTCAATATTTATTAAACATATTTCTTTTAATGTTTTATTTTGCCAGTTGAAGATGTCACTTGTTATAACTAAAAGTAATAAAAAACATGAGAAAACTTCATTAAAATTTGATAACCTAGAGCCTCACATTTCAAAACAAAAACACTAACCTTTACAAGATGTTGTATTACAAGTTTTACCAGCAATATTCTTGGTGAAGTTCAGTTTGGCTAATAAACATAGGTTTACAATAAATGGTAACTTATTTTATTTGTATGCATTCTTTGATTATAAACTTAACCACAATATTCAAAAGAAAAAAATTTGTGTTATTTGAATAGTCTTACACTGCTTACTGAATTCACTAAACTGCATGTAAACTTAAAATGATGTCTTATGACAAAAAATTCCTGTAGCTTTTTAAGATACAATTTTATACAGGAATGAAAAGAATATCAAAAGAAACTGTAAAGAGATTCCAGAACTACAGCTTGCCCCAAGTGTTGTAGTAAATCTTATATCAGGATTCTCTGTCAATCCTAGAGGGGTTCTCGGTAGTAAATATATTGACAAATCATAAATTACTGCTACAACCACTTTATTCACTCCAAATTGACATAGCTAAATTAAAATATCTTCTGTCCAATTATTTTGTTGATTTGTTCTAGCTATCCTCACAGATGAATTTTATTTGTAAACGTCCAGACCACATGCTGACATTATAAAAAGTTTGCAACTAAGGGCTGAAAAAAAAACTAATGACTAGAGAAAAATGACCTGAGAAATAAGACATGAATCAGTATATGCCCAAGTGATAACAACTTTAGCATGGAGTATAAACCTACACTTCGGATGAACAGAAAAATTCTGAACAAGTTGATAAATATGCTGTTTATAAACAAAACTTCATGGAGCTACTAAGAAAGGAAAGTTGAAACAATTTTTCATTTTTATTGTACAATAAACTAAGTAAGTGTTATATATCACTAAAATATTTTTTATAAAAAAATCTTTAAACAGAATTAAAACTACATTTTTCACAAATTTTGATACCTGTAGTACACTATCTCTGAAAGAAATGAGGATGGGAAACTAGAAGGAAAGAGTGTACTGTTTCTGTCTGACTGTTCAATCATAAAGAGAAAACAACAATAATAATAATGTAGACGCAAAAGAAAAACCACTAAATTCAGTACATATTGGTGTTGTTCTGTACACTATATATCGACAATGTGAACTTCTAACCTTTAGTACAAAGGAACAACAATAATACTCCAAATCTTTAAGAATAGCAATTATCAAACATCTTAAAATTGAGAAGAATTTAACACATCATTCAAAACTATTTAGAACCTCATGCTTTACAAGTTTTTGTTTTGTAGCCTTCTGAATAACATAATAATACAAGAGAAACAAATTAAAACTTGAAGGAATTAAACAGTCTGAAGCTACATACCAAAATTTATAATTAATATTATTTCCATACACGTATTAATAGTTTTCCCATATGTCTATAAATGTGGTTTTAACAAATAATTAGTCCAATTCTACATTTCAAGATAATAATTTTACTATTATTTTCCAAGAATCCGTACCTCTGTATAAGAAAATGTCTGAAGTTTCCAAAGGCAAACTGTAAACTCTGAGAAAGATGGTTACAGAGTTTTGCAGCACTGTATGTAAAATTGGGTTCTGTAATTGCCTGCAAGGGAGAAATAAACCTTCTACTTTTAACACTAAAAAATCATGCAATGAAAAACATTTAAAATTTTGACATTAACTCACACTAGGTTTTCTATGGTAGCACAATTAATATACAAATTTAAGAAAAACACTCAAGTGTGCTCAAAGATATATATAAAGACATTGAACATACTAATACCATATGAGAAACTTCTAAATATTTTTATGGTTTATTACCTGTTGTATATTTTTTAATGAAAGTAATAAAAATAAAATTCACAAGACCAATTTGACTTAATGAGCTGTTCATAGAGTTTTGTTGCTGCATTATTTGTCTGCCACATAGTTAGTCTAGAGTAATAAAACTTTTTATAAAAGCAAGCAAAGGTGAAAAAGATTGGCAGCCAAAGTTGTGTTGATAAATAACTGTCACTGTTTTAAACTGTAATCATTCGAGAAACATGTTTTACTGATTTACACTAAAGTTAGTGCTAAAGCAGAGAAAATAAAAGATAAAATATAAAGTTTTGGCAGTGATTTAGAAGGTTCTAAAGTTTACATAAATAAAACATGAAAACTGTATAGGTACTTTTATTCTTAACACAAAAATCACTTTTTTCCTAAAGTGACTTGTTAAATATTTCATAAATACTTTATTAAAAATTCTGATTATTTTGTACATAAAACATCTAATTAAAAAGTTACTAAAAACTTACCAAAGATATTGGATATACAACTTTACATATATTAAGAGTTACAGGATATTCATAATTGGATAGCTTCCAAGTTAAATTTATTTTTATGTATACTTTCAAACAAAATTAAACATTTATTTAATGAAAGCCTATTTGTACTTTGGAATGTACTTCAGTGAGGCTACTTTTTTCCAATTATATGGTTATCCATATGTTGCTTTCAAATGTGCAATCCATAACAATAAAGATATAATGATGTTTTGGGTGAACATGGAATCTAATAATCAGTGATGTCGAGAAACCCACTTGTTGAGAATTATATGTGCAAATACGGCTCATTTGGGTTGAAAAAATATTTTCTCAACCCAAATGAGCCGTTTTTGCATATATAATGGAATTAATAGCCCATATTGGGCGTACCATCCTCTAAAGTAAAACTATTAATAAATAAATGTGACAAAGCCAGCCCTTATTCACATACTTATCAAGCTTTCTCTTAAACTTGCTATAGTGACCTATTCCAAAGGGCCAATCACTCTGTTAGAAACATAAAACTGTCTTAGCTGAAGATGACACTGCCAACACTGATATTTATATCCCCTAGTCCTACTATTATCACTGTTAAATATGAAAAAGGTGATGCATCAAAACTGTCAATTCCCTTTACAATTTTAAACACTTCAATAAGGTCCCCTTAAACTTTTCTTTTTTTCAAGAGAAAACAATCAGAGATTTCAGCCCCTCCTTATATGACAACACCTCCATGCCAGATACCATTCTAGTAACCCTACTCTGAACCTTTTCCAACAGTTCAATGTCCTACCTAAGATACAGATCCCAAGATGTCACACAATACAAATGTGATCTATGTTATCTCTTTGATATCTTTATCTTCAAAGGGATGTAACTCACATTTTACATATAAAACTACTTCTACCTCTCTCTTTAGTACCCTCTCCTTATTAAATAGCCTGTAACCCTGTATTTAAGAAATTTTTGCCATCAAAATCATCAAAACTTAACTATATTTCAGTTATTCCCATTACATCAAAATCCTCCATATCTACAAATGCTCGAGTCATTTATTTTATTTTTATACTTCTAGTATTACAATAATAACAATAAATTTACTTTTATAACTACTATACTCATTTCCTATGCTAAAGCTTTTTTCTTTTTGCATTTAGTTTATTGTGGCATTCATCATTTGTCTAGTTCTAAGTTTAAAACATCTATTACAGCTGCATTAAAAGCCCTAGTAAACAAACCAGACCACATCCCACTTAAATACAAACCATCCACTGTAAAAAACTCACTTCTATCATTGAACTAATACCATAAGTCCAAGCAGCTAATCTGCTCATCACTACATACTAACCTAAGCCTAGCATTTAGCCTTAGTGATCTGCTTGTAACTTTATCACCATGGTTAATTCTGGGCAATATCCCTGACAAAATTAAGGCTTTGTTTCTTTAACTGCCTCTACAAACCCCGTTATATTAATTAGCTCCTCTGATCTACTTTTTCCAACATCATTAGCCCATATATGCACAAAAAAAACTGCATCTTTGCTAGCCCCCCTTTATTACATCTCCTGCTCCATCAGTTATATTCTCCACTTGTGGCCCTGGGTAGCATAATCTAATCCTTTTCTCCCTATATACCCTGCAGTCTATTCTATCTACATGCCTTATCAATGGGGTCCGGCATGGCCTAGCACGTTAAGATGTGCGCTTCATAATCTGAAGGTTGCGAGTTCGCGCCCAAATCGTGCCAAACATGCCTACCCTCCCAGCCGTGGGGGTGTTATAATGTGACAGTCAATCCCACTTTTCTTGGGTAAAAAGAGTAGCTCAAGAGTTGGCAGTGGGGGGTAATGACTAGCTGCCTTCCCTCTAGTCTTACACTGCTAAATTAGGGACGGCTAGCACAGATAGCCCTCAAGTAGCTTTGTGCGAAATTCAAAAAAAAAAAAAAAGCCTTATCAATGAATCACCTTTAACAATTACCTCCTCAAGTTTATCATCCATATACTTCTTTGTCCATTTTGTTTTCTTTTTCTCCAATAGTTTCTTGTTTGCAAAAGCTGTTGGCTGAAATCTGTTGCTCAATAGAATAGGCTTATTACAATAATACCTAAAAAGTTATCTTCCTTACCTGAGAATGCATTTCCAACAGATAACCTCTACATGCAGTAGCTATTCCTCACATTTCTGTCCTTGAAATTTTGTATATGCCACTAACCATCAGTTATCCCCCACCTAAGATGTTACAATATGAGGTGTATTGCTTGATGTAATCATCATGCAACAATAACCCTCTAGCAATAGGAGGGTGATATATCCTTCCTGCATAGTAGATCATAAGCACTTGAAATTAGCTTCATTCTTAGATGAGGCAAGAATAGCATCCCACAATAGTTGGGAAGAAGGAAAGGAGAGCATGAAGAGAGGTAAGTATGGATCAGAAGTATATTTTCATGGAAAGAAAATGTTAACTTCTAAAATAACAGACTCATCTGTCTTCACACTACAATTAAAACCACATACTGATATGTTAGAAGGATAAAAGAAATCACAAAAGCCTAGATAACCTCCATTTGCAGAAGGTGACTGAAGGGAAAAGCCCATTGAGTTCTGGTACCCTAAAATGGACATATAGGGAATATGCTTGTATGGATGGAAGTATGAAAATTGGATGGCAAAATGAGTCCATTATTGCAGAAATTGGTAAAGAAAAAAAAACAACAGACCGATTGAGCATATGGCCACAACAGATTGGTCATACAGGAGATGTAGCGTGGTTAGAGCAATGGCCAATTATATGGTTCAGTATGTATTCTGTTGTACAACTGAATCAACCTTACACAAACAGAAATGTGAATTAAATCCTTTCTCCTCAGTTTGAGAAATACACTTTGCCCTATCTAGACAGCCAAACCAACAAGAAATTGGCATATTATGTAATGAGGTGAGAGGTCAAGCTGCACTATAATGACATGGACAACTGCCCTACTTCCAACTGCATTATGTTGCCAATTTCAAACTCTCCCAAGAAAGATCAAATCAGTAACTAGAAATTTCTAGTGGCAAAGGTCTCCCATGCTGCACTCAATAAAGGTACACGGACTTGATTATACCTAACTTCTTCAAAGGTTTTTAACTGAAGAAAGTGCAATAGGTTACTGTGAAACACTTTTCTTGATGCTGGATTTTTTCATGATAGTCTAAGGAAGGTAAGGTCTGGAACTAACAAGAAAATAAATATGTGCTACTGCAGTGATTTTGCAGAAAATCCTATTTCAATAGTGAGCACTTCAGGAGCCAGAGTGAATGGGTTTAACACTTCTCATTGACACCGACTCAATGCAGGTTTAGGAAAGTTAGTGTACACTGAGATGACACCAGCCACTAAGATAGTTATGAAAAGCAAATTGGAGTACATTATAAATGTATAAGGAAATAAAAGAGTTACTTACTCATTAAAGACAGTGAGTAGACTGGAGAACAATGATGTTATATGGGGAAAACAAAACTGCTGGAGAGTAAAGAGAATTGGTATTGGGGTTAGTCCACATTCCAGCCTGAAAATCTCATTCAAGGGTCATCAAAAAGTTCAAAGCCAGAGAGTGAGTCAAGTGGCAGATTTGATGTGATGAAACATGATACTGCCTGCAATAATCTTCAACCAAAAAAGAACAGACCATCCAGATGTACCAATGAGCCATCTGGTAAGTATGAAAAAGATATGTGGGAGATGAGGATTCTCAAAGCAAGAATAAATTGTTTCAGAAACCCCATAAAGCAGTTGTGCATGTCAAGTAACAGCTGATTGCCTAAAGCAAGCACAATGGTGATCTGGGACAGTGTGACAATAGAGGATCAAAACTGAAGGAAGAGGTATGGAAGCAAAGATAAAACATCTCCTTCCCAGACCATCCAAGTCTTACGAAGAAATAAACAATCAGAAAATAAAATAAATGAAGGTCTGTGAAACAAAGTATACAGCATCTAATGCATGAATATTAGATCTGTGACAATCATTAAAACACAAAGAAATGAAAATGAAAGAGATTTTAGGAGACAGAATAAGAAGCAAGTGGCCAAGGGTTCATATGGAAGATTGAGTTAATTGAGTTAAAGCATTTAGAACCATATCTATGTTTTAGTACAGTGGTTCCCAACCTTTTTTATGCCCCGTTCCCCTGAACAATTGTAATATGTTCTTGCACCCCTCACAGTAATTACTTTTTTAAGAATAAAGGTGAAGGTGGCCAAAACAAATGTTATCTTGCACCCCTGGTTTGGAACTACTATTTTGGTAGAACAAAGGAACTGAATAAGAGGGGCAGAAACCTAGGAAGGACCAGAACAACTTAGTAAAAGATAGAAGTACAAAAAAAGTGAGAAGCAGCTGACAAGGTTAAAAGCACAGTAGGTTAACCTAATGGTAGATACCACTGAATGAACTAGTTCTAAAACACATACCACTTTCATAAAAGACAGAGTAAAAGGGTAACACAAATGGGATAACTGAGAACTACTCAGCTTTACACCCAGAACTAGACTGGTACAGGCATTTTGACAATACAATTGCTCGATTCACATCTATAGAACAAGCACTTAGTTTTTTCAACCACATGAAGTCTATACACACCCAAACATTAAGTTCACCTGTAAACATAAAAAAAACTAACCAAACACCATTTCTCAACTTCAAGATCACAAAAACTGACACACAATTCAAAACAGAAATCTAGAGAAAAATCACCCATACTAGACTATACATTTCCTAGGACTCAACACGTGAAACAAAACAAAAACATATTAAGAAACCAAATAAACACAGCCACAAAACTATGCTCATCTCATAAAATTAAAAAAATAAAACACTTCATCCTTCAAAAACTGTTGGAAAATTACACACACCTAAATCAACAACAAACAAACAATAAATCCCAAGATACAACAAATACAAAACCCAATACTGCTGCATTAAAAATGTTGCAGACATCAGCAGAAAAAATAATCAATATCTGAAAAAAAAACAAATAAAAAGACAACACTCCAGTAAACATCAAATGTATTATAAAACTATGTACAAAATTAAAGTCCATATTATGTAAAAATTACACTGACAAACACAACATTATTTATAAAATACAATGCAACTACCATGACTTCTATATTGGAAAAACAAGCAGAAAAATGGAAACTAGATTCAAAGAACACCTTTTAACGTTTCTGAACATTACAAATCAAATAAACACATAACCATAGAAAACACCAGATACTAAATAGGGAAACAAATATAAACAAACACAATATCAAAGCCCAACTTACACAACTAAAACCAAAATTAAACCAATATAAAGGAACACCTTTATACCTATGCTAATTAATAACTTAACATCTAACTGCAACACCCCCTACAATCTTGTACCCATTTATACTCTCGTCCCAAAGACAGTGCCCGGCAATGGCCAGTTACAAACTCTCTCTTTGTTAACCTGAAGAAGACCTAAAAAGGTCAGAACTTTGTTCTCTGCTTTATTATTAAAAAGTACTAATATCCATACCAGCCACTCTGAGATACATTTTTATTTCAAGTGGATTTCTTGTAATCAAGAAGTACTGAAGAAAATTCTGTAAGGCTGGTCTGGAAAAAAAAAAAGGTGTTTAAAAGATGCGAGTCCTTGAGAGAGAGAAAATTCTTTTATGTGGAAAGTCCAGAAAAAGCAAGACTCATGACTAGATGTTCCATATCCTGCATACAGATGGGGAAAGGTTGAGCCCAAGTCAAGAACTGAAAAAAAAGACTCCAATGTGGACCAAGTATGGAAATGGAGTTGGGAAAGAGTTGAAAAACATAACCGGTCAAATCAGCTGAGCCACCTCTTGGTGGTGAAGTGACATTAACAATAATGAGGCCAAGAGAGAAAAGGTAAGGAGAAGCTAATCATCCATATAATAATCAAAGCAAAGGTTAAGATTGTGTTTGCCCACCACAAACATAAGTCAAAATGATGCCACATTAGAGAGCTTGAAACTAGCCTACCTGATCTCATGGAACAAAAGGAAGGTATTTGAGATGTTGAACATGGCAATCCACAATCTAGGGGAAAGACTACCACCAGCGAGGGAGAAATTCATTCCATTCCAAACTGAGGAACCACCACATATTGATTTAGAGAGAAAAAGATTGATGACAGGATCTCATCCTTTTGGAGATAATTTGTAGTTAAGCACAAAGCAACACACAGTGCAATTATGTTGTTGTGTCCACCATGGGTATCAATACCTACTTTTCAATGTAGTAAATCCACAGAAAGACTGCTGTGCCATTAGGGAGTTTCTGGAAAGAAACTAAAGAGACTAGAATAAAATCCTGTGGTGGAACAAATGATTCTCTTAATGGTTGTCATGTCTAAAAGATTTGATACCACAACCTTAAGTTGTAGAAGATGTTGAGGATTGGAAATAAGCAAAAATGGGTAATGAAAGAAAGGGCATGTGTAAGTGACCCATTAGTCAACTGCAAAAGAAAACCAACTGTTTGCAAACAGAAAAAGACATGCATATGCAGGGCCTGAGTAAACTAGACAAAAATGGGACATGTAAAAGCCAATCTGATAATAAAAGGGATGGAAAGAATTAGAAGAGGGACAAGAGAACTGAAAAAAAGAGAGGTGAAGGATTAATAGGGTTGAGGAATGAGATTGAAACAACAAATCAGGAAGAATAAAAAAGATTGGTGTTGGTCCAATTCCCCAAGGCATTAGTAACACTCAAGACTTCAAGGCAAAGAAAAGAAGCGAGACAGAATTCATGGAGGTAAAATTGGGGAAGATGAATACAGAGAGATAAGCATTACTTTCCAGAAGGTTTCAACAACAGTAGTTTCAAAAAAAAGAAAAAAAGATAAAACTCTAATAAAGGCACTGAAAAAAAATTACATACCCAGAAATACTATTGGTTATTGGTATCACAGTATAGGGCTTCAGATAGGAAAGGAAAAAAGTGTAAGTAATGAAGAAAGTGGATAAAAAAAAAGGAAAAAAAACAAAAAAAACTGAGTGATAAAGAGCATTATTTGAGACAAGAGGTCAGTCCTCCAAGTGGGTATAAGAAACTTGATGGATTATAAGTCCAAAAATGGAAAAGAGAAAAGGCTAAAACTATGTATGAGGCATTGGGGAAGGAAAAAAACCAAATAAACCTCTCAGAGTGAGAGCCATGTTGTAAGGAATGGTAAGAATCAAAATACAGGAAAAATAGAACGTAAAGAACAAAGAGAACTGCAGAAGGAACTTTGTCCTCAGTAGTGTAAAGAGACAAGAAAAGTATCAAATAAACCATGACATAATAAACTTTCACAACAATATTTTCTACAGTCAAAGAGCTAAACTGATTAAGTTCAAAATAAAAGGAATACATTGTCAACTCTTTCGGTACAAGATCAGTCCCTAGAACTGACCACGTAACCATTTTGTGCTTATTAATAGAATATGCTTCATTCTATTAATTTTAAATTAATAATTGTATATTCACAAAATTTGGCAGATTATTAGTAAACATTGCAAGGCTTTTGTAGGTAAAATATTAATTTTTTTTTTTAAATCAAGTCAAGGTTTGTTAAACAATGTTTTTTCCCATGCATGTTTTTCTTTTTGCATGTTGCCTATTCAACATGCAAGGTGATTTTCATTTTAAGATTAAAAATACTTTTATGCATCAGAAAATATTCAGATTTTATATACAAAATTTTTATGTTCAGATAGTTTTTCAAATGTTTCTTAAGAAAAAAAAAAACTTTATATTTTATATTATTTTCACTAACAATCTATGTAGGGGTTCAATGGATTTGATCAATCTCATAGCCACCACATAGGAAATTAATATAAATTATGCCTTTTTCATTCTAGAATGACTACAGATTACAAAATGAAAACAGAAATGTTTAAAATAAATAGCTTAAATTTCATAACATTATACATTTATATATATATAAAAACACAGAAGTTACAACAATGCAACGCACATGCACTCATATTACAATACCCAATAATATGAAATTGACCTTCAGTTTTTATAAAGTGACCTACCTTGGCTTTGTTTTAGTTTGATATAATAGTCACAGTTCAAATATTATAAATTGAGTATATTGATTATTACTATTTAGAAATAAATTCTTAAACTTGTGTTTAAGACATATAACAGTAAATACAGAAATAAAGCACACAATCCCCACTTTTAGTTACGATCTTTATACTCGAATGCTGCTTGTCTTAGCTTGCTAACCCTTAAGAAATTTTGAATATGGAAAATGTGAAGCAAAATAATTTGTTTAGGTTTATACACTGTTACGTAAATGTCATGTAAATGTTTTGTAAATGACAACATGTCGTGTTGTGTGGATTTCCATATCTATTATTTATATTTCCATATTTATATTATTGTTTCAAAGTTTAAACAAATAAAATATATTGTTATTCATTTAAAATAACATTTAGAAATTTCTAGAATTAGGTAGATCAAATATATGACTATAAATAGAAATGTTTGGTGGCCTAGTGTCTAGACGTAGAGTCTTGTGCAAAAACAGATATGCGTAGATTACTCTGCGCATTACTTTGCGATTCATTTGAATTACTGGTTGTGCTGAGGGTCGGCACGTATGAGATTGTTTAAGAGAAACTGAGGCAAATTGGAAAACAACAAATTTGGGACATTCATTGAAAACATCGTAAAAGGAACTTCAAATTTATTCAACTGTGAATTGTTTCTGGACTTTCATTCTAGATCATTATATGAGATACAGGCCAGTACCATTTTGTGTTGTAATTAATTTTGAATGTTGAAACTGAATATCTGTCATTGTTAATATATAATTTACGTTATATCTGTAACATATATAATAGTTTACTGTAATAAATTATACAAGCTGTTATCTGTGTCTTTCTGTTGCATTCAGTCTATACAAAACAAAAATACGTAACAACACATGCGTGATTAACCCCAAAAAATTACTAATTACTTCACTGATACCACAGATTTCCATTGTAATTTATCAAATTTAATAACTAATCTGTACTTGAATCTACAAAAATGTGACACCACGAAGAGATTAAAAACTCAACTTGCCAGCTCAAATGTCTGTCTCAAAAGAAAGAGAAGACACTGAGTTTCCAACTGGTTATTGACACATCATACATAGAAGTAGGTATGTATAAATGACCATTCTCAAAGAGGTGAAAACGTAAATGGGGGTCATTGTATTTGGTTCACTAAATATAGCGATAACTCAGCAAATAAAAACCGTTTATCTTTTCTATTTTATATTCAAACTTGTCAATATCAGTAATTTTAGTTTCTAATTTGGACTTTGTAATTTAACATCAGAAACATCTAATTTGAGCCAGTGCTGCAATAAACATGCCATGCAACCCAAAAATAGATGTCTAAGTGTTTAATGTTTACTTTTAAATTTAGAAATTAATGTATAGGAAGATTTAATAAATTCACAAAATAAAATTTTAAATATAAGTTAACAAATGTGCTGGTGTTTTCTTAAAGCAAAGCCACATCAGGCTATCTTCCGAGTTCACTGAGAGAAATAAAGTCCCTGATTTTAACATTGTAAACATGTAGACTTGCCACTGTACCAACAAATGTGATTGCATGGCCTTTGACCATGATCATTTGAAAAAGGTTGAAGATAGTACTGAGAAAAGTTAATATCAAGTGCAAGTGCTTATGCAGATCTACTGCATGTGAAGCATGTGTTAACATCCATTGATTGATTGATTTAGTGTTTTATGGCACAAAGCAACGAGGCTATCTGCGCCAAAAAACCGGTAAAAATGCAGTAAAAGACATAAATGGAAATGAAGGTAAAACAAAAAAAGTATAAAACCAATGTTGACACCTAGTCTACAAGGTTAAGATAGAAGGCAGAGTATAAGAAGTTGTAAGGTATTTACTCTATCAAAAAGGTATAATCATAACCCGCCAGGAAGACTAACAGGCAGGTTCAAGACCCACCGCCAGTCACCTGAAGTTGGTCTTTTCAGTCCTGGTTCTGGGTTATGTGTCATAGCAACCAGTATCAAAATGTAAAAGAATAGAAGTATTAAAAGACACACAGCAAAAACGCAACAATGAGTAGCCAAAAGTTCAGTAAAAAGAGAAAAGTCACGTAAATGGAGTAAAATTTGTAAAAGTAAATGAAGGTAAAAACAAAACAGCAATTAAAACAGAAAATGGTATAAAAACCAATGGTGACATCCAGTCTTCAAAGTTATAAACTATTTACTCAAGCATAATAATAATGATCATAACCCGTCAGGAAGACTAACGAGTAGTTCAAACAGAAGCATTAGTCACCTGAAGTTGGCCTTTCCAGTCCTAGTGTCGAGTTATTTAATGTTCTGTCCATTGTTTAATGTCACATTGAATGAGAGAGAATAAAACTGTAAAAAAGGAGCCACAATTAAAAAGGTGTAATGAATAAATATACCACACTTAAATGAGATTAAAAAGATTAATGGCCATTAAAAAATTAAAAACGTTATTAAGGTGGACAGAGTCACCATCACCAGTAACTCTGTCCAATGTTACAGACTGACCCTGGGAAAAAATATGTTTAAAGTACTGCCGTCGTTGAGAATTGTAATGATGGCAAGAAAGTAAAACGTGGCTGATAGTGATTTGAGTGTTACACAAACTACACATTGGTGCATCAGTTCCAGATAAAAGAAAATGATGAGTTAAAAAACTGTGACTAATGCGTAGCCTAGTGAGAACAACTTCTTCCCTCCGAACTTTACGGAAGCTAGATGCCCAAACTCAAATTTTGGGTTTGATTTGAAAAAGTTTGTCACATTGTTCACTCCAAGTGGACTACCAACTGGCACGGAGCCGAGCTTTGAAGACAACACCATAGTACATGTACGGAATAGGCATAGGGGTGATGGTGCTGAAGCAGACATATTTAGCTGACATGTCTGCAAGCTCGTTCCCATGAATACCAACATGGCCTGGTATCCATAAAAACTGGATTGAAGTAGCTGCTAATGAGAAATGGGCCAGTCGGTTTCAAATATCTGCGAGAATAGGATGTGAGCTAATGTGAAGCGATTCAAGGCAAGTATAGAACTAAGCGAGTCAGTATAAATAGTACAGTTGGAGTACTGTTCAGCTGCAATATGATCAAGGGCAAGAGATATGGCATACAGTTCAGCAGTGAACACAGAAGCTGTAGAGGGGATTCTGCACACAACTTCTGACCCATAGCAAACCATAGCAGATCCCACTGAATTACCTGATTTGAAATCATCCGTATAAATTGGAACTGAATGATTGTTTGAAAGATATTCATTGAATAAAAGACGGTACTTCCAATCTGGAGTATCTGCCTTTTTTAGGTGACTGAAAGAAAAGTCACACTTGGGGGCTGTAATAAGCCATGGTGGGATGCGTCGACCTGTGGAATCTGCAATGTTATCCAAGGACAGACCCAATTCATCCAATTGCGACTGGATGCGAAAGCCAAATGGAGCAATGACAGATCGTCTGTTCTGAAAAAGTACTGCCCACCGAGGAAGGAAAACACATTCCCAGGTGGAATGCTTTGGTAAGGAACGAAGTATATTGTAAAGATGGTTGCAAATGGCGAAGGTGTAGAGGAGGTTCATGAGATTCAATGTATATGCTTTGAACTGGAGAGGTATGGAAAGCCCCAGTGCAGAGTCGGAGTCCTTGGTGATGAATGGGGTCCAGCACCTTTAAGGCCGAGGGTCTGGCAGAGCCATAGACCATTGATCCATAGTCAAGTTTCGATCTAATAAGAGCACGATATATCTTTAACATTGAACAGCGATCTGTCCCCCAACTGGTAGAAGAGAGGACACGGAGGATGTTCAGTGCTCTTGTGCATTTGATTCGAAGCTGCTTTAAGTGTGGTATAAAGGTCAGTTTAGGATCAAAGATAAGCCCCAAGAACTTTGTCTCCGGGACCACTGACAGCAAAACTTCACCCATATGAAGTTCAGGATCAGGGTGAATACCTCGTCGACCACAAAATAGCATGCATACAGTTTTGGAAAGAGAGAAATTAAAGCCATTTGCCAGAGTAAACTTCCGTACATGATTGAGGGAAGTTTGTAGTTGCCGCTCAATATATCTCATGTTTGACGACTGACATGAGATGTGAAAGTCATCAACTTATAGCCCATTCGTAACGGTGAGAGGGAGTTGTTCAGTGATGGCATTTATCTTTATACTGAAGAGTGTGACACTCAATACACAGCCTTGAGGGACTCCAAGTTCCTGTACAAAAGAACGTGAAAGTGCCGAACCCACACAAACTTGGAATCTCCCGTCCATTAAAAATTTTTTAATAAACATGGGTAGATGGCCACGTAACCCATATGTATGGAGGTCTCGCAAAACGCCATACCTCCATGTTGTGTCGTAAGCCTTCTCTATGTCAAAGAATATCGATACAAGATGTTGGCAGTTGAGAAAGGACTCTCTGATAGATGTTTCAAGACGAATTAGGTGGTCTGTGGTGGAGTGCTGTCGACGGAACCCACACTGGGTGGGCGAGAGGAGGTTGTTTGATTCAAGGAACCAAACAAGACGAGCATTAACCATCCTTTCTAAGGTCTTACAGAGACAGATCGTCAGAGCAATTGGACGATAGTTTGAAGAAATCTTCGGATCTTTCCCAGGGTTAAAGAAAGGTAAAATAATAGCCTGGCACCAGGCATCAGGAAAAACATTCTCCTGCCAAATCCGGTTGAAAATAATCAGAAGGACATCAAGAGAAGCAGGAGATAGGTGGTGCAGCATATCATAATGAACATCATCAGGTCCAACAGACGTACTGGCAGACCGATGAAGGGCCATTTTTAGTTCCACCAGGGTAAAGGGACAATTATAGTCAAAGAAAAAGTCAGTTCGAAAGGAAAGAGGTGATTGCTCTGCCCAAGTCTTGATGGCCAGGAAGGTGGAGGAACAAGCAGAAGTGCTAGATACCCAGCAAAAGCTTTCAACTAGTGTTAGCGATGTTCCAGACATCAGTCACCTCCTGACCATCAGAGAGTAAGATTGAGAGTGGAACAGAATTGTAGTGCCCATTAACCTTTCAAATCTTGTCCTGTATGATCTTGGAACTGGTGGTAGAAGATATGCTGGTTGTGAACTTAATCCAAGATTCCTTCTGGCTTTGACGTCTTACCCACCTAGCATGTGCTCGGGCCCGTTGGAAAGCAACCCAATTTGAAAGTGTGGGATATCTACGAAAAGTATCCCAGGCCCGTTTTTGAGCCTTCCGTTCCAAGTGGCAAGCAGAATTCCACCATGGACGTCGGAAACGTGTCGAGGTTTTAGGAATACACTGAGCAGCTGCATGTATAATACAATCAGTTATTGCTGCAACACAGTCGTCTATTGATGGCTAATCTACGATGGCAGGATCAAGTTCTGTGAGAGCAGTGAAAGTGGACCAGTCTGCCTGATCCAGCTTCCACCAGGGCATGCGGGTAGGATGGCATCGACCATGGCCAGTCTCTCTCAAAAGGATCGGAAAATGATCATTGCCTAGTGGATTACTGTCAACCCTCCATGGAAAAAGGAAGAATAATGAAGGGGAGCAAACTGAGAGATCAATAGTGGTAAAAAACTGACTTGGTGCATGAAAGTAAGTGGAAGAACCAATACTGAAAAGAGAAAGATTGTGATCAGAGAGCATCTGCTCTACAGATCGACCCCTCCCATCAATAACAGCACTTCCCCAGAGGGGATGGTGTCCATTAAAATCCCCCAGGATTAGAAATGCAGACGGCAACTGTTCAACGAGAGCATCAAGGTCTGATTGATCATATGTCTCTCCAGGGGACAGGTACAGAGAACAAACAGTGATGGTATGACCCAAGGAAACACGGATGGCTACGGCCTCCAAGGGTGTGTTGAGTGACAAAGACAGGGTGGGCACATGTTGATCAACCAACAGTGCCACCCCTCCATGTACTCGACCATCACACAACTTGTCATTTCTGTACAGAGAAAACTGCCGAATGGAGAATGTATCAGCAGATTTGAGAAATGTTTCTTGTAAAGAAAGACAAATAGGCTGGTAGGAAGCAATCAGCATTTTGATATCATCCAGATTAAAACGTAAACCTTGACAGTTCCATTGTATCAAAGTGGCCATTTTTAAGGACGGGTAGGTGAAGTGGCTGGAGAACCCTTCAGTTTACGACCACGTCTTTTTTCTTTACTGTCTTTCTTCGGAGGAGGTCTTTCAACCTCCATGGATCCTGCTCTGGGTCGAGTGGGCAGGTTTTTGTTATTGGAAGAGGAATCCAGTGACTGAGGACGCGAACAAATAATTGTTTTATTTATTGTGGTGGGAGAAAATGATGTATCAGAAGAAATGCCTGTATTTGAAACTGAAGGGACATGGATCTTGAGGTTTGTTGGAAGGTATGGGAGGAACAGAGATGGGTGTGGAAGTCAATTCATCTACTTTTTTAACCACAGAGGTCAAAAGGCTTTCATTTGTTTTGAAAATGATTCTCTTGGAAGCACAGAGAGATCTGTCTGCACTTCCACTGTAGTTGTGGAATGGAGTGCAGCAGCACATGTCCGAGATGGGATTGTGGACAGCAATTTCCGAGCTTCAGGATAACTAATGTTATGTGTCGTTTTCAAACGCTGCACCTCTTTTTCCTCCAACCATTTTGGGCAAGAATGAAAGTAAGAGCGGTAAGAACCATTGCAGTTGATGCAATGTGGGTTCATGTCACAGTCATAGGCATCGTGGTCCTTGCCTCCACAACGAGCACATGTCAGGGAACCACGACAAGATGTCTTTGAGTGGCCGAATCTCTGACATTGGAAACATCAAAGAGGGTTTGGAATGTATGGCCGATCCCTGCAAATGAGATAACCTGCTTTGATGGTGGCGGTTGCAAGTGGTGAAGTAAATGTTAAAACGAGGGTATTTGTTGGCAGTGTAACTCCATCTTTGCGAGTGGAGATGCGCCTCACTGCAGAAACTCCTTGAGTGGAGAGACCAGCAAGAATCTCTGATTCGGGAACGTTCTTCAAATCCCTTTCAACAATAACTCCTCGTGAAGAATTCAAAGTAGCATGGGGTGTAACCTCAGTAAGTATATCCCCAAGTGCCTTTGATTTCAAGAGGAGTTCACTGTGTTGGGATGTGGATGCTTCAACCAATATGTCACCAGATCAAAGCTTCTTTACTGACTTTGGAGAGCCAGCAAGTCCCTCTAGTCCCTTCTGAATAAAAAAGGGGACATTTGCCCTAAAGGTTTTTCCGAAAGAGAATGCAATATCAGAAAATGAGGTATGTGTGTTACTGATGTTGGAGATTGCTGTTCTGAGTATTCAAGACGTGGTCGCTTACCCATTGACTGTTTTTTTACAATTTTAAATTTTTTGTAGGATCCATAGGAGAGAGAAAAAGTTTCGGTACTCACTGACCCCACCCACCATGGAGCCCTACAAGGGGATGAACTACAAAGTCATGCAAGGACAATGCAGCAACGCCAGGGTTTTGTGAGCACTATACCCAAACACCAGCATCAGGCAAAATGTCCACAACACCCGTTGAGAACTTCCAATACTGGTACTTGGTTGGCTCTAGCCCAGGTGGACCAGCCAATTGACCCAAGGGGGGCCACCCAAGGGCTGCCCGTCTACAGGAATTCGAGGCCAAAGTGGTGTGTTAGGGTTGGACCCCTCAAACACTAGGATCCTCTCCTCCCCTTCACGGGTCACCACGCACAGCAAACACGTGGGTGGATGTTTAGATCTCAGAGAAGGTAACCAGACAGAACAGAACCTTCCCTGGGAGGTCCCCTCACCACTTACAGGAATCCACTCCGAGGGGTGTTAACATCCAATTAGAGTTATTTTCACATAATGATTTGATCATGTATTCATGGCATAAAATCTCAGTGGCAGAAGTGCATGGAATAGCTACTGTGTGCAGAAACACAAAGCTACTTTTCTGGAATTATCCAAATTTATACACAAACAAGTTAAAAACTGCCATTACTGTTTGGAACATTAATTCCCTTCAACAGAAAATATTTGTTGGAAACTGCTGTCTCTGCCAATAAAACTAAGAACACAAATGTAATAGGCCCATACATTTATGTTTACTCTTTTTAGTAATTATAATTATGTTGAAAGCTATAGCCGAGAGAAGTAACCTTACCAGCAGATTGGACAAATTTATTTTATATCTCAGCAAATCTAGAATGTTGGAGGTTCCATTATATATTTTGACCTGTCAATGTTTACAGTGTGTTCCTAACTGACCAAACAATGCATATAAATGATTCAAGTAATTTGACAAAGAAGAAGAGAAAAGTAAGATGAACCAAATGACACAAATTGAAGACCGAGTGTTTATTTAAATAATTCCTTTGAAAGTTAGAAACTAAAACCCAAATGATGTGACAATTTGAATTATGAACAATTATAATTCTGGGCTTATTGACATACATTTATGACAAAGATGTTTAATTAAATTTTGTATAAATCTCTGTAAAAATGTTGTAATGTGTACTTCAACTAACTATATGCATAGAGTTACTAGTAAATAAAATCATATGAAAGGCAGACAATTTTTATACAGTTTATTTACTTGAAATGTTCATTATAAGATTAAAGAAAATAGTTATATGCTCATAATGCAAATTTGCAAATGCAGCTTAATCCTATGACTACCAGCTTCTAATTTATTTAGTAAATAATGTTGCTCTCACCATATCTCATTCCAAAAATAAAACTACAGATGAAATTGTTCAATATGTAGTTTCAGAAAAACACATCTAATTTTGAATTTTTCCAATAATTTTAATAAAAAATGCATTATTTAATGTAGTTATTCATATCCATGCTCTGAATAGTTCACCTGCAAGTTCATTTTTGTAGGAAGTATAATGCATTTTCTTAGTTTCACATTTAAATGTGCATGATCTCCAGAATCTCGTAACTGAATGTCAAAAGATTTAAGATACAGTTATGACAGAAGATATTCATACCCCTGCATCTTGAGTAGTTTTTTCCCTCATAACTTAAAAAGTACCATGATTAGGATAATGAAAGTAGAGTATATTATAAATATTACACTAACACACATCCACATAAATTTTTATGTAAATTGAACAACAAATAAACTATTTATAAACAAATAACCAAACATAGGAGGGCAGAAAGTGTTTGTGCATTTACTTTAATGGTCAGTTGTGTTGCCTTTCAAGTAAATTACTTGGCACAACCTCTCCTCATACCCCTCCATGATCGTTTGACAGTACTCGACTGGTATTTTCTTCCATTCTTCTTTACAGAAGGCCTCCAACTCTTGCAAGTTTTTCAGATGACGCTGATTAACCCTGGTCTTAAACTCATGCCAAACATTTTCAATTGGGTGACCATGATGGCCACTCCAGAATGCTTACATGATTCCTCTGTAACCAGGATTGCACATATTTCGATGTGTACTTAGGGTCTTTGCAATGCTGGAAGATCCAACAATGCCCAAGCCACAATTTCCAAGCATCATTCTTGATATAAGTGCCTAATATATCAACACTCTTCTCATGATTCTGTTGATGCGGTGAAGTCTGCCTACACTAGAAGAGCTGGGTTATCTACATGCTTTCTTGCATACCTCAATCATGCTTCTAAATTAAGACTTCTTTAAACCCAGAAGAGCGTAACATGTACATAACTGTAGAGATGCTTTATTCAATTCCAGTTTCCTTTACCAGTTTCTGTATGTCATAACTTTTTAAATGAGGGTTCCTACTAACTTCTGAGAACCTTCCTCTTGGTTATTTCTGGAATTTTGGTGGGGTATCCAGAACGAAGGATATTAGCAGTTGATCCTGTAAGCTTAGACTCAGCAATTATGCTTTGAACAGTAGATTTCGGCATATTAAGTTGTGTAGCAATACCGGAAATAGAGACATACAAGACTTGTATTTTATAATAATTCGGTTTTTTAAGTCACTGGACAGTTGTTTCCTGTTTGCATGATGACCAAGTAGATAATGACAGAGATGGTGATAAATTGCTGGAAGTAAATTCTTTGCTGGCTAAATTCCAATAATTATGAACCCAGCATGTAGTTTATTTGCCAAACTAAACAAAGTTTTCATGGAAATATTAGTTTTTCACATGTTCTGAAATGTATGAACACTTTCTACTCCTCCTATTTTTGGTTATTTGTTTATGAAGAGTTTATTTGTCGTTTAATTTACATAAAAATTTATGTAAATGTGTTAGCATAATATTTATAATACACCATACAGTTGGTATGGTATTGTGATACTTAAGTTATGAGCAAAAAAAAAACACTTGGGACGCAGGGGTATGAACACTTTCTGTCGTAACTATAAAATATTTATTTCTGTTTCCATTTTCCTTGTTATATCACAAACTATGTATTATCAACAACATACAGTGCAATGAAAAATTTCAAATTAATAAATTGAAATAGGTGCATACCTCTCAATTCCTCATAAAAATCCACTAAAATACTCTTTCTTATGTGTAATTTCAAATCTTTATCTTTTCACATATAGTTTATTTTTAACTTTGCTTTCAATTTCATGTATTATCATTTATGCCCATATGTCAGCTGATGCCTGTAGGGCTTTGAAGGTACTTTGATAGTCTCCCCAAAACAAGATGGCACTTATACATAACATCTTGTTTATCACCTTCCACACCTTACCAACAAGTGAAAAATATATAAAAATTTAAAATGCACAGAATAAATAATTGACTAAAATATCTAAATACAATTGATTACTTCTCTAACTATCGCACATTTTAGGTAAAATAGCACTAAGTGCTACATTTCATCTTGCGGATAACAGTATGACTGGCAGTTGCATGTCCACCCGTCAGAAAAATTGCACACCGATGTCAGATTAACTTCTAGTGTATATAGCATTATTTACATTGAGCTCTTTCTAAAAACTTTATACACTTGTGTCAACTAATTACGTGTACCTTGTAGATCTCATAACAATGTATAAAACGACACGGAAACAGTCAAGGGTTGGAAAATGTATTTCTTTTTCCAAGTGAATGCAGTTGTAGGACCTTAGATATCATCAAATAGATCAGCAACATGAACTAAGCATACACACAACCGTGTACATTACCAGCTTATGTGGCCAAGAGTGAACCACTAATAGTGGAGACTTACGAAAACTGCAGTTAAATATTTTGTTCTAAATATTTCCTTTGAGACACGCCACACAGTTATATTTATTTTTCCATTAATATAAGCACAAACAATTGCATATTAACATAATGATCAGGGCATTTGTAATAAGTGTATTTTTTTACTTATGTCAAAAAATATTTTTAGGGTCCATTTTCCAATTTTGAATACTTGTATCATCTAAAGAGTATATCTGTTACTTACTTGATCAAATATTGTATTTGTAATAGCACGCATTGTCTCCTCATTTGACACTGATGTTTTAAGTTTATCAGTCATAGTCTTAACCCGAGACTCATATTCTCCTGGACTTAAAGTAATTTGATGAATGAATTCCCTCAGTACTGAAACTGCATAACAATCAGATTCAAACCCAACACCTTTGTTGTATTTTCTCACTGTTTCCTAAGAACAAAATGAGAAATTTTAATAACCATGAACTTCTCTTCTTCATTTCTTAATGACAATTAAAACACATTTAAGTTCATTTTGTACTTGAAACCCAATTCTCAGGTTGTTTACAACAGGCAATTTATATTTCAACATTTAAGCTGATTTTCTTTATTTAAACATAAAAAGGAAAACTGTTTTCAGACTGCAAAATATTTTTTATTAAATAATTCAAAAAATCATGAAAACAAACTTTATTCTGATAGAGTTAAATAATACATGGTAGAACAGCAGAAGAATGTTAAAAATATTATTCTGAACTTTGCAGAAATGCAATATTAATTTCTGCATTTATTCTTACACTAATTAAAAATTAAAACATGATAAAATGTTGATTATAAACTATTTTTAATTGAAGTTAGTCAACTTCAATTTGAAGATAAAATTGATACAGTTTTACCAGAAACAGATTTTAGGAAGGAGACAAGAATAAAAATGCCAAATCATAAACAGAGGAATGTTGTCATAGCATAAAAAGGTAATAATGGGAACCTGGAAAGGAAGCCATGTGAACAATGTAAAACAAAGAACACATTCAAGTCCAACTAAGAATAGGACATGGAAAGAGGTGAACTCATCAAAAGGAAAGAATTACCTTCATGAACTGCTCAAGTTTTGGGGAGAAATGGTATAGAATGTGTTACACATCAATGGCAAATGTATCAGACCAACAATGCCCACAGTCTAACAGAAGCAAGAAACAAGTCTTAAATGATAAATGAAACAAGGAATATGAGGATAAAAGTTTAAATGGATTTTGAGTGATGTAGTTAAAACAACCTTGACACTAAAATCTAGAAGAACTGCTTGACTAGGAGGTCTATAAATCTGGAAGGAATGCAACAAAAGTGTAAGGGAAGGTAAATACCAAATGGTACTGAGAACATAGGTGTAGGATAAGGCTGCTCTATAACCAGTTTTCCCCTGAAGAAAAAAGGTTGACCTTTCAAAAGCACTTGGGTTATAGGAGTTTTACTTCAGCAACTATAGAAAAAACAGAATTTTAATTTTCAAACAGCCAAGTGAAGAAATTCATAAGAACAATGTGAAGAGAAAAGAAAAATCTCAACTTAAAGAGTGATGGTTGAAAATATTTTATTTATGTTGATAAACTTCAATAAATGAAGGGTAAAAGAATCATTCTAAAAAGGGAGCAACATGCCTAAACAATTTTCTTGCCAGGGGCTGATAAATGCCAAGCATGAATACAGAGTTAGTTGGTTGGTTTGGCATTTTATGGCACAAAGCAAATAGGCTATCTGCACCAAATATCTGGTAAAAAGTTAAAATTAAAATTATTACAATTCATAAAAAGGAATTAAGGTGAAACAAAACAGTTTAATACTTGATTTAAAAACAAATGGCATTAAATCCAATTTTTATATTATTTTACAGCCGTAAAAGAGAAACTACTGTAATACAAGTTGTAAAGGACTTTCTGTAGCATAATTGTAATTATCATAACTCACCAGGAGGACTAATGCCTAGGTTCAAACATCAGCATTAATCACTTGAAGTTGACCTTTCCAGTCCTGGTTTCGAGTTATTTGATGTCATGGACATTTTCAGAAGGTAAATACAAGTTTTAAAAGACTGTGTAGCAAAATTTTAATAATCATAACTTGCCAGGATGACCAACAGATAAGTTTATACATCAGTGTCAGCCACCTGAGGTTGGCCTTTCCAGTCCTGGTTTCAAGTTATTTGACATCACGGCTGTTTTCAGAAAGTAAAGTAATACAAGTTTTAAAAGATTTTCTCTAGTGTAGTTTTAATTATTATAACACACCAGGATAACTAATTGGTAAATTCAAACATCAGTGTTAGACACTAAGTTGGCTTTTCCAGTCCTGAATTCGAGTTATTTGATGTTACAGACATTTCCTAGTTTCATATCGAACTAGTTATACTTTAATACTTAAAGAGGAATTGCATTAAAAAAAAAGGTCTAATTTATTAAATAAAAACTTATATACCATTAGAAAGACCAATGGCCTTTAAAAAACTAAAAACATTTGTAAGGTGGACAATGTTACTATTGCCGATGATACTGTCAAAAGTTAGGGATAAACCTTGAGACCAAACATTTAAAATGGTGCCGTTGTTGAGTCATAACGACGGCAAAACACTAAAACGTGGCTTATTGTGATCTGAGTGCCACACAGACAACACACTGATGCATTAGTCCAGATAAAAGAAAACAATGAGTTGTTACTCAATCAAAGTCGACTGCCAACTGGCACAGAGTCGAACACTGAATACAGGATCACAGTCCATGTATGAAACAGGCACAGTTGTGATGGTGCCAGAGTAGACAGTATTTAGCTGCAGCATCGATGAACCCACTCCCATAAATACCAACATGGCTCGATATTCAGAGAAACTGGATAGAAGTAGATGTTAAAGACAAGAAACCAATCAGTTTTGAATATCAGCAAGAACTAACGTAAAGCAATTTCAAAGCCAGTAGAGAAATAAGTGAGTTAGTATAAATTTGAGAACTGACCAGCTTCATTGTGATCAGGACAAGAGAAATGGCATGCAGTTCAGCAGTAAACAAACTGTAGAGGGGATTCTTTGTGCAACCACTGAACCCATAGCAGAACCCAAAGAGTAAAATATTACTCAGCTGTGCTAATGATTTCTCTTTTTTTTAATTTCTTATGCTACATGTTTGATTCTGCCTGTGGTACACAAACAGTAATCAGAGAAAACATGACTTTCATCAAACCAACACATGGTCTGTATCAAAGTGGAAATCAAGTTTTGTTTGACATATGTTTGAATTGAGATCATGACAACTCCTTGATCAGATATAAAGATGTCTAAATAATTAGATATAAAGTTTTTTTCAAAAGAGGGTTGAAGCAACAACATCAACTGATGGTGGGAAATCCACTTCCAAAATAAAAGACAACTCTGAAGATACTGAAGCTTGCAGCAGTGATCAGACTGTCGGTGTGAAAAAAATAAACAAACCACGATTTTCACAGAGTTGTTAAAGAAACTTGGTTTTCACAGTTTCCTTGGCTCAAACATGTTTCCCAACAAAATACATTTAATTGCACATTATGCAAGGACAACATGACAACATGGAGACAAATATTTATGCTACCACTGGGAAAACTACTAATAAGCCTAAAAAAGATGACTTGGCAAAGCATGCACGGTCAGAAGATCATCGCAGTGCAGTAGCATCACAAGTTTTGAAGGACATTCAGGCACAGATGGCCACATTACTTGTACAAGCAAAGGAAGCCATCACAACGATGAAGTTTTATTCCCTCCTTTCACTACAAGTATTCAATGTAAGAATATTCTTCATTCTAGTATAAATAAGCTACTTTGTTTTCTACAGTATTTTCTTAAAACAAAAGGCAATTTGACCATTTTCTAAAAGTGAAACATTTTGAAAATATCTATCAAAACTTAAGTAGCTAGCCAACTCTTCCAAATATATTTGTTTATTACTTTAATTGGTGGTCTTATTTCAAAACACAAGTTCTTGTATATTTTTTAACAGGGAGTGACCTCTCTAAAGAAAATACAGACTCAGTAACAAAGTGGAACAGAGAGCTTCATATACACCCACAGCCAGTCTCTGGATGATATGTACAGTGCCCTAAATCATGTAGTTCAGAATGAAATGCAGGCACACTTTAGGGCATCGCCTTTCCCATTTTTTGCTCTTGAAGCAGATAAAGGAACTGATGCAGGAAACACCTCTATACTGATAATTTATATCGAGGGTAAAAGTCGATTCATTGCCGTGCGTGAGCTGACCAACACTGGGGCTGATTTTATTTACAACACAATGCGATCAGTCATGACAGATCAATGATTGTTTGATGTTCACTTGATTGGACTTGCAACTGAGGGTGCAAATGTCATAGTGGGAATAAAAACAGGTGTTACTACAAAATTTAAGGAGAAATGCCCCTGGATAATAAGTCATTGTTTGGCACACAGATTACAGATGGCAGCTGAAAAGGCAGCAAACCAGGTGCCTTACCTTGTGAAGTAATTTCAGTTTTGAACCAGTTTGAAAAAAGCCTGAAATATTCTCTCAAGTTGTGTTGGATTCTGGAAGAGAGCAAAGCAATAAAATCAAGCAAGTGTTCTTCACACGAAGGCTCTCTTTTAATGATTCTGTCCCAGTAATAGTCAACTGTATTGCATCTGAGATAAGCTGCCTGCAGGTCATAGCAATGGAACATGGTACTCCAGGCTGAGCCTTGCTACATGGTCTAGTCCAGCAAATGTCATGTTACAGCTTTGTTATGATGACATTTTTTTGGCTGATGCTGTAGGCATTCTTGGACTTTTTCAAGATCTCTACAGAGAACTGATTTATCTTATGATCAGGCTAAAGCAATTATTGATTGGTCGATTCAGTCGCTGGTACACATCTCTGATCCTTAGACACAAACTGCACTGAAGGAACTCCCACAAGCTCCTGATGCCAGTGGCTACATGACATGACAAAGATATTGATAAACAATGTGAAAAGTACAGATCAGCTGCTGAGTCATTTGTTGAAGAGGTGGTCACAAGACTACAAGTAGCATTCCCAGATACTAACATCATGTTATTTTTTTCAATATTTAGCCCATGTCACAGCAGAGCAGTATCTTATGAGGATGATCCGAGGAAACTCATCCAGAACTTTTCTCCTTTCGTCAATGAGGATAAAGCACTGATTGAATGGCTGCTACTAAGGAACATAATGGAACATGATACTCACAAAAGTAGAAACATGAAGAGCTTCTCCCAGGAATACATCCACCAGATCCATCATACTTTTCCAAATCTGTCTCAGCTTGCAGTAATTGGATTAATAATTCCAGTTACATCTGTTGACTGTGAGCAATTATAATCATGGAGACAATCAGCTCAAAAGGAAAGAAATGATTGCTCTGCCTAAGTCTTGATGGCTAAAAATGTGAGGATGAAGCAGAAGTGCTAGATACCTGGCAAAAGTTTTCACTTCGAGAATTGGTGATGCTTGGGGGACCAGCTACTTTCTGGCTATCAGAGAGCAAGATCAAAAGGGGACCAAAATTATATTTCCACTGGTCTTTCAAATCTTGTCCCATATAACTTTGGAACTGGTGGTATAAGATATGCTGGTTATGAACTTAATCCAAGATTCCCCATAGGGGATTATGCCCATTAAAGTCTTCCAGGATTAAAAATGGAAATGGCAAATGTTCAACAAGAGCATCAAGGTCTGATTGATCATAGATCTCTGTGTTGAGTACCCCACTGAGTAAACCTGAGGAACAAGAGACCAGTCAATGGAATAAACTATCTGAAACAGAAAGATGAGGTTGATATCATCTAGAATGTGACACAC
This sequence comes from Carcinoscorpius rotundicauda, assembly GCA_011833715.1. Taxonomy (NCBI): domain Eukaryota; kingdom Metazoa; phylum Arthropoda; class Merostomata; order Xiphosura; family Limulidae; genus Carcinoscorpius; species Carcinoscorpius rotundicauda. The sequence continues at coordinate 48,034,842 of CM022399.1, read as the reverse complement.
ACACAAAAAATCCAACTCAAGCTATTTTTTTTTTGTGAGAAACAGATGAGTGTGTTGTGAAGCTTCCAGTTCTGAATAAGCTAGTAAGTCATCTATAAAATGGTATGAACACAACATTTAAAATGCAGAAGTTTGGTAAAGGCTTTGACCACCCAACAATAGATTTAAGGACCTAAAGCAAGTCTGGGAGTCAAGGTGTAAAACTTATACACAACTTCTTGGTGGACAAACCAAAGCTAACATTGTGACTGATGAGAAATAGAAATATGGAGATAAACAGTTTTAGAGAAAAATCCCACCAAAGCATGATAAAATCAAGAAGATTACAAAAGTAACTGAGGAAAATAAATCAACTACAGAATCCCAGTCCCCAGTTTTCTTTAGGATTACAAAATGCTTAGAGTAAAAAGATAGGGAAGGTTAACTGAGAGGCTCTATTTGATAGAAGAGAACATACTACCTTGGAAAGATGCTGACTGGAAGTAAGATCCTGAGGTAACAAAGTATGTTGGTACAACAGGGAAATGAATGAAAGTTCTTCTGACAAAACCTGGATAACCCAAGAATTAATAGCAAATTCCAGCCATAGGGGAACAAAATTGGCCAAATGAGCCTTTACTAGCCTGGAACCCTCACTCAGATAATCACTGGTACAACTACATGATAAAACCTATATTGATATAGGTAAAATACACGATTGAAAGGGCTCAGAATAAAACAAATGAACAACCAAAGATGAAGGGTTGAATATTGCCTCACAGATTCCAAAGACTCAGGAACATCTCCCAAAACAGACTGATTAAGAAAAGAAACCATCCATATGTCTTGATGATAAGTGGATGGTAAACTAACCTGGGATGAGAGAGCATCCCTTTACAGAGGATCCTAACAGCAAAGAAACTGTGTAAAGGGAGAGAGAGGAAGATGATAATTTTTTCAACATGGAAGTAATGAGAAAGAAGGAATTTATCCCCCAAAAAACTATTCAGGAGATTGATGCCTCAGAAAAGAGGTGCACTGTGGACAAGTACCACAGAGAGTAGCAAATGCAAGACAAGAGTGGTAAACTATGGGATAAATGCAGGATTTTTTGTGTCAGCCTCCATACAAACACAAGTGATTTCAATAGCTGATAATAAATAAAAGGTTGATCAGCTTGATGACAAGCCCCATCCAAATGATATGAGACCAGAAGATGGTGAGGTATGCATAGCATAAACCCTGATGTAAGAAGGTAAAAATGAAATACTCTGAGGAAGGAATAAAATCATATGAAATTAGGGAAATACAGCACAACTATGAAGCTGTATCTGAAAAGAGTAAGTTAGGTTAAGCAAACTATGCAGGAGAGGCTTGGGAAGGCATGGCATGGTTAGGTAGAGACAAAAGGGTAATCAGTACAAGAAAAATGGATCATTTGACAACCAAAATCCCAACCTGAAGCCTGTGTAATTGTGCTAGAAGTTGAAGAGCATTTGAAATGGTAACACAAACTTCAAACTCATCGTAAGTTTAGAAAATAAAATTAAAAAAGGTAATGATCCTATCAAACTACAGAAATAAAATGTAATGTAAAATATTGAAATATTTCTACTTCACAAAAATATCAAAGAAAAACACACAAAAAGAACATAAACACCTGCTCTAAATCACTGCCTAACAAGAAAAGATAGTTCAGTAGAATCAATTAGACTTACATGTGTTAAAATGGTGCATTACACTCCTATTGGTGGAAGGTTGTCACATAGTATACATGTAAGACAGTTTAACCATACTGAATCTGGGGTATGTGGGAGTTCATGGTTTGTGGCATGGGAAACAAAATTTGCATGTATAATGAATGAGAATAGCTATACAAGTGAAAGGAGATAATGCATCATATTAAAAGCTATAATTCTATTCAACTACTACTTTGAGAGAAACTTAAACATTTCTGTAGACCTAATCCATGCTAGTTATTTGTTCCAAGAATGGTTCCTACTTTATTCTTAGGTAACTTCTTGTTTGACATAATTAATTTCACCCAGCATGCAACCATTACACTATTGTGCAGTAACCACTTTTAATTATTAGATTACAACTCCCTTCAGTTTAACAATACAGTTCAACACAATATTTGATTTATTTTTTTTTGGTTTTGTCTTTCAAAGAACTTAAATTTTATGCATTCATTGCTTCTGTTATCATAGAACAGGATAACTTGGCATAAGAGAGGAAGATTTTAATGTAACCCTCCCAAAAATGGAGTCAATTCTGGATGCAATCCACACTTGAAAATTCCCAAACATATACCAAAATTTGATTTATTAATCATTTAAGTTTTAATATGAGTTTCAACTTCTTAATTTTATAAGAAAATGTTTAAAAACATTCCTCAAACTCCTCTGGTATGAGAATTGTGACATTCTCTTGGTATTCTCTCCTCTAATTTATTTATCACTCCTCTGAGAATTACAAATTTCAACAAACTATTCATTATAATATAAATGTTACTACAACAAAGCATAACTGTTACTGCCTTCAATTACATTTTTTTTATGGAGTCATAAATTAGAAAATCAGCCCCACTTACAACCCCACCTGTCACAAATTACTAATAGTTCTCCAATATTTTAAACTATTATTATGAACAAAAGAAAACTGAAGTTTTTATTTATCAAATGGCATACTGTATTACATTACTTTCAATACAAAGTATTGTCTATTTCATTTGCAGTTTGAAAGTTTCCCTCACAGTGGTCATGTAGATAAGCTTATGGTAAGACTTAAAGGATCTCCTATGCCATAGTTAGAAAGAAAGATAAATTATGACAGCTATCAGACATTGTTTGCTTTCTGCAAGTTACTATTTTGTGTTCTCAGATGCATTATTTAAGTAAAATAAAAATTGTGTATACTGGGAACAATAGTATAAAGAAATTGGCTTCAATTATGTCAGCAACCAGTTAGCAAAAAAAAAAGTCATAGACAAGCGATACATTTCTTGTTTTTCATGTTATATTCTTCACAAAATTCTTATAAAAGTAACTTAATTTAAAAATTACAACTTATCAGGTCATTTAGGTATAATAATAAAAATATTAAATGATTAATATAACTTCATGAGGTGTGATCATAAGCAAATCATGCATTACATCATTCAAAGAGCTACATGTTTGATAAGTGACTTACAGCTTATATGGTGATATAATTATTGGTCAAAATGGCAATAAAACAATAAAATTAGGTATAAACAGATGTATACTATTATCAGCTTTAAGCTATTTAGGGTAGACACTGTAGTGTCCTGTTACAATCTGCACTCATCCTAGAAAGAAAAATGGGTAATTTGGTTCAATTTTGTTTTAAACTGTGTTACAAGATCATTCAAATCATCCAATAACATACAGTTATGGTAGAAAAAATAACAAAATATAAGGTTTACCATAAAAGTTTAATATTTGTTTAAGAGATTTTAAGGAAGATTTAGCAAATGAAATGCGACAATTTTCATACAACAAAAAGTGTTTTTAATCTTAACATGAAAATCATTTTGGATTCACAGCAGTCAAGACTGACTTCATATATTCACATCCAGATTTTTAATAAAACTATTTAATTGAAAAAATTAATTTTTATGTGTACAAAAGACTTCAATATTTATGAAAGTTTACTAAATTACATGAAGATACACAAAACATTAAAAACTACAGTACAAAAACTCTGATGGTCATTTTGAGGTTAAAAGGCTGATGTCACGTCAACTGTGCCTTTGGTGATGGATTAAGTTGACTATAACTGAGCTGAGAATAGTAATACAAATCACAATACTTCAATTACTGGATAGTTAGAATAATTTTAAATTTACCTGATAATCAGCACATGATATAGACGAATTTGGCAGAGAACTCCGTGGAACAAATTCTTTTGCAAATGGTGAGAGACTTGAAATGTTTGGTTGTAGAACAGACACTGAGGATGCTGTAAACATTTAAAATAAAACTTATGTAAAAATATCAGTATAAAACTTATGAAAAATGCTTCTTGTTTATAAAAGTAACATTACATATATATAAACTTTTGAATTCATAAATGCAGTATTTCTTGTATTTTGGCATAATATTACTCATCACAAATTTCTTAAATCAGGGTATATAAATTTATATTCTTCAGAACTATCTGAAATCAGAATAAAACAAAAACCAATATTTGTAGTTATTTGTGATGTTAAAAAAACATGGTTTCAAGAAGGTTTGATAGGAATGAAATAAAAACCCTATAACCGAAGCACTTTTGAAAGGTAAACCTTTCTTCTTCAGGGGCAAATTGAAACACATTTTCAAGAAAGCTTGACAAAAATGAAATAAAAACCTATAATCTTAGAGCTTTTGAAAGGCAAACATTTCTTCTTCAGGAACAAATTGGAAATCTATATAGTTTACTTATATTATGAAAAAAGACTATTTTCCTAACATTAGTAGTCTATTCAACTTTCATACTCACTTTCTCTGTTCTTTACCAAACAAACATATATCTATCCCCCAAAAAAACAATTTCAGTGAGCAAGACTTCCTCACAAATAAATGACAGTAAGCCAAACCTATGCAAGCAGGCTCAAACTTTCACCAACTACTTTAATATAAATTCTACATAACATAAACATAACACCCAAGTGTCTTATGTTTAAGATTTAGAGGTCTGTAAGAAATATTGTCAAATCAAGTGTGAAATATTTTAATCATCATCACACACAATACAGAATGATATTTGAAACTTAAGTATCAAATTTAACAGCTGAAATTATAATAACGTATTTTTAGACTTATTTGGATGAAGTCACTATTTTCTTGAAGATTAAAATTGTTTTAGCTATTTGAAATAGTACCCTAAAATTTATCAAGGGATTTCATTATACAACTTTATTACAAAGAACATGTTTTTACATTTTAAAAAGTGGTAAGTGGAACTAGAGTTTTCTGAATGAGTGAAGAGTTCAATTAGCATAATTAAAACTAGTATAAGTGTCAGAAACAGGTACAGAAAAACAACTCACAGCCTAACTAAAAATTATCTATACATTTACAAATTTTAAGCTACATTGCAATTCACCAAAATGACACCTTTCTCAATGAAAATCTACAGTGCCTTGAAAAAGTTCTAACCCCCTATAAAGTTTCTACATCTTGTTACCATCTGAGCTTGCAGTTATAAAACTTTCAAATGGGAGTATATTTAGAATATACACAATTTATCCAAAGCTGGGAAAGCTAAATAAAAATGCTCATATTTTGTAAGTTAGTTTTTTCAGAGAAAATTAGAATATTATCAATTTGCACAAGTATTCATCTCCTTTTTTACAGCAACCATAAATCAGTTCAGGTGCAAAAGGTTAGTTTTAAAGGTTACAAAATTAGTGTAATGGTTTCCATCTGAATGTAATCAATGTATTTTAACTTGACTTCAGAGTAAACACATCTGTTAAAGCCATTAACTAAAATAGTGATACCGTAAACCAACCATGAAGCTTTCCAAACAAGCTTCGAATAAAGTAGTAAAAGGCTAAGAAAAATTCCAAAGTAAATGATTATCCCTTCGAGTACTGAGAACTTGGTCATTACCCAAATAGGGCTACCCTTCCAACCTACACAACCAGGCAAGCATGAAACTGATTAGGGATGCTACAGTGAAGCCAATAGTGATTTTGAAAGATTTGCAAAGTTCCATTTCTCAGATGGGAGTCAGTGTTCATACATGAACAATATCCCAGTCCCTACACAAAGCTGGCATTTATAAGTGAGTGACAAGAAATAAGCCATTACTTTGAATCTTTGAAATTATTCACCTCTATTAAATCAATGAAACATTTTCACATAAAGTACTGGCAAAAGTATCAAATGTTTAACTTGTTTTGCATTTAAACAAAACAATTATTTCTTTTTTTTTTTTCCTTTTACTTTATATTCATAGTCCCCTATGCCTTTAAAACACAAAAATAACACTTAAATGCTTCAACCAATATTATAACATGTGTGATAAATACAATTTTATATACTATCAGGCTTTAATATATTTTTTGGAAATGATGATGCATCAACCATGCATTTAATAATGACAAAAAATTAGTATATCACACTGCTATTTCATGTTGCAAAAGTCGCACAGCATATTTTGTCTTGTTGTACAAAAAAAAGGAAAAATAAATACTGAGTTGTAGTCATAAAACAAAGGTTTGAATGCATCACAAGTCATAATACATTTCTCTTAGAACTGCATTTTGTAGTTATAAAGGATATAGGATTTCACAAAACATGCACAAGTCATTATATGCATATTGACTTCACATTTTTCATTACCTGATAGATAGTCATAGAAGTAAAATACTGGTTCACTTTACATAATGAACCAATTGTGAGCAAGTTAAAATATAGCCAAATATGTATAATAATGTGTTGCAAGAACCTGATTGTACAGATCATATACTCTGTATAATATATGACCAATCATATCTCATTGAGTTTTCAATGCTCATCTACTTCCTTCCATGTTCACTGAATTGGGTAAAATCTGGTGTCTGCAACATAATATGCAGAATTGACATTTTACTATTAGTATTACAAAATTTCGACCGTTATATAGAATGAAACTATTATAGTAAATCAAAATTTTATGTAAAATGAAGGCATATTTAACTCATTCCAAAGAATTCATCCTTTATGCAGATCAGATCCTATTTCATACACATTATGTACGATTGACTTCTTCAATATCTTTTTCACTCTCGATTAGTTGTGCAAATAATGCAAAATGACACACCACAAGTCTAACACATTTTGAATGAACTAGGAACAAACAATAGTGTAAGTGCAACATCAAAATCAATAAACTGACATTTTCGGCTACACTTTCAACTAAATTCATGTTCGGATAAAATTGCGATCACCATTCGTATGGTTTCACTAAGTTACAACATACATGTAAGCCTACTGACGAATACTAAAATATTACTACTTTCAGGTCAGGCATTACCGTTAGTGCTACTGTTACGTTTATCCGGAGTCTGAGATTCCGTACTAACGTCATTTGTACCGGGTTGATGAAGATCTTTTACATTTTTTAGAATACCTTGCTTTCTTCCTCTCGTAGGTGAGTCACCACCACCTTCCATCGTGTATGATTTACTCACAAAATGAATTATATCTGTGCTCTTACAATTATATAACGTACGATACAACGTTACTCGTTAATCATTATTAACGTTATCCACCACGTACAACGTTTCTTACCCCAAAATCTCATCTATTCTCGTCCGTACGAGAGTTTTCACTTGGGGGGGGGGAATGGTTAATTAACACCCTTGGAAGTTAGTGTTAATTTACTTCAGTGGTTCCCAAACTATTTCAGCTTGTTACCCAATTTAACATCCCACATTAAGCATGTTACCCCTTTCACAAAATGTTTTCAACATTGATATATATGGCTAAATTAAACTAGAGATATATTACACTTTATTTATTTACAATGAATTACACTTTTAATTATTGTATTTGATTATTGTGCATTTCTAATGAATATTGCCAAAGATGTCACGAACATCAGTGGGATGGTTGGAGTTGCATACTTGAAGCTAGTATAGAAATTCTTGGCTTTGTGGTTGAAAGTGTTAGCCTAGCATCGTTTGCAACATTCAAGCGAGTCCTCTTTTTTGTTTTCATCCCCAGCAGGTTGACAACCCCTTCTCGCACAGATACGTTGTTAAGAATGATATCAACAACTTCAAGGCTCTCTTGGACAGAGTTAGCGAGTCAGCTAGTTGTGAAATCCAAAAGGAATCCGCATTTTGGTTGTGGAATTTGACTTTCAAGGCTTCATTTGCTCGCATTGTGATCCACTCCTCCTTTGCAGGGAAATCATCATCATAAATGGCCTCATCAGGTACAGAAAAGGGATGAATGATCCAGTGAAGACTGGCTTATTTAGGTCACTCTCTGGAAAGTAGTGCTGCATGCTTGTTTGAAGCCCCTTCAAATGGTGGCTCATCTCTTTGTTGATGGTCTGTAAAAGTGATCCAGTATCATAACTATTCTCCTCAACAAACTGGTCTAGGGTGGAAAACTGAGCGATCACTCCTTTCTCCAAGTGTCGAACCCAGAGTCTCAGTTTTCCCAGAAATGCAGTCACAGTGTGATGGGCATCAGTTACAGTCGTGTTTTGGCCCTGGAGTTGCAGATTATCACTGTTCAGCTCCGCAAATATGTCAGTCAAGTAACAAAGTCGAGCAACCCACTCCTTATCAGTGAACTTGGTAGCAAAAGGAGATTCTTCTTGTTTCAGAAATTCCTGAAGAGCCGTTCGGAGCTCAATGACTCGACGTACAACCTTGCCTCGTTACAATCAGCGAACATCGGTGTGGTAGAGCAGAACTTGATACTGCTCTCCCATTTCCTTGCACAGCTCCCTGAATATGCGCGAATTCACATCCCTGGACTTGATGAAATTGACGATTTTCAACACATCTTCAAACACTAATTTCAGATTACCAGGCAGGCTTTTTGATCCAAGAGAGTATCGATGAATGATGCAATGATCTACAGAAATTTCTGGATTCACAGCTTGTATGAGGCCCCGTAATCCACGATTACTACCCATCATCGACGGTGCTCTATCAACGGAGACCTAGATTAAAAAAGATTGCGTCAGTTAGTCATTCTTACTTATCTTTTGCGTGATAATTATATGGTTTTAATTTAATTTAATTTATTTTGGCACTTTAGTATTTCAGTACGACAGGCTCGATACTTTTTTGTGAATTATGTATAAAATATTAACTACACTACAGCTACTTGTACAATAAATAAAACTATATGACTATATGCCATATAATTCATTGTATTTATACTAATCTGGACTTTATATGAACATCTCTCCCTACCCGTTGAACGCTGTTCCAATCCAATCCATTTGTGGTAAAGAAACTGTTGATGATATTGAAGATATCTTCTCCCTTCGTGGTTGTCAGCAGATTTTCGCATAATAGGAACTCTTCTTTGATCTTGTCCTGGTGGACGTAACGAACAAACCCAAGGAGAACAGCACAACTGGCTACGTCACACGATTCATCAAATTGCAAGGAGAATTTGCTATATGAGCTTTCCTTGATCTCTGTTGTAACTTGGGACAGAATATCTGATGCCATGTCATCGACTCGTCGGAAGATTGTGTTGTTTGATAGAGATATGACACTCAGTTTCTTCGCTTGATCCTCCCCACATACCTTGCTTACCATTTCGTATGCACAAGGCGTAATCACATTCTCTGCAATGGTGTGGCATTTTTTTTGTTCGGCAACTTTTTCTGCAACAAAGTAAGATGCTTCGACCGCAGCTTGAAGCTTTTCGGTTTGAATTCCAGATGAACCGAACTGGATATTCTTCAGTGCTACAGCCCGGCGCTGAAAATAAGCCTGATCCTCATTTTCAAGATTTGGATGGCACTTCTGGAGGTGAGCTGAGAGTTTTGATGGCTTGAGGCTTTCATTCGTCAACACTTTGTGACATACTACTCATTGTGGCCGATCCTTTCCACCAGAAGGTAAATTCACAAAGCCGTAGCGAAGAAAGGCGTCAGAGTAGGTGCGCTTTTTAGACATTTTATTGTTTAAACTGAAGAAAAAGAAAAACTGCATAAAAGTGTGAGCAATGTGAACTTATTATTTATTTTTTCATGGCATTCTAGATAGCATTAAAAGAGCTTATTTGGCATAGGAATGATGTAATAGTAGGTAAATACTAACTATACTGCACAGGGCAGTACACATACATACCAGGTTTTGTCTACCTCGGCTGATGCTCACATAGAAACTGACAGTGTGAAAAAGAGAGAATCTCAGGCAATGAGTGGCGCGTACTGGTCACGTCGATGAGTCATCAGGGTTACTGAGTGACTTGTGTTCTGAAGCATACTTGTCAAAATACTTTTAGGTTACCACACACTTAGATACATATTTTTCTTTTCTAGTATTGTATATTAGTTTTTAATATTTATTGTTATTTGGTTTAACTTTATTACACACTTAAAATAGGTTTAATTTACAACTTTACATACTAAGACTAAGTTAACATTAATCCTAATACCAGCTACCTCAATGTTTTCTCGATTTTCAGAATTTTAACTTTACCATTACCCCCAGTTTGGGAACCACTGATTTACTTGTTTATATTTAAAGTAAACAGCATTAAAATACTGAAATATAATGTGTAGTCGTCCTGAGTTTTGAATGGCTCTATACAAATATGAATCACAGAAATATGAGAAATACATACATATATATAAATATATGTTTAATTTAAAAAATTCCAGAGAAAGTTTGCTAAGATTGCAACACAAAGCAATTAGCCCTCGCGAGCTCAGAAGCAAGATTGAGAGCTTCTAACGCCAAAAAATTTGGTTTCGATATCCGTGGTGGGCAAACTACAGATCGTTCTTTGTACAAATTTGTACTTAACAATAACAAAGCAATTATAATCAACTAATGTTAATTCTAATAATAAAGTATAACAAATCAACATGACATACCTTTTGCAGGAAAAATAGAAAAACTGCAAAAAATAATTAATATAATTTAAATCATGAGTAAAAAGGACAGCTACACTCCTCTCCTTGAAGTGTAATTTTTATATAGCGATTTTAAAATATCATATGACTTTTAAAAGTTATAATAAGGTTTCTTAAAATGTTAGGGGAAATTAACTTGGGTATGCCGGAGAGAAGTTTGGAAGGGCATGGGGAAACACTCGCTCATTAGAGCTGGCCTTGCACAAGGCACCTAAATTGTTTATATTTAACGAGTTGTGTAGTGGAGAATAAATTGAGTTCATCATTTCCTGTTTGGATAACATAACGTTTGGTCATTTCTATTGTAAGAAATGAAACGTTCATTTGCTTCTATGCTGTTCTGTAAGTGTAATGAATAAATCATGACTATAGCAAAGGTTTAAGCCAAGATATATTCCAATTTATTACACGAAACAATTTTGCACATTTAATGATAAGCATAACCTATTCCAAGAGTAGTTCACAAACTTTTTATTATTACTACATCATTTTGCTTCATACAGATTTCAAGTTATTAATGTATAAGGTTTGGTGTGATATGGCAGTTAGGCCGCTCGACTTGTAATGTATTGGTTGCAGGGTCGAAACCCAGCGCTGAACATGTTTGCTCTTTCAGCTATGGTAGCTTTATAATGTGATGCTCAATCCCACTTTTTAGCGATAAATCGCATGCCAAAATATATTTTAGTTAGGAACCATCGGTCGGTTGCCTTCCCCGCGGTTGACAGTTTGAAATTAGAGATTATGGCGAACAACTGCATTAGCTTTTCTTAAACAAGACAATCAGTCAATAAATATCAGTAAGTACTAAAGATTAAAATTATAGAGCACAGATTTTACACTTAAATGAGATTTAAGTTTGATTTTGTTTTTGGTTTTGTTTTCTTCACATCATACCACTTCAAAATTGGCACTATCATAAAATCATAAGTGTTTACGTATACAACTTTACTTTACGAAAATATTAATTTTTACCAGGAAAATCGTTTTAAACAGTAGTATTTTAAGACAATTTATTCACATTTTTATGGTGGTTTAAGTAATGATGCTTAAATTGTTTTCATTCAAAAACTTGGTACTTCAAGTTTAGATGGCACCATAAGCAAAATACGAACAAAAAGAGAGGTAAAAGGCTATTTAATTTTGTTACCGAGTTTTCAGGTCGTTGAGGGCCTGGGAGGGTCAGGTACATTTTCGACTATAACTACCTCTGCTTTGAAACTGTTGATGAGAGGCTGAGCAATCAGTCAGTAGCATCCAAACGTGATATATATGTAAGTATGTGTTATAAATTATCTATGTTTCTTCGCTGAAGGAAAACATTTAAACACTGTTTAAAAACATTTAAAGATCAGTAATATGCTCCTTTAAATATTTTTAAACAGAGTTTTCGCTCAGGATTTTACAGAACCTAATTTTTCAATCCATTCCGGCCCGTTTGTTTATTGGCTAACACCTTTACCAAAACCTAATTGGACAAATAACAAGCAGCTGCTGCACCTTTTATGAAAAGCAGATACTCTGTTGTCTACAAAACATATATTGACATTTAGTTAGTAAGTGTACTTATCTTGTATTGATAAAGCAACGTTAATACAGGAATTGAATAAAATGCTTACGTGTGGAACTAATGGTAAATGCCCTCAGTGTCAGTGTGGATATAAGTATATAACTTGTTTTTACCTGGTTTACTGATATAGAAATTATTGAAGTTTTTCGTTTATTTACTTTGTATACAGTTATAACATAAACAGTGGTCAAAAAATAATTGAGCTTGCCTTGACCTAGTTGCATTGTTTCCCCAATTGTCCAGTAATATGTCAGTTGGCATATAAAGCTATAACCTGGGTTTCAATACCTGCAGTAGAAACAACACAGATAACTCATTGCTTAACGACAAATAAATAATTCATGCTATTTTAGTAATCTGATTTTATTTTTTTCCGTTAAGCACTATAAGCGGCAATTATAACAAGTTGATTAAAATAATTAATTCATTAAATACCAACCAATTAAGGCACGTTTTAATAGCTCCAACTATTGAATTCTTCCCTTCACTTAAACAAAACATGTATAGTGGCCTTATTTCAGGATCTTAAGACGAACCTCACGACGGAAGTCAGTTTTTCGGTGGTAATCCTTTCTTTTTGTTTCCCTCGAGCAAGATTTGAACCGAGGACATTTTACCCTATAAATGAGTGCACTATCACCTAAATCAAAGGGTTAAACCACTAATAAGATGTTTTTCGCAACTTCAACAGAATAATGAAATTGGTTGAATTCGAAATTTTGAAAAATGCTACGAACTTATATTTGTTAAACAGTTTAACCTATTAGAGGACCATATTGGTTGTAGTAGTTGTAACTCCAAATTAAACAGTATGTATAATCCAACTTAGATAATATTTAGTGGTTCAAATAGTAAATGTGGGTATGATTAGTTGCGAAATAAAACAAAATGTTATTGTCGCAAAGAGGATTTTCTTATCAGTGTCATGAGAATATAAAAATCTTAATATTATTATTTTATTGCAAGTAGTATTTTCTCGTGTGGAAAATTTCTGTAGCATAGAACACACTGAATATAAATATAAAGTAATATTTTTCTCACTAGCAAAAACAAGCAAAATTTCTTATCTTATAGTGAGAGTGACCAAAGTCACGTAGTTAGCAACTGCATCTTGGGAAAATAGTATCGTTTTTATGTACATATAATGCTATGTTTTCTCAGTTTAGAACAAGGTAGATTACGATTCAATTGAAAAAGGTTTAAGATAAATCTGGGTTACAAATATATTTGAGATGTGCTTAATGCCTGAACGTTCTCAGTCTCAGTAAAAGTACCCACAAGGTACATTTACTTTAGACCTTCACTGCCTTTCATTTAAAATGATATTGTTTCACTGTGCTTTTATTCTGTGCGGTCTTTTAATGACTTTCTGAATCATGTGTTTATGCTAAAAATGCATATAAGTTAAATAAACAAAAAACGTTAGTCATATCTATATCATTAAAGCAGGCAAAAACAAACTACATGCATACATATTGCATTTTCCCTTCTTCTCTGTTTCAGACTTGTTTTCAAGTCAACAATTAAATAAAATTTTAAACCCATAACCTTGGAACTTGGTTAACATTTAAAATTATACTTTAAAAAAGTGGGTGAAGTATTAATCAAACAAATCCTCTTCACTCTATAGAAAATGAAACACTAGGCGAAACTATGAATAAAAAAACATTCCATATTTCACCACCATTTAATACAACAATACAAAAAAAAAACCATTTGACACTGGTATATGTTGCACATGAAACCAGATTTCTGTTTCTAAATACATTTGCTGTCGAAACCTTCTTTTATGTTGCAGCTCCAATCAGATTATTCTTAAAAGAAAATCAATGAAACTGAGAATATCATACATTTACGAAACATTTCTACTTTTTCTAATTACTAACTAAAAGTCATAAGTGGATGCTTTTACTTTTTTAACAATTTGTTCATTTTCCCAATCTTATTTAGGTCGGTCGAAATCAAGGATTATCATGCTTGTACAACAAATCCTGTATCTTTTTTATGGTTTACAGTTCTTGTTGCAAAAAATGTGTTCTGTGAGTATCGGTAAAAAAGAGAGAGTTAGAGTCAAATATCACTGTATGGTCAGACAAGTGTTTTTAATGGATATTGTTGTTTGCTACTTTTCTTTAGTTAATCAGTTCAAAATTATAGACAGATGCGTTAGATGACCCTTCGTGTAACATTAAGCGAAAATTTTGAAACAACTAAAGATGTCAATCTTATTGGGAAATCGTAGTTATTGCTGCTATGCTTGAATCTATAATCACTTCCTGTATGGTTATAAATATGTACATGTAGTAATTATGTTAAATTACGGAAGTATAGGGAACACCTAGTTTCCAAAGTGTGCTTTATTTACACCTTTATCATTTAATTATGATCTTATTTTAACAACTTTTTATTCTTCTGCTTTGTTGAATTTCTTTTTTTGCTCACGAAACACATCCAATTAAGTTGTCATTAAACGCATCTTTGAATTGATACCACCTCATAAAACATCGATAAATTTTAATTTCTGTTTAACGTTTTTGTTACACAATTTATGTTTGAATACATGTTAAGATTACCATGATTTAAAAAAAAAAGATTTTGGTCATGTTTAAATAGGTGGCACTGGTGTAAAAAATATGGCGAGGAGTAAAGCTAAACGTAAAGCACATGTTATTGAAAAAGAAGAGAAAAGTGATCAAGAAATTAAAAATGTTCCATCATCGCGGCTATCTGATGAACCACCTCCCAAAAGAGTTTGTGTTACCTTTCCTGAACATGATCCAAAACAACTAACATTTAAGAGCCCAAGATATTTAAACTATAATATAGCCATAGACCTTAATGTAGTTGTAAAATTATACGATTAAGTTTAAAGCGGAATAGGAACCTATGCTCTGTACTCGTTTACCGTTAATATTAATTGTGTGTAGCATGTGAATGTTAAACTGAAAACTAATACAGTAAAACTTCTTTGTAACCCTTGATAATATAATAGTAATACTAGTAGCTTTTAATGTACGTTTTACATTAGAAATAATTATTTTATTCTTAAATATTTCACAATTATAATGTTAAAAATTCTGTTATGGCCACGTGAAAGGTCTTTTGTTGTTTTTGCTAAATATTTTAAAATTATACAAGATTCAGTGTACTAGTATTAACCTTAATAATCTGATTTATCAAAATTGAATAAATAATTTCATGATATAGTGCTTCTTTAGGTTGTTTCTTCCTGTCATTTGGCTTTGCTGTGGAAGAAAAAGAAACGAGTTATTTAAGTTTGTTAAACTTACAAGGATTTCAAATGTTAAATAGAGATTTTGCATGTGACATCACCTCTTTTTTTTTCATTCCATTTTAGCACAGTAATAACCAGTATTAATTTACATGAGTAAGAATTTTTGTAAAGCTTTATGTATTGCCAATAGCCAAAATATTGCATTTAAGAAAAGTTACAAATCCAAAACTAAGGCAATTCAGTTTTTTGATACATTTTTCTTTTATGCAAAGACTAGTGTGTAATCCCACTAGTACAGTGCATTTTGAAATTTTAATTTTATAATTCATTAAGATTTTGAAAATTTTAGCTTAGTTATTGTACAAAAACATGATAATTGAACTAAAACGGAAGTGTGCTACAGTGTAATTTATTGTATGACTAATAGTATGACAAGTAATTTTCACACTGCTCTAAAAGTCTAATGATTATATACCAATATACCATACCATTTAGTTCACTAATGTCAAAATTTGAATTTGTTGTTCCCATTTGATTAATTATTGATCAAACCTTGAAAATAACGAGAGTCAGATGGAGGTATTTCAGTTTTTAATGTAAATTTAAAGTTAAGTGTAATTCTACATATCCATAACCATCAGTTTTTAAAAGTTCAAACTACAGGGTGTTCAGAAAGTCACTGTGCACTTATATATTTATTAATAGACATGTTTTAATATAGAATACAGGAGGTAAATAGGAATGATAATAATAAACAATGTGTAAAATGACCCTTGTTGGCATCAATATTGGCTTATTTTGTTTCTAAACACTGTTATCAGTTACTGGCTTGAAATAGACTGAATGAATGCTGTTATTGCAGCTTTCAAAACTGCACATTGACTTTCCAAACACCCTGTAGTTTAACAAACTACATCAAACAAACAAATCCACAGACTATAACCCTTAACTGAGTTTTTTTTTTATTGTAAAAGAACATTTTACATGTAGGTTTCCAGATTTAAACCTATTACCTTGAGTATTCAAGTTATTTCATTTCAACACGTATATAACCCATTAGAAAACAAACCATCCTTTTAACACTCCTACTAAAAAATATTTACATCCACTAAAGTGATACCCTTAGTGGATGTTTTTAAAAAAAATTTTAAATATTACTTCGCAAATGTCTGAAAATTCAAAATATTATTGCTCCTTAAGATATAAAGGGATAGGGTCAGTTAATGGCAATTTCATTTAAATATAAAATTATTAGCCTAATATTAATAACCTTTCAAGTTGCTCTGGGGCCTATTAGGCCCCAATTTTCGTAGGAGTGTTAAGGATTTTGAACACCTGAATTAAGTGTAAAACTCAATTCCCTTTAAGTTTGCATTGAAATTATATGAATCAAGATTCAGTCTAATTCACCAAATTTGCATTTATTCCAACTTGCAATTTTCCTGTAATATGGGATTGAAAACTGTACACTGTTCTCCAATTGAGGCTTTACTAAAAGTGTTTAGTAGTCTATGATAACTTATTCATAAATTCAAATGTTTCACAAGACAGTGTAGAACCAAGAATCCTATTTACTCCTTTTGATATCTTATCAGCAATAAAACTCTTAAAATCTCTTTTGACTGCAGTAGTAGTATACTTGTCTCATAAGAAGTTTTACCTGATTTTCATATATATGAAGTCACAACCATACTTCTCAGTATTAATACTCATCTTTTATATCTTGAACTTTTATATGAAACTTTTAGTCTTCTTTCATAAGCAATCATTCTTAACATAAGCAGATCTTTTCACAATTTTAGCATTATCAGCAATTTCAAAAATATTGTAACTGAAACAGTCATTCAAACTACTGACAGATAACAAACAGTAAAGAAAATGAAACAGATTCCTGAAAGCAGGGATGTAGAGTGGCTCCATAATTTGATGGTGTACTAGA
Source organism: Carcinoscorpius rotundicauda (assembly GCA_011833715.1). Lineage (NCBI taxonomy): Eukaryota > Metazoa > Arthropoda > Merostomata > Xiphosura > Limulidae > Carcinoscorpius > Carcinoscorpius rotundicauda. The sequence continues at coordinate 48,017,508 of CM022399.1, read as the reverse complement.
AAAATTAGTTGCACCTGTTGTAGAAACAAGTGAATGTACAGAAACATCTTAGATTCCTAGAAACTGGAAGGTTTTAAGGTACTCTATAAAGAACTATGAAGCTATTTCTCTCTCTTTTACTCAAGTTAAATAATGTTACTTCAGTGTGCTTTTAAGTTCATAAAGATACTGAAGATATAAGAGCAAATCTTTCAGATAAAGGAGTAAATCTTTACTGAATAAAGTCCTGAAAATTTGAAAATAAATTTACACTTACAAGTTTCATTTCTACACTTTGTAAATATGAATTATATGCTTATAAGTAAAAGAAAATTGTCACAAATTTAAATTCATAACTATATCATTGTGAATATATAATTTTAAAAAGTTGTACTTATAAAGTTTCTTTCTGCCATAGCCAATGATATTTCTGAGAAATACATACATGACTAGTAGTGATATAGAGAAAACTTTCATAATTACAGTGGGTCAAGTTGGAGCGGAAGTATGCTAACAGTATTCAAGCGAGAAAAGTTTAGGGAACAGGCACAGAAGTATTGGTAGTTTTTTAAAGTAGGCAATGCACATCCACCTGTGCACACTGTTGATTTTCTCAGTCAGCATTTATAATTTTTTCTTTTCTACTTCTTAAGCTACTTTTCACTTCTTACTTTTACATTAATACCATAAACTTTGATTAACCAATTACTTTCTCATTTGATAAACTTTATTAAAAGCTTTCTGGAAAACAAGATAAAGTGCAGAGACTAAAATAATTGAATAAGAGATTATTAAAGATAGAAATCTCTCTTTGAAACCCATGCTGAGAATAAATAATTCTCAACTTTCTAAATGATTTTTCTTACTGATTTCTGAGAAAAGTCAGGCTACTTAACCTGTTGTTCTTCAGACCCTTTCTTTTTAAAAATAGGGATCAAATTGTCAAATTTCTTCATCTTCAAAAAATTGTTTACCATCAACAATCTAAAAATAACATTAAGGCAACACTACTGTATTGTTTTTGTTTCTTGAACATTTCAGGAAAAATTTTTTCAAGTTTAAGAGCTTTACTCAGAAAAATTTTTTTAGGGTTTTGCATAACAATCTAAGTGAGATGTACCTGCCATTCATTAAATGAATGAGGTATAAAATATCTTACTACTAGGAAAATAAATTCAAAATGCACACAGATGTCCAAAGCTGCAGTTGTTGTAACTGAGGAAGAATATGCTCCTTACATAACAGTTTACTCAGAGATTACTATAAAAGTTATTTGAAAAGATATGAAGTAAATATGGAAAATGCAGTTGTAATTTTCAGATGCCTCAGGTTTTGATCAGTAAACTTTCGTATGGAAATGGTAGTGAAAATGTTTTCATAAAATAAATGGTTTAGTGTAAACTATATATTAATATCAGCAAAAGTGTGTAAAGCTGAGATGTGAATGATCTGTGTATTTATAAGCATTAGCTTATAAATACTCAAGTGAAAACATCAGTGGATGCAAAGTTTAGAAATTTATATACTTTGCAGCAGTAATTCCTAATGTCCAGTCCATAGGGACATTTTGGCTGGTTTACAAGATGATTGAAAAAAAAAGTTTTAAAATATCATTACTGAAGTGTATTTAGAAAAAATGTGAACTTCTTTACAGCACATCAAGAAATAAGTAGCTAGAGCAGGTATAAAGGTTTACTTATTCTCATTACTTAGTACTTTGGTCATCAACAATGTGTGTGTGTGTATGTCTTCTTAGGAATACCTCATTGTTTGTGGGGTAGTTGCCAGTTGTATATGGTTGTCTCCTGCCTTGCTGATATGGAAATATTTGTATTAGAGCCTTAATTTCTGTCAAAAATAGAAAAATCTGGAACTTACAACTGAAAACAATTAACATTTCTGTCATGCTTTATATCTATATATATGAGTTTGTTTTAATGGTTTAAACCTTCTCTATTTTTATATTAAAGAGAAAGTGGATCAACAAGCAGAGAGTACTGATATTTGCATCCAGAGGTATTACTTTTCGTGACCGTCACCTAATGCAAAATTTGCAGGCGTTGCTTCCTCATTCAAAGAAAGGTATAATACTGATTTTATTTTGACAATTTTTTTTTTAATTTGGGCATTTTACAACTGGTAGGATATTTGCTTAGCCACTGTATGATTTAACCAAATATAATTTCAAATTTCTGAATAAAATTAAGAAATTGTGTATGCAATGAAAGTAAAATAACAGTTGTAGTTCCTTTAGATTGTATAAACTAGTCTATTTAATGGAATATATAAACCTTTAAAAATGTGATTTGCTTCTTATAGCTATAAAAGTTAATTGCAAATTTTTTTTTGCTTTCTTGGATGCTATCAACTCTGATGTTTTTAAAAATTAAGTTTATTGCATGTGTGACTTGATAGCTAGTTATTTGTATATGGTGGTCTGTAACAATAAATATAATTATGAAGAAATGGGACCTCTTTCAGAGTCAAAAATGGAGAAAAAAGACTCATTGTTTGTTATAAATGAGGTAAGTTTTAACAGTTTGTTATCATATAATCATATAAATATCAGATCCATTAATATGTAGTTTTCTTAGATCCTGTACTTATTATAAAGGTAAAAAAAAATTATTCCTGTTTATAATAGATTTAGAATAGGTGAGATTTTTAAAAGTGGAGATAGGAGCTTAATAAGATTTGTGTTGTATGATATATTGTTTATTTTTTATTTTTTTTAAACCATTGTGATATAGTTTTTAAATCATCAGATCTTATGTTCCAACTGTTCGAGCTTGACTTCCTAGTTCAAAATGTAAAAGTGAAACTTCTGTTTTACCTCACATGGCACATATTTCATAGATTCTGAATTAGTCTGAAACTGTTTTTATTGAAAAATAATTTAATATGAAATTATATTTTCATTAAATAAAATTGAGTTAAAATAAAATAGATATTGGTACTTGTGTAGAAAATAAAATGAAGCCTACTTTGGAGTTGTTCAGTTACATGGGAATCATTTGTGGTTTAATCTGTTTGCTGATTATGACTAGACATCTTACCTTCCATGTATTACAATAACCATAATATCTGCACATGTAGCAAATTGTAATTTTGAGGATGTTGGAAAGAATTGTCACTTCTCTTTCTGAAAAAAAACTTTAATTTTAATAATCCTATCTCATGCAAAATTAATCTAACATTGTATGTTTTAATTTCAGATATGTGAAATGAAAAATTGTAATAAATCTATATATTTTGAAAATAAGAAAAGACAAGACCTCTATATGTGGTAAGAAATTTCTTTAAAACTTTTTCTAACTGAAAATGCATTTTTATTTAAAAGAATTGTTAACCAATCAGAATTTTTAAGTCTGATTATTTTTAAAATGAATTTTCATAAATGATACTTTCTTCTGTTCAGGGTATCTAATGTACCAAGAGGACCATCTGTTAAATTTCTTGTTCAGAATGGTAAGATATTTTCTTACTTTTTTAACAGTTTTTTTGAAAATATTCAAAATATATTCTTATCTACTTTAATATAATATTTTTGTACATGTGTCCCATTGCTGTGAAAGCAATAAGCCCACTGATTTACAATGCTAAAATCACAGGTTTGATCCTTCTTGGTGTATGCAGCAAATAACTTGAAGTGGCTTTGTTTTAAGAAAAAACACAAACACAACATCCTCTACATGTAAGCATAATGAATACAGCTTTATAGTATTGTTTACCAACAATTCAACATCATTTTATATTACAAGATTGTTACTGAATTACTTTGCAGTATCATTTTAGTTACCAACATGTAACATTATTTTAAAATACCAACAGTATAATAAGGTCAGATATTTAAAAGAAAAGAAATTCTACATTTTACTAAGATAGCTCTATAAGAAGAGAAAAATATGTCAGACAATGACTTTAATATTTTTAGTAAAAATTTTGAAATTTACTGTTTTTGTTTTCATATTGCTCACATCAGTAATACTTTAATGCTGAAAACAACAAGTGTTAACTGGAGAGTTTGTCAGTTTATATTCAATCATAGAGACATTTTTGTGACTGAACTAGCTATTTTAAAATGGGGGAGTTAAACTTAAGAATACTTTACTGTAGTATGTTGTCAGTGTTAAATAACTGGAACGTTTTTATATTGTAACTGCCAAAACCATTTTTAGACCTAGTTTTTTGTTTTAGTTTTGTTATTATAAAAAAATGTCATTTGTAACAAAGTTTCTTTGTTTTTAACCATCACTAAATTAAACTTGTGGTTTTTTGTTTTTTTAATTGCATAAAAATTGTAATGGTGAGATAAGCTTTTATGGTTGACCAAACAATTTAGTTAGGTAAAGACAAGTGAAAGAATCAGTTTTATTTGTTTAATTACTAATTTTTATCATTTCCACTTTTTTAAATTTATATGTTTTTAACAGAACTATGTATATATTCTGGTTTTAAAAGTTTCAGATTGATGTCATATTTTTCTTTTAGTGCATACAATGGAGGAACTGAAATTAACAGGGAACTGTCTGAAAGGTTCAAGACCTTTGCTTTCATTTGATAAGGTAGGATTGCTGTTTTTTAAGAAGTAAACTCTCTATAGTTTTGAAACTGTAGACAATTACTGAATGGTTTTTGTGTGCAGTCTGAATTGTGACAGATGCAAGGTGTGTTTTATGTAAACCAACAGACAGTTGGATAAATCATACAAGTTTTTGAAAATACTAAAATGTACTCTTCATTCATTCCTGTGTGAAGCTTTGAAGATAATATTAATGTCATAAGTAAAAGTTGTAAGATTACCAAGATTAGTGTTAATTATGTACATAAAAAAGAATTAGTAATGTTTTTTTCCTTACTTTTAAGATGTTTTAGTTGTATTTGGAAGTATTGATGTGTTGATATTAAATGTTTTAATAATTATCAATGGATTTATATTCACTTGGAACAGTGTTCTTTATTCAACTTGTTGTAAAACACTCTCTCAAGGAAACAATCTAAATATTAGGCTACAGGATGTACATTTTTACATCTTTTTCTAAATATATAAACTTTAATCAGGTGCTTATGATCTTTAGTATACCCTGTAAACAGAAGGGAACAGAAACACAAAATTGTTTCAGCACAGTAATAGAATAGTTACTTCATTATTTTCAAGATTTCTAAATTGAGGACAGGAAACTGTACTAATAATTAACATTTTGTATTTTCAGAATTTTGACATGGTTCCTTATTTTTCACTTTTAAAAGAGCTACTAGTACAGGTAACTTATTGTGTACTTTTATATCACTGTTTCACTTTTTTAAAGAACTAGTACAAGAAAATTGTTGAGTATGTTTAAGAATTATTACAAATAAATTATTGAGTATGTTTATAGCATTGTTTCACTTTTATAAGAACTCGTACAAGTAAATTGATGGGTACATTTATAGCATTGTTTCATTTTAAAAGAACTAGTACGAGAAAATTGTTGAGTATGTTTATACCATTGTTTCTCTTTTATAAGAACAAGTAAGAGAAAATTGTTGTATGTTTATAGCATTGTTTCATTTTAAAAGAACTAGTACAAGAAAATTGTTGAGTATGTTCATACCATTGTTTCACTTTTATAAGAACTAGTAGGAGAAAATTGTTGAGTATGTTTATACCATTGTTTCACTTTTATAAGAACCAGTACAAGTAAATTGTTGAGTATGTTTATACCATTGTTTCACTTTTATAAGAACTAGTAGGAGAAAATTGTTGAGTATGTTTATACCATTGTTTCGCTTTTAAAGAACTAGCTCAAGTAAGTTATTTTATTGCATTTTTAAAAGAACTGCTAGTACAAATAAGTAAGCTTATCTCATTGGCTTACTTTTGTAAGTAACTAATCTAATCTGTATTGCTATAACATCAAGTAGAATGTGATGAAGTGTAAAAAAAGTGTATATCTACTTCAGAAATCAATGGGGAAGATAGACCTAAAACTGCTTTATAGTTTAATGTAAAGATAAAGTTTTTGTGCATGAGGTAATTGATTTGTAGAAGTGTCCGTACTTTGTTTTATTTCTAAAAAAAATAAAATAAAATTAGGATGGGAGTTAACCTTGCCAAACTAATTGTTTTGCTACAATTATATAAGAAATTAGCAGATATTTACATGTATAGGATTTGTTCTTTTCATTATTGTTTCACTTTTTTGCATGATTTTTAAACACTTTAGCAAAGTAATAAATTTTCTCATTTATTTTTTCTTGAAATATTTCATGTAAGTTAAATGAAAGTTTCTTATAAACACAACTTTACTTGTATTATTGAACAACATAAAAGTGTGCAAACAAGTTAGCCATTTTGTTTTACTTGAAGAAATGAGTAGTTGTATGTCAGTGAACTTATAATTTTTAATATTCTAATTCTTTAATTTCATTCTTTATTGTTCTTTGCAATGGCAAGCTACAGTTCTTTATATTTGTGATTATTAGGTCTTTGGTACACCAAACCATCATCCTAAAAGTCAACCTTTCACAGATCATGTCTTTACTTTCTCCATTCTTGATAACAGAATCTGGTTCAGAAATTATCAGATAATGGAAGAAGATGGCTCCCTCGTGGAGATTGGTAAGATTTATGTGTTAGAATTTTCAGTAGTGTGTGTGTATTTGCTTCTTTTCTTTTGGCAAACCAGTTTCTTTATTATTCTGTGTAAAACATGTTCCTTCAGATGTCTGTATGTGGTACAGCTTTCTTTAATTAGGAGTTTGGTCCTAACTGCTTTGTCTTGAATAAAAACTGTGTTGTTAGAGATTTACTTGTTTAATGCAATTTCCTGTTTTCTGACGTCCTAACAATTACAATTATGCAGCAATTTTATAAAAGATTTTTTTTAATACTTCAGGCTTAAAACTTCTAAAGGCACTTGTAAATTGTTGCTTGTTATTTTTCCCCTCAAGTAAAACTTTTATTGTATATGCTATTTATATATATAAATCTTCTGATTTATTTCTTTTCAAATGTATTTTTTGTGGCAGTAAAAAAATAATTTTTATTGCATTTAACAATGTTTTCATTTGAACCATTCCACAAAAGTTACAAAACATGTTTGCTTTGTGCAGAAGTTAGTGTATTTAGGCCATGTGTGCTTGGATTGATACAGTTCACAGTACGTCACTGCTGACAGCTACCCTATACTGAAAAAGGTATATCATTATACAAAGTTATTGTTTAAATTTAATGCTGAAAGCTGGCAAAGCATTAAAAGTTAATAACTATATTTTTGTGTTAATCACAAAAATTAAACATTCGGAGGAAAAAAAAAAGCCTGTGCATCTTATATGATTTTTATTTTATTATAACCTCCAATGATCAACCACTTGGACACAGTGTTTCTAATTACATTACCATCAGAGCTGTAATGCAGAAGCTGGATAGTGTGAGCCTATCACGTGTGGTAATTATCCACACATTATTATGCTATGTAATGTTTACTGCATTATTTTATGGGCTTGATGATGGAGTAGGTGGATGGACCAATGGAAGATAGCATTGTGAGATTGATCAATTTTTGAAAACTTTTCAGAATATTCAGTGATGTCGAGAAACCCACTTGTTGAGAATTTTATATGCAGAAACGGCTCGTTTGGGTTCAGAAAATATTTTAAATAGAAGAGCGAACAACGTTTCGACCTTCTATTTAAAATATTTTCAGAATATTAGTTTCAGTTGAAAATCACAGGTATTTGTTTTAAATGATATCAAGGAATGTTCATACATCATACTTATTAAACAGAAATGTTTAATAGTGTTTTTTTTTAATTTACTGAAAGTATTTTTTATTAAAAATTATAATGAAATTTATTCTGAAGCTATAAGCATTGAAACATTAAATCATGCCTGTGGATGTATGCCTATTGAAAATTTTAATGTTTGTAAATCTTTTATCTGATAATTTAAGATAAGTGGATTATGAAGTGTAGTAGTTCTCTTATTTTTCCAAAATATATCAAACTGATATTTTAATGTTTAATCATTAAAATAAAACTAGAAACATGTTTACTTTTAAACATTTTTGTGTTTTTAATGAAGTGCAATATTTTTACATTTTGATGCGTTTGGATTTCTCATGTTTTTTAGGACCCAGATTTGTCTTGAATCCAATTAAGATTTTTGAGGGAAGTTTTGGTGGACCAGTCTTGTACAGTAATCCCAAATACATTTCTCCCAATGTTGTGAGTAACTTAGTCTCATTTGAAGTGCATTTCAAGGTCTGTTGTAGTAAAAGTATAACTATAAAGATTATTTTCGACTAACAAAATTATTAGTGTTTAAAAAATTATTTTCATTTGTATATCTTAAAGAAAATGTGTCATGGCAACTTTTTTATTTACTTTTCTAAAAATGTTTAAAATGCATTTTTAGCATCGGGCAATGCTGAAGAAAATGGCTTCAGGTCGTTATAAGGATCGAGCAGAATGTAAAGAATATATAAGAAATAGGAAGCCTGAAAAGTCGTACAACTTAGATCCTCTAGATGAAATATTCACAACAATACCACCTGAAGAAGCAAAGGGAATTGCCAAAAAGACATTTTTTAGAAGAAAAGAATGAATACATGTATATATGGATTTTCATAGTCAAACATTAACTGATGTTTTGGAATGGGAGAACCATTGTACATCACATTATTGAGGGCTTAGTAAAATGTTTTTTTCAGTGCGTTCTCAAGTTTGTTCAAAAACTAAATTTTAAAATATTTTTTCCCTTCATGGATGGGTAATAGTATATTGTTTATGAAAGCCAGAGTTTTAAGAAGTCCAAAGAATGTTTTTATTTAATAGACTTGTGAACATATTAAACTGTGGATTGGAAAGTTCAGTGTGTCTTGATATGCTGATATAGTTGTGGGGACATCCTACTATTCAGTTGAGATTATCCTTGCTGGTAAAAGATGATGCTAAATGGCTACTCTCATTCTCATCAGCAGTTCTAAATAAGGAATGGCTATCAGTGATGTCGAGAAACCCACTTGTTGAGAACTTTTTATATGCAAAAACGGCTGTTCTGGGCCCAGAAAACACTTCAAATAGAAGAGCGAACAACGTTTCGACCTTCTTCGGTCATCGTCAGGTTCACAAAGAAAGGGTTACTGGTCGGAAGCTGACCACATGTTTGGGAGGGGTTGTATAATTGAGTGTTGCAATGTAGAGGGCGCGGTTTGAATATATAATTTTGTCTATAATATTAATATAGGTATAATGGTGTTCCTTTATATTGGTTTATATACAAACAAATGGCCTAAGCATGGGCAACCCAGTATCGCCAGTTCTAGCCAATATTTTTATGACACAAATTGAAACACAAGCAATTAATACAGCATTACATCCACCACTATACTGGTACAGATATGTAGATGACACGATTGCGGGATTCGAATCTACAGAACACATACTTAACTTTTTCACTCACATTAACTCTATACATCCCAACATTAACTTCACATGTGAACAGGAAGAAAGCAATCAAATATCATTTCTTAACCTCAAAATTATAAGAACCGACACACAATTCAAAACAGAAATCCACCGAAAAATCACCCATACTGGACTATACATTCCTTGGGACTCAGCACATGAAACAAAACAAAAACTCAACATACTAAGAAACCAGATAAACACAGCCATAAAACTATGCTCACCAGATAAAATTAACGATGAATTATATAAAATAAAACAACACTTCATCAACATTAATAAGTTTCCTCCACAAACCGTAGAAAACATTATACGCACACACCTAGACAGAAAGCAAAATCAACCAACAAAAGTAAATATATCTCACGAATCAAAAAATCACGAAACCATATACTGCTGTATACCATATATTCCTGACATCAGCAAACAAATAACCAACATTTGGCAAAAACTAGTAACAAAATATAACATTCCAGTTAACACTAAATTTATTCAAAAACCAGGCACAAAACTAAGGTCTATACTATGTAAGAACTACACTGACAAACACCACACCAAAATTATTTATAAAATACAATGTGATAACTGCCACGACTTCTATATAGGAGAAACAAGTAGAAAAATGGAAACCAGATTCAAAGAACATAAAAAGTCACCTTCACACGTTTTCGAACACTGCAAGTCAAATGGACACAACATAACCATAGAAAACACTAAAATACTAAATAAAGAAACAAACATAAACAAACGAAAAATTAAAGAAGCCTTACTTATACAACTCAAACCCAAAATAAACCAATATAAAGGAACACCATTATACCTATATTAATATTATAGACAAAATTATATATTCAAACCGCGCCCTCTACATTGCAACACTCAATTATACAACCCCTCCCAAACACGTGGTCAGCTTCCGACCAGTAACCCTTTCTTTGTGAACCTGACGATGACCGAAGAAGGTCGAAACGTTGTTCGCTCTTCTATTTGAAGTGTTTTCTGGGCCCAGAACAGCCGTTTTTGCATATAAAAAGGAATGGCTATGTCTGAAGCTGTGGATTTCTGTTCTGTTTTAGCCATTTAGTCCATGTATTGTATGAAATGCCATTCAAGTTGAAAATACCAAATAATCAAATGTGAAACTACATTATTTACCAAGAAACTAAAATTTTGTTTGGACGAAAATAATCTAGAAGAGCAACAAGAATTGAAAATTTATAAACCTTATCAAGACATGTAGTTTGAAAAATATATAAAGAATCACATATAAAGATTTACAACTGCAACAATAATTCTTTTGATATTTCTATTTGCAGACAAACAACTTGCTGTAAAACTTTTTATTAAATATTTGCACAATTATTATATCCAGTTCATATTGATAAACTCTTCACTTTCAAAAAGGGTTAAATGCCTTCAGTTGGTTCTTAAGATGCAGAAAGTACTTAAAAACTGCTGTGGTCTTAACATATTTTGATAAATATTTTTTTTTACAATAATTACATTAATTCTCCCATATTGATAACAAAATAACAGATCCATATAAACTTTTCAAGTATTTTGATGACATTTTTCAAAAGATTTATCAGTATATAAATATGTTATTAGGCATGTAGGGTTTTGAACAAATCTGATGGTTATGTGGGGCATCTTAATGTGAATTAAACCTGTTCTGCAACACGTGATAACCACCAAATACTTCTCTTGAAAAAAAAAAAAACTTGAGGCAAATGGCATGATAAACAGTGGCAAGCTGCTTTACTCATTTAGTAAGAGACACCAGATGTAGTGACACTTTTCGAAACATGGGTATTGGAAACAAGTATTAAAACTCGAGATGGTATGATGTCAGTACTTGTGTATAGAAACAACAGAAGAAATTTACACAACACTCCTAAAGAAGCTGTGAAGTGAAATGTTGAGTTCTAATTAAATAAAAGCAACGTTTTGGAGTTATTATGGCTATTTATTTCTGGTATTCATTTTATCTTTCTACATGTAAAGGGAATAATCTCAATCTTTCTGTAAAACTTACACAATTTAAGTCTGATTTGGATTAAACTTCACACAATTTTTTAACATCGTTATGGGAATTTCCTAACAAAGTTTCATTGCAATTGGATCTGTTGTAAAAGGCTTATTTAAAGCATGAGTCCGATTTTGTTTTCAAATCAATAAGTTTTATATTGCATCAAAATGAAAAATGCTATAAAATATATCATTGCTAAAATTTAAAAAAAAGTTTAAAAATGGGTATTTCTAGTTAAGTATTGTTATGTATTCAGAAGAAAAGTGACACTTACGCAAGAGAATCCAAACATGTACTATGAATTAAATTGTCCTCTAATAGAAGGAATTGCTAGTCTTTTATACAGAGTTTATTGCATATAAATTTGTTAGAATTTTGTTGTGCCTCGATTTTTCCAAGTTACACAAATATTTTCTTACTTCAATGCAAGGCAAGTATAAAAAGAGTTGGAAAACATTGAAAATTACAATGCAAAATGGAAAAGTGACTTATCATGCGGAAAGATTGAAACTTTGAGAAAGAAAATGAAATGTCAGGATGTAAGTTACTGAAAGAAAGAAATTGGCTTGTTCAGTTTATGTGGCAAGATTCTGTGAGAAGAAACCAGAAAAAAAAACAACCTGAAATATAGAAGCACATCAAACTGCTTGCCAAGATGCAGTTAGAAGAAGTTAGGACACTTTTGTGACAGAGAAGCACACTGTTAACCTTGCCAAGATCCTGAATGAACAGCCAGTCATAGGGCACCATCACTACTAGTATGAAATACTATTGGTTGATTGATTTACGTTATAGCTTCAGAAATACTGTTTAGACCTCATATATAATATTTCTAGTTTTTTCTTTACATGTTAACTTCTTACAAGTCCCATTCTGGGACATCAGTAAGCCTATGGATATACAGTGGTAAAATCAGGGGTTCAGTTCCCATAGGTGAACACAGCAGATAGCCTGATGTGGCTTTATCAGTATTTTTATGAAAAAATACTCCGATTTCAAATATATTTTTGCACACAGAGCATGAAATTGCAATGAGGTTAAATAATTAAGATGAAAGAAAGTGTTCAATTTTTTTGTAGTTAAGCACAAATCTACATAATGGGATATTTGCACTCTTCCCAACACAGGTATCAAAAACCAGATTTTAGAAGAATAAATATGCAGACATACCACTTTGCTACTAGGAGTCTTTTTATTGTTAATTAAAGGTTTATTTTATCTTTTTCATGCTGATGATGTAAATATTAATGTTAGAATTTAATGTAATTTCAAAAAATAGTAAAGTAATTTGTAATGTATTCTGAATCATAGCTCAATGTAGAGCTTTGAGCTTAACAACACATAAATGAAGCTTAATGAGGCCCTGCATAGCCAGGTGATAAAGGCTTTCAACTTAATCTGAGGGTTATGGATTCGAATTCAAGTCACACCAAACTTGCTTGCACTTTCAGCCTTGGGGGCATTATAATGTGAAGATCAATTTCACTATTCATTGGTAAAAGAATAGCCCAGGAATTGGTACTGGGTGGTGGTGATTATTAACTGCTTTCCCTCTAGTTTTACACTGCAAAATTAGGGAAGGTTAGAGCAGGTTACCTTTGTGTAGCTTTGTGCAAAATTCAAAACAAACCAAACAAAGCTTAATGAACAAATTTAAGGTTTGATGCTTGAAACGTGCATAGAGAATAAATTAGAAAATTGCATAAAAGTATAAGTAAAAATATTTGGAATTAATTTAGAAAATTCTCTCATATGGATCCCTTTAAATTGTTATGAACTGAAATGTTATAAATTTATTAGTTTGAAAAAATGTTCAACCTTTTTAACTTGTTGAATCTATTATTGACAAAATTATCAGTAGTAGTGTGTGGAATAGATGTCAGGAATTAGAATCTTATAACACTTTGATAGATAATTTCTTAGTGCATTTATAAAGTTTGGAGAAAAGTTCATTGGGTAGTAGAAATATCCTTACATTTTGAAGTATATTAAATCTTGAATCTTTGAGTAATGCATTTTTCATCTGCAGGATTCTGTATTTCAAATTAACCTGTTCACCTATTTGTATTGCAGTTGAAGCTGTTTTGAAAGAAACAGGCCAATGTTTTGATATACTCAGAGGTTATGGGGAACTATAATTGTATAATTTCAACATAAGAATATTATTTAACACATATTGTGATAACAGTGTCAGACGTTGCAGTCAAAGAAATGGAAAATTATTGGGTTAATCTATCTGCTAAATGTATACAATGATAATAATGTATACTTGAAAATCCAGATGATGTATACATGTACTACAGGTTAGTTATAAAATTGAAACAGTATATAATATCACTCAAAAGACGTCTATATATATATAAAGATTAGTTCGTAGCACTGTGACCAGGTTATCACTCCACTGTCCCAGGGGTCACCTGCTCACTATGATTTTGACCAGTGACATGGGGCTCAGTCTGTCCCTGTTGAAAATTAAGAGCATTTGAACTGATTAGCGAACAATTAAAAATGTTAATCCTGTTGGATTAACCAGTAGCAATGAACATGTAACTAACAATTAATAAGTTAATATATCTGTTATAGAATATTAAGTCACAAAACAAGAAATGAAACCTGTACAGCAGTTTGATGACAATTTTGTTTTAAGTTATCGAGACAGGAGTACAACCTGAAACTACGTCGAGATGTAAGCTCATGTATGTTGCACAACCTTCCGTACTTGAGTTACTAAAGTGAATACATGTGACTGACAAAGAATAGTGTCAGTACTGCAATACAAAGACTAGTTGTTACATGTAAAACTACTTTAGGGCTATCTGTCCTATCCATACTTGTGTAATTGGGAAGGTGGTTGAGGCATTCGACTCATAATCCGAGGGTCGTGGGTTCGAATCCCCGTCACACTAAATATGCTCGCCCTTTCAGCCGTGGGGACGTTAAAAAGTGACGACCAATTCTACTATTCTTTGGTAAAAGAGTTGGCGGTGGGTGGTGATGACTAGCTGCCTTCCTTCTAGTCTTACACTGCTAAATTAGGGACGGCTCGTGCAGATAGCCCTCGTGTAGCTTTGCGCAAAATTCAAAGCAAACTGAACCGTACCTAATTATGAAGTGGTACAGAAGACAGGGGTTAGAACCACTCACAGACAACTCCAATGGTATTGGAGGATTTGATCGTCACTTCTATAATGCACTTATGGCACAGTCCAACAAGATAACTACTGGTCCGTGACCGTCCAACAGTGATTGGCAACAACCGACATATTTATTTTAGTTGTATTGCAAGTGAAACTTTTAAACATGGTTTGCCTTCCGCTCGTACAGCGGTAAGTCTACAGATTTACAACTCTATCAGCAAATAGCCCGATGTGGCTTTGCTCTAAGAAAGCATTTAAACACGGTTTTAAACTGTGTTCAGCTATTTAATAAAAATATGTGAATTGTGTGATTATTGGTACTTGTATTCACAATAAAGGATGATAATGCTAGTTTAACTGAATTATGTAATTTTATCATTATTTTGGCAAAAGTATCAAGTACAGTTAGTGATGTGAGATACAGAAAAACACGAACAAACGTATTCCACACTTTAAAACAAGTGAAGAGGAAATGGGATATAATATCACTGACAGACTGGAATCGTGGAGTATATTAGAATACATGTGAGTTAAAGAAAATGGTGATTTGGAACTAAAAAAAAATGTCTTGCAGCACAGCGGTATGTCTGCAGACTTACCCTCCAAGAAACCGGGCTTTGACCATTGTGGTGGGAAAAGCACAGATAGCTCATTGTATACCTTTGATTAATTACAAAAAAATCTTAAAGAAATTATAATGAAAAAATTGTTACAGATTAAAATTTTATGAAATTTATGACTTAAGAATAATTTAATGTGTATAACGTATTTTAAAATATTTTAATTATTTGTTAAGTTTTTTAATGATGATTACGTTATGTATTGTAAATGTGAACGAGTAAATTGTTGATCTGAGTAAAATTTGTAAAATAATAACGTGATCGTTCCAACAAAGGTATCTGAAATACTCAG
This sequence comes from Carcinoscorpius rotundicauda, assembly GCA_011833715.1. Lineage (NCBI taxonomy): Eukaryota > Metazoa > Arthropoda > Merostomata > Xiphosura > Limulidae > Carcinoscorpius > Carcinoscorpius rotundicauda. Next base: position 48,002,001 of record CM022399.1, on the reverse strand, counting down.
TCTAATATTTTGGAGTTAGCAGTTTAAGCTTGTTATGAACAAAAGAAACCCTGGAGTTATTTGAGGAAATAACATTGTCATTAGCGTCTAGTTTAAATTACGTTACTTTGTGATATTTACTTATAACCATTTCACATATATATGTATAACGCTCGTCTTTAACAATGTGCATATCGAGATTGGTACATGGGAGGGTTAGGTGTTAAGTAGACCTCTTCTTCCTTCTAATGTTTTATGACTCTTTTAAGTCAGTACAGTTAAGTAAAGGACACTGTAAAACACTAACCATTACGTACATGAGGATTCTGTATTTGTTTAAAATCACTTTTGTATGATTATTTACATAATTTAGGTGACAGTTGCCATATCAGGATCATATGTGTATTAAACAAAAGTTAGGTGATAGTTGCTATATGAGGGTCATTATGTGTTTTGAACGTCATCTAGGTGGTAGTTGTACATATTAGGGTCATTGTGCGTTTTAAACATGTTTTGTAAGTGTTCTTTAATTGCTTCAGTTTTTTGGATGTTTATGTAGATGGTTTTCTTGTCGTAGGACAGATTTTGTGTGATATGTAATTATGGGTCTATCTATTAATATTTTTCCAGAAGTTTTGTGGGTCAGCCTGTTCATTTAATATATCCCAGAACGAGCACCAGTTCTCGATTTTAAATGTTTTAATTTCTTTACATATTATATATCTGTAAAGCTACATGAGGGATATCTACTCTCTCCGTGCTTAATTTAGAAGTGGTTTGACAAGAAGGAAGGCAGTCAGCCAGCGTTACTCATCACCAACTCTTAGATTACTCTTTTACCAGCGAACAGTAGGATTCACTGTAACATTATAGCGCTCCCATGACTGAAAGTTCGAGTATGTTGAGTGACAGGGATTCGAGCCCATGCCTTTTAGACTGCTGAAGATTTTTGATAAACTTATTATCACCAAGAAAAGGGAAAACGTTACGTTTCCTGACCGAAACTTTTCCTTCTCTCAATTGATATTTACATAAACGTTAGGCTTACAACGTTTTATAAGTAATTTATTTTTCAAGAACGCCCTCCTACTAATAAAGATGTGTGTTCAGTATAATTTAACGAAATTTGACTACAGATAGGTTATTGAACTTTAACCATTTGTACTTTCCCTGGGTGTGGATTCCAGTACGTGGCGAGGGAACCTCCCATAGAAGTTTCTTATTTTATTTATTAACAACACTTACCTAACCAGAGCCATAAGTATACTAATAACATTTGTTCTCTTTTCATGCCTGCAACACTAAAAAAACCCAAACTAAAACGTATTTAGAACTCAGTTATTCGTCTCATTAGAATAATTCAAATCTAGGCCGCCTTCTACCACGCGGAGGCGAAATAATAGTAAGTTTACCTCTAAAATTCGGGCGTCATTACCCGCGGCACTAAAACAACAAATCACCTACTGTGTAGTTTAATGTATTAACAAACAACAGGTCAGGTGGCTAAGGCGCTCGACTCGTAAACTGAGGGTCACGGGTTCTAATCCCCGACTCACCAAACATGCCCTAACAGCCGTGAAGGCGTTATAATGTGATGATCAATTTCACTTTTCGTTGGCAAAATAGTATCCCCCGAGTTGGAGGTGGGTGGTGACGAACAACTGCCTTCCCTCAAGTCTTACAATGCAAAGTTAGGGACGGCTAGCGCAGATAAACCTTGAGTAGTTTTGCGCGAAATTCAAAACAAATATAAGATCGTTATGATCTGAGATGATGAAGTTTGTTAAGGCTCGAAACAAATCGGACGTTCTTTGTCTGGCTCTTGTTGAAGGCGATTTAGGCTTGAAATTTTACTAAAAGTATAAGAAGAAGAACTTAAATTTAATTTATTTCTCATCAAGACAACACATCGCTCAAAGAACTCACTGAGTACAACTGAAATCAACGACAGAAGAGCGGGAAACCGCAAAGATCTCGACTACGGGTCCAAAAAGACTTACAAAAGAAATGGCGGGAAAAGCCGTTACGGCTGAACAAAAGATGAATACAGGTAAGTCAAGTGAAACTGGTGGCAATAAAATTAATAATTCCCCATTGTTAGCTCTTTGTAGTTTGGCAAAAAGGGAATTAAATACGGTAAAGAAAACAAAAAATGTAATAAAAAAAAGTAAAGTTAAGAGAAAGTTGATTAAAGAAATTAATTCTTCGGAAAACTCCGAATTTGAAGAAGAAGCAGTGATGGCTACTAATACTGAGGTAGAGGTAGCTAGCTACCCCTGCAACAAAAGTAGGTAGTTTAAGTCCCATTAATGTAATGCAACAAAACTTAAAAACTAAGGATGTTGATATTACACCGATGAATAATGTACAAAAAAATGACACGGACAGTGATCGAGACTTGGAGGACCAAGGATTTATCACTGTATTATAAAAAAAAACACATTAAAAAAACAAACAAACAACTAACCACAGTACTATTTTAAAGACAAGACCACCACAATATGCAGTGATAATAGAAGGCATTCCGGGTCAGTATAATCAACCCCTGCTTGCCACAGAGGTAAAAAGATGCAAACCTAATGTTAATATAGTTAACATTAAGCGTTTGCCAAGTGGCGGTGTACTTGTGCAAGGGCAAGATGTGGTCGATCTTAACAGACTACTTAAAGAATGGCCAACAGATGCCTTTAAACCTGGAAATATTAAAATCCACCTTCCAGGAAGTAAGCCGCAACCAAAAGCAATTGTGGTAAGAGGGGTTCATCAGACGATTGACCTGGACCTAGTTAAACAGGCACTTGACGAACAAAACATACCACACACAATGACAGAAAGAATTATTTCTAAGAAAACACAAACACCTACAAACCTGATAAGAATTGACATTGATGACAGCTACAACATACAAAATTTAATAAACAATGGAATATTGCTCTGGTATCAAAAATACCAAGTTGAGCAATTGAAAACTCCGGCAATTGTTGTAACACAGTGTTGCAACTGCCAAAGATATGGACATGTTTCAGCAGCCTGCTTAGCATCACCGAGGTGCTGCGGATGTGGCGGGGAACACCATATCAACCAATGCAAAAAGGAAAAAGAAACGCCTAAATGTTGTAACTGTGGTCAAACCCACACAGCAAATTACAAAGGCTGCGAAAAATATAAACAAATAAAGCAACGTATTTATCAGATCAGAACACCAACATAACAGAATCAACCGAAATCAAACAGTTTACCTGAAACATGCACATCAAAAGAACTCAATAAAACAACAAAAGCCACGTATGCAGAAATGTTAAAAGGAAAAGAACCACATAAACAACAAGTACAGAAGACTAATACAAAGAACAAGAACACATTAACACAAACACAAAAACCAAAAGAAAACAACATCACCATACAAGAAACGAATATTAATACAACAGACAAAACAAGCCGGTTTTCAACAGTTTTCAAAAATGCAATAACTGATTTTATAGCAGAATATACCAAACCAAACCAGACAACTAACTTTCTAGAACTACTGATCACTATCTCCATAAAACACATCACACCACATATACCCTACATTATAACTACACTAACAGGTTACATGCTCACAGCACAATGTTCACAGTAGTGTATATCAACATCCAAGGTGCAATAGCTTCCAAGAAACATGAGATCGAAGATCTAATAGAAGAATTAAACCCCCAGATTATAATAATAAGTGAAACTCTAACATACAATAATAATAGATTTAAAATACAATATTATTCAACTATTAGAAAAGACAGAAAAAATAAAAATGATGAAAACAGAGGCATTATGCTGCTCCACAAAGTGGACTTATCTGTAGTAGAAATCAAATTAAACAGTAGCAATGAACATGTTACTGTAGATATCCTCCAAACGAATAAAACTAAAATAACCGTAGCGGGAATTTACTGCTCACCCAATAAACAATTAGATACAACTTTACTTAATAACATCTTTTCCTACAATCAAAACACCATAGTTATGGGAAACTTAAACAGTAAAAATGTTACCTTTGGATGCCGAAGTTCTAATTCCAATGGTAGAAAATTAATACAATTTATAGATGACAATAACATAGCTTTATTGAATGATACCACCCTAACACATACATCCTATTCCACTAACACTAGTGACATACTAGATCTGTGTATGTGTACATATAATTTAAGCCAGAAATTAGTAAAATTTCAAGTGGGCAAAGATGTAGATAGTGATCATCTCCCAATTTTTTGCGTCTTTGATCTCGCCCCCTATAAAAATATAACATATAGGAAAGAAAAATTTAATTACAGTAAAGCAGATTGGCAATGCTATAAACAAGAATTAGATAATCTGTTACCTAATAAAATTATTAAAGAAGTTAAAACGCATGTCGAAATGGACAACTATTGTCAAACAATCACGGATTGTCTTCAGAAAGCAGCCAAGTTAACAATACCAAAACAATACCATAAAACAACAAACAACACATGGAAGCCCACCACAGAAATAATCAACCTAATCAAAAAGCGCAGACAACTGAGAAGACAGTACATGATTACAAGAAACAGAGAAACTAAAACACAAATAAACAACATTAGAAATCACATCAGAACTCAAATAAAACAACAAAAACAAAATAAATGGGACAATTACTGTAATAAACTAAACAACATAACTGACCCGAAAAAATTCTGGTCACATCTTAAAAGATTCACAAATGAAAACACAAACACAAAGAAATATCCTCCACTTGAACATAATAACACCACTGCACAAACAAATAAAGAAATAGCCGAAGCTTTCAAGGATCAACTACAAAATACATTTAAAACTCACACAGATCCAGATATGAATAGAAACTTCTACAATAAAGTCACTAATCACATAGCAAACAATAAACATCAATATGAACCAATATTTCCAGTAAACATAACTGATACAAATACAAGTTCTAACACTGATTATGAAAGCACATTACTAACAAAGGAAATATCCCTACATGAAATACTAGAAGCAATAAAAAACACCAAAAACAAAGCAGAAGATGAAATACAAGCTATTCTCCTAAAAAAGGACACTCCGAAATTGTTTGACCACCTAAATTCACTATTTAACTTATCGCTATCCTCAGGATATATTCCAGTTTCTTGGAAGCTAGCAAATATTTTAATGTTCCATAAGGAAGGAAAACCAACGAATAAACCAAATAGCTACCGACCAATCAGCCTGACCAGCTGTGTTGGCAAAATTCTAGAAAGAATAATAAGTAATAGACTCTCCACATTCTTGGAGATAACATCAAAATTACCAGAAGAACAGAATGGATTCAGAAAATTTAGACAAACGGCAGACCATTTAATAAGATTAACCGAAACCAGAATAGATAGTTTCAACAAAAACGAATGTACAGTCCCTTGCTTCCTCGATATCGAGAAAGCATTCGACACCGTTTGGCACGACAGTCTAAGGTTCCGAATGAATGAAATGGAACTACCGCGAGGAATTATTCGCTGGTTATCTAACTTTCTGGAAAACAGAAAATGTAGAGTAAACGTAGAAGGAACTTTTTCCGAATACTTTACTCCACTCGCTGGTGTCCCACAGGGAGAGGTGGTTAGCCCTATACTCTTCATCATGTATGTAAACAATATGCCATTGAAGGATCTAAATCATGGATTCTCATCACAGTTCGCAGATGATGTGGCAATCTGGAAAAGTGCTGCAACACCCACGATAGCAGCTACAAACATACAACCACAATTAAATAGAATTAGTGAATACTGTGAAAAATAGAGAATTAAAATAAACACAGCAAAAACTCAGCTCGTAGTCTTTACGAAATCGACAAAACACAAAAAACAACAGCCAGAAATATATATGAATGGCATTCTACTCCAGATTGCCCAATCAGCAAAATTTTTAGGTCTGACTTATGATTCAAAATTAACTTGGATCAATCATGTCAACGAAATTAAAAATAAAATTTGGCAAAGAACCAACTATGTAAGGAGTCTAACTGGTAAAAACAGTGGAGCATCTACAGATAATATTTTGAAAATATACAAAACATATATTAGACCAGTAATTGACTATGCAGCTCCAGCATGGGTAACTGTAAGTACTAAAACAATCAAAACTAAACTACAAACAATCCAAAACACACTTCTCACAACTGCATACAGAGTCCCGAGAACAATATCATCTAAATTCATTCATAAATACTCGAACATACCAACCATACCAGATAGACTCCTACATATTACAATTAGGTACTTTAACAAAAATTGGATGAAAAATGATTTATTATGCGAACTAGACAGGTACCTCATACATGATAAAGAAAATCCTAAATATCTCTCCCCAATTAACATATATTTTAAATATAAAGAAAAATAAATTAAAGTAAAATATGTATGTATATAAACTTTAAATCTTATATTTATAGTTTACATATTTATGTATTTAATAAAAGAAATAAAATAAAATAAATAAATAAATAAATTGCCACCAGCTAACTTGACCTACTGTGAATAATGGACTATAAATGGACATTGCCCTGAGAAGGACCTAACATACAAACAGTTAGGGAAAATAAGTTCAGGAAGGAGGAAGAGGTCAAAGAGAACCTGACCCTCCAGGGCAAAATACCCAGATACCATTGATCCAATCTGAGATGATGCTATAAACATTTGTTCTTCTTCAAATAGCGATTTACAATTATCGCTGAACAATCAGTAACGTTACTCATAATTGCAAAAGAATGATATTTTTCTGTATCAAATATGATTATTGCTCACAGTTGGACCCGGCATGGCAAGGTGTTTAGGGTGCTCCACTCTAAATATAAGAGGCGGGGATTCGAATTTGGGGAATCACACCAAACAACTTCACCATTTCAGACGTATGGGGCTGTATAATGTTGCTAAAATAACAACCCAAGAGTTAGGGGTGGATGGTGATGTCTACCTACCTTTCCACTTGTATTACACTGCTAACTTAGGGACCACAAGTGCAGATAACTATTAAGTGTAGCTTTGCATGAAATTTTAAACACAAACAGACAAATAAATTTTTTCATAACATTTATTACATCTTTGCAGGTGATATTTTTCTTGATCATTTTAAAATAAATTGCACAAAAAGCTCAGTATTTTATTTTAAAACAGTCTTGAATATGCAACTGTACATAACATAAACAAAAGAAAATTAGGCCCAAAAACGAGATCATCAGAGTATTATTGGTTCTACCAAGATAAGGCTTGCAGTTACATCTCCCATACTGCCGTTATATATCTCAAGCAGGTTATTAATAACATAAGGACTTGTGCCAATAAATTAGAGAACATATCAGTTGAATTACCAAACACGGTGTCAAGGGATTTCTGTGCTAATGAGCAGTCGTATTTGTATACTTATTGGATCATGAAAACCAAATGGTAGACGTGATTTGTTTTTGACATAACAGAATTACGACACAACTTTTGGTATTTTAAACTGACGAACTATTGTAGAAATGTATTGCTGTCTGGTAGATCATGACCGGACATGAAGACACGAGCTTAAAAGTCGAGTTCAAATATAATTTGTAATTACAATTATAATTTTTCATAAAGTTATTTTATATAAAACCAGTAGTTCAAATCAAACGTTACATACTTTTCAGGCAAATACGTTTTGGTTTTAAAGGACTCTTAACAAAACAGAAAATATGCCACTGTTACTTTTGATTGTATCCTAAATATTAATTTTTAGAATAAAGTAAATGCCCTGTACAACTGTGTTTCGATATTTGAATAACTAATAAGTTTGGCTCTAAGTATTTCTATTACACAATCACTCACTTCTCCCGATTGCATGTACAGTCCTTTTTATCCCTCTAACTGTCATACAATTGTTAAGGTTCGATATTCTAGTAATCGTTACAGTGGCCAGTTCTGCTCTTGATTCTCAATACTGGCCAAAGAAGGCAGACCATTAAATATACTGGAATGAAGATTTCAAATTCTATTGGCAATGAAGCTATCTACCTAGAAAGATGATTTACTAGTTGTTAGATAAGAAGAAAATTCTACAAAACTTTAACATTTTAGAAATATAAAAACAAAACTATATCATAGAAATTTAAGAAAATACCTATTTTATAAAATATTTAAAGTATATTTCATGGTGAAATTACACTATATTAGTACTGAAATTGGCCTTTTATCAAGATAAAACCTAACTTTTATCCTTTTAACTTGCCTTAATTTGTACTTATTATGATGTAATAATTTAGTCACAAAACAGACATACAGAAAGGGGTTTAAAGGTTTTTATTATGCCATTCATTGTTTAATATTATTGCAGTAACAATTTGTCTCAAGTATTTCCACGGGTTGTTCATGTTGTGTTTTGATAACAGTGACACTTATTAGCTAATAAACAAGTGCAACAGTTTTGGGACTTACACAAGTTTTTGTTGACCTTCTAAAAAGTGGATACAATTTCAGATGCCACAGTCTTCAGGACCTGCAATAAACTTATTAAAATTATAGTTAATTCTTTGTAACTATCAGATCTTGCTTTAAAGATAAATTTGCATCATGTGTATGTTAAATAATTGGATATTTATAGTTTCAATATTACAGTTAATGTATTTATGCATCTATTTGTGTGTTTACCTTCTTTGTTCAATTATACTTAATCTATATAAACCACTTAAAACTACTGCTGATATCCCATTATATGGTTTTGTCTGTAATGACAGTTAACCGACAAAACATTTTTTTTTATCGAAATCATACTCTACACATTAACTAAATGTTGTTTATGCAGTATTTCTATCTTATTTTATTGATATTTTCTCAATAATTTTCAAACATGTTAGTTAAATGGAATAAACTGCTTTAGTTCTTTTAGATTTTTACACAAAAACATAGATAATATCAAATATAGCAAAAGGTTCAATAAAGTAAGCTTAACACCATAATTAAAGCAATAAATCAAATAAATAAGGTACTCTTACTGATACTTTGAATTCATAACAGTAATGACATCACTATGCACATAAATTCACACAAAGGACTCTAGTCATGATTTACATGAAAACATATAAATACTTGAAGGACAACATGGGAACCTGTTGATTCATCTAGCCATCCCATTTACAAAACTAGTCTATAAAGGAAAAAATACTCGCATTCAACAAATATGATTAAAATATTTATCAAGTCCTCAATTCAGATCCATTAATAGATTACACATATCACATTTGAATGAAAGACATTCAAAGACCAACCACCCTTTTAAAGAAAAAAAATTGTGTTAGCAAAAGATGACTCTTACCATGCCAAAGTTTACACTTGTGTAACCTAATCTTACTTATCTTTTTATCAAGTACAAACTAAAATGATGCTTCAATAACACCTGTTTCATTGACAATCGTCCATTGCTGGTTCAGGGGTGAGTCTATGGATTTAAACTGCTAAAATGAGAGGGTTTGATTCCCCTCAATGAACTCAGCAGATAGCCCAATGTGGCTTTGCTATAAGAAAAACACACACTCCTTGACAATCCTAAACATCTCAGACTAGCAAAAAAACTCTTCTCACTGCTCAAGCAAGACAAATAGTTACATACATATCTGGACAATTTGTATTGCCTCCATTGAAAAAAAAACTTTATAATCTCTTACAGCTGTCCACTATTAAAGAATTAAAATAAAACTGTATCTAGAAAATATTAGTTTATTAACCATTTCATAGTCATCAAATGTTAGTTTTTTCTGTATCATCCCTAAAAATCCCTTTCAGAATCCTAAAATTTTGGTTATTTTAAATGTAATTACAGAAATTCATATTAATAATATTCAAAAATTCAGCAAACCTTATTTCTTATACATTTATACTTTTTTTTAAATTTCATAATCACCCGTTTGGCCAATTAAACGAGCCTCTCTAAATCTTCAATCTTTGCAGTAATTGAGATTGTTTAAACTGTTAATAACAAAAACTAATCGAGACTGCAAATTTGAAAATAATTATCATTATCAATGTTAGTAATATTGTCATTTAATACTTGATTCACAGTGTACAAAGTATAAAATAACGTCACAAGAACATCAACCCCCAGCTGCTACTGGAACTATCTGGGATTTGTTTTATGTTTTTAACAACACTACATATTTGTTTACTTTTACTAAATTAAAATTAACACGATATAAGTTCAGTTAATATGATGATAAGTCAGCATTATACATTAGTAATATACTGGGATACCTGATTCTGATCTGTTAATCATTTCTTCTACACATTTCCTTGCTGTCACTATGAGGGGTTGTAAAGTTTCCACTCTTCTGCTAGATCCATGAATGGATGCTGTGTGAGAAATTAAAAAAACAAAAAGACATCTGTTTAACAAAATGTGTATAATGTAGAATAAAGACTTTTGTTAAACAGATGATTTTACTGGATAAGAGCACAAGTGACTCTTCCTTGTAAAAACAAATTGTGCCTTAATCAATTTATGGAAAAGTTGTTATTTTATTAAGTGGATAATAGTGTACATTATGTTCATATCTCAAGAAAGACAAGGGAAAATGCTAACAATGAAACAACTTTTGTCATAAAAATATAAATGGAGAAATGTCTCTTCGATAAGCCATACAATATAGTGAATTTTTTTTTTTTCAATTTAAAGTATCTGAAAACAAAATCTAGCATTTTCACCTTTATAACTTTGGCACCATAATCAAGTTAAAACACTTTTACCTCAAAGAAATCAACTGAAGTAAATGTGAATGGATGGGATTAAATGTAACAAGACGTTTTTATAAAGTAAAAATATCTAGGTAAATGTTGGTTAGGGAAGTGAAAATTACTTCATTTTTCACTAATCAAAGTCGATACTGTACAGAGTAATGGATATTATGAAATAAACAAATATGAAACTATCAGATGATGCCATATTAAGATGAACCTCTGAGATTTTAAGATGAACATTGTAAGATAACAGGTTTAAAACAAAACAAAATAACCTAGTAAAATAACAGTACTTTCTTCCATACCTTTAAGAGTTCAGAAGCACAGTATCTTTAATCGTCATCAACTTCTAAGCACCTGTCTAAGAAATCTTTAAACACTGAAGACAGGTTATCTTTATATTTGATGTTTGGCTTCCCATTTCTTGCTATTAAATCTATTACCTGAAAAAGGAGAGTGACTTGATGACTAAATCAATAACCTAACTTTAACAACATAAAATATTAAAGCAAAGCATTAATGCATCCAAATTATTGACAAACTACAATTTTATTCACTGAAAGCCTCAAAATTTTATACTATTGCTGCACCCAAGTCTTTAATTATCTGTCTAGTTCAATATTGATGATTTTTAAAACTTAAACAACTTACATAAAAGAAAAATGGGAGACATTCAAATAAGGAAAAACTCAAATTCAATCTACTTTTACTCTTTGGTTGTAAGTACTGACTGCTAGCACGTACCACATCAGGATCTTCGTCGTAGTAAGGAGGGCTACCATTTAACATTTCAACTGCTGTGATACCCAGTGACCATATGTCAACTTTAGGCCCATACTCTTTTCCTCTTACTATTTCGGGAGCCATCCAAGAAGGAGTCCCAACTAGAGATGTCCTTTTGTTTCGTTCTTGCACATAGTCCAAAATCACCTGTGTGATGGAAGGAACCAAAAGAAAGTTATCATATCAATAAAGTAGCTGGTGTTAAAAAGTTTAAAATTTTTACAAGCTTTTGATTTTCAGCCACAACACACAATTTAAGAAAACTATGTCAAAAGTAATACATCTGTAATTAAAGTTTTTTTTATAATACTCAAATCTTGGAAAGTTAAACTTCAGATAGATAGGATTCAAAAACAATATAAATATTTTTTGTATGTTTGCTCATTGTATATTACTACTGGTTCATAGTACCTGGAGCCAAATGTTACTTTCCATTCATATGTACATATAATTTATAATAAGGTCTTTATATAATGGTGCTTTTCAATAAATAAACTATTACAAACAAGTTAAAACACTTAGAAATCCACATGTTCACAAAGGCACACATGTCTAAAAACTAACCTAGTTTTATCCTCCAATCTTTTCCCAGTAAAATATTATCACTTTTGATATCTCGGTGAATAATATTGTTAAAATGCAGAAAGTCTAATCCCTTGAGAACCGAAATAAAATATTAGTTTATTTTAAAAATCAATATCTTAAGATGCCAGTATAATTTTTATTCTGTGTGATTTAGTTATTTAATATCTTATATATGTGTACACATATCTCTATGCATACAAATTCATATATACATACATACATAGATATATATCAGGTTATCCCATACATAATGACTGCAAATTTAATTTCAAAAGTGAATCATCATTTGTAGAAGGCTATAATGACTGAAATATGTAGTAGGACAAGTAAAACAACCTATTAATAATAATCAATACAACTTACTTCCTTACAAACTGCTGATATTTCACTTTCACAAAAACACATTTCGTTGATTATACCAGTCAGGCAGCCAACTTCTAAATATTCCATTATTATCTGAACAAAATAAAGTTTATGATTTCACTCAGTTTCTTCCTTAATGAAATTATACATAATAATGAGACAGAAGAATTTACTTTTCCTCATTTAAGATTCTGACAGAAATCATGTACCTAATCAAAATAGCAAAGTTGCTGAAAAATTCTTCATGACGAAGGAAAGAAGTTAAAATCACTTCTTTAACATTGTTCAGAAGTTAGACACTTATGATGTAGTAAAATGTGTAGTTCAAAGAAAAAATTACAAATTCAATTGGAAGAGTGAAGGAACACTTTTCTACATCCTTCTTACTTTTATTTTGCTTCGTGAAAAGATTTTTTGAAGTACACTCATGTATATTGATCACTGAAGTTGTGATATCATCCAAACAATTTATAAAATATTATGTTGGATGGCATTTTGTGTAAGAAACTGAAAATTTAATATTTATCACATTAAACAATGTTTAAGGTTTTCCATGTCATGCTCCATTTCAGTGTATTGTATAAACTGCTAATTTAACAAATTAATTTCTCCTAAAAAAAAAATAATTTCAGCAACTATATATACAGGGTGGCCTCTAAGTCCCATACAATCCATGTGTTAATATGTTATATTCAATTACGCATGTATTATAAATTTGTTTTTTTTTTCAGAGAAATATAGCTGATGTAAGCTCAATTACACTTGAACAGTGTATTGTGAAAAGTACGTGAGCACAAGAATACTGGAGACACCACACAGATACTCTGAATACATATGATATATGCATAGGTAGGGGTTACGGGCCACTCTGTAGACAGTGAACCAAACATATGTAAATAGAAGCTGAATAAACTAAATGTATCAAATAAAATTGACAATGATATATTTTGTGCTAGAACACAAAATGTGCAAGCACTAGCACAGTATGTTAGTATAAACTTATTTTGAAGTCACATACAGTGGAACCCCTCTAAGTGGCCACGTGGCCCCTTGAAAGCAGTCATTCAACTAGAATTCCTTTTTTGGTTTACATATTCCTAATTATGTACAGTGGAATCCCTCTGTTCAGGCTAGTTTGTCTCAGTCCCAAAAGTGGCTGCTTTAGAGGGGTTCCACTGTATATGGAATAAATTAAAATTTGTTGTGTCAAAAGCAAATGTGGATGCAACCCACAGTCTCCTTCACTGTAACAACAATTTTAAAATTCACACATCTATGAGTAATATGTAAAAACATTCTTAAACTTGTAGGCTTGCTCAAAACTATCACATTCAATTAAATAAAGACAGTACCTTTACCTACACTCTTTAATCGGTAAGTTTAAAAACAAAACAGGGTTAACTAATATATAACACTAAAACACTTACCCACAGTTCATCACCGACAATGAAGCTGTCCAAGTAGTTAACAATATTCGAATGTTTTTTCTCCTAGAGTACTGAAAGTTCGGTGATGAGAAGTTCTTTTCTAATTTCTTCCATTAAGTTAATCTGCTTTATAACCACCTCCAACCCTGTTTCTGTTTCTACTGCTGAATACACAATGCCTGAACAACTTTAAGAATAAAATACCATAATAACCTGTAATGTGCCAATATGTGAATGCATTACCACACACAACTGATAAAACAAAAGAGGACTATATGTTTCTAATCTTATATATTTGAAGGAGATAAAATTTAATGTTTTCTTCATAATACTGCAATTAAAAAAATCGTTCCAAATTAAATCTTTGTTATTATATAAATGTTACTCTGACATACTGATAAAAAACATACGGTAGACTATATTCACAAAAGTAAGTATAATTTTTTTAAAATTACATTAATAAACTTTTGTAAAAGTTTTGTCATTGTATACAAAATGTACTCATGATGTGATGATAGTTTCCAGCTTCTAATAATAAGGTTTAACAAAGTCAACATCCACAAATTAATCCATTGTGGTGACAGTATGCTTTAAAGCATTACAATATTAATGATACGACACATTATTTTGAGCTAATAAACAATGTAACCTTGTGTGTAATCAAATGTACTTTAAGAGTTGTCATGTCAAAGATGTCTTTCTACACTGTTCCTCCGTAAAAGAGTAGTCCATGAGTTGGGGGTCGGTAATAATGAAACGTTACCTTATTTCTTGTCTCACAATACTAAATTAAGGATGGCTAGAACAAAACGTTGGTATGGTTTGTTTTGAATTTTGCACAAAGCTACATGAGGGTTATCTGAGCTAGCCGTCCCTAATATGGAAGCGTAAGAATAGAGGGAAGGCAGCTAGTCATTTCAACCCACTGCTAACTCTTGGGCTACTCATTCACCAAGGAAGAGTGGTATTAACCATAACATTATAATGCCCACATGGCTGAAAGGGCAAGCATGTTTGGTGTAAGAGAGATTCCAACCCGTGTTCCTCAGATTACAAGTGCCTTAACCACCTGGCCATGCTGGGCCTCTTTTGCAAAACAAAACAACTTTCAATATTATTAAATTCTTCTGAAAAATTTCTCAAATTTCTTCTTCAAATCACAATGTAAAACTATTTACTTTCAAATTGTTACAATTTCTGAAATATGCAACTATTTTTACAGGGAATAAAATAACTACTTTTGAATATAAGCCTCTTCCATGAATAGCTAAAACTTAACACATAAGAAACAGCACTGAAATTGTTTTTATCTATGTTTGTGAATTTTATACAAAGCTGCTAAAGTTTTCTCTGCCAGTCATTTCTAATTTAGCAGTGTAAAACTAAAGGAAAGGTATTTCGTCTTCATCACTCATTGTCAACTCCTTAGCTACTCTTTGACAAACAGTTATTGTTATTTACCATGAATTATAATGCCCCTATGTCTGAAAGGGTGAGCATTTTTGGTGTGAAGGTGATATGAACCCATGACCCTCAAATTACGAGTTGAGCATTCTAACACTTGGCCAAACTGGGCTCAAATGACTGATAAAGTGATACAATTAAAGTAATATTTTATCATAACTTAATGTATTTTACAAAAATGTAGTTTTTATCTATAATATTTTAGTGCTGAGTACAAATTTAACTTCAACTCACAATAAAATTCTTTTCCAACATTTCACAAAATCTTAGGTGTTACTAGTTTGGGCTCAGACTTCTTACCATATCCAGTTTACCATATTTTCTTTAACTTTAAATGCAAAAAAAAAGCAACTGCTGAGGTACATATTACTTTCAGACTTACCCTTGATCAATGTCTGATATCTTTGTATAGTTGTTATTGGGATTTCCTTCAGAAACAATGTTTCTTAATTCTCTCATAATTGTTTCATTTCTCTCTTTTGTTTCATCTGAGCTGGTTGACATCTCACTGTATTTCTGACTGGGATCTCCCTCGGAAACAGTACTTCTTAATTTTGTCATGATTTTTTCATTTGAGTTGTTTGACATCTCACTATACTTCTGTTCTGTATTTCCATTAGAAACAATAGATTTTAACTTTTCTGTATTTTCCTTCTCTGTTACTTTCTTAACCAGTGCTTTGGTTGACAAATAAATGGTCTTTTTTATAATGATGACACCTTCTTCGTCCAGTTCAACAGGTGAGCAGATCTTTAATTCCTCCCTTTTCAATGAATTTCGTATTCTACCAAAGACACGTAGTTATTAATTTTGCAACTATAAAGTAATAATTCTAAGCCTTTGATATATTTACAGAATATGTGTATATATGTTTATTTTTATAGCAAAGTCATATTGGGCTATCTGCTGAGTCCACCGAGGGGAATCAAGCCCCTGATTTTTAGAGTTGTAAATCTGTAGACTTACAGCTGTATCAGTGGGGTACATTTACAGCCAAACTGGGAACTTAATGTTCTGATACCAGTTAAGTAATGAATATTTGAATTGTATAACACCAAAACTTTGAAGGCAATAATCCTAAAATGTCACGAGTAAATATTAGTAAAATAACTCGAAAGTAATTCAACAGATAATCCTTTAACAAATGAAAGATTTTTAATTCGATTGTTTTAGTGACAATCTTACCTTTAATTCTCGAAGGAGTAGAAGACATAACCCAAGGCCAAGAAATACCATAAACATTGCATAGTAGACTATAAGGTTCCTTAGTTTATGTAAGTAGGAATCTTCTTCTGAGCAACCTTGGTTACATGTTTTATAATCAGGATAACTGATGATAGAAAGAAGATTTAGAGTTGTTGAGTAATGATATCTGTAATTTATATAACATGGTGAATAAGCCCTTAGTCTCACATATGTATTGATAACAGAGATACAAATATTTGCAGAATATATGTGTATTACCAACAAGCACAATATAATGCACAATACATTATATAATATGCGTTGCTACAATTCCACATATATTTAAAAATCCAATACTTTTGACCACAAAAATTAACTTCACTGTCTAAAGTATATGTATAAAAACAAATATCACAAAGTCTCACGACTTACCCATAATCAGGATACTTCTCGTTCATGATCCAAATGAGAAAATATTTCATCTTCCAACCGTAATTATTTCTTTCGTGTGTTATTTTGCGTATGCACATTAAAAATATGATTTCAAACACAAGTGTAGCCGTTATAATAGATACCATAGCTGACAAGAAAAATATTAAGAATTTAATGGCGTCCGTCAAAAGGTGTGAAGTCCTAGGCCTAATTAATGTTACGTACATTACGGCCAACGCTATCGAAATATAACAAACAAAAAGTTGATATGAGCTATCCAGTGGTAATGACTTTTCAACCCACTGTAAGTAAATGGAAATTATACGATTAATATTCATAGTATACGAAAAGAAATCCATTTTTCAAGAACAAATTCGATAATCTCTACAATACGTTTTTCGCTTCTACCTTCTTTCTCGCTTTCTTTTACTTGGTTTCTAAGCAACGTGACGTACCTACAACATCAAACAGGTTATTGTTCTACAGGGGAGAGAAAATTCTTGTAATTTCTATTTTAATGTTTTATTAAAACGATCCAGATAAAAAATAAAATTAAATATTTTTGTTCAAACCAACGTTTTTTCTTTGCTTCTATCTTCAGGATTAGTATATGTAACTGTTTGATATCAGAATATTCGTTACATTATAAAACTGCTTGTAATATTTTATTTCTCGAGTCTTTCATATCTTCCGTATAACAACGCATAAAATAACGATTCTCAACCTGTGTGCCGCGGCGTTTTTGAAACACATTCAACTTTCTTGGGATTTTACAAGCAAGTCGAACACATCAGTTAATAAAAGCTACTATAGAGACACTGCGAAACCTTTCAAATCATTCGATTTGAAGGATGAAGTTTGCGAACAATTCGAAGCACCTGAAGATGAATTATGTCTTGAAGTTGATGAATCTACTGACATCAGTGGAAAAGCTCAGGTTCTGGCTTTTAATCGATTCATAAAAGATGGAAAAATCGTAAACGAATACATATTTTGCAAAAATTTAAAAAGTATGGCGAAAGGCTAAGACATTTTCGAATTGGTGAATGAAAACATTTTGCTTTTTAAATTACATTGGAATAATTGTGTCAGCGTTTGCACCGATAGCTGCCCTTCAATGCAAGGAAAAAGGATGGGATTCGTCACTGTTGTGCGCCAACAAAACCCAAACATTAGATTGTTCACTGTATGATTCACACAGAAGCGTTCGTCTCCAAATTTTTGCCGAAATATTTGCAGTCTGTTATGAATCAAATTATTCAAGGGGTGAATTTCATCAAGTCTCGGCCACTAAATATCGACTTTTCTCTCTTCTCTGTGAGGCGATGAATTCAGACTACAAGAAGCTACTGTATCCCACTAAAGTTCGATGGCTTTCGAAAGGAAAGTTGTTAAAGCGTCTTTTTCCAACTGAAACTGAAGTAATTTTTTTCTTGGAGGTTGAGGAAGTAGGTTTTGAATTTCCTTTTCATGATGAGATCTGGTGGCTGAAGGCTCAATTTTTCTTCGACTTGATTAACAAATTAAATGTTCTGAACTTAAGTTTCCAAGGACCACCTGAAAACATTATTACTGCAAGTCGAAACTGAAGGTCTTCGATGAAAACGTGACGCTGTGGAAAAATAAGATGTTATTTTCCTTGTGTCACGAATGTCCGTCAAAAAAGAAAATAGTCCCTTAAATTTTAAACACATTAAGCAACCTACAGTTCGCACTAAAACAATACTTCTCGTCAATTGCTGTCGACAAATATAAATGGGTGACCTATCCATTTGGAATTAACGAGACAACAAACCTTACAGCTGAGAAGGAAGAACAGCCTATCGATTTACGATACGACAAATTTTATCAGTAATTGTTTCCCCGAAGGGAGCTTGGATGAGTTTTAGATGTCTATTAAAAATTCATAATCTGCAATCAGTTCAAAAGCAGTTGAAGTTCTGCTTCCATTTGCATCTTCGTGGTCTTGCGAAATTGAATTGTCAACATTGACTGAGATTAAAGCCAGAAAAAGAGAGAGAGAGGCTTTTTACAGTCGATGATGAAATTCGAGCTTGTTTGTCTACGTTTGAGTTTTGCTTCAATTTGATTTGCTCTCGAAAGCAGGCACAAGCGTCACATTGAGAACATAGGTAAAAATAAAATGTTTTGATTTTTCTGCTATACCACTAAAAAACCCTCCTCAGCCCTCCAATATTGTTACTTACATATATTCATGAAAACCGCAGAAAACATGCATAAACACATACACCAAAAACGCACTCAACAACAAACAAACAATAATGAATCCAAAGAAAGAAGAAAAACTTTCCGCTGCTACATTCCATGTATTCTTGATATCAGCGAAAAAATAACTAAAACTGGAAAAAAAAAGAACTTAGCTTAAAACGTAATATTTCAGAAAACAACCAAATTTATTTAAAAACCAGATAGAAAACAACAACATTCTAAAAAATACAAACAAACACAATATCATAAAAACTCTATATACACAAGAACCGAAACTAAAATAAAATCGATATAAAGGAACAACTTTATACATATATTAATTAATAACCTAAAATCTAAATGCAGCGCTCTTATAACCACGTACCCGCTTACGCTCTCTTCCCTAAGATATGTACACAGTGAGAGTCTCGTGCAAATTCTCTTTCTTAACTCAAAGATCGAAAAGTTGTTCTGTACTTTATTTTAATTGAAGATTTAATACTGTCTTTAGGATACAAGTTGTTAGACTGTGTCATACTCAAGAACGTGAGCTATGTGAAACTGAAACTGGTACTACTGTGTATATTGGTACAATGCTCTGTTTTATAAATGGTCATTTAATTCCAAGTACCACCTAGCATTCATGCTAGCAAGCCGTATATTTCTTTCCTCTTCTGTTAAAATGTCTCCTGATCCCAGAACAAGCCAATTTTAACGTATATTTTAATGAATGTTTAAAGTATTCTAAAATTAAGAATTGGTAATACCCCATACAGTAAAGTCCTTTTATCAAAAATACGATTGCTTTCTCTACGACAGTACGTTTTAAATTGAGACATTCAATTCCTGCTATTCATTTAGAGTAGTTAACAGGTTAGTGTGGTTGAGGAGAAGGGATGATGACTTATCAATCGTTTCAAATCTAGGTGCGGCTAAAGCAATCAGACATGAACAGCTTTGTGTTAAAATAAACGAAGAATAACAACAATTAAAATATAGCCAATCATTACAGTTTATTGCTTAATCAAACAGTCACTTTGTTGCATTTTACCACAGCATAATGTGTTTGATGTTCAGTTTTTCTAAACATTAAACAAAATGTAACAGCTCGCAAAATAAAAGTTTTCAAATTCCGATAATTTTCTTTAAAAATACAGATGTTTTAAGACATTTCCAGTTAATAAAACCTAAACTTCTGTGTCAAAATGGTTTTTAAATGCATGTGTAATTCAAAAACAATTACGTTCATTGTAAAAGAAAACCTTGAAATACTTTTTTAGACACATTCGAGATGTTTCATGTTTTGAGATTTAAGTAAGCATTGATAAAAAATGTGTGTGACACAAAAGGAGAAAAATAAAATAAAAGTAAAACCCACTGAGACATTGTTGAGTAAAACAACAATAGTTTTTTATAGGTTTTAGTGACGAATTAATTACTTGAAACAACGTAAAAATTTGTATTAATATAATCTGTACTTATCTTTCGAATATACCCTGAAGTAATACGTTATTCGTGATACTCTAATAATGTAAAGTTTTTCTGTATAAATAGACCAAGTAATTCTCATAATACGATCTTTATTTTCTGGTAACTTGGCAAAACGGTCTGGGATGGAGTTTCGCTTCTTAAGGGTTTAAGATATCAGCGTATCCAGACTTCTGATTGGATTACACCGTATTTCGTTTGGCTACTACAATATGGGTCAGAAATGTGATTCTGTCTCTTTCAAATCAAAACAATACTGGTACCATAGTTTGATAGATTATAATTATATTAATTATTTACCTCCCACCTTTTTTTATAGTGAAATACAATTTTCATTTGTTCTTCTCTTGTTGTGAAGTATGTGGTTGATTTGTTCTTCTTTGTATTTTGTTGTACGGTGAAGTATAATGTTGATTTGTTGTTCTATGTGTATTGTTGAAAGATGAAGTATAGTGTTGATTTGTTTATCTCTTTCTCTTGTTTTATTGTGAAGTACAGTGTTTATCTTTTGTTTTATACGGATATACGCTTATATATATATACATGTATGTATCACATATTTTATAGCTATGTAATAAATGAATTAGTCTTTTCAAGTTGCGAATATCAAGACTAATGCCTTAGACAGTTAAAGGAGAGAAAGAATTTAGAATGTGTTACAACCACCAGATGAAAATCATGGATCAGAGGAGAAATTCTACCATATGGTGAAAAATTTAACAATTAATGACATTGTATTGTCATTATTATGTCAAAATTATTTCTTGCTATGACACATAAAGGGCTAGAAGACCTTCCCATTACTCATGGGCACAAAGTGATCGTTTATTCTTACGATTCGAATCAAAACATATTACGATTTTCATAACGCTTTGGCTGTTGTTAGCATATAAAATATTTTATTATTCTTCAAATTAAAGAAAAGCTTTGGAGTTTCCTTAAACTCACAGTGAGTACAAACATTTTTTGTAGTTATGGAAACATTTCTTTACTTCGACCTGGTGTCTCAAAAAAATTAGTCAATGCACTGTTTGTCACCCAATTAAAATCAAAATTTCTGACATATCGCTGTTCCACTGGTGTGTGTGTGTGGGGGAAAAATAATACCAAAGAAGATAAACTATTATTTTTTTAATGTGTTACGTATTATAATTTATTTCAAACGAGTATCAGATTTTTAATGATACGTACGTTACGTATTAGTATTCCATATGACTAGGAATTTTAATTTAGAAGTTAATTGAATTTTGTCATGTATGAACTTTATGATATTTGCCAACAATACTGATGCACACAATTTTCTTTCTTAACACTATTATATTTTAATGTACAAAAAATACAACGTATAATGACACTTATTACAAATAATTACTACAAATTATATATAAACTATCGTGTATGGAACATCACATTTTATCGACAACACAAGTCCACGAAGCGCAAATTACTTTTGTGTCGATACACAAATATCCTTCACTTTACGGAAATGCTAGCAAGCTTATTCTTGTTTGGCTTAACGGGGTTTAGAAGCTCACTTTTCACAGAGGAAGATGATATCTAATGTCTTCATAAGTATACTGCCATCTGCTATTAATTATTGACCTCAATTGTTTCTTTATTGTTAACAACTGAAAACTTTCTTAGTTTAAAATGCAGTGAGAATTCCTAGGCCACTAAAGCGAAAAACAAAAATGTCCAATTTTTGAATTACTGATAAATTCTCGACTTGATAAGCTAAAATATAGAGAAACATTTTTCGTCAAATTAAAATAGTTAAATTAAAAATGATGATATTTTTAGTATGTTTATGTTAAATACAAGATAGAAGATTGGTATATAAGCCCATCCACTTATTGAAACACTTCCTGGACTTATATAACACTGATTACACAGATTTTAATAGCTAAGAGTTGCTTTGTTTTCGACTAAAAAATCAATTATCGGAGATTCTACATCCGTAACGCTTCATATAAACTTCTATTCTAGCAAAGCTAAACAAATAAAATATTACTTATTTGATAAGGCAGCTGTTGCCTGCAGTCTTATTATATAGTTCAGATAAACAGTAACGTTGCTGAGAGTTGAGGTGTTACTAATTTAAAGTCATACAAGGTATCAAAATAGAAGAAAAACTCCATCGGGACCTTCTTTCTCAGCTAACATAATAATCCAAAGGTTTATAACTTAATAACCTTCAGAAAAAAATTTAATTTAATGTCGACATATCTTTTTGATTCTTGAAATACTGTAATACACTCTCACATATACACACACACATATATAAAACAATAACTGGGATAGCTTTATTAAACCTCATAAACAATTCATAATTTGTACGTTTGATGCTTGTTCAGTAAAGGTCCCTAAAATTGACGTAATTGAAAACTTACCCATCAAATTAAGAATATCACAAACACTTATTTTAGAACATATTTCAACAAAATTGATAGCACATCTGAGTGACGAAACTATTTCAGTTATATTGTTTTTTTGTTTTTGAATTAAGCACAAAGCTACACAATGGGCTAGCTGTGCTCCGCCCACCACGGTATCGAAATTCGGATTTTAGCGTGTAAGTCCGCAGACATACCGCTGAGCTACTGGGGGGCGTTTCAGTTATGAATACTAAATGTCAAACTGTTGAATATTTACATTTTTATAGATATAGTTCATACTAAATATTGTGAAGACGGGTATGTCTCAAATCTGAAGAAAAATAGCATGAAATCCAAAGATTATTAATTAACGTACGAAATGGTGCATTTAGAATAAATACAGAAATCATAAAAGGGGTAAAAAAAGGGACTTAAGGGTACTTTGTGTAACAGTCAGTAACTTATTCTGTGAATTATATTTCACTAAGTGAGAAAGTCGTAATCATCAAATTATCTTATCCCTATAAATGGTTTTTAATTTAAACTTCAGTTTTAAACCTGTAGTTTAAAGACTATGTTATTCTATGTGTTGAATGGTAATATAAAATCCCCACGAATACCAAATGTATAACATATCGCCCCCCAGTGGCTCAGCGGTATGTCTGCGAACTTACACGCTAAAATACGGGTTTCGATACCCGTGGTGGGCAGAGCACAGATAGCCCATTGTGTAGCTTTGTGCTTAACTCTAAACAACAACAACAACAACAACAAAGTATAACATATAATAACCAGGAAATAATTATTTAGTTTATGTTAATAGGTGTATTATGATCTTGTAGGATATATGGGGTTTCTTGACACGGCCGTCTTAACAGGTACGTTTATAGAAGTTTGCTGTTTCAGACTGATATGTATATAAATGTATAAAAAGATAATTTGATTTGAATTTTACGCAAAGCAACACAAGGGCTATCTGCGCTAGCCGTCCCTAATTTAAAAGTGTAAAACTACAAAGAAGGTACCTAGCTATCACCACTCCCCGGCAACTTTTGGAGTATTATTTTACCAACAAATAGTGGCATCGACCGTCAATATATAATGCAACCACAGCTGACATATTCGGAGAGACGGTGATTCTGAGCCGCGACTCTATGATTATGAGTCGAGTGCCTTAACAACCTGGCCACACAAGCCTAAGATATACCTTAAAAGAACTAAAACAATAAAATAATAACTTCGATGGATTTTTGCTACACCAATATTTCTTTGGCAAACTATTTGAAGTGTCAGCAGATCTCATCAGCTGTATTTCTTTGGATTTCAGATATTTATATTTAAAATTTGTCTTTCGAATCAACACAGTATCAATTACAAAAACAAATTCTGTGAAACAATATGATAAGAAATATATAATGTTTTAAACTATTAAACAGCAAAATTATAGTCTTTAATGTCTAGAACGTATTACGCCACCCTTGACTTGTTTGATTGTTCTAAAGTGCAAGCTTACACTTTTGGCTATTTGTATTCTGCTGTTCGTGGGTATCGACAATCGATTTTTAGCGCTAAAAGACTTATCCAACTGAGGAACCGTCTGTAAATATAATTTACTTATAGTAATATCCCTGATAAAAGCTAGTTTTGCAGTAAACGAAGACTTATAACATTCAAATATATGCAAGTAAAAGTTTGATTCATAATAAGAATATAGAAAGGTAACTTCAATGTATCCTAAAATAAAATTATAATAATGTTAATTAATATTTACTGGGCCCGGCATGGCCAAGCGCGTTAAGGCGTGCGACTTTGAGAGTCGCGGGTTCGCATCCCCGTCGCGCCAAACATGATCGCCCTTTCAGCCGTGGGGGCGTTATAATGAGAGGGTCAATCCCACTATTCGTTGGTAAAAGAGTAGCCCAAGGTGGTGATGACTAGCTGCCATCCCTCCAGTCTTACACTGCTAAATCAGGGATGCGCTAGCACAGATAGCCCTCGAGTAGCTTTGTGCGAAATTCAAAAAACAAAACAAACAAACAAAATAATATTCACTGTTTACGAAATATCTTTTCATGTTCATCGATTGTAAACATAGGACTTTATCCTCGCCTCAATATTTAGAATTATGATGAATTATTTGAATTAAATGCAATGATATCTTGTTAATCATCGTAACTGGAACGGTTTTGATAAAATTCGGCTTTTCTAAAACGCAAAATTGTTTCAACTACCAACGTCTGTATGGGATATTTTAATTACGTCATGTTTTCGCGTACACAAGCCTTTTATTTTTATTTTCAACATGTTATTTGAAACCTTTTAAATTTCAGAATTTTATCAAATGTTTTTATGCTGTTTGTTGTAGTTTTCAAATGTGTTTTACAATAAAGAGAAAGTTTTTCAAAAAATAACAAAAACTGTGTTTATTTACGTATATACAGAAACGTTGTAAAATATCAATAAACTTACGCAAGCATTTAACAGTCTTTATAAAACACACAAAATATATAATCCAAAGTAATAATTCAGGCAATATACAACTAAATTACTAAATTTATATCATCAGCCAGTTTCGTATTACAAGTTACATGACTATGGTCCACAAAAGTGAGCTTTTAATTTTAAGGATTTTTATTCTATTGACTTAATTACATATATAAAATTTTCGCAATTTTTTCATAAAAAAATATTGATACGCATATACACTCGTGTCTTCTTGGTATCATATTTATTTCAAAGGAATTAGGTACTCCAAAGGATATAGAAACTAATATCACTTACTTCATGTAAAAACTCTATAAATTTTAAGTTCCATTTGGTTGAGAATTACTGTAATCACGTCACTAACATACAATCTAGAAGTGAAAGAGTATAATATTGTTTCTTGAGTTTCTGGAGTATAGAAAAGAGGAATTGAGAGAGATCGTACAATTCATGTTGCAGTACGTCTACTAGTTTGAAAGGTTCGACAAAATGGAGGTAAGCGGAAGTAAGAAATACAAAATTTGAAAAATTTAGTCCCTATGCCACACTGAATTGAAAGCACGTTCAAAATAATAAAAAAGACAACACAATAGACGGCTTGTTGAAATCAATGTGATTGATGTACATATCAGAAAGTTTGAGAACTTGAATAATGGTAGAAATGAGCGGTCGAAATCTTGTTTGTGAGTTATATAGTGTATCATAATCCTAAAATAAAATTGCAGGTCGACATAATAAATAGTGTTTAACATATTCGGAATTCTTTAACAATGGAATGATAGTCAGTTATTTTAACGATTTAGGATAAAATCCAGACCGAAAATGAAATGTGTAGAAAATTGCAAAAAAATAGGAAGCCATGTTGAAACATAGTCAAGATGAAAATAAGTTACGACGTTTGGACAGTTGTCTTTTACTAATCTTTGAGAAACATTCAGAGATTAAAAAGTTAAAGAAACATTTAAAAAGGTATAACTCTGAGTTTGTACACCAGATAGAGTGAGTTAAAGTGGCGAAAGATGAGTTTGAATTATGATGTCTATAGGATCATCTTGGTCTAGTGAATTCCAACCAAAGCTAAAAGTTTAGTTTCCAAGAAAGAGGTAAACACGTTAACTTAAAAATGAAAAAGAATAGGTAGTCCTGTAAGTGTAGGGGTAAAAATTTCACATGGTTGTGAGAGGAAGAAACTGGTTCGAGTAGGTGGACAGTATCAGAAATAACAAAAAAATATTCTGTCCAGGTGGTCTTGTGAAAATTGAATAAGTTCTGTGTGTAAACATGTTATTTCTGTACTTTTAAATGAATAAGAAGATATTCAGCACGTTTAAAAAGTTTCAATATCAAACATGTAACAAAAACCAGCGAAATTATAGCTAAAAAAAATAACAAAATATACATGTATGTAATACATTACCATTTAGCAACAAAATAAACTTTAACACACAGATAGAGCACACTGGAAAAGTGTTCTCTTCATGTTTAACGTGAAACAGTTTCATTTATAATTTATTTCAAGAAGTTGAAGAAAATTACATACAGTTCACAAAATTTTCAATATCATTTGGTGTTAATTAGAAGTATTTAAAATCGTTAGTAGACATTAGAGATTGATATAAGACACTGGTCATTATTCACTTTTTTTGCAACAAATAAAAAAATTGATTTGAATTTCACGCGAAGCTACATTCGGGCTATCTGTGCAAGTTGTGCAACTTTTTACGGAGTGGCCAGCTCTGTCTAGAATAATGTGACTCTTTGGCACGACTGTCCCATTCACAAATGAAACAATAGTACTTTGTATAACCGAGCTGCAGTCCTAGTAACAGAACAATGATTTTCAGATTTCCACAAATATTCCAGTTGTACTTGCTGTACTAGATGTGCTTCAGCAAAATTTTCACGCTCTCGTAGGTTTCTTCCATGTGTGCTGCATAGCCAATAGGTATTGAAGGGTGAACGTTTCATTGTGTAACAGAACAGCTTTGAAACTTAACATTGATGAATCAATAAAGAGACACCATTCTTGTGGGTCATGGTCACAACCCAAAGCAGAGAACAATCCTTCGATATCAATACAGAAACAGAGATGGTCAACTTATGCAAAGAATTTGTTTATATCATCTTGGCGCCTTTGAGAAACAGAAATGTTCGTACCTGGTGACAGCAAACACAATTCCTGCAGTCTCGAACCCAGCAATTCGTCTTTTGCTTTTGACAGACCCAAATCTCTAACCAGATCGTATAATTCTGACTGTGTTATGAGATGTGAATCATCTGAGGAACACGGTTAATCCGGATCAATGTCACTGCATTGCAGTTTCTTCGTCTGAGGTCCATTTCTTTGGTCGTTTCAGGATTAGAAGACTGTCGTCATGTGGAACGGATCTCATTGCTGAAGTCAGATTAGGGTATTAAATTGACTTCTTGTTTTTGGCAGAGAAACAAAACACATTAGTGAAACAGAAGTAACAGTCCGTCACATGGTCTTTCTGTTCTCGCCATATCATTGGGACAGCGAACGGCATTGTTTTTCACATGCCTCTGAGCCAAGCCCTCAGACAGACAGCACATGAGGCACAACAAATGTGAGGCGTCCATTCGTGGTCTTGATCACCAATTTTACAGCCGAATTACAAATGACATGCTTTCTTCGCATGAGTAGTCATTTAGCATCTCTGATGAGCAAGCGTATACTCGATACAAATATAGCAGAATGTGTCGCGGGTGTTAAGACATTGACGAGACATATTGACTGACACCAATCGTCCTGCAAAACGTTTATAACATCTAACTTACTTGTTACAGTGCTATTGAGGCAATGCTATATTCTGAAACAATAAGTAAACACTATAACGTCCATATTAACCCAATGAGCAGCGTCTGTGTATGCAAACCACTTATTGCCTGCTGAGACAGGGTGAAGCTGGCTTCCGCCTGCCTAGGCATGCCCGAGCTGCATGTTTCCACAAAACAACTTTCAACCTGGCCTGATTTCATGCCTGGACACGTCCAGACTGCACAAAACATTGTTCATAGGTTTCTTACAGAAACGAAATTTTTGGACACAAATTTTCAGAAAAAACATGACGAAACTGAAGAATTTGATGAAACGGTACGTGATGGGCAAATTTGGATTTGATTTTCGTGATCAGAAGCCAAAAATCTATAAGGAACAACCAACAGTTTACAAGAAGCAAAAGCTTTGTGATGTCGTGTAATTATCGCTTTCAGTAATATAACACCTTAATAATATGAAATATACTAATGAATCATGTTTTGGTATTACACTATGTAACAAATTCTTTACTTTTTGTAGTTCCTGGGCAGGGTCCTTCAGTGGCTCAGAGGTATGTGTGTGGAGTTACAACGCTAGAAACGGGGTTTTCATACCCGTTTAATTTTGCTTTCTGTTTAATTCAAAACAACAACAGTCCTGGAAAGAAAGTGTAGTTTTCCAATTGCTTATGCGTAAAGTAAATGGAAAAGACCAATTTTTCTCTTCAAACTTTGCTTTTGTGACCTGAGAGCGTATAACAAAAACATGAGGGGAGACTATATTTTGGGACTGATACGTGATAGTGACTTTCATTACAGTCGCATATTTCGAAAAACTAGTCATTTCTAAAATTTTTGTTCATTTTTGTATAACCTAAGAATAAATACATTTAAATCTTGATTCGTATGTTGTTTTATTTCACGTTATGTGAATGAAAATGAGCAAATTTTCCCATTTTTTACAAAGAAAATAGGTTAGTTTTTAAATTCCATTATCCAGGTCACAAAACCAAAGTTTGAAGGTAATAATAGCAATTTTCTGTACTTTTGCAACATAAGCAATTAAAAAGTAACACATACTATCCAGGAACAAAATTTGTGTGACATGGCGTTATCTTTTACCTCAACAGACTGGGACATTTTTAGAACAAATATTTTGAAATTGCAGACTTTCCGTTGACACAGAAAACAAAGCTATATTTGAAGTTGTGAAAACTGTAATTTGAGCGCTACGCTACGCAATGTGTTATTTTTTCTGTGCTCACCGTGGGCATCGGAACCAAATTATCATAGTTATAAGGATATATGTGAGTGAATTGATCCTTTGAAAAATAAAATCCACAATGTTTTTCGTATACGTAATGAAACATTTGATTATCATTTACATAATTTGCCAATGAAGAAGAAAAGATCACCTGTCCAAAGCGCTCTCGACTCTCTGAGGTTCGCAAGTTCTAATCCTGGTCAAACAAAGATATGCCCACCATTTCAACCGTGGGGGCATTAAAATGTGACGCTAAATCCCACTATTTGTTGGTAAAAGAGTATCCCAAGAGTTGGCGATGGGTAGTGTTGACTTGGTGTTTTCCTTTTAGTCGTACACTGCAAAATTAGGGACGGCTAGTGCAGATGGACCTCGTGTAGCTTTGCGTTTTTACATATATAAAAACCAAACAAAGCGCTTGGGTTATACTCTTTCTATTTCATTTCTATGAAGATTTCTTCAAACTACGTGTTTTACCAACATCTTGAATTCAATTAGAATAATATCCATCCAAATATTTGATTTATGAATACACAAGTCTCAGTGTTAAGTTGTTCTATAGGTTTCAGGAAGTGTTTGCAATGTGAGTAATATTTAGCTTATATTCCTATTAAAGACTTTTTTAGTTCGGGTCCAGTGGTTATCGATCTGGACCACGTGTCCAAAGATCAGCGATTCGCACCTCCTTACCATAGAGAGAAAAAACGTGTTCAGCACTTTTGTGCAATGGGTGTGCTATAAGATAGATAGTCAAATCCAGATATGCGATCAGAATAACCAATGAAGAGTTTTGCGCAAATTTCATCAACCAACAACAGTTACTCATTTCATTTCTTATACACTGACTTCTTTGGATTTTATCCAATGATTCTTGTCGAATTAAAGACACCTATAAATGATTATTTCTGGTTTTGTTTTGATGAAAAGTTATATTAAATAGAGTGTTCAACGTAATGTAGGTAGTTACTGTGTTATTTTTATGCATGTTAAATAGAAGTTCACTTGCAGGATATAAGCGATACAGTTTGGTAGATTAATCAGACTGTTGAAAAGAAACATTAATTATCAATTAAAAATAATGATTGGTTGTGTGTTAACTACAGATGGAGTCGGGATAAGACTATTAACTGTATGTAAGAAAAAACCGCATCACCTGAACAAATCATTGGTCGCTAAATAACGTGGCCTGGCCAGATACGATAAATCTCATAATATACAGGGTGGTCGCTAGAAAAGCGGAAAATTTGAGGGTCAGATGAGATCATGAATAAAATGCGTGCTTACTCATTTCTATTTTGATTTCTTCACATCATGAATAAAATGCACGATTTTAATAATTTTGAGCATCTATGAGTGTAATATAACATATGCCTCTGAAAAACTTTGTAAAAGTTATTCTTTGTAAAAATAAATAGCTGTTTGACAAATTTTACGCTTTTCTAGCGACCACCCTGTATTATATCGTACCCGAAGTAACCGTCCCGTGGAAAGAAAATGTATACAATTTGTGATTAATGAAATATTATCTTAGGACATGAAAAGCTGCTTCTTTTTAACGAAAAAATGCAAAAATATTCATAAAACCACAAAACTAAAAACGTTTGTGTGCCCCTCATGGACCCAATAAATCTTAATACTGATTTTGAGGAAGAACCACGTATATCTTGCGAATTACTTACATAATGTTCCCCGCTGCTTGACATCTTTTATTAATGACTGTTTCAGTAATCTCCAAGTTGTTTTGATAACTGATTTTAATACCTAAAACATTTGTTGTTATTTTTTTTAATCCATGAATTTAGGTTTGTGCATACAAGATAGGAAAACTGAAGATAACAGAACTAAGAGAAAAAGTGGAAAAGGAACTTGGTTATAAACTAACTAAACCTCTTACGTTCCTACATTTAATAGTAGAATAAACTTATGTCACTAAAATCTGAATACGAATAATAAATTTGTAACATCCAACTGCAATGATCCTACAATCCCGTTTCCCTTTATACTCTCGTCCGTAAAACATGTGCCCGCCACTGGTCTGTTACAAATTCTCTCTAGCCTAGGAGGGTCAAAACGCTCTTATGTGCTTATCAATAAAAGTGTTAATACCCTTATGAGCCGTTCTGAAATACATTTGTTTTTTATTTCAAGGGAATTTCCCGTCTTCAAGAATAAAATGGTTTTAAGATTTGTTTCCTCTTCTTAAAACGGGTAATATTTCATATTCTGTACCAATCTGTTTCTCACCATATAAGATTATATCTTGTTTCAGCCGTTCAATAACATTCCACTTATAAGGGACTGGATGCTTTTCAGAAACATTTTGCATTTATCCCCAGAAGGCTTATCCTAAATTTGTCAGAGACATAGATTAGAACACGATAATAAGTAGGCTTACAAATTATTCAAAATGGTAGACCAAGATTTAAACTTGAATTATAGTGGCCTTGGAAATATGGAACCTAGGCTCATGGTTTCTTTAATTTAGAATATATGATTGTTTTGTGAAGTTATGAAACAATCGACACACAAGTAATAATTAATTAATCCCGCATACGAGATAATTTTATTGTAGACCGCTTCAATACCATTTCCTTACGGGTCGGGACTTTGTAATAGATCGTGGTATAATTATATTTATTTAGTCCATCTAGTTTATAACAGTTACACTTATTCATGTTAGAAATTGTCTCACGTCAAAGTAAATATGATAAATTGTTTTTTATGTCTATATCAATCAAATATCGAACTATGTTCGTTTCTCACTAGCAGTATGCTACTTTCTTCTTTCGCTGCTCTTAGTTTATTCATTCTCTCTCACACTAAAAATATTTTGTATTCTCTTTAATCGCCTTGAACTTTTCTATATATCCTGCAATAACACTAACAGATTCCTTTATCATAGAGTTGCATCGATTTTCCGTAATTTTGATTATAACTTTCGTAGTCTTAGCGGTTCTTGTAGCTTTCAAATTTGAAGAACATTAAAAAGGCCTCCTCTAATAATTCTCTAGCAAGTACTGTAATCCATTAATCCTTTGGATTAATCCTGTAATTCATAATCTTTACTGAGAAGTCTATTTACTCGTTTGCTCATCTCTAATAATTTGATTATTTTTTCTTGATGTTAATTTTTTAAATATTAACTTTTAAAACTATAACAGTATAAAAGTTGTACGTGTTTATATTATCGATATGTTTGAAAGGAATTGATTATTTCAGTTACATTTAGTGCTCTAATTTTTGTAAAAGTTTAGGAAGTAAAAGTAAAAACATTAAGTTCGCCACTTAATAAGATATGATATCTTTCTTGTAAGGAAAGACCTTTAAAGTAAGAGAGTTTCATGATATCATCCAACAACATCGGGGTCAACTAATGGTTCTGGAAAAACAAGTGGACAAATACATTAAAAAATTAAACAAGAAACGTCACGTGATTCCACTGTATATCTTTGTATGTCATACCTATAATATTTCAGCAACGCGTTTTTTCTTCTGGGCGTTTGTTTACATTTTCTTCTAACGATATGCCATGTGACAGATGTTTTTTTAATATTTTGCTATCACTAGAAAAACAGAAAACTAGTTTTTGCTTTACTTATTTCTATTTGATTTTTTTAAACAAGAATGAAACTTTTTATTAAAACAAACACATATTGAAGATTCTAATGAGACATTTCAAAATCATTATTGAACATGCCTGCTGTATTTCATTTTTCAGTTTTGATTATTGGAGTTTACCTGTATCTTGAAATAATCTTTCACGATACAGATATTCCGATGTATTGATATTTTTCAGGAAATCCAAAAACACGGTTTATACTTTCATTTGTTTCAATTGTCTTTTTAAGGGCATGAAACTTTTAATTAAAGCCAACTCAAGTTGAAGATTTTAATTCACGTTTCAAAAATATGATAATTCACGTTATGTACAGGTAGTACTACTGCATGATTTTTATGTAAAGCTTTTAGAATATCATTTTATTATTTACATTCAAACAGAAATGTATATTCAACAGATATTTCATTATTTGAGTTTACCTCCTCTGAAATCTGAACATCCATCCATGTTTGCCATGCTTGGTAACCCGTGAAAGGGAAGGAGAAGATCCTGGTGATTGAGGGGTCCAACCCTAACACACAATTTGGCCTTGAATTCTTGTTGGTGGGGGACCTTGGGGTTGAACCCCTAATGTCAGTCAGCTGGTCAATTGGGCTGGGGACAACCAAGCACCAGTGTTGGATGTTCTTAACAGGTGTTGTGGACACTGTAACTGATGTTGGTGTTTGGGTATAGTGCTCACAAAACCCTGACGTTGCTGCGGTGTCCTTATTTGGCATTGTGGTGCGTCCCCTCGTAGAGCTTCATGGTGGGTGAGGTCAGTGGACACTGAAACATTCTTTCTTTGTTATGAATTCTCCAAATAAAAACTTAATTAGAATAGCGAAAAAACAGTTCCAAGGGAAATTATCATGTCTTGAAGATTCCGAGCAGTAATTTTCAACATCTGTAACACCTGTACCTCATTTTCGTATGCTACATTATCTTTGAGATAAACCTTTAGGCTGATATTTCCATTTTTCATTCAGAAGGGAACAGTGAGACTTGCTGATTCTCCAAAGTCAATAAAGAAGCTTCACTCTGGTAATATATTGGTGGAATCATCCACATTTCAACACAATGAACTCCTCTTTCATTCAAAGCAAATTGGAGATACATCTATTGAAGTAACGTCTCATGCCACTTTGAACTCGTCACAAAAAGTTCTTATTGAAAGGAATTTGAAGAACATCCCCGAGTCGGAGATTCTCGCTGGTTTCTCTATCCAAGGAGTTTCTGCAGTGAGGCGTATCTGCACTCACAAAGATGGAATTATGATGCTGACCAATGCTGACTCATTCTAGCATTTACATCACTGCGTCTACTTGCCACCACAATGGTTGGTTATCTTGCTTGCAAGGTACGACCACACATTTCAAAACGTCTCAGACGTTTCCAGTGTTAGCGGTTTGGTCACTCAAAGACGTCATGTCATGGTTCCTTGACGTGTGCTTGTTGCAGTGGCAAGTACCACAGTGCCCGCGAGAGTGAAACGGATCACCATTGCTTCAATTGCAATGGTTCTCACTCATTCTACTTTCATTCTTCTCCTAAATGTTTAGAAGAAAAAGATTTGCAAAATTTGAAGAGGATTCAAAACATTACTTACCGTGAGGCTCGAAAGTTTCTGTCCATTACATGATCTCAGACGTATGCTGCTGCATTTTGGTCCACTTTTACAGAGAAAGTGCAGACAGATCTCTCCGTGCCTCCAAAAGTATCATTCTCAAACTATATGAAAAGTCTTTTGACCTCCATGGTTATAAATGATGAATTTGGTTGATGAATTAACGTCAACACCCATCTCTGTCCCTGACGTTCATTCCAGCAAACCCAAGATCCACTTTCTTTGGTTCTGGGTAAGGCCATTTCTTCGGATAGATATTTTTCCCTACCCAAGATGCAAAATGATCATTTGTTCACGCCCTCAGTCGCCGGAATCCTCTTTCAACGACAGAGACCTGCTCAACCGACCCAGGGCAGGATCCATAGAGGTCGACAGACCTCCCTCGAATAAAGAAAAAAGACGTGGTCGAAAACAGAAGGGCGTTCCACAAAATTCGTGTATGCATAAACAAAAATGGCCACTTTGATGCAATGGAACTGTCGAGATTTACGTTCTAAACTGGATGACATCAAAGCACTGATTGCTTCCTACCATTCTGTATGTTTTTTTTACAGGAAACATTTCTGAAACCTACCAATACAGTCACCGTATTGAGTCAGGAGTTTTCTTTGTACAGAAATGATAGGATGTGTGATGGACGAGTGAATGGAGGGATGGCACTATTCGTTGATCAGCATGTGCCAACCCTGTCTTTGCCAGTCGACATACTCTTGGAGGCCGTAACCGTCCGTGTTTCCTTGAGTCGTGCTATCACTGTTTGTTCTCTCTACCCGTCTCCTCAAGAGATCTATGATCAATTAGCCTTTGATGCTCTTGTTGAACAGTTGCCATTTTCCTTTTTAAACCTGGGAAAGTTGACAATTACCCACGAGGTAGTGATCATTTTCTTATAATTTTGAAAGAGACTGGCTTTGGTCGTTGTCATCCGACCCGCGCGTCCCGGTCAGAGCTGCATGGAGTCAACTAGCCCACTTTCACTGCTCTCACAGAACTTGATCCTGCCATCGTCTGTTAGCCATCAATAAACGACTGTGTGGCAGCAGTAACAGACTGTATTATACAAGCATCTGCTCATTGTATTCCTAAAACCTTGACGCGTTTTCCACGATATCGTCATCCATGGTGGAATCCTGCGTGCCATATGGCACGAAAAGCTCAAAAACGGGATTGGGATACTTTCCGTAGCTATCCCACACTCTCGACTCGCATCACTTTCCAGCAGGCCCGTGCACATACTCAGCGGGTAAGAAGTCAAAGCCAGAAGGAATCTTGGAGTAACTTCACAACCAGCATCTCTTCTTCCACCAGTTCCAAAGTCATATGGGACAAGATTGGAAAGGTCAGTGGATAATATAATTTTGTCCCTCTCTCAATCTTGCTCTCCGATGGCCAGGAAGTAGCTGATACCTAGAGCATCACCAGTACTCTAGATGAAAGCTTTTGCCAGATATCTAGCACTTCTGCTTCATCCTCCACCTTTTCAGCCATTATTACTTCGGCAGAGCGATCACCTCTTTCCTTTCGAGCCGATTGTCTCTCTGACTGTAACGGCCCGGCATGGATAAACGTGTTAAAGCTATTATCTTACCTTTCTCTAAGTTTGGGAAAGATCCCAAGATTTCTTCAAACTACCGTCCAATTGCTTTTACGAGCTGTCTCTTTAAAACCTTAGAGAAGATGTTTAATGCTCGTCTTGTTTGGTTCCTCGAGCCAAAAAACTTCCTCTCGCCCAACTAGTGTGGGTTTTAACGACAGCACTCCACCATGGACCATCTGATTGGACTTGAAACATCAATCAAAAAGTCTTTTAAAACAACAACATCTTGTATTAATATTTTTTGATCTTGAGAAGGCTTATGATACAACATGTAGGTACGAGATCTCCATATATATGGGCTACGTAGTCATTTAGCCTTCGTATCCAGATACAGTTGGATAAATTGGGTCTGTCCTTGGATAACATTGCTGTGTCCACTGGTCAGTCTTTCCCACCATGGCTTATTACAGTTTCCAAATGTGACCTTTCTTTAAGTCACCTGAGAAAAGCAGGTACTCCCGATTGGAAGTACCGTCTTTTCGAACCATCCTTCCATTCCTATTTATACGAATGGTTTGAATTCAGGTAACTCTGTGGGTTCTGCCACCGTTTGTTGTAGTTCGATGGTAGCACACAGAATCCTTCCTCCAGTTTGTGTTCATTGCTGAACTATACTCCAGTTATCTTGCCCTGGGTCACTTAGAAGCTGAGCAGTACTCAAACTGCACTATTTATACTTTGTTTTATACTGGCCCGGCATAGCCAAGCGCTTTAAGGCGTGTGCTTCGTAATCCGAGGGTCGCGGGTTTACTCCCGAGTCATGCCAAACATGCTCGCCCTCCCAGCCGTGGAGACGTTATAATGTGACGGTCAATCCCACTATTCGTTGGTAAAAGAGTAGCCCACGAGTTGGCGGTGGGTGGTGATAACTAACTGCCTTCCCTCTAGTCTTACACTACTAAATTAGGGACGGTTAGCGCAGATAGCCCAAGAATAGATTTGCGACGAAATTTAAACCAAACTTTTTTCTCCCTTGCTAATTTTTGGCTGTCATACCATTGTTCTTTGCTCCACTGCACAAGCTGTAGTACAAATTATCAATATTATGATCGTAAAAAAATGTTAATTGTTGTATTTAAAATGCGTTCAACCGTGAGTAGGTGATCGCTAGCGGTCGTTAAACTGGAAATATGCTTATTACGGATAGGAGAACTGTATTACTCTCAACATATAACATTACAATGAAATATATGAGGGGATTAATGCTTGTATGAACTACATCTCAGCCTATGGCGTTGTGTGATATACGGGCTTGCTATGTTTTTCACCTACTTTAGTAATTATTATATTTTACAAACTTCAGCTGTTTAATGACGGAAATATGTGATCCAGAAGATTTTACGATTACCTTTTTATAGATGCTTTGGTTGTTTATTCTCTATAGTAGGTAATGCGCATTTTGCTAGCGAGGATGTTGAAATAATATATAATATTCGGGTTAAACAGATTAGCGCTGTTATATTCTTTGTTGATCGAACTTACGTTGGTAAAATGTGGCAGCTCACCAATACTATGAGAACAACTGTTATCAAGTGACACTATGGACTAGTCAAAGAAAGTGAGTTTTCATGGTGAATTGGTGCACGAGAGAACAAAGCTTTCAAGTGACATTGTCGACTGGACAAAGAAGGTGAGTTTTCCTCCTGAATTAAAGCTCACTTTCTTTAGTCAATTTTGTGACGTGATCGTCGAGTAAAGACATATTTCACGAATATCATTTTTAAATTCTACTGAGATTAATTTGAGGAAGAGAAAGTTGTAAAGGTAAAGAGAACTAATAGAAGCGACTGTCTTACCGTCTGTGGAAATACGTACATTATGTTTTCTGTTGAGTCAAAAGATTTTGTTAATTTATTGACATTTGTTGAAACTCATATTTTACTCTTATAGAAATCCAGTCATGTTATCAAAAGCAGAAAACTTGTTTTTTTTTTTATCGAATCTGCTGTTATTAACGAATTTTTACGAATGTTTAAAAAAAAGGTTTTTACCTGATACTTAGTGCTAAAAGGTACAAGCATTTGTTTATTCCTATTGTCACTCGTTTATAAACGAGACAAGGATTTATCTTCCAGGAAAATGGTAATTCCAACTATGCAACAGATGTTGCGGAGCGATACCTGAAAAGAAATATATGCCAATAGAACACTAAGAATACAGCTTAATTTGCACAAAGTTTTGATTTGGATGTTACAAAAGCGTTTGAATTAAATTATTTTTTTATTTATTTGAGAGTAAAGCGACATAGAGCTGTTACTTTGCAAGAAAGCGAACCCCGAAGTCTGTAGACTTGCCATTGTCTCTCTGGTGGGCGTTTGAAATGTAGGGAATAATATAGACCGATGTGACACAATTATATATTGATAAACTTATAGTAGCATAAAAACAAGGGCTTCCCAGTGGCTCAGCGGTATGTCTGCGGACTTACACGCTAAAATCCGGGTTTCGATACCCGTGGTGGGCAGACCACAGATAGCCCATTGTGTAGCTTTGTGCTTAATTCAAAACAACAACAATAAAAACAAGGCGTGTTGCCATGCTTGAAACAAGCACAAAATGCTCGTACAACGTAATTACGTTTTCTTTGTATTTTCAGTAGTTACATATTGTGTTAATGATAAATTGACAACTTTATTGGAGCTATTCATTCTTATCTTTCAGCCGTGGGGACGTTATAACGTCACGGTCAATCCCACTACTCGTTGGTAAAAGAGTAGCCCAAAGGTTGGCGGTGAGTGGTGATGACTAGCTGCCATCCTTGTAGTCTTACATTTCTAAATTAGAGACTGCTAGCGCAGATATCCCATGTGTAGCTTTGTTTGAAATTAAAAAACAAAAATTATTCGCTGTTTGTGAAAAATGTATGTCAACTGTCAAAATGTATGTTTCTTTATTTATTTCTGATGTTTGTCTAACTGAAAAAAATTATTATAACAAAATACAACTCACACTAAAGCTACTCATGATAAAAAATGGAACAACCATCAAAACTGCGCTAAAGTTACCCGTGACCACAGATGGAGCAAATATCAAAATCACACTACAACTGGCCGTGATCACAAAGTGGAAAAAGCATCAAAATCATATCAAAATCTCCCGTGATTGCAGAATGGAACAAATATCAAAATCACACGAAATTCACTCTTTATAATAGAGTAGAACAAGAATCAAAATCATACTAAAATCACCCGTGATCACAGAATGGAACAAATGTCAAAATCACTCTATAGCCATTCGTAACAGAATGGAACAATCGTCAAAGAGATGCAAATAATGGAAATCGTCCCAAAGATATATTGTTAATGATAATGATTCCAATGGCACAGCAGTATACCTGCTGTCTTACAACTCTGGAAAGTGGGTTTCAATACCCGTTATAGGCAGAGCACAGATAACCCATCGTGTAACTTTGCGCAAAATTAAAAAAAAAAAGCTGGTTCGAATAGAGTTAATTATGGATTGTCGTGCCATCTATAAGTAGCAAATTAAACTGTAACTAACTTTCTGGATCATAGTTATTATTTTATGTATTATGTGTATTCGTGTGTGTTTTTCTTACAGCAAAACCACATGGGGCTATCTGCTGTGTCCATCGAGGGTAATCGAGCCATTGAATTTAGCGTTATATATCCGTAGACTTAACGCTGTTCCAGCGGAGACTTGTATATGACTTGATCAATGGCATACAGTTAGTTTATTTACAATATATATTCGCATCTGATATCGAAGGTTTCTATATTTTCTGTTTCTAAACAACTTTCAAACCGATATTTTAGGAAACATTGTATGTTTTAAATAATTTAAAAAGTACTAGATACTCAAAAATATACAAAACTAACATACATGTTTATCATTTCACTCTTAGTTATTTGAAATACAAGCCTAAAGGGGAGAAATTACTAGAGAACTTATAAAAGAAAAATAATATTGATTTATTATTTACTGAAAATGCAATTGATATAAATATTTTTCGGGGATGTTTTATTAATATTTTATTGGCGTTTTGTTTTATGAAAATCAAATCATCAATATTATATCAAATATTTTTCATGAGAACTAACATTTGGAATATTATGATATATTATTTTTAATGAAAATTTAGAATGATTAAAAATAACCGAATTTTTATGCCTCAGTCTTGAATCTGTATGAACACTAAATTATTTTTCTGTGTGAACAACTTCATTTGTTTACATATTTAATATTTAAAGTCTAGATGCAATGACAACTTTGATTTGAAATTAATTATCAAAACTGTCAAAAGATGGCAATACTTATAATCTGAAGGTTAGGAAAGATGAGCAGCCAGGATTTAACTCTCAGGTTAATTAAAGCTAACCGAACAAGTTTTTTTCAATGCAGACAACGAAACCATAACTATATTTTACTGTCGTATTGCATTACATGAGTTTAATTTTCTGCTGTGAAAAATACTGATACATAAAATTATGTTAATATTTACATGCAGATATCCGAGAAATAAATGTGTATTTATGACAAAACTACAAAATGTTTCACCCGCCGTTTCTAATTCAGAACTACTGAACAAAAAGAAGGCAGTTTGTCAAACACATTACTATTTGCCATCCACACGAGAAAAATGGCAGCCAATTTTTTAAACGCAAACGAAGCTTAAAGTGTGTGAAAATTTTTCTATAATAGTGTATGGATTCGATTTCGGTTCTTGGTAGCTCCAAATTCCACAGTAAAATCATACAGTACGAAAACTGCATTTTGTACTTGAATTGAAAAGAAAAAACAAACAGTTAGTAATTTTTCCACCATGACCTAACATGTTTAAGTTGTTGTTGTTTTGAATTAAGCATAAAGCTACACAATGGGCTATCTGTGCTCTGCTCACCACGGGTATCGAAACCCGGATTTTAACATGTAAGTCCGCAGACATACCGCTGAGCCACTGGGGGGGCTCATGTTTAAGTATTTCACTTTTATATCCTATTAATTCAGTAAGGTTTTATATAAATAAAACTGTTAAATTGATTTAACAAATAATCTAAAGTCAAATGATTGGATATTAACGTTCTATCCACTGTGGAGGCTCGTTGTAAACCCATAAAGCATAAGGCAAGCTGACTTGCCTTGGACTTAA
Source organism: Carcinoscorpius rotundicauda (assembly GCA_011833715.1). Taxonomy (NCBI): domain Eukaryota; kingdom Metazoa; phylum Arthropoda; class Merostomata; order Xiphosura; family Limulidae; genus Carcinoscorpius; species Carcinoscorpius rotundicauda. Next base: position 47,960,512 of record CM022399.1, on the reverse strand, counting down.
AATATTTAAAACTGAAACCCACAAATATATGATTTTTTATTTCTTATATAACTTTATATAATTTTGTCTCCTGCAGAATTTTTCGGAAACCGATTTTGGAAATTAAGATAAACTTTTTTTTTGTTATTTGTAGCGAGTTACAATTAAAAAAAATATTAAAAGTCTGTTATTAAGGTTAATGAAAAATTAAACTTGAGAAATAAATCTAACAGTGTATTAAAACGCACATATATATTTTTATTTCTTTGCCTGCTAATATATGCTCCTAAATAAGAAAATGCTTTCATGATATTTCAGCTATTTATTAAGGGTACCCACCACAGGGATGGTGTATATGTGTGTGCTTTTTTATAGCAAAGCCACATCGGGCTATCTGCTGAGTCCATCACCATTGGGATGGAATTGCTATTTTAGCGCGGAGCTATACAATGGACTATCATGAACTTAACCTCAGTTTTTTAGCTTTATAAGTTCGTAGAAGTATTGGTGATCCACTGGAAGGAAGAAACTTAATGGTTGCTCCAGTTTCTCACGTTTCATGGACCAGTCCAAACTGCTGTCACGGATATTTCTGTTATAATGTTGTATTTTAATTAATTTCAGGAATTAAAGTGACTTTCCATTCTGCCAAAATGACACTGTTGTTCACAAAAAAAATTGTAAGTCCATATCTGGAAGCATTCAAACAATAATTCGTTATATACGTATTACGTTTTAATGTTCGGAACTGCTGCATTTTCAAGCAAGTGTTGTGTATGTCACAAACGAGCACTTAGAGCGTCACTGGCATATTAATATGATTTAGTATATACTCTTGTAAATTTTACCGCAAATTTATAATTTTAAGCACTAGTATGGATTACATATCAGTAATAAATAAAATTCTGGGTTATAAAGATATTTTATTTTACCCTGAAAGTTAACTTGTGGTGTGACCACTGATACATGGAGTCAAGCTGTAACTTATTAGACATAATAAACTATTATATAGAAAGCCAATAATATAACGGTGAAAGGTTACATTACGTCCTATGTTTGGAAGACAGAAAGAGATTAATGTTGAGCTTCAGTTTGTCTTGTTTTTGAATTTCGCGCAAAGTTACACGAGGGCTACCGGTGCTAGCCGTTCTTGAATTAGCAATATAAGATTAGAGGGAAAGCAGCTAGTTAGCACCATTCACCGCTAACTCTTGGGGTACTCTTTTATCAAAGAATAGTTGGATTAAGCGTGATATTATAACACTCCCACGGCTGAAAGGGCGAGCATGTTGGGTGCGACGGGGATTCGAACCCACGACCCTTGGATTACGAGTCGAGTGCCTTAACCACCTGGACGTGCCAGGCCGAGCTTCGGTTTGAATGACAGAAGTGGTGGGTATAGTACCCACTGCTTCTGGATGCGTTGCTAATCCATCGAAGGTTAATCCTAACCTGTCAGCTGAGTTCCATTTTACAGATGGGTCAACAGTAGAAATTTGGATAAAGTGCCTTGCTTAAAGATACGATAAGGGGAAGTTTCAAATGCGCAACTTTTCGACTACGAGCCCAAAGCACTCAGTAACCATATTGTTTTATGGATGTAAACAGTTGAACTGTAATTCAGTAGAAACTACTTTTTAACAACAACTTCAAGTAGGCACTGCAACTCATTTTATGAACATCTTCTCACACAACATTTCATCTCTGACATAGACATTTTCAAACATAAACACAGGCAACACATTAAAACTGTCAATTATTTGTATACTACAATAATGATAGAAACTGTCTGACTAATAAAGGATGTCAATATTTCTTTCACGTAAATTTGTTCTCTTTTCGAAACGTTTGGCAAGTTGAAATTATAGTTGAATATTTTCACGTGTTTATGAAGTTGTGAGGGACTTACGAAATAAAAAGAAAAACGCGATCTTTCAGTTTTGCTATCTTTTCTATATCAGAGGTTCCGCGAGTTTTATTCCCGGTTGGTCTGCTATAAGTTTTCATACTTACAATGCTAAAAACTGAGGTTCGTCTATACTCGGTTCACAGAATGCACATACCCATTGTGTAGCGTTAAACATTCAACAAGAACTCCAACATTTTAGCTCGAGGCTGTTCAAGATCATGGGCACGCTGATTAAGAATCCTCACGTGATGATATAATGGATAATTTAAATAATAACTGTAACATATATCTTACTTTCAGTGCAATTTCTTAAAATAAAACAACAAAAACTCAAATGTAAACATTCTTGTTCGGTAATATTTATTGCACTGAACACAAATTTTTGTAAAAAAAATATTGTTTTGTTCGATATAAAGGAAATGTTAAAGAGAATATTTTTACATAACCCCCAACTGAGATTGTCTCATAAACGTCAAGTTGAGAAGAGCTTTGCTATATGAGACGGTTGTGGTTTTTTTAAGCGCAATGCTGAACAATGAGCATTATGTTCTTATGTCCGGGATCAAACCCAGGTTCTGCTGTTGAGTTACAGGTAGGTTTTGATAATTATTATATGAAATTTAGTGTATTTATCCGTTATTGTCTGTTGTATTAAAGCTCACAGTTCACCAACACACCATTTGATTTTCAATCTTGGTTTCTCATTGATGTTTCCCGTTCCTTTGCTGTGTTTATTATTAAGGTTATTCCATAGTTTGATAGTTAATTTTTATTCCAAAGATGACAAAACTATACAACAAAATTAATGTAAGACGTTAGAAATGCCAGGAGAATTTTGTTTATTGGGTGAAACGTTTCTCTTACTACTGTTAAAAAATAAGTTTACCGGTAAGTTCTCGCTGAACTAAAAACATTTCGAGAAGACACATAATTGTTTTCCTATTAAAAAGAATAAAACACAACGAAAACAAAACAATGTGAAGAAAAATAAAATTACTGAAAATGATATTTGAAATGGCATTGGAGAACAAAAAGCTTCCACTCCACCCAAAGGACTCAATCTAATCAATGTTTTTTTTTTCTTAGCGAAACCTAAGGCAAGCCCTCTAAGATTATTTAACAAGAATTCATCAAAAAAACTAAAAACTTGTTGTGCCCATATAATAAAATATAAAAAGTATCCAAAAATGAAATTATGGTTGTAAAAAAACAGAAAACAAAATATCACAATTTGGAAGAGAAAAACAACTCCTTGGTTCTAATTAGTGAAGAGAACTGGAAAAAATCTTAAAAACACACGCTAGTTTAACTTATAAAAGCAAGCTAAACATTCATTTGAAAAATTCTCGGTAAATAACAAAGGCCACTTTTGTAGGCCCGGCATCGCCAGGTGATTAGGGCGTTCGACTAATAATCTGAGGGTCTAGAGTTCGAATCCCCATCACACCAAATTTGCTTGCCCTTTCAGCTGTTATAATGTGGCGGTTAATTCCATCATTCGTTGGTAAAAGAGTAGCCCAAGAGTTAGCAGTGGGTGGTGATGACTAACCGTTACTCTCGTCTTATACTACAAAATTTGGGACGACTAGGGAAGTTTAAAAACTAAACAAAACTACTCTTGTAGTTCAAAGCAAAAACACCTAAATATGTATATAAAATTTCAGTGACTGTTAAATTGTATGATACATTTAATTGCACCTTATACATTGTTCTAGCTTGAACGTAAATAGATTGTCTGAACAAAACGTAAAGCATTCAATGTGAAACTTTCTTTCAAGTTTTTTCTGACACAGTCAACAGTATATATATAAATAATACCCTAAACAGTTTTAAAGGTCTCTCCAACATTTTTCTGTTAGGGTCTACAGTTAATGTTTCTAGTGCTAAGTTCGTAGACTCTTTGTCTTTGTTTTGGAATTTCGCACAAAGCTACTCGAGGGCTATCTGTGCTAGCTGTCCCTAATTTAGCAGTGTAAAACTAGAGGGAAGGCAGCTAGTCATCACCACCCACAGCGAACTCTTGGGCTACTCTTTTACCAACGAATAGTGGGATTGACCGTAACATTATATCGCTCCCACGGCTGGGAGGGCGAGCATGTTTGGCGCGACTCGGGCGCGAACCCGCGACCCTCAGATTACGAAGCACACTCCTTAACGCGCTAGGCCATGCCAGGCCCTTGTAGACTCATGAATGTGGATGTCAGAATAGGGTTGTTAGATCTTATTTCTAATGAAACAACATATGGATGATAAACAGTGTACATTTTTTTTTTAATCACGCATGCTTGATCTAGACACCAAATTAACTGGGCAAGAGGATAAAGAAGGCTAGATGAATTTACTAAACTTGTATATTTCGAGAAGAAAAAAGGTTACAGAACGAAAACTTACAGAAAGAGCACCCACAATGGAAAGTACATTGATAAGTATTGTATCAAAACCTATAGAAAGAACATCAACGATGAAAATTATATTATTTGTTTGTTTTTGGAATTTCGCACAAAGCTACACGAGGCCTATCTGCGCTATCCGTTCCTAATTTAGCAGTGTAAGACTAGAGGGAAGGCAGCTAGTCATCACTACCCACTGCCAAGTCTTGGGCTACTCTTTTACTAACGAATAGTGGGATTGACCGTCACATTATAATGCCCCCATGGCTGGTGCGACCGGGATTGGAACCCGCGACCCTCGGTTTACAAGTCGAACGCCTTAACACACTTGACCATGCCGGGCCAAGATATTATATTAACAAATGCCAAAACTTACAGAAAGAGCGTCTACAATGGAAAGTACATTAACTGGCATCTGGCACATATGAGAAAGAAAAACCTGATAGAGTATATACATTAGCTTTCTGTCTTCGTCCCAACAACAAAATAAAAATAATTGAGACTCAAATATATTTATTTCCAAACACATTATACTGAAATTTTCTGACATAAGGTAAGATGAAATGTTTCTAGTTACACAATTCCAATCCGTCAACAAAACGCTCGTGAAACAGCTACAGTTTTATAAACTGTATTTTACGAGTAAAAACGTAAAAATCTGGTAAGACTAGAGAATAAATGAAAGAAGAAACACATGAGTAAGAACAAAATTCATTAAAATGAATTAAACGTTTGATGAAGGTTTAATAGGTGATCCTTATGTAACTTTATCATGTCCAATAGAATAACAGTTAGTAAACTTACAAAAATGTAAAATACTGTAACCCACTATGATCAGTCTAAGTTACAATAATATTTATCCTTATGTAATGCTATAATCTTCTAAGGAATTGCGAGGAAGTTATTTGTAATTAACAAGTTCTACATGTTGTTAATCACTTGAAAACATCTTGCTTATAGATAGGATTTTACACTATTTGATGTTAATTTAATAAATTAATTACCAATTACCCATTCAACACTTTTGCTACAAATTTGCAGGTTATTCATACCACCTTAACTGTTGTCAGAAAAGCACTGGTGTTGAAATTAAAACTACAAGGTAACAACTATCACAAACTAACGTTCATATTATCATCGTTAGGAAGATTTAAACTACAAATTAGTAAGTATTACAAACTAACGTCTATTTACCCCTTGTGTGAATAATTAAGTATGAACTACAAATGTGTCCCACGCTACTACAGCGGTAAGACTACGGATTTGCTAAAACCAGCGGTTAGATTCCCCTCAGTGGGCTCAGCAGATAGCCCGTTGTCGCTTTGCTAAAAGAAAAATACATAAACATACCACAAATGTAGATTCCTACTGGCGTAATGATTTGAACAGTGATAGAGAGGAAAAAATACTCCTGAAAGCCATGTTATATAAGAAGTTAGTGAAGAACTACGAGGCATGAATAGTTTCGTTGCTTCTGAGGTATTATCGCACCTAAATTATAAAACAATAAGTACCGTTCCACTTTTAACATGTAGTTTGAAATAATCTTAGTCCAAGTGTGAAACAAATACATGTTAATTTGAAATAATTTTAGTCCAAGTGTGAAATAAATACATGTTAATTTGAAATAATGTTAGTCCAAGTGTGAAACAAATACATGTTAATTTGAAATAATTTTAGTCTATGTGTGAAACAAATACATGTTAATTTGAAATAATTTTAGTCCAAGTGTGAAACAAATACATGTTAATTTGAAATAATTTTAGTCTATGTGTGAAACAAATACATGTTAATTCGAAATAATCTTAGTCCAATGTAAAACAAATATATGTTACTTTAAAATAATCTTAGTCCAAGTGTGAAACAAATGTTTTTTAGAGTAAAAGACACAATTCGCCAAAGCTAAAATCTACTTCTCATTCTTGTTCTTTCTCTGCCTTATCTTCTAACATTTCCAGCACCATATCTACAATTAAATGTCATTCATACTTCCATGACAGTTACTTTGTCTTTCAACAATAAAATAAACGAGAGAATGTATATACCGTGGCGTTTATACCATTTATATTAAACTATTTATTGATGTTTTTAAAAAGAAACATTTCTCGCACAAAGTGAAAAACACACACACAAAACAGCGTGTCGTAGGGTAGGAATGAATCCGCAGCGATCTGTATATTATGTTGTAACTTTAAGCCAAAGGTTACACTTAAAGCTACACACAAAGTAATCTTTCTGAAGATGATTTTGTTAGGAGAGAAAGTCGTAAATCTTCCTTTTCCGAGAAAGACAACAATATCTGTTACAGGGATATATTATATCATTTTTTGATTTAAGGTTCAACAGCTATTTTGTTTATTGAGTTACTCTAGGATGTTTGCACTAGTCAGTTTCTGATTTAAAAGTAATTGACTAAAGGAAAAGCAATCAACTCCATTCACCATCAACTTTTGAGCTTCTCTCATCGAATAATGGGATTAATCACAAAATTATAACGCCTCCACGGCTGAAAATGTTTGATGGCATTCGAACTTATGATCCACGAAGTGCGAGTCGAGTGCCTTAATCAATAGGCAATGACAGATCGGTCTTCAGCAGACAACAGCCAAAACAAGTGGCGCTGAACGCACTGTTTCAGTGGTACTGCATGCACTATGTGCGTGAAAAAAGTGTTATCTACAGCAAAACACTGTGAATACGAAAAAAAATTTAGTTATAAGGTACCAGTTATATAAAATGGAAATATCAGACACAATGATGCCTACAACCTAGATGTGGGCCAAGGTTGTCTGTTTGTTTCTTCTAGCTTGTCCTATGCGTTTGATTTTAGCAGATGAAGATAAGAGTTAAAGTCTGAATGTTGTTGAAGATCTTATGATAATAATATTAATAATGCTATTAACACTAAAAGTAATGTTAGACTACAAGGTTGTTTCAACTTTGTATTCTAAATTGATTTGTATATCTGATATCTCCGATTTATAAGACTCAACTTCTCTTATTCGTAATGTGTTTCACAGTTTTAATTTACAGCCCGAGCTCATAATGTGTCATCGGTGGAAAAAATTTAGCTTAAATCACACACTACTGCCCGCAGTTCTAATGACCTAGTCGGTCGGTGGGTCAGCAGTAACTTTAATGGTAATATTAGACTATGATTAGATTCTTTGGGGGTGAATAGAGAGCAGGTAGCAGAAGCAAGCAAAAAATACAATCTATGAATAATTAAACTACAATTTAACACATATCACAATCTAACGTTAATGTTCTCAGTATATGAGCAATGGTTTGACTAACACACTAACATCTATGTTGCCACCATGTAAGGATACAATCTGTAGTTTATATATAATACAACCTACAAAACAACCTCCGTACTGCTACTGACTTATTTAAGTAGTTTAGTATATATCACACGAAAAACGAACTAATAGATAAAAAATTAATTAACGTGTAGAAATTGATTTAAACTCGAAATGCAGCAGAGAGAATGGCGAGATGGGAGACAAAGGATGGCTCTGAAATATCACAAAACCAAAATATTGTAAGAGGAAAAATAAGGAACAGAGAAAATAACAAAGTTCTAATAGAAATGTCTGTGATTCAAATAAATTAAAACAAATGACATTTTCTTCAATCCTATAAAATAGATTGGACGAAACAGAGTTTATAAAATATAATCAGAATGTAAGTATAGAGTTGATAGAACGTAATCAGAAGGTAAGTACAAAATTGGATATTTCAGATTATTAGAACAAACTTGAATGAACAAAACTTCACTTACTCACTGGTTTTTTTTCGAGCAACTTTCTTTACTAATATCACCCAAGAAATTAAACGAAACAAATATCGGGAGATTTATTTTTATATTTCAATGTATAAAAATATTGTTAACCAGTGACAGGGCGATCCGTGTTTTTATTACACGGTATAGAAAGATTGTTAACCAGTGACAGGGAGATCCGTGTTTGTATTACACGGTATAGAAATATTGTTAACCAGTGACAGGGAGATCCGTGTTTGTATTACACGGTATAGAAATGTTGTTAACCAGTGACAGGGAGATCTGTGTTTGTATTACACGGTATAGAAATGTTGTTAACCAGTGACATGGAGATCTGTGTTTATAGATCTTTCATATATAAAACATTCATTTAAACTTATATATTTTTATTGCCATTTTATGTTTTACTTTGCTTTCATGCAAATGAATAAGTTGGGTATGAACTGAAGTGTATTTATCATTCATAAATGTATATCTACTATTAAACACTAATTGTGTAACAATACTCTAAACATGTTTTCCAAGTTGTGCGTGTGTTCATGTTTTATATATACGTTCAATTCTAGCTTCTTACAAAGATTTATTTGCGTCTATTCTAGGAAAATGCTGTCGTTTACTTCATATTTACTTCATAAATTACACACAGAATATTGGAGCATTCAACATAGAAAGTTAGGGACTTACATATCCTTAGGTAAGAACTACAAGTGAACCAAAGAAGTTTTATTAATGGCAGCGAATTTATAACGTTGTTTAGTTTTGGTTATGTCAAGGAAGGAGAAACATTACAATAAAAACACTAAAAAGATAAATTCTTTTGTGAATCCACTTACGAATGTGAGTTATTATTCTATACTAAGGCAAGCACTGAAACAGTAACTGTTTATTTTTCATCTACGCCTAACGAACGTTCTTTTGTACTTGGACTTCTATGCTGTCATAGAACCAAGAGGAGAAAACTGATATAAATCATAGATGACGTGAAGAATGTAATTGGACGAACTTTTTATATGGTCTATGAAGCTTGAAGTGTTTGAAAGATAAATTCAACCAATATTTTTGTATTAATTAATTTATAATAGTTCTGAGGAAGGAGGGCAATGACTATAAAGACAAACTTAACAAAACTTCCCCAAAGTTTTTATTTGAAGTTATTAAAAAAACGGAAAATATCTAATAAGTAAAATTGCAAAATAAATGAAAACGTTGTTGTTGTTTTGAATTAAGCACAAAGCTATACACTGGGCTATCTGTGCTGTGCCCACTACGGGTAACGAAACCCGGATATTAGCGTTGTAAATCCGCAGATATACCGCTGAGCCACTAGGAAGCAAATGAAAACGTACTGACAGAGTAATTACTTAAAGATGATATACAAATATATGTAGCCCGGCATGGCAAGGCATGTTAAGGCATGCGACTCAATCTGAGGGTCACGGGTTCACTTCTCCGTCACGCCAAACATGCTAGCCTTTTCAGCCATGTGGTCGTTATAAGTGACGATCAATCCCACTATTCGCTGGTAAAAGAATAGCCCAAGAGTTGGCGGTGGGTGGTGATGACTAGCTGCTTTCCCTCTAGTTTCACACTACTAAATTAGGGACGGCTAGCACAGATAGCCCTCGAGTAGCTTTGTGCGAAATTCAAAACAAAAAAACATATGTATGTATAAATTTGTTTGAGGGCGTGGTGGTGGTTTTGAGCATTTGGGAGAATATACTGTATTTCATAATTCCATGATGTATGAAAGTTTATTTCGGACTGTTACTCCACCTTTACTCTAATGAAAAATTTAAATAGAAAATTTTGAGGATTACATTAATAATACAGACCCTGTGTGTGTCTATTACTATGTCATAATAGCGTGTTTAATAGAGTAAATTATCACTAGATGGTGTATTGTTATGCTATAGCGGTGTGTATCGAAAAAGTGAGAAGTCAGTACTTGAGGTATTGTTAAGTCTTGATGATTATGTTGAATAAAGTAAACGTTAGTTGATGTGTTGTTATATAATAACAGTGTATGTAGTAAATAATATGGGTCGTCAGTAAGTGTTGTACTGTTATGTCATAACGTTATGTGTTGAATTAAGTGAGCGATCAGTATGTATTGTTGTATTATTATATTATACCAACGTGTAAACTGAATAAAGTGAGCAGTCAGTAAATGTTTTATTATTATATTATAATGTGTTAGAGACATAAGGGATACATGTTTCGATACGAAAACTGATATAACTATATTTATAAATCTTTTTTATGATACTGTAAACGTAAAATAATATAATATACTTATATGTATTAGTGTATGAGACTTCGATTTCCTTCCGACTCACGTTGTCATTATGATAAGTTGGAATAAAATGAAAAGACGTACATTTTCACGAGAGTGAAAGTAATTATGTAAATGTTATAACGAGCGAAGTTAATCACACTTCAGATTTAAGTATAGATGTTATATTTAGAATTTTACTGAAAATAACAAATGTTAGGTGAAAATGTTTGGAAACCCCAGAAATTAGAAATCCTATCTATGGGCCTTTTTATTTAAGTACAGATGTAATCGGAAACATAAGGTGTATAGATCACATTTTGCTTGTTTTAGCAATTTAATTTAACATAAAACTATTCTGAGATATTGGTTTCACGTGTACATTCGGCTTAACATAGCTTAATGGTTAGTTCCTCCAGACATTAGATTCGAAGGTTTATGGTTCGATATTCGATTATGTAAAAAAGGAATCTGCACTTTGGAGTCGCGTGCGAATGTGTGGGTTTTAATAGTGACAGTCAAATCCCACTATTCAATCAGAATAGTCCAAATTCTGACTCTGAGTGCTCTTTCCTAATTGTCTTTGCAAGAAATTTTGAAAAAAATATACAAGCTTCTACAAGTACCTTGTATATAGAATAAATTGTTTTTGTTTTGCTCCAGAAAATCATGAAAACCTGTAAAAGGACTGCATGTGCTAGCTGTCCCTAATTTTGAATTGAGAGACACAAATGAAGGCAGTTAGTCAACAGAAATCACCTCCTTCTTTCGACTACTTTATCGAACTATCGAACAGTGAAATTTGGCCGTAACTCTCAAAACTCAATCACGGTCCCAAAATATGAAAATCATTTTCGGGCAACGGAATAAGAATCATGGACTTGCAAAATTACAAACCATCACGTTAAAATCTAGAATGGGCGATTCAATTATTAGAAATCTCCTTATTTCAATATTATATAAAAAATACTATTTAGTGGTTGATAAAAGTTGCCATGTTTCAAAATGATAGATAATTGTTTATGAAACACATCCCGTTTCACATCGTACGTGTTTATGTATTATTCCCAGAATTCGCAGCCAATATAAAAATATGCTTGCAGTTAGCTAAGGATATTCAAAAAATAAATATTACTTGCTTATAATAAACCTGCCAGCAACTAGTGGTAAGCTTGAGAGCCGTAACGCTGAGATTCATGGTACGATTCCTGCGATGGGTACAAACAAATAGCCCATTTCACACATGTTGAAATAAAATTCAAAAGTCTTATTTGATAAAATTAACAAAATAAATAACTTAGCTAGAAACTTAGAAAGTGAAAACTGTGATGGTTACTTTACCGTTTCTCCAGGTGTCTCAATGGTAAGTTTCAGTCTTACGATAATAAAAATTGGATTACATTGCCCAAGGTAAGAAGAGCAAAGATAATTCATTCTCTAGTTTATTCTCAAACAAAGAAGCAAAATCGTTTTGCAGCTAATTTTGCTGACACAATTTATCTTTTAACATTATAGCAAAAGATAAACGTGTATGTTATTTACAGTTTAAGAAATATTCCAAAACGATTAAGAAAACAAAATACGCATTTTATACTCCTATTGCTGGAGTCCACATTCAGATTCTACGTGGCAACTGGGATTATGTTTTGAACTAAAGAACTTATGACACAGGCTGTTTCAAAGAAAACGCCAAATTCACGTACAGGCTTTACAACGATGCAATTTTGTTTTATGGTCGTGAGATTATGTCTGGCATGGCCGAGCGTGTAAGGCGTGCGACTCGTAATCCGAGGGTTGCGGGTTCGCGCCCGCGTCGCGCTAAACATGCTCGCCCTCCCAGCCGTGGGAGCGTTATAATGTTACGGTCAATCCCACTATTCGTTGGTAAAAGAGTAGCTCAAGAGTTGGCGGTGGGTGGTGATGACTAGCTGCCTTCCCTCTAGTCATACACTGCTAAATTAGGGACGGCTAGCACAGATAGCACTCGAGTAGCTTTGTGCGAAAGTCCAAAACAAATAGTGAGATCATTTTTAGAAATATTTATTCAGTTTCTTTGGTATTGTGTATTTTAATCAAAAGCGTTTCAAATATGGAAGTATTCCATGAAAAAGATTGCAATTTGAGTCAAATGGCATTATCTAAATAGAAACATTTGAGAAGTTTTAATACAATCTGTTAAAATCTGCTGTGTTTTAAGCTACTAAAACAAATACAAATATAAGGTTTTTGTGATATAAAGTGGTTGATATATTAGCAGATATTCTTCTTGCTTTTACTCACAAGTTTTAAGAATTGCTGATGTAATCACTTTGGTATTAAATGGCAATAACTAATTTTGTTGAATAAACAAAAATAATTGGAAGAGTTGGTAAAGATGCGTGTGCGTTAAACTAGAAAAACAACAATAGGAAAAATGGAACAATTTCAAGTAAATAGTGAGAAAAAGAGATATTACTCGAATAGATGTTGGTTTTACTTTAGCTTTTGAAACACAATTTTATCATGTACTTATAATCTAGTTTGGGCTTTAATATAATGTATTTTGAAACGTGTATAGCTCGCTCGATTCTTTGTGGGTATTTGGGTATGTTTATTTCTTAAATACCCAGGAGAGTCAGGTGCACAAGATATCTTCCTTCTAGAGCGAAAAAATATTGTTTGTTTTTTTACTTTAGTGTAAAGCTACATGTTACGTATTTTGTTTATGTTTTATGTTTTTCGTAGATTAAACGCAACAGAAAGACACAGATAACAGCTTGTATAATTTATTACACTAAAGTATTAACAGATATAATATAAATTATATAATAACAATGACATCTATTAAGTTTAAACATTCAAAATTAATTGCAAAACAAAATGGTACTAGTTTCAACCTTCAAAATTAATCACAATACAAAATGGTACTGGCCTGTATCTAATATAATGATCTAAAATGAAAGTCTCAAATTCCAGTCTAGGGTGTGAATTTGGTCCCACGAAGAAATTCCGAAGTTTAAATGAAGTTCAGAAACAGTTCACAGTTCAATAAATTCGACGAAGTTCTTTTCACGATGCCTCCGATGAACGTCACAAATTTGTCGCCTTCAATTTTTCCGATCTGCCCGGACGTGTCGACCTTCAGCACAACCAGGAATTCGAAAGAATCGTGGAGATTGACGAAATAAAATCACAGCTTCCGTACATCTAACTTCAGTCACAAATCCAAGTTGAATAATCACAGCAAACACTTAATCTTTCTCAAACGAATGACTGACTCTTCTTTTCTAATGACTCTTCTCTTGAATAAAACTAATGTCTGACTCTTTTCTTCGAATAAAAACTGATGTCTGAATCTCTTTTCTTCCTCGCATCTTCGTCTGTTTATATATTGTAAGCCTAGACTCCTCGAAAAACCGCGAAACTTCTACAGATCTCCAGAGCAATCCGCGCATGTCCGTTTTTGCACGAGACTAAACGTCTAGACACGAAGTCGCCAGCATTTCATTTACAAACATATGATTGGTCTACTTAATTCAAGAAAATTCTAAATGATACCCTAAATGAATAACAACATATTTTATTAGTTTAAACTTCGAAACAATAATATAAATATGGAAATATAAATAATAGAAATGAAAATTTAAACACAACACGACATGTTGTCGTTTACAAAATATTTACACGACATTTACATAACACTACACGAGAGCTATCTGCGCTAGCCGTCTCTAATTTAGCAGTGCAAGATTAGAGAGAAGGCAGCTAGTCATCACTACCCACCGCCAACTCTTGGGTTACTCTTTTACCGTACCATTATAACGTCCCCACGGCTGAAAGGGTAAGCATGTTTGGTGAGACGGGGATTAGAATCAGTGAGCCTGCAAAATATTATCAGTACATTAATTAATATATAGTTATTTATTTTTGATAGGCAAATCAAGTTTTGGTTGTCATATTTGATATTAGACTACAGACTGAGGAAATGAGAGGGGGCTGAACTTCGAGATTGAGTCCTTTTATATGTTACTGGTTTTCCTGTACGAATATTTAATAATAGAGGACCAATTGTACATAAAAACTTCACTGTTGTTTTCACAGAAACGATTCCTTGTGTGTCAGCGGTAAATCTTACAAACTTAAAATGTTAAAATCTGGTGTTCGATTTTCAACGATGGACAAGAGTGCAAGTAGCCAACTGTACAGCTTTGCAAAACTCACAGATACTAATTTAATTTTATTAATATACTGTTTACATATATAAGACTTTTTAAAGTTTCTCGTTTAATACAAAATATCACATACAAATATAATTATTTAGAATGATTTTTGCGTTTATATGTATTGTGTTTTATATATATATAAACTCTTCAAAAAAAGAAACGCAAAAGGGATATTTTTGTTATTTTAAAGAGAAATATACATAATAACGTTTCCAGCTCAGAGTATGTGATGTTACACGTGTTAAGGTACTGATTGTCAGACCAAAATGACAATAAAGGCTGTGCACTTTGAAAACGGAGGGAAACATCTGATTTTTCGCCAAAACGCATTCGTGTCCAATAAATTTGTTTGAGAGATCTGCATGTTCTGTAAGTGCAACATGTGCAAAATCCCTATAAAAGTGACGGGTTCTCTGTTTCCATAGCTCAGTGTTAAGCCACTGACACGCAATACAGTTACGCCAAGACTGACTGAAGTACAACGCAACAACGCCATTGGTTGGGTGGAAGCGGGCAAATCTCGATCAGATGTTGCCAGAGCTGTGAATGTCCACCCAAACACCATCACAAGGCTATGGAATCGTCACCAACAACATGGATCAATTTGTGACCGTCCACGATCTAGCAGACTTCGTGTGACCACGCCCGCACAAGATCGCTATATCCGGTTACGTCACCTTCAGGATAAGACCACCACTGCGACGTATACTGCCTCAACCATACCAGGGCTGCGTGGGATTTTCGGTCAAACTGTACGCAACCGTCGACGAGATTCTTAGGCCCCATGTGCAACCTATCATGGTGAATGTCAACGACGTTTTTCAACATGACAACGCCCGTCCCCACATAGCCCGACTCACCGCCGTCTTCTTGAGACACCACAACATTAACGTTCTTCCCTGGTCCTCCAGATCACCAGATTTAAACCTCATCGAACATCTTTTGGACGAGTTGGACCGACATCTGCAATGGCGACAACCTCAACTGCAGACTCTACTTCAGCTTGCAGCAGCTTTGCAGACTGAGTGGACAGCAATTCCACAGGATGTGATTTGTCATCTCATTGCTTCCATGGGCAGGAGATGGCAAGCAGTTATTGATGCTCACGGGGGGCATACTCATTATTGACGTTGAGTGACGTTAAATTTCAACTAGTGAGCGTGGACTTCGCCTTTGCATACTTTGGATGTTCACCAGTGAATGTGCAAAGTTTCATACATGTCATACAGAACTACCCGGAATAAACTTGTTAACAATATGTCTTAAATTTTGCCTTTTGCGTTTCTTTTCTTGAAGAGTATATATATATATACATATATAGGCATAAGGTTTAAAATACCAATACAATACCTTCATAAGTCACTATTAAGATTGAAAGTTCCATTTTTCTTAAACAATGATATATATATATATCATGCGTTTAGGTAATTTTTACGCTTTTCTCTTGTAGAGCCAGTATATTTTTACATCGTAGGAAAACGACTTTTTTAATTTAATGTCCACCTTTGTTTCATTTCATATGTTGCAACATTCCAACGTGTTTAGAGATAGAATGGTATCGCAAAATAATATTCACTGAACTGTCAGGAGTGGCCAAGTGGATAGCGTGACGTGCTGCAGAGTGAAGGGTCCAAAGAAAATGCTACATCTGTGATTACATTATAAAAATATCAGTCAGTCTTATCATTTTCTCTATGATATTGGCTGACTGGCGCTCCCTCTGGTTAGTGGCTAAAAATTAGGGGTACCTGAACCGTAGAGTCTCTGACCTGGTTAGTTCACTCATAGGCATAAGGTTTAAAATACCAATACAATACCTTCATAAGTCACTATTAAGATTGAAAGTTCCATTTTTCTTAAACAATGTATTTTTTGTCATGATCTTATCAGTGAAATAAACGTAAAAACTTCAAAAAAAATCTCAGGACAACTGGTATGGGAATTAACATTTTTAATAACAACGCAGAGAACAATGTTTCGACTTTCTTAGGTCGTCTTCCTCTTAACCTGTTATTTTTTGTATGCTTGTACTATTTAACATAAGAACAATTATTTATTTTCCGATCTTAAAATGTCAGAATATATATATATATTATTTTGTTATATTTATAAGTTTTTTGACCAACGAAGGAAGTCTAAAAATAACTCATTTCACTGCCTGAGATAAATTTGTATTATATGTCTTTCTGTGCTGCAAATAGTGTGACTCGTGGCAGTAAGAAATGCCTTTAGATATAAATCTACGATCTTAAGTATTAAAAATGCATTGTATAGCATATCTGTTTACCTGGTAAAGGTACGTTGTTTACATTAAACAAAATTTATTGCCATGGTAACCAAAGTGCCCGATATTTAACAATGCATGTTTGTACTTATGCATGTTTATCAATACATGAATAGCTTTTTACACTAATTGAACGCTAAATCTTCTGAAACAGTACATACTATATAACCGACACCAGTTATTTGTTCATGAGAACAAAAAGCTTCGTTCGACTAAAAACTATTTTTAGCACTATACAGAAATGAGAAATTTTATTGTCGCTCTATCTTTGGAGAAATACGTATTAACATTAAATTTTAAGCAGTCAATTTGTATGTCACCTGACTATCATAAATTGAAATACGTAAAGTTTCAACAGCATAAATTTTTTGTTTTAATATCTCTCACGCAAAATATAGTCACACAGAAGTTTTATAATGACGAGAAAGTATTTGAAATATAACATACACATGTCTATCACAAACATCGTTCCTTATTTCATGTGGGAATGTGGATTATACACATGAATAAATATCTAATTAATTTGATACATTGTTATACTTGTATAATTCTATCTGTTTCCTACTGGATGAAACTGTCAACCATGTTTAGGGCAATACGTATATGCGAATGCTGTTATCTGGTTCATTTTATTACTGGTTTCGTTTGTTTTGAATTTCGCGCAAAACTATTCAAGGGCTATCTGCGCTAGCTGTCCTTAATTTAGCAGTGTAAGACAAGAGCTACTCACCGCCAACTCTTGGGCTACTCTTTTACCAACGAATAATTGGATTGACCGTCACATTATAACGCCCTCACGCCTGAAAGAAAGAGCATGTTTGGTGTGATGGGCATTCAAACCCGCGACCCTCATTTTACGAGTCAAGTGCCTTAACCATCTGGCCACGTCTGGCCTTACTGACTCTTCATTTATTACTATGATAACACACACTATCAATAGACATTCAATTAATAGGATGTAATAAATTACATTAAATTACATTTTAATCGCCCCCCAGTGGCTCAGCGGTATGTCTGCGGACTTACACGCTAAAATCCGGGTTTCGATACCCGTGGTGAGCAGAGCACAGATAGCCCATTGTGTAGCTTTGTACTTAACTCAAAATAACAAATAACATTACATTTTAATCTTTGGATATTACAGGTTATGTTTAAGCACGTTATTGCTGTGCTGGGAGACTTTTCCTCTTCATTTCGCCCACCATTAAAATCCGGGATAAGAATCCCCGTGATGAACACAGTGTATGTAGCCTTGGGCGAAGAACACTACCACAATCTGTTTATTTTTGTTGTATTTTTATAAATATCTGACTACTAGTGTATATATTAGACTGGTTTCTTCGTAACGTTTATAAACATGAGTCAAAACGATTTTTTTTACATTAACTCTTCTGACTAAAATCTGTTCTGTTGACTTTCGTTACCACTCAGTTTGAAGAATTTATTGAATGTTCAGTTGTGTTTTTACTGAATGCCTGAAGATTCTCATTGACCGTGAGAATACATGTGCTTCTTAATCAAAGACTTTAATGCAAAGGCACTAGAACGGGTGTTCTTGAAAACGAAGAGAAATGGTTTATTTCAGAACAAGATAAGTTAATACTATTCATTATCAGAATATTTTATAAAAGTTTCAGCTTTCACATATTTATTTTAGGATGTTTTCCAAAAATTAAATAAATAAGATTAAAATATTAGACCGATTCTTCAAGCTAGACAATTTTGATTAGTCCAAGACAAGTGCATGGAAAGAGAAATGTAGGAGTCAATTAATCAGTATGTTTTTTGATATAATAGTAAACCAAACTTAGAATACAATACAATATTAGAATACAATCAAAATTAATAGAATATACGTATGTCAAGTTATAAACCACTGTTACTAGACGATGTCAATCATTTTCTTTTACACTTTACTGTTATGCAAGTCAGACGGCTATTGATTAGTTATATCACCTAATCTGAAATGTGAATGATCGAGCTGTCATCTAGTGTATACGTTTTAGATTAAAAACAATCTTGTTTCAACTGTCCCTTTGATGTTGTTTGTTGTTTTTTGAATTAAGCACAAAGCTACACAATGGGCTATCTGTGCTCTGCCCACCACGGGTGTCGAAACCCGGATTTTAGCATTTAAGTTCACAGACGTACCGCTGAGCCACTGGGGGGCCTGTCCCTTTGAAGTGAAATTTGAAGTATTCCAGGTTGCTAATTAAGTATAATTAGCTCTTAAAGATGATGAAATTTTTGTTTCAGTTCTCCTGTGGAAAACTATCGAACGAATTAATGGAAGCCAGCCAGAAACTGCTTGTTAGTAAGATGTTTCAAAGTGTTGTCAGCACAGGTTAAAACTACTTCCAAACCAATGGCACGTTGCTTAGTTAGATCTACATAAACTCTCACAACACAAACAGACATTGTCTCTTCTGGTTCATCGCATCTGTAAGGTGATTGTCTCAAGAGTGAATGAGGCAAAGTTGGACTAAAAGTGTCGAACCTGTATCCATATAACTTTGTTATTATATCTCAGGACGGCTGGTATGGATATTATAGAGTTTTACTTGAAGCGGGTTTTTCGACATCACGAATAACTTTATTATTGTTTCCTGAGAGTAGACCTAAGTTTTATTTTAGATTATTTTGTATGGTTTTGTGATATTTATTTACTACTAGTGAAAGAGATGTGTTTACAGATTAAAATAGACTTTGCATTAATGTAGATTATTATAAACAGGCTTCGTACGATTAGTCTTTGTGTCAAATGTCCAGTAAGGTTAGTTGTAGTCACAACAAGAAGAAATGAAAAAAAAAAATGATGCAAATGGGCTAACAAACACGACTAATGGAGTCAATGGACAATATATTATGGTTATAAATATTTTGCCTGCGACCCTCAGATTACGAGTCGCACTCCTTAACCCACCTAGCCATGCAGGGACGTTCCATTAATAACACACATTATAGATACTATATCCCAAGACCCTTTATGTTGCTATATTAATAATATTGAATTTTAGATACTGTAATTGTTAAAGAAACTGTTTCACTGTGTGTCAGCGATAAAACCACACACATTAAAGTCTGGAGTTCAATTTCCAGCAATGGACAGCGCACAGGTAGACAGCTGTGTAGCTTTGCTTTTAAAAATACAAGTGTTAGTTCAAACTTAGTGGATCACGGTGCTTGTTTAAGTTTATGGTCACATTTCTTGTGAGAAAACTAGATCGATGAAATGAAGAGGCCTGCATGCTCACCAGACTCTAATTTTCAGCATGCAAGCTTAAATGTAACTCAATGGATATGATATAGACAAGCCAAAAACATTTTTTCTGTTATGCACAAAGATTCACGAAACCTGGTTTTTAGTAGTTTAAGTCCGCAGACATGCCATTGTGCCACAGGGGGGCAGCTGAGAAAGAAAAAGAAATTTGTTACATTTAATGAAATTTCAAGACATTTTTTTTAGTTTTGACTATTCTAAGTTGCCCCCAAGTGTCACAGCGGTATTCGACGGAGCGACAACGCTAGCAACCGGATTTCGATACCCGCTGCAGGTAGAGCCCATTGTGTAGCTTTTTGCTTAACTTCAAACAAGTACTAGAAGCTTAAGGAATTTTGAAACTGATATGTAAGGTTAATAATATTTAACATTGGTTGTCCAGTTTTAAGAGAAATGTACAAACTATATTAACTCTAAAATTGTTCAAGCGCTTTACATGTATTAAACAGCCAAATGTTGTTACTTGTTCCAGTTACCATAAGAAAGGTCCTACTTTGGTCACTATATTTTCTGACAACTCCTAATAAGGAGAAAATAAGCATACGTTTTTTGTTTTTCGCTACTTATTCATTCTGTGAATCATCCGGTGACTTAGCGTCAGTAACATTACAAGTTGTGTTTCTTTTGGTGTAACTTTTTTTACACAACAAACAAACATTTTATGAATGAAAAATTACAAGAAGTTTCTATGACGACGATATGTTTGTTTTGTTATTATGCACATCGCTACACAAAGGATTACCTGTTCTCTGCCCACCACGGGGATTGAAACCCTGTTTCAAGTGGTATAAAGATGCAGACACACCACCGTGCCGCATGGTAATGATACATCTATGAAAGTTTAGTTTTGGAAAAACCAAAATTGTGTATATTTTTAAATAAATGCCCATTTACTAATTAAACTATTTTCGTTTCATTGTACAAAAAAAAGAAGAAATGAAACATAATTACAATGTTGTAAATAAAGAACACACTAGGCAATGTGGTAACCGTAAGGATTTCGGGGAAAAATTACACTTAAATCTTGTATACCAACCAAGTGGAACATACTTCTATACCTCTCTTGTAGGGATACTTATACGTGGTACTTATGTGGGAATATTACAGATGGCTCCTATAAACTTTCCAGTGAAAATGGTACATCTGGTTGTCCTAAACTTCCTCAGTGGCCTCGTGATAGAAAAACAGTGGGTTTTACGAACTTACAACCCGAAATTCAGAAGTTAGATTCCCCGCGATGGACACAGCCGATAGATCAAAGCGGCGTTGTTTTAAAACAACCAACTGATCTACTCAGTGTGAATATTACATATGGCTCTTTGCGTCTTCCTAATGTGAATATTACACATGGCTCTTGTACGTCTTCCTAGTGTGAATATTACACATGGCTCTTGTACGCCTTCCCAGTGTGAATATTACATATGGCTCTTGTACGTCTTCCCAGTGAGAATATTACACATGGAACATGTACATCTCTCTGGAAAAGTTACTTCATAAAGCTACATAATGGACTACCACCGCTTTGTTCACTACGGGAAAGGAAAATTAATATCGAGTGTGTATATATATATGGAAAGTTAATATCGAGTGTGTGCTACTGAAAGTTGCTACCTGGTACTCATACGCTTTCCTCTTTGAATGCTGTATGTAGCACTTTTACAACTCCCCAGTGGAAAAGCTGCATCTGATAACTTTACAGCTTCCTCTTTGACAAAGGAAAATTCACGGACTTACAATGCTAAAATTCTGGGTTCGACTCTCCGCGTAGGACAGAGCGCAGATAACTCAGTGATTGACTTTGCGCTAAAATAAAAATAAATAATATATGGCCTGTTGGTTAGGGCACGGAACTTCGAATCTGTAAACCACGAACATGTTAATTGTTTCAGCTGTGGAGGCGTTCTAATGGGTCGCTCAATATTTCTTGTACTTTGTAAAAAGTAGACCAAGAGTTGGCGGTTGGTGGTGTTAACTAGCTGCCTTCTTTTTAATCTATAGCTTCTAAATTAGAGGCTGCTAGCGAAGATAGCCCTGGAGTAGCTTTTTGCGAAATTAAACAAATCCTTTTGGAATGTTGTAACTATGTCTGGAATCTATACAATTCTCCAGGGGGAAAAGCTATGTCTGGTGCTCATAACATTTTTCATTGAGAAAGTATTTTCATGCGAGATAGCTCTCAACATACATTTGTATTTACACTATAATGGAAGGCCTACCTAACCACTAATATGCTGCGATTTATAGTCTGGATAAAGTAAGTGCTTGCATATATAAAAAAGAACACAAAGAAAAGACATTTGTTGTATATAGTTGTTGAGAAGATATGAAGAAAAGAGAGGAACTAAAGCAGAAACGAACGCCCAAGGCAGGTCGGGAATGTATTCTTTCGTGTATCAGAAAACTAGTCCCCTTCCATGAAAAAGCTTGTTTGTTAAAAGAAAAAGTTAGATATTGAAAGTATTTTGAGCGACTCTTAACGAGTTTCTACAATGCAATGAAAGCTTACCGTCTCTCACCTCCAAGGAGCAACTGTTTGCAAGGAGCAAAGTCACTCAGTTGAGATCAATACTAGCTGGGGTTTTCGAAAATTGATACAGTGTTTAAATGATAAAGTAAAAAATGAACAAAATTATAAAACCAGAACAGTATCATTTACAAACACATGTTTTACAGTGTTTAAATGATAAAGTAGAAAATGAACAAAATTATAAAACCAGAACAGTATCATTTACAAACACATGTTTTACAGTGTTTAAATGATAAAGTAGAAAATGAACAAAATATAAAACCAGAACAGTATCAATTACAAACACATGTTTTACAGTGTTTAAATGATAAAGTAGAAAATGAACAAAATTAAAAACCAGAACAGTATCATTTACAAACACATGTTTTACAGTGTTTAAATGATAAAGTAGAAAATGAACAAAATTATAAAACCAGAACAGTATCATTTACAAACACATGTTTTACAGTGTTTAAATGATAAAGTAGAAAATGAACAAAATATAAAACCAGAACAGTATCATTTACAAACACATGTTTTACAGTGTTTAAATGATAAAGTAGAAAATGAACAAAATTATAAAACCAGAACAGTATCATTTACAAACACATGTTTTACAGTGTTTAAATGATAAAGTAGAAAATGAACAAAATTATAAAACCAGAACAGTATCATTTACAAACACATGTTTTACAGTGTTTAAATGATAAAGTAGAAAATGAACAAAATATAAAACCAGAACAGTATCATTTACAAACATATGTTTTACAGTGTTTAAATGATAAAGTAGAAAATGAACAAAATTATAAAACCAGAACAGTATCATTTACAAACACATGTTTTACAGTGTTTAAATGATAAAGTAGAAAATGAACAAAATTATAAAACCAGAACAGTATCATTTACAAACACATGTTTTACAGTGTTTAAATGATAAAGTAGAAAATGAACAAAATATAAAACCAGAACAGTATCATTTACAAACACATGTTTTACAGTGTTTAAATGATAAAGTAGAAAATGAACAAAATTAAAAACCAGAACAGTATCATTTACAAACACATGTTTTACAGTGTTTAAATGATAAAGTAGAAAATGAACAAAATATAAAACCAGAACAGTATCATTTACAAACACATGTTTTACAGTGTTTAAATGATAAAGTAGAAAATGAACAAAATTAAAAACCAGAACAGTATCATTTACAAACACAGGTTTGAATGGCAGAAATTATTTTTATATGAGCTGTAGAATACTAAACTAAATATCAGAATTCGGGACCTTAAAAAAACTAAACATTTTATTTAAAATGTTAGAGACAAGGAATATTGTAACACGTAGCTTGTTTCATTCCAAACTGTTGTATAACGTTCTTTAATACAGATGTTACGATCCCGCAGTGGCACAGCGGTATGTCTGCGGATTTACAACGCTAAAAACCGAGTAGCTTTGTGCTTAATTTAAAACAACAACAGATGTTACGTATCTCAACACATAATCATTATAAACAAATAGGATTGCCATGTAATCGGTAAGTTTAGAGCTGTATTATATATATATATATACACATTTTCCTTTGGTTACATGCTCATTGGTCATTTAAAGTATTAAACCTCAGAAAGACTGCAAAACTTTGGACTTCTTCTCTTAAAGGGAAATGTCATAATTAATGTGTACGTCATAATTAAGAAGGAAAATGTTTCTTTGAAATTAAGCACAGAGCTACACAATGGGATATTTGCACTCTGCTCACCATGGGTATCGAAACCCGGTTTCTAGAGTTGTATGTCGTAAGACATACTGCTGTGTTACTGGGGGGCAGAAGGAAAATGAAAGCGATGTAATCTAGAAAATAAAAATACGTTATTGTATCACCAAATTGAATGATAAAACACCCTTTGCTAGAACTATACTTTATTTTTAAATTAAAATTGTGCATGCTTCATCTTCTTAGAGAGATAGATTTTTCAAGACATGTCAAGAGTTAAAAATTTAAAGGGTTTCTGGATTTTAATCAACAATTTTCCCAGGAATAATATAAAATATTTTAAGAATTGTACTATTTTGATTTGAAATGAGGGTCGCAGATTCGAATACCCGTCTTAACAAGCATGCTCGCCCTTTCAGCCGTGGGAGCGTTTTATAGCGACGATCAATCCCAATACTTGTAGCTAAAAAAGTAGTCCAAGAGTGGCGGTAGGTGATGATGACTAGCTGCTTTCCCTATTGTCTTAAACTTTTAAATTAGGGACGGCTAGCGCGGATAGACCTCGTGTAGCTTTGCGCGAAATTCAAACAAACAAATAGTTTGACCTTTTACAATGAGGTTTGTCTTTTCAACGAGAAGGTAGTTGTGTTTATTTGGAGTTGAGAGGATTTAACTTGTGAAGTTGTTTTGCTAACCGAAGGATATTGGTCTTCTCTTCACTATGTTGTTTAATTCTAAAACAAAAATGAAATCAAGGTTTATTCACAAGTGGGTCCACTACCAATAACACGTCATAGGAAATATTGCACGGATGCCCGTTCCCTTCAAATCTCGTAGTTCACTTATTATATTTTCCCCTTAGAGGTACAAATGAAGTTCACCCACACAGTTTTGGAGTATGATTATTCTGTTGATGGTACTAAATATACCCACACAGTTTTGGAGTATGATTATTCTGTTGATGGTACTAAATATATCCACACAGTTTTGGAGTATGTTTATTCTGTTGATGGTACTAAATATACCCACACAGTTTTGGAGTATGTTTATTCTGTTGATGGTACTAAATATACCCACACAGTTTTGGAGTACGTTTATTCTGTTGATGGTAGTATCTAATGCATTAAAATGAGAAAATAAAGTTTGTGATAATGTGTCTCACCCGTTTCGAGATACATTTTTATTTTAAGTTGGTTTCTTGTCTTCAAGGAGGTTTGTGAAAATAATTACAAATAGAGCAAAGTTATATCTGTGTAACTGATACACTGATTCCACTGTTTTTTTATTATTTACTACTTACTGTTCCTTATATGGTATACGTGACTGGAAATTCAGATTCTTACAAGTTAACCATCTTTTCTATATTTTCAACTAACACGCCGGTAAAATAAATCGTTTCTCCTTCTATGTTCTAAGCCTAAATTATATTGTGTGTTTTTTGTAGGCAAACAGAATTAAGTTCTGTATATTACAATTTGTAATATTATATTGTATTATATTGAATTTGTATATTACAATTCAAAACAAATAGAAAAAATAAGGATCTATGTGTAACACAAGTGTATCTTTACCTTTCTTAAAAGCAAATTTATGTCTTGACGTTATAATTTAGTCTTTAGTTGAATATACCTAATTACTTTTCAGCATTGTATTCCACTTACAAAGTTAGATTCACTTGATAATTCCATTGTTTTATATCAAGTCTGATAAATTGTCACTCATGGGTAAAATTAATTTATTCTGTGGAAAAGTTTTATACGTTTAATTGAAGGAAAATGAATGAAAATTTGGCACACTATCATTGCAACGTACTTTATTTATAACATAATTCATCTTGTACAAACGACCAACTCTATCCATTTTTACTGCATAACGGATCAGAGGTGCGAACTGGTATCACATAATATCTTGATAGATTTATAGTAGTAAAGTATTTAGTCATATCTGAGGGAGTGGCAATCTGTTCAGTAGCAGATGTAAGACTGTGTAGGCCCATGGGCTAATAATTTTTCTGGGCCCTACATCCTATGTAATTTTACATAGAATAATATTACCAGTGAGTCCCCGTTAAGACCATGGGATCTGGGGCTGAGCCCCCTCTAGCCCCTACCAAAATAAGCCAATGCACCTGTTGTTTGGCTAGCAACCCTTAATTAAAGCACAGACTTATTGCAATTTGTTACTATCGTATACAGGGACCAAGATAATTTGACTATGTTTTTATTATTTCTTCCTTGTTGCTCAAACTATTGTAAAATGTACCATAGATTTATAACTCACTGTTTGGTTGTCTTATTTTCTCACATACTATACCACGTATAAAGTGTATCTTTTGAGTGTGCATGGTAGCAACCATTACCAGTTTCAGTTTCTCTGTTTACATATCATTCCGTATCCCAAGGACGATATCGACAAATTCATTTCTCGGAGGATTGTCAATTCTTTGTTCTTTAAGGTTTTTCTACGTAGAAAAACACCAGTGTTGTTAACCACTTTGAGAATGTTTATTTTTTTAAGATAAGTTTTAGGTAACGAGAAAGAAAGAGAATAAATTTGGGTCACACTTGAAATGTTAGCGTCTCCTAACAGTGCTTTGGTAAAAAAAGTAGTTCTGTGTACGATGTGAGGTGATCGATGGTCTTAGTATCAGCATTTTATGATGGCGATAAAACTGAGTTTGATAAAATTTCTTTATTTTGTGGTTTCTGCCGTACTTCAAGTTTTACATGTAATGATGATATATATAAAGTGGCAGGATTGGACTGACAAGACCGGCCCTTGTCTGTAGAATTTGAACACATTTCTAAATAAATAACTGTAAGTACAATCAATAATATAAACCCCAAAAGTTTTTCCTCAACCAATATATAAAGGTGTATTGAAAAGGAAAATCTAATATGGGAACAAAGGAACAAATTTATTGTTAAATATTAAAGACGGAAAATAACTTTTAGTAGAAATATACCTTAGTAAGGCACAATTCAGCAATTTTATTTTTTGTTTGAAAGATTTTCAGTTGAATTAATAGCATGAGATATTAAGTCATTACAAAAAGGAGAGTGTAGTAATGTTACAGTTGTTTTACCTTTATATACATGTCGTAATTTATATTTTCCACCTCACAAGCATCAGTGCAAAGCGTTGAGCTGTTACGTTTCGAGTGGAGTTTGTTTGTAAACCTTCATACAAGTTTCTTTAACTATTTAGTTGTCAGTTGGAGCAATTATCATATAAAATCACCAGTGTCTTATCATGTAAAAACTTTTATAAAATATATGTAAACTTTGATAAAGTTTCAACTGGAATCTTCTGCAACAGATAAAAATTTCTGTTCTCGTTCGCAACCAGAATATCGTCGACTAACCGAATGTGAAGCGTCATAGCCTTCAATAGGTCGTTTTAACAGCAACAAATTTTCATAACAAGTTTTTATTTTTTATTCGATTGTGTTTCGGAAAGTTCCTTGATATTCATTACATTTTCCTCTTTTGTTTACATGTCAATTATATAATTTATATCACCGTAAGACCTAATATATCCTTTTACTTGACTGTCCTCAACACGATTGTCACCATATAATGTTTTTCTAAGACTATTCGATTAGCTCTTTTCTGCGTTTTTAGAACGAGCACAACAAATTCTGCTAAGAACGTAAAAACTGATCATATGCACCTTATTACAGGCAGTATACTGATGCGTTCTTTATTTAAGTTGACTTAATTTATTTTAGCTATTACTGGAAATCTTTTAACGTCTGTTCCGTGCAAGTACTGCTCTAGTATTTTATAGAGATCTTCAGTTCTAGTTTAACCACTCCATGTTATTGCTACTCTCAATATTTTAGCTTTCTACCGTTCACGTTTTATTGTCAACTTTATTTGCTCTTTGGTTCTTTCTTCTAAAGCAATAATGATGCTTAGGAAATGTTGCTCGGAGTGCAATAAACCAAGTTTTAGCACTGTGGTCATTTTGGTGGGCTGCAGCGGGCATCGGAGCTCATTATAACCAAAGAATATTCGTAAAAACTAAAGGCTAAGACTAGTGAGAAATGATTATATATAAGAACAGAATGTATGGATTATAGAGATTTTCAGTATATTTTACTATCTCCATAAAATAGCCCACTTGGCGGAGTTCCTCTTGTTTCTCTTCTGTGGCCGATAAAGATAAAATTACGACTTCGGTTAACATTGTCTCGCTACGGGAGACGAGTCGTCGGCCAGCACCAAGCTTCGTGTGTAAATTCACGTGTCTTTCTATAATCTTTACACAGCGAAAATATATTGGGCTTCCACTCCATCTTCAGACGAAGGTCTCCTGGGATTTGAGACGTTATGTCTAATGCAGCAGCACGTATTGGACGTTAAATTTACGTCACATACTGAGTATGGCTCTTTGCATGAGATGACAAACAACAGTGACTTACCTGTCAGTGGTTTCGTGTTGTATAAAACTGAAATTAATTTTCAAAATTGGATGAGAAGGGGCTACTAAATTTTGAAGGGGACAATCACACGTTTGCGAAGAATGTGAGTGGACATATGTCCCTTGTATGCAACACATGCTTATGTGTATAAACGTACTAAATGTTTCAATAGTAGTTTGATTTCGGGTTAATTAATTATTTTCGTTGTAGTTAAGAAGTTTGTGCACATATGTCAGCAAATATGCTGAAAAAACAACAGCTCATTCAGGTACAAGCATGTACATGACAGATTTGCCATTCAGGTGACTGCACGTGTATCTTCAAAAACAAGCATCAGATAATTCAAGTGGTTGTACGTATGTCAGAAAATACGTTAAAGAACGAATCTTTTAAATGATTCGTTAATTCAGAGTTAAAGAACACAAATAAAACTTTGTATATCGGAACTTTAAAAAAAATTGAACTGAAATAAGTATGTTGAATTTCTGCAACATGTGTAAATGGGTATTAGATAGTTCTCGAAACGGCACCATAACTACTATTATTATTTCAGTTGAGGCACTCAACTAATAATCTGATGGTTATGGGTTCGAATCCCCCTCACACCAAACATGCTTGCCCTTTCAGCCGTAGTGGTGTTTTAATGTTACGGTCAATCCCATTATTCGTTGATAGAAGAGTAGCCCAAGAGTGGATGGTGATGACTAGTTACCTTCCCTTTAGTGTTACACTGCTAAAACAGGAACAGCTAACGCTGCTAACCCTCATCAGTTTTGCGCGAAACTCAGAACAAACAAACAAATCATATTTAAGCTGATGACTAGCGCATATAGCACTCGTGTATCTGCGCAAAATTCAGAAACAAACAAACATTATTTTAGTATTTTCAGCTGTTGCGAGTTAACTTATTTTTATAAAGAGACACGATATAAATAAAATATCACTTATAAGTTACATTTGATGAATTATTGATGTGTTGCAGTGAGGAAACTTTGTAACACATGTTCAGATCTTCAGTATTAATAGCATATATATATTATATCAATGGACCTAATTATTTTGTCTCGCTGAACCTGTCATGTCTCACGTTTTGTGCTATCAACTGTAAACGCGTCGCATATAGACGAACAGGAAATGTTTACCTATCAGTATTTTTAATGTCGATGGCAGTGATATTTCGATGTTCTGTTCGTATTTGTATCCTGTATTTTTGTTTCTCGATCTTTAATACATTTGTTAGGATTTACTTTTATCGCCCAGAGATTATAATATCGAGTTAAGCACAAAGTAACATAATGGGCTAGCTGTGCTCTGGCTACCACGGGTATCGAAACCCGGACTCTAGCATTGTAAGTCCGCAGACATGCCGCTGTGCCACTGCTACAAGAATCTATGGAATTTATTTTCTTACATAAGCATATATGCATACGATCAGCTCTCTTACAAAAACATAACGATTTTATACTAGCCATAAAGAGCTGGATGATGGATATGCCATCACGTTAATTTTGCAGTAGTTAGTGGTTGTTACAGGACGGTTGTAGTCACTTTAATAGGTAATATTACTGACAGACGGGGTATGATCACATCAACCATTTTTGTTTGGACAAAACCGATATAGTATGTCAATATTTTTACAAGCCCCAAATAATTACGTAAACTATTGATTTGTTTTTAGAGATCCATTGCAAACATATCTGTTTTATTCTTTATTTACAGGTCCTTTAGTCCTAATAATAAACGTTTTAACGATCCCTGTGAATAATAACATTAATTATTTTTATACTTTTGATAGGCGGGGTATATTAAATATGATAACCGGACACTCATATCGAAAGGAAAATAATGCCTTGTTTTTTACATATATCGCACTTTGATCATTTCGAAATTTTTATTCAAGGCACTATTATTATTACAAGAATTAAAAAATATCCGTCACTCATTAAACAGCAATCGACACCCGACTGACTATTAAACTACAGATCTTCCAGTTTACATATTTAAAACGCTAAAATCTGGGGTTTAATTTCCCGCGTTGGACACAACAGATAGTCCAATGTCGCTTTGCTATAAAAAACACATACAACAGCGTGTATGTGATCATATTAAACGTGATCATATTAGAGTACTAAACCGTAAGAAAGCCATTATAAAGTTTACTTATTTACTGATAGATTGGATCATTGTATGTCGTCTCTGTAGTTAGTTGACAACATTGCCTCGACCACAAAATAAATATATTTATGTAAAGATAACTGTTTGACATTAATACTCAAATATAATATTTATTTATATATTTGTAGTAGCCTTCGAAGGCGTCATTCGCTGTCATTTTTAGAGATGCAACTTACACGAAATTTTGGTTTTGTTTGTAAACAAAATCATACGAGTAGGAGCTTTATGGTGATATTATATTCTGTAAAAACGACTTTAGGCATATATTTATATTGGTTGAACCACTAACTTGAAACTAAGGCCGCTTTTAAGACTCTGATAAGGAAACGCCAACTTAAAATTCACGTTGAAATAAACGTGATAATGTTTGTTTTACCTCCAAAGGTTGCCCCCCAGTGGCTCAGCGGTAGGTCTGCGGACTTGCACGCTAAAATCCGGGTTTCGATACCCGTGGTGGGCAGAGCACAGATAGCCCATTGTGCAACTTTGTGCTTAATTCAAAATAACAAAATAACCTCCAAAGGTGAACAGGATTTTAGTTCAGTTATTTGTCTTTATAATCATTTTTTTGCGTTTTAACTTTCTACAACAAAAAAGTTGTACCGATTTTGTTCAAACGTGTAAAAATGAATACAGCGTCGGCGCATTTTCATTAATTTATGTTAATGAATAACCAACTGTAGTTTGTTAAGGTTATCGTCCAAATGAAGTGTAGTTTAATATCTCTCCTGTGCTTGATAGCATTTATACATTGGTAGTAAGTAGTGTGCAACTGGATTTGGTAAAGTTCAACCACCATGTTATGCAAGTTTGAAAGTTAAAGTGTACGAGCACTGAACGTTCTTCTGCTGTTACGACGCTGGGAAATGTGGATCGGAAAGCAAACTCGATATTTAATAGTCTTGTGATGTCAATAATAAAGTTTTACTTTCACATAAGATAAGACGTACGAAACAGAGTTTGCCGTGAATAGAAGTATAGGCTGGCTCATAAGTCCCTACCCATCCATATATCTTATGTATCCAGTGTATCTGTATGCTGTCCCTCATTCTCGCTGCATAATATTATGCGACGCCATGTTTTGTGAGAAATTTTCCTCAACATAGCAGGGGTTATTGTTCCAAATGCTGCGGTAACAGTTGCCTTCAACTCATCATAAGTGTTATTGAATATAACATAATAACATATGGGTGGGTAGGGACAATTGATTTAAATTTAGGTAATTCAGTAGTTTCTGGGCTGTGTTTTTATTTGGATTTTAGACAAAATTTCTTTGTTCATACAGAGTTCTTCATTTGATGTATAGTTCGACGTCAGTGTCTTGCCATTCAGATCTATTATGTGTTTTTCCATATAATATTACCATGTGAATACATTCTATTCTGGGAATATATGGCAGGTGTTTTAAGTGAAAAACAAACAGACAAGAAATGCGTATGTAGTCGTAAAATAGAAAGTATTTCTTCAAACACTGTATTTACCAATAATGACATTCTATGTATTATTTCTGGCCAGCTTTTTAACTGACAGCAAAATTAAACGAAGATAAAAGAAATATGCACTTAACGGCAAATCGTAGAATATATTTCTACTTTAGATTGTACACCGACACCCCTGTGAATAAACTCCCTAAACACATCAAACAACGGAATTCGTAATAACTGCTAGTGCAGTCGACAAGGTTGGTTTGGCATCAGATGCACGTACGAATAACATTAGGAAAAAGAGACAAAATACCAGAACTTTAAGAGCTACTAGAAAGATGGCAGTTCGATGCAACAAGTTACCATCAAATTTGTTTTAAAGATTTGTTTATAAGCCCGGGATTAGTTGGATATATTCAGTTTTCGATCGACATTTTGCTTTTATAAAAAGTTGGATTTAATTCCAGAACGTGGTCAAAAGCTATTAACTTATGCATACATAAATTGTATCTGTTTTTTTTTCTCAGTCCTAGTCCTATTATTATTCGTCACTCTTTCGAAATATTAATATTGAAATTAAAGCCTGAAAATAAAAGTATGCATTGAAACTGACTGAAGTTATCTAAATTACATTGCTTTCGCGGTATGTCTTTAATAAGTGCCCCCACTAGTGCAGCAGTATGTCTCCGGATTGACAATGCTAAAATCCGGGGTTCGATTCCCCTCGGTGTGCTGAGCAGATAGCCCTTTGTGGCTTTGCTATACGAGACACACACACACACTTTAATAAGTGAGAATCAAAAATAAGGTGATTACTGAACAAATACAGATTTGTTTGAGAAAGTTATCACAGATTATGTCATATATAACTAATTAGAGGAATCTAACTAAGTTTTTTTAAAGAATGAAATGAAGATTATGTTGTATGAAGTTTTCTGAATTTTGCATCCCTAGTTTAGCAGTGCAAAACTAGAGGGAAGGCAGTCATCACCGCCCGTCGCCAACTGTAGGGCTACTCTTTTACCAACGAATAGTAGAATTGATCGTAACAGTGTAACGCCCCTAGGCTGAAAGAGCAAGCATGTTTTGTATAACGTGGATTCAAACCTGCGACCCTCAGAATACTAGTCGAACGCCTTAACCCACCTGGCTGTGCCGGACCGCAATTTTTGTTAAGGAAATTAACAAAGACAATGACATATGAAATTTGCTAGAGGGAGCTGGTAACGTTTTGGTACAGGAAGTTAATACAGATTGTGACGAATGAAACTTGCTTCAGAAAGATGACAAAGACTGCATCATTTTAACGTAATTAGACGTAGCTGTAATTACAGTCTATGTCATATCAGACTGGATATAAGGTGCTAGTATATGTTGTTTCTTTATATGTTGATATAGTTTTTTGTTTCAATCGGATTTTTAAAGTGTTCTGAAAATAATGTTGATTCTACGTGAAATTCAACTCGTCATTTTAAACGAATCAATTTGGTTGTGCAAGAAAAAACTATTAATATTAAAGAAAAACGACACTGAGTACTCTTTTCTCTTTTCTTAGTAATTCTAGAGGTTGATTTAGATTAATAGTTTACTGTGTTAGTTCATCACAAAAAACTTGCAGCATTTTTCTGATGCAAGGAAGCTACAGTGTATTTTCCCTAAAGTTGCATCTTTTTATGTGACGCAGAATCGACCTGACTGAGCGTAGTTTGATAATTTACTTACGGACTTAATAGACTGATTTTTATTTATTTCTTCTGAGTTATAATTTTTGTTTTTATTTACTAATAATCTTCAAATGCTTTGGAGATTTAAGATATGTTATATTTTAGTTTGTAGAACGACAATTGGGTAAGATTAGTGTTACAAAATACTTGATTAACAAATACAACCGTCTAAGATCTCAATATTTCTGTTCAGTTATGAGAGTCAAATGATTGTTTTTTTTCTAAGTTTCGCGCAAAGTTACACGAGTGCTATCTGCGCTAGCCATTCCTAATTTAGCAGTGTAAGACTAGAGGGAAAGCAGCTAGTCATAACTACCCACCACCAACTCTTCGGCTATTCGTTTACATACGAACAGTAAGATTGATTGTCATTCATAACGCCTCCACGATCGAGCGCCTTAGTAAAATGAATGTGAAACGCAGGATTTCACCAAACATGACAACAATAAGTTAACCTGCTTATAGTAAGGTGCAGTGTGTTTTCTATTAATTTATTTTCTTTATGTTGTTTTAAAAAATCCACATTGAATTTTTTGCCTTGGCCACCGCGAGAATCGAACCCCGAATTTCACCGTTGTAAGTTCGTAGAATTATTGCTGTCTCGCTAGGGGACACTTAACCTACATCTATAATTCTGTGTTTTTTTCTGGAAAAGAGAACTTGAAAAATAAAGCAAGCGCAAAAATTATTTCACGGTTATATTATATCTCGTTTGGCCCGGCATGGTCAGGTGGGTTAAGGAGTTCAACTCGTAAACTGAGGGTCGTGGGTTCGAATCCCTGTCACACCAAATGTGCTCGACCTTTCAGCTATGGGGGCGTTATAATGTTACGGCCAATCCCACTATTAGTTGGTAAAAGAGTAGCCTAAGAGTTGGTGGTTTGTGTTGATGACTAGCTGCCTTCACTCTAGTCCTACACTACTAAATTAGGGATGGCTATCGCAGACAGCCCTCGAGTAGCTTTGCGCGAAATTCAGAAACAAACATCTCGTTTTAAAAGTCATTAAAATAATTAAACACGTTAATTTTAAACATATTTAATGTGTTATTTAAAAATAATGTTTTCGCAGAGTTAATAACATAGGCAATGCCTTGTTTAGTTTAAAGCAATTAAAATTCATTCAAGCTTTTAAATAATCTTGTTAGAAATTCAAGGAAATATATTAATGCCGCAAAATTCGTGACTCGAGTTTAAAATCGCACAATCAAGTTGGCAGCGTGATAATAAGCACACTAATTGAACCCGAAAGGTGTATAGTGCGTAGTTTAAGGTCAATGTGCCCAGGTGCTGAACGGAAGATTCAAGGTTTAATCTTGCAATTAGCCACTGAAAATGTTACAAAAGTGACAGTTAAGTATTCGGTTAAGAGCAGCCTTGTAGGCGGCGAATGTTTTTCCTTGGTCGCTTTTACCATAGTATTTATAAATGAGGTAGTGTTTCTGAACTTTGGGGTCTCTTCCCTTGCCGTTTAGATCTTAGAGCTGAAAATACTAAAATTGTTTGTTTGTTTGTTTTGGAATTTCGCACAAAGCTACTCGAGGGCTATCTGTGCTACCCGTCCCTAATTTAGCAGTTTAAGACTAGAGGGAAGGCAGCTAGTCATCACCAGCCACCGCCAACTCTTGGGCTACTCTTTTACCAACGAATAGTGGGATTGACCGTCACATTATACGCCCCCACGACTGGGAGGGCAAGCATGTTCAGCGCGACGCGGGCGCGAACCCGCGACCCTCGGATTACGAGTCGCACGCCTTATGCGCTCGGCCATGCCAGGCCAATACTGAAATTAATAGTTATTAGCTACCCGTACTAAAGCCGAGCACGAATAACCAGGCTCTTAGGGCGATCGACTCGTAAACTGACGATAGTGAGTTCAAAGCTCCGCCACAACAAACATGCTCGCCCTTTCAACCGTGGGGGCGTTATAATGTAACGGTCAATCCGTTTTTTTATGTATGTTTTATGTTTTTCGTAGACTAAACGCAACAGAAAGACACAGATAACAGCTTGTATAATTAATTTATTACACTAAACTAAATATATATATGTAACAGATAGAACATAAATTATATAATAACAGTGACAGATATTATGTTACAACATTCAAAATTAATTACAACACAAAATAGTACTGGTTTCAACCTTCAAAGTTAATTACGATACAAAATGTTACTGGCCTGTGTCAAATATAATGATCTAGAATGAAAGTCCAAATTCCAGTCTAGAGTGTGAATTTGGTCCCACGAAGAAATTCCGAAGCTTAAATGAAGAAGTTCAGAAACAATTCACAGTTCGTTAATGGCAAAGCTTATAACAGATATAAAAAAAATTCGCAAAATGTCAGAAGTTTACCAGACAATTTTAACTGTTATTAGTTTCAAAAGTTTTGAATAAAAGCAAACTAAATCCGATATAAACACGTTTCGTATCAGAAGTAACATCAGTTTTTCTTTCACAGTTAAATTTTATTCTCAAGCCTTTATTCTTATACAAAAGAGGTAAATATTGGATTAATAACATCAATAAACCTTTATTTTTCATTTTTCTTTGTTGTATGTAGCACATAACAGTGTTTGACGAGGTTAATGGTGAAAACTCACCTCGTCATGTAAAAACTCAGAATGAATTCTGCAACTCTACCCGAGACTTATAATGCTAAAAACCGGATTTCGACATCCGTGGTAAGCACAGCACAGATAGTTTGTGTTATTTTGAGATTAAAAACGAACTAAACAAACAAGACAATGTATTTTCCTTTTTTGATTATTGTTCTATCGCATTTTACCAAATAGGGCAAAGCATATCCATCTTTTACGACATTTGTATAAGGTTTAAAAACTTTTAAAGCGTTTTTTGATAAAAGCATAATAGAATCTTGAACATCTGTAAGAAAGGCCAATTGATTTAAATTTCAACCAGTTTTCTAGACTAACCACTTTTATTTATTTTTTACCCCTAGGTGATTCTGAATGTTAGGTTTTAGATACTTTTATCCTTAGAAAACACGGTTGGTCTGCTGGAACAGTTCATCCATCTGATTCCTAGAGGTAAAGACCTCATGACTTGAAGAGGATATATGGTCTGCTGGATGAATTCATAGACTGATTCCTAGATGTAAGGGCATCACGAGTCGGAAAGGATGTATGGTCTGCTGGAAAAATTCATAGACTGATTCCTAGATGTAAGGACATCACGAGTTGGAGAGAATGTATGGTCTGCTGGAAAAATTCATAGACTGATTCCTAGATGTAAGGACATCACGAGTTGGAGAGGATGTATGGTCTGCTGGAAAAATTCATAGACTGATTCCTAGATGTAAGGACATCACAAGTTGGAAAGGATGTATGGTCTGCTGGAAAAATTCATAGACTGATTCCTAGATGTAAGGACATCACGAGTTGGAAAGGATGTATGGTCTGCTGGAAAAATTCATAGACTGATTCCTAGATGTAAGAACATCACGAGTTGGAGAGAATGTATGGTCTGCTGGAAAAATTCATAGACTGATTCCTAGATGTAAGGACATCACGAGTTGCAGAGAATGTATGGTCTGCTGGAAAAATTCATAGACTGATTCCTAGATGTAAGGACATCACGAGTTGGAGAGAATGTATGGTCTGCTAGAAAAATTCATAGACTGATTCCTAGAGGTAAGGACATTATAATTTGAAGAGGATATATGATCTGCTAGAGGATTGCACACGCCTGATTTATAAAAGGTAAGGCTGTCATGAGTTGAAGAAGATGTATGGTTTCCTGGAAGTGTTAATAGGAAAGAACATTGTGATTTAGAGAAAGTACTGTCCTCCATCTCTTCAGAATCTAGACCTACACATTTTACTTTTATCTTGAAAAATCTTCATTATCTTTGTGTTGTATATTTAAAACTTGTTTTTTACTTTCCTTTATAAACATTTTTCATATTAAAGTTTCCGAAAAAATGGAATTTCAATACGCAATCGGAGTTTTATTTTGCTACTATATATTATTCTTTAGAAAACCAAGAGATGAACTAAAACTTTCATAATAAATATATACAACTATTTGTTCCTCATTATTATGCAGAAAAAATGATTGAATTTGTTCTTAACTCGTCAACAAAGATAATGTTATTACACTACATACACCAAAAAAAAGTTTGAAAAGATCATAAATATGTTATCCATAGATGGAACTACCACAACTACCACACTGAACAAACCAACCATGGTATGTTTATGAGCATCAACTCGTAAGTTAAGCGCGGAATATGAAGAAAACAACACACTCTTCAGAGTATATACGTTGCCTGTGTCGTTCCTATTATAAAAACAAATACAAATGTTATTTAAAACGAAATGTTTCCTATTTTTACTTCTTCAGACACTTGGCATGTGAAATTATTATCACTTTAAATACATCATTATTTATTTGTTCTTTCATAATTATTTACTTTACCATTTTAAGGCGGAATCAGTTATAAGTATTTTAGTGTAAACTTTGAAACAAAATGTCTTTTATTTTTCAGTGACAGTCTTCAGAATGTTTGAAGAACGACTAATAAGTTAAATAGATGTTAGTTTCCATATACGCCCCCCAGTGACACAGTTGTATAATATGCGGACTTATTGTACTTACCCGTAGTTGGCAGACCATAGAGCCCTTTCTATAACTTTGTGCTTGATAATAAGCAATAACTGAACCTATAATTATTTAATTGCAAATACTTTTAAGAACAAATGATATTCTGTACTTACTTGGCGAAGATATTCCGAAATAAGTTACAATATAATCAAACATCTGAAACCAAATCTTCAACAAGCAAACAATCTCTATATTCTCCATCAAAAACGTCAAAAATGAGTCGGACGTAACTTAGTGGCGAGAGTCCTGTTGCTGTAAAATAACACGTACTTTGGTGCGTCAGTAGTGCGATACATAGATTTGCGAGAAAAAAAGGAAAATAACAACAAAAATATATCGTAACTCTGTGTTAATAATGTTAGAAATACACATAAGTTCAAGAGGTCTTGGTAGAAGTAAATATAAACGTTATAATTCGAGCGCTTTTCAAAGGCAGACATTTATTCTTCAGGGACATGCAGATTCACTTAATGGACGTACTATGTTTTGCAGATTTTGATTACGTTGTTGGCTGAAATTTCGTTGTTTTTCCCGTTAGACTCCTATTATAGTTCGTGTGTTGCTCAACATTTGTTAAGAATATCATTTATGTGTTTAACCCATGATAATTCAGAATCGTAGGCTACTCTTAGGGGCCTGTCTTGGCCAAGCGTGTTAAGGCGTTCGACTCGTAATTCGAGGGTCGCGGATTCGAATCCCGGCCGCGTAAAAAATGCCCGCCCTTTCAGCCGTGGGGGCGTTATAATGTTACGGTCAATCCCGTTATTCGTTGGCATAAGAGTAGCCCAAGAGCTGGCGGTGGGGAGTGATGACTAGCTGCCTTCCCTCTTGTCTTACACTGCTAAATTAGGGACGGCTAACGCAGATAGCCCTCAAGTACCTTTGCGCGAAATTCTAAACAAACAAACAAACAATACTCTTAAGAATGCGACTGATGTTGTGGTTTGGAGAAATGTTCCATTCACATACATTCCCAGTTTGTCCCTGAAGAAGAAAGGTCTACCTTTCGAAAGCACTGGGTTATTGGGTTTTTATTGATTTCGTAACTCTGTGTGTCAATGCTGCAGCTAGACCTTTACGAGTGAGTGTATGACAACTTTCACAAATGCATTGTTTATTTGTTTATGCTGAAACATCCAACAGAATGGGTTATGTGGATTGTGTCTGTCACGGGTATCGAAACCAGATATTTAGCATATAATCCCTTAATCTTATCGCTGAGATACTGAATTGCTCTTTATTGGGTGGTACAGCACAAAGTTGTACAACTAGTAATTTAGGTTATTCCCACTGAGGGGATCGAACCTCAAATTTTAGCGTTATTTGCCGTCAAAGTTATCGCTAACCCATCGACAGAAGTTTATCAATACATACACCACTGTGTAAAACTGCCTACTTTGAGTTGTATAAACTATGAATAACATTATTTTTTACTGTTACAAAATTCACCCATAAATATCTCCATTTTATTAGAAAATATTCTCAAAGATCAGCAAAGAGGCCTTTCTTATGAGATTAAAATAATAATATTTTTTCATGTTTTAATTTTTTTAGCAGATCTCATATCTGATATCTAAAGCGCAGATGATAATTTTAGCGGTATCTTAAATATGCTTTTCTCTTTATTGGTATTTAAGTTCTACAGGTCCTACTATGGACTTACAACGCTAAAATCTTGGTTTCGATACCCGTGGTGAGTAGAGCAGAGCACAGATAATCCATTGTATAGCTTTGTGCTTAATACAAAAACAACAACTTCTCCCAGTCGGGTAAATGGTAGTTAAGTTCTGAATATTATTAATTCATTTGTTACATGAGGGTCAGAGTATCTCACACACTGATCTATTTCAGGGCAGTGTCCATGTATGTGATTATTGTAATATTGGTGTGAATACACGTTTTCTCTTCATTTATTGTTGCAAAAGTCCACGTGTGTTTATCACATCTAATTAATTTCAAAAATCCTAGAGAATACTTCACAAAAATATCCTATTAATGCTGTCGCATTAGTATAAAATTAATGTTTCTTACTCTACCTTATGGTGGGTTTTTAAACGCTTATTTTTATGTAGATATTATGTAGAGGTATTTAGGATTATCTTCGTCATGTACACATTAGCGATCTAACTTACATGGTTGGTCATATCTGTGTCAATTTCGCGCGAAATAATTTATCGAATCACGTAGGAGTCTATCGTAGACTGTTTGTATATTTGCATATTTGTGCGTATATTTAGATGAAGTGGATCTAAACATTTTGTACGCTGTAGTTAGTTATGAATTTTGTATTCTTTATAATTTATTTGTTTGTTTCAATGCTATATTAATCCATAGATAGCAAGCATATTCAGTAAGTGGATGTATGTATGTTATTAGATTTTGATTATGTTGTTGGTTGAAATTCCATTGTTTACGTCTGTTAGAATTCCAGCAAATTCGGGCGTGGCCTAACTTTAGCTAGACTATTATTTATGTGTTTAACCCAAGTTAATTTAAAATCATGAGTTATTACCAGGAATTTGGTTGATATTGTGGCCTGAAAAAGTTTTCCATCCATATACAGTCTATGTGGGCCTTTTTGTGTTTTGTCAGTTTTGTGAAGACAACCACTTGATTTTTTGGGACATTTATTTTGATATGATACTTCTGACAATATTTCACTGTACAGTTTAATCGTGGTTGTAAATTTGTTGTTGATATTGATGGTATTCGTGCAGTGGGTGCATTTTTTCCAGGATGGAACATCAGCAGCAAATTGTGAAGAATATTCTTGAGGAACATATTGTTAACAAATGAGATGTGTAGGAGCAACATCTGCCTCTGGAGTAAATGATTCTGAGAAGGTTCCTGCTACATTAATTTTGCATTTTCTGTTCTCCAGAAAGGTAGATAGCCAGCGAATGATATAACTTCCATTTCTGACATGC
The DNA here is from genome assembly GCA_011833715.1 of Carcinoscorpius rotundicauda. Lineage (NCBI taxonomy): Eukaryota > Metazoa > Arthropoda > Merostomata > Xiphosura > Limulidae > Carcinoscorpius > Carcinoscorpius rotundicauda. The sequence continues at coordinate 47,918,897 of CM022399.1, read as the reverse complement.
AGAATCTTAAGCTAATGTTTGTCTGTATCAACAACTGAAGTTGTGTAAGCCCACCATAAAGGGCTTTCACATGACGACATACTTTTTTCTTCTAGCGACAGCAGAAGCACTTGTCTACAACTTAAAGCGAAAGTATGTGTGATTTACTCAATGTTGTTTTAAAAAAGTTACTTCAAAAGATGCTACTAATGATAAAAAAATATATTTCTGAAAATCATGTCGCGAGTAATTTGGATTCGTAGCAAAGGACATTCTACTGTTATTGTAACAGTCTCCAAAACTATACAATATGTAGATGTATAATAGTATCAACATTCTAATTAGCGAGTGTCATTAAAATCGGAGTTCAGCACTGGTCCATAGTGTCGTCTAGAAATGGGATGGATTTAACCTCTAACTAAAGAATTTCTAGTAAATTTACTCCAAAAAGTAATTTTGATATCCATTTAACGTTACCGCTTTTATTCAAGTAGGCCTCGTATTCTTGGTGCTCTGTCCACCATGTGTATCAAAACTCCATTTTTAGCGTTATAATCCATCACAGTTATCGAGGGTTCAGATTTGTCTGTAGAAATACATATTTCAGTGCTAATCATATTCAACCTGATAACCTTGATTACACATTATTGCGCAGCAACATAATCTTTAACGTAAAATTTTCTGCGAAAATGTTTGTTTGTTTTTAATTTTCATCCATAGCTACGCGAGTGCTGTCTGCACTAGCCGTCTTTAATTTAGCAGTGCAAGACTAGAGAGAAGGCAGGTAGTCATTCCCACCTACTGCCAATTCTTGGGCTACTCTTTTACCAACGAATAGTGGGATTGACCTTATCATTATAACGTCCTCATAGCCGAAAGGGCGAGCATGTTTGCTATGACAGGAGTTCGAATCCACGACGCTCGGATCACGAGTCGAGTGTTCTATACTTCTGGACATCCTGAACTTTCTACAAATAATAGAGTTGTCCACCACACACAAACTTTCCGCAGGCTCATTCAAGTATAAGCAGAGCAAATACACAAAAGAACGTTGGAGATACATCAGAGGACTTGACTGGTATACGATTAAGTGGGAGTGCTGTTATAGTAGCTTATTTCAGTCATCATTATCACAAAACAAGCACTTGATTTTTAGGTGTGATCAAAACTTGTGAAGTTTTACCTAGTAAGCCTTTGAAATTTAATTCTTACTGGAATACACGTCCAATTTAATCACAATGGCCTCTGTACGTAGAAGGGCTCTTTCTGATAAGTTCCCTATTGGGACAGCGATAAGTGTTCGTATTTAGACCGCTAAAATAAGGAATTTGATTCTCATCGGTAAACCTGACAGATGGCCCGATGTGGCTTTGCAATAAAAACACACACACACACGTTTACTTTCTGGTAAACATAGCCTGCAGTTTTCGAATGCTACTAGTAGGATCATTTGTCCGCGATATGCGAAAAATATTCACTGAAATGGTTGTAACACGTGCCTTATACAGTCGGATAATGCACACGTACAATCTACAAAAAGAATGTTCTTTTCATGTTAATTCGTATTTGCTTTTTCATTGCATAAGTTACAAAATGCTATAAAATCGATCCCCGAATTTTAATGCTAAAAGCACTGAAACTTACGTTGAATCATATGAAAAACACTTTGATTCTAACTGTTCTTTCAATTCCAGTAATATTATTCACTGTTTTAAATGTACTGATTATAAATCATTGTAATTGATAACTTGTGATCAAAGCAAGCTAGTAACATATAACAAGACTAAAACTTAACCATGTAATTAATATAGCTAATTAAATGTAAAATTCTTACTTATAATAGTTAAGACATATTGATCATCAGTTAGGTACTCTTTAGCAATACGTTTGGTTGTAATAATACCTAAAGAACTTCGTGCAACTTAGGAGATTTATGTTAGTTCTAAATCCACACACTAAACTAACAATGCAAAATAGCCTACAAAAGAAAAAAATACATATTTATTCGTTTGTTGAATTTTGTGTAAAACTACTCGAGGGCTCTCCAGAGACAGATTAGAGGAAAGACGACTAAACAACACCACTCACTAAACGATTTGATTTTATAGTTTTTGCAGTAATGATTCTGCATCCAAGGTGTCCATACATTAAGGACATGTTATATGATCATTACGTTATTCATGCAAATTCAGTTTTGAAAGTTCATATACTAAAAGTTCTGAAACAGTGTTGATTCATTATGAAAAAAAATGAACGAAATGAAGAGATTACGGATTTATATAGATAGCCAAAATTTAAAACTTTACAGTAGATAGTTAGATTATGTTAGCCATATTCATTACTACGTTTACGTTTTAGTTTTGATATACATATATACATAACTAGCTTGTTTCAAACACAAGTTAACAACAAGAATAAGATAATGAATAATACTTATAGGATTAAAGGACTGTTTAGAGTCAAAGTAGTTCTTCTGTGGCTCAAATTAATAAAGTGTGAAACAATTGTTTGCTTTTATGCAAACAGTAGATCAATATAAAACGATAACAATTGATTCCAGATGCTGTGTTCTGAGAAAATCTGTAATTTTGTGTGATGAGAAACGCTTGAAATATGATATAAAAAGCTAAATAAATAGCTAACTACGAAATCTGTTATTTTTCCCTGCTTGGGTACAGCTTAGCCTTTTATATCCAAGCAGGATGTTTTCAAATAACAATTACACTGCTGGCCAAAATCTTAAGGCCAATGAACATAAAGAAAAAAATATGCATTTTACGTTGTTAGGCTTAACCAATTATTTGAGTAGAGCTTCAAAAGATTAAAATAAGAAAAGGGAAAATAAAAATAAAAACTTTTTTAGCATTTAATAGGAAAAATGTGAACACTATGAAATTAGCCTAAATACTAGCTGGTCAAAAGTTTAAAACCATACTGAAACGAAACGTTAATCGGTAAACACGAAACAAAATTAAGTAATTTGTGTTCAAGCATTAGCATTGTCAACATCTCCCACTGACATCTCCTGTGTTACATTGAGTAAAAACATGGCAAAGGCTGAAAAGTTGACAGAGTTTGAATGTGGCAGAATTGTCAATCTGTAACAGAAAGATCCCTCCCTCTCAACGTGCCATCGCTGGTAAGATTGAGCGTAGTAAAACTGCTGCAGAAAATTTCTTAAAAGACACTAAGGGATACGAAACGAAAATTCCAAGTGGTCGGCCCAAGAAAATTTCGCCGGCGTCAGGAGGATTCGACGTGTTATCCGGCAAGACACCAACCAATCGTCGAACCAGATTAAGGCCCTTACAGACGCAGAATGCAGCTCAATAACAATAAGACGGCATCTACGAGAGAAAGGCTTTAAAAACAGTAAACGTCTTCAAAGGCCACGCCTCCTTCCACATCACGAAACAGCTAGGTTAAACTTTGCTGAGAAGCACCAAACATGGGACGTAGAAAAGTGGACGAAGGTTTTGTTCTCTGATGAGAAAAACTTTAATCTAGATGATCCAGATGGCTTCCAACGTTACTGGCTCGATAGGGAATTCCACCGAAGACATTATCTACACAACACAGTGGAGCAGGTTCCATCATGATCTGGGGTGCTTTCTCCTTATATGGAACAATGTAGCTTAAGATTATACAAGAGCGTCAAACAGCAGCTGGTTACGTTGGCATGTTGGAAAAAGCATTCTTATTGACTGAAGGCTCTCGCTTGTGTGGAAATGACTGGATCTTTCAGCAGGACAACGCTACAATCCACAATGCCCGCAGGACAAAGGACTTTTTCATGGCGAATAACGTGATTCTTTTGGACTATCCAACGTGTTCGCCCGAACTGAACCTTATTGAAAATGTTTGGGGGTGGATGGAAAGGGAAGTCTATAAAAATGGATGTCAATTCCAAACAGTGCATGATCTTAGTAAAGTCACCTTCTTCACTTGGAATAACATTCCAGCCAGTTTTCTGCAAACGCTTATATCGACCATGCCAAATATTTGAAGTTATTTGCAATGACAGCCGTGCAACTCACGACTGAGACCTCTTGTTACGCATTTGCTACCATGTTTAGGACTTCTTTTTTGGTATGGTCTTAAACTTTTGACCAGCTAGTATTTAGGGTAATTTCATGATATTCACATTTTCCCAATAAATGCTATTTTCCCCCTTTTCTTAATTTCGTCTTTCGAAGCTCTACTCTAATAAGTGGTTGAGTCGAAGAACGCAAAATGCATATTTTTTCTTTATGTTCATTAACCTTAATATTTTGGCCACAAATGTAAATACAAATTTGTTTATTTTTGAATTTCCAGAAAAGCTACTTGAGAGCTATCTGCGCTAATTGTTCCTGTTTTAGCAGTGTAAAAACTAGAGGGAAATTATCGCCACCAACTCTTGAACTACTCTTTCACCAACGAATAGTGAGATTGACCGTCATTTTATTACGCCCCACGACTGAAAGGAGAACATATTTGACGCAACTTGGATTCAAACCTGCGATCCTCAAATTACGAGTCAAGTGCCTTAACTACCTGACCATGCCGTATTTATCTGCTGTTAGAATTTTGATGTTGTTGTCTTGTTTTAGGTTGTTTATAGAATTAATATTTTTTTCATGTCAGGGTGTGTTTTAATTTAATTTTCTGTGAAATTATGTTGATGGTTTTGGGTGAAAATTCTTTGAAAGTTTAAGATACTGTTTTGAGATGTTTTAGGCGGAAAAAAAGATGCTTTGTTTTGTCTGGAAAGATAGGTTGTTTGTTGTTGAAGTTTTCTTCTTTCTGGTGGCTGTTTTCCGTTGTTTTTGGTGTTCTCAGTTTGTGTCAATGAATCACCAGTTTTCTAGCTAGGCCTTCTATACATGCTTTCATTTTGACGGATGGAATATTTCTAGGTGTAAGTTACTACAAAGTCTAGTTAACCTGAAGATGACCTAAGAAAGTCGAAACGTTGTTCTACGCTTTATTAATAAAAGTTTTAATACTCGTACCAGCTGTCCTAAGGTACATTTTTATTTCAAGTGAGTTTTTTGTCATCACAAATAATAATCATAAACAAAATAAAGTTTTTTTTATAAGAAAAAAGTACAAAATAAAAATTAAAAGGCACAATTTTATTATAACAGCATAAATACATCATCAAGTAAACGAATGTTCTTGTTTGTTTATAATGCAGTGACTACCAGTGTTCACCAGTTTGAATAAAAACTTTTTCTTAATATACAGCGGTTGTTGGTTTTGCTGATAGTATCGCTAAATAACATTTTAAAAAAAGTTCTTTCAATAGATTTAGAATGCGTCGTTTTACTCTAACAGCTGTGTTCTGTTTCTGTCAGTAATCTCTGTTAATAGGTCATAACATTACTTATTTTCTTTATTTTTCATTCCTTCCGAAAATTAATCGCAATAAGTAAACGACTCCTTTTTTAAGTGCTTTGGATTTACTTTGTTATCCATGACTTGTTTTGAATTTTGCGCAAAGCTACACGAGGGCTATCTATGCTAGCCGTCCCTAATTTAGCAATGTAAGACTAGAGGGAAAAAAGCAAGTCAGCAGCACCCACAGCCAACTATTTTTCCAACGGATAGTGGGAATGTTTTTTGTTTTTGTTTTTTGAATTAAGCACAAAGCTACACAATGGGCTATCTGTGCTCTGCCCACCACGGGTATCGAAACCCGAATTTTAGCGTGTAAGTCCGCAGACATACCGCTGAGCCACTGGGGGGCTAGTGGGAATGACCGTCACATTTTAATAAGTAATCTTAGATGTTTGGTTTTTTAATTTCGCTCAACGATACACGAAGGCTATCTGCGCTAGCCGTCCTTAATTTAGCTAAGACTAGATGGAAGACATCTCGTCATTACCAACTCTTTTACCTACGAATAGTAAGATTCACCGTCACTTTATAACACCCCCACCGCTGAAGGGACGAGCATGTATGATATAACTGGGATTCTCGGATGTTAGATTCACAGATACAATTCCAGATTTCATAGATTGCTGAAAACCGATCCTGACAGTTTGGGTTTACATCAGGCTTAATTTCACGTTCTTTAAAGTTTTATTATTTGGCTTGAGATTTGACTCACAGTATCACGTACTGCCTTACACGCTGCATTCTTTTTATTTTTCCTTTCAGTTCTTATTTTATGAATACATAAAGAATTCCGATTAACTTTGAATCTAATGTTAAAAGACCATAACAAGTTTCCGTTTCCCTTGTAGACACTAAGTGATTTTTTTTATCTCAATTCATGTATTGCTTGTAAAACGTTTCTCGAAAACACCGCAACTATTCAATGTTTCGGTCCCTAACTGTTAAAAATGATTAAAAAACATTATAGTTGTAGAGAGTTATTAATAAATGTATTTTTAATATTCCCCAAACACTGTTTTCACATCTTCCTTAATGGGAGTGAATTCGACAATACTGCATGATTGTATTGTTGGCTGTCATTTGTTCATACATTGTATGTTTTCTTGTAATACGTCTGGTGGATAAGAAGTGAACGATACGGAATTTGGCAACATAATACTAGAATCCTGAAAGACTCAAGTGTAACATGTAGCAGAACAGTAGCACGTTCAGCGTTAGATTTTCCTCGCGGAAACTTTCGATGTATAGAAATTTTTAAGGACAAAATTCGTAGTGCTATGCACAGTGATATTACAGCTAGGAAGATATATTCGGACATATTCAGCCAGTGGAATCTCCGAAGCGTGAAGTAAAACATCACAATTTCCATGTTTAAAGTGCGTGTACGTAAACATATCTCCATTACCATAGGTGTTTGTTACATAACTCATTAGGTGTTTTTTATTATACGTATTCTTATGTTGGTACCTTGGCAAACCAAGGTGCCCAAGGTTATTACTTGTGTACTTTATTAAGATAAGTTGTAATTTCTTTATTTGCATTGTCTTTTTAATTTTGTTGCCAATAACAGATCTATTGGTTTCTTGTTTTGATACGTAAACTGTATTATTTAATTAACTGCTGTTCAAAATTACATCTTTTATATATTTTTTGTTTCTAATTTATTAGCTTTGTGGTAATTTTCAGCATGACAATCTGTAGAGTTATTGATACATGATAATTTATTAACTTGTGTTTTAATTGTTGTATTTCTGTGTATACCCCCTCGATGAGGTGGGATAAATAAAGAGAAAAAAAAAGTTGCGTGCAGTTCACGTATCATAGGTAGAGTTTTTACGTATACAAAATGTTAATACATACAGAAATTCGCCCTGTAGTTTGATAACGTTTATTTTTATATATTTGGATAATTGATATTTAACTTCTGTCAATGTGTTGTAATAAACAAACTACTGTGCCTTTCATACGGTCACTATCGTATGGGAAGTTTGTAAATGTTCAATATTATACAAAATTTTTGTTGTTAACTCAAGTTTTCAATTTTATTTACGTCTGGTATTCTGTAACAATTGTGTCATACATATATTTGTTCGACAACAATATATACCCATGACAACATTTAATGATGTGAATATTTTTGTTTTTTTCATAAAATTACAATGATCGAGAAAGGTTATTGAGCACAAGTTATAATAAAAATGATGTTATTGGGCGATACACAACAAAAACTGTACACATTATTTGGACAGAAATATTCAATTTCCACGTATTAACGCTTTTTCACTGTTAACAGGTCACTTTCTTGCTCCAACTTTATTTCATTGGGCCTGTGTGTGTGTGTGCTGGAAGACATTAATGAAACACATTGCTGACAATAAAGAGAAAGAAAACATAGCAGGCATTTCACATAATTTATTTCATACAAACACAAGAAATACAGAATAGTTCTACTTGTAAAAAGCCATAAATGCTCGGGTTTTTAAAACTTCTGAAAATGTTGTTACGTTCACGGGCCGGGCTATGATGATCATATATAACAGTATACAATATAGCACACAGATTTATTGAAAACTGAAACTACAACCATACTTCTTATACTCTTAAAAAAGTATTCAATCATTATGGAACATCAAACAGGCTTATCTTATTTTCGCTGTGCTTAAAGCTTTAGTTTCTATTTCTTTATTGCAAGTTAAACACAAATTTGTAACTAAAATGTTATTGGACAACCCGAATATGAGCAAGCTTCTGATTGGTTGATTAAACTACAGACTCTGCGATAGCGAAGAAAGTGACGGTTCAAGTTCTCTAGTCAGAAAACACAAAGTGCGCAACGTTTCCCAGGCCTTGGCACTTCAGTTGCCTCTACTGGGAGGTTTATTTCTATTTACAATTGAAAGGCCTGGGAAGTGAACGTTAACATCAATTTATAAGGCTCTAACGATAACTGGTTTTCCAGAGAGATGGCTCACCATTCACTGAGTATTCTAAGTGGTCTTTAACATGTAATTTACTTACAAGGCCTAAGGTTGAAAATTTTTAAATATTTTTTGACAAACAAGCTACTAATACACCAATGACAACGAACGAATATGAAAATTTAAACAATGATGTTGAGAAAACTCACTTGTAGAGAAATATGTAAAAACGGCTCGTTTGGGTTGAGAAAATATTTTACGTCAAAGAAGGTCGAAACGTTGTTCGCTCTTCTACGTAAAATATTTTCTCACCCCAAACGAGCCGTTTTTACATATAAAAATTTAAACAAATATACTTAACCGCAAAACTATTTAACTGGGATAAACGAAAATATTCATCATTTGATTTTCTCTGTTCCAGAATTATTTCTCTAAAAAATATTAATTTTGAATGGTGAACAATGTGAAAGAGTGAGACACTCAGTTACAGAAATTAAATTATATTTGTTGAGGTAGACCATGGATTGTAAACACTTGGGTTAATGAAGAGAAATTACACAATAACTGTTTCAAAAAATGTGAATATTCGAATCACAAAATCACGATTTATAAGTTACCGTTTGATGCGGCGTCAAATAGAAAATTTTCCTCTCAACTGTAAATAACTCCAATACAGTTTATAAAAATAGTACATACTTAAACATCAGAATACGAAAACTGCCAAAATAACGGCTATACCACGGATTAGATTTAGAATAGACAATTCACTTTATAAGAAACTACAATAAGGAAGAAAAAAAACCCAAATACAGCACACACTAAGTTTTGATTTTTTGTGATCGCTCGTTTCGGATGGATTAGGCCCACACTTGGCAACCTTTAAACCCAGTATATTAACAATATAGAAAAATAGCTCCTTGAAAGGGTATGAAAAGCGCTGCCAGTGTGGGATCGAGAGTACAAGTTTAACAAAGAAGGCGTCTAAATGACAGGTGTTATATATATACTTCTAGATTTCTAAGACATATACCTATACTTATTTTCATAACTATATCAAAACCTGCAGTTTGGGAATCCAAGGGAAGTAAAAAAAAAGAAAAGCATTGCTTGTACTTCCCCGGCTACACTTCACTCTGAGATAGAAATACATAAACCTGCCATCACGTGCTATTCACAAGTTTCTTTAAAATTTAACTGCTACACCATCTATTTGGAATATTTCAAAAGTATGTGCAAAGATATATCTAAACTTGTTAGAAATCACTCAAAACGGCCCTACACCTTCACAACATCTATATAATATGTATAATCTACAGGCCGTTTGCTTTTAAAACAGTTGAAATTTGTAAACCTGCTTGCAACAGACCCTAAGATTCACGGTTACCCCGTTCTGGCGCTCCTAGTAAACTATAACGATGTCAAGTTTTGGTGAGAAGTAAAGGCCGGACGCAACCATTTACACACCAAGTACTATGTACATTATTTACAGGAAGGGCCTGAAACGAGTAGATTTACGGTAAGACAGTTCCTTAAATTGATATTTTTCTTTATAAATATAGTTACATTGAGACCACCAGAAATACGAATGTAGAACTCAATATACAGAGTAAGACTATACAACATTTCACTATTAGCTTCCAACTATATTTATATATATATATATGACGTCACATCTGACTTAGAGAACTTGATTAATTAAAGATAGCACATACTCATTATAACCTACACAAACATATATTATTCAGAAAGGAGAAAAATCTTAAAACATAGAGGAATGTTAAAATGCGTGTTCCCTAAAAACAAAAACCGGACATTTATTTTGTTTTTATTATTATTTTTTAATGACAAGTTCCTTAAGTCGATCTGTGGTTACATTTTAGTTTATCCATATCCTCGTTAGGTCTTGTTACAGAAAACAGATATACGAGACAATCACATCAGGCTTGATCATGAGATGTTAAAATCAGTCGAAATACATGAATTGTACATATTAGGCTTAACGTAATATTTACACAACCAACATAAGCCAAGGAGTGACAAAATGGTTTGGTGCTCGGGCTTCGATTCATATCAACTACAATAGATATATCCCATTCTGTGTATGAAAAAAACCTTAAGAGTTATACAAAAAACAACATTTTTTCAATCAATAAGTAAGATAAATTCTCAGCGTCGAAGGGGCCAACTATAAGATCAGAAATAGTTAACTTGTGCAGTTACAGTAAATCTCCAAAACACTCGTGATTCTTTTTTACTGTGTTACGCAAAAAATGATAAAATGTATCATGAACCCAAAATACAAAATGTACTTGTAACGAAACTAAAAGAACAATCCTCAAATGGCCACTATCACCCGTAGGAAGTCGACATTGCGTTCCTCAAATGTGACCGTTTTTGGTGAAGGAAGATAACGAGAAAACTATATATATATAAAGATGTGCCGTATTATTATATCTATTTATTAGGCATCACACAAATACAACCTAGTTGTGCCTACCGAAGTACAATATATCACAATGCCATCCGATCATGAAGTGCGCTTCCAGTTCCTAGCAGACGTAATTTTATCACGTTTACCGTATCTTATTTCCTTCAAAGGTAACTAAATCAACCCGACAGCCATGTTACTCCAAACTAACAACTACAGTAAGCAATCATAAAATGTACGAAATACATCCATATAGTTTCTTAAACACTATAAAGGCGAAGGATTTTAAGTATAAGCTGGATTACACATATGTAAGACCGTGAGTTTAAGGTCGCTTTTAGAGAACTATCTTAAGAAACCCCTCTATAATTATATATATAAGGTCATCACAGGAAGAAGTATATTACTTGAACGAGGTAGTTAGATAAGAAGGCTATTTCTGTCATAAACTTCTAAACAAGTTTGACAGGTAAATTTCATCACATTATATATCTTAATTACCTGACAGATATGATTCAGGGCTATTTTCAACCTCTCTCCCTGTCTCAGCACCACGGCGCCTCTCTTTTCATACATTTCCCGTTTAGTCTGTTGCAGTAGTAAACACGGTTACCACGGCAACGTCTGACAGCCAAATTACGGCATCATATTGTGGTGAAGTTCATCATAGTTTGGTCTTCCCACTTCCATTGGTTGTGAATTACTGTATCACTTGTGTAGCAGTTTCAATTACCTCATATTTTGAAGTTTAAGAAAAACAACAAACAATATAAATGCATTCTATGTTTGACATTCTAGGTAGAATACATCAGAAGTAAAAAGAAAACTGTATAATAATGAATATCCTTCAATGCTATAATTGTTTGTTTGTAGGAATATCTGTGTTGTGCTTATCGCATGCATAGAAAAATAAATTTTAAGGATATAAGCTCTCAAGTTTATCTCAACAAAATAACGTAGAAGTTTGCAATAAGATTATTTCGTGGGATAAAATAGCTCACAGAAACGTACGCATGTTTATGGGTAGCTAAATCATTACAGCTCACAAAACATAGACAACTACCGACACTTTAGACAGAAATTTTCAGGTAACTTTTGCAAGTTAGCGTCAAATAATTCACATAAACAAAAGTTTCATACTCCCATTGCGGTTTAATTTTCTTATTAGAAAAAACGACAATTCATATATTGATTTTCACGTTAACAGTTTTCAAACACAGAGAATCATTTTCTATTAACCAGAACAAGAAACGAATTGTTTTTATTTTCTCCTGAATAATTGCACTAAACACTTATAATATTTTCTTAATTCTAAAAACTGCGTGATTTATTTCACTCTAAATACCTAATTATATAATTACTAATTAAACACTTAAAGGAAAATAGTATTTTCAAATATATAGCACGTGTGCGCAGAACTGAGCATAGCCCAGCTGTTAGCGTGACGAAATGTGGCTCTGTGGGTTTATGGTTCGCGTGTCGTTATCAAGTAAATATTAAAAACAAAAATGCGCCCTACGATTTGGTGCCCTGGGTGAGTTATAAAGTTAACAGCAAAACCTCCGCTGGTGGGTGCTGGTCGCCAGTTGTTTTCTCGCTTTTCCTCTGGTCTATCAGTACAAAGTTAGGGACTAATAGTGAAAATCCGGAAACTGATAAAATCAGATGCGTGGGAATGAACTAGTTTTAGAAAGAAAGCAAAATTACTTTTCTTTTTAGTTAATATTACAAGATCAATGAAAAGGGGCAGTTCGATGAAAGCTCTGTAGTTCGACACTTGTATTCTCTCAAGATGTTAAGTATGAGCTCTTGTGAAATAAAGAGCATTTTAATTTGTATACATTATACATAACACCGTGCGTATTTATCTATATACACACCTGTGGGTATCGATTTTGACTGTGTTGTTAAACACAAAGCTACATATAATGGGCTATCTACATTGTGACTCCCACGAGCATCAAAACCTAGTTTTTAAGGATGTGACCTCTCAAAGGTACTGCTGAGTTACTGGGGAGTATTAGATGTTTAATTCAGTTCTTCATATAACTACTAACCTGTAAGGTGTACAGAATATTTCTAAATCAATTAACTCTTCTTAAAAAATGTTAACCGGTATGTTTTGTGGAAGGATTGCTTCACTGTAATGCATTACCTGTCTTCACAGGGTACCATACCCTGTAATGTAAGGTAATGATTTTACAAAATGAAGTCAGTAATACCTTGTGTATAAAGCAGGCACTGAGTTGAAGCGAACATGATGTATCTGTTGACTAATAAAACACGAAGACAGAAAAACTACTGTACCACCATACAGTCACCACTCATCACTGCATATTTTAACAGAACTCGGACAAACTTAATTATTGGCTGCGAAGAAACTATAAGTGAGGCTGGTTATTTTTCGGCTGTCTGTAAAAAACTAGGAGAGACCTACTGAATAATATATTTTATAGATTAGTATAAATGGTTTTGGCTGATTGTTTATAAGACTTAGACCTACTGTGACAAAACGAATCACTATTCAGGATGAAAGTAAATATACAGCAAGCGGTGCACTTCACCTTTAACTTAAAGTTCTACGGTTAATACACGCACATACAGACAGTACCGACACAGCGTAACTGAAACCAATAAAAGTGAGAATAAGTTTGTTTGATTTGGAAATGAACTTTCAAGTCATAACGAGTGAGAATCCAGGACAGGCGGTATTCTGAAGAATATGAAAACTTTATAATAATAAACCTGTTATTAAATAACAAGCAAGAACCACGTGATCACACATATTTAGATCATTCGGTTTTGTACGACACTCATTTCGATAAAAATGTCTCCGTTCAGCCAGATAAACAGCCTACTCTCGTCCGTACACACAAATAGCAGGGCTATGCCAACAATAAGGCGATGAAAACAGTTAATACAACTGTATAGATTCGTTTGTTGTTAAACATACAGCCACAAAATAGACTATCTATGCTCTGCCCACCGCGTGTCCCGAAAACCGAGTTTTAACGTTATAAGCCCCAAAACTTACTACTGAGCAGCCAAAGAAAATTCAATCGAACGGTGCAATTTTTCTTTAAAAAGTTCTCATTCTAACGATTTCCCATTCAATGCTCTAGTTATTGTAAAAAAAAACAGTTTGTACGTATATAGAAATGCAGGTAAGTAGCACAACAACAACAAAATGTGCATAAAACAAGTGTAAAAAGGACTTTGAACAGCTCTCCAGTGGCTCAGCGGTATGTCTGCGGACTTGCACGCTAAAATCCGGGTTTCGATACCCGTGGTGGGCAGAGCACAGATAGCCCATTGTGTAGCTTTGTGCTTAATTCAAAACAACAACAACAACGACTTCGAACTTCATATTCATACAAAGGTAGTCACCAAGAAGACAATTTCATAGCCTATTTTGAAACAGACATTACAAACTGAATTTACCTATAACGGCAAACGATATCAATACATGCACTTTTATTTGAGTGTTAAATGTCACAGTACTTCCAAATGGAAATGTCAGATATGATAATTCTGAATAGAATCTGTGCAGCAATTCTCAACCGCACCTGGGTATTAAACTACGACAGCTCCCCCTAGCAGGACAGCGGTAAGTCTATGGATTTACAATGCTAAAATCAGGTGTTCGATTCCCTTCGGTGGATATAGCAGATAGCTTAATGTGACTTTGCTACAGCACACACATTTATGACTGTCTCTTGGTACAAAATGAGCTATATGTACTCTGCAACCACGGGTGTCGAAATCCGGTTTCAACAGACACGCCGCTGTGCCACTCTATGCATACTGACTCTTCCTATGTAGTTCTTGGTACATTAAATTGAAATTTTGTACGTGGGTGCTTCACATTTACAGAATAGAAATGTAAGAAACAATTCGAATAATGTACGTGTATAAGGAGGGGCCAGCGAATCAAGGGAAAATGGGTTTGATTTGTTTTGAATTTCGCGCAAAACTACTCGAGGGTGATTTGCGCTAGCCGTCCCTAATTTAGCAGTGTAAGACTAGAGAGAAGGCAACTAGTCATCACCACCCATCGCCAACTCTTGGGCTATTCTTTTATCAACGAATAGTGGGATTGACCGTCGCTTTATAACGTCCCCACGATTGAAAGGGCGATCACGTTTGGTGTGACGGTGATTCGACCCGCGACCCTCGAATTACGACTTGAGTGCTTTAACCACCTGGCCATGCCGGGCCGAGGGAATTTGAAAGCTTACAGGTGTAACTAAACACAGTGACGTGCATAAGAACGTTATGGTTGTTTGGTGGTGGTGGGTTCTGGGGATTGGGTCCTCGTATTAACATGTAAAGTAGCCAGGACATATAAATGATCGTTCACAAATAAATATCTATATTAATACTCTTAATTATTTTAAATAAAAATCAAGTGCGAGATTTGGAGGGTATCATAAGGAGTTGAATGAGTAATGAAACCAACTAAAGCAAATTTGACTGTACCTACAAAATACACCTGTGTTCACTTGTTTCATCAGTCTTCAAGTAATTCTTTAATCAACATATATTCTAGTTAAAAATTACGAAGAGACACAAAACGTTATTTTGAACAGAAGTATGTTTGCACTCGGAAAGAAATTTTAAACAGCACCATTCAAGTTCATCACAGTCAGAAAGTAGAAAACAATGCGGACATTCCGACAAATTTAACTCTTTGGTCTGTGCAAAGGGAAAAAAAAGATATTTGGTAGAAATAAGAAATTATTATTCTTTATGTTTTAAGGCTAAGTAGGTATTAAATGTGTTAAAATACAATATTTATTAACTTTTATTCACTACCTAGTGTGAGCCGTAACTAAAAAACTACTTGGTAACTTTCATATTGCTTTTGGCAATAATTCAATGTCATAAAACTTCTGAATTAAACTGTCTTGTTGTTACATCACTGAAATTATAATAAAAAAAATAAACAGCAAACCTTTCTAACAAATCAACATGAATACTGGACACTCAACATAAACACCATAATTGACCTAAGAACAATAAGGTGATAGTTTTGTTGCTATTTTTTAAAAAATTGTTTACCGTGAACTTTCACAGCTAATTTATTTGTCGCTGTACTAATTGCAAAGTGTCCTTATGTTTCTATACACACACAAGCCTACTGATATTTCTGACAACATGAATTGAAAGTTTGTTTGTCGACTCCTGGTTATAAACGAAAACCAAATTTCCAGAACCTGGAAATTTGAAAGTCTATGAGAGATCAAAGAGACTGTGGGACTTCCAGGACTGGGTCAGTTCATTTACGTGAAAGTTGCTGTAGACATGAGTTATATTTAGAAAGAAATATCCAAGTTCATCTTTTAAAAATTTTCCTACTGTGTCTGGTTAAATGGGATAAAAAAATTTTGTCAGGAGTTCTCAAGAATATTTGCATGGATTTTCTTAAACATTAACAAGAAGTTAAAGAGTTGTTCAAAATGAATTGAGCAAACTCTTCGGTCTGGTTATGTCCTATGAAATTCTACTGGTACTTTATCGGTGTTATATAAAAACGACAAGAAGAATACGTGTTTCTGCTTCTTTGGTTATACCCACAACGTCATCAATTCTAAATTGCGTATAGCCAATTACTTTCTAGAGTTTCGAATGAGCGATGAATTAACGACATATACATTTTACAACAGAAAATAAGTAACGAAAGACAGTTAGGAAAATGCCACGAAAACAACAATAAAAACACCGATAAGTGTGTAACCAATAATTTGCCTAATGTAAGATAAGATAAAATGTTCATCTCACAGCAATCAATACTTCTCAAGAAGAACGTAGAACCATAATACGATGTCATCTCTAATTTCACAAGGGAGATTTGTTCCAAACTGGAGAGGAATTAATTTCATCTGGACACTGCTCTTAATCTAAAAAGGATAAAAACAACATTGACGAAAATAGGAAGAAACTTGCCTAGCAGGATACTTCTATCGCAGCTTAAGAAAGATATTTATTTAGACACGCTCGTAGACTGTGCTCGATAATTCAAGCTAGTTCTTCAGCTAACGCCTTACGTTATTTCATCAATACAAAGTTGATCGACTTCAGACCAAACTAGCTCCAATAACATTGGCTTCTTCTGATTGGACGAGAAACGGTCGAGAAATGGAACCTTTTTCATGTTTCACTTTTCTTGTGTCTTAATATTTTATCCTATTAAGCTTTAAGGTTTATTTACTAGCTTCCACTGGCTGAGAAAAGGTAAAAAAATTTATCCCCACACTTACTGACTGTATACAAAAAAGTGATAAAAATATAAAACCTAAAACTTGCTCAAACTAATTTAAAATAGGAAATTTCATTTAGCATATGCACATCACGATCACAAACGTGTAGGAACAAAAAAGCCCAACATTCAGTGATAAGTTATTAAAACGGTTAAATCGTAATACATACATACGTCCAGGGAGGTCAGTCACCACCATCTACCAACTTTCTTCGATCTTGTGGTCAACTAATGAATTTGTTTTATAAATCCGAAAAAGAGCCAGGTGGTTAAAGGTTATCGACTCGTAATCTGAGGGTCGCAGGTTCGAATCCCCATTACACCAAACATGCTCGCCCCTTTTAGCCGAATGGGCATTATAATGTGTCTATCAATCCCACTATTCGTTGGTAAAAGAGTAACGCAAGAGTTGGCGGTGGCTGTGATAACGAGCTGCCTTCCCTCTATTCTTACACTGCTAACTTAGGGACGGCTAGCACATATAGCTTTGCGCGAAATTCTAAAAAAACAAATTTCGAATAAAAGTATATCATCCAGTGAAATAATATTACGATCACCACTAAAAGTGTAAAAACCTAAAACGTTCCATCCCCATCTCATGAGTTTATACATTTGTTTGTTTTTGAATTTGGCACAAAGCTACACGAGGACTATCTGCGCTAACCATCCCCAATTTAGTTGTGCAAGACTTAAGGGAAGGCAGCTAGTCATCACCACCCATCACTCACTCTTGGTCTACTCTTCTCCAACGAATAGTGGGATTGACCGTACATTATAACGCCTCCACGGCTGAAAGGGCTGACATGTTTTGTATGACTGGAATTTGAGCCTCAGATTACGAGTTGAGCGCCCTAATATCCTGGCCATGCCGGGACCACGTATTATTTACGTTTCGGAGCTTCAGAAAAATAAAAAAAATAAACCAACTTCGAACGAAATAACTTTAGACATTACGAAAAATTGTAGCTACACAGTTATTATTTAGTCACAGTGACCAACATATTTTGAATCTAAATGTTTACTGGATTAATCGTAGTTAACAGTGTACACGTTACCATTACAAATCTAAATACGATACCCATACTAATTTACTTTATTAGAGTTTGTGGTTAGAGCTCGCTAAATAATTCTAGCACTTGATGTCAAACCTCATTTTTACTTTTTTTTTTAAACAAAACACCGAATATAATTACACTTCCCACAGAACATTAGTATTATGTACAGTTTTTTCTTTCACACTCATCACACAATGATGAAATGACCAAAATAGTTTCAGATAATTAAAATATATTTTGTTAGAAACTGAAAAGCGAATTTATCATAAAAGACATCCACTGCAGAGAAAAAATCATATTTGGTATAACTCGTAAGAAGTTGAAAGAATATTAGAATACATGTTGTTCGAGTGTGAAACAGGCTTGATAAAGACATCCAATGCCGATAGGAAAAAAAACAAACAATATAAATAAAGTCAAGCTGTATGTTGATATCGAGGAGACGTGGTTTTTTTACTATGTTTTACTGAAAACAAGTTCTTGAGTCAAAGACAAAAGTTATCATTAATATAGAAGTGACAGCTAATTCATTGCTAACGAAACGATTTGATGATTCACTCATTTCACAAAGTAATACCCACAACCCCAAACGGAAGATACATAGATGATTCACTGCTTCAAAACCTCAAAAGTTAAGAGAAAATTAAACAAAACTTAAAAAAGAATTATCGAAAGTTTCAAAACTAAAACTTGTTAATATCTGGTTGTTTTTTGAAGTGCGAAGCTACACAATGGGCTATCTGTTCTCTGCCCACCACGGGGTTTATTAGTAACAGTTGCACAGAATTATTCCGAACTGAACATTTCAAGTGATTATTTTATACGGAATACTTATAAACTGCAACATGTGATAGATAGTTTTACATATTTCAAGAGTAAAACTTATGATTGAGATTTTACGGAATGCCTCTAAACTAAACAAAAAACCCTTTAAACTAAAATGCATAATCGCTGGTTTTACGAAATACTTTTAAAAGTTGAAACTTTTGTCTAATAGTTAACGAAAGTTTCTTCATTAAAAAAATAATACTACTTGAAGAAAAGAAAGTGAAAAGGAAAAAACTACACACACACAGTTAACGTTAAACACCAACGAGAAAAGAGAAAACTAAACCTACTAATAAAATGTCACAGTGTAAAACGTTTGTTTCGTTTGTTACTGGAATTTCGCACAAAGCTACTCGAGGGTTATCTGTGCTAGCCGACCCTGATTTAGCAATGTAAGACTAGAGGGAAGGCAGCTAGTCATCACCACCCACCGCCAACTCTCGGGTTACTCTTTTACCAACGAAAAGTGGGATTGACCATAACTTTATAACGCCCCCACGGATGGGAGGGCGAGCATGTTTGGCGTGACTTGGGCGCGAACCCACGACCCTCAGATTACGAAGCGCACGCCTTAACGCGCTAGGCCATCCAAACACAATAGAGCCATTATTGTGTGCAAGCAAAAAGAAAGGAGAAATTTTCAGTCCTTTACAGCTCTTTCAACAATGATATATTTTTACGAAAAAAGATTGCAATTTCCTGTTAATTGCTCATTTTGACCGTACTTAAAACTGAACAGATTAGAAACTGAGTAGCAGCTGACACACCGTCACAACGAAAACGTTTTTTTAAAGAACAAACGAAGGGTAATTTTATTTGTAACCACGAAACAGTTCTTTACCTATCACTCTCAATGTACAGTTTACCTTGGAAAGTATCAATAGAATATGAATGTCAAGTCAACACACGTGTTATTTATTATATATCAAAAAAGTAACGAGCAACTAGTTCTAGATCCAAAATTACTGATGATTTAAAATTTTTATTAATAATGTTTCAAAACAAACAAACAAGTACAATGCACTTTTATCAATGCTGAAAATAATAACACATGGGATGAAAACCTCTTTTGTACTCATAAAGTAACAGAATTCATACAATGTAATATGCAGCTATTAATAGCGGAATGTTGAACAGCACTCGAAAGAAATCGTCCATTTACTAAGATGTGTGAATTCTTTCTTTTAGAAAATTACGAAAAACTTTTGTGGTTGATATTTTTATGCTTCTAAACACAAGAATACGCCAGTCTTATGACCAGAATGTGACAATGGCTTATTTCATTATTATCTCATATATAATCAACTACACTTCCAATTGCAGCTGATGCTTTGTACCCGAGAACGGAGGAACGTAAAATATTCGTGCGATGTTTGATTGAAGGGGAAGGGGAGAATATACAGAAACCTGTCAAAAGCATTATTTCAATTCAAAAACAAAACTAGTTTTATCAAAAAGTAATTCTTGAACGGTTTGGTTAGTTTAGGATACTTGCACAAAACTACACGAAGGTAAGCTGTCCATAATTTTGAAATAAAAGACGAGAGGAAAAACATCCAGAAACAAGCACTCATCACCTGTTCTCCTTGAGCCACTCTAATCGAATAACAGAATTTGACTGTTGCTCTTATAACGCACAAACGGTTGGTTCTAACTTGCGACGCGCGAAATTTTCGTGACAATGGGCTGAAGATTTTCGGATCTCCATGCTGGGACACTAACCATTCACCCACGCGCCAATGCTACGTTGGTCTCCTATTATATACATTTGGCTCGATATATGACATTTCAAACACACAGCTTTTATCATCAAGTGACCAAAATTTAGCATTTTGTATTCTACGCACTCGTTACTTTTGTAAAACAACAATAGGCCTAAAAAGTGTTATTCACGTTATTACCTCTAACAAAACAAAGCAAACCCTAAACAAACAGTAAGTATGCAATAATAATAAAAAGAAATAACTATATGGATTAACTGGGTACATTCGTTCACGTATGCCAAGCAGCCAGCTTGCATGATTGAAGTGACTACAGTGGAAAAGCTTTACTGTTCCTATTTTCCATTTGTCAATAGCTTTGATTTCCCTATCGATGTGTTTTCATTGGAACTATCTACTTCTATGAGACAAAACTCTCTCCCAAAATACCAGTTTCATGTCGGTTGGAGATGATTTATTGCCATCGTATCTTACAGAAGCTCTAGTGAACATTGCGGGTTGTGATGATTTATTCCCGCACAGCGGAGAGATTTTGTGTCATTTCTCAACTCCCTCTTCCGCAATATCCTTTAATTTTGCTTTCTCGTGCTCTTCAAGAACCGGCCTAAAAGGCACCTTTGTGACGTTTCTTCAACTTGACTTTCAGGCAGACACTGGCTTTTAAGCTTTCATAAAATAACAATTACGTGATATAGAGAAAAATGAAAGGAGACACAGGTTTTTAAGTAAAACAATACGGGAATTCAACAATCTATCAAGATAAGAAACAGTGAATTATCTACTTACTTACTCGACCAAAATAAAAAAAAATATTTCTATTTAAAAATTTTACAAGCTAACGCCCAAATAAAGATTTCGAAGAAATCGTTTTTACTCGCATTTCCATTAGTGTTTAGGGATCCAGTTTTTGTGTTATACCGTACTAAACGTGTCTGTACATAAAACACGCGATTTCTTAGTGATCGAAATAAGTGGAAATCTTGACTCGTTGCAGAACATGGAATTCTTTCAAGTAAGATTAAAATATATTAATCTAAGAGATCTCTTTTACATTTTGACTTGTTGCATTTTTGTGCGCCATCAATACCAAGTGCAAGGTGTGCGTATAACCGATTCAATTTTATTACTCGTCAGGATCTCCGTCAGCCTACCTTCAAATCGATTTTTTTAAAGAAAGGATTGGAGTAAATTAATCTACGAGGCCTTGAGCGTGGTCAAATGTATCTATCAAAAGGGTTTGACCTCCCGATTCCAAAACTGTAATCACATCTCCAATTAGTCAAGAGATGGCGGAGCTATTAGTTACAAGTTTGTACTTGAAAAATAACATCAGAGCCGTTGTTTGAGATGCTGTGCCTCAGCCAAAAATACCAAATAACCAAAGACTACGTTACATAGATTACTCTACGCTATAGAATATAGATGGATTTAACATTAAACTATTAAATAGCAAAATCTCCCTCATATATAGCCGATAATAGCATTTGTGAACAATAGTACATCAAATAATGGCGTAATATCATTACCCAGAATAATTTAAGAAATAAATCAAAATAAAACGCATTTTCTGATGAATCTATCATATATGAAAACAAACATCAAAAATATTCTCGCTGTCTTAAAAAATAAGGGTAAGCAAGTTCACTTGCAAAATAGAACTAGTAAAATGTGATATTTATTATGGAAAAACAGTTTAAGTTGTGAGGACAGTCACTACACAACAAAATAAACATGTAGCTAAGTTCTAATAATCCTTCCTTTCATACTACAAAATCTAAAACTGTTGTTTTTTCCGTGATGACGAACCCTTTCAAAACTTTTTTTTATTCAAGATGTGAAGACGAAACAATTTGTTCCTAAGCCTCTTGAGAGGTCTGTCAGTCCCATATGGACACTACAAATTGCAGTTTTTGACTGAGCAACTGGTAATAAACAGATTCTTTCATATTTCCTGAAAAAATAGTTTTTACGTAACCATGAACCATAGGGAGACCATAACCTTTACAAATTATATTTTGTAGTCATGTGTATCACAAAGGTTACATACGGATATTTATGCTCTATATTAAAATTCTGCATTTTAAGAGTGGACGAAAAAGTTTTTACTGACAACTTTTACGAAAAATCACGTATCTCGCAACTACACCTAGGAGATAACAGTCATTTGGTCATATTATCCAATAACCTTTTCCCACAGTTTTTCATTCAAACTATAATACAATGATAAATCCAGCTGGATTATATTTAACAAGTTACAGGCTAACATTTATTATAAAGTGTCAGCACAATTCAACGGTTACAATAAGCTAATGCATTATAATTATGTTACTCACGAAAACTGTGATACACATAATTACTATTTAACACTTCTTTTAAAATAGCAACAGTACTATAACTCACAAAAGGTAAGCAAAGATACTAAGAAACAATACATCTAATGAGGGCATTGGTACACATCTCTCTCTGATAGTAAAGCTCTGCTAATAACCAGCTTAACACACACGAAACAAGATAATGATCATACAAAATAAACAACATAATACTAACGTACACTATACGGTATACATAATAGTGCAAGTTAGTGTTCACGTTTGTACATGAAACGTATAAACAGAAGGTTAAGAATAAGGTTTACAAAACACGAGTAAGTCGTCCAGTCTTATGGCAGTTTTGTAGTTTTTCTATTATGTGTTTTTCTTATAGCAAAGCCAGATCGGGCAATCTGTTGAGACCACCGAGGGGAATTAAACCCCTGATTTTAGCGTTATAAATCCGCAAACTTACCGAATCTGCTCTGTCTGACAAACCATCAGTTTGTCATGCCATAAAAACCAAGTCTGTACTCTTTGTCTTACTGATTGAATTACCATAATCAAAATAAACGATGGGTTTAAATACTGTGCTTGCCGGTCTACAGGTCTTGGTTTCTGAAAGTCATGTGACAAATTTAAATTGAAAAGAAAAATGAGCAATTCTTAAGAGTTTCTAGCCAAACACAACAGTTTGTTTTGGAATTTCGCACAAAGCTACTCGAGGGCTATCTGTGCTAGCCGTCCCTAATTTAGCAGTGTAAGACTAGAGGGAAGGCAGCTAGTCATCACCACCCACTGCCAACTCTTGGGCTAATCTTTCACCAACGAAAAGTGGGATTAACCGTCACTTTATAACGCCCCCACGGATGGGAGGGCGAGCATGTTTGGCGCGACCCTCAGATTACAAAGCGCACGCCTTAACGCGCTAGGCCATCCAAACACAATAGAGCCATTATTGTGTGCAAGCAAAAAGAAAGGAGAAATTTTCAGTCCTTTACAGCTCTTTCAACAATGATATATTTTTACGAAAAAAGATGGCAATTCCTGTTAATTGCTCATTTTGACCGTACTGTATGAGGATGTACTTATAGTTTACAAAATTGTCAAGGTTTTTGGTTTTCCTCTTAAAAAATCTGTCCGAATGTTCTGTGTTAAAGGTATGTTTTATTAAAAGAAACAATCACTTTACATTTACAAATCAATAATTAGAATAAAAACAATATTAGTTCCTGGTGAATAAAAATTTGAAATTAAAGAATCGAAACGTGGACATTGAAACACACTACAAATCTTATGAGTTGCCGTGGTGGGGTAGTTTGTGTTCCATTAAACGAGTTATCATAGGTTGCAGGTGAAGGTCTAAGAAAAGAAATTCTTCTGGTCCCTAGGGTTGGATGTTAAACAAGATAAACGTCATTGGCCAACCACTTACATAGTGTTATGAAAACAACAATAACAACGAAAGCTCAACATCTTTAGAAATCTGCATATCCAACAGGAAAAGTGAAAGTCAAATAGAAGCTGATATCATGCAAAAGAACACAAGCCATTCAAGAAAAAAAAAGTATGACCGAGTATGTGGAATGTCACGTTTACGTACTAAGAAAACACATGTCGTATTGATAAGTACAAGAAAAAAACCCATCATGGAATAAGCAAACATAGATGTACAAAGATGGCACGGTTCTATGATACATCTTGTAACCTTCTTTAAGGCATGTGTAAAATCATCTGAATATACTGCAACAGAAGAAACCAGAACCAAATCATCAGTTTTCATTATCAGGAAGATGTGTAGGTCGAGCAGTTAAGAGCCGATATGAAAAGAGAAAGGCTATCACCGACTTAAGCCAAAATGAAGTAAGGTATAAAAAAAAAAGAGGACAATGCAAACAAATTAAAGATTCCCAAAGTTTTCAAACTGGAACCCAAAAACGAGTTTGAAACATCAAATGATGAAAGACATTAAGAGTCCCTAATAAACCAAGCATAAGTATCGCTCAGGACTACACTGAGAACTAAAGTCAATCTGAGCCGCAGGGGCATTAAAAAAAGGAACAGCTTAACACAGGCACGTGAAATAACAAAGAAAGTAAACCAAAGGTAAAATCATCTCGCAGGAAAAATAAACATCCAGTACAGAGATCATCAATAATTTACAAATGCACCACAGCAACAGAAGAAGCAATAAAATACAACCTATCAAATTACAATGGACAAAAACCAAAATTTTTATCACACTAGAGAAAGAAAACGAACATGCTATGCAGAGCAATTCACAGAAGTACTCAACAGAAAGGGTGCAATGCTACAAAATGTAGTAGACATTAAAAAAAAGTAGATAACATTTTGTTATCAACACTGATCCACTCAACAAAAACAAGGTCAATGATAGTACGAACAGGTTTTAGTACTAGACGAACTACACGTCAAAATCATTAAAATGAACCCAGCTGCTGATATATAGCACCTATTTTTTTTTTAAATCTGCAACAAGGAGTCCAGCCCCAAAGAATGGCGAAGAAGGAATAATATTCACAATGAGAAACACTATTGAACAATGCAAGGAGTGGCAACGGGGCTTCTATACAGTTTCCCTTGACCATGGAAAAGCTTTCAACAATATACACAGAAAAAAATAATGCACATCATTAACATATTTGAAAATCTCGTCAACATCGTGATACAGTTACACAATAAATTCACAAATTTCGTTAGGAATTTGACTGGACTTAACTTCTTCGTGATGTCACTTGACAAACAGAGATGTGTAATGTTTGTCTTCTTTTTCAGCTTAGCATTGACTGGATGAAGGGTAGGAAAACTGAGGTATAAGATTGACCTTGCTCTCAGTTTGGAAGATCTGGACTATGCAGATGATATAGTTCTATTCCTCATACCAAGAACAGCATTCGGTTAAATAATTTGTTCACACGTTTCGAGAACAGCGAGGCTAAAACGTAAAACAAAAACTGACCAAAATAATGGCGGTTAAAACCTTAAGTCAACGACCAGTTATCATCGAGACGAACAAGCTTGACATATCACAAGCATGTGAAAAAATCTGTATTGCTGGGTCTCATCGAGACGAACAAGCATGTGAAAAAATCTGTATTGCTGAATCTTAGCGGAGTAACTGAAAACGATATAATATAGCTAAACTTAGCATAACACTGATATTTTGGGAAGTTTACACCTTTCATCAGTGAAACCAAGTTTGAAGCTCTACTGCATCTGTGACTTCAGAATGGTGGGTTACTGACTATTGCCAATCAGAACTATCAATCTTCCACAACACAAGTATTTGGAAACTCCTACATATATCCAGGCCTAACAAAATCAGTAATGCAAAACTTCGAAAAATAAACAAAATAGAAAGCACAGAATCTATTTGTAGAAGGAGAAGATGGAAACGACTAGGGCGTGTGTTGCATAAGTTAATACCATAATGAAAACTACCTCACACTGGATACCACAGGCACGAAAAAGAAAATAAAAACCATCAGAAAAAGAACGATAAAGACAGATTACACAGTAAATCTTTCGTGAGATTTGTTTGGAATAAAGCACAAAGCTAAACAACGGGCCGTTCGTGCTCTACCCACCACGGTAATTGAAATCCGATTTCTAGAGGTGCGAACCTGTAAAGAATACCATAGGGCTCTTTCATGAGAAATTATAGTGAAAGTTTGGGGAGATCCCTTGTTTTTATCTATGCCACATGGCATAAAGTTTGCTAAAAATACATAGAATTGGATTAGAACGTTAAAAACCTGTTATTGCTTCTTACAATGTGATGATAATGCTGCCGTACACCACTGTTAGGTATGGTTTTTCAATCTACCTTAATTATATAAACGAGTTATTGGTTAATTAGACAATTTTCCTAAAAAGTAAATATTTAAAATTTCTAAAGTATCTTTTAAACGATAATTATCAGTTAAATTAATAATTAAATCTAGATAAGCATTTTCAGCTTTGATACAAGTTTTCAGTTTAAAAACTCGCAGTTAATACTGTAAACTGTCCTATTTTTTAACAGTCCTATTATTTGTTTTGACAAAACCGGATTTTCGAATATCAGTTCACCTCATTGGAGATGTAATCCAAAGATACAATTGACGCACCCGGTCCTGGGTGTTTCATAATGCTGTAACCTACAATGCAAGCAGCTCGTAGCTGCTGAGGAACGAATTTTCATTTTATATAACACAATTAGGCTAGAAGCAATTACAGAAGCACGAATATGTAAAAGAGTAAAATCAAGTTCATAATATGTGAAGCTAGCTAATTACTGTTACAAAATATTACATCAGTGTTTTAATTTCTCGTGTTGCTACTAAAAACGATGAAGGGTTAAAAATTCAACTTACTTGGTTAGGGTAACACTGAAACTGTAAAAGTGTTTTAGAGTTTTTTTACATTCGAAAATAAAATCCACTTGTTATACAATTAGAAAATTTAAACTTGTACTCAGAGGAAACTCCAAGTCGGATGACAGTATTTACTTCTAAGTTTCTAGATGTTTTTGAAAGGGTGAGGGTGGAGAGGGATGCCCACAAAAACAAAAGAATACTCTTAATTCGCTAAATGTTGAAACTTCTGAAAGATCCCTAAGACCTCTTAAAATTATATGGTTGGCTACTGTCCTTTACTGCCTAATCAATTCTACCACGTAAGAACCACGCTGTTATGGCAACCATACGTGACGCTTAGAGACAACGATAAATATCTTTCAATTTGTTCGTTACAATAAAACACATACAATGCCCGCCAAATATCCACCTGTCATCTGAACATCTTTCAATACCTTTCTCTTTTTAAATCACTGGTAGATAAGTAAATGATGAAACACTGGCTTCAACAATCCACTCATTACAGTACAGTTTTACAAAAAAAAAAACGAGTTTACAGAACCATGATTAAAATATGTATCTATTCCATTTGTAAACAAACCGCATGACAACAAAGAAGGTTAAAAGACATACATTTCACCCATTGCTTTAAAATATAAACAAATTTAGCTGGTACAAATCAAACTATTTTGCCAGAATTTATTACAAATACCAGTAAAAAGGAAAACCTAATATCTGGTTACATTTCTTTGAAATATGTAAAATACAGTATACTGAAATGAACAATTCAAGGAAACAATTTCATAAAGCTTGTAACGTTGCTTTAAAAACTCCGACACAGAGACTGACGCAAGAACGCAATAAACGCGTTAACCATTATTTCCAGAGGAATCGACGTTATGAAAGATACATTGAGGCACGATTTATTGCAATATAAAGTCGAAGAGTAATAAAAAGTACCGAAAACATGACACACATTAAAGGTTTATCTGCTATCATATTCCACGTGATGCTGAGACAGAATTATACAGTACAAACAACCAGATTTGTAACTCAAAAGTCTGTACTCACCCGCACCTTCACGGTTAATGACGGCTAATTTGCCGGCATAATGTAGGGTTCATCCCTGGCAGTTGAATGTGTGTGCTGTATACAGTGCACGCTTCGCAAAAATTTCCCGCACGTTTAAAGTAGTCGTAGTCACAGGATTAAAACAGCTTTACGTACAAATAAGGCCAGAAACCACGTTTATGTACGTTAAGAGTCATGTTTTAAAGTAATATCTACACTGTCTAATTCACTAATAAAACTGTTAATCGACGAGTAGACATGATTTATATATAAAAAAACATTAACTCGGAGATAAAAATGGTTAAAATTAATTGAAAACGTGTCTTTAAAGAAACCAAAAGGCATTCAAATTCAAATAAACATTCATGATAAATAAGCAAACAATCACTTTATTGAGGTAGAGTGAAACAAATTACTACGATAAATACATTTTAAACCAGAGCTGAGAGAACGTGCAAGGAGA
This sequence comes from Carcinoscorpius rotundicauda, assembly GCA_011833715.1. Classification (NCBI taxonomy): domain Eukaryota; kingdom Metazoa; phylum Arthropoda; class Merostomata; order Xiphosura; family Limulidae; genus Carcinoscorpius; species Carcinoscorpius rotundicauda. Next base: position 47,890,126 of record CM022399.1, on the reverse strand, counting down.
ATAATAACCTATTTTATTTTCATGCAAAGAATTAACGTTTTCAAACTTTAAACGTTCGAACTTTGGTTTCATGGTTGGACTAGACAATGTTATAATCACTGTATCCATAAATGCCTTCTTTGAAATTTAAAAGTCAAAACAACACTCAGCAACAAAAACAAGTAACTGATGCACAGTATTGGTGGTATCCACAAACACGCCCAGATTTTGAAAGTCAACAACAAATTCGTGCAAAATTTATTGACATTAGGGAAGGGAGAGCTGAACATAAAATTGGTTGGACATTTTTGTACATTCTCCTCTTTAACTTACATTATCTGCCTCATCGTGCGTGATTACTAATCTATCCAGAATCGTATTTGTGTGCTAATATCACACAATTTCTTGTCAAATATTTCGGGAAAATTACGGATTTAATAATTATATTTATTCACTCCTAATAATGTTTAATTGCTTTACTTTTAAATCATACACACACGTTTTTTTTTGTATTTTATTGTAAAGTACCAAGCGACTCGAACACGGATCACCAAGGCAGGATGCGCATACTCAAGTAATGCGGACAGTAATATAGCAATGGATACTCCATCTCACTAAGACACAAGTGTGGTATTTAAATTCGTTACGAAGGTCTTCAGAAATTCAATAAAAACGATTTAATATCATTAGCTGTGCATATTGTATGCTATCTACTGGTGGAGGGGCCTATTAAAGTTATGAACTTAAAAGTTTAGTTTTGTTTACTTTAGATTAACGATTATTACACCGTAGCTTGCTGTTCGTAATTTTCGTTCAGTTACACACTACACACGGGACCAAAGGTAAGTCCGTATGCTTATAATGCTAAAAACTGGATTTCAATATGCTATTCCTCTCTATTATTTTAAAAGTTGATATCAGTCAAACAACAAAAGATAATTATGCATTTATATATAAATTGTGTAAAAATATTAAATGTAAAGGTAAATACGAAACCTGTTAAGGGATTTGGTGTTTTTATAAAGTTGTGACTACATGTATGTGTTTGTTTCGTAGTTAAGCACAAAGTTACACAATGTGCTACTTTTGCTCTGTCCACCATGGGTATCAAAACCCAGTTTCAAGTCTGCAGACATACTACTGTGCCACTGAAGGGGCAAGACACATAGGAATGTGATGACAGAACCTAACACTTTCTACCACAGGTGATACTTGGTAAAGAATGGGAAATTAAGTATTAACAGTTTGATGTTACCACGGTGAAACAGTTAAGAGAAATTACAAACCTTGAAAAATATTTCTGGGATGCATGTGTATTCTACCCTGAGATAAGCTTCTTTTGATCAGTGCTATGACTGAAGAGAATCTGCATTTGTCACATTTAAAGATAGACGAAAATGTTAAACATGCAACAGTATAATGGTAAATAAAAAACAAACAAACCAGAATATCTAAAACTTGAAACTTACAAAAATTCATTTTGAAAAATAAATCAGTTTTGTTTACGGTTACTACACTGTAGGCTAGAATGAATAAACGCATGCATTTTAAATGCACTTGTATAAAGAATTTATGCATAAAAAATATACAAGATATTATTTGTAAAACTATCCAATTACTGTGTAGCATGATTCAGTTTTATACTTCTGTTTTTAACAAAACAAGTCAGTTAAATTTATAAGTTGTAGATAAAAAAAGTGTATAAATACAAACCATCAACCATGCCCAACAGTACTAATACAGTATTAAAGTACAACATATTTTGTCATCATTAAAACTAAGTATTGTATTTTTGTAAAGTTCAAACAACAAAATAAAGTGCAATAACAAATGTAGTGTGATGATGGATTCCAAAACTCCTCACTTCAAACTTAGTTTTACTAACAAAGTTTCCATTATTTAGCAAGTTGTAGAAATTACACATCCTTGACATGCAACTACAATAGAACCACTTCCTGTTTAATGTGGTATACCATTATGTACTGAAGACATATACCACATTGATTTTAGATTGTAAGTAAAAATAAGTTTGAAGAACCTAACAAGTTTCATACTGCAGTTTTGTCTAATTACAATTCTTATGTAAATGTAAAAAAAATATTAAAACAAGAGTCTGAGAAGTCCTCAAACTTGTCTACTCCAACAGACCCATGAACAAAACTAGCACAGAAAGAAAAAAATACTTAACAGTGAGTTTAAATGTGTATTTGTTAGTATCACTTAGTTCTAAACTTTCTTAATCATGACAGTATCTGACAGACATTAAACATTTGCTCAAATTTAAAATGTAAAATGCAAATCTGAGAATGATAAAATTATATATATATAAATGGATTTCTACATTATGTTCACTAGATACAAATTAAACAAATAAAGCTCTTAAAAACTAACTACACATTGTGTTTAAAAAGAACTTGTGTTTAACGCATTCAAAACATACTTTTCTAAACAAGTTTAACATGATGCTATAACAATTTGAAATCAAACAGTATATAATTTTGTATAATTTGCTTATCATCCAAACTGATGTCTCAAATTTCAGAACTGATTTCACATGAACCACCAACATCAGTACTTTTTCTATCCTTAAAATAAATATACATCATTTAAAACATAATTTAAACTTCATTCCTAATTTTTCTAAAAATATACAAGCTTTAATAAAAATATGAATATTTTAGAACAAGTATTTCACATTAAATATTTGTTTTAAATTTACATATCATACCATACGAAAATAAGAGTAACAGCATAATGTCTGCTCCAATATCTTCTGCTTCTGGAAACTAATTCTTATTACATTTTATGAGTCTATGTATTATATAATAGCAACTTTGTCCAATTTCTGAATAGTTTAAATATTTTCATACACAATTTTCTTGTGTGACTGTTTCACTTAAAAAGTTAAAATGTGGACAACAATGCACAAAAATTTACCAATTTCAATGCCTACCATTTCCAATTTACTTGTAGAAACATTCTACACTTACATCTGTGATATGACTAGCTCTAAGTGATAATTAGATAAACACAAAACACATTATACAAGGGTATGCAACATAATGTAGAAATCCTTCTTATATTAAAATACAAACTTATTTAACACTTATTTATCAGTGGAATAATATACAGAACTGTACATCCTAGGGTGACATGTATTTGACAATAATTATACAATTATGTCTTTATACTTTCAAAGTAGAGATATCTATAAATTCCTTAATAAATATAAATAAAATCCATTGTTGTAATTATATTTTTACAAATCAAATTCCTGGCTTTAGTTTTCATCAAAAGTTACCAGAAAAATTGACTGATTAAATGGTAGGATATATTGTTACTTAAGTAACACAACTTCAACCTGGAAACACTTTGGTTTAAACCAATAACCATACCTGACAAAGTAGATTACTGGAATAAACAGAAGGCAAGCTTTCTTTAAACCAACACCATATGCATTGTCATATATCCATATGACATCTATTTGTCATAGTTGTTCAATCAAGGCAGGGCACTTTGTATCTACCTTACTACTCTTCTGACTGAGTTGTACAAGTATTCAAAAAAAAAAAAAAGATAGAAAGGAGTGGAAGTGGAGATTTTGAGGAAACCTTGCAAAGTATGTTCAGAGGATTTTATTTTCATTCAAGATGTTTTTATCTTTCCAAATTGTCTTATTTTCCAATGTTATCTTTCATGGAAACTTGGGGGGGGGGAATAGCCTGTGCAGAGTTCCAATCAGCACACAAATTCCAACAACAAAGAGCAGCTATGTACCCGTAATAACTGTCATCAGTGACATGATGATATACATTTTATGACTCTCAAAAAGCAACATTTTTTTTCACGAGTCCAACAAGGAAATCTGAATCCTTTTTTTTCACACATTTGTTGTCACTGGTGATAAGAAAACAGGAAATTTCACACAAAGACTAAGATAATCCTCACTAACACTTTTGATTACTAACATAACATTTTTTCATTATTATTATTATTCTAAGCAGTTTGGTTCTCTTAAACAATTAAAGTTCACCAAATCATCTCCAAAAGATTTCTTCATGCTGGAGTCAGGGAAAAAGCCACAGTTAAGGGCTGTGATATCTTCTGAGAAACAGGGAGATATACAAGAGAGGGAACAAAATTATAGTTTTTGTTATTTCCATCTATTTCTGGTTGTGCCAAGAAAAAAGGTTGCATCATGAAAGTGCCAGCAGTATGGGGACTCTGTGGAAGGGCATAACTCAAAGGAAGCTTATCTGGTCCATCATGATCAACAGGAGGTAAACCTAACTGATAAGAAAATTCTTTACATACAGGTTTTTTAAACTCTTCTGAACAAGATTTCTTGCTAATCAAAATCATATCATCAGAAAGGAAGGAATGTTGTATTTCAGCTCTTCTCAAAATTTCTGGATTGTTGTCATGCTGTTTACTGATATGTAGCTTTAACATGCTCCAAACTCTTACAGTAAATCTACAAGCAGGGCAATGGAAAGATTTCTGCATTTTTTTCTGACATAAAACTAGCTTCCTGTTTTTATGAGTAGCATGAATATGTGTTAAACATAGTTCCCTGGTGCAAAACTTCTTATCACACTTGCTACAACGATACCTTTTCTTTGTTTTTACTTGCTGCTTCACTTGCATCTGGCTTTTTGTATTGTGGATGTTTTTATTCCATTTCTTTTCTCCACTAGTCTTGGTGAATAAATGTGATACAGTTTTTAGTGACTGTGGTAAATCTTTTGCATTAAAACCAGCTGCTCTATGACTAAGGAGATGTCGTTGAAGAGAGTGGCTGTAACGATATATCCTATGACAAAACTTGCAGAAAAATTTCTTATCCCTTTCAATGACTATTTTTGTATGTCTTTTCTCATGAGCATACAAATTGGACAGCCAACAAGTGTTGTATGTACAGTAGGAGCAGTGATATAATTTTAACCCTCCTTTTCTCTGTAAAAGACCAAGACTCATAGATTTTGCTCTTGGTGATAAGCCTCTATTAACTGGTTTATGAAGTTGACCTTGATTCACATCACCACTATAATTTGATGTTTTTTTTACTTCTAGATTACTGGGGATTCCAGTTTCTTCATTAAGAGAGTGATGATCTTTAATCAGATGAACCTGGAGGGCAACTTGGTCAGAAAACCTCTGGCCACACATGACACAAACAACAAGTGTGTCATTAACAACCGTACTTTGAGGATTGCTCAGAACATTTTCTTTGGTAGAATTATGATCATTTATAATGTGGGTTTTCAACCACTTTATGCTCTTAAAATGCCTATCGCAAAGTGGGCAAATTTCTGTGTGGTGAGTAAAATATCGGCTGTCAATTAATTCACCAGGTAGCAATTTTTGGTCACTAGCTACTGCTGAAGATTGGGATGTAAGTTCTTTACTGGGAAAAGGTTCATCATATATGCCATGAGTGTTTTGCTTGTGAACTTTGAGGAAGTACTTACTGCAAAGTTTTTTCTGACAGACCTCACAAGTTACACCTCCAATAGTACTAATCTTGGCTGCTTCTTTTGGTTGCTCATTGAGATCAATTCCATGCATTTTTAACATATGAGTTTTCATAAAGTATTTGTTACAGAGTTCTTTATTACAGATATTACAAAAGTTAGAGCCAGTGAGGGTTTTAAGTTTGTTCTTTACTGTAGTAGTAAAGGGAATAACACTACTTGAGCTTAATGACTGTACAGATTTTACATAGGACTTTTCAGAATGTGTACTGGGAGATGACACCTTGGTATCATTTGTCCAAATGTTATGAACATTTTGCTTATGAACTTGTAAGAAGTACTTATTAGAAAATTTATTTTGACATATTTCACAAAAAACTTCCAAGTTATAAAATTTCTTTGGTGGTGGAGTCAATGAATGATAGGGTTGTTGAGTGTGCATGGTATTATCTTTAACCTTCTGTGATGAAGTTGTACTGCTTCCATCTTCACTCAATAAAAAACCATGTTCATTTATCATATGTGCTCTCAGATAATACTTATTGTCAAAATGAATACTGCATATACCACATGTTACTCTGTTATCATCAGCTACTACAGATGAATTTAGTTCTTTTATCATGGACTGCAGTTTCAGCAGATCCTGGCCTGAAGCATCGTCTTTCATATATGTACTACACATGTTTATAGTTTGCTGGTTAGATACTACTGGTATAGTGTGGTTACTAATATTACATATACTAGATGAATGTTTTGGAGAAACTGGAGAGCTGGGTTTTGACTTTTCTTCTTCCTCAATATACGGAATGTTATGAGTATAGAATTTGTGCATTTTTAAAAGATACTGACTAGCAAAAGAGCGATTACAAGTTTCACATATTAATTTCCTAGTTTCTTCTCCATATAAAAGTGTGTCTTCTTTTTCAATTTGAGATTCTTGTAACAGAGTTTCTGGAGTGTTATTAGAAGTACAGACTTGACCAGTCTCAGAGAAAGTTGAAGATGTGCCTTCTCTATCAGATTGTAAAACCTTTCCAGTGGACTCTGGAATACTGACACTAAGTTTGTTTGGTTTGTGTGTATTTATCACACCAGTTTCCTTTAGCTTCTCTTGAGCAAAGAACGAGACATCCTTTTCGCTATTTGAAGAGTCTTCTGTCAATGCAATAGAAGCTTTAGTTTCAATACCTATTGAAGATTTAATGGTTTCTGCAGCTAAACTTTGTTCAGGTGACACTTCTCGATTAAGCAAGATGTTATTTTGTACAGTAAATAAAGTATGAGGGTTATCTTTAGTTATTTCTTTGGCTAAATCAGGTAGGGAATTATTGTTATTTTCAATGGAAAAAACAAATCCTGGTGAATCAGTTACTGATGCTACTGGCGAGGTAGCTTTGTTTTCACTACTTCCTGAATTCTGTTGGCTCTCTATACTAATACCATGAATTTTATACATGTGTTTTTTAAGAAAATATTTATTACAAAATTCTTTCTGGCAAATCTCACAGAAAGCTTCCAAGTTCATAATCCCCTGTGCTGAAGTTGGCTTGATTGAAAGATTCTGTAATAAGGGAGGAAAAAGTGGCATTGGGTTGGTTAAGCTGCTATTCAGAAATGTTCCAGAATATGAAGTAATCACTGATTCTACAGAATAAATTCCATGCTTATTTGCTTTATGGGTTTTAAGAAAGTATTTATTACAAAACTCTTTATTGCACAGTTCACAGAAGGCTTCAGGATTGAAAATGCGAACACTGGAGTTTAAACTGTTGGCATTTACTGGATTCTGTCCCTGGAGCTGCTGCAAAACAGGAAAAAGTAAAGGTGCAACAGAGTTTGGAAACATTGTTGGAGAAAGAGACATGTTTGTTGGATTACCATCTCCTGGATGGGAAATGGGTATCAATGGAGGCATGGGTGAAAATAGAGCAGTTTTTGCAAATTCCCTGTTTTCTAGAGAACTACTACTGCTGGCACACAAGATTGGCATTGTATTTAAATTCTGTTCAACAAGAGATGACACCTCAGAGGTTCTACCCGAGTCTGAATTTTGCTGGGGTTCAGAGGTATTTACTTCCCTGCCATTTAATGAGGTAGAATTGTTGTGAGACTGCTGAAGCTGCTTCTCTTGCAGTTTCTGGAAATGCTCTTTTTCAATATGTACATTTAAGAATTCTTTACTTTGAAACAAACTATTGCAATGATGACATGTCAGCAATGATTCTGTTCTTTTTTTAGGTTGTTCTGAACTATTTCTGTTTGTAATTTCCAAGTTTAAGGCCTCTTCTGGAATCTTTGAAACTAATTCCTCCCTTTCCTCAGTGTCAAGCACCTGTGCTGTGTGATACCTTACTGGATTACTCTGTTTACGTCTTTTTTTTGCCTGTTGTTCAACAAATACTGCAGAGTTAAATGTGATTCCACTTTCATTAGTTTGGTCTGCACTGTCTCCATCCTCATCTCCCAAGTTGTCTTGAACATCAGCTTGTGAAGAATCATATTCACTGGAGCTTCCTTCTAGTGATAAAACATTGCTATATGAAAACACATGAAAACGGCTCTCTTCTATTCCTGTTGGTTCTTCCATGATTAATTTTTCAGTTTTCCATACTTCTTGATTTAGTTTTTTTTTTCATACTGCTGGTTCTGTAAAATATATGTACTTTAAACATTCCAATTATGAAAAATAAATAAAGATTTTATTCAGTTATTTTATTGAAGTGGATTCATCCAAGAGTTAACATTCTAACCTCCTGTCCTGTGGTTTACAAGTATTAAAAACTAAATTATTGTATCAAGAGAAGCACAGTACTACTGTATACATATAAATACTTTGAAACCATACGTGTGTCAAGGACACATTTCATCAAATTAATAAAGAATAAAAAGAGCCTGTACACTAACACCACGATCAAAGACATTTTTTGAGAACATGTACGTAATATAGCTGACAAATGAAGAGATGCATTTATAGCACAGGAAATACTTATGATAATTTAAAATATATACATATACACACACACAATTAAGTCATGGAGATATACTGTAAAGCACAATAAAACAGGAAGTTAAACAATATATATATATATATATATACACACACACACACACATTTAAATATGTTACACATTAAATCTTGCATATTATGTATTTATATACTGAACATAGACACCAACTTGAAGTTTTGCATTGTTGTACTTGATAAAATACTACAGAAAACATAGTTTGAGATTTAACATTAAAAAGTTACCAATACGTGTTAATGAAAACAGATTAAAAGAACTTATTCTTAGTATAATAAAATATAAAACCCTGTAATTATTACTTTAAACAGTCCATTAGGTTAAATTACTTAACTTTGTTTGTAGATAACTATCACATAAATTGAGTTTAGTCACTGAAGATCTAAGTTATTTTACTTTAAAAGGGGCTTTTGTATTTGAAGTTCTTCAGAATATCATCTACCTTTGGTGTATAGCATGCAAAAAATGCTAGTATTTTCATTTTCTGAAGTTCCCAAAATTTTGATAACAGTATTTGATTATGAAACTTTATATAACCAACTTTATAGAAGAGTTTGATTCTCAATATAAAGAACACTATTGAACTCCTGATTACTAATATGAAAGGATAAATAGAAATGTGCCTGATGTGAACAAACTTGTTTACAAATATATATTTTATTTTTATATGTTGGTTGGCTGATGGTATTTTTGTATAGCCAAGTACATTTTTTGGAAGATATATTTTGGCTTTTAAGTATTATGAAAATTATTTAAAACTATACATCATAAGACACAGGATTACACCAAACTTCTTTTGTAATAGGCAGAGCTTTATGCTGTCAGTCCTTTAGATTATAGAACAACATGCTCAAGTAACTTATGTTTGGTAGGGTGACAAACACCAGTCTTCAAAACAACAAATTATACTTAAAAGTTTATGACTATTTAAAAGGTGAAATTGTCAGAGCAGTCCAAGAAGAACATGAAAAGCTCTGAATCTCAAAAATACACAAAAAAGGTAAATATAAATGAAAACTACAACTTGCATTTCTGTCACACACACACTTAAAACACTACATTCTCTAGATACACTTAGTCCTCACAATTAGCAGTATTAGAATTAAAACACTAAAACAACTAATTTTATACAGAAGTTACTTGCATACAATTACTATACTTTGAAAGTCCCCATACATATAGGACAATTAAGTGATTAGTTATAGAAGGCTAGTAGTGCTGTGGCTATCAGCTTTCTGAAAAACAAACCAAGTTTCTCATACTTTGTCACATAAATGTGCAATAAAACAAACCATTACAACTTAAGAAATTACAAAAACAAAAGACCAAATTTATTGTACACAAAAAATATAGACTTCAGAAAATAACTATTGCATTTATTTCTCATTTTATTTTTTCAGATCAATATGTATTAACATTAACAAGTACACAAATTATATGAAAATTATAGTAGTTGGGGAGGGGACTTTTTCAAACATTCTTTTACATTATGTACTTTAGAAAGTATAATGTCACAGTTTAATCTCAAGAGATACAGAACGTATGTGTAACAAAAGAGGGAAAATTAAAACAAAATGGAAACAGTAATATGCAAAAATATAACTAAAATTTCTTGTTGGGCCATCTTCCACCTTCTTTGTTAGAACCTGTTTAATAATGTTTTTAGGCTTAAACTTGGTTTATTGGATAAAAATAGAAATTATAAAGACAAACTATATTTTAAGATTTCCAATCCAGTGACACATTTAACTTAATTTCTTTTTGACATCTATTTCTAACAAATATTACAACAGAATTGTAATGAAGTATTATGTCTCAATTTTTGCACAAGTACAATCATTGAGACCTTTTTTAGAAGTGAATAAAAACCCTATAACAAAACTACTTTTGAAAGGAAAATCTTTCTTCTTCAGAGGCAAAATTGGAGTCCCAGCACACTGGTTAGTGTTTTTATTCATTTTTGTTAAGCCTTTTTTCAACCTACAAGTTCTTCTAACAACGATTTTTTTCTAAATAGTTATAAATGCATTAAAAAAATGTTTACAAACAGTGTGCATCATATCCATAAAATGAGTAGGTCTATTATATCACCAGCACCAGTTTACTGGTATTCAACTTTAGATCTAAATTATGCAAGATGTATAGCAAATCCAAGCAAGTATTCATATACCCAGTGTTACATACAGGTCTAATATAGCATTATGACACGATATGGTAACAGTGTTTAGATTAACAAAGTACGTAATATTTTAATATTATACAATGTTATTAAAAATACATAAGTATGCTGTACCAAATGTGACAGATTATCCTTTTATAAGCAAACAGAGTTCTGGGAAGTTAGTGTTTAACACTGTAAAATATGATGTCAAGAATATTACACTTCTATATGGGAATCTTCATTATCATTAATTTAAAAGTACAATATTTCCTCCCTGATTCTTTCTCAGCTTGAATTATAAGTTTAGAAAATAATTATCAATTATTATTATTAAAAGAATAATTGTTATGTATGGCTATTAACCCCAGAAATGACCACTTAGACCATTTACAACTATCATAATTGTAGCTAAGTCAAAGAAAAATTTAAAGCCAATTGCAATAACAAAAAATCAAACTACAAACTTTGTATGATTGTTGAAAAGCAACTCAGAAATAGAAATGACTGATATGTGCTTTAGATCTTGATGTGTAAAACTTGAATTTCGTTATATATATTTTACTATTAAATTAACTGAAATTGAGACAAATATACAACTTAAAAACTATCCTATATTAATTTATGATGTATGTTTGTCTCAAAACCTCTCCCACAGTATGGATCTAGCAGGACCTTCAGTGGCATAAAAAGTGTCCAGACCTCCTTATGTATATGGCATGAATCCATATTAAAGTAACTATGGGGAGTTAAAATATGCTTAGAAGGTCATTCACATGAGAAGGGGAGGCATAAGTTAATAAACTTAAATTTTACATCAAATCTTATGATCTCAGCCCATAGATGAGCCAAGGGTGTTATATCTGAAACTGTATTAATGCCCCTACTTACAAGCTGGCAGAACCAAGCCTAGTACATGTTCAGGTATCCTAATGGTATTTGTTTTGTATAGTTATTCTTTGTAGTAGTTCAAGCCCCATATAAGTGGGTTCCAAGGGTGCTACAAATGTGTTCAGAAGAATACTTAGACATTATAGGGTCTTGGAGTAGATTTGCATGATTACAGAATGTGAAAACTGGCTTAGAATTTTGTGTTTTTGGCTCTCTGGATCACAGAGTACCTGTCTGAAGCTGTGTTCACCCTTCTCCTCCAACCATACAAACAGCACATCTGTTCAGTCATCATGGGCAAGTGTCCTAACAGAGTTTGTTTTCACATACAGACTTCCCTTGATACAGATAGAGAAGTAACTGAATAGCAGAAGAGCTTGATGGTACAATGGAACTTCTATGAATCATGGGAGGAACATCTGAACCCTAGTGGTTCAATGTATGCAACATTCTTATCAACAGCACTCTTAAATCTCTTACGTTTATAAACAGCTACATGTTGGCCCAGACAAGTCAATGATAACTTTAAAAAATATTGAAAAACACAGTTAATAACATTTAATTTGTGGTGAAATTAAAGTACAATAACACCCAATGATTGTTTAGCATTAATTGTAGGAGTTTACCATGAATGTTAATAAATATCTATATTCTCATTTTGTATCAGATGTTAAAATAATCAATAAACAAATAATTTAAACTGTCATGTAGAAACAATAAACTTTTATGAATTTGAATAAAAAAATGTATGTACAATAAATATGGTACAAACAACCAATAAATGCACCTTTTAGAAGCATCTGAAATTCTTATAATCCATTCTGATACTAGATAATACAATTTTCTCCAGTATACTGTTTTTATAAACCAGGACCAAGTAAAAACAATATAAAATAATTCAACGATCCAAAGGAAAAATGTGTATTTATTGGTAAAACAGCCTTATTCCACTAATGCACGTATTGTAGTCGATAAATAAAACATTTTATGTACTTTTCCTTTGTGTAAAATAAATTGAAATTTCAATATAAAAGTTTGGATATATACAAGGAAAAAATGCACAGTGTGAAAACTTCACTTGTTGTACACTCTCCAAGTAGTGTCAGAAGCATTTTTCATCAACAATCTGCAGTAAGGAGGTAATAAAATAATTGTTTTTGAAAATTCTTATTTTTTATAATACAAATTTTCTTGAAGAAAACATTACTAGGTTACATACTTATTATGTAGAAAAACAGGCCAAGATTTTCAGACCATTTTATTAGCCTATATATTTAAGCAAGGGTTGAAAATTCCATAAATCTTAGATTCAGGCCTCTCACAGTTCATTATCAGATGTTTAGCTTACTAAACATTAAGGTTAACAAGTTTTATAAAGAAATTATGAGTAGTTAAAACATTTAGTAAATTTAACATTGGCTTGTCAGTGAGCCTTACACTGGTTACAGGAATGATAGCGATCTGGTAATTTATTATGAAGTCCACACTTTTACACATCTATATTTGCTATGTTTTTGAACATTTACTTCATAAAGATTATAAAATATATATGTCAGGCCAATAAAAGTATTCTTAGAGAGTCAATTTTTAACACTAGTTTCACATAATCAAATAAAGAAAAGAAAAAAATTAGTGAAAAACAAAACCAGTTGATTCTAAAAGGCAGAAAGTACAAATGAAAAAAAATGTTTGTACATTTGAACAGCATTATGAAAATGATAAACTGTGGCTGAATTTCAATGATACTAAACAAGAAATACTTTATACAATTTGTTAGCAATATATTTGTCACCACTAACCTCAAATACAATATAGAAATAAAGAAAAAGAACAATAAAGCTGAGTTTCATCTGAAATATCTTACCACTATTGATTTCACAAAAATATCTATACAAAATTCCCAAATTATCTTTAATTTTAATGGAATTACCCAAGCAGTTAGAAAATTGCTTCTCATTTACATAACAGAACTTTGGAAAATGTTATAATCCTGCTGAAATAACTGAAACCTATTTCAAGAAAGTCAATGCAAACATTTGCCTCTCAGTATGACTTAGGAATCTATTAAATATGGAAAATGCAACTAACAGGGCTATTGGTAGAGGTAAATAAGACAGATATGAAAATTTATGTATAGATAATGGTATCTGTATTAAGAATAGATTTTCAATTCTTTCACAAAAGCTGTTGTCACTGCTTTAGATTTTTAATTTTACAAACACAAACATGATCAAATGTATAAATAAATAAAATGTTTTACTTAGACATGGACTACTACTTTTTCTAACACTCAAGATTTAGAACAAAACTTATTTAAAAGGAATTAAGTAGCTTTCTGACATCATGAGTTTAAACAGTAAGAAAAAGATTGTAAGTTTCATTAGTTTTCTCTACAGATTTTTTTTAAATAACTTTTAGTAAAAAATATTCAAGAATGTTCCTTTGAAGATGCCCATGTTATCATCCAATAAAAATGCAAAGAACTGTCACAATTATAGCTTTTCTAAGGAATTTATCTTAAATTTTTTTTTAAATTATAAGAACAATTTTGAGTTTAATGGTAACGTATACTATTATTATGAATACATACATTATTTTATAAATAAACTTACAATTTACAGAAGCAACTTGTACTGTAGGCAGAAAGCTTTTTTGAAACTCGTGGTATTTCAAGCCAACAGTAACAAAAAAAGTCAAACTTATTTATAAACAAAATCTGGATCAATTTCTTCATTCTTGAAATATTGTATGTCATGCTGATGTTTAACTTGCAACAGGATATACCCCACAGGATATACATTGAGTTACACAGACTGAAATGAATTATTTTTTATAATAATGGTATTTAAGTTAATTACAAAAAAAGGGTTTAAAAATGGTATTCTAATAGCTATATACCTATATATATATATATATATGTGAACTTCCTACAAATATGTTACCACAAATGTATGTAAATAGCAAATACATACATATTAATCTAGCAAACTGATTTTTAGAAATTATTTCTAATTTTCAACATGCATTCTTGAATTTTGTACAATTTATTATAATTAATCTTAAAAAAAATCAACAACCTAATTTATCAGTTATGAAACTTGTGAGAAAGGATACTGTAATAACACTAAATCCTTATTATGTTCATTTTTAAACTACTAATGTTTAACCTTTAATGCCTCAATATATTAAAATACAAAAATAGTAATCCTTATTATACAAGCATATCATAAAACCTGTGATCTTTAATCACATGGGCTATTTTTAACTTTAGGAAAAAAATTTAAACCCTATAACCCAAGCACTTTTGAAAGGTGGACCTTTCTTTAAACAAACTCTAGGAAGTAGTTTTTGTGAATAGCATACTAAAACATTAACAATTCTTTTTTACAACTAACCTTTCAGAAAACAAGTCTAACAAAATTACTTACCTTTGGTGGTATTAAAGCAAACACATAAATATGTGTAGTTTTCTTTAGTAATTTTACAAGTTACATTTTTTCACGAACCTTCTTATTTTATAATGGAGTAACTATGTTCTATTTTTTTAGAATTTAAAATACTTTTCACTTGGTCAAACCTTTCACGTATGTTTAAAAAAAGTGCAGACAGCACACAACAAAAAAAGCAAAAAATTAACCCTTGTGTCGAACTTAAATTTATTTGTTCAGATTAGGTTTGTACAATAGAACAATACTTAGCTTAAGTGAAACCGACAACGAGTAACATGGTAAAAAAAATGCGTTCTACAATTAATATCCGATTTAACGAACGTTCAATATGTGCTAAAACACCAAGAACATAACATCCCTTTAGCCTTCAACGGGTAAATTTAAAATAAACACCAGCCACTGCGCACCTGCTACGTACATCACACTATAATACAGTGTAAGGCAGGCAAGAGATTGAAAATACTGTTGCTGTACAACCTGCTAGTATTATTATAACAAGGCTTTAGCATTTAAAGCAAAATTAAAACAAATCTAAGCAAAAAATTTCCTCTTCTGAATGAGGAAATTCATATACACAAATAAACATCTTGACAAGCCTGAAAGAAAACATGAAATCAAGATTATACTTACGCAGAGCCTTTCATAGTTTTACCTAACAGTCCGCAGAAGCCATCTTAGTTTCAGTGATCAACTCCCACAACTCCTTGCGAGTTAATTTACAAAACATACCTTCAGCATGCGCTAGCGCAGGGATGACTCGTTGACGCAGGAAGCAATGCTTTGCAATTAAGTTAGAGCATGAAATGGTATTGTTTAGCGGCATGAAAAGTCTGAAATCCACATTTGATAGATGTATGCCACCAATACACGAGTTCTACAGGCACAAAGATGTAAAACAAAATTGAACATATCGCGAATAAACAAACCAAAATATTATTTAAGGGTAGTGGCATATAACAACTACTAAAAAAATTTAAGTTAGAACTTTCCTGTATTTTTTTGTTTCGCATACTCGAGCGAAGATACTTTAGAACTATATACACTAGTCGTTTCTTGTATACCGTTCTCACAGCTCCTCGGCTATTCACTTCCTATGTTTAAATGATGCACTTGCTCGATCCTATTTTCTAAAATTACCCTTTTGTGGAGAATTACATATTTTTATTCACCATATTACAAGACCTGTTACTGTTTCAGAGCTTGCGAAGTTTTTATTTACCTCCTGTATGGACAGTGTGTGTTTTTCTTAAAGCAAAGCCACATCGGGCTATCTGCTCAGCCCACCGAGGAGAATCGAAACCCTGACCTGTATGTATAGAGTAAAATATTTTAAATCTCGATAATTTCACGTTTATACTTTGAAGATTTACTTCAACGTTAATAACATTGGATTAAACATTTTATTTATAGACAAATATCGTATTTATAACATTTTAAATGCCACAATTAATAACAATGAAAACCAACTAGAATGCTGTTAGTTACACTACTAGTCAATAAATAAATATATATATTTTTTAAATTACACTAGCTTCAGTAAGATTGTCCTTTACAACACAAAACACTGCAATAGACAAACACTAAAAACTGGCATTCTTGATAACGTTAAACAATATTGTGTATATATTAAGAATGCCAAGTGGCAAAGTTTATTTGATCGAGCAAAGCTAGGGACTGTGTGCGCACCAGTTACGCCAGAGTACAGGTCTTGTCCTAGGGCCCCAGGAGCTCTTATATTCTGGGTTAAATTTTATATATTCTACTGTTTTCCTGAGAGCAATGTACCTACTTCTGATGCATTTTTCCTGGGATAGGTCGAAAAGTAGGAGACTTGGTATGGCCTGGTAGTTAGGACGTTCTACACGCAATCTGCAAGTTACGAGTTTGAATCAAGTTACCGAACATGCTCGCCTTTTCAGTTATGGAAACGTTATTATAAGACGTTCAAGACTACCTTTAGTAGGTAAACGTCTGTAGGTGGTGTTGACTAGCTGTCTATTATTGCTAAATTAGGAACAGGTGGAGCAGATAGCTCGAAAGTAGCTTTGGGAGAACAAAGAACAATAATAAAGAAAAACAAACTCTTGCTATAACGATATTTTCGGGCTTGAATGATAGCGTTCGGAAACGGTTGAATCGGGCCTTTTACACATTAAAATTAAGAACAACAACATTATTGTGACGTTCGAAATTTTTTTTGTTACTTTAAATGTTTAAGACAACAGTAATACTCTGTCCACTGCGTGTATCAAAATCATGTTTTTAGTGTTATGACTCACAGATTTACCGATGGGCCACCTTGGAAACTAAAGGATGAAGAAGCACTGCCTTTAGTGATCAAAAATTTCATTTTGTTCGTTAATAACTATCATGCAAGCTGTTGATTACGTAATCAAGAAACTGTTTTATGATACTACAAAATATTCCTTCAGTGAGGAATATAAATAGAATACAAATATTTGTTCGTGTGCACCACTTAAGATGGGAAAAGTACAAACATGTACACTGGAAAAAATACGCTTATCATCAATAAAGAAACTTGAATGAATTTGTTATGCACTTTTGTTTTGTTCTATTTCTACAACAGAAATTATACTGGAAAGGTTATGTAACGTGTTAAACTTATTTCAGTTTATCACCCACTACCATTACTACATTGTTGAAATAATTCATGAGGTCAAAGAGGAATGAGGGTGTACATGCCACAAAATATTACAAAATAGTTTTCGTTATAATGCTGGAAAACCTACAAAATATCGTGCTTACTTAAAAAAAAAGTTTTTGAGTGATGATTTACAGGTACAGATAATTTTATAAGGAGTAGTTGTTTGTTTGTTTTGGAATTTTGCACAAAGCTACTCGAGGGCTATCTGTGCTAGCCGTCCCTAATTTAGCAGTGTAAGACTAGAGGGAAGGAAGCTAGTCATCACCACCCACCGCCAACTCTTGGGCTACTCTTTTACCAACGAAAAGTGGGATTGACCGTCACATTATAACGACCCCACGGCTGGGAGGACGAGCATGTTTGGCGCGACTCGGGCGCGAACCCGCGACCCTCAGATTACGAAACGCACGCCTTAACGCGCTAGACCTTACCAGGCCCTTATAAGGAGTAAATCTACGTTATGAAATTTTATCACATCACTGAACGAAAAAAAGAAAAGAAGGTATTTAACAGTCAAATGTACTGACTCGACTGACTTCTTTACAGTATATCTTTCAGCGGCCTTAATAATTAAGTAAAGGCTACCGAGTGTTATGAGAGTTACTTTCCTTCCAGTCTGTCACTTAAAAATTAAGTACGGCTAACGTAGGTAACCTTCAAGTAATTTTGCGAAGAATTAAGAATACAAATGTAGTTATCGTGAGAATGAACGTCTCCGCCTGACGGTTGTGTAGCAATTGTTTAATACATTGTGGCCAAAATCTTAAGGGTAGCGAACATAAAGAAAACATGCATTTTGCGTAGTTAGAGTCAACCACTTATTTGAGTAAAGCTTCGAAAGATGAAAATAAGAAAAAAAAATAGCATTTAATAGAGAAAATGTGAACACTATGAATACTAAATACCAGCTGGTCAAAAGTTTAAGACCATACTGAAACAAAGCATTAACAGGTAAACACGTAAGGAAATTTAGTCATTTGTGTTCTCCCATTGACATCTCCTGTGTTACATTGGGTAAAAACATGGCAAAGGCTAAAAAGTTGACAGTGTTTGAACGTGGCAGAATTGTCCAGCTGCAAAAGCAAGGTCTCTCTCGACGTGCCGTCGTTGGTAGGTCCGACATGGCCAAGCGTGTTAAGGCGTTCGACTCGTAATCCAAGGATCGCGGGTTCGAATCCCGGTAGCACCAAACATGCTCGCCCATTCAGCCGTGGGGGCGTTATAATGCTACGGTCAATCCAATTATTCATCAGTAAAAGAGTAACCTAAGAGTAGGCGGTGATGACTAGCTGCCTTCCCTTTTGTCTTACACGGCTAAATTAGAGACAAATAGTATAGATAGCCCTCAAAAAGCTTTACGCCAAATTCAAAACAAACAAACCATCGCTGGTGAGATTGGTCGTAGCAAAACTACTGTTGCAAATTTCTTAAAAGATCCTGAGGGATACGGAATGAGAATCTGAATGGTCGGCCCAAGAAAATTTCGCGTTGAGCAGGAAGATTCGACAGGCTATCCGGCAAGAAACCAGCCGATCATCGAACAAGATTAAGGCCCTTACGGACGCGGAATGCAGCTAAAGAACAATAAGACGGCTGTACCAGAGAAAGGCTTTAAAAACCTTAAACGTCTTCAAAGGCCACATCTCCTTTCACACTATGAAACAGCTCGGTTAAACTTTGGTGAGAAGCACCAAACATGGGACGTATAAAAGTTTTCTCTCATGAGAAAAACTTTAATTTGGATGGTCCAGATGGCTTCCAACGTTACTGGCACGATAAAGATATCACACCAGTGGAGGAAGTTCGATCATGATTTGGTTTCTTCTTAAATGGAGCAATGGAGCTTCAGGTTATACAGGAGCACCAAGCAGCAGGTGACTTCATTGGCATGTTAAAGAGAGCATTTTTATTGACTGAAGGACCTTGTTTGTGTGGAAATAACTGGATCTTTCAGCATGACAATGCTGCAATTCACAATGTCCGCAGGACAAAAGACTTTTTCATGGTGTATAACGTGATTCTTTTGGACCATCCAGCGTGTTCGCCCGAACTGAACCCCATTGAAAATGTTTGGGGGTGGATGGCAAGGGAAGCCATTAGAAATGGACGTCAATTCTAAACAGTGCATGATCTTCGTGAAGCCATTTTCACCACTTGAAATAACATTCCAGCCAGCCTTCTATAAACGCTTACATCGACCATGCCAAAACAAATGTTTGCAGTTATTTGCAACAACGACTGTGCAACTCACTATTGATATCTCTTGTTGGGCATTCCCTACCATGTTTAGGACTTCTTTTGGTATAGTCTTAAGCTTTTGACCAGCTAGTATTTACACTAATTTCACAGTGTTCACATTTTCTCTTTTTAATGCTAAAAAACATTTTTTTTTATTTTCCATTTTCTTTCAAAGCTCTACTGAAATGAGTAGTTAAGTCTAACAACACAAAATACATATTTTTTTATGTTCATTGGCCTTAAGATTTTGGCCAGCAGTGTATACAAATCATGCCGACGGCTAAGAATTACCTGACGATTATATAATATGTAATTCATGTAGATATTTGAGGGTCACACAAATATTACGTAATATGCAAATTATGTTGATCCCCACGGGATACGTAACCTAAAGGTTATATCACTGTCATGTTATGGACACCAGAAGGTGATAAACGTCAACCAAGCGTTAATAGAGCTACGAAGTGGCTACAGAGGGCGTGTTGGTACAATAAGTTCGCAAATAGTTTACAAGTGACCCAACCAGAGAGTGGCGTAGATCAATGTATCTCAACTTTACAGTGACAATAAAAGTATTAAAATTAATCATTTATTCTAATTTGCATAACATAGTATTTACAGTTATGAGTACTGAGATGTTTTTTTTCATAATTACAGTTTCACTTTGTAAGTAAAACATTAAATACATGTTTCTAAAGGTGAATAATGCTACTAAAAATGGTGTTTGTATAGAAGGGTGGTGTTACTAGGATAAAACAAATAGGATCATCAACTCATTAAAGACTATCTTGACATGTTATGAACATCTATGTTTTCTGTCGATTGTATTTCTATATCTTGCATATAAAACTAAACGAGTTCTTTACAAAATATTTCATAGGATGGTGTTACTATAGACAAACTATGCTACTAAGAGTAATGTTACCATAATTTGTCAGGTTATTGATTAATTAATAATATTTTTATCTTATTTGTAAATTTTTCTCTTGAAAAGGATGGATGATTCATAATAACATTTATAAACATCATGCAATAATTTAAAATACAATCTTATTGTTTCAGTAGTTTGGCTTTTTGGATTAAATGTATTCTAATGCTATTCTTCTACTCATATAATTGTGATTTGTATTATGCATAACAGTATATGAACTCTTCATAAAAGTTTTCACTTTGCATAAACTGAAAGTCGGATCATCGTTTTCTTTTACATATTACATATCTTTTGTAAAATAAACTGATTATGTTACTATAGGAGGATGGTATTTCTATAGGAGGATGGTGTTACTATAGGAGGATGGTGTTACTATAGGAGGATGGTGTTACTATATGAGAATGGTGTTACTATAGGAGGATGGTGTTACTATAGGAGGATGGTGTTACTATATGAGAATGGTGTTACTATAGGAGGATGGTGTTACTATAGGAGGATGGTGTTACTATAGGAGGATGGTGTTACTATATGAGAATGGTGTTACTATAGGAGGATGGTGTTACTATAGGAGGATGGTGTTACTATAGGAGGATGGTGTTACTATATGAGAATGGTGTTACTATAGGAGGATGGTGTTACTATAGGAGGATGGTGTTACTATATGAGAATGGTGTTACTATAGGAGGATGGTGTTACTATAGGAGGATGGTGTTACTATATGAGAATGGTGTTACTATAGGAGGATGGTGTTACTATAGGAGGATGGTGTTACTATAGGAGGATGGTGTTACTATATGAGAATGGAGTTACTATAGGAGGATGGTGTTACTATAGGAGGATGGTGTTACTATATGAGAATGGTGTTACTATATGAGAATGGTGTTACTATAGGAGGATGGTGTTACTATAGGAGGATGGTGTTACTATATGAGAATGGTGTTACTATAGGAGGATGGTGTTACTATAGGAGGATGGTGTTACTATAGGAGGATAGTGTTACTATAGGAGGATGGTGTTACTATATGAGAATGGTGTTACTATAGGAGGATGGTGTTACTATAGGAGGATGGTGTTACTATATGAGAATGGTGTTACTATAGGAGGATGGTGTTACTATAGGAGGATGGTGTTACTATATGAGAATGGTGTTACTATATGAGAATGGTGTTACTATAGGAGGATGGTGTTACTATAGGAGGATGGTGTTACTATAGGAGGATGGTGTTACTATAGGAGGATGGTGTTACTATATGAGAATGGTGTTACTATAGGAGGATGGTGTTACTATAGGAGGATGGTGTTACTATATGAGAATGGTGTTACTATAGGAGGATGGTGTTACTATAGGAGGATGGTGTTACTATAGGAGGATGGTGTTACTATATGAGAATGGTGTTACTATATGAGAATGGTGTTACTATAGGAGGATGGTGTTACTATAGGAGGATGGTGTTACTATAGGAGGATGGTGTTACTATATGAGAATGGTGTTACTATAGGAGGATGGTGTTACTATATGAGAATGGTGTTACTATAGGAGGATGGTGTTACTATAAGAGGATGGTGTTACTATATGAGAATGGTGTTACTATAGGAGGATGGTGTTACTATAGGAGGATGGTGTTACTATAGGAGGATGGTGTTACTATATGAGAATGGTGTTACTATAGGAGGATGGTGTTACTATAGGAGGATGGTGTTACTATATGAGAATGGTGTTACTATAGGAGGATGGTGTTACTATATGAGAATGGTGTTACTATAGGAGGATGGTGTTACTATAGGAGGATGGTGTTACTATATGAGAATGGTGTTTCTATAGGAGGATGGTGTTACTATAGGAGGATGGTGCTACTATATGAGAATGGTGTTTCTATAGGAGGATGGTGCTACTATATGAGAATGGTGTTTCTATAGGAGGATGGTGCTACTAATGATAGTGTTACTAGAGTGAATGATGTTTCTATAAATGAATAGTTTAACAGGATGATCAACTCATTTTAGAGTGTTTTAGAGTTCTGAACATATGATTATGTCATCAAGATTGTTTTCTAAACTTCGTTATATATAATAAAAAGTTACAAGTAAAAACATTATTTTAACAACATAACTATTATAGAGTAATGTATTACTTATACCAGTTTTTATCACACTTGCTATCTTAATTTGTTCATTAATGAACGAAGAAAATATTATGTTATAGTCAGTATCTTACTATGCATACTTTAAAAACTGCCTGCCATGAAAGGATATTATCATACATAATATTTATGTAAAAACGGCTCGTTTGGGTTGAGAAAATATTTTACGTAGAGGAGCGAACAACGTTTCGGCCTTCTTCGGTCATCGTGAGGTTTGCTCCTCTACGTATAATATTTTCTCAACCCAAACGAGCCGTTTTTACATAAATATTTTTCTCTACAAGTAAGTTTTCTCGACATCACTGATTATCACACATAATGTTTCATTGTTATCGATGTTTAACGAGACAGTTAGTATAACTTATCGTTTTTTTATAATTTAATATACATTTAATGAACTGTGGTAAATATTTCAATTCTATATTTAATGTACATAACATACTTTCAAAATTATTGCCTTTATTTAAATCTAAGTTGACGTGTTTTGGTAAAGTTTAAGGATCTACGTGACTATTTGATTGATGCTATTCTGATCTTTCTGTAGATATTTTCACAAATCTTTCACTGGAGCTTATTCCTTACTGGTTTGGAGCTTTATGCACAAAACATTATGGTTTTAGCTTACAACTTATAAACGAACTTTCTTTTTGCGTGAATTATAAAGTTTATAACATACACATATACTCACGTGCATCGACTCTATCACACACACATATTACTAGTTGGTAATGATGTATGTGATAATATATCATTCTAAAGTCATGACACTTGTCAGTTATAAATTATTGCTCAGAATAAAGATAAAATTTTAGATAAATATATGTCTAGCTCAGCCTTTAATGATAAACTACATATAATAAATAACAGTTTCTAACAAGTGTGTTTAAACAGCTAATACAAATCTCCTTTTCATCATAGCCCAATATGCTATCATTAATACACGTAAGTAAAATTAAACACTTAAAAAGCATGCTTTAACATTGATTAAGAAAACTTCAAGTTAGAAAAAGACGACTTTATATACAATTTTTCATGAATAATGTTCGTAATTTTAAAAATAAAATCTTTAAAAGTTCTTGACAAAATAATTAAATTTTGTGTCTTCTTACGATAAAAAATATGGTTTACAAAAAAAGACTATTCTTTTTCATTTTATATATACACTACACTTATTATTTACCATTACAGGATATACCATACAACAACAATATAAAATCACAGACTTGATATGCGTAATGAAACATTACTAACAAAATTTCAAGACACATTAATATACAGTCTTAGCAAAAATTTTTGCAAATTTCATAACAAGTAGGTTCATTATTATAAAGACGGATTACAAATATGATATACTTAGCACTGTTAAACTGAAGAATGGATCTTATTTTAAACAACTACATATGTAATTTGTATGATAAGACATGCTCTATGAAGCTAATGAACGATTTATTAAAACAGCAAAACCATTTTATCAGATACCCGTAAAAAGACGGGTAATTCAGTATTTCACCCATGACAACAAAACCTTACTGAAATATATATAATGGTTAAACATAACATTGAATTATTATAAATAGCGTGTGCAACCTTATATCAGTTCAGATTAAACATTCAGTACTTAGGTGGTCGTTCTTATACTATAATAATCTTAAGAAGGTAATGTGCCTTGCTGATTATGTAATAATTGATATAATCTGCAGTGGTTTTATTCCAACTGGTCACTATAAGGTGCTGATACTCAGCTACAATAGCTGGTTTAGGGTATTGCTTAACAATTTTCTCGCTCAGTTCTGCCCAGCAGTTCTCAAGGCGATTACAGTCTGGAAACTTTGCTGACTATGGCAATCTTGTGACATCATTTTGGTCGAGATAATCCTTTACAATATGTACACTGTGGATAATGGCATTGCCTTTCTGGAACATAAACATAATAACAGACGATGTCCTAGCATATGACAGGAATATTATCTTTTTTATATGTCTGTAGGATACACCAGTGAGACTTCCCTGGAGGATATGAAAAGCAGTTTTTCTACCTTTATGAATAACTGCCGAAACATGTACTGCACAACTTTCTATGTGTTCCCTGTGGGAAAGAATGTTTTCCTTTATTCGCTTCCTAGGCAAAAAATTAACATGAATCCTATCATCAGCTTTAACAAATCAGAAACAGGAATCATATCAGAAGAAGATGTGTCACCAGCATTAGAACTGTAAAATAGCATATAGTCTTGCCAAAGTAACATGGTGATGGTGGTGAATTCAGGATCGGTTTATAGATAGCTTTTCTTGCAAAACAATTTTGTTTGGTTAGCTTTCTATTCATTCTCATTATGAATATACTGGAATAGATGTGTTCATACCATTCCTATTGTAAGCTGTTGCAATATTTCATTTTTACCTTGGCGTGCTAACCTGATCAAAACACAAACATTTCAGGTAGTATTTTTTCAGCATTTGCCAATAGACTTTCCTAGAATATAGTTTCTTGTAGTCCGATGATGTTTCGAGATTCTGGATATAGTGCATTGGGGTACCTTATTTCACTGGCAATGTCCACTAGCTTCTTCTTAATTTTGGACAGTCAGACAATTTTACACTCTTTAGTTACTGGTAAGCATGGCATGGTCAGGTGGGTTAAGGCGTTTGACTCGTAATTTGAAGGGCACGGGTTCGAATCCCGGTCGCATCAAACATGCTCGCCCTTTCAGCCGTGGAGGCGTTATAATGTGACGGTCAATCCCACTATTCGTTGGTAAAAGAGTAGCCCAAGAGTTGGCGGTGGATGGTGATAAGTAGCTACCTTCCCTCTAGTCTTACATTGCTAAATTAGGGACGGCTAACACAGATAGCCACGAGTAGCTTTGCGCGAAATTAAAAACAAAACAAACAGTTATGGTAGGTTTAACAAATTTTCTCTGTGACTGTTTTTTAAAGGAGAATCTTGTGGGTTACTACCTCCATTTATTGTATTTATTTTGCTACAGGGAACTTTCTAATTTGGATAAATCGTATAATAATTTAATTGAAATTTAAGATTAAAGATTACAACTCTATTATTATGCTATATGGCGTGGATAACACTAAGTTAACTATAATAAGTATAGTCTAGACAGTTATACACCTTTGATCAGTGCTTACTGGAGATAAGTCTAATCATGTTAATGACTGACTGACATGGTTTCATGTGAATTTACATGAATATTTTTTGTAGACCACACATTTTGCCTCAAGACCACAGATCTTACAAGTATATCACTATATTGAAAAGATCCACTATGATATTCATAGTACTTGTTACTCCCAAGACAGAGTAACGTAACACACACTATTTAACATACGCTCCATTCATTACATTGTAAAAAACAGTAGTCAGTGTTTTGTGTTGTTATATACCAATTGAAATAAGATGTTTATGTAAATAATATGTAAATGTATTTTTGAAGGTTTGGTGGTAAATATTGCATAATACTTGTGAAGTCTGTAACATTACTTTGTTGTTATAAAGTATATTCTGTAATGTTAAAGAGTAAGTGTGATGTATTTATAATAAGAGAAATCATTTTTTTTCTTGTAGACAATATCTTTTATCATAAAAAGTTACAACACTGAAATATTTTGTGGAGAACTCTTACAGATTTTATTCTTGAAATCTTAAAAAGTTTGCACATTATCTGTAGTAAATTGTAGATAAAGTCATCTTTTCTAACATTAAGTTTTGTTAATACGTGTTCCAGTGTTCAAAAAGTACATTAACTGTGTCTGAACCATCAAACTATGATCACCAATGAATAATTATTTATAATACCAGAGGATTGGAAGCCTGTTCATATTTAAATATAACAAATTGAAATTGTGAAGAAAAAAAGATCAAATGTAAATAAACTAACTTTCATGAATTATGAGAAAAAAAACAGCATTTAAAGGAGTGCTATGTATAAACACATGTTTAAGTACTAAAGGTGCAAAATTAAGACAGTATATGTACTGTTATAATTGGCTAGTGTGTATAAAGTATTTTTGTTGTGAAGTATAGTTAATACAAGAATTGAACAGTGTAGTTGATGAATCAGACTCTTTGTTTGTGAAGTCTTTTTTAGTGAACTAATAAGTTTAGTTGGTATAATGTACATTACTTAGTTTGGAAATTTTAAAATATATGGAAATAGAATTTCTGGTTTATTAATAAATATTTAAACCAATATACGTTTGAAAGTGTAATGACTTTAGTAATGATATATTATCATACATACAACTAGTAAGGAGTATATATGTGTATTTGATTGATGCACACGATGTATTTATAATACATCGAATCCCGGTCGCACCAAACATGCTTGCCCTTTCAGCCGTGGAGGCGTTATAATGTGACGGTCAATCCCACTATTCGTTGGTAAAAGAGTAGCCCAAGAGTTGGCGGTGGATGGTGATAACTAGCTACCTTCCCTCTAGTCTTACATTGCTAGACTAACACATTTATATATGTGTTACATATATAAATAAAACACTGGAATATCTGGCTTTTTTTCTTCTTTATTAATTTTTTCTAACAACCTGAATTCGTTCTTCAGGTAATGGTTTTACTAAAAATAGGTAACAAAACCGTGCAAATATTTTATTTCAGCAAAACATAAATAATCTAATTTAAATATATATACTTTCCAATTGTATAAACATATAATACAGTCCGTGCCTAAATTAAGTATATTATCAATGTCCAAAAATAAATAAAACTAGCTGATATATATTTTTAAATTAAAATTTTATTCTAATTATATTTTTCTTCTTATTATAATAGAAATGCTATCTATTGCTCATGTAAGGCAATATGTTTGTGAACTTACAAGCCAGAAACTGGGTAGAATACAGATAGTCCATTGTGTAGCTTTGTGCTTAAGATGAAATAAACTGATAAATATACTACCTATTTAAACTGGTGGCAAAGAATTTATAAAATATTTTATATGTTACATTACATTCCTCAAAAAGGAAAACATTAAAGTATGGTTCTTTTATAATTTCTTAAGATACATTCATAAAAATGTGTAGTAGCACATAGTGGAGACTTCTAATACGGAATTCATATAAATTTATCATTAAACTTCAAATATTTATCTCACCAATATAAAATTCAACTAATTTACACATTTTAAAATATATAAGTTCTTAGAATTACAATTTGATTGAGCTATTAAGAACAAACGAAACTTATTTCTTATTGTTCTTTACTGTTTCGTCAAATTTCATATAACTTAAATTACATAAAGCACAGTTCTCTCTGTCACATCTGAAGATACTTTCTTTAAAAATATATCTTTTTTTAGGTTTATTCAATGATCTATACAAATTTTATGTTGCTTTCTGAATAAAATAATTTTTATTTTTGATGTATTATTTTTGAATACATCTTTCAATTGTTCACGTTTTAATTGTGTATTAACAAATGAATATCAACATGCATATTTATACAACAAAATGTATAATATTTACTTTAGGCTCGTTAATATTTCTGTTTATAATTTGTTTTTTTATCAAAACGTTATGGTAATTAATTTCAAAACTTCTTAATCTAACTTTCCCTATATGGTGATACTGAACTAAAATTTGTTTAATTCTTATAATCTATTAATTCTCACTAATTATTTGGAAACAAAACGATATTATTTACTTGCAAGAGTTGCCTGAACATTTATTTATATATGTTTGGAATGTTTACTAAAAATCTACATAATGGTGAGAATTTATGGGTTTATAAAAATATCAGTTATAATGTTATTTTCTGATGAAACTTATATTTGTGTTACAAAACTTACTAATTCTAATTGATTACTTTCAGTGTTACTGACTGTGTATTTTGTACAGATTTTTAAGAGAGGACCTGTTCCATTACTTAACGATCTCTATTGTCCTTTGTATTTCTTAATAATCAAAGCTTATCAATGCCATTTGAGTTGGATCTCTCAGACAGTATTACTGTGAATTAGAAATCTGTGTAAGATAAACATTGCAGATATTTTGGTTTGCGCCTAAAGAAAGCACGTTTATAAATTGTACTCTAAAAACTACAAAGATTCCAACTAAGAAATAAACAAACTATAAACAAAGAATTGTGAAATTATCAACAGAAAGGTAATAATAGTAACAGTTAAATAGTAACGTAGATCCTTAAACGTTACCAGAATGCACTAACTTACAAAGTGTTAAACATTAGATCTGAATAAGGAGAATAATTTTAAGGATATGTTATGCAAATTAAATACAGAAGTGAACGTCATACTACGGCTTATTAAATGCGCACTAAATTATGACAAACACAATCAGCTATACTAATTGTTTCGTTAAAAATTATAAAACTGAAATATTAAGTATGATAATATCTTTTCAGGAAAGACAATTGTAAAAGAATGCAAAGCAAGTTATTGACTATACCATAATATTTTCCTCGTTCAAATAATGAATAAATCAAGATAGCATGAGTGATTAAAACAGACATAAGTAATACATTATGCTATAATAGTTATCTTGTTAAAATAATGTTGTACTTATAACTTCTAGGTCATATAACAAAATCTAGAGAGCAATGTTAATGACACAATTATGTGTACAGAAATGCTGAGACATCCTAAAATGGCTCATCGTAGTAGCACTGTCATTAATAACACCATCCGCCTATATAACTTTAACAACAACGTTTGCCTAAAAAACTTTAGAATTACTCTCCACCTATATGACCTAGGCCAAACCATCTGCCAATAGAAATACTATCAACTTTCGTAAAATAGGTAGTATGTGAGTCAAAACTAGTTATAAACAATATGAATCATAGTTGTAAAGTAGAAAAATACCATAATAATATATTTAATTTATAAAGCTAAACTGGTGAAACTAGATTGCATGATAACTTATTGTATGATATTTAGAGATATTATCACGGAAATCCGTCCATTTCAAGACGTATATATACAAACAAGGTAAAATACTACTGATCTGTTGATCATTCTAGACATCTTGGTAACATTGAGCTTAGTAGAGTCAACCGTTGACAGTCTGTCTATGAAATATTTATTTATTGTTATATACAAAACATAGATATTTAATCAATAAAAATAATAGTTTTACTTATAAAATACAGACATTAATGATGACATACCATATGATAAGCTAGCTTATAATCCTATTTAACAATGCATCTAGTAACATCATCTGCCTAATAAGCATAATTCTTATAAATATTGTCCGTAAATGGAAACATCATTCATTTACAAAATCTATTTAATGTTTTATTCATATAGAAAAATCGTAATTGCGATAAAATATCCAGTACTAATAATTGTAAACATTAAATTACGTAAATTCGATTGAATTATTTATTTTAATATTTTGATTGGTTTACTATGAACTGAGACACGTTATTATCATTCACTAGGTTGTTCGCGGACTATCTGCGCACACTAAGACACACTTCGTGGCCCAAGTAATAATTATTCTAATACCAGTCCGTTGACGTTATCGCCCTCTGGTGTCTATTACATAACAGCATATTAGGTGTGTATAGTATGTTATAGTTACGTAACTTTCAGGTGTCGACATAATTTGCACATTACGCACCAGTTATATTGTCATCAGGCGTTGGCGTAAATTACATATTAATAACAGTTATGTAATTTTCAGGTGTCGACATAATTTGCATATTACCTAAACATGTAACTCCAAGGTGATGTCTTTCAACTAGTGAACAGTCGTGACAAACACAAACTGTTCCTGCATTTCTACGTCACACAATAGTGTAAACAAAAACTAAGTGGGATTAAATCATGAAAAATGTTTAATGTTTATGAACTTAAGAAGCTGCTAAAACAGTGACTAAATGTAAATAAAACAGAACAACAAAGAAACTTTATCAGAAAGTATTTTTATTATTAATATCCTGCTTTAACGTAAGTCACCTCTTAAAAAATTGAGATTTTTTGATTAAATATATATATATATATTTGTTTCAAGATGGATAGATTAATCCATGTGCATCATAAAGCATCTACAAAAAAGGGTTGTGATAGTAATATATAAACGTGTAAGAAAGAAACATTTGTACTACCATTATTTTTTGTACTTACCGTGAACGTATTCAGTTCGAAGAAATGCCCTTTGCCACACTTGCAGTATGAGAAATTAACATGATAAGACTGCCTTACTTTTCTCTCCCAAAGTTCACCTGTACATCCAAAACACACATAAGTATTTATGATACAATATTCATTTCAAGACTCGCTAAAGCTGTATTTTAAACAAATATATCTATCTTTTTTTAACTCACAATATTTTTCTATATGTGTGTTTTTTAACTTGCATTTTTCCACCTTGACACTCTTGTTGTCTTTTAGAATAGAAAGATACTCATGATAAAATATAATATTAAACATATTAATTTATCTTTTAAGATACATCACAAGATCTGACAGTGTATTTCTTAACATCTGTTAACTTAGTATGTCGATCGTTAATTTCCTGAATTTTTAGTTATTTACTATCGTAATAATAGGAAGTTCTACTTGATTTCACAGTGGTACATGTTGTAAATTGTGTTTGTTTCGACTTCTCTTTTATCGACACGAAGTTATTACGTTGGGATTTTGTTCAATGCACTTCAACAGATAATGGTACATTAAACTAAAGAAATGTTGCGCAACTAAAACAACACATTTTTGCTTGAAAGTAAGTTATACGAAAATGCAATCTTTAAATCTCGACAAAGTAGAATTTAATTTTTTAAAATTTGGTGTTAGTATGCGAACCTTGCTCTAACTGATACTCCATCAGAGGTCGTTACAAATGCTTGTTTATTTGCTTTTTAATTTTGCGCAGGATTACACGAGAGTTATCTGTTTATCTGTCCCTAATTTAGCAGTGTAAGACTAGAAGAAAGGTAGATAGTCATCACCACCCACGGTTAACTCTTGGGCTACTTCTTTAGCAGCGAATAGTGGGATTGACCGTAACAATTATAATGCCCTCACGGCTGAAAGGGTGAGCATTTTTGGTGTGACGGGGATTCGAACTCGCGACCCTCAGGTTATGAGTCGTGTGCCTTAACCATATGGTCATGCCGGGGCTCCTTACAAATGCAATAAAACGTAAAAATGACTTACGATGAAACGTAAAAAGTTTATTCATACATAAAATTAAAATTTGGTCTGTCATGAACTTGGAATATCATATTCTTTATCCATTTATCTATGAAGTAATTAAATGTAACGAAATAATTAAAGCTCACAAGGTGTCTTATCATAAATAAATTAACATTTTTTGTTGAGCTTGTAGTTTTAACAAATAGTAGTTTTTGTATAATCTTGTTTTATATAATTTTCATCTGAGTAATTGAAAAAGGGAGGGAAAGTGAAACGGAAAAGTTTTTTTTATCACGTTTCATTAGAATTATAAACGTATTTTTCACATACTTTTTTAAATTCACTGAATATATATTGTTAATGTTTAGTTGTAAAGGAAATGTACCTTTGCACAAACCAGATTATTTAGTTCGTCCTCTCAAATTGTATGATGTAATGCATATTTTACGAATACTTGCTTGTGGCTCCATCTTTTGATTATTCGTTTAAAAATGTGATTAATATCCTTACCCTATGACATTTTAGGGTTTGTCACTTATACAATTTTTATGAACCTTGTTATAATATTTCTTTTATAAA
Organism: Carcinoscorpius rotundicauda; assembly: GCA_011833715.1. Taxonomy (NCBI): domain Eukaryota; kingdom Metazoa; phylum Arthropoda; class Merostomata; order Xiphosura; family Limulidae; genus Carcinoscorpius; species Carcinoscorpius rotundicauda. The sequence continues at coordinate 47,857,473 of CM022399.1, read as the reverse complement.
TATAGACTAATAATATAAAATCACCATTAAATAAATATCTTTTTATCATTTTATCTGACTAAAGGAGAAAACAAAAGAGAATTCTCAATATCCATAGAAATGGAAAATTTTTTAGACAGGATTAGAGTAAATTAATTTATGAGACCTTTGTTTCCATTTTTATTCGATATAACTTTGTGCATCAGTAATACCAAGTGTTGGGCGCGCGTATACTCGATTTGATTTTAATATTCTTCAGGAATTCTGGCACGGCATGGCCAAGTGAGTAAGGCACTCGACTCATAATTTGAGGGTCGCAGGATCGAATCCCGTTACATCAAACATGCTCGCTTTTTCAGCCATGGAGGCATTATAATGTGAGGGTTAATCTCACTATTCATTGGTGGAAGAGTAGCCCAAGAGTTGGCGGTGGGTGATGATGACTAGCTGCCTTCCCTCTAGTCTTACACTGCTAAATTAGGGACGGCTACCGCAGATAGCTTTTGAGTAGCTTTGCGCGAAATTCACAAAACAAACAAACAAGCATTCTGAATTGAACGTTAATCGAATATTGAAAACCTATTTTATATTACATTTGAAACTATCTCTTTGTTTTATTGAATTTTAATAGATAAATCAACGCTGTTATTTTTAAGTCATCGATATAAAGAACCTAGGCTATGTTAAAAGCAAAGATTTTTGGTATGGCTACTAAGCACAAAGTAACACCACGGATACTAAAATCATGTTTTTAGCATTATAAGTCGTCACACTTACCACTAAGAAACGGCTATTTCATACAATCAATCGATATATTTTAGATACCTACTGACGTGTTTTGGTTTATGTGTTAAAGTAAATACAGGCTCTCTTGAACAAACCCAAACTGGTACTGTCTGAGTAAATACAAATCGTCGAGTATCAACAAAGTTTCTAACTAGAATTGTTGATCTAATATATTTATAGAGATCGTGCCTTAAGGCTGTACGTTGAAAGCATATCCTCACTGTTATGTAAGCCTTCTCTTTCTAATATAAACTAATTTTATTCATGTGGAAAAAAAAACATTTCAAATATCTGTGACTTCTTTTCTGTGGACTCACCAAACAAACAAATCAGGATTTTACCAGCTTACCCTCAATTTGAAATTATTTTAGGCAGCATTAAAATAACTTAATCTATGAGACCTTGAGCGTGGACAAAAATATATCAGTTGAGTTTAAAACTGTAATTAGATCTTAAATCTATCAAGATATAAGGGAGCTATAAGTTATAAGTTTGTTCTTGGAAAAAAGAAAATCAGAGCCATTTAATGGGCCACTCAGCCGCGACTGAATTTTTTTTTTTTATAAAACTGTTGTTAATCGTTTTATTTAAAAAAAAAGAACATCTTTTAGTTACCAATGTTATCACAATAAGAAAAACACCTGTGTTGTGTCTAAAGGTAACTTTCAGAAGTTTCAAGCTCAATAGCCTCTGATTTATTCACTATAATTCTGAACTGTGGAACTGGTTACCTTACGAAACAACCAGAAACGCCTTTAGAAATATTAACTGTTAGGATTTTTAGCCGCAGAATAATGGCTTATAGAATAACTTTGAGTTTGTTTTTTCAAGTACAAACGTTTAGCTCATAGCTCCGTTATCTCTCAAGCGATTTGAGATATAATTACGGTTTTTGACTCAAGAAGTCGAACCCTTTCGAATGATGTATTTAGTTATGCCGAAGGTATTACAGATTTTTAGGATTTCTCTTTATTTTTTGCATTTAAATTCAATTTCTTCACATTTCTAACTGTAACTTAATGTATATTTATGCGAAAAACAAAACAAAAACTGATGCTATAACCATGATTAATTGAAAAAGTTTCACAAATAAAGTTATATTTAAAAATTGTACTTTTAAAACTAAATGTTTCAATGAAAGCATAATTCCTTCATGGCACAATTATGATATGAAGAAAAAATATTCGTCAACTATGGAAAAGGCTAAATGCCTCAGATATCGCATATTGTTGGTATTGATGGTTTTATTAAGTTAATTTCATACCAGCTAAAACTAATGAATGAAACTTTGAAATTTGTTTACATGTTCTGTGGTCCAGTTGGGTTAAACAAGTATAAAAGTTATATTTGATTTAGTATATTGTAGCGAATAAAGTTTAAGAAAACTGCGAGAAGAAACAATCTAATTAAAAATCTAAGCAAGGACTCACTACTTTAAAAATCGCGAATTAATAGTTGATTTTTGTTGTTGTTGTTGCATGTAGGGAATAAATTTTGGTGTATAGGTTGTGTAACTACGATGTTTTTTTTTCTCTATTTTTATAACCGAATTATTACTTCTACATCTAGGCCACGCACCTATGTTCATGTTTGCTTATTGTAATAGAATAACAAATATCGACAACTAATCAAAAATGCTCGTATCTTTATGACGAACAAGGAGATATTCTTTAAACCGTTCATTTTTATTTCTGAAACATTAGCTTTCTTTTTATAATTATCATTCACCGTTTTCTTGATACAATGAAATCTTTAGGATCAATCTTTTCACAGGGGTCTCTTTTTCTTTCCCCTCGGAATTTAACGATAAAATTAAATCTAATCAAAAATACTTGAAGTGAAAATAAGGTGTGGCCAAAAAAACATTGAGTGTGAAACTTAAAGAAATGAAATCAAAATTGGTGGTCAAACTGCTAGCTTCATTTATAGCATTGATTATTAGTTTACCAGTCCGTGTTCTTCAATCTGGGGTGTGAGTGTGAATAAAACAAAATACGCAACGTAATAAATAATGCATGAATATTTGCTGTAAAATTATTACGAGTTCTGTAAGTGTAGCCGTCAGTTTACTGCCAGTTTTTTGTTTTATTTCTTTAAGTTTCGCATTCAATCTTTTTCATCGTATTTTTTCTTTTCGTACCTAAAGTGTTTTTGATTATATATCATAACGTTTCGTCAATACACATCAACAAACAATAACAAGTAAGAAAGTGATACTCTATAGCAACCAACATTAGTTTTAGAATCGCAAATATATTATTTGTAACAGATCTATACATTACAGAACCAACAATATTCTTTAAAAAAAATAGTGGTAGTTTTATCTATTTAAACCTGGGTTAATATCTTCCTCTATAGTAATGACATGGAATTTAAATTAACAGTTTCTTGTCATTATCTACATAAAATCGGTAAAGCCATATCAACGATTACTTTGTGTGCTAATTTCTTGAGCTAAGATCACATGACATTAAATGTTCGTAATAAATATGGCTGAAAAATTGGCAATGAATAATAACCGTCCATTCGTATGAGTCTCTTGAAAATTTGAGCTAGAAACTGCTAACTTAGTTTGCTTAACCTAATCAATACTTATATATTATCTACATCCCCTTTCACCTTATAGTTTTGCTTTTGGGCCCGGCATGGCCAGGTGGGTTAAGGCTTTCGACTCGTAATCCGAGGGTCGTGGGTTCGAATCCCCATCGCACTAAACATGCTCGCCCTTTCAGCAGTGGGGGCGTTATAGTGTGATGGTCAATCTCACTATTCGTTGGTAAAAGAGTAGCCCAAGAGTTTGCGGTGGGTCGTGATGACTAGTTGTCTTCCCTCTAGTCTTATACTGCTAAATTAGGGACGGCTAGCGCAGATAGCCCTCGTGTAGCTTTGCACGAAATTTCAAAACAAACAAACAAGTTTTGCTTTTTTAAATTACCTTTTATAGATCCGAAAGATAAAAACTAAAAATTATCCGCCTTTACTGTTAGATAAAGATGCAGTGAACAATGTTAAAACGGTAGCTCATGTGACTTTTTCCATAGGCATGCGCAAAAAGTTTCGCCAGCTTGAGCCGCTTTTGCTGAATAACTTTGCACATGTGATTCACGTTTAAATTAAACGAGAATCATAATTATATGTTAAACAGATCTATCAGTGTATCAAATTTGAAAAAAAATCCATAAAAATTAAGTATGTTTTTTCTTCAAATTCATTTTCCATACTTTTGATGCGAAGAAGAAATAAATAAAGAAGAAACTCAATCAAAATTAAATATGTTACTTCTCAGATATTTCTTACTGAATTGCCTTGAAATTTGGTATGTGAAGTACGAGTCTAGTGGAGCACATCCTTAACAAATAAGCAGTAATTTTGATCAACAGAGTTCGAGATACAGAAGGTAATATATCGCTAAACTATCACTCATGTTAATAACTCGCAATGTGTCTTGAAGTAAGTTGTTTTGGCTACAATAAAAAACTACCATGTGTCTTGATATTGTAAAAAAGCCAAAATTATAACCACATTTCAAACAGATTTCACCAATGTTTTGGCGATGAGTCTGAAGGCTTATTACACTAAAAATCTATGTTTCGATATATCTGTGTTGTGCCAACACAGATAGCCCAATGTTTAATATTGCTGTTAATAACAAACTAACAAAAATTTTAAATAGCTGATTATATATGAACCTCGCCATGCATAAAAACGCCAAACAACAAGAATGATTGAAATATAAGCAGACATTATCTTAACATTAAGTTGTACTAAATTATATTAACACCTTTGTTTTTCTTTGATTTATTCTACCAAATCGGAAATTCAATTTCTGACTGGCAGATTTTAAAAGTTAACTCCTTAAAACTGTTAGTAACGATGATTGATTTGGTTTGTTTTGACTTTTGCGCAAAGCTAGACGAGGACTATCTGCACTGGCCATCTCTAATTTAACAGTGTAAGACTAGAAGGAATGCAGATAGTCGTCACCACCCTCCGCCAATCCTTGGGCTACTCTTTTACCAGCGACTAGTAGGATTGACCGTAACATTATAATGCCCTCACGGTTTAAAGGGGGAGCACGTTTGGTGTGACGGGGATTCGAACCCTCTACCCTCGGATTACGAGTCGAGTGCCTTAACCATAGGGTCGTGCCAGAAATTAGTAACAATGAAAACATTTAAGAACGATTAAGAGTCTATAAGTTCATATAGTACACAAACTCTTTACAACTATCGTTTTTCTTTCATATATGTTACAACACATTAAACAAGTCTATACAGATAGTCTCATTCAGATTTTGTTTTTATTTAGCACTCTTCTATATAAAAGCAAAATGCGTGTTTGTTTTCACTTTAACTCCTCTGAGACTATTGAGCCAATTTCAACCAAAATTTGTTTGCAAAAACAACAAACTATGGGGACATAAGACTGTCCCCCTTTAACACAAAGGTCAAATTTGAACTCAACCCTATTTCTATTTTGTAAAGCTTGTTGGTTAATTACTCCCAGCCTATTGAATCAATTTCAAACAATCTTGGTAGGTTGACGCTTTAGACAATATTAAATATTCAAAAGGGATTCAAGGTCAATATATGAAGATTGTTGAATTGTTTTTTAATTACACAACCATGCTTTTCTCTTGGCCAATGAGATATGGATTGGGTGTTGAAGGGTAGAAACACCCAAAATCATTTGTTTCTTTGTAGGTGGAACGCAAAGTGGAATTACTGTTTATGAAGATACTTTGTCATAACTTTAAAATTTTTAGATTAAATTTATGTTCAAGTTATCATTTTGAAACATACGACTGCTGTTAAACTTACACTGCTTTTAATAAGCTTACAGATTTCTCGTCAGTTGATGGATATTTTAGTTTATATTGAATATTATTTCATATCCCAAGGGTTCTTAATATTTTGGGATCTCAGCATAGTTTTGTACTTTAACATTGCAATTTTTAAATTTTTAATCTAGATATGTATTTTACTTCTCATTATTACTAAATTTCTCATTTTGTTATTTCTTAGTGTTATTGCATTTCATATTTGTTACATGTTACATTACTACTACATTTTTTTATTTTATAACTTATTACAATCGTGTTTCCTAACTCGTCAATTTTCATTAATATTACATTTTTATCGTATTTTTCTCATTATTAATACATTTTATCTTGTTATTGCCATTATTATTGCTAATTTTCCTATCTTGTTATTTTCATTTTTATTAGTTTTTATCTTGTCCTTTGCACTGTTATTGCATTTGATATCTTGTTATTTCTCAACGTTATTTTTTACTTTGTTCTTGTTATTAACACATTTCTTATATTGTTAATTATTATTATTATTAACACATTTCTCATCTTATTGTTTCTTTCCAGAAAAGGGAAATGATATTATACCAGTTTCATGCATTCTAGATCTGAAAACTACACAGAATTCCACAACATTCAACATTATTTTTCCTTATAGTTTTACAGCGGTAAGTCTTAGGATTTAAAACGCTAAAATCAGGAGTTCGATTCCCCTCACTGGATTCAGCAGATAGCCCGATGTGGCTTGGCAATAAGAACACACACCCTATAGTTTTAATGAAATTGGCTAAGTGGTAAATGTGCGGGTCTAGCGTTTGTTCTTGTTTCATTACCACAAATAAATAGAAAAAAAAAAGATCTCGGTCTGCGCTTAAATGTCCTTTTCACTTATGGGCTGTGGATTTTGTAAGAATGACGATCAAGTCCTTCTATTCTGTCAGATAAGAGTGGCCCAAGCATTGGCACAGGGTGCTGTTGAATAACTGCTTATTCCCCAGTTTATCAACTCAAAATTAGGGACGGCTACCGCAGATGGGCTTTGAGTAGTTTTGTGCTAATATCCGAGGAAGTCTAAATTAATTAAAGAAGACAGAACGAAAATAACGTTCCGGTTTTGATAATTTGCTTAAACATTTAGCGATTCAAATAATGACTGCCGATATCTTTTGTTAACGAACACTTACACCTTTACGTTAAGTTACCAGTGTTTGCAAAATGAGTTGAGTGTAGAAGATATGCTAGTGTTCCAGATAATATGTCGTTACGTTAGCGCTTAGATGTACATTTAAAAAATCTCAGATGAACTGTATAACTGAATAGTTTTTAGTGAATTATATCTGTATGAGTAATAATAATTATTACATGGATTTGTAGAGAAAACATAAGTTGACATATTTTAAACAAAATATAAAAATTATACTTAAAAAACGATGAAAGTGAACCTAATGTGGCTTCTCAGTTTTCTTCTTTTTGTGTTTAAAGACTTTTTAATTTCGATTGTTTCTAACATATCGTATGACACTTTTGTGCAAATTTTCGAAATGGATCCCACCAGTGAAGTACCGAGATCTTACCTGTGTTAAAAAGACGTCTCTCTCTATTTGGTTACCAGCGTAGCTTGCCAGAAGGAGTTTACTGAGTAGGTTATGTGGTACATGTGATAGCAAAAGCGATCGTATTAAGTAACAGTCCATTAAATATCACAAGAAGGAAAATGCCTAAGTCATAAACTGACGAAATAACGTGGTTATCACACGCAACTTTTCCACTTTGGTGGTATGTCTGTTATAAAAGTCAGTTTTCTGTTAAGAGTTTTCATGATAACACAAGAACAAGAACCACTATCCAACATATTGAAAACTAGCTTTTACAACTCAGCCCCGTTAAACCTCATATATGTAATCGTTACACGAACGACATATTTTTTTTATTTGGACAGCCGATCTTAAATCACTTAAAGAATTTATCACACATGCAATCTCTGTTCACAAAACAATGATTACTCACCTACGCAAATTAACTTTCTTGACGTCACAGTTTTTCTAAAAGACCATATTTTACACGCTGACTTGTACAAAAAACGTACATAGTTCGCAATACCTTCACTGTTACTACTCTCACACTAAATGAAACATACTTTTATAAATGTCAACTTGAAAATCTATTTGTTTAAATATATTTAGGTTCAACTTTATGTAAAAACCGAGTGCAACATGAAGTTAAAACAATGAAATAAAATTATTCCTCTGAAGACATATGAGATATTCGTATGTTATGATTTATTATAGTACCATTTAATTATTTATCAGGTATGATTTTTCTCAAACGTGAATTGAATCAGCTCTATAGTTTCAAAAATTTTGAAAAATGTAACCTCTCCTTCAATCGTTTCGAAAAAGTGCTTCACGTATGTATGTTGTGCAATGGATGCTTAGTTCATGAAGCCAAATCACAAACCTAAAGTGTTTATTCCAAGACTAGTTTTTTATGCCATTGATTATGCTCATTTTACGTGTTCATGGGAAATTAACACATAACTAATACTAACTTGTACAAAGCTCTGTGCCATCCCTTTCACTGAGTATGACTTACCTTACAGGGAAGTGATGACATAAAAAAATAAACAAGCAATTATAAACTTTACAATAGACATTACAGTGTAATGACTAAAGAGAGGATTATTGACAATTTTCGATAGTTTTAGTTAACTGCAAAATAGATGCATACACAATTTTAATGGGCCCCTCACAAGCCAATGGAGGAAATTTTTGTTGAAAAACCCTATCAAAACAAGTTTTTTCTTTATTTGAAATTAAATTTTGAACATTTTTATTGGCTAAAAAGAAGACATTTCCTGCGCTTTGTTAGTGTTAAGGCTGCGCAAAATCATTAGAAATGGTAAGGTGACTGAAATTGTCAGCGCATCACAAGCTTAACAGCCAAAAACAAGAATTATGGAAGCTTCCAAATAACACGCGGAGGTATCAAGAAAACGTTTAGAATCACCAAGGTAGATACTGTGCAGTAAAATATGTTTTAGAATTTCGTGCAAAGCTACATGAGGGCTATCTGCGATGACCGTCCTTAATTTAACAGTGTAAGACCAGAGGGAAGGCAGTTAGTCATCACCACCCATCGTCAATTCTTTGGCTACTTTTTATCAACGAATAGTGAGATTAATCGTAACATTATAACGCCCCCACAGCTGAAAGGGCAAGCATGTTTGGTGCGACGAGGATTCAAACTCGAGACCCTCTGATTACGAGACGAGCGCCTTAACCACCTGGCCATGCTGGGCCAGTAAAATGGTTGTTTGCTAAGAAACGTTTTTGAATTAAGAATACAATTTTCTTTCTGGATTTCATAAAACCAATAAAGAACGGCATGAGTTCTTTAATGTCGCACATAGTAAAAATCATAGGAAGGCAGAACGTTTAATAAGAGCAATTCTCGTAAAAAGTCATTCTTAAAATCACTTTTTATCATTTAAGTAAGAAATGAGAAAAAGAAACATGATACGAAAAATACGGTAACGTTTCTCTTAGTTAAACAGAACCAGATGCCATATGTATTTCTACAACTGACATATTGTTATATAACCATCGATAAGTTGAGAAACTTATCTTTGCAGCATTTGTTCTAAGAAGTGAAGCTCTCAGAGACTCATATATGAGGTCTGGCATGACCACGTGGTTGAGGCACTCGACTCGTAATCCAAGAGTCGCTGGTTCGAATCCACGTCACACCAAATATTCTCGCCCTTGCAGCCGTGGGAGCGTTATAATTGACGGTCAATCCCACTATTCCTTGGTAAAAAGTAGCCAAAGAGTTGGCGGTGAGTGGTGATGGCTAGCTGCCTTCCCTCTAGTCTTACACTGCTAAATTAGGTACGGCTAGCGCAGAGAGCCCCTTTGCGCGAAATTCAAACCAAACCAAATCAGACTCGTATGTTTAGTTTGATACAAAATTGTATTGAAGACTGCTAACAAAACTTATTCCCGAACATATACTACACCAACCATATTTTGTATCTTGTTGTTATTTGGATAAGTAGTTTTGATAAAACCAAAGTTATATTCAGTTTATAACATACCAGGCTGTAACGCTGTACTTACCTTATATGCTATGTAACAAAATTTTTAGTTTTTCTTGTTCTTAGGCAGAAAGTGTTATTTCCCAATTGCTTATGCCTAAATAAATGGAAATGACCAATTTTTCTCTTCAAGCTTTGCTTTTGTGACCAGGGAGTGTATAACGAAAACGTGATGGGAGACTATATTTGGGGTTGATACGTGAAAGTGATTTACATTACAGACGTAAATCGCGAAAAACTGCTCACTTCTAAACATTTTTGTATAGCTTTAGTATAAATACATGTAAATGTTGATTCATATGTTGTTTTATTCAGATCTTATGTAAATAAAAATTTGTCTCTTTTTACATAGGAAATAAGTTAATTTCTAAATTTCATCATCCAGGTCAAAAAAGCAAAGTTTGAAGGAAATAACGGCCATTTTTTGTACTTTTACAACATAAGCACTTAAGAAATAAAACATACTATCCAGAAACAAAATTTGTGTTACAAATCTAGTCTATAATGCTTTTATTTATTCAAATGTTGAACAAGAAAAAACGAAGTCAATTTTTCAACAATGCAAAATACAAACGACAAGCCTGAGTGAGAGCTTATAACTATAAACTTTATATTTTGATTCTAGAGGTGAAAAGAGCATAGAAAGCTCTTTTTGTGCTCCATGCTTAACAGTAAACGAAAAGGATAAAGATCTAAATATGAAAGAGAAGTTTTGGTCTTTTTTATTTAAGAGTAATGACATAAAATGTCATGATTCGAACTGAATACACGTATGTAAAACGACGGCGAAAGTTTGGACAAAGTCGTTTTACATTCAACTGCTAACGAACGGCTAATTCAAGGATTGTAGCCATGTACAATATCTATAGTTATAGTTTGTACTGTGCTCAGGAGAAGTTTATTTTTATGGAAATAAGTTCTTCAGGCGTATCTTTCTCTTATTTCTTTCCTTTAGCTAGAACTTAGGATACCAAGAAACCATCAAAACATCAATGTATTCTAAAGAAAGCTGGTTGGGTATTAAAACTTTAATTAAAATAAAGTATAGAACAAAATTTCGACCTAAGATTAACCCATACCAGCCGTCTTGAGAGTACATTTTTACTTCAAATGTGTTTCTCGTCATCACGCATCAGTTAAAGAAGAAGAGGGAAGAAAACGGGAAGAGTGACTCGAACATCTTTAGTGTAATAGGAATGGGATGACAACTTACAGATGTTCATTATTACTTCATTGTATTTTTTAAAGTATGCAGAAATAAAAGAAATTCACCCAATCAAAATACTTCTACAAATATATTTATTTCAGATTAAATATTGGAAACTTTTTTAAGTTCATTGGTACTGTGTTAGTAGTAGATAAAAGATAGCAGAGTTTAATAATAAGTAAATGTGTTTAAAATAATAGCAACAATATATACACGAAAGGACATCTGCGCATGACCAGAATTAACTTTGAACTGATAGACTATATCACATCCACATGTCCAAAATAACAGGTTGCAGACAAGGAATTTTTGGGCTCACAGTTATGATATGCTAATAACTAGTCCATTCCTGTTTCCCCGTCACTTGTTCTAAGCCCAAAAATATGGTCAAATAACGCTTCTGATAGGTTACCTTATCTCTGGCCAGGATTTTTTAATTAGAGGTACTTATTCCTAAATTACAGGTACCTGATCGCCAAAGCCATGTATCACATACAGTACCATTCAGGTTTAAAATACGAATTAGACTTCAAATAACCTTGTTACAATTATACTCTTCAAAAAAACAACAAAAAAAATCGCAAAAGGGATATTTTTGTTATGTTAAAGAGAAATATACATAATAACGTTACAAGCTCAGAGTATGTAATGTTACACGTGTTAAGGCACTGATTGTCAGACCAAAATGACAATAAAAGTTGTGCACTTTGAAAACGGAAGAAAAAATCGGATTTTTTGCCAAAACGAATTCGTGTCCAACAAATTTGTTTGAGAGATCTGCATGTTCTGCAAGTGCAACATGTGCAAAATCCCTATAAAAGTGACAGGTTCTCGGTTTCCATAGCTAAGTGTTAAGCCACTGACACGCAATACAGTTACGTCAAGACTGACTGAAACACAACGCAACAACGCCATTGGTCGTTTGGAAGCAGGCGAATCTCGATAAGATGTTGCCAAAGCTGTGAATGTCCACCCAAACACCATCACAACGCTATGGAATCGTCACCAACAACATGGATCAATTTGTGACCGTCCATGATCTGGCAGACCTCGTGTGACCACGCCCGCACAAGATCGCCACATCCGGTTACGTCACCTTCGGGATAGGACAACCACAGCGACGAGTACTGTCTCGACCATACCAGGGCTGCGTGGGATTTTCGGTCAGACTGTACGCAACCGTCGACGAGATTCTTGGACCCCATGTGCAACCCATCATGGTGAACGTCAACGACGTTTTTCAACATGACAACGCCCGTTCTCACACAGCCCGACTCACCGCCGTCTTCTTGAGACACAACAACATCAACGTTCTTCCCTGGCCCTCCAGATCACCAGATTTAAACCTCATCGAACATCTTTGGGACGAGTTGGACCGACATCTGCAACGGCGACAACCTCAACCGCAGACTATACCTCAGCTTGCAGCAGCTTTGCAGGCTGAGTGGACAGCCATTACACAGGATGTGATTCGTCATCTCATCGCTTCCATGGGCAGGAGATGCCAACAATTATTGATGCTCACGGGGGGCATACTCGTTATTGACGTTGAGTGACGTTAAACTTCAACTAGTGACCGTGGACTTCGCCTTTGCAGACTTTGGATGTTCAGCAGTGAATGTGCAAAGTTTCACACATATTGTTAACAATATGTCTCAAATTTTGCCTTTTGCGTTTCTTTTTGTTGAAAAGTGTATCATTGGCTCCAACCAAATCTTTATAGAAATTAACCCCCCAAGCTAGTAACTACGTTAGCCATGTTAGAAAAGATTTATTCTGATTAGCATGGAATGATGTTCTGCTTTGACAGTAATAAATATTTTACGCAACTCTATTCAGAACACAGAACATTACACTAATATATTTTCTTGAGAATTACTAATGCCAACCAAATAGGATAAACCGTATTGCCATCTATGAACCAATTCAACAACTGTGTTATAATAATATAAACTATTTGAATTTATACGTTTTTGGTTTTACTGTACATAGGATCCACACCACAGTTAAAAGTTAAAAAATATTGAAATTTGCATTTATTCTGCTTCAAATGTGTAGTAAAAAAAACAATATCATCTATTGTTAAATTAACTAACTAGATTCTTCTCATCTAACACATGTGTTAAACTACTTATACTTCTTGATTTAGGTTTACTGTAATCAATATTATATGTATTTGTATTATGTTATATTAAAGGCAGTGTTTTGCAAGTACATTGTTTGCTTTACCTTTTATTTGATAATTTTTTAGCCTAAAAAGAGAAAATATATAATAATCATTGTAAGTTAAGTTTCATGTTTACACAAATGCAATATTCTTGTTAGAACATTCCGATCACTAAAGAATTTCTAAAATAGGTAACCTACGAAACTGAATAACGTATTTGTGGAACTAATTCTTTTCACCCATTCTTATAAAAAATGGTCTGTAATTTAGATGAACGGTTACTTATAAATTTTACTCGAGAGAGGGCGCCAAATGCCAAAAAGCGTACCATTAGAAGTCAGGTCGTTGAGGAGTTATGAGTAAAAAGGAATTTACCTATTTTTAGCATTTTGTTTCACAGGATTTTAATTTTTTTTAACCAGAAATTTATATTTTAACTTGGAAAAAAATTTGTTATCATAAATTATTTGAACATTTCAAAAAACAGCAAAATCATTAACATAACAAAGTCTTGTTTGTTTGAAGTTAAACACAAAGAGGGTCGAGTGTTCGAATCTCCATCCCACCAAACATATTCGCCCTTTCATTCATTTGGGTATTATAATGTGACGATAATTCCCACTAGTCGTTCGTAAAATTAAAAAACAATAAACACAAAGTTACACAATGGGTTATTTGTGCTCTGCCCACAACAGATATCGAAATTTTTATACTGCGTTATTTTAGAAGGCAAAAGGGCGATTTCATTGTTCAACTTAGTACATTTGACCGTAAATCACGATAAAATAAATCCTAATCTGCTTTGAATTTCCTTCATATTCCTTTAAAACCATTTTCACTGACAGTTAATCATATTTGTGTTAGTTCTCAGGCTTGGCAAGTACAAAAATAAACGTTAAGGTGAAAAAACAAATTACACCAAGTACGTGGATACTTTCTGTTTATTTATACAACTGCAAATTATCTTATTTTATTTTTTTAAAATAAAATTAGTGTTTTAAGAGGCGGTATGTGCTCGGTGGACTCATCAGATAGCCCGATGTGGTTTTGCTATAAGAAAGCACACACACACCTGATGTGAAAATTAAAGATAAAAAAGTCGCGAATAGACTAAACGTCTATGTATATTATCTAAAAAAAACAAAAGTTGAAATTCAGGAAATAGGTAAGTTTCATGATCGATAACCACAAAGAATATTAAATAATGCAATATATTAGATATATAATTTTTATCGAAACTGTAAGATATAAGCAAGGGATAATGTCTTATTGCAATGGGTCCTCTAATTTAGTTATAGAAATCATTAGTAGATGACCAAATAAAAACTGAAGATTTTGAACATTTTAACATATCATTTGCAGAGATTATTAACGTTGCTATTAAGGAAATATAATTTTAATTATATTTGTTTAATTCTGTGATAAGAATAAAATCATCATTTTATGGAGCACACCAGGGGTGCAGAGAGTAATAAATCATCAGTAAATATATTCGATTTGTTCTCTGCTTGTCATCCATGATGTTATTGGATATTCCAGAGTTTTACAAATGTTGTTCTTTTTGTTATAAAGCACAAAACTACACAAAGCACTCTCAGTGTTATGTCCACCACAGGTATCGAAAACCAATCTGTACAATTTCGCAGACATACCACTGCGCTTCTTATAAAACAGCAAACCATTTTTGTGTTTGATATCAAAATGGAATACATATATAGGGTTAGTATTTCAGATCTATGACACGCTAAAATATTTTATTCTAAACGTGTAAACAAAACATTAAATTCTGCTTACATGCTAGGAGATAAAATATTGTTAATAAGAGTTTCACTCGCAGTGATTTTAGAAAAAAAAACAAATTTTAAAGAAAGATTTAATTTATAAGAGTTGTTATACAAGTAATTAGAAAGAAAAAAGGTACTCATTTAGTTTGACTCTTGGTTTAGATATTGTTACTAACGAAATAGTTTTACAAGAGGTTGGTATTATATTTGTTATATTTTCTTAGTTATATGTTACTATATTTGTTATTATATATTACTATATTTTTATAGGTATACGTTATTTTACTTTTACAGTTATATGATGCTATATTTTTGTAGTTATGTGCTGCTATATTTTTATAGTTATATGCGGCTATAATTTTATAGTTATATATACTATATTTTTATAGTTATATGTTACAATATTTTTATAGTTATATGTTACAATGTTTTTATAGTTATATGCAGCTATATTTTTATAGTTATACGTCATGATATTTTTACACTTATAGGTTACTATATATATATATATTTGTGTGTGTTCTTTCATGCTAAAAAAAAGAACCATTAAAAATAAACAGTAACCTCAGAGCTTATAGCTTGACTTTGAACTCTATAGAAACATTTTGAATTGGTCATAAATACAGTTTTTGATCAATGAGATACCGTTAATCAGATAAAATTAATCACATCAAATACGTATTTGTTACAGTTATAACAAGTACACCTATCTAGCACCAGGTGTGGCTCCAGTAGTTCTTGTGGGTATTTATTCCACAGAGTTACTGATCTCGTTACCTCAAAGAAAATGCTTTTACTACATAAATACAAAAACCTCTTCGATAATAGCAAGAGATTTTTCCTGTGTAGAAACTACAGTGATGTAACTATTGTTTTACACAAAGCTGGAAATTTCGAGAACGGCGTGAAGCCATTATATATTCTTTAGTAATGTATTACGGTCTTTATGGATTATTTGGTATAAAAATGAATTTGCAAAGTGAGTGTAGTTAACGATACGAAAAGCGTTTTATTTCTTCGACTAAAAGTGTATTCTTTATTTTTGATTTTACCCGCGCAAGACAACACAAGGTTTATCTGCACTAGCCGTCCCTAATTTAGCAGTATAAGACTAGAGAAGAAGCCACCTAGTCATCACCACCCACCGCCAACTCTTGGGCTACTCTTTTACCAACGAATAGTGGGATTGACCGTCAGTTTATAATGTATCCACGGCTGAAAGGGCGAGAATGTTTGGTGTGACGGAGATTCGAACACGCGATCCTCATATTAGGAGTCGAGTACTTTAATCACCTGGCCATGTCAATGTGTACAAGTTACACTCGCTTTTTCAGCCGTGGGGGCGTTGTAAAATACAGTCAATCCCACTATTTGTTGATAAAAGAGTAGCCCAAGAGTTGGCTTACACTACTAAATTGGGGCTGCTAGGGCAGATAGAACTCGTGTAGTTTTGGGCGAAATTAAAAAACAAATAATGATTACCTTGTAGCTCATCCCTCTAATATAATGTTGTTGTGTTTGTGTTTTTTTGCTTACAGTATTTTCAAAGTAGCTTTTAATTTCAGAATCAGTTTTTACTGTCTTCCACATTATCTTTATATTTGTTCAGTTTTTCTTTGTTAGGTTTCACAAATCGATTTTAGATTTCTGTTCGTTGGTCAATTTGCACATCTTTTAAAAGGTTTCAATTAAAGTGTAACGGGATAAATTAATAAATTTTGTTTCCCGCATTAAAACTTTTCTTCAGTCGATTAATACATACCCCGATGGCTCAGCAGTAGCTGAGAAAACTTATTCTGTTAAAAATCGGGTTTAACTACTCGTAATGGGTCTAACACAGATGGATATCCAAAACAAACAAATAACCCTTTATTTTTATCTTGAAACAAATTATAAAGGTGACAATAGTTAATGTATCCAATTATGTCACTGAGTTAGTTATCTCTCCTTATATATGTATCAGGTCATCCCATAAGTAATGTACCAAAATTTAATACATCATTCTGTCTTTATAGAAGGCATTAATGACTAAAACAAGTAGTAGAACGTGTATAAAAATGTTCAGACAAATAAAAGAAACTAACCCAACTCCACTTTTTCAGATCATTGATCAAATAAACCATTATGAAGATGAATGTGTCTGAGGAGCACGTTAGGCATGTAATGCTTTATGAATTTAAAAAAGGCAATAGTGCAGCAAAAACTACACGAAACATTCAAGGTGTTTATGGTGCGGAATCTTTCAATGAAAGAAAATGTCGAAGGTGGTTTCAGAAGTTCAGATCAGGTGACTACAACTTAAGTGATGCGCCACGTTCAGGTCGTCCTGTTGAGTTTAATGATGACTTGTTGCTGGTTGCACTTGATGAAGATTGTGCTGTAGTAATTGAGGAACTAGCACAGAAGAGTAATTCAACTTATTCAACAGTTCACCGCCATCTGTAACAGCTTGGAAAAGTGTCAAAACTTGGAAAATGGGTACCTCATGATTTGACAAAAGCCAGCCTTAGAGCAAGAGTGGACATTTCGACTTCTCTGCACTCTCGTGAACGTAACTCACCTTTTTGGATAGGTTAATGGCTGGAGGTGAAAAAATGGATATTTCATATAAAATATTAAGCGCTGCAGACAATGGCTCAGTGCAGGTAAACTGGCTAAAGCACAACCCAAAATGGACCTCACCCTAGGAAAGTCTAGTTAAGCATTTGGTGGGATATTGTTTGTGTGATCCACTTCGAGTTACTGCCATTCAATGTAACGATTACATCAAACTTCTACTGTCAACAGTTAGACCGCTTGAATGTTGCACTGAAAGAAAAGAGGCCTGCTTTGATCAATTGTAAAGGTGTTGTGTTACACCTGGATAATACCCGGCCCCATACAGTAAGGATTACATTTGCAAAGATTGACGAGCTAGTCTGGAAAAACTTCTACATCCTTCTTATTCTCCAGACCTTGTCCTATTTTATCATCATCTATTCCAAAGTTTGCAGAACTGTCTTGATGGAAAAGAGCTTGGAACACATAAAGATGTCGAAACTACCGTCTCTATATTTTTTCCTTCAAACACCAAGAATTCTAAAGAAGTGGCATTCAGAAGCTAGTGAACCGTTGGCAGGAAGTAACTAACAATAATGGAACATACATTGTTGATTAAATAACATTAAAAGCGTTGAAATCCAATCTCTTTTACTGAACCTAAAATCGGGCATTACTTAAGGAATGACTTTATACATATATAAAATTATTTTCTAGACAATTTATATCCTATTAAAATTACTTGTATTTTTTACAAAATAACATTTTAAATATGAAACCTGCTAAAATTTCTTAGAAATAGAATACTATATGCGGATCAATCTGCAAGCGCTGATAACTTTCTTCCAATTATTTCCCAGGTTGCTGTTCGTTACAGGATATCGTTTGCATATATGATTGCAAAGCTGGAGAATATTAAGTTTCCAGTAATAACATATGAAACTTGTACGCAGCATAAGACATGCCAGGGGTTTAGGTTTATTGGTAATCAGGGAGGCTCTATACATGTCTACCTTAGGCAGTCTTCATTATATTTTATCATGTCAAAATTTACGTTCCATACCAACTTCGTGTATAGCATAATTTCCGGAATCGATTTAATAGGCTTAACGTTGCGACCAAGAGATTTTGTTGTAAACTCTGTGGAAATGTTTTGAATATATAAACACATTTCTAAGAGAGAAAGGCTTCTGAAAAGAGACAAGTCTACGGAAAAACGCACCAAATGGATCAACCACTAATGAACAACGTTATCGCACTGGAGCAGAAGCAGTCACACAATCAACCTTGTTTCAACCGGCTGTAATCACCCGGCTGGTCGATGCGTCATCATCTGTAGACAGGTGCAATTTACAGAAAGCTCTTGTATTCCTTAGGCTGCAAATTCTTTTTGATATAATAATCTATCTATCTATCTATCTATATATATATATAAATATAAATACCAAACGGAATATTATAACTACTGTTCGAAAGCTTTGTTGACTAAGTTGGATCGTTTTGAAACGGTTTATAGCATTTCAAGTATTCACTATTGACAGATAAATAAATAAAAGGGGAAAAGGTTAAGTTGAATTTTTTATTTATCATTTATAATTTAAAAACGCATCCGCTAGTACAGCAGTAAGTCTACGAATTTACAATGCTAAAATCAGGGGTTCCATTTCCCTTGGTGGGCTCAGCAGATAGCCCGATGTGGTTTTGCTATAAGAAATACACATACACACAAACAAATAAGTTAAGAGTTCCTAACACTTCGTTTCTGCGTAAAAAATCTAAAAAAATAGCATTTAGTAAAATATAACTCTCGCCGCTGAGCTCCTGTCATAGCAGGTGAGAACCAGCTTTGACAGCTCAGAAACCAGAAATAATAAATCACAACTGACAAGAAAAGACTTTCAGATATGTAGTAATCGATAGTGTTATTGCAGATATTTTATCTAGAATTATACAAGTGCATATGGCCGACTGTCGGCTGATGGAATACGTTTTTTACCTCATTAATTTTGTATAAATAGATAGATAAAAGCAAAATAAGTATTGTGACATTGGAGATCCACGTGCTCGCAGGATGACAGTAAGCCGTCACTCCTGCTGTACAGCATCATTTATCGTTTTTATAATTTTTTTCAGAGCGTTGCTGGTTCTTAAACGTTAAAAAGTTATAAAAATTATGCATACAGAATATTACCAGAATATTCATACGTTTCACAACTAAAGTATAATCTGTCAGCCATGTATAATCTTTTGGCACTTTTTACAACGTCACGTTCTATATAAATAATTAAAGCGTATCTATCAGATAGACGTAATATTTTGAGACTTCTTAGAACATCTGGACTAAACAACATTTCATTCCATATGGATAATTCAGATGATAATTGTCAGACATGTGATTTTTTTGGTACTTCTTGAAGTATTCAAACTTTATAACTTTCAAAATGGATAAGGAAAGAGACATCTGTCGATTATACGCTATCTATTGACATTGCTTGGAACTCTTAAATTTTATATCATAGCTTTCTCTTAGACGCTTTTTGGATCATCTAGACTTCATAACATCGTATTCTATATGGAAAATTGAAGCGCCATCTGTGAACTATGCTTATCATCCTGAAAGCATCGAAGAAGAGGAATATTTTTGAATCCTTTTTGAAGAGAAATTATATTACAAAACATTAGCTCTTCTTGCAAGGTCAATTACTTAAACAACGTTTATCATGTGGAATTAAATCTCTTGTATAATTTTTTCCTTAAGTAAGGTAATAATAGTACAAAACGAAAGTACTCGTCCCTGGTAATTGTCTTTGAATTTTGCGCAAAGCTACACGAGAGTTATCTGCATTAGTCTTCTTTAATTTACTAGCGAAAGACTGAAAGGAAGGCAGTTAGTCATTACGAACTCTTTGGATATTCTTTTACCAACCAAGAGTGAGACTTATCGTAACATTATAACGATTCGCTGGCTGTACGTGTGAATATGGTGGGTGTTAGGGGTATTCGAACGTGCGACCATCCGGCTACGTCGGGCTTTACCGTGAGAGAAAAGCTAAAGTTAATCTGTCAATTTAAATTGCTTCGCGGTCTTTAAAATGGATAATTGTGTTTCACTGTTGGTTTCACTCAGAGTTTAAGCTCTGAGCTACTAAAACCGTCCACCACTAAATTAATTGCTGAACATTATGCTAAGAGCCGCTCAAAAATAACATACGTAAATATATATTTTTAATTATTTAAGTTACGTCACATTTTGAAATATAAATGGTAGAGTGATTAGTTCCTAACAATTTTGTGTAGAATATCTTGGTTGTGAAATAAAATTTGTCATCAGCGTTATTTTTGCCTGTTCTCCTGTCATATCAGGCCCGGCATGGCCAGGTGGGTTAAGACGTGCGACTCGTAATCACAGGGTTGCGGGTTCGAATCCAAGTCGCACCAAACATGCTCGCCCTTTCAGCCGTGGTGGAAATATAATGTTACAATCAATCCCACTATTCGTTGGTAAAAGAGTAGCCCAGGAGTTGGCGGTGGATGGTGATGACTAACTGCCTTCCCTCTAATCTTACACTGCTAAGTTAGGGATGGCTAGCGAAGATACCCCTCGAGTATCTTTGCGCGAAATTCAAAAACAAACAAACCCGTCATTTCAAAAATAAATGTTGAGTCTTGCCTGCGTGCGCATCTTTTCGAACGTAGCGTGGAAAGAGGCCGCCATAAAGAGACAGAGAAGGCTCACAATATATATATATATATAGGATAACATTTATGTTTGTGAACTTGATAATACTACTCCAAAATTAAATATTTCTTTTGATTTGTTGAAGAGCTAAAGTTGAATTTAGCAATTCAGAACATATAATTATCTTTCAGTTTTACTTTATTGGATTGAAGGCAACACAGCCTAGAGGCTCGTGTACTCGAATCATAAATTCAAGGGTTCGTATTAATGAACTGTTGCTGTAAATATGCGCTCAGCAATTTAAAGCTATAGTTGCGCTGAAAGAGTGCGGGTTAAATTTCACTATTAGGTCCGACAAGACGTAGAGGAAAGTATTTGATTGACTGCATTTCGTTCATTCTGCGAGTTTAAAATTAGGGAGTGTTACGGTTAAATAAACAATCGTGTAGCTTTGCACTAAAATTTTTACACAGACTGAAGTATCTAGTTTGAAACCATTTTATATCATAGCTAAAAATTACAGCCAAACCACAAATTTTGACGAACCACTCTTAAAACAAAGGTCTTATAACTAAAATGAAAGTATATAATATATCTTGTTTTGCCCGAGTAATTATTCCTACAATTATATTTTACGTTGTAAAATAAAATTTAGTTGCATAAATTTATGTATTAGGTTTCTGGTCTTAATTAAAATATCCGTTGTTTTGTTTGTCTTTTTGAAGATGGCACGAATACTTATGCATCGAAGCTTAGGTTCAAGTTCTTGAAAGCGATATTTGGTCGCTCTTTTTGTCTTTATTGATTTATATTTATCTTTTAGTGTTACTTAGCAGTTTTTAATTGTGGCTAGACGATTGATGCTGGCCAGCTGTTTTGAGTTAAATAATGTAAACTGTGATGAACTTATTCTAAGAGTTTCGGATCTGAAGTACGAGAAGACTGATGTCATACACTAATTTTAATCTGTGTTCGATGGCGAGAATCGAACTTTAAATAGTGATTTGTATGTATTAGTTCTCTATTTGTTTCTGTAACCGGTTTTATCTTTACTTGTTACTAGAGTATCAAGGAATGGAAGTTTATTTTAATTTAACACCACATTTGCAAATTGGATCCATGGATGCTAGTTGTCAGATGATCACGAAACACTTTCATAAAACTGTGACTACAAAATAATCATTGATGAGTCATGTAATAAAATTTTATTGTTATAGTTTTGTGTCTCAGCTACTAGGATAGTTTGTTTAAACGCTGACTGGCCACTCTTCAAGACTCGGGCTTGACCTAGCTGCAGATACAAATTGATTGTATAATGTGTCAGATGATCTCTGAAGCAGTTAGCATAAATACTGAGGTAAGAAAATTTGTGGTCAGGCTAACAAATGTGTGGAAAAGCAAATAAACTGCAGTGTTCGAAAGAGGCATGAGGCGCCACAGTGGTCAAAACAGTTTCGTTGTTTTGCTACTCTGAAACATTGGTAATTCGAATTTATCAGTAATAAAAATAACCGAATAAAATGTTAGCAATGAGGAGGAATGGTGGCCGCAAAGAACCAATGACAGAAGCGTAAGAAAATCAGTTAGACAGAATAGTAAAGTACAATCATTTTCGAACAATACAACAATTGACATATATTCATTGCAGGCGAGTTCATGCCCATCACTAGCTATACCTTATAAAGAACATTGCAAAAAATGAACTATTACACAAACCAATAGTCTCAGTTACTAATAAAAAATGCCTTGAGTGTTGTGAAGAGCATTTGATTAATGAAAACCGATGAAAAGTGATGTGGTACAGTGGATCACGCTTTATCTTTCTTCGTACAAGTAGAAGAAAACAGATTTAGAAAATGTTACAAGAATAGCTCACTCCTTTTGTTTGGCTTCAGGTTTCAGGTGGTAGTCATGGCTTAGGATATGTTCTCCTGGAATTCTTTAGGCTCATTAGTCCATTGAAAATGAAGAATAAATAGCAACTCTTACCTCAGGACCAGTACTGATCAAGTGAATTCAGTAATGCTTCATGTGTACTCTGTTGTGGATAGTTACTTTCTAGATGGCACTGCTTCTATCCATTGCGCCCAAACTGTGCATTCAGGTTTCAGAAACACAACAGAGAATTCAAACAGTTTTCATAGCTATCACAATCCCGAGATCTCAATGCAGTTCATAATTTGTGGGATGAGCTTTAAAGATAAATTCACCATCACTCTCTCCTGCCTGACTTGCTCCACGAACTACTTACAATATAAACATTGAATGAGTCAAAATCCATCAGGATAATTTCTAGTAATTTATGGATTCCTATAATCTTGTTAGAGCTGGACTTCATTTTCCCTGTTTGATATTCATATAATACATTTTATACCTATTTTTTGTTTAACTAAACTTGTGTCTATACATCTGTATAATTAACTGATACGGTGAGTTATCTGTTGTATATTTTTGTGTTAATTGTTACACATTATATGTATTGTTTTCCATTTTTGTGTTTAATGTAACGTTCGTACTTAAGCCCACCATGGCCAGGTGGTCAAAGCGTTCTCCTCGTAATCCGAAGGTCACGGGTTCAAATGCCCGTCACACCAAACATGTTTGCCTTTTCATCTTTGTAGGAGTTATACTGTGACGGTCAATCCCACTATTCGTTGATAAAAGAGTAGCCCAAGAGTTGGCAGTGGGTGGTGATGACTAGATGCCTTCCATGTAGTCTTACACTGCTAAATTAGGGACGACAAGCGCCGATAGCCCTCGAGTAGCTTTGCGCGAAACTCAAAACAAATCAAAATCGTACTTAAATTGCCTCTAGTCTGCAGAAGAGCTCATATGTGATTCTAAACGCTTGCATTCAATAAATACAATGAAACATAATTAAACACATAAAGATTAACACAAAGTGGCCACAGATATGATGAACATTATCTTTCATTTGTTTCTAGAAAAAAAAAGAGTGTTTATCGTTGTTTTGATCATTGTTTATTATAAAATACAGATGCATACTTTGTTAATTTCATGTTGTTTGATTGTTTGTTTTTGAATTTCGTGCAAAGCTACATGAGGGCTATCTGCACTAGCCGTCCTTAATTTTGCACTGCGAGACTAGAAGAAAGGCAACAAGTCATCACCACCCAACGCCAAATCTTGGGCTACGTTTGTACCCACGAATAATGGGATTGACCGTCAGTCACATTATAAAGCCCTCACGGCTGAAAGGGTGAGCATGTTTCGTGTGACAGGGATTCGAACCCTTAGATTACGAGTCGAGCGCCTGGCCATGCTGGACCAGATTTTATGTTGCACTCGGCAAAAAAACCGTGATTAACAGTACGGACAAAAAGATCACCAAACTCGGATTTTTTTTATCTTAGCAGTTTACTACCAAATGTTCCGGTTTAATGTATGAGGATGACATATGCACCTTTAAGGACGTGACAAGGGTGGATTAGCGTCCAACGTAGACCATCCCATTTCCTGTTAATAAGTATTTATTGAAAATCTGTACATATTTTCACCATCTATAAGCGAACACGCAGACCTACAAACGTTTCTTGAAATTACACAAAAAATGTATCTTTTATTGCTAATCACCAGTTATGATTGATTAAGCAAACGTAAAATAAAACCTTAGAATATTATATTCAAAAAGTATCCTCAAAATTATAAAGAACAAAATAGAAATGTTTTAATATATATATATATATAGCGCAATTGGCTTTTAACATTAAAGCATTAAATAAAAACCTTTACCTGCATAAAAACTAAATAAAACAATACTTTACAAAATATATCACAATCAAATGGCAAATAAACAATTAATAATGATAATTATACACGAAAAATAAGTTATTACTATGTATAACATATATACAACAAAAGTATTAATGAAACATAGTGTATACTACATTAGCAGTATTTAGACGAAAATAAAATTAAATGATAGAAAAATCGTTTGCAAAACTGAAGAGAAGCAGAACCTTTTATTTTTACTGAAACCCCCCAAAATTTCTCCCAACACAGTTGTCAATATTTAGCTAGCTGTGGTCATCTAGAATATGGTCTGCCTAGCTTTTACTATGTTTTTCTGTGTGAGAGCCAGTTTGACACTTCATAGTCCAGTTGTGAAAAATGATTCCTGTGTTTCAAGACATGGTCCTCCTTGTGGTTATAAAGCTTCCAAGCCTTTGCCCATCTGTCTCTGCTTGGATTTGATAGTATTATTTTAAGGTTGGTGTCCACTGAAGCATGGCATTTCTTTTATTTGGGTCAGAGGCATGATTGGCAGCTCTGAGTTTCCTGATTCTTGAATGAGTATCTGGCTAGTTGCACAGGTATTACACCTGAGGTGAATGCTCTCACATTGATATCAGAGACTATGGAACGTTTTTTCCATTGATGAATGGGCTGCTTATGCATCTGGTACCCACCTGTGGGAAATACCTTGGCAGTTAATATAAAATATTCAGTGGTGTTAGTTTTTGGGGACCCTGGAGACTTCAAGACTAATTTGTTTGCAACTGAAGTTAGAGCCTGCAAAAGCAATGAGTCAGTGAGTGGAGTAATTTCATCTTTTAGTTTTGATTCTTCTTGGCCAATTATGAGATTGTCCATCAGTAACTAGAGGCATCTGTGATAGGGTCATTAGATTAAATATAAGGGGGAAAAGATGACAAAATCATAATAATAAATATTTCTGTTTACATAAACAAAAAAGGCATTGAATAGAAGAAATAAAATTGATTTTACACTTCCAAGAAGTAATGGCTTTACTTTATTTTTTAAAGACAATGTTGCTATTTTAAACCATTTGTTTTGTAAAATAATTTATGCAATAACATTTATATGACAAGATTTGTCATATGTTGGTTACAATATTTGTAGGCCCGGCATGGCCAAGTGCGTTAAGGCGTTCGACTCGCAATCCGAGGGTCGCGGGTTCTAATCATGCACCAAACATGCTCGCCCTATCAGCCGTGGGAGCGTTACAATATGGCCGTCAATCGTTGGTAAAAGAGCAGCTCACGAGTTGGTGATGGGTGGTGGTGACTAGCTGCCTTCTAGTCTTACACTGCAAAATTAGGAACGGTTAGCGTAGATAGCCCTCGAGTAACTTTGCGCGAAATTCAAAACATATACATTATTTGTAGCGGTTTTCCTTTGATTGGCGATTAAGGCTCGAGATAAAGCAGACGTGTTTCATCTAGCTCTGTTAAAAAAAGCAGTTTAGGTTCAAAAGTCTATTAAAAATATAAGAAGAAGAACTTGTATTTTTTATTTTCTTAATAAGACAGTACACAGACCAAAGACCTTACTTAGAGTGCAACTCAAATCAACGGCAGTAGAGCAGGAAACCGCGAGAAGCTCAAGAACGGGACGAGTGAAAAGAACAAGAGAAATGGCGGGAAAAACCGTTACTTCGCAACAAATGTTGACCACAAGTAAGTCAAGCAAAGTTGGTGGCTATAATGAAAGTAATTCCCCATTGCTAGCTCTATGTAGCCTAACGAAAAAGGAATTAAATTCTGTAAAGAAAACAAACAAAAATGTGATAAAAAAAAAGTAAAGTTGAGAGAAAGTTGATAAAAGTAATTAATTCTTCGGAAAACTCAGAATTCGAAGAAGAAGCAGTGGTGGCTACTTATACTGAGGTAGAGGTAGCTACCCCTGCAACTAAAGTAGGTTTAAGTCCTGGTAATGTAATGGAACTAAACTTAAAAACCAAGGATGTTGATATTACTCCTGAAAATAATGAACAAAAAAAATGACACTGACAGTGAACAATACTTGGAGGACCAAGGCTTTATCACTGTCGTATAAAAAAAACAACATTAAAAAAACAAACAAACAACTAACTACAGTACAGTTATAAAGACAAGACCACCACAATATGCGGTGATAATAGAAGGCATTCCGGGTCAGTATAATCAACCCCTGCTTGCCACCGAGGTGAAAAGATGTAAATCTAATGTTAATATAGCTAACATTAAGCGTTTGCCAAGAGGCGATGTACTTGTACAAGGACAAGATGTGGTCGATCTTAACAGACTACTCAAAGAATGGTCAACAGATGCCTATAAACCTGGAAACATTAAAATCCACCTTCCAGGAAGTAAGCCGCAACCAAAAGCCATTGTGGTAAGAGGGTTCATCAGACGATTGACCTGGAATTAGTCAAACAAGCACTGGATGAACAAAACATACCACACACTAAAATTGAAAGAATAACATGTAAGAAAACACAGGCACCCACAAATCTAATCAGAATAGATATCGACGACAGTTACAATGTCCAAAATTTAATAACTAGTGGAATAATGCTCTGGTATCAGAAATACCGAGTGGAGCAATTAAAAACTCCGGCAATTGTTGTAACACAGTATTACAACTGCCAAAGATATGGACATATTTCAGCAGCCTGCTTAGCATCACCGAGGTGCTGCGGATGTGGCGGGGAACACCATATCACCCAATGTAAAAAAGAAAAGGAAACGCCTAAATGTTGTAACTGTGGTCAAACCCACACGGCAAATTACAAAGGTTGTGAAAAATATAAACAAATAAAGCAACGTATTTATCAAATCAGAACATCAACAGAACAGAATCAACCAAAAACAAACAACTTACCTAAAACAGACAAACCAACAGAACAGAATCAACCGAAAACAAACAGCCTACCTAAAACAGACACATCAACAGAACTCAATAAAACAACAAAAACCACGTATGCAGAAATGCTAAAAGGAAAAGAACCACATAAACAACAAGAACAGAACACTAATACACAGAACAAGAACACATTAACAAAAACACAAAAACCAAAAGAAAACAACACCACCACACAAGAAACGAATATTAACACAACAGACAAAACAAGCCTGTTTTCAACAGTTTTCAAAAACGTAATAACAGAATATACCAAACCAAACCAGACAACTAACTTTCTAGAACTACTGATCACTATCTCCATAAAACACATCACACCACATATACCCTACATTATAACTACACTAACAGGTTACATGCTCACAGCACAATGTTCACAGTAGTGTATATCAACATCCAAGGTGCAATAGCTTCCAAGAAACATGAGATCGACGACCTAATAGAAGAATTAAACCCCCAGATTATAATAATAAGTGAAACTCTAACATACAATTATAATAGATTTAAAATACCATATTATTCAACTATTAGAAAAGACAGAAAAAATAAAAATAATGAAAACAGAGGCATTATGCTGCTCCACAAAGTAGACTTATCTGTAGTAGAAATCAAATTAAACAGTAGCAATGAACATGTTACTGTAGATATCCTCCAAAAGAATAAAACTAAAATAACCGTAGCAGGAATTTACTGCTCACCTAATTAACAATTAGATATAACTTTATTTAATAACATCTTTTCCCACAATCCAAACTCCATAGTTATAGGAGACTTAAACAGTAAAAATGTTACCTTTGGATGCCGAAGTTCCAATTTCAACGGTAGAAATTTAATAAAATTTATAGATGATAATAACATAGCTTTATTGAATGATACCACCCCAACACATACATCCTATGACACTAACACTAGTGACATACTAGATCTGTGTATGTGTACATATAATTTAAGCCAGAAATTAGTAAAATTTCAAGTGGAAAAAGATGTAGACAGTGATCATCTCCCAATTTTTTGTGTCTTCGATCTCGCCCCCTATAAAAATATAACATATAGAAAAGAAAAATTTAATTACAGTAAAGCAGATTCGCAATGCTATAAACAAGAATTAGATGATCTGTTACCTAATAAAATTATTAAAGAAGTTAAAACACATGTCGAAATGTACAACTATTGTCAAACAATCACGGATTGCCTTCTAAAAGCAGCCAAGTTAACAATACCGAAACAACGCCGTAAAACAACAAACAACACATGGAAACCCACCACAGAAATAATCAACCTAATCGAAAAACGCAGACAACTGAGAAGACAGTACATGATTACAAGAAAAAGAGAAACTAAAACACAAATAAACAACATTAGAAATCACATCAGAACTCAAATAAAACAACAAAAACAAAATAAATGGGACAATTACTGTAATAAACTAAACGACATAACTGACCCGAAAAAATTCTGGCCACATCTTAAAAGACTCACAAATGAAAACACAAACACAAAGAAATATCCCCCACTTGAACATAATAACACCACTGCACACACAAATAAAGAAATAGCCGAAGCTTCCAAAGATCAACTCCAAAATACATTTAAAACTCACATAGATCGAAATATGAATAAAAACTTCTACAATAAAGTCACTAATTACATAGCAAATAATAAACATCAATATGAACCAATATTTCCAGTAAACATAACTGATACAAATACAAGTTCCAACACTGATTATGAAAGCACATTACTAACAAACGAAATATCCCTTCAAGAAATACTAGAAGCAATAAAAAACACCAAAAACAAAGCACCAGGAGGAGATGAAATACATGCTATTCTCCTAAAAAAAGGGCACTCCGAAATTGTTTGACCACCTAAATTCACTATTTAACTTATCGCTATCCTCAGGATATATCCCAGTTTCTTGGAAGCTAGCAAATATTTTAATGTTCCATAAGGAAGGAAAACCAGCGAATAAACCAAATAGCTACCGACCAATCAGCCTGACCAGCTGTGTAGGCAAAATTCTAGAAAGAATAATAAGTAATAGACTCTCCACATTTTTGGAGATAACATCAAAATTACCAGAAGAACAGAATGGATTCAGAAAATTTAGACAAACGACAGACCATTTAATAAGATTAACCGAAACCATAATAGATAGTTTCAATAAAAATGAATGTACAGTCGCTTGCTTCCTCGATATCGAGAAAGCATTCGACACCGTTTGGCACGACGGTCTAAGGTTCCGAATGAATGAAATGGAACTACCGCGAGGAATTATTCGCTGGTTATCTAACTTTTTGGAAAACAGAAAATGTAGAGTAAACGTAGAAGGAACTTTTTCCGAATACTTTACTCCACAAGCTGGTGTCCCACAGGGAGGGGTGGTTAGCCCTATACTCTTCATCATGTATGTAAACAATATGCCATTGAGGGATCCAAATTATGGATTCTCATCACAGTTCGCAGATGATGTGGCAATCTGGAAAAGTGCCGCAACACCCATGATAGCAGCTACAAACATACAACCACAATTAAATAGAATTAGTGAATACTGTGAAAAATAGAGAATTAAAATAAACACAGCAAAAACACAGTTCGTAGTCTTTACGAAATCGACAAAACACAACAAACAACAGCCAGAAATATATATGAATGGCACTCTACTCCAGATTGCCCCACCAGCAAAATTTTTAGGTCTGACTTATGATTCAAAATTAACTTGGATCAATCATGTCAACGAAATTAAAAATAAAATCTGGCGAAGAAACAACTATGTAAGGAGTCTAACTGGTAAAAACAGTGGAGCATCTACAGATAACATACTAAAAATATACAAAACATATATTAGACCTGTAATAGACTATGCAGCTCCGGCATGGATAACTGTAAGTAATAAAATAATCAAAGCTAAACTACAAACAATCCAAAACGCACTTCTCACAACTGCATACAGAGTCCCGAGATCAATATCATCTAAATTCATTCATAAATACTCGAACATACCAACCATATCAGATAGACTCCTATATATTACAATCAGGTACTTTAAAAAAAATGGATGAAAAATGAATTACTTTGCGAACTAGACAGGTACCTCATACATGATGAAGAAAATCCTAAATATTTCTCCCCAATTAACATATGTTTTAAATATAAAGATAAATAAATTAAAGTAAAATATGTATGTATATAAACTTTAAATATTATATTTATAGTTTACATATTTATGTATTAAAAAAAAATTGCCACCAGCTAACTTGACCTACTGTGAATTATATAAATAGTTAAAACAGTATAAGAGTCTATAAATGGACATTGCCCTGAGAAGGAACTAATACACAAACAGTTAAGGAAAATAAGTTCAGGAAGGAGGAAGAGGTCAAAGAGAACCTGACCCTCCAGGGCAAAATACACAAATGCCATTGATCCTCAGTTTTCCTTTAGATACAACACGGAAACATGTTGTGGTAAAAACAACAACATTATAAGGCTAAAATTAGTTAGGCCTATCTGGTAATAGTTAACGTGGTTAACCGCTTCCGTGTTCGTATGGATGTGTATATTCTAGTGTTCAAAGTCTAAGGAAAGCAATAATTGACGAAACATAATGTAAATTTGACGTAAAGAAATATGTTATTGAATGTGGAATTAAAAGAAAACACAGAAACATTTAGCGAGGTGTAATTTATCATGTTTATCAACTGCAGATTTATCACAATATCCTGAGAATTTTATAATAGTGTTTAAAGTTCGATTAATCAAAGAAAATTCTACATTTTACTTTCCCACAAGTGGTGTCAAGTTCGTTCCCGGAAAATAGTACATCCATCATGTGCAAGGTCAATTTAGTACGCAATGTTTAAGGTATTCAAAGAAGGCTTGGGTTTTCATGACTATGTTTTTGTTAATGAAATTCTTATGTAGAAGAGAAAATGATTAATATTATTCATAAAATATTAATATAAGTAGAAATTATGAAACGCACTACTTTCTTCAGTAATTTAATTCATAAATCATTGCTTTTATACACTGACTTAACGTTCTACAGTAATCCATAGTTCGTGAGACCTCATATCGAACATTTTCTTTGTTATGTTCTTATGCTAATATGTTTAACACTTTAGTTTAGTGTTTTATAAAATATTCCTTTAAAATGTTAGCGTAATAAATTGTTCAGGTAGTTAAGTGAATTTTGTTTTCACGACAAAAACAACTCAACTCATTAAACTACATAATTAACAGTAACGCAAATGTAAGATTGTATTTCAATCACGTTATCTTATACGATTTGATTTCGTCTTGAAAAATGCTTGCTTTTCAGATTATTTTCTTTGTTACACATACATAATAAGTCTAAAAAACTAATATGCAACTTTACACCCATTTTAATTTTCAGGTGTGTCATCTTGGACGTCATATAAATGTGAATATTTTGTTGTTGGAGAAAAATCTTACTTTTTACAGATTTTAGTTATGTTCGTTTTGCTTTCTCGAAAAGCAGCTTTACAGTAAAAGCTTCCCTGATATTCTAGACCCAAGTATCTGTTGTTAGAAAAAGAACAAAAGTGTAGTCAGACTGTAGTATTAAAGTTAGTCAAAGATATTATATATATAAAACAAACTTAGATTTAGCTTGAAAGATTAAAGAAAGAAATACATAACAAATGTCGGGTTATTCCTTATAAATACAATGGAGTTATTTGAATTAAACTTACATTATACGATCATGAAATTTTTATTAATTTTGAATACCTATAAAGCCATATTTTATCAAATAAACCAGGAAGATAATCATTATCTTAAAGATAATTTGAAAACTCGAAGATATATCTTATTTTCTATTCACAGAGAAACGATGAGTTATCTGTTCGCCACGAGGATCGAATCGCGTATTTTAACATTGTAAGCCATAAATGTCTGCTGACCCAGAGTGCCAACTATTTCAAATGACTGAGTATAATGATTGTAGATAGAGCCCTTTGTCATTTGCGGCTACTACTCCTGACCAATGTTTCTAATCTGTTTATTGTTATATTATTATTATAACTATTATTTTTTATTAATGCTAAAGATTGCTCATTTATGACTGTGTTTGATGTATTTAATAAATAAATTTTTAAAAAAATATTTTGAAATTATGTATTTTATTTAGTTCAGAGTAACAAACACTGGTAAAACAACACTGAACATGCCCAAACAGTAAGCAGAAAATGCCTTTGTGTAAGGACTAGTTTATATCATGTTTATGACATTTATTGTAATAGTTTTGCAGCTGTTGCAGCCTTTGCTTTCATGAAAATGTCTCTGGATGGTTGGGAGTTATAACAACATTGTCCATTTGTCTGCATACACATCTTGTGTGCTATAATACTGCTCAAGTTTGGTCTGAACTTTTGTTTTTAGTCACTAAACTAAATATCCTTATATTAAGAATATATTTATCCTTCAGCATTAGAATGGAAGATTGTAAGAATTCCAAGCATAACACTACACAGAATGTCATACTTCTGGTTGCCATTTCCATCCTTAACTGCAGACAGCTGAACCCAAAACTTGTCAACATTCAACTGAAGGACAGTTTCTTAGAAAGTATCAATTTGATAGTTCAAATATTGCCCTTCTAACTTGTCAATAGTGTCGTGCTCATGTGTATTGACAAGGACAGTATACCTGTCTGTGAAGAGGCGTACAGAAGAAAAATCAGCAACCTCTGCGTGAATCAGAAGTTCATCATTTAGAGGGAAATGTTTCATCATGCAATTTGTAGCTACAATATAGTATTTCTCGATACTGCTGTAGAAGCTGACCAGGTCCAGGTCCATTTCATATTTAACAATGTATTCCTTGGCAGCATTTCCAAAAGAAACTGCCACATCAGATATGTATAAGGATTCTTTGTTGTAGTTTAGTTTAGTGATGTTGTCTTCAAGATATTCTGGCTTGACGTATCTGACAAGTATATTTTTAACTTGTGTAATCAGAGTTCTATGCATAATGAGTATGCAAGGTTTTTCTCTTTGCAATATCAAATTGGCTTGCTCAAATAGAGGAATTGCAGACTGAAAAAAAGACAAAATAACAAGCTCATTATATATTCAAACATCTAACACCACCCTCTACATTCCGACACTCAGTTACACAACCCCTTCCAAACTTGTGGTCAGCTTCCGGTCAGTTACCTCTTTCTTTGTGAACCTGATAATGATCAAAGAAGGTCAAAACGTTGTTTGCTCTTCTAAGTAAAATATTTTCTCAACCTAAAGAGCCGTTTTTGCATATATACAAGTATATTTTGTTGTTGAAGAAAACTATTAACTTATCTAACTTGCTCTGCGCATAACGTTCCTTGCTAGCTTTCTTTTTTTTTTCTCTTTTTTCGTTGATTGTTTCTTCTTTAGTTCAAGGTCAGTTGCTTAAACATATGTTGAGTTATATAAAATGTTTCTTTGTCTGCTTTTGAAGACTCTTGTCTTGTGTCCTGTGTGGCTGAGAGAATGTCTTGACTGTGTCCCTGTGTGGCTGAGAGGATATCCTGACTGTTAAAGTCTTGCTGCCTAATTGATCTGCACGTTTAGATCCTTTTGAATTTAGTTTTTCCTTTGTGAAAATACTTCTTTAATGGTTTTCACATGTCCAATATTCTGTTGAGGTACACCCCAAGTCATCTTGCGTCAACAAATTGCAAAATTGTCTTGTTTCTTTATCATACAATCCTTGAAACTCTTTGAAATGTTGTTTTTTGCTAGCACTTTTATCCAGAAAATAGAAAATATCTATCAATATATTGGAAACTGGGCAGGGCAGTTCACTAGAAGCTTTATGGGCAGCAATATTTATGAAGTGACAGACACAACCCATGAAGTAAATGCTAGGCTTTCGTCTTGAGGCATGTCCCATCACATCTTTACCTATACCAGACAAAACTGAGACATTATCTGAAGAAAAACTAAGACAGTTTTCCCATGGAATTTTCCTCTTTGTCAGTTCATGGCCCAAAAGCTTGGAAATATTATCTTCCGTTGAAGCTTCTTTCCATTCAACCATTGTCAAAAGAGAACAAACAATTTTTCCAAGCAAAGGGTCAAGATATCGTACAACTACTGGATACAGTTTTGAATCATCCATTTCTGTGAATCCATCTGTGGCTAAACTGTAAATACTGTTAATAAGTATGCTTGAAATCATTTTGTCATCTTCACAACCCAACATTTGTACAATGGCTGTACTTTTGGTTCTAGCACAGCCATATTTTTTCGCTATATCAAAGTCTTGGAACATTTTTCTGAATAGATGTCCTGCATGATGGGCTATAGCTAGGGGTAAATCATGAGCAATTACGAATTGCGTGAGCATCACTTCTGCATTTATGATTTCATATTTTGAATTCTTATTCATAAATGTCGTTATCTGCATCGTTTATCCCGCCATGTGGCACAAAAATCTCGATGTGACAAACTGTACAAAATGCATGACTGTCACTGGCTTTTGATGCAATGACCGGATATTTTGCACTATACACTTTCCTAAATTTTTGATTCGTAGTTTTAGTTCTTTTATATTTGCCAGAAACAAGACAATCTGGTGAACGAGACCTCTTTTTTTCCATCTTGTGAACGATCACATTGGAGTTTCTATGCCGCTATGAAAAAGAGAAATACCCATCTACGGGAGTGCTGATTGGCTTACAAGCACTGATGACGTAATTATGGATAACCTCACCTACTCAGTATTAAGAAGCACCGCACTCAAACTATTGGTAGAGGTCGGAGCTACAAATATTTTTCATTATTTCAAACACAAATATGATTATCGCAAGTAGCCATTTGAACTAGGTCTTTTATTTATTATCAAAATTTATTTGTATCTCACTACAAATGTTCTTTTCACCCCTTTCAAGCCTTGTGGGAACAATTTATCACTTTATTGTATAGGCCTATATAATATATAAAATTTAGGAGTTGCTGCAAATTGTAATATTTGTCTCTGTGAGCGTATAGTCGTGATGCATACACCAAAATCGTAAAGATTACTCTCAAATCGTAATGGTTGGCATCTCTGCTGAGCCACCGGAAAACGAATGTTCTAACACAGAATGAAAAATTGATACTCTAAAGAGTTAGAAGCTAAGTGTTTATGAACGTTTCTATATATACACATATATTTAAACTATTACTTCTGATAGATTTCACATTTCCATCTGAAGGCGATATTATTCCTAGATCCACACAGTTAAGAATTCCCAAACTGTGTTAGTCACAGAGCTCCCCTCAACTGTATATTATCTGTATAGTTTGTCACACATTCTGAAGAGTTGAATGGAACCGACAGGAAAGAGTCGTGTGCTGTTAAATAGCTAACGATTACACGTGTTTATATTGTAAACATTCACGTCAGTGCAACAGCTATGTTGTGAAAACAAACCATCTGTACCCAATTAAAGTTGAAAGTTTCTGTCGAATCCAATGAAAGACCTATGTTTAATGTAATCCAACTTTTCAGAAAAAATAATCCTCTTTATGTCGTTTATTCTGGAGCATTTTAGTGTAAGGAATACATGAACTGGTTGATCATTTTTTACATTAAAACGATATTTAAAAATAACGATCTTCTTGCACTTGTTCCCACGGTGTTTTATAAATGATTCGTAGCATCGTTTAAATGTGAGGCAAAACTATGAAATTACAGAATATAAATATTTATTAGAAAGGGTTTTTTTTTTGCCTTTTATTTCTGAATGGTTGAGTTGCATTTTCCAATCATCATTATTATGACCTAAGAAAAAAATAAACCTGTTGTCTCGGCTTGGACAGCGGTAAGTCTTCGGACTTACAATACTAAAATCAGGGGTTCTATTCTCCTCGGTGGACGTAGCAGTTACCTCAATGTGGCTTTGCTATAGGAAAACAAATCTCTATAATTTAGACGCTCCTTAAATCACGCACACAAATAATGAAAAGATTCGTCTGTTTAAACTCAAATAGTTTTTCCTTATCTTTGTCTACCGCCGTGATCGAACGCCGAATTTTAGCTTTATAACTTTATCGGTCTTATTACTGTACCATCAGAAGTGTAGTTTTTAAATTTTCTACAAGTTTAATGATGATATAATATTTTGAAACAAATTATTCTACCATAACTAGTTCTTATAACTTGATGCAAATTGTATTTGGTGTGTATGTTCTATGCATATTATTAATCTGATTAAATAAATATATATATATATATAAGTGTTTTGTTTTAAAACGTTCACAATAGGTTTTTAATTCCGAAGTAACGGGCAGCTACGGTCAGACAAACAAACGTGGATGATTGAATCATTTAACCTGAGCTGATATTTGTTGGAAACATTGCAGTGGTTACTGAACGGTAAAAATTATTGATTATATCCGTATTACTTTACGTTTATTTATTTTGCGATTTTGGTGTCAATCGTAGAACTACACAATGGATTTATTTGTTTGCTCCCATCATGTGTATCAAAACCCGATATTTAGTGTTTAAGTTCTCAGACTTACTGCTGAGCCACTAGAGGGCTATTGCTTTATGATATCTTGGAACCACTAATAATTTCAGAGTTGTAGTGGGAGAATCATCATTCCTTTATGTTATAACAATGGTATTAGACAGAAAACTAGTGAGTATCCTGTGACAGATAAGTTTATATCGAGACCCTAGAAATGAACATGAGTTTCTCTAGAAAAGTTATTGTCCCTAAAGTCCAATAGCCATTTTTCTCATTTCTTTACGATTGGCATGACCAGGTGGTTAAGGTCCTCGATACGTAATCTGAGAACCACAGGTTCGAATCCCCGTCCCGTCATTTCAGCCGTGGAGGCGTTATAATGTAAAGGTAAGTTCCACTTTTCGTTGGTAAAAGAGTAGCCTAAGAGCTGACGGTGGGTATTGATGACTAGCTGCCTTCCCTCTAGTCTTACACTGCTAAATAAGGGACAGCCGGCGAAGATAGCCCTCGTGAAGCTTTGCTCGAAATTCAAAAATAAACGGGCCCAGCATGGCCAAGTTGGTTAGGGTGTTCGACTCGTAATCCGAGGGTCGTGGGTTCGAATCCCAGTCGCACCAAACATCCTCGCCATTTCAGCCGTGGAGGCGTTATAATGTGACGATCAATCATATATTCGCACTATTCGTTGGTAAAAGAGTAGCCCAAGAGTTGGCGGTGGGTGATAATGACTAGTTGCCTTCCCTATAGTCTTACACTGCTAAATTAGGGACGGCTAACGCATGGTTTGCGCGAAATTAAAAAAAAACAACAACAAACAAATCATTGTTTGTTTTGGAATTTTGCACAAAGCTACTCGAGGGCTATCTATGCTAGCCGTCCCTAATTTAGCAGTGTAAGACTGGAGGGAAGGTAACTAATCATCACCACCCACTGCCAACTCTTGGGCTACTTTTTTACCAACGAAAAGTGGGATTGACTGTAACATTATAACGCCCCACTGCTGGGAGGGCGGGCGTGTTTGGCGCAACACGGGCGCGAACCGGCGACCCTCGGAGTACTAGTCGCGCGCCTTACGCGCTTGGCCCTGCCGGGCCACAAACTTTCCTTTACTCTCGACTAGTGTAACCTTACGACCATCTTCTTTCTATTAGGGCTTTTAGAATATGCTTGTTTCAAATCAAATGAGTACTTACAAACCATACTGCTACTCTTGCCATATTATCTGCATGTTTTTTTTATCTTTTCTTCTCTTAACAGATTGTATTACTTTATTCGAACAAATAATATTCTCAATTCTTGTTCCTTAGCCTCCTTCATCCTAATGTTATCCACATTCAAGAAATATCAGAAAGATAAATTCGTTCGCAGTCATCAGTTCTGCAGAAAGATTTTTTTAAAGCGTAGACAGAAACGAAATACTATGAAAACCAACTATTCTATTCTTACACATCGCTAATTCAACATTAACATTCTGATCTCAAGCCTGTGCTGCAAAAAGATAAAATAGATTTGAACAAAAGACAATAATCGATCTTGAGTTAGGGCATTAATCATAAACCTAGCCCAGCGCCTCTTCGTGTTTACGACCAAGTCACGGTCACCATCATTAATGTAGTAGTTATGCTGTTTTTAATCGTTAATTAGCGATATTCAGACAGCGTTTCAATCTACAAATTACTGCAGTTCTCGCTTGCTATAATGCACGTGAGCGCATTCGTGCACGTCTCGGACACAATGCGCAGGCGTGGTTGAGAATCTTGATGTAGTTTTGTAGAAGGGCAGAACGAAATGTAAAATTTCACTCACGTTTAAAGTAGAGCTTTTTCACATTAAATAATATTAATTTAAAATTGACGCATTTGTAGCATATTTCGTGCAATGTATTTGATTGTTCTATATTGCAAAAAAAAGTTGTGAAAGTGAGTCTATTGTTTTGGGTTTTTACATTAAGGATCAAGTGATCTAAGGAGTCTGATTGTTTTTTTTGGAATTTTGCTACTCGAAGGCTATCTGTGCTAGCCGTCATAATTTAGTCGTGTAAGACTAGAGGGAAGGCAGCTAGTCATCACCACCCACCGTCAACTCTTGGGCTGCTCTTTTACCAACGAATAGTGGGACTGACCGTCACATTATAACGCCCCCACGGCGGAGAGTGCGAGCATGTTTGACGCGAAGCTGGCGCGAATCCGCGACCCTGGGATTACGAGTCGCACGCCTCGTAATTTCATTTCATTTCATTTGTATTCCATGTTTTATCCATGGATACGTCTTTATCTTGCGCTTGTTTTGATGGAACTAGTTCTCGCTGAACTCATAACATCACGCTCGTTTGGAATAATATCCACAAAATGGCTTGGGCATCAACCTCTTCGGATATTCTATTAGAATGCGTTCTGATGCCTTATAAATAATCATAACGCTTTAGCTGTGATCACTGAAAAACTTTTCGACGCAAAGCAGTGAAATAATAGAGGACTTTATAATGTGTTAGGTATGATAAGTCAGAACCGCGATTATACAATAGTATTACTCTTTTCTTTAGTACATTTTTATGGAATTTATGTATCTGATAACATTTGATCTGAAATGTCAGGATGGTGACATGAATCAAACTGTTGGTGAGATTATGAGGTAATTTTGATAACTCTTTCCATTGTATTTTTAGTGTTTAGATGAGCTTAACAGGATGCAATGCATCTTCTAAGAGTATAGTGGGTCGACAGAGAAGTCCATTTGTTCAAACACCTTTTTCATCAAGCGATATACCGACCAATTTAGCACTTGTCATTCACGAAGTTGAAGCTACAGTAAATTGAAGTAGCTACTACTAATACACGGAACTTCTATAATGTATCAGAAGACAGTACTGCCACTAGACCTTGTACTATTTAATATCGTAAACAAGACATTATGTCCTCATACAACATTTCCTAAGCGTCAAGTTTCCCACGAAATCGTTGTCTATGACTCTTGTTTCAATCCATATGAATATGCGCCTGCTATCTAGTTACACAAAAAGCGCTATTTAGCTGTAGAATGAACGTTGCTTTAACTGTTGTTGGTTCATTAAACGTATTTTCGTCAACAGTGAAGATGAACTTTGTTCTTTGCTTTGAGTGGAATGCGTTTCATTCGAATGTATTGCATATCAAGCCAACTTTGCCATATTTATTCCTCTACACTGATAGAGATTCTAGTTATGGTTTGCGAACAACTGGATCAGTTTCAGAGCAGGTACGCTATACCAAAGCTGAACCAGATTTTGAGGTTCTAGGTGATTGCCTGCTTTCGTCCACATGTCCGAGATAAAAAATATAGGCTTTAAAGGCAGTTTCTATTTGTTCGTTGGTTCTCCACGTGAGTGACAAAACTAAATGTCTACTTTGAGGTATAATCGAACTTCATTAGCAGGTTATATAACTATAAACTTTATGATTCAGCTCAAACTGATAGATAAAACAAGATCGTGTTACTGACCGTCAGATGTCTGACACAACAGTGAATTGTTGAGAGCCATTGTTGTATCATACTCACAGCTACAATATAACAAAATGTAACGATTTTTAAATTGTTTTCTGCAGTGGTTTTTCTTAATTATGTCTTAATAAAGTGATCAAATTGCTAAATTTAGTATTAATTGCACTGCTAAAAATATCACTCAAATGTTCATACCTTTTAAATTTTTAACCAGCGATAAAAAACTGACAGTCGTAGTGTCAGATTTGTAGAACCATGACTTGATTGTAACACATCTGTGCTCCCGAGAATAAAGATACTATTACATGACTTATTTTTTTTTTATAGTTACCACTCTTCGTGTAATGATGTACATTAAACGGTAATAAGGTATCTATCGTCTGTTTAAATTTGTAATATTAACTAAAACAAGCAATGGTGAGTTATTTATTATCTTCATTTCTTACCTGCATTTAAATTTAAGGATATATTTTTATTTAGTAAGCTTTTTCACTTTTATTTCCACGGATTGTAATTTAAAAAAATAATATTTACTTAATTCTCTGAGTGTTTTTTTTAGAATGGGCGTTTACTTATTGTTAAGTACGAAGCTACAAAAATGGCTATCTGTGCTCTGCCCACCGCTATCGAAACTCGTGTTCTAGCGATATAAATCTGCCATTAGGGGGCTTTTAGAAAGATGTTTGCTTCTTAGAATCTTAAACATGCTTTTATGGAGAAGTAAAAACGTACACGAATTTTAAAGCGCAAAAGTCACTCAATAAACGATTTCTTAAATAATCAAACTCAGATGATATTTGTAAAATACTCGCTAAGATATATAACGTGGGAGGTGTAATTGAAATTGCTTTTGATTATTTATTTATATGACAACTTTCACTTGATAAATTGAGTATTGTTGTTGAAAAAAATTAATAGTAGATTGAAAATATAAATATGACAAACCATAAGTTTCTGGTATAAAGACATTAACAACTTTCACTTCCATAAACGTAAAGAAACGTAACAGATTTTGTATAGCTCGGCATGGTCGGGTGGGTTAAGGCGTTCGACTTGTAATCTGAGGGTTGCGAGTTCGAATCCCTGTTGCACTAAACAAACTCGCCCTTTCAGCTGCGTGGGTGATATAATGTGACGGTCAATTCCACTATTCGTTGGTAAAAGAGTAGCCCAAGTAGCCTTCCCTCTAGTCTTACACTGCTAAATTAGAGACGGCTAGCGCAGATAGCCCTCGAGTAGCTATTGTATAAAAAGACGTATTCGTCCACCCCCTAACCCCATTGTTTCAGCGATAAGTTTGAAGACGTATAATTCTTAAAATCCGAGTTTCGAAAGCTTCAGTGGGCTTAACACAGATAATACATTGTGTGTCTTTGCACTTAATAACAAAAAAACACACTTAGCATTTCCACAAATGATGGTGTTAAACAGTAACAGCTATATTACAAGAAACACATAAAACTTGTATAATAATCAATGTTCATTAGAACGGAAGGAAATGTGAACAATAGGGAATTCTGAATAGTCGCAATATTTGATATTATTTCAGACAGGATCAGAATAGATGAATGTATAAGACCGTTTTTCCCTTTTTATTAGCTATATCTTCTTGTGCAAGCAATATCAAGCGCAGGGCTCGCTTATACCCGAATTCAGTTTTATAACTCAGAAGTATCTTTACTAGCTTTTACTCAAATTGAAATTCTTTCAGGCAGGATCAGAGTAAATTAATTTATGAGACGCTGGGCGTGGTCAAATATATCAATCGAAAGGCTTGGACCTCTTGATTCCAAAACTATGATTAGATTTCAGATCGGTCAAGTGATGACAATGTTATGAGCTAAAAGTTCGAACTGGCAAAAAAACAAACTCAGAGCGTTCTATGAGCTACTATGCTTTGGCTAAAACTATTATTAAAGCCATAAAACTTTGCAAGGCAGTACTGAAACTATACGTGCCTCTCTCTTTCTTTCTATATATATATATATATTTATACATATAAATAAGTATAACATTCGGTCGTGTAATTGCTAAGAGAAAAGCAAAATGAATCTTATTTTTATTGCTTCAAGACTTCAAATTATTATATTCAGATTATTAATATTTTTAATATTATATGCATATGAATTATTATAAATAACGCATTAGAAAAACGAGGAATAGACAACCCAGACAAATTATTCGTGTAAAGTTGATTGATAATACATTAAACATATTTATATTATGGTAAGCGCTTCGGTGACTTCGTGTTTTCGGTTCGTCCTGGTGTCTCAACGTGCTTAACGTAATTCTGTAGGCGCCGAAAAGACCAGCTGATCTCACAAAAGACTGGCCACGTACCATGTACGGACGATTGGCATGTGCATCTATATTTTTATTATTGCTGCTAAGCGATGCTTCTTGGATAGCGTTAGTGTCTTTAATTTTTATCCCTTCAGTTTTCTCTCACAAAAAAATCAATCGTATATTGTTTAATCCAATAATTTCAGGCCTCTGGGAAAATTAATAAACTTGCGATGATAAAAGACACGACAGTTGCTATGGTAAATGGTTTTGCCATGTGACCTTATTATGCTTTTTTTTAGTATAAAAATATAAATTAATTTATGGAAAAGAACAATTCACAGATCAATGAGCAAGTAGGCCTTTTGAAGTAAATTACTTGTACAGAATTTTTATATCATAAAATTACGAAGAACAAATAACTGTTTTCAGTCCACTCGATTTTATTACTTGTGATACGTGACAGTCTAGACAAACTT
This sequence comes from Carcinoscorpius rotundicauda, assembly GCA_011833715.1. Lineage (NCBI taxonomy): Eukaryota > Metazoa > Arthropoda > Merostomata > Xiphosura > Limulidae > Carcinoscorpius > Carcinoscorpius rotundicauda. Next base: position 47,814,062 of record CM022399.1, on the reverse strand, counting down.
TGTACTAATATTATTATTCTGCAAGCCAACAGCAAGAAAAAACCTAAAATATAAGGTTTTGGTATCACTTCGATGCTACAAAACTGGTTGATATTTATCTGTAAAAATTATTAATTGGACTTTATTTTACAACATATTGTGCACGAAACAGAGGACAAATAGAACTTGTAATGTTTTGACAAAAGTTAAGAGAAAACTACTTTACACTCCAGATAAAATAATATATATATATAATTTAAACGAACGTTTCGCCTTTGCAACTTCTTCGGGGTTAATGTGTATAACACTAAAAAATTTAGCATATTTGCTGTTATACGTTTATATTAATATCTGCATTTGTCTTAATTTGACGCAGGTACGTATTGGATACGTATTGCGCAATTATCACCTGTTCTCTAAATTTGTAGACGATTTATGGGAGCAAGAATCAACAATATAAGTTTTACGAAAACAGTAGCGTGTTTTCGAATATTGTCGAGCGTTCGAGAATCTCGCCTACAGACAGTAATAAAATAATATTATTGGTCAGCTACAGTCAGTATAGTATAAGCCTCGGAAGCTATAATTATAATTAACGCTTATAAAATAATCGGAAAACTACAGGATTTGAACAGAAACGTTTCTGGATTTTGAACATTACGAACCGTTCATTTTCAGAGAATTAACTTGGACGTTAGTATTTCTACGAGGACATTAAATATCTATCTTCCTCTGTGAAAAATAAGCTTCTAAACCGCGTTAAGCCAAACAAGAATATATCTAGATAGTATTCCTTTCAAGTGAGGTATCTATGTATATCAACATAAAATTAATTTGCCCCTCGTGGATTTGGACTGTCGATAAAGCATTAAGTTCCTGGCCAGATATTGTTTGTGAGTTTGTAAAATTTTTGTATTTAAATAATTATTTGTAGTAACTATTTGTAGCAACCATTATTATAAATTGCATTATTCTTTGTTTATTAAAATATATGTTTATTAAGAAACAAAATTGTGTGTATTACTCTTGTTGGCAAATTTCATAAATTTGATAAATATAAACATTTAATTAACTTCTAAATTAAAATTAAAATTTCCAGCTACTTGAATCCACAACATAAATCGAAACTCGTCTGAAATAAATTATAATAAGTAATAATATGCATACTAACCTTTAAGAAGCCATAAAGGCGAAACGTTAGTTTGAATAAAAAGTGTATTATTTTATATTTATCTGAAGTGTAAAGGTCGTTTTTCTTAACTTTCATCAAGGCCCGGCACGGCCTGGTGGTTAAGTTACTCGACTCGTAATCCGAGGGTCGAAGTTTCGAATCCCCTTCACACCAAATATGTTCGCCCTTTCAACCGTGAGGACGTTATAATGTGACGGTCATTTTCACTATTCGTTGGTAAAAGAGTGGTGATGACCAGCTTCCTTCCCTCTAGTCTTATATTGCGAAATTAGGGACGGCTAGATCAGATAGCCGTCGTGTAGCTTTGCGCGAAATTCAAAACAAGTCATGGATAACAAAGTAAATCTAAAGCACTTAAAGAAGGAGTCGTTTACTTATTGCGATTAATTTTCGGAAGGAATCAAAAATAAAGAAAATAAGTAATGTTATGACCTATTAACAGAGATTACTAACAGAAACAGAACACAGCTGTTAGAGTAAAACGACGCATTCTAAATCTATTGAAAGAACTTTTTTAAAAATGTTATTTAGCGATACTATCAGCAAAACCAACAACCGCTGTATATTAAGAAAAAGTTTTTATTCAAACTGGTGAACACTGGTAGTCACTGCATTATAAACAAACAAGAACATTCGTTTACTTGATGATGTATTTATGCTGTTATAATAAAATTGTGCCTTTTAATTTTTATTTTGTACTTTTTTCTTATAAAAAAAACTTTATTTTGTTTATGATTATTATTTGTGATGACAAAAAACTCACTTGAAATAAAAATGTACCTTAGGACAGCTGGTACGAGTATTAAAACTTTTATTAATAAAGCGTAGAACAACGTTTCGACTTTCTTAGGTCATCTTCAGGTTAACTAGACTTCGTAGTAACTTACACCTAGAAATATTCCATCCGTCAAAATGAAAGTATGTATGGAAGGCCTAGCTAGAAAACTGGTGATTCATTTACACAAACTGAGAACACCAAAAACAACGGAAAACAGCCACCAGAAAAAAGAAAACTTCAACAACCAACGACCTATCTTTCCAGACAAAGCGGGAAACATCTTTTTTTTTCCCAAAAATATTCAAAACAGTATCTTAAACTTTCAAAAAATTTTCACTCAAAACCATCAACATAATTTCACAGAAAATTAAATTAAAACACACCCTGACATGAAAAAAATATTAATTCTATAAACAACCTAAAACAAGACAACAACACCAAATTCTAATAACAAATAAATCTAGCATGGTCAGGTGGTTAAGGTACTCGACTCGTAATTTGAGGGTCGCAGGTTTGAATCCCAATTGCATCAAACATGCTCTCCTTTCAGTCGTTGGGCGTTATAAAATGACGGTCAATCTCACTGTTCGTTGGTAAAAGAGTAGTTCAAGAGTTGGTGGTGATAACTTCCCTCTAGTTTTTACACTGCTAAAACAGGAACAATTAGCGCAGATGGTTCTCGTGTAGCTTTGCTGGAAAACTGGTGATCCATTCTACACAAACTGAAAATACCAAAAAAAAACGGAAAACAGCCACCAGAAAAAAGAAAACTTCAACAACCAACAATCTATCTTTCCAGACAAAACTGAAAACATCTACTTTCCTAAAACACCTCAAATTAAGCGTTATTTGAGTAATATATGTTTGCTAATGCAATGGTATGTCGCCGTAGATGTGAATCATAGCACCTATGTAATAGGTTCACGAATAATTTCCAACTCGAAGACAGTGCAACATTGCTGTGGTTAGACTTGAAAATTTTGTGAAAAGCGATATTCATATAGTGTGATTTACAATGTAGAACCAGAATATCACATTTCGAAGAAAAGGGCTTTCTATGTTTTCCAACATATGTTAACTAGCAATATGCTTAAGTTAGGAAGCAATACGAAGACATATCAAAATGCAAATCAAAACCCTAAGTGAAGAGTATAGTTGCGAAAAGGAAACTTTCGACCAAAAAGTAATAAAGGTGGGGGATACCTTCTAGTGTCTTTAACACGAACATAAAAAAAAGACTTGAAATAAATGAAGGTTAAAAAACATAATTTCAAAAGCGTTTAGTCACATCTCAAAATCAACACCTGTTTACATAAAAAAAACATAGTAAAAGAAAATGGAATTAATATAAAACTGACTTTCCCACATATTACAAAGTTTCTCTACAGGGAAAGTATAGGAATGGGGAATAGCGCATGTACTAGGTTTTCAGATTGGGCACAACTGAAAATGAAAGACGTAGTTTCAAGGGCATCACAAAACCTGGAACATGGTTCTCATAACTTAATTAACCTTAATATTAGTGAACACCAATACCTTACAATTAACCTTTTATCACTTAGTTTGAAGATACAATCAAATTCCCCAAATTCTGCTCTTAACGGTCCAAACTCTAGAGGACTGTATAAACTATGTGCATGGTTTTTGGTACTTTTAGAAAGTAATAACTTATGTCTGTTTGTCGACTTTTACACTAAAAATTACTGGAAGATCATCTGCTCTAGTCATCCTTAGTTTATAAGTAATAAACTAGAAGTAAGGTAGCTACTCGACACCACCTGTCACTCACTCTTGGGCTGCTCTAATCGAATAGTGAGATTGACTTTCCGATTATAATGCTCTCGTGACTGAAAGGGCAAACATCTTTTGTAACGATATTCGAACGCACGACCCACACATTGCAAGTCGAGTGCTCATCAGGCCATATTCGGCCCTATAGAGTAAATGCTCATGTAAATTGTGAGTGTGATTTTGATACTTTTGGAGAGTTTGATTAGTTTTCACGTTCCTTATGTTGTGCTGATATTTATATTTTGATTATATGTTCGTTTACCTTCAGATTTACATTTAAATTGCATTCAGTTTTATTGCATAGCTTTAAATTCAGTACATATATATATTTATTTATTCATAGAACATGGTTCGTTTTGAATTTCGCGCAAAGCTACACGAGAGCTATTGCGCTAGCCGTCCTTAATTTAGTCAGCTCTTGGGCTACCCTTTTACCAACGAATAGTGGGATTGACCGTCACAAATAACGCCCGCACGGCTAAAAGGTAGAGCATGTGTGATGTGACGGGGATTCAAACCCGCGACCCTCGGATTACGAGTCGAATGCCATGATAGTAGATGTAAGCACGTAACAACGGACAAACTTCAGTTCCACTTTCAACTTAAGCTAGTTTTAAATTTGACAAACCTTCCGTCCACTGACTTAAGGTATTTGGAAAGCTCAAAACTAACCATGAGGTTCATCAAAAAGACAGATATTTATAAGCAAAGTTTTACTCTTCCTTTTAACTTTCCCTCATTTGTTTCCATTTCCATGGGTTCGAAGCTCTCTTATCTAACTATTTCTTTAGTTGCACAAAATCCACCAAATTATCCACCAGTTTCTTCTATAGACACAATTTTTTGTTATTATAAAATCACGGTACTTAGAAGCAATCTTTGTCAACTCGTTGAAATGTCTTGGCTGCACCATTTATAGTACCCCATGCTTATAATTGTAAACTATAAGAGAAGGCACCAGATTATAAATAAATGTAGCTTATTTGCACTGTGCCAGACATGACACAGTAGTTTGCATGCTGGGCTGCTGATCAGAAACGTCTAAGCTGTGGTAGCGTTACAAGAGTGGAGTAAGTTAATTTTGTTATTTGACTTAAATCCCTACAAATCCTTTGTGATGGTGGGTTCTGCAGAGATGTCGTTAGGTGCTTAAATGATTCAGGACTTCGGCTTCATCGGTGCTGAAATTTTCGGCGTTTCAGTATTATGTCGATCAAGGTTTCCTCTTCTGATTTTTAAATACATTATTTGGAGATTAGGAGCACTGTCAAACAGAATCATGGGATGTGTCCCGTGTGCCAGCGCTCAGCGATGCCTCTTACTAGCTGCCTTTCCTATGGTAAATAACTCTGAACCTGTATTTAGCTTACGTATGGTATCCGGTATCATTCAGGTTAAAAGTATAATTATCTGTTATTTGTTTTCAGAAACTCTTGTGACTCGTTTCTATCCGCAAACTTCTACAGCTTCTTGTTAAGGACGGCTTATTTGTATATGAGAAGTCTTTTGAACGACGAATACTATATAATTATAAATTTCACACCTAGCAGTAAAAGAATACATTTTGCTTCGGCCGACGTAAATTATTTAAAATTTGTTTTATTTTTATTTTTAAATAAGACAAACGATCTCTCTTTCAACCAAAATACAAAACATTATTAATATTTCTTGATGTTATGTGTATCGCTTGTCAACAATCTCAGGCAAACCTGGCATAGTTTAATGGTTGTGACACTCGACTCGGAATCCAAAGATTGCGGGTTCGAATCGCGGGCACTGAACATGTTCGCTCTTACAGCCGTTGAGGCGTTATAATGTTACAGGCAATCCAAGTATATGTTGGTAAAGAGTAGCCGAAGATATGGTTGCGTTCACTAGTTGCCTTCCCTCTAGTCTATCCCCCCCTTAGTGAAACAGCAGTATTATGTGCACTTATAACGCTAGAAACGAGATTTTGATACCCGTGGTGAGCTGAACACAGATAATTGTGTAGCCTTATCCTTAACTTCAAAGAAAGATACAGATCATCTAGTCAAATTACTGCTAAATTATGGTAGTCTTCGAGTAGCTTTGAACAAATTTAGAAACAAACAGTGCATCTCAGCTGATTTCTTGATGTAGATGACTGAATAAATTAGTTTCATAACATTTCTATAACAACGTGTTGTAGGTACATTTAACTGGATTAGAAGTGATATTCTCTTTGTGTTTCAGATGCAGAAAAGGAGGTGGTACGAAACGCTTGTCAATAACTACTGGAACTTTGCCAACGTGATGGACTCGAGTGTCTCAACGTTTAAATGTTGCTTACTAGTGTCTGCTGTAATGGAACTTTGACGCCGTTTACTTTCATACTGAAAGTGAGGTATCAATCAATATTCCACTGTACTATGTAAGTGTATATCAGTATTCTATGAAATTGGGGTAGGTTGAATAACATTATGATCTGAAAACTTTCGTGACAAAGTTAGGAACTTATAAAAGCTGATTTAGCTTGTACTATTTGTTCAAATGTTTATTCAATGGCTATATAGATACGAAATACCACGTTTTATTTATTACTCGGAAAGTGAGGGGATAACCCACATGAAATGGCGATCCTTCACCTTTCTTACTCTTATCTTGTGAAACGTGAAACATGTTAATAATTTCATTTGATCAGTTTTTCTAATGACACAACTTATCCGACTTAAAACGTGCATTTGATTATAGCTCAAGTGCAGTATTGGATTATCAGTTGTTTTACTTAGTTACCTTCAGTGTAATTTTAATCCGCACACAGTTTGTCATATGATTAAAGCTAACCCTAATCTGAAGTACCGTATTATAGCTCTAGGAATCATACAGTATTAGAATAACTTTTAGCTGTGGCATCATTGCGACTCGCGGAATAGTTTTTAGTTTGATTTCTTTTTTATCAAGTGCAAACATTTAGCACATTGCGTCGTCTTCTCTTGACTTCAGCAGGTCAAACCCTGTCAAGTGATGACCACGCCCAAGGTTTTAGATTAATTTATTCTAATCCTGCCTAAAAAAATTTCAATTTGAAGGCAGTTTGGTAGAGATCCTTATGAGTAATAAAACTGAATCGGATACACGCGCACCTGAGGGATGGTATTGCTAGTGCACAAAAATACAGCTAATAAAAAGGTCTCCGATTAATTTATTCTAATTCTGCCTAAGAGCATGCCATGTGGTGATTCCCTCTAATTCTGTCTGAGAGCATGTCATGTAATGATTCCCTCTTGTTTCATTGAGAATATCAATTTTACATGATTTTTATATTGAAATTTCCAGAATTTAGGTTTGAATATAGTTTATTCGTAGTCCAGAATAATTAGAAGAGTTCTTCTTGAAATGGGAAACTTTTTTAAGTAGAAAAACTACACGATTATATGAAACGTAATTACGTTCAAATACAAATATATTTTGGAACTGCCATGAATAAACATGTATAAATTAAAACTGGATCAAAATAAAACATTTCTTGAGGTTTACAGGGCACTTAAAACTGTGTTTTGAAAGTGTTTTTTAAATAGGAAGTGTTTATCACGGCCTGGCAAGGCCAAGTGAGTTAGGCCTTCGATTCGTAATATGAAGGTCGCGGGTTCGAATCCCCGTTGCACCAAACATGCTTGTTCTGTCAGCCGTGGAGACGTTATAATGTTACTGTCAATCCCACTATTCGTTGATAAAAGAGTATCCCAAGAGTTGGCGGTAGGTGGTGATTACTAGCTGCCTTCCCTCTAGTCTTACACCGCTAAATTAGGGACGGCTAGTGCAGATAGCCCTTGTGTAACTTTGTCTGAAATTTAAAACAAACAAACATTTTCATCAGGTGCTGCGAAAAGTTTTTGTTTCTCACGTTTTAGCAGAAAAATCTCGATGCCTTTTTCGAATGGATGACGGTTTAATAAAAACAACTAATAGACTTTTTACAAATCTTAAACTTTGATTCTATAAGGATAAAGAATAGGGTTATACCTAACTAGAACTAGATACAGAGAAAGAGTTATTTTTCTTAGTTAACATAATGAGCCATAAACGCGTTCTTTGATTACACACACACACACACATTCTCGCTCTGATGTTGATTCCTTTCTTCAAATATACGACATTATTTAACTTACATTATGGCTTGGTTTAGTTTGGTTTGGTTTGAATTTCGCGCAAAGCTACACAAGGGAGCATCTGCGCTAGTCGTTTCTAATTTAGTAGTGTGACACAAGAGGGTAGGCAGCTAGTCATCACTACCCACCATCAACTATTAGACTACTCTTTTACCAAAGAATAGTGGGATTGACCGTCCCCTTGTAATAACGCACCCACGGCTAAAAGGGCAAGCATGTTTGGGATTCGAACCCGTGATCCTTGGATTACGAGTCGAGTGCCTTAACCACCTGGCCATGCCAGGCCTAGCTTACATTATGAAACTCGCATGTTACTTTGTCTTATTCAAATTACAATATTTTATATTGTTAACTCGTTCCAAGTACATGTTCAGTATATTTGTTTAAAATTGCATTCTCCATTTCACGAAAGCATTAATTTTTAAAATATTCAAAGTTATAAGATAATTCAGTTCTGAAACTACTGCGCAACTCGCTCTAGAACACATTCAGCCAACCATACTTAATATTTAATTCATTGAATGTTTAATAAAATGAATTCCCGGTAGTGAATTCGTTGTATGTATGAAGACGAAAACTCTTCCACAGCGGTCCCTGTCGGTGGTGCCTGTGTTTAGCACCGAATGAAGATGATTGTGTTTACCCATTCAAGTATCCCAAGTTGAGAATCTATTAGTTTGTAACATGTGGTAACATTCTCACCAAGAAATATTTGTTCACTCTTCTTGTTGTTTTTTTTATTAGAACTAGCAAGATTCAGTGACGTATTTCAATAGTTATTAAGTATTTACAGATAAACTGTATTATTTACCCTTACACCTTCTTGATAATTATATAGATTGTATTTCTTGAAACAATCTTTATGACTATTATAAATGAAGTTACTTTAAATTAATTTAATCTGATATTGTTTGATATGCAGTCAAAGTCACCATTTGGAAATGCACTCATTAATTATAGTTTTATTTAAATGAGGAAAATAACGAACCAGTAGAATAGAAACTGATATTAAAATGTTAGTTAAAAAGAAATATCTGATAAAGTATAATTTAAAGTCTTTACGACATAGTTTTAACTTTGTAAAGTGACTAATAAATTAGTTATAAAGTTTATTATCTAAATGAACCTGCAATCCCCAGTATTTAAGAATTAACTTATGATGTTTTTACTCTTTATGGCGTTAACCTATGTATCATCTAATTAATTAAAGTACCAGTGATTCTGTTTTCAAATATATATATATATTTCCTCTTTCGTTATTTTTATTCGCTGCTTTACCACGTTGTCCGTTTAATTCTAATTAGCTTTTTGAGTTAATATTACTCGGGGTTTTATGTTATTAATGGAGCCTAAATATGTTTGACATTAATTTTAATAAAATTATAAGCGGCACAACGCATGAGGTATCGCAAATGTGCCCAGTGCAGGGAGGTGGGAGGATATCTTAAATAATCGATTAATAAATTAAAATTATGTTATATTCTATTCAAGCTTCCTATATATTTTCTCAATAGTCGACTAATGTATTCAAGATAATAAAATGTCTCATCCGAGCTAGCTGTATTTTCTTTAGCAGATAGATTTATCTTATCAAGTTATTTTTGTGATTGTTTGCTTTTTGTTTTGAATTTCGCGCAAAACTACACGGGGGATAAATGCGCTAGTCATCCCTAATTTAGCAATGTAAGACTAGATGGAAGACATCTAGTCATCACCACCCACCACCAACTCTTTTACCAACGAATAGTAGAATTGAGCTTAACATTATAACGCCCCATGGCTGAAAGGATGTGCATGTTTGGTAGGACAGGGATGCGAAACTGCAACCCTCAGATTGCGAGTCTAGCGTCCTAACCAACTGACCATGCCAGACCAAAATGCTCTTCATAAAGTAAAGGCCCGGCATGGCGATATGGTAATGGTGTTCGACTTGTAATCTGAGGGTCGTGGGTTCGATCCCCGTCAAATCAAACATGTTCAATCTTTCAGCCGTGGAGGCAATCAGTCAATCCCACTATTTGTTTGTAAAAAAAAGAGAAAAGGATTAGCCCAAAAGATGGTGGTGGATGGTGATGGCTAGCTGCCTTCCATCTAGCCTTACATTGCTAAATCTAGTCTTAAACTACTAAATTAGGGACGGCTAGCGCAGATAGTCTTTGTGTAGTTTTGCGCGAAATTCAAAGCAAACCATAAAGAGCATTTTCGGAACTATAAATCTGTAATTAATTCACTGATGTAGTCTATATATAAGAGTAGTGAAAATGTGATATTTACAAATTTATTTTGTTTTATTCCAGTGAATTCAGTTACATTGGTGAATATTTTATTAGCACTGACCTAATTTTTGAGATTGTCCACATTTAGCAGTGATAAAATCCAGACTGGTTATTGCATATGCTTCACAAGACGGCAAAGGGGTGTCTCGTTCTATTGTCGCCTGTTGTAGCAGTAAGAAAGGACAATGAGGCCGTTGTATTGGCGAACCAATTTCGAACGACTAGAAAGAGAAGTGGATAGTTGCTTTAAGGTCTCGTAAAAGTCGTTGCACATTTCAGTAGAAATGTTGTATTATGAAGTGTACAAGAGAAGAAAATAATTGGTAAACGAAGAAATGAGTTCTTTCCTACAACCATTATACCATCTTCACAATTTGCACTGTCAGAAAAACACAAGTCGGTTTGTTTGTTTAAAGTTAAGTACAAAGCTCATTGGGCTATAAGTGCTCAGCGCACTACACGTATCAAAATGCGTTTATAGTGTTATAAGTCCGCAAACACACCTCCGTGCCGCTGGATGAGGGAACACACAACTCGGGTAAAGTACCTTATGATGTTTTTTCATATCCGTACAGAAAATAATGAAACGAGATTCTTAACATCAAAGGTTTTCATTCAATGTCCGCATTTTTTACTCTCAGTATAACTTTTTTTTTTTGCAAATGAGATAAGAATTTTTTCAGATTACCTGTAATCTATCACGCCACATTTTCTAATGACTTGTCAAGCGTAGTTTAGTTGTTAGCATGCCGAATAGTGGATTTACGGGCCCGTCGTTAGCGCCCTGCTATCGCCATAATAGTGATAATAATTGTGCTAAACTAAACTCTTTATGGCAGGAAGTGCGTTATAAGGGCGATAGACAAATCTTTACAACTTGGTCAGACAAGAGTAGCCTAAATATTGGCAGTGAGTTCTGTTGATTGTCTCCCTTCTCATCAGCTCAGAATTAGAGACGGCTGTAATTACAAGAGTGTTCAAAAACAAACAGGTTTTCGAAACATAAGTGTAAAGTATGAAATTAAATACAGAGCTATAAATGGGTTATCTGTGCTTTGTCCAGGACTGATATCGAAACCATGCTTCTAGCGGTACGAGTTCACAAATATACCATTGTGTCACTAGAGGTCTCTATGGTATTATTGAAAGAGTGAGTCAAATGGTGAGCACCTTACAAGACCTATTGAATCTATTTTTGTTTGGTAAATTATTTGCTGGCAGCCAGCTGTATTCCTAATAACATTAATAATTTTATTGCCTTTGTTGGTAAACAAACGACAGATAATTTTGAACAGACCTCAAAAGACGTATACGATCCTGTACGAAGGTTAACATTTCTCTTATCAACTCACCATCTTGCAGATGTATTACGGTATATCAGTATTTCTGTATTTATATAGCATAATTAGTCATGCAACATATATGATAATTCTATTTCGCTCAAGTACAAATAATGACTTCTACAAATGTGTGTACGTGTGTTGTGAGTCCTCGTAAAGCTATTAATTAAAACTGTAAGTTATAAGCTATTTTACTAATTTTGAAACAGTAACCTTATTAAAAATTATAAGGTGACTATACAAAGGCACATACGTCTGTTGTTTTTATAAACAAAATAATTTAACATTTCACGCAATTCATTTTGGTACATTCGATTCAATAATTTAGGGATAAGACTCTTTCGTGGTGAAAATTAGGATCACAAAGTTATTAATTAGTAACTATGACTGTTGATATTTATTTCATTATCTGTCTTTATTGATAAAGAAATACCGATTAGTAAATAAATAAATGTATGTACAGTTTTTGTCTTTAGTTTTTGCTGCTAATTTCCCGTTGTCTTTTGTTTATTTGTTTTTAAGCACAAAGCTACAAAATGTGCTATCTGTTACGCGCCCACCACTGGTATCGAAAACATTTTTTTTAGCATTGTAAGCCTTCAGACTTACCACTAAAGCACTAGAGGGGGACGTCGTCAAGAAAAAGAACCATTTCTTTGTTTGTTAAGACCAGGAACCGGTATTGGGTTTTCTTAAAAGAAAGAAGTCCAGTGAGTTACCTGCTAAGTTGTATGCTTAGCATTTAAAGTTGCATTAATTAATTACCTAACTGTTTTCAATGTGAGCATTTAGGTTTGCTGCATTTTATGCTAGGTTCACTGAGTGTCTAATGATGGGCCATTCCAGATAGATCTGTAGCATGTAGTTTTGAATTTCTATTGTGCTTCTGAATTCTAACTGATGTTGTTTCGTTTTGTATTTCCAATGTATTGGTTTGTTTTAATTTCGCACAAAGCTACTCGATGGATATCTGCAATAGCCGCCCCTAATTTATCAGTGAAAGAGTAGAGATGAAGAGGCTATTCATCGTCACTCATTGCCAAGTCTTGGGCTGCTCTTATTCCAACGATAGGGGAATTGACTACCACTTTATAACGCTCATGACTGAAAGGTCGAGCATGTTTGATTGAATGGGAATTCGAACCCATGACCCTCAGATTTCGAGTGAAGTATCCTAATCATCTGGCATATCGAGTTTCAGTGTACTAAAATCCATATGCCTGTATATTTTCAGTGGTGCTTTTTCCCTATTGGGATGTTCGGTTTGTAGTAATTGTAATAATTTTGTTTTGTGGCTTCTAAGTAGTGTTGTGACTTTATGTTGTTTACAATTCTCTGCATCTTTTCAGAGACATCTAACATAAGGGAATATGACAGTTCTTGTAGTTTTATTCCTTTTTATTCTTAGTATCTGTTTATTAATTAATTTTTGTCAGCTTTTCCCGGATCCATTGATAAGGAGCGTGTAGTGAGTTGATTTGCTTTATTTTTCTTATCTACTTCAGTATTACCAGTGCCATTCTTTCAAATACAGTTCAATACACTGTTTGGTATCTATTTACATCTAGAAACACCTATGGTGTTCTATTTATATGTTTCAGTAACCATCACATGAAGGAAATGTTTATTATATTTTTCCTATTTCTACAATTACTGTACCCCCTCATTGTGAATTCCTGTATGTGGTGAGGGGACCTTCTAAAGAAAGTTCTATACTTTCAGTTTATCTCATTAGGAATCTAAACATCCACTCACGTATTTGCCGTGCGTGGCGACCCGTAAAGGGGAGGAGAGGATCCTGGTGGTTCAGGGGTCCATCCCTAACACACCACTTTGACTTTGAATTCCTGTAGACGGAAAGCCTTGGGGTAGCCCCCAAGGTCATTAGACCCTTCCACTTGTGCTAGGGTCAACTAAGTATCAGTGTTGGACGTTCTCAACTGGTGATGTGGACATTGTGTCTAATGATAATATTTGGGTTATTGTGCTCACGAACCCCTGAAATTGCTCCAATGTCCTTGATTATTACATTGTAGTGCGTTCCCGTGGAGGGCTTCATGGTGAATGGGGTCAGTGAGCACCGAAATGTATTTCCTTTATTAGAGATATCTCCGTTCATAAAAAAATAAAAATGAAAAAACTAAGAAAAAAACAGATAATTGGAAACCGACTGTGCAAGGACGATTTGTTGTGGTATAGTCACCGACACAGTCAGACCATGTATTTCGATTTCTAATTATGCATTTCTTACCCAAGACATTCTTAGGTCAAATGTCTTCTTTTTATTCAAAAGGGATTTGAGGGGCTTGCTGTTTCCCTCACGTCAGTAAAGAAGTTACGATCTGGAGACATTCTGGTGGAAACATCTTCATCACAACATACTAAACCCATCAAAGTTACTTCTCATGTAATTTTGAATTCTTACAGAGGAGTTATAGTTGAGAGGGATTTAAAGAACATTCCTGAGTTGGAGATCTTCGCTGGTTTCTCCAGTCAAGGCGTTTCTGCAGTGTACCGAATCTCCACTCGTAAAGGCAGAATAATGCTACCTGCAAATGCAATTATTTAAACGTTCACATCGACACTCACACCTGTCACTGTCAAAGCAGAATACTTAAATTGTAAGGTTAGGCCATACATTCCAAGCCCTCTCCGGTGTTTTCAGTGTCAGCAGTTCGGAAGTTCAAAGACCTCTTGTCGTCGATCTTTAACGTGTGTTCGTTGTGGTAGCAAAGACCACAACTCCTACGAATGCCAACTTAAAACACACTCGGTAAACTGTAGTAGTTCACACCCCTCGTACTTTCGTTCTTGCCCTAAGTGGGTAAAGGCGAAAGAAGTTCAATGTTTGAAGACTGTAAAAATATCTTTTATCCAGGAGCTCGGAAATTATTGTACTCCGCTTCATATCAAACATATGCTGCTGCACTTCCTTCCACTGCTATAGTGGGAGTGCAAACAGATCTCTCTTTGCCTCCAACAGAGTCATTTTCAAGCCATCTATCTATAGAGTCTTTTGCTCTTCGTGATTAAGAAAGCTGACGAGTTAATGTCTACTCCAATCTCTGTCCTCACTACTCCTTCCAGTGGCTCTCTGAACCCACTTCGTATAGCTCTGGGTTGTGGTATTTCCTCGGCTCCATCTTATTCTCTGGCCACAAGATGTAGAACGATGTTCACGCTCTCAGTATCTGGAATCTTCATCCAGCAACAGAGAGATTTGTCCACTCGATTCAGGGAAAGATCCATGGAGGTAGACAAACTTCTTTATGATAAAGAGAATAAATAAAAAAGACGTGGTCGAAAACAGAAGGGCTCTCCACCAAATTTACCTATACATAAGTATAAATGGCCGCGTTGATACAGTGTAACTGTCGATGTTTGCAGTATAATCTATTTAATATCAAAGCACAAATTGATTCTTACCATTCTGTATATCTTTCCGTACAGGAAACATTTTTGAAACCTATTGAAACAGTTACCTTTTGGCAGTTTTATTTATACAGAAGTGACAGGTTGTGTAATGAATGAGCGCATGGAGGGGTGGTCGATCAGCATGTGCCCGCCATGTCTTTACCACTCGATACACCCATAAAGGCCATAGCCATCCGTGTTTTATTTGGTTGTACCATCAATGTTTGTTCTCTCTACCCATATTTTGGAGAGACTTATAATTAATCAGATCTTGATGCTCCAATTAAACAGTTGCCGTCTCCCTTTTAATTCTGGAGGACTTTAATGTACGTAATCCTCTCTGGGGATGTGCTCACATTGATGGGAGGGGTTACTCTGTAGAGCGTATGCTCTCAGATCATAGTCTTTCTCTCTTTAATACTGGTGTTTATACTTATTTCCATGCACCTAGTCAGTTTTTTACTGCTATTGATTTCTCGGTCTGCTCCCCTCTACTTTTCATGATGGGCTGACAGTAACCCACGGGGCAGAGATCGTTTTCTTATCATTTTAAGAGAAGTTGGCCACAGTCGATGCTACCCAACCTGCCTGCCCCGGTAGAAGTTGAACCAAATCAACTGTTCTTCTTTCACTGCGCTCTCGGAACATTATCGTGCCGTTATATGTAAGTCGTCGATAGACGACTGCGTGGAAGCAGTGACTGATTGCATTGTTTAGGCTCAGTGTATTCTTGAAACCTCAACACGTTTTTTACAGCATTCTCATTCATGGTGGAATGTTGCCTGTCATATGGCATAGAAGGCTAAAAAACGGACTAGGGATACCTTTTGTAGGTATACATCGCTTTTCGTGGACCTGTGCACATGCTTGGCAGGTAAGACATCCAAGCCAGAAGGAATCTTCGAATAAATTCACAACCAGCATCTCTTATACCACTAGTTCCAAAGTCATATGGAACAAGATTCGGAAGGTCAGTGAGCAGCATACTTCTCTTCCCCTTTTGATCTTGATCTCTGATGGCCAGGAAGTTGCTGATATACAGAGCAACGCCAGCACTCTCGGTAAAAGCTTTTGCAGGTATCTAACACTTCTGCTTCATCCTCCACCTTCTTGGCCATCAAGATTCGGGCAGAGTAATCGCCTCTTACCTATCAGGCTGATCATCTCTATGACTATAATCGTTCCCTTACACTACTGAAACTCAAGCTTGCTCTTCATTGGTCTGGCAGTACATCAGTCAGACCTGATAGTTTTACCTTTTTGTCTCTCTCTCTAAAACCTATTGCATGAACTTCTGCTGCTAACGGGGTATTTACCTCGATCCAGAACTCCATGTTAGTAAAGTTGTGCTTCCCGTTGTTCCTGAGGCAAAGTTCTTGGGACTTATCTTTGACCGTAAGCTGACCTTTATACCGCACGTCAAGCAGCTACGAGTCACGTGCACAAGGGCACTGAGCGTCCTCCATTTCCTCTCTACCACCTTTTTGGGAAAAGATCGATGCTTTATGCAAAATATCTATAGTGCCATTAAAACTGGACTATGGGTCTCTTGTCTATGGCTCTACACAGGGGTTTTATGTACTTCCCTAGTTCAGGGTTTGTACACAGAATCTTATAAACTTCTTCTCTACCTCCGACGTTTGTAATTGTCTTCACTGCATGCTTCAATACTTTGATTCTTATTACTGCACCCTACTTTGGGTTGTGTTTTTCTTCCTTAGTAGACCATGTTTTTTCAGAGCAGACGGTCTGCCATTATTCCGTTTGGCCTTTGTATTCAGGTGCAGTTAGATAAATTAGATCTATTCTTGGATGACAGTGCTGTATCCACTGGTCACCTAATCCCACCATAGGTTATTACCATCCCCAAGTGTAACCCTTCTTTGAGTCATCTGATCAAGGCAGATACTCCTAATTGAGAGTATCGTCTTCTATTTGCTGGATATATTTTGAGCCATCTTTCTATTTCCACTTATACAGATGGTTCGAAATCAGGTGACTCTCTGGGCTCTGCCATGGTTTGTTGGGGTTCATTGGTTGCACACAAAATCCCTTCTACAGTTTTTGTGTTCACTGCAGAACTGTAGACATTTTTTGTCTACAGGTTTAGCCATGACGCTGGACAGTGTCATTAGTGATGGTGACACTGTTCACCTTACAAATGTTTTTAATTTTTCAAAGCCATTGACCTTTTTAACGCTATTTAAGATTTTAATTAAAAAATTGGACTTTGTTTTTAACATTATTAATTTTTACGAGTTTTAATAAGTTTATTTTTTTACCGGTTGTTTGGCACAGATAGCCTGGTTGCTATGCATCATTAAATGTCAAGTAACTAACCAACCAATCATGACTGTATTGCGGGATGTTGTCTGTTCAGGTCGATCATGAATTCTTGGATCTTGACTATAGTGAACCAGATTTGTCTGTTGGGCTTCAATTCCAAGATCTTCCATCTGTCAAGAAGATTTAGGATCGAATCTCTCCATTACTAACACAGAAATGTAGGCCTTTTTAAAACTTACCAAAAGAATGCAGTTTTCGTGAAGCTTTGCGCGAATATTCGAGAACAGGGAGTGCTTTAAGCATCTTTTCATTTAGGAGTTTTGTCGCGGTATGAGCAGATTTACGTAAATCAATCTAAACGTTTTTGCTGAACAATGTTTTTTGGTCGTTATATGTTAACAACGTCTTTATGAAAGTTTCAACGTTTCATCTTAGATGACTAAAACATTTGTTTATTTATATAAATATAACTTCTCAGATAACTAGTCGAAAAATAAAATATATTACTTACGAAAAACAACTAACAAGGATACAAAATAAAGTAGGGGAAAGTAAGACGTTGTACTCTGCCGGGACAGCGGAAAGACTTCGGATTTACAACCCTAAAATCAGGAGTTCGATTTCCCTCGGTGGACACAGCAAATAGCCCGATGTGGGTTTGCTATATGAAAACATACACAGTAAGAAGTTATCGACTTCCATAACTATTGTTTGTTGGGATAGAAGCATTACTTATTTTTACGTTTAAAACTAAGTAATCTGTTTACATATATATATTTCAAACATTGTAGTACTTATTACCAGCCCTCCAGTGGCTCAACGGTATGTTTGCGGACTTACACGCTAAAATCTGGGTTTCGATACCCGTGGTGGGCAGAGCAAGATAGTCCAATGTGTCGCTTTGTGCTTAATTCAAAACATCAACAAGTAATAAATCTTCGCCCCCCCCCAGTGGCTCAGCGTTATGTCTGCGGACTTACACGCTAAAATCCGGGTTTCGATACCCGTGGTGGGCAGAGCACAGATAGCCATTGTGTAGCTTTGTGCTTAATTCAAAACAACAACAACTTATTACCAAGTCGGTAAGATATACAGTATTAATAGTTTCTAATAATTCATAATAATTTAATCATCAGTGCTTAAAATAAACAGCAATTATCTTATATTAAGATATAACTTAAATTTGGTTGTTTCTTTTTAAATTTTGTACAAAGCTACTCGAGGGCTATCTATACTAGCGGTCCCTAATTTAGCAGTGTAAGACTAGAGGAAAAGCAACTAGTTATCATCATCCACCGCCAGCTCTTGGGCTACTCTTTTACCAACGAATGGTGGGATTGAGCGTCACATTATAACGCCCCCACGGCTGAAATGGCAAGAAAGCGGGATTCGAACCCGCGACCCTCAGATTACGAGTCGAACGCATTAACCCACCTGGCCATGCCGGGCCTATAACTTAAGTGGCTTAATATAAAAGCACTCCTTTGAACGACCTTGTTAGATCTTTAAGTATGTTCGTCCTCTAATTCACTAATAAACGATTTAAACCTATTGATTTGAAAACTCTTAGAAAAAATATAAAAGGTCTTAATATTTTCTATTTATAATAATTTCTGCCGGTGAATCAGAAGCAAATGTGAGGAATTGTAACGTGTAAAAGTAGGTTTCGATACCTGTAGTGAACACAGCACTGAATAGCTCCTAAAGCTTAGAAACTTAATCACTCTCTTCGGAGGTTAGTTGTTCTCCGAAACTATTTATATATCTATTTCTGGAATTTGGTAATTGCAAAAAGAAAAAAAGCGTTAAGTAAACAAAATGGGGCTGTTTTATACAAGTTAGATAAGCTTCGATCTTGCACAGAGCATGCATATGTACACAAAAGGTGGTTGATTGGGTATTAAAAGACCCTTTACGACTTCAGTGATGTCGAGAAACCCACTTGTTGAGAATTTTATATGCAAAAAACGGCTCTTTTGGGCTCAGAAAACACTTCAAATAGAAGAGCGAACAACGTTTCGACCTTCTTCGGTCATCGTCAGGTTCACAAAGGCTTGGCTGGTAATTTTTAAAGAGGAGTTCGGTTATCTTTTGGAGGTGCTACTGTTTGCAAGGAGTTACACTTTACAACAGCATTATGTAGTATACTGTTTCTGTGTAAAACATCTCTCTTAAATGGGCAAATATGATCTCAGCGTTAATTACAAGGAAGTTAAGTGTCTGACAAGAATGGTTATAGAATCCAGGTTGAGGAATGCCTGAGAAAAATAATATCTATTGAATATAAGAAAGCGAGAAATACTGCTAATTTTACTTTTCAAGTAATAACTCAGGTATTTAGTCATCTGATCCATAATTGAAACACTGGAGTTTTTCTTAGTGTCTTCTTTTTTTTTAAGTTCTAATTGAAAAGTAATTTCGTTTTGCGCTGTACGTATTTCATTTCCTCATACAGTTCAACTTTCGGAAATATTACTTCGACATACATAGAATATGTTCATTACACATTAATTTCTTACTTTTACTCAGTTCCGTACATTCATACTTAATTATAGAAATTGTTAAAATATTTTTAACAAAAATTGTGTCACTTGTATGTTTTAGTTTGATAGAACAATGTATTGGTATTGTTGCGACAAGAGTCTTGGAATGTAAACAAGTCTTAGAAAAATACAGAACCAGTTAACTAAGATACTGATCCACGCTAACAGGAAGATAAGTAAAAACATATAAAATATTCATCACACTATTCGTCGTATAAACAAGAAATGTTAATCTTATTAACTGTACGAATCCTGTGATAAAAGTTAATCAAGTGTATTGAATTAATTTCCATTCTGTGAAATAACTTCACTAATCTGGATATATATATATATATCACTTACAACTTACTCAGTTCATTAAAAATAATCAATTCGTATGCATTTAGTAGGTAATGGAACAAAAATATTTATTTTGGGTAAGAAATTGGATCATGAAATTGATTAAGCTGTCTTCAAGGCGTTTTTTTATGTTTAAGTCCTTTAAGTGTGTTAGTTAAACAGATAAACAGGTGTACACTGCGAAGCTGTGATAAGTGATCTCGTTAAGAAAGTAAAAATAAATTATTTTTTTTCCTACTGCAGAAAATCGCAGGATTATGATGGCAACTCAAAGATTTAGTGAGATTTGGTATAAATAACCAACCCAAGTTATGAGATAAGAACTACTGTTAACTTATTAATACGATAAACTGAGTTTGATTACGGATGTGACAGGTTTGAATTGAAATCATAATATTTCAACAAATATGGTATCTTCTCTTTCCACACCTTTAAAAAATTCTAGAATGCAAGATTTGTTGAAATATGATTAGACAAACTTTTTCTTCATCAATTGCACACTTGTTAATGGCGCTACGACGCACAACCAGCAATGCTTGACGCCTTTTGGTCGAGTGAACAATACATGCATCGAGAAATTATATTTTTTCCACCCTCAGTCCAACATTAAGATATACTACAATATCTACTGAGTAACTTTCATAAAATGTTTGAAGTTTTTCAGCCTCGTTTATCCAAATTTTAATTCTTAAGCTGTTGCCATACGTTAGTCTTTAACTAAGAAACTATTTATTTTTTCTGCATTGAATAAGGTACCTATTATCTCCAAAGACACACGATTATGTATATATATATACCTTACAACCTCATAATAATCAAAATATAAGATATAGCTTAAATAATTCAACCGAAAATTTTCGCAGTTTTTATTTCGTATTTATATTAAAGAGAATGTAACATTATAGTGTTGTCTAAAAAAAGTCGTAAAATCTTTATAACTTCTTTCTTCGGAACGCGTTCTCGTCTTTGGACACGCAGGAGTCTCCCGCTGGTAAGGTGGTAAATCTATGGATTTACAACGCTAAAATCAGGGGTTCGATTTCCCTAGGTAGACTCAGCAGATAGCCCAATGTGACTTTGCTATAAGAAGACACACATATACATACACACACAGGAATGCAAACTAAGTAATAAAAGTAATGTAAATGGTAAATGAAACATTTATTGACCTTTTCGTATACGACGCCAAACATATAATAATTTTCATTGGTGCGTTAAAAAACGTTTTATCTACAAATAAACAATAGTGTTACGAAACCTGAACTAACTTCTGATGTCCTATTATTCAGTGTTAAAGCTATATGATTTAAAATATTCAAACATTTAACTCAGTATATATAAAAATCAGGCTAGTTATAATTTATTTTTAATGATGTGGCATCCTGCTCTTCTTGAATGTTGAAACCTACATTCGTTAGTAACTTTGACTGAGTTCGCCTTTTATTCCATTACGTTTAATTAATGGGCCATAAATAAACTTAAATTCTGCGTCTAATTACCACGGATCATCTTTAGCCATTGAAGTGGGTCTGAAAGTCATATATTAAGGTTAATCTTAGCAGTTGTGTTCAATAATCACAAATTCACAATGAAATTTAATTCTAAGAATTACGGACCTTAATTATTTTAAAAGCGTATTCAAAATATCACACACTAGAAAAAGCTGATGAGTTCTTGTCTTAAAATAAAGACATTTTCTAGGACATAATTTGTAGAAGATAAAAACAAATATGTGCAGTAGACTCATCACAAAAAAATTGAATTTTTTTCAGTAAAACAATTTTTTTGCAAATCTCTAATGTGCCAAACAATTATCGATTCAATACATCAGATTTTTTACATATTAAATTAAAATAAATTCTACATAATTTTCAGTTTATTTATTAGAAAACTCAGAAAATAAATATTTAAATTATGGAAATTCACAAGAAAAAGCTATAACAATGTGCTTCTCAATTTTAAAAAATCAAGTTAAGAAATTCCTTGCTATGTAAAAACCAACCATTATAATACATAAGCAAATGTTAGGGCTGTATTTCAAATGTAACAACTGTCTTCAATTTCAACTTTAGTTGTTGTTTTTTTAATTTGCAAAGTATATTTATGCAAACAAAATTTAGTCCGCGTGTAACTTCTTACAAAACTGAACATTAAACTAAATGTAATTACTATGAGCTTTCTCTGTTTTAGCTCTGCATGACCGACAGGGTTAAGGCCTTCGACTCGTGATCCGAGGGTTGCGGATTCGAATCCCGGTCGCACCAAACATGCTCGCTTTTTCAGCTGTGGGGGCATTATAATGTGACGATCAATCCCACTATTCGTTGGTAAAAGAGTGGTCCAAGTGTTGGCGGTGGGTGATGATAACTAGCTACCTTCCTTCTAGTCTTACACTGCAAAATTGGGGACGGCTAGCGCAAATAGCCCTTGAGTAGCTTTAGGCGAAATTAAAAAACAAAAAATTTTCTCGATTTATTTCAGTGTGAAATGCGCATGCGCAGTTCGTTCAAACCCATATGCTTATCATTTTTTGAACACGCATTCAGATATTTCTAGGTAGTTTGATTTCATTGCAACTTTTACTTTAATTTGCAATAATTTAGTTTCTGTTCCTTTCTTAGACTGCTGTAAACAACTTTTAGTTCCTTTTATTTTTAGTATCGGCTTTATTTTTCGTTCTAGTGAGTTTCTTTATTTCAACTCACAATACTCTGTTACACTCTGAACGATCATAACTGTTGTAAAGACTGTTCATTGTTATAAATATAAATACTTAAGTTTATTATTTAATTTATGTGTGTAATTTTATTAAATAAAGTTACATCTACGTGAGTTTGTTTGTCTGGTTGGGTAAAATGTTTTTCAAATAAACCAGGATTTATCGATCCAATGCCTACGAGAAAGCTTAGCTTAAATTCCGTACTTGAAAATGATAACATAAGGAAAACTAAAGCGTAAAACACGAAAACTATTTCAAATATTTAACGGATAGCGGCTAGTCTACATATACTAGCTAGACCGAACATTAGTGAAGAGTTTATTAGCTCTTTCTTTGTTTTTTATTTATTCTTATGCACACTTTATATAATTCCGTTCTCTTGTTTTTGTATCGAGCGACAATAATTATGTAGTTAAACGCTTGGCGTTCTTGATTTAACAGTGAATGCCTGAATAATTTGTTTTAGACAGTAACACTTCCAAAAGAAATATTTTCGTTAGATTGCAAATGTGAATATTTATATGTTTAACAAGTTAATACCTCGGCTGTAAGGTTTATTTAATATTCATTGAATCGTAAATTCTGTTAGAAGCTTAGTAAAGTTTCCAGTATTGTTGTTACGTGTGTAGTTTCATCTATAAATGCATTATATTAGTTGATCTTGAAAACACTTAGTTCTTATTTTCGTTTTACAGGTTATACGGAGCAATAACATGTTTTTTAGGGTTACAACGAAACACGCAAAACGAACGGAAACGTTATTTACTATAACATCTTTTTTCTTATTCTTTACATTGCTCTCTTGGTTTTTGTTGTTAAGCGCAGACATACATACAATGAGTTTTTTGTTCTGTGTCCGACACGGATACCAAAATTCGATTTTTAGTATCAGAAGCTCGGAGACATACCGCTGAGCCACCAGAAGACCTACCCTCTTTGACTTAGCTCATCTGAACGCTCTCAAATCCTTTATAATTAAAAAAAAATCACCCTGACAGAAAGTAACTTTTAAAACTTAAAATTCAGTTATTCAGAAATCTATTATTAAAGGTGGAAGTACAGTGTTGTGTTGCTATATTTTTTGAAATTTTAAGTATTTGTTTTTTACTAAAAAATGAGCCCTGACAGCTTTTATAGTTAGGGTTAGCAAGCAACCCTAAAAGGTTACATTAAATGAAAATTACTGAGGTTACTAAAAAAAAAAAGACCCAAATGAGAAATGCTATTATTAATTATTCGTTCCTTTTATTTATTGCATATGTTCTAGTTTTTTTGTAGCATAGTCAACGCTACATTTAAAAATACGCGATGTAAACGAATGTTATAAAATTCAGTTCCAGTAGGGTATTGTTAGAAATATATACGAACGTAACCATAAGCTATTTCTTTATTAATTACGTTAGATTACTTGATCCTTTTCTAGCTTATTCGATCGTTGGTGTTTAGACATGAATTTCGCATGATTAACATAGTGTCATTGTTGAAATACGAAATATTACTCCTTTTTGTTTATAATACAAACAAGATTTAGTTATCAATATACTTTCTCTCTTTTTTCTGTAAAATAAAACAAACAACAAAATCGCACTGATAAACCACCATCCTGTGAAACAGTTTGTTTTGACACCGCTTATTTTAACCAGTTCGTTGTTGAAATACTATTTTGACAAAGTCTGAATGTAATAAGACGTAGAGTAAAAGTTCATTATTTTAAAAATTTAAATAAGCAAAGGTAACGATACAATTTTTTTTTTCTATTTAACAATACACCACCTTACCCCGTCGCACCAAACATGCTCGCCCTTTCCGCTGTGGGGGCGTTTAAAGTGACGGTCAACTTCACTATTCTTTGGTAAAAGAGTAGCCAAAGAGTTGGCGGTGACTTGTGATGACTAGATGCCTTTCCTCTTGTCTTACACTGATAAATTAGGAACAGCTAGCGCAAGTAGCCCTCATGTAGCTTTAGGCGAAATTCAAAACAAAACAAACCTTATATTAGGACTAGCTGTTTGACAAACTGATAAAGTATTGTGTGTGTTTTCTCATAACAAAGCCACGTCGGGCTATCTGCTGAGTCCACCGAGGAGAATCGAACGCTAGATTTTAGGGTTGTAAATCCTAAGACTTACCGCTGTAATAGCGGAGTACAATGAAGTATTGTTAAATTGAGTGTTGTTAATTGAAATATCTTGAGTCTTACAGTCTTATTAAAATATGATTTATTGAAAAAAATACAAATAATTATTTAATTTTAACAGACTGATTTATGGTAAAGTTAAACTCAACAGAATAACATTCTGAAGTTCACACTTTCAAGGCATTCATACAAGTAATTTGTCTTACTTAATCATGATTTTGAATAGGATTAAAATTACTTTGGTAATGTAGTGTAAAGCTTCAAGTATAACCACACAAAATAAAATGGTATTTCTTAATTCAGGTAGCGTGCGCGTGTGTGTTTTCGTATAGTAAAGCTTCATCGGGCTATCTGCTGAGTCCACCGAGGGGAATCGAACCCTTAATTTTAGCGATTTAAATCCGTAGACTTGCCGCTGCACTAGCTGGAGGCTAATTCAGCTAGCACTAAATTTAAACTGTGACTGTATTTGAATATTATTTAACTATATTGGATAAATATTTTCTAATCAATTATTATTAAATTGGCTCTTATCCAATTGTGTTACTCCTATTTTATATTTCTAACTTTTCATAGTTAACGAGATAGATGTGCATCTCATAGAAATACGGTATTTTACGTCTTGTAAGACGCACTTTGTTTTCCTTTTAAATTTCCTTGAAAAATCCCTATGAGTCTTCCAAAACAAAAGTGATGGGTTAGGGCAAGAGGTTAGCTTAGGATCAACTCAAAACGGCCTCTCATATAGATCGTTATCTCATTACTTTTCAATTACAAGTATTTTCAAGAGGATAAAACATTCAATTTAACCAATACTGTCGATATACTCTGAATATTTTGTTTTTGTTTCGTTCTTTTTTTTAATTTCCATTAAAGTTACTCGAGGATTATCTGTGGTAGTCGTTCCTAATTTAGTAGTGTAAGACTAGAGGGAAGTCATCACCACCCACTGCCAACTCTTGGGCTACTGTGAAAAATATGATATATTTAACTGTATTCACTCAGTAGGTTAAAAAAAAGTAAAGGCTGCATTGAAGTGTCGATTGATGAGTCAAAATTTTTCTTCTTAAAATTATCTTTTTAAAATTGTGGTTTGTCTTCCACGAAGTAGAGTCTTGCATGATCGGTAGAGCTATGAATCTGTAACTTTATTTATTTGAAAGATTTAGCACAACGGTCGACAAATAAATTTCACGCCTTCTCAGACTTTGTGCTTTAATGCAAATGAATTAGCATCTGTAATGTTTTAAGATGCCGTGTTTAAGTTGATTCAACCAAGTCTGTTTGTTTTAATTTCACTTTTCCTAAAAATATTTTAGACCATTCGTCAATTATTAGAATCCATGTGTGGCGTACTTTTGTTTCATTTGTCTAAGGGCATTGATAAAGATTCCGCGATTATGATGATATTGTTGTTTAATCAAAGTAAATATGATTATCTTTCATCTCTACAAATACTTGGTGAAACCTCATTGACCTGGTTAGTTATGAGGTTTCACTGCTTTTCGATTGATTAATTTTAATTAAGATTTCGAAAGAGTTAGTTGGTATCATATCGACCACTCAGGTTTAGTAGCTGTGTCTAAGAGTGTATGATTTGAGCTTGTTTATTGTTTCTTTGTAGGAAATTGAAAACTAGTTCTCTTTTACATAGGAGGATCTGCAGTAAAGAAAAACATGTTGAAATTGGTGTATCTTTGATCCGTCTCTAGGATCCAGACTTGGAAATCAAATGTTCTCTTGCGCTCTTCCAAGTGATCCATGCAATTACTATCTAGCGTTTGTTTAGAGCATCAGTCTGGGGCTCCAGAACTTCTTGAGACAAAATTGTCAAAACACACCAACACCTTGTGTGAAGTTTATTTCGTTGTTCCAGAATCTCAGCTTCCAATATGAATGCAATCACATGACTAGAAAACAATGTTGGAAATCCATGTTGGACAGATGTGGCTAGTATACGCATTTTACTAAACAGTGTTTTCCCTCTTTTATGTGGAACAGCAGACAAGATTTGATGATGAGGATGAACTGACATTAGATATTACGCTCACCCAAGTGGAGAACCTACCAAGATATAATGGGATTTATAATTATGTTCAAACAATATCTGAATTATTCAGGTATGTGTATGTTCAACGATACAGCTTCTAATGAAACCTAAATGTGCATTCTAAATTCATTCGAACTCCTGAAGAAAAAAGATCTAACTTTCGAAAGCTTATCGGGTTTTACTTTATTTCTATCAAAACTTCTTGAATTTACGTGTTTTTCGAACATCATGAATGGTTCTATATCTTATTGTTAACTCTGCCAGATTGTTCTGACTAGAGAGGTAACACTGAACAGGTATTTTGATCAACACCAGCAGAGTATATCCAGTCGGATAAGTGTGAAACGAAGTTACATGAATTACTTCAAAAGATTCCTGCATTCAGGAGCGTGGAATGTTGAAATATTGGATCATGTCTGATAGAAGGTTATGCTTAGCTGTTGGTTGAATACATAAATGTGTTTGTTACAGTAGATAACTTGGGTATAATAACATTTACTAGTCACCATATAGATAGATATCTCTGACGTGTTCCTATAAATTAGTTGCCATACAAGCCTCTATGGATTAATTTAGGCATGCAACTTGTATTGAGAGAGATTGTATGCTGAGAGAAAAATCACGGAACAAAAAGAAATTGCTTGTTCATCATCAATTGTGCTCATAAAGATGAAGGCATGTGAGCACAGTAATGTTCAGTGATACATCCTCATTTCCATCTACAGGCAAACAACTAGATTCTCTAGAGGGATCTCATATCTTGCATCTAGTTACTAGCAAAGAGAAAATAATGATGAAATTAGATCTAAGTTTGCTTCCTGCACTAAGTTAGGCTAGCATAAATTCTGTGTCACGTCATTTGGCTTGCGTTATGGACTAGCTGGTTTAGTAAAGTTGGTAAAACTCACATTGTGTGCTTTGTAGGGGAGAGGGTATCTTACATTGTTTGTTTGTTTGTTTTGGAATTTCGCACAAAGCTACTCGAGGGCTATCTGTGCTAGCCGTCCCTAATTTAGCAGTGTAAGACTAGAGGGAAGGCAGCTAGTCATCACCACCCACAGCGAACTCTTGGGCTACTCTTTTACCAACGAATAGTGGGATTGACAGTAACATTATACCGCCCCCACGGCTGGGAGGGCGAGCATGTTTGGCGCGACTCGGGCGCGAACTCGCGACCCTCAGATTACGAAGCGCACGCTTTAACGCGCTAGACCATGCCAGGCCCGGTATCTTACATATACACACTCTTGTGTTGACTGTGGATTTATTCCAATGCATAAGATACGCAAAATTGAAGCTGTAGCCTGGAAAGCGTGTATTAGCCTCTATCGATTGTATGACCAATAGAGGGCTCTGTCGTTACTATAATCAACGTAAATGCTGAGTAGACACCATGACTTGACTATTGACTCCTAAGACAGGAGATTCTCTGAACTGAAATTAACATGAAACCAGAGTTATGGGTCACCAGAGAGGATAGTGTACTATACTTAATGTACCAAAGGATTTGAATAGTTGCATTTTTGTAACACACTGAGAGTTGGTGTCGGAACTGTATTGCTTGTACTACTGAGAAAAAACATAAACAAAACTGGCCACGCCTGGCAAAGCTACAAAATAGAATTGTAGGCATTTTCATGCATAGGATAGTTACTGATTTTGCTGGTCTCTTCACAGACATTGAAAATTTTAGTCGATATGTACTGCTCGATCATTTTGTAAAACTAGCTGCAGCTTGTTCTTTTGATGTCACTTCAGCAATGCTGCTATTAAGCCAGCTGAGTCATGAGTTGTTTGATTTGGAGTACCAGAGGAAATACAGCTCAGTTCCAAGGTGAAATATAAGTGTTCGATATTTGCCAACATGTGCCAACTACTAGTTATGGGGAATCAATATATTTTATCAAGCCAACTACTAGTTATGAGAAACCAATACACTTTATCATTTGGTACTCAGTCTGATGAACAGGTTGAATTAGGTGTGTACGTTATAAAGCAAATGTTTGTAAAGTGAGTAAATTCAAAGCGAAATGACTAGAATGGTCACTTACCATATGTAATTATGGCATTCTCTAAACATGCTCAGATTGTGAATTTACTTGGTACAAATTAATTAAAGAGTTAAATGATAAAATGAAGTTCGTTTTTGTTTCTTGAATTTCGCGAAAAGCTACACGAGGCCTATCTGCGCTAGACGTCCCTAATTTAGCAGTGTAAGACTAGAGGGAAGGCAGATTGTCATCACCAACCACCCCCAATTCTTGGGCTATTCTTTCACTAACGAATAGTGAGATTGACGGCAATTTATAGCGTCCCCACGCCTGAAAAAACGGACATGTTTGGTGTGACAGGGATTCGAACCCGAGACTCACCCATAACTGCTGAGGGTCTTAGTTATTTGACCATGCGAGGCCGTTTCAGATCCATTTTAATCCAAACATTAACAACTGAATAGCTCATATAATTATGATTTCTGTATGAATACCACTCTCAGCTTAACAGCACAAAGAATCGCTTGATGTCATAACACAATCTTAGTACAGTACAGGAGCAGTGAACGATGTTTTACCCTACACATACTATCTACATACCGAAACAAAACAACACAAGCAAAACATTAAAATAAAACCTTTTAAAGAAGTTCTGATCCATTTTATTGTTATATATATTAATTTTACATTAAGAACACCAATGAAATAATACATTGACGAAACTTGCATTTACAAAAATTTATGATATTTTAAACATGTTTCTTTGTTTTTGAACTTCGCGCAATGCGACACGAGGGATATCTGCGCTAGCTGTACATAATTTAGCAGTGTAAGGCACTGCAAGAGAAGGCAGCTAGTCATCATAACTTACCACCAACTTTTGAGCTACTCTTTTACCAATTAGTGGAATTTATCATTACATTATAACGTCCTCATGGCTGAAAGGGCGAGCATATTTGATGTACATGGATTCGTACCCATAACTCTCAGTCAAGTTGATCGCCCTAACCACCTTGCCATGCTGGGCCATTTGAAACATGACATAATATCATAGCAGTAAGATTTCATAGTAGGCCCGATATGGCCAAGCGTGTTAAGGCGTTCGACTCCTAATCCGAGGGCCGCGGATTCGAATTCCGGTCGCACCAAACATGCTCGCCCTCCCAGCCGTGGGGCGTTATAATGTGATTGTAAATCCCACTATTCGTTGGTAAAAGAGTAGCCCAAGAGTTGGCGATGGTTGGTGATGACTAGCTGCTTTTCCTCTAGTCTTACAGTGCTAAATTAGGGATGGCTTGCGCAGATGGCCCTCGAGTAACTTTGTGCAAAATTCAAACAAAAAACAAACCCATTCTTGTAACTCTGAGTTTAAATATAAACAATCACATAGTTATATATGTGTGAAAACGGCTCATTTGGGTTTAGAAATTTCTTTGCGTAGAGGAGTGAACCTGACGATGAATGAAGAAAGTCGAAATGTTATTCACTCCTCTACGCAAAAAAATTTCTCAACTCAAACGAGCCGTTTTTACATATATATTTCTCTACAAGTGAGTTTTCTCGACATCACTAATCACACAGTTACAACATCTAGTTTTAAATAAGTTACACTGCATTAGTATTTAGTAGTACAAGGCAATTAATGCAGGTTAAATAGTTGCTCTTATAGCACGATATATTGCAGGTTAAAATATTTTAAAATCTTACAAAACTAATGGTAGAAAGCAAATAAGGCATTTATAATTCCTTAGGAATAAAATTAAAAAGGAATGCATAACAGCATGACAATTTACTATATCTGATATAATCTGTGGCAAGAAGGTCAATGTTTAATACCAGAGCTTATCAGCCCGGCTGATATAAGATCAGGATAGTCTATTTGGATTTATCTCTTTGTAATTAATGATAACGATATGCAAAATATTTAAATGTTAAGTTCCTGTTTTTGTTGTGAGAGGAAATCAGAGTATTATAAGTTTTTCTAGGGCTGTAGACTATAAGGTTGTAAAACTACACGTTCCAAACACCATCTTAAACATTTTGAGTGACCTTGCTTTTATCCCTCTGTGTTTCGTATTATATAATTGTCTAAAGCTCGTGGGAGTACGGTGTAATTGCCAGGCCTCTTAAGCATTATCTAGGAATATATATCTTTCTAGACTGATTATTTTTAAGTTTCCTTTCAACTTGAGCATGACTGAAAAAGATTCAATTTAACTTTATCACGATTGGTTAAGTTTCACTTCAGTTCTCAAAGTCTACCAGCAAAATTTATATATTGTTAAAGTTATTCATGCAATGCCAGTGAAATAGCACTCCTTATGATTTAACCTATTGCTTTTAATTTCTTCACACTTAAATAAACAACACAATCAACAACAAATAAATGATAATAAATTGCAAAAAACAACAAACTACAAAACCTTACACTGCTGCATACCATATATTCCCGACATCAGCGAAAAAATAACCAATATTTGGAAAAAAACTTATAATAAAACTTAACCTTCCAGTAAACACAAAATTTATTCAAAAACCAGGTACAAAACCGACGTCTATACTATATAAAAACTACACTGACAAACACCACACAAACATAATTTATAAAATACAATGTGATAACTGCCACGACTTGTAAATTGGAGAAACAAGTAAAAAATGGAAATAAGATTCAAAGAACAACAAAAGAAAAACACCTTCATACGATTTTGAACACTGCGAATCAAATAAACACAACATAACCATAGAAAACACCCACATACTAAGTAGGAAAACAAATATAAGTAAACACAAAATCAAAGAAGCCCAGTTATACAGTAACTAAAACAAAATTAAACTAATGTAAAGGAACAACTTTTTACCTATACTAATTAATAACCTAACATCTAACTACAACGCTCCCTACAGTCCCGTACCCGTTTACACTCTAGTTCCTAAGACATGTTCCCGGCAACTATCAGTTGCAAACTCTCTTCTCTTTGTTAACCTGAAGTTGACCTAAGAAGGTCAAAACGTTGTCCCCTGCTTTATTAACAAAAGTGTTAATATCCAAACCAACCGTTCTGAAATATATTCTTACTCCAAGCGGGTTTCTTGTCACCACGAATTACTAGGTTTACACGTGTAACTGATAGCGGTGGGAGTGAAAGGAGGAAATTTCTCAATCAATCTTCGAAGTGTAGCAAAATGCTTTCTACACTTTTAGAAATATGAGAATAGATTATTTTTCGGCTTAGCTATTTTCTCTTAAGTACTTTCTGTAAAATTTCATTTGTCTCGACAAACGACGTCTGCAAATATCTATGGACAAGAAAACCAAGAAAACTTAATTCTAAAAAGTGATTGTCTATACTGTTAGTGTAAGACAACGAATTAGAGATGTTTTAAAAATCAATGAAAAACTCACTATGAGTTGAATTGTAATTGTGTTTCTTTCAAAGACGTCTTTGTATTCTTATTTTTCATTTATTCTTAAAACAATAATGCCATCTAGCTCTAGTTTATGTTTTTGTTTTGTTTACGAGTTTGTTGTTGCACAGTTCGACCACTAGAGTTTGCTTACAGTTAGAAAGCAAATACAGTTTCTAACCGCTAAGGCATCAAGATTTAAAGAAATCGTAAAAGTATAAACTTAGAATGTTATTAGCGAAAACATACTGCTCGATTTGTTGTGAAAACGAAGGATTTTTGTGAACTTTGGTAAGTCTTACATCTGGAATTATGTACATATGTTCTCTCAACAAAATGGAAGAAAACGTAACGAACAACAACAGGATAAGTCGATATGTATATGCAACTAAGAATTTAAAGAATTGGTGAAACTGTTTAGTTCTAACATTAAAATTAAACAATAATAAGCTCTTACATCCACAGATGTTGTAAATATTCATGATGTTAAAATAAGAAATATTAAAGTAATAGCAGATATGTTTTCGATTTTGGTGAATTGAGAATTCGTTAGCTAGATGTTTGTGAGATAAAAGGTACTACATTAATATACCCCAGATAGTGTTACGTGAACCAAGGATTGTCCATTTTAGAAAGTAGATCACAGATGTGTTTATATTTTTTGTTTTCAGAAGTTACCTAAAAATGTAAAAAACAGCGAAGAGTGAGAAATGAAAAAAAATTGTTTTTACTAATGAAAGCAGTGCATTGAAAATGTGGATTAAACTGTTTTTGATAGAATTAACTTGTAATCATAATCATCAATATTAAATCATTACCATGCCTTTCAAAAATATTAAACATATTAGATAATTGTTGTTAGGACGTCAAAAACTTTATTTCTATAATAGTTCTAATCTTACAATGTGTCTACATCTTTCATGATAAATCATTATTTAATCTATATAGTGATATCTTAATTCCAAATGGTCTGTGTGAGTCTTTTAGGAAGACCTAGTAAGGCCAGGTTATTAAAGCGCTCGATCCCGCGGCTCTCAGACCAAGGTTAAAACACAAAGAGTGCTATTTCACTGGCATTGCATGAATAACTTTAATAATATATAAATTTTGCTGGTAGACTTTGAGAACTGAAGTGAAACTTAACCACTCATGCTAAAGTTAAACTGAATCTTTTTCAATCATGATCAAGTTAAAAGGAAACTTAAAAATAATCAATCTAGAAAGATATATATTTCTAGATAATGTTACTATCAATCCCACTATTCGTTGGCAATGTAGCATCCCAAGAGTTAGCGGTTGGTGATGATGATTAGCTGCCTTCACTTTTAATCTTATACCTCTAAATTAGGGACGGTTAGTGCAGATAGCCCTTGTATAGCTTTGCGCAAAATTCAAAGCAAACTTCTAAAGAGATGTTTAGTTAAAATTATACTTTTTCGCTTATTATTATTGTTAATTATATTATTATTACGTATTTACGAATTTTTAGTTACATTAAAACCTTAACTTACTTTCTACATAGTAGTCTGTATTTTGAGTAAATATATAGTAAATGTTTTTCTTTGTATATGACGAATGATTGTGTTTATTTGTTTTCTGAATTTCGCGCAAAGCCACTCAAGGGCTATCTATTTAGCAATGTAAGTTTAGAGGGAAGGCGACTAGTCATCACTACCCACCACCAACTCTTGGGCTGCTATTTTACCAACGAATACTGGGAATACATTGTAACGCCCCTATGGCTGAAAGGGCAAGGAAGTTTGGTGCGACCGGGATTCAAAATCACGACCCTTAGATTACGAGTCGAGTGCCTTAACCACCTGGCCATACCAGGCCATGTAAGATGAAAGTGATACAAACTTCCCTAACGGTAAGTTAGAGATACTAATGTTACAGAACAGTACGTAAATTTATGGCCACATGAAGTTGTACTTCGGTAACCTGTAGGTGACCTATAAAGGTTAAAACATTGTTCTCTGCTTATCAGTAAAATTGTTAATGCCCATACCAGCCGTTCTGAGATACATTTTTATTTCAAGTGGGGTTTTCGTCATCAAAAATAAACAATCATTATTTTATTATATATTTGTTATTTTTCTCTTTAATTATCCTGGGTTACCTATTACCTAATTTATACATTTATTAAAACACAATGCTCTACGTGAAACATGGGTCAAATGTATTAATAACAGGTTACGCCATTTAGATGACTTAGTACTTCGAACGCTTGACTCTCAGTCCACAGGCCGATGGATCTAAACCCGTCATTGAGCATGTTCACCCTTTTAACTGTGGAGGTGCTATGATAATGCAATTAATACCACTATTAGTGGGTAAAAATTAGACCAGGAGTTCGGCGGTGATTAGGCGCTGATTATCAACTTTCCCTCTAATCTATTCATTTAATATTAAGAACGACTAGTGCAGACAGCACTCGAGTAGCTTTGCACAAATTGAATAAATAATGTAATTTAGACACCGCATTAAAAAATAACAGTTACCAACCAAACAAAGTACAAAAAATAAGGAACAAATGTACATATTACAGAGCCATGTAATAAATATTAAATTATTTCAACAGAAGTGATTTTTAGAGTAACATTATAATTTGCTTTATCACACAATCATAATGATATATTAAATATTTGACATATTGTCAACTCAAGCAAACATGTACGTTAATAAGACGAGAGCTTTTTATCTCGGATTTATTGATTTAGTTTCAAGTTCGTTAGCAGTCATATTTATTTAAAGCATTTACATACACAAGAGCGCATACACAAAGAAACTGTATATTCCTCTCATTGACGGGAAGGGAGTTCACCATTAATGACGCCTCCAAGCGGTGTATACGTTGTATTTTAAAACAACGCTTTCACAATTTTTATTTATCACATAAGTTAATCAATGTGATTGCGAAGCCTACAAATTCCTTTTATTCCAGTATATTTACTGTTTGTATTAACTTAATATTGTTAGGGTTATGTCTTTGAATGACTCGGTATGGTCGGGTGGGTTAAGGCGTTCAACTCGTAATCTGAAGATCGCGGGTTCTAATCTCCTTCGCCTCAAACATGCTTGCACTTTCGTCGTTATAATGTGACGGTCAATTCCATTATTCGTTGGTAAAAGAGTAGCCCAAGAGTTGGCGGTGTGTGGTGATGACTAGCTGCCTTCCCTCTAGCCTTACACTGCTAAATTAGAGACGGCTAGCGCAGATAGCCCTTGAGTAGCTTTGCGCGCAATTAAAAACAACAACAAATATCGTTGAATTTGCCCCTATTCCAGAATGTTTATACAGTAGCGCTTAGCCCAGTATTTCCTGCAGATAAATATAAATCATGCAGCTACACGAAACATCTGGCTCTTGTTCTCCGTTTTAATTTCATTCTAGTACAGAAATAAAATTACAGCAAAATAAAATGAATTCATCGCTATGAACAAGCTATTGTTCGTATCGTAGTTACTGGTCAGATGCTTTTCTTAAGCGGAAAGAACAAATTTGTTTGTTCTTTTATTTATTTATACTGTTTTTAAAATATAATAAACACATAAGTTATTTACTTTGATTTATATTTCACTACACTTTTAAAATCAGAACCTAATAACATGTTTTATCTTATCTTCTATGAAATACAAATTCCAAACACTTTTTGTCCCTTCTTTCTTCTTATATCTAAATGTGATAAACTCGTGCTTTTTATATCACTATATATGTAGATAATTTACTTGACGAATTAACTTGTAACGCAAAGGAGCTCTCTTACCATTTATTATGAGTAATATTCAACAAGTTTAGTTCCTAAATCTGGTATTCATATATATATACTCTTGCAGTCTTCATATCAGTTTAAAGTGTCTGTCGCCTCATGGGAAATTAGATGTTATCTCAGTATCTGTGCTTAGTTATTATCCAGTGCTAGAGATTCATAATTGATGATATTTTGCTTTGAATTCGCTAATGCTTTCTTTGAGTTTCTAATCTACAATTATGATTTCTGAGTGAATGAATGTAAATATAGTTATCCAACGATTCTTATTCTGCAAACAAAATTATCGTTTTATATACATGATAAATGTATAAACATATTACATTTATACATATAATTAATGAAAGTATGCTTCAGTAAGAATCATTTTAGCTTATAACTTAATATAAAAGAGCTTTATCTCAAAGGCATAGTAACTAATAAGATGCGATGTGACAAATCCGCGTTTCCTTAAATAAATGATGCTTATATTCATCGCTATCTCGGTTTAGAAGTATGAGACAGATTTGTCATCAAATCAAGTTAAATGGCTATATTTTCAAAAGAGTGATAATATTTCGAAAAAGGAAATTTCTTGTTGCTCCAACTTAATTATTTTTTGGTCTGCCTGATCACTTATTTACTGATCCATTTGTCACATGACACCACGTATCCATCGAAGATTGGTAGTTACAAAGCATATCATTGTTTTCTAAAAGAGATCCTAAACTCTAATTCCATACTCTTCTTCAGGAAGTGAACTGTTCTCGAGCGCTTGAGTTTTGGGTCTTATTCTAAGAAACTAATATTGCAACATTTGCGTCTGTCCTGTATGCTGCCTTCTTAACCAGGATATATTTACATATTAACGTTCTCAACTATCCTCTCTTTATAGTAAATTAGCCTGTCAAGCAGTGTCACTTTCACTGAACTTGTCTTTATTGTATTGAGTTGTTAGTGTTTCAAATTCATTTAGAAAATATTTACAGTATTTGATTGTTGCATTTGCTGTCTAAGTCTCTGCAGGATAAAAAGACATAAAAAGGAACACGTTTTAACTGTGTGGCTGTATCAGTGCCTTTTTAATCTATAGGTTTTTGTTTCTATTATTTTTACAGCCCTAAATCGTGTCATAATTGTAATGCAACAGGACATTTATACTCAACAGTCTTTCAGATATTAAACTTACAACTCAGCTGGGAGTTATCACATCAATGTTGATGATAAAACGAGAACGTGTAAATGTACGAACAACTTATAAAAATATCTTTGGGTCCAGTAATTAGCGGCACGAACGGTACACCTGAAGTGTCTTGGTTCTTACCCCTTTCCAAGATTAGAATGGCTGTAGCGGATTTACTGCTATGCGTGTATTTTCATATCTACGTTTGGTTTAGTTTAATGCATGCAACGTAAATTGTTAAACGGTTATTGCGCAAGTCCCGCGAAATGTTGTTGGTAAATATCATAAAGTTACTACATTTTGACATTTAATAAACTTTTAAATTAATAATTTCCAGATATTTAAAATTGTAATTCTTAATGTACGCAACATGATAAATCGGAGACTCGTCCTTGATTGATTTTTATCCGTAAGAACCTCTTGTTTTTTACTAATTTGTTCCAATTGTCAATAGATTAAAGAAATGTGTTCTAGTTGGCAGGCATGTTTGATTTATGTGGAAAGTTTGACATGTTGAGCTTGAAGTTTAGATATGTGGAATGTATCGTAGTAAGATATGAGGTTTGACAGACTATATGTGTGTGTATGCATGTTTTCTCATACAATGCCACATCGGGCTATCTGCTGAGCCCAGCTAGTGGAATCGAACCCCTGATTTTAGCGTTGTAAGTCCGTAGACTTAACCGCTGTACTAGCGAGGGGCTTTATATAATATAAACAGTGAAACAAATAATACTAAGATTTAATTGTAATCATGTGCATTGTGGTGTGTCCCCCAGTGTCACAGCAGTATCTCTTCAGATTTATACTGCTAGGAACCAGGTTCGATACCCGTGGTGCGCAGAACCTACATAGCATCATGTGCTTAATAACAAATAATATCTTTGTACTGAAGCTTCAAAATACTTAGACTAACTGTTAAAAACAAATAAACGAACGAATACACTTCGTATTAAAATTGTATAAATGATATCACAATTGTTCGGTAAAAAAAAGTAGATAGTGTTTCAGTATTAAACTAGAGGGACATTTTGTTGAGCACATACGTACCCCACACAACGTTAATCATATTCGTCCCTCAAAATATAAGACAATCTTTGGTTTGGTTTTTTTTAAATTTTGCTCAAAGCTACACGAGAGCTATCTGTGCTAGCCGTCCCTAATTTATCAGTGACTATAGGGAAGGCAGCTAGTCATCACCACCCACCGCCAACTCTTGGGTTACTATTTGCTGACGAATAGTGGGATTGGCAGTCACATTATAACGGCCCTATAGCTGAAACGACGAGCATGTTTGGTGTGACGGAGATTCGAACCCGCGACCCTTGGATTACAAGTCGAGTGCCTTAACCACCTGGTCATGCCAAGGCCCAAAAATCTTTCCTTACGGCCGTTGTAATCAACGTACACACAGTTTTCGCAGGACAATTTTGAATAATATTTTACGAATGTTCATCAGGTTTCTTCAATACTGTATCGTTTTTAACTGATTTATACAGCAAATTGTTTATTTTGAATTAAGCACAAAGCTACACAATGGGCTATCTGTGCTCTGCCCACCACGGGTATCGAAACCCGGATTTTAGCGTATAAGTCCGCAGACATACCGCTGAGCCACTGGGGGGCTATACAGCAAATATAATGAAAAATCTTTCTCCACGTTGACAGGTATGGATTTTTCTTTTGTAATCGTGCTGTGACTTTTAACTTTGATCTTTATAAACCAAAAACTAATCACATCTTATCCAAGGTAATAGCACAAATGTATACTAACTTTCGTCCAAATCCATTCAGCCATCTTTGAGAAACTTTACTGAGAAACATAAATATACGTGGGTGAAAATATAACCTTCGTATATCTTCCGTAAAGGTGTAAAATTCTATTCTACTAAGCGTAATTCCTCGTTGATAAAAGAATAAAATTTACGTTTTCATAAAAACATCTTGAGACATTTTCATACTTACATAAATTATGACCCTACCAACAACGTGTAGTGTGTTTTTTTTATTATAGCAAAGTTACATCTGGCTATCTGCTGTGACCACGCAGGGTAATCGAACCCCTGATTTTAACGGTATAAACTTGAAGACTTACAGCTGTCACAGAGAGGTACAACGTGGCAGATCATTTTTCAAACGTTCGTGTGCATTCTCATACAATTTTGTTGAAATACTTGGCCTAATGTATTGAATAGGTAAATTAGATATGAATTTGTTGAATTTAGGTCAGTTTATTTATTTTATAATTTTTTTTTAATTTCGCGCAAAGCTACACGAGAATTATTTGCACTAGCCGTCCATAATTCTGCAGTATAAAACTAGAGAGAAGGCAGCTAGTCATCATTATTTACCGCCAATTCTTGGGCTACTCTTTTACCAAAGAATGTGTTATTGACCGTCACATTATGAAACCTTTATGGCTGAAAGGACGAGCATGTTTGGTGCGACTGGAATTCGAACCCGCGACCTTCTGATTGGGGGACCAAGCGCCTTAACTATCTAGCCATGCCCGATGTTGCTTTCTATAAATAATAACAGCGTTTTTTCTTCATTTTTCTGTTTGATTTTATAGATGTGTCCACCAAGGGGAATTGAACCGCAGAGTTCAGACTTGTAAATCTGGAAACTGACTGCTGTCTCACCAGGGAACTTCTTCAGGATTCACTAACAAAGGATAAACACACATTTCACATCCGAGTAGACACGAGGAGTTATTTGAATACCTAACAGATCTCACAACCTAAATTGTTGAATTTTGATAAGCGAGTTTTTAGTGTTAAATTAATTAAGAACTCCGTTACACGACACCTATAATTTGCAAAAGGATATAATTTATACCGCAATAAATTTTGCACATTCTTACAATGTTTATATTTTAATATATTACTTGCCATAATTTGAATGCAACAAACATAATCATCTGAAAGAAACAATG
This sequence comes from Carcinoscorpius rotundicauda, assembly GCA_011833715.1. Taxonomy (NCBI): domain Eukaryota; kingdom Metazoa; phylum Arthropoda; class Merostomata; order Xiphosura; family Limulidae; genus Carcinoscorpius; species Carcinoscorpius rotundicauda. The sequence goes on along the minus strand of CM022399.1, from coordinate 47,773,822 downwards.
CTTTAAAACAAATTCAATTTATTTTAACTATTCATTGACCTGAATATGTTGTAAACTAAAGCCATAGAAGATAATTATAATGTATAAGGATGCATAAAAATAATCCAAAATAACAAAATCTGTTTATTTGCATTCAATATATACATATATAAGTATATAGCTATATAAAAGGAGAAGGAGACTTTGATTTTAATATATTATATTAAAAAGAGTAAAATATTTTAAACTAAAAATTATTAAGTAGGAATGAGAGCACTAAAATGTAAGGAAACAAGGTAGGAATGGACGGGATGGCATTCGAACACTTGGTATTTTTCAACACAGTGCAACCTAAAAATGGATGTGCACATCTTTCCGAATATTTCTACTTCATGTGCTTTCTATAAGTTTGTAATTATTCAAAGTTAATGAAAGGTGTATATACCTAAATTTATTTGTTGTAAACTTTGTTTCAGCAGTCAAATACAGATACATGTATGTAATCAAATTACATAATCCTGTCAAAATGCATAAGTGGGGTATTTGATGTTGGAAGTGAGAGAGTAAGCTCCAATATTCATACATTGCTTCTGAGATACATTATATCAACCTGACTTGAAAGAGGTGGTTCAAAAGAACAATATCAAAACATAAAGTAAAACACGAAGTAAGAATGGGTGGAACGATTGTCAAACCCATTTTGTTAATGTTACCTAGCCCGTTTTGTCTTGTTGTTTTTTTTACTTCTTGGTGCTCTCATTCCTACTTCGTATTTTTATTTGCTTTTATTACACTGGTCTCATAGTGTTTTTTTGTAATTATTCTCCTACATAACAGCTCTTTTGCGCTCTCTCGACATTTCTTTGCTTTTGCTGATATCTTTGCTGCATTTTTTCTTCCATTGCCAAAGTAGTAATCTTTTTTTCAGCTGGATTAATGGCTAAAGCTTGCTTCACATACTCAGCATAATTGTTTCTAACCTTATTTTTTGCTCTTGCAGTGTTATTGTCTTTTCTGTGACAAAGATTTTTAAAGGTTATGACCATAAGATTTTTCTCCCATTCTGTTTCCTTGAAAGGCATATTTAAAAAATTACACAGTTTCATATACAACCTCAGATATCAACATGTCACGCGTAGTTTGAAAATTGATAAATTGTACAATTTATCGTCCTTGTTGAGCACTCAAACCGTCAAAACCGTCAAATTTCAGCAATGTTAGCGATCGTTCTTACGTCTTAGGCGCCAACTGCTATGATAGAATTGCTTTTTTCAACACAACTCTCGAATCAAATGTATACAAATTACAACTTAGTTTTGAAAGGGTAGATCTTAGTTAATACCTAGATGTAGTGAATCAACGTAGTCCACGTGTTTTTATTTAACTGATACAGCTGCAGGCTGATCACGTAGTGAGTGCGCATGAGATATGAGGGATGATGCTCGTAATCATAGAATATGGCTACTAGTGTATTGTTAGTTCGTTAGTAATGTTGCCAAATGGTTACTGTCATTACTTGTTATGACAAAGGTTATAATTGAAACTGAAAAAAATAACGTTTTTAGCCAACGTAGCATAATTCTATCACGTGCATTTATATTTGCATGCAGCGAAGGCAGGACAGAACTATCCCTTTCCATCAACGTTAATCAGCCAGTCAGTCAGATATTTAAGCTCCTAGTGGCACAATGCTAGAAACATGGTTTCAACATCTGTGGTGGGCAGAGCACAGATAGCTCACTCTGTAGCTTTGTGCTTATTTACAAATAAACAAACAAATAACCAAACTGAAAAATCTGTTATTCTCTGAAAGTTCTTATTCTACCGATTTTCTCAAGTGCTTTGATAGCTTGTTTCTCTGCTACTCAACAATGTATCTAAAGTGCTTGTAAAGTTGTGTTTACATGCTGTTTGCAGTGTGCATGAAATTTTTATTTGTATTGCACATCTAGTCTATTCCTACGATAACAGTACTCATAAAACATTTTCAGTCTTACCACGTCATTACAGGTTATATCACCAGGTACAATAATACTCTCTCTATCTGACTGTCGTATGTCTTGGCAATAGCCCTGTAATAACATGCTTTCTCCATTGCATCTAGTTTAGGAAGATGGCGTATTCTCAAAAATCCATAAGTACTGCGTCTGGTGACTTCACCATTATATCTTCGTATGGAGTAGTTCAGAAGCACCCGTTTTATTCTCTAGAAGCTTGGGTATCTATGCGACATGCTCTGAAAATGACTTAGGTACAATTGACGAGTGTTGTTTTCCAGATGCAAAAAACATTCTTAATTAAGTTGGTCTGATGTGTTTGTGTTACATATTTAGGGTATAGATAACAAGGCTATCTTCCACCGTCTTTAATTTTGAATTAATAACCACAGGGAAAATAGCCAGTTAGTAAAACCTACCATCCAATATCCACGCTAAGGTATTGATTTTCACTTTGAAAGCGCACCTTAGTGCGGGAGAAATATTTGGTAGTATCGTATCTTGTTGGATGGGACACATAAACGGCTCTTGTTTGGATATTTGTGTTCATGGGTTCTCAATTGTTACAGAACGTCATAATTTGTTTACTACAGATGGGATACAACTTATTGCGGGACTCTTTTTTGGTGATGCTGGTACCCCAGATTCATCCATATTCCTTTTTCTATCATATCGTTAACTACAAAAGATACCATCTTATATGCAAAAAACGGCTCTTTTGGGCTCAGAAAACACTTCAAATAGAAGAGCGAACAACGTTTCGACCTTCTTCGGTCATCGTCAGGTTCACAAAGAAAGAGGTAACTGGCCGGAAGCTGACCACATGTTTGGAAGGGGTTGTATAACTGAGTGTCGCAATGTAGAGGGCGCGGTTTGATGTTTGAATATATAATTTTATCTATAATATTAATATAGGTATAATGGTGTTCCTTTATATTGGTTTATTTTGGGTTTAAGTTGTTGTATAAGTAAGGCTTCTTTAATTTTTCGTTTGTTTATACTGGTACAGATATGTAGATGACACGGTTGCGGGATTCGAATCTACAGAACACATACTTAACTTTTTCACTCACATTAACTCTATACATCCCAACATTAACTTCACATGTGAACAGGAAGAAAGCAATCAAATATAATTTCTTAACCTCAAAATTATAAGAACCGACACACAATTCAAAACAGAAATCCACCGAAAAATCACCCATACTGGACTATACATTCCTTGGGACTCAGCACATGAAACAAAACAAAAACTCAACATACTAAGAAACCAGATAAACACAGCCATAAAACTATGCTCACCAGATAAAATTAACGATGAATTAGATAAAATAAAACAACACTTCATCAACATCAATAAGTTTCCTCCACAAACCGTAGAAAACATTATACGCACACACCTAGACAGAAAGCAAAATCAACCAACAAAAGTAAATATATCTCACGAATCAAAAAATCACGAAACTATATACTGCTGTATACCATATATTCCTGACATCAGCAAACAAATAACCAACATTTGGCAAAAACTAGCAACAAAATATAACATTCCAGTTAACACTAAATTTATTCATAAACCAGGCACAAAACTAAGGTCTATACTATGTAAGAACTACACTGACAAACACCACACCAACATTATTTATAAAATACAATGTGATAACTGCCACGACTTCTATATAGGAGAAACAAGTAGAAAAATGGAAACCAGATTCAAAGAACATAAAAAGTCACCTTCACACGTTTTCGAACACTGCAAGTCAAATGGACACAACATAACCATAGAAAACACTAAAATACTAAATAAAGAAACAAACATAAACAAACGCAAAATTAAAGAAGCCTTACTTATACAACAACTTAAACCCAAAATAAACCAATATAAAGGAACACCATTATACCTATATTAATATTATAGATAAAATTATATATTCAAACATCAAACCGCGCCCTCTACATTGCGACACTCTGTTATACAACCCCTTCCAAACATGTGGTCAGCTTCCGGCCAGTTACCTCTTTCTTTGTGAACCTGACGATGACCGAAGAAGGTCGAAACGTTGTTCGCTCTTCTATTTGAAGTGTTTTCTGAGCCCAAAAGAGCCGTTTTTTGCATATAAAATTCTCAACAAGTGGGTTTCTCGACATCACTGATTGAAAAGATACCATCGTATTGGAAATTGTAGGTTCCTGATCTGAACACATCTTTACGATCTGAGTGTATTAATATTTTGCATCGGAAAGAGCGGTCACAAACACTACCTAAAACCAATACATTTATAGTGTCATCATACAATCTATGTAACACCAAATGTAGTTCTGATACAATTAGCAGCACTAAGACCTTATATCAGTTGTAATTTTCACAAAAATTGTTGATTTGAATATTCCAAATCATTTTTATATGACGCATTTAATCTTTAATACATATTTGTCAAAATAAAATATTATGCAATGTATGTTATCATGGTTACTTCAGGATGTCAGAAACTGTACGTTTCCTCGGTTAAAGAATATATATATCCCATTGAGCACAGATAGCCTATTGTGTAGCTTTGTGCTTAATTCTAAACAGTAACAACAGCTCTCCGTCTGCAGAAAGTCTTTGACACCAAAAATTGAATAATATTTATTTTGTTTCATATGAATGATATTAATAATAAAAGTACACAAATAATTACCATAAAAAAATTGTAATAACGCAAAAAAAATTAACTTAAGCTACCTAGTTTTTAGTGCGGATTTACACAATGGGCTATGTGCATTAAATCCGTAGTAAGAAACAGAGCCCTGGATTTTCGTATTGCAATAATGTAAATATACTGCTGATAAAGCAAGGAAATTAATTAGATAAAACACCTATTTGTACCCGATGGTCGCGGGTTCGATTCCCCGTCACACCAAATATGCTCGTCCTTTCAGCTGTGGGGGCGTTATAATATATGGTCAATCATACTATTCGTTGGTAAAATAGTAGCCAAGAGTTGGCGATGGGTGGTGATGACTAGCTGCCTTTCCTCTAATTTTACAATGCTAAATTAGGGACGTCCATCGCAGATAGCCCTCGTGTAGTTTTACGCGAAATTCAAAACAAACTAAACTTATTTAAACGACTAAGTGAAAAATTCTGAGGGCAATACTACTGATGATAACTATTACGTGAATATTCGAAGTCAATATTAAACTGAAGTGTTTATGTTAACATCTATAGTTTCCCAAAGAATTAAATATTTTAAAATTCATTTTTCATTTAAAAAGTAATCACTAAAAGCTCGTGTATTATAAACGGGTATAAGAAAAACATTGAATATGCAAACATTTTCTATCAAGTCAAAATAGACTGCAGAACGTGTCTTATGTGTTTATCAAACTATGGCTAAACAGAAATTACTGTTTGTTTTTTGCCATCACTGATGTAGATCATGAAATATAATAATAATTAATTCTTAGGGAAATTACTAAAGTAAAATGACAACAGCCGAATAATGTATTTGTATAATTTCGAAGTTTACGGTGAGCTGATTTTGTTTGCATAATTAAATTAACAATAGACAGATACCTTACATGTGTTGTAAAGCTACCGGCTGATTACATCGTGTTTGGCAGCATTTATCAATTATTGTTTAGTGCAAGTTTTGGTTGCCTGAAGCTTCAACTTACTAGTCTTCTATATGATAATCGGACAATTAGTTCTGTTGTTTTGATACACGAGATATGTTTCGCACAATCCTTGTATCATGGAGCACAGTAACAGATCTATCTTTCAATGTTATCTCACGTGAGAAATCTACCTCGACAAAAATATAAATTAATCACTAAGTTAAAAGCTATGAGTGTGCGTTTTTAGGGAAAATAAGTATAATTGTACATCGTGAAATTAGAAAATTTAAAATAATACAAATATTTATATTATAATATTTTAATATACTTATATTAACAAAAACATTATTGTTTTTTAATTTCGCGCAAAGCTACACAAAGGCTATCTGCGCTTGCAGTCCCTAATTTAGCAATGTAAGGCTAGAGAGAAGGCAGCTAGTAATCACCACCCACCGTCAACTCTTTTACCAACGAATAGTGGGATTGACCGTGACATTATAACGTCCTCACGGCTGAAAGGGCGAGCAAGTTTGGTGCGACGAGGATTCGAATCCGCGACCCTCAGATTACTAGTCGAACGCCTGAGCCTACCTAGTCATACTGGGCCTCAACATTAATAAAAGTGTAAAAATGAAAACATGATTTTCAAGAAATTATTATTAGTACCATTGAATGTCAGTTGTAATTCAGCACAAAATTATACAATACGGTATCTGTGCTCTGCCACCCAGAGTATCGAAACTCGAATTCTAGCAGTGTAAGTCCGCAGACATATCGTTGTGCCATTGGGGTGGCAATACTTTTGTATGCTTCAAATCTGTTAAATTATATCATGTGATATCGTTCGAGATAAAAAGAAAATTATTACAAAGTAGTGTTAAAAGTATGTAAGTGTCTGATTTCGGCGTCCCTCGTCCCACTATTATTGCTACATATAAACTTTTCTCCATGAATTATTGAACATCAGCAATGCGCACGTGTTATCTCTTGAAGTTAAATATTATTGCTTACGAAAATAACCGTTGGTTTCATGATAGATAACGAGAGTGGTTTGTTTTGGATACTGATTGCGTTAGCCGCACCTAATTTTGATGCGAAAAAGTGTAGTAAAGACAGATTATGAACAACGCCAAGGCTACTCTGACCGAGCAGAGTGATTTGACAACATGAAGACAACTTGAATTTCTTCAAATCACTGTGCGTTTGTTTATAAAAGGATTACAAGACATTTTCGACAATCATAAGAAGTGAATGTTGGTCAGTTTGACAGAATCTAACGTTTTTATTTTAGTTTTCCTCTCAAATCAACAACAATATTAATTGATTTTGTATTCGCATGCAACAAACTACTTTTTTTAATTTCACATACAATATTTCACGCATCAAACAACCTACAATTTCTTTTCTCTAAGATTCACCATGTTTTAGCATCTTGCATCGTGCTCGACTTATTAATTGACAGATGTGGTCAATTTTCTCTGTAATTTTTTCAATCAATGTGCGTAATCAAATTTTTATTTGCGTTATCAATTTTTTAGGGGCAGAGAGTATTTTTAGACAATCGACCCGATTGAATCATTAGGCCGTTTTGCAATGATACCATTTGGTTATATGGGTTTTAGGCCTATCGATTACTAGACTCATTAAGGCCGTCCACGTGTTAGACTTCATCATTACTGGGGATGTGCGCGGCTGGAATAATGAAGTGTGCAGCATTTGATTGGTTGCTGTGCTGCCCCGCAGCCTAGACTAAGGAACACTGGAGGTAGTTTGTGCCTGTATTTACTTTTATAGTGCTCTACTGCTGCAAATTTACTAAGCAATAAGAAACACAACTGGTGGGAAAAACACTTGATTGATTTTTTTATACCCCTATAAGAAACATTTCGTGGATTATTCCAAAAGAAATGTTAATTTCCACGTTTTTCCCTTCAGTTGTCGATTTACTACAAATCATCTTTTTCAACTTTTTCCATACTAGACGTTCACTGCATCGATCCCTGCATTGTGGATACAGCACAAATAACTCATTATCTTGGGTCATGCTTCAAACCAAAGAATCACTCATACTAAACATTTGCCACTTGTAATAGTTTTTGTTCACATTTGCTTTCCTTTCTTTTATTCTCTCTTGAATTTACTCGTTGTTTCTCAGAGTATGTTTATTCTTGTAGCACAAGTTGAGAACGTTATATTAAAACGATCTTGAAGTCTCTGACGATTGTGAATCAGGACAAAAGTCTTGCAGCGCAGTTTCCATTACGAAAACTACTATTTCGTACCTGTCATGTTCAAAGAACACCAATAATTTCTGTACAGTTTTTTAACAATCCACCAAGCGCTAGGGAACAGTGGTTTCTGAGTGTTCGTTTTACTAGTCCGATTACACAGAGATACACAAACGGTTTTACAGGTTTGTCTTTATAGGAAATAAAATAAATACGCGTTTCATTCTCCAGCCACTTGAGGTATACAGTCGTTGAACAGGAAGATTTATTTTGATGAACCGAAAACTTGCAAGCCTCGTGTCCTGGTGGAGGTCTTTCTTTATTACGTTGTGTATTTTTGCATGAAATACATGTACAGGTTTTGGCAGTGACACCTACATTCGTAAATGCAAGACACTACATTTTGCTTCTCAATAATGGGTTAGTATTTGTTGCAGGTCTCTTTCTGGATAGTCATAATTCCCAAAGTTAATCCATGTTCATTTTTTTCCTATGTTACTAAGCACAAAAGGTATCCGCGTACATGCTGGTACATGCTTTTTCCAAAAGCAATAAATTTTCGGTGGCGTCATATTGTCTACACGAAGTCAATTTTTATTAAAAGGTAATTTTGACATTTTCTGTCCCACGTTATTCTTATATAGGTTGTGAGTATCATGTGATTTCCTGAATCGGATATTCAAAATTGTTTTGATATAGCGTATCAGGCCTTTGAAGTTTTTATTCGAATTATCTTTCGTTTACTTATGATTATGATAATTTCTTATCCTTTTCTTGAAATATATGAGGTCTGTTCAAAAAATACGCGGACTGTTTGAATTGCGCGGCTACAGTTGGTTCCAGGGGAATCCGCTTGGTGTCGCTAGATTCGCACATATCAGCTGATTACGACGCCATTTCCCGATTGCAGATATCTTCATTTGTGTATTAGCTACGCGGTTTTAAGTGAAGTGATTTTTTCGTTTGGCGAATTTCAGAATGAATGACCTGAAGGAGCAACGACTTGCTGTGAAATTTTAAGTTAAACTTGGAAAATCTGCGACTTAAACTTTTGATATGCTTAACATGGCTTACGGATGGTCGACAGTCCATTGAAGATGATGAGCGTCCTGGACGTCCTTCCACATCAACTGACGACCCACACGTCGACAAAATCAACACCCTGGTGCGAGCAAATCGACGTCTGACTGTCAGGGAGCTTGCTGAAGAGTGTGGGATATCAGTTGGATCTTGTTACGAGATTTTGACCGAAAAATTGAAGATGCACCTCGTTGCTGCGAAATTTATGTCTCAGAACTCGTGAATTTTTGGCCAAACACTCGATCACTGTTCTCCCCCCCCTACTCACCTGATCTTGCTCCTTGCGATTTTTCCTTGTTCCCCAAACTCAAAAGACCCTTAAAAAGAAGAAGATTTGAGACGATTCCAGAGATTCAAGCAAATGCGACAAAGAAGCTGGAGGACATTACAAAATAAGTGTACCAGGACTGTTTCAACAAGTGAAAATACCAATCAGTGATGTCGAGAAACCCACTTGTTGAGAATTTTATATGCAAAAACGGCTCGTTCACGTCAGGTTCACGATGACCGAAGAAGGTCAAAACGTTGTTCGCTCTTCTGTTTAAAATATTTTTTTGAACCCAAACGAGCCGTTTTTGCATATAAAAAAAGTGGAAATACCGTTGGGATAAGTGTGTGCGTTGGGGAGGAGAGTACTTTGAAGGGGTCCCAGACCTGTAACTTGTAAATAAAATACATTTTGTTTTATGACGTCAGTCCGCGTATTTTTTGAACAGCCCTCGTATGATGAGATCACATATTATCTCTACCTTTTCAAAGTATTTCCTGCTTTGCACATTTGTGTTAAAACTTGTCGTTTTATTATTCCTCAATTCCCCAAACATATAAGAATGGGATTTAACAGCCACTCTTATGACATACTCACGGTCCAAATGTGCATAAAGCAACTATGTCTGAAAATAACGGGACGCGAGCCACATAACCTCGACTCCACAGTCGGCATGTTAACAACTGGGCAGCACATATCAACCCATTTTGTTGATCTATATTCAATGTGTTTGTAAATATATAAATATCTGTACATTTTTATTAGTAATATGTTGTCCCCCAGTGGCTCAGCGGTATGTCTGCGGACTTACACGCTAAAATCCGGGTTTCGATACCCGTGGTGGGCAGAGCACAGATAGCCCATTGTGTAGCTTTGTGCTTAATTCAAAAATAACAAATAAGTAATATGTTATTCACGTATTAGCCCATGTTTAACTTGAATGTAACTGACAAGTACACGTTACTTTCACACAATTTATTTCGTTAAGCTTATGACCAACATTATGTAAAACACACACATATATTCAATGTACCTTAAGAATGGTTGCATTACTACTTTCGATTACAGCAAATATGAGGACAATAAATGTTCGTAAAAATTTTATATTCTATTAAGATAATACTTTATGACGTATTGCATATAGAATTGTTTCCATTTCTATTGAGAAAGATTTTGTTTCCATTTATATACATGTAACGAGTTTGTTGTTATGGTTAGCTGGTAACCTGCTTCTTACAATAACTGTGAAACTGCACTATGTATATACTCACATAAGAACATTTATAAAATTTGAAGGCTTTGTGGACGTTTATGTGGTAAAATACAGAACATATTACACAACTTCTGATTGGATATTACTGAATAAACCTACTCTTACTGTCTTACGTGTTACAAAAAAGACCTGTCGTGATTTTAGCGGATAAAAGTTATAATTTAAGGACAAACGAGAAAAATAATCTTTCTATCACAATTTGCGCTTACGTCATATTTTTAATATTTATAACAATTAGTTACCTCTTACAGAACATCCAGTAGATATTTTCCAAGACCCTAACTTACTCCTTCTGAACTACCACAAGTCAAACTTTCTCTTTTTTTCCTAATTTCCTCAAACTTGTATCTAACTCTATTATTCACTTGCATACATTTTGTAATTATTTTACTACGAATGTTCATTAGATAAATGGCATTTTGATAGGCTTAATTTTACTTAGCTCACACTAATAAATGCGGACAAAGTAATGAATCTAAAGCAGTATATTAAGTAACATTTCTAGAACGCATATTTTAAGTAGAATTATTTTGTTTTTATTTTCATAGCTGATTGAATTCAATTTTCTCTTTCCTTCTTTGATTCGCTTATTTCGGTGAATGGAAACACAAGATAATGTTTATTATGCAAAGTGACTTTTATTAATTCTTTAGGATTGTGATGAAACACTGTACTTACTCCATCGTTTTGTACAATTCATCTGTTTTAAATAAGCTATAAACTCAGTCAATTTTCACTAGTCGCTTGCCAATCATGTTAGTTAGTAAACCAAAACGATTTAAATAAATATTGAGTGTTTAAAAATTTAACTGCTCATATTATGACCATCAAGATTTGTTTGCTTAATTTGAACAGAAAACCTGGCCCCGTATGGCCAGATGGGTTAAGGCGTTCGATCGCAATCCACGGGTCGCCGATTCGAATCCCCGTTACACCATACATGTTCGCCTTTTCAGCCATAAGGGGGTTATAATGTGACGGTCAATTCCACTATTCGTTGATAAAAGAATAGCCTAAGAATTGGCGGTGGGTGGTGATGAACAGCTACTTTCCCTGTAGTATTACACTGCTGAATTAGCGCAGATAGCTCTCATGCAGCTTTGCGCGAAGTTCGAAACACATACGAAACTCGATTTTATACTACAAATATTTTTTATTTGAATTGTGCGCAAAATTATCTGTGCTAGTTGTCCCTAATTTAGAACTTTAAGACCAGAGGGAAGCTCGTCAGTACCACCTACCGCCAACTGTTAGGCTACTTTTTAACCAATGAATAGTGGGATTGATCGTTATATTAAAACGACCCCACGGCTAAAACCCGCGACCGTTGGATTAGTATTCACGTGCCTTAACCACCTGGTCATGCGAAGCCATTGCAAACACTCTCTTGGAAAGTAAGTTAGACATAATAAATTATTATATTAGCGTCATTAATGGAGCAGATTAACAAAGATTAAAGTTGTATACGTGGGTTATCTGAAAAACAGTTTAAATAACTTCAATATATTAACTGTTTGAGAATTTGTTTCATAGTAGAATTAAGTAATAATATGCGTAAATCAAACATTGTAATTAAAAATCAAGTTTAAAAAAACATAAATTTGTGCTAGTAATTTTATAAGACGTAAAATTAATTTGCATATTTGTTATAATGGACAACAAAAAAGTTTTCTTGTGTTAGATCACAAGACATTATGCAGTTATTGTCAGGCCTGGCATGGCCATGTGGTTTAAAGTGTTCGATTTGTCATCTGAATTCCGGTCATACCAAACATGCTCGCCCTTTCAGGCGTAAGGCGTTATAATGTTACGATCAATCCCACTTTCACTGATAAAAAGAGTAGTCCAAGAGTTGGCAGTAGGTGGTGATGACTAGCTGCCTTCCCTCTAGTATCAAACTTCTAAATTAGGGATGGCTAGCACAGATAGCCCTTGTGCATTTTTGTGCGAAATGCAAAAGCAAAGAATAATCTTACTCGAAATTCAGCAAAACCAACAGTTATACTGATTGTTTTTTTTGGAATTTCGCACAAAGCTATTCGAGGGCTATCTATGCTAGCCTTCCCTAATTTAGCAGTGTAAGACTAGAGGGAAGGCAGCTAGTCATCACCACCCACCGCCAACTCTTTTACCAACGAATAGTGGGATTGACCGTCACATTATACGCCCCCACGGCTGGGAGGGCGAGCATATTTAGCGCGACGCGGGCGCGACCCTCGGATTACGAGTCGCACGCCTTACGCGCTTGGCCATGCCAGGCCCAGTAATACTGAAACATGAAAAGTAATCAAAATAAACATCCCGATTTTCCCTTTTCCACTGGATACTTCTTTATCAAATACATGACCATAAGTCCAATATTTCGTTTGAAGATATCGCTCGATGCAATTTAACAAAAATCCTAACCACTTAATAAGATTCGAGCCTTATCCTTTAGAGATATGCGTATATGAAAGGATATGGTTTGTCCAATATTTAGGGCTTTTCATTCAATTAAACTATTTGTAAAAATAAGTAATCCCATAACATGGTATACAACGCTCTGAAACACGAAGAAACCGTGTTTTTATTAAAACTCAAAGCTACTTAATTAGTTATCTGTGTTGTAGCCACGCAGGTATTAAAGTCTAGTTTTTAGCCTTATATGCCTTCAGACTTGCCACTGAGCCAATATCAGGCAGGCAGGTGTAGCAAGAAGATAATCTGACACAAAATAATTTAATTTCAAGTGAAGCGGTTGGAATTCTGGAATGCTGACATCACGCCACTTCATATTTGTCTCTTGCTTCCCATTCGATTCACTAGCAAATAAGTTATATCAGGTATCAAAACTCACCAAGTCTGGACTTAAAGCAGCCAAAAGTTCATCTGAAATACTGTTATTACTACCGTATGCTGTGAGTAATACGTATTAGCTCTTTGAAATGAGGTTAAGGAGATATTTGATGACTCGTCTTCGGTTCAACATATGATTCACTAACATTGATTATAACTTCAGACATTTTATTCTCGTGGTAACATTTTTATAGCATTCAAATTTTCTGCCAAATGTAGTCAAATTTCAGTATTTCAAAACACTCATAAGATCTATTGGAGCATTTACAGACGAACTTCTGTAAAAGCAATTTCAATAACTTTAAAGTCTTAGTAAGCTGTTTCAGTTCATCTAATTTTCTAGGTGCAAAGTAAATGAGATTATATGCTCGTTTGGAATCAGATCGCGAGTTAGATTTATAATGCATATTCGAACAAAGTCTTGAAGAACCACTTCTAAATACCATGTTACGTAATGTCTCTGTGGAAAGTAATATTATGCTTGCTCAATGGTATCTTGTGCAATAGAGCAGTATCATCAGCGTGTCTTGTTTGTCTTCTCGGTAGTAATGATTTAAATATGTAATAATATGTTGATTTTTTTATATATACTATCTTTAACATTAATAGTCTTGGCTGAATAACTTATTACTGTTGTACTGAAATTAAAATTGTTTTTCCTTTTTTGACTATTTATAAAATTATACAACAATTACAAAATCAAACTGTAAATAAAGACAAAACATATTGGAGTAACGTTAATTACTGGAAGTCAGTAGTAAAACAAAAACAAATGCAAATCAAAACCTAATCGCTGCCGAAATACAGTTTCTTTATACTTTCTATATCTTCATCTCACACAAAATGGCGTAGACAAAGAGACGTGTTTATGGACACAGTTTGTCAAGCGCAAAACAAAACGAGTGAGCTCGAAACGTGTTGTGCTTAACGTGGGTATCGAAACTCAGGTTATAGCATTATAAACTTTCAGATTCACTTCTGAATCACTGAAGCATTATCATTACCTTTAGTTTTAAATGAACACTTTTAGTTAATTACTTGTTGCGGAGAACAATAATAAATAATGTTGATCACACATTTTATTTCACAACCAGGATATTCTACATTAAATTGTTAGGAACTAATCACGCTACCATTTACATTTCAAAATGTGACGTAACTTTAATGAAAAACATAGATTTATGTATGTAATAACAATAGTCGAGTGGCTCCTAGCATCACTGAAATGTTCAACAATTACTTTTTGCAATGGGAAATATAAGTAGCTCAGAGCTCAGGCTCTGAGTGAAACCAACAGTGAAACATAATTAACTAATTTTTAAAGTCCGTGAAATAATTTAAATTCATAGATTAACGTAAACCTTTCCCGTCTTAAAAAAATAATTACTATTGTCTTATCAGTCTAAATATACTTACGGCTAAAATTATTCACGATTTACTTATGCTTTTCTTGGGCTCAATATAATAATTAAAAAACACTTGCGTTTCACGTTCCACTTACTTTATACCTAGATGTTCTTACTAATTTACAAGTACATAATTTTTAAGGCCTAAGGTTATCCATGATCTCCCGAGTATAAGTTATAGTTCCACTACGAATAAAAATTATGTTTAGCTTTATATGATCAGGCAAATACTGAAGATAAAGACACGTGTTCCAAGATGGAGTTTATTTTCAACATGGAAAAGTACAAATATTGCAGTACAATCAAAATTACGCAGAAAACAACAACCATTGGTCTACAAAGAAATATTTAATTTCGAACCTCTCAATATTCAAATCTCACAAATTCAGTTACTTTGTGTTTTAACCTGTTTGCAGCACTTATAAATAAATTAACTGCGCACATACAAAGATTTCTCGAAAACCGCATACAAGAACACCTTTCAGAGCACAGCATTGCCCCATTCCAAGGAATTCAGTGTAGGGTTTAACATGCTTTCATATACAGCCGGTAGATGGCAATGTGTCAGATTCAAATACAATAAACCCAAACTATATAGCACGAAAAATCGAGGGTACATATGATAAACTTCAGAAAACACTGAAAACACCAAAATATTTGACTCGTGAATAATCATTAACAAGAAAAAAATGCTCAAAATACTATATATATAATAAAATATCGAGAAAAAAGGCTACATTAATTGTGTATACTAAAAATCGTCAATGCGATGAAAAATTACACAATACTCAAACAGCTGCTACTTTAAAATACACATGGCAACTTAACAACTACAATTTTAAAGCAACACACAGACAAATAGCACAAAACTATTCTAAAATTTAAGTACATGAGGAGGTGTTACTTAAGTAGACAAGTATAAACTATCCCAACCAATCAACGCTTCTACTTTTCGTTTATTTTTATAATCATGGAGTCTCGGGAACGAGGTCTGTTCGGTCGTTTGCGACAGAGATTCGAAAGTTGAGTATTGTTCCAAAATAAATAAATAAATATTATAATCACGAGTAATGGAATGTAAAAGTTTAAGAAAAAAATACAGGTTAATACACCAAATATTTTATATCACAAACACACCAAAATTATCGACAAACTTAGGAATATGTCAGTACGAGATTCTTGGAATGAAGTAAAAACTAAGTACAAGACAATATGGGAAGAAACAGGTCATTGTTTTGAGATTTTTGGTTCCCCTCCCATTCGAAAAATCTATAACTAGGCTTAGCATTGTCCAGCATTTTGCATTTATATCTTCTTCGGGAGAGCAAATCTCAATTTCCCAAAGCTGAAGTGAAATATGAAATTAAGCACAATTGTAACGATTAAACATATTAATATCAAACAAATTTTCATAGTATCTTAAAATTTCATAAACTATCTGCCGACAGAATTATTCACTTACATCCAAAAATACTTAACGTTCAATTTGAGACAGGAATTACTTCAAAATTATCGCGAAATAGATTAAGGAAATTAACTGAGCTATCTAATAAGAGAATGTCAGTTGTATGGATTAGCCATTAAATAAAAGGAATAACATAAAAGACAATATAATAGCCGAATTTTGAATATTGTAACTCATACCAAAAGTTGAAAACTATTTTAATAAAAAGCTTTGAGAATCGTTTTAAAAGAGGGTGTTAAAAATTCAGAACATTTTAACTTAGATGCACCATACTTTCAATATACCAGAACATTAGGCATTGCCTTGAACGTCTAACATAGAGACCTGTGTATTCCAAACAAATTCTCGTACTCAGCTTACAAAATACTTATTGCGTCAAACCTACGTCATTATCTAGAAAACGGAATGTCACAATCACAGATTACAATCTGCAACCGGCAGTATGTTGGCCAGTGATAATTTTAAGAGACAATTGTGACCTTTGGGAGAAAAATCTCACATTAAGCAGGAAAACGTTATATAACACAGAGGATTATCCAAATTTTCTTGTTCGACGTATAAAAAAGGTAGGAATATTCTCGAATTACATCTAAAATAGCAAATTCAATCTGATTCAAAGTAATAATTATAGTTGCATACGGTATTGCACACAAGGTGCAAAATTTCAGCACCTGGCACAAGGCCTCCTATATCCTGAAACCAGTGTAGGACTACAGTCTTTAGATCCAAGTTGTAGAACACGCATAAAAAGGTTCATGGGAAGGAATCTATACTTACAAAGGGAACATTGTGTGGAATTCAAGGAACCCTACTAGCTACTCTAAGTATGCCGTAGGTAAACAAGCAGTTTCTAGATCCAACACTATTCCGTAAGTTTGAAATCCTATGATCTCTTTATATATAAACTTTATAATCTACTTCGTTTTTGGTCAGTACTATTCCAATGTAACGATTTACCAAATTTAAAATTCTTGCCAAAGGCAAATTTCAGTAACTGCTGCCTTTCAGGCATCAACAATATTTTTGATGTATTCACAGGTTTATATATCTATACATATACATATATAAGCACATATACATATATATGTATACATACATATACTTATATCTATACATATATATTCATACACACACACACACAGACAGACATATAAACTATAATTTTTAATCAAATAATTATTCTTATTCTAGTCTAACCAAGAAGGCTTGTAAAAACCACTGAATAACACTGATGACAACTGGAAATGAATCTTGTAACGCCTTTTACTTAAAAGGCGTCATCTGACGGACACAAATGTTATTTTATTCTATACCTTACCAAAACCGGTTAACAACTTGGTGACACACACATCACACGCACACACAGCACTTCGGTTGAACTCGGAGAGTTTGGTTCTTACCACTTTTGTATCCTAAGTTTTTTATTAACTCTTTTATAAAAATAGAATATTGTGGAAGTGGCCGTGGTGGCGTTAGTGTTGGCTCCAGTTTTCACTCAGGAGCCCTTACAATGGCGGATATTTCGTGGTATGGGTAAGCCTTGTAATCATCGCTGAGGCCCCACCCTCCATCTCTAAATTCATGCACACTCTTTATATATTAACATTTCTAACTACATGCAGGGTGCTAAGGCAACTAAATCCAATGTGCTTCAATGAAGAAAAGAAAAAGGGGGTGGAAAAAAAGACGTGCTCATCCTTTTAAAATAAAAAAATAAATTCATTCATAACCAAACCAAAAGTGCCAAAAATCGTTTAATTCAAACAAAAATATAATTACAGCAATTCTAGAATAGGCTTCAAAATAACATGCAATACATAAAAATAAGGAAAAATTAAAAGTAACGGCCGAGAATCAAAACAAAAATTAAAAAAATAAGTGCAAGCTTTCCAAATCAGTATGCTTAATCATCTTGGCATCTAAATGATTATAACAAACAGCGTAACTTACTTACTCAACGACAACAGCAAGTACTTGTCCAAATAAATACCGATATGACTTAACAAAAATTAATTTAAAATACATTAGGGTGAAATGTAATATTTAAGCACTGTCTGGCATGTTGTTAATCATCCTTGACAACTTAAAATTTATATGCCTTAAAAATGAGATCAAAAGCGAAGCCTCGTTCATTATAGGGAGTTTAAGAAATACGGTGTGTAAATAAATAATTCTAATGCTTTTTCTGACCAATTAATTAAAGTACCATGATTGAAATGCCTGTTAGCATCGTAAAGGATGACTAAACTGGCTCGAAAACGACAACCAACAAATGAAGAAAAAATACTCTTGTACCAGACAGTTGCTAGTCTCAGACTCTTATATGCCATATACGACATATATTCACAATGTGTAAAAAAATTACTTTGGCTTTTGGGAAATTTGGTGTAAAAAGTTCTAATAAATACATGTCATGACTAGGATTTCCAGAAGTTGGCTTCACCAAAATTCTTGATGATTAGAGCTGCAGTTACGAAGCACTTCGTTTACAGTATTTCATGAAGGGTTTGTCTGCGACAAAGGTAGAGTAAGAAGTCCACGTGTTCTTTCTCCACCCACATCGTCTCGCTCCCCACCCCCTGACCCGTGAGCAGCAGATGCAGATTTTATGTCTTGCACTTGTTGGTCTTGAATGATACTTGGAGAACTCTATTCCCCAGAGTGTATCCATTTAGACTCTGAATGGCAACTAGAGATTCGTCATAATTGGTCATCGTCACAAAGCCAAACCCTTTGCACTTGTTTGTCTGCAGATCTCGAATGACCTTAACGCTCTGTACTGCTCCGAAAGGTCCAAACAGTTGCCACAGAAGGTTTTCTTCGGTATCAGGAGCAAGATTATACACAAAGATGCACCAACCTGAGCCATTGAGGGCGTTCCCAGCCAAGAGAGGATTGGTTGCTAGCAAATCTCCAGCAAGAGGGGAGTATCTGCAAGGATGAAAATTCTCTTTCTCACACATAACGCCCGCAATTCTAACACTGTTTTGTAAAAATAACAAAATAGGACACCTGCCAAGTTTTCTGAGAGCATGCTGGAAGTTCTTCTAGACGGATTTTAAACTTCTGTAAAATTTCTAATTGTATTTTTATTAAACTGAAACACATAAAATAATTATCTTCAAAATATCACTTTGTTTAATGCATTCTTTTCAAATATTATCCCAATAAAAATGTAAGATACACCAATATAAAAAAAATTAAATTCATAGAAATAGTTTGTTTCAGTTATATTTGTTAAACACACACAGAAACAAAAAAAATCAACAACATTAAACTACACTGTATCAAAACGTGATTTTTAAACTTATAATGGACTTATTTTTCATACCACATAGTTGGTCTTAGCATTTATTAACTGCAGTCTTTCCTAACAAATAAAAAGCTTCATTACAGGTCCAGCTGAAATGCAAATGATATAATAACATCACCAAAACAGGATAAATGAAAGAAAAACAAATAATAAAAAATAAACAAATTAAAATACAAATTAAAAAAAGTTCGATCTCCAAGCAAGGTAAATAATTGTCAGAGACGCACCCTGAATTCTAGGGTACATCTGGCTCCATAGGATATTGAGTATGTTTCTTAACAAGTTTCCATTTATTGCCTTCCATCAGTTCGATTTCTTTTTTGTTTTAAATTTCAAATTGAATAATCTCAAACGCGAAAGTTGTTTACTCAAATAAATAAAATAAATAACACACGGACCTTACAAAAAGCTGAAACATAATTTGGAAAAATTTATAAGATAAAACTTAAATATGAAGCGAAGAAACTAAACGTCTTAGGACAGAACTGATCACTAGGAGCCACTAGATACCCGTACCTGGAGATCGGCGACAGCGGTATGTACCTGAAGCGGTTAGCAGGGTGATGGATCGGTCCAGGGAACGGACGCTGAGGAGACAAATAAGCCGCCAGAGGTGCTAGTGCCTTAGCATTATTGCTGGGATTGTTAGCAAACTTCACTGTGATTGGTTCACTGCTACCGTCCGGAATGGTGTTGTGCAGGTGTTTAATAGCTCTTTCGGCTTCTATCCGTTGATCGAAACGCACAAATCCGACACCTTTAGACAATCCTGCAAAATTACCCACAAGCGGCTTAACTATTAGAAAAAGAGAAACGATAATTAGCTACTTTGTTCCCACTTCGGAAACAAAACTGAAACTTAGCATAATGCGATACTACTTCTAATAACATTCATTATTTACGTAAAAGTAAGTTTATATTTGATTTGCGTCCTTAATTACATAAGTTTCACGAGTGCTTATGTTTTAAATTAAGCATTAAAACTATACATACGACAACCCGGAGGACCCAAACACTATACCTCTCATAATTAAGTTCACAGTCTAGTTAACATAAGACCAAGTGTGTGTATATATCTTACCTTTCACGTTATCACAGAGTATCCGGGAAGTGATAATGCGACCATATGGAGAGAAAAGGTTCTCTAATTCTTGTTGAGTCATTGATTTGGGTAACCCACTAATGTACAGATTGGCGCCTTTGATAGCCTCGCTGCTAGGCCTAGCATACGAAACCTAGATAGAATATAGGGTAATCATTAATAGACAATTTTGTTAAAGAAATACCTTTGTCTTGTTTTATAAACAAGTGAACGTTAACACAAGAGTTATTGTTCTAACTCCACGCTATGAGCTAGCAGCTGCCTCAACTTTTCATCTCGTTAATCTGTTTGGCTTTGTTCTCGCCCGACATCTCGACAACACAGGCGTGTTTATTTTGTAACACACGTTTTAAGGAGATACAATTCAATTATTCATAACATTTTAAACTATCCCTCTAGATTCGTCATTTAGTTTTTCTTTTTGGGGGGAATGGGAAGGGTTCAAACCTCATTTCGACATCTGAACACACTATACAATAGAAATCTTGAAAGCATACACTATACAATCCTGCATTTTTATGTTCTTTCCATGGTAATTACATTGCAAAAAATAAAACAAAAATCACTCACGTCACCCACCAACTTTGGCAGCACCTTACCTATGACCGGATGGTAACTCTATACGAAGATGTGAAATACACGACGAAATCCCAGCAGTGTAGTAAAGGTCCACTTAGTCGGAAGGCGCTGAATAAAAACACAAAATGGGTGTGCCACATTAAATGTCTGAAACGCAATCATGGTAAGTTGACAGTTATAGTCGCCAGTCTGGAATCAACGAGGGCAGGAACGTGGAAGAACTGATAAAATGTATGGATCATCACAATTTCCGTTAAAATCAGGACTAAAGGACAATTACCATATAAATGGGAAGTAGACAGATAAACCTGTTCACGTGGAGATACTCACTACTCGACAATACTGCACTTAAGACGCACAATGATGTGTTTTAACTATGTTAGTATATTGCAGTTTCATTGGAAAGCTGTAATATTGGGGTATTGTACATTTTGTTGCATCTAGGTGACGTCAGTTATGGGGCATCTGAAAATTGCTTGCCATTAATCAGTTCGGATTCATTATTACATTTTCAAATGGCACATATTTGATAAGTGCCGTTCCAATGATGTTATACGCACCCATAAATATCGCCTTATTAAATTTCTGACAATACTAAACTCAACTCAAATGCAATGATTCTCGTTGAATGTAAATGTTGCCTAAAGTTGGCTGGATTTCAAATACTTCTCATGTAGAGTTTTCCTTGATAATAAGGCCGTGAAATCCCTGATGATGCTTAAAACATTTTATGGCGTCTTCCCATTCTGCAACTGTAGTTCCATTAGTTATTTATAACCTTGTCATAATTTCGCCATCCTTCATATCTAATATGGCGCTGAGGCAGACTTCGAGAACAAATGTAGGTGGTTCTTTATACGTCCTTGAACGGGTTGTCCTTTGACATACATTTATGATATTGACCAAGGTGAGTAATAAGTACAATCAAACCATGAAAGTGAATCTACTTACTGATTACAAGACTAGGATTTCTCTTAATCATACTAGCTCAACTGTGAGTAAGAGTGTTAGTGAAATGCTGTAGATGAAGTCATGATCAAAAGAACCCTAAAGAAGACACTTTTGTTCATTGGCAATTTTTTTTTTCTAAACTTAAAAACTGAAATAACGTTTTAAGAAATGTGATTAGCTTAGTGCGACGAGTGAAAAAAAGTGTCTAATTATGTTTCTAGCCAACCTTGCAGTGTCTTCTAATCTACACTTTCAGTACTTAATTTGTTTAATTTTGTGCTTTCTTGTTTTTGAATATCTTTAACTAATTCATAGTTTTACAACATTTCATGAAGTCGTGTAATTTTTCTGACACTCTCTTTTTTTAAATTATGATTAATTTTCATTCCTTTTTTAATCGTTTTTACCAGATGAATTTTAAGTCAAGCTATATAAACGATTTTTGCGCTAGCATCCCTTGATTTTGAAAAGGAAACTAACGAACACCACATCTCACCACATAGTTTTGTCACAATGAGTACTAGGATTTGATTGCTACTCTTATAACGCGCACACGGCAATTGAGCGCGAATCACAAAACCATAAAAAGTTATTCACAAAACTGTATCATTTTGATTATTAAACACACTTCAGCCAATTTGTAATTACTTCTTGAAGATTTGGAGATAAGGATAGTAAGCTCGCAAATTTAAGCGTGGTATTCATGTAGACATGATCATCTTAATTCAGTTGTAAAAAGTCACATATAGTTTTCAATTTGCAATTAGCATATGATTTTAAACATCCAATAAAGTTTAGTCCCTCCCCACAACTAACACAATCAACTCTTTTTGTAGCGTTTAATAAATTCAGGTGCAGGTTATCTTCAAGGCTTTTCAGATTTGCTAAAGCGTCCTTGATATATTGTATTACAATTGTACTAGGGAGAGTTGAAATAACTTTAGAGCTATATTGGATAAGTCTACTAAACAAGAGACTCGAAAAGATATGGCATTACGAAACAATACCGAATGTACTTTAGCTAAGTTTAAACTAAAAGACAATTGTACAAAACCCAAAATAAAATACACTGATAACACAACCTATATAAACCTTTATAAAACAGATGTACAGTAATGGTTGCTGCATCGAGCCAGAGGACTTGGAATAATAACTAGCACAACTGAGATACCAAATAACTGGACATTTTCATTTCACATGATGAGGTTGGGGAATCATGATTTTTAAATATTACCCGTAAAAACCATGGAAAGCCACTGCCCTAAACGTGCAAAGTCGCATGTGGCAATGTCCTCAGGGTATGGCAAGAGATATTACCTAACTTGGTGAATGATAAAACAACAAATGTAACACTTGAAACCATATCAACTCAATAGTTTTCTTTATCACGTGTTGTGTGGCACATATTTCAAATAAATACTAAATATTAATAATAAATAAATAAATAAACGTATGGTGCAATCTTATATCATGCACACCTAAACAATACGAAAATCTTCCATATAACCTGTAAATATAATTAATGTATAGTTGGGTAAAGACTACAGAATAACTAGCAGCCCTGTGAACGAAATGATTCCAGAAATTAGCAGACATTTTTATTATTGGATTTTATTACACTTAGTAAATGCACTGTATAAGCTTACTTTCAAATTGAATATTACTACAAAGTTCAGACTCAATAAATAGTAACAGTAATCTTACACAGTTTCATGTTTCTTCATCTAATGCATCATTATTTATTCTGGTATGAGTGGCCATTTACTGATAGGCTCATGTAACTGATAATTAATTTTACTCTGATCTGATTTGGTAACAATTACAAAAAAGATAGTGATTTTCTAACACTGAAATACTTCACTAGTTCATATTATGGGTTTTTTTCTTATTCACTAACTTGTGTGTTTTGTGTTTTTTTCGTACAGCAAAGCCACACAAAGGGCTATCTGCTCAGCCCACCGAGATGAATCGAACCCCTGATTTTAGCGTTGTAAATCCCGAGACATAACGCTGTACTAGCGGGGGGCCTTATTCACTAACCTAAAAAATCCATATTATTCCGTATTTACTTTTCATTCAGCAACATGTTACAAATTAAACGATAATATGAAAGACAATAAGAAACGCAAGTATTTCGACCATAAAATTAATAATATTTAGTTTAAGAAGCAGAACCTAGTATCTCGTATTTTCATTACATCATAGCGAATTTTTGTTGTTTCCAATATATTTAAAAATATACTTAAAAAACACAATATTGCAATAATTCTGGAAAAATTTTTAAAAACTCTTAATTTTGTTTTCACAATTTGAAAAAGTTTTCCTGGTAGCTTGAGTTCACTTTCACCTTAAAAATTACAAAAACATTATTTCACATACTTTGTCTACATAGATAAATAAAATACATGTAACACTAGATGATATAGCCACTTCCCCTGTATACTTCTCTTGGTTTTATGACCGGGGTTTAGACTACTGCTAGTTTCCAGTTTTTATATAAATATGAAAATGAGATAAAGCAAGGTTTTCACAAAGACGCAGAATGAAGCTTAAAATGTTTAATTTTAGGGTTTTTTTCCCAACGATTAGGCCTTTCCTTTCCTCCTACACCAACCCACAACGCTCATTCCTCAAGAGTGAAACAGGAATGACGTTTCGTAACATCTTAACTGTTAAAAGTATGTTTAGATTGAAAAGTTGACAGTCGTTTCCCGTGCCAATTGCTATTTTGGAAAACAGCCAGATTTAGAAGTAAGAAGGGAAGACTGTTCGTAATGTTTACATTCGTCCCGAGTTCATAAGTGAAGTATGGAAACCAAAAGTTGGAAAACGTATTATATTTAGTGTAGCGTCGCCTTTTAAGGCCACACGTCACTTATTATGGCGTGAATGCTAAACTTGCAGTTCATGTTGAAAGATATTAATTTAGTGAAAGCCGAAAAGTGTAATTTGTTTGGTTTTTTTAAGTTATTATGCAAGTCATAGTTTACGCAGTATCTCAGAAGTGATTTAAAATTGTCATTTTTCATTTAAGAATACCGTTTTAAAGAAGATTTGTACTAATGTTTCTAGAAGTGCTAAAATATCAACTCAGTTGATAAAATACAAAGAAAAACAACAATGAACAAACTCAGATTAAATTTACCCAGGTAGTGTTTATCTCCAAGATTACCGTACATGGAAATTTGTGTTCAAATGTGTGTGTTAATTAATTTTCTAGATTTAATTTGAGCTCTGAACTTTATCAATAACTACACTTCTTTTCACAGTTAACAGTTAAATATGTTCTAATTCAGGATTTTAGCACAAAACTTGCATTTTTCATTTAAACCGTGTTAAACCTGATACCGTATTTAACCATCATTTCACATCAATCCAAAGAAACAACAACAACGTGTAACTGTTTAACTTGACGTTAGTTATTCAGACATAAACATCCAACTAAAGCTCACAAATTAAACATAATGCGAATAAGGACAACATTCACTGTGTACGCACAACTAATACAGTTATTCCATAGTGTCATATAAATTACTTTAGTTACTCTATACATGATTTCTTCCAAATAAGGTATTACATACTTGTGAAATACAATGTATTCCTCTGAGCATTAGCTGTAGTAAGTGTATTTTCAGGTTATTACAAGTTATTTTATGAACGGATAGTTTATCCTGTATCTAAATTATCACGTCTGTAACAGTACCAATACGCAGCATGATTGTGGCGAGGATCGCTAAACCATCAACTAGTAGTTCATGATGGGACATTCACGGGTTGAAGTCAATTTACATGTACGAGAGGCATAACCCAGATCAGAAAATTGATATCGTGAAATTTTATGTCGAACAGTATTTGTTGAATATGTTTCTTTTTTAAAAATTCAAATATCGTTAAAAAGAATATATTTCAGTTCAAATTGCATTTAATGTACAATCACCTGACCACGGAGTCACCTTAAACTAACCATATATACGACAAAACATTTGCTTAAGACGAAGAAAGATATGTGTATACCTCCGTCACACTAAGTAGTCCAGTAATGATTAGTACAATAGTTTACAAGATATTCGTCTACAATTTTTTCTCACGCTCGTATCTCGTGTTGTGATATGATATCACTCCTACATATTGTATTCTGAAGAAGCTATAATGCAATAGCTATATCTCACCTTGATTATTTTGTTTTGCAGTCTGAGTCCATTTAGAGTGTTGATTGCCTTCTCGGCGTCTTCTGCACGAACGTAGTTAACAAAACCGTAGCCCAGACTCTGACCTACTGATCAGGAAATATCTGTTAAACATTGAATTACAGGCCACAAAACGTTGCCCCTCACAATTAAACCCAACTTGCAAACAAACTGATGCATACTCACACAGCCTACTTTGACTGTTAAGGCAAACTTTAATAAAACAAAACAAAAAACAACAAGCTCCGAAATGAGTCCATTAAAATTAATATACAAAATGACACTGATATTCGACACTAAATAGCATTGTCTCTGTGAATATTCAAATATAATAGAAGTACAGATTACAATAAATGCACAGTACAGTGGATTACATGTATGCTCTTTTTAAAAATTTCTAGTACTGTTTTCTTACGCTACCCCCATATCTGATTCAAACAGTTTAACTGTATTTCTTAAGAAAACTGGGTGGATTTCTTCATGGCTAACAAGTAGGTGAAATTCCGTTAAACTGGGAACTTACACGTAGATGGATGTTTACAAAGCAACTCCTGTTTGTTTATTTGTTGAATTTTCCGTAAGGCTATTTTCGCTAGCCATCTCTAATTTAAAAGTGACAGACAAGGGGGAAGGAAGGCAGCTAGTTAACACCAACCAGCACAAACACATGATTTTCTTTTGCCCACGAAAAGTGGGATTGATCTTCGCAAATAACGCCCTCACGGCTGAATTGGCGAGCATGATCGGTGATGAGATTCGAACTCGCGACCCGTTGATTGCAAGTCGATCGTTCTAACCACCATTCTTGGCAAATCCTGTCAGTCGTGCGCTCTGTCATTCTCAAAAAACCTTTCCCTGGCCACAAAATTCCTGGTCAGAGCCTTTCTTAAAAACAAACCATCTTAAATGCCGTTCACTCAAAGTTCTATAAAAATCAGAAAAAAAAATATGTATTTAGGTAAGGTCACTATATGTTGAGGGTTCATAGTTTTTCAATAGCGTTAACACCGTATTCAAAGGAACATCCATTAGCTAAATTACTATATCAACCTCTAACATGTATTTACATACCGATAACCCTTAATGAGATCTCTACATTCAAAAATTGGCGAATTAAGTAGATACTGATAACTGATGTATTGTTTTGATCAATGATCTTTAACTAACAATGTTCTTCAAAATTTACACCCTATAACACTGGGATTTTCCATTGAAAACATGCTGATATTAAAAAAACGGCAATCTGTTGTAAGAGATTCCTGAATTAACTTTACAAATAACACTGTTCTAACACTTTAAGTCGATAGTTTTACTTATCCATCATTCAGTGTCACGGAAACTCTCAGAAAATTTATTACACTATCTATCCCAATTAAAAGCAAAGTACGACATGGTTTAAATATTCGTTAAATATTTTAAATGGAACTGTTTAGTTCACATAGTTTATGTTGGTATCTGCTTGCTGGTCCTTCCTGAAAACTTCCTGTTTCTACATTTTACTACAAAAATAAAACTTTCACTACCTTACGACTGTACCATTTTAGTCTACAGCTGATATATGGGCAGGAAAAGATACCAAGAGAAAATAACTCGCGTCGTGTACAGTTGCCAAAATTAGACTCGACAGGGTGTTCATCCACCGTGACGACAGAAGGAAGTATTCAAATCTTCTGGCAACCCATCCAAGAACACGGAATGCTATGCAACCTCGTACTCTGAATGTTTCATGATCTCTCCAGGAATCAGAAGGCAGTAAAGCATAAATAATGCTGCATTTGAACGTCTGTAATAACATACTTTACAGTCCAAGGCATATACCAGGTATTCAAGCATCATATATTAAGTAAACCAAGAGTAATGAACATAAAGAATTAATTTTAAAAATATTGTTTACCAAATCAATGACATTTCAGTGTCTGCCTTCTCTCCCCAACCCATTACTTACCCCATATGTTTTGTTCTGAATTTCGTTCTTTGGTTAAATATAATGTACTTGTGTTTTGTACAAGGATGTATGTGTATAGGGGAGGAATCCTGTCATTTTCCAATGGTTTAGAAAAGCTAAATTTGAGAAAACGGCAATTGTATCCACTGATACGAACATGATTCAATTTAAAAATTAGGTTTTCTGATAGAAGCACTTTGTAAATTATTGCTTTGTACTTCGTTACATCACTAACAATTTTTAAATTTGTCCACTTTCCCTAACTATTACTTTCTAACACGTGAACTCGATCTATTTAAACATACCTGCAAGTAGTTTTTGACAGAATGAAAAGAGTAACACTTCCTAACAATTTTCCCAGTTATAAACTTACGATGTTTAACTTACTTTTCAAGCGAAATGTGTAGCGTTATGTTGGACCTTTAAAATACCTAACACAGTATTAGTGTATAGGGTTGTGTGGATGAACCAGTTTGTACCTGGAATCATAAAAATGTTATATGTTTAATCAATAACTTCAACTTATACTATTTTCTACAAAACATTCATTGAAAGCTCATAGTTGCCTGTTGAAAGATATGCTGAATATGC
The DNA here is from genome assembly GCA_011833715.1 of Carcinoscorpius rotundicauda. Classification (NCBI taxonomy): domain Eukaryota; kingdom Metazoa; phylum Arthropoda; class Merostomata; order Xiphosura; family Limulidae; genus Carcinoscorpius; species Carcinoscorpius rotundicauda. Next base: position 47,745,023 of record CM022399.1, on the reverse strand, counting down.
TCTTATTTTTATTCAACTAAAATTTTAATAGAGTTTGGTTTCGTTTGCCTCGAATGTAATATAACTTCATATGAGCAAAACGAAGGTTCAGTCATGGTTTGCGAAGAAAAAAACGGCTCGTAACGTCACAGCTGTACACACCAAACATCGACAGTTTATCGACCAAATCCATTCCACGTCTACTTCTGATTTGAAAATCGTGACGCTGTCTACATTGGCCTTTTCTTTTTTTGTCGTTCAATTACGTGAAACACCCTTTCGAGTACAGCGTTGTCATGACGACCAAACCACTTGCATTAAAAGCTAGGCATCTGTTCCTGAGGGACTAACGCATTTTTGGTGTGTTCCATACTTATGTGCAAAGGGCTGGTCTCGCTGGGCACGTGCCAGACATACAACAAAGGAAGCCGGGAGACTAGCGGAAATCCCCTGATCAGCTGACAAACCACGTATGGGTGGGGGGTCTAGCGATGGGAAAGGGAACGATTAAGAAGAGCGTCAGCTGTCGAGAATTCATGCATCATCACACCCGCAGGATCTTAATGTGCACATGAATTGAGTGTGGAAACTAACGCTCTAAAATCGCCAAGTTTATGTTCGAATGCAATTATTTTAGAGTTCCTCGTCCCCAAAGCGTAATATTTCCCAGGAACAACACATATCAACTGGAAGTACAGTTAAACAGTTGTACAGGGCGAGTCAAAACAGTTTCAAACGGACAAGAACTATTCACTTTATGATGACCAGGTGGGTTAAGGCGTCCGACTCGTAATCTGTGGGTCACGAGTTAGAATCCCCGTCGCACCAAACTTGCTCGCCCTTTCAGCCGTGGGGGCGTTATAATATTACGGCCAATCCCACTATTCGTTGGTAAAAGAGTAGCTAAAAAGTTGGTGATAATTAGTTGTCTTCTCTCTACTCTTCCACTGCTAAATTAGGGACAGCTCGCGCAGATAGACCTTGTGTAGCTTTGCACGAAATTCAAAACAAACAAACACTTTGTGGTCATGCGCAGTATTTAAATGGAACACAACTGCATGAAATTCACCATATTTCTACATTCACTATAGACTATTGTCCAAGGAATTCGCGTGGTTTGTGTCCGTTCATTTACCCACTGGTTAAAATAAATTCATATTCTACATTTTGGCTATTTCTGTATTTTTTCGATATTTCGCGATAAAAAGTTTTCTAATAAAGTACAAATATACTGAATAAATAAAAAGAGATAAAGCTAACAATATCAGAACATACAAAACTAGACTACAAAAACCCTGTATATTTCCCAGTACCAGTACAAAAAATATTGTTTCACCCAAACTTGAAAATAATTTGAAACAAATAACTACCACAGAAACAATGTTCTAACATAACTCCTGTTCAACATTCACAAAACCTTGAACACAAGTTAAAGGGGAAATGATATTTTATTTTTTTAACGCCATCTCCCGCTGATACAACGGTAAGTCTATGGATTTACAACGCTAAAATCAGTCGTTCGATTCCCCTCGGTAGACTCAGCAGATAGCCCGATGTGTGTTTTCTGTACGGAAAGCACACAGGCAGTTATTTTACGTGAAAAACGCGAGTCTGTAATAATTTAGTTAGACTCGTCTACAAATCTTTGTATGCGGCCCTAAAATATTAGTTATATTTTCATTGACATGTTCCTTAATAAGCGAAATTACCCCAAGCAATTTAAGTTACCTAACGTGAAATTTTCAGTAATTAAAAAAAATGTTTTTACAACTCTAGTACATATGTTACAATGTTAAGTTTACTACAGTGGAAACTCATAGCCGTTATTTTATACTGAAGCAAAAGAGTGAGTTTTTCTTTAGTTAATTCGAAAAATAAATATTTACACATTTTATTTATTCATTCATAATAATTTTTCATAGTTTTTTAAGTATTATGTTACAGTATAAAATTAGTCTAAAATATGTTCATTTAACTGGGATCGTTTCTAAATGTAGTAAATTTTATATTTGACAATGAATGTTTCATAAACACAGTTTTAAAAGTTACCACTACAAAAGGTGTTCTTAACAGGTTAAAAGAACCGTTATAAAATACAACAATAAAAATTCTTATGTAATACTTTCTAACGCCACCAAAAGGCACATGTTTAATGTTTGTGTTTTTCGAATTTTGCGCAAAGCTACACAAGGGCTATGTGCGCTAGCCGCCCCTAATTTAGCGGTGTAAATCGAGAAAAAAGACAGCTAGTCAGCACCAACCACCGCCAACTTTTGGGCTACTCTGTTACCAACGAACAGTGGGACTGATCGTCACATAATAACGCCCCCACGGCTGATAGGGCGAGCATGTTTGGTGTGACGGGGATTCGAGCTCGTCACCCTCCGATTACGAGTCGAGTGGCTTAACCACACACGTTTAATATGAGTAGTTTACGTTTGCAAAAAAAATTCAAACTACTCTAAACAGAAATTTAATTAAGCTATATAAATAAAAATTAAGGCAATCTTATTAAACATTAGCATAAAACCAAACGATAACAGTTCAACTAGTTACATTTTTAAACTGCTGAACAAGCAACACTAATGTTAAAATCTTACATTAATTTTTAAATGCCCTCTTTTTTACGAAATAAGAACTTCACTAATTGATATATAATGTTATTATCCCAAGATATTTTTAACAGTTTTCCTTAAAATTACACTATTACCCACTTAACATCGAGTCAGTAATTTGGTTATTGAATGTCTGACTTCTTAGAGAAGGAAATCGTGTATTCACATCTTGTGGATTATTTTTCAGAGTATTATGGCCCTATCAGGACCACACTGCAGCCAGTGAGTTCATCCTAAAGATTAATCTGGCTTAGAATCCTGACCCAAATCGTAAGATTAGCAAACACGGAGAACATGGGTTATAGGGTTTCTATTTCATTTTTATCAAGACTTCTTGGAGCTACATGTTTTTAGAACACCATGAATATTCTTATAAACTGCATTCTTTTCTTCCATTCTGGTTAGAGCTTACACAATCTTTCATTTGGTATTTGATAGAGGCCGAAAGGTAAAGCTACCATGGAATTTGTCAACTTCAAAAACAGTTATTTCATCAAACGGTTACGTTCGAAACATACTACTTAACTCATCTGGTCGTTTTTTCATACTAATCTAGTTTTTGTTCTCGTTATTTACAAAACTTTATTTGTGAGAATTTATCGTTACAGTGTGGAAATTTATCAAATGCACTGGTACAACTGGTAGCTAAAGTACCAAAAAGTAAAACGTTTTTCTGTTGTGGTCACAGAAACAACAGCATGGATACTACAGGACACGGTTCGTTAGAAATAATTTAAAAAATTGGAGTGCTCTTTTTGTTGTAAAATTTGTTTTTAATTTCATGCAAAGCCACACGAGGGTTGTCTGCGCTTGTTGTCCCTAATTTAACAGTGTAAGACTAGAGGGAAAGTGTGTGTTTTTCTTGTAGCAAAGCCACATCGGGCTATCTGCTCAGCCCCACTGAGGGGAATTGAACCCCTGATTTTAGCGTTGTAATCCGGAGACATACCGCTGAACTAGCGGGGGGGAAGAGAGAAAGTAGCTTGTAATCACCACTCACCGCCAACTCTTGGGCTACTTTTTAACTAACAAATAGTGGGATTAACCGTCACATTACAACGTCAACATGGCTGAAAGGGCGAACAGATTTGGTGTGACGGGGATTCGAACCCGCGAGCCTCACATTACGAGTCGCGTGACTTAACCACCTGGCCATCCTGGGCCAATTACAAACGGTATAAAGTAGGGAAAGAAATTAAACATAATATGCAAAAAGGTACTGAATGGATTGGAAAGTTGTATTTTCATAAACTGGATGTCTGTTCGAACTACCGCTGCCAAACGTCTCCAAAAGCAAAAGTTAAGATGTTTCACATGTTTTTTTCAGTACCTGAGAATGTGCCTAAACTACCTCTGTTGAGAGAAACTAATTATACGTGCGCAGTATTACAACCTGTACCTGTAGACTAACTAAAGCTTTAAACTACCTATCTTAGAGAAAAAGAGGTATATATTTCAAGCTCGTGACTATGCTTTATCATTCCATTCACACTATGGTTATGCATTAAATGAAAAAGTAAAATATGTTTATTCCGGTTCAATTAAGGATCTTTGAAAAGCTAATATTTCATTTTTCAATTACACTAAAATCACTGACAGTAGTAGAGTACTCTCGGAAAATACGTAAAATTTAGTCCAAAATATTTTAAACAACTTAAAATTAGCAAAGTTAAACCTACATAGCGGTTTAACATTACATATCTGCATTTTGTATATGAGACAATAATATACAGATAATTATCTGAAAATGCATATTGTATATCATATTACACTTCTGTGCTATTCTATTGGTTAATTTCTCTTTAATGTCACAACTCAAGACCAGAGGAAACTTATTAGTCTTTGTTTTTGTTGAAATATCTTAAACCACAGTTTATGTGTTACATATATATATTCGTTACAGTTTTCGTAAACCTACCTCAACTGAACATTTGTCATAGGCGAACGCAGTTCCGACTAAAATCCAGTTTTTGACTTTTGTAAATTACCAGATATTTGATTAAAAAAAAATAAAATAGGGCAAAATCTCAGCTAATGAAAAACGAAAACGAACTTATATATAGTAAAAACTACGACTGTTTTTAAAGTTATAATACAAGGTATTTACAATGTATTGTTTGTTTCAAAAACTCACGGAAAACCGTAAACAAATTTTGTTTTCACTAGCTGCTCCTTATAAATTGGAGAGAACACAGCGAGTCAAGATTGTCAACTGCTAGCTGTTGAACTGCTCTTTATCAACCGAATAATGGAAGTTGACAGTTACTCTTATAACGTATTGGCAGCACAAATGCGGAATCTGATTATTATTATTTGTGTGTGTCTGTTTGAATAAATAACAGGACTTGTACGCTGGACGATAACCGTTAATAGAGAGGAATAAATAAACACATTTTAAAAGTGAATAGTTAATTTTTTGAGGGTGAGGGATAAATATTTAAGTTTGTATATAAACGCTTATTAATAAAGCAAGATTATAATTTCTCACAATCCTTTCCTAACAATGCCGAAAAGTTACCCATTTTTATTTAAGTTCCAAATATAAGCAACTGACTTCCAATGATTAACTGTACTGAAAGTGACATATATTCAGATTCGATTGACAGAAATCTCTATTTTTATCAATATTGTTTCAAGCTAAGAATCGGTTTTAGTTTGGTTTGAATTTCACGCAAAGCTACGAGAGGGTGGTTATCTGCGCTAGCCGTCCTTAATTTAGCAGTGTAGAACTAGAGGGATGACAGTTAGTCATCACCACCTAACTCTTGGAATATTCTTTTATCAACGAATAGTGGGATTGACCATTACATTATAACGCCCCCATGGCTGAAAGGACGAACATGTTTGGTGTAACGGAGGTTCGAACCCACGACCCTTAAAAGCTAAGGAAAACTAAGACATGGTTTTGTTCCAATTAAGTACATCATGTTTCCATCTAATACTTTTGTTTACAGGTATACATTGACACAAGTAAATGTTTCTCCCAGTTTTTACTTCGAACATGATAAGCTTTAATAACACATCCAACACCGTAAATTAATTTTATTAACTGGATGAAAACCAAAAGGACCAACGGTAGGGCCATGAAAGAGAAGCTGTAAGAGAACAATACTATAGGCTTTCCAGTTAAATCCGTCGACTGCACAAATAGTTAGACCTATTCAGTGAACAAGCTTTATGTTTGAACTATACTTGGATTGATGGAGTATTAAATACATTACCGTCGTTAGGACCTTACTTTACTGATATAGTTTACTACTTTAGCAGTTTTGAGCAGGGAGTATCAGAGCATTGTGCAACAGTACTGATATCGATTTGATAGAATTATAGAAACAAACAGGGAGACTTTCGAAAACTTTTCACCAGAGTTTTGTCATGATGTTAACAGGTACAATACGGATGAATGACAGTACTCTAAAAATACGAGAAAATGAAGAATAAAAAACAATGGTCTCTCCATGGAATGAGAACAGATCGATCAGTTATCTCAAAAACAAGCGACTCTAGCTGTACAATTTGACGAAACAGGTAACGAAATTTTACTCTTCAGAGAGGTTACTGAAATGCGATTTAACTGTTGTTTTTCGTTAAATACGAAAGGATTTGTAAACATTGGGTAAACCGTTTCACAGATTAGTGGTGACATTCCAGATAGTACTTGAAACAGGCCTAAATATTCTGGTAGCGGTCCAGATACTTCACAAAACAGACCTAATTATTCTGATTTACATCCTTGTCTGGTTTCCTAATTAGTTAGAAACAAGATGAAATTATAGCGCTTCAGATTAATAAGCTAAAGTTAATTAACATTTTGAAACGACATACGCCATTTAGGAGATTTAGGGGTAAAAACTGGAACGAACACAAGTATAGCGTCAAATTTAATCTGAAACCACAATTAACTTTTTAAAGTTTCAGTTTGTTTCCGAAAAACTATTTAGTCCATTCAGTGATGTGAGAAACCCACTTGTTGAGAATTTTATATGCAAAAACGGCTCTTTTGGGTTGAGAAAATATTTCAAATAGAAGAGCGAACAACGTTTTTGCATATAAAATTATTTAGTCCATTTCAAATGCGGTTAATTTCGACGCTTATTTGACCATCAAACATTTCTCATGGAAATTGTTTCTAAGTAATTCTGAGATTAAAAATATACTATAAATACCATAAAATGACCAGATTTTTATATTTTTCTTCTGCAAGTTACGAGGTATATGGCTAGTCATTCAGCCAGATATAGCAGGAAGGACAAAGATAACTCCAGTGATATACACAGTCTACCGATAAGTAAACAGAAACCACACATAAATCAAATCGACCATCTAAATTACGTCGAACTCGAATAATAATGACGTATAGATAAAGATGAAGCTTAGAAAAGACCAAAACTACGAGCAACCTTAACAAAAATGATTCTGGGGCTTAACTTGAGAGTGCGGTTAAAATCAGCCATAAACCACCAGGTCAGTTGCAATACCTTTTGTCCATTGTGAACAAGATAACAATGAAGATCTAGTGATGCTGGAAGACAACAGTTTCTGTAAAGCCCACGTATAAAAATTAAATAAAATGGGTCTCTCTGTGGCGTGACGACAAGTGCACCGCTTCAAACGCTAGTTAGCGTTGCAAAACAAGTACAAGTATATATATATGCACCAATACAATCACAAGTTATTTATATAGAATGGTCTAGAATGGCAGAATTAACTAGATGGAAGTTACTTAAGACAACACCGTGCTTCAGTGGTAGTGAACGTCACAAATGCAATTACACCATCCTGTTTTATAGAGCAATTAGTTTCGTGACAATTCTTGGGTTTGAAGACAACCCTTATTGGTACTGCTATTGAACACTTTGAAAGTCGTTATATAATATAGCTATATTCCTGTTGTTGTGTGGGGTCATTTGGGTTGCTTGACGGTTATAGTTAATGGTAAGTACAGGAATGGTCGCAATTAGTTGATTCATCACATTCTCGAGAAAAATATCCTACACGTCTACACCAATGATCAGCTTACCATGTAATGCAATGCCTTTGTGCAATATAGGACTCCTGCCAAGTCAGTCCAAGTCACAAAAGTATAGCTTGATAATTACCACTTTTCCTAAACAAGACCAGGCTAATTGCAGAATACAATACCTATATAGCACGTGTGGCAAACAGTTGATTGTTCCTTGAGAAATCATTTCAGACAAGCAACTTCTAGACGGAATCAAACTTTCTGCCAGATGTGAAATGCAATCCTTCAGGTACACATTTCAAATCTGGCAAATACTACACGTAACAGTGTTTCTGCTGTAAACAACACCAAAACAAATCCACTAAATATTAATTGCAATATAGTATGCTTTATTTCACGGCTGCTTATTTGATAAATAGCATGCTTTTTACTTTTTAGAGCGTGTGTGTGTGTGGGGGGGGGGGTGTTTTTCTTTCCAGACAGGCTTTGTATATTGTAAATCGTTACACTTTTGCATTAATACTATCTAAACTATAGCTGGAAAGATATACTGTGCACTAACCAGTTAGCTTCGGATACAAAGAGTTCCTAGCATTTAACTTCTCACCTGTGACTTTGTCTCTGATGAGCTTGCATGACTCCACTTCTCCAATACTGGAGAACAAGCTCCTTATCTCCTCCTGGGTCATTGTCTGGGGCAGGTAGTTGACGATCAAATTTGTGTTGCAGTCATCAACCATGTTCACTGTCTGGACCGAATTATGAATGGTCCCGTTCTGTTGCGACACTACCGTGGTTGCGTCCATCGTTTACACTGAAAAAACTAAGTAAACAAAAATATATTAACATTAGAAAACAAACAGTCATTTCTTCTACGAAAACCTTGGCCAATTTTGTGGCACAAACAAGTTATTTGTTTTACACAGATATAAAGACACGTATGTTTTACCGTAATGGCTAAAAAGGGAAAAACAGTTAAAGTACTATGCGTTTTTCACATATACAGGGTGTTCGGAAAGTCACTGTGCAGTTTTGTCTGTCAATAGATATATAAGTGCACAGTGACTTTCCGAACACCCTGTATTTACTTGTATAAAAGGAACGTAAGCGAATTCTGCAGCTTTGCGTTTAACAACAATTTAATGAAAACGGTTATACGTTTACATTGAGATGTCATTAGCTATGTAAATAGCGTAAGATAAACTGATGAACCTATTTACATTTTGACAACTTTGCCATAATAAATTTCGAAATTCCTACATAATAATTAACGACATATTAAAGTTAATTGTTCATTTTATGCATATATGGTTATTCAAATAACTTAATTACTTTTGTCGCTGCTTCGATTAGTAGAAGCTTTCCCACTTGATTTCAACAAATGACAGATTTTTTGATAAAATTCGAAAAATTATAGTTATCATAGGTTATTTGTATTATAAAGGAGAACTACGTTTATTGATAATTTAATTTAATCTTTAAATTATTATTTACATACTATACAAGTAAAGTCGGTTCCTTTATTTTTTAACCAAAGTTTTCTTTATATATAAAGTTTGATGACACATAAACACATATCACTCACAACTAATTTGGTTCAGTTCGTTAGATACGATGGGTGAAATGAACTGGATTTAGTTAGGAACTTAAAACTGGCATGTACTTCTAAAGAAACGTGTAGTGAATATATGCAACTTTTATGCAAAGTTTGTAGGCTAGAGAAGAAGTTAGAGGATATCCTAATTTAAGTAAACGCAATAATGTTGGTGTTGTGTTTGTCAGTGTAGTTTTTACATAGTATGGACTTTATTTTTATACCTGGTTTTATACCTGAATAAATTTGGTGTTTACGGGAATGTTGTCTTTAAGTTTTTGCCAAATGCTGGTTATTTTTCTGCTGATGTCGGGAACATGTGGTGTGTAGTAGTATAAGGTCTTGGGATTTACTGTTGGTTTACGTGTGTGCGTAAAAATTTTTTCCACAGTCTTTTGAGGGAATTTGACGATGTTAATAAAATGTTGTTTTATTTAGTTTATTTAATCGTTAATTTTATCGGATGAGCATAGTTTTGTGGCTGTGTTTATTCGGTTTCTTAATATGTTGAGTTTTTGTTTTATTTCATGTGTTGAGTCCTAGGGAATGTAATCCAGTGTTGGTGATTTTTCTGTGAATTTTTGTTTTGAACTGTGTATCAGTTCTAGTGATCTTGATGTTAATAAATGCTATTTGGTTAGTTTTTTTTTTTCTTGTTCACAAGTAAACTTCATGTTGGGGTGTATTGAGTTAACGTGACTGAAAAATACAACCAAGTGTGTGTTCTGTAGATGTGAATCCAGCAATTGTATCACAAACATATCTGTACCAGCCTCACACCCACCACTGTAAGGCTGAATTGATCGCTTGAGATTCAACCTGTGTCGTAAAAATGTTGGCTGGAACTGGTGACACAGGATTTCCCATACTAAGGTCATTTACTTGTAGGTAGTTTTGGTTATTGAACATAAAGTTAGTCTTGGTGGTAGTGAATTCTATAATTAATGGTTGTAATGGTTGATTAGTCTTTTATGCCATCCAAGCAGTGTGTTGTAGCTTGTGGTAGGGTAAATAGAATTTTAGGTTGTATCTAAATAAATATTTAATACAAGTCTAAAATGTTTATAATTTCATTGTATAGGTCACTGATTAAACTACATTTGAATTATTGTGTTCAATCTTGGATTTCTTACCTCAGGAAGAACATTGTATTATAGGAAAGGGTTCAGAGAAGGGTTACTAAAATGGTGCCTGAGATGGAGGGATTATCATATGAGTCGAGTTTAAGATCTCTGAAATTGTTTTCTCTTGAAAAAAGAAGAGTTAGAGGGAATTTAACTAGTAGTTTGATGCTTTGTCTTTTTCAAACTTCAAGATGGGAACAAATATGTATTTTGGCAGGGTAAGAGTCACCTTCCACTAATACAATTTTATAATTATAACAGCGTGGTTGGTTTTTGGAACAGCTTGCTTTTGGATGTTGTAGAAGCAATTACTTTAAGTAAGTTTACGAGTACGTTTGATAACTAAATGACTGATAAGAACTGGTTTTAAGGTTTTATTAATTTTACTCAACAGTTTTAATTTGATTTGGAGGATGGAACGCCCAAGATAAAACAACAGATCACTTGTTGTCCCTAAATATATGTTATACTGCATTTTATAAGTAAAATACATATCAAACCCAATGAAATCACTGAGGCTGAGTGCAATAATTTTGTGTGCATGCTTATGAAGTATTAGGGATTACATAACCAAAAAAGTCATGGTCTACAAGGTTCATAATCTGTCTTATTTATTATCATATTCTGTTTTGTGTATCCTTAAAATGTGTGTGCACCTCACCACATAAATGCGTATGCTCACACACGTCATTTTAATGGATGTACACAAAAAGCAGAAGTAAATGTACTGTATTAGACATTTTGTACACTAACATATTGAAAGCTTAGTTTTTTAAAAAAGGATTTAACTTTGGATCATAGATTAAAATTATAAGTTTATTTACTGATAATATTAAATACATAAAAGTTTAGCTATCATAACTGAAGCAAAAAAATGTAAACATATCATAATGTTAATTTTCTTTACTAAGTATAGGTGGACTTAATAAAGGTTTACCTAGAGTTTGGCCTAAAATAAGTGAACCGAGATTTCGCTGTCTATGATTAGAATTGTTTTATGTTATTCTAGAAATCTTGTATTTAAAGAAATAGTGTTCAAATAAAAATACTAATATGACCGTAAATGTTTTGAGGGTTTTTGCTAACATCATGTTAATTATTTTTTAAAGACAGATAATGTAATTGAAAAAAAAGATTGTAGAGATAAATTTCTAATTTTGGATTTCGAACAATTCTGTCTCATAGGTAGCGCTTCGCAGCTTGAAAGCTGCTCTTCAGCCAATAATACGTTTAATTTTCTTAGGTGTCTCGGTACTCATTGATGTTAATTTGCATATTATGGAAATATGCAGACTATAACAATATAAGAAAAAAACATCTACTATTTTTAGCAGCGAATAAGTTACAGAAAATATCTGAGTTTGTTTCTTTGTTTATCAAGAAAAAGTTTAAGATAGGAGCTCTGTCATCTTTTGACTGATTTGAGATTTAATTACAATTTTACGACTTAGTAGATCAAACCCTTTCGTTGGATGTATTTGACTACGCCCATGGTCTCATAGCTTAATATATTATAATTCTGCCCGAAAGAATTTCAGTTTGAGGTTAGGCTGATAGAAATCCTCATGAGTAATGAAATCGAATCGGGTATACGCGCGCCCCATATTTGCTATTGCAGACGCTAAAAAATACAGCTAATAAAAAAGGAACAAAGGTCTCACAGATTAATTTACTGTAATCTGCCTAAAATAATTTCATATCCTAGAGCGACTGAGGATTCCCTCTTGTTGTCTGTATATTCCCTAAGTTGTTTTTTTAACGTTTACTACTATATAGCATGATAATGGACGTGGTTTACCTTTAAACCATTAATGTATCTTTTTACAGAAAAAAAAAAAGTTAGCACATTAAAAACTCGTCAAGGCGAACTCATCCATGAAAGTTTTCATGAATAAATTACACCTTCAAAATTTTAATGGGTAAGCTTAAAGCGGTTACATTTCGCTCAAGTGGAACTACCCCCAACAAAGTTGCTTTACTTGTACTCAACGGATGATAAGTCGAACAGTAACAATCATAGTTGTACCCTGGTGGTAGGTTTAGTTTACAAACTTACAACATTACAATCCGAAATTTTAGGTTCTCCAACGTAGACACAAAAGATAGCCCAGTATAGTTTTGCTCTTAAACAAACAAAGAAATAATAATTCCGGAAATTATTCGAACATTTTTCTTTACGAACAACGATTATGTTTATAATTACACGACGAAATATAGGGGGGGGACTTGGCATTTGCACACTAAAGTATCTTCAAGAGTATTTTTGTGCTTTTGGCAGTTTTCCGGAGCCCTGAGTATTTATAAACGTGTTATCTCGTGGTGAATTCATCTTTCTGAAGAAATTCTAAGAAAAAGAAAGACATTCTATGGATCTCCAACATCATGTTGTTTTGAATTAAGCACAAAGCTACACAATGGGCTATCTGTGCTCTGCCCACCACGGGTATCGAAACCCGGATTTTAGCGTGTAAGTCCGCAGACATACCGCTGAGCCACTGGGGGGGCCTCCAACATCATGATGATAGAACGTGATGAGAGGTGAAGTGGACAATACAAAGTACAAAATCTTCTTCAACGTTTGTTCTATAGCCAATCCAAGTTTTTTTAAATCTACTTCAAACATTCTTTTCGATCACATAACATGAAAAGTTGTTTTATTCGATAGTTTGATTCGGAAAATGTTACGAGTAAAGTCTAGTTTTTAACTGCAGCATAGCGGATCATAAAATGGCTCTGAGTTTTTCTTTTTTTCCAAGTACAAACCTTGAAAAAACACATAACTCCGTCATTTCTTGACCGATTCGAGATCTAGTTACAGTTTTGGACTCAGTTGGTCAAACATTTTTTACTGTTGTATAAGGCTGTGCTCAAGATCTTGTAAATTAATTTAATTTAGCCCTACCTAAAATACTTAATTTATTTGAGGGTAGACTGCTAGAGATCCTGACGAGTTATAAAATCGAATCGTTCGACTACCGGAAAGTTTTATTGTCTTTCAAAATTTGTACTCCACACTGGAGGGTTTTACACATTTTTATAAAAGTTAAGAAAAAACGGCCTATACACTGAAAATAAATATAAGATAATAGATTGGTAGTTAAACCGCCTTTGCGACTTCTTTGGGGTTAATATACATAATTAGAGTGTAAAGGTCGTGTTTTTCTTAACTTTTATCAACCTTGAATCGAGTATACATGCAACCCATACCTTATATTGCTGGCGCACAAAGATATAGCTAATAAAAAGGAAAAAACAAGGTCTCATAAATTACTTTACTATAATCCTGCTTATAGGAAATTCAAGTGCCGCGGAAATTCACTTAAACTCTTAATCTGAACTGCATGGTATTACAAGTGGGCTAAACTGATACAAATTTGGAGAATCTGTTTACTGAAAATAAAACACATCAACTGAAATAATTAATTCTTTCACTTCCATAGTTACATACGGACACACTGTGTAACTTTAAGTTAAGCCTATGAGTATTATACCACTATAAAAAACATAACTTTTCAAAAAACGTACCAGAATTTACCAGTTTCAGGTTAATAATGAATATTAAAATACTGTTTTGCTGTTGCTATCGTTTGTTTAAGAATAAACATATATATAAAGGTGGTAGTGAAAAAATCAATGGGCAAGTTCGGTAAACAGTATTCTTTCTGTTCCAAACGTTGGGTTCTAATCTTTAGTATCTCGTCATTCTCGTCTAAGCACACGAGAAATGAATTTTAAGGTTATTTGTTAGCTCACCTTCCTTTTCAGAGTCACAGATATTTAGGAAAGTCATAGAACACTGAAATGGATTTTTCAACCTAACACTTAATTCGTACACAGGCTAAACGGTCAGTTTTGAAATGACTAGAGTTTATGCACAGTTCTTCAAATCAAAATATGACAATAACTGTTCATTTTGAAAATGTGCCATCAATTAAACATGTTGATCATGCTCAGTAGCATTACATCTCGTACCTCGGATTCTACGATCTGGGACGCTACTACTAGGCTTAACTCACTCTTTGAATATGTTACTACACCATTTCTACGTTAACGTCTCTTTCAAGAACAAATAATCACGTATCCATGTGTGCAGAGAAACTGAAAGCGACGACTCTGCAACTAATAATAACAGTATAAGCCATCATGTCTAAAAACAGTAACTGTAGTACAATAATATCAAGATATATTTCGACAGTATAGTACGTTATAGTCACAACTTTAATCCTACAAACAAAAAAGTATTAACGTTTTATAATTTCCTTTTGAATTTCGCGCAAAGCTATCTGCGCTAGCCGTCCCAAATTTTGCAGTGTAAGACTAGAGGGCAGGTAGTTAGTCAACACCATTCATCGACAACTCTTGGGCTACTCTTTCACTAACGAATAGTTGGATTAACCGTCATATTATACTTCCACACGACTAAAAAGGAGAACATGTTTGGTGCGACGGGGATTCAAACCCGCAACCCTATGTTTACGGGTCGAGTGTCTTAACCATCTAGCCATGCCAGGCCACTTTTTATAGAAATTAGCCAGATGGGAATTAAAGAAATCAATGCAACGAATGATATTTGTTGGAATGCTTCTTTCCCAGCTTTTAAAACTTACGAGTTGTACTCTGGACACAATAAGGTTTTATCGTAGTTTCACTGGCAATTAGCGTTTAACATGCGCAAAATCAACTTACTTTTGTACTATTTAAATAACTTAAATTAGATTTTTTCTTTCTTCTAAAAGTTTTGCTATTTTTGTGAACTCAATTCTTAAAGTTGGTTGGTCCACTTAGTGGTAATCATGTATTTAAAATTCTGATTTTTCTAAAAATTATATGTCGCACCAAACATGCTTGCCCTTTCAGCCGTGAGAGCGTTATAATTTTTCGGTCAATCCTACTATTAGTAAAGAGTTGGTGGTGGGTGGTGATGACTAGTTGCCTTCCCTCTAATCTTACACTACAAAATTTGGGACGGCTAGCGCAAATAGCCCTCGTGTAGCTTTGCGCGAAATTAAAAAAAAATTATACTTTAAAGAAAATTGTAACCCAAGAACATTCTCATTTATAGAAGTTTTATACTGTCCCTATATCAAACCCCCAAATAAATCGGAATTTGCGGGACTTGGGGGATAAATAAGATGACCGTTCATTAAAACAATCCTCTCATTAGGTTTAAGTAGAATTCAAGTTATTTGACCTTAGTTTTCAGTGTCATAACGATTTACTCAGCTTCTGAATAAATTTTCCCGATTATTATTAGGATCTTCTACTAAAGATTTCTTTATATCTTTTTGGTACAGCTACATATTTAAAAGTAACGCATGTTCTCGTATCTGAATAGTACTTTCAACTTATCCTAAACTAACTCTCCACAAAGTTCAACTAACACTACTACGAAAATAACTGAGGTTTGGCAAAGTGTTTATTAAAATTTCTCATTTAAATGCTCGCAGTGTTAATAAAAACACCAAATTAGCCGTATTAGTGCTGTTATACAGCCAAATACACGTGGTTACTAAATTCGATTATTTATGAAATCATTCGAATTACATATTATTTTTTAACTAATCTTATTTGACGTATATTTCTGTAAAATATACTCATATTTCATTTTTTACACATGATTTTGTGAAATAAACTGTAATTTACATGCAGACAGATTAAGTTTGGACTTTCCATGACTGATGACGAGAAACCCGATTGAGGTAAAATTGTATTCTAAAGACGGTTAGTATTCGTATTAAAACGAAACTAAAATAAAGTATAAATAAAATATCTGGACTTTATGAAAAACAAATAGTGAGATTCTGATCAAAATATTGTACATCAAAAACACCCTAAATCTTCTCTCCTTGTTCACACAATGATGGTTATTTTCCTAATCTCTGGAACCACATTACCCTTGTTCTGTTTAACCAGTGAACTGGCAAAATAAGTTAATAGGGGTTCTGAGTCCTTCCTTACTCGCTATACAAAATATACAGATTATATTTTGAATTTTACTTTGGTGAAAATAAGTTAATACAGTTATTAAATTCTTCCCCGCTGCGTGATATAAAGCCATGTTTGTATTAAAGACTATTTCACCCACATATCTTGGTTGATGTCAGATATAAAAACTTCTATACATCCATTGGCAACGGAAAATACATTGCATGTTACATGTAAAAATAGCCTTAGGTTTGTAGCCCTTAGATTTGGTTCGAGAATATTTTTACCATCTTATTAGTCAATCACACTTTTATAATCCATATTTCAGTTTAAGGATACCTGTTCAGTTGAAATTTAGGTGATAGAAATGTCTGTATTAAGGACAATCTGATTATTTCTGTTATCTTGAACCAATTACAAAAAATGTAGTCTTTAAAAAAACGAAAATTCCAGAGAATTTGAGCACGAGTAAAAAATTATACAATACACTTAATGTTTCGCTGCCTAAATAAAATATAAAAGGACCCTCATATCGGTTCAGTCTGCTTTAAATTTCGAAGTTAAATATCTATTAGAACCAAAGACCAATACAAAAAAGTAATTTTGATTTTAATAGTTTGGATCAAAATCTGATTGAAGATACGGACTTACCTTTCATCCCTTATGTCAGTTACTTTTTTAGGTTGGTTTGTTTTAAATTTCGCGCAAAGCTGCCTAGCCGTCTCAAATTTAGCAGTATAAGACTAGAGGAGAGGCAGCTAGTCATCACCACCCACTGCCAACTCGTGAGCTACTCTTTTACCAACGAATAGTGGGATTAATCGTAACATTATAACACTCCCAAGCTGTGAAGGGGATTCGAACCCGCGACCCTCAGATTACAAGTCGAATAACTTAACCACCTGGCCATGCTGGGCTTTTTCGGGTTGGTCTGTAATTTAAAAATCTGAAAGCAGACCAAGCTTGGATAAGTTCTTGTTTTGTTAGTTGTTCAGGCAGCCAAATACTAGTTGTATTCCTTAGTTTTACTGTTTCAATTCTCGGGAATTTCTCTCACCTCTTCATTTTACACAGTTTAGACTTATTTTACCGAGTATATTTTATTTATTATAAAAATATTTTATATTATTCATTTTTATGTTTTACTTTTTTACCTTAGATTGCAGTTTGTCCTACTATTTTATTACGATGCTTTTTTATTTTATAATAATTAAACTTGAACCTACAGGTAGTGGCAAAAAAAAAGAAACATCAATGCAGAGTCACACAATAAGGTATTCAGCTAGCATGTGTGGCACAGACTCTGCCAGCGTTTGGAATTCTGCAGGAGGAATACAACACCACTCTTACACGAGAAAGTTAATCAACTTATGTGTAGCTGATGGAAGATGAAAACGCGATCTCAGGCGTCGTTCCAGAATATTTCGTAATGCTCGATTAGGTTCAGATCTGGTGAATGAGAAGGTCATGACATGGGGATAACGTCAACGTCATGCTTCTCAAACCACTGGGTTTGTCCACTCGTGCTCTGTGGACGAGGGCATTGTCATTTTTAAAGACATCCCTCTCTTTAGGACAGAAACACTATAACATGGGCTGAGTATGATAACTCAGTATTATTAAATAACAACAACTGGCATCGACCTTGACTTTTAAGGGTATGATTGCACCCAAATCATATCAGGAAAATGCGCTCCACATCATTAAGGAACCATCAGAATCTTTCATTGTTCGAACCAAACATTCATGGCTGTAGAGATTTTTAGGTTGGTGTTACATTTGTCGAGAACATGGTGAATACTGATTCATCTGACCATATCACATTTCTTCACTGTTCATTAATTTTTTATGATATTGGTTACTCTCGTCCCAGGTTGAAATTTGTGATTAATTAATCTGCAGTTGCTAGCCTCTTTTGCCTCACAGTTTCGAATTAATGCACGAATATCATGACTCTTGAGTATGCGCTTCCGCTCACTGTTGCCTTTTGCTGATAATGTCTTTTACTCGGAATTCCATGCTAACATCATCTTTGACACCGTTGTTCGTGAAACATTATCAGGCTGAGCTGTCTTTGTCAATGAAG
This sequence comes from Carcinoscorpius rotundicauda, assembly GCA_011833715.1. Classification (NCBI taxonomy): domain Eukaryota; kingdom Metazoa; phylum Arthropoda; class Merostomata; order Xiphosura; family Limulidae; genus Carcinoscorpius; species Carcinoscorpius rotundicauda. The sequence goes on along the minus strand of CM022399.1, from coordinate 47,726,737 downwards.
CTCCTCCTCCCAAACATATCCCAGCAATCATTCCTCTTTCAAAGTCACTGAGGTCTCTTGTTGCAGTCATGATTATAGGCAACTAGGTCTGTCCAGCAATTTTATACATGGCCCTATACAGGTTGAGACGTTATTTGCTTAATTAGTGGACCTCTGCTAACCTCTGAATTGCATATATTTATTGTCCCTCATTTACCCAGGCGTTTCTCTTTTATTTGTTCGCTACCTTTAATTCTTGTTATTGCATGTCTACAATTCATCCTCTTTGACCTACTGTATTGTTGGTTGGTCTAGCAAGATAATTAACTTATTCCCGTGTTTCAAAACGTCACAAAGTACTTTCTGCTGATAACAAGGTTTGATTTTTTTTAAGATAAAGAGAGAACATATTTGACGAAGGTGTACTTATAGCCAGAACAAAATACTACAGTCTAACAGACAGGTTTTTACCATAACCAGAATGTGATCAACCACTGGATTATATGCAATCTCACCCAATTAAACAGGTGCATCAGTAATAAGAAGGACCAATGGAGACAGTGGTGAAATACCTTCTTCATCAATATTCTAATTAGTTGAACAGAGATTGAACTTTACATTGAACATCGATGTTGTAGTTAACAGTAAATAGTGTGTTCATTATTGTTCGTTCCTTTAATTTGCTCTTAACAGTCAGTCAAACCTAAACAGCTGGTCACTAACTATCGTGGGTTGGCAAGTTGAAGCAGATAATGCTACTGCTTTTTATATGTACAGTGTAGGACTTGGTTCAGACCCCAGGAAAACTTCAACTAGTGGTTGCACAAGACGTTTGATTCACTGAATAGGCAACAATGTGTTCTGTTAATACAAGATAGCAATGAAAGCCAAATTTGTTTCATTAATTTCATCATGGGAAAACTAAAACTGTGATCCCATAGTAAACTCAACCACTCTTCAAGGTTTTCCAGTGTATACCTAACAAAATATTTGGTTATTAATACACATAAGTTAAGTCACTTAGGAATAATCTAGTAAGCTGTAGTGGACTTCAAAGGAAATGTTTGTGAACTACTTCAAAAGAAAGTATTTAAGGCATTACATAGTTTCAGGAATGTTGTAAATCAACTAGGTTAAAGATGGTCACCAGTACTATTATTGCAATGTCTTTTTCAGGCACCTTTTACAACATCATCAATAACTATATGGGCTCAAAATAAAAGAATTTTACCATGCAAAGGTGGCCAAGTTTATCAAGCTAGGTTTGACTAAGTAGACAGAATTACATAGAGCTTATTATTTCTATTAGAACAATTTTATGATTCTAAGAGCATTAGACCAGTGATCTAACCAAGAAACACTTGATTCTCTGCTTAGGCAGTGAACTTGTTTAACACTGAAAGGGAAAGAGCCCATAAAGTTTTTTTTATAAAGTATGAGTACTCAACAGAAAGAAGGATTGTTTACACCTGTTTATGGTAATGGAAGCTATAATTTCTGCAGAGTTAAACTAGCATCACCCAGCTAGTTTGCCATAAACCAAGGAGAGCTTACTAATCAGTATTTTAATAATTATGTTAGTCAGCTTGGCATTACCTGTCACTTAGTAGTGCATTAGCATAGATAAAATATTAAATTCCTGGTAGGCACAAGGCCTCTGCTTCATTTCACTGTGTACTAGATACTACTACACAAAGCAACCACTTTAACCACTAAACATTGAATTTTGTACTTATCTATGGATATTCACGTGAGAAGAGAAGATAAACTCCATTATTTTTAATTGGTGCTTTTTTAAAAAAAGCAAAAACTTTCATTTATTACCTTGAACATTACCATATCAGAAATTGGCTTGTTCTAAGGTCATATGCTAAAATGCATGTCAAGCTAATCATGCTTAAGTGAATTTTTTCTTATTTCTTACAATGCACAAGTAGCATTCCACAAATAGATGAACACCTTAAACCTTCATAATGCATTTTTAAAAAGTGTATGGATAACTTTGCTAGATAAAGCACCAAACAATACTCTATTTACCTTTCTTGTAATTCTAAAATGTGTATTTAGTCATTGCTCTGGCCTCAGGGGTCACCAGCTTACATAGTTACCAATTCTTCTGGAGATCAGCATAGGTGTTACAGTTATCCTGTGTGTATGGCAGTTTATTACCATGTCAATGAAATGGTTCAGTATTGTTGCATCAACTAGCTTATGAGAATTAGCCTATATGTATGAAGTGTCTCTTTTAATTTAGCTGCTCTACAGAAAATTTAGGATGATGTTAAATATGGTTACCAAAGTTTTGTTGACAAGGGAAGTACTATTTGATATCAGTGAATGGATCTGTTTTTTAGAAGACAGAGATATTAATACAATGGACAAGTTACTTTTATATCCAAACTCCTGTAACAAGTTAAGATGATATGATGTGCTGATCCACTTATTTTTACAAATTAACATCTTATGTTTAACTTATTAAAACTACAAATGAGGTGCCCAATGCCTATGCACATAAATAAGTTACTGATAACACCAATACTTATCAGTGATGGTGAAGTTAAGAGTATATACTGGAAATACTCCAGATATACCCATAATGTCCAAAACAAAGGAAGTAGCTATTTGGTTCACCAACTGATTAAACTAGGCCATAGATTTTGTCAGAGTAATCAAGAGATGTGGTGTAGTAGTTCTGTCACTTCTCCAAGGTATAGCTATACCCCTGGAGCCACAATTTAAGAAAACCTAGAAAACAGATTTTAATTTCACAGTCCAAAAAATACCTCCAGTCTAGTAGAAAAAACATGAACAAAAACATATATGCAGAGTTACTAATATGACTGAAAACTATATTAGTAAGAGAAGTAGACCTGTCCCTGTAACTTGCTATTGCTATCACTCTTAACACCATGCTGTTAAAAGTGAAGGTCTAAGCAGCTCTTCAATTAAAAGATTAATGTCAGCAAAACTGTGAGAAAGAGAGTCAATCAAGAGAAGACCGGTATCAAACAAGAATTGATCCAGATGTGGAAAAATCACTGGATGACAAACATTATAAGAGAGATTCTGATCCACTATAGATGGAAGACCTTTTTATTTAACATGAAATAAGAACAGATGTTTGAATCCATACTTATAAGTATATGATGCAAAAACATCAGAAATAAAGTCGTTACCCTCCAGTCTGCAGACTTATACCACTTGTAACTGCATTTTGATACCTGTGGTGGACAAAGCGAAAACAGCCCATTGTGTAGTTCTGGGCTTAACTCAAAACAAATTAAGTTGTTTATTTTCAAGTATGTGTTTGTACGTAAATGCAAAATATTCTTCTCATTTACGTTCATCTTTGATCAACTAGATGCTTATTTCATAATCTGGCTCACTATTAAGTGTGTGTCTATTTTAAAAGTTTAATATTAAGGATTTGAATGAAGAAATTTTCAACAATTTCCTAATACTTTATAGCATGATGTAAAATCATGCAAGCCTATGATATTTTTTTAGTGTATGTTTTTGTTTCATTATCTCTTGTTGCAATAATTGATTGTATGTAATAAATCTTGCAATAACTTGCATACAATTAATCTTACACCAACGTGATAAAGTGATCTGTTTTGTGAAGATTTTACATACTTATAACCATACACAATTACAATATTTTATGGGGGTGGACACAAATTTTGTATACGTCACATGTCCAAATAACCTGAAAGATATGAGGAAGAGAACCATATGAACCTGAACAATTTTATCACTACAGATAATACAAAATGTGAGTTGCATCTTAAATGAAAAAAATAACATTGTCTCATGATATCAGTTGTATGCATTTGAATAGCTGTAACAGCAGAAGATAGAAAATCTTCGAGATTAGTGTATTTTGTATCACTGCATTAAGGGCACTTTTAAATTACATTCCAGGGAATATGATACTCCAAAATTACAAGAAAGAAAACCCTTTTCAAAAAAAGAAGTAAATGTGGGGATGGTTAACATATATTCTTCAAAAACAGTGCTAATAAGATAAAAGGATATATCTACAATCTTATTTACTTTGTTTCTGAAAAGTTGATATGATTTATCCCAATATTTACTTCCCTATTTGATAAGCTTTTTTCTTTACTTTTTTTTAAATTTATAGCAAAGTTGTATTTATAACCAACTTCTCAATACAGTGAGATTCCAACTCTAATAGTTATTCTTTATCTATTATTGGCTGGTAATGCCTGTTTCACCATGTACTTATGCTTCTTAAAAAACACACTAGATGTCTGTGAAAAGTCTAACTTTAAAATGTAACTATAATGTTGTTTACATTAGAAGTATGGGTTTTTTTAATTACTGCTGGGAAATAATACTTATAAACACATATATTCCATTTGAAATTATGTTACTGTCAGTGAAACTGGTTGACACCACTGTTTTCTTTTAGGCGTTAACATGTAATAAAAAAAGCAAAAGAAAGAACAAAAAATCAAACTTTTTGTTATAATATTTGCATACATTCCCAGAACTTGCAATTCAGTTATTACATAGACAGTGTTATTAAAAAACACACTGTATAGTGTTGTAAAGTTTTAATGACTTAATGACCAATTGAAAATACATTTAAATATCATTTGGATTAAAAATCTGAGTCATAACTACACAGGCAATGCTACAACTTGCCTGATATTTCATGTTACAACATGTTACAATATGTTATTCAGATTCCTTTTGTGAATCCACTTCACTTTTTTTTTATTTGGTGTGGACCAAATGTTTAATGTCTACAATCAGTTAAATCTGGTTTCTTTAAAATGGCAAGATACTGCTTTTGCTTATAATTTATTTTGACATATCTTTATTTTAGTTTTGTTTTCTATAAAGTTAGTTTGTTTATCTAGTCAAGCTTATAGAAACCTACTTATTTGTAAATTTTATTGTAAAGTTGGTGTGTTTTTGATTGTATGGTAGGTAATTTATACATTATATTAATTTTATTTTATGTTATAGATTCACAAATTATATTTCACTTCATGAAAAGTGTTGTTAATGTGAGAAAATGTCAAGTTATAAAAATACACTGTGATATATAAAATGCAGCTATCAAGCAGACAAGCCAAACTAGAAGAAACAACAGAGCCAAGGTTGCTTGAGCAGCACCAAGCAAATGGATATAATGGTAAAAGCTGTGTGAGCTAAGTTTCTTTCAACTTGTCTTGTGTGCCCGATATATCCAGTTTATATGAGTGAACTCTTCTTAGAACTGAGCTTTTTCTCACACTTATGTTTCACTCTAAAGATATTTCTTCATACACACAATAAATACAGTTCTACCTGATCTGTGAGCTCAGTGTCACTGGCTTTGGCTGTTGTTTGATGAACGCTAAATCAACCTATGATGAAATAATTGTCATTTGTAGCTGTTAATTCCCAATGTTCGAATTTTTCTCCAAATAACGCCAATTCATGTGACATGTAAGGTCCATCTTTAAAAATAACATTTTTTGTACGTTAATTAAAGTATAACTTCAAGGCTAAAACCACAGCATTCAATCTTATGCTGGACACTGTTTTATATATTTTCTAGGAGGAAATGTTCTTTAAAGAAAAAAATCTGTAGTTCCATAAAAATTATATAACTGCCACAAAAACGAATTTCTTGGTTACAAATAATTGAAATGTGGAAGTTTGGATGTTATATAATACTCAAAAGTAATTTAATTTGTTAGACAATACTGCAGAAATACAAAAAATTGTTTACTTCCTCACTTTTATGATTGAGTTATCTCAATACATGACAGATATTATATTTTTTTCACCCACTTGCCCCATGTTTCCAACTGTATATCAAAAGTGCTTCTAGCTGATGTAGGTTAGGTGGACTAATATCCCAGAAAAAGCAAAACTATTTGTGCCGTGTGGTGACTGTGTTTTATTTTTTTTACATAACTCGGTTTCGGAACTACCTTTTCACTTGATATTGTGCACTATTTTGTTATTTTGTTTTTTGGATCATGTCTTAAGTTTCTTTTTTATGATTTAATGACGCACAAACCTCAAGCAACCTGTCCACACGTACAAGGGATAGTAGATCTGTATTTAAATCACTATGTGTCTGGTACAATTATCAGCAATGTAGTCACTTTTACGAATGTAAATTCTGCAAAGTGATTTAAGACCAGTTCCAATTTTCAATCTATCAATTATAAATATGCCCCCCAGTGGCTCAGAGGTATGTTTGCGGACTTACACGCTAAAATCCGGGTTTCGATACCCGTGGTGGGCAGAGCACAGATAGCCCATTGTGTAGCTTTGTGCTTAATTAAAAAAAAAACAATTATAAATACAGGTGTATTTCCTCGTGTTTCATTTCTGCTCCGATTTTCTGTTGTTGACAATACCAGTTAATTTCAAATGTCTCAGCCTTTATTGTTTGTAATTATTTCCATTTATTCCAACAAGTAGTTAATTAATATGGATCAATTTTACTTGATTCGTCCTCAGATGCTTTTAGTTCTACTGCTACACTACGTCGCGTTTGTGTATTGTTGTGCTTGTGTTTTGTGAAATAAAATAAAGATGTACATTTTCCCCTTTCCTTCAGCACATAAATACACCAATTTATGGCAAACAAGTGAATAGTAACACTATTACCATCATTTACACTAGTAACACCGACCAGTGAGAGTAGTAAAAACAACAAACGGGTAAGTAAACATATATTAATCTACTTAATGATTTGAAAACAAAATCCAAAAATTCGTATGACTTTCTTTGCTGCTTTGTGCAACACTCAAACTAATAAAACCATATTCACAAAGGGAAAATCAATATATTACTTCAAAGAAATAAACTACGCAACCACCTTGCTAGTCAGATCATTTGTTCAATGGCGCCACTTTTATCTATACTTCGTGGCGACTGGCTACGCTAACTTAACACTTTTTCTCTTGAGTAACCCCTTCTCTACAAAGTAGAACGAAATTAATAAGCATGACAAATCTTTCAAAGTAAATAAAGGAAAAAACAAACCTAAATTTGTGTTAACTAATTTATCGAAAAACATGAGTGTAGTGAACATCAGTAAACTTGTTTCTCTATACCACAGAAACAATAAAAGTATATTGTTAAAATTTTAACTATAAATAGCACTATGATGATTTAAAAGAAAAATAAAAGAAAATCGGTGTTTTAAAGAAATTGTATAGTTATCGATCACGTGGAGACTGGTGGCTAAACTGAACATCTCGTGACAGACTAACCACACCCTCGCATATTTACATGTGCCATCAACGAACTCAGAACGATTACAAAACGCACAGGGAAAATTCGTACCAGACAGTCTACTCTAGAGGGCGTCATTCGTAAGGTTTCCCAGCATGTACGTGAGTTGTGTACTCGCTAAACGATTAATTCAATCATTGGTTTTTGAAGACCTTGGTAACGTATACATTAAAGGTATAATACAACAGAGCTAACCTATACGAAATGTCATTCGTACAAAAACAAATATAAATCATTACTCTTCAAAACAAATTGCAGCTATTAATGACGTCATAATGTGATCTTTAATAGAATGATTTATGTTTTGCTTAGTTTTAATTTTCCTTTAAAAATTATTTTCTTCGTTTAACTACGCTTTAGGTTTTTTCGAATATAAACTGGTGCCGTTCCAAACTACAACGAGTTTGATATTATCATCACGAGAATTTACTTGTTAAAAAACTATGAGTAAAGTGCGTCTATACTATTTCTTCTAAGCTGATCAGATCACAGTGCTAGCTTGTTACTAATAAAATTATTTTATATCAGTATTGAGAACATATTACTTGATTTTTGTGGAAAACCACATTGTAGCAGAGTGTGGTATAATTTAAACAAGCAACTTAACTGTAAACATTGTGTTAAAACACGCTTTTACTCTCTCGAAATTAGGCAAAATTGATTCAAAGTGTGATTATTCTTTCATAATGCATTATTTTTGATTTGGGAATTAACATTTTGTAGTAATCTATAATAATTCACGTTTTGAAAAGCATTATTTTTTTATTAAAATCTTTATGATTAAATGTCTTATATTTCTGAATCCACAGGATGTTTAGGTGAACAATAAAAGGTGTATAAATGAGTTTGACACTTGGATTCCGATACAAATCTTTCTTTATATATGTTGTTCAATACACAAGCCCCCTTCATTTCCTTCCTCAAAAGAAATTAATGTTAAAACCAAAGTTAACATGCACAATATACCAATCAGGTGTAAGTGCAAAAACTGATCTTTCGGGATCATGTGAATTCTTTGTCTAGTTTAGAAACAAGTTAACAAGAATTTTATGCGTAAAAAATAATTTGAGTCGCCATATCACATTTTGATAACGCTATGTTTAATTGACACATCATATAATTTGTCTTCATAAATATCTGCTTTAAAACAAATTATCGAAACCCCTTTCAAACCTTAATGTTCCCAGCATTAGAAGTGCATGTTTAACTGGAGGCGTAGACAAGTTAAAATGTTATTATTTCTTACCCTTCAAGGTTCTTAAGTTTCACTGTCAGTAAAGTTTTGCAAAGTGAAAAATTTCTCTTCCCTTCCTTACCTGGCCAAAAATGATTAGGTGATTAAGGCGCTCGACTAGTAACCTGTGAGCCGGGGGTTTAAATCCCCGTCACACCAAACATGCTCGCCCTTTCAGGCGTGGGGCGTTATAATTTTTGGTCAATCCCACTCTTCGTTGGTAAAAGAGTAGCCCAAGAGTTGGCGGTGAGTTTTACACAACTAAATTAGGGACAGCTAGTGCAGAGAGTCATTGTGTAGCTTTAGGCAAAATAAAAAAAAAACACAATAAATGATTATTTTAATAAGTCAAAAATTTCAAGCACCATTTTTGCCAAGACTGCCTGAAATTAATTTCATCTTAACTGGGTATTATAAGCAGTGAATACTAGAAATTTGTAGATATTAGATAACAAATAACCGTAACATTTTGCCCCCCAGTGGCTCAGCGGTATGTCTGCGGACTTACACGCTAAAATCCGGGTTTCGATACCCGTGGTGGGCAGAGCACAGATAGCCCATTGTGTAGCTTTGTGCTTAATTCAAAACAACAACAACCGTAACATTTGTGTGTTGTGACTGGGGAATAGTTGTAAGGATCGAATTTTGTTGTCCTTACTCATCAACTATAAACTGATGTTCATGTTTTTGATAACGTGCTGAAAAAGTTAGGTTAAAATAAACTTTGTTTCATCGTCTTGCTGTTTGTCTTATCACTTACTTACTGTTTATTATGATGGAAACGGATAAACTACGCGAAATTAAACTTAAACCTGATTTATTCTTTTTAATATAAGAAACAGTTGAGATAATGTAAAAGCAGTGGCTCAAAGAGAGATTTTCTTTATCTCTTCCTCTGTATATATTAATTTTAATTCATAGTGCGCGTAAAAAGTTTCCAGAGCGCATTCTTTTCATAGAAAATTAATTTATGTAAGTATTCATGTATGTGTAGATATATATATAATTACTTTAAGCAAGTACACGATCCTTAGAATATACTTAAAAATGTAATTATATATAAATGTGTATCAGAGCGCAAATAAAATACGATATCCTTCGTAAACAAAACTGAAACACATATATATATGTATATATCGTTGCAACTTACAGAGGTGCTATAGACTCAACTAGACCGTGAGAGAACAGCTTGCTGACGTTTGGTTGCTATAGTAACCATATTCGAAACACTGCTTCGTTGTGTGCTTTAATCGATTTAGTGGCCTAATGCCATGAACGGTTCAAGGTACAAGTACCACTGTTCAGATACAAATATATGTATCCACACATAGACAGATATGTACAATTTTTCACGTACTCTCCTTCTCTTATGAGCGTTTTAACTAAGAGATTAAATTGGTCCTACCTGTATACTCATAGTTACTTTTTTACCACCCAAGTTACCTTTCTATCGTAACTAAACCAAATCCTCTTTGAAGAATAATATTAGTTTACTATGTAAATAATACACAAATCCTTCTTAAAGCAATATATTATTTAGTCTGTAAATGCAAACATCAGAGGGAAGTACACTTCGAAGAGTCGTTTTATACTGCAAACCTCAAGTTTTGATCTTTCGTCGGAACACAAGCAGTTCATCCTAGTTTTTACACCTCTCGTAGGGACATAAGTAGTTTATCCTAGTTTTTACACCCTCCTAGGAACATAATCAGTTTACCGTAGTTTTTATATCTCTCGTTGGGACATAAGCAGTTTATCCTATAAACAATTCAAACCTCGTTAGTTACTCGTGTGAGTCGAATATTATCAATTGAAAACAATACGGACATTTCTGAACATTAAAGATTTCACTTTGGGGGGGGGGAGATTTGAACAATACCAAATTCAAACAAAAATAAATTTTGCAACATAATGGTAACTAGGTTTAAAATGTCATTTTTAATCTTAATGTTTTAGAAATTTAACTACGCATCTCCGTGCATTGTTTACTGAAAATCCACTGCTGAGTTTCTAGTAACTTTGACGAAAATTGTTACTGGATAATCTATCTCCATTACGACTTTGCCTTAAATTCTAAAACTGTTATGAAAAATTCATCTTTTAATTTCAGCTATAGCAAGTACATTTGCAAATCTCAGCCAGACAAAAAATCCTTCCTCTAAATCCTGTTTAAGAGAAGCTAACCAAGGTTTTGTGACACCCGACACCACGCACAGCAATGGTTTACCCGTGAATATGATTATTTCGTATGACTGCTGATCACGGCAAAAAAACATTATTTACAGGGGGCTCTCTCATCCTGTGTAATTCGTCTCGCGTGCGTCATTCGTCGGTAACGTCTGGAACGAGCACATTTTTAAAAACAAGGGGTGTAAGGTGTAGTGCACATATGTTTTACAACGATAAATCAGAAATTCTCAAATATTATTCTGCAACACAAAATAACTACACACACTTGATTTCTAGCCATTTTGTGCTGAACTATAATTGCGTTTTTTGTTTTGTTTTTTCCACAGATTACCTACCTACACTAGCGCAGTGATTCTCAACAAGAGTGGACGCGAGACGTGCAGTTCTGGACCGCAGCATGGCGGGACAACTGTAACTGCCCTAAATTAACGAGTCAACAACAGCATCCCTGGGTTTTTACTATTGTGCGAAATAAATGAGTTTTTCGATACAAGAGGTTAAGAAATGTTGCAGTGTGATGCACTTTCAAGTCATTACGTAAAAGTAGCTGTTTATGTACTGCGTATTTCATGTTTTACAGGTTGATACGACAAGATAAGAATATTTACATAAACTACTATCAATTCTAAATAATTTAATATTTCTTCGTAATATGACATTCGTCATGTGGTAAGGTGGGAAAAATGTATGAATATGAGTTGGCATGGTTTACGTTTTTTAAACAGAAAGATACACACAAGCTGGGTTTATCTGTATTATGTTCACAACGAGTATCGAAACCTGGGTTTTTAGCGTTAGGAGAATTAGTGTGGAAACAAATGACTGGTAGGTAAGACACTGAGGCTCAAAAATATTTTACTTCAAATCCTTTGTAGATACAAATAATTTCAAACATTTTCGTCATCTTTTTAATAAGTGACGATAGAGATAAAACACACACTTAAGTCAAAATTTAGCATTTTAGTAGTAAGTATGTCATTTAGTTTAATACCAGGTTTATACTATGGTTGCAGGGAGTAATCACAAACCACTGCATTTTTCTTATAATGTTAAATTTATGGTGAAATATGATGTCCATATTACAGAAGTAATCTTACTTCTCTTAGCCCCGTATTATAATTTGCTGTTTTAACTTCTTTGGTTGAACTGTACAATTTTAGTTTGCCCCCCAGTGGCTCAGCGGTATGTCTGCGGACTTACACGCTAAAATCCGGGTTTCGATACCCGTCGTGGGCAGAATACAGATAGCCCATTGTGTAGCTTTGTGCTTAATTCCAAAACAACAACAGTTCACCCAATAAATAAATATACGTGTAATAATTTAGCTTTTCCTCTTTATATTTTTTCAGCCATTACAATAATACTTTTTTATCAATAATATTTAGCATTGTTTGCGACGTTGGTTTTACATCTTATTAATAGAAGTTAAACGTATGCGCACAAAAAAATTAGGCGTTGCTTAATGTAATGGAAGAGTAAACGTAAACGTGCGCATTTATTTTACATAACGTTTTCACTGGAAAAATACAAATTGGATTACATATTCTTCTATTGAGCATGCAGAAGAACTTATAATACAAAATTTGAAAGTCTCCAAGATTCATTTTTATGGATACTAACATTTCTGTATATAATTAAAAGGAAACACGAGCTTTTTTTCTTATGTGGAATTTTTGTACGAGTATTACACCAAGGTCTCTTAGATACGCACAAAATTATGGAAGAAAACATTTCTACATTACGTCAACTTTGAGTTTCTTTTGGATTTCCTTTTCTATTTACCGATATTAAACCAAAAGGCAACGAAAACAACAACAGTAAAAGGCTTAACCATGAGGCAATAAGTGAGGGTTAATCATGTATAAAATTAGAATTTTAATTAAATAGCACGTAAGTTTTTTTGTTTTTTTTCAGTACAACAAAGCAACTTCTGATGTTAAAGTAAAACTGTGGCGCTGTGTTTGATTGTTACGATGCGTCTATTACGAAACTACCCCTGCCAGCTGATGTTTGGTCTCACAGCATGAACGCGAGGCCGCCCGCATGAAACCCTTCATACAAAAAGTGATCACGTGACACCACTCTTTGTTATTTTTTTTTCCCATTTCCGATTCGTGTCCATGCTCTTCTTTGTATACAAACTATTTGTAAGAGAAATGTGGGGTGAGTTTTCTGCAGATTTTTGCATACACTTTGGTTTATATTACATACTTAATACAAAAGTGTTGTAATCCTATATATATATGTAAAGCAAACATAATTATGCTGTGAATATATAAATACGATAATGCTTTAAAAAATTACAGCTATGTAGACAAAACATTTGCAAACATGTTATCAAAGTTACACACGATCGTAATTCTAGTCACATGAAGATTCGATTTTTCGTCATAATTTAATCCTTTATATTCATCATATCGACCAATATCGCTCAATTCTCTCTCATGATTTGTGAGAATTTGATATGAAAACAAGAAAATAAGACTTCCTTCTTTGAAATAACAAATAATTATGGAAACAATTGAAACATTTTACAGTAAAGATAAAATAAAGACGTGGGTAAATTATAATTTAATTCGTAAAAAGTCATGTATGAATTTATAAAAATTAAGCATTCAGTTCAAATTGAAAGGCTAACTTTTCAAGTTAAGTACTAAAACAATGATAAAATTTTAGCCTAATTTTTCATAAAAAGACAGTGCATGCCAGACTTACCAACGTAGTACTAGTGTATCCTCTCATGATGTGTCAGGTTATTCTTTGTTTTCTTAAATTACACACGCAATTCTTAAAAATAAAAGTGCAACACTAACATTTAAACAATATCAAACCAATGAATTTTTCAAAAGTTTGGTATATCTTTGAGGGATGTACACTTCCCTGTGTATCACTATCCTATAAAAGATGAAATTCGGGAAAATACTGTAACAAAAATTCCGAGGAGCAAATCATAAACCAGAAACATTTTTAAAGAAGGCGTCACGCTAACAAAGGATATTCATGTGTGACACTAGAGAATGTGAGCAATACCATTAAAGGTGTTGGAACCACGAGTTTAGGTTCCGAACACCGAATGAAAAAAATCTTTTGCAGTTTATGGGAGAGGTAACAACACGATTATGTTATAAAGAAACAGTTGCTACAAAGCATTACTATCATTGTCAAAATGGTAGAGAAGAAAAAACAATAGATTTCTGCATACTTACCTTGTGAAGCCCCTAGCTTCTCTACTATAGTCTCTATGCTTTGGAAATCCTGCACGGTTGCGAACGTTAGTGGAAAATGCCAACGATGAATCAAACACAACGGCGAGAGTAGAAATTCTCTCTTCTCAAACGGTGTTAGCGGTTACCTCTTCTGAGTCTTTGATACAGAAAATGAATGGGTTTGATTGTGATAAGCCGCTTTGATAATGGTAACAGTTGAAATGTGTACAAAAAATTATAAATAGTGAACTTGAGATAAAACGAGTAAAACAAAAACAGAAGGAAAAGAACGAAACCAGCACACGACTTTCTTAACTGCTCAACACAACCGAGTTCTTACCACGACAGGAACTAAATGCCTCGTTTGCCTGCCTTCAACCTGCATTAAACAGCAGCTTTCACACAGCTTATTATGCGCCTGCCGCTACGCGCGTGCGGAAACATTGGCTGCGCAAAATCAGATTGGCTAGCTTGAACAGAACAGTCTAGGATTTCTAACACAAGTAATGTTCAATTAACATAGACTTGGTGCACCTGCTGTTGACAATTAAATGCCAGACTTTCTTGCGGTAACTTATATACTTAAGGTATGAAAAGTTGTGCGGAAAACTCCACTGTTTTCTTATGTTAACGTCTAGGTCTCACGTAAACAAGTTAAACCGGCAATGTTAACTGCAAGTCTCAGCAACCGATGCAAATAGAGGTTACTTTATCAAGTATAAACTGTATTTTATTGTTTTAAATTGTGATACATCGTAATTTATAGGCCCGGTCACCTGAGGTAGCTCGGGTTTATTATTACAGTGGTATTATTATCTATATGAGTAAATAATACAAGTTGATTAGAACGTATAGTTAACTTAACAAAGTGATCGAGGATTAGTTCCGAGTAAATGTATTTTAAAATAACGTGTAATTCCAAAGGTCGTAGCATGAGAGGAGAAAAATGAATTGGTCAAAAAATGTTTGGTTTCCAGGTTTATGATTTAATTTCAATGGCCTTATATAAATGATTGTATATTGCGCATGTCCAAAAGACTGACGTTAAATATCCATTGAGATATTTTACAGATAGAAAATTTGAAAACTGAAAATATTTTTTTAAATCTGTAACGATCGACAGATGGCACTACTGTTCAGAATATTGAGTCTTTGTGTCAATGGCACCTTTAGCAAGCATTCAACGATAGATTTTCTATTTTTATCTAACTGTAAGTATCAAAACGACGACTTCTTGTTGAAATTACAACGCATATGTAAAAACTGCGACATTAAATCTTACTGTTCAACACAAGAACGAAGTAGAGCTAAATACTTTTAAATAAACAATACAGTTTTGAAAATTAGCTGAATCAACTCACATCCAAAAGTTGACAAAAATAGAATTACTTTAAATTGCATTTTTCAGATGCTGTTGTTAAGGTTTATAATAACATATCAATAACAAAAAAGGAATTCTACTTCTTAAATTTAAAACAAATTTTACAACGAATATTCAATTAATACAGTCCATTGGATAACTTGTAACAAAGCGCTAAATTTCAAATATTAACCATGTGAAAAAGTATCTATAGAATTGTGTCGACATTCAAGAATTTTTTTTTTAAATATTAGCTGTGTTTTTAAGATGATATTGTACTTCGTTGAAGGTTACAAACTGTCCAACTTCACTGATAATATCCAGTATTACAGCTATTTGTCTTCGGACTTAAACCGCTAGAAAATGAGTTTCGATGCCTGTAGTGGGCAGAGCAAAGATAGCTCACTGTGCAGCCTTGTGCTTAATTCTAAACAAACACTGATAATAAATTTTGCTTGAACGATACACGTTTTACTTTGTTGGGCAAGACTTAGAAGTTATCCTTCCGGGCTGTGAACTTGAAGATCCAAGGTTTGCGCTCCGTTGCCAGCAAACTTGCTCTGCTTCGTGAAACTGCGTTGAAAGAGCAACGGTGAAATCCCATCATTTGATTAGAGTAGCTCGAGAGCTGGTGGTGAGTACTTTTTACTAGCTGTCTTTCTACTGATCTGACAGCTTAAATTAGTGGCAAAGGGACAGTGAGAGTTCTAGTGTAGCTTTGAAATAAGTACTGAAAGAAATAGTCTTGTTATATACACAAATATACACATCTAATAATGAATTCAAGTTGTACACTTCTTAGTTTGGATGATTATTTGTGAACTCCTCCCATAGCTTTAGAACTTAGAAGGACCAAATTTGGCAGGTGTATTCGGGGAACAAAGGGTGTCATTATCTTTATGACATTGTCCCTACTAAGAGGAGCAAAAACACGCCTGAAAGGCTGTCCAGGTACTGAATGTTGTGTTCCTGCCCTCTCCCCTCTCGAGATCCAGGTGATGCCACTTGTTAAACTGTGTCCATACAAACGTTCTAAGTTTAATGGGACCAAAGGTAGCACACGTGCTCAGACACCAAATGCGAGTGTCTTAATGGGGTTTGTTTTGCGATATTGGTTCCACTTGTGGTAACTGTAGATTAAGTAGGGATAACAGAGGTGCTTGTTAAATACAAGTGGGGCTTCTGTGAGTCACTAAAGGTAAGAAATTATAACAAGGAACTTATGTATGGAAATAAAGATAACGCCTTAAAGCTTGTTGTCTTGTCACTTATAGTTGCATAATCAGATTATGTGTTTTTGTAAATATACGACTGAATTTAAAATTGCATCACACATATAGAAGAGTAAACGCAAGTGAAAAGTGCGATTTCAAACTGAACCAAAAGCTGTTGGTCCAGCATGGCAAGGTTGTTAAGGTACTCGACTCCCGTCACATCAAACATTCTCGCTCTTTCAGCGGTGGGGGCGTTCTAATGTGACTGTCAATCCCACTATTAGTTGGTAAAATAGTAGCCCAAGAGTTGGCGGTGGATGGTGATGACTAGCTGCTTTCCCTCTAGCGTTACATTGCTAAATTAGGGACGGGTAGCGCAGATAGCCCTTGTGTAGCTTTGCGCGAAAATCAAAACAAACCAAAAGCTGACAATACTAAGTTTTAATTGATTGACATAAAAAATGTTTTCCATTAGACACCTACTGGTCACGTTATCAGAAACCTTTAACTTATTTAAGTATGTGGCTCACTAGTTAAACATGCTGAAATATGAACTGTAAGGTCTATGATGTTGCTGAATATGCTTTGAACTTTCAGCTGTGGGATCATAATAAAAGAAAGAGGCAGTTTCGCTATTTAGTTAGAAGAAATCGTGTAGATTGTAAGAGCTGTTGACCAGTAGTCCTCTCTTTGGTTAACAATTTCGAATTAGTGAAGACTTGAAATTTATGGTATCTGGCCTAGCCCGTTTAGTCTATGTGTTTCATAAAGAGTTTTTCATACTGAAAAGACCAAATACCATATTTATGTATGCAAAACACACTGATCATATGATGCATTAGATAATTGCTTGAGCCTGTGCGTGTAAAAACGTATTTATATTATGATTATTCTGAAATAACAAAAACAAAAAACAGTGATTATAAAATTCAATTGATGCCCTTTATCACATTAAACTGGTTGTATAGGTAAAACATTGTTGAAACAAGGACGGAACTGAGGATGTTTAATATGTCTAACGCACGTGCCACATAACTAAATAATAACCAATAGTATATTCAGAGATGTCACCAACAAAATCCTGTAAGCATACCTAAAAAAATTTTTAGCCCTCACTATACTGTTGTGTTATATCCTACTTCATCAGAATCTTTTTGTCTTGAAGACGTATTCCGTACTTAACAGTAGAACAGTTTTGTTAGAGTCGTAGACTAAAGAAACAGTTCTTTACTTTGTTTACAAAAGCAAATAATAACTCTAATGATCATAAGTACTTTTAAATAACAATTTAAAATAGAAATTAATAAATGCTACTTAATATTAGACGTTATTATAAATAACCAGAGAATCACAAAATCTGTAAGCTTCATGGTTCGTTTTTTGAAGCATTGTTGTTGTAATATCTTATTTTAATAAAGTTAATTTAAACCAACTACATTATCTGAAAGGTATGTAAATAGATAAAGGTTATTTTTTTCTTGGCATTATTATCATATATTACTCTGAAGACCTTTGTAAACTAAATGGTAGTTTCTGTGTCACGCACAATGGTTTATGCCCCAATAACAAACTCGGGACTGTGGTAGCGTGGTTCGAGAGTTGAAAGAACTTGGTATGAACAAAAATCTATTGTACAGGACATTATAGACATTACGTACCACCAGCTATCTACTGGTTCTTCAGTGTGTTATAATGATTTATTTAAAAAGACTGCCTATGTGTACAACTACAATGTTTAGGCTTAAGAATATTCTCTAAGACGAGTTTATCTGAGTATTTAGATAATTGAAATTTTGTTAGCTATTGAAAACTTTCATCACCTTTTTGTTAACTTGTTGATTTCTCTAAACTGTTTATCAAAGCAACGTTTGCTACATATATTTGTAACCACCGAAATGTTATATGTGTTTATCCTCCCATGCAGGTATTAATAAACACTGTCATTAGACAAGTTGTAGTGGATAATTCTCTCGGAAGAAAAAAAAAACATATCATATCAATCACTCAGAAGTTGGGGAAAATATTCACTTATTTTTGCCAAATTGTTTGTTTTGAATTTCGTGCAAAGCTACTCAAGGGTTATCTGTGCTAACCGTCCTTAATTTAGCAATGTAAGAGTAGAGGGAAGGCAGTTAGTCATCACCACCCACCGCCAACACTAGGGATAGTCTTTTACCTACGAATAGTGGGATTGACCGTCACATTATAACGCTCCACGGTTAAAAGGGCGAGCATGTTTGATGCGACGGAGACTCGAACCCGCGACCCTCAGATTACGAATCGAACGCCTTAACCCACCTGGCCATGCTGGGCCCTTGCGAAATAGGAAAATCAGTGTGAGCATATTTTTGTTTCAAAATATATTTAATATTTATCTAAAAGCGTCCATAAGTTTCATAAAGAAGGCAGAATTTTAACCACAAATTCAGCTGTTTAATCTTGGTGTGCACTAACAGTTGGTGTGCTCGGGCTGCAAATCCAAGTAAGCTCCGCATCTTTGGCAACGAATGTAATGTAAGAGTAACAATCACATCCAACCATTCGGTTAAACCAAAATTAAGGTTAAGTGCTGTTGACTAGCTACCTTCCCTCCAGTCTAACAGTTCAGCATAAAGAACGGCTATGCGCACGTAGCTCCTGCGCAGAAATTCTGAAACAAATGAATTGTCTTTTTGTTCAAATGATCTAGTTTATTATTATTTTAAGAAATTGTGTCAGATATGAAGACAATTACCTGCTACTATTAAAATACTTGTGACGTATTCTAAATTGTTTTCATGTCTGTATATTTATTTCTCGTGCACCATTGGCGCAAAATATTTTATTCAAGAATAATTCGATTCTGCTTATTTGAAACATACTCTTTGTCGCTATAAGATGCGAATCTGTCATTACAAACGTGACGCTCTCGAGTATTACGTTCGGCAATATGGTGGTGGCGCAAGACACATTAACTGTGGAAGTTATCGTTTGGGAAACGTTCACATACGCCTATTACTCGCAAGATATCAAGAAAAATGGATAATTGCTGTAGAGCTAGATCGGGAACCTTAATGGCGTATCGGGTTTAAGTGCTAATGATTGTAATAAACGTTAACATCAATTATCTATAAAATAAAACAGAATTTCATAAACACACTTTTGCTTTAAAGTGGATGGCTTGCAGATAGCAGGCCTCGAAATTGCGAGGGAGGGGTCCCCACTAAAGCCAGGCTGTGTTTGTGTTTTTTTCAGAATTAGTCCAAATAACTTTACGTACTCAAACTTAAACGACTTAGATATATATTTTTTTAAATTTTAATTATTCGATTTCTGTTGTTGGGCAGCTTTCAGTTGTATATTATGATACGTTCTGGCGCTTAATAACTTGCGATATTAATATTTCACAGATATGGCTACGCCTGATCATTGAGATCATTGGTAACAAATAAAAAATGCACAATCAAACTTAATAGCTTATTTAAACATTTTGTATTAAAAGAAAATACTAATTTAAGTCATTGAAAAAAACAATTTTTAATAAATTGTACTTAAATATGAGTACAAATTATACAGTGAATTGTAACTAAACTGCAGTTGATGAAAATATGCATTTTCCATTAACATTCGGTTAGGTACGGTACCATATCATGGCGGCCCGGCATGGGCAGGTGGTTAAGGTACGTGACTGGTAATCCGAAGGTCGCGGGTTCGATTCCCCATCGCACCAAACATGCTCGCCCTTTCATCCGTGGGGGCATTATAATATGACGGTCAACCACACTATTCGTTGAGAAAAGAGTAGCCCAAGAGTTGGCGGTAGATGGTGATGGCTAGCTACTTGCCCTCTTGTCTTACACTGCTAAATTAGGGACGACTAGCGCAGACAGCCCTCGAATAGCTACGCGCGAAATTCAAAACAAACCAATCATGTAATGGGTTGGTTATACGGACTTCCGTAACAGAGTCAAATTCTACTGAAAGTCTAAGAAAACATATATGAGCTTTCTATATATAGGTTATTTACAAATTAGCTTTTAACTTTCTGTTTAGCTGGAATTGTAAGTTAAACGTTTTTTTTTTAAATACTTGAATAATACTTTAACTTATCCTATGAGTTTAGCATTAACCCCGTCTTTGTGGTTTAAAAAGTGTTACTATAAGTTTTTAATGTTCTCCTTGTTTTTATGAATGCGAGCGTTCAAATAAAAATAGTTTCACACCATTATGGTAATAGTGTTTTCAACAGTAAAAGCAGTCGGTACAGCGGTAAGTCTACGGATTTACAACACTAAAATCAGTGGTTCGATTCCTCTGGGCAGACTCAGCAGTTAGTCCAATGTGGCTTTGCTATAAAGAAACACACACACAATGAAAGTATATTTATTAGAAAAAGGAAATTTGTTTTTATATTTACTTTATTACTTTTTAACAATGATTTTAATTTGTTTTTGTTTCGCATTTCAGTCGTTCACGCAAGTGTTTGTCAGGAAATTTGCCGTTTCTTATGGAACCTATAAAATAGCACAACGAATGATAACTACTTACCGTATAACTGCTCGTAGGAAATGGTACATCAAGGGAACAAACACTATAAATTTTAGGGTATATAAGGCCATGGCCTTTATTCTGAGTTTTCCTTTTTATTATGGCTCGTCATGGTCAGGTGGTTAAGGCACTCGATTCGCAATCCGAGGGTTGCGTGTTCGAATTCCCGTCACACCAAACATAGTTGCCCTTTCAGTCATAGGAGTGGTTATAATATGATGGTGAATCCAACTATTCGTTGGTAAATGAGTAGGTCTAGAGTTGGTTGTGAATGATGATGAGTAGCTACCAAAAACTAGACCATTTTTATTAAAAATTAAATTAAAACCCCTCAATTTTCAATATATCCAATAGATATTCCACATCCTACTACAGGTATCGAGATCCGGTTTCTAGAGTTGTAAGTCCGAAGACATACCACTGCGCCACTGGGAGGAAAAATATTGGTTTATTTGTAGTTAAGTAAGGGTATCGAAACCAGGTTTCTAGCGTTATATGTCCGCAGATTTACCGCTGTGCCACTGGGGTTGGAGAGCGCTTTTAGAAAGGTCATAACAAATATCAAACTGAATATCTAAAACTTCTTGACTAAAATACAATTTTTTCATTTAGATGTTTATTTTTGCGCATGTTTTGCTTGTTTGTTTATTTGCAATTGAGCACAAAGCTAAATAAGTAATTATCTGTATTGTGCTCACCAAAGATATCGAAATTTAATTTTCAGATATATGGATGAGTTACTAGAGAGTGCAAAGTGTATTTGTGTTGTACTTTTGTAAGATTACATATTTTTTGGAAACATCTTGAGTTTTGTTCAATATTTCATTTGTACAATACGTAAATTCTTAAGTTTCAAGTGCGTCTACTTATAAAGGCTTTAACTTTCAATTGTATAAATAGAAAGTTTTAATTTCCAGTTTTACGTTTTGTAAAGTCTTGCCTTCTAGTTGTCAGTTTAGTAAGTTTTGGATTTTCAGTTGTATGTTTCATAAGCAATTATCTTGCAGTTAGGCGTCTTGAAAACCCGACTTTCAGTTTTATGTTTATTGAGTTGTTTATTTACAATGTTTATTGAAATCAAAATAATTATATAATATGAACTCTTATAAGAGTTTAAATGCAAAAGATGTTTTTTTTTAATTATAAAATAATTCTTACGTTCATTTTGTTTCCTGAGCAAATCGAAGATGCTTTAGGCAAAAACTGAACTGAGAGATCATAGAAAGCGATGCTCGAGATAAAAGGAAATTGAGTACAAGAGCCTCATCTCCTTCCGTGATTTATTTGTATCTTGGTGTGGAGATGAGTCAGCTGGTATTCAGGTTCCCAAGTAACCATATTCTGTTAAGCCCAACAGATCTGAACTTTAATTGGTCTCCACCCATACTTGCTGAGCAAGACAGGAAGGGTGATTAAAGACTGTGCTACCAGGAGCCTTCTTTAGGTGCAAGCTTTCTTTTCTCCCCAGACTGTAATGAGAAATGGTTCGAATCTCTCCAGGTGGCGTTGCATACTCTGTTTAGAAAATAGTTCCTGTTTGGAAATGATTTTGTCTTGGGGCACGAGCTGTTTTTATTTTTTCTTGTTGATCATTAGTTCTTTGTGTACACGTCTCATCTGTTGCCAAAAATCGTAAAGTTTTACTTTGTTAAGAAAGTAGCTACTTTTGTCGACCAAAATACGGTTTGTTATGTATTCTTTGTTTAACGTAGAAAGAAAGTCTAAAAGATAACATTTCAAAACACGTACAATCGTTTGTTTGTACGCCTCGCATCAAATGTGATTTCCGAGAAAAAGAAAAAGAAAGTGGATTGAGTTTCTGAACTTTCTTTTTCCGCTCTATCAGCACATTCTGATAACTCGTTGCTCACTAACTGAAAACCAACCACTTAAAACTTAATTCACCACATCGAATAATCTGTTTAGTAGATTAAAATAGCACCACCATTAAACAACGAAGTTAAAACACACAACAGAGCAGTCCTTATCGTACGCTCGACCGAAGTACTCAAGAAACTAAATTCTCCTTAACGTTATCATGAGGTATTATTATCTTCTTTCTAATAGACTGGAATGAATGCAGACAAGTAAACTCAAGGTATGTGATACTGTTGATTCTTTGTATCATCACATTCTTCATTTCATCTGTAGGGTAGCTCTTAATTAAAACCAGTTTACGTGTGTTTCCAGTACATTATACGTTGCATGAATATAAATAAAGTATTGATAGCTCACAAGTTATTTTAAAACTGTACACTGAATTATTGAAGATAGTTCACGTAGGAGTCGGAAGGAATAAACTTTTTTTTTCAAAATCGTGATATCAGATGTTAATTTAACGACATCCTTTTTATAAACTCACGAGAGCTATCTGCGCTACCCATTCGAAATTTAGCAGTGTAAGATTAAAGAAAAAGCAGCTAGTCATCACCACCCACCGCCAACTCTTGGGCTACTCTTTTATCAACAAAAAGTGGGATTGACTGTTAATGTAGAACGAACCCCCGGCGAGCACGTTTGTGTGTGACGGGATGTGAATTCGAGACCTTCAGATTACAAGTCTGGCCATGCTGACCCACACATCTGTGAGAGGTTTTCCTTGTTTTAGAGTGATTAATTAACAGTTTTTACTCTTGTTCATAGAGCTCATGATCCGTTGTCACAAAGAGAAACGAGCCCATGCCTATAAGAGAAGATTAATCCCCATTATTCGGCTAGATAATAGAAGTTTAAGAGATAGCGGGGAAGGGGGATGTTATTGACTAATTGCCTTCCTTCTAATTTATCAGCTCAAAAATAGGGATGCTTATAAGCATTTATTTTGCGTCGCCTTGCGAATAAAATAATTATTTACAGGTTACTATCAGTTATGAATTAAACATTCCTCCAATAACAAATTCTTTATCAAATTTTTATGTTCGTTTTTGGGCTTGCTTTTCGTGCTTGTTTTCCAACAACAGTATTTTCTACAATGTGTCAAAATATTCTAAGATGATTGTTACATGGACTTGGAATGTTACAAATTGCAGAGTCTGAAAGTTACGTGGTTGCTGCCTTAAATGTAAGTTAAAATGTTGTTTACCGTGCTTGAAAGCAAAACGAAATTCTTGGAAAGGTCAAAAACCAGGATGGAGGTGGCTGATTAAGGGTCATAAATCTAACAAAATACCGATTCCTGACCATACAACATAAAGGCTCACTCACACATACATAGAATCTCTCTAGCGACTCTTAAAGGGCATTTGAAGTAGTCTTATTGACCCTGATTGATCGTAAAACATTCAACGTCTCGAAAAGCTTATATTAGATTCCCGATGACCCACCGTGTGAAGCAAGACCGTCAAAATAAGATCAAAGCGCATGGATTGAACTGTCGAAGACCAGACACCATTGCTCTTCTCAGATGAACTCAAGGTCTTTACTCAACAGATTGTTGTGGTTGATGGCAGAAGCAACCCAGACGGCATCATTACAAAACCAACGTAACTGAACACGATGGTTACAGATGTGGGTCTATCTTTGTCTGGATCAGCGTCAAGACTGATCTTCTTGTGTTCTCTGACGACGTTTTGGCAGCTGTGAGGTACAGGGGTGATATCCTGAACGTCTTACGCTAGTATTCCTTAGAAATACGATTCTTCATAAGTTGGGAAATGCCCTTTATTGGACGTGAAAAACATAAATGTCCACTAGAGGTCCACCAGAAACTTACAGGCACTCTTCTAGACAGTTATCAATGCTTTTAAATGACATAGTTGCAATTGAAAATATTTGTTTCGTTATTCGTTATTTTCTTATCACATACCTCTTGAGTGGCTCAGCAGTATGTCTGCGGATTTACAACGCTAAAAACCGGGTTTCGATACTTGTAGTGAGCAGAGCACAGATAGCCCATTGTGTAGCTTTGCTTTGTTGAAATTCTATTAGAAACTATCATAATTAGGGTTACAAGCTTGACAGAGAAACAAAAATAGCAGACACATAACTCAGTGTATATTAGATATATTAAAGGTATGGCGATAATTGAATATGAAAATGAAACTCAAAATAACACAAACCAGTTTTACAAGTTAATATTTAGTCGGCATTCCCATCGATTTCATTACTGCTTCATACAGAATTGTATCAGTTTGTGCAGACATTTCTGAATGATTGACTGCTGTCTTTCTTTGATTACTTGGGAAAGATCATCTTCCATGTTTGGTTTGCAATCTTTCGCATTAACTCGGATTAACTCATCCTATAAATTTTCAATGGGATTGATATCAAGTGATTGACCATACCACTCTATAACATCAATTCTTTTATTTCAAAAATATTTTTTAATGACTCCACAATTGCAAAGAAACTTGCTTAATTATTTTGTAGGGTAACAGGAATAAGCAATCTAAGAAACTACAGCAGGTGTACAACACTTTTTATGAGAAAATGTAACTAAAATAATAAAAACTCCAGGTATTTGTGAAAACCAGTGCTAGAATTAGATCGTATGTGGATAGGTCTCGTCGAGTCGTTCTAACAACATACAGTTTTACGTATTTTTACTTTATCTAATAAAAGATCTAACAAATTTACAAGATTTTCAAGGATGGACACTTCTGGCCAACCTCTGTATATCTGTGCCAACTGTCCATCTTGATTGCTGTAAATATGACTGCATATAATTTCAAAATATACATTTTTGGGTCATTTTACCTCTGCCACCATGAAAGCTTTAAAATGGTATAAATAAAAATTAAAAACACCAGGGGGTAGTGGACCTAAGTATATCTCTTATCAAGTTTTAAGTCAGTTAACTGAGTAACAAAGGATGGTAAGGAATTGGACAGTGTTTGGTAAAAGAAGTGAAAGAAGCAGTACAAAACAATGTGTTTCCCTGCGAAGATATAACAAACTTACTACATTTTGTGAGAGTACAAGTCGAAACCTGGCTATCGTAGACTATCTACTTACCTCAGCATGCTGTTTATTCTAATTCCCACCGATTTTTAACATTTGCAAACTTCATATACTTCAAGAAACCAATAAAATATTGTAGTTTCATTTAAATAGGAACAAAAATGTTTCTAATTGACCTATACCTGGAGAGAACAAAGCTTTTTATGTCCGGATTTCTCACTTTCAAAAGTTAAAATCCATATTCGAAATCAGTCGGATCTCTATGAAATAAGGTATTGTTTTTATGTGTTATTGGTTTCCTTTAGGTGTATAAATTATTTGTTTTAAGTTAAACACCAAAGAGCTACATAATGAGTATACCCACTTTGTATTACTGATACCAAAAACATAAAGAGTGTACTCACTTTGTATTACTGACGCTAAAAACATAATGAGTGTACTTAATTTGCATTACTATTCTTTATATCAAAAACATAATGAGTGTACTCAGTTTGCATTACTTTTTTTTACTTCAAAAAGTGTACTTTGTGGACTCCACTTTGAATTAGTTGTACTTTAGATCCAGCTTGCACACTGTTATCGCTGTGTTACTGATCCACTGATGTATGTATTAACAAATGTATGATACTCGAGATTTGAAAAATTTAGGAAACTTGTGAAGTCTTACAGTAGAAATTATTAAAATATTTTTTTAAGATCTTCTGAGTAGTATTGGATATTTATTTAATTATCACATTCTTGTGACTTATGAATTTTCTATTTTGTGTACTTATGTTTGTCTTGTATTTTTACCAGTTACAATTAGGTCGTCATTACCAGTAAATTAGAAGTAATATCTCGAAATTCTATTAAGGCAGCAAACAGACACTCGTATAGTCTTTTGTGTATTATTACAGAGTATAATGTAAGTGCTAAAAACATCATGCTAGATTACAAGATAAATTAAGGCAATGGTTTTGAAATACAATAAAAACACTCGGTTCACATTCTTCAATAAATTAACAGAAATGTAGCAAAAAATTGAAATAGCTCAGTCTGATAAATAAAATTAAAGATATGAGAAAAGAGTTAAAACTGAGAAAGCAAGTTAAACAATTTGAGTCTGTGGAAAGTGCTTTACATACAATACAAATCAGAGTTCAATTTATAGATTAATAAAAAATAAAATAAATGATTGGGTGAATAAAAAACAACAAACCCCAGTAACATTAGTTGGATAAAATTCGGGGAGAAGCAGTATAATTTTCTTACCTAAGTAGTGTTCGGACATTAAAAGTAAAACTGACTTGATGTTGAATAAAAGACAGCTTACTAGGATCAACATTTTAATCGCTAGATGTTTCTTTCTCAGTATAAGACATGCGGGAATGTTGTTGTTGGTTGTAATTACGAACACAGCTACACAAAAGGCTATCGGTGCTCTGCTCACCATGGGTATCAAAACCCAGTTTCTAGCGTTGTAATTCCGTAGACACTCCGCTGTGCCACTGAGGGGCTAGTTATATAGAAGACAATTTTACTTGAAGAAGCTAGCATTTTTTTTCTATAACAACATTTTTGTTTCGTTTAATTTTATCCATTTTAAAGTCATTCATATTTCTATATGCTGAGCAAATAAGGTGGCGCATCTGGTCTTTCTGAACATTGTCTGATCTTTGGTCGAGTTACGTTCACTAAAACCATATCCAATCAAATTATATATGTATATAAAACTTCTCTTTTGCGAATCTTGTTAACAGTGCGCTCATATTTTTTGCCAGAATTCCACATGCATACAGATTACGTGCTTACATCTGAGGAGTTTTGTATGCTTCAATGAAATTAATTTTGTCATAGAGCGAAAAATAGTATTTGATTTCCATTTTTTTTCGATTCAATGAATGTAACTTTCTCATGGTCGAATAAATTTTAGGCTCTTCAAATTTCATATAACATTTCTGTACAATCTCATTTCGAAACTTTACGACATGCGGGACTAGAATCTGTAATCATCTAAGAGTGCTAAGCGTTGCTTCATAAAAAGGAATTACGAAAGTGTTATTATACCGGATTATTTTCAACATAATAAAACAAATATTAAAGCTAGTAATAAGATATCACGGGAGAACATTAATCACAGCCCAACTGCTCCAAAGACTTAGGTATTTAAAGTCTTTATTATTTTATTCTTATTCAAGAACTACTTACAAGTTTATCACTATTCATGTCACTTTTACTATCTTCCTATGGATTGTTTGTTTGTTTTGAATTTCGTACAGAGCTACTGGAAGGCTATCTGCGCTAGCCGTTCCTAATTTACCAATGTAAGACTAGAGGAAGGCAGATAGTCATCACCACCCACCGCAAACTCTTGGATTACTCTTTTAGTAACAAATAGTGGGGTTGACCGTCACTTTATAACGCCCCCATGGCTGAAAAGGCGAGAATATTTGGTGTGACTTGGATTCGAACCGTGACTCTCGGATAAGGAGTCGAGTGCCTTAACACCTGACCAAGCTGATCCTAGCTTCCTATGGATTATTCCTTTAGAGTCAGTGATAAAACGAAATGAAATGAACCTAAAAGTGGTTAGGAATAAGTTAAATATAAATAGTAATAGAAGTTACTTCATATTAATAAAAAAGGCTTTGTAATTAATGTGCTCAGAAGGTAAATTCAAGAGTTTATTATTTGAGGGTTGAATATGTTTTAAAAGTTATATTTAGGATAGCATAGTACAGTATGAAACATGTTAATCTATGACTGATATCAAAGAATATGTCCAATTGTGAACGGGAATCGAAATTAGCGCTTATCAGATCACTTTGGACTATAAAGAAGTATGCCACGCAGTGTTTTTTGATGCAGCTTTTGACAGATATTTACATTTATATTTTCTAATAAGTTACGAAAGAATCTTTAACATGACACAGCAAATTCCAAAACTCAATTTTTTTATTTTGTGTAAATCTAACAGGAAACGTATTATTTTGTACTAGATAACGAACCAGGTATGATGAATAAATGAAAACTGTAACTGAAAATAGTATTAACTTTCCTCCACTCAGTTCGATAATTGAGAATGTCTCCCAGTTGAACTACATCTACTCCAGGTTTAATAATAATATAATTAAGCAATCTGATGGACAATGCATTTCTAATAATCGATAGGCACTAGCTGCGTAAGTACCAATCCAATCAGAGCACACTTGAATCTTTCTCATGAGAACACACTTTGAACTTTCTAGTAAGGACACATTTTAACCTCTCTCGTCAGAACACACTTTGAACTTTCTAGTAAGGACACATTTTAACCTCTCTCGTCAGAACACACTTTAAACTTCCTTATTACAATACGACTTAACCTTTCCCATCAGAACACAGTTTCACCTTTCAGCTTGATTTCCGTTTGTTTCTTCTGTGAACATGGTGTTTTTCTTTCTTAATTCACGAGTAGATTGATGAGAGCAACCATGTACACGGGCTCTATGATTTTTCGTGTGTGTTTTTGCGTGACATCTTTATAAATTCCAGGAGAATTATTTGAAATGTAGTCTGACACGCTAGTTTGTAATTTTTTCCCCATTTTCATTTCAGGTAAATTACAGAAACGAGAGAATATGAAAGATATTTTGGTATTCTAAGTGCCTTTATTATTTATATGTTTTTGGTATTTTCCGCATATGTATGTATTTGAACACTCATGTATTACATTAGTACCTCAGCGAAGACTTCCCGTGTTCTTAAAGTTGGTAACATTGTTTCACATACGATACTAGAATCACAACTCTATCTGATTGAAATTTTTATTCTGTTACACTGAATAAATCCACATATAAAGAAGATACTTAAGAAAAATAAAAATACTGTAACGAAGGTTTTAGCGGAAAGAATTTCCTTTTTCTTTTATAAGCATTTGGTTTTTAGCAGTTAAATTATTTTGTCACGAAAACTATCAAATTCAATCTGCTCTTATGTTTTAGTTGACGGAAAAGTTTTGTTTTTCGTTAGTTAGTATTTAGAGTAAACGTGGTTATTTGTATGATCATGTAACTAAGTTGACTGACGTCTGGAAATCACGAAATTGTTCTGTTCTTAAATCTCTTAAACCTGGATCGATAACTAAGACGTCATATGTTGATAAAACGGAAAATAATAAATTATAAGCTTACAGTTAACACAACGTTTGTTACAACAAAATGACATGGGTGCTGTATAATTGTCAAAAACATAAGTAAAAAAAGAAAAGATTACCGACACAATATTTACATGTCTGACATAAAACGATCATAAACAGAAATCAAAATTATTTTATCAACATTTTCCAAATATTTCAAAATAGAAAAGAAAATAGTTTCCCACTTTACCATCAAGGAAATGAGATTTTCCTTATAAATTCCAGATAAATAATCACAGGTTGTCCTTGCAATTTTAAACAGAACTACACTAAAAATATTTGTAAAGTAACTGACTGGTAAATAGAACTACAGTGAAGTACTTGCTAAGTAACTGATTGGTAAATAGAACTAAAGTAAAAGTACTTGCTAAGTAACTGACTGGTAAATAAAACTATATCAAAAATACTTGTTAAGTAACTGACTTTGTTAAACAGGAGAAAACTAAAAGTACTTGTTTAACGACTGTTAAGATTTGTTTGTTCGTTATCACCTAAAAACTACATAATGCTCTATAAATATTTAATTACAAAGTATAGTGCTAAAAGTTTTCAAGCTTACAACTGAGCAGCGAGGGACAATTTGTTAAGAAGAGCACGTACATAAATAAAATACAATTTATTAATGATTTATTCAGCTGGTTTAATCTAAGAAACCTTTTCAGATATGCATATAATATACTTAGTTATTTGTTTCATGGTTGATACCATTGAACGTATAGATATTTGTATCAGATGAATTTGGTAAGAAATATTGATTTTGTAATTTGGTCTCTTGTTCTTCCTTACTCACTTGACTAGAATATTAGATTATAAATAAATATATTTTTATAACTATGAACTAATTGTGTTGACTCAACACATATAAACTTTGGTATTTTAATTCTGTATACATAATGTTTTGTAGAAGGTAGCGCATTGATAAATTAAACTAAATTGGAAACTTATCTGATTATTTCAGTGAAATCCAGGAGTTTGAAGAAACTTTACAGGCGTGAGACAATATTAACTGGCAGTTTTATAGTATACCAGATAGTGAGTGACATGATATATTTCATTTTGTTACTTTAGTAGATGTAGGTAAAAATATGTGCAGTAAATTGGAGTAAAAGTTGCCCTTCACCTGATGTTATGAACAGAGCAATTAATTTAGCTAAGTCTTCAATAGAAGGGAGCACTATATTATAAAGTGTCAGTTTGAAACAGGTACTACCATCAAAGTGAGTAATGTTTTGCGCATAAAAAAGCACACCCTCAGTTCTAAAATACAAGTGTCAAAAATATTAAATATTTACAATTTTGGTTGCTAGTAGGACTACGGCCGAAAATATCGATAGTAGCAATGATACAAAATTAATGAGTCGGCGTTGTACGATAATTGTTTTAAGGCGTTATATTTACTCCTAAATTGTACGATGTATCAGGGTAGTTATATTAATTACTAAATTGGTTTTTGGTTCTGATTTATACAGGTGTCTTACTTTGGACCAAATGTTTAATAATTATGGACAGGCAGATGATGACAAAGTGCAAATGTTTAAGATATTCAATATCTATGTTGAGCCTTCGTAAGGCAAATCGAGTTTCGAATAATGGTGTCTGCTTATATTCCGATAGTAGACCATTTCTGGTACGTATAATTTATCCGAAAGCCTAAACACAGCACAGTTTATTTTTCAGTATAATTATAAATTAACTCCCTCGAATGAGCGGAGAATTTACCAGCGAATGAAACAGAAACAGCACTGTTGGGTCGTTATATACATATATATATAAATATATCGTACATTACCATAAAATAATTTATAAAAGTTTATCATAGTTGGTAGTAACAAATTCATCGCCAGGAAAAATAAGTAAAGAAAATGTTTATATACAGGGTGTTCGGAAAGTTACTGTGCACTTGTATACTTATTAACACACGTTTCAACATAGAATACAGGAGGTAAATATGAATGACAATTATAAACAATGTTGAAAGTGACCCACGTTACCATCAGTACAGGCCTGAATCCTTCTTATTTTGTTTCTAAACACCGCTATCAGTTGCTGGCTTGAAATAGACTGAATAAAATATGATTACAAAATTGCACAGTGACTTTTCGAACACCCTGTATAACAACATAATGTTAAAAGAGGACAACGCGGGACCTATTGGTCCATCTAAATTGTCTCATCTTATAAAGTACAACTATTAAATAAAAACAAAACAAAATCAAAACCAACTCTTGATATTCATATAGTTATCAAGTTTTCTATTAAACTCACTCACATTTACTGTCTCCACAACATCCTAAGGCACCCCGATCCAAAGACTAACAACCCTGTAAGAACAATGAAGCCGGCTAAGCTGAAAACGACTCTTATTCTGACAAAATTTATATTTGTATTCCCTAGTCACCTTTACGTCTGAAAAAAGGATGATATATCAACACTATCAACTCTCTTAAGAATCTTAAACACATCAAACAGATCTCCCTAAATGTTCGTTTTTGAGGAATAGAACAATTCCAGAAATCTCAACCTCTCTCCCTTTGACAAACCCTCCATCCCAAGCACAATTCATATGAACCATTTCTAACACTTTAATGTCTTTCCTAAAGTAAGGAACCTAAGACTGAACACAATACTCCAAATGTGACCTAACCATTGACCTAAACAATAAAATTATAACCCATTTAGGCTTGGATGGTTTAAAAACTAACCAATCATTTCACCAAGATACCTTTCTTTCACAACAATACTAAGGTTATTCTCATCCAGATTGCACATATAATTCAAGATATGTTAACCCACATGCATTATCTTGCATTTATTGTAATTAAAACCTATATGTCATACTGAATGGTCTAAATCCTTTTGTAAAGCAGTACCCTTCTCCTAACAGCCAGCAACACTCAATATCTTATGCCATCAGCAAATTTAAGTAATTCATTGACATGTGTAAGATACGTTGCTATAGAAACAATCTACCAAAGCTTATCTTAGTTGTTTGTAACAAACATCGTCGGGAAAAGTATAATATAGGAAACGAGTATATATATATATATAACACATTTATATATACATTTCCTAGAGATAACTGTAGGCACTTTATTCTTCACATTAAAGACAATAAGTCATATCATTCACACATCCGTATTTGACCTTTAAACTTCTTTTCAGATAAACGTGCGTGAAAAAAGTAGGGAACAACAGAAATTTTCAACTATGTAATTAAGCAAAATATTTTTATTCAAAAAAACAAACATTTCCATGGCCCATAATTAGGTAATCAAAGTTAGGTTTAACGTTATTGCTGCATATCGTTTATAATGCTGCATCAATTCAGAGTAAATAAAAGTTAAAGTGATCTGTAATTATGGCTTGGTGTGAATGTGAAAAAGGGAAATAGGTTTGGTTTGGTTTTGAATTTTGCGCAAAGCTGCACGAGGACTATATGCGCTAGTCCTCCCTAATTATGCAGTGTAAGACCAGAGGGAAAGCAGCTAGCCACACCACCCACCACCAACTCTTGGGCTACTATTTTACCAACAAATAGTAGGATTGACTATCACATTATAACGCCTTCACGGCTGAAAGGGCGTGCATGTTTGGTGTAACGGAGATTAGAACCTGCGACCCTCAAATTACCAGTCGAGTATCTTAATTAACTGATTATGCCGGTCCGCGATTGGTCGAGAGAAATATATAGCTAGCGGATGTCAGCATCTTAAGAAAAACAAAATGTGACCCGATTTCAATGAAAATTATTCGCCTATGTTAAGGTACATATGACTTTTTGTGAAAAATCTGTGTTGGACAAAAATAGATATCATTTTCGGATTCAGCGTATAGAAATTACCGAATAACAAATATAAATTTAATAACAATAAAAGCATCGCAGGTCTGTATTATTAGGCGCTGCATAGTGACACACATACAGTTAAAATTTCTCAAAGATCTGGGTTAATATGACACAAATAGCTCAGTTAACATTGACGTAAAAGCTCAGAATGTTACCTTTACCATAACAAACAAACAAAATGATGTATTCATTGTCGTGTGCAAAACCGAGTCTCAGCAGAATCAGGTGGTTAGGGCGCTGGACTTGCTATTTGAGGATCACTAGTTCCAATCCCCTCTCATCAAACATATTCACCCTTTCAGCTGTGAGGATGTTATAATTTGTTCGAAAAACAGTCGCCCGACAATTTGCAGTGGGTAGTGAAGACTGGCTGCTTATTGTTAGGAACGTCTAACCCACGTTCAGCTTTGTGCATGGCACAGTGACAAGTCTGTGGATTTACAGCACTAGAAACCTGGTAATCTACTGTGTAGCTTTGTGCTTAATTTCAAACAAACAAATAAAACTGAGCGCGAAATTAAAAATAAACTGAAAATCTTCTCGCACGAGTGAGAGGAAGGAAGAGGTCATTGAACCCGACCATCCTGGGTCTTTAAAGACTTAAATTCCGGTTCTAATGTGAGTCAATAAGACAGAAATATTTTCGTTATTATATAGAACTGCTTAAGGAAAATTTATCAATATGTGATCTATTACATGTTTTTTTGCCCTTCTAAAGATCTCGTTTATTATAGTTTGTCAAACAGCTGTTACCGAGCAAAATTAATTAAACATCTTGCCCTGTAAGACATTATTAGAACATGCATGATGTGCCCTTCTCGTGACTTCTACGTGCTTAAAGATTAAAGAGTTAGTTTACTCGATGCCTGGAGAACTCCAGAATACTACAGGAAAAAAAGCTGCTCCAGGTGAAATACCTTTGAACGTGTTCTTACATTTTAATATTTACCTCTTGATGTACTTCAGTTCAAAATTACCGTAGGACTCTCTTCGTTTAATTAACCAGGAATATTAAAAAAAGAACATTTCTAAACCATCAATGAACCTTTTTTATTGTTTTAAATTCCATTATTACAGTTTATTTGCTCTTAGGTTTTTGTTATAGTCTTTACAAAAAGCATGTTCGCAAAACAGTAAGTATTATTAAAGTTGTTGTTGTTTTGAACTAAGCACAAAGCTACACAATGGGCTATCTGTGCTCTGCCCACCACAGGTATCGAAACCCGGATTTTAGTATGCAAGTTCACAGACATACCGCTGAGCCACTGGGGGGATTATTAAAGTTAAAAAAAGTGTTATTAATGATAATGTAATTCTTTTTTGCCGTGAACTCTCCATCTCTGGTCCCCCTCTGGCACAGCAGTAATTCTTCGGATTTATAACGCTAAAATCAATGGTTCTATTCCCCTCGGTAGCCTCAGCAGATAGTCCAATGTGACTTTGCTATCAGAAAACACACACTCTATCTCTGACAATTTGTTTGTGAGGAAAATTGCTCTTAAATTATTTTATTTTTCTATTTACTTTAGAGCAACTAAAATAACAGTTAAATAACAAAAAAGCCAGAAAAGTTACATGTATAGTAAAATATTATGGTTCATCAACTTAGAATGAACTTATCCTTTACAAAGAAATTATGATTTCTAGTAAATCTTTAACAACAGAAAATTAATGAAACCTTACAAGAAGCCTTGTGTATGTCAAAGCAAATTAAAAGTAAGCAATGTTTGATATATTTAGCATTTACATATCCTTCTCACAGCGAATTTGTTCAACAGTGAACTGACATCATGGATACACTAATGTCTCATGGAATATGTTAATATGTTAAAGTTTCTTCGAGAGATGATGTTTTAAAATCATATTATCTAATATTAATGAACCAAATGATAGTGTGAAAATCTCTCGTACAAAAGAACATGCCCCCCAGTGATTCAGCAGTATGTCTGCGGACTTACAACACTAAAAACAGGGTTTCGATACCCGTGATGGGAAAACACAGATAACCCATTTAGTAGCTTTGTGCTTGATTCAGAACAACAACAAAAGATCATTTAGGTTCGATAAGGTCTCATTAAACCGTACCCTAAGCTTGCTTGAACTCATAACTTCTTCTGCAAAATAAAGGCTGTGGTTATGAATGAGGATCCTATGTTTGTTTGTGTGTGTTTTTTATAGCAAACCCACATCGGGCTATCTGCTGAGTCCACAATGGGGAATAAAACCCCTTATTTTGGGGTTGTAAATCCGTAGACTTACCACTGTACTAGCGAGGGCCCTTATAATAATAATATTTTTTTACTCCTATTCTACTCAGATGGAGAATTTGAATAAGATTTGTCATGATATGAGGTTTAAGATGGATCTCTACGTTATTCGAAGAAATGTGCTACAATGGAAATTACAATGTCACGCAATGGTGCTTAATCACGACCATAAGATTGTACACGATGGACTCTGAAGGAAGTTATTTCCAAAGACCACACGGAACTTAATACACAGTGCTGATATGAAAGATAGTTTTAGCAACTGCATTCAGTCCATTAGAAGGGTGTTCGTTGAAATCTACTTGTTTTATGTACAAGTTGGTCTTAAATTGAAATGCGTGCCAAACAAAGTCTTGATTCATTTCGTTTTTATTTTTCTCACGAATAAGCTTTGATTTATATCACGTTATCTCATAAGAATATCGGTAAATGTCAGGATTTGAATGACAAAGACAAGAGTTAATATGGACAAACTATAAGTTTTTATCACATAGCATAAACAACTTGATATGGGTTCTTGAAG
Source organism: Carcinoscorpius rotundicauda (assembly GCA_011833715.1). Classification (NCBI taxonomy): domain Eukaryota; kingdom Metazoa; phylum Arthropoda; class Merostomata; order Xiphosura; family Limulidae; genus Carcinoscorpius; species Carcinoscorpius rotundicauda. Next base: position 47,690,066 of record CM022399.1, on the reverse strand, counting down.
ATGAATTATACGAACTACTTTTTGTTAGGGCTAAGAAACGTTGAGATGAGGCCGACGGTACTTTTCTGTTCTTGATCATGAATGTTATATGGGGCGGTGTTCCTCTTATCTGTTTATGACTTTCTAACAATTGTAGAGAATACAAATTTTTTATGTATCGTCTGGATAGCTGTCATTATATTCAGCAAATAATGCTTTATGCAGCTTCAAGAGAACTATTTGTTTAGTTTTGAATTTCGCACAGAGCTACACGAGAGCTATTTGCGCTTGCCGTCCCTAATTTAGCAGAGGGAAGGCAGCTAGTCATCACCACCCACTGTCAACTCTTGGACTACTCTTTTACCAACGAATAGTGGGATTAACTGTGACATTATAACTCCCCTACGTGCGGGCATGTTTAGTGTGACAAGGGTTCGAATCCACGATTCTGAGATTACGAGTCGAAAACCCTAACCATTTGGTCATGCCGGATAATTTTAGAGAATTGTTATCATGTTGAACAAATAATATTTTATATACCTTCTAGATAGCTGTTATCACGTTTAGCAAACACTTTTATGGCGTCTATAGATAACTACTTCACATATTTGATTATTTGATTATCAAATATAATAATTTTACTTTTGTTAAAAAATGCTGAAGAAAAATTGAATATTTCTGTGTTTCCCTTCCATTTATAGTAGTGCATCTACTTATACACCCATCTACCGATCTACTTATCGCCTGTTAGTAATTTTATTCAAAACTACGAAGCAAATACTAAATATTTGCACCTTAGCAAAATAGCTTTCAGTTAGCTCAATGCAATTAAATTAATTGTATATTAACTTAACCTTAATAGCAAGTTAATTACATAGTGGGCCAAACGTCCAAGTGAGAGACTTCATGGCTGTGAATACTCTATAGACTAAACGGCCAAATTAGGGGCTCCTTGATTCACGTATAGCCGTTCTTAATTTTAAGCTATGTTAACGAGAAAAAGAGAAGACAACCAATACATTGTACCAGTTTGGAGCGGTTACCCTTAAGCGAATAGCAGGATTTACTGTCAATCTTATAAAGCACCCAGAGTTGTTTAGTAGAACCATGTCTCGAACCTGACATCCTTGAAAACTCAGTCCAAAACGTTACTACTAGACCACACTCGTACCGAGTTTCAAGTGAAGAAGCCATTAGATGAATTCTTCTGACTTTATTCATTGTATACAAGTATACTCAGAGACCAAAGTGTAATACATAGATCGTTATATTCAATTCTGATCTGTTGTTTATATGCTTTTATCATTATAAATATGTTGAGAACAATGAAGACGCTTTGTATTAAAGCGTCTACCTATGTCATATTGAACGTAGTTCCATTTTTTCTGTTCTCAACTGTCACGGTGTAATTCACCAGGCCCGGCATAGCCAGGTGGGTTAAGGCGTTCAACTGGTCGCGAGGTCAAATCCCCGTTGCGCCAAACTTGCTCGCCCTTTCAGCCGTGGGAACGCTATAATGTTACGGTCAATACCACAATTAGTTGGTAAAAGAGTAGCTCAAGAGTTGGCGGTGAGGGATGATGACAAGCTGCCTTCTATTCATATAGAAGTCAATGAACGAAATGAAGAATGTATAGTGCAAGCTAAATCATCACAAATAACTTAAACTACCGAGAGAACTGTTGCTATTATCAATGTACATATTCACTGTTAGGCCAATTGTAGAAATTATATCTAATGTTATAAAGACAGTTATCGACGTTATAAAAACCTATATAATTATTAGTATTATCTTCTTAGATTATTTTTTATTTGTTCACGGACACAATAACTTCTGTGCTTTTCAATTTTCACAGATTAACTTTGTATCAGTTAAATAAATAACGCTTAACCCGATAATGTGTGAGGCCGCTAATGACTTGTAGAACGTCTTTTACTTTGTACCTGCCGAAGATAAACAACAAAATATATCAACACCTTCTAGAAACATTCTTGTGTTTTCTCTAAGGGAGCTCCATTTTTTTATTTTTTTTTACTGAAGTGTTGAGGTCGCACAGCTACTAGCCATGAACACAGGCAGAGCTTATGATTAAATACACCTCAGGTTCTGGTCTCTTCCTTCTCACGTCTTTCTTCAACTGCATCAACACTCTAATCCACTGTTAAACTAAACAAACATGTACGTCCGGAAATTAAATTCTCCTCATAAAACCCGGAAGACTGAGACTTAGAAGCAGTCGAATGGAGATAACTTTATTTTCCCTGATAGAACCTGGTTTAACTAGTAAATCTTGATAGACAACTCTAAAAAAAACAACCAAAAAAACGCGTTGTCATAGAAACATACAGTGCACGAGTTAATATTCAAAGTAATAACGATAGCTGTATTGACGGAACGTTGGATATTCGGTTAAAAACAACTTTTGCTGTAAATACCGATCAAAGACTGATTTTTTTCAAAAGCACTTTCCTAAACTCAAAAATATGAACTAATGCTGTGTGTTTATGGACTTCAAATTAAAGTGAAAAATCAACTATGAAAACTAATTAATATTCTTTGAAACTATTGCAATAGTGAGAAGTATATTGAACATATGGAATTTTATAAAATTTATAAACTGGAACCGAAACATTATGATAAAAACATGGGTTAAAAACGTTTGATAAATCAGATTCTAACTCGATGAAATAGTTTTGTTTTCCGAAAAGAGGTTACTGTATTTTTGTTAAACCTAAACTGTATAGTATAACTATTTTTAATATATTTCTTACTACTTATACATTGCATTTATTACATTTTAGTCACCTTTAATTCAAACAACGTATATGCCATAATGCTCTACTGTATTGAAGTAAATGCTATAGTGTGCTTTTTTCAATGATTTAACACAGAAATTTAAATCAAGGAAAGCGTAAATTACTCTAGTAAAACAGTGAAAAAATATTTCAATTATTGGATTTAATTGTCAGATGTGATTAAATTTAGAAAAAATACTTACTTTAGGTCCCCCACTCACACCAAAAGTCAGAATGATTTATAAAATGTTACTATATTTACTATGAATATATCTGTGAATATCAGAGAATCATATGGCAAAGTTGAAATTTTGGTGCCATTTGATGCACACATGTTTCTGCACTCATTTGTGTTCTCATGGAGCCCAATGATTCAAATTTAAGTATTAAAAATTTTGAACTGGCATTATCCACGTAAAGAACTTAGGACAAAAGGAATTGACTGCTGAAATGAAATCATAATCCAATAATGTGTTTAAGTCTAGGAAGAGATTTCACTTGAACGTTGGTCTTCTGCTTCACGTGTAAAGAGGTATTTTTAAAGTTGCGAGAGTGTTACAGCTACTGTTATTGCCAAATGAAACAGTTGATCACCTGTAGATGTCTTGCCAGTGGTAGTAAAATCAAGCATTGATAAACTGGCGACTACAGGGTATAGTTGTATGAATCCATCAAGAGATATGGATCGATGAAATCATCATCAACTATTTGGATGAATTAAAATATATTGTTTAAGGCTATAAATTGCTCTGCTTATCATAAAAGGACCACAATTAAGTAGGATCATTGAAGTCCCTGGACCCCATCACGAGTTAGTACACGTGATGTTGCAGATATCTCAGTAATAGTATTTCAGGCATTTTAATGTTCAAAGTAAGTACCAAACTCAGCATTAGATGTAGCACTTTCTTCTCCTTAACTTCACTCGTTTTATTAATGACATTGAACATTTAAACATTAAGCAACTTGATGTAGGACGAAGGTTTCCCATATCAGTTGTTTCATCTACCTCCAGTTGACACTCTGTACAGAAGGGATTGAGTACTTGCTGTAGACTGGTGGTACTATTCCGATGAAATTGCTTATATCTTGCTTCCGTATCAAAATAGGAGAAATAATTCTGACCAACTTCAGAACAGGTGAAAGAGAAAAGTAGGAAGTCTTTAGTCACTGTCAAGCAATAAGAGACGAATTTGGTAGAGTATTTAGGTGCTAATATATGTAGTAGAATAGTGACTACTAACTTGAACCACATCAAAGAAAAATATTATGTGCAAAACAAATACTTTCATTGGCATTGGAGAAATAATATATTTGTTTCTTAGAACTGAAATATTTGTGATTTCAATGGAATGATGAAAATGCTGACTGGTTCACACCACATAAATGGAAATCTAATTTTACCTAGTATTTTTTGGTGATTCTTGATGTAATAAATTTAGTATTTTTAATAGAAATATTTGATATACTCGCAGCTTTACTGAATATTTTCCTAATAATAATTTTCTGTACAGTTGCAACATGAAAATGCTTTAATGGCTTTAAGAGTGTTTGCACTTGTGTAGAACTTCAGGCTGTGCTGAGTTTCTTTCAGGAGTGTTAATGGTTCCTCATGGGCATGAGATGAGGACCAACTTTTGTAAAGATGCTAGTTTCACTTTAGGTATTTTTAGCCATACTTTGTTACTTGTTTAGTACCTTTCAAATCCATTTCTCCATTGAATATGTGATTCGCCTTTGACAATCAAATAGTTGTGCAAGAGTAATGTGTATGTGATTAATAGCTTTTCTAGTTCAGTGATGTTATTGTTGTTTGCCATCAACAGCAAGAAGCAATTACTACATGGAACAAGTATAGATCCTGTACTTATACCAGTTGGGATGCTCATAAATTCTTTGGAAAACGTTTCTGAGCAGTAATACAAGTTTATATAATAGTAGAAATATCATTTGAATAAATGCATTATTTTTGGACCTAATATATTCTCATGGATTTTAGTTGCAACTATTTGATTACAACTTTCAACTCTGTGCTATTAACTGAGAAATCTCGGTTAATCATGAAATTTTAATCCTGACTTTAACAGAATTGTTTGTTTGGAATTTAACACAAAGCTACATAAAAGGCTATCCATGTTGTGCCTGTCACAGGTATTGAAACCCAAATTATAGTGTTGTAAGTCCACACACATATTGTTGTGCCACTTGATTTTTTTTACAGTAAAAGACTAAATTATTAAACAGTTTGGACACTCTGCTCTTTTGTTAATCTTTCAAAAGGCACGATGATAAATAAGGTAGTTTTAGTTACAATTTTCAATGTCCTGTGGAAGTACTCAGGATTCCGAGGTGAACCAATATATGGCTTCAGCCGTGGCTTTAACTCTAATGAAGCAAACAAAGAAGAATAAGTAATGAAAGTGCATTGCACAGGTAAAAAGAGTACACCAGAAAATGCTTTGAGACTTAGCACCACTATAATGATGTACATGCAAAACAAAAAAACAACTCTTCCTATTTCAAAAATATTTCACGTTCTTCAAAGAGGCCTTGGGAACAATCATGACAAAACTCATGAACCAAACTGGCTGGATACTCAATCATATCTAGAAACTATCCAGGCCAGAATACCAGCCTCATTACACTCTATATACATTCCTAACAACAACATGCATAATTCCCATCATGTTATACATTATATCTCTGTCAGGTTTATGTCTCGAAATGGTTTGAAATCTGGGAGAAGAACAGAACAAGTGGTGTAGATAGGATAAAGATGATGAGTCTAAAATGGTCCAAGAGCTTTGACTTGTCCATGCAGAGTTATTACCCCCCCCAAAAAAAAGAAGGGCGTAGGAAAAACTGGAGAAATAATTCAGTGGATTACATCCATGACCATTCATGAGAACCTGCTACTCAAGATACAGTGACTTCTTGGTATATTTGCCTTAAAAGTTGTTTTGTAAAATTAAAGTGTTTTATTAAAAGCCACATTGTAAAAGTGAATTTTTTTATGCAGTGTGACTAAAGAATGAATCTTTCAAAATAGTGTTTGACCAAAATTTTTTTGTTGTAAAGCTAGAAATGTTTTACTCAAGTTATGACATAAATCTGAATTTTTTTTTTAAAGGTCACATGTAAAAAAAAAATGTTTGGGTAAAGCCATATTATATAGTCCCACTTAAAGGTTTTATGGCAAAATAAAAAAAAATGTTTTACCAACTCATATGATAGAAATAAAAGTTTTTACTTCCATTTGTAATATAAACTTTCAAAGATCTTTCTTCATTTTTTGAAATTAAGATGGTAAAAATAATTACCAAAATTACATAAAACCGAGTTAACATTTAAATAATGTCTAGTTTTCTAGGTAAAACCATCACAGAATTTTATTCCATATTTGTATAATTTTTGTAATTATGAAGTTTCCAAAATGTTGATGTTAAACATTATTTTGAAAAATTAACAGAACATTGTTTTATTATTGATCAGTTAGTTCAAAATTATATTCCTAATTGGTTTTCATTTTTTACCTTAATATATATTTCTTTTGTTTTTTTCTTTTAACAACTAAAAAAGTTAATTTCTGTCTTAAAGTAGACATATGGTTTTATTTTTGATTGTGCTTTTTAACTTGGAAGTTCTGTTTAAAGGGGCAAGATATTAAGGTTTTGGGTGTTGTTGGCTGTGAAGATGCTGCTGCTGATTTACAACAGAATTGTATCACTTGTTACATTAAACTAATAAATTCCAGGTGGCTTTTAATTATAATAAACATGAGGTAATATATATGGGATATTGAATTATAAGTGTAATTTTGATTGGAATAATCTCAACAAGAAAACAACCTTCGTGTAATAGTTGATCAGTCTCTTAAATTGTATAAGCAATATTCAGTTTCTTTTAGGAGACCAAATAGGATTTTAGGTAGTATCTATATAAATATTGAATACAAGTTTAAAGTGATTTTAATATCATTTTGTAGGTCACTGGTTAAGTTCTTTTCCTTAGGAAGAACATTAAATTACCAGAAATGATTTGTGGAAGGGCTACTAGGATTGAAAGGTTTTCATTGGAGGGCATGTTAAGATCTTTGAAATTGTTTTCTCTTCTTGAAGAGATTGAGGAACATGGTGTTGAGGTTTTTAAGATTGTTAAGGGAATTAGTATTTTGAAACATCAACTTTTTTATACTTAATGGTGAGAACAGTAGGACTAGGAAACATAAAAATACATTTTGGCAGTGTAAGAGTCAACTTCAGTTAAGACAGCTTTAGTTTTTCAAACAGGGTTGTTGGTCTTTGAAATGGGTTGTTTTCAGATATGATGGATGCAGTTAATGTAAGGAACTTTAAGAGAAACCACAATAGATATTTCAATGATAAGGGCTGACTTTGTGTTTTATGTTTAATGTATGTATAAAACTGAATATTTTACTTAAGTCATATTTTGCATTGTTTTGCCAAAGTTGCGAAATGAAACAGATACTTTTTGATATACTTACTATTCATAAAGGAAAATGTCAACAACTGATGAGACAGCAGATTACAAAACGGAAGATTCAAACAGGGCCAGCAAAGAGAGTGGAAAATAAGCGATAATTATTAACACCTACAAAGAAAGAATAGATTGTGTTGCTATCCTCGGACCTTACTGAAAATCTCCCAAACTAGTATCGTATTGCAGTGTTCCACAACCTTTGATTACTTATGTCAGTGGCGATTCTCATAACACATTCTCATGGAGATCTGCACCTTTCTTATTTTGAGCTCGCAATTTTCTGTACCATTCTACAATTTGAGTATGAAGTTCGTGGGTTAAACAATAAAATATGGCCAGCCGGTGTTAAGTTCTCTTGAATGAAAACTGCGGTTTATAACTTTGGCAACCAAGCTAGTTTATAAACTAAAGAATGATCATAAAAACATCAGTTAAATGTAGCAAGCCAGCGCGAGAATTTTGTAAAATTTCTGAATATATCAGGTTAAAATTACACTCTATTCTAGTTACGGAAAAATAAAATCTGAACTTTTTATACTGCTGTTTGTTTAAAAGTAAAACCACATTATTTGTATCTACCACGGGAAGTCAGACCTCGGATTTGAGCGTTGTAAGTCCGTAAATTACGGTCGTCCCATCGGAGCACTTAAAATTATGACCTCCCATACTGAAAAAAAGAAAAGATAAATGGCTGCATACACTTATGTTAAATGCAAAATGAAACTGAGTTCTTGATATCTTTATTTCGCTAAATTTTACTAAGCCAACTATAAGTCTAAAATATCAAAACAAAAAAACCTTAAACATATTACTTATGAATAAAAAGTTTTCATACAGTTATATTTTTGTATTTTACTATTTAATACCTTGACGTCCTGCAACCACTCATGTCTTGAGAAACACATACAAAAAAAGTTCAATTTCCAAAGCGATAAGAAAGGGATATCTGCTCTACCTGTCCTTAATTTAGTAGTGCAAGACTAGAGTGAAATCAGCTAGTCATCACCACTCACTATTGGGCTACTTACTCTTTTACCAAAGAATAATGCGATTGACCGTTATATTATCACGGCTGAAATGGCGAGCATGTATGGTGTGACGGGTGGAACCCACGACCATCATATTACGAGTCAAGTGCCTTAACCACCTAATGATACCGGGTGAGAAGCTAATGAGTAATTGAAATTAAACGAATAGGTCGTTTTAAGTACAATCTAATCAGGATGGGAATAAGATGTATGGCATTTCTGTCCTACAAAAAAAAATCATTAATATCTAAATTATCAATAGACTTAGACATCCCAAAAATATATTTTTATATGTCTATCTTCCATTCTAAATGTAATCTGATTTTAATTACTATTTTGATGTTTGAATAAGTTACAATTATTATTTGAGAAAACAATACCAAACTGCTTCTTTGGAAGTTCGTGAAAAGCTATACGAGGGATAGCTGTCTCTAACTTAGTGAAAGACCAGACGAAAGGCAGCTGGTCATCACCACCCACTGCCAACTCTTGGACTACTCTTTTACCAACGGATACTGGAATTGATCGTTCCATTATAGTGCTCCCACGGCTGAAAGGGCGAGCATGTTCGGTGAGACTGGAATTCTTATGTGTAGTTATTTCCGTAACATTAGAAGAAGTCAAGTGGAATGTTTAAGACTGATTCGTAATAATATATATATGTTTGGATTAAAAAATAAAATAAAACAATAAACAAAATCGCACTCTGTCGATGACAACAACAGCTTAAGGCACGTATGTTGCGATCCATATTGATTAAACACTGTATTACAATAAGATAATTGATCAATAAAAATTTTAGTGAAACAGGAAAAAAAATGTTAAAAAAATTAAAAATGAAATTCGTCTGAAAAAAAAGTCATGTACGTGGGTTAAATGAGCAGTTTTGAAATTCCTAGAATTCAGGTATAGCAATCCATAATTTTTAGCTGATGTCCAAGTAATCAGGAGCACCTTCCGACAAACTTGTTGTCCGTACTTTTGAGTTGAATTATAAATGCAACTCTTATGACACGCTTACAACTGAGTCTATTTAGCGTCATCACCCCTGGAACTCTGGAAGTTTCGAAAAAAAACGTCACCTGCTCATTATAGAAAGGAACATTTTAAATAAATTTGGCAGTAATGCAAAGAGGTAGAACAGAGATTAATCCGCTTTCCTTCTCACTAGGCATGTTGCAGTTAAAAAGAAAAATAGTGCAGAAACCGAGGCTTGTAATGGAGATAATACCATTTCCCTAAACTTTGTCTTACCTTAAACATAAAGGTATGAAATATGAAATATAGTCGTTGTTTATAGTACATGAATAAATTATTATTGTTGTTTATTTTTAGCGTAAATCTACAAAACTGACTAGCTGCTTTTGCCCACAAAGGATTTCAGTATGCTAGCACTGTAAGTTTGGAAACTTACCAAAGATTACACGAATTGTCTTTCGTCCAATAAACAGTTTCCTCACCTTAATCTTGATATACTTATTTCTCATATATGATTGAAATATGTTCAGATTTCAGCATAACAAACAATAAATACAAAATTTTAATGCCATTAGTTCTGTTCATTGAACTTAGTTCGACAACACGTACATCCTACTACTTGATATCACACACGTTTACCAACAAGTTCAAACATGCTACTACTTGATATCACACACGTTTACCAACAAGTTCAAACATCCTACTACTTGATATCACACACGTTTACCAACAAGTTCAAACATCCTACTACTTGATATCACACACGTTTACCAACAAGTTCAAACATCCTACTACTTGATATTGCACACATGTTTACCAACAACTTCAAGTATGTTTGTTTTTCTAAATATTTCTTGAAGTTAAGTCGCAGAAGGTAAACATAAAGTTCTGTATGCATTAATACATTTTCTCGTGAAGAGAGAAAAGTCCTTCAATGGAACAGTGTTACTTATATTGCTAAAAACTGGGTTTCGATACCGTGGTGGGAAGAGCACAGATTGTCTTTGATATGATACTTTACCTGTTTATCACGAGATACATATAACAGTTTGTTTTTTTTGTACGATACACCCAAATTTTAACTTCTTTTTCCAATATAACAAAGGTGTCGTCTCACTCAAAGTGCACAACTAAATGAGATTTCTTTCACTTGGGGTGAAAGGAAAAGAACAAAGCTTTCTTTGAAAGCTCAGGAGTTCGGAAGAACCTAATGTACATATGTAACCCAGCATTACGTGCACACTTTAAAGGAGAATTTCAAAGACATTTTGCTGCTACTCAAAAGCGTAGTGCGTTGATTAACCGATTTACAAACCTGTAATACGTATCGGAGATAGAAAGAGCAGAGGTGATACCAATATATATAAAGCAATTTCAGAATTACATTAGGAAAACTTTACTTATAAAAATATTTTAATGAGATCGTGTTTAATCAAGTCTTTGCAATTATAAGGAATGTATAATGGTCAGATACTTCGTGTTAAAGAACTGTTTGAAGATTTTATGATATAACAGTGTTTAATATCTTAATAACTCTTTTCTTTTAAAGCCAATATTTTAGTTTTAAAAAAGTTGATACCTTTGTAACCCTTGATATTTCTAAAGTTAAGAGAGCCACAATTTCTGACTAATATTGTGATCCACACCCAGTCAACTTTCTTCCTTATGGCTCGACAGATGGTTTTGGCGTGAACTGTTCAAGACTTGACAGTTTTCCCCGGGTCTCAAGTACCTTTATACACTTATCACATTAACTTCATGTTTCCAAATCTGACATACACGGATAGCTCTTGAAAGGACGTCGTCTTTCTTTTTATTTCACTGCCTCAAGTTCTCATCTTGTACTATATTTTTATTAATTTGTTTATTTTTCGCTTTATTAACAGAAACGGTGTAGAGTTTCTTTGAGGGATGTAGTCCAGATCTTCTGAACTTTTTATCATCCTTATATAAATACATGTCTTGATTAGAAGACAGCTGTGGACCAAACGGCCGGCCGCTAAGAGGATTCAACTAAGAGAAGTCTTAAAATTTAGAAAAACGAAACTTAGATTAATTTGAAGCAATTTATAAAATTCTGGGGATGATACGTCTTTCTTTACGTTAACAAGAAAAAATTGCGTGTTGAATACTTTAGCTTGATAAACCTTTTCTAAATTCATTGAGAAAGTATGTTGTTATTGTGTGAAGCTAAGCACAAAGATACACAATGGGCTATCTGTGCTCTGTCCATCACGTGTATCGAAACTAAGTTTTTGGCGTTGTGCCAGTGGGGGGCTATTAAAAAAGGATACACGTTTCATGATTGGTGTACTTTCAGTTACAACGATATTTATATGTATGTGGTGATTTACAGAGCATATATATTAACGAAATAACATTATTAAAGAAAAAAAAACACATTATTTTTGATTCGGCAAAATAAATAAACGTGTGACATTTGAAATGTAACATTTGTGAAATAAACGAAAAATGTCAAATAGTATCAGAAAATTGTTTTTTGAGTGATTAAGTAAGCGAAATTTTTTATATTTTAAAGCTATTGAAAAATAACGACACTTAGCTAATGACATACCATTTTATGAAATTACATGTGACTACCCATTAAAATGTTTGGGAATATAAAATGTCAAATCAATTGTAAACGAACCAATAACAAAACAATGTGAAAATTGCTTCCAAACCTTTAATTAATGAGGCATTTCTAAGCTTTTTATCGAATTTTCTATTTTTTTTTACAGAAACGTTTGAGATGTGTCAGGAGATCAGGAGTACTAATTAATATGTTTAAAAAATGGCATTTTTCACTGAATTGATTTTAATATTTAGTAAAAATAGATCGTTGAGAAAAATATAAAATCATTGCATTAAAGTAGAAGACTTTAAACACTTTGCTATATAAAAATACATTTGAAGGTTTTAACAGCATTCGTGATTTTTTATAGTTGCTGAAATGATTGATTTAGAAAATGCAAAATATAAGTAGCCAAGAAATGTAAAAAGAACTAATTAATGCTTAGAGTAAAGTTGTTTTATTGGAGGGGGGAGTAGGAGAGTACTAAATAACCTGGGATCATTTTGATTTCTGTTGATTGAAAGTAAAATCGTTGAAAGCTGTATATACACATTTTCTACGTGAAATATTCATTCCAATAAAGATAGTAATAATAACGGTGCAAATGAAAACTGTATATTTAGTAAAGAACAAAGCGATCATCTTTGAATATTTATCGTGTGCAAGTGTATTAAACCCCAAAGAAATTAATGTGTCAGAATAAATTGCTTTGGGTTTAGAGTCTGAAATATATGGAAGTACCGATGTACATAATAATATTTAGAAAATGTATAATAGTTTACAGAAACCCATACCTTGCCGCTATTTATGTACATAGTCGAGTTTTAACTATATCCCAACACGATAAAACTACAACATATACATGCTAGTTAGTCACTAAGAAAAATTTGGCATAACACTGTTTGTATGCCATCATAATTACTGTTATGTTTAAACGTGGAAACTTTTATTATAAATAGTATATATGTTCTATGATTCAACAAAATACATTGCTAAACATGCGTGTTATATTTATAAAACAAAGAACTTTTACAAACATATTTGTATTGTTGATAATCTATAATTCAAATTTGTTGTTTAGTTTTCTAGCGCAAAGATATAAAATTCGCTATCTACACTTCGTCCACCGCAGGAATCGAAGTCTGGATTAAACGTTGTAAGACTGCAAACTTATCATTGACCTACTTGGGAAGTGTAATACTGTAATCCAGATAAAAATGTGAAAATATATCCTTCAATTTTACCTTTGATTACCCTTAATAAACCACTCCTGTTCTACAAAACAATTAATTTAGCAGTTTACCAAGAAGTAAAGTAAAATAAGATAGTGAGAACAGTAACGTTTTACCGAAGTTTATGAAACTCCTGCTACACAGCATTATCAAGTAGGATATCAGACAGAATACTCAACGCTATCACTTAGGATCACCAGCATGAACGCTAAGAATATGCAGTATCAGAAAGTTAGACATGTTTTTATCAAACACCTATCATCGTACGGAAGGATACACGATAACAGCAGTTAGAATAGCATGAATCAACAGGTGTGGTACCTAATAATTATATTAACATGTGTTTGTTTCGGGAATTCACTCATTTCTAAACAAGCGATAACTGCTTTAGCATTTATTAATTTTGAACTTATAACTGGAAGGAATATAGTTAATAAACCGCGTCTAATGATAAATTTTGGGCTGTTCTAATCCAATAATATAATTTGATATGCCAATCACGCCATAAAACAGTGGAAGGCGTTTTTTTGAGACAACAGAACCCAAACAGGAGACTCTTGGATTTGTAGACTGCCACTTTAATCACTTAGTCATGCTTGGCCCAAATGTTAGCGTAAAACATTGTTTAATTTTTATTTTTGTATTCTATATTGCAATGCTTTCTACAAATATACTTTATTTTTCTTATGTTTTGCACTCGTTATTATGGAGAAGCGCTCTTATAGTAGCACTTTATTATGGTGCAGTGAACACAACTGTGATGTATATCAACATTATTGCTTTATGGTATTTAATTAGGATGATAAACCTGAAGTTGCAGTTTCTTTAATGATGTTATTCTCGCTAGTACCCTTTTCGCCGCAGGAACCGAACAAATAGAAATATATATTTTTAATGTTATACGTAGGAGGAACAATATTATTAAGTTAAGGGCTCTAAGAAAATAAATATAATTTAACTCATACTAAGCTTCTCTGCTATTTCAAGCGTCTTATAAATAGCACATTCCAAAAAAAAAAATTGCTTGACTACGTAGCTTTATGAGGACACAAATCTCGTTCCTTTTGTGAATTAGGTTAAGCAACTTGAAGCCCTCGAAACAATGGTCATAATTCTCACCCAAAGTAAAGGATATCCATCGTCTTTCCAAGTGATTGTTCAGGCTTCCGTCTTTCTAAGAATAACCGAAGAAGGCTTAGGTTCATTTTAATTTAAATAATTGCTCGCAGACTTTGCAAGGACATCTAAAGAAGTCTTAAGTTCATTTAAAATTTAAATAATTGTTCACGTCATTCAGCAATCTGAATTACACAATCAACTCAATCTCTACTAACGTATATGCAAGTTAGTCTTGCCCTGTGATTTTATTGTAGATTAAAGTAACTAGTTTCTCGGTGCGAACCTGTTATTTAAGAATGTTTCCAATAATTAGTCTCAGATAATGGTAGTTTTCATGACCACCCAGTTGTGTGTATGTGTGTGTGTGTGTATATATATATATATATAGCTTGCGTGATACGGCGTTCAAATAAAACATTCATCCAGTGAATACTCCAGGGAATATCTCGTTGCTCAACGCAGTCTCATTTCTAAGTAACTTTTGCAATTACATTTGTCAAGAATTCAGGTTGTGTAAAATATTACCTGGCTAGATTGCCTCGGTTCCTGTTGTAATTTCAGTAAGCTCAACTCATCTTGCTGCATATGTTCGCGTACCTCTCATTTTCACGTTATATTCAATTTTTATTGTTTTATTTATTGTATTTTGAAAGTGAACCTCGATATGCGCTTCTTATTCTTCCGTTCTTTTTGCTTGATTAAATTTTAATTATCGAGAGAGACATTAAAAACAGTATGAGCCACATAACAACAGATTACAAAAATTCTGTTATTATTAAGTTAATGTAATAATAATAACAGGTAACTCTATAGAATTCTACGCTTTAAGAGAGAGAGAGAAAAAGTTGGCCTTGCTGATTTTATCATTTGTAAAATATTATGCTTGTTTAAGGCAAAATGGGTTTTAGATGACTGATTTTGTACTATTTTTAATTAGGTACTGCTTATTAAATTTTGTAGCTAAGCCAAAGCCAAGGATTTTTTTAAATGGAACAATTATTTAATGACACTGAATAAAACAATTAACAAATAACGGCAATTTGTAAAAAATTGTAAATTTGAAATAAAAATTATAATTATCCCTTAATTGCTTTGTGCCGTATATAACTTTTGGAATATATCATATACCTTAAGCCTTATTTCTCTCATATAACAAACACTCACATACATAGATATGTAAACTGTTTAAAATTACATATTCTGAAGAGTACCATTTCGATACCAGGAACTGACTCGTTGCCTCCTCAACTGTAGAGGACCAGTAACGTGCAAGTACGGGGAAAACCGTACGACTTACGTGTCAATATTCTGTTGTTTGTTTTCGACAAATCGCACAGCCTGGCAAAGTAGTTGTTACGGATCGTTTTGTTTTGTTTTTGAATTTCACGCAAAGCTACACGAGGGGTATCTGCGCTAGCCGTACCTAATTTTGCAGTGTAAGACTAGAGTGAAGGCAGTTAGTCATCACCACCAACCGCCAACTCTTGGGCTACTCTTTTACCAATGAATAGTGGGATTGGCCGTCACATTATAACGCTCCCATGGCTGAAAGGGTGAGCATGTTTGGTGTGGCGGGGCTTCGAACCCGAGACCCTTAGATTACGAGTCGAATGTCTTACCTATCTGGCAATGCCGAGCTGTGACGGATCATCAGAACTTTGGTTGAGAATCTGTTTCACATGTTATCAGCTCATCAACTTGGAAACATTTGAAAATAAAATTAGAAATACGAAAAATAATTTAATTTTAATATGTAGAAACATAAAAGTTAAAACATTGTGGAACATAACTATCTTTGTAAAGAGATATTTAAAAAATATAAATTCACACAAAATTGTGTAATATTTGATTAAATTTATAAAGTTATAAATTAATTACATAAAATAATTAAATTTTGTTGTTGTCGTTTTGAATTAAGCACAAAGCTACACAATGGGCTATCTGTGCTCTTCCCCCCCACGGGTATCAAAACCCGGATTTTAGCGTGTAAGTCCGCAGACATTCCGCTGAGCCACTGGGGGGCAAATAATTAAATAACTACATAATGAAATATCGCCATTTTCTAAGTGAAAATTTAAAATATACTTCAAAAGTGAGGCCCGACATGGCCAGGTGGTTAAGAGACTCGACTCATAATCCAAGGGTTACGGGTTCGATCCAAGTCACACCAAAGATGCTCGCCCTTTTAGCCGTGGGGGCGTTATAATGGGACGGTCAATCCCATTGTTTTTTAGTAAAAGAGTAGCCCAAGAGTTCGCGGTGGGTGGTGATGACTAGCTGCTTTCCCTCTAGTCTTATACTGTTAAATTAGCGACATAGCCCTCGAGTAGATTTGCGCGAAATTCAAACCAAATCAGTCTACTTCAAATGTACTTATAATCAGCTATACTTCTTGTACATAATTAAATATGTTTATAACAGGCTAAACATTTTACGATTATTAGCTACATCTGCAGTACATAATTGATATTTTCTTATTATGTGTGTGTGTTTTTTATAGCAAAGCCACATCGGGTTTTTAGCTGAGCCCACCGAGGAGAATCAAACCCCTAATTTTAGCGTTGTAATTCCGTATGCTTAAATTTTCTTAGTGTAAGCCTATTTAATTAGCTATACGTACTATTCTCATCACGATTAATTAAACCTCGAATTTTAGCGTTGTAAGTCGTAAACATACAGCTAACCTATCGGTGGGGGGCAGTACATAATTAAACAAATCACTTGCTGTACTTATTTCTCACAGTAGTCCAGTCAAAAATCTGATGTCCTATAACGCTAGAAATCGGGTTTCTTGACACGTGGTGGGCAAAGCACAGACAGTACATTGCGTAGCTTGGTGTTTAACAAAGAACAAACAAATACTCTACTTATATATGTAAAAACGGCTGGTATGAATAGAGAAAACTCTATGTAGGGGAGCGAACAACGTTTGTTTCGACCTTCTTCGGTCATCGTCAGGTTCACAAAGAAAGAAAGAAGTTACTGAACGATAGCTGACCACATGTTTGAAGGCGGTTGTGTAATTGAGTGCAGGAATGTAGAGGGTGTGCTTAGATGTGGGATTATATTTATTGATGTAGGTATAAAGGTATTTCTTTGTTTTGGTTTATTTTGGGTTTGAGTTGTTGTATATGTAAGGGTTCTTTAATTTTGCGTTTGTTTCTTCATTCAGTATTTGGGTGTTTTCTGTGGTTATGTTGGGTTTATTTGTAGTGTTCGTAAACGTGTGAAGGTGACTTTTTGTGTTCTTTGAATCTGGTTTCCATTTTTCTACTTGTTTCTCCAATATATAAGTCGTGGCAGTTATCACATTGTATTTTATAAATAATGTTAGTGTGGTGTTTGTCAGTGTAGTTTTAACATAGTAGAGACCTTAGTTTTGTGTCTGTTTTTTTGAATAACTTTGGTATTAACTGGAATGTCATATTTTGTAGTAAGTTTTTGTCAAATGTTGGTTATTTTTCTCTGATGTCGGGAATATATGGTATACAGAAGTATATGGTTTCGTGATTTTTTAATTCGTGGGATATATTTACTTTTGTTAGTTAATTTTGCTTTTTGTTTAGGTATGTGCGTGTAATGTTTTCTACGGTTTGTGGAGGAAACTTATTGATGTTGATGAGGTATTGTTTTATTTTGTCTAATTCATCGTTAATTTTATCTGGTGAGCATAGTTTTATACCTGTGTCTATTTGGTTTCTTAGTGTGTTGAGTTTTTGTTTTGTTTCATGCGCTGAGTCTGAAGGAATGTATAGTCCAGTATAGGTGATTTTTCGGTGGATTCCTGTTTTAAATTATGTGTCGGTTCTTGTAATTTTGAGGTTAAGAAATGATATTTGATTGCTTTCTTCCTGTTTACATGTGAAGTTAATGTTGGGATGTATAGAGTTAATGCGACTAAAAAAATTAAGTCTGTGTTCTGTAAATGTGAATCCCGCAATCGTGTCGTCTGCATATCTGTACCAGTATAGTGGTGGATGTAATGTTGTGTTAATTGCTTGTGTTTCAACTTGTGTCATAAAAATATTGGCTAGAACTGGTGATACTGGGTTGCCCATGCTTAGGCCATTTGATTGTATATAGTTGTGGTTATTGAACATGAAGTTTATCTTCATCGTTGTGAATTCTATGAGGGTTACTAATTGGTTGCTGGGAATGTCTATTGATGGGTTCGGGTCTCGTTTTTACATATATTTTTTTTCTCTACAAGTGAGTTTTCTCGTCATCATGGATAAATACTCTATTTCTTTGAAAATGGCGGGAAACGTAATCCTCTTTTGTTATTATCACACTAACAAAAAAATAAACTTTGAAAACTGTTTTTAAACTTTTGAATTTTTCTATTGAGTCAAATATTTTAGTTGACGCTACCTGATACAGGGATTTAACGCGGGTGTCTCACTTGAATTCCTCGTGGATATATTCTAAGTTTTAAGTGTAGTTCTCCATATACAGATACAGGGGACAAAACGTCCGGATTCACAATGCAATTTGCGAAACAAGTTTGTTTTGTTTGTTTCTGAATTTCGCACAAAGCTACTCGCGGGCTATCTGTGCTAGCCGTCCCTAATTCAGCAGTGTAAGACTAGAGGGAAGGCAGCTAGTCATCACCACCCACCGCCAACTCTTGGGCTACTCTTTTTACCAACGAATAGTGGGATTCACCGTCACTTATAACGCCCCCACGACTGGGAGGGCTGGCATGTTTTGGCGCGACTCGGACGCGAACCTGCGACCCTCAAATTACGAAGTGCACGCCTTAACTGCGAATCACTATTCTATTTGCTTAGCATAACATGTAAATCTTTCCTTTCTCTTGTATGTTGTCTTTGAAACCTTCAACAACACAGTGAAAGTTTTGTAATGTTTAAGTTTGATATACTAAAGCTCTCTCTCTCTTATGGCTATTTGTGTTTGTATACCCGGGAGGGTCAGATTTCGTCGACTTCTTCCTCCTTATACTGAAGCCAAAGCTGATATTCATTTTTCGGAAATTACCGACAAATGGCACATACAACATTTTAACACTTTGTTATAGCTCATACGGTATAAGCATACACTTTCTAGTAGTCTATTCGTGGCGTTCGGTATGCGCCTTATCGGCGCCCGCAACCTAGTCAACTTAACTAGAGTGTGTACGAACAGTATGGATTCTACGCACATTTCGCATTGAGTTAGTTATAAACCCTTGTCAATATAATTTAGGTCCCAAAGACCGGCCACGTAACCATTTTTAATAGTATATAATTATAATCATATAACTTTTAATACAGTATGTGTATGTGTACCTTCACGAAACTGGCAAACTTTTAGTGAACCTACAGAATCGGTTTTATAATAGAAGCATTTTGACTGAAAACATGTCCTTGAATATATCAAGTCTTTTGACCGGACTGAGTGCAAAACTGTTTTCAAATTAAGATTAAAAACACTTATTCATCTTAAAAGTGTCATCTGCGTAACTTTCAAAACCTTCTAAGTATAAGTAAATACATTTCAAACATTTTTTTTTTGAAAAACTTTATATTTTATTTCTTTTTCTCTACGCTACCTGCATAAAAGATCAGTCAATTTGACAGTTTTTAACTACTAAAAAGAAGAAAAAAATGATATAAATCTAAATTATTCTCTTCCTTTCTATAATGACTTCTGAGTGTAACATGAAACTACATTTGTTTACCCTAAGTAGCTTTAAACTGGTAGTGGTACACATCCATTTATACCTAAAATTTATGACTTTATTGTTCTTTGAACTGTGTCTAACTACTAGTATTATTCGCGCCATTGTAATATAAGTTCTAAATCACTTTGGGAAACGTGCAGCTCAAGTTATAAAGTCGAATTAAATTCCCTATGGGCTTCTCCAAGCTGCTTGCGTGCATGCCTCGTAGAAAATATTTATCATATTATTTAGTTTACCTAATTTAACCATAACTAACCTAAAAGGTTTCTTATTTTTACATTTCTAAGGAAATAAAGTACTTACCCTACTTACTTACTTAGTTATCGACCATTGATGACATTTAATTCAACTTTTTTATACTAATGGTAGTAGTGCAATAAATTAGTTTTATCTGATTAAATAATACACTGACAAACACCGAATAATAACATGCAGAGAGCAGACAGCGTCCCATGACTAGCACAATTGTGCTATCTTTCTTTCTAACTGTGCAACAAGGACAGCTACAAATTCATCCATGTTACTCCTGATGTTTTTCCTGTTGGAGCGAAGCTTGTAGTGAAAGAAAAGTTAAATTTTTTCTCTACATAAAACACCGTAATAATATTATGTCATTTGATGGATGAAAATCTTGGCTTCCTATTGGTTAAAAATAATATAGTATTAAACATATGAGAGAACTATTTACATATTATGAAAGAGAGTATATGACAAGAGGGTGTGGCAAGAGGGCTCTGATTTTCTGTATGATGGCTCTGTAACTAAACAAAATTTAAGGCTATGAAAGTTACGCTTTATTAGAGATAAAGATATTATATTAAGTAATTTACGTTAAATTTCACATTTCTTGGAGTGGAGGTAATTAAATTAGAGAAGAAGGGATGCCTAGAGAAAAAAAATCGCATTTCTCTTACTAGGGGTAATTCAAGATCTATATTTTATTTCACCTTATAAATTTAAGAACTTTGACTACTATTAATATATAGCTTATTAACTACGATTTATGCTATACTAATTAGTATAACTTAAAGAAACAAAAGAGTAATTTGATTTCATGTTGAATATAACTCATTAAAAATCTTGTGACACAAAGTAAAGTGGGGAGGATGTAATTACTGCCGAAAAACCACTAGACATTTTCTTCTTCAAAAAGCCACAGAGACCATATTGTGATAAGGTCTTACAGCAATAAATAAATAAATTAGATTAATTTGACAAAAAAAACCAACAACAAACGATTTGTGGCAACCTTGTTCTGTAGCAATATCTTCAAGT
The DNA here is from genome assembly GCA_011833715.1 of Carcinoscorpius rotundicauda. Lineage (NCBI taxonomy): Eukaryota > Metazoa > Arthropoda > Merostomata > Xiphosura > Limulidae > Carcinoscorpius > Carcinoscorpius rotundicauda. The sequence continues at coordinate 47,668,901 of CM022399.1, read as the reverse complement.
CTCTTTTCTCTCTGATTAAACAGTAATTGCATTATTTTGTAACAGAGGTTTTTTTGGTATCTGTTGCAGTTTTAGTCTGTGTTTCAAGAATTTTGAAATATTGTGTATGGTGCAATTAAATATTGGAGTTTGAAGTTGAATAGAAGTGTTATTAAAATTTAAACATACCATTTACATCTTTTACATTAGTGGATGTCTTTACAAGTAGTAGCACTTTTAGTGCTGGATTTAGGTCCCATAATGTATTAAAATGATGAATGTTAAAAGATGCGAAACAACACTTGCTAATCGCTAATCAGATTCAATAGTGATTAATAGTTTCTGCTAATCAATTCTACTGAACTATTTACCCCTTGATGTATTTATAAAATAAGACAAGTTATATGCAGAATCAAAGTCAGAAGTAAAAATTATATAAAATTAAATGTTTTCTGTGAAATATAAACGATATTTTCTGTATATCTTTTAAGGCATAACTTTCATTTTAGTTTATTACACGGCTCAGCATGGCCAAGTGTTTAAGGCACTCGACTCGTAAAACGAGGGTCGCGGGTTCGAAAGCCCGTCACACCAAACATGCTCGCCCTTTCAGCCGTGAGGGAGTTATTATGTGACGGTCAACCTCACTATTCGTTGGTAAAAGAGTAGCCCAAGATTTGGTGGTAGGTAGTGATGATTAGCTGCCTTCCACTGATCTTAGACCTCTAAATTAGGAACGGCTAGCACAGACAGCCCTCGTGTAGCTTTGCGCGAATTTCAAAGCAAACTTTATTACACGAAAATATCCTGTTTATTCCGTTTGTAGATAACGATATTTATTTAACGTTTTATTGAAAAAAAATACCTGAGAAATTTTGAAAACATCCCTTAAGTTTTCAAACAGTTGTTTTTTACTGTATTTATTATCAAAAATAATTATATTTGCATAAAGCAAGATAATAATTTTCTTCTTCATTATTACTGCTATCATGACATTCATTTCAATTACTCTATATAGATAATTAGAATTAAAAAAAACATTTTTAAGTTTTTTGCCGTACTTGTTTAACTTTCTCTTTTGAAACTATGCTATAAAAGTGTTGTAACATTTAACTTACAGTACTTATTGTTAAAAAAACATATCAATATCTACATAAATTAGTAGGTTTCTAGTAAACATTCGTTAAACCTTAGCTTATTTTAGAGAGAATAATTTTTTTTCAGTCACCTGAAACGTAATTTGTTTGTTTGTTTTTGAATTTCGCGCAAAGCTACTCGAGGGATATCTGCGCTAGCCATCCCTAATTTAGCATTGTAAAACTGGAAAAAAGGCAACTAGTCATCACCACCCACCGCCAACTGTTGGACTACTCTTTTACCAACTAATAGTGGGATTGACCGTAACATTAATACGCCCCCACGGGTGAAAAAGCGAGCATGTTTGATGCGACGGGGAAGCGAACCCGTGACCCTCAGATTACGAGTCGCACGCCTTAACCAACCTGGCCATGCCGAGCCAACGTAAGTTGTATAGTTTATTCTATGGTATTGAAAACTTTCTTACATTTGTACTTCATAATTATTATTTCAGAATTAAAAGCAATCATTCAACTCTCTCGTCCATGATATTTGAAAATAATTACCAAAATCTAAAGTTATTTGACAGACTACTAAAAAAAATATTTTCAAATTATGCGCGTGTTGGCTCTATGGTTGATTCCAAAGCTGGCGAAACGTTTCGAATTCCTGCGACAACAAAAAACAGTCCTTGCATTAAATTTTAAGCAGTGAGTACATTGAAAGAGTGAAAATCATTCCACTAGCATAGATAAAAGGAGCAGAATCGTGCTGATTCTCTGTCTTCACTTTGATCGGTAATTCAAAATAGGGAACGGCGAGAAATAACCTTAATAGCTTTGTCATAAATACAAAATATCGAAAATACTTTAAAAATAATAATTTATGGTACAGAGTAAATTGGAAATTATCTAAACAATTGGCACTATTAAATAAAGTCGACAATGATTTAAACATTTATATATATCAAACATCAACGTTTGTGTGTGTCTGTCTGTTTGTCCCTTATCTAACTACTCCTTGATCGCTGGGCCAATCACAACCAAACTTTGTTGGAATGATAATTTTGAACAAGGGGCTCACAACTCCTCCATCCATATCATTGATGTTACTGGGCAATTATTATCTTTAGCATAAGTTACCATTAAATACATTCATATAAAGTGACAGGTTCTTACAGCAAGCAAAATAAACAACTTTATTAAATTTTCCGTCTCCTGGTGGGACAGCGCTAAGTCTTCGGAATTACAACGCTGAAATCAGGAGCTCATTTGATTTGATATGGCTGGTTTTGCTATTACGAAACCCAACGTTAAGTTTTCTATAACATACACGCAGTGTGGGGAGAAAACACATACGACTTATATATCTCAGACAATGCGCTTGCATTCTTTATGAGGAATGCAGTGGGGTAAAAAAACCTTCCACCATTGCAATAAAAGATAAACTCATATCTTATTAAAATTACACCAACCACCATATCGCTGATACGAGGAGCCGTTTCTTGACATATAACTACGTCCTACTTTGGCACGTGACCTTAAAACTTCATCTTACAAGAAAGTTCTGCGTCCAATAACCGTCAAGCAATTAATAACGTAAGACAGTGTGGAATAAAATTACGAGCTAGGTGTTAACGCGGGCAGCAGAAGGCCTCCGAACTATCACTTCTTATGTTACCTTTACTTACAAAATCTCCCTGGTCATAGCATAGTGTGTGAATGTTTTAAATGAAAACTTAGTGAGTTCTTGGAGCTTACACAAAACTTTTGGTGAAATGGCGATGGATACGTAAAAAATAAGTTAGTTTATAAATCAATTGTGTGAAAGGTATGATTTTGGCATTATGTATCTGAGTATCCACGCGGCCCTACATTTTTTTAAAACATTACAATAAGGACAAAGGTATCTCAGCTTGATTTTATAAAACTGAGTAAAAGTGAAAATTATTTAAATGTTTAGCAGAAATAAGTAAGTTAGAAAATTAAAGATTTTACACAGATGAGTAATGGTTAAAATTAAAAACATGTTACACGTGTTAAATATTGTGAAAACTATACAAATATTATTTAGAATTGAGTGTCGTTGTAGCATAATTAATCTTTTTTTCCAACTTAGTAACGATGATTATTTAAAAAGTATACATAATTAAATAAAACTTCTCCCGGAGGCTCATGGGTAAGTCTGAGGGCTTATGATACACGTCATACGCAAAGGTCATTATGTAATTCTGTGATTAACAGTAAATAACCAATTAAATACAGTTGAAGAATATTTAGTTTGACTCAAAAGTCCATTAAAATTGCACACAGCTAAAGAATGTCGAGAAAACTTACTTTCGAATACTTTATTTCAATGAAAAGTGAACATATAATTCAAAACTGAATAAACTATTGGACTTCATATACCTATAAGTATTTTCTTGGTTCACAATTTTTGCTCAAAACTAAATAAAAGGCTATCAGTACTGGTTATATCTAATTTTGAACTGATAACATAGAAGGAAAGCAGATGGTTAACCGCCGAGTTTGCAGCTTCAACTGTCCGATAAATGTGGATCGTATTTTTGAGGCAGTGGATAGAGAACCGTAAATTTATGGATTCACAGTCCGAGCTTGTTAACACTAAAATATGCCAGAAATGCTTCTATACAATACACAAAATTATTAACTGTACCCATTTTTCAGAGTTTAGATTTTCTAGTTTGTGAATGAAGTTTCACATACATACACACACACACACACACACACACACACACACACACACACATATATACATATATAAAGTAGAAAAATGTTCAAGTTCTTATCATTATATTAATTCATGAAATTCTTTTCATATTTTAATTTCCATAGAAAAATGACTTCTCGTTCATTAAAGTTTGTTTGTTTCTTTCAGAGCAAAGCCGCATTCGGTTACCCGTTGTGTTCATTGCAAGAATCGAATTCCGAATATGAGCATTGCTAAGTCATTAAACTTACCACTGTCTCACTGGGGGGCCGTTCCTTTTAAGATCAGGGTAAAACGTTTAAGCATCTGCTAAAAAACTCCTTAAAAGTGGTTTTAATATATTTTAGTAAAAGTATATTTAAAATATTTACAGTCTGAGAAAAACATTCAGGTTTTGAGGTAACAACATACTCATACGCATCAAACACAACACTGTAACACTAATTATTAATAAGTGGAAACAAACAAACAAAACACAAACCCTCCCTTGTTTAAAAAAAATAAAGATATTCTTTCACTTTTGGAAACATTTTGATTTGGGGCAATGTTTTTGTTTTGTTTTCTACCGAAAGTAATGTTACTCATTTATTTCCTAGTATCCTGATAAACAATCTATATTACTAAAGAATTTTGTTTTCGGAGTTTAAGGACGCCGTTTGTTCGCTCATTCCCGAGTTCCATGAAGATTTATGTTCTTCCAGAAATCGTATGGCAGCAAGAGATCCTTGTTTCAGGATGGTCCCAATTGACTATGTCACATCACTTCTAGCTATCTGTCTATGTCACAATTTACTCTAAGATACCTCAACTTCAGACACACAAACTTTAAACTTTGTACTCGATTACGAACAAAATTTATTTCTTCAGAAGTTTGGCTAAATTCTCCTTGTATTATTATTGTTAAAGACAGTAAAAAAAATGAATTTTACGTATACATGGACTGCAAACAACATTTTCAAGTAAAATAATAATAAAAACAAAACAAAAACAAACCCCTATAAAAAGGTGAAACGAGATAATATAATCTCAATTGTGGATCATATTGTGCTTAGCTATAGCTGTGAAGTATTTACATATTATTAGAAAGGATGTCTGGTAGTGGAGTTATTTGTCTCTCAACATAATTAGGGTCTGACATGGCTGGTGGCTCGGCCATTCGATTTACAATTTGTGGAACCCAGGTTCGAATACTTTTCTCTGAATATAGTCGTCCTTTCAGCCATTGAGGCATTTTAACGTGACAGTCAATCCCACTATTCGTTGGTAAAAGGAGTAAAACAAGTTCTAGTGGCGGATAATGTTGACTATCTTCTTTTCTCTAGTCTATGATTTCAAATTATGAACGGTTGGCGTTGAAGGCTTTCGTGTAGCTTTGCGCGAAATTCAACAATAATAAACAAACAAGATAACTTTAGTAATATTAGGCATTAAAAATATGAAGGACACATGAACATACAATTTTACAATTTATGAAACACATTGATAACAAAATCAGATTCTTTTAAATTGCCTATCTGGAAATTCTGTTCAGTTTATTATTTTGTCTATTCCAGGTTTTGAAATTTTTTGATAACCTAAAAAAATATTTATTCAAACAGACTTCAATAAAACGTTAAAATTTAATGTGATTGGATAAGTTCGTTTGAGCAAGAAAGACCACAAAAAGTTAGCTAGCAGAATATTTCAATAATGATTTGAAAACTATTTGTTCAATACAATGCTTCTGTACCTGTAAGACAATACTGATGTCTATGAGATTACCTGGCCCGGCATGGGTTAAGGCGTGCGACTCGTCGTCTGAGGGTTGCGGGTTCGCATCCCCATCGCACCAAACATGTTCGTCTTTTCAGCCGTGGAGGCGTTATAATGTGACGGTGAATCCCACTATTCGTCGGTAAAAGAGTAGCCTAAGAGTTAGCGGTGGGTGGTGATGACTAGTTGCCTTCCCTCTAGTCTTACACTGCTAAATTAGGGACGGCTCGTGCAAATAGCCCTCGAGTAGCTTTACGCGAAATTCTAAAAATAAAATTAAAAAATGCGATTGCCATTTGTAATATTTATGATTAACATTTTCAAAGGATTTGTATATGTTTTATAACTTACTATTTTGCTCGTTAACATGTGTGTAAGGATTTAGCTTTTCTACAAAAGCAGGTAAGTATATCTTTGATAAGAAAACAGATAAATGATAATTCTTTCTTTCTCTTAAAAACTTTTCAGTAAACTTGCAGGTAGATAATAGAAGACATCGAATTGTGCACTGTTATGAAAGGTATGTTGGGAGTAACTCTTATATTACTGTAGAATGTGACTACAGGAATAATATATTATCAAGAAGCTGTAATATGCGTGAAATTTGGTTCGCTAACCAACATTACTTTTTATTTCCACTAGAAAGGGCTCTTCTATTATGTTTACGTTTACCAATTATTTGAAACGTTGTCGCCTTGTTTCAAAATTAAAATGTTAACCCTCTCTGTTCAGACACCCTTTATTGCGCAGTTCACGAAAGTTTTAGTGAGTTACAATGAAAAGTTAACTTCGCCACTTTGTTTATATTATACCAATTATATAACACGGAATCGTAGCTAATAATCTTTATTTTAATAGTATAAAGATTTACGTTTGTATTTTTATAAGGCAATGTTTGTAGAAATCCTGGGTATTCTCTAGTGTGAGAAATGACTCTTTTTTTTTTTTCTCTAGGCATCCTCTCTTCTCTAATTTATTCACTACCCCTCCAATAATTATGAAGTTTAATATACACGGCTCATTACAATATCGTCATCACTCTGACAAACCATAATTTTATTATTCTTCAATATCGTTTAGGTAAAATTTCGTTCTCACGGGAAAAATATCACGTGATCGGTGAATTCAACCGAGCTCGAACTACTTTACTAAACATAGTGTTAACCAGTTAACTTATAGTACTGTACTAACAATATGTGTACGAAGCAGCGTTGCCTTGTTAAAATGGCGGAGGATGTAAAATATGTTGTATACGCATGCATGTTTTATATAGTACGTTGTAGTTAAGAAGAGTCATCTTTATAAAAGATATTCAACAGTCGACCGAAATTTTTGAGGAATACATCCTTCTATAACGCACGTAAATATTGTGTTGATCAATGCTGTTTAGGAGCGTATCGCAATGTACAGCTGTATATAAATTATTTAACATAGCTTCAGAACAACAATATTTTAATCTGAAACAAAAGTTTTCAGGGTTTGATTGATTGTTTGGAATTAAGCACAAAGCTACACGAAGAGCTATCTGTGTTCTGCCCACCATGGGTATCAAACCCCGGTTTCTAGCAATGTGAGTCGTTAGACATGGAGGTGTGCCGCTAGGGAGAGTTTTTAAGGGAAGAAGAGCCGAATGAAATCATGTTGAAATGTTGGTAATAAATAAACAGATAGCGATTGAGACAAAACCCATTTTAAATACATGTGTTAAACATTTCGGGATCGTTTCCTTCTCATAATAATATATGTACATATATGAATATTTCACTGCTTATTTTATTTCAGTGTTTTCTTTCCAATACCTGTTTTCAAATTTTACGTGTCCGCCGCTGGTCCAGCAGTAAGTTTAGGGACTTACAACGCTAAAATCAGGGATTCGATTCCCCTCGGTGGTTTCGGCAGATAGCCTGATGTGGCTTTGCTATGAGAAAACACACACATAATATAACTTTTGAGCTCGTGACAAGCTATCGGTTATAATAACCCACCGCTAACTCTTACCAACAAATAGGACGAGAGTGTTCGACGCCAGGTTTTGGTACTGCGATTCGCATGTTCTCTCACTCAACTACCAAGTTCTCTTAACAATACATCACCAGGTGAGAGATTAGTTTTATTATCTTGTTCGTTCTTTATGTTTTCTCAACAATAAAGTAATTTCATAACCCATTTACACAAACGCAAAAAAACAAAACAAACGATTTTCTATTTTATAATTGCATTTCAAGGACATAAAAATTAATTTTGGCCACAGATAAGTTTCACACAAATACTTTTATCTAGGGCTCAAACCACTTATGTCTTGTATCTGGTAATGTTTTAAGAGAAAGTGTCTTTTTTTTTTCTTACAGTAAAGCCACAGGCCCGGTATGGCCAGGTTGGTTAAGGCGTCCAACTCGTCATTCGAGGGTGGCAAGTTGAATCCCCTTCGCACCAAACATGCTCGCCCTTTCAGCCATAGTTTCTTTATTATGTGATGATTAATCCCACTATTCGTTGGTAAAAAGTAGCCTAAGAGTTGGCGGTGGGTGGTGATGACTAGCTACCATCCCTCTAGTCTTAAACTGCTAAATTAGGGACGGCTAGCGCAGATAGCCCTTGTGTAGCTTTGCGCGAAATTGCTATCTACTTAATTAATTGAGGGGAATCGACCCCCTTATTTTAGCGTTGTAAATCCGCAGACTTACCGTTGTACTATGACATTTCTTAAGAGACTATTGGCTTGCAGAAAAGAAAGTATTTAAGTTCTATATAAGTTTCTATAAGTTTCGTTTGTTTTTCTATGATTTTCGCGCTAAGCTACACAAAGGCCCTCTGCGCTACTCTTCTCTAATTTCGAACCGAAAAAAAAGAGGAAAGGGAACTAGTTAGACTGGATGCAATGTCGACCCTTGTGTTACTCGTGTCTCGTCAAGTAGTCTCTTTTAGAGTGAACCCTACGACTTCCAAATGCGTAACACAACGCTATGCTTGTAACTACAAGTATGAAAAAATAAACAGAAGTAAATTTATATTCGTATCTCTGAATGTAAAGAATAATTTTTTGTATTAGAAATATTTTTGAGCAATACTTAAACTTTTGGATTTTCCAACCAATTCTTTGAAGAACTTAGAAGGTATTTATTTTATTTACAGAAAGGGAAGATAGAGGACGAGGAACAGAATTATTAATTATGAGTTAGTAAATATTGCTCTAAAGTTTTCTTTCTGCGATTCATAATAACAACAATACATAATAATTAAACACAGAGAAATTACCTGATTTAGAAAGGAGAGTAAGCATACTTCTGGGAGTTTTTAATGAAATTTTAAAAGGATTTCATTTAAAATTTAAAGAAGTTTATTGTTTGTTTTTTTAATTACAATGAATTTTCTAGATCTACACTTGTTACCATAGCTCTTTGAAAGTCGGGGAGAACCTCCCACTTACGAACTATTATATGGGATACTTATAGTATGCAAATAGGTGGTTAGATAATGTGTACTTAAATTAGAACCCCAAACCACATTTACGATTTAGAAGTAACACTATTGTAAATTAAATGCGTAATAACGCAAGAAATATAGTTGTTGTGTTTTGAATTAAGCACAAAGCTTCACAATGGGCTATCTGTGCTCTGCCCACCACGGGCATCGAAACTCGGGTTTTAGCGTGTAAGTCCGCAGACATACCGCTGAGCCACTGGGGGGCACATGAAATATAAAAGATTGAATGCGCATAAAGACTTTGTTTTTCAATTTCGGGCTATCTGCACTAGCCGTTCCTAATTTAGCAGTGTAAGACTACATAGATGGTAGTTAGTCCTCACCACCTACCGCCAACTCTTGGGCTACTGTTTTACCAGCAAATAGTGGGACTGATCGTCACATTATAATTCCCCCACGGCTGAAAGGGTGAGCATGTTTGGTGCGACGGAGATTCGAACCCGTGATCCTAGGATTAGGAGTTGAACGTCTTAACCGCCTGGCCATTAGAGGTGTGAATCACAGACTACTAGAACTTGTGTAACTTTAGAAAGACGGAAAAGTTGAAGATAAATATTATAGCGATGAGAGCTACAACGACATCTACTGGATAATTTAATAATGTTAGTTGTAGATGAACTTAAAACTTGTCTGTTTGTTTTCATGGAATTTCGTGTAAAACAATTCGAGGATAATCTACGCAATTCGTTCTTAATTTAGAAGTGATAGACTAGACGGAGGGCAGTTTGTCAACGATACCTACACTTGAGCTACTTGAAAACCAACCATCACATTTTAACACTCACAGCTGAAACGGTTAGCATGTGAAATGATGGTATTTGAGCTCGCGACCCATAGATTGTGAGTCGATTGCTCTAACCAATAAGCCATGCCATCTAAAATATTTAAAAGTGTTGTTTTAAAGCGATAAAGATGTAAACAGATTCTAAAACTTTGGTTATTTTAGTTTGTGCGGTACAATAATTTTGTTCAAAAATAAATGCAAGAAAATTCTCACCGCATGAGTTGGGAAATCAAAATTGTGGTTCGATTTACGATATTTAAATCTCCTAAACTCAAAATAACATTTACTGCTGCAAGTAAGTGGGAAAGATAATTAGATAAAACAATTTCATCAAAAACTTTCACAGGAAGAAACTCGTATACTTTTCGTCTCAATAAAAATAACAATAAAAACAAAATGGAGTGTGTGTTTTTTATGGCAAAGCCACATCAGGCTATTTGATGTGTCCAGCGAAGGGAATCGAACTCCTGATTTTAGTGTTGTATATCCGTAGACTTACAGCTGTCCCGGCGAGGGATGAAATAAAAGAAAGATGGATAGAACATATTTAATCACGTTTTTGTTTGTTTGTCTAATTTTGTTTACGGCTGTTCAACAGTTTTTGTGTTAAACGAGTAAAATACTGAAGTGATAGGCCAGAGGGAAGATAGATATATTGAAACATTACACAGCCAGCGCTTGAGTGAATCTTATTAGACCGAATAGTGAATTTGACCGCCACTCTTATAACACATGAAAGTGCAGAGTGCGATTACCTCTACGGTAATTGAACAATAGTTAAGGATTTTCAGATCTACAGTCAAACCGCTAGGTCACGCTCTGTCTTGACTGCAAGTGAATCATAAAACGAGACATTCAATAAGCTGAGACTTGCCGGTGGGTCGGTCACTGGGGGAGCTGAAAGCCGAAAACAATAAGTTGTCTATCGAAGTAAAATTCTCAGGACTTCCTGATTAATGTATATAGTGATTTTATTGAAATAAATATATACATAATTAAAACTAAATATATTGTATGAACACTCTTGTATCAAGGTTTTCGTGAATATAAACTCGAAAAAATGTTTCTTGCAAAATATAATTTAAAATTCAATCTAAGATTGAGAGTTTATTTGATATCTTTCACTTAGTTATATATAGTTGTAAAGATGAAAGAACCATAATTTGAACAAATCTTTAATATTCATTTACTAAACCTATGAAGTTGTAAAGCTATGTTAATAAGTCTAAACATGAGACGTGGTTAGTTGGTTTGGTAATTTAAAACAAACAAAATTAAAAAAATGAAATGATGATAGCAATTATTCATTAACTGACTGTTATTAGCTGATATATTAAAAAATTAAATTATACAAGAATTAAGTCTTTTGATGGCTCAGTTGTAAGTTTGAAAGGATTATAACCATAGAAACCGTGGCCCTATCCCCCGAGGATTACATGGTGCAGATTGTCCTTTTTTGTCTCCCACAGCGTCAGAGGAAGGCATGAAGGCTAATAATGCTAAACCCGGGGCTCGATTCTACTCGGTTGACACAAAGTTGATTTCCCATTGAATAACTTTGCTTTTAACAAGAAAAAAAAACGACCTAAAAGTTGCTTTCTAGAAGTAGATGTGAAGTATCTTTAGTCTAAGCGTGCCCTAATGGTTAGCGTTGCAATGGATGATTCAGGATTAGAGCCTTCAATGCTCCACTAAATATACTAAACATCTTGAGCTATGGGCGCGTTATAAAAGCAACAGACAATCCTGATATTGTTTAAGACGAACAGTGCAGCCAGCGAATGCCGATGACGGCTGCTTTGTCAACAATTCTAAGTAGAGATGGCTATGCCTGAGTATTTGGGCCTCTAACCTGGTCGCTTAATTAACCCATGAGGTGCCGTTTAGATCGCAAACAACATTCTATGAAGTGGATCAGGGCTTTCTTTCAAACAACACCGTGAAGGTGCCAGAAGGCACTTTGTGTATGACATGAAGACAAAAATTGAAGGCTTAAATGTCACACACTTTAAAAAAAAGCTTCAAGTAAATGAGACAAGAACAGACAAGATTTGTGATAATAAAATATTTTATCACATTGCATTGTGTATAAAGTAAAATTTAAATACAGCTACTACGAGTTTACTACTGTTTATGACACTCTCAATTGTATATACACAAATACAAAAGCTTTGCGTGGAAAACAAAATACGTGTATATGTTTTAAGTCTCCTGAGGATTATCACCTGACCTTGTTATTTTTTAGTCTTTGATTTATTTACTTTTAAACTATTGCACAAAGGGATTAAAACTTTTAATTAGAATTTCTCTACCACTAACGGCTGATCAATATTATAATCCGAACGTTATTTATTAATACTCAGTAAATCTACTTTTACGGTTATAATTGTTTTTATAAATCAAATGTTAAATATCTTTTTAATAATAAAACTAAAGAAACTGTTATTTATAAGTATAATGTGTTTCGTTACTGAAGAATCGTTTTTATTCTCAATTCAAACTGAAAACATGGATGATTATTTTCAATATTGGTTAAACGTGATTTTTCAAAAAACTCGGAGTGTTTACAAAATAATATTCAAATATATTTTGTTTTTCAAAAGAATGGACCTTCACTGTACTTTAAATTGTGAAACATTCCTTTTTATTGGAAAGGTTCGGGAAATGGTGAAAAAATAATTTATTTACTGCTGTTTACTTTTCCGATTATTTTTCTATTAGCACGCTTTAGGCACTTGCAGTCTATATAAGAATATACGAAGTACAATAACTTGTTTTCGTTTTTTGGTATGCTAGAAACTAAAGTATTTTGACATTTTAATATTTCATTATGCACAAAACTCTACCAACACAAAGTTCCTCAACGGTAAGACGTAATTTGTAATCATACGTTCTTGTTATAACTTTTGTATTCGTCTATTTTTATTATTTATCTGAATTCTTAGAACCTCGAGGTTTACGGTGTATTTAGTTTATGACTGCTGCCTTTCCCTTCATAAATATTTTAGTTTATCCATAGCTAGGGGTTACACACGACTCTCATAAGGAGTAGGAATATATTCTGCTTCGTATTAAGTCAAGCAAGCTTTAATATTGTACTTTTTTTCAGAATCTTCAGTTAACAAAGATTTTAAACTCTAAACACACCAGTTTTCTCATATGATAAAAACTTATCCGAAATATTATTTTAAAATGAAACAATAAGAAAATTAGGTTAATTGGAAATCACTTCTTTTTGCCGATAAAAAACTTGATAATATTTAGGTAGACATACAATAATGTTAAAGTAGTAGTAAATGAAGTATAAAAACAATGTTAAAATGGAAACGTTGGCTATTTATTTATTTATTTTTAGAACCCAATGGAAGTAATTTGATTGAAAACTTGACCATTTATTCTTAAATGGCCAGGTGGTTAAGGCACTCGACTCGTAATCTGAGGGTTGCGGGTTCAAATCCCCGTCATACCAAACATGCTCGCCCTTTCAGCGTTATGAGCGTTATAACGTACGTTCAGGCCCACTATTCGTAGATAAAAGAGTAGCCCGAGAGTTGACAGTGGGCAGTGATGACTAGCTGACTTCACTCTTGTGTTACGTTATTAAAATAGGGACGGGTAGCGCAGACAACCGTCGTGTAACTTTGCACGAAATAAAACAAAACATTTATGCGATTTTAATTTTTTATATTTCATGCTTTATCATGCATTTGATTTACAGCTGTGCTACTTTTAACTCGGTATATTTGGTTTGAAATTTAAGTGAACACTGCCTAATCACTTGTTTGCGTACTATAAGTATCCAACAGGAGAGTGTATAAGTGGAAGGTTTTTCCGACTTTTGGAGAGTTACGGTAATAAGTGTAGATCTAGAACAGTGGTGCACAAACTTTTTGAGTCAGGGGCCACAAACAGACTTCTCGTAACCGTTGGGGGCCACAAAAAAGTGAAGATTAAGATCGTCCCACAGTTGTTTCACACAAGATGGATATCACATTTAAGAACACACAAATAACGATTATCAAAGAGTTTACTAAGAAATGTTATGATACGTCAACTGTCACAATGTCAGTGCGATGGATGGTGCTGCATGTCATCTACGACCTTAAAAATGTCCGGCTTGATTTTTGACCTTGAAAGACACAAGACTGCTTCCAGATGATCATCAGTCAGCTGATTGCGAGTGTTGTTTTTGTTCATTTTCATATGTGAGAAAGCCTGTTTGCAGCAGTACGTGCTGCCAAACATGCTGGTGTGGACAAGTGCATTCACTTTCAGATTAGCAAATATATCAGGCAACGTTTTGTTGAAGTCAAGCAAACTGTTTTCTCGGTAAATAGCACGCAGTTCATCAGATACCTGGAAATTAGTAAGTTCGAGCTGAGTTTTTGCTGGCATGTCATTTACTGACACACTGAACGGATCAGCAAAAAGTTTCATCAACAATCTAAATTGGTCAAAGTCATGAAACCGTGAGTTAAAGGATTGAATCAAGGCATCTAGCTTCCCAACGTAAACTTGTGTGTCAATGTCCTAATTCTTCTGTAGCTGTGACTGAAAAGTGGGAAAGTGCACGAAGTTGTCTGATGCTGCTTGCTGCCGGAACAATTGGAACTTTGTCCTGAAAGCTGAGACGTGACGATGACGACATAACCACGAACAAAAACTAGTAGCTGTGCTATTGAACTGATGTCAGTCGACTCGTCTGCTGCCAAAGAGAAGTAGACAAAGTTGGCTACTTTATTTGTAAGCTGTCTTGTCACGTCTGCTGTGAAGTGTGAAATTCTTCGTTGAAGTGTCATGTGATTTAAAGCCACCGTCTGTAGCTTGCGAACTGCTTCCTGACCTAACTTTTCCGATGCAGTAATCACACATTGCTTGACAAAATCATCATCAGTGAACGGTCGGCCAGATTTCGTTATCATCAACGAAATATTGCAGCTGACCTCACATGCTGCACCTAAATCTGCTGACTGTTTTCAGAAAACGTTCTGCTGTTGATTCAGCGCCCGCTGCAGAGATTCAGTTCAAACTGTTCGTTCATCGCCGACAACGTTGCGGAAATCTTTATGCTTCGACTCATGATGATGCTTTATATTAGATACCTTCGCCACTGCAACTGTCGAATGGCACAGCAGACAAATCACGTTCTTTTGTTGTTGAACAAAACAGTATTGTGCAGTCCAATCATCATGAAACTACCGGTTTTCATCGTCAACTTTTCTTTTACGATTAGCTGCCATTTTTGTTACGAAATAATATCAAAATAGAGCTCGTAAGTAAATCTCGAAGAACAATTGGAACACGTGCGCCAATGATTAAATACCTATGCATTAACGAGATTTGCTTATTAAATTTTCTTTATTGCTCGACACAAATATGGAACCATCCAGTATCTAATTTAATGCATATCTTTCTATAGCGCTTAATCTTCGCACAGGCGCGAACTCTATGTTTGACTTTCCCGTTGGACATCACGGGCCATTCGGCTACTCGTCAGGGGCCGGACATTGTGCACCACTAATCTAGAATATTCGTTGTAATTAAAGACATTTTTTTTCAAACTATAATCATAACCAATCCAAAGGAAATGTCACTAGGAAAAACCTTAATCATAAACTGCTAGTGACAGAGTAAAAAAAACAGAGATATAATAAATAGATGTCAAAATCTGTTTCAGTTGGCCCTTAGTTAGGAAGCAGCCATATCCAGCTATTCCATATTAAGATTGTTACAAAAACGGTCATATAATTTCAAATATCCAATTCTAGAACTGCTCATCTGCTTGTTTGTTCATTTGTAATTAAGCACAGAGCTACACATGAGTTATTTGTGCTCTGCCTATCACAAGCATCAACGGGCCATTCGGCTACTCGTCAGGGGCCGGACATTGTGCACCACTAATCTAGAATATTCACCAATAATCTGGAATAAGCATCAACCTACAACATTGCTTTTCATTCCTTTTTGACGTTATCTCTTCTGAGATAATAATGCAAAACTCCCTATCCTATGCTCACATTGTCCAAAGTTAGTTTGAAGCGCATGATTGTCATACAGTCATCAGATGACGATCCAATCATACATAACTAAATGATTTTCAACAATGTAACTACAACCATAATCCTTTGTGAGCAAATATAAACTAATATCAGGCTGCCCAAGAGATAGTCTGCTATTGATCAAGACATTATTATTTAGCTTGTGAAATATATGATACATCAAAACCAGGCTATTATTTAGGAAAAATATTTTTTAGCCTGGTATTAGTTCGAAGCTTAATAAATTAGTCAACTGGTATAAAAGAGAGTATAGCATTTCGAGTAGAAGTGAAGTATTGCAGTAACTTTTCTATATATTTAAAGCTGTATAAATAAAGTGAAGTACATCTGCCTCTTTAAACTAATGTAATTTGGAATTAAAGAAACTTATGTGCAAATACAAATGACAGCTAAATTGTTTCTTATACTCATAACGTAGCTACATTGTTTTAAAAAATTGTAAAGTTGTTCAAACATCACAAGAACATGAGCCTTATGTTGGTAGAAAATACAGAATGACGTCAGCATTCGAACTTCTTTTCCTGGCTTCTTGATTTTATTATTTTTTTTCCGTTTAATATTTTCCCAGTCACTATTTTTTATTTTCATTGGAATAGTGAAGCAGAAAACTTATGGACAAAGTGTTGCATACCAATTAAAATTTCCGATCTAGAAATTAATTGTTAGATTTTTTTTCATGTGGTGAGTATCAAAATATAATGTGAAACCCTCATTTACTATATGGTAAACTAAAGACTTGCACATTTAAATTTAATGACAACCTTGATAAACAATAAAAAGATCAAGTTTTAAATTACTATCCGTAATCGTAATAAATTAAACATCTGTAAAATGACAAAACCGTTTAAATGCCAAATTTCGTACGAAATTTTACGATAGAGAAGTTTAATTTATTTGAAATGATTCTCCATAGCTCTTATGATTTTTTTACTATATATCAACTAATGGTAACTGCCGTTATGTTATTTAGAAAACATGGACGTCTGAAACAAATTAAAATGGCCGTTATGAAATAAAAGCGAAAACCGCAAAAATAGAATGACAAATACTATATGTTGTTGCTGCAGATGTTACCTTTTCAGAGCTTATAAAATAAATATACATTTATTCTTGTTTATTTTGCTGATTAGCAAAAAACCCTTATAAAGGGCTATCTGTGTTTTGTTTACCTCATGTATCGAATCTCAACTTCCACCGTTAAGCCACCAGGAATATTTTTGTTCTATATTCTTGTTCGCTTCTCAAAACTGTGTGCAAGTGTTCTGTGTTTTGTTAGATTTGAGTCGGATCTTGAGTTATATTCTTTATTAACTATGGTCCTGAGAACTCTCACTTCTATTTGGAAGCTAAAATATTTATTTATTTGACCTAGCGGCCTTGAGAGTGGTCGACACAGGATAGTTCATATGAAAGGATATGAACTTTAATGTCAGTTCACTTGGTCTTAGTTATGATTAGGACATTAGGAATATTTGTGAAGCTTGAAACTAAAACATTCTCCAAATACTGGATGAACTGTTGTTCATCTTGTTTCAGGCTTTATATAAGCTAGAGTAACCAGAAATACTGTTAGGTGTCCAGATGCTGTAGAGCAGGCAGCGAAAGGATGGTAAAATATTCACTTCTGTAGCACTGTTATTTATCAATAACTCGTATCTTGTGTTTGTTGTACACGTTATAATAGCTTTCTATATTTTTGCAGTCACACTGTTTCATATTAATGTTCACTTAACAGGTCGACAAACTTCCGTCAGATGTCAGTAAAGTAGAATACCACAATGTGATAAATTGGTTGTGACGTCATTACCACATCATAATATATTCGTCACGTAGCACTAGTTTTGTTTACGGACTTATATGTATATCACAGTACATGTATTTAATCACTTTTGAGATAGTGACAAAAATAATTAAATGTTTATCAACAAATTCCACAATATACATATATATATATCCAATAACAAGTACTTTAACTGGTAGACTCATTTATGCCACCATATTCCATTACGGTAATCCATCTTTACAACAGAAAGAGCCAACAAACCTATAACCTCATGTAATGGGTCTAGTACTCGAATGAGTGTAGAGTACTGTCATTTCATTAGCAACATGAGTATCACTCTAATGAGCAGAATCCATTCTCAATCAGGTGCTTCAAGTGCATGCTACTCGTGTGGTGTTTTAAAGACGTGGATGTATCCCAGATGGAATTCTAGTTATTATAAGTACATGAACGTAATGTCGTTGCACTATCCCTGCTCTCGAATTAAACTGGAAATACTAGCCCTATATTAGGTGACAGAATGATGATGTATCACACAAGATTCATAGGAAGTAAACATTTCACGACACATGCTGTGATTGGAGGTGGACCCGCAGCAGATTAATGTCATACTTGAGATGGAACAGAACTTAGCAAGCAGCGTCTGAGAAGAATGTCTAAGTATGAGACTTCGTTTGTTTGAGCTGATAAAAATCAATTGTTAAATAATTAAAATACTATTTATAGTGTTTTGAAAAGTCGGACGACGCGATAAAGGTTCTTTACAGCCATCCACGTTGATTTGTTCAATTATCCTTAAGGTATTCTGATATCAATTAAAGTGACAAGTATTCTATTATAGATGTTTTCTCTCTCCTGTGTGTTCCATAATGTCAGCCGTTATGTATACATTGTTAACATTTATAATAAGAAGTTTGCAGGTTAGGCATATTTTTATCGAAGATTATCCACGTTTAATATCAACCATTCAATATTAAACAACTCATAGGCTTTATTCACAATTCCTGAATGGTCTGCTTTCTCAGTTTTTCCCGTTTCTTATACAGTCCAGTGTTTCAGTTTTGAAACCTGCATTCTACGAAACGTTATGATGTCACGGAAAACTCGGCCAAAAACAAATACAATTCAGAATTTAAGTTATTCCTTGAGATTTTCTACGTTTACCGATAATTTTTCGAAACAAAGGAGCTATTGGTCTTAGTATTAGTAAATAGGGCCTCATGATACTGTTGATGTATTCATCTTTAGCCACGGCCATCATTAGTTTTACGAAGGCTTGGGCTTCTAGCCACCAAAGCTTCTAAGATGGAAAATGCAATTGCATAATGGATACACAAAACATCAACAACAAGTTCAGCTGAAAACAGTTTTAAGAAAAAGGTTTTGTGATATTTGAAATGAATCCTTTACAGATATTTTGCATTACACTATATGGATAATTTAGTTTTGTATGCCTTTCACAGCGCCAAATATTTTTCTAACACGTCTGAAGTTTCTAGAAACTAGTTTTCTGTGGAACATACATTTGCAAATTCCTACACACGTTTTTACATGCTCGATATTCAAATTCTTACAGAATTAAACTAGAGGTTTGATTTTCCGTTGTGGATAGAATCTGTTGTGTAACTTTCTACTAAATTATCTCCCCCATACACAAACATTCCTTTGAAAAATATTTTTTTTACTTTTTTGCTTATAAATAAATATGTTTGTGTTACATTTTATCTTGACTCTTTTAAACTTTAACTGAAAAATTATCCAGTTGTATGATAAGAGAGCTAATTTAGCTTATTTTATTGCTTTTTAATACATGAAAGTGTTTTTAATACATTGTACGTTGATCCAATACCAAAAATGTAGGATATTTATAGTTAACGTTATCTCAAGTCATCTTTCCCCCAGGAACAAATATATCGTCTTTGCGTTATGGGGTACTTTGGAAAACATTTTGATGGGGAAATAAAACATCGTGGTTGGTAATCCGAATGGTAGAAACATAAAGGAAATAAAACAGTTTGCAATAGGACATTTAAACATATACATTCCCTAAACTACTGCCGTAACAGCAATAAAGATTTGGATCAAACGACGCGAAACTCATTGAGTAAGCTCTTTCTTAAAGCTACATTGACAAAGAGAGTCGAGGCTTAAGTTTTTCATCCAGTGTTCGAAATAGCAATCGAAACTTTTATTCACATGTACTGACAGTATTTATGTAAAAGGTTTGTAAAAGTTTAATTCCGTGTTTGTGATACAAAAATTAGAAAAAAAAATATTAAAGGAAATTGTAGGATCTAGTTCTAAAGAACTAAAACTTGTATGTAAAATAAATACAGAATTGTTTTATATAGTCTATTGGACTTTTCTTGGAGTGCAAAATTTTATTATTGAAGAAAGAAAATACACGGCTTATCTTTGTGAAGAGCAACAATTTCTTTTAATTTATTTTATCTTCACGATGTTTCACAGTGTCAGCTTTGATAAAACAGTGTGACTCTATTTCACTAAAGCATGATATACAACTTGTAGTTAAACTTTTCTATTGCAGCTGTGTACTAGTGTCCAGCCACGGCTGTTCTGTATTACAGATATGCTATCTTAATAAATCTGACGGAAAATGTTGAGAAACGAAAAATTAAACTCGTCTTTCTGGAGACAATTCGTTCGTTTTATTCCTATAATTTGTAAACCCTCGTTTTAAATCAAATCTAAAATTAAGTATTTAATATTAAATAATCACATCTGTGCAGCATTTCACTTCCTTTTGCTTTAACATTGCGCGTTTTAAACACAAAATTAATTAAATTTTGTAGAATGTTCAACGAAATGGTTGTTACTGAATATGGATTTATTCTAAAAAGTTCACGCCTACTCTTTAATTCATTTACATATTGTTTAAAGCATATATTGGACGGCTTTAATTTATTGACCATCATTGGTTTTATCTGGTATTTGTTTAAGTTCTTTCTACGCATAGTTAATACTAGCTGTATAACAACTCTGTGCATGTCATTAATTCAGTTACATTAGCTTTTGAAAATTAATTTCTTTTCCACTTTAACGTGTGTTGTAATTTTATTTTCTAAGCGTTGTTATTATTAACGACCCGCATTGGTCAGGTGGCAAAGGTACTCGCCTCCTGTTCGTAGGTTCGAATCCCAGTCACGCCAAACATTCTCACCCTATCAGTCGTGGGGTGTTATAATGTTACGATTAATCAACTATTCATATGTAAAACAATATCCCAGTAGTTGGCGATGGGTGGTGGTGATTAGTCGTCTTCCCTCTAATCTTACACTGCTAAGTTAGGGACGGCTAGCGCAGATAGCCCTCGTGTATCTTTTACGAAATTCAAACACAAACCAACACTTATTATCAAACTTTGTAGAGACTTATTTATCACGTTTCATTTTTCGACGACGATAAAAGAAGATATAATGTTATTGATTACTTCCAAACTTAACTAAAAGTATGTTCATAATGTTTTCTTTGTACTACATTTAACATTGGTGTATCTTCATAAACATCACTATTACTAACTCTACATCATTAAAACAATAACGTGTGTTGTAAATTGTCAAAAATGTCGGTTTCTTCAACAGTTACACTGCGGTATAGCGTAATTTGTTTCTACTTGGTCAAGAATACTTGTCAGGGAGAATTGTAGGAAGATAGGCTTGTTATTTTAGACAACGTTTTCAAAAGAAAGATAATTCCGCAACAGCAATTTAAACCAACTGCTGTTGTTTTTACGTTCTCTAAATAAGGCATAATGTAATATATTTATTTCTATTTTCACTAACAGTACTATCCTCAATACTAGATATATCGAACGTTATTACTTTTTATTTAACTCTGTATTTTCATACTTTTAGTATGTATTTAGAAATAATCTAAATCTTGAAAGTTAGCAGGACCTCATGAGATAATATTAAAACCACGTCACAACATACCACTAATAGCAAAGATACACAACTGATGAAATAATGTATTCCAATATTTAAAGATCAAGTTGAAAGTAGACATGTCACAAAGCCCATCTAATGATCACATTGCCGTCTTGACTTGACATGGAAGGTAAAATCCATACATTACTAAGGAGAAATGTAGTAGTTTTAATGAAGCACTTTCTGTCATGTTCTATGAATATCTTCGTTCCACTTTCTATAGAAGTTAGGTTTCAATATTCCCATTGGGAAGAGCACAGGTAGGCTATTGTGTGGTGTTGTTAACGATGATAATATTGTCAGAGGAGTTAGTGTCACAACTTTAGTTTCAATGGACACGTTTATAAACTAATGGACAAACCGATTCTATGTGACAAAGAAACAACAACCTGCGTTTCAGTAATTACTCCAAGTATTCTTGTTCACGATATGGCAGAGTTCGTGCTACACATGCGGAATAAAAACATGAAAAACAACAACAACCTGTGAATCGTTAAGCATGCCCAGGATTTCTTTTCCACGTTATGGCACTGTTCACAGTAAAAGCATTAATCAAAAAACGTGAAAATACACTAATAATCCAATAAATACCCCCCAGATTCCTTCTCCACATTGTAGCAGAGTTCACAGTAAAAACATAAATCAAGAAACGTGAAAATAAACTTACAATCCAGTAAATACCCCCAGATTCCTTCTCCACGTTGTAGCAGGGTTCACAGTAAAAGCATCAATCAAGAAACGTGAAAATATACTTATAATCCAGAAAATACCCCCAGATTCCTTCTCCACGTGATGGCAGTGTTCACAGTAAAAGCATAAATCAAGAAACGTGAAAATAGACTTACAATCCAGCAAATACCCCCAGATTCCTTCTCCAAGTTATGGCAGTTTTCACAGTAAAAACATAAATCAAGAAACGTGAAAATGAACTTATAATCCAGAATATGCCACCAGATTCCGTCTCCACGTTACTGCAGTGTTCAGAGTAAAAGCATAAATCAAGAAACGTGAAAATAGATTTATAATCCAGTAATTACTTACAGATTACTTCTCCACGTTATGATAGTGCTCACAGTAAAAGCATAAATCAAGAAATGTCAATTTCTTATAATTCACTAAATACACCAAGATTCCGTTTCCACGTTGCGGCAGTGTTCACAGTAAAAGCATAAATGAAGAAACGTGAAAATAGACTCATAATGCAGTCAATACCAAAAGATCCCTTTTCCGGGTAACAACAGTGTTCACAGTAAAAGCATAAATCAAGAAACGTGAAAATAGACTTACAATCCAGCAAATACCCCCAGATTCCTTCTCCACGTTATGGCAGTCTTCACAGTAGAAACATAAATGAAGAAACATGAAAATAAACTCAAAATCCAGTAAATACCCCCAAATTCCTTCTTCACGTTGTGGCAGTGTTCACAGTAAAAGCATAAATCAAGAAACGTGAAAATATACTCATAATCCAGTAAATACACCCAGATTCCTTCTCCACGTCATGGCAGTGTTCATTGTAAAAGCATAAATCAAGAAACGTGAAAATAAACTTAAAATTCAGTAAACACACCCAGAACTCTTCTCCACGTTATGGCAGTGTTCATAGTAAAAACATAAATCAAGAAACGTGAAAATAAATTTACAATCCAGAATATGCCCCAGATTCCTTCTCCACGTTGTGGCTGTGTTCACAGTAAAAGCATAAATCAAGAAACGTGAAAAAAGACTCATGATCCAGTAAATACACCCAGATTCCTTCTCCACGTCATGCAGTGTTCATTGTAAAAGCATAAATCAAGAAACGAGAAAATAAACTTACAATCCAGTAAATACCCCCAGATTCCTTCTTCACGTTGTGGTTGTGTTCACAGTAAAAGCATAAATCAACAAACGTCAAAATAGACATACAATCCAGTAAATGCCCCCAGATTCTTTCTCCACGTCATAGAAGTGTTCACGGTAAAAGCATGAATCAACAAACGTTAAAATAAACTTATAATCCAGTAAATACCACCAGATTCCTTCTCCACGTTATGGCAGTGTTCACAGTAAAAGCATTATTCAAGAAACGTGAAAGAAAGACTTATCATTCAGTAAATAATGCAAGATTTCTTCTCCACGTTGTTGCAGTGTTCACAGTAAAAGCATAAATAAAGAAACGTGAAAATGAACTTATAATCCAGAATATGCCACCAGATTCCATCTCCACGTTATTGCAGTGTTCAGAGTAAAAGCATAAATCAAGAAACGTGAAAATAGATTTATAATCCAGTAATTACTTACAGATTACTTCTCCACGTTATGGTAGTGCTCACAGTAAAAGCATAAATCAAGAAATGTCAAAATAGACTTAAAATTCACTAAATACACAAAGATTCCGTTTCCACGTTGCGGCAGTGTTCACAGTAAAAGCATAAATGAAGAAACGTGAAAATAGACTCATAATGCAGTCAATACCAAAAGATCCCTTTTCCGAGTAACAACAGTGTTCACAGTAAAAGCATAAATCAAGAAACGTGAAAATAGACTTACAATTCAGCAAATACCCCCAGATTCCTTCTCCACGTTATGGCAGTTTTCACAGTAGAAACATAAATGAAGAAACATGAAAATAAACTCAAAATCCAGTAAATACCCCCAAATTCCTTCTTCACGTTGTGGCAGTGTTCACAGTAAAAGCATAAATCAAGAAACGTGAAAATATACTCATAATACAGTAAATACACCCAGATTCCTTCTCCACGTCATGGCAGTGTTCATTGTAAAAGCATAAATCAAGAAACGTGAAAATAAACTTACAATCCAGTAAATACCCCCAGATTCCTTCTTCACGTTGAGGCTGTGTTCACAGTAAAAGCATAAATCAACAAACGTCAAAATAGACATACATTCCAGTAAATGCCCCCAGATTCTTTCTCCACGTCATAGAAGTGTTCACAGTAAAAGCATGAATCAACAAACGTTAAAATAAACTTATAATCCAGTAAATACCACCAGATTCCTTCTCCACGTTATGGCAGTGTTCACAGTAAAAGCATTATTCAAGAAACGTGAAAAAAAGACTTATCATTCAGTAAATACTGCAAGATTTCTTCTCCACGTTGTTGCAGTGTTCACAGTAAAAGCATAAATAAAGAAACGTGAAAATGAACTTATAATCCAGAATATGCCACCAGATTCCATCTCCACGTTATTGCAGTGTTCAGAGTAAAAGCATAAATCAAGAAACGTGAAAATAGATTTATAATCCAGTAATTACTTACAGATTACTTCTCCACGTTATGGTAGTGCTCACAGTAAAAGCATAAATCAAGAAACGTCAAAATAGACTTATAATTCACTAAATACACCAAGATTCCGTCTCGACGTTGTGCCAGTGTTCACAATAGAAGCATAAATGAAGAAACGTAAAAATGGACTCATAATGCAGTCAATACCAAAAGATCCCTTTTCCGGGTAACAACAGTGTTCACAGTAAAAGCATAAATCAAGAAACGTGAAAATAGACTCATAATACAGTAAATACACCCAGATTCCATCTCCACGTTATTGCAGAATTTAGAGTAAAAGCATAAATCAAGAAAAATGAAAATAAACTTACAATTTAGTATATACCCCCAGATTCCTTCTTCACGTTGTGGCTGTATTCACAGTAAAAGCATAAATCAGCAAACGTCAAAATAGACTTACAATCCAGTAAATACCCCAGATTCCTTCTCCAAGTTATAGCAATGTTCACAGTAAAAGCATAAATCAAGAAACTGGAAAATATGCTTATCATCCAGTAAATAGCCCCAGATTTCTTATTCACGTTGTGGCAGTGCTCACAGTTAAAGAATAAATCAAGAAACGTGAAAATGAACTTATAATCCAGAATATTCCCCAGATTCTTTCTCCACGTTATAGCAATGTTCACAGTAAAAGCATAAATCAAAAAACGAGAAAATAGACTCATAATACAGTAAATACACCCAGATTCCTTCTCTACGTTGTGCCTGTATTCACAGTAAAAGCACAACACAACTCAAGAAACGTGAAAAAAGACTTACAATCCAGTAAATGCCCCCAGATTCTTTCTCAACGTCATAGAAGTGTTCACAGTAAAAGCATGAATCAACAAACGTCAAAATAGACTTATAATCAAGTAAATACCACCAGATTCCTTCTCCACGTTATGGCAGGGTTCACAGTAAAAGCATTATTCAAGAAACGTGAAAAAGAGACTTATCATTCAGTAAATACTGCAAGATTGCTCCACGTTGTTCCAGTGTTCACAGTAAAAGCATGAATCAACAAACGTCAAAATAGATTTATAATCCAGTAAATACCACCAGATTCCTTCTCCACGTTATGGCAGTGTTCACAGTAAAAGCATTATTCAAGAAACGTGAAAAAAGACTTATCATTCAGTAAATACTCAAGATTTCTTCTCCACGTTATAGCAGTGTTCACAGTAAAAGCATAAATAAAGAAACGTGAAAATGAACTTATAATCCAGAATATGCCACCAGATTCCATCTCCACGTTATTGCAGTGTTCAGAGTAAAAGCATAAATCAAGAAACGTGAAAATAGATTTATAATTCAGTAATTACTTACAGATTACTTCTCCACGTTATGGCAGTGTTCACAGTAAAAGCACAAATCAAGAAACGTGACAATAGATTTATAATGCAGTAGATACCAAAGGATTCCTTTTCCGGGTTACAACAGTGTTCACAGTAAAAGCATTAATCAAGAAATGTGAAAATTAACTTACAATCCATTAATAACACCAGATTCATTTTCCACGTTACGGCAGTGTTCAAAGTGAAAGCACAAATGAAAAAACGTGAAAAAACAAACTTACAATCCAGTAAATACCCCCACATTTCTTCTCCACGTCATTCAGTAAATACTGGAAGATTGCTCCACGTTATTCCAGTTTTCATTGTAAAAGCATAAATCAAGAAACGTGAAAACAAACTTATATACAGTAAATAACCCAAACGTTCTTTTCCACGTTGTAGCACTGTTTACAGAAAAAGCATAAATCAAGAAACGTGAAAAAAACTTACAATCCAGTAAATATTCCCAGATTCTTTCTCCACGTTTTAGCAGTGTTCACAGTAAAAACATAAATCAAGAAACTGGAAAATATGCTTATCATCCAGTAAATAACCCCAGATTTCTTCTCCACGTAATAGCAGTGTTCAAAGTAAAAGTACAAATGAAAAAAACGTGAAATGAACTTATAATTAAGAATATCCCCCATATTCCTTGTCCACGTTATGGCAGTGTTCACAGTTAAAGCATAAATCAAGAAACGAGAAAATAGACTCATAACACAGTAAATACACCCAGATTCCTTCTCCACGTTGTGGCTGTGTTCACAGTAAAAGCATAAATCAAGAAACGTGAAAAAAGACTCATAATCCAGTAAATTCACCCACATTCCTTCTCCATGTCATGACAGTGTTCATTGTAAAAGCATAAATCAACAAACGAGAAAATAAACTTATAATCCAGTAAATGCCCCCAGATTCCTTCTCCTTGTCATAGAAGTGTTCACAGTAAAAGAATGAATCAACAAACGTCAAAATATACTTATAATCCAGTAAATACAACCAAATTCCTTTTCCACGTTATGACAGTGTTCACAGTAAAAGCATTATTCAAGAAACGTGAAAAATAGATTTATAATCCAGTAATTACTCCAAGATTCCTTCTCCTCGTTGTAGCAGTGCTCACAGTAAAAGCATAAATCAAGAAACGTCAAAATAGACTTATAATTCCGTAAATACACCAAGATTCCGTCTTATGGCAGTGTTTACAGTAACAGTATAAATCCAGACACGTGAAAATAACACCAGATTCATTCTCCACGTTATGGCAGTGTTCACAGTAAAAGCACAAATGAAAAACGTCAAAATAAACTTATAATCCAGTAAATACCCACACATTTCTTCTCCACGTTATGGCAGTGTTCAAAATAAAAGCATAAATCAAGAAACGTGAAAATAAACTTATTGTCCAAAATATGACTTCAGATTCCGTCTCCACGTTATAGCAGTGTTCACAGTAAAAACATAAATCAAGAAACGTGAAAATAGACTTATAATCCATTAATAACTTCAGATTTGTTCTCCACGTTGTGACAGTGCTCACAGTAAAAGCACAAATGAAAAAACGTGAAAATAAACTTACAATCCAATTCTTCCCCCCAGATCCATTCTCCACGTTGTGGCAGTGTGCACAGTAAAAGTATAAATCAAGAAACGTGAAAATAGACTTATAACCTTGTAAATATTTCTCGATTTCGTAACCACGTTATGGCAGTGTTGAGAATAAAAGAATAAATCAAAAAACGTGAAAATTGACTTATAATCCAGTAAAAAAACCCAGATTTTTCTCCACGTTATGGGAGTGTTAACCACAAAATCAAAAATTATGAAAAGTGAAAATACACTTACAATCATTAAATACCCCTTATTCCTTCTCGGCGTAATATGGCAGTGTTTACAGGAATAGCACAAATCAAGAAAGGTGAAAATAAACTTATAATCCAATAAGTTCCCACAGACTCCTTTTCCACGTTATTGTGGTATTTAGAGTAAAAGCATAAATCAAGAAACGTGAAAATAGACTTATAATTTAGTAAGACCCCCAAGATTTCTTCCCCACGTTGTGGCAGTATTCACAGTAAAAGCACAAATCAACAAACGAAAAAATAAACTTATAATCCAGTCAATAAACCCAGATTCCTTCTCCACGTTATAGCAGCGTTCACAGTAAAAACATAAATCAAGAAACGTGAAAATAGACTTATAATCCATTAATAACTTCAGATTTATTCTCCACGTTGTGACAGTGTTTACAGTAAAAGCACCAATGAAAAAACGTGAAAATAAACTTACAATCCAGTTTTTCCCCCCGATCCATTCTCCACGTTGTGACAGTGTGCACAGTAAAAGCATAAATCGAAAAACGTGAAAATAGACTTATAATTCAGTAATTACTTTAAGAGTCTTTCTCCATGTTATTGCTGTTTTCACAATAAAAGTACAAATCAAGAATCGAGAAAATAAACTTATAATCCAGTAAATGCCCACAGAATGTTTCTCCTCATGGTACAAGTTTTCACAGTAAAAGCATAAATGAAGAAATGTGAAAATAGATTTATAATCTAGTAAATAACCCCAGTTTACTTCTCCTCGTTGTAGCAGTGTTCACAGTAAAAGCATAAATCAAGAATCCTGAAAATAGACTTACAATTCAGTAAATACCCCAAGATTCCTTCTCCACATTATGACAGTTTTCACAGTAAAAGCAAAAATATAAAACGTGAAAATAAACTTACAATCCAGTTAATCCCCCCCCGATCCATTCTCCACGTTATAGACGTGTTCACAGTGAAAGCATAAATCAAGAAAGGTGAAAATAGACTTATAATCCAGTTAATACGAAAAGATTTTTTCTACACGACACAGCAGTGTTTAAAGGAAAATCATAAAACAAGAAACGTGAAAAAACGCATAATCCAGTAAATACACCTAGATTCTTTCTCCACGTTGTGGCAGTGTTCACAGTAAAAGCATAAATCAAGAAACGTGAAAATAGACTCATAATCCAGTTAATACACCCAGATTTCTTTTCGACGTCATGGCAGTGTTCAGAGAAAAAGCATAAATAAATCAAGAAACTTGAAAAGAAATTTACAATTCTGTAAAAATCCCCAGATTTCTTCTCCACGTTGTGGCAGTGTTCACAGTAAAAGCATAAATCAAGAAACCGGAAAATAAATTCATAATCCAGTCAATAAACCCAGATTCCTTCTCCACGTCATGACAGTGTTCACAGTAAAAACATTAATAAACAAAAGTGAAAATGAATTTTTAATCTTGTTAGTACCATCAGATTCCTTCTCCACGTAATGGCAATGTTCATTGTAAAAGCATAAATCAAAAAACGTAAAAATAAACTTATAATCCAATAAAGACCCACACATTCTTTCTCCACGTTATAGAAGTGTTCGCAGTAAAAGCATAAATAAGGAAACGTGAAAACAGGTTTGCTATTCAGTAAATACCCCCAGATTCCTTTAACACGTTTTGGCATTGTTCACAGTAAGAGCAAAAATCAACAAACGTGAAATTAAATTTACAATCCAGTAAATACCCCCAGATTCCGTCTCCACGTTGTGGCAGTTTTTACAGTAAAAGCATGAATCAAGAAACGTGAAAATAAACTTATAATCCAGTAAATGCCCACACATTCCTTCTCCACTTTGTTGCAGTTTTCACAGTAAAAGAATGAATCAAGAAAAGTGCAAATAGACTTATAAACCAGTAAATACTTCCAGATTTCTTCTCCACGTTATTACAGTGTTAACAGTAAAAGCTTAAATCAAGAAACTTGAAAATAAACTTAGTTTCCAGTAAATACCGCCAGATTCCTTCTCCATGTTATGGCGGTGTTCAAAGTTAAGCATAAATCTAGAAAGGTGAAAAGAAACTTCAATCCACTAATGCTCACAGATACCTTCTCCACGTTACAGCAGTGTTGAGAGTAAAAGTATAATTCAAGAAACGTGAAAATAGATTAAAAATCCAGTAACTACCCCGAGATTTTTTTCCACCTTTTGATAGTGTTCACAGTAAAATAACAAATCAAGAACCGTAAAAATAAACATACAATTTTTCAAATACTCCTAGTATTTTCATCCACCTGATGGCAGTGTTCACAGTAAAAGCATAAATTAAGAAACGGGAAAAAACTCATAATCCAGTAAATACACACAGATTCCTTCTCCACGTTATGGCAGTTTTCACAGTAAAAGCATAAATCAAGAAACGTTAAAATAACCTTACACTCTAGTAAATACCTCCAAATTTCGTCTCCTCGTTATTGTAGTGTTTATAGTAAAAGCATAAATTATAAAACGTGAAAATAGACTTACAATCCAGTAAATACTCCAAGATTCCTTCTTCACGTTATAGCATTGTTCACAGTAAAAGCATGAATCAAGAAACGTGAAAATAAACTTATAATCCAGTAAATACCCCCAAGATTTCTTCCCCACGTTGTGGCAGTATTCACAGTAAAAGCACAAATCAACAAACGAAAAAATAAACTTATAATCCAGTCAATAAACCCAGATTCCTTCTCCACGTTATAGCAGCGTTCACAGTAAAAACATAAATCAAGAAACGTGAAAATAGACTTATAATCCATTAATAACTTTAGATTTATTCTCCACGTTGTGACAGTGTTTACAGTAAAAGCACCAATGAAAAAACGTGAAAATTATCTTACAATCCAGTTTTTCCCCCCGATCAATTCTCCACGTTGTGGCAGTGTGCACAGTAAAAGCTTAAATCGAAAAACGTGAAAATAGACTTATAATTCAGTAATTACTTTAAGAGTCTTTCTCCATGTTATTGCTGTTTTCACAATAAAAGTACAAATCAAGAATCGAGAAAATAAACTTATAATCCAGTAAATGCCCACAGAATGTTTCTCCTCATGGTACAAGTTTTCACAGTAAAAGCATAAATGAAGAAATGTGAAAATAGATTTATAATCTAGTAAATAACCCCAGTTTACTTCTCCTCGTTGTAGCAGTGTTCACAGTAAAAGCATAAATCAAGAATCCTGAAAATAGACTTACAATTCAGTAAATACCCCAAGATTCCTTCTCCACATTATGACAGTTTTCACAGTAAAAGCAAAAATATAAAACGTGAAAATAAACTTACAATCCAGTTAATCCCCCCCGATCCATTCTCCACGTTATAGACGTGTTCAGAGTGAAAGCATAAATCAAGAAAGGTGAAAATAGACTTATAATCCAGTTAATACGAAAAGATTTTTTTCTACACGACACAGCAGTGTTTAAAGGAAAATCATAAAACAAGAAACGTGAAAAAACGCATAATCCAGTAAATACACCTAGATTCTTTCTCCACGTTGTGGCAGTGTTCACAGTAAAAGCATAAATCAAGAAACGTGAAAATAGACTCATAATCCAGTTAATACACCCAGATTTCTTTTCGACGTCATGGCAGTGTTCAGAGAAAAAGCATAAATAAATCAAGAAACTTGAAAAGAAATTTACAATTCTGTAAAAATCCCCAGATTTCTTCTTCACGTTGTGGCAGTGTTCACAGTAAAAGCATAAATCAAGAAACCGGAAAATAAATTCATAATCCAGTCAATAAACCCAGATTCCTTCTCCACGTCATGACAGTGTTCACAGTAAAAACATTAATAAACAAAAGTGAAAATGAATTTTTAATCTTGTTAGTACCATCAGATTCCTTCTCCACGTAATGGCAATGTTCATTGTAAAAGCATAAATCAAAAAACGTAAAAATAAACTTATAATCCAATAAAGACCCACACATTCTTTCTCCACGTTATAGAAGTGTTCGCAGTAAAAGCATAAATAAGGAAACGTGAAAACAGGTTTGCTATTCAGTAAATACCCCCAGATTCCTTTAACACGTTTTGGCATTGTTCACAGTAAGAGCAAAAATCAACAAACGTGAAATTAAATTTACAATCCAGTAAATACCCCCAGATTCCGTCTCCACGTTGTGGCAGTTTTTACAGTAAAAGCATGAATCAAGAAACGTGAAAATAAACTTATAATCCGGTTACTACCACCAGATTCCTTCTCCACGTCATGGCAGTGTTCATTGTAAAAGCATAAATCAAGAAACGTGAAAATAAACTTATAATCCAGTAAATGCCCACACATTCCTTCTCCACTTTGTTGCAGTTTTCACAGTAAAAGAATGAATCAAGAAACGTGCAAATAGACTTATAAACCAGTAAATACTTCCAGATTTCTTCTCCACGTTATTACAGTGTTAACAGTAAAAGCTTAAATCAAGAAACTTGAAAATAAACTTAGTTTCCAGTAAATACCGCCAGATTCCTTCTCCATGTTATGGCGGTGTTCAAAGTTAAGCATAAATCTAGAAAGGTGAAAAGAAACTTCAATCCACTAATGCCCACAGATACCTTCTCCACGTTACAGCAGTGTTGAGAGTAAAATTATAATTCAAGAAACGTGAAAATAGATTAAAAATCCAGTAACTACCCCGAGATTTTTTTCCACCTTTTCATAGTGTTCACAGTAAAATAACAAATCAAGAACCGTAAAAATAAACATACAATTTTTCAAATACTCCTAGTATTTTCCTCCACCTGATGGCAGTGTTCACAGTAAAAGCATAAATTAAGAAACGGGAAAAAACTCATAATCCAGTAAATACACACAGATTCCTTCTCCACGTTATGGCAGTTTTCACAGTAAAAGCATAAATCAAGAAACGTTAAAATAACCTTACACTCTAGTAAATACCTCCAAATTCCGTCTCCTCGTTATTGTAGTGTTTATAGTAAAAGCATAAATTATAAAACGTGAAAATAGACTTACAATCCAGTAAATACTCCAAGATTCCTTCTTCACGTTATGGAAGTGTTGACAGTAAAAGAATAAATAAAGAAACGTCAAAATAGACTCATATTTCAGTTAATACACCCAGATTCCTTTTCCACGTTATGGCAGTGTTGACAGTGAAAGCATAAATCAAAAAAGGTAAAAATAAGCTTATTCCAGTAAATGCCCACAGATTCCTTTTCCACGTTATAGCAGAGTGAATGCAAAATTGAAGAAACGTGAAAATAGACTTATAATCTAGTAAATACCACGAGATTCCTTCTCCACGTTATGAAAGTGTTCACAGTAAAAGCATAAATCAAGAAACGTGAAAATAAACTTATAATCCATTAAGTACCACCAGATTCCTTCTCCACGTTATTGCAGTGTTCAAAGTTAAAGCATAAATCTAGAAAGGTGAAAATAAACTTCAATCAACTAGTGCCCAATGATACCTTCTCCACGTTATAGCAGTGTTAAAAGTAAAAGCATTATTCAAGAAATGTGTAAATAAAGTAAAAGTCCAGTAATTACCCCGTGATCACAGTGAAATAACAAATCGAGAAACGGAAAAAAAAACATACAATTTTTCAAATACTCCTGGTATTCTTCTCCAAGTTATGGCACTGTTCACAGTAAAAGCATAAATTAAGAAACGTGAAAATAGACTTTTAATCCACTAAATACCACCAGATTATTTCTCCACGTTGTGGCAGTGTTCACAGTAAAAGCATAAATCAAGAAACGTAAAAATAGATTCAAAATCCAATAAATACCTTCAGATTCCTTATCCACGCTATGGCAGGGTTAACAGTTAAAGCATAAATAAAGAATCGTGAAAATAGACTTATAATCCAGTAAATACCACCAGATTCTTTCTACACGTTGTGGCAGTGTTCTCAATAAAAGCATAAATCTAGAAACGTAAAATTAGATTTTAAATCCAATAATTACCCCAGATTCTTTCTCCACTTTATGGCAGTGTTGACAGTGAAAGAATAAATCAAGAAACGTAAAATAGACTTATAATTCAGTAAATACCAAAATATTTTTTCTCCACGTTATTGCAGTGTTAACAGTAAAAGCATAAATAAAAAAAAACTTGAAAATAAAGTTTTAATCCAGTAAATGTCGAAAGATTTTATCTCACCGTTGTAGAAGTGTTCAATTAGAAGCAAAAATGAAAAAACTTGAAAATAAACTTATAATATAGTAAATATTCTCAGATTCCTTCTCCACGTTATGGCTGTGTTCACAGTAAAAGCAAAAATCTAGAAACGTGAAAATAGACTTATAATCCAGTTAATACCCCCAGATTCCTTCTCTACGATGTTGCAGTATTCACAGAAAAAGCAGAAATCATAAAATATGAAAATAAAATTATAATCCAGTATATGCCCCAAGAAATCTTCTCCACGCAATATCAGTGTTCACAGTAAAAGCAGAAATCTACAAACGTGAAAATAGACTTATAATCCAATTAATACCCCCAGATTCCTTCTCTACTTGTGTCAGTGTTCACAGAAAAAACATAAATCATGAAACATGATAATAAAGTTATAATCCAGTATATGACGCAGAAATCTTCTCCACGCTATAGCAGAGTTCGCAGTAAAAGCATAAATCAAGAATCGTGAAAATAGACTGATAATGTAGTAAATATCCACAGATTCCTTCTCCACGTTCTGAGAATGTTCACAGTAAAAGCATAAATGAAGAAACGTGAAAATAGACTTACAATCTAGTAAATACCCCCAGATTTCTTCTCCGCGTTGTAGCAGTTTTCACAGTAAAAACATAAATCAAGAAACGTGGAAATTAACTTATAATTCAGTATATGCCCCCAGTTACCTGATTCACGTTATAGCAGTGTGCATAGAAAAGAATAAATCAAGAAACGTGAAAATGGACTTATAATCTAGCAAATAACTTCAGATTTCTTCCCCACGTTAAGGCAATGTTCACAGTAAAAGCATATATCAAGAAACGTGAATATATATATATGATCCAGTAAATACCTTTAGATTTTTTCTCCACGTTATGGGAGTGTTCACAGTAAAAGAATTAATCAAGAAACGTTAAAATAGAGTCGCAATTCAGTAAATACCCCCACATTGCTTCTCCAGTGATTGCAGTGTTCACAGTAAAAGCATAAATCAAGAAACGTGAAAATAAACTTATAATCCAGTATATGCCCCCAGTTACCTTCTCCACGTTATTGCAGTGTGCATAATAAAAGCATAATTTAAGAAACGTGAAAATGGACTTATAATCTAGCAAATAACCCTCTACGTTATGGCAGTTTTCACAGTAAAAGCATAAATCATGAAACACAAAAATAAAGTTATAATCCAGTATATGCCTCGAGAATTCTTATCCACGTTTTTGCAGTGTTCACAGTAAAAGCATAAATCAAGAAGCGTGAAAATAAATTTATAATCCACGGTATGCCCCCTATTTCCTTCTTCACGTTATGGCAGTGTTCACAGTAAAAGCATAAATGAAGAAACGTGAAAATAGACTTATGATCCAGTGAATACTTCCAGATTCCTTCTCCACGTTATGGCAGTCTTTTCAACTAAAGTATAAATCAAGAAACGTTAAAATAGACCTATAATCTAGTAAATACCCCCAGATTCCTTCTCCATGCTATAGCAGTGTGCATAGTTACAGGATAAATGAAGAAACGTGAAAATGACTTATAATCCAGTAAATACCCCCAGAATCATTCTCAACGTTGTAGCAGTGTTCACAGTAAAAGCATAAATCAAGAAACGTGAAAATAAACTTACAATTCAGTAAATACCCCCAGATTCCTTCTCCACGTTATAACAGTTTTCACAGTAAAAGCTTAAATCAAGAAACGTGAAAATAAACTTTTAATCCAGTAAATACCCTCAAATTTCTTCTCCACGTTACGACAGTTTTCACAGTAAAAACGTAGCATAATAAACGAGAAGAAAAAACCAACAACAGCCTCTAGTTTAGTTACTATCCCCGTTTTATACTAAGGGTTATGGCACATTTAACACTTCAAATATAAACAAAAAAATCAATAACCTGTGATCCAGTAACACCCTCTTCCATTTTTTATTTCCACGTTTTGGCATTATACATACTACAAATACATACATGCCTATACTTTTGATAAAAATGATACATCCATTACGGCATTTCATTAAATTGTGCTTTATTCATTTTAAGATCGTTTCAAAAATTTTCAGAAATGAAATACATTAGAGCCACGTTGTCTCGATATTGACATCTGCTTTCTGTATCGTTGGAAATGTTTAATCAATAAACTGAGCGTCTCCAGTGTTGTTACTTTTCTATAAAAAGACATAAGAAAGAAAAATACTGATGAAATAATAGAATCATTTTAAAATCCTCAAACGATTGTACATTTTAGATTAAAAGTGATTCGGAGACATTTGCTGTTTCTGATTTGATTATGTTTTGTTTGTTGTCAAGTTTTGTTAAACAGAGATAAATTAAAGAGTTTCTAAAAGATTGAACTTGTTTGCTATCAGTAACTTAATACATTACAGAATATCAACCTACATTAATGACAAATCGTATACATAATAATACATCTCAAGAATAAACAGAATCATAGAAACTAAGATAATATGTTTCTGTGGTTTCTTTAAAAAACACGATTTTTGTGCCTTTAAGACCTAGAAAACATTTTACTTCTGGTGTTATGTAAATCAACAACATATTTGTTTTTCATCTGTATAGCATTGTAATGTATTGTTATTCTAAAAATATGTTAAATTTTCAAGTTGGTCTGGGATGTTTTTGATAACAATTTGTGGAATATTCGATAAAATCTGTGAAAAGTAAAATTCTAAATGATATGGCACTTTTTTACTTTTAATCAAAAATATACTTATTTGCCATAGTTTCATTTATTCAATTCAAAGTTTCTTCCATTTTTCTTTTCTATCAAATATTTTTCCTATCTTTATACACTTGGTATGAAACTGACATACGACACAGTTTTTCATAAAATGACATTTAATTTACAATTCACCTGCGTTTTCTAGTAAAAAATAATTTTAAACATAATTTAGAATGCCTTTAAATTGCATAAGATGTAGTTGCGAGACAATTTCTTACTTTAAAACTAATCAAATGAGAGAGATTTACACAGTATTTTTCAAATACAGATACAGTTCGAATAAAATAATTGATAGCTTTATACCAGAAATATAATTTGTTTACGAAAATGATAACAGTTATAAAAAATTAAAAAACATAAAAGGATACAATAAATCATGCCTGTCTGATGACACTGCACAACAAAGTTTTTGATTCATGAACACTGTTGGGTGTTCCTTATAGATGGACTACGTCAATACTTGTTGACTACTGTTGGACATTGAATACAAACGAAAGCAGTAGCAAATCACTTTTAATTATGTTGAACTTAATTGCGTACTAGAAATATAAACGCAATTAAATACGTTATTGCTGGAAAACAGTTAACTGTCTATTTCTCAGAGTTCCTACGTGATGAAGCAAATCCAAAACTACATTTGTGCATACCTACCAGGTACCTGTCACAATCAGCAAAAACGTTTTAGGAAGCAAAACTTTTCAAAAAAATGGTTGTGCAGTGTAAACAGAGGGTTTTTATTAAGAAACTAAGAATTGGATATCGTCAGTCAAGGTAGTTTTGTTTCAAAATAATCTAGAAACCACCGATCTTTTTAATTGCCTACATCGATTTAGCATTTCGTTTAAAACTAAACCCCGTGCTTATGCTGATCAAAAAATATAGAAAGTTGCTACGTTCATGTAGGAAAAGGTAAACTCATGTATATAATTTCAAAAAAAACGTATGCACGTGCGTGGGAAGCTTCTTGAAGGTTATTGAATTACGTAAGAATGAAATTAAGAGTATGACGTCATCAAATACGTAAAGAGATTGGTGGAGATCGTACTCTGCATTGAAAATTAAAAAATTATATTAGGAATGGATTTATTATCCATCAGAGTACCATCTCAAACAACAGTGTTTATGTGTTAAGACTTTGTGTGTAAATTTCTTCATTTGTTTATAGACACTAAGAGTACCAGTACCGTCATTTTGTTGAATATTAATACTTGCTTCCGATACCCATCTTTTGGTTCGAAAGCGTCGCTAGATTTAATGTCTCTAACAAGCTAAGTCGATCGGTTTCCCATCTTTTATCACACCATTAGGTTCAAAGTATCTTTTGTACTGGAGGTGTTTGGCTGGTATCAAGTGTTATGGAACAGGTTCAGCCTCGTACTTATTGAGACTCCCGGCATAGTCATTACATTTGTTCAGAATGATATGCCTAACCCTCATACGTGAACTGTTTATTCAGGTCACGTAACTGTCTTTATTTACTTCAAACGCAGAGCACTGCCCATACACTTAATAAACTTTGTGCATACAAATATTAATTACTACAACAACAACAAAAATGTTTCCAATGCAAAACACGAGATCTTTACCTTAGTGTTAACGTATAGGAAATACTATACACTTCCGGTGCTAACATTGCAATAACTTCAGTAGTTATGAAAAAACTGTAACTTGAGATACACGCTGTACATGAATTACGTGCTAGAACCTACTTAGTTGTTCCAAAGTTAGTTGTCGTTAAGAGAAACTTGAAAATTACGACTGGAATCAATTGTCACGACATCTTGAACTATGTTGTTTTTTGTTTTGGTTCTTATAAATTAAGCTTTCCTGGGACTATAACACATTTTTTCTTAATTTTTAATATTCTTAAAGGCTTTCACGCAAACCAGATATATACATTAACCAGGTATATACATTTTTATATATTTTATAACTCTCGTTAGCAATGCACCGTGAAAAAGGAAAGATTAATAAAATTTACAGTTTTCTTCATTAGCAGCTGTTGGTGCTTTTAAAGAACGTGTTTTAGAAACACTTTAAACCTACCACGCATTCTTTCAGGTATGTCCCAGAGCAATTCATTTGTAAAGTAAACTTCGCTAGAATCTGAAATATTTTAATGTAGAGCAAGTCTTAGGCAACATATGTCCATATCCCACATTTCTCGTCTTTATAACACACTTACCACTGTGTTATAGACATAGACACATAGACAGAGTAGATAGAGATGGAACATACCTTCTATACAAGTGCTGGATATATAGTGTCGTTGCAAGAATTAAATACGAAGCTGTGAATAACCAACCACGTATATTTGCATGTGGCCGTTTTCTCAGGAGTGCTCCAAATTTTAATCCAGTATTTTATATATTTCTGTATTGCCAGAGGTCATTGAATTTGATCTTTAAGTACGTACTTAATACGTTAATAAATGTCCACCTTAAGCAGGGAAATCAGTCATGAAGTAATTATTGCTATTAGCATATTTTGTTTAATTTTAGTCAACAGTAGAATAGTATAGGTTTTATGACAGTTCTCATTCCAACTGTAAAATATAGTTCAGAGCTAAAAACATTGAAACGTGGGATAGGTCTACGTGGGATAAATAGTAAATAGATAACTATTTATTAACTTCTCCATAGCGGAACGTTTGCCTATTAGCCAAGAGAATGTGATTTTCCCGTGAGCACTTTCTGTCGTTTCGCTTTTATTATAAATTTGATACTATGTATTTAAAGACTAAATCCTAACACATTTACATGTTTAAACGTAGTATAAACCAGATAAAGCCATGCTATATATATATATATCACAATATTTTCAAGGTATATTTGGAAAGTTACTACATTTAGAAGTTGTTTACGAACAATACCTCACATTATATTGTTGAAAAGCATGGATATTGTTCACACTCGCGTGCACTTGATTGTAATTCATTTTAAATATTCGTGGATGTCTCCTGGTTATTTTACTTCTATAAATAAGCGTCCGATAAGCCAGAAGTCTTGAGCGGTTAGTTTGTATCTTTTCATAAGCCGCTTAAATGTTCAGATATCAAGTGGTAGATTGAACAGTGGTGTTGGAAATAAGGTGGACATAAATTAAAGAAGCTGAATTAAAAATACACACATACACATAAATTATGATAATTAAATCAATTAGCACGGAAGGGAGAGCATAATATAGTCAATGCTGGCCCTACTTTCACTGCTAGTTTTTCCACTTTCACATTTTATTTGTCTATTGTATAACTAGGAGGCTGTCATATCATATATAGTAT
The DNA here is from genome assembly GCA_011833715.1 of Carcinoscorpius rotundicauda. Lineage (NCBI taxonomy): Eukaryota > Metazoa > Arthropoda > Merostomata > Xiphosura > Limulidae > Carcinoscorpius > Carcinoscorpius rotundicauda. Next base: position 47,628,696 of record CM022399.1, on the reverse strand, counting down.
TTCTGCTGTAACCAACAACTCTGTCTTCGCTCGTTAACTAGTAATTTGAAAATATGTGACAGTAGAAGCCATATTTCATCACAACCACGGATGTGATCTTATTACAAATTATGGAAATTGCATACGAAAACAAGTTCACATTTCAATCCCTATTACGTGTACTGAAACCACATGTGTACAGGATGTATAAAGATAGAGACAAAGTTATTTTTTTCTGTAACGAATGACATAATTTTAAAGCTTTTTTTGTCGTATTTTAACTATGAATCACGTGCACACTTTTCACAGTCGACGTGCACGTGAAGGTTCCCAAAGTTCAATAACTATCACTGGGGTCTAAAATGTAACAATGTCATGTGATGTAAGCATGTTAAAAATCAGACTTTACAAAATATAATGATATTATAATCTGCTCTTTGTAATGTTTGACCGTGTAATGTGCTTGCTTCTCCATTGTGGAGTCCTGCATGGCCAGGTGGGTTAAAGCGTTCAACTCATCATCTTAGGATTGCGGGTTCAAATCCCTGTCACACCAAATAGTTGGCGGTGAATGGTGATGACTAGCTGCCTTCCCTCTAGTCTTACACTGCTAAATTAGGGACGGCTAGCGCAGATAGCCCTCGTGTAATTTTGCGCGAAATTCAAAACAAAACAAACAAATCCATTTTATAAGGTTTTAGCACTCACACTAAAGACTAAGCCTTTCAAAAAATTCATTAGTGAGATAACTAGAACGCTATGTGATATTCAGAACCCAGTTCAAACTAGAACACTATGTGGTATTCAGAACCCAGTTCAATTTTTATGAACACAAATTTACGTAAACTATAATCATTTTTTTTATTTACTTGATGGACTAATTATTTTGTGTTCAAACCAATTAATACCTACTTTTGTTTGCATTCAAACTTTCATGTTTGTTTCTTTTACTGAGTGCCCAAGTTTCAATGTCCAAGAAGTTCTCAAAATTTTTGAATATCTTAACCAAAGCATGAAAATGAATTAAAGTATATTAATTATCGTAAGCTCTGTTTTCATTTACTGGATCGTTGGGAATTTCGTATTCACTTTATAGAAGGGTTTACTGTTAGTGTGCAAAATTAGGCATTCACTAAGCACATGGGTTTCACCATACAACATTACTTTCTTTTGTAATGAATTATTATAATACTGACTCTTAACATACTCGTGTTTTCTATGAGTTTCCAAGGAATTCAATAACTTCTTCTGGTGGTTTAAATATATTGTTTGTTTGTTTGTTTTTTGAATTTCGTGCAAAGCTACTCTAGAGCTATCTCCGCTAGCCGTCCGTTATTTAGCAGTGTAAGACCAACTCTTGGGCTACTCTTTTACTAACGAATAGCAGAACTAACCGTCACATTATAACGCCCCCACGGCGAAAAGGGTGAGTATATTTGGTGTGACGGGGATTCGAGCCCACGACCCTCTGATTACGAGTCGAACGCCTTAACCCACCTGGCTATGCCGGGCCTAATATATTGTTACACAGCCAGTCTAATTCAGTTACTGGGAGAACGTGGCTTAATAACTGGTAAGTCCGGACAGTGAATTTCATGATTTGATTCACGTTTCGCTGCTGCAAAAACACACTTAGAATCTTTGGTTTTTGTGTAAGAGTGACGGTCAAATTTTCCTGTTCGATCAGAGAAGAGTAGCCCAGAAGTTGGCGGTAGCTGCTGTTCAGTAATTGTGCTGGCAGTAGTTTATCAGGTTTAATACTAAGGACGACTATGCACAAACTATCCTTGAGTAATTTTAGGCGAAAATATTAAAACAACCAAACTTAATCTCTGTAACGAGTAGGCCTGATGCAGCAGTTATGATGGGTTTTGTGGAAAAGAAATTTCAGATGAATTACATTGTAAATTTTAACTCTAAATTTTTCAAAAATAGCCTATTGATTAAAACATCGAAAATATTATATTAATTGAATGTTTTACACAGATTAAAAGAATGGTGATTTTTTCACAAGTGAACACTGAAAATGGGATTAAAGCCAACATCATAAGACGTTTAAAAAGGCTTCTATGCTATTATTTTATTCAAATATTTTATTTTTGTGGCATACAAAATTATATTCAGATACGTGAGAAAATATTATATTATTTTATTAATTAAAAAGAACCTGTCACGGCCAGGTGGTTAAGGAACTCGACTTGTAATCTGAGGGTCACGAATTCGAATATCCTTTGCATTTAAAATGCTTGCCCTTTCAGTCGTGGAGGCATTATAATGTGACAGTGAATCCTAATATTAATTTGTAAAATAGTACCCCAAGAGTTGGCGGTGAGTGGTGATGACTAGCTGCCTTCCCTTTAGTCTTACACTGCTAAATTAGAAACGGCCAGCGCAGATAGCCCTCGTGTAGCTCTGCGAGAAATTCAAAAAAACAAACAAACCAACAAACATCTTTTTAAAGGGTTTAGTTATACATTGTTAATTATTGTTTCAGCAGTGGTCTAGGGTGTGTCAGCTGACGTGACGTTGTCGTCTATACATTGTAACTTTAGAATACTGCTTACTTGACATTCTTGATAGAAACAAACTATTTTTGCATTGAACCATAAATATAAATTAATTATTTCCTAAGATGTGCAAAAACTTATTTTTTCCTTGTCTTTCTTGCCATTTCATCTACAAAACACCTCGCATTGTGTTTCTGCCACCAGTTTAATACCTCTTGCTTCGAAAGTATACCAAATAGTGCAAAGACAGCGAAACCATGTCCTTTAGAATTTAATAACTCGTGATTAATAGACGTAATTTCATGAAGTCAACACCAAACTTATTTCCACCTTTTGTATTGCTCGAAGAAAATCTTTGTCGTACTTTATCATGGGGTATACACACGTTTTCTGTGTATACTTAGACACAGATTAATTACCCTTCTAACTTGAATAACATCAATAACCAACCAAACTCATCTCACAACAAACGAGTAAAATCCTCTTATTAAAAACATGTTTGTTTCGTAATGGAAACGATAAAAAAACATTTCTTCTGTTCACTGAGGTTTCGGTTGTCTTGAACCTAAGATCTGAATATTTCAACACTGGATAAACGAAATACAAGAGTAGACAAATAAAGAGGTCCCTTTCTGGTACAGCGGCAAATCTACGGATTTTCAACGCTAAAATCAGGGGCTCGATTCCCCTCGGTGGGCTCAGCAAATAGCCTGATGTGGCTTTGCTATAAGAAAACAAATAAAGGGAATCATATGTTAGCAACATTAATTTCGGGGTTTTCTTTTCCAAAGCCCTAAAATATGGATAATGTTCCAAATTCTATAAAATATTAACATAATTCAATGCAAATACAACTAGTTGAAATTAACCCAAGCTATGGCCCGCGGTGACATAGCGATATGTTTGCGGACTTACAATGCTAGAAACCAGATTTGGATACTCGTGGTGAGCGGAACACAGATAACCAATTGTGTAGGTTTGTGCTTAGCTATATACACACAAACAAATCTACCAAAGTAAGTATATATTTTCTATAAAGTTACGATTTGCAACCAATTTAAAGGTGTGATTTTTCGTGAAATTATCGAAAACTACCATTAACGTGAAAACTAAAGTATTAGGCATACAAAGGACTTAAACAAACATTAAGACTAGACCGTTGATTATATTCGGTCCAAAAAAAAAAGAAAAAAACATCTGTCTGTATGTCCGTCATTATCGACGAACACAAGCCATGTTTGAAAGGACAATAAAAAATAATATTCTATCTATTTCTATACATATATTCTATATCAACAAATTTTCTTCCGAATATGATTTTTTTTTTGCTACACAAATAATACAAAAAAACGAAAAATCGGTCCCTATTTTATCAGATGGGTATTTATATGACCTTTCTGTGACGTTGAATTTCCAAAAACTACTCAGTTCTAACATGGATCGTAGAACAAATGTATACCAACTTTCTTTTCAAATTCATTCAGCCAATGTTGAGAAACCTTGCTGACAAATAAACACACACAGGACTGAAAACTTGTTTATTTCGTTTGTTTTTTGAATTTCGCGCAAAGCTACTCGAGTGCTATCTATGCTAGCCGTCCTTCATTTAGCAGTGGAAGGCAGCTAGTCATCACCACCCACCGCCAACTCTTGAGGTACTTATACTCTTTCACCAACGAATAATGGGATTGACCGTCACATTATAACCTCCCACGGCTGAAAGGGCGAGTATGTTTGGTGCGACAGAGATTCAAACCTGCGAACTTCATATTACGAGTCGAACGCCTTAACCCATCTTACCATGCCAGACCAGGACTGAAAGCATAAACACTGACCACCTTCAATGTTTTCTTGTAAACCAGCCATGATAACATGACAATATAATTCATTAAAATACCATCAAACATATTAATAATAGTTCTCTATAGGCCCAGAGATGGTTACATCATATTGATTGTAGCTATAATACTGAGAGATTTTTATTCAATAGGTATGATATTAGTCCGTATCTATACGCATAACTGATTATATCAAACAGCAATAGAGTGATATATGTAATAGAAATTATACAGTGCATAATTACAGAAATGGAGTCTAACGTCATTTGAATTTTTTTCTGCCTTGGATTTCAAAACTGTAGACACATAATGTTTACTTGATTGTTTATACAGTAGCTTATACCCACCAATAGTGGGAGTGACTGTCACATCATCACGCTCCCATGGCTGAAAGGGTGAGCATGTTTGGTGTGATGGGGATTTGAGCCCGCGACCCTCAGATTATGAGTCGAATGCTTTAACCAATAGTCGGCTATCTTTATTTACCCTCCGTATTAGGGAGACCGAATAATGAAATATCTAGACAATGTTATAAATGTAGACATCCAGCAAATGCACGGTATTTATTTCGTTGGATTAACGGGAAGGGAAGAATGACGTTTATGTGCGTCATTCGCCGTACTAGTCAATATAAAAAGACGATCGACAAAGACAGACGTCTTCGTTATACATGCAAAAACGGCTCGTTTGGGTTGAGAAAATATTTCACGAAGAAGAGCGAACAACGTTTCGACCTTCTTCGGTCATCGTCAGGTCACCGAAGGTTTTTGCATATTTATATATATTTCTCAACAAGTGGGTTTTCTCGATATCACTGATCACAGATGTCTTCACTGTTTATCAGGTCTGGCATGACCAAGCGCGTAAGGCGTGCGACTCGTAATCCGAGGGTCGCGGGTTCGCGCTAAACATGCTCGCCCTCCCAGCCGTGGGGGTGTATAATGCGACGGTCAATCCCACTATTCGTTGGTAAAAGAGTAGTTCAAGAGTTGGCGGTGGGTGGTGATGACTAGCTGCCTTCCCTCTAGTCTTACACTGCTAAATTAGGGACGGCTAGCACAGATAGCCCTCGAGTAGCTTTGTGTTATATTTAAAAAACTGTTTAGCAAACGATCTACTGAATACGAACGGTATTGTACGAATTTCTCTAAGACACTTCAGCTCACTTGCCCAGAGAGACAGTAGTGTTCATTACCCACTACTACTAACAAGTACGGACATTAGTTGGGTAACGTTACAAAATTATTCAGAATTCATTACCTTAGTGTGTAAATGTTACACATGAAACATTATAATAATACAGATTCATCAGATTATCACGACAAGTTGCGCTGCTGAGAGTTTATTCTGGTAACGTGCGCCCGAATAAATCTGACCCTGTAAGTTTGAGAAACTAGTTTCGTATATTATAATTTGAATATCTGCCGTACGCATTGTGTGTACATACTCATTGTATTCACAACTTTTATGTTAAAATCGGTACTAAAGATTAGACTTAAAATTAGATTGATCTAAATTTTCATGCCGTTACTTTCATAAAATGTATAATAAAACTCGTTTTATTTGGAAATCTACAAATCTAAAACACTTAGAAATATGTTTTGTATGCCCTAAAGAGGTATTATTCGACCGACATAAGTGATACAGAATCTTTCTTTTCTATTATACTATTCCATATTTTGTTTATATGTATCCAGGCATAACGTTTTAAGTCTTCGAGTCTGTGTTTCACTCATCCACATGGTTGCTCAAAGCGTCTCTTGTTCATCTGACTAATGTATACCATGTTTTAACAACCTTTCACACAATATTTCCTATGTTTATATTTATTCTTTTGAAGTATCATTCCTTTGTGTATTAGACCGTTCAATAATATGATAACGAAATATCAGACACGAAGTTGTTCATACATTGTTTAATATTTTGTATAAAATTTGGAATAGGAAATGAAATGGCGTTATATTATGAAATAAACTGTTACCAATGTTTGCATATCCATAAAAGTTTTGTGAAGTACAACAGTGAAGCTGATGTTGTCGTTCTGAATCGATTCATTCTGTACAATAGAAAACTAAAGATTTCTTATGAATGAAAACAGCTGCTATAACTTTACATATTTCGTAAATAATATTCAAGTATATGATGTGTTTCACAAAGGATTTTCATAATATACAGAATTCCTTTGCCTACCACGGGTATCGGATCCCAAATTCTAACGCCGTAGGTCCACATACGCATAGTTGTGCCACTAGGAGGGTTGCGTGTTTTGAATTTCGCGCAAAGCTACACGAGGGCTATCTGCGCTAGCCGTCCCTAATTTAGTTGTGTAAGACTAGAGGGAAGACAGCTAATCATCACCATCCACCGCCAACTCTTGGGTAACTCTTTTACCAATTAATAGCGAGATTGACCTCGCTAAAAGGGCGAGCATGTTTGGTGCGACGGGGATTCGAACGCCTTAACCCACCTGACCATGATGAGTCCACTTGGAAGGGGAAAGCAATCTACCTTGTCACAATTTTCGACATTGATTTATTATTATTTTGAAACTAGTAGAGTTTAAGAGTATACATTACGGCTGATCTTAGTAACCTTGTGAGACGATATTCACCATTAGCGACCTTATTCTGAGGTAAAAAAATCTCAGTAACATCACGTTGTCATTCTCTTGTATGTGTTTCTGTTTCGTGGGTAAATACGCTAAAACATAAGAATTTACTAGTTTAGAATATATACTCTTCAAAACAAGAAACGCAAAAGGGATTTGTTTTTATTTTAAAGAGAAATATATGTAATAACCTTACAAGCTCAGAGTATGTAATGTTATACGTGTTAAGGCACTGATTGTCAGACCAAAATGACAATAAAAGTTGTGCACTTTGAAAACGGAGGAAAACATCGGATTTTTCGCCAAAACGCATTCATGTCCAATAAATTTGTTTGAGAGATCTACATGTTCTGCAAGTGCAACATGTGCAAAATCCCTATAAAAGTGACGGGTTCTCGGTTTCGATACCTCAGTGTTAAGCCACCGACATGCAATACAGTTACGCCAGGACTGACTGAACCACAACGCAACAACGCCATTGGTCGATTTGAAGCAGGCGAATCTCGATCAGATGTTGCCAGAGCTGTGAATGTCCACCCAAGCACCATCACAAGACCGTCCACGATCTGACAGACCTCGTATGACCACGCCCGCACAAGATCGCTACATCCGGTTACGTCACCTTCGGGATAGGACCATCACTGCGACGTTTACTGCCTCAACCATGCCAGGACTATGTAGAATTTCTGATCAGACCGTACGCAACCGTCTACGAGATGCATGAATCCGACCTCGGCGTCCAGTCAGAGGCGTCATCCTCACCCAGCAACATCGTCAAGCACGGCTGCAATGGACTCGGGCACATCGGTTATGTCCTCATTGACGATGGAGGCATGTTTGGTTCAGCGATGAATTACGTTTTATGCTTCGTAGGCGGGATGGAAGAACCCGTGTTTACCGTCGCCGGGGTGAACGTTGTGCAGGAAGTTGACAGATTTGGTGGTAGCAGTGTCACGATGTAAGCTGCCATCGCCTACAATGCCAGAACAGACCTTTTGCACATTCGAGGGAATCTGACGGCTCAACGATACGTCGACGAGATTCATAGGTCCCATGTGCAACCCATCATGGTGAACGTCAACAACGTTTTTCAACATGACAACGCCCGTCCTCACACAGCCCGATTCACCAGTGTCTTCTTGAGACACCACAACATCAACGTTCTTCCATGGCCCTCCAGATCACCAGATTTAAACCCCATCGAACATCTTTGGGACGAGTTGGACCGACGTCTGCGACGGTGATAACCTCAACCGCAGACTCTACCTCAGCTTGCAGCAGCTTTGCAGGCTGAGTGGACAGCCATTCCACAGGATATGATTCGTCATCTCATCGCTTTCATGAGCAGGAGATGACAAGCAGTTATTGATGCTCACGGGGAGCATACTCGTTATTGACGTTCAGTGACGTTAAACTTCAACTAGTGACCGTGGACTTCGCCTTTGCAAACTTTCGATGTTCAGAAGTGAATGGCAAAGTTTCACACATGTCATACAAAACTACCCGGAATAAACTTGTTAACAATTTGTCTAAAATTTTGCCTTTTGCATTTCTGTTTTTGAAGAGTTTATTTTATCTAATACAAAAATACGTAAGATGTGTAAAAAAGTGTGGCCAAAAATGGATTGGGCGTTCGACTTAAAGGAATGAAATCAAAATATGTGGACTTACTTGTAGATACGTATAGCATTGATAAAAATTACATTTTAAGGCAAATATTCATTTATTAGTTAGACAGGTCGTGTTCTTTTGCTCAACATAGGGGTTTATAATGAGTGAAAAGAAAAAAGGTAGGTTTTTTGTCTCTAAAACAGTGTTGATTAATAACGTCCTTTGTAATAGGCGTGGAATTTATATTAACAGTTTCTTTTCATTACCTACATGCACTCGGTACAACTATGTCAACAATCATAATGTACGCTAATTGCTTGGGCTAAACGCTCTTTAACTAAGAGAATTTCCTAACATTTGGAAAACTCATGCTTAAAAGTTTGGAATGCAAAACAACCGCATAGCCATATGGTTCTTTTGAAAATTAAAGTTAGAAACTGCTAATGTAGTTTCATTGGCTTAACCAATATTCGTGTACGTTTACATACTTCCAATCTAAAGTTTGCTGCTTTAAATTAGACGTTTTTAATCCGAATAAAAAAAAACTATTAAATTCCATCTTTTCTTTTAGGTGAAGGCCTGGCATGGCCAAACATGTTAAGTCGTGCGACTCGTAATCTGAGGGTCACGGGTTCGCATCCCGGTCGCGCCAAACATGCTTGCCCTCCCAGCCGTGGGGGTATTATAATGTGACGGTCAATCCCACTATTTGTTGGTAAAAGAGCAGCCCAAACTGACTGTCTAACACTGCTAAATTAGGGACGGCTAGCACAGATAGCCCTTGAGTAGCTTTACGCGAAATTCCAAAACAAACAAACAAACTCTTAGGTGAAACTGCAGTAAAACTTTAAGTCACGTAACTCACGTGACTTTTATTTTCGTAGGCGTACAGAAAGTTTGGTCAAATTGGAGCATTTTTCGTTGAATAACGCGTGGCTAATATATCGACCACATTTGACATCTACTTCTACGTGAAGTTGAAAAGAATCCATGAAAGTTAAATATGTTTTTCTGTCAAATAAAAGTTCCTTATTTTCGTTGCGAAGAAAAATAAAGAATAAGTTTAATCAGAATTTGAGACGTTATATCTCAGATATACCTTAATGGATTGCCTTGAAATTTCGTATATAAAGCAAGGGTATGGTAGAGCATATCCACGAAACGTGTTATTTTGAATAACGAAAGTCTGGACTAAAGAAGGTGGAAACTTCTAAACTATCATTCTTAATAACACAGTGTGTCCTGCAGGTTGTTTTGGCAGTATGACATACTACTGTGTACCTTTATGTCTCAATACAGAAATTGTACAGATTAAGTATCTAATTAACTGGTAAATTCCTAGATTTACAGCATTTCTATACGAAATATTCTGCAGAAAATCATAGCTTTTTAAACGTAGAACATCTGTTAAACTATTAGATAACGCTTTTTATATAGTTTGATATAATAATTGATACTTATTTCAATTAGTTAACATAAGAATAAAATTATTTTCAAAATTGTTACATTTTATCGTTAATGGAGGTCCTCCATGGGAACAGCGGTGAGTTTATGGATTTACTCGTTAAAATCCGGGGGTTTGGCTCCCTAATGTGGAGAAAGTAAATGGTCCATTGTGACTTGCTTTAACAAACAATCGTTATTGATTCTTCAGTATTTACAAGTTTGGAATTATCGAACTTAATTAGTGGCTATATGAATAACCATTGTAGGAAACAACCGTCGTTTTACCATTGTACTTTAAAGTAATTTTATTTAATTATACATTTACGTCCTTACATATTAGAGCATTATATTCGTACAGTTACATATATAAAAAGCATATACATACATCTTATATTTAAGGTTAAGGGTATGCGGCGTACTCTCTAGAATTACGATTCTTAGCTCAACATTTATGAAAGTGTTATACGCAATATTTTACATTTGTAAGAACTAATCTTAGCTCTCTCTTCCCTTCAACCTTCCTCGCTCACAAAGAATATAATTAAATTTATTTATATGAAACTTTTCAGGGTTAATTCTTACAATGTTTTCAAATCAAAAGATCAAAGGACAACTGAATACTGTTTGTTTCTGTAAATATATATAGGATTTTACTTTTCTTGAATCCACTAAAAAAGAAGGAAGCACGAGTGAAATCTCCAGTGTATTATTCTTGAGCATCGTTAATATTCTTGTCAAAGGGAACAAAAGAACAAAAAAAACATAAGAGCTACAGCGGGGACAGTAAACATATGAAACATTCAGAACAACGCGAGCCTCGTCTTGTGACAGCTGTTGTATTGTTGGTTGCCCAATCTTTGATTCTACATTGAACCTACAAGTTTTTCCCGGGTATCGAGGCAACAGCTGGGATCAAAGAACAATCATGCCTAAAGAACAGAAAAAACAACAACAAAAATGTGAAATGTATATATATATATATATACATATATTGTGTAAAATTACCGATGTTGAAAATGCGTGACATCAATACAAAACGTCAGAATTTCAAAAAAAAAGGCCTAAAATCATAAGAAGTAAATATCACCTTCACAATAAATAGTGTGCTGTGTTAAACTTTCAGTCCTTTAGGAAAATACTTCGTGTTCTAAAGCTACTGCAAGAAGGAAAATCAAAACTAGAGAATCTGCTGAGACTATCTGCTGAGTCCACCGAGAGGAATCGAACCCCTGATTTTCGCGTTGTAAATCTATAGACTTACCGCTGTACTAACTGGGGGCTTCGTATTATTGTAAACCACTCTCAGTAGATGAAACTGGTAAGGTATATATAATAAAGGTTTATTTGTTTGTTTTCTTATAGCAAAGCCACATCGAGCTATCTGTAAACGAACACTGTTTTTTAGCGTTGCAAATTCGTAGGCTTACCGCTGTTCTGGAGGGGGACGATATAATAAAGGAATTACAAATTATCTTGGAACTAACGAAGGAATATAGAAAATGTAAAATGAAACCATAAAATGTGTCTTTCTTTACGGATAGTTGTAGTTTCTTTTTATTATAAACACATTAAATGCACAAAACGAAGGGGTTAATGTCAATGTTGAGAAAAACAGCAACCATTTTCTACCTGAAAATATTATTCTACGACTACTTAGCATGTTAAAGAGGTTTGTTTACATTTACTGAAATATGTATACACTACTAGTATAATTAGTTTTGCATTGAGTGTTTGTATTAGAATTTCGCTCAAAGCTACACGAAGGCTATTTGCGATAGTCATCCCTTATTCAGTAGTGAAAGACTAGAGTGAGATTAGCTAGTCAACACCACTCACCACCAACTCTTGGGCTGCTCTTTTATCAATGAATAGTGAGATTTACTGTAACATTATAACGACCCCACGACTTAAAGGCCGAGCATGTTTAGTATGACAGGGATTCAAATCCCCCATCATCATGTTGAGTCGAGCACCCCTAACCACCTGGCCATGCTGGGCTTGTACTGAATGTTGAATTTTTTAAAAAAGTTTACTTTAAATCATCACTGTGCTTTGTTTTTGGCATTTGAGATCATTACACTCAAACTAGACAATAGAAACAAAAGACTGATTATACACGTCAGGATTTTAAAGTAACCACTGGAAAGCGTTTGCCAGTTATTTTAAAAGGTAACTGACTGGTTTAAGAACAATAACATTACCATTTATTTACAACAAAATTTACATATTATGATTCTGTTTCTCCCATCCCTATCTTAAAATATTTATTTCACTAAGAATTAGAAAGTGTAGTGTATAGAGTCATTGACCGGCAATTACCATTACTGACTGTCTTTAAATTTATCACTGTCATTGTTTTTCATAGTTTACGGTAATAGCCTTTATAAGCTAGTTAGTGGCGTTTGTGTTCTAGAACAACAATTGTTTATTCTATTTAAGGTGTTTTCACGCCATGCAGTAGATAGGGTGTAAATAGTGTAGAGATGTACTGTTTCTATAATATTCTTAAAGTACCATTCTAGTTGTCAACAGCCACACAAGGCGCTGATGTATACTCTACTAGCAAACAGATTGTCCGTGTACCTAATTTTGGTATTTACTTCTGCCTTTTCTATTAGGACAACCGAGGTGTCATAGCTTCCATTCTGTAAAGTTTGTGTTTAAGAGTAATGAGATACTAAATTTGTTGAATACTGAAGAGATGAAATTTCTCATCAGGTCAAACACTTTTGTTGCTGTAAAATTATTTGGTCACCTCAATAGCATCTTTCATCTGTCAGATATACTTAAGTTACCAATTCTTCAGTGTGTTATGAAACTTGCTATTTTTAAGAGTTATTTCTCATCTTGCATTGAAAGAAGCAGGATCTGTTCACCTTCTGTTTGACACTGAAAATGATAAAGTAATTTTTGTTGAACGAAAAGAAGGCATTGTAAATTTCACCACTTTGAGCATTAATGAACTTTGGTCCTGTTGTCATTATGCTTTTTATTGAAAACTTTCTACGTGTTTAGCTAATTATTCAGAAATACGAAAAGAAAAAAATTATTATGTTGTATGACTCTTGGCTCTGTTGGGCTTATAGAAATTATTTTATATTATTTTTGCCATTTGATTCTCAAAACTAAGTAAGCTCTTTTGAAGAGCTAACTACTTTAGTTGTGTTTGATACGTTAAAGATGTCCTCTCCAGCGAGTTACAGCAGAGTATTAGAACAAAAGCAAGATGCATCTGCTGTCAACAGTGTTCTCACATCACGTCTAATACCGCAAGTTATGACTACTCCAAAACCTACCATCTTGGATTTAAAATTAATAAGCAAGAAACAAAATGAAAAGATGACTTCAAAATTTGCAGCATGAGATACAAGATTTTTACTATCCATACGTTCGCTATTGTATATATATATATTACATATTACTTCTGTTTTTGTTATTACCAATCGTTAATAAAAGGAAATCATTCAACATGCTTCATCATTGCAGTCGCTTTTGTCCATTAAAATGCTCTTGCCTATCTCCAGTTCTACTACTGTTGGGAGAAGTAATCATATGGTCTCTCATTTATGGATGCTTACTATAATGTCCCCTCTAAATTTCTCATCTTCATAAGAATAACAATTCATAATTTCAGACTCTCTCCCATATTTTCCAGTTTAATTATTCTAGATTTTCTGTTGCACGGTGAACAGTAAATGTACTTATGTGAGCATCAAACTTCATTTGCTGATCTACTGGGCCTGTTACACATTTTGGTGCCAAAAACACATTGTGCTGTTTTGGTGTGGCACTATTATTGACACATTTATACGGTACCAACTAATGTTGGCGGTTTCTTGCTAATAGGCCTTTGTGTTATATTGCAATCGATCAGTTTTCAAATACAGTTTTTACATAGCAGGAAATTCTAACCCTTTTTCTAACAGCTTTTGTTGGGTGATTACATGCTGTCTTTGATGTCAAAGGACGTGCGATAGTTTCTGAAACTGAGACTTACAATGGTACTGATTCATCAGGTGTAGATGGCATGTTTGAAGCACTGACTGAAGTTTTTTCAACAAGAAAAAAAGTTGACTTTGTTTTGACTACACAAGGGCTATCCGCGCTAGCCGTACCGAATTTGACAGTGAAAAACTAAAGGGAAAGAAGCTAGTTGTTAACATCAACGGCTAATTCTTGGGCTTCTATTTTACCAACGAATTGTGGGATTGATCATAACTTTATAACGTCCCTACACTTGAAAGAGCGAGTATATTTGGTTGGACAGGAATTAGACTGCGAGCACCATAACCACCTGGCCATGTCAAGCCAGAGGAAGAAATTAAAACATAATGAATAAAGTTAAATTAATATTTGAATAGAATATACGAATACATATTAACAGGTAAATACGTTTTTAGATAAAATAAACTAATGATACGATATGTAAAAATGTACAAAATCTAATACAATATTATAAGCAAAAATAGTGAAAAGACTTAAATAAACATGTGTTGTGAAAAGTATATGTGTGTGTGTTTTTTAAAGCAAAGGCACAAAGGGCTATCTGCTCAGCCCACGGAGGGGAATTGAACCGCTGATTTTAGCGTTGTAAATCCGGAGACATACCGCCGTACTAGCGGGGGGCATTGTGAACAGTAAGGTTGCAGTTAAAAACAATCTTCACCCAAATGCCTCAAGCATAAGTTTGGCATAATGGCGAAAGAGACCATTATTCCTGAAACACCAAACAAAAGAATCGACTCAGGAGCTGCATGCACTTATACAAGCATTTCACGCGCGACTAATAAACTTTAGAAAAGTTGCCTCACAGAAACTGGCCTTAGGCGAACACAACTAATCAGTTGATGTTAATTATTTTATCCAATAGACGGTGTAACATATTTGACTTTGGTGGGGTGGGAAAACGACGATTGGAAACACTTTATTAATTTTATTCACTGTGATGCCTCCCAGTGGCACAACGGCAAGCCCGGTGGTTCACAGCTCTAATTACCAGATTTCAATACTTATGGTGGACACAGTGCAGATAGCCAGCCACTGTGTAGCTTTACGCTTAAATAATGAATTTGAAACCGAAACAGCGACTTTTTATAATAATTATAGACAGGTTTCTATTCTTCATTCAAAATAGCATTCGAGTAGAAACTGGAGTAGGTCATGGTCCCAGTTTACGCACCCCTTCTCGATACATATCCAAGAGAATTCTTTTTGTGATTTCATATTTTTAGCCATATTTCTCACGCTCTCACAATGAAAATTTTGAGATAGCATGAAACACGGCACAAAAGTTTAAAATATTATCTAGTTTTTATGTTTAAAAAACCAGTTAAAACGTGTCATTCGACTTAATTTATGTACAGCTTTTTCAGGTTATAAAGTTTCGAAATTTTGTTGTAAACATAATATTTTGAAAAATTATTAAGAATACATCCTTTCATCTTGTAGTTTCTATGTTTATGGTACTATAGGAAAGTTCCATTTTGTATATCTAATCAGTTTTAACTTGTTTGAAATTTTTTGAAATATTTATTTTTATATTTATTTCACTGATTGGAGCAGTTGACTTTTCCGATAAATCATACAAACACGGAGAGATCGACAAAGATTTATTGGAGATCAAAGAATATTTTTCAAACATGACGTCACTATTATCGTTATCGAATGTCGTAGTATCTTAACAACATTATTTTCAATCATGATGTTTTCTATAGATAGGAAGTTACTGCATTTCAGTTTGTTGTTAGAATACATGAATATTAACAACATATTTAATAATTATGTATAAAAAACATTTCTATCATATGAATAATTTACCGTTGTAGGCATAACCTATTGCGTTTTTTTCTTTCGTTACAATTCTGAATATTCATAATTATGTCTAGATTATAAACAAGAAAACTTAATGCCAGATCCCTTTGGTGTGCACAATCTAAATAAACATTATAACCCACTGGCATTTTGGCAGCTCTCGAGGCACCGCTCAGCTTGTGCGTATGTCATTTCCATTAATATATTCTAAAAGTACTTAATTTTAGTGTATCGTTCTTTTAACTGTTTAGTAAAGCTATCCGTATGAAAGCCTTTAAAATATTCTTACTTATGTCAAACTTAATATTCTCTGTAAAGATCTTTGTGTTTTTCTATTTTACAAAACGGTTTTCATCGGATACGCTAGTTGGTATCACCATTTGTGCTTTGTACGCAGTTATTTTAGCTCTCCCAAGCGTGTTGAGGCGTTCGACTCGTAATCCGAGGGTCACGGGTTCGAATTACGGTTGCAATAAACATGTTCGTCCTTTCAGCCGTGGGGACGTTATAAAGTTACGGTCAATTCCACTATTCGTTGGTAAAAGAGTTGCCCAAGAGTTGGCAGTGGGTGGTGATGACTAGCTGCCTTCCCTCTAGTCTTACACTGCTAAACTAGGGACGGCTAGCGCAGATATCCCTCGAGAAGCTTTGGGCGAAATTAAAAACAAACGAACAAACTATATTTTAACTTTCACAGAATTATTTTTTAGTCAGTTTCATATCATTTTATGCGATAACTAATCAAATATCTCAGTAATACTGATGAATACCAATTACACACTATTTCTTCGTGTGAATAAGTATTTCGTAAGAAGTATTTGTTTGTTTGTTTGAAACTAAGTACAAACTACACATAGGTTGTCTACGCTTTGGCATCATGGGTATTAAAATCTGGCGTCTTGCTGTGACACTGAGAAGGGGGAATATGATTAATGGTAAAATATTTTTCCACAATTTGTTATTCTTAGAATTTCGAATTTATTTCAACCCACTTGTTCAATCTTTCTTGTATAATTTGTTTGGCAGTGAATTTCGCGCAAAGCTACACGAGGACTATCTGCGCTAGCTGTCCCTAATTTGACATTGTAAGACTAGAGGAAAAGGCAAATAGTCATCACCATCCACCGCCAACTGTTGGACTACTCTTTTACTAATGAATAGTGGAATTGATCGTGACATTATAAAGTCCCCAAAGCTGAAAGGGTGAGCATATTTGGTGTGACATGAATTTGAACCCGCGACCTTCAGATGACGAGTCGAGCGCCCTAACCACCTGACCATGGTGCGCCTTTTGGTGTATAATACAAGAGAAGAATCCGGAGAGGGGTGTGTGTATGTAGAAGAGGCGCTAAACTCCATGAAACGTCTAAGAATATTGATCACATATCATTTTTTATCTTTTATCTAAACTAGTCTGGCATAATTTTTTATATAAAAATTCTATAAGCACTATTATATTTCATTTCATTTGTTTTAATCATCATTTTATTAAACATGTAGATCAATGTCATCTTTTTAACTTATTTTATCCCAATCCCAAGTGGCAAACCTGACTATTTCACTGTAAACTACTCGTAACAACTCACCGTCTATCTATCTAATCGTTCGTCAATCTCTTTTGATATGTTTGCTCCATTACAATATTTCTAAAGATAACAACAACTATTGAAAAACACAAAAAACCTTTACATTCCAGTACATAAACTCGAGCTTACGTTGTATTTGATAAAATAGAAAGAGAGTTAACGCAGTGCTTAATTTAGTTTTAGCTTCGGATAACCTGACGTTTTTATGTTGGAGATTTTTTTTATCGTTATCGTGTGTAAACAAACGACCCTACCAGTTAAAATGTTTATTGTATCATGTAAAAGAATGGGAATTGTATAGAAACACCTACTCACTTACTTAAACTCGCATGGTGGAGAAAAAGATTTCTAGAATCAGTGAAATATGTTTTAACTCTAAAAGTTGATGCTATATTTTTCATAAAATAGGGTCTTAAGATTACTGTCGTTGTTTTGAATTAAGCACAAAGCTACAAAATGGGCTATCTGTGCTCTGCCCACCACGGGTATCGAAACCCGGATTTTAGCGTGTAAGTCCGCAGACATACCGCTGAGCTACTGGGGGGCCTTAAGATTGCCATAAAAGAATTCCTGTATAGGAAGATATAGTCAGATACGCGAAGGATACTAGATAAAGGTAATTTAAATGAGAACGATAAAGCAAAATGTTGTCTCTCTGTTCTATACAAATTGTAATGTAAGGTCTATATAATTATAGGTAATTTAAATAGGAATGACAACGGTATAGGTCATACACCTATTTTATCCACATGTAATGTGAACCCTTATGTAATTTATTTCTAAATTTTGTGACTTACAAGTAATTTAATTTCTTTACATCGAATGTCTGAATCTCAGGAAGTCGTAGTAAGAGAAACAATTTACAAATTACCTTTCTACACGCAAGTAATCCTCACTTTATTTAAACCAAACTTTATAAAAGTTTTAATTTTTCCCAAAATATAAAAGGTAAACATTAGCTCAAAAAGCTCAGCTATAAATCAGTGCAAAAACACCATGTTAGAAACAACTTATTCAAATTTAAAATAACCGGTTCGTTTGAGCTAACAAGGTAAAACACAAATGTGTTGACTGAAGAACAGTTTTTGTGTCGAATTTTTGTGCGCTATAGAAACCTATATAAGTATAATGGTACTGTCTACTGTCTGTTCATGTAATTATTTTATATGGTGTGGATGGATCTTAATCAAAATTGGTGTGGATATTTGTTTGGTTCGTGTGGGGATACAAACACATTTCCAGTTTTGGAGTTTTGGATTTTCCGAGTTTTATTTGCGTTCTTTGCCACTACTTCGCCCCTGTAAATGAATATTCACCAAATTTGGTATGAAGGTTTAATGGGTCAATGAAGAGAAACATACAACTTTTCAGTTTTGCGTTTGTTATGGATGCTTTTTTACAATTGAATATAAGGGATGCAGCGTTTCATGTCCAAGTATAACCTTTCATTAATCACGAATTTACAGTACTTTCGTCCAGGGAATTTGTACTCCAGTTGGTATTCAATAAAAATGTGACTTCACAACACAACAACGTATCAGAATAAACACAGTTGTGAATTACCAACCACACGCCATGAGCACTTACATTGCTATAATAATAAATTATGTTAAAGTTCACAAGAATTAGTGTTTCAGGAACATAGTTTATGTTGTTGTGACAATGTTTTTGTTAATCACAATGTTAATTTACAGAATTTTATTACAATTAAAAAAATAACTAATAACACTAAAAGATAAAACTTACTTTTCCATACTACAGAAAATTGGCCCGGCATGGCCAGGGACGTTAAGGCGTTCGACTCCTAATTTGAGGTTCGCGGGTTCGAATCACGGTCGGACCAAACATGCTCGCCCTATCAGCCCAGGGGACGTTATAATGCGACGGTCAATCCCACTGTTCATTGGTAAAATAGTAGCCCAAGAGTTCGCGGTGGGTGGTGTTGACTAGCTGCCTACCCTCTAGTCTTACACTGCTAAATTAGGAACGGCTAGCGCAGATAACCCTCGAGTAGCTTTGTGTAAAATTCAAAAACAAACAAACAAGCTACAGGAAATTAAACAGATAAAAGTGACGTTAACCTACAACAAAAAAGTGGCTAAACATGCGTCCTTCAGTGAGAAGACGTGTATATTTCATTGCAAATAATTGTAATCACAGTCGATAATTTAAAACTGCTGTCATGGTAATACTTATGAAGTTATAGACTATTTTTACAGTATCAACATTAACAATTTCACGTCAATATTAGATCAAAAGAGAATGTCAAATGGCACTACTTACGGATGAGAAATGCTGACGTTTATAGTTAAATTAATGCCATTCAGAGAAAAATATAAGAATAACACTTTTCAAAGTATTGGACAAAAAGGCTGAAAAATAAATAGTATATAAAGTGAAAGAAATACGAATACAGCTTACTAATCCTTCAAGGTGAAAATTTCGAACCTCTCTGTGGGTGCCAACATGAAAGGTGCTTTAATGATTTGGTAATTTTGAATATTTCATTTCGAATATGTGACATAAGATTCTACTATATGTTGAGGTTGATCATTACTATAAGCTTCGAGTAAGAAACAATTTGCAAGAAGTCGATTAAAGACCACCCTGGACTGGACACCAAATCGCATCATAATCGCCCATTAACCGATTCAGTTGACTAATAGAGGCTCAGGGCCAGTAGAAAGACTTCCTGTCTAGACCGCATTTCAAGCAACTACTTCGTTTCTAACTGCATAGATTTACCATCCACCGACATAAACGTTACAATGAAGTCATACACGCCTGCCACGTTAAATGAAAACAAAACAACGTGAAAATTAAAGAAAAACTATGTTGTGTTAAACAATTTTGAAAGTAAAATGGACATTTGTGTCACTAACGACTTACTTTTAGAGCACTGCTATTGTTTTAAATACTGTGAGATAGTTAGTTAAGTAAAAATGTTTAAGATGTCGAGAAATTTCGAAATAATGTATAAATATTGACCATTCATTACCACACCAACACCTAATTACTGAAGTCACACTAACGTCACAAACCCGTCAATTTGTATAGGCGGATTTCGCTAAACGTAAAACTTGACGTCATAATTTGTAACCTGACATTACAGACACCCACAGCGGGCTTCAGATTTCATTTTTCTGCATGGAATTAAATGTAATTGATGCTAAAACAGACATCCTCTTAGTTACCTTCAAATGAGTGAAGGTATATATTCCAGATTACACTACAGTGAAATAGTATTAACTACAGTTAAATATAACATAATAGTAGTGTGTAATGTTAAATGTAAAACAGTAGCTACTGAATTACTTGTTACATTTAGGTTTAATGCGCAAGGAAAAACGTAAAGGAAAAATGCACAACAAAGTTACTCACTTTTGTTTAAAGTTAATTGTGCAGCATTACGGAACAAGGAATAATTATTTCCGCCAGGATATGTAATTAAAATTAAATTTGTTTATAGATATTTTTATATGAAGTATCAATTTAAATTGAAACTAGCTGCATGTAAACGCATAATATTTAGATACGCAGATTTTAAGTTGGATTATATACACTACAAGCCAAAATCTTAAGACCAATAAACATAAAGAAAAAAATATGAATTTTGCGTTGCTAGACTCAACCACTTGCTTGAGTAGAGCTTGAAAAGATGAAAAAAAAAGAAAATAAAAATGAAAAGCATTTCAAGCATTTAATAGGGAAAATGTAAATACTGTGAAATTAGCCTACATACTAGCTGGTCAAATGTTTAAGATCATACCAAAAAGAAGTCCTAACTAAATAGGGTAGAAAATGCCCAACAAGAGGTCTCAGTAGTGAGTTGCACGGCCGTCATTGCGAATAACTTCAAGCATTCGCTTTGGCATGGTCGATATAAGCGTTTGCAGAAGGCTGGCTGGAATGTTATTCCAAATGGTGAAGATGGCTTCACGAGGATCATGCACTGTTTGGAATTGACGTCCATTTCTATAGACTTCCCTTGTCATCCACCCCCATACATTTTTAATGGAGTTTAGTTTGGGCGAACACGCTTGATGGTCCAAAAGAATCACGTTATTCACCGTGAAAAAGTCCTTTGTCCTGCGGGTATTGTGGATTGTAGCGTTGTCCTGCTGAAAGATCCAGTCATTTCCACCCAAGCGAGGGCCTTCAGTCAATAAGAATGCTTTTTTCAACATGCCAATGTAGCTAGCTGCTGCTTGACGCCCCTGTATAACCTGAAGCTCCATTATTCTATGGAAGGAGAAAGCACCCTAAATCATGACGGAACCTTCTCCACTGTGTCGTGTAGAAAATGTCTTCGGTGGGATTCCTTATCGTGCCGGTAACGTTGGAAGCCATCTGGACCATCCAGGTTAAATTGTTCTCATCACATTTTTCTACGTCCCATGTTGGTGCTTCTCAACAAAATTTAACCGAGCTGTTTCGTGGTGTGGAAGGAGGGGTGCCCTTTGCAAACATTTACGGTTTTTAAAGCCTTTCTCTCGTATATGCCTTCTTATTGTTCTTGAGCTGTATTCTGCGTCCGTAAGGGCCAGAATCTGGTTCGACGATCGGCTGGTGTCTTGACGGATAACTCGTCGAATCCTCCTGCTCAACGCCGGCGGAATTTTCTTGGGCCGGTCACTTGAAATTCTCATTCCGTGTCCCTCAGGGTCTTTTAAGAAATTTGTAACAGCAATTTTACTACGCCCAATCTCACCAACGATGGCACGTTGAGAGAGGCCTTGCTTTTGTCGCTCGACAATTCTGCCACGTTCAAACTCTGTCAACTTTTTAGCCTTTGCCATGTTTTTACCCAATGTAACACAGGAGATGTTAACAACGCTAATGTTTGAACATAAATGACTGGATTTCGTTATGTGTTTACTGATTATCGCTTTGTTTCAGTATGGTCTTAAACTTTTGACCAGCTAGTATTTAGGGTAATTTTATAGTGTTCACATTTTTCATATTAAATGCTAAAAAAGGTTTTATTTTTATTTTCCCTTTTCTTATTTTCATCTTTCGAAGCTCTACTCAAATAAATGGTTGAATCTAACAATACAAAATGCATATTTTTTCTTTACGTACACTGGCCTTAAGATTTTGATCGGCAGTGTATAATAGCTCCTGTACTATGTATGTATATCTCATATTACGTCAGATTGAAAAAGTGATAGAACGAAATTATCGATCTTGAAGAACATGCACACATGATCAAAAGAAATCAGGTGACCATTATCATTATTAGGCCTACTCTACATAAAAAAATGTTTGTTTGCTTGACAGAACAACCACAGATAATCTGCCGTCTCTAATTGTGAACTGATGGGTTATAAGAAAAGCTGTTTCGTACTCAACAGTACCAGTCGAGATTTCTTACAAAGTACCAAAGACACAAATATGCAAATGACGTTTTTGCGGCAGGCGATGGGATGTGTTTCTTCGAAATTGCAGGAATGGCACTGTACACAGGAATTGTACTATGAAGGTATATCACACATGTTGCGTCTGCACCTTTTGCATGTGTCTTTTATTAATCATTACGCAACCAATGTGCACGGAGCACAAAGTGGAGTTTAATTTTATTAAAATTTCGTTAACATGAACAATATTTAAAACTTTTATTTGTTTGTGTATAGATATTGGTGAAATCAAATTTATCCAAATGTATGCATATATTTATATGTGTTTCATAAATTTTTGGTAAATGTAAGAATAGCCCCCCGCTGATACAGCGTTATGTCTACGGACTTACAACGCTAAAATAAGGGGTTCGATACCCGTGGTGGGGAGAGCACTGACAGCCCATTGTGTGGCTTTGTGTTTAATTGAAAACAAGAACAACTGAATATTATTTAAAACTTATATTTGTTAGTATATAGGTATTTGTGAAATCCAATTTATCCAAATGTATGCATATATTTATAGGTGTTTCATAAATTTTTGGTTAATGTAAGAAAAGTCCCCCGCTGATACTGCGGTAATTCTACGGACTTACAACGTTAAAATCAGGGGTTCGATTCCCTTCGCTAAACTCAGTAGATAGCCTGATGTGGACTTTGCTATAACAACACACACACATTATTGATGTAATATTAATTAAAGCATTAAAACGTACGGATTTATAATTCAAATAACCTTCTTTGCCAGGCACGCATGAACAAACTGTATGTTCTTCAGTAACAACCCTGATTACATTTTTAAAAGAAAATAGCTAAAACCTAAACCGAGAATTAAGTTGCATCAAATAACTATTTTTTGATGGATTGGTCCGATACAAAAACATTCACGATGACGAGAAGTAAAAGCGCATTCTAAAGACGGCTGGTATGGGTACTAAAACTTTAGTTAAAATAAAGTTAACTCGTAGATGACCTAAGAAGGTGGAAATGTTGTTGTGTTTTTATTTTAATTAAAGTTTTAACACACATACCAGCCGTCTTTAGGATAGAATAGAATAGATATTCTTCAATTTACTGGCGGTGTTACAGTGACAAAAATAGATGCTTTTTTAGGTATAACGAAGACAACTAGTTTTTTTATACAGTATTCTTGTAATGATAGACTTCAGAACCCTACTAACAGTTGAGTATTTGAGAATATGGCTAAGTTTACAATCAAATCCTTCCAGAACAATAGTTAATTTAAATAACAATATCACACAAATGGTCTGACATCAACACGTACTACATGATGTTTTAAATACACACACATATATCGATTTTCCATGCAAGACTAAGCAACGAAAGTAAGTACCTTTAGCTCACTTTATCCTTTGGTGTTTAGAAGCTCAATGTCTTAGAAATTGTGTTCCAAAATATCCATGCATCAGCTTATTATACATTTGTAAATATACCTTAAAATATTATCTCAGCTCTCATTTCAAAAACATAGATTACAGGTTTCCCAGAAGTCAGTTCTTTTCTTTGTTTACAGGCGCAGTCTTTGTTCAAATGTATCCTTGACATTAATAGGACATTTCCATTTTGATATACGGGAGAAAAAGCTATGTCAGAACCTTTGTTTATGGGTAAAAATGTAAAGCATGCCGCTAGGGTGAAGGTATCAGTGATTGGTTTCACCGTATCCATTCACCTACTGTCTTTAGTGGTGCTTCGACAGTGAACACTTGTAGATCATCAAATTACATGTTTTTTTTAAAAAAACGACTTTTGGAACACTCTACAAGTCTGCCTACTTTGAAATGATTTTCCTTTGATACTAAGTACAAGAACTTGCCTGCCATTTTCGAATGTATCTTATCTTTTGTATAACGAGAAAAGAGAACTAAAAGAGTAGCATTACACATCGTTTGAAAAAAAGACCAAAACTTGTCCAATTTATAAGCAATGAGACAAGAATTCCTTGAAGCTTGAAGACGGAATTAAAACCTCTCATAGTGCATTGGTTCGAATAAAAATATCTTAACCAATTACTCTCAAGTGTCGGTGAGGCATCTGGAGCTAACCTAAGTGAACAAATGACAGCCATTGTTCGTTAATAGGCTCATTTCAAGCACTATAGCTAGAGAATGAGTGACATAAACTTTCTTCTCGAAACTGCAATTTGTCTACTGTGGCCAGTAATGGCCAATAAAGAATTTCAAAACTTTTTACCGTTGAAGTACTCGTTAGATTGGTAGTACCTCTTGGGCGCAAAGTGTATAATGTTACGATTTTGGTAGTGTATAAAGATAAATAGTTTGTAAATATGTATAAACTGTAGGAAAAGTCACGAGCGGATGAACATGAAGATGGGTAAATGATGAGAAGTAGTTGATGGATAAATATGTTGATAAATGGATGGATAAGTAAAATATTGATTTTTTTCATCAAAAAACTTTATTCCTGCAATATTTAAATTTAGAGCCAAACCAACCAAACGTGTATTCAGGCCTGTCATCAGATGTATTAGTCTTACATAGTGCAACTTCACAGTGTATGTGTAAAAAATGTGCGTGGAACATTTCTATATTACGAGAGAGCATTATGTTCAAGTCCACAGACGTTTCGCGTACTATTACATTCTTTCACGAGCTTACTTGGATTAACCTATTGAAAGACACGGGTGTTCTGAGTATCTGATTATAGTTTGATGCTTAGAATAACCATATAAAAACAATGTACTAACGAAAACAGAAAGTGTTTATATATTTATTTTTTCTAGAGTTAGAATTAAAGCACTAAAGTCCACATCCTGCTTATTAATTTATAGTATTAATAAATTATTTCTAATTTTCTCCGAAAGATGGAACTGAAAAAGATGAGTTTAGAAAAATAACACTACCGCGTGTTGGAGTTTTCTTTGTTTGTTTGTTTTTGAAGTTCGCACAAAGCTGCACGTGGACTGTAGGGAAGGCCGCTAGTCATCACCACTCACCGCTAACTCTATGGCTACTTTTTTACCAATGACTAGTTGGATTGACCGTTACATTAATACGCCCTTCCGGTTGAAAGGACGAGCATGTTTGATGTGAAGGGCACTCGAACCCGCGACCCTCGAATTACAAGTCGAGCGTCTTAACCAGCTGATCATGCCGGGCCGTTGGAGTTTTCATGCCTGTTGATATCGCACACATACACACATATACATATATATTAGCGTGTGTATTTTTGCAATGTATTTAGGCTGGTCTTAAAAACGAATTTCGTAATTCTTTACATGATCTTGTTTTTACTGAAACACAAAAAAATTACAACGAAGAATGTGAAATAACAACAACAAAACCGTTTCTAACATAGAATCTAAGCGCGAATGAATTACTTTTACAGAATTAATATACGCTAATAAATATTCTATTTTTGAAATTTAACTGAACAAATTCTAAAATTTATTGGACCTTCAGGAACGCTCACTTCTTTTTTATAGTTTAACTTAATTATAACAAAGTTATTATCTGATACGCCCACCAGTGGCTCAGCGGTATGTCTGCGGACTTGCACGCTAAAATCCGGGTTTCGATACCTGTGGTGGGCAGAGCACAGATAACCCATTGTGTAGCTTTGTGCTTAATTCAAAACAACAACAATTATCTGATACATGTTAGTCCTTTCTACTTTTTTGATATACTGTTCTCTCTTTGATTTCAATGTATATAAGAAAGCCAATATAAAATACACATTTTAAACAACTGGTTATATTTTAATCTAATTTCATGACAGGAAATTAGTATCTAAAAGATATTAACAACATTCCCTACTATTTCATATATAATTAAGAAAAGTATCATTCAATAAACCTCTCTTTAAATTTAATTTTGTCGAAAACTCTAATTCATTGTAAATGTTAACAACTAATTTTTTTCAAAAGTAATATTTACCAGATATAAAATGTGTTATTTTTTATTTACAAGTACCTGTTATGAACTTCTATTTTAAACATTCAACTTAACTTTAACTGAGAAGTTTTTCAAAGCAACTGGACGACTTTAACTCATAGATTTATGTTTAGAAAATAACGAAAAATGGGAGACAACAGCTACTGGATATATACTAATAACGAACGATTAAATGTCTACTATTAACAGATACACGTTGGTTTGTTTGTTTGTTTCTGAATTTTGCACAAATTAGCCGTCCCTAATTTAGTAGTGTAAGACTAGAGGGAAGGCAGCTAGTCATCACCAACCACCGCCAACTCTTGGGCAACTCTTTTAACAACGAATAGTGGAATTGACCGTTACATTATAACGCCCCCATTGCTGAAAGGGCGAGCATGTTTGACACGACGGGGATGCAAACCCGCGATCCTCAGATTACGAGTCGCACACCTTAACATGCTTAGCCATGGCGGACCGATACAGGTTGGTAATTGACGATGAAAAAGCTACTAATAACAGACACATACTGATAATGAAGGATTAAACTATTAAACAGATACGTTAGTAATGAATGATTAAATTATTAAAAAGACACGTTAGTAATGAACGATTAAACTATTAAACAGATACACATTGGTAATGAAGGATTAAATTATTAAACAGACACGTTAGTAATGAAGGATTAAAGGACTACTACTACTACTGCTAACAGAAACATATTTAAAAAGAACGATTAAAGAACTGTTACTGAAAGATACACATTGGTAACGAATGATTTAAGGGCTATTAAACAGATACACGTTGCAAATGAACGATTAAATGACTACTACTACTAATAGATACACGTTAGTAATGAATGATTAAAGGGCTGCTACTAAACAGATACACGTTGATAATAAACGACTGAGGGGCTACTACTAACACATAAACGTTGGTAAAATAATGAACTCCAGGAGTACGCAGTAGAATGCATACCTTTGCGCCAAACAGGGTTGATCATAGTTGGCTTTCAAAAAATACGAACGTATGTCCGTTGTCATCAACGGACAAGAAACTTTTTAGTACTACAATGAGGAATAACAAACTAAATACATTCATCGAGTTTAATCAAAACTAGATGATCTTTGACTGAGTTATAGTGCCAAAAAATTAAAAATCAGTCCCTATATTAAAACATAAATCTTTTCTGGAATTTCGAGATCATGTTTTGACTTTGACTATGCCCTTGACCACCCAAAAGAATAACCACTTGTAAGTTGGGCCACAAGTCCAAATGTAACAATTTTTGTTCAAATCCTTTCATCCATTTTTGAGAAATCTTGTAGACAAACAAAAACACACACAGATAACATAACCTCTGTGCACCTCCGATTGCAAAGATAACAACTCATTGACCAAAAGATCAACTCCAGAAAAATAATGATAAATTAAAAACTACAGATATTAAGTTCACGTTAATCAAATAAAAAAAAATAGAAGGTTAACAGAATCAGATTTACTCTTCTAATTTAATTTTTAATTTCGCGCAAAGACACACGAGGGCTATTTGCTCTAGCTGTCCCTTATTTATCAGTGTAAAACTAGAGGGAAGGAGCTAGTCATCACCACCTACCGCTAATTCTAGGGCTAGTGTTTTATCAACGAATAATGGGATTGACCATCACATTATAACGTCCTCGCGGCTGAAAGGGCGAGCATGTTTTTGTGTGACTGGGATTCGATCACGCGACAGTCAGATTACAAGTCGAGTCATAGCCACGTGGCCATGACGTGCCTCTAAAATAATGGAAATTTGGAAGACCACATCTGAATCATGCAACCCATTCACAAGTTACTAAATCTGGAATATAAATTCATGTTTGGAAAGTTATGAAGAATATATCGTAAAAGAATGTTTGTAAAATAATGAAAAATTTAATACATTGTTGTTTCAAATACGTTTTAACTAAAGAGATGAAAAAAAACGTTGATCAATAATTTTTAATAATTAATAATACCAGTTTGTGAAACTTTCGGAAATTGTCTTGAGCCACACTTTTAGTCGAACATACATTACATACATCTATCAACTTCCCCGCAAATGTTTTTTGATTAAGTGGAAGACCACTTTGGGTCATCTTCTTTGCCTATTACAGGGAATCGAAGCCCGGATTTTAGAGTTATAATTCAGTAGACTTATCACTGTTTCATCGGGCAAATGTCTGTAAAGATATATTCCATGCAAATAGTTGTTCATTACATATTTGCAGAAATATGCTCAATTTTGTCACTTGTGGAAAGGTTCATTTTGGGTGGTTTCAGGGAAGCAGGGTCGATGGAAACTGTTAAAATAATAACATCGTTCGAAAGGGATCTGCAGGTCATTGATGAGGAATTTTTGTTGTATTTTTGTATATTTATAGTTATCACATTTTTCTTATATTTAATTTAACGTATGTATATGTATGTGTTCATTTTATTAATGTAAGTAATATACCAATCAAAACATATTTTGCTGTTGTTGCTGCTACTACGTAACAACATGCAAAAGCGAACCGTTGATCGAAAGGTTCAAGATTCGAGCCGTTATATGTCGGTTGAACAACCTGCGCACTTTCAGCTTTAAAACTTTGAGTGTTTTAAAACCATGCAAATCAACCCTGTTATTCATTTAAGACAGCTGAATAGGTATGCCGTTGCTTGGTAGCTATTCTCCCTTTATTTAAAACTTTCACATTAGGGATAGTAAGCTATGACAGAATCAAAGTGAACTCTCACCAGCACAATTAGTTCTTCTCTTGCATAAGGTGTCATTCATGTTTCAAAATGCCAATACTGAAATTCACGTGAATAAAAAAGTGCGAGGAGCGAAAACTGTTGGTTTGGTAAATACTTTACCAAAGTAAAGTATGGCTTTATAAATTTATTACTTAAATATATGAGAGTATACTCAGCACTTTAGTGTTACTAATAATCATTATTCTTCAACTTTGGAATAATCGAGTTCCATAGGTAGAATGCTTCAAACCTTCTTTAAATATTTATTCTCTCCCGTACAATCAACTGTTAAAAGCAAGTTCACAGAGTATAGGCTTCAGACAAACGACATTCCAGCTTAAATTCACATATATTGTTATTCGTGCATTAGTAAGTAATTAACAAATTTATTTATGCTTAATTTAATCCCCAATCTGGGCAAGAACTGAGACAAAACTCGAAAAGCACATTAATTTAACACAAGCAACGTTTCCTTGGCACTCAAAGTAAACAAACAGCATCTAAAACAGTTTTATCTTCATTTGGTCTACCAATGCCAGTTTTACAGACTAACAGTGCAGATATGATTTGGCGTTTATTTTGTTCTGTAAGAAAAAGATAAAGTAACTTTATCTCGCGAAAACTACCCATTAAAATGAATTTATTTCACAACCAGTGGATATAAAATACGTTACAATACAGAATGGTTTGGTTTGGTTTGAATTTCGCGCAAAGCTACACAAGGGCTATATGCGCTAGCCGTTCCTAATTTAGTAGTGTAAGACTAGAGAGAAGGCAGTTAGTCACCACCACCCATCGCCAACTCTTGGGCTACTCTTTTACCAACGAACAGTGGAATTGACTGTCACATTATAACGCCCACACGGCTAAAAGGGCCAATATAGAATGATAAGACTAGAAATGTCCAGTCGTAGTGTATAAGATCTAGCTGTACAGTTTATAGTTATTACTCGTTCGATGAAGTTAGGAATGGCCGAGCTGCGGAAATCAGTCTAGTAATTTATTAACTAATATATTTTTGAAGATGTATAACAACGTACTAATTATGATTGATTTAGAAATATTTATTTCAAATAGTTCAAAACTGTGTTGCGTTTTCTACCTGAAACATAAAGTTTATAAGAACTGCTTTATAAGTTGTTCCCTTTAACTCAAGAAGTTTTAAAACTGTTTACATTAATAGGGGACTCTAATAAAATTTTTATTCCTAATATGAAACAAATATGTGATGAGTTCATCGTTATTTATATTAATCTCACAAATTAATGATAGAATTGTCTACGAATTTATAAAATTTGAGTGTTTTGACTCAATATTTTATCAATTTTATGGACTTCCAAGCTAAAACCTGGAGTTCGATTTCTCTAGGTTGGCAGAGCGCAAGTTAGTCTACTGTGTAGCCCCGCGATAACAACAACAAAAAAAGAATCAACAACAACTATTTAACACAAACAAACATGAAATTTCTCAATGAGATTCAGCATCTGAATTCCACCGTTATCAAATAATATAAAAATATCGACTAACGAAACGTCGATTTTGTACTAAAAATGTGTCTAAAACAATTGTATGTTAATATTTTGTTGACACTGAGTTTGAACGTTATTTAGTTTGAAAGTCTATGTAGACCATAGACCTTTCTATGATATTTAGAGGAAAAATTAAAAAAAAATAATGCAAATTGTTTTTAACAATAATACACCTTTATTATCAACATCTGAATATAGGTAAGGATGTTCGTTATATCGTAAAATAATAATGATAATATAGCAGCGCAAAGTACAAGGTCCATATGTGATCGAAATAAAACAGTTTTTATTGTTGTTAGAAGTTGAAATTACAAATACTATACACATTATCGTTTAACGTAATGATGTTTTTTTCGGGGCAAAATAAAAAGCGTATAATTATCATATATATTCGCGAAAAACAACGTGAGAGATACTCCAACCAATCAGAGAACAGTCTACATATTACAAAGTAACAAAAGATTCTGGAAATCGAATTCAGTTTTAAGTTATCTTATACTAGCTAGTGAAATTAGATTTAATTGTTGTCCTTTTGATATTTTGAACCTGAAAACCACAATGTGGAATAAATACGCTAAACGGCCAGATACAAGACCCCTCTTCCTTTGTACTTCAAGTAGGTCCATCCTAATTTAGAAGTGATAATCAGAAGGAGGAATAGTTAATCAACAGTTGTTTTTAACGTAATTACTTAACTACATGTTTGTTAAACACATTATTAAATATCACACTGAAAAGTGAATCCATATAGCAAATATTTCGGACTGCTTTTGGCATATGTTTTTGAAATAATAGAGTTCCTTTACCAGTTAGCCTTTTATTATTGTATGTTGTGTTTTACAGGTAACAACTGTATTTTTCTTGCTTAATGCTTTAATTCTGTAGTCGAATGGTCTTACTTCTAGTTTTTATTTTTTTTATTTTATTACTTAACACCTTAATTTAAACTTATTTGTAATTGCCTGGTTTCTTGTAAGCCAAACATTTTCACACTCGAGTGACTAGCCCAGTCGACATCTATATAGGACAAAAATGTTCGGCAAAAAAAAGACTCGAACTCGAGATCCTCAAATTATGAGAGGAGTGCCTTAACTGCCAGGCAATGCCAAGCCCTACTTCAAGGTATCAGTGTAAGCAAACCATGCAATCATTTTTTTGTTCTTTAACTGAAAAATGTTACTTCTAGGTAGTTTACCCATTTATAACTCACAAAAATGTATTGCATTAAAATGTATTTTTGTGCAATAATATAGACCTATTCAAGTAGAAAATTCAAAGAAAATGTTTTTTTTTCATTGTATTTTCATGATGCGTGTCATAAAGAGCTAAAGAGTTCACAACCATTAATATGTATGGTTTATTCGAGTAACTATTGTACATATTTACATTAATACGTGTAGTTTTTTCGGGTAAATATTGTACGTATTTACATCAATATGTATGATTTATTCAGGTATTGTACATATTTAATTAATATGTGTGGTTTAGTCTTAAATATCATATAAATATTAAAGTAAAGAACAAACGCAACCGCCAGGAAAGTTTTATTTTGAAAGATGTTTTTTTTATATATATTTCATTTATTTATAGTCAGCTCCAGTTGGTTAGCACAATGTAAATTTTTGGCATCCAGTTTTGACATCTCTAGTGATCCTGCTGATTGGGTCGTCAATTCGTAGGGTTCAGAACTGGTGCAAATGACTCTTAATGACCTTTAATGACAAGTATTCTCATCTTTTTCTTAACCCTACAAAATCGCGCATGTTCTGTAGGATCTTGCTGATAAGGTAATCGAAAAAGTTGTTAGCGTTCTTTGTGTCTAAATGGCCTGAGCTTAAATACATTTAGGTCCTCCTCTGTATAAGATATTGCTAACTCGTTTTCTACGACATTTGTTTTGTAAAGAAGTAAATGTACCACACTTTACCTCATGTCTCAAACAAACTGGGACCTTATTCTGCATGTAGTACGTATGTACCCGAAACATCGTATTTCTTTTTGTTTCCAAAAATTAAATCCCCAATATAAATTGTTCAAATACATTATGAACCTGTTCAAAGTACTTTCATTATTACTTTTGTTTAAGAGCGCATAAATGATACTTATGCTATAGATACTGGTATGAGGTGTACTAGTTTACTTTAAGTATAAAGATTCCTTCACAGGCATAAAAAAGTGGTTTCATATACGTAAACCCTTTTAAAATTACAAGTGCCTGCTGTGGGAATACACTGAGCAAATATAAATACATTTTGCTTACTAGATTTTGGTTAATGTATTACATTGTTTACCGGTATCAGGAGAGGTGAGGGAGGCCTAGTGGTTACCGTGCCGGACTGTGAAACCAAAGTTAATGGTTTGCGTTCCTTTGTCGCAAAATTACGCTGCAACTTTTGAGCCGTGACTGCGTTATATGAGTGACTATCCACTCCACTATTTGGTTATAATAACCTAAACGTTTAAGGCGAGTGATATTGACTAGATACTTTCCTTTTAGTCTATCGTTTCAAAATTTAGGACGATTAGGAAAGGTAAGTCTCGAATTATAATGCATAACAATCAAAAGCAACAACTTTTAAACACTGTATATATTATTTATGAGATTTTCCTGTTCTATTCTTTTTCATATTAGTGTGCTTTTAAATTCTCGTATTTTTTAAATATAAATGATTGAAAATCATGCTTTATAATAATATTTTTATTTTATATGTTCTTACTTAAGACAAAGCAATGCTGTAAATCAGGGTTAGTTCTTTGATGTTCCTTGAATTTATCATTATTACTCTTAGTTTCTCTCTGTTTTTAATAAATTCAGAATGTTCTAATATCTTTTACTTACGTTATTTCTGTTTATAACACACTCTCTCAATCTAGCTTTAAACGTTTTCCTCTTTCATTCTTTGCCTCTAGTTCCTTCTTCTCAAACTACGTAATCTTACCTGCACACTAATAATGTTTCAATGCAATATTTCTTCATTTACTGTACCCTAAAATCGAGTTCATGTACAAACAAATCAATACTAAATTTACAATTAAAAAATATAACTTCGAATCAAACTCTGAAGATTTATTCTTATATATATATATTTATATAGAAAAGAAAACAAGTATATTTTAACTAAAACCTAAATTACATTTCTCACATTTGCAGGATGAGGTGTGTGTGTATATATATATATCTACACCTCATCCTGCAGATGTGAGAAATGTAATTTGAGTTTCTCCTGTTTCAGTTAAAATACACTTGTTTTCTCTCAACGTGCACACGGTTACTATACGAAGGTTCCCTTACCGAATAATTATGTTCACTTTAATGCACTAATCTTTCCTTACCAAATTGTTATGCTTACTCTGATGTACTAATCGTTCATGTTTAAAATTATTATGCGTACTTGTAATGTATTGATATATCTTTAGCACATTATTGTACATAACGATACCAGTGCTTCATTTATCTATTATCCTCCATAATTCCTAGCCGTTTACTTCTGTTCCAAACCTTTATGAGTTCTCTTTAAATCAAGTCACCAATATCATACAAAAGTCTCTGACATTTCTCTATAAATTCAGTGAAAATATCTTATATATTGGGAACCGTGGTATTTGTCCGAGCGTTCGTCTGTTTCCCATTTGAAAAGTTGAGCTCGCAAAGCTCAACATTCACTTTTGACTGTTTTTCGCGCAAAGTTACACGAGGGTTATCTGCGCTAGCCTTTCCTAATTTAACAGCGTAATACTAGATGGAATGCAGTTAGTTATCACCACCAACCGCCAACTCTTAAGCTACTCTTTTATCAACGACTAGTGGGATTGACCGTAACTTTATAACGCCCCCACGGCTAAAAGTCTGGAGAAGTTTAAGTCATGAAATTAGTTCATTTTTATATTTGATACTGAATTTTGTATTAAAATGACTAATATTTAAAGAGTTAGTTAAATGTTACTTATCACTTCCTTCTAAAAGGCGTTGCACATCCAAACTTAATTGTTTTACTCTCAGTAGGCTAAAAATGTAATCTTTCGTCACTTTCTGGTAAGTTTGATTTTCTATTCTAATAGTCTTGTGAAAGTGAATATGTGAAATAATGTTAGAAGATTGTTTAGTCTTCGTTTTATCTACAAAAGCTTCATTCAGTAATCACTTTTTTTCTTTTCCCCTCATTTTTTCACAAATATTTAGTCCCTTTGACATATCTAACTCAATGAAATCAGCTCGATTTGAGCTAGTAAAATCAAACTTGTAGCCCGAATTCATTGGATGAATCGAATAATTTAGATGTTCAAAAATCATTTTTTTAACAGCTTTCCCAACTTTAAAATTTTATGATAAGTGTACTGTCACTGACAAGACCATCTGGACTATCCATTCACTACTCAAGCATGCCAACCCTCTTTCTTTATTGGTGTTAAATAGACTTTTAAAACCTAAATTGAAGCTGAGTTGGGGAAACATTTGTATAAATAAAAAATCCGATACGCTATTTCCTAAGCCTAATTTTGTATTATCTCACGTAGTAGTACACATAAACCTCTTTACTAGAGGTCGTTGTTTCAAATTTTCAATGTTGCAAAGTACTTACTTTTTTGTCTTACGCAGTTCTAGTGATTTCAATGATGATCAGTGAATCTGAAGTTCTATGTATTGAATTTCGTGACTGTCAAAAAAGAAATCGCACTCCGGATTTATAAGGATGACAGTAAAATTCCACTATTCGTTTAAATTAGCTCATTAATTGGCGATGTGGGTGTTGACTAGCTACCTTCTTCGTTGTAATAAAAGTGTAGAATATCTAGCCTCAAAATTCTAGTATACAAATTTAATCAAAGTTCAAAGGAGCTGTCTTCAAGACGTCTTACTGTCTATGGAACTAATTCCATTATCGTCAATCATGCTGAATTAATAATTTTGAAGACAATTATGCAGTACTGTCATATACTTCAATTCCCATTGTAATAAGCTTATGAAAAGTCAGTCTCAAACCACACATTTTGAAAATTTCACATAAAATTTCAACCATACGTGAATATCGGTTAAAAGAACACGTTTATGCAAACCAAGTCCACGAATGTTCATGAAATATATATGCAAAAACGGCTCGTTTGGGTTGAGAAAATATTTTACGTAGAAGAGCGAACAACGTTCAAGCCTCATTTAAAATTGCAACAAAGTCATTTAATGTGCAATGTATTTTTCGTGCGGTTTTCTGAAGTTGTTTTTCTTTCATCAGTGTTGTGGGAAGCAATTTGTGCTCTCTCGGTTTCTTTCTGTACAAGAGCAACATCTTTGTGAACCGTGTTGTGTACAATTAATGACTGATATATTGTATTCCATCAGTTACTGTTGTTTTGGTTGTTGAATATTCCGTAACTACCAGTCTGTGAACTTTGGCAATGAAAGCTATTGTTTGTTTGCCTTCAAACGTTCGCCAAAGTCAACCACGAACTAAATATTGGGCTAGCGTTCCTAGTTTTGAGCTGATAGACTAAAGGTAAGGTAATTGATTAACAGAACACGCCGCCAAACTCTTTTGCTATTTTTATCTGACCGAATAGTGGGATTTTAGTGTCATCCTTATAATGTACCCAGCGCGATATTTCAGAAAGAAAGTGATGCAAACATTGGACTCGTAGATCTGTAATCCGGCACGTTAACCAATTGATCACACTGATAACCCTGCTAGTTTATGTGTGTGACAGTGCATTGTACAATGGCAAAGTGTTACAGGTATTGCTCGTGACGTCATGACCTGCGTCGAAAGCCAGATGCCATTGTATTACCAAATTGTTCTTAAACATATGAATATTTTGATTGTGTTATGTTTCTAAAGCCAGAAGCCATTGTATTAGCAAATTGTTCTTAAACATATGAACAATTCGATTGTGTTATGCTTCTGCTTGAAGTTCGTGTGAGTTTCTGTCATAGCAAAAACAAAGAAACTGAAAAACCGAAAATAAGATTTTCATTCTAGATTATCTGAAATAGTCTTTTATCCCTAAAATGCAGTCCTGGGTCCATGAGACTCTGCATGATTTTTTGTGCAACATTTCTATCTTACAATGATCCTACTTCCATTCCACTATAAGTGGGTAACAAATACTTCTGTATGAATCATCTTTTTTTTTAGCAGATTTTCAATAGTGCTTACACTAGTCTTCCCGATCTTACCACTGGCACACACAGGGTGTAAAATATTTCAGGACTGTACCACTGGGTTTAAATAAAATTAGTGATATATGTACAGTTTATATAACTCGTTATCATTCAACATTGGTGCTCAGTCGCTTTACATCTGTCATTTCAAGATGGCGACGAACTCCTTTTCTAGTAATACCTCATCTCTGATAATGTATATGAATTGAATAATTCATCACATAAAAGTAAATGTTTTAAGAAATTGTTTAAATCATTTGGTTTATTAAATTATGATTTTTCTAGTTTAGTTTCATTACGGATCTTCCAAATGCCATTAATATATTTCTTGTAATTAACGGGTCATTGCATAGGGGATAACAAATACTGAATATTATTGTAATATTCAGATAAATAGTAATTATTGTGACACAAGGATAAACGGTAAAAAACTGGAAATCCGTCTGTAATATCCAGATAAACAGTAATTATTGTGACTCCAATATAAGTAGTAAAAATTAAGAATCCGTCTGTAATATCCAGATAAACAATGATTATTGTGACACTAGGATATGCAGTAAAAAACTGAGAATCCGTCTGTAATATTCAGATAAACAGTAATTATTGTGACACTAGGATAAGCAGTAAAAAACTGAATCCGTCTGTAATTTCCAGATAAACAGTAATTATTGTGACACTAGGATAAAGAGTAAAAAACTGAAAATCCGTCTGTAATATCCAAATAAACAGTAATTATTGTGACACTAGGAAAACCAGTAAAAACTGAGAATCAGTTTGCAATATCCAGATAAACAGTAATTATTGTGATTCCAGTATAAGTAGTAAAAAGTAAGAATCCGTCTGTAATATCCAGATAAACAGTAATTATTGTGACTTTAGGATAAACAGTAAAAAACTGAAAATCCGTCTGTAATATACAAATAAACAGTAATTATTGTGACACTAGGAAAAGCAGTAAAAACTAAGAATCCGTCTGTAATATCCAGATAAACAATGATTATTGTGACACTAAAATAAGTTGTAAAAAACTGAGAATCCGTTTGTAATATCCAGATAAACAGTAATTATTTTGACTCCAGTATAAGTAGTAAAAACTAAGAATCCGTTTGTAATATCCATATAAACAATGATTATTGTGACACTAAAATAAGTTGTAAAAAACTGAGAATCCGTCTGTAATATCCAGATAAACAGTAATTATTGTGACACCAGGATAAGCAGTAAAAACTGAGAATCCGTGTGCAAATTTCAAACATACTTCTTTTTTTCTTCACAGATTTGTTTTAGCACAAGGTTGAACAATATACAACCGAACCCAGATTTTCTAGGAGAATAATATATATTTTTATTATCCAGTTGCCATGCTTTTTCCTTATTATATGATATGATATATGTGTTTAATCGGTAACTAAGCATTAAAAGCTGAGATTGTAAAGCCAAAACACTATCATGCTAATTTATCAAAGTCACTTGAACTAATATTTTGTGCTAACAGTGTAGTGACACTAACGTTTTCGGTATGTGTATTTGCAGACGGTGGTCTTTCCGTTTGAAAGTGGTATTTTTCCTGTTTTATTTACTGTCATCTAAATTAAATTACAGTTTGAAAGATCTGCCTTCAAATCGTACAATTAGGTCAATCAATCTTAACTTGTTAGTGTAAAGTGAACCCAATATTAAGTTTACTGAAAAGGTTAAAGTTAAGTGAATTAAAATTTCCGTCCTTCCCTAGAACCAAGTATTGATTTTTATTAGACAAGTTAGGTCAAATGTGTATGGTAACCAAACAGTAGTTGTATTTATATAGGTATTGGCTTTGAAACCTCTGTAAAGGTCTAACAGTACTTGTAAGATAACGAGTGGATGACACGATGTGCCAGAACAAATATTATTAAACTCTGATTTAACGAAATTTAACAATAAAGACGAGTAACTCTGAATACTGTAAAAAATAAGATAATTATGTAATAATCTATGAAATTGTTATTGCCGCATTAAGAAAAGTGTATCTTAAACATTATTATTTCGTGGTGAATACAGACGATATATTTCTCAAAATATTGCGCTAACAGTTTCAACACTGACATTTACAAACCTGAGTAATTTCTTGAACAAAATTAGAAAGAACATGCAAAAGGTGGTCAACATGCAACTTAGCAATTTATGAAGAAAATGTAATGTTTCCGAAAAGTAAAAGATCGAGTAACGTGAGTAAGACAAAAAAAGAAAATACCATAGTTCCATTATACTTTCTTCTTAAGCCACGCAATATTCACATTTTTCTATACGACTCATCGACTATGACCTTCAATACAGCTTCAAATTTACTAGTTTTTATTCAGGAATAGTTCGTAAATTTACGTTACTTAAATACAACTATAGATTATTATTAACACTTAAAAAATGAATCTTATGCTAAAATATTTAATAATTCTACAAATTAACTTAAAGGAGTTTCTATTGATTTCTAAGGGATCTTGATGCCAATTATGGCTCTTGTTTGAAGGATTCGGGCGCAGGTTGAGTCTGTAATTCAGCTCTGGATCTTGAAGCTAGCATGCTGGGTTCAAATTCGTGAAACACAACAAAATATTACCAACGTCTTCATCTATGGGTTCGTTATAGCAGTGACAGTGACATTATCGTGTGGAAAGGGGGGAAGATGCTATTGATTGGTCTATGGTCAGTACTTCAGTACTGGGGCTGGTAGCAGTTAGCCTCAGTAGTTTGACCAAAAATACAAAAAAATTCTACAAAATACTTGAATAATGTTTTAATTAAAATGTTATTATAATTTACTTGAAGATCATATCTTCAAACCAGTACTTTCTATATATTATTATGCATTTATATGAATAATGACTCTAGGTAACATCTGTTTTTATATGCATATATGCATTTGTACCAACTATTTATAAATTGCTTTTCCGTGCTTACAATGGTACAATATCGTATTTGATTTCCTGCGGTGGATAGATCACAAATTGCTCATTATGTGGTTTTATGAAAAAAGAAACAACGACAAAAAACACGCAGCAAATATATCGTTTATTTAACAAAAAACAAACAAACATTATCCATTTAATGGATCGTTGGTACAATTTGTAATAACCATCTGAATAAGTCACTTGTTTTAAGAACTTGCAACACTGCATAGTAGTATGTTGTTTGTCAATCAGTTAGAAAAAATTTAAATAACGTCATATAAGGGACGCTTAACGTTGCAATTTGTACTGTCGTGCAGTTAGTAAAATTTGCGCATCACATGACTCACGAGATGAATTATGCACTCTGCAGGCTAAAAACGGCATGACATATGTTGTATTGTTAAATGAAACAAAAGTAAGAAAAAATATTTATTACCATGTTTTTTTATTGGACTCTACGGTAATTACATCTACTTAATATCCTATAAGACCACTTTATAATTTTATTTTTTTTTAAATAACTACTTATTTTAACTAAGTTGATAGTACACAGTTAACACCCTTCATTTTGGTTCTTAATCAGTTATACCTCCAGGGTTCCTGAGGAATTAGGGTTTTACGTGGTAAAAATGGGATTCAAAATACAGGGCGTTAGCAAACTATTATTTAGTGAATTTCAACAATAATAAATTATTTACAAACAAGAAGTTTTATTTTTTGGTGTTGTTAACAAGGCATACGTCCTGATCGTATAGAGAATATAAACTATAATAAAAATTAAATATTTATTGTTGGTACCTAACTGTCTATAAGTAAGAGACATGTATAAACTTCTACTTCTGGAATATTATTTCTTCATAGAAATGCCTTCACTGGATCAGCGATAAATCCGCAGGCTGACTAAGCTAAAAATCGGGTTTCCATACTAGTGGTATATAGATACCATTGTGATAGCTGATTGTGTAGCTTTGCGCTTAACAACTACCAAACCAAGCTATAGAAATTTTCACTTTTCTGGAACAGAAATAAAAATCTAATTCTAAGAATATGACGTCTACTCACGTCCAGAACTTGTTTCAAGAACAAAAAAATGAAAGACTAAATTAATGCATACATTCTAATTACTTGTGCAATATTACTGTTAACATTAGTAGCACAAAAATAATTAATACATAGTAATACAAACAGCCATACGTATTTAGGCAGTTATTATGTCAGGTTCAAATCCAGACGGCAACAAAACTGATAGACAGAACTAGTTTTTCAGTCTTTTCAAATAACATAAATGGTAGTAAAGCACATTATGGACGATCTTTACGTTCCTCTACTTGCAATATAGAATTATTGTAATTCCAACAAACCTCTATATCGTAAAATATGTGATATCAACATACAGTTGAGCCAATATAACTCAAGCAGGAGTATTTGCTACATGAATTTATTTCATAGATTTACCCATTTTTATTACGCATTTATGAAATTCTGTAAGTTTCAGCCCTGGCGAAACGTGGCACAAAGAAACAAAAAATTACTTGAATTGAAAATCTCTTTAAATCAACGACCATATTGTGTTGTAAGTTCCGAAGAATGTGACGATATTTGAATAAATAAGTTTTCTTATATTTCAAGTAAAAGAAACACAGGTTTTGAAACTCATCTTAAAAATATAAAGTTTGGAGATTAACATCTACTTTCAAACAATGCAATTATATTGTTCCACAAAGACTGTTTCTGGTTCTGACTATATCAGAGGAACATTGCTTCTCGATATAACCACCTTAACCAAAATATCATTTATTACTTCATCTTACCCCAGTTATAGCAAATCAGCAGCTAGACTCTTAAATTATGACGCTAATGTTCGAGTTTCGATATCTGTGATTGGTACAGTACAGTTGGCACATTGTGTAGCTTTTTGCTTACCAACAAACAAGAAAAATATTGTTACTAGCTCAAAGAAATTGTACGACGACAGTGAACTAAAATTGACTTAGTTAGTTTGTTTTGTTTTTAATTTCGCGCAAAGCTACTCGAGGGCTATCTGCGCTAGCCGTCCCCAATTTAGCAGTGCAAGGCAGGAAAGGCAGCCAGTCACCACCATTCACCGCCAACTCTTGGGTTACTCTTTTACCAACGAATAGTGGGATTGACCGTCACGTTATGACGCCCCCACGGCTGGGAGGGCGAGCAGGTTTGGTACGACCTGGATTCGAACCCGCGACCCTCGGATTACGAACGCCTTAACATGCTTAGCTATGCCAGGCCTAGTGAGTTTTTTATTGTTTTGAAATACTTGCCATTATCAAAAATAGGTGTGTTACATGATTATACATCTATACAAATGTTTACGTACATATATAGTACTGGAGATAAATGTGGTAAATGAATAAAATAGACATAAAATTAAAATACTATGCAGTGACTTCTCTTTTATTGTACGAAAATGAGCCATACCAGAGTGCACTCGCTTGTTGCTTGATAGTTTACTGTGGTTAGTCGCCATCCAACTAAATCACAAAGTTCCACACCAGCACAGTACTTATAACAGTAAAGGTAATCATACTACACCAAGCAAAAGTGTTGCAACGCAATCAGGGCCCAGTAGGACAGAAATACCACAAAAGAAATGTGTAAAAATCAAAGGTATCGATGTTATAAGGTCTACTTCATACGACAGATAGAGGTGAAATTTCATGTCTCAATAGAAACATTGTAATAATACGTGAGGCTAGCACTCTTGATAACAGTTGTAGTTGACATATAAATCTCACAAATGAGGTTAAGTAACTTAGATATGCTCATCATATGAAATACAGTGATCTAATAGATAATCCAGCTGTGCGTATACGTGTGAATGTTACCTCCAAAACACTAAATGACATATTAGCACGATGTTACTGTTTAGGAGAGGCAATCCCTACCCACCCATCCCCCAAAATAGAGCAAAAGGTGCATCAGACTTCAAACAATTGGATGAACAAAACTGGAGTAAGCGCTTATTTCAAATGAATCCAAGTTTAAATTTTTGGCAGCATTGAAGGATAGTTTAAACAACATAATAGAGAACGATATCACAGTCAAATTAAAACATCTTAAATAAAAGGTGCTTCAGGATCAATAAAGGTGTGAGCTGCACTTCAGCCAATGGCGTTGGAGCTCTTATACAAAAATGATGACACCGTGACAACTGACAGGTACAAAACAATTCTTATTTATCGTTACATTCCTTTGGGAACAAGACTTCTTAGCAAGGAACTAATATTCCAGCAAGACACTGACTGCCAAGCATACAGGAACTGCGGTAAAATGGAACCTGAGAGAAAACAGGCGAAAACACTCGAAACCGTGGCTTAATTCGCATAAAGCCCTGACACGAATATTATTAAATCTGTATGTAATTATATAAAAGACGAGAAAGCCAAGCGATAACTAAACCTTAATTTAACTGAATTATGGGGAATTAACACAGAACAGTTGTAACAATATTTCACAATCATACATTTATAAACGTATGGTAATCAGTTATAAAATACTAGTATTTCCAAATTTATTTGCTTTTCTTTACTATTTCTTGTACTAATATGTTTCTAATGATAAACTGACCAGTTAATTTAGCTATTCATTGCTTTGACTCCTGTATGCATTTCAGTAGATTGTTTCCATAATTATTTCCAATACTTTATATATGTATATGTGTTTTATTATATGTATTGCGTATATTTTATGCGTACCTGTATTGGTCTCTTTTTATTATATGTATTGTGTATGTTTTATACATATTTGTATATGTATTTTGTATGTATTGTGTGTGTTTTTATATATATCCGTATGTTTGTATTCTGTATTTTTACACATCTGTGGATAAAAGAGAATGATACATCGATTATTTTTGTTTCTTTTTGCTTCTCATATCTCAGTTGGTTTATTTTTTGTCATTTGATAAGCATGTATATATACATAATCTCTCTCATACCTTTTCACTTACATGTTCACACCTAGCGAGTGCATTAAGCATCTAACTAGGAAAGTCGTAAAAGTTGTCAGGGATCTCGGTGATAACGCAGTTTCTAATAAAAGGGGTGATAAAGTTAGCAGCTGGAAAGAGCTTTTGTTGTCATTGGATGAGTCATATTCCGAGCAGAAAAATAACAAGATGCGCAGATAATTTGGAAGAAATACGTGGAATGATTCCAAATAATTGAAGCGTATCCACGTAACTTTGAAAACAACGAGGAAACATAACCATCAAGCT
Organism: Carcinoscorpius rotundicauda; assembly: GCA_011833715.1. Classification (NCBI taxonomy): domain Eukaryota; kingdom Metazoa; phylum Arthropoda; class Merostomata; order Xiphosura; family Limulidae; genus Carcinoscorpius; species Carcinoscorpius rotundicauda. The sequence continues at coordinate 47,584,381 of CM022399.1, read as the reverse complement.
GAAGCCCTTTTCTTACATCCTGTCTAATTATTAACATTTACACTCCTTCAGAAGTTGTCAGTGCATAATATGTACCACGAAATATGCCCCCACCCCCAGTGGTTTGGAGGGAAGTATGAAGATTTATAACGGTAAAGATTGGGTTTCAGTACCCGCGGTGGGCACAGTACGGATAACTTTGTACTTCACTACTAAGAAACTAAACGATTGTGAAATTAATTAACTATAAAAATTCACAGTTAAGTTATATACATACAACAAATGTTTTAGTAAGTTTTGTTTTCACGATTACCTAATCACAGCTTACACCTGAATATGTGAGTCAATAACAATGTGAGATTACGAGCTACTTACAATAGATTCCTCTTTAATATTCATTGGCTAAACGTTCTTCCTACATATATGTACTTAATATTCACTCATTATAGTCACCCCCAAAAGCAAACAAACTAATAATAAGTACACTTGTTAAATCAACATAAATTTATGCTATCGATGATATACGATGTTTTTAAAACTTATATAAAATTAAACTAAATCTTACTTGCAACAACCTTCGCTCAATAAAGTGTTTTGTAGGCCTAACTAAATTTTTATGTAGAACATTATACTACCTTGACTATATTTTATGAGATATCCTGTAGCTTGTTATCCTTAAATTGTATGTATTTGTGTATACCTGATGAAACTTTGCAGAATGAGACGAAAGGCGGAAATACTTTCGAAATGTCGTTCTCTACACTTGTGTCTCCACCAAGTTTCATCATAAATACTCTGCCGAAACAATCTATCAAATAATAACAAAATACCTTTTTTGTCCACCTACACTGTCACATTAAATTAAGCTTTAAAGTAAAAATAAACCACCCAAACTGAACCCTTATCGTTCAAGTATTTATCAAGCCTTATTTTAAACCTTCGTCCACAACGTCTGAAGGCAACTCATTCCACTCAAGACTAAACCACTTTGCTATAAAAAGAAATCTATCTTAGATGAAGATAATTCCTGCTCAAATTTATATTTGTGTTCTATAGTCTCACTATTCTCCCCAATAAGCACGGAAAAACTATGATGCACCAATACAATCAATTCTCTTTCCATTCTTAAACACCTCAGTCAGTTTTCCTCCTACTTTTCTTTTCTCAAGACAAAGCAATTTAAGATATCTTAATCTGTCCCCGTATGACAACCTTTTTCAGATATCGTTTGCTACACCAGGGCTATCTGCGCTGGCTGTCCCTAATTTAGCACCGTGAGACCAGAGGGAAGAAACCTACTCACCACCACCCACTAACAACTCTTGGGCTACTCTTTTACCAACGAATAGTAGGATTGACTGTCACATATAACGCCCCACAACTGAAAGGACAAGCACGCTTGGTTTGACGGGGATTCGTACTCGCGACTCTCAGATTACGAGTCAAGCGTCCCTCACCATCTGGCTATACTGGGCCCTTCTTAAATATCATTCTACAAACCCTTCTTTAAACCCTTTCCAACAATTCAATGTCCTTCCTAAGTCAAGAATTCCAAGACTGAACTCAATGTTCCATATTTGATATACTTTGTGAAACACCAAACATGGTAAACTGTATTATATAAAACACACTGCAACTTTTAACATATTGCACAAAATATACTGCAGGTCTAACTAAATTCTATAAAACACCTTACAACATTCAATGTTTTCTATAAAATACCTTACACCATGCAATTTGTTTTATATAAAACGTCTTACAACATTCAATGTTTTTGAGAAAATACCTTACACCATACAATATGTTTTATATAAAACGTCTTACAACATTCAGTATTTTTGAGAAAATACATTGCAGCCTTGTAAACATTTATATGACATTACAAAACTTGAAATATATTTCATGTTTAAAAAATCCTACAACTTGGACTATATTGTGCAAACCATTCTACAGACTTGACAGTGAATATTCTCGAACATCATGTAACTGGGACTATACTGTATAACACATTTTGCGACTTTAATCATACTTTATAAAACATCCTACAACCTTCACTATATTTTATGAGATATCATGCGAATTCGACCATGTTTTATAAACTATCGTACGACTATTAACATTCTATAAACTAGTTTGCAACCTCGACTGTATTTTCATACATGTTTTCGAGGAACTGTATTTGTAAGACAAGTTTCAGATTTGACTGGACATTTGTCTTTACTTATCACGTTACTAGTAATCGATTTACTGTTTTGGCGCTTACGTCAACTTTAATAAAACAATCAAATCAATAAGTGTTCTGTAAATCAATGTTAATCAACCTTTCCACCACAAACCCCTTTCGTATGAGAGGTGGTTGTTTTTTTATAAAAACCTATTATTTTTCTATATTTCATTACAGCCGCGGTTAACGATTTCCCACTACCTTCATATCATGTCGTATACTATAATGTTATTTTATATCTGATAACTTTTATTGTACAGAAAGCCGTTGAAAGCCAACACTTCTGTACGTCTATTGAACTGATTATCAAAGCAAATCAAGTAGCTAATATGACACCACAAGAGAAAACAGAACAAATAAAAATGAAAAAAAATTCACCAAAAATTAACAGAAAAAGCAAACATGATTAAGTTGCGAGAAGCCTGACAAAAACTGTGACAAAAGCTAAGAAAAAAACTACTTTTCAAATGAGTTATGATGAGTATAGAAAATGATAATGAGCCAGGACAAAATGACATATTTGTTAAGGTGAAAATATCCATATCCAGACGTCAATAAAGAAATGAGAAGTCTAAGAATAAAATGAATATGGATAATGTATGACACTCCACTTGATCTTCGGAAATTTGTTTCAATATGCAGCTCACTGAATCGAAAACATGGCTTAGGATCGACTTACAGATCGGTATTAACTCCATTAGGCTTAGCTGTTACACTTGTTTATCTTCCAGTAAATAATTCAAAATTCGATGCAACTTATGCCGGATAAAAGGTATTACAAAATGAAATAAATATATTATGAACCGTGCAGAATATGAAAATGCCACGTTTTTTACACAATCATTTGTAGAAGCGTTGCTCACTGTGCCTCGCCTAACTCAGTGATAAGCGTTGCGAGATGGTAATCGAAGGTTTAAGGTTCAAGTTACGGTGTCACTGAAAACAAACACTACACTTTCAGTTGTGGAGCTGATAAGAGTGAAAGATAACCTCAAGTTCAAAGCCATTGTACTGACGCATGCTTCTGATTGGCTACTGTCCCTCTCTCTAGTCAGTTATCCAAAATAAGAAACGGCTGGGCCTGAACCATTGGAGTCTCTGAGCTGGACCTATAACAAAAATGTAAAGGTTAGAAAAAGAAAAGTTTAGGTTAAAAATAAGAAAATTTTACTACTGTGGACCTAAAATCCAGTTTAATCTGATAAGCAGTCGGACAAAATGTTGAAATTTCGCAGCCATTTTTGTTACGTGAGGAAGGAAGTGATGTTTACAACTACACGTAGCACGAGCACTTCGGACTAATAGGCGTGTGCAAGTTTCATGTTAACCCCCCTTCCCTGCCGTAGTGCTTATCTCTCGAGCACTGATCGATCGCATTTAGTATATCTGTATGACAAGTAACGCACACGTATCCTTATTCCAGCTAAGCCAACAAAATAAATGCTGAAATTTTATAAACTTCAAAGGCAAATTTCAGTTACGATAATTGTCCTTTTTAACTTCGCGCAAAGAAAAGAACAGTTGAAAACTGTATCCAGAACGAAGTATCTATATGTTTTTGCTTGCCAGAGTGCATTCATAGTATGATAGTAGGTTCGTTCATTATATCGTAGGATAACTGTTTATCAATTATGCTACAAAAAATTGATTTTAAGCCACTATTAGCAGAGCATCTGGTGTCACGACAGTGTATATGACCAATAAAAAACAAACAAACTATAAAACAAATACTGATCTTCAGATAAGTACCATCGAGCCTGGACAGCTTAGAAGATTTAGGTTCATCCTAAACGCACATATTAAACACACATTGCATATTGACCTCAATATTATAAAATTTTGGGTGCTCACATAACGTAAAAAAAAAAAATGCTTATATAGGTAAAGTGCAGCTGCTTGTGGTATTTAATGTTCTTACCTAGTCCACATTCTTCTGACGAAGCATTTGAAAATTTTGACTTGAAATAGTCGATTGAAATGGCTTTTGTTGACAATTTGTAGTTGGAATCCCGAAGCCATATTGCTACTGTTACTTTTATAGCTCCCCCTATAGTTTTACAAAAGAATGATGATTTGTTGACTTTTCATTGGATGTTTGTGGATTTGATGTGAACAGCCATGCAATTACTTAAATTATATTTCATGCAAAAGTACTTCCAGGTTTGATCTCAAAGCACTTTTTTTATATATATACAAATAAACTTCCATAGCATTAGCATGCTTTGTACAACATATGTTAGCTTTTGATCTCATAAATTTGTTACCGTGGTAGACTGTGGATCTGAGGTTCCATGTTTGGGCTTCGTTACTTGCAGAGAGGAAAAATAAAATCATATTTTGCACTTTGGAGCTATGAATACGTTATAAGAGTGAAGGTCAAATTCGAATTGGCCCAGTGGTTAGAACGCTCGACTTGTAATCTGAGGGTCACAGATTCAAACCCTGTATCACTAAAAATACTCGCCCTTTCAGCCATGGGGGTATTAAAACGTGATGGTCAGTCCTGCTATTCGTTGATAAAAGTGTAGCCCAAGAGTTGGCGGTGGACGATGATGACTAGCTGCAATCGTTCTAGTCTTATACTGCCAAATTAGGGACGGTTAGCGCAGATAGCTCTAGTGTAGCTTCACACGAAATTCAAAACAAACAAACATTTACAGCTAAATTAGGAACTCTTCGCGCAGAAAGCCGTCGTTTAGCTTTGCGCGAAATTCACTCTGAATAAAGTTGTACATGAATATAACTTTTAGAAAAAGTGAACACTGAAATAATTTCAACCTATTCAAAGAAATAAGAACCTGTATGATATTATTAAACGTAGGTACTACTTACTTCACTTAATAATAGGTTTAAAATTTTATTTAAAAATAATAAAGCTCACATTCATTAGAAGTTAACGTGTTATCGACTTGCAAGATCTCACGTTTCTTTTAAGATAATTCAACAACTATAGCTTTCTTAAAAATACTGCATGACTTGCAACTGGTTAGTTTGTTCATTTTAGAATTTTCATGCAAAGTTGATAAAAAGGCTATCTGCGCAAAATTGTTTTTCTTTTTCTTTACTAAAAACATAGATCAAGATAGCTTATTAAAAACAGCCCTTACATACTCTTAGGTTACTTTTTCCTAACCTTTAAATATTCTGCGGGGGACGTGAGCCATGAATCTTTCAACCACTCTAAACATTAACTCACATACTCCCTTTAGGCTTAAGATAATTTTTATGTGTGTGTTTTCTTATAGCAAAGCCACATGTGACTATCTGCTGAGCTCACCGAGGGGAATCAAACCCTTGATTGTGCGTTGTAAATCCGAAGACATACCGCTGTACTAGCGGGGGACGTAATTTTTATGTTATCCTTGTAAGAATTATTACAGTAAACTGTATACGAAATTTAAGTTCGAAGAGACAATAAATGAAGAAATATTGTGTTTTGCACGTCAAACTTAAAACTGTATAGTTTATGTTACTTAATGTTGTACAACTTTAACCTTTTTATATAATGAACTATAACAATGAAGGTATAGAGACTTTTTATGTTTGTTTTGTTTTTAAATTTCGCACAAAGCTACTCGAGGGCTATCTGTGCTAACCGTCCCTAATTTAGAAGTGTAAGACTAGAGGGAAGGCAGCTAGTCATCACCACCCACGCCAACTCTCGGGCTAAGCTTTTACCAACGAATAGTGGGATTGACCGTGACATTATAACACCCTCACGGCTGAAAGGACGATCATGTTTAGTGCGAATCGGATGCGAACCCGCGACCCTCAGATCATGAGTCGCACATCTTAACACGCTTGACCCTGCCGGGGTGAGACTTTTTATTTCACTTTTTAAAGGCTCCTACTGGTCAAATGTGCTTTAAATCAATTTATTTACTTTTTTTTGCTATAAATCTACACTAGCCGTGAAACTGTAAATTATAATTATCGTGATGTTTTATCACGCGCTTCAAACATAAGAATTTAATCCTACTGTACAATAATAAACATAAGAAGTTAGTAAAAGTGGTCAAGAAAATAAACATTGAGGTTTCAAAGTACTGGACACTTTTAAAAAGTAAAAGTAAAAAAAAAAGATTATATGAACTGAAAAGTACAAAACGTGTTTTTAAAATGAAAGTTTAGAAGCAAAGTTCAAAATAAATTACGTTTGTTTTATTGAATTCCTTAAAGCGCGGGATGACCAGATGTACTTAGGGTGTGAACTCTGACTTCATAATTCTTGGACAGATTAGACATAGATAGATGTAAAAATGAACAAAGAAACTTCGTATTGAAAACACGTTGATAATCTTAAAACAAACGAGACTTATAACATTTACAGTCTTCACTGGGAAGAGAAAATTTAGATGGAAGCCTGCTAAATACAGTGTAATAAAATCAGGTAAGTGCATGTAACCACAAACTTAGTTTATTTTGTTACAGTATTATACAGGAAATAACGATGGCCGTGTGTTCATTATCAGCAGGCAGCCGGTAGAAGCGAACAGACAGAGCCTGCGGTTAATCAGAATTCACAAGGTCGACCAGGTGCCACAGACAATTCAAGTTTCCTTTTACTCTCACCAATTTGTTGGTGCTTGTTACCGTCGCTATGGAGGGCTGTGCTCAAGACTATTTGGCGCCATGACTAACGTAGTCACGTGATGTTTTTGGTCTGTTACCTTGGTGACTTTCGTGTAACCAAATATCTCATACTTTGGACAAAATATTGCAAACTAGACTGCCGGTACACAAGGATAATAATATCAGTGTAACTATATAATTTGTTTTATATCCGGCAAATTTAATTTTTTTTCGTATTTAGTAGTGTGGTAAGAAAGAATGTTTTTCCTTTATCGCCCGTTTTAATATATACGGTAAAAAATATTGACAAAATATTTATTGTAGGAACATTAATCGTCTCGTTGTGTACAAGTATATAAAGTGTTACTTTCATACTGTGCCGTTCCTTTAACCTATTCCTTAATGGATGGGTTCGATCTCTTAAAAATTTACTTGCTAATCATTTTAATTATCTACTCTACTTAACGTTAACGCAAAACTTGTGCGGGGAGTACTTGTTTACCTCTTACAGAAATCTCACTTTGTGGAAAACGAAAACCAGAAGTCGTTTCATACATCATTATACCGTCAGATGTATAGCTATAATATGTCTCGGAGTATTTATAAATTAATATGAACTCGTAAAATACAAAAGTCATTAAAATGCGTTGTGCTTAGTACACTGTCTACTTTTGTTTGGGTTTCAGTGCATATTATGTTTTAATATATTTTAAAATGTAAAAAGTTAACTGAAATTCTATGTGTTTACTATGAACTTCATGTTCGGAGCTTTAATCTTTTTACATTATTAATTGGATTAAGGCTTCTTACTCTCGAGAAGGCTGGTAAGGGTATTAAAACTTTAATCAAAATAAAGTACAGAACAACATTTGGACCTTCTTAGGTCATCTTCAGGTTAACAAAGAGAGTTTGTATGAGAATACATATTTACTTCGAGTGGGTTTCTTGTCATCACGGGCATTAAACTGAACACATACACAAAACAGGAAAAACGTGATTAATTATTCTCCAGAAACATTCCACGTTTTGTACTACAGAATCTCATTGTATTGTCTATAGTCTTCTGATTGGAAAAGTAAAAATATTGTATTGGAAATAAAAAGAAACAAGGCAAACGTATGAAAGTTTATATTGGTAGAGTTTTAATTTGAACGGAGACAGGTATGATGGGAAGTAATTGTACTTAATCTCTCATTCTATATTTCAATGATAAGACACAAAAAGATGAATATAATGAAACATTGACAAATTCAATATTGTTAATGTTTCTTAGTTTCCATTTGGATAGTACTAGAATTGTAATATAATGGTATAGAAAATGATACTTTAAATGGTTTATACTGTTTCGTTGGATTTATTCGGATGAATAAAAGCTATGGCAGGGAATTTTTTTAAGGTTAGAAATGTTTGCTTTGTTTCTGATGTCGGTTATTTGGACAACAACAGATGCCCTAAAAGAAAATTGTGTTCGTTGTTAAAATAGAACAAATACATACAGACGTGTATATAAATAATTATACCGAACAGTTTTAACTTGATTTCAATGAACTTTTGAAATAAGTATTGTATCTAAATAATCGTAAAGTTAAATGTGGGTACAATGTGTACAGCAATGCATGTGAAAACAAAGTCAATTATCACAGAAAATCCATGTTACTGCTTACATGCAAAATAAGGCTTCAAAATGGTTTTCTTAAATCAACAAATAATTATATTTTTGGCTGTATGTTTTCCCTGAAAATGAAAATATGGAAAATTAAGGTTGTTAGTTTTTGAATTTCGCGCAAACCTACACAAGGGCTATCTGCGATACTCGTTCCTAATTTAACTGTTAAAACTAGAGGGAAGGGAACTAGTCATCATTACCCACCGCCCACTCTTGGCTAATCTTTTACCACGGAATAGTGAGATTGAACGTCATATTATGACGCCCCATGGCTGAAGGGGAGAGCACGTTTGGTATGACGGGGATTCGAACCCTCAGATTACGAGCGGTGTGCCCTAACCACCTGGCCATTCCGGGCCTACGAAAATTAAGACACGACTACTTTATAAACAAATAATGAAACAGAAGAAAGAAAACAGAGAATTAAACAGATGTAAAAATATAAAAAAACTAAGTGAATTGATAGAAAACATAAAGTAGATATTTAAATAAAACATAAACTAATAACATCGTTCAGATAAATAACAAGTGCGTAAATTAAGGATACCAAGTTATATATATATAGTACCGAGCGAAAACATGGAATACTGACAGCTAGAAATAGCCCACTTTCATTTTTTGATTACAATTTGTCCAGTTTTTACTGTTATAATCCTTCAAGCTTAACACTGATCTACCGAAAGTTGTGGTGGCGTCTCACAAAACAGGCACAATGTCTGTTCGAATCCTCTTCATATTTATTTTCGCTTCCTTAAAGTAAAAAAAAAATATTATGGATAAAAAAGCAAACAATAGTTAATAATATAACAGCTGTGTTTAGCACGACATAAAATATTGTAAACGTTTTTCTTATTTTTTTACACCCAAATAGTGAAATCGTGTTATTTCTGCGAAATCAAGCGCGATCCATTACGGAATTGAAAAATGAAGTTAAAAACACTATGCTAGCAGTTATTTTTTATATATTTGTTCATTATAAGTAATGTTTTTGAATACGGTTGAATAATAAATAACCTGACTTCACAAAGTTTGTGTCTGAACACAACTTCTTTTATAACTTCATGGAAAGCTTTCTTTATCTTTCCAATCTATATAGAGAAATAATTCATTGGTTTTGCGTCTAAAAGTGTCGGTATAGCCAGTTATTGTAATTATTTTCCTTGACTCGTATTTCTGTTGAATGAAACGCAGGTTTTAATTTGTACTATGATAAAACACTAAACGACTGACTTGGCAGCAGTGTTGTGATAAAAGAAATCTCCCTCCTCTAAATCCCAACACAAAAATAAATAAAAATTGGTAAATAAAAACGTATACGCTGTAACAGCAACAGCGTTGGCGGAATAGCACGATCTAGTAGTCCAAGCAATACGTGAGTTGCGGGATCGTAACCAGTCGCAGAACATGCTTTCCATTTCAGCCGTAGAGAAATTACAATGTGACGATTCAGCTTTTCATTCCTTATTAAAGAGTGGCAGAGAGTTGACGTTGACTATTTTTCTTGCTTCTCGTCTATCACTTCAAAATTAGTGGCAAAACAAAACAAGAACTGGTTGGATTTAGTGATATCTAAAGCACATTTGCGTGTTCACAAAATTTATCTTCGAATACTCCCATCTTTTTTGGTTGTAGTGCGAATAATAAATAAAAACTAAAACTTGGAAGAAAATGGTCTGCAAATGCTAATATTGTATCCCGTTGTTCATCAGCATATTTTTTTTCTCGATTCACTTAGGCTAAGGAATTTCAGATTTACGTACAAGTTTTAATTTTTGCGTTTTAGGAGAAATCTCCATCTATTGTCAGAAAGACATGAATAAAGTTTTAATTAAACTTTAGGCTCTTTCCAATATCCTACAAATTTAAGTAAAGTGGTTGGCGGTCCTTTTATGACACCTTCAGAACTATACACATCCGAAAACTTGCTCTTTACCTTTTGAATTGTTAAAAATAAAATAAAGACTTTTGTTTCTAGTTCTTCACCGACTAATGGTTTTTAATTAAGAATGAAATATGAAGTAAGCTTTATTAAAATTTGTTTTGAAATGCAGGGTGTTTGAAAGTGACTTAATACAAGATGAAACTGAAACTTTGTCTAATGATGCATTGCTTTAGTTTGTTTTGAATTTCGCACAAAGCTACTCGAGGGCTACTTGTGCTAGCCCTACCTAATTTTGCAGTGTAAGACGAGAGGGAAGGTAGCTAGTTATCACCACCCACCGCCAACTCGTGAGCTACTCTTTTCCCAACAAATAATGGGATAGACCGTAACTTTATGATGCCCACACGGCTGAAAGGACGAGCATGTTTGGTGTGACGAGGATTCGAACCCGCGACCCTCCGATCACGAGTCGAGTCGCTTAACTACTGGCCATGCCGAGTCGCATTGCATTAGAACAAAGGCGATTGGTATTTTGGTTCCATTGGATAATTCTAACATGGCGTTCGAAATGATTTAATTCTTGAAATGAACGTATTGGTCTTAATAACTGTCGACCATCTTGAAATGCTAATCGTTTTAGACTTCAAATACACGTGTAATTTGTACTAAATGATGATGATATTTGGTAACTCATTTTTATTCATTGTTTCTTCAAGAAAATTTACCCATCTTCTTTTCACTGTAAAAATAATACGGTTAATATACTAACAATAAGTAAATAAATATGGCTTTATGATTTAGTAGCATTTGCTATAATATGTTCAGATATATATGAATGAAAAACAGCAAACATATCTTTTTCATATCTGTTGTATTTAACAACCTATCGATCGAGTGACTACTTTTCTAATATACTTATTGACCGCTTCTTATGTGGCTTACTGGCCGTGGCCTACTGGTTATTCTGCCGCCCCGGGCTGTGAATTTGAGGATGAATGGTTCGCGTTCTATTGTCACAAACTCGATCTCCGTACTTTGGGGTCGTGGGTTCACTGTGATAGTAACAGTCAACTATTTGATTACAGTAGCCCAAGAGTTGGCGGTGGATGATGTTGATTAGCTGCTTTCTCTCTAGACTCTCACTTCAAAATTAGGGCCACTAGAAGAGATTTCTCCCGTGTAGTTTGCGCGAACATGTACTCAGAGTTTGTTTGACTGAACGCACAAAGGAAGCTTTTTTCGTAAAACAGTAGCGTTGTACAGAGTATCCTGTTTTACAAGTGCATACGAAGTCGTAATCTATATTTTTCTATTGAAACTTGGTTAGCTACTTACAGTAAACTTATACAGATAACAAGAGGGAATATTCAATAGCGTCTGCACTTGAAATTCTTTTTGGCAGCATTAGAGTAAATTAATCTGTGATAATTTTTTTCTAAGCTATATTTCTGTGCGCCAGCAATATCAAGCTTGAGGGACACGTATACCCGATTCGGTTTTATTACTCATCAGGATGTCGGTCAGCCTACCCTTAAATTAAAATTATTCTTGACAGGTTTAGAATAAATTAATCTATGAGACCTTGGGCATGGTTAAATACATTAATCGAAAGGGTTATATCCAAAATTTTTCAGGGAATTAATTATTAATTAACTGAATTGTGTTAATATGCGTCAGATTTATTGTTTGTTTGTCTTGAATTTCTTGCAAAACATTAGTCATACCTAATTTAGTAGCGAAAGCTAACTCGGGATAGTATTTCATCAACGAACAGTGGGATTGAGCGTCACATTATAATGCCCCTCAGCTATTTATTGAACACTTATTTGTACATCAAGGGCTTCTAGCCCATCTATAGCTCAGTGGTAAGCTTGTAACTCTAAATATCGGGGTTTGATACTTGTGGTGCGTACTACAAACATAGCTCATTATGTAGCTCTGTGCTTAAAAACAAATGAAACACACACAGAGACCTTGTAAGTGTGCTTTAATGTAAGAAAGATGTGCAAACGTATTAATTATTGTTTTTCAGAGTTATTACAACCATTATTGTAGTGCCAAACCGCTATTTTTAAATAGAATTTCAAGTTATGAATTGAAGAAATGAGGCAGGCATATTTCTAACAAAAATCCTTTTTGATATAAAACACAATAGCAACTTGTAGGTCAAATAGGACAATCTTGCTTATCTGTAGTAGTATGTGAGAGGAATGAATAGGTAATTGCTAAAATAATCATTCTTTGTAGCACACGTAGCAAGCTATAAGGCTGACCTCATGGTACATACACATGTATATACAGCTGTTTATTTTTAGGTAACAAGCTTGCTGACTTTGTCATTACTAAACTAATCGTTAATCAATTTTCATTGATTTTTCGTCTTCTAAGAAACGAACAGTAGTCAATATAGGTAGGTTGTTAGCTGGGTGTAACTGTAAACCCTATTCTTTATTTTGTACTAGTTACAACATTGCGCTCTTTCCCGGAATTTCCTGAGCTAGTATCTACAATTATAGACCAAGTACACGTGTATGTCTATTTCTTTTCATTTGCATGCGATAATCTATAATACGTTTATTGACCCTACTTTGTTATTCGCTTTATTATTTTCCACGAAACTTAGAAGCTATCCACTGAATAAACGTAAATAATATTCTAAAAATTATCTTTTTATCATATTTAAAATATGCACACTATGACAAACGACACAAATTGGAACTGTTTAACTTATATGCAACTGTCTTTATAATTTACCTTGTGTGTTGTGAATAGTACAACACTCTACGGTGTTTATTCTACTGTTGTTATTCAAAGGTTTTAAATTCTAGTTATCAATAGTTCCAGTGAAGACGCATATTAATGGCTTCTGTAAAATAGAAACAAAAAGTACATTGCTAACTTCATCAAATTTTAAAAATGGATGTTTGCACGGTATACGAGATATTTATTTGTAAAACAATATTAACCTTTTACCAAACGAAACAACACATCTTGCACAATTCTTGTTTTAAAAATCATATACAAATGCACTATGGGGGCTCAGTGTTTGATTGGAATTAAGCACAAAACTGCACAATGGGCTATTTATTCTCTGCCCCTACCAGGGGCATGAAACTCGGTTTCTAGCAGTGTAAGTCCGCAGACATATCGCTGTGCCACTGGGAGTCAATTGTAAGTCAGTGGACTTATAATGTCAAAAATCGGATTTCGGTAAGCTTTGTGCTACACTAAAAGTAAATAAAATACACAGTAAAAATATTATTACATTTTCTCACAAATTCAGTTAATATACATATAAATTGTTTGTTTCGTTTGTTTTTTTTTGGTCCGGCATGGCCAAGCGCGTTAAGGCGTGCGACTCGTAATCTGAAAGTCGCGGGTTCGCATCCCCGTCGCGCCAAACATGCTCGCCCTTTCAGCCGTGGAGGCGTTATAATGTTACGGTCAATCCTACTATTCGTTGGTAAAAGAGTAGCCCAAAAGTTGGTGGTGGATGGTGATGACTGGCTGCCTTCCCTCTAGTCTTACACTGCTAAATTAGGGACGGCTAGAACAGATAGCCCTCGAGTAGCTTTGTGCGAAATTTAAAAAACAAACAAGTTTACGATTACGAGTCGCGTGCCTTAACACGCTTGGCCATACCGGGCCGCATAGAAATTATAAAGAGTTGTATGTGAGTGTATAAGTATACACTGAAATTACAAACACTTCATTCTAAATTGTACCTTCAATAATTCAGGTAATCGCTCATACAGAAGTTGATACAGACGAGTTTGGTGAGTCAATACAAAAACTGATGCAATCAAATTTGGTTAGTAACTAAAAAGTTGCTATTCGTGTTTGGTGAGTAAATATAAAAGTTGCATTATAATTAATCGTGAATGTTCAAATATTAAAAAAATAGCAACTTTGGTTTCTAAGGTTAGTCATAATAATTATGAAAGAAGACTACATCTGTTTCCTGGAAAGTATGTAATAAATATATGTATATAGTTATGAGTATTTCCACATATACTTCCTTAACTCCATCACCTTTTACTCTTTCTAAATCGTAAACAAAATTCCCTACCATAGAATTACCTGATGAAACATTCCACCAGCTTAAACTGCTGTGCTCATCAGTGTAACCAACCATTATTATTAACCTTCTAACTAAAATCGTTTCGCTCAGATGCATCACTGAACTTTCAGCTTTCATTATAAATACCGAATACTGATATTGAGAGAAACTGAAACCACGTTATCATTCTGTTTAAAGTTAGATCAGATTAGTTCTTGATAATGCCAAAAGTCAGCTTTCTGTAAATGAAAGTGGGATCTTGTTAGTTCAAAACAATGACAAAAATAATTTTTTTGTGGATTAAAGTTGGATCTTGGTTCAAAACAATTTCAAAAGTCAGCTTTCTGTGAATTGATATTTTGGTTTCAACATAAACACATAGCTATAAAATGGGCTATCTGTGTTGTGCCCACTGCAGGTACTGAAACCTGATGTTTTGTGAGCTACCGGGGTCAGACGCTTTAAACTAAATTAGGAAAAATATAAAATAATAGTTTGTTACTGTATTAAAAATGTAATTGGAATAAAGCAGCGTGATTTCGTAAAAAAAGGTTTTGCCATAATGCTGTTAAATAAAAGTATATTATTTAAATTATCTATTAAACAATGAATTCTTGGTCTTTGTACGGCACCCTTCTTATTAATGTCATGTAATAGATTAGAGATAGATACTGGAGAGAAAACGTTAAAGAACTTTTAGTTACAGCAGCTTTTGTTTGGAAGATGGAATTGCTCTAGGATGAAAGACGTGAACAACTTTCTGTTCGGTTTACGAAGAGACTAGTGACAAAAACCGTGTTTAGCTTCGAGGTAGTTCACTTCGTATACCAATAATAAAAGCAAGCTCCAGGCAAAACTGAACTTTTGCAGGTGCCGTTTCAGCCGCGTTATCACGGAAAATGACGATAGTCAATACCATCCCTTGTTCTACCGGGAAATGTGACTCATTTTGCACATAACCACGTGACACCATGCGAACCTTTCGCGCGTTAAGGTTGGGTGAGCAAGCAAGTTGCATGCTCAGCGTTTCTACAACAACAGTTAAGCTAACCAGAGTAAGAATCAATATAAACTATTTACTAAATAACCTAAAACCAGAAATGAACAAATAATAACAGTGTATCACTAGTTATTTCTTATTGTTATCAAAATAATATATTTTTCTATCTGATTCAGCCCACTTACAGTGGCTCAACAGTAATTAGGTGTGAAGGCTTATAACGTTAAAAAACAGGGTTTCAATACCTATCGCAGTTAGAGTGTTGTGTAGCTTTATGTACAATAACTACAACCAAAAAATCATCTAAGGCTATGTTTAACATTAAGAACTTTCATAAATTTATTTTTACATTTGACATTAAATATGTGTACGTATAACAAAAATGTTTTTAATTAAAAAAACTCATGAAGAATGTTTTCTGACAAAGCTCCCAGAAAATTCTAAAGGAATAAATACACTGGTAATTTCGTATCTTCGTCTTTAGATTCTCTCTCTTTTTGTTAAGCCCAGTTTCGCCAAGTGGTTTGGGCGCTCGACTAGTGATCAGAGGTTCGAGGGTTCGAATTCCCGTCATACCAAACGTGCTCGTTCGTCCTTTCAGCTGTAAAGTCGTTATTATGTAAAGGGAAATCTTTCTATTCGTTGGTAAAGGAGTAGGTCAGTAGTGGGCGGTGGATGGCGATACCGAGTTGCCTTCTCTCTAGTCTTGCACTGCTAAATTAGGGACTGATAGCGCAGATTGCCCTTGTGTAGGTTTGCACGAAATTCAAGAAAACAAATAAACAAAGCTTTGAATTAAACAAAGCATTTTCATGTTTCTTGGAAGCTTACTGAATTCACCCTGGTAATTTTCTTTTTTTTTCTTCTTCGGTTTTTGATCAATGTTATATAAGAAAGAAAAAAATTAGAAGGGCAGTTCGGAAAAACCCTTATGACTATTCAAGCGAGGTCTAAAAATGGTTTAGTTTTACTGACTCATGAAAATCATCAATGAACATTCCTGATCACGAGGTATCGTGACGTCATAGCGTTTCAGGAATTGCTGAAACTGTAAACGCTAGAATTAATGATTCACATCACTTTACGAAGTTGTTCACGAGAGGAATTCTTATTTGAATCACCTCGTGATGAGTTCAGTGCTTTTGTCAGTAATATTTAATGAATTTTGGAGTTCATAAAATCAACGTAAGGTGGCACTGAAACACACTAGCATCAATCCACTAATTGTTATTGCAACTTGAATAATTTCAGCACTATACTTTTAAATTTTTCTTTTGCTTTTTCTAAAACAGCGATCATTTCGAGTTCATATTCTTAAAACGGAAAAGATATATTCACAATAAGCTTCGACAACATTTGTTATTTTTTTACAATTAAAACTTCGCTTTTAACCCAAAACCACGGATAAGAAAAGAGCAGAGGACAATAAGGGCGAGATTGTGTAATATAATTGTAAAGTAATAAAACTGGAGCAGTGAAACGTTATAAGAAGAAGTTAGCTAACGAGCATAACACACCAGAACATCACATTAGCAGTCACTAGACAAGTGAAAAGATGTAACTTGAATTTTTCTTGGAATTGATTCTAAAAGCTACCAGTAAACGATGGCTTCAGACCCGGCATGACCAGGTGGTGGTTAAGGCACTCGAATCACGGGTTCAAATCCCCGTCACACAAAACATGCTCGTACTTTTAGCCGTGTGGACATTATAATGTGACGGCCAACCCCACTATTAGCTAGTAAAAGAGTAGCCCAAGAGTTGGCGGTGGGTAGTGATCACTAGTTGCCTTCCCGCTCGTCTTACACTGCTAAATTAGGGACGGCTAGCGCAGATAGCCCTAAAGTAGCTTTGCGCAAAATTCAAACCAAACCATAACTTCAACGTATTGACAATAATAATATTTTGCTATTAATTTTATCACTGTGAACCTCATTGTAAACCAAATCACTCTGGCTACATAAACAAAATTTATTCAAAAATCATCTTCGGAAGTTTGTACTTAAATGAATTAATTAATAAATAACTACGTTGGCAAGGCATGAGCTTTTGTTTCATTCCAGCTCCAACCGACACAATTTGTTCTAACAAATAGCTTTACTACCTTTTATTCGCAATGAAACATCGAATGCATGCACAGTAAAATTTAGCTTATAACAGGTTACTAACAACATTTTTGAATCAATAGTAGAACATATCTAAAACAATAACTGTCTGTATTAACTTTCATATTTGCCGGTAGAGAAAAGTAGATGTTTTCTTTTGTTGCTTTTTCATTGGATAGAGATCGGAGCGCGTGGACAAGTCTATTTAACAACTGTGCGCTCTGGGTTTGTGTGCTGTATAAATGTATGGAGTATTTGGCTGTATGAGGGCTGCCTGAGGGTTGGAATGTAGAAGTAGAGCCCACATAATTAGCTTTTCTATCGCAGAACGAGAAAAGAGAGTTACTGAGAGATCGATAAGGTATAAAACAAGAAAAGTTCATTAGTCAATTTCTTCTACACTTCCTAACTGACTGATTATATTAGATTAATATAAACAAGCTCCCAGCATTCCAATACGTGCCTGGTTTTTACTGAATTATCGACCAACATAGCAAGTTGCTATGCTCAGATAATGTAATAGATGACATGTTTACTTTAGTTTAGTTTTAACTGACTGTAGTTAAGATCGAATATTTGATTTTGTATGGATATTTCTGTTTTCTGAAGCCGAATTACCCAACAAGACGTTATTAGAGGTGGAATTAACTTTTTCTTTTTTCGCCTCCGTTCTGTTTCTTTACAGAGCAATAAGAAAATAAATTTATTTTGTCTGATTCTTTGCACAATAATTATAAAATGATAGAATCTGTTCTATCTTTCCTATATGGAATAATTAAAAACAACATAAATTTACTGTGCACATTTTACTGACCCACGACAGTAAAATTGGAACGCTAAGCATGTGACCTCATTTTACTGTCTACTGACTCACCGACAGACAACACACTACTGGATTGTGGTGTGAGTGGTTTAAGTAGATGACCCTTTCAGGCAAACATTCCACTGTGCCACTGTGGGGATTAATGTTGAGGAAAAAACATATTTGATGTAAATAAGATTCATAAACATAATTCTGATGTGTAAAAACTTTATTGATAAAACTAAAGTGCATCAACTTAATCTACACTAAAAATTGCAGTCCGCCAACTTAATCTACACTCATCGAAACAATTATTATTCAACCAATTGAGTACATAGAAGCGTCTCAACCACAACAATTTCAGGCCTAGCCGTTTTACAAACCACAATTTTGGGTGAAAGATCTCATCGGCACTGAATATGGTAGTTATAGTGTGTTTGATATATTATTACCGTCTTCATTCATAACTTCTTATAGTTATGTTTAACAAACAAAGAAAGAGCTACGATGTTTAAATACAGAATGGAGGTTACAAATAATTATAAATTTCTACTATTAAATCCTAATGTTTTAACTCCCGTTCTCCTTATAGCGGGCACGTAATCCTCAAGAATCATTTACGCTAGCAGTCCCTAATTTGAGCTAACAGACTAGAGGGAAGACTGTTAGCCACCAGCACCCACCACTAATTATTGTGATACTGAATAGCAAAATTTGACTGTTACTCTTATAACGTTTCTACGACTCCCAATACGGAGCGTGACCTTTGGATATGGTATCGTGAAGAGAACAAACTCACAAATCCATAGTCTGACACGTTGAACTCTCGTTCATGCTTAAGAACAGCAAAAACGAAAACATTGTTGTTAATAAAAACATCATTCTAAATTTTGTGGTCATGACTGTTTGGCAAACCTTTGGATCTATGCAGATGTTAAGCGTCCGCTTAAACAGCTAATAACTCCAACATTAATGAAAACAATACCTGTAGAGATTAAATTTATTAAATGTGAACATATGTTAAAGTCATAAATCCTAAAATGTCAGAGCAGATTTTATGAACCCAACCCTGTGAATGTTATAGAAAGGACAATCACTACTAGACAAATGTAAACATGAACATTAAGTAATCAAACGCATTATAAAACTGTACACTATATTATAGTTGAAACATTCGCAACAAAGAGTGTCGGCTCAAAATGAAAAGCTGCTAAGTTGGTATTTTACTTTATATAGCTGTTATTCTTATAACGTACTCATAAATGTAAATACGGAGCGCGTTAAAGCTTAGGGAATTGTTGTGTGAAACGTGGACTTTTCGAATCGCAACTTGACATACAAGCGCTGTCCCTTCTTTTAGCAAGATGAAATTTTGAATAATAATCTAGCAAATATCTATTGAATTGAAATATCCCTACTTCCAGTACGATATTCCCATCTTATGTTTAAGAAAACTACCAACTATATAGACCGGCACAGGCTAGCTCTGTTGGAGAGAACTCTAAATTCTGGAGCTACACATCCAAGTTCATATTAATATAGTACAACAGAACTATTCCTCTGTAAGTGCATTATAACAGTAACAGTCATTTCCTTAGCGTACACGTTGAGAACCAGAGAGCTTCTTCCTTGCTCCCTTTTCTCTCGTCAGTAGATTAAACTTCGGGATGTTGGTCTAAGCCGCTTTGCCACAAATATAAAAACAGGAATCTTATATAATTATTGGTTACTCTACATAAACTTGAAATGTTTTTTGATTTGAATTTCAAATTAACTTTTTATGTTCGTCTGATATTTTACGTTTTCCAATTAAATGTTGTATTGTATAAAATTACGTATTTTGAGCCGAGCGCACACTTTTTCAATGTTTTCAAGAGATACACTGACAAAATAATTCGGTTGCGTTCAGTATTCCTTCAATTTTTAAACGAATATTTTAGGTTTATGGCAAGAACTAGAAGTTTCAGTTAATGTGATGAGAAGAAGAAATAAAAACAAAATGGAAGTAGGAGTATGGCCATTGTAAATTTAAGGGTAGAATTTATATAGTGTCATAACCATTTACTTTTGCTGTAAGATGGAAGAAACGATTGAAAGCCCGAGAACCTAATGCTTGCTACAGTATCACTGTCGTCAGTCGATACGTGTGTTGTTTATACCTAAACCTTCTAACTCACAACTGAAATTGTTATCTTTATGGGTTTTTTTTATATAGACCAACCAGCTGGTTCTTCTAAATATTTTAACTCTGTATAGCTTCTCACAATCGTACACAGAATCTCAATGGTAACTTGAAGTTTTAGCAGAATGTGAATGTTCTGCGATATAAAAATAAATCACAAGAGACTGAAATAATCTTGACAGAAACAAACTGACAGAAATATCACGATTATCTTAATTTATTTGAATGAGAAGCAGTACATACGTCCATGTGTTTTTTTATTAAGCTGACTTGTGATTGTTATTGCTTTGTTTTTATTCTAGAAATTTCTCGTAAGGCTATACAAGGTGCTGTTTGCGCAAATCTGTTCCTAATTCTGAACTGTTACAATAACAGAAAGGCCACTTGTCCACAGTGCCAACAGCCAGCTGTTCGACTACTCTTGTACGAGCGAATGGTGGGATTGGACTGTCGTACATACTGCGCACCCACCGCCCGGAAGCATAGAACCCCTTCCTGCGGCGATTAGCCGCGAGCTGTAAACTCCCAGACTCATAGTCTGATTACGCTAACCATCAGGCCACACTGAGCTTGAACGTTAAAACAAAAAATATCGGAAAGTAACACGTGGTTTATTATAGTGCCGAAAACCTGTATTACAGTAACAAGGCATTTGTGATAAATTTCATATCTGTATTCCTACATAACCTCTGTGGACATTAAAACACGAACTGAAAGCATTGTGTCAAGTGATCCCAGAGAGCTTAACATGCAAAATGATCGAAAAAACTTGTGAAACACTTGTAACAGTAACTATAAACATCACATCAATATTTGTATCAACTGTGATTTAAATTTTCATCAGTTGTAGTAAACATCATATTTATATAAGGTGATAAAGAATTACGTATCCAATAATAATTCAGTATAATACACTATATGTTGGCCCGGCATTAAATGTGACGTATTCTGACAGAGAAGAGCAAGTGATTTCACAATGTTAAAATTTTATCAAGATAAACATCAAGACAAAGATTTAATTTGCGGTCTTATTCCATACTAGTACTTTATTTATACGTTACTAATCAAGTCGCGTAATTCGATGTCAGTATGTACTCCACAAACACATCTTCAATATTTAGGTAAATAGAGCCTACAACACTATTTTGGATCTCAAAACAGACCTAACAGTGCTTTGGAAACCAGAATAAACCTTACAGTTACGACAGAAAGTGTTCGTACCCCTGCGTCGTGAGTAGTTTTTCCTCAAAACATAAAAAAGTATCACGATTAGGATAATGAAAGTATGGTATATTATAAATATTATACTAACACACATCTACATAAATTTCTATGTAAATTGAAAGACAAATAAACTGTTCATAAACAAATAACCAAACATAGGAGGGGCAGAAAATGTTCGTGCGTCTACTTTAATGGTCAGTTGTGTAGCCTTTCAGGTGAATCATTTGGCGCAATCTCTCCTCATAACCCTCCATCATCGTTTGACTGTACTCGACTGATATTTTCTTCCACTCTTCTTTATAAAAGGCCTCCAACTTTTGCGTTTCGGATGACGCTGATGAGCCCGAAACGTTTTCAATCGGATTGAGATCTGGCCACTCCACAACGCTTATATGGTTCCTCTGCAACAAGGATTGCACATATTTCGATGTATGCTTAGAATCATTGTCGTGCTGGAAGGTCCAACGACGCCCAAGCCTCAGTTCCGAGCATCATTCTTGATATAAATGCCTAATATATCAACGTACTCTTCTTTTTTCGAGATTCCGTTGATGCAGTAGTCTGTCTACACAAGAAAAGTTAAAGAATCCAATCGCATGTTCGAGCCACCTCCGTGATTAACTCTAGGAACAGTGTTCTTTGGAAGATTTCATTCCCCTTTCTTACGGAAAATATAGCAAACATTATTGTGGCCGAAAAGCTCGAGTTCATTCTCTTCTGATCAAATAATACTCTTTCAACAGGTAAAGGGTTTATCTACATGTTTTCTTGCATACCTCAATCGTGCTTCTAAATGAACAGGCTTTAAATATGGAGTTCTACGAGGACAGCATGTTTTGAACCCAGAAGAGTGTAACATGTTCGTAACAGTGGAGGTGCTTACTTCAACCACAGTTTCCCTTACCAGTTTCTGTATGTCACTACGTGTTAAACGAGGGTTTCAACTAACTTCTCTGAGAACCTTCCTCTTGGTTCTCTCTCGAATTTTGGAGGGGGGTCTCCGGAACGAGGGAGGTTAGCAGTTGATCTTGTAAGCTTAAACTTGGCAATTATGCTTTGAACAGTAGATTTTGGCACATTAAGTTGTTAAGCAATACCGGGAAAAGACACACGAGACTTGTATTTTACAATAATTCGTTTTTTTTAAATCACTGGACAGTTGTTTCCTGTTCGCGATGATGACCAAGCAGATAATGACGGAGACGGCGCTAAATTGCCGGGAGTACAGTTTTTGCTGGCTAAATTCCAATAATTATAAATCTAGTGTCTAGTTCTGGAATGATATAATGTAGTTTATTCGCCAAACTAAGCAAAATTTTTCGGGTATATCAGTTTTTTCACACGTTCTGAACTGCACGAACACTTTCTGCTCCTCCTATTTTTGGTTATTTGTTTATAAACAGTTTATTTGTTGTGTAATTTACATAAAAATATATGTCTATATGCGTTAGTATAACATTTATAATGTAATATAAGTTTATTAGCCTAATCGTGATATTTTTTAACGACTCGGGACGCAGGGGTACGAATACTTTCTGTGGTAACTGTACAATACTCTAAAGTCCAGGACAGAGCTTACAATACTTTGAAACTTATAACAGATTTTGGAATGCTCTGGAGATCAAAAACCGACCATATAACACTTAGAACAGAATTTAGAGTGTTGTTTGACTCAAAACAAACCATAGAGTTCTTCTTAGCTCAGAGGAGCTCGTACAATGCTCAGGATTTTAGAAAAATACCTTACAACACTTTAAATTTTGACACTGTCAGTGTTTTTAGTGGGATCGACGTTTCAGGCTTGTAGCTGAACAATGTTTATTTGAAGAATTGGACGGAATGTTTCAAACAGATGGAACTTACAAACTGTTTCAAAGATAAGAAAAGGTGCCTAGAAATTATTATACTGACCACAGTTTATTTCTGAAAGTACTGAAATCTTGTCAGGCCCTAGTTACGCTGTCATAATATTTCAAGCATACTGCAATGTAACAATGTTGTCCCACAGACTTCTACTGTCCATTGTAGTAGAGATTAAAAACTCCTTCGTGTCTCTTTAACACAAATGATCATTTATGTTGATTTAATGTTTTGATACTCTGTAGTTCGACTTTAATTCTGTGACTTAAGCATTTATTATCAGACATTTTAAATGCGGTTCTCACCTAAAAACCTCACACTTAGCTTCAAGCTAGATATTAGTTGTATTCTAGTATTACACACCAAGCTTCCATGGAATTTTAGGATACAAATGAGTACAACTTCCAGAATAAACTTTGCTACAAATAAATACAACTTTACTGACAAAACAGTAGCCACAGAACCACAATAAACAAAAACATTTATTATTATACGTAACGGTTTGGGCGTAGAAGGAAGTCCATATTTATATCAAACGATAAGACGTTCCACCGACCGAAATGCAGCGTATTTTTGTTTTACGTGTTTCCTAAAAGAACGTTCGTTTTTATCAATCTCAATCTCGTATAACTCAGATTTTTACTGATTTAAACGTAATTTTAAGTGTGTGTTTGAGCTAGCGCAGTCACAATTCTTTAAGTCTAAATAATCCCCGAAACACGCGAACATAAGAACACCAAGCACCTTTGTCCTTCTTTCCAACCCCCAAGTGAACTCACAGCTCTAGAAAGAGGGTTTTGATATCCGTGGTGGGCAGAGCACAGATAGCCCATTGTGTAGCTTTGTGCTTCATTCCACACAATCAATCAAATCAACTTTCTTTCTCCTCTAATCTACGTCTCGGTGAGACTTATCACCAGATAGGCACCAATTATTATGTGAAAAAAATTAAATCATTTTTCCCTTTACGTAGTGATTAATAACATACAGAACTTGAACAAAAAGCTAGTAGTTTTTCATCTTCATATTATTTTGCACCTAACTCCTTTTTTAAAATTTGCTCCAGACGTTATAAGCAGCCATATGTGTAGTTTCATTCTGGTTTGCCTGATCTTTTCTTACAAACATCGACTGAGTGTGTTGTATCTATACATGCACGTTCGTGATTCCTGCACAACTCCATGGCTGGACAGTCTGGACTTTCGTTTTCCGAGCCGTCAGTTCTAAAGAATGACTACAACCTTGTCGAGATGATGATTCTTTCATCCATCGAGTGATGAATGATCTAGAAAAGAGAAACAGACAAGCAGTTTTGAAAAGTATGCCTCCTCCTGGTCTGGATTTAGAAAACTCCCACAAAACAATAGCAAATCTAGCTTGTGCACAGAATAAGTTAGCACTTCAGTCAAAAGGTTTAGGAAGAATGATTCTTGCTCAGTGACCAGGATCAAATAAGCTAAAAGACAAATCTAGATTTATGTGTTTTGTCTCATCTGCAGACATTCAGTTAAAACAACGTCACATCATTCCACATCTTTTCGTACATTAGGTTACGTCTTCTTAGCAGTTGAACAATTAAGATACTTCGAACAATAGTTTGTGTACTTTGTACTCATGATTTACGATCACTGATTGAGTGTTTAATGGTTGAATATACCGTACTCTGGTGGGACAGCAGTAAGTCATTGGATTTATAACGCTAAAACCAGGGGTTCGATTACCCTCTGCGGACACAGCAGATAGACCAATAGGATTTTACTACAAAATTACACACACAGTCTACTTTATTTCGTAAAAAAACATTTGAAAAACAATTTAATGGGAATAATCATAACCTGTAACATCAAGTAAATAAGTGCTTGTTGTTTAATCTATCTTTACTATTTACTTTAACGTTATAAGTTTAATAGTTGTACAATTGTTGAAATTATAGACACTTAAAATACTTTCAATTCATTAATAATTACATTAGTTTATAATTATTTCCGGTTACAAATATAAATCTGAAAATATATTTAGGTTCCAACTTGAAATTATGAGAACTTCTTTGCAAAAAGCTATGCAAAACAAATTAGAGATACAAACAATAAACAAATCTTACATTACGAGCTCAAAAGTCAATACAAAGTAATAATGTTTACGTGACTAAAACCACAAGCCTAAAAAATAAATAACTTTTTCCAGAGTCAAAAAAGCAATCGCTGTGTCTCTACAAGAGTGTAATTACAGAAAAAAATATAATTAATTTTTTTTATTAGTCTACTATAGCATTGAACACTGGGAAGAATAACAATGAAACTATTAATTCTAGAAACCCTTTCCTCAAGTGAAAAGCAAAACTCGTTCCTTTAGTAATACGCAGTGTCTTTCAACGTGTAGCTCACCCTGAATATCAGCTCCTTCAGTTCTATATCACCACCTACCAAAATTTGCGATTTGAACAAACGTTCGTGCTATAACAGGATTTCTCAATCTAACAATGTATTCTGGCTTATTTTGAAGATCGAATAAAAATACTTCTGAAAAGTCGCATGACTATATCATTCTAATGATGTTTATACTCTTCAAGTATTAATATTGATATAGTTCTATTCACCGTAGTAAATACATGATGTTTCATCCTTAAGTCAAACTTTACAAACGAAAACTCTCTGATATGTCAAACTGTATTCTATACGTAATTACTGGTCGTCATAGTCATTGATTTTCTCATAAAATATAAAACAGAAGTCTGTGTTGCACCAGTGTATCGACATTTTGATGTCAGACTTACACACAGAGAGTTTCTACAGTTACATATAATTCAGATGTATAAAAAATCTACTCTAATGAAATAATTACCTATTATTAACTGATATTGGAAGTATCAAGAAGAACACTCACCGTTTAGGTGTTATAATGTAACAATCAATTCCACTTTTCGTTGGTAAAAGAGTTGCCCAAGAGCCAGAGGTAGGTGGTGCTGACTAGCTACGTTCCCTGTAGTCTTACATTGGAAATTAGGGGCAGCTAGCGTAAATGGCCATCGTGTAGCTTTGCACGAAATTCAAAGCAACCAAAGAGAAACCGAGTTTCAAGTAAAGAAACAGATTATTACATGCTCTAGTGTCACTGGAATATCTTCAACTACTGCTTTTTACACAAAACTATTATAGTTTGATAAGTCTAACTGTCGCTGTACAGAAGTAAGCTCCATATGGTCTGCTTAGAAAAGATTACATTATATGCACATTAGAACACAGATATTTACGGTGTTATAGTGAACTTAATATGTGCTATCAAATTATGCTGTACAGCCAAGGGGTAAAATTGCTGGTTCTCAGTACCAGTTCTTTTTGGAATTTTAAAAAGGTTACCCATTCTTATTTGGAATCCGGGGACGAGTTCCTTTGGTCTTTGTACAATTCGAAGGTCGCGGGTTCGAATCCTCGTCACACTAAACATGCTCACCCTTTCAGCCGTGGGTACGTTACAATATATACACCAGGACTATCTGCACCAGCTTTTCGGGAAACTGAAAAAAATAAAACAAAATAAATGTATAACAATATAAACACGTTTCTATTCTCATTAACATACTTTTGTGGACTGTATATCATGTGCATGTTTTAAACAGGTAATACATGAACAATCCAGCAAAATCCATGAAAATCAAAAGCTCTAAAGATAAAGTTGGATGGACGGTTATTACTAAATATGATACGACATTTACAATAATACTGCTACACAGTAAAGTAAAAGAAAATTTAATAAACGAAAGTTTCTAATAATGTAGAAAAACATTGGATATTGTTATCTGGAATTTGAAGTCCTGTTATGGATATTTATACAGTTAATACTGAATAATGAAGCATGTTCTGTGATAACAAGAATGACAAAGTGTTAAGAACATTGTGAAAACGTGTCTGTATATTTATTTTCCGTAATTGACTTGCCCCCCAGTGGCTCAGCGGTATTTCTGCGGACTTAAACGCTAAAATCCGGGTTTCGATACCCGTGGTGGGCAGAGCACAGATAGCCCATTGTGTAGCTTTGTACTTAATTCAAAACAACAACAACAGTAACTGACTTTCTCGGCGCACATCTTCATCTCAGATAATAAAACTGGAGAAATGTTTTCAGTTTTCAGAAGTCGTTTATACACGTAACAGATAAAACGGAAATGCCCTCCTAATATGTAAAACGAGAGAATGAGTGGTCAAAACAGATTTGAGAGTTTCCAAAACGATAAAATGTTGAAATTGAGGAAAGAGGTGATTTAAACTGAAAAAAGGGGCTAGTAGAGATGCGTAGGTGGAGCTACTGATTCAGTATAGGGTGACGTAAGTGCAGACAGAGTACGAAGAAAAATGTGTGCAGATTCTAATGTGAAGAATGGCGCAAAAGCTGGTAATCCGGACACATTCGTGAGTTATTATTATTATTTAAATCCAAGCTATTCCTTCAATGCAACTTTGAAGAAATTTTTGAATCGGTGCTATGAGAAAAAGGACACGCGATATCAAATTACAGCTACTCAATCGTATGTCAGGGGCTTCTGGACTTCCAACGGCAATTTCTACTGTTTAAGATTACAAAACATTTTTATCTCCTTGAGGTTTAGCCTGACAAAGTTACGGGACAATATGTGGGAGCGAAGTTAGAGATCAGAATACAAAAATATGATGACAGCCTTTATTAACAAGTGTTCATATTAGATAGATGAACACAAGATAATATGTTAATATAGTTGAAATGAATAAAATCGCCGGATGTGATGTGAGTTACTAAAGTTTATTTATGACATATTGAGTTTGGCTATTAGAAATAAAAACTAGAATATATCAATTAATCATCGCATGTTATTAATACAGCAATTTTTATGTTTAAATGAGTCCATAGGTGGAGTAATCGGCCACTTGAAAGTCTTAAAACGCTAAAATCTGGGATCTGACCCTTCATGATAGCTTATTGTGTAGCTGTGCGGCAGAAACAACGAAAGTGTAAAATTATGACTTTAAGGATATATTTTAAAACTCAAATTAAAATAAATTAAGTCATATAAAGTATTTAGGAAATAAGAAATGGTTAACAATGTTCAGCATGCTTCACAATTGAAAGGTTAACACTAAAGTTAGGTGGGTATGACATCCAAGTTAAAGTAAAATGACATTCATTCAGTACTGTGTAAAACTGTTTTGATAAGAGAACATTTTGTGAACCCTTTAATGTTATTGGGCTAATTCCTTTACACCATTACAGAATGTGTAATGCTTCACTAATCTCTGTTGACAACTGATTGAGCCAGAGTGAGAATACTTATGGTTCTTTAGAAGTCCTATATACGTGTACCAAGGGCATATCATGCTTGAATAAACATATTGTGGGTCTGAAATAACTGTCATGGCACCCCATGCAGTGTTTTAACTATATAAAAAAAAAGCTGGCTTCGATTCGTTACTGTTCTGAAACACGTTTCAGACACTATTTGGTATTTTGTACTGGCTTCAGAGTGGCTTCGATTTAAGTTTTAGTTTTTATATTTGTAAATTATTTCACACAAACATTTTACCCGCGTGTAATTTCCTTAAAAAAGTGAACATTACTCGAAGTACCATTGCTCTAGGCTGTCTCGACTCATTTATTTCTAAAATATTCATGTGTAATTCGTTTAATCGTTCAAAACAATATGCTTATTTTGTGAACGGGCATTCAGACGTTTCTGCACAATTAGATAAGTTCGTCTTCACTGACAGAGAAAAGTGGTTAGCGCAAGCGAAGTGGTTTTCAAAGTTAATTTGACTCAGGTCCCTACGTATTGTTATGATGAAAATGTATGTTCTATCATTAAAATTATTCGTCAATTCATACACAGAAGAAAATATGTTCGTTCGAAAAAAGTATTTATTTGTCTGCTATTTTCCTTTGATAGTCTTTTCTTCTGACCAGTTTTTCTCATTATATAGATTTTCTAATCTAATAACCATGTAGAGTTGACTCAGGACACAGTAATCTCCGACTTCCCAGTCAAGTAGACCATCCTCGCAATCAACACTCAAAAATAATACCTCGTTCAGAGATTGACATATCTTTGGTCTTTCTTATTACAGTGACAATTGATACTCATACAATTTATCGTCTGTATCTATAGCTCTCTCATGGATTTATTTTTCTAACATGTAAAAATCTATCTCGTTCAAATACGAAATCAGAACAGTTCTATTCCATAAATACAGGTTTCTAGTTATTAAGACAGCGAGTAAATAACGTGTATATAAGTAGTAAAAAAACTAACAATCTCAACACTGAATGAAATTTCAAACATTGGGAAGGTCTTAGAATAAAAGGAAAATAAAAATAAATGGATTGCGTAACTGAAAGGAATGTGAAATATAACATAGAGGATATGGTGACCAAAATTATGGTAAAAGAGATAAGAAAAGCGCAAGAAACTAGATTCAAATGGAGCACTAAAGGCGAAGAACGTAGAAAAAGGAGACAAAGAGAACAGGAAGAAGACGTTCTTTATTTATACTATGAATGAACTGGTACGTCATTAGTTCATCAATCACTGAAGATCAGCTAGTCCTCGTTAACCTACGGTATTCGGTGGACAAATACCCGAAGTACAGATGATTAAAGGTTAGACTCTGGGCAACCTTACGACAATAGATGACTAAAAAATCAATCTCAAATTTAATGCAAGCAAATCTATTTCTAATTAGCGAAGTATTTTCTGAATAGCACTATAGAGGTGAGAACTGTAAGGATCTTTGATGAGTTTTAATTTGGTCTTACCAGCAGAGGGTTTAATCACACGTTTTAAAATGGCGTTAATCCAAGTAGAATTCCTAATTCTTAAAATGTGAGTATAACCTACCACTAGTTTCGACCTTATTTTTTTTTAATGGCTACATTCGATATCGTGTCGTTAATGTAGAACTACTTCACGCTATGCGTTTAATTTACAACTAATTTCATTCTTGTGTGTCCAAGTTTAAAAGTTTAAAATTTCCTTATAATATATGCTTTTGATTTAAAATTAATTTTGAAACTATATATATAAAGCGTAATTTTAACGGTGTTCTTGAATTAATATCCCGTAAAACAGTAACAACAATATCAAAAGACCATTTTGTTCCATTTTTCTTTTATATATTTGTTGTAGATGCTTATCTTTGATGAAAATTACCGACTTTAATTTAAGTTCAAAATTTCGTTTTTTATGTTCACAAAACTTGTCTTTAAACATCTGGCTGATAATCTGCAATTTCTGGACCTCCTCAACCACTTCCACGGTTACACCCTGTATTTCTATAAGAATATCTTTCATGTGGTACGATGGCTTATCGAATGATTGCTCATATCGACTGTACCGCACACAGATATTTTAACTAACGAGGGTTATTTTAAACTAGTTGATATATAGCTTACTTTTACTACAAGTTAAAACTTTACGCGAGTCTAAAAATAGTCTGAATACAGTTATAGTTAATAAATTAAATAAAGGGCAACAAAACTGTTTCTGGCTATTCATCAAAAACAGACACGTCTAGGCTGTATGCGACGGCTGCACATGTTAGCTGTATTCTTCATTTTTCTCGAATATTCATTTTTTAATGTTTTTTACAACGTCATCAAATATGACGTTTCTCAACGTTACGATTATTTTTGCTCAAGATTTGGAATTTATTCTTTACGACTGCGAAAAATATTACGGAATGTTTTAAAAAGTATTTGAAAAACGACATACCTTTCAAAGATTGCACTGTGTTATACCCACTTCTTACTTCATCTTTTACAGTTATACTATCAATTTAGAGATTAAATAATAATAATAATAGTATTAGTGTAGTTGTGCGCAGACAGGTGATCGTGTGAATAAAATGCCTCGTGGCAGGTTTGTTTGTTTTTTGAATTTCGTGTATAGCTACACGAGAGCTACCCGTGCTAGCAGTCCCTAATATTGCAGTGTAAGACTAGAGGGAAGGCAACTAGTCTTCATTACCCACCAACAACTCTTGGGCTACTCTTTTACCAACGAATAGTGGGATTGACTATCGCATTGTAATGCTCCCACGGTTAAAAGTCTCGTGATAGGCGCATTTACCAAAAAAATATAATTGCCAATTCAAACAAAAACAATCCAGCAATGACTATCTAACCTATTTAAAAGCCAGTGTGTGTGTGTGTGTGTCACGTCACGCTTGATTTCACGAAATAGAAGACACAAAAGCCAAATTTCATTTTATCAGACAGGATAGTTCGAGTACTGTATGCTCATTACGATTTTAGTGACGGGGTTACAAGGGGGCTTTGAGGGAGTGCGTGTTCAAGAAACCTTATAAGTGTAATAAGTGTTGGTATACTAAATCTAAAGTAAAGAACCAGTGTGGGATAACCTAGCCTAGAGCCAAGTGCATAAGATTTATGATGAAAGTAAAAACATCGATTCAATTTTAAACTTAAATCGTTTCTGAATTAAGATATTGTCTATCGTGTCACCAACATTTTAAATAAAAATATATCTCTTTTAATCATCGAAGACTCTAAATTAAAAAAAATCAAACATTTTTCCAGTTTTGTTGTCTATAAATTTCACTACACACTTGCAGTACACAGACTAACAACAGTACTAGGTTATACTTTTTGTTTTTACAAGCGTATCACATAAAAGTCGTAGTTGGAACAGAGTGTTACCAAAACGCCAAAAATTCATTCCACGAATGATCATAATTTTGAATGGCTTACAAAGCAACTTCCCAATGTTTGACTGCCTCCAATGTACTCTTCTGCCAATTTGTCGGTTGAACTTCATTTCGCAAAAAAATATTTCAGTTAGTTATGAAATATGAGGTTATGGTATACTATAGAGGGAGAGGGGGCTAGTATTGCCCCATCATTTTTAACGGGCTATTTACTAGTAGTAAAATATTTTTTACCATCAATGTTTGAATAGTTTTATTAATAAAATGTTTAGTTTATAAACTTTTTTCCGGGGAATATCTAAAGCATGGGCTCGGCATAGCATAGCCAAGTGGGTTAAGGCGTTCGACTCGTAATCTGAGGGTTGTGGGTTCGAATCCCCGTTGCACCAAACATGCTCGTCCTTTCAGCCGTGATGGGGTTATAATGGGACGGTTAATCGCACTATTCATTGGTAAAAGAATACCCCAAGAATTGGCAGTGATTGGTGATGACTAGCTGCCTTCCCTCTAGTCTTACAATGTTAAATTATGGACGGCTAGCGCAGATAGCTCTTGTCTAGCTTTGCACGAAATTCGAAACAAACAAACAAAATCTACAGTATGGTCCATCCATCTGTTGTGGTTAAACTATAAGTATTAGCGTTATAAGTTCCTCAAAACTACCGAGGAGCTAAAGTGTTTCTATTGGAAAAAACAGAAAAACGCGGGGTGTGACTTATTTTTTAAAACATGTTATATTAATAATTTCTGAACTAATACTTCTTTATCACCAGGAAAGTAATGAATTTCTACATGCGCTTTGGCTCAAACACTTCAAGCATATAGTAATCTAGAAATTTGGCGTTCACAGTCAGTAACATCGACGCCATTTAGGCGCAAAAGATGACAATAATTGAACATACTAAAACTTTCGCTGCGATAATTTAGATTAAGCCATAATAAATATGGCTCATGTCATGATGGGTGGTGTAAATAGAAACTGGATTCTTTTCAATACCATCTTTTGTATTTGTAACTAGAACTTGTACACAAACCTAATTTGACGTTTACCATGGATCGTTAAAAAGTCATCTACTTGCTGTATAGTGCACTTACTTAGACTTGTATCTAGATCATGTGATCATACACTTAAAACAAAAACTTTGTTTTTAATTTCGCGCTGAACTACATGAGGGCTATCTGCGCTAGTCGTCCTTAATTTAGCAGTGTAAGAGTAGAGGGTTGTTATTGTTGTTGTTTTGAATTAAGCACAAAGCTACACAATGGGCTATCTGTGCTCTGCCCACCACGGGTATCGAAACCCGGATTTTAGCGTGTAAGTCCGCAGACATACCGCTGAGCCACTGGGGGGCAGGAGTAGAGGGAAAACAAACAGTTATCATCACCCATCGGCAGCTCTTAGTCTACTCTTTTACCAACAAATAGTGAGATTGACCTTCACATTACAATGCCCCTACGGCTAAAGGGGCGAGTATGTTTGGTATAACGGGGATTCGAACCCGCGACCTTCATTTCAGATAACGAGTTGAGCACTCTAACCACGTGTTCAAAAGAACACGTCAAAAGAAAAAGTGCTTTCAGAATTTCACCAATCAAAGTGACTTTCACCCAATAATAAAGTTGTGAAGTATTTATAGCAAATTTATAATAGGTGGACTCGGAGAGCATCTTCGCAGCATGGATCTTCAGAACCATCGTCATGAATGTAAGCCATCAATACAATTCCCGGCCCATTTTGTGGGAAGTTAATGCTAAAACCCATTTGAATTCGATATTATGCACATCCAAATAACTCCAAACATTTTATGAATGAAGAGTTGGGTTCAAATTCTCATCAAACTATGTTTTCCTTTTCCTTGGGGCCTGGCATGGCCGAGCGCGTTAAGGCGTGCACTCGTAATCCGAGGGTCGCGGGTTCGCGCCCGCGTCGCGCTAAACATGCTCGCCCTCCCAGCCGTGGGGGTGTATAATGTTACGGTCAATCCCACTATTCGTTGGTAAAAGAGTAGCCCAAGAGTTGGCGGTGGGTGGTGATGACTAGCTGCCTTCCCTCTAGTCTTACACTGCTAAATTAGGGACGGCTAGCACAGATAGCCCTCGAGTAGCTTTGTGCGAAATTCCAAAACAAACAAACAAACAAACAAATCATTTTTCTTGAAGTACATAAAGGGATGTGCCCAGATTTATTTATTCAATATACTGAACAGTTAATTAAATATAACGCTACATGACAGCCAACTATAAGATATGAAGTCTACGTCAATGCCTATTCACATATTTTTACAAAATGCAACACTAACGGCTAAAAAAATCTTTCAATTTGAATCTCGTTTTAAATACCTTTTTCTTTCCTTCTTCTCATCAACCTATTTTACTTATAATTTGTATTTAATTTTTTCAATCAGTTTTATGTCAATTATCTGTCAAAAACACCCTAAAGCTGCACGGATAGGAAGAAAAATTAAGAGAGTACATTCTATATCAGATACAAGACAGACTTAAACCATAAATTAACTCAACTAGCTATGCTTCTTGACATAGGCTTATCCTCATCTGCCAAGAGAACACCATCTTTCAACATTCGTTTGCCTGCTAGTGTTTGTATTTCCAGCATCACGTTAAAATAATGTTCTGAAAGATAACTCCCAACACAATCTTTGGGACGTAAAAATCGCGAGAAGAAGATGAAACCAGTAATTCCGACAGAAGAAGAGAAACAGGTTAATGGAGAAGAGAGAACAGACAAGCTACGTTATATGTGTAGCGGTATCCAAGTAATCTACCCTCTATTCTTTTGCTAAAGTGTTGCATTGTTGATGTGGAAATAATTTCTTGTCGGCTATGTTTATTACGCAAAAATCATACACATCGCAAACTGAATAAAATAAAACATGCTTACAAAAAGGAAGATGTTTTGTATAACGACAAATCTTTCTTTGGGTTATTGTTCACATACTAATAAAATGGGGAATTGTTGAGAAATGGCAGTTTGTTATTGATTTTTGTCGCCATGCTGACTTTTTTACTGTTTTTTTGTAAATTTTCACAATCTTTCTTCTATTTGTTTTAATATTTCATATGACGTCTTCGGTACATTTTTCTAGCAATGGAAAGTTTTTCTCTCGTTTCCGAATTCCTGCAATGAAATATCACACATCAGAGAGACTTCATACGAACATTAACAAATAAATCATCAGTAATATCAATTTATACTCAATATCATCAAACTCTAAACATTAGTAGTGTAAAACGTACAGAAAACTGAATTTGTTCTAAACCCTTAAAAACAAAGAGTTGGGGGGAAGTTAAGAATTCTCTCTCTTCTTTTTTATATTTTTATAATTTTATAGTTAACTTAGAATATTGTGCTTGGGTTATGTTATTGTACAGTAGGTTAAAATTTGGAAGAATAATCTATGTTTCCCCATAACACATATTTCTGTAACTTTTGTTTTGTTTGTAATTATGTTCAAACCTACACAATGGGGTATCTGCGTTCTGCCCACCACGGGTATTGAAACACGGCTTTTAGCGGTGTGAGTCTGCAGACATACGGCTGAGGAGCATTTTCTGTAACTATATCAACTTTATACTTGAAGTACTTTTATAAGATGTTATCATACACGCTCAGAAATAATAACTAATTGTGTCCTAGTAGGTCAACTGAAAGTTTAAGATCTTATAACGCTAAAATCTGGAGATAGATTCCATGCGGTTGACAGAGCGATGTATTTAATAGTGTAGTTTTGCGCTAAAACAGCAGGTTTTGTAATTTGTATAATATAAACGTAATCCAAGACGAATTACAATAAATAAAAAGATAATAAAGATTTTTCACCTATTTTTTTTAAGTTTAAGATCCAGACAAACTGTACAAAATCAATTTATTTTAAATTCTATATAAAAATTAACATTCTATTGATATTCGAATGCAACCAAATATATTCTGTAAAATGTAAACCTTAACAGTTTATTATTACATTACTTAGTTTTCAAAACTGGCGACAATTATAAACAGAATATAATGCTGTTATATGGAAGGAGTATACTAAATCCATATACTTTAATAGAGGAAATCACAATTAAATCTTTTATTCACGACACATGTTTATAACGTTATTCAACTTGATATAAGACGTCTTTCTTATGTCATGTCTTTTTACGGCTTGTTGGGAAATACAGTTGGGTAAATTATTATGAAAAACGTCTTACTACATTTTCAAAAATGCGTACTTTATAGTAGTGTTACTATAATAACATTATTAGTTAATTTTGGGCCGTAGTGGTTAGGATATTCAGTGTTGTTTACGACACTTCGCCTTATAAAGGCGTTCTGATCATGTGTACTTCACGAACGACAGTCATTTTTCAAAAGAACAAGAGTAGCGCAAGAGATGATGGCGGGCTCAACTGACCAGTTATATTTCCTCTGATATATTACTTTAAAATTAGGGAGAGTTATACCCAAATAGCCCTTAGGTAGCTTTACGTGAAGACCATAAGCATTGCGTTTAATAATTCCAACGCATTAAAATACATCTAAAGAATGTGTTTTGACGTACCAAAAGAGCCGGCACAGCCAGGTGGTTTAAAACGCTTGATTCCACCAAATGTGTTCGCCCTTTCAGCCATGGGGTGTTACAGAGTGACAAGTAATTACACTATTCCTTGGTAAAACATTAGCCCAAGAGTTATAGCAATGGGTGATGATGATTAACTGTATTCTTCTTGTCTTTCACTGCTAAATTAGGGACGGCTAGCGCAGATAGCCCTCTGTAGCATTGCGTAAAATTCAACAAAAAAACAAGCAAACAAACAAAACACACTAATAAATTCGGTCGACCGTATGTTTTCTGTATTCATGCGATATACTTATATTAAACAACAGCTGTTGTCACGTCGTGTTCAGGTCAAATGTTTGTCTTATTAGATCTTGGTGATCTTGACCTCTTCAAAACTTAATTGACAACTTTTTTCATGAAACTCTCTTTTATTTTATCATTCATGTAGTTTAAGAATTTCGTTTTATGTAACTTACAAACACGTGTTCCCCACATGAACAACGGTAAGTCTACGGATTTACAATGCTAAAATCAGAGGTTCGATTCCCATCGGTGGGCACAGCATATGGCCTTATATTGCTTTGAATAAGTTTTGGATTTGTTTTTGGAATTTCGCACAAAGCTACTCGAGGGCTATCTGTGCTAGCCGTCCCTAATTTAGCAGTGTAAGACTAGAGGGAAGGCAGCTAGTCATCACCACCAACCGCCAACTCTTGGGCTACTCTTTTACTAACGAAAAGTGGGATTGACCGTCACATTATACACCCCCATGGCTGGGAGGGCGAGCATGTTTAGCGCGACGCGGGCGTGAACCCGCGACCCTCGGATTACGAGTGCACGCCTTAAATAAGAAAATGAAAGCACAGAGCAAAGCTATACGAGGGTTTTCTGCGCTAGCCATCCCTAAATTAGCAGTGTAAGGCGAGAGGAAGGTAGCTAGTCATCACCATTCACAGCCAAATCTTGGGCTGATCTTTTACCAACGAATAGTGGGATTGACCGTTCCACGTTCCACGGCCGAAAGGGCCAGCATGTTTAGTGTGGAGATTTGAATCCGTGACCTCAGATTACGAGTCGAGCGCCTTAACCACCTGGCCATGTCGGGCCCATAGCAGAAAGAAAACTAAAACAAACTTTTTGCCAAAACCTAAAACCTATAGAAATTATTCAGTAAAAGTATCTCCAGGCTATGAAATAATTCGTTTGTCCCATTTTCGGTTCTATCGACGGAGTCATATGATCAAAACAACCAAAATTCTAATTATGTGTCTTTCAATTCAATCTTGATCTCCAAATGTATTTACACCTAAAATACATTGTGATCGGTATTGCTAAATCTCATTAAATAATATTGTTAAGATTAGTAGCAGCCAGTAAAGTTATGAAGAACTAATAATAAAATAAGATTTAATTAAAACCAAACATTTAAGCTAAAATATAATAACTTTGTTTACAAATGTGCAAAATTGTCAGTCTGAGCTGCGTCAGCCATGGGGATCGAATAATAAAATATGGCGCTATTGAGATATTGAGGAGCTACCGATGCCGAAAGACACCTATTTCATTACTGCATTTTGTGAGAACGTAATAAAAATAGAAATTCCGGAACACATTTTGTCAACCTTTCTTACTAAAGGCCTAGCGTGGCCTAGTTGTTAGGACTCTCAACTTATAGTTTGTGAATAGCGATTCAAATAGAGTAGCCCAAGAATAGTAGTGGATGTTATTGACTAGATGCCATTTCCGGGTTAATTACACTTAGCGCAGATAGCCTTCGACTATTGCTTTGCACGAAATTCAGTAAAAAAAAAGGTTCCTACTGTTAACATAAATATATTTGTTCCCGTAGTAAATTGTTTGTTCTCACCGATAAACAAGGGCTATTACTAGCGTTTCTTTAAAATATATTATATGATGACATAAGTAACAGATGCGTGACAGAAACTATGAATTTCTTAAAAATAGAGGTAAATATTATATTTTTATATACATCAAACACCACACTAATGTGACTAAAAAGTGAATTTTTAAAACAAACTGACCTTTTCTTCTTTCCGTAAGGTGAGGCTGTCACTGATCCTGTTTGATCACTGACATTTCAGAAGTATTTTTCTTTCCGTAAGGTGGGACTATCACAGGTCTTCTTTGATCACTGACATTTCAGAAGTATTTTTCTTTCAGTAAGGTGGGGCTGTCACTGATCCTGTTTGATCACTGACATTTCAGAAGTATTTTTCTTTCCGTAAGGTGGGGTTGTCACTGATCCTGTTTGATCACTGACATTTCAGAAGTATTTTTCTTTCCGTAAGGTGGGACTATCACAGGTCTTCTTTGAACACTGACATTTCAGTAGAATCAGAAGAACAAAACTGAGAACTGATTATATGTTCAATCATTTTCTAAAAGTTACTTAAACTATCTTTACGACTCTGAATTTTGTCTTTTATTTTTGTTATTATTTCTAGAAAATACTATTTGCTAGGATTATGCAAAGCTGTAAATTTTATAGTTCTAATAACTTTTGAATGAAAATAAAACGTTACTACACCAGAAGTATAGCGATGAACAAACCATATTTATATTCTCTGTTTTTGCGCATGGGTTTAATCGGTGGGTAATGCATTAATTTTTACAGCTGGTCATCTACAGGGTGTTCGGAAAGTCAGTGTGTACTTATATATTTATTAACAGACAAAACTACACAGTGACTTTCCGAACACTCTGTATAAGTAATTTTTGTTTATAATTTTTAAGCATCCTATCATCAGATGAAAAATACAATTTTAAATAGATCAATTGCACTTCCAAATTGTGAACATTCTTCTGCTAATAGTTTAGAAAGTAGGATTACTGTATTCGTGTATAAAAGAAAAACGTTAAAGCAAGCCACTCGATAAGATAAAAAGCAGGATTGAAAACTAACGACGAACCACAGCTTACACAGCTGTAACTTCATGATGCTTTACACTGTAATGGACAACTTAACTGAATTTAACGTACCGAACCGTCCAGTATCTCTGATGGATTCATTTTACAGAAGGGCTTAGGTAAATTTAATAATATTTGCTTATTTTACAGTTGATCATTAAACGGTAAGACCTGATCCAGGTGCCCTTTTTATGCTGTCAGAGATTTATAAAAACTTCTGGAATCTGACACAAAACCAATATCGTGCGCATGCGCTAAACTACCATCAATGAAACGCAAGACCCGCTTCATAAATCAAATGTTTTTCTAATTCATTTTTCTGCTGTTATTTTTATAACAGGTTTAACATATGTTTATTATTATTTTCAACGCCTACTACTAATGCATCTATTTTCACAGACTTTTTAACCTTGTTTTTACCATCTATTTATGCAGATGTCGTCTCTAATTATCGTCGTTTAGACAATTAAGGGGCGAGGACTGCATTGTATAATTAAATGTAATATCATGATCGTTTTGAATTTACAATTGTTGTTAATCGTACATTGCCTGAAAATGGCCAAATTCTATGGGGTGAAATGCCGCTATTTTATTTGTTTAGGAACATATTTTTTGCGTAAATCTTATCACGATACTAAATATTAGACTATGTTTAACATTTGTTCTTATTTCAAACTATTAAAGTTTAGAACACGCATTTGTATTTGCTTGAATATGAGTTAAAGTTCCAGTTTCTAAATCAGCAAATGATATCAAAATGAGATACATCTAATACTTATTGTACTAAAAGTCCTGATGAAGCCACAGCAGCGAAACATTGGATGAAGTTTTTTATTATTATTATCCGAAAAGAAAAGGTCGATTACATTATAACTTTATTGAGAAAATGATATTACAAATGTGCGTTAATAATAAATAAAAACATTGCTGTTCTATTACGTAGCAACAAATATTTTATATTGTAAATACTTCATGTGAATAATTCTATTTTTGAGATAGATTTTGTATCTCATTAATAGCAGAAAATCGCATGTACACAATAAATATTTTATGTTCCAGACGCTTGTAACCCGAGTTTTCAGGACCATTTCACTTAGCCTAAGAATGTAAATGACTTCGATTGTCTACACATACTGTAGGAATGGAACTATGTAAGAAAACACATTTAGGAAAAAAAACAAAATAAACGTATTTAACGGGAAAACTTTGCTAATTCCGACTGCTTAAGATAATTCTAATGGATTTTAATAACTAAAGTTGACAGGCTTTTTACGCATTCATGGAGCAAAACCCTTTGGATCTATAATTAATGAATATCAGCAAGTTGCGTGTCTCTTCAGATTCTTTTATTTCAACTACTGGTGTTTGTATTTTGTTTGTTTTTTTCTGTTGCACGATTTATTTTATAATATTATTGTTCTTGTTCCAAGATTTATAAAAGTTATTTTAGTGTTATATTTTCATGGTTGTCCTTCAAAATTGTTAGTTGGTTTGTTTTGAATTTCGCGCAAAGCTACACGAAGGCTACTTTCGATGGCCGTCTCCTATGTAGCAACAAAAGACAAGAGAGAAGGCATCTAATCACGATCCGGCATGCTCAAGTGGTTAAGGCACTTTTCTCGTAAACTGAAGGTCGCCGGTTTGAATCCCTATCACAACAAACATGCTTGCCCTTTCAGTCGTGCGGGCGTTAGAATGTGACGGTCAATTCCACTATTCGTTGGTAAAAGTGTAATCCTAGAGTTGGCGGTGGGTGGTGATGACTAGCTGCCTTACCTCTAATCTTACACTGAAAAATCAAGAACGGATAGCTTTGCGCGAAATTCAAAACAAATAAACCTAACCAACTAATCACCACCACCCACCGTGAACTCCTAAGCTACACTTTTACTAAAGAATGGTGGGATTGACCATCACATTATAACACCATCAAGGCCGAAATGGCGAGCATATTTGGTGGGACGGAAATTCGAACCCGCGTCCCTCAGACTGCAAGTCAAGAGCTCCTAATAACCTGGCCATGTCGAGCCTAAAATTGTTAAACACATACACACATGCAAACGGTTTGATTCAGCGTAATACCTAGAGACGTGAAAATGGATCA
The DNA here is from genome assembly GCA_011833715.1 of Carcinoscorpius rotundicauda. Lineage (NCBI taxonomy): Eukaryota > Metazoa > Arthropoda > Merostomata > Xiphosura > Limulidae > Carcinoscorpius > Carcinoscorpius rotundicauda. The sequence goes on along the minus strand of CM022399.1, from coordinate 47,542,544 downwards.
GAAATATTGTTTACAATACTATTTAAAATAATTTGTTTGTGTTTGAAAATAACTAACGTGATATTCAGTGATGATAACTATACAAAATTACTAAATGTATTACCCAAGTAGAACAACGTGTGAGTTTATGGTAACTTTATTGCACTGAATGTTTTATCTGTGACTGACAAAGTACTTTCACAACAAAATATGATTTTTTAATGCAGAAAACATGATACAACATTAGCATGAGATCAAAATGTTTCAAGTGCTGAATGTTGTTCTGGCTTATCCAGTCATCTTATCTATGACCATTTATGTAGCTCTAACTAAGCGGTTTATAAACCCTAACGTGTCTTGTTGCAATACGATTAAAGTTTCGTGAATTGTAATTAAGGACTAAGCCTATTTTTTTGGGGTGGGGAGAGAGAATTTAATTACAGCACTTACAGACACGAATATCTCTGATCCAGAGATTATAAAACCATACAAGGCACCCATTTTAACGGTTGAAAGAAAATGTAGCTATACTGCTAAACTGTGTCGGTAATGTGAAAGTGTATTTCCACCAAACTGAAATTAGTTACATTAAGACTGAATAACATCGCACACTGGATGTAGTAAACAAAATGTAACGTGAAGTAAACCAAGGATACAATGTTCGTTGCAGATAAAATAGGAACTATTTTCGGAACTATCAATAAGTCTGTTTACAGAAATGTAAGTCCACAAAAGCAGCAGCAAACACACGAGCGTTGGTTTGGTTTGTTTGTTTTGAATTTCGCGTAAAGCTACACGAGGGCTACGTGCGCTAGGCCATCCCTAATTTTGCAATGTAAGACTGGAGGGAAGGAAGCTAGTCATCACTACCTACCACCAACGAATAGTGGGATTGAACGTAACATTATAACGTCCCAATGGTTGAAGGGGCAAGCATGTTTAGTGTGACGGGAATTTGAACCCGCGACTCACGAGCTTTCCTGCAGCAAATGTCTAAATTGAAGACCAGCGCTTGAAAGGTGTACAAGCAATATATGGATAGTACAAATAGAAGTGTCATCACACTGAACAAAGAAAATCCATGCCTTAAGAAAAGTCCATGTATAATATATTGTTGTTCTAGTAATGACATGACATTTCTAAAAAAGTGGTACAGATTACGATGTGAAAGTTTTTAAAGGGATTCACGGTTACGTTTACATTGGTAAGTTGAACTCTGCAGTCTCTCAGGCCAGCCCCCCAGTGGCTCAGCGGTATGTCTGCGGACTTACACGCTAAAATCCGGGTTTCGATACCCGTGGTGGGCAGAGCACAGATAGCCCATTGTGTAGCTTTGTGCTTAATTCAAAAAAACAAACAAACTCTCAGGCCAAAACGCTAATCTCATAATAAAGAGAGAAAATACCATCCTTGTATTAAGTGGTTGCGCCACTTAAAAGTCTTCTCTCGTTACTGAACGTGGGATGTTGGGAAATGAAAGTTAGATACATTAAGGTTGCATATACAGAAAAATTACAGTTGTATGTTCAAAATGTTCCTAGGTTTTATGGTGCCACTTTTTTCATATCTGAAACTTCAGGACGTAATTTCAAGTTATTATTTTACATATTGTATATAAAATATTTGAAACATTACAAAATTAGTAAAACAATTACATCTCTACTTGAAAGATATCTAACTAGGACAGGGCACAACTACCGTTACTTACTTTGGTCAGGGACAACCCTTAGTTTATTTTCATGCAAAACAAATGTCAGATTAACATTCATGTGATTTGATGTGCAAGTGTTCGTTATTGAAGTCTATGCCCATATATATTCATTTTCAAACTATTGGTTTGCAAGCCTCAAACGCTACCAAAAATGTCTGTTCATAAGATATATGACTACTTCAAACCCAACTCGTATAACAAGTGGCATACTTAAAATGAGTAAACCAATACGTCTATCCAGTACACAGTCAATGCTTGTAAGTAAATCAATGTTGTTAAACATTTTATTATATTTTTTCTATGTTTTCAATCGAAATCAAGATCATTGAGATGCTAGTCAGTCCATTTGTTCTATATTCTCTTCTTCGAGGGAGTTTATAATGAGCTAAGCATCTAACGATGTGTAATATTGTAAGAACGTTTTGACTAACTGTACTCAGTTTACAGTAGTAACAGTTGTAATGCTACGTTCCTATATCACGTAGCCATGTTATATCAGATGAAACATACTATGGTCAAAATAACTTTTTTTTTATCCCAAACTAATATGCCACCAGCGACATTTGCCTGTCTTTCCTCTCTGAAACTGGGCCTGGATCTTATTCCGAACACTCTCCAAATATGTAAATATGTTGCATCTGTTTGTAATATAGTATGATTCATCTTTGAACAACACATTTGTCTACGTGTTGTTTAGATAATCGACATGTTTCAGACAATGTCTAAGATGGCTTCTTTTTGGCAATGAGCTACCGGAGCTCCGAGTGACGAGTCACACCGCTAAAAGCGGAGTTTCAGTATCAGTAGTGACCAAAGCTTATTGCGCAGCTTTGTGCTTAATTCTAAACAGACAGACAAAGAGATAGAGATAAACGATTCAAGCAGTTGTTTGTCTGGTATAAAGGCCTACAGTTATGAAGCATGTTTCTGACCATTTGTCTATTGATTAAGTGCTCAGTTGCTGTACTCACCTATCGATTAAGCTAAAGAGATGAGACCTGCCGGTTACTTCGAACCCATGTTGCCAAATAGCAATCATCCTGCAGGGGTGTCGACAATGTCCAATGCTTCAACTAACTGTATATATAGTCTGAAAAGCTCAGATTCTGCTAACCACAGTATGCAAGGATTGTAAACTTTAGTTATTCTATTAGCCTCAATATCATGAAAATGTCCAAATGTCTATTGGGATACTATCAATCTGCTATTGTTCAAACTGTTAACTCAGAATACACTGTGTTATCTTTACTTAAATGAACTCTTGAACTTAACTGAAATGTTGAAACGTGCCTGTTGTATCACGTGATTAGTCTTCTGACACTTAATTTACATAAAGATTAACTCAAGAGTGTTGCTAACATTGCTGAATAACAATAATTGTACCTAGTTATTGCTAAAATACAGTGAATTCTGATTATACTTTCACCATTCGAAACAATGTGCTTTAGCATCTTTATCGATTCAGCCCCTTACACATTTCATTAGCTATAATACCAATATTTTTAATTGCTTTATTCTTTACAGTCACAAGTATGTTTTAGTGAATTTTAGTGTGGCTTTAATAATTAAAAACTGCGGTTACTTATGTTTCTTTCATATAAACATTTTTCTGTAACATGTGTTGATTAACATTACAGTGTTTAACAAAATAGCTTTTAAAGTGTTTTCTATTCAAATCATTTAAGAAATAATTTAGTGGGACAGATATGTGATAAAGATGTTCACCTTCTCGGTACAAAGCATGAAATTTAGTAGAAAGAGGTTTTAAGATACGCCGATTTAAAATATTAAGGAAGGCAAATTATGAGAAAATAGCTTCCACTGAAATTGTGTTTGCAGCTGGTGGGAAGGGTAAACGTACCCTTTTTAAGATTGCCCATTCCCGCGTAGATAAGCTTATTTAGTGTTTTTAATTTATACCTATTGGGAAGGCATTCAGTTAGCAAACACCGAGATTTTCATTCAGTGTCTTTCTATTTGATTTGGATGGTATTCGCTCCTGACCTTTCTTGAGTCTATCTGAACTCTCTTGATAGAGACCAAATAATTTCCAATTTGTTAGATGTGCATAGGTTTCTGATAGATAGCACACAAATTTGATTTTATTAAACTGAACATGCTATGAAATCTCTAATATTAACTACTATACTGCACTACTATCTTACTACCTCCACCAACTGAGCTACCACCATTTTCTCATAATACGTTACACACCAATATTAATATCATGGTGACTCTAGTATGTTGGATTGTTAGTATTCGTATTTGACTAATTTTTTAAACTTTTAATTTCCTCTTGGTTAATTTTTTTACATTCTGAAAATATTTTCTGTACAGAACTTGAAACTTGTTTTCTGTGCCTCCACTTACCTAATCCTTCTAACTCTTTGTTACGATACAAATGATCATCGTACTCGTCTTTAAAAGTTGATAGGCAGTATTTTAAATTCACTTTTCAATAAAATATAGTTAAAACTTATCTGGGCAATAATAGTTGAAAGTCATAAACAAAGAGTTTGTGTTTTAGTTTTCTCATTGCTGAAACTGCAATTATTTTTGTTTTTCTTTAAAGAAAGACTTAAAGTCCATTTGCCTAGTGAAAGCATGGCAAACTTTCTCTCAAAAAATATTACAAGAAGTAAAACACATTCGTGCTAGTTACAACATTCTGTACAAGCGCATTGCATTATGGTAATGTTACTTGATTCACTTTGCGTAAGTGTGCACATGTCCTAGTCTTATAGAAACTCTGCTGAGGGAAGCTTGCACATAAAAGTCAAGTGTGTATGACATTTTACCTGAGATTTTCTCATAAAGAAAGAAAAAATAAGTGCACTTGACTCACTGTTGCATCAAGGCGACAGCTGTGTATTTTGTAATGTTTATTTTATAAGTTTGAATCTATATGGTAAAATATATGAAATAAAATGAGATGTCTTGATCCACATTTCAAGACAATGTGATATAAATATGTATGTAATGATGTCTAGTACGAATACACTGGTTGAAAGTCTTCAGTAGAATTCTTGTTTTGACAATTTGTTTCTTTAAAGCTTGGAAACCAATTGATATTAAAAACATACATACCAATTTTCACGCTTTCTGCAGAAGAGAATACCTTATACAATTTTTGTCACATATTTCCTACACTAACAAATAATGCATAACCAGATAAAGAGATTGTAATGTATTATTAAACACAATATTTTATAATTAGTATGTTATAATCTTAATGAACTAGTATTTTGTGACAAGAATGGACATTCAAAACTTTACTGTCGACTAACCAGAATCTAACATATATAAAAGCCTGTGTGTGTGACTCGTCACGCTTAATTTCTCCACATTTATCCAGAAGTAATAGTTCGATTATTGTTTGGCCGTTACAATTTTAATGTAGGAATATCACGAAACCTTATAAGTGTAATAAGTGTTGGTATGATATGCCTAAAGTAAAGACAGTGTGGGATCATTGAACCATAAAATTTATCATGAAAATAAAAACATCGATTTAATTTTAAGCTCAACACGCTTCTGAATTAAGGTATTTTCTGTTATATCACCAACGTTCTAAATTTTAAAAAAATATATATTTTTCCAGTTTTGTTGTCTATACATTTCATTTCATACTTTCAGTTTATAGATTAACAACATCATGTTATACTTTGGTTGCTAAGCAACAAAGCAGAAAAGCTATTGTTGGAACGCACTGACTTTTCTATATATCAGAAGTTGTTAATCTAACTGATTTTTACCTATACTCATTTTATGAATACGCCAAGAATTCATTTCGTGAATGATCTTGATTTTGATTGGCTGACAATGGAATTTACCAACGTTTGGCTGTCTTAACCGTACTTTCTGCCTTTTTTTTAAAATGTATTTATTTCAGTTAGCTATTTAATTTGATATTAGGGTATACTTTAGGGTGGGGGTGGTAGTACTTCCCCGTTATTTTTGACGGGCTATTATGAAATATAAGTCAGAGTATATGACGTCAAACCCACCTTAATGTTTCGTAATAAAAGAAACAATTAAATATGCTCATTTAAATATTATTATTCCAGTCTCAACACACACACACACATATATATATATACACACATAACACTGTTGTTTGTTCTAGTGAAACCTTACATTATTTGCTGTATAGTGAATCAAAATCTGGAGGGGGGAATAAAGGTGCTTCAACTAATCAGTCGTCATTGGTTTGCTATTTAGCATATTACTTTCAACCGTCTTTAATTTATACTTCGCTCTCTGTTCTCTATTTAGCCTTCCACGAGCTCTTTGTTAAATTAGAATTTTATACCTGTATCGCTTAGGTATAGCCAAAGAGCAGCACCTCTCGCCATAACGGCTTTGTTCGCTTCGACTCTTTGAATCGAATTATATTTTATAACGTGACTACACCGGAAAGTCTGAAATCTTGAAACCATATGACTAGCACACTAACCAGTAGGTCACTCTCATCCTGCAATTCATTCAACGCTAACAGTTAATAACATAAATAATAATTTATTGGCTTTGAAGAAAACAATCGAAAAAGAAAATCGTATTAAGGAGTGTAGGTTTTATTTCTTTAAACTGTCCAAAATATTCTTGTAGTGATTAAAACGGAAGAGGAATGTCGGGAAGTTTTTCTCGTTCTATAATGACAACACAACATAATGTACACGTTTGCAGAAATTCATCTCGTTCTCGCAATAATTTCGTCTTTATTCTTTGGATGTCTTATGGCAGTAATTGTTTTCTTTAGTATAATAACTCCCTTTTGAGCTAGTGAAATTGTTTAACAACCAGCAGATGGTAAAATTAAAAAAATACCCAATCGGTTGTAAAAGGCTAGTTTAATTTGAGTCTAGTGTAATACTTTCTCTACTTATGGTGTATCAAGAGCAAGTAAAATCGTTCGTAAACAACAAGTGCAGCAAGAATGAAGTGTCCCGGATGTAAATTAATTCGTTGTAGCTTAAGTTTAAACATCACATAACAGAAACAACGAATGTCTGGACAAAACAAAAAAGGAGGAGGTGCTAAATAAGGTTATTGAGTAATGATAAGAACTTTTGTTTTGTTATGTAAAGAGATTCGCAACGGTATATTTGATATGCCTAATACGGGTATCAAACCTTGAATTTTACAGTTATTGTCTCTAAAGCTCACTGTTGAGCCATTCGAATGGAAGGAGAGGTAATACAACTGAATGACGAGGATCTGTTAACATAACTTAAATTCCAGTACTAACCCATAAATAATAGTTGTTCTTTAGGAAATTAAATTAGTATAATTACAAACTAATTGTGCAATTTCACGAAAAATGTCGATATATGTTAGTAATAATATTAAGTTGAATTAAAAATATTCATTTGATGGAAACAAAATGTGGATAGGAAGGTTGATATAAACTTAAATCAAAATCTAGACTCGAAAAATAAAAAGTTCTTCCAATGGTTATTAAATTATCATAACAATTTTACTTGGCAATCGGTAGAATTTAACGAACCGTGGTTTTCTTCCTGTAAATTGATTTTGTATCGTATAACTGAAGAGCTACATATAGGAACACAATTTTGTTACATTATCAAAATAGTTCATATTGTACAAACGCTGGAGATGTACAGAATATATCTTGTTTTCTTTTAGGAAGTTCATTATGTGTTGAATAACAATATGTAATATTTTTTTTACTTTTTCTTGTTCCTGGGCAGAAATTGTTATTTCCCAATTGCTTATGCCTGAAGTAAATAGAAAAGACCTATTTTTTTACTTCAAACTTTACTTTTGTGACCTGGGTAATGAAATTTTCAAATTTACCCATTTTCCAGAACATTCCAAATAGATTCAGTGCTGAGTAGCTGATAGAGAATTGTCAATACATTTCTAGAATGTTGTAGAACTTACAAAAACTTTCAAGAATAATATAGAACTTACGAGAATTTTCAATAACCGTTTAGAATCTTTTAGAACTTTTTGTAGTAGTATATGTACAGGGATTCACTATTCACCACTTTAGTTTAGTTCTAGCTGACTAAATGAACACACAGACCTATCTGATTTTATCAAAGATGGCATCATGAAGCTGCAAGCATTCTCCAGACGCATTCTGCTACTTATGTGGCCAATTTATCAAGACAAGAGTAAAAAGGTACTCTGTGACAGTCTCTGCTAAAATGTATGAAGCCAACAAGGCATATTTTAGCATGCCTGGGCACCTCATTTTATCTGCGAACACCGAGAAAAAAAACTCTAGAAAGTAACACGGACAATTTTTACTTGCTTGAATAGTAAGATTTTATATTATACAAATTTTAGACCTTTTAAAATTTAAATCTCTTTTTTTAATTTCCAATAGTATAGAAAAAAATATCACGTATAAAATATATTGCACGAGCTTCTTACACATTAGTTGTGGATGAAATAAGTTTATTCTTCATTATAATTTTATTTTGCTCTTTTATAGGATGGTACATAGGGGAAAAGAGAGCCACGAAGTTCGCTATTCCAAAAATTTGGCGTGAACCCACTGACCACTCAAGCAATTGCTACTTCTGCATGATGGACCCTTCCAAACGTCGAGCTGGCAAGAATGCATTTGCTATCACGTATCTTGCCCTTTCTTCATCCATCGCTTCAGTGTCACACTGCCCTGAGCTCCCTGTACCCACTCCGCCAGAGAGAAACAGTCATCCTCAGAAAACAGCAGCAAGTCAGAAGATGTTGTTGTTGTTTTGAATTAAGCATAAAGCTACACAATGGGCTATCTGTGCTCTGCCCATCACGGGTATCGAAACCCGGATTTTAGCGTGTAAGTCCGCAGACATACCACTGAGCCACTGGGGGGCCAAATCAGAAGAGGAGGAAGACGTTGAGGATTCAGATTGCAATTTCAGAGGTGCAGCAAGGCGAACCAAGATATATTGTGATTTACATTACAATCTCAAATCTCGATAAACTACTCATTTCTAAATATTTTTTGTACAGCTTTAGTATAAATACATGTAAATCTTGATTCATATGTTGTTTTATTCAGACCTTGTGTAAATGAAAGTGTGCAAATTTGCCCGTTTCTACATAAATAATAAATTAATTTCTAAATTTCATAATGGCCATTTTCTGTACTTTTACAACATAAACAATTAAGAAATAACACATACTATCCAGGAACAAAATTTATGTTACATGGTATAATCAAAGAGTTACACATAACTATGCAGATCTCCTTATATAGGTTTTGGAGTTTATTTTGCAGTAGATATTACACGTTTGGGATCATCTACGCGTTGCTTATAAAAACAACAACAATAAACACCTAGCTGGTACAATTCAGTTGACTCAATTTTCCTGGACAGATAAATTTTAAACATTATCAGAAAAACAACTGCATTTTAGCAGTTCGAATGAATAATAACAACAGAGGAATGACACTGTTTCAAAATCTCCACAAATATGAATAGTCATTGAATTATATTAAAAATTATCGGCTATGGTTATACTAACGTGTTAAAAAATGTGTCTATATTCATGTAACACTCGTATAAAACGGGGAATTGGAAAGCACTGAAACATAACATGTTAAATAGGAATGATTTCGAATGAAAGAAAACAGTTATTTCTGTCGTGACTTTACTGGAAAGACGTGTTGTAATATATGGATAAAACCACTTTGGATGAGACAAACAATCAGGGTATAATGTATCAGCAAATATGTATACAAAGTTACGTTATCAACGTCAAAACGTTATCTTTCGTCAGACCATTGCTGTGTATTACGTTTTTATCTAATTCATCTGTAATGTTGGACAGAAAATACTTAATGATAAAGTAAAATGATTTAATTCTTATGTATGTGAATATATCTTATTACTGTATATTAACCACACAGATAAAACCACATAATCAAAGTTTGTTAGTGACATTTCTCATCATTATTCTGTCAGACCGCCAGTTTTTATTCAACATTGGGTATGATAGTGGGTAAAACAAAATAGGTGGCCTAGCTAACTAATGTATAAATATTTGCTGAAGAATTATTGTCAGCGTTATATACGTAGCTACCAGTTTGGCCGCCAATTTTGATTTCATTCCTTTATGTCGCACACTGAATCATTTTTGCAGCAACTTTTGCTCACACATAAGATGTTTATTATTAAACGTCATGTGTTTTTCTCAATACTCACCAACAAACCACAGTAAATAAAAAAGTGACACTAAATAGCAACCAACCTTAATCGGAACCGACCAGTTTTTGTAAAATATATGATGATAGCTTGTTCTTTCTAAAACATTGTTAGTAACTTCCTTCATAATAACGCTGTGGAATCTAGTTTAACAGTTTCGTATCATCACTCCCTGCAATCGGTACAACCGTATCAAGAATAATTTATTTACGTTAGTTACTTAAGCTAATAAATATCACGTGACGCTAAACGCTCTTTGATAAAGATAATTTCATAAAATTCAGCAAATGTGTGCTTAAATTTACTAATGAATAAATAATAACCGTCCACTACTATATTTTCTTTAAACTAGAGCTGGAATCTGCCATTCTGGTTTGCTTGGCTTAACTAATACTTATGTATCTGCATATCCTTTTACCTTATAGTTTTGTTTTTCTAAATAAACCGTCTTTAATTCGAGTGGTAAAAAACTGGAAACGGTTTACTTTTACTCTTAGCTGAAGCTGTAGTAAAAATTTCAGACGATAGTTAGCGAAACATTTTGCGTAGCGGTGCAAATATATTTTCATCAAATTTGAGCGTTTTTTATTGAATAACTTTGCACGTATGACCTCTATTAATACCAAAATGAGACTTTTAATTATAGGTTAAAAAGATCTATTAGTGTGTTAAATTTGAAAACAAAATCCATGCAAACTAATTATGCTTTTCTATCAAATAAGGTTTTCGTACTTTCGGTGAAAACAAAAAGAACAAACTCAATCACAATTTGAGATGATATATCTTAAATATTTCTTAATAAATTGCCTTGAAATCTGGTGTGTGAAGTAAGGGTATAGTATAATACATCCAGTGAAAATATGTGGTAGTTTGGATTAAAAAAATCCGAGATATAGGAGATGAGAAATTACTAAACTATCTCTCCTGTTATTGATGACCCCCAACAGTATAACGGCAAGTGTATGGACATGAAACGCTAAAATTAGGGGCTCGATTCTCCTCGGTGGGCTCAGCAGACAGCCCGATTTGGCTTTGTATAAGAAAATACCCATACTCTTAATGACACCCAGTACATCCTGCAAGTTGTTTATACCGTACAGCACACTTCCGTATTTCAAAATTCCTAATCAACGCCTATATTTTAAACTCTTCACTTCGGCGACATCGTTTGTAGCTCGTGCAGAACTTTTTTTCTGGAAATTATGTTATTATCTTGCGGTATCAATTTTATTGATACCTTTAAAATAACCAAATTACTTTGAAATGCTACTTGCAGCAAAACCAGTACTTTGGTTATTGCAAACATTCTTGGAATTTATAATATCTTATATTTTATATGCAAAAACGGCTCGTTTGGGTTCAGAAAATATTTTAAATAGAAGAGCAAACAACGTTTCGACCTTCTTCGGTCATCGTCAGGTTCACAAAGAAAGAGGTAACTGACCGGAAGCTGACCACATGTTTGGAAGGGGTTGTGTAACTGAGTGTCGCAATGTAGAGGGCGGGGCTAGATGTTTGAATGTATAATTTTATCTATAATATTAATATAGGTATAATGGCGTTCCTTTATATTGGTTTATTTTGGGTTTAAGTTGTTGTATAAGTAAGGCTTCTTTAATTTTGCGTTTGTTTATGTTTGTTTCTTTATTTAGTATTTTAGTGTTTTCTATGGATATGGTGTGTCCATTTGACTTGCAGTGTTCGAAAACGTGTGAAGGTGACTTTTTATGTTCTTTGAATCTGGTTTCCATTTTTCTACTTGTTTCTCCAATATAGAAGTCGTGGCAGTTATCACATTGTATTTTATAAATAATGTTGGTGTGGTGTTTGTCAGTGTAGTTCTTACATAGTATAGACCTTAGTTTTGTGCCTGGTTTTTGAATAAATTTAGTATTAACTGGAATGTTATATTTTGTTACTAGTTTTTGCCAAATGTTGGTTATTTGTTTGCTGATGACAGGAATATATGGTATACAGCAGTATATGGTTTCGTGATTTTTTGATTCGTGAGATATATTTACTTTTGTTGGTTGATTTTGCTATCTGTCTAGGTGTGTGTGTATAATATTTTCTACGGTTTGTGGAGGAAACTTATTGATGTTGATGAAGTATTGTTTTGTCTAATTCATCGTTAATTTTATCTGGTGAGCATAATTTTATGGCTGTGTTTATCTGGTTTCTTAGTATGTTGAGTTTTTGTTTTGTTTCATGTGCTGAGTCCCAAGAAATGTATAGTCCAGTATGGGTGATTTTTCGGTGGATTTCTGTTTTGAATTGTGTGTCGGTTCTTATAATTTTGAGGTTAAGAAATGGTATTTGATTGCTTTCTTCCTGTTCACATGTGAAGTTAATGTTGGGATGTATAGAGTTAATGTGAGTGAAAAAATTAAGTATGTGTTCTGCAGATTTGAATCCCGCAACCGTGTCATCTACATATCTGTACCAGTATAGTGGTGGATGTAATGCTGTATTAATTGCTTGTGTTTCAATCTGTGTCATAAAAATATTGGCTAGAACTGGTGATATTGGGTTGCCCATGCTTAGGCCATTTGTTTGTATATAGTTTTGGTTGTTGAACATGAAGTTTGTCTTTATTGTGGTGAATTCTATGAGGGTTGCTAACTGGTTACTGGGAATGTCTATAATTGGGTTAGGGTCTCGGATATAGAGTTCTAAGGCTATCTTGCAGGCTTCTGTTGTTGGAACTTCTGTAAAGAGGGATATAACATCGAAACTGGCCATATCTCACGAATCAAAAAATCACGAAACCATATACTGCTGTATACCATATATTCCTGACATCAGCAAACAAATAACCAACATTTGGCAAAAACTAGTAACAAAATATAACATTCCAGTTAATACTAAATTTATTCAAAAACCAGGCACAAAACTAAGGTCTATATTATGTAAGAACTACACTGACAAACACCACACCAACATTATTTATAAAATACAATGTGATAACTGCCACGACTTCTATATTGGAGAAACAAGTAGAAAAATGGAAACCAGATTCAAAGATTAGCATTTCAAAATTGCTTGCACGACATTTTAGGCCTATTATATACTTTCATTTTTTTTACAGTTACATATTTCCCCCTTGAAATACGAAGTTGTATCGTATATTTAACAGATACTCAGTATTCAAAATTGATTTGAAACAACAAGGCTTTGGGCTTCTCCGACACTTATTGAAAGGGGGTGATAAAAAGAGAGAAATCTTTTGGGCAAGGCCCCCCAGTGGCTCAGCGGTATGTCTGCGGACTTACACGCTAAAATCCGGGTTTCGATACCCGTGGTGGGCAGAGCACAGATAACCCATTGTGTAGCTTTGTGCTTAATTCAAAAACAACAACAACTTTTGGGCAAATGAAAAAAAATTTGATCCTCTTTTTAAGTTTATTATCGTTAAATATATATATACAGCTAAAAACAAAATAAAGCAGTGAATATGAAAGACGCATCAGGATTTATTCCAAAATTTCCATAAAAAGTGCTATACTGCTAAAGATATGCACATAACAAAGTCATGTTGTTTGTAAAATATATAACACAACCACTAAAAACATATGGACACTTCTTGGATGCATTATATTTAAATGCGTAAAAAAGGAAATACACATATATATATATATATATCCTTAACCTATGCCGTAAGTTATACAACAGATTGAACATATACTGACAAATATCAAGATGTAAGTGCCATGTCATTACGCAATATGGGAAATAAAGGGAAACTTTTAACGCTTTGAAATTATCATTTTTAAGTTCTCAACAAAAAATATTTTTTTCAATTACATGATTTATTTTGTGGAATAGCTGTATTACTGAAACTAGTCAATTTAAGTGCGGCGAAGCATGGCCAGGTGGTTAAGACATCTGAGGGTCGCGGGTTTGAGTCCCCGTCACGTCAAACATGCTCGCCCTTTCAGCCGTGGGGGCATTATAATGTTACGGTCAATACCACTATTCGTTGATGAAAGAGTAGCCCAAAAGTTGGCGGTGAATGGTCTCTATAGTCTTATACTGCTAAATTAGAGACGGCTAGCGAAGATAGTCCTCGTGTAGATTTGTATGAAATTCAAACCATAACATAATTTTACGTAACTAGTAAAAGGCAATGTTTGTTGTACCAAAAAGCTTCGTTTTCTTATTTAAATTATGTATCACAATAGCCCTAAAATACGTTTTATGTATTTATATCTGGTATTTATGGTAAAGTCACTTAACTTATTAAATTGAAATACCTATTCATGAGAGTATTAGAAAAAATAAACGAATTAACCATCACGAAAATATTTCGATAAATATATTTCAAAATTACTTTTTCTTTTTATGAGTATCACGATACACACACTGTCTAACTGACAAGAAATGTAGTAATAAAATGAGTATAAACGAGTTCGTAAATCTGTATCACCGGATAAACATCGACAACAACAAAACCTGTCTAACATCTTACAAAATTGTCTATTTTACTTTTCACCTGTCATTTACACCTTTCTGTAATCATAACGTAACAATTTTATTGATACCTTGAAAATAACCAAATTACTCTGAAATGCTACTTGCAGCAAAACCAGTACTTTGGTTATTGTAAACATTCTTGGAATTTATATCTGGCTTTAGAATAATAACAGAATCATTTGTCTTACAATCACTTGTCTAGCATATCTCAATATTTTTTCTAAATAACCACATTACATTAATTAACCATTTTTAATTAACTCATTACTGAAAAATATTACAATCCAAAGTTTGTAAATTTAATAAACGTAACTTATGATTTATTATTACATTTTTACACTTAACTATTTATTACTCAGCATGACATATTTTCTAACGCTTATTTCAAATTGATGAGAATAAGTCACTCAAACAATTTGTTTCTCCATAATCTATATAATTATAGCCTTTGTATCTGATACTTCCTACTTCTGAATTGGTAAATTAGAAGAAAGGCAACTGGACGACCCATTAAACGTCCGCCTTTAGATTGATCTAATCAAATAGTGAGACTCGGTCGACATTCTTAAAACAAATTTATGGCGCCAAAGTGTAGAACACTCTTTTGAAGAAAGGGGATAAAACCATGGAATATCAGATGCACAGTTTGGTACGCATGTTATAAAGTCGGGCCAAATCCCATAATGATCTCAAAAGTGATATTTAAGAATGAATATGTATGCAAAAGACGAACATTTTAATTTTCGCTGAACTTCGAGTAAATCCTAATCAAATTATATTCTACGTACTTGTATCTTTTACTCATGTACTGCCGTTCCTAACTTCACACTGCTAATCAGAGGCAAGGCAATCGGTGTACGGAACCCTACCACCCACCATTCATGCTAAGGAATTGATAATCACTCTTATAATGCACCCATAACTTAAAGTGCGTCGAATATTTTGTGTTATCGCACGGATTCAAACCCACCACGCCAACTCCAAAATCCAGTTTTTTATGAGGTCTACTCGTGCATTCAGTTTGTATGAAATACATAATTTCCATCTTGAGTTCTAAGCAGAGAGATATATTAATGCAGCTGACAACCTATTTACATGGTATCAAATTCTCAATAATATGATTTTTTTACGTTTCATATTAGAAAGAAGCATACGTAAATTATTCATACTGTCGCGCTCTGTAAACAGAACCTGCTTCCAGTAAACAGATTTATTTTCCACGATTTAGTAGCTATTAATGTCTCCTAGTAGGTCGACAAAATACTTGAGATCTTAAGGCGTTAAAGTTCAGGAGATCCCCCCCCCCGGAGGCACATAACAGACAACTCATTTTACAGATTCTTCATTTAAACAAAACAGATGATACATTATTCGTTTCCTACAATAAGTCTTGAATACAAAATTTATCAAATACTCATTGTTACCTGAGGATACCTCTGAAAATTATAACATATCAGTAAAAACGCCTGGGTCCGGCATGGTCAGCTGGTTAAGGCACTCGACTCGTAATCTGAGGATTGAGGGTTCGAATTCGTGTCATATCAAACATGCTCGCCCTTTTAGCCGTTGTGGCGTTATAATCTGACGGTCCATCCAGCTATTCGTTGATAAAAGATAGTCCAAGAGTTGATGGTGGGTAGTGATGACTAGCTGCGTTTCCTTTGGTCTTACACTGCTAAATTTGGAACGGGTAGCGCAGAGAACCCTCGAGTAGCTTTGCGCAAAATTCAAAACAAACCAAACAAAAAAACACAACACAGTATAACTGTTGGCCCAGATGACGGTAACTTGGTTACTGAAACACCCAAAGTAATCAGTAACACTATGTTTAACTCTATCAAAAACCATCGTTGTCTTTCTTTCGTTATCTGCGTAATACATCATAATATCCTTAAAAATAAACCATTTTACTAGTTTCAAAGAAGGTTTGTGTGTGTGAGAAAAAGCAGAACTGGATTTATTCTTCTTTATATTCATATGAGAAAGATTTCAGAGCTTCAGACAGATATTAATTAGGTTGTATGCTATTTTTCTGGTTTTTGTAGGGTTTTTTTACCGTTGTCTTTCGTCTTGGGTATTTTAATCGAGTCCGGATGTGTGTAGGTCTTCTTTGTTTCTACGCGCTTATCTCGGGAACAGATAGATCTATATTCATCAAAATTTTACCAAATATGTAAAATAAGTATGGAACAATTCTCCCAAAACTTGATCAGGATTCACATTCTGGATCACTTTGAAGCTTTTTTTTTATCAGGAGAGATAAAGTATGGTCGGAATGTACTATATTTTACGGTAACGTTTAAATTGAGACTCCTCATAACACTACAAGAAACGATCCGAATTTGCACGTGACGTTATCCAATATAAACAAGTGCAATCTCGAAAAGAAGCGGTAGGACGAGGGTATGTAGCCTCTCTTGTTAATTTTCCCCCACCAATGAGGGCCCAGTTTCGGTTCTCTTCCAGTGATGGTTCGTGAAATTTAAGTGTAAATATAGATGTTTTGGCACCTATCCTGTGCAAAATGAGGTTTGAGGGGCACACTCTTTGAGGCGCAGATGGCTTAAATATCTTCTTGCTGTACGACCCCAACTAGTTTGCTTACGGTTATAACGCCTCCGTATTTCTCGCGGCGATGCAGTTTGGAAATCGGGGAGACGCAATGCTTAGTGCGTCACAGAGTCGCGCACGCTACAGCAGATGGTAAAACACTTTTATGATCGTTTTCTTCAATCAGTGAACATGAAAACTAATTACAGATTAAACAGTAAGTGCACGCACTAAAATGGAGGTACTACAGTCAAGATTAAACTTAAGTAGGTTTTGTTTATTTGCTATGAATTTCGCACAAAGCTACACGAGGGCTATCTGTGCTAGCCGTCCCTTATTTAGCAGTGTAATACTAGATGGAAGGCAGTCAGTCATCACCACCCACTGCCAACTCTGGGGCTACTCTTTTACCAACGAATTGTGGAATTGAATGTAACGTTATAATACTTCCAAGGCTGAAAGGTCGAACATGTTTGGTGTGACAAGGATTCGAACCCGCGATCCTCAGATTACGAGTCCAGCACTCTAATCATTTGTCCATCCGGGGGTTCACTTAAGTAGAATACAGAACTGGAGGACTCTGAGTAATCCTATAACAGTGGAATAAAGGGATTGATTCTCGACATGGAAATAAATCGCACATAATCCCTAAAAAATGAAAGAAACAAAATTATAGGAAAATGCAGCGTAACTGAAAGGCTGGACGATTTATGAGAGATAGAATTGGCTACGTTTTGTATGTCCATGTTGCATGAATCATAAAAATAATTTTCTGCACATATAACACATCCAAAATGACCAACTAAAGAGTTAAAACTTGAATAAATGCATAGAACTGAAAGAAAAATAGCAAGTTACGAGAAAAAATAATAGATAAAAAATATAAATATGGTACGTGGTAATTAACAGGAAATGCTTTCAAGTTTCACGTGGTGTTTTCAAATAATTACGAAGTTGCCTCGAAAGGGGTTCGAACGCTACATGAAGGATTAACCTGTTTAAACGCTTGCACTACCATACAGTAATGCCCTGTTTATCACTCAGCCATTAGACACTAAAATGACGTTACATAGGGGATGCTTAACGTTGCAATGTGTTCTTCGTGCTGTCAGTAAAATGTGTGCATGCTTTGAATCATAAAGAGAATTATGCACTCTGTAGGCTACAACACAGCATGACACGTGCACTTCAAAAGCAAGAAATAAAAGTATTCTCTACTCTTAATTTTGGTATTATTTATTTTTGAAACAGAACACTTCAAGGATCCTGTGAAAGTACATAAAGTATATTTACTGGTTGTTTTTGTAATAAATAATTTGTTAAACATATGCTTATCGATTTAATAAAATCGTGCAAATGGAAATCACAAAAATTAATTAAAATGATATACAACTGGTTGGTTAGTTGATTTAGTGTTTTATGGCACAAAGCAGCTGGGCTATCTGCGCCAAACATCCGGTAAAAAGGTAAAAGTAAATGTAGTAAAATTCATAAAAGGTAAAACAAAACAGCATTGAAAAACATATATAGCATAAAACGAATGCTGACATCTAGTCCACAATGTTAAGAGAGAACCAGCGTAAAAGAAGTTGTAAAAGACTTTCCGTAACATAATGGTAATTATCATAACCCGTCAGTCACCTGAAGTTGGCCTTTCAGTCCTGGTTCCGGGTTATGTATCATTACAGCCATTATCAAAGGGTAAAGTAATAAAAGTGTTAAAAGACATGCAGCAAATAATAACTCGCCAGAACGAATAACGGATAATTCAAACAGCAGCGTTAATCAAGTTACTTAATATCATGGCCATTTTCCAATTTCAAATCGAACTAGAGAGATTGAGACTCTTAAAAGGGAACCACAATTAAGGAGGTGTAATGAATAAATATCAAACACTTAAATGACATTAAAGATTAATGGCCATTAAAAAGTTAAAAACTTTATCAAGGTGGACAGTGTCACTGCCCACCAATAACATTGTCTAATGTTATGAACAAACCTAAAGACGGAACATGTTTAAAATATTGCCGTCGTTGAGAATTGTAACGATGGCAAGAAAGTAAAATGTGGCTTACAGTGATATTAGTGTCAAACAAACTACACATTGGTGCATCAGTTCCAGATAAAAGAAAACGATGAGTTACAAAACTGTAGCCAATGCGTAGTCTAGTGAGAACAACTTCCTCCTTCCGATCCTTACGGAAGCAAGACGATCAAAGTCCAACATAGGGGTTTATTTGGAAAGCTTGTTTTCACGTTGCTCACTCCAAGTCGACTGCCAGCTGGAACGGAGCCGAGCCTTGAATACAGGACCATAGTCTATGTATGGAATAGGCACAGTGGTGACAGTGTCAGAGCAGATAGATTTAGCTGCCATGTCTGCAAGCTCGTTCCCGCGAATATCAACGTGGCCTGGTATCCAGAAACTCTGGATAGAAGTAGATCTTAATGATAAATAGGCCAATCTGTATTAAATATCAGCAAGAACAGGATGTGAACCAACGTGAAGTGATTCCAGGGCAAGTAGAAAACTTAGCGAGTCAGTATAAATAGTGCAATTGGAGGACTGCTTAGCTTCAATATGATCCAGGGCAAAAGAAATGGCGTACAATTCAGCAGTGAACACAGAAGCTGTAGAGGATATTCTACGCGTAACCACCGAACCGCAACAAACCATGGCAGAGCCTACAGAGTAACCTGATTTGGAACCATCCGTATAAATTGGAATGGAAACATTGTTCGAAAGATGTTCAGTAAATAAAAGACGGTACTTCCAATCGGGAGTATCTGCTTTTCTCAAATGACTTAAAGAAAGGTCACATTTGGGGACTGAAATAATCCATGGTGGGATGGGCTGACCAGTGGATTCTGTAATGTTATCCAAGGACAGACCCAATTCATGCAATTTCACCTGAATGCGAAGGCCAAAAGGAGCAATGGCAGGTCGTCTGTTCTGAAAAGTATGGCACACCGAAAAAGGAAAACACAACCCCTGGTGGGATGCTTTGGTAAGGAACAAAGTTTCGAAGAATATAGTAAAGACAGTTGCAAACGGCGAAGGAGCAAAGAAGGTTTATGAGATTCTACGTATAAGCTCTGAACTTGGGAAATGTAAAATGCCCCAGTGCAGAGTTGAAGTCCTTGATGACGAATGGGGTCCAGCATCTTTAAGACCGAGGGTCTGGCAGAGCCATAGACCATTGATCCATAGTCGAGTTTCGATCGAAAAAGAGCACAATATATCTTTAACATAGAACATCGATCTGCTCCCCAACTGGTGGTAGAGAGGACACGGAGGATGTTCAGTGTTCCATAGCATTTGACCCGTAGCTGCTTTAAGTGTGGTATAAACGTTAGTTTATGGTCAAAGAAAAGCTCCAAGAACTTAGTCTAAGGAACCACAGGCAGTTAAACTTCACTGATATGGAGTTCAGGATCAGTGTGAATACCTCGTTGATGGCAAAAGTGTATGCAAGCTGTTTTAGAGAGAGAGAAATTAAAACCGTTTGCCGTGGATCACTTCAGTACACGATCAAAGGCAGTTTGTAGTTGCTGTTCAATATATCTCATGTTTGATGACAGACACGAGATGTGAAAGTCGTCGACATAGAGTGAAAGGGACTTATTCAGTGATGGCATTAATCTTTATATTGAAAAGCGTAACACAGCCCTGAGGGATTTCAAGTTCCTCTAGAAAAAAACGGAAAAGTGTCGAACTTACACAAACTTAGAATCTCCTGTCCGTTAAATGTTTTTAATAAACATGGGTAAATGGCCACGAAACCCAAATACATGGAGGTATCGCAAAACGCCATACCCCCATGTTGTGTTATAAGACTTCTCAATGTCAAAGAATATTGAAACAAGATGTTGTCGTTTGAGAAGGATTCTCTGATTGACGTTTGAAGTCGAATTAGGTGGTCCATGGTGGAGTGCTGTCATCAGAACCCACACTGGGTAAGCGAGAGGAGGTTGTTTGATTCGAGGAACCAAACAAGACGAGCATTAACTATCCTCTTTAAGGTCTTACAGAGGCAGCTTGTCAAAGCAATTGGACGGTGGTTTGAAGGAATCTTGGGATATTTCCCAGGCTTAGAGAAAGGTAAAATAATAGCCTTGCGCCAGGCATTAGGAAAAACATTCTCCAACCAGATCCAGTTAAAAAAATTAGAACAATATCAAAAGAAGCAGGAAATAGATGGCGCAGTATGTCATATTGTGCATCATCTGGTCCAACAGATGTACTGCCAGACCGTTGAAGGGCCATTTTCAGTTCGAGCAGTGTAAAGGGACAATCATAGTCAGAGAGACAGTCAGTTCGAAAGAAAAAAGGTGAGTGCTCCGCCCGGGTCTTGATGGCCATGAAGATGGAAGAACAAGCAGAAGTGGTAGATATCTGGCAAAAGCTTTCACCTAGAGTATCGGTGATGCTCTAGACATCAGCTACCTCTTGGTCATCAGAGAGTACGATCGAGATGGGGAGAGAATTGTAGTGCCCACTGACCCTTCAAACCCTGTCCCATATGATCTTGGATCTGGTGGTAGAAAATATGTTAGTTGTGAACTTAATCCAAGTTTCCTTTTGGCTTTGACGTCTTACCCACCTAGCATGTGCACGGGCCAGCTGGAAAGCAATGCGGTTTGAAAGTGTGGGATATCTACGGAAAATATCCCAGGCCCATTTTTGAGCCATCCGTGCAAGGTGGCAGGCAGGATTCCACCACGAACGATGATATAGTGGAAAATGTGTCGAGGTATTAGGAATACACTGAACAGCTACTTGTATAATACAGTCAGTTACTGCTGCCACACAGCTGTCTATTGATGGCTGACAGACGATGACATGATCAAGTTCTGCGAGAGCAGTGAAAGTGGACCAGTCTGCTTGATCCAGCTTCTACAGGGTGGCACCGACCACTGCCAGTCTCTCTGAAAAGTATAGAAAAATGACCACTGCCTAGTGGATTATTGTCAACCTTCCATGAAAAATGGGAGAATAATGAAGAGGAGAAAACTGAGAGATCAATAGCGGTAAAGGACTGACTAGGTGCATGAAAGTAAGTGGAATAACCAGTATTGAAAAGAAAAAAATTGTGATCAGAAAGCATACGCTCTACAGAGCGATCCCTCCTCTCAGTAACAGCACTTCCCCAGAAGGGATGATGTCTATTAAAGTTCCCCAGGATTAGAAAGAGAGACGACAACTGTTCAATGAGAGCATAAATGTTTGATTGATCATATGTCTCTCCAGGTGGCAGGTAGAGAGAACAAAGAGTGATGGTATGACCCAAGGAAACATGGATGGTTTATGGACTCCAAAGGTGTGTTGAGAGACAAAGACAGGGTGGGCGCATGCTGATCAACCAACAGTGCCACCTTTCCATGTACTCATCCAGCCTGTCATTTCTGTAGAGAAAAAACTGCCGAAAGGTGACTGTATCGGCAGGTTTCAAAAATGTTTCTTGTAAGGAAAGACATACAGGATGGTAGGAAGCAATCAGTGTTTTCATGTCATCCACATTAGAACGTAAACCTCGACAGTTCCATTGGATCAAGGTGGCCATTTTTAAGAACAGGTAGGTGAAGTGGCTGGAGAACCCTTCTGTTTATGACCACGTCTTTTTCCTTACTGTCCTTATTCGGAGAAGGTTAATCGACCCCCATAAATCCTGCCCTGGGTCGATTGGGCAGATCTTTGTTGTTGGAAGAGGAATCCAGTGACTGAGGACGCGAACGAATAATTGTTTTGTCTCTTGTGGTGGAAGAAAACGATGTATCAGAAGAAATGCCTGTATATGAAACTGAAGGACATGGATCTTGAGGTTTGTTGGAATGTATGGGAGAAACAGAGATGGGTATAGAAGTTGATTCATCAACTTTTTTGACCACGGATGTCAAAAGGCTTTTCATTTGTTTTGAAAATGATTTGTTTGGAGGCACAGAGAGATCTGTCTGCACTTCCACTGTAGTTGTGAAACGAAGTGCAGCAGCATATGACCGAGATGAAGTGACAAAGAGCAATTTCCGAGCCTCAGAATAAGTACTGTTATGAGTCGTTTTTAAATGTTGCACCTCTTATTCCTCCAACCATTTAGGACAAGAATAAAAGCAGGAAGGGCGAGAACCATTGTAGTTGACACAATGTAGGTCCATGTCACACTCATAGGCATCGTAGTCCTTGCTACCACAACAAGCACATGTCAGGGAACCACGACATGACGTCTTTGAGTGACCGAACCTCTGACATTGGAAACATCGGAGAGGGTTTGGAATGTTCGGCTGTACCCTGAAATTTAGATAACCTGTCATGATGGTGGCAGGTGCACGTGGAGATGTAAATGGTAAAACGAGGATATTTGTCGGCAGTGTAACTCCATCTTTGCAGAAACTCCTTGAATGGAGAAACCAGCTAGAATCTCTGACTCGGGGACGTTCATCAAATCCTTCTCAACAATAACTCCTCATGATGAATTCAAGGTACCATGAGGGGTAACCTCAATAGGTACATCCCCAATTGACTTTGAATTCAAGAGGAGTTCAGAGTGTTAGGATGTGGATGTTTAAACCAATGTTTCCAGATCGAAGCTTCTTTATTGACTTTGGAGAGCCACCAAGCCACTCCAGTCCCTTCTGAATAAAAAAGGAGGGCATTTGCCCTAAAGGTTTTTCCGAGAATGTAGGTTAAAAAAATGAGGTATAAATAGTGGTACAGATGTTGAAGATTTCTGATCAGATTCTTCAAGACGTGATCGTTTACCTGTTGACTGTTGTTTTGCTATTTTGTTTAAATTTTTATCACGAGAATCCATAGGAAAAAAGAAAATTTCGGTCACTGCACCAATGCCAGGGTCTAGTGAGCACTATACCTAAACACTAGCATCAGATACAATGTCTACAACACCTGTTGAGAACATCTAACACTGGTACTTGGTTGACTCTAGCACAAGTGGACCAGCCAATTGACCCAAGGGGGCCACCCAAATGCCGCCCGTCTACAGGAATTCAAGACCAAAGTGGTGTGTTAGGGTTAGACTCCTCAACCACCAGAATCCTCTCTTCCCCTTCACGGGTCGTGACGCGCGGCCAACACGTGGATGAATGTTTAGATCCTAACAGAGGTAATCTGAAAGAACAGAACCTTCCCTGGGAGGTCCTCTCACCACGTATAGGAACCCATACCGAAGGGAAAATGATATAAGAATATTTTACAAGTCAGAATTTACTGATGTATATTATTCACACACACAAAAATCATAATTTATCCTTTTATCCTTAAGCCTAAAAGTGAATATGTACATAACATTATTTTTAATTTGCTCTTTATCTGCTAAAAGAAACATGAAGTTAAAATAACATATTTTCTGATCGAGCACCGACCCTACCTTTATGCAATTAAAAAAGTTTTGTTTTGTTTTTGAACTTTGCACAAAGCTACACCAGAACTATCTGCACTAGCCGTCCCTAATTTAGCTGTATAAGACTAGAGGGAAGGCAGCTAGTCATCACCACCCACTCACTGCTAATTCTTAGGCTACTCTTCTACCAAAGAATAGTGAGAGTTACAGTAATATTATAACGCTCCCACGGCTGAAAGGGCGAGCATGTTTGGTGCAACGGGAATTCGAACCCACGACTCTCGAAGTATGAGTGAATTGCCTTAACCACATAGCCATATCGGGGCTGCAATTAAAGAAGTCATAATATATATGATGTCATTATACATTGTTTGTTTGGTAATTTCGCGTAAAGCTACCCGAGAGCTATCTGCACTATCCGTTCCTAATTTTGAATTGTAAGACTAGAGGGAAGGCAACTCGTCATCACCACCTACCGCAATCCTTTGAGCTACCTCTTTAATCAATGAATAGTGCGATTGGCCGTGACATTATAATACCTCCATGGCTGCAAGTCCGAGCACGTGACTCAAACTGTGAATCTAGCGCTCTAACCACCTGGCCATGCCAAGCCCCGTCACAAAAAAGTAGGAGAGGAATTAATGTAGATGGTACAATGCACTATAACGTGAAAGGGATTTGGGTTATAGATCTATAAATTGTCAGTATCTAATTTCAGATATTAGTGCTTATGTGTAGAGCTTTGTGTGTGAATTTAATTTGCTCATTGTTTGCAAGCATATGGAGTAGCGGTACCTTTAAACTGTCGAGTAAAGACTTGTTAGTAATATCACTGAGTTTTAATACTTAACCCGACACCCAGCTTTTGAAAACGTTGCTAAATCTAGTGTCTCTCACGATGTAAGTCGATTGGTTTGTCATCTTTGGTCTGAGCATTCGGCTCAAAGTGTGATTTTTAGCAGATGTGCTTTGTGGGCATCACATGTTGTGGAATTTAACTTCGTGGTCTTTGAGACGCCCCACCATGGCCATCAGCTTCTTCCAAAATTCTATGCATGCTTAAATAGTCTAGGACAATTACTTAAACGAATGATAAAAGAAGTTACCCTGATTGGTTTGACGTTTTATAAACTTTGTGTATTTAAATACAGAATATCAGATCTAAAAGCCAGGTTTCTTATGCGAAGCACGAGTTTTTCTGCTAGAATAATAAACATTACTATTTGATGTAGAAGCAATACGGTTCAGAGCTCCAGGTTTTTAATTTAAAACCAGTTTATTGGAGCTATGCACAAAATGAGACTACGGTCTCTGGAGTCTGTATGCAGATAATATACTACAGTATCCATCAGAAGAATACTGTAAGTTCTGTGTAGATGGCAGTTATGCAGTCATATTTGTCACAAATTGTTTCAAATGCAATACGTTAACAGTTATGAAGTAATTTCAGGTGAAGGCATGTATTAAAGTTAAGAATCTATGTTAGACACCTGATGAACAAATGCTAGGATATATTTATATAATCTCTCCTATAATGTGGAGAACGTATGAATTCGTAATATTAATGGACTGGCATTCGTACGTGCTACTGTATGCTGAACGAATGTGGGAAAGAACACATTGAATGATCTGATCTAATACCATGAGGCACCAACACTGCAAATTACATCAAAGACGTTTTTCAATTTTTGAAGGATCACATACAGGATCGTATTGTGATAGTCAATTTGAGCCAATTCTAGACTTTGTTACTATATTAAAATTATACTTGTAACAACACATATTTTAGATTTTTTTATTACAGAACAGTAGATATGGAGTCAGATATTTTATTCTTTTAACTTGCACTACCTCCCACTTTATAAATGCTTTATTGTTCAGAGTAAATCTGAAGTTGTGCTTAGTAGAAAGGCAAAGAGGATTGGTTGGAACTGCCTAATTTTATTTCAGACCAGGCCAAAATACGCAATTAATACTGGATTCATTTCTAGTGACAAAGGACATACCAAACTCTGAAAAGGAAGATGAACTATCAGTGATTGATGATATCAATATGGCACAAAAAAACAAAAACAAAATCGAAACTTCGAGAAATGCCTTTTGTACTGTCAACTCCTGTAAACGAAATGTTGACAGACAACCAAAACTGATTATAGTCTTATCAGTATTTGCATTTTCAAATATAAAGTATAGTAATAATTTACATGCGAGGAAACCAGATAATAATAAACAGACGAAAAGGAAGGAAACAGCTGTTGGAAAAAGAAAAGGTAGCAGTGGCCATTCATAGTCTAGAAAAAGTAGCAAAATATATGAAACAGCATTGTCACACCAACACATCTGTCCTCAATGACACAGCAGTATGTTTGTAAACTTACAACACTAGAATCCGGGTTTCGATACCTGTGGTGAATAGAGCACAGATAGCCCATTATGTAGCTTTGTGCTTAATTACAAACAAACAAACAAATCTTTAGAGCTACCTAGCAGGAAACAAAAAGCAATAAACAAATCTTGTTTTTGTTAAATCTACACAATGGGCTAACTAAGCAGTGCCCGCTATGGGTAATGAAATTCAGTTTTTAACGTTACAAGACTTCAGACTTTCGCTCTGAACCGCGGGTGGCCATACAATTTAAATTACATTCATAGTTTCCTTACTTTAGACAAGAAATGTTAAGACTACTAATAAAAGAAACATTTCTGAATTAAATTTACTAAACCTTAAAACGTGCTGTTAATATTAAATAGAATGATGGATTATCATATTTATTAATGATAAATCAGAAATTCAATGCAACTCAATTACAACTGAAATAATTACTCGTCCTCTTTAGGTTTGGATTTTCTCGTTAATTTGCAAAATCGTACTGATTACACCAATTTAAAACGTATATTTACTAATGCAATAGGTTGATAAAGAAAATAAAAGTTAATCATTGCACAGCAATATTGTGGTAAAATATTCTATGCTTATTATAAAACAGCATATTTCTGAAAGAAAACGTTTAAAACTTTTCTCTTTATATTTAAATTGTACAAGTACCCAAATTAAGAAGCTCACTACATTAAAATCAAATATTCATGAAGTAAAATCTTGCGTTAACTTCATTATCACTTAAAAGTCAGATATCTGTTTTCAGTTTTTCAATTTATAATACAGTTCTAAAACATTCAGTTTTAGAAACTTCCAAAAACAGAAGAATATCATAATTAACTTATAGACAAATTTCATGAAGTCAAAATTAATTATAATTGTCCTAACTATGTACATGTCTACTTTTGTCCTACATTTGTTACGTAATCTCGAAACTGTCCTATTTAGATAGTTATTAAATTACCCCTTTTATCTCTAAATACATCGGTTATGATTAACTTTAGCTCTTTACTTCTTTTTGTGTTATTTTTGTTGACGTTACAGTTCCCTAAAAGAATGTTACGCCCTTAAAATAATTATAGACGTCTTTCTTATACATTTATAGTCAACTGTCGTTATATACTTTGCTGCCCAAAAGTGGTCGTTCTTTCCTTGAGGCAAAGCTAAACAATGGATTATCTGCTAACTCTCCACTGGAAGAATCGAACCCCTTATTTTTGGCGTTGTAAGTTACCACTGGTCCATCGTCTAAAGATTAAATAAGAAACTGGAACATTAATTAATTAATTACACATAATGTAAACCCCAGCACAACTGCAAGGATATATAAGTGCAAGCTTATAAATTGTACAAAACCTTTTATCAATACCCATCATGGGTATCGCAGTGACACTGAAAGGCACAGAACCTACCAATGAATCTCAATAATAATGTTATTCATATATATGTTATGGTTACATAAAGAATAGCAAACGTAACAGTGCTGCGTTGTAGTTTCTTAGTGTTTTGTTTTTACTTCAACGTATTCTTATTTAATGTATTAGAAAAAGTTCCCTGCCTAAAAGTCGTATATTCAGTTTCGCTGCTACTGATAGATACAGTACAGTCTCGCAACATGTGCGTCATAGCTTACGCATATGGCAACGGGTACAACTATTGGACTACATAAACAACTTTAGGAAATACGTCAGGAAACACAGAACGTCAGCAGGGAAGATTAAAAAACAAGTTACTCCCACAGACTAATTTTGCAAGTGCAGTAAATATAGCGGAGTCGTTCAGTTTATTATAAATTATTAAATATTTCTTGAATTGGACACCAATGGTTTATAACTGATGCCATTAATAGTAAAATCGATGGCTTGTAAAAATACGCATGAATAATACTAATATTGAACTAATACACTCACCAACTGCTAGGCCTACCCACAGTAACTTTCTTAGTTCTGTCCGTTTTTGCTCGATTATTTGTGAGAGATGTGACACTGCTGGCAGGTATTGGAAGAAACGAAATAAAAATAATAAAAAGAGATCGTCTCCTTAAAAAAAATATTAATAAAACTGGCAGCCTAGTGTTTAACCC
Organism: Carcinoscorpius rotundicauda; assembly: GCA_011833715.1. Taxonomy (NCBI): domain Eukaryota; kingdom Metazoa; phylum Arthropoda; class Merostomata; order Xiphosura; family Limulidae; genus Carcinoscorpius; species Carcinoscorpius rotundicauda. The sequence continues at coordinate 47,513,836 of CM022399.1, read as the reverse complement.
GTAAAACTTATAAACGTCGACATGCTAAAAACAAAACAAAAAACAATAGTAATACTTATTACCAAGGCCCGGCATAGCTAGATGGTTAAAGTACTCGATTCGTAATACAAAGGGGCGCAGGTTCAAATCCCCCTCGCACCAAACATGCTTCCCTTTTCAGCCGTGGACGCATTATAATGTGAAAGTCAATCTCCTTATTCGTTGGTAAACGAGTAGCCCAAGAGTTAGCATTGAATGATGATGACTTCTTTTTGTCTTATACTGCTAAATTAAAGATGACTAGCGCAGATAGCCTTCGTGTAGCTTTGCGCTAAATTACAAAAAACAAAAACAAACAAACTGAATAAATAAGCGTCGTACACACTGCCGAAAAAAATCTATATAAATGTAATAGTAAGGTCTGTTGTATGTCCATAATGAGAATGGATCTTCATTAGGCCCACTATTTCCATATACATTTTCAGGTTTGCGATTTCTATGAGCATTTTCACGATATTTATCACTACTTCCTTATAGATGGACTTTCATCAGTTTTTGATATGAATGTTCTTTGGGTTCATGGGAAGATACACACACATTTTTAGTTTGTCCCCTGATCATGGATCTTCATCTCATATGTCATGGAGGTTGTTTTTTCATATCCATGTTGGGGTCCAAGCAAAATTGTATTTCACATTTTGTGCTTCGCAGTTTTTATGGGCGTTTTATTTTGCTTATTTTACAATTACATATAGAGAAAGTAGCTTTTCACGTCCTAAGATCACCTTTCGTTAATCATTAGTATATATAACTTCCGTATGGGGACTTGTACCTCAGCTGGTATGTAAGAAAAATGTGACTTCATAACACAACAATGTGTTTGAATAAACACAACTATGAATTACAAAACGCACGCGATGCGTACTTACATCATCAGTTATAAATAAAGTACGACTTTCATAATATTTATTGCTGTCCAATTTAGTAAATTCGTGCACTTTTATCTCTATAAATCAGGGTTTCAATACAATCGCTGGGTAAAGGGCAAAAAACTCATTAGGTAGTTTTGAATTTCGCGCAAAGCAACACGAGGGCTATCTGCACTAGTCGTCCCTAATTTAGCAGTGTAAAACTAAAATAAAAGTGAATAGTTATCACTACTTACCGCCAACTCTCGGGCTACTCTTTAACCAACAAATAATGGGATTGAGCGTCACATTATAATGCCCCCACGGCTGAAAGGGCGCGCGTATTTGATGTGACGAGGATACGAACCTGCGACCTTCATATCACGAGTCGAGTCTTAACCACCTGACCATGGCGAGCCATGTAGTTTTGTGATTTAAAACAAATAAACTGTTCATCATATTCTTTGTGTATAATGCATTACCTTACGAAATTATTATATAATATAAAATAAATAAATCCATATCATTGCATTTAGCCTTTCTTAAGAAAGTGCATTTTCGACACAAAAAATGTATACGAGACTTCTATCATCAATATTTTTCTGGATAAAGCAACTGTACAAGTATTTAGGGTAACAATTTAGCAACCCATCATAGATTTCTTCTCCATTTAATAAATTGAATAGTTATTGAAGTTACTTTATCAAGGCTTCTTGGACCGACATGTTTTAACACATCATGAAAATACTACCACGTAAGGAACATGAATCCAATTCAGATAAGTATAGAGTTAGTTATAAGGGTTTCTATTTCAGTTTTATTAAACAATAATATCAGTAAACAGGGTAGGATTCAAAGGGACCCAAAAAAGGTTTCCTTTCCTATTTATTTTTCTGTCATTGTCACATAACATTATAAAAGAATCAAGATCGTAATAAATAAAGGTAAAAATAATCTATAGCCTATAAAAGCTTAAGTCTATATTTCAATTTGAGTTTTGACACTGGCGTAGTATACTAGTTAATGTGCATCGCAGATTCATGGTTCGTGTTCCATTTCAGAAAAATTGCGTTGGGTACTTTGGGGTCTTGGGTGCGTTATAACAGATATAACCAAATACCACTGTTTGACTAAAATAGGTTAGGAATTGGTAGTATATACTGTTGACTAGTCTCTTCTGTAGCCTATTAATTCAAATTTAGGGTTAGCAAAGATAGCCTTTATGTAGCTTTGTACGAATATCCGATAAAAGGTAAATAAACAGTCAAATATAGGCTTGCCCTATTGTAATCTACAGATTGCTATTTGTTTATTTTCCCTTGGCTGGTGTGAAGCACAGAATAATAAAGGGAAAACTCTTACGTATATAAACCCACGAGAGACGTCGATCTACAGATATGTGGACATGCCATGAAATTAATTAATCAATGATTCCACAGGTACCTTCAGCGCTTCAAAATTACTGGCTTAATGGGACACATAATTGTTTGAAAAACATTACACGGTTTTAAGACTAAAACAAAGAGGATACAAGTTTAGGTTGAACTGTGTCGTGTGATCGGTTACACCAGCTGGTGTGGAATATAGAAATACAGAACGATAAAAAACAACTTACAGTACATTATTTCAAATATCTAGTAAAGAAACTAACAAAGAAACACGAACACAAATAGCTAATGTTAACAGTTCTGTTAGCAAAATGATAAAAAAGTGTTCGAAGAATAAAGCTTTAGATCAACCACTCCCGACACACAACATAAGCATTTCAAGTGTAAATGCATCTTGGAGAAAAATGAGCCGCAATGTGTAATTAAATTAGGTGTGAAGTGGGAATGGTGGGAAAATTTCTTATCAGAAATTTGTTAAAGCAACTAACTTAAATTCATGATTTAAAATATTGGATCTACTAGAGAGTTATAAATTCTTTAGCAAGAAAAAAGTATGTGGTTTGTCTGTCTAGAAGAATCGATCAAGCTAACTGATTGCACCTTTATCGTAGATTCCTGTCAACTTGAAGTAAGAGGAAACTACTGCTGTAAATATGTTCTTTTCGGGTTAGAAAAAGATGGTCATAGAAGTCTAAATTTTAGAATATTTTACATGTCTGTTTTTAAGAAAAATGGTATCGTATGACATTCGAGAACAAGGTGACTACAAGCCATGTCAGAAAATTAGAAAATCTTAAAAATCTGAGACAAAGCTGACGCTGTTTCAGTCGAGCTTAGTAATCAATAAGAAATAAGATTTTTGATTGAAACCACTTGCGTTTAATGTGTATCACGATGACGGGAATTGGATTTACAAGCAGGAGATGCCAGAAATGTAGTTCTGAATGACTCAAACAAAGGTAATTGTAAACGGCTGTTAGGATACGCAATCGGTACTGGTGATCAGGTGCTTGATAATTTCAATATATCTCTAAAAATACTCCCCTTATACATAAAATGTTGATAGATATCAGTGTTGGAAAATTTTATTACAGAAAACGTAAGGAATAAGACAAAATTTGATTTTATAGTTATTTGGAAAAAGGATAAGAATAAATGTTTCGCTGAGAATTGAACAGTTATGTCTTACGTGAGAGATAAAAAACGTGAGTGTAGATAAACTGCGATAAGATTAGGTTTCACCAGTGTTGCAGATAGTGCAAGTTGACACGCATTTAAAGTTCACTCTTGTTCTTTAGTCTCTTGAAGTCAAGGTTAAGATGAAGATGCTAATAGTAAGAAAACAGTATCGGCTCGGCATGACCAGGTGGTTAAGGTGCTCGATTCGTAATCTGAGGGTAGCAGGTTCGAATCCACATCGCACCACAATAGGCCTATCCTTTCAGTCGTAGGGGAGTTATAATGTGTCAGTCAATCCCACTATTCATTGTTAAAAGAGTAGTCCAAGAGTTGGAGATGACTAGTTTCCTTCCCTCTAGTCTTACACTGGTAAATTAGGGACGGCTAGCGCAGATAGCCCTCGTGTAGCTTTGTGCGAAATAGAAAAACAAACAAAAAAGCATCGCAGGGTTTAATTATTAACTTGTAAAAATGTCTCCACGTGAGTCATCGATAATTTTTTCGCTAACATCCGGGATTCGATTCCCTGCGGTAGACAGAACTCATATGGCCAATTCTGTAGCTTTATGTAAAAGCAAACAAAACAAGAAAAGCAGTTTATTGCATGTTACATCAGTTGTGCTGACCACACATTAGGCGTCGTGCCATCCAAATTTTGTGATATTCAAAATGTAAAACACATGTTTAGCATGAATTTTCATTGCTACTTTTTGTTAAAGTCTGCAAAGCGAACCAGGTCTTTAAAAGATCACATCCGTAAAACTTTACCGGAAATACAAGTAAACAAGCAAAATCACCCTAAGCTATCAGAAGGATAGAGCCCCTCGAATCTATCCTCATCTTTGGGGAAATGTTTGCAGCTCTCATGTAATTCTTGGAAGATATTGCTTTAAATATATGTTCTTAATCTCCCACTTTCAACTAAGTACAATTATTGGAATTTATTGCGTCACTGAAAGTGGCTGTTTTCGTTTCTCTTTACCATTGTTGTTTTTCCTTCAACTGGAATGGAATCTTCACTAGTCGATCTTTTCCAGTACTACAGAGCAGCAAAACAGTGACATCTCTTCTCAAACAATAAAGAACAAGAAAGACGTTTGGTGAGATTATCAAAAGTGTAATCAGCAGTAAGTCCAGCAGAAAGAATAAACATTTGATCAGCTGATCTACAAGAATACTATGGTAATATGATATTTTTGTCTAAGTTTTAGACAACTTTATAACAGAACAGTAAAAACGCTGGGGGGGGATCTTTTCCTGGACTGATTTCCAACATTCAAGGATTTATATTTGTGTCATAAAATCATTTCATCCTAATCAGATATCTCATGCATATCTGCGCGTGAAAGAGATTTGATTGTACCTTAAACGATTTGCTAGGGAAGTCAATCTTTGGAAGCACGTATGGAAACAACGTAATGGCTGCAAGTTATCGTAAGCAACTGAAACACTTCTTGCAGTAGACGGAGTCTTTAATCCTAAAAAAGTAACTCTTGAAACTGTTAAATACCTTTCTTGTGTTTAACAAAGCTATTCTTCTCAACTTTAAAAAGAATGAAGACGTATTAAAATCACTGATGAGAGCCAGTCATGTGTTAATAGTCTCGCTACATTGTATGTTCCTCGATTAATCTCAACTTCACCAGAAGATGTCATTACAGTGCTAGTTAAAGAATATCCATTCCTTTTACCACCCCTAATCTAACACAATACCTTTTCAATAGTTTAATACATCCGATACTGAGCTTAGTGATAGGACACATCTGCATTTTGAAAACTATGTTATTCAACATTCACGCCTTGTATTTGAAATAGTTTGTAACTAACAGAAGAAAACTATTTTAAACCCTATAGTTAGCCGTAAGGATCCAATTTTACACCATTAAAATCAAAGATTCGATTGCCTGTGATGGACAAAGCGCATGTAGCTCATTGGTAATTTTGCGCTAAAACAAAAAGCACAACGCAACACATAAATTATTATAAAAATATGTAACAAATTCATTACTTTATAATTTCCTGCTGTCAGTTACATCTTAATACACCATTTTTCTAACCTTCTCCACACAACTTGTCTCATATCGCTGCTGTTTTATCAGAAGAATTTCCATGTTGATTGCTTATTATACCGTAAACTTATAGTCGCATCAGATTAGAAATGTAAACAAATAAACAAAAGTCAATGAACAGTGTAGTAATACTTAAATAAGTCTCGATTGTAGCAATTTACATGAATATTTTTTTAATTTCCTTGTTTGGAAAAACAAGTGTTTGGAGTAGCTTTGTGCGAAATTCCAAAACAAACAAACAAATTGGTGTGGCGGGGATTTGTGCCCGCGACCTCAGATTACGAATAGAGTGCCTTGACCACCTGGCCATGAAATGTCTTGGTACCTGGTGGTGTTGATCTAGAGTAGAGATGTTTTATTCGATTGAAATGATTCCTTTATTTTGTTTCTGTTTATTTTAAGTTCTTTGTTTATTTGTTTTGTACAGGAATACTATGATTTTTTGAGTTGTAATGATGGTGTAAATATGGGAGGTTTTTATTTATTATGTTCAATGATTCTGCTTTCCAATTCTTTTTTCGGTTTTTCCTGTGTAAAATTATGGACAGTTGTTAAGCGTTATTTTATAAATAATGTTTACATTGTGTGATTCCATATAATTTTTGTTGAGCAATGATTTAGTTTAGGGCTGTTGTTTTGAAGTCGATAAGAATTTTATGTTTAATGGCAACTTTTATTCAAGTGGTAATTATTTTCTGATTTCTGGTATAAATAGTAAAATGTGGTGTAAATTTGAGTTTTTGTGTTATTTATTAGTGTTAATTTTGTTTGTGAGTTGAGTTTTGAGGTTTCTTGTTCTGGTGGTTGTGTAAACATTTTCGACAGTATAGTTAGTGGAAATTTGTTGATGTGTATGAATAATTACATAATAAAGTTCAATACTTCAACCACATGGTCAGTTGAGCTGTGTTTATAAGGTGCTTTAGTCTTTTAGATTTGTGGACGAAATTCCAGGGGATGTAAAAGCCTGTATGGGTGACTTTTCAGTGAATTCTGGTTTTGAAATGTGTGTCAGATATAATATTGTTGATAATTGTTAGTTATTTTGATGTTAAATGGTGAATGTAATGTTATGGTGTGTGGAGTTTATATGTTCAAAGAAATTGCATATGTATTTGTTAGAAATTAAAACAGCAAAAGTGTCATCGAAATATCCATACCAGTACAGGGAAGGATAGTATAGCTTGTGTTTGACCTACCGTATTTTCCGGTTAATAAGCCGAGGCCAATTTTCAGCTCTGAAAATGAGGGTTTTTGCTAATTACCGTCCAATAAGCCGAGGCCATTTTTAAGAAGTGACAAGTTTCTTCAAAATGATTTCTTAGTCTCGTTTCAGCGTCAGCATGCATGTTGTGTGTGATCATTGGCGTTCTGTAGTAAAGCAGAACGTGTCGTATTGAGACATAAATGGAATCAATATGTCATTCGTTATTGGCTCCACTCACTGTAATTAGGTAACCAATGAAATTCCAGAATTTTTACTCAGTAATTAAAATCACTAACCCAGGGTATAAATACCAGGGGTATGTAGTGGGAGTTTATCATTGTACCGTCAAAAGCCAAAGATGTCTACACATAAATTTCTGAGATTAAAGTGTATATTTTTTATGAATTTTGTTATTTCTATGAATACATGTCATTCATAGACCGTTTTTCTCTTAATAAATAAAGTTTATTCAACTGAAATAACTCTGCCGTAACTGTGAGATCAAAGGTATGATTTGGGGGCCGATTTTGGTCTTCGGTATTTTTTGGTCCAAAGGTGGTGATCGGCCAATAAACCCAACCCCAAAAATCAGGTCCAAAATTTAGTGCCAGAAATTCGGCTTATTAGGCGGAAAATACGGTAAATCATAAATACATTGGCAAGAATAGGTGAAACGGATTTGCCCATATTTAATCCATATGTTTGAAGAAAGTTATTTTATTAAAGTTGGTATATTCGTTAACTAGATTATAGTTTAATCTTCGAGCAAGCAAATTGAATCTAGTCAAAAGCATATTGAGTGTGGCCAAAAAAATGATTCAGCACGTGATTTAAGAAAATGAAATCAAAATTGGCGGCCAAACTGATAGCTACACTAATACCATTTTAAAGCAAATATTCCTTCATTAGTTAACCAGAACTTGGGGCATAATGATGGGTACGACAAAATGTGCTGCAAAATTCTTATCAATGCTATTAGTGTAGCTACCAGTTTGATTGCCCATTTTGATTTCATTCCTTTAAGTCACATGCTGAATCCTTTTTTTGGCCACACCCTTTTTTCACACCTAAGATGTTTTTGATTAGATATCATGACTCTTTCTCGTGTTTGTGTGTTTTTCTTATAGCAAAGCCAGATCAAGCCCTCTGCTCAGCCCACCGAGGGGAATCGAACCCCTGATTTTAGCGTTGTAAATCCAGAGACATACCGCTGTACTACCGGGTGGCAACTCTTTCTCAATATACATCAAGAAACCACACAAAATAATAAAGTAACAGAGGATAGTAACAAAAAATAGCTTTAGGATCGTAACCATATTATTTGGAACAGATCTTTACTTTATAAAAGCAACGAGATTCTTTGAAGCATACAATGGTAATTTTATCTCTTTTAAACAATGTTAGTAACTTCCTTTATAGTAACGCCATGGAATTTATTTGTTGTTTTGAATTAAGCACAAAGCTACACAATGGGCTATCTGTGCTCTGCCCACCACGGGTATCGAAACCCGGATTTTAGCGTAAAAGCCCGCAGACATACCGATGAGCCACTGGGGGGCTGGAATTTATATTAACAGTTTCTTGTCATCGCCCCTATGCAATCGATACAGCGATATCAAGCATCATTTTTTTATATTAATTGTTTAATCTACTATCACGTAATGATAAACAGTCTTTAATTAGAATCTCACAATATTTAACAAATTCATGCAAAAAAGCTGGCAATAAATAGTAACTGTCCAATGACCGTATAATTCTTTTAAAAACTTGAGCTAGAAACTGCTTATGTAGTTTATTTAGCTTAACCAATAGTTACATATCTGCATGTTCTTTCACTGCATAGTTTTGCTGCTTTAAATCATTCATTTTAACCCGAAGCTGTAGTAAAAATGTTAGATTGGTAGCTCATCTATTTTTTTGCATAGGCGTGCGCAAACATTTTCGTTAAGTGTGATTGGTTGTTGTTGAATAACGTTGCAGAGGTGACTTATACAAAATGAAAAAAATTAATTGTAGGTTGAGAAGTTACACCATTGTATTAAATTTGAAAAAAAAATTCATAAAAGTTAACCATGTTTTTCTATCGAATAAATCTTCTGTACTTTTGGTGCGAAGGAAAAAAACAGGGAAAAAAACTTAATTAAATATGTTATATCTGAATCAATGGATTGCTTTAAAATTTGACATGTAGAATTTGAGTCAGGTAGAGCACATTTATAGAAAATATGTGATAGTTAATTTACCACAATCCGAGAAACAAAATATGAAAAAATCGCTAAACCATCACTCCTTTGTGTCTTGTGGCAGTTTGCTTCAGTGTGTCTTGTGGCAGTTTGTTTCAGCTGCATTACAAACTACCGTGAGTCTTGATTATGATATATGTAAACCTTAACATAGTGGAAGAAATTAATGAGTGCAAAACTTTATATCAAGGTTTTTGAAGTATTTAAATCTTTCTCCATAATATTTAATCTTTTATAACGATGCTTTGGTTGAATAAATTTCAAATGATAACAAAACAACTTAAACATTAAAATTTTAGCTTTGCAAACAAATGTTTTGTGTAACTGTAAAATACGTAAACAGTAATTTTATGTCTGTTTTAAAGAACAGTTAACCCTCATTTCTTTCAACACTTTATTTCATCATAATTTCAGTACGAAACAATTTTTAGTTTTTAATTAATATCCCGTCAATGAAAGTAAAAATCTTTGTAATGTCCAATTATGTAACATCCGCTAACCACAACAAACCACCAATTTATCAGACTTTATAGGGATGGTTTCGATTATTCACGGAATTTTTTGAAAAATATCTCCTCATTAGAACTTTATATTACTATATAATGTTTCCTTCATAACAATACCTAGTTAATGACTTAGTCACAAGCTCTGGGAATGTTTGAAAATATCATAGCAAACGTTTGAATTTTTGGTTATTTTTATTGCACAATGACTCAAAAACTAAATAGTAGTGTCCACCAATTTCACTGAGATGACATACTTTCAAAAGGACTATTTGCTTTTATAAGTATTATGAATAACTAGTAGTACTTTAAAAAAGAAAAATTTAGTATAAACGATGTTATTATTACTCCTTAGAGTTAACTTTCTTACAGAAATTTGGCATTTCTTTAAAATACTAAAATACAGGATGAAACAGAAATTTCTACCCAATAAAGAAAAACAGCAAACCTGACAGTTGTAAATTCACTGTATTTAACATTTGCTCCTATGTCTATTCAAACAATGTATTAAAGAATAAGCAAAAACGTAGAGAAAAACGTTTCAAATGAGGAATTAAGTGTAAGGATGGCTAATACCAATCCTTCAAAAATAATACAAACAAGACAGTGGGGATGGTAATTGCATCATCCTTACATAACAGAACAGGACATCCCTTCTGGGCTCGGCATGGCCAAGTGTGTTGAGGCGTTCGACTCGTAATCCGAGAATCGCAGGTTCGAATCCCAATCGCACCAAACATGCTCGCCCTCCCAGCCGTGGGGGCGTTATAAGTGATGGTCAATCCAACTATTCGTTGGTAAAAGAGTAACCCAAGAGTTGGCGGTGGGTGTTGATGACTAGCTGCCTTCCCTCTAGTTTTACACTTCTAAATTAGGAACGGCTAGCACAGATAACCCTTGAGTAGCTACGCGTGAAATAAAAAACAAAAACAAACAGACATCTCTACTATCATGTTTGTATTGTTTTTCAAACATTGATTTTAACCATCCCTACATTTACTTTCTGTTTTGAAAAGTATTCATTACTTGATACTATTGTATACACAACAAACTACCAGCTTATTATTACTACATTCACAACAAACTACCAGCTTATTACTACCATATTCACAACAAACTACCAACTTATTACTACCACATTCACAACAAAATACCTGTTTGTTAGAACGAAATTGATAAAAACTACCAGTTTATTTATACCATATTTATGACAAATCACCAAATGAGGAATTAATGTTTTTAATACTTACATAAAGTTATTGATTACACCTTTTAAATTAAAACGAACCATCATGTTCACTTTCGAATCGTTCTTTGAATAATAATTTTAAATAAACAGTTCATTATAATTACTTTAATGAAGTAAAGTGGATGTGTTATGATAATAAATGCCCATTTGTCACACGTAATAAATCATTGGTTCACCTGCCACGTGCATCGCTAGTACAGCGATCAGTCTAAGGGTGTTCAACCCTAAAATCAGCGGTTTGATTCCCCTCGGTGGATACAGCAGATAGCCCGATGTGGCCTTGCTATAAGAAAACACACGTTTGACTCAGCTGTATTTATTTATTTTACTGGCACTGGTTCTTCTGTTTTTTTAAATATTGGTGTATTACTGTTTTTCTTTTGATTAATAAAATTATGTTGGTGTGTGTGTGCGTGCGTGCGCGTTTTCTTCCACTTTCTTCTTCATGGCGTGTTTTGAATTACGAAGAGCATTTGAAAATCTGAAGTAAACATCCGCTCTTGAACGTTCGTGGAACCACACGCTATCTAATCCGAATAACACATCGACAACACTACGATAACGACAAAATATATTTCACATACTAATGATAGAAGGCGATTCAAATAAGAAGATTATTTGTGAGAACGAGTTACTAGGCAACCATAACCACTGATAACATGAGAACTTGCGTCAGATAATACCAACAACAGGTACACGGAGATGAGGAGGCTACACACTTTGATCTTTTAGAACTAATCGATAAGGTTTTGCCGGTTTCATGAAAACTGATCCGAGAATGAATTAGATGTGCACGTGTTTTTCAACAAGTGATTCTGTTTGTCGAAAATAAAATATCTACGGCAACAGTGCCTTCATAATCCGTTTATCTCACTGGCTTAAAATTTATTTTACTAGTTTTTTTCACATTTGACTCTGGAATCGCCATATATATAATTAACATTCGTCCACTTCTTACTCATCTTACGTAGTGCGCAAAACATAACCGTAACTGAAAAACGAAATTGAGGAACAATTAAACTAATTGCTATAGAAACTCAAAACTGTTTAAAAGTTTTACAACACTAGCTTTTCGAAAGCATATTATTCAAATTAAGATGAATAGTAAATAAAGTATGGTAACAACCAGGTTAATAATAATAACACATGCGCAAATATGTTGACTTTAGTTGAAAGTAAAAATTTTATTTCAATACAATTTATTGTTAATTTGTAGCCTTATATTTCCACAATACAAGTAACATTTAGGTTTCACTACCTGCGTGCTTTTGTTTAACGTGTGATTTTATTTTCAGTAATTGAAAAAACCAACAGAAGATTCTCTAGAATGCCTCCAAAATTTGCTCCTCCACTCTACCAGGGGCTAGTCTAAGGGCTAATAACATTAAAAAATCATATTTCGATACCTGCGATTGGCTGAGGACAAATAGCTCATTTCGTAGCTTCGTGCTATGAAAAATATGTTTTCTTTTTGTTTTGGGAATTATCCATAATAGGCTATCTGTTACCCAAACCCGGTTTCTAATGATGTGAACCTGTGTGCCACTATAGGGTAAGAAAATACAAATTAAAATCTTTGTACATCAATCTGAATTAAGCACAAAGCTACACAATGGGCTCTCTGTGCTCTGCCCGCCACAGGTATCGAAACCCGGTTTTTAGCGTTGTAAGTCCGCAGACATACCGCTGAGCCATTGGGGGCATTGTATATCAATATAATGTATACGCGTTTGTTTTTTTAATTTTGCGCAAAACTACGTAAGGGTTATCTGCGCTAGCCCTCCCAAATGTAAGGGTAAAGGGAAGGCAGCTAGTCATCACCACCCACCGCCAATTCTGTCACCAACAAAAAGTGAGGCTGACCGATATTGTAACGCCCCCACGGCTGAGAAGGTGAGCATGTTTGGTGTGACGGATATTCGAATCAGTGACCCTCGGATTACTCGTCAAACCACGTTCTAACCACGTGGCCATGCCGGGCCACGTACTTGTGTCACCAATAGTGCTATGTTTTCTATTACTAAATCAAAGGGGTTGTTTTCTCAGTCACCAAATGTACAAAGACTAAAAATTAAAACATATTTAAGTTTTTAATGCTTTTGATTTGAATAGTTTATTTATAAAATCGCATTTGAACGTATTTATTTTTTTATTCTTCTTGGGTGTTTGAAGTAAATTTTTATTCGGCAAATTACCTAATTACCGTACGGTATTCAACAATAATGCGTATTCTTAAGAAAGGGTTGTTGTTGTTTTGAATTAAGGACAAAGCTACACAATGGGCTATCTGTGCTCTGCCCACCACGGGTATCGAAACCCGGTTTTTAGCGTGTAAGTCCGCAGACATACCGCTGAGCCACTGGGGGGAACTTAAGAAAGAGAAGCTACCTTTTTACGTTACGGTATTCTCTGTCAACAATATGGTGTGTTACTAGGTTAGGAATATTTTTAAAAAAGAGACAAAGAGAGTTAAATTTGAAAATAGGAAAGGAAGAGGCAGAACACCTAAACTCAGTAATGTTGAAGTTAAGTATCTTTATTTATACAGCCTTTGGAACAGAAGGAAGACTGCCACTGATCTCAAACATGAGAAAAACGACTGTTTACTAACAGTAAGTGTTCAGATCTACAGTATCGAAAAAACTCAGTGAAAATGAAATGTTTGGTAATGTAGCAGCAAAAAAATATTTAATTTGACCTCCAAATATTGTAAAGAGACTACAATTTGCTAATAAGTACAAAACTGCCCAGTTGATAATTGAAAGAATGTGTTATAAACGAATAAGTTTATTTGATTCCAAGCGTAGGTTGTGTGTGTGACGGAAGAAAGTTGAAATAAACTTACCTCAATGGGTAACATGAAGTATAGGAGAGGCAGTGTGATTTGGGGTTGTTTTTCAGCTGAGGCAAGAGGAGATATTTGCAAAATAGATGAAATAATAGACCAACACAGGTACTACCAAATATTGATCCGTCAGGGTATAACCAATTGTTGGTGTATTATTGGTAAAGGATTCTAATACTAAGAAGATAATGACCTCAAACACTCATCCAAAATATACGTAGAAATTAGCTAAGAAAGAAACTAATGGAGTCATTCAAATGATGCAATGGCCTACACAGAGCCTCGTTCTCAACTTAATTGAGCAGATATGAGATTTGATAGATCCAAAACTTGACAAATGAAAGTTACTTCTGACGAAACTTTATGGGAGTGTATTAGAGAAATCTGTAATAGAATCACAAAGGACAATTTTATTAAATTTGTTGCAGCAATGTCTGAAAGACTGTATACAGTTAATTAAGCAGAAGAGGTAACACACAAAATATTAACTGTTTGTTGAACTCAAGCACTTACAGTTATGACAGAAAGTGTTCGTACCCCTGCGTCCCGAGTGGTTTTTTATTCATAGCTTAAAAAGTATCATGAGTAGGCTAATAGAAGTATAATATATATTATAAATATTATATTAACACACATCTACATAAATGTTTACGTAAATTAAACGACAAATAAACTGTTTATAAACAAATAAACAAAAATCGGAGGAGTAGAAAGTGTTCGTACAGTTCAGAACATGTGAGAAAAAAACTGATATTCCCGTAAAAAATTAGTTTAGTTTGGCGAATAAACTACTTTATACCATTCCAGAACTAGACACTGGGTTCATAAACATTAGAATTTAGCCAGCAAAAAATGTACTTCTGGCAATTTAGCGCCGTCTCCGTCATTATCTGCTTGGTCATCATGGCAAACTGGAAACAACTGTCCAGCGATTTAAAAAAACGAATTATTGTAAAATAAAAGTCTCGTGTGTCTCTTTTCGGTATTGCTACACAACGTAATGTGCCGAAATCTAGTGTTGAAAGTATAATTACCAAGTTTAACCTTACAGGATCAACTACTAACCTCCATCGTTCCGGACGTCCCATTAAAATTCTTGAGAAAACCAAGAGGAAGGTGCTCAGTTAAGTTAGTAGGAACCCTCGTTTAATACGTAACGACATTCAGAAACTGGTAAGGGAAACTGTGGTTGAAGTAAGCACCTCCACAGTTACAAATATGTTACGCTCATCCGGGTTCAAAGCATGCCGTCTTCGTAGAACTCCATATTTAAAGCCTGTTCATTTAGAAGCACGATTGGGGTATGCAAAAAAGCATGTAGATAAACCTTTACCTATTGGAAGAGTATTCTTTGGTCAGACGAAACTATGTTTTGTTTTTGGAATTTCGCACAAAGCTACTCGAGAGCTATCTGTGCTAGCCGTTCCTAATTTAGCAGTGTAAGACTAGAGGGAAGGCAGCTAGTCATCACCACCCACCGACAACTCTTGGGCAACTCTTTTACCAACGAATAGTGGGATTGACCGTCACATTATAACGCCCCCACGGCTGGGAGCGTGAGCATGTTTAGCGCGACTCGGATGCAAACCCGCGACCCTCGGATTACGAGCGCATGCCTTAACGCGCCCGGCCATGCCAGGTCCAGACGAAACTAAAATCGACCTTTACGGACGGCCACAATGATGTTCTCAATATTTTTCGTAAGAGGGGGGAATGAAATCTTCTAAAGAACATCGTCTCTACAGTTAAACACAGAGGTAACTCGATCACGCTATGGGGTTCCTTCAGCTCTTTTGGTGTAGGCAGCCTTCACCGCGTCAACGGAATCATAAAAAAAATTAGAGTACGGAGATATATTTGGCACTTATATCAAGAACGATGCTCGAACTTGCGGCTTGGACGCCGCTGGATCTTCCAGCACGACAATGACCCCAAGCACACATTGAAATATGTGCAATCCAGGATGCAGAGGAACCATATAAGCATTCTGGAGTGGCCATCGCAGTCACCCGATCTCAACCCAATTGGAAACGTTTGGCATGAGTTTAAGATCAAGGTTCATCGTCATCCGAAAAACTTGCAAGAGTTGGAGGTCTTCTGAAAAGAAGAATGGAAGAAAATACCAGTTGAGTACTGTCGAACGATTATAGAAGGTTATGAGGAGAGATCGCGCCAAGTAATTCACCTGAAAGGCTACACAACCGACCATTAAACTAGACGCACGAACACTTTCTGCCCCTATATTTGATTATTTGTTTATAAATATTTTATTTGTCGTTCAATTTACATAAATATTTATGTAGATGTGTGTTAGTATAATATTTATAATATACTATAATTTCATTATCCTAATCGCGATACTTTTTAAGTTATGAGAAAAAACTACGCACGACGCAGAGATATGAACACTTTCTGTCGTAACTTTACACTAAGTTTCTGTTGTACTAAATATGAAAATAAAATTTTGATGTTTCACCTGTGATTTACCCTCCGTTCTTCTTTGAAATTAGTCTAAAGTCTAATTTTTGACTCAGTCCTAACACTATCGCACAGTATTGTATGTCATCCAGAACCTTAGGATACTACATATTACGTCTCGGACAGAATGATATTATAGCTTTCAAAAGCAAGTAATTTTAAAAACTTGTTTATACTTTCTTTTAAGTAAAATAAAATAGTAGCAATGTCTAATGATGACACTTGAGCCAAAAAATGAGTAACATAAAGTTAAAACATTCTGCTAATCGACATCATTACTGGAAAACTTTTTTAGGGAAGGAAGAAGTATCACTTTGTGAACCATTCTCAAAATAAGGAAGTTTTCATTAAAATAGTGTCATTTGATAATTAGTGAAATACATGTGATTTTTGTGTCCTTGTGACACATCTTTTAACCAAAATCGCCACATTTTATTAATTTACTCTCACATTATCATTATCTTTTGAATAGGTGTCTCAACCTTTCTTATTTTTATTCTGTTCTGTTTCACTATCTTCAATCACCCTTTTTATATCAAGTTTTCTGTTTTCTCTTACAGCTTACGATCCCGTTTCTTACCTTGTAAGTTAAAAGAGCCTTCTTCAACTCTCTCCTATAAGATCCCATGACTACAAGTTCGTGTTCGCGTTATATTTAGTAATACGTAAACAAATGAAAGTACAGACTAATATTCTTGTTTTTGTTCCACTAAAAGTGGAATCAAAATCTCGTTACTTACCAATTCATCATTGTGTTCAGTTTGTTTTGAATATCGCGCAAAGATATACGAGGGTTATCTGCGCTAACCGTTCCTAATTTTGCAGTGTAAGACTAGAAGGAAAGCAGCTAATCACCACCCACTCTTTGGCTACTCTTTTCCCAACGAATAATCGGTTTGATTGTAACATTATAACTTCCCCACAGCTGAAAGAGCGAGCATATTTGGTGTGACGGGGATTTGAACCAGCGACCTTCATATTACGAGTCAAGTGCCTTAACCGCTTAGCCATATCGGACCTGCCATTCTGTTCGGAAACGTCACAAATTCCTTTTATCAGATCATTTTTGTTGCTATAACGAATTTTTGTTCTGTTAGTGTATTTTTTGCTTATTTCTTAACTCTAAAAAATTTTTCACATGAAAAATATTTCGATTCAGCTCCAACCTCTTAATAACAATATAAGTTAGAAAATCAACCACGTGTATTTTTACGATATCGAACTCGTTAACTTTTTTGTTCGTTTAAAAATGTGCTTATCAAACAATTTTGCGAGAGTACTTTACCCGGATGTTGTTTTTACAATCTAAGGCCTTGGAGCAATCGATTACTTCTAATTAGTTTGTTAACACTTCCTGATCAAAAATGAACTAGCCTTATAGATCAAACGAAAACTAACAAATTAATGAAACCAATTCTACACTCTAAAATAACGCAATAAATCAATACACACAAAAAGAAAAACTTATAATAATTGGGAAACATGAATTCATCAGTTGGGTACTTCTTGTCATTAATAATGTTTTGGACATTATCACAATATTATCTCACGAAGTGTGACCTCATTATCAGAGAGTTATTCGCCTAGTCCTAAATCAATAACATGACTAGCGTTGCAAAATAATCTCTGTAAATGTACAATTTAATGACAGTTTTAAGCTCAAAGCTTATATCGTGTATTGTTTTGTAGTATTTTGATAAAAGTGTACAACCGAAATGTTAGAAAACAAAAGTTTATTTCACTTAATCTCAAAAGTTTTACATTTACTCAAGTATTTTGGACAGCAAAAACTTGAAAATGGAAAACATTTATAGAACATATGTTGAATGTACTACGTTATTGTATTCTGGGTGTATATCTATACACGCAGTTTTTTACTTATGAAACTTAATCCGAATGTCATGACAAGTACCATACATTGTGCGGCATGGCCAAGTGTGTTAAGGCGTGCAACTCGTAATCTGAGGGTCGCAGGTTCGCATTCGAGTCGCACTAAACATGCTCGCCCTCCCAGCCGTGGGGGGTTTATAATGTGACAGTCACTCCCACTATTCGTTGGTAAAAGAGTAGCCCAAGAGTTGTCGGTGGGTAGTGATGACTAGCTGCCTTCCCTCTAGTCTTACACTGCTAAATTAGGGACAGCTAGCACAGATAGCCCTTCAGTAGCCTTGTGCGAAATTCAAAAACAAACAAACAGTACCATACATTTTGCACTTTATAACCTATTATACGATTAATTTTACTTACGTTGAAAAAAGGAGTAACATTCTGTATAAAAAAATGTTCTCAGCTGGGTGAAGTGGAATTGTTTTTGAAAAAGAGAAAATAATCTTCGTGTAAAGATAAAAAAAAAGTACGAAGCAGCTCATAAAAATTCCGGTATTCAATACCACAAGAATTTCACTCTTGGTTGAGAAACATTTGAGTATTCGATCTGAAGTCAGACACAATATTTCGTAAATTATTGTGACTATTGTACACGGATTAACAAATAAATCCATGTTTAAAGTGCTGTGAAGAAAAGAGAACATTTACTTTTCCGATTACTGGAACTCAAATTGTATAGCTATTTATTTACGTAGTTATTAAGAAACAGAATAAAATAAGAATATACACGCACACACTTAATCCACAAAACTGATGAAAATTACAATCGCATCTTACATTCTATGACTAGTATTTACACCCGCCATTACAAGCTTGGTGAACACCGTAAGTTCGATAACGAAGCAGCTGTAAGTTTGGCGATATCTCGAAGTCTGCCATTTTATACATTTTGTTTGCTGCTCTTTTTCCAGTTTTCAATTCGATTTCAACAATTATTAATTTTCGTGAACAGATCACATTTCTTAATAACCATAATTGATTATAATTTCATTCTGCCTATCTTGTAAACTTTCATCGCTATTTTTTCTGAAGAAATGTGAACATCAAATTCATTCAGTTTTGCGAAAAATTGTTATGTAGTATAAGCTTAAACCTATTGCAAAATATAACAACCTTTCATAACTTTTATGTAATATAAGAATGCCATAATTTTAACTCCCTGTATTAATATAAGATTTTTTCAAAATATATTATTCGAGTAGGAGGGTGAAGATTACATATAACATGTTGATTAAAATGGTCGTTAAGTCACTTTTTTTAGCTACCTAATGTTTTATGTCATCCATCTAGAGTGGCACCTTTTGTCTTTTTGTGGTAAAGATAGTTGCAAGAACACCCTCAGTATATGGAATTGCACAGTTATCTTGGTGATATCTTGGAGAATTGACTTCTCTCATGTTTCACCTCGGATGATCAGTAACGTGTGTAACGCTAGTCGCTCTAGGTAAGCCTTACATAAGCGATTTTAGTAAGTGACTTGAGGTTTATTCAGTTTGAAAGAGGATATCAACAAAATCAGTTTTCCTTATGATCTCATTTGAGCAAGTTAGTGAACACTTCAAACCGAGACCTCAAGTTTAATTTCTTAGAAATTGTTTAAAGTATTATGATAACATAACGCCATTGTTCAAAACTTAAGACTTTTCCTACTTACTTTAATTAATATACACTACAAGGCCAAAAGTATGTAGACACCCGACCATCACACCCATATGTGCTCGTTGAACATCTCATTTCAAAACCATGGGTGTTAAAATGGAGTTGGTCTCCCCTTAGTTGCTATAAAAGCCTCCATTCTTCTGGGAGGGATTTTCACTAGATTTTGGAACATGGTTGCGGGGATTCGCTCCTATTCAGCCAAAATAGCATTAGTCTGGCGAGAAGGCCTGGTTCGCAGCCGGCGTTCCAATTTATCCTAAAGGTGTTTGATGGGGTTGAGGTCAGGGCTCTGTGCAGACAAGCCAAGTTCTTCCAGACCAATCTCGGCAAACCATGTCTTTATGGACATCGCTTTGTGCATGAGGACACTGTCACGCTGAAACAAAAAAGGGCCTTCCCCAAGCTGTTGCGACAAAGTTGGAAGCGCACAATTCTAAAATGTATTTTATTACTGATCTTTCGTGATATTATCATGTTTAAGTTTCAACTATTACTGTAAACTTTATTACATCATGTGTTTTGTAAAGTGATATAGTAAAGTCACAGTCAAATTAATTGTATTAGACACACTTCAATCTTTGTTTAAAATATCATTTTTATTGGCCCGGTTGGGTTAAGGAGTTCAACTCGTAATCTGAGGGTCGCGGGTTCGTATCCACGTCGCACTAAACATGCTCGCCCTTTCAGCTGTGAAGGCGTTGTAATATGACGGTTAATCCCACTATTCGTTGGTAAAAGAGTAGCCCAAGAGTTGGCGGTAGGTGATGATGACTAGCTGCCTTCCCTCTTGTCTTACACTGCAAAATTAGGGACGGCTAGCGCAGATAGCCCTCGGGTAGGTTTGCGAATTGAAAAAAGAAAATTCTTTATTACATTTAACATTATTTTATTTTAGTCATTAGTATTCTATCTATTTTTTTTAATCCACCAATGAGTCAGTGGTAATTTTGCGAACATACAACACGAAAATCAGAGTTTCAACTTTTCGTGGTGGACGAAACAGATACTTAAAGTCCAGCATGGCTTTACGTTAGAGCAAAAAAGTATCCTCTATATTATCAGCTCTTTCATGCATGTGTCATAGTAATTTATTTCAATTTTAAGGCCACTCCAAAGTTCCACAATCGGAGCCACTTAATGGATTTTCATTGGTCACGATACGCTGTTGAGGGGGGGGGGGTAGAATCGTGTAAAGTTTGGTTCAAACCAAAGTTCTTCAAAGAACGTTCTTCTAAATTATAATAACACGTTGATTCAAATAAAAGAATAATGGTTACTAATTATGTTTTCAATTACTACCCTAAATTCTGATTTGCAAATTACTTGAATAACATTTGCAATAATGACAGTTCATTTATTTAATCTGAAATACACCATAACATCTGTAGTTTTTGAAATTACTGATATATATAGGACCTCGATCTATCATATTATGTTATCTCCTGGTGGCTTAGCAGAAAGTGTGAGGGTTTATAATACTAAAAATCAGGTTTCGATAAATAGACAGACTATCGTACACCAGCCCAGTAGGCAAGATAAGCCTTGATATTGGGAAAAGATCTCGAGGATAGATGAAGTAAGGCTGACCTATTATTACATGCTATTCTTTGCTTTAACTCATAAATTTTCATAAATAAAGCTATAATTGTACATGAAGCAAATAGCTAGTGTTTATGTTTTCCATAAGTAAAGTTTATTCTACTATTTCTGTTTTGTTACTTTATCAACAGTTGATTAAACACAAAGCTTCTAAAAGGGCTATCTGCACTCTGCCCACTATGGGTTTCCAAACCCGGTTTCTAGTGTTACAAGTCCACTGACATAGTGGCATATATATTATTATATTTTACAAACATTTCAGTGCTAGTTTAACACATGCTAAAACTGAAGACTAACTTAAATATTAAATACTACTAAATGGTGAAACATTCTAAACTTTATAAGCAGGAAGAATAATATATTCACTTTGCACCATTATCGTGTTGAAAAAAACGGTCTGTGACTCATGAAACTTTCTAATCTTTATATGAAGGAAGGTGCGAACAATATATTTACCTAAATAAATAGCTTGCTTTGATTAAAAATTAATATAAACAAATAAAAACATACAAGCAGTTTTTTTCTGCTTAAATAATTGCGAAAAAGGACTATTTGCATTCAACTTCAATAAAACTAAAAAATTTCTGAAACATACCTATATTTTTATTTGTACATAATATTCCAACCACTTTCCAAATTAATGTTTATTTCCCTTCAGATAGATTAGGGTTGATTTATAAAGCCACTATCCATAGATGAACGGAAGTTGGTTTCGTCTTACAGGAAGTCAGTATTTATCATTGTCAGCGGTTTCCGGAATTTTCTCCATTGCTTTCATACTCGTCATTAAATGAATAAAAATGTATTGATGGAAAATAAATCCTATAAATTATTCAGTATAGTGTTTCTTGGAAAGTACCGGCTCATTAAAAAAATAACCCATCTATAAAAAATGGCATAACTTTTGTATCACTGCCTTACTTGAAACATAATAACTGTATTTCATGTTCTGCTGACTCTAGAAAATGAGAATATATATAAGCTGCTTTTGATTTTTAAAGCTCTATATATTATAGCGCTCTATCTTTGCGTTTAAAAAGTAAAAAAAACAACAACTAAAGAATGAGATGACGTTTGGAATTTTATTTCCCTGATGGAAAGAAACCTCATAGTAGACTCTACATTTTAATGTATTTTGAAACATCTATTATAAGCATTTTTTCCCCATTTCTATATCTTAATCTATTCCATAGTATATGGGATAAAAGTTGCTTTTCTGTTGCTGTCTCTGCATTATCATCTTTTCCTTTGTTTTTGATATAGATGTTTTTCTAACATAATGTTAACACAATTATAACATTACATTATGTTTTTTTAAAGTTAATCTGCCTAACTGTTATTCAGCATAACTTTGCTTTATGTCATACCAATGGAAAATGTACAGTCAGTAAAATATTACCGCTGATCGGCATAAGTTTGCTTTATGTTCTACCAATGGAAAATGTACAGTCAATAAAATATTACTGTTGTTCAGCATAAGTTTGCATTATGTCATACCGATAGAAGACGTACAGTCAGTAAAATATTACCGCTGATCAGCATAAGTTTGCTTTATGTTCTACCAGTGGAAAATGTACATTCAATAAAATATTACTGTTGTTCAGCATAAGTTTGCCTTATATCTTCCTCTGCGGAAGATGAACAGTCAGTAAAATATTACCTTTGTTCAGTATAAGTTTGCATTATGTCATACCGATAGAAGACGTACAGTCAGTAAAATATTACCGCTGATCAGCATAAGTTTGCTTTATGTTCTACCAGTGGAAAATGTACATTCAATAAAATATTACTGTTGTTCAGCATAAGTTTGCCTTATATCTTCCTCTGCGGAAGATGAACAGTCAGTAAAATATTACCTTTGTTCAGTATAAGTTTGCTTTATGTCCTACCGATGGAAAATGTATATTCAGTAAAATATTACTCAGCACAGATTACTAAAATATTCAGCATAGAATACTTTAAAACTGTCCACCGGGGGAAAATGTACATTTGGTGAAATATCACTCAGACATAGAAGGTTTAATTTTTTCTACGAACTAAATGAGTACAGGAAAGACTTCCAAGTACGAAAATCAAGTATCACGGCTGTGAAATAGTCAGCAGTCTACAAAAACAGTAGTTTTAATGTGGAGTTTACGATAAGGCACCTTCCTCGTGAAGCTATTTGTAAGCCTATCTCAAAGTCTATATTGTATCAAATGTCTCCTTTATGAAACCATTATGTACTGGTTTGTAATGGAATGAAATCCTATAGCTGTTTTGGTGTGTTGTATGTGTTTTCTTATAGCAAAGCCACATCTGGCTATCTGCTGAGACCACCGAGGGAAATCAAACCCCTGATTTTAGCGTTGTAAATCCGTAAACTTGCCGCTGTACTAGCGGGGACGTTTTAAAGTTATACATAATTTTATTTTTTTTACTGTTTCTAAAAACAGTGCTAATCCATAATGACGCAGACTTGTACAAGTATTGTCTATACTAAACAACTTGATTTATAAACTCTGTAAAATTAGGTTTTACATAAAAAAATTGATAAATAAAATTTCCGAGCATCACAGTTTCTCCAAACCTCAATATTCTCATCTACATTACTATCAATCTAAAAGAGTTATTAATCGTTTTGCATCTTTTGAAGATTATAACTTTCTTTTATTTATTTAATACAGTTTCAAATTCATAATTTACTTCATAATTATTTGACTGTGTTATTATAGATGATTTAGGATTGATAAAGTTCGGGCATGTGGAGAGAGAAATTTAGTCTCACAGCTCATCTCTACAAACAACCCTCTCTGCGTTTCATTCACTGTCTAAATCTCTCACGATGTACAGATTTAAAATTTATTTTAAATCCACTTAGGCATAGGTTTGGTTAAATTATTGTTTCAACCTATCGCTGAAATGATGTATCAGACGTTAATAAAGTGAAAAATGGTACTGTTTGTTTGTTTTGAATTTCGCGCAAAGCTACTCGAGGGCCGCCTGCGCTAGCCATCCCTAATTTTGCAGTGTAAGACTAGAGGGAAAGCAGCTAGTCATTACCACCCACCGCCAACTCTTGGGCTACTCTTTTACGAATAGTGGGATTAGCTGTCACGTTATAACGCCCCCACGGCTGAAAGAACGAGCATGTTTGGTGTGACGGGGATTCGAGCCCAAGATGCTTAGATTGCGAGTCGATCGACCTAAGCACTTGGCGATGGAGGACTTAAAACGAACTGTACAATCACGTTGCTGTTGACTGAACATAAACTTTAACGTTGTTAAAGAAGCCCAACTTAAAATACAACTGAATTCGAGGTTTTTCATTTAACTCTATTATGTTACTTATGTACATGCATCTAGTACAATGAGTTACTATGAATATCTTAAAATTGCTGCTCCATCCTGCTTAATGTGAAATGTTTTTGAATGTCAAAGTATTGTTGCTAATACTGTGTATCAATCACTTTGTTTTAACAAAATTTCTAAAGTATTTTTAGTGAATGGAGACTGTTTATAAACAGTAATTAAACAACTGGGTAGAATCTAACCAAGTTTAGATTGGTAAAACACTATAGGTAAGGATAAGAATAATATAAATATTAACTAAAAAATACTACCTAATTCCTAAGGTCTGGGTTACTGCATCATGAGTTGAGTGTACCCATGGCATTGTAAAGACAGTCACATATACCAAACAAAAGCATGTCAAAACAACGTTCAACCTATTGTACTTAATTACAAGCAACACCTGGGCTTCCTCTTCATAGTTACACGGAATGCACTAAAGCCCTAAAATGAAGCTCGATAAATGGGCGATAACTTGAAACTTCGTTTCATTAAAAACATAATAATGTGTTAATTTTACTGCCATTTTTCCCTATATGTCAAAGACGTTGGTCATGTTAAAGGTTAACTATTTTATAAATCGATAAGATATTTCACTTTTTTCACAGAATTATTGGCGTGATTAGTGTTTGAGAAGAAACGAGATATAAACCACCTAGTTTTCAGTTAGTTACATAAGACAGTTGGGAAACGTTAGCTCTTAATTATTGTAATGAGGTCTATACAATTTCAGGCGATTTTACGTTGGTAATAATTCTTTTTTGTATTTGTAATAATACTGAAATTTATTTACTTTTTCCATACATCAGTTTCATTACTTGTTTTTGTTTGTTTGTTTTGGAATTTCGCACAAAGCTACTCGAGGGCTATCTGAGCTAGCCGTCCCTAATTTAGCAGTGTAAGACTAGAGGAAAGGCAGCTAGTCATCACCACCCACCGCCAACTCTTGAGCTACACTTTTACCAACGAATAATGGGATTGACCGTCATATTATAACGCCCCCACGGCTGAAAGGGCGAGCATATTTGGCGCGACCGGGATGCGAACCCGCGACCCTCAGATTACGAGTCGCACGCCTTAACACGCTTGGCCATACAGGGCCAGTTTCATTACTGCTAATGAATACAACAGTATATTCATGTTAAAGCAAATGCGTTTTCTGTAAGAAACACAGATATAAATAACTGAATTCTGTTTGAACCCACTGAAATTCACCATGGAACCTAAAGATGAGAAAAATAGTTGTTGTTTTTTTAGGTTTTTTTTCTTTGTTTTGTCAGAAAACATCCGGGTATTTTCTCGAGAACAGAGGTGAAGCAGATATGGTGAGAATATTTTAAAACACGTTCAACACGCAGCACTGCATCAGTTGACTGAAAACAGCTGGCTGAATATAAACACTGAGCATTGAAATATTCTAGGTATTTCTGTTGCTAGGTGTAAGGATTACAGATGGAAATAACACAGATTAACTTGTTTTTCATGTGCATATTTCCAGAACTTTAATATTCCAAATAAATACAGTAATTATTCTATAGTGTAATGAGACGTCTATAAGAACATCTTTATTATATGTGCAGAATTTAGTTTGATATCAAATAACTATTAAGTAAAACATCAAATTTAGCCTGAGAGCATTTACGTTAAATACTAAACAAGTTATTTTAAAATAAATTAGAACACGTGGTCTATAAGGACAAAGTAACTCGGTGATTGGGATATCTGGAGGGCAAATGTTAATGGGTTTCGTTATCTGGTTTCAAAAACATTTGACAAACATACGTTACTAAATTTTCTCTAAATTCTTCCATATGAGTTAAACTTTGTATGTAACTGATGTAACGTTGAATTACTGTTCTGAGATCAACAAAATACGATATAGTAATTATTTTTCTAACAACGAGAACTTTCCCTGGTCTGTTAATACCAAAACCGGCAGCTTTCAAAATGCTGTAAGGTACAATAAGCTATCACATCTCCATTTGATGAACGATGCCATAATGCAAGATTCTCACATTCAACAATGTTACGAATCTGACTCTCTTTGTTTTCTGTTAAGCTCTCGGAAACATAATGAAGTTTGTGTATGAGGGGGGACCAAACTTTCAGCTGTTTTCATTGTGACACATCTGTATCGCCATCTACTGGTACAGATAAAAGGTAAACACATTCTGACATTATAATAATACTTACACACCTACATTACATCTATAACACCGAACAATAATATATTAAATTTGTATTACATCAAATACTCTATTAAAAACAAATCATTTTCAAGTGAAAATCAGCGTCTGTATCTGTCTTTAATTATTATGGTCTGTACTTCTTTTACAAGCCATCAAGGAGTGGTTACAGTTATGCTTGTCATAAGACCATTCCATTTTCAAACACTCTTAATGTAAACCCTAAGGAACATACTTTTCTAACTTTTAAAAAATCCCTGAGGGATTAGATTAAGAATGTATTGTTCAAAAATGTAATAGGCCTAATACCAGTGTATTGTGTCAAACACAAAATGTCTTTTAATTTGTTAAACGGTTTAAATGGTTGAACATGACGTTTGATATAAACGTACGTACGATTTAATATTACAAGAACCCTGCTGTTAATTTAAAGAATATCGTTCTTTGTGGATCTAATGCAAGGCTTTCTTTGTTGTGCCAATGAAAAACATTATAATTGGCTCGGTATAGCCAGATGGTTAAGGCATTCAACTCGTAATCTGAGGGACGTGGGTTCGAACCCCCGTCACATCAAACATGTTCGCCCTCTCAGCCGTGGGGGTATATATTGAGAAGGATTAATTCCACTATTCGTTGGTAAAATGGTAATTCAAAAGTTGGCTGTGGGTGTTGATGATTAGCTGCCTTCCTTCTAGTCTTATGCTGTTAAATTAGGGACGGCTAGCGCAGATAGCCCTCGAGTAGCTTTGCGCGAAATTACAAAAACAAACAACTTAAATGGCAGTAAAGTCTGAAAACATCACATTCCTCACCGATGATGTCACACCAAGCATGCTCGCTCTTTCGGTCATTAGGGAGTTATAATGTGACAATCAATTCCACTATGTTGATAAAAGAGGAGTTCAGGTGTTGCTGGTGTTAACTAGTCTGTCACTGCTATATTTGGGATAACTAGCGCAGATAGCCCTTATGTACATTTGTGTGTAATTCAAACCAGACGAGGTTAATCCACAACCTAATTAACTGTCTAAACTTCACCATTCGGTAATTTCACAGTTTACTCTGTATGAATATATGTGTATATAGTCAACAATACCCACAGCCACTTTTATAATACACCCACGGCTTTAAATAACTAGCACACTGTGCAATAAGTTACACATATATACACGCACGCGAGCACACACAAACGAATAGCAACTGAGCAAGATGGGAGCACCTTAATATTTTTTCATACCCTTTGGGAAGTATGTTAATATTTGATGACTGAAAGGTTACTAGTATCAAAGAACTAGAAACTGTAGGCCTATTAACCTCATTTGTATTAAAAAACTGAACTTGATAAACACCACTTGGCCTGAATTCAGGAGGAGTTTTCTTATTTCATACACCATTTAAAAATTTTTTTGGATAAGGTTTGTTTATTGGTAAGCTCAAAGCTACACAATGGACTACCCATGCTGTGCCAACCAAGAGTATCAAAATCCTATTTCTAAGATTACAAGCTTTCACACTTATCACTAAGCCATTGGCAGGGGTAGAGTGGTTAAAAGAATCATTTAATTTCAAGATGAAGACATAAGTAGAGAGTGTATGCATCTTAACTTTCAAAAACGTTTCAGATACCATTTCCATTAAAATTGTTTCATCTTACAAATAAGAAGATGGCATAAAATTAAACACTGGGACAATTTATTGTTTCTTTTAAAATTTTAATTGACACCTCTTATTTTCTTTCAAGAAAACCATTAATAAGAAACATATTAAGATTATTTGAAATTATATGTAATCATTGGGTATTAAATATTTAGTGCTTTGATCTAATACTTTTGAGAGGCTTTACAAAGTATTGAATTTTCTACAGTCAGTAATATTGGTGCAGTACAAGTTCACAAACAAATTCCACATTCTTAGCAGGTTTATAAATAATAAGATTTTCCTAAGTATCTACTACTCTACTACGGAAAACAAACCAACATAAAACTTGGATGTATCATCCTATGATCAAAACCTGGATTTAGCTTTAGTGAGTGTCCCTGTAACAACTTTCAACAAAAATATACACAAGATTAAATTTATATTTAAAAAATTAACATAATAAATTGTGAAAACCAAAACAGTTTTTGTTTACTGAGTGGTAAAGGGAGAAATGATAAAAAATAGGTAAGTAGCCACATACACTATTAATACAAACAGATAGTGTTTTCTGACATACTTTAACCAGTATATGTCTTAGTATAGGTCTTAACACATCAAATATTTTGACTTTATTTCTCAAAATCTTCTTTCATATGCCATTTTTATTGAAATGCGTTTTCCTAATGTCTTTACAAAGACAAATTAGGCAATGACAGACCAAATATCCAATATTATTTACATATTTGTCACTTTCACTTGCACATTTTTAGAATTACTTTTAATGAATTATAAAACCTTGACAGCTTCTTTAAGAAATCTGAAGTTATATTTTATTAAATTTAAAAAACTTGCTAAAAGGAAAAAAACTTAATTATCTAATTTACTATTAATTTTGGAAATTCATAACCTTTGTGAAGTATATTCTAAGTTGCATGACAGTGCAAACTGTAAAAAAATGAAAAAGAATATTAATGCTTTTGGCAATGATAGGAAAATTCTACCTGTCATACAAAATATGACTGTTGAAAAAATGTGCAGGTTATTCCAGTAATGTTTTTAGCAATCAACATTTTAACTATAATAACACACCATTTTTAATTTACTTAAAACCTTTTGCTTATATAATTCTTTAAAATTCTAATTTACTTCTTTTGTCTTGCTGCAAATGCACAAAACTGAAATGATACAAGTTAAAATGGATTTTCTAGAAAACAGTTACAGAGGCCTGCAATATTTTTATTGTCCTGAAATTTATCTATTCTACAGTGATTCCTGCAAGCCATATCCAAAAATGGTATCCATTTTTTTCCCCCGTCACATACAGATTTTTCAGAAATTGTCATATGTACTTTTACATAAGAGAATCATTTTTATTGAAATTAAGTCACAAAAATTTGACAACTGTTGGCTATAGATTTTTCAAGACCACTTACAAAGTGAGTCTTACTGATCATTCTAAAACGAATTAGAAACATACCACTTGTATTCAAACAGTTAACAAGCCACATGACATGTCATATCTGGATAGTATCTATTTGTGCATGTACTTTGTCATTTGCTATGGAAACAAGAGGTTGTGTAAATGACCCAAACATATTCTGTTATATTTGTGGTAAACTTGTTGTGAAGAAAGAAAAGCAAAACATTACAGAATTTGTGAAAAAAGCATATCATGAATATTTTGGAATAAAACTTGGGGATCAAGACAAATCATGAACTCTTAACCAGGTTTGCACCATTTGTATTAGAGTTGAGATCATGGACTAAAGGTAAGAATAAGTCTTTGCCTTTTAGAAATCCAATTGTTTGTCACGAGCTTAGAAACCATGGGGAGGATTGCTAATTCTCCTCATGTAACTTTTAAGGCTACAGCAGCTGAAATAAAAAAGAAATTTTTTCATCCAAATCTTCAATCTGTCATAAGATCCATTGTTCACAGACATGATGTACCTCTGTAGCTTATCCACTGGAGACTCTTAACACAGTTTTGTCTTATCCTGAATTTGATGTCAATAGAAATGATGAATGGGGTTGTTTTCAACCTGAAACATCTGGTGAACCATAACTTTTCACACAAAATGAACTTAATTATTTCGTGAAAGCTTTGGGTCTTTCAAAGAATACCAAAGTGAATTTTATGTTAAGAACTTGCTTTCTTTCTGGACATCATTTTATTGGTATAAAAATCATGAGAGAGTTTATGCCATATTTTTCACAAGAAGTTCACTGGTTTATTGCAACAATATTGCTGAAATAAAACCAATGCCAGGGGATGCAGTCTCTGAACCAAATGAGTAGCTATTGTTCATTGATTCCTATAAAAGAAGTCTAAAAGGTGTTTTCTCCTTCACTATCATAACATAAATGCATATGCTCCTCTTACTAATTTGGTATACTTGAAAGAAACTTACAAAAACCTTGAACTTCTTAATAAAGGTCAAATACAAAAACCATGGTAGGCTACTCTGTGAACACTTAAAAATCCTTTGTATGTTGTTGGGTCAACAATTTGGTCAGACAAAGTTTCCATGTTTTTGTGTGAACAAGAGAGCAAAGTTTGAAACCTGCACACTAGATAAGTTTGGTTGATTGACTGATTTAGTGTTTTATGGCACAAAGCAGTGAGGCTATCTGCGCCAAACATCCAGTAAATGTAGGAAGACATAACTGGAAATGAAGGTAAAACATAAAAGTATAAAACCAATGTTGACACCTAGTCCACAATGTTAAGAGAGAAAGCAGAGTATAAGAAGTTGTAAGGTATTTACTATAGCAAAATGGTAATGATCATAACCCGTCAGGAAGACTAACAGATAAGTTCAAGAACCACCGTCAGTCACCTGAAGTTGGCCTTTCCAGTCCTGGTTCTGGGTTTTGTGTCACAGCAGCCAGAATCAAAATGTGAAAGAACAGAAGTTTTAAAAGACACATAGCAAAATTGCAATAATGAGTAGCCAAATGTCCAGTAAAAAAATAAAAGTCAAGTAAGTGGAGTAAAATTTGTAAAGGTATTTGAAGGTAAAAAGAAAACAGCAATTAAAACAGAAAATGGCATAAAAACCAATGGTGAAATCCAGTCTACAAAGTTGTAAAGGACTACCTGTAGCAGAATGGTAATGATCATAACCCACCAGGAAGACTAACAGGTAAGTATAAAAACCACCGTCAGTCACCTGAAGTTGGTCTTTCCAGTCCTGGTTCGGGGTGATGAGTCAATATAGCCAGTACTAAAAGGTAAAGTAGTAAAAGTGTGAAATAATATGCAGCAAAAGTATAATAACAACTCGCCAGGACGACTAATGAGTAGTTCAAACGGATAGTTCAAACAGCAGCGTTAGTCACCTGAAGTTGGCCTTTCCAGTCCTGGTGTCGAGTTATTTAATGTACTGACCATTGTCCAATGTCAAATTGAATGAGAGAGATTAAAACTGTAAAAAAGGTTCCACAAATATAAAGGTGCAATAAATAAACATGCAACACTTAAATGAGATTAGAAAGATTAATGGCCATTAAAAAATTAAAAACGTTATCAAGGTGGACAGAGTCACCATTACAAATAACACTGTCCAATGTTACAGATTGACCCTGGGAAAAAAATATGTTTAAAATATTGCCGTCGTTGAGAATTGTAACGATGGCAAGAAAGTAAAACGTGGCTGATAGTGATTTGAGTGTTACATAAACTACACATTGGTGGTTTAGTTCCAGATAAAAGAAAATGATGAGTTAAAAAACTGTGACCAATGCGTAGACGAGTACGAACAACTTCCTCCTTCGGAACTTTACGGAAGCTAGATGGCTAAAGTCCAATATAGGGTTTAATTTGAAAAAGTTTGTTGTCGTGTTGCTCACTCCAAGTGGACTGCCAGCTGGCACGGAGCCGAGCCTTGAAGTAAAGACCACAGTCCATGTACGGCATATGGATGATGGTGCTGGAGCAGACAGATTTAACTGCCATGTCTGCAAGCTCGTTCCCGCGAATACCAACATGGCCTGGTATCCAGAAAACCTGGATTGAAGTAGCTATCATTGAGAAATAGGCCAGTCGGTTTTAAATATCAGCGAGAATAGGATGCGAGCCAACGTGTAGCGATTCCAAGGCAAGTATAGAACTAAGCAAATTAGTATAAATAGTGCAGCTGGAGTACTGCTTAGCTGCAATATGATCCAGGGCAAGAGATATGGCATACAGTTCAGCAGTGAACACAGAAGCTGTAGAGGGGATTCTGCACGCAACTACTGAACCACAGCAAACCATAGCAAAGCCCACTGAATTACCTGATTTGGAACCATCTGTATAAATGGGAACTGAGTGATTGTTTGAAAGATATTCATTGAATAAAAGACGGTACTTCCAATCTGGAGTATCTGCCTTTTTTAGGTGACTGAAAGAAAAGTCACATTTAGGGGCTGTAATAAACCATGGTGGGATGGGTCGACCTGTGGAATCTGCAATGTTATCCAAGGACACATCCAATTCATCCAATTGTGCCCGGATGTGAAGGCCAAACGGAGCGATGACAGATCGTCTGTTTTGAAAAAGTACTGCCCACCGAGAAAGGAAAACACATTCTCAGGTGGGATTTTTTGGTAAGGAATGAAGTTTCGAAGTATATTGTAAAGATAGTTGCAAACTGCGAAGGTGTAGAGAAGGTTCATGAGATTCAATGTATATGCTTTGAACTGGAGAGGTACGGAAAGTCCCAGTGCAGAGTCGAAGTCCTTCTTGATGAATGGGGTCCAGCATCTTTAAGGCCGAGGGTCTGGCAGAGCCATAGACCATTGATCCATAGTTTCGATCGAATAAGAGCACAATATACCCTTAACATTGAACAGCGATCTGCCCCCTAACTGGTAGAAGAGAGGACACGGAGGATGTTCAGTGCTCTTGAGCATTTGACCCGAAGCTGCTTTAAGTGTGGTATAAAGGTCAGTTTACGATCAAAGATAAGCTCCAAAAACTTGGTCTCCGGGACCACTGGCAACAAATCTTCACCGATATGAAGTTCAAAATCAGGGTGAATACCCCGTCGATGGCAAAAGCGCATGCATACGGTTTTAGAGAGAGAGAAATTAAAGCCATTCGCCAGAGTTCACTTCTGTACATTATTGAGGACAGTTTGTAGTTGCCGCTCAATATATCTCATGTTTGACGACAGACATGAGATGTGAAAGTTGTCGACATATTGCCCATTCGCAACAGTTCAGTGATGGCATTTATCTTTATACTGAAGAGTGTGACACTCAATACACAGCCTTGAGGGACTCCAAGTTCCTGTACAAAAGAACGGGAAAGTATCGAACCCACACGAACTTGGAATCTCCTGTCCATTAAATTTTTTTATATAAACATGGGTAGATGGCCACGTAACCCATATTTATGGAGGTCTCGCAAAACGCCATACCTCCATATTGTGTCATAAGCCTTCTCTATGTCAAAGAATATTGATACAAGATGTTGGCGGTTGAGAAAGGCTTCTCTGATTGACGTTTGAAGTCGAATTAGGTGGTCCATGGTGGAGTGCTGTCATCAGAACCCACACTGGGTGGGCGAGAGGAGATTGTCTGATTCCAAGAACCAAACAAGACCAGCATTAACTATCCTTTCTAAGTTCTTACAGAGACAGTTCGTCAAAGAAATTGGACGGTAGTTTGAAGGAATCTTGGGATCTTTCCCTGGCTTAGAGAAAGGTAAAATAATAGCCTGGCACCAGGAATCAGGAAAAACATTCTCCTGCCAGATCCAGTTGAAGACAATCAGAAGAACATCAAGAGAAGCAGGAGATATATGGTGCAGCATGTCATAATGAACATCATCAGGTCCAACAGACGTACTGGCAGACCGATGAAGGGCCATTTTTAGTTCCACCAGGGTTAAGGGACAATTATAGGCAAAGAAACAGTCAGTTCGAAAGGAAAGAGGTGATCGCTCTACCCTAGTCTTGATGGCCAGGAAGGTGGAGCAGAAGTGCTAGATACCCGGCAAAAGCTTTCACCTAGAGTGTCAGCGATGCTCCGGACATCAGTCACCTCCTGACCATCAGAGAGTAAGATCGAGGGGGACAGAACTGTAGTGCCCATTAACCTTTCGAATCCTGTCCCATGTGATCTTGGAACTGGTGGTAGAAGATATGCTAGTTGTGAATTTAATCTAAGATTCCTTCTGGCTTTGACGTCTTACCCACCTAGCATGTGCACGGGCCCGTTGGAAAGCAACACGGTTTGAAAGTGTGGGATATCTACGAAAAGTATCCCAGGCCAGTTTTTCAACCTTCCGTGCTAAGTGACAAGCAGGATTCCACCACGGACGAGGATATCGTGGAAAACGTGTCGAGGATTTAGGAATACACTGGGCAGTTGCTTGTATAATACAGTCAGTTACCGCTGCTATACAGTCGTCTATTGAAGGCTGATTTATGATGGCAGGATCAAGTTCTGGAAAAGCAGTGAAAATGGACCAGTATGCCTGATTTAGCTTCCACCGAAGCACGTGGGTAGGGTGACATCGACCACAGCCAGTTTCTCTCAAAAGGATCGGAAAATGATCACTGCCTAGTGAATTACTGTCAACCTTCCACGAAAAATGGGAGAATAATGAAGGGGAGCAAACCGAGAGATCAATAGCAGTAAAGGACTGACTAGGTGCATGAAAGTAAGTGGAAGAACCAGTATTGAAAAAAGAAAGATTGTGATCAGAGAGCATCCGCTCTAAAGATCAACCCCTTCTCTCAATAACAGCACTTCTCCAGAGGGGATGATGTCCATTAAAATCCCCTAGGATTAGAAATGGAGACGGCAACTGTTCAACGAGAGCATCAAGGTCTGTTTGATCATATGTCTCTCCAGGGGACTGGTACAGAGAACAAACAGTGATGGTGTGACCCAAGGAAACAGGGATGGCTACGGCCTCCATGGGTGTGTTGAGTGACAAAGACACGGTGAGCACATGCTGATCAACCAACGGTGCCACCCCTCCATGTACTTGACCATCACACAACTTGTCATTTCTGTACAGAGAAAACTGCCGAATGGAGACTGTATCAGCAGATTTGAGAAATGTTTCTTGTAAAGAAAGACAAACAGAATGGTAGGAAGCAATCAGCGTTTTGATATCATCCAGATTAGAACATAAACCTCGACAGTTCCATTTCACCAAGGTGGCCATTTTTAAGAACGGGTAGGTGAAGTGGCTGGAGAACCCTTCGGTTTATGACCACGTCTTTTTTCTTTACTGTCTTTAGTCGGAAGAGGTCTATCAACCTCCATGGATCCTGCCCTGGGTCAAGTGGGCAGGCTTTTGTTATTGGAAGGGGAATCCAGTTATTGAGGATGCGAACAAATAATTGTTTTGTCTCTTGTGGTGGGAGAAAAAGATGTATCAGAAAAAATGCCTGTATTTGAAACTGAAAGACCTGGATCTTGAGGTTTGTTGGAAGGTATGGGAGGAACAGAGATGGGTGTGGAAGTCGATTCATCAACCTTTTTAACCACAGAGGTCAAAAGGCTTTTCATTTGTTTTGAAAACGATTCTCTTGGAGGCACACAGAGATCTGTCTGCACTCCCGCTGTAGTTGTGGAATAAAGTGCAGCAACATATGTTCGAGATGGAGTGGTGGACATCAATTTCCGAGCCTCAGGATAATTAATGTTATGTATTATTTTCAAATGCTGCACCTCTTTTTCATCCAACCATTTTGGGCAAGAATGAAAGTTAGAGGGGTGAGAACCATTGCAGTTGACACAATGTAGGTCCATGTCACACTCATAGGCATCGTGGTCCTTGCTACCACAACAAGCACATGTCAGGGAACCACGACATGACGTCTTTGAGTGGCCGAATCTCTGACATTAGAAACATCAAAGAGAGTCAGGAATGTATGGTCAAACCCTGCAAATGAGATACCTGCCTAGATGGTGGCAGGTGCACGTGGTGAAGTAAATGTTAAAACAAGGGTATTTGTTGACAGTGTAACTCCATCTTTGAGAGTGGAGATGCGCCTCACTGCAGAAACTCCTTGAGTGGAGAGACCAGCAAGAATCTCTGACTCGGGAACATTCTTCAAATCTCTTTCAACAATAACTCCTCATGAAGAATTTAAAGTAGCATGAGGTGTAACCTCAATAGGTATATCCCCAATTGCCTTTGAATTCAGGAGGAGTTCACTGTGTTGGGATGTGAACGTTTCAACCAATATGTCACCAGATCGAAGCTTCTTTACTGACTTTGGAGAGCCAGCAAGTCCCTCTAGTTGGACATTTGCCCTAAAGGTTTTTCCGAAAGAGAATGTAATATAAGAAAATGGGGTATGTGTGTTACTGATGTTGAAGATTGCTGTTCAGAGTCTTCAAGACGTGGTCGCTTACCCCCCATTGACTGTTTTTTCACAATTTTATTTAAATATTTTGGAGGATCCATAGGAAAAAGGAAAAATGTCGGTACACACCGACTCCACCCACCATGGAGCCCTATAAGGGAACACACTGCAATGTCATGCAAAGACAATGCAGCAACGCCAGGGTTTCGTGAGCACTATACCCAAACACCAGCATCAGGCACAATGTCCACAACTCCCATTGAGAACTTCCAACACTGGTACTTGGTTGACTCTAGCACAAGTGGACCAGATGATTGACCCAAGGGGGCCACCCAAAGGCTGCCCATCCACAGGAATTCGAGACCAAAGTGGTGTGTTAGGGTTGGACCCCTCAACCACCTGGATCCTCTCTTCCCCTTCACGGGTCGCCACGCACGGCAAACACGTGGGTGGATGTTTAGATCCAAGAGAAGGTAACCAGACAGAACAGAACCTTCCCTGGGAGGTCCCCTCACCACGTACAGGAATCCACACCGAGGGGATAAGTTTGGTTTACATGAAGAAAGACCAATAACTATCACTTAACATAAAACTGAAATTCATGAAACACTTCATTTCGGTTTTAGACAAAGATGACAATTGTTTCAAAATATCTATGTAGGCAATTTCCAGTTCCTTCAGAAGCAAAACTTAAAGAAACAATTTTTGTTGAGCTTCAGATTAGGAAATTGATATTGGATGAGCAGTTCAAAAGAACAATGAAAAAAGTTGAAAAATAAGTGTGAATAGGAAACAATAAGGACCCAAGTTATGAAATTACTGTCAATAACATGCTCAATAAATTCAAAGAGTTTTGTTGTAATTTGAGCTTAAAAACTCATTTCTTACTCTCACATACTGACTATTTTCCTGAAAATCTAATTTCTGTCAGTTAAAAACAAGGGGAAAGGTTTCATCAAGGCATCAGGGAATTGGAAAAGATGTGCAAAGGAAGTTGAAACATCTATAGTATGATAGCTGATTACTGCTGGTCATTAAAAGATGTTCCAGATGTAATACATAAAAGACAGACCACAACTAAATGATGTACATTTCACATAAAAAAATCAGGATGAATAAGGATACATTTGACATCAATGTTCTTCCCTTTTCTTCAGTTAGTTTGTATTTTGTTAACAGTGATAATAAAGAAACAATTTTCACTGTGGTAAACAAATAATAATTTGATCTCTGTAAGAGTATTTCTTTCTTCTCAATTTGTAAAAATTTCTTACCTGATAGAAAAAAATTAGTGCTATTGGAAACCAAAACTTTTATGGAGTTTAAATTTGCAGGCCTGTATTATATTTTATTGCTTATGCTTAATAACAGTGTTTCAGTTCTTTGTTATTCTCTAATTTCATTAAATTAATAAAACTTAAACTTTCAAAACAATGAAAGATTTTTTTTCATTTCCATAGCTACATAGTTACTACAACAAATTCAATGTAAGCTATTTAAAGCCATTTAAATTCAATGTCTAGCACCCCAGAATTACCTATCAGTTTTTGTTTTTTTTCATATTTAATTCTGATCAGCAATTAATTTCGAATAGATATTATATTTACAATATAATTTGTAGTCTTAGCCAAAACCTTACTATAAGTAAAATTTTTATTCTGACAGAAACAATCTGAATTGTATAATCAAAGGTTAACTGTTTACATCAAAACTGTATGTTTAGGTGAAGCATTATCTGTATGTTCTCTCCATATTTTTCTCACTCATACAATATTCTATAGGACCAGAACTTATGCTGTCTTAACCAACAAAAGTAGATAATTAAGTGACTAAGCATTACTAATAAAGTTTTAGTACAGTCACATAGTGTTCATAGTATTTAAGAATGGTTCTTTTACAATCACGTATCTTAATCAACTGACTGAATTCATAATTTCATGAAAGAAAAACAAGAATTTGAAATTCATCTTTAACAAAGTCAAAAAAGAACTGGTGTTTATAAAAGTACAATACATGATCACATTACATAATTATAAGCCAAACTATGCCACTTGTAAAAATTTCAACACTCATTTGCATGAAACTAATTTGTAAGTTACAATTATGGCTGTGAAAAAAAAACAACAAACCTTTAAAACACTTCCTTTCATCATAGTATTTAAGTTATTTTGCATAAAATTGATCAAAATGTTCCATTTAAAATACAATAATTACCAAAGTTTCAATTTAATTCATATTTCTTCTGATACTTTGCATATAATTGATCAAAAAAGTTCCATTTGAAATACAATAATTATTAAAGTTTCAATCTGATTCATATTTATTGACATATTTCTTCTGATTCCTTACTTGCCAATTGAAATTCTAACCACTTCTGGTTATTAGTCATAAAAAACACAGCAACGATGTATTTGTGACCTAAGAATCCAACTTTTAAAATGGTATCACATTAACTTTGTGAGGTTAGATATCATGAATTTTACTAATAATACACTTGGTTGAGATAAATTTATATTTAAAAATATATGGTTTATTTTAAATATGAATAAGTTATTCTGTTTATATGCACTGTTTTAGTTTAACCAATAAGGGCATTGGAACACCTTGCAGTTACCTACTGCACTTGCTAAACCTAACTAAGCTTACCTGACGCGTTTTGTAAAGGAAGTGTTTGTAGTTTTTGAACATATAATTAATTTGGCACAAAACATTTTCAGAAATTAAAGAAGCATCTACAGAAACCACAAAGAGTCCAGATCAGTTTTTTTTTCATATTATTCTACAATTCTCATTAGATTTCTTCATTAACCCCTAATGGACTCCAGGTAGTTGGTATCTTAAGAAGCCACAGGTGCCTCCCATACCACTTTATTTACTCTGCATTGCCATACCTATTTTTATAATATGCCCTATCCAATAACATCTGGCTGTTGGCTGAAGCTAGTTTCAAAATGCGAGCTTCATTAATAATTTTTAAATGAAATATGCTATGATATCACAAAAAGGCAGCAATATATGGCTAGAGTACTTAATAAAACCACTTAACCAAAATATTCAGCTCTTCTCTTCTTATTAGTGTTTGTGTGTGTGCTTGTTTTTAACCATACAAAAATTAAAAACAAACAATATAAAATGTCATATAAGATACAGCTTATTTCATGGCCAAAACATTCTCTTAAAAAATGTATTATCATTTCACTCCTCTTTCCAAACTGTACAAATGAAACAGTTTCATAAACTTTATTCCATAAGTATCTTGAAACAATCCCGCACACAAAAAGAGTAATTTTGGTCACATGTTGTAACAGGTTTATCATACTTCAGAGCCATTAATAACGATTGTCAAATATTATGTCTGAGTTTGGAACCTACATTATAGTTAAAATAAAGACATTTGTTTCCTGAAAAAAGTTCTTGTTAGACCTCTCTTATAGAGACATCACAAGTCTAGTTGAACACAAAAAAAACAAACCATGCTTTACAAAGAAAAAAATTGAAATATGTAAAATTTACTGTATTTGGTTTTGAAATATTATAGAATATTTTCTACAGTAAATTACTAATGCATAACAATTTGATGAATAGAATGTTGATGTTAGAATAAGTACAGAAGAGAAAAACAAATACAACTGAGACTATTTCAGTGCTCAGCAGCCTTGCATTTCACAAGGTTAAATAATAAAACTGAAACCAAAACTGAAGTCACATGAATGTAAATAAAACAAAATTAAACATAAGAGTAGAAAATGGAAACTGATAAAAATACTAATTACTGAAAGAATAAAAAGCAAACTTTGATCTACAAGAAAGCAACTTTTTTGTTTTTCTTCAAATAACAAAGTGAGATTTCAGCTATTCTTACCAAAGAATGGATAATTTTTTTATAGCTTAGTCAATTACAAGGAATAAGGGAGATCCCTTGGTCCATCTTGGCTGTCCTGTCCTCTAAACTACACCTATCAAGTAAATAAATTAAATTAACTAGAAATCTTAGAGCCAGTCCTATCATTCATATACTTATCAAGCTTTCTCTTAAGCTCATTTAAATTTACTACTTCCACAACATTCTCAGGCCACCTGTTCCACAGGCCAACCACCCTGTTAGAAAAATAAAACTGTCTTAGCTGAAGATGACTCCTATCCTTCAAAATTCATACCTGTATTCCTTAGTCCTACTATTCTCACCATTAAATTTGAAAAAAATATGATCCACCAACAATATTAATTCCCTTTACAGTTTTAAAGAAATCAATCAGACCCCCTCTAACTATTAGTTCTTCAGTTCAGTATTACAGTTAGCTTGACAGGTCCTAGTACTGGACAAATACTATCAGTATTACAGTTAGCTTGACAGGTCCTGGTACTGGACAAATACTGCACCTTTCATTAGATATAGCAGATGTAGCATGGTTGTAAAAATTATCTCAAGATGGCTGGGTATTAATACTAACTAATAAAGCAGAAAACAATGTTTTGACCTTCTTAGGTCATCTTTAGGTTAACAAAAACATGGTTTGTAAGATTTTTCTTTGCTTTAACTCACAAGTTCTTATAAATAATTCTAGCTACCCTCTTTCTGCATTGGAAATCGATCTCCAAAGCTCAGTTTTGGAAAAAGCTGAATCCTGTTTCAAAATTTTAATTATTTAATATTGTATGTTAGTAAATACACTGGTGATAGGAAAGTGATAACAGAAACTTGATACTGTGCTAAGATTAACCCTTCTATCATGATTTGGATCTATTTGATCTGAAACTAATTCCCATAATATTATAGTGAAATTAAATAGATTTTTGAGCTTGTTATAATGACAATTTACATTAAATTATATTTAACATATAGTAAAAGCTATCTAATGAAAAAGTTATTCATTAAGAATTTCAATTTGTTTAAAATTGCATCAGGTAAATATATTATGAAAAATATTTATTTAATTCTGACTAATAGGAGGATTAAAACATGTTTTACAGTAGCATAGAAATTCCATATTTTGTAGTTCTGAGCTTACAGGTATTAAGGAACATTATTCTAAGTTCCAATGAAGACAGACCTAATTTGCCACAAATTCAAGCAATGTAAAGGGCAACAACATGCATAACTGTTAATATTCTAAAACTATGCTAAGTAATTTTGATAACTATTTGAATTATACATGCTCTAAAATTATGCCTTTATTTGTAAATTGTGTTCCTGGACAGTATGTGTTATTTTTTAATTGCTTATGTTACAATTTATTTGTAAATAATTAAAATTTCAGAATCTTACCCTTTGTTAAAAAACAAATTATATCCATTTTCTGTCAAAACTAGGCATTATAATCATTCTCTTTGACTATCTGCAATATTTCACGTGATCTCTGGCAGAAAGTTAATGTCAGAATACTCCTGAAAACAAAGAATGTATGTTTTAAAAAAGGAACTCCTTTTTTTCACAGAGAATTACTTTCCATATTAAAATTTTCTAACCTAATCACAGCCTCCCTCCCCTCAAAAAAACAACTTTCACAATCACCACAATACCTATTTGTTACAGCAGTACTTTTAATTTTTCATAATGCATTAAGGCAAAGCATGATAGTCCCTTTTTTTATATATATATGCAAAAAACGGCTTGTTTTGGGTTCAGAAAATATTTTAAATAGAAGAAAATATTTTCTGAACCCAAAATGAGCGGTTTTTTGCATATAAAATTCTCAACAAGTGGGTTTCTCGACATCACTGATCATGATAGTCCCTGTTTTTTTATAATCCTAATGAAACTAATACATTTACAAACTATAAATATTAGGATTTTAAGAATCATTAAGAAATTGTTAGGACTTACCTTGAACATACTAAAAGTTTAAAAAGAGTTCATGTAGTTAAAAATAAGCTAAAAAGTTACTGATTTTTTAGATTATAATACAATTAGCTTCTCAACTTAAAAGAAAGCACATACAGATTAATACTTTCTATCAAGCATTTAATTCCAATTTTGAGGTTTAAGGCACTTTGTGTCATTTTTTTATTTTTCAAAACATTATTAAAACACAAAGATTACTGCTACCACATTGGAGGGTGGTTCTCCTTACAATATATGGTATTTAAATGTTAACTGCAAAGAAACAATGATATAACATGATTAACCTATGTTGCTGATAACCTAAGACAAAGTAATATAACAAAGGGTTCAAAACTATCACCAGCAAGTTATTAAATACCTGATTAGTGTTGTATCCAACACTAGTAATATTAAAAAGGCACAACTTCTTTCTGTCAAGCCTCAATACATCTGTGATATTTCAGCAGGTCCAAAGCTTGACTAAAAAAAAGGGGAGGGTTGAGATTAGTTGAAGGGGGAAATTTGTGTGCAGAAGCTTTTACCTTATCTCAGGATTAAGAAATTCTATACCTTTTTATCAAGATTCAAAAGGGTCCTCATGGTAAGTATTATTTCTGAAACTAAAACAAATGTCTTGCATTATTTGTTGTTTTGTCTTTTTTTTTCTTAAAT
Organism: Carcinoscorpius rotundicauda; assembly: GCA_011833715.1. NCBI lineage: Eukaryota > Metazoa > Arthropoda > Merostomata > Xiphosura > Limulidae > Carcinoscorpius > Carcinoscorpius rotundicauda. The sequence continues at coordinate 47,470,681 of CM022399.1, read as the reverse complement.
TTTTTGGCCATATATCTACTTTACCACTAATTCACAGAAGTGCATCATCTAAAGGTCTCATTTGACAACTCATATTTGTTCCTTCATTTAACTCATAAATAGATGCATCTTTAATAAAGTTTCTCAATAATTTTATTATCTGTTCTACAAAGATAAATGAAATTATCTCACTTAAACCCAAGCATTTATACAAGGCATCTAACTCTTTGGCACTCTCTGAAAGGCATCCCTACAGGCCAAAACCAAAAGGTGGTCATGCCAATGCATGATGGTCACAGATCCTAAGACTTCTTATAAGACAGCATCTGCATAATTAGTCTTTCTTGCAAAGCTTGATGCCCCATCTGATATAATATTAGTGTACTTTGTCAGTGATAAGTACTTTTCTTTTAAAAATTACCAAGTTGCATTTTGATTATTTTTCCTGTGCCTCTGACTATCTCCTTGTCTGTTAAAATTTGTATTTGTGACCGTTCTACTTCACTGATGTATTTTATAATGATCCACACATTATATACAGTGTCTCCATATCATATTAACCCAGAATTGAACATGAATATCAATGAATTAGAGTTTGAAGTAATTCACGGGTATCATAAACGAACACTGTAGTCTTATAATTATAATATATCCAGGCTTATGCCCTATAACACTGTCTTAGAACTTATGCTAGTACACTTTATTTCTTAATCTTAAAGGAATTATTATTCCATCAACAAAACAAATAGCAGAAATCTCTCACATTTTCAGAAGTCATTCCAGCTCTCTATAAGCTTATCTTCCCATTCTCCCAATCATGATTAAATTCCTGACCCTAAATCATGAAGGTTTAGGTTAGATCATGACAGAAATATTTTATCAAATTTTCATAAAACTTGTGTATATGTATTTCACATGATGTATAATAGTTACAGCAACAAACAGGGTAACACAAGTGTCCCAACTGCAATTTATTTGCATGAGATTGAAACAAAATGCCATTACTTAAACTAGCAATTACAGTTCTCATACATTCATTTTGAAATTTTTCTGGAACAAATTACCAAGCAAGTTCCTCCAAATAAATTCTACTACAAGTCTTCAGTATTTCTCACTGTGACTTAAAGGACAAAAGTATTAGATAATGACAGATAATAATTCCATTTAACCCACTGTGATATTTGACACAACACCACAACTCTGGCCTTACTTCATGCTTCATGCACTAAGTGCAGAATTGAAAAAGTGATATTTCAAACACTGCCATGTGTGTACTGTGTAGAATTTTCATGGTACTGCAGCAATAAAAAACACACACTGTATGTATGATGATGTTTGTGCAGTTGGTCATTTGCAACCATGTGCAAGCATAGTCTGCAATGGAAATGTTAAATTATCTATATTCCATTCATCATGACATATTAGGCAGGTCAGTTTGCCAAGTAAAATTTCAAAAAGTGCATACCCTGGATTTTAAACTCCATAATGTAGATGTTTTTAATACCAGGTTGTAGAGTACAGAAAATAATCAAACATGAAGAAAATGGGCAAGATGATATGCCTTTCTGAAACAAAAAAATAAAGATCAATGTTCAATCAGTGATGTCGAGAAACCCACTTGTTGAGAACTTTTATATGGGCCCAGAAAACACTTCAAATAGAAGAGCGAACAACGTTTCGACCTTGGCATGAAGAAGGTCGAAACGTTGTTCGCTCTTCTATTTGAAGTGTTTTCTGGGCCCAGAAGAGCCATTTTTGCATATAAAAGATCAATGTTCAGTTATTTATATTGCAAGATTCCAAGTACAGAAAGTTAATATAATTATAATTAATGATATTGTATATTTTTCTTATGCCATACCATTTTTGTGATCCTTATTTGGGTTGCATGGCATACCAAGGCTAAGTATTAGGCAGTAAAATATTAATATCAAAGTTTCAACTTGTTTGGTTAGTTGCCAGGGTGAGTTCCAACTAGCTAAAATCATGCCATCTAGCCTCAAGTAGTTTTGAGTGGTTAGAAATACTGTGCCCAAGTAGTTGGAGGTACTAATAAGATACAAAATAAGTGGGTAATGTTGGCTTTGATAATTCAGACACTTATGATGTGGATACACCAGTTCCTGCTGTTGATTAATTTCAGAGTCAATGAGGTTTTTCACTTATTTTGTTGTGAAAAAATATAACATCACAGTACAGTATACCAGCTTTAATTATTTCTATAGGTTAAAATGAACTTTCTCACCTAAAAAAGCCCAAAAGGTTTCCAGTAATTCAGAATTAGGGATCCAAAAGCCAACTGGAACAGCTCAAGCATCTACCAAAATTCTGTATTTACCAATCAGTTATGTGAGAACTGAGATATGCAACATTTAACAAACCCAGTAGTTTAAACAGTTCATAAACTTTAACATTACAGGATAACACTACTCTTTAAAAATAAAAATGTCTACAGTTCAAACCTTTATTACTCACTTTCACAACTAAGTTTAAAATAACTGAATTCTAGACTTTACAAAGTAACAACCACAGATTAGAAGTCCCACCAAAAGTTCATCCTTAGCAATCAATGAAATAAGAACTCAGACTTGCAGTATTCACTAAACATAATAACCTGAATTATTACAGGTTACGGAATCTAAAAAGTTAATGAAACTGCAAATTCAAATCTCACCCAGTATCACTTTCCACTGCTTATGGAAAATTATTACTTTCGAATCTCTGCCGGTGTTTTGGTAAGAAAAGTTCATACCCTCAAGGATCAAGTTCTCTACGACCTCCTCCTCCTCCCTGTACTTAACGGATTGGTATTTATAATTGAAGAACTAAATAATATTTTGATCCTTTTCAGGGCAACGTCCATGTATTGTGGCACATATACAGTGATTATTTTATTCTATCAGCAGAATGTCAAGTTTGTTGGTGGCATTTTTTAAAAAATGTATATATATGTATGTATATTTTTTATTATTATTTTAATTTTTATGATTTATTTTTATGGCCGAGCGCGTAAGGCATGTGACTCGTAATCCGAGGGTCGCGGGTTCGCGCCCGCGTCGCGCTAAACATGCTCGCCCTCCCAGCCGTGGGGGTGTATAATGTGACGGTCAATCTCACTATTCGTTGGTAAAAGAGTAGCCCAAGAGTTGGCGGTGGGTGATGGTGACTAGCTGCCTTCCCTCTAGTCTTACACTGCAAAATTACGGACGGCTAGCACAGATAGCCCTCGAGTAGCTTTCTGCGAAATTCCAAAACAAACAAACAAACAAAACAAACATTATTGTACTCTATAGGAGTCTGTTTGGTATGGTTGGTATGTTCGAGTATTTATGAATGAACTGAGATGATATAGTTCTTGAAACTCTGTATGCAGTTGTGAGGAGTATGTTTTGGATTGTTTGTAGTTTGGTTTTAATTATTTGATTGCTTACAGTTATCCATGCTGGGGCTGCATAATCTATTACAGGTCTAATATATGTTTTATAGATTTTTATAATGTTATTTGTAGATGCTCCACTGTTTTTACCAGTTAGCACAGTTAATTCTTCGCCAGACTTTATTTTTAATTTCGCTCACGATTGATCCACGTTAGTTTTGAATCATAGGTCAGACCTAAAAATTTTGCCGATGGGGCAATCTGGAGTAGTGTGCCATTCATATATAATTCTGGCAGTTGTTTTTTGTGTTTTGTCAATTTTGTAAAAACTACGAGTTGTGTTTTTGCTATGTTTATTTTCATTCTATATTTTTGATAGTATTCACTTACTCTATTTAATTGCGGCTGTATGTTAGTAGCTGCTATCGTGGGTGTTGCGGCACTTTTCTAGACTGCCACATCATCCGCGAACTGTGAAGAGAATCCCTGATTCGGATCCCTCAGTGGCATATTGCTTACATACATGATGAAAAGTATAGGGCTAACCACCCCTCCCTGAGGGACACCAGCTTCAGGAGTAAAGTATTCAGAAAAAGTTCATTCAATATTTTCTCTACACTTTCTATTTTCCAAAATGTTAGATAACCAGTGAATAATTCCTCGCGGTAGTTCCATTTCATTCATTCGGAACCTTAGACCATCGTGCCATACAGTGTCGAATGCTTTCTCTATATCAAGGAAGCAAGCGACAGTACATTCTTTATTATAACTTTCATAAACTTAAAATTTATTTTTGAAACGTACTTTCCTCTACTCATATGTAGTCTTGTAGAGTGCTGCCCTCTATATGCAAAATTATTTTGTATATCATAACCTTTGAGCTCCTATATACCCCATTACCAACATGGTTCAACTGAGTCTTGCATGTAAATCCTCATGCGACAAACTTCTACTAGTATAAGTTTGACACACCCTCCTGAGACATCCGACTCCCTCTGTTCCAGTGGTTCTCAACCTTTCTGACTTGGGATACGACAATCTGAAAATTTTCGCGGCACACCTGGAAAGCCTTAACGATTTTTTTAAATACACGTTATATGGCAAGCGTTAAAAGCCTCAGAACAAAAACCACGGCCAAAGTAAGCGATAATAATGTCATTGTGTATCACGTTTAGATACACCTAAAAAGCCTTCGAAATTGGACAAAACAACTGATTTGGCAAATTGCAGTCAACTCATCGTACTTGTGAGGTGTGTCCACGATGGTGACATAATGGAAGATTTCCTGTTCTGCGAAGATCTGAAAACAACCACAAAATGGAAAGATGTCTTCCAGTGTGTGAAGGACTTCTTTGCGAAACACGATTTAGATATTCAAATTATTGGTTCTGTGTCTACCGACGGTGCCCATACTATGCTAGGAAATAAATCAGGATTTTTTGCACTGATGAATAAGAGACTCCACACTTGCAACGTACTCGCCGTTTTCTTCATCGACATGCTTTGGCATAAAAAAACAACATTGCCTCCAAAGTTGAAAAAGGTCATTGACACTTCTGTGAAGACCATCAACTGGATTAGGAGTCACGCTCTAAACCACAGCCTCTTCAAGTCGCTTTGTGAAGATTTTGGAAGTGAGCATTCAGTTTTGCTTTTCCCAACAGAAGTCCGCTGGCTGTCACGTGGGAGAGCTTTAACGCGCTTCTTTGAACTGCGAGAAGTCAAAACTTTCCTGAAGGAACGTGACTATAATCTGCCAGGAGAAATAGAATCACAAGAATTCAATCAAATGCTAGCCTATTCGAGTGATATTTTCACTCGTATGAATGACCTGAGTGTATCTCTTCAAAGGAGAAACATAAACATGTTGAAATGCTGCGAAACGTTAAATGCTTTAAAGGAAAATTTACATCTTTGGTGTCGACGGGTTAAAAGAGAGAATCTTTCAAATTTTCCATCACTCGAAGAAATGGTAGGTGAGAATGAGTCTCTAATTCCATGTGTGTGTGGAGAAATTGTGGATCATTTGGAAATACTATCAAAGTCATTTGATGGATATTTTGGAGGAAAACTGGAAATTTCTGAAGAATGGATTATGAATCCATACTCCTTCAATTTGGATAATATGTTGGAAGACGAAGAACTGAAGGAACATCTTATTGAACTGCGCAAAAATTAAGTTCTTGAAATTCAGTTTGAAAGGAAAACATTGGAACAATATTAGTGTTTGGCAATGGACATGTTTCCAAGAGTTTGTGAAAAAGCACTTAATGTGCTCATCCAATTTGCGACGACATACTTATGTGAGTTTGGATTTAGTGCCCTTTTGTCAATCAAGACAAAATCTAGAAATCGCTTGGATGCACAAACAGACATGCGATTGCTATCAGCAACAAAGTGTCACGCTTTGAAAAACTCGTAAAAAATAAACAGGAACAAAAGAGTCATTAAATTTAAATTGGCTTATGAACATTTGAACATTTCAAGTTCAAGAAATTTCATTTCATGCATGGATGAAGATTTATTTTTGTAAGTTATGTAGGGTTTATGCAACTTCTAGTTTCTTGTAATATTGTTTCTTTTCCAAATCTTTCGTTTTTGTTTAAGTATCATTAAAAATTAATTATAAAAATTTGTTTTGGCCACCTTCACCTTTATTCTTGAATCAATAATTGTTGTGAGAGGTGCAAGAAGATATTAAATTTCTTTAGGGGCATAAAAAAGGTTGAAAACCACTGCCTTAGAACGAAATTCACGGCCAGAACAAGCGATATTAATGTCATTGTGCATCACGTTTAGATACACAGAAGAGTTAACTTACCCAGCTGCCCCCCACTGGCTCAGCGGTATGTCTGCGGACTTACACGCTAAAATCCGGGTTTCGATACCCGTGGTGGACGGAGCACAGATAGCCCATTGTGTAGCTTTGCGCTTAATTCATAACAACAACTTAAAAAGCCTTACAACGAAAATCACGGTCAAAGCAAATTATATTAATATTATCTGCACATTGACAGTACTATCGTTTGCTTTGGCCGTGAGCGTTGTTTTAAGGCTTTTTAAGGATTTTGTGGTATAACAAAATATTTAAAACTTTTTACTTTTACATATGTTTTCAAAGTGATGCTTGTACATGCTTCCGAGAACAAATCAAATTGAAGCGAAGCTGTAACATAGACAAACAAGCTCGCATCAACTGTAAGAAGCCTCTCTCTCTTTCTGGCTTTAATTTCAGTCAGTGCTGAAAATCCAATTTCGCAAAACCACGAAGATGCAAATGAAAGCAGAACTTCAACTGATTTTGAATTGATTGCAGGTTATGAATTTTTAATGAAGATCCAAAACTCATCCAAACTCTTTTCGGGAAACAATGACTGATAAAGTTCGTCGTTTCGTAAATCAATGAGGTGTTCTTTCTCCTTAGTAGTAAGATTTGTTGTCTCGTAGATTCCGAATGGATAGGTCACCCAATAATATTCGTTGTTGTTGTTGTTTTGAATTAAGCACAAAGCTACACAATGGGCTATCTGTGCTCTGCCCACCATGGGTATCGAAACCAGGATTTTAGCGTGTAAGTCCGCAGACATACCGCTGAGCAATATTCGTCGAAAGCAAGACTGTAGGTTGTTTAATTGTTCACTATTTGAGAGACAATTTTCTTCTTTGACGGACATTCGTGAACAGAAGGAAAACAATCAAGGACTCCTTTCGAGATCTTATTCTTCCACAGCATCACCTTTTCATAGAAGGCCTTCAGTTTGGACGTTGCAGTAATAATGTTTTCAGATGGTCCTTGGAGACTTAAGTTCAGAGAAATTAAATTGTATATCAAGTCGGAGAGAAATTGCACCTTTAGCCACCAGATCTTATCATGAAAAGAAAATTCAAAACTTGCTTCTTCAAATTCCAATAAAGAAATTACTACAGTTTCAGTTGGACAAGATGCTTTAACACCTTTCTTTCGAAAGCTATCGAACTTCAGTATGATACAGTAACTTTTTGTAGTCTCAATTCATCGCCTCATAGAGAAGAGAGAAAAGTCGATATTAGAGTGGCCGAGACTTGAATAACTTGATTCATAACAGACTACAAATATTTCGGCAAAAATTTGGAGGCGAGCGCCTCTGTGAATTACGCAGTGAAAAATCCTAATGTTTGGATTTTGCTGGCGCACCAGAGTGACGAATCCCTTCTTTTTTCCTTGCACTGAAGAACAACCATTGGTACAAACGCTGACACAGTTATCCCAATGTAATTTGAAGAGCAAAATAATTTCATTCACCAACTCGAAAATGTCTTGGCCTTTCGCTGTACTTTTGAAATCTTTGCAAAATAAGTATTCGTGTATGATTTTTCCATCTTCTATAAATCGAATAAAAGCCAGAACTTGAGCTTTTACACTAACGTCAGTAGATTCATCAACTTGAAGATACCACAGCAAAGACAATTCATCTTCAGGCGCTTCGAAGTGTTCGCAAACTTGATCCTTCAAATCGAATGTTTTGGAACGTTTCAGAGTCTCTATAGTAGCTTTTATTAACTGACGTGTTTGACTTGCTTGCAAAATCCAAAGAAAGTTTAATGTTTTTTAGAAACAGCGCGATACACATGCCAGTCTCTCTCGACACACAGGTTGAAAATCACTGTTTCATACGTTTTATATGCAAAAACGGCTCGTTTGGGTTGAGAAAATATTTTACATAGAAGAGCGTTGTTATACGGAAGATGTGAAAGACTCGAGAAACCAAATATTACAAGCAGTTATATAATTTAATGAATACTCTAATATCAAACAATTATATATACTAATCCTAAGATAGAAGCAAAGGAAATTGAACAAAATATGTTATTTATTTATATGGATCGTTTTAACAAAACATCAGATAGAAATTACAAGAATTTTCTGTCACCTCGTAAGAACAATAATCTGTCTGTGTTGTAGTTATGTCACGTTATTAGGAATAAACCTTAGAAACAAAGTAAACAAAACGAGAAGGTAAAAGCGAAAAACGTGTCAGAGAGATTATTCAATTAATTCTTGAAAAAATGAATTTGTTTTCGGAAACTATGAATGTTAACCGTATAATGTTAATTTACTTACAGTGGGTGGAAAAGTCGTTGCTACTCGATAGCTTTTATCAACTTTTGCTATTTTATAGGGAAAACGGCTCGTTTGGGTTGAGAAAATATTTTACACAAACCTGACGATGACTGAAGAAGGTCGAAACGTTGTTCGCTCTTCTATGTAAAACATTTTCTCAACCCAAACGAGCCGTTTTTGCATATAAAATTCTCAACAACTGGGTTTCTCGACATCACCAACTTTTGCTATATGTCGATTGTGTTTGTCGTAAAATATGTATGACTGTTTACTCATATGTCTTCAAACTCTATGAAACTAAACTAAACTAACGTGGCAGGGGTTCAGTTTAGAGAGAGAGAAATCAGAAGAGTTCTCTCCCCAACCGGGGTGTTCAGGAACGTTGTGGTTCCTCTTCGTCCCCTTTCGTGGATTGTTATTAAGATTAAGTGTTTTTTTGTTTTTTTTTATTTAAATAAATTAATTGTTGTTATTATTCTTGACTATTTGGGTGGAGGATGTCTCTTCTAAATGTTGTCTTGGGTGGAGGCAAAGGCAGCAGCGGAAAGGAAGGCCGTGACCTATCCCGAAAGGAAGAGGTTGAGCAGATGTGAACATGAATATTATTCAAATCCAGATCAAAACAAAACAATTCAAACGGCACGATTCAGGGTCCGGCAAAAGAGTTGCCTGGGCTGGGATCTATAAATCCAATGCCTGAAGATTATGATGTGGGGGGAAACGGGAGTGCCCCGAGAAAACCCACTTTCACAGGACAGGCGCCGAAAGTTTTGCCTGTCGTGTGCCCTGTATGTGAAAAAAAAAAAAATCGTCTTAATGACATGGATTTTATTTATTTAGATTCTTTGTTGAGTAGATTGTGATTCTTGAAATATGTTGTGAGGTGAAATGTATTTTGTTGGTGCACTTGATAATTTGTGTAGTGATGCCGTTAGTTTGTTTCTATTTTCTGCTTTTAGATAATATTTGAAAGAAAGTTCTGTTATTCTATCTCTTATAGTTGGTAAATTACTAATTTGGTGTAGATAGTTTGTTGGCGTAAATGATGGTAGGCTAAATGCGGATTTTAATATTCTGTTTTGCTGCACTTGGATTTTCTGGAGTGTGTTATTTGACATATTGTATGTTACTTGACATCCGTACTCTATTAGTGGACGGATGTAAGCCTTGTATATTTGTATAATGGTGTTCGGTGCGCATTTCGATTGTTTGCCAGTTATGGTCTTTAGATATGAAATCCTTTTTCTGATTGATGAGTGTATATTGTTTATATGTTTTTTTCCATGTTAGTTTTGTGTCGAAAGTGACGCCAAGGAATGTGATGATTTTGTTCATGTTAATGGTTGTGTTTCCAAGTTAGCACAAACAGCCCTCGAGTAGCTTTGTGCGAAATTCCAAAACAAACAAACAAACAAATGTTTCCAAGTGATAATTTTATTTTTTCTAGATTTTTTCTTTGCTTCTTAAGTTTCCAAAAGAAGGTAATTGCTTGTGTTTTTGTTGGGTTTAACACGACTCTCCACTTGTTGCTCCATGTTGAGACGTTGTTTAATGATTCTTATGCCTGGCATGGCCGAGCGCGTTAAGGCTTGCATTCGTAATCCGAGGGTCGCGGGTTCGCGCCCGCGTCGCGCTAAACATGCTCGCCCTCCCAGCCGTGGGGGTGTATAATGTGACGGTCAATCTCACTATTCGTTGGTAAAAGACTAGCCCAAGAGTTGACGGTGGGTGGTGATGACTAGCTGCCTTCCCTTTAGTCTTACACTGCTAAATTAAGGACGGCTAGCACAGATAGCCCTCGAGTAGCTTTGTGCGAAATTCCAAAACAAACAAACAAATGATTCTTGTACGCGAGACATGGCCATTACTGGGTTTCTGGAGGTGCTCCAGATTACGATGTCGTCTGCCTATTGTGAATTGTGTGTGTATGTTAGATTTGGAAAAAGGTATGTCACTGACGAAAATTATGTATAGAAGTGGAGAGAGGACTGATCCTGCCGTTATATTAAATAATTTGGATATAGTTTTATTGACTTTTACTTGTGCTGTTCTATTGATCAAGAAATTTGAGATCCATTTGACTATCGTGGGATTTATTTGCAGGTGATTTAGTTTGTATATGATGGCGTTGTGCCATACGCTGTCGAATGCTTTTTTGACATCTAGGAATACCACGAAAACTGTATGACGGACGCCATCAAATTCTTAATATTTTTGTTTTCAGCTGTTATATCGCTTCTAACGGCTGCACTTGTGTTTAAACTCTTACATATAATGTTCATACGCAATACAACACATGAAGAAAGCAACCACGGTTGGAAACTCAAACACTTTCTCATTTGGATTATGAACGAGAAGTATCCTGATTATGGGTAAGTCATTAGACTTGGTGATATTTGTTTTTATACGTATACTTGAGACAAATCATTTTTCAATTTCAAAAGTATGATATGGAAATATATGTGGAATTAAAGCAATGCATGTTATATTGTGCCTCTTTAAATGTGTTGTGGGATCAGTAATTATATTTTGTGTTAATTTTACTAGTTACTGTATATTTACACTGATATAATTGCACTTGTTGGTAATACAAGTTTCTGTAAATATTTGTATCTCTGTTATCAATACTTATGTGAGACTAAGGGTTTATTCACCATGTTATATAAATTACAGATATCATTACTTAACAACTCTTAATTTTCTTTCTATCGTCAGTTATCCTCATTATAAAACATGTAACCAAGGTTGCTCAGAAGAAGATTCCTATTTACATAAACTAAGGAACCTTATAGTCTACTATGCAATGTTTACAGTATTTCTAGGCCTTGGGTAATGTCTTCTACTCCTTTAGGAAATACAGGTAAGATTGTAACTCAAACAATCTAATTAAAAATCATTTGAGCACTGTTAAAAGATTATCTGTTGAATAACTTATTGGTAACATTACTTTTGAGTTATTTTACTAATATTTACTCATGACATTATGGGATTATTGGGTTTTTTCAAAGTTTTGGTGTTACACATTTCAAAAATATCCCTTTCATTACTTTACTGGTATCAGAACATTAACTTCCCAGTTAGTCTGTAAATGTACCCCACTGGTACAGTGGTAAATCTATGGATTTACAACTCCAAAAATCAGGGGTTCAGTTGCCTTCAGCAGACTCAGCAGATAGCCCAATGTGACTTTGCTATAAAAAACACACATTCTGTAAATATATCAAAGGCTTAGAATTATTACTTTATAGTTGTAATATTAATAGCTACCTGTCTTAAGCAGAACACGAAATTTATCGAAAAGGAGTAATTAAAGATCTGCTCATCTGTTGAACTGGATGAGAAAGGTGTCATCATTATAAAAAAAGACCATTTATTTGTCAACCAAAGCACATGATAAGAAAGTAACAGAGAAGGAAAATACAGAAAAGTTAGAAGCTATTGTTTCTGAGGGAAATACCGATGAGAAGTATAATGAGATGTCAAACAACTCAAATGAAAAAATCATGACAAAATTGAGAAGTATTGTTTTTGAGGGAGATCCCAGAAAGAAATACCATGAGATGTCAACCAGTTCAGATGAAACAAAAGAGAGAATTAAGAAACATTGTTTCTCAGCAGTTGTTTTTTTTGCATTTAAACTTGAAGAAAATATGGTAAACTGGATATGGTAAGAAGTCTGAGCCCAAACTTGTAACGCCTAAGATTTTGTGAAATGTTGGAAAAGAATTTTATTGTGAGTTGAAGTTAAATTTGTACTCAGTACTAAAATATTTTAGATAAAAACTACATTTTTGTAAAATACATTAAGTTGTGAAGAAATATTTTTTACTTTATGTCACATCATCAGTCATTTGAGCCCAGTATGGCTAAGTGTTAGAACATTTAACTCATAATTTGAGGGTCATAGGTTCATATCACCTTCACACCAAAAATGCTCACCCTTTCAGGCACAGGGACATTATAATTCATGGTCAGTCCTAATAACTGTTTGTCAAGGAGTTGACATTGTGTGGTGAAGACTAAATACCTTTCCTCTAGTTTCACACTGCTAAATTAGAAATGACTGGCAGAGATAACTTCAGTAGCTTTATATAAAATTCACAAACATAGATAAAACTATTTTAGTGCTACTTCTTATGTGTTAAATTCTGGCTATTCATGGAAGAGGCTTATATTCAAAAGTAGTAATTTCATTCCCTGTAAAAATAGTTGCATATTTCAGAAATTGTAACAAATTGAAAGTAAATAATTTTACATTGTGATTTGAAGGGGAGATTTGAGAACATTTTCAGAAGAACACAATAATATTGAAATTTGTTTTGTTTTGCAAAAGAGGCCCGGCATGGCCAGGTGGTTAAGGCACTTGACTTGTAATCTGAGATGCGTGGGTTGGAATCTCTCTTACACCAAACATGTTCACCTTTTCAGCCATGTGAGCATTATAATGTGATGGTTAATACAACTATTCCTTGGTGAATGAGTAGCCCAAGAGTTAGCAGTGGGTTGTAATGACTAGCTGCCTTCCCTCTAGTCTTACGCTTCAAAAATAGGGACAGCTAGCTTAGATAACCCTCGTGTAGCTTTGCACAAAATTCAAAACAAACCATACCAACGTTTTGTGCTAGCCATCTTTAATTTGGTATTGTGAGACAAGAAGGAAGGTAACGTTTTATTATTACCAACCCCCAACTCATGGACTAATCTTTCACCGAGGAACAGTGTAGAAAGACATCTTTGACATGACAACTCTTAAAGTACATTTGATTACACACAAGGTTACAAGGTTTATTAGATCGAAATAATCTGTCGTATCATTAATATTGTAATGCTTTAAAGCATACTGTCACCACAATGGATTAATTTGTGGATGTTGACTTCAAACCGTAGTATTAGAAGCTGGAAACTATCATTACATTATGAGTACATTTTGTATACAATGGCTAAACTTTCACAAAAGTTTATTAATGTAATTTTAAAAGGTTGTTCTTTTGTGAATATAGTCTACCGTATGTTTTTAACAGTATGTCATAGTAACATTTATAGAACAACAAACATTTAATTGGGAACGAATTTTTAATTTCTGTATTATGAAGTAAACATTCAATTTTATCACCTTTAAATATATAAAATTAGAAACATATGATCCTCTTTTGTTTTATCAGTAGTGTATTGTAATGCATTCACATATTGGCACATTACAGATTCTTATGGTATTTTATTGTTTCGGTTGTTCAGGAACTGTGTATTCAGCAGTAGAAACAGGGTTGGAGGTGGTTATAAAGCAAATTAGCTTCAAAGGAAGAAATTAGAAAAGAACTTCTCATCACCAAACTTTCAGTACTTCAGGAGAAAAAACATTCGAATATTATTGACTACTTGGACAGCTTCATTGTCGGTGATGAACTGTGGGTAAGTGTTTTAGTGTTATATATTAGTTAACTCTGTTTTATTTTTAAATTTATCAATTATAGAGTGTAGGTAAAAGCACTGGGTTTATTTAATTAAGTGGGATAGTTTTGAGCAACCCTACAAGTTTAAGAATGTTTTTACATATTACTCATAGATGTGTGAATTTTAAAATTGTTGTTATAGAGAAGGAGACTGTGAGTTACATCCACATTTGCTTCTGACACAACAAATTTTAATTTATTCCATATACAGTGGAACCCCTCTAAAGCAACCGCCTTTGGGACTGAGACAAATTGGCCTGTATAGAGGGGTTCCACTGTACATAATTAAGGATATGTAAACAAAGAAATGGACTGTGATTGAATGACTGCTTTCAAGGGGTGGTCGCTTAGAGGGGTTCCACTGTATATGACTTCAAAATAAGTTTATACTGACACACTTTGCGTTCCAGCACAACATATATCATTGGCAATTTTACTTTATACATTTAGTTCATTCAGCTTTGATTTACATATGTTTGGTTCACTGTCTACAGGGTAGCCCATAACCCCTACCTATGCATATATCATATGTATCCTGAGTATCTGTGTGGTGTCACCAGTATTCTTGCGCTCATGTACCCACGTACTTTTCACAATACACTCTTCAAGTGTAAATGGGCTTACATTGGCTATATTTCTCTGAAGAAAAAGAAACAAATTTTTAATACATGCATTATTGAATATAACATAGTGACATATGGATGAGATGGGACTTAGGGGCCACCCTGAATATATAGCTGTTAAAATTATATTTTTTGAGGAGAAATTAGTTTGTTAAATTATTAGCAGTTTGTACAATAGACTGAAATGGAGCATGAAATGGAAAACCTTAAATTTTCAGTTTCTTACACAAAATGCCATCCAACATAATATTTTGTAAATTTTTTGGATGATATCACAACTTCAGTGATCAATATACATGAGGGTACTTCAAAAAATTTTTTCACGTAGTAAAATAAAAGTAAGAAGGATGTAGAAAAGTGTTCTTTTCTAATTCACTCTTCCAATTGAATTTGTAATTTTTTCTTTGAACTACACATTTTACTACATCATAAGTGTCTAACTCCTGAACAATGTTAAAGAAGTGATTTTTTTTTAACAACTTTGCTATTTTGAGTAGGTACATGATTTCTGTCAGAATCTTAAATGAGGAAAAGTAAATTTTTCTGTCTCATTATTATGCATAATTTTATTATGGAAACAACTGTAAGTAAAATCATAAACTTTATTTTGTTCAGATAATAATGGAATATTTAGAAGTTGGCTGCCTGACTGGTATAATCAACGAAATGTGTTTTTATGAAAGTGAAATATCAGCAGTTTGTAAGGAAGTAAGTTGTATTGATTATTATTAATAGGTTTCTCTGCTACATATTTCAGTCATTATAGCCTTCTACAAATGATGATTCACTTTTGAAATTAAATTTGCAGACAGTACGTTTGGGATAACCTGATATATATGTATGTCTGCAGATATGAATGTGTATGCATAGAGATATATAAATTCATATATGAGATATTAAATAACTGAAGCACACTGAATAAAAACTATCCTGACATCTTAAGATATTAATTTTTAAATTGACTAATATTTTATTAAGGTTCTCAAGGGATTAGACTTTTTGCATTTTAACAATGTTATTCACCGAGACATTAAAAGTGATAACATTTTACTTGGAAAGGATTGGAGGATAAAACAAGGTTAGTTTTTAGACATGTGTGCCTTTTGAACATGTGCATTTCAGAGTGTTTAACTTGTTTGTATTAGTTTATTTCTCGAAAAGCACAATTATATAAAGAACTTATTATAAATTATATGTACATGTGAATGGAAAGTAACATTTGGCTCCAGATACTATGACCCAGTAGTATACAATGAACAAACACACAAAAAATATTTCTTTTGTTTTTGAATTTTGTCTTACTGAAGTTTAACTTTCCAGGATTTAAATATTATAAAACACGTTAATTACAGATGTATTACTTTTGACATAGTTTTCTGAAATTTTGTGTTGTGGCTGAAAATTAAAACCACGTAAAAAATGAAAACATCAATCTTTTATATACCTCTAATTCTGAACCTCAATAAACAAATTATGAGGAATGTGTGAAATGAAATACAACTGTATTTAACTTGAATTCTAATATTGAATGTAAAGCTTGTTTTTTTTTGTATCACAGGATACAAAAGATAGATTAGAAGTGCTGTTTCTCACATAGCTTTAATTTTAACCCACAATGGAGAAACTGAGAACATTAGAAAAGCATAAATCAACATCTGTACTCAATTTATATTTATAACACACTTTATCAGCCAATATTTTATCTATTTTCCATGTTTAAACCATAATTATCATGTTTAAATTTTTAAACAGCTACTTTATTGATATGATAACTTTCTTTTGGTTCCTTCCATCACACAGGTGATTTCGGACTATGTGCAAAAATATCTAAAGAACAAAACAAAAGGACATCTCTAGTTGGGACTCCTTATTGGATGGCTCCCGAAATAGTAAGAGGAAAAGAGTATGGGCCTAAAGTAGACATATGGTCACTGGGTATCACAGCAATTGAAATGTTAAATGGTAGCCCTCCTTACTACGACGAAGATCCTGATGTGGTACGTGCTAGCAGTCAGTACTTACAACCAAAGAGTAAAAGTAGATTGAATTTGAGTTTTTCCTTATTTGAATGTCTCCCATTTTTCTTTTATGTAAGTTGTTTAAGTTTTAAGAATCATCAATATTGAACTAGACAGATAATTAAAGACTTGGGTGCAGCAATAGTATAAAATTTTGAGGCTTTCAGTGAATAAAATTGTAGTTTGTCAATAATTTGGATGCATTAATGCTTTGCTTTAATATTTTATGTTGTTAAAGTTGGGTTATTGATTTAGTCATTAAGTCACAATCCTTTTTCAGGTAATAGATTTAATAGCAAGAAATGGGAAGCCAAACATCAAATATAAAGATAACCTGTCTTCAGTGTTTAAAGATTTCTTAGACAGGTGCTGAGAAGTTGATGACGATAAAAGATACGGTGCTTCTGAACTCTTAAAGGTGTGGAAGAAAGTACTGTTATTTTACTAGGTCATTTTGTTTTGTTTTGAACCTATAATCTTGCAATGTTCATCTTACAATCTGAGAGGTTCATCTTAATATGGCATCATCTGATAGTTTCATTTTGTTTATTTCATAATATCCATAACACTGTGTTCAGTATTAACTTTTATTAGTTCACTTCCCTAACCAACATTTACTGAGATATTTTTACTTTATAAAAACGTCTTGTTACATTTAATCCCATCCATTCATATTTACTTCAGTTGATTTCTTTGAGGTAAAAGTGTTTTAACTTGATTGTGGTGCCAAAGTTATAAAGGTGAAAATCCTAGATTTTGTTTTCAGATACTTTAAATTAAAAAAAAAAAAATTTTTCACTATATTGTATGGCTTATCGAAGAGACATTTCTCCATTTATATTTTTATGACAAAAGTTGTTTCATTGTTAGCATTTTCCCTTGTCTTTCTTGAGATATGAACATAATGTACATTATTATCCACTTAATAAAATAAAAACTCTTCCATAAATTGATTAAGGCACAATTTGTTTTTACAAGGAAGAGTCACTTGTGCTCTTATCCAGTAAAATCATCTTTTTAACAAAAGTCTTTATTCTACATTATACACATTTTGTTAAACAGATGTCTTTTTGTTTTTTTAATTTCTCACACAGCATCCATTCATGGATCTAGCAGAAGAGTGGAAACTTTACAACCCCTCATAGTGACAGCAAGGAAATGTGTAGAAGAAATGATTAACAGATCAGAATCAGGTATCCCAGTATATTACTAATGTATAATGCTGACTTATCATCATATTAACTGAACTTATATCGTGTTAATTTTAATTTAGTAAAAGTAAACAAATATGTAGTGTTGTTAAAAACATAAAACAAATCCCAGATAGTTCCAGTAGCAGCTGGGGGTTGATGTTCTTGTGACGTTATTTTATACTTTGTACACTGTGAATCAAGTATTAAATGACAATATTACTAACATTCATAATGATAATGAAAATTATTTTCAAATTTGCAGTCTCGATTAGTTTTTGTTATTAACAGTTTAAACAATCTCAATTACTGCAAAGATTGAAGATTTAGAGAGGCTCGTTTAATTGGCCAAACGGGTGATTATGAAATTTAAAAAAAAGTATAAATGTATAAGAAATAAGGTTTGCTGAATTTTTGAATATTATTAATATGAATTTCTGTAATTACATTTAAAATAACCAAAATTTTAGGATTCTGAAAGGGATTTTTAGGGATGATACAGAAAAAACTAACATTTGATGACTATGAAATGGTTAATAAACTGTAATATTTTCTAGATACAGTTTTATTTTAATTCTTTAATAGTGGACAGCTGTAAGAGATTATAAAGTTTTTTTTTCAATGGAGGCAATACAAATTGTCCAGATATGTATGTAACTATTTGTCTTGCTTGAGCAGTGAGAAGAGTTTTTTTGCTAGTCTGAGATGTTTAGGATTGTCAAGGAGTGTGTGTTTTTCTTATAGCAAAGCCACATTGGGCTATCTGCTGAGTTCATTGAGGGGAATCAAACCCTCTCATTTTAGCAGTTTAAATCCATAGACTCACCCCTGAACCAGCAATGGACGATTGTCAATGAAACAGGTGTTATTGAAGCATCATTTTAGTTTGTACTTGAAAAAAAGATAAGTAAGATTAGGTTACACAAGTGTAAACTTTGGCATGGTAAGAGTCACCTTTTGCTAACACAATTTTTTTTCTTTAAAAGGGTGGTTCGTCTTTGAACGTCTTTCATTCAAATGTGATATGTGTAATCTATTAATGGATCTGAATTGAGGACTTGATAAATATTTTAATCATATTTGTTGAATGTGAGTATTTTTTCCTTACTTTATAGATTAGTTTTGTAAATGGGACGGCTAGATGAATCAACAGGTTCCCATGTTGTCCTTCAAATATTTATATTTATTAATTGGAATCATTACTAAAGTCTGTTGTGTTAATTCATGTGCATCGTGATGTCATTACTGTTATGAATTCAAAATATCAGTAAGAGTACCTTATTTATTTGATTTATTGCTTTAATTATGGTGTTAAGCTTACTTGATTGAACCATTGCTAGTTTTGATATTATCTATGTTTTTGTGTAAAAATTCAAAAGAACTATAAAAGTTTATTTGATACAGTGAATTCAATTTCACTCACATATTTGAAAATTATCGATAATATATCAATAAAATAAGATAGGAATTGTGCATAAACAACATTTAGTTTATGTGTAGAGTATGATTTTGATAAAAAAATGTTTTGTCGGTTAACTGTTGTTACAGACAAAACCATATAATGGGATATCAGCAGTAGTTTTAAGTGGTTTATATAGATTAAGTATAATTGAACAAAGAAGGTAAACACACGAATAGATGCATAAATACATTAACTGTAATATTGAAACTATAAATATCCAATTATTTAACATACACATGATGCAAATTTATCTTTAAAGCAAGATCTGACAGTTACAAAGAATTAACTATAATTTTAATAAGTTTATTGCAGGTCCTGAAGACTGTGGCATCTGAAATTGTATCCACTTTTTAGAAGGTCAACAAAAACTTGTGTAAGTCCCAAAACTGTTGCACTTGTTTATTAGCTAATAAGTGTCACTGTTATCAAAACACAACATGAACAACCCGTGGAAATACTTGAGACAATTGTTACTGCAATAATATTAAACAATGAATGGCATAATAAAAACCTTTAAACCCCTTTCTGTATGTCTGTTTTGTGACTAAATTATTACATCATAATAAGTACAAATTAAGGCAAGTTAAAAGGATAAAAGTTAGGTTTTATCTTGATAAAAGGCCAATTTCAGTACTAATATAGTGTAATTTCACCATGAAATATACTTTAAATATTTTATAAAATAGGTATTTTCTTAAATTTCTATGATATAGTTTTGTTTTTATATTTCTAAAATGTTAAAGTTTTGTAGTATTTTCTTCTTATCTAACAACTAGTAAATCATCTTTCTAGGTAGATAGCTTCATTGCCAATAGAATTTGAAATCTTCATTCCAGTATACTAAATGGTCTGCCTTCAATGGGCAATATTGAGAATCGAGAGCAGAACTGGCCACTGTAACGATTACTAGAATATCGAACCATAACAATTGTATGACAGTTAGAGGGATATAAAGGACTGTACATGCAATCAGGAGAAGTGAGTGATTGTGTAATAGAAATACTTAGAGCCAAACTTATTAGTTATTCAAATATCGAAACACAGTTGTACAGGGCATTTACTTTATTCTAAAAATTAATATTTAGGATACAATCAAAAGTAACAGTGGCATATTTTATGTTTTGTTAAGAGTCCTTTAAAACCAAAAAGTATTTGCCTGAAATGTATGTAACGTTTGATTTGAACTACTGGTTTTATACAAAATAACTTTATGAAAAATTATAATTGTAATTACAAATTATATTTGAACTCGACTTTTAATGCTGATTTTATATGTTAATGAAATATACATGGACCCAGCTAAGACACTTTTTTTAAAGAGCCACAGATTTTATTATCAGTATTTTATATAATAATTATTTTTGATCGTAATATCTATGTTACAGCTCGTGTCTCCATGTCCGGTCATGATCTACCAGACAGCAATACATTTCTACAATAGTTCGTCAGTTTAAAATACCAAAATTGTGTCGTAATTCTGTGATGTTGAAAACAAATCACGTCTACCATTTGGTTTTCATGATCCAATAAGTATACAAATACGACTTCTTATTAGCACAGAAATCCCTTGACACCATGCTTGGTAATTCAACTGATATGTTCTCCAATTTATTGACACAAGTCCTTATGTTATTAATAACCTGCTTGAGATATACAAGGACAGTAGGGGAGATTTGACTGCAAGCCTTATCTTGGTAGAACCAATAATACTCTGATGATCTCGTTTTTGGGCATAATTTTCTTTTGTTTATGTTATGTACAGTTGTATATTCAAGACTGTTTTAAAATAAAATACTGAGCTTTTTGTGCAATTTATTTTAAAGTGATCCAGAAAAATATCACCTGCAAAGATGTAATAAATGTTATGAAAAAATTTATTTATTTGTTTGTGTTTAAAATTTCATGCAAAGCTACACTTAATAGTTATCTGCGCTTGTGGTCCCTAAGTTAGCAGTGTAATACAAGTGGAAAGGTAGGTAGACATCACCATCCACCTCCAACTCTTGGGTTGTTATTTTAGCAACATTATACAGCCCCATACGTCTGAAATGGTGAAGTTGTTTGGTGTGACTCCCCAAATTCGAATCCCCACCTCTTATATTTAGAGTGGAGCACCCTAAACACCTTGCCATGCCGGGTCCAACTGTGAGCAATAATCATATTTGATACAGAAAAATATCATTCTTTTGCAATTATGAGTAACGTTACTAATTGTTCAGCGATAATTGTAAATCGCTATTTGAAGAAGAACAAATGTTTATAGCATCATCTCAGATCATAACGATCTTATATTTGTTTTGAATTTCGCGCAAAACTACTCAAGGTTTATCTGCGCTAGCCGTCCCTAACTTTGCATTGTAAGACTTGAGGGAAGGCAGTTGTTCGTCACCACCCACCTCCAACTCGGGGGATACTATTTTGCCAAGGAAAAGTGAGATTGATCATCACCTTATAACGTCTTCACGGCTGTTAGGGCATGTTTGGTGAGTCGGGGATTAGAACCCGTGAGCCTCAGTTTACGAGTCGAGCGCCTTAGCCACCTGACCTGTTGTTTGTTAATACATTAAACTACACAGTAGGTGATTTGTTGTTTTAGTGCCGCGGGTAATGACGCCCGAATTTTAGAGGTAAACTTACTATTATTTCGCCTCCGCGTGGTAGAAGGCGGTCTAGATTTGAATTATTCTAATGAGACGAAAAACTGAGTTCTAAATACGTTTTAGTTTGGTTTTTTTAGTGTCGCAGGCATGAAAAGAGAACAAATGTTATTAGTATACTTATGGCTCTGGTCAGGTAAGTGTTGTTAATAAATAAAATAAGAAACTTCTATGGGAGGTTCCCTCGCCATGTACTGGAATCCACACCCAGGGAAAGTACAAACGGTTAAAAGAGTAATCTAAGAGTTGGTGATGAGTAACGCTGGCTGACTGCCTTCCTTCTTGTCAAACCACTTCTAAATTAAGCACGGATAGAGTAGATATCCCTCATTAAGCTTTACAGATATATAATAAGTAAAGAAATTAAACATTTAAAAACAAGAGAACTGGTGCTCGTTCTGGGATATATTAAATGAACAGGCTGACCCACAAATCTTCTGGAAAAATATTAATAGATAGACCCATAATTACATATCACACAAAATCTGGCCTACGACAAGAAAACCATCTACATAAACATCCAAAAAACTGAAGCAATTAAAGAACACTTACAAAACATGTTTAAAACGCACAATGACCCTAATATGTACAACTACCACCTAGATGACGTTTAAAACACATAATGACCCTCATATGGCAACTATCACCTAACTTATGTTTAATACACATATGATCCTGATATGGCAACTGTCACCTAAATTATGTAAATAATCATACAAAAGTGATTTTAAACAAATACATAATCCTCATTTACGTAATGGTTAGTGTTTTACTGTGTCCTTTACTTAACTGTACCGACTTAAAAGAGTCATAAAACAGAAGGAAGAAGAAGTCTACTTCACACCTAACTCTCCCATATACCAATCTCGATATGCACATTGTTAAAGACGAGCGTTATACATACAAATGTGAAATGGTTATAAGTAAATATCACAAAGTAACGTAATTTAAACTAGACGCTAATGACAATGTTATTTCCTCAAATAACTCCAGGGTTTCTTTTGTTCATAACGGCAAGCTTAAACTGCAAAATATTAGACTGAGTATTTCAGATACTTTTGTTGGAACGATCACGTTATTATTTTACAAATTTTACTCAGATCAACAATTTACTCGTTTACATTTACAATACGTAACGTAATAATCATTAAAAAAACTTAACAAATAATTAAAATATTTTAAAATACGTTATACACATTAAATTATTCTTAAGTCATAAATTTCATAAAATTTTAATCTGTGACAATTTTTTCATTCTAATTTCTTTAAGATTTTTTTGTAATTAATCAAAGGTATACAATGAGCTATCTGTGCTTTTCCCACCACAATGGTCAAAGCCCAGTTTGATTAACCCAATAATTTTCCATTTATTTCTTTGACTGCAACGTCTGACACTGTTATCACATTATGTGTAAATAATATTCTAATATTGAAATTATACAATTATAGTTCCCCATAATCTCTGAGTATATCAAAACATTGGCCTGTTTCTTTCAAAACAGCTTCAACTGCAATACAAATAGGTGAACAGGTTAATTTGAAATACAGAATCCTGCAGATGAAAAATGCATTACTCAAAGATTAAAGATTTAATATACTTCAAAATGTAAGGATATTTCTATTACCCAATGAACTTTTCTCCAAACTTTATAAATGCACTTAGAAATTATCTATCAAAGTGTTATAAGATTCTAATTCCTGACATCTATTCCACACGCTACTACTCATAATTTTGTCAATAATTAATATTTTCATTTCAACAATTTAAAAAGGTTGAACATTTTTTCAAACTAATAAATTTATAACATTTCAGTTCATACCAATTTCAAGGGATCCATATGAGAGAATTTTCTAAATTAACTCAAAATATTTTTACTTATACTTTTATGGTATTTTCTAATTTATTCTCTATGCACGTTTCAAGCATCAAACCTTAAATTTGTTCATTAAGCTTTGTTTTGAATTTTGCACAAAGCTACACAAAGGCAACCTGCTCTAACCTTCCCTAATTTTGCAGTGTAAAACTAGAGGGAAAGCAGTTAATAATCACCACCACCCAGTACCAATTCCTGGGCTACTCTCTTACCAATTAATAGTGAAATTGGTCTTCACATTATAATGCCCCCAAGGCTGAAAGTGTAAGCAAGATTGGTGTGAATTCGAATCCGTAACCCTCAGATTAAGTTGAAAACCTTTATCACCTGGCTATGCAGGGCCTCATTAAGCTTCATTTATGTGTTGTTAAGCTCAAAGCTCTACATTGAGCTATGATTCAGAATACATTACAAATGACTTTACTATTTTTTTAAATTACATTAAATTCTAACATTAATATTTACATCATCAGCATGAAAAAGATAAAATAAACCTTTAATTAACAATAAAAAGACTCCTAGTAGCAAAGTAGTATGTCTGCATATTTATTCTTCTAAAATCTGGTTTTTGATACCTGTGGTGGGAAGAGTGCAAATATCCCATTATGTAGATTTGTGCTTAACTACAAAAAAATTGAACACTTTGTTTCTTTCATCTTAATTATTTAACCTCATTGTAATTTCATGCTCTGTGTGCAAAAATATATTTGAAATCTGAGTATTTTTTCATTAACTGGTAAAACTTTGTATGTTCTGTGATAAAGCCACATCAGGCTATCTGCTGTGTTTACCTATAGGAACTGAGCCCCTGATTTTACCACTGTATATCCATAGGCTTACTGATGTCCCAGAATGGGACTTGTAAGAGGTTAACAT
This sequence comes from Carcinoscorpius rotundicauda, assembly GCA_011833715.1. NCBI lineage: Eukaryota > Metazoa > Arthropoda > Merostomata > Xiphosura > Limulidae > Carcinoscorpius > Carcinoscorpius rotundicauda. Next base: position 47,446,075 of record CM022399.1, on the reverse strand, counting down.
GTAAAAAAAAACTAGAAATATTATATATCAGGTCTTAACAATATTTCTGAAGCTATAACGTAAATCAATCAACCAATAGTATTTCATACTAGTAGTAATGGTGCCCTATGACTGGCTGTTCATTCAGGATCTTGGCAAGGTTAAAAGTGTGCTTCTCTGTCACAAAAGTGTCCTAACTGCAACTTGGCAAGCAGTTTGATGTGCTTCTATATTTCAGGGTTTTTTTTCTGGTTTCTTCTCACAGAATCTTGCCACATAAACTGAACAAGCCAATCTCTTTCTTTCAGTAACTTACATCCTGACATTTCATTTTCTTTCTCAAAGTTTCAAACTTTCTCCATGATAAGTCACTTTTCCATTTTGCATTGTAATTTTCAATGTTTTCCAACTCTTTTTATATTGCACTGAAGTAAGAAAATATTTGTGTAACTTGGAAAAATCGAGGCACAACAAAATTCTAACAAATTTATATGCAATAAACTCTGTATAAAAGACTAGCAATTCCTTTTATTAGAGGACAATTTAATTCATAGTACGTTTGGATTCTCTAGCATAAGTGTCGCTTTTCTTCTGAATACATAACAATACTTAACTAGAAGTACCCATTTTTAAACTTTTTTCTGAATTTTAGCAATGATATATTTTATAGCATTTTTCATTTTGATGCAATATAAAACTTATTGATTTGAAAACAAAATTGGACACATGCTTTAAATAAGCCTTTTACAACAGATCCAATTGCAATGAAACTTTGTTAGGAAATTCCCATAACGATGTTAAAAAATTGTGTGAAGTTTAATCCAAATCAGACTTAAATTGTGTAAGTTTTACAGAAAGACTGAGATTATCCCCTTTGCATGTAGAAAGATAAAATGAATACCAGAAATAAATAGCCATAATAACTCCAAAACGTTGCTTTTATTTAATTAGAACTCAACATTTCACTTCACAGCTTCTTTAGGAGTGTTGTGTAAATTTCTTCTGTTGTTTCTATACACAAGTACTGACATCATACCATCTTGAGTTTTAATACTTGTTTCCAATACCCATGTTTCGAAAAGTGTCACTACATCTGGTGTCTCTTACTAAATGAGTAAAGCAGCTTGCCACTGTTTATCATGCCATTTGCCTCAAGTTTTTTTTTTTTTTCAAGAGAAGTATTTGGTGGTCATCACGTGTTGCAGAACAGATTTAATTCACATTAAGATGCCCCACATAACCATCAGATTTGATCAAAACCCTACATGCCTAATAACATATTTATATACTGATAAATCTTTTGAAAAATATCAAAATACTTGAAAAGTTTATATGGATATGTTATTTTGTTATCAATATGGGAGAATTAATGTAATTATTGTAAAAAAAAAATATTTATCAAAATATGTTAAGACCACAGCAGTTTTTAAGTACTTTCAGCATCTTAAGAACTAACTGAAGGCATTTAACCCTTTTTGAAAGTGAAGAGTTTATCGATATGAACTGGATATAATAATTGTGCAAATATTTAATAAAATGTTTTACAGCAAGTTGTTTGTCTGCAAATAGAAATATCAAAAGAATTATTGTTGCAGTTGTAAATCTTAAGTGATTCTTTATATATTTTTCAAACTACATGTCTTGATAAGGTTTATAAATTTTCAATTCTTGTTGCTCTTCTAGATTATTTTCGTCCAAACAAAATTTTAGTTTCTTGGTAAATAATGTAGTTTCACATTTGATTATTTGGTATTTTCAACTTGAATGGCATTTCATACAATACATGGACTAAATGGCTAAAACAGAACAGAAATCCACAGCTTCAGACATAGCCATTCCTTATTTAGAACTGCTGATGAGAATGAGAGTAGCCATTTAGCATAATCTTTTACCAGCAAGGATAATCTCAACTGAATAGTAGGATGTCCCCACAACTATATCAGCATATCAAGACACACTGAACTTTCCAATCCACAGTTTAATATGTTCACAAGTCTATTAAATAAAAACATTCTTTGGACTTCTTAAAACTCTGGCTTTCATAAACAATATACTATTACCCATCCATGAAGGGAAAAAATATTTTAAAATTTAGTTTTTGAACAAACTTGAGAACGCACTTAAAAAAACATTTTACTAAGCCCTCAATAATGTGATGTACCATGGTTCTCCCATTCCAAAACATCAGTTAATGTTTGACTATGAAAATCCATATATACATGTATTCATTCTTTTCTTCTAAAAAATGTCTTTTGGCAATTCCCTTTGCTTCTTCAGGTGGTATTGTTGTGAATATTTCATCTAGAGGGTCTAAGTTGTACGACTTTTCAGGCTTCCTATTTCTTATATATTTTTTACATTCTGCTCGATCCTTATAACGACCTGAAGCCATTTTCTTCAGCATTGCCCGACGCTAAAAATGCATTTTAAACATTTTTAGAAAAGTAAATAAAAAAGTTGCCATGACACATTTTCTTTAAGATATACAAATGAAAATAATTTTTTAAACACTAGTAATTTTGTAAGTCGAAAATAATCTTTATAGTTATACTTTTACTACAACAGACCTTGAAATGCACTTCAAATGAGACTAAGTTACTCACAACATTGGGAGAAATGTATTTGGGATTACTGTACAAGACTGGTCCACCAAAACTTCCCTCAAAAATCTTAATTGGATTCAAGACAAATCTGGGTCCTAAAAAACATGAGAAATCCAAATGCATCAAAATGTAAAAAAAATTGCACTTCATTAAAAACACAAAAATGTTTAAAAGTAAACATGTTTCTAGTTTTATTTTAAAGATTAAACATTAAAATATCAGTTTGATATATTTTGGAAAAATTAGAGAACTACTACACTTCATAATCCACTTATCTTAAATTATCAGATAAAAGATTTACAAACATTAAAATTTTCAATAGGCATACATCCACAGGCATGATTTAATGTTTCAATGCTTATAGCTTCAGAATAAATTTCATTATAATTTTTAATAAAAAATACTTTCAGTAAATTAAAAAGAAACACTATTAAACATTTCTGTTTAATAAGTATGATGTATGAACATTCCTTGATATCATTTAAAACAAATACCTGTGATTTTCAACTGAAACTAATATTCTGAAAAGTTTTCAAAAATTGATCAATCTCACAATGCTATCTTCCATTGGTCCATCCAGACAGCAATACATTTCTACAATAGTTCGTCAGTTTAAAATACCAAAAGTTGTGTCGTAATTGTGTTATGTTGAAAACAAACCACGTCTACCATTTGGTTTTCATGATCCAATAAGTATACAAATCCGACTTCTTATTAGCACAGAAATCCCTTGACACCGTGTCTGATAATTCAACTGATATGTTCTCCAATTTATTGACACAAGTCCTTATGTTATTAATAACCTGCTTGAGATATACAACGGCAATATCGGAGATGTAACTCCAAGCCTTATCTTGGTTGAACCAATAATACTGTGATGATCTCGTTTTTGGACATAATTTTCTTTTGTTTATATTATGTACAGTTACATATTGAAGATTCTTTTAATTATATTAAATAACAATACTAAACTTTTTGTTCAGTGTATTCAAAGATGTAATAAATGTAATGAAAAATTTGTTTGTTTGTGTTTAAAATGTCTTGCAAAGCTACAGTTAATTGCTATCTGCCCCTAAATTAGCAGTGTAATACAAGTGGAAAGGTAGGTAGTCATCGCCAACTCTTGGGTTGTTATTTTTGCAACATTATACCGGCCCACTCGTTTGAAATGGTGAAATTGTTTGTTGTGATGGGGATTCGAATCCACGCCTCTTATATTTTGTGTGGAATGCCCTAAACACCTTGCTAAACTGTGAGTGATAATCTTATTTGATATAGAAAAATATCATTCTTTTGTAATTGTGAGTAATGTTACTGATTGTTCAGCCATAATTTTAAGTCACTGTTTGAGGAAGCACATATGTTTATAACATCATCCCAAATCATGGCGATCTTATATTTGGTTTTTAATTTCCCACAAAGTTACACGGTCTAGATTTGAATTATACTTATGTAGACGAAAAGCTAAGTTCTAAATACATTTTAGTTTCTCTTAGTGTCGCAGGCAGTTGTTCATCACCACCCACCACTAACTCGGGGGATACTATTTTGCCAAGGAAAAGTGAGATTGATCATCACATTATAACGCTTTCACGGCTGTTAGAGCGAGCATGTTTGGTGAGACGGGGATTAGAACCCGTGACCCTCAGATTATAAGTCGAGCATCTTAACCACCTGACCTGTTGTTTGTTAATACATTAAACTACACAGTAGGTGATTTGTTGTTTTAGTGCCGCGGGTAATGACGCCCAAATTTTAGAGGTAAACTTACTATTATTTCGCCTACGCGTGGTAGAAGGCGGCCTAGATTTGAATTATTCTAATGAGACGAAAAACTGAGTTCTAAATACGTTTTAGTTTTTTTTTAGTGTCGCAGGCATGAAAAGAGAACAAATGTTATTGGTATACTTATGGCTCTGGTTAGGTAAGTGTTGTTAATAACATATAAATAATGAAATATCTGTTGAATAGATATTTCTGTTTCAATGTAAATAATAAAACAACACTCTAAAAGTTCCACAAGAAAAACATGCAGTAGTGTTACCTGTAAATACATAATGTGAATTGTAATATTTTTGAAACGTTTCATTGAAAGCTTCAACTTGAGTTGGCTTTAATTGAAAGTTTCATGCCCTTAAAAAGACAATTAAAACAAAGGACAGTATAAACCGTTTTTTTGTTTGATTTCCTGAGCAATATTAATAGACCGGAATATCTGTATCGTGAAAGATTATTTACTTTTGTTAACTTCTTAACAAAATGTAACTGAATTAATCAATTCTTCTTTTCAAACATTTGGATGATATGAACAGGTGCAACTTTTATAGTCTTATTGTCTTAACAGTTAATATGTAGAAAATTAACATCTGTAAAAAAATAACTAAATTATTAAAGATGAACAAACGAGTGAACTGACTACTTTGTAAAGATTATGTAATAAGGGTAATCGCTAAGAGTATGAAAGTTATAATCCAAATTACGGAAAATCGATGGAACTTTGTGATAAAGGAATCTGTTGGTGTTATTGCAGGATATATAGAAAAGTTCAAGGCGATTAATGAGAATAAAAAAGCATTTTTAATGTGAGAGAGAATGAATAAACTAAGAGCAGCGAAAGAAGAAAGTAGCATACTGCTAGTGAGAAACGAACATAGTTCAATATTTGATTGATATAAACATAAAAAACAATTTATCATATTTACTTTGACGTGAGACAATTTCTAACATCAATAAGTGTAACTGTTATAAACTAGATGGACCAAATAAATTTAATTATACCACGATCTATAACAAAGTCCCGACCCGTAAGGAAATGGTACTGAAGCGTCTACAATAAAATTATTTCGTATGCGGGATTAATTAAATATTACTTGTCTGTCGATTGTTTTACAACTTCATAAAACAATCATATATTCTAAATTAGAAAAACCATGAGCCCAGGTCCCATGTCTACACGGCCACTGCAATTCAAATTTAATTCTTAGTCTACCAGTTTGAGTTATTTGTAAGCCTACTTATTATTGTGTTCTAATCTAAGACTCTGACAAATTTATGATTAGCTTTCTGGGGATAAATGTAAAGTGTTTTTGAAAAGTATCCAGTCCCTTATAAATGGAATGGTGGTTTATGTATATGCGAACATCGGGGCCGAGAAGATTAGTTTGGTAGCATTTAGTTGTTGTTGTTTTTGAATTAAGCACAAAGCTACACAATGGGCTATCTGTGCTCTGCCCACCACGGGTACTGAAACCCGGATTTTAGCGTGTAAATCCGCAGACATGCCGCTGAGCCACTGGGGGGCAGCATTTAGTAGTCGAGAAGTACTAAGGGTTTCTTGAAGAAAATCTTCGGGTTCCCCAAAGATTGATGTCAAAAGCTTTACGTTTGTGCGAATATTTGAATTGTAACGATTGGTTTGGTATCTTTTAACAGTTGATGTAACCAACGATGTAGGAAGAGTGACGTAACACACAAAGACACTTTTATAGTTTCATTCACTAGTGCTGAAACTTCATAAAACGTTATTGAAGGAATAAAACAAGATACAATCGTATATGATGAAAAACAGATTGGTACAGTAAATGAAATATTACCCATTTAAAGAAGAGAAAAAATACAAATCTTAAAACCATTTTATTCTTGATGATGGGAAATCACCTTGAAATAAAAATGTATCTCACAACAATTGGTAAGTGTATTAACACTTTTGTTAAGCTCAGAAGAACGTTTCGACCTTCCTAGGCCATCTACAGGTTGGGAAAGAGAGAATTTGTAACTGACCATTGACTGGCACGTGTCTTAGAGACGAGAGTATAAAGGGGAACGAGATTGTAGGGTCTTTACGGTTGGATTTTACAAATTTATTATTCGTCTTTGGATTTTAGTGACGTAAGTTTATTCTACTGTACCTACATTTAGTAGGTACATAAGAGGTTTAGTTTCATGCCAAGTTACTTTCCCGCTTTCTCTCTTAGTTCTGTTATCTTCAGTTTCCCTGTCTTGTATGCACAAATCTAAACTCATGGATAAAAAGCAACAACAAAAATTGTTTCAAGTATTAAAACCAGTTATCAAAACAACTTGGAGATTGCTGGAACAGCCATTAACAAAATATGTGAAGCAGCGGGGAACATTATACAAGTAATTCGCAAGATATACGTGGTCCTTCCTCAAAATCAGTATTAAGATTTATTAGGAACATGAGAGGTACACAAAAGTTTTTAATTTTGTGGTTTTATAAACATTTTTTCGAACAAAGAAGCAGCTTTTCATGTTCTAAGATAATATTTCATTTATCACAAATTGTATATATTTTCTTTCAACGGGACGGTTACTTCGGGTTCTATATAATATATCATGAGATTTATCCTATCTGGCCAGGCCTCGTGATTTAGCGACCAATTTCTTTCTCAATGATTTGTCTAGTTGATGCGGTTTTTTTCTTACATGCAGTTATTGGTCTTATCCCGATTCCCATCTGCAATTAACACACAACCAATCATTATTTTTAATTGATGATTAATGATTCTTTTCAACAGTCTGATTAATCTACCAAGTACAAAGCTGTAATCGCTAATATCCTCTATGTGAACTTGTGTTTAACATGCATAATAAAACAAACTAACTACATTACATTGAACACTCTATTTAATATAACTTCCTCATCAAAACAAGCCCAACGCTAGTGAAGCGGTATGTCTAAAGATTTACAACGCTAAAATGAGGGGTTTGCTTCCCCTGGGTGGGCTCAGCAGATAGCCCGATGTGGCTTTGCTGTAACAAAAGATACTCCTCATAACAAAACCAGAAAGTATGGTTTATAGGTTGTTATGTATAAAGCGTTTGGAATGCCATGTTGTTGTTTGTATTATTGTTTCGAAGTTCAAACCAATAAAATATGTTGTTATTCATGTAGAAATTTCTAGAATTAGGTAGATCGATCATTTGTCTATAAATATAATGTACTTTGGCTTGGTGTCTAGACGAGCCTCATGCAAAAACAGGCATGCGCAGATTATTCTGGAATTCTGTGGAAGTTACGCGATTGTTCGAGAACACAGTAGGCCTACTAGTATATAAACAGACGGCGATGCGAGGAGAGAGAGTCAGTCATTCGTTTTCATTTGATTCAAGAGATATTGTCTTTGTTTGAGAAATTTTCAACGTTTGCTGTGTGTTTATTCAACTTGGATTTGTGACTGGAGCTAGATCTACAAAAAATTGTGATTTTATTTCGTCAATCTTTACGATTCATTCGAATTACTTGTTATACTGAAGGTCAACACGCACAGTACTGTTTAGGGGAGACCGAGGCAAGTTAGAAAACGACAAATTTGAGACATTCATCAAAGACATCGTAACAAGAACTTTGTCAAATTTATTGAACTGTTAATTGTTTCTGGACTTCTCCATTCAAACTTCGGAATTTCTTCGTGAGACCAAATTCACTCCCAAGACTGGAATTTTGGATTTCTGATCTGGACTTTTGAACTTTCATTCTGGATCATTATATTGGACACAGGCCAGTACCATTTTGTATTGTAATTAATTTTGAAGGTTGAAACTGAATATCTGTCATTGTTATTATATAATTTATTTTATATCTGTCACATATATAATAGTTTATTGTAATAAATTATATAAGCTGTTATCTGTGTCTTTCTGTTGCGTTCAGTCCATAAAAAAATACGTAACATAGGTGTCTTTAATTCGACAAAAACATTGGACAAAATCCCAAGAAGTCAATGTTAAAGAAATGAAATGAGTAACTGTTGTTGGTCGATGAAATTTGCGCAAAATTCCACAGTTGTCTGCACTAGACGTCCATGCTTTTGAAGTGAATAATAAGACGGAAAGAAATTATACAATACCATTCACTGCCAATGTATTGGTTATTCTTATCAAACACTTGGATTTGACTCTCTCTCTTATAGCACACCCAGTGCAGAACACCCTTTTTGTCTCTCTGGACCCGAACTAAAGTGAAGTTCTTAATAGGAATATACGCTAAATGTTAATTACTTTGCAAACACTTCCTGAAACCTATAGAGCAATTTAACACTGAGACTTGTGTGTTCGTAAATCAAATATTCGGATGGATATTATTCTACGTAAACTCATGATGTCGGTAAAATACGTAGGTCGAAGAAATTTTCATAGAAATCGTGTAACCCAAGCGCTTTGTTTGGTTGTTATATATGTAAAAACGCAAAGCTACACGAGTACTATCTGCGCTAGCCGTCCCTAATTTAGCAGTGTACGACTAGAGGGAAGGCATCTAGTAATCACCACTCACCGCCAACTCTTGGAATACTCTTTTACCATTGAATAGTGTGATTGACCGTCACATTACAACGCCCCCACTGTTGAAATGGTGAGCATGTATTTCTTTGACCAGGATTCGAACTTGCGAACCTCAGAGAGTTGAGAGCGCTTTGGAAAGGTGAACTTTTCTTCTTTAACAGCAAATTATGTAAATGATAATCAAATGTTTCATTACGTATGCGGAAAACATTGTTGATTTTAATTTTACAAGGGAGAATTGAAGTAAAAAATACCCTTATGACTATAATAATTGGGTTCCGATGCCCGCGGTGAGCACAGAAAAGGTAACACGTTGCGTAGCGTTGTGCTCAAAATACAGTTTTCTCTTCAAATATATCTTTGTTCCCTGTGTCAACGGTAAGCCTGCAATCTCGAAGTATTTTCTCTAAAAATGTCCCAGTCTGTTGAGGTATAAGATAACCCCATTTAACATAAATTTTGTTCCTGGATAGTATGTGTTATTTCTTAATTGCTTATCTTGCATAAGTACAAAAAATGGCCATTATTCCGTTCAAACTTCGCTGTTGTGACCTGAACGCCCCCCAGTGGCTCAGCGGTATGTCTGCGGACATACACGCTAAAATCCGGCTTTCGATACCCGTGGTGGGCGGAGCACAGATAGCCCATTGTGTAGCTTTGTGCTTAATTCAAAACAACAACAAATGTGACATGGATAATGAAATTTAGAAACCTATTTTCTTTGTTAAAATAGGAAAATTTGCACATTTTTATTTACATAACTTATAATAAAACAGCATGTAAATTAAGATTTACACGTATTTATTCTTATGTAAAAAAAATGAACAAGAATTTTAGAAATGACTGGTTATTCGAAATATGAGACTGTAATGCATATCACTATCACGTATCAGTCCCAAAATATAGTCTCCCATCATGTTTATGTTATTCGCTTTCAGGTCACAAAGGCAAAGTTTGAAGAGAAAAATTGGGAAGGCCTGGCATGGTCGAGCGCGTTAAGGCATGCGCTTGTAATCTGATGGTCGCGGGTTCGCGCTAAAACATGCTCGCCCTCTACGCCGTGGGGGCGTTATAATGTGACGGTCAATCCCACTTTTCGTTGGTAAAAGAGTAGCCCAAGAGTTGGCGGTGGGTGGTGATGACTAGCTGCTTTCCCTCTAGTCTTACACTGCTAAATTAGGGACGGCTAGCACAGCTAACCCTCGAGTAGCTTTGTGCGAAATTTCAAAACAAGAAAAATTGGTCTTTGCCATTTACTTTATGCATAAGCAATTGGAAAACTACACTTTCTTCCCAGGGCTGTTGTTGTTTTCAATTAAGCACAAAGTATATAATGGCCACCACGGGTATGAAAACACAGTTTCTAGTGTTGTAAGTCCGCACACATACCTCTGAGTCACTCGGGGCCATACACAGGAACTAAAAAAAGTAAAAATATCCTACGAGATTTCCAATTCAGTAGCTGGCAAGCCACATGATGTAGGTGAATATTTGATTTTGCCAGCAGTGTCTGTTGTAATTTAAACTGTAGTAAATCAAAGTGCACATGAAATTACTCAGGTCATCCCTATAAGTATCAAAGCGTATCGATGATATGGCAAATGATGTTGAAAATTAACTAGTCTCACAATTACAAGTTAGAGACTTTGCTCTGCAAATTGACGAATCCTGTTTACAGGATAATGAAGCCCTACTGATGACACATATTAGATTTTTGGGTTATAATCAGTTCAGAGAGGAAGTGCTTTTTTGCTAGAAAGCTTACAACAGACATCAAAGGTGATATGAAACAATTTTAAAAGATGTGAAGAATTGTTTTAAAAAATCTCTTTTGAAAATATAATAGTTTGTGCATGTGATGGTGTTACTTGAATGGTTGGAAGATACGGAGGATTTATCACTCATTTAAAAAATGCTGTACATGAGAGTTTTAACGTTATAACGTTAAGGTTAATCCAACTATTTGTTAATAAAAAAAGTAGCCAAAGTGTTGGCGGTGGGTGATGTTAACTAGCTGTTAATCCCGTAGTCTTACACTGCTAAATTAGGGACGACTTGCACAGATAGCCCGAGTGTAGCTTCGCGTGAAATTCAAATCAATTTTTTATTTGTTGCGAAAATGGTGAATAATATCCAGTGTGTTATAACAGCAATGTCGAGTAAAACCAACTTGAATAGAAAAATATTTATGTAAAAACGGCTCGTATTGGTTGATAAAATAGTTTACGTAGAGGTGCGAACAATGTTTCGACCTTCTTCGGTCATTGTCAGCTTCAGAGAAAAACCTGTTTTTGACAGTTACTGACTGTTACACAAAGTACCCTTAAGTCCCTGTATTTCTGTATTTATTCTAAATGCACCATTTCTTACGTTAATCAATAATTTTTGGATTTCGTGCTATTTTTCTTCAGATTTGAGACATACCCGCGTTCACAATATTTAGTATGAACTATATCTATAGAAACGTAAATATTCAACAGTTTGACATTTAGTATTCATAACTGAAATAGTTTCGTCACTCAGATGTGCTATCAAAGTTGTTGAAATATGTTCTAAAATAAGTGTTTGTGATATTCTTAATTTGATGGGTAAGTTTTCAATTACGTCAATTTTAGGGACCTTTACTGAACAAGCATCAAACGTACAAATTATGAATTGTTTATGAGGTTTAATAAAGCTATCCCAGTCATTGTTTTATATATATGTGTGTGTGTGTGTATGTATGTGTGACAGTGTATTATTAAAGATATATGTCGACATTAAATTAAAATTTTTCTGAAGGTTATTAAGTTATAAACATTTGGATTATTATGTTTGCTGAGAAAGAAGGTTCTGATGGAGTTTTTCTTCTATTTTGATACCTTGTATGACTTTGAATTAGTAACACCTCAACTCTCAGCAACGTTACTGTTTATCTGAACTATATAATAAGACTGTAGGCAACAGCTGCCTTATCAAATAAGTAATATTTCATTTGTTTAGTTTTGCTAGAATAGAAGCTTATATGAAGCGTTACGGATGTAGAATCTCCGATAATTGATTTTTTAGTCGAAAACAAAGCAACTCTTAGCTATTAAAATCTGTGTAATCAGTGTTATATAAGTCCAGGAAGTGTTTCAATAAGTGGATGGGCTTATATACCAATCTTCTATCTTGTATTTAACATAAACATACTAAAAATATCATCATTTTTAATTTAACTATTTTAATTTGACGAAAAATGTTTCTCTATATTTTAGCTTATCAAGTCAAAAATTTATTAGTAATTCAAAAATTGGACATTTTTGTTTTTTCGTTTCAGCAGCCTAGGAATTCTCACTGCATTTTAAACTAAGAAAGTTTTCAGTTGTTAAGAATAAGAAAACAATTGAGGTAAACAATTAATAGTAACCACTATTTTTTATTACAGTTTTTTATTATACATTTTTAACACCTACGTTTGATTCAGTATATTTTATGATGCATGTGATATCATAAATTTCATACACAGCGAAATTCAATTAACTTGTAAATTAAAATTCCTAGTTATATGGAATACTAATACGTAACGTACATAATATTAAAAATCTGATACTCGTTTGAAATAAATAATAATACGTAACACACTGAAAAAAATAATAGTTTCTCTTCTCTGAACATTTTCCCAAGCAACCAGAAAATAAAAATCGTATTATGAGAATTACTTGGTCGATTTACAAAGAAAAACTCTACATTATTAGAGTATCACGAATAACGTTTTACTTCAATATATATTCGAAAGATATGTACAGATTATATTAATGCAAATTTTTGCGTTGTATCAAGTAATTAATTCGTCACTAAAATCTACAAAAAACTATTGTTGTTTTACTCAACAATGTCTCAGTGGGTTTTACTTTTATTTTATTTTTCTTCTTTTGTGTTACACATATCTTTTTATCCATGCTTACTTGAATCTCAAAACAACACAAACAAAACATGGAACACCTTGAATGTGTCTAAAAAAGTCTTTCAAGGTTTTCTTTTACAATTTAAGTAATGTTTTTGTATTACACATGCATTTAAAATGCAATTCGATACAGAAGTTTAGGTTTTATTAACTGGAAATGTCTTAAAACATTTGTATTTTTAAAGAAAATTATCGGAATTTGAAAACTTTTATTTTGCGAGCTGTTACATTTTGTTTAATGTTTAGAAAAACTGAACATCAAACACATTATGCTGTGGTAAAATGCAACAAAGTGACTGTTTGATTAAGCAATAAACTGTAACGATTGGCTATATTTTAATTGTTGTTATTCTTTGTTTATTTTAACACAAAGCTGTTCATGTCTGATTGCTTTAGCCGCACCTAGATTTGAAACGATAGATAAGTCATCATCCCTTCTCCTCAACCACACTAACCTGTTAACTACTCTAAATGAATAGCAGGAATTAAATGTCTCAATTTAAAACGTACTGTCGTAGAGAAAGCAATCGTATTTTTGATAAAAGGACTTTACTGTATGGGGTATTACCAATTCTTAATTTTAGAATACTTTAAACATTCATTAAAATATACGTTAAAATTGGCTTGTTCAGGGATCAGGAGACATTTTAACAGAAGAGGAAAAAAATATACGGCTTGCTAGCATGAATGCTAGGTGGTACTTGGAATTAAATCACCATTTATAAAACAGAGCATTGTACCAATATACACAGTAGTACCAGTTTCAGTTTCACATAGCTCACGTTCTTGAGTATGACACAGTCTAATAACTTGTATCCTAAAGACAGTATTAAATCTTCAATTAAAATAAAGTACAGAACAACTTTTCGATCTTCGGGTTAAGAAAGAGAATTTGCACGAGACTCTCACTGTGTACACATCTTAGGGAAGAGAGCGTAAGCGGGTACGTGGTTATAAGAGCGCTGCATTTAGATTTTAGGTTATTAATTAATATATGTATAAAGTTGTTCTTTTATATCGATTTAATTTCAGTTTCAGTTCTGAATACTTCTAAAATATTACGTTTTGAGCTAAGTTTTTTTTTTCCAGTTTTAGTTATTTTTTCGCTGATATCAAGAATACATGGAATGTAGCAGCGAAAGCTTTTCTTCTTTCTTTGGATTTATTATTGTTCGTTTGTTGTTGAGTGCGTTTTTGGTGTATGTGTTTATGCATGTTTTCTGCGGTTTTCATGAATATATGTAAGTAACAATATTGGAGGGCTGAGGAGGGTTTTTTTTGTGGTATAGCAGAAAAATCAAAACATTTTATTTTTACCTATGTTCTCAATGTGACGTTTGTGCCTGCTTTCGAGAACAAATCAAATTGAAGCGAAGCTCTAACGTAGACAAACAAGCTCGAATTTCATCATCGACTGTAAAAAGCCTCTCTCTCTCTTTTTCTGGCTTTAATCTCAGTCAATGTTGATAATTCAAGTTCGCAAAACCACGAAGATGCGAATGGAAGCAGAACTTCAACTGCTTTTGAACTGATTGCAGATTATGAATTTTTAATGGAGATCTAAAACTCATCCAAGCTCTCTTCGGGAAACAATTGGTGATAAAATTAGTCGTATCGTAAATCAATGAGCTGTTCTTCCTCTTCAGTTGTAAGGTTTATTGTCTCGTTAATTCCGAATGGATAGGTCACCCATTTATATTTGTCGACAGCAAGTTACGGGAAGTATTGTTTTAGTGCGAATTGTAGGCCGCTTAATGTGTTTAAAATTTGAGGGACAATTTTCTTCTTTGACGGACATTCGTGAACAGAAGGAAAACAATCAAGGACTCCTTTCGAGATCTTATTCTTCCACAGCATCACCTTTTCATAGAAGGCTTTCAGTTTGGACGTTGCAGTAATAATGTTTTCAGATGGTCCTTGGAGACTTAAGTTCAAAGAAATTAAATTGTATATCAAGTCGGAGAGAAACTGCACCTTTAGCCACCAGATCTTATCATGAAAAGAAAATTCAAAACTTGCTTCCTCAAATTCCAATAAAGAAATTACTACAGTGTTAGTTGGACAAGATACTTTAACACCTTTCTTTCGAAAGCCATCGAACTTCAGTGTGATACAGTAACTTTTTGTAGTCTCAATTCATCGCCTTATAGAGAAGAGAGAAAAGTCGATATTGGAGTGGCCGAGACTTGATGAAATTCACAACTTGAATAACTTGATTCATAACAGACTACAAATATTTCGGTAAAAATTTGGAGGCGAGCGCCTCTGTGAATTACGCAGTGAACAATCCTAATGTTTGGATTTTGTTGGCGCACCAAAGTGACGAATCCCTTCTTTTTTTCTTGGATTGAAATCTTTGCAAAATAAGTAAAATAAGTATTCGTTTACGATTTTTCCATTTTTATGAATTGAACAAAAGCTAAAACTTGAGGTTTTCCACTAATATCAGTAGATTCATCAACTTGAAGAGACCATAGCAAAGACAATTCATCTTCAAGCGCTTCGAAGTGTTCGCAAACTTGATCCTTCAAATCCAACGATAAGCCTACAATTATGTGCAAAATTGTGTCATTGAACAGTGGAACCTGCTTAACCTCTTTGGCGGAATCCGTTCCAAGTATTGTTTCAACGATGATTACTTATGCTGGCGCAATGACTGATTCGGCCTATGTATAGGCCTTATTGCGTTTTGCTAACAATTGAGCTTACTTATAACTTGCAATCAATCCTTTTTCGGACAGCTTCATGTAGTTCACAAGCTTCCTTTATTGTTCATGTTGTTGAGCCGCAAGATTCTCGAAGTATTCTTTTTGGTTTATCCTTCACTGCTGAATGTTTTGTTTCCAACTGTTTCTTCAGTTTGCTGGGAACAAGTGCCTCGTTGGATAAAGCTGCATTGCAGAGTAGGCAGAATGGTAATTGAGAATGTTCCTATTCCAAAACGATGAAACCGTATTTGATGTATTTGTTTTTGTACTTTCGTTTGATTCTTTGCTTTTGATTCAATACATTTTTCTTTGCATCACCAGACTTACTTAAATATTTTTCCATGGATAAATGATAAAGCTAATTCATACACGATAAGTATGGCATTCTGCAGTTGAAATAAAATTCCTACCTATAGCGTAACAGCTGTAGCTTACTGCACAATGAAAACCTTTTCAGAAAGCAGTTTGATTGTTTGATACATCATTTATGACACACGAAACGCTTGTTAAGCCACAATTAAATAGTCGAACTGTTGTTGTCGAGAATGAAATTTAAGTATAAACTTCTCAGTGCTCGAGTTCAATGAAAACCATCGAATGTTTTAGAAGGTTTCAGAGTGTCTCTATAGTAGCTTTTATTAACTGAGGTGTTCGATTTGCTTGTAAAATCCCTAAAAAGTTGAATGTTTTTTGATAAATACCGCAGCACACAGGTTGAAAATCACTCTTCTATTCAATTCTACTGAACTATAACTTTGAGAAAAGGCAGAAAGGAAAACACTAGTTTTCAGTGGTGAGAGAGGGTGGGAAGTATGAGAGGTGGTACATATCTATTTGAAATTTATTTTCAATATTGGAAAATAATAACTACCAACATAATAATTTTCACTTAATTTTTTGTGAGAAACTATAACATTAATTATTTCTATAGGTTAAAACGTACTTTCTCACCACAAAAACCAAATCATCAATAATTATTAATCTACTCAAATCCATTCACTGGGAGGTAGCATTCATATGATGGTAGGATGAGAGGTTCTAACTGAAGGGAAGAACTGCAATGTAATGAATTTAATTCTCATCACCATTCTCTAGATGGGCTGGAGGGCAACAGCAACTTCCATGTCCCACTGCACAGAAGTGAATTGCATCTACATATATATGAAATATTTCAACCTCCAAATAGAACCACACAAAAGCTGCATAAATTATCAACCTCCAGATAGAGGTAGAACGTATGATTGGAAGATCTCATGCCATCTACAGCAATAAAACACTGCCCCACTCACTAGTGCAGGAAAGTCAACAAATTCAGGAGAACTTCTCCATGGTCCACCATCCTTTCAGTTTGGAACTGGAAAGTAGCAAGGAATCCCATACTCTACTTGAAGAACAAGGAGTGGTGAGACATGGTGAAGAGTCAAGAAGAACACCAACAAAGACAGTGCAACAAGTGACCATAAAAACCGTGTTTTCAAAAGTAGATTGCCTTTGATTTATTCAGTCAAAGGAACAGCAGATACGGTCAACTCTCACCTTTAACTTTACCTATACAAGTCCAAAGGTTAGTAAGGTCTGAAAAGGCATAATATTAGAGCAAATATATCATGATAAGAACTTACTAACAATCTTGTGAAATGCCCCATCTCAAAAATATGTTACAGATGATGAGTGTGTATTATAACCGTACAGTACAAGTTTGAGAAATAGGAAACACTCACAAGTGAAGAGGATTTAAATTCTAAAGGGAGCATGCCCCTGAAGGGAAAAAATAAATAAAATATAACAAAGATAACTGGCAACAGTCAGGAAGAAACAGCTACCCAATGAAGATAATAGGAGATGAATATATGTGGTGGAGTCCACATGTCTGACCAAATAGTTTTCTCCAATGGATAGTGGATGTCAGATTCTATGAAAAAATGTCAACTGCATAGTCCACATTCAAATCCACAGACTCTGGAAAATCTCCAACAACAAACAGATGAGGAAAAGTTATGAATATGATGAGAAAGAAGATGAATCTGTGAACAAAAACAGTCCTTTGCAATAAGATCCAACAGTAACAAAATCATGTGTGAAAGGGTAGGGTTAAAGAGAGCAATAGCACAAATGATGAGTAGGAAGGAAAAGTGTAACCTCCAAAAAATCCTCAGAAGATTGTTGAAGTGCCTCAGAAAGGAGATACTGGGCAAGTATTGTAGGAAAGACAGAAAGGTAAGACAAAGCTAGGTAAATCGACATGGGAAAAATGGATAGGATTAGCAGGTACTGAGCAAAGAGACACTAACTGCTAAAAGCTAAGGAATAGTTGATGTTGATCAGCTTCAGATAAGCCAAAGCATAAAGTTCACGAGTCCATGGATGATGACATTTCATGCTAACACAAGCCCTCGAATGAGAAGTGAAATGCTCATTATGAACCCAGATGTCAGGGGAAGGAAGGAAAGCAATGGACTTCAATGATAGATGTCATGTTAAAATGAAACACATCACATGAAAACTGTAAAAATGGAACACACCTGAGAAAGCATATCCAAAAACACAGTATATCTTGTATGAGATGCATGGGAAGGCACAGCACAGATAAAAGAAGGAGAATAAGAACTGTAATAACCTCCTTCATCATGAAAAAGTTTGGAAAATGCAGGAGGAACCCAGAACATTGTTGGGTTATCAAAGAAGTTCACAGTTGGAACCCAAACACCTAATACTAGTAACACCATTCAAAGTTGTGGTAGCAATATCAGAAGATGTAAAACACAAGCTTCAGAATTCATTTTATACTATCTAGTCAAAAATGAAAAGAAAAATCTAAAAATAAAGGTAACTTATTGCATCAAATTACTACAGACAAAACTAACTGTAGCAAATAAATAAAGTAAAACACTATTCACACACAAAGAATCAAATAAACATGCAAAAAGAATATAAGTAAAAAACATCCGAGCTTGATCAGTGCCAAATCAGAAATGATAATTTGGTAGGATCAAACAGAGTGAGTTACATGTATCAGGAAAGTGTGTTGCACTTGATGTGATGAAATGTTGTCACGTGATGATTTATGTTGGTTCTTTGAATCTTTGGTTCTAAATTGTTTGTTAGTCAATCCTTTTAAGGCATTATTTTGGTTCTTTTAGCAATTAAAGATTCTATTTTCAGAAATGCTTTATAGAAACCATCTATGAATGTTCAGTATGTTAGTAAAATATAATATCAGATATTACACTACTGAAACAATAGTTGTATTGTGTATATTTAATATTATTACTGATTAATGACAAAGGATAAAAAATGAAATACTGCAATAAAATGTTTCCTACACACTTACCTATTTATAGTTCAATGTAAATGATCCAGGCAACAGATGTTCTTTGGTCTAAGAATAAAAATCATACTTGTTAAATTTGAAGTCCTGAGCTAAAAATACTCAAAGTTCTTTTTTTTTTTTTTAATGATAACTACCTTAAGTTTGCTTTAGTATGATTCAAGGAACTTCAGATTACTTCATTTAAATGCTAAATTTCATAACATTAGTTTGAAGTTTTACATGTTTTAAAGCTTCTTCCCTGCCAGTATCATTAAATCAATAGACTTCAAGAAAACAGAGTATACATCAGTTTTATCTTTTTTGATTAGGAATTTCAACCACATTTTTACTTACCATATTAAATGTACCCTCTCACTTCAGTCAAAACTTAAACATATACCTACACCTTATAAAAGTACAACTGAGAGTGAAAAACTTTTGTATTTTCAATTATGTTAGTTTTAGTTTGTATTAGCAGAAACACTGACTGATAAAACACATGTTAGTCTAAAATGTAAGCATCTTAATTTTAATTACTCTTTCACACCTTTAAGTTACATTTTATTTCTTTTACCCATTAGGCAACTCTTATAACAAAATACCTCATTCTGAAAAGTACTGAATCAAACTTCAATCTGGGCAATCCAGTGTTGCTGACTCACACTTTAGACACAGCTCATCCTATTCATTCTAGTTTACATGACACCACAGAATATACATAGTACACCAAAGCCTTCACTACTCTACAATAAATGCAACAAACACATCATTATAGACTGTACTTATATCATATCCTTCATTAGAACAAAAATAGTTACATCATACATAGTACTCATTACATAATATCCTTCATTTAAACAAAAATGGACACATCACATACCACACTAATTACACCATATCATTTGTTATAATGAAAACAGACACACCACTACAAAATACATTCATCACAACATACTATTTATTATTTTATGTCCATAAAAAACAAGTAAAACCACTAAATATTTGTACAAGCTCATTAATTTGAAAGATGATTTGTTTATTAATTTCCACATTAATCCAACCTAACTTGTGACAAAAAATGTCACAATGTAAGGGAAAACCATTTCCCTTACTTAAATATTTCTGTCAGTATCAAATTATATTATATACATAGAAATCTTATTTTAATAAGACTTAGAAACTTGTCAACAATCAAATAAAATAATTTCATTCGGATAAGTTACTCAAGCCATCAAGACAGTGACCTTTTTGTTAGTAATAAAGCCAACAGAATTTTAGAGTGTATCATATACAGAAATACTAATTATGACAAATAAGAGGTAAATCTCTTTATCAAAAAATTGAGTGTAAAATTCTAAAAACAAATTTGAAACTGGTTGCTTCCCAATGGAGTCCAGGATTAAATGATGAAGGTGACTGATTTGTGCCATTATACTCCAACTGAAGTTGCTGATGTTAAGCCTTTCTACTCTGAACAAGAGGTACACTTTAATACTGGTAATAATATAAAGATATCTAACAATCAAAGACTAAATTATAAGCCATACTCCCCAAAAAAGTTTAAGATATTTGTCAAATTTTGCAAAAATACAAAAAAAAAACTTTGCTTCATATAAATCATTAACCAGGTCTTACTTAAGAATTCTCAGAATAGTTTTGGTATTGGAAAAGCTTCTGAGAAAAATTACTAGATTTATTCTGAGGACAGAATAGTTACTTTATGGGGATAAATTGGTCAAAATCTCTTATTTTTTCAGGATTCATAAGATAATGTTATGAGATAATCTTGATGAACTTACAAAATGATCCAGAAGATTGATAGAATAAAAGCCTCTTATATCTTTGTATTGTAATTTGAAAATAAAATAATTTTAATGTTTAGAAAAAGAGGCTAGGTACCAATTCAAACAATTATTTTTCTAGTAGGTTTACTAGTTTACAGAAGTTATTATTAGTAGTAGTCGAGGTCAAACACTTAAGAGTTTGAAAGGAGGAACTGATAAATTAATGAATAATTAAGAGTATGTTTAAAATTTTTATTTTTTTACAAGAACAAAATGTTTTCTTGTTGTCCACATATTATGTAAATAATATAAAAAAAATAACTGCAACAAATAAGAACCTATGTTCAAATATTTATATATAGGCATAAAATAATATACTTCAATAATTATCACAAATACAAAAACAAATATATAGGAACATTTAAAAATCACATACATTTTACATACTTATTAAACAGAAAACAATAAGAGTAATATGAGAGACTATGTCTACAAGATATATTCTGGGCAAATTAAATGCATACACGCACATAAGAATACAAAAAGAAATGTTAGAACAAAATATGGCAAAATAAAATGCAAAATTGTGCAACATTTGTGCAAAACATATACAACGCCCTCTATCTAATATATAAAGTGAAAATAAGAAAGATCATCCAGAAATACAAAAATAAACAAGTTTTATCATACTCAACCTGTCATTATTAAAACAACGATCAAGTTGCTGCACTTCTATATTATCATTTAATATAGATTTAAATAAAAAAAACACGTTTTGCAACATTCATTAAACTTAAGTTAAAGAGACAATCATGTAAAGGACTTTTGAAGGCACAACACTACCAGTTATATCTAGTTTATATTAACAGGTTAATTATAAGACAAATATTAAGTGTCGACAAATTACTCAATTATATTTTGTAGTTGTTCTTGTAGCCTAATATATAGTATTTATTTTTTCTATCATTCTATTACTTTTAAGATTAAGATGTCTTGCATTTAACTTATTTTCTTCATCTCAATATCTTGCAGTTTTGAATGTTAAATAACCAGAAAGATTAATGATTAGAAATAAAAGTTATGGAAAGAAATGATTCAATACAAAACAAACTACATTTGTCTGATCCATGAAAAAATAACAATTTGGTGTTACTTTCCAATTACTTCATATAATTTAAATTATTACAGTTTAAACACTCAAAACCAACAGGTCTAAGTTTTATAATAAAAATTCTATAGCCAATTTTTGACCTAAAAATAAATACTTTGAAGTGCCATCACTGGTTAAGAAAATACATGTTTGAAAGAAATTACTATTTTATCTGAAATAATTAGTAATTAAACTGAAAATTTCATAAAAATATAATAAACATACGAATTTAACTTCTAACTTCAATGTTTGTGAAACTCTCCAAGAACTTGAAAAATGTCTATGTCAAGCATAGTATAGGCATAAACTACCACTACTACCCATAAAACCACTCCACAGTGGCACAGCAATATGAACTTATAACCCTAGAAATTAGGTTTCGATACCCATGGTGGGGAGAACACAAATAACCCATTGTATAGCTCTGTGTTTAATTACAAAAAATAAATAATCTGGTAAAAATAATTGTTTTTTACCTGTAACCTAACAATGTTAGTGTCTGTAGACTAAAAGTACAAAATCAAATGTATAGATAACAAAACTGGAAAACATTTATTGATTTTTGAATTTAGTCTTCGTTGAGTAAAGAGGTTTGTTTTGTTTTTTATTTAAAATGTTTGTGATATAATACAGAATAGTATAATTCTGAAACGATTTAAGTTTGAAATCGAATCAATATTTCTAGTTTCATAATGCATTTAACACACTTGAATGTAAGCTAGGTGTGAACCTCCACTACGTCTTTACTTTAGGCTAATTATACGAACCTCAATCCACTCAGTTATAACGTTTCACGGAACACAGAGGCGGACACCTCAAGACCTTATCATTAAAATCATAACGGGCAAACAGTAATTGAGCTACTCTATCTGCATAAATGCATTTTGTTTTTTTCTATCTCGAGAAATATAAATAAATCGACATTAAGCACCACACATTTAATTTTATACAGATTAATACAATAATGTGTATACATGTTTATTCCTGCACCTAGTGGTACGGAAATTTAAATAAAGGAAAAACAAATAAGTATATATATACGTATATTGCACGATGGTTTTCATTCATGATTTGCAAGTTTTTTCAAATTTTTGAAGAAATATATTAATAGAGACTCAAGATTACTTAACTACGTCATGTTTTAAATGACACTTAACACACAAATACAACAATGGTTTACAGAATAACACTGTATAATATTTTTGAATACGTGTTTCCGA
This sequence comes from Carcinoscorpius rotundicauda, assembly GCA_011833715.1. NCBI lineage: Eukaryota > Metazoa > Arthropoda > Merostomata > Xiphosura > Limulidae > Carcinoscorpius > Carcinoscorpius rotundicauda. The sequence continues at coordinate 47,423,090 of CM022399.1, read as the reverse complement.
TATGTTTACTGTGCTATTGCGTAACCTCGTTTTTGTTGTTTTGAATTAAGCACAAAACTACACACTGGGCTCTCAGTGCTCCGTCCATCACGGGTATCGAAATCCGGATTTTAGTGTTGTAAGTCTGTAGACATACCGCTGAGCCACTCGGGAGCGATGAATAAACATACAAATTAGAGCAATATATGTTAATTGCTGTCTTATTTTTCAAGTAATTTGATACGATTTAAGTTATTTTGTGGGCAAAGATTTTGCTTTTCTTTTTCTTGTTTTCAGCAAACTAAGTGAATGACGTATTATTTCTGTTTTCAATAGTCTTTTTAAGGTTAGGCCTGAGATAATTTATTAAAAATCCAGCTGATTTGATTTGACGTCAATTTACGCGTCACTTAATAAGCAGTTATAGTTAAGTTTATATTGGTGTAGCACTGCTCTACAGTGATTTTTACGACACAAATATCATTTAATAGATCCGAAACCTACACCCAAATGCTTTGCTTTTAATAAACATTTGGTATATTTTTAGAAACTTGGTTTCCAAGAAGGTTGTTCTCAGTAAAAAAACTCAGATGTTTGTAAACCTAAATAACAATATCATACTGTTTTTAAATGTCAGTTGTTAGTCTGTATAGAATTGTATTATAAATTTATTTTTTCTAGTGTGTTAATGTTAATAAATAGTTCTCTCGCTCAAACGTTAGTTCTTAATATTCCCAAGAGATAGCGCCACACTATTATTTTACTTGTTCATTCAAAGAAGTTCTATCTGCAAACAGGAAAAAAAAAACACGTAATTAGAGCTTATAATATTAAAGTTTGTTTGTTTTGTTTTTGAATTTCGCACAAAGCTACTCGAGGGATATCTGTGCTAGCCGTCCCTAATTTAACAGTGTAAGACTAGAGGGAAGGCAGCTAGTTATCACCACCCACCGCTAACTCTTGCGCTACTCTTTTACCAACGAATAGTGGGATTGACCGTCACATTATAACGCCCCCACGGCTGAAAGGGCGAACATGTTTGGCGCGGCGGGGATGGATAATATTAAAGAGCTAAATGTCTGAAGCCTTGCGTGACGAAAATGCTGTTATATCTTTTTTTCTTCAATTAAATATATTGTAAAATACAAATAAATATTTTATTAATATCATCAATAGCATTCTCACTAATATTTCAGTGTTATTAGTTACGACATTTGTAGTGTTAAAAATGTTATTTGTAAATGTCAACGATATAATATGTTTACACCGCTGTAATTAACTTTGAAGTAAATGTACTGCTGTACACATAAGATAAATATGTAGATATTGGGGCTTAAAATAGTTAATACCCTATCATAGAAACTATATAAAACCCTGCAAGTACTAGAATAGGGAATACATTAAACCCCTACCCAAGAGTTAGCTTTTAAAAATGTAGTTATGGGTACCCCATAAATTCAGAGACTAAGTTGCCAGGGGCGGTGACCTATAGAGTTTTTAAATGCTGGTATATGTATTTGTTTTCGAATTTCGTGCAAAGCTGCAAGAGAGCTATTTGCGCCAGCTGTCCCTAATTTTGTAGTGTAAGGCTAGAGGGAAGACAGCCAGTCATCATCACTCTTGAGCTACTCTTTTACCAATTATTTTTAAAAATAAATTGAGATCTAGGCATAATGATTTTCTATCGTATACATAAAATTAAGCACAAAGGACAGATTTATTTCATAAATATGTAACAAAATGATTTTGATTTTATGAAATAGCTTATGAACAAAATCTTGATTCTATACATATGTTATAGATTTCTTTCCTTTTCTTTTGTAAAAGGTAGCATTGAAAATATCATCTGCGACTCAAAAACCTAATAGGACCTGGATCATTGCCTTTACTGGATCAAATATCTACTGGCATATTAACTCTTTCGATTGATAAACAATAACTGTTGTGTCGTTGCAAACAATTTAAATAGATAAATGAAAAACAAAGAAATGGAATTTAAGTCTGCAAATAGGGATCGTAAAAAGGTAACGAAACAAGACTGGGATTCTGTAGACATTACTTATTCAAACTATAATCCCTAATTTTGACTCCACGCTTTCACCTAGAAGGATATTTGGTGAAATCAAAATACGGATTTGTATTTTGAATAAATTATGTCTACAGTATATCCACCTCTATTTCCTTACTTTCTCATAATCCCTATTTGCGAGCTTTTAAATTTAAGTATGTATGGGCAAAGGATTACTTGATATGGTAGTTAGTTTTATACATAGTAATAATAACAATCATGGCTAATAGTTAGCTGATGTAGTTAATCATGACTTACTGTAGCTATTAAGATTTGATTGCATTAGTTAGAGATGTAAAATATTAACATGCGGTTCAAGATCTTCATGAAGATTTATTTAAGAATAAAGTGAGAATTCATAGATTTTATGTCAATAAATTCTTTGTACATAATGCATAGCAATGAGCAAAATATATGTCTAGGTTAAGATGATAAATCCTCACTGAGCACAAAAAAACCCAGCCTTTTCATATAAATCATGCAAATGGCAAAGCATAATTTATAAATCATACACGTCTTAAATAATACTCTAAATTTTTTACTCGTTCACTTTGTACTTAATATATGGGTTGACTCTCTAAAGACATCAGTTGTATAGAGTACAAAGCATTGAGTATCTATGTATTAGAATAATTTAATATCGATCTATAATTAGGTGAATTTTCCTGTTTCATCTTGTACTTAAGTTTCGTAGCATTAAATATTTGTAAGAAGTATAACTTCGAGGAATACATTAGAATTTTGATATTTTTAGATTTCATAAATATAGAATAAACAAATCGACTTTTAAGTACCCCGCACGACCTTATTTAGTATTTTGCTCCCCTTCCAGAAGCTCAGCGTTGTGTGTGCGGACTTACAACGCTAAAAACTGGGTTTCGATACCCGTGGTAGACGGAGCACAGATAGCCCATTGTGTAACTTTGTGCTTAATTCAAAACAACAACAACAACAACTTATTTAATATAATTAACATATTAGAATAATTTTCACAAGCGTTTTTCATTTCCATCAGATGGCCTACACAAACAGTTCAAGCGGAAATTCGTAATCTTTAAGCCAAAATTTCAATGTCAAAAAAATTCCAACAAACCTAAAACATTTTCTCTTTTATATAGACGATAATTTTACTGCCGTATCTTGCCCAATTAAGTAATAAGCAAAATCATCCTAAATATTAAAAGTTTTATGTATCTGTGAGCCATTCTGTCTGTTGCCGTCCATTCTACAAAGTTTCATCATGTTAAGGTTATTGTTGCTTAACTGCAGGCCAGGTGGGTTAAGGCGTTTGCACTCTGCGGGTCGCGGGTTCGAAATCCCGGTCGCACAAATCATACTCGTCTTTTCAGCAGTGGGGGCATTATAGTATGATTGTCAATCCCATTATTCGTTGGTAAAAGAGTAGCCCAAAAGTTGATGATGGGTGGTGATGACTAGCTGCTGTCCCTTAAGTCTTACACTGCTAAATTAGGGATGGCTAAGGCAGATAGTCCTCATGTAGCTTTGCGCAAAATTCAAAACCAAATCTGTTAACACAGGGGATACAAATTCTGGAATTTTAGCGTTGTAACTTTGTAAATTTAACAATAATTGAAAGTTGATGAGGTTCGTGAGCTACTCGTGAGAGATCGAAATCCACGTCTCTTTGAAAGAGAAAAGCGGCTAAAGAAACTGCCGTCAGAGCAGTTTCATCTGAGGACGTTCTCGCCAAGTCTTTTCAGCGAAACTATAATAAACGTTCGTATTGTATCTTTCAACTGATCAAGTGTACGCTTTGAAGGTTGTAGTGCTAAAACGTTTATTCCGGTTTGTGGATAAGGACTCAAAAACATTGATATGAGTCTTATGGTAGCTAAAAACACAATATCGTGTAAAATAACATAAAAGAAAGTTTAGATCCATTATTACATAACAATCACAAATTTATATGGATGCAAATTTCAATATTTTCACACGTTCTCCTTGACTGGACATCACGTAAAACACTACCTTCTAAAAAGCGCAAAGTTTTATCAGTATACCTGTATAGACGTAATAACATGTAAAACAGGAAAAGTAGAAACACAGTTTGTGATAAACAATTAAACTAAAACAGTTTTATACACGTAGTTCTTATTCAAAACAGTTGCAACAGATTGGATCATAAATTACAACATAGAAAAATGAAGAGTCCTAATAATGTTAAAGATGTAGAAAACATAATATTTCTTTATCTTCTCTGTAAATAATGTTAAAGATGTAGAAAACACAATATTTCTTTATCTTCTCACCGGATTTACAGTAAGTGTTGATCCAACCGTAACGTCGTGGTTGTTACAAAGTTGTTACTAGCTTTGAATTTTGAAATGCGCCCAAATTGAATAAAAACTGCTGCAATAATGATTCTTAACGCTAGAGGGCAGTAAAGCATCGAGCTAGATAATTGTTGTCGGTTGGTGTTGTAACAATGTTCGTTCATAGCATTAAGTGTTCAATATGTTGTTGAGATTAACTAGTGGTTCACGTGATCATTTCCATCAATAACAGTTTCTCTAAAGAATGCGTTTTTTTTTCTTTTGTAGTTATTGGTCAAACAAAATGTAAACAAGTACGAACCAATCATAACATGTTACGCTTATAATGACACTATTCTTTTCAATACTATAAAAAACCAATATATTTAAATCAATTTCTGGTGGAAAATTTACTTTTTCTCATATCACATTATTACATAGGATTTTTTCTCATATGATTTTGATGTTTAATAGAAATAAAAGATGTGTGAAGCATAGACACTGTGTGTTTTTGTGTTTTTCTTTTAGCAAAGCCACAACGGGCTATCTGCTGAGCCCACCGAGGTGAATCGAACCCCTGATTTTAGCGTTGTAAATCCGTAGATTTACCGCTGTACTAACGGGGGGTAGCATAGACACAAACATTCCTGAGAAGAACATGATTATATGTATATCACTCAGACATTTTGTTGGCAAATTTTTTTTCAGTTTTTGTTATGTATGATAACATTAAATTCACACACATAAATAAAAGTGAAAATCCTAGTATTAACTAAAAATTTCAGTTTAACGCTACAGTTACGAGTGATGTAAACAATACAAGCAGCTATATTCGAGTTATGTCACAGCACGAAAGGAAAAGCGATTTTTGGTGACATAAGTACACATCACTTTATTCTACAGGTTTTAATAAAAATAGGTGCTATAAGCCGGTGAACGTGTATAGCAAAATTATATTTTTACTTCGTTTTTGATTATGTTACGTTTTAAAACGCTTTTAAAATTGCATAATTGATTTTTGCACATTGGCGGTGTGTCTAGTTGTATATCATACCTTAAGAATGCAAACGAATGTTCTGTCGAAATACGAAATTTTGCGTTACTTTGTCACACACGCGGAGCTTTATATATATATATATTTTTTTTTTTCTGTAAAATAGTGCTCGTAATTCATGCATACACTGAAATACACACGTTTATGGTAACATATGAGGCTCGATTTTTGGTATTGCTCAAGGAAACAAACAGCTTTTGAACTAAGAGCCTAATTTCTATTGAGAATTGGTTAAAATTAACGGAAATTTACCTTGCAAGAAAAAAAAAAAGAAATATCAGCCTATGTGGTTTTAAAAACATAGAATTATCCACGTGGGTGAGGAATTTTGTGATGACATTGAAATTACATAAATGATTGAAAACAGCGATATGAACAATGGTAGTAATGAACGGAACTATGTAACTGATGTTTGTTTCTGAATTTCGTACAAGGCTACCTGTGCAAGCCGTCCCTAATTTAGCAGTGTAATACTAACGGGAGGGCAGTTAGTCATTACCACTCATCGCCTACATTTGGGCGACAACAAATAGTGGAATTGTGTATCATATATAACGTCCTTACGGCTGAAAGAGCGAGTATGCTTAATGTGAAGAAGATTCGAAGCCGCGCCCATTGAATTACGATTCGCTCGCCTTGACCACCTAGCCATGCAGAACCTTTATTATTAAAGTGACTGAGAAGAAACATGTATCTAGTGATAGAAGTGAACATAATGCTTATATTAAAGTGACTGAAAACAGCAGTGGAGCCAGTGGCAGTGAAAGAAATACTCTCACAGAAAGTTATTTAACAGCACGAGAAGAATAAACTATTTATCAGTCTGTACGCACAGACGCACAAAGAGATACCATCGAGGAATAGAAATGTATCCAGAGTGACACTGAATGATCAAGTAGTCTTTCGGAGGCATGTTTATTTTTATTTATAAAAATATGTACTATTTATTCTTTCTCGTACAAAAAAACTTGTTCGAAGCTTTATCTTTTTTATCATTGGAACTACTGATCCATGATGGCTGACACAAGTGAATGTAGGTCAGATTACATTTGCAATTTCATAACAGAAATAAAATAAAGGTGAAAAATGTTAACTTTTTGTCAAAGACATTCAGCATGGTTTAGTAACGTAGTGACAATAACCTAAATCGTACAAGTGGATTACTTGTTTCATTTCTAAGACTCATAACATAAATATATTGATATGTAGAATTATATACAAACGGATTTCTGTATTAAAACACTTTAATTTGCAAGCTTTTGGTTCTGTTATCGGAGCCCTCATTAGGGAACAATACAAATTCAAAGCATACCTTATTTCAAATGCTTTATGAAGAAGATCGGCTGTCTCAAAGTGTTGTAGATGAACAGTAAATTGACAGGGCAGCAGTTTCAGGTTTTACTAACATAGGAGTTGTTTGTTTGTTTTGAATTTCGCGCAAAACAACACGAGGACTATCTGCGCTAGCCGTCCATAATTTTGCAGTGTAAGACTAGGGGAAAGGCAGCTAGTCATTATCACCCACGCCGACTCTTGGGATACTCTTTTACCAAAGAATAATAGGATTGATCGTTACATTATAACATACCAACGGCTGAAAGGGCGAGCATGTTTGGTGGTGACGGGGATTCGAATCCGCGACCCTCAGGTTATAAGTCGAGTGCCATACTCATCTAGCCCTGACACAGGAACTATTCATTTATAACAAGAAGTGGTTTTATTATTTTGTCGGGGGAACCAGCAATGAAATAAACAATCCTATATTTAGGAAAAACGAAAACAAAACTGATGAGGCAGGCAAAGGTAAATGTTTTACCCGGCCATAACATATCTGTCAAAATCATAAATTAATAGAAATGTATAATGATTGATTACATAGAATGAGTTGGGAGGTTTTTGCACAATGATATACGTGAACGTCTATAATATACGATATTACGATAATCAGATGTTTGAATAATGCAACATAGTTATGTAAGAAGAACATCTGGGTATATTTATATATTTATGTTTTGATTATTATGTTCTGCTTTACTTTTTCAACCATGAGAAGTTCTCCTCGAAAAACATATGTGATGAGCAGACAACGTAGAGAGACAAATAGCTTTAGAATCTAGTAACGATGATTATGATGCCATGTCTTGGATAACTGCCACTTTAGATGATAGGTGGAGTAAAAAAAAAAATATGAATACCGTTGTACAGTAAGTTGTGAAGTGGCTACTATTATAGGTAACAAGACAAAGCAATTTTTCTTTTTAGATATTAAGAACAAATTTTGTTACATTTGCATTGCTTTTAATAAGTGACAAAGATAAATTGATCATGTCTAGTAGAATCTGAAGTGGATCACTTTCTGCCATAGAATAGAACATTTTAGTAGAAGGGCTTAAATAAAGTGATCTGTGTTTCAAACAACGACCAGTGACAGAGATTGCAGCGCATGTTAAAAGGTTACGGAAGGACTTTCCTGCGGATACCATGTAAAAAGACACCGAATGTGCAAATAATTCAATTGGTTTATTTACAGTGATAGTTTTTCACACTTGGAAGAGAACCAGCTGCACATACCGAGAGCTCTTGAGAAAAAATAATACCCTGAATAATTAGTTACTGTAACGAATCACGAAACCTTATTAAAAGTAATACAATCAGCACTTGCATATCCGACCATACACGAATTTGGAGAGGGCCTGGTTTAATTTATTTTGAATTTCGTACAAAACTACGCGAGGGCTTTCTTCTCTAGCTGTTTCTAATTTAGCAGAGAAAGACTAAAGGGAAGGAAGTAGTTATCGCCACCCACCGCCAACGTTTGTGCTATTTTTTTGACAACGCATAGCGAGATTGACCGCCATATTATTATACCTCCACGACTGAAAGGCTGAGCATGTTCAGTGACAGTTTCTTGAACCCGCGATTGCGAATCGACCGTCCTAACTAACAGATCATGAGAGGAAGGCGAATAGGGAGAACCATTCTAACAAAAGAGTTTGTGTGCGTGTGTGTGTTTTTTAGAGCAAAGCCACATCAGCCTATTGCTGAAAAACATGACTTTTAAGAAATTATTGTTAGTACTACTGAATGTTGTTTGTAATTAAGCACAAAGCTATACAAGCGGTTATCTGTGCTCTGGCACCACGGGTATCGAAACTCAAGTTTAAGCGTTGTAAGTCCGCAAACATGCCGCTGTGCCATTTGGGGGCAGTAACAAAAGAACCATCATATACAATTATGAGCGAAGTAGTAGTATTTCACATCTACAAATGGATATAATAAGCATAACAACTTTAGAAGTATTGATCCAGCGATAAACTTTATAGTTGTTGTTGTTTTGAATTAAGCACAAAGCTGCACAATGGGCTATCGGTGCTCTGCCCACCACGGGTATCGAAACCCGGATTTTAGCATGTAAGTCCGCAGACATACCGCTGAGCTACTGGGGGGTAAACTTTGTGGAATAATGCAGTTTTATTTTTTAAAAGTTAAATTTTATTAAAACTCGTATATAACTCATATTTCTTAATAACTACTTCTTTGTGCGTTCGTTTCGCTCACACTCACGAGAAAAGAAAATTTTTAGAATACCTTATTTAACAATAAGGTACGGCATGGCCAGGTGGATAAAGCACTCGACTCGTACTCCCAGGGTCGCGGGTTCGAATCCTTGCCACACCAAATATGCCCACCAATTCAGCCGTGGGGACGTTATAAAGTTATGGTCAATCCCACTATTTGTTGGTGAAAGAGTAGGTCAAGAGCTGGCAATAGGTTGTGATGACTAGCTGCTCTCCCTCTAGTTTTATACTGCTAAATTAGGGAAAGCTAGCACAAGTAGCCTTCGTGTAGCTTTGCGCGAAATTCAAAAACAAACAATCTACCAATAAATAAAAACATGCATGTGAGCATGCTTTCAGACCAATGAGTAATGGTTCAGGAAAACCTTAAATTACACAATATCACTACGTGTTTGAAAGAGTTTTATAAGGTGATGGATAAAATCATAGATGGTTTAAGATGGTCAAGATGGTTTAAGTGTATGCTTCATAATTTTATAGGCGTGAAGAAACGTAAAACTTATTTAACTATTTCTGTGAATTGAGAAAACAAGAAAGATAAAAATTAAAAATTAATAAAAATTAAATTTAAAATTAATAGTATAACGAAACGACTGCGCATTTTTAGTGTGTATTTTTCTTATAGCAAAGCCACAACAGGCTATCTGCTGTGTTCGCCAAAAGGAATCGAGCTCCTGATTTTAGCATTGTAAATCCGAAGACTTATCGGTTTCCCAGCAGGATACCAACTAAACGACAGGGTCCGACATGGCCAGGTGGTTAAGGCGCTAGACTCGTAATCTGAGAGTCGCAGGTTCGAATCCCTGTTACACCAAACATGCTCGCCCTTTCAGCCGTGGGGACGTTATAATGTGACGGTCAATCTAACTATTCGTTGGTAAAAGAGTAGTCCAAGAGTTTACCGTGGGTGGTGACGATTAGTTGCCTTCCTGCTAGTGTTACACTGCTAAATTAGGGACGACTAGTGCAGATAACCCTCGAATAACTTTGCGCGAAATTCAAAACAAACTAAACGACAGAAAAACTAACACACTGTTTTTTTGTTGTTAAGCGCAAAGCTACACAATAACTATCTGTTCTCTTTTCACCGTGGATATCAAAACTAAATTTTTACTGTTAAAAGCTCTTTGACTTAGCACTGATTCACCCAGGGGGCGACAATTAAGGGAAAATTTAAATTATTAACTAAAACAGTTTAATATTTTCTTTTGCTAGTATCTTTTCATAAAATTTTTAATTTGATTTTTAATCGTTTTAAGAGAGCAAGTTAGTAAAGAGGAGTTGGAAGTTAGATACAAAATCTATAAACTACAATATAATTTAAGAAAATTAGGCATTTGGAAAATTAAATTGGCTCTTTCAATTAAATAATGTTTGTTTTAGTCTGAAGCTATTATGCCAAGACCTAGTATAGTCCTGATCATCCTCATTACACGATAATGAAACTCCTGCTTACATGATATTGGAAAAACCTTTTCATTACGCAAAGTGGAAACCCCTAATACTGCAAACTTTTTATCCTGTGTAGATGTCGATTTGCAATAGGGGTCACGATTTTCCCGTTTCGTCTCCGTTTCCCATCACAGAGAACTTTATTTTTCCCTATTCGAATGCACACAAAAAATCGTGTGGCTGAATTTGCTGCTCGTAGCAGATAAAACGAAGGTAAAATATTATTATACAAGGCTACAAATCGCTCATGAGTCTTATGCACTGTCATCCCTACCAATTACTGCACCCCATGTGAGCACTGGCGACAAGGGAAATCGGAAAATTTTGTTGCGTACCAATTCTCATAAATTCCTTATTTTGCTTGTAAAATCTATTTGTGAAAGAGATGTAATTATTTGAAACGAAAATTTCAAGAACTCTGAGTGAAGTTTCTTGTATAAACTTAGCGTATTCAATTCATAAGATTAGAAATGGATATTTTTTATGGAAAACGTATCGAACAGTACACATTTACGTTTGAAATATAAATATATTTAATAACCTGAAATTGTTTTTTTCCAAAATTAATTAAACCTTAAGTACCAAAATTTTCCAGACAATAAAAAATGTCACTAATTACAGAAGTTTCTTGGTTGCTTATCAAGGTATGTTTACGTTATGTTTAAAAAACGGGTCTAAATGAAAACAAGTTATCTTTTCTTATAAACAGACACTTTGCTAGAAATTATTTAATTCTTTCACAATTAAATGATAAACTTCTACTAAGCCCTCTATCGTTTGATTATATCACATATTAACTGGTAACAATGTTTTAAGTCTTCCTTGAAATGTAGGGATAGATAAATATTTCTTCGTATTTATCAAATTACGAAATATACATATCCATTATTATGCACAAAAAACTAAATTATTTGGTTATTAATTTGTGTTGATCAGTTGTTAATATTGAAATATTATGGGTGATAAAAATTAACATTTATCAAGCAGATTTTCTTTTGAGGACTTATAACGCTAGAAAACAGGTTTCGATACTCGATGGGAGCCGATCCCAGAAGTTCCTCAGTGGCACAGCAGTATGTCCGCGGGCTCACACCTCTGAAAACCAGATTTCGATACCTGTGGTGAGCTGAGCACAGATAGCCAGTTGTGTAGCCTTTTACTTAATTCTAATCAAACAAACAAGCACAGATACCCTTTTGTGTCACTTTGTTTTTAACAACAAACAAAAATACCAAGCGTAATATCTATTTTTACATATTGTATCAAATTTTACTTTTTTTTTAAAGTGGAAAATTGGAATTTTGAGGCTGAATGGAGTCATATGCAAACATATAATACATGAAAAGGTCAGTTTCTCTTTAAAATTCTCGTATAACCGCCCTTAATTTAGAACTACTGGTCAGTAACAAGGCAGCCAGTCAGCAGCATCACTGTCACAAAGATTTTTCTGGCTTCTCAAACCGAAAAAATAGAATTGACTGTTACATTTCAGCGAATCTCACAATTGAAAATGCGAATCATGTTCATGGACAGAGATTCGAACCTGTGACTCACGTACTGCGAGTCAAGCGCCCCTTTCTTCATATAACCTGAATGTTATGTTACAGCAGATGATTCAGTCGTCCGTTATGCTAGTAGTTAGTCTAAATTATAGCAAAACTGCTGGTTATAATGCTTCTTATATCTTCAAACGACCACATATGAATAGGATAGGGTTTATAGTTGTATAGACTTGCTAACATGGAAAGATTATAGATCTACTTCCTAGTTTTATAAAAAATGCTTGTAGTATATGTACTGACATGTAACTCTTGTCATTTTAAAACTTCATTATATAAACCATTTATAAAACTTTTACTCTATTTAATATAACACTCTCACGGCTGGGAGGGCAAATAATGTTTGGCGTCACGGGGACGCGAACCCGCGACTTTCAGATTATGAGTTACACGCCTTAATATGCTTGGCCATGCCTGGCTATGAAAACATATACTAACAAAGTGAGTTAGTCTGAAATCCAACTAGTTTAACAATAACAGATAAACTCAATATATATTTTCTGAGTGGGATCGTTTTGCAATAAAACTGACACTGATGGACTTACTGACTCATTTTGAAAGATAACATTAAAGAAGCAATGATCCAATGTCCAAGACTGAAGATATAATTGTTCCTTACTGGTTTACCTGATTGTGGTATTCTCAACTAGTAGAGAAAATACAACTGTTGATTGGCATTATGATTTATACAGTTAAATAAAACAATATAAATTTTCCAACCACTGTAGAGATTGAAAAGCATTATAAAATCTAGCTATCTAGCATCACTTTACTTGCCGAAGTAGGAACAGTATTTTATGAATATTAAGTATGGTTTTAATTCTTATTTCATTACTTTTTATAGCAAAATTCCTTCTCACTTTAAAATTCATAGTTTTAATACTTTTGTTTGTTTACCTTCAATATTATACCCCTGAAAAGTATATACTTTACCTTTAGAAATTGTCACTTGTCTAACCATCGATGAGTAGCGCCATCTGTTGCTTTGAATTGGGTTTAAAAAGTATTTATGTACGTGCATATGTTTACCAATTATATAAAAAAATATATTTATACTTATGGGAGTATCAAAAGCTAATACCCACAGTCCATTAAATTACACTGAAATAATCTCATAGCGATAGTATGAGCTATCTAGATTCTAGCCCCGCTGATATGATCAAATAGGTCAGTAACAGATGAAAAAATTGCTGTCTTAAAAATATTTGAATTGTCATACCAACAACTTTAGCAATCTTTCTGGCGTATTATTAGTACATATGCGCTTAATATTTTGCAGCCAATATTTTTAATGGTCTATTTTTTGTTTGGGAGTCAACAGTGTGGTTCCTCGATGCGTGAATTGTCGATCCTTACAATGAAATACTACCTTACTTAATAATGGTTAATCAATAAATGCTTTAATTTTCATTAAAAGTTTAGGTTACCTGATGTAATCTATGGTGTTTAGAGCTTATACGGCATAGAAGCAATAAAGATAAAAACTTCTGCTCATTTCATTAAGTAAATAAATTCTAAGGCAAGTGTTTACATTTATAATTCACTAAGCCTTTCTCTGTATATCAAGTGATGGAAGAATTTTCTTGGTTTTATAGAAATTGCTTGTAGCATATGTACTAACATGTAACTCTTGTCATTTTAGAACTTCGTTATATAAACCAATTATAAAACTTTTACAGTATATAGCTCTAACAAGCTCTCTGTTTAATATAATTTACTGTTTTCATTATGAAGGAATCTCTTTACAAGTCAGATTCTTAGCTCATACGCAGATCAACTCTTTGTACGTGCGTGCTCATGTTCGATAAGGGCTTGTCTTCGGATCTATCCGATTTAAATTATGCATGAATAGTAGCCTTTGTCATGTTCTTTAGTATTCGCTTCTTTTATTCATTAGTAACAACTCTAAGGACCTCTTTCAAGTTTTCGATGAGGACGGATCTGCGAGGGACCCATATCCTTTTGAATTCTAACAACTTTTATATCAATAAGGGGAACTAGAAATTCGCTCTGTCATATCCCCACCCAACTAGCTTTATATTTCTCTCTTAAATTAAACATTTAAATTTCCCTACAAAAACTAACAATACAGAATGTTTTATGTAAAGTCTGGATTAGCGATGCTTAAAATGACACAAAATTTATTGTCAAAGCATTGAGAAAAAAATAAAAGAGAATAATTTCAATGAACAAATAACTTGGGGAAGCAGTGGAATAGATTTAATTGAACCACACTGAAGTATCTTCTTTCGTCATTACTTCAAGTAGGTTGTCTTTTAGACTCTTCTATTGTGGTAACACTTTGCGTCAGAATAATTTCTTTTTAGCAACGAAACAAAGTGTACTTTTAACACTGAAAAGGCTAGACTTAATTATTCAACATATCGCCTTCACTGTTTCTCAGATATTTTGCGTGGAGCTTTGAAATATCAGTGCGTTATTTAAAAAAAATGCCGTCAACTCGTTGGAATTTTCTGTGAAAATTTTAGAAATAAAACTTCAAAAAACAAGAAAATGACCACACTTAACCACATACATGTATCGGAGACTGTGAGTTTGAGTGTCTTATTTTAAAACTATGTGTTTGCGTACAGAAAAAATAAATTAACTTAAAACTATATGACTTTCAAATAGATGACGTCAAAAATACGTCTAGTATGTTTATAGTTAAGTACTGTGATTACTGATTTGTTTTTGGTATTTGTTTGTTTCTGTGTAGAATTTTCAAATAATCCTTTGAAAGTACTAAGATGTTTAAAAAATTTGGAAAAAATCCGGGTTTCAATTCCCTACGGTAAACACAACAAAGGGCCCAATTTTGCTTTGCACTAAACCAAACAGCATCGGCAAAAAACAGAGCTTTTATTTCTTATAAAAAGTATACTCCGAAAGCGATTGGTCAGCTGCAGATCCGAGAGCTTATAACGCTTAAATTCGAGTTTCGATACCAGAGATTGACATAGTGCAATAGTCCATTGTGTAGCTTGCTTTTTATAAACAATCTTTTATAAAGTTATAAATTATTGCCGTTAATGGCCTACAATGTAAAAGTATACATTATAGCTAATAGTTAAATGCAACGACACGAGAAGATGAAAAATAAGGGTTTAAGGATCACAGATATGCAATAAAATTGTTATTTGCAGATTGCCCGGCATGACCAGGTTGGTAGGGCGCTCACGCGTAATCAAAGACTGCGAGTTCGACCACCAATCGCACTCGCCCTTTTAGCCGTAAGGGTATTTGTAAGTGACGGTCAATCCCATTATTCACTGGTAAAAAAGTAGTTCAAAAATTGGCGGTGGGTGGTGATGACTAGTTGCCTTTGCTCTAGTCTTACACTGCTAAATTAGAACGGCTAGCACAGATAGTCCTCGTGAAGCTTCGTGCGAAATTCAAAAACAAACAAATTAAAAACAATGTGTTGGCAACTTAAAATTTTTACGTCGCAGATCACATTGCTTTTATACATAACAGAAATCTTTACCTTTTCTATTTTTAATGCCATTTCTACTTTATAATCTAGATTAATTTCCCTTTTGGAAATAGTTTGAGAGAAAGAAGAAGGTTTAAGTTTTATAAATTGAAATGTTAAATGTTAAACGGCTTCAAGTAATTTCAGCTATAAAAATATCAGTTTAGTGTCGATCGAATCAAGTCTATCAGCGCGAGAGATTAAAAAACGATTGGAGTAATTCAACAATTATTTTATATTTTTCAACTAAGGCGACAGGTAAGACAACCGAAAATATAGGTGTATACATTCCTAATTTGTAGGCCTGGCATGGCCTAGCGCGTTAAGGCGTGCGCTACGTAATCTGAGGGTTGCGGGTTCGCGCCAAACATGCTCGCCCTCCCAACCGTGCGGACGTTATAATGCAACGGTCAATCCCACTATTCGTTGGTAAAAGAGTAACCCAAGAGTTGGCGGTGGGTGGTGATGACTAGCTGCCTTCCCTATAGTCTTACACTGCTAAATTAGGGACGACTACAACAGATAGCTTTCGAGTAGCTTTATAAGAAATTCCGAAAACCTACAAACAAATCCTAATTTGTAATTGCCGACTTGATCGAAGGCAACTAACCAATCAGTAACACATGCTACCTACCCATCAAACAAAATGTAAGCAAGTACGAACCAATCATAACATGTTACGCTTATAATGACACTATTCTTTTCAATACTATAAGAATACCAATATATTTAAATCAATTTCTGGTGGAAAATTTACTTTTTCTCATATTACATTATTACGTAGGATTTTTTCTCATATGATTTTGATGTTTAATAGAAATAAAAGATGTGTGAAGCATAGACACTGTGTGTTTTTGTGTTTTTCTTTTAGCAAAGCCACAACGGGCTATCTGCTGAGCCCACCGAGGTGAATCGAACCCCTGATTTTAGCGTTGTAAATCCGTAGATTTACCGCTGTACTAACGGGGGGTAGCATAGACACAAACATTCCTGAGAAGAACATGATTATATGTATATCACTCAGACATTTTGTTGGCAAATTTTTTTTCAGTTTTTGTTATGTATGATAACATTAAATTCACACACATAAATAAAAGTGAAAATCCTAGTATTAACTAAAAATTTCAGTTTAACGCTACAGTTACGAGTGATGTAAACAATACAAGCAGCTATATTCGAGTTATGTCATAGCACGAAAGGAAAAGCGATTTTTGGTGACATAAGTACACATCACTTTATTCTACAGGTTTTAATAAAAATAGGTGCTATAAGCCGGTGAACGTGTATAGCAAAATTATATTTTTACTTCGTTTTTGATTATGTTACGTTTTAAAACGCTTTTAAAATTGCATAATTGATTTTTGCACATTGGCGGTGTGTCTAGTTGTATATCATACCTTAAGAATGCAAACGAATGTTCTGTCGAAATACGAAATTTTGCGTTACTTTGTCACACACGCGGAGCTTTATATATATATATTTTTTTTCTGTAAAATAGTGCTCGTAATTCATGCATACACTGAAATACACACGTTTATGGTAACATATGAGGCTCGATTTTTGGTATTGCTTAAGGAAACAAACAGCTTTTGAACTAAGAGCCTAATTTCTATTGAAAATTGGTTAAAATTAACGGAAATTTACCTTGCAAGAAAAAAAAGAAAAGAAATATCAGCCTATGTGGTTTTAAAAACATAGAATTATCCACGTGGGTGAGGAATTTTGTGATGACATTGAAATTACATAAATGATTGAAAACAGCGATATGAACAATGGTAGTAATGAACGGAACTATGTAACTGATGTTTGTTTCTGAATTTCGTACAAGGCTACCTGTGCAAGCCGTCCCTAATTTAGCAGTGTAATACTAACGGGAGGGCAGTTAGTCATTACCACTCATCGCCTACATTTGGGCGACAACAAATAGTGGAATTGTGTATCATATATAACGTCCTTACGGCTGAAAGAGCGAGTATGCTTAATGTGAAGAAGATTCGAAGCCGCGCCCATTGAATTACGATTCGCTCGCCTTGACCACCTAGCCATGCAGAACCTTTATTATTAAAGTGACTGAGAAGAAACATGTATCTAGTGATAGAAGTGAACATAATGCTTATATTAAAGTGACTGAAAACAGCAGTGGAGCCAGTGGCAGTGAAAGAAATACTCTCACAGAAAGTTATTTAACAGCACGAGAAGAATAAACTATTTATCAGTCTGTACGCACAGACGCACAAAGAGATACCATCGAGGAATAGAAATGTATCCAGAGTGACACTGAATGATCAAGTAGTCTTTCGGAGGCATGTTTATTTTTATTTATAAAAATATGTACTATTTATTCTTTCTCGTACAAAAAAACTTGTTCGAAGCTTTATCTTTTTTATCATTGGAACTACTGATCCATGATGGCTGACACAAGTGAATGTAGGTCAGATTACATTTGCAATTTCATAACAGAAATAAAATAAAGGTGAAAAATGTTAACTTTTTGTCAAAGACATTCAGCATGGTTTAGTAACGTAGTGACAATAACCTAAATCGTACAAGTGGATTACTTGTTTCATTTCTAAGACTCATAACATAAATATATTGATATGTAGAATTATATACAAACGGATTTCTGTATTAAAACACTTTAATTTGCAAGCTTTTGGTTCTGTTATAGGAGCCCTCATTAGGGAACAATACAAATTCAAAGCATACCTTATTTCAAATGCATTATGAAGAAGATCGGCTGTCTCAAAGTGTTGTAGATGAACAGTAAATTGACAGGGCAGCAGTTTCAGGTTTTACTAACATAGGAGTTGTTTGTTTGTTTTGAATTTCGCGCAAAACAACACGAGGACTATCTGCGCTAGCCGTCCATAATTTTGCAGTGTAAGACTAGGGGAAAGGCAGCTAGTCATTATCACCCACGCCGACTCTTGGGATACTCTTTTACCAAAGAATAATAGGATTGATCGTTACATTATAACATACCAACGGCTGAAAGGGCGAGCATGTTTGGTGGTGACGGGGATTCGAATCCGCGACCCTCAGGTTATAAGTCGAGTGCCATACTCATCTAGCCCTGACACAGGAACTATTCATTTATAACAAGAAGTGGTTTTATTATTTTGTCGGGGGAACCAGCAATGAAATAAACAATCCTATATTTAGGAAAAACGAAAACAAAACTGATGAGGCAGGCAAAGGTAAATGTTTTACCCGACCATAACGTATCTGTCAAAATCATAAATTAATAGAAATGTATAATGATTGATTACATAGAATGAGTTGGGAGGTTTTTGCACAATGATATACGTGAACGTCTATAATATACGATATTACGATAATCAGATGTTTGAATAATGCAACATAGTTATGTAAGAAGAACATCTGGGAAAAAGTAATTGTTAGTTAGAACAAACTATCATTAAATTTACATTTTGAGTGTGTATATTTATATATTTATGTTTTGATTATTATGTTCTGCTTTACTTTTTCAACCATGAGAAGTTCTCCTGGAAAAACATATGTGATGAGCAGACAACGTAGAGAGACAAATAGCTTTAGAATCTAGTAACGATGATTATGATGCCATATCTTGGATAACTGCCATTTTAGATGATAGGTGGAGTAAAAAAAAAATATATGAATACCGTTGCACAGTAAGTTGTGAAGTGGCTGCTATTATAGGAACAAGACAAAGCAATTTTTCTTTTTAGATATTAAGAACAAATTTTGTTACATTTGCATTGCTTTTAATAAGTGACAAAGATAAATTGATCATGTCTAGTAGAATCTGAAGTGGATCACTTTCTGCCATAGAACAGAACATTTTAGTAGAAGGGCTTAAATAAAGTGATCTGTGTTTCAAACAACGACCAGTGACAGAGATTGCAGCGCATGTTAAAAGGTTACGGAAGGACTTTCCTGCGGATACCATGTAAAAAGACACCGAATGTGCAAATAATTCAATTGGTTTATTTACAGTGATAGTTTTTCACACTTGGAAGAGAACCAGCTGCACATACCGAGAGCTCCTGAGAAAAAAATAATACCCTGAATAATTAGTTACTGTAACGAATCACGAAACCTTATTAAAAGTAATACAATCAGCACTTGCATATCCGACCATACACGAATTTGGAGAGGGCCTGGTTTAATTTATTTTGAATTTCGTACAATACTACGCGAGGGCTTTCTTCTCTAGCTGTTTCTAATTTAGCAGAAAACAAATCCTAATTTGTAATTGCCGAATTGATCGAAGGCAACTAACCAATCAGTAACACATGCTACCTACCCATCTACTATGAATCAAACCAATAATTATATAAATGTTATGTTTCATTATCTCCCTGTTACATCGCCACCTAGTGAACAACTGTTCAAAAGTAAACATATTTTCAAATATACTCTTCAAAAAAAAAAGAAACGCAAAAGGCAAATTTTGAGACAAATTGTTAACAAGTTTATGCCGGCTATTTCTGTATGACATGTGTGAAACTTTGCAAATTCACTGCTGAACATCCAAAGTCTTGCAAAGGCGAAGTCCACGCTCATTAGTTGAAGTTTAACGTCACTCAACGCCATAACGAGTATGCCCCTCGTGAGCATCAATAACTGCTTGGCATCTCCTGCTCATGGAAGCGATGAGATGACAAATCACAGCCTGTGGAATGGCTGTCCACTCAGCCTGCAAAGCTGCTGCAAGCTGAGGTACAATCCGTGGTAGAGGTTGTCGTCGTCGCAGACGTCGGTCCAATTCGTCCCATAGATGTTCGATGGGGTTTAAATCTGGTGATTTGGAGAGCCAGGGAAAAACGTTGATGTTGTGGTGTCTCATGAAAACAGTGGTGAGTTGGGCTGTGTGAGGACGGGCGTTGTCATGTTGAAAAACGTCGTTGATGTTCACCATTATGGGTTGCACATGGGGCCTAGGAATCTCGTCGTACGGTCTGATCGGAAATCCGGCGCAGCCCTGGTATGGTTGAGGCAGTAGACGTTGCAGTGGTGGTCCTATCCAGGAGGTGACGTAACCGGATGAAGCGATCTTGTGCGGGCGTGGTCACACGAGGTCTGCCAGATCGTGGACGGTCACGAGTTGATCCATGTTGTTGGTGACGATTCCATAGCCTTGTGATTGTGCTTGGGTGGACATTCACAGCTCTGGCAACATCTGATAGAGATTCATTTGCTTTAATGCGACCAATGGCGTTGTTGCGTTGTGCTTCAGTCAGTCTTGGCGTAAGTTTATTGCGTGTCGGTGGCTTAAAACTGAGCTATGGAAACAGAGAACCTGTCACTTTTATAGGGATTTTGCACATGTTGCACTTGCAGAACATGCAGATCTCTCAAACAAATTTATTGGACACGAATGCGTTTTGGCGAAAGATCTAATGTTTTCCTCCGTTTTCAAAGTGCACAATTTTATTGTCATTTTGGTCTGACAATCAGCGCCTTAACACGTGTAACATTACGTATTCTGAGCTTGTAACGTTATTACATATATTTCTCTATAAAATAAAAAATATCTTTTTTTGCATTTCTTTTTTTGAAGAGAACAACGAAACAAAATTGAAAAATGGTAAATAAAATAAGAGATGACAGTTGCTATTTCACATAACCTAAAACTATTTTGTGTGGATAGTTAACAAAAATCTATAAGTGTAGCCAATCACTAATGCTTTATCTATCTGCTAAAAACTTCGAATTTTTAACCTCTTCTTCTGATCCTATGTTTCAGCGGCAGGCCTGCAGACCTATGACACTAAAACTACCCGAATTGGACAGAGCACCAACCAGATAAACCATTGTTAGGTTTTGTGCTTGACAGCAACAAAGGTTATCAGATTTAAATACTAAATCAGCATTTAATGGTTCATTTTCTGAAAATTATTTATAATATGAAATTAGTAAGCATAGAAATAAGTTATATTTCTTCAGTTTTAATGAATAGTTTTATGGATATTTACACAGTGGAGAAATCTTAAAGAAATCTTGGTGCCATATCGATTTTGAATGTCCGTGATCATAGTTCTCCATAAGTTTCTATTTGTTGTATGTTTTAAGATCTCGTTCTCTGTGACATCCACATGATTGGTTACGTAATTTAACTTTGGTCTTCACCAAATTTTTTGCTTTCGTTTTTTTATTCTGGTTTCTATCATTAGAAATAAATTGATCGAACAGTTAAGTTATATAACTGTTATACCGCCAGTGTCTGTTTTTTGTTTGTTTTTGAAAGTCGCACAAAGCTACTCGAGGGCTATCTGTGCTAGCCGTCCCTAGTTTAGCAGTGTAACACTAGAGGGAAGGTAGCTAGTCATCACCACCCACCGCCAACTCTTGGGCTACTCTTTTACCAACGAATAGTGGGATTGACCGTCACATTATAACGTCCAAAGGCTGGGAGGGCGAGCATGTTTGGCACGACTCGTGCGCGAACCCTCGACCTTCAGATTACGAAGCGCACGGCCTAACGCGCTAGGCCATGCCAGGCCCCGCCAGTGTCTCAGCAGCAAGTCTGATAACTTTTACCGCTAAAAACTTGGTTTCAGTAATCGTGATAGGTACAGCACAGATAGTTCATGATGTAGCTTTGCATTTATAAACAAACACACAGACACGCAAACAAATTTGGTGTTAAATATTAAAAAAAAATATTAAAACCAATACACACTATAATAAATAATAACGAAGAATAAACTAAAACTGACCACTGCTGCTTCCGTGTTGTCGATGTTTTGTTGTTAAGTGCAAAGTCACGTACTGCGCACTGTAAACGCGCTGCGATGGGACTCTATAACTGAAGGGAGGAGAACCTGTGGTTTGGCCGGTGGTTATCAGCTCTCGCATGTATGTCACATCAGTCGATAGAAACTAACAGGTTTAAAAGCGGATTATTCAGCGAAAGATTAGTTTCAGTGATGTAGCCAGCAAAACCAGTTCTTCTGATTGAAAGACAATGTCTTTGTTTATTTAAGGTCTCGGATCTTTGTTCCTTGAGCTCTTTGGATTTATCCAACAGATTTAAAGGATTACATGATTCTTTAATTATTATTGCAGACAAAAATCTACAAACCTGCTCATAGGTTTATAAACACCAGGAATCTGAGAATTAACGATATTATAAGAAGAAAAACTGGAATAAGATACATAAATGGTTAGTCTGCGAAATTCTGAAATAGAAGACTTCATTATATTGTAAGATAGAGAGGTGATGTGTTATTTGCTAATATGGCATTTTGTGGCAGGTATAAAATAGTTTCCTAGTTATTTTCGAGATAAAGAGAAAAAACATCTGTGTTTTCTGTTTTTTAATATTTTTGATATGTTTGTACTTGATTAGAGTTTTAATTACAAAGTTAAATTGATGAAAAATAAATTATCAGATAGATGCAGTTGTAATTTAAAATATGTTAAAAGGAAAGAAAAATCCATGACATTTTTTATAGTTTTTGGTGAGACGACTCTGCAACGTTGGAACAAAAATAAGTTAGAAAAACACGTTTGTGTTTTGAATTTCGCACAAAGCTACTCGACGGCTATTTGTACTAACCGTCCCTAAGTTAGCAGCGTAAGACTAGAGGGAAGGCAACTAGTCATCACCACCCGCCACCAACTCTTGGGCTACTCTTTTACCAGTGAATAGTGGGATTGACCGTAACATTATAACGCTACCACGGCTGAAAGGTAAGCATGTTTGGTGCGACGGGGATTCGAACCTGCGACCCTCAGATTACGATTCGAGCGCCTTAATCACCTGGCCACGCCGGGTATGGCATGCTGAGATTGTTTGTTTGTTTTTGAACTTTGCACAAAGCTACTCGACGGCTGTCTGTGCTAGCCGTCTCTAATTTTGCAGTGTAAGACTATAGGGAAGGCAGCTAGTCATCACCACCCACCGCCAACTCTTGGGCTACTCTTTTACCAACGAATAGTGAGATTGACCGTCATATTATAACGCCCTCACGGCTGAAAGGGTGAGCATATTTGGCGCGACGGGGATGCAAATCCGCGACCCTCGGATTACAAGTCACACGCTAAGAATTGTGAGTTTTATTTTAATGCAGATCTACACAATAGGCTAGCTGCGTTCTATATATCCCAAGGAATTGAACCCTGGATTTTAATCATGATAAGCACGTCAACTTAGCGCTGAGACTGTAGAGGTAAGTATCCAACAACGTAAAACTGGAACTTGATTTTAAAGTATTTAACGGACGGCCTATTTAATAACTGTTACAAGTCTAAGTTATTGGAAAAAATATTTAAGTCTTATGCAATGCTGATGAGAAATTTGTTTTCTGCTCAGTATGGCTTAAAAGAAAAACATGGTTAACGCTATTACAATTTATTTTTGAACCGATGGTTTAATATGCCATGTAATTCTTCAATAGTTTTTTTTCATTTACCTATTAATATGTGTGATAAATATACAGATCTTAGCACTATCCGCTACAACGTGAACTTTGTCAAACAAAGTACATTTTATTTTTTTCACTAGCAGGTTGCATACGATTGATCATGCTTATTCAAGTACTTACTAAGACTTGATACTTAGAGCAATCCAAACACCCTTTGTTTACAGTCGGCTCGTAAAAGATGATAAACATTATGTGCAGTGGGTGATCACATTTCAAACAGTGAAAGAGCAAAACAAGAGTAATAAGTTGCTTAAGATACAAACGGTGAAGGATTCGAAAAATTTAACTTGAATAAAAATAATAATTTTTATATTATAAAATAATTTGTTATCAGTTCTATAAACCGTGTATATCTACTCTTTAACATCACCAAAATGTTATCATAATCTGTGCGGTTGAGGTTATTGATTTTGAAGTATATCTGAATTCCTAATAAATTAGTAAAGTTTATAAGAAACCTCTTTATATAAATAGCTATAGCTTATCGATATATAATTATGCATTCATTTCTTCGTAATGTTTTACGATCTATAGCTAGGCCCGGCATGACAAACTGTGTTGAGGCGTTCGACTCGTAATCTGAGGGTCGTGGGTTCGAATCTTAGTCGCATCAAATATGCTCGCCCTTTCAGCTGTGGGGGCGTTATAATGTTATGGTCAATCCCACTATTCGTTGGTAAAAGAGTAGTTCAAGAGTTGGCGGTCAGTGGTGATGACTAGTTGCCTTCCCACTGGTCTTACACTGCTAAATTAGGGACGGCTATCCCTCGAGTAGATTTGCGCGAAATAAAAAAACAAACAAATATACAATGTAGAAATTTCAGTGAAATTACAAGACTGGATAAAATGCAATCTGAAGATGGGATATGGTGGTTTACACTTAAGTCAAAACAACTACAACTTAAGATAAATCGTAAATTTAACATTTAAATTTTTTAACGTATAACGCAAATGTTTTTTGCAAAAATTGGGTCTTCGTGCGCCATGCGCAAATTGCGCATTATCTTGGAAAATGAGGCAAAAGTGTATGGATACCAGTGTTGGGTGAGACAAACAAAATGAAAACCATTTCAAAAGTCTCTTAATATTACTTAGCAAACTTTTTTCCTCTTTTAACTCAAATCAGACCATTACAAAACGAATCCATAATCACCTTAACATCCTTCCAAGATGCAAAAAACATGACGTACATATATACATAAAATGGGATTGGAGCTAGAGTGTAAGCTATTTAATTTTTTAGAGTTTATAAGTTTTAAAACCTTCTGTCACAAATGTGCATCACGTTCTTAAACACTGTCAACTATGTTTAATAAAAATGAGTTATGTGACCGTACTGCTCCAGCCTGTGCCAGTTATTATGATATTCTTAGGTGCTTTCGACCTACACAGGCTTTTCAAGTATAGTGTTAAAACAATTTAGTTATCAAAACACAAATTGTGAATAAAAACAAGACTGTAAACAATATGACATGCTGTCATGACTGAGTCGCATATTTGGGTGAAACCACCTGAAAACTGAAGAATGCTTTGGTTATTAGCAAAAACATAATCTCATTTAAAGATTTGAAGAATATGTGAAAATTCAATATCAGACATCTAATTCAGTTACATGAACATAGTGTTATCAACCTCGACTCTTCACTTTCTCCCAACTTTTTTGAACGTTATGCTTTTCTGAAAATAACCTTTTGTAATTAAGTTCTATCTTTGTCCTCCCGTGTGTACATTGCAGCATCTTTCTAACACTTTACTACTGCTATTAATCCCCCAGGAAAGATAAAACTTCTGCATAAGAACTCCATCTTCATTTTCACATTTCTCCAACATAAGTGTATTGTAACCCGGCTGGTCTGGGCAGTATGTGAGGGTACATACAAGAAGAACTCAAGACAAATTTCCTATTACGTTTACACTAATAGTTCCTTTAGTGATTTCGAATACGTTTTAGTGAATTAAATTTTGTAAAAAATTAAGTAAAGGTAAACTACAGATTTAAATCAGGGAAAATTTGAAGACAATTTTTTTTCTCTCTAAATGAAAGCAAGAAACGAAATAAATGATCAATAGAATTACCTTAGACCGATTCAATTTAAAGACATTTGAATATAGAAACAAGCTTTAAGTAATTGAATCGCTATTGAAATATTTAAATAGAAAATAAAACTAAAACATGGCAAGAAGTGATTACGGAATTTTCTTGAGCAGTTCTAGAATTAAAAAGACCAGTAAGCAAACAAACTAAAGTACGAAAGGCATAAAGAGAGCTTTTGCTCTTGTTATTGAAAAACACAAATTTACACAAAGGGCTATCTGTGTTGTTCCCACTTAGAGTATAGAAATCTGGTTTTTAGCTATGAGCTACGAAATTAACTTGTTTTTAATCAATATCTCCCTCCATTGGCACGGCTTTATGTCTGCAAACTTATAACGCTAAAAATAGGTTTCGATACCTGTGGTGGGCAAAGCACAGACAGTCTTTGATGTAGCTTTGTGGTTAATTACAAACAAACATATTTCAGTGTATTACTTTGTTTGGTAAAACATACAAACACAAACACAAAGAATATTAAATCAAAAGCCACCATAATGTGTATATATATATATATAATAAAACATCCAATGCCCCTCGACAATACTGCTCTCACGTTTTGTTTAAGCTTACGAAATTTGATTTATTATAACACACAAATACAATCATAACGGGTGACGCTGCTGAGTTAATTGAGTTTTTTGAAGTAGAAGGACTAGCTAAAACCTTCGATGTTGTTCCACCTCGCGGGTTTAATCACAAAAATAAAAACCATTTATTGAACATATTAACATACAGTCCTTACAGGGTTGGATTCAGTTTGACGTTAATGTCTACTTAACGTTCCTAGACTAAATAAAGCTTGTAACAAATTTTGTAGTGGGAATGATTCATTGTCTGCCATAAATATCAAAAGTCTAAACTGCAGGTTTGTGACAGAAGGGATAAAAAACGAAGAGTGAGCGCGCTTTTCTCTCGAGTCATGAGCCTAACTGGCATAAAACGAACTTATGTCGCTAATAACCCGTTCTGATCACCTATCTAAACAGTCTGATGACTAAACGAGAACATTAAGCCTTCTCGTAACCAGGAAATAATAACCAGATTCAATCATCCGAAACATGAAAAGTTTCATAGAAACTGTTTGAGACAAAACTCGATAAAATTCCATGTATTCCAGCATGAATAGGGTTTCAGTTTTATTTTGTCATAACTGGGGTGCTGGAATTATATTACAGAGAATAGTTGACCATAAACATTTTTTTTATTACTTTGTTCGCCAGCAAGCGTGAAAACCCACAAAAGTATATTCGTGTAATTACTGTTTGCTAAACATACAGTTCACGTAAATGGGTCTTATTAATTAGCCTAGAATAATGCCAACTTGTAGCCATGCCACACCAGAGTGTATCTCGCTGGGTGATCAAATGCGAATGTCTAATTTCAATGTTTTATTAAAAATGGTATAAATTGACATTTCATATTGATATTTTTGTAATTTAACATTTGTGACAAGTTATTTTTTACATGAATAATTAATGAGTGTCTTTTATACATTTAGTGTTACAGACTTAGCTGGTAGGTGCCATCATTTGAGGATTACTTGAATGATGTAATGAACGATAATGCAGTGTTAATTAAAAATGATTACAGAAACTGTGAGTAAATGGTAAATAAGGCGAGGACTTATTAGCAAGTCACTGTCAGACTTGAAAAGAGTGTTAAATTCAATCAGATATCAAAATCCGGAGAACCAAGGCTTTTTTGAATGGTGTAAAGCTAAACAATATTGACCAGCTAGTATTTAGGTTGATTTCATAATGTTCACATTTTCTCTATTAAATGTTAAAAAAGTTTTTATTCTTATTTTCCCTTTTCTTATTTCGAAGCTCTACTCAAATAAGTGGTTGAGTCTAACAACACAAAATGTTGTTTTTTCTTTATGTTCATTGGCCTTAAAATTTGGGCCAGCAGTGTATATAGGTGGTAATTTTATTTATTTTAATTAAGTTATCGTTAGAGGAAGAAAAAAAAAGAACATGCCCAAATAAAAGCAATTTTAAATAAACTGTTTGTTTGAAAAATATACATATAAATTTATAGTTACGATTTCTCTTATTTTGAGATAATTATTTAAAATGTGAACTAGGAGTCACACGAATGAAGAAATAGAGAATATTTTATTTCTGCTGTAAGACTGTTTTATCAGTTGTATCTGTAAGTCTGTTTTATCAGCTGTACCTGTAAGACTGTTTTATCAGCTGTATCTTATATCAAAACATAAAGCAACACACTGAAGACGGCGAAAGTTAAAGAGTTCTAGGTCAAAGCACCCAACTTTTACTCCCCAATTTGACCTTCTGCAGTTGATATCTAGTTTGACATTTGCGTTTGGATCATGTTTGATAGATGAAGCATCCTTAACGTTTTGGTTTCTATGACCACAAACATTTTATTTTATGATTTTATAACTAATGATAAGGACTAGACTCGGCCAAAGTTTCCTTTTCCAGGTTATTATGTCAAATTTTAACAGGCCTCTTTGTTCAATTTAACATGCTTATTTAAAACGCTTTGGTTTTCTCTTTATTACTTTTAGTAAGGGTGAAAGTAACATCATCAGCATGTGCTAAGAACCTGTGCTAATAATCATGTCATTATACCAGCAACACCACTAACATCATGATTAGCATCAATAGAGGGTAAGAAATATTCTAGGATAAAAATATGACGAATAGGGCTGTCTTTCCAAACCTCCAGACCTCATGTTAAAATTATGGGTAAGGTGATCGTTTACACTGACTTTCGTCCCATCGTCACATTAAGAAATTTCAATCTTTTCTTTTTTTAGGGGGGAAGCCATACAGTTTGAAAACATAGAAAAGAAACTTGTAATTAATACGAGCAAAAACTTTTTTCTGGCCAACAGTTTGTTTGTTTGTAATTAAGCGCATAGCTACACAATAGAATATCTGTAACCTGCCTACCACAGGTATCGAAACTCGATACCAAGCATTGTAAGTCCTCAGACATAATACTGTGGCACTGATCAAGAGAATCTCGATTATTACTGACAAAAAATGATACCACAGAGAAAACTAGTAAAAATATTTCTTCCGAATATAACACTAGTTTGGGAAAAAATAATTTTTATGTTAACAGGCCTGTTATTGTGACCATTAAGAGTATTGGAAACATTTGGTATTTGATCTTTATAATTATAATGAGTTCGTAATCTTTTACCAGATCAGAGTAGCCTTTTTATACTGCTAGATAGTTACACCTTCAATAAAGAGAGAGGTAAGAGTCTCTTTATTAAGAACAGTGTTGAAGGTAGTTATGACCTATGGCAGATCAGAAATGGTGAAGATGATGAAGGAAAACTATTAATGGCGTTGTATGTTCTTGTGTTGAAAACATGTTCATTAAAAATGAAACATCACCAGGTGTGTGAAAGACGTAGGAAAACAGATTTTAATATTCATACATCATTTTTAATATTCCTAATTTCATAAATAATTTTATCACCATTATCAACTAAACTGTACATTAAAGATTGATTCTTTCTTTCCTTAAACTCTTCTTAAAATACACTACTAAATCTTTCTTCTTGTCAACTTTACTGTTGACAAGCTCCAACTGAAACTAACTGATTTGTCACAGTATAATTTAATCAGTTATTGTTTTCCTATAATAGCCTCCACTTTTCGGGAAGGCTTTTCACTAGATTTTGGAACATGATCAAAAGTATGTGGACACCTGACCATCACATTTATATGTGATTGTTGAACATCTCATTCTAAAACCATGGGCATTAATATGAAGTTGGCCTCCCCTATGTTGTTATAACAGCATCCACTCTTCTGGGGAGGCATTTCACTAGATTTTGGAACATGGCTGAAGGGATTCGCTGTTATTCAGTCATAAGAACATTAGTGAGGTCTGGCACTGATGTTGGGCAAGAAGACCTGACTCACAGTCGGCGTTCCATTTCGTCCCAAAGGTGTTCGATAGGGTTGAGGTCAGGGTTCTGTAAAGGTCAGACAAGTTCTTCTATGCCAGCCTCGGCAAATCATGTCTTTATGGATCTCGCTTTGTGCACGAGAGCATTGTCATGCTGAAACAAAAAAGGGCATTCCTCAAACTGTTGCTACAAAGTTGGAATCACACAATTCTATAGAATGTCATGCATTAATATTTCCCTTCACTGGAACTAAAAAGCCCAGTTCAAATCATGAAAAACAGCACCAGACCATTATTTATCTTCCACAAAACTTTACAGTTGGCATTATGCATTCAAGCAGGTAGCGTTCTTCTGGCATCCGCCAAATCCAGATTCGTCCGTCAGACTGCCAGATAGTGAAGCGTGATTTATCACTCCAGAGAACGCATTTCCACTGCTCCAGAGTCCAATGAAGATGTACTTTACACCACTCTAGCCGACGCTTGGCATTGCGCATAGTGAACCTAGGCTTGTGTGCGGCTGCTCAGCCAAGGCAACTCATTTTATGAAACTTTCGACGAACAATTCTTGTGCTGACGTTGGTTCCAGAGGCAATTTGGAACTTGGTAGTGAGTGTTGCTACTGTGAACAGACTATTTTTATGCGCTTCGCGCTTCAGCACTCGGTGGTTTTGTTCTGTGAGCTTGTGCGGCCAACCGCTTCGTGGTTGAACTGTTGTTGCTCCTGGACTTTTTCACTTCACAATAACAGCACTTATAATTGACCGGAGCAGCTCTAGCAGGGCTGAAATTTGAGGAACTGACTTGTTGGAAAGGTGGCATCCTATGACAGTGATACTGTTGAAAGTCAATGAGCTCTTTAGTACGACCCATTTTACTGCCAATGTTTGTCTATGGAGATTACATGGATGTATGCTTGATTTTGTGCAGTTGTTAGTAGTGGGTTCGGTTATTTCAGCTGTACTAGTTGTGGAAAGGTAAAAATGTAATGATTTTAAATAATCAGAATGTTCGCTTGTCATTTTGTGAATAATGATATTTTCTTAAAAGTATAATAGTTCGATTCTTACATGTTCTTAAACGATGTATATGATCATTTATATCCTATAGTTCAATGGCTAGGTCACCATAGGTCAAAGTTTCAGCTTCATTTGTTATTTAATATAGGTGTAGAAGGCAACACAAATATGCGCATAGTGTCACAAGTTTCGAGTTTAGAGACTATAAGTAAAGCAGCTACTTAACAACATCCACTGCCAACTGTCATATTTCTCCTGTTTAAACGAATTATGATAACAAATAATAGGGCTTTAATCTTGCAGTGAGACTCCAAGTGAAACAGTCGCTCAGTTGATAGAGACAAATAGTTATTTTCGAATAACCGAAGGAAGTGTTGGTGATTTATTATTAACTTTCCAGGCTTAAGTTTTTCTTCCAGATACATCACAAAATTATTACATTGTTGATAATAAATAAAAATTGTAAAAGAGTCATAAGTCCCCCAAGTTTGCCACTCACCCACCCACCTAGAGGGAAAACCAAAAGTACTTAAAATAATCGTTGTAACTCACCAGCATAAAAGCTGTTACTAGGCTAGAAAACAAAAATTGAAAAGCTTTGAATTTTTAAGAAAAAGAAAAGAATAATTTATGTTACTTTAAAGGTTTTTTTAAAGTAAAAGCTTTATGACTAATTTGAATTTTAATAACAATTCATCTTCAACTCATGCTATTTAAGATAACGAAAGTTATCATCAGTGCACTGTACTAGAAACTTAAATGGTATTTTGAAAATTACGCTAATTTATGTGCAAATGTAAAACCTTTTGTTCATGGTGCAAAGCTACACAATATGTTATCTGCAGTCTGTCCACCACAGATAGTAAAACCTTGAAGATTAGCATTGTAAAACCATAAACCTATTGCTGATATACTGTGGAGGGACAAATATGAAATAACAAGCGTAACAACAAGAAGAAAGAAAAATCAGATGACTTAAGTGTTAACAAATTACAGCAAAATAGGGAAATCAAATTATAAAGCATTTGATAAATCTGTTAAAATGTAAGATAAGACAGAAAGAATATCTATCATCATATTATAATTATTATAATAGTATTCAAACTGTTTATATAACTGAAGAATAATAAAAGCGTGGAATCATCAAGCACTAATAAAACGTTTCCACCGAGTAAGCTCGATAAAAACACACTAGGAAATGGTTCTCATCAGTCGAAACTATTTGTCTGATAATGGGAAAGTCTTTAACACTACACTGCCTATTCCTTTTTTCAGGAAAGCATACCATTGATGGAAGCTTGGGAAAAAATGTCAAGAGACACTCTAATGTTTGACAGCGCTTCAAAACTAGAACCTGATTTTCAATAGAAGCTGGGGTGAAATGATTCACGGCGTCTTTTGCTTGAAATGAATATGTCATTCATGTAAGAGCTTTATCATCTTTTTTTTCTTCAGGTAGAAATAGAAAGTGACTTCTACTGAACCCTAGCATGAGCACGTGCTCTTAAAGCCTTTTTATTCTATTTATTATTGATAAAAATGTTTCGATCTCTAAAGAGACATTATTACTAAAACATTGCTTTAGGATGAATACTTGGGATAAAATAACATAAGGTTTGTAGTAGAGACGACGCTAATGGGTCAGATATTTTACACATGTACCTAAGTGAACAAGAAAACTCGAAAGTTCAATGTGTGGCTGCTGTGAAACCATTAATTAATTTAGTAAGAAAACCTATACTGTTTTCCGAGAGGCCGTATTATAGGTGAAAGGTAAACAACTAGACTAAACTTACTGTACAGACTGTCATAATAGAGAAACTTGCCATCCTAAGTAGTTTGGCTGGCACGTCAGGCTGAAAAACACATTAATATAGAATCTTAATGAACATCCTTGAAACATGATGCGCTTGAAACATGATTAACGTTAGTGGTTTTATTGTTGATATAAGGATTACTGTCTGTAAAGCTTTCACCTCCATGTAACCTGGAAATCTCACAGACATCCAAAAAGCATTTCATATAGTTTTATCTTCTGATGTCGAAACACATTCTTGGTTAAGAGGATCAACATGAGATTAGTTCTAGAAGCTGAAGTAAAGATCTCGTGATCTACGTTCTCGTCTCCACCCTTCCTTCTTCTTTAGCTAGCTCGTGCTGTTCACGTGACTTGACATTTCTGTTAATTACCGAGCTGTTGTAACATATTTTTAGGATTTGATTTTTTAAAAATATAAAGCCGAGTGAAACATCTACGAATGTTTGACATCTTAATAGAAAAACTAATACCGCATAATTCTTAATACTAAATAGTTAATGAATTATTTAAAAGTTCAAAACTTTTATATAATTCAGTTTTATCAGCGACAATTGCCTTGGCAGCTTACATTTCTGAAATATTTTTGTTTTGCCTATGAAATAAGACAATATAATGCAGACATAACGGACTGAGGCTGTATCCGGCATGAACAACGTGATAAGCTTCGTTATTCTCACGAGTAGTCACTTTCTTTTAAAAGTGCAGCAAAGTTTTTAGTCACTGTTAAAATTGAAGAACAATTTTAACAATTTAAACACAAGTACATTAGAATTTTAACAGTACCAGGAAAAAGATATCTAACAACAGTGGCTCATTTCAGCATTATAGTATGTATATTCTAAACGTTAAAACTGAACAATGTTTGTTTTTAAATATTACTGTTTAAACTTGAAAGTTGGTGATGTATGAGAAACATAAAGGCCTTAAGACAATAATAAAAATCAGGTAAAACGTTCAGTTTTTATTGTTTCTTTTTACAAATTTCTCTTGATATGCCTATTTAAGATTAAAAACTAAGAGCACGTGAAAATAGCATTCCAGATCTTTCTTGATGACGAGAAACCCACTTGAAATAAAAATGTATCTCAGAATGGCTGGTGTGGGTATTATCCATACCAGCCATTCTGAGATGCATTCCAGGTCTCTCTTGTTTCTTATCGTCTAAGTTCTGGTATTATCCGAAAGACCTCTTGGGCACTGATTACTGAGAGAGAAAAGATAGATCTAAGTGCTTTTGATTTATAGATAGCAATTGACAAAATATCGAATATTGTTATTTTATTAAAAATTTATTCTTATGAATAAAATTAGACTTAATAATGTGAGACAGAAATCTCATTAGTCAATAGACCTTTTTATAAAATCTTGACGAGTAGATATGACTTTAAATGTAAAACTTAATGGTCGATATCCAGCAATCAATACCTATTTTTATTTTGATATATTGCACTTTTATACTGAAATAATATGTAAATAATCTTCCATTAAATTGCTTAGTAATCTCGATCACATAAAACTATTTTTATATATCCATATAAATATTGAAGGCGGCATCGACTGCACTCTCCAACCCCTCCCTCTTGAAGCGTCTTTGGTTTATTTTCACAATAAATTTTTCATTGATATACTTTATTAATGCACTTTTTCCAACGAATTTTAAGCTTTTCGGATTTCTGCTGCAGAGCTTATTTTGACCCCCCCAAAAAAACAATAACAAAAAACTAAGCGAGGAGAAGCACGTATAGCTTGGTAACTTATATGAAAGTAGAAATTTGATCAAAGACAAAAGACTGCCACAGTCCATTAATCAAAGTTAATGCCAAAAACTAGAATTTTTTCAAGCAATAATTCCCATCCATTTTATTTGTACTCACAACTCCTAAAATTGCTATCTTTATTTTTGTTTGTTTTATTCGTCTTTTCAAATTTCCATATTTTACGGCTTCAAAAGCATTCTTTTATTTATTGCTGTCTAATCCTCTGCTGTGTATAACTATTTTCACCCGTTTGCCGTTTTTATATATTTATCACTAGCTCAGTAACGTTTGAACAGTTATAATTAAAAATTAACACTTAACTGTATCAAGTTCAAATTAGATATATGAGTTGGAGTTCCTCATGTAATTTTTAAACAACCTCTATTCTATATCATTTATTTATCATAGCTCTACATATATCTATTTTAAACAACCTCTATTCTATATCATTTATTTATCATAGCTCTACATATATCTATTTTAAACAACCTCTATTCTATATCATTTATTTATCATAGCTCTACATATATCTATTTTAAACAACCTCTATTCTATATCATTTATTTATCATAGCCTTACATATATCTATTTTAAACAACCTCTATTCTATATCATTATATATATCTATTTGCTACTTCCCCGTTCATTTCGCTTACGTAAAACATGTTGCAAATAAATGTTTCCACTGCTATAGAAATTTCCATTTTTTTATAAATCAATATTTTAAAGGCAAGAACAGTTTGATACATTTACTTCTTAAAAAACATTGCGAATTTAATAATGTTTTTGATGACAAATGTATTTCATAAACCTGACTTGGAAGGAAAATAAAACTTTTTAGAAAGGAAATTATACATTGATTTTTACACGTTCTTTCATCAATAACAACACGTTCTTAATGACAATAAAATTGAAAACGTAGCTTTTGATGAAATAAGGTAAAACGTTATAAGAGACTGAAAAACTAACTTGAAGTACGGACATACGTATATACTTAAGTTGCATGTATTTTGTATTTACGTATTTTGAAATGATTTTGTTTGAAAACTCGCATCTTCTGATATGTGCTGTGGTCATGTTTTTTTACCACTGCTGATTCATTGGTAAATTCTTCAAATACCCAAGATGCTTGCAAATAAGACATTGTTAAAATTTTTACTAACTGTAGAAATTATACAATTACTTTAAACGAATAAATCAACACATATAGTACTATTATAATTTAATGTTTATGGGTGAACTGATTTCTCGCTACATAATTTAAAAATGATACAAATAAAAATATAAGCTTGATTATTATAATAAAACTCAAATTTGTCAGTATCCTTGCAGCTAAGAATGATCATTTGTTTGTTTCAAAATTTCACACAAAGCTACGGAAAGGCTTTCTGTGATTATACGTCCCTAATTTCTAACTGTTAGATAAGAGGAAATGGAGTTATCCAACAGCATCAACAGCCATTTTTTATGATTAAGTAGTAATATTTGGCTGTCATTCTTATAACACACCCACGACTTCAAGGTGTGTAGTGCATATGTATGGCAACAGGCCACGAACCATGAACCCTAAGCACGTCTAGCCATGCTTAACGCTTACCAAACTAATCACGATCCATCCAGCTGAGAATGATGATGAATTAATGCAACAGAATAGAAATACTTAAAGTTATTTTAATCACCTTAATTTATAATCTATTTCTTATGAATAAAATAAAAGAAAGATAATTATACCTTTGAAAAGTGTTTAGTGATACACAAGTGCTCATTTAGGCAATGCTTTGGTAATTATGTTTCATGTTGTAATTCTTGTTGTTGTTTTTTCTTCTTCCTTTTAAGTGCGTGAAATATACATATAGAGCGGTCGCTTCCAATATTTAAAACCTCACAAAGAAAACTTAAGGTACTTTTAGGAGAACCTGTTTATCGAGACTATACATCATTTACAGATTTTCTTTTTATATCCGGTACTCTTAAATTATTATTTTTATTATTATTTTTATATATATATATTTTTCAAATTATCGCACTGTTACCCTTAGTATAAAATATAAAATTAAGTAAAATGGAAACGATTAGTTGAGTAACAACTGCCACAAAACCTTTGGAAATTTAAAAATATATTTCAAGAAAGGTGATTTGGTAGTTTAAACAAAAGCGAAAAGCGAAATCTTAGAAACGCATGAATGCTCCACAGTGTTAGTACATGCTTGAGTGATTATCAATTATCATGTTATTTCATAAAATCTACTTTCTTCCAAACCACTTAACGTGACAACATAAGAACGCCGTCGTCTGTAATGGAATGCTGCTGTGCAAATATAATTTATCTTTCTTTTTATTTTTTTCTGTCTTGTCGCTTCATTTGTTTTTATTTTGTTTGTTTTATGTTTATTGTCAGCCTTTTAAACCTAACGGAAGTAATTGATTCCATTTTTCTCTTTCGTTTTACTTCCGCACATTCGTTGTTATATTCTAGTCAACAATATTTTATTCTCATGTTCCTTTGCTTATTTTAACTTCTTTTTTATATCTTTCTTTTTCTGACTTTTAAAACTTTATTATTTTTTAAACTAAACTTATTTTGTCTTTCAGCCCCCAGTGGTTCAGCAGTAAGTCTGAAAATTTATAACGCTAAGAACCAGGTTTCGATGCCCGTGATGGGTACAGTACAGATAGCTCGTCGTATAGCTTTGTTCTTAAGAGCAAACAACAAAAACTTCATTTTTTATGTAGTAGAAGAGTTTGTATTTTAAACAACGGTTTGTTTTTAAAACGAACATGTTTGATGTAACGGGGATTCGAACCCGTAACCCTCAGATTATGAGTCGAGTGCCTTAACCACTTGGCCATGCGGGGCAGTATTTTGGGGTTGTGGGCCTTTCGAGTCTAGCAGCCAAGCTTACCAGACAGGCGAACTGATTGCTGTCAGGATGTTTCTGAAGTCAACGAGTTCTACTTCGAATAACCCACCGATTTCACCGGTAATTCTCTGACTTCACCCCACGCCATATCAACTTCTTTATTGACTAATGTAAACCATGAGTTTCTACCCATCCGAGAAAGACAAAAATTCGTCGTCAAGGCGGAGTTTTTCTCCAGCTCTCCTCCCTCACCGACCTTACTTGTCTTTGTAAACCTTAGAATGCATACACGTGCCAGATGTTCCACCACTAAAAACCCAAGTAATCTCTTTTCTTTAGGAACGTAACGTACACCTTTCTCCAGTAGATATCCAGTACCTCCTTAAAGCAGTCACTGAATCAACTTAATGCTGTCCACCGGATCTGATCCAGAATCACCGATCTCTCCACCTAGTTAATGAATGCACTAACTACTTCCAAACAAGTTGCTGACTACATTCTAACTAATGTATGTTTTCTTTTTCATTTAGAACGGAACGCTCAAACCGTCGATTATCATTACAGTTCTACAAGTTCATCAAGCCTGTCTCACAATCACATCTATCAAGAAGTCCCTGCCACCGGTCATAGCCTCACTTATCACTAATACAGCTGTTTCTATTCCAAACAGAGGAACACACATGTTAGCGAACAGACGAAAAGAACCAGCACAAGCACTAAATTTACTCAGACATCACAAATCTTGAAACTGAAAAACCACCACAGCCCAGACCAAAACCCCACGTATCCTACAGTCATCACGTCGTCCTTTACTGACAACCAGCCAACATCAAGCCAACAGACCCAAACCACACGTATCCTACAGTCCTCACGTCGTCCTTTACTAACAACCAGCCAACAGACCCAAAAATGGATGGTCAAGAAAAAAAAACCCAGATCGTTTAAGAACAAAACGATGTCTACCCCATATTCCTGCGTTCAATACTTGGCCAACAATAGTCATTTTTCACCCAATCTCTCCAAGCATACTCCACGAACCTATCGACCATAACACCAACAACTCCGAAGATGACCACGACGTCTTATTCCTTGTCAGATAATCCAATCGAATGTTCTTTAGTCCTATAAGATGACGTATAAAACCTTTCTCACGTTTTTGTTGTTTTATTTGCCTTCTTTTTATTTTCAGCCTCAGTCTGGCACGGTCATGATATTTTATTTGACGCTCTGGCCGTAAAAGTGGGTTTCTCGGAGTACTCCCGTTTTCAAACATAGCAATCTTATCGCCTTGGACTATTGGAACACGTGATTTCTACCCTAAAAGTTATCTTATTATTTAAAGTTAAAACAAAGTTAGAACTAAGTCAAAATGCAATGCCTAAGCAAGTTTTAAATCCAAAGTCCTTTGCTAAACAATCACAGCTTTTCTTTTGAGCTGTAACCCCTTACTCCAGGAACTTGTTACATCAACAAAAACTTGGTTTACATCGCCTTCCTAGGCCTTCCTACCTATCCTTCAAGCCGCCATTACCGACTAGCCAAACCAGCTCTCCTTCTCTACCTTTCGTCCTGTTTCACAGGTTTCCCCATTTCAAGTCATTTCTATCATATCCTCCAAGTAATACCATTATTTTTTTCTTATTAAAACCAAACCTTTAATCCATCCTCGGGAATGAAAAGAAACAAACTTTTCGGAGCGCCCCCAGGTTGTCTCGGAAGCTCCTTTGGGACTCGTGAGATATAAAACCAAAACCACTGCCAAGATATACTAAATGAGGCTATGGGAGCTCTGTAACGACCAAATCTGAGAATATCCTAAAATCTGGAGTTGGGCGCTATTGTGACAACCTGACTCTTTTCTAGTCTAACAATTTAAAATAAAGAATAACTATGTACCTTATAAATAATCTAAAGCAGACAAATCTAAGTATAGACCATAGTGACAAAAAACTTAGTGTAGACTGTTAATAGGATTATTTATTTTAAATCGAATCAATATGAAATAATAATGTAATAACTAGTAATTATAACTTTAGTTAATTTCAATAAATATGTGTTTATCTCTGAGGAAATATTATTATATAGAAATAAATAGTTAAGTAAAAGTTGATTGAAGCGTGGTGGGTAACAAGAATGGAAAAAAAAAACTCAACGTCATAAAATCATCAAACATTCTGATCTAATAAAACATAAATACGACAGTATGTGAAAACCTCATATAATTTTATCTTGTTGCGTCAGTATACTTTTGTAGTTTGGTTACCACAGCTCCCGGGCTGCAGATCTCAAGTTTCAAAGTTTGAACTGTTAAAGAGTGTTCATACCTTGAGTGTTTTCTAACTATGAAGATTAATAAAGCTATTCGAATAAGATTAGCCGTGTAGGCAGTAGGTTCTACTCTTTGGTTGTTCTTTCTCTAATCAACAGTTCTTAATTAGGGGTTATACCTATGCTTTCGGGGTATTTGATCTAGCCACTTCGTACATGTAATCTTTAAGTGAATATTATGGCTTTACATAA
Source organism: Carcinoscorpius rotundicauda (assembly GCA_011833715.1). Taxonomy (NCBI): domain Eukaryota; kingdom Metazoa; phylum Arthropoda; class Merostomata; order Xiphosura; family Limulidae; genus Carcinoscorpius; species Carcinoscorpius rotundicauda. Next base: position 47,383,267 of record CM022399.1, on the reverse strand, counting down.
TTAATTTATTGGATTTAAAATGACTACAGATTTACTTACTGCTTTACTTGAAGTGTCTTAGAACATCTGTAATCCTCTATAAGTTTCCTGCACATGGAAACTACATGTCTTATCACCGAAGTTAATGAGTGCTTATAAATTTGTACAAACTTACAGGAAACATGAATAAACATTTATTAAGAAACGGAAATTATGACTAACATTTTATTACAAGTTTATCGAACAGAAACGTAATGTTAAGGGTTCTCTCGAGTAACCAAAATAACACGGTTAATCAATAATCAGTCGAACGCACCAGCCCTTTCTCATCATAAACCGTATTTCAACAATACCATCTACTTGTGTTAGCAGGCAAGATTTTATAACTCTCCATTACTGGTTCTAAGAAAATACTAGAGCCCTACCGGTAATGTTAGTCAAGCATCTCACAGTTCCGTAACAAGACATGGACTATAAATCTCATGAGGGAGAAGAAAGATGCAGTTGTCATAGCAACCCATACCGCCTACTGTCTTATATTACAATTTTTTTTTCTTGGCATAAGTCTACTAGTAATACCCACAGTAAAACAAATAATTATTTCGTATCAGAGGCATGTGGTTTTATATGAAACGTTGAGTATTCATACTACGTTAAACAGGTATTGACCATGTAAACACACATATACATACGTACGTAAACATAATTTCTAGTAATTTTGAAAAGTTGTTAAAGTATATTTTCAAACACATTATTCTAATTTCAGTTTACTAATCAAATAATCTCCATTTCGAAAACAAATTTCAAAGTGAGAAATTTGTAGAGGGCTCTCATCAACCGAAACTTGAAAAAAAAATACTTGTCATGTAATAGGAAAAATATCGATTTTTTTCTCTTACAGTTAACCTACAGTGTTTCGTATTTTGGTCTGTGTGTTTTATCTTCTTCTACGCTACTTACAGAATAAGTGGGATAAATACACTCTGTTTTTCCATACGCGCATTGCACACATGTATCATGAAGGCCTTTTGCATAAAGTTTATTTTATTATTGGTGAGCGATCTAAAAACTTCAGTAAATAAGTTACAAATCTGAGATAGAAATAACGTTCTTAGTATGATTCTATTTTACCAAGTTTAAATCAAAAATATGAAACAGAAACAATTTGTTTGTTTTTGAATTTCACACAAAGCTACTCGAGGGCCATCTGCGCTAGCCATCCCTAAATTAGCAGTGTAAAGCTAGATGGAAGGCAGCTAGTCATCACTACCCACCGCCAACTCTTGGGCTACTCTTATAACAACGAATAGTGGGATTGACCATCTAATTATAACGCTCTCACGGCTGAAAGGGCGAGCATATTTGGCGCGACGGGGATGTGAACTCACGACCCTCAGATTACGAGTTGCACGCCTTAACAAGCTTGGCCTTGCTGGGCCTCGCAGAAACAAAAATCACAAACGATAGCGTAAGCCTGAATACCAAATAATCTAAGTACAAATAAAGTAACGGTTTGTGCAATACCGTAATATAATGGAATTATAAATACGTTGCATGTATATTATAGTAACGGTAAGAGGGTCAAAAAGTTTAAAAGTGATAAAACAAATGAGGATGTTGATCGCTTCATTGCAATATCTCGAGTTTGATTTGTTCAGAGTGTTATAGATTCGATATATGACGAACAGTTTCTGTGTAGTTTTCTAACTTTTATTTGTTCGTAGTGTGGTAGATGAGATATATGATGAAAATTTGCTGTCTAGTTTCATAGCTTTAATTTGTTCGGAACGTGATCAGTTCTATATGAAGCTAGTTTTATTCTGAGTTATCTAAGAAGGGCATATCTTAAATGAACGTGTTTTATCTGAAACATTAAAAAACTACTTTATAAATGTAGAAGTGATCATTCATATATGTCAGTGTTTCCAAAACTTCTTAAATGGCATTTCAGGAAATATAATTCTTGAATAACCAAGAACTCGACAGTTAAAAATAAAATCTCAGTCATTATACGAAATATTACAGAAAAGTTTCTACAATCTCGAAATAGTCATTTGCTTTTGTTTGAGATTTCACAATGCATTCGAAGAAATTATTGAAGAGAATATATATAACAGTCTGTTTAGAAACTAACGTTACGAAAACTTCTTTATTTCTCAGCGTCAGTTATAATAGTTTCTTCTTCCCAAAGACTATATAGATTTCAGGTTTTACACGATAGGTACTTTTGACCAAAACGACGTATGTGTTGAGATAACACATAGAGCGGTTCAGTTGAATTTTTCAAACTACATATTTAGTGGAAATCTAAATATTTAGGTGTGTTATAAGCTCAACTAAAATATAATCATTGAAAAGTATTTCTATAAATTAAATTTTTAAGTTTGATTTATATATATTATCTTAAAGCCCATTAGATTTTATCATTGTTTTGACTTGATTTTGAACGCATTAATAAAACCTTACTTGTAGTAACCATTCCATTACATTGTCTATAGATATCAAACAAACAAAAATTCTTCTCTTTACTCAGCTGTGAATCCAACTTCTACCTTATTTATTTGCCTTTCAAGCCAGTTTACTACTAAGTTAGAACTACTGAAATGTGAAATGTTAGGCAGCGATTTTGTAGACCTGTGTTTTCTAGGTGCTGTTACGAATATCAGACGTTTTCAGTATCTTCCTCTTATAAATGGATACTGTTGATGTTAATGAATACATCTTTGACACATTCACATGGCATGTGGTGCCAGCACATGTAGGATAATTGTGTTCTTCACCTATCCTCATTCCCTGCTTAGAACAGATAAAGTTTGATGTACTTAAATAACAGTAGAATATCTAAGGCATTAAAGGTCCTATAACCAACAATCTCAACTACGTTTTTACCTTGGTAAAATTCCCCCCAGTGAATCAACAATAAATGTGTTTACTCGTTTGGAATTAAGCGCAAATTTACGCAATGGGTTATCTGAGCTGTGCTCAATAGGGGCTCCAAAACCGGGTTTTTAGCGTAATAGACCTTGAGATTTATCGTTGCGTATTGGGGGATATCTGTGGTAAGTTCACAGACTTACAACGCTAAAATACGGGGTTTGTTTCCCCGCAATGAGGCTTTGCATTAAGAAAACAACATCAAGTAAAAACGTGTTAAAAAGTAGTTTTATTAATGATATTAAGAAAAAACATTATTTTTTTTCACGCACACGTTATTCTTATCTTAAAAGTATCGTATTTTTAAAACAATCGATTTAATTTAGAAATGTTTGTATTTGTTTAGTACTGATCGTCAGACTTTGCGAATATTTACAGTTAATTCTTGAATAAGATGTATATTAAATAATTACACCACTCGAGGCTCTCATTTATTACCTTTCGTAACAGTTACTACAAAGCACAGAAATAGTGTTGATTCTAAATGTGTGGCAGGTTTGTTTTTGAATTTCGCGTAAAGCTACACGAGGGTTATTTGTGCTAACCGTCCCTAATTTTGCAGTGTAAGATTAGAGGGGTTACTCTTTTAACAGAATAATGGGATTGACCCTAATATTATAACGTCCTAAGGCTAAAAGGTCGACATGTTTGGTGTGATGGGGATTCGAAACCGCGATCCTCGGATTACGAGTCGAGTGCCGTAACCACATAGCCATGCCGGGCCATTTTTCTGACAGGAATTATACTTTGGGCGTAAAATAATTTCATGTGGTCTTAGAAACGTTTTATGTCAACAAGACCGTTAAAAAAGGAAGGGAATTATTCAGTTATTCACGGAATAAATTATACCAGAAAGAGTTTGATATCTGGTGAAAATGAAAAGGCACCAAAACGTACTTGATTTCTGCTGAGATTTACTTCTGGGAAACAGAATATAATTTCTTCAGACTTCTTACATGAAATCTCTTTCAAACTTATCAAATATGGGTTTTATTATATAAAATATTTCCTGACAACGAAATACAAAATGGGATTAAAAAGTAGAAAATAATTATGAAAAATAATAACATTAAGAATATAGCAACGATGAAAGGATCACAAAATAAATTTAAGTAGGTTCAAAAAACACTAGGACGCGCTTTGAAATCTACCTGAATGGAAATATATGTTTACGTGGGTATTAAACGAAATATATTTAATAAAGATAATGAAGTATTAATGTGAAATGTCCATGTTCTCAACAGCTTCGTTTCTTGCTATAGTTCCAGCAATACAGAAGGTTAACCTCTAATAATAATAATAATAATAATAAATGAATAAGATACTATGTGACAAGATTACAACCAAACTGTACTGACTGCTTACACTGCGCTACCTAACAAAATAATAGAATAAAAGCAAGTGTTTAGTTGTCGTAGTTGGAATATCCGTTCAGCTCTCTCTTGATAATTTTGTCATTCTTTTCTATGTTTGACATATAAATGAAATTTTAATATAAAAGGTATTTTATCTATAGTTCTGCCCTAAAACCTAATTTTAAAACACTAAACATGAAAAATATATGGATTTCAGCAAATAGAAGTCGATAAGTTTTGAATATTAAGTATGTCTTTGTATATGCATTAGAAATATAAAAAAAATGTTATTATACGTGTATTTCAGTAAACAAAAGTCGATAAGTTTCTAATAATATATATATATATATATACACACTACAGTATAAAGATGTCAATATCTCAGGCCTTCGATGATATCTTGAAATTTTTACATGTTTTATAGTAATTCCGAAGACGATATTCATTTTTTTTCATCACGAATGGACTTTTTAAAAACATCATATGTCTTTTTATATAATAATCACTTTCTTTGAACTTAGGCTATATTTTCTTATGTTTAGAATGCTTACTACCACTTGCTATAGATTTCTCTAGACCAATCGCGACGTCAAAGTCTTATCGATCGTTGTAGAACCCATGAAAAAAACAATCGCTGGTACGAAAACGGTTAACACTCTATATGACGAGTCATTTCTGGATATTATTTGTTTGTGAATGTACTTTGACATTATATTTTCTTTTCAATGTTATTTATTCGTTGCTAGGACAAAAAGAGGTGGTGTAAATGACCCAAATATATTTTGTTGTATTTGTAGTAAATTTGTTTTAGAGAAAGTAAAGTAAAACATTACAGAATTTATCCAAAAACGTATTACGCGTATTTTGGAAGAGAACTTAGGCCAAAACAAATCAATGGCTCTGCAAAAAAGTTTGCACCATTTGAGATAAATGATTAAAGATCAGAAAAAGTATTTGCCTTTTGGAATTCCAATGGTCTGAAATTTTACTGAATTAATACCAAGACAAGGTTGACACAAAGAAAGTCCTATTACCTGCATTTTACATAAAACTAGGCTGGATGAAGCAGTTTCTAAAGATCTTAGACAAAGATGGCGACTATTTCAAGTGTATGTATGGGCAACTCCCAATTCTTTCGGAAGTGAGACTTAAAGAAGAGATTTTTTGTTAGGCTTTAGGTCAGGAAATTGACTTCGTATGAACAATTCGAAAGAACAACGAAGAAAGCTGAAAAATTAACGTGGATTGCCTTTAAGGAAGTTACTGAGAAATTTTTAGGAAAGAACAAGAACCTAAATTACAAAAATACTGTCAATAACTTGCTAGATAAATTAAATATTTAAAAGTTCATTTTTTACTCTCACGTACTAACTATTTCTTTGAAAATCTCTGTGTTCATAGCGAATAACAAGGGGGAAAGGTTTCATCAAGACATGGAAATGGAGAGGAGGAATCAGGAAAGGAGCAACATCACCATGATGACTGGGAGGAATCAGGAAAGGAGCAACATCACCATGATGACTGGGAGGAATCAGGAAAGGAGTAACATCACCATGATGGCTGGTTACTGCTGGTAATTGAAACGAGATGCTCCAAGTGCGATACATGAAAGAAAGATAACAACACACAGTTTTGAGACTAAAAGACAAATTTCACAGAAAAAATCAAGATGAGTGAGGATATATATTTCTTTAGCATCAATATTTTTTCCTTTGTTTGTATCTTTCTTATTAAACATAATAGTAAAAATTGCTAATTGTAATAAACGAAATAACAATTTGATTAAAGATTTTTTTTAACAATTTGTAAAAAAATCCCTACTTGATAGAAAAGAATGACTATTATTTTGAAATACGAGCAGCTGAACTATGGAAAATCCGTTATTAAAACCAAAACAACTATAATGAAGGTTAAATTCGCAGATATATGTAAGTTTATGATATTATATGTGTATTTCTCGAAAGAAAAATCGATAAGTTTTTGATATTATGTTTCTTACACCAGAGAAGAAAACTTCAAAAGACTGTTTGTCTGTTTGTAGTTAAGTACAAATCTATCTGTGCTGTGTCCACCACCAGTATCGAAAACTATTGCCAATGGGGTTTTTAAAATTTGGCCTGAGATTTAGGTACCAAAGTGTTGTTTTGGGGTGATTGTAGTTAATTGTAGGATTTCCATGAAACATACTCTGATATTTGTTGATACACCTAAAATTCGATAAAAATAAGTTGATCTTAGTTTATTTTCTTATTTAAATGGTAAAATACATCTCTAAACAAGAAATATTTTATAAGAGCACAAATACACGACGATATTCAAATACTTTGTCAACAATAAGGGATTACGTTTTAAAATAACATTGTGAATGACGTTACCATCAAATCCGTAAGGATTTTATTATTTTAATCTTGCTGAATATTCTCAACGTCAGAGCTTGTTTTCTTATCCGATAAAATATACTTTCAGAATATAATTGTAATAAAACTTGAGTTGTAGTTTTCATCTTAAGTTAGTTTTTGCTGTCTTTGTTATACCGTTATTCATTCTCATTTTGAACACGGAAGAAATATTTAAAATATTATTAAAACAATTTTTTAAAGCGGGATTGTGGGTTGGTGGAGTGTGACTACGTTGAAGAGGAACTGCATTTGTTGTATATAATAATGGTTTTAAATAAGTGACTTTCTCAATAAAAGACATCGCAGAGCGAGGCAATGGAAAAGCAGAAAAAGTTAATAGTTATTGCTCGGCTCAGTTGTAGCAACAACGTAAAACGGGACTGTTTATATCATACAAATGATTACATTTGTACAGGTTAAAGAAAATAAAAAGTAATTCACATATTAGTTTCATGAAGACCGACAGGCAATGCAAGCTAAAGTGTCGCAAAAGTTTCTGTGCCATTGTAACAAATCTTTTATGTTCTTTGATATCACACTGTAGAAACATCTGTTTATGCCCACGTAGAGAGTTAATGAGCTGGAGAAACTTCTATTTTGTATATTTTTACTTGAAACATAATGATGTAACGTACGTATAGTATTGTCCCATTACTCCTACGTGATTACGTCGATGCAAGTTCTGTTGTACAGATGAAAAAACGAGGCGTACGAAATATTGAATGGGTGCTTGGACAGAATATCAATCGTATCATTGTTGGGACAAATTCGCGAGATTTCTTGTTTAAATAACCAAAATCCTTCATGTTTATTTTGGACATATACAAATTAATAAAGTAGGACCTACATTTATACAGCAAAGTTACGCTAAACACGCAGTGGTAATTTACTTGTTTGTATCTCAGTAGCATTGAGTTTAACCCTTGTTCTTAGGTAATAAATGAAACAGAATGCTAAAGAAGAAAAGAAAACGGAAGAAACTGACAACTTGTGTTGAGAAACATGCTATTTTTATCAGTCAGTTGTTTTAATTACCAGTTATATAAGAATGAACACACGCACCGTTTTCTAATTCTGTAACTTTTGCATGGAATTTTAAAGCAGCTTTAACGTTCCTGAAATTGAAAAGAACCTACCTTGAGTCTTTAGTTTATATATATATCTATATACCTAACTTTCAAGTAAGAACATTTCTCTGCATGCCTTTAACCGTTTTTATTATTTTGAATAGAAACTGATATAAAGAAAATAAATGATCTAAACCAAACAAAACTATTTCTGATTATTAAACCAACTTTATTTCGTTACTGAATGTTGGATAAAGTTTGAAGTAGCACAGTCATAGAAGGAACTGTTAGAACTAGATTACTTCTTTAATGATACTTGACAATCCCTGAAGAATTACTAGGACCTCTCAGAAAGCTACACCCTAGTGATATTTGTTTTGAATTTTCTGTGATTGTATTTTATTGTGCCAAAGGGATCAGCAAAAACGCCCTCTTTTGTTCTTTATGAATGACGTCTCTATTCGTAACAAAGAAGTTTTACGCCATATAAAAACATTTAGCGGTTTGCCACAAATTCTACTGCCCAGAGACCGTGCTGGTGTTGTGGACAAAGCTAATCTAGCACGCCATTAGTCCAGAGTTAATTAATTCTGCGAACCAATCTATTGAAATAATTACAATATGTCTGGGCACGACTGACGAATATATTACAACAACAAAATAATGCATGTATTAATAAAAATCAGGAAATTCTAAAAACATATTTCTGTTGTCAGAAATTTACTTTTAGATCTTATATACTTTAATACACTAGAAGTATTTTATGCGTTTAAAATTTTCAAAAAGTTGTTTAGAACAGTGTTGTTAAGATAACATGCTATATTGTTAGAAACGATCTTTTCAGCAACAATGGGTTTAATGATTTTTACATAATGAACGCATTTTGATAATAGGTATACCAATATTTATATGATCTAAACATTTAGAGCTCAACAATAATCTAAAACAAGTTTGACTTGTTACGCGACAAAAAACGCATTTCCATTTAAAATATGATTTTTTAACTAATTCCATTTAGTGGTCATAAGTCTATACACTGCCCTAAAACGTTTCATTCTCAGGCATTGTATAGCTATCGTAATGACTCCTGACCATCAAAAATAAAATACAGTCGAGTTTAAAATAAATAATTTTTTGTTATTTTGGAATTTTACGCAAAGCTACACGAGGATTATCTGTGCTAGCCATCTCTAATTTAGAAATGTAAGACTAGAGGAAAGGTAGCTAGTCATCACCACTCACCGCCAACTCTTGAGCTACTCTTTTACCAACGAATAGATGAATTGACTGTCACATTACAACTTCTCCACGGCTGAAAAGGCGAGCACGTTTGGTGCAACGGGGAGTCGAACGCCTTAACCCACCTGGCCATGCCGGGCACGATAATTTGTTGCCACAAAGTTCAGTGGTCGATAGCAGATGTGAACTAGGACTAATATACTTCCTCTTGTGTTTATTGTTGTTTGTTATTAAGCACGAAGCTACATAAAAGGCTATCTGTGCTTTGTCCACCGTGGCTATCCAAACCCAGTTTCTAGCAGTTTAAGTTTGCAGACATAACAACGCGCCACTGGGGGCTATTACATATTACCACCAGTGAAGGTTAACCATAAGACTGGTGCTTTATAAACAAAATAAAAACATTTATCTTTAGACAACAAAAAAGACAACCAGTTTATAAATGACAACATTTCTTTGTTTGAAAATTTTGTAATTACTTTAACATAATATCAGGATAATGTGTTGATACTCAGAGAAAAAATATTATGTTGTTAATGCATTAAAATCAATACAGAAACACTCTTTATAAACATTATTGTTACATTTAATTAAAACGAACAGTACATCTGACTAGGAATGAAAATAACTTGTTTAACGATAGTACTTCACTCAGAACAAGTTGAAACCTTCTCAATGTTTAGGCAGATCAAAATAATTTCAAATATATACCAAATGATTTCAATATAACCTAAGTTTTACAAAGTTCATAACGTCAAGAAAAGTAGTATTATATTTGGGTTCTACAAATCTAAGTTTAAAGATTACATTTTAATATCCACACATTACTTACTAACTTAGAAGTTTACATTGAAAAATTTCGACTTTATGTCACAAAATAAGCTCTTTACAAAACTAGTGCAGGTTAAGCCTTTGATTATATATAACACGTTGTGGCTGTTCCAATTCTGTAGATTTGTAATGTTCAATTAATTCTGAAGATTTCTTCGTCTTCATTTGTACAGTTCTGAAAATTTTGGCTTAAACATGTGTTGTTTAATTGGGTAAAGTATTATCATTATTGAAGTTTATATTTTCACACTATGCATATGTGATTGTCATTGAGTGTTGTCCCAACAAAATTTATTTTATTCATGCAGTAGACTGTTAAATAATTAAAATAAGCATTCATTTATAAATATCATGTTTTGAGAATTGAAATAAGCTATAATCATGATGATTTTAGCTTATTATATGTATTAGTATTTTTCACGTAAGTTTGTAACTCAGTGTCTTTTGCGTTTTTAAGACTTAAGAAGCTATCTTATTATTATTTATTTTGTGCAAATCATTTGTTTGTTGTTTTCTTTCATTTTCTCGCATATTCTTCCGTAGCTTTGAATTAGTAAATTATAAGAGTGACCGCAAACTTATGGACTACTCTTGCCTGTCCGAATAGTAGGATTTGACGATCTATCTGACACCACCCTACGGTCCTGTAGTGGTGATTGCGTTCCTGTGGAAATGGGAAGCCACTATTTACAAACCTTTGAATTCACAGTACGAGGACGCTAACCACTACGGCTGTCTGGCCCATCTTGTAAAAATAAAAAGACAACCTAACTAAGTTTATATGAAAAGCAATGGAAACTAGAGATTCATGTGGTTTTGCTGAGGTTGTATATAGTGTGCTGAGTGTAAATTAGTTGCCTACTACGAGCGTATAGCAAATGTAGTGTTACGTTTGTAATGATTAATTTAAAATGATGTTGTAAAACGGCCCCGTTATAAAGAAGTTTCTGTTAGATGTACATATTGCATCGAGAAAAAAAAGGTGCACATCTGAATGAAGTTACACCAGCTTCCTAAAATTTCGTCACATTGCATTGGACGAGACATTTATCGTAATTCGTGCCACTAAGTTGATCAACACTTTTTGACATCAGTATTAATAAATATTTACCCCGTGATGTAATGAGTATTTTAAAATAATGATATTCTATTTATAATCATTAGATTATTGTCAGTCTTGTGAAAACTTCCTAAACATCGAATTTTCTAACCCAACAATTCCTACTTGTAATAACACAATAATTATGAAAAAATTTTGGTTTGAAAGTTAATTGCTAGCGGATGCAGTAAAACAAACAAAGGACTGATGGTGCCTTAATATATACCACACATGTTACTGTTAAGAAGGTGAGTGTTGAGCAGCAAACTTCACTAACAAACCTAAGCAGAAGTATTAGAAAACAATCTTCATTTTGTTCTAAGCTAAATTATAGTGCCATTAGATACACATCTAAATATATAGTAACATATAACTTCAGATTGATGTTATTTATAGTTACCATACATCCCAATCACATTTCTAATATCCATTTTTGATAAAAGTGACAAAAACTCGAGAAGGCATTTTAACTAACTCACAACGTTTTTTCAACTTTACTACCTTGATGCTACAAATACAGTCATGACACACCTGTTAAATACTCGGCTGATAACAATCACAAGCTATCAGCAAATGATTGAAGGTGTTCGAGCATTAAGCTTACGTATTCACCAAAAGCTTACATTTCACGGATAGAGTTATATATACTACTTTGCATATGTCTATGTAATTTTGATTTATGATGTATTCTCCAGATATTTTGGTGCTGTACATATTAAATATTCAAAGATCTAATTGTAAATATATATTTTTTTAAATTCTGTTATAAAATTACTTTCAACACAACTGACACATACGGCCTGTTAACATGAAGTTTGAAACTCATTAAGATAGTACATCACAATGATACAATATTTAAGTGATAAATCCTTGGTACAACAAGTTCAGTTACTAGAGATTCAGTTTTAGTTATAAACAAGTGAATGGGCCTGTTTTGTTTTTACTGGAGGTTCGCGATTTAATGAGATTATAATTCTCATTATATAAAGTCTGACAAAATGTAGCACATATGAAGTATAATAAGACATTACCACACTTTCTCTAAATTTAAAAACTAAAATGATGCTGCATAAAACATTTTATTTTAGTACATTTTCTTTTAAGTTTCACGTCCTTAACTATATAATACCTAGTTGTAGAAACTTCAATACCTGTGAATGAATACGACGTTTGTTAATCAGCGATTGTTTTTTCTTTTCATTAACATCGGTAAACATTTAGGTTTTAAGTATTATGTGTTTATATGTTTTTTGTTTTTTGAATTTCGTACAAAGCTACTCGAGGGCAACCTGCGCTAGCCGTCCCTAATTTAGCAGTGTATGACTAGATGGAAGGCAGCTAGTCATCATCACTTATAGCCAACTCTTGGGCTAATCTTTTACAAACGAATAGTGGGATTGACCGTCACATATATCGCCCCCCACGGCTGAAAGGGTGAGCATGTTTGGCGCGACGGGTATGCAAACACGCGACCCTCAGATTACAAGGCGCTCGCCAAAACACACTTGGCTATGCCGGGCCAGTATTATGTGTAACGGTCAGGTCCGTAGAGTAGCGATTAAGGTTTAACTCTTTCAGTGTTAGGTTTCATTTATTCCTATAGTTATAAAATCAGCTAATGTACCTAGCTATACATCTCTGAGTACTGATTATTTACATTGAATTGGAGTATGGATGGAACTCATAACTTTTGTCTCAGGCGTTGATGGTAGGTTCGACCATGCTTGATATACAAACATTTTGCTGGTTTGTTGTTTTGAGTTAAGCACAAAGCTACACAATAGGCTATTTGTGCTCTGCCAACCACAGGTATCGAAATCTTAGTTTTAGCGTTGTAAGTCCGCAAAAATATGACTGTGCCACTTGGGGGGCTTGCTGATTTCACTCTTAGGCTCAATCATGTTTGAAATAAATAACATTTTGTTGGTTTGACTCTTAAGATTAGTTTATTTGCTCTATTATAAATAAAGCTACTAAATCTTGTAGTCTGTATAAAAGCTACAAACCAAGAGAAAGTACTAGTTTATACCAGGCTAAAGGCGCAACAGCGCAAATGTTCCGTCGCCATTTGTCTGATATGAAGATGTTGTATCGACATGTTCTGCTTGTAGCTATTGTGCACTAACAAGAGTTAGGAAAAATGCAAGTTTGTAACGGCCAATAATGTCAGCTTACGAGAAAAATGATATTCTATATTACTGGTTTTGTGTGTTTGTGAATTTGTTTGCCATTCTATAAACTTCTCCCGGAGGATTACCAAGGAGATCTTGAAGTAGGTGTTAGGAGTCGGTAAACCCATATTTGACATCGGTTTTGTATTCCAGACATCATCCTCAAGATCCAAGGTTACAACATTTTAAACCGTGTTCATACCCACATTCCATTGTCAGGAAGGCTGTACTTGGCATACTTGCTCAAGTATCATGGGAGAGTGTTCTGATGGTTTAGTTCGGGTATCGGCTTCTTGCGGTAGCTGTTGTCCTCTTATAAACGAAAACGTACCCAAAATATCACCCAAAGAAAATAGAGGTCTAGGGATAGGGCTTAAGGATCGCGGAATTCAAATCTAAATAAGAATTTGTGTGTCTTGGGCCTCTTTGGGTTCCGGGATGTCATATTAGAAACAATGCTTATACTTCCATTTACAAAATGTGAAACTAAATGTAGCACATGGGCTAAGGAACCATAGTTTGTTTTATTTACGATAAATAATGTCGATACATTTGATGATGGTTACATATAAGGAATTTATCCTTTATTCATATCACAACTTAATTTAGTGGTTGGGCTAGAATAATTTAGTAAAATACGAATAAATAAATTATTTTAATTATTTTAATGTGACTTTTATATCTGACCAGCCTAGACACTGTTAAATATGAACGAAATGCAATAACGTTTTAATAACTTTTACAATTAGAAATAATCTAAATTAGTACTAGATACCTTATACATAAGAAAAATAAATAAATACTGTAGATATTATTTACTCAAACTGGAAACCCATACTTCGGGCTCGATGCTTTTATCTAGAATTTCATTTGATAAAGTCAAAAATAGAGATTTGTAGTTTGAGTGAATAATGTCTACAATAACTCCTTACTTTGTTGGCCCAGCATGGCTTAGCGCGTTAAGGCGTGCACTTCGTAATGTGAGGGGTGCGGGTTCGCGCCCGAGTCGCGCCAAACATGCTCGCCCTCCCAGCCGTAGGGGGGTTATAAGGTGACGGTCAATCCTACTATTCGTTGGTAAAAGAGTAGCGCAAGAGTGGTGATGACTAGCTGTCTTCCCTCTAGTCTTACACTGCTAAATTAGGGACGGCTAGCACAGATAGCCCTCGAGTAGCTTTGTGCGAAATTCCAAAACAAACAAACAAACCTTACTTTGTTAATGATTTCTATTTGCAGATTTTTAAATTCACAATTTTCTATTTATCATGTTTGCTGTTTTTTTAATGCTCCATTATAGGCAAATGATTATTTGATATGGTAATTAACTTTATACATTGTAATGATAAGGTTCATGATGATTTATTTTAACTATTGACTATTTGATCTCATTAGTTTGAGACGTAAAATGTTAAGCTGCTGCTGGAGATTGTTGTGGGGATTTGTTTGAAGAGATAGTGAGAATTTATGGAGTCTGTGTAACTAAATTATCTATATATATTGCAAAGCATTGGGCAAACATATGCTTGAACTAAGACAATTCCTACTTATCGTGAAAAACATTTGCTCGTAGAAAAGCAGCCTTTTCAAATAAACACATATATAGCTAAAAAAATCGCTTTAAAAAACCTTCGTGTCTTTCGAAGTAATTGTTATACGAATGGTTGTAATAAAATTTAATAATATGTGTATAACGTTTTTACTCCTTCAATTCGTACACAATAGAGGGGTTGTTTCCTTAAATACACCGATGGTATAGTGTACAAATCGCTGAGTATCTATAAGTTACAGTCATCTAACGTTTAACTATTATTAGCTGGTAATTCCTGTTTCACCGTGTGCTTAAATTTTGTAAAGGAACAACAGATCTCTGTTAGAAAACTAACCTCAAGGAACAATGTTAACATTGTTTTCAGTAGAAATTTGATGTTTTCTTTAGCTTATGTAAAAAATAAAAGAAACAAATTGATCTTTAAGTACCTCTAGTCAGTTGACAGTACATTATTTAGTATTCTACAAAAGGTTTGGGTACAAGATACAAAGCTATTTTTTATTTAGGCAAGTAAGCGAATAAGAACTATAAACGTGCCATTTTAAGCAAATTTTCTTTTCCTTCTAAGTCGATCATGCGTACTCGATTTGTGCATTTTATGTGTATAAAGCTTTTCAAGTAAACAGTAAAGGATGTAAAATGTTGTTAGAACTGTATCTTTGCTGTTTATTGTGTGTTTTAAACGAACGTTTTATTAGGGTTTTGTTCAATTCTTAGCGATCCATATCGTGGTTCATGATAATTGTGTTTGCATCTAATTCCATTTTTGTTGAAATATAGAGCAATACATAAATAAAAGTCATTTTACTTTTATAACAACTATAAAAATGTAACATTTGTTTGACATATTTTACAATAAAATTTCTTAAGAAGAAAGTTAAACATTTAGGACCTTGAAATACATCAGCAATGATACATACGATTTTAGCCTTAGTTTAGGTGATATTGGGGAAATGCATGATATTGGTTCGTTAATTCCAGGAAGTTTATACTTTAAAATCAATGAGGGTTCAAGACTCAGATTCCATTTTTAAAAATAATGAATTGTGTGTTTGCCCTCAACGTGAAATATCTTTTTTAAGTTTGTTTGTTTTTGAAATTCGCGCATAGCTACTCGAAGGCTATCTGCGCTAGCCGTCCCTAATTTAGCAGTGTAAGACTAGAGGGAAGACAGCCAGTCATTACCACCCACCGCCAACTCTTGGACTACTTTTTACCAACGAATAGTGAGATTGACCGTCACATTATAATGCCTCCACGGCTCAAAGGGCGAGCATGTTTGGCGCGACGGGGATGCGAAACAGCGAGCCTCAGATTACGAGTCGCACGCCTTAATCCACCTGGCCATACCAGGCCCTTTTTTTAAGTAATTAGTTTGATCATAATAATGTCATTCTTTCTATTGTGGTAAATATAAAATATTTTGCAGTACACTCTGATTTGTGTAAATACTTTCGAGAATAATTCAATTTTTGTTTACTTCTTGTAACCACATTAGGAAGCTGAGATAATAACATTAATGGAGATTTAGGTTTTTACTTGTAAATCCTTTGAATTAATTAATCATGAAGTAAATCTAAGTTAAAGCAAATTATTTGCAGCTTAATAATTTATTAACTGTAAATATTGACAATTTTGCATTTGACTAGGTTATGTTGATACACTACAACTTTCTGTATTTCTATATCTAGCTAGGCTAGGTGTATACGTCGATCTCGAACCATCTTTATAAGATTTAATTATATGCCCAAACTAACGTATTGTCGTTCTATATATATATATATATACAGAATTATATCCTTTTCGGTACAAAGAAAAGGAATCATTTGAGTCCAAGGCGGAAGAGTTTTGGGAAATAATTTTTTCTACGCTTCTTTAGAAAAGTCACTTACTTATATGAAAAATGGATGAAATAGTGAAAAATGAAGGAAAACTCTCGTTCTTGGATTTTTGACAAATTTATATTCATTTCATCCAAATAAACTGGTTAAAAATGGCCTCTTCATTTGTCTGCCTAATTTCAAATATAATAAAGTTCACTTTGAATACTTTTTGAATTCGATCAGAGCAAGAGAGGAAGGGAATAAAAATCCACCAGGTGTACAATTTTAAGGCTATTCAGGAGTACAGTTAAAGCTATGCACAAGAAACTCTTACTTCATAATGCAATAAAAATTAATTCTGGATTGTTTAATATCAGGTATTTCAGAGATGTTAAAAACCACTGTCAAAGAAGACAAGTATTTAGTTGATATAACAAAATAATGATGACTACAGTGCTAGTTGTTTCTAATACTAATCAGTTAATATCTGAGTATGTTACTAGTATAATAGGTTATACTTCTGTATTTCTTTTTATGGCCCAGCATGGCCAGAAGGTTAAAGCACTCGTCTCGTAATCTGAGGGGCGCGGTTTCGAATAATTTTCACAACAAATATGCTCGTCCTTTCAGCCGTGAGGAATTTATAAAGTTACGGCCAATCCAACTATTCGTTGGTAAAAGAGTAGCTCAAGAGTTGACGGTGGGTGGTGATGGCTAGCTGATAAACTAGGAACGGCCAGCGCAGATATTTCTCGTGCAGCTTTGCGCGAAATTCAAAACAAACAATTTCTTATTATAAATGTTAAAAGGGAATTACGATATTCTCAAAGCACTACCACTGAGGTTACATCAAATTGCCAATTTCTAGCTAGAACAAACAATGGCATCCTTAATATTCCATGCAAAGAAGTTATTGAAATTTGCCCGCAACTTGATACGCATTCTCTAGAACTGGTATTGGCGAATGGAAGCCTATAAAATAGTAATGGATTTGGATTAAAACTGAAATAAATATTTTTGTCATTATTGAACATAAAAAAAACTTTTCAGTAATTTTTTCTTAGCACGTACCATAAAATGACTTTGGAACAAATTATTTTACGACACTGACATAATCACTTGTTCAAAATATTTGAAAATTACATTTTACCACATGAGAAATAAGATTTTGTAGAAATGCAAGAAAACAACAACAAACGAAACGAACAAAAGGTATATAAGAAATTCACCAAAATATTTTTTGTTATTGGCAACTTAATAAAGTCTGGTAACTTTCCATGAAGTATCTAGGATATTTTTATGTATGTAAACGTTTTCATACAACATGCAGTTTTTATAGATAATGTAAAGTTCATGTAAGTTTAACACTGAAATTATATTTTTAAATTTTAAAAAATAAGTTTAATATGACATGTGTCCCGATATGAAAACATGTTTAACACTGCACAGGCAAAGCTTTGTATTATATGAAACGAGTGTTTTGAATTATGAGCGTTTACATTTGTCTCAGTAGGATTCACTTTGTGATTTTCATTGTCAATCTAAATTTCAGATATACTTTTTCAGAATTTACAACATCTTATTTGTACGTTATTTAATTTTGTACTAATTAAATAACATGAAATGATTTTGCCTTTTGTGGTAAAAAAATGGTTTACACCGACAAACTTCTGTCATTTCTTAATACTAGCCTAGTTTCTTACTTTTTAATTAAATAATATAAAGCAAATTCAATCATTCTTCACCAGTTTACTGAAATGTTAACATTCAATGACCAGCCACCTTAGACATCTTTTTACTAGTTTACTGAAATATTAACATTCAATGACCAGCCATCTTAGACATCTTTTTACTAGTTTACTGAAATTTTAATATTCAGAGACCACTCATTGTTTGCCAAATCCATTGATATATTTAGAAGTTGGCTATTATAAAATAGTTATGTGCTGATTTTATAATGTATTCTACAGTCATATTTTATTACAAAATATTACTTTCATACTGGTGGTGTAACATTTCGTTTCAGGAACACGTTTTCTACTGAATCTGGAAATTTCTGTCCCATTTGTAAGCCTTAGCTTGTTAACTCCACTATAAATAAAACTGACACTAAAATGTCACAAAATACTTAAAAACATTTATCATCTCGTACTATTTTTATTGCTTAGGTACTATGATAAATTTAATTTTCTACATAATATTGAAGTCTTCATTATATACTTGTTTATTGATAAAGAAAAAATTGGCATTGAAAATTCTGCAACTATAACTTGTTACTTACTTTCTACTTTACAGTGGTTAACATTTACCAGTGTAAGGGCGCACAACAGGCGCCGTAGAATGATTTAACTCCAACTTGGCTATAGGTACATTGCACCTTTTAGTAAAGTATAAAGTACTACTAGGCTACAATATAAAATTCATATAACACGCAGTTGTTACAAAGACTTATGTCTAATGGTTTCACTAAAGCTGAACATCAAGGAATCACGAACTTACATCAAAATTAAAAAAAAAATTATGAAGCGAGTCTATAATGAATTACACTTGTATCACCACGTTTCAGTACTTTACAACTATTAGGAACAAGTCTACGTTTACATTTTTTAAAGCGATAGTACAAATAAAGTTCACTAAATTATTTTAAATCCGAAGACTTACAGAGTAAGACCGTGTTATGGATAAGATGTTTATGCACATATTACACTTGAACACCTGATATTTTAGTTACCCACTTTGATCAAGTGTAGAAAATAAAATAATCGTGCTTTAAAAGAGTTTCCTTGTGTTATGACGTAACTGGATCTGGATAAAATGATCAAATATTGAAAGTAAAGACGGTATGCAACTCTAGGACAAGGCTGGTGTCCCTGTTCAGGTCTGTTCACAATACCATACCATAATATAATGAACCTTTGTATTCAATACAGAACAGTTGGTTTGTTTTACTACGATGTTGAATAGTAGACTCCTAATGTATAGCTGAATGAACACGATCACATCATTGTTCGTTTATATATAAATATTAACAGAAGTGTTAAACGTTTACCTAACTTTACTATCAATGTGAGCAATAAATTACGGGAAAACTCGGAAATGTAAACTTTCTTTGTCTTTAAACGTGAGCCTTTGGAACTGTATCTTGGTATTTGGACAAATCATCATGGATTGCTGTCAATGATTTATAAATGAACTTAAAAGACGGCCTGTTGCTTGGCTTTTTGGTCCAACAATTCTTCATTAGATTGTAGACAGATGGAGGAGTGTTGTCTGGACAAGACAAAATATTACCATCCTGAACGTACTTGACCACTTCCTCGTGGGTCAAACCATAATAAGGCTGAAGGGCGAAAGAAAAAATCTCCCACAACACCACCCCAAAAGCCCAGACGTCAGACTCTACCGTGAATTTATTGTAAAGAATAGACTCTATCGGCATCCACCGGATTGGAATAGCATCGTGCTCGTTACCCTTGTAGTAATTAGTGGTGTAAATTTTCTGTGACAGTCCAAAGTCTGAAATTTTTACAACCATTTCATTACTGACTAGACAATTCCTGGTAGCCAAATCTCGGTGCACGAATTTTCGGTCAGATAAGTAGACCATTCCTGCAGCAATCTGTTTTGCAAGACTAACAAGGTCGACATGACAAAGTCTAACATCACTAAACATGTCACCATTTGGAGTCCGAACAATGTAGTTACTTGGGGCACAAGATCTGAGAAATTCATTCAAGTCACCTTTTCCCATAAATTCAAACAGCAAGCACATTGGCTTACCAATGGCACAGACACCCAGTAGCTTGACAATATTGGGATGGTCAAAGTCAGCCAATAGGCATGCTTCTCGTTCAAAATCTGTTTGAAGATCTTCTGCAGCTTCCTCCTTAAGCATTTTGACAGCAATCATGGTAAATTCTTCCCCCTTAACCAGCCCTGGAGCCTTGGCCTGAAAGACCCGCCCAAAGGCTCCTTGCCCAATGTCTCGGATGTAGATGATGTCGTTACGAGGGTATTCTAATGTCTCCAATTTCGGATTCAACTGTACATTTGTTTTGTGATAAGACATGTTGGATGGAAGTTTGTCCAAATCAATCTCAACGTCAGCTGTAGGTGTGGCATTGTAGCCTTTGTGGAACTTGCGCAGTCGCCGAAAGCAAAGGATTATGACCAAGATAACGGCCAAACCTGCAATACTGACGGAACACACGATGAGAATAAAGGAAGGGGAAAATACAGGTTCTTCTGGAGGCTTAAACGTGTCCAGTAGTTCATTCTGGATTTCATCTTCCAGTGTGGCATTTTCTGAGTGGTATAAAGAAAATAAAACATAACACATTCCATTCCATTATAGCAACTGATTAATTAGGCATTACATTTCAATCAGGATAAAAAATGTACTTAAAACAGACAAGAAATATTGAGTTATGTGGAAGGGAAGAGTATACTACTTGAATATTAACCTCTAACGGGATTTCAGTTACTAAAACAACCTACCAATGATCAAACTATTCCTACATACCACACTTAGGAATATCACAATGTTGCCACCGAACCATTGGGTCCGTTGTGTAGCACCATGGCCTGGGTTCTTCGCCACCAGCATTTCGACAGAAATTTTCCGAGTTCAAAACCTCCGGAAAAACCATGGGAGGGCGATGATGCTTATGGGGTTCCTGTACAAAGTATATGTATAGATTAATACATCTGAGGTTGGCAGAATTTATAGACTGGACCAAAGAACATAGACATTTTAGTGTTCTGCGTACAATCTTCAGCTTTGAAACATATATAAAATATATATAAATGACCTCACTAATATTTTCTACAAAATCCAGATGGTGGATATTTTATTCCTACAATTATCATCAACTTTGAGGCGTACATTAATATCACAAATAGTTTGACACTCATACAGAGTAAAAAATTTCTAAAGCAGCCTTATTAATGAGCTATGCCAGGCTTTAAAATGCAGAAAAAATCTTATTTAAACATTTTGTATACGGTGGTAAAAACAAAGGATGTTTGACAAAAAATAAATATACTATTAAAACAGTGTATAAACTTTACTTACAGATACATCACTGTTGAATTTGGCTTACAGGTACATCACCGTTGAATTTGACTTCTCTGAAGGCGTTTAGGGGCTATATATTTGCTCTACCAGCATCGTACTTTGAGAGATTACTGACTTATAAGTCATGTAATCACACAAGCATTGATAAAAGAAAGGTTAACAATTAAATACAGAAATAATCGAAAAAATGAAGACATATACCAACATCAGAGACCCCCAACTTACCCTCTGAGATTCGAAAGTCGTTCCAGCCGAGAAAGTAAAAACAGAGCATCAGTACACTGGCTATCTTAAGCTAAAATATGTATACATATAAGATACGTACGTATTTTAAACATATTTAGACTCTGATGTTTTGGACATCATAAAATACACCCGCTAATCGTTTTATTAAGACTTTCCATTATACGTAGAACGCTCAATTTTGTCGAATATGCAGAGATGTAACAATAATAATATTATGTTTAGTCTAAAAGATAATGGGTAAGAGCAAGGATCTCTTCAACTTTAAAAAGAGTGTGATAATGGCTGTTCGTTGAACTGAAATGCTTTTGCCGAAATGCTAGTTATTCCTGATCAAAGCAAGCCAACTGTATAAATGATTAATAATATACATTGGTATGACTAAAAGTATGTGATGTTATAAAACAAACCACATTAAAAATTAACACATATAATTATTAGAAAACATTGATTCATGATTTGAGCTCTTATTGCTCGAATACATGGGGTATCAGAGGCTCTCAACATCGGTGTATGAAGGAGATACATTTGCTAGTAACAAAAGCTGTAGTTATTAAGTGTGAACGATTGATCTTAGTTTCTTCAACAGTAGTAAGGCAGATAACAACAAGTCTGAAAATCCCTTATATCAGATGCAATCAAGCTAGTGCACTCATACTTCCTGAAACGGACTCTAAGAGTAATTTCAGTCATTTTTTTATTAACACAATTACCGGATCACTGTCTGATTGTAATTAACTTGATCGCTGCACACGCCACTACAGTTCTCTGCCGATATCTATAAAAAATAATATTTACCAGCATTTTGGAAAATCTATTTACGATAGGGCGCTCTAGGGTAGTATTGAGGAAAAGCTAATTCGAACTAAGTATTATGTTGCGGATATGTAACACCGAAACTGATTACTCGTTGTATATTTAAACAAAATATCCAAAAAGCAAATCAAGAGCGAAGTGGAAGTGGAATATACCTAATTTTACTGTATTTATTAAAATATACCTTTTTCACTGGATTATGATGAATAAGTTGTTGCTTCTTTGAAAACTAATTACTATTTAACTTGTATTTTAAGGTAAAAATTAGCATATGTTTAAAGTTGGTTCTGCAAAAGTTGAAAACGTTACACTTTAACGCGGGCCTTTTTAGTTTTTCTCTTATGTCAGTTTTATAATGCTCTTGGCCCGGCATGGTCAAGCGTGTTAAGGCGTGCGACTCGTAATCCGAGGGTCGCGAGTTCGCATCCCCGTCGCGCCAAACATACTCGCCTTCCCAGCTGTGGGGGCGTTATAACGTGAGGGTCAATCCCACTATTCGTTGATAAAAGAGTAGCCCAAGAGTTGGCGGTGTGTGGTGATGACTAGCTGCCTTCCCTCTGGTCTTACACTGCAAAATTAGGGACTGGTAGCACAGATAGCCCTCGAGTTGCTTTGTGCGAAATTCAAAAACAAACAACTATAATGCTCTTTACGATCATTGGTAACTGGTGCACTAGCATGTAAAACTTTGAAATTCTTGTAAGATTAACCATCGACGTGACAATTTTTTATAATTGCCTTACGTTTTGTTGTTATGATTCCATCAAAATCTTCCTCATTAAATATTTAGTTCTAAATATGCAAATGCATATTTAATGCCATTATGTGTTATGGTACACAAAAAAGGCAATTCTGCAAACTTTTGAATGCTAAATGTACACTAAGATACATGTAAGAGTTATAAGTTTTTAAGCTTTATAAAGCTTAACGTCATATTGAGTATTGTTTATAAGTACGTGGTGTCTCGCTAAAAAAGGTGCAATAAATCACGTATAAAACTTTTCCTTGTAATATAGTTTGTACGTGAAATTTAAAGGCAATAAATAATAGAGAAATTGGGTAACTAAAATTATATTTAAATTTAATAAAGAAAAAAGATAAACATAAAGTGACACACAAATAAATAATAGAATTAAAAGTAATACTTTAGAAATTATATAAAATCATTTTAACTACTCTGCAAATCTGGATGTCAAAGCAAAACAAAACATTGAACTCAGATTCATGGACTGGACGACACATTGCAGTTTGTTAAATGTGACAAAATGTGAGTTCGCATACTAACTAGAGCTATAAACGTTGAAATAAAAAAGAGATCTAACATTGAATTAGAATGGTGTCTCTAGACGTCTAAGTAAAAGTGGATTGAGAGATTCTATTATTAAACCTTCCATCTATAATACGTTAATGCTATACGTGCAGATGCTAACTTTAGTTCTTTCCTTTCTCTATTTTCTCCATTGTACGAAAGATAAGAGCTACAGATGTCAATGCCAGAATATAAAGGGTTCTCTAAAGTTACTATCAGAGTGTACAAAGGAAATGTGAACAACGTTATATTCAAGGTTGAATGTATCTAATGCCCCCTAAGGTGACAAACGTAAAGATAGAGAGTTAAGGACTATGTTGTATCACCAATATCCCAATGGCCTGTAAATACGTACAGAAACACTTTCAGTGCTCGTGAGAAGTAATCAACAAAAACTGATGCCAAAAGGCAAAAGCTGAAGTAACTATATTTTCATTAAGTCATAGAAAAAAAATATTCATATACATGCATAACGAGTGATACATTTTCAGTTTTTTAGCAGTCACAAAAATAATCACAAAATTTCGGAGCTTTCAGAAAAAAAAATATTTCATTCGTTGAGCGCAAATGATACTTTACGTTTTCACTCTAAATGTTAACTTTTTATTATTTGTATTCAGTTGTATGAAAGTTTTAAAATATATTTGTAATATGATTCATTGTAATGTTTTAATGCCTACCAGTGGCTCAGCGGTATGTCTGCGGACTTACACGCTAAAATCCGGGTTTCGATACTTGTGGTGGGCAAAGCACAGATAGCCCATTGTGTAGCTTTGTGCTTAATTCAAAAAACAACAAAACAACAATGGTTTAATAGGCCTAATTTAGAGTAAACACAAATTATTTCTATAACAGTCATACGTGTGAGTCTTCTATGCTATGTTGTATCCTAGATTATCATTTTATCAAAAAGATTCCTGGCTTAGAGCTACTGTTATCTTATAGTGATGACTAGCTGCCTTCCCTATAGTCTTACACTGCTAAGCTAGGGATTGCTAACGCCGATAGCCCTCATGCAGCTTTGCGCGAAATTCAAAACTAAATCTATAAACAGAGGGGATACAAATTCTGGATATTTGGCGTTGTAACTCTGTAAACTTAACAGTAATTGAAATTCAAAAACAAACAATAAAATGTGTTTCTAATCATGTTACTTGGCTCAGTTTTTGCCGCAAGAGTAAGAAAAGACTGAAAAAATCGGTATATAGTCGTTAGTAATTGAAATGCAAATTGGAAGCAATGCTTAAAAACTCTGATAAAACAAAAAAATACAAAAATATGAAAGTATTAGGTCTCATAGGAAATTCATATTATGCCATTTTATTTATGTAATCAAATTTCAGCGGGGAACACTTATTTTGTTTTCTGTAGAAAGAACATACTCAGTCTTTCATTTACCAAACTCACTGGCTAACGTACCTCAGGCGATGAGACCAGTTGTCTAGTTACCTTTATTCAAATCTTGGTACCTCTTTCAACAAAAGATTTTGTATTTCTGCTCAAGTTCAAAAACTTGTAGAGAGAACACATTGATCTTCCGCAAGACTTAAATCACCTGATATCCGCTTAAAGGATTAGGTTAACGAACAAAAACTAGCGGAGCACGTTCTCACGAGATTTTCTAATAATGGAACCCGCTTCGTTGCATTCAATTTAGTGATAAGAAATTTGTGTAGTAGATAAAAAAGCAGCCATCGTTTTCATAGAGAGGTTTATTTTTTTATTTATGAGTTCACAGTTTTGCGTAACTAGCTTTCAGGTGAATGTTTTGAAAGGTATAAGATTTATTAAACTATTTTGTTTTGACCCTTAAAGTGTTTAAAAGTACAACACTTTTCCAAGAACGCTTATGCTTAACTCCAAAAAAATTGAAGATCGCTTCAAAAGCACATTTATTTCTGAACTTATACGAAAAGCCATGTTTATGGGAGTGTAAGCGTGAAATGTAATTATGTATACATACTCAACTTCTAAAACAAACCAGATCCAACTGGAAAATGTCTTGAAATCGACTAATCAGATAAAATATTTTCCATGTTAAACATTCTGTATAAATATTTGTTTCTCTTTTGAACTTCGCGCAAAGCTACACGAAAGCTATCGTCCCTAATTAAGCAGTGTAAGGCTAGAGGGAAGGCAGCTAGTCATCATCACCCACTGCCAACTCGTGGGATACTCCTTTACCAACGAATAGTTGGATTGACCGTCACATTATAATGCCATAACGGCTGAAAAGGCGAGCAAGTTTGGTATGACGGGGATTCAACCTGCATCCCTCAGATTACGGGTTAAACGATTTAACCCACCTGGCCATGCCGGGCCTCTGTATAAATACCAGATTCCTTCTTTATACAGTTCTTAGAGCGCTGTATACGATCTTTCCAATTTAACTTGCATTTGTTTCTACTTGTTTTCTATTTTCTAAATGGTCTAATCAAGATATTATTAGAAACCTCACAGATTTTCTTATTTAAGTGATAGTCCTAATGAACGAGAAAAAGTCCAGTTATCATAAAACTTATATGACTGGACTTGTGTTCTCCTTAGTACAGTATGACTGTTATAGACGCAGCAACATTTTTAGTGGACAGATATCTTTCACGAGTTATATATTGTGCGATCTGCCTGAGCAAGTTGTCCAGTGACAACATCTTAGACTTTGTAACAAATTCCGTTCGTTATCGTATGGTTGACAATTTACTGCATTTTTTCCATACGTGTAGAAAGATGTAAAGTTTCCTAAGAGCTAAGAATTTTTAACTTAAAATTATACATAAAACATATTTGTGGCTATTTCTCTTCCAGAAAATAATTTCACACAACAATGTTATTGAGGTATTCTCCATTTGAAAATAAATGAACCCATGAATTCAGAGTTCTATAGAAGTTTTCATAACCAAATAAACATATATATTTAGATGTATCTTTATCATTTTTCCAAGCATTTCTATTTCCTAATAGGTAGCTTGTAGTTACAACAATAAAACACATAAAATTCATTTATACAACTGTATATTTATACATAAAAATAAGCCTATAGGCCGAGGAGACAGAAGCACGGGTCTATTAGCACATTTGTATTTACGTCACAGTCTAAAGTCCGATTGGAAGATAATTCATCATTCACAAAGGTGAGAAAAAGATTCTCAGAAATATGTTACCATAACTACACCAGTAAATTGTTATCAAGAATACCTTTAAAGTTTTACAAATTAATCTCGAACAGTAGCGAAGCGGGTGTTCGATTACTTAGATTTAGTTATAATCAACACACTAAAGGGTCAAAAAGCAAATATATACACATGAAACGCAATAAAAATGATTTTACTTAATAAATTTCACAATGTGTTATTTATGAGATATAAGCTTGCAAGAAGGTAATGCCTACGTAATTATATACTGGATATCTATATAGGTACACAGAAGAATAGGTCCAAATGCGATAATTACCTTTCTGTATCTACCTGGATAGTTTTCTAATGAACAATACATCAATTTCGACTGATATTAAAAAGAGTTACCCAGAAAAGATTTTAATATTGCTATTTACTATAATGTTCAGATTCTCTTAACTAAAACATCTTTTTGTCTTTTTGTGTTACATTAAATGTATTTGAAATATGTGTATGAGAAACACTAATATCACTGACCTGTGATTCCCATCTCTGACATACGATCCCTGATTTGGTAATATTAACACTTCCTTGATAGTAGCGTCCTCTTCCGTAAATACAATCCGCTAGGGGTAAAATACACACACACACATATATATATACATCAGTAAATAATTTCATGTTAAACACAACTTCAAAATGAACACTTAAGTAACTGTAACACATCATGAATATACACACACCAATATTTGTTGATTAAATTGTAAGTGTCCCTGCAGGGATGATTAAATCATCAACATATTGCATTGTTTCATAAAAATGTCCCTAAGCTGATCTGAGGTTTGATTTGGAATTTTGCGAAAAGCTACACGAGGACTATTTTCGCTAGCTGTCCCTAATTTAGCAGTGTAAAACAAGAGGGAAGGCAGCTAGTCATCACCACCCACCTCCAACTCTTAAGCTACTCTTTTATCAACGAATAGTGAAATTGACCGTCACATTATAATGCCTCCACGGCTGAAAGAGCAAACATGGTTGGTGCGACGCGGATTCGAACCAATCAACACCTGCTACTTCTGAGCCACACAAATCGAATAATTGGTTTTGAACATCACTCTTATGCCGTATTTACGGCTCCAAAATGCGAAGAACGATGTTATTGTTAACAGGACACGAACCAAAGGACCTTGAACTCAACACCTAGCGCGCTAACCATTAAGCCGAACAAGACTCAAAATAATGAGTACTCTAAACCTGTTACAGAGCCTAAGTGTTGTCGAATTAAGTTTTAAACTTGTAAACTTAAGTGTTAACTATGGTATTCAATATACATTTAATTAATTCACTACACAAGGGGCGAACTTTACAGTGAGGTATTGGTCAATGGGCTACTTTTAAGCAATAGGTCACATTAACTCCAATTAACTGCACGACCAAATGTTTCCGTAATCTGAACTAATTATTATTCAAACATAATTTTTGATAATAGTTTATTAAGTGAAACCTTTCGACAGTCCGAGGAAGGTTTTACTAGTAAATTGAAGAAAAGATGGGCTGATTCACTAAGAATGAATACTAGACTGCTTAAGATGGAAACCAAATTGGGCTATCTGTTGTGGCCACCACGGAGATTCGAATCTCGTACTTTAGTATTGTTAGTATGTAAAGTTTCCGTTCTCCCACTAGGGAACGTACCGCGCGCGTACTTGGATGATTATTTTGCTAGTACATACACATTCAAAAAATATAGTCTACATTTCTCAGTAACATTGTATTTTAAATTTACAAAAACAAAAAGCGTATTTTATAATTATTACAGTTTTTTGATCATAGAATTCAATAACAGAATAAATATTTTATTAGTTTCATATATCACTCACTGGTTGAGAACTGTTAAAAGTTTGTACCAATTTTTGCTGTTGAACTGGAATTAACAAATTTTAGGTTCCACGCTTTCTATATACCATTACTGTGGTAGTAATTCCAAAACGTAATTAACAAAATAAATTAATGTTTATTTAAACGCTTGTGCTTTTAGGTTTATCTTCATGGTTCTGTAAACCTTTTTCTTAAGCCATTTTGGTAGGCCATCGTTCAATGTAAGATTATTTTTTTCAATAAATTTAAATTTTTGCCTATGTTCACGCCGTTTTAATATTTTTAGGTTTATTTTCATTATCTTTCGAATATTGAGATATTTTGGTGAACATTCTGAAATAAAAAAAATAAACTCTATTTCCTTCATTTTTGTTAATTCGTGTCTGTTAACATACGTTTAAATTTGCTGGGTTTGAATGTTGGTTCCACATCGCGACTTTATTTTTATTAAACATTACATTAAAATAAAATTTGTTCCTTGACGTTTTCTTCTTTAAGTAAACTGAAATCTTTTAAGTTCTTGAAAAAGCTATTTTCTTTATGAACTTCCAACTGCCATTTTGTAAAAGAACTACTGCACTCGAGAGAGTATGGAGATAAAGAGATCTAACTAAGATCACACCACAGACAAGGTATAGAAATAGAAGCAATAAGTTAACAAAATAGTGAATAAATGTTATAAAACTGAAGAAAAAGTAATGAAACTGAGTTTGAGAAATGTGAAATATTCAGCAGATAAAATCAGTGAAAAGCCTTGGAGTGTAAGTACTTCTTTCAATGAGTTTTATGCCATGAAATAGATTGCACTAAGAAATTGTATGAATAAAAATTAAATCTGTGTTTAATTTTTAAAGCTTATTATTTGTTTTCATTTTTATGGTTTGTTTTATATGCTTCTATTATATTGAAGATGTTGGAAACCGGAATGTTAATTAAACTTTATAAGAACAATTTGCGTTTGATAATACAGTGGCTTGTTACTGTAGATATAAAATATAGCGCTGTAGTTGCATGTTGTAAAGAGATGTAAAGCTCAGCACCCTTCAATTTAGATATTGAATATATTTATAACATAATATAATATTTATGGACAAAAAGGGACCTATTGGTCCATCTCAAGTGTCCAATTCTTTAAGCCAAACTAAAACTATTAAATAAATTAATTAAAAACAAGAACGAAGCCTGCCCCTATCATTCATATATCTATCAAGATTTCTTTTAAACTCTCTTAAATTCACTGCCCCCACAACATCGTAAGGCAATCAACTCCATAAGCCAACCATCCTATATGAGAAATAAATTTGTCTTGCCTATGTATATATATACGAGTGTGTGTATCCCCTGTTTTTATAATTACCGTTGTTAAGCATGAAAAATGTTGGCGCATTAACATCGTCAATTCTTTTTACGATCTTAAACACTCGAAGCTGATTTCTTCCAACTCCTTTTTTTTTCTTCAAGAGAAAACAATTCTTCTCACATAACAACCTCTTCATCCCAGGTACCATTTTAGTAACCCTCCTCTGAACCCATTCCAACAATTCAATGTATTTCCTAAAATGAGGAGCCCAAAACTAAACACAAAACTCCAAATGCGTCCACAGAAGATAGTACACCTATATATATATGTAAACCACTTAACCAGCGTGTCATCATATATAGAAATACTGCTACCGTTGCCAAAGTTCCCAGAATGATTATCCGGACCGGATATCTTTCTCCAAAAAGGTTCCTTCGGTGGGTCAACGGTAGGTGTATGGACTCGCAACGTTGAAATCCAAGGTTCCATTATCCTCGGTTGACAGAACGCAGACAGTCCATTGTGTAGTCTCATATGTATCATCCAGAAAGCAATTGCCAATAAGTTGAAAACTATGCGCTCTTGATAAATCACAGATATATTTACCATTTGAAAAGATCATTAATCACTAGTGTACAAGATGCTATCCAGACACGGTGATGAAAGAAAAATAAAGTGCAGAAAACTGTAAGGTAAACATATTTTACCTTAAAAATGGTAAATTGTTGCAAACTTGAACGAGACCTCAATGCACTTGAAGAACTACGGCAAGCAACAGGCGATTTAACAGTAACTGCAAAAAGCTTAAACAATATAGTGCAAAGAAGGTAAAGGTTGACTCAGATTTTTCATATAATGAGAAATCTGAACTTCAAAGAGTTCACAGTAATGCAAAGGTGGCCACATTTTATTGTCACTAGAACTTGAAGGTTCCACCAGGATAAAGTGTCATGTCCATATCACTGTCTCTATAAACCAATGTTAATGCTACACTCTTCTCTGAGTTAGCTGTGAAGTCGTCCGACATAAACTTCTGTAAATTTTGTTTCGTTAAATGCATTACTTGGTGGTTTGTACATGAAACGTTTGCTAAAATGTGTGGTCTAAGATTGGCAAGAAAATTGCAAAGTTACACAATAATTTGTTGCCATGGATATTAAATTCAGTTTGATGGACGAGTGAGGAAAAATTTCCGAGAACAGCACTCAACATGAAACGTTTTTCCTTTAAAATACTATTAACCTTCTGTATAAACAAGTTTTGTAATTTTGTGCAAAAAAGAAGAAAAGAGCAAAATACAACATTAATTTTGTATTATATTCCCTCTTTTGTAATTTTCCTAAGTCTTATTTTTTTAAAAAAAATGTATTATTATGAGGTTTTGTTTTGTTTTCCTACTTGTAACTTCATCCTCCTTGAACACCGTTAAGTATGCCTGAGAACACATAGTAATAGAAGAGTTTCCTCGACTGGGGAGGAGGTCACACTGTGGTAGTCTGAAATGTCCTCGAGATTGAAAGTAAATGCCTCTTTCTTTGTTATCTTCAATCTGGGCCCATTCATTGTAGCAGAAGAGTTCCTGAACTGCAATACAGTCTTCCCTGGAAAAAATAAAACGTGTGCGTTTGTGTCTGTATGAATATATATTATTTAGAGCATTATAGTTTTATATATATACATAATATTCAGAGCATTTTAACATCTTTGAAAAAATAACAAAATTATGTTACTTTCTTTTAATCCATGCGTCATATATCGCAAAATGTGTTCAATACTCCCATTTAATTTACACATTTTGCTACGAACAAAATAACAAATACAATTTGACAAGATATCAATTTTAACCTGTATTTTATACAACAGATATAAGAAAAGTTTTTTGTTAGATACTATCTTTCATTTCTAGCTCACTGCTATTTCGTTTGTTACTCTTTTATTCCCTACCTCTAACTTGACATCGCACAACAAACACGCATGTTTCAAAAGTTATTAGATATTAATACGTTACTTAAATGCCTGCTTTAGGTACAGTTAATAGACAAACCATCATGTCTCTTACCTACACAGTTCTTTTCCTGTTTGAAAAGTGTTCTCGAGCTGACACTGTGGGAAGGCGTAAGCACATAGAAGTTGCTCAGCAGCAGTGCGACAAGGTTCCATCAAAGAAGATATAAGTTCCTCCCACAAGTCACGTGTAATTTCTTCATTAATCCCCGGTGTTGTGTCACTAAAGTTGTAGAATATAAGCCCCGAATTATTCATGTATGTCCTGCACACCTTGCCAACGTACGGAGAGCAATAACCCTGTGGTTCATTGGTCTTTGCATCAAATATTTCTTCATCCAGTTCTTCCTCAATTCTTAGTTCTTCGGTGTCAGTTTCCTTTTCCGGTTCTTTAAGTAATCAGATTTGGGGAAAAAAAATATTTTTTTGCTATTACAAATAAAACAGTTATAACACGAGAAATAATGTTTTACTCAAGACATTACTGTCATGCGATTATTTAATTTAGAGAATAGAATATCCCAGACTAGTTGTTAAGACGCAATGAGCTGTTTTGAAAATAGTATGAGATACAGATATATAATACAAAAGCAGGTCTGTATCTTTCTTCATATTTTAATCGCAGGTCACAAATGTGTTTATTTACTGTATTTGAATACAAAGTGAATGGCAATGTTAACTGGTATAATATTTGAAAAGGCTATGGATGATAAAATCGAATGGATCTTTTTTGCTGATGTGAAAATTGAGTAAGTGATGATAAAATTCATTAATATACTAGCCTTATTTAGTAAAAATTGTAAAGATAGAACACAGATTTATTTACTGAGTTTGAAAAGATTTATGAGGAAAAATGATTAAGTTGTATCAATAAGAAATATATAATATATCTCCTAGTTATTTAGTTAATGAGTTTTGCAAATAACTTGTTTGATAATGTCTAGTTATTAGGTCAGTTATCTCTAAGAGTCAAAAATGACAAACATAGCTAATTTACTTGGTTTTAAAACAACTTGAATGATAAACTGATGGATTTGTTTCGTAGTTTTGTTTTGTTTGTTTGTCTTTGAATTTCGGGCAAAGCTACACTGTGCTACCGTCATTATTGGCTTAATCATCGGGTTTGGAAATAATGTGAATTATCATCTTCTGGTTTAGCTGTCTTACGAAGATTGTGAATAATAATGCACGGAAGTTTACCTGATTTTGGAAGGACATGTACGGTAAATTCTTTTCTGTCTGACATCACTTGATTGGTACTTCTTAACTGACTGACTGCTTGACAAGTGAACGAGGAAGACTCTGTAGCAGTAATGGACAAAATGGAATGGAAAAACTCTGGCTTCTTGGTAGGTAGCTACAAGTGGTAAAAATTAAAATCATATATTTGTGTTATTCTAAGACTTTTACGGCTTTCTTGTGTTGAAAGAATGAAGCTATTCTATTTTTACTGATATATCAAAATATACCAAGTTTCCTGTTAGTCTTAAAAGACTTTGTTGATCACAGAAATCAGCAAATTAATAAAAATTAAAAACTTTAATAATCGATTTTCATTTAAAAAACACCTGTACTTGTTGTATATGTGTTTTTTTCTTATAACAAAGCCACATCGAGCTATCTGCCTTGTCTATGAGGTGAAATCGAACCCATTGTTTTAGGGTTGTAAATCGGAAGACTTACCGCTGTACCAGCGAGGGACATACTTTATATAATCATAATCAATGGATAAAATTATAAATATATATTTTTAGAATTAAAACTCGTACGCCTAAAATTATATGTGGGATAATCTCCATCTCCATAAGTTAAAAATGTTTATACAAAAGACCTTATCAACATTTTTCCATATTTTTCAACTAGATAAAATTTGTAAAAGTACAATTGTCATTTACGATTCAAATTTTCTACGTTAGAGATATAGAACAAAAAATTATTTGAAATTCCTCTTCTATCTTATTTGTTATTAACAGGCCTCTCGCGTTTTTTGCATATAAAATTCTCAACAAGTGGGTTTCTCGACATCACTGATTGTTAGGCCTCTCGCGTGCTCGTGGGGAATAACTTTGTTGAAAAAAAACATTACCAATCCGATTTTTTCGTAGTTTAAACTGTAAATTTTGGACATTTTTACTGGCTGAAAAGGAGACATTTTCCGCACTCTTTTAGTCTTGAATCTGAGAAAAGTGATTTGAAGTGGTAAAATAACTGTAATATTTCAGCACATCAGGAGCTTAAAGGCCAAATACAAGAGTCATGGAAGTCTCCTAATGACACACAGAGGTATTCAGGAAATGTTTAGAACCATCTTGGTAGATGCTATGCAGCAAAAAAGTACAATATTAAGTCTACAGCTGCTTTCAAAGTGTTCCTATCTGCTCATCTCACTGCTGACTATTGTGATGCTTCGACCTTCCTTACAGAATCTCAGTTTAAATCTTTCATAAAAGCTAAACATAAGAAGATGATAGCATAAACATAAAAGGTTGACAACTGCTTAATTAATGATGCTTATAAAGTGGCTTTATAAGTGAATTTACTTCTCGCGGGTACATCTTGGTAGTATGGAGACTCGAGGATGCTATATTTTCCTACAACATTTATCATTTAACAAACAAAAACTGTGCTGAAAATATAAGTCCAAATCTATCTTCTTTGGAAGTTTTCAGATTAAACTTACTTTTAATATTCAACAAATTGTAGTGTAAAGGGATCCCTTGGTTCCTTAGGCATATATTAAAAATTATCTTCAACTTAAATTGCATCTATTTAATCATTCATCTTTGAAAAACATCAGTATTAAAACAAATCAGCATGCTACTGAAGTTATTGTTTTGTATGTAAGATATAACTTTGTAGCCAAGATCTGAATATTAGAATAATTTTAAAGTGGAAACGATTCAATGTAAGATTAAATACTTGATAATAATTATGAATGATCTGTTAAGACTAGACTATATTCGGTAAGAAGTATTTTAAAAAGGCCTGAAATCTATTCTACAAGTTGCTGGAAGTAGACTGTTCCTCCGGTGGCTCAGCGGTAAGTTTAAGGACTTATAACAGTGAACTGATGGTTCTACCCGTGCGATAGGCAGAGAGCATTTACTCATGGTTCAACTTGATCAGGGTATAACCCAATCAAGGTTCTAGTTAATCTACTTAAAAATGAAAGAATGGCGGATTACAAAGTGCTTGGAAGAAGAATAAACAGTGTGTTTCTCTCCGGAGACATAAACATTCTTGTTATTTTATTTGGCAACACAGGAAACTCATTGCTATTTAACTGAACAATGGAGCTTTCTTATGAAAGCTGTCGCACGTATTATTATTTTCATTAGATATTTGGACAAAAATATTTCCTTACTTACATGGTTTAGAAGGACTGCTGACAACTGAACGGGTTAATGTCCAAACATTGTGTACTGTCTACATTGGAACTGTCAGTTTTAGTATCTTTTTTTTTGTAAATAAGTAACGGGTGAATATAACAATTTGAAATGCTAGTTATACTATATCCTCTTATATTAGACACTATTTTAAATATTTTTCTTTAACAACCCAATAAAGAATAAACTTAAGATATACGATTTGCATTAAAAAAAACATCTTGAGTACGCTCATATGCAACTCAGCAATAGATGAAAATGACAGCTTGATATTCTGTATATATCTTTAAAAAAGCATAATCCAAGAATAAAAGAGCTTAACAACTTGTTGTTCTTTGAAAGAGGTGTGGACAAAAAGAAAAAGGATTGATCGTGCGACTTAAGTAAGTGAACTTAAAACTGACGGCCAAACAAGTAACTAAACCTATAGTATTGATAATAATTTTACCGCGAATATTTATTCTTTACTTGGCCAAGCTGCATTTGTTGTTCAACTTCGGGCCTGGTTTTTGGTAAAATGAAATATGTGACCTAGCTAACTACTATATAAATAGTTGATGTAAAATATCATCAAGTGTAAATATCAATTTGGCCACCAATTTTAACCAATCTTAGCTTTAGGATCGCAACCCTATTATTTGGAACGCACCAATGCTTTACAGAACCAATAAGGTTATTTAAAATATATGGCAGTAGATTTTTCTCTCAAAAACAATCACAACAGATTCCATTTTAGTAACGGCCATGGAATTTAGTTAACAGTTTCTCGTCATCGCCTCCCATGTAATTGGTGCATTTGTATGAAGCTTCATGATTTATGATAATTGCTTAAGCTAATATCAAGTAACGATAAATACTCTTTGATTAGAATAATTTCATAAAATTTAGTAAATTTGTATGGAAAAGCTGGCAATGAATAATCAACGATAATCGTCAACCCGTAAAATTCTTTCGAAAACTTGAGACAGAAATTGCTAATCTAGTTTGCTTGGCCTAAACAATGTTTGTGTATCTGCAAGTCATTTTGTTAACAATGTCGTGCTGTAATAAATTCAACTGATGACAGGCTTAAAAGAGCTTATTAAATTAATTTCAAAGTATATACGAACAGCTAGTTTAATGGTCGGAAGTTACTATATTTATC
This sequence comes from Carcinoscorpius rotundicauda, assembly GCA_011833715.1. Classification (NCBI taxonomy): domain Eukaryota; kingdom Metazoa; phylum Arthropoda; class Merostomata; order Xiphosura; family Limulidae; genus Carcinoscorpius; species Carcinoscorpius rotundicauda. The sequence continues at coordinate 47,346,551 of CM022399.1, read as the reverse complement.
GTTAAACCGGGAAGTGTTTTAAAATAACATTATTAGGGTAGAACGAATTCATTATTTAGTGCTTACTTAATCCCTTAACGGAAAATACGATCGCCAAGAAACCTAGTTGCAAATGATAACCTGAATACTGGGTAGCTCCATTGAATAATTTTTTGGTTTAATGTGACGTGGATGGTGATTGCCAACTTCATTCTCATGGCAGACCACAAGTTATACTGAGTGTGATGCCAAGGTTCAGACACTAGTTATTGTGGAAAAAAATAAATAATGAGTATCATGGCTGTTTTCCTTTGTAGTGTCGTGCTGAAGTTGTAGAGTTCTATGCCTAAACTTTATTTTAATTTGGGTTTCGTACTGAAACTGACAAATGGCGTCTGGAATTGAATTTGAAACTATACTGATGTAATGAAAATGTTTAAGTGAAATAATATAATAAAAGATGTTTATTATAAGTATTTAAAAAGGCATTAAAGACACACCTATTATTATAAAGGCATTAGGATAACAAAAACAATACAAAATAATCGTATGTTTCTTTTTTTATGACAATATTTTTCATGTATACGTAATATGCTCGCAGAATTGTGTAACATAACATGTCTGAGCAACTGTTACATGTGAAAGTGGAGTAAAAGTTTCACTTGAAATGTTGTTAGATTTTCTAAAATCTATTCTCAAAAATAGAAGAAAATACAAAAATATTAGCTGAACAATTTCCAAAATTTTCGTAAAGTGGAATAATCCATAACTGGTTTGTATAACCACGTGTTAGATAGGTTTGATAAGTATCCTAGTTTATGGCAGGTCTGTATAACCACGTGTTAGATAGACCTCATTAGTTAATTATTATATTCAGAACCAGTTTCAATAGTTTCAGTGTAAAGCTAATTTAATTAGTAACTCAGTTAAAAAGATTTTATAAAAACGATTATGTATTGTTTACCTATTTCTTTATATTAACATAAAATAAACACGCTGGGGAGCTCATTTTATGATAAGATACAAAGTATACATTTTCAAAACTTACATCTCCAGGACTGTAATTAAAATACAGTCTGGATCTGCATTTACTTGTGGTTTCATGTAATTGAAATAGAACCTTAAATCTATTAAAAGCCAAAATTTGACTGGAGTCAAATACTCCATCTACATACATGGAGATTGAACTTACATCTCCAGGACTGTAATTAAAATGGTTTAAAAATTAACATTATATTAACCTTTTTATTCAAAACAATTATGGTTTTCAGCATAATAAAATTTCCGACATTTGAGTACTTATATTTAATTCAAAGTTACTTAAGCCACCGTCCCAAATTTTGAATTATTGATCAAAGGTAAAGGAGCCAATCACTACCACATTAGCACCCACCATTCACACTGTCACCTTCAGAACAGACTCAAAACTTATGGTACAGGAAATATTTTGTGGTACCGAACGGATTCAATACCCATTTGCTAGCTCCAAAATCTAGAGCTCTACCATTAACTAACCTGCGCTAACTTCTCGTTAAGTAGTAAACAAATATGTTCGGTGCAACCACTAATAACGGAGCGGAAATTGTTGAGAGAAAACTCAATTTATGCTTTTATTTAGGTATATGTGTAACAAAACTATTTTTTATATAGATATGTATATTATCTGTGAACAATCGTACAATTTCTTTACCTATTTTGTTGATAAACATAGAGTGGGTATATATATTTCATTGTGATTTTTTTTTCAGAGATACCAAATTTATATATTTTTTTGAAAAGCCAGTCTTGATCTTTGAGCTTTTAACTCTAAGATCAATGTACTCTTTCTCAAGGGAAATTACCTCTGAAAGTTAATTAAAATCTGCAGTTTAAAACTCATGTTGCGGTGCAGAAAGTAGACGACTTTAAACAGCTACATAATGTCGTCACCGTATCACCGTATATTGTCGGTTTATAATAAAAATCGTCTAAGCATTTCGAAAACTCCAAGTGGACTTTATGCGATTTATTTTTATATGGTGCCACTCATTCTAACATCCAAATATTCCAGATATACAGCGTCACGCGTCTTGTTTTACTAATAAAATATTAATATAGTTATTCACACATGCTACGATATAATGAAATATTTGTAACTGGAGTTTCGATTCATTATTTAGTTAATAATTTATTTGAAAATAATTTTTTACTTATATCTTCTTTTAACGAAATTACCATATTATCTGTGTTTATTTTGACTATGAAGAATATTAGTTTTATAATCCTTAACCCTATTACACCAAAATATTCCAGCCCAAATTAAAACAGTAACATATTTTATTTAGATTCCAACTAAAAACATTATTTCTTGAACATAATAAGAAATCATGTGAAAAAAATGAGTTCTTATTATCGATTAATTTGGTTTGAAGTCAACATGTTATTCTTTTTGTGTGTGTGTGATTGTATTAACCACAAATAGACGTCTTAGGGCTGAATTAACACGTGTAATAAACAATCACGGAACTAGCTCCAGACACGTCAACTGATGTTAGACTCATGTTTACCTGCTGAAGGTATAGTTTTATTGATTCTGTATTTTCCACACAACACAGCCGATTCTACGTTACTCGATACATTGAAAAAATATTCTTACTCAATTAATTGTTAAAGGAACTGGTATCTATAAAAGCTTATTCGATCAAGTTAAAATATGATCAGTTTATCCTTGCATCTTCTTGGATTTGAACCGTAACTCAATGACGTGATGAAACAGATTAACCAGGTTTCAAAAATCACCTTAAAACGTTAACATAACGACTGCTTTTAGTATATGACCTTTCTCACGACTTGGCTATCATCAAAAAGATATATGCCAGGAAGACAGAAAGCACGTGTATATAAAGTTTACGTGAGATAATAGAACGTGATCTTTAAAATAATCATTACTTAAGACGCACCTGAAAACTTGGCAAGATGAAGCTGGAGATCTCGATTATAAAGGCTTATCTTCTTTATGATAAGCCTTAACATAAACATAATGTAGTCTACTTTTTACAATCTATAGATTTTTTTTTATCGATTAGGAGTTTTTTACACACTTAATACTGACAAATATTTTCTTAGTTTTCTGAAGCCAAGTTTTACGCTAACATTATTTTTAAGCAATAGCAATTTTTCGCTCATTGAAAATATTTCGTTGAAAAACATAAAAAAGACACTTACCTCTTCACCATTTCGAAACCAAATAATTCTTGGTGGTGGCGCCCCCTGTGTTGAGCACACTAATTCTACGAGAGAACCCCATGTGACATTATAGATAGTTCTTCCCCCCTTGATGTGCGGTGGAACTGGAAATAATGAAAATATTAAGGTAAGTATAATCTGTAAGATCCGAAGTTTGCAACTACACACGTATTACTATAAATTTCACAATCCATGTATAATAATATCATTAACGAGTAATACATTTTTGTTAAAATAATAAGATTTATTTAATGAAATACTTAAAAATACAGAATTTGAATGACGTTTCAGCTGCAATACTTTACGGCAATGCAACGAAAATACTGAACACTACTGAATCTTTCCACTTCTATTTAATAAAAGTGTCTTTCAATAAAAATTTTATAAATCGAAACGAAATGATTTATGTATGTGTGATGGAACAGAAGTATGTTTTCAAGTTTTATATCAACGTTGTTATAGCAACAGTGTCAAAGAAACAATTCTGCGTGTCCACAAAGCCGCACAATTACAAAAATACATTAAATGGAATTGTGTTTACTCAACTTGAATACGAAAATAAGAATCAATATAAACAACTAGCTCAATATTTTTAAAAGCATTTCTCTTAAAAATTCTTTATACGAGAACTAACCCATAAAAGTTGCATGCTATCCTCTTGACGATAAATTTGTGGCATATATTAGTTAAGTTACTTATAAACATTAAAACCAATAACAATTAAAAACCTGTTTTAACAAATAAAAACAAGTTATAAGGAATCATATTTCAAGTTTGCAGTTATAACACGGACTTTCAGAACAACGCTGTGAAAATGACATATCAGAAGGATCATTGCGGTCCATTTTGTCCTTGAAAATTATACAGGATATATAATTACGAAGTACCTTTCAGTTTCTCTACTAATACATATATATTGAAAGTAAGGTTCAAAATGTTTTTAACCGCTCTAATGTTTTCATTGTTGAGTAGGTTCGTTTTGCAGGGTGGTTAAAGAGTTAACCAGTATGTTATTTTTGGTGATCACCTGAGTTGTTTAGAGAGTTGGTGGGACATTTAATTATTACACACATTACAGTACAATTTCGGGCTGATAAATATTTGCGATAGTAGCCGTGTATTTAAATCATTGTATAAATTTATTTTATCTTTATAGATAATTCAGGGTTGTTGTTTTTTCTAAGTAATAGGTTACACTCTTCAAAGTACACGGAGTGTTTGATAAAGCAAATAAAAATAAAGTTAAAAATAACAAAGTTAGTTTGTCTCAATCCGTCCTTCCCTTATCTTCCCCTAACATCTCAATATTATACATTATAATTCCAGGTTATTATGAAATTCGTTTTCAAACACTGTGTTTTCAACGTGGAGTCACAAATTATAGACTAAAATTGCTCTATAATCAGTTGCTAAGATTTTATTCATGCCTACAGAAACGTATTATTGTATTTTCTAGTAAAACAAAAACTCGAAACGTGTGTATGTAACAAGTAACTGACTATACAGTATTGCAGTGTTTATGAATAAAATCCCTATCAACTTCATAACAACTAAACTCATTTGTGAAGTAAGTTCGTTACTGTTCGTGTGTAAATGTGTTTTCTTAAAGCAAAGCCACATCAGTTTACACTGCACAACAAAGTTTTTGCTTCTTGAACACTGTTGGGTGTCCCTTATAGATTTTTGGCTGCTGATCACGAAAATCACATCCAAATTTTCCCATCGTGTACCGTTTCATTGAAATCTTCAGTTTCACCAGGACATTGCTACAATGGAAAAATGATATCAGGGCAACTGGAATCCGTCAATGCTTGCTGACTACTGTTGGACACTGCAACGTAATGCACCGGACATTGAATGCAAACGAAAATCAGGAGCAATACACTATTAATTATGTTGAACTTAATAACGTATTAGAAATATAAACACAATGAAGTACGTTATTGCCGGTAAACAGTTAACTGTCTATTTCTCAGAGCTCCTACATGATGAAGCAAAACCAAAATTATATTTGTGCATACCTACCAGGTACCTGTCACAATCAGTAAAAATATTTTCAAAAATTGTTGTGCAGTGTTATCTGTTGAGTCCACCGAGGGACATCGAACACCTGATTATAGCGTTTTGTTCATGTGTGAATTAATACATCAGGCATGTTTGTTTAGGCTAGTTGTTTGTGTGTGTTTTTCTTAAGGCAAAGTCACATCGGGCTATCTAGTGTATCCACCGAAGGGAATGAACCCCTAAATATAACGTTGGAAATCCGGAGACTTATCGCTGTCCTAGCAGGAACAAGGCTAGCGAACTACAAACTGCTGTACACATTGAAATAGACTACACGTTTTTCACAGGAACAAGGCTAGCTAATTACAAACTGCTGTACACATTGAAATAGATTACACGTTTTTCACAGGAAGAAGGCTAGCTGATTACAAACTGCTGTATACATTGAAATAGACTACAAATTTTTCACAGCTGCATATAATAAAAAATACATAATTAAATAGTCTGTTTCCTCAATATCACGTTTCTGCGCCTTTGTTAATTCTATAATAAAAATCACTGTTTCATTGAAGCTTAACTAAAAATAGTTTTAAAAAGTTACTGATAATTATTTCTAACAAGAGTACAAATAATGACGATTCTAAACTAGTAGAATTGTTTAAATATTTCGTTTTTTACTGTTTGAAAATGTAATTATGCAATCTTTCTTACTTTTGATGCTCTGAAATTATCTATGAAACAAAACATTCGTTTAAGCATAATAAATTTTTATAGCGTAAACATACTGATCTTTGTCACGTAAATCGTTAATCAATAGCTAAGAACACATAGTAATATATTGTATTCATGCATGATTAAGCTATATTACTTCGCTTTACAATCCAGATAAAGTTTCTGTTTTAACCTGAGCTCTTGTAGCAGTTCTTTAAAAATATGAAAAACATTCCTACACGCATGAAGGACATTACGTGTGACAAACATAACATTTGCGTGAATATTGAAAGCTGCTTTATTACATAAGAACCTTTGCTCTAAGAATAGGCGAAACTGAAAGTATATTAAATTTGAAATATTAATGAATTTTTAATTTAAAATACCTCTAGAAACTGGATCGTTTCTGAAGCTTTTACTATTTATGTATATAATTGAATACGGAACCGTCATGCCCAGGTGGTTAGGGTGCTCGACTCGCAGTCTGAAGGTTGCAGGTTCGAACCCCATTACATCAAACATGTTCCCCTTTCATCCATGGGGGGGGGGTTATAATGTAACTGTCAATCTCATTATTCGTTGGTAAAAAGAGTAGCCCAAGAGTTGGCGGTGGGTGGTGTTGACTAGCTGCCTTCCTTCTAGTCTTACACTGCTAAATGAGGGAAGGTTAACGCAGATAGCCCTCGTGTAGCTTTGCGCAAAATTAGAAAAACAAAGAAACAATTTCTGAGTTCCAAACATAAGAATATTTTAAATGAGTAAAAACTTGTGATTTATGAACTAACTAGGGAAAATAGAAACGAATGTGTTAACCTAAGTCACAACCTAATGTGTTGAAATAGAATCACAATGGGCCTGGTATGGTCTAGCGCGTTAAGGCGTGCGTTTCGTAATCTGAGGGTCACGGGTTCGCGCCCGAGTCGCGCCAAACATGCTCGCCCTCCCAGCCGTGGGGGCGTTATAATGTGATGGTCAATCCCACTTTTCGTTGGTAAAAGATTAGCCCAAGAGTTGGCGGTGGGTGGTGATGACTAGCTGCCTTCCCTCTAGTCTTACACTGCTAAATTAGGGACGGCTAGCACAGATAGCCCTCGAGTAGCTTTGTGCAAAATTCCAAAACAAACAAACAAACAAGAATCACAATGAGTCACCTATTTTTTTGTGCTTTATTAAATAAAATATAGTAAAAATAGAAACGAATGTATTAATCTAAGGACCGTGAAACTTTGAAATAAAACCACGTGTCACCATGTTTTTGTGCTTTATTAACTAAATATTGAAAATAGAAACGAATATGTTTATTTTTTCGGAAGTCAAAAGTTCTGTGGATGTTTACCTGTTTGTATGTATATTTCGGATTATTCAGAGAAACGTGAAAGCAACTGATTACATACCGCTAATGAAAATGTTGATAACATTAGAATCACAGAAAACTGATGTACAGAATTATCAACTTTCAGTAATATGACAAAATTAAACGAATAATAATGATCTAGTTATTCCAGCTTGAGAACGGTGTAGTAGACATGAAAAGACGGATTAGTAACTCATATATAAATGATTCACCACGTTGTTAGAGTCATGTAACCACGTCTGGTCAAGATGTAGCTGACAACAATGGTTCTTCTAAATAGCCCTACAGCACAGTTTCCATCGCCAAACATTCCGTCGTAAAGGTGTCATATCAAAAGCATACCATTCACTCCTGATAGCTTTCTATAACACAGGTAGTGTGCATGAACGACGGTTTCCACTCGCACAGAAATTTACAGGCTATTCATCCGGAAACGTTACTGGTTTGTTGTATTGTGATATAACGTGAATTCTCGTTTTATTCTCCAGCTGCTTGAGATGTGCTAGGATAGAACAGAAGATATGGGTGGAAATGAATCCATAATATGTTGGTCTCATTTACAGGTAGGGACCCTTCTCGATTATGTTATGTGCTGTTTGTTGGCTGCGCCACGTAGACGGCTTTTACCACTGATCTTGAAAATGTTAAATGTCTGATCTGAATTCATCTTTATTATCTGAGTGTGTCAATGTTTTGCTTCAGAGAGAACAGTTACACACCACTTCTAAAATAGATAAATGTTCGGTGATATTACACAAGCTACGTAACCTTAAATAACGTCAAAATATAGTGATACAAACCGTTCTACCACTGCTTTATATTGACTGTGGTTGCCAAGAGAGTTATTGATGTGTATATTAAAATCGTTTTAATAAACAAATTAAATCCTATGTTACATTTTCGAATGCAACCATAAACTGTAGTTCAATGAAAGACGATTGCCAAGAAAATAACGTAAATAACAGTTGAATCTGTTGTTGGTTTTGAATATTGTAACTAAATTATTATTGATAAACATAATTTACTGTTATAAACGTCTGGTAACAATAGAGGTTCTTTAGCAATTAGCTGATTCACGGAAAATATGATATTCAAAATTTTCCCTCAATAGAAGAAAACAATATAAATAAAAAAGGCAAACTGAATAAGTGTCTGGTTTGTATAGAAATTTAACTATATTTTTCTACGTTAATGTTTTCCTTCTACCTCTTTGATGAAAGCATTAAACATGTTAATATAGGTAATAATTAGTTGTAAAAATCTTTACTGAAATGGTCCGCCGCTGGGACAGCGGAAAGTCTACGTATTTACAATGCTAAAATATGGGGTTCGATTCTCCTCGATAGACACAGTATATAGCCCGATATGATTATGCTATAACAAAAATACAAAACATGCTTTATTGAAATTACAACTTTTCACTGAGAGGAAGCTCGCAGGATGTTTTGGCATTCATAAGTATTGAAATTTAGATTGTAAGAAGATAAGGAAAAGGTATTGTAACCAAGAGAAACTTGAACTTGATTTTTGCTTTGTTTTTATTGTAACATTAATATCAGCCTATTCTAGGGCACTCCTTTTCACATCAGACAATCTCATCAACGTAAGTCAAAGAATTTAAGGTAGCTAATTAATAATAAGTGTTAAATAGAATGAACTCTCCATACAGAGTATGTTCTGGTAAATAATTTGGTGTTTCATGTTCAGATGTACTTCTGCAGAATGTTCACATAACATTTAACTTTGTTCTAAAAGTTCAATTTTATTTCTTTCAAATCAGATTCAAACTAAACTAAACATGAAATAACATTATAACTCAACAGATATAGCTTTAGTAACTTGTTAACTTTCAGTTTTTCATCATTTATGTGTGTAACTCATCTAAAAAGTGACCGGTTTACCAATTAGGGATACCAATCAGCAGTGCATATTGGATGTATTTATACATTATTTTATAAAAGTTAAGAAAAAGCAGCCTCTACTCCAGAAAAAATAATATACATATATATATATATTTATTTAAACCAACATTTCGCCTTTGCGGCCTCTTCAGGGTTAATATGCATAACAATGTATTACGTGTATTAACCCTGAAGAAGACGCAAAGGCGAAACACTGGCTGAACTTAAAATATATTATTTTATATTTATCTGGAGTGTGTGTTATTATGCACAAAACTACACAAAGGATTATCTGTGATCTGGCTATCACCGGTATCCAGCAGTATAAGTCCGCAGACATACCACTGTGCCACTGGAGGGCGCATGTGGAGTGTAAAGATACTTTTTTCTTAACTTTCATCAAAAGTGGTGGTTTTGACAGTTGAGTGATTGATGATTTATTTGAAGTTAAACACAAGGCAAAGCAATGCTAAACACGGGCATCGAAATTTGGATTCTAGAGTTGTAATTCCGCAGACATACCGCTGTGCCACTGTGGGACAGTTGAGTGTTATATTTTTCGAAAATATCATAAAATGAAACAGTTATTTCCTGACAATGATACCGCACATATTTCTAAAAACAAAACTTATAAACTTTCTATATCACAGATTAGAATGTACGAATTTTTTAAAGATCAGGTTCACCTTTTTTTTTCTTGTTCCATTCATATTAAACCATTGAAGTTAAAATAATGAAAATACTTTAATTTCTCAGTTGTTTCTAGAGTTTAAAATTCGACAGCTATATTAAAAAATTTCTAGACTTAACTTCTTGGCTATCGACCCCTTAGCATTTAATGTCATCAAATATGGAAACTTTAACGTAAAAATTGAGGAAGCTGCAACGGCGAAGCAGTGGTTGAAGTGAAATAAAACTCTTTTATATACATACCTCCTATATGCACTACGAATTTTGAAAGACTTATGTTTAAGCTTTTCTCTATAATAGTTTCTATTAGCAATGTTATGGCCTCCACTGACACAGTGGTATATTTTTGGACTTACAACGCTAGAAACCGACTTTCGATTCCCGTGGTGGGAAGAGCACAGATAGCTTATTTTTAACTAGGTTATTAATTACAAACAATGTTATTTCTTGAATATGTGTATGCAGCACGTGTTATCATACACTCCATTATATTGTTACCGTTTAAATCTGCTCTTTCTAAACTACCATTTGAATATGAAAACTCGCTAAAGCTAATGTTGTTTTTATGGTTCGGATGTTATGAACTAATTTTTTAAGACATTGATTTTGATGATACAATTTAAGAAAATTACGAAATACCGGTATTAAAGATGTTTGTAATATTACCGTGTTTTTAATATTTTTTTATTAAACTTCGTTTTCTACCTGACCAATCAGTTGTACATTCCTCATTCTATTGACATGAAGTAGAATTCTGCTTTATGTGTAACTAATAAGCATCTCAGATTTTGTTTTATAGGATTACTTACATACATATTTTTCTGCATCTCAAGCTCGCATTTTGTGACATTTTTAGCTGAGCTATAAAGATATATATATATTGAGGCAAGGTTTCATGGTTAGTTGCATTTTCATATCTTTTGTAAAAAGACTTTAAGTAGTAATGAGAATACCTATTTACTTTATTCATATGTAAATGAACCATATTAACAAATATAAGTGCCTTTTAATCACAATCTTAAATTACTTTGATGAACTTAATCTTGTAAAGATAAAAACAGTTAAGTTGCAACTCCTAAATTCTGGCTGTATTTTACCAACAGATTGATTTTTTATTACTTGATTACTGTGATGGTCACAAGAAAAAACAACAAAACATGAAGACAAGGTAAAACCATATAATGAACATGAAAACATGAAAATCAGAGCTTAGTTTTTGATCTTAAATACTTGATCTAATGAGCTAATGCGGTATAAAATTAAATTTTAACTTCGTTAGTTCTGAATTTCGTAAAACATAAAAAAATTAAGACAAGTTAGCTGAGCTGCAAGCAATCTACATACTAATTAGAAGCATTTAGATGTGAACTGGAAGGGATTATATTGACGGCCACTATTTAGTATACATTACTTCCTTAGCGATTCGCTAATGTCCCATCATTATAGATTACGACCCTGAGTGTCTGGTAGTGAGCTGCTCTCCTGGTTGATCATCACACTTAAACTGTCCTCTTAGTTTCAAAAGGCGCCCTAGAGACTTAACGTACAGCAGTCAAAACAATCGTTCATCTCAAACCTTAAGAAAATATTTCCTATTTATCACGACTGTTAATAAAATTGTTTGTTACTTTATAGTTGGTACGATTGCTAATTATTATTGTCTTTTTGATAGCACATGACGCAAATATCTGTAATAAGCTGAACAGTTGGAGAAGACTTTCGTACTGGTGTAATAAAAATATGTGAAACTGGTTTAACAAGCATAAATAGGTTTAAGAAGTGTTTCAAGTGAAATAATTATGTGAATACAAGTCAAAACTGAATATCTACGTATATATATATATACATATACATATATATACGCGTAGTACAAACGATACTAATAACTGGAATAAATTAGATGTAATTATTGAAAAGTTTCAGTGAAAGAAAAATCTGTATTTATTTCCCCTACCCTTTTCCAGTGGTTCAAAGGGTAAGTTTGAAGTATTACTACGCCAAAATCCCGAAATTTGATGTCTATAATATAGCGACAGTTTAGAACATTTCTTAATACCATCTTAGCTTCACTGTTTCTAGTATTGTAATACTTAAAGATATTATAAGTTCCATTAGGTATGGATACTCACCGCATGTCTAGCCGTAGTAAGCTATTATGTGGGTTGAGGTGGCAACTAATGTGGTTCTGATGAAAAATATGTTCCATATATTTGTTAATATTTAAAAATTTGAATTTATTTGATATTTCACGTTTAGTTAGTCACGTATTCGAGAATTATTTTTAAGTTTATCTCATGGAGAAAAATTGCAGTTCACATCTTGAGAGATATAAATAGTTATTTAATTATATAATGTGGAAGAAAAAAATAAAAAACACAGGTACGAATATTTAAGCTACTTAAATACATTCATTGCACATAATGATAAAGTCCTATTTGTTCACTTTATAAAAAACTAAGTCTATTTATTTTCAAACAATATTCACAGTCGGAATTTTATGTCTTTGTCTAAGAATCTTCGCATGTTATACATGTTATACTTGTATTTCATCCACATATCACTTCTCAAACATCAGATATTCATAAACTGTTTTAAATAACGTATCTTTTCTACACGGGTTATTGAAGCTCAAGCGACACATAATTTCTGCTTTATATTTTGTCTAAACTATTCAAAAGCGGATTCAAGTACAAAGAACAGAACAAAGTCTGCGTAACCTATGCACCTCACTATACACGTTGCAATGCTGCGGAAGATAAGTAATTGTAACAACAAAAACGCTTGATGAATAAATAGCACACAATGTGTATTCCTTGTACAATGTTCAGTTCTATCGACCCGTTGCCACCTGCCTACAGCGCAGTTGATATTCAGAAGAGACATCTGGTAGTCAAGAACGAAGTATTTAACATGTAACTATATTGAGCATTTCAAAATATTTCAAATAAAATTTTGTTGTTGCTGAGAGAGAAGTCACACACACGACGTCGATACACAGTCATCATAACAGCCTATGACGTCTGTATACAGTTTTCACAACAACCTATGGTGTCTACATGCAATCGTCACATTAGTCTATGGAGTTTATATATTATCACCACAAAAGCCTATATATAGTCGTCACAAGAATCTTTGGCATCTATGTAAGGTCATCATAATGGCCTATGGCGTCCATACACGGTTCTTACAACAACCGCATAATTGTATATTAAAAGTAGTTTTAAACATATCACACTAGTGACTTTTTATACGCACACCCGAAAGTTGCTTGTTTTAATAAAATTGTTTAGTTGTAAATCTGAAAATGAAATGTTCTCGCCTTCATTATAATAAAAATGTGAATATGTGATATGTGGTAAATTACACTGGGTTACAAAAAAATATTTTTTGTCTGAGGCAAGAATGTGAATAGGTGTTTTTTACTAATTTGGGTGTGCTGAATTCAAATTTATAAACAGTTTTGCTCTATCACCTCTAGTTTTCTGGCTTTTAAATAGTCTCATTTTAGTATATACAGAGTATATACGTGCCTATTTCAACAGTTGCAGCAGCTTATTACAGATACAACAGGATAGATAAAGAGCATTGAGGGAATAAATATACTTGGATGACAAAATGTACACAATTCATAGTACCGCAGACAGTTAGAAGTGTGTTTTCTTAGATGATCTGGTGTATTTTGCCTCCGGGATGTCACACAAGAGCATCCAGCAGAAGTCTCCCATCATGCTGGGGTTCCACTTGCCTTGGTAGTTGCTCTCCATCTTCGTAATGTCTTGGTGGAATATTCCTCCGTGCTCATCACTCACTGCTCCAAGGTTTGGAGGGAAGAAGTTGAGGTGGGAATGGAGAAAATGAATTTTGAGTGACATTCGGTATCCCATATCCTCATAAGTCTTTAGCAACTTCTCAATACAGGCTTGGTAATTTGGTACGCGTGTGTTACCAAGGAAGCCACTACAGACTGATTTAAATGCTTCCCATGCTCTCAGTTCCTTTAAGGTAAGAAGCTCCTCAAAATCAGTATCCTTCAACACTTCTCGGATTTGAGGTCCGACAAAGATGCCCTCTTTGAGCTTAGCAGCACTGAGACCCGGGAACACAGTAGACAAGTATTGGAAGGCAGCACCATTTTTGTCCACGACCTTCACGAAATTCTTCATCAAACCAAGCTTTATGTGAAGAGTAGGAAGAAGCACCTTCTTCATGTCAACCAGAGGGTTCTCCTTGACGCTGTGTTCGCCAGGAACGAAAGTGCTTCTAGACCCCAAGTCTTTCTGCTTGTAATGCTGGGATACAGCTCGACTAACCCAGAGACAGAGAAAGCAACAGTACTTTGTGAAGCCCGCTTGCATACCCATAAGAAGACCAATGACCCTGAGGTCCCCACACAGACTCCACTGGTACTGGTTGTACCTAACAGCTTCAAAAAGAAGCTCCATATTGTCATAGGACTCTTTAGATGGACAGAGTGTGCAGTGGGAATGCTGGGATATTTATTCCCGTTGTGCAGAAGCACAGCCTTGAGACTTCGCTTGGAAGAGTCTATGAAAAGACGCCAGTGTGAAGGATTATGTGGCAAACCAAGGAAAGTGAACAAGCTAGGTACATTTGTGCAGTAGCACAACTTGTTTTCCATGTCGAAAAATGAAGCAAGGTCTTTGTTCCGATTCCTGAAACTGGTGATCCGTCTTGATATATAGCTATATATATATATATATATATATAATGTGATGCTATCACTTATATTTATTGCATAATAACTAAAAATGAAGACATAAGTCACACAATATTAGAAATTAACCCTGAATGCATATACGCCTTTATGTACAGTATGTGTACAAAATGTACAGTATGCATATCTAAAAAACTAGAGGTGATGAGTAAAAACGGATTTCAAATCTGAATTCAGCACCCCCAAATTAGGTTAAAACAGCTATTTTTGTGCTTGCCTCAATTTCTTTGTAAACCATTGTTATTTGAATAATTGTGTTTGACGTTTTTGTTAAAGAGTAGCTTTACATTGGTAAGCCTAATTCTATATGTTCTAATTCAGACTACAATTTTATGATGAAAAATTCATTCGGTAGTATTTTGTGCAAAAAGAAGCTATCTCTCAAACATTTATTTTAAACAGTGTAGTCAAAATGAAATGCCAATTATTGGAAGGTTCTAGTTATAACAACGTGAGAGACGTAAAACACTCTTCAGTTGTGATAATATTTTTCATTCATTGATTATTTAGAATATTTTGGCAAAATTACACAAGAGGTACCTATTTATAGCTACAATTAATTTTGACTTAAGAGAGAATGTATCTAGTCAGTAGTACTTGCCAGCTCTTTGGACACTCTAATCAGATATTGGGATTTATCTGTTGCATTTATAATGTCATCGAAATTGGTTCAACCAGTTCGTCAAAATAGTTTTTGTCACCAATACATCTCATAGACAGATAGATGGGTAACTTTTCTTCAAACACACACATATATATAAACATAGTTAGGGGAGGTCGCTAATTTGAAGAAGGTGATATCTTTCGTTTGCGGGTGCTTGTATAAATCTGTCTATCACCCCATTCACAAAATGCTTGCATCAAATGATGTCAGTTGTAGTGCCTACGCTAACGTAATATGCCGAGAGTATCAGTAATAAAAAGACAAAAATACAAAAAAATATGCCAGTTATTGAATATTCCAATGCATTCCACAAGAAGAGACATACAGAGTTTAAACGTTTCTCAATCATACAAAGAGACGTGTGAAGGCTTATAACTCATACATCTGTGTGTGTTATCCTTGGTAGACACAACACAGATATTATCTTGGGTAACTTTGCACTTAACAACAAACAAGTAGAGTTTAACTCTACTTCTAGCCAATATCACAGGTTTATTGTTGTTTTGAACTAGCATGGCCAGGTGGTTAAGGCACTCGACTCATAATCTGAGGGTCGCGAGTTTGAATGCCCGTCATACCAAACATGCTCGCCCTTTCAGCCGGAGAGGCATTATAATGTGACAAAAACTCCCACTATTCGTTGGTAAAAGAGTAGCCCAAGAGTTGGCAGTAGGTGGCAATGACTAGCTGCCCTTTCTCTGGTCTTGCACTGCTAAATTAGGGACGGTTAGCTCAGATAGTCCTAGAGTAGATTTGCGCTAAATTCAAAACAAACAAACTATTGTTGTTTTAGCGTAGTCGAGTTTTTTTTTACCTAGCTTACACTATAAAGCTGAGTCTAAATATGTAGATTCAGTTTAAATATATGTCTGTCGAATTAATGTTCATATTTTAAACTTCAATGATTTTTTATTTGGAACATTTTCATAAAGTTTTAGTTCCTCACACAAATAACTTTACAAATTTGCAAGTTCCTAAGCGCTTTGGTTCTTGTTTCATATAATGATTTTATATATTTTTTTATCAGTTCTACTTGTCGTTGCTAAATATATTTAATGGTTTATAACTATATTTAATTTCTGTCATGGTAATGTATCTATTTTTTTTATCTTTAATTACTGTAAGATATTAAACGTATTCAGAAACCTTGTAAAATAAAATTAATGCCTGTAATACTTTTACAGCGGAACAGCGCGAAGTTTACGTTGATAAAGGAGCTGAGTTCCTAGCGGAGGGATAAAGCCAGATTTGGCTTTGTTCCAAAACAAATGATCTAAGAAGTTATATGCACAGTTGCTACAATACAATGGATTTTTTTAAATATCTTTAACAAAGATCTCATATAAACTGTTTCTTTCATTATTTATTGCCTATGTTTGTGTTGATTCTGAGTTGATTTTTGTAATGAATCCTCTATATCAATATTTTCTCATTCGATTTGTTTGTTTGAAGTTAAGCACAAAGTTACATAATGAGATATTTGTGCTCTGCCCACAACAGGTATGTAAAACCGGTTTTTAGCGTTGTAAGTTTACAGACTTACTGATGCTTCACTGTGTCACTGATATTTCAAAACAAATAAACAAATCTAGAGCTATGTTACATTGAGGCTTGCGATATGTTGCTGTGTCTTGTGTTAACTTATAATGTAAAGCTTGTACACTCACTTTTCTTTATCTTTCGACTTGTTTGTTTTGTTTTTGAATTACTTGCAAAGCAAATTATCAACCGCCTCCAACTTTTGGGCTACTCTTTCACCAACGAATAGTGTGATGAACCGTCAAGTTTTAATGCCTTCGTGGCTAAAAGGGCGATGATGTTTGGTGTGATGGGGATTCGAATCCGCAACTCTCAGATTATTATCTTTCAGAAACATGGAAATAAAAGAAGGAATAAACACTTTTTGTTAAAATATTTTAATTATATGTTTAATACCAAAGTATTTCAGTAGAATCTTGTGTTTTTCTGTCGCCATATTAATACAAATTGGCCAATAAAACGACGAACGTTGTTGCTAGGATTTCATTTCGTTGTCGCTGATGACTGATTTCTCTCCATTACTATGGAACCCATTGCAGAACGTCGTGGCTGATGTGATGTTTCTCTACCAGGAACAAATTTTCCTGAGTTTAAGGCTCTGTCAGATTCTTATAAGCTCTGATAACGACTCATTGATCTAGGTTTGTTAAACTGTCTGCTGTGGAATTTCCATAAGTTTGTCCATATCTCTTAAGCATATTCGGAAATTCGAGACTCCTTACATCATAATAACTAATTGCTTACTTTAGCAATAATCATCTGAGAGGCCCGGCATGGTCTAGCGCGTTAAGGCGTGCACTTCGTTATCTGAGGGTCGCGGGTTCGCGCCCGAGTCGCGCCAAACATACTCGCCCTCCCAGCTTGGGGGGCGTTATAATGTGACGACCAATCTCACTTTTCGTTGGTAAAAGAGTAGACCAAGAGTTGGCGGTGGGTGGTGATGACGAACTGCCTTCCCTCTAGTCTTACACTGCTAAATTAGGAACGGCTAGCACAGATAGCCCTCGAGTAGCTTTGTGCGAAATTCCAAAACAAACAAACAAATCTTCTTCTGAAGAAAAGTTGTCCTCTTCCTTACAGATGATTGGTTCTGTTTTAACAAAGATTTTTTTCGTAATGATTGTCAACTACAGACGGGCAGTAATTTCTCACAGCATTGATATGGTGCGAATCCACTTCTGTGTCTCCAGTCACGAGAGTCTTTCCGGATTCTCTATTTGAATGCTACTTAGTCTGATGTCGTAATTACATGAATGATGTGGTGTCACATATATAGTCACACATATAACGCCATGATGGATCTGATTCTAGGAATTCCCTTTTTGACAGGCTTTTATATAGCAGAAAATTTTCCGAAACTTGGAAGCTATTTACGCTTACGCTTGCAATTGCGTTAAAATAAAATAGGAACAAGTAGTCAAATGAGTAAATATTATATGACAAAAAGTATAATTGGACTTAAGTAACTCAAGAAATTCTGAGAAATTAAGTGACCTACCCACACTTTACTTTAATTTCGATACTGATAATTTTTCAGCTATCATACCACCTTTTAAACTTCTTGATCCATCTTTCACCATGCTCTGTTTGAATGTCGTGAGTACCCAGCACCGCAATTTACTTTTTAATAAGTTTCTATAGAGGATGGAGACATTTTTTAAACAGCACATCTTAATAAGCGTTCCAAAAGCTCTTCCTTGTGTTTTTAAGACCATATTTAAGCAAATAAAGTACCCAGAGGTTCACTAGATCTGCATCAGGGAACTTGGCAGGCATGAATTTGCTGTGATTTCAGTTTCCTTGACCATCTTTTTTCACGAAAACAGGCATGGATTTTGAGGTAGAATAAAGAGCTAATGAACTTTAGACTTATAAATCTTCATTAACTTCAAAGTATTGTTTATTATTTTGTTAGATTACTCAAATTTACTGCAATGTTTGTTCTTGAATCGGAGAGTTCTCTTTCATAATTATGGTTTTCAGCCTGCCGTTAAGACGATGCTGCAGAATGGCTTAGGATAAGGTTTTGGAGTCTATCAGTTCTAAACTCCTGGCACGCAAATGTTTTGCTTCCATAGAGAATACCGAAGTATCTCTTTTTTTTAAAAAAAAGTTACAGCCTTAAGTTTTAAATTATTTTACAATCTCGCTTTATGAATATTTCTCTTTGTAAAGATGTATTATGAAACACTCCTTCCAAAGAAATCCCAAGATGGCAATTCGCGGTCGAATAAATGGTTGGGAATTCACCATGAACCAAATTTATGCGGCTATATGCCACTATATCACAATAGAAACTTATTCAAATAATATGCGATTAACGCTTTAACTAATAGAATTTCATTTATAATTTTATTTTGTATTCTCACTTTTTCAATGCCATAAAGTATGAAAATTGAAAAATAGTATCAAATGCTATCTGTTTTTGATATTAAAACGTATTATTTCGTTAAGAGTCAGCCCCCCAGTGGCTCAGCGGCATGCCTGCGGACTTACCCGCTAAAATCCGGGTTTCGATACCCGTGGTGGGCAGAGCACAGATAGCCCATTGTGTAGCTTTGTGGTTAATTAAAAAAAAACATCGTTAAGAGTCCATAATACTTTGGGCTTGTTTGTTTCGAAACAGAATTTTTAAACGTTTTATTGAGAACGCGTCTTCGAATTTGAATAAAAGTTTGTATTGTGAAACCTTAGCGCGTCTGAATAAGCAACGCTTTACATTTTAGACTTCATTAATTATCAGAAGTACGTTGACTCAACTATCTGGACCCGGCATGGCCAAGTACGTTAAGGCGTTTGATTCGTATTCCGATGGTCTTGGGTTCGAATCCCGGTTGCACCAAACATGCTTGTCCTTTAGCGGTGGGGGCGTTATAATATGATTGTCAATCCCACTATTCGTTGGTAAAAGAGTAGCCCAAGAGTTGACGGTAGGTGGTGATGACTAGCTGCCTTCCATCTAGTCTTACACTGCTAAATTAAGAACGGCTAGCGCAGATAGCTCTCGTGTAGCTTTACGCGAAATTCATAACAAACACATAAGCCCAACTAGCTACAAGCACAAGCCATAAGATGTATTTTTGTTATTTAGGTAACTGTTTTTTCTGAGTTATTTCGTATATCTTATAATAAAAATTAAAATACAAAACATAACAGGAGATCCAATAATTTAGAACAACAACTTTTATTGTGTCCCATTTACACTCACTAGAGCTTAATAAGAAATACTGTAGTACGCCCCCTCACCTTCAATATCCAGCCTGGCGGTTTCAGAATACTGAACGCCCTTGTCATTTCTGGCAATGCAATGATAGTCACCTTCGTCTGCTTCTCCTACATTTTTCAGGATGAGGGCGCCATTGTCGAGGACCTGAAAAGTAGCATGGCCATGATGGTGAATGCTTCTTCCATCTCGTTGCCAGGAGACACTCGGTTGTGGATCTCCACTTGTAAGGCAGGAAAAAATGACTGTTTCCCCAATTACAACTGTTTTGTTGCTTGGTCCTTTTTCAATGAACGGTTCTAAAGCGTAAATTATATAAAGTTAAAATAATAGTACAATAATAGCAATATTCACAAGAGTGAATAATTTTCTTTTAATTTTCTTCACGTAACACATTTTTTTATTCTTGCTATGCCTTTGTTCAATGATAAGTTCTCGAATGGCGTAAACGTAATAAAAGTAATTGAGTAAACTGCTTAAGAATTATTTTTCCTTGAGAGTGATTGTCCAATACAAACATCTGTTTCTTCGATCTTTTTATCTGAAAAAACAATGTGGAGTTGGATAACAATAGTTGTGATAAATATTGGTGTACACCAAGTTATGAGTCACAATCTAGTTAAGCTTTTTACTGTATAATTTATCATCTCTTTTGTTTTAACTTTCCTGTCTTGACAATTTCAGGAAGTTTTAACAAGCTTCCTCGATTTTCTTGATATTCTATTGATCTACATTCATTAATATACTATAACTTCGGATTTTCTTCCTCTTACTAAGTGAATATATTATTTATATTTTCTTAACCATTAATATATATATATATATTACTTCACTTTTTATTATACATAAATTCCAACACTTCATTAAATTTTTGCATGACGAATAAAAAGACCTTAAGAAATAGCAAATCTGAATCTGTGAAGACAAGTATTTAGAAATAAATCAGGTCCAATTATTACACTTAACTGCTATTTTCTAATCTGAAAGCTAACTTATACTTTGTTCTTACTTCCGTTTTCTGTTCAACATATAGTCATTGGTTTTGTTGTCATTTCAAGTTTCGATTATTAGCATTCAGTAACAGAACATATTCAGAAAGACACAATGCCACATAAACTGCTTTTACTTTTCAAGTCTTTCACACTTCTTCAACAAACGTTTCTGTTTGTTTTTTAGCGTAAAGTTACACAATGGGCTATCTGCACTCTGTCTATAGAGGAGAATCGAGCCCCAGATTTTAGCATTCTAATCATTACGTTTACCACCAGTCCATCGGGGGGACCATAATAAATGTAGAAGTATGCATGTTGTAATTGTATGATTTCACGAAGATGATACCATATTTTTTTTTTATTTAACACTCAGAAACAATATTTCAAATACGTGTCCAGAAATGGCAGTAAATAAGTAAATGTTACATACTTGTTTTTTACTTGGAGAAATATATTTTATTACAGGAGGATGATACCTTTACAAAACAATATTTTAGATGCTATATTATTATGAAGTATCTTGGCAAACGGTATTCCGACATTTCGCAACCGCAATTTCGCACCCGACTCTTGGCAGCCAACAATTTGACAGCCGAGCTCGTTGGCAGTGGACAATTTAGCACCCACAAAAATTGGCAACGGATGATTTACATCAACATAACAGTTTAAGAAAAAAACTCGTATTTCATACAGCCATGTAGCCACATTTATTCACAGTCAAAATCATACAGCCATGCTGCCACATTTGGTCACAGTTTAAAGCAGTAGCTAATTACTCGAAGGATGCCTTTCTTGAAATTCGTTAACTTTTCGTTGGACTATTTGATTTACAGTCTCGTTCTTTGCCATGCTCCTTGAGGCAAGCTGTAACTGTATCGTCTCGGACATGAATCCGCGCTGGGCAGTGCAAACTTCTGTAATTTTCACACATGTAGAAAGTTACCTGATTGTCCTTCTTGCTACCCTTATCGAATAAATAAATGTCTCCATTGTTGCATACCTTCGGTTTGATGTTACGTAAGTTACTGTGTTGTTCATGATGTTACAAATCGGCTGTTTGAAACTGTTTTTAAATAAATCAATGAAAGTTTAACGAGAAGACTATGTGTTGATGTTCTGACAGTAAACGCAGATATTCTTTATGCTTTTTTCTTCGTTTAATAGTGACGTCAATTTTCAGATGGATGTTAATATCAGTGGCGGCACCAGGATATTTTCGTTGGGGGGGGGGCTGAGGTAAACCGTGGAGGAGCTTCCCAAAATGCCATCAAATAGATGGTAAATTATAATAATGTAAATACCAAGGTACATTTCGGAAAGGTGTGCTATTTTGAGCTGCGTTTTAAATGCAGTTTTCATTGGAACTCATACTTTGATTAATAATTCATTATTACAAATTATAAATGATCTGTTCATGAAAATATGCGTGTAGTTATTTTCGGCCTCTTCCGTCTTAGAAACATATATGGAGATAGGACCGTCTCGTAGGCTAGATTAAGTAACAAAAAAGTTTAATTTCCACAATATACAATACACTCCCACAAAAGTCAATAATATTGATAACATAATTTCAGGATATTCTATACACATAGCACCAGCTGTGTTGCTGACTATGATTTTCTTGAGGCAGCTAGATGGTATATATATATATACAGAGAGAGAGAGAAAGATGTATAATTCATGTATTAGATGTATCAGATTATATAATCTGTGACACCAATAACTTATATTCATAATAATACACGTCATTAATAGTCTTTCATGTACTTGTATGCGTTACTCTAATAATGAAAGACCTTAAGGTCTGTCTATATTCATATTATTGCAATGCTTTCAAGGACAATAAATAATTTAGTGTATATTTTTTTCTACTTGACACCTACTGGTCAATAGAGATTACAAAGATAAATCGTTCCTGTTATTTGGTTAGTAGATTGACATGTATTTTCAACCCTAAATATAATTACCTTAAACTTTCCATTCGCTTTACCAAATAAAAAACAATACGAGTTTTTTGACCTAAACATTAATAATAGTGTCATGCTTTAATTAGTGGGAACCAAGATAAACTCTTAACTTCGCTTCCCTGACACTGCAAATTGTTTCTCCAATTTACCAAATTAGGATGAAGATAAATTCTTACGCCCAAATATCCGGCATTATAAATTTTTCCTACTCCCGAGGGAGGAGATATGGGTAGACAGGAGAAAATGGGCTATAACTGTATGTAGTAGGCCAGAACAGTGGTTATAAAAGTTTAAAAACTCCTCGTGAAAATCTTATCTCCCTACGAAAACGGTCGGTCTGTGCTTTCTTTTTTTTTAATTAGTTTCGTGAAAAAAACATTAATATTCATCAAGATTGCACTTGAAAATACGAATATCAAGTGGATGAGTTCTACTGTTAAGATTATGCGTGAAACAATAAGGAAAATGTTTCTTAAAAAGTTTTAACTCAAAGGTGTTTTATAGCTATCGATGACGTTAACCTAAAAACTAAAAAGCTTTAGTGAAATAATCGCTGATTTATCAACGGTTGTAACAAACAGATTTTTTATTCATGAAAACCGACATTTTTATATAACCATAGACATCTGAAGAATGTAGATTAATTATTCAATATTTTATTTCATTTCTCAACAAATAAATGTTGAATATTTTGTATTTTGAAAACACTGTTAGAATAAAACTATACGAGAAGATCTGCCAACTTTTAAAAATGTGCTATTTAATACTATTCCTTCCCTTGAAGTATTGCAGTTTTTGTCTGATTATTACATTTATGTGAAGGAATAGTGTATTGGTGTATATGCACACTTATACATGTGTAGTTAATGGTTCTTGCAAACTGATTCAGATCATCAGTATTTCATAACAAGACATACGATTTAAGGAACTTTACAATCGATTTTTCTATGTTTCATAATTATCTCTCCAATAATTACATGATGCCGGGTGGTGATGTATAAATCAAGAAGTGAGCTGTAGTAAACATTAACGGTCAGCTTTTTGTTCTGAGTTTTATCACTTATACCCTCTTGGAGTTTCTAAAAATACTTGAACGACACATTAAGTTTACTTTTTTATAACTAAAGGCCAAAACCCATCGAATTGAGTCATTATTTCTTATTTTGAGAGACTAAGCCTTTGTACTAACGATAAAAGCACAAATCCACGGGACAATAAAGATCACGTGTGCAAGCACGATCACGTAAATTTAAAGTAATGTGTATAATTTTTATGACAAATGAAAAAATATGTTATTTTTAGTAACAGTATAATATTATAAAGCTCGTCTTTGTGTTCGGTAACTTTTGTGAGTTTTGTTCTTTACTATTCAATTTCAAATAAATTATTTGTGTTTTTCTTCAGATCAAGTTTATTCACGGCTCTGAAGCAAAATTTGAAAATTCATAAGAAATAATCAAATTAAACCCGTTCATCCTTGGTTGTTATTACGTTTACAGTATATCCATGATAGTCTAGGTTTATCATTCTAAGAGAACATTGTTTGTTTGTTTTGGAATTTCGCACAAAGCTACTCGAGGGCTATCTGTGCTAGCCGTCCCTAATTTAGCATTGTAAGACTAGAGGGAAGGCAGCTAGTCATCATTACCCACCGCCAACTATGGGGCTACTCTTTTACCAACGAATAGTGGGATTGACCGTATCATTACACACCCCCACGGCTGGGAGAGCGAGCATGTTTAGCGCGACGCGGGCGCAAACCCGCGACCCTCGGATTACGAGTCACACGCCTTACGCGCTCGGCCATGCCAGGCCTCTAAGAGAACAACATGTGAATATTAAAGCTTTAACGTTTTGGTGGAAAATGAATAATACAAGAAAGAAAGACATCCAATTATTTGCTATTAAATTTAAGAAAACGATATCTAACTCATACAAAGAAACACTATTTGTTTATATACACAATTAATATTAAGAAATATTAATGTATTTTCGTCTTATTAATATTGAAAATTGATTGATTGTTTGAAATTAAGCACGAAGCTACACAACGGGCGATGTGTGTTCTGTTCACCACGTGTATCGAAACCCGGTTTCTAGAGACGTACGTCCACAGACATACTTTTGTGTCACTAGGGAGAGCGATATTAATAATTCCTATCATTTCTACATAATCAAAATTATGAAAAACCACCCACTTCTATCTGAGGAAGTAACATACAGTTTTATCTAATTACCATTACATAAACAAAACCTTCACTTCTTTTTATTAAAATTACGAAAGACCGTTCACTTTTATGTGTTTTGCATTAAAAACTGATTAATTGTATCTCATTATTAATAAATACGTTGATATTAATATCATCCATTCAATAACGATTATAACGAAGAAAAAAACATTCTTCTGTTTCATTACCACAGTAATCGTTCACGAAATTGCACTTTATAAGATGTTGCGTTTTCATTACTGTCACGATTGCATGAAATGATTTATTTTGGAATGTCCTGTATAGATAGATATGAGTCTTTCACCTGATTTTTACATTTTATATTATTTTCTTGCGATTTAGATAGAAACGTTATTAAAATATCCAATTTGGTTCTATATAAACGATTTTTAACAGAATAGAGGAGAGAAAATATGGATGAAATACTTAGAAAACAAGTGACAAAGAAAAATATATTTTTTAAGAAAACCATTGCTTTAAAACCATCATAAGAGGAAGCTGGTCTCTCTGTGTGTATATGTATGAATTACAACTGTGTAAACTTTTTACGATATCTTGTCACTCAATGAACTAAGAGGTCCAGCAAGGCTAAGTAGTTAAGGCACTCGACCCGTAATCCGAGGATCGTGGGTTCGAATACCCGTCACACCAAACATCTTCCCCCTTTCAGTTGTGGAGGCGTTATAATGTGACGATCAAACCTATTATTCCTTGCTAAAATAGTAGCCCAAGAGTTGGCGGTGAGTTGTAATGATTAGCTGCCTTCCCTCTAGTCTTGCACTGCTAAATTTAGAACGGCTAGCGCAGACAGCCCTTGTGTAGCTTTGCGCGAAATTCAAACCAATCAACTAAGAGAAAAATATGAGTATTGACTAAAAATAGGCAACAAGTAAACGTTACGTATTCTGAGCTGTATACTGTTAATAAAGCTCCGATTAAATGAGTTAAGAATCACTGCTAACTAATTAACTTACCTGAAACAATTAATGCAATGTCTTGTTTGCATAAATTATTCTACTCAGTATTATCTGACTAGAAATGTAATTGGTTAAATAACATTGAATTTTTGAATCTCTTTAAATGTTCAACGACCTTTTACAACTGCACCTGAGTATTCACTAAGGTTTTTCAGTTTCGTGTTACAGGAAGAAAAAGTGTCACACGTTCGGAAAAATGGTTCAATAAGGGTTTGAAAAATGAGAATGTCAGAAGCGGTCAGCAAGCCAAAGAGGTTTGAGATGAATTATATAGTATCATGAAGATAAAACCAAAACCCACACTCGAAGACTCTATCAATCATTGAGTCAGTCCTGGTCTAGTATCTAAAAGTGTGAAAAACATACTTAACGGTCGAGAGAGATGGATAGGTAACCACTTAAGGGTATCCATAGTGCGCATGGTTAAAGTGTGTACTCCAAAGTTAAAACTTGAAAAGCTTTTCCTGCAGACAAGATACGATGTCTTCATTGTCCTCACCTTGATATTAAGTTCTTGGGAATTTCGCTTGATACGCACTTCACTATTTTTATTTCAACAGGAAATGAATGAAGTGGTACCGTATACGACCATTATATAAATTCCAAACGGAGTATATATTTTTCATCATACCACATAACGGTATCTTATAGGAGAAATTATACAGATATATATATATATACACACACACGCGCGCAAATATATAAGTACACAGCTATAAATATGTATATTATATACAATGGGTAGTGTTTAACTGAACTGCATATGTGTGCTGTTTACACAAACTTCTTTTAATGATTAAATCTTTCAAAATTATTTAAGATATTATTTGAAATAATTACCTTACTTGAACTTTACTACATGCACTAACGGCTTTTATATATATATATATATATATATATACAGTAACGGAAATAAATACGGAAACAATGGTGAAACATGCTTTATCGCCGGAAAAGGATTCGTTTCGTATAAGACCAGAAGTTTAATTAGTTCCAGAAATTTACAGTAGACTGAACTATATTGTTACCATAATAATGCATTACTGCAGACAGTCGTATTAATGTGTAGATCGTTTGCTCTCTTTAGATCAAAACACCTAGTCAAAAAGTTGTTATAGAATTTATTGATGAAGGCGCATAGAATATTCCATCAAATACCCTTTAGCATGTTACACAATTCAACAAGGTGCATTGTAACCTCTTGACCCTTTTATCTATGTTCGTCCATGCTTTATCTTACCTTTAGGCAAGCCAAGGTGGAAGATGTGTTCCAACTGCAGTGTTCTTGTGGATTTTTATCATATTGGTCATGTGCTTGGAATCATTACCTATTGAAACACAAATCCGGGCCAATTATATGGATTTCTAAAGAATGAAACGTTTCTGCTTTCACTGTGTCATTAACTAAGTCACTAACACCGCTGGAGGTGATGGCACACAAATATTATATGTATTCATCCCCGTGTTTCTTTCTAACCGTTGTACTTTGATAATAGTACTGCCATAATTCTCATTATTTTTAGTATGCTGTGTTGATTAATGCAGAATAATACAAATTCTGGTTCACTCTAAAATATCACTCTCTGTTAGGCCTACTCATTCTACTGTTTCCTTTCTATAACCATTTTTCAGCTTTTTCTTTTGACTACCTTACAATAGCAAGGATTTAGATGGAGCTACATATTCATTAAGCTTTTACTAAGTTGAGCTGTTTCTCACTGCCCTCAGAGTGACTTAGACACTTGATAAAAGTTATTTTCTAGATCTCAACTGGAGCACCTTCTCTCTCTCAGGGAGTGTACCCTGAGATAATTAAGATCATTGGAGGAAATTTTGAGCCATTTATCTTGACTTGGTTTGTTATAAAAAACGAAAGTCGTCTGTGACATCCATAATTCCCACAATCCAAAATAATAGCCGATGAGGTGCGCTATAAAACAATAATATCCCAAGAATGAGCAATGGGTGTTACTTACTTTCTGCCTTCCTCTTAGTCATGATTTCAAAACTGGATGTGGCTATATACAGATAATCATTGTGTGTCATTGCAGGGAAGTGTGAAATAATACTACTCAATATGTACATTAGGAACAAATATTTGTCCATGTGAACACTTACATGTATCTATATATACATAGAAATAAGGTTTAATTAATGAAGAGATAAGGATATCAATAAAAAAACATAAGCAATACTTGAACATTCTTCAGTTTCTTTGGAACGAATACAACTAATACATGAAGTGGTAAACTAAAACCGCAGTAACAACTGAAGCCTGTAATAAATCGTAAGAATTACTTTACATCGTGTAAACGTTTTACACAAATATCATTTTTCGTGTAAAAGTTCGTTTGTGTCAAAAAAGCGTCAAGATAATTAACATTTTCGACTTCTGACAATTTACACCGAGTTTCAGAGTAAGAATACACAAAGTAATGAAACTACTTACAAGGGAAATAGAGATTGAATTGTGAAGGATGGATATAAATTCACTTGTGTACAATTATACTGATAGATACTTGATAATAGCACTATTTGTTGTTCACACGTGCAATAAAACTTCTCTGTTTACAACGAGTTTCTAAGATTCAAACTTTATTACTGTGTCACAAAATCCCATAAATCTCTATTGAAACACGAGCAAACGACTCAGTTTAAATAGGGACATTATTAAACATGGAGCTCAGTTATAACACATGGATGTGAGTACTAAAAACACGCTTAGACGACAATAACTCTTTACTGCTCATATTTTTTCATGCAGGTCCTTTCACTGAAATATTCCAACTCGAGTAAACCTTGGTCAACTTAAACGAACTCACCAAGTACTTAATCCACAAAATGTAGAAAGAAAAACGAAGAAAAATATGTTTATATTATATTAAAATAATTCGATAAAATTACTACAGAAACATTCTTCTCTTTTTGAAATACACTTCAGTTTCAGAAAACCAGTCAAATCTAATAATTAATTAAAAAGAAGTTATATCTCCGCAATTCCTTATACTAGTGCTTGCCAAGAGGGCTTCAATTTACCAAGTATTTAACATTCGTTGGCGTATTAACTACGTAACATGTTATTTAGTTCGTGCCACGATCTCGAGGGTTTTGTATACTGTTTAACAAACCCATCAAACTCAACTGTAACAGAAGCAACACCTGTTAACTGCTGTTGTTTAAACAAGCACCTTATAAGTAAGTAACTGTTAAAATATATTCATAAATGACGGTAAATGAAATGAGACAGTATAAACGTTTCAAATGTCCTAACCAGGGAATGCAATAATTATGCTATATAGCACAAATTTTGTTCCTGGATAGTATCTGTTATTTCTTAATTGCTTATGTTGTAAAAGTATAGAAAATGGTCATTATTTCCTTCAAACTTTGCTTTTGTAACATGGATAATGAAGTTTAGAAATTAAGTTATTTTCTGTGTAAAAACGGGTAAATTTGCACATTTTCATTTACATAAGGTCTCAACAAAACAACATATGAATCAAGATTGACATGTATTGAAACTAAAGTTATACTAAGATGAATAAAAATGTTTAGAAGTGAATAGTTTTCCGAGACTTGCGACTGTAATGTAAGTTACTTTCACGTATCAGTCCCCAAATATAGTCTTCCGTTAAGTTTTCATTATACGCTTCTTGGTAGCAGCGTTCAAAGTCCAGTATATCTTGGTGAATTTATCAAGATGAGCGTCAAAGATATGGACTTTCAGGGACATCCTGCAGCCCATTTTGCTGTAGTTCTTCACTAGAGCCTCAACCAGTTTCACATAATTTTTAGTCTTGTAATTGCCCAAAAGCCCCAAACCACTGCGAAAAAGCTGCCCCAAGCTTTTTTCCCCTTCCTACTGAATTTCATTGGGAATTCTGTGAACACCAGAATCTTCTTTATGTGTAGTCCAACGAAGATACCAACTTTGACTTTTGCTTCAGACAGCTTAGGGAAGAAGTCTCGAAGATACTTGAAGACTGCAGTCTCCTAATCAAGACAAATTGTTTCATAAGACCCAATTCATGTGCAATGGTGGGAACAACACCTTTTGGAGGTCCACTAGTGACTCGCACTTGACATTGTGCCTCCCCACAGAGAACTCGGTCCGTTATGATCAGTGCTTTCTTGCAGATTTCACACATTTTATCAGTTGCTGTCACAGAAAACTTTTTCGCTCTTGTCTTGATAAACTGGCCAGATGCATAGAAGAATACTTGCAGCTTTTTGATGCCATCTGTGATAAAATCAGATAAGTTTATTCGCTCACTTAGGCAGCTAGAACAAAACTGAAGTAGTAAGTGGTGAGCCTTTTTATATATATATAATACAATGGAAAGTCATATAAAATTCTAAAAGGTTCTTGAAAATTTTTGTAAGTTCGAGAAAATTCTCTATCAGCTACTGAGCACTGATTCTACCTGGAATATTCTGTAAAATGGGTAAATTACAAAATTTCATTACCCAGGTCACAAAAGCAAAGTTTGAAAAGAAAAAAAGGTCTTTTCCATTTACTTTAGGCATAAGCAATTGGGAAATAACACTTTCTGCCCAGGAACAAGAACAAGTAAAAATTTTGTTATATAGTGTTACAGTTTCGACAGAAAGTGTTCGTAGTCCTATGTCCCAAGTAGTGTTTTGCTCATAACTTAAAAAGTATCACGATCAGGGTAATAGACGTATAGTGTATTATAAATATTATACTAATACACATCTACATACATTTGTATGTAAATTAAACGATACGTAAACTGTTTTGAAGCAAATAACCAAAAATAAAAGAAGCAGAAAGTGTTTGTACATTTCAGAACGTGTGAAAAAACTGATATTCCCGTAAAAACTTTGTTTAGTTTGGCCAGTTAACTACATGGTACCATTCCAGAACTTGACAATGGGTTTATAATTATTGAAATTTGGCTAGCAAAATATTTATTTCCGGCAATTTAGCGCCGTCTCTGTCATTACCTACTTGGTCATCATGGCGAACAGGAAACAACTGTCCAGTGATTTAAAAAAAACCCGAATTATTAATTATTGTAAAGTACAAGTCTCATGTGTCTATTTCCGGTATTGCTACACAACTTAATGTGCCGAAATCAAGTTTAAGCTTACAGAATCAACTTCTAACCTCCCTCATTTCGGACGTCCCACCAAAATTCCAAAGAGAACCAAGAGGAAGGTTCTCAGAAAAGTTAGTAGGAGCCCTCATTTAACACGTTATGACATACAGAAACTGGTAAGGGAAACTGTGGTTGAAGTAAGCACCTCTACAGTTACAAACATGTTACGTTCTTCTGGGTTCAAAGCATGCTGTCCTCGTAGAATTCCATATTTAAAGCCTGTTTATTTATAAGCACGACTGAGGTATGCAAAAAAGCATGAAGATAAACCCTTTACCTATTGGAAGAGTATTCTTTGGTCAGACGAAACTATGTTTTGTTTGTTTGTTTTTGGAATTTCGCACAAAGCTACTCGAGAGCTTTTCGGCCACAATAATGTTCGCAATATTTTCAGTAAAAAGGGGAAACAAAATCTTCCAAAGAACACCGTCTTTACAGTTAAACACGGTGGCTCGATCATGCTACGAAGTTCCTTCAGCTCTTCAGGTGTAGGAAGCCTTCACAGCGTCAACGGAATCATGAAAAAATTAGATACGTTGATATATTAAGCACTTATATCAAGAATGATGCTCGGAACTTGCGGCCTGGATCTTCCAGCACGACAATGACTCTAAGTACACATCGAAATATGTGCAATTCTGGTTGCCGAGTAACCATATAAGCGTTCTGGAGTGGCCATCGCAGTCACCCGATCTCAACCCAATTGAAAAAGTTTGGCATGAGTTGAAGACCAGGGTTCATCAACGTCACCCGAGAAACGTGCAAGAGTTGGAGGCCTTCTGTAAAGAAGAATGGAAGAAAATACCAGTCGAGTACTGTTAAACGATCAAGGGGAACTATGAGGAGAGATTGCGCCAAGTAATTCACCTGAAAGGCTACATGACCATTAAAGTTGACGCACGAACACTTTGTGCCCCTCCTATGTTTGGTTATTTGCTTATAAACAGTTTACATAAAAAATTTATGTAGATGTGTGTTAGTATAATATTTATAATACACTTTACATTCGTTATGAGGGAAAAACTACGCACGACGCAGGGGTACGAACACTTTCTGTCGTAACTGTATTTACTCTCGAGGAATAATATCACCTCGTGCCGCTCGTAACAAGTGTTGACGTAACAAAGTTTTAAGTTTATGTTTTTAATAATCTATTTTGCAACTATAGACTAAATTTGCATGCATTTTATATATAACTATAGTGATACATTCGCAGGAAAATAAAGTTATACTTATTTTGTAAATCATCATCTATTTGAACAATTTGAAATAAATGATTTGGTAATGGGAAACTCGGTTACTGTAGAAAAGCTATGGAAGGGTATTTCAAACATTTTAGTAACAATGTGTTTTGTTGAGAATCTTATACCATATTGTAGTTCTCCTGATAGAAGTGTCTTATTTTATTTAACAGAATTGTTTTTATTTCACCAGAAAGAAAGTTTTATTTCTTGCTTCTTTGTCTATTTAAAGTACTTGGGCAAAGCTATATAATAGCCACTTGCGCTAGCTGTCCCTAATTTTGAACTCCTAGTAGAGGACAGACAATCAAACAGCATCGACTCTGCATCTCTTGGGATACACTGACCGAACAGCGAGAATTTCACCGTCACTCTTACACACGTAACCGTAAAGTGTTGAACGTGGTTTTGCAGAAACTCGGTTTTATTTCTTCTGAGAAAAACAAAATTCCTTGTTTGGGTCGGATATCATGTGAATAATGGCGGTTTCTTAAGAATGT
The DNA here is from genome assembly GCA_011833715.1 of Carcinoscorpius rotundicauda. Lineage (NCBI taxonomy): Eukaryota > Metazoa > Arthropoda > Merostomata > Xiphosura > Limulidae > Carcinoscorpius > Carcinoscorpius rotundicauda. The sequence continues at coordinate 47,313,498 of CM022399.1, read as the reverse complement.
AATATTTTGAGTGATTATATATTTTTTTATATGAGCCATCTGATTATTTGTATATTAAAGTTCAATGGCTGAGTCACTATACATGGAAATTTCAGCTTCCTGGACTTGTTGTTTCAAGTGCTGAAAGCTACTCAAATATTTGCGTAGTTCACTACAATTTTCAAATGATATACTAGAAGAAAATCTGCTAATCATCAACAACCACCGTTATATCTATATATAGTCTAATCACATATTGGGATCTGGCTGTCAATTCTATAACGCACCCTCGATCTTTGACTCTCGGGTTTACAGTGTAGCACAATAACCACCAGGTCACGACTGATAAATTACATTTTAATTTAACGAACATTTATTAAATCTGAATGTGCATTTGTATTTTCTTATAGTAAAGCCGCATCGGACTATCTATTGAGACAACCGAGGTGAATCGAGCTCCGAATTTTAGCGTTGTAAATCCATAGACTTCCCGCTGTACCAGCGGTAGGCTATAATCTGAGAAGGTATTCATTTTATTTAAGAGGCGTTGCCTATTTCATATGTACGAAAAATACAATTTCTTTTAAAACAGAAAGTTTTATTTAATATTAGAGAAATGTTTTATTTTATTTGAGAGGGATATTCCATTTAATCTGAAAGAAAAGATTTATTTAGTTTAAGAGAATCTTTTATTTAATCCGAGAGAAAGGTTTTATATCATCAAAGAGAAGGGTTTCGTTTGATATATTTTTACGACTTAGAGACCCAGCATCAATCACTATTAAATAAAATCAATATAAATTAAACGTTTTTATTCCGATGTAAAATATAGATCCAGGAAACACTCAAACAAATATGAATTTTAGTTTGTTCCTGAAATTCTCAACATTTTCAGAGTTTCAATGTTGTTTATCCTACTCTTAAAGCATAAGTCTTTTCCTTTGGCTTTCGCCGCTTTTATTAAACCTTCACGGGAATCTGAAAATCACAATTGCAGTAACGTTAACTCTTCACTTTAATAAACAGGAAAAGCTCATTTCGTCATGTTGGACCAATGATATGAGTGTGGTCTCACAATTTCGCAGAAAGCAATACAAATAAAGTATAACATTTCCTTTCATTTTAATCCGAAGACAAGTCATAATGAGTAAAGTAAAAGAAATGTTTTACAGCGAAATACAGAAAAACACAACAACATATGAACTTACAGATAGGTGAAAGACAGAAGGACCTACTAAAAGATCAAAAAAGAAAGTAATTAGAGAAATAAGAATTATAATGGGAAAGTGAACAGGCAGACAGTAGCACAATAGTGAGACAGGTATTCATAAGCAGTGCTTATGTTGAAAATAAAATAAGACTGTTTATCGTTTAACCCCATTTGCCGTTAAAATTTCTTCTTTGATATCCCTCTCACTTTGGCTTTATTTTCTGTCAATTTAACATTTGGACAAGCAATTTTAAGCACCTTTTACTCTATTATATGAGTATTTTTTTCTATCACTCAGTTAATCCATACGTGGATTACCTTCTGTAGTCTGCGTTTACTTGAGTAAAAATAAAAAAAAAAACAATAAGGCGATTTGTTAGGCACTATATTCGTTTCAAAACGGTTTCAAATTGTTTTCAAAATATGTTTTACCTCAGAGTTAAAAACCTTCACAACTTTCTTATTTACCTCGTGGGACCTAGCGTAGCCTCGTGGTTAGGCCTCTCGACTCGTAATCTGCAGGTTGCAGGATCAAAGCCTGTTATCGAAAAGTTTCAGCAGTAGCAGTTAATTTCAATAGTTGTTGACTAGGAGTAACCAAGAGTCAGCAGTGGGTGGTTTAAACTAGTTTCCCCTCTGTAATCTTTAAGTTCAAAATTAGGCACGGTTAATTCTTGCTTGTTTTGAATTTCGCGCAAAGCTACACGAGGGCTATTTACGCTGACAGTTAATTCAGGTAGTTCTCGAGTAGCTTTGCACGAAAATAAACTTATTTGCTTTATGTTTCAGCCACAAAATTGAAGTTACAATGAGCACGAGGAATCATCCGCGAATGAGAATAAAAAAGTGACATTTTCCAATAGTAAACAGCTGATCAAAACGAACGTCCTAAACACATGTAAGTAAAAGAAAATAACATACTGATTCACACAAAAGAAGCTCGGCAGGTTTTGAACCACATTTTATATCCATTGAAAAGCAACAAAGTCTCACAACTAGCTACTATACAACACTAAGTCGACTGTGAATCAATCGGATGCTTACGAAGAAATTTTGGTCTTTCAGTTCAGTAATTATTTTATATATATATTAGCAAGATTAATAGTAATTTCACAGAATTATGTTATTCATTCCACTGAACTAGGAACGTCTTTATTGAAGTCGAGAAGTCAGATACAGATGTTTTTCTCGAAATGTTCCCCAGTTGCATAACGGTATGTCTGCTGGTCTTATAACTCTAGAAACCAAGTTTTGATACCCGCCGTCGACAGGGCACAGTTAGTCCATTATGTAGCTTCGTTCTTCAAACAACAAATGTTTTCTTGGAAATTATTAATATGATGGAAAATTAATGTTTGTGTATGTCTTTTGTGTCTTGGTATCTAAATGTTGTTTAAGAACATTTTCAACCAACCAGCGTAATTATATATCTAATAAACAATTTTAATAATAAAAATATAGGTTCGGCATGGTCAGAGAGTTAAAGCACTCTACTCATGATTTCAGGGTCGCGGGTTCGAATCCCTGTCACACCAAATATGCTCGCCCTTTCAGCCATGGGGCGTTATTAGGTGACGGTCAATCCCACAATTCATTGGTAAAAGAGTAGCCCAAGAGTTGGCGGATGATGACTAGCTGCCTTCCCTCTAGTCTTACACGACTAAACTAGGGACGGCTAGCGTAGATAGTCCTCGTGTAGGTTTGCGCAAAATTCAAAATAAACAACAAAAAGTGTATATTTCTGATTTCTTAAGAATTGACAATTTAAATATTTATCACCCTTTAAAATTACGCCCAAACATTTCTTTAAAACAATTAGTAACAAGTAAGGAACGAGACACTTGACGCATGCTCTGTAACTCTTTTTAAACATGATATGAGAAAGTGAAAGTCCAATATTTAAGTCTTTTTTTTGTCTTATATTTTATCAAGCACTTAACGACAGCGAATATCGCTAAGCACAATCATAACCCTACTTATGGTGGCATATATGTTAACTTTCATGTGAGTGTTAGATATGTAACGCTTGTTTATACACAGGATGTACTTGAAATTAAACGTTCAATCTAACTTTAAAAAAAGAAAAAGAATATATAGTTAACTGCGGGGACCATCTGATGGATATAAACAAAAGAAAGTTAAAGCCAGAAATACATACATTCCTTTTTGAGAACGACATAACAGCATTAAGAATCGAGGCTAACACATGAACATTTCCTTGAAATTCATTTATATATAACTGACCTCCACGCAGCTTTATATTTCTATAAGGCACGCATAAATAAAACTAAAGCGATGCTGATTTGATTACATTAAATATTTTGAGCAATTGTGTATGTATCGGAAAAGGAAGGTGCTAATTAGTAGGACAGTTCTATAGGGTCAGCAATAGATAAATACTGCTTCTAAATTAGGGTTCGATTCCCCTCGATGGACTCAGCAGATAGCCCGATGTGGCTTTACTATAAGATAACACACACACAAACTAAGTCATATTTGTGCTATGTAGGTCAGATGGCTCAGCAATTAAAAGTAACCATACTTACTTCTCGCAAAATATGACATTTTTACTATCATAGAACATCAACTATTTGATGATATCAAACTTATGTGTAAATTAGAAGTAGAAAACTGTATTAGAACCACATATTAGAATGATTTTGACAGAATATTGAGTTCTCTCCAGTTTGCACCCTATTGGCTCAAAGGTGTGTCTGCGGACTTTGCTAAAAACCGGATTTCAATACTCTTGGCGGGCAGAACACAAATGACCTATTATGTAGCATTGTGCTTAACTACAAAGAAAATCTATGGTAAGACTTAAAATGGCAAAAAAGCGCGGTTGCAGATGGCGTACTAGTTAGTATCTATACAAATAATTCCAAAGCTTAGTTAACAATAAATTATATTGACGTTTGTTAGCTTAAGAGTCAAGATGAAGTAATTTATGATAACGAAAAACCCACTTGAACAAAAAAAAAAATGTATTTTTAAGACGGTTGGTATGGGAATTAACACTTTAATTAAAATAAAGTACAAAACAACGTTTCGACCTTCTTGGCTCATCTTCAGGTTAACCTTTTGTCCCTAAATTCTTGAGCTACTCTTTTACCAACGAACAGCGGGACTGACCGTTACATTATAATGTCTTCACAGCTGAAAGAACGAGCATGTTTGGTGTGACGGTGATTCAAACCCACTACCCTAAAAGTGTGTATCAAAGGCTTTTAACACATTCCTAAATTTAGCCTTTTGTACCTCTTCAGATACTAGTGTACTAGTAGAACTTGATTGGTTATTCAAACCAATTAGCACATCTTAGCTAATCATCACAAACAGTTTTTTTTTAAAAAAACGAAGACAAGACCGGCTTTTAAGTGTGTGTTTTTTAGCGCAAGCTTACACAACAGATTATCTGCACTCTGTCCACTGCGGATTTAGCTTGGAATTTACCGTTGACCCACAAGGAGATCTGACTTTTAAATTAGCGATACTAAATATCACATATGTAACTAGATCATTGTGACTGTACTAATAAATGTTTCTATTTTTAATGTATTATAGTTTTTTGTGCTGCGTTGGCACACATAAGTAGTGTGTCATAATTATTCACTGGACATTCTTATTGCAAGACCATTTGGCATAATCCTGTTGTGGATATTTTTGCCTAATAGATCTTTCTTTCAACGTTAAATGTTTACATATAAATAATAGAAGCACACTTTTACTGTTTTTGTGTGTTTTGTTTTGGCTTGGGACTAATGAGTTAATACGTACACTGAACCATCAAAAAAACGAATTTACTCAACTAAATTATCCTGGCTTTGTTTAATGCGTGCTTCATGTGAAGTCCAAGACGAAATACAGAACAACAGTCCTAAGAGAGTCCACTTTACTTACATAAGAGATATGAACACATTTGGCCTGTATCACGATACAGTAAGACACTGTACTAAAATCTTAAATAATACAATTACATGGCACAGCCATACGTTTTTCTACTGTGTAATTCTATCAAACGTTTTACCAGTATATGATAAACACTGATAAACGCATGAATGAAGTCTTCTATGTTCGTTTTGTTATTAGAAATAATGGGTTGGTTGTTGCCACGCCAGACTGTCTGACGTCTGATATCACGTGCGGCCCCTCCCCTTCGATTCACCTTTTGCATCTCATTCTACACAGGTAGATCAGTATGTTCTCTGTTCATAGTGCTAAATGATATCATTGGACCACATTCTATATTTCAGCTTTGTTTCGTGCAGTCTTTGAGGAAAGAAATCGATAGAACACAGACAGCTCTACAAATTAGTAACAATGACGTCACCAGTACAACTAATAGCTGTTTTTTATCCGTAAAAAGTTAAAATAAGTCGAAATTTACAATACCAAAGTGTTTCCTAATGGCTTAGAATACGAGTTTCTCAAGGTTATATAGAATATTTTACTACTTTAGAAACAATATTCACAGCATTTTTCAAGATAACAATAAAGTTATCGTATTAGCAGAAACATTGAGGCGTTTTTTAATCAATAAGTTCTGCATTTAATCGAGGCAGTTTCAGTTCTTTTCATCCAAGGTTCATTATTAGATATAGTAACTGCTTTATATAATACATCTGACGTCAGTATTACAGAAATACTGGTATCACTTGAGGATATATCTGTCAACACTGGTAACCTCTGATTGCTAAAATATTTGCTCTTCAGGAAAATACATCTTATAACACTTATTCTAATCACTGGTACATCTTCAAAATAATTCAGTTAACAGAAACAAACGAGTTCTATTCTCCATTTATTCCAAACAACCCAGTTTGTTTTTTTAATTAAGACATTAATAATTTCTTTGGAAAAAAAAACTCCACTATTCAGCAAAATGGTATCAAATATTCTGGAAAATGATTGTTCTGTTTAAAATGCATACGTACAACTTAATTGTCATAGCTGACTGTAAGAACCTTAGGAATAGTTTCATTTCTATCTGTATTAAAAGATTTGGAGCTTTAATTTAACCAGAGGTAATATTACTTCAACACAAATCATTAAGAGATCTTTTAAAACATAGTATTTTTAAATAGCGTAATATATCCTGCAAGATTTACTTTCAAGCCTGTTAGCTCTTACTTCAATTCTTACAACTGAAAATGAAATATAAATTTAATTCACAGCTTATCACCAGTTTAAGGCCTATCTCATTGAAGCCAATAAAGTCGCCAGATTAAATAAAATGTATTTATTGATTACGCAAAGATCAAAACGAATTTTATCATTTCTGTGTTTTATGTAGGTAACCGAAATTTTTGTCCTCTTTGAAGAACATTTGAAATTTTGAGGACCGTAAAGTATCTTAAGGACAGTGAAGAATAGTTTGTTTGTTTTTTTAATTTCGCGCAAAGCTACACGAGGGTTATCTGCGCTAGCCGTTCTTAATTTAGCAGTGCAAGACTAGGGGGAAGGCAGATAGTCATTATTACCCACCGCCAACTCTCGGGCTATTCTTTTACCAACTAAAAGTGGGATTCACCGTCACATTATAACGCCTCCACAGCTGATAAGACGAGTATGTATGATGTGACGGGGATTCGAACCCTCGACCCACAGATTACAAGTCGAGCGCTCTAAACACCTGACCATTTCCGAAGGAGAGATAAATACATATAGAATGTCAATTAACGTTGCTTCTTTGATGTAAACAGCTGATTGTGGTTAGATGTATAGCAACCAGAGGTACACACTGAGTAGATTAAAATGAAATAGCTTTATTTTGTTTGCCATACTGCTTTAACGTTTCTGGTTTTTCATAGAATTTAAATTCGTAGAAATGGAAAGTTTGACAGCATAGGCATATTTCATATGCATGTTTATGTATAATTCGCTAAAAATTATGTTAGTCCAACGGCCTGCAATGTTCACATAATGTTTGTTTTATTTTTCAAGACTAATTAAAAAAAGACACAAAACACGCCCTCTCATGATTCAAGCATATTTTAGTGTTTCTTTCCGAATGTTTGTCCCATTAGGCTAGAATTATAAGACACGAATTACACATGTGATACATTCTTCGTCATGTTAGCTACTTTGATGATATTCAACGCACTGACTCGGAGTAGCTATTTTGTCCGTCAGTTGGTGTCATTACAATGAAAACACACGTAGCGTGAACCGTCAAGGCACTTACAGCTTTACGAACCAAAAAAGCATAAATATTAATCTTCCTTTTACAAATATGCCTGTCAAGCTTTCGCGTGCGATTAATGGGGATAGAAGCGATTATGGCTCCCTCTAATGATTCATAATTTTTTACGTAAGATATTTTTGAAAGCGAATAGCTTCAAGTGTACAAAGAGATTTTGAAAAAACTGATTTCCTTTGTGTATTGCACAGATTTTGTAAACAGTATTCTAACACTAGTAACAGTATCCCAAAGCCATCATTTCAATGCAGTTAATGTTAGTCGTAACACTATAAGGTTAAGCAGACACAGCTTAAAACTTGTAATAAAATGTGAAAAAAACATGAAATTAGAATGTTGTTATTATTTCTCACGATTTTACTATATAGTCCCTTTAGAATTTTGTTAACTTCGTCCATAAACTGTGTAATAGGCTGAGATTATTGTAAGAACACGAATTTGCAGTCCGATATGATGTATTACTTTAACCAAGAAACATTTAAGTAATTGCTCAACTGTTTAACTTACTATATACGAATAACTTTAATATCAAGAAAGATTAATTTTAATACTATCAGTTTAAAACAATTATAACCTCATATATCCGTCTTTTTTCAAAAGAAAAATAAGAAAGTTCTGATAACAGAAGTGATTTTATAGTACAAACAATAAAAGACCGGCATGGCCAGGTGGGCTAAGGCGTGCGACTTGTTATATGAGGGTCGCGGGTTCGCATCCCTGTCGCACCAAATATGCTCGCCTTTTAAGCCATGAGGACGTTATAATGTGACGGTTAATCCTACTATTCGTTGGTAAAAGAGGAGTCCAAAAGTTGGCGGTGGGTGGTGATGACTAGCTGCCTTCCCTCCAGTCTTACACTGCTAAATTTGGGACGGCTAGCGTAGATAGCCCAAGAGTTGATTTGCGCGAAATTCAAAAAACAAAAGAAACAAATAATAATAATAACCGGTTTGAACGCTTTAATAAAATCCAGTAAATACTGAATATGTATGTGTGTGTGTGTACATATGGAAAAAACACCAGCGAAGAAAACTGGTTCTTAAGGAAAGGCGTCGCATTCATCACTAATGTTTCATAATTTCACACATAACAAAACGCACACAACAAGTAAAAATCATTTCCTTTTAATCTGTGCTCGAAAAATCAGCAGTTACAGATACTGAAGAGTGAATAGAGTGTTCGGTAATCGTGTTAACAAAAACTGTTTACTTGTGTGCCAGAAAGGGAACTATGAACCTTTGCTACAAAGAATACCAGAATTACGAAAGTACGTTGCAACATGCGTAGAATATCAATATCCGTGCCAGTGAGCCTGACAGAAGTTTACAGGCAGACATTCAGAAATATTTGTTAACATAACTTTATATCACACTATAAATACAAAATCATATTTGGAGTTTAACACTGCTTTTTACAACATGATATTTTTTTTACAAATACAACTAGTTGCGGTGATATTAATCATAAGTTATATATAGAGATAAAAGTTATACTAATGCTTAAGTAATACATGAATGTAAACATTCAAATGGCTTATGTTGTGTTTTCATCACTGTTAAACAGTGTGCAATTTATGGCGCGGAAATCAGCTTTATAGACTTTAACTGAACAAAACAAGTGGTTAAATTATAAATTCATAAAGCGTTTGTGTTTGCTGGCGATTAAGAATACATAGTACTCCTTAAAACGGTTTAAGAATATACAGTACTCCCCGAAACGGTTTAATAATTTAATAAAGAAATGTATTACTGTGACCAAAATGGTATATTTTTCATTGAATTTTTATATTTTTATCTGCAGGCCGTGTAATAAATCGTAAATTTTCTAATGAATGAAACAGTTCTCTTACGTCTTAAATTAACAATAAACATGAACGTATTATGTAATCATACTAGTAATAATATGGAGTATCCATTTCAAACGTTTATAATTATATACATCTTTGTAACATGAGTTTGCTTGGTTTGAATATTGATTGTAGTTATGGGTCTTTGCTATAAACTGTACAATCTAGTTAAGAATGCTCGCTCGTAGTGTCTTCGTCTTTTAGATAAAGATATAAAAACTTAGCGATTGTTCAAACTATTATTTAATTTTGTCTTGGATATTCGGGGAAAGATACACGAGGACTATCTCTGTCGGCTGTCCTTAATTCTAACCTGACACATCAGAAGGAAGACAGCTATTCGACATCACTCTCCGCCAATCCTTGAGTTACATTATTTGAATAGTGGAAATTCACAGACACTTCAATAATGCGTTAAGAGCCTTAAAGTGTGGAGCATGATTTTGCGGCGATGCAACACGAACCATGGACACTCAAACTCGCAGTCCAGCACACTAACTACTAGGTCATATCAGGTCAAATATAATAAAAAAAATTAAGAATCACATATTTCTAACACTTAACCTAATAAAAATATGTGGAAGTTTTAAATATAATTTTAAATCTCTTATCATTGACATAAAATGTGTATCATAAGATTTAAGCGTTTTTTTTCCTAAATAAAGTGAGAATAATGGTGTCATGAGAGAATCAAGAGTTAGATATTGAATTGTAGATCGCTAGACTAATAAGATACTGGCCTTGGAATTTATAAAAACTAAAACATATGAAGTTCAAAAGGTTTGTTTGCTTGTTTGTTGTTACGCACAAAACCACACAGAGGGATATCTGTGCTCTTCCAATTTTCAGGTATCGAAACCCGGTTTCTAGCGTTGTAGTTTAAAGGGAGTTTCAGAAACTTTATTAAATAGATACACGTGCAAGGTATTTCGAACAATTTTCAGTTGTTGAAAGTTCATAATGCATAATTTGCTCAAAGAAGGATTTTTAACATCACAGTAAATGATTTCTCGTGTAAGAAGTGAGACAAAATCAGTTCGTTGGTGTAGAATTCCAATTTCGGTTTGCTGCTATCCATCCTTTGAATCTTTGAATCATGAATGGGTATTTGTTTGCCTGTTAATCATTCATCAGGTTTGTACGGCACAATGAGCATAAACGGTGCAAATACAACCAGCTGATGTCATATACAATGCCATGAGGTGACGCTCAGAATACGACGAGAACTGTTTTTTACAGAACAAGAACTGGTGAAGTTCACCAGTAACTATCACAGTGTCAGAAATTACTGCAAACTGAATAAAATAGAAAACGTTAAGTATGTGTTTCCTAATTTATATTGACAAGGACAAAAAATACTTAAATTCTCCTATACTTTCAATTCAGATGTTATCTAAAATAACACTAAATACAGACGAGTGAAAAACGATTAATATCTTTATAAACTTTCCGATTCAGGCAGTGCTATATGAAACAGTAATAAACATTGATTGGTTAAGAAAAGTTTAATGTCCTTACATGCTTTGCATGGTCAGGTTGTTAAGACGCTAGACTCCCAATCTGAGGATCGCGGTTTCGAATTCCCGTCACACCAAACATGCTCGTCCTTTCAGCCGTGGAAGCGTTATAATGTACGATCATTCCCACTATTCGTTGACAAAAGAATAGCCTCAGAGTTGGTAGTTGGTGGTAATGACTAGCTGCTTTACCTGTAGTTTTACAATGTTAAAGTAGGAACGGTCAGCGCAGATAACCACAGTGTAGCTTTGCGCGAAATTAAAAGCATCAAAAACAAAATGTTACCTGTACAAACTTCTCGGTTCAGTCAGTGCTACCTAAAAATGTTTTAAATATTATTAAAAACGGCGGTAAAAACTTATTTTCTTTTCTTTAACCATGTTTTATTTAGTAATCTTTATTACAAGCTCATTTTTATTTTTCATAGGGTAAAAAACAGACACGAACAGAAGAAAAAACAGAATGAACAAAGAGAAAATCAAAACCTAAACCACGTCTTTTGGACCCAGTTGATAAATGGAAGTCGAAAGTTAATTGAACACTTTAAGTAGTTAACGTTGTTTCCGTTTTACCAGTTTCTTTAACGTTATATTGATAATTAAATAGCATCTTTAATAGAAATATAAAAATGTTACATTATTTTTAAGTCATCAAGTACAAAAAAGTTAAAAATACTAGCTACTTTTTACGCACTACATAAGATAAATACAGTTTTTTACTGCTGTGTAATAAGAAAAGATAATACATGCATTACAGAAATTGTTTGTTTTACTGCATAAAAATGCGTGCAAAATGTATACCTTTACACATATTTTGTTGTAAAAAAATCACGAAATATATTAATACGAACATGTTGGAGCGATATAACGTAACCCTTAATCCGTAAATATGTATTTGTATAAGAAAGTTACATAAATTCTAACTGAACACAGTTAGAAATAAAAGTTTCATGATACATCGACTAGCTAAGAACTGCAAGGTGGTGTTTTTTTCTTTTATCAGTAAAATCTGAAATAAAGCTGTATTACGATCTTGACAAGCAGTGCTATGTCCTCCTCAGAAATTCAAGAGTTTACAAGTTTGTAAACTCACCTACCCCTAGTCCCTGGTGGTTCGACGATACGTTTGAAGGCTTATAACGCTAAATATTGGACACAGCGCAAATATCCCATTGTATAGCTTTGTTCCTATCAACAACCAAACAAGTGTGAATACACATTCTAACTACAATAAATTTAAAAAAAGGAAATGTTCTGTGTAAACACTTAATAATTATGAACATTTAGACACATTTGTTTCGTTGTAATTTTTCCTATAGAACTTATACTTCTAGTAATACAACTTTCCAAGTGATGCTCATGGTGTACTAACTCTACAGACTTCGTCAGTGTTGTGCTGAAATGAATGTGAAGGATATTAGATCAATGCGATTTTATTCCTTAAGCCATGAAACACATAAAAAAATTAACTAATGACGTGAACTCAAACTACTCGTAGAACTATTTTGAAAAAAGAAACGGCCAGGCATGTCCAAGCGGTTAAGGCACTCGAGTCGCAGGTTTGAATCTCCGTCAGACCGAACATGCTTGCCATTTCAGCCATGGGGGCGTTATAACGTGACGGTCAATCTTACTGTTCGTTGGTAAAAAGTAACCCAAGAGTTGGCGGTGGGTGGTGCAAAATTAGGGACGGCTAGCGCAGATAGCTCTCGTGTAGCTTTACGCAAAATAAAAAAAAAAAACTTTTAAAAAGTAAATAGTTAATAGGCGGGCTTAATATCGGCTGTAACTGAAAAATGCCCACAAACATTCATTACTGATAACGTAATGAGCACCTTCCTCCTGTAGTAGATTGAAGACGACTCTTCGATTTTCTAACCAGATAGATCTTCATCACAGATGCGATGAAGATCCACATTAGTAATTCGAAACGAGTTCATCTCTAATTACTGCGAGAAGATGAAGCTCGTGACTATACGAACCGTGTCATTACTCAGCACTTGAAACCCATTTTAAATATTAATGAACAGACAGTATTTTGTTGTATAATTTGGCATTAAACATAATTGCTGCTTTCACTATAGATCAACCAGAAACATTTAACACCACGGTACTTAAATGATCATAATTATACCAAAACTGAGCTCATCATAAATTACACTTTTCACTAACATATCACTAAAAAAGAGAATGGAAATACGTACTTGCTTGACAGAGTTTGGTGTGTGTTCCATTCACTATATTATTCCATAGATTTTAGTTAAGTTTTAAACACAACATATTTGAAATTTCTTGTACATTTGGTTGAAATCAAGCCGTAACTTTATGACACATATACAAACAATCATTGGGGGTGAAGCCTCTATAAAAGATGCCAGTTTAGATTGTCTGTATTATCTCAGATAATCCCGACAATAGTGGCTGCAACTGACCACGGGAAGCTGAGCCTTCCTGTTTTTCGTACGGGATAAAAGAGTTGTCTGTATACAACTGCGTCTCTTTACTAAGCTGTGAATTCTCCAACTCTTTGAGTTTTATGAAAGGCCAGCTAGAAATCAACACATCAGCTTAGTCTCTCCCTTTGTCTCGCGCTGACCAAGACATTCCACATTGTGTTATTTCCGTGTGATCTTCAGCTATTTCGGAATTCAGTTCAGTTCAGTTTCGTTTCTTTTATCTTATCTCGTTTATAGTGCATTTTTGTTTTCTTTACGCAGTAAAATGTCATTTTTTGTTTCTCTTCTCCTTATATACCCCTACAAGTATTAAATCAATAAATATTATGTTTGAAGAGAGCTTGGGGTTCTATTTATTGAAAGCTTGAAGGTTTGTATACAGTATGATTAACTGCTTTATCTCACATCTGGTCAAATCTATCTATCTATCTATATATATGTCATAAACCTTTGCCAGCAATAGTTTATGAATTTAGAAATACAAGTTGACGGTTTTGTTAAGTTTTCCGTGACATATAATCAAGTCTTAAAGTTCAACAGAATTTCAATGAATTAATACATTAGCGAATCTGCATAATAAACGTCATGCAAGCACGTGCAGTATTTTTTCCCACGGCAACAAATGTAGAATTTCCAAGTATTATGTACATCAAGCAAAAAAGTCACAAAATATCTAATATTTGTATCATTAAGCGTCGCACATTCTAAAAATAAACTTTGTCTCGTGGATAGTTAACTGGAGCTTTTGCAAACGTGTCCATTTTAAAATGCCATACAATCAAGGCAGATAACGCCTTCTGTATGTGCATGTCACGTATTATATTGTTTAACTTATTAAAACACATAAAATACGAGAACTATTCATTATTACCAGCGTTTTTAGTCATTATTCAACAACTTCTCAACATAAGTAAGTAAACTAAAGTATCAGCTATAACAATACCGTTTTAAAATAAGATAAACACACATAAGATGTTTTTATTTTAACCATGCGCTTTTAGAGATCTTATTGCATTCATTTTTATTTCTCTGCCAAATGTTAAAGCTTAGTGAAATTATGATGGTGCACACTTCAATTCTATAGCTTTTAACATAATGGCTAAGGAACTACAATAATACATAAGTGGGAATGTGTGATTTTATGGAAACTTCAATGCTGACTGGAATTCAAGTATTTGAATAAAATACAAATACAGATATTTAATTCCCTCAGCATTGTGTGATAGTTGCTTCTAATAAGTATTAAAATAGAGTTTTCTATTTTAAACAATGATTAAACTTACCCCCCTGTGTGCTAGTGATTGTTGCAAACGCCTCACATATCGTGATGGGAAGAACAATGACCATCACACAAGCCAGCATTGACCCACTGCACGAGGTTGTGGAAAGGTTTTCCATGGACAGCTTCATATCTGGTAGTGTCAAGTTGTCTCCGCAAGTGTATCGCTTCATGCAGTAATTGACAGGAAATTTCAGTCCGTGCGACTGTTATTATGAATTAATAAATTTAATTTTTCTGTTTCATAACTTCGACATTCCTTGTACTTTCTATAAAATGAATGAGCGACCAATTCTTGAAGAACAATAGATCATATGATTCAAATTTAGGTATGAATCAGTGTTCAGTACCCAATCTATATCGACATTACCCACTACCATCTCTGTTGTATTTTGACCAGTAGAATCTACAGCACGCAATTTCTTTCTTCATCATTAACCGCTACTGCGCATGTGTCGGATTGTTACTTACATAGCGCCATCTTTGAAGCATAATGCCAGTTAGTTTTTATACCATGAATATATTATTTGACTTCTCCTAAAAATATGAAAACATCATGAATAAAATGCCAAAGCTGGATAAATAAAATAAACAAAATACCAAGCATGGTGATAACGACATTAGTTTAGAAGAACCTGAAGAAGTTTATCGATTGCATTTCAATTAGACAAACGCATTTTTTTCACGAGACGCGCTTGGGATGCACTTCAATTACTACAACATGGAAGGTATTTATTTATATTTGAGGTAAGACTTTTGCTTTCTATCCGCAACTTTGAAAATTGCTTTTAGAGAATTTGACTATAGGAAAAAAAATATACGTATTGTTGGAATCTATTCATAGAAATATTTATTATAAAGATATACTTAATTTATTTTTATTGGATTCATTTCAGCGTCGTAAACCTTAAGACTTGCTGATGAGCCAATGAGGATGTGAGAAGCTAACGTATTTAAAATACGTTTATGATGTATTTGATTTCTAAAGGAATTATGTTGGAATTAGTGACCTGAATGTTACAGTAAGCGCAGCTGCTGCCTTATCTTTACTAACGGTTACCTCTCCACTCATATGATTTACTTGTCAATTTGTTAGTCGGAGAAGATAACGCTACATTGTAAATTCGGGTTATTTCACAGCATTTGAACTTGTTCATAGAAAAAATATCAGCTAAAGATAGATAAGATTCTGAACATTTTTATGCAACCCAGCACGTATATTTTTGAGTCTCCACTTACAAATAAAAAATACTTCAAATTTAAGTAGAGATAATTTCAGACACAAATTAGTTTAAACAAAGATAAACTAACTAAATAAAAGAACACGACAAGAAAGTCAATGCGGCAAGTGATTAGTAAACAGTTGTTGAAAAATAAATTAAGAACATTTAGAAAATATAATTACAAAGATTCCGACAAGGAAGGTAAAACTTAAAGGAACCAATATACAGTTCAGATATTCCTCAAGGATATGTGTAACAGAAAACAAAGTTCAGATAGGATAAGAGGCTTTTGGAAACGTGTTTTAGGTAATTACAAAGATTCATAAAAAAAACACTTCATGTTAAGAAGAAGAAGAATTTGAAAAAGTGATTTATGTTTCGTAAAATAGCATAATTAATGTCAGTTCACCTGAACGCAAGTGTTACATAACGAAGTTTGAAAAATAACAGGTTGATAGTTTACAATCACATGGATAAAGTTTACTTTGAATGAGGAAAGCAGAAATGAGAGTGGTGTACAGATTTAAGAGCAGATTCGATTTCTTCACTAGAAACAAAGTGGTATTTAGAATGTTCTGGGCTTTTTGCGCTCAATAAGTAAAGAAACGAACTTGATCGGAATTAAAAAAACAGCGATTCAGAGAATGCCCATAATTTTTATGGCGTAAGGTTTCTCAATTCGAAAAATGAAGAAACTTTAAGAAAAAAAGACGATGATAAGGAAGTCGCTCAGCTGGTTTTTCAGCGTCTGTAATAACGTGGACGGATGTGACAGCTTGAGATATACAAGACTTGATCCTGAAGACAATATATACAAAATTACACAAATCTCGAAAAACAAACGCAATTCTCTCAGTTAAGATAGTGAGAGTGATATACAAATAAAAAGACTTTTGATACACTTAAAGCAAGTGGAAATGATAAAATACAAAAGAAATGTAGGTCGAAATTAATCGTGAATTGTAAGACAGACAAATATAAATTTGAAGTTGAGCAAAGAATTTAGCTTTCCTTAATTACATTACATAGTAATTTGTTTTACACCAGTCTCATTCTCTCCTAATGTCAATGAAAACCTTCCATGTTGCCACTTTCACCTTACTAGAGTACAGAAGGTCGATATCTTGTTAGTATAGTTGTGGTAAAGAGACTTCTCCTGCACAGTTCTACGTCTGGATCATTAGTTGTGGTAAAGAGACTTCTCCTGCACAGTACTACGTCTGGATCATTATTTCGGTTTATTTATGGTTCTTTCCTTTGAGTAATCTACAGGAGTGGAGATTTTGCTTTATCGCTTCCAGTTCCATCATTGTGCTTCGTAGAAAAAAGATTAAATCCTTCTCCAGCTTTATGTAAAATGCTATTGCCCCACGAGCCGAAGAAAGACCAGCTCGTTCTTTCGCTAACTTTAGTTGCTGACAGTACAATGTCCATCATGGTCTTTTAAAATGTACTGAAATACTTTTCTGCTTCTGTCTCTGCACAGTATCTTCATTGTTACAGATCCCAGAGATGCCAAATGTTTATTCCACCTGGGGAAAGCTAAAATATGGTGTTTGCATATTATCTCAGTTGTGGCTTTGTAGCACCTATCTATGATTGCTGCCATAGGCACCTTTTAAATAATCCTCTGTTTGACTTATTTCAGGAGGGTTACTGTAGAACTGGAATATCCCAACTGAAAATAGCGATTGCTGGGTGAAAGAATATACGTTCTTCATACAGTAAGATCTGAGTTAAGAATTTTACTTGAAAGCGTTGTTGTACAATAATCTTGCGGTTTTTAAGATGTAAGAGGTTTTATTGGAAATGGATGAAGTATATTTGTGGCTAGTCTTAAACCGATATTGTGTATTTTCTATGCCTTATCTAACTGTGTAACACTTATACCGATCATAAACAGTATATAATTTAGGATGGAGAGAATAAGACTTTGAAATATCACAAGAAAGTAATGTTTTTCGATTCTATTCTTTTTTCAGTAATTCTTAATGCGTTGATGTCTTTGATAGCTTTGGTTGTCATGGTGTTATGTGACTGTTGAAGCTGAGTTATCTGTCAAAGGTTACCTCCATGTACTTCAGTGTTTCTTCCAGAGAATAGCAGTACCCACAAAGGATGATGATTTGTTTTCATCATACTGGTTGTTGTAGGGTGTGGAAATGTTCATGGCTGTGGCTTTAGCATGATTAATAATCATTCCAGTGTCATTGTACCCTTTGATCATCATTTTAAAAGATAGTTGCATTTAGCTTTCAATTTCAGATTTCTAGATTCTCTGCTTTTTATCACAATGTTGTTAAAAAAGGTTAACACACAGCAACTGGTTCAACTGTCAAGTTAGTCTAAATATTAAAGAGGACTGGCGAGAGTAGTTATGTTGAGGAAGAAAAGTATGATGGCAAACAAAAATGATATTCAGCGCCTATGTTTGACAATGTATCTTTTGTCAGTTAGTATAGCATTGAACCGTGTTATAATGATGCTTATTACTGGCGATAATGGGCTTCAGATCTCTGTTGTAGACGTCTTCTAGATCTAAAAGTGCTGCTGAAGTGCTCTATCAATTTTTAAAGCCACATTTTTTGTAGCATTGATTCAAGTTTTATTTCCACTGTGATAAACATATAATAATAATAGTATTATAGATTCAATTTGAGAGGCAAGTCCTCTAATTAAGCATTCTCTGGAGTCCTCTGGTGTTTTTAGAACAACGATTCAACGATATTTTAAACAAAAGTGACCTTTTGTGGGTTGCGCCAAAGGTTTGATAAAGGTATCAGTACATGCACTAAATGACCAAAAGTATGTGGAAACCTGATCATCACCCCATATGTGCTTGTTCAACATCTCATTCCAAAACCATGGGCATTAATAACAGCCTCCACTCTTCTGGGGAGGCAGTTCACTAGATTTTGGAACATGGCTGAGGGGATTCGCTGTTATTCAGTCATAAGAACATTAGTGAGGTCTGGCACTGATGTTGGGCGAGAAGACCAGGCTCGCAGTCGGCGTTCCAATTCATCCCAAAGGTGTTCGATGGAGTTGAGGTCAGGGAGTTGTGCAGGCCAGTAGAGTTCTTGCGCATCAGCCTTGGCAGACCATGTCTTTATGAGCCTCGCTTTGTGCACGGGGGCATTTTCATGCTGAAACAAAAATAAGCCTTCCCCAACCTATTGCCACAAAGTTGGAAGCATATAATTATCTAGAATGTCATTGGATGCTGTAGCATTCAGATTTACCTTTACTGAAACTGTAAAATTGCTGAAACAAGGATGACTAAGCATTAATACTAATTCAATATAGAATAGTACTGTAGTTGTTGATTTAAATATGAAACGGTGTTTATTATAGTAAGCATGCAAAGATTACCATATCTCCATGCAGTCACAATGTCACTATCTCTGTATTAACATCACCATGTAGTTGCATTATAAAAATCATGTAGTCATATCACCATCACCATCGTAAGATCACCATATAATAATCATAAAAAAATTACTCAGTCGTAGACTTCAGTAGTCATGACTGTAGAGAAAAAGTCAAGTCTATAGTTTAATGCAAAGTGTGACTTTCTATGTCTTTTTGCTGATCATCAGTAGTCATAGGGACCAACATTTACGAACGTTTTTATAACATCACGACGATGGATTTATAAACATCTAAACATCACTATGATACAACATTGTTAAAAATTGCTGGACACTGGTTTAAGTACCATGATATTGTTATAAACACCAGAACTTTATGTATGATCACTAGAGTCATAGTGTTAAGTGAACAAGACTTGATATGTCAGTTGCAACCAGCTGACTATGTTCAACAAACTGATGACTAAAACGTCAACAACGTTCACCTTTCGATGTAATTTTTATCAAATATTTAATTTTTGATTTGTAATTTTTTTATTGTCAATAAAAATATATTTTATAGTGGAAATTAACATTAAACTATTTTAATAGTTTGACCATTTTTAATTTTTGTTTCTTATTTTGGCAAACTTTAAAATTTTGTTTGAAAACTTGTTCTGGTATTTCAAGTCTTCCAGCTGCACCCCTATCTACCAGCATCCCGGGGCGGGCCGCTCCCTCCTTACTACCCCACTAATTCTCCCTGTCGATTAATTTTGTGTCAAAATACGTCAACGGATAACTAATATAATGATGCAGTCGTCGTAATAGCAAACTCTAAAACAAGCATATGGACCCATAATTGCTATTTTCAACTATATATATCTACCAACTTGGTGTGTTTATTCGTTTAATTCATCCATTACCAATCTCATAACTTCAGTAATTTAAAACAGTTATCATTTCTTATTCAAGTAGAGACTAATTCAAAATTGCATCTTAAATGTAGTCCTGTTGAGAATGAGCAGTAAGTTTTCAGAGTTACAACACTAAAATCTGGGATTTGAATACCACGGTGAATAGAGCGAATACAACCCATCGTGTAGTTTTACGCAAAAATAAACAACCTTAAACTCTGAATTAAAAAAAGAAATATAAATGTTGTTATACATACGTAGGTTATCTATTACTCTGAAATACGTTTTTGGTTTTGTATATTAAAGCTGAAAATTTCTGATAAATACGACAATGGTTGCAATCTCTCTTGTGACTAATGGTAAATAATATTGACAGAAGCGTGTAGAATAATATCATTTAAAACAATGATACGTTTCATATCATTATTCCTTTTTACTACTGAAATAAAATACGTATATAACTATGAGACCACGAAGTGTAGCTTGATGTACCTCAAGGCCTAAGCCAGAAGACTTTATGAGTTGATTATACACGGACCTTAGGGAATCACTTGCTCCAGTTATTCTGGAAAGAGATAGAATCCGAACAACTTCATCTTTTCGTCTGTTCTTTCGTATAGATCTCTTTCGTTTCTCTTGAACTTGACATTTCATAACTCTTAATAAATTGTATTAGACTCCATTTCACTGCGACAGAGTTTGGTCTTGAAAAATATAGATTACAGTTAGTTCATGGATGTTAGCAAACTATTATTGCGATTACTGTGATGCCCACTTGAAGTCAAAGACACCATTGAGGTTACTCATTCCTTGTAGACGCACTACGATGTGATGGTATCTCCGCATTTACACCAATCTCTTGCCACATCAAATACAAATGAAAAAAAAACGTTCGTCAAACCAGTCAAGCGAAATAAAGTGGCCATTTAATGTACAACGTTGAAAGAGGAAGGTCTAATACAGAGAAAAACATCCATAGATTCAGAGACGTATACGGTTTCCCTAACTTGAACCGAGTACTGACTGTGTATGACAAGTAAAGATTCTTAAATTAGTTAATAGTTGGTTATTGAAAAAATAAAGATAAGAAGAAAAAACGAATAAAGTAAAAGTTACGCAATTTCTCGTTTATTTATGCATTAATTTTGCCTATCTTTGTTCTCTGCTTTCCACCATATCTTGTCTCTCATCACGTAAAAATAAGTCAAATTTTCAACTCTAATTACTAACACTACCTAGGAGTACGTTCCTAGACTCTTAACACTTCCTGCTTGAATTCAGGAGGCACACTTTTGACATCCTAAATTTACTTCCAACTCTGTTCTCTTCTTTACGTTCACATATTTTGCTTCCAATATTTTTGTTTTGTCATAGACTAACACTGTATACTCTCTACACGGTATGGCCAGGTAGTTTAGCGGCTTGACATATATTCATTATTAAATTATAGTTTGATTTATTGATTGTTTGGTATTAAGTACAAAGTTTCACAAAGGACTGTTTCTGCTTTGTCCACCACAGCCATCGAAACCCAATTTTTAGAGGTGTAAGCCCATTGACATCTCGCTGTGACACTGGTGGGGCTAAATTAGAGACAGCTAGCCCTCGTATAACGTTACGTGAAATTCAAAAAACGTGTATATTCCCGTATCTCCTGGCTGAACAAAAGCTTACCTTTCGAAAGTCTTCAAGTTTGTCTAACTGATTTTTTGAATGCACATGCAATTTTTTTCATCCTTTATAGTACACAATATTTATTTATTTCTCTAATGCTCTGATAAAATTAGTGGAATATAAAAAAGGGAACATACATGGTTTTAATAACTAAAGATAAACGACAGTACTAAATGATATTGTCATATATCAACTTTTTACATAATTTACATTAATTTGGAAAAGAAACTTTATTGGGCGGTTTGAACAATTCTTTATTACGTGTTATATTTAAAATTGAATGAATATAAATAGCATTGATATATCACAGTGTGGCACTGTCCATTAGAAACATATTAAAAGGGAATGTAACCGAATTATTACCCTAAGATACAGAAAATGAACAATTTACTCTGCGATAAAAACAACAACAACAATAAACATAAAGGCGTCAAAAAAGTTGCGATGAATAACGTAAAAGAATAAAGAGATATGAAATATTATACACATTTATACAATAAGACGTTCAGCTCTTGAAAAAGAAAACATTTTCAGAAGTTAGTTATTTGCATATTGTTTACACATGTTAAAGATATTACTTAACTGTTCAGAATGTGTTTAAACGTTTGTTTTGAATTTCACGGAAAGTTACACGAGCTGTCCCTCCTTTAGCATCGTAAGACAAAAGGAAAGGCAGCTAGTCATCACCACTCACCGCCAACTCTTGGGGATACTCTTTTACTAACGAATAGTAGGATTAAGCGTCACATTATAACGCCCGCAAGGTTTAAATGGCGTACATATTTGGTGATGGGACGGAGATTCGAACCCACGACTTATAGATTACAAGTTAAGTGCTCTAAACATGTTGGGGTACTTAAAAGCATTTGCCTTGCTGATCATATTTAAATATTATTATACGGAAAATTTATATAAATATCCGTGTATTTAAAGTGATCTCAAATGTTTACTTATTTCTCTTTGTCAAGAAAAAAGTAGTGATCGTTAACTTTATAGTAGATTAAGTAATTTTTAGACTTAAGTGATAACTATTAAGAAAATTTAGACTTGCATCTAAGAATGATAGGATTGCAGATACACAAATAAATGTATTTTCAACTGATTTATAATTGTGAAATAACAATAGTAATTTAATTGTTCAATCATGAAACAACAGTTGTAATTTAATTGTTCAATCGTGAAACGGTTGTGATAGTCTAATTCTACAGTTTGAAAAAAAAATCAGTATAAAGTTATAAGGCAAAACGTAACAGTGTGTATTTGATTCAAAGTTAATCTCTTGATAACTAAATATACTTCTAACAGATTAATTTAGTTCTATCACTAGGTAACACAGCGATATATCTGATAACAATAGAACTATCTAATAATGTAATAACTACGCAAAGCCAACTGGTCCTCTATTTAATCTATTAAAAAACATTAACTTTATATATATTTTACTTTTTAAACTTTGATTATCATTGCCCTATATAGTTTAATTACAACAAATATAGTGGCAAATTATATTATAAACACTTTATAAGCTCATTTTCTTAAAGTATTTGTACTTTATCTCTTAGAAATATTATCAGCAACTAGAATTCTATAAGAGTAAATCAAACACTCCAAACATATATAATCAAATCTGGAGTAACGCATTTTTTCATTTAACTCGTTATTGCAGCATAATATTAATTTTACCAATAACAAAGTAGCTTAAATATTCTTATGAAAGTATTGTTATTACAATTTTATAGTTATTATGAGTTTGTTTTATTACCTTTTCTCTCTCTCACGGAGAGATATAGACGTCATTGGTCTTTTCTTTTTTAAAGACAAAGTAACTTTCTGTTTCTAAAGTATAAGCAAATAAAATATACAAACCATGTTCATTTGCGTAACTGCCAAGATCAATTTTATAAAACAACTAGCGAAACGGCTTTCATGCTAGCTTTACCGACACTGAGGTTTGAGTTTCGTTTCCAGCTGGTTGAATAGGCGCGTGCACATTATTCACTCAGACTGATATACATTTAAATGAGTTCATTTAAAGATGTATAATTAAACACTAAGAAAGTCACAAAGGTGTTTCACTACAAGTAAAAGGAAATAAATGTAACAACATGTAACAGATAGTACAAAGTGCTTTGTGTTATATTAACTTATGTGAAACACCATTATATTACTCTTTTCTGAATACAAAATAAAAACGAGTAATGAGTAAGAAGTTACTTCTTTCACTGACCTATTGAACATTGAATATGAACATAATAAAGTTGTACAATTCAAGTAACTAGATTTCTAATGGAAATGTTTCACGGTCTAACGAACATATACAAATATCTTTACTTTACCTTATAACTAAATTTAAAGAAATATGTTGAAAATAAACATTAAAAAGACGCAATTTTCACACTTATTCGTGACTTTAAGAGTTCAAGAGGAACTAGAACACTTCACCAAGAAGGTGGGGACTATAAAATTCGAAATTATAACCATGGAGGGGAAGACTGGTGTTTGTTGAAGAGAATATCAAGGGAAAGAGGTTAATGTTCGTGGAAGATCTGTGAAGGAATGGTTCCTGGCTTCCAACTTCTTGTAGGCAGCATGTAGCCGAAAATGTAGGGTCACTTCAGTAAGATAACCGTGGTAGTTATGTCTGAGAAAATACGAATGGAAGTCAAAGTAGAGGTCTTATATCATACAACACAACCTTTTGGTATTTAGCTGAATTTATAATTTAAATTATGAAATCATTTACTTGGTTTCTTGTATCTAATTTTTACAGGTAAAATTCCTTAGCTATATAATTTTAATTTCAAACATTTTTCACTAATTAGTGATTACAAAACAACAAATATGCTTAAGAAACCTACAACAGTTGGCGAAACGTACACCTTAACTGTGTATAAAATCTCTTATTTAACACAATACACACAACAATAAGGTAAGTATAACATTCTTGATTTGGCTAAATGCATTAAGTAATTGTGTTTGAAACCTCATACATAAAACTGAAAGCGTGCATTAGTTGTACTGGAAACTCAATAACAGTGTGTAAAACCATCCATTAGTTAGTCGTATCACGAGCACCCCAGTGGCTCAGCGGTATGTCTGCGGACTTACACTCTAAAATCCGGGTTTCGGTACTCGTGGTGGGCAGAGCACAGATAGCCCATTGTGTAGCTTTGTGCTTAATTCAAAACAGCGACAACAGCTATCATGAACCCCTTACTTCGCTACGTTACACTTAACAATAACAGAACTTTTCTACTATTCCTTATCTCTATAGATGCAGTATCAGTATATGATAATAACATTTAAAGTAACGATACACAATTAATATTAACTAGGCTTTATTTTCTCAACTTGGAAATACTCTGCATTGTTATCTGTGTCTAAGAAACCACCTAATATTGGTAAAATAGACTTACCTCGCCACATGAAACCATTCTAAAGCTTCCGAATCTCTTCCTTGTTCAACAAACATAAAACAGAGCTCTCCTGCTGCATAAGGTGGTAGAAATGTGTCTTCTCTAATCTTTTTCTCACTAATATGGTAAAGATACATATAATTAACGATATATATATATAATTTCAAAGTTTCTTACGCAACTGCAGTTTCAAAAAGTACACACACAGAATATAGAAAATTAAAACTGTTACTTAAAAAGTATACAGGTATATTAGTATTTTAAAAAAATCTACCAAAAGATGAATGTCCTTAAAAAGTGTAAAATTTAGTTACTTCAACATGAGACTTTTTAAGAAAACACTTTTAAAAACACAGATTTTAGGACTTAAAGAAACATGTTTCAATTTAGCGTAAGTGTTAAAGCAAGTAAGCAATTTGTCTTTGTGTTTTTCAATTACGTAAGAAAATTATTCTTTATGGAGAGATTCACTTTAAATTTCAGTAAAGGTCATAATATTTCCTTGTGTTAGTGACTAAAAAACTGGTGAAAAATATAGAAAAACAAAAAATAGAATGTTCTATAATTCAACCACTTTGCCTTCATCAAAAATTGATAATTTGTTTACTCTTACAGCACCTCTAATCATTCTAGATTTTTATATCTTTTCGATAAATTGCAGTTACATGTGCTTTCAATGTAGAAAAAAATTATTTATAGGTAGAATTATTTATCAAATATCCACTTAAATGTATACACTAGATAATTTTATAAAATTTTAAATTTTAGTTGAAGATAAAACGTGATGTATATGAATACAAAGAGACAAATATTTTCTTTACTTGTACTGGTATGAAAACATATAATTTTTGTTAAACTCTTTTCTTTGCTAGAGCAAAATATTGAATCAATGGTTTAAAACGAAAGTGTAGCTAAAATACAAATCCAAAGATCGTTAGAAAGTTTAATGTGTACTCTTAAAAATCAAATAAAAATTTGTGTGAAGTGTTATTATACACACTTTACGGAAATTTCATGTTTATCTTCAAATAATTATTACATAGTTTTGTTAAGAATATTTAAACGGCAGAATGAGATTTTAGAATGCCTTAAAAGTGTGGAATATGACGTTTATTAGCAATGAATGCGTGTTACGTTTGTCATTAAACAATCCTAATAAATTGTGAGTGAAAAAAAGAACGAATAAAGTAATTTAAACTACAAGGTATTCGGAAAGTCACTTTGCAGTTTTGTCTGTTAATAAATATATAAGTGCACAGTGACTTTCCGAACACCCTGTATTATCGACCTTGTTGTCGTGCACTGTCACTGTAATGGATGAGATAATTTAAACTGTTACAGGTCTTGTAATGTATTATAACAGATAGGAATGAAGTAATTTAGTATCATTACAGTAACGAACCACGTGATTTAAATGCACAAAATTTAAGTTGTGTAATATCATGCATATATTAGGGTTAAATGATTTAACCATAGCAGCATTCATTATATTACCAAGATTAAATAAATATTAATACCCAAATAAATAAAATTATTTTCTAAACAAGAATAAATAACATCTAATAGAAATCAAAATATGAGCTATATTGTTACCATACACAAACTTGAAAGATATTAAAGATATTTTATAACTATTGACTAACACAACACTTTAATTCTTGATAAACATCACGTTTGAAAACTAGACAACGTAAACTACTCTAGTAGCATCTTTACAGTGGCAGATTTAAGGTGATGTGGGTCCAGGAGCTAATAATTTTTATGGCCCCTACATTCTATGTAATGTTAGATATAATAATTAATTAATGGATCCCCATTGAAACCATTGGTACTGGAGCTGAGTCCCCTCTAGACCCTACCTAAATACGCCACTGCCTCTTTACCAAAACAAACAGTTAATAACAAAACATTCTACCTCCTAACAACCTCTTTGAAATGCTCTTCAGCCTGGAGAGGATAATTGAGATGATTCAGAGCAACACCATGTAAGAAAGTCAGCATGTAGTAGTCGTCCAGAAATGTTTGACCTTCTATATAACAACACATTATAGTTATTTAGGGTTCGGAGATGGTTTCAAGTGGAAAAGTTTTGATCTTTTCATTCTTGCATAAAGCCAATAATATTCCAAACAGCTGTGATCAACTATTTGGACAAAACTAATAAGTATATAATAAAACTTATGTGATGATAAAGAGGCAACTTCGTTATAAGATTATTTTTTAAGCATGTCTTTGAATAATCTTACATTTCAACCTATTTATTTCGCACCTACGATTTCATACTTGTTGTGAAAAATAATCTGTATTTCAAAGGTATCCATAATGGTAGTTGTGTATTGAAAACTGCAAAAAAAGTAAGCAAAAAATACTACATTTCTTGAAGTTGTTTAAAATTAAAAATATTAATATGAGTTAAGTCGTATCACATGTTGTTAAGCCTTCTATAAATTCCATATTTATTTAAATATGTTAATATAAGTTTCCAGCTGTTTCGTTTTCAGTTGTAAAAGGTTGAAAGCACTACAGATATTCATCACTATTTAAATTTCAATATACTTATATTTTCTGAATCTCCATAGGCGACAAATCTAACTCGTACTATTATGTCAAAAGTTAACAAATCATCAAATTTCTTAAGCTAATACCTCTCACTTTGGCAATGTCACTTTCTATCATGTAGAGAAACACTCTCAGTAAGTGAGGAGTTTTCGCCAAGACAGGATAGCATTTCCAGAAGTACAATACTTCCTACAGAAATTAGAACGTTTCATTAGATAACTCATCATATTAAGTATTACATGACAATCAATGCACTTTATATATATGTGTGTGTGTGATCACCAATATAACAAACAAACAAAGTTAACATCTATGAGACTAGTTATACCAGTTAACAATATATAATATAGAAATGTTTCTTAAACTGCAAATAAATTACTTGTCCTCTTTTCCATTGTAGTTTATTTAAAATCGTGGTCACTATTAAGGAATCTAAATCCATACTGTGCGTGAGGGATAAAAAATTCAAATAATTCAGCTAACTTTGGAATGACTTAAGGGTAAGATGTTTTATCTATCGATTTAGTCTATTAGTGTAATAACCTAGAGGGTTTAGATATTCAATTACAAGTAAATCATTTTTAAACCCAGAAGGCTCCTGGTAGCAAATAATAAATCTATAGGGCATTACGTTAATAAAGTTGCTCAGTTGTGATTCAGATATTTGAAAGCAAAATTAATTTATTATTATAATTGCCGAAAACTTTGTGTGGGAAACATTTGGAATTTAATTACATGAAAAAGTACTCGAAATGTGGCTCACTTCTAATCAACAGAGATTGTGGTGTCCCTTCTTTTCTCCCACGTTCTTCACATCACATCTCGTATGTGCTTGTGACTAAAAGGTGACCCTCTGGATATTAGAGCAAGTCATTTACTTCTATTCTAACTCATGCAATATATTTAATTCAATAATGAGGCTTGAGGCATTTAACATTTATTTTTAGAAGCGCTAAATATTGTGATTTTTATACCTAAAAATGGCGCCTACAGAACAAAATTTCATTAAATTTCATGTTATACTGAAATGTTTTGAAAATTCGTACGCAAAATTTAAGGTAATGTCTTGGGCCATGCAGTTACGCCAAGAGTCCACAGAAAAGCACCATACTCTCCTGTGGAAATGACTGCAAGATGTCAGCAGGTCTTGAAGGGAATGGAAATTTTCCATACTCAAATTACACTCACAAACTCTATGCTGAATATTGCTATCAGGTCGACTATTTAACAGCAAGTAATCTCCGTTGAACAGACTGTGTCATGGGAGAATAACATGAACTGAGGTCTATTTGTAAAAATGTTGAACAGCATGCTATCCGTTTGAAGCTGGCTGCAAGGATTGGGATTCAGAGGAGGTGCTGTGAGAGGACTGTTCAGGACTGGAGCTGAATAGGCTCGTCATGGATATAGTCAACGTATGTTCAGAATAATACTGATGAAGTGAAGAAAACGTGCCAGTCAAGAAAGCTCAACAAGCCCACCTGCTAGAGAGGACGTGAATACGCTGCTAGTCTGAGATTAGTACCGAGTTTAAGAGGACAGAAACCATTGATGGGTAGCCATTAGCTGATGATCTTGCTGGTGTTAGCATCGAAAGCAACACTAATCTTTAGGTTTTGTGTATTTAATTCATTCTACTAAATTGTAGATACAGAGAAACGTGAAGTTCTTACTCACTAACCCTTGTATTGCTAGACACTTGCTTTTAAACGCATGACTGCATTGTTCGAAATAGTATCTATAAATACATTTAGATAGTTTTACCAGAAGAGGTAATGAAAGATTCCATTCTTGTCTGAAAAACTTTTCTGTTCTGTTCACGCAAAACTTTTCGATTGGAACACTCTTTCCTGCTAATCTTTGCTTCAGCTCTGGAACTTTCCTAAACAATACAAAAATATTTACATTGAAAATACAATGCATCTTGTCCATTAATATTAATGTTGCTTTTATTTTAATTGTAAATAGATGTTTCACACAAGATTTATTATATATCATATAATACGAAAATATTTCAAATGATTTACCTGTTTACAAAGAAAATTAAACATTTTAAAAGTTAAAAAACTCTATTTGTTAGAAACGTGTTTTTAGTTCATTTTAAACTTGTTGATGTTGCAAAAATATAAAATATTGCACTCTACAGATAATAGTAAACAATCTTTATTTCTGTCAAAGTTTAGTCTTTGCAATTATATCAGGGTTACAGATTTTTATATTAATAAACCCAAATGAAACTAAAATGGCGAATCCTTTGCAGAAATAAGTTGTTTTTAAGTACGGGTATTCGTTTTCTAAATTGAAAGTAAATACTAATTTGAAATAGATAATCACCATTAGCTTAATTTGGAAGCTGTTTGTTTCTTTTGTAAATTTTACGTAAAAGCTACATGAGGGCTATCTGCACTAATCGTCCCTAGTTTAGCAGTGTAAGACTAGAGGGAAAACATCACTACCCACTCCCAACTCAAGGACTACTGTTTTACTAACGGATAGTGAGATTGATCGTCATGATATAACGCTCCGCGGCTGAAAGGGCGAGCATGTTTAGTGTGACGGGGACACGAACCCGAGACCCTCAGATTGCGACTCGAGTGGTTCAACCATGTTAGGCTACTCAAAAGTCTTCACATCAAAGACCATATTTGATTATTATTATGCGGGAAATTTATATAAATATTCGTGTACTTAAAGTGATCTCAAATGTTTACTTATTTCTCTTTGTCAGAAGGCCTGGCATGGCCGAGCGTGTTAAGGCGTGCCCTCGTAATCCGAGGGTCGCGCTAAACATGCTCGCCCTCCCAGCCGTGGGGTGTATAATGTGACGGCCAATCCCACTATTCGTTGGTAAAAGAGTAGCCCAAGAGTTGGCGGTGGGTGGTGATGACTAGCTGCCTTTCCTCTAGTCTTACACTGCAAAATTAGGGACGGCTAGCACAGATAGCCCTCGAGTAGCTTTGTGCGAAATTCCAAAACAAACAAACTTTGTCAGAAAATAAGTAGTGATTGTTAACTTTATAATTGATTAAGAAATTTTTAAACTTAAGTGATAACTACATGTATTAAGAAAGTTTAGACTTGCATCTAGAAAAGACAGGATTGCAGATACACGAATAAATGTATTTTTACCTGATTTATAATTGTGAAGTATGTGTGTGTTTTTCGTCTAGCAAAGCCACAAAGGGCTATCTGCTCAGCCCACCAAGGTGAATCGAACCCCTGATTTTAGCGTTGTAAATCCGGAGACATACCGCTATACTCGCCCCCGCGAAAATTGTGAAGCAACAATAGCAATTTAATTGTTCAATTGTGAAATGTGATAACTGATCAATCGTGAAACAAGGCTCGGCGTGGCTAGGTAGTTAAGGCACTCGAGTCGGTAATCTTAGGATCCCGGGTTCGAATCCTCGTCACACCAAATATGCTCGTCCTTTCAGCCGTGGGGGCGTTATAATGTGACAATAAATCCCACTATTTATTTGTAAAAAGAGTAACCCAAGAGTTGGCTGTGGGTGTTGATGATTAGCTGCCTTCCTTCTAGTCTTATGCTGTTAAATTAGGGACGGCTAGCGCTGATAGCCCTAATGTAGCTTTTAAAGAAATTAAAAACAAACAAACAAACATTTGTTTTATCTACACATTAATATCGCTTATACTTAATTCCTGGTCTCCATAATATATTGACTTCCCCTGCTTTAGAACGTGACCAAAGTGCTACATTAACATTAAAACGTTTCTCGAAGAGTAAGGTACCGAATCCCTTAAATATTCGTCTGCTGCACTTTCAACTTGCCTACCTCTCCCTCGTATTTTGTTTCGACACCTATGTTCAGTAATAAAAATAACTCAATAAAAGTATATTTTCAAAAAAAAGTTCAACGTTTTCAATGAACACAAAGTTTACATGAAAACTATAAAATTAGTTTTTGATAACTATAGTCTTCTCACACTAACCTGAGCACTTTAATGATTTCCTCCATTAGACTATTATCTCCATCCTGCATCCGCATGTATAAGAAACAGCAATAAAGATAAGAATAAGTGGCCGGTGACCAGCGACAGTCTTTACGCATTATATCACAGCACTTCGCCGCATTAACCCAGTCACATTTATAGCTATAAAAAGAGTGTAAAACGCCTTCACTACAAATTCATTTTACTTGATTTTTTGTGTAGAGTACATTCATTACTTTAAATTTTGAAACACATACATTACCACAGACATACAAATCTAATGTTACAAAAGTGTTGTTATACATTGATATTATTTATCTTGGTCTTATATCTCAAAGATGCTCTTCAACTGCTTGATAGAACCTTTATAAGTAAATAAATTAGCTTTAAATTTTTTTTTGTCTGTGCATCGATAGTTAACTAAAGTTTGAGCCTCGAAATGCCCCTAAAGAAGTTCCAAATCTCAGCTTTATAAAAGTGTTATAACTCTAACAGTCAATCCAACTGTTCAATTGAGAGTGGCCAGTAAGTACTCTCTACTGCTGATTTTCTTGTAGTAATCCATCCTTAATTAGGAATGGCTATGCCTGAAGCTTGAGGTCAATGAGCCTAATTAATTCAGTTTATGTTTCACATAATATTAATCACGTCCATTTTTTTGTCCATAATGTGTTAATATCCTTTTGGTAAATTAAGTTTCGGAATGGCATAATTTTATGAAAGACATAATGAGTGAACTCACTTTGCATTACTGCTCTTTATATCAAAAACATAATGAGTGTATTCAGTTTGTATTACTGCTATTTATGTCAAAAACATAAGATGTTTACTCAGTTTCAGTGATGAAGAGAAAACCCACTTGCAGAGAAATATATATATGTAAAAACGGCTGGTTTGGGTTGAGAAAATTTGATATAAAGGATAGAGGAGCGAACAACGTTTCGAACTTCTTCGGTCATCGTCAGGTTCATAAAGAAAGAAAGAGGTAACTGACCGATAGCTGACCACATGTTTGAAGGTGATTGTGTTACTGAGTGTAGGAATGTAGAGGGCGTGCTTAGATGTTTAATTACATTTATTAATATAGGTATAAAGGTGTTCTTTTGTATTGATTTATTTTTGGTTTGAGTTGTTGTATAAGTAAGGCTTCTTTAATTTTGTGTTTGTTTATGTTTGTTTGTTTACTTATTATCTGGGTGTTTTCTGTGGTTATTTTGTGTTTATTTGATTTGCAACGCTTGAAAACGTGTGAAGGTGACTTTTTGTGTTCTTTGAATCTGGTTTCCATTTTTCTACTTGTTTCTCCAATATAGAAGTCGTGGCTGTTATCACATTGTATTTTATAAATAATGTTGGTGTTATGTTTGTCAGTGTAGTTTTTACATAGTATAGACTTTAGTTTTGTGCCTGGTTTTTGAATAAATTTAGTATTAACTGGAATGTCAAATTTTGTTGTTAGTTTTTGCCAAATGCTGGTTATTTTTCTGCTGATGTCGGGAACATATGGTATGCAGCAGTATATGGTTTCGTGATTTTCTAAATCGTGGGGTATATTTACTTTTGTTAGTTGATTTTGCTATTTGTCTAGGTGTGTGCGTATAATGTTTTCTACGATTTGTGGAGGAAACTTATTGATGTTGATGAAGTGTTGTTTTATTTTGTCTAATTCGTCGTTAATTTTAACTTGTTGATGTTCCTACATTCCTAAACTCCCTCTTCACAATCCCCTTCAAACATGTACTGCTCTTTACATCAAAAACATAATGAGTGTACTCAGTTTGTATTACTGCTCTTTATATCAAAAACATAATAAAATTACACACTTTGTAGTACTTTTTACTTCAAAATATGTAGTTATTAGATTAAACTTTGAATTAGTTGTACTTCAGATCAAAAACAGAAAATGTGAACTGATTTTGAGTAAGCCTCCTTTATGTTAAAACCATCTGAAGACTCCACTTTGAATTAGTTGTACTTTAGATCCAGCTTGCACACTTTTAACGCTGTGTTACTGATCCACTGATGTATGTATTAACAAATGTATGATACTCGAGATTTGAGAAATTTAGGAAACTTGTGAAGTCTTACAGTGGAAATTACAGTAGTAAAATCATTTTAAGTTCTTCTGAGTAGTATTGGATATTTATTTAATTATCACATTCTTGTGACTTGTGAATTTTCTATTTTGTGTACTTATGTTTGTCTTGTATTTTTACCAGTTACAATTAGGTCGTCATTACCAGTAAATTAGAAGTAATATCTCGAAATTCTATTAAGGCAGCAAACAGACACTCGTATAGTCTTTTGTGTATTATTACAGAGTATAATGTAAGTACTAAAAACATCATGCTAGATTACAAGATAAATTAAGGCAATGGTTTTGAAATACAATAAAAACACTCGGTTCACATTCTTCAATAAATTAACAGAAATGTAGCAAAAAATTGAAATAGCTCAGTCTGATAAATAAAATTAAAGATAAGAGAAATGAGTTGAAACTGAGAAAGCGAGTTAAACAATTTGAGTCTATGGAGTGTGCTTTACATACAATACAAATTAGAGTTCAATATAAAACAAAATAAATGATTGGGTGAATAAAAAAACAACAAACTCCAGTAACACTAGCTGGATAAAATTCGGAGAGAAGCAGTATAATTTACTTACCTAAGTAGTGTTCGGACATTAAAAGGAAAACTGACTTATTGTTGAATGAAAGACAGCTTACTAGGATCACCATTTTCATCGCTAGATATTTCTTTATCAGTATAAGACATGCGGGAATGTTGTTGTTGGTTGTAATTACACACACATTTACACAAAGATATCGAAGCCTGGTTTTTAGCGTTGTAAGTCTGCAAACATATCGCTGTGCCAGTGGGGGAAGACTATGTTGGGAAGTGTGATCATGTATTTTTGTGACACACTGCAAGAATAAGTGAAGTTTCACGAATTATATGTCTATACACAGGTGTAATTTACACAGATTGTTTGTTTTGAATTTTGCGCAAAGCTACACGAGGGCTATCTACGCTAGCCGTATCTAATTTAGCAGTGTAAGACTAGAGGGAAGGCAGCTAGTCATCATCACCTACCACCAATTCTAAAGCTACTCTTTTCCAATGAAGAGTGAGATTGATCGTCACAATATAACACCCCAACGGCTGAAAGGGCGAACATGTTTGGTGTGACGGGGATTTTATCCCACGACTCTCAGATTACGAGTGGAGCATCTTATCCACCTGGCCATCCCGGTCAATTCACACGTAAGGGTACATGTTCTCCATACTGTTTCTTTAATGAATGAGTGTCGCACTTGAACAAGATATTTCTTTGTTTGTTTCTTCAAGAGCAAAGCCACATTGGTTCATCCGATACGTCCACCGCAGAAAATCGAACCCCATATTTGGGTATTGTAGAACCGTAGATTTACCGATGTCCCGTCGGGAAACATGACAGAAGAGAAATAATGGATCGTAATACACTTATAAATAATTTTGGCAACCTATGCACTTCATACTGTTTACGGTAAGTAAATGTCTCTTTGTTTGTTTATTTTAGTTTAAACTAACACATTACGCTATGTGCACCAAGTCCATCACGTGCAAAATTGAACCATGGATTTTAACGTTACAAGTTCGTCAACGTATCTCTAGCCTACTGGGAAATGATGGTACAGAGGAGACTCTATAAGGATAATGGCATTGTAATGTGAGCATATACTATTATTTAATTTGGATCCGGTATCGTCAGTTACATAATACTTTTAAAAATATACCTTTAAGATGTTTATTGTAGGGAAACCTAGATTCAAATCAAAATACGAGATTTTATTGCTTTCACTAGGCTTCTTTGCCGAAAGAACAAACTGTATAATCTTAATAAAGGCACCAGAGATACATTTTATGAAATGATAAATATAAAACTTGGTTTAATGAAAAAAAATACAAAAATATTTAGGGATCCCCAGGGTTTCACAGACATAAAAATAACAGAGTTAATGCTTTGTTACACGAACTAACAGCTTTCTGTTGAGTGGAATTTGTAAAGGGCAGAATAAAGAAGATGAATCTATCATTATAAAATTATTTTGGAGACTCATTGCGTCATTACAGTCCATGTCTTTACGCCTGGTCATGTTCTGTTTGACGATGATGTATTTTAACTAAAGATCTGCATCTTAATTTCAATTGCAAAAAACGGTCGTCAGGTTCCAATGA
The DNA here is from genome assembly GCA_011833715.1 of Carcinoscorpius rotundicauda. NCBI lineage: Eukaryota > Metazoa > Arthropoda > Merostomata > Xiphosura > Limulidae > Carcinoscorpius > Carcinoscorpius rotundicauda. The sequence continues at coordinate 47,277,702 of CM022399.1, read as the reverse complement.
AGCAGTTCTTCCCTGCTAACTTCAAGTGATCCGTTTCGTATACGAGAACGATGATTTTCAAATGCCCATTTCAACAATACAATAGCGGAGAAATTTACAAATGACTCGAACAGTACGTTTTCGTATGGAATAGCATAAAAATCCGTTTCCCTTTTCATTTTCTAGCTGCTTGAAGTATGCAACGGTTGAACAAGAGATATAACGGGAAGTCTTATCTTGGCCACCTCATACCTTGTTAGTCTAAGTTCCATAGAAAGCTGGTATTTGCGTGTTGATCAAAAACTACAGAACATTGTCTAGTAGAAAGCAGAATTGATGTCGATCGTCGATCATTTTATCTATACTCCTGATTCTTAATGTTCCCCTAGCGCATAAATCAATGATGATCACGAATCTCTTTCAAAAGGGACATGCCAGTGTACTATTTCTGACAATTTGTTAAACTAGTAAAGATGGCAGGAGACTTTCCACACTTGTTAAGGCATACATACGCTTTTCCAGACTGAAGTCTTTATTGGTTATATTGCCGAGAACAGGTAGGTGTCTTTCTGACTCTGAACTTTGTATTCGTGGATTTTCGCCTGTTACAAGTCGCTTTCTTTGTTCACCAAGTCAGTCTACGATATAACTTTTAGGAGAAAGTTTTCTTAATGGTCCTAGTTTTTAAAACTAATCCATATTCCTTTGTTTTTTAATGTTTTTTGTACAATAGATATAACCCGCTTGATAATTCCAAATCTCCAATTCGGATAAGCTTTATCATATGAGCTCTTGGATACTCTTCTCAAAAGTAATAAACTTTCAATGGTATCACACCGCCTACGAAATTCCGAATAATGTCAAACTAAGGTTCTGATACATTCCTGTCCATCGTAAGCTCTGCATGTCTAGGTGGTTAGGGCGCTCGACTCATAATCTGAGAGTCGCGGGTTCGAATTCTCGTCCAATCAAACACGCTCGGTCTTTCAGCCAGGAGGCATAATAATATGTGACGGTCAATTCCATTATTCGTTGGCAAAGAGTAACCCAAAGGTCGGCTGAGGACGGTGACGACCAGATGCTAAAGGCATAAACACACTGAAAGCTGCAACAAGAAAGAGATCCGAAGAACATCACTAGCTTTTGTTGTACTAAAGTCTTTATCTGTTGCACTTTGGAGTATGTACTACGATTGATCAAGCGTATATATACGCTTGAAAACCTACAAAACACTTGTTTAATACCGGCCAAAGAAAGTTATTAAGATACACCCATCTGAGCTTTATTACACCAGTCAGGGTTTAGCAGCATCAAATAACACCAACAACACTTACAAGCAAAGTTATTCAACACGTCTTGCATTTCATCGTCAAGCCACTGCCAATTTTAAAGTGGACTTTTGAGCTTTACAACAACTTTGGTAGAAATCAGACAACTAATGAATTTTCTAAACGGCGTTTTAAAAGACAGATATGGGTGTAAAAGGGCTTTGCAGCCACACTGAAATAATTAGACACAACTAGTCGCATATTTTATAATGTGGAATAAACATCTGATGCGACTGGAAACTGCAGTAACCTGCTTAAATCGAAAATGTAGTTATTGAACTCAGGGTCAAGCAGAAAGAGTATATCAGCACCTCTTGTGGAACAATCAATCACCTTTAACCACAAACATAAAGTTTTGTTAGAACAAAGACAGCGAGAGAGCTCGTTGAATATTCATCGTCTCTTGGAACCAAAACATTTTTGATACGACCGGTGAAGGATTCAGCATTCTCGATTCTCACAAGCAGCAGAAGCAGAGAAGACAGTTAGCTTCCATCCAAAGATCAACGCCTCGCGGCGCAACATGTGGATCTGTCACATAACAGTCAATTCAACTCTGATGCTCATACAGAATTAACCATCGATAAAGTTTGTGAATCAGTAAGCACTTTTCTTAATAGCTGAAAGCAAAGAACAACAAATAGAAAATATTGTCAAGATAAAAGTTACAACGGACACTGGAGGCAGTAATGCATAGAATTCAGTGTGATTGGTCTCCTTATGGATAGTGGAAAACAACTGCATGGTAAGACTATCATATGGATATACATGCCAGGCCATGCATGGGTAAATCTAAGCAAGGAAGTTAACAAGAAGCCACTTACCAAATTCAGCACAACTGTACTGGCAGAATATCGACCTCTGTTAGTTAACTGTGGAATTTTTTCGTTGAAATTTTTGTTGTTGTTTTGAATTAAGCACAGAGCTACACAATGGGCTATCTGTGCTCTGCCCACCACGGGTATCGAAACCCGGTTTTAGCGTGTAAGTCCGCAGACATACCGCTGAGCCACTGGGGGGCTCGTTGAAATTTAAATGAAGATATATTGCTGTAAAACAAAGTACCATTTAAATGGAGACATGTTGCTGTAAAACAAATATAATGTGGCTAGTTAAAGGCAAAAGATCGAAAATCAATAGTATAGTATATACAGCCAGAAGATAACTGGTAACAACAGCTCTCTTTCACTTCATGTAAGACAGTTGGCTTCCATCCAAAGACTAACGCCTCATGGCGCAACACGTGGATCTGTCACCTAACAGTCAATTCAACAAAATGTCCTTGCAGAATTAACCATCGACGAAGTTTTAAATCAGTAGAACAAACTGGAAAATGTTAAGCTCACTCAGCGAAACGTTTTATTTATTCATAAAAAACTTGAGAATGCTACACCGTTTTCTGATTTCTAGATTAAGTACTTCTCGTATAAAAGCAAAATAATTTTAAAAAATTTAAACCTTCAACTTGTGATAAACTCTGTGCAGAATGATTTAGAATCGTTAAATTTATATTGCAGTAATTACGTTTTCTTTATTTTTCGGTTTTAACAAACTTTTATGTGTTAAACATTGGAAATTATTTTTCATATAATTACACCATGTTGTTGCCTTTTTTGCTTCCAGTTTAATTAAATGCTATAAACAATACTTTCGTAGGCCTTATTCACAGTAGTTAACGTACTTATCTTAGATTGTACTTCGGTTGTTTGTAATTAAGCACAAATCTACACAATGGGCTATCCGTGTTCTGCCCACCATGGGTATCGAAAGCCGGTTTCTAGCGTTGTGAGTCCGTAGACACGCCGCTTTGCCGCTTGGGGCAGTTGATTAGTCTTTATACCTTAAATAAAATAGATATTTCCTAGTATTTCTGAAATTTTATTCAGTTAGAATAAATTATGTACTCGAAACATTGCATTTTTAAGATATTGGTGGTAAGGTTTTTAACGCTTCTTTGTTTGTTTCTTTTAAAGTACAGTATTATCACTTGGCTATGTGCTATGTGTCGAGCAACGCATTTTAGAGTTGTAAGTCCATAGACTTGCTTCTGGCCGACCTGGGGTACGTTAAAATCAATAGAAATCACGCATATTGAACTAAATTCTAAAATGTTTCGTCTGTCTTACAGAAACGGGTTTCTTTGTACTTAAGCGCAAAGTGGAATTGTTGTTGTTGTTGTTGTTTTTGAATTAAGCACAAAGCTACACAATGGGCTATCTGTGCTCTGCCCACCACGGGTATCGAAACCCGGATTTTAGCGTGTAAGTCCGCAGACATACCGCTGAGCCACTGGGGGGCAAGTGGAATTGAAACCGTTCGCATACTTGCCGTTGAGTCATTGGAAGAATATATATTATTAACTTGACACTTTATAATATTTCTTAGCTATTTGTTTGAATTCCTAATTTCAAAGAACACATAAAATTGTAAGCAAAAAGTTAACATTTTTAGTGATGATTTACTCTTGTTATTAACGTTAAAAAGTCGACCACTGAGGGCCTGGCATGGCCAAGCGCGTAAGGCGTGCGACTCGTAATCCGAGGGTCGCGCCAAAAATGCTCGCCCTCCCAGCCGTGGGGGCGTTATAATGTGACGGTCAATTCCACTTTTCGTTGGTAAAAGAGTAGCCCAAAGTTGGCAGTGGGTGGTGATGACTAGCTGCCTTCCCTCCAGTCTTACACTGCTAAATCAGGGACGGCTAGCACAGATAGCCCTTGAGTAGCTTTGTGCGAAATTCAAAAAACAAAGAAATCGACCACTGAAGTTATTGATTAGTTGCGATGTTGTAGGAGTTTTGTTTTAATATAAACAAATCAGAAGATATTGTGTCTTAAAACGGAAGTGTTAACAATATTTAATTCGATGATATCAAGGCGGCTGTAATTACAAGTATTTAGGAATCTATTTACGTGTGTTTGTATGTTTTCTTATAGCAAAGCCACATTAGGCTATGTGCTGAGGCTACCAAGGGGAATCAAACCACTGATTTTAGCGTTGTAAACCCGAAGATATACCGCTGTACTAGCAAGAGTCGAAATCTATTTAACGCCAAAAGAGTAAATTATAAAATCAAACAAACCGGAATTTACAGCAAACCAGGCAAGTAACAAAAAATAAGACTGATAAACATGTAAAATCTGTAACACTGGCATTCTTGTAAAAATATTTGATTAATAAATATTATAAATATTGAATTATGGCATAAAGTATATGTATCTGTTCCACGTGTGGAAACAGTATCACTAAATGAAGAGTTTGAAAGGAAAAAATAGCTAAGAAAAATCTAACATATTTTATAATTCATCCTCGTCACACCAAACATGCCCACCTTTTCAGCCGTGGGGGTGTTATTATATAACAGTCAATCCTGTTATTCTTTGTTAAAAGAGTAGCCCAAGAGTTGGCGGTGGGTGGTGATAACTAGCTGTCTTTCCTATAGTCTTACACTGCTAAATTAGGGACGGCTAGCGCAGATAGCCCTTATGTAGCTTTGCGCGAAATTCAAAACAAAGTTTTAGAATTTTAAATATAGGCTTAGGTTGAAAAACATCAATAAATGTAAAAATAAAGTTTAGATTGTAGGTGTAAGAACAACGTCGACATTGTGGAGTACAGTAAATGAAAATATTAGTTTTTACTGAAAGTGTGTTAACGTTTCCAAACAACTGAAATTAAATATATGATTAATTATAACATAAGATGCACAGCTAATGCTGACATAAACAATTAATTGTTTTGTGAAAGGCAGAAGGATATTGTAAAAGTTACAATGGAGATTGTTTTTGTGAGGCTGTTAGCTGGACCTTAAAGCTGCAGGTCCCTGCACAAAGAAATATTTAATTTCAACGTGATTTATTGTATTGGGAATAAGTTCGTGTTTTAGTGTTTATAAATCCTTAGCCTAAAACATATAATTAATAGCTAGAGCAGATATTCATGTCACTATAAAATAAAGCAGTTGCATTTGGTAATATAAGAAATAACAGTTAAGCTTACCAGTAGCACCATATCTTCTCCCAGAAACACATGTAATGAAATTGTCTCCATTCTTCCTGTGATTTAATGCTCTTTTCATATAAATGTATAGCCTAAAACAGAATATAAACCAGATCCTTTATCTTACATTGTGAAGCAGAAAGTAAACTGTAATGTAAAATTTGAAATTTCTACATAATTATATATCCTTAAACAGAAAATTGTCTATCCTGAAGAAGATAATCAACTATATTACGAAACTTTCTGTGCATAATCCTACAGCTTAGAACAGAAACAATATATATATAATGTGAATCTTTTTATTTCAGGATCATAAAGTTCAAAGCAAAAGAACTTGTAATACCAATACTTTATTAACTGATCCTGTATCCTGAAACATAAAATATATTTTAGTATCAAATAATGACAGATATTTTGGTTAATAATGCTAGAATGAAATTGAAATTTCTTTTACGAAATATGTCTTCTTCCCAAATTCCTAATTATTTTAAGGGTTGATCTGGAAATTTATTAAAAGAAACAACTCTTCAACAATGGGTAATGTTTATTTCTTTTCAAGACATCACTCATATAATCTGTTTGTTACAAATATATTATGAAAACTTTAAGAAATAAATGTTAATGTTTAACAGTATCTTAACACGTTCATGATTATATTCAGAAAATAGTTTCATTATTTGCTAAAAATACTGTAAGAAACTTTATACGTCGTCGTGCCATCTTCAATTCCACTCCTGACAACAGAATTATAATGTTTTATGACAAGGCTATTTTTAATGGAAACGAAAGTGTTTTTATTTATTCCACCTCAAATAAAAATTCAAGTCACTTATTTATTTACTGTTTTTCTTGTAACTGCAGACGCTCAAAACTAACTGAATAACATACTCATTGACTCTGTATGTGATCTACAATAATCTTCAGATTAAGTAGCTAGCAAATGATTAGTTAAATGGTTACTTAATACTTCTATATTCATGTTTATAATGTATTCCAACCCGGGTCTCTTGGACATTAGAAATATCACGTGCACGTCACATCAAAGCTAAACACTCGGGAAATTTCTAGACGTCATATATCGTCACTACATCATGCCAAAATTACCTTTAGAAACAATACAAAGCATTAAAATAGAAATAACATATACTTCATATCAATATATACACGAAAGCACAAATACATACTAACATACAGAGAAAAAATATAAAATGAATGAGGTTTTCCTTTTCTTTTATGAGTAAGATCGAACTATCGTAATATGAAACAACCATGCTGAAAAATAGGAATATTTGAAATATTTGTTGTAAGTTAGATTAACTTTAATGTTTAAATTTCCATGATATGATATATCTGTAATGAAATGTAATTTAAATAATATGAACTATGAAGTGAAGCATTTAAGCAAATCCTCTTATTTTCTCTAAAGTAGTGACAAATATTACGTAATTGAATCGACATATTTATGAAGTTAAATGGTTTCCTAATAGAATGCATAATTATTTTTAATATATTGATAAATTGTAAACAAATAATATATATATATATATATATATATATATAATGTTTTCGTTTGAAGTTATGAAAAATAAATTATTCAGGTAACATTCATTTCAAAAAACAAATATTATGACCCTCCAGAGGCTCAGCAGTATGTCTTCGGACTTACAACGCTAAAAACCGGGTTTCAATACCCGTGGTGAGCAGATTACGAGAATAAAAAGAAAAAATATTTATCTTTGAGGAAATATTATTCAAGAATAAATAAACTGAATAAAGGTAAGTTTAATTTTCATATTATATTTTCTATTACTTACTTTATCTATATTTCCCTGAAGCTGTTTTAATCTGGCTTCTAGAAATAGGTAAAGTGCGCCCTGAAATTAATAAAAATGTTTAAGATAAAAATGTAATTGATCAATTTACATTATGGACTAATTTAATTATGACCTTAAAGTTTTGACCAGCTAGTATTAAGGTTAATTTCATGATGTTCACATTTTCCATATTAAATGCTAAAAAAAATATTTTTATTTTCCCTTTTTTATTTTCATCTTTCGAAGCTCTACTCAAGTAAGTGGTTGAGTCTAACAACGCAAAATGCATATTTTTTCTTCATGTTCATTGACCTTAAGATTTTGGCCAGCAGTGTATATAGGTGGTGATTGTAAGTGATTTGCTAATTTAGATATTCAAAATTATTTTCATGTGATATGCTCAACTCTTTGTATAATAGTCATATATGTATAGTAATAATCACAGATTCAAATCGACAAATAACTTAAGTGATTCATATACCTCAGGGTATTTCTTAAGCATCTGGTTGACGTACGTATCACATAATTCTAAATCACCATCACACAAACCTAGGAAAACAAAATATCTTTCAGTTTAAACAATTGGTATCAAACAATGACAAAATCAGTACGCATTAATACACAAATTATTATGCATATCAGTTAATAGTGTAATTTAAGAAAATACAATTAATTTTTCTTCGCACGCATTTCATACTGAATGAAGCTAAATATTAATATGTTTTAAATCAGTACGAACAAACTTATAAAAGATCATATATAAATGCAATTACATTAACATCTCGATTACTTCAAATTAGTTCTAAGGGAATAAACTATTCAACTAGAACGGAATTGTGACAAAACAGTTCAAATGACTAATAAAAAATAAAACTTTATGGCGAAACTTAGGGTTATAAAAACAAAACATTCAAACAGTCTGTTCAAACAAACACATATTACAAATTAATTTTAATTAAATTACATAGTGTTGCAAATCATGTTCGTAAATGCTTAAGATGACGGAAGACGCTATAATTTAAACTTTATCTGTGAGAGAACTAATCCAGGATATTATTTATATAAATTTATGACTTAGTAAGACATATTTATAACAAATGAAGGTATATATAAATATGTAACAATAATGGAATGTTCATATTCATCAGAATACTATATCTATATATGTAGAATGATGATTATATACGTGTTTATATAACATACGTTTTAAATTTATAGATAATTTAAATACAAATTTAGCGTAAAATCTTATAAAATCAAGTACTCAATTCTTATCTAGTGAGACATATGACGTTTCGACAGTGTCAAACACACACAATTATAAAGTAAGAGTACTTTTGTCGCCTAATGATGGCAGATTAACATTGGTGAAATACCGTGTTTAACTCCAACTTCGTTTTCACAACTCAGTACTGTCAGTTTTCATTTTGCAAAGTTTCTACTAATACCTCTCCTCAACCAATTCTTAATCTACTTTTAAGCATAAAACAACACAGTTTTTTTAAATCTCGAAAGACAATTATATTAAATAAACTAAAGTTCTTAGCTTTTATACGTATCAGATCTAATGTTAGCTTATTTAATTTCAGTTTCAATTACTTATTAATATAAGAAACGTATTTGTTTCTGCTTAGGTAAAGGTTTAGATTGCTTAGATTATTTGTTATTTACCGTTCTATGTGCACGTGCTAGCCTACAATTTATCTTAATTCCAATAGCCCATTTAGGACTCAAGAAAAATTGAATAGCCAGTCAGTATATGAAAAGAAAGACATGCATTCTTATCTTAGAATGTTTGTTTTGTGTAAAATATTAATTTGTGTACTTATTTTCCTTTATTGTCTAGGCTCAATATATTCTTTGCGTAACATTTCTTGAATCTGAACTACTATCAGAACTGTAAGGTCAACTTGTAGGATACGAATTAGTTTTAATAACACTTGAACAAATGCATACATGATTAGTACTAACGTTCACATACAAAATCCAGGGTTTACCTAAGGCATATGCAACGTATGTGTGGAAACCAGTCATCAGGATTACACACAGAGGAGAACGTAAACCATCTTTCAGGTCACACCCCCTTTCTAGTTCTTCCTGCCCAAACATCTGTAAATGTTATTCAATTCTTGATATTAAAAGTACGCCTTAACATTTTTTCAAATAAGGTTATTAAACTGTATAAAATATACGTGGGATCAAGAACACTGATTAAAAACATAACATAACGTTTAGTGATGAATAAAATATCCAAGGTCTTTTATTAAGAACGATGAGCAACGATGAGTTTTATGTAGCATACATAAAACATGTAAAATGATATATCACGTGCTCTTAACGTACTTTAGATCACCATGTTACATGTGTAGAGTTATAATATAAAATAAAGACTGAAAAAAATTATATACAGATATGATACAATAAAAATCAATATTTTTTCTGTTGGAAGATTAGCTAGAATACATTAGCTCCTCTCCATACGTACAGAGTAGATAATAATATGAATCATTTAATAAAGCTGCTAAAGAAAGTATTTTAGGATCTTTTTATAAGTGGTGCCCGGATGAGGTACTTATGTGGTCAAATGTACAAAATGTAACCCTGACGACGAGAAACTCTCTTGAAACAAAATGTATTTTAAAGAAAATTAACAAGAAAATCTGAAGATGACCTACGAAGGTCGAAACGTTTTTTTGTACTTTATTTTAATTAAAGTTTTAATGTTCATTCCAGCAGTCTTTAAAATGCAAAATAAAATCACCTAGTCTGGATATTTTTTCCCAGTAGATTTGTGGACTTGTGTATCTAAGTATTTTTATTAGATGTCAATAGACAATTCACTAACATTTACCGAAATGGTGGACATTCTTAAAAGTGTAAAGAACTAGATTGAATGAGAGTTCATAAACATAAAGACTTAATCATGAAAAATAGTTTATTATTTTATGTAGTTTAATTTTCCATTTCTGATAAGGTAGGGTTGCTGTGCCTCACTCTGCACTGTACTGAAAACGTGCATTAAACTTTAAGCAAAAATTAGAGATATTTCATAATCATTAACTCGGACTCGTTTAATTTTAACGATAAAGTGTTAAAAGATATTTATTAACTACAACTATGATATTGTTAACCACTGTTTTAGTTAACAATTAATTTGAGTTTTACGGATGTAAATTTAGAATAATTTCAAATATAAAGACGGTTGTAAGTTCAGTGATGTCGAGAAACCCACTTGTTGAGAATTTTATAAGCAAAAACGGCTCGTTTGGGTTGAGAAAATATTTTACATAGATTGTTTTGGAATTTCGCACAAAGCTACTCGAGGGCTATCTGTGCTAATTTTACATAGAAGAGCGAACAACGTTTCGACCTTCTATGTAAAATATTTTCTCAACCCAAACGAGCTATTTTTGCATATAAAACGGTTGTATGTTGCTAAGAGTTGGACGGTGTTTAGCTGTGAGTAAACTTTCTTTAATTTAGAGTTTAAGATTTGAAGATTTTGTTGTAATAAAAAGTCATTAAATGAAATATTGTGACCCGTGATTTCAAAATGTGAACGAATGGATGAGTGACCGAGTTTAAGAAATGGACGATCTGTTCTCTTAAATACTCCTAAATGGTTACAGTTTTCAAGTAGTGTTTGGTTTTTCCAATATACGTTAAATTTACAATTACTATACGTATACGTGTTCACGGACCGTAAACGTAGTCTAGGTAGTTGAACTTAATGTTTGTTTAACACGGATACTAGGTTTATTAATCTGACCTAAATTTGAGTGAAGAAGATTTTATTAGAGAGAAGAGTTATATTTTAATTTGTTAGAATTATGAACCTTTTAAAGGATGGGAGATAATAAGGAGAATTTTGGGAATGGTGTGCTATTGGTTAGTGGTTGGAATTGGTTAAAAAATCAGCCGGATAACCATTCTTTAAGAGGTATTTGTGCAGAAGTGTAATTTTTCGTGCAATACAGAATAATTCGAGCAGAGACTGAAAACGTCGTTTAAGTGATAATTGTACTAATTTTAATAGTTTTATCTACTTCTTCAAACGTAATTAGTTTATTGTCTGTACTGAAATGCGCCAGCACCTTACTATCTAAACGTACATTTGCACACACTTACTTTCAACGAATGTAAATATACTTCAGTAAATATTTTGTAACACAACACATTAAAAGCTTAGAGCTTTATTTTAATATAAAATAAACTTTATGGAAGTTAGGATTATGAAATGATACACTTTAGCTTTATTAGTTCCTTACTCCTTAATGAAAGTTGGTGTTGAGAGTAACGAATAGACATGGTGTAACAAAGGCATTGTAATTCCTATTTTAGTTTTAAGTTTACTTTTGTGAATTTCTAAAGGCAAATCTGCAAAAGGCAATGTCCACTACTAGAATCAAACTCCAAATTTTATCCTCAAGATTAACGTGGAGCTGCTGAAAGGGGAAGATGGACATTAGATTTTGTTTTAGCTGTTAAAGCTTTTACTTCTGGCATAAATTTGCTTCTTAAAAGGGATTAGAGCACATTCACCTTATGAAGGTTTATTGTAATCGTTTAGTCTAATCAATTATAGACGGCGCTTTACTTTAATTAAAATTAATGTGTAATAAGCCACAGTAACTGTCTCACCTTTTCACCAGAGAACCCAATAAATTCCAACAGCCTCATGACTCGTGTTGGGAGTTGAGATATCATCTGAAACGAAATTCACATAACTCTATGTATTGAATTCAGTTGGTGTTATTTTATAAATATTTAAAGTGCATCATAATTTGTAATACCCAACAATGCAACTAATATCAGTTGCTTATGACTGGTATCACTTTACTTACTTCTCGTCAAATAACAAGAATAATGCAAGTCACACACTAAAATAAGCAGACTACCAACATAATCTGATTAAAAACTACAGGACACTATCTTGTCCATATAAATCGTTATCATATAGTCTAGTTAAAGATTTTGACTTGCATTATTATAATAATTATACTTCTAACTTTTGAGGAAAAATAATTAATATATATTCTGATATGTTAAAGTATATTTATTTCTTTTACCTTTCTAGCATCATTAAGCAAGAGTAAATACCATAGACCAAAATATAACATATTCTTAATTATAATAGCAATGGCCAAATAAAATAAGCTGTATTACAAAATAGTAATAAAACTATTCTGTGGTATATGTTCCAGCTAATATTAGTATTAAAATAGTATGAACAAAACGTGAATAATAAATGTCTGCTTATATCTCCCTTGTAATTTGTTTATGATTTGTTTGTTTTGAGGCCCCCCAGTGGCTCAGCGGTATGTCTGCAGACTTACACGCTCAAATCCGGGTTTCGATACCCGTGGTGGGCAGAGCACAGATAGCCCATTATGTAGCTTTGTGCTTAATTCAAAACAGCAACAGCAGCAAAACAGCAGTGTTTGTTTTGAATTTCACGCAAAGGTACTCGAGGGCTATTTTTGCTAGCCATCCTTAATTTAGCAGTGTAAGGCCAGAAGGAAGGCAGCTAGTTATCATCACTCACCACCAACTCTTGGGCTACTTCTTTTACCAACGAATAGTGGGATGGATCGTACATTATAACGCCACCACAGCTGTAAGTGTGGCAATGTTTGGTGTAATTCGAACTCGCCACCCTCGGATTACGAATCGCATGCCTTAACTACCTGGCCATGCAGGCCTCCGTTGTAACGGTAATGGATTTGGTTTAAGAAACATTGATCAGATGTTGTGAATTAGAGAAGAAAGTTGAGAAGGCCGGTAAGGTATTGTATTCACGAGCGTGAATCTTTGTAGAATCTCCGACTTTATGACGCGAAATAGATCAGTTGCACAAGAGACTAAAGTGAACTTTGCAGTTCATGTGTACAACCTTGACTTGTTCAGCACTAATATACTCTTCAAAAAAAGAAACACAAAAGATATATATTTGTTATTTTAAAGAGAAATATATGTAATAACGCTACAAGCTCAGAGTATGTGATGTTACATGTGTTAAAGCACTAACTGTTAGACCAAAATGACAATAAAAGTTGTGAACTTTGAAAACGGCGGAAAACATCGGATTTTTCGCCAAAAGGCATTCGTGTCCAATAAATTTATTTGAGAGATCTGCATGTTCTGCAAGTGCAACATGTGCAAAATCCCTATAAAAGTGGGGGTTCTCGGTTTCCATGGCTCGGTGTTAAACCACCGACACGCAATACAGTTATGCTAAGACTGACTGAAACACAACGCAACAACGCCCTTGGTCGCTTGGAAGCAGGCGTATCTCGATCAGATTTTGCCAGAGCTGTGAATTTCCACCCAAGCACCATCACAAGGCTATGGAATCGTCACTAACAACATGGATCAATTCGTGACCGTCCACGATCTGGCAGACCTCGTGTGACCACGCCCGCACAAGATCGCTACATCCAGTTACGTCACCTCCTGGATAGGACCACACTTCGACGTCTACTGCCTCAGCCATACCAGGGCAGCGTAGGATTTCCGATCAGACCGTACGCAACCGTCGACGAGATTCTTAGGCCCCATGTGCAACCCATCATGGTGAGCGTCAACGACGTTTTTCAACATTACAACGCCCGTCCTCACACAGCCCGACTCACCACTGTATTCTTGAGACACCACAACATCAAAGTTTTTCCCTGGTCTTCCAGATCACCAGATTTAAACCCCATCAAAATCTTTGGGACGAGTTGGACCGACGTCTACGACGGTGATAACCTCAACCGCAGATTCTACCTCAGCTAGCAGCAACTTTCCAGGCTGAGTGGACAGCCATTCCACAGGATGTAATTCGTCATCTCATCACTTCCATGGGCAGGAGATTCCAAGCAGTTATTGATGCTCACGGGGGATATACTCGTTATTGACGTTGAGTGACATTAAACTTCAACTAGCGAGACTTTGGATGTTCAGCAGTGAATGTGCAAAGTTTCACACATATCATACAGAACTACCCGGAATAAACTTGTTAAAATATGTCTCAAATTTTGCCTTTTGCGTTTCTTTTGTTTTTGAAGAGTATAGTTACCTTAGCAAATTTAGGGAATATTTCAGCAAATAAAAATGTAAACTGTTAAATACATACCTTTAATTTTATTTTCACATTTGATAAAAAGTCAACTAACTCTATAGGTCACAGTAAAACAAAGAAACTTATAATAAAGCTTATTTTTATAACAAACTAACCAAAAGTGAATGCAATAATAAATCTGTGCAAAATCAAATAAATGCAAACTATGATTAAAATGAATTCATTCATTATTTGTATACTTTGTTACTAACTCTATTTGATTAAATATGACAATAAACTAATTGGTGTTCTTAAATAGTTTTATGTAACATATTTCATACTTTTCAATGAAAATTGATTCATCATTTTTACTCATTAAATTATTATAAAGAACATTAATTTCCTGTTTATATCAGTATATACAATGAACTGATATCATGTGGTTAAATTAATAAATCTCTTTAATATTGTTACCAAATTAAAAGTTCCAACACCCATCCGTACACCACTCTCAAAATGTTTCTTTCTTTCTACATCTTCAAAATTACGAGTGTTAAGAATATGAAGACATTCTCTGTAAAAAAAGAACGTAATTATTGTAATGGAGAGGTACAAAAATGAACGTAATTATTGTATTAGACAGGTACAAAAATAAACGTAATTATTGTATTAGACAAGTACAAAAATAAACGGAATAATTGTAATGGACAGGTAAAAAATAAACGGAATAATTGTAATGAACATGTACAAAAATAAACATAATTATTGTATTGGGCAGATAAAAAAATAAACAATTATTGTATTAGACAGGTAAAAATAAATAAATTGAAATGAGGATGACTTCTTTTATTGTGCAACGAAATAACCTATTGAACATATACTTGTCAAAAATATCAATAGTCCTAAAAAACGTATTTATTAAAACACGACTTTGGAATCTGCATCATAACCATTTTTGTTATGATTAAACTTCACAGTAATAGTTTCTAGTGGAAAGGTAAGCGCACGTTCTAAAGATTTATAAATATTATCTACAGTAATTCTTATATCTTTACAAAAATTTACTTTTAAACGTTTCTTTATTTTAAAACTTGCACATGATTGCTTTACAATACTCATTGTACAAACATTTAATTTAGGATCTACCTTTATAAGGCATTTCTTTTTTCTCTTTTGAAATATTACTGACTTTTTATTCGCACGTCGCTTAAAGAAAATGAGAAAACTTTTTGTTATAAATATTTCTTACGGGTATCGTTTGGGATATCAGAAGGTCTCTTAGGGTAAAGAAGTTTTGGTAGAAATGAATAAAAAACCCATAACCTGAGAGCTTTCAAAATGTGGACTTTTTTTCTCCACGGGCCCCCCAGTAGCTCAGCGGTATGTCTGCGGACTTACACGCTAAAATGCGGGTTTCGATACCTGTGGTGGGCAAAGCACAGATAGCCCATTGTGTAGCTTTGTGCTTAATTCAAAACAACAACAACAAATTTTCTCCTCGGCAAATTGGGATTTCCAGTTTGTTATCATTTGATGCATTCAGTATTAAACAAATATTATTGTGAATTACCGTTTAACAATAGATATTGTGTAGATATACCAAAATACTTTTATTATTTGATAAGCAAGATATTTGACTTTGATAAATTAGTATTAAAAACATTTGTGTAACTCCAATTCAAACATTTCTAGAATGTTCAGTTAACAAGCTAAAGACCAATGATTTGTTTACCTATACAAACAGCAAAATGGTACAGAAAGTCAAGTATAGAAATCTATGTGAAAGTATTTTCCCCATAAAAATGTGGAATTTTGACAGGAGACTTTTTGTTTGTTTGTTTTCAGGATTCAACAGATAGAAAGTCCTATAAGTGTGCATGTATCTGTGCGAACATGCGAGCGTGTCATTTTTTTCTGGCATTATTACAGTTCTATAAGATGTCTAGCCCCCAATTAAAATATTTCTGGCAGAAATGACATTATATATAATCAAGATAATATATTCGTTGCAATTTAAAAGCAAATATAAATTCACAAAAACATTAAAAATCCGATAAATTAATGATGCATCTTAGGTAAATTTACGAAATTACAATGCTAAAATCTGGGGTTCGATTCCCCGTAGCTGACAAAGCGCAGATTGCCTATTCCGTAGCTCTTTTCTACATCTGCATACAATTAAAAAATATTATTTCTGTTTCTATAACAATTTTCGTTAGTAAACACGAAACCTCATCCATAAAAAGCCATCTAGTTCAGCAAATAATTACTTGCACCCCAGTGGCTCAGCAGCATGTCTGCAGACTAAAAACCGGGTTTCAATATCAGTGGTGAGCAGAGAACAAATAGCCCGTTGTGTAGCTTTGTGCTTAATTCAAAACAACAACAAATAATTACTTTAAAAAAACACGACGGTATGTTTAAATCGCTTTAGAAGTTTTGTTTGAAAACGCTTTTTGTATACTGGTAAATCTTTTGTATATTCTTAATGGGAATTATATTTTAAGGTAGACATACATTTGTCCAATGTTGTGCATTAAATAAAGGCAACAGGCAAGATAACTAAAAAGTGAGAACTTATAATATACAAACAGGGATCGCAAAAACAAATAAGCAAAGGAGACTGTTTACAGTTTGCTCACACTTACAAATCTCTGTAATAATTCTACTAAAAATTATTATCTATTGCAGTGTGCGATCCAACAGGAATTTTGCAAAAAACTGAGAGAGTAGTTTTAACTTTAATTTGGCCTACTTAATTTTGTCTTTCTACGAAATTTTCCAAGTCGTCCAATTTCTGTCATAAAAATATTCAGTGTTTACTTAGCCTGCGTGTTTGTTTGAAACTACATCTCGTACATTTTCTAACCCGTCAGCTGGAAACTGACATTTGATAAGATTCGGTTTTTATTGTTTCATGTTGTTATCAGAATTGCTATTGGTCATCGTCACTCGAGTTTGCTGTCTCATGGACGTCCGCAAACATATTTTAGCTATGGGTGATTATCATAGTAGATTTTCGTACTCAGACAATGGTAACTATTCTTTCTATTGTTTTTTTACACTTAGCTGAAATTATGAGTGCGTCTTCACTATTAATTACCCTTTAATATAGCGCTATTTTATATAGATTTTGCTGTTTTACATTATTGTTGTTAAGATAGCGCCTTTAATTGTTGTCGATCATTTCGCCAAACTTTTCGCTCTGCCTATTTGTATTCCATTATTTGTGTCGTTTCATTACAGCAAACATTTGTTGAAGAATGTACATGTGTGTCAAGTAGACCTCCTAAGGTAAGCATGCTACTGTGTCTGTTTACATTATATTACTCTTTGTTGTACTATTTTAGGAAAAAAACATTTCTCGTTGTGACGAGATTGCCTTGTATTACCCATTTTTTCATACCGTTACACCGTGACATTGATTGAAACTGGTCATTAAACCCGTCATGATAAGACCTTTATCTTTAAAATGGTTCTTTGAGGACTACTTTAAATTTTGTTTGTTGTAGTTGCATATCAGTATATGTGTTTATTCTTTGTTGTATATTTATTATTTATTTTGAATAAGTTCAGTGTAGTGGAAACAGCTAATACAGCAGTAAACTGTTGTAAAACATGTAACATTCAACTGAACGCGTACGTAGCTTTAAATTTATTCCCAATAAATAGACATAAAACATTTTAAGAAACAAGATTAGTAAAAACTGTTAATTTAATAAGGAAGAATGGGGATCGTCCAAAAAGTTCATAGTCAAATTAAATCAAAATGCCTCCATGTCAAATAAGTTGGCTCTTATCCAATTGTAATTGCTATAGACATGGAGTCAAAAATTGGTTTTGTGGCTTGAGAAAACAATGCAGACTATATTTTCAGCCTTGTTTGTTTATTTTTTACTGTCCCTTATTGTAAGCTTGAGAATATAATCTTTGCATTTTGATTTAACTTGGTTCTGTAGTTTTTGGACGATCTCTATTGTCCCTTTTAAATGAATAGTTTTTGCTAATATTGTGTGCTTATAATTGTCACTTTATATCTAATATATTCACACAGTGATTTTATTAAGTTTTCTTAAAAAGGTGTATCAAATTCGGAAGTACATTTAAGTGCAAACAAAATTCTGTTAGCAGCTTCACATAATAGGGTTGTTCACTTTAAATTAATAGAGATATTTAGTATTGTGTTTAGGAGTGAAACTATGATTATTTGAACCAAGTCAAAATTTAGCCAAACTAGAAGTAAACATGATTTATGTATGCTAAATAAATGTTGTTGTTTTTTGCACTAATCAAATAAAGTGTATTTTGGGATATATCACAAAGTGGTGCAGCACATTACTTTACTTCTTTGTAAAAACTTCACTAAGCTTGACATACAAACATTAGGTACCTGATGTTCACTGTTTGTACCATAAATAATGGGAACAATTAGTGTTGTGTGTGTTTTCTTACAGCAAAGCCACATCGGGTTATCTGCTGAGTTCACCGAGGGGTATCGAAACTCTAAACCCTCGTTTCGTAAATTAGCGTTGTAAATCCGTAGACATACCGCTGTACTAGCAAGAGGCGAGAACAATTATTAGTGTATTAAAGGATATTTCTTACTGGTAGGACTGATAGCAGTATCGAATCCTTAGTCCTCCCTTGAGAAATGTGTATAAGCTTTGGTCGTATATAAAAGTTAAAATGGCGTTCATCAGCAAACATTCTGCATAAGTTAACTCAGCATGAATTTCCACTGGAAAAAATACAAAGAAAGGTTGAACTGTTAGTTTGAATTCTATTATAAAAGGCAAAAACTAAATAATGTAATAAATTAAGATTATAATGTTGCCACATGCACTCGTAACAAACTTCGAGTTGTTAATATGACCATTTAACCCAAGCCTCATCTTTGTTCAGTTTCTATAGAATAAATATGTATATTCGTCGACTAATATTCTAAAATATGTATCTGTTCTAACCTTTTGGCGATGTAAGAACAGATATTTTGTTTTAAGTTTCAAACAACTGGAATATAACGATTAAGTGTTTTTTTTTCCTTTAGTGTCGTACACTAACCTCAGTACAAAAACTATTTTTAGCATCAATAAACTTGAGAATGAAGCATGCATTTATTTTATTCCATAGTAAAACATATAGGTCAAGCCGCTGTGTATTCGGCTGTTGAAAACACGGTTGAGAAACCGTCGTCTTTCTAGCTATATAACTTAAGACAAATAAGTAAGAAGGATGGATGTGCTTTGGACATGACTCTGTATTAAATTCGTTAACTCAGATTTAGAAAAAAGTTCTGTCAATGCTACCATTCCATACTTTAGTATATATATCAAAATCACCAACTAATATATTATATGACACGCATACATACTATTATACTTGTACTCAGACAATGACACTTACCCTCGCTGTAAGTATTGTAATCAGGACTACGAAATATTCGAGATATTGTTGAAACTTTCTTTCTGTATTTCTGACAAACTCTAACAGCTTGCTTTAAAGCATCCATAGCCATCTCTATGTAGCTCTGCTTGGTTATATAAAAACATATGTTAGACTTTAGATCAGTAGTTACCGAGTTTGTCGTACACAGCAATAACTTATTTCACATAAATATTGAGTCCATCACTAAATGTGCAAAAGAACTAGCACAAAAGATATTCATATTAAGTGAAGAAATTATTTACTTCTCGAAATTTAGAAAAAAAGTAGAAGGTTTATTTTTATATTTTTTATTCATTTGCAAACAACCAGTAGAAAAGGTTTTTATTTACCAAATGGAAATAATTACAGCATAATGAAGTATGTTTCTTACAAAAAACCAAAAACATATCGACTTACCCAACATACAAGAAAATATTTTTATCATGTTTTGAAAACTATACAAGAAAAGAATATACCAATTCCATAGTCATCACTGCTTGTATAAACAGAACCATTCCACGTCCTACTCCATGATAGATACTTGTATGTGCCCTAAAAAACAAACCATAGATACTGCAAAGAGTGTAAGATATTACCTAGTAGCAGATAACCTTTCGAAAGATGTAATCTTTCATAATATACAGAAGATGTGTACGTTATATTAAAACGATTTGGGATGTTTACAGCGTCGTTACAGACCAGGTGGACACGACTAGGTGTGCTTTATCGGAAGACGATATATCTTGATGATAGCACCGTAGCGTAGATTCTTGTTACAAAAGACTTGATGGTGAGAATGTCATGCCCAAAGTATATCCATCCTTCTTACTTACTTTTCATAAGTCATCTAGTTAGAAGAACGACGTTTTCTTAATCTTATTTTAACAGCCGAATGCTCAGGCGCAGCTGCGTTCAGCGACTTGACCTATGTGTCTTTGTATGGAACAGAATAAGTACTCGTTTCATACTCACGTTGGTTGAAATTTGTAACAGTTGAACGAGAGATATAATTGAAAACCTTTCCTTGATGAACCTGTGCCTTGTTAGCTTAGTTTTTGGAAGAAATTCCTTCTTGATTATGTTATGCACAATTGTATAAGATACGTGGGCAGTTTTTGTCACTGACCTTTTGTGCTCATGAATTTTCATATATTACAAGGCATTTAGCTCAATGGCGAGTCACTAGCCTTATAACGCTAAAAATCAGGTTTCGATAACCATAATGGGCTAAACAAAGAAAACCAATTGTGTGGCTTTTTCCTCTAAAACAAAATATATGTACCATGGCTAGGGTACGACTTGGTATGGGTTTTTTTCTGGATGGTTCTGATTCTCCATATTAGTTCACGTTCCTTTTTGTTTTTAACAATTACATTAAGTACAAGTGATATTTCAGTATTAGAAAGTATAATTTCCGGAATTAACTACGATCAGAATGTGTAATATTTTGTCACGGAAATAACTGTTGAGTATCATTGAGTTCTGGTGGCATCGCTCTACCTACAAAACGCTAAACAATGTCAAAATTTAGTTCTGATACGGGTCTTTCTTCTGTGACTTTGTGTCAGCTGTGTTGGTGGCATCGCTCTACCTACAAAACGCTAAACAATGTCAAAATTTAGTTCTGATACGGGTTTTTCTTCTGTGACTTTGTGTCAGCTGTGTTTATCATTTTCTTGTTACTTTTCATCATCCAAATCGTTTTTATATAACATACTTAACCTTCTGTACTAAATTCGTAAACTCAGATTTAGAAAAAAAAAGTCTGTAAATGTTATCATTCCATATTTTCGTACTTATATCAACTATTATATTATATGATATGCTTATACTTACAACTAATAGTTGTAAGTATTACATTCCGAAACACTGCATTCTCTACATAGTTTCACAGGGAGTTTCAAAAATTAGAATGGGATATAGCATTGTTTCTTTGTTTGGAACTAAGCACAAAGCTTACACAATGGGTTATCTGTGTTTTGTGTATCACAGGTATCGAAACCAGGTTTCTAGCGATATAAGTCAAATAATACTATTATAACCACACTACATTCGTCATATCGACTGTCCACCACACATTTCACTTAATTCAGAGCTCGTCTGGTTAGTTGGGACACAACAAACACAGCAACAGTCGGAACACTATTTATATAAGCCTTTTGTTACAGTAATAATTGTAATAAAGTAAAGAGCTTCGAATTGAATTAAACGCGTGTTCGACAACAGATATAGCCTAATATAGTGCTGCCTGAGTACTATTATTATACACTTATACATTCTTTTAATTCTTTAAAATTCATACAAAACTTAAATAAAAAATATTTAAAACATAACAGGTCTAATACACAGCTATTTTTTTTTTAAAATGGCTTATATAAGTAGATTTCCTATCACTATTTGTTTTACTCCAGATGGTCTGAAACGCTTTGAATTGAGCGAAACGTGTCGTTGTAAAGATGATGAAAATATAGCGTGGTCAGAAAACTATTATCCTTGAAATTCGCTAATGAACCAGATAAGACATATGTTGTTCAAAAATATATTAAATCTAATCGTTCGACTCCCCGTTGCACCAAACATGCTAGCTCTTCCAACTGTGGGGGTGTTATAATGTGACGGTCAATCCCACTATTCGTTCGTAAAAGAGTAGCCCAAGAGTTAGCGGTGAGTGGTGATGACTAGCTGCCTTCCCTCTAGCACAGATTGTCCTCGTGTAGCTTTGCGCGAAAATTCATTAAAACAAACAAAAGTATATTAAGCCTAATACTAATTCTATACTAATACTAGTGTACTTATGACAAACATAATCATAGTCATGCTTCGTTAATATAATAACAACTGTCATATATACTAATATATACATGTATAATATTAAATTTTTACTTTTATTTCTTTGAACACCAACTTCTGCTGCCCACTAAGTAACTCTTAGGATGTGTTCCTCTGCCACTACGGTTTTCGTTTCATATGTTTTGAATTTCGAGCAAAGCTACACGAGAGCTATCTGTGCTAGCCGTTCTTAATTTAACAACGTAAGACTAGAGGGGATGCAGTTTGTTATCACCACCCACCGCCAACTATTGGGTTACTTTTTTACCAGCGGATATTGGGATTAATCGTCACATTATAACGTTCTCACGGCGAGCGTGTTTGGTGTGACGGGGATTCGAACCAGTAACTCTCGGATTACGGGCTGCTATCACGGAACCACTTGAATCAACTTGGTAAAATCACAATGAAGAAAAGTCATTCTAACCTGGATGATATAATCTTCAGTGCTTCATCAAATCTATTGTTCAGAAACAAATCCAATGCTCCAATAGTTTCATCTAAAACTTCTTGAAGGTCCCAGTCTTGACCTTCTTCTGTCAATGATTCATTAACTGTTTGTCTTGATGATAATTCCCTGTGATTCAAATCTAAAGGTCTATAGAAAACAAATTCATTTTTTTTACAAGGAAATGTAATTAACCGGTAAAATTGTAATTAACAATAAACTTAACTGTTGTACTGATTGATAAGAATTCGTATGCACAAAAAGTAAATAAATTAATTGAAAAACGTACTTTATCAATACGGTATAAAGATAAAATATCTAAAAAATGTACGTCGGTTTTAATGTGCTTTTTTTGTATCTTGTAAGATAAATGTTAGAGCTTAATATAATGTCGAATTTGTTACGGACATCTTACAAAATACAAAACAGTCACATAATAAGTGGATATTTTAAATGATTTTCTCACAGTAATTAATGGTGAGGCTCGTTTTTATCTTTTGTTATTTGGCCATTTGAGTTTAACATTTACTTGTGGGCAATTGACGAAGTGGTTGATTTCGCTGACTTCGTTTAACTTGCATTAACAATGAATTGATTAGTGCAGTGTGTTCGTTAAGATTTTAATAATTAAAGTTGTAATTGTAATAAAACTTACAGATCTTAATCGTAATACAATGTATTTAACAATCAAAATAATCTAGAAAATGTTTTGTATCTACCTGATACATAAAAGTTTAAAAGTAAAATTTAACCGGGGATAGAGTGATTATGATTTTGATCAGCCAAGTTTCATTTTTATTAACACAAAGTAAGCAAAGGGATTCTAATATTTACATCATAGTTTATGTGTTACTTAAGGTTACTCAAAATTTTGGTTTCCTGAAAAACTTACGTACCTGGCATGTTAATTACTCGTAAAACATGGCTTATCTTAGCCTGTTGTTTGAAATAAAAGTAGAAAGAAACCATAAAACATTTTGTTAATGTGAAGCGAATGATGATAATGTTGTTGACCCATAGGAGCATTAACATTAAATTTTATACAGGCTCCTATCATTTACGGCAGAGAATTAAGTGATTAGGTCACACTACCAACTGCTTAACTATGAATGTAATACGCGCTGCTTTAAAAACTTTACAGAAAACTGAAACATATCAAAGAAGAACCTAAACAAGCTCAATGATGGAGTGAAGTGAAAATGTACAATTCGATTCAGACCAAAAGACATACAAAAGGTACAGTAAGAGGTTTGATTTCTTTGGGCTTAAGAGCCAATTTGTTTACACACAGCCAAACTCTTCAGTTCAATAACCAGTTAAATTAAATCCTCTGGTGGGATTGCCTCCATTGGAATGTGGCCTAAAACCACCTCTGATAACACTCCTGAAGATCTAACATCTACTGTTCAAACATAGTATACAAGGTAGGAAGTAAAATGATATTTATCAACAGTTTTAAGCCTTGTCTTGAATCCTACACCCTCACAGTATGTGAACAGTGACATTAATTCCCCAACTACTAATCGATTCTTAGTAAGAAATTGGAAATGCTAAAAACAAAGAAATACAAAGAAATAAAATATAATAATCTAGCATTTTCTAATACTTTCTACCAACAAAGCTCAAGAAAAATTGTTTTAAATGATATTCTATCATGAAGAAAACCTATATCGTTTTCGGGCTATATTTAAATCACATAACACTGTATTATACACAGGTCAAGTATAAAATCCCAAACAACTTATAAACAATAAATTAATTTATCACATGAATCAGGTTACAATGATGCTGGATCTTGGGTATTAATATACCCCATATGTTACTTCCTTATCTGTTACTAACCGATTATTTTTCTTCTCTTTGTAAATAAACAATCTTTTCCGGTTGTTCTGTTTGTTTATGAGTACAGTATGTTGGAAATCACGAAACCCACACACGTTGTCAAGGTACTGTATGCAGGTAACATAACTATAATACCCTACAGGTAATGTAGCCTCAAAGTTCCTAGACGTGTATTTAAAAATGTAAAGGACAGTAGCGGTATAAGAAAGCTTGCACCACTGGAGGTAATGCAAAACTTGAGACGTCACTGACCGTTCGGTCAACCGTTTAAAATACGTGCGTTTTTTGTTTAACGTTACCAGAAAGTGATGAACGATCTTCTGTTAATATTTTGTAAAAAAAACAAAACACTTTATAAAAATAGATGGTAAGTTAGAAGAAACACAGAAATATGCAGGCACCAAAATGCAATGACTTTTAAATAATAATTACGTTTATTATCACTTAACAAGCTCACCCAAAAAACAAACATGGTTCAAAAATGAGGTATTAAGTGCTGGAGGGGTAATTTATTCTAGCAACGATACACTCCTGTTAAACTTTTAGTTAAAAGTTGATTGTTCTCTTAGCATATCAGTAAACAACCAAACACCCTACAGTGGTTTAATACGAGAACAAAATAATTAAATTCCAAACTATACAAACATCAAGTTAATAATTTAAAGCTTGGCAGTTGAAAACTGTGTAATAAAGACATTTACTTTTTATTTTATATTTCTCTAAAGTCAGTTGTGAATATTGTTAACTGTACTATAGGTACAAGTGAATATTGTTAAATATACTGTAGGTACAAGTGAATATTGTTAACTGTACTGTAGGCACAAGTGAATATTGTTAACTATACTATATTCCTGCTGAATTCGTTTTCGTTTTTGTTGTCTTTATTAAATTATCGGCTTTGTGTAAGCACCTTAGTGTTTGTACCTTACGGTGCAACCTTCCCTAAATATAACTTTTTATCATAAGATAATTTGTTCTTAATTTTGTTATTTCTGTTAACACTATATATATCTGTACAACGATGTATATCTCATGCAATTCATTTCATTATCATGTTAAAATTCCCTTAACATATGAAATTTTTTCATAAAGTTTAATAGAAATAATTCTGGTAATAAAAACAAACTATCTGTGATTTCAAACCTTTTTTCTCGATGAATTAAAATTAACTATATTAGTCTTTCTCTGCACTACTCCACTAACGAATACAATAATTGAATGAAACTTTACGAAAAAAATTGTGATTAGAAAGTTACTTGTTTTGTGTTTGTTGTTAAACACAAGTCTACACAATGGGCTATTTATGAAGTGCCTACCACACGAACGTATCTGTTCATATTGCATGAGAAATCCCAAACTAAGAATAGTTAACAACTTCAGTTTCGAGTGGTGTTTCTTTTTTTGGTTGTTGTTACTAAATATAAAGCTACCCATTGAGCTATCTCTGCTGTGCCCTCTGCAGCAGGGATCATTGCTCGATATTTTATATTATAAGTCCTGAAACTTACTACTAAATATTCAAAGGGCTTTCGAGCCGTGTGAATGTTGAACGTTTCGGTTAGGTGGGTATAAAAAATTACACTGGTTTACAAAGAAATTGAGACAAGCACAGAAATAACTGTTTTAACCTAATTTGGGGGTGTTGAATTCAGATTTGAAATCCGCTTTTACTCATCACCTCTAGTTTTTTAGATATGCATACTGTGCATTTTGTACACATACTGTACATAAAGGCGTATATGCATTCAGGGTTAATTTCTAATATTGTGTGACTTATGTCTTCTTTTTTAGTTATTATGCAATAAATGCAAGTGATAGCATTACATTATATATATATATATATAGCTATATATCAAGACGGATCACCAGTTTCAGGAATCGGAACAAAGACCTTGCTTCATTTTTCGACATGGAAAACAAGTTATGCTACTGCACAAATGTACCTGGCTTGTTCACTTTCCTTGGTTTGCCACATAATCCTCCAGATTGGCGTCTTTTCATAGACTCTTCCAAGCGAAGTCTCAAGGCTGTGCTTCTGCACAACGGGAATAAATATCCCAGCATTCCCACTGCACACTCTGTCCATCTAAAGAGTCCTATAACAATATGGAGCTTCTTTTTGAAGCTGTTAGGTACAACCAGTACCAGTGGAGTCTGTGTGGGGACCTCAGGGTCATTGGTCTTCTTATGGGTATGCAAGCGGGCTTCACAAAGTACTGTTGCTTTCTCTGTCTCTGGGTTAGTCGAGCTGTATCCCAGCATTACAAGCAGAAAGACTGGGGGTCTAGAAGCACTTTCGTTCCTGGCGAACACAGCGTCAAGGAGAATCCTCTGGTTGACATGAAGAAGGTGCTTCTTCCTCCTATTCACATAAAGCTTGGTTTGATGAAGAATTTCGTGAAGGCCATGGACAAAAATGGTGCTGCCTTCCAACACTTGTCTACTGTGTTCCCAGGTCTCAATGCTGCTAAGCTCAAAGAGGGCATCTTTGTCGGACCTCAAATCCGAGAAGTGTTGAAGGATACTGATTTTGAGGAGCTTCTTACCTTAAAGGAACTGAGAGCATGGAAAGCAGTTAAGTCAGTCTGTAGTGGCTCCCTTGGTAACACACGCGTACCAAATTACCAAGCCAGTATTGAGAAGTTGCTAAAGACTTATGAGGATATGGGATGCCGAATGTCACTCAAAATTCATTTTCTCCATTCCCACCTCAACTTCTTCCCTCCAAACCTTGGAGGAGTGAGTGATGAGCACAGAGAAAGATTCCACCAAGACATTACGAAGATGGAGAGCAACTACCAAGGCAAGTGGAACCCCAGCATGATGGGAGACTTCTGCTGGATGCTCTTGCGTGACATCCCGGAGGCAAAATACACCAGATCATCTAAGAAAACACACTTCTAACTGTCTGCGGTACTATGAATTGTGTACATTGTGTCATCCAAGTATATTTATTCCGTCAATGTTCTTTATCTATCCTGTTGTATCTGTAATAAGCTGCTGCAACTATTGAAATAAGCACGTATATACTCCGTATATACAAAAATGAGACTATTTAAAAGCCAGAAAATTAGAGGTGATAGATCAAAACTGTTTATAAATTTGAATTCAGCACACCCATATTAGTAAAAAACACCTATTCATATTCTTGCCTCAGACAAAAAAATATTTTTTTGTAAACCAGCGTTATTCAATGAGGTTTTACACTTTTGCGTAAGAAACACTTTAATGTAGATTTTGATTAGAAATCCATATTTAAACCTTATGCTTTTCACACATCAGTACTCAACTGTGATGATATGATGATTTTTTATAATAAGTCAGTAGATATCCTTAAAATTCTTAAAGTTATGTGTCACTACGATGAAGAAAACAGTTCAACTAAACTAAGCAAAAACATTTCTATATTAAAATATAGACTTTTTGTCTCTCCAACGGTAATTGGTTAATTATATTAATATATTTTTTTCATATTTTTGTGAACATATTCAACAATAATATTAATATTATGTTCTCTAAAATTGTTAATCATGCCTAATAATTATGGCATTTTTTTGCATTTCAAGACCAAGCACAACTAGACAACGAAGAGGTTTAACAGAGAAACAGCTCTCTTGTAACATATTAACATCAAAATTATTTTAAAAATTAACAATATTTGCTGCATTTTTTTAACTACTCTGCGATCCCTTCAATAGATTCAGGCCTGAAATTAAGAACGACTAGCTTAAAACATACTAGGCAATAAAGAAGGATTAAAATATTGGTATACAAATATATAAGACTGTTATTTTATGCATAAACATTTATTTTAACTGTCAATATGGCTTCTCTGGATAAAAATTATTGGGAAAGTACTTACGGAAAAGTAACTTCATCCAAAGCATCTTCAAACACCTTAAAAAGAAATAAAAAAACGAATATTTAATTCAATGTATTGTTCATGGGTTTCAGCTGATGTAAAAACATATATTTATAGCTACTTAAACAGATAATCACCAAACAATAATCATTCAGTTGTTTGGAATTAAGCACAAAGCTACACAATGGGCTATCCGTGCTCTGCCCATCACGGGTATCGAAACCCGGCTTTTAGCGTTGTAAGTCCGCAGACATACCACTGAGCCATTAAGGGACTAGTTATTCATGCACTGCGAAGAATACGCAAAAATAATTTCTACAATATTTTAAATTGTTTGTTTGTTTAGAATTACGCACATAGCTATACTATAAGCTATCTGTGTTCTGCTCACTACGGGTATCAAAAGCCGGTTTCTAAAGGTGTAAGTCAATTTGTTTTTGGAGGGGACAGTTTTTCAAATAACTAATAACCTCGTATTTTATGTGGACGTAGGTAAATGAGTAAGTGATTATACGTACAAATGAAAATAAATGTTTAAGCTTAGTGGTCTTGTAATACGAGAATTCGAGCACTACGTAATTTTACTATTTCAAAACATGGGTAAGTGTGGGGAGATATATGATTATTATTGTTTAATAAATTAATACAATACAGTTTATCAGTAGCATATTAACTAATTTCTTTACATTTATTCTAATTTATCTAAATAACTTCACTTAAGCAGCCGTAATACAACAGAAGGTCTTTGGTTAACTTAATATGGTTTTCACTTGACTCTGACGATTTAATCATCCCACAAGTAATGTCCGAAAATTTAATACATAAAGTGCATCATCATTCCTGTCTTTGTAGAAGGCTTTAATGACTAAAATATGTAGTAGAACATGTATAAACATTTCTAAACAAATAAAAGAAACTAACTCAACTCCACTTTTTCAGATTATTGATAAAATAAACCATTATGAAGATGGATGTGTCTTAGGAGAACATTACACATATAATGCTTCATGAGTTTAAAAATGGAAACAGTCCAACAGAAACTACAAAAAAATTCAGGGTGTTTATGGTGCGGAGTCTCTCAATGAAAAAAAAATGTCGAAGGTGGTTTCAGAAGTTCAGATCAGAAGACTACAGCTTAAGTGATGTGTCACGTTCTGGTCGTCCTATTGAGTTTAATAATAAGTAGCTGATAGCTTCACTTGATACATATTGTGTTGTAACAGTGGAAGAACCAGCACAAAAGCTTAATTCAACCCATTCAACAGTTCACCATCATCTGCAACAGCTTAAAAAAATGTCAAAACTTGGAAAAGTGGGTCCCCCATGATTTGACAGAAGCCAACCTTAGAGAAAGAGCGGACATTTGAACTTCTCTGTACTCTCGTGAACGTAACTCACCTTTTTTTTTGGACAGGTTAGTGACTGGAGACGAAAAATAGATATATTATAAAAATGTTAAGCGCCGCAGACAATGGCTCAGTGCCGGTAAACTGGCTAAAACACAGCCCAAAATGGACCTCACCCTAGGAAAGTCTTGTTAAGTGTTTGATGGGATATTGTTGCTGTGATCCACTTTAAGTTACTGCCACTCAATGTAACGATTACATCAAACTTCTATTGTCAACAGTTAGAGCGCTTGAATGTTGCACTGAAAGAAAAGAGGCATGCTGTGATAAAAAATAAAGGTGTTGTGTTACACCAGGATAATGCACGGCCACATACAGTAAGGATCACATCTGCAAAGACTGAAGAGCCAGACTGGAAAAAACTTTCACATCTTCCTTATTCTCCAGACATTGTCCTATCTGATTATCATCTATTCCAAAGTTTGCAGAACTATCTTGATGAACAAAGGTATGGAACACACGATGACAAAACTATCCTATCTACATTCTTTTCCTCCAAACCCTAAAAATTTTATAGAAGTGGCATTTAGAAGCTTGTGAATTGTTGGCAGGAAGTAATTAATAATAACAGAACATACATTATTGATTAAATAATATTAAAAACGTTTGAAATCCTTTCTCTTTATCTGAACCTGAAATAGGACATTACTGCTTAGACAATCATCGTTTACAATGAATGTTCAAAATAAACACTATGGTGCAGTCACGTGGTCACGTTTAACATTTCTAAGAAGTCCATTGTTTGCATTTCGAAAATTCGTCAGAGAGTATTCTGATGAACTTGTTACACATTATACTTTGCCCCAGATGAGTTTCCGATTTATTATATTACATACACTACATATTAAGAATTCAAACAGCCGTAAAATTTAACTTAATTTAGAAGTTAATTAAATGTCAATATATATCAGAGTTATGATTTGACTTATGTAAGACATGAGGGAAGCCAGCTAGCCATCACCACCCAACGCCAACTTTTATCAACGAATAATGCGATTGACCGTCACATTATAACGCCCCCCACGGCTGAAAGGTCGAGCATGTTTGGTGTGACGAGGATTCGAATCCGCGACCCTTAGATTACGAGTCGAACGCCTTAATCCACCTGGCTATGCCGGGCACCACAATTTATAATAACGGTTATTGTGTGTGTGTTTCGTATAACAAAGCCACAAAGGGCTATCTGCTCAGCCCACCGAAGGGAATCGAACCCCTGATTTTAGCGTTATAAATCCGGAGACATACCGCTGTACTAGCGGGGGGCTATAACGGTTATTACAAATAACTATTTATGTAGAAAAATTTTACAACTCACAAACAACACTCACTCTTCTATCTGGTCTGTAAGATAATATTTTATCGACAGTCCACATCCACGACGAGCGAATTAATTGTATGTTTATACACAGATACACTTCACTTGACATAAATGCTAGCTAGCTCTCTTGTTGTTTGTCCTAACGCAGTTTACAAGCTTACTTTTCACAGAGGAAAACAGATAAAGTGCATTGACAACTTTAGAGATACAAAAATAAATGAAGTAGATAAAGAAACGCATGGATATATATTAATAGAAAATTTGTATTCTGACTTAACGATTTAATAAATGAAAGAAATAAAAATGAAGTTAAACACAGCGTGAAAAGAAATGAAAGTTATATTTCTTAATTTACATAATAATGAAGGATGAGTGTATTACACACAACATTTCTCACTTCCTCCCTCTAGAGACTCTCTTGCCGGTTAAAAAGGTGGAAAAACTTTGGCAATGTTCTTCCAAGCCTAATCTTCAGTAGAGGCCTGGCATGGCTAGACAGTTAAGGCATTCGACTCGTAATCCAAGGGTCTCGGCTTTGAATCCCCGTTACACCAAATGTGCTCGTCCTTTCAGCCATGGACGTGTTATAATGTTACGGCGAATCCCACTGTTCATTGGTAAAAGAGAAGCCCAAGAGTTGGCGGTGGGTAGTGATGACTTGCTGCCTTTCATCTAGTCTTACACTGCTAAATTAAAGACGGCTAGCACAGATAACCTTTGTGTAGCTTTGCGCAAAATTCAAAATGCATCAAACTAAACAAACCAAACACACAAGCGTCAAATCTCTTAGAGAACATGTACTACCCTTGCCACTGTTAGTCATTTCAATATGAAGCGAGGGTGATACATTCTCAATGTATTACATAATCTCTAATGGAAAATTGTTTGTTTGTTTTTGAAATGCGCACAAAGCTACTCGAGGGCAATCTGTGCTAGCCATCCCTAATTTAGCAGTGTTAGATTAGAGGGAAGGCAGCTAGTCATCACCACCCACCGCCAACTCTTGGGCTACTCTTTTACCAATAAATAGTGGGATTGACCATACATTACAACGCCCCCACGGCTGAAAGGGTGAGCATGTATGGCGCGACGGGGATGCGAACCAGCGATCCCCAGATTACGAGTCGCACGCCTTAACACGCTCGGCCATGCCGGGCCGTAATGAAAAATATCCATATCTTCCCTTTACATGGATGCATTCTCAAATTATTATATGATCCCATGCTAAAAAACATCCGTGTCTTCCCTTTACATGACGTGTTCTACTTTACAGCAATCTTTCTCACTAGAAAGTTCATGTGATACCAAAGTTAAATTTTGCTGAACATTAATTATCTGGAGCAAAATTATTTATCCGAATTGCACGATCAATGTTTTCCTTGTGTTAAAACTACGCACACATTTACAAACAAGTCTAAGCAAAAAACAATTTAAAATTCTTTGTAAACATGAAATGATCATCTGAGTAAACTATGAAACATAGGGAATCTTGAACAAGCGATGTATACCACCCCCAAAATGTTATACTTTCACACTGATGGGTACGAGCTCCTCCAAGACGACAATACAACTCATCGTGGTTGCATTGACTGAAACTATTTAAAAAAATATACAATATTGACTGCACTTGGCCAATGCAATCAACTGGTCTCTATCAAATTGAATATATACAAGTAATTAAAATAAAAGTGCAAAACTTGATTGTGATGTAGGGACGACAATACAGAAAAGCTACAGAAACAAGTCCATATACAAAGCCATGCAAAAATCCCTAAATAAGTAGACAATAAGTAGTGACTCAATCTTACAAACTTATGGTTATTAATTTGTTTGTTTGTTTTGAATTAAGCACAAAGCTACACAATGGGCTATCTGTACTCCGCCCACCACGGGTATCGAAACCCGGATTTTAGCGTATAAGTCCACAGAAATACCGCTGAGCCACTGGGGGGGGCTTATGGTTATTAATATCACAAGACTATACAGAACTATTCAAATTATATTACGGCCCGGCATGGTCAGGTAGTTAAGGCACTCAACTCGTAATCTAAGGGTCGCGGGTTTGAATCCCCGTCACATCAAACATACTCGCTATTTCAGCCGTGGGGGCATTATAATGTGACGGTTAATCCCACTATTTTTGGTGAAAGAGTACCCCAAGAGTTGACGGCGGATGGTGATGACTAGCTGCCTTCCCTCCAGTCTTACACTACTAAATTTGGGACGGCTATAACAGATAGCCCTTGAGTAGCTATACGTGAAATTTAAAATCTACTCTTTTACCAACGAATAATAAGATTGACCGTCATATTATAATGCCCCCACGGCTGAAAGGGCGAGATGTTTGGCGCGATGGGGATGCGAACCCGCAACCCTCAGATTACGAGTCGCACGCCTTAACACGCTTGGCCATGCCGGGCCATACATATATATAAATGAAAGGAAAATTCAAGATTTTTTCAGTAATAAATAAACATTTTGAAGATAAGTTATTTCAGAAAATATCTAATTAATTTATAATAAAAACTTGAATGGTTTGGTGATTAGGAGCATTTGATTTGCAACCTATGGGATCATTGTAATTTTATGGCCAATCTCACTACTTTTTAAAAACGAAAAGTTTCGTAAAGAGACTCAAAAGAACTACATCATGATAATAATATGAATAACTAATAAGTAATTGAGCTTTGGTTATATCACAGGATACATTGGGTTTAGTACATCCTATTAAACAATTTTAAACAAATATGCAAATCAACAAATCGAAAAACAAACAGTATGTATAAAGCTGCAATAAAATTGCTGTATCAGAACTAAATTGTCACATTGTTTAGTGTTTG
Organism: Carcinoscorpius rotundicauda; assembly: GCA_011833715.1. NCBI lineage: Eukaryota > Metazoa > Arthropoda > Merostomata > Xiphosura > Limulidae > Carcinoscorpius > Carcinoscorpius rotundicauda. Next base: position 47,243,574 of record CM022399.1, on the reverse strand, counting down.
TTGACAGTGTAATGTCCCGGAAAATTGATCGCCGTCTGAAATGGTGTAAAAAAATCTCTTCCCAACGCAAAATATTCACACATTCACACCATAAACATGTTTTCACATCTACGTCTCAGAAAATGTAGAAATTTTATTTCGACGTCTTTTAAGAAGGAATAATCCACGAACATATAGGTCAATGGCAAAACTGTCCACGTGACTCAGGCAACAGGACACAACATAATCGAAAAGGGTTTGAAAAAGTCACGCACGTTATGTGTTCAGAAGTTGCTTTTAGAATATACCTTAGAACGTAAAACCAACTGAAAAAAACTGCGTAAACGGCACTCAGTTAAGAGAAAAATGACAAACGTTGCGACATTTGATAAAGCGCATGTTTATTGTAATAACGGTACAAATATGTGTCATTTTCTACCAGTTAATAGGTGTAAAAAATTCTTAAATGATACACAGCATGTCTCAAACCTTTTCAAAGATATTCATGTTCCTCCTGGATACTGTGCCAGGAGCAAGTTAGAAACCAGGAGTGTGGATAACAACTTCAATATGAACTGTTTACTGCCTGACTAATATTCTGGGGTCTTTGAGCCATACAGAAATAACAGTTGAGATAAACAAGGTAAGAATTCACCAAGATACCTCAAACATTTAGAAAATGAAATTAATATTGATGTTACTCCATACCAAGACATATCATTCAAATCGCCAGAAGAAGAGCTGATGGATTTGTGTACACTCAGATTGCTGAAACAGTTGTTGGAAAAGAACCACCTCGTACAATAGATTACGTAAGGTAAGAGTGCAGGACTTTGAACAAAACAGCCTTACGATGTTGTGAGAATCTTGAATCGTTTTAATGTATTGTATCCTCTGTATTAGCTATATTTGCTATCACCACAACCTTACTGTACGGATCACAAAAAAAAAACACACACACACGCTGGAAACATTTATTATCAGTTGATTGATTATACTTTTATAGCAACTAATACGAATATAAACCTAAAAATTGAAAATTTAGAGCTACGGAAATTTTTGCTTTTACGTAGAGTTATGGCTATCCTACACAGATAAATTAGGAATGCAAAAGTTATTCTCTTATATATTTTGTTTAAGGTTGATACTCGTCTTATGCATGGTTTCTCGTTGTGCAAAAATAAGATGAGAAAACTGGTTTAAAGAAACAGGTTTGTATTTATAAAGGGTAACATAACCACACAGAGTCTTTTAATCAAGTATTTGTTTATGCGGGAAGTAAACACCATATACAAATATCACAGAGGCGTGCATGGAACAAAATTGGCTACAGTGCCATCGAGTGATAGAGACATTAATACCTTTAACACGGTCCCAAGATTATAGTCTGATGATTATTAAATTAAAATACAATTGCTGTAAGAAAAATTTAAAACTGCGTGATGTGAGACACATAATATTTGGGGCAAAAGTTGAGTGGCATTTGTTTTAAACGAAATTGGTCAGTGCACACGTTGAATGTATGTATTAATGTTTTCTTAGAGCAAAGCTACATCCTCTGAATCCGTACACGTTAAGATACCTTTAACTCAGGCTTGCCAAAATCATAGCAGAACTGTTATACATTGTGTTTAAACACAAGCATAAACCTATCATCGTGCTGACGTTTCAAATGTTTGTTATTACCCTCAAGTAACATATGCTATTACAGATGTTTCAAATTAATGTTACCAGTTGATATTTAACTATTGTATAGTGAAATTTCTTCTGAAATATTAAATTTTTGTACGTATTTTGATAAGAAGGAATTTAGTAAATAATGCTACAGTTATAACTGTTTGCTACTTTTAAATTTAATATCAAGCAATAGCAAAGACGAAAAAAGAACTCGGAGAGATACTGTATAATAAAAATAAAGGTAAAAATGCCACACAGTCGGATTGCGAGAAGAAATCTTAAAGTTAATAAACGTGGCTGCACACAAATAAAAAATGTAGATCTTGGATGAGTAGCTCTGACGTCAGAAGTGTGCGCAGTTTCCACTAGGAAAACGATTGTAGGTATAAAAATGAAACTAAATAAATGATCAGTATACGCAATAGTAACCTTCACAGTTTCACCTCTACTTCTATGTTATTTGTGAGAATTCACGAAAATTACTAACTCCGCAAGGCATGCATACACCTTATCTCTAACAATCGTTTACATGATTTTTCAGCCGCGGCATAGCGGCTCAAAGAATGGCTCTGAGTTTTTCAAGTGAACAGTTTTAGTTTATAGTTCTGTTGTATGACCGATTTGAGATCTAATGATAGTTTTAGACTTAGGAAGTTAAACTATTTTTATTGAAGTATTTGAACACACCCATGGTCTCACAGATTAATATTATCTAATTTCAAGTATTGCAGATATTGTTTTTCATGTAAGTCCCTGTAATAAACCATCAGATTCTCAAACACTTTGAAATCCCTTTCATTAACTGGCTTCGATAAGAAAATTTCGAAAATATAAACATAGGTATTTACTAATTGTCCCCTTTCATACCCGAGCCAATTTTAATTGAAATCCACCTCTGGAACCCCAGAAATCTTACGGCTTCCGTATGGGTCTCGATTTTTAAAATTGAAAAAATATATAAAATATGCCTTTCCTTGACACATTCTTCATCAGTAAAGAGGTACTATAATATGTTCCTTAGATTTGTCCGTGAATTTAATTCACAAGTTCATAACATCACACATACCACCATACTATAATTATTTACAAAAACTGAAGGTTTGAGTATGGTATAAATTAAGCTTCAAGTAATTCTTGTAATTAAAACTTGTGAATATTAAAAGTACAGACAACTATTTTGATATTTCAGAGTCCTCATAGCAAGTAAACATATGATTTTCACGAAAATGAAAAGACTAGATACATTTCTTATTAGCCTGTGTTTTTTGTTACAGGCAAAATTAATGCATTTTTTATAGATATGATAAAAACTAACTAAATAAAAGTGGGACGATAATTTTCGCTTTCTCATTTTTTTGTGTAATAAGTGTATTTAGAATTAGTTTCGTTGTATGCTTCAGACAGGTATAAAAATCTTGTGACAGAATCACGTAAGGTAAATCTCCAGTTTCATAAGACATCAAAATATGGTTCATAGTCTAAATGTTTAAATACAAGGTCAAACTTGTTGAGATGTTTCAACACAGAAGTCTCTAATTTGAGATCTTAGTTTAAAAACCCTCACTCAGCACTAACCATAAACTGTCACTGCATTAGTGAAGGTATCCAGAAATGCTGGACTATTATAGTAATGCTTTAAACGTGGTGTGAACCTCTCCCTTGTGTCATTTTGTGCCATATTAAACGAGCCAAGGTTTGTTTGAAATTAAGCACAGAGCTAGACAGTGAGCTATCTGTGCTGTGCCCACCACTGGTATCGAAACTAGGTTTCTAGCGTTGTAGGTCCACACAAATGCTGTGCCACTGGAAGGAAGGTGACATTTAAAGTTACTTTTATTGTGTCAGTCTCACTTACCACGTCTCCCTCAGTTAAGCCCACATTCATGCTATTAAGGAATAATTGCCAAATTTGAGCCATTTCTCCGATAATTTATGCATTTAAGCTCGATATTTGGAAGGTTTGTGTGAGTGTGAGTTCCTCTACCAAATTTCATTGAAATGATTTCAGTTATTTCCTCACTTAGTTTCAAGTATATATATTTATTATAAATTCCACACATCTTGTGTTTATTTTCACGTTTTGTTTGCTGTTTAAAGCTAAGTTATATCACATGTAAAGTGGTTTTGCTTCACTCGTTAAAAATGGACCTATGGTAGCTTTGTACAAAAAAAGTGGGTCTCCTCCCTCCTTTCAGCGAGCTTTGTTCATCAAACATTCCTTTTCGTCATAAAAGAAAAAAACAATCACAATTAAGAAAATCCAAATATGCTTCAGGTACACTCTTAAACGTCAAAAAGAATGCTGTGACATAAATTTAAATTACTTCACATACAAAATGACAACTGGCTTATATATACACAACAAGGCCAAAAGTATGTGGATACCCCTTCTAATTAGTGGGTTTGGCTATTTCGGCCACACCCATAGCTAACACGCGCATAAAATCAAGCATACAGCCATGCAATCTCACCAGACAAACATTAAGAATAGAATGGGTCATACTGAAGAACTCAGTGGCTTTCAACGTGGCGCTGTCACAGAATGCCACCTTTCCAACAAGACAGTTCATCAAATTTCTGCCATGTTAGAGCTGTCCTGGTCAACTATAAATGCTATTATTGTAAAGTGGAAACATTTAGGAGCAACAACAGCTTAGCCACGAAGCTGCAGGCCAAACAAGCTCACAGAACGGGACCGCCTAGTGCTGAAGCGCGTACAAATCGTCTATCCATAGAGGTAGCACTCACTACCGAGTTCCAAACTGTCTCTGGAAGCAACACCAGCACAAGAACTGTTCGTCGGGAGCTTCAGGAAATGAGCTGAGTAGCTGCACACAAGCCTCAAATCACCATGTGCAATGACAAGCGTCGGCTGGAATGGTGTAAAGCGCACTGCCATGGGATTCTGGAGCAGTAGAAACGTATTTTTTAAAGTAATGAATCACGCTTCACTATCTGGCAGTCTGAGAGAGGAATCTAGGTTTAGCAAATTCCAGGATAACGCTACCTGCTCGAATGCATTGTGCCAACTGTAAAGTTTTGTAGCGGAGGAATGATGGTCTCGGGCAGTTTTTCATGGTTTGGACAAGGCTCTTTGGTTACAGTGAAGGGAAATCTTAATGATATAGCATACAATGATATTCTTGAAAATTATATGCTTCCAACTTTTGAGGCAGTAGACGTCGCAGTGGTGGTTCTATCCAGGAGGTGACGTAACTGGATGTAGCGATCTTGTGCGGGCGTGGTCACACGAGGTCTGCCAGATCGTGGACGGTCACGAGTTGATCCATGTTGTTAGTGACGATTTCATAGCCTTGTGATGGTGCTTGGGTGGACATTCACAGCTCTGGCAACATCTGATCGAGATTCGCCTGCTTCCAAACGACCAATGGCGTTGTTGCGTTGTGCTTTAGTCAGTCCTAGCGTAACTGTATTGCGTGACGGTGACTTAACACTGAGCTATGGAAACCAAGAATCCGTCACTTTTACAGGAATTTTGCACATGTTGCACTTGCAGAACATGCAGATCTCTCAAACAAATTTATTGGACAGAAATGCGTTTTGGCGAAAAATCCGATGTTTTCCTCCGTTTTCAAAGTGCACAACTTTTATTGTCATTTTGGTCTGATAATCAATGCCTTAACAAGTGTAACATCACATACTCTGAGCTTGTAACGTTATTACATATATTTCTCTTTAAAATAACAAAAATTTCCCTTTTGTGTTTCTTTTTTTTTTTGAAGAGTATATATAGGTTTTTAATACGGAAAAATAATTATCACACCAAAGCTCATTATTTTTAAATAAATGTATCATAATCATATGAAACTATTATTTTTGAACAATGTTCTTTTACTTTTCAGTTCATTTTCAACACAATATGAATATACTACAAATACATTGATATTTCATACGTATCAAAAAGTATTTTTTTAATTACGTCTTATAGCCTAAAAATTACAGTTTAAACGCCGAAAGAAAAATGAAGCACCTATAACCAACAGGCCTTAGGTTTATAATAGAAATTCTATCATAAAATTCTATTGATTGATACTACTATCCGTTACGACTAATGACAGTTCTCTTGGGAGAAAAAAAAATAGAAAATGCTTTATCCAAAAAATGTAAAAATAAAATTTAAAAACTTCACAGAAACCAACTTAAAATATACGAATTATGATAGTTAATTTTAAATGTTTTTTAAAACCCACCAAGAACTTCACAGTACCTACGTCAATCTAAGAATATATACAAAATTAAAACGATCTATAAAAAATAAAAAAGGTAGAATTCCTGCCAGCCCTAGTGAGCGTTCGAAGTATTGTATACTTAAGACAATAATATCAGCTCGTATTTCTATCAAGTGACACAAACGAATAGAACATTACTGAAAAACAACTATCTTTTATATACATACAGGGTGATCGCTAGAAAAGCGGAAAATTTGTCAAACAGCTTTTTATTTTTACAAAGTTTTTTAAAGGCATATGTTATATTACACTCATAAATGCTCAAAATGCATTTTATGATATTAAAATCATGCATTTTATTCATGATGTAAAGAAATTAAAATAGAAATGAGTAAGCACGCATTTTATTCATGATCTCATCTGCCCCTCAAATTTTCCGCTTTTCTAGCGACCACCCTGTATATGTGTGTATATATATATATTAAATTATTGACACGTACACTATTAATTTATATATACAGCGACCATAAAACAAATTAAGAATGAAAGTTATATCTGATTTAGAATACACACAATTTTAAGTCGCATCTGATGTGTGATGTATTTATGAAATACTCATTGTTACCTGAGGATACCTCTGAAAATTATAAAATATCAGTAAAAAACAGAAGGTTCCGGCATGGTCAGCTGGTTAAGGTAGTCGACTCGTAATATGAGGGTCGCGGGTTCGAATACTGTCACTAAACATGCTCGCTCTTTCAGCCGTAGAGGCGTTATATATGTGACGGTCAATCCCACGACTCGTTGGTAAAAGAGAAGTCCAAGAGTTGGCGGTGGGTGGTGATGACTATCTGCCTTCCCTCTTGTCTTACACTGCTAAATTAGAGACAACTAGCGCAAATAGCTCTCGACTAGCTTTGCGCGAAATTCAAAACAAATAAACCTTCAGTTATGCTTTTGCCCTAAATTTTCTAAAAAATTACGATTTGGTTTCAAATTCGAATTTTTCTTCCGTTCATTGGTTGATCTATTCTTAGATTATGGAAATAAGTGTGTATTTGTAGCCCCCCAGTGGATCAGCGGTATGTCTGCGGACTTACACGCTAAAATCCGGGTTTCGATACCCGTGGTGGGCAGAGCACAGATAGCCCATTGTGTAGCTTTGTGCTTAATTCAAAACAGTTGTATTTGTAATAGAGATATTTGAGACGTAATGAAGATTAATTCGAATTTAAAACCAAAACGTATCTTTTTTTTTACAAAATTTCGGGGTAAAGCAGGTTCATAGGAATTTTCAGCCCTTCAATATCTACAAAAATATCAAAATGAAACAAAACGTATGTGTGGTGTACAAATGTGATTTGGTAAAACAAAATATTTTATACTTCGTACTTATTTGAGGTCAAATGAAACAGAATTTAAGTTATTTCCTTACGAAGCTTATCTGTAAACTAATAGCTGCAAGCTGTAAGTACACGTATAATAAGGCAAGCATACTTTTACGGACAATAACTCAACAGTACTAGATAAAAGGCATTTAAGACATGCAGTGACCTAGAAACAGTCAACTACTGTTACCTTTCACCTGCTGTGTGAACAGGCTTATTTATTCAGGACGGTAGCCTGATAATATACTAGTTATCAATTAACTCTATTATAAATTTTCGAATACCAAGAAGAAAAATTAATCGCTAAATACTCTTATTCAGTTCATACGTGTGTATAATACCAAAGAAGGTAGACACAAAAATGACGAAAAAATCGTACACCTAGAAACACCAGGAAGTGGTTTTTTTAAGCATCATGGTTACCTCTTACTGGGAAGAAACTGGCTTCTAAATAGTTTTTGCCCCGGTGCGGCTAGGTGGTTAAGGCACTCGACTTGTTATAGTTTTTAGTATATATCGTAAGTACGATATATCTATGTACGAAGGTTATAGATATGATGTAATTATTCATTAATGTTGGACTTCAAATTAGGGTATTATTAAAAACAAAAACTCTAAACTCTGTTCGCTCATGTGCTTCAAAATAAATCATGACCCTTCCTCAGCAGAGTTCAAGACAGAACTGTTCATGGAAAAAAATTCTCATAAACTTGAGGATGGATGATGGACGACATAGAATTAAAATATTCAAACTTTCGCAGCTCTAAGTCCACTTAGTGCTAGTACAGTAAGGTTTGTGTTTGTTTTGAATTTCGTGCAAAGTTATAAGAGGACTATCTGCGCTAGCCGTCCTTTATTTAATAATGTAAGACTAGACGGAAGGCAGCTAGTCATCACCACCCACCGCCAACTTTTGGGCTACTTCTTTTACCTGCGAATAATGGAATTTATCGTAACATTATAACGCTCCCCACGGCTGAAAGGTCGAGCATGTTTGGTGTGACAAGGATTGAAACCCGCAACCTTCGGATTACGAGTCGAGTGCCTTAACCACCTGGCCATGCCGGGCCAGTACAGTAAAGCATTGATGGTCTGTCTCCATAAGGAATGCAATGTTATAGTGGGCGGCGGCTAAGTGTGTGCAGAAATCGATAATCAAACACATAATTATTCATACTTTTCATTGATAAAAAGATTCATTTAATCCTCTAGTCTCCATGTTCCCAAACGTAGACCTCCTTTGTGATGATCTGTTTATGAATTCTTCATAAGCTAAGCTCTTCTATACTTATCTTGTCGACCTCATCTTTGTGAGTGTGACAAACTGCCACATGGTGGAGGCGGCACTGAAACACAGTTTACCTTAACCACATCTTCAACCATCTTAATGCAGAAAAGCTGCGTTCACATTCGCAGCTGGATATTGGACACACAAGCAAAATTTTCATGAGAAGAAACACTTCTCAAAACATCTGCTGGCTTGTTTCATGCATTTTACAGTAAGCATCCTTCGCACCTTTCAGACATACTGCTTTTGTTGTTCCTTTGAACATGGGCAACTGAAACTCGAGCCGTTGTGCAGAGATTTCTGGATAGATCTTTATAACCGAGTTGTCAACCATGCCAGATGTGATCATGTTCTCAAGTCATTGTTGTCTGCATTGAATCTAGTGGTCAGATGTTTTCTGACTGTGTCCACAAATTCAAAATATTGGCTTCTGTAGTAATATCCAGCTGTTGCAAAATGGTGTGCTGAGCCATCATCGATGATCCTTCTGTGGGATCTGCGAAAGCGTGGTAATTCAATAGGCACCAGATCTAGGAAAGTTACCTTTTTCTCAGCTTCATCAAATATCTTGTTGTAATTTTCCTCTTTTCGCAAAACCTGCAATGCAATTGGTCAACTGTCATTGCAGATGCTTCAATCATGCCAGATACTGTCGCTGATTTTGCTTGGAATGCATGGTTTAGTTCCTCTAATGCAGCTAATGGAGGCTGAGACATTAACAATCCTAAAACTGACTTTCCTTTGTCAAATCTGTCCAGCAGACCTCGTGCTTTCACTGCTACATCTGATTTTTCATTTGCTAATTCAGACAAAGAATCAACAATGTCATTGTAGTAATCATTAGCGCATGTAACTGCAGATAGGTGGCACAACCAACGTGTTGGACACAGTAGGCGGATGTATTTAACTGGACCATTGTGGCTGTCTGACGATACAATATTTTCAAAGATTGTCTTGCATTTGCCTGACCTCTGAAGCAAGACACTAAGTTCATGTACCCACTGGATAGAATCTCGAACGCATGTTGCATTATAAAAGTAGCCTTGTGTACTCCGCAGTGAAAAACAAAACTGACAGTTGTTTCTCTTTTATGTTTGCCTGGCATCCATTGTATGCACCACTTATGTTAGCGGTTCCATCATAAGTTTGTGCTCTTAATCCTGAAAGTGGTAAATTGAGTATAGTCAGTTCGTTAAATAAAGTCGAAGATATTGTTTTACCAGTTGTACTGGAAACACTGTACAAACAAAGAAATATCTCATGGACGTCAAGGTTCTCATCTACGTATCGTACACATATTGCTTCCTGTTCGGCACCTGTATCATCTTGAGTGCCATCAACCATTAATGCAAAGATTTTACTTTGCTGCACTTCGTGTGCTATGTTCCTCAGTATTTGATGGCTGAACATCTCCATTATTTCATTTTGAGTCTTGGGTGATGTGATTGTGGTTTTCTTTGACAAGTAGGCCGTCAACTCAGGATCTCCTCTTCTAGGAGCTTCATTAACTGCAGGAAGTTCCCCTCCGTATCAGTATGTCCACGTAATGCTAAACCTTGACGCAGTAAGAAACGTAAACTTCTGAATATTTTGGCTATACTTCTTTTGTATTCTTCTTGCTGCTTCTTTTTTCCATCATGTAGCTGGACAGTCACTGGAGTTACATCAAGTGAACCTTCTGGAGATATAGCGAATCTGTGCTGAGAGAATGATTGGTGTTCGTTGAACTTCTGTTTTGCCCTTTTCCAGTTGCAAAAACCGGTGGATATGAAGGTACATTCCACTGGCCTCTTCAATTTCCCTGGAAAAAGGCCTCTATTTTCCGCCTTGGCACAATGAAAGCATATGACTTTTTGAGTCTGATTGCCGAAGTGCATCCACAGGAACTCATCAAACCACTTGCCCTGATATTTTGAAACTTTGCTTTCTGTCGTGGTATTAGTTATGCGTCTGGATGATATGGCTTTCCACACTGTATCTGTAGAGTGTCAGATTTTTCATCACTGCACAAACTTGTTTCACAACTAACTGGTGGTTTATGATGTGCAATAGTTGCACAATCATTTTCAGACTCGTCCTCTGATGAACATGATATTTTCTCTGTATGGCAAGTTTCTATTCCTTTGCTTGAGGTTGTTGGATAATCTGCATTGTCACTTGTATTATTTGCAACTAGCTTGCAGAACTGTCTAATATCGGAAAGTTTCAGACGCTTGCTTGTCATAATTGGAATCTGTTTCCCAAATGACTCAACATCCTAAAATACAGTCTTTATTGAAAAACTCTAACGTAAACGAACAAAGATAGAACAGAATGAAAGTAGGATTGAACTGTACAATGTATTTAAGCAGAACTCGCGAACCTCACAATGACTATTGAGCCGACTGACCGCCTGGGCATCGCTGGGACAGTAATGTGTGCTCGTTACAACACAATAATTGCAAGTTTCTCGAAAATACTTAAACAATCACAAATATATTATAATCCTGTTAAAGCTCATCAAAAGGCAAACACGTTGTCATACAATGTATATAAGCACGTCTGTTAAATAAAAACACCTAAACAAAAACTAGCAATACAATTCGAATAGAGGCTTCAGGCTGTTGATATCGCTCCTTTTGTGTTCTAATTATACAAGAAAATACAATATTTTTACTATCTATGATAACAGAATATATTGTTTTGTTACCATAAAGCACCAGCATTTTAATAGAGGGCGGTGATAATCTGAAATTTCATGGATTAATGAGGGCCACAAACACAGGTCTAATGGGCCCTGTTGTAAAATCGAGGCTCAGACTAAAGGGAGCCGGAGGATGGGGGGGGGGTGATGTAGAGCGCGTCTGGATCCGAGCGGCCCGAACCTGTTGTTAACTGACGTACACTATGGTCAGCGATTCGGCAGCTTAGGAGAGAAAACCGACTAGACATGCATAAGAACAAATGGCATAGGAAAACCGCACAATATACTTATGAGATTGATGCAGCTTCAAGCTACAAATAGCCTGCTAGATCTAGATCACAGGAGTTTACACCTGGGAGTAATATTTTCAAATTTCATGCTCTGTTCAATCTGTTGTGATGAAAATTTTACTTAATCTCACACTACGTACAAGACGTAGGTAGATTCTGTGATAGTGCTTGCAAGCCTTGCATATAAACTTAGGCCTACTGTCTGATACTTACGAACTATCGCTTATGTCGAAAAGTTTAGAAGCACACCTATATTAAAGATGTACATTTCGGCTACTGAAAAAGCCTACATCTAGGCTTAATTATGTGATTCGATTGGTAAGAACACGAGAATCACAAGAACTAACACACAATCTGTAGACCTGTGATGCAATAAAACAATTAAACAGACCAAACTGTAGGGGGGATTATTGTATGCACCATACCCCACAACTAAAATAAAGGGGGATGTGTCTCCCCCATCCCTCCAGGATCTACGCCCCTGCACTAAACTAAATTGTTCTTGATTAAACTTGTGCAGCGTATTGATTTGTTTCATGATTTATTATCTCATTTTTATTTTGAATACATCTTTTTTCTGTATGTCGTTGCGTTTTAAAAGTTATGGGTTGCACTGCAAGAGTTGCATATTTTAAAGAGAAATATAAAAAAAACAAACTTTGCTGACATTTCGCGCATCATCCATGTTTCTATTGATACTTGCAATTGTACGTCAAACAAAGAATCGTCCGCTTTCCCACAATGGTATATAAGCCTAACTGTATACGTTTTTGTTTTTTGTACGTTGCGTTATATATTTAGAGCCAGAACAGCTTAACTCTCTTCGTCTTTTTTTCTTGCTCGCAATGTTATAAATATAAAGCTAGAATATTTTCTTATTACTCTACTAATATTATTATAAATTTGCACTAAATTAAAAAAATGTAGTTTGCCACTTGTAAACAAAATACAATGATTAGCGTAATAACATGTCATTATTATATGTACGCATTTTCAGATACGAATGTAACGAGGTTTATAATCAAGTCACTCACCTCATTCCCGCTGTCACTACCAGCCATTACTTCCTTACTTTGTATTACTGACGCATATTCTAACAGTTATAAACTGAGATGTTTCTTAGCTTACTCGCTATGACACTTATATTATACAAAATAACAACCAGTTCTCGTATTACTGTTGAGCGCAGTAAACATTTGATACGTCTTTCATGACACGTGTGTTTAGATACAAACCGTGATGGGAAAAGGACTACAGTACGCATGCGTTTTCCGAACCGTAGGTCTTACGTACTCACAGAGTGAAACAAGGTACGAGTAGTAACTGAGTGACTAACGGATAAAGGTGCAAACTGATAACATTGTTATTTTTGATACCACTCATAACGAACTCGATAATGCGTACTAAATATAAGGCGATTAAACATGAAAGCAGCTGCTAGTCAGAGTGTAGTATTTTATAGATACTTGTAGCATTATGTGAATATTCCGAAGGTAATAATAACTTAAAGTAATTTCGTTAAACATGCAGTAACTTAGACAATCAGCGTTTACCGGTTATTGACTTCATGAGAGAAAAATCAAAGTGATACGCTGAACTACCTACACTTTCTGAAGAATATTCGAAAATATCTCGAAACATTTTGATTGTAAGTTAATTGTTACAGCTTGTGATGAAAAAAAAAAAGAAACGAAATAGAAAATTTTTTGTTGAAAATTTCTCTTGGTGGAAGAACTTGCTACGTATAAACTGTTTGACCTCTGTGTATGTGTGCGTTTCTCAGCAAAATTCTCAAAAACGGCTGAATGGATTTTAACGGTAGTTGGTGTACGCTTGGATAATGACCTAGCTTTAAGGTTATTAGCTTTTTTTTCAATTTCGCGCAAAGCTACTCAAGGGCTATCTGTGCTAGCCGCCCCTAATTTAGCAATGTAAGACTAGAGGGAAGGCAGATAGGCATCACTACCCACTGCCAACTATTCGTTGCTAAAAGAGTAGCCCAAGAGTTGGCGGTTGGTGATGATGCTTTCCCTCTAGTCTTACACTACTAAATTAGGAACGGCTAGCGCAGATAACCCTGGTGCAGCTTTGCGCGAAATTCCAAAAAAAAAAGCAAAAGCAGTTTTAATACATGTAACAGATTTACTTTTATGTTACGTATTTTTTAATGTTTTATATGAGAATGACACGTTTTTGGTAGATAATGAGCTTTGAGAATAAGATGGAGTCTTCGTTTGAGAATTAGAAGTTTGCTCTTTTTTGTCTCTGTCGACATTTGCATAATATTTGAATGAGTCATTGGGTTTCTTTGTTGTGTGATTTATTTTGCTTTTCTATGAGAAATCTTTGTGAGTCAAAGCATACTCGTCTGCCAAGACAGCAGCATCATGAATTTTGGAAGCTTTTTGTTCATCAATATAAGTTTTTAGCTCTACGGGAATACATCTTTTAAATTCTTCAACTAACATGAGTTCTCTGAGTTTTGTATAATCCTCTTTAATTTCTCTGGAATCACACCACCTGTCGAACAGAGTTTCTTTTTCACGAGCAAATTCGACATATGTTTGGCTGTCAAACTTTTTGTAACCACGAAATTTTTGTCTGTATGCCTCTGGCACCAATTCATATGCATTCAAAATGCATTTTTTGACGTGCCCGTAATCATAACTTTGCTCGGCTGTGAGCTTGGAAAATACTTCCTGAGCTTTACCCTTGAGAACACTTTGAAGTAATACTGTCCAATATTCGGTAGGCCATTTTAGCCTAAGGGCCAATTTTTCAAATTGCTGAAAATATGTATCTACAGCTTTTTCATTGAATGGAGGTACTAAACGAATCGGTTTGGAAGCATCAAAATTATCCAACCGCATTTGGACAACCTTTTCTTCTGTCTGTGCCTTTCTCATATTGATTTCTTTATCAGCTTTAATGCGTTCCATTTGTATTTCGGCATCAAGGCGTTTGTTTTCTTGTTCTGCCTCAAGAACAAGGCGTCTGATTTCCTGTCCTGCCTCAAGAACAAAGCGTCTGTTTTCCTGTTCTGCCTCAAGTCGTTTGGTTTCTTTTTCTGCCTCAATACGTTTAGTTTCTTGTTCTGCCTCAATACGTTTATTTTCAATTTCTAAACGAAATTTCATTTCCATTTCTATTTTTTTTAATTCGAAATCTAGGTCAAAATGAGCAACAGGCAATTGTTGTGCAACTGTTTGAGGTAATACCTTTTGGCTGACCAAATGTTCAACAATAATTTGTTTAGTATCTGCTTTCTTCATTGATTGCTTCACTTCTAAATTAAAATGTTTACTAACATCAAGTAATTCAGATTTTTTTAATTCACTGATTAATTCGAAAGAGGGATTCCGATTAAATTCGTTTATAAAATCTTCAAGTTCGAATGCCATTTATTATAATAAAATTAAATTGTTTGTTCGATATCCCGGACGAGCCCCCAATTTTCTGTTACGTATTTTTTAATGTTTTATATTCTTCGTAGATTAAACGCAGATAACAGCTTGTATAATTTATTACACTAAACTATTAACAAATATAACAGATATAACATGAATTATATAATAATAGTGACAGATATTACTGGCCTGTATCTAATGTAATGATCTAAAATTAAAGTCTCAAATTCCAGTCTAGGGTGTGAATTTGGTCCCACGAAGTAATTCCGAAACAGTTCACAGTTCAATGAAATCGCCGTCTCTCAGCTCAAGCAGTAATTCAGATGTATCGTAGAGATTGACGAAATAAAATCACAACTTCCGGAGATCTAACTTCAATCACAAATCCAAGTTGAATATTCACAGCAAACACTTAATCTTTCTCAAATAACTAAAACTGATGCCTGAATCTCACTCTTATTCTTCGAATAAAACTAATGGCTGAATCTATCTTCTTTTTTCGAATAAAAACTGATGACTGATGACTCTCTCCCTCGAATAAAAACTGATGACCCAATCTCTCTCTTGTCACCGTCTTTTATATCGATAGGCCTACTTCTCGAACAATCTTGAAATTTCCATACAACTCCAGAGCTATCCACGCATATCCGTTCTTGCACGAGACTACACTTCTAGACAGGAAGTCACCAGCACTCATTTACAAACATGTGATTGGTCTACTTAATTCGAGAAAGTTCTAAAATGTTACCCTAAATAAATAACATATTTTAGTTTAAACTTCGAAACAATAATATCAACATGGAAAAATGAATAATACAAATGAAAATTCAAACACAACACGACATGTTGTCGTTTACAAAATATTTACACATATACATAACATTTATATATTTATTTTAATATCTTTGTTTCAGTTTAATGCGTATGAAGTATATTTCTGGATGTGTGTTATGTATATGCGTAAATATTTTGTAAACGACAACATGTCGTGTTGTGTTTGAATTTTCATTTGTTTTATTCATTTTTCCATATTGATATTATTGTTTCGAAGTTTAAGCTAATATTTTGTTATTCATTTAGGGTAACATTTAGAACTTTCTTGAATTAAGTAAACCAATCATATGTTTGTAAATGAGTGCTGGTGACTTCGTGTCTAGACGTATAGTCTCGTGCAAGAACGGACACACGCGGATCGCTCTAGAGTTGTATGGAGATTGCAAGATTGTTCGAGAAATAGGCCTATCGGTATAAAAGACGGTGACGAGAGATAGATTGAGTCATCAGTTATTATTCGAAGAAAAGAGAGATTCAGGCATCAGTTTTAGTTATTTGAGAAAGATTAAGTGTTTGCTGTGAATATTCAACTTGGATTTGTGATTGAAGTTAGATCTCCGGAAGTTGTGATTTTATTTCGTCAATCTCTACGATACATCTGAATTACTGTTTGAGCTGAGAGACGGCGATTTCATTGAACTGTGAACTGTTTTCGGAATTACTTCGTGGGACCAAATTCACACCCTAGACTGGAATTTGAGACTTTAATTTTAGATCATTACATTAGATACAGGCTAGTACCGTTTTGTATTGTGATTTATTTTGAAGTTTCAAACTAATATTATTTTGTTTTGTAATTAATTTCGAATGTTGTAACTTAATATCTGTCACTATTATTATATAATTCATGTTATATCTGTTATATTTGTTAATAGTTTAGTGTAATAAATTATACAAGCTGTTATCTGCGTTTTTCTGTTGCGTTTAGTCTACGAAGAACATAAAACATCAAAAAATACGTAACAGAAAATTGGGGGCTCGTCCGGGATATCGAACAAACAATTTAATTTTATTGTAAAATAAGATTTATATTCTATACTGATAGACAGCTTGTATATTCAAAATGGCATTCCAACTTGAAAATTTTATAAACGAATTTAATCAGAATCCATCTTTCGAAATGATCAATGAATTAAAGAAATCTGAATTGCTTGATGTTGGTAAACATTTTAATTTAGAAGTGAAGCAATCAATGAAGAAAGCAGATATTAAACAAATTATTGTTGAACATTTGGTCAGCCAAAAGGTATTACCTCAAACAGTTGCACAACAATTGCCTGTCGCTCATTTTGACCCAGATTTCGAATTAAAAAAAATAGAAATGGAAATGAAATTTCGTTTAGAAATTGAAAGCAAACGTCTTGAGGCAGAAAAAGAAACTAAACGACTTGAGGCAGAAAAAGAAACCAAACGACTTGAGGCAGAACAAAAACGTATTGAGGCAGAACAAGAAAACAGACGCCTTGTTCTTGAGGCAGAACAAGAAAACAAACGCCTTGATGCCGAAATACAAATGGAACACATTAAAGCTGATACAGAAATCAGAATGAGAAAGGCACAGACAGAAGAAAAGGTTGTCCAAATGCGGTTGGATAATTTTGATGCTTCCAAACAGATTCGTTTAGTACCTCCATTCAATGAAAAAGCTGTAGATACATATTTTCAGCAATTTGAAAAATTGGCCCTTAGGCTAAAATGGCCTACCGAATATTGGACAGTATTACTTCAGGGTGTTCTCAAGGGTAAAGCTCAGGAAGTATTTTCCAAGCTCACAGCCGAGCAAAGTTATGATTACGGGCACGTCAAAAAATGCATTCTGAATGCATATGAATTGGTGCCAGAGGCATACAGACAAAAATTTCGTGGTTACAAAAAGTTTGACAGCCAAACTTATGTCGAATTTGCTCGTGAAAAAGAAACTCTGTTCGACAGGTGGTGTGATTACAGAGAAATTAAAGATGATTATGCGAAACTCAGAGAACTCATGTTAGTCGAAGAGTTTAAAAGATGTGTTCCCGTAGAGCTAAAAACTTATATTGATGAACAAAAAGCTTCCAAAATTCATGATGCTGCTGTCTTGGCAGACGAGTATGCTTTAACTCACAAAGATTTCTCATACAAAAGCAAAACATCTCACACAACAAAGAAACCCAATGACTCATTCAAATATTATGCAAATGTCGACAGAGACAAAAAAGAGCAAACTTCTAATTCTCAAACGAAGACTCCATCTTATTCTATAAGCTCATCATTTACTAAAAACGTGTCATTCTCATCCAAAACATGTGCTTATTGTAAGAAACCTGGCCATCTGATTTCTGAGTGCTATAAGCTCAAAAACAAGCCATCACCCAATAGTTTCATTTCGCCCTTGTTTGATACATCATTGGTTCCCAATGATTTTGACCCTGTTCAGTCCACTGTGGATTCTAAGTCCAATATTATTGATGTACCTGAAGATATTGTTGAGGACAAATTTAAGCCTTTCATGACTGAAGGTTTTGTTTCTTTTGTTGGCGATTCACGTCTACAACCAATTAAAATCCTGCGGGATACTGGAGCTTTTCAGAGTTTGATTTTGGAAAGTGTACTTCCGTTTTCTGAAAAGTCATCCGTTGGGGCCAATGTGCTCATTTCTGGTGTAGAAGGTGGTGTCGTTTCTATTCCTCTTCATAGATTAGATTTACATTCGGACTTAGTTTCAGGCCCAGTGACTGTGGGTATTAAAGCTTCATTGCCTGTTGAAGGTGTGTCTAAGCTTTTGGGGAATGATTTGGCTGGTAGTAAGGTGGTACCAGAGGTTCGTGTTGTTGAAGCACCTGTTATTAGCCCCAGTACAGAGCAACTCGTTGAAGAGTTTCCTGATGTTTTTCCCGCCTGTGCTGTTGCTCGTTCTCAGACACGTTCTCAGGAATCCAAAGAGGATTTCTCTTTATCTGATACATTCATGTCTCACATCGATGAGATTTCTGACTCAACTTTAAGTTCTACTGATGACTCTAAAACATTTTTCGACTCTCTTCATCGAAACAAACTTATTGAGGAACAGGACAATGATCCTGAAACTCGTTCTCTTCTACAACTGGCTGTTGATGAAAATGAAATAGGAACTGTCCCTATTTGTTACTACCAGAGGTCAGGTGTGTTAATGAGAAAATACAGACCTCCTGACGTTGCTGCTGATGAAGAGTGGAATGTTATTCACCAAATCGTCATTCCAAAATGCTATCGGAATGATATTCTTAGTCTTGCTCATGACCATGTATTGTCAGGATACTTAGGTGTAAGAAAGACCTTAGATCGTATCCGACGACATTTCTACTGGCCAAAGATGCGCCAAGATGTTGTTAGCTTTTGTAAGGCATGTCATTCTTGCCAAATCACTGGAAAACCAAATCAAGGGATTCCCAAAGCACCACTGCAGCCTATTTTTGCCTTTGAAAAACCATTCTCAAGGGTCATTATCGAATGTGTTGGCCCAATGCCAAAAAGCAAAGTAGGAAATGAATACCTTTCGACGATCATATGTGCTTCTACACGTTTCCCTGAGGCAATACCTTTGAGAAAAATCACTGCTCCCAACATCGTCAAGGCTCTTGTCAAATCCTTTACCATGTTCGGAATTCCAAAAGTTGTGCAATCAGATCAAGACACAAATTTTATGTCCAAGCTATTTGAACAAGCCATACATAAATTAAGAGTCCATCAAATTTCATCCAGTGCCTACCATCCTGAGTCACAAGGTGTTCTTGATCGTTTCCACCAAATTACTGCCACAAACACTCAAAGAACTGAGTTGAGGGTGTTCCCTTGTTATTGTTTGAAGTTCGTGAGGTTATTTCAGAATCAACTGGATTTAACCCTTTTAAGTTGGTTTAAAAAAACAAATAAGCTAAAAAGAAAAAGGTTTTCACAAGCTCAAACTTTTTTTTTTTTTTTACTTTTAAGGGGGAGAGTGTTATGTATATGTGTAAATATTTTGTAAACGACAACATGTCGTGTTGTGTTTGAATTTTCATTTGTTTTATTCATTTTTCCATATTGATATTATTGTTTCGAAGTTTAAGCTAATATTTTGTTATTCATTTAGGGTAACATTTAGAACTTTCTTGAATTAAGTAAACCAATCATATGTTTGTAAATGAGTGCTGGTGACTTCGTGTCTAGACGTATAGTCTCGTGCAAGAACAGACACGCGCAGATCGCTCTAGAGTTGTATGGAGATTGCAAGATTGTTCGAGAAATAGGCCTATCGGTATAAAAGACGGTCACGAGAGATAGATTGAGTCATCAGTTATTATTCGAAGAAAAGAGAGATTCAGTCATCAGTTATTATTCGAAAAAAGAAGATAGATTCAGTCATTAGTTTTATTCAAGGAATAAGAGTGAGACTCAGGCATCAGTTTTAGTTATTTGAGAAAGATTAAGTGTTTGCTGTAAATATTCAACTTGGATTTGTGATTGAAGTTAGATCTACGGAAGCTGTGATTTTATTTCGTCAATCTCTACGATTCATCTGAATTACTGTTTGAGCTGAGAGACGGCGATTTCATTGAACTGTGAACTGTTTTCGGAATTACTTCGTGGGACCAAATTCACACCCTAGACTGGAATTTGAGACTTTAATTTTAGATCATTACATTAGATACAGGCCAGTACCGTTTTGTATTGTGATTTATTTTGAAGTTTCAAACTAATATTATTTTGTTTTGTAATTAATTTCGAATGTTGTAACTTAATATCTGTCACTATTATTATATAATTCATGTTATATCTGTTATATTTGTTAATAGTTTAGTGTAATAAATTATACAAGCTGTTATCTGCGTTTTTCTGTTGCGTTTAGTCTACGAAGAACATAAAACATTAAAAAATACGTAACAATGTGTTTTGCGCAATTCTTACCAGTTCTTTAAATATGAATAAAATTCTAGAGAGCAAGAATGAACGATATATGTTTTACGAAAACAGTAGCATGTCTTCAAAGATTGTTGAACTTACGTGAATTTCACCTAATAAATATATAAAAGCAAGCTTCCACAAGACGCCAAGATACAGTTTTATATTATTGGTCAGCTACAGTTAATACACTACAAACCTGGGAAGCTATAACTGCAGTTAAAGCTTATCAATTGGAAAACTACAGAATTTTACCAGGAACGTTTATATATTTTGATTATTACAAACCATTCAGTTTCAATGAATTAACTTCGGATGCTAGTATCTCTGAGAATACATTAAATATCTTCGTCGGACAAAAGTCAGCTTATAAATGGCGTGAGGCCAGACAAATTACCTAGTTTGAGCGAGAAGTAACAATATGAACAGAAAATTAATTTTGCTCGTCGTGGATCTGGACTCTCGATAAATTATCCAGTTTGAGACGAGATGGAAGACTCACTATCGTTTGTAAATATAAACCAATATTTGTAATAACTATTTGCAATTACCGTCATTATAAATTGAATTTTTGTTTGTATATTAAAATATATTTTTGTTAAGAAAGAAAATTATGTGTATCTATCTTGTTGGCAAATATCGTAAATTTGATACATATTGAAAGGCAATTAACTTCTAAATTTATATTTCAGGCTATTTGAAATTGTGGCGCGTGACGTACGTAATATAATAAATCGGAGACTCGTCCGAAATAAATTACAAAACGTAACATTCATTTTTTTATTCATGGTAACACAAGTGTGTCTATCAATACAGGTACAATACACCTTACGTTGTCGCTGTGTAACTATTACCAAGGCATAGCATAGCATGTTAGTTAGGTCGCTCAACTCGCTATCTGAGGTGTTCGAATCCCGCCACATCAAACATGCTCACTCTTTCAGCCGCAGGAACGTTATAAGTATCGCCTAATCCTACTCTTCATTGGTAAAAAACTCAAAAAACGGTGGTGGGTGGTGATGACTAGTTGTCTTACCTCTAGTTTATCGCTGCTAACTTATATACGGCTAAACCATATAGCTCTAATGTAGCTTTGCAAAACATATAAAGAAACTATTACTCTGAATATTGATAATGTAATGAAGTTTCGTTTAAAAGTAACGACAATTAACTTATTTAGTACTGACTCATTTGATTAGGTAAGGGATAAATATGAATAACTAACTATGTAATTTACAGTTATTAAGTACTTTGTGCTGGTGTCTCACAAAAATACCATTTCGTTTGTTAACGGTTTTAGACAATACCTGTTGAAAGGCTTTAACTCGAAAAGTTATCATAACTTCAAGATAAATTTAGAATGATTTCCGTCTGTTTGTGCCCCCTCCACAAACACACGTCAGGGTCATAGCGGGATGTCTGCGAAATTGAAATATTATAATCTGGGTTTCAATACCTGTGGTGGGCAGGGCATAGATAGTCAATTGTGTAGCTTTGTGTGTTCAGTTACAAACAAACCACCTGTTACTGTTTATATATAACATTTTGTTTGTAGTTTGTTGGATATTAAAAGGTGTAATGTAAACGCGAATAAAGGTAAAACATATATTTTGAAGTAACTTATAATTTATTGTTGGATAGCCATTCATTGCGGTAATTAGAAGATGTACTAACTGCAGTTACAACTGTCATTTTATTTTGACTAAGATTAAAATACAAAACTATAGTATTTCTATATTTTTAACAATTATTTACGTTTAACATTTTGGAAATTTAAATTAAGTTTAAAATTTGATAGACCATATAAACTAGAAATGAAGCTTAATATGAAGAAATTTATCCAGACTCTTGACAAACCATAAAAAAATATACGAACTTACTATACACAATCATAATTAACCGTCGATTGTAATGAAACTAACAAGGAGTTTTTGTGCCTTGTAAGCAAATCTATGACATACCAAGGTTACAGAACCAAAGAATTTCTCGAATTTATGACTTATATGTTTATAAAAGCAGGATATAACGTCACTTTCTTAACTATATTTTAACTCAGTTAAATTCATCATTTCGTCGTGCAAATCGTCGCATTAAAAATGTAAGACTTACGTCTTTCGATCATATAAAACCTAAGAGCAAAATAAATATCATTTTTTAAGCAAATTCATCAAATACTAGGACTTATTATCGCATTTTTCAACTTATTTGATTCAACTTTGTATTAACACCGAGAAAAGCACTACATATTCAAGGTGATTTATGACTAAATCAGATTCTTTACCTAGTCAAATGGATAACTAGAACAACAACATAAGTTTTGGGTCTTCTTTTCGGGACAATAGAATACACACCATTATACCAAACCATTGTATGATCTGCTGACCTATATCGTGCTCAAAGTAAAAGCGTGTAATCCTTCACTGAAATATCAACCCAAACGGTGGGAAAAAAATCATAGATAATAAAATAAAAGTATTAATTAACAATAATCTGAGAACTTTAAGCTTGTTCTTCTCTCCTTTGTATTTGTACATATAAGCAAGACGTAACCCTGAATAGGTGTTAATATTTGGTTAATTTATTAGTAGAAAGTGACTGGCATATCCATCTTTTATTTGAGCATGTGCTGAAATAAAATGACATTATAGGTGTTTATTTCATGATAATTCAAATCAGTGAATCTTTAAACGTGGTTGTTTTGTTGTCGTTGTTTATTATTAAGTAAAAAAAATGCAAAAAGGGCTATTTGTGCTATGCCCACCACGTGTATTGAAACCTGGTTTCTAGCAGTGTAAGTCCGCAGACTTCGTGACAGGGGGCATATTTAAACGTATTTGTATACACATCACCTATAAAACTAATTTCTTTCATATAGTATAAACCAGGTATAAACTAATGTATGTTTAATTATAGTAAAGTCGTATAATTTATGAAATTATCTGCTCTTGTAACTGATTTACATATCCGTGGTGATCAGACCACAGATAGTTTATTGTGTAGATTTGTGTTTAACTACAAACAAACAAACAAAGCTCTCGCAAATAAGTATATAAATATGTGCTTTATCAACCAAAGTAAAACCTTTTAGTACATTATTTAGAAATTATTGAGCTGTTGACTCAAATCAAAACTTGATTTTCTTTAGTGTGGTTGAAACATCGTGTTTTAAATTGTCATTTCTATTAAAACGTACTAAACAAATGTGTTCCAAAGTGAAATACCTACTATATTTAAATGGTGTTAAGTGAGTTATGATACAAATTTTATGGATCAGTAACATCTAACGTTTTTATCTGGGAAATGCAACAGTTCTATTTTCTGTGGTATTTATGTTCCCACATTTATCTTACTAAAATTAGAATAAACATATATATACATTATAATATAACATATTGTCACAGGCGTGAAGTGACACCACTTTTATTTTAGCAATTTCTATTGTTCTAATTTAAGATAAGAATTGTATACAGAAATAAACATCGCAATATCAACAGTAAATCTATTTAATACAGAGTAGGTTCGATTAGTTCATTACAAATGTGAATGCAAAGTATGTTTGATTCGTTCACTACTCATCATCTATAAACAAAATATGTTTGATTCGTTCACTACTCATCATCTATAAACAAAATATGTTTGATTCGTTCACTACTCATCATCTATATATAAAATATGTTTGATTCGTTCACTATTCATCATCGAAATATAAAATATGTTTGATTCGTTCACTACTCATCATCTATATACAAAATATGTTTGATTCGTTCACTACTCATCATCTATATACAAAATATGTTTGATTCGTTCACTATTCATCATCTATATATAAAATATGTTTGATTCGTTCACTACTCATCATCTATATACAAAATATGTTTGATTCGTTCTCTACTCATCATCTATACACAAAATATGTTTGATTCGTTCACTACACATCATTTGTGTTCAAAGTGTGTTCGATTTTTTCATTGGACATCATTTACATTCAAGATCTGTTTGATTTCTTCATTAGACATCATTTATATACAATGTATGTTTGATTTATTCGTTACACATAATCTGTATTCAAGGTATATTTGATTCATCTAATACACACCATCCATATACAAGGTATATTAAACATTACATGAATGCAAACCAGATAACATCATTCTGTACACTTTATAAGCTTTCATGTGCATTTTGGTATACATAGGTAATCATTAATAAATACTGCAAAGTAAGTTCAAACAAAAGCAAAATAACATATATTTCTACATGAAAAAGAACAGCTATCCAAAAGTTCTGTGTCAACAAAGGTATCCACTTTCTTTATAGAATATCTACTAAAACATCTGTATCCTATATTATTTAATATCTACTGTAACATCTGTATCCAATATTATTTAATATCTGCTATTACATCTGTATCCAATATTATTTAATATCTACTAAGACATTTGCATCCTATATTATTTAACATATACTAAAACATCTGTATACTGTATTATTTAATATCTACGATAACATCTGTATTTTCTATAATTTAATATCTACTAAAATATTTTATCCTAAATAATTTAATATGTACTAAAACATTTGTATCGTATATTATTTAATATCTACTATACATTCTTTATCCTATATTATTTGATATTTAATATAACATCTCCATACTATATTATTTAATATCCACTATAACATCTGTATTTTATATTATTTAATATCTACTATAACATCTGTATTCTATATTATTTAATATCTACTATAACATCTGTATTCTATATTATTTAATGTGTAATAAAACATTTGTATCCTGTATCATTAAATATTTACCATAGCATCTGTATACTATGTTATTTAATATTTACGATAAAATTTGTATCCGATATTATTTAATATCTACTATAACATCTGTATACTATATTACCTAATATCTACTATAACATGTGTATCCTATATTACATAATATGTACTAAAACGTCTGTATCCTTATTATTTAATATTTACTGTAACATGTGTATCGTATATTGCTCAATATCTACAATAACAGCTGCATCGTATATTATTTATCATTTGCTATAACATCTGAATGCTATATTATCTAATACCTACTATAAAATCTCTATCCTATATTATTTAATATCTATTATAACATCTGTATCCTGTATTATATAATATCTACAATAACATTTGTATCCTATATTATTTAATATCCACTAAGACATTTGTATGCTATATTATTTAATATCCACTAAGACATTTGTATGCTATATTATTTAATATGTGCTAAAACTTTGGTATCGTATATTATGTAATATGTACAAAAACTTCGGTATCATATATTGTGTAATATGTACTAAAACTTCGGTATCATATATCAGGTAATATCTATTATAACATCTGTATCCTCTACTGTTTAATATCTGCTGTAAAATCTGCATCCTATATTATTTAATATGTATTACAACATCTGTATCCTACATAACTAAAAATGTACTAAAACATCTCTATCCTATATTATTTAATATGTTCAAATTATCTACATTCTTTATTGTTTATTATGTACTAAAAATCTGTGTCGTATATTATTTAATATCTGCTATAACATCTGTATCTTATATTATTTTATATTTTCTAATACATCTATATTCTATACAGTGTATTAAGTAATTTCCTTCATTATATATTATTTTACATCGATTAAAACATCAGTATCCTATATTATTCAATATCTACTACACATTTGTACCCTATATTATATAATATCGACTAAAACAACTGTAGCCCATGTTATTTAATATCTACTATAACATCTGTATCCTATATTATGTAATATCTACTGAAACATTTGTATCCTATATTATTTAATGTGTGCTAAAACATCTAAATCCTGTATTATTTAATATGTAATAGAACAACTGCATTCTATATTGCTTAATGTGTACTAGAATTTGTGTATCGTATATCATTTAATATCTACTTTAGCATTTGTATTCTGTATTATTTAATATTTACTATAACATCTGTATATTATCTTATTTAATATGTACCAAAACTTTTGTATGATATATTAGGTATTACCGACTATAACATCTGTATCTTATATCATTTAATATTTATTAATATATCTGTATCCTATATTTTTAATATCTACGATAACATTTGTATCCAATGTTACTTAATATGTACTAAAACATGTGTATCCTATATTATTTGACATCTTCTACAACATCTGTATTCTATATTGTTTAATATCTACGGTAACTTCTGTATCCTATATTATGTAATATTTACTATAACATCTGTATCCTATATTATTTAATATTTACTATATCACCTGTATCCTACATTATTTAATATATTCTATAACATATGTATCCTATATTGTTTAATATATACGGGTACTTCTGTAACCTATATTATTTAATAAGTATGAAAACGTGTATTCTATATTAATTTATATCTTCTAAACATCTTTATCTTATATTTTTTATTTTGTAATAAAACATCTCTATCCAATGCTATTTAATATGTACTAAAAATCTGTATTATATATTATATAATATGTACTAATCATCTGTATCGTATATTATTAAATCTTTACTATAACATCTGCATCGTATATTATTTAATATCTATTATAACAACTTAATCCCATATTAATTAATATCTAACACAAAATGTGTAAACTATATCATTTAATATTTACTATCCTATATTATTTAATATCTGCTATTCTATATTAATTTATATTTACTAAAACAGCTGCATTCTATATTATTCAATATCTTCTGTGCATCTGTATTCTATATTATTTATTATCTACTAAAACATTTGTATTCTACATTATGTAAGAAGTACTAAAACAACCGTATCTTATATTATTTAATATGTACTAAAAATCTGAATCCTATATTATTTAATATAAATAAAAACATCTGTATCGAATATCATTTAATATGTACTAAAACATCTGTATCCTATATTATTTAAAATGTACAAAAACATCTGCATTCTATATTGTTTAATATCCACTAAAATATCTGTATTGTATATCATTTAATATCTGCTATAGCATCTGTATCCTATATTATTTAATATTTACTATAGCATCTGTATTCTATATTATTTAATATATTCTAAAACATTTCTATTCTATGTTATTTAATACGTACTAAAACATCTGTATTCTATATTATTTAATATGTACTGAAATATCTGTATTGTATATTATTTAATATCTACTTTAACATCTTATCCTATATTATTTAATATTTACTATAGCATCTGTATTCTGTATTATTTAATATTTATGATAACATTTGTATCTTATATTATTTAATATTTACTATAAGATAAATATTTTATATTATTTACTATGTACTAAAACATCTGTATCGTATATTATTTAATATCTTCTGCAACATCTTTATTCTCTATTATTTATTTTGTACAAAAAAGTGTACCCTATATTACTTAATATGTACTGAAACATCTGTAATCTAAATTATTTAATATCTACTATGACATCTGTATCCTATATTATTTAATATCTACAATAACATTTGTATCCTATATTATTTAATATGTACTGAAACATTTGTATCCTATATTATTTAATATGTTCTAAAACATCTGTATCGACTATCATTTAATATATACTAAAACATCTGTATCCTATATTATTTAATATAAACTAAAACATCTGTATCCAAAATCATTTAAAATGTACAAAACATCTGCAATTTATATTGTTTAATATCTACTAAAAATCTGCATCGTATATCATTTAATATCTACTATAGCATCTGTATCTTATATCATCTAATATCTAGTATAACATCTCTATCCTGTATTATTTAATATCCATTACAACATCTCTATTTCATATTTTTTAATATCTACTATGAGATTTCCATCCTATATTATTTAATATTTACCATAACATCTGTATTCTATATAATTTACTACATTTTATAACATTTGTATCCTATGTTGTGTAATACGTACTAAACATCCGCATTCTATGTTATTTAATGTGTACTAAAACATCTGTATCGTATATTTTAAATACTTACTATAACATCGGTATTGTATATTATTTAATATCTACCATAACATGTGTATCCTATATTGTTTAATATCTATTATAACATCTGTATCCTATATCATTTATTATTTACTGTAACATCTGCATCCTGTATTGTTTAACATCTACTGTAACATCTGTATCCAATATTATTTAATATCTACAATAACATATTATCCTATGTTATTTAGTATTTACTATAGCATTTGTATTCTTTATTATTTAATATCTACTGGAACACTGTATGCTATATTATTTAATATCTTATATTACATCTGTATCCTACATTACTTAATATCTAATATAACATCTATATCCTATATCATTTAATATTTGCTATAACATCTATATCCTGTATTATTTAATATGCACTAAAACATCTGTATTTTATATTATCTCATATTTACTCTTATATTTCTATCCTATATTATTTAATATCTACTATAACATCTTTATCGTATATAATGTAATATCTACTAAAACCTCTGTATCCTTTATTATTTAATATCCACTAAAACATCTGTACCCTTTATTATTTAATATTTACTGAAACATCTGTATTTTATGTTATTTAATATCTACTATAGCATCTATATCCTATATTTTTTAATATCTAGCATAACATCTGTATCGTATATTTTTTAATATCTACTCCAACATCTCTATCCTATATCACCTAATATGTACTAAAAGTATGTGTTTTTCTTACAGCAAAGCCACATCGGACTATCCGCTTACACCACCGAGAGGAATCGAACCCCTAATTTTAGCGTTGTAAATCCAGAGACATACCGCTGTGATAGCGAGGGGCGTGTACTGAAAGATCTGTATGCTCTCTTATTTAATATCTTCTATAACATCTGTATCCTACATTTTTGTTATCTACTATAACATCTGCATCAAATGTTTCATATTTACTATAAAATCTATATCCCATATTATTTAATATCCACTAAAACATCTGTATCTTACACTACTTCAGGCGTTGTTGTTTTTTAATTAAAAAGAATTTCTTTCTCCACGAACCCCTTTTCACAAATTTGAATTTAGCATGGTCAATCTTGCCGGTCGGACTCGAAGTTGTTTTATCTGTTTAATTCAATCTCTTTACCAAGTTCTGCTAAAACTGACTGGTAATAAAAAAGGAGCTTGTTCGATAAATCAGAAAGTGGGTCTTGGAACCCAGCAGCTTAGTACGGGTGTTTTATGCTAATGTAAATATAGCGCTAAAGCCCTTACTGAATTTAAAAGACCATTCAAAGTAGACTTCAGAAAACTAAAAATATTTTGCAGAATATTGTATTTCCTTTGTAAAACACGACTTTATTTTGAGCGTTTAAAAAACAACAACCAGATCCTTTGATCAAACGAATCTTTGATAATTACTAGTTTTACAAGTTATAACTGTATGCTTTTCAATGAAATACACCACAAGTGAAATTGTTACCATTAACGTTTCTTAGTAAAGAACTATGAGTTCTTCTATTGTAACACAGCAGCATTAGCTCACAGTAACCTATGGTTAGAGTACACTGAACTTTAATAGACAAAAAACTAAAGGGTAAAGTGACTTCAGTTTGATATATTAAAGTAATGTTAACGCTGCCACAAGGATAAAAAGTCATGTTTCGATTTAAAGAAAGTATAGATAAATTCTGAAAGTCATAATTTCACTTGCTGTTTAAGTTGTCATGAAACTGTCGTCCCCGCGAAGTTAAAAAACTTTTAATGTAAATTCTCTCTTCTTTTTTATCTCAGTTATCTTTTTCTTCATCTACTCTTCAGTTATAATGAAGTGACAGTAAGTTTCCTAAATTAGAACGGTAACATTCAGGTTTTGATTTCTCACGAAGAACAGAACGCAAATAGTCTACTTTGTTACTCTGCGCTACGAAACAATAACAAAATATTTTTATTTGTGGCGCATCTACTTAAAAGTCCTTGCTGCTTATAATAGATGTTTATATTACAGTATTCGAGACAAAATATGATGACCGTGGAACACTGAAACGTTTCAGGTTGCTGGGACTTTACATTGTTTAAACGTAAAGCTAGATATAAAAAAAGCTAATATAAATCAAATTTTAACTATTATAAAGACAATTTGTTTGTTTTACTACATTAAACTTATTCGTAAAGGTATACAAGAAATACCCGAAAGTCGCATTAATCAAATTACAAATAATTTCATCAGTATTTAATATATAATGGCATACTGCAGTTCACCGCTAGTACAGCGGAGATTCTACGAATTTACAACGCTAAAATCAGGCGTACAATTCCCCTCGGTGGACTCAGAAGATAACCCAATGTATATGAAAAATACACACGTCTACTGCATGTTGCACTTATCTCTATAAAAAATATTAATTCGAACGGTCTACTCATTGTGAGGTTTACAATATTACTGAGCTATTTACTTATTTGCCTAAGAATATGCCCCCCAGTGGCTCAGCGGTATGTCTGCGGACTTACACGCTAAAATCTGGATTTCGATACCCGTGGTGGGCAGAGCACAGATAGCTCATTGTGTAGCTTTGTGCTTAATTCAAAACAACAACAACAAGCCTCAGAATACTGAACCTCTTCTTTACTTGTACGTATTTAACTTTAGTACTCAATAAAACTATACAGGGTAATTCTATGCTTTTGCCATTTGCTGACTATTATGAAAGTTAAAACCACCTTTGTTGAATAAATGGGAAGCTCGTAATTAGCGCGTTTCCGCATTCGCACGGTAGCAGCACAATCGTCAGGGTTCTTTACCTTGTTTCTTTTTGCCTTCTCTGGACGCGAACTATTACCGGGTAAATACACAACGTTTGGTCCTTGTATGTCGTATGTAACTTATTTAAGAATATAAAGTAATGAATATATAAATACACGGTGTGTATTGTAAATTTTATTTTTCTTAAATGAGTCATGAACTTTTAAATGGGCCTTGTTATAGGCCTTGTTATTGATTTCGATGTCATCTAGGCCGATGTAAACAAGTAGAGCGTAGGCGCCTGACGAAACAAAATGTCAATTTTATGGTGATAGTGAGCTTGTGACATTCCATGATTTTTATACTTACCAAGGCTAGGGTTCTGTCATAGAAGAGTATTTTAATTACAAAAACAATTAATTCACTGTATTATGCCGGAGACAGATTACGGGCAGTGGATGCTGCCTCAGTTGAAAGAAGTGCTTGTTTTCTTTTCTCTTCTTTATTTTATTTATTGTTAATCAGACTAAATGTTAAAGAATCCTTGGACATATTTTGTAGTTCGACATTTATGATATTATACCAAGCTTATTGATGTAAAGATAATATGTAGTACATGTCAGTAACGTGTTACAGGACTAAAATAGCTCTAAATGTTGCGAAAGTGTCATATTTTCAAAACATATATAAAAAGAAACGTATGAATCACTATTTTCAGAATTTACTTAGGTGACACTAAAATAAATATAATGCAGTGCACAAAATTACCAGTTCATGAGTTTTTAGTCACAATATATTTTTATTTTTAATAAAGATAGCTTACAAGACGTCCATGAAAAACTTTGTGCTGTTGTTGATTTGTTAAAAGTTATTTTTTTTTATTTTATGTTCAATTCATTTCCAATACAGGTCAAACATGATCTCTCAAAGGAGGATATTGCTGTTCTAACCAGATGTGCCAATGATGTAAAGAGCATAGTCAGAGAGAATTTCTTCTGTTGTCTTGGCCTAACATTTATGGTTAGTTATAAACATGTAACAAGAAATGTTTAACAAGAACCATAAAAATCTGCCTATAACAGAAAAGGTGTCTGACACTGGACCATACATATAGGTAAGTACAGGAACAGCTGGGCCTAGAGTTGCAAAAACAAACACAAATTCTTGCAGTCCAATGTAGGTTTGCATGCAACGTGAATCATGCTGAAATTTCTCTACACTGAGTATAGGATCATGTGTATGCATGACAGGATCCGTGGCAGTATCACAAGTCATTGGAAGAGGTCCGTTGTCAAGTCACAACTTGTCACACTAGAGCTGGTTGCATGTTCAAGGGTTTTCACAGCATGGCATTCTTCTCCAATGACGTTCGAGACAGGTGGAACAATCTAATATAAAACAGACGGAACAAAAAACAAGAATTATGCTTACTTAGTTATAAGTTACAAAAATATATCGTATTAAGCAGAAATTGTATTTTACGAGAAAGATGTCATAGTGTGCACAGCTTTGAAGTTATTATACCTCACACTATATGCATTCGTTGTTTGAATGTGAACATCTTGATAAACTCAGACTTGACATCATTGTTGCATTTTTGATTTAGGCGTTTTGTTTGGTGAGTTGCCCTCTCCTTTGCTTCCAATGTCTGTGAAGCCATCCATGGAAACACACTTGGAACTGCGTTTGGTCGCAAACATTTTTCTTAAGGTTCATAACCTGAAAGAGAATTATTTATAAAAAATATGTATCATTAAAATCCACTTGTACACATTATGATGTACAACTTGTCATACTTTAAAATATAGACAACATTGGGTTCATATGAGATATAAAGGCTCTAAAAGGTAAAAGAAAACTGATTAGTGATGGTGGCAGATGGTGTGTGTCACTGTGTGTATAGGCATGTGTAATTGTGTGTGAGTGTGTGTTCCTCGGCCCCTGTGGTGATAGTGGTTGAGGTGGTAGGAAAAAGTGGTGGGTGTCATTTTATTTGTTTTAAAATACTGAAATTATAATTACCAAAAGATGTTTTACTGTAGTAATCTGTCGGTACGAAGTGATCATGGCACACGACACAGCTTGGTCCAGGTTCCCACACACAAAACTTGGCCTAAGGATCAGCTATTCTGATAGCCAGAATCCAGCGTTTTCGAACAGTCTCTCTTTCCTTTCTAGCATTAGATGAACATCTGTGCCCACCACGATTTTTGAACAAAGTAACACAATATTCTGTTTGCGGCATACTCTTGTTGTATGTTAAACTCACACTGTCAAACACCGAAAACAACCAGACAAATGCGCAGATACATAAGGCGCTTGGACCCTCTCGATTGTGCTGCCGTCTCGCGAATACGTCAGAACTACAATTTTACTAGTTGACCATCATCATATAATAGATAAATATGTCGAAATATGTTAATATTCCTTTTAAATTGTTAACACGATTTAAATCAAAATAACATATCTTTCTCTCTAACTGCATTTCTTAATATAAAAGACCTTAATTAATTCCAATATTAAAACCAGAATTAAGCCTTGTTTATGAATAAACAAAGGTCTTTGTTTCGTAAAGTTTTTGTTTTTCCATGATGATGAGAAACCCATTGGAAGTAAACATGTATCTCAAGACTATTGGTATAGGTGTTATTACATTTATTAAAATAAAGTAGAGAACAGCGTTTCGACCTTCTTAGGTCATCTTCAAGTCAAAAAAGAGAAAGTTTCCAATTGATCGTTGCTGGACACATGTTTTAGGGACGAGAGTGTAAAAGTGTACCGTATTACAGGTGGCGTTGCAATTAGACGTTTAAGAATTTTAATTAGTTTCGGTATAAAGGTGTCCTTTTATATTGGTTTAATTTTGGTTTTAGTTGGATAAGTAAGGCTTCTTTAATTTTTCGTTTGTTTATATTTGTTTATGAGTGTTTTCTATGGTTATGAAAATGCAAATCAAATAAACACAACGCAAAATCAAAGAGACCCTACTTCTACAAAACTAAAACTATAAAAACTAAAGTTAAGGTAATCGTAATCTGAAAGTAGTGGGTTTTAATCCCCCATCACACTAAACATTTTCGCCCTTTCAACTTTGGATACGTTATAATGGTACGGAAAATCTCACTATTCGTTGGTAAAAAAGTAGCTTAAATAACGAGAAAGAAAATGATAGAATATGAAACATTCAAGCAAAAACCATGAAAACTACTGCAAATGTTTTGTGGGTCGTGTTACGTATTTTTTATGTTTTATGTTTTTCGTAAAGTAAACGCAACAGAAAACGCAAATAACAGCTTGAATAATTTATTACACTAAACTATTAACAAATATAACAGATATAACATAAATTATATGATAACAGTGACAGATATTAAGTTACAACATTCGAAATTAATCACAATACAAAATGGTACTGGCCTGTATCTAATATAATGATCTAAAATGAAAGTCTCAAATTCCAGTCTGGGGTGTGAATTTGGTCCCACGAAGAAATTCCGAAGCTTAAATGAAGAAGTTCAGAAACAGAGTTCACAGTTCAATAAATTCGCCGACTCTCAGCACAAGCAGTAATTCAGATGAATCGTAGAGATTGACGAAATAACAACTTAAAAGGGTTAAATCCAGTAGATTCTGAAATAACCTCACGAACTTCAAACAATAACAAGGGAACACCCTCAACCCAGTTCTTTGAGTGTTTGTGGCAGTAATTTGGAGGAAACGATAAAAAATACCTTGTGACTCAGGATGGTATGCACTGGATGAAACTTGATGAATGTTTAGATCATGCATGGCTTGTTTTAATAGCTTGTACATAAAATTTAAGCCTTGATCTGATTGCACAACTTTTGGAATCCCGAACATGGTAAAGAATTTGACAAGAGCCTTAATAATATTGAGAGCAGTGATTTTTCTCAAAGGGATTGCCTCAGAGAAACGTGTAGAAGCACACATGATCGTCAAGAGGTATTCATTTCCTGTTTTGCTTTTTAGCATTGGGCCAACACAGTCGATAATGACCCTTGAGAACGGTTCTTCAAAGGCAGGAATAGGTTGAAGTGGTGCTTTTGGAATCCCCTGATTTGGTTTTCCAGTCATTTGGCAAGAATAGCATGTCTTACAAAAGTCAACAACATCTTGGCGCATCTTTGGCCAATAGAAATGTCGTCGGATACGATCTAGGGTCTTTCTTACACCTAAGTGTCCCGACAATACATGGTCATGAGCAAGACTAAGAATATCATTCCGATAGCATTTTGGAATGACGATTTGGTGAATAACATTCCACTCTTCATCAGCAGCAACGTCAGGAGGTCTGTATTTTCTCATTAGCACACCTGACTTCTGGTAGTAACAAATAGGGACAGTTCCTATTTCATTTTCATCAACAGCCAGTTGTAGAAGAGAACGAGTTTCAGGATCACTGTCCTGTTCCTCAATAAGTTTGTTTCGATGAAGAGAGTCGAAAAATGTTTTAGAGTCATCAGTAGAACTTAAAGTTGAGTCA
Source organism: Carcinoscorpius rotundicauda (assembly GCA_011833715.1). NCBI lineage: Eukaryota > Metazoa > Arthropoda > Merostomata > Xiphosura > Limulidae > Carcinoscorpius > Carcinoscorpius rotundicauda. Next base: position 47,207,657 of record CM022399.1, on the reverse strand, counting down.
GAAATCTCATCGATGTGAGACATAAATGTATCAGATAAAGATAAATCCTCTTTGAATTCCTGAGAACGAGTAACAGCACAGGCGGGAAGAACATCAGGAAACTCTTCAACGAGTTGTTCTGTATTGGGCTAATAACAGGTGCTTCAACAACACGAACCTCTGGTACCACCTTACTACCAGCCAAATCATTCCCCAAAAGCATAGACACACCTTCAACAGGCAATGAAGCTTTAATACCCACAGTCACTGGGCCTGAAACTAAGTCCGAATGTAAATCTAATCTATGAAGAGGGATAGAAACGACGCCACCTTCTACACCAGAAATGAGCACATTGGCCCCAACGGATGACTTTTCAGAAAACGGAAGTACACTTTCCAAAATCAAACTCTGAAAAGCTCCAGTATCCCGCAGGATTTTAATTGGTTGTTGACGTGAATCGCCAACAAAAGAAACAAAATCTTCAGTGATGAAAGGCTTAAATTTGTCCTCAACAATATCTTCAGGTACATCAATAATATTGGACTTAGAATCCACAGGGGACTGGACAGGGTCAAAATCATTGGGAACCAATGATGTATCAAACAAGAGCGAAATGAAACTATTGGGTGATGGCTTGTTTTTGAGCTTATAGCACTCAGAAATCAGATGGCCAGGAATCTTACAATAAGCACATGTTTTGGATAAGATTGACACGTTTTTGGTAGATGATGAGCTTATAGAATAAGATGGAGTCTTCGTTTGAGAATTAGAAGTTTGCTCTTTTTTGTCTCTGTCGACATTTGCATAATATTTGAATGAGTCATTGGGTTTCTTTGCTGTGTGATTTGTTTTGCTTTTGTATGAGAAATCTTTGTGAGTCAAAGCATACTCGTCTGCCAAGACAGCAGTATCATGAATTTTGGAAGCTTTTTGTTCATCAATATAAGTTTTTAGCTCTACGGGAATACATCTTTTAAACTCTTCGACTAACATGAGTTCTCTGAGTTTTGTATAATCATCTTTAATTTCTCTGGAATCACACGATTTGTCGAACAGAGTTTCTTTTTCACGAGCAAATTCGACATAAGTTTGGCTGTCAAACTTTTTGTAACCACGAAATTTTTGTCTATATGCCTCTGGCACCAATTCATAAGCATTCAAAACGCATTTTTTGACGTGCTCGTAATCACAACTTTGCTCGGCCGTGAGTTTGGAAAATACTTCCTGGGCTTTACCCTTGAGAACACTCTGAAGTAATACTGTCCAATATTCGGTAGGCCATTTTAGCCTAAGGGCCAATTTTTCAAATTGCTGAAAATATGTATCTACAGCTTTTTCATTGAATGGAGGTACTAAACGAATTTGTTTGGAAGCATCAAAATTATCCAACTACATTTGGACAACCTTTTCTTCTGTTTGTGCCTTTCTCATACTGATTTCTTTATCAGCTTTAATGCGTTCTAATTGTATTTCGGCATCAAGGCGTTTGCTTTCCTGTTCTGCCTCAATACGTTTGGTTTCTATTTCTAAACGAAATTTCATTTCCATTTTTTTAATTCGAAATCTGGGTCAAAATGAGCGACAGGCAATTGTTGTACAACTTTTTGAGGTAATACTTTTGGCTGACCAAATATTCAACAATAATTTGTTTAACATCTGCTTTCTTCATTGCTTGCTTCACTTCTAAATTAAAATGTTTACCAACATCAAGCAATTCAGATTTTTTTAATTCACTGATTAATTCGAAAGAGGGATTCTGATTAAATTCGTTATAAAATCTTGAAGTTGGAATGCCATTTTGAATATACAAGCTGTCTATCTGTATAGAATATAAATCTTATTTTAGAATAAAATTAAATTGTTTGTTCGATATCCCGGACGAGCTCCCAATTTTGTGTTACGTATTTTTTATTTTTTATGTTTTTCGTAAACTAAACGCAACAGAAAACGCAGATAACAACTTGTATAATTTATTACACTAAACTATTAACAAATATAACAGATATAACATAAATTATATGATAACAGTGACAGATATTAAGTTACAACATTCGAAATTAATTACAAAACAAAATAATACTAGTTTCAAACTTCAAAATTAATCACAATTCAAAATGGTACTGGCCTGTATCTAATATAATGATCTAAAATGAAAGTCTCAAATTCCAGTCTGGGGTGTGAATTTGGTCCCACGAAGAAATTCCGAAGCTTAAATGAAGAAGTTCAGAAACAGAGTTCACAGTTCAATAAATTCGCCGACTCTCAGCACAAGCAGTAATTCAGATGAATCGTAGAGATTGACGAAATAAAATCACAGCTTCCGTAGATCTAACTTCAGTCACAAATCCAAGTTGAATAATCACAGCAAACACTTAATCTTTCTCAAATAACTTTCTCTCTTCTTTTGAAATAAAACTAATGTCTGACTCCTTTTTTTCTTTGAATAAAAACTGATGTCTGAATCTCTCTCTTCTTCGAATAAAAATTGATGTCTGAATCTCTCTCTTCTTCGAATAAAAACTGATGTCTGAATCTATCTTGTCTCTCGCATCTTCGTCTGTTTATATATTGTAGGCCTAGACCCCTCGAATAACCGCGAACTTTCTACAGATCTCCAGAGCAATCCGCGCATGTCCGTTCTTGTACGAGACTACACGTCTAGACACGAAGTCACCAGCACTTCATTTACAAACATATGATTGGTCTACTTAATTCAAGAAAATTCTAAATGTTACCCTAAATGAATAACAAAATATTAGTTTAAACTTCGAAACAATAATATAAATATGGAAAAATGAATAATAGAAATGAAAATTTAAACACAACACGACATGTTGTCGCTTACAAAATATTTACACGACATTTACATAACAGTCGCGACTAGTATACATTAATTTGTTACCAAAAACTTCATTCATCGTCTGACGACCTGGTATGACCTGGTAGTTAGGGTACTTGACTCGTAATCTGCAAATCACGGATTCGAGTCCCTGTCACACCAAACATGCTCGCCACTTCAGCCTCGGGGACATTATAATGTGTTCGTCGGTAAAATAATAGTTCAAGAGTTAACGGTGAGTGGTAACGACCAACTGCATTCCCTCTAGTCTTACACTGCTAAATTAGGGCCGGCTAGCGCAGATAGCTCTATTGTAGCCTTGCGCGAAATTCAAACCAAGCCGTACCGGTTTACACTCTCGTCTCAAATACATGTGCCAGGCCACGGTCAGTAACAGACTTTCTCATTGTTAACTTAAAGTTGATCTAAGAAGGTCGAAACGTTGTTGTTCTCTACTTTATTTTAATAAAAGTTTTAATAGCCATACCAGCCGTCTTTAGATACATTTTTTGTTTCTTGTTTTTTATATTAATATTATAACACGATGCTACAGACTTCTGCTAAATCAGTAAACTACCAATGCTACCATTACAGAAGTTTGGTATCATTTTGATGCAAAATTTCTGAATTAACAGTGAGGGAAGGAAGAGAACATTTCACATCTCGTGAGTAATTTGAACATATATGCCATCTGTTGAATGGCACCATAAGTATAAATGGTTAAAACGTTTACGCTTTGGGTCCTCAAGAACAGACAATTATAAAAACTGCTGTGGTATGTGCAACAACCATTTCTTTACAATAATAGAACACAAGTTTAAATGAAAGTACTCTACCTCACAATAAAATCTCCACGTTCACTAATATTCCACGTAATAGTTTGATTATATCTTTATTGACGTAATTTTTAAAAGTTGTATTGAGAAACCGGAGTTCTTTAAAAACAAGTTATTATTTCGTCAATAAATGGTGCCACTTTTAACCCATAAAGTAATTAAGGTTTATATCAGAAAAATATATGAAAGATTTTTAGCTCTGAACATTGAATAATTTTGATCCAACGAGTTGGGTATCACAAGAGAACATAATTAGAATACTTTTCCAGTGTAGAACTTTCCAGAATAAAAAATATATTTTTTAGAAAATATCCACTTTTATAATTGTTTTTCAATGAACTATGAACACTACAATTAGCAATTAATTTACTCAGGGAATATGCACCAAAAACAGTGTCAGTCGTTAAATTTAAGTTTTACATATATAGAGGGTTTATCTAGTTGGTAATAACTTTGTTTCATGAAGAGTGAACATGGTTGTTTGTTTTTAACATCAATCACTACGGGTTTCATTCATATATTTCATGATATTGACAAACGTTATGTTTTTTTTTATAAAAAATGGTGTAGAGAGCTGGCAAAAACCCAGCAAAATCGGTAAAATCTGTACATTCCTATAACAATGTTATAAATACCAAGACAGTTGTTGCAGCTTATTAAGCACAAGCTACACATTGGACCATTTATGCTCTGCCCAATAATGGTATCGAAAACGATTATAGTGGTATAAATTCTAGATATACTGCTGTGTGACTGGAAAGATAAAAAGAGGATGTTTCAAAATACAGCGACAAAAAGAAAGATTTAATATCAAAGATGTAAAACAGAAGGAAGTACAGGTTCTTCCTCCCCCTAAAATAATCATATGAAAAAAATATAATTAAAAAACAAAACACTCCAAAATCTTGTGTCTTTTTTAACATTTTGCAGTTAATTACACCAGATCGTAATGAAACAAAAACTATTTATCTTTATTTAAATAAGGTTCAGCCTGTTTTACCCATTAGTGATTAATAAGGTTAGGTCACAAGGAAAAACAGCTACTTATCTTGATACCTTTTTATTCCTTGATGGTTAAAAGGTAAGTCATGATGAAACAAAATGATGTTTATTTTTTTCTATAAAATTATGCCTATTTTATTCTTTAACGTCTAATTAAGTTAGGTTGCAATGAAATAAAAATATTAATCACGATCTCTTTAAGGCTACGTGTTTTTATTTCTTGATTATTAATTAGGATATCAGTGATGAGTTCAGTTATACTTCTAAAGAGAAGAGCTATTTATGAAGACCTATGCTTATAAGAAATAAAATATCGTTAAGTTTTTTGTTTGGAATTAAGCTCAAAGATACACAATAAGCTATTTGTGCTCTGCCCACTAGGGTTATCCAAAAAGATAACGTTGCACCGTTAGGAACATATAAAGAATGTGAAAAACTACTAATACTACTATGATAACACAGCTCTTCATCTAGGATTTTATAAAAATATAAAAAATTTTTTCAACGACGTGAAATGTAATTCTATTTAACATCAAGAAAAGTAGAAGTTACGAAGTGTTATTTATAAAACATGTTTGTCTATATTACTTCTATGGCTTCCGCTTAACATGAACTAGTCTCGTTGTTCGACTTCATAAAAATGTAAATACTTGACGTTTATTGTTGTAAGCATATATTTCCTGCATCGTGCACGAAATGAATAACAAGTTATGAAATTTTATGGGAATTTTGAAACAGTACACAGAAATAGCCAATTGTAATCATGTACTGTACCTGTATATTCATACTTTATCAAACTTCTGTCACAAAACTATGTTTTTTTCCATTAATATAAATTAGTCTCTGATTGGCTAGCTTTTAGATTATTCCTACATGACTTTCAATATTAAAATTTAATGCTACATTGTGAAATGCAGAGTTTGAAATGATTACGAGATTGGTCAATTCGACCGACTCTGTATCGATAATCTATAATAATCAAAACATTTTTTGACTCAACCTACTTCTTCTTGCCCTTGGATACACTAACAATAATGTTTATCCTTATATGACCATGATATTATGACAAACTGCATAACAAATGTTAGAAGGATCTGCATGGAGAGGTGATTAAAACGACTGTAATGTGAGGTTTACGGATTCGAAATCCTTTCATGCCAAACATGTTCTCCTTTTAACCATGGTGACACTATAATGTGATGGCCAATCCCACTAATCGTTGGAGAAAAAGTATCCCTATAGTTGGTGGTGATGTCTAGCTACCTTCCTTCAAGTGTTACACTGCTGAATTCGATATAAAAATAAACAAATATAAAAAGTAAAAATAGTTAAATAATTATCACTATTATATTAAAACAAATGATGATGCGATTTAAATAATTATCAGCCTCATTCTGTTTTATATAATTTAAACACTTATTACAATCACATGTTGATTGTCACATCTTGTCTATTCACATTGGTTGCGTACTTTTACAGCGAAGCATATGTAGTTACATATAGAGTGTATAATAGTTTTTTAATGAAATATCAAATAAGCGGAGTTTGCGAGTTTCAATCAATTTATCAATTTCTTACGACGCGATATGCTTATTTCAACGCACATGTTGAGGAGACAGATAATAGCTAAAATATTGATTATTAGAAGTTCAATCAAATAACGAGCGATTAATCTCTTTCTATTCAGTAACCTTACTATTTTATAGAAATATTCACAAAACAAATCATCGATCTTGGAGAGGTCACCATAATTCGCCATGTAATCCGCGTTGAAATAATTTTATTTTCTTGTAGCGCAAATTGCCGTTACTAGAACAATGAACACTTAGACTCTTGAATAGAACGTATTTGTACAAGGAACGAAACCTTTAGGTTGAAGGTAGAAAATAAACGTTATTTTCAGTATGAATACTGTCTTATTGGTATCTTCACATGACACTGTAATTGCGGACTGACGTGAGGAATAAAGGTGTTGAGTGTCGAGCTTCTTCGATCAGAATTATAAGAAACAATGTTTGAAGTTATAGATTTGGGTGGAGCTTTCTTTATCCGACGTTTGTTTAAAATTACAAGAATCGTTTGTAGATCGGAAATAATGTATAGAAGATAGTGGCTGAAGACCTGAACACAAAAGTAAATTGCATATTGACCGCAAGGAGCAGAAAAATTATCTATGTGAGGAACTTACTGGAAGTTAGTAGTTCTCAACTAGTTGTTTAGTATAATGTATTTTAAATGGTCACAAACAACGATTATTAGAATTTTTCTTTATTTTGTTCAGTCGAAGAGTACATAAATGAAAGCGAAAGTCCATCCATACAACTAGTCGAGAGGAACTGATAAGCCAAGCAGCATGCTGAGGTCTTCAAAATCGTTAAGTAATCATAACCAATAATAAGATTTCTATGGCTATCTTTAATACGCTTATGCGTATGTTTCTTTCGTTTTCTTGTCATGCATTTGGTAGGACTTTGTTTGTTGATTCTGTTCTTCTTGTCAGACAACGAAGAACGTTTTATTATATCTAATGTCTAATTTATTTTGTACTCTTAAACTATACAAGTATCCCAAATTGTTCAGTGGATTATGTGCACTGTGCCACCAAAGGAATCGAGCCCTAAATGTTTTTTTTATTATTTTAAAACCTCAAGTTTGACGGTGAGACACGGTAATGGGGGTGTATAAGCTTATGAAAGAATGCAACAAGTTTCGCACATTAGTTGGCGAAAATGATAAATTGTAACCCAGTTTATTATGGTTATTTCAATGACTAAAATATCATAATTTTCGTCAGTTACACACTTTGACCTCGAGTATGACTATTAACTATTTTATCGGATGATCACAAAAACTTCAATTGAGATAAGTAAAAATAATATTAACAGAATTAGTAAACAATGTAGTTAACGAAAGTACGTTAACGTCGTGTATCATAATAACAGAATTATGCGAGCATAGTGCTTTAATGTGTTTGATCAACCAACCTAAATAACCTGCTGGTTTCGTTCGTCGTGAGATCAATTGGTCTTGCCTTTCTATATAAAAATGACATGGTTTTATAAAACGTTAGTGGAATTTCTTCATAGATTCTACGTCATTATAAAATTTTCTGCAGTTCATATAGTCTTTTATTTATTAAGAATTAAGCACAAAGCTAAACAATGGGTTATCTGTGCTCTGCTTGCCACGGGTATCGAAACCCTGTTTTTAGCGGAATCATTCCAAAGACATGCCGCTGTATCACTATGGGGCGACTCACATAGAGCACAGACAGAAGAATGTAAAGAAAAAATAATTTTACATATTTGTAGAAAATAAAGTAAAATAGTGTAAGAAATTAATTTAACTTTCGTATTTTTTTGTTTTAATTTTTAAAATTAAATGAAATAGCGTAAAAAATCTTACTTTACAACTGTGCTAATGTAAGATATGTTCGAGAAATGTTAGCCAATCATTAGCGAGATGAACATTACTTTAATACGTGGATCTATATAACAAGTAAGAGAAAGAAAATTATGAATTCCACCTGCGCTAAGCTGTCTTATTTATTTTCATTAGTTGCGAATACGATTTTAGTAATGCGTAAGTAGAATATATATTCGTTCAAGACATGAGATGAAACCAAAATATGTTGTTTGTTGCGCATATGGAGTTCGTTCCAGAAATAATAACCATTATCAACTCACACAGTTATTCCTCTACCAAGGTGGATGAATGATCGTGGATATTAATGAAGTTTAAAAATTTAGTTTTTAATTCTTAAAGTAAGTTGAAACGTTTAATCATATACATAAGAATCAGCCCTTGACTGGTTTCAGTCAAGTTAATTAAAATAAGTAATCGGAAACCGATTCCATTTTTATAGTATTTAAACGATCACACAAAAGTATTTTTCATTAAATGTTTTTGATTCGTACCTTATTAATGAGTGAAATCAATAATTTTGTCATGCTGAATCACAAGTATACATATATACACACATACATTTATCTTTGATAAAAATTATACGACACTATCCAGTTTGTTTGTTTGGAATTTCGCACAAAGCTACTCGAGGGCTATCTGTGTTAGCCGTCCCTAATTTAGCACTGTAAGACAAGAGGGAAGGCAGCTAGTCATCACAACCCACCGCCAACTCTTGGGCTACTCTTTTACCAACGAATAGTGGGATTGACCGTCACATTATACACCCCCACGGCTGGGAGGGCGAGCATGTTTAGCGCGACGCGGGCGCGAACCAGCGACCCTCGGATTACGAGTGCACGCCTCAACGCGCTCGACCATGCCAGACTCGACACTATCCAGACTAAACTTTAAATTGCATTTATTTTCTCTTTAAAAAAAATTAAGTTTTTAATTTTTCATTGGTAGAACTATATAGGTGAATATGTTTTGTTGTTTTAGTTGTAATCATACCTATATATAACTTTCTTACGGGTAAACGCTTTAGTCGAGCGGTAAAGTCGATTGTAAGAAGTATTTATAACTGCTATTAGAACTTTAGACTGAGAAAGTGATCTTACTGACGTTAGACTACAATATGACCACATTTTGTCCATATGATCATATACAAGTTTAGTACATGTAGTTCATGTAATTGTATTCCAGTTACGATACTTGCACCTTACATTGTCAATATAAGACAAGGTGTCATTATGTTTTCTATTTAAGAAAATCTACATCATAAAATGCTACTCTCTTTAGACTTTCAGTAGGCTCAACAAAACTTAACCTTTAAAGTTATCATTATATTGTGCCAAACACACTGTGATACTGTATATTGAAATTATTTTGAACATGCAAATTAGCAAGTCATAAGATAACCATCGCCAATATAAAGCCGTTGTGAAACGTCAGAGCTACATTTTTACATTGCATGGAATATGTAGTATGATGCCACTAGTATCACTTCTGGGAAATTAACAACACAAAATATTCATACACTCAAATACTTAATAGCATTAGAAAACAAAATATGTAAACTAATTAGGGGTACCAAGAACCATCCAGAACAAGATCTTCAAAAAGTTGTTCCTCAGCCATACTAAGACAAGTATAGTATTGAGTAATAGATGAAAATCCTCGAACACAAAGGTCAGTGGACAGAAATATGCACATATCCCACACAATGGTGCAGAGCATAAACAAAAAGAAACTCCGTTTTAAAGGTACACAAGTCACGTGTACACATAATGCTTATTGTGTATATCCCTTCAACTGTCACATACTTTAAGCAGCTGGAGAACAAAATAATTATGTCGACAGATGCAATGCCTGCAATTTCTTGTATGTTAGGATTGTTGATTTTGACTCAAGGAAACCGTCGTCCTGACACGTTCAATGGTTTAAAAATAATGGGGCATCTTTGGAATGGCAGCCTTCTGACGGATCCTTTTGTAATTAAAATTACGGTGTGGAGCTTATTATCCAGATGCACAGCCATCAGTTAGAGCATAACAGGAAGTAACGACTGGAAATGTAACGACTTGGTAAAACCGCAAAATCGTTTTTACATAATGTACTGAACCTCTGTATTTTACACACTTTAGTTTCAAAACGAGTCACATGCATTAATTTCTTTTGCGTATAAGAAACACCTTCTGCTTTTAACAAAACTTTACTGAATATTGATATTTGGTTTTGCAACATTTTATGTATGACTTCGGTTCTGGGTCTGTAATAATTATGATGTGTAGCCAGTGTAAAAAAAACAAAAACAAAAAAATAACTCCGTATAAAATCGGTATATATCGACCATACGAACAACACGTGTCTAACGCATACGTAGATAACAATCAACGCCTCCTAGGAATCGGTATATCTAAAGGTAAGACACTTCACTTGTTAAAACTGTACAATTATAGCTTTATGCTCGTCGTCGTATGACAGTACACGATCATTTATTCTGTCAACAGAAATGATTGCTACATAATATATAAATTAATATAATATACAACTAGCGTATAATCTAATATAGTAAGTCTTCAGGTTTATGATGTTAAAAAACGGTTTTAAACATTCGTGATAGGCACAGCACAGGTAACCAATGGTGTAGCTTTATTCATAAGAAGAACCAAATTATGTACTGGTATACAAAGGGAAGTTAAGTAAGTGTAAAAAGATTTTTCAAGCAGAGGGAAGAAGGATGGGACTATTAAGGTAATGGTTTTCGTTCTGTTTGTAATTAGTAAATAAAAGAGTAGAGGATTGGAGTCTTGTAGATATATAATGGTCTATTATAAGAAAATTTTTGTCTTTTTATATCTCATAATATTAAAACAAAGACTGGGTATTGGAGTTTTATATTTTAGGATTTTAGGTTGGTTTAATTTACTTTATGGTTGTATCCAAATATTAAGAATAACTACCATCCCACAACTGGATGCAGACAGTGAAAAGAAGTAAAAGTTGAGACTTTATGGGTTAAAGCATTCACCTAACAAACCTTAACTGATTTTCTTCAGTTGCTGGCTAGTTTAACATCGTTGTATGGATCTTGTCTGATAGATTGATTATCACCAACGCGTTTGGGTGCTATGGCAACAGACATTATTCATTATGACTTAAAGATGACAACAAGGACCAAAAATAAAATAATAATTTTGATTTTTTAGTATAATTACAATGCTGGTTTTGTTTTATAAGCACACATAAATACTTACCGAGTGAGGTAAATGATATTATTTGCTCTTTGTTTGGGCAGAGACTATTATGCAGTTCGTAGAACTGATAATATACAATTGATATAGTTGGTTTATACAGTGGCGAAGATTGGTGAAAGCAATTAAATTACTGTTTGTTTCAGAGTAAAACGCTAGAAATTAAATTATGTTTTAACTGAAACGACTGTGTATTTCCTTTCGTTATACTCTGTATATATATATATATATATCACCTTGAACCCATTAACTTGAAATTGGAATTTATAGAAGATGGCGCCAATGTATGGGCGCGCTATTCCAGTACGAATGAATTATGTCGGAATCACGAGTGCTTACAATACTCTTGTTTATGTAAAGAACATTTATCACAAACGGTCACAATACCAACATCAGTATAAGTATTTGAAACATCAGTATAACTAGCTGGAGCCACTCAAGGAAGTTTAAACCTTCAAGACTGGTTATGATATTTAGATAATGTCAGCTTTACGCTAACAATCCCTAATTTCAAATAATGAAAATACATGGTACTTTGTGTTTTCAACCTAACGATACCTTATGCGACACATGAGCTACATCATAATGTTCAGAACATAGCCATCTCTAACTTAGAACCCCTTAGTAGTGCCAGAAGTCTATTTTGTTTGTTTTGGATTTCGCGTTAAACTACACGAGGACTATCTGCGCTAGTCGTCCCTAATTTAGCAATGAAAAACTAGAAGGTAACCAGCTAATCATCACCACTCACCGCCAACTCTTGAGGTACTCTTTTACTAAAGAATAGTGGGATTTACCACAACATTACAACGTCTCCATGGCTGAAATGGCGAGCATGTTTGGAGTGGCGGGGATTCGAACCTGCGACCCTAAGATTGCGAGTCGAGCGCCCAAACCACCTGGTCATGACGATCCACCAGACGTTTAAGCAGCAATAATGGAATAAAGTGATTAACGATTTCGGTTACATCGCCCTCGCGACTGAATGAGAGTTTCATTTATAGCGGCACAAGAAGGCTCGAGCTTCGAACTTCCCAAAACGTAGACTGTCGTAATCTTAACCATAACATGTCAATATGGTTTGGGAATCATCCAAAACGTAACCGGGCCAATTGTTTGTTTAGTGTTGAGGCAACGAACAGTACATAGTGGCTAGAACTGTATATGTATTTAAAAAAAAGAATGATAATGTAGAGCACAAATTGAGGTGAAGTGCTAACCATGTGTGGTCATAGTTAATGTAACTCCAAGATGAAAACACTTTACAATAAAAAATATCAAACTTCTAAATCGGAATAGTAACAAGTCTTCTGCACAACTAACTTGTGATGGTTTAATTTCGAATTTTAAAATACCGAAACTCTGCCAAAATTTATCAGACGTGTGACAGTTCGCCACGGTAACGATCTTGTATTCAAAACTTAATTTAACTTATATGAGTATTCAGTGCTAATTACTTGAGGCTATTTACATTAGTATTAAATTGAATATGTATGTATTACCAAGAGAAAATACGTGACTCAACTCTTTTTAAAGTATGTAATAAGGAAGAAAAAAACAACTTGGTATCGTATAAATAAACTTTGAAAACATATTTGTTATTTATTTACCATATTTATGATTTTGCTAAAGTTTCAAAATTTTGACTTTTACAATGCTTTGCAACTTTATTTTTAAGCCAACACTAATAACTAAGAAAAACAACCATTGTTATGTTATGTAAAAGATAAGCCTTTTGAAATTTAATGCCTTTTAAACACATACTGTAATTATAAAATGTAAAGTCAGTAGCGGTAAACACAAATACAAGGCTGTGAACTACAGATAGTAAACTAACCTCTGGTATAATCGTATATCATGCCATGAACTATCGAGAATAAACTAACCTCAGATGCTTGAGACGTATATTAGGCTGCAAATTGCAGATATTAAACCATCCTCAGATGCTTTAGACGTATATTAGGTTGTGAACTATCAAAAGAAAAGTAACCTGGGATGCTTTAGACGTATATTAGGCTGTGGATTACAGAGAGTAGACATAGAAGGTACGCAGCGATGCCTTTACTGGTTAAACCATGGTCCTAATAAGTGAAATATTTCCGAAACGTATCCGAAATCTGTAATTATGAAGTTTCAACAAGTACTATTGTTGTTTTTCTCAAATATTAATAATGCTTATTTAACCTATTGCTTCAACTTCACTGGTTAACCAAATGTACTTACACAAGTAGACTTTAAGTACTTTCAAGTTCAAGGGCTACCAATTAGCAACGATATTTGCTACATTTGATCCAAACAAAATCCTTAAAATCAGGAGAACACCACTAACGTATGACACATATAGAAGTTACAACAATATTAAAATCACTAGTGGCGCTTACAAAGTCGCCCTTTTTGTGCAAGTTATAATTATTTTATTCTGCAATCAAGTAAACATCACAAGTGACGTTTGCCATAGACAAAGTGTATAATCTATTGAAATAATGATATTTTAATTGCTTTTAAAGTTGCAACAAATGTCTGGTAGTTTGACAAGAATAATAAAATGTCACGGGTTTATGTCTTTGATATTCATTATATCCACAATGGTAATTTTCATTAAGTCTTTGATATTTTCTATCTGATATTCTGCTTTCCTAAAAGGATTTATTAGAGTCATACACTTTATTAAGGCTACATTTTGGTCTTTTCCTTATCTTCACTCGACATGTAAAACCTCCAGGTTTCTGCCTTATTAGTCTTGTTACTTTTGTTGTAAGTTATACAATTTTCTCTAAAATAAATCTCTAGCCCTGTCTCTTTCTTGTGGGTTACACAGCCTCCTCTAAAATAAATCTCCAACCTCCTCTCCTTCTTGTAGGTTACACAGTCTCCTCTACAGTAAATTTCCAATCCCCTCTCTCTCTTGTAGGTTACATAGTCTCCTCTAAAACAGATCGTCAACTCCATCTTCCTTCTTTAGATAATACAATTGTAATATAGCATACGTCTAAGCGCGTTTTTTTTATCTCCAATAAAAAAAGCGTCACGCCTGAGGGTTTATAACACCAAAACTGCCTTCAATACCCAAGATGGACATAGCAAAGACAGCCCATTGTGTAGCTTTACGCACAATTATAAATAAGCAAAAGTTTGGGAGAAGACATAACAACAGACCAAAATAAATATATCTCAGAATAAACATCAAAGAAGAAGCTTGTTTGTTTTGGAATTTCGCACAAAGCTGCTCGAGGGCTATCTGTGCTAGCCGTCTCTAATTTAGCAGTGTAAGACTAGAGGGAAGGCAGCTAGTCATCACCACCCACCGCCAACTCTTGGGCTACACTTTTACCAACGAATAGTGGGATTGCCGTCATATTATAACGCCCCCACGGCTGAAAGGGCGAGCATGTTTAGCGCGACCGGGATGCGAACTCGCGACCCTTGGATTACGAGTCGCACGCCTTACGCGCTTGGCCATGCCAGGCCAAACAAGAGGACTAATGAATAATTTTCGTTCTATTTTATTACTGTTTGTGAATAAATGAAGTTTGTGGGTGAAATTCAGTAGTAACAAATGTATAACAGGAAAATAAAATTGCTTTATTCTGTAGCATGTTCTGTATACCAGTATATTTTACAGTATGTTCTGTTTACCAGTTTCATTAACTACATGTTTGATATCATCCAATAGATAACACTATGTACCAAACTTTTATTTTTTCTTGTTCCTGGACAGAAAGTGTTATTTCCTAATTCCTTATGACTAACGTAAATGGAAAATACCTATTTTTCTCTTCAAACTTTGTTTTTATGACCTGGGAGCGTATAACGAAAGCTTAATGGGAGACTATATTTTGGGGCTGATACATGAAAGTGATTTACATTACAGTCGCAAATCTCGAAAAACTACTCACTTCTAATCATTTTTGTATAACTTTTGTAAAAACACATGTAAATGTTGATTCGTATGTTGTTTTATTAAGAGCATTTGTAAATGAAAATATGCAAATTCGCCTGTTTTTACACAAAAATAGGTTAATTTCTAAATTTTATTATCTAGGTCTCAAAAGCAAAGTTTGAAGGGAATAATGGCCATTTTCTGTACTTTTACAACGTAAGTAATTAATAAATAACACATACTAACCAGGAACAAAATTTGCGTTACATAGTGTAATAATCAACCTTACTATTCTAAACTCGCACCGACCTGTTTTCCATCCTGCGTAACGAGCTGTGGGTCTAACGATCAGTGTGTGATTCTAGGTTTGTTTTACGTTGGTGCTTTTTAATATACACGATATTATTTAACAAATAATCGAATAAACTTACCTATAGTAAATGTATAGAATTAATCCAACTGTCAATTCATTAACAATACCTTAAGTACGTTGCAACATAACTTCTTATAAACATTCAGTCCACTAAACATGAGATACTCTTAAAAAACATTCATATAGCTTTGTGATATATCCAACACTCTGTCACAAAACTTCATAAGTATGTCATTACAAAAAATGCCATTTTTAGAAGCTTTTGTTAATATTTTTCAATTATTTGGTCACGTATTGCGTTGTTAAGTATTTAATAATGTTATCTTATTCGTACAGTAGCTTATGACTATTTCCATGTTCCCGAAATAAACTTTCAAATGTTATAACACATCAAACATTCACATGGCTCTAATGCATTTTTCCCTTACATAACGTAATTGGTAGCTTCCTTTATTTCCGGATCTTTGATTTATGTGTTTTTTTTTTGTAATTAAAAAAAACCGTTAGAGATTTTTTGTATCGTTGTTAATGTCACTATAAATGACTTCACATGTTTGTTTTTTATTTGAAACTAATGAAATATTTTCCGAAATCGTTCGCCTGATCATATTAAAAAGCTAGTTATATTTATTTAATTCGTCAATAACATTTCTCAGAGATTTATGTGATATATCTTGTGTAATTTTTTGAATGGTATTGCACTTCGGTTTTGGTTCCTTGTCACTTTTTGCGCTTTTCTACATGGTAAAATAGCTTCTTTTTTACTTTACTTTTGTTATTGTTATTAATCATTAAACATCAATACAAGGATATGGCATAGACTACTTTTATAGATAGGTAGGTATTAATCTATGCCTTCTTTGTTGTATCTAAGCTCAGTAATAGTACTTTCTTTTATTTGAGAACATAGCTCTTTAAATTTATTATAACTTCGTAATATGCTGCAAGAAATAAAACAATTTAATCGCACTTTTATAAAAATCAACAGCGAATTAATATCCATAAACCTTTCTGGAACGTTTCAGTGTTACAAGCTTGTTTTGTAGATTGTTTTAGTACAAAACTACATAAAGCAACCCGCTGTGTCCACCACGCGAAATCGAGCCCAGGATTTTAGCGTTGTAACTACGCAAACCTAGAGCCTTCCAACCTATAAGTACTTGTTACATAAACAGTTTTATTATAAATTATTCCTAATAATACTCCGTAACATCTTTGGTTATTATTTTTCGACTTCATTTTTCTATTTTTAATATGATATCTATGGATTGTGTTTTCTTCGATTTTAAACTTGAGATTTCCATTGGTCAATTTATTCTTTCTTTCAGCCAATCTTACTGAATATTTAGTTTAAATGTTTAACATGCAGAATTAATTGTACTGTCATTTTAATCATAACCTGTACAATCAAAATTTTAAAATGACTTATTTTAAACCTCAGTAAAAATGTAGTAGTACAAATACATTTCTTCAAGCAGCAAATCAATATAAAACTTCTTTCTTGTATAAAATCAAAGTTCAATTAAATAATCATGAAATAGTTTTATATTCTAGGCAGGCCCGGCATGCCCAGGTGGGTTAAGACGTTCGACTCGTAATCTGAGGGTTCGACTTCCTGTCACACCAACCATGCTGCGGGGGCAATATAATGTGACGGGCAAATCCCACTATTCATTGGTGAAAGAGTAGCCCAAAAGTTAGCGGTGGGTGGTGATGACTAGCTGCCTTCCCTCTACTCTTACACTGCTAAATTAGGAACGGCTAACGCAGATAGCCCTCGTGTAGCTTTGCGCGAAATTCAAAAACAAGCAATATCCTGGTCTTTTATATCTTGTAAACTCGAATTAATAATTTAATATTTTTAAGAAACTCTTTCATACGTAATATGTTTAAAAGAATTGTTTGCATATCTGGGACTAGCCCCAGATTTAACTGTTTAAAGTTTCAAATGTTGATGACTTATTTTAAGTTTTTTTCATGCTCAAAACTGTACAGTAGACTAACTACGGTGTTCCCACCATAGGAGTAGAACCTCAAACTTTAGTGTTATGAACCATAAGGGGCTCTTTGGATTGTGCAATTCATCATTCAGTGTACATTTTTTAATAATGATATAAAAAACACAAAACATGTTTTATTCTTTCTTCTTCTAGTACTATATTAGAGAATTCAAATATTATTCGGATTATAACAACAAAATTAAATTTGAATTGAGAATTATTTGAAGTAATTTTAGCGCCAACATAATCCTTTAAATGACAGTTGTAGCAAATGCTAATGTATCGAAATGTGAATTATATTGATTTTTCCAATTATATTTTGTTTTCCTTACAACATATTACGCCCATGAAGAGATTTTCATTTTATATATATATATAATATCGGATAATAGATAATATGTTTGGTGAAAAGTAAAATAATGTAAAATTTTAAATTTAGCAACAACTTTTAAAAAATCTAGCCTAATTATTTTTATTTTAAAAACATGTTTTAAATTAAAAGTGTACAAGTTTCCTTGTCACTTAAAATTAAAAATGCAAGAAAAACAGTAGAACGGTTTGGTTTGAACTTCGTGCAAAGCTACACGAGACCTATCTGCGCTAGCCGTCCCTAATTTAGCAGTGTAATATTAAAGGGAAGGCAGCTAGCTAGTCATCAACACTCACCGCCAACTCTTGGGCTATTCATTTACCAACAAATAAAGAGTTTGACAGTCGCACTATAACGCCCACAGGGCTGAGAGAGCGAGCATGTTTGGTGTGACAGGGATTCGAACATGCGACCCTCGGATTACGGGTCGAGTGCCTTAGCCACCTGGCCATACCGGACCGATAAAACGGAGTTAGAACTCTATCACACAAACACGCGCATAAAAAAAGAATAATACGAGAACTACACTTCATATCCGAACATTTTTGCACGTGTAGAGATATTTTACACATTACATTAAAATTATTTTAGAGGCTCACTACGTCGTTACGGTGCATGTCGGTACGTCTGCTCAAGTGTTATATCTAATGACTTTGTTTCTTAACAAAAACCCTGCTATCAAGTTTTCATTGCAAAACATTCCATTATTAAGATGACATTTCACTGAATGAAAATTTATAGTATGAAAACTCAATAATGCGTATATCAAAATGCAGCCTAGCCCAAAGCAATTATAATAACCTAATTCCTGTTTGAGGTTTCTGAGGTTGCCGAGAGCAATAAACTGCGTTTTTAGGTCTGTGATATAATGTTGGAAAGTCTGTTCTTCTGTTCGGGACATTCTTAGGTTTCCTGATGACATAGCAGCTCATTCAATCACTAATTATACAAAGATAAACATAATATCAGGGATGGGACCAACAGGTAAGAGAATTTTTGCCGTTTCAGAAAAATATCGATCGTGGTTTTCTCTTCTGATTTTTGAAGACACAGGTCTCGTGCACCAGCGCCTAGCGACGCCTTTGTTTTGTTAGTATTATTACAATAAAGAAGGAAATTTGTTTCACCGTATAGTTCATTTTCAAGTTATATGAAATTATTTGACTTAACACAGGCCTACGAATTTAAACTTCATAAAAGTTGTTTTGCTTTTAATAACGGATTTTACATAA
This sequence comes from Carcinoscorpius rotundicauda, assembly GCA_011833715.1. Lineage (NCBI taxonomy): Eukaryota > Metazoa > Arthropoda > Merostomata > Xiphosura > Limulidae > Carcinoscorpius > Carcinoscorpius rotundicauda. The sequence continues at coordinate 47,188,486 of CM022399.1, read as the reverse complement.
TTCAGCTACGTATGTTTCAAAAATAATATTCATTTTTTTCTTCCACGTAAGAATTTTTAACAACCGAGAAGAAATAAATTACTTAAATCAAGTTATTATTTCGTTTATCACACAGAATACTTTTTATTATTATGTTTGGACTCTATAATGATTGTTTTTAATGATTTGTACGTGTTACGTAGTATAGTTTGTTTTGGATGAGTTACCGATTTATTATGTTACGCATTATTTTGTCAATGAAACGGAAATTTGAATTTGAATTTAGAAGTTAATTAAATGTTACTATCTATCAAATTTATATATTTGCCAAAATGACCGATACTGTTATTACAAGTGATGGTTTATATACAAGAGTTTTACAAATTTACAGACAACACTGAGTCATATATCTGGTCTAGAAGTGAATATTTTATCTACGATCCAGATTTACGACGAGCAAATTAATTCTGAGTTGATATTGTCACACACCTCGCTTAAGCTAGCTAGCTGATTGGTCTCACACCCTTTGAAGCCGAATTTTTCGGCAAAGATATTTAATATCCTCGTGGAAATATTTAAGTCCAAAGTTAATTCACTAAAGTTGAACGGTTTTTAATGTCAGATATCTGCAAACATTCGTGGTGCAATTCTGTAGTTTTCCGAGTAATAGACAATAATCACAGTTATACCTTCCTGCTCATAGCACACTGATTGTAGCTGACTAATAATAGTTTTCCTCCAGCGCATCGGTTTTATAGCAATTATGCGAGTCTCTCGAAGTTTCAACAATGATCGAGCACGCCAGTGTTTTCGTAAAACCAGTGTTGTTGATTCTTACCCTCAAGAATCTTTTACAAATTTCGAGAACAAGCGGGACTTGCGCAGTACACAGTCAACAATGTACATCACATGCAAACAAGAAAACTACACTGAAACAAGTATAGGCACTAAAATAAATGTACAACAGTAAAACTGTTACAAATATTTAAAATGGAGTATGTTTTAATTGTTTGAAGTTTAGCACAAAGCAACAGAATAGACTATCTGTACTTTGCCAACCATGGGGTATCAAAACCCGAATTATAGCGTTTTATATTTGCAGATACACCGCTGTGCTACTGGGGGCAGGTTAATTTTGAAATATTTTACTTTACATAACATCAAGCTTAATTTTAAAAACCGCAACCAGAGCTAAAATGACCATCTTATCCAACTTTTTCCTGAGAGAACTGACGTTCAGAAACAAAATATCGGTGTTTCGTGTGATGTGACATCACGATAACGCTGACAATAATTTTGAAAAATATTTCTTACTTGTCCCATATGATTTTTTAGTAAAGTAATATAATGATATTTCATTCACACACCTCGTGTCTCGCATCCCACTGTCAACGAGGCTTTTTGCTTAATGACAATCACCGTCACTGTTATTTTGATGTACAAATATCATATAAAAATATAATCTACAGGTAATTCTTCATGAATTAATATCTCGTAAACGGTTGTTATAAAAATTGTTTAAGTGAAAACTTTGTATACTGGTAGCCCAGGTAATCTGATTACTTCTGGTCTTAAGCAAAAGGCTTCGTCAGTAGCAATATGTCACACACAAAATGTATGAATAGTGAAGTGTTGTTATAATCTTCTTGCAAAAAAACAACAACTAATAAGACTAGCGAAGAAAGATTTAGTGGAAATTGTTTCATCCATATTTACAGATTTACAACGCTAAAATCAGGGATTCGATTCCTTTAGGTGGGCTCAGCAGATAGCACGATGTGGCTTTGATATAAGAAAACACACACACACACACATTACAAAAACACTTTGAAGTTAAAACACAAGTTTATAGCTGTAAGAGAAGCGCCAACTAATTATCCTTTGATGTCTGTTTTAGTTTATCAGTAATAAGGCTATGTGTAGTCATTTGCATGTTTGACTAACTGGTTTATTGAGTAGTAATGTAAACTTCAGTAAAATAAGTTACACAAACACAGTACTTTTTAATCATATTAATTTGAAGCTTATATAAGACTTCTTGGAAAAGCTTTCTGTAAAAGTCACATACACATATGTGTTTCTATAACCGGAAAAGTTGTAGACCCAGCTGTCGAGTCTGAATTTGGTTGTTTTAATTAAAATGACCGAACAGTTAGCATTACTATCTGTATGGTGCCTGATTTAGTTTAGACAGAAACAATACAGATATACTAAGCTGTTTCACAGTAACGAAAAGTGACTCTTTGTTCACTCTGATACAAAGAGACTACGCCTTTACAAACGCAGAGAATGAAATACAAAGATCATAATTGTTGCTGTTTCAGTACAAACTGGTAATTAATTCAGGGAAATGCAGTCTGAAACAAGACGAAGACTGAACTGATCATAGTGAAACCACAGAAACTCTCACGAAGACGAATATGGCAAACAATGAACTCTTTCCCAGTGCTCACCAACACCAAAATAGCCGCTCTCAATTCCTGTGTAAAAGTAATTCTATAGCTTCAACAAAGTGTAATTCTCACACATTTTTAGTCACAAATCAAACTGATAGAAATTGCTAAAAATAATACACTTTTGTGTTGTTATTTGTAAACTGTTGTCAATCCTATAAACAGAAATTTCTGCTGTTATGAGTCATAAATTTAACTGTTGCAATTTGCTAAAATAATTAAAATTTTGTGTTATTATTTGTATACATTTCATCAATTCTTTTAACATAATTATTGCTTGTTATACGCTATAAATATAACTTATGTAAATTGTTAAAAGAAATAATACATTTCCATGATAATATATATTGTTTAAACAAATATTTTCTGTTATGAATTATAAATCTGTTACATAAGGATAGAATAATTATCTCCTATGTTAGAAGCTATGATTAGACTAAATACCAATATATATTATATAATTAAAACTGGTTAAAGTCATTTAATATAAAATAAATTAATCAGGTAGTAAATACAAACTGATTCATATTGTTGCTTTTCTTACAGAAATTGTGAGTTTGTATGTTACTGTTTTTTCTTTAAAACATTTCAGCAACCAGAGGTATTCATTAAAAAACTTTAGAATGTACATCTACAATTGTACAAACTTCAAATACCATTATCAAACATGGCTTAATTATTGAGTAACTTCAAGGAGATGCTGACATCGTGAAAGGTAACTTCTACGACATAAGGCATTTAATTTCTTATTTGCTTCCAAAAGAGGCTTTAATTGGTCGTTAAAATATGAAAACATATTTAATATTTAACACATTTTACAAATTAATGAAATTTTCTCATTTGGAGGTGGGCTTAGTGGGTTTGGTTTGTTTTGAATTACGCGCAAAGCTACACGAGAGTTCTCTGCGCTAGCCGTCCCTAATTTAGCAGTTTAAGACTAGAGGTAAGGTAATTAGTTGGGAAAGTACCAACAAATAGTGAGATTAACCGTAGCATTATAACGTTCTCACGGTTAAGAGAACGGTGTGACGGAGATTCGAACCCGCAACCCTCAGATTAAGAGTTGAGTGTCTTAATCACCTGACCATGGCGAGCCCAGCTGAGTTGGCTCAAGATCTTGCCTTTCTGCTTTTATACCTTTAAAATGCACTTTTTTCTTCTCGTAAAAGTTGTCCGTGAGGACCAAAAGTTTTTTTGTTTTTTTTTCATTTCGCACAAAGCTGCTTAAGGGCTATCTGTGCTTGCCGTCCCTAATTTAGCAGTGTAAGACAAGAGGGAAGGCAGCTAGTCATCAACACCCACTGCCAACTCTTGAGCTACTCTTTTACCAACAAATAGTGGGATTGACCGTCACATTATAATGCCCCAACAGCTGAAAGGGCGAGCATGTTTGGCTCGACGGGAATGCGAACCCGCAACCCTCAGATTACGAGTCGCACGCCCTAACACTCTTGGCCATGCCGGGCCTTAGGACCAAACGATACATCTTATTCCACACATTGCTTCCTACGAGTTGTTACGAAAAAACTATATTTCTATTGTAAAATGAATGACACACGTTTACTGTACGGCGAAAAAATAGTTGTCACATGCTATTAATTGTTAACATACAATGCTTCGTTCTCAGTTTTTATATTACAAAAATGTTTATGAGATCAACTGGATTGGAATAAAAGATCTGTTTGATTTTCATCGTTTCCTACCCTCTTGTACTAAAGGCGACTCACAGTCCTTCGTCGTCTCCCTTTATGTATCTCTCCCTTTCTTCCAGACAAAAAGAACAACTTGGAAAATTTCAATCCGATGATCTTCTAATATCTTTTGTACTTTACTGGAAATCAAACCCTGGGTTCTTGTATTACAGATCAGTAAACTTATCGCTGACTTACCGGAGACTTTCAGAAATGAGAAAAACAAACTTCCTTAAATAAATAAATCGCATTATGTGAGATACTTGAAAAACTATTGGGTGATTACCTTGTTGTTAAACCTGATGACAACCGCAATGTAACGGAAGAAACGTAGCTGTAGTGAAGGGGTTTCACCATTCATTAACACCTATCGACTAACTCATTTAAAAACACATTTTTTCTTAGATGTAGAAGAACATTTGTTTGTTTGTTTTCATTTGAAAAAGTAAAGCCGCCATAGCTAAGCTGGAGATGTTATTTTTATCATCTAAGCTTCTTATCGCTGACAATAATAAATAAATTACTGTATCATAATACGAAACTTCACCAGATGCAGATTATCTTAACTAGGTGTCCAGACTAAACAATCTGCCAGCATTTCATTGTATATTATTATCGACACAGAATGTATTTGTTGATAACACCAAAGCTCTGCAATGACCTATTTGTGATCCGCCACCCACAATGATTAAAGCCTTTATTTAACCTCTGAACCTCCGAGGAAAACAAGCTGAGAGAAAGATGCTTTTTTTAAAATGAACACTGCTGTGTTATGGCGATTTTTCTCAGTAAAGTTTTATTTGCGAATATTTTTGAGTCTCAGTCTGATAGATTTTCATATTTTAACCCATGAGAGAGTAATGTAGAGGGAAGAAGTAAGAAATTTTAGTTACGACAGAAGTAATTTCACTTTCTAACTTAAATGTTCTCGATGAACTGGTGATTTCTTCACATTAGTTAACAATGTGTTTTATTTTGTGTTTCAGAAATAAAGACGAACTTTCGAGTGATTCTTTCGATCCCACAATTGAAACTGCTATACCGTCCAACGATAAGCTACAACATGAATAGTATGTCTGCGTGTCATATAGTGTTTAAACAAGGTTGGGTCTTTATATGCGTCTCAGGACTGATGACGTACTTTTTATGGATGGACATATCTCTTTACATTAATGTTCAGCGTGTGCCCATATTATTTAAAAAACCCAAGTCTGAACAGCCAACTAACATCAGTTCTTCACGTTTATCTCCATTCATGGGACTCTCAGTGAAGATGATGATGATGGATCCCATAAATAATTATATTGTTACCCCAACAGCTCAGTTATTCAATTATGTAAGTACATAATGTATTTGAAATTAATGTTAGAAATAACTAGCCCACGAGATTTACTATTGAACAGTCAGTTTGCATGAACAGTATCAATGTTACAGGGATTTCTAGTTAAGCTTTGTTTTCGAAAGGTAATAATTTATATTTACAGAATAATACTTAAGAAAATATATTCTCTAGCGTATTTAGTTAATGACTAGAGCAAATGTTTTTACCTCAACACATCCTTTGTATTTAAAACAAATGCTTGATTAATGGAATATGTTACGTAATGTCAGTATCTTAGTTACGTAGCAGTATTTGTTTGAATATTATATGTTAAGAAATTGAGAAAGATAAAAAAAAATTCATGAAATAACTTTGAATTTGAGGTTGTTGATGTCTTATATTTGGACAACATTTTGCCGTTTGAAGATTACGAGTACAAGCATATAAATTTCTACTTGTATTTATATGATAAAGGAATACTTTATTGAAAGTTCAATATCCTCAAAGTTTGAGTTTGTAACGTCATATTACTAGACGCTATTCTATTCCAAATAAAATATTGTAATTATTCTATGTACTTTCTGAGTTACAGGTGATATCTTTAGCCTTTAATGTTATATTATTAAACGTTATTCTGCTCCAAATAAATTATTGAAACTATTTTCACGTTGTTTCTGAGTCACAGTTGATTTTGTGTTCTCGGTATGTCTGTTTTAATACACCAAAGATCCGTCTTTGAAATTGCCATGATCAAATATTTTTCTTCCTAAAAATGGTCGTCTGGAAGAATATATCTTTTGGTTTGTTTAAAAGTGACCAACACAGATGTTTCGATAAAAGAATTTTTTTTTAACATTTACAAAATTTGTTTCAAATAGCTCTTGTAGAAATAAAAACAAAAGATTCATATTGATTAGTGGAACAGTTTCTAAGTAATGGGGTAGAGGCTAACTGGTTGTCCTCACTAATAATTTAATCATGCTACTGATTTAAAAGACAAAATTAGGATGAAAAATAATCTTATTAGAATAATGCTAGAGACTATGAGTTTCATTTTGTAGTCGTAAAACCTTCTTTGGCTTAGATATTGTCTCATATTAACAGCTGTATACGTTCATTTAATAAACGTAGTCAAACATACATGTTCTTGTATGGGTTTAATGTTAGCTTAGAAGTTGAAAATAATGCTTGAAAAGCTTGTAATTAACACCTTCTCCAATTAACTAAATATAATAACTTAGTTAACTATATCGTTGTCTTATTTGTAAGCTTTACGAATATGACCCCCCAAGATCGTAAAAAAATGTTTTTATCGACCGACTTTAAAACTTACTGAAATTCTGAAAGGTTATAATATTCTTGACTTCAATCGAAAATGAAAGTTATTTTTAAGTTTTTTGGAGGTTAAAGATATTAACGCTGGAAGTTACCCTATAGCTAGAAATGGTTAGAGTTGTTAGCTGTATTAACTTGTCACCATAAATATAATATATGCTAATGGTATGTGACATTATTTTTCTAAAATCTCTATACTTTAACTTGTGGTTGCACGTTTATTACACATTAGATGAGAAAAAACTGCTAATTTTTACTCAATTATTAAAATATATATAATGTGCGTCAGATGCACTTACAGTAGTAATTATTCAGTTACAAATCATTATCAGAATTAGTTGTTTTTATTTCTCTTACATATAATTATGTTTTAAGAAATAGTTTCTGATTTTCTAAAGGTTACGACGACCTCATTTCTGTTGCTTAATATATGAAACTCTAAATTTCTATAACTATGAATGATGTGTTCGTCTGTGACACACAGAATCTCGTTAATTAAAAGTTTATAATTAACAATTAATTTGTGGCAATATTATCGGTTTTGAACTTATAGGACTTCATGAGTTGAAGGATAATTTATTTGACTTTAAGAATAACACGATTTCTAATCAGAACGTCTTAAGCACTAAAGGTTTTTAATTATATTAATAACAGTGGAGTTCTTTGAACTTTTATTATGGAAGATGTTCTTTTTAGACATCACTTAGTCAGTAATAAAAACACCAGTTAAATCAGATAAAAGTGTATGTTGCTAAAGATTATCTAACTATTACTTTTGGACCAGTACTGTTTAATTTTACTTATATATGCATAAAAAAGAAAGCTAATATTTTCCGAATCCATATTTATTTACAACTAGTGCCATCGTAAATATCGTTGTCCTTTATTATATAACTATTATCATCATCATATTTAACGTGATTATCGTCACCATAATTCATAATTTATCATCCCCATTTTTATCGTTACCATCTTCGTCGCCATCATCATCATTATTTCCATCACCATTATTATCTTCTATAATCATCAGTTGCGTACAACATTCTCATTACGTCGTGATCATTGTCGTTGTCATAGTCGTATTTTTCGTCATCGTTGCCATCATTTTCATTGTTGTTTAAGTTATCAGCTTTATTATCATCTTCAGTATTATGATCTTGGTCATCATCAATCATTGCTATTCACAATAAGAAAAAGTGACAAACGTAATAGATTAAAATTATGTGATCAAAGTATAAACAATTAGCGCCTATATTAAAAAGTCACTTCAACAAGAATAGTGAATAACAGTATCTCCAGATACATAAGGAGATAGAAGGAGACACAGGACATTTCACGTCTCCCATGTCCTGGACATTCATCGGGTAAGAACCTTATTGAGTATGTATGGGCTATCCTTGCCAAAGCATTCACGAAAACCAACTTTCAGGTACTCCTCAGTAAGGATGCTAGAACTGAGGATGTGAAATGCCCTTGTTAAAATTATAAGTGTGTTGCGCACCTTCCGATTCTGTCAACACGTTTTAACACAATAATAACAACTGAATAATAGATTCCATCATATACAGGGGTTATAGTTTTGTTAAACAGCTTTCAGCGCCACCACTATAAAAAGAGTCCTAGCGTCGCTGCCCCCTGAGATAAAAATTCATTGTCAAGAACTAACTGCAGACATACAGACCAGAATCGCTGATGCATTCCACACAATGTGTAAGCATTTGATATCCTGAATAAGACAGAAGACTGCACAATAAAGTAGTAACCATATTTTACCAGTGCTATCTATGATTTCAGTATAAATTGATGTCGTTCCAAACATTGGTGTCTATTTAATTATCTCAAGCTTTTGCATATTTTGTATTGTTCACGTTTATTCTTTTTCTACATCATATTAGAACGGCATTTTTTTTTGGTTTAGCCACAAATCCACATAATGGGCTGTCTATGTTGTGCCCACCTGGGGTATAGAAATCCTGGTTATAGCAGTGTGAGTTCATATACATACTGCTGTGTCATTGGGAGGCTACTAGAATGGGAACTATTTACAATATAAATTTAATGTTACTCGTAATGACGAGAAACCCAAACCCATGTGAAGTAAAAATGTATCTCAGGATGGCTGAGTAAAAACGACAAAGAAAAGAAGATCCGTCACAATACAAAAACTAGATAAACTAAGGTGACCACATAACGAGCCACCAACCAAGCTCGTAATTAACAGATCCGACCCACAATTAAGCAACAAAGAAATACATTTGCTCAACAAAGGACTCACTTTCGCGGTAACATTTTGAAATATTTCACCCGTCAAAAGGAAAGCCTGTCTGGTAGACCTAACTAGAGAACTGGTGATTCATCCTACACAAACAAAAACACCAACAAAACAACCACCAGAAAGAGGACAACCTCGACAACAGTTCCATCGACAACGAACAACCTATCTTTCCAGGCAGAACTGAAAACATCTTTTTCCCCTAAACACCTCAAAACAGCATCTTAAACAACTTTTTCAAAAAACTGTCACGCAAAACCATCAACATAACTTCACACAAAAAGATATTAATTCTATAAATAAACACCTAAAACAAGACCATAACAACACACTTAAAACAGATAATGGCAATGCTATAGTTATAATGACCATAAATGATATTATACATTCAAAAAATGAACATCTTATCAGATACAAACAAAGTTAAACTAATAAATACAAATCCAATAAAAACATATAAAAACCAATTGAGCAAAATACTACCACAAATAAAAAAATCACAATGTCAGAGAGCCTTTATTCTTACCTACGCAGGACTGACTTGCGCACACCACAACTATACAGCACCCCCAAACTTCACTAATCAGATTGTCCACTACGACCCAAAATGTCAACCTATGGATCATTTGACCACAATTTGGGTAAATACATAGCGTGGGCATTTTCTAAATATGTAACATCAGCCGGTTCCTTTTTCAAAGACTCTTTTAAATTTAAATGTATTCTTAATCAACTGAATCATAAACCTTAATGCCCAGTTTTGACGTAATCTCCCCCTTTGCAGAAAGTCCCAATTACTAAAACTTCCAAGATAACTTTAGAACTTTATATTGAAGACCCCAACCCATTAATACACATCTCCAGCAACTACTTAGCAACCCTTATAAAAATTCACTACCACCAAATCTAACTTTATGTTCAATGTCCAAAACTACCTACAAATAAATGGCTTAAGTATGGGGAATCCCATGTCACCAGTTCTAGCCAAATATTTTTATAACACAAACTGAATCTCAAGTGATCAATTCACCCTTACACCCACCACTATACTGGTACAGGTATGTTGACGATACAGTTATCGGATTCACATCTGCAGAAAATACACTTAGTTTTAAACCATGTTAACTCTATACATCCAATATTAAGTTTACCTGTAAACAGAAAAAAAACTAACCCATTAGTATTTCTCAACCTCAAGATCACAAGAACCAACACACAAATAAAAACAGAAACACAAGAGAAATCACCCGTACTGAACTATACATTCTCTGAAATCAACACATGAAAGAAAACAAAAACTCAACACAGTAAGAAACCAAATAAACGCAATTACAAAACTATGCTCACCCGATAAAATCAACAAAGAAATAAACAAAATAAAACAACACTTCATCAACAAATTGCTTCCAAAAACCGTTGATCCACACACCTGGAGCAACAACACAACCAACAACAAACAATAACAAATCCGAAATAGTAACAAACTACAAAAACCTTACACTGCTGCATACCGTTATTATCAACATCAACGAAAAATTAAATAATATTTGGAAAAAAAAATGATAACAAAACAAAACAAAACATTCCAGTAATCACAAAATTTATTCAAAACCAGGTACAAAACTGAAGTCCATACTACGTAAAAACTATACTGACAAACAGAACATTAAATAAATTCTATATTGGAGAAACAAGCAGAAAAATGGAAACCAGATTCAAATAACAAAAAAAAAACCTTCACGCGTTTCTGAGCATGCGAATCAAATAAACACAACTTAACCATTGAAAACACCCAGATACTAAGTAGGAAAACAAATATAAACAAACGCAAAATCAAAGAAGTCATATATAACAACTCAAACCAAAATTAAACCAACATAAAGGAACACCCTTATATCTATACCAATTGATAACCTAACATCTAATTGCAACGCTCCCTACAATATCGTAACCGTTTTGACTCCAGTTCAGTGGTTCCCAAACTGTGAGCCGCAGTATATTTCAAAGTTTTGAGGGAAACACCGCGACATCTGTCGGACACTGCTCGAACTACTAGCTTTAGGTAGTTCAAATTAGATCGTGCTACATTCCTTTGGGAGACTTTTTGATTGTTTAGAGATATATTTTTGTTTACTTGTACTTCGGCTGCTCCAGTAACTTCTCGAACTTTCTCGTTTCTTAGATTTTGTATATAAATACCTATCGACTCTCCAGGTCTGTCTGTAATAGAAATAACTGAAGGGTGTTATGATCAAGTGTCTCTGAGGTCTAGCAAAGTTCAGTGAATTATTTTGTTAATCTTTAGTCCTTGTGCTTAAAAGTGTAAATATTTTTTAACATCAACAAGAAGTGTGAAAGTGAAGAAAAGGATGGCAAACCACAGACCAGTGGGAAAGTTGTGAGAAATGGAAATATGATGATAGTTATCTAGATTTTGAGTTTACTTCAGCAGATGTCAACCATGAAGAGTGTTCGAAGTGTGTACCATGTCTAAAAGTTTTGGCTCAAGAGTAAACTAAAAGTGCAACTTAGAGACTAATCATTCTAACATGACTAGTAAGTTCCATGGTTATTTTACCAAAAAGTTAAAAGAGTTGAAAAAACAATAAGATACATTTTTGAAACACGTATCAATACCAAGCAATGCTTTGTTAGCTTCGTAAAAAGCCTCACACAATCGCAAAAAAACTGATTTTACTGGCTACAGTGGATATGGTGAACATTATGGTTGATAAATTTGCGGAAAGACTGCTTCCATAGGTGCCTTTATCCAAAAATACTATCAGTCGTAGAATCCAACGCATGGCCGAATACCGAGACAATCACCTAATTGAAAGAAAAAGTGAAAGGGAAGGAATCAGGCTACAGCTAGATGAGACTACAGATAGTAACAAGGATGCTTATTTGATTTGCTGAATACTGTTCGTGGATGGTGACAAAATTGTGGAGGGCTTTCTCTTTTGTAAAAGTATTATTGCAGGTGCAAAGGTTTGAGACTTGTTTGAGATCCTTTACAGTTTTATGCGTGAAGACAACTTAGACTGGACTAAGTGCGTTGACATCTGCTCTATGTCTGGCTGTTATGGAGGATCGCAGGCATTCATACGAAGCAAAGCTCTCGATGCACTGTTGATCCACTGCACAATCTAAAGGGAAACCCTTGCGTCAAAGCACCTGAGTCCTCCACTGTATTTAGTCCTGGAAAGTATGTTGAAAGTTGTGAACTTTATAAAAACTCGGCCACAGTAGGCGATGTTTTTTAAAAAACTGTGTGAGCATATGAGATCTGAGTATATATCTTTGTTGTATTACTGTAGCTCGCAATGGCTCTCCCGTGAGAATGTACTGTTTTGTGTGTTCGAATTACGACAGGAACTCTACTCCTATCTCGAAGAATTACACAAATGTGCTAAATACTTTTTGGATACTGATTTTTGTCAAAATTAGCATACCTTTGCGATCTCTTCGAGAAACTGAATGTATTGAATCTCTCTCTGCAAGGAATCAACAAGCACATTCTGAAACTTGCAGAGAAGGTTTCGGTTTCAGCCTTCAGAAAAAAGTTACTCCTATGAAGAAGAAAAATAAATGAAGATTATTACAAAGACTGTTTCCCTTGTTGCAGCAGTTTGTTAAATCCAATGAGGTTGATCTGACCCACGAACTAAAACCTGTTTTTGAGGAGCACCTAACACAACTCAGTGACTGTTTTGAAAATTACTTTACAGAAGATATGGAGAAGTTTGCATGGATCTAAGCCCCATTCAAGGCTAAATGTCCCATCTGAATTTACCTCTGCAGTAAAGGTACAGCTCTTTTTGAGTTGTCTTGTGACAATACTTTAAAAACAAAATTTGGCAGCATGGAATTAACTGAGTTTTAGATATCAGTAAAAGATGAATATTCACTGCTAAGCGCTGAAGCTCAGCGAATCCTGATTCCATTTAAGACGTCATATCTCTGCAAAGCTGGTTTTTTGGCGGTTGCTGTCATAAAAAGCGAATATCATTGTGCAACAAGAAATAAGAGTGGCGGTATGCAATCTGATTCCAAGGTTTAAGAAGCTGTGCAGTGCCCAACAGTACCCATAAGTAATTGTTGTTATTTAAGAATGAAATAAAAATATTGTTTTACTTTCAATATACATGTATTATTCTTTCAAACGGCTAAGTTTTTAGGACATGAATACTTATTACATATTGAGTTGTTTGGACCTAACTAGTTAATAAACGGAAATGTTAGGTTTTTATTTTTGCCTAGGAGCACCTGAAGATGACGTAAGAAGGTTAAAGTTGTCCTCTGCTTTATTTTGGTAAAAGTGTTAATACACATACCAGCCCTCCTTGGATACAAATTTAGCGTTATTGGTAAATTAAAAATTTTTAAAAGACATATAGATCTACAAGTTGTAAAGAACTAAGTCAACTATGACATCTAGTTGTAAGAAGGAGACCAAAACAGCCAATCCTCCTTGTTTAGTATCACAACAATAATATTATGTTTGTCTGTAAGTTGGTCGCACTCAATTTTTCGATTTTTATGTCCTCTGTTGAGACAGCTGTAAGCTTACGAATTTACAACGCTAAAATCAAAGGTTCGTTTCCACTCGGTCGGCACAGCAGATAGCCCAATGTGAATTTGCTATCAGAAAAAAAACACACACACTCGAATTTCGGGAGTAATTTTTTTTTAATTTCGTGCAAAGCTATTCGAGAACTATCTCGTCAGCCGGCTCTAATTTAGCAGTGTAAAGTTAATGGGAAGACAGCTAATCATCACCAGCCACCGCCAATTCTTGGGCTACTCTTTTTACTAACGAATAGTAGGATTGATTGTCACATTATAACGCTCCCACGGCTGAAAGGGCAAGCGTGTTTGATGTGACATGAATTAGAACCTGCGACAATCAGATTACGATTCGAATGCCTTAACCACCTGGCCATGCTGGGCTGTCTTCGTGACTTACATGAGTTCAATGATACATTTTCTGCTATTATACTTCCCCTTTTTCATTGCAGGTTAGGCCTGGCATGGCGAGCGCGTAAGGCGTGTGACTCGTAATCCGAGGGTCGCGGGTTCGCGCCCGCTTCGCGCTAAACATGCTCGCCCTCCCAGCCGTGGGGGTGTATAATGCGACGGTCAATCCAACTATTCGTTGGCAAAAGAGTAGCCCAAGAGTTGGCGGTGGGTGGTGATGACTAGCTGCCTTCCCTCTAGTCTTACACTGCTAAATTAGGGACGGCTAGCACAGATAGCCTTCGAGTAGCTTTGTGCGAAATTCCAAAACAAACAAACAAATCATTGCAGGTCCCCATTTTACTTGAACTCATTTGCTAACACAATCATAAATATCTCCTAAATTTCGACACTTTTTCTTCATTATAAAAGCCTGTCAAGAATGGAGTTTTAATACCATTTAATTTATTTAACACAGAGTGTGTGTGTTTTCATTTAGAAAAGTTACCTCGAGCTATCTGCTGAGTACACTGAGCACAGGGTAAAATTAATTTATTGGTTGGTGTGAAGAGACGTTTTTAAACGATAATTAATTATTTGCAATAAATGTAGGTTTAGGAGAGCCATTGTAGTAATGAAATTAATATGTTAAGAAAATAACTTTAATAAATGAATGATGAAATAAGGAACAATGCTGGAAAAAGACATTCTTTAGGGTAAAGATATTATCGTCAAAAGCCTTGGTTCACCAAAGGTAGAAGGACAGTTTTTTTAGGTCTGTTTACGGACGAAAAAAAAATTCGTGTGCATGTTGGAGGATTCAGATTTGGTAGGCTTTGGTTTTCCGTTATTTTCGATGAGCTTTTATACTAGTATTATCTATTATGAGTGAAAAACAAACTTAGAACAATATGTAATAGCCTCGCAACTTGTTTCACGTTAGAAAATTTTGATTTATGGCAAGTTGTTGGTTTTTTTCAAGAAACCTTTCAACCAATTGAATCATTTTTTACGGTTTGTTTTTTAAATTTGTGATTCGCAAAACGTATATCATGAGAGATAACGTTAGATTTTGTTTTGTTTGTAAAAAAAACAGTACATTAAAGGTTTAATGTGTGTTATCGAGAGTAACAGCATTGTATATCTCTGATTCTGATCTTTTCTTCCAACACAGCATAACAATAAAACGTATCATTTCATAATTATTTTTCCTGTCTTCCAGGTAACAAGCTTCAGCGAAACGTGTAACATCATCACCCCCAACATGATAAGTTTGATCGGCCTAATATTTGCGGTGGTCTCAGCGAAGTGTATAATCTCTGATAATCTCACCAGACATCGCATTGCCGTTCTATTATTCGAGATTCGGACTTGGTGTGATGCACTGGATGGCATAGTGGCTCGATCGCGGATGGGTATGGTAAAGCACGTTTCGCTACGTTCTACTTCTGGTTACGTAGTTGACGGTCTAAGTGACACGCTTGGGTTTACAGCTTTTCTTATAGGATGTCTATTTCATATTCGTCGGAGGCCACCCAAAAGCGTCTTGTCCTCTAACGATTACGTACGAAAGAATGAAGTACATAATGAAAGCTTTACAAATTGTACAGATAGTTTATTTTGTCTTGTTTTCTGTTTCGGAATGCAAGTCGGGCTAAGTGCCTTTTTGTGGGACAGATATATTCACAGCTACTCAGAACTTCTGGAAACTCCCCAGTCTACTATTGGAAAAGCGGTAAGGACAGAAATATGGTTTTCTAAAAATGTATTAGAAATGTAAAGAAACGTGTCGTTTAAGTAGCAAACTTTATTAGAAATGCAACCGAGACGTAGTATTCTCATAAAACATTTTATTGAAAGTATGAAAATTGATATGTTTGTGTGTTTGTTTTTGAATTTCGCGCAAAGCTACACGAGAACTATCTGCGCTAGCCGTCTCTAATTTAGCAATTTAAAACTGGAGGAAAAGGCAGCTAGTCATCACCACCCACAGCCAACTCTTGGGCTACTCTTTTACCAACGAATACTGGAATTAACCGTCACTTATAACGCCCTCACAGCTGAAAGGGCGAGCATATTTAGTGCGACGGGTATTCAAATCCGCGACCCTCGGATTACGAGTCGAGTGCCTTAACCACCTAGCCATGCTGGGCTGAAGGTATGAAAGAATGAAAGAAGTTTAGTATTGCTGTAATAAACTTTATTGCAAATCTTTGTCAGAGACATGATATTCTAATAATGAATTTTATTAGAAGTGTAAGAAAATATGGTATGTTAATAATACATTTTCTTAGAAATGTAAGAGAAGTATTGTATGCTAACAGTAAACTTTATTGGAAGTGTAACAATAACAAACATGATAGGTATTGTAAAACAAGACAAAAATTTGCTCAATGTCTTTTAACGTCATGAGTATAATACTTATAATCAGCATTTGAAACCAGATATTTTTATCTGTTTTTTTCAGCAAACAACAATAATTTTAAAATAAAAATGATATTTAAACATTTTGTATAGTTTAATGAAATGCTTAAAATTTACATTGGAAAATTTATTTATATCTATGCCTTAATTTAAGTATTTTGGTATAAACTCAGTATTTCAATACTGGCAAAACTTATGAAATGTTAATGAACCAATATTATTTAAACTTGTTGGGTGTAACTATATTAACTTTTTTATTTTGTATAGAAATAACTAAAATACTGAATTGTTGTCAGTTAAATATTTTCAAGTTAAATATCTTCAGTTTTAATTGACATATCTTATATTTAAACGTCACTCTTAATAAGGAAAGAATTTCAAACGTCAATTATTTCGATGAGGAAAACTCATTGTACACACACATAAAGTAGACTTTACATATTTAACTTTTCTCCTATTGTACAGTTTTTGGTTATAGCCTTAACAATGACAGAACTATAATAAAATAACATCACTCAACGTTAGTTTCCAGGAATCTACATATTTTAATTTATTTTTGTCTCTTATAATAAAATAGTTTATTGTGCAAAAACTAAAAAAAATGTTAAAATTATGTTGAATTTAGAGCATATAAAAAAGTTTAAAAATCTGCTTTTTTTCGTATATACAGCACTGTACAAAAGTGTTAGGACAAAGTCAAAAATTAGATTTCAGGTTACTTTCAAAGAACAATGGAAGGTAAATCACAGTTGAAACATTAAGCTTTTATTTTCATATTTAGTACAACAGAAACTCAGTGGAAATGCTTGAGCTCAACAAGCAGTTAATATTTTGTGCGCCCCTTTTGTTTTAATAGCTGTAGACAGTGTTTCAAGCATTTCTGGAACATATTTAATAAAAGTGTCCTTTGGAAATTTTCTCTAAATGTTTCTAATACACCCCCGTAAAGTTTATTTGGAAGTAACTTTTTAGTCAATCAAATCGCAGATCTGCTCAAATGGGTTTAGATGGAGGCTCTGTGGGGAGCATTAGATAATTTAAATGACTCCAGCAGGTTCTTTCTTAGCTGAGTAATTTCTGAGTAGATTGGATGAATGTTTGGGGTCATCTTCCTGGTAGTAGAATTCTATACTAATAGTACGAACATCCCTGAGTATAGTATGACGCTTGTTCATTATTTCATCTATCATACGAACATTTCCAGTCACATCAGCGGAAAAAAAACTTCAAAACCATCACACTGCCTCCCCCATACTTCATGGTAGGTGCTGTACTTTGAGATAAGCACTTTTCACCTTTCTTCCGTCGGACGTACAACCTACGCTTTTATCTAGATATTTCAAATTTGGACTCATCCGTCCATAACATTCTTTTCCAATCATCACTAGTCCAGTTTTTGTACTTTCTAGCACACTTCACTCTCTTGACAATATCTGAAAATCGAAGTAAAGGTTTTTAATTGCTACACGACCAAACATTACATTCTTGTTGACTCTTCTTGGTACTGTATGTCTGGATACTTTTCAATAATTTATTACATGGTCGTTTATTTCATGCTAGAGATAAGTAACAGTTTTCCTTCTGACAAAAAGGCTGTATGAACGAAGATACTTACCATCAGTATCATTGAGTTTAAGTGTTCTGCCTCTTCCTTTCCCATAGTCAAATTTACTTGTCTGGTTCTCACGATCTATGGTATGCTTGACAGTGTTTTAGGAATCATTTTAAGTCTGTAACAATTTGTCAGAAAGCTCAACCAGCATCACATAAAGCTTTTATACAAACTTTCTGCTCTACTAATAGTTCTGTACGCTTTTGAGGCCGTCTCATGGCAAAAAAGTAATATGTAGTGTTAAACATGGTTTTTATCAAGGTGTGTTTGTTAAATGCCATTAAATTGATTTCTTCTCGTATGTATCCCTATCATATGCTCTCTTCTATCTGTATAGTTAAGACACTGCATGGGGTACCATGACACTTATTTCTGACTCTACATTTGATCAGTGTATTCAATCAAGCAGAACCCTTTTGACATACCCTCAATACAAGTATATGGTAATTCTAAAGAAATATTCTGACCCTGACTCATTCAGTTGTCAACAGAGATCAGAGAAGCATAAAGGAATTAGTCCCATGAAATTCAAAAAATAACAAAATGTTATCTTGTGCTAACAGTAATGTGCGAATAAGAAGATTAATTGACTTCTTATTATCCATGTAAAAATAACGATTATTCAGACGCTTTGTCTTTTAGTTTTAGTTGGTTTTTTTCATTTGGGTTTCCTTAAAACTAATTCCTGTGAAAATTGTAAATTAAGCAGTAAATTATCGACGATTGAAAATTCTGGAAAACTTGTTTTTATCTTTTATTTTTATTAAAGTATGTGTTATCTCAACACTGAAAGCTTCCCAAAATATCAAATTAATGGTTCGTGTTCTGAAAAATCATGCAATGTTTTCGTTTGAAAATTTTGGTTAAAAATAAATTACTTTTTTTAGCATAAATATATCTCTAGAGATCACCATCTTTTCTTGATCTCGTAACATATGCAAATTACGCATTTTATTTAGTCTAAAAGCTAAGTACCATTAACATGTTATATGTCCACACATGCAGGAGGTTTCAACAATGACAGCTGTAATACTTGTACATGATACTCTATTTTATAGTCAGGGGGCAAAACCTGTAACATGCAAAAATTGGTTAACTTTAGATGTTCTGAAGAAAAATTTTTGTCTTTGTATTTGAGTCAGCTGTTAGGAATGTGATGCTACTCTTTGGACTATTTTACATAAAAGTACTGAACTTCCGCTTATGGTGATACAATTAGTGCGTGTTACTCCAACAAAACTAGGATGAATATAGTTCCCTCAGAACCTTTGGTTGTAAGAACAATACAAACTTGTGTGGATAATACTTTGTTATTTTCCCTACAAATAATACCAAATAATTCCTATAAGATGTTCACAATCTAGTAAAAATGTTAAAATGCGTCGAATGGGTTTATCCTGCGTGACAATTATATATACAAAGGAACCTGACCCATAACCTTAGAAGTAGATATTTATGGAAATAAACGACATTCTATAGAATATTATGTGTTGGTGTTTCAAACCTAACCACTTCACATCAAAGTAAAATGTAAACCGGTTCATTTGTAGCAAAATTTCTAACTCCTCAAAATATAAATTTTTGATATTATTAGTTACAAAACTAAGAAGAGGTTTAGAATGTATATCTTTCTGAATTTGGTTAAATGCGAGCTACTTTTTGGTGAAACAATTAACTTGTATCTCTATCCATTAAGGAGTTACATGTACTTAAAGAAACCTGCCTCTCCTAAGAACGTGAACTTATGGATTCACCGTTACAACCTTGTAATAAACGGTATCACATTGATATTGCTAGCATACCAGTTTCATCTTTATAGTATGTATTTATAGGATCAGTAACAAGGTATAAGACAGATATTAATGCTTGTCATAACGCTCGTATAGTTGACAGGGACTCAAATCCACCCGATCTACGCTGTTTTGAAAGAAAATCCAAATGTGTAACATATTTTCTTAATAGTTGAGTCGTCTCTGTCATTAAATATAATGCCAATAAGTTTACTTCAGAGAGGACAATAGTTTGTGTAATTACTAACTTCAGATTCCTCACAAAAGACTCATAATTCCCTAGTCTGATACTGATGAAAAGCTCAGTCTGCAACGTAACTGTGCTGTATTTTGTTATGTGCGTTTATTTTTGGTGTTTTACGAACTGATAACCAAACGTACAACTTCAAACGGGATACAATCAATCACAAACATGGCAGTTCAATTACAGATCAACAAGGTCCTAAAACTTTTTTCATTTAGTAACTTCTGACAGGAATTAAAAATAAAATAATAAATGAACGATACCAAAAGTAGCCTAGAGTTAAACTTTAAGGTCTAAGATTCAAACTTCGACTTGCTACTGAACAAACCTACACTTTCAGCTATGAAAGGTTATAAATCTGACAATCAACATTACTTTTAACTTGAGTAACTACATAAGCGATTAGTTCTGCTAGCTGTTTGCCTATAATTAGTAGTTCTAAATTAATGGTCGTAATGACTTGACCATTTAGACTTAAGGTGTTGCTAGAGTTAAAAACATCAAATTTAGATGAATGACTAAATCTTACACTAAGTCTACAACGCCATAATGACCAGTACACTTTCAAAAAGCACAAACGTCATGTACTCTGTAAATGTCAACTTAAAATGTGTGTTATATAATAATTTCTCTGCTATTAGTATTTTGTGGAATATCAGATATAAATGGTTGTGTATTATTGTTGCTGGTAGATAGCACAGAATGAACAACTAAAGTCAGCTTTCAACTGGATCATCATGTGGTTCTGGAGAGTTTCCAATGCTCATTGCTTAATTCACTTTTTACTGATTGCAATAATTATTGACAAAATGTGGGTAAGAAAATGTATAATCAAAATTTCCTACTATTATAGTTTGCTCATAATTGTTTTGTGTTTTATATTGTCACGAAGTTTGATAGGTTGTATTGTTACTGATATTATCCAACATTATTTCATCATAATGGAAATAATTGAACTAATAATTAAACTAATAATCATTTATTAAAAATGCAAAGAAACAAACAAGAACAAACATACTATGTATCAACAGGATATAATTGGCCACGAGATCATACAAAACAAATTACTTGGAGAGAAAATTGATTAATTCAGTTTTGAAGAGAAGAAGATATATATGTATTGTTTTGTGATTAAGTACAAAGCTAGATAATGAGATGTCTGTGCTTTCCTCACCACGAGTATCGAAATCTAGTTTCTAATGCCGTGAGTCTACAGACACCAGTGTGCCACTGGGGGCTGAGAAAATGACTAGGAAGCTGTGTAATTGTCTTTTGATGATCATTTACTTTATCCCTTTTAATT
The DNA here is from genome assembly GCA_011833715.1 of Carcinoscorpius rotundicauda. NCBI lineage: Eukaryota > Metazoa > Arthropoda > Merostomata > Xiphosura > Limulidae > Carcinoscorpius > Carcinoscorpius rotundicauda. Next base: position 47,167,106 of record CM022399.1, on the reverse strand, counting down.
AATTAAAACAAAATGAACAATGAAATTCTTATATTGCAGCGAACTTGGGTTACAGTTGTCATAAGTTCAATGGTGTTTATGAAAATTATCTAAAGAAATGTGGGTTTGATGTGCTAAAGTTATTAACGATAAGTCAACTTTCTTGTTCTTATAAGTATGTCTCTTGGTGACAACAGGTTTAAAACATAATTAAATAATCTGATTAATAGAAGTATTCAACACTGTATTAAAAATTCAGTAATATTCAAATAAACTAATGTAAAATAAATAGTTTAATAGTATGCACAACTAGATCAGTCTATAATTTAACATTTATCACTGGATATGACCAAAAGACGTTTAAATGTGTATACTTATTGTACTATTTTTACTAAAATGATATCAGTGTAGGAAATATAGGCGCACTAGAACGAGAAAAACGATTGTTAGATAGCTCACACGAACAGTATGCTTTAAATGAAAAGACATATTCCAAAGAACGTGCATTACTCACTTTTATTGATTTTGTTTTGTTTGTTTGAAATTTCGTGCAAAACTTCTCGAGTTTTATCTGCACTAGCCGTCCCTAATTTAGCAGTGTAAGACTACAGGGAAGGCAACTAGTCATCACCACCCACCGCCAACTTTTGGGTTACTATTTTATCAACGAATAGTGGGATTGACCGTCACTTTATAACGTCCCCAGGTCTGAAAGGGTGGGCTTATTTGGTGTGACGGGGATTCGAACCCGCGATCCTCAGATTACGAGTCGAGTGCCTTAACCACCTGGACATACCAAGGCGCTTTTGTTTGAAACCTAATAGACATCTTTTTCCAAATAAAGGTTCACATATTACACGTTTAAGATTTCTATTTTTAGGTGATGTTGAGCGATATTTTGAAATATCGTAACACAGAAGATGTTTAAAGGGAAAAACATTTTAAACCATGTATAATCATTATAATTATCCTTAGAGTAACATAACAATAGAAAAAGTAGTTTTCCTTTAACACATCTCTGAAGACTTGTAATGTTTGTTTTTTTCATGTGGCCTTATGTCCATCAAAAAGACAATAAAAGAAGATATTTCACTGACATAATTTATTAATATTTAGTTTGAACTACAATCTGTGTGTTTTTTTTTCATCAAAGCTACATCAGGCCATCTGCTGAGTCTACCGAAGGGAATCAAACCGCTGATTTTAGCATGGTAAATCCGTAAACTTACCACTGTACTAGCGGGGAGCTTTAAACTTTACCAGGGCTTCATACTTTTTTTATAAGTTGATTTTTTTTCTTTGAAAACTGTTGACAGCAAAGCACCTTTACAGTAATTTATGTGGTTTCTACAACTTAATGAACACTGCCGATTTCAAAACAGTGCAATATTTCTGTCGTGATATAAACTGCCATTGGGAAATAAATAAAACCCTACCTTGTTATAATATTTCGTATAAAAATCTATATATAATATTTATGTATTTAACAACTTAAGGTATATGACGCTGAAATTAATTAATCATACCTTAGGGAAGCTTGTAGAATAGTAAACTTTATCAGCTATTCATTGTCAAGTGTGTGTTTTTTATTATCAGCTCTAATAACCACAGAGTATTGACCAACTCTTTTGAAAATGCATATGGAGAAAAGTATAATGTTGAACCAGTTTTCCACGATATTTCAGTAATTAGCTGTTTAGCACAAAATCAACCCTTTATTGTGGATTAAACCAATATTTCTCTGCAATTTTTTGTTCGTTCATTTCTTGAAGTTACTCGATAAGAGATAGATTTTTTCTGTTTCAGTTTTGCTTTATTTATTTCTTCTTTGATGATGTAAATAACATAAATAATCTACTCTGCTGGTCTTCTATGGTTGTTTTTATCGTTATATAAGGTAACAAAAAAAAGAGTTGACAAAACCTAAAATAATATTAGAAACAAAATAAACTACCACTACGTTTCACTACACCAACTTCGCAAAACGTAGTAATACTTTATGAGATTTTTTTACATACCTTGTTTTACCGATTTTTCACTGTTTAACATTCAAAGTACTTTTGTTTATTGTTAAGGTATAAAAAGCAAATATTCAAAAAAGCACATTTCAAACTAAGCCTAAATTTTATTTATGGTGCTGCAAATCTATGTTTAAAGTCAAATTGAAGTTTTTTCACATTCTGAAAAAATTAATACTTTTATTTATTATTTTAAAAAGCGAGTTTACATTAAAGCTTTATTTTCAGGAATTCCTCAGGCTCGTGCAATATGCTGGATTTGTAGAACTCCTGGCTTTGGCTCTTTTTAGTGAACTCAACTTTCACCTTGTGAGTATTGTTTCGTTAACAAGTGTGTTTTAATAATGAGCAATCTACATAAAGGTAGAGAAATTACATTTATATATATGTGGAGAGAGAGAGAGAAAGTAGGAGAAATTATAAAGGTACTCAACGTCTATAGTTTGTTAAACAGTTGCTTGTCCTGATACGTTTAAATTACTGTACTTACTTTAGAAGGAAAATACTTATCATGGATAAAAAACAATATATTTATCCGTTGTAACCACAATTACTTTCAATAAATGGATGATACAGGTTCCTTAATGTTACTGATATCTTAACCATAAAAAAGGGGGTTTGGTTTTAACCAGATAATGTGTGTGCGTTTTCTCATAACAAAGCCACATCGGATTAGCTGTTAAGTCTACGGAGGGGAATCGCACAATTCATCTTAGAGTTGTAAATCCTTAAACTTACCACTGTGCCAGCGTGGGACCGAAGAATATCACACAAAACGTAGAATTTAAATTTCATACCATGGGTTTCACACAGTTGGGCGAAACCATAAGTTTGTTTGATGCTGAGATGGCTTCTGTTGGTAATATTTCGCTTACGAACAAAAATTTACAACGTAACTTAAGTACGCCAAACTAATTCGTATGAATTGTAATTCTGACTTCTCACGGTCGCTTAATTTAATGTATGTAACTGAACAAGATATTTTCCAAGCCTTTAACATTAGTACTTATTATAGTCAATCATCTTCTATTCCAATTTAAATGGGTTCTACTTTCCATAAAGAAGAATCGTGTAAACCACATTTATGATTGAAGCAGTGTAAGAAAGAAAATTCATATTTCGAAAGAAAATGACTTTGGAAATATATCCTTACTAATTAAATAACTCTCACTACGCTACCGATCCACTGGGAGCTGATGATGAAATTATAAATGGAATATCCATTATAGATGGATAAAAAACTGTAGATATATCTGTTTTATTAACACTTTATTGTAATAACGTATTTTATACGTCTTTTTATTGTGTACTTTGTTTTAGATACAAATACAATTCAGTATATATTAATCTGTAATGCATTCAAGTCAAGATAAAAAGACCTCAAAGTGCCTCCTCTTCTGTTTTTCATACGTACACTTTTTAGGATATGAAACACTCTTGAAAAAGATTTGTAAAACGTTGTTTCACTGAAGTTTTTATTGGTAACCACATCCATTGTGACATTTAACTTCAGTAAAATTGAATAAAAAGGTTTGTTTTTGAATGACGCGCAAAGCTACACGAGGGCTATCTGCGCTAGCCGTCCCTAATTTTGTAGTGTAAGACTGGAGGGAAGGCAGCAAGTCATCACCACCCACCGCTAACTCTTGGGCTACTCTTTAACCAAAAAATAGTGGGATTGATCGTCGCTTTATAACGCTCCTATGGCTGAAAGGGCAAGCATGTTTAGTGCGACGGAGATTTGAACCCGTGACCCTCAGATTACTAGTCGAACACCATGCTGGGCCAAACACAAATGGATATTTTATGTTACAAAACTCTTAATCTTGAAACACGAGGAATAGAAACAGAAGTGTAATGAAAATTAACCCAAAATCTAAGTTCTGAGGTGGCTTTAGTCTCAACGTTAATCATTTTAAGAATTTGCTTCCTCACAAAATAATAGCACCACCCCCTCTGATATGTCTGCGGACGTATGACGATAGAAACCTGGTTTCGATACCCGTGGTTTACAGAAGGTAGGTAGCTTGTTGTGCAGCTTTGTGCTTAATTACAAACAAAAATAATATATAAATTTAAATGTTAGATACCTGTCAAATTTATAATAGTAAAGTAACTGAAAATAATAATTAATAGTTTGTGTTACTTAGCTCATGGTTTCCATGATAATAAATTATCTTTACCTTTCATTTGCAGATGAGCAGTTATTTATCACTGGCCACTTGATGACTTTTGGTAGAACGAATATGATAGTTTCAAATGATTTTTGTTTCCGTATAGGTCTTCGTTATAAAAAATAGACTAAAATAAACATGGAACGATGATAATAAAAGAAATGTTCTTGTTTGAAAATGTTATCTGATTTACATTATATGAATAAGACAGCAATAATATATTTACTTTACTGTATTCGCAATAACTGAGGAACTAACTTGTAAGAACCAACTAATACTAAACCGTTTTCATTATTTTAAGATTCTTAAAACTAAACCTTTGAAACACCTTTATGATTTTCAACGTTTGGTAAAAAAAATATAATTTGTTAATTCTAGAAATTGTTTGGAATTATTTCATTTATGTAATGTTAATGTATCAAACATAAATAAATACGGAAATGTGGATAAAAGTCTCTTCTCAAACAGTGCTTACGTTGTTCATAACAAACTTCCATGTTAAGTATAGTTAGCTGTAAACTTACGAAAGCGAGGATTTTTTGTCCATCTTTTCACTCATGAGTGAACAAAATTAACCAATATATGAAATACTTTCGTTATTTTTGTTGAAAAATGTATTACCGCAATACATCCATGTTTAAACCCAGTCTTTTCGATGTAACACCAAAATATGTTTGATCACTAAACATTTTTAAAGTAATACTGAGATTTGTTTGTTCACGAAATGCTATAATGGAACACCGAGATTTGTTTGATTATGAAATGTTTTTATATTTAGATCTTGTGAGATCGCTTACACAGTAGACGTTTGAACATAATTAATGTTTGTCTTTTCCGGACATAATATATTATGAACACAGTTATCACTGATAATGATAGAAAAGTAATAAACATCTGTTACAACATATAAGGCTTCTCGTTTATCCGAGCTTGAAACAGGCATTCTCAGCTGAAATTAGAAGTTGCTTATCTAGTAATGATGGGTTTATAACTTTTAATATGGACAATTACATCGCACAAGTCACTTGAAAAGTAGATATTGAGTAATTTAATCAACATGTGTGTCTGGTTTTAGGTATTTACATTTACGTGCTAGGCCTAACAATACTTATACGTTCTTTTTTGTAGTCTTCAAACATTGAATTAGATTTGGCAGAATTATATATGATATTATTAACTAGTCTAATATTTTGTTTTTAATCGACGAAAATCTTAATTTTCTTATTTTTTTACTTTTTAAAGACATAATATACTAATGTCAAAATAAACAATATCAGGTTTCGCCTGACAAATTCGATATCAGATTTTTTACGTCATTTATCATATTTTTGTAAAACTTCTGTTCAGAAGAAAATATTGTGCATAATTTAAATATGTTTTTGCCTTTTAATAAATTTTATTAAAATATATTAGTCCATTTTCAATTCAATGACATCTTTGACAATATTTGAAAGTTTTTGAGAGATAAACACCAGAATAATTGACAGTTGTAAATTAACGATAAAAACACGACTGATTGTTTAGGTTGAAATAAAAACGATTTTTTTATATTTCTATCACCAGTTTAGTGAATAACTTGATGTAGGATTAACTTTATTTTTTTACAATGTAATTTGTTTTTGGTTTTATTGTTGATGTATTATAAACATACTATACAGTCACAAATAAAGATTATTGTACCAATATTCAATAACACGTTGTTTGTTTCATATAATATAGCCACGGAATTTCTGTATTGTTGCGTCTACGTTTCTGATGATTTTTGTCTATTTAAGTGGTGTATATTAGCAGGTATGTTTTTAGTTTGCAGTAGTAATATCTATGTCCTTTATCGTGTTAAGCTACACAATATTTCCAGACAAAATAATAAACTAAGCACGAGCAATTCAAGCAAAAATAAATTTAAAAACGCAAAATTATAGTTTATGAAAAGCCAATATAATACAAAGTGAAACCAGCAAGTGTTAGCCTGTGAATACCAGACGGTTTTCCAGTTCTTTGAGAACATTCTTTCCCACAATAACCACTGTACAGTATTACCGAAACGCGACAAGACAGCTTTACATTTACTTTCACAAGGCTGATATACGCTGAGTCGTGTAGGAAAACACTAAAATTTCATATATATACACGCACAGCAGATTTATACGATGGATACATTAATATTATATTATTAGAATAAACGTCTTTATAAAAAAAATTTGTTATACACCAAGTTGACTAATTCATGGCATGTAAACATTAGTATTTGTTTGTAACATTACTTCTGCACTTGAAAATATGATGTAAATAATCATATTCGTTCACTTTTGGTGAAATCAGTTCTTTACATGTTCATTCATGTAAGAAAAAAACTATATACATGTCATATGAATGCACGTTAGCTGCATACGGTTTGGTTATTGGTTATCTGCGCTAGCCGTCCCTAATTTAACAGTGTAAGACTAGAGGGAAGGCAGCTAGTCATCACCACTGACCGCCAATTCTTGAACTACTCTTTTACCAACGAATAGTGGGATTCACCGTCACAATATAACGTCCCCACAAATGAAACGGCGAGCATGTTTGGTGTGATGGGGACTCGAACCCGCGACCCTCGGATAACGAGTCGAGTGCCTTAACCACCTGGCCACGCCGGGCCGAAAGCTGTATACAATTAGTATACATTAATACTATATTTAGAAATGATTTTCTGCTCAGTTCTTACGGTCTACGATAAGCCAGCATAAATACTTCGATTCTTCTTTTTGTTTAACGTTTGCTTCTGCAGTTGTAATCATCGAATCTAATACGAAGTTTTATTTCAAACATTACCAAACTGTATCGCTGTTATTTTTGTACACTAATGTGATTCGTATTAAGGTCGTGTTGTTTAGCATATGTTTTCGTGTCTGTAGATAGAATGTTTAGAAAAGGGAGTTGTAAAAAAAAACTCGTAATAGAGAAGTGACAAAAATTGGATAAATTTTTTTTTTTTTTCAAAGTAAACCACATTGACCAGCCCAGTGTTAATTATTGGGATTAACTATAATATTAATGGTGTTTATGTTCAATTATTTTGATCTGATACATATTTTATTAAGGAACCTGTAACAGTCCTGGAAAAGGCATTTAGTGCATGAATAGTTTATAAAGTGTTTTAAAAGTTTGTGAGGCACATCGGTAATTTTGAGGTTATAACTGAAACGCGTTTTAAAGTTTTATAATATAATTAGAAAATTCGTACACTGTAAATTGGTTTCTTATGCTTTACTTATTTGTCGGTAAAATTCTGAAACACATGTTAATTCTTAAAGTAAACAATCTTCAGAGTGTTAATTACTTTAATATCCTAAGTTATGTATACTAGTTTATCAGTTATAAGACCCGATTTCATTAAATGAATTAGGTAAGTTACGTTTCTTAACTTCGTCCCAGTACACCCTTATTAATATTGTGTTCTTTCTGTTGGATATGAATAATATTTTCAAAATTTAAAACTTACCGACTCATGAAGTCTATCAAGATAGAGTAAGTAATTCGATACGATTTTTTTTATAATGAAAAGGATAATTCTCATCATAACTTGTGGAATAAACGTTTGCTTATCGTCATACTTTAACGTAATGCCCCCTGGTGGCTTATAGTTTTCTCTTATTTATCCCTCAGTGCAAATGTTATTATTCTTGTTTTTCTTTTTGAGTAAAAAGTGGAAACAATTGTCAAATAAGTTATATAAACTTCACATTTTATATACAACATAGCTTTAAACAAGACGACAGAAAACAATTATTAGAAAGGTGCTAAATTATCCCTAATTAGCTTATTAGGGCTGTAGATTGTTTTCAGTGCATATACTAACACAGCTTATCAGCATATGAACCATAAACAACAAGGGCAGTTTTATACACAACCACTTAACACTGATCTTTGAAACACGAGCATCTCGATGAGGTGTTACAGAAAGCAAATACATTTCAGTTTACATTTAGCAGCTGTTACATTTGTGACACATAAAGACGATGGTGAAGGAACGAAAATCCGTATAATGACGACTCAGTAACGATTCGTTAACACTTCAAACGGTGTAAACGTTATACTGTTGAAATATGTGTTTTGTTTCCTTTATGTTTATACAAGTTACATAAAAGAGTTTTTGCACTCTGCTCACCAAAAGAATGGAAACCCAGTTTTAAACTCTTTCAGTTCACAAACGTGTAGCCGAATACTATTGCAAAGTACTACAACACAGAGACCGAAGAGTCGTTCCACAAAATGGTGTGTATTTTTATAGCAAAGCCACATCAGGCTATCTGCAGAGTCCGTCGAGGGGAATCGAACCTCTGATTTTAACGTTTTAAATCTGTAGACATACCTCTGTACCAGAGGATGTTCCACACAAGAAACAACGCAGGAGTAGTCGAACACATTTATACAACACAGAGAGGATCTTTTCTGCTTAGCCAAATTAGTTTTAATATGCTTTTCATTTACTTTGAGACCCAGCTTTGTATGCTTTAATACGATTCTTTTATAAACCATATTAAGTCGTTATTTCAATTGCTAACTTTGAATATGTGTAGGAATAAAATTCTTTACCTCGAAATTGTTGTAACCTTGCGCACAACTTATTTTCTGCTGAAATATTTAAACATATCTCAATAATTAATTATATAAGATTTATTTAAAACTACAAACTTGATAGATTTAAAACAGGTATTCTTACTTGATGGCTTGGACATTTTTTTGAAAAATGATACACAATGATGGTAAATTTGAAACGATTTCTTCGTACATTATTTCACATTTTCTAAACTGAATTTAATGTTTGATATGAAAATAAAATAATTAAGTTTTCTAATATCTTCTAGTTCTTACTCAGCTGCTCTCCTCTAGTACAGCGGAAAATCTACGGATTTGCAGAACTAAAATCAGGCGTTCAGATTCCTCTTGGTGGGCTTAACAGATAGCCCAATATGGCTTTACTATAAGAAAAACACACCCACAAACACACACCTTACTCAGATATATGTACACTTCCTATATTATATTCTCCTCTCCGTACCGTATGCATTAATTCAAAATTTTACAACATTTTTAGTATTGTTTAAATCTGTTTTCATTACAGATACAATTAGATTTAACAAAAAAAAACATTTAAATATATTCTTTACTCAAAATAGTTTTCGTTGTTCTATTTAAATTTTCTTCTCCTCACCAATAACGGCATTGGCCACTTCACTTATCTGTGTAATTTTAACACCATCATCCTCTTCTTCTAGTGTGTGGTAGACATCTTGACTGTAGAGTAGTGATCTACAAGAAATATCAGTACAGTCCCCAATATCAGTTGGGGATATTGACTAATGATCACACTGTAACAAACAGTTTCATCACTTGCTTTTAAACTCAGCATAAATCACGTGATGTGTTTATAATTTTTGGGATTATTAACGATATCTAAAAAATTACAAGTTAATTAAAATGCAACATCCGTGAGCGGAAATATATCTATATATTTTTATGTACTAGAGATCAGAACCAATTTTGGAAAACAAAATTTACGACAAAGAAACAAAATAATACAGTCCTTCATTCTTCTGTATACCACAGTTATTAGTCTATTGAGTTTGATTTGGTTAGAGCTGATAAGGACAAAACTATACAATGGGTGATCTGTGTTCTTCCCGCCACACGCATCGAAACCTAAAATTTAACGTCGTAAATGAAGAGATTTTCGACTGAGTCATCGAAGAAAACTTTGTTAAAATATGTAAAGGAAGTAGATTCTTAAATGAAATAACTTCTACAACTTTTCTCTTAAATCTTAGAAGATACGGTATATAACATTAAATATATTAAACATTTTTTCTCAAATTCAAAAAGGGACTTCAAAATCAAACCTCAAGATTTAAATCACTTAGAAACTGAAATTGAGCGGAAACAATAAAGATATCGTGATAGTCTTATAAAGAGGCGAATATTGTTTGTGTTATCTTAAAATGAATGTATTTGTCATATGGCGAACATCCAATAAAAATATTTCAATATGAATAGCACAACGGTACGTCTGTGGATTCACGCCTCTAGAAAGCGGGTTTCGATAACCATTGTGGGCAGAGTACAGATAGCCGATTGTATAGCTTTGTGCTTAATTCCAAACAAACCTTATTATGTGAGGCGTTTGTGTATGTTTTCTTATTGCAAAGCCACATCGGGCTATCTGCTAAGCCCATCGAGGGGAATCGAATCCCTGATTTTAGCGTTGTAAATCCGAAGACATACCGCTGTACTAGCGTGGGTCTGAAAATTATCACCAGTAATTGAAAGTTACAACTTAAATTATAATAATTGTTTGTTTGTTTTTAATTTCGCGCAAAGCTACTCGAGATATATTTGCGCTAGCCGTCCCTAATTTAGCAGTGTAAGAATAGAGAGAAGGCAGCTAGTCATCACCAACCAGGGCGAGCATATTTGGTGCGAAGAGGATGTGAACCCGCGACCATCAGATTACGAGTCGCACTCCTTAACCCATCTGGCAATGTCGGGTCTTAGGCGAGTTACTAAGTCTTTTAAACTTGAGGTAGGTAAAAGTTATATAAATTATAAAAATCATTAATTAAATGGAATGTAAACTTATTTTGCACGTATGTAATTTGATGTAAAGACATAATTTAAATGTAAACTAATAGAAAAAGTTTTGTAGAAATCAATTGGTAGTCCAATACTTAAAGAATATCCTTTTTCACACATAGTTATTAATACATTAGTTGTTGTTACTTTACAAATATCGAGATGATTCTAGAACTCAGCAGTCTTCCAAATATTCTTCAGCAGTAATAAGTCAATATCTGCACTCGACATATCTCTCACTGAAATGTAAATGACTCCAGCTCAATTAATGACAAATAAACTCAGCGATGATTTTGATTTGGTTTCAAGTTTAAGCACTGATTCTGCTTGCATTTCCTGTCCTCTAAAAATCATTAACTTCTTGATAGTCTCAACATAGCGTTGTAAGCTAATAATTTAAAGTTTTCTTTCCATGAACAATAGGGTTGACTTGAATTTCGAGCGAAGGTATTCGAGGGCTATCTGCGCTAGCTGTTCCTAATTTAGTAGTGTAATACTAGAGGGAAGGCACCAACCTCCAACTCTTAGGCTACTCTTTTACCAATGAATAGTGAGATTGCCCGTCACATTGTAACGCCCCACATGGCTCAAGGGACAAGCATATTTGATGCGACGGAGATTCGAACCTGCAACACACAGATTACGAGTCGAATGCCTTAACCATCTGGCCATGCTGGGCCGCCATGAATAATAATTGAATGGGCTTTACTGGAATGTATTTTAGCGCAAACTACATAATCTGTTCACTGCAGCGATAAAAGCCTGAATTTTAAAGTTATAAGCCTTAAAACTCATCGCTTATCTCCTGGGGTATAAGTGGATTTTGTATTATTGATATAAAATAGTTTTATTCTTTATACACTAAAACTTTAAACATCTTGAAATACAATAGCTTACTGATATACTATGGAACAACGAAAAAAAAGTATTAAATAAATATTAATCAAGTTAGATGATCTAGAAACTGCTAACTAGCAAGTATATGTATTTACATTATATTAAAAACAACCGTAACATAACAGTTATTTGTTGAACGGTATCAGTAATATCCACACTCGACATAACACTTCCAGAAATATAACAATACATGTACTTACATGAAAATGGCTAATGGGATAATCAATAATATAGCACAAATGAGATACGTGAGTCCTGGGTAAAACTCTAGTGATTTATTATAAACCTGTGACCATATAACTGTACCAAGTACGGGGATGACGGATTCACACATTGCCATGAGTGAAAACACCTTTCCTGCAAAAACAAGACAAACATATTTGGTAATATATTAAATAAACAAAATGGAAATTGTGATACTCTGGTATACTTGCATACAATAGTTTTAATCACTACAATTACACACTCTCTTTCTCACATACGTAACAGCTTCTGTAGTTTTCTTCCATTATTCTTTAAGATTTTTAAACCAGATGTAAGAAAAACCCAACCAATTTTTAGACAATCGTGAGTCATATTTCCATTAAAGAAATTAAGTTTTATTAAAATAAAACAATAGATGGCACACCTATTTGTTTTTACTTTTGTGATTTGGTTTTGGTTTTAATGGGACTTAAGCTACACGATGAGCTATCAGTGCTCTGCACATTACCAGTATCAAAACCCGGTTTTTAATTGTGTGAGTTTGCAAACATACCGCTGTGCCCCTGGGGGGCAACTTTAACGGATAATAATGTTTACATTTACGTTGACTGTAAAACTAATAATCTATTTCTCTTGAATCAAGCACAAACTTGACTGATATTCGTATTAAGGTTTTATTTTATTAAGAAATCTTCACTGTAATTCGACGTTTAATTAGATTACGATTAATTTATAAAATTAATTTGATAAAGATTTCTCCATAAAATAAAGGTCTACTTCTTAATAAAGTTATTGATGCACATCAGGCTACACGTCGTTAAAACAGTTGGTATATAACACCTCTTTGCAAAACCGAGTGTACTTTTAGCATATGATTTTTGTCTTTTTCTTTCTTCGTTTGTAAGAGAAACCTTAACAAACTGAAGTCTCTTGAATATGCCCATAATTTTTATAAAGTCTTTCAATAAAGTAGCAATATTCTATTAGTAATAGTATTTAACAAACTAATTTATCAAAAGATGTCGCTACGTGATAAAAACGTCTCCACTTTTGTACGTTTGTTGACTGAAAAATATCAATGAAATATTTCTTGTTTTTTTATCTAGAGCGATTAACAGCCAAAACATATTCTGGAATATTTCAGGTTTTAGTTTTCCGGTAATTGAATACCATATATGTTTTTTTCTATCAAACTCTTCGTGTAGAAAACAAATATCTCAGATTTTTCTCAAACCATTACTGAATATTTTACACTCTAAATATCTTACATATTTTAAAAGTATATATTATAAAAATGAAATTTAATTTGATTAAAATATTCAAAAACTTGTAATATAACAAATACCTAATTCGTCTTTGGCCACCATTTTCGAGAGACGAGTCCGAATTGCTATCGAACAGGTTCCATGTAACATACCTGCACTTAACGCTGGAGAAATATAAAACAATCTAGAATTATGAATATCTAAGTTACTAGAAGTAATTGTTTTTATTCTTAAACTGTACGTAGGGATTACTTGTATGACTTGCAAGTTCCTGATGAGCTTTACAAAACAAGATCTATCACAATCATCATAAATTTGTATTCATATTTGTATTTCTACCTATTGCTTGTACTTAGAAATAAAATATAAAAACATAAGAAAAAAATCTAAACTTCATTCTAAATTGGCACTTAAATAAGAATAAAAATCATTAATATTGTTTCTTTCCAATTATTTACTCATTCAAAAATGTTAATTTATAGGTGTTCAAACTATAAATTGAGTATTTATGTTTACAAAATTACAAATTGTTATTTCTTTGTCGTTAAGCACAAAACTTAACAATAAGCTATCTGTGGTTCATCCACTAGGGGTATCTAAACTTAGTTCCTAACGTTATAAGACTTCAGACTTATCACTGAGAGACTGGGGAGCAAATACAAAAAAAGTTTATAAATGTTCCAGAATTATAAGATACTAATTTATACGTTTACAGACTACAGGGAGAGTAATTTATACGTTTAAACATTAAAACGTGCTATCTGACAATCGGTAGAACTATCTATTAACCAGAAATAACTTAAAAAAGGAAAAATATAAAAGTTCATTACGTTACTAATACCAGAAATGCTTAGTTATTTGTTTCTTCTTTGTGTATAATATATTTCATTCAACCAACTACACACACCTAATTACTGCATATAAAAATGATAGGTCCTCTTTTATCACCCAGTAGATGTTACGATAGATTGTAACCTTGTTTTGTACACTATTTAATAACTCGCTGGACTTGCCTTCGTCTGAACGGAAGAAATGTAAATCCATCATTAATAAAAGATTATCTATGGACTTGAAAAGTTGCTTTCCTTGTATGTAAGTGTAACAAACGCCCATAAAAGATGCAATACAAAAAAAAAAAGAATAAAGCGCAAATTTTCCACTATCTCCGCATGGACATAACAAATCTTCATGCGAACTATGGTGAAGGTCCATAAATATGGAAAGAAGTAGTGGAAAAAATACCCATAAAAACTGCAAAATAGAAAACTGGAAATTTGTATTATTTCCCCATAAATCCTATAAACCTTCATACCAAATTTGGTGAAGGTTTATCCACAGAAAGTGGGGTAGTGGTAAAAAACGCCCATAAAGATCGCAAAACGTAAAACTGAATGTTTGTATGTACCAAGCATGTACTTCATGAACCTTCATACCAACTTGGTGAAGATCCAGCCACACCCTGCAAAGTAGTTACATGAACATAAAATAGGCAGTAATGTTATATTTACAAAGATTTGCTCTATCAGAAAAATCTGAACAGCATGTAAAATTATCAAAGAGAAAATAGTTAGCTACTATCAAAAAGTATTCAGTACCAGAGAAAACAAAACCAAAACTAGTTTAAATAGGCTTAGACTTGTAGGTTACTTTAAATTACGACGCAAAACGTAAATCACAATCTCTATAGTGATGAAATGTTTATTGCAGGGGTTGCAAGTATTCTTGTTAACAAATAGGCACATCGTATAAGCCTACTTATTTCATTTTTAACAAGTTTAATCGCTCTTGTATTCAAACAATATTTTATTATTTACGTTTTTCCCCTATTGTAATATGTTAGAATTTCAACAAGTTTCGACTAAGTGTAATTATAAAAATGATGAACATTATATATAATATATACTCTTCAAAAAAAGAAACGCAAAAGAGATATTTTTGTTATTTTAAAAAGAAATATATGTAATAACGTTACAAGCTCAGAGTATGTAATGTTACACGTGTTAAGGCACTAATTGCCAGACCAAAATGACAATAAAAGTTGTGCACTTTGAAAACGGAGGAAAACATCGGATTTTTCGCCAAAAGGCATTCGTGTCCGATAAATTTATTTGAGAGATCTGCATATTCTGCAAGTGCAACATGTGCAAAATCCCTATAAAAGTGGGTGTTCTCGGTTTCCATAGCTCGGTGTTAAACCACCGACACGCAATACAGTTATGCTAAGACTGACTGAAACACAACGCAACAACGCCATTGGTCGATTGGAAGCAGGCGAATCTCGATCAGATGGTGCCAGAGCTGTGAATTTCCACCCAAGCACCATCACAAAACTATGGAATCGTCACCGACAACATAGATCAACTCGTGACCGTCCACGATCTGGCAGACCTCGTGTGACCACCCCCGCACAAAATCGCTACATCCGGTTACGTCACCTTCGGGATAGGGCCACCACTGCGACGTCTACTGCCTCAACCATACCAGGGCAGCGTAGGATTTCCGATCAGACCGTACGCAACCGTCGACGAAATTCTTAGGCCCCATGTGCAACTCATCATGGTGAACGTCAACGACGTTTTTCAACATGACAACGCCCGTCCTCACACAGCCCGACTCACCACTGTCTTCTTGAGACACCACAACATCAACTTTTTTCCCTGGTTCTACAGATCACCAGATTTAAACCCCATCGAAATCTTTGGAACGAGTTGGACCGACGTTTGCGACGGTGAAAACCTCAACCGCAGATTCTACCTCAGCTTGCAGCAGCTTTGCAGGCTGAGTGGACAGCCATTCCACAGGATGTGATTCGTCATCTCATCGCTTCCATGGGCAGGAGATGCCAAGCAGTAATTGATGCTCACTGGGGACATATTCGTTATTAACGTTGAGTGACGTTAAACTTCAACTAGTGAACGTGAACTTCGCCTTTGCAGTGAATGTGCAAAGTTTCACACATGTCATACAGAACTACCCGGAATAAACTTGTTAACAATATCTCTCAAATTTTGCCTTTTGCGTTTCTTGTTTTGAAGAGTACATAAATATTTATTACATGACTTCGATTTCTAAACTATTATGTTCACATAGTTGTTAAGCAAACATCCAACTGAAAAAGGCCTATGAAATTAAAAAGTACATATTACCACACTAAAGTTCTTTTAATGGCAGACAAATGCAAACATTAGTTTTTTTTTCATTACATGAAAATATCTACTATATTACATTACCATACGTACTAGAAAACGTCTTACCAGAAAAAAAGTTGGTGTACTTCCTTGATAGAGCCACCATGTTAATGGTACGCTATTCATGGATTTTGATATTACCGTATGCAGTTGATTCTGGTAGAAATCAAACGAAGTAGATCACCACTTCTATAGTGAATCAGCTCAAACTGCAGTGAAATTTCGAGGTTTCTGCCTCTTAAGCAGCGTTCCGAACGCTTCATAATGGTATCTTGAAATGATAAATTTTAATCGCTGTTTGCCGTAAACTAATATGGGCCACTTTCATTCACATACATAAAATTCCAAGGATTTTTCCCGATACAATTCTATCATAGCAAACGATATAACAGATTGCCGCAATCTGACGAAGTATGCATGGCTTATTAATTGTTGCTAGTGGTATAAATTCAACCCTCTCTGCCTCATAATAACACATAGAGATTTTTATTAATCCTGAAACGGCGGCTATCGTCCGCTGATGCTGCTACCAACAAAATTCCCGCCTTTTAAGGGTTAAACCTATCCAAACGTGGTTACGAGATTAACACGTTAATTGAGTGTAACTTATCATTCCTTAAATGATGAATTCCATGTAAGCAACGCTTTTATCAATAGTGTACTTTTACGATGGATTCTGTGTAAACAATGCTTTTAACATTAGTATTTGAAGGAAGAATTCCATGTACATAATACTTTTATCAGGTGTACTTGTTTTATTAATTCCTTGCTAACAATGTTTTCCTCAACAGAGTATTAGGAAGTCATGTATGGTGAACAAGAAAAAATACATATTTTTTTTCAATTATCTCAACAAACAAAATACTTGGATATATATTCCAACTCATCATAATTAGTGCATTTAAAAAACTAAAAAACTCTTTTTTGCGCTTTGTAAAATAGGTGGTAATACGCATTGTGGCATATTAAACCAAGATTGAGTGAGTTACAAAACTACATGTTTGTTGTAGCATTTTTCATGCCTGGTGATTTGTGAAATAAGTTTCGGATCATAGTTACTGACTTCCAGATTACGTTTAATGTAATAAGTAAAAAGTGGCACCCTTAAATTTGTGTGTTAAGAGAAAAGCCTCACCCAAGAAATACACCCATTCTTCAAACGAACTTGCCAGAAGTACACATTTTGCTTGCAGGGACAGCAGTCCAATTAGGCCAAGAGCTGCATCTCGAATTTTGACAAACCGAGTGAGGAAAGGTACTGCAACTATTGTGGTGAAGGCCGAGATGACACTGAAGATGGCATGATAATTAGAGTAACTTGTCACATCCCATTTGTACATCTTAAATGTGTAAAGATACGCGATTGAAAAAGTTCCTGAAAAGAGAAATACATAAATCTGAATATAATGTAATAAAACTCTAGGTATTAAATTTATCCTTAAAACAACTGCTAATTATTTTTCAAGTAAACTAAACATGAAATAGTTCAGCTGAATTGCATGCTGTCATATCTGCTAACGGGCTCAGTTTAAAATAAAACTTTATTTCATTTGTCTTTTATTTTGGAAAAATATAAAGGCTAAGTTTGATTAAACATGTTGAACTGAGCACGTCTTTAAACTGAATGCAATAAAATGGTCCCAATCGTATGTTCAAAATAATGAAATGGTCCAATCCTTACTCTAAGCTTAATGAAATGATCCCCCCTTACATTTGAATGCTTTCAATTATAATTTCACAATAACACATGTCGTCTAATTGAATAGTTGATTGTTTGACAGTTCTTATACCATGAATATTTTTTGTTTGTGGCATACTCAAGATAAACCATATATTTAAGATTACTGTTTAATTGCCAGGTGGTTAAAGCACTCGACTTGTAATTCGAGAGTCGCGAATTTGAATCCTCTCGTATCAAATATGCTCGCTCTTTCAGCGTTGTAATGTAACAGTCAGTTATAATTTTCTTTGGTAAAAGAGTAACCGAAGAGTTGACGGTGGGTGGTGATGACTAGCTGCCTTCCCTTTAGTCTTGCACTGATAAATTAGGGATGGTTAGCGCAGATAGTCCTCGTGTAGCTCTGCTCGAAATTGAAAAAAAAAACATACGAAAATTTGAAACCAGCAGTAATGTTCCGGATTGGCATAATGCAATAGAGTACGTGTATTTCTGTAACATTAATGTACACTAAAACTGAATCAGTATTTTAGTATTACACAGTTCAAAAGACATAACTTTATCTATCAAGGAATTTTTTTCAAAATCAGTATATAACGTGAACAGTTACGAGTCATTTTTATTCAGATAGCATGCAGTTATTAAGTACGTTATATAAGACTTTTCATAGAGGTGATATAGATTTAATTCACAGTGTAGAGAGTGAATAAAAATTCATGAGACCCACTGTAAGCCTCAAACCGCTACTGACGAGGACTTTTTTGTAAAATACCCGTAGTTCGTCAGAATGGTTCATTTATAAAATCCAAAATATTATATGATTCGATTAGTTTGTGATAGCTTTGAGAATTCGAATTGTGAAAAGTTGGATACAGTTTTAAAACAACAATCTGTGTTTTTTATATGAACACTCGTAATTGCATCAGAGAAAATACTTTCTGCACGACAATTCACCTTCTAGTCTTGAACATATCTATTGTCCATTACAAAACTATGAAGAAATGTTTCACAAAAAGAACATAGAAAATTTAAATCGTTTTATTTTCTTACTAGATTTAAAGTAAAATAAAAAAATAATACTTTGCTAATGTTTGTAAACTTTGGTATTCTTATAACAATAATAAAGACATTAATTTTGACTCTGATCGTGACTTTTCAAATTTTTAAAATGAAATGTCTGAACTCACATTCTATATGGTTAAATGTTTTTAAGAGAAAATGCGATTTCTGAAACAAGGTTTTTTTACAAGTTTATAACGTAGTATAATGAAATGTACGATATATTTTTCTTATGTTTTTAGATTTTGACCCAATGAAATCCTGAGGTACATTTCATTACATAAAATTACTTTTTAACTAGTTAACTTTTTGTCTAAACGATATATATATATATATTCGAATATAAAATTATTTACATACATGAGATATATATATTTAGTGAGGTGTAAAATTATTATTTTTTATTTATTTGAACTCTTATGACATTATCTTGCCACTTACCCATATTCACTAAAAGTTGAGAACAGATTGCAAGGATCAGAAGCCATATCTGCAGTCGAGCATTTCCTGGCCTTTTCTTTAAACAAGTTGACAGACTTTCCTTGACATTATCAACTGAGAAAAAGTCTAGAGCAACTGTCTTTAACTTTATGTTTTTATCTATCTTCTTGGAATCTTTGACAATAAAGACAACGTATGCAATAGACAATGCAATAAATACTAAAGATGTCGAAAACACTGGAATGTACCCATATTTTTTGTAAATTTGTCCACCAATCTGGGTTCCTAAAGGAGCTCCAAGAATGACTCCCAATTCTAATAGAGCATATCGGAATGGTCTAGACCCAGTGTCAGAGATATCACTAATATAACTGTACACAGAGGTAAATATCATGATCATGCCTCCACTCAATCCAGCAGGAATATGAATTAGAAGGTTAAAGTAAAGTGGTAATTCAAATCTTGCAGTAACGATGATAACTCCAATACCATCAAGAAGGAAACCAACAAGGGCTACTATTAAAGGATACTTTCTTCCATATTTATCACTCCAAGGTCCAATGAAAATTGAAAGAATAACGGCAGGAAGAGTTCCAACAATTGTTGTTCCCATGTGGTAATTATTAGCCATTTTTTGAACGTCATTTTTCTGCAGTTTGTATTCCTCATTGTTGAGATGTGAGCAAACCTCGCTTGAGTATTTGAGCTCATTATTACAAGCTTTGTCTATCATTAGCTGTTGATAACACACATTACGTACCATGAAAGCAAAAAAAATCAGCGTGACTAATGGTTCAACTGTAACATATTTCAGATTGTTGACGAGTCTACGGAAAGCTCTTCTGAGTGACTCCATGTTAATTAAAAGGTAAAGTTTTATGAGTTTAAAGTAATTTCAGTTTATTATAACAAATCAGACAAATGCATTCATTTTCTTTTACCATTTCCTTCTGTTATTTATGATGATTTGTTTTGCAGAGATTCTTACCTAAAAGAAAAAAGTCAGTATTATTTTTTACCTTGTAGCAAAATAGCTTTTGGTATCTTGAACATTTTTAAGATTTCAGTTACATATTTGACAACTATGTTACTATAGCATCATGTTACGGTAAAGCTTTATTTGCCAACAGTTAATTAAGCTGTAGTAATTGCAATTAATCATTTTTGTTAAAGCTGTTAATTTAAAAAAGAATAAAATTAACAAAATGTGTCAATGATAATTATGAGGTTTGTAAAAGTCTTATGTAGTAAAAATTGGTTTATGACGTCGTTTGACAATTTTTCAGTTTGCATTAAAAATAAACATTTAAATGGACATATACTTATTACACTACAATAAACGCCTAGTTATGTAAAGTTTCATTAAATCTAATAAAAAAATTTCATTCTGAAAATAAACCTGAAAAAGTGTGTTAATACGTGTGTTATGGTATGCAACTACAAATACTGTGTTTTTATACTCACGATACACTGATAGGTCAAAAATGGTTACAATATTTTATGTGTAGCTGACAACTGCATTGTAGAAATAATATGCAATTAAACAGTAAGGTTTGTTACAATATTTTATGTGTAGCTGACAACTGCATTGTAGAAATAATATGCAATTAAACAGTAAAGTTTCAAGTGAAGTAATAGTTGAAACCCATGAGACAGGGTTATCACTGAAGAAAGTTACGTCGTGTTAAAGGTATTATGTACATAGTCTTGGAGATCTTAATTCATTCAGCAGCAAAAATAATGAATGGAATGGAAAATAAACACAGATTACACTTTAGAAGCCACATGCATACATCATTTACAAGTGCTCAAGCGTTTAACAGCATTGAATTTGATAGTTGTGTACTAGTTCAGAAAGCTCTATCTTGGATAAGAACTGGAAAAATCTGTCGAGAGTTGGATCATGACCAGTAAGAGTAGACTTTGGTATGATGGATAAAAGACCTGTTTTCTGGTGAATTCTATTTTGTCATAATTTAAGTGTATAAGAGGGTTTATATGCGATTCCATTTCGTATCATAACAGTTCGAGTTGTTGGAGATTACATTATGCACTATGAAATGTTCAGATAGCATCGGTTAGGACTTTTCATCTCCTTAAAAGACTGTGACATTTAGGGACAGTCTAAAAATACTCACAACAATATTGTTCATGTATCCAGACATATAGGTTGTTTCAGGACAATAGCACTTGTCCAATGTGCTCAACACCACTTGAGCCATGTGGTGTAGTACATACTTCTAGAACATTACAAGGACTTCACAAATCATGCTTTAACACCACCGTCTGGGTATCAAAACACCACTGAACATCTTTGGAATGTCTTGGAACATATATCACTGACTAATTACATTTTTAATCCTTCTTGACTCAAAT
Organism: Carcinoscorpius rotundicauda; assembly: GCA_011833715.1. Taxonomy (NCBI): domain Eukaryota; kingdom Metazoa; phylum Arthropoda; class Merostomata; order Xiphosura; family Limulidae; genus Carcinoscorpius; species Carcinoscorpius rotundicauda. Next base: position 47,145,215 of record CM022399.1, on the reverse strand, counting down.
ATAGTCTACCCACTTTGAGGAATAGTATCGAATATTACCAGATGTCTAGTGTTAATGTTGCGGAATTACACAATGAATTGTTGCTGCTTTCAAAGCTAAAGGTGGTTCAACTTCATTTTGGGTTCATTTTTTGTCAGTAGGAGCATTAATGTGTCATCCAAACGAACAGTTGAACAGTTAATTAAACCAAGAACTTTTCCAATAAGTAAAATATTATAGGACGTTTAAAGGAACAAAATAAAGAGACTTGAATGTAAAGTAAACAAAAATGAAAAATAGTTCATTAGATGGTGACAGAAAAGTGTATTGAATACAAATAAATGTATAATTTAGGAACAAAACATTATACTGGGGTAGGGAATTTGTTAGAAAAATGTGATAATAAAGAGTGCTACTTTCAACTAATTTTAGAGTTATAAAATAAAGAATGCCATATGGGACAGTAAACTTGAATCAAACCAAACATAATAAATATTTGTTTGTTTGTTGTATTACACTCTTGTGCAAATTAATTGAAACAAGACGGAAAATTACGATTTTTTCAACTTTTTGCGTTTTATTTATGAGATTCCAAAAATACATGATATGATCGCCTATATTTGTCAAAAGATCATTAATCTGCATTGGCATCGAGTCCACGAGTTGACTGCAATATTTATTAAGTTTTGGAACGCGATACCACACCTCAATTATGGCCTCAATTAGCTTATCTTTCGTAGTACAGTCTTTTCTCCGAAGTATTTACAAATCGCCCAAAGATTTTCAATAGGATTTAAGTCTGGAGAGTTTCCATGCCAGTCCAGCACCTTTATTCGCGTTGTAGTCATAAAATTCTTCACAAGTTTCGATGTGTGGCACGGAGCCAGATCTTGCTGAAAAATGCCAGATCCATCTGGAAATCTCTTTTTCAATTCTAGAACGATTCTTCTCTGCAAAACTTCTACGTACTGGGGTCCACGCATCACACCTTCTACGATATGTAAGTCACTGATGCTATAGTAGCTGAAAAAGCCCCAAAACATCTTCTTCAAGAAATGTTTCATGAACTGACTGATGTGAGATTCTCAAAGTTTCTCACCTGGAGATCTGCGAACATACAGATTTCTTTGACCCTGTTCAAAAAAATGAGTCTCATCACTGAATAACACCATCGTCCATTGTTCTTGTATTTCAGAACCCATTGATACCGTTTTTTCTTCATTGAGTTGGTAAAAATTTATTTTGTGACTGGTTTCTTTGCCCTTCTAACGCAATTTCGAATGACGTAATATTCCTCAAAATTTTGTTATATATCCCAAAAATAGATCGACCATACTACAAAACACAGCTAATGACGCCGCATGTGTGAAAAAATTATTATTAAAGGAAATCAGCAGGTCCAGCGAGCCTACACCGGCCGCCATGCTGAAAATATTGTAAAATGACCATTTGTTTAAATTAATTTGTACAAAGGTGTAATATAATGAGTTCTTTCCAACGTAGCTAATTACACTGAAATACTGAAATAGTTTCATTTTTTGTAGAACTAATTTAAACTTTATATTATTATTGATTATTGACAGATGAATTATTAACAATACTCTTCTCCTAAATTAAGGGTTCGTTTGAAATTATTCGCTTTCATTATTTTACATTAAATTTCAATTACATTGTTTATTATATTTAAAAAATAATTAATTATTAAATAAGCGTTTATTATTATTCATTTTTGATAACTTCATTATCAGGCTTTCAATTACAAATTAATGCCAAGTCATCTGAAAAGCGTGTTAAATCTCTATTAAATCGGGGCCTGGCATGGCCTAGCACGTTAAGGCGTGCGCTTTGTAAGCTGCGGGTCGCGGTTTCGCGCCCGAGACGCGCCAAACATGCTTACCTTCCCAGCCGTGGGAGCGTTATAAGTTACGGTCAATCCCACTATTCGTTGGTAAAAGAGTAGCCCAAAAGTTGGCGGTGGGTGGTGATGACTAGCTGCCTTCCCTCCAGTCTTACACTACTAAATTAGGGACGGCTAGCACAGATAGCCCTCGAGTAGCTTTGTGCGAAATCCCAAAACAAATCATTAAACTGAATTTCACTGCAATATTTTGAATATAATAAAAACCATAATGGGGCCACAACTAATCTCTAGGGTACTCCAGGAGTTAGTTTTATTTCGTCGCTAATAACAGTATTTATTTTAACTTTTTCTATTTAATGTTTATTATTTAAACTAACTTAAAACAGTACCTCTTATTCTTAAGTAAAATCTCACGTGAAATGGTATTAAAAGTTTTTATATATCTAGGAAAAGAGCGTATATTATTTTACAATTATTAATCAGTTGATTTAATCTATTAATTACGGTAGTTAATGCATCTCCTGTGTTCATATTTTTACAAAATCCAAATTGAAGATTTGATATGAAACATTTAGAATTTAAAACTTTTTATTATTCTTTCCTTTACAATTTTTTTCGAAAATTTTAGATATGACTGAAGACAAAGAAACCGATCTGTGAATATTCAAATTACTTTTATTTCCTCTTTTAAAGTTCAGTATAGTGACAGAATTTTCAGAAAATTCTTGAGAAAACTTGTTTCTTGTGTTGCTAAGTACAAAATTAACAATGAACTTTCTGTTCTCCATCACTGTTTCCTGAAACCCGGTATTTAGTTTTTCGCCTTATTTCTGAGATACTTGGTAAACGTCGAGGAAACTTCTTTTTCCAATGGCATTTTAACCTAATGCGCTATATTCAGTGTTAATTTTTCAATATTATTTCAACTGACTACAGATAAAATTGTATTTTTAAGTTTTTTAGAGAATTCATATATTTTTTAAATTTCATGTTCATCAATTTGTACAAGAGAGGTTGAATTAACATGTATGTTAGCTCTTGTACGGTGCTTTATACGATTAGCATCTATACACTTGCAGCAATTTATACTTAAAAATTATTTTACAATATTTATATAAAATTCATTAAATCAACTGACGAGAAATTCTGATTGTTCAGTAAATTTAATATGCTTATTATTTACTGTTATACATTTAAATAATTAAATAATGAGCATTTATTTGTTTTTTGTTTGAAATTATGCGCAAAACTACACAATGGGTTAGCTGTGCTCTGCCCATCACGGGTATCGAAACCAGGTTTCTAGCATTGTAAATGTTTCCTGTTATCTCGTTTCTTATGTTTCATGGGTTTTAATATAAGTTTTACTATGAATTATTTTTCGCTAATAATAATTTATTTTATTTCATTCTTTACATTTTCTTTTCTTGAATGTGGCGTGTATTGTTGGCTATGTATTGTGTAAGTCCCGCCAATTTTCTAAGAAACTATTTTTATAGGGATTATTAATTAACAATTCCGCTGTTGTTGTTGTTGTTTTGAATTAAGCACAAAGCTACACAATGGGCTATCTGTGCCCACCACGAGTATCGAAACCCGGTTTTTGGCGTGTAAGTCCGCAGACATACCGCTGAGCCACTGGGGGGTGACAATTCCGCACTCACTATCTATTACAATTTTTAAAAAGTGATTCGTGGGTTTAGTGTGATCACATTTCGTTCTTATTATATTTTCTTTTCCTAATTTTTTCTGACCCCATTGGCGTAGCGGTATGTTTGAGGGAGGACGTACAACGCTAGCATCGGGGTTTGATGCCCGTGGTTGACAGAGCAGAGCTAGCCGTGTTTCTTTTCACATAACTTCAAACAATCCTGATTTCTTATCAGAATTTTTCTTTCTTTAATTCAAATAAACTTATAAATTTTATTTATAACATTGTTTATTGAGTTATGAGATGTTGATTCACAAATACTAGATCAGTACAGTTCACATTAATGTTAAACGTTTCAATCATTTTCTTCAATTCTTTTTTAATTATTGTTTCTGAAGTCGTCTGTTCAAAAGTTGCACAGCATTAGGCCTATTTTGTTATATTTTGTGGTGTTAGCCTGTAAGCAATTTGAATATCTTCATGTTTTATGTTGATGTTTTCTGCCTTTGCAACTTCTTGAATTTCAATATCAATATTTCGTGAATACCGTTATAGTTCAGTTTATGTTATTTTAATATGATGATCTCTTATTTTATATTACCCGCTCAAGATTTTATTTTTTTCATTTCTTTTCTGACGGCCCGCCGTGGCCAGGTGGTTAAAGAACTCGCCTCGTAGGCGGAGGGGCGCGGGTTCGAATCCCCGTCACACCAAACATCTCATTTTGAGCCCGGCATAGCCTAACGCGTTAAGGCGTGCGCTTCGTAATCTGAAGGTCGCGGGTTCGCATCCGAGTCGCGCCAAACATGCTCGCCCTCCCAGCCGTGGGGGTGTTATAATGTGACGGTCAATCCCACTATTCGTTGGTAAAAGAGTAGCCCAAGAGTTGGTGGTGGGTGGTGATGACTAACTGCCTTCCTTCTAATCTTACACTGCTAAATTACGGACGGCTAGTGCAGATAGCCATTGAGTAGCTTTGTGCGAAATTCAAAAACAAAAAAAAACTTTCTGACATTATTTTTATAAATTCATCAATTTTAGTTGAACGTAACTGATGACTAAAGATCGTTCATTTCAATTGTAATTCGGAAATTTCGTATCGACTTTATGATTATTCCATTCTAATGTATTTAAACTTTTTATATTTATGAAAACGGTCAAGTTATTCAAAATTTCCATTTGCTTCACGGTCACCACTTTGACTTGCTTGAGCAAATTCAATATTATATCCTGTTAAAACAACCGCTGACTTGTAAATGTTCTGTTGAGTTGAAAATATACATTTCTGTTTTTACAAGTTGAACATTTATAATTATTTTTCTTTTCTTTACTTAATTGTTTTTGATACTGTTATTCATAAGTAAATATAACATAACTTACACCTATTAAAATATTGTGCACAACCGTTTGGATTACTGATCATTTTCTGCATGTGTTACACGCTAGTGATATCTCATTATAATCACGGAAACGAAAACTGTAGTCTAATAATAATAAAAACTACGTGGTTTAGGCCTATTTACGCGTATATATATATATATAATTATTATTATATAGCTGAATGGCCCAGTCCACAGTAAACTAGTAAATTAATTATAACAGAGTTGACTAAAAAAACAAATAAGATTATCTACTCTGCCTGCATAACGCTAAGAAAATCCGTGATCAGAACTGCAGACAGTAATCTTAAATCACTGCTGAAAGCAACAAAGTTTGTCCGCCAGTACATCGACGTTTTACATCGTACTTGAAAGAGAACTGTCTATCCTAGAATGAAAGTAAACTTTAATACAATAAAAATATAACAACATCAGTGCAGTAGTAAACGAGTTTCGACTAGCAAACGATGCATGCTAATGAACTGAGCATGCGTAAATTTTGCTAGCTATTGTTGCCTTTTATTTGGGTTACAACTTTCTTTTTATAAGTACGTAAAAAGTACATTTTATCACAATTCTATGAAAAAAATGTAACTATACCTTTATCACGCCAAACAACCAATAATTTAAAGCAAAGTTACGCTGAAAATGAGAGCAAAACTGTATTGTATATTAGTTAAATAAAAAACGTTTATGTGACTGAATAGATCACAGTTTAACTGTTCGAGCACTCAACTTCAAACGAGAGACAGCATTGGTTATGACAACTTCTGAAATATGCTGACATATTGAATTTATTTAAGGTTCCAACTTTAAATCCTGAAAAAGAGTAATATTATTTATTATATTAATATTAATTCGTAAGGCAAATAATATCAACTTGTTTATTTGATATTTATAAACTGTCTGAATTCAGTATTAGGTGTCCAATTTTAATTTATTGGACGAAATTCGCGTACAATTTTCACTTCTATTTCAGAATTAGAGGATTGGTTCAACTTCTTGGCAAGATTCCAAAGTACATCCCCGAGCGTCATAAAATTTTCTCACATTTTCTGATAAACATAAAACGCTGACACCTATCAAACACAGAAAAACAATAAACTAGGATAATTGGTTCAGTTTTGCTTAATCCCGTAGTTTGTAGACTATTATAATTAAAACCTTAACCTAATACCTGCGTATGAATAATTTCATTTCTAGCAGATTCAAAATCAAAACACCTCGAATACAACAAGAAACGCGCGATTTCTTTATTTTTTATTGTTGATTGTGAATCAATTCATTAGAGACTGAAATTCATAAAAACATTATAAAATGAATATTATAATAATGATACCGCATGGCTTACCTTTAACAGCATATATTATTCTTTATTTTGATTTGATAGCTTGCTATGTGAGAAACATTCTATTTTAACTGATTCAAACAACTTCATGGTCTTTCTTGGTAAGCTCTAAATTAATCTATAGGGACATTTCTGTATTCTTTTGCTGTAAGAAATCACTCTATTTTTGTAGAGCAAGGACATTAACTATGCTATTTCTTCATTGTTTCATCTATCACAATTCACGTGGTGTGATATAAGTTACATTGTGTCCATATACTTCACGTATCATTTCATTTTACCAAACAATGCAATAACTGATAAGTAACAATAAAAACAGTATAGTTAGATTTGTTGATAACAGTTTTCTTTACAGTTCTCCCAACTATTCTATATCACATTACATTACACCTACAACGAGTGTAGAACTGCTGACTCATTAATTATATATATAGAAAAATACATAAAACATTCCATTAGACTATGTTAAAGTATAACACCACCCAATTTTTAGCTGAAGTTTTGAGGTAAATGAATACTATACATGGAAAAGTTTTCAAGATATATTTTATTATTTCAATTAGACAATTATTCGATATGATTCAGACCTGTATCTGATTTTGCTGAAGTCAAATTTACTAGTATGAAGGGAGTTCGGTGTGAAATGATTATTTTGTTGTTGTTGTTTCTTGTCGAATTTCGCACCAAGCTACACGAGGGCTATCTGCGCTAGTCGTCCTTAATTTAGCAGTGTAAGACTAGAGGGAAGGCAGCTAGTCATTACCACTCACCGCCAACTCTTGTACTGTTATTTTACCAACCTTCACCTTATAATGCTCCGAAGGCTGAACTGGTGAGCATGTTTGGTGTGATAAGGATTGGAATCCGCGACCCGCAGATACGAGTCAAGTACCCTAACCACCAGGTCACACCGGATCGTGTGGCAATAAATGAAGTTTTTGGTAACAAATTAATATATACTAGCCGCGACCCACTAAACATTTGCAGTGGTTTTCATGCCCTTTGCTTGAATTTTTCTTATTCTCTCATTTATTCGTTTGTTATTTAAGCTACGTTTTCTTGCAGACATTGTGTGTTAGATCGATAAAATTTGGTTTACTTCAAAAAAGTGATCAGACAAACAAGCTCACATTACATTCTTTACTAAAACTACGAGTACATAACTTTAATCAATAAAACTACACGTAAAGTAGACAATAAAGTAGAGAAATTGTGTTTATAACAGTATACAGAGCATAAAATACGTGTGATCGTTTAGTGTATGACACGATTTTACGAGTTGAAACAAAGAAAACTGAAATAACAAAAAATAAAGCCTGTAATAAAGAAAAACCTTATCTGAAAAGTGTTTATAGCAGTTTATGAAACGAACCAAAACTAAATTGTTGTAAAGTAAAGTATCTGAAAAGTTGTGATTAAGACAAACTTGTTATTGTTGTTGTTTTGAATTAAGCACAAAGCTACACAATGGGCTATCTGTGCTCTGCCCATCACGGGTATCGAAACCAGGATTTTAGCGTGTAAGTCCGCAGACATACCGCTGAGCCACTGGGGGGCTAAGACAAACTTAACTGAATTTGTAGAAACGTCTGAATACTGTTCACAAAATTATAAGCATATCGTTTTAAACGAACTGTGCACGCATTTTTAAGACCTTAATAAGTCAAGAAAAACCATAACAATTATATTTAGTGTAATGTTTATTTTAAAGAAAATTACACGAGAGTTGAGTGTTATTTGTGTGAAATACTTTGCAAATGAAAACTAAAGTTGAAATCACAGCCATTCGTCACATGATCACAACGACGTTGTGCCACTGTGTATCATACTCGTTGTATGATAAGCTTGACTAAGCAAAACACGACTAAGATAGTTCTGAATTGAAAAATCAACAAGCAATCCGCACTCTTCATACAATGTCATTTCTAACAATATGAAACTTATAATATTTGGTCGAGAAATTTGTATGAAAAGTTATTGACAGACAAACGCAAACGTATTGTTTATAAAGATTGTTTTAAACTAGCTTAATAAATGTTTCTTTTATGAAATGTTCATAATATTATTTTAATTATATTATGATTATTGCAGACTTCTATAGAAGAAGCTTTTCCTCTAAATACCATAGCTCTCATCACGTCGATTTTCATGGTTAAAATGGTATTTGTATCAATTCGTGTATGGTAATTGTCATGAATGATCTACAATTCTAAACCTAACAAAATATAATATCCTTTAAAATAGAAAATTAATAGTTTTATTTTAAAATATATAAAGTTTTTTATCTTTTGTTAATTTCATTCTCTTAATATTTTGGTTTGTGTTGAAAAATCGCTCAAAGTTACTCGAGGGCCACATGCTAGCGTCCCCAGTTCAGCAATCACTTATTAGAGTGAAAGCAGCTATTCAACACCATCCATTTTCAATTCTTGGTCAACTCTTTGTAACGGATTTACCGTTATACATGCATTTTAATATCTACGCTTGTTTCAGTACAGTTTTATTTTTTTCATGTGACGTATACTGTTGGTTGTGTATTGCACAAGTCTCACCTATTCTCTAAATTTCTTAAAGATTCTTGAGAGTAAAAATCAACAATAATTGTTTCACGAAAATGCTAACTTGTTTTCAAACATTGTTGAAACTTCGAAAAACTCGCGTAATTCATATAAAGGCAGTTACCTGAAAGACAGTAATAGAAAAAGAATATTATTGTTCAGATACAATCAGTGTCTTGGAAGCTATAATTGTGACTAATAGAAAAACTACGGAATTTGACCAGGAATGTTTATAGATTTATAATATTACAAGCTGTTCAACTTCAGTGAATAAACTTTGGACGTTGGTGGTTCTACGAGGATGTTGAATATTGTCGCCAGTGAAAACTTACGGGTGCTTCAAGTTTAGCTAGTTATCAAAAGAAATAAACAGATGTATCAACAGAGAATTAATTTGTTCTCTGTGAACGTTGATACAAGACTCAGTATTGTTTGTAAATTTGTAAAGCTTTTGTATATAAACCACCATTTGTAATAACGTTTAATAATCTCCGTTATTATAAATTATAGTTTTTTTTTGTACATTAAAATATTTTTGTTGGTAAATACCATAAAAATGATACATATTAACATTTAATTAACATCTAAATTAAAATTAAATTTTCCGGCTATTTGAAATCTTTATACCTCGTATACGTAACAATAAATCGAAGACTCGTTGGAGATAAATTATAATATATACCATAATAAACTAGGAGCTTGAGTACGAGATCTGAATCAGAGACAAAATTCGAAACAATTAAAATTTAAATCATAATCCAATTTATATTTATCGGTGCCAACAAAATTTTATCGTGTCTTGTTATCAATATTTCCTTGAATCATTCTTCTTCGAACAGTTAGAAAAATATAATAAAAGTGAATTGCTTGAACTTGCGAAAACCTTAGAATTAGAAATTAAAAAGCAATTTAAAAAATGAGTTAAAAAGCGTGTTGTTGAAAAATTGGTTGATCATAATTTTTGTCCGAGGAAGTATCAGGGGATATTCTATTATCTCCACTAACCAATCAGGAAGTGATAAAGAAAAGTTAGAAATTCAATTAAGATTCAAACAAATCAAACTTGAACAAGCCTGTATCGAAACCCAGAAAGAGGAAGCTTGTATTTAAATGAAAGATAAAGTAAATGTCTCGAAGCCGAATAATCCTCCATCGAAACTAAAAGAGAGAGTAAACTTTTCAAGGCTGGACAAGCTCCTATTGAAGCCGAGAAATAAATTAGGCTGAAAGAAGTGGAAATTAAACTCAATTCAAATCAAAAAACGGAAAATGACAAGTTGAGCTCAGTCAATATTTTAGGAACCACTATTTAATGAAAATAAAGTTGATAAATACTTCCAACATTTTGATAAAGTTGCTCAAACCACGGAATGGCTCATGAAAATGATCATTATTATTAGATAGTGTTTTGACTCTTAAAACTCAAGAAGCTTATTCTGTTCTGTCTCTAGAAGATTGTACAGATTATGATAAGGTTAATGAATTATCCTCAAAGCATACGAGTTAGTGCGGGATGTTTATCATAAAAACCTTTGAGGTTATCGAAAGCAAGATGGTCAAACTGATATAGAATTTGACTATAAAAAAGAGATTCATTTTGATTGATGGTGTAATTCTATATATATTGGTAAAAATTCGACAAATTAAGACAATTTTGTTTAATTGAGGAATTCAAACGATGTGTAAGTGATAACCTCAAAACTTACTCGAATAGAAGAAAAGTTGAAATATTACAGGAAGCAGGAGCATTTTTTCCAGTAATTATACTTTAACAAATAATTTTTCATTAAAAATTACAGCTTATTCAATCCACAAAAAAATCTAAAACTTCAAGACCTGTCTGCCATTTTTATAAAACAAAAACCTTGATCATATTATGTCTGATTGTTGGAGGTTATAAAAGAAAAGGAGGCAGCACTTAGTTCGTTTGTGTCTAAATGTGAACGTAGTTTCACCAGATAACCCGATGTTGTTGATTTGGCCACTCATAAAATGATGTAGTTAGGAAGGAGTTTAGACCTTTTATGTCTATTGGTTCTGTATTTTTGACAAATAGTACTGCTGATCCTGTGCCCATAAATATTTTATGTGATACTGGGACTACTCAATCATTATTTTCAAAAGGTGTATAGTCTTAGATTCGAGTTCTGCCACTGATGAGCAATTATTGCTCAGAGTATTGAGAGTGGCTTTGTTTTTATTCCTCTTCTTAACATTTATTTAACATCAGGCCTAGTTTCAAAACCAGTTGTGGTTGGGGTAAGACCTACTCTGCCAGTTAAGGGGAATATGTTGAGTTGGGTTTGAATTTCACGTAAAGCCGTTCCTAATTTAGCAATGTAAGAATAGAGGGAAGGCAGCTAGTCATCACCACCCTCCGCCAACTCTTGGGCTACTCTTTTACCAAAGAATAGTGGGATGAACTGAAATATTCTAACGCCCACACGACTGAAAGATCGAGAATGTTTGGTGTTGTTATGTATATGTGTAAATATTTTGTAAACGACAACATGTCGTATTGTGTTTGAATTTTCATTTGTATTATTCATTTTTTTTCATATTGATATTATTGTTTCGAAGTTTAAACTAAAATATGTTATTTATTTAGGGTAACATTTTAGAACTTTCTCGAATTAAGTAGACCAATCACATGTTTGTAAATGAGTGCTGGTGACTTCCTGTCTAGATGTGTAGTCTCGTGCAAGAACGGATATGCGTGGATAGCTCTGGAGTTGTATGGAAATTGCGAGATTGTTCGAGAAATAGGCCTATCGGTATAAAAAAGAACGGTGACGTGAGAGATATTCAGTCATCAGTTTTTATTCGAAGACAAAGAGTGAGATTCAAACACCAGTTTCATTTCAAAAGAAGAAAGTTAGTTATTTGAGAAAGATTAAGTGTTTGCTGTGAATATTCAACTTGGATTTGTGATTGAAATTAGATCTACGGAAGCCGTGATTTTATTTCGTCAATCTCTACGATACTTCTGAATTACCGCTTGTGCTGAGAGACGGCGATTTCACTGAACTGTGAACTGTTTCGGAATCTCTTCGTGGGACCAAATTCACGCCCTAGACTGGAATTTGAGACTTTAATTTTAGATCATTACATTAGATACAGGCCAGTACCGTTTTGTATTGTGATTTATTCTGAAGTTTGAAAGTAATATTATTTTGTTTTGTAATTAATTTCGAATGTTGTAACTTAATATCTGTCACTGTTATTATATAATTTATGTCATATCTGTTATATTTGTTAATAGTTTAGTGTAATAAATTATACAAGCTGTTATCTGTGTTTTTCTGTTGCGTTTAATCTACGAAAAACTTAAAACATTAAAAAATACGTAACAGAAAATTGGGGGCCCGTCCGGGATATCGAACAAACAATTTAATTTTATTATAAAATAAGATTTATATTCTATACAGATAGACAGCTTGTATATTTAAAATGGCATTCGAACTTGAAGATTTTATAAACGAATTTAATCGGAATCCCTCTTTCGAATTAATCAGTGAATTAAAAAAATCTGAATTACTTGATGTTGGTAAACATTTTAATTTAGAAGTGAAGCAATCAATGAAGAAAGCAGATATTAAACAAATTATTGTTGAACATTTGGTCAGCCAAAAGGTATTACCTCAAACAGTTGCACAACAATTGCCTGTCGCTCATTTTGACCCAGATTTCGAATTAAAAAAAAATAGAAATTGAAATGAAATTTCGTTTAGAAATTGAAAATAAACGTATTGAGGCAGAACAAGAAAATAAACGTATTGAGGCAGAACAAGAAACCAAACGACTTGAGGCAGAACAAAAACGTATTGAGGCAGAACAGGAAAACAGACGCCTTGTTCTTGAGGCAGAACAGGAAAACAGACGCCTTGTTCTTGAGGCAGAACAAGAAAACAAACGCCTTGATGCCGAAATACAAATGGAACGCATTAAAGCTGATAAAGAAATCAGTATGAGAAAGGCACAGACAGAAGAAAAGGTTGTCCAAATGCAGTTGGATAATTTTGATGCTTCCAAACAGATTCGTTTAGTACCTTCATTCAATGAAAAAGCTGTAGATACATATTTTCAGCAATTTGAAAAATTGGCCCTTAGGCTAAAATGGCCTACCGAATATTGGACAGTATTACTTCAGAGTGTGCTCAAGGGTAAAGCTCAGGAAGTATTTTCCAAGCTCACAGCCGAGCAAAGTTATGATTACGAGCACGTCAAAAAATGCATTTTGAATGCATATGAATTGGTGCCAGAGGCATACAGACAAAAATTTCGTGGTTACAAAAAGTTTGACAGCCAAACTTATGTCGAATTTGCTCGTGAAAAAGAAACTCTGTTCGACAAATGGTGTGATTCCAGAGAAATTAAAGATGATTATACGAAACTCAGAGAACTCATGTTAGTCGAAGAGTTTAAAAGATGTATTCCCGTAGAGCTAAAAACTTATATTGATGAACAAAAAGCTTCCAAAATTCATGATGCTGCTGTCTTGGCAGACGAGTATGCTTTGACTCACAAAGATTTCTCATACAAAAGCAAAATAAATCACACAACAAAGAAACCCAATGACTCTTTCAAATATTATGCAAATGTCGACAGAGACAAAAAAGAGCAAACTTCTAATTCTCAAACGAAGACTCCATTTTATTCTCAAAGCTCGTCATCTACCAAAAACGTGTCATTCTCATCCAAAACATGTGCTTATTGTAAGAAACCTGGCCATCTGATTTCTGAGTGCTATAAGGTAAAAAACAAGCCATCACCCCATAGTTTCATTTCGCCCTCGTTGGATATATCATTGGTTCCCAATGATTTTGACCCTTTTCCAGTCCACTGTGGATTCTAAGCCCAATATTATTGATGTTCCTGAAGATATTGTTGAGGACAAATTTAAGCCTTTCATGACTGAAGGTTTTGTTTCTTTTGTTGGCGATTCACGTCTACAACCAATTAAAATCCTGCGGGATACTGGAGCTTTTCAGAGTTTGATTTTGGAAAGTGTACTTCCGTTTTCTGAAAAGTCATCCGTTGGGGCCAATGTGCTCATTTCTGGTGTAGAAGGTGGCGTCGTTTCTATTCCTCTTCATAGATTAGATTTACATTCGGACTTAGTTTCAGGCCCAGTGACTGTGGGTATTAAAGCTTCATTGCCTGTTGAGGGTGTGTCTATGCTTTTGGGGAATGATTTGGCTGGTAGTAAGGTGGTACCAGAGGTCCGTGTTGTTGAAGCACCTGTTATTAGCCCCAGTACAGAGCAACTCGTTGAAGAGTTTCCTGATGTTTTTCCTGCCTGTGCTGTTACTCGTTCTCAGACACGTTCTCAGGAATTCAAAGAGGATTTATCTTTATCTGATACATTTATGTCTCACATCGATGAGATTTCTGACTCAACTTTAAGTTCTACTGATGACTCTAAGACATTTTTCGACTCTCTTCATCGAAACAAACTTATTGAGGAACAGGACAATGATCCTAAAACTCGTTCTCTTCTACAACTGGCTGTTGATGAAAATGAAATAGGAACTGTCCCTATTTGTTACTACCAGAAGTCAGGTGTGCTAATGAGAAAATACAGACCTCCTAACGTTGCTGCTGATGAAGAGTGGAATGTTATTCACCAAATCGTCATTCCAAAATGCTATCGGAATGATATTCTTAGTCTTGCTCATGACCATGTATTGTCGGGACACTTAGGTGTAAGAAAGACCCTAGATCGTATCCGACGACATTTCTATTGGCCTAAGATGCGCCAAGATGTTGTTGACTTTTGTAAGACATGCCATTCTTGCCAAATGACAGGAAAACCAAATCAGGGGATTCCAAAAGCACCACTGCAGCCTATTCCTGCCTTTGAAGAATCGTTCTCAAGGGTCATTATCGACTGTGTTGGCCCAATGCCAAAAAGCAAAGCAGGAAATGAATACCTCTTGACGATCATGTGTGCTTCTACACGTTTCCCTGAGGCAATCCCTTTAAGAAAAATCACTGCTCCCAACATTGTTAAGGCTCTTGTCAAATCTTTTACCATGTTCGGAATTCCAAAAGTTGTGCAATCAGATCAAGACACAAATTTTATGTCCAAGCTATTTGAACAAGCCATACATAAATTAAGGGTCCATCAAATTTCATCCAGTGCCTACCATCCTGAGTCACAAGGTGTTCTTGATCGTTTCCACCAAATTACTGCCACAAACACTCAAAGAACTGGGTTGAGGGTGTTCCCTTGTTATTGCTTGAAGTTCGCGAGGTTATTTCAGAATCTACTGGATTTAACCCTTTTAAGTTGGTTTAAAAAGACAAATAAGCAAAACAAAAAAAAGTTTTCACAAGTTCAAACTTTTTTTTTTACTTTTAAGGGGGAGAGTGTTATGTATATGTGTAAATATTTTGTAAACGACAACATGTCGTATTGTGTTTGAATTTTCATTTGTATTATTCATTTTTTTTCATATTGATATTATTGTTTCGAAGTTTAAACTAAAATATGCTATTTATTTAGGGTAACATTTTAGAACTTTCTCGAATTAAGTAGACCAATCACATGTTTGTAAATGAGTGCTGGTGACTTCCTGTCTAAATGTGTAGTCTCGTGCAAGAACGGATATGCGTGGATAGCTCTGGAGTTGTATGGAAATTGCGAGATTGTTCGAGAAATAGGCCTATCGGTATAAAAAAGAACGGTGACGTGAGAGATATTCAGTCATCAGTTTTTATTTGAAGACAAAGAGTGAGATTCAAACACCAGTTTCATTTCAAAAGAAGAAAGTTAGTTATTTGAGAAAGATTAAGTGTTTGCTGTGAATATTCAACTTGGATTTGTGATTGAAATTAGATCTACGGAAGCCGTGATTTTATTTCGTCAATCTCTACGATACTTCTGAATTACCGCTTGTGCTGAGAGACGGCGATTTCACTGAACTGTGAACTGTTTCGGAATCTCTTCGTGGGACCAAATTCACGCCCTAGACTGGAATTTGAGACTTTAATTTTAGATCATTACATTAGATACAGGCCAGTACCGTTTTGTATTGTGATTTATTCTGAAGTTTGAAACTAATATTATTTTGTTTTGTAATTAATTTCGAATGTTGTAACTTAATATCTGTCACTGTTATTATATAATTTATGTCATATATGTTATATTTGTTAATAGTTTAGTGTAATAAATTATACAAGCTGTTATCTGTGTTTTTCTGTTGCGTTTAATCTACGAAAAACTTAAAACATTAAAAAATACGTAACAGGTGTGGAATAAGTTGGGAAAAAAACAGAATGAATAAATGCTTTCTAATTTGTAGCTGGAGAAAACGTTGTCGCCGAACCAAAAATGGATAGCAAGCAAATCACTGTTTCATTTGAGGATAATGTTGTTGAGAAGAATCCACGCGTGTTTCCTTCGAGCTTAGGCTAAGAAATTAAGCCTAAAAAAGATGATAGCTATTTGTTCAGAGGACGACATTATTAATTTGCTTCAGACAGTTTTTTGGTGAGTGACATTGATGAACGGGAGCGATCTGGTTCAACTGGTAATGTTCCTTTTGCTAAAAGCAAACTGATCTGCGATCAAGAGAAGAATCTGCAGATCTCTTTACTGTTTAAATACACATCCATAAAGAATGAAGTGGATAAAGTTCCAAATGGTTACGTTTTCGAAATTGTGTGCTCATGAAGAAATAAGAAACCACCAATTGTGTCAGCTTCAGAGGATTGAGTTGTAATTTATGAAATCGTTGTTCCAAAAGCATATCATTCTGAAATATTAAAAGTTGACCGTGAACTTCTTATGAGACGTTATTTATGTGTGAACAGGAAATGTGACAAAAGGTGAGAGATTTCTTTTGACCAAAAATCAGGCAAGATGTTTTTCACTTTTCTGAAACTTGCCATGCATGTCAATTGGCTGAAAAAAAAACCCTCATGAGAAAACTTCTGCTACTTTATTTGAAGCCCATACCAGCTTTCAAAGAACACTTCTCTTGTTTAATTATTGATTGTGTGTGTTTTCTTAAAAGAAAGTCACCTCGGACTATCTGCTGTTTCCAGGAAAACGAAGCGCTGATTTTAACGTTGTATATCCGAAGATTCACCGCTGTATCACCAGTGGACTATTGATTGTGTTAAGCCAAAAAGATAACATTTCTGTTCAAGCACTTTCACGTGCCATGCAATATTATTATTAGGTTATTTGCATTGTAAGTTGTATAATTATTTGATATTGTATTGCTATCAATGCATTAATATATATATGTAATATTTTAGCTAAAATAATCTAATGTCAGTTTTTCATTCTCTAAAGAGGAAGGTGTAACAATTTACGGTTATACGTTTCTTTTAATATCTACGCGTCTTTTAGTAAACTTTTTTTGCATGTAACGTATATTGTTGGCTATGTATTGGGTAAGTTCCGTCTATTTTTTAAATTTAAAAATTATTTTTCGTGAACAGGCCCGGCATAGTTAGGTGGTTAGTACGCTTGACTCGTAATCGGAAGGTCCCGGCTTCGAATCCCCATCATATCAAACATGTTCGCTCTTTCAGCCGTGGGGACGCTATAATGTGACGGTAAATCCCATTATTAGTCGTAAAAGAGTAGCTCAAGAGTTGGTGGTGGGTGGTGATGACTAGCTCCCTTCCCTCTAGCCTTACACTGCTAAATTAGGAATAGCTAGCGCAGATATCCCTCCTGGAGCTTTGTGTGAAATTCAAACAAGTAAACAAACAGTCTTGAAAATGTACATAATTGAAATATAATCAACTATTTTTACCAATAAAGAGTGCGATTTACCGTTACGATATAACGCCACCACGTCTAAAGGATAAACATATTCGATGAAGCAGATTCGAACCTACGTCCCACAGATTGCAGATGATAATGGTCAGTGTCTAAACTATTAGGTTTGAGTTTTAACACTCAAAAATACTATCCTATTATCTAGCTCATACGTGAATATACTCCCAAAATCCTCAATTATTAAACATTTGGTAAAATATATAAATCATTTTAAATATTATATTTAGTTCAATCAATCAGGATCCACACTTTACACTTAAGAATATGTTCGTTTGAAGTCAAGCGCAAAGCTACATAATGGACCATCTGTGCTCTGCAGATAATGGGTATTGAAGCCCAGTTTCTAGTGTTTTAAGTCCGCACGCATATACTTATAATATATCAAGCTGTTTAATGACTATCACATTTATTACACAAAAAAGTCATTTTAGATGTGGTTTCAAAATAAGAATTTGTCCTTGAGGAAATTTAAAATTCAAAAACAGCTAAAATTGGATAGAAAAATAATGCATCAGTTAAAAACAACTGCCCCCCAGTGGCTCAGCGGTATGTCTGCGGACTTGCACGCTAAAATCCGGGTTTCGATACCTACACAAATATATTTGTGTAGCTTTGTGCTTAATTCTAAATAACAATAACAATTAAAAACAACTGATGATGCCAAGTTAGGAGAAACGAACCGTTGTTTTCAAATGAAGTATTTTTGGAATTTAAAATTTTGTAAGGTATGGGATATCTACAACATTTATATCCCTTTATATTTCAACTAATAATGGGGGTCACTGCTACTTTTTAACACCCCCACTGTTGCTAAGCGAGCATTTTTGCAAGTTTGGTGTGACGGGCATTGAAATCCACGACCTTCAGATTACGAAGCGAGTACTTCATCCCCCTGGCCAGCTACTATATTTGTAACTTATAGCTATATGGAAAGTCTGCATACACTAGTTTAAAGGGTCTACTTAACTGTATTAGAATGGTGCATGGACTGAGTTTTATACATGAATCTGCATGCAATACATGTTAGGTAGTATTTATATCTATACATATAGATATGTATATACATATATATATAAATGCATGCTTTATATTTTGTTAAGTCGTTAAGCCATGTATATTGATGGCCATACGAATTTTTGAAATTATATTGTTGCATGAACATATATTCGATACAAACACAAATTAGTGTATGTATTTGTACACAAGTAAATATTTCCAGTACTTTTTACAACTCTTATTCCTCGTCACTGCTGGCCATAATAAGGCCGGTCATAGTTCTGCTGCACCTGGCCAGATATCTTCTTTGAGTATCATCCTTCACACTCTGCATGGTTGAAAACGTGTTATTTAACCTTTATCGATTAATTATGTTAATGTGCCTTTCCGTTTCTAATACAGTTTAGGTCGTGGTATTTATACAACTATCTTCCATCGGCCCGGCATGGCCAGATGGTTAAGGCGTTCGATTCGTAATCTGAGAGTCATGGGTACGAATCCCTGTAACACCAAACATGCTCGCCCTTTCAGCCATGAATAATGTTACATTCAATTCCACTATTCATTGGTAAAAGAGTAGCTCAAGAGTTAGTCCCGCTAAATTATGGACGACTAGCGCAGATGGTCTAGTGTAGTTTTCAGCGAAATTAAACAAAAACAAACTTTTCCAGTGTGACGACACTAATCTCTGTAGGGCTATTGCTGCTGCATATTTTACCTGAAACTAAACATCATCCAAATAAAATATATAGAGTTAAGCTTCATGCCTCACTTTTGTCAAAAATCGCAATCATTTTCGTCATTTCCTTGCATGATTCTTACAGCTCCGTACAGTTAGTTTCAAGGATGGCTATTCAATCTGCAGTATCTATAAAATTAGCAATCATGTTGTCTATAATTTGACTCTGACTATCAGCCATTCTATTGCCGATCCAATGCTCGAAATTAAGCTTGGTGTCAGGAACAAATAATACTCGACATCAATATAATTAGAACAGTAGGTTAATAACCGCCATATAAACATATTCTTACAATCAAGGACCATATTCAGGTATATAATTACGCATGGAGTAAATTTTGAGGCTCCATATAAATGAAAACTATATTAGAACGATATGGTATCTGTCAACGGTTATGAAATTGTTGTTATTTGCTAGGTAATAAAATAAACTTAAAAACTACCGTATACAATGCTCAATGATGCATTTAGCAATACTGCTCAGGCTTTATTACAATATTCACAATCATTTTTGCTGTAGGCTAGCAGAATAATACTAAATAGTAATAAAGAAGAACAAATGGACGTTTCATATCATGAAACACTACCACATTATGATATTTACAGTAAATTGAGACTGGCTGAAAAGTGAAGAATAACTTTTAAGTACTAAAACAACCCCTAGATATATTCAATATAATTGTGAAGAATGATTGAATTTTAAAACAATTACAAAATTTTGGTTTCATCCGATAGCATTACTTTCGATTTAGCTAGGTGGATGAAAACTGACATACAACGCCATAATCCGGGTTTCGATACCCGCGACTGACAGAGCAGAGATAGCCCCATGGGTAGCTCTGCGCTTAATTACAAACAACAACAGATTTGAAACTATTTTGGTTTCACATGATAACATTGTAATGTGAAAGATAAGAAAATCTAGATAGCGTGTTACTTATAAAACATGTTCATATTCCAATATCAAAACAAGACCACGGTGCCACTTTGTAAATAATCTACTTTAAGATTAAGATTTATTCACAGAGAATATCTGTGCTAACCCGTACTGTAAGCTCCTATCTGCTGATTACAGTATCGTAACAACAACATCCTGCACCAAGTAAACACTTTGTGAAACTTCAGGCCCGATGTTTTGATAATAACATAAAAAAAGGATTTCACGTGACATTTATCGCTTGTTTATTCAACACCAATACTGTTTTTTTTTCAAATATATTTGTCATTCGACAGTGGTGTTAGGTTTAACGCATTTTTCTTTATTCGGTTCCTTAAAGTCTATATTTTGTTTTATGATTGCCTTACATAAGAAGCTATCTGCGTTCTATACAGAAAATGACATCGAACCCTATATTTTAGTGTTTTTCAGTCCGTAAATTTACCGACCGCTAATTAATCGAAGAACCCGAAAAGAACATATAACAATAGTTTAACCACACCATATCCGAGAAAAAAACAACTATACAGGACTGAATAAAGAAAGTAGTGTTGAAAAATAAAATAATATTAATTTAATAAAAACACAGCTGAGTAGTGTTAATTACATATTTACTGGTTGAATTGAAGAAAAAAGAAAGTAACATTTAGTTATAATTATGTGTGATTTACACTAAACTTTTGAGCATGGTAAACGTTTACGATACACTTAACAGGGATTTGTACCCATGACTCTCAGATTACGAGTCGAACGCCTTAACCATCTGGTCATGCCGGGCCGATGGAAGATAGTTGTACAAATGCCACGACCTAAACTGTATTACAAATGGAAAGGCACATCAACGTAATTAATCGATAAAGGTTAAATAACACATTTTCAACCATGCAGAGTGTGAAGGATGATCAAGATATCTGGCCAGGTGCAGCAGAACTGTGACCGGCCTTATTATGGCCAGCAGTGACGAGGAATGGAGAAACATAAGAGTTGTAAAAAGTACTGGAAAGGTTTACTTGTATACAAATACATACACTAATTTGTGTTTGTATCGAATATATGTTCATGCAACAATATAATTTCAAAAATTCGTATGGCCATCAATATACATGGCTTAACAACTTAACAAAATATAAAGCATGCATTTATATATATACAGGGTGTCGCAGAAGTCGCGCACCATATAAATTTTTATGTTAATACATATGAATAACAATTTTATTGATAATAATCATAACAGATGCTCAAACTGTTCACCCTCTGCTTTGATACATTCATCAATTCTCTTTATAAAACTGTCTTTTACTTTGTTGAGGGTTGCAGTGTTAATCCTTTGACATTATTATATGTACGTATGGTGCGCGACTTCTGGGACACCCTGTATGTATAGATATAAATACTACCTAACATGTATTTCATGCAGATCAAAACTCAGTCCATGCACCATTTTAATACAGTTAAGCAGACCCTTTAAACTAGTGTATGCAGACTTTCCATATAGCTATAAGTTATAAATATAGTAGCTGGCCATGCAGTTGGAGTACTCGCTTCGTAATCTGAAGGTCGTGGGTTTCAATACCCGTCACACCAAACATGCTCGCCTAGCAACCGTGGGGGTGTTAAAAAGTAGCAGTCACTCCCATTATTAGTTGAAATACAAAGGGATATAAATGTTGTAGATATCCCATACATTACAAAATTTTAAATTCAAAAAAATACTTCATTTAAAAACAACGTTTCGCTTCTTCTAGCTTGGTATCATCAGTTGTTTTTAAACGATGCATTTTTCCATCCCATTTTAGCTGTTTTTGAATTTTAAATTTCCTCAAGGACAAATTCCCATTTTGAATCCACGTCTAAAATGACTTTTTTGTGTGATGAATGTGATAGTTATTAAACAGTTTGATACGCCATAAGTACGGATTTAAAACACTAGAAACTGGGATGGCAGAGAACAGATAGCCCATTATGTAGCTTTGCTCTTAACTTCAAATGACCATATTCTTAAGTGTAAAGTGTGGATCCTGATTGTATGAACTAAATATAACATTTAAAATGATTGATACATTTTACCAAATGTTTAATAATTAAGGAATGTTGGGAGTATATTTTCGACTCAGCTAGATAATAAGACAGTATTTTTTAGTGTTAAAACTCAAACCTAATTGTTAAGACACTGACCATTATCATTTGCAATCTGCGGGTCGTAGGTTCGAATCTGCTTCATCGAATATGTTTGTCCTTTCAGACGTGGTGGCGTTATATCGGAACGGTAAATCACGCTATTCATTGGTAAAATTATGCACACTTTGAAACCGTTTGTTTACTTGTTTGAATTTCACACAAAGCTACAGGAGGGCTATCTGCGCTAGCCGTCCCTAATTTAGCAGTGTAAGACTAGGAAAGGCACCTAGTCACCATGAACTCTTGTACTACTCTTTTACCGACGAATAGTGGGATTTGCGCGAAATTCAAAACAAAAAAACAAACCTCACTGATACACGTAAAATAGGTATATTTGTATTAAAAACAGATTTCGCTAAAATCGTTTAGCACTTTATAACATGTAAAATACTGATTGTTTGCTGCTAACGCACAAAATTACACAATGAGTAAACAGTGTTGTGCCCACCGTGGGAATCAAAATTCAACATTAACGTTATAAATCCTCTGCCTTACCTCTGAACGTTCAGCCCTGTCAAAGAAACTTATGATTTGATATTTACGCCATCTATCTATTAATATACTTGTCCAGCATGCAACTCTCAAAGTCGAACCCTTTCTTTAATAATTTTATCTCAAACCCACACGAGAGATATCTGCTCTACCGCTTCCATTCCAAGCTTGAAGTGATGGACTATAAAGGGAAGGCACCTAATCAACGACACCCATTACCAATTCTTGAGCTAATTTTTTAAGACCGAAAAATGGGATTTGACAGTCATATTTATAATGCATTCACGACTTCAAACTGTGGGATGCATTTTTTTTTCTGCGGTAATAGGACGCGAACTATAGATACACAGTTTGACACGCTAACCACTAGGATGCATTCAGTCCATCTACTGAAGCAAATATTGCTTCATCACGAAGGAATTCTGAGAAATAGACAGTTAACTGTTTACCGGCAATAACGTATTTAATTGCGTTTATGTTTCTAATACGCTATTAAGTTCAATATAATTAAAAGTGTTTCGCTCTTGCTTTTCGTTTGTATTCAATGTCCGGTGCATCACGTTGCAGTGTCCAACAGTAGTCAGAAAGCATTGACGGATTCTAGTTGCCCTGATATCATTTTTCCATTGTAGCATTGCCCTGGTGAAACTGAAGATTTCGATGAAAAAGTATGTGATGGACAAATTTGGGCGTAGTTTTCGTGATCAGCAGCCAAAAATCTATAAGGAACATCCAACAGTGTTCAAGAAGCAAAAACTTTGTTGGGCAGTGTAATTCTTCCCTGAAGAATAAATATTAAAATTTTCAAATATCCAACCACTAAAAATATTATTTTAATTAAAATAATGTCCTTGTTAGCCTTTTTCTGGTTTGAGAATTTTTAGATATTATTCAAAATTACATTTTCTTTTTTACACTTATGGTACCATTAAAACAAGGTACAAGAGCAATCAGTTGGGACATAACGATTAGGGCACATGACTTACAATTGCGCGCCGCAGGTTCGTATCTCAATACAGATCTTGCACGCTCTTTCAGGTGCTGATACTTTATAATTTGTCGAGCAGTCGAACTTTTCGTTGGTAAATACACAGCACAAAAATGGAAGATGAATGGTATTTACTAGTTAAATTATCTCTTAGTTTGTCACTTTAAAATTAAAAACATCTAGTGTAAATAGTCTTCGAATACCGTTGAGCGAAATTGAACAAACAAACCACTGACTGTTAAAATCCATTTTTTATAGAAGTTGAAAGTCTAACTACTCATGCGCTATCACATCTTGGTACTCAGTACAATGTAATTCGATCATATTAAGTGTATAATATAATTTTTCTTCACATTTCGATTGTGTCGTTGTTTTTAATTAAGCACAAAGCTACACAATGGGCTGTCTGTGCTCTGCCCACCACGGGTATCGAAACCCGGATTTTAGCGTGTAAGTTCGAAAACATACCGCTGAGCCACTGGGGGGCAGTACCTTGTGACTATTTTATAAGCAGTATTTCTTATAAAAAGGAAGCAGTAAAGTAACACCGATTAGACTTTAAAATCAAAACAGTGCGAGGTGCTGAACGTTAAATACACTTACATTGATATATATAAGTCATATCAACACACTCGCATACATTATATGCATAAACAGCATTACTCTTCCTAAAATGCCAGAATATATATAAACAAATAATCGGAGAGTTGCTCTCCTTCTCTGTGCACGATTGTTTGTTTTTTTGAATTTCGCCCAAAGCTACTCAAGGGCTATCTGTGCCAGCTGTCCCTAATTTTGCAGTGTAAGACTAGAGGGTAGGCAGCTAGTCATCACCACCGACTGCCAACTCTTTCACCAACGAATAGTGGGATTGTAATTATACGGTCACATTATAATACCCCCATGGCTTAAATGGCAAGCATGTTTGGTGTGACTTGGATTCGAACCCATTACCCTTAGATTACAAGTCTTAACCCACCTGGCCATTCCGGGCATTTTTGTCAGCACGTTATGTAAATGCATCCAAAAAAATATCACACGAAGAGGGAGAGAGATATTTCTTGGATGTTAAGTAGAAGAAATACATTAACTACTTGAAATACCCTCCCTACAAGTTAAATTGTAAAAACTGTAATAATGAAAATAAACCTGGTATTTTACTATCTGTTTCATTCAACATTAGACAAACTTAGAATATTACTGTCTTTGAACATGTCCCAACATTTAGTTTCCAATCCCAGCATATACATTAATGTACATGCTGTATGTAATGTCACATCACTACCATAAAATTTACTTTAGTCATCCAAAGGTATAGTTGTAGGCCTATGAATGGATAAGTGTATTTTTTGCTTGGCTGATTGTACATTGGAAAATTATTATATGTGGCATTTCTTAGATGATGGTCATTGGATATATATCCTTGCATACTGAATCAGGCTTTACAAACAAATACAACTGAGGTGTATGATATAGTGAGGAAGGTGAACATTTGTCTGTCATTTCAAACAACTTAAGGTAACAGAACGTAAAAATCACAAGATGTTATATGTTTTTGTAATGTGTACAGAAACCAAAGTTTATGAACTAGTTAACTATGATAGGGTGACTTACGAAAGTGGATGTATGGTGGACGGATGGTACTACATTTCAACAAATCATATACACTTTATATCAAGACCATTGACCAAAATGTAGTAGAAATATGGAAATAGACATATTCTTCATAATTAATCCTGTTGTACAAACATCTCACATGCATCTCTTGTATTTTAAAACTGGATCTGCTAAAAAATTTGAAAGTATATACATATGGACACGATCAATTATAATTTCCAGAATTTGTCACACAGATATAAAGAAACTTTTTAAACATTTCTTAACATGTCCCAATGAAGATTCAAAACTTTCTGAAACAACAAATTCAAGATTATTTAAAAACGAAATTTTGAAGTAAGTTATAGACAAATGGATTTAACCTTAATACTCAAATGATTATGCAGACTTCCTCTTAAGAAACATTAAAGTATATCATGTTCCACAATTCTCAACTGTAAATAGCTCAAAGCTGAGTAAAAAACACAAATAATATTCAACATGTAAGTATCACATGTTTGGATGGTACTCTTAACTTCTGACCCTTCTTCATATCAAAGTGTTTGGCAAGTTGAGCTCTGACTAACATAAATTGATGCACCAGCAAAATTGACTCCTGCAACAAGGACAAAAATAGGAACCATCAGCTATGAGACTGAGTCACCAGTTCTTCTGTGAACCACAAAGTATACCAGGTATAGTGGTCTATTTGAAATATATATTCAAGTAAGTAAAATGTTAACTTCAAAAACACTACGTTTCTCTCTGAAGTAGTGAGAGTTGGAATATTACATTGAAGATGGTTGAGGGGTGGTACAGACCAATTAGAAAGTACAACTCCTTTCTGAAACAGCAACAGTAAAGAAAAACCTAATTTGGTGTGGCTTTTTCAAGACCAGGGACCACCTAGTTGATCAGTACCTGATGAGAGACTTGAGGTAGGAAATAGCTGTTGTTCAATTGAGTGTTACTTATTTATTTATTATTTTCATTAGAGCAAGAGGAGAGAAAATGATATGAGGAAAAATTAAGTACCAGTGGTAACATGTCAGCAAGGTGAGAAAAGCATTAGAATGTATAGTGTGTGGCTAGGGCATTAGGGTGTACCATTCTGTTGAAATAGATGAGGTATATTTAGTGTAATGACAGGTTAAGGGGTGAACACTCACCTGCATCATGAAGCAACTTCAAGTCTCATTCAGTTGGACATATCCACCAAGAACTGCTTGGTAGATATCATAATAGAATTTCCTGTACTATACTTTCAGGTAACAACTAAGCCTTATATAATCTGAAATGAGAGGTGGGCCCAACCACTTTCTTAAAAGGGAACCAGTGAAACTTGCAAAGAAAACTACCCACATTAATATTTCCAGCACTTCACTAAAAGAGCAGGACTGAGTTGAGAGGAATACATGTTAATGGCCCCCTGCATGTGACAGTACAATAGGTTACTATGAATAAAATCAGCAAGTGCAACCTAGGCATAAGGGCAGGACTATATCTGGTGTTACCTGTTTTTATTTGTTTTGTTTTATGTAAAAGGTACAGAAGTAGCCATGTCAGTTATATACACTGTCAAAGCAGTCTTGCAGAGAAATCCATCTCACTGGTGAGCACTGAGCAGAGACAGGTTGGTTTAAAATTTTCTTCTCTCCTCAGCTTTTTATCACATTTTATATATATTGAATCTTATGTTTTTTATCTCCTTTTTTATTGCATGTTTGAGTGTACATAAAAATAATGATAAACACTTATACGAGTCATGAAACTTGTGAACGATATAAAGATGATACCAAAACAACAGTGATATCAGAAATGAAATCCAACAGGCAAAAACTCATCACACTATAGCCTGGGGGTAAACTGCAAAATGTCAATGTAGGGAAGGTGAAAACCAGAGGCACATGAAGCTACTCAATGATGTATGTAGCAAAGATGAATGTTTTAGGTGTAATCCAATACCAGCCTGTAAGATTTCTTTCACATGCTTGTGGTGAAAGAGACAAGGACAGCTGCAATATGGTGAATCTGATGACAGAAGACAAGACAAAGTATACGATCAGACTCATCCAAAAAATAATATATGAGATGGAATAGTTGTTGAAGAACCTATGCCATTGTAAAAGCAGGCAATAGCAGCTTCTACAAAAATGAGCAGTCTGAACAAAATAGCAATGAACAGCCCATACAGGACACAAAAGACAATCAAGATTGGAACAATTGTACAATGAGGAATTAAAGGAAAGAGAGATAGAAGTATACATTTGATCATCCTTTCAGGGAATCCAAGTCTTTGTAACAAAAGAGCAGTCTGGAAACAACATTGGCTAGTCTCTGTGATATAGAGTATGGAAAATGTGTAAAGCTTAAATGAGAAACAGTGAAGAGCAAATAGAGAAGGAGAAGGAGCAAATATGTTTTAAAGTACAAATGATACAAGGAACAGATATATAGATGAAAATCCAAAAGAACTGAAAAAAGTCTCATTCGGAAAGAGGAACTGGACAAGGAGGGCAATAAATAAAAAATTCCTTGAAGATGTCCATGAGAAATGACAGAAATGCAAGTCATCATCAATAGCCAAAGTGATTAAGTCTGTAACAGATGACAGAAAGAGGGGAGATATAGACCTGAGGAGAGTCAGAAAAGTGTCAGTTGGTGGGGTCCTTAAGTCAGAAAAAAATCCACTGGAAGAACACAGGATGCAAGAAGCACTTTGTGGGATGTATTCTGTTCAATTGAAATAAGCCATTCACCAGATATTAAATATCCGGGATATGACATACTATAAGGTAAATATGGTAATTATGAGACTCAATAAAGAAATACCAGAATGAAAAACCATTGGTCTTGAGAGCAGCTGCCTCACTAGTGGATAATGTAAGAAACTGTAGTGATTTCCAAAATAATCTACCTGACAAATGAAGTAACCATGCCTTTTGAAAAATGATATGCAGAGACCAGATCCCAGCTAGAGTGGAGGTATTGAGAGTCATCCCCAAATTGGAAAGGTGTGAGAATGATAGAGCTATTGTGTCAGAGGGATGCAGAGAGGAAGTTAGACACAAGTGTGGATAAGGTATCACAGGATGTAAATCACTGGTCTCCATCAGTGCACATTGAAAGCAACCAAAATGTTAACCTCAGACATCTACAGCCTGGCAGAAACAGACCAAGGCAAAATGAGAAAGCCAACCATACAGAATTGAAAAACAATGAGAAAGTAATTCAGAGATGGTAGGGTGCGAATCACCTGGTAGAGAGATTTCCATGTCTTGAAGAAGAAGGCGCATTGGATAATAGAAAGGTTGAAGAGAAAACGAATGTGGAATATGAAGATGTAAGAACAGACCAAGAAGAAAAATGTGCACAACCCAAAGATCACTGTATAAAGAAGACCACAAGTAAGTAAAATTGTATTTTCAAGACAGCTGGTATGGGTATTAAAACCTTAATTGAAATAAAGTACAGAACAATATTTCAACCTTATTAGGTTATCTTCAGGTTAATCTGAAGATACCAGCCATCTTGAGAATACATTTTGATTTCAAGTGGATTTCATGTCATTACTAGTAGGCAAAATGAGAAAATTGTTCATCGATGAATCCAGTGCTCAGGATCAGCTCTAAAGCAGGGAATCACTTTCATAAGCCAAAAAGGACACATACAGAAGAAAGGACAGCAAACAGAAATGATGGATGAGTAACAAGAGGGAGTTTAGTCCAATGTAACACCTGAAGAAGAGTAACATACTTAGCTACCCCTGGTTTAGTAAGCCAGGAAATAAGGAAAACAATGAAAGATTGCTGGGGAGCATCCTCAACCTGGGATTTTAAAGAATCTGGAACACTTCCAAAAACCTAAATTATAAGGAAAGGGACAAAATAAATGTCACACAGATAAGAGGAAGGGAGACTAAAATGAAAGTAATCTGACTGAGGAAATCCCAAAATAAAGAAATCAGGTCAAAATAAAGACAGTAGAGGAAGATATAGAAGCCTAAGTAGTCAAGCAATAAGAATGAGTTAGCATGAAAAACCTCAGTGAAGAGATAAAAGGTAGATATATGTCAAAGAAGTAGGCTAAAGACAAGACAAAGAAGATTAGCACTTCAGGCAGAGACAAAAAGAATTGAAGTGATTGTTATTCATGAAATATAAAAGGGTCATAGTGAAGGAGTCACAAAGACAAGAAGGTCTGTTTATTTTAAAGCAAAGCCATATTGGGCTACCTGTTGTGTCGATCAAGGGGAGTTAAATCCCAGATTTGTAGCAAATAACTCCATAAATTTACCACTTTTCCATCAGGAAAAAAGACAAGTAGGACAAGAAGATTGTAGAACGATGAAAGTTTTTGACAAAAGAAGATTCAAAAAGTAAAACAACCCAGGAGTCATTTAGTAGAAAGTCAAGTAATGAACTTGCTGTTATACCACGTTTTATCACAGTTCCATAAAACTATGGTGTTTTCAAGAACAAATAAAGTACAACCAGTTACTATTGAATCAATTGGAGAAAATGCATGAAAATGAATGTCTGACCCATGTGAGTTTAGTTTTTTCCAAAAACATTCTCTCTAAAACAAGCTATACCAAGCATCCTTACTGTCAAACAAAACTTTCCTAATATTTCTTACATGTAGCCATAATAGTTATTTCTTCATTTATATTTTGTTTCGTTTAATAGTTGAAAAATATTACATTTAAACAGTCGATTTCATTCTGTGGTACATTTTTGAATAATTCCTGTTATTATTCGTTTAGAATAAGCCTTCAGAAATATAAAATTCTACAAAAAATACATACTTTGGCAAGTAATTACGTGTTTCATAAAAACAGTTTTCTGATTAGATTACTTGCCCAGTTATTTTCTTTTATAATGCCACTGCAATTTTTTTGAAAATCAGTTTTCCTAAAATAGCGACAAAACTCAATCTTCATTGATATTAAAAGTAATTGTTTGTTTGTTTTTTTAATTTCGCACAAAGCTAAATGAATGCTATCTGCGCTAGCCGTCCCTAATTTTGCAGTGTAAAACTAGAGAAAAGGCAGCTACTCATCACCACCCACCGCCAACTTTTGGGCTATTCTTTTACCAACGAATAATTGGATTGACGGTCACAGTATAAAAGTAATTATCTGTAAACATTTGAAATAGTAATGCTCAATAATAAAGCAAGATTTTACAAAGTCATATTTCTAACTAAATCCTGCCAGTACTAAGAACAGAGTCAAAAATTTTCAAGTAAAATCGTAGATGTTGAAACAGAAAATAATCCACCATAATCTAAAATGCTGTACAATCACATTTTACATTTTCCCACAGCATATTATTGACAACTTTATTAAATGTACCTTGATAAGGTGTGAGAATCAGTTTGAGTTTACATAATCTCCAAAGTCCAAAGAAGCTTATGAACAATGAATCAAGGTAAAAATATGAAGTGAAACTATAAATCAAGTAAAAGAAGTTAGAGACCAAATGTGAAATATCTAATAACATATTCATATACTTAATTAAACTTAATGTGTAAAAATATTACAGCTTAGTATGTTTCAGTTATTGTCTCAAATCCTGTTTCGTTGTTTTCTCGGTTATCATAAATTGGAGCCACTGATAAAAACTGATGCATCAAAAAATAGTTCCTATCACTACATACATAGGAATGGTTCTAGCATAATGGCCACTGTTAAAAGACTAAATCACTAGAGATGTTTCTGTATATCATTCATTCTGATGCTATTTTCATAAATTTTTGTTTTAAAATACTATTTAAATCTATAATTAGGTAAGTTAGGTGTTCAGTGTTTGAATATATGACCTTAAATACAAATAATTGGCCATTTAGTATGTACCATGTATAGTAGTCTCACACAGGATTTTTTTAGTTATGACTTTGTCTAGATTTGTAGAGTTTACTGTACTCCAAATTATTCAGAACTGTTCAAGAACCATTATTTGCCTGTAGAGAATAAACATAGAAACTTAACCCATATGAAAAGCCATCAAAAAATAGAGGACTACAGCAGCCTGTTGCAAATTGGCTGTATGTTTCATTGTGGTATAAGAAGCAATAACGCAGCTGCACCGATATCTTAATAAGGCAGATCAACATCCACAATACCTGTTGACTTTCGTTTGCCACAGTAATTGAGCATGCACTTTGTTGCTATTGTTTGACGTTTTATAGCGCAAAGCAACCAGACTATCTACGCCAAACAACCCGTAAACAACTAAAATTATTATAAGGGGTAAAGAGAAATTAAGTTAAAACAAATACAGTGGTCCAACATCGGATAAAATTTAAATTGAATTGAAAAGACCAATAGTCCTAAAAAATTAAAAACTACGACACGACAGTAAAATGTGGGCTATTGTAACTTGAGCGTCACACAGATCTCACATTGGTGCATCAGTCCCAGATAAAAAAAGAAAAGAAAAAAAAGTGACCAATGTGTAACAAAATTTACTCTTTCCTATTGTTACGGAAACAAGATGGTTAAAGCCCAAAAGAAGGTTTTCTCTTAAAATCTTGGTATCACGTTGCTCACTCCAAGTGTCATTCCAAATGGCATAGAGTTGAGCCTTAAATATGGGACTGTTGTCCATGTATGGAGTAGGCACGGCAGCGATAACACAATAGCAGACAGACCTAGCTGCAGTGTCCTCGAGCTCGTTCCCACGGATATTAACGTGGACTTGTATCCAGAAAAACTGGTAAAAAAAATGGGCCAGTTGATTTAAATATCGATGAGTACAGGGTGAAAACTGACGTTAAGCGATTCCAGGGACAGTAGAGAGCTAAGCAAGTCTATATAAATGGGAATGGAAAGATGATTTAAAAGATGTTGGGCAAATAGAAGATAATACTTTTAAACGGGAGTATCCGTCTTCTTCAGGTGACTCAAAGAAAGGTCACATTTGGAGATGATTAAAAACCATGGTTGTATGGGTTGACCTTTGGAAACAGCAACATCATTCAAGGGCAAATACAATTCAGCAAACTGTGCCTGGATACGAAGATCAAAAGAAACAATAGCAAATTATCTACTTTGAAAACCATGGCCCACTGGGGAAGGAAACACAACCCCAGATGGGATACTGTGATAAAGGGCAAAATTTGGGAGCATTAAGTAAAAATAGTTGAAAATGGTGGAGGCGTAGAAGAGGTTCATGAGACTCAGCGTACAAACTCTGGATTGGTGAAGTGCAAAATGCCCCCATGCAGAGCCTAAGCCCCAGATAGTGAATTGGGTCCAATACCTTCAAGACCTAAGTTCTGGCAGAGCCATAGACCAGAGATCCATTGTCTACTTCCAACTATGTGACACGATAGATCATGAGCATAGATATGTTTCCCAAAAGGTGCAAGAGAGGACGCAAAGGGTGTTTGATGTCCTTGTATACTTGATGCGTAGCAGCTTTATGTGTGCAATGGAAGTCAGCTTGCAATAAAATATAAGTTTCAAGAACTTTGCCTCGGGGATCACAGGAAACATAACTTCGCTGAGACAGAACTCAGGATTGAAGTGAATCCCCCGTTGGTGGAAAAAGTGCATGCAGACGATTTTAGAGAGATAAAAGGTAAAAACCGTTTCCTGTAGTCCACTTCAGTAAATGATTGAGGGCAGTTCGTAGATGGCGTTCAATAAACCTCATGCTTCTTGAATGACATGAGATATGGAAGTTCTCGACATTGAGTTCGTTTGCAACTGTAGGAAATACTTCTCTAGTAATGGCATTAAAGTTTCTAATGAAAAGTGTAACACTCAAGACAGCCCTGAAGGACTCCACATTTCCGTGGGAAAGTGTCAAACCAACGTGATCTTGAAATTACTGGTATATTGCTATTATTTATTAGGAAATGTTCGTCATAGCCAAGTGGTTAAGGCGCTTGACTCGTTATCCAAGGTCACTGGTTCGAATCGCTGTTGCATCACACATGTTCGACCTTTCAGCCTCGGTCACTTTATAATGTAAGAGTCACTATATCATTTACATTATACAGCTAAAACTAAATTATTTACATATACATTATACAAGTGAAACTAAATTCAAAACAAATGCTCTTATGCATCGGTATTACTTCCGGCGGTGTTTATCTTATCATCCATGTTAAATACGACATTATAGAAACATTAAAGGCTGTCACTGCTGCATATTTCAAAACGTTTCCACTGGCTCAGAATTATGGAAGCTTGTAATCCTAAAAACTGTGTTTCGATACAGGTGGTGATTAGAGAACTCCCTTGTAATTTCGAGCTTAACAACAATTTTGTGTGATGTTGTTTATACAAGTAATTTCTCAGGAAACAAAGAAAGCGTATATTTTCATGTAATAGAGAGGCCGTTTCTTGTTTAGACTCTTTTACATGAAAAGATAATACTAGATTATGAAGAAAAAAACAAAACACTAGTGGAATTCAGTGTCTCAGATAAGGGTAAGATATAATACATGTATATTCAATTGTAAAATGAAGTATTCCACATTGTGAAGTAGAAATATTGAATAATAATGCAGCTATTTTTAGTGTGACGAAAGAGGGCATAACGAGAATGTTGAAATTAGTCTTACTCTTTATGCTATTATTTTATTCCAATGACGAGTCTTATTTTTTACATAAACTTTCATAAACAGATCTAAGTACATAGATAGCTCATTACATGTGACAATGAGAAATGCAAAGTTAAACGGAATTTAAATCTGTAAAAGAACTGGCATGACCAGGCGGTTTAGGTACTTGACTTGTAATCCGAGGGTCGCGAGTTCGTATCCCCGTCAAACTAACATGCTTGCCCTTTTAGCTGTGGAGGCGTTATAATGTAACGGTCAATGTCACTATTCGTTGGTAAAAGAGTAGCCCAAGAGTTAGCGATGACTAGCTGCCTTCCCTTTAGTCTTACACTCCTAGATTAGGGACAGGTAGCACAGATAGCCCTCGAGTAGCTTTGCGTGAAATTCAAAGTGAAACGTTGCTTTTGGTCGAGCAAATAAATCCGTATTATTGATAAGAGACAAATTTAAAGGTAACAACCTAAGGTATTACTTTACATACTCAACGATGTTAACCACTTAGAAACTTTCCTCAAAGTATGGTTAATCATGAAGCTACACAATGGACTGTTTGTGCTCCACCTACTATCGTTATGGAAACCCGGTTTTTAGCGTTACAAGTACGAAAACATGCCGTTGTGCCACCTGGGGTCTCAAAGTAGAGATCATCTCAATATAATGTTGCAAGAAGTGGATTACTGGTAATATTGGCTCTAATCGATGCTTTCCTGCATGATAATACATGCAAAGAGTTGGAAATCATCAACTTTACAATACAGAAAAAACTAGCCAATACTTGGTTGAAATCTCCTTTTGTTTAACGAACTTTTAAAATTGTTTCGAAAGATTAAAACAAATGTTATATTTTTCGTTAAATTTTGATATTTTTTTTTGTAAAATTGTAGAAATTCTAAATACAGCCATTTAATGTTAGCTTGTTGCGTTATAACTCTTAGGCTGAAGAGATAAAAGGTTTCACTAATATTAAGTGACATTATCATAATAGTTCTTCTGGTTGTATTGCAGATTTCTACGATTAAGAGTAGGTTAGGTTAATTCGCGTTTTAACGGTGACAGGCTTCTAGTGAAGACAGTAATGTATACCTTATAAATATAAGTGTAAACCGAAGTCAGCTGTGCTTTTTTAAGTTATATATTGAATTGAAATTCAATTATTATATGGTGAAAAATTAATTTATATTTTAAGATTTTGTACTAAAATATAGTCATATTAGAATTAAAGATTAAATCTTAAATTCGTAGGACTAAAAACATCTTAAGTACATATTTTCTTCCTTTGTGAATTACAATGCGTATCTTTTAATTTTCTTCTGAAATACTTAAATATACAATCAAGTTGTTAATCCACGAGTTTAATACCTTTCGTAACATCTTCGCTTGGATCTTTTACAGATTGTCATCTAAGTATAACACAGTCTAGTTGTTAGGGCAATCAACTCACAGTATGCCTCTTCAGCTGTGACTTTTGTCACAACAGTGAGCTTTTGTGTTTTTTGGCAAAACATAGAATATATAAATCACAGGATCCTTCCTGTGGTCCAGTCTGACCTATGTTTCTGTGTTTTCTTATAGCAAAGCCACATCAGACTATCAGCTGAGCCCATTGAGGGGAATCGAACCCCTAATTTTAGCGTTATAAATCCGTAGACTTACCGCTGTACTAATAGGGTGCCCACTCTGACTTACAAGGCTTTGAGATTGCTTAGCAAGTGGACGTGAATTATCTATAGTCAATTTCAGTGAAGAAACACTTCCAGGTAGAAAATTGCTCCACTTTTACAAACATGTTCTGTTTAAGTGCTTCTAGCAACAAATATCGTTTTTAAAAAAGTGCTAATAATTTTGAAAGGGGCTGTAATGGGTGTGTAATATTCGATTAATATTGTAAGTCCAACATTGAAGTTCATTCTAAATATACTTACTTTTCAGATGCAGTAAATTTGCTAACCAAAGATGGTAGTTGAATTATAATGAATACCAAACTAATTTACGTTATACATGCATGAAATTTATTGATTTTAAACACCCTTTGTCTATGAGAAAGAAAGTCAACAACATTCACATACACGCGGGTGCTAATCATCCTTCTAAACCAGTGGTGCACAAAGTCCGGCCCGCAACGAGTCGCCGAGTGGCCCGCGATGTCCAACGGGAAAGTCAAACAGAGTTCGAGTCTGCGCGAAGATTATGCGCTATAGAAGAATATGCATTATATTAGGTACTGGATGGTTCCATATTTGTGTCGAGCAATAAAGAAAATTTAACAAGCAAATCTCGTTAATGCATAGGCATTTAATAATTAGCGCAGTGACGTAATATTGAAATGACATCAGTTCAATAGCACAACTATTAGTTTTTGTTCGTGGTTATGTCGTCATCGTCCGATATCACAAAGGAACTAATCGGCATGGGTTCCATGAAGGGTCAGACAACTGGATCTGCTCTATTCGAGGAAACAGTACGGCTGTGTAGTAATGTTTCATTGGATTTCACGAAACTGATATATGTTTGACAACTGATGGAGCACCAGCCATGATCGGAGAAAGTAGCGGGCTGGTAGCACTGTCGATGAAGCATCGAGGATGGCAGAACACCCAGTTGGTGAAGTTGCACTGTATTATTCACCAACAGAACCTGTGCAGTAAAGATCTCGGTATTTAGGCACTGATGCTATTAATGACGTAAACTACTAATTTCATTAAATCACGAGGACTCAATCACCGTCAGTTTCGAAGTCTTCTTGAAGAAATTGATTCAGACTATGATGACCTTGTGTATCACTGTGAAACACGTTGGCTGAGTCGAGGGAAGATGCTTAGAAGATTCTGGGAATTGATTGATGAAGTGGTATAATTCCTCGACATGACACAACACTTGAATAATCTGAATTTGAAGTTGCAAGGCAAAAATCAGCTTGTCTGTCAGCTTGCAAATCACGTCTCAGCTTTCAGGACAAAGTTGCAGTTGTTCCGGCAGCAAGCAACATCAGGCAACTCCATGCACTTTCCCACTTTTAAGTCAAAACTACAGAAGAATTAGGACATTGACACAAAAGTTTATGTTGGGAAGCTAGAAACTTGATTCAATCCTTCTACTCACATTTTCATGACTTTGAACAATGCAGATTGTTGATGAAACTTTTTGCTGATCTATTCAATGTGTCAGTGGATGACTTGTCAGCAGAATATCAGTTCGAACTTACTGATCCCCAGGCATCTGATGAACTGTGCTATTTACCAAGAAAACAGTTTGCTGGACTTCTACAAAACGTTGTCTGATACATTTGCTAATCTGAAAGAGAACGCAATTGTTTGGCGGCACGTACTGTTGCAAACAGGCTTTCTCACATATGAAAATGAACAAAAACAACACTTGCAATCAGCTGACTGATGATCATCTGGAAGCAGTCTTGTGTCTTTCAACATCAAACATCGAGCCAGACATTTTTAAGGTCGTAGTTGATACGCAGCACCATCCATCGCACTGACTTTGTGACAGTTGACGTAGCATAACATTTCTTACAATAATGTGTAAACTCTTTGATGTAATCGTTATTTGTGTGTTCTTAAATGTGATGTCCATCTTGTGTGAAACAACTGTGGGACGATTTTAATCTTCACTTTTTTGTGGCCCTCAATGGTTATGAGAAGTTTGTTTGTGGCCCCTGATTCAAAAAAGTTTGTGCACCACTGTTCTAAATGAATAAATTGGGGCTCAATCCCAACCATGGAAACATTTCACACATCATTTCACTCCTTTTAGCAGCTTACACCATTGAATCATTATAGTAAGGGTCAGATGCCTTTACCACAAATATAAAAAAGGGTAAAAACACGAGTCATCAGACCACACTACATACTTCTTGTCATTCACCCTATACAACATTCTAAACATCAATGGAGCCATGCTTTCCTCTTTGCAACTAGTGTCTAAATAAAAACTTGCAATTTGAGCTTGTTTTGATGCAGTGTAAAAGCCACACTGACATAAATTAGGGTGAAAAAAAACAACAATTCACTAGGAAGTGAGACAAATTAACACGAATGATATTCAAAACAGCCTGATATCACAAAAACATGACTGTAAAGTTAATACTGAGAAGCAGGAAAAGTAGGTATGAAATGACTGCTATGGAAAATAGGTTGTTCAGAATTAGTTATGTTGAACTTAACCATTGTTTCCAAGAAAAGTATAAATGAACTATATACATCAATGTCATTAAAATAAAATATGTTTAAACACCAGTCAAAAGAATTTCATTATGACATCTTGAGAAAATACTCTTACAAACAATATTCTTAAGACACTTGTATCAGCACCTTACATTAATAAATGAATAAAAATACTTATTAAGGATGTTGAATAATATATTGATGGTCACGCTGTAGTTACATAACTATCTGCATGACTCAGTTGACACATTATACATTTCTTTTTTTTCTATACTGAGCCAGTAAGAGAGATCTGTGCATTGCACAACCTTGGTAACTTAAATGAAATGCTGGAAATAATATTATTCTTCTGTACTAGATATTTTCTTCACAATGTAGTAGAACAAAGATGTTAAAAAAATGCTTCTTTCACTTATGAGTTTCTTGAATAGTTATAAAGCTCCAATCTTGAACTGAGGTGCAATATTTCTGAAACATCAGATGAAATATTTCTTAATATGAATTACAATTATTCTACAGATGTTTAAGTGAACTTTTATTATCCCTGAAATACTTCTAATCTCTTTGTGTTGATTATTCAATGCAGCAGATCATGTCAACATCAGTTAATTTTTATGCTTGTAAACAAAGTTAAAGGAACATTTCATGATAAAATATATTAAGAATCAATACAAAATGCCAATAATTAGTGTAAAAAATGCAATTACATAAATACTTACTGCTTTTAGCACTGAATTAAAACAAAATTAATCATGTCCCTTATAAAAAAAAAAGTCAAAAATAGCAATTGTAGTGTACAAAATAAGTAACATTCAAGAGATTGTTTATACTCAGATTTATTTTCTAAATATGTTGGATCCCTAAATTAATTGAAGCAATTTTGTAAACTTAAGCACAAGAGTCCTTTACTCAGGTGCTCTTTTGTCGTGTACAAGTACACTTTTTTTGTTGTCTGTAGATCTGTGTTTCACTGATTTTCAGTACATACATAAGAACTACAGCTCAGCACAATTAGCCACAGCTGTGTTTACTGCTGTATCAGTAGTAACTGTGTTCCTGTGGATAGCAATTTCATAATTTTAACTAGTGATGATTGATTGATTTAGTGTTTTATGGCACAAAGCAACGAGGCTATCTGCGCCAAACAACCGGTAAAAATGTAGTAAAAGACATAAATGGAAATGAAGGTAAAACAAAAAAGTATAAAACCAATGTTGACACCTAGTCTACAACGTTAAGATAGAAGGCAGAGTGTAAAAAGTTGTAAGGTATTTACTCTAGCAAAAAGGTATAATCATAACCCGCCAGGAAGACTAACAGGCAGGTTCAAGACCCACCGTCAGTCACCTGAAGTTGGTCTTTCCAGTCCTGGTTCTGGGTGATGTGTCATAGCAACCAGTATCAAAATGTAAAAGAATAGAAGTATTAAAACACATACAGCAAAATCGCAACAATGAGTAGCCAAATGTCCAGTAAAAAGAGAAAAGTCATGTAAATGGAGTAAAATTTGTAAAAGTAAACGAAGGTAAAAACAAAACAGCAATTAAAACAGAAAATGGTGTAAAATCCAATGGTGACATCCAGTCTTCAAAGTTATAAACTATTTACTCTAGCATAATAATAATGATCATAACCCACCAGGAAGACTAATGAGTAAGTTCAAGAACCACCGTCAGTCACCTGAAGTTGGTCTTTCTGTCCTGGTTCCGGGTTATGAGTCAATATGGCCAGTACAAAAAGGTTGTAAAAGTGTGAAATGATATGCAGCAAAAGTATAATAGTAACTCGCCAGGAAGACTAACGAGTAGTTCAAACAGAAGCGTTAGTCACCTGAAGTTGGCCTTTCCAGTCCTGGTGTCGAGTTATTTAATGTTCTGGCCATTGTTTAATGTCACACTGAATGAGAGAGATTAAAACTAAAAAAGGAGCCACAATTAAAAAGATGTAATGAATAAATATTCCACACTTAAATGAGATTAAAAAGATTAATGGCCATTAAAAAATTAAAAACGTTATCAAGGTGGACAGAGTCACCATCACCAATAACTCTGTCCAATGTTACAGACTGACCCTGGGTAAAAATATGTTTAAAGTATTGCCGTCGTTTAGAATTGTAACAATGGCAAGAAAGTAAAACATGGCTGATAGTGATTTGAGTGTTACACAAACTACACATTGGTGCATCAGTTCCAGATAAAAGAAAATGATGAGTTAAAAAACTGTGACCAATGCGTAGCCTAGTGAGAACAACTTCCTCCTTCCGAACTTTATGGAAGCTAGATGGCCAAACTCCAATTTTGGGTTTGATTTGAAAAAGTTTATTGTCACATTGTTCACTCCAAGTGGACTGCCAACTGGCACGGAGCCGAGCCTTGAAGACAACACCATAGTCCATGTATGGAATAGGCATAGGGGTGATGGTGCTGAAGCAGACATATTTAGCTGCCATGTCTGCAAGCTCATTCCCACGAATACCAACATGGCCTGGTATCCAGAAAAACTGGATTGAAGTAGCTGCTAATGAGAGATGGGCCAGTCGGTTGGGCCAGGATGTGAGCTAATGTGAAGCGATTCCAAGGCAAGTATAGAACTAAGCGAGTCAGTATAAATAGTGCAGTTGGAGTACTGCTCAGCTGCAATATGATCCAGGGTAAGAGATATGGCATACAGTTCAGCAGTGAACACAGAAGTTGTAGAGGGGATTCTTCGTGCAACTACTGACCCATAGCAAACCATAGCAGAGCCCACTGAATTACCTGATTTGGAACCATCTTTATAAATGGGAATTGAATGACTGTTTGAAAGATATTCATTGAATAAAAGACGGTACTTCCAGTCTGGAGTATCTGCCTTTTTTAGGTGACTGAAAGAAAGGTCACATTTGGGGGCTGTAATAAGCCAAGGTGGGATGTGTTGACCTGTGGAATCTGCAATGTTATCCAAGGACAGACCCAATTCATCCAATTGCGCCCGGATGTGAAGGCCAAATGGAGCAATGACAGATCGTCTGCTCTGAAAAAGTACTGCCCACCAAGGAATAAAAACACATTCCCAGGTGGGATGCTTTGGTAAGGAACGCAGTTTTGAAGTATATTGTAAAGATAGTTGCAAGCAGCGACGGTGTAGAGGAGGTTCATGAGATTCAATGTATATGCTTTGAACTGGAGAGGTACAGAAAGCCCCAGTGCAGAGTCGAAGTCCTTGGTGATGAATGGGGTCCAGCATCCTTAAGGCCGAGGGTCTGGCAGAGCTATAGACCATTGATCCATAGTCAAGTTTCGATCTAATAAGAGCACGATATATCTTTAACATTGAACAGCAATCTGCCTCCCAACTGGTAGAAGAGAGAACATGGAGGATGTTCAATGCTCTTGTGCATTTGACCCGAAGCTGCTTTAAGTGTGGTATAAAGGTCAGTTTACAATCAAAAATAAGCCCCAAGAACTTTGTCTCTGGGACCACTGGCAGCAAAACTTCACCGATATGAAATTCAGGATCAGGGTGAATACCTCATTGATGGCAAAAGTGCATGCATACAGTTTTGGAAAGAGAGAAATATACAGCCTTGAGGGACTCCAAGTTCCTGTACAAAAGAACGTGAAAGTGCCGAACCTACATGAACTTGGAATCTCCTGTCCATTAAAAATTTTTTAATAAACATGGGTAGATGGCCACGTAACCCATATGTTTGGAGGTCTCGCAAAACGCCATACCTCCATGTTGTGTCGTAAGCCTTCTCTATGTCAAAGAATATCGATACAAGATGTTGGCGGTTGAGAAAGGCCTCTCTGATAGATGTTTCTAGACGAATTAGGTGGTCTGTGGTGGAGTGCTGTCAACGGAACCCACACTGGGTGGGTGAGAGGAGGTTGTTTGATCCAAGGAACCAAACAAGATGAGCATTAACCATCCTTTCTAAGGTCTTACAAAGACAGCTTGTCAGAACAATTGGACGATAGGTTTAAGGAATCTTAGGGTCTTTCTCTGGCTTAGAGAAAGGTAAAATAATAGCCTGGTGCCAGGCATCAGGAAAAACATTCTCCTGCCAAATCCGGTTGAAGATAATCAAAAGGACATCAAGAGAAGCAGGAGATAGATGGTGCAGCATGTCATAATGAATATCATCAGGTCCAACAGACGTACTGGCAGACTGATGAAGGGCCATTTTTAGTTCCACCAGGGTAAATGGACAATTATAGTCAAAGAAACAGTCAGTTCGAAAGGAAAGAGGTGATCGCTCTGCCCGAGTCTTGATGGCCAGGAAGGTCGAGGAACAAGCAGAAGTGCTAGATACCCGGCAAAAGCTTTCAACTAGTGTTAGCGATGTTCCAGACATCAGTCACCTCCTGACCATCAGAGAGTAAGATTGAGAGGGGAACAGAATTGTAGTGCCCATTAACCTTTCAAATCTTGTCCCATATAATCTTGGAACTGGTGGTAGAAGATATGCTGGTTGTGAACTTAATCCAAGATTTCTTCTGGCTTTGACGTCTTACCCACCTAGCATGTGCTCGGGTCCGTTGGAAAGCAACCCGATTTGAAAGTGTGGAATATCTACGAAAAGTGTCCCAGGCCCATTTTTGAGCCTTCCGTGCTAAGTGGCAAGCAGAATTCCACCATGGACGAGGATATTGTGGAAAACGTGTTGAGGTTTTAGAAATATACTGAGCAGCTGCATGTATAATACAATCAGTTACCAGTGCAACACAGTCGTCTATTGATGGCTGATCTACGATGGCAGGATCAAGTTCTGCGAGAGCAGTGAAAGTG
This sequence comes from Carcinoscorpius rotundicauda, assembly GCA_011833715.1. Classification (NCBI taxonomy): domain Eukaryota; kingdom Metazoa; phylum Arthropoda; class Merostomata; order Xiphosura; family Limulidae; genus Carcinoscorpius; species Carcinoscorpius rotundicauda. The sequence continues at coordinate 47,102,194 of CM022399.1, read as the reverse complement.
GACCAGTCTGCCTGATCCAGCTTCCACCAGGGCATGCAGGTAGGGTGGCATCGACCACGGCCAGTCTCTCTCAAAAGGATCGGAAAATGATCACTGCCTATTGGATTACTGTCAACCATCCATGAAAAATGGGAGAATAATGAAGGGGAGCAAATTGAGAGATGAATAGCGATAAAGGACTGACTAGGTGCATGAAAGTAAGTGGAAAAAACAGTATTGAAAAAAGAAAGATTGTGATCAGAGAGCATCTGCTCTACAGATCGACCCCTCCCATCAATAACAGCACTTCCCCAGAGGGGATGGTGTCCATTAAAATCCCCCAGGATTAGAAATGGAGGTGGCAACTGTTCAACAAGAGCATCGAGGTCTGATTGATCATATGTCTCTCCAGGTGACAGGTACAGAGAACAAACAGTGATGGTATGACCCAAGGAAACACGGATGGCTACGGCCTCCAAGGGTGTGTTGAGTGACAAATACAGGGTGGGCACATGTTGATCAACCAACAGTGCCACCCCTCCATGTACTCGACCATCACACAATCTGTCATTTCTGTACAGAGAAAACTGCCGAATGGAGACTGTATCAGCAGCTTTGAGAAATGTTTCTTGTAAAGAAAGACAAACAGGATGGTAGGAAGCAATCAGCGTTTTGATATCATCCAGATTAGAACGTAAACATCGACAGTTCCATTGTATTAAGGTGGCCATTTTTAAGAACGGGTAGGTGAAGTGGCTGGAGAACCCTTCGGTTTACGACCACGTCTTTTTTCTTTACTGTCTTCCTTCGGAGGAGGTCTATCAACCTCCATGGATCCTGCTCTGGGTCGAGTAGGCAGGTTTTTGTTATTGAAAGAGGAATCCAGTGACTGAGAATGCGGACGAATAGTTGTTTTGTTTATTGTGGTGGGAGAAAATGATGTATCCGAAGAAATGCCTGTATTTAAAACTGAAGGACATGGATCTTGAGGTTTGTTGGAAGATATGGGAGGAACAGAGATGGGTGTGGAAGTCGATGCATCCACCTTTTTAACCATGGAGGTCAAAAGGCTTTTCATTTGTTTTGAAAACGATTCTCTTGAAGGCACAGAGAGATCTGTCTGCACTTCCACTGTAGTTGTGGAATGGAGTGCAGCAGCATATGTCCGAGATGGGATTGTGGACAGCAATTTCCGAGCCTCAGGATAACTAATGTTATGTGTCGTTTTCAAATGCTGCACCTCTTTTTCCTCCAACCATTTTGGGCAAGAATATAAGTAAGAGGGGTGAGAACCATTGCAGTTGATGCAATGTGGGTTCATGTCACAGTCATAGGCATCGTGGTCCTTGCCTCTACAACGAGCACATGTCGGGGAACCACGACAAGATGTCTTTGAGTGGCCGAATCTCTGACATTGGAAACATCAAAGAGGGTTTGGAACGTATGGCCGAACCCTGCAAATGAGATAACCTGCTTTGATGGTGGCAGGTGCAAGTGGAGAAGTAAATGTTAAAACAAGGGTATTTGTTGGCAGTGTAACTCCATCTTTGCGAGTGGAGATGCGCCTCACTGCAGAAACTCCTTGAGTGGAGAGACCAGTGAGAATCTCTGATTCAGGAACATTCTTCAAATCGCTTTCAAAAATAACTCCTCATGAAGAATTCAAAGTAGCATCGGGTGTAACCTCAATATGTATATCCCCAATTGCCTTTGATTTCAAGAGGAGTTCACTATGTTGGGATGTGGATGTTTCAACCAATATGTCACCAGATCGAAGCTTCTTTACTGACTTTGGAGAGCCAGCAAGTCCCTCTAGTCCCTTTTGAATAAAAAAAGGGGACATTTGCCCTAAAGGTTTTTCCGAAAGAGAATGCAATATCAGAAAATGAGGTACGTGTGTTACTGATGTTGAAGATTGCTGTTCTGAGTATTCAAGACGTGGTCACTTACCCATTGACTGTTTTTTTACAATTTTATTTAAATTTTTTGTAGGATCCATAGGAAAGAGAAAAAGTTTCGGTACTCACTGACCCCACCTACCATGGAGCCCTACAAGGGGACGCACTACAAAGTCATGCAAGGACAATGCAGCAACGCCAGGGTTTCAAGAGCACTATACCCAAACACCAGCATCAGACACAATGTCCACAACACCCGTTGAGAACTTCCAACACTGGTACTTGGTTGGCTCTAGCCCAAGTGGACCAGCCGACTGACCCAAGGGGAGCCACCCAAGGGATGCCCGTCTACAGGAATTTGAGGCCAAAGTGGTGTGTTAAGGTTGGACCCCCCAACCACCAGGATCCTCTCCTCCCCTTCACGGGTCGCCACGCATGACAAACACGTGGGTGGATGTTTAGATCCCAGAGAAGGTAACCAGACAGAACAGAACCTTCCCTGGGAGGTCCCCTCACCACGTACAGGAATCCACTTCAAGGGGAACTAGTGATGAACAAGAAGATATTACATAAGTAATAATCTCCAACATTATCACATACACCATTTTACATCTGTAATCCTATTTACTACTACTGAGCTTTGAAATAAATTTGAAACACGGTCTATTATGATTTTTACAATAAGATTGTGTTTACTTTACACTTATGAATTTATTATGTAGTAGAAGAATAATGCATTTTATTTTATATTTTGGTACATAAAATATAATTTTTCCTCAACAACTGAGAAATGCATTGTATTAGGATTTAAAATCTCATTTTATCTTTAATTTTGATGCATTGTATGATGAAGGAACAAACTTTATTGATGAAAAGTACTTCATAGTTAAGAAACAGGTTATACCATATTACTTTTCAAATAATCAATTAAAAGTCATCTTGTATAATGAATGAACTAATTTAATGGTTTATCTTATGTGTAATAAGACACTTGATAACTAGTGTATTGCACAGAATGATTAACTTCTGTTAACATCTCACGTTTCATCTATTTATTACTTTGTTATTCTTATAATTCTGAATATCAATTTCATAATTTACAAATACAAATTAACATAAAAAAGAGTACAAGAAAATCTCCAACTTGTATTCATACTGATTCTTTAAATGTTGCAAATCATTTACAAATTAATAATTTTAATAATTTGTGATACCTGAACACCTGATATTGTTCACACAGTTTGTCTATTAAATTGCACCAAAATATACTTAACTTGTGAAACAAATTCATTGTTTCACCATTTTGTTTACTCCAAGAAAAGAAAGTTCATATTACTGGCCAAGTAAAAATATTGAAAAGTATTTCTTGTAATAAAACATTAGTGTGATGGTTGTGGAACGTGGGCATAAAATAATACAGTGAAATATTATTTTCAAATGGTTTACAGCAGTTGCCCATTAAAGCTTGTAATATTTAACATAAATTAAATTTAATTTATCTTGATATTCACAAATGATATCCTACATCATTTACCACAAGAAAATGTTTATAAAAAACAATTTAAAAATTTATTAAAGAGACATATGAAACACAATTGAAGTAAAATATATAGAGATTTGCACAATTTAAAATAAGGAAACACCTAGACTTCATACCAACTGACTGAATAATATGCGAGTAAGGTTGCAAGCAGTTGTACATCTCCTTTATGGCATAAATGCATAATATTTGTGATTCAAGGAGAACATTAACTTACAAAATCTGTATAATTCTAAATATAAAAATTATGATACATCTACCAGTATTACACTACAAAATTGCAGAAAAGTTTTTACAGAAATAAACATATGTACAAGAATGGTCCAAACAAAATACCACCTGGATGAATATAACCAAAACAGCAAAACAAAAACAAACCCAAAATCAGCCATACACAGAATCATTTCTGTAAACAGCATGGTAGGCTGTTCGTAGCAATGCATATGGAAAACAGGACTCGAGGAGATCCATTGTCAGAAAGGGTGACTCTTGAACTACTTGATCCAGCAATAGATACACAGAATCTCTGTTACGTATTGTTTCTTTATCTGACTCTTGGCCAAGTCGTAGCAAGCTAGATGATGCAAGCTAAAGAGAAGAGATATTCAAAATAATATTCATGTTAGGTTCCTATACTAAGATACTTGACACAATTATGCATTTGCACCAGCAATTATCTCACTTATCAGTAACTAATACAAAGCATTTTTAAAATTATTTATTGTAGAAAGGAAAGTAAGTAGTCATTACTAAAGTACTATAGTGGTGATAATGTCATTTAAAAATATCTAATACTTAAATTTCTGTACACTTTTGGTTATAAATATTACCTTCACAATAGTATTATTACAGCAGTACAATCTTAGCTCTCTTTTAAAAAGAATTAAAAACTTACTGCCAGAAACTCTTTAAGTCTGTCTTCCACTTCTCCTGTACTGCAAAGAGTAAACATTGCACCTGCTATTCCATTGATTGCTTGGGCAAGGCAGTGGATATTGTTAGTATGTCCTGAAAGAATTTGAACATGAAGTTCACAAGAAAGAAATTATTTTTAATACATTACTGTTTTAAATTTTGGCAATTTTAAGAACAACCATTCTTCCATAAACACTTTACACACTCAATAACAAAAATCAGCAAATAAACAAAAGAAAAACTTTCAGAAAGATGAATATAGTGCAAATCTTTTGCCACTGCTAATGCTGAGGTTTATTCTTTCAGACAGAGCAGGAGAGTTTTTCCTTTGATATAAATTATTAGTTTCAAAAATTTATTCAAGAACTATCTACAATAAACTGTCCCTAATTTTGAACTAACAGCTTAAAAGGAAAACAGCTAGTTAACAGCACCTACCACTAGGTCTCAGGTTACTACTGTTTAATAAAATTGTGGGATTTGATCATGGTCCCAAAGAGTGCATCAATAAAATAACATATCATGAATCACAAACTTCTAAATTCACAGTGTAAGCACAGTAATCACTCAGCCACAATGGGCTGTGTTAGGAACTTGACCCTTTTTTATTAACTGGTTATATTGTAAAGAATTGAAACTACAAACCTTCTAAAGAAGTCTTGTAAATTGATCCCTCATTACGAGCAAGCTTTGGAAGGGAAACTGCTACAAACACCATTAAAAGACATGCCATCTGATATTCATCATCACCAAGATCTACAAGACAGAAAAGGTATGAAAACAAATATGTAATTGAAATGTTAAAAGAATATTCTACAAAAATATAACTCAGAATTACAACAAGAATTTTGCCATTTTAAAATTTTTTTTTACATAATTAGCTGCAATAAACATTGTTTTATTGTAACTGCATTATTAAACCAAAATTGTCCCACCTGATTTTTGAGCTCGTAGACCAGCCACAAGAGCAGGATCAACTTTACATGGAAATCCTGCTGCGGCAGCCATATCACTGACAACCTGCTGAGAGCCAAATTACAGTCAGATCTGAACACATTTAGTATAAAAACTTAATCAATATCTTTTAAAAATTCACAAGTTGAGTACATTACATTAAACCAATTCTGGGGCTTCACAAAGTTATTATAGTCCATATAATCAAACCTGGTCATGTTCTACCTGCCAACTAAGAATCTTGACAAACGTCCAGAATGTATTTTCCATTGCAATGTTGTCATGTCAGTCAATAGCATGTTCATGCTTCTTGCATGCTTTCTATATTCCATTTAGTATACAATTGCCTGGGACATGTGGATGGATTTTGTCACTGAACCCTGTGTTGAAGCATTCTCACCTTTTATAAGACCCTGCACATTGCTTGCCACAGCTTGGGTACAATTTGTTCCACATTTCTTTTTGGATGGTCATTTCCCAAACTTGAATATTATAAATTCCCAATATCAACACAACTTTATAATCTGAATGTATGAAAAACCTTCCCAAAAGTAACAAGTTTTACATATTGATAATTGTTTAACTTCTAAATCTGAATTACAATTTAACTCAGTTTAAGGCTATATGAAATTGTAGTACATATCAAAATGAAGGGTGAAGACAATGGATTCAGTAACCAGTCACATCTGTTTAAATGTTTATCTTGCAAGTTATTTGTCAACGCTAATTTTGCACTGTTGTCAAATGGAATGGAAGGACAGGAAAAATATTTGTAAGTAGTTTTACTTAAACTTTAAATGTCAGATCATTTGAAACATTCTGACAAAAAATAAGTTAATATTTTGACTCTAAATAAGCAAATAATTGATTTGGAAATTCTTAACCTGACTGAAAATAGAAAAGATTTAATTGAAAGGCTCATTGTTCAATTTTATAAGTGAATTATCATAGTGTTAAGTTTATATTAATTTAAAATGGCATAGATTAGAAATTTATTCAAGCAGTCAATGATTCTTTGCATTTCTTCAACAAAGTATCAACTTTCAAAATAGATGCCAATTTTGCTGATTACACAAAAATATAGTAGTAAAATTTATATATATATATATATATATACAAGCTTAACTTCTATTTCTCGTTCTTTTTTTTATCCTAAATTTATGAGGTTCAGACAACAAAAGATTTGAAATCTTCAGTCAAGATAACTAAGTGTCTATAGGTGTAACAACAAGCTCACAATACTACTTACAATTAGATCTCCATTTAAAGAATGACTTTTGAAGTCTTGGATGGAACTCAACAGGAAAGGGATTCTTTCTGTTAGTACCTGTAGAAGAATAAAAACTTTACGATGTTTATCAGTTAATGTTTATAAAATTGATTAAAATAACATTTTACTCTTTTCCACTGTGCTATTTCTTAAATGTGTGCTTAATATTGTTTTTATATTACTTCTAAGAAAAAATCTCAGGAGGTAAAAACTGACCAAGACTACTTCCTGTAATACACATCTTCAGTTCAGTGTCTTTCAAACTAATCATAATAATGAATAAACTATCACATTTATACTAATTGCATTGTACAGCAGTAAATTAAAATTTACTTTTCAGGCAGCCATTTTATCCACCTAATATCAAACCAAACAATTTAAAAAAATTGGAATATAAAAAGACATTCACAATGCATAAAATTTTACATACAAGTTATATAAAGCACTATCAAGATGGCTTGTTCTTAATAATGATAGAAAATGTATAGTAAAAATATTACATTGTTAAGAAATAACTAAGTCACACATTTCTCCTTAAAATTAGAGTTAATTATTTTAACTCTCAGTTAATACAACTAATATTTCAATCAAACTAGATTTTAATTCTTGATGACAAGAAACCCACTTGAAATAAAAATGCATCTCAGAACAGCTGGTGAGGGTATTAACACTTTTATCGATAAGCAGAGAATAACGTTTTGAATTGGGTTGTCTTCAGGTTAACAAAAACGTTGTCCTATGCTTATCAGTAAAAGTGTTATTATCCATACCAGCTGTTCTGAGACACATTTTAAAACCAGGTTTCAAATCGTAAGTGTGTATGCGTATTACATTACAACTGCACATTTTCCAATGTTTTTTATAATGTGTTTGAAAGATAATTATTAATTTATAGTTGATGATTATAGAACACAACTTACTAAATTTCTTTAAAAGATATTGAGGTTAATCTTACAAAAATAACATTTTTTCAACAGCATTCTACCATCAAGATTGTCACAGTATGATATCTGGGTTAATGGACTCAAAAACAAACTTAACTTTGAAAATAAGTTGCACAGTTAAGCCAGACACTAAATGGTTCAAGATGCATGTCAAAGATTAGTAGAAAAGAGTCTGAATAAAAAATATTATCTAGGACAAGGATTCCCAACTGCCAGGCCACAAGACAGTTACAAAAACAGTATTTAAAATATAGGTGTTGTAGAATATTGCTCTACAAGGTAATTTGAATAATTAAAAAATACTTTAAAAGTTAATATTGTGTGAAGCTCTCCATGGCATTTTACAATCAGAATTAACTGCTCCACAGTCAGAGTAGACTAGGAACCACTGAATTCAAGAGCCAAAAGTGCATATTTGCAAATTAAGTTTCAAAGATAAAAATTTAAAAATTGTATGTTTTCTCTGAGTTGCTGCTTCCACAGTACATTAAATAACAAACGTTTATATAGAATTAAACATAGTTTATGAGGTCCTACATATCACTTATAATCATTTCTACTGTCTGTCATGTTCAGTAGTAGCCATTTTTGTTATGAATTATTACCTGACACTGCATTTTACGTTGTAACAAATTTCTGTAAAAGATATTGAGGTCAATCTTACACCATAAACCTTGACACACTTTACACAGATTCTACATTGCACATGAATCTTAGCTTCCAAGGCCAGGTGAACAGATGACCATAGATAGGTATTCATGTGGTTATACATGTACTCTATAGAAAAGTAACAAGTAAGAACACTGAGTTTTTGTTATACATTGTTATATAGAACCTCTATCATAAACTCAAACATGCAGCATGTTTTTTCATTCTTGACCTACTGGCCATACAGTACAGGAATTTTCTCCCATGACTGTTGACAGCACATTAAAGCATAGCAAGTTATTATTTTTTCTTTTTGTAAAGTTTAAATTTCCCATGAAATTAGAAATTTGTGGCAAGTGAAAACCTGATAAAAAAAAAGCCTTCTGTATCATGTTGGAAAGACCTTAATGCCATTTGATTGTTAGAAAATTGTTATTTCTTGTTGCAATCATTCAAATATAGAGGCCTCATTTAACTTTGCAAAAACACTTCCATCTCTCATTAAAATGTTTTCTTGTAGTTTTATTCATTTTCTTTCTGTCACCAGTTTATTTGGGGAGTTGTTTGGCATTTATGGTGTATGCTTAGTCACAAAGGTACAATTTTTATGGTTTATATTCTGTACAGCTAAACAGATACATATGCAGTTTATTAGCTATCAGTTTCTGAACAATAGTCTACAAATTCTTTGACAACGTCAGGAGCAGTAATGTATCTTAAAGATCTTTCAATAGGTTTGTTGACCTTCCTTTACTGATATTACTTATTAAGCTGTAGATATCAGTTTTTGAAATTGTCATTTATATTTCCCTGATATTTTACTACTACTCTTGTAGTAAATTCTACCTGTGAGAATATTACACTGTTAAATAGTGGGGAATATATCATGAACTAAATAACTGTTAAGTATGCAATATGTGATGCCAAGGCTTGCATTAGTATTAATGCTCTACTATATCCAAATTGCCCTTAACAGCATGATTAATACATTATTAACACAAACAAAGAATTCTATTTTTTTACCCTTCCTAAATTTAACAATCTGTTTATTTATCATGTTCAGTGAATACATTAAATTACTAACAACATAGTTGGAAGTATATTGTTTTTTGAATTTCGCACAAAGATACTTGAGGGTTATCTGTGCTAGCCGTCCCTAATTTAGCAGTGTAAGACAAGAGGGAAGGCAGCTAGTCATCAACACCCACTGCCAACTCTTGAGCTACTCTTTTACCAACAAATAGTGGGATTGACCGTCACATTATAATGCCCCAACAGCTGAAAGGGCGAGCATGTTTGGCGCGATGGGGATGGGAACCCTTAACCCTCAGATTAGGAGTCGCATGCCTTAACACGCTTGGCCATGCTGGGCCACCACAATAATAAGACTTAAGGTTGCTTTGTTATATATTTGCATATTATCATGATAGACATTTATTTAAACTAAAGAACTTCTACAATGAAGGAATCCTCACTTATATTGTATTTAAATTATTTATTGTATTATTTTGTCTACATCAAAGATTCCTTTTTTATGAACAATTTATTACAAAACATTTTATGAAGGAATACTTGTATGAATCCAGATATTGGAGACAATGAACTAGAAATGATTTAATGAAGCATTTACTTATATGACATTTTATTGGAAAATTTTCCATGTGGAGTTGATTGATTCTAGTAATCTGAAGGTAACCATCTAAGTTTTTATACTCAAACTTTTAATGCATCTTCATGAAATTTGATAAGTGTACAACGTTTTCATACAAAGAAATCAAACTTTTCAAGGAAGTATTTTTACTAAAACTTTATTGTGAATATATGAAGTTATAATTGTTGTTTGCTCCATAAGTGCAAAGTAATTTTTATGCCAACATTAAAAATACTTTTCTTTATCTAAACATTGTCTAAAACTGCTAAGTAAATAATTTTTTTTCATAAAAATTTATATTTTATTTTTTTATTTGCCCTAATTTTATACAAACTATTAATCTGACCAATTACTATGCTACTCTTCTCTTCTTTCCAGAATGACTACAGGTCATAACACGAGCCTACTTTTGTTTACCTTAAATAGTTTAAGGCTTGTAATTGTATACATATTTTTATTGCCTCCTGAACTGTGTCAAGGTAATAGTCCTGCCAAATAAGTTGAAAATCATTTGGCAATATATTGCTAGTGTTATAGTATTGAATGATGTAACACACAAACTGCTTGTAAGCATATCTTGTGAAAAATTATTACTACTATTAGTTTAGTTTCCATTATTTACCTAATTCCAGTTTTACCCAACTTTTATTAAAGTTTCTAATTTTTAAATTTTAGTTACTTTTATCACAAGAAATGAAGAATAAACATGAGAAACAAGAAACACAGTACTTATCTCTACCCTAAATGTTAGTTGTTAGTTGCAGATGAAATTTAAGCCTAATTGTTTTTTATACTAAGGGTACTAAGTGCAATAAACTCATTTACTTAAATAATACAAATAAATAGCACACAAAGCATGGTCTTGTAACTATGATAATTTGCATGACTTATTATTTACAGCATAAAATAATTATTTAAGCTTCTCAATCTGAGCACAATAAAAGAAACTTTCAAACTGAAGACAAAATAGACAATACTCAGTATTGAGAATGACAATATACAATAAATCATTTGATAGAGTAAATATTTTAATTTCTGTTGGTTATAAATAATATAGTATAACAAATCAGAAAGAACTATTAGCACTTTGTGAAAGACAATGTTACAGGTGGATGCAGGTTGAATTAACTAGTTTATGACTTTTTAACAAAATAAGATTGAAAACTATAAAAATCAAACTTTGTCTTAGTAATATCTATACTATAATGAAGAAGTCTCATTAAATTTTATACTTCAGAGAGGAGCAGTAAATTAGAGAAAGGAGAAGAGCTAAAGGAACAAATGTCCCAGTTCCACAGTAAAGGAGATTGACGAGTTTGAAAGTATTTCGTAATAAAATTAAGAACTTGAAACTTACAAAATATAAAATTTAATTTAACTAATTTTGGATGTCAAATTTATATTCATACATTGGTAATAAAGTAGCTGAAATCAATTTTGAATGTAATTTTGTAAAAGGTACTACAACAGGTGCACTCTGACCTACCTGTGCTAGAGGTTTAATAGAACTTGTTTGACAGCTGTCATAGAGAAAACAACAATGTATATTAAATCTTATTTGTATATGAGAAAAAACTTAAACATGGAATAAAAATAAATACATACATACTATATATATATGTATAGTAACTTTGGATACAATACTTAAGTCTTCCACACTCACGTCATTCAATGCTTCCTGAGCCAATGAACTGAAGCACATGATTACACCAATAATTGTCATTCTCTGTAGCAGATTGTCCACATCTGTAATGAAGCCAATCTTACCCATTACTTGGCAATTTATTGTAAAGTAACATTCATAAGCAATAGCCACATGCAACATATATTGATTCATCACTCAATACACTTATTATTTAAGTTAGCCATGAACTGCATTTCTGTTTAAATTGGATAAAACATTAATAATATTTAGATAGGCTAAAGTAGTTCTTTTTGGTGGAATCAAAGCAAAATATCGAAATTTAAAAGATTAGGAAATTTCATGATTATCTTTGGTATACTGTACAAAATGATCATATTCAACATCAAGCATGCTAAATGAACTCAAACACATTTGACATTGCACTGTGCTATATCTCTTTCAGGTTCTTCCATTATCTTTGGCAATAAATTTAACAATGGAATGTTTAAAGAAATCAATTTAATCCATTGGAACTACTTCACATTTTTGTTGTAATTTCTATACTATCACATATACATCTAATAGAAATGAACTTGAATTATAATTTGATTCTATTCCTAATATTTAGTTAAATTACTTTCAAAGTGTATTACATTATCGTATGACAAACAGTAAGATTAAACATTTATGGACACAACCAATATGAAATACAGGGAAACATTACTTTAACGTGCACAAATCAAACATTATAAACATTTTCCATGACACAAACATGCTGTAATGGACACAAGATAAATTTACGAAAATAAAATATGAAGTACAGATTAAATAACTAAAGTATTAAGAATTATTAACACATATCCTAATCAATATTTTATAATATACACACTAAAAAACAACTGAGGGATAAAACAAATCAAATGTGCAGTTGTTTGCTTATTTACTATATTTATTTCACATGAATTTGAAGGTAATAAAAAAAAGGGATCATTTACCATGAAAGAATTACACATACAAACAGAAAATGAACATTACATCTCCAAATTAAAAAAGGCCCTTTGTTACAAAATCTACCATTTCAAAAGAGAGAAAGAATAAATACAACAAAATGAGGATAAATGAATAACAGAAATCTCAAAATCATGCTGATAGTCTGATGGTACTTTAAGACATTCTCAGAGACAAACACAAACAACATGATTTTATAACTGCCCATTTCCCATCCAACTGTAAAACTAACAGAATACAGACAGACAGACAGACAGCAACAATACAGCAAACTAAGAGAGTAAGGAGAGGGGCCTCCTTACTTTGGGCCATCTTGGGTCCTTCAGGACAGCAGAAAGAACAAAGAAAGAAAAAATAGAAAAGTCAGAAGAAATAAGCTGATTTAAACATGGCATATTTATATCTATATATAAAATGAGAATAAGAAATAAATGGATAATAAATTACATATGTAGAGATACATTTGTACTTGAAATTCACAAGTTCCTTTTGTTTAATAAACATATACACTAAAGGTTAAACAAAGTGCAATTTTCTGATGGAAAAACTTAAAAGCGACTGTTTTACTGTTAAAAGATATTACTTCTTTGACAGGATTTTGTTAAAATGTTGGAGTGTTTGAGTTATGGGTTTATTTATATCAAAAACTTTGTTGGCATTTTTTTTAATATTTGGAATTGTGCATACTTGCACATCAGTGCTCATTAACAAGTTAATTAGAAATTCAACATTTTAGTGTGTATTGGTTATTCCATCAAAATATTTTCCTTATGAACTTTTCAAAAGTATTATTTTTCACTAGAATGCACTTTAAAAGACACACAGGCCAATTGGCTAGGTCAGACACTCCTAGGGATCAGGTTTAGCTGGCCCTGGTTTTAAGATATCACCAAATAATATCACTGACTCACTCTTATAATGCACCAAAAGCTAAAAGTGGAAAGCATGTTTAGTTGCATCTCAGTAAACAAATCTGGACTTTAAAATTCACAGCTCAACACACTGGCTACTATTCCACTCCCAGATCCCACTTTTTCAATGTTGTTAAACACTTCATATTAAAAAAATATTTTAGAATTTTGAGTTACAAGTTATTGAAATGTTCAGTTTCCAAAATAAAATGCACCACTTAAAAAAAACAGATTTTTAACTACAAATATATATATATTTTCTTCTACATATTTTTGAAAGTACTTGTATTTACAAATCATATACTGCACCTCATAGAAGTGTAAAGATGTAGAGTTCTGTGTAAAGATTTATTTTGAAAATTAAAGAGACTAAAAACTGTTTAAGATATAGAAATGTTCTGCTCATTTCAGAGTAACTTTAAGTATAAAATAATTACACAAACATGAGGAGTAAATTAAATTCACACGTAAATGTATGTTTTACCAAAACAAAATGTTGACCATAAACCATAATTTTATAATAATGTAAAAGTTCCTACAAAAATCATCCAAACCAGTGTGATACTTTTTTCCATGTTATTTTCATTATTGCATAAAAATAATTATTAAATTTTTTTTTTCTATTTAACACTACATTCAGTTTGTTAAAAAAATATTAATGGTTGTGCCAAATAGTTTTATCCACTTATATATTCTTTATTCTGAAAATTAAAAAAAAAATAAAAAAAATTAAAAAAAACAAGCTAATTGTTTAGTGATTTATTTCACATTTATATCTGGTAAGCTTTTATAAGACATAATAATACAACTTAAAGCATGCATTAATGACAAATACTTGCATTATTTATTACATATTTTATTCAAGAAAATGACTACGAGTTTGAACATCTTGTTCACAAGGCAAATTCACGTTTTAAAAACTACAAGATATGTGAAAAATGTTGAGTTTTTAAAAAAATAAAACTTACAAACACACAGATATTTATTGTAATAAAAATGTAATAAGACACAAACAAATAACGTGTTTTCAGATTTGTAAGAGATCATATTATCTAACTGTAGAAGAAAAACAAAATCCAAAGCAGGCCTAATATAAATGCTAATGAGAGAGTATGAACTAGTGGATAGCATGTTGGTTTGAGAACTGGAAGGTCCAAGGTATGCATTCACAATGTTGCTAACATATTCTAAATTTTCAGCTATGGATACATAATAAAAGTGACAGTCAGTCTCTCAATTCAGTTACATGGTAAATATTACAGATTGTTTGATCTCCATTTGATCAGCAATTCTAAGTTAGGGACAGGTATACTTGAGCCTTGAAGCCTTTTGACCTCATATTTAGTTTATGCTGTAGAATGTGCCATTCAGTTTTAAAATAAAAAATATAAGTTAAATTTTCAATCCTTTCAAAGCAAATTATGTATTGTATCTGATCATAATATTCAAACACAGCACTTTAGTATAACCTGCACTATTAGCATGGTTTAGTGAAGGCTTCCATATTTCACAAGCATTGATCTATAATGTTTTTTCCAGATAAATAAAACCAGATCTTTCAGAATTTTTCTTTAACTTTTCCCTTTTATTTCAGTCTTTTCTGTAACATATAGATGTACTCCAAAAGCCAGCATAAATTTTTGCTTTTATTTGTTTCAAACATGCTCACTATAGCAACCTAAACTCTGATGTTTTTAATAGTGAAAGTTGAATATGTTTTATCATTTCAAATTTAAGCAAGCTTTCTTTATAACTAAGAAATTTTTAACTTGTTTTGGCATCACAAATTTTACGGTTTTCATTATCTATGCATGTCTTAATTTTGTTATTTATACAAATTATTCTATAACTTTATTCTACAACCTTTGTTACCAATGAATATTTTCCTTTTAATTTATAATCTTAAACTAGTATATATAACAAAGGTGAAAAATCCTTTCTTTATAAATTTCCTCATATATTTAATTTTCCAATAGTTCCTTGTGAATGTAAAAGTTCCTACTTAACATGATGAAAGAAATGAGTTGTGAAGCTTTACTTTTCATGAAATCTGAATATAAATCAAAATGTGACATTAATAAGCATAAGAGAATATAACCATTAAGAAAAATTTCAAGTAAAACGCAGAGTTTGATATAAACTCAAGTCACTATTATTTTAAGCTTTGAGATTAGAGTAGAAATAAAAACAGATATTGAGACAAAAAAATAGTTTTAATGATTTATGGATCTGATGGTGACTTGAAACTTAGCAGAAATTAAAACTTTTAAATCTTTGTTTCTTGAAGTTCACTTCATATCCAAAAAGTGTTAGAAAAGTTGTGCAATTCCAATTTAAGATACCCAAGTGCAATACATTAATTTGTAACTCATCCAATTAATGTCATGCAGTCTTAAACACAGAATGTTTGTGTTCAAGTACAAAACTTCCACTTATTAGTTGTTCTTGGAACTTCTTTCTCCATTACCAGTTGTGCTTAATTTGTGGCCATAATTACACTATTCTTTAACACTATAATTTCTGTTATTGTCTAAATAAGCTTTTGTGAAGGAAAGGTATAGTAAAACCTTTCAACATATATTTTGACAAAAATTTCCACAAATACTTTACTTGAGATTTGATATCCAAGAACTTGTTAAGAAGACAAAAGACACAAGAGCCTAATGGCACTGTAATGAGGAACTGAGATTCCAGTTTCTTCAACTACATTTTTCATGAAAACTGTTACTGATTTTGAGGTGTGGCTGGTAACTTGTAAACTGTTTAGCTGTAAGCAATAATCAGCTTTAAATTGTTACTTATTTTGTCAAGATTATCAGGATATATACCCAGCATCATATACCTTTAAAATGGAGTCTCTCTCTTCTGTAATGAAAGCCTTTACTTTGAATAGAAGGAGCAAAGGAATACAAATAACTTGCAATAGGAAGTAATCCAAGAATACATTCGTCATTGTAACTAAAATAAAAATCTTCCTTTGAATTATAAACAGATAATCAAGATATATTTAGGTTTACAAAAGTAACACAACAGCTGTCTTCACTAAAAACACATGGTCAAAGATATATAATTTGTGACATATGGGAGCATATTCATCTTAGTGGCTGAACCATATATTTACTTAAGTATCTTTGGACGAAGCAACATTTCAAAACTGGTACAAAGAATGCTTGAAAAAGTTCTCCCACATGATTTATATTGGTGGAATTCTATAAAACTAGTGTTATAACCATTATACTAAAAGGAAATAGTATATTTGCATGGACTGAATTCCAACATGATATGGCTTCATCAGGACAAATCATGCAGTCACATATCCAAGTCAACATGCCATCTTTTCTGCAAGATGCGAGTAAAAACTGAAATTAATATTTCACCATTTTAAGTCACCTCCCATGGACTTCTGTGCCCATGGGATGATTGAGTGGACACTCTGAAGTCAAGGTCTTTACATATTTGATAGACTTTTTAAAGCATGTAAAGCTAATTTAAGTATATTACACAAAAGCTTCATGTAATAAGAAAGCTGCAAATAAAGAGCTCATGAGCAAGTGGTGGATGATGCAGCAGTTAGACCTAAGCATTCCTTCTTGTACTGTCACCAATGATTGTGTATATAGCTTTATGAAAACACATTATTGCCTGATCTCAATGCATGTACAGAAATTTACAGCTATAGTTTTTTTTTCCTCTGTTTTAACATGAGAGGATATTCTGAAATAACTGGCATGTCTTCAAAATAAATAAAAGTTCAATGATACACACATATATACTTGTATACAGCAAGAATATATTATTAAAAAAATAAACTTTTATAACATCTCAGGATTATTTTTTTTTAATTCCTTATGAAAAAAAGTTATACGATTTCTAAAAAACGATTCTCACAATTATATCAATTTCTTAAAAATACAGATTAAAGAAAGCAAAAATTGTCTCAATATTAATAAGTTTTCTTAGACCTTACAGTATGTCACTTCCCACAAATAATTCTAAATGTTTTTTAATACATTAAGTTTCATTAGTTCCTCACAATTTCCTACTATTACATGCAGGAAGGTTTCAACATAGGACTTAAAAGCTTTGGATCACTTACATCCTTGAAAGCACAAAAATAAAAATATACCTTCACACACTTGTAATATACTCACGCTGTAATCTTCGGAAAAGTTCTCTCATATGATCAGGTTTGTCATAATTTGAACGAAGAGCAACCAAAACATCTTTGTTCATGACAACAAGTTTCTGAAAAGAAAAAAGTTAACAAACAAATTCTTTATTTTTCTTAACTGTAAGAGATGCTGCTGTCATATGAACTTCGCTGATTATAATTTACAGTTACATAACTTTAGTTTACATTCCATAAAATCCTATAATCTAATACCTACATTTTTTTGGATTCTGAAACTACATGAAATATTATACAAGTACAAATTTACTACCAGTGCTACAAACACTATGACTAATGACTTATTTCTTGTAAGTAATTATCTGAGATATGTTAAAGATAGTCAAATGTGTTTCATATTTTTTAAATAAATTACAAGTGCAAAAATGTCAATATTTTAAAAACTTATTCAACAAAGTTTGTTCATAACATTTTTATAATAAAATGTAGTTTGATTTATGTATTTTCTAACAATTGTGTCCCAGCAATACTAGACAAAACAAGTGTTGCTAAAAATGAGCACATGTGAAACCCCTTCCTTTATTTTGAGTTACAGAACACCATCCTTTTGTCTGAAGTAAAGTAACCCATGTTATGGTTTGTATTAAACACTGCTTTTGTACAGCATACAATTAATGTAGTTTGCTACCAACTTCCCCACTCATTTGAACCTTCACTTGCATAACTAAAACAGAATGGTTGGTTGGCTTAGCATTTGACCGAAACATACACTAAAATGTTAAAAGTAAATTACAATTACTACAACTTGTAAAAGGGAATAAAGGTAAAACAAAAACAAGTTTAATTTTTTAATAAAAAATCTTAAATAGTGTTAAATCCAATTTTTATATCCATTTTACAGCAGTAAGAGAGAAAAGTAAAGTAATACAAGTTTTAAAACTTTCTGTTGCATAATTTTAATTATCATAACTTGCCAGGATGACCAACAGGTATGTTCAAACATCAGCATTAGTCACCTGAAGATGGCCTTTCCATTTCAAGTTATTTGATGTTATAGACATTTTTAATTTTATATAAAACTAGATGTACTTTAATTTGTAAAAAGAAATCATATTAAAAAGATATCTAATTTATGAATTAAAGACTTAAAAGGCCAATCGTCTTTAAAAAACTGAAAACGTTTGTAAGGTGGACAGTGTCACCATTGCCAATGCCACTGTCCATCATTATGGATAAGCCTTGGGACAAAACACATCTAAAATGGTGCCATTCTTGAGAGTCGTAATGACAGTAAGACAGTAAAATGTGGCTTATTATGACTTGAGTGTCACACAGACAACATACTGGTGCATCAGTCTGAGATAAAAGAAAACAATGAGTTAAAAAACTGATGAATATCAGTCTAGTTTAGGACAACTTCCTCTTTCTGATCCTTACAGAAACAAGTTGGCCAAAGTCCAATAAAGAATTTTATTTAGAAAAGCTTGTTTTCATGTTTCTCACTCCAAGTCAACTACTGACTGGCATAGAACCAAGCCTTAAACACAGGACCATAGTCCATGTAAGGAACAGGCACAGCAGTCATAGCACCAGAGTAGACAGACTTAGCTGCAGTGTTTGTGAGCTCATTTCTGAGAATACAAATGTAGACAGTAAACGTTAAAGAGAAATGAGCCAGTCAGTTTTGAATATCAGCAAGTACAGGGTAAGAACTAACGTGAAGCGATTCCAGGGTGAGTAGAGAACAAAGCAAGTTTGTATAAGTAGTGCAATTTAAGTACTGTTTAGCTTCTATGTGATCGACAGCAAGAGAAATGGCACAGAGTTCAGCAGTGAACAAAGAAACTGTAGAAAGGATTTTGTGTACAACCACTAGACCACAACAAATCATGGCAGACTCAGGAGAGTCACCCAATTTCAAACCATCCATATAAATAGGAATGGGAGGATGGTTCAAAAAGATGTTCAATAAATAACAGATGGTACTTCCAATCAAAAATATCTACTTTTTTCAGATGACTTAAAGAAATTGTCACATTTGGAGATTATAATAAACAATAGTCAGATGGGCTGACCAGTGGATACAGCAGTGTTGTCCAAGGACAGACCCAATTCATCCAACTGTCCCTGGATATGAAAGCCAAAAGGAAGAATGGCAGATCATCTGTTCTAAAAAATCATGGCTCACTAAGGAAGAAAAACACAACCCCATGTGGAATGATCGAAGTTCAGAAGCATACAGTAAAAAGACAGCTGGAGGTGTAGAAAAGGTTCATGAGATTCTGTGTAAAAGCTCTGGACTGGGGAAGTGCAAAAAACTCTGTGCAAAGCTGAAGTCCCTGATAATGAATGGGATCCAGCACCTTTAAGGTCAAGGTCCTGGCAGAACTATAGACCAGTGACCTATAGTCTAGTTTTGATCAAAAAGAGCACGATATAGTTTAGCATAGAACATCGATCCACTCCCCAAGTGGTGGAAGAGAGGACACAGAGAATGTTCAGTGCTCTTGTATATTTGATTCATAGCTGCTTGATGTGTGGTATAAAGGTCAGGTTACAGTCAAAGATAAAACCCCAAGAACTTTGTCTCAGGAACCACAGGTAGCACAACTTCACCAACACAGCATACATCCGAGATGAAGTGGTGGGCAGCAACTTTTGATTCTCAGGATAAGTAATGTTATGAATCATTTACAAATGCTACACCTCTTTTTCTTCCATCCATTTAGGGAAAGAACAAAAGTAGGATGGGTGAAAACCATTGCAATTGATCCAATGAATGTTCATTTCACACTCATAGGCATCACAGTCCTTGCCACCACAACAAGCACATGTCAAAGAACCATGATATTACATCTTTGAGTGACCAAACTGCTGATACTGGAAACATTGGAGAGGGTTTGGAATGTATGACCAAACCCTGCAATAAAGATAACCTGTCTTGATGGTGGCAAGTGGATGTGGTGATGTAAATGTCAGAATAAGGACACTGGTTGGTATTGCAATTCCATCTTTGCAAGTGAAGATATGCCTTACTGTAGAATCTCTTTGGGTCCACTGGAGAAACCAGCGAGAATTTCTGACTCAGGGATGTTCTTCAAATCCCTCTCAACAAGAACTCCTCATGATGAATTCAAAATAGCATGAGGTGTAATCTCAAAAGGCATATCCCCAATTGCCTTTGAATGCAAGGACTTCACTGTGTTGTGATGTGGATGTTTCCACCAATACGTCACCGGATCGAAGCTTCTTTACTGACTTTGGAGAGCCAGCAAGTCCCTCTATTCCTTTCTGAATGCAAAAGGAAGACATTTGCCCTAAGGTTGGCTGAAAGAGAATATAGGATAAAAAGATGAGGTACAACAGGTGTTACAGATGTTGAAGATTGCTGCTCAGAAACTTTAAGACGTGGTCATTTCCAATGGACTATTTTTTTTAACTATTTAAGTGTTTATTTGGAAGATTCATAATAAAAAAAAGGATATTTCAGTGTCTACATACCCCACCCACCATGGATCCCTACAACAGGACACACTACGTTGTCAAGCAAGGACACTGAAGTAACGCCAGGGTTTCAGTGAGCACTATACCCAAACACCAGCATCAGATACAGTGTCCACAACACCTGTTGAGAACATCCAACACTGGTACTTGGTTGATCCTAGCCCAAGTGAACCAGCCAATTGACCCAAGGGGGACCATCCCAAGACTGCCCATCTGCAAAATTCAAGGCCAAAATGGAGTGTAAGGGTTGGAACCCTCATCCACCAGGATCCTCTCTTCCCCTTCACAGGTCGCCACACATGGCAAACATGTGGGTGGGAGTTTAGAATCCAGAGGAGGTAAATTGAAAGAACAGAACCATCCCTGGGACATTCCTTCACCACGTACAGAAATCCACACAGAGGGGAATTAAAATTGAAATTCTGCCAAACTCAGACCATTTATTCTTTGTTTATCCATTCAAAATCAATCTTTGGAGGAATACATATAAAACAAAAATCTACCACTTCAATCAAACTTGATTCAGGTCCTTTTGTTCCAACTTACAACATCATAGAGACAAACAAATCTGTTTTATGACATGAATTGAAAGTTTTATAAGTTGGTAGTATAAAAGAATGGGTGTGATTTTCTTTTCTTAAAGTTATATTACACAAGCTTCATGGCAATTTAAACTTTATATATTTATTATCAAAATGAACATTTTTTTTTTTATAAACTGTATCTTAGAGACTTATTTAATAATACCAAGTAGGTAAAAGAAGCAATTCTGTAAACAAAAATGGAAACTTAAAAACATTTAAACTGAAATATTAATTGAAACTGTGCAGTGCTTATTAAAAATATTATCCATGTTTTTTACAAATGCTGATACCATAATGAAACTGTTATGTACATTTCAAGGAATTTGAGATTATTTTAAACTGAAAACATGCAGTTTTTGCAACTGTTTGTTAGTGTAAGAAACATTTAAATTTTTAACTTTAAATCATGACACTGTGACCCAAATTGAATAATGTGAGCAAAAACAATTGTAGCAAATACCATGTTGAACAATTCTAAGTTCACTAATAACAAACATTATAAAAGTAACAAACTATTACATCAATATTAATGTGTGTGTGAAAGTAACAAACTATACAGCCACTCAAATGAAAAAAAATCTCAGTTGATATAAACACACTACCATTTACATAAAATGATTTATGTCCAAATAATTATTTAAAAACCAAGATTGGAGAGCATAGCAAGTTCAGTTGTTTTACATTTATTCAAAACACTCAGTAATTGCTGGAATAAATGAATATTAAGTGTCTTAAGATTAGTGCAAAGCCAAAATAATTCTTTTAAAATACCACAAAAACTTGTTTGATGCGCAAAAATTACCAAGAATTCAAAAGCAAGTTTCTTAAAACATTGTAAATATGTAATTTACCAATAAAGGTACTTTCAGTATTAAAAGTAATCAAAACATCTTGAACACATAGGTCTAGAACAAACAATTGTGATAAATAAAATTCACATAATTGATAGAAGATTAAATTTAATCAAATATATGAAAATAAATTTCCCTGGTATATAAAGTGTACAAAAAAAATAAAATAAAAAGCAAGTTAAACCTATACAGCAACAGTAAAACAAGTATACAGGTTCATTACTAGAAATCATTTCAGATATTAAAATATACTTAAGGTCTTTTAATTAACCACTAACTCATGCTTGAATTTATTTCTACATAAAAAGATAAATCTTCAAAATGATAAACTACTTTGTATATTTTGTAAAGTAAAATCTTTATAAAGAAAAAGTATTTCTTTTATACTATCAAATTATAAAACATAAAACATTTAAATTTATTTTCCTACCTTAAGTTCACTGACTTGACTTGCTATGTTCCACATTAACTTTTCATCCATGTATTTCATTCCATATGGACCAATCAATTCTGCTAGTGCACGTAATTCTGGGATCAAATATGCAGTTACTTCAATTAAGACAATTATATCTAGCGCAAGCAGGATCTTTATCTAATAGTTAATAAATTACAGTAATAAATGTATTTAACTATTAAAATACTATACAATAAATGTAAGTTTAACAAGGTTATGACTTGACTTAAAGGTACTCAATTTAGTATAACTGCAAACTTTCTTCAACCTTAGTACAGATAGTATACTGGTGTACATATTTTTATGATACCTACTTTTATTTATTATAGTAAACTTTTCAAAATGTATTACATATACACAATTCAAAACATGTTTAGTTATAACTACACACCTCTTCTCTCATCTACAAGGTATGCACAACTGTTTTGCAAGTTATTAGTCAGTTCAGGTTCTAATGAAACTGTAGAGGTAAGCTGTACAGCCACGTACATTTTATGCACAAGGAAAAAAAACTTGATCAAAATGTCTTACAAAGATATAATAAATATATTATTGTAAAACATAGAATTCATTAACATAAACAAAATTAAGAAAATAATACCAAAAATATTTTTAGTTATATAATAATAATGTATGTAGTATCCACTTTAATTCATTTTTGTGGGCAACAGTAAAGCTTTTCAGGAGATAAAGATATATATTTCCTACATGCAGCATAAATAATAAAGGTATATAAAATAACACAAAACAGCTTGTGCAGCTAGCTTATAGAATAAATACACTACATGGCCAAAAGTATGTGGACACCCGACCATAATACCCACATGTGCTTGTTGAACATCTTATTTCAACACCCTAAGCATTACTATGGAGTTGGTTTCCCCCTCCTTTGCTGCTATAGCCTCTACTATTTTGGAAATGCTTTTTA
Organism: Carcinoscorpius rotundicauda; assembly: GCA_011833715.1. NCBI lineage: Eukaryota > Metazoa > Arthropoda > Merostomata > Xiphosura > Limulidae > Carcinoscorpius > Carcinoscorpius rotundicauda. The sequence goes on along the minus strand of CM022399.1, from coordinate 47,078,402 downwards.
CTAGATTATGGAACATGGTTGTCGGGATTCGCTCCTACTCAGCCACAACAGTATCAGTAAGGTCGAACACTGGTGTCAGGCGAGAAGGCCTGGCTCGTAGTCAGCACTCCAATTCATCCCAAAAGTGTTCAATGGAGTTGAGGTCATGGCTCTGTGCAGGCCAATCAAGTTTTTCCGCACATGCTGATCTTAGGTTTGTATGTAGCTACTCGGTCATGGAAACCAATTTCATGAAGAACCCAATGAACATTTCTTGTTCTGAAATTGCTTTCAGAGGGAGTTTAGAACTTGGTAGTGAGTGTTGCAACTGTGTACAGATGATTTTTATGCACTACACACTTCAGCACTCTACAGTTCCATTCTGTGAGCTTATGTGGTCTATTGCTTCATGGCTGAGCTGATGTTGCTCTTAGATGTTTCCATTTCACAATAACAGAGCTTACATTTGACTGAGGCAACTTTAATAGGGCAGAAATTTGATAAACTGACATGCTGGAAAGGTGGCATCCTACAACAATGCCACAGTGAAAGTTACTGAGCTCTTCAGTACAACCCATTCTACTGCCAAAGTTTGTCTATGGAGGTTGCATGGCTGTATGCTTGATTTTATGCACCTGTTAACAATGGGTGTGGCTGAAGTAGCCAAACCCACTAATTAGTAGAGGTGTCCACATAATTTTGGCCATGTGGTATATAACAGGTAAAGAATATATAAAAACTAGATGACAAGAATCTTGGGTTTTTCACAATATTTTATTCATGTGAAAGATTATAATAATAATAAGCATAGATAAAAAGTTATTAAAGTGTTTTAGGAGTAACCACAAATACAGACTTAAAGGGTATAATATCTTTATACCTCTGAATCTGTGATAACATGCCATGAGAACAAAATCTTAACTCTTTCAATAACTTGAAAAGAAAGATCACTGAGCTAGCAGTCAAAACTATTTACTTCACAGGGTTTTACTACATCAAATTTAAATATTTTCAAACATAAGCAATCTCACCATTTACATCAGAGAACTCTTCTGCAATAAATGGAAGTTGACTATCAGTTGACAAAGTTACAAATGCCTTCTGATTTCTCGAAAAACAAATATGACCAGTACTGACTCTCCGTAGCAGTACTTCTAAGTACCTATATACCAATATTTACAAAACTACAAATAAATATGTTGAGACAAATACAACAAAATGTAATGAGAAAAATCGACAATACTCTAAAGGATTGAAATGATAAATCCCACCTATTAATAAATGTAAAAGTTAATCTTTTTTTTCAGTTATTTATCAGTTACATTCATTCAACAGTGTATTAGGTATACATTTTTCATTAAAATGATCAATATGTTAATAATGTAGAAAAACGTTTTTACTATACAAAAATATTTATTTTTGTTGTAACAGATGAAAAATTACAAATACTCTTGGTTAAAATGATCTGTGAATTCCACGAATAATTAAAATGGATTCAAAATGTACTAATAACAAGTCTTGCAGGTGAAGGTATGGTGGAAGAATCACGAAACTTTTCAGGACATATACATGAATTTAATTTTTGGGCTTGCGTATTTATGTAGTACTAATAAAGATGATGCTGTTGTGTTTCAGGTGTTGTGTTTACGTGGTACTAATAGAGACAATGCTGTCGTGCTTCAGGTGTTGTGTTTACGTGGTACTAATAGAGACAATGCTGTCGTGCTTCAGGTGTTGTGTTTACGTAGTACTAATAGAGACAATGCTGTCGTGCTTCAGGTGTTGTGTTTACGTAGTACTAATAGAGACAATGCTGTCGTGCTTCAGGTGTTGTGTTTACGTAGTACTAATAGAGACAATGCTGTCGTGCTTCAGGTTTGTGTTTACGTAGTACTAATAGAGACAATGCTGTCGTACTTCAGGTTTGTGTTTACGTAGTACTAATAGAGACAATGCTGTCGTACTTCAGGTTTGTGTTTATGTAGCACTAATAGAGACAATGTTGTCGTACTTCAGGTTTGTGTTTATGTAGTACTAATAGAGACAATGCTGTTGTACTTCAGGTTTGTGTTTGCGTAGTAATAATAAGATGATGTTGCCGTATTTCAGGTGTTGTATTTATATAGTACTAATAGAGACAATGCTGTTGTACTTCAGGTTTGTGTTTGCGTAGTAATAATAAGATGATGTTGCCATATTTCAGGTGTTGTATTTATATAGTACTAATATAGACAATGCTATTGTACTTCAGGTTTGTTTACGTAGTGATAATAGAGATGATGTCGCCGTATTTCAGGTGTTGTATTTATGTAGTACTGATAGAGATGATGCCGTCATGCTTCAAGTGTTGTGTTTATGTAGTACTAATAAAGATGATGTTATTGTACTTCAAGTGTTGTGACTATTTAATACACATATCACATTTTTCAATAAGCTATATTAATATAAAATAAGCTTGCACTCAGCTTTAAAAATGCAAGGGTAGGGAAGAAGGATGTGGGTTATAAATCAATATAAAGCTTAAGAATTATCCTTTCTATTGTTGAGAAAAAAATTTAGTTTTCTATCAATTAAAAATGAATGGTTAAGACTTGTGTGTATTTTAATCAGGACTTTATTACCTAAAATTCATTTTCCAAGAGAAAACTTAGTATACCAGGCAAAAGTTTTGGTATATGCTGCAAGAGTGTGAGCAATGTTTCTGTAGTCCTGGATAAGTGTATACAAGACTTTACAAACTATTTACTTGTATAATTAATAAGGTTAATAAGACTGTTCGTTAAATCATGATGCTATAGCAAAAGTTTATGTGCACAAAGCAGGTCAAACAGTAAGCATGACAGGTAGTTTATTATTAAGAAATCAGAGAGAGAGAGAGAGAGAGAGAGAGCACCAGTAAACATGGTATTAAATCACAATAAAAGAAAACTTACCAATCTGTGTACAGATAAGTAACTGTTTTATCACCATGACTGTCCTGAGGTTGAGTTTGTTGAAGAAGAACATTGTTAAACACTCTTGTGATATCTATGTGAACTGGAAGAGTACAATTACAATAAATTAACATTTAATTAAATGTCAAAATAGTCAAATAGTTAAAACCTTCTAATGAAAAGCATTTCAATTAAAATGTTCATTGCTAAAACAACAACAAAAAAGTTGTTAAACTAAAGTAATATCAGATGTTTAAAAAGTAAATTCATTGCAGTAGTATTACAATAATGACTTTAATATGTTCATAGGTTGGCTAATAAGCTGTAAATAAACTGGGTCAGGTGGATATAATGTTTTTAAGTAAATATTTTGAAAATAAACTGGGTCAAGTCAATAACATATGTTAACTTACAATTGAGTTTTACAGCACAATTGAGAACCATAAAAAACCAAACCCATATGCATAATTTTTATATCATAGTTCAATAAATTTCCAATTTATTTCAATGAACATTCTACCAGATGCCAAGATACATCTTCCTATGACATTTTATTGCATCTTTAAGTTAAAGTAGCAATTAACACAATATTATGAGTATGCGAAAACAACAATATTAGTTTACTTGTATAATGATGAAATTACAAGGACATGATACATTTTAAAATTATTTATCTAATTTTTTGTTGTTAATTATATTGTTTAGTCCAAAGCTACATAACAGGCAATGTACACAAGGAATCAAAACCTCAACTTATCAAACTGTAAACTTAACACTGACAAACAAGAAATTATCAACAATGAGTTTTAAAACTTTGCCAGTGGCAAGAATTTGTCCAAAGGTGTTACAAAGCACACACAAAGTATATACAAGCACCAAAAATATGTGAGAAAGTTATGATAACACTAATAAACTAAACTGAAGTTTGACACCACACAGCACCAAGATATGAAGTGTATACAGCATGCGTAATGCTAATTTATAGGAGAGAGAATGGTGAAAGTTTTCAAAAATATATTATCATCTTGATCCACTTAAGGTATGTACTAATTTGAAATTTTATTTCATTATTATTATTACTATTTTCTCTTTTTATTTCAGTTCATTACGTTGTAGGTTGTCTGATATAAAACACTGTTTGCTTTTGTTTTTATTTTTACAAGTTAAAGCTTTTGCAGTAAAGAATGTTTTCTTAATCTGGTAATTCTAATCAGTGTATAAACTTAGGCACAACCACTCATTTTTTATTACACTGAATAATGATCAATAATGAATCTATCTGATGTTGTAATTATGTGAATTTTTTACATGTAAGCTTTAAGTTTTAATCATGAAAATTTTGAATTAAAAAAATACATACAAAAAAGAACTATTTTTAAAAATCTGTCATTTGTTTACAAACAGAGTCTGGATACTTTATTAATATATCTAATAATATAAAACAGCTATGATACAACACATCACAGAATCTAAAAGGTGCTGGAAGGTGTCCTAAAGATTATTTTGCCATTCTGTCATTAATAATGTATGCAATTTGTGGAGCAAGGCAAGCAGAGGATGATGATGGCAAATGTGTCTTTCAAGTTAATTATACAGATAGTGAAATGGATTGGGAAATGGAGATAGTAGAAACTACAGAAAATATCTGAAATCTCTGTAATGTTTCTAAAATTATACACGTACAATATGGGCATGGTAAATACACGCATTGTTGTTAGGGTTCACATGATGTATCACTAGATACATCAATCAGAAAGGTTACCCAATAATGACATGAAAATCTGCACCAAACATGACTTCATCATCAGGTGATTGGACAGTTGAGACAACAAAATATTAGTGATTTATTCTTGTGTATTTATTTTCTGGTTGTCTTTTCCACACTTGTGCACAAAAAAACAAAAAAAATGGATAATTCATTGGACTTATCTTTCATCAGTTGTTACTAGTCTTATGTCTAGGCTCTTTACACCATTCAAGGCATCCTTCTTGTCAGTAATTGAGCTCAATACTTTATGTAATGGTCTCCACAGTCCACTTTTTAAGCATTCTTTACAAGATACAGCTAGAGATGGGAGTGGATTTTCCCTATACTGAATGTCTGTTTGATGATAGTTGGACTTTAACATCCAGCCTAACTGCCTTTCTCTTACTTCTATCATTACATACACTGTCACAATTTCTTGTTGAAGCAGGCATTTTATTTAATTTTCTCCATCACTGATAAACTCAGCCAACCAATGAAACTGTCTTGACTACTTTGACACCTGCTAGACTTCTTTTGAATATGATGATATTTTTGCCTTCCTCATATTTATTATGATTAACTGCAAATGTACTTCTACCCTTAATTTTTAATGTTGAAAAGATCAAATGATGCATCAGTCAGACTTGCATATCCATCTCAGGTCTGAAAAAGTACAGTCCTTAAGGAAGTAGCCAGACCTTGTACAATCTAGTGCTAGCAACTTTTACTGCAAACTAGTAACGAACACATTCTGATTCAATTAAATGAACTGTACTTGCTTAAAGAGTAAATGCAATGTTAATGAATGAATAATTAATGAAATTTTGTAAACTTGCTTCTATCAAGATTGTTTCAAGTTAATACAGTTTTATGTATAGTTTTGCATTTCATGAAAACTGTTAGAATCAACTTAGATAATTACTAACCATAGTTTTCTATGCTCTGTAAAACACTCATGTATGCTTTGACACTTGTTAGGAGTTCTGATGGCTTGGCAATCTCACTATTTTCTGGATTATACATCACCATTCCCACCAGGGCTCTGTAAAGCAGATACACAAACTATACAAACAATATTAGAAAACCCGATTCCTTTATTTTTAATATTTGGATGATACACATTAAATATTTACATTATATAAACAAAAGAGCCAATTGTGCTTAAATTATGTTCATAATTGAGTAAAACTGCCTATTTTTTTAAATCACATCATCAAAGCAAATCTCAGCTTTCAATTTGAATAATTATTCAAAAAACTTTAATTATGATATTAAGTTTAAAAGCACAAGTTACACAAGTTAAATTGCAAATTACAAGGTAATTGTGAAATATTAAGTTGAGCTTCAGAAGGTTCAAATATTAATTTAAGTTTACAAAATAAAATTTTATCACTAAAATAGCATTTCATTCACTACCACAGAAAAGTGATAACATGAACCGATTTGTATATTTCTGAGAACTTTTCAGCTTTAATACTAAGCAGTGAAGACTAACAGCTAAAAACTACTAATAAAATCAAAAACAAAGTTTGGGAATTTTCTAATAATTTAAACCCAGAATTCTTAATGAGTTCCAAATTGACATCACTGGTATTCAAACACATTTTTCAAATTGCTCGTGGATCTGAGATTTGTTGGTTATTGGATTCTAAATAATAATAATAATAACATGTGGGTTACACACACACACACACAAAATAAAATTAAGCAAAAATGCCATTAGTATTGCAGTTAAGTTCATTTATTACTCGAAGGGCATCTCTGTGTATTTTAGGCATAAAATGATAAACATGCTCAAATCACTTTAATAAAATAAGATAAACTGACTTAATAAGATGAAACGTAAGACCCCACTAGTGACGAATGGTGTAAAAACAAACCAATGCATCATAGTTAGTTTAAAATGTTCTGAAATAGAACATTTTAAACTAATTCATATATTAATAAGTACCTGCTACAATATGTATCTTAACTCTAGTATCAGGAATAGGAAGAATCCCTGTTCAGGTTAATGCCTATGCTAAGTAACTTTACACAGAAAATTCTGAAAGCACCAAAAGTACTTTGATCACTTTCTTTCATACATCTAAGTCATGTCGGTTTCTTCAAAAATAACAAATCTTTTATATTAAGTCTCAGTAACACTGTGTAACAATATATAAAATTGGTTTTGTTCTCAAATATGAAATTTCACTGTTGAACAAGCTAACTTGGCAATATTTTAGTACAGACGTTTATATTCTTTCAAGTCATTTTGGTTTAACTTTGTTAGATTGCCAAAAAAACTGAAATATACCATATTAATTTGAATTTAAGACACCATTTAATTTATGATGTACTCCAATTTTAAAAAGGAATTTCCAGAAAAAAAAATGTGGATGATAATTAGAAAGTTTTAAAAAGTTTATTAATGAATCAAAAATGTTAATAATGCAGTTAAATTGAAATATAAGAAAATATATAAAAAATATAAAGGAAATTTAAAATTTTCATCACAATAATGTTTGTCCCACTTTATTTAATCAGAATGTTACTTCGATGTTTCTTTTCACTCACTGTTATATTGTGAAATTGAAATATCTTCATCAATTGATTCACTATTTTCCCAAAGAAAATCATGTTGTGTTCCATTTTCCACATCTTCAAAATCTCACGGTAATATTTGACTAATTGATGTCCATCATAATGATAAATCTTCTCTTTTCACAAATTTCTCACAACAGCAATGGGTAGCTTTGAAAGAAATACCACTAATTCCTGCATACTTGTTTTCGCTTTTAGGGTTAAGACTTCTCTTGTTTATTTTCTAACTCTCTGAAACACGTTAAAACAGCAGCATCAATTTCAGGATGTCTTCCTTTTTTTGGGCCAGAAAACAACTTGGTTTTCATACCACACCAACAACGTACATTTGTCTCACTCATTGTATACTTACTAGTTACACAGTTCCTTGTCTGTTCAGCACACAAAATCTTTTTTTTTTTTAAATTTGGCATTATATGTAAACTGCATTTCCATGGATAAAAAACACAATAAAATAGCATTTGAATAACAGGAAAGTCAGACAATGACTGAGGACAGTGATATCTAACAACACATCACTAGAGGTGCTGACACTGGCATATTTGATGTTTTCTATATGTATTTTTTTCAGTCTTTCTAAGCTAATTTCTTTTTAAAATATAGTCCAATCTGTGTGAATGAAAAATTGTTTTTGAAAATCTTTGTTGTGCAAGCAAAATGATGTTTTAGAGAGTCTCTAAGAGTGAAATTATAATACCTTGAATTTAAGATGCACCCTAATTTTCAGTTTGGAAAAATGTAAAAGTGCATCTTGAATTTGAAGTAATACGGTATTAACTAATTCTGCTAAAATTACAATATTTTTTACTTAAAATAACAACTTCCAACCATTTATTTTGTCCCTATTTTGTAATTGTCTTTGAAAATTATTTATTATTTGGTAGGACTTAGATACATATCCAATATCCTGCAAGATGTCATGTTAAACATTTTATACATAGTGAAGGTTATCTATATTATTGTATAAATTTTGTAAGCAACTCAGTGTTTAACAAATGCATACTAAGCATATTGTTAAATGAGAAGAAACAAAATTAACAGTCAATAAAATTAAACAAATATTAAAGCTCTAATACACATCTGAAAGTAATTACTACAAAACTATTAAAAAGAATATTTTCATCATGCATTTAAAAGCACAACTTGTATTTAATCACTATATTTGTGCTCCTCAAGGTTAAAAAAAAAACTGTTCTTCAGAACTCACTTGTTGAAACGGCTCTCCAGGTGTTGAGAGAGATATTCTCTGGGACAAAAAGTGTGTTCCCATACTGGTATTGTACTGTTATAGTTGATGGCATAGCAAAGTTCTGTTAGAGCCATGTGCAGCTTGTCCATTCTGGTAAGATATATTTTCAGATATTACAAGTTACCATTCATAATTAAGATAATGAAAACTGTTACAAACAAATATCCTTTTCTTTTTTTTAATAATTGAAACGTATTAATATATTTAGGATACAAAATATCACTGACTTAAGGCTCTCAGCATTACCATCACCATTTAAGAAATTAAAACAAAAACTGTATCCATGTTTATTTCTTTGAATGTGAGATAGAAATTATTAGGACATTTTGCTACAGTTCAAAATTTTAAATGTAATTTTAAAGATTTACTTGAAGTAAGTTCTAAAATTGAAAAATAGAAAAAACGACAAACTTAATAAATTTTAAATAAAGACGAGTATAAAATGTTCATGGAGAAACTATTTCTTAAAAATCTTGACATACGTTGTAAGTTCCTCCCTGCTTCTGCGATAGCTTTCTAAGCCAGGTTTGTCAGGCTCTTGAATAGTTTTGCTCTTCTTGTCACGTTTCTTTTTATTCACAGCTTGTGCTATTAATGGAGCACAATGTTTTGGAAGAAGCTGAAAAGGATATGTGTATGTTTGCTTTAGTTAGCATATTAAATATTATATTTGTAATTTTTTGAAGACGGAATGATCTAGACAAATTTTAGTGTTTGAATTATTTTGTGTTCAGAATTATTTGGTGAACTTATTGTACTTACAACCTCATGTTCACATTAATTAATTCTAAATTATAACTCTTCCAGACACAAAACAAAAGAAAAAAAATCACCCTTTGTGAAGTATTTTAAATGAATTGAAATAAAAATTGATTTGAAAAGCCTGTGTGAAAGTGATTTTCACGTTAAGATTAACAATATTTTTCTTCATCTCAAAATTTTTAGATTTGTACAATCTCTAAAAACCTCCTCAGTAAAACTTTGTTTTTTAACTGTTGTTTTCTCTACCCTTACTCTATACACCTAAAAAAAAACTCAAAATAAACCTAAATTATTGTTTTTCTTTTTTTATAAACCAAGCACAAATTGTAACAGTAAACTACATTCGTTTATCCCTAAATAGCTTTAATCTAGTAATAGTATATAGCTATTTATAATTAAACTTATTTTATTATCCTCTGAACTGAGAATAACTACTAATTACTCTATTGTAAATCACTTGGAAAATGTGGAGCTCACGTTAAGTTACCAAATGACTGAATTTTTATGTCAAAGTTATTTGTATCTAATGATAATAAAGTATTTTAATTAAATTTTAAATGAAACTTTTTAAAAGTCATAACAAACACATTTTAACCTGGCTATAGCAAGAGGGTTAAGTATTTATTACATTTTTATAAAAAAACTTTCTCCTAAACAAGAAGTCTGAAAAATTTACAACCCACCTTGTCGCTAAGTGTACACTGTTCGTCACAAATAGTTGTGATAATATTTTTGGCTTCTCGAGACATTTCATCAAGAAATGCATTGACCATTGTGAGGCTACGATCTCCAATGTGATGTCTCTGTGATAAGCAGTGAAAGAAACATTTTGCTTCAAAATCTCCATTTAGGAATACTAAAGCTAGATAAGCATTTGAAAAACAAAACAAACTGAAAATTTATATAACTTTTAATCAGTAATATTTTCTATTACCATAATAGTTGGAGAAATTAAAAAAAATTTTGCTTATCTATAAGAATTAGCATATATTTTGACAACAGCAAAATAAATACCTAAGGTTGAACCAAATAAGATTAGAGACTTTCTATACTTGATGACCTTGATTTCCGAGTTCCAATGTTCATTGTCATAAGAAACATTGAATGTCTTCACAAAAATGTACAAAAGAAATAAAGAAACTCAAAATACTCAATCATTAGATATAAATTTTACCAAGCCTAACATGAACAACACATCTTAAGCTATTAGAATGAGATATTAAAGAGAAAAGGTCTCCTATCTTAACAACATGGAAAAATGACTAAAACACACCTTAAACCATAATTGCTTTGATAACGTTCTGTTTATTTAATTCCACAAAATTAATTCCTTGTATAAAAATATTCTTTTATGTTGTTTTGTACAAACACACAAACAGCAAGTCACTCATTCTACACATAAAAAACAAAGATTACCACTCAAACACACCAAACAAAATCACTTACAAAAAATGTTCATAAGCAACAATAAATACATGCACACATCCAAAATCAGGCTGGATATATAATTATCATTACTAAATTAAATCACACGCAATTATTCTAGGTTTTTAAGAACAATGAGAACAAAGCACACAAATACACTCACCTCTTCTGGACAGAGTTCATGGGTGCAGTTCATAAAGTGGCTACAGATGAGAGGAAAGGCAATGATGTACCTCGTCTGTGCAGGGAACTCCAGACACATATGAAACTGTTCTTCAAAAATTCGATTTAGGAAGCTGAAACATAGCAAGAGCAAAACTAATACAGTTTGGTGATTAATACATTATTTACATTTAGGGAGCACAGCATTAAGGCCATCTGTTTCAAGTACCAATAAAAAAAATACAGACACAAAATAAAAATACTATACATTCCTGCATATAATGTTTGGAAACAACAGTCACTAAAAACTCATTTAAGAGAAATAATACCACATGAAATAAAATATAAAAAACTTTCTTTCTTGAAAAATGCTAAAATAAATTAAGATTTGAAAAGGCCTGTTATAATTAAACAGCTAAAACCAGCCAATCTGGACATTGCTATCACTGCTAATGACACTGAAGTACCAGATGTTAGATAATGTCAAAAATAATGCTGTCACTGGATGTCATAGCAAAGGTGTGTGTATATATATATATAAAGGATAACTGGGTCTTGAGTGTCTCACTGCACATACACATTGGTAAATTTTTCCCCTTGTAAAATACAATAAAGTATTAAAAACAAATGGTCAGTGTGGAAAGAGCCTTGTAAACACAAATTTCTCCCTCTGAAATATTCAAGGGTGTTGTTGACAGATGAGACAAATTCTGCCATAGTGTTGGTGGATTTGCTCCCCCCAGACTTCAGCATAACCAGGATTCCAGTAACAAGGGAGAGACAGATGACAGAAAAATGGGCTAGTCACCTCTGGATATCCATATATTCAAGAGAACTGGTTTAGAACTGACATTAAAACAATTATTAGACTTTAAAGGAACTAACTGAGTTTATGTAGATTGTACAATTTGTGTACCACTTAGTTTCTACACCATTTAAAGCAAATAAAATTACATAAAACTCAGCAGTACATACAAATCCTATAATCAACTAAACAGCTGCAGTAAACAGCAGAATGGAACAGCCCACACAGTAAACAGATTTTAGGCCATTTAAAAAATAACTCAAAAGAATTAAAGAGAAGTCAGTTTGGAATATATGATTCCTTCAGGTGACTTAAAGAAAGATCACTAGGAAGGAATGATAACAAGCTACACTTGGATGAACTGATTTTCATATTCAACTATGTTATCTAATGTTAAACCCTTCTTAAACATTATAAAAGGTATTTAATAATCTATGCTCTGAAAATATAAAATGTTTTTCATTTACCTAAAAAGCAATGCAAAATTTTTTTTTTTTCATTTAAGATAGCATCTGCAGAAGTCAGGGCTGTAAAAGTGTGCAGCTTTTTAAAAAATAAATAAATGGATTAAAAGCAAATATAGATGGAAACATTGACGGTGAAGAAGAGGTCCAGGTCCATAGGTGGCTGGGTTACGGAAACAGCTCATTTTTATTAGAAAAACATGTTTTATGCTAAAGAAAGGATATTGCTATTAATGTCGTTTTAAGTAACAAAAACTTCCCTAACAAGCAATAAATATTTATTCAATTGATAAAATTATTTGTTAAAAGATCTTGAAGTACTGAGCATACTATCTAATTGGATGTTAGAGAAACATCATGGAATTAATTTAACAATAATGTCACTCAAGTCTCAGTCCTTATTCATAGTCTGTATCATATTTCCAACTTTGTATGTACTACATAACTACCATGTTATATTAATGAGACATATGTACAGACCTTTAATTAATTCACAAAAGAGAAAGTTAACAGAGATTGTTTCATTAACTTGCAAAAATAGTTTAGTAATTTTAATTTATCATAAGATGTTTTACTACAAGCCAAAATTACCATTTCTTAAAAGAGTACAACTATATGTATTATCAATATCAACACCTGGAAACATTTTTCTTAATACATATTAAGACCAACATATAAAATGTGTTTTAATAAGGTATTTTTATGAGCTTGATAATGAGAACATGAAAATAACACCCATTAAATATTTTATTGTACTTTAGACCTACAAATGGAGGTATTATAAATAATTTATTAAATCAATTATCATAAAAATATTTACCTATGTTAATAAAAGTCCATTCATCAAAAATTATGCCTAAGTACATTCAAACTGGTGCACTGTGTTTAAAATTGGCAAAACTGAATTATTAATAAGTTATTAGGTATTACCTATATATTTATGCTGATAAACCAAGCATTATAAAAGAGGTTTTCAGCAGTTAATAGTAAAAGTGGAGTGCTTATTACCCCTCTTTTTGTGTAAAGTTCAATGGCTACTAATCATTTGTATTGATTAACTACGTGTGTGATGTAGTATCAGGTCATCCCATAAGTAATATCTGAAAACACGAAAAGTGCATTATCATATCTGTCTTGGTAGAATGCTTTAATGATTAAAACATGTAGTAGGACATGTACAAAAAGAAACTAACCCAACTCCACATTTTCAAATCATTAATCAAATAAACCCTTATGAAAATGGATGTGTCTGAGGAGCACATTAGGCATGCAATGCTTTGTATGTTTAAAAAAGGGAATAGTTCAGCAGAAACTACATAAAACATTCTAGATTTTTATGGTGCAGTCTCTCAACGAAAGAAAATGTCAAAGGTGGTTTCAGAAGTTCAGATCAGGTGATTACAGCTTAAGTGATGAGCCACGTTCAGGTCGTTATGTCAAGTTTAATGATGACTCGTTGCTGACTGCACTTGATGAAGATTGTACTGTAACAGTTGAAGAACTAGCACAGAAACTTAATTCAACCCACTCAACAGTTCAAAATCATCTGCAACAATTGAAAATATGTCAAAACTTGGAAAATGGGTCCCCCGTGACTTGATAGAAGCCAACCTAAGAGCAAGAGTGGACATTCGCAATTCTCTGCATTCTTGTGAACATAACTCACCTTTTTTGCACGGGTTAGTGACTGGAGATAAAAAATAGATATATTATTAAAATGTTAAGCACTGCAGACAATGGTTCAATGCAGATAAAAGTGGACCAAAATAGACCTCCACCCAGAGAAAGTCTTGTTTAGCATTTGGTGGGATATTGTTGGTGTGATCCATTGTTGCTGTCACTCAATGTAAAGATTACATCAGACTTCTACTGTTAACAGTTAGAGTGCTTGAATGTTGCACTAAAAGAAAAGAGGCCTACTTTGATCAATCATAAAGGTGTTATGTCACACCAGGATAAAGCATTGCCCCTTACAGCAGGGATCACATGTGCGAAGACTAATGAGCTATACTGTGAAAAACTTCTATATTCTCCTTATTCTCAAGACCTTGCAGCATCTGATTGTCATCTATTCCAAAGTTAGGAGAATTATCTTGATGAAAAAGAGCTTGGAACACATGAAGATGTCAAAACTATTCTGTCTACATTCTTTTCCTCCAAACCCAAAAAATTTTTTAGAAGTGGTATTAGAAACTCATGAATTGTTGGCAGTTAGTAATTAATAACGATGGAACATAAGATAATATTAAAAGCATTTGAAATCCTTTCTCTTCTTCTGAACCTAAAATAAGAGATTAATTAAGGGACGACCTGATAGTAATTAGTAAAATTTCCAAGGCTACTGAATGAGAGTGGAAAAAAAAAAGTCTAAGATGTCTAGATCTGAGTAAGAGTTAATAATTCTCAAGATATAACAAATTTCTTATTTTAGGGTACTTAAGCATTGCAAGCTATTTCAGAAAGATTAAAAGCGACTTAAAATGTTTGGTAAAATGACATGCATACACTCATATTAAATCTACTGGAAGGAGAAGCTGGTCATTACCTTAGGATATTTTCTTAAACTTACCAGAAGATAGAAAGATCTGAAGTTTCAATAAGAAGCTCATCCAAATAATCCACTAGCTTAGTGTGGAAAACTATTGTATTCAATAGGACAGCCAAATCTCGAATGTCATGGAAGTTTAAAGGATACTTGCTGACACTGCAGTAAGCCTAAACCAAAATATATTTAAATTGGTAGTTTTTAATCTATTCATTGTTGTAAATAAAATGGCTAGAACAACAGTTGACAACAGAAATCATTAATGTTGTAATGTCTAAATGTAAAAACTAAATAAAAATGCCTGTAAGAAAAACAATGATCAAAAACTTCTATTTCACAGAATATTAGAATCCTACAAAATCAATCAAAAATAAGAATATTTATACAAAAATTAAACTTCATCACAGTGAAACCTATAATAGATCTTGTTTTAAAAATATGTAAAATAAATTTGTTTTTGATATTCAGAATTTTTGTTTATCTGTTGTTAACTGCAAAGCTACACAATGGACTATCTGTACTCTGACAATCTAAGTAGAAACCTGATTTTAGCATTATTAACCTTCAGACTTCTCAATGAGCCACCAGGTGCACAGTCTAGATTTATTTTAATATATCAAAATAATACACAAGACATGAAAACTATTTAAAAAAAGAGAGTAATCAGATCAATCAAACACATTTCTAGAAGTATACACAAAAGTCTTACTGAATAAATTTTTGAATAAAATAAATACAAACGTAAATTTTCCTCTATAAAAATATTTTGGGGGTAAAATTATACTGCTCAAAAATAACTAATATAAAAAGAAGACAAATAGATGTCAAGTTTCTTTCAAAAATAAATCTGAAAACATAATGCCAATATATTACTCAATAAATAAATGGTTCCTAAAACTAGGGTGTCTGTGAGAAAACCTTGGGGGGACCTCAGTACATGCATAAATATTGTTTTTGAAGCTTCCCTTACACCAGCCAAAACAAAGCTTTCAGCAGGTTATTTTATTGCAATAAATGTGACTCTGCATTGTTGTTGAGAATTGAATTTCTTTTTAAAAGGATAAACTGTAGTAAAAATAAAATACCTATGAATTGCAATTACTTAAAGTTTCTATTAAATTATTAAGTGTAAGGTCCTCAACCAAGGTGTGAAAATCTTTGTTTGGGGGGAGGGGGGAATATTTGAAAACAAAATTTACCTACCTGCAACCTAAACCAATCAAGCCGCAGACCTCGGAATTCAAAAAGTTCATTTTCTTCCACTTTGGTTAAAAAAAACAAACAAATAAGGTGTAACTTTTCTTATTTCATATACCTGCAAAATGATCTTTACCTTTTATTTAGAAACTACTCAAATGTTTTAGTTAGTCAGACATAAGTTACTTTAGTTATATATTTGAAGTCATTTGAATTTCACCATTTAAAATCAACATGAAATGTACATCAATGTAGGAGAAAATCAGCAAGGTCTATATTTAAGTTTTAAACAGAATAGATTTACAAGTTTTAATCAAACCTGATTAAAATGTTTGGTTTCTTTATGTTCTTGAGTCATTTATAACAATTTTTCCTTTCCCATTCTTATAACTGAAAATCATTTGTAATACTTTAAATATTGACTGAAGCAACTAAAAACAAATTCCAGCACCATTTAAAAGAAGCAATGTCACTACAAATCAAGTCACTATGTGACTTGATAGGTCTGTAGCTATGTGACTTGATGGGTCTGTAGCTATGTGACTTGATGGGTCTGTAGCTATGTGACTTGATGGGTCTGTAGCTATGTGACTTGATGGGTTTGTAGTTATGTGACTTGATGGGTTTGTAGTTATGTGACTTGATGGGTTTGTAGTTATGTGACTTGATGGGTTTGTAGTTATGTGACTTGATGGGTTTGTAGTTATGTGACTTGATGGTTCTGTAGCATTATATAGCATTATCAAAAGCAAAATAGTTTTTATGACTATTTGATTCACATAACTATTGTTGTGATAATGTAAAAAATAATACTTTGAGAAATAATTATCATCAGCATTTTTAGAAATGTTTTATTTCTTTGCTGTTTCTCTTTTTTTGTTTTTTGAATTTCGCACAAAGCTACTCAAAGGCTATCTGCGCTAGCTGTCCCTAATATAGCAGTGTAAGACCAGAGGGAAGACAGCTAGTCATCACCACCCACTGCCAACTCTTGGGCTACTCTTTAACTAATGAATAGTTGGAATGATTGACACATTATAATGCTCCTACTGCTGAAAGGACATGCATGTTTGATATAATGGGGATTCAAACCTGCGTCCTCAGATTACAAGCCAAATGCCTCAATCCACCTGGCCATGCTGGGCCATTTGCTCTTTCTACAAACTTAGAAGTTTTCAGAGTTTAACAGATTCTTATTTTTCTTAACTGAATTTAAAGGTTTTTACAATGAGAAAAAAAAAAGTCACAATTACCTCCAAGTTTGTTAATAAAATATACATAGGTTGTATTGCTTTCTATTTTTTATGCTGTTTTGTTTAATTCCAACCAGCTCATGTTCAGCTGCTATTTTTCTAATGCAAGACTGTTATCATACATATTTTATCAGTTCAGGTAACAAATGATAATTATCTGTAATATAACTTCAATAATAACACTTATTAAAATTATAATCCTTATGTGCAAAAAAGTTAAAAAATAATTCAGTTTGATGATTAAAACAAATACACGACTGAGCTAGTAAATATAACTAAATGTAACATGGCATATCTTCCCAAGAGAAGTTTGTGAAATTTAAATAAGCTATAAAAAGCTACATACTCATCTCCCAACATAAAAACATTTTTATGATGAAAGAATACAAGTTACCGAAACAAATAAGTTGTATAACATTGTTTTCACACTGTTAAGTTTCAGTGTTTATGACAATGTTTCCAAGTATTTTACTCAATGTAAAGAAAACAAAAGTTGTTTGAAGACTAATCACTAAATATACAAATATTATACTGCTGGCCAAAATCTTAAGGCCAAGGAATATCAAGAAAAAATATGCATTTTGAGTTGTTAGACTCAACCACTTCCTTGAATAGAGTTTCAAAAGATGAAAATAAGAAAAGAGAAAATAAAAAGAACAAACTTTTCATCATTTAATAGGGAAAACGTGAACACTGTGAAATTAGCCTAAATACTAGCTGATCACAAGTTTAAGACCATACCAAAATGAAGCATTAATCGGTAATCACGTAACGAAATTTAGTCATTTGTGTTCAAGCATTAGTATTGTCAACATCTCCTGTGTTACACTGGGTAAAAACTTAGCAGAGGCTAAAACATTGACAGAGTTTGAATGTGGCAAAATTGTTGAGCTGCAAAAGCAAGGTCAATCTCAATGTGCCATCACAAGTGAGATTGGGTGTAGTAAAACTGCTGTTGCAAATTTCTTAAAAGACCCTAAAGGATAAGAAATTAGAATTTCAAGTGGTCGGCACAAGAAAATTTCACCAGAGTTAAACAGGAAGATTCAATGTGTTGTCTAGCAAGACACCAGCCAATTGTCGAACCAGATTAAGGCCCTTACGAATGCAGAATGAAGCTCAAGAACAATAAGAAGACATCTACAAGAGAAAGGCTTTAAAAACTGTAAACATCTTCAAAGGCCACGCATTCTTCCACACCACGAAACAGCTCAGTTACACTTTGCTGAAAATCACCAAACATGAGATGTAGAAAAATGGACGAAGGTTTAGTTCTCTGATGAGAAAAAATTTAACCTGGATGGTCCAAATGGCTTCCAACATTACTGGCATGATAAGGATATCCTACTGGAGACATTTTCTACACAACACACTGGAGGAGGTTCTAACATAATCTAGAGTGCTTTCTCTTTCCATGAAACAATGGAGCTTCAGGTTATACTGGGGCATCATACAGCAGCTAGCTACATTGGCATGTTGGAGAGAGCATCCTTATTGACTTGTGTGGAAATGACTGGATCTTTCAGCAGGACAATGCTGCAATCCACAATGTCTGCAGGACAAAGGATTTTTTCATGGCAAAAAACGTGATTCTTTTAGACCATCCAGCGTGTTCGCCCAAACTGAACCTCAATGAAAATGTTTAGGAGTGGATGGAAAGGGAAGTGTATGGAAATGGATTTCAATTCCAAACAGGTCATGATCTTTGTGAAACCATCTTCACCACTTGGAATAACATTCCAGCCAGCCTTCTGTAAACGCTTATAGCGACGACACCAAAGTGAATGTTTGAAGTTATTCTCAATGACACAACCATGCAACTCACTACTGAAACCTCTTGTTGGGCATTTCTACCCTATTTAGAGCTTCTTTTTGGTATGGTTTTAAACTTTTAACAGGCTAGTATTTAGGCTAATTTCATAGTGTTCAAATTTTCCCTATTAAATGTTAAAAACATTTTTATTTTTATTTTCTCTTTCCTTATTTTCATTTTTTGAAGCTCAATTCAAATAAGTGGTTGAGTCTAACAATGCAAAATGCATATTTTTTCTTTATGTTCATTGGCCTTAAGATTTTGGCCAGCAGTGTATACTGACTAAAATACATAAGTCAGAAGACAACAATAAAATTCTTAAAATTGAGGAGTACTACTGACACTTTAATGTTTAATTGTTATGCAGTACCTTGTTTAACAGAAATTGTTGAGATGGAGTTGCAAATTGATGACAAGATAACAGTGTCCTCCTCAGGCATCACTGGAACATTCTGTATATAACAAATTTTGAAACATGATTCGTTTCACTCACTAGCCAAATAAATTGAAAATATCAGAAAAAATGGATTTATTCATAAAATGGATCAAGCACAACCAAACTACTGTCTAAATGGAAATGTTCTGTTGTTTGACTACTTAAAACAACCAAGATGTAATAAGCACAAATAGAATGTTATCTAAAATTATATAAAAAGCACAGAAATATTTCATTGATTGACCAATTAACAACAAATGATGACATTTACCTGAATCATTTGGTCCAATGCTACAGAATAATAACTAGAGAGGTACTGAACATAGTATCTTTGGATCACCTGGTTGTACTTACGAATTAATGCTGAAATGAGAAAATGAATACAGAAATGCAGTATTATGACAGAACTAATTAAAAAATAATTGGTGCCATAGGTAACATCAGGAGGGTAAGGCTTATGTAATTTTATATACTTATATGCATGTTTTTATATTTTACACACAAACACACACACACTAGTTTATTATAACCTAAAAGCTGTTTTTAATGCAGTCCTTTCTTTTGATTCTGTTTACTTAACTTTATCAGCATTAATTTTTTTCTAAAATATACATGTGTTTATATGCACATGCAAATACACAAGTAAAAAGAGCAAAATTCATTGTAACAAACTTTTAATTCGAAAAATTGTTTGCAATTGTTCTATTCCAAGTTTTAAGTGCACTGGTTATGAATTCATTTTTGCTTACTCTTGCACTCCTTAAAATGATGAAAACACAAAAACAATTCATATGATTTAAACAATCTAATGTTACAGCAATAGAACTATGGCACACTGATCAGTTTTGTTAAAATTGTGAGTGCCAAGTTCAGCATGATCCATAATTATAGCGATTCACAGACGTACATTCAGGAAACAACCAACTGGTTTTTCTGACATGAAGGTGGCTGCACAGGTCACAAAATATGGAATAAATAAGGCAGCCTGAAGTGAATGCAATGAAATGAGAGTTAAAGATTTAAGATTTAAGACTTTTTACAGATAATGTTTGATTAATATGAAGAGAAGTGATCTGTATTAGTTCCATTTATAACAAGTGTGCCTGAGGAAACATGTCTACCACAAGTGTTTAAATCTGTCTATAAGCCAATACATCTATGATAAACAAGAGATTCATAGAGAACAGTTATTGCATGAAAAAACAATAACTAATTACACATAGATTATCAAGGATGTGGTTAGAAGTAACATAGGTTGGTTGGACCTGTGGGATAGTTGACAGGGTAAGGGGTAATTATATATTATAAATAGACTTCAGTTAAACATGTTATATAGGAAGCTCTAGAAATATTCATTAAACATAATTTAAACTTAATTTGCACAGTGAGATGAAAAGAGGAAGTAAATAAATTCATGAGATAGTTATGGCAATGAGTTAGGAAATGAAAGATTTAGAGAATAAGTTAAATAACAGTTTTTAAGGTAAGTCTGTCATATTTGAATAAAAACATAACAGTTACAAGAACAAGCATAGTTAATATTATTCTAATATCAGAAGTATTACAAACAAAATGGTGGAATTTAGATTTGTAGACACTGATGATTGGAGTTATTTTGAAATTTCAGGTTAGGCATAACTCAGATGTGACAAAGTCTTGTAAATATGGAGTGGGGGAGTTTTTGTGTGCAAGGGATGAATTACAAACTGTTGGGATTGAAGACAACAAAACTGTAGCCAAGAGGCCAATTCTTTATGGATTATAACAAAGTGTTGCAAGGAAAGAGTTTTCAACTGGGCATCTAATTAAATATATGAAGTAGGTGAGAAATTATAAAGTGAGAACAGTTTATTGTTAATACCAATACTGACACAGTAATTATGAGCACATGAAATGAGATGAAGTAAAAAATGATGGAGAAATATTTCTTGGAGAATTTTGGCTGGTCTTCCATATTAAATTGCCAAAGCAGATATCTTTTTAGATTTAGTGTTAACCATTAATAAAGTTATAGCTGAAAAGAGATAAAAGAAAGTAAACATTTAAGGTTTATTTTTTAGAATTTTTGTGCAAAACTACATGAAAGTTATCTGTGGAAATCATCCCCACTTTAACAGTGTAAGACTAAAGAGAAGGTGGCTATTTATGACTACTTACCACTAACTCTTAAAACTACACAACAAATAGATTGACTATCACATTATAATGCCCCCATGATGCAAAAGGTGAGCATGTTTGGCATGACGAGAATTTGAACATGCAATCCTCAGATTATGAGTCAAACTCCTTAAAAACCTGGCCATATGGAGTGAAACATTTAAGGAAGAGTAATTATTCCATAATGAGATTCAGTGTTTTACTACATATTGTGATTAAAAAAAAATTAGTTCCCAATTTCCATCAAGCCAATGTTGAGATCATTATACAAGATCAAGCATAAAATAATTACCACAGTGAATTAAAAAGATGATATGGCATGGGTTTAAGAAATTAAAAATATAAAATGCTTTTAATTCCAGGCAGGCAGGTTTTTGAAAAGAAGAAAAAGGTTTAATATGTAAGATAAAAATAACTGTCTTACTAAATACTTACAGGAGAAAATCAGGGATAAGTACTGTAAGTTTAAGAAGTTGAAAATAACTGATACTTTGAAAAATATGCAGAATTTTTGAAGGCTAGGGAAATAGTTTCAAAAGAAATTAGAAAATCTAAAGGGCATTATGAGAAGCAGTTGGTTGATTATGTTAAAACTAATAGCTATGCTTTAAGTATATTAAATGTAAGCAAGGTGTTAAAATATGGATTGGGCTTTCAAAGGATTTTGGTTGCAAAGTTTTTTGAATACTATGAGATGGCTGAGCTTTTAAAGAAAGCACCAGTTATAGACAAAGCTCCTCTAAAGTTTTAAAACAGATCTAAAATTAGGTATGTGAACCTTTTTTGTTCCTGGTAATTCAGCAGACATGGGCAGGTGTCAGAGGATTGGAAATTTGCAACTATTACTTCTGTTTTTAAAGGAAGTGATAAGTTTCCTGTAAATTATAGATGGTTACTTCTTTAAATGTTCTCTTATAGCAAAGCCACATCAGGTATTTTGCTAAGTCCACTGTGGGGAATCAAGACCCTGATTTTGGCATTGTAAGTCCTTAGACTTACTGCTGTACTAGCAGGGGACACTTCTCAAGTGGAAAAAATTACACAAAATCTGATAATCAGTGATGTCGGAAAACCCACTTGTTGAGAATTTTATATGCAAAAATGGCTCGTTTGGGTTGAGAAAATATTTTAAATAGAAGAGTGAACAACGTTTCAACCTTCTTCGATCATCGAACCTTGTGAACCTGACGATGACCGAAGGAGGTCGAAACGTTGTTCGCTCTTCTATTTAAAATATTTTCTCAACCCAAATGAGCCGTTTTTGCATATAAAAATCTGATAAAAGCTTTATTGTAGCATTTATTAAGATATAATATCATTAGCATTTAATAAAATATTTCAAAAGAAAGCAAACACAGTTTTGCCAAAGGGAGATCTTTCTTAAATAATGTTACCTTATTTTTTCAAAAATGTTGATTGCTATCTGGATGATTAATAGAATGTTGATTTGATGTACTTGATTAACACTCCTACGAAAATTGGGGCCTAATAGGCCCCAGAGCAACTTGAAAGGTTATTAATATTAGGCTAATAATTTTGTATTTAAATGAAATTGCCATTAACTGACCATATCCCTTTATATTTTAAGGAGCAATAATATTTTGACTTTTCAGACATTTGCAAAATAATATTTAAAAAAAAAATTTAAAACATCCACTAAGGGTATCACTTTAGTGGATGTAAATATTTTTTTCGTAGGAGTGTTAACTGATTTGATACATGACCTATAATTTACGCTTGGGTTATCACACTTCTAATCACACATACAAAGTGGATGAAAAAAAAGAACTTGAACATATTTCGATATGAAACTCAAAACAATGAACAACTGCTGTATTGCTAGTTGTAAAGCTAATAG
This sequence comes from Carcinoscorpius rotundicauda, assembly GCA_011833715.1. Classification (NCBI taxonomy): domain Eukaryota; kingdom Metazoa; phylum Arthropoda; class Merostomata; order Xiphosura; family Limulidae; genus Carcinoscorpius; species Carcinoscorpius rotundicauda. The sequence goes on along the minus strand of CM022399.1, from coordinate 47,055,034 downwards.
AATTTCATGTATGTGTTTATACATGTATTGTATGAGTCAAAAGTAATAATTATTTCTGGAAATATTCACTGATAGGCTTCATTTTAAAAATGCTACTTTTTGTTTCCTTATCTAACAAGTTTTCAGAGAACTACTAGGATGATTGCTGGGATGAAAGGGTTATTTCACTGGAAAAGGTTAAGTGATTACTTTTTTTTCTTCAGTAAAAAGGTAAGATGCAATATAATCAAATTTTACAAGTTTATTTTGGAAGTCAAAATTAAAACCTGAATTATTTGTGCATTAATCTGAAAATACTAGAACAAAAGGACTCATTTTTGGTTTGAAGAAAACAAATCAGATTCGGCTTAAAAGTTTTTTTTCTTTTTAGAGGACTGGTTCATGGAATGAGTTACCATGAGCAGTAAAGGTGATCAACACTTTATAGCAGTTTCAATGGGGAATCTACGATTTAAGGAAAAAAAGGGTAAGTTTAAATTTTTACTTTTTTCAAAGGTTAGCATGCAAGAACAGCCTTAAGAAACCAAATAATCAGTTCAGTCTGTAGGTCATGTTAATAAATGAGTTGGCAGAAATATGAATAGCCTTTTTATTAGTTAAAAGCTATAACTCATCTTAGTAGCAATACCTGTAATACTAATTTAACATAAACAAATTGTAATATAAAATCAACAATCAACTGGAAAACTGCTTGCCAATTTTTTAAGTATAATACTTAATAACAAGGAAATAAAACATTATGAAATCATAGAAAAAACTTCTTAAGAAAATAAATACCTCGTAGTTCTTCAATATGGAAGAGTAATTCAGGGAGTTGTCGATCAAGCAAATCTTCAGTCTGAGGTCTGACCCGTCCTTGGCGTGGAGGAGGGTTATCACAATGTCGAACTAACCAGAGCACTTCGTCTCTTGCAAATGAGAGACCCACAAATACCAATAAAGCCTTAGGGAAAATATAAGCAAAGGTGAATTTGTACTTATAACACCAAACTCCATACATTATATTACCTTAATAAACTCACAACACTAAAATGGGGTTACTATACAATCCACACCAAGTTACCAGCAGGCTTAAGTGTTAGAGACAAATATGCTTCAAGTTCCATTTCTTAGTTAATAACTTTTTTTAGATTAAGAGTTACAAACTACATAAGCAAGAAAAAATAAAAATACCTTTGGTCCTAGAAGCCCTGGCTGGTCTGTAAATATCAGACCCAATTCTTTTAAAGCTGTCCTCAAAAACTTTCTTCTCTCTTTATGCATATGTCCACTAAAATAGAACACAAACAGGTACAAGTAGTATCTGTTTCTCATGATTATAAAATAAACATTCTGTAATATAAAACGCTGTATACAATCTACAACAATTCTACATTTATCAATGTACTTCAAGACAAAATTTGAAAGAATGTTATACAAGTAAAAAATCTCAATTTTACATTTCTATAAGACAAACAAATTGCTTTATTGGCAGCATTTTCACTGCATATTACTTTAATCATTACTTTTTGTATATGATAAACAAAAAGTAATAATATTACAAACACAATAAAATTACTGTTTGTAAAATTGACTTACGAGTTCTGAAGAGCAAAATTATATGCATCTTTGATTTCTGATACACGTTTGTTGTACCTGTAACAAACACACATATTTTGTACATAATATAAACCAAAGTAACAGCAATAACAACTCAAAATACACAAAAACGTTTAAGAAGGATTGTATTTTATTTTTCTCAGATCCCTATAAAAGTTTTGTTCTATAATGTATAGTACATATATATAGATGGGTTACAGCCCAACTCTTGGGCTACTTTTTTTTCAATGAATAGTAGGATTGACTGTCACATTATAACACATCCTCAGGTAAAAGGGCAAGCATGTTTGGTGTGATGAAAATTTGAACCCACAACTCTCAGATTATGAGTTGAGCACCCACACTACCTTACTGTGCCAAGCCTAAGAGTAAAATTTGATACATCAAAATGCTAGCATTTGACCTACGCATAAGATTTCACATGAGTAGTCTATGTCTTTTATTCCAAGAGTTTTTAGAACATAACATTTCATACTAAGAATACTAACTTCTTTTTTATATGCTGATAATGTTCGCTAGTGAATAAATTATGATATTTAAAAAGTATAAAGGTATAAGTTGCAAATGTCATATGCTTAAAACAATTTTCACCAGAACATTTAGTCAATTAGTAAAGTTGTCATGTTTCCCATTTTATCCACTCCACTCACCCAATGCTGAAAGGAGTCTAATGGTTTAAGACTTTTAACTGAAAAAAGGGTTAAAAAATTAGAAGCACAGAAGGGCTATTTCTAGGTATAGGTTTATTTTAGAGCAATGTTATGCAATACACTATATATCCACTGTGTGCATCTGCCTTGAGAATTGTGCCTTGAATTTTAATGTTGCAAGTCCTCAAGCATACTGTTAAGCCACTGGTGGAAAATAGAACTAGGTGCAACTACCATCTACCAGAGTTAAACTAAGTGAAGAGAGTTTCACAATTTTAGTAAATAAAATAGTAAATAAAACTATTTCATAAAGTAATTTATTTCTGAAGTTTTAAAACTCACAATAAAGCAAAAGAAGAAAATCAGTTCTAGATGACTTAAAACATACAATTTATAGATATTCAAAACTTTAAATTCACAGCTACACATTTTTTTATGCTTAGAAATATACACAAAGTATTATTAAGCCTTAAAAATGTTTAGATGAAACTATCAGTTTACAGTTTCAATTATTTGAAAGGGGTGTGAGACACTTAAATATACGTAGTCATAACACAAGTCTTTAAGCTGGAAAAAAAATCACAATGGTGTTAACATGATATAACAATAAAATGCAACATTTAATCTAAAAGGCTTCACATTCATTTTTAGAATAAATTTACAGTATATACATAATACATTGCAGTTTAATACAGTACACTAGTTTTAGCTAATCTGTAGAAACCACAGTTTCATCACCTTTCCCTTGAAAATACAGAAAATTCACATAATATAAAACTGGGAAAAATTAAAACCCCATATAAAAATATTCTATTATACATAGAAAGAATTATCTCACACATCACCAATGTCTATATTTTACACACTTTATAAATTTCATATAACCATTCTATACTTTCTAGTTTTAAAACTTACACATAAAAATTAAGTTGTATGATAAATTACATTCTAAGTATTGGCTTCATGTTAAACATTTTGCTTTCTTTTATGTACTACCTTAATTTCATTCTTTATTAAGTTTTCCTTTCTAATTTATGTGTAGCAGCACAATTAACTTGATTACCAATAAGCATAAATGCAAGCAATTTGTGTAATGTAAAATAACAACTTAATCAAAAATTATTACATAATTATTTCAATTAGTGTTACAAAAATAATGAATTAATCAAAATTAATTTTTTCTAATTACTTCTGGTTTAGTTTGTTTTCAATTTTGTGCAATGCTACTTGAGGGCTATATGTACTAGCCATCCCTAATTTGGCAGTGTAAGGCTAGAGGGAAGGGAATTAGTCATCACCACCAACAATCTACTCTTGGACTACTAAGGGAATAGTGGTATTAACAATCATATTATAATGACCCCATGGCTGAAAGGGCAAGCATGTTTGGTGTGACAGGGATTCAAACCCACGACCCTCGCATTATGAGTTGAGTACCTTAATCACCTGGCCATGCCAGGCCAATTATTCTTGTTTTAGCATTCCAACACCCAAATATTGCCAACATGATTTCTCATTATTTTCAATTAATTAAAATTTTTTCACCTTTTAAACTTTAGTGGCACAACACAATCAAATCTATTTATTGATGAAGAATGTTTACCTATAGTGGGCAGTGCATGCATGTTGACAGCATTTTAATAACAGTGATCCAAGGAGGGCTATGAGGAGTATTGATACTATGAAACCTTACAAGTGTAGTAAGTGTTGGTATAATAGACCTAAAGTAAAGATTTAGTGTGATATCTCCTAGTCTCGCACTTAGCTCATAAAATTTATCATAAAAATAAAAACATCATTTAAATTTTAAGCTTAAATAATTTCCAAATTAAGCTAATTTCTGTTACATCACCAACATTTTAAATATACTTTCAGTGTATAGATTAATGACAATATTATATTATACATTTGTTGTGATGCAATATGACATAAAAGCCATTGTTGAAACACAGTGTTATCAAAATACACCCTGACTTTACTATACATTAGAAACTGTTAATCTAACTGATTTTTACCAATTCTTATTCTATGAATACACCACAAATTCATTTCATGAATGTCCATAATTTTGCTTGGCTTACAAAGGAATGAACCTAGGTGTGACTGTCCCAATTGCTCTTATATGTCTTTTTGTTTTCATATTTGATTTTGCAAAATTTATTTCTTTTAGCTATGCATTATGATGTTAGATCATATTATGAGGTTGGGATGGTAATACTTACCCTATCATTTTTGATGTGCTATATGATAGTATTATTATATTTAATAGTTTCAATGTTACACGCACACACACACAAATATATATATATTTAATTTGTGTGTGTGTTTATTTATCTACATAAACTATATTTTATTCAATAAAGTACAATGAATAGATTGAAGTTACTTCACAAACAACAGCAAATACCTCAAAAAATACGATATAACATCTAAAACTAAGAATTACAATCTATGGTATTCATATTATGTTATTTTCCAATTTAACTATATTCATTCACGTACTTACAGATTTATAGTGCACATCCTCCTTAATTAAAATCCTACTTATGTGAATGGCTTAGGGTTAGTTTGTTTTGAATTTTCATACAAAGCAACACAAAGGCTATCTGTGCTAGCCATCCCTAATTTAGCAGTGTAAGACTAGAAAGAAGGCAGCTAGTCACTACCACTCACTGCCAAGTGAATTGAAAAAATCTGAAATGATTGATGTTGGAAAATATTTCAATTTGGAAGTGAAGCAAGCAATGAAGAAAGCAGATATCAAACTAATTGTTGTTGAACATTTGGTCAGCCAAAAAGTTTTGCCTCAAAAAGTTGTACAACAATTGCCTGCCACTCATTTTGACCCAGATTTTGATTTAAAAAGAATGGAAATGGAAATGAAATTTCGTTTAGAAATTGAAAACAAACGCCTTGATACCGAAATACAAAAATAATGCATTAAAGCTGATAAGGAAATCAGTATGACAAAGCAACAAACAGAAGAAAAGGTTGTCTAAATGCGGTTGGATAATTTTGATGCTTCCAAAAAAATTCGTTTAGTGCCTCCATTCAGTGGCTGTAGATAAATATTTTCAGCAATTTGAAAAATTGTCCCTCAGGTTAAAATGGCCAACCAAATATTGGACAATATTACTTCAGAGTGTGCTCAAAGATGCTCAGGAAGTATTTTCCAAACTTACGGCCGAGCAGAGTTATGATTACGAGCACGTCAAAAAATGTATTTTGAATGCTTATGAATTGGTGCCAGAGGCACACAGACAAAAATTTCATGGTTACAAAAAGTTTGACAGTCAAAGTTATGTCGAATTTGCTCATGAAAAAGAAACTCTGTTTGACAGGTGGTGTGATTCCAAAGAAATCAAAGATGATTACACAAAACTCAGAGAACTCATATTAGTTGAAGAGTTTAAAAGATGTATTCCCGTAGAGCTCAAAACTTACATTGATGAACAAAAAGCTTCCAAAACTCATGATACTGCTGTCTTGGCAGACGAGTATGCTTTGACTCACAAAAATTTGTCAAACAAAAGCAAAACAAATCACACAGCAAAGAAACCCAATGACTCATTCAAACATTATGCAAATGTCAACAAAGACACAGCAAAGAAACCCAATGACTCATTCAAACATTATGCAAATGTCAACAAAGACAAAAAAGAACAAACTTCTGATTCTCAAACAAAGACTTCATCTCATTCTCAAAGCTCATCATCTACCAAAAACATGTCATTCTCATCCAAAACATGTGCTTATTGTAAGAAACCGGGCCATCTGATTTCTGAGTGCTATAAGCTCAAAAACAAGCTATCACCCCATAGTTTCATTTCGCCCTCGTTGGACACATTGGTTCCCAATGATTTTTACCCTGTCCAGTCCACTGTTGATTCCAAGTCCAATATTCTTGATGTACCTGAAGATCTTGTTGAGTACAAATTTAAGCCTTTCATCACTGAAGGTTTTGTTTCTTTTGTTGGCAATTCACATCTACAACCAATTAAAATCCTGAGGGATACTGGAGCTTTTCAGAGTTTGATTTTAGAAAGTGTACTTCCGTTTTCTGAAAAGTCATCCGATGGGGCCAATGTGCTCATTTCTGGTGTAGGAGGTGGCATCATTTCTGTCCCTCTTCATAGATTGGATTTGCATTCGGACTTAGTTTCGGGCCTAGTGACTGTGGGTATTAAATCTTCATTGCTTGTTGAGGGTGTGTCTATGCTTTTGGGGAATGATTTGGCTGGTAGTAAGGTGGTACCAGAGGTTCGTGTTGTTGAAGCACCTGTTGTTAGTCCCAGTACAGAGCAACTCATTGAAGAGTTTCCTGATGTTTTTCCCACCTGTGCTGTTACTCGTTCTCAAACACGTTCTCAGGAGTCCAAAGAGGATTTTCCTTTATCTGATACGTTCATGTCTCACATCGATGAGATTTCTGACTCAACTTTAAGTTCTACTGATGACTCCAAGTCATTTTTCAACTCTCTTCATCAAAACAAACTTGTTGAGGAACAGGACAATGATCCTGAAACTCGTTCTCTTCTACAACTGGCCGTTGATGAAAATGAAATGGGAACTGTCCCTATTTGTTACTACCAGAAGTCAGGTGTGTTAATGAGAAAATACAGACCTCCTGATGTTGCTGCTGATGAAGAGTAGAATGTTATTCACCAAATCGTCATTCCAAAATGCTATCGGAATGATATTCTTAGTCTCGCTCATGACCATGTATTGTCGGGACACTTAGGTGTAAGAAAGACCCTAGATCGTATCCGACGACATTTCTATTGGCCAAAGATGCGCCAAGATGTTGTTGACTTTTGTAAGGCATGCCATTCTTGCCAAATGACAGAAAAACCAAACCAGGGGATTCCAAAAGCACCACTGCAGCCTATTCCTGCCTTTGAAGAATCGTTCTCAAGTGTCATTACCGACTGTGTTGGCCAGATGTCAAAAAGCAAAACAGGAAAGGAATACCTCTTGACGATCATGTGTGCTTCTACACGTTTCCCTGAGGCTATCCCTTTGAGAAAAATCACTGCTCCCAACATTGTCAAGGCTCTTGTCAAATTCTTTACCATGTTCAGGATTCCAAAAGTTTTGCAATCAGATCAAGGCTCAAATTTTATGTCCAAGCTATTTCAACAAGCCATGCATGAACTAAACATCCATCAAGTTTCATCCAGTGCAAACCATCCTGAATCACAAGGTGTCCTTGAACATTTCCACCAAACTCTAAAAGCCATGCTTAGAAATTACTGCCACAAGCACTCAAAGGACTGGGATGAGGGTGCTCCCTTGTTGTTGTTTGCAGTTCGTGAGGTTGTTCAAGAATCTAGTGGATTTAGCCCTTTTGAGTTGGTTTATGTTCACTGAGTTCGTGGTCCATTGAAGTTGGTTAAGGAGAAATGGTTGGAGGACAATAACTCACAAATTAGCTTGTTGAACTATATCTCTGATTTCAAAACCAGATTGCACAATGCTTTTAATGTTGCCAGGGAAAATCTGAAGTCTTCTCAGGAAGAGATGAAAACCTGGTATGACAAAAGGGCCAGGAAGCGATCTTTTAATGTTGGTGACCAAGTACTAGTCTTGTTGCCCACATCAGGCTCTTCACTTCAAGCTAAATATTTTGGACCTTATTAAGTTAAAAAAAAAAATTTCACAAGTTCAATTTTTTTTTTTTTTTGCTTTTAAGGGGGAGAGTGTTATGTATAAAGCATATGTAGAAATTTCTAGAATTAAGTAGATCGATCATTTATCTTGGCCTGGTGTCTGTACGAGACGAATCCAGATCACTCTGGAATTCTGGGAAGTTAAGCGAATGTTCGAGAACACAGTAGGCCTACTAGTATATAAACAGACGGCGATGTGAGGAGAGACAGTCAGTCAGTCATTCGTTTTCATTTGATTCAAGAGATATTGTCTTCGTTTGAGAAATTTTCAACGTTTGCTGTGTGTTTATTCAACTTGGATTTGTGACTGGAGCTAGATCTACAAAAACTGTGATTTTATTTCGTCAATCTTTACGATTCATTCAAATTACTGGTTATACTGAAGGTCAACACGTACAGTACTGTTTAGGGGAGACCGATACAAGTTGGAAAGCGATAAATTTGAGACATTCATCAAAGACATCGTAAAAAGAACTTCGTCAAATTTATTGAACTGTGAAATTTTTCTGGACTTCTCCATTCAAACTTCGGAATTTCTTCGTGGGACCAAATTCACACCCTAGACTGGAAATTTGGATTTCTGATCTGGACTTTTGGACTTTCATTCTGAATCATTATATTGGACACAGGCCAGTACCATTTTGTATTGTAATTAATTTTGAAGGTTGAAACTGAATATCTGTCATTATTATTATATAATTTATTTTATATCTGTCACATATATAATAGTTTATTGTAATAAATTATATAAGCTGTTATCTGTGTCTTTCTGTTGCATTCAGTCCACATAAAAAAAAACGTAACATTGTACAAAAAAAATCAATATAAAGAAATTTTGCAAAACATTTACCTGTGCTGTGAATTTATTGAGTCTTTTTTACTGAATAAGTCTGAGTGAAAGATGAATTTCATGTTAAGAATAACAATATTACTTTTCATCTTAATGTTTCACATTTCATTTGCATAATATCTAGTACCTAATAAGTGAATATCTTGAGATTTTCTTTTCTTTACTCTAACATTAAATTTAACAGTCACCTGCAGTAAAAGTTGTAAAATATGAAATACAATAAAAATAACCCCCTTTTTATTTTTTAGAATTACTACAGATTGTAACAGACATTTACATTACTTTATATTAAGAGCTTTAGACCTCTCATCTTTCTACAACTAGTTTCATTTAAGTTTATTATTTCATTGCTCTTTGCCTAATTACTATGGGAAGCAACAAGCTACCCAACAGGTGTGCAGTGTGTTTATGGTGCACAATACTTTAGGTTACATTGTGTGACATGTTACTGCATGCAAGTACCTCAAAAATTATATAAGGGGTGATGACAAATATTTTTTTTTTATTTTTTCTATTATTTTTTAATTATTACATTCCACAATAAATAAAAAATAAGCATAAAAAACAAGAAATACAGAACTTTGGTTTAAGCCAGTTTGCAGTAGGGTGCAAGCTTTCCTAACATTTTATTTCTGTGTTTGTTATTCAAAAATTAAATCATCTAACTTTCAAATATGAATTTTAGAAAACAAAAAATATCACTCACTTAATTATACTGTATAAAAATTAATATAAATCAATTGGCTTTCTCACTAACCTGAGTAAGTTAAAAATTTTCATTACTTCTTGGATCAATGTCTTTGATCCAAACCCATTAAGCTTTGATGGCAAATTATTGACTTCTGTGATTCAAATAAAACAAAATCCAAACCCATTAAGCTTTGATGGCAAATTATTGACTTCTGTGATTCAAACAAAACAAAACAAAACAATCATGTCGAGAGATTAGGTACTGTATAACTTGCTCTTTTTTAATAGTTTTAAGCACAGTCAATAGTAATTTCAAAAAGAATTGTAGACATTTTCTGAAAGACATGATATGAGAAGTATGAGATGTGGGTTTTACTTGTTTGTTTATACTTTAATAAAGCAAGAAGCTTAGAGATTATAAATCTACATATTGTTCAATATTCTAAGTGTATAATTTGTATATTTCAGAACAAAGAAACTATGTATTTTGGAGAAGTGGACACAGAATTCAATCAAATATTTCTATTTGAAATTATGACTTGTGTAATATTAACATATAAATTGTAAACTATGTTTTGATGCCAAGTATACTGATATACATTAAGTATGTCGTTTTATTGTTTTTAAACTTTGCACAAAGCTACTCAAGGGCTATCTGCACTAGCCGTCCCTAATTTCGCAGTATAAGACGAGAGGGAGGGCAGCTAGTCATCATCACCCACCACCAACTCTTGGGCTACTCTTTTGCCAACAAATAGTGGGATTGACAGTCACTTTGTAATGCTCTTAAGACTGAAAGGATGAACGTGTTTGGACCAACAGGGATTCAAACATGCAACCCTCAGATTATGAGTCAAACAATCTTAACCCACCTGGACATGCTGGGTCACACTGATAATAAAGTTCTTAAATTAAATTTTAAATGTGATCCTGTTAAAAAAAAAAAAAGTCATGAAATGCATGCTTTAAACCATCCAAGTCTGAAGCATTAATTGTAAATTCATTTTAGTATAGATTTTGTATTACAATGATTACATTCAATACTTTCATTTACAAACACTCAGGATTAAAATAACTTAATATGAGATTGTATCTAAACAAGACATATTAATGCTGTCATCCAACTGAGAAGCAAAACATTCAGCATGAACACCAATACCACAGGAAATCTGAATAAAGTTTGGAGGCAAAATCATGTAAAAATCGAAGGACTTGGGTCATAAGAACAGGAGCAGTTAGAAGCAAAACAATCATTAGGCAGAGTGTTAGAAGCCACAGCAAACTTGGGAGGGGGCATATCCCATATAACACTCAATCTCCCTACAAATAAATGATAAATAAATTTCCTGATGGGTTGCCTGCATCTCAGGACTGCAGTATGACATCAGATTAATGAGATGGACCAAAAGAGGTAATATTAATTTTGGAATTCATACTTTGCAGCAAAACAAAAGTGTAAATTTCTTGAAAATAAATGAAAGTTAAACTAAGGGTAAATCACTCCATAGCTGAACTCAAGCATTGCCAAACAAGAAGTGATGGTTTGGTAGTGGCACATAGAGTCATATGCATCATGTGATGGTGGTGCTCTCCTGTTGGTGGAGAAATGATGCATGTTGATTTGCATGAGAAACATATTGGAATATTTCATTCCAATAGGGTGTATGTTAGGAAGGCTTGTAGGATGCATTACATAAAAAGTCTGCATATACAGAATGCAGCACAAATTTGGAAAAGCTAATCTTGTGAGAGGAAGGAAGTGTTACATTGGAATTCTAGTTTTAAGTGAACTCACACTTTTTTTTTGAGCTGCTTACGTGTGATGAGTTCTTACCCTTTGATTGTTTCAAAAAACTGCTGAATGTACAGATGGGTGTGAAGAACTTCATCCCTGAAAAGTGTAGTGACCCAACCACTGTGAAGGGCTTTCATGAACAGGTCCATAGCTGGGGGTTGACTCAAATATTGGTGAATCAGCATAAATCCAACTAGAACCAAAAAATTATCCAATTAAATGTTTAACATAAATTTAGAATGCGCATACAAGATGAGGTTAACTGCACTAATGTGTTTAATATTATGCATTTTCTTAATTTTTTAGGACTACATCTACCCATCACTTACTATTAGTAAAACAGAATTTGCACCTAAATGTACAGTTTTTGGACATACATTGCTGAGTTTTAGGTTAATTTGTTCGTAACAGAAAAAGATGCAAATACACAAGTTTTTAAATCTTACATCCACTACAAAAATATAATCCTGTTTCTATATTTAAAACCCTAAATAAAATTATAATCACTAACCACTTACAATAATTTTTCCATTTAAATATAAACATTACACCTTGCTTTATCTGAAATCCATGTTGACTGTATTTTAAAAAAAGATATTTAGTTCTTTAAGCTCCATTCTCGTTTCTGAATTAATAAATCAATATGCAATGAATGGAGCAACCAAAAAAGGAAAAAAGAAAATAAATATTTTTGATGAGCTTATCTTTCCCTTTCTTTATATCAACTTCATTAAAAGGATTGTAAATTCCATAACACCATACAGATTTTAGACAATTATATTTTTCAATGCTTATTTAGATGTAGTTTTGCATAATTTTTCTTCAGGAAAAGGTTACTTTAACAGTTTTTTTTTTTATAAACTACTACACCCACAAAGAGTCAGCAAACAGTTTAACACTCAAGTTACTTAAATGAACACATCTCCCTCTGAAAATTCAAAGGATAGCTCCATCTGTCATAATATGAACATAACTGAGTTACCATTGTCTATAGAGACAAAATTAAAAATCAAGTATATGCCTTCTCCCCATTATAGAAATGTTTTTTTTTATATTCTAACTTTTAAAACTCAATGTATTTTGTTGGAGTTCTCCCTTATGCAATTAAATGTGATAATTATGTTGCTGTTATTTCCAGCACAACTTTACCAAAAATACAAATGTTTGTGTACATGGAAATCTAGTTAAAAACTTACATGTGATCCACCTGTCCATTTTCTCTAATGATAAGTATTCACAAGGTATCTGTAAACATAACACAAAATTAAACATTTTCATTCTTGAACAAACAGCCATAAAAATTATATGCTAGTCTAAAAATTATCAAAAAAACCACAACAATGAAACTTCTAAAGTATAGCTGTATAATTACATCTTCCCAACAAATGTAGTACTTTAAAGCTCACTATAAATCTGGATAACAAATTACATTAATAGAACAGACTGATCTAACCAACTAAAATTAAATCACTAATTTTAGCTAATTATTGATTCAATATTATTATGATTGTCCAACTGCAATAAAAAAGTGGATAAGTTTATCAAAAAATATATTTTTTCCAATTTATTAAAAAAACAACTTGAATTTCAAATGGAATAAAATTCTGCACAGCTGTGAAGTTAACATCAAGTCATTGCATGTCTATCACTGTCAAGTTATTCAAAGAAAGAAGGAAAACAATTAGAGCTAAAACAGCCCTTACTTCTTAACAAAGAGAATAAAGTTGCAAGAGACATAGTGAAACTAATAAAAGATACACTAATATTAGCTATTAGAGAGATTTGTGCATGCTTTGTGTTACTCCGAGAAAGTTTGTATAAAATTAAAATTTCATGAAGAAGTTTTTCGAATTCCATTTTAAAAATATATATATCTCTATACTAAACCATAATTAACATTTTTGGAGAGTGGAAAAACAGAATAGAATGTAAATGCTAAAGTGCAGCATGGTGATTGTACAAGTACAATATGCTGAGGTTAAATAGTAAATAATTCATTTATTCCATTTAATTTTTTTGAAAAATTATACCTTTAAGAGAAATTAATTCATACAGATTGTATATTTAATTTAATTAATAGTGTTTAATTTATATGATATTTTCACTCAACATGTAATTTGTCTTATTTCTTACAGTGTCTGTTTGAGCTGGATTCAACATCTGAGTAGGAGCAGCAACGAGGCTGAGCATCTGGCTTTTCCTCCACTCATCAGCTGTGTGGTTTCTTCGAGGAAAGACTTGCTGTAGAGACATTAAAGCTTGACAGAGCAACTATAAAAAAAACCAATAGAATATTTTCAGTAAGCACTCAAGTTCTCATAACATTAGATAAAATATGTTATATTCTATACATGTTGAAATTAAGGAATAGCAAAGAAATCTGTATTTGTAACAAAAACAAAAAATGCAGGAACAATATTAATTTTGATACCACTAGTTTCAAGTGATCTCAAAATATATTTTAAACATCCAGTAATGCTTATTAGAAATAATTTTTGTGTCAAATTTTCATCACATGACCTGCTATGCTATATTCAGAGACATCAGGTGTTTTTCATCCATTGTTACTAATTATTTTACTTATGATTACTGAATCAGAATGTTTTGGAATAAAATAAGTTTAAAATTAAAATTGAAGTCTAAACAAACTTTTTCACCACTGGTTTAAAGTTAGATATTAGATTTTTGCTGTTTCAGTTTTAATGGTTAAAGGAATAAAACCCAAACAAAAAGTGCTAAACCACAGAACATTAACTCATGTTAGGGATGGCCTCTTCATATTTTTACAATAAATATTCTACATGACTTTTTATCTCACACGTAAAAAAAAAATAATAATTGATTTTTTTTCCTTCTAATAATTAGATGTTGAGCCACTTAAATCAGTTTTAGAAATACAAACATTTTTTTTAAAATTTAATAACCATAACTTAAAATATATAAACCTATGAAGCAAACCAGTGTCCAGAACCAATGATATCAACTGGAATTCCCAAATTTTAATAAAATAATGGGACATTACACAGCAGAACCTTGTACATTAGGAATATTGACTACATATTTGCTGTTCATACAAGCTGATAGTAGTCATTAAGGAAGAAAACTTATAAAAGATAATGTTTTTTCTCTTTAGATATTAATTGCATATCATACTTTGTGAATGGTAATATTTATTTTATTTACTAATCAGGTATTTGGTGTTTTGAAATTAAATGCCAAAAGTAAAAAAAAGCAGAATATACCCTATTTCATAGGTTTTCTTATTCCCTTTCTTGGGTAATAACCCAAAAACAAAATAGCCCACATACACTATATCAAAATTCACAGTAATTGAGCCAAACAACTATGGGTGATTAATGCTACCACATACAAAAATGTTATAGTTCAAATATGTATTTTAGATTACAAAAATATCTGATGCACTAGAACATAATGTCATAAAACCATTATAATTTAACTGGGTTTCTAATTGAACTATAAATAGATTAAAAAAAACAAACTTCATTCACTACACACCTTCTGAACCACTGTTTTTATTGCTAAATGCTTTTTCTATGGATTATAAAACTCCATCAGATAAAGAAACATGGTTATGAACAATGTCTTGAAAGCAATGAAAAGATGGAAAGTTTGGTTTCAATTCTGTGCAAAGCCATAAGAGCTATTTGCACTAGCAATCCTTTATTTAGCAGTAATATACTATAGGAAGACAGTTATTAAACACCACTCACTGCCAACTCTTGAGCAACTCTTTTACCAGTGAACAGTGGGATTGACCATCACTTTATAACACTTCCCACAGTTAAAAGAACATTTTTAGTAATGATGCTTTGAAAACTCAAGAAAGGAGATGGTTCAATTGGTCAAACATTTTGAAGGCTCTAAGGAAAGATGTAAAGTCTACAACAGAAACATTCAGAGTAAAGACATGTCATGTGACAGAGAAATGAGGATGGAGAGTTTTTCAAAATATTTTCTTTTGAAATTAAAAATTTATATAATATATTAACTTGGGTTATATACTACAATTTGATGCTAATTTATTAATATAGATACATACACTGAAAGTAAATCTGTTGAATCAAGGGTTAACTTGTATTTGGATATATGTTATACATAACAATATTCACTTATTAAACAATGAGTGACAAATCATTAAACATCTAGTTTCTTGTACAAAATGTATGTTAAAAACATTAATTTGCAGGGATTTCTTTTACCCAGTAAACATTAAACAATTAGCTCACCTTAGAATGAGGAACAAATTCATCAGCCAGTTTTTTAAATGGAGGATCATAATCAACTATCATCTGTCCAAGCCGGGGAAAACTAGGATCACTGAGAAGGGAAAAATATAATTAATTATAAGTGTATATTATGTTTATTAATAAACTAACATTTATTCAAGATGAGGAGAACCAAGATCACTGAATAAAGGTTTAAGAAAGTAATTCTTTTTAAATGTAATTTTACATCTGTATTATTATTATTATTAACTCTTATATATTGGCAATTAAAGATTATTTTCCTAACAATGAAGGCCTAAGTAAACTGAACCACCTGTGTAACTTTTGGTAACAAAGTAGAACACAAACAAGATCTGGAAAATTTTGAATAAAACAGAGATATTTAGACTTTGATCTGAGGAATCTTTTGCTGTGGCTCATTTTATGGACATGTTAGTTACATTGGTTCTCTATTTCTTCAAAATTATCTACTCTCACTGTTTTGGTCATGGCTGAGTATGTCTTCCAATGATTCTTTGGAAAAACCAGATATGTAGGTATATGTCCTTTGGCCATTTGTAGTTTTTATTATCACCAAGAGAAATTTTTCTCTGGTCTTCTTATGGTTTACATTCTTTGCAACAGATAGTCTATCAGTGTCATATTGACATTTACTGCATTAGAAGTACATTGAGGATTGTAATATATTACACTTGCAAGTAAACTTTGAATCTGATGCTTCTAATGTCTTTCCTCCGAGATATATACAACCTTGACAAAAAACTTCCTGCTTGCCATTACAGTTACCAATAATTACTAACTTTGCAATAATTTCTACAGGTAAATAATTAAAATAACACCAAGATTTCAGGCAAATTTAATTAAAAAACATCTTACAAGTAAACTTTGAATTTGATGCTTCTAGTAGCTCTGCTCTCAGATGTATATACAATGTTGACAAAAAAACACAAAAAACCTGCTATTGCCCTCACATTTACAAATGATTACTGGCTTTTCAAGGATTTCTACAGATAGAAATCTATATTAGAATAACACCATGATTTCAGGTATATTTAACTAACAGATTTCTCCATTTACCAAAGAAAAAAATCATTGTATATGTGGTACAAGTCCTTCTCAGTTTTGTGTTCACAAAAACAATCAGCTTCTTTGTACAATACTGCTTATTCCACAGAATTTGAAAGATAACTGAAGAAACATAGGATGTGCCTCCCAAATTTAGAATATTATACATGTTTTGGTAGATTCAGAAATTCATCATTAAGTAAATATTATGCAATTTTAAACCAATGTATTAAGATTATCTGAAAAATGTTACAGAAAGTAAAACTTGGGAAAATACTTCCTCATGTTTAATTACCAAATTGAAAAAAAAAAATCAATCTTACATAATAGCCATGTGCAATTTTATTTTAACATGAACAAAAAATAAATTATGGACTAACTTCTGAGTGTGGGTCATCTCATGAGCTGTGTTGAAAAGACCCAGGACAGCCTTACGGTCCTCAACTCGAGAAAGCAGAATCATCAGGGAGACATAGGTTGTTATTAAATCCAAGTAGTTTTTTGTGAGGTCAAAATTAATCGTCTGGAAGAAGTAAAAGATGAACATTATAAAAATGTACTGTGAAAAGGTATACAATGAGATTTAACTTTGTTAAAAATGGAATAGTATAAAATATATTTTCTCATACTTGTTATAAAATTAATATTTTATTTTTTCATATTATAACAGGAACAGCAATGCAAAAATTCAGCTCACAATTTGATTGAAATTTTTTTAAAAACAGAATTTCTTCCTGAAAATACTGTTCATTCCTAAGGATATTAACAATTTTATGACATCATGAACACAGTGAATGCCCTATTTGTGAAATATGTAAACTTAAATTTCTTTAACACATTCACTAACATGCACGAGCCCACCAAAAGGTGTCATGGTACAGATTTTAATTGAATATGCATATATACCCATTAATATCCTATCTGACACTATTTTGCATTATTAAAATGCTTCTATTAAAAAACACAACCAATGGCAACTGTCATGGGTGTCAATCTACAAGACAGCACTGAATGCATTGAAGTTACAATAGCTCATATTTATCACACATACAACCATCGTGTCAAAAAATGTCATTTAATTTTATATTTTTAATACAGTTATAAAAGTATTAATTACTTACAATATCAAGCTGAAGCTGGCATGCATCCATTGTAGTTAAAAGTTCGCTGACATGATCCTGCATAAAAACAAACTTATTTATGACAATGTTTATTATAAAACAAATTATTTTGACGAAATTTACTTCGGATATAATATATTCAATCTGTAAATTATACTGTGCAACAGAATCAAAAGTTACTTGTATCACAGTTTTTCAAAAACCCTATTGATCTCATCTGACACACCTTGGTTATAGAATATTTTCAGACACAATTTATTAACAAAATCAATTTACCCAAGTAGCATCTAAAGAAAATAAAAAATAAATCAATCACTTGTAAAATTCAACCCCAAAACTTCTGCATTAAATGAAATACTTCATGCATGAACAGAGAAAAATTTAAGTCAGATATACAAAATATCCTACAAAAATTAACTGAATAGTGAATAAACATAATTTATGCTACACCAGTTTTTAAAGAAATTTGTTTTTAAATCTTGAAAATGTTATATGAACCATAACAGATTGTAACTATCTTTGACAATTGCTGTTGCCATGTCATTACCAATTTGTATTTCTTTCAGATGACAATTTTAATCAGCTATTGATATGGAAGAAACTCATGAGCATAAACACCATTAATACCTGTGAAGGGTGGTTAGTTAAATCAATCACTTTACACTTTATTTAACACTCAGCTGCTTAATATATCAAAGATAAATAAGGTTTGATATTTGAACATCATCAAAACCTTGAAATATGTATAGAGTGCACATAATTTGAGCAATGCTGCTTTCAGTTCATGTTTGATACAATTTAACTTTAAGTCTTCAGGAAATGCAAAAATAAATATGAACGATTACTAAAGAGCAGATTAGATTAAGTTTTTGATAATACATAGTGGTGCAAAAGTCACACACTAAAAGTTTTAATTTACCGCTGTTTAAACTGTGAACACAACATTAATACATCAAGCCACTCTTTCACTCCAGTTGTAGTTTGTGTTCTGTATTATTTGTGGTATAACAATTTCACATGCTGTTTCACATGTTAGCTGTACAACATACAACAAATAGTAAAATGGCACAGTAGCTGGATAAAATCACATTTTCTAATGTTTGTCAAACTATAGTTACAAGACCAACAAGAGAGCAAGGCAGTTTCTCAAGTCATTGCCTACAGATAAAAATGGACCAATAACATGGCATTCTCTCATGCCACACAATCATACCACCTACTTCCTGGTGTTAGATTTCTGTTTATGTCATTGTTAATATAAAATGTTGCATCAGCTGTCCAAAATTAAGCATTTGTTTGATTTTCTTTACCATGAACAATTCATAAAACTGTACACTCCTCTTAATATCATTTTTTTAAATTTCTATAATATGTACAGTTTGTAAGAATGAAAGTTACAGCATGGTGTTTTCTAATCCAGAGCATGCTTTTATTTGGCTTATTCCCAATTTCTGCAAACTATGAGTAGTTGTTTTCATAGGATTTGTAAAGAGATAGCCTGTTATCCAAAAGGTCTTCATTTGTTGCTGTAAAAATTTTCCACTGTATTTATAAACTAGCCATAAAACCAGCTCCATTAAATTTGGGAAGCAAATAACCACCACTTGTGTATCAAGATGACTCAAATTCTGTCTGACTTGCAACTAACTCAATCTAGGATGCTTGGATAACAGGATTACTTCCACAAGATTACTTGCAATATTTACAAAACTTTAAATAAATATTGTTATAAAAGATAATAAAATGCAAAATTACTTACAATAGTCAGAGTAAGGATGTATAAGAAATATCGTGTGTGTGTGTGTGTGTGTGTGTGTGTGTGTGTGTGTGTGTGTGTAAGATGCTTCACGAAATTCTTGAATTTTTTTTTTTAAACACTCACCTCTCTCTTTTGATTTTTAAACATATAAATGCTCCTGAATAACAGTGGTAATGTTTGAGATCATGACTTAAACATTTGACAGCAAACTGATAGCTGATGTTAAGAAGTTTAGGAAATGTTCATGACTAGATGCACAACAGACTGAAACATGATGCAAAACACATGAAAGGTATCATCATATTTTTAAAGTTTATACAAAAAAGTCAAACATTTACATATAGATGGATGTTTATAGATGGATATTCCTTTCATTAAAATCTGGGACAAAAATAATGAAATAAAATTAAAGTCACTCTAGGAAAATCTATAAAAAAAAAAAAAGACTACATTCCCTCATATAACATTGCATTTCTTCACAAATTGTTGTTTCATTAAGTCCATGCACTACATTCACTTTCATTAGTTGTAACTAAAGAAATACAAATGAACCATGCATTTCCAATTAGGAATGTAAACTTGAAAAAAAAGAGAGAAATTCGTCAAATGAAGTTAAATTCCTTGAAAACATAATATTTCAAACCCTGAAATTATTATACATTTCATGCTATTATTTATGTTGTACAAGTATGAAAGCACCTTTACACAGATAAATATAAAAATTAATTATGTTTGAGCAACTGTAATTTTTTGGATTTTATGTCAGAGTTACATTATATTAAACATTTTCAGACTAATAAGTAGCAAGATCACACAACAAGATCTACAACTCAGAAATGGTAAGAATTGGATTTATAAAGCTATAAACCAAATTTAAATGTAAAATTGAGCACAAAATTGCAGTACTAAAGTAAACATTTTAAATTAAGAACTTTAAAACAAATATTTAAAATATATTACCTTGAAGTCTAAGAGATCAACAAAGGTATAGTAATACAGAGATAATGATTTCATTATTTCTTGTCTTATACTGGACACAGCACTAAGTTGGCTCTGAAAAAAAACAGAAAAAAAATAATTTAGTCTTAGTAAAATAATTCCACAAAATTTTATTTTCATAAATACAATTCTTTTATTCATGATTAATTCTTAAAAAAGATCTTAAAGATGCTAACAAACATTAAAGGTAATTTATTTTTTCATAACAAATTAATAGAAGCATTCAAAGTTGTAATCACAGTATTTCCAGTATGTGTCATTGGTCATTCAGATGTTGAGAGAGACAGGGTATAAAGTTTTGCTTCATTAGCTCAAAAAAGGGGTAAGTGACAATACTTGAAACCAACAGTGAGTATTTATAGTGTTTCATATGTAATGCACTCTTTATTATTTCTTTATTGTTACTTTGAAAAGTACTGGTTATGTTGTTTAATATATCTTATAACATAACTTTTGATTTTGTTGTTATTATTTATTACTACACACATATCATAGAGATTGTTTCCCCATTATTAATGAAAGATATACATTTAGGACTACCCTAAATTTCCTTAACTGAACATACTTCACAAGATAGTATTAGCATTATGGCAGAAAATACGGTTAACTGTAGAGTATCCAACTGATAAGACAAAGCATTTTAGATCTACATAAATAAAAGTGTAATAAAAGTATACTTAATTAACTATATTCACCGTCAAGTTGAAGTTTTAGCTACACTGTAAATAGATAGTTTATTCAAAACAAAAGTTAATTTTAATACAAGTACAACTTATTCTTATTTCAAATTTGTAACAAAACTATATTACATAAGAGAAGTGGAACGTAACTGCATTTAATTTACCAATGCATTTCTTCTACAAGATAATATACTAAAGAACACAGCCTTCTGGGACTCCAAGTTCCTATGTGTGAAAAACAGGAAAGTGTTGAGCCCACAGACCTGGAATCAGTAGTTCATTAAAAAATGTTAGTAAAAAGTGGCAAATTGCCATGTAATCCATATGAGTGAAGGTCTCACAAAATGCCATATCTCCATGTTGTATCATAAGCTTTCTATAAATAAAAAAAATAGAACAAGATGTTGTTGCTTCAAAAAAGCTTCCCTAACTGATGTTTCAAGGTGAATTAAGTGGTCTATCATGGAACGTTGTCTTTGGAACCCACACTTAGTGGGTGAGAAAAGGTTGTTTGATTCAAGAATCCAAAGAAGATGAGCATTAATCATCCTCTCTAAGGTCTTATTGAAACAACTCGTCAAAGAAATGGGAAAGTAGTTCAAAGAAATCTTTTGATCCTTCCCATGTTTAAGAACAGGGAGTACAATAGCTTGGTGCCAAGCATCAAGAAAGATATTCTTCTACCATATGTGGTTAATGACAGCAAGGAGAATAGTAAAAGGAGGCAAGAGAAAAGTGGCATAGCATCTTAATGTACATCATCAGGTCAAACTGATGTATTGCCAGACCAATGAAGTGCAAGTTTGAGTTCCACCAGTGTAAGAGGGCAATTGTAGTCACATGAATGATCAGTCAAAAAGGAATGTTCAATTCGTGTTTTGATAGCTAAGAAGGAAGGGAATGAATTTGAAAAGCTAGATACATGAAAGAAACATTCACCAAAAGTATTGGCAATGCTCTGAGCATCAGCAACTTCATGGCTATTAAGACAGACAGGAGGGCAAAAGTATACCGTCCACTCACCTTCCAGATCTTGTCCCGTATGACTTGAACTGGTGGTTGAAAAAATGCTGGAGGTATATTTAATCCAATATTCCTTCTGACTTTGACGTTTAACTCACCGAGCCTGTGCACTGGCTTGCTGAAATGCAATGCAGTTTGTAAGTATGGGATATCTATGAAATTTATCCCAAGAACATTTCTGAGCTTTTCATGTCATAGAACAAGCAAAATTCTACCAATGCGGGTATGCCATGAGAAAGATGTCGAGGGTTTTGTGGATGCACTGAGCAGCTGCTTGGACAATACAGTTAGTGACTGCTGCTACACAATCATCTGTCCATGATTTACATAAAATGGCAGGAACAAGTTCCAAGAGAGTAGTGAAAGAGAGCCAGTTGGCCTGGTTAAACTTCCACTGAGGCACATGGGTCAAGTGGCACTGATCATAGCTAATCTCTCTTAATATGATAGGAAAATTATCACTACCCCGTAGATTGATGTCAACCTCCCAAGAAAAGCAATTGAAATGCAAAGGGGATCAAGATAGAAAGGTCTATAGCAGTAAATGACTGACTAGGCATATGAAAATAGATGTAAGAGCCAGTACTGAAGAGAGAGAGGTTGTGATTTAGAAGCATATGCACTGTAGCATGACCCCTCACATCAATATTACAACGATCCCAGAGGGTATTATACTCATTAAGATCCCAAAAAATTAAAAAGGGGGTTGGCAGTTGCTCAATGATGGCATTAAGATCTGACAGATGACAATTTTTTCCAGGGGTAAGGTACAGAGAGCAAAGAGTGATGGCATGACCCAAGGAGATATGGGCATATTCAATGACAAGGACCACGTGAGCACATGTTGATCAACCAGCAGTGCTACTCCCCATGTCCTTGTCCTCTACATGACCTATCATTTTGGTATAAGGAATATTGCCAACTTTGATTGTATTAATAGGTTTTAAAAATGTTTCCTTTAGAGAAAGTCACTTGGGATAATAAAAGTCAATCAAATCCTTGATGTCATTCACATTTTATTTAAAACCTCAACAGTTCCATTGGATTAGCATGGCCATTTTTCTTTATTTTGGAGGACAATATGACATGGAAACCTTCTGCTTGTGACCCTGCATTTTTTCTTAACTGTGAACCTGCTCTGGATTGAGTAGGCAGGTTGGAGATTGTAGACATGCATTCCTGTGATTTAGGATGTGAACAAATGGGTTAATTTTTGGGGTGTCAAGAGAGGAAGACCCCAAAGAAACACCTAGACTTAAACAAGGTGAAGTTGGGCAATGACTGGAAGATGTGATAGGAACAGAGATAGAAATAAATATTGATTCATTAACGGTTGATTTTGAAGGGTACTAGATTAAGATGCACTGTTAAAAATTCTGTAGGAGGCATGGGAATGTCTGTCTGGACTCCTAATGTAGTATTGGAATGGATTACAGCAGCATAAGTCTGAGATGGAATTGGGAATAGTAATTTCTGAGCTTCTGGATAAGTAATATTATGAACTGTCTTGAGACATTGTACTTCTTTCTCTTCCACCTGTTTAGGGCAAAAAGTAAAATAGGAAGGATGTACACCATTACAGTTAATACAATGTGGTTCTAGTTGGCATTCAAATGCATCATGGTCTTTATCAGCACAACAGGCACATGTTAAGGAACCACGGCAAGATGTTTTCAAGTGACCAAATCATTGACAATGAAAACATCTAACAGAGTTAAAAATACAAGGCCATACCTTACAATTCAGATATCCTGCTTTGATTGTGGTAGGAGGACATTATGTTGTAAATGCTAATATTAGAACATTTGTCAGCTCCATAATACCATCTCTATGAATAAAAATTTGGAACATGGCTGTCACACTTTGGCTGGTGAATACTGCGAGGACCTATGACTGGAATGGTCTTTAAATCCCTCTCAACTGTAACTCCTCTGGAAGAATTCAAAGTAGAATGAAAAGTAATCACAATAGGTGTATCCCGAATGACCTTTGACTTCAAGAGGAGTTTGGAATGTTGTGATGAAGCTGTTTCTACTGATATGTCCCCAGACTCTAATTCTGTTACTGATTTAGGTGAGCCAGCATGCCCTTCTAAACCATTCTGAATAAAAAATGGAGACATCTGCCCTAAAGGTTTTTCAGTTAAAGAATACGTAATTAAAAGTCACAGGACAGATTCAAGTTGTGTGACTGTGCAGAGTCATGAATGCTTGGTCATTTGCCAGTAGTCAGATTTTTCTCTATGCTGTCATGCTTGTTTATTTTTTTTATTTGAGGGGTATCCATAATTAAAAAAGAATATTTCGGTGCCCACTGACCCCACCTTCCATGAAGCCCTACAAGGAGACACACTACAGTGCCATATAAGGTCACTGCAGCAACATCAGGGTTTCGTGAGCACCATACCAAACACCAGTATCACACATAATATCCACTACACCTACTGAGAACATTCTACGTTGGCACTCAGTTGACCCTGGCTCAAATGGACCAGCTGATTGATCTTGGTAATTTTATTATTGCAGATAAGTTGACATTATTAAAAAATGTTGAAAGTTGTGGAGTCTTCAGTTATGATGTTGATAACCTGGATAACTCTGGAGGTAATGGGATGGTAAGTAAAGATAAGTGATATTTTGAAAGTTTGTAGATGTAGGTTTAGGTATTAGTGTATATTTTCAGGTTACACAACTGGCATTTTCAAGGGAAAAAAGGACTGACTTTCTTTATAAAATGATTGAGGTATGAACAATTGCTAAAAAAAAACCTTTTTTAATTTCTTCAGACTTTATCTCAATTATTTTTTTCAATGCAAAGTCCATACAATCAAACAACAAGGAATTTACTACGTATTTGATGAGTAATCAAAATGTAGGATAGGGATAAGCCCTCTTAAAAATTATAGTGTAGATAAAATCTCAAAAGACTGTTAACAATTGCATTATTATTAAATTATATGTAGTCTTCAGTTTTTATATAGGTATTACACCTCAACCAGAGCACTTAATATATGGGAAATACACTGAAGTAAAAGATATCAGTTTAAGTTTTGAAATTGTACAAGAAGAGTTGGGAAACTTAAAAAGTGATAAATCCCTGGACCAGACAACTTTTTTCAACAGTTTTAAAGGAAATTAAAGATTTCATTTGTGGATCACTAACTAATATTTTTATTGGTCATTGAGAAGTGGAAGAATATTAGACTAAAAATTGCATAATGTTAGTCCAATATTTAAAGAAGGTGATAAAAATTGTCCAGGCATTTATGGGCCAGTTAGTCTTACATCAATAATAAAGTATGATACAGTCTGAAAGCCTTGTTTAATAAATCTTTTGATGTTCTTTGAGGATGTTATTGCAGGAGTTGATTAAGAAGATACTGTGGATTTGGTTTACCTCGATTTTCATTGAAATCATTTGATAAAATGCTTCACAAAAGACTTATTACAAATATTAATTTTGTGGATGTGGGAAGAATGTTATTAAATTGAATAGAAATTTGACTGAAAAGCAGAAAGCAGAGAATAGTAATAAATAGAGTAAATCTGACTGGATTACAGTTACAACCACTGTGTCTTAGAGCTATGCTGGATCATCTGCTGTTTGTGATTGATACTGACTCTGGAATGACCAAAAAATTTTTGAAATTTACAGATGGCATTATGAAATTTGGGGTAGGTAACAGTATCAGAGATGTTGCAGACTTGGAGGGAGATTTAGATCATTTGATGCACTAGGCTAATACATGGCAAATGATATTTAACTATCCAAAAATAAAGTGATGAATGCACGCTTTCATAATTCAAATTACTGTTATAATTTAAATGGGAATACATTAAACAGTGTAGCTGAAGAAAATGATCTTGATGTTGTGATTGAAAAATCATGAAAGTCATCTAAGTAGTGTAATGTACACAGCAATAGGGCTAACAGCATATTGGGTAGCATCTACAGAAATACCGAATACAAGACACAAGATATTATTGTCTTATTACACAAATCACTTGCAAGGTCTCGATTAGAGTATTGTGTACAATTTTGGGCTTCATTCCTCAAGAAAGACATTAAAATATTGGAGAAGGTTCTAAAAAGAGGCACTAGGATGATACCAGATATAATGGGACTGTCCTATGAGGAGAGACTAAAATCTCTAATTTTGTTTTCTCTGGATAGGAAAAGGATAACAGGGGATTTGATTGAGGTGTTTAGCTATGAAAACAATAGGACATGAGGGCATAACTTCAGATTTTGGCAGTGTAGCAGTCATCTGCACTTTGGGCACTTACTTTTCAAATAGGCTAGTTTGTTTTTGGAATGAGCTGCCTTCAAGTTCAAGAAAAAAATTAGATGAATACAAGTAGTAAGGGATAGTTATAATTATGACCTAGAAAGGACATTCTTGATGGGCTAATAAGCTCTTTTTTGTCCTGTTAAAAGTTTATGAAAGATTTGTTAACATTTTTCATGGAACTGACTGAAATTTATCGTGTGAATAAGTTAGAGATATGAAGGAAAGTAAATGGGTTTGTAATGTAAAGATTTAGATAAACAATTGACTTTAATAGGAACATTAATGTTTTTAAAAAGAGCTGAGCTCATTGAGAAAACTGTATGTGAAAATAAGTGCAGGATGGAAGAAAGAAAAAAATTATGAAAGCTTTTCGTCAATCACACAAGGTTGCATCATCCACACTAATAATGCCACCACTATAACATATGTAGAAAGAGTTAGAAATGTTCCTTGATAAATGGAAATAATATTCTTCATATTTAACAAATAGAGAAGTATAAGAAAAGGCCCATTTTAGTGCCCATAGCAACATATCTTATTTTTTGGTAACACTTTCAATTAGAGAAACATTGTTAATTTACTTCTGGAAGGCTGTGTGGAAATTGCAGATCAAGGTAATCTTCGATTGCCTTTACACTTCACCTATAATGTTCAATGCCAGAAAACTGAAAATTATTGAAAATTTGTAATATGTATTGTGTCTTTTATACAAGTGGGAAAAGATCAGAACATCTTTAAGAAAAGGCAAAGTTATTTCAATGAAACAATTGCATTAAACAGTTTTATATTTGTCAATACTTGTTAATGTAGTGAGTGTTTCACTTTTTGTTTTACTCTACATTTTGTAATATTCATAAACATAATTCTCTCATTATCTTAGGTGAAATATAAGTGATATCACTTCTTACTATTTTACAGTGAAAGTTTTTAAAATAAAAAACAAAAGAAAAACTAAATATATAACTTTTATTTTACACACACATGAGCTTCCTTGCTCTATTTGACTGACTTTATGAAAATCAAATAGAAACTTATTCATTAATTAGTTTTCTACTTTTATATGTAACTCTTAGTGCCATGATTATCAATAAACTGTGTTAGTTTATCTTTAAAAAGAGAAAAATAAAACTGCTTGAAACTGGCAAACTTTTTATGGTAATACAAAATTTTTTGTTCACATGGAAGTGCTCTGAGAGGGGGATACATGTACTCATGACAATGAGAAAAAGAAAATATTATTAAGACATTTATCTCCATTTAACTGTATTTTAACAAATATTTCAATTACACATGCTTTAACTGAAATTTTCAATTCACTATATACATATTTTCATGTGAAAATGTACATTAAAAATGCATCTTTGTTTTCAGGTTTTGATCAGTAACTTCAAGTTCCAACATCATTTCAAGCTCTATTTCTTGATAGCAAAGTTAAACCTGCACAATCAAAGCCTTAAACTAATTAAGTTAATTTTATAAAACAAGTTTGTGCAGTGTGATTATACATCACATCGTATGTAAACTCATTTAAAGTACAAATATACAAATTCTTATCATTCTACCAGTAAATACTAAGTGTTCATATACATACACACACATTATACTATTGTTTTGGGAGTTTCAGGCATGCACTGTAGGCCTGTTGTACTGAGATCTCATTCAAAATAACTTAAAGATTAATACTTACACTACTTCCTTTAATATCAATATTAGGAAATCTTCTAACAACATGCTTGATTGCAGATTCTAAGCTTTTATCTGAGAGGAAAGAAGGTTTGGATTTGGCATCCCCACAAGCCTATTGGGTAATAATAAAAAACATTATAAATAAATGTATTTTGCTCATTTCCCTACAATAATATAGTAGAACATCAAAATTTACTAATACATACAAGTGTGTTCAAATTACAAATAAGTAGAAAGTTGGTTTAGAGATAAAACTGAAGCTCTGACTACATGTATATTTTAATCTAAGTTTTATATATTTTGGATTGAATTTTAAAACTTTTCATTTTCTGAATTTTATTTTATAGTTTTCAAGGACAACATTGTACAACTAGAGCATCTTAAATGCTATACAAAATGTCAGTGACTAAATATAAAAAGCAATATACACTACACCCAACAAAAGCGAGTTGCTTGTGGCACTGTACTGATAAATATGCAGCAATTTGTCTCAGAAGGTCTAATGATATAATATTTTGTTCAAACAAAAAGCGATTTGTATAATTTAAAATAAATGATAGCTAGATTTTATAAGTTTTCAGTAAATAGTTTATAACAATTTAACAGGTAGGACACCCTTGATTTTATATAATTTTATGCAAGAGCTGACAAACTATTTTTATCAAAATTGCACAACTATACACACACACACACTCACACACACATTTAATTATACATACAATAGATTAAATGAAAAATCTTAAGTGTTTTATTACCCTTTCATGAGGTTTTGCAAAATGGGAAAGAGGAAATTAGATTTACTATTTTCTGTACAGAAATGTTTTTGAAATATTTCACATATCTTTGTACAGTTAATTTAGAATGAGTATACTGTGTATAATTCTGAGAATTATCTTTCATTTTAAACTATCTGATATACGTTTTGCTCCCAACAATTAAATTATTTTGTGATGATGAGAAACGCTTGAAATAAAAATGTATTCTCAAGATGAATGGTATGAGTATAAGCACTTAAATTAAAATAAAGTACAGAACAATATTTGAACCTAAGGTCAACCTGTAGATAGCCTCACAAGGTTGAAACATTGTTCTGTATTTTATTTTAATTAAAAGTTCTATTACCCATATCAGGCATCTTCAGAATAGATTAAAATTATTTATGTATAAAATATTTTGATGAAATTTTCTTCAAATATAGTGGTTTTAGTCTTTTGGCTGTTTATATACAAAATTAAGTTTAATTACATATTTAACATTTACTGTAGAACCTATAAACTTTCCACTGTATAATCAGTTTTCTTCAAACACATTTCTTTCATTTTGAAACAATACACTGTACCACAGAAAACATATCTATATCTCTGATTAGATGCAATAAAAAAATATGCTGTACTACATAATACTATTTTTTGTAAGACCTTGAATAGTGGGCAGGTTTTGAAGAACTGGATGTTAGCTGATGTCACTACTCTTTTCAAAGGAAATAACAAAAATTGTCCCAGTAGCTGTAAATCTATTAATCTTGCATCAACTGGAGAAAAAGCTTTGGAAAGTCTGGTAAAAGATGTTTTTGCAAAGTAATTTAATAAAGCCTGAAATTTTATTGGACACTCAACATGTTTCACTAAGGGAAAATTTTGCCTTACAAACCTTGTGACATTCTTTAAGGAGGTTCCCGCTTATGCAGGTGAGAATACACGTATAGATTTGGTGTATCTAGATTTTCAGAAACCATTTAATGAGATGCCACATTGAAGAAATGGTCAATAATTTACTTATATTTGCTGATGATATTAAGGTCTTTGCTGTTGCTAGCTCTAAAGAGGATGCTAGTTTATGAAAGGATTTAGATTATTTAGTGAGTTGGGCAAACAAATGGCAGATGGATTTTTCAATATAACAATAGGTGCACTCAGTAAGGCACATTACTTCACCATTAAACACTGATCATGTTTGGTCCTCAAAAAATACAAAAATATGTCTGTTGGTCAATCATTAGCAATGAACAGACCATGTTTGACATAACAGTGGAAAATAATATTCTACACATGTCCACCAAATTTCATCAAAACTTGACCACTTTTTACTGAGTTGTAGAGCAAAAAGAATATGCAAAATTAATCTCAATTTCAAGATAGAGATTGTTGTTTCATGACCTTGTTGTGACACTGACCTCCCAAAATACTAACCACTTCTAAATTAAATCATAATACAAATGTATACCAACTTAAAAAAACAATCAATTCAAACATTTTCAAGACGTCTTGTTGACAAACACACATATACACGGAAGAGTGAAAACATAACCTCCATCACTGGATGAGGTAATAAATACAAGAAAATGCAAGTGGATTACCATAATTTGAATTATGGATATAATCTGGATTGGAATAACCTTAATAGTGTCATGAAAGAGAGATCTTGGTGTAATGGTTGATCAGTCTCTTACACCATCCAAGCAGTATTCTGTTGCTAATAGTCAGGCAAATAGGATTTTAATATGGAAAGTTTGAAATACAAGTCTGAAGAGGTTATAATTTCATTGTATAGGTCACTAGTTAAACCACACTTGAAGCATTGTGTTCAATCATTCGATTCCTAATCTTAAGAAAAGTATTGAATTGTTGAAAAGGGTTCAGAGGTAGATTATTAAAATGGTATCTGAAATGGAAGAATTGCCATGTAAGTAGAGGTAAAAAATCTCTGAAACTTTGTCTTGAAAAACAGAAGAGTTAGATGGGATCTGAAATGTTTCAAATTGTAAAGATAGCACTGGTGCATCATCTTTTTTCTTGTTTAACTGCAAGAACAATTGAACAAATATAAATTTTGACAAAATAGGAGTAATCTTCAACTAAGATAGTTCTACTTTTATAACAGGATGATTAGTTTCTGGAATGGGTTCCCTTGAATGTTGTGAGGGCAGTAAATTTGAGTGAGTTTAACAGAAAGCTTAACAAGTACAAGAATGATAAAGGCTGGAATTTTAGTTCAGTTGATGTAGACCAATGGATTCTTTGTTGTCCCTCAACATTGTGTTAACATTTTGGGTACCTTTATCACATAAAAAAAAATCTTTGCTGTTGGTTTTCAATACCATTATTCAATTTTTCTCATAAAAACTCAAATTATTTCCTAATTTCTTTAATTACATTTCTAACTTTTCTATTACAGCCCTGTAATTTCTTCAATCTTATTTTTTTATTTTTACTGTTATATCTTTGGCATGACATAATTAGGTTTGATTTTATGTTATCCTCTAAGAATAAGCTTACATTAAAAGATTAACTTTTAAAATTTACTCAACCTGTCTCACATCACTTTTTAAAGGGGCAGGCACAAAACTGAACAAGTATTTTTCATTTGAGGCATAATGAGAAATACTGCGAGATGCTCCCTTGTAATATGTGTCCTTTTGGGGTTGCCAATCATTACATAAGTAAATTTCTGGTGAAAAATAGGAGACACTGAAACATCTATTACTTGTTCAATTACTTTCCATAAATTTCTGTCTCTAATATTTATATATTCAAGCAAAATTAAATTATCATCACTGCTTCTGTATAGTTTATAACCTATATTTGTGCACACATAATAGTAAATAAAAACACTAATTTTTCACAAATGGACAATTACTTACTTCAAGGGCATTATTCTTTTCATTTAATAATTTTTCCAGATAAGGACTAATAAACCAAAATAAACATTTATGAACCTCATATAACTTGAATGCATTTTCATCATCAACTTTCAGAAGTATTTTATCTCTAAACAAAAGTGACCACCAAACGCATATGATAGTTCTAATATGGTGCCAATCTATTGTGCAAAGCAATGCTCAATTTGAAAAAGGCAGTTTGCTAATGGTAAATGTGGCTTTATGACTAGTGTTTACTTCTCAGACTTGCAACAACAATTTGATGTGAGAGAGAATTCCATTTTCACTTCACGACTCAATTTATAACGATAACTTTTATTAGTACACTTAAACCAGAATTTTCCACCATGTGACCTTTTAATCACATCTTTCTTCGTAATTGCAAACATTCAAAAACTAAATTATATTAGAAACTGGTAAATTAATGCTAATATAACTTGCCTCTAACTATAGACATTTGTAAACACAACAGTTTCATTCTCACCATCCCCTAAATCAACCTTTAACCTGAGACTATTCATTTTCTGTCTTCTTCCTTAATTTTTTACTCCTGATTTGTTGTTTTCTCACTTTATTAGCATAACCCTTACCAAAGCATTCTCTAACTTATCAACAACATTTCACATTTCACCTGAAGTGTAATTTATCTTCCTGAGCCTTAAAACAATCAAGCTTACAATACTCAAATATATACCAATCAAGGCTGCTATTCCATCTAATTTAAATATAAACTACCCCTATAATATTGACACTTTGCTAGCATTAATTTTATTATCAATCTATCTATCAACAGCTATTACAAAGAGACTAAAGCATTCTACACAATGCAAATTAGTTAATAATAAGATCAAAAGGATTTGGGGTTATTCTCATACACTAACATTTTTAGTATAAGTGGAAGAAGGAAATCATCTCACTTATTAATCTGTTGATTAGACCTTACACAGAATACCAAGTTCAGTTTTGGAGAGGATATTAAGTTATTGAAGAAGGTTCAAAGAAGGAATAGCAGGGTAACTAAAGGATTGGAAAATTATTACATAAGGAATGAGTAAAATATACTAAAATGGATTTGCTGAAAAGTAGAACTTGGAATGGAATGACTAAGATTTTAAAATTGTTCAAGAGATTTGCAAATTACAAATACAGATAAAAGTTTCAACAAAGCTAGAAGTAATAAACCTAGAACATAGAGGACGCAAGTTTAAGCTATACAAATCTAAGAAAAAACTATTTAAGTACCTCCTCATGTAATGTAACAAAATGCTTTTCAAGCATTTTCACACTAGTTATGTTTTTAATATTTCTTACACATTCCATTATTAAATTAACTAAGCAAGATTATTAACGTATCCATTCTTCATCTATTCACTCACCACATGTAGAGCTTGTAAAAGTAAACAAATTTCATGCCTAACAATTATCATTTAACAAAATCTTTTTCTAATAAGAAACTATTTCTTTTTTATGTAAACATTTATTCTTATTTGCATTAATTCCTTTTCAGTAGTTACTAAATTATGCATACCTACCAATTACTCTTCTAACTAAATTTATAAGTTGCAAAATATAATACACAAGTGTCAAAGGTTATGTACTAAATTATTATAGAAAAAAAGTACAAATACAGTAGTTAATAAGTTAATAATCTGTAAGTGCATAACTTATTTCTAATAATATAAAGTATGGCTAAGTTGGAAAAATATAAACATATATATATGCTTAGCATTCCTTTTTTTGCAACTTCCTCTCCCAATTTTCTTTTGGCAATTTTGTTTTTTTATTTTCTAAATTAGTATTTTTCCACTACACAAAGACTAAGGAATAAATAATAATAAAGAGAGATGAACAGAGATGATTCATTCTGCCCTTCTTCTTTGTCATATATTTTGTACCATGTTGATGAAAAATGAAATAAACATTTCTTTATGACATGGACCTTTTGTAAAGCAACAATCACAAAATATGGTGCAAAGTTTCTTTCAAAGAGGTCATAAACAAAAAAAAAAACCTTCTCATTCCTAGTTTCGAAATCTTCGTACACTTTACATTTTTTCAAAACTTGATCTAAATACTAAATTACAATAAGAAACTGTCCTCAGTATCAACCACTTTTCAAAGTACGGAATTATCTTTAAGTTTTAAAACAGAAGTAGGCAAACTTTGCCGTAAATATACGTCCATAATAATGTGAATACTAGTAATGTAGTATTACTATTCAGAATACAGCTTCGCCTTCAGCAAGGTAAGTTCAAGTTGGTAGATTCATAGTCATATACACATTTAGCTAAAACTCACCTTTTTAATATTATATATTCTTGTAAGCATTCCAATCCCTCGATCATTCAAAATGGTTAATTTTTCAGCCAACTTCTGTTGCGCTGGATTTAACGATCGTGCCATTATTATGCTATTTTGATTACCTACAGAAAAAGTAATTTGGTTTATGACAATTTTAACTACACCTACTACACTTGCGCTACCTACTCAAAGACAAAATAGTATATCTATAAAATTAAATATTTATTTCGTAGACTACGCCGAGAAGTAACATAATGTTCCGCAAAATTCCACAACAATACAAATCGAGGAAACTTTCTATAGTTTGATAAACGTTTGTTTGTTTGTTTGTTTTGGAATTTCGCACAAAGCTACTCGAGGGCTATCTGTGCTAGCCGTCCCTAATTTAGCAGTGTAAGACTAGAGGGAAGGCAGCTAGTCATCACCACCCACCGCCAACTATTGGGCTACTCTTTTACTACGAATAGTGGGATTGACCGTAACATTATACACCCCCACGGCTGGGAGGGTGAGCATATTTAGCGCGACGCGGGCGTGAACCCGCGACCCTCGGATTACGAGTGCACGCCTTAACGCGCTCGGCCATGGTTTGATAAACATGATAATAGCTAGAATGATGGTTTTGTTATTTAACGGTGAAACTGTTATTTTCAGGCTGAGCATCAATAGCTAATTTCTATTTGACAAATTATTTTATTTTTGATTCCTAAGAATACCGAATAGTCGTTTAAAGTGCGAAATAAATATTTTAAAACTCCAAGCCTACTCAATGATAATAGATATCAAAACGCAATGTTAAGCTGCTAGTCTTCACATGATAGTAAAATTCCTTATTAGACATATATTTTCAGTTTATTTTTTTCATTTTCATCTCACACTTAATTAATTAAAAATATAAATATTTAAAAGAGTAGTATAATTGTTTGGTTTGAATTTTGTGCAAAGCTACTCAAGGGTTATTGGCGCTAGCCGTCTCTCATTTAGTAGCGTAAGATAAGAGAGAAGGCAGCTAGTCGTGATGACTATTTGACAACTCTTTTACTTACGAAAAATGGGATTGACCGTTACTTATAACGCCCTCACGGCCTAAAGGGCGAGCATATTAGTGTGATGGGGATTTGAACCCGCGACATTCAGATTGCGAGTCGATTGCCTTAACCACCTTACTAAGCTGGGGCGAGCAACATAAATGATATTGGCAGTGAAGATAATTCCTCATCCATGCTTTTGAATTTTTAAATAATAAACAGGCATGTGTTCAGTTTGTACGAGGTCTGTTTAAAATATACGCGGACTGTTTGAATTGCGGGGCTCCAGTTGGTTCCAGGAGAATCCGCTAGGTTCGCTCAGATCAGCTGATTACGACGCCATTTTCCGATTGCAGATATCTTCATTTGTGTATTAGCTACGCGGTTTAAAGTGAAGTGCGATTTTTTCGTTTGGCAGATTTCAGAATAAATGACCTGAAGGAGCAACGACTTCCTCTGAAATTTTTGTTAAACTTGGAAAAGTTGGCGGTGGGTGGTGATGACTAGCTGCCTTCCCTCTAGTCTTACACTGCTAAATTAGGGACGGCTACCACAGATAGCCCTCGAGTAGCTTTGTGCGAAATTCCAAAACAAACAAACAAACAAATGTAAGAACATTTAGTAGTAATATAAGTTAATTTTTATGCGTTTAATAAATTTTGAAATTTAGGAGAAATATTTAATTTGCACTCCCAAGCTCTATCTATCATCACAAAATTCAACTTGTCTTTTAATTTTGAGATCTTATTGGCCATTATATTTGATATTCATCTAATTATAATTTAAGTTAAGATTAAGCCAACATCTTGAAACAGTTAGTTTTCAAATGGTTTTATACTTTATAAATAGATGGCACTATGTTATATTTAACTATTTTTGCAAGAGACGAATTTTGTTTTTTCTGGCACATAAACGAACTTTAATGCCCAAATTTAAGCAAAAAAGAACAACCAAACAACAAAAGTATAAAATTTTTAAAACAATTTTTAGATTATTTGACATATAAAAATTCAAATTTAGATTTGAATGTTGTTCGATTCAAGCTGTATTACAACCAAAATGTTAGCAGTTAATTTCCTAAACAGTCGTATCCCGTTATGGTTATTTTATAATTCATATGTGTTTTTATTCTGCGTGTTTTCACATATTAACAAAGTATATTATAATTAATTAGTATAAAAACATACATATTTTCAACAACACCAGGGAAGATAGAGTTACTGATAACATTTTAAAAAATGAAATTGCTTTCGTTTTCGCGCAAAGCTACGCGAGGGCTATCTGTGCTAACCGTCCCTAATTTAGCAGTGTAAGACTAGAGGGCAGAGAAGTAGTCATCACCATCCACCGACAACTCTTGCGCTACTCTTTTACAAATGAATAGTGAGATTGAGCGTCACGTTACAACGCCCCACGGCGTAAAGGGCGAGCATGTTTGGTATGATGGGGATTCGAACCTGCGACCACTACACTAGGGATATCTGCTCTAGCCGTCCCTAATTTAAGAGTAAAAGCAGATTGTTGTCACCCCACCATCAAATATTGGACTGCTTTTTCCATCAAATGTAGGGATTGACCGCACATAATAGCACCTCTTTACATTATAAGGCGAATATGTTCCAAGATATTCATTATACTTCATAATCCACGTTTATACATAATAAAATATTTACACATATTATTTCACTATATATATATATATATACATACAGGGTGACTCAAAATAACGTTTACACTCTTTGACTGTGTATAGCTAATAAACCGTATCTTTTGTTTCACATTTGACTTGTGTCCAAGGATGGCGGATAATCAACTTGCAATCGAGCACAAAATATTCATTCTCAAAACTTTTTGGTAAGTCGAAAACAAAGCTGAAGTGCAAAGATGTTTTACTGAAAAGTTCCATATGGATGCACCATCTCGCCCCAGCATTTCACGCATCATCGCAAAGTTTGATGAACACGGAACTCTCCACCATATGAGAAAAGGTCGCTCCGGTCGAAAAAAATCATAAACAAGCTCAACGAGAGAGCAAGAAGTCATTGATAATGTTCTGAATTCTCCTAGAAAATCAGTGCGCTAACTGTCTCGTGAAACAGATATCCATAAATCCAACGTTCATCGTATTTTGAAGCGTTCCCAATTCAAAAATTTCATCCCATCACTTGTTCACGCTCTGAATGAAGATAACCCTGATTGAAGGATTGAGTTCTGTGAATAGTATCTTGCTAGATGCGCAGGCGATGATGAATTTCCACTCAAAATTGTTTGGAGTGACGAAGCAACGTTTAAGCTGAGTGGCTCAATAAATTGACACGACTGCACCTACTGGGTAACAGAAATCCACGTTACAGAGGAATATCACTTGAATTTACCTGGAGTGACTGTGTGATGTGGTCTGTCCGCTAGGGGACTCATCGAACTATTCTTTTTCCAAGACACCGTAACAGGATTGAATTATCTCAACATGCTACAAAAGTTTGCCATTCCACGCATCCAAGAACAATTTGGAGAAGAAGAGTGTTTCTTCCAGCAGAATGGCGCTCCTCCCCACTTCCATCGTGATGTGAGAGCTTATCTGGATGCAACTATGCTAGACAGATGGATTGGACGAAGAAGAAATGTAGAATTTCCTGCTAGATCACCAGATTTGACACCCATGGATTTCTTTTTATGGGGTTTCTGAAAGACAGAGTTTACAGCACAAAAAGGGCAACAACTGACAAATTGAGAGTTGTAATTGAAGAACAATGTGCTTTAATACCAGATGAGATGGTGTTTGATGTATGAACTTCCATTTCTTTCCGTTCTGAGATGTGTCTGGAGCAGAACGGATTTCAGTTTGAACACCTAAAGTGAAGCAAGTAAATTGCGACATTTTACAATTTTAACCAAAGAGAGTTTTCCTTGGGAAGAATTTTATTTGTTATTTTATCTCTTAATTTCAGTATTAAATCTTTAAATGCATCCTTTGGCTATCATATGTATCTTGTTTTATTTTTAAAATCAATAAGCAAGGCAAGTTATAATGATCCAAAGAGGGTAAACGTTATTTTGGGACACCCTGTAGTTACATGATTAAAAATTTAGTAAAAAATAAGAAATACACTATAAATACTCAACCAGAATAACACATTGATCATCTAACTTGAATCTTACGTTCTATGTCTTCATTCATCTGTCAAAATAAATATTGAATAAAGTGTTGAAATTTTTGATAAGGATAATAACTATTTTAGAAAGCATCATCATGTAATAATAAGACACAAATATAGAGTGCTATCAACACTTTCTGAAAAATAAAGAACTTAAGAATTTAAATAAAGATTTAAATTGTGCTTGTTATTCATTGTTATAAATTTCCTGTTTTTCGTCACCTGAAATGGCTTTATACAACTATATTGGTGAATATTATAGTAAATAAAAATGCTCATTTTTTGGGACAACCTGATACTAAAAATGTGAATGACATACTGGTATATTAAATGAAAAATATAATGTCTATAATAACACATAGTGTTATGCTAATGATACAAGAATGAGAGGCAAGAATATTCCCTTCCATTCTTAATGGTTCCATGTGTTGGTTCTGGTTATAGAGTGTTGCTTTGTAGGGTAGTTTCCACGAGTGGTGGCTTTTACACAATAGACTGAAGTCAATATTGTACTTCTCATCCAACAGACCTAAAGAGATATAACTTCATGGAAGTTTTCTACGAATGGTGTAGCACGAATTCTAAGTTACATCTGCTTCTGGTGGAGGAACTGACATTTTACTAGAAGATTTGTCTTAATGTAGCCTTACCTGTATATACATACTGGCACTCAGTCATTATAAATTTGGTATTTCTTTGTGGTACAATGATGTCAACGGTATTAATTTGATAAAATGCTCCATTGTTTTGTGTCATTCACCTGGATTCAACTTTTTAATCATCCCATAGAAAAGATATTTACAGAGTCAGTTAGTCTAAGTAAAGTTACATCAATATACATTGTTTTACTCACTAGTGGTCAGGTGACCTTTGGAGGTAACAATCTATCCTGTAGTTTGTTGAAGATTGGCTATGTAGTTATCTGTGCAACACAAGTTACTCTGGAATAAAATCTCAAACTTTTTACTCTAGGATAAAATTTAAGGAGATTTAGTCGGAGATACGATCTTAAGAGATACAGTTAAGATTGAGTCCGTACTTATTCTCCAGTGAGGGAAACTGTTCTTTTTGGCCAGTTTAGTATACATTTTAATTGGGTTTGTCTTAGAAAATAGATGATTTGTTGTAATTATGTTTTTGTGTGAAATCGTGAAATAACTATCACGAATCACTAGTCAGAAAGCATAGAATTATTTTGCAAAAGTTTGTTTGTTTGATTTGTTTATTGAATTTTCCCCAAAGCTGCACGAAGGCTACCTGCGCTAGCCGTCCCTAATTTAGCAGTGAAAGACAGGAGGGAAGGCAACTATTCATCACAATCTACTGCCAACTCTTGAACTACTCTTTTACCAACAAATAGTGGGATTGACTGTGACATTATATCGCCCCCACGGTTGAAATAACGAACGTGTCTGGTGTAAAAAGGATTCGAACCCGCGATCCTCAGGTTACGAGTCGAGTTCCTTAATCATCTGGCCATGTCGGGCCTACTCTGTAGTAAATATCCTTTCTAATCTCCCATTATTGAATATATTTGTCTCGTCAATCTTCGTGGAATCAGTTTGACCTGAAAGAACCACAATAAGCTAATAAAACGTTCTTCACTACCTCATCTGCGAGATAATTAGTAAGTCGTGGATTACCTTTATTTTTACCCTAGTGAGTTAACTTTTCTTGTTTTACCGATATGGTTAAATAATGCAGATACAGATTTATTCGAAATGCTAAATATTCTTGTCTTTTATGTTTTTTACAGTTGTAGAAGAGAAAAACCTCACAAAAACATTCTATCTTGTAATATTCCAAAATGAGGTCAATTTTATGCGCTTTCTGCGCTTGCAAAATTACTTAGTGTGGACACCGTCAATTTAAATTATAATCTCTTGATAATCAAATAAGTTTTACGAACTACAAGCGTTGCAAGTTTGTCTTTTAGTATTCTTGTTGAAACGGAGTTATTAAAAGCCTTTTGCTATTACGCCCTTTATAAATGAGTCCTTTAACAAACAGTGTTGCTAAAGATTTGACTATTTTATAGTAAAACAATTTAGAATACGCAAATCGACAAGACACGTAACAACTATGGCCAATATAAAGTCGCGATTGAACGGCTTGTATTAGAACTACATTTTAACGTTCGGTGTTCGAACGTAGTGTATGTGATGTCATCGAAAACTGATGCTTTTGGGAAGGGTATAGGACAGCCTTTTCCGACGCAATATATTCATACCTCGAATCATGAAGATGTGTTGAGATCGAGATTTTATAATTTCCAAGACGTGCTTATTCTTTATATTTAATGACATTGGAAAATAAAGGAGTATGGATTAACTTTGATTACCAAGACCATATAGAAAGTGACTTGTAACAAGTCATACTTTAGCCGTCGTATTTAAGTAAAGTGGGGTATTTTGTAATCGTACAAAATCCATGAACATAAATATCAGTCATCCACGTATCATAAGCAATGATAAGCAACAAACGCAAATATATTCCAATATATTGAGAGTAGTTTTCAGTGGCACTACATTATCTATTATATGCCAAACCATGAGATGTAAAAATGTAGTTATGATATATGCTATTCCACCGCAGCTTTATATTGGCTGTGGTTCTATGCATATTTAAACTCGTTGAAACATAACCTATTCATTTCTCTTCATATACATTTTTATACCTGAACACCGAAATAAATGGAAACAAAATCGCTACGTTTCATTAATAGAAAACTGATCGAATGAACCTGATATGCATGAAGAAAAGCTAATCATAAGTTACAAATAAAAACTTATGCCGTAAAAAGAAAAGCTTTAATAAGATTGTGTTATAATCACAAAAACACACAGTTTTAGCATTGCAACATGAAATTTTAAAGAAATAATAATATGAAAAGGAACAGTTATGGTGGTATTATAAATTGGTGATTTGATTTTTTATCTATGCCCTTCAATAACATTTATAACGTCATAAGAGAATGCTTTAATACGAACTAAGGGTATTTCAAAATTATCT
The DNA here is from genome assembly GCA_011833715.1 of Carcinoscorpius rotundicauda. Lineage (NCBI taxonomy): Eukaryota > Metazoa > Arthropoda > Merostomata > Xiphosura > Limulidae > Carcinoscorpius > Carcinoscorpius rotundicauda. The sequence goes on along the minus strand of CM022399.1, from coordinate 47,013,756 downwards.
CATGCTGGTACTAACTGTTGTCAACTGGTATTCGTCAATTTTACTGTCAGTCACGTTCTTGTAGGGTCTCAACATACTCTTCAAACTGCGTTCATCACGTGTTATCGTGAAATGATGCTTTCATCACGCGAGGTTGTACGACAGGCGTGCTAATAATATTACTTTCAATGAAAAAAATTACCTTGAGAGATTTATGAATGTCGTGGAAGCCGTGAAAAATGGAACCGCTCTTACAGAGCCTTCACTTTAATTGTTGCAACTCCTTAAACAGATTCAAACTTTAGTGTCGCACCCGTTACACCTTGTAATGTATCGATATTATAAACATTCGAGCTTTAATACTGTAATTATTACACCGACTAAAATCTTAATGTCTAAACATGCAAAACGAGATGTAACAATTACAATTTTAAAGTTCGAGTGTGCACAGAAAAACTAACTGGTCCGAACAAATTGACAGCCTACAAGAAAAAAAATCAAATGAATATGTTTTGAATCTACTGACAAAATATGAAAACACCTTTTTCATTTCATCCCACTAATGAAAAAAAAATGACATGTTTTATCATTACAATGTGTTTCTGTACTTTGTTCACAAAGTAGTAACATTTATTATGTATATAGCTGTTGAAAACTTCACAGTTAAAATCTCTCTTTTCCAACCAGGAACGTACATTTTCTATCTTTGACCCTTCCTCTGTCCCTCTAGTTTCATAGCGGTATGTCTGCGGATTTACAGCGAGAATTCGAGTTTCGCTGCTCGTATTGGGTAGAGTAAAGATAGCTCATTGTGTTGCTTTATGGTTAATTTCCAACAAACCATCCTCTGTTTATAAATATCTGACTACAGAATGAGTGAAACCTCTTGTTTCAAATAGGAAAAACATAATTTGTTTATTTTGAATTTCGCCCAAAGCTACACGAGGACTATCTGCGCTAGCCGTCTCTAATTTAGTAGTGTAAAACTAGAGAGAAGGCAGTTAGTCATCACCACCAACCGCCAACTCTTAGGCTACTTTTATACCAACGAATAGTGGGATTGACCGTCACATTATAACGCTCCCACGGCTGAAAGGGCAAGCATGTTTGGCGCGACGGGAATGCGAACCCGCGACCCTCAGATTACGAGTCGCACGTTTGGCCATGCCGGGCCTCAATATATGTCATATAATTTTTGCTCTATGTGTTTAGTGCTTTACATCAAATTAAAAAAGATTCTAGTATGGTTTCTGGTAGGGCTCTATAAACACTTAACTGTTTCTAAACGTAGTACTTTTCAGAAATTAGGGTTAAAATCCAGCTTACTCAAATCTTATAAAGAAATATATAAAATAAATATTCGGACAATGACTTTACGTAAATATTTCTTTCGCTAAAAATATAAAAACTTATAATTCTTTGTTATTTTCATTACGATTATTTACTTTTATGCTCAAAATAAAAAAATATTAAACTTAATAAATGATAAACAAAACGTATCATAGATATTTAGGTAATATTAACTATCTGCTAAATTTGGCTCAGCAGTAATTCCGTAGGCTTATGATGCTAAACTTTGGATTTTGATATCCGTAGTGAACACAACAAGAGACAGCCCATTGATTCGCTGAGTGCTTAACAACAACCAAAAGCTATTAAATTTGGTGAAGTTTTTTTAAAATTTAAATATATGAAACTCGCTCGCAATTCACTTTAAACATGTTATTATGTTACTGTTAACTTTGTGTTGTCTACTCCCCCTGTGGGTCAGCGGTAAGTTTACAGATATAGCGCTAAAATGCAGAGTTGTATTGACCGCGATTGATTGGAAACATGTAACTCATTGTGTAGTTTTTTGCTAAAGCAATAACAATAGTTGAGCGGAGTATTATTAATAATTTTTACATATTTTCAACAATAATAAAGCCTTGTATATCCTTGTAAAACTACTTCCTTCATTGTTGTGATATACAGGGTGGTCGCTAGAAAAGCGGAACATTTGAGAGTCAGATGAGATCATGAATAAAATGCGTGCTTACTCATTTCTATTTTGATTTCTTTACATCCTGAACAAAATGCATGATTTTAATAATTTTGAGCATCTATGAGTGTAATATAACATATGCCTTTAAAAAACTTTGTAAAAATAAATAGCTGTTTGACAAATTTTCCGCTTTTCTAGCGACCACCCTGTAGTTTCGTTTACGTATACTACTAAATTTGTATAATACTGATGAAAGAAATATACCACGCTACAGCTTACACTGTGTTATAAACTACCAGTTTTTTATTTATTTCCAAACTTGCTCGCCCTTTCAGCCGTAGGGGCGTTATTATGTGATGGTCAATCCCACTATTCGTTGGTAAAAGAGTAGTCCAAGAGTTGGCGATGGGTGGGAATAACTAACTGCCTTCCCTCTAGTCTTACACTTCTAAATTAGGGACAGCTAGCACAGATAGCCGTCGAGTAGTTTTGTGCGAAATTCAAAAACAAACAAACAAGCAAACACACGTTTTATTTATTTATTTAACAGACGTTTAAGCTTCCTGAACGCACCAAGTCATCTTCGATGAGCCAAAATGTATCCTGTTTCCGAACTGATGATTTTGTGACAAGACCTGTTTATTAACTGCCTTACACATAAAAACCAATGCTCTTCGCAAAGGGAGTCAGAGACTGGTACCTATTGCTCGATTAAAATTTATAATGTGAAAACAAAAACAAAAAAACGCAATTCCAGGTTGTCCAAGAAGGTAAGATAACCTGCTTTTATAAATGTTAGACTCACACCTTTGTTTTTATATTCTACTTGTCTGAGTTGTAAATATTTTCATTAAGAATACTAATTTGCTTACGGAAAAAAATGTTTCTTTTTTAAATCTTTATAAAAAAATCACTTATTTCTAACCAAAACCAGAATTAAACGAAACAAATAATTTTTATATCAAACGCTTTGTGCGTGTGTGAGTATGTATACATATATATCGTTTTACATCAAACTACCGCTCTGTACTTTTTCAAAATAATAATTAGTACATACTAACGGCATAATATAATATTCCCCCTCCCCAGAGGCTTAGCGGTAAGGTGCTCTTGATGACCAGTCCACGTGAAACTCACTGCGTAGTTTTATGTTTAAAAACAAACAAACGCAATGCGATTTATTCCACGTGTCGCATTTGGTCATTTATACCATAAATGAAGTCTTCACATCCCTCTCTCTTTTTGTTTTCTTGACCAAACACGACAACAAAAATTACAAAAGAAAATGAAGACTGTAAAAAACTGGCACTTGAAAGTTGAATTTTGTACTCATATTTTCCTTAAAATATTTCAAACAGATTTAACACGTTTAAACCCTTCAAGGCTCTTCATGCAGAATGGTTTATAATAATATTACAACATTTCCACTATACTATATCCGCCATCTTCATTTTACTTAATACCGGAACTCAACCACCTAACTGAGCTACATTAAACACTATTATATATTCCTGTACTTAGAAAACCCAAAGGAATCGAATAAAGAATATTGTATTTAAAAATATAATAAGCTTAATAATAATGTCGTAAGGTCCGGCATGGCCAAGTTTGTTAAGGCGTTCGACTCGTAATCTTAGGGTCACAGGTTCGAATCTCCGTCGCATCAAACATGTTCGCCCTTTCAGCCCTGTGGGCGTTATAAAGCGATGGTCAATTTTACAATTCGTTGGTAAAAAAATAGCTCAAGAGTTGGCGGTTTGTGGTGATGACTAGCTGCCTTCCTTCAAGTCTTACACTGCTAAATTAGGGACGGCTAACGCACATAGCCCTCGAGTAGCTTTGCGCAAAATTCAGAAACAAAACAAACACTAATGTCGTATGAGATATATAATTATTTAAAGCTGCTGTTGAATAGACTCATAAAGTGTAAATCACACTTTTTAATAATGATTTTACAGCTCTCGAGCTATTCAGTCTGATGACTAATATTATAACTACTGACCGACGCTGCAATGTCTAATACAATGAGTTTCTTGGGAAAGACGATGTGTCAGTCTTCGAACATACATTCGATTAATTTATCACACGCACTCCAATATAGAGAAAAGAATATTACGAATAATAGTGTAATCCACAGACAAATATATCCTATAACAGCATTCCACTGTCGGACTATTTTGAATTTGACATATTTATGTATATAAGATCTAAACATTTTACTTATGACATTACAAGTTTGATCTCCAATGACACTTCGCATCAGAATATAATCACTCTGTAAATGTGATTAATTATTGTATCCTTTCCGTATTTGGCATTTTTCTTGAGAGTCGGATATTTAAGGTATTTTTATTTCAAACTTCTAAACGTGGCACTTATGTTACAAATATACGTACATATTTAATATGTTTTTAGGGTTCTTTAGGTGTACTGATCTTTTATTTGGAAATCAACGCCTGGAAAACTGCATTTTTCAGTAACACTGCACAACAAAGCTTTTGCTTCTTGAACAGTGATGGGTGTTCCATATATATTTTTGGTTGCTGATCACGAAAATCCTATCCAAATTTTCCTATCACGTACCGTTTCATCGAAATCTTCAGTTTTGCTGCAGTAGAAAAACGATATCAGGGCAACTGGAATCCGTCAATCCAACGTGATGCACCGGACATTGAATACAAACGAAAATCAGGAGGAAAACACTTTTAATTATGTTGAACTTAATAGCGTATTAGAAACATAAATGCAATTTAATACGTTATTGCCGGTAAACAGTTAACTTTCTATCTCTCAGAGTTCCTACGCGATGAAGCGAAACCAAAACTATATTTGTGTATGCCCACCATGTACCTATCACGATTAGCAAAATTTTTTTAGGAAGTAAAACTTTTCAAAAAATTGTTGTGCAGTGTAATTAATCATCGAATTTCGCAGGTGTTGATTAATATTGCACAACAGGAAATAATGGCATGAACAGTTTTAACATTTTTTTTCATGGTTCGTTCTTTTAAATCTATTTAAACTCCATAGAAAACTATCAACAAATCCAAAATAAATTGATTAATTTGTATGAATTAGAAATATAGCAGTTGCAAAATGCAATAAGTCATTTGTTTGTATGAAGTGTTTTTGTTTTACAAACCAGTACCAAACACTAACAAAAATGTTTATGTTCTTCTATGAGTATTAGTTAATCATCGCTAAAAAAAAGTCCGATAAATTTGTCCAGATGTCATCATTAAACACCTCATAATACTCATATGAACCACTATAGGCTTAGAGAGCCATTTTGGTTGCATAAATCAATAACTTAGAATAATGGAGATTTAGATTTGCCAAAAACCGAATTATTTATTCAATGAACACACACTTAACAATACAAAAAAACCACAGCAATAAGTAGGTGTGATTCCGCTGGAAAATTGACTTCCTATACATACAGTTAAAACTTCATACTTTATGGTAATACACATGAATATCCTTAACAGGCTTCATGGAAGTTAAAATAAATAACCTTTTCTACCATTTCATTGATGAGAGTGCGTTTTTATTGATACAGTTATGCCCCTGATGCAAAACGTATTGAAATGCAGGCAGAAGTTATGTTAGAAGTAAAATCGTTAGTATATGACAAAAAGACACCATATCCTAACACAATTCTAAAGTATTATGAATATCGTATAATGTGTTACACATTGATGAGAAATATAATTATGAATTTTTAAGGCTGAAGAAAGTTTATAACTTTTAAACGTTTCTCTTATGTTAATTTGCCTAAATGAAATAATATTCTGACATTCCATATGAATTATCTTCTCGGTAAACAAAAAAAGAAATAATTTTAATCACAATTATTTAAAAAAGTAGCCGAAATAAGGAATACATTCTCAAACGTACCGAAACATCCTTAAAAAAAGATATTTGTTTTAAAAAGTATAAGCCATTTGATACCTGACAAAAGCAGTTAAATAATGCATTTAAACAATCCAAAAAATTTAGTCATTTGAAAGCTATTTTATTATTTCAATATAAATCTAATTTGAATTTACCTTAAAACCGATCAATAGTGAATTGTGTTTACAGCAGTGAAGCATGCAGGCACACATTTCTCGTTGCTGTACAGTGACAGAAAATTCTTTCTTTTTATATAGTGATGTTTAACATCTTTACAAATTAATAATTAAACTGAGAATAAAAAGTTAAAAAATGACCGTTGCAATAAAGAAATGTCACCTGGGATTCGTATGGTAAATAAATAATTAACTCTGAATTAGCTATATAAGTGAGATGTTATTAATAAACGAAGTTATGCTTCAGTAATGGAGATTTGTTTCTCCAAAGCATTCTTGTGTATAAAAAGGTTGTGATGAAATGTGGACGGAAATACATGGAATTTTATACAGTAAGTACTGAGGCTCATTTAGTTATACTCATCAGCATACTGTACACCAGCACTGCCATAACTCTGCGATGCCGACCGAGACCGTGAAGGACCTCCGTAAATATTGGGATTGTATCTAATAGGTCTCTTGTTTAAGTCATCACCTTGCTGGGAACGTAGTGGATCCTGTGAAATACTGGAGAACTGAGAATACTGCGGTGATTCAGGAAGTTTATAGTAGTCAGAAGAAGGCTTGTATGGGGCAGGATAGTGAGGTTTGGCTTCTAAAGATCTCTGTGGTATATAAGCAGCTAGCTGAGTTTTAGGTGCATCATAGGAAATAGATCTAGAAGGAGTAGAATCTTCATAGGAGTTTGGTTTAGGGCCAGATTTTGCTATGGAAGCACCATTGTAGACATTAGGTCGAGGAACAGATCTTGGCACAGATGCACTGCCATAGGAGTTAGGTCTAGGAGCAGGTCTTGACACAGATGCAATATCATAAGAATTAGGTCTAGGAGCAGGTCTTGACACAGAAGCAATGTCATAAGAATTAGGTCCAGGAGCAGGTCTTGACACAGATGCAATATCATAAGAATTAGGTCCAGGAGCAGGTCTTGACACAGATGCAATGTCATAAGAATTAGGTCTAGAAGCAGGTCTTGTTGCTGGAGCATTGTCGTATGGTCTAGGTTTAGGGGCAGGTCTTGGTGCTGGGTAATTGTTGTAGGGGATAGGTCTAGGGGCAGGTCTTGATGCTGGAATATCGTCATAAGAGCTAGGCCCAGAGGAAGGTGCGAAAGCAGGTGCACCATCAGAGGAAGTGTGCTGAGGAGCTGGCCTGGCGGCAGAAGCACCGCCTTCATAATCACTAGAAGGAGCTACTGGAAATCCAAACTGATTAGGAGCAGGAGGTCCCAAAAGAAATTCTTCAGGGTAATACCGCTGGTAGTAGCGAACCGTTTGGTTGGGTCCTTTATGGTCGAGTGTCTGAAATACAAACCATAAGCTGATATAAAAACATTTGTTTCTTTTAGGCATAACAAACCATTTTGGCCAGAATAATAAAGAAAACAAATCAAAATATTTATTAAAGTCCACGAGATTTTGAACAAAGTGATTCCTTAACTCTTTGCCTTTATAAATTAAAATTTAAAGTACAATATTGAATTCAAATTATAAGATAATAAGCTCGTAACGTTATTAAGCATTTTCAAAAGGCTACAGCAAAGGAATTTTAACTTTTCAAAAATAAATTTCAGCGCCAAGTGCATTTTCAATATCAATGATTTCTTTAACTTCTTTTAGAATTGTGAACGTAAGTTACGCCTCATTATGCTCTTGTCACACCTATGTTATTATTACTTACTTTATACAAATAGTCATTAACCACGTAAAACTTCTGAGATCTATCACATATATCTTGAGAAGACGGTACACAGTTCAAATGAACCTGGTGAAATACTGTATTATCAGGACACATCCAAGAGTGACTAACGCCCCCGGTACAGTAGTGGAAGGCGCGACAGTTCACGCTGTCATCAGCATAATAACCATCGTTCTTTCCAGAACAAGTAAACTTGGAATCTGCCAGAAGCAGGGACAGAGGATCAGGGGTGGTAGGTTGATTCTCTTCATCATCATAATTGCCATCTTCTTCTAGAGATTGCTGAGGTACACTGCCATACTAAAAAATGCGAATGCAAAGTAACTTTTTAATAAGTGTAATGTTATATAAATAGATTTTAATTTTAAAATGGTAATAACAATAGCTTTTTGGTGTGGTGTAAAATGCTTAGAAATGATAAATGAGGGAGACTTAAGCCTACCAAAAAATTTGCTTCCAAAATTTGTTTGTTTGAAGTAAATAACAAAACTACACAATGGGGTCTCTGTGCTCTGACTACCACGGGTTTAGAAACCCGATTTCTAGCGTTGTAAGTCCCAGACATACCACTGTGTCATTGAGGGAAGTGATGCCATGGGTGGACTTTGAAAACAACAGCTAATATTTGCAGTAATCATAACCGAATATTCTTCTTTAAAATATTTATGAAGTTTAGTTATTACTCATCTTGTAAAACTAGAATTAGCAGAGGTCTCGATTTTCTCTATGAAAAGCTATAATGAGTATTAGGTGTAGTCAATCTTATGAGGGTATAACATTGAGAAGAAAGGTTAAATGTCATATTAAGGTCGTTCTAAAATCATATAAAAGTGAAAGTTTTGATGTCAGCTATTTAATTGTTTTTATACCTGACACGACTTTCCCTTTATTATCAAAAACCTGTGCCTAACGTGGCATAGTTTTAGAGAGATAAAATAATTGGTGATGAGCCCCTTTTTATTGCGATTTTTTAAAGTTTAGTAAAATATTTTGACTTATTTTTCACATTCTTGTTGGTTTAGTACAAAAATAAACAATGAGCTATCTTCGCTATGTTTACTACGGGAATATATAACCCCATATGTTAGCGTTATGACGTTATAAACTTACCAGTAATCCAGTGAGGAACTATCATAATTTAAACTACTGTGCGTTTCTCTGAGCAATAAAATTCAGTAATGTTCAAAAAAATTTCATGCATGCAAGCCCTACACACTTTCCTAATTTCAGATGTATTAAGAGAATGCTGGAAATGATTCTAAATAAAAGAAAAAATAAATATCTATACTGTTGGACGACTTATTGCTTGTCTTCTGGGGCCACCACGAGGTGCAGAATAAGCCTTAGCAGGTTGAGCTTGGAATTGACGTTGTAGAGCTGTGTACTGTCCGCTGCCTGCCTGTCCGCCGTCAGTTCTTGGACCCGGGAACTGGTAGACTGCTTGACGCTTTTCCTAGTTATAGAAACGAGTTACACTTTCACGGAACAATCTCTTTCGTGCTCGTCGATTACTATTACTGACTCGTGTGTACATCATTCCAAAGCCAATAGTCAAATTTTATTAAGTGTATATGATATTCAGTACTAATCGAAAGATTCTGGTAGAAGACAAACAATTAAAAATTTTCACAAGTTTTCTGTTAACACTAAACTCGTGAAAATATTCCAGTTTGTATTGCTTTGCCATTTTTAGCACTGAATATTTATTCGTAGGTTTATTGTTTTCGCTAATTTCATTCACACAAACATTTTCAGTTTCTCTCGTTTAGAAGAATCATATTTCCACACAAACAGTACCGAAACGTTTTACAATACAAAACGATAAGCAAGAGCAACTGTCATATTTATTTTAAAGTTGAATGACTGAAGAAACTAATGAATAGCATATAATAGTTACTTACCCTTTTTCCTGCTGTCATGTAAGCTCCTGCAAAACGAGAGAGATAAATGAAATAAATCATCCCTGAATATATGTATATTAGCTTAATGATCAGTAGTTCTGTCTTAAACTGTGTTGTTGTATTGTTGAAACACGCTAAGAGAAATAAAGAATTACGTACGAGAAAACGTGATTAAACACAATGAATAATATTCCATAATTTATCGTTTTCAGCCGAAACTTTTGTGTCATAACTTGTTAAAACATTATATCTGTCTCTTAATATATTATTTTAAAATTACCTGAAAGGACCATAAGCAGTAAAGTAAAACACCAGTGATTTAGATTTTTAATTATTATAGCGTTTAGTAACAGAGACTCAACTACCTATAAAAATAGTGTAAAAATACAGAAATTATTTTGACAAAAGATGATTTTAAAGTAAAATACTTACCGAGTAGAAGAAGAACATAGAACAGAAGTTTCATCACGGAATACTGTATCTGAAAGTAAAAGGTTTAGTCGAGTAATTACATAAAATACGTGAATGTTGTTCGACAAGTTTAAATACTCGAGTTTATTTTAAAACGAACAAAGGTGTTAGCGAAGCTACTCTAAACTACAAACATATTCTACTCTAAATTTCAAAAACTGAAATCGAGTTAAGCTAAAGTATGTCGATCATTTTCTTTGTTCCTGTAGCTTGCAGCAAACCCTACAATTAAGCCCTAACTTTCAGTTGAACCTTTCTGTTAAAACATTCACATTAAAAACCCTGTTAGTAAACACTGTTTGCGTTTAAATACAATTTTCGGATACCTTTTAGTTTTTAAATGCATGCAGAGACTTCGATTTCAAATGATTTTAAAAGTTGTGTAAATTTTGCATAAAACTCTTAATTAATAAACTTTCAGATATATTGTTACAAGGGGGATCATAACTTTGGTATTCGGTACCAAAAGAAATGATTTTGGATTTTGCATTTTACTAATTTTAAATAGCTAGATGAAAAGGTGAAGGCCCAAGAATTAACAAGTATAGCCAGTCTCAGTACAACTTAAAAATAACGAAACAAGTTTACAAATGTCTATGGTTGCATAATCACGAAACAGAATGAATTAATTAATCAAGAAACTTTGATAAAACTTAGCTAGAATGCCTTTACGTATTGACTTCCCCCAGTAAAACAGCAGTATGTCTGCGAACTTACAGCGCCAAAAACCGGGTATCGATACCTGTTGGTGGGCAGAGCACAGATATCTCATTACGCAGATTTGCGCTTAACTAAAAAAAATATACAGTTTGTTTACAACACAGTAGGAGCAAGAAATCAACCGATAGTCAGTTCCTGTCCTGGCATGGCCGAGCGCGTTAAGGCATGCGCTCGTAATCTTAGGGTCGCGGGTTCGCATCCGAGTCGCGCTAAACATGCTCGCCTTCCCAGCCGTGGGTGTGTTATAATGTTACGGTCAATCCCACTTTTCGTTGGTAAAAGAGTAGCCCAAAAGTTGGCGGTGAATGGTGATGACTAGCTGTCTTCCTTCTAGTTTTGCCCTTCAATGGCTCAGAGGTGTGTCTGTGGACTTACACGCTAAAATCCGGGTTTCGATACCCGTGGTGAGCAGAGCACAGATAGCCCATTGTGTAGCTTTGTGCTTAATTCAAAAACAACAGCAACTCTCTCGTCTTACACTACTAAATTACGGACGGCTAGCACAGATAGCCCTCGGGTAGCTTTGTGCGAATTTCAAAAACAAACTTATGATAGTCAGTTACAGCTAGAGCTGTTGAAAGCTTTCTTTCATTAGCTGATAAATATCTTATTATCGCGATTTGCAAGTAACTTAATCCAACTGATCCAATATATTTCAAATAAACGTATTACATATGGGCCCGTGCAATTGGGAAGTAAGAAAGATTTTAAAACGGGTAATTTTGCACGAAGAATAAACAAGCTACATTAAAACTATCGCCGCAGAACTCCATGAGATCAGTTTTTTTCGTTGCAGAAATTCTTTAATAAAAATATACAACACAATAAATTCTTTGGTAGAACTACTTTTGAACGCACGCAATAGTATGTGGAGTATTGTAAGGCTAATGATACAAAACATGGCTTATTTTAAACGAAGTTAAACCTACCGTTACTAGTGGTAATTATCCTCAATACTTGTTCGATTTCTTCAAGAAATATAGTCATAGTTAACAAACTCGTCTTTTATATGGCAGTGGGACGGCATGTGAAACCCGTATTGACCTACTTTAGATTACGAACAGAAGAAAGCTACACAACCAACGTAATACACGGATGTGTTGTACAGATACTCAACTACCAAGCGGAAGGGGTTCGGTAACGCACCTGAAAAACTTGGCCTGCCCTCGCCATCAGAAGAATCGGCCAACGCCTGTAACTAACTCAGGGCCAACTCAACAAGAACCACTGAAAACGTAACGATAACTTATTTTGTAGTTACACCTATCCATATTTATTAATTCTCTGCACCTTTGAGACTCGTTCTAGAAGATCAAGTTAAACGTTCACAAAATTAAGTGCTTTTAGAAATGATTTATTCTGTTAGAAACTATAAAAATATTAAAGGTGAAAGCTCTCATATACTTATTTTATCCCTCGTAAGACGCTTCATCGTGAAAGACAGATCCTAATTTTGGAAAGACAATTCTAAGAAAGAAATATTTTGACTCAGCAATCAATATCTTGATGCAACCTTGACTTTTTTTCTAACCTACTGAGTAAATACAGTTAAGTACATCATATTCTTCACGGTATGTTGACAATATTAGTTTTTGTTTGTTTGTTTTTTATTTTTACGAAAAGCTACACGAGGGCTATCTGTGCTAGCCGTCCTTAATTTTGCAGAGTAAGACTAGGGAGAAGACAGCTCGTCATTACCACCCACTACCAACTCTTGGGCAATTCTTTCACCAACGAATAGTGGGATTAACTGTAAAATTATAACGACCCCACGGCTGAAAAGGCGAGCATATTTGGCACAACTGAGATGCGAACCCCGGCCCTCAGATTAGGAGTCGCAAGCCTTAACACGCTTGGTCATGCCGGGGCGCAATATAAGTTAAATTGAATGTTTTATGCCATTCAAATTACTTGTAATTGGTTAGTGATGAGAGGCCGTTTGGAGTAGACCCTAAACTAAAGTCTTGCCTTAACCAATCACTTTTGTCTTGGAAGACGCATGGGGATTTTTCAATGTATTTAAAAAACGTGCGTCTTACAAGTCCTAAAATACGGTACTTATTTATGATTAATATAATCACGCTTTTAGCAGACCCCGATGATGGCCTTTGAAGGAAAGTTTGGTTTGTTCGTTTAAAGCTAAGCACAAAGTCCTCAGACAGTATTAATTGTTAAATTCTTGCAACTCATCCAAGACTATTCAGTATTCTGTTTATAATGCTTTACCTTAAACTTTTAATCATATTCTTTAAAAAAATTACCCCCCTTCCAGTGGCTCAGCGTTATATCTGCGGACTTCCAACGCTAAAACCTGCGGTTCGACACCCGTGGTAGGCAGAGCACAGATAGCCCACTAGCTAGCTTTGTACTTAATTAAAAAGAACGACTAAAATTAAAATATTTTACTTAATTTCTATGTAATACAAAATTGTATCAGTATAATTTATATCTGATAAAAAAAAATTGACGTAACGGGAATACAACAGATCAGGTAATTTCACAGTTCTATTTTCATGGCTAGTTCTATGCTATGAATTAAGAGAGGTACTCAAATAACCATAGACGTCAGCATGGAGTTGAACACCATTAAGTGACTTTCCGTGATGTGCCCCACAAGAGGTATCGAAATTCAATTTTTCATGCTATAGGCATTCAGACTTTTCCCTGAGACGTTAAGTGGTATTTAAAATAAAATAGAAAAGTTAAAGTGAATTAGGATACGTCTCTCATGTTCCAAACCTCAATCATAAGAAAAAAACAAAAACCATGTATTTAATTCGATATTAATATAAAACTATAAGTATTTGTTTAAATTTTGAAATAACACAATAACTTTTATATCAATTTATCACACATTTTTATGGATATTACTGGAGTCAATTTATAAGTTATTTTTGATGATTACTCATAGAAAACTATAGGGCAAGTAGGAATATTGCTAACATAAACCAGCTAAGATACTTCCAAGTATGTGTTACTACTCTAAACATTTTTGCAATAGTTTATCGAAGCTGAAATCGAGAAAGTTTAAACACTTTCAGAGCAGGTGTATTCAAAAGTGTTTTTATTTTATTTAATAACAGCCATTAAATGGTAACATGTAAAGGTGCTTACTTCGAAACTAATTGCTACAATTAAAATGTATTAGCTTTTGATGAGTGTCAGTTACAGCTGTACAATTCGTAATTTCTTATCGGGAATTTTATAACATAGCTACCTAATAATTCTTCAACTATGTACGAGAAGTCATTTCTTTAAAATGGAGAGGTGATATATAAATATAAATGGGTTAGTTTTCAAGCTTTTTGTGTTTTGATTCTAAGTCAGAAACCAGTTGATTTATTAGTGTAAAATTCTTTGAATGAAAGTTGCCACAATTTAGTATCTTTACTTCAAAGGAGTGATCACACATTAGGGAGGTACGTAAACCGGTTTTTAAAAGAACTGTCTGACGGACAATAATATTATTAAAACATGCCACACATGAGATATTTCACGAAGTCCTTAATCAATTTAAACATCACGAATTTGTTCTCTCGTGTAAAAAATATGGTAATAGTGAACAAAGTTATTAACTCAGTTTGACACTATCTAATTGTGGGGCTCGTCATGGCCAGGTGGTTAATCTGAGGGTCGCGGGTTCGAATCCTCATCACACCAAACATGCTCGCCCTTTCAACCGTGGGGTCATTATAATGTTGCGGTTAATCCCACTATTCGTTGATAAAAGAGTAGGCCAATAGTTGGTGGTGGGTGGTGATGGCTAACTGCCTTCCCTCTAGTCTTATACTGCTAAATTGGGGACGGCTGGCACAGATAGCCCTTGTGTAGCTTTGCGCGAAATTCAAAATAAACCAAACCAAAATCTCATTACGGTTTGAATTTTGAAACGTTCGATAGATGTAATGACAAAGATTTGTTTCTTTGGAATTTAGTACAAGACTACACAATGGGCTAGGCTATCTGTGCTCTGTCCACCATGGTTTACAGCGGTGGACATGCCGCTGTGCCACTGGGGACCTCGATGAATATGAAATTATGAGTTTTGGTAATACTAGTCAAGCCACGATTACACCATTTGGTGTATTCATTTTTATTTAAAGTACTAAACGTGAGAAAGATTGGCTGAAATGTAATCGTTTGAAACAACATGAACAGATAGATATGAGCACAAACTAATTTTGTGGGAGGAAGTATGCCACTCCTCCAATAGCAAAGCAGTATGTCTGAAGACTTACAACGCTAGGAACCAGGTTTCGATACCCGTGGTTGGCAAAGCTCAGATAGTCTATTGTGTAGCTTGTTGTTTAACTTCAAACAACATGAAGCATGTCTACGTAATATAACCTGAACTAGTGTTACACCAGAGTAAGCTCTGTCAAAGCCTAAATGATTCTGACTGGTAAAATAACTTCTTCCAGAGTAACACAGGTCATCTGTTAATCGCAATTTATTTTTATATCATTGGCTCACGAGCTGATGGTTTTACTAATCCTCATAACGATGTCTATTCTCTGAGTTGACTTCTATGTCAAAGTAATATTTGTAAAGAGAGAATGTGCACGCTTCGTACAATTAGAACGAAGCAAATTTTATATTGTAATTCATGTTAAGTGTTTGGTTAAAATGATTTTAATATCCATAAAGAATTGATGCTACACAATTAAGTTATTATATAGCGCAAATTAGTAACTGCTATAAGTATACTTGCTTGCAGTTGCATTTATACGAAAACACGAGCTTTATGGAAATGATCTGGCTGGGTGCGTACCTAAATGGTTTCTTATTTTTCATGGAAGTATTTAGAATTATTAAAGCCAAATTAGTATCTTGTATATTTTACATGATTCTACACAAGGGCTATATGCGCTAGCCGTCCCTAATTTAGCAGTATAAGACTAGAGGGAAAGCAGCTAATGATCATCACCCATCGCCAACTCTTAGGCTACTCTTTAATCAACAAATATTGGGATTGACTGTCACATTAGAACGGCCTCATAACTGAAAGGGCGAGTATGCTTGGTGTGATGGAAATTCAAACCCATGACCCTCAAATTATGTGTCGAGTGCCTTAACCACCTGGCCATGCCGGGCCATTTTATGTGATTATTCAGTTAATAGAAACCAAAGTGCTTCCAAGAATTAACAGGTTTTTATCGAAACACATCTGAGCTGAGATCGGACAATAAATTATAGTCTCTCATAGTAATGAAGTGAAAAGAAGACCAACAAGAGATATAGGATACTTACAGTTATTTCCATCAACTGATTGTTTACAAAGTTTTGAGAAAAGTAACCGATTATTCAAAATCATGGTTTCCTCAGATATCATTGCTATAAAGTTGTTGCTCACTGTATAGATCCAAACTGTAGGTCCATAGTACTCGGATGTAACACAGCAACTCAGATTACTTATATCTTACGTACACCATTCGAAGTGAAAACGCTCAAGAGATAGAAGTACACGATTACGGTTCTCGGAAAAAAAATGGATTCATATTTATGGTACATGTTACAGATGACGAAAAGATATTTCTTGTGCGCCCTCTTCACAGATGAGATTATCCAATCCTTTATGGTCACGTGCATGCTCGTCACTGTACCATTCGTGCAAATAAAAATCCACGTGTTAAAGTAGCACAACCATTGCATTTCATAAAGACCACCATGTTTTGCATTGAATCTATCCTGGTGGCATTATTATTTGAAGAACGAATACCCCAGACAATTTGGAGATGCGCGAAGTAGTGAAAAACTTCAAAACCTATCCCATCTTTTGCCAAAGTACCTTCCTGCTGTAACTGTCATGTTTTTCAAATAAAAACTTGTTGTATGTGTATGTTCACCGTTTTAAGACTTCATCTTATAGTTCCTATGCTAAAGACAGTTGTCACATAGAAACAACTAATAGAGGTCCAACCCTTTTTTCGAGACCTTCTATCAATTAGTCAAATCATCTGAACACTTGCTGTACGTTCAAATACCCCCTCCTCCCCCAAAAAAGTTGTGATATTCGATGAGATCCAAAAAAACTTTTACGGAACAGCGGAGAGAGAATTAAACAGAAAAATCTTTGTAATACTTTAGGAATTAAATTCGTTCCTATAAGATTCGATAGTCTTATATTCTGAAACAAAGTGGAGTACAAACTGAAACTGATAAAAACGTTCCCATATTAATGGTAGCCCAAGCGTTGGCAGTAGGTGGTGTTGGCTAGCTATCTTCCCTCTGGTCTTTTACAACTGAATCAGGGACGACTAGCGCAGAAAACTTTTATGTAGCACACTTACATAAAAGGACATTTCAGGCGTCGAAGGAGAATGGTGAACAAATGGTACTATAGCTTTAATAATAACAATAAATACGTTTACTTTCAAACTAGAGCCAAAGCAATTAATGCAGGTATAAAAAGGAAAAGAAAAATGTCTCTCTGCCTGATTTACTTGTCTTGTTGGACTCATGAAACGTTCCTTTTAGAGTCAGATGCTATTCCCAGTTTTTCTTTAACCGTTCTTTCACAAAATATATACACAACATAATTTATATAATGCTTTATTTATTGCATAATTTTAAGCCATGCATTACAATTTTAGATGAAGTAACAGCTACAATTGCGCTGCAAAATAGATGCAAAACGTCTGTTGTTATGCAACGACTACAGATACAGTTATTTTTTGTTGCTAAGTAGCAATTACTTAACAGCAGAAAGAATGGAAATTTTCTTTTTCCTTACATAGGGAGAATGTATTAAATGAAACAAAATTAATTGCAATTATCTCTAAAACACAATGCTCAAATGCCTATATCTGATTTCGAGTCACAAAATCGTGTTCGAGTCTTCTACAACAGTTACTGGAGTTTGAGTCAGATTTACAAAATACACGACTCGAGTATTACAAGTTTGAATTATGGCACGGTTAGAAATTAGACTAAAATCAAGTACCCTAGACAAGGTTTGTTTTGAATTAGGCGCAAAGCTACACCAGGGCTATCTGCGTTAGCTGTTCCTAATTTAGCAGTGTAAGGCTAGTCATCACCACCCACCGCCAACTCGTGGGCTATTATTTTACCAATGAATAGAGAGATAGAACTTCACATTATAATGCCTATACGGATGAAAGGGCAAGCATGTTTGGTGTGACGGGGATTTAAACCAATAATTCACAGATAGCGAGCCGAGCGCGATAAATACCTAGCCATGCCTGACCTGTTTTTGTTAATATACAAAGTTAAACAAAAGACAAAAGATACAAAATTGAGAGTAATAAAAGCCATTTTCTTTTCAGAATTAAATTACAAAAATAATTTAATATTTCCAACAGTGATTAATTGAAAAAAAATGGACAAAGTGTTGCTAATACCCTTCAGCAAACATGTAGCGAATATTGGTTCTGATGATTTTGTTTGTAAGTAAGCCAAAAGTTACACTATGGTTTATTTGTACTCGCCCCCTTCAGTGGCTCAGCGGTATGTCTGCGGACTTAAAAACCGTGTTTCGATACCCGTGGTTGGCAGCGCACAGATAGCCAATTGTGTAGCTTTGTGCTTAATTCAAAACAACAACTATTTGTGTTCAATATCCCAACACGGATATTGAAACCCGGTTTACAGAGTTATAATTCCACAGATATACCGCTGTTCCCCTGGGGGTGGAGGATTTGGTTTTGAAATTACTGCATATACTTTCGAGGAAGAATAGGTTCTCATTCAACTGCCATCTAGAACCAGGATTGTGAAAAAAAGCACACACTGTTCTGATGAAGAGAGAAGTAAAGTTAGAAAAAATAATAAGAATGAAAAATAAAACACAGTATTTTACTTTTAGGTTTATATATTTTCCATGATCTGTGTACCAACGAATAGAGTTGTTGTTTAGAATAAAGCACAAAGCTTCACAATGGGCTATCTGTGCTCAGTCCACCACGGGTATCGAAATCCGGTTTCTAGCGTTTTAAGGCCGCAGACATACAGCTGAGCCACTGGGAGACAATGAATAGAGACCCAGCAATTTCTATGTAATTTCTCACTCTTTGTAGTTGAAATTGATAACAATGGTCAACTTACGTTAATCACTTCAGCTATATTTGGAACTATTTAATAATTACGGGCCCGGCATGGCCAGGTGGGTTAAGGTACTCGACTCGTAATCTGAGAGTCGCTGGTTCGAATTCCCGTTGCACCAAACATGCTCGCCCTTTCAACCGTGTGTGCGTTTTAATGTTACGGTCAATCCAACTATTCGTTGGTAAAAGAGTAGCCCAAGAGTTGGCGGTGGGTGGTTTTGACTAGCCGCCTTCCGTATAGTCTTACACCGCTAAATTAGGGACGGCTACCGCAGATAACCCTCTTGCAGCTTTGCGTGAAATTCAAAAAGAAAAAAAAACAGCTTTGATAATTACACACATTAACATAATTTATCAATTAAAAATAACAAATGAGTCGCTAGGTACTGGCACGCGGAGCTCGTGTCCCGATACTATTTGACGATGCCCTGAATAATGAGTTGATGTCTCTAAAAATCAAAATAGAAAACCATGGTCGATATCATAGTGTTATGACCTCGAGTCCTTTAGTCACCAAGATACGTCTGTGCGAAATAAGGTTAAAAAAAGAAAATAAGTTAATACTTCATTTGTATGTGCACTAAGGATTAAATTCTGATGTTAACTTAATAGATGAAACTGGACTGTTAACACAGTTCTTATTCTCTTATAGTTGGATAGTCTCAGGCTAGTAATATAACAACATGTCTACGTATCTTTACATATATTTTTATTTCTGTGAGAGACTGAAAAATAGTTTTTGTTGTATCGTTACCACTTATATGTTTCTGCTGATACTAAGGTAGCAGGATCTCAAGCGCATTTTAATTCACTCAGATGTAAAACAGAATTTACAAACATTTTTGTTCTCGTTTTTCTCGTTTATTTAAAAGGAAACATATTATTTTCAATCTCTTTTCCTCTTAACGAAAAAAATCGTGAACGTAAAAGACTGTTTTTATTTTCACTCGTACTTTTATTATTCATCATAGTCGCAATACAAAATATATGCTCTACTTGTAATTATGAGCAAAAAGTAATAATTATCTTAAATTTGGGTTTACTTTTTCCGATAAGTGTTAGGAAAGACAAAAGAATCTCCAGTCTGTAATTACTCTTACTGAATGAATGACATGGCAGCAACAAAACGTAATTTTTATACATAATGAATTATTTTTTATCTGGTGTGACTTTGCAAGATTTGTTGATGAATTCGAGATGCCGCTCTGTCTGTATGTTCATGTCTACAGCATGATTTTAAGAAAGGTAATACATGCTCTTGCTTGTAATGATATAGGTATTGACACACTTTATATAAATATAATGCCTGATTATCATTATGTTACATGAGAATAAAATAATACTAAAAATTTAGGCTAAAAGTCGTATTCTGCACGTCACCTTTGTAAATCACTGCACTGTGCAAGAAAGATGCAATATAGATTTTTCATCGTTAATTTATAAGTTAGGTTAAATATTATATATATTGTTAGTAATAGCTAAAGATAGCTTGAAAAATGAATAAGTTTTTTTAGTATTATGATTCTATGTTTTTATAACGGTGTTTTAAGATAACGAGTTATTGTTGTATCTAAAAACAATAAGGTTTGGAAGAAACATATAATCATATTGCTTGTAAAGAAATGTAAAAATAAGATGTGATTGTGAAAATAGTATTATTACTTTTAACACAGGTAAGAAGGTATGCTCTGTTTGTTTGTTTTTCACAGCTCAGAACTTACAGCAAACTTGAGCAGCAGCACCTGACAATATGTTAGTAAAATGTAATGTTACAAAGTGGCACCTAACAATATGTTAGTAAAATGTAATGTTACAAAGTGGCACGGCCCGGCATGGCCGTGTGGTTAGGGCGCTCAACTCGCAATCTAAGGGTCGTGAGATTCAATCTCCGTACCATCAAACATCCTTGCCTTTTCAGCCGTGAGGGCGTTATAATGGATCAGTCAATCCCACTATTCTTTGATGAAAGAATAACCCAATAGTTAGCTGTGGGTAGTGATGAATAGCTACCGTCCCTCCAATCTTATACTATTAAATTAGGGACGGTTAGCCCAGATAGCCCTTGTGTAGCTTTGCGTGAAATTAAGAACAAACAAACAAACATCTTTCTTTGTCATGCTGTAGAAATATCGTGTAACTTTGCGCAAAATAAAAAAAAACAAAAACGAAGTGAAACGTCAAAACTGGCAAAGTAAGAAAAAGTCTTTTGACCAATTGTTAATCTCTTTCAGTAACTTTAATTTTTGGAAGGTCATCAACAGGTTCACCATTTTAACATATTTTTGGATTTAAGCTGTTGATGAAGACGTGTGCAGGGATTAAAAATCCAATCCTTCCGATTTAGATAAAGCCTCTCGTTATTTATGAAAGAAACTCTGAATTTGTGAGTACATATACGATTGACCATTAGACCAAAGTTTTACTGTGTAGATGTACACAAGTAGGTTACAACAAACCAGCAAGTTTTTATTCTGGAAGAGCTGAAATGGTTTGTGAAAAAAATAGTACAAATTTATTTCACATGCTGTATGCAAGGATAATAAAATTATTAGAAAACCTTTAAGTGGAAATCGGATACAAAAGTTTGCTAGATTAAACATCTACTTCGGATACTGTTGGTTTGTTTGTCATAGATTTCGCGAGTCGCTGCATGAGAGTTATTTGTGGCTAGCCGTCCCTAGATTAGATTGTTTGGTTTGTTTATTAAATTACGTACAAAGGTACACGAGAGCTATCTGCGCTAGCCGTCCCTAATTTAGCAATGTAAGACTAGAGGGAAGGCAGCTGGTTATCACCATCCACCCCCAATTCTTGGCTTCTCTTTTGTCAACGAATAAGTTGGATTGACCATCACATTGCAACGCCCCCATGGCTGAAAGGACGAGCATGTTTGGTGTGATGAGGATTTGAAGCCGCGAACTAAGTCGAGTACCTTAACCACCTAGCTATGCCGGACCATAGCCGGTAAGGAAGTAGAAATATTATATCATTCAGTAAGTTAAGATAATTTCGTTTTTCTGTCGCATATGAAACACTGGTTTACTTAATTTTCCAAAGCTGGGTGAACCAGAACAAAGATATAAAACTAGGAAAAGTTGAAGGTCGTTTTTCATATTACTCTCTCGTGACAACATAAGGATATTAGTTAAAATAACTTTGCCTAAATAGTATTTTGTTTATTGGTTTGTTTCGGATATTCGTGCAAAGGTTCAAAAGGGCTACTTGAACTAGTTACACCTAATTTTTAGGTGATAGGTTATAGGAAATCCAGCTGGTCAACAACACTCACTAGCAAAACTTAAACTACTATAATAAAGTAGTAAGATTTGACTGTTACTCTTATAACGACCCCCCCCTCCCCCAAAAAAAAATCAAGGTGCGTTTTGCGGAAATGAGACTTCACGTTCACCTTACGGCCACATCCAGCCCAGTCGTCATTTAAGTGAAGCTTGAAACTTAAAACTCGGTACTTAATTTTAGTTTATTTAGTAGTATGCGGAGAAAATTTTAAATATTTTTTATATGGGATGAGGGAAGAATTTGCGATTCCAATATGGTCGTCGCTAGTGGGGAAACGGTCTCGCGAAATGTCACTTGTCCCTCACCTTTTATTGTCGGCCAACATATGTCTCATTGTTCTCCCCTTCCAAGCTAACAAACACTGGAGTGAGGGACGAGTTTGTGTGGACTTCTTATAGCAAATTCCTCTGAGGAGTAGTATTGTAATTAACACTCTTTACTATATTTTAAAGGCTTGGCACAGCTGACTGCTTGTAGTAGAATTGTAGCATTTCATCTCTTTTCAGCCTTCTTATCTTTATTGTATCTATATAACTAAGGTGTATTAAATTATACAAGAGTCACAATAAAGATAATGAAAGAAAGCTTAACATGGGAGATGCAGATAAGAAGGTAACTGATCACTGTAACAAAATAAAGTCCCGGCATGGCCAGGTGGTTAAGGAGCTCGACTCGTAACCTGAGAGGAGCGGGTTCAAATTCTCGTTGCACCAAACATGCTCGTCCTTTCAGACCTGGGGGCGTTATGTTGTTACGGTCAACTCACTATTCGTTGGTAAAAAAGTAGTCCAAGAGTTGATGATGGGTGGTGATGACTGACTGCCTTCCCTCTAGTCATACACTGCTAAATTAGTGACGGCTAGTGCAGATAGCCCTCAAATAGCTTTCGCGAAATTAAAAAACAAACAAACAAACTATATTTCTAATCAAACTGAAAAGTAAAAGTAGTTTAATAATGTTTGTGTGAATAAACTAAAGAAAGGGTAAAAATCATTAAGTCAAAACGTTGCTAATTTAATATTTTCAAAATTCGTTTGAGGTTTGTCTATATAAAAACTTGCATAAAGTTTGATTCTTAAGTTACTTGATAAAAAAAAGAAACTTTAGTAAAGAATTGTTACTATTGTACCATCACACAACTGAGAACGGAAGTCTTCGATCTGTTCAACTAGAAGTCGTGATGGAAATATTCACTGAAACGTAGATTTTAATTGTGTTCTTTCCATTATCCATTTCAAGAAGTGAAAAAAAAAAGGAGTTGTATCTTGTTTGTTAAACGCAGAAGTAAACAATGGGCTATCTGTAATAAAACCTGAATATTAGCGAAGTTAGCCCAAAGATGTGCCTACTGAGCAACCTGGTGACGAGACGTAACTACAAAATCTTATTATATCTGCACAATCAACTATCGCTGTATTGCAGAAGTAGGTAGGTAATGCACATTGTATGCAACGAACATTGTATAACATATAACAGAAGTATAACATTGTATAACAGAAGTAGGTAGGTAATGCACATTGTATGCAACGAACATTGTATAACATATACCAGCATTATAAATTTCTTTTTATACGGACGCACTGAATTCATTCTGTAATAAGAAAATCAAGTTTAGAATTTGAAACATCATGGCTAATTAATTTGTTCTTCATCATTTATGAATACAGATCCACTCGTTAATAAGCTCATATTTCCAATATAGTTTAATTTCTTTTTCGGAGTAATAACGTATTTTTTGTATGGGCCGTGAACATCATATAAATATTTCTAAATAAGTGTATTTTGTTCATAATATAAAAATTCGTGTAAATGACCAAATTTACCAAAGTTCGACTCAAAACTAATGATGTTTGAACTTACAAAATGCTGTATATGAGTAACACAGTTTTTAAAATGATAGGAAAATAGCAACAACAACAACATGATCAAATAAAATTAATTTGTCTTGTCTCTTCTGTTACACACTCTCTATATTATTATGCTTTATTAGGTGAGATCGACAAATATATTCCTGTCGTTTGACATTTTCTTGTATAAAAACATTAAGAACAAAAATGCTGTTAATAAGGCTTACAGAATGTAATTTTTATTTCTGCTCCATAGCCTTTCTATTGAAGACTTCTGGAACAAAGCATAACACTTCCGTATGATTCAAACAGCCTTATGTAAAAAAACGTATAACTTACGGTACATATGTGGAGCGATAACAACATAAATTTTTGTAATCAAAGCTCCCCCACTGTTTTCTAGAAATAGGTCTGAGGGTTTATAACCGTAGAAACTGGTTTCCAATAACCGTGATACCCACAACATAGATAGCCCATTGTATCGCATTATACTTAACAACAAACAAATAAAATAAGTCACTTGTTTGACAGTTTACAACAGAACAGTCATTTCATTACAGTAGTTGTCTAAACAGGTTTGTAAATTTTCAAAGATGTAACAGATTCACTTCTTAAAAGTTTCGCCCAACCTAGTTTCTTGCTCTAGTTTTTTCTCCCCTGTTTGTGAGACTACAGAATACAGTTAGGTACCTAGAAAAATGTTATTATTCATGGTTTTATGTCCTCCACCTTCTGTGGCCCGTGGGCGTGAAATGGCGGTAACTCGAGTTACTGAAAAACAGGTGAAGGAGAAACAACTGGTATATCACGCAATGGAAACAAGTGGTAAAGAAAACTTCCGGTAATCGTATTTTAAACAATGAAAGCACTATAGCCTCACGTGACTAAATGGTAGATGATCGGGAATTTCTAAACTAGCCTTGTGGCGGTCATGACGAATTAGTCTCTTGAAACTATGCCAAAAATGATAAGGTCGTTTCATTAGGTTAAACTAACGTATTTATTTTGTAACTACTATTAAGGCCAAGTGCCATAATTAGTGATTGAAAAATAATGGAATAACAATCGTGAGAGTCTCAGCGTATGTTATCGGACTCTGTGATTATATTTTTTCATACTCACGGCGTGCGGTGTCATACAATGAAGTTTATTTTAATTTCTAAATATTCCTAATGACATTTATTTTGCATAAAGTGGCTGACTAGCTAGCTACCTTTCATCTGAATTAGTATTTTAAAATTAGGGACAGCGACAGATAGCGTCAGTAGTTTTGACATAAACACACAATATAAATGCACTGCGTAGCTAATTTAGTAGTGTAAGACGAGAGAGAAGGCAGCTAGTCATCATCACCCACAGCCAACTCTTTGGCTACTCTTTTACCAACGAATAGTGGGATTGATCGTAATTTATCACGCCCCTATGGCTGAAAGGGCGAGCATGTTTGGTATGATGGGAATTCGAACCCTCAACCCTCGGATTACGAGTCGAGTACATTAAACACCTGGCTATGCCGGGCCTTTTCATTTTATATTTCGTTCAAAGCTACACGAGAGCTATCTGCTCTAGCCGTTAATAATTTTGCAGTGAAAGACTAAAGGGAAACTACTAGTCAATACCACCCACCTTCAACTCTTGGGCTTATTTTTAATAATAAAGAGTACTATAGAAAATCACATTATAGAGTCCCTGCGACTGCAAGGTCGCTCATATCCGGTAACGGAATTTGAACCCGCGGTGTCCTGGTACTGACTAGCTATCTTATCCATGGTCTATTATTTCAAAATTAGCAAACAGACAACTCCATTATATAAAATCACAAGGGATACAACAACAAAAATAGTACTTACATCCATACGGTTGCAGAGTATTCTTACCAGCATGTAATAAAGTTACTCATAACAAATTACAAAGAGGTACAAAATATTATCATCACTAAACTATAAAAAGCTTCTACTACAACAAACACAATATTCCAACGCAATTACACAGATATTCCGTTTCTCGCTGGGACAGCTGTAAGTCTACGGATTTACAATGCTAACATCAGGAGTTCGATTTCCTTCGGTGGACACAGCAAAGAGCCTGATGAGGGTTTGCTGAAAGAAAACACACAAACATTCTTATGTTGTCAGACAGACTTTTAAATTAAGACAATATTTTAGAAAACGGTTAAATAAAATTGCTTTACCAAGTACGCTAGAAATGCTTATTATACATGGTGAACAACAACCTAAGTATCTCTTACCATTAAATCTAATTGATTCACTGCATGTAGTTGTTGTTGTTTGGTATTAGGCACAAAGTTACGCAAGGAGCTGTCTGCGTTCTACCTACCACGTGTATCGAAACCCGGTATCTAGCGGTATAAGTCCAAAGACATATCACTGTGCCAGTGGGGGCACCAATGTATGTATTAAGTATATCTAACATTAAGGAAACCAACAACCAATAATTACGTATTTTATTAGTTTTATTTTAAGAGTTTTTATATCAAAATAAAGTATATCCGCACAAACTTTAGAACCGTTTGTGAGAAAAAAATCTGGCAAAGGGAAAACTCTCCTTTTCCATTCGTGGACATGGTTGGAAAGGGCAACTCGTGTTTGTGGAAAATTACTAACATTTGTATCGCGCTATGTGAATCTGGAAACATCAATTTTGTAACTAATTGTAGTAACGCTCTCGAGGATTTTTAAGAATAAGAGTCTATATCTAAAATTTAATTGTAAAAAAAATATATCATTCTATGATTTACTTAAATCATAGATCTGTAAAATAGACTGTAAAATATTCATTTTGTGTTTTAGGTTGGTGTTATATTATGTAACAAAGGTTAATATGGTTCAAGAATTCCATAATACAAAGCTACACAATCCGGTCTGTACTATGCTAATAATGAGTATTGAAACACAGTTTTAGCTCTACAAGCTCAGTAATTTATCGCTAAGCTACAGGAGGCATTCTCCGTTAGAGAAGCAGTATTTAGCAAAGCGCTAGGAATAACTACAGCGAACATATTAGCTTTGTAAATTCGCTAAATACGCTTCAGAAGTTAATGCCGTATACTTACAGTCTGTTTACGAACAGTTATAATCTTCATTAAATTCAACGTATATATATATATATACGTACTGCTTGATACAACTAAAAATATTTCTTTCCTATGTAATTGATTTATCAGTTTTTAAGGATCATATTTAGAAACATGATGAAACGTAAGGTCCACACCTCAGCTACAAGTATCAGGAATATATATGTTAGAACTAAATAGATTGCACGTCGAAAACAAATTATAAAAGCAATGTATTCATGCGTTACTGACAATCAATTTTACTCTTATTGGATAAATTTGACTTGGTTTATACACATTTTAAATTGCATGACGGTAGACTGTACACTTAAAAAGTTAGATGTGTGTGTGTGTTTTCTTTTAGCAAAGCCACATCGGGCTGTTGAGTCCACCGATGAAAATCGAACCTCTGATTTTAGCGTTGTAAATCCGTTGACTTACCGCTGTACTAGCGGGGGACAAGTTAGGTGTAACAAAAAACAGAAAAAAGAACTATGGTAACATTTTGTAAAACAAATATAGCTCGTGAGATGAACCATTTATATATAAATAAAGCTCAAAAGTCTGTGTGTTTGTCCTTAATCCTAGATCACTTAGCCAACTTCAACCAAACTTTGTGAGATGGTAGTCTTACAAGGGGCCTATTATTGGTGGTTCACAAAATTCTCCATTCACATTATTACTGTTATTAAGTGTTTATCATTTTTGACGTGAGTTAGCGTTAACTACTTCATAGATGGCACCTCATCCTCTCATCGAAAACAAAAACAACAGACAAATGTATATATACATCTGTTTGTCCCTTATATAACTACACATAAGTCGCTGGGCCAATCTCAATCAAACTTTGTGGGATAACAGTTTGGAAAAGGGGCATGTCATTGGGGCTCAAAACCCTTCCAACACTATTACTGATGTTATGAAAGTTATGATTTTTATGTTATTTATCGTAACGTCCACTCTCACGTTTTTAATTTCATAACCCGATCATAGGACAGGAACTTTAGATCGTTTTGCCATAACTTTCCCGGTGTATTTTTCTGTAAACTTATCATACACAGATTAGTGTGTAATGCCAGTCTCGAACTGCTGATAATCTACCATACATTTTGAATCGAGCTTTTTCCTTAATTTTCGTTTATGTTTATCTTACATTTTTAGAAATCTTTGTGAATGCAACCGTTTCAATTCATAAGTATTTCTTCTATACTGAAGTACAATGTCATTTGTCTGCAAACAAAAATATAATACGAAGGCTATACACAGTAATAATAAACTATGAGACAAGACGCGTGTAATAAATAATTATTGAAGTTTATATTGATTATAATGATGATAAGTTGACTTACAAAAACTAAAGGTCCTTCTGATGGTTAAGTGGTAAGTCTGCTGACTCATAATGCAAAAAATTGGGTTTCAATACCGTGGTGGGCAAAACATTGATAGCCCATTCTGTAGCTTTGTGCTTTACTACAAACAACAACAAAGAAAATAAATTAGAAATGTTAATGACATTTGATCTTACGCTCAGTAAACATTATAAAAACAATTCAACCTATCTGACAGTCCAATGAACCTTATTCAAACGTCATAAGAGCAAAAACATGTTTTCATTCATTCTACAATTGTTGATTGTCTTGAAAGGTATTACTTACAAGTTTTATACGTTAACTTGTGTACTCTCACTGCTTATTTAGTTTTTCCGATTGTGTTATGATTTCTCTTAATTAATACAGAAGAGAGACTTGAATCTGGTGCACATTGCCCAGAATAAAAAAAAACTTTCAACAATTAAAATACATAATAACTTTACAAAATATAATTAAATTATTAAAAGAATATGTGCTTGCTATATTTTACTCTCAACTTAGACGATGCATAAGCTAAATAGCTTAGCCAAAACCTCAAGCTTTAGTCATAACCCTCCATAATTTAGGACTGTTTTTCACGGGAAGACAACCAGTCCACTGCAACCGTTGCGTAAACGCCTGGTATTAGTCTAATAGCAAGACTGCTTGTCAATGAAACTGCAAAGAGCGTATAACACTATGTCGTAGCTCGAACCTTGGATCTCCCAATCCGCAATGCACTGGACAAGGTCCAACTGTAGTAGAAAAGAAAAGTCTAGAAACGTTTTATAATTAGATTTGGGATTATATGACTATACTAACGTAGTTAATTGTTCCTCAACCGTTTTGAGATGCAATCTGTGTTTTTTGTTATATCCTTTTGCACTTGCCGAACAGAGAAAAAAAATACATGAGTAGGCAGGAAGTGACACAGGTGAAGACTCGTTATGCTGCGTTGTTTGTCTTTAGGTGATCGAATCGCGCGAGTTTGATGTGTCATTTTAAGTTGTAATTAAAGTTCCTATTTATATTCTATATTTTTCCCTTGAGTTAGATTAACTGGAATTTAAAACTTCTAAACAAGTAGTTTGAAAGGAGGTCACCTACCAGACAAGCACAAAAATATCGGTCAACCACAAGAACAGGATTTCACAACCACAGCCTGCAGCCAAGGAACGTTATATTTTGATGCAATATTTGACTTGTACTGATCCTATCTCCATGAAACGCTTGGCTTGTATCCTATGAAGTTTTAAACGTTAGTTGTATATTTTCATTACTATGTGCCGAAAAAAAGACAATCTTTGCTCATTTACTTATGACAATAGATCCGATATTCTCAGCCCAAGATGTACGTTTCGTAGTCCTTGACATAAGGAGGGTGTATTCAAAGTTGTCTACTCCTTCACAATGTTTTTATAACTAAGATCCTTAATCATTTAATGATTTTTAACTATTAGTCTTTAGAACGCGTCGTCCGAGAATTTATTTTTAAGCCTTTTATTCCCCCCAAAATTTTGTCTCATATTTTTAACTTGCTAAACTTTAACCAAACACTCATGTCCCTTCAAACACATTAAAGAACAAAGTGTTCTGATGTTTCTCAATTTTTTAGGTCGCACCCCTTTTTCTCTTTCTCTCATCCCCCTAAAAGTTCACTTAATTAGTCAATATATAAAACCAATAATTACAACAAAAAGTTGGCTTTAAGAGCAAAAAAACAAAACACAAAACGTTTTTCTGATGCTCCTCATACATTCTCCCTCTCAAAAAAAATTTAGCCGCCCTGGAGAGCGTGCCCCACAGTTTAAAAACCATTATTCTAGAACAACACTATTTCTATCAACATTTCATGCAAATTTATTATCCGAAGTGTTAATTTTGAAAATTTTGTACTGCTCTCTAGCTTAAAATTCCCTAGTCATTAATGTGTATAATTTTGTTACTGAATTATGAAAAATATGCTCTTGATTTTGTTTAAATTGTTGCTGCTGTTTGGATTGAAAATTCTTCTCTACGTTATATCAAAGACTGGTTTGGTTTGTTATGAGCCATGTTAAAGTTTGGTTTGTTTGTTTTTAATTTCGTGACAAGCTACACAAGGACTGTCTGTGCTAGCCGTCCCTAATTTAGCAGTGAAAGACTAGAAGGCAGGCAACTAGACATAATCACCCACCGCTAACCCTTGAGATATTTTTTTACAAACGAATGATTAGGATTGACTTCACATTATAACGCCCCCACAGCTGAAAGACCAAGCATGTTTGATTGGACGGAAATTCGAATACGCCACCTTCAGATTAATAGTCAAGCGTCCTAACCACTAGGCCTCGCTATATCAAATACAAATACTGTGATTAAAATAATACGCGAAATTATCAAAACATTTTTTCAACCCTAAGAGAGAAAAAACAAAGGAAAAGGGAATCATTAACAGCCATGGCTGTAATTAGAACTCAGATTGCTCCGGAAATGGAGCTATAAACTCAAAAGTTTGTTCTTGAAAAACCACAGATCTTTTTTATGAGCCTTTGTGTCGCGGCAATAAAAAAGGCAAAAACGACACTGTTGAGCATTAAAACAACCTTATCTTATTAAAGAATAATTAGTTTGCACGAATTTGTAACCGAGCAAAAGATAATTTGCTCCAGTGAATGAATAACTTTGCCTTGTTTTCCTGGATTTGACCTTCTTACTGTACTACAGCCAGTGAAAGGTACATACGTTCGCTAAATTAACGAGACAATAAGTTTCCTCACACTTACAAGCAAGTAAGGTTGGACGATCACGACTACCCTTAATCAACCTTCGTTGTAAAGTTATGCCTTGAGAAATGCAGAATAAAACAGGTTTGGTCTGGGAACCACCCGTTCCCTATTTCCGTTTCTAAGAATGTATTCGTATATTTTTCGTATAAAGTGAAAAGAAAACTTCATAAAACGCGAAAGCAAGGATAGTACTGATCATAAACTCTCTGTCGTACGTTAAATACTATTTAAATGATTAAATGAATTTATCATCATAAACTTTTCCGTTTAACTGTGTGATCTAAACCTGAGAATACTCAGCTTAATTTGGTTGTTAACTATGAAAGATCTGAAGATAACCTTAACCAAAGCAATGCGCGAACTTGAAAGTTAATATTCGTCATACACATTTTGTAACAGAGCGTGGTTGTCGCGCTTTTTTTCAGCTCAGAAGATTGGTATGTACATGTTTCTACTAACAGTGTATTAGTTTTTAACAGACCTAAAATTTGTAAAAAAAATTTTAATTGCAGATTTTTTCACATTTTTCTTATTTTGCAGACCATGGATTCAAAATTATAAGCACGTAACATAGCATTTCAGAAGTTTGTTTTATCTCCCTCGAATAACTACCCATGAGGCTTTTCCCTTAATACTCGTCATTTGGATTGACCGATGAGTGACAACGAATTCTTTTAATTTATTATTTCACAGAGATAGTAAGTGAATATGCGATAAGTGTGTATATATATATATATTATAATAGAACGTTATATGAATAAATATATATAATCGTCAACGATATCTCCACATGAACCTGATTTCCACACACACAAAATAGCTTGAAGTTTAACGAGTCAGCACACGTAGGAAGATCCTGCTTAGCCCTTGCTTAACATTCGTCACTGGTTATCAACATGTCATTGAGGAATCATTATATCCAGCCATGGCCTGATTATTTGCACGAAATTTAATTGTGAGGTCATGGGAATATCCTTTCAAACAATGACCTGAGGTTAACAAAAATTCAATGAAACTCAGGTCTTGTCCAGTCATAACTCCACACTTTCAAGTGTTATAATTTACTGCCTAGCTTTTACTAAACGTTAATACAACAGAGAGAAATGATTAAATAATATTGTGGCCAATCTGTTTTCAGCTCTGCCAGCTCACCAGAGGGAATAGCATGGTTATTGTAGATCATTATTTTTCCCATGCATGTTTAATGCAATACCCAAGCAGCAAAGGTTGTACCTACAACAGGATAAGCAAGACTGAAACACGCCCTGTAAACAAGAAACTTGTTTGATCCAGAGACTTTTCACACACAAACAGAAACTGCCACATACACCCACTCAAACAATGATTAACTTTGGGAAAATTACTATTCATAATTTATTTCTAGGAAAAAACAACAACAAATAATATGGCACATGAGATTATTCACAGATTCACAACAAGAAACGAGATTATTTTTTCGTCTTTTTAATGTTAAGAACTATGTTCTAGATATCGCAAAATCCTAACAGTAATAACATTTATAAAGCCCAACGTGGCGGGTTCGATAGTTTATGCTTCAACGTGTAAAAAGAAACAAAGAGATTAATACATAAAATTAAGTGCTAGATGAAGGAATTAGTATTGTTAATATTCTTTAAGAGGTTACGTTGTGTTATACTGGAACTCTCTATAACAGCATATAAGATTGCTCTGTGTTATGCTGGAACTTTCTATATGACATTATAACGAAAGCCATATTGTAATAAAAACGATACGAACACTGAACACTTTAAATTAAACAGAAAAATATCTTAAATTGTATTTACGTTTGACGATGAATGATTAAAAGGATGTAGCTGATCTGATTAATAATTTACACTATTTGTAGTATCTTAAAAGTAAGGAAAAAACCTCGCAAAAATAGCAATGCAAAGTGTTAGAGGTGACGTTATGCTGTAAAAAAAATGTTTTGTGACATAGGAAGTGATTTGATACTCGTATAAGAGTGGATAACATCCCAAAAACTACCTTGAAGATGTCACTGATCAAATTCGCCCCAATTTTAGTAGTTATACAAAGACTTCTATGTTTTTTGAAATAATGTATAGCCCCAGTGTCCTTAAATATTATTTACAAGAGCATAACAGAAATTTTAGCTATTTTCTTTAACTAATACAATCGCTGGACATAAATCCAATTGAACAATATTGGAGGAAACCCCTTTGCATAATATTTACATTGTTAACAAATGAAGACAAAAAAACTATTTTATTTTGACTTAAAAAATCGTGATCATCTTGTCCACTCCAGCAAATGCAAATTTATTTTGCTTGCGACTTCAACACCAGGATTGACAGGCAAAAGAGAGTTTGAAAAGACGTGATGTAGAAAACAAAATAAAAAAATGAGTACTGATGGTCTATTCCCTTTGAGTAAATTGATAGAAAACAAGCTGCTGATTACAAACATCACATTTGTACAAGCAGACAAGTATAAAATAATTTGGATGCACCCATGATTCAAAAACTGAAGACATATTGATTTTGTTTTCGTTCTCCAGAGGGATATTCAGGACATTAAGAATATCAGAGTTTTGTGTGATGCAACTTCTGAACTGATCACAGATTAATCAAAGCAGAGTTTAGTTTCAGTTTGGTTTGAATTTCACGCAAAGCTACATGGTGGCTATCTGCGCTAGCCGTTTTTAATGTAGCAGTGAAAGACTAGAAGGAAGGCTACTAGTTATTTACTAACGAGTAGTGAGATTGACTGTAATATCATTACGCTCCAACGGCTCAAAGAACGAACAGAGTTAAACCTTCACATTAGCCTGTCTGGCAGAAGCATATAAAACTAACCAGATCATCCTTCAACATTGCCAAACTCAATAACATTGACTATCGGGATCAGTTCCAACAAGTGCTTGAATAAAGGACAGGTGTTGTTTGTTATTGACTGGTAATCTAATCAAAAATTTGAGTTGATTCAAATAAATTGCCATAACAATTATCAAAAAAGTGCTTAATCCACAGAAAGATGTGTATTAGGAATGGTTTGACAAGAACAATGATTGTATCACAGAGACTGCAAAAGGAAACAGAGCTTTTGCCAACCACAAAAGAGAGAGCGAAAGAGAATTTGAAACCTTTAGAGTAAGGCCAAGTTTAAATGATGTAATAAGCAAGATAAGTGGTGGAAGAGAAAAGCCAAAGAAGACCAATATTTTATAGATACTAACAACATTAAGAAGCTTCTTGATTCTATAAATACAACCCATGGAGCTTCCAAATCATCGACAGTTTTTCTACTGTGAGCAAATGTAAAAATGCTAATCAATGAAATGGTAGGGTTTATTCAAAAATGAGCAGAACATTTTGACGAGTTGCTGAAAAGGTAATTCCCATATGACACCCTCAGCTCTTGATCAACTACTCCAAAACCCTTTCATAAATATCTTGTCCTTCTTCCGACTGTAGAATAAATATGAAAAGCCAATTTTCAAATGAACTGTGGAAAATCATAGTATAGGAATAAGAATTCAGCTTAGATATGCAAAGTAGTAGGCCTAACAACGATCGAGACTTTTATGTCATCATCACTAGCATATGAAAGCTGGAAAAAATGCCACATGACTTTATAAATATCATAATTATGATGCTCTTCCAGAACAAAGACAGTCTGAATAAACTACAGACGAATCTCATTCCTTTCAGTTACTAGAAAAATCTTATCTCATGTCATCCTCAATTCCTTCATGAACGCCAACTTTGAAAACAACCTATTAGAAGTGTAGTGCACTTCCAAACTAGGATGTAACACAGTGGGTATAATATTCT
The DNA here is from genome assembly GCA_011833715.1 of Carcinoscorpius rotundicauda. Lineage (NCBI taxonomy): Eukaryota > Metazoa > Arthropoda > Merostomata > Xiphosura > Limulidae > Carcinoscorpius > Carcinoscorpius rotundicauda. Next base: position 46,978,718 of record CM022399.1, on the reverse strand, counting down.
TGATGAAGCAAGTCCAGGAGAAATGTATCGAACAAAACTTGGACCAGTATCATTGATCAAACAATAAATTTTGCTAAGATCTAGAGTTGGCCTTTGGACAATTCTTTAAAAAATAGGTTGCCCCAAAAAACTTTCTCTGTATAATTTAAATATTTCATGAACATGTGACTGCTCACATCTTCCTAAGTCGTGATTTATCAGACACCTTTGAGATCTTCAATGGAGCTAAACAAGGATGTCTGCTTGCACTAGTGCCTCTCAGTCTTTCTTTTGTTGCGTACTAGTTCAAGCCACAAATTATGTTGAGGACAATATCTTTATAAAGTACCGTTTGGATGTAGCATTGTTCAATCTGGGATACTTTGACGCTGAAACAAAACCAAAGGAAGCACTCTTTGGTGATGACTGTATTCTCAAAGCTCAAACTCAAAATGATCTTAAATACATTGTGGATTCTCGGATGCTTTTCAGCTTTTTTGTCTGACGATAAATCTAGTTAAAACTGAAGTTGTAATCCAGTTCTTTCAAAATTCGGTGCTCCCACTTCCTTCATTCAGATTCACGAAATTTAAACGAATATCGTTCAGAAGTTTAAATACTTTGGATGCACCATCTTCAATGATGATTTACAAGCCAAAGATAATTCATTTAGAATTTGTATTGTTAATCAGACTCTGGACAGATTCCATGTTAGTGTGCTGAATCATCAACACATCACTTTGCCTACCAAGTTCAAGGTATAAAAAATTGTGGTTCTGTCCTCCTTCCTGTATGGTTGTAAAACGTAAACCTCACCTGTCATAGATCTAAATTCGCTTTTCTCAATCTATTTATTTCCCAAAATATTACGTTTATATTCAATTTTTAAAGTATGTCTTTTTGGGGTTAGCACTTGCAAATTAATGTAAATTGTCCAATTTCTTCACAACAATTTAGTAGAAAAGCCATTTTCCGAAATTTAGATATTTTTCTCCTGAGGAAAATTTGTTTGAGTGATGCAAATTTAATTAAATGTGTATGAAATTTGATATCGCTATTTTAATTGTAAGATAAAATAAAGCTTTCACACAAGGAAAGAGCAGTTGGATTAGTCTTAATTTTGTGGTAGTTTAAAACTTCTATATTACCCTTCTCAAAGCTATAAAGTGAATGTTTCTGTATTCAAGTAATGTTTCAAAAATGTTCTAGCAAATACTTTGCATTTAATTAATGCCCTTGAATACAGGATGTAAGTAGTCACGAACTTGTTTAGATCTTCATCTCAAGTCAAGGTTATATACATCAAAATAGTCATTCAAGAGAGTTTCTAGTCACTTGATCGTGTTTCTGTAGCGCCTACCCCTGGTGTGCAGATCATATTCAAGTGAAGGAGTGGTTTACAGGTTTGTACTAGTGAACCTAAGAATTAATCTCCTTTGTATATAACCAGAATGACACTGGTGTAGGTGTTATAAGATTGTGAGATACTACAGTAGCATCCAATTCTGAGAAATGGGTGATATTTTCAAAATCTCGTTTGTCCTTTGTGAAATAAGTCTGTTTCTTTGTTAGCTTTAACACCCATAAAGTTATGAGAGGTTAATCAGACATTAGACTTTATTATAGCAAAGGTTAAATAAAGACGCGCCAACCAATGGCGTAACTACAAATAATTAGGTCTCACGCATAAAAAGAAATTTGGCTTCCTATATTTATTTCCTTTTTACTGTAGCTACGATCTCGGCTAATTTGGACCCCTTTTGGCTCGCCACCTCTCAATTCCTGGGACATATGTTATACGCTTTATATGTTAATATCGACTTTTATTTTTAATTTTTACTGTTATAATCGCTTCTCTTTTTTTTACTGCCTGAGTTCTTTTATTCTTTTGTGAACCTCCCATGCTGTGAACTTTTGACTTACTAGTTTATGATGCATTTATCTATGGACACCACAACAACATGCCATAGGCGAAAACGTGCCAGCTCTGTGATAATCCAGCTTATTTAAATTAATGAATAACTTTACCTTGTAAGGAAACACTTATACTAACACTCTAGCAAATAAATTGTTTATTCCTATTCAGTCTACCATAATGTAATTATATATATATATATAATATTTTATACATATTTTTGTAAACTTGGTATGCCACTTTATAGTAAATGAAAAACACACTTTAAAGCGATAATTTATTGAGAATAAATTAGGTTTTTGCATATGATATATATTTGCAGTGGATATATGAATGAACACGAAAATATCGATATCTGAATGTTTTACCAGTCTATTGTATCGTATTGTAAACAATATAAATATAAAAATGCTTTGATTATAAAACTGTGTCAAAGTGATTTTTTGTGTCTAAACTTTACTCTGTATTTGACAGCTTGATAACTGTAATGTAGGTTTATTTCCATTCAGTTTATTGCCAATGGGAGTATATGAACTGGGATATTACCAATTTAACAAACAGCGATTCGTAAATACAGTTACATTTTTGTACTATACATATTACATGTTTCACTAGTATTTGAAGAAGAAGACAAAACCATATAGCCATAAACTTGTCTATCTTTCTTTATAGATAAAAACAAATCATTGCAAAACGTTTATGTTATATTTTCAGTGCACGTCTTCTAGAACAAATTGATATTTCAGTGGGAAGTAATGTGTTGACACAAGTTTATTATACAACAGATCTCCCGATAGGTCAGTAGTAAATTTGCTTTGCTTACAACAATAAAATTCTGGGTTCGATTCCCTACAATAGACAAAAAGCATGTAGCCCACAACAACATCACTTGACGCCATTTCAAAATATTTGTAGGTCATGAACCATTGCACAGGTGGCTTTGAAAACTCGCATGTACTTAGTATTCCAGATTATTTAGAAGGCGTTAGCGTCAGAGTATGAAGAAAAACGAGTACTTATATAAGTATTCTCTTACTCAGTTTATGATTTTTTTACCTTTACGCATATATTCTATCCAAATAATCTAAACTAAACTTCTTGACGAAGTCACTACTGGAAGCACTGGTGGCAGAACCCGCGTGCTGCTGTTGAGTTATTGTTTTCATAGCCAGAACTAAGCGTTATGTCTACCCTTGGGAATCGAACACGGAACTTTAACGTTGTAAATCCATGGACTTACCTCTAGCCCACCGCGGGACTAATCTTAAGTCATCCTATTTTGAATGTTCCATGAAATATATTTGATTAATCCAAATAATAAATACAGCCTTAAGTCATTAAGTTATGAACTGATATTTAATCACCACGAGTCAGCAATTGCAATCTTAATACGAATAATATATATAGTTTGAGTGATTTAGTGAACTTCAAAAAGCTCTAACGGATGTAATATCAAAATACTGCTGTTGAGATGCTATTGTTATGGCCCGGCATGGTCAAGCGTTTTAAGGCGTTCGACTCGTAATCCGAGGGGCGCGGAGCTCGAATCCTGGTCGCATCAAACATGCTCCCCTTTCAGCCTTGGGAGCGTTATAATGTGACGGTCAATCCCACTATTCGTTGGTAAAAGAGTAACCCAAGAGTTGGCGGTGGGTGGTGGTAACTAGCTGCTTTCCCTATAGTCCTACACTGCTAAATTAGGGACGGCTAGCCCTCGAGAAGCTTTGCACGAAATTAAAAAACAAAACAAAACAAAACAAAAGCTACCGTCATGGAGAATAAAAAAGACCTTTCATCCAAACTAAGCATAAAACATGCCTGGTAGTCCATAAGGCTATGAAACAAACCACGTGATCTCCGCTTAATAGATTCAACAATTTATTCTGTTTTACAATTACATTATGTGCAATATAATTCTTACAATTACGGCATTATATGTTGTTTTCCCATATTAAAAGAGGTATTCTTAGTTCTTTGACTTTATTTTACATACTGTAAAATAATTTTTTTCTGTATTTTAACAAATACAGTAATAAAAACGATTTCATTTTTTTTATCATAACGCCATCACACATTTGTTAATATTTTTCTGTTCTTATCATTAGCGAACAGCAAAACATTTTTACAGAATTAAACGACAACTTAGGATTTTATCTTGACTAGTTTTCCAAGAACAATTTTGTGTGTACATGATAATCGTTATTAGAGAAAAAAACAAACAATATATCCTTCGTTATTTCTGTCAACTTGGACATCAATGCAAAGTATTTTTTGTAAAAAAAAAAATAACGACACAAACATGAAATAGACAATCGGATTGACCTTGCCAGTTTTATTTTTACAATATGTTTTTTTATCGTTCTTGTTAAGCGCAAAGCTACATAATGGACTATCTACTGTTAACGATAGATATTGAAACTCGATATTTAGCGTATAAGTTCACGCATTTTCCATTGAGACACTGCGGAAAGGAGATCAAATGCGATAATCTTAAATATGTACATTCGTATTTGACGATAAATAGCACCTTCCCTTTTTCTCTTGAACTTCCCAGAAGTTTCCGGTCTTAGACATCTGTATACGCTACACCCATGTTGCTATTCTCGAGGTCTTTCTGGGTTTAACGGGTCAGACCCTTTCCTAAACAAATGAGACTATTGTTTGATGAAGCACCGAATATGGCTTGCCGTATTTCCAACTGTCTCCTTGTGCCAGCTGTCGTATTATATAAACAGATATTATTGTATAAGTTACAGACACAATAACTACGCACACAGTCTTTATGTTTTCAGAGCATTCTAACTTTAGAGGTACGAATTATGAAAATACAGAACAAGAAACAACAAACTTACCAGACAACGAAATATTTAACTTGCTAACCTCTTAGTGAACACATGTCAAATAATAAAATTAGCTCTCCGGTTTCTTAGAACAGATAAAATAATTGTTGGAACTACCAGAGTGTCGAAATTCTTCATTTCTTCCTTATGTTATGCTCTAACGTTAAAATATTTTCCTCTATTGAGACCACCAGGGGTATAGCGGTATGTGTGCGGATTTACAACACTAGAAACCGGGTATCGATATCCGTGGGGAACAGAGACAGTCCATTAGGTAGCTTTGTGCATAACTTCAAACAAAATATTTGATATAAAACTCTCACTTGTTTGATTTGAGAAAATCACTCACAACACTTAGGTTTACTTTAAAAACTGATATTTTTATTTTTTGTCGAGGTAAACGATTAAATACATCATTTAACTACATAATTAGTACAATATTGGATCTTTTCGTTGCTGTTTTAGTTGAATTACGAAAGAAGGAATGTTAGATTTTTTAAAATTTTCTGTAAGTTTTCGCTATTTTGAATAGGTAAGGCCTAGTGGCTAACGTGTTGGGTTGCGGATCAGAGGGTCCAAGGTTCGAAATGCGATAAAGCTCAACGAGCTCCACACTTTCAAGTGTAGGCGCATGAGTAACGTCACAGTCAATCGTGCTATTAGGTTCTAGAAACCAGACAGAATCCTCGTGGTTACCAATTTGCTTATTGACTGCTTTTTCTTTGGTCAATAGTTTCAAATTACAAACAGTTATACCCGAATTCTAGGAGGATTCTTAATTGGACATTTAGTATGTGGGCGCATAAAGCACTGTTCAGTTTACTATTGTTAATAACCAACAAACATATAAATAAAACGTGTAATTTAGACAATGTGAATAAGCAACACACTTTCTGAAATGAAAACGATTGTTCAGTTAAACTAGGCTCATTTTGAATTCTGGTTCTTTATTTCATGGCTTCTATATTATATATGAGGCATATATACTTTTCCTGATTATCGATTATTTCGTTGGATGAACGAGTTCAAAAATAATATAAACTAAACTTCATCTTTGACAAGTTTAATCTAACGACCCCTCGTCTGTACTGAAGAAAAATGAATAAAATATATTTTTTGTAGTTAAGAACAAAGCTGCATAGTGGACTATCTGTGCTCTGCCCAATACGAGAATCGAAACCCGGTTTCTAGTGGTATCAGTCTGCGGACGGAACGCTGTGTTATTGGGAGGGGCATTTATGCAATGAAAGCTAAAGCACTGATTTTCATACCAAGTAGAGATTAGTTTTGGTAGTTAAATTTTACAACCGTCAGTTGGTTTGAATTTCGCGCAACGCTACACGAGGGCTACCTGCGCTAGCCGTTCCTAATTTAGCAGTGGGAAGGCAGCTTTTCTTTCGATTTGTTTTTAAGCTATAACAAAATAGTATAATTAGTCAGAGGTTTAGATTTGCTATTTTTAACGCAGTCCTTCCTTGTGATTTTGCTTATTTAACCATAATATATTTATATATACATGTAGATTTGTATTGTGACGGGATTTGTTTGTTTCAATTGCGCACAAAGCTACACCAGGGCTATCTGCGCTATCTGTTACTAATTTAGCAGTGTAAAAGTAGAGGGAAGGCAGCTAGTTATCACCATCCTGTGCCCATAAATATTTTATGTGATACTGGGACTACTCAATCATTATTTTCAAAAGGTGTATAGTCTTAGATTCGAGTTCTGCCACTGATGAGCAATTATTGCTCAGAGTATTGAGGGTGGCTTTGTTGTTATTCCTCTTCTTAACATTTATTTAACATCAGGCCTAGTTTCAAAACCAGTTGTGGTTGGGGTAAGACCTACTCTGCCAATTAAGGGGAGTATGTTGAGTTGGGTTTGAATTTCACGCAAAGCCGTTTCTAATTTAGCAGTATAAGACTAGAGGGAAGGCAGCTAGTAATCACCACCCTCCGCCAACTCTTGGGCTACTCTTTTACCAAAGAATAGTGGGATTGCCCGTCATATTATAACGCCCCCACGCCCGAAAAGGCGAGTATATTCGGTGCAACGGGGGATTCTAACCCGCAATTCTCAGATTAAGAGTCGAGCACCTTAACCTGGCCATGCCAGGCTTGTGTAACAGATTTACTGTTGCATGTTTATTTCATTTTAATATATCTTTATAAATGCGTGTAACTTCTGTAGTATGCAGAACTTCTTAGTTCTGCGTAATCTCGAGTGTAAAAATAAAAAAAAAATGTATGTTTTACATTGTTGCCAACTGTACTTTAAAGAACTTCGCGTAAAGTTTATGAGCCGTCAGCTGAGAGATAGTTTATATTTTTGGTTTGCTATACTCAGTATATTGTAAACCTCTGAAGCGATAATTGTGATAAATGTTTATTAATCGGGAAACTACATATATTTAACCAGTAACGTTCGTAGATTTCTAAGATTACAAACCGTTTAATTTCAGAAAATTAACTTTTGTCGTTAACATTTTAACGAGGACATATATTTTCGTTGATGACAAAAGTAATTGTGCTTAGTGAATAGTTAGCTAGCTTCCCCGTCAAGTGTACTGTACTTATGTTTCGACATAGAATTAATTCGCTCCTCGTGAACTATCAACAAAATATTGAGTTCCAAACCAGGTACAAGACTCAGTATTGTTTGTAAAACTTTTGTTTATAAGTCAATATTTGTGATAACTATTTACACTAGCCGTTATTATAAATTGTATTGCTGTTTGTACATTAAAATATAGTTGTGTTTTCTTGACAATAATCATAAAATTGATACGTATTAACATAAAATTAACTTCTAAATTAAATTAAAATTACTAGCTATTTAAAATATTAATACTTAGTATAAGTAACATGATAAATCGGAGACTCATCCGAAATAAATTATAATATGTATCGACACACATATATATTATATACGCACGCACACACAAAAGTATATGGACTTCCTATTGTAGTGATATTTTAGACTTTTGCGATTATTATATTAAATTCTAATTCATTATTTATTGGACTATACTACAGTTTCAAGCATAACACTTGAAACAAACTCAGCAGACTGAATTAAATGTATCATTTGTTTTTATTCATTTCAGAATTTTCACGCAAAACTGCATAAAGGGTTGGTTGTCCAAGCATAAAACTCTTGAGTTTTGAGCTTATAGAATCCTATTATCGTGGTCGTGATTTTGACCTGTGAGGGTCAGGTTCTCACTGGACCTCTTCCTCATTCCTTAGTGGGATTTAAGGCTTCGCCAACTGACGCTTTAAGTCAGAGGCGGTGTATATGTTATCTATATAATCAGGAAGGAATCCTTTGTGTCGGAATGTTTTTTTTGTTTGACACAGATATGCTGTTATTTTCATTCTGCATGAGACGAACAGCGATTTTTAACCTTAAGCAAATTAAAGTGCCAACCGAGTTTTCAGTTTTGTAGCTAATCGTTCGTTGTTCGTAGGTGAAGCTATGTAGTTTATTTAAATCCACACACCCAGTTTTTTCTCTCACTTTGTATTTCCGGAAATGTTATTTACCATACAATTGTCTTTTAATTTGAGCAATACATGAAACGATAAATAATTTTTCGTCCAGCAAAATCTTTTATTTTTTAAGATGCGTGTCTTTTTTATTAATGCTTCATGAAATTATATGTTATAATTATCTCTTAGGTGGAGACGTACCGTATGTAGCTGTTGTAGTAACCTTGTAAACGTGTAGATTTGAAGACGATGGCCTCGTTCTCACGAACTATCGTTTTTCATTTCTTATCTTCCAAGAATTATTTACTTTTCCCTTCAAACACCGTTCATGTAGCTGTCTTAAATTAGCAAAGGAACAAATTATTTTGTTGTTCCACGAAACTGTACAGTTATTATCTATCTCGTACACGAATGTACGAGTGAATGAAACTGTAATGACATGTCAGCCACACGAAATAAGCTACGTACAGTGCCAGAATGTTATGTATTTCCTTACTTAATTGCCAAAAAAGTTTAAACTTTCATAAGTTTGGCACTTAACACACTACTGATAACGTACTGTCCTTTAAGTATTCTGAAGATCTACAAAGTTTTTTATGGTTATTTTATCAACACTGAAAACATTGTAATTATGTTTAAAATGATAAGAGTTTGTTTTGCAAGACATCAAAAATTATATTACTTTAAAACCAAGACTTCGATTTTCTGCAATGTACTCATCAGATATTTATTTGTTTGAAACAGTTACACTCCCACTTTCATCTAATTTAATTCAATAACAATTCGCTTCATTAAAAATAGAAATTAGAGGGTGTGTGTTTGCTTATAGTAAAACCACATCGTGATATCTGATAAGCCTACTGAGGGGTGTCGAACCCCTGATCTTAGCGTTGTAAATCCGTAGATTTACCGCTGTATAAGCGGCCGGGGCGAAATTAAAGGGAGAATTTCTTTGACTTAGTTGGAAAACGAACTCGTTTAATGTTGAAATGTCTCTGTGGTGTAAATTACAAAGTATTACACTTGAACAGGGGTCTATCTGGATAGGAAAATATTCGTTATGTATGTTACAATGCTTAAGAACTGTTTGCTTTAAATTCTTCGTTCAATGATATACGGGGGCTATTTGCGCATAACCGTCCCTAATTTTGAGCTGACAGATTTGAGGGAAGGCTGCTTGCCAACAGCACTTAAGCCATCTGTTGGGCTACGTTTGTCTAATCGAAAAGTTGGATTTGAGCATCACCCTCATAGTACACGCACAATCCCAGAGTGCTTAATGTTGATACTTACCTTAAAAGGACGTGGATGTGTAATCCTTTGCACGTTAGCCACTATCACAGCACTAACCATTTTGTTATATCATAAACCACTAATATATTTTTAAAGAAACATAAACTGAAGAAAGAAAAACTCAAGGTGTTGGTAAAAAATAGTGTTTTATTACTTGATTGCACTGCACAACAAAGTTTTTGCTTCTTGAACACTGTTGGTTGTTCCTTATAGATTTTTGGCTGCTGATCACGCAAATTACATCAAAATTTGCCCACCATGTACCTTTTCATCGAAATCTTCAGTTTCACCAGGGCATTGCAACAATGGAAAAATGATATCAGGGCAACTGAAATCCGTCAATGCTTGTTGACCTTTCAGGAAGCAAAACTTTTCAAAAAAAATGTTGTGCAGTGTAGTATAAGAATTGTTAAAAAAAACAACACAAACTGAAACTCTATTAATAAATCCACAGATAATTCTACAATTGAAGCATCTTGTACTTCATATTGTTCGTGACTGAACTATATTAACGTAATAAGTGGTTTTCTTAACAGTGACTTAAAAGTACCTTTGCCTACACGGTGTGGTTCTTTTTAACGTAAAAGAAATGTATCAATAACTCTGCACAACCATTTTTTGAAAAGTTTTTGCCGATTCTGACAGGTACCTGGTAGGTATGCACAAATATAGTTTTGGTTTAGCTTCATCACGTAGGAACTCTGAGAAATAGAAAGTTAACTGTTTACCGGCAATAATGTATTTAATTGCGTTTATGTTTCTAATACGCGATTTAGCTCAACATAATTAAAAGTGTTTTACTCCTGATTTTCGTCTGTATTTAATGTCCGGTGCATTACGTTGCAGTGTCCAACAGTAGTCAGCAAGCATTGACGGATTCCAGTTGCCCTGATATCATTTTTCCATTGCAGCAAAACTGAATATTTCGATGAAACGGTGGATGATGGGCAAATTTGGATGTAATTTTCTTGATCAGCAGCCAAAAATGTATAAGGAACAACCAATAGTGTTCAAGAAGCAAAAACTTTGATGTGCAGTGTAATTGTAAAAAAATGTTGAAGCATGCTTACTTTTGTTTATATTCTACTAGTAATGACATCTAGTGTCAAAATATAAAATAACACTAATATATTCGTAATATTTAAAATTATTACTCGTAAAGAATAGCAACATACTTTAGCTGAAGTCGTCATGATAAGCAAGTGTTATTCTTTTTCCAAATTGCAGTAAACATTTTGTTTCCAAAAGTAGTATTGTAATAAAATTCCAAATTGCTCATGTCTTTGTTTCGGAACTTTCGCACAAATTTACGTAACATGCTTTCTGAGAATAGTTGTATCTAATTTTGAACATAGACTAATGGGAAGATAGTTAATAAATAGCACACATCGCCAACTATTTGGCCACTCTTATTTTGACCTAGATATGGGATTAGGCTGTCATTCTTATAAATCACAAATGGTTACAAACACGGCTTAAGTTTCTGTTGACCAAGAACCTACCTATCCATGGTCATAGCAAGCAAAGTGGATAGACAATGACAACGAATTTTTCTTGCAGTATATTTAAACGTAATTAAATACGTTTTACAGAGAATGTTTTAATTATAAAAAACAAAATATCACACAGTGACACAATGGTACGTCTGCGGACTCCACAAACAGGATTTCGATAGCCGTGATGGGCAGAGCACAGGTAACCTATTGTACAACTCCAAACAAACAAACAAATATATTACTCGTTTATGTTCGTTCTCACCAAAGGTAAAACTGAAAAGATAGGCCTAAAGCTTTACTTTGAGTGGTGCCGCACCCTCTGCTGTGAGCGGCATTTTGATTTATTCAAGGTTCGTGAGCACTGCTTGAGCTGATAAATCAAAGAAATACAGTTAGGCCTCTTACAATGGTTATTTATATATAAAATATTGATGGTAAATTAAAAGTTTCTCATTACGAAATTTGCTTAGTGAACATACTTGTATATAGAACTTGAATGAATTGTTCTATAACCTCAAAAATAAGGAAAATAAGGGAGAAAAACGAAATTTGAAGTCATTCTTTCATGGATATGGGAACGGTCATCCATCTATAAAATCATTCTTTTTTTACAGGTTATCAAGCGTTTCCTTATGGTTGATGATTTATTGAGTCCAATAAATAATATAAATAAGTTCCCTTGTTATGGTTGAAATGTTTTGTGACAAGAACAATTCTTCATTTCCTTTTTGAAACAGATGTTATAAGATATCTGTACAGATGCAAAAATCATGGATTTTTATTAAATTTATACATATTGTTTTGTTTGTAAAGGAAGCTAAAATTTTACGTAAAAAATCTATTGTTGACGTTCAAAACTTGATAATCTCAAGTGTTAACAGCCTAAAATGGGAATAGAGCCAAAACGTATAACGCAGAGAAAACTAATTTTGCTATTCATTCTAGTTAAGTCATGGGTGAATTTTTCAATACTTATCATTTGACATTTAGACTGTAGTGTACTAAATTCATCGTATGTATGAGTGAACTGAAATTTTGTTAGTGCTTTCATGCGAGTAACGCTTTGTTTAAAATAGCTTTTCTAGCGCTATGTGAGCTCACAGATTAATTTATCATATGAAGTGTTGTTCACGTACATATTCCACGGTCTTCAGAGGTAAATTCATGTTGTCCTTTTTTTTTTCTTATTTTTCTCTTCGTTTTTTAAAAGAACTGACTGACGGATAGTAATATCATTAAAACATGCCACACATGAAATATACCACGAAGTCCCTAATCAATTTAAACATCACGAATTTGTTCTCTCGTATAAAAAAAATAGTAATGGTAAACAAAGTTATTAACACAGTTTGACACTATCTGAAGGTCGCGGGTTCAAATCGTCATCACACCAAGCATGTTCGCCCTGTAGGGGCGTTATAATGGGACGGTCAAAGAGTAGCCCAAGAGTTTGCGGTTGGTGGTAACTAGCTGTCTTTCCTTTAGTCTTATACTTCTAAATTAGGGACGGCTAGCGTAGATAGCCCTCGTGTAGCTTTGCACGAAATTCAAAACAAATAAACAAACCAGTCATACCACTGCAAAATTAGGGACAACTAGTACGTATAGCCGTCATGTAGTTTCGCACGAAATACAAAACAAACGAAAATAAGAAATCATTAATTGTGATGCTTCAGAAACTGACATTTATATTGGCACCCAAATTATGTTTAAATCGATCAATGTTTATGATTGTTGTTTTAAATCTTTCAAAGAGTATTGCTTTGTTGAGCTTCATGTAAAAAAAACATTGAAAGTTTACCATGTCATCTACAATAATGTATGAGAAGGATCTCCGGTATTGAAATTCTGTTACAGAAAATTCGTAACCTACTTTTTTGAGATAAATGTGCTGTTTAAGAATGTTTCATATTAGCATTTATAATCTGAGTGTCGCGGGTTCGAGTCCCAGTAGCATTAAAGATGTTCGCTCTTTCAGCCATGGTGGCATTATAATGTGAAGGTCAATCCCACTATTATTTGGTAAAATATTAGTGCAATGGTTGGCGGTGGGTGATGATAACTAGCTGCCTTTCTTCTAGTCTTACACTGCTAAATTAGGGACGACTAGCGCAGATAGCTCCGGCGTAGCTTTCTGAGAAATTCAAAAACAAAAAAATTAGCATTTAACAAAAGATCGCCTATCGTTATTGATGTGAAGTGTAGCAAACTTTCCAGCGACAAATTCCACTTAAAAGCGATTTTTTTCCAGCAAAATATATTTATGTAAGACAAAATTAATTATGTTTCCTGACTATAGTTTCTATGTTAAAACTGTTTATACGAAAAACAACAACATTTCTCTTTTTCTACTTTAGTCTCTGTGTAAAAACTGTTTATACGGAAGACAACAATAGTTCTTTATTCTGATTTCTCGACGTGTTTATCATCCTAGTCATAAAGACACTACTGGTCTCAATTAAGCAGAATAATTCAGACGTTTTGTTGACGCCATTTCTGTTGCAGAGTAAAATGTTCAATTAACTTCTACATTTCTATTTGTCTTTATAAATATTCATATTTAATAATTATTCTAAATAGGCCCCCCCAGTGGCTCAGCGGTATGTCTGCGGACTTACACGCTAAAATCCGGGTTTCGATACCCGTGGTGGGCAGAGCACACATTGTGTAGCTTTGTGCTTAATTCAAAACAACAACAACAACAATATTCCAAATAATGAAAAATGTAAGAGATATAACAATGATTAGAATCAATATTTTAACAAACTTCTCGGCCATGAAATCATTTTTGATTATGTGCTGTCATCTAGGGAATAATAACGTAACTAATATTGTATTTAATTACTTAAGTACAGATGCAGACGTACCAATATATTAATAAACAACAATTTATTAGCATTCTAAAGTAGTTTATTTCTTTGATAGGGAGGACATACCATATTAATAAACAACAATTTATTAGCATTCTAAAGTAGTTTATTTCTTTGATAGGGAGGATATACCATATGTTTTGAAAGAACATTTGTGTCTTCTTTCTGCAGAAGCAAGAAGCATATATTATCCAAGATAAATCATTTCGTAATGGTTATAAATCATTATTTATCGATTTATTACTGTGTATAATTTTATATTTTTACACGGAAAGTTTAACTTAAATCGAATATAGTTTTGTTACCTGTATTTTTGCGGAGTCGAGCGCCCTATTCACCTGGCCATATATTTTCTGAGTGCTGAATATTGATATTGCTAATAATACATAAACTAATCTAATTTTCTTACTACAGTGTGATTTCAAATATAATGTTTTAAAGCGAAGTTAAATTCTAATTATAATTTGCCGTTTGTTATGGTACTGAAACTAAAAATTAGCCATGATTCAATTAGTTTAGCGCCCTCTATCACACTATAATCGATTTGCGAAACCACTGTAGTGATTTTATATTGATGGAATATAATGACAGGATTACTAAGAAAAACCAAAAAAATGATCACAATACAATAATTTATAGGTTGAATACTCTCGTTGCCGGTGTTGTTTCTGACCATAATCTCAATAACATTTCACGATGATCTGCAAATAAACAAAAACAAATTAATGAAATAAGCCAACAATTTTTTTATAGATCCCCAGATTTTCCAAGATGTTTACATTTATAAAAGAAATATATTTAATGTATTTCATTAACAAACCTAAATTTAGTAGTTAAATCTAAATGATACTTAAACAGCATAATAACGCATAAACCGTAAGCTATTTAGATGCATGAATATTTACTATTTGTGACAGTGCATACGAAACATCGCAAGTAACAAAATGTTAATATACTGGGGAGAAATACAACAACAGTTTGTTTGTTTGTTTTTGAATTTTACGCAAAGCTACACGAGTGCTATCTATGCTAGCCGTCCCTAATTTAGTAGTGTAAGACTAGAGGGAACGCAACTAGTCATCGCACCCACCACCAACTCTTGAGCTACTCTTTTACCAATAAATAGTGGGATTAATCGTCACATTATAACGCCCCCGCTGCTGAAAGGACGAGAATGTTTGGTGTGACGGTGATTCGAACCCGCCAACATCGGATTACGAGTCGAACGCTTTAACCCGCCTAGTCATGCCGGGCCTGTACAACTACAGTCACTTGCTAGCTAACTTTCAAAGAAAATGAATGTAGGGTTGCTACAGCTCGGAACCTTTCTTTGTTCTTTTGAATTAAGCACAAAGCGAACACAAAGGGATAAATGATTCATCAGTTGGGTACCTAATTGTTACGGATTTTTTTTTTTAATCATAATCTCAGTTGAATGTAATAATGTTCGGTTAGCCTAGAAGATTTAGGTGGATCTTAAATTTTTATATTATGTTATCAATGCAAAATATTTTTCAGGTTATGAAAAAACAAAACTCAACACATTTATACATTAATTGAATGAGAAACAGATATATTACATTTATATCTTAACTAGTATTGTTAACAAAACTGAAGAAAGAATGTAAAGTATCTTTATCATAAATACTATTTAGTTCTAGCATTTTATTTTTTAGTACGAACTAGCTTATTTGTTCAGCTCTCAGTAATTGTACTTATTTGCTCCAAAGCCTTTCTGAGCCTTTTTTTGAATTATTCTCACGATGTCATAACCTTCAGCTAAACGATCCAGACATTTATAAATTTGAAACATTTAATATGATTAGATTATTCTGGATTAATAGAGTTTCAAGAAAATTATCTGATAGTTTTTTTTATAAACTGTAACTTCGGTAAACGTGTTAATCTATTGTATAAACTGTAACTTCGGTAAACGTGTTAATGTATTGTATAAACTGTAACTTCGGTAAACGTGTTAATCTATTGTTTCATTTTACGTTTATCTTGACACAAGAACAACAGGTTACTACTCGCAAACTAGTAACTTAAAACCTGTTCGAATTGGAGGGATGGAGAACACTTATATAATTGTAAGATATATGAATTATTGGCCAGAGTAAACTGTGTGTTGATAACAATTATTAAAGCTGATAACATCTTAACATCTAACGTGTCAGGCTAGGTGTGCTTAGTGTGTTAGGATTGTAATCCTGATAATTCGACGTTTGCAACTTCTTACTTCAAAACTGATCTCCGTACTTTAGGGGCTGTGAGTGCACATTAACAGTGACAATTAAAACTCATTAATCGAGAGTGTGTGTGTGTGCGTGTTTTCTTATAGCAAAGCTACATTGGGCTATCTGCTGAGTCTACCGAAGAGAATTGAACGCTTGATTTTAGTATTGTAAATCCGAAGACTTGCCACTGTAACAACGAGGAACTCAATATTCCAAGAACTGATGGTGGCTACTGTACAGCCGTTTTCATTCCAGTGTATTAGGGATGGGTATTTACAGACAAGCCCTCGTATAGTGTGGTGAAATTCTGAAGCAAATAAGTGATGTGACTCTAGATAAAGGCTTTCAATTTTATTAATTAAAATTCCTTTCCAGGAAGTAAAAATTTTAATTTTGGCGTCTAATTTATAATCTAGCACTCAAAACTAATCACTTCATGGATAATGTTTTTACAGCCCTCCTGTCACTCACTATTAAATGTTTATTTTATTTTACAGGTGAAAAGCTTATAAGAATATACTGTTACCTTTAAGAAATTTAGCTATTTTTGTTACTTATCTTCATCGCCCAGCATAACCAAGTGGTTAAGGAACTCTACTCGTAATCTGAGGGTCGTGGGTTCGAATCCCCGTCACACCAAAAATTCTCGCATTTTCAGCCGTGAGGGCGTTATAATTCGACAGTCGATTCCACTATTCTTTGGTAAAAGAGTAGTTCAAGGATTGGCGGTGGGTGGCGATAACTAGTTGCCTTTAGTTGTCTTACACTACTAAATTAGGGACAACAAGCTCAACTAACTTTCGTTCGAAGGATGGTTTGTCACGTTAAACAACAACATAAGAAATATAATGTTTACACGATCAACTCTAAATATTTAAATAAATCAAGAAGTGTACACAAAGTTTACAAATATGAATTTAGAAAGGTTTGATTATGTATGAACAATAAAGCGCCTCGTGCAGAAAGCTTGTTTTGTAATTTGAGTACTATGTGTTGAACTATCGGCTTGATATCCCACTAGTTTGTTTGAAGCTTTATATAGTTTCGCTCTCAGCTTTGTGAGTTAAGATTAAGCATCCTTAAATTACCTATTATTGAAATTTAAAATTCAAATTAATGTAGGGAATATATTTCTCATGTACAGACCAGATAGAAGACTCAGTATTGTTTGTGTAAATCATTATTTGTAATGCCCTTACTGTATCCCGTCTAAGTCTTCGGATTTACAACGCTAAAATCAAGGATTCGATCTCTTTTGGAGGACACAGCAGGTAACCCAATGTGGTTTAGTTATAAGAAAACATAAACAAACACAGTACTCCTTATTATAATTATGAATTGATATTAAAGTTGATGTAGATAACATGTTTTTCATGTCCAGTATTGCTTAATACAATATACGATTCTTTTATTTGAAATTATATTTCTATTTTTATATTGTTGTTGTCGTTTAAAGTTAAACATTTAAAGCATTTATTTTAAGTTACGTTTGTTACGAGTTCTGTGGAAGCCATTTTATCCTGTTATAGAGATCTATTTTATCCAACGCTATAGGTGAAACGTTTCTCTACCATAAAAACTAATTATTTTTCAATTTTTGAGAAAGATATTTCCACAGTCTTTGTTTTAACTGTATATTGCATCAATAATAAATAAAAGTTCTTTTAAAATATTTTGCTTTTTTCATGAGTTTGTTTTTGAATTTCGCTTAAAGCTATACAGGAGCTATCTGTGCTAGCCGTCCCTAATTTAGCAGTGTGAGGCTAGAGGGAAGACAGCTAGTCGTCACCACTCACCGTCAACTCCCGGGCTACTCTTTTACCAATGAATAGTGGGATTGACCGTCACATTATAACGCCCCCACGGCTGAAAGGGCGAGCATGTTTGGGGCGGCGGGCATTCGAACCCGCGACCCTCAGATTACGAATTGAATGTTTTAACCACCTGGTGATGCCGGGCCTTTTTCATGAGAATGATCTTACCTGGTGAAAACTGTATTCAATCATAAGATGACCTTTTAACTTAACTTACCTGCCCCCCCGCTGGTACAGCGGTATGTCTCCGGATTTACAACGCTAAAATCAGGGATTCGATTCCCCTCGGTGGGCTGAGCAGATAGCCTTTTGTGGCTTTACTATAAGAAAATTACACACACACACACCTAACTTACCCTACAAGTGTTATCGTCTCCACACAAAATAGAGGAATAATTTTATCTGAAGCTCGTAGGAGACTGTATTTATGTTTGTATAAATAATTGATACACCTAAGAGCTAACATTTCTAGTATTTTATTATTCACACATTTTGTTAACACAATACATGAACTGAGTATTAAACCGTTACGTTAAATGTTACCATCATTTATATGTTTCAATTGTTACAGCAGTACAAAGAACTCACAAACGATAAGTTCAAAATACGAGTAATAAACATAATGGGATAAACAATTAACCGCTATTACTTGTTAATAAAAAAAATCAAACAACGTGTATATTGAAGGGAAGTTGAGGTTAACATGATCGGCTATGGTTATGAACTTGCATACATAAAAACAGAAATAAAAATATTTTGGAAAAACATATTTCGTTTAACAATAGGTTATTAGTTTTGAAGGCTTCATTTGAGGTTTTAAATAAGGCTAATGTAAAAACGAAACTGCCGTGATGATACAAGTATTCGATATCGACATGAAATAACAAAAAGAAATGCAATGTGTAAATAATAGTGTACTTTTTTGTTGTAATAATAAAATAATACGCTGTTTGATCCGGCGTTTCACAGATATATTTCAATATCACAATTTTAACGAACAAAATCTATGCAAATTTATGGAATAACCGTTTTCAAAAATTACGTCAAAGAAGCTTTTGAAGTGTTCTCGTTGATGCACCAATAAAACATCAATCACATCAATAAACATTTGAAACAGGTTTTAGTTATACAAAGTGGAAGTGTTAATTTTAATAAATCAAATAAGCAGAATCATTTTCTATTTGTAATCCTATGAGCGTCATCTGGCAAAAACTGTATAATGAAGTCGTGATTTTTATCAAAACTCATCCAGTTTATGAAAATCGAATAAGCAATCTACAATTTATTTACTAAACATGTGGTTACCAAATAACTAATTACATTATTTATATAAAAAAAAACATTTTGTGGTCGATAAAAGGTATTCCAGTTGTTAAATACATCACAATGTTCTATCCACAAATCATACTCCAGATTAATATCAACTTGGTATTCATTAAGGATGAAACAGGGTGATTGTTAATTAAATAAATTATATATTTTTTCTGTTTAGAATTGAACGTATAAATATTTTTTTGAGAAATACACATATATAAACAATGAAACATATCACCTAGTTGTACATTTCACATTGACGAAAGGTAACTTCAAGAGACAAAAATGTTAATCACGATAACAGTGTAGGTGAACGACCATTACCACGCTTAGGGTTACTGTGTCAAAGATGTACTCAAATCATTTGGGAGTGTTGTTGAGGACACAGTCATTACGTGAGCTTAATACTTCCTTATGGGTCGTTTTTATGGAAACACTTCTGGTTGAGGTATGCTCGAGGATTTTTGTATATTTATTTAGTCGCTAGACGTTATTCCTTTTGAAGTGGGTTACATGTAAATGTCACTGTTGTAGCGTGGTCGATTAAAACAGCACGCCATGATGTTGAATTTGAGGCGATACTTTACATCAAAATTGTAGTGTTTTAGCATTTATATTTGTAACACTTGCCTACTTTTGTTGACAAAGCAGCTGTCTCAAAAATTTCCATCTTGTTTCTTATTTGCTCAGGTACGAAATGTTCTAAAACCCTATGGAAAAAAATAACAACATGAAATTAAATTGGCTGATTTTTCACTAAAACGTATTAACAAAATTGATACGGAAGTATGTTATAAAAAGTTTGTGTACTTATTTCAAGACTAAGCAATTCAACCAGCTTCTTATTACTCGTAAAAGTATTTCATGTTTGTGAAATCTAACGCAAAAGGACAATAACGTTTAATGAATATTGGTTTATTTGTTTGTTTCGAAAATTTCAAAGTTACAAAAACGACTACTGCGCACAGTTGTCGCCATTTCTGAAATTATAGGCTAGAGGAAAAGCATCAAGTGAAGCGCAACCTACTGTCAACTTTTGCATTATCACGTCTTACCAAGCAGTTGAAATTTGACCTCCGTCCTTATAACTTCGTTCATGGTTCTAACGTGTGAACCATGTTTCTTTAGTTCTAGGACGCAGAAAACGCATGCTCGGATTCAGAGTCCAGTTATGTGATTCATTGACACAAGGCCACACCCGACCCATGAGTATCGTGTTTGTTATAATTATTAAAATGTTATTTATGTTTACAGCTGAATAATTTGAGCACTCTTTTTACATCATGTACTGTTAAATGAAGCAAAAATTTCAAATTTTGTAAAAACTTGAAGTTTTTACAGGGTTATTCACGTTCTTCACAATAACTGATGTTTTTAAAAGGTAAATTCATAACACTAAAATAAAGTGCAAATGAAATTACTATTATTTTTATTTAAAATGATTAATTTTAAAAATATGAATACTATCCAAACGAAAACAATTCGTAAAAGCGGCGATGTTGAGAGCGGGGAAAAAAAGAGAGAGTTTCTTTTATTAAAATGTCTCAAAGTTCTTATATCTTTTTAAAAGACGAAATACTAACCAGTAAATGTATTTGTAAAACATATCACATGGAAACGGAGCGATCAATTAGCTTAACACTCATTATGAGTCAGTAAGACATGTTTATTCTGAGAGAAAACTTCTACGTTGACCCGGCATGGCCAAGCGTGTTAAGGCAAGCATCCCGCTCGCCCTCCCAGCCGTGGGGGCGTTATAAGGTTACGGTCAATCTCATTATTCGTTAGTAAAAGAGTTGGCGATGGGTGGTGATGACTAGCTGCCTCCTCTTTTGTCTTACACTGCTAAATTAGGGACGGCTAGCACAGATAGCCCCCGAGTAGCTTTGTGCGAAATTCGAAAAAAGCAAACAAACAAGCTTCTGCGTTCTGTTTTTTATTTATTTTTTTGAACTTCTGAATAAATATTTGAATATCTTGCGATATCCAAAGAATGGAATTCGCAATAGTTTTCAGGCAATGTAGAACCTGGTACCTCAGCTCTTTAAAGACGATTCATCTGTAGTTTTCGTAGTTTTTGTTGATACAGATGGCCTAGAATGACTCAGTTTACTTGCTGCTGTAAGTTGGCTAATTGCGTTACCAACCTGAATATGAACTCTTCTGCTATTTTGTGTAAAAGGAACACAGTCTGGCAATGAGGTAAGCCTTTTTGAGGTTAACAGATCAAATTCTTTATCGGAATACATTTTTTTTCTTTGCTTCTAATTTGACAAATGGGAACTGTAATATCTCTTCCTCGAATTTGGTTTCATTGACGCACAAACCGGGGGCTAAGAGAGGGTATGTGGATCGTTTACAAAAGACGCAAGATTATCCATGTCCTTTAGCCGAGGTCAGGATCTGTATCGTAGTGTCAAATTAATCAAGTGTTTCCCAGTACATTGAAATAAATATCTGATTGTATTACAAACACGATTGTCATACATACATACATATATATATACATTTTGTGTCATCTGATATTGTAGGTAGTAGCAAACGCTGAGTTCTCGTATTTCTCTGAAAGTAGCAACTTTCTAAGTAGTTATTGACAACGGTTGCTTGGTTATTTTTTAGAATTTTTGCGCAGAATTACACAAGGGCTATCTGCGCATAGCCAACCCTAATTTTGAGCTGCTAAGCTATTAGAAAGGTGGCACCTACCACCAACTACTGGGTTATTTAAGTTTAGTCAAATAGTAGGACTATTTGACCACAAATCTTCGCATTAACAGTCCAGGTACGCTGAAGACTGAGTCCCGATTTATCAAATGATAATGCCTTTGTCTGTATTTATTATTTATTGATGTGATTGTTCTTTCATTAACATGTGTTTATCACAGTTAAAATGACAAATACATGTTTGAAGCAAAATTAACAATGATTTTTTTATTAATCAATAAATCTAATTATTGATTAGATAACATACTTAGAGTTAAATAAGCCGAATAAGTTTAATAGTATAATTATATTTACAGAATGAGTCTTAATTTTCTTCTAATTTTAAAAACTGATTCATTTTTTCGACATTTTTTACATTAGAGACAAATAAGTGTAGATAAAAGATTAAAACGTTAATAAACCCAAATTCTGCAAATAACAATCCTTTTTTTTAGTAAGAAAAACATATATATTGCGTTAAAGTGTGTGCAAGGCGAATCCTTAATTAATGAGAGGAGTGTCTTAAAATTGTACTTATAATTATTATATTTTTCTTTGTGTTCTTTAAAATTTCGCACAAAGCTACTCGAGTGCTATCTGTGCTAGCCGTCCCTAATTTAGCAGAGTAAGACTAGAGGGAAGGAAGCTAGTCATCACCACCCACCGCCAATTCTTGAGTTACTCTTTTACCAACGAAAAGTGGGGTTGATCGTAACATTATAACGCCCACAACGGCTGGGAGGGCGAGCATGTTTGGCGCGACTCGGGCGCGAACCCGCGACCTTCAGATTAGCCTTAACGCGCTAGGCCATGCCAGGCCCTATAATTATCATAAGTTATAATCTCCTTTCTAATAGTTCAAATACGAAATTTGCAGTTTATGTAATACAGTATTCAATTTTGAAATATTACTTAATATGGTTGTAATATTCATTACAAATTAAATTATAATATATTGTCTACATTATTAAATTCCATATTAGGAAACTTTGAAAACATTCAGACTGACTTTTCACGTATTTCCAACTTATTAAATTGCATATTAGGGAACTTTAAAAACATTCAGATTGACTTTTCACGTATTCCAACTTATTAAATTGCATATTAGGGAACTTTGAAAACATTCAGATTGACTTTCACGTATTTCCAACGTACTAAATTACTTAAGCTTTACCTAATGATGGAAACTTTGCTTTTTGCATCACTCATTGCGTTTCCCAGCTCACATATAACTCGGTTGAGACATTCCTCATTTTCTACTGCTGACCGGTAGATAGAGTAGTATTTCTCCAATTTCCTGCGATATCCGCTGAAGATGTCCATTTTGTCTTCTGCTTCACGTTTTCGACGACTACTGCTCGTAAGTGATGACGACACTGAAGGAAGAATAAGTCCTAGACCTGCCAGAGCTAACATGGGCATTATCAAGGACCCTAGACCCAGAGAGGATTGAGTCTCTCCACCAGTTGACCCTATGATGGAACTAGCAGCGGGTCGTAGATCTCCAAACCCTCCATAGTTACCTTGTCCATAACTTCCGAATGCTCCTTGAGTCCCAAACTGACCATACCCATTTACGGCTCCACTACCTCCAAAATCACCTGCCTGGTTGAAACCGACTCCGTAACCTCCAGGTGAAAACTGGGATAAAGCCGGACTTCCTACAGTACCCAGCCCACTGTAACCTTCAGCCCCAGAACCTCCGTAGCCTGCAGCAGTCAACTGACTTATGTCTCCAGATGTTCCAAGACCGTATCCTCCTGCTTGTGCTTGGCCCGGGAGAGCGTTAACTCCGTAACCTCCAGTTGCTGCTGCTAATTGTCCTAGACCGCCGTAGCCCCCGGTGTTCACCTGGTTTATATCACTGACAGCACCGAGACCTCCGAAATTACCTCCTGTAAAGCTGTTTTCACCACTAAACCCTACGGTTTGACCTCCATATCCTCCGGCAGTTGCACCTTGAGAGCTAGCTGCACTCTGGTACACATCGGAAGAATCAAAGCTCTGCTCCACATTAGTGCCGTATGAGGTACTGACAGGATTATAACTCGAGGCAGAAGTTTCGTAATCTTCCGCAGACTGTTTCTTCTCCTGCACAGGATAGTAGTAATAATACAGGTTAGCCTGGGACGCTGTTTGAGCGTGATTGCTCGAGCTGGCTTGTCTGCTTGATGAGCTGGGGCTACCTTGATTCTCCTCTCGTTTAACAGCCGAGCTGCTTTTAACGGAGGTGGCGCAGACTAAAGTAGTGACACCTAGGATTATTATCGTCAGTCGGATCATGATTACCTGGGAAACAATCGTGAACTATTAAAGAGAACCTAATCAAAACAATGATACAAAACAACAATAACCACAGTCAAATACAAGTACATTTAAAAGTGTCTCAATTGTTGTGTAACCTAAACCTCACCCTTTAAGAAATATGTTTTTCTGTGTATAAATAAATATTGATTTGTGATTTTGTAACATCTTTTAAAGAGTCATAAAGCTGTAAAAAGAGTTTTAACTTAAATATTGTTTAGCCTATACTAGCATTTTAAAAATATGTTCATGTACCACATACATTAAGTGCGATTTGGTTCGCCATAGGTGGTATGTGGTAATACAAGATTAGGGAGGACTGAGGAAGTATAATATTGTTACTGAGGTTTCTGTTTTGTTTTTGTTTTTTGAGAAATGTGAAAGTTTCTTTGAATTGTGAAAGAAGACAATTTACTAATGTTTTACCATAAGCTGTGACGCTAAATTTTGATTTGTTCCGAGAAGTTCTGAGTTAAAAAAAATAATATTTTAATGAAGAAACTAATTGAGACGCATTTATTCTACATATCTAACTTCATATTTGGAGTACCAATCAATTTTACTCCCAAACGTTCAGGAATGCTTTATCAGAGATGAACTGGTATACCATTTGTGTATCAGGTTATTGAATAATCAATAGAAAGCATGCATTACGTAAAAATATTCAAGTGACACTTTCCATCTGTTAATGTCTTTTAAAAGTCTCTTACCAGTATTTAAAGTATTACACTTCAAGGAAGAGTAGTTAGTTAAAGAGTAACAAATAAGGAATGCGTGTATTTCGTTTAACCAAATTTTAAATTGTTCAACTAACCTAAAACTCTGAATAGATAGCAGAATTCAACGGCATTCTGCAAAGAAAACAATATTTAAGATACTTTATTGGAAATGTATAAAATTATCGTATAATGAGAAAACGCATTTAGAACAATAACAACAGAAAAAAATAAGTGACGGCAATAGAACTGAGTAAAGTTTAAATAAATATTGAATAAAAACTGATACTAAAAGGTTTCATAAAATGATTTTTTAAAGTTACAATTTCGTCTTCTTTATATAAAACTCGCGTGTTATAATTCGTTACATTTTAGAAAATTAGATTCAACTCTTCACAGTTAACCTAACATATAAGAGGTATTGGCACATGATTAGCAGTAGAACAAACTTAAACTGCTTGTATCTTACCTCACTGATTTCCACTTCCTTTATTTCCAATGCTTATTTTCCGTCCTTCTATAAACCTTCCTGCTCAAAAGCGAGCCTGAATTATACTGGTCACTTGCAAGGAAAGAACCTATACAATACTGTTTCAAAAACCTCCCGTACACATTAGAAAAAGCATGCGATTGGCCATGAACTTATAGACAGGCGGTCCTGAAAAGTCGTTTTACACCAGCCCTCAAGAAGTTGAAAATTGCTCCAAGCAACCCTTGTCCTCGTAACTTCGACAATACGTTACCTACTTCGGTAGCCTTTCGGAATTGACAGCTCATGAGGCAGCCTTGACCGACAACGTTAAAGATACGATATAGTTAAAGTCGAGTCTTCCGCGTTCCGGTATGGTCGTTCAACCTGATTTTTGAATAGGCTCGGAATCAGAAGGTTGTCTCAGTGGCGAGACTGGTGATTTTCATTTCACACGTAGGCAGTGTTACCACAATCACTAAAATATGCTAGGGAACTAGCTGGGACTACTTCACGCGGTCTATGGTTCCTTTCGCAGGCTCCTTCACGGAAACGAGGAGTATTTAGAGAAAGAAAATGTTATTTCCGTTTTTAAGACTAGCTTTTAGCAGCTAAGTAAATTCTGTTACAACAGTTGTAATGGCGATCCCCGCCTTACGTTCCAATAAACCTACGAGTCAAATGTTTCCTTAGAGTACACTGGTAACTAGCGATAAGTCCACGAAAAGAAAACACTAAAAACTGGGTTCAAGCCCCAGCAGTAGAAGGAGCGCAGGTAACCCACTATGCTAAAACAAACAATATGAATTATGGCAATCTTGTGCTCATCACCCCACCCCAGATGCGGAACAGAACGCGAGCACAAGTCGATTATCCACTTGATATCTGTTATGGTGCACTAAAAAGTTATGGCACAGGGGTTAGCATTTTACGTCTAATAAAAATAAACACCTGAAAATATCTGGGTGTAAAGTACCGAAATTAAGAAACAACTGTATAGAAAATTATGAGTCTTTTGAATGAAAATGAGAATAATGTGAGCTTGAAACGAAGCAGCAGTAAAATTGGGCTTAATAAGAAAAAGTCACTTCGTTACACCACTTAATCTGTTGTAGTGGCTGTCTTACATTTTTATGTTTGTAAAATTCCTGTTATGTTTAGTAACCTCGAAGACCCCCGCTAGTACAGCGGTAAGTCTACGGTTTTATAATGCTAAAATTAGGGATTCGATTCCCCTCGGTGGGCTCAGCAGATAATTCCATGCGGCTTTGCTATAAGAAAAGCACAAAGCACAATAACCTGATGTAAAACAATTCTGTAGGAGTTTAAAGGTAAAGTACGGCACACAAGTGTTAGGATAAAGTCAGAACTTAGATTTCAGTTTACTTTCAAAGAATAGTAGAAGGTAAATCACAGTTAAAATAATAAAAACTTTATTAATATTCATACTTAGTACAACAGAAATTCAGTGTAAATGCTTGGGTTCAGCAAACAGTTAATATTGTATTGTCCCATTTTTATTTTAATAACCACAAACAGTCTTTCAGACGTTGTTATAACATATTTAATCAAAGTGTCATTTGGGATTTTCCTCCAAATGTCTCTAATACACTTCCATAAGGTTTTCTTTGAAAACCATTTCTGATTTGTCAAGTTTATGATATGAAAAATCTCAGATATACCCAGTTAAGTTGTGATCGGAGCTCTGTGAGAGCCATTACTTCATTTGAATGATTGCAGCGGTTTCTTTCTTAGCTAAGTAATTTATGCATAGGTTGGATGACTGATTGGGGTCATTATCATCTTGGTAGTGAAATTAATAATACCCAAACCGGCAGGTATACCATGACAGTTACGTGATGATACTTGCGATGGTCAGTTATTTCATCTATTTTAGAAATAACTTGTATCTCCTTAGAGACCAAAGTACGGAGGGGCTTTATTATTGCTACATGACCAAATATTCCACTCTAGTTGAGTCTTCTTAACATTGTATATCTCGACACTTTTCTGCCATTTGGTACATGGTCGTTTATTTCATACTAGACATCAGTAGCTGTCTTCCTTCTGTCCCGAAGGCTACATAAAGGAAGATACTTGGCATAAATATCATTCAGCTTAGATGTCTGTCTCTTCCTTTCACATTGTAACGTTTAACTGTCTTGGTGTTACGATCTAGGATGTACATGACGGTATTTAGGTATCATTTCAAGTCTGTAGCAATTTGTCGTAGAGTGAGAGTCCAACCAGCATCTCTTAAAGCTTTTATGTGAACTTTGTGTTCTACTGACAGTTGTGGAGTGCTATTGAAATAATTTCTAGCATATATTGTTATACTACATGATAGCTTCTTTCTATGTGGTTAAGACACAGTATAGTGTGTACCATGACAGTTATTTCAGACCCTAAATTTGATCACTATGTTCATTCAAACAAAACCCTATGACATGTCCTTAGTACAAGTACATGGGAATTTTAAAGAATTCTAAAATATTCTCACCTGGCTCATTAAATTGTCAACAGGGATCAGTGAAGCATTACCTTAGTGTTGAAATTTACATTCTGTCATGGCATGGAAGAATTACCCTAATAATATGGAAATAATGAAGACATATTTTCTAGTCCTAACATTTTTGTAAAGTTATGCATCCTGGTATGTTCTACTTCAAGCTTAGTACCCACATTGTACATTATTAACAAAAGAATCGAGCAATGGAGACAGGTTACACAAAACAGCTTCGGTTTATTATTGTTAATGTTCACATGAAGTAGAGTAAGAGGTGTTCTGCTCAAAACTGGAGCTCTCTTTTCTACTTTTGGAATAACGTTAATCTCACGTCGACGATTTGAAACGGAGGGCTGAGACTCATATTGACATTTTGGGATTATCGGTTAACAACAGTTCATCTCACCATTACGACTGCAAGTTTCGTTTTGTACAGCATTTGTAGATACACAGTTCATTATTCTGTAAGAAACAGACGCCCCAGGGGTTGTGACTGAACTGTATTTACACGAAGTTTCATAGTAACAAGATAGATGTATGACATATATTCTAAATCAAATGCATTTCATGTTGTTTTCTGGTGATTATGTACTATGCCTTATTCAGCTTATAGTAAATGTCGCCTGAGTTGGCGATTGTTAGCATCATTAGTAGATATCAACGGAACGGGACAATTATTTAGTCAATGCTTTTACTTCAGATCTTGTTTAACAGCTAGAGTTAAGCCTACCTTATGCTGTTTTCTACTATGCTCACATTCCTTTATTCTCACCCTTTAACTGTGTAGCATATTGTTCTTGATATGTATAACGTTAACTGCTCTGACAGGTATCATATTAACGTGAAACAAAACCATTACTCAGAATATTAAAGCAATTCTCAATCCTGTGGACGCATGATACGCCACGTTGCAAAAACTGTTTCAATAACAATATAGTGTTCAGTGAGGGTTTGGTTTCTTTTGAATTTCGCTCAAAGCTACACGAGGGTTATCTGTGCTTGGACATAATTCAGCAGTGCAAGACTAGAGAGATGGCAGCTAGTCATTACAAGGTGGTCTAATTTTTTAACAACGAATAATGGTATTGACCATCATGGCTGAAATGGCCAGCATGTCTAATATGACGGGGATTCGAACCTGCAACCCTCAGATTACTAGTCGAGTCCCTTAACTACCTGACTATGCCGGGCAGTTCAGCGGGCTAGGCAATAAAAATTGATTTTAATTATTTATATAATGGGGACTTAAATATGACCTACACGGTCTACATATATAGATAACATTCGATGCAGTTTATATGAGATTATTCACTGTTTTATTTTCCTAATTATAAATGGATCAGTTATCTTCATTCAAGAATATGTTTAGTTTTCCAAACTCTCAAGTTTAGGTTAATTATATATATAAACAAATTTATCAAAGTTATGAAATTTAACTAGCTGTAAGAAGTCATGTTTAACTAGATTTCAAAATGTAGTCTGAAACTAAACACGCATCAGTTCCTTTTTCAGATGTTAAAAGAGAGGATCTTTAGCATTCAGAGAACTATTAACCTTCATTTATTGTAATTAATGGAAAATGCCACCAGCATTTATCCAATTAAATTGCACGTACGTTGGCGGAACGTGTGCACGTTCAAAGATGATATTCTATTGAAAACGCTGTGAAAGGTTCTATGTAGGTTACAAACAAGCTTTAGCAGTTTGAGCTGTTCGGGAAAAACGCGGATGTTTGAGAGCTTCTACGTAGCCTAGTGGCCTGTTTAAACTTATATTAAATTTATTTGATAAACGATTTTATTACTAATAAGTGGTCGTGAAGCGATGTATTCGTTATCAAGGCAAATCAACGACGCAGCTTAAAAACAAGTAAGTAGAGTTTCTTAGATAACAAGATTAACCTCAGAAGTTCCGATGTGCTACTCTAAATGACAAAAAACAACAACACTTTTTGATGCAAAGTTTTTCAGATCAGTCAGGATGGAATTCCAACTTCGTGTTGATGAAAGGTCTCAGTAAGTGACATGAGGCTCAAAAAGTTAGATCTAATAATTTTATTTACAGAACAAATATGGCGTCTAATTATGGCACATGAAATAAGGCGAATACGTATATCGAGCGTGACTACTTAATGACTGATATATGTTTTACTCATTAGTTATTTATTAACAAGAAGCACAAAAACAACTTTATAAGGAATAATGTGGAAACTTTTTAATTTCCAGGTGTAAAGAAATCAAACCAAATTTAAATCAGTTCGCCCAGAGATTACAATATTGGATTGCAATGAAATACATAAATATTCCACTATATAAAATACCACAGTTTATAGTTGTTAACATCATTTGAGGTTAATTCTGAAAAGAAAATAAAAAAATATGGTTTTCAACTGAGAGAATAACTGACACAACTTGCAGCCTAAAATTTTTTTGTTTTGAATTTCGTGCAAAGCTACACCAGAGCTATCTGCACTAACCATCCCTAATTTAGTAGTGTAAGACTAGAGGGAAGGCAGCTAGTCATCACCATCCACCGTCATCTCTTGTGCTACCTTTTACCAACGAATAGTGGAATTGAACGTGATATTATAACGCTCCCACGGCTGAAAGGGTGAGCATGTTTGGGGCGGCGGGCATTCGAACCCGCAACCCTCAGATTACGAGTTGAATGTCTTAACCACCTGGTGATGCCGGGCCTTTTTCATGAGAATGATCTTACTTGGTGAAAACTGTATTCAATGATAAAATGACCTTCTAACTTAACTTACTTCTTCCAAAATTAAGAAGGATTAGGTAATATTTATTTTTGTGTACAATGCAAAACTGAATCACTTTGTATGTAAAGTGTTTTGAATGTAGGTTTATTAATATGTACAATAAATATACATTAAAAATTTTCGAATGATTTGTTGTATGCTTCTTAAATTTTGAATTAACTACATGTTGACTCTGGAGTTCTTGTACCTTAAGTAGGTGTATTAAAGTTATGTTTATAAGTCGTCAAAGCATATAAATAAATAAATAACTCTTTGTTGTATTTTTAAAGATTAAAATTTCAATTAATTTCACACTAAGACATGTATTGTTAATTTCTTTGTGACTAATTTTCAAATGGGAAAGTCTTCTTAGCTCATATTTTAATCCTAAATTTAACTACTTGCTGTGCGTATGAATTAAAAATGTAAAAAGCAAAGGTAATTCATAGTTGTCTGCCATGCTAAATATGTCATTGTATTGTTTAGTAATGCTAATTGTGAAATTCAAACTAATTCAACTGCTGTTTGAAACCTTCAGCAAATTGCTAACTGCGTTACATTTTAACCTTTATGGTTTCATACGGGTCAGGTATTTCATAAGATTATAAATTAGGCTTATATTTTCTAAATGGTCATACCCTCCTCAAGCGTATGAACGATATGATAAAACATGAGATAACCAGGTGATATATTCTATTAATTGATTAAAGTAAGAAAATATTAATTCTTACTCTTTCATGACCAATATATTTACACACACACGTTATTGTATAAACTGAACTTTAATTGTCCTAGTTTAATGAAATATATGTAACCAGATTCTTAACGTTAAGTGCCAATTTTCAGGTATATGTACTTGAGAAATTGCAAAACTGAAGTATGTTAAAATGAAATAACTAAATAAATAATCTGCAAAAATAGCTTAGTGTGTGTTTTTTCTTATAGCAAAGCTACATAAGGCTATCTGCTGAGAAATAGCTTAGAGCAAAGATAACAATAGAGAGAGAGAGGAAACAACGTGTGCTCAACACATCAACAATAATTTATGGAATAAATGAAATATTACAAAATCACATGTCATCATGACTTTTTGTGTTCATACGTGTATACCTTTTAGAAATCTAGTTGCCTTGAGACCAGCCAGTTTATTAGCTTTGATAATGAATGAAAAGCATGTGGGACGATGACTTATAGAACACAAAACATAAACCCGAAATCCTATTTTTTTGCAGAGTTATTAAAAATAACGTAGAAAAAATATTCATTCAAACGTGATTTTTAATACATGTTTTAAGCCCAGCAACCCTCTTTGCTTCTCTACCCTAGCGTTCTTCGTCATGACATTGCTGATTACATCACTACTACCTGCTTGACTCGCGTAGCAACGTCGTTTGGTCGTCTTCCTCCAAGTGACTACAATATCTTTTTTTCCTTTTCTTAAGTTACACGCCACATATCATACATGTAAAGATGAAAGATAAGATCGACATAAATTGTCACGATACATAGATAAACATGTTAAACTCTTGCACAGCTAAAAATCATCACAATCTAAAAACAAAAGAGTTATAAAATTGAGTCCACGAAAGGGTAACTAGCTTCAAAATGTGTAACAACTTGGAAATGTTTCGGTGTTTTATTGTATATACAAGGAGTTAAGAATTACATTTCCTCAAACCTGTGAAATCTATGAACAAGTAAGGGTAAACTTTGATTTAAATAACGATCAAAGAAGTGTTACTAACATTAAGTCACAAAACTCATGAGTTTTTATTTACACAAACATTCCATTTGAATAGGCGTTAAAAAACTTTAATCTTTATAAACTCAGAATGTCACACTAGTACAGATAAAATATAATTTACAAATGATAAAATTTATAAATGCAAACCTTCAACAATGACAGTACGTTACACGTTACACAGTCATTCATGAGCCATAAACTAAATGCTACAAACTAACATAACCAACAAACAAAAACTCTTAAATTCCTCACTTTGAGCGAAGGTATAATTTTCCATCTGCAGATAAAACCTCAATCGTTGAACAACAAATATTGTAATTTGGGTCTTCCTTAAGGTTAAATGGTGTAGATCATTACGACACTCTAATCAGAAATATTATCGACAGTTTGACCTAAACAATAGTAAATATCATAACTGGCTCCATGGTTAAAGTTTGTTTGTTTTTGAATTTCGCGCAAAGCTACTCGAGGGCTATCTGTGCTAACCGTCCCTAATTTAGCAGTGTAAGACTAGAGGAAAGGCAGCTAGTCATTACCACCCACTTCCCACTTTTGGGCTACTCTTTTACCAACGAATAGTTGGCTTAACCGTCACATTATAACGCCAGTTACGGCTGAAAGAGCGAGCATGTTTGGTGCGACCAGGATTCGAACTCGCGACCCTCGGATTACGAGTCGAACTCCTTAACACGCTTGGCCATGCCGGGACCCATGGTTAAAGTAAATAAACTGATAAATTTTTAAGTTGATAACCTTGAAGACAGCTACGCTTATTACCTTTCAACATAAAGATCTTGGCATCATTGAAGAAAGAGAATAAGGATGAATAATGGATTAGGAGTTAATGATTACTGAATTGATTACAGTTAAAACTGCTTGAATTATTCATCATTAACTTCTGTTAACATCTAGTTACCTGCATACGCCAGTAATTAATATACCTAATATAATATAACAGTTACGCTAAAAGTATGCTATGTAATAAAACAAAACTATAATGATTAAAATAATTTGATTTATGAGTTTACCATCATATTAGTGATATTTTTGAATGGTGAATTTTTGCCTGGAGAAATTAAATGCATAAGTAAGATATGATTATATAATAATCTTTGTAAAAATCTGTATTCTTTGTCCAGAAACACAACATGCAAATTTGTTTTAATTATTTTCGGATTGAGAAGTCCGTTATTTAAAACAAATTCAATTAAGGTGTACCCTTTGTTAAACTTTATGAAATCTGTTTTGTGTAGCATAATTTATAAGTCATTACATGATAACGGCTTTTATTTGTTTAACATAAAATATGTAGTGTGATTTAAATCTCGTAAATTTTTGTCTCCCAGAGGCTGAAGAATAAGTCTCTGGTCTTATAATTCTACAAATCGGGTTTTGATACAGATGGTGGGAAGAACGTAAATTACTCATTGTGCAGCTTTGTGCTTAAAAACAAACTAACGATGGTAGTTTTTCCATTAAGATATAACTTATTTGACTAAATGGATCAAGAAACGTAATATATACAATATTAACTTATGAAAAGATAATGCATTCTATGTATTACGTTTTATGAACCATATACGATTATTTCAAGCATGAAGGAATGTAACTAGAAATACATGTTTCAAACAATCACAGTTTAATATATACTATTCTCAGTCTCATGTAATCAGGCTTTATATAAATGAAATTTAATTTTGCTATTTCTGAAAACTGATCCCGTACCTAAAAGTAGTTTTAAATTTGAGTTGGCAAAATGTGAAATATTTTATCACAAACTTACAAATGATTAATTGAAACCCCAAAAACAGGATTAAGGCGAGAACATAGAAACAGACTGTTTGATGTACCGCTTTGTAATCTTGACGGTGGCCCAAGTATAATGTACGTACTGAAAACATTTTCTAAAAAATGTATACTTATTTATATTACATGAATTTATTATATATAAAAAGTATATTTTAAGCATTTTCTCATATTTCACCAAAGGAAAATTACAATTAAGAAACAGACCATCGTTCCACAGTTTTTATTGTAGTTAAGATAGATTCATTAACAACATGTCAAGTCTTTACCGACATTATTTTCTATTGTGGTCATTATACGTAATGATCTGCTTCACTAACAATGTGTCATGACGAGTCTTTACTGACGTTAGTCAAAATTGTGGTTATAATACGTGATGATCTGCTTCACTAACAATGTGACATGACGAGTCTTTACCAACGTAAGTCTATATTGTGATTATTATACGTGATGGCCTGCCTCACTAACAATGTGACATGACGAGTCTTTACCGACGTTAGTCTATATTGTGGTTATAATACGTGATGGCCTGCTTCACTAACAATGTGACATGACGAGTCTTTACCGACGTTAGTCTATATTATGGTTATAATACGTGATGGTCTGCCTCACTAAGAATGTGACATGACGAGTCTTTACCGACGTTAGTCTATATTGTGGTTATAATATGTGATGGCCTGCTTCACTAACAATGTGACATGGAAGCTGAGAGGTCAGCCTCGAGGGATGTGCCAGAAATGGGGTACAGTAAGGCATTACTGAAATTAAACGGATAACGAAGTCACCGTAAGTTATCTCATAGAGAGAATCATCAGTGTTTAGATGATTTGACGTTAGTCAAAATTGTGGTTATAATTCTTGATGATCTGCTTCACTAACAATGTGACATGACGAGTCTTTACCAACGTAAGTCTATATTGTGATTATTATACGTGATGGCCTGCCTCACTAACAATGTGACATGACGAGTCTTTACCGACGTTAGTCTATATTGTGGTTATAATACGTGATGGCCTGCTTCACTAACAATGTGACATGACGAGTCTTTACCGACGTTAGTCTATATTATGGTTATAATACGTGATGGTCTGCCTCACTAAGAATGTGACATGACGAGTCTTTACCGACGTTAGTCTATATTGTGGTTATAATATGTGATGGCCTGCTTCACTAACAATGTGACATGACGAGTCTTTACCGACGTTAGTCTGTATTGTGGTTATAATACGTGATGATCTGCTTCACTAACAATGTGACATGATGAGTCTTTACCGACGTTAGTTTGTATTGTGGTTATAATACGTGATGGCCTGCTTCACTAACAATGTGACATGACGAGTCTTTACCGACGTTAGTCTATATTATGGTTATAATACGTGATGGTCTGCCTCACTAAGAATGTGACATGACGAGTCTTTACCGACGTTAGTCTATATTGTGGTTATAATATGTGATGGCCTGCTTCACTAACAATGTGACATGGAAGCTGAGAGGTCAGCCTCGAGGGATGTGCCAGAAATGGGGTACAGTAAGGCATTACTGAAATTAAACGGATAACGAAGTCACCGTAAGTTATCTCATAGAGAGAATCATCAGTGTTTAGATGATTTGACGTTAGTCAAAATTGTGGTTATAATTCTTGATGATCTGCTTCACTAACAATGTGACATGACGAGTCTTTACCAACGTAAGTCTATATTGTGATTATTATACGTGATGGCCTGCCTCACTAACAATGTGACATGACGAGTCTTTACCGACGTTAGTCTATATTGTGGTTATAATACGTGATGGCCTGCTTCACTAACAATGTGACATGACGAGTCTTTACCGACGTTAGTCTATATTATGGTTATAATACGTGATGGTCTGCCTCACTAAGAATGTGACATGACGAGTCTTTACCGACGTTAGTCTATATTGTGGTTATAATATGTGATGGCCTGCTTCACTAACAATGTGACATGACGAGTCTTTACCGACGTTAGTCTGTATTGTGGTTATAATACGTGATGATCTGCTTCACTAACAATGTGACATGATGAGTCTTTACCGACGTTAGTCTGTATTGTGGTTATTATATATGATGACTTTATACATAACAATGTACAAGTCTTTACGACATTATTTCTGTACACAGCCTACACATACGATGTTTAACATATATTCTAAACACTGATGATTCTCTCTATGAGATAACTTACGGTGACTTCGTTATCCGTTTAATTTCAGTAATGCCTTACTGTACCCCATTTCTGGCACGTCCCTCGAGGCTGACCTCTCAGCTTCCTTGCAGTTAAGAGCGTCGAATACAGCATACCGTCGTAGGTCACCATACACAAAACTCTTTTTTTTTGTGTTACCTACAGGAAGTTCTCAAGTGTTTTTTAGCATCTATAAATCAATGGCCACGCTGCTATCATCTTAAGGCACATTGTTTCAACCGTCTTATACATTCCCAGTATTTTAGGATTCACTTCAAACAAACATCTAGCACGTGTTTTCAAGGTAACACGGTGCATTTTATCTCAACTGTCTGACACATTTCAAGTTGGCTAAAAACTTTAAGAACTCAGAGGTCAGGATCTGTAACATTTGTTTCACTTTAGTTTCATTTTAACTTTTCTGGAGTTAGAGTTTTCCAAATCTCTAGCTCTTTGAAAATCTACTGGCAATATAATAGTTCCAATGTAGGTTTCATTAGAAACCTAATTCTACCGGAAATAATATAAATTTCACTTGGGACTTTAATGATAAAAATAAGTAATAAAGCACTCTTCAAAACCTAAAATACATTTTATAATCTTACATTGTAGTTTGTATCCTGGTTTGCTTTTATTTTGTTTAGTTTTTAATTTTGCAACACGAGGGTTATCTGCGTTAGCCGTCCCTAATTTACCAGTGTAACACAAGAGGGAAGGCAGTTAGTCATCACCACCCACCGCCAACTCTTGGGCTACTCTTTTATCAACGAATAGTGGGATTGATCATAACGTTATAATGCCCCCACGGCTGAAAGAGCGAACATGTTTGGTGTGACGGGAATTCGAACCCGCGATCCTCAGATTACGAGCCGAGTGTCTTGTTCCCTGGGATCTTTTCAGTTGATGCAACGTTTTTTGTTTAGTTTGTTTTTGAGTTATAACAAACTAACATATATATATATATATATATAATGATTATTATTTTATTAGCCTGACATGAAATCAATTTATAACTTTTAGAGCTAATGATCGTATAAATTATTTATGAACGTAAGTTTCTTACAAGTAGATATAGGGCTCGTATGGAGTCCGTTTAGTTGTGATTTTTTCATATAGCTCAAACATCTAGACGAAATGTGAAGATAGAAATAAAATAATGTGCAGTTTTGAACCCAGTGACCCAATGGTAAGCGTAGAGACTTATAACGCTAAAAGCAACCCATTGTGCGTAACAACAAAACACAAGCAGAAACAAACAATTGTAAATTATTGTTGCACGTTGGTCTCTGTTGCCCATTGAGAAAATCAAAAGTTATGAGAATAAAATACCATAATATTTAAAATTAGTTCAATCGAGGCATATAATAAACATAAGAACTCAACATTTAGTTTCTTCTTTCGTAAGGTTTCCCTATGTATTTCTCAGAAAATATACGATATTAAAATAACATCCCAAAGGTGTTAACTGCTGTCCAAGTACTTTTTCCATACATACGGAATAAAGTAGAGACAAGGTCGGGATGCCATAAAGCTAAGCATTGGACAAAAACTCATATCCAATGTTATATAAAAACAAAACAGAATTACGTTATTTTTCTAGGCTTATTGCAGAAGATGGACTAATTATAGTTTGAACTGTTTACATTTTCATCTCATAACTGCAGAAGACACGCTTCTTTTACATTACTTACTACCAGCTGCTTATCAATTGTCCTCTGTATTTGATTTTTGGTTTCCATGATTGTAGTGCGTAATAGTAAATTTTTGGTGTCAGGTAAAAAAGAACAACACTTTCCAAAACTACCGTTTTCGTCGCTTCACATGTATTCTCTATATTTGAATGAATGTTTATACGGTTAACAGAAACCAGTTTCACTGATGAGACAAATTGAAGGATGTAACGGTAAATATTATGATGTACCAAATACCACTCTTCAGTGCGTATAAAAATGACAGCAAATCACATATGACAGCAAATCACATATGACAGAAACGAATTAGTAAGCCTAATGCAGCTTAAAATCAGTAAAGAGGTTTCAGGGCGTGCACAAGTGAAACCAAAATAAGACGTTATATAATACCAAATATTTTAACTGTGTCGAAAATACATACACAAATAGAGCCTAGTTATTCCTTTTCTATTCAGAAGATTATTTTTGACAGTAAATTATTGTTGAGAAAGCTGGCAATACGTTTATGATGTAGATGTGTCCTACACATGTTCAGAAAGATGGCTATTTTCGTTTGTATTTATAGCTATGAGTTTTCTATAAAAATAAGCTATGCTGCTAAATACATATAAAGCTAACTAATCTAAAAACAACTTATAGAGCATTGGTTACCGAATAACTGTTACCTGCACTGATATGTAAACATATTGTAAATATATATGTATGTAGGCAATTATAAGAGGTCAACACTGGTTTACTGGATTGTTTTTGATAGTATATGACAGAGATTATGTAATCATCGATATGCTAATATGTAAAACAGGTAGATATAAGCAAATACTACACAATTTTATTCACTACACATTATATTTCTACGTGTTTAACTATATTCAGTATGTGTATAAAAATGTTTTTACCCAGACTCGCTGTTTAACAGCTATCTACCTGCACATGATCCCCCGTGATACAGCGGTAAGTCTACGGATTTATAACGCTAAAATCAAGGGTTTGATTCCCCTCGCTGAACACAGCAGATAGCCCAATGTGACTTTGCTAAAAGAAACACGCACATGCCTGCCTATACAAGCGTTAGCAACGTTGAAAAGATCCACTACTGATGACTGTTCAATAGCTATCTGCACATGAAAACCTTGAAAATGTTAAAACTATACTATGACTGTTCAATAGCTTTCTGCACATAAACTAAATGAGCTATAGAGCTTTTACTGATAAGCTTAAATTTATTATTTATTTTTTAAAAGCGTAAAATCGCATACTTATCTAAATATTAGAAAACCTCAATGAACTATATCTTGCGGCTATAGTGGTCTGATAGAAACAACAACAACAACAAAATCTCAACTTCAACAAAATTACTTTTTTTGTTGTTCAACAAGAGTAGCGAAACAATTACCCACGCATTTTATACCGGAACCAATTGCTTCGTGGTTCATGAGTTTGTGTACAGTTCTTAGACAGGTTAATGGAGTATCTATTTTTTAACACATACGTAAATACATGAAACTTCTTTCTTGGGAGAGCAGTAACTATTTTGTTTTTTAAAATCGAATTCCCGAGGAATATAAATACATTCCTGTGGTGATGGTAATTGTGTCCAAGAAGTAGAACGTTCTATTATACTCTCGTATATAATTTACTTTTTTCTTAGAATCCGCTCTAGTTTTGAAGATAGTACATAGAACTGAGTTTATTTAACACACACTATTGGAGTTGTATAGTTAAAACATACAATTGAATTTGACACGCGCCACCAGAGATATGTATTTAAAACGTCCATCTGAGTTTAATATACGCCGCCTGTGTGTATTTAAAACATAAAGATAATTGCTAAATATGGTTTATCATTATTTTGATTTTCGTGTTTAAATGTGTTTGATTATTTACAAAACTTTATTTATATTGTAAAGTTAAGAAAATACATTTAACAGAACTATTTTTTCTCACCGAAATAATGTTATTAACTCCCTGTTTCTGAGGAAATAAGGGTTTATCGGTGTACCTTCAAAGGCTTTATGAGTTAAGGACTATGAGTCTCAATGTTTTTTGTGAAATAGGACACAGAACTGACTTTATAAATAAATTACAATCAACTTATATCGTCTCACAAGGGACTAGCGGTAAGTTTCCGGAAGTGCAATGCTAAAATTGAAGATTCGATTCCCTGTACTAAAACAAAATACATCAAATAATCAACTCATATTTATTAATAAAGTAAAAAGCTTTTAAAAATGACGTTTTAATTTTTTTATTAATTTTATAGATGGAGTTTAATATTAGAGAATTTGAGTTTAAAATGTATCAGAACAGAGATTTTTAAAAAATCAAATAAGAGAATAATTAAAGAAATAACTTCAGTTTCATGTGAAATAACATTTTCAAATATTAATTCTACCTAAAAAATTATCTAAAACATTGAGCAAAGAAGATGTGTAATTTAACCTTATAAACTGGACGTAAAACGACAGAATCAGGTACGTTTCTTGTATCATGTGATCATTGATTCACAAACCTAATTAAATCTTTCCATCAAATAAGCAAAAAAATATCTTTGACATAACGTTTTGTCATGATTTTGTAAAAGTCCTTGCTAGATTGACCACATCATTGTTAGAGCTAACACAAAAAAAAGTAAAGCGAAACTTTCGATCGTTTAACAGGGATTTATACCCGATGATTCTTTATAAACATTTGTGATGAATCAAAACTATCAGGCTTTGACTCACATTTAATTTTTGATGAATTTTAGAATTTTAAACATCAATTTAAAAGTTATGCCTCTCCCGGTGGTTAGCAGTAAGTTTTAGGACTTATCATACTAAAAGTTCAGTTTCGATACCCGCGCTCGGAGAACACAGGCCGGTCATTGAGGATTTTTGTGCTTAATAGCAAACAAACAATAAAATAAATATAGCACGCGATAATAATTGGAAAAAAATTGAATAACTGAGAACTGGCCACAAGATTGAGACATATGTATAATAAGTTATCCTATTTAAAACTATTCCAAACGAAAATAGATGACTAATAATCCAATTTGAATTGACACAACACAGGTTTTCGTGTAATGTTTGACCTGTAAATAAGATGTTTTTTTAAGAAACAGTTTAAGTACAAACAATATAAAGTTTCAGTTATTGATGACGCTACTTTGAAATTTAAAATACCTAATGGAATAATTAGTTTCCACATTACGAGGAAACTAAAACTCGGGATGTAACAAGGATTCCATTACTCGTATGGAAATTAAAATCGAAACCAATACTAATTGATACATATCATTTTGCATATATAAACATATATGTATACATATAATTCCAAAATTGTTTAAAGTATTTGAAATTTAGCCTCGGCATAGTAGAAAATAGTTTTAATTTTTCGTTAAGTGCGTTCTAATACAACTTCTGTAATTTTTGTTGAACTGTAAGAAACACTCCTGCACTATTAACGTGTGACCAGCATTACTAATGTAACTACTAAGTATGTGTTTTCCCTGAGATCAGCAAGGCACTTGTGTTCTTCACAAGATAAATTATTATAACGTAAATACAGAAACTAGTTTACACACAGCATCTAGGTCTGTTTGGGTATCAGCAACCGGATATTTATAAAGAAGTTTCCAACCTCACGATTTTGAACTCTACAATATTTTATTCGCAGGTGTTTAGCTAAGAGCTAAGATTAGCAGGTCAGTGTGTCCTCGATGACCTGGTTTTGTTTTCTACAACGTCTGCTATTAGACCACATTTCACACGACGTTATTTGGGTAGAAACTAATCTCAGAGTATTCATTCAATTACTTTAGGCCTTGTACCACGGATAGGAGGTTGTTAACCTAACCTTGTTAAGTTAAAAACTTTATGGCTATTATGTTGTCTTTGTAATACACCAACTTGGCTCAAAGTTACCTCACTA
The DNA here is from genome assembly GCA_011833715.1 of Carcinoscorpius rotundicauda. Classification (NCBI taxonomy): domain Eukaryota; kingdom Metazoa; phylum Arthropoda; class Merostomata; order Xiphosura; family Limulidae; genus Carcinoscorpius; species Carcinoscorpius rotundicauda. The sequence goes on along the minus strand of CM022399.1, from coordinate 46,936,659 downwards.
TTTGGTGTTCCAGATGTTTCCGGCTGATGGTAACTGTTTTAAAATGATTGTGAATTATAATATGACCCCTGGTGATACCGTGACGATTAGACAAATTATGTGAAGAGTTTAACAGGCGGTTGAAACTGATTAAAGTAAGCACACGATGAAAGACATCAAATATTATCCCATATATTAATTATTTGCTTGTTACATAATATTACAACTTATGAGTGAAAACAAGTGATTCAATAAGTAAATTACTGAGAATTAACTATTCAGTGAAGTATTTAATGCGATATAAGGTTAATAATTATCATGTATTGTACACTTTACAAACGCGTTAAATCCAGAATTTTCCATTTCTTACCAAGACACTCTTCAGAATAATAATGATGAAGAGATGTTTATAGGGAAACGTTCAGTATGAACTTTACATAGAGAGTAGCTAGGGTGACAGTTAAGTGATAATTGTATTTTCCAACGCACATTTTATAGTATTAACACTTAATTATCAAATTGTATTTTGATAAACAAATTTCGTCAATATGGTGGACAGATTGGACAATAGTAAAACAGGAAAACTCAAGAGATCTCATAAACTAGTTCCTATTATTTAAACGAAAAATACATAATGTCGAATTAAAATTATTAGGCTTATTAAACACGTAAACCAAAAACTAGAAAGAATGACCTTTCTTACTATTCCTTCTATAAACGACGAGTGTAACGTATATGTATCCATGCAAAGGCTATTAACACTAAAACTCACTTGAGCAATCTTTCTTTCAAACCTGCTGCTTGTTAAATGGACTGAGTGGACAGTGTTAATGATATAGGTCTTTATTATAATTGGATATAACAAAGGAAGTGAAAGAGCTATTTGCAAGTAAAAGTGATTATTTCAATACATTTTAAGATCTCATTTGTGAATCACGCAACGTCTCCCATATTCAGGGCTGACGAGACCTTTCGCTTCTCCTTGGCCTCATCATGTCGGCTGAGAAACATGGGATAGAAATCCGATTTTTAGGGTAAAAATTAATAACATCACATTGTTTATTTCAATTTAACAATAATTAATTATTTACATTTATTATTATTACATTTTAATAATATTTTTTTAAATTTTGCACAAAGCTACTCGAGGGCTATCAGTGCTAGCCGTCCCTAATTTAGCAGTGTAAGACTAGAGGGAAGGCAGCTAGTCATCACCACCCACCGCCAACTCTTGGGCTACTCTTTTACCAACGAATAGTGGGATTGACCTTTCCATTATAACGCCCCCACGGCTGAAAGGTGAGCATGTTTGGCGCAAACGGGATGCGAACCCGCGACCCTCAAATTACGAGGCGCACGCCTTAACACGCTTGGCCATGCCGGGCCAATAATACCATCAACCAGTAAGCTGGACTTCCTACCTCCCGGATCGGATCAAGCAACTTCGGCATCAACAGGAGAAATCTAAAGGAGAAATTCTAAGAACCCACAAGGAAAATGTAAAGGATAAGATGTTAAAAGATATGAATTATACAATATCAGATGTATACAACGTATACATCGAGGCTTTTCTTTCGATACTAGGGCTCATCAATCAGGTTGGTTGGGATAAAACAGTTAATTACATGTTATTAGTAAAGATATTAAACTAAATAAAGGACCAAATGTTACTAGGGATACAAAATACAAGTTATATTTCATAATTCAAGATAGACAAAGGTTACGTATCTACTCCCTGTGGCTCAGCTGTTTGCTTGAAGGCTTCCAACGTTAAAAACCGGTTAACGATACCCATGGTGGTCACAGTCCAGATTGACCATTGTGTAACTTTGTGTTCACAACAAACAAAGATTGTATCAGAAAGTGATTAACAAAGGATTTTACCCGTTGTCTCCCATTTATGTGGTGTTGTGTTTTTGTTATACCAAAGCCACAACGGGTTTTATGATATGTCCATTTAGGGGAATCGAGTCCCTGATTTTAGCGTTGTAAATTCGTAGACTTACCGCTATCCCAGCGAGTGACGTCTCTCATTTAAAGCAAACCTAAAATTCACTAACCATATTGTTGTGTAAGAGTACTTTGTCGATATTTTTATTTACCTTGTTTTTCAAAATTTCACAAGTGAAAAATTCGTAGTGAAACACATTTTAAATTTTTTTTGTACCTCAGCTGTAGAAAGCAACATGTGATGTCTTGTAACCGGTTAGAACTCACAAAGGTCACTGGCAAAGCTGTCCACGTGTACCAGAAAATATTATAAAAATCTCAGCATCGAAATTAGGTCAACGAGTTGGGGGTTCTCCAAGTTAAATTTGTCAATCATACTTCCCCTTCAAAGAGATGGGTATTCATGGAATTTCCTGCGAAGACACAGGAATCAAGTCGCGAGATGGAGCGCCTGTAATTTCAGTGTTATCGGTGTTTTGAAAGGAGTTTGGGGAAACTGTCGCCTTTGTACATTAGATGAAATATAGAAAGCAAACACGAAGCCCGTTACAACGGAAACTAAGACGCATGGATACTGTCATGTACAGCCATCACATAAAGTAGAACGGGCGTGGCGAATGGAACGTAACAATGTAATGAGACTCAAATATCTCTTTAATATGACGTATTCAGTCTTCTATGTAATCAGACAACATAACGATGCTGAATATGTCATTAGCACAGGAATGGAGTTGGGCTAAAAGAAGATACCAAGTAAACAGGGGAATTCTTTTTCCTAAGAAGTTTTTATATATATATATATAGACGCATTCATCATGATAAGAAAAACAACAACAACAATAGTATAATGGGTCAGTATTTTCTAGAAGGATTGTAACTTATGTTCTGAATTTTAAGGTGACATTAGTCATAATTACCTCAATGGATAAGAAGGTTAAAAAACTACAAGTTGTAAAATCATTGTAATTTTCCAAAAAACTAACTATTGTAAAATTTGTGTAATTGTACTTTTAACAATAACTGTTGTAAAATTTGTTTAACTGTGTTAAAAAATTAAACGTTGAAAAAAATCTGTGTAAATATGTAATAACAATATTCGTACATCAGTTTCCATTGCTTTGGCAAAAAGTGTTTGTAATATTTCTATGTTTGTTGGAGCAAAAACTATATATCACCATAATGTTGAACTGAAGCGTATGATATGATGCAGCCAGCGTTTCTTTTGGGTTAAAGCACACAATATATTGACTGTCATTTTAGGGTTCGTATTTGTTTTCTACATTAAAAAAAGGAGGTGCTTTATAAAAGTGAGAAGTGATATTTGTCCTGGCCCATCTGTCCCTGTGTCTTCAAAGCATTAACAACTCGAAAAACAACAACAAAGTTGCTGCAAACTTTGCTTAGAGTCACGATATCTTCTTCATGAATAGTTTTGTTTCTAAAATCAAGATTTTCATAAACGAAAAAATATTACACTGAGTGCAAATCCGTGGAAGCCTGTTTCATTCGAGCATTTGGTGTTTTAGAAATAAAAGTACAGACACAAACAACAACCTTCTGATCTCGTTTCCTTATAAATATTCCTATTAAATTCTGATATACTATTCGGAAATTATTATATTCGTAAACAAGGTTTGATTACCATTTTAAATTGCTCAGCTAATCATCTGGACTCATTGATGAACGTATCGGGTTGGAATTCGAGAATTTCATGGTTCAAGGCGTGATATAACGAAACATTTTACGCAATTTCAGGTGTTGATGCGATATAAAAGTGACAATCAGTCTCGCTTTTTGGATAAAATCAACCGCTTCAGGTGAAGAGTGTTACCAACTGATGTCTTTCCTTCTGGTTCACACGTTAAAACGACACTAAGTCTCTAGCTTGAGCGGATTCGAATTCCCGTCGCAACAACCAAACATGCTCGCCCTTTCAGTCGTGAGGGTGTTATAATGACATGGTCAATCCCACTATTCATTGGTAAAAGAATAGCCCAAGAGTTGGCGGTGGGTGATGACTAGCTGCCTTCCCTCTAGCCTTACACTGCTAAATTAGGGACGGATAGCGCAGATAGGCCTCGTGTAGCTTTGCGCGAAATTCAAAAAACAAAACAAAGTCTAACTTCAGCGTTTAAACCATTGTATGCATAAAGCCAACAAACAAACATTTTATATGCAAACACGGCTTGTTTGGGTTAAGAAATTTTTTTACATAGAAGTGCGAACAACGTTTCGACCTTCTTCGGTCATCGTCATGTTCACAAAGAAAGAGGTAACTGACCGGAAGCTGACCACATGTTTGGAAGGGGTTGTGTAACTGAGTGTCGCAATGTAGAGGGCGGGGTTAGATGTTTGAATATATAATTTTATCTATAATATTAATATATGTATAATGGTGTTCCTTTATATTGGTTGATTTGGGGTTTAAGTTGTTGTATAAGTAAGGCTTCTTTAATTTTTCGTTTGTTTATGTTTGTTTCTTTATTTAGTATTTAAGTGTTTTCTATGGTTATGTTGTGTTTATTTGACTTACAGTGTTCGAAAACGTGTGAAGGTGACTTTTTATGTTCTTTGAATCTGGTTTCAATTTTTCTACTTGTTTCTCCAATATGGAAGTCGTGGCAGTTATCACATTGTACTTTATAAATAATGTTGGTGTGGTGTTTGTCAGTGTAGTTTTTACACAGTATAGACCTCAGTTTTGTGCCTGGTTTTTGAATAAATTTAGTATTAACTGGAATGTCATATTTTGTTACTAGTTTTTGCCAAATGTTTGTTATTTGTTTGCTGATGTCAGGAATATATGGTATACAGCAGTATATGGTTTCGTGATTTTTTGATTCGTGAGATATATTTACTTTTGTTGGTTGATTTTGCTTTCTGTCTAGGTGTGTGCGTATAATGTTTTCTACGGTTTGTGGAGGAAATTGTGTGTCGGTTCTTATAATTTTGAGATTAAGAAATGATATTTGATTGCTTTCTTCCTATTCACATGTGAAGTTAATGTTGGGATGTATAGAGTTAATGTGATTGAAAAAATTAAGTATGTGTTCTGTAGATTTGAATCCCGCAAACGTGTCATCTACATATCTGTACCAGTATAGTGGTGGATGTAATGCTGTATTGATTGCTTGTGTTTCAATTTGTGTCATAAAAATATTGGCTAGAACTGGGGATACTGGGTTGCCCATGCTTAGGCCATTTGTTTGTATATAGTTTTGGTTGTTAAACATGAAGTTTGTCTTTATTGTGGTGAATTCTATGAGGGTTGCTAACTGGTTACTGGGAATGTCTATGGTTGGGTTAGGGTCTCGGATATAGAGTTCTAAGGCTATCTTGCAGGCTTCTGTTGTTGGAACTTTTGTAAAGAGGGATATAACATCGAAACTGGCCATTAAGGGTTTATGATTAAGTTGATTTAGATTAGACTTGAAATTAAAAGAGTCTTTGATGAATGAACTGGCTGATGTTACATGTTTGGAGAATGCTCATGCTATGTATTTACCAAGATTGTTATTAAACGATTCATATGTTGACATTATTGGTCGTAATGGACAATCTGGTTTATGAGGTTTGGGGATGTCGTATATTTGCGGTGTGCGTGAGTCGGTTTTACGTGGGTAGGAATAAAGTGTTTGTGAAATTGTGTTGGCTTTTTTCATTTGTAGTAGTAATTTGTTCAGTTGCGTCTCGTGTGTCTTTATTGGATTTGTGTGTATTGGTTTAAATTTGTTCGTGTCTGATAGGATGTTATTCATTTTTTGTATGTATTCATTCGTGTTCATTATTACTATAGCGTTACCTTTATCTGCTTTTAGAATTTTTGTTTCTGTCTTGTTTTAGGTTTTTAATGGAATTAATGTCTCTTTTTGTAAGGTTGTTTTTCAGTTTTCTGTTTTGTGAAATTATGTTGATGGTTTTGTAAGAAAATTCTTTGAAAAAATCGTTTAAGATGTTGTTTTTAGGTGTTTCTGGAAAATATAAATTTGTAATTTTACCTGGGAAGTTTGGCTGTTGGATATCAATAAAATTATCTAAGTTGTCTTCTTTCTGTTGGTTGTTTTTTGTTTTTGTTTTTGTAGAAAGTATCACAAGTCTCCTGGCTAGGTCTTCTAAACATGTTTTGATTTCTATGGTTGGAATGTACCTAGGTGCTATTGCGAAGTTTAGTCCTTTGTTAAGTAGATGTATCTCGTCTGTGTTTAATTGTCGGTCGGATCTGTTAATTATGAGGTCAGTCAACGGTTTGTCGTTTTGGTGTCTTTTCTGTTGTTTACATCTTAGTTTTTCTAGTTTTTTGTTTTGGCAGATCTTTTTGTCTCTGTCGTTTTTAGTGTTGATTTGGTTTATGTTTCGTTGTATAAGTCCGTAAATCTCTGGTTTAATGCAGCATGCTAGTTGATGGTCTAGGTTCATTTTTTTGTTTTTGTAAGTCATGTAGTTCTTTGTATTTTGTGTTCAACATGGCTTTAAGTAGTTTTTTTTCTGTAAATTTTGGATAATGTTTCTGTATTTATTAAATTTTTTTGAAAGTTTTACCTTTACAAAATTAGGGGTTAGTTGTTCCTCTCTACATTGTTGAATAAAATTGATGTCATTTCTTCTATTAATAATTCGTTGGTTTAAATTTCTTAGTTTCTTAACAATCGTGTGAGCGTGTACTGTATGCTTGTTCAGACATAATGGTAACAGGTAAGTACAAATACACTGAGAAAAAACACAAAAAACCACAAAAACTTACACTTCTCGAACAATCGCCGTGATGAAATAACAATCAGTGATGTCGAGAAACCCACTTGTTGAGAATTTTATATGCAAAAACGGCTCGTTTGGGTTAAGAAAATATTTTACATAGAAGAGCGAACAACGTTTCGACCTTTTTCGGTCATCGTCAGGTTCACAAAGAAAGAGGTAACTGACCGGAAGCTGACCACATGTTTGGAAGGGGTTGTGTAACAAAAAACAATTTATCATCGAAATTTTCTTTATAATTTGACTTTTAATTTTGAAATATGTGTAACGTATTTAGTATTATATATTTATTTTAATATACATATATTCACATATTCCTGTTTTTAGTTTGATAAATACATATATTTGGTTTATGTTGCAATGTTGTCTTCATTCTAGTTGCAGTTTGACATATATTTAAGTCATAAGAACAATTTTGTATTTTAATTAATTAGGTTTTAATATTTTTTTCGAACTGTGGTAAATGAGTTTCTGTGAAAAACTTACAGAGGTGAATGGTATTGTAATAAAAGATTGGGAAGCAGTACTGTAATGTCTGGTTTAATGTACAACTGAAGCTAATTCTGAAAATCGTTCATAAAATATGTTCCAACAAAGTCTCGATCCAGAAATTGAATTACAGAACAGTACTGTACATTTACCGGTTGAGTTTAAACCAAGGCATAAGTTGAATGAACACAATGTAAACAATACAACAAAAATCATGTTTACTTAGACTAAAACAAAAACACAGCCTTGTATATATATATGTATTACTTACTTACGACAGTCATTTCTTCAAAATGTTTCTAATTCAAGATCATTTGCCCGACAAGCTAAATGCAAAGTATCTAGTTTCTAAGAAACCTCGCATTTACTTAGTGCTATCGCGTCATTAGTCATTCTCATTCCACATATGTAAACTCTATATATTATCTATATGACAAGTTGTTGTTTTGAATTAGGCACAAAGCTACAAAATGGGCTGCCTGTGCTCTGCCCATCACAGGTATCGAATTTTTTTTTAAATTTCGCACAAAGCTACTCGAGGGCTATCTGTGCTAGCCATCCCTAATTTAGTAGTGTAAGACTAGAGGGAAGGCAGCTAATCATCACCACCCACCGCCAACTCTTGGGCTACTCTTTTACCAACGAATAGTGGGATTGATTGTACATTATAACGCCCCCACGGCTAAAATGGCGAGCATGTTTGGCGCAACGGGGATGCGAACCCGCGACCCTCAGATTACGACTCGCACGCCTTAACACGCTTGGCCATGCCGGGCCCCACGGGTATCGAAATCCGGTTTTTGACGTTGTAAGTCCGCAAGCATACCGCTGAGCCACTAGAGGGCTATATGATAAGTAAAATGGCATAAATAAAAAAAAAGCTTAAAACACGAAGAAATATATTTCAAGAAAATACCTAATATTTAATATTTCTTTTCGCAAATACAATAATGGGAGCACCATAAATGAATTTTCAAATTAACTGACATGAAAACAATACTGAAGTCTTCTAATCTTACAAGAGTAATTCAATATATCTTAAACAATAAAATTTTAAGCATCACGTATGTATATTATGCTAGTGCAGATTTAAAAGCTGGGGTCAAACGAGCTGGAGCTTTCACAGTCCAACACAGAAAGTTCACGTTTTTTATTTTCTATTATGTTCTATTGAGTAAAGTAAAAAAACCAAAAAAATAGTCTCTCCGTAATTTCTTTTACTTTTGTTATACTCATCCCATATGAATGCAAAATTTTACACCCATTTTTGAACTAATATATAATCTGTTTTAATAATTAGCAGTAAAGTATCGTGGAAACGAAATTCTAATATTTAGGGCTTCAAAATATTCTCATCAAACACTGAGTTTAAGTCCACTAAAGATTCACAAGCCATGTGTTCTGCACTTAAGTGGTGGTTGAATGAGAATGAAAACCAGGAGGACCTGGTCCTCTTTCCCTGAAATCGGTCTCTGACTAATTCCAATGTTTCAAATTACGTTTCCCTCAAGATAATTTTTAACAGAAACGGCTAAAAATAGTTGATAAAGCAGTTGGCTTATTTGTGAACTGTATCGAAAACTACTCTAATTAATCTCGTGATATCATGTACAAGACAACTTTAGAGTTGTTTTAAACTGAATTTTATAATATATGTTTTTTAATTTAAAAGCTTTACTCTGCTAAACCTGTCGTTTTTATTATTAAAACTACTCTGGTATTATCTCGTACACGTATATTAACACAGATACTTTTTAAAAACAAAAGATAATCATATGATACAACTACTCACGAACAACAATGAACGAAATATAAAGGTGTTTTTGGACAGTTATTTAACCTATAGTGATAACTTTCAATGAAAATTGACCTTTTTAGTCATAATCTAAAGACCGTATGTTCGAGCCTCACCTGTAGCAATTTGTTTTCCTGGAGAAAGAGGTCTTGTGCACCTCACCCTCCTTGGTATTTAAATGTACAACATACTCACAAAGAAGCATACAACATATTGTAGTTGTACTATTTTAAAGCTAGCAGCTCGTTTAGTTATTTTATTGTGGTATAACATTATTAATGAAAAAGAGAGAAAATCGCTAACATTGCGAAGGTTTTTTATATGCAAAAACGGCTGTTCTGGGCCCAGAAAACACTTCAAATAGAAGAGCGAACAACGTTTCGACCTTCTTCGGTCATCGTCAGGTTCACAAAGAAAGGGTTACTGGTCGGAAGCTGACCACGTGTTTGGGAGGGGTTGTATAATTGAGTGTTGCAATGTAGAGGGCGCGGTTTGAATATATAATTTTGTCTATAATATTAATATAGGTATAATGGTGTTCCTTTATATTGGTTTATTTTGGGTTTGAGTTGTTGTATAAGTAAGGCTTCTTTAATTTTTCGTTTGTTTATGTTTGTTTCTTTATTTAGTATTTTAGTGTTTTCTATGGTTGTGTTGTGTCCATTTGACTTGCACTAAAATACTAAATAAAGAAACAAACATAAACAAACGAAAAATTAAAGAAGCCTTACTTATACAACAACTCAAACCCAAAATAAACCAATATAAAGGAACACCATTATACCTATATTAATATTATAGACAAAATTATATATTCAAACCGCGCCCTCTACATTGCAACACTCAATTATACAACCCCTCCCAAACACGTGGTCAGCTTCCGACCAGTAACCCTTTCTTTGTGAACCTGACGATGACCGAAGAAGGTCGAAACGTTGTTCGCTCTTCTATTTGAAGTGTTTTCTGGGCCCAGAACAGCCGTTTTTGCATATAAAAAGTTCTCAACAAGTGGGTTTCTCGACATCACTGATTGCGAAGGTTGTCTCTGTGACAGATTTGCATATACGTTCACCGTAAATATTCAAATTTTTTTAAAATAATAACATAGACCATAAATAGTTTAAAGTCTAATGAAATAGGAAATATCGCTTCATCTTTTTGATAGACTAACGAAAGCAATAACTATCTTAGGTTAATTTTAAATAAAACGTTAAAGATATTTTATTTTAAAAATAGTAATTTCATTTATTTTGCAAGCCTCGGTAGCGCAGTAGGCAGCGCGTCAGTCTCATAATCTGAAGGCCGTGAGTTCGAGCCTCACCCGGGGCACAAAATTTTAGCTTTTCAATCTCAAAATTAAGTCGTTGCTTATGCATTAAAATAAAAAGTCATGTTTACACTTGTAATTAAGAAACTTAAAACACTATTTTTCAAAGTAAGTTAATTCTCTGAAACATATCCTTAAAAATTGATTATTGTTGTTCCAAGATTTACTACAATTTTATGTAATCCACGTATTTGCAACACTAAAATAAAGAGATCGATTCCCCTCAGTGAATATAACAGAATGCGCAATGTAGATTTGCTATAAAATGCAAGCCCCCCACACACTCATCATGACCTTTAGTTGACAAAACTTAACACAATTGGTTTGGTGTACAACACCTAATTTAGTTTTTCTCAATATTTTTGAGAAAAAAACAACCTTTTTTCTCTCTCGACACTGAATCATTCAACACTATTAACAAACGTAATTTCAGCTACGGAGTTCCTGTTGCAGGTGTCATTTCCTTTTTGGAGTTTCAAATCCATCTGGTTCCGATTTTGTAGCAGTCTTAGAATGTCGCGCCATCTAGAGATTTACCTAAACATTAATGCAAAACTTCCTACAATTTTTTGTCTTCGATTTTAAGGAATTATTTCAAGTATAAAAATTGAACCATGTGCTTATTTGAGGCTATTTGGATTTTTTTCAAAGCTACACAAGGGCTATCAGTCACAGTACTTCTGATTTTGAGTTTTTGTGTTTTAATTACTGTTCCCCGCTGGTACAGCAGTAAGTCTATGGATTTACAACGCCTAAAATTAGGCGTTCGATTCGCCTCAGTGGATTCAGCAGACATACGCCTTAATTACTGAAATATCTTTTGAAGTGTGGTACATCATTCCGAATTCGAAGGTTAAAAAATACACTAAAATACTTCACTGTTCACATCGCAAGATATTTAATGGTTAAAGTATATGAAAACATTTTTCATTAGGTGATTTTGAGCTTAATGTGCAGTTTTATTCCTTTTTATTTTCCATGTGTAATTCTGACTTTATCCCAGCATGATGTTGATATGTTTCACGTAACCTCGAGATTAAAGAAATTTACTCAACAACATTTAAACTGTCTAGAAATTTTGTTGTTGTTGTCGTTGTTTTAAATTAAGCACAAAGCTACACAAGGGGCTATCTGTGCTCTGCCCACCACGGGTATCGAAACCCGGATTTTAGCGTGTAAGTCCGCAGACATACCGCTGAGCCACTGGGGGGCATTCTAGAAATTTGTAAGTTTGAATTAGCTGTATGGGTATAATTAGCTAATCATTGAAATCTGGTAATATTTTTCTTATATTCCAAACCAGTACTGGCTTCAAATTTCTTTACCCCCTTCCAGAGGAAGGTTAAACAGAGTAGTAAAAAATGAAAATAGAAAGATATGCTCTTGATATCCAGGTTGTCAATTTAGCTTAAAAATGTTTTACAAAATAATTAGTACATGTGCTTAAAAGTATTTAGAAATTTTAGGAAACCATTTTGATTTTTCCATAACTTCACTTATTATAAAAACAGAACTTTGTTCGGAAACCATGATAAACAAGTAATATCGTACAAGCAAAACCAATATATAACTATGGTTTGAGTTTAAACTATACATATTGTACACGTGTTTATCTGTGCGCCAGGTTTTATACATTCTAGAACATCTGTAATTTCTGTTTCAGAGTTAGACATACTATACACATGTTTACTTTCTCTGCGAGATTTTTGTGTCGTTATTCATCACGTATTTATGCATCTTAATTATTTCCAGTTCCGCTACTTGTTTCGGTTTACAAACATTTTAAGTCTTTTTAACTTATATATTTATGGTTTTAAAATTGATAATCAGATTTTGCATCTAATCAAAGATATTTCGAGCCTTTATTTTCACTAAGAAAAACATTTTTTAGACCGTCTTTCATAAAGTTTGTATTTCATATACAAACCGTTTTTGTAGTTCTAGCAAAACAACCAGAGAAACTAAATACCAACTGTTGGTGAAAAATTAAACTAGTAACTTTCTAAGATGTAGTTTTAGGCATTGTTTCTTATCATCAGTGGGCCCGGCATGGTCAGGTGGTTAAGGCATTCTACTCATAATTCAAGGGTCACGGGTTCGAATCGCCGTCACACCAAACGTGATCGCCTTTTCAGCCGTGGGGGCGTCATAATGTGATTCCACTATCTGTTGGTAAAAGAGTAGCCCAAGAGTAAGAGTGGCGGTGAGTGGTGATAACTAGCTGCCTTGCCTCTAGTCTTACCCTGCTAAATTAGGAATGACTCGTGTAACTTTGTGCGAAATTGAAACCAAACCAAACCAATCCTTATGATCATTGTAGAAAGCAAGTAATGTTACTTAAAAGCGCCTTCAATGGTATTACTAAAATAAGATTTATTTCAGTTATAATTTGCAAAACAAACTTACTGGAACAAAAACAACAAATTAATTTTGATTCAATACCTCAAAGTGCATTTTGTTTTTGTATTTCCGTTGTCGATAATAGTTTTAACAAAGAAGAAACCCTTGTTTTTGAATTTCGCGCAAAGCTACACGAAGGCTACCTGCGCTAGCTGTCCCTAATTTAGCAGTATTTGATTGGAGTAAAGAAAGCTAGTCATCACCACTCACCGCCAACTCTTGGACGACTCTTATCACCAACAAATAGTGGGATTGACTGTCATATTATAACGCCCCCACGGCTGGAAAGGACGAGCATATTTGGTGCGACGGGGATTCAAACGGCGATCTTCAGATGACGAGTCGAACGCCTTAACCCACCTGGCCATATCGGGCCAACAAGAAATGATAGACACTGAAAATAATTATGTAACTGAATTATACTTGTTTCGAGAAACTTCACCATTCGTGAGAACTACTGATTTGATTTGTTGATGTGTTTAGAATAATAAATTAACAGTATCACTAGATCATATGCTTTAAAGCTTACATGCCCATAACAAATATAAACAAAATAAATATACGTAGAGGAATGATGCAATGTAAGGCGGATAAAGAAATTTTTTGTGGTTAACAAAAATGATTAAAATAATCCTCGGGTATAGTTTGTTTTCATATTTATCTTAAATACACTTTTACTCGTAGACTGATGAACATGAATTTTCAGCAAAACAAATTTCCTGTCATACATGTTACAAGTTATTGTTTTTGGCTTAAAAGAAATTATACTTATAAACGTTTTATTCAGTCTTTCTCAACTGTAGGGTTCTCCGATGGTTCAGAGGTAAGTGTATTGATTTACAATGCTAAAATTAGAGATTTCGATTCCCTTCGGTGGACTCAGCAGACAGCCCGATGTGGCTTTACTATAAGAAAACACACACACTTACTGGTAGGCGTAGTTGTAACAAAAGCAGTTTTTTTTGTGATTGCGAGGTTCTGATTCAATACCCAATGGAAATATAAAGATTTTTTGAATTACCCAAGAAAAAGAAATTTTCAGAAATAACTTATTAGATATTGATCACATGCAACGCATTTTATAAATTTAACAAGATATCAAGTCTGGGGTTGTGCCAAAGGGATCAACATGTTTTGTCTCAAAATTAGCAGATCTTTCTTCGAAACGATTGAAGTAAGCGAGAAAAGAAAATGTGTTCGAGGAAACTAAGAGAGTAATCTGCAGTGTACTTCCAACCAGTATCCCTTGATCCAGGCTGTCATATCCAGGTCAGTCCCTTGATAACAGAGGGATACAGTTACCCCTGAACCAAGCTGTTGTTGTTGTTTTGAATTAAGCACAAAGCTACACAATGGGCTATCTGTGCTCTGCCCACCACGGGTATCGAAACCCGGATTTTAGCGTGTAAGTCCGCAGACATACCGCTGAGCCACTGGGGGGCGTGAACCAAGCATTTAGATGCTGAAGCCAACAGAACAACAACAAAAAGGAGGCTGGGAAGAGCAGTGCGAGAAAACTTAGGAATAATTAGTATGTCTCGTTTACCTCTCTCGACTTTTCCTGGATTTGTCTGTTTTCGTAATGAATAAAAGATGGGATAACAGCAGCCTCTGCATAAGCTTGGGAGTGATCAATATCTTCATTTACCGCCCTAGATTCTAAGGCTAGTTGTTTTTGTGTTAAAGAGAAAGTGAAACATTTATTCCATACAACACAATGTAGCATTACATTTCTAAGAAATGCATGTTAAAACTGTAACATTCTGATAAATGTATGGAGTTCCAGTTATGTTTCCTCGTGCACTGATATAATTATGTGAATGTAAAATGAATGGGTTGGTTTGGGCATTACATGTACAACTAATAGTGCATCTGATTATTTTATTCGCTTTTCTACAAATGTCATTTACTATTATTCTGCCAACTATGTGCTGTTGTTGTTTGTTGTTCTCTTAAGTTAAACACAAAGCTACACAATGGGCTACCTGGTTTCTGCCCACCGCGGTTATTTAAATCCGGATTCTAGTGTTGTAAGTCCGTGGACATGCTGCTGTGCCACTTGGGGGGCGTGCTATTGCCCTGTATTATTATTATAAAGTTCTTTACTCATTTGAAGTAACATTTGTTAATATAGAGGCTTGAAAGTCAGGAACATTAATCTAGCGTTACTAATTTGTATTCTTGTATATCGTTTAGAGAATATTTAGTTTTAAATACGATGATTCTCTGTCATCACGAGAATTGCAATCGTACTTATGAAGAGTGATAAAAGTAACATTGCGCAGTAAAAGTAGTCCGTTCATGTTTGCCAAGAGAACAAACGAACCTTATTTGTTCTTGGAATATTTGCAACTATGATATATATATTTAGAAGAAAAACTCATTTAGATTGTAACTGATAAACGATTGCTACGATAAAAATTACACAAACAACTAAAGTTGTACCAGTTAGATTTAAAATACTTTTGTTTTTTGTTTGTTTGTTTTGTTTTTTTAGAATTTCGCACAAAGCTACTCGAGGGCTATCTGTGCTAGCCGTCCCTAATTTTGCAGTGTAAGACTAGAGGGAAGGCAGCTAGTCATCACCACCCACCGCCAACTCTTGGGCTACTCTTTTACCAACGAATAGTGGGATTGCCCGTCACATTATACACCCCTACGGCTGGGAGGGCGGGCATGTTTAGCGCGACGCGGGCGCGAACCCGCGACCCTCGGATTACGAGTGCACGCCTTAACGCGCTCGGCCATGCCAGGCCCTAAAATACTTTTAAAATACATACAACTTCTATCACTTTACTTGTTTTTGTACTTTTCAATGCAGCATTTCATTTATTTTGAATATTTCGTAAAGCAATTCTACAAATAACCAACAATTACTATTTTCTGTCACACCAAACATGCTCGCCCTTTCAGCCGTGGGGTGTTATAAAGTGGCGGTCAATCCCACTATTCGTTGGTAAAAGAGTAGCCCAATAGTTGGTGGTGGATGGTGATAACTAGTTGCCTTTCCTCTAGTCTTACACTACTTAATTAGGGACGGCTATAGCAGATATCCCTCGTGTAGCTTTGCGAGAAATTCCAAACAAACCAAACATGTTTTCTGTTGAAATTTTATTATTCCTTTCCAGTTTGTTTGTTCGGTTTTATATGTTTGTGAAATTGAAACTACACCAATAAACTTTTAGTATAGCCGTAATGTTTGCAATAATTAAAACTACAATCACAAATTTATTAAATGTAATTTTTACTATAAGGTACAAATAAGTGTATAAAGCTACCAAAGAGATTAAATTTTATAAGCCTGTTATGGTGGTTTAATTTCTTGTTTTATTACATGTGTAGCAAGATTTCAATTTAAAATTCATATTTTCAAAATACTTCTTTTTGTTTAGTTTTCATGTCATTTCAATATAAAGTATATACTTCACCTTTAGAAATTTTTCTTCCTCTGATAAATAATATATTTAAATGCTCTTTCTAAGTATGTTTACATTTCCAGTCGGAAACATCCATCAATAGTCAAGAAAAAAGTAGTAAAAAAACATTTTCTCACACTTCGTATGTCTGTTAGTGTTCGATCTCGTGCATTTTTTTAAATGCATGTTTTTCATACTTTGTTCTAAAAGGTTTTAAATTCTGCCAGATTTTGTGTGAATAGATTCAATAAATCAAAGCTGTCAAAGATTTAGCTCGAGTTTAATATTTAGCTCATTATTATTTATTTTTGAACAGCTTTAAATCAAAACTATATTTTCCAAAACAGTCAGTTATGGAATATTCATAGACGTTTAAGAACATAAGAATTGGAAGCTTCTCTCTGTTGGAAACTATACAACCTTCCGTTTTGTCAGAATAAAATATATTAGCCGTCTCCAAAGAGTCAATTTTTTAAATATATTTTATTTTCTCAACGTTTCTCTTCGTTGAATTAGCCAATAAATCACTTTTCTACAGAGAACCGCGTACTTTATATTGCAAAAATTTTGAATATCCGTATGAACAAGTCACATGACAATCACAACAAGTTTCAAGTCGTGATGAAACAGGATTAATAGTGTGATGTCACCAAAAATCGATTGATTTTGGGAACGATATGTAACAACTTTTAGTTAATCAAAATATTTACGCATTTAGATAGGAAGACCTTTGATGTGTGTTTTTAAACATTTAAGATGTAAATTTTGGGAACAGACATTATTTAACCATTTTCAATTTTATTAAAACATCATTATTATTACCGCAAATAGTTTCGAAATTTAACAAGAAGCCTTTATTATAATAAGCTAGAATTTCAAGCACGTGCTTGTTCACTCTAAATAAACATGCATATGAAAATATTTATTGTAAATGTTAATTTTGCTTTTGTTTTGTTTACTATTAAGCACAAAGCTACTTTGTAGGCTATCTGTGGTATTTCTACTACGAGTATCGAAACCTGGATTTTAGCGTTAAAAGTCTCCAGATTTACCAATGAGCAAATTGGGAAATAAATAATAATTTAAATATTTTACTCGGTTCTGAAATATGAAATATTAGGAAACGCAAATATTTTTAATTCTAAATCATTTGAGTTAATTAAAATCGTCCCTGCACTATGAGTTTTTATTAGTAAAAAAAATGTAATATTACTTATAAAGTAAAGACGAATAACCGAACATTTTTAAATTAATGTTTTCTTTTCACAGCAAAATCAAGAGTGTTAAAATGCCAGTGTACGAGTATAGTATTAGAATTAGATGTTGTTTCAACACTTGAATGTGTTAGTGTAAAAGATAAAAGCAATTGAGAGTCAGTGTAAATATGGAGTGATAAAACAACAATTGGGGATTTCTCACTTTCCCCGTTCAATTCTATAAACTGTTTGCCACGCCCTCTATCATACATTCTGGCTTCAGAGTAGAGGAACCTACCGTCATTTTATCCTCGCCTAGTCGTTGGGAAAAAACACTGAAGAGGGAAATAAATAATTTGTAAACATGTAAGATATTGATATATATATTATAAAAAGTTACAATTGTCTTAAGACGTCTACTCACAGCAATACGCTAACATTAATAAGCTAGCTACATTTATAGTGACTTGAAAATTTTGAAAGAATAAAGAAACAAACTTCAATTGTTTCTGTATCGTTTCAGGATTATTTTTCTGCTTGTTTACTAGGTATGTATCTTACGACATCTATGTTCTTTTATTGGAGTATTTTCATTATTGGAGACATTTGTAAAGTTTATACGTTGTTAAATGCAAATAAGCCTCAATTGTTAGTGTCTATTACTTTTATCCTTGTTATTGGTATAATGTTTTTGCTGTGTTTTTCACTCTGGACATACAGTGGTATTGAAACACAGGCTGGTATATTACAAGTATTACTTAACGTAATTAATCAATAAGAGTCAATAAAATGAAAATTCGATCGATGCATTTATACAAATGCAGTTTTAGTTAACTGTTTTGTGCTTAACCGGATCAGATAACTTTATTTCTTTAATTTCAAAATATTTTAAGTCTTGCTTGTTTATTGTTAAGCACAAAGTACACAATGAACTATTTGTACTATGCCCACCACAGGTATGAAATACGTTTTTTTTTTGCGTTACAAGCAGGATTTCCTGGTGAATTTCTTGGATTTTACCAAGTTAAATATAAAACATAACTAACTTTATTTTATTAAAAACTTTGTATTTTTTCTTCTTCATTGGTATACAATTTAGTTTCCTTCATTTTTTGCGCACTTTTTCAGACTGTTGTCATTCTTTGCATGTTGTGTTTTATAAAATATTTTTTGCCATATGTTAAGGCATTTAATGTTTCCGTACTTAGCCGGTCTTTTACTTTTGTATTGTTTACCAAAGAGAACAGCCTCTCATCAAGACGCATATTTTACTGTTTATAACTAAGAATAAATTGGTAAGTTATAACACTTAGAATGGTAGATTCCAAAAGGTTAATTTTAATATTAGAAAATACCTAAGAGTGCATCATACCTTGTCTCAACAAAGATTTATCTTGCATATATTCTTTATGCACCCTTTATCTTAATCATAGTAAATAATTTTTACAATTAAACTATAATCCTGTTTTTTAACTTTCAGGTTTTACAATAATCTATCTGTGAGTGCTTCAGTTTCGTATTCTTCATTTTCATCTGTTACATCTGAGGATTCACGCACTGCTGTTTTAGAGGAAAATATAAGACTTGTTGTGTAAGAAGATGAATAACCAAAACAAATAGGCTTAATAACATTTCAACTAGAAGGCAAGATACAGAGTTTAAGTATCAACATGCACGAGTACAAAATTATGAAAGTAAATAACCGTGTAATTCATAAAATGTTACGTTTAAAAACTTAAAGAGACAAACCAAGAGCTGTTACAATTATACTGGCAGCATATTCACTTGCGACTTTTTTTTTGTTCAATATTTTAAATAATTATTTAATTTTGTATTTACACATTGCATTATAAATATAGTAGTGAGAAAGTCATACATGAATGTGGGAAAAACCAAGAAATGGAACAGCGTGTTTTGAGTATTCTGTCAATTTGACTTACGTAGTTCTGAGTGGATTGATGGAAATCTCGTAGTTACGTTACTGAACAAAACTCAAGAAAAGTTGGCATACTTAAATATCCTACTGAAAACGTGTAGTTCAAGTTAAACAAGAAAACGTACTGACTGTTAACTTATTTTAATTGGCAGTTAATTTGTGTAGTACGTGAAACATGTGAAGCTCAAATAAAGAAGCACCCGGCATAGCAAGGTGGTTAAGGGGCTCGATTTGTACGCCGCGGGTCGCGGGTTTAAATCTCCGCTCCACTAAACATGCTCACTATTTCAGCTCGATGTTTAGTCTTTAAAGCATATAAGGGATTTCTTCTCTTCACAACATACTTGTTATTAATAGTGTTATTGACTTTAACAACGGTTAGTGCAATCTAAGATTGAAGGTTAAAAAGAAGGTGTAATATTCGCTCTGTAATGATTGGAACAATATATTCACTATAGCGTGACTGATTTTAACTCTGAAATTAATCCAAAACTGGAAAATTTGAAGCGTGGAAGATTTAGCTAAAAATAGAATAACATTTGACTCTGCATTAAGTCTATTGCTCGTATATCTAAAGCTTGTTTGAAGAAAAGTGTTAAAAGTTATTCAATATTTTCTTAGTTTTCTTCTAATATCATTATTGACTAGCTAAGTTTAAATATTGTAATTTGAATTTGGAGACCGATCAGGATAATTACTTTTACAGACAGAAGTCCTAGTTTAAGTATCTTTGAAATGAATTGTTTTATCCTAGGTTTAGTTTAGTTTTACACTATAGTAAAGGTACATTTTAGGAATTTCAAAAAAAAAAAAATTCGTGTTGCAAAATGTCAAGTGTTACATCTGAGCTGCTAAGTAAACTTTTCATGTTTCCTTCACGTGTGTTTAAACGTTAATAACAACAACAAAAAGAAACAGTAATCACGAATTTTCTTACTTGAAATATTCGTAGAAAAGGTTTTATTTCTATGTGCTATATTTTCTAGTTCTTGTTTCATGAAAAACAAAAACAAAACTAGACGTCCTACTCTATCTGCATAATAAATATGTCTAGTAATATAAAATGTATATTTATTGGTCACGCGAATCTGACATTATTTCGTTTAAGTGTTGAGTGTAATATTATAGTAACGACAAGAAATGTTGTGGTTTTCTTTACAGATTTCAACAGTGTTTCTATTGTTAACTGTTGTCATTCATCAGGTGCGTTGCTTCTTTTTTTTAAAAATAAATTCATGTATATTTTAATCAGCTGTGTTTACAGAAAACACTGCTTAACAAAAACATTGCGTAAACTATCCTCGAGAGGCTTGTATTATTTCTTCTATCTTCAATCTACTAGGCCTGGCATGGCCAAGCGCGTTAAGGCGTGCGCTCGTAATCCGAGGGTCGCGGGTTCGCGCACGCCCTCCCAGCCGTGGGGGTGTATAATGTGACTGTTAATCTCACTATTCGTTGGTAAAAGAGTAGCCCAAAAGTTGGCGGTGGGTGGTGATGACTAGCTGCCTTCCCTCTAGTCTTACACTGCTAAATTAGGGACGGCTAGCACAGATAGCCCTCGAGTAGCTTTGTACGAAATTCCAAAAAACAAACAAACAATCAATCTACTACTCGCTCTTTCAGCTGTGGGGGCGTTATCATGTAACAGTCAATCCCACTATCCGTTGTTAAAAAAGTAGCCCAAGAGTTGGCGGTGAGTGGTGATGACTAGCTGCCTTCCCTCTAATCTTACACTGCTAAATTAGGGACAGCTGGCGCAGATAGCCCTCGTGTAGATTTATGCGAAATTAACACAAACTAACCAAACAAACATTCTACTTCTACGTTTATTAACTAACATAAGTCTAAAAAAACCCTTTATGTGTGTTATATCTAAACTAAATAATTTTGGAATATAATGACGCCTTGACATTCAAATTTTTATTTTTAACACAATCTTTAGAGATGGGAAACTTTAGCACGTCACATACCTCTTTTTTGTGTTTTTTAGAGAAAATACAGTTTTTGGTTTTATAAAATAAAAGCCTCCTAAATTGATGCACAGTGGTATGCGTTAAACATGGACTAAAGTTATTTCATAATTCCATTTATTGCTTCAGCGAAATATCTTTATTTTGCGTTATGCGTGTACGCAGTTTATAAAAAATACGAAATATAGTTTGTTATGAAAAATGTAAACTATTTTAGAGAAATTTAAATAAATATTTATCTTGTACTGAAGAGTGTAAAAAAGGAGTCCCAACCATGAAATGGAGTTTAGATGTACATCAATGATCAAACCATTTCCAAGAATTAGTAATTAAGAACAAAATAAAAAACCGCATATGACAAATTCAGTGGAAAACTTTGTTTGCACTAACTCTTCTTATCATGTTTTACGCAATAAATGCTCATTAGGTTTGTTAGATAACGTATGGAAAATATTTTATTTTGTATAATTAATGCACTCCAAATTCCTCTCAATGTTTATTGTTGTATTAATATTTTAATTCTGTAAACTTGGTTACAAAATATTTCGAAGAAAGCTTTGATACTGTCAAAAAAACAACAACTCATTGTAATGAAATTTGATTGAAAAATATTACGTTGACAAGTAGTACTCGAACTATCCTGCATTATTTATTCTCCTGCTGCTTGTTTCATGGTGTGAGCGCAATCTACAAATAAAATGCCATTTCGATTAATCATTAAAAAACATATGGTCTATGAACAAAAAATGCTAATATTAGCAGTAATTAATAACTTGTGTGCCATGTGAGGGGTTTCACAACAAGCTACGATGTACTATTTTAAGTTTCAATTCGGAGATTCGTGTTTTTGCTCATGGGCGTTTTGATTTTAACCAATTTCTGGTGAATAAAATATTAATGTTTTGATTTATCGTATGGTTTAGGCTACTCTGCTTGTAACAAATACCATTCACATTATCCTTTAGTACATATTTAAGGCTAATGATTATAATATTAATCCTTATTTGAAGAAGTGGTTACGTTTGTTTTGAAATTTTACCCTAAGCTACACGAGGACCATCTGCGCTTAATTTAGCAGTGTAAGTCTAGAGAAAAGGCAGCTAGTCATCACCACCCACCGTCAACCCTTGAGCTACTCTTGTACCAACGAATAGTAGGGTTGATTGTCATATTATAATGCCCTCATGGCTGAAAGGACGAGCATGTTTGGTGCGACGGGGATTCGAATTCGCAACTCTCTGACTATGAGTCGAGCGCCTTAACCACCTGGTCATGCCAGGCCCAAGTGGTTAAGCAGAAATAGCAATGAACTCCAAACTCTTAACACAAGATTAATATTCCAAGCCATCATTGTTATGTTTTTTATTGGGGGAGGAAGAAATGTTTAAAATAAACTAAAAATAACATTAGCGTTCACAATTGTTTGGTTTAAAAGTTATATATTTAATATATATTTTACATTTCAGTAAAAACAACTGTAAGAAGCTATACTGTATATTTATGAGTAGCAGGATTTTCAGTGTGTTTGTAGTATTCTTTCCTTATTAAAACTAAATTCTAAACACGTCTCAAAAAGCGCTATGCACTAGTTGCTTAGATGATAATGCATATCCTTCTGTTATGAAAGTCTGAATTGACTTCATGAGTTCGTATTATAAAGTTTTTAAAGGCATCTTTATAAAGGCAACTGTGAACAAAAAACGTAGATTTTATAAAGTATTTACTTGATATGAAATTATTTTAACAACACTGTTAAGGTAAATATTTAATTAGATTATATCGGCTCCTTCCTTTAAATCTCTGGTTCAGAGTGATTGTGCATTCAGCTTGCTAGAATCGGCTCGGCGTGGCCAAGTGGGTTAAGGATTTCGACTCGTAATCTGAGGTGCGCAGGTTCGAATCCCCGTCGCATCAAACATGCTCGCCCTTTCAGCCGTAAGGTGTTATAATGTGACGGTCAATCCCGCTGTTCGTTGATAAAAGAGTAGCCCAAGAGTTGGCAGTGGGTGGTGATGACTAACTACCTTCCCTCTAGTCTTACTCTGCTAAATTAAGGACGGTTAGCGCAAATAGTAGCTTTGCGCGAAATGAAAAAGCAAGCAAAAAAACTTACTAGAATCATAGTTATTTTGTTCTTAAAAGTAACCACAGGTTATATCTATATAGTACTTCAATCTATTGTTTTAATATCCAATATCGATAAGTGAATAACAGTATGTATACTTTTATTTAAAAAAAATATAGCTATTACACTTTTGACATATCAGGATATATTGGGTTTTTATAAAAGCTTTTATCAAATTTACCGCATTAGTTATATCAGTACAAATAACCATGTAATAGAGGTTTGAAATTCTAAATTTATGATACCCACACGTCCCTTTATTTGAATGTACCTTAGAACAGAAACGTATAAAGATATTTCTTTCTGATTTCTATAACTTAAGTTTGTAAGAAACTATGGTAGATAAAAAGCAGTTAACCTGTCAGAAAATGCCACAGTCCAAGTATTATATTCAGTTAACTTCAGACACTGTACGCGATACCGCGGTTCAAACCTCATTTTAAATTAGTCCCAAACATTGTATCTGATTTGAAATCATGTCTAAGAAATGTTGAATCCACAGGATAAAGTGTGAAACACAGTCAAAAAAGTAAATCATGATCTCTCTTTTTTCGTCCATTCATTTTTAGTTTCTTTAGGAATTATCAGCTCTTGGCTCAAATGACGCCAGTCTCAACAGGAAGTTGTGTTGCTTCTATGATATATAATACCAAAATACACATGAAAAATTAGAGAGGTTGTTGAAACATATTTTTTTCTGAACATTCGGGTTTTGTTTATAAGATGTATTTTTTTTTTGGTCTTTATCTTCATGATGAAGAACGTTTTTAAGATCGTGTGTGTTATTCTCCTTGAGCCACCCGTTTCTTTATTAGTAACAATTAAATATGTACTATTACCTTTAGGTTATTATTTTCTCATCCAAAATTACTATGTTACATTTTTTTCTCATCCAAAATTACAATGTTACATTTAAATGTAAGCCAAGCGCGTAAGGCGTGCGACTCGTAATCCGAGGGTCGCGGGTTCGAGCCCGCGTCGCGCTAAACATGCTCGCCCTCCCAGCCGTGGGGGTGTATAATGTGACGGTCAATCCCACTATTCGTTGGTAAAAGAGTAGCCCAAGAGTTGGCGGTGGGTGGTGATGACTAGCTGCCTTTCCTCTAGTCTTACACTGCTAAATTAGGGACGGCTAGCACAGATAGCCCTTGAGTAGCTTTGTGCGAAATTTCAAAACAAACAAATTAATATTCTATATTGCTTATATTCTTTTGTAATTACAAAGTTTCAATGTTTACAATCGCCCCCCGCTAGTACAGCGGTATGTCTACGGATTTACAACGCTGCAGTTAGGGGCTCGATACCTCTCGGTGGGCTCAGTAGATAGCCGATGTGGCTTTGCTATAAGAAAATACACACACATTCCATGTTTACATAGCCAATATTAACATTACCTAGCTTTGGGTAAGTTAATCAAATTTTATAACTGCTATTAGAATTATTTCCTCCGATTTCCATCGTCCTTTTGGGGTTAGCGGTACGTTTCAGGACTGGCAATCCCAAAGTCCAGAGTTGGATTATTTGTGGTGAAAAGTCATGTAACTATGAATAAAATAAACAAACCATTTGCGAAGATTTTTAGGTTGTTGGTCATAATTATGTGATACCGCTTAATACCAAAATCTCCATTATAATGAGATGCCTAGTTTAATCTTAGACCAAACATTCTGCCAAACTTTCCACAGCCCTTACACTTTTAGTAGGCAATAGCTTCCAAAATTATGTTTAAACAAATAAAATAACAGAAGTTTGTTTTATTTATTGAGTTTCGCCCAAAAGCTACTCGAGGGCTATTTGAGTTCTTGTCTCCAATTACAGCATCAACTCTTAGGTTACTCGTTCACTAACGAATTGTGGGATCGCCCAGCACATTATAGTTCTCCACTAAAGAGTGAGCATGCTCGGTGATAGGATTAGAAATCATGACCTAATAACCAAGACAAGAACAGGAGACCATATATGTATTGTAAGGTGGCATCGCATGTAAGATGGTCTGATGGTTTTATTTTCAATTGTATTTAGAGTCGCTGCTTTGGACTTAGACGTGTAACGTGACATTTTATCCTAATGTAAACATATCCACTTGACACTCTAGCTATACAAAGTAGGGATTTAACCTCGTATAACTGGTGTCAACACACAATGCTGATGAGGATTAGAGTTTATTAAAAATTTAAAATTTCTATTATATAAGAAACTTACACAGCCGTGAATTCCAACGAAAATATTATTTACATTTTCTGTTTCAAGGTGAAAAATCCTGCTTAAAAACTGGTGTTTGTGGCTTAACAAAACCCAGACCCACTTCAAGCTAAAGGTAAGTTTCCTACAGGTGTCTGTAGTTTTTGTAGCATAGAAGGAAATAGTACACTTATGGTTTATGCTTCTTTACAAATACAAAAATAAAGAAAGCAAATTATATAACAACAAAATGTTAAAAACAGAGTGATGAAAATTATTAATTTCCCTGACGATGGTAATTAGAACAGTAAAATATAAGTTAATGCTTTTTGTTTGTTCTTTTACGACAGAAGATTTACCTGAAGTCTATTTTTAGGTCCAGCAAATTAAAATTTGATAAGTGTTATGTGCAGAGGGAGGTTTAAAGCTACAAAAATAGATAATAATTGAACTACAGGAAGCAATAACTAATTTTCCTCCATGTCAGGGTCAATACCTTTCGTGAGGTATTGAGAAGTTGGTATAAAGTCAAAGTATAATTACCCAGCCCTTGAGGCCTGGCATGGCCAGGTGGTTAAGGCGTTCGACTCGTAATCTAAGAGCCGCGGGTTCGAATCCCCGTCGCACCAAACATGCTCTTTTAGCTGTTGGGGCGTTATAACGTGCGGTCAATCCCATTATTCGTTGGTAAAAGAGTAGCTGAAGTGTCGGCGGTGGATGGTGATGGCTAGCTGCCATTTCTGTAGTCTTACACTGTTAAATCAGGGACGGCTAGCACAGATAGCTCTTGAGTAGCTTTATGCGAAATTCAAAAGCAAACAAACTAACTAACGAAATTTTGACAATTCAGCTAAACATATTTCGAAAATAATATTAACTTTTTTCTATCACGTAAGGATTTTATAAAAATCGGGAAAATCTCTTTGATCAAATCATTATTTCATATATCACAATGAGTTGTTGTTGTTGTTTTGAATTAAGCACAAAGCTACACAATGTGTTATCTGTGCTCTGCCAACCACGGGTATCGAAACCCGGATTTTAGCGTGTAAGTCCGCAGACATACCGCTGAGCTACTGGGGGGCATCAGAATGAGCATTTTTTTTTATTATGCTTGTTAAGAAAAACACAAACAAACTAAATAAAGGGGAAGAACGTTGTTGGTAAACGATTATTTGTCCTAATTCATCATGTTTTTTGTGTAAAATTTATGTTTTTAGTCTGAAAATCATGTGTTTATGGTCTATGTTTTATGCATTGTGACCAGCAGTAATCAACCATCATGAATAAATAAATTCGATATCTAATTATCATAAAATATCAGTGTAAAGCACGAAGTTACGTGTTGACAACTGATTTATAACGGGAAATCTGAAAGCCTACAACAACTTGGAGCAAAGATTACTTTCTGAACGACGATTATTGCGTCTTGGGAAAGTAGGTCATAGCAATGAACATAGATAGCATGGAAGTGGGGGTGTTTAAATAATTTGATGAATGTAACACAATAAGTACAATTTATCAACAAACGTTTAAAGTTGCACGTTGTATTGTAGCGTTCGAACACTCGCCATACATTACTTGATCTGTAAAGTAATTATATTTTATGGATATTTTACATACGTGTGTTGTTGGTGTTGCGAATGGTATTCAACTCTTTACTGAGAGATTGCGAAATTTCTCTAGACACTTATTTTCTACATGTTGTTTTGATTGCTTTTCGAGGTGAAATATGATACACCAGCGTTGTAATTGCAAAACACATTTCTATAAAACCAAGGTTATTCTAATTAATATACACGATTTTCATAAATAGCAAAACAAAGAGACTCAGTTGAAAGGTTTTTCTTAATTACTTAGCACATCGTCAATGTTAGTCAGTCATAAAACCAAGCAAAACATATTATTGCACTACTTACTTTAGCATTAAATGAAAATAAAAGAAGCACATCTCCTCAGTGGTACAGCAATATATATGCGGATTTACAACGCTGGAAACCAAGTATCTGAAACCGTAGTGTACAAAACATAGATAGCCCATTGTGTAGCTTTGTGCTTAACTGTAAATAAACAAACATAAACGAGTTGACTAAGTTTGCTGTATTAATCCTTAGAATTATATCACTGGCAAATCATTGGAAGCTTAGAAATGCTTCACTTTGTTAATCGATAAAAAGCAAATCAAACAGATGTGACTGATGAAACGCATTATGACTGGTAGTACATTTCCACGAATATAAGTCACAACAAGGCTTGGTAGATCAGCTTTCCCATACTAGTTTGCACGATCTTATGAACAGCAAGTCAATAAAGCCTGTTACACAGATTTCACCATAATAAATGCCAAGTCAATAAAGGCTTTGTAGATAGGTTTTACCTAATAACTGGCAAAATATTGCGAACAGTAAGCCACAAAGGCCTGATAAAATATTTTGCCAAGTTGACTTTTTTACTAGAAATAAATGAAGCCCGGAGTTTTCTAGGTATTATTGTACGAATGTCAAGTCAGACAGATTAAGGCGAGTTGGAATTTGGAATTTGTCCATGCTCTCTGGACAAACCTTAAGTGATGGTTTTAATACACTTTTGTTAGTGAAATGTATCATAATTTCTTAATATTTTAATTAATTTGTAAAGTTAGTTGAAGATCTCACGAATAATCTGTAACAAAAACCGAGTAATGTTGATGAGGAAAACAGGAGAAAGAGGAATATTCTGTCCATAGACAGAAGTATGTACTATACAGAAATATCCTGTCCATAC
This sequence comes from Carcinoscorpius rotundicauda, assembly GCA_011833715.1. NCBI lineage: Eukaryota > Metazoa > Arthropoda > Merostomata > Xiphosura > Limulidae > Carcinoscorpius > Carcinoscorpius rotundicauda. Next base: position 46,908,380 of record CM022399.1, on the reverse strand, counting down.
ACAGAAGTATGTACTATACAGAAATATCCTGTCCATACACAGAAGTATGTACTATACAGAAATATCCTGTCCATACACAGAAGTATGTACTATACAGAAATATCCTGTCCATACACAGAAGTATGTACTATACAGAAATATCCTGTCCATACACAGAAGTATGTACTATACAGAAATATCCTGTCCATACACAGAAGTATGTACTATACAGAAATATCCTGTCCATAGACAGAAGTATGTACTATACAGAAATATCCTGTCCATACACAGAAGTATGTACTATACAGAAATATCCTGTCCATACACAGAAGTATGTACTATACAGAAATATCCTGTCCATACACAGACGTATGTAGAATATCATTATAAAGTTGGTAGAATAACTCCAAACACAATCAGCTGAGAAGAAGAATTTCCACGATGTGAGACAATCTAAATATCCTTACTGGGAATAAACTTGTTGTGTTATTTATCCGTGATGGGTGTTGAAAACAACTGACATTATGCAAATCTACCGATGGCTCAAAAGTAAGCCTGAAGGTTCATAACACTAGAATTATGGATTTGTGCCTTAAAACATTATATTGAAAGTTAGGATGTTGCATGAAACACTTTAGTTCAAAATATATAAAGATACATAGATCGTGATTGGTTGAAGACCAGAGTTTTTGCAAAGTCTGGCTATTTATTTTACACTGCTGAGCTGTACAAGAAGTTATTTGGTGTGTTTCCAACAGGGATCGAATTTCGAAGTTTAACGATACAAGTTATCAAAGTCACTGCTTATTTAACGGGGAAGTTGAATATGATTACATTACTTTCTATGATCAAAGTTTACATACATTATTTATTCCAAGTGCGTTAGCTAAATTAACATAGCATTGCTTTTATGTATAAAAATAAAAACAAAATTAATATAAAAATTAAAGATATTCATCGAGTTTTAAACAAGGTTATCGAGTTGTGTCTTATCTAAAGTGTACAGATATCAGCATAACACAGGACAATAAAACACGAGAGGTTTACAGGTATGTTTTAATAGAGTAATTAAATCGTAATAACTCTTTACTGTATTTACTCACTACGATCTTGATTTCCTGGACAGCTGATGTATAATAAATCATTTTAATTGTTTTTATGTGAAGATATACTGCAATATAAATCAACACCAAATAAAGAAAGGTCACACGTGTTACAAATCTCCCTGTTTTTAAACACATTAAACGTGAATTTAGTATTTTGAAAGACTTGACATTTTGTCTGACTTTCATCAGTCAAGTACGAATGATAAGAGACGTTTCGAGTTACACCAAGTGCTACCAACCATTCTCACAAAACATTAAATATAATTAGACGTTTGAAAAAATCGTGACCAATTCCATATCGTCCATGTTCGTTTAGTGTTTTTTGATATCTATGTAATACTTTGTTCACGAATCACACACAGAGCTCACTTAATTTCTGAGAGATTGCGCGCTTCGCCAGAGATATATGCACATTAATGAACACAGCCACTAGACGGAAATAATAACAATAAAAACTCGGCGTCTCGAAAAGTGACCTTATTATCTCATGCAATGTTCAAGCACATAAACATAAATTTATGAAGAGAGAGTCTATATTCCCCGTAATAGGACTCATGATACTAAGACACGATTCCATCTCATATCTTATTTGTTGATCAGTTAAGAGTGCGTTGTGATAAAGATCGTTTTACTATCAGAGTGTCACTCTCTGAACTAGAGCAGTTTTCATAAGTACTCCACGATATCACACCTTACAGATGGGAAGGAAGAGTACAAGGACCCTGAATGGTCTTTAGAAGATTTTGTTGAAGATTCGTTTTCTTTTAGAATACGATTGAAGTAGGGAAACAAAGTAGGTATCACACCACTATCCGTCCTTCGATTGTGTATCACAGAAACACACACATCACTAGGATTTTCTATATTTGGCGCTGTTAGAGGGCGTAGTGTTCCAAGACATTTCGCTTTCTGTCGGTTGCTTGACTTACTTTCACTTGAGGACTTTATTCCTGTATATACAAAAAATAATAATGATAATACGAAACATACGAAGTTTAAGATACTTTTAATACGTTTCTTTACTGAAAACAAAATCACATTTTCCCAACGATTCATGCTAAAATATTACAGTAGTAATAATTATTACAACTTCAAACATTGGTCATTAAATACATTTTTATTTTGGACAGCATACAATATAAAGATTTATGCTGATCTTAAAGTAAAATAGACTTATTTATACCACTAGTTTGTTTGTTTGTTTTGAATTCTGCGCAAAGTTACTCGAGGGTTATCTGCGCTAGCTGTCCCTAATATAGTGGTGTAAGACTAGAGGGAAGGCTGCCAGTCATCATTCCCTACCGCGAACTCTTTGGCTACTATTTTACCAAAGAATAATAGGACTGACCGTCACATTATAACACCCCATGGTTGAAAAGGCGAGCATGTTTGGTGCGACGAGGATTCGCACCCGTGACCCTTGGATTACGAGTCAAACGCCTTAACCCACCTGGCCATGCCGGGTCTATACCATTAGGAAAAAGAGAATAGATGTTTTTCTCCCAAACTACTCAGTGGTAAATCTGATGGATTTATAAAACTAAAAATCGGGTTTCGATACTTACGGTGAGCACAACACAAAGAGTCCGTTGAGTCGCTTTATGCTTATAAGCAGAAACACAAAACTATTAGTAGCAAAATAATACATAATTGATGCAACCTTGAGTTAATTTCAAAATCGTGTAATCATATTTTATCATTTCTTCACGTACCAGAGCGTAACAACAGTAACTTCAATCCAAACGACAAATATAAACTTTAATAACGTTTACTTGAATGTATAATATTCAAACCTACTAGAGAGTTTATAACTGAAAAATGAAGGTTTATAAGAAATACCCACTGAAGTTGTTTTGTATTAAGTACAAAGATACACAAAGAGATATCTGTGCTCTGCCCACCACGGGTATCGAAACGCGGTTTATAGCGTTGTAAGTCCTCAGACATACCGCTGAGCCACCGGAGTGCATCCACTTAAACCTGCATTTGATGTTTATGTACAAATCTAACTAAAAATATACATACAGTCGTGGATCATGTTTTGGCCCTGCATGGCCAAGGGCGTAAGGTGTGCAACTCTTAATCCGAGGGTCGCGGGTTCACGCCCGCGTCGCGCTAAACATGCTCGCCCTCCCAGCCCTGGGGGCGTATAGTGTGACGGTCAATCCCACTATTCGTTGGTAAAAGAGTAGCCCAAGAGTTGGCGGTGGGTGGTGATGACTAGCTGCCTTCCCTCTAGTCTTACACTGCTAAATTAGGGACGGCTAGCACAGATAGCTCTCGAGTAGCTTTGTGCGAAATTTCGAAACAAACAAACAAATGGATCATGTTCATAATAACCTATTACTTTAATGTTTGGTTTGGCTATTAAAATGCTGTAAAATATTTAATAGAAAGAAAAAGAGAAATGTGTGATTAGAATGGTTGATATGCCATAACACTTTCTTTCAAACACTTACATGATCACTCAGTATCACAATCTTCCTTACAAAAATACTTCTGTCAGAAATGTATTATAACAGCCAAGTAAATCTCGCGAGTTTTCCACACAGTAATAGACTTTCCCTAGTGGCACATCTGCGGGAAATCTGAGGAATTGCAACGCCACAATTCGGGTCTTCAATACAATTGGTGGGCAGAGCACAGATAGCCTATTGTGTTTTTTGTGCTTAACTTTAAACAAACAAACAGTAATAAACGTAATTAAAAACTTTAAAGTCTACACTGTTTGAGTTCTCTATTATTGTTGTTTTCTTAACGCATAGCTATAAAATAGGCTCTCTGCACTCCGTCCGTAGCAGGGAATTGAAAATCGGATTCTAGTGTTGTAAGTCTAAAAAACTTACCGATGACCCGGCGGGCAACCTATTGATCAAAAAGGCAAAATTTGTTTCTAAGGGTAAATTTGTTGTTAGCGTATTTCCAAGAAAACTCGATAAATCACGACTAAAAATGTGTTACTTCTACTATTGTTTTTATAAGAGAATATGGTTTAAATAATAGCAAGATGTTGTGCATGACTCTCTAATGGCTTTTGTGACGGATTCATTGTTACACGTTTAGTTTAGTGCCCATTCTACTTTCTATATAATATTCTCTTTTGAAAGTAACATATTTTTTTTTCTTCCGATGGTGTTTGGGTATTTGCCCTGAAGGGTCAGGTTCACTTTGACCTCTTCCTCCTTCCTTAACATATTTTCCTAACTCGTGATGTTATGTTAGGTCCTTTTCAGGGCAATGTCCATTTATAGTCTCTTATTCACAGTAGTCAAGCTTGCTGGTGGCATTTTTTTTTTAATCTTATTATTATTTTAAAATACATAAGTATGTAAACTATAAATACAAGATTTAAAATTTATACACATACATATTTTAATTTTATTTATTTATTTTTTTCTTTATATTTAATATATATGTTAATTGGGGAGAGGTATTTAGGAATATCTTCATCATGTATAAGGTACCTATCTAGTTCGCATAACAAATCATTTTTCTTCCAATTTTTGTTAAAATACCTAATTGTAATATTTAGGAGTCTATCTGATATTATTGGTATGTTCGAGTAATTATGGATGAATTTAGATGATGTTGCTCTCGGAACTCTGTATGCTGTTGTGAGAAGTGCATTTTGTATTTTTTGTAGTTTGGTTTTGATTGTTACATTACTTACAGTTACCCATGCTGGAGCTGCATAGTCTATTACTGGTCTAATATATGTTTTGTATATTTTCAAAATATTATCTGTGGATGCTCCACTGTGTTTACCAGTTAGACTCCTAACATAGTTGGTTCTTCGCCAAATTTTATTTTTAATTTCGTTGACATGATTAATCCAAGTTAATTTTGAATCATAAGTCAGACCTAAAAATTTTGCTGATTGGGCAATCTGGAGCAGCGTGCCATTCATATATATTTCTAACTGTTGTTTTCTGTGTTTTGGCGATTTCGTAAAGAGTACGAGCTGAGTTTTTGCTGTGTTTATTTTAATTCTATATTTTTCACAGTATTCACTAATTCTATTTAATTGTGGTTGTATGTTTGTAGCTGCTATCGTGGGTGTTGCAGCACTTTTTTGAAAGTAACATATAAATGTTCTTGACTGTGGATTCCGAAAGTCGCGCCTATTCTCAATATTGGTAGAACGTTCTCGTGCGTAAGAATCAACAGTGTACTAGATCTGTATGCAATACTAGTGATTGACAGTATTGCTGGAAGCGAACTTTAGTGAATGTTTTATAGTATCGTGTGATTTATATATAAAATTCGGCGCGCTGAGAGGCAAGAGATTATTGTCGGTCAGCTGCAGTCAGTGTGCTATGGACCTAGAAAGCTATATTTGCGATTAACGCCTATTAATAGGAAAACTACAGAATTTGACCATGAGCGTTTATAGATTTTGAGCATTACAATACGTTCAACTTCAGTGAATTACTTCGGACGTTAGAATTTCTACGAGAACATAAAATATCAACATCAGTAAATATCAGCGGTGTGAGGCCAATCAGGCTAGCGAGCTTAAACGAGATGCGTGACAATACCAACTCAGAATTAATATGCTCGTTGTGGATGTGGATAATAGATAAAATATTCAGTTCTAGACCGGATATAAGACTTAGTATTGTTTGCAAATTTGTAAAACTCTTAAATATAAACCATTATGTGGAGTAATTATTAGTAATATTCATTATTATAAATTGCATTGCTTTTATGTTTGTGTATTGAAATATATTTTTGTTAAAAAAAGAAAATTTTATGTATCAATTTTGTTAACAAATAGCATAAATTTAATATATATTAACAGTTAATTAATTTCTAATTTTAATTTCAAATTTCAGTTATGTGAAATAATAATGCATAACGTATGCAACATAATACCTCGCAGCCTCATCCGAAATAAATGATAATACGTAACACTTAATTAGCCATATTTGTTTAAAAATACTTTCTCACATTACTTTGTACTTAATTAATTCTAAAACATATTCGGTTAAGTTTCTTTTTTAGCCGAATTTTTATTAGACATGAATTGATAGTTTTTACAGCTATCACTCTTCGTATGTTGTTCAATTCCAATAGTCAGTAAAATATAATAAAAAAAAACGAAAATTTAATATAATTTCCTTTTATATTTAGCGAATTATTATCGTACGAAGACATAAAAACAAGAAGACAAATAAGTACCGAAATGTTTAGGCATTTTTCTCAGCAGTATTATATTGAATAGATAGACACAAACAGATGTAAAATTTATGATAAAAATTATGTTAATTACAGGTGTTTTTCTTTTGCATTATCCTTAAATTGACAATTATAGGTTACAAACTGAAGGCGTTTCAAAATTTAATTTAATATTTATTTATTGTCTTCCACTTATAGTACGAGAACTCATCATTTATGCTGGACAAGGAGAGACAATATATTTTCTGAAATGCTATTTAGATATGCACTGCAATAGTTTGAAAGTGACGGTTTAAATGCAAATTTTATCGTTTAAGCCTTAACTAGACAAAATAGACAGTCCCCAACTGGGACAGCAGTAAGTCTTCAGATTTACAAGGCTAAAATAAGAGGTAAAATAACTGGCGAGAATTATACTTTAATTTAGAATATTATAAACATTTGTCTTGGAATTCCTTAAACTCATAAGTTTGCAAGGATAAAATAAATGGCCCGCATAGATTATATTCAGAATAAACATTTCATAATTAGTTAGTTTATAATTGTTCTTGTGGCTCTTTAGAAGATTGAGACTAATGACTTCCATAAGATGAAACTTTATAGAATAAAACATTCGAAACAAATCATTATTTCAAGATATCAAGATAAAATTTGAAAATAATTCAGGGTTGCTCTTTTAGGTAATTAGATGCACAATAAGTGATGCATTGTTGGAGCATTTGAAACCACAAACAAGCATTTTTGAGTAATATACTTATTACGGTTAAACTTTTCCCAATTCATTTAATAAAAGCTTAATTAATTGGGGTTAAATAGTTATAAAATAGTCACACTTTGTTACATGAAAAACAAAATGGTGATTAACAATAGATACTACTTTAACTTTCTTTCCAAATAAGACTGCAAATATTCCAGGAACACAACACACTCTATGTCTTGGAACACAGTGTGCCAAATAAACCAATACACTTTGTTTAAACGAGTACGAAACGAACAGTTATGCATTTGAAAAACAAAGGTCAATTCTCAAAGACCAGGACGTGTTTTGTACTTTATTATTGGGAATTTTCCGCAGCAAAGAAGGCTACTTTTTAAAGGTAAGTTTCCTTTGCCATTCTCAGGATTACTTGTTTTTGTGTAGCACAAATAAAGGAAATATGTTGAACACTTCCCTAGAACAAAAAAAAAAACATTAAAATGTTTACGAAGGGTATTGTGAAAATGAGGTATCACAATACATGGGGACAATCGTAATTTCGAAAATAGATCTAAAAATGGAATCCAATTAAAGACCCGAGAGGATCTTGTGATTACTAGTGCCACTAAATAAACAAATCCTTCTTTCTCAAATAATAAAGTATTATTTCGTTTTTTGTAAGGTAATAAGATGAAATATTCATAAAACTCAATAGAGTAAGATGCTAGCTTTGTGTAAATACTAAAAATGATACTTGTTTTATTAAATAATGAAAATAAAACATTTAACTAAGTGGCCCGGCATAGCCAGGTGGGTTAAGGCGTTCGACTCCTAATCTGAAGGTCGCGGGTTCAAATCCCCTTCGCACCAAACATGCTCGCCTTTTCAGCCGGGGGGGGCGTTATAATGTGACGGTCGATTCCCCTATTTTTTTTGTAAAAGAGTTGGCGGTGGATGGTGATGACTAGCTGCCTTCCCTTTAATCTTACACTGCTAAATTAAGGACAGCTAGCGCAGGTTTTAAAAAAAAAATATTCCAAGAACTTATATCTTTATATACAGTGCGTGGGCTACAAACTAAAATAAAGAGAATATAAGACAATAACAGAAACGAAAAAAAATTAGGAATTAGTAAAAGGGTAAACACACTGGACAGCGGGTGAACACGAAGTGAATACTGAATCACCACATACTGAATTAATTAAAATATTAAGAAAAAAAGAAAAATATTCAATACTATATCCTTAACATTTCAAAAGATTACACAGTACAACAGTAACTATGATTATGGACGATTTCTGAACTTTGTCCAATAATTTGATACTTTAAATTTATACGTATATATGTACGTTTACTTAAAATAGAGCACTTTATCGAAGGTCGTAGGCTTTTCACAATCAGGTCCTTATTTTGACCAATAATATGTGATTATCATTAGAAGCTTTTTGTCGAGTTACAAGAAACACTCGAAAAGCAACAATTTAGATTAATTTATATCCGAAAGACTTCATTATACAAGAAACGATTATTTAACTTAAAATATATTTATACATATGTACAATTAATTTATTTTTGAACTAATTACGTTATTCTAGATAAAAACTTGAAATTATTCATGTAAATTCTTTATTCTATCGGTTTCTTCTATGTGGCTCAATAAGACTGAGAGCTTATAACACTAACAATCAATTTTTATATTTGAAGTAGGCATAACACAGATAACCAATAGTGCAGCTTTATTTTTAACAACAAATAACAAACCTCCATAGAATATAAAGGAAAAACTCGAAAGGGTTTTGAAGAGACCCTAAAAATTGAGTGATAAGATATTTTGGGGCTTCTCTGACGCAATGAACCGGTTAATATCAGAATTAATATTAAAATATAAGAAACCGTTAAAACAGTACCACAATTTTAGACTTTAGATATTTTCTCATTGGAGCTCCAGAATTGTTAGTGGTGGATCCAATGATTTATATACAAATTGAAATAGACATGTAAAGAATCTCCAAAATAAGCATTTAAGCTTACAATAAAAAAACACAAAAAATGTTTGTTGTTGATGTTTGTTATTGAGCACAATACTACACAAACGGCTACCTGGGTATCGATATACTATTTCTAATGGTATAAATTTGCAGACATACTGTTGTGTCACTTTCCGAAAATGAACAAAACATTAGTTGTACAAAATTATTTTACTGTTATAAAATAACAAACCAAGAATATTAAATGTGATAACTTGTTACTTGTGCATTTTACCTTGAAATTACCTTTTAGAGTGTATCGTTTATCCAAAGTAATTTATTGTTTGTGTTATGATAACATAATGAACAGAACTGTATACGAGCAATTCATGTTAAATTTAATAATTCACAAGTAATTTAACCAAACCTTTATGAATTGCTTTAACATCCAGTTCGTCGTTGTCTTCATCGCATGACGATGACATTCCATTTACGACGGTCTTCTGGTGGAAACTTCTAATAGCTCGAGCGTAGGACGTGTCATCAGATTCTGTGAGGACGTCTCGTTTACGTGTAAGACTACTTTCTGAAGAGCTGGCTGAATCACTACTGCTCTTACAGTCAGACTCTACATCAGTAATGGGTTGACTTGTAGTTTTTGCAACTGACAATGGACGCATTTCTATTATTGTTGTTAAATCATTTTCTTTAAATCTAATTTTTCGGACTTCTGGCGTTAGGGAAGATAGAGTCTTGGAAGAATCATATTTCTGAGCACAATATCTCTGTTTTATATCCTCCACTTGTAGCGTTTCTTGACAGTTTCTGGAGTTGGCGACGGAGCGGTAGAAAGCATGCAACGAATATGTGAAAGATGAAGTAAAAACAGCTTCTACTACTAAACTAAACTTGCTTCCCATAAAGTTGCGACAATAAAATCTCGTTTCATACTTAAGTATTAAAAGTAAGATTTATGAAAATGTGACAAAAAATTACTACACAAGAAAAAGCTGTATAAAATTCTTTATGTCACACAACATACATGCAAAAATATTTAATTGACGCAAAAAGTAAAAAAAAAATCACCTGTTTGTTTTATTTTAAGCCAATTGTCAGACAGGTGGTGGTAGAGATGGCTCGGATTGTTCGTTGAAATGGTATTTTAAATATCTCCTCATTAGGTCATCAAAACCTTACAGTACTCTACAGTACTTCCTTTTATAACAGTAAATATGTAGTGACTGCATCACAAGATCTAGTAATGTCTATAAATATCACAGTAAAAATAATTTCTGGCTCTTCTGCTTCTTTTTTTACATGGTAACTCAAAAACAAAACGGTGATGTCAACCAATTTTACTGAAGTGTGACATCTTATCAAATGGAGTATCCACTTTTAAAAGTATCATTAATAACTAATTGTAATTTAAAAAAATATATACAATAGAGCCTAAACAATGTTATTATTACATTTTGAAGCTAGTTTTTTTTTTCAGAAATTTGTTGTTATTTTCAAAAACTTAAGTACAGGGTGAAACAGAAATTGCAAATGCTAGATGAACGATAAATATTACAGGTAGAGTGTCATTGTATTTAACTCTTGGTTATAATTATAGCCTTCCCATGTTTACTAAAACACTATATTTAAGGAAAAAAAAGCAAATATATATAAAGAAAAACTTTTCAAAAGATGGAAGTAAAAGTAGGGATGGCGAGCATCAATCCTTAATAAATAATAAATAAGACAGTAGGATGGCATTTCCATCATCCCTACGTTATAGCACAGGTAAGATTTAACATATAGAAATATACACAACTATTAAATCACAACTGAGTTTAATACATTATTTTTGTCTGTTAATATTACTACACTGTATAACTCTGCTGTTGTGTGGTGATGATGTAAATGTCATCTTTCTTTTATAACATTACTACACTGTGTACCTGTGCTGTTATGTGGCGATGATGCAAATTTCATCTTTCCTTATTTACATTACTACACTGTGTACCTGTGCTGTTATGTGGTGATGATGTAAATGCTATCTTTCCTGTCTTGTTTGCATTATTTTTGAAGGATTAATGTTAACAATCTTTATAGTTACTTCCATTTTTGAAAAGTTATTTTCTTTATTTTTATATTATATGTATCATCAATATGGAATTTAAATGATTTACTTTTTCCTATTTCTTCTGTTGAAAGTAAAATACCCAATTCTATCTCTTTGTTTTTAAGCCAATAAACAGTCAAGTTTTAGTCTCTGGAATAAAGTTTTATGGTTTTTAAAAAAAAATCAGTTATAATTCTGCGGACCTTTTAACTTTAGGCTTTTATGAAGTTATGTGTAAGATAGAAGATAGACCAAGAGTGAGAAAAAAGTCTTTAATTATGTAACGGAATATGTGTGTAAATAAATTAACTGTAGTTTTTAGTAGGTGCTGCAAGTCTAGTAAAGTGTTAGATGATTGTATACATCATTGGAGTGTAAAGTTTCATTTTTACATAACTTTACAAACGACATTTAATCCTCTTACAGAACTCATAACTTGGGTTAAATAAAATCGCTTAATAATATTTAAGGTCATATTATTCATAGGAAGTTCAAGCAAACTGAAACAGCCTTGGATTTATATTTTTGTTCTTAGGTAGCTTTTAGTGTTTATTTTGAATATTATAATGTAACGTAAACTCTTATTATACTAAAACCAAAAGTATATTAGATCGCATCATAACGATATGGATAACAGCGTCGGGACAAATAGAACTGAAACATCATGAGATTGAGGAGTTTTACTTCAATAAAGTTAATTATTTAGCATGTCATTACAGGCCTGAGTAAAAAAAAATATCAAAAAACAACTGAACAACTATTCCGTACATAAATTGCATAAGAGTTGTACAAGTCGCTTATCACTGACTAAAATTGGAAGTTTATACTTTTAAGTACATTATTTCTTCCTACCGTGCAACTGAGAGATGCGAATTATTTTCCATGTTGCTCTGGGATGTTTGACTGTTAGAATCTTCTCTAATAAAGCAAGGCTTAACCACTGAAACACAATAAAACATTGTATTAGATGAATGAGGTCTGACCACTGAAACACAATGAAACATTGCATTAGATGAATAAGGTATGACCCTCTGAAACACAATAAAACATTGCATTAGTTGAACGAGATCTGGCCACTGAAACACAATAAAACATTGCGTTATTTGAACGAGGTCTAACCACTGAAACACAATAAAACATTGCGTTATTTGAACGAGGTCTAACCACTGAAACACAATAAAACATTGCATTATTTGAACAAGGTCTAACCACTGAAACACAATGAAACATTGCTTTATTTGAGCAAGATTTAACCACCGAGCACAATGAAACTTACCATGTCGTTGGAACAGGGTTTGCTGTTTCTTTAATGTTTGTTTGTTTGTTTTAACCACAAAACTACACAATGAGCTTCCCGTGTTGTGCTCACTACAGGCTATTAAACCAAGGTTTCAATGTAATAAACGATTTCGAAGAGGGCTTTCTTTCAGTGCGAAGCTCCACAGTAGGCTACTTGCACTGTGTCCACCGAGGGATATCAAAACCCCCATTATTATATTGTAGGTATGTAAACTTACAGCTGATCATTCATATTGAATTTTTTTTATATTAATTTGGATAATTTCTAGAATATTCTAAATAAATATCAAGAATTTTTCAATTAAACTTTATATTTTACATATTTTCTCTACTACAACAGGGAAAATAATACAAAAATGTTTCTCCACTCTATGTGTTTTAGATCCAATGGTTGTGACACAATTGTCAGTTCTCCTGATACTGATGTAGCAGTGCTACGCTGTTGTCATTATAATGTCAATAACACATGAATATTATTCTTTGTTACTGGATACGACTAAAGAGAAAGGTTCATTGTCACCCACAACTTTATTTCATTTGTAAGTGAAGAATTCTATAAACATCTACCAGTAGTTCACGTTTTGACAGAATGTAATTCAACAAGTAGTTTATAAGAATCGGCAAAATGAAACTATTTGTCAAAATCAAGACTCATCACAAAAACTTTTTCTTAAACTTATACAACGATACATTCGAAAATCACAGGTAATATTAGTTAGTATTAAGTTACATTAATTACAATGAATGTGTTTCACAGTACCAAACTCCCGTAAAGAAATCGTTGGTTCATATTCACATTAAAATGGAAAACTTTCAAACTTTTACCTGGAATCATGCATGATAACTCATTCTATGCCTACAATCTCCAGTTACTAGATGTTGTGAATATGATGATGGCACTTTGATTTCAATTCGTAAGCAATACTTATATTTCATAGTCAATATCCAATTTCAAACTCAAGTGGTGTTCTTTACGGGACTTTCAACGCCAAGCGTTCCTCAGACTAGAGAGTCTGATTACACTTAGCAATTACATGATTACTATTATACATTTACTAAAATCGGCAATTTTAAGGAATAAGCACTCCATATATATAGAATGCTACCTCAATCAGCTAATTAAACCACTATGTCAACAATGATATATTGGAAGGTTTTTATCCCTCATATTTCAGTTTTTAAGTTCAATCCATTGTAAAGAGTACATTTTGAAATGTTCCCTCCATTTTAAACCCTTCTTAGTTAAATTTCTTTAGCTCAGCGAAATTGAAGAACTATAGATAAACAAATGTAGCTCTCTGTACAGAGAAGAATGTATCAAATGTTAACTTCCACACTTGTGAAATTTGTTTGAATATTACAGCTTTTGTTCTGCCAGCTGCTTGGAGTTCCATAAAGATGTGTCAGCCAGTATATATACCATTGTCATTCTCAACTTGTGAAGTATTTAAAACTCATTACTAGGGCCATTTTTCATCATTTACTGTCTGATTATGAGTCAAAATAGCACCCTGTTTCACGTGAAATTATTCTGTATTTCCATTCTGGATCAAAATTGAAGCTATTTTAGTCTTATTTGCGTCATGACTGACTTTATGTGATGGACAAATTCATGCAACAGAATTCTTAATGTGGGAAAGTTATTGAGAAACGACGATGTTAATCTCTTCTTCCACATGTATTCCAATACAATTTTTGGAGCCCGCAATTCATCATATTGTTTTGCCATCTGAGAAGTTGACTTGGAAATCCATGCAGAAATTCAGCAGATCTTCTGATTCATTTTTGCAAGTTATCATTGCAGTGCAGAAACCTAAACACTGAGCTGTATTTCTGTAGCTACTGAAACATCTCTCATTCACAGGTTCAATGATAGTTTTGATAATTATTTTAAAATAAATTTACTTTAAATTTCAATGTGATTCGAAGATAGATAGCTTTGTCACAACTTTTGTATGAAGACTGCCTTTTTTGATAAAGAACAAACCTATTTTTTTTCGAGAATGTTCTAGTGATCTTAATTCCTGCTGTAACATCCTTTGTGTCTACCAAAGCCTTAAAGAGCCTTTGTTAGCTATACGGAAGAGATCTTTCATATTTTTGTAGCTACGAAATACCTACAGGAGTGTGAAGGTCGTTGTGTTGCAAAGCGTGGGGTTGTTTTCATGCAACAAGTCGCGCCACATTTCAAGACTTACTACGGTTTTGAAACTTGGAATTTTGATAGCATCTACTGGGGATAATTGAGGTTATATTATCACTACTTGCTTCTTTTGGCGATATTTTCTGTTTATTTTTGAATTTCGCAAATAGCTGCAGAAGGGCTATCTGCGTCAGCCATTCCTAATTTAGCAACGTAAAACTAGAAGGAAGGCAGCAAGTCTACTGCCAACTTTTGGACAACTCTTTTACCAACGCATAGTGGGATTGCCGTCACATTATATCGTCCCCATGGTTGAAAGGTTGAGCATGCTTAATACGACGGAGATTCGAACCCGTGACCCTTAAATTACGAGTCGAGTGCCCTAAATACCTGGCTATGCCGAGCCCTTCTAGCGATAAAATATTCAGGAAAATGCTCTTTGATACAAACCTGATCATCTTTTATTAAAATTATCGGGACGTTTTTTTTTCTGAAACGCAAACAAATATTCCGAAAGTGTAGAAATTTACCAACATTTGTCATGCTAAAGACGAACATGAAGAACAATATTTTGTGTTTAACGAATTCTTTTCAAGACAATGTATTTTAAGTATATCTTTTCCAGTGTATTCCCTATTGTTTAATCAGTTTCAGATTTTTTGTATTGTTTATTTAGTTTAGTTAAAGCCTGAATTCTAATTATTTTCAATGTTGAAATGCCTTCAAATAAGTTGCAGTTTTTATCCACTTGTTAGCAACATTTTTTGGCCTTTCTTCTATTTAATGACAGTACAAAGTGTTTAAATTTCTCCAGAAAAAGCAAAACGCTGAAAGTCGCACAAAATCTTATGACTTTAATTCCATTGCTGTCTTAGGGAAAGTAAAATAGTTGAAACTTTTCTGGTGCTGTACTTATTCTGCCTGACATGCGCCTTCCTCAAGTGGAACAGCTGTATGTCTGTGCGCTTTAAACGCTAGAATCTGTGTTTCGATATCTGTGGTGGGCAGAGCACAGATAGCTCATTGTGTAGCTTTGTACTTAATTACAAATAAACAAACAAACAAACAAAATGACAAATATATATATATGTCAAACTTTTGGGTCGACATTTGGCCACTAGAGGATCATCCAAATAAAATACACTTATGTACTTCCCTTTTTGACTGCTTTCTTTTTTCAAAGCTATGTTTGCCACAATAAACTATGGTTTCTTCAATTCCTAAGACTACATTGCAGGAGGCTGTAGAGTTAGTATTTTCATTAATTTTCAGCAAAAGTTTCTGGTTTTTTCAGTTTCTTTTAGTATTTTGTATTGCATAAGCTTGAGAAGGAAAAACATTTGGTTTCCTAATGCTACTTTTCTGTTTTACTTCCTACATTAAGCACCAACCATGTTTTTCTTAAAGGTCTTTGTTTAAACAGTGTTAAATTATCATAATTTTCATGTTCACTTCTTTAGCTTTATTATACTTTTGAACAAACCGGAAAATAATTTTATTCTGTACGCTTTCTGAAAAAACAAAAAGAAAAACATTATACCGTAGAATGAGTTTATTTGTTAGTTTTGAATTGCATGTGAACATACTTGAGAACTATCTCCGGCGGCTGTTCAGAGGTAAGCAGTGATAAAACACATGAAAACCAGTTAGTTAACATCACATACCGCCAAATCTTGGACTACTCTTTTACTAACGAAAAGTGGGTTTTATCGTCATATAATTAAGCTCCCACGGCTGAAAGGGTGAGGATGTTAGGTTCAAATGTTTTAATTACCAGGCTATGCCAGTGAAGTAATGTTGTGTTTTGCTTGTTTTAGTGTTCATACTTCACATCTGAAGCAAGGGGTGGATCGTGTGAATGACTTTAAAATTCTTTTATTTGGTCACACAAAAGTAGTCCTAATACAGGTATTCTTTAGTAAATATAAAAGTAATTCTCTAAATAAGTACAATAACACCATCATTGCTTTACTAAACTCCGAATAAATAAGTATTTACTTTCAAATTACCGATTGATTACATACCATTCATTATCTGTGGAGTTCACTTATTACACCATTTAGAATAATTTTAAAAATTGGGTGAAATTTTTCTTTTTCTTGTACATAAGATACAGCAATGGTAATTAAAAGGCTTAGTTATACCACTGATAATATTTTTTTATTTAAAGTTTTTTCTTACTAATATGTTATTATGGACTCTATAGCTAATAAAGACACTAACACATAAGAAACTTGAAACATAAAGAGTTTAGAAAAATGTTTTTAAATATGGAGCAATCGGTAATTTATTTTAAAGCTATAAATTTAACTCGCTTAAAGGAGAGCTTATGACAACCATAATAGAGTAATAAGTATTTGGTCTTTAGTACGCTGCATTTATTCATATACATTAAATGGATTTAAATCGTTTCAGAAACTATTTAATAAGTTATATTCGTAGGATTAAACCTTTGCAGTTAAGGTAGTTTTGACATCACGTAAGCTGATAATGAGTTTTACTTTTGTACTTTCTGATAATTCAAGGATGACATTTAATCAATCTTGTTTTGAAAATTCTTCTTTTTTAAAAGTTTCATTAAGCTCTATTAAAGTTAAAAACATCGGTAGTGTTGGGCACGTGAAGATACCTAGGAACTGGATTAGAAACTAAAAATAAATAAATTTAGGCACAAACTCAAGTCAACCACCTACTTACCACAGAATTAAGCTCTTCACAAGACAAATATTATTAGAGGGATTAATTTCCATCTTTCTAATAGGCAGTAATAAGATAAAGAGGTTTTTCTTTGATAATATAGATGTTAGTCAAATAACTTGCAGGTTACGATTATAATTTTAATAATTTTAAATTGCCCCCCAGTGGCTCAGCGGTATGTCTGCGGACTTGCACGCTAAAATCCGGGTTTCGATACCCGTGGTGGGCAGAGCACAGATAGCCCATTGTGTAGCTTTGTGCTTAATTCAAAACAACAACAAAAATAATTTTAAAAACAAAAATTTAAAATAATTCTGCACCATGTTTACATTATTATGTTGTCAATTTATTATTCATTCCGTCAATGATATTATCATATTATGAGTAGAGTATCTTTGGCCTTACAGTTTACATCGCCCCCTATTATCAAATCACTATATTTGTTTGTTTTGGAATTTCGCGCAAAGCTACACGAGAGCTATCTGCGCCAGCCGACTCTAATTTAGCAGTGTAAGACTAGAGGAAATGCAGCTAGTCATTACCACCTACCGCCAACTCTTGGGCTACTCTTTTGCCAATGAATAGTGGGATTGACAGTAACATTATAACGCCCCTACGGCTGAAAGGGTGAACATGTTTGGTGTGATAGGAATTCGAACCCGTGACCCTGGGATTACTAGTCGAACGCCTTAACCCACTTGGCCATGCCGGGCCACCAGGTCATTAAAATAATAATTCTGCAGTTATTTACTTTAATCAAGAAAATATGTGGGTGCCATACAATGTATTTAATATAACAGCACAAAAACTTTCATATTCTAAAAATGAAAGATGAAAATTATTGATTTTATCACTTAATTAACCTGCTACTCTATCCTATGCGTCACACACTTTCATCTGTCAGTATTTTATGATACTGAAAAAAAAGACTTACTTATTAAAATTAGAATTACCTTCCTCATTGAAACTTAAAGCCAATTATTAAACACTGCAAATTATTCTTTATAATGGTGTTGTGTTTATACACCAACCTTGTAATAAGTTTTCACACGAGCTGTCGTCTGAGGATGAAGAGTTTTCAGGAATAGAGGTCATGATGTGTTTCTTCACTATTAATGGTTCCTCCATTTTCTTGAGCTCAAGTACCAAATTTTGAAGTTCAATATTTTTCTGAAAAGTAAATACCAGTAACCGTAGTTAGTATATGTAGTTGTACTTATAATCAAAGGTCAGCGACACTTGTCATTTCTCACCTTTCTAAAGTTATCAGATGGTATCTCGAAAGGAATCTACCAAAAAGAAAGTTGAATAACTTTTTTATTATTTGAGATAACAACAACATTTAAAACAAAATATCTCCAGAAGTTTTATGCTTTATTTTAGTTAATTATTATTTCTATTACTTACGTTATTTATTATTATTATCTGAAAATGTGTTTTATTGTAGATTCAATAACTAACCATCTTTATGAATAAAGTTACGACTCATGAAGAGTTTCTCTAATTTTACCCCTTTGGTCATAATAGAGGTATTGTAATGAAACTTCGTATCGGTTATGCTGACTTATGCTGGTTATGTATTTTTACTGCTATATTGGAAAACGTGTTCGCAGAATTAGATTGATAATTGGTAATGATGGAAGATACGTAATGTAAAAATTTATTAATAAATCAAAAGTTAAAAGTTTCCAGAAGATATATGACTTTGATTTTTGTTGTTTATCTCAAATAACAAAAAAGACATTCAACTTCCTTTTGAGTATATTAATTTTGGTACAAGCTGTAGTTATAACAGTTAAATACACAGGTCTTTAGAACAAAACTGGAAGAAAATATACCTTCAAAATACTGTTCGCGAATAAGTTTTTATCGCCAATATCAAATATTTAGAAGATTTGTGTAATAAAAAAACTTTAGCAGACTACTGAATACTAGTCTGTGGTGTTTGGTTCTTTTCACTAGTAGAAACAAACGCGTTTACATTGTTTTACGTTTCTTGTAAAATATACGCTTCATTTTGTTTTCAACACTTAGCTACAGAATAAGCATCTCAATATAACGTTCTTTTTATTTTCAAAATTATAAATGTAACGTTATCAAAAAACTTTATTATAATAATATCAAATCTGACTCAAAATCGTCAAGATTATTCTAGAACTACTTTGAAATTAACTTTCAAAGCGGAAGTTTGACTTGATTCTCAAATCTCTTTTTAAAGCAACGACAAGAAATGTGTATTAGAAATAATACTGAGTATTATAGTGCAGAAAGGGTTAGGAAGATTTTTTTTCATATAAAATACCTCGTTTAATATTTGTTTCTGTCTATAATTCCTATCTTCAAGAACTTTAATTTTGTTGTATATTTCGTCATCGTTGTTTTTCCTTGAACTTTTAAAGGGCTTCAACGTAGCTCGAGCTCTTTTATCTCCTGAATCTGCGTTTCGTCTCAGTTCCACTAACTGAAACGCAAAATATTTCTGTTATAACGTCACAGACACTTATTGAACTTAATTTAAGACAAAAAATGTGTAAAGTTTGAGCTGACTCTAAAATAATTAATTTAACAAGTTCGTTTCGTTTCCTTATGTTTTTTTTATTTACAGCGAACCTTGACATAATTACAAGTTGTCAGTGTTCGATGCTTCGTACTGTTTCAGTAAGATAACATTATTAGTTCAATAAGCACAAGTTATTTTTCATAATTAAGTTTCACACATTTACAAATTTGCCAAATGTTTTATTGTTTTAGTTTTAGTAAGATTAAATAATAATTCAATGAAATAATTAATGAAAGAAAAATATTGACAGCTGATAATAATACTTATTATTAATATGGAAGTCAAGTCCAAAAGATATGTTTTTTAAAAATTTATCGGTACAGTTCAGTGAAATTTCCAACATAAATGTGATGATACGGCTGCTGAAATGTTGATGTGTAAAATTACAACGATGAATATCTATATGTAACACAAATTTTGTTCCTGGATAGTATCAGTTATGTCTCAATTGCTTATGTTGTAAAAGTACAGAAAATGGTCATTATTTCCTTCAAACTCTGCTTTTGTATAACGAAATTTAGAAATTAGCCTATTTTCTATGTAAAAAAAGGGCAAGTTTGCACATTTTCATTTACATAAGGTCTGAATAAAACAACATATGAATCAAAAATTACATGTAGTTACACTAAAGTTATACAAAAATTTTAGAAATAGTTTTTGAGTAGTTTTTTCGAGATTTGCGTCAGTAATGCAAATCACTTTCACCTATCAGCCCCCAAATTTAGTTTCTTATCATGTTTTCGTTATACGTTTCCAGGTCACGAAAACAAAGTTTGAAGAGAAAAATAGGTCTTTTTCATTTACTTCAGGCATAAACAATTGGGAAATAACACTCTCTGCCCAGGAACAAGAAAAAGTAAAAATGTTTATTACACAGTGTTATAGTTTTCGATGGTTTTTTGTTTTTCAGATATTCATGCATATATATTTATAGATATTTTATTATTAATCATTTTAGTTTTCTGAATATCTATAGGTTTTAAAAACAACAAAAACTACCATAAAACCTTTCAGGTTATAGGAAACACGTTCTTTCAAATAAAGGCTCACATAGAATACTTGTACAACCGTTAGGTACACGGTAAACAACTCTTCTTATATGTGAACGAAATACGTAACAATTCATAAAACATGCAAAGATTCAAACTTCAACTCTCTGAAAAGTATGACCAGAAAAATACCAATTTTACTTTTCTGTGCAACGTAAATTGTTAGATAGTCGCTCCATTATAGAACTGTTCCGCTAAGAATCCACTACATAAATTTATCTTAGATAAATAAAACTAACGTCTTTAGAGTTTTGTGTTACATGGAGCAAGATATAGTCATATAACACGGTGTATCATTATTCATAAAATCTATCTGTACAAAGCATTTACATAAGGGAACATCACCTAAGACATGTTGGCAAGTACATAAGCTAGACACAAACTTTTCAAGAAATAATAAAGGCCAACTATCGCAATGGAAAACTTAGAGTGATTCTACAGAACCATAAATAAAAAAAGAAAAAGAAAAGAGGTTTTAGCAATGAACATGAATGAATATTAGTTTTTAAACATAACACTAGTAGAGAGTACTTTGTATTCATGGTAAAGTTACTGCGACTATTAGCCATTATCCCAAATTTTGAAATACTGATCAAAGAGAAGACAACCACTTTACAGCCTCTCAACGCCGTAAGAAATTCACTGTCATTCTTAAAACGCACCGTCAATTGCTTAAAGTAGTAAGAATATTTGTGGTATTGCAAGAATTAGAACCAGACTGAATGGCACGAATGAACAGCACTAATGCTCAGAACCCTACCGCAACTGTTTGTTTGTTTTTCGAATTTCGTGCAAAGCTACACGAGGGTTATCGGTGATTATTTAGCAGTGTATGACTAGAGTGAAGGCAGCTAGTCATCACACTAATCGCCAACTCTTGGGCTATTCTTTTACTGAGAAATAGTGGGATTGACCTTAATATTATATCGCCCCCACGGCTGAAATGGCGAGCATGTTTGATGTGACAGAAATTCGAACCTGCAACCCTCGGATTATGAATCAAGCGCTTTAATAGGCCATGCCGGTCTTTAACGCAACTGCTAATTTGCTTACTTGTTTGTAATTCAAGCTCAAAACTACACAATTAGCTATCTGTGCTCTGCTCACCATGGGTATCGATACCAGAATTCTACCAGATATATTACCGTGCCACTAGGAAGGGTGCTGCTAATTCGTAATATATTTTAAAAGGAAAAAATATATGAATGAAACTAAAACAAATTTTATATTAAAAATAGCACTCTTACTTTGTAATAGTTCGAAAAAAAAAGACCCGAGTATGTAGAGCTTGTAATTTTTAAAAAATAAAACCAGCTGCTTTAAATTATGATCTCGTCCACATAGTACTCTGGTGGTTAATAAGCTAATACCAAATATAATCTTTCATATCAAACATAGTTTGAAAGAGTCAGTGGTTCTGGTAATAACTTTTGGTGATAACCAAGGAAATAATGCTTCATGTGAAAAACTCACACACACATGTTGAGATAAATTTAAAATTGCGCATAAAACAATAATTTGATAACATCTTATATATTTTCTGATTAATCTCTCTCGTCTTTCTTCCGCTATGCTTAAAAAGGGAAAAACAAATTATAAAAGCATAAAGTAAATTATATGAAATCTGCTTGGCTGTTATATCTGTTAAAAGTCCAACAGCCTAAGCAATATAAATTAAGGACCTTGGTACACGACCGAGCGACTAAACTTTATGTACAAGATACAAGGAATCAATATTATATTTATGTCATTAGATTGCTTAACATGGAATGGCCGAAACATTAGGTAAAAACGACAAAACTCAGATACATGAAACAAAGTGAACGTTTAGAGAATCGAAAGTCCTTCTGATTCTTTTTGTCATTTCTTGTTCGTATGGAAGAGTAATTGTTTTTGTTTTTTTTCTAAATAACTTGACTCAGGTTTTCTTTCTTTCGGTTTGTTTTAAATAGATTTAAGAACTTGATATTATCCTAGTTTTTTAATCTTTGTTAACATTACTCATTTACGAAGAATATGTTTGTGATAAAAGTGGAGTGATGAAAAATGGGTTCTAGTATACCGATAATTTCATATGTTTATGTAGATAAATGTGTTACAGTTTTATAAAATGGGGAACATTTTTGGAGAAACAACATCTTTAAAATTAAGTACCAAAATGTGAAATCGTATTGGGAAAGAAAGATGGCTATTCCAGTTGATAAAGAAAGTACATTTTAATCTAAGTATAGCTTATTTGTAAAATATTGGCTCTCGTGCGATAAATTTACATAAACAAAATTGCTAAGTCAAGTTTAATGTAGAAATAAGTAAATAAACACAATCATCTTTGGAGTAATAAGCGTTAGACAATTTTTCTGTTGACCAAATACATACCTTTGGTACAAATACCAAACATAGAGTTGTTGTGGAGCAAAATATGATGAAGACAGATATGATGACAAAAGCAGCATCTTGTTTATCTCTTAGTACGAAAGAAATAGCAGCTCCGATAACACACATTATCACAACATTGTAGACACTCATACCCACATACTTAGAGTCATTTAGTGCAGGAATACTGACATGCCGAGTTTCCCAGGCCAGAAAGCAACCAAAGGCCTAGAAAAAGAAACAGATGAAGTTGTAAAACTCAGAAAACAATTAAAACTCTATGCTTGATCTTGATCTCCAGAGTGTGTGTGTGAGAATAAACTAGAACAGCTACATTAATTTTAACATTTTAGAGTAAAATAAAATACAGTACTACAGCAGCATATAGAACAAGTAATTTACTCTAGTTTCTTTTAGTCTGTTTAAAGTAATAATGGAACAATAGACACTAACTGTTTTTTTCTTAAATTGAAGGTTAGCTATTAAGACTGTATACTAATGAATTTCGTTTAAAGAAACAATCCAGTAACTTGGAAAATCTTTCTAAAAAAAAGTGTAAGAGAACAATGTATTGGAGAAATACCATCAAAAGGCCTTTGTATGCGTAAGTAGAGCCCAGAAAAATTGTCATTTTTTCACTTTGACAAAATTCCATTTCTGGGATAATCACCACATCTTTCTTCTTGGTGGAGGGCTATATAAAGTTAGAAAAGAAAGTCATTTGGTGGTTAAGGATGTTCTTGCTCTTTTATAAAACTATTATGTTGATGAAAATCTGTATGGAAAAAAATAATAATGTAAAAACTTATGATTTGACAGTATTTTTGGACATTTCTTATCATGCATCAAGTATTTTGAAATATAACACGAATACAGGATTATTATTAGAACTATTATTTTATGCCTTTATTGTCTACTTATCTGATAATTTTTAAAGTGCAAAAGCCAAAGAGTAAGACAGAACAGTTGAACATTTGTTTAGACGCACTGGATTCTTGAGATGCAATCAGTCAAAAGGAAATTATTTGTTTTCCTCTGTTGTTGTTGCTGCTTTGTTTGGAAGGAGGAAGAGCTTGCGTGTCCTTGTGTTTTTCTTATAGTAAAGAAACATTGGGCTATCTACTCAGCCCACCGCGGGGAATCAAACCCCTGATTTTAGAGTGGTAAACCGGAGACATACCGCTGTACTAGCGGGGACAAGAATGTAACAAAAAGTATTTGATTGTGTATAGAAGTACATTATTTTAATATCATAGTAAATTGATGAACAAAGATTTAAAAAGAAGAATTAATTTTTATGGACTAATGTGTTTATAATTATTATATACAATAGTAAATTGATGACAATAATTTAAAAATAATTAATTTTTTATGTATTAAATTTTATTAATTATTTTGATACAATAGTAAATTGAAGATCAATGGTTTAAAAATTAATTTTTTATGTTATAATTTTTCAATAATTATTTTAATATAATAATAAAATGATGAACAATGATTTAAAAAATGAATTAATTTGTTTGTGTATAAGAACCTAATACAGACCCGGCATGGCCAAGCGAGTAAGGCGCGCGACTCGTAATCCGAGGGTCGTGGGTTCGTGCCCGCGTCGCGCCAAACATGCTTGCCGTCCCAGCCGTGTGGGCGTTATAATGTAACGGCCAATCCTATTATTCGTTGGTAATAAGAGTAGCTCAAGAGTTGGCGGTGGGTGGTGACGACTAGCTGCCTTCTCTTTAGTCTTACACTGCTAAATTAGGGATGGCTAGCACAGATAGCCCTCGTGTAGCTTTGTGCGAAATTCCAAAAACAAACAACATAATACATGTTTCGATAGAAATTGGTCCATCTTTTTCAGAATGAATTAACATGTGAAAGTTATATTTCACACTGCACAAATTGCTATAACAACGCCCTTTATAAATTAATTTAAAACAAAAACGCATTTAAGGACTCGATTAATTTTAAATATTAATTTAACAGACTTTATTGTAGCGGTAGGTTGACGACTCGGTCGTCATCTATGAAAGTTGTGTCCATAAAGTTTTACAGTAATTGAACAATAAATATATGAATATAAAGCTTATAACTAAATATGGACACGAATTTAATTTACATATATATAATACTTTGAGCATCACCAACCGCTCATTTTTAAATTGTTTATATCGTAAACCGACTTTTACAGGTCTACATGTTTATTTTAACTTAGTAAAAGTGTAGAATTTTGCTAACTGGACAGTAATCGGGTATCTTCTGTTACAAAAGGATTAATTGTATTGAAATTGCTGCAGTATAATAAAAGTGAATAAAAAATGTTTTTAAGATGGTGCTTAGCAAGTAAATAAGATACTTTTTATAGGTTGTGTTGTACTTATAGACCAAATAAAGTATATTAATGTCACTCATAGGTTTTCTTTACCGTAAGAGTTAATATAAATTAATTGTAGCTGCATTTTATATTACATTATTCGTACAAAATCAACAATTTGATAATAAACTTCCGTTATACACATAATTATGACAACTAGTAAAATACACACCGTTATATACGAAATATTACATTCATTTTCACCATTCGCCATTTATAGAAATGTTAATAATTCTGTTACAGACGAAGTAATTATATCACAAATACTTTTGTTACTGACATAAACAAACATAAACACGAACAATTTTTTGGACATAATGTAGTTTTGATTTCTTTTTACCACAACAACGCTTTCAAACAGTTCTTGATCTGCGCATTTTGTATTTTATTCAGCGATTAGAATTACAATTCACTGGATGTCTTGAGGAAAATGGAAGTGTATGGACGTAGTATCAAACTACGTTTTCTAAATAATAGTAATTAAACATGTGGATTGGTTGGTCTGTCAGTTGGATCGTGGCCAATATTTGGCAACATGCAGGACAGATCAGTTTGCACTCATCTTTTCCATTTACTATAATGATAATTACTACTTACAATCTTCCTATATTCGTTGATGTATAAGCTTTCAGTAATACTTTACCGAATATACCACATTTGCCTCTTGGTTACAAGTTCTGAGCTAGTGATGCAGAAGAGAATTTGCCCTTCCTTTGATGAGACTGTTTCGTTCTGTAAATTGAAACTAATAATTTCGAGGATATCTCAATAATTAAACTTAATAACAGGAAACGAGTTTCATAGCAACTGAGACAAAATTATAAAATCAAATCACCACGACAAATGAATGCAACAGATTTAGATTAGAAGACACTGAAATAAACAAAATGTTATTTGAACTGACAAGTGATGGGATTCCCCCCAGTATTTTAATGAATTTTCAAAACTGATGCGCAGAATAATAATAAAAACTAACCTTTATGAATTTGTTAATAAAATTCAACATACATAAAAATGTTCATTTGCCAAAATATTGAAGCGAATAGACTTTGTACAATGAAATATAATTCAAGTTGTCAAGGGCAATAAAGCTAATTATCATGTAGTCTTCGTGATTAAAATCAGTGTGACGTACACTTAAGATAATTCTGACAAGATGACAGTTTTATTGTCTGCCTAAACAAAGTAGTAAAACAATTGTTGTGGATATTATTACTTGCCAAGTAAAAAGAGAAAGTAGCAACAGTTGTTTTTAACAA
Organism: Carcinoscorpius rotundicauda; assembly: GCA_011833715.1. Classification (NCBI taxonomy): domain Eukaryota; kingdom Metazoa; phylum Arthropoda; class Merostomata; order Xiphosura; family Limulidae; genus Carcinoscorpius; species Carcinoscorpius rotundicauda. The sequence goes on along the minus strand of CM022399.1, from coordinate 46,881,595 downwards.
ACTCTCCAATTGAGTAAGTAAAGATTTCAAACATGCTCCAATCTTTTGTTCTTTATCATTTCTAACCTCTTTTCAAAATGAAAACAGTTATGCTCTTTTGGATTTGTAAATGAAAGGCCTAAAATAACTGATTGTTTAATTTTTTAAATTAGGTTTTGCTAAAATTATGTAAATATCTTCGTCTCTAAATATATTATCTAGATTTATAAATTCTAGTCAAACATTACTTTAGATGTGAAACATTTTTACAGTAACTCTTTCTTAATAAGTCTACAGATATCTTCTAGTGGCTCATCAGTAAGTGTGAATGTTTATATTGCTTAAAGCCGGGTCTCAGTTTGTACATATTATGGTACTTTGATGAAATTTCGATAAGAAATACAGAAAAAATAAATAAACAAATCATCTGTATAAATACTGTGGTACTTCCAGAAAATGATCTATAACACTGAGCATTTAAAAAAAAATAATGTCTTACTTTAAAGAGGTTATCTATAAACAGTGCAGCACTTTTAAATGTTTAAGGAAGTTATTTATAAACAATATGATATTTTTAGCAAGGAAATATCATAATAATATCACTCTCTAACAAAGTTATTTATTGATAGGGCAGCGTCTTGAGGATGATATGCATAGATAATAAAACATTTTAATTTATATGAAAACTTGCAGTTAATAGTACAACTAAGGACACACCCGTTAAATGGGTGAGTTAGCAGTCAAGTAACAGTTCACCTGTTTAGCAGTTTGATTATTACCAGTACTATCACTAATTTTTGAAAGAAAAACATATAGAATGTATGTATGCAACTTTATCAAAAGTCTTATAAAAGCGTAAAATATGTTATGTAGAATTATTCAATTAATAACAGAGCCACGTGTTCTGAAGGATTGCTGGATATAAAATTCATTAAATTTGCCAACATCTTTTACAACATTAAAAAAGATAACGGATAATTTTCTTTGTCACCGTGGTGTACTAAGATAGGATCAAAGCTGTAAAAACATTGTAGTCAAAAACTGAAAAGACAAAGTGTTTTGAGTGACGAGTTGTAAAGAAAAGTGTCGCGCTAGAAAGTTAGTAGGTATAAATTAAATTGGATACTATGATTTCAAGTACAATTGTGCGAACACACAAACTGACAGCGAAATTTTGTGTCACAATTTAGTTGTAGAAGCAGACTGGTTAACACTGAACACAATGAGTAACAGTTTAACTGTAGGAACAGAAAGGTTCGCGTTGGAAACAACGAGTCACAATACAGTTGTAGAATAAGACTGACTGGCATTGAAAAATATAATTTAAAGTATTACTTTAAAAGCAACGAATCTGATCTGGATGCTAGAACGAACCTTTGGAAGAAAAAGATACTGTGAAGTATTCAACGTCGTTGAAACTTGATATGAACCATTATTGGTTTATTTGGTTTAAGATGTTTAATATTTCAATTGAGTTACGAAGATTAGTTTTGTGACTTTAATCACATCTGACATATTAAGTTTATTTTTCAATTTTTAGCAATGTATAGATGCTTAAATATTTAGAATATTTCAGAGTGAAGTATTAGACAGGCGCAACTGCAGTGAGCAAACCACGTAAATCCGTTACATATTAACTGCAACGCAAGTAAAGTACATTACGGTTAGCAAAACTTTCCACATAGTTGAGCATAACAAATGTTAATTAGAAATGTAAAGACTATTATTGTTTTTATCTAAAATAAAGCATATTACTTAGCTTGCACCTAAGTTTACCGGTCGATTTAGGGTTACGTTTGTTTTATTTTAGTTTACTGTGTTTTAATCGATAACTTCTTTTTTTATTGGTATGAATTCAACAAATTATACACAATATAATATGTATAAAATTATCTACGTATTAATAACAATATACATATATGTAATGAACATATATAGTATGGTTTTAATTTCATTGTGCATCTTCCTCTTGCCCCCCAGTGGCTCAGCAGTATGTCTGAGGACTTACACGCTAAAATCCGGGTTTCGATACCCGTGGTGGGCAGAGCACAGATAGCCCATTGTGTAGCTTTGTGCTTAACTAAAAAACAACAGCATCTTCCTCGTCTTACAAAGTTAATCAAAATTTTTTTTCACGTGGCAAAAACGTGTGAATTCACGAACTCTTTTCATATCTATTTTCGGAAAGTAGGAATAATATGTTTTGGGATAAAAAGCTAAAACTTCAAAATTAAAATAGAAAACAAATTAGGTCGAAAGTGGGTATAAAACTAAAATTTTGAATACCGAAAAATTGCCGAATAATTCATCATTTCGAGATTAACATCCCTAACAAACAATCTATCAGAACCAAATACATACTCCACTCTATGGATTTCTCCCTCTTATTTCATTACGTATAGGACACTGTATAATATAAGTTATTTTTTATATCCATAGCATTAATATGGTCTACAAGCTCAAGATTATTTGCAGAATTTTCTGAAGATCTTTCGTAATCTTTTTTAGTTTCTGAAAAGTTGTACTTACTGGAAAAGATTATCAAACGAATACTGTGTTTGGTTCTTACCATAGGTGGTCCGAGACTGGTTCTTCGATAAAAGGGATCGATAATCTGCCACGTAGTTAAAATGGCGACGTCAATCATCATCAAAACTCCAACTACCATGAAGAGTTTGTAATCTTTGATTGCCTGCACACAAAGAAAATCTAAGTTACATTGTCTTTAACACTACTTTAAGCAAATGATTAAAACTATGAATTCTAATTTGGGAACGGTTATATTTAATTAATTACACTCGCTATCTGATTCATTTTAGTTAGGGCCTAGCATGGCCAGGTGGTTAAGGTACTTGACTCGTAATCTGAGGATCGCAGGTACGAATCCCCGTCATACCAAGCATGTTCTCCCTTTCAGTCGTAGGGAGGTTATAACGTGCGGTTAATCCCACTATTCGTTGGTAAAAGAGTGGCCCAAGAGTTGGCGGTGGGTGGTAATGACTAGCTGTTTTCTTTTCTAGTCTTACACTGCTAAATTAGGGACGGCTAGCACAAATAGCCCTCGAGTAGCTTTACGCGCAATTCAGAACTAACCCAAACCAAACCGTTTTAGTTATTGTTTATGCAAGAAGTTTTATTTCACTGGATATTAGTATCAATTATATTTGTGATAAAACTTGAATGACGAAAAGAAAGCGACACGCAATGCAACCAATATTTGTGAACTTGTATTCAACATTAAACAATTTAGCTGAAAAAAAAATTAGCCAAATCATTTCGGACTTCGTCAATGTTTAATTCGTTTTTTAAAATTGTTAAATACTGTTTAAAAGGTAAAATTACTTTCAGCATATTAAACGCCGGACCCTGAGATGAATAAAGCCCAAAGAATAAAATGACCTGGAAAAGGATTGTCAGACTTTTCATCACATAAATAGAGTTTTCTCTGTATTGAAAGTACAGTGTCATGGCTAATGTGTTTAGTTGGTTATTCTAAACAATATTTTAAATCGGTTACATAAACATCGGAGGCTCAAATTTCATTTTTATCATTGTCACTATTTTATTAAACAAACGTATATAATATTTATTATTTTCATTTCGTTGCAGCAAATACTTGGTTGGTTGTTGATTGTTCGGAACTTACTGACGTAAAGCAACTGCTAAAGAACGTAAAAGTAAAATTATTTAACAAATAAACAGAGTTAAGACGAAATATTGTCCAAATTTCGGATAAAAGAGCTAAATGGAATTGAAAAGGTAAGTGTTTGGTAAAAAGTTAAAAACACATGCAAGATTGACAGTGTCACAATCGCCAATGTCTAAAATGGTGCCATATTTTACGGTCGTTACAAAGACACGAGGGTAAAACATAGGTGATTGTGACTTGAGTGTAACAAAGGTTACACTATGATGAATCAGCCCCAGATAAAAGAAAACGATGTTAAAAAAAAACTGTGACCAATGCGTAGTCTAGCCAGGACACTTTCTTCTTCCGAAAACAAGACATATATGGAACAGGCGTGGTAGTTATAACACCATAGCAAACTCATTCCCGTGAATACCGAAGTGGCTTAGTATCCAGAAAACTGGATAGAAACAGAAAATAAAGAGAAATGGCCCAGCCAGTTTTGAATGTTGACCAGAGCAGGGTTGGAATGAACGTAAATGCTAGGAGAGTTAGCTTACTGTTAAAGATAAGCCCAAGAATGTTGTCGCAAAGACCATGAAAAAAACAATATCACAGTGATGGAACTCTGGATCATGGTGTATACTCCATTGGTGGCAAAATTGAATGCAGATTGTTTTGGATAAAAAAAGGTAAAACCGTTTGCCATGGTTTACTTCAACAATGATTGAAGGTAAGCTGAAGTCTCATGTTTGAAAAGCAACACAAGTGTGGAAGTTATCGACATAGATCCTTTTTCAACAGAAGGAGGAAGATGTGTAGTGATAGCGTTAATTTTGATACTGACAACTGCGACATTCAAGACACAGTTCTGAGGGATACCAAGCTCTTGTGGAAAAAAATGGAAAAATTTCGAGCCCACAAGGATTTGGAAACACCCATCAAGTAAAAAGTTCAGAATGAAAATTGGTATATGGCCATATAACTTTAAGGAATGGAGGTCCCGCGATATGCTGTTCTTATATGTAGTGTTATAAGCCTTTTCAAGCTCAAAGAACATAGACACGATATGTCCCCTCATGAGAAATGCTTCCCTGATTGACTTTTCAAGTCAAATGGATCAGATATTCCGCAGTGGAGTGTGATCGAGAGAACCCGAACTGAGTGGGCGAGAGGAGGTTGTTTAATTCAATAAATTAAATAATATGAGCACTAACTATCTTATCAGAGACTTTAACCTGTTTAGTGCCGTGGACAAAATAACTCGTCCAAGCCGATCGATAACACAGTGCCACGGACGAGTTAATTCGTTCTCAATGATACCTAAATTCAACGTCAGATATCAGCACCATACGTGCATTTGACCTACTTACAAATTGTTTCACTTTCAATCCAAAATGGCGTCACGAAAAAGTTACAAAATGAAGAAGCATTAGAGTTATATTTTGAACTTGGTTCGGAATTTGAAATTAGCAGTGGCGATTCACAAGATTCGGAGTTTGAAGATTCTTTGAGAAATAAGTAAATACAAGGCTGAGATGTTAGTGAAGATGATGATAACTGGCCATCAACCAGCACTAGTAAACGGGCGATAACAACAGGGAGTAAACATAAAATTGTAAGTCGTGGTATGAACAGTTCCAAGAAAAAGTGCCCTAATGACAATGATTGGAATGCTGAATCCTTTGATGCTCCAGTTATAAACCCCTTCTTAGGAAATCATGGTGTCCAGTACGACGATTTGAGTCAAGACTCAAAGCCCTTTCATTGCTTTCAAAAGTTCTTCCCTCCCACAATTGTGAACCATATTGTAACAGAGACCAATAAATATGCAGAAAATATGATGGCCCGCGCTGATTTGAAGATACATTCTAGAGTAAAATCATAAAAGCCAACTAATGGGAAGAAAATGTGTGAATTTATGGATCTGATAATGCTAATGGAAAGAAAACCAACTATTTCAATGTATTTCAGTACTGACCCTTTGCTTGCCACACGCATTTTTGGTCAGTTCAGGTAAAAAAACCGGTTTCTTTTGCTGCTATCAATGCTACACTTTGCTGACATTACCCAGGAATATATTGTTGACCAGCGACAGCACAAGATGCAGCTCATTACTGACCATTTACGGGAAAATTTAGAACTTCATATGTGCCAAACGAACATGTTTGTATTGACGAATCTTTAATACTATGAAAGGGTTGACTAAGATTTCGACAGTACATTAATCTAAAAAGGATAGGTTTGGAGTCAAAAGTTATAAGCTATGTAAAAGTGTAACAGGCTATGTTTGGGACATCTATACTGGTGCTGACAGCACTAAAGAGGGCGGACAGAGTGAACTTGTTGTACGCACATTGATGGAACCATTGTTTGGACAAAATTATAAGCTCTATTTGGATCGTTGTTTACAAGTCCCACTTTAGTGAAGTGAGACCTACTTGTGTGAGACAGTAATGAAAGCCCCCCAATGGCTCAGCGGTATGTCTGCGGACTTACACGCTAAAATACGGGTTTCGATACCTGTGGTGGGCAGAGCACAGATAGCCCATTGTGTAGCTTTGTGATTAATTCAAAACAACAACAACAACAGTAATGAAAAATCGAATTCGAGTGCCAAATGTTTCATAAATATCCAAAGGGGAGAAATGGAAGTGGCACAAAAAGACAGCATTGGTGTTTTTCACTGGAAGGATAAGAGGGAAATTTTCATGTTGAGTACAATACATGACAATATCATGCAAAACACTGGAAAGATCAACCGTACTACTGGTGCAGCTATTGTAAAACCAAAATGTGTCATTGATTACAATCATTATAAGGGAGGGGTTGAGTTATGTTATTATGTGTTGAATGCTTATCCGAGTATGTGGAAGGCTGTCAAGTGGTACAAAAAAAGTATTTTTAACATGATAGATATAACAGTGTACAATGCTTTGGTAGTTTACAAACCTCTGGGAAACAACCTGTCTCTCCTAAAGTTTAGACTCGGTGTCATCTGGACCCTGATTGAAGATTACCACACCAGCGCCCAAAATCCACCGGAGGCCGGCCTTCTTGGAAAACTCCCTTCGCCTCACAGGACGTCACTTCCCAACACTTATTTCCCAAACAGAAAAGAAAATGTATCTCATTAGAAAGTGTAAAGTTTGCTCTGACAAATCCACGAGAAGGGAAAGCAGATATGAATGTACTGATTGCAAAGTGGCTCTTTGTGTTGATCCCTGCTTCAAAACATTTCACACTAAGGTGAATTATTAAATGTGTCACGTATTTCAATACCCAAAAATGACGTTTTGTGCATTATTGTTTCATGTTTTGTACACATTTCTTCATTTTGTGTACTACTATAAGTTTAGCTGAGAGAAAAAAATAGTATTTGTTGCTTTTTTTCCTTTGTTTTAAAAATTACTCAATTTTGCTGAAAAAAAACCCGGCATAGGAGCCGCCGTAGCAGGTAAAATACTTAGTAGTCAACAGGTTAAAGAGACAGATAGTCAAAGCAATTGGACGATGGTTATAATGAATCTTGTGATGATTCCCAGGCTTGGAGAAAGGAAGAACAATAGCCTAGTGCCAAGTATCAGAAAAAACATTCTCCTGCTGAACCTGGTTAAAACAACTAGAATAATAGGAAGAGAAGTAGGACAGAGATGACGCAGCATTTCATAGTGAACATCATGAGGTCTGGCCAATGTACTGCCAGACCAAGCTTGAGTACCATTAGTGTAAAGGGGCGATTACAATCATAGAGACGATTGGCCTGAAAGGAATAAGGCGATCATTCTGTCTGAGACATCATAGCTAAGAATGTGGGGAAGAAACAAAAATGCTAGATGTAGGAGAAAAGCTCTTGACGAGAGTATCAGCAATTCTCTGAACATCAGCAACTTTCTTGTCATCGGAAAGTAAGATAGAAATGAAGTGGAAAGTATATTTTCAATTAATCTTCCGAATCTTACCCCACAGCACTTTGGAATCGGTGCTAGAAAAGATGATAGTTGTGAATTTAATCTAAGATTCCTTTTGGATTTGACTTTTAACTTGCCATATACAGATATGGGATCACTGGAAAGCATTGCAGTTTGAAAGAGTGGGATACTTGTAATAGACATCGAATCTAATTGTTGAACCTTTTGTGTCTCCTGGCAGACAGGAGCTCACCATGGACGAGGATACCGTGGAAAAAATGTCAAGCTCTTTGAAATAGATTGAGCAACTACCTGGACAATGCAATAAGTCACTGCTACCATGCATTGGTAACATATTAATGGTGTACCAAAAACGGTAAGATCATATTCCGAGAGAGCAGTGAAAGAAGGCCAATTAGACTGGTCTAGCTTCTAACGAGGAACGTTGGTGGGATGGCATCATCCATGACAATACTCTCTTAAAACAATCACTGCCCAATGATTCACTGTCAACCATCTCATGAAAGCAAGAGAAAAGTGAAGGGGAGCCGATAGAGAGATCAATGATAGTAAAATTCAGACTAAGTGCATTAAAATAAGTATAAAAACTAGTACTGAAAGGAGAACGGTTGCGATTTGAAGCACAAGTTCTGTGGAAAACTCTAATTCCATCAATATGAACACCACTCTAGAGATGATTATGTCCATTAAAGTCTTCCAGAATTAAAAAGGGGAGACAACTGTTCAATAGGAGCATCAAGGTCTGATTGATCATAAATCTCTCCAGAAGACTGGTAGAGATACCAAACAATGATGGTACAACCCACGGAACACTCTAGTATAAATAAAACTGCCATACCGGATGGCATACCGGATGATGGGCACTAATCAAGGTGTTAATGTCATCCAGATTAGAATAGAAACATTGACAGTCCCACAATATCAAAGTGATCATCTTTATTTAGATGAAGGAAAACTGGGAATAGAACCCTTTGGTTTATGACCAGACTGTTTGTCTGGTCATAAAACATTTAGCAGTGTAAGACTAGAGAGAAGGCTGCTAGTCATCACCACCCACCACCAATTCTTGTACTACTCTTTTACCAACGAATAGTGAGATTGACCATTACATAAACCATTAGATAATAACGCCCCCATGGCTGAAAGGGCGAGCATGTTTAGTGTGCATGAAATTTTGTTGGGTTAATGCGAAAATAGATGAAAATGTGCATATTCGTATTTTGTAAATATTATGGGCGTTTTTACAGTTGCATATAAGGGAAGCAACTTTTTTGTGTGCTGTTATAACCTTTCATTAATCATGAATTTACATCACTTCCATCCAGGGGACAGTTACTTCAGCTAGTATAAAATAAAACGGTTAAAGGTAATGAAATAATATCTACTGATTATTTGTAATTTATGTACAGTGTGGTACTGATGAACGATTTTATGCTAAAAGACACAGTACTTTGATAAATTTTTTTCTTGAGAATATTCAGAATGCGTGAATTCAAATAAATCATTATTGCATATTACCGCTCAAGTTAAATAATTTCACAAGCTAACATCAGAATGTGAAACACCTTTATTGTTTAATAAATTGTTGCTATGTATAATTCTAAAGCAGTGAATAAAATAAATGAATGTGTTGTCGTGGTTTGTTTGGTTTTGAAATTTGTGTAGCTTTGTCTTCCTCACCATCCACAAACGTTTTGGCTACTTTTTACCAGTAAAAATTGGGATTGACTGTCACATAATAGCAACCCCATGACTGAAAGGGCAAGTGTGTTTGATGTAGTTGGGATTCGATCCCGCAACATTCAGTTTACAAGTCCAGCGCCCTAACCACCTGGCTATGTTGGACACAGTCGTCTTGGTAAGCTTAAGGGTTTAAATATTTTTGATACGATCCTAATAGCGAAATAAGCACAAATAACCACTATGCAACTTTGCACAAAAGTGAAGAATTTTAAACGAGAATTAATGTGCAATTATTCAACATTACTCTAACTAATTTTCGGTCCGGCATGGCCAAGCGTGTTAAGACGTGCGACTCGTAATCTGAGGGTCGCGAGTTCGCATCCCCGTCGCGCCAAACATGCTCGCCCTCCCAGCCGTGGGGGCCGTTATAATGTGACGGTTAATCCCAGTATTCGTTGATAAGAGAGTAGCACAAAAGTTGGCGGTGGGTGGTGATGACTAATTGCCTTCCCTCTAGTCTTACACTGCTAAATTATGGACGGCTAGAGTAGATAGTCCTCGTGTAGCTTTGTACGAAATTCAAAAACAAAATAATTTTTTGTTATTTACTACCATTGAAACTAATTCAGTATGCTCCTCAGTGACTTAGTAAGTCTGCAGATTAAACCAAGCCAATTTAGAAAAAAAATTATTTTGTTTTATGGTAATTCTGTATTTTTTATTTAAGTTTTTTATTCAGTAGGTTATCAATAACTCTACGGACTTACAATAGTAATACTCCAGGGCTCGTTTCCCAGAAATGGACAGAAATTAAATAGTTTATTGTGTAGCTATGCGCTTGAATAAAGAAAACGAAAGTTTTCTAAAACATTATTTGCAGAGAAGGTGGACAAATCACATAGTAGAGAGTGACTGACTTGGCTAAAATAACGAATTGTATTACGGTCGTTACGAGCAATTCTAGACAGTAAATTTTGTCGTTTTTCAGGCTCAGAAAACGAGGAAAACTGTCAGAGAGTTAGAGCAGCAAATGGATGTGGTCCACTTTTATAGCACAGTCTCAACAATAAAACAAGTCACCTGAAAGTTTCTAGTGCAACGCATTACTTTTTATTCGAGAAAATCGTCAAGAAAACTAGAAGTATTTCACATAAGGAATGCTCAAGTAGTTGAGAACTATTTAAAAGAAATAAGTTTCTTCTGTGAATCTTTCTTCTTTTGAGAGTCACAGCAATAAAAGTATTTCCTCAGAAAGTTAACTAACGTATTAATTTCCAATATAAAAGTGGCCTGGCATAGCCAGGTAGTTAGGGTGGTTGACCCGCAATCTAAGGGTTGCGGGGTTGAATCCCAGTCACATGAAACTTGCTCACTCATTTAGTTGTGGGGCGTTATAATGTGATGTCAATCCCACTTCTCGTTACCTAAAGAGTGGCCAAAGTGTTTGTGTGTGTGGTAATGCTAGTTGCCATCCATCTAGTTTTAAGGTGCTGAATTGGAGACGGTTAGCACAGATAGCCATCGTGTAGCTTTGAGCAAAATTAAAACAAACAAACAAAAGTTAAAAAAGATGTAATAAAGACGGGCCTGTACAGGTGATGAAGAAGAGTGTTTATAGATCGTACCCTCGAACTCCATTATCAAATATGCTCGTCCTTTCATCCATGGTGGAGCTATAAGGTGACAGTTGATGCCAGTATTCGATTAAAGTAGCTCCATCATTGCACAACAATTTTGAAAAGTTTTTCCTGATTCTGACAGGTACCTGGTAGGTATGCACAAATATAGTTTTGGTTTTGCTTCATCTCGTAGGAACTCTGAGAAATAGAAAGTTAACTGTTTACCGGCAATATTGTATTTAATTGCGTTTATGTTTTTAATACGCTATTAAGTTCAACATAATTAAAATTGTATTGCTCCTTATTTTCGTTTGTATTCAATGCCCGGTGAATCCCGTTGCAGTGTCCAATAGTAGGAAGCAAGCATTGACGAATTCCAGTTGCCCTGATATCGTTTTTTCATTGTAACAAAACTGAAGATTTCGAACACCTAACAGTGTTCCAGAAGCAAAAACTTTGTTGTGTTGTGTAATTGGCCGTAAGTGGTACTTATTAGCTGTCTTCCCTCTGGACTGTAAGTATTCAATTATAAACGGCTGACACAAATATTTTGTCGGCGCTCAGTAAACAAATAAATATTTTCGTGATTTATTTGATAGCGTCATAAAGGAATATATTTAAAAATAAATTAGTCCTACGTTAATGAGTTAATGATAAATGATTGATACGCAGTGGTCTTGTCATGCTAAAATAATTTTTGTTCATGACAATACCAGCATTCTACCATTATTGTAGATTTGGCTATATGTATGATAGCTTTCTACTGAGCTCATATATAATAAATATCCTGAAACAAAAGTAACTCATTTTTACTCTCATACAGCAATAGTGTAATTTCATGGTAGATAGAAAAGACATTTTCCACAAATCAAACTTTAAGAAATAAAGCACGTGAGCAGCATAACAAGGTTTCCATTAAAAATCAAAGTTGCAATCTATTTTGAGCTTTTAATATTCAGAGAACTGGTTCTCTGATGTTTCTGGTTCGCTTATTGTTCTGCTTATTATGGAAGACCACATCGTTTGAATAATTGAAAATGTTTTTTTTTCTAGTTTTTATAATTAGGTTTCAGATCAATAATATAAGAAGGACACGTAACAGTTCATGTCCTACAATCCTAGATTAATCTTGTCTCACGAATAACATTCAATAATTTCAGTAGTTTACATACAATTTAAATTTCCAATATACTGTAAATATTACGAAATTATTTTTTTATTTTTCCCCATATCAATGGATTATAAACGTTTAACTTAAAATTGAAAATATAAAACTATTATGAATCCGTAGACTAGACGATTAAATTTGTAGCACTTATTTTTATTGACATTTGGAAATGGTCTCATACAGCTATTAAAACCATCTACATTGTGGAGTGCGTCGTTCATATTAATACAGGATGCTTTTAGTAGTTATAGCAACAGTTTTATATGAAAAACTCTGGAAATAAACGTTGCTACACGAATTTTCTGGATTTAATTTGTGCTGGAATATATAAATTATATAGCTAGGTTTTGTTTCTGAATATTACAGTGTTTATCCAGATTATATTCTATATACTTATTGAAAATGCTACTGTCGAAACTGTCCTGACAGCACAGAAAATCTTAAATCATTTAATATTTTTACTTTTACCGTAATTCTTTTCTTTCCGTAATTATTACATTGAGTCAGTTAAGAATAAACACCTTATATATATATATATATATATAATATGTTTCATACATCTTATTTGTTATTAATACACGATAGATAATTACAACATGACAAATAGGATGAAAACTAACACAGAGCTATATAATAAACGTTTTAAAACTTTGATTATTTTTATCTTTGGGAATTAGGTTTTGGTGGGGTTTGTTTTGAATTTCGCGTAAAGCTACTCGAGGGCTATCTGCGCTAGCTGTGTATGATTTAGCAGTGTAAGACTAGAGGGAAGGCAGCTAGTCATCACCACCCGCCGTCAACTCTTGGACTACTCTTTGACCATCACATTAGAACGCCCTCACGGCTGAAAGGGCGATCATGTTTAGTGTGACGGAGATTCAAACCCGTGACCCTCAGATTACAAGTCGAGCGCCTTAACCACCTGTCTATGCTGGACCATTGTAAAGATGGACAATTTTTGTACCAGATACTAATTTTTCCTCTGGTTCTGAAGGACAATGTTTTGAACAAGTCCTAGTCCTACAAAACTTGTTGAATCAGTTCTGAACAAAAATTTTATCACATTTGTTTGTGATTTCTACTGTTGCTTTTTTAAAAAGTTATAAGTGATGTTTGGGACTGTGTTTTCATTTCTAGTTTTACACATTGGTTTGTATTTGTGAATTGTATCGACTGATATTAGTTTATTTTAAGATTCAACCATTTGTTCATTGTTTTGAAGATTATACTATCAGCCAAATGTGTTAGTTTACCAAGAAATCATGAACAAATAACATAATAATAAGTTTATTACCTTCTTGTTAAGTTTAATATCAGTAAAGATGGCGTGGACTCTCCATGTTTTACTAAACATGGATCCAAAGGCCAAAGTGAAACCAGACATTAAAACCCACGCTCGGCCCTAGAAGAGAAACAACAGCAAAACTGTAATTTCATGTCATTATATTAACAATCTAAGCCTGTAAACTGCATTTTAGTAAACATAGTCCATTTGATATTTTTGGTAGAAATTGATAAAACTATTTATCTTTCTCAAATTAACTTTCATTAAGTGGAAGAGTTTCTTGTTTTTTATCCCACTTGTAGTCATTAATTTATGAACAACCTTGTTCAAGGTTTATACTCAACCTATGTCAACGTGTGCGTTTTTACTTTATATTTAGTTACGTCAGACATCTTTTTGATTTAGGTTTAACTTCTTTTCAAAAACAGAAGACGAAAGTTTAGTCTAAATTAATTTTCGGTGAAGAGTAAAATTTATTTTCCTTAAGTCATATTTCATTAAGCAAAAACAAATTTTATATATACATATGTAATATACACAATACAGGTATGAAAGTAATAACCATTAATTGAATTACATATACCAACTAAATGAAAATATACCATTTCCACTTCTATAACAATATTAAAAGTAACTTTTGTTTTGCTGGTTAGGAATGAAAAACAACAGAGACAAAAACCGAAACTTATTTTATGAATTTTTCTATAAGGTTGTAATAACATGTCGACTTTAATTTATTATTTTCCCCACTTTTTCAAATTTTATTACCACATTGATTTTTCTTTTAGAATTGTTTCCTGAAAGAGCTGTCATTCATTGCTTGCACTACTGATTGGTATGAGATTATTTCAAGATTCAATATTTTGTTCGTTTCGTTCAGAATTATGCTATCAGTCAAATGTATTATCTTACCAAAAAAAAACAACAGCAAGTGAAACAATTTGAGAAGCCACACTCTTTGTACCGTATTGAGATTAACTAATAATTTACATTTTTATCGATAAGTTTTTATGTGGGACTTGAAGTGCACTGAAAAGTTTTTTCTCAAGTTACGTACAAGTTGCTAAATTGTCAATATTAATTTAAAAACTACTAAAATAAACATACATTTTAAGAACGTTTTAGGTATTCAATTATATATTCTGAAAGAAACTGACTGCCTTTGTTTCCTTGAGCACAAATATGAACAAGGAAATATATGTGTTGCGCTTTTTTAAGGGATCGAGTGAAAGAGTTCTGAGCAATAACTCCTCAAACTTACCGCTGAGATAACGTGAACGAGAAATTGATCACTGAAAGTAATGACTTAAGCAAATCGTCATAATTACAATAAAAATAATGCTACAACATGATTAAAACCCAGAGCTTCTAGAATAACTCGTTTCTAGCTGGAATGTTTGTTTGTTTTTTAATTTTGCGCAAAGCTACACGAGGGCTATCTGCGCTAGCAGTCCTTAATTTAACAGTGTAAAATTAGATGGAGGACAGCTAGTCATCACCACCCACTGTCAACTCTTGGGCTACTTTTTACCAACAAATAGTGGGATCGACCGTTACATTATAACCCCCATGGCTAAAAGGGCGAGCATGTTTAAATTGGTTTAAATTGTAAATCCCGTTGAGTTTTATTTAAAATGTAAGAGTACTCGCTAATAAATTGATGTGATGTAAGCTATTAAAATTATGTGCTAATACCTCTAATTGGTTTTAAAATATACATATACATACACACACATATGTGAAGTTTGGTTTAAAAACTAAATATTTGTCATGAATCTATTAAATATTAATTTCCGCTATATTTATAACGTACTGCAGATGTTAATTGAAATAAACGTTTCTTGGTGGTTAAGGTCATAAGTCATTTTAAATATTTATATATTTTACACTCCTATTTTAATTAAGTTTCTTACTTTGAAACAACTGTATAAAAACTGAGTATTTTGCGTTTAAACAAGATCTGACTAACTGTATTGATAATGCTATCAGTGGTGAGTTTACTAAAAAAGAACTTAAAATATTTTCATAATAATCGAAAAACTTACAGCACAGATGTAAGGAAAGTTTCTTTCGCTTGTGAGTCCACTGTCCATGCCTAACAAGATGACACTTGTATAAGTTAACATGCAGCCAATGATGATGAGGTTGTTCAAGTAAGGACTTGACATTTTGATGTTTCTTTATGAAAGGAATAAGAAAATAGTGAATGGGTTATATATATTGTTTCAGTCACACATTCACTGAGACCTATTTATAAGAACCAACAGAGAAAAATGTTGGATTTGTATGTAATATCATGCATACTTTTAAGCGTTTAAATTATGTTTGATGAAAGTTTTAGAATATTTTATTGAAAGAAATTTCGTCGCAATGAAGAATCACAATCAGTGATGTCAACCACAATCCTGACTGGCTAACGTCTATTTTGAGCATCTTCAGACTTCTAAACTTTCACGTTTCATGTTTGCTAAGTGGTTCATTACAATCTTTACTGTTAAATATTGCTGAGCACACTATGTTCTGTACGATCCAAATACATGTCTACCTCAGGAAAAACAAATGAAAGTGAAAGAAATGAATTAGCTTTGAAAATGGTACAATAGGGATTCAATTTTAAAAATAGGTTTACTTAGTTTTCCATGAAAATTCCTTGAACTTTAGAAGGCTAAGTTACAGAGCTATAGTTGTTACATCTTTACTGCGTGTGGAAATTTTTTACCACAATTACAAAGCTTTCGTTTAAAGCATTTTTAATGAAAAAAGTAGATTAAAAGCATTTAAATATAAAGACACAAAAGGTAGATTTTTTGTAGTCGTAGGAAGGGGAAAATTTATAGCATTTTTACGTTATTTAGAAACTTTGATTTCTTAGTTAAAAAAACAACTATTGAATATCACTTTCTAACGCCGTTTAGGAATTATTTCTTCAGTTATAATATTTTAACACTGTTTAGACATTTTTTTCCTTAGTTACAAAGTTTTTGGTAAAAATTATATGGCACTCTTGAATTCTTTTCCTTAATTACGAATATATCAGTCATAACATCTTAATACTGTTTAGAATATTTCTTTCTCTCCATAAATGTTTTTTAACAAATTCATACTCTTATGAACTCATATGCTGTACATATTTATTAGCAAAACGATACTTAACTATCATATAATTCAGATAAGATGTTAAGTAAATATGACCTTTAACCAACTAATGATAACAAGATACGTTAAGTAACTGACACAGAATGATGTGGTACAATTCACCTACCTTTGATTCCTATAACGAATATTTACTACCAGAAAGACACTTGCTAGCAAGATCCCCAGTATCGAGAAGGTAACCAAAAGAGAATAAACGGTGACACTGATCCTAGTTCTTTCAATGACAATTAGTGTTCTATCCATAGGGGGGTCGGAATCCCCTGGCAAAGCATCAAAAGAATGTTACTGCTGAGGATTATATTAATTTATTATAATGTCACTTTACACGAAAGACCACTGCTTTAAATATGGATATTAATTGTTCAGAATATACTAACTTACTAGTTTAGAAGTAATTACAAGTGAGATGTGCAAAAGAAATATTACAAATGTGCTATTTTGAATGTGTCTTGGAAGTATGTTAAAAACACAGTAGTTAACCTTACATCATTCCTTACATCTTAAGATATATATTAGAAATTAAATTCGTTATTAAATAATTTCAAAATGAATTATATAAAACAATTAATCGATACAAAATGAGAGAAAAGGTCATAAACTTGAAAAGTTCCGTCCCAGTGAAGTAAAACATTATTGCAATAATGGAGATAGGGTTAGAAATATTAATGCTGAAAATGTAAAACACGGCACTAAACCAGTCAAAGAAAATGCAGCCACTCTGGTTAGTTTGAAGAAAAACTATAGCACAGATATTAGAAAAGGTCAGGAAATGTTGAGAGATACGAGACAGCTTTAAGAAAAGATAGGAAGAGGATAGGCCTAGAGCTCAGTCACACTTAATACTTAATACCAAAAACACACAGTTTTCAGTCAAATGTAAAATACAAAACGCTAACTAGGAATGAGAGCACCAAAAAAGTAATGAAACAAGGTAAAAATGGGTGGAAAAACATTACAACACTTGGTTGTTTTTGACATACTGTTACTTCAAAGTATATGTGGCCATTACTCCATTTATTCGTAACTGGTGTTTTACTTCAAAATTTGATCCAGTTACAGACGGGAACCGAGTTTTATCAGTAGCTAATTCTTTTTAAATGCCTCCACCCCAATGGCAGAGTAGTATGTCTGTAGACTTAACAACGCTAAAAATCTAATTTCGACATACGTGGTAGGCATTGCACAGGTAGCCCATTGTATAGTGGCCACAAACAAACGTACAATCCTTTCTAAATACTTAATAAGTGTGTGTGTGTTTTCTTATAGCAAAGCCACATTGGGCTAACTGCTGATCCCACTGAGGGGAATAGAACTCCTAATTTTAGCGTTGTAAATACGTAGACATACCGCTGTACTAGAGGAGGCCTTCTCAGTAAGTTTTAAAATTTTCAAATTCAGCAGTTTTTATATTATTCTTTTGTCTAAACCCTTACCAGTCACACAACTATAGTATCTCTCACGAGCTCAGTATGGTCCTACGCTTGTGCAGCGGTAAGTCTACGGATTTATAACGCTAAAATCAGAGGCTCGATTCCCTTCGGTAGACTCAGCAGATAGACGAAAGTGGCTTTGCTATACATAAAAAAACACAAACACACAAGCGAGGTATGACAACTATGGCTTTATGTGTCATTTCCAACATTAAACGTCCCCTCATGATGTCATACATTTTGTTACAGTCGTATAATTTGATAACATGTGTGTCTAAACTTGGTTGCTCAAACAAAGTTGACAGAGAAATTTAGATACATATACCTTTCATTTAGCACACGAAGTAGGAATGATTTGAATGTGGCACACTAATTTAGAGGTTGCGCAGTGTAAACAATCACCAACTAAATGTAATATTTAACTCGCCCATTTCTATCTTGTTTCCTTTTGATGCTTCTACTCCTTGTTTGCAATTTTTTATTTAACATTCTTTTACACATGTAGAATAAAATTCAGAAAATAATAAAGTGAGTGTACGTGATTAGTATGTTTACAAAAATAATAAAATATCATTTGTTATTAAAGGACTATTGTGGTACAATTTGAGAAATTGTATTAAAACAACTGAAAAAACACTTTAAAAAATCCAGTCCAGCAATACTGATTTTATTGTATACTCGGACAGGCAAGTACCTTTGAGGAGAAAAGTTGAAAGTTTGTTGAGTACATATTGTTTGAGAAGTAAGACCTGACTGAGTAATCACCGTTATGAATTGAAAAAAGAAAATATGACACTACTGTTCTCGGATTTAGGAATGATCCCAGTGTTGTTAGGAGATGAAAAGCGCAGCATTTTTCTCCTACTACCTTACTCGAATTGCCTTCAAGAAAGTAAAAAGTTGACATTTAAGGGATGATTAGTGGATTTCCATTATTCTAAAAATTGTGTTATTTATTGTTTTAAAAATATTTTTTTATGTTTGATAATTTGGTGACAAAAGAATGTTCATATAATAACAAAAATGGAACTATTGTGTGTTTGAAATCGGGAGAGAAAGGTTCACTGAGTTTAGGTGGGCTGGAAGATGGAGGTGTTAAGAAAATACTCTCTTAGAACCATTCTGACCCTTGGTACGACACTGGAAAAACTGACGGAACTGTAAGTAAAATAAATTAATATTATTATAAATTGTTTTAGATTTATGTTCAAAGTGACTTTTTAACTTAATCATACAATGGACACATATTTGTCTTACCTCTCCACGTAATAGTTGTTCCTTTACTCAAGTCCAGTGTGTCAGCGATAGAATCATATTCACCAATTTTCACCTCAGTCCCTCCTTGCATACGTAAAACAAATAAGAAACAATTTAAAGTGATATTTCAGTGATAATCCGAGAGTCCCAGGTTCGAATCCTCGTCGCACCCAACATGCTTGCCCTTTCAGCCGTATAACTCAGTGAGGGAGTTATAATATGACGGTTAGTTCCACTATTCGTGGGTAAAGGAGTAGCCCGAAAGTTAGCGGAGGTAGTGATGAATAGCTGCCTTTCCTCTAGTCTTACATTGCTAAATTAGGGACTAGCGCAAATAGCGTTCATGTAACTTTGCGCGAAATAAAAAAAAACAAACAAACTGTAATAAAAATAACCTTAGGACCATTTGAGAGTATCAACAAAGGAAATTCAGAAATGCCAAATAACATTATTTTATGCAATATAGTTTTTATTGCTGAATCTTCTAAAATAAGTGTCTGAACATTTGTTTGCTTTTACTGCTTTGAAAAATGTTGCAGCTTTTCTGAAGGATAGAAACAAGTTCCATAAGAATTAAGTACTTAAAGAAAAACTCATTCTAATATAAACAAAAGAGCTTTTCAGAAAGAGCTTCTAATCTCTTTCAAGGATACTAAAAATGAACATGTTAAAAAACAGTAGTTAAAATACAGATACGTTGAGATATCTATACTTTTCACAATACAGTATAAGTACTTCCACCAACGTATATTACGTGTGAGTTATTTTCCTCAAGGTGATAGAAAACATAAATATATTAAAATCGCGGTAATCATAATATCTTCATAAAGAGTGTTAGAAATAATAAAGCTTCATAATTCTATCACGTCGAAGTGAAATAATTTACGCTCGTAGATGAATTGACGTTTCAAAACATGACGGTCATATTTTAAAATTTATTGTTGTTTGTGAATAAATAGGAAACTTCATGAAGGGTAATTTGTCCTCTGTCCACTACGGGTATCGAAACCACGTTTGTAGCAATATAAGTCTGCAGACATTTCGTTATGGTACTGAACATTTTTTTTTATTTGACTCTCAAGTAAGTAGTAGAACAATCTTTTGTTTGCTTTCAGTACTGCAATAGCATGGCATTGTTCTCAGGTAGCACTGTTGAACTTTAACCCAAAGGTATCTAACATTTATTGTTCATCTAGCCCCGATCTTTCATGCTGCAATTTACTTTTCTTCTGTGAAAAAAGCTACAATAACAGAGGCACATAAAATATATTTGCAAGATATAATTTAAAAAAATCATGCTGCATTTCCAAGTGGCGTTTGAGTTATCAAATAATTTCGAGTGCGAGACGCGTGTGGTTCTTTAATAAAAAAATTTAATATCACTTGTAATAAACATTGAATAGGGAAACGTCTTTATTGAATAGCGAATTGCATAAAGCTAAATCTGACAGTAAAATTATACTATCCGTAAAACACCTAAACTTTTACATTAAAATTCGGTAAAACGTGCTCATCGTCTTTTAAATAAGAAAAATAATAACATTTAAAATATTTGTATAGATACTACAAAACAGGAAGTTGAGAGAACAAAAGTAAACCGATACTGGATAACCAAGCTCAGTTCTATATAAACACAAAATAGTCTTTAGTTTCAAAAGTATCACTAAAAATATTAAAAGATAACTAGAAGCTTTTCAAAGTATTTGTAATGAATGGCAGAAAGAAAATCAATTTTTTACAATCCTCTTTACGCAAATAAAAAAACTGAGGTGTTTAGTCATCAAATTTTTTTTTAAAAATCCTAGTCAAAATTTTGGTTTTGAAAAATTCGGTTTTTCAAGTTGACGGTTATATTTAGATAAGAAAATAAAATCGTCATATTCTTAACAAAAGGTTTTAAGGTGAAACTTCAGATTTTTAGAGAAACGATATAAACAAGATAATCAGTTTGGTTTGTTTTGAATTTTGCGAAAAGCTACACGAGGGCTATCTGAGCTAGCCATCCCTAATTTTGTAGTGTAAGACAAGAAGGAAGGCAGCTAGTTATCATCACCCACCGCCAACTCTTGGGCTACTCTTTTAGCAACAAATAGTGGGATTGACTGTAACATTATAACGCGCTCACGGCTCAGAGGGCGAACATGTTTGGTGCGACGGGGATTCGAGCCCGTGACCTTCAGATTACGAGTCGAGTGCCTTAATCATCTGGATATGCATGTTTCGTTCAGTTTAAAAAAAAATTAGACCAACTTAAAGGCATTTAGCAAGATTACCGTAAGAGTCGTTTAATAGAGTTGTTGTTGTTGTTTTTGGAATTTCGCACAAAGCTACTCGAGGGCTATCTGTGCTAGCCGTCCCTAATTTTGCAGTGTAAGACTAGAGGGAAGGCAGCTAGTCATCACCACCCACCGCCAACTCTTGGGCTACTCTTTTACCAACGAATAGTGGGATTGACCGTAATATTATACACCCCCACGGCTGGGAGGGCGAGCATGTTTAGCGCGACGCGGGCGCGAACCCGCGACCCTCGGATTAGAAGTGCACGCCTTAACGCGCTCGGCCATGCCAGGCCCGTTTAATAGACTATCAGTCTATCTCTACGTGTCTGATACAACAACATTGACTTTGAAAACGAGCCTTTCGTGTGCATTAAACTAACTTTTCAACGTCTGCAAAGCGACTTTTTTTTTTTGTAGAAAACCATAATGAACAATCAGAATGATTGTTATTTAAATATACATAGAGTTTAAAAAGATTATTATAGGCCCAGTAGTAGCATGAATAGAGACACACATAAAATTAAATTCGTGTTGAGCGAATCTGAATCAACTGTTTATTTGTTTATTCATAAATTCGTAAGAAAAATTACACATTTAGTACTGGAAGACTACAAAAAGGCAGGTAGTCAACAGCACCCATTACCAACCGTTAGACATATCTCACTGAGTAGTGGGATTTTCCCGTAACTTTTATAACGCATCCAGGGCCTCAAAGTATTGAACGTAATTTTTGTGTAGTAAAAATGAAACTTAGGCTCTCGGATTCAGAGTCTGGCATGTTAACTACAAGCCACACCCATCCCACAACTTACTGAAAACGTAACGAAATACGTAACAAATTTTGGCTGCTTTTTAATTCTTTTGTGAGTTGAAAATTTTCAAGTTTTATTCTACACTTTAAGTTGTAGAAAATATATATTATTTGAAAATGTTGCAACTAGATAAAACTGTTAAACTACTTTAGCGGAAAGGTTTGTGGGTAAACATTTACGTAGATAAACAATGTATGCGTTAAAAACATAATTAATAATTTACGTTTCTATATTAAGTGAAAAAGAAAATAGCTTACTTTGAAACTGCTTGAGCAGAACAAGTCCACGTCGTTCATTTCTGATGAAACTAACAGGTCCCTGAAACAGCAGTATCAAGCAAATCCCGGTAAGACTTTTCTGCTGAACCGTTTAAATCATTAATTTTAGTATTTAATCATTTCCGTTCCTTAATAGTTCATGTATTCTGTTACATTTTAATGGAAAGTGCTCATAAAGAAAAGTTTTAATAAGTTAGATAGAGCCTCGTGCATCGAAGATGTTAATGTTTGTGTTTTAAAGCTTACTTATCACACAGAAGTTGTAATGTACACGTTTTAATAATTAGATAAAGTACTTATTACAGTAGTTTCATAATAATAACAACTCGTTCCTGGCAACAACAACTCCCAGCTGATCAACAAATAGTCGTTTCATGTCTAAGTTAATTACCGCATTTAACATAAATGTAAATTAGTTTTCACATCGTTGTATCAAACAAGTAAGGACATAATAAATCATTTACAATTAATCTAATATAGTAATAGGTACAAAGTGTTAGTTAATCTTGCTAGATGTACTGGAAATCCTAAGTTAAAAAAATGGGATTTTTTACAAAGTCATTATTAGTTTACGTTGTAATTTACTATAAAATTCTGTTAACTTAATTATATTGAGGGTAATTTGAGCTTCCTCTAAAACAGCTGTTGATATTAAAAAGAATATTTTGAAAAAGAAATATACCAATCTCTTCACACATGTTTAATATTATTTATGCTTAACATGCACTTTCTTTTTTGAGGCATAAAAATGTTTTTTTTTTTTTTTTACTTGAGAACTTTGTTTAATCAACAACGTAAATGATTAAAGACTCGATATCACGGGGTGTTAGGATTCACACTTATGAGCACATGATGCATGTCATTAAAAGGCAGAAAAGTCCACAAAGAAATCATGCATAGTTTGTTTTTATCTTAGACAGATATCACCTATTTTTTACATTAATAAATGTAACTGTGAGTTAACAGCCACTTTAGGTATCATGCCAAGATATAACTTACAAAAATTATGCACTAAAGTACGTGTAACCCTTTATGGTGACTAAGAAGATTTAAACGTGGTGGTTAAACAGACATAACCATTAATGAAGACTCTCGGTGGTTAAACAGACATAACCCTTACTGAAGACTGTCACCAATAAAGCACATGATTATTAATATCAGTTGGTCAAAACGATCGAATATCACGAGTCTGGTAACTCAACTGAAACAATAATGACATCTGTATACAACTTTGTTGCCTACCACTCCGTGCCATAAAGATAGCTACTCTGATTTACTTATAAGCAATAAAAATTGTAGTCTTGCACGTATATGTTATTTATAATAGATTTATTATACAGGTACTAGTATTCTTTAAATTTTGAATACAAAATACTTGGGCCTTAATATAGTAAAGTTCACTAGATTTGTCGTAAAATGCTGCATTTTTCGTAGCAAGTTACGAGCTATCCTGGCCTTATATCTAACTCTTAATTAACATACCACTCTTACCGTGACTCCAAGGAACGCTGTTTTGTTAAAGGCTTCTCGAAACAAGCGAACCCACATAGGATCTTTATATTCGAACATTTCTAAACTTCTGAGGCTTCCTTCGGACATCAGCTTGTGCCGCACCTTCTGCATAGCCAGTGCTATTGCCCAGATACCATCATAAGCGTAGCCGTGAAATCTGCTGTAGCTTCCCTTCCTTGCTCTGTCATACTGTGCTTTGTATTCAGAAGATACCTCGTTCGAGAAGAAACAAACAACAAACAATCAAAACCAAACATTACAAACGATGAATCAATGATCTCTTTCAAGAGATGTAAGCTATTTTATGAAAAGAAGAAAGAAAACTATGCAAATTTTAAGGAACAAACTGTAAATTAATTATTTTCGTATTTTAATTTAATATTAGAGTATTAACAAAATTGATTTAATCTGAATTTCTGGTATGTTTTAGGCAAATCGTAAGAAAATAAACTTATGTAATAAGACTGTATAAAAATAATTATTACTGTAGTAGATTTCTTATAGATATATCTATATAAATTTTACATTTTTCACCCGGGTGGGCCGGATTGTTAAGGCACTTGACTAGTAATCCGAGGGTCCCTGTCACACCAAACAGCTCGCCCTTTCAGGAGTGGGAGAGTTATAATGTGATCGGTCAATCCCACTGTTCGTTGTAAAAAGGGTAGTCCATGAATTGGCGGTGGGTGGTGATGACTACCTGCCTTCCCTCTAGTCTTACACTGCTAAATTAGGGACTGCTAGCGCAGATAGCCCTCGTGTAACTTTGCGCTAAACGAAAAACAAATATCTTTTAGAATATTTTTTCTGGTAAAAAGTGGTTATGAACTCGAATACAAGAATATGCTTACACTAATAGACTCACAATTAGTAACAGTTTATATACTTGAATTTATTCTGTTGATCAATGGAAAATGTGTATATTTTGTATTGCAAAGCCAAATCGAGCTATCTGAGTCTACTAAAGGGAATCGAACCCGTGATTTGAGCGTTATAACTCCCTAGACTTACCTCTGTACCAGCGGGGAACCCAATAGAAGATGGTAAACAAGGTTATCGGAACAGTATTGTTTACGTTGGTACTAAACAAAAATATTCTAAACACAATCAATTTAGACGTGCGGCCACAAACTATAGTAAAAAATAATCTAAGTATTGGCATAAGAAAGATTCACAAATATTAGATAAGCGAACCCAAAATAATTTGATAGAAGAAAAAAATGAATTGAGAAGTGAAGTTAACTAGACGAATATGAACAAAGATACTAATATTTAAATTGTGGCTTAAATGTACGAACAAATAACGCTTACTTGCATTTATAAACAAGAAAATTGTTAACTGTAGCAAGGACTTCTATTTGTAGAAGACAGATGTCAGTCTACCATATTTTTCTACGCATAAAATCAGGTTTAAATACTCGTGGTGGGCACAGCAAAAATAGCTCATTGTGTAACTTTGTGTTTAACTACACACAAACAAAATCTTATTTTACATAGTGGTTCGATATGGCACCGGTAACGTTTTAAAGTTGATGTAATACTCTTTCGTTTTCAACATATATGTGGTGTGATGAAAGAGATATTTTTCACCGTAAAATTCATTGTATATTAAATAAGCTATTTTATAAATATCATTTGTATATGTGCATTTATCACTTATTCCTGTGTATTTTGCAAATGTTTCGGTTTTTTTCGTAACCATTATCTGGAGGTCATGCAAAACTTACTAAAACGTTGGATCCTGCTTGATTTTTGCACAAGTTGTATAGGTACATCTTACCACTAAATGTAAGTATATTTCAAGTCTATCACTAATGTGAAAGTCGTAAAGTTGTGTTGTCGTCCTGTTTGCAAGTAATAAAAGTCATCCGTTCAATTCTCTTTGAAATGCTTTCGAATGAACCAGGTGAAAAACCGTATAAGTAACCATTCAGTAGATCTGTCAATACCATCGAATGAACCAGGTGTAAACTATATAAGTAACCATTCTGTAGATCTGTCAATACATTGAATTTACTTTCTTTAGAATCACAAATCTGGTTGACCTTCATGACTTGTCTTGTGATAACTGCTTTTTTTTTCGTATGAATAAGATGATGTGAGTCTTAGAGGAGAAAGCAGTCTAGGAAAGGGATTTATGTATGCACCTTAAGAAATACACCTTGTTTATTAAAGAAATAATCAAGAAAAACATCTAGGTAACTCAACTTCTAGTTTTTTTCTTTCTTTTTACTTTATTTGTAAGCCGTTCAATAAGTGTGAAACGTTTTCAGTCTATATAAAGTAGAAAGTTAAATAAGTAAGACATAATCTTTATACCTAACAGACATTATACCTTAACCACAACAGACATTTCTTTTACCTTTTTCTTAAAATCATGAAGTCAGCGCGTCATTTTATATTATGTAGATGAAAACTATTGCAAAAACTACCACTATTCAGTTTTCTGTAGCGACTTCTTTTTATCTATTTGTAAATATTTTTTGTCGAACCATAAATAACTATTAAAGTGAAATCGTCTAGAAGTTCTAGACAATAACACAATGAATTATGTTACTTTGCCGGTGCTCCATAGCATCCATTATCGTTGTTGATATTGTATGGATAAGTAGAATTTGAAAACATATTCTAATACTGTCTGCATAAAAGCCAAATAATGTCTTCAAGAAATAAAGAAATATTTCCTTGAAGATGCACAAGTAGGCGATAAATACACAACAAAAAGTGTTTGTACAATTTGTAAAATACGTCAGAAATTTACATCGGAGAAACATACTCTACACTATACGACAGCATTGTGTCATAAGGGACTACTGTGTAGAAAAACATGGCACAACAACAAATGATTTTCTTCTACAAATAGACATCCTGGCTACAGTTAATGATTTTTATATAAATGCAAAAGGGCATTTCGAAATTTAAGCCACTAATTATCTACTCGTGACAGGGTAAATTTTATGATCGTAAATTTTTGTTTGTTCACTTTCCGTTAACGTCACTTTCTTCAATAAAATATTTTACATTTCTTTATGCTTCATATTTTATGACGATATCCAAGTGGTTTTACTATAAGCTTAGACTGCACACCTAATGTCTTGTCATTAAACACTAATGTTTATGATTTTGTGTTCGATCACTATAGCACACCTATTTTCGTGTCATTAGACAATGATGCTTTATGTTTTTTTTTGTAATATCACTGTAACAGTACTGTACATTTGTTCTATGGTTTGTTGGGACTGACACCCCATCGATCTATAGAACACATTTAAAAAGGTATAGTTTGTGACTCATTGTAAGTGTATTTGCATAAGTAGGAGGTCGCTTCTGAAGTTGTGACAACAAAATTCTGAGTTAAATAAATGTAACCTTGTCTTGAAGTTTATGGTCATAGAATATATTTAAGTTATTGTAGTCAGTGCTTTGTAGTTAATTTAAAACATTTTTCTTCCTTCCAGCCATGCAGTTTGATATTTTTATTACAGAAACACAAGTCTTGTAAGGTTTTCAAAAGTGAAACTGTGAGAATTTGGCCCAATGCCCATTATAAATGGTCAAATGTTCTAGTCAAATAGTAATACATCAAGTCTCAAACGTTGCCAAAATGGAATCAAAGCCCACACAGTCACTGTTTTTATTTCTGCAAGAAAAAAGTGTATAAATCATCTATATTAGCTCATAACAGAGAAAAGTAATTCGTATGGCCAATGTGGGTATTTATTTGAAACACAAAACAGATAACAACATATCTATCACCTAAGGTCATTCTCGTCAGGCTGAGAATATGTTTTGTGTTTTAAAGAAATATTTTAATACTCTACTCTATATAGATCTACTTTAAGTGGGTTCCTCGTCCTCATAAGATATGTTAAAGTTTTAACAAACTCGAACACTACTGACACGGGATAAACAAGCAACAACAACCAGAAAAGAATGATATTAACGGTGGTTTGTATCTAATAAACATAAATACAATATTTTCTCCAAGTTCAACTTTTTAAACTAAGACATTAAATCAGTTATAAATCATGAACTAAAACTATTTGTAATTTATAGATTTATCTGTGTTATCTGCGTATGAAAACCAGATTGTTTAGAGTTATACGGCAACGAGGAAGGGCTAATATAAGGACCAAAACCTGCTTAATTAAGCAGTCACTAGTTGTCTTCTTCAGAAACATTTAGCTATTGTAAATGGTGTCTTTATAAAATTTAAAATTGGTGGATAACGCCAACTTTACTTCATTTAGTTATAGATTTAAACGTTATTTAGTTGTTGCTTATAGCAAAGCTATTAACTGGGGCATATGCGGTCTGTCAACAGCAGGACTCAAACCTAGAATTTTAGCGTTGTAAGTGTATAGACTTGCTCCTTACCAACAGGGGAATAAATTAATACAGAGGGTCAGAGTTATACCTTAAACGGAGAATTTTTTTCTTCCTGTTTTAACTCCAACATTATAAAATATAAAAAAGTATCTACTTCTGAAAATATTATGGTTGTATAATAATCTTGCTAAATAGTTTCAGATGACGCTTTTATAAATTAATTTGAATAAGATAATCAAAGGCTGTCGAAATGTGCCAAACCATTTTTAGTAAAGTAGTGATTTAGATATTATTTTCTTAATTTGATCAGACTAGAATGTATAGTAGGTTGGATCAAAGCTCAGACTCAGTTTTCAATCATTTAGAAACTAAAGTTTATCCTCAACTCTTTATAAACAATTTACAATAAAAACTACGAGTTTATTTTATAAATTTATAAAGTATAAACGTTATAAGGTCAACACAGAAACAATAACTTACATCCCATATTAACAGCGCCCCCTTTCTTTATTATTAACAGTTTATTTACAATTTAAGGACAGGAATTTATTATTATTTATAATGAGCTGTGCATCTTTCCAGCAAACATGAATACTTGATATTTTTAATATGTATATTTAAAAACAAAATCCTTGTATTTCTACAACCGTGTTAAGGCAATTGTTAACATTGTATACAATAATACCTTATCATTAATATTTAGAAACAAAAAAATTTGTATTTTTCTAGCCTTCTAGCAGTAATACTTACTAAGCCTGATACAGTGACGTTTTCATCCGTACTTAGTGGTAAAATATCGGTAGCCATATAACCTTCTAATGCTTCTTGAAGTCGAGATTGGTCGCAAGTGGTGTCTTTATCAGTTTTTTCCCACCAATAATCATCATACATTCCGA
Source organism: Carcinoscorpius rotundicauda (assembly GCA_011833715.1). NCBI lineage: Eukaryota > Metazoa > Arthropoda > Merostomata > Xiphosura > Limulidae > Carcinoscorpius > Carcinoscorpius rotundicauda. The sequence continues at coordinate 46,852,352 of CM022399.1, read as the reverse complement.
CAATGATCCACTGGTACTTTCTTCCATAAAGACCAACACGATAGGCCTAAAATGACGGTGTATAATAATAATAAATGCAAAGAAGGTATCCATCATTTTATCTTCTCCTTCATAACATAACTTTAAAATCAAGCAGTTTAACAATACAACTGATAACACATTATATATTTTTCGATAGAATCGAAAGTAATACAATACCAATGATAATTAAATTGACCAAATGACAATCTAGTCGATAATTTTAGGACTAGCATGACTTACAATATGCAGATCGCGGGATCAACTCACGTTGCTGAACGTGGTTGCCCTTTCAGCCATGAGAGAATTATAATGTGCAGGTTAATCACACTTTTCGTTATTAAAGCGTAACCAAATGATGGTGGGTGGTGTTCAATAAATGATTCTATCACTTTATAATTAGGAACACCTTGCACGGATAGCTCATGAGTAGCTGTGTGCAAAATTCAACAAATAAAACAATAAACATATGATGTCTGGATATCCTTGTTTATTTCAAGTTTAGAACATGGCTCAACTTGGTCACCAGGGCCATTCAGAAATTGATCTGAAACAAGAAGTACCAGAGCGTCATCTTTTCACTCTTAAAAATTCACGAACACATAGTGAAGAATGGTCTTCGTCTGAAAATGGGGCCAACAAAGTGTGGTTTCTCCAAATAAGGCTTCCAGTCACACCTCCCGTTTAACCATCAAATAGCTCAAGCTGATGAAGAATGAAACAGCTATTCAATCTATTCCATGCGAAGACACACCCAACGCAGTGCCTACAGATTTCTATGCAATTGGAATTTTGAAACGGGCTGTAGTCGTCTTACTCCAAATGGATTATGAAAAGAAAGCAGGGAAGAGTGGTGTATTATGGATATGAAAGCCATAACATGGAGTTTTTAACGATGAAAACTATGGTGCATGACTATATTTAAGATGCTCGACCATAATATAAACATGAGCAGATGTGGGGATTTAGATTGAATCGACGAAGCGAGGCTCCAAGATTATTTTGATATAACATACTTAACCCACTGTAGTGTACTATATGGCCTTAATTACTAACAAATATACTTAAATATGTTAAGGTTTTGGATTTAAAATACTTGATTTATAGTTTTTCCTTAAGAAAAAAAAAACATTTAAGTTGATTACGTGAAGTATTAACGCACGCGGTACATTTGATCATTCACTGCTTTTTGCATAGAATAGGTTGTATAAGAAAAGAATACAATCGAAATAAGTAAAATTAAATAAAAAGTTTCTGAGAATAAAAACACCGGGAAATACAATAGAAAAGTTATTGATCCTTCAAGCGATAGCAATATGACATGCGCATTGACTATCCATTACTCTCGATTTAAATTCAATGGGTTATTCTGGTTTTTTTCAAATAAATTGGAACGCTTAACAGCATTTAAGATTTGTATTTTTCTTACAGTTACGAAAATGTCTGGTATGTTGCAATCTCAATAGCACATACACCATATTCTGGAATAAAGTAGCGGTTTAGTGATCTAGATTTCCATTTCTTTTGAAACCAGTTACATATAGAACTATCGAGCTACATTTAAAGAATGATTTGTCAGGCACGAAGATTACAACTCGAAAAGAGAATATAAGAAGAAAAGAATGGTTGTAAATCTCAAATGTTCTTCTTTATCGGCGATGCTCCAAAAATGGCTGAAGTAGATTGATTTATTTCGTGCTCATAGAAAAGTTTTATATGGTAGAACGATTAAGCTGGCGGAGCACGATAGTTAACACCTAACATGAGTTTGGTATTACCTTATAATTGAACAGATGAGTATTTGCCATATCATTTGAATTATTAATAAGACTCTGACCATTTGTCATACGATTTAAATTAATGTTAGGAGTAATGATAATTTAAATATAATTACTTAAATGATACTTGTGTTGCCAAGATTTCTGCCAGCTAAGACGTTCCTGACTTATACGACTTGTTGTATAATAAACGACTAATGCAAAGAACGTTTCGACTAATGCTTTATATGTTGTGATCTAGCATTCCTGAAGAGTTGTAGTTTTGAATTAAGTATTTCACCAATGCTGGTATACAAAAATAAGGTATAACTGGAATGCTCAAGCATTTTAGTGGAAACCCATACTGGGGTGTAAAAAGAATGTTTAATATTATATAGATATATTACCAACTAAAAAGTTGTTTCATATCAAGTTTCTTCAAGAAAATTTTTTATAAATTGTAAATTAACATTAGACGAAATTGATGACAACAACACTTTGGGGTAGCGTGTTTTGATGTACAAAGCGTAAAGCCACGGCAAAACTGATAACACTAAGATACTTCGCACTTATCCAGCCCGATATGTTTGTTTTAGTACAAAGATACATAACTTACGCTGTTGTAAGGTCCGTAAGCATAACGCTGAGCCATCGAGGAGAGCCTATGTAAAGACAGCTACATTATTTGTGTCGTAAGTTGCTCTAAACAAGCGCGTGTACTGAATGTTACAATACAACATTTCCAGCTGGATTAAAAAAAACATCAGAACCGTACGAGAAACGACATCTAAAGGACACATTTATTCATGAATTTGTCAATTCAAAGTTTTCAATATTCTACAGGGTTTGTGTTTCACAGGTGTAACGTAATTTATAATACTTTTTTCATATCAAGAAATTGTTTTCAGAAACTGAGACAGTCGAATTCCGTTTTCTACTCTACAGTTGTTTATTTTTATTAAACTAGTTACATCTCTGTTCCTGAAGAAGGCACTTGCTGGTAGTATCTCATTAAATTGAATAACTCACGCAAAAACGAAGAACATTACAACGGAAGTAATCTCAAATATTGAAAAGTTTGACGAAAAAAAATATAATTTATCTTGCTAGTTACCTTAGGGGTTAATTTTAACCCCATGAATTAATTTTATTCATCTGGATTCTTTCTTGAGCCAAACAGATTCTAAAAAATAATTTTCATTAGCTGTTATTGTTGACTTTCTAAGTACACAAGATGTATAAGCATATTTTTTTTCCTTTTTATGATTTGGTTTTTCATTGATATGCAATATTTTCAAATTTTTAATTTTTTTTCCAGCTGTAATTGTTAGATATTCTTTCCCAAATTGCTCATTCAGTACGAGTCACAAAATGATGGCTTAGAGATCATGGCATTGTCATTGTCCTTTGGACAGTAACTAATATGAATAGATATATTTTAAATAACCAACTTATAGTGAATCTATTATTCAAACTCTCCGTAAGAAAGTGGATGCAAATTCACAGGCTCAGATTTTACGCATTGTAAACACACTGAGAGATTGTGATTCTGCCTTAAGTTGTAGATCCACTAAATACTAAAGGTAATTGTAAACACACTGAGAGATTGTGATTCTGCCTTAAGTTGTAGATCCACTAAATACTAAAGGTAATTGTAAACACACTGAGAGATTGTGATTCTGCCTTAAGTTGTAGATCCACTAAATACTAAAGGTAATATTTATACCTTTTTTTTCTTATGTGTTTATTTAATAAAACGACATTTCATCTTGGTTAGTGGTTTCCTTCCATTTTTGGTTGGCTGTATACACTCGCGCCCTACTAGCATATTTATTGGGAAAGAGTCAGTTAAGATTTGCATGATTATAAGTTTTACTTTGTGCTGAACTTTTCATATAAACTCCTACATGTTAGCTTCAACTCTTTAATATTCGCTAAAACTTATTGCAGAACTTAAAATTCTAATAGTTTTTATTAAACATATTAAAGTCTATCTTTCACACCAGAAGATAGTGCTGATGAATGCTTCATAATCATTAAACTGAAATTTAGTAAAGTTTGTCTTCATTTAAATGTATAAATAATTACTGAAAATATAACATATCTTATCTTTCATCTGTGATTACACAGGTCGTAGAAACCATAAATATATTTTATTGCAAGCAATTAAGCTAAAGTATACAATGATGAGACTAGAATATTGTAAAAAACGTATTTTTATGAAAGTTGGGTGTTTGTTTTTTATCTACTAACGTTAATAGAATTTCGTAATTTTTTTATAAATATTTTAAACATGTCGTCTCTGATAGTTGTCAAGTATAAACTTTAATTTTACTTTTGTTTAAGAAGAATAAACATCTAACGTAAATAGACTGAAGTGTAAAAGTATATTTTGTATAATGTCGTAAGAAACATTCATTTGAGTAGAAACATTCAAAAGTGTACATTAACCGATATCTATTAGATTTCTATCGAAGTTAAGTTTAATCTAGGTAATTCAGTATTATATACTCCAATCGTGTTTCAGTTTGTGTTATCCCTAAAATATCCATATGAGGAAATGCAAAAAATAATTGATAACTTAAGTTTCTGGGTTTGCAAATTAAAATCTTACATGATAAATCGAATCAAATTAAATATTTTGTTTTATAATCTTGTTCTAAAATTAATGAATTAAAGAAGTATTGGACAGTGCTAACCTAGGTCTGGCATGGCTAAGTGTGTTAAGGCGTTCGACTTGTAATCCGAGAGTCGCGGTTTCGAATCCCCATCGTACAAAAAACATGCTCGCTCTTTTAACCGTAAGGGCATTATAATGTGACGGTCAATCCTGCTATTTGTTGGTAAAAGAGTAGCCTAAGAGTTGATAATCGATAATGATGAATAACTGCCTTCTCTTTAATCTTACACTGCTATATTAGGGACGGCTAGCATAGATAGCCCTCGAGTAGAGGTTTGTGCAAAATTCTAAACAAACAAACAATTTCTGACCTACTTTTAGAGGATGTCGGGATTAGGATTAGAAATCAACTAAAAGTGCATGTTCCTTAAAATTTACCAAAGTAAAAAAATTTTCTCTAATAAGGAAGCAGTGGAGATTATAAGCAAGAGGAACAAATAATGTGTTGTCCATAATCAAAGCCCAAAGTAGATAGTGAATTAATTCATGGATTCCAAGTGCTTGATATATTTTGTAGAGTTTCTAAATGGAGAAATATTTCATGTTTTGTTGAGACAAATGTATCATATTTGATAACTTAAATGCTACAACAATTGGATATACTGCAGGTACGCTGTAAAAGTAACTTCTTCGTGTTTTTTCATGTGATGATTTGTCCAGAGGATGAATATTAATCTAATCCATTAACTTCATTTAAACAAATGAAATTTGAAGGTTCTTTTCAGAGCCATCACATCCTGAGAAAGAAAATCTTGTGTTTACACACATCACCTCTACTAATAGAATGTTTCTCATTTCTAGTATTTATAATAAACATCGAAATTAATAATTCTTGTAAGTTTCCAATTATTTGTTAGCTGTAAATCTGAACAGTTGATCTAAGATCATAAAGCTCAAAGTGAATACGTTTCAGTTTGTGTGACAACGGTCTTAGAGTTTCTGATTTTACTTACGTACACTATTGAATAGTAGCATTTCTAGCGAAACTTACCACTGGGAATATGATTCTGACAATAAAAGCATTCCAAAGTTGAAATCTAGAGATTTCCACACTGTTTATGTTACAAAGCATAGACTTGTAAAAGTATATGCAAAAACACAAAAAATTGTTCAAAGTTAATTTAATCTTGGCAATCCACACGTGTATAGTTATAACATATTTAGTTTGAGTTCTTTGTATATATCAAATTCAATTGTCAACTTAGAAGAAATTTACCTTTCGGATGAAGTTGAATAGCACAAGCCTAATTTGTAAGACAATGGACAATACCCTTATTTCTTTACGTTTCTAAGTCATTTTTTTCAGAAAATTAGATTTTTGTAAAGTTTTATTTGTAAAGGTATATCTGAACAACAACTATGTGAGTTCCAAATCCAAAAGAGAAATTAGTAACATTTTAGTGTATGCAGATTTTTTCTCTATATTGTTACAAAATGTGCATGAGTAGATAAATTTAATTTATTGGGTGTTACGCACTGTGACAGATAAAATTTTCCCTTGATTATCAGAGTTAAAGTACAGTGAATATTACAGCTTATTTGCATAAGCAATGGTGAGTTGTATTTGCAAAGTTGATATTTAAGTGGCAAATATTTGAATTTTATATTGAAAACGAAAAATATATATTAACTCAAAAGCACAAAGTAATAACTTATAGTCAAATCAAATATTTATCATTTCATGAATGTATCGCTATGTAAAGTGCAAGTCTCTGAAGACAAATCTATCTTCTTATGTTGGTTATGTTTCTCTAAAGCTAATCACAAAGCTATAAAATAGGTTATCTGTGCTTTGCCTACCACGGGTATTAAAACTGAGTTGCTAGCGTTGTAACTCCACAGACATTCCACTGCACCATTGGACGAAATGTTCGTTATATCTGATATTGTTTTTAAGTGAATTCATAGAAATACTGTTATAGTATGGTTTTATGTAAATGATAAATATGTCTTTTCTTGTATACCATATATTTTGTTGTAAGATCTCAAAACTTAGATGTCATCATATTGAAGATTCTGTTTTAGTTACTGTTAAGCTCAGTGACATACAAAAGTCCTTTTTCGTTGTCTGAGTTAACTTATAGTGAATAATACAGCTTATTTGTATAAATATTGGTGAGTGTGTAAGATTATATTTAAATGACAAATATATGAGGTGTAGTTCAAAAACAGAAAGTAGTAACTTAGGAGAAGAAAAACCCATTAAGAAGTCAATGAACGCTCATTTAGTTTTCTTTATTGGTATGTAAAGTGCAACACCCCAGTTGGTGATGTCGAACATTGTTTTCACGTGAATTTATAGAACTTATCTCATGAACATATTTTATGTAAAGAATATATATTTTTTTTCTTGTAAACCATACTTTTTTCATCAAATTTCAAAACAGCAATATTCCACCATATAAAAAACCGTCATTTTAATTATTATTTCTATAGTAATATGGGAAAAGAGTTCGTATGTAAAATGCATATATAAACACGTCTGTTTCACTAATTGTTAACCTCAGTGACACAAAAAATCTGTTATTCGTTGTTAAACCAAATTAATCAAACATAATTCGAAACTACACATAATAGCACTGATGATAACATCAAAAGACGTTATTCGAGGTATATACTTAGCATTTAACCCTTGTTATTGCTGGGCTTGCTAAGTCAATGATTCTAGTCAAACAGCTCAAATATGCATAATATTGGATCCTGACGAAGCTATTTGACTATATCTGAGGAATGTTTTGATTCAAATGAAAAAAAAAATATTAGATGGGTTTCAAGATAAAGCTAATAAACTAAACTGAGTAATTTTAAGAATTTAAATTCCATTGGTTTTGTTGAAAATGATAATTTATTGAAAACAGTAGTAGTTTTGAACGACAAATATGTGAGTTTTAGATATAAAATAGAAAGTAGTAGCTTAGAAAATAATTTCCAACTGTGCGTTTAGTGTTCTATGTTGTCATTCTCTATAATACAGCAGGAAGAATCCATGCTAATTAATTACAAAAGCAAAGACTATAAATTAAATTAAACAATATGAAAAAGATAAATATTAGTAATGCACCATCTGGCGTCACCTATCATTCTACTGTTATTAATGTGTTATTGATGTTAAAAACATAATTCTATTATACCTCCTAGTAGTGTGCATAATTATATTATATCGTCTAGCAATACGCCCCCTGATGTTGTTGACGTATATGTTCTGTCAATGCTTTCTACGCTCCATAGCTTGTCGAAATTCAATGCTTCCTGATGTTGTACAACCCAGAAATGTGTACGTAGCAGCACGCCCCCTAGTGTTGATGCCCTAATCCTATTATATCGTCTAACAACATACGCCTGATGTTGTTGATACGTGAATGACGTACTTATTAGGTCAATTTCTTTATCACACTATACAAGCTTGTGTCTCACAACGGCTGATGTGGGTATCATCACTTTTATTGATAAGCAATAAAAGTGTTAATACCCATACCAGCCTTTCTGAGATACATTTTTATTTCAAGTGGGTTTCTCATCATCAAGCATTATACAAGCTTGTCGAAATTATGTCAAGGTCATGTTTATTAAACTTCCACTTCACAATGAGCTGATATGAGAGAAACTAACCGTAATGAAATAATCACAACAGTGCATGTCCTGTTATACATAATTAAACCAGCAATAATATAAAAACATCAAGGACTAGAGAACAATATACAATATTTCAGTGTACAATAATTTAGTAAATCATGTACTCAAATTCTTACATGTTCACATAAACGTGCAATGAAAGGAAAATAATAGCAATTATTTCAGAAAGTGATTACAAAACTCTGGTGAAATTGAAATCTTAGCAGTTTAATTTATTGCAATGACAAGAAAAACAAAGCACAAATGGAATAACATAAATGGTAAAACAATGAAGGAAAGTTTTGAAAATGTCACAGGTAGTGGCGTGAACTATTGGAAGTGTTTAGATATAATGATCACATATTGGTCAGTTTTTACTTATACCATAATCTTCGTTGATACCGCGTTTTTAGGGCCATTTTTTACTATCCATTCTTTTTCATGCTAACGCTACTCAGTAAAAAATTCTGAACTCTACCAATTAACTTCTTTCGTCTTATGTTCCATGATCACAATTCTGGTTTGATTGTGATAGGAATTGTTAGTCCTTTGGATTCTTTTATTTCGATGTTTTTATGTCATCCTTGTAGATGTTTCTTCATTTTAAACAGCTATTTCTTAGTTGACGAAGAGCAATGGAACGTGCTTGAAATATTGTGGTTTAACTCAATCTTAATATATATATGTACCTGAAGTATTAAACAGAGTATTTTTATTTAGTTAAAAATGTACCTTTAGTAACTGAACACTCGAACTTAAATTTTAGTACATTTGGTCATTGAATAATAGTTACTGCACGTGAACGAATTATATAAAATAAAAATTATTATTCATATTCATTTAACTTTAATCGCAAATAAAAGAATAATTTAATTTACATTAATAATTATTAATTTGAATTATAATTCAAAATAGATTAGATAGAGACACTTGGCTGTTTTCCATTTCAAACATATTTTTGCTAAGAAGAATCAGAATTAGATAGTTAGAGAATGTGATTAGTGTGTTGTTTGCTCATAAGATTAAATTGAAATTTTTACGAAGGATAATTACATCCTTAATTAGATGAACAAAACCAGCAACAAACATTGTGAGAAAACTCATTCATCACAACAGTTTAACTTTGAAATACCTATTATTAATACGATAACCAAAGCAACAACAGCTCGAATTGTACAATATAAAATATTTTACTGTAATATAATTTATTATGGTTTATTCTATTCATCTACTTTTGATTTAAACTATTACTCTTTCATCTTTTCAAAAATTAACTAATTAACTGACTGGTCTTTCGAGATGTTAAATGGGGCACATTCACTGATTGTTTAATACAGTTGTTAAAAACGTCCTTCATTCTTCAGTTTTTTGGATGCTTATTCGGCCTGCACTGATTTCAGGAAGTTAAATGAATATATTATTTTATTTTTTAAAACATAAATTGTATTTGTGTTCTCAAGTTTTCCTGTGCGCTGAGTGAAAGCTGTGTTATCAGTCATTGTAATCATTCATTGAAACCTAAGTATTCGTGAATTTCTACCTAATTTGCATCCTTTTTGTTTTGTGGGTATGAGGACTGGAACATGGATGATCTTCTTTTCTTAGAAACTGATTTTCCCTCTAAACGATGACCAAAATTATTATTTCTTGTTTTATGAGCTTCAAGCTCTTCAGATTTTCTAGAATTTTTTTGAATTTTGCGAAAATTGATTGTAATTTCTATTTTTCAATTTTTTTTTAGAAAACATCCCGATTTTTATAATTTTAGCTGTCGTCATATATTATCTTATATTTTTAGAAATTTTCTGGATTTTTAGATATTAATTAGAACCGCACCCCGCTAGTGCAGCGGTAAGTCTACGGATTTACAACACAAAAGTCAGGGGCTCTATTTCCCTCGGTGGGCTCAGTTAATAGCCTAATGTAGCTTTGCTGTATCTAACAACATTAATCGGAACTACATTTACTGGTACTTTTAGACTATCTAAATATCATTACAGCTTATATTTTTACGTTTAAAAATGTCTCATCTATTTTGTCTGTTTAATTTCGATGTTCTAAAGAGTCTGTATTTTCTAAAAGATCAAACCAACTTGAGTTCCTCCTCACTTGTCTAAAGGTGAATATTAAGGCTATCTGCGGTTGACTTGATTAAACTGTATATAAAACATTTATGTACGTAGCTGATGATGCCTTTAATGGCGAACCCTGATGGTGATTAATGAGGTATTTGTGAAACTTTGTTTTTATCAATTCTGTAACTAAAGAGTTTCACCAAGCACCGACGGCTTCTTGTACCAATTAGAAAAATGCTTTACTTATTGAAACACATTTTAATGACTCTGCAAATTGTATTGAAAAAGTATAAATGATAATCTGCTCTTATAAATGTTTTTGTTGAATAATGAATAGTCCTTGAGTTTTGTTGTTGTTTAACAATTCATAAATATTTATCTAAATGTCAATTTAAAATACACCCGTTTAAAGGCCTGGCATGGCCGAGTGCGTTAAGGCGTGCGCTCGTAATCCGAGGGTCGCGCTAAACATGCTCGCCCTCCCAGCCGTGGGGGTGTATAATGTACGGTCAATCCCACTATTCGTTGGTAAAAGAGTAGCCCAAGAGTTGGCGGTGGGTGGTGATGACTAGCTGCCTTCCCTCTCGTCTTACACTACTAAATTAGGGACGGCTAGCACAGATAGCCCTCGAGTAGCTTTGTGCGAAATTCCAAAACAAACAAACAAACACCCGTTTAAGACTAGCACGTATATAAAAAAATGAAGCATCAGTTTAGGCGTAATCTAAATGTTTAATATTTTATCTATCCATCAAAGCTTATACAATGAGAAAAATGTGGGCTCTTTTTTTTCTCTTGTAGCATATGATATTACCATGGCTTAGTAGTGATAATTCCAGACGAATGTACCAGACAATGCTTATCACTCACGAATGTTTGAAGAACTTAATATCTATTTTAACAAGTGAAATTCGTGATTTCAGGAAATACTTAAAGCAACGATGAGGAGTTATTTTGATTAAAAATATTTAAGAAAATCTGGACAGCCTATATATCTGTTTATAAATTCAAAATAAGAATAAATATGTTAATCGTACGGTTATTTTTATTTTCTTCAAGGGTATTTAAGACAAACATTTCTATATTCCATGGCTTAAACCGCTTTAGGAATGATCTATGAAGGGTACAAATACCTAGCGGTGTATATAAATAATTAACATGTATGCAAAATGTTCGAACTATAGTTGCTTTGTTTAAATCTAAGGTAAGGCGATATTAATCAATCAGAATTAGTTATACGTAAATAAGATCAAGTAATAATTTTATTGTAAGGGGTGTAATAAGGTATTATTTCACTTCATGACACATTGAAAACATTTGAATGTTAAAACCACGTGAAATATGTTGAATCAAACCTAACTTTTGACTGGAACTTAAAGTTATGAAAAAAAATAATTTTGAATAGTTTCTGAATAGAAAAGGGAGAATTTCATTTTGCGTGCTAGTAATATATGAAACAGAACAACTTTCCTGGACTATACTGTCACATGTATATTCGTGTGTGCATCAGAATTATCAATATTATACCTCAGGTAAGCAATTTTTCTATAGTTTGGAGCAACATGTTTGATAACTACATTCTATCTAACAAATGAATTACTTAATAATTAACCAGCTTCATGTAAAGTCAAGTTATTTGATTACTTACAAGCTATTAATCTGGTTTGATTTTTGTTCAATTTAATATCAAATAATCTTGTGAATCGGAACTTCCATGGTCTACTTTCTCAGCATGTTCTTTTCATTACACATTTTCGGTCTTCTGGTATTAACTTGTGTAATCAGATTCTACTGCTGCATTCCACGTTATTACAGGACATGTTGGCTCCGTATTTCCTGTAAACAAAGTTCTGAACTACTGCAATATCTTTACAGCTTACAGGCTTCACTGCACATCCAGGTGAGATCAAATCGTTCAGAAGCCATAACTTGATGTTGTAAATGTTACTACTCGTTCATAGGAAAACCATATTCTAGAATCTGCTTTTAACCTTCCCACTTTTGTATCTAACCTCTGCATTGCAGTTCATTGTTACTGTGATCTCAGTTTCCAAATATTTTGTACTACGAAAGGAATAGCACTGCTTTGAATTTTCCGGATAAATAGCCGGAGAAAAAGGCAGTAAGTAAATATCAATATATAGCAGCAATCTCATTATTTAGGCTTAAAAATATATTTATTTAAATATTGGAGATTGCAAAGTGGCGAAAACTGATATAATTGATAACACGTGACAAAAAATAGTTTTAGATTCTAGATGATTTTAATAGAGTTATAACAGATGACAACGGCAACACATGGCATTTCGATGTATGGATAATTTCAATAAAACAGTGACTGATAATAACGGTAACACATGGCATACAATACCCCTAAGTACTTGATGGCTCTAATACAACGATAGATGATAATAAGAGCAATACATAACATAGAACAGACTTAAATTCTTGATGGTTCTAATATATGATAAGTGTAACATTTGGCACAAAGTATCCCTACATTTTAGATGGTTCCTACACAACCGGAACTGATAATAACAGTAACGCATGACATAAAGTTGTCCTAAATTCTTGATAACGTTGTTGAATTTTATAACATTCTCACCATGACGTCATGAAAGTATTGTTGAAAATCATTACAGTTATATTTTCTAGCTTCGTATATTTTCTATGATGATGATAACTTGTTTGTGTTTATTCATCTAAGAGTAAAACAAAAATCAAGTAGGTTTTGGATAACGGCAAATCTCACTTTGGAAAGTTTTGTAACAATGAGCTATTCTCAAAAATATGTTCCAAGGACATGTAATCAAAAATACTAGACAAATAGGCAGAAACCCAAGTAAATTATATTTCTTTCTGCGGAGAAGTGAGATTTTTTTTCCAAAGCAACGTATTAGACGCGAGCAAATAATTTTATCAGAAACGTTCGATAGCGTACAACGGTATTAACAAAGTACAGGTTTTATCATGTATATTTGTAAGATCCAGGTTTCAAAATATTCACCGTTTAAAAATTATGCAATAATTTATAAAGAAACATACTTTCACTACATCTGTACTTCACATGTTAGTATGAAAGAACAAAGTATGAACAGTAGAGAAATTTTCATCCAAAGTTACAATGTCAGTTTAATAATCCAAACCAAATTACCAACAATACACAAATTTCATCAAAAGCTTCAAATTAATTTGATAGTTTAAAAATGCTGAATCAAACACTTCAATTAAAGCAATTTAATGTGGAGCTTACAGATATTTAGTCTGTTGGGTAAATACGTTATTATCTCTCCAGGCCACTGGTTAAAAAGAATCAACACTATTTAGAACAAGAACGGTATAAATAATCTCACATTCTTATATTACAGCTTCTATGTATTAGAAAACGCCGGATAGTGGTTTAAAGTACATTACTTTAATTAGTTTATGATACTTTATAAAGTGTTTCTTTACGAAATCAAAATCAATACTCAAAGTGAGAATGATAATACATCAGACTACTTAGTAATTAAACGGTATAAAAGGAAGGGGGCTTGTTATTTATTCTTAATTTCAAAGAAACAAAAACAACTGACCAACCTCACAAAATATTTTTCCAGCCCAGCTTTGGTCGAAATTCCCTAGGATAATTCTTACATCTTTTTCCTGTCAAAATAAAGAAATAAGGTTAAACTGTCTCGTTACATTCACGAGCATAAAATTATTAGTTTCTTTGAAAATGCTAAATTTGCATCAGTAAATATTATGAAGTAAATCATGTATAAGGAAAGCCCTTATTATTTCACGTGGACAGTTTCTTCGTTGTTGTCTGTATCACTTAAAAGTGCAGGCGTGCAATAGTTTAAAAATGTTCAATGCTTTAAGGTGTAGTACATGAAAGTTATTCTGAAGCATTATGCTCAAAACGAAAGAGGAACACGAAGCCAATTGTTATATTTACATAATATCCAAAGAAATTTCACGGTACACTTTTCGTTAAAATACCTGATTTACTTTTCTTTTTGTATTAGATGAGTATATACGATAAAAATACAGAATGTAAATAAGATAGCATTGGAAGAACCTAAACCACATTTTAACTTAGTGGCACATGATACTACGTACATGAACGAGGAAAACATTTCCAGTATCACTTTACAATTTCACTTCTTACAAGAAGAAAAAACAAAACTGGAACAAAACTGTATTCAGTCAAAGAAAAAATTTCCGTATTTTCATGTAGGTTGTCTTTAAAACTGGTATTTCTTTTCTTCTAAGCTGTTAAACATGATATTTGGTTCTGTTTCACCATTGTTTTTCTTATTTTTGGATAAAGGAGCTTTCAGTCTATATGTATTTTTAAACATAAGTTTTCAAACTGGTTGAATATCAGCTCAGTGAATTTTATCGGGTGTACTGTATCGAAAATGGTCGCTTTTCTGTATAATTTTGATTGGGTGTGCTAGAATTATTCAATTAATGCGCAAAATAAAAGATTGAATCCTTTCTTCAGGCCATTGTTTTTTAACTCTTCTTAAAAATTTAATTAAATTTATATATCCAATTAGTTAAAGGTTTATGATACCCCAGACACGCCAGCAAGAAAGGATATTTTATAATAACCATCTTTCACTTTAATTTCGCCCCCCAGTGGCTCAGCGGTATGTCTGCGGACTTACACGCTAAAATCCGGGTTTCGATACCCGTGGTGGGCAGAGCACAGATAGCCCATTGTGTAGCTTTGTGCTTAATTCTAAACAACCAAAACCACTTTAATTTCTGGTTGATAGTTGCACTGACGGACCCTAAAGAAATAAGCCTAACATCTGTCAGAGCACAGGATGCTGCTATATGCATTCCATTTACAGTTATGCAAATTGTATGATTTTCATTTATGTTTATTTAATGTTTATTATTTGTATGCTTACCCGCAGTATTAAAATGGAAAATAGGGTGAAATATACAATGAAAGTCTATACACGTGTCAGACCCGGCATGGCCAAGCGCGTTGAGGCGTGCGACTCGTAATCCGAGGGTCGCGGGTTCGCATCCCCGTCGCGCCAAACATGCTCGCCCTTTCAGTTATGGGGGCGTTATAAAGTTACGGTTAATCCCACTATTCGTTGGTAAAAGAGTAGCCCAAAAGTTGGCGGTGGGTGGTGATGACTAGCTGTCTTCCCTCTAGTCTTACACTGCAAAATTAGGGACAGCTAGCACAGATAGCCCTCGAGTTGCTTTGTGCAAAACTCAAAAACAAAAACAAAACAATTATATACGTGTTTATTTTTAAATAAACTGCATGAAAATGACGTTTAATCATATTTTGCTAATGGCGAAGCTTTTGAGTGAGATTTACCGTCTGATATTTTGTTCGTATATAAAAAAGCCGAATTTTTTTTCAATGCTTAAACTTGATTCTATTGTATTCCATTCTTAAAATTGATTCTATTTGCCAGTTAGTGAGTGAAACATACTTCTTCAAAAATTTATTGTTTTGAAGAGGAGCTTCCTTTATAACCACAGTGTAATTATCAATCTAGGTACGTTTTAAACATATAATGTAAGAGAAATACAGATACACTTATATATACGTAGAGGCATTTTAGCAATTATAAATATTTTATTGGTAACAAAACTTTTAAGCTAGTTCCAACATTAAATAGAAAGAGAACATATGACAAATATATATCCACACAAACGATAACTCCTTATTCCAATGTAACAACCAAATCAAAAACGAAAATAGAAACAGACAAATAGAGCCAAAAATAAAAAAACGAAAAACGAAAATAGAAAAACAGCAGCAAAAATAAACATATAGAAGAGGCAAATAAGATTAAGCAACAAACATGAAGGACAAAAACTAAAAACAAAAACCAAGGAGAAGAGAAAAACAATAATAGAAGGAAACACATCTGACAGACTGATCAAACTAAACAACAGGGAGAAGAAAAACGGTGTTCTTCATGCATCTCAGGAAGTAATGTAATGTTTATGATTAAATGTAAAAAAGTACTTACCCTCAGTAGGGTGTGTTATCATATAGATTAGGGTTTGTTGTCTACGGTGTTATCATATAGATTAGAGTTTGTTGTCTACAGCACTAGGATGTATCATATAGACTAAGGTTTGTTATCTACAGTACCAGGATGTGTTATCATATAAATTAAGGTTTATTGTCTACGGAACTAGGATCTGTTATCATATAGATTAAGATTTGTTGTCTACGGCACTAGGATGTATCATATAGACTAAGGTTTGTTGTCTGCAGCACTAAAATCTGCTATTATATAGACTAAGGTTTGTTATCTACTGTACTAAGATGTGTTGTCATATAGACTAAGGCTTGTTACGTAGTGCACTAGAATGTCCAGTGATTTGATTATACAAATACAGAGTGATAAGATAACTTATCCTATGTTAGATGATTCTATTAGAGGATACACACGGCTAAAACCCTTATTGTTAAGTAGCATCACTTGACTTTTATTTAGTGGAATAAACCTTGAAACGAGTCCTTCATAAAATTGCTTTCCTGTTTAGATTATTTAGCACCAGAACGAAAACTAATCGACTGCATACTGATTTAACTCGTATAGGTAACTGAATCTCATTTTGAAGAAAAACACAGTAGTACAGAATTGGATGAACATTCGACTCATACTAAATGTATAAATTTTGACTTCTTACATTCTTATTTATGAGTGTGTTTAACAGGACCCGGCATGGCCTAGCGCGTTAAGGCGTGCGCTTCATAATCTGAAGGTCGCGCGTTCGCGCCCTAGTTGCGCTAAACATGCTTGCCCTCCCAGCCGTGGGGGCATTATAATGTTACTGTCTAATCCCACTAGAGTTGGCGGTGGGTGATGATGACTAGCTGCCTTCTCTCTAATCTTACACTGCTAAATTAGGGACGGCTAGCACAGATAGCCCTCGAGTAGCTTTGTGCGAAGTTTCAAAATAAACAAGACTCTGTATAACATGCCTCCTAACAGTTAAATAATTTTAAATTGCTAGACTGCATGTCTACAAATCGTTCAATATAGTTACGTAAGTAATTATTTAATAACATTTAGTTTTGTTAAGTATCTTATAATAAAGCAAGACACGTGCCAACCACAGCTGATATCAAATTGCTGTGAAAAGATATGTATGTAATGTAAAGTCATCGAAAATTCTTTGCTTTTGGAAAAGGTTTGTAACAGGCCTTTCCCGGTACCAAATATTCATACATTCAAATTATAAAGATGTGTTCATATCGTCCGTATTTCTTAATTACATTAGAAAACAAAGGAACGTGGTGAAAAGGATCACCAAAATAAAAATCTGTAACATGTCTCATCCCAGTGGTAGTAAACAAAATATAATGTCATGGGACACGTGGGTTCTCATTTGTAACTTCCTCGACACATCAGTCTAACCATCCCATACTTTGAGTGGCTGAAAAATGAAATGGATAATCATGCTATTCTATTTTATTCAACACACCGAAAGGAGACTTATGGATCTTCGTGTGTTTGGAATATTGTAAAGGGTGCTAGAAACCATATTTTCTTTTTTTTACAAGACAGATTGTGGTACGCAGCAGAGAGGGAGATTGTGCTTTAGACGTGACATCCATTCGTAGAAGCATTTTGCAGTAAAAAGTATGCTACAGTATCTCGATTATCACATAGAACTTGGCCAAACTTGCCGATATGGAGTGTAATGACGTTATAAGGCTCCAAGATCATTATAATATAAAGGAGTCAACATTTGTTCGTTGTATATGTATTATTAGAAAACGTGTAGCATAAGCGAATGTTTACATTTAAACCTAAAATTTGTGAATAAGTTGTAGGTCATATTAATTTTACTTTAATGTAATTGTAAACATAATTTATATAGTTGTAAATTTAACAGGAGCATATTTCAAAACAGTTTGTGCTATAACTCAGGTTTGATGCATGTATCCGGTGAGAAATACTACATAAATAAAAGTATGTAGCATTTTTATAGCTTTTTACGAATCCATTATCACGTATTTTTTTTCAAGTAAAACAGTGAGCATGTCGAATACATTAAAATATATGTTTTCAAACTTACTTTACTTTTATGTTCAATATGAATTTTCTTTACTAAATCAGCTCCAATTCAAAGCACTTATTAGGTGAAATATTCTCAGTATCTCAACAGTTATTAAGATTATTCAATAACAAAATATTAATTTATTAGTAAATATACCTCAGTTTTACTTTCAAGCAATTGTTCCGTTTGGAACTAAAGTTTAGTTTTTCATTCAATTTCTCTTATATTTTTCCTTGCGTATTAACAACGAAACTATTCTGTATCATTTTCGATTAGCAAACACAAAAATAGTTTGAAAGGACGTTTCTAAGTTTACAAAAATCTTGTTATAATTTGTTTGTTTTTGAATTTCGAGCATAGCTTTACGAGAGTTATCTGCGTTAGACGTTCCTAATTTAGATGTGTAATACTAGAAGGAAGGCAGCTAGCCATCACCGCCCACCACCAACTCTTCACCTACTCTTTTACCAAAGAATAGCAGGATTGACCGTCACATTACAACGACCCCAATATAACATTATAACAAGCATGTTTAGTATAATGTGGATTCGAACCCACGACCCTCAGGTTACGAGTCGAATGCCTTAACCACCTGGTCATGGCGGGCCTTAGAATTTAATGAAACTATGCAAATAAACACGTTATATAAAAAAATCAGTTCCCGTGGCAACAGTTTGTAACAAATAGAAAATGTTACTTTCTCAATAATTTAATGCAAGTTGTTTTCATACAGTGCCAGTGTAATTAACTTTTTTCAAAGACTAGATTCGTGTAATTATGAATAAATGAGATTTTTCGTGTTAATAAATTTCAATATGCAAACCAATCCAACTCTCACTTTTCTAATTTATAAAGAAATAGAAGTTATTATGGTAAACTATTTACTTTTAGAACGTTTCCAAAAACAAAAACAAATAAAGTGAATGCAATTGAATTATTTTTCAAATACTGAAACTGCTCTCGTCTCGCGAGGTTTTCTTTTGTTCCACTAGAGGTCTACAATAGTTATAGTGCTGTTAATTAGATACGATATGCGTCATAATTTTGTAATAAAAAGAACAACTTCGGAAATATTTTAGAGCTATGTAACAATCCGATGTACATTTAACATTAACATTTGAATTAAATACTGTAATCATTCAATCATAATAAAACACCGTTGTGTAGCAATGCTAAAAAAAATAGGCCCGACAAAAACCCTTTTCATTAGTTTATATTTATCTCTATACACAACTCCGAAACAAAAGTGCATAGAATCTTGAAAATAGTGAAATCAAAATGAATTGAAGCAGGAAAGAAGAGTAGCGTGTGCCAGGAGATTACACAACAAATGTTCTTGTATAAAATATCCAGTATTGCTTTTCCCCTATAAATATACTTCTGCTTTTAGAGAACGTAACAATAAAAGGATGGCTCATTTGGTAAAATATCTCTCAAGTTTCTGGAAGATCGTTCAGCTAAAGAAGTAAAGCAAACCGTTCACAGTTTCAATATTTGGTTTGTTCACTTAACATGTTCGTATTTACTCAGAGAAACTGGGCTGATTCTGGTATTAAACAACGAATATAGACCAAGCCTCCGTTACAAAATGCTCGTTTAGTAACGATTCATACACGTTACTCAGCATACCTGAATAGACTCGTTTTCCCCTTTAAATGTAAGTTTTTACGTTTCCTGAGCTGTTATGTATATGTATGTTCACTTAGAGAGCAGCCTATTCGAAATATTTCTAGTTTAATTTACAGCTTTTATTACATTTCTTGTAATCACTTAAGTCGTGACTGTAATCATACGCCAGCTGTTGTTCAGCGTAGTTGCTTAATAGCATTGGTAACGTAAACTTTATTACGTTAGTTTCGATTTCGCATTAACTAAATGCGCAGCATCTGTCCTCGCTCTGATTATGTGCTTTTATTATCAAGTACACTACTAACGATTGCGGAAACGTTTCTGTTTAGATAGGAAGGGTAATAACTAAAAT
Organism: Carcinoscorpius rotundicauda; assembly: GCA_011833715.1. Lineage (NCBI taxonomy): Eukaryota > Metazoa > Arthropoda > Merostomata > Xiphosura > Limulidae > Carcinoscorpius > Carcinoscorpius rotundicauda. The sequence continues at coordinate 46,832,183 of CM022399.1, read as the reverse complement.
AATAATATCTATATTCATCAGTGAACAAAAATATACATTTATTACAACCACTTTTGCACTGACTGTTCGTAATGTCCAATATTTAAATATCTACTACTTAATATTTGTAGCAATATACTGTTTAAATTATAATTGTTTGTTTGTTTTCGAATTTCGCACAAAGCTACTCGAGGGCTATCTGTGCTAGCCGTCCCTAATTTAGCAGTGTAAGACTAGAGTGAAGGCAGCTAGTCATCACCACCCACCGCCAACTCTTGGGGTTTAATTATCAGTAGCAGAATACTCTTTTGGTAGTAATCGCAATATATCTATTATTAATGTTAACATTCTATTTAAGTTATAATTACAACATAACGTTTACATGTTAATAGCAACATGGTGTTTAAGTAATAGCTGTTTGTTGTTTGTTTTTTAATTTCGCGCAAAGCTACACGAGCGCTATCTACGCTAGCCGTCCCTAAGTTAACAATATAAGACTAGAGGAAAGACAGCTAGTCATCACTAACGAAAAGTGAGATTGACTAATACATTATAATACCCCACTGCTAAAAGGGCGAGCATGTTTGGTGCGACGAGGATTCGAACCTGCCATCCTCGGCATATTGTTTAAGCAATTAGGTAATAATGAAAAATCAAGGTAACGTCATAGGTGCACCATCCAGTTCCAATGGCACAGCGGTATGACTTTGGGCTCATAAACGCTAGAAAGCGAATTTCGATACCTGTGGTGGGCAGATTACAGACAGCTCATTTTGAAGATTTCTGCTTAACTTCAAACAAAGCATCGTGCTGTTTTAGTAGCAAATGTACTGCGTACATCATAATCACATTACGCGGTCTAGGTATTAGATTAATTTTGTCATAAATTTATGGAGTTAATAAAGGAATAATCCCTTTTAGACACCATAAAAAAAGATAGAACATAACAGAATGTTGAACAAACAACATTGTCAAGACAACCCAAAACATTTTTCTATAATTTTCCTCACAAGTTTCTTTAATAATGAAACAAGACTGAGCTTTAACTAATACTTATAAACGTGTCAGGCTGTCATTCGAAAAGTCCAAGGTTAGTGAAACTATGTTGTAAAGCGACAGTCATTCCCGTTATTCAGTTAAAAGCCAAACAAAATCCCTGTGTCAGTAGGTTATTTTGGCTTTCTACTTTCCCTATGAGTAGCAGTTCGAAACTAGGGATATTAAACAATATGAAAAATTCGAGTTGAACCTCGATATTTATTAAACATACAATCTCCTTTGACGATTCAGTAATCGGGAACCCGAATTTCGTAAAACTGTTAGCATTGCAATCTTCATCTGGTGTCTCAGAAATTAAATTTATTATCTTGTAAAAGTCAAAACTACATCACTGCTCTGCATAAATCATGTGATTTGTAACTCCTGATACTTGAGATTATTTAAAGCAACATGTGGCTAAAGTATGTCAACGTTTATATCCTCTGTAATATTAATGTTTACCTTTATAGGTAGGCCCGGCATGGCCAGGTGGTTAAGGCACTCGACTTCCTGTTGTTGTTGTTGTTGTTTTGAATTAAGCACAAATCTACACAATGGGCTATCTGTGCTCTGCCCACCAGGGGTATCGAAACCCGGATTTTAGCGTGTAAGTCCGCAGACATACCGCTGAACCACTGGGGGGCTCGACTCCCTGACACATCAAAAATGCTCGCCCATTTAGCCGTGGGAGCGTTACAATGTGACGGGTCAATTCAACTATTCGTTGGTAAAAGAGTAGCCCAATTAGGGACGGCTAGCGCAGATAGCCCTCTTGTAGCTTTGCGCGAAATTGAAAACAAACCAAATCTTATTAGCGATTTTACCAAGCCTGTATTGTTATTATTCACCTAAAACGTAATGTCATTACATTTTTAATCCCTAATTTATTTTGTTTACTACATTTTAACTGACCTTGGCGGCAAGTCATTAATAACGAAGTCGCTGTGTTACATTTCTGTTTGTTACATAAGGACTATCTGCCCACAGTCTTTCCTAATTTGCAGCTGTTCCAAAAGCGAGAGGGCACTATTCGCCAAGCTTTGGGGCTGGACCAGGCATGGCTAGGTAGTCAGGGCGCTCGACTCGTAATTTGAGGGTCACGGGTTCGAATCTCCGTCGCACCAAATATGCTCACCTTTTCAATTGTGGGAAGGTTATAAAATGTTACTGTTAATTCCACTATTCGTCGGTAAAAGAGTAGCCCAAGAGTTGGGGGTGGATGGTGATCACTAGTTAGCTGCTTTCCCTTTAGTCTAAAATTGCTAAATTGGGGGCAGCTAGGTTTGCGCAAAATTCCAACCAAACCAAACCTTTGGGGCTATTACTTTCTGACTCAATAATGGGAGCTTGAATGTCACTCTTATACCTCCTAAACTTCGGAGGGTATATTTTTTTTGCCTAAAATCTGACACGACATGCGCGTAGTTTAAAAGTTTGTTTTCCAAATAAATATAAATTAACACCAGCACGTTGATTTGTTTAAATTATTTTTTACTTTTATTGGCCCCCAAGTGGCTCAGCGGTATGTCTGCGGACTTACACGTTAAAATCCGGGTTTCGATACCCGTGGTAGGCAGATCATAGATAGCCCATTGTGTAGCTTTAATCTTAATTAAAAAAAACATCTACTTTTATTTCTTTTTATCAAAATTACTTTCCTTTTGTGTAATTTTAAAATTATTTTCTTCATAGTGATGTTTCTGTTATAGTCAGGAGTGTGTATGTAAGATCATGTTCGGTAATTTTACTATGTAAGCTCCATGCTATTTTCCCAATGTAAAAGTTAACACACATTTGATTAACAATTATATAATTAAACAATGAGCTTGTCTTAATGTTGCCACATTAGTTATATTACTTAATTGTTCTTATAAATGAATTGCTACGTGGTATTGGTAAGAGTTGGGTTATTACGTACAGAATGAGTGGGTGTGTTTTTCCTATAGCAAAGCCACATCGGGGTACCTGGTGTGTCCACCGAGAGGAACCAAATGCCTGATTTTAGCATTTTAAATCCGTAGACTTCTCGGTGTCTCAGTTCATGTTATTATATGCATCTCGATAAAATGTTTTGCTTATTTACTATAAGGAAAAACTGACCTTTAGCTTCTGAATGGCGGACCTCAACTCGTCAACGAATCCATATTGTGCAGCAATTTCTATTTTTGCTGTCTCGAGCTCTGTCAACAGCTTACTGTGAGGCTTAGCGAGAAAAAAAATATGACGAATTTTATGAATAAAACAAGAGCACGATGTTTAATAAATATTTACTGTTTTACAGAAAATAAAACAATGAAATAACATATATCTACCAATTCATTCGTCCATTTGTTTATTTATGAGCGTATCTTGTTTATATAGCATTGCGTCTTTTAGCAAAATAAAACTTTTCGCAAATGATAGAAATCGTCTCACATATTTATCAGACCTCAAGTATATAACATTTAGTAAGTAATTTTCAATATGTAACTCATAATTTAAACGTTAATGGTAAACTAAAAACTGTAACAGTCATAAGAAATCAGATAATATCAAATGTGCACAGTGAGGAAGCATGATGTTTGTCGAAACAGATGGTCGAACAGACTCCATGAAGTTTTATATAAATGAATGAGTAGATCTTATGTAATGTTGAGATAGTATGCATATACAACATAGCTTTGTGGAAAAAGATGCAGTATATTCCACATAGTTTTTTTTTTAGTGAGGATGGGCTAAGGAGGTAGTGAATTTCCCAGATGGAATATGAAATATATCCTAAGAAATAAGGCGCAAAAAATCGAGGATATCACGTGTAGTTTGTGGAAGATAACTGCGTATATTTCACAGGGTCTCATGTAATTTTGTGGAAATGGTTCGTTGCAGACTATAAATGTATGTATTTTTAGTCACACAGTGATTGATGGTACATATCACATAATTCCATGAAGTATAATCTCAAAATGCCATAAAGAAAGTTAAATATATCCTACGTAATTTCACAGTAATGTAGAATATGTTCTATAAGCTAAGTGAAAAACAAGGAAACAAACAAGAAGGATAAATATATGATATTTAGCTATTTAAAGATGATAAAATATCCTGAGATTAGTTCTGTGTAAATGTCTCAATACGTACTAATCACATCGGTAAATATAATAAAATGTGCCTTACATACTTTCATGTTAATATGTATGCATTCCGTGAATGCTGTATGATATATATATATATTGTTTAGTTCCATGGAAATGTAGGGGTGGATATTATACTAGTATGAATAATGTAGGATATTTTGTGCGTGACATCTTTGGTATTATTGAGTATATCGTATCCAATCGTTTTTTCAAGTTACCTATGACCACTGTGTGGTAATTATTGTTCAAATGATAAAAATACAATCTCGTAATATTGAAGAATATATGTAACGATAATAAATGGTATTAACTATACTATTGAGTGAGCTAGTATGTATACAAAATAAAGATATAAACTGGTGACAATTTTTCTCTTATTTATTCAGTAAAGATAATGTTGAATGTGTTACACGGTGTTGTAGAAGGCACTGTTTTTGATAAATCACGTTTACCTTGGTTTTGTGCCACCATAAAAGTATGAACAATTTTGTTTTGTGTACAATAAATCTGCTTCTACTATAGCAATGGCCATCTCGGACAAGCAACATAACAAAAATTCCTTCTACATCTGACACTTCGTACACTTCCGTGATGCATTTATACAAACAGAAAGTGTTCAGTTTTGAAAGTTACACCGGAAACCAGTTACTCGAAAACGCTTTTTCACTCGTTTTGCTGCTTTACAACGTTCGCGTCTCGCTAGCACTAAGTCAGGGAAGTTCTGATACATTATTTCCCAGACGACCCAGAAGCTGTTCTATCCAGAATGAAAAACATGATCACAGACTAAATCACGATAGTCATGAACCCAATATATATATTTACCACTAAAATAGAACGTTAAGCTTACCAGGGCGTATCGCGGTGAATTTTGGTAGAGTGTTCCGACACGTGTCCAGTTAAAGTGTTGCAGTAGTGCCACTCTTGCAGGGTTGAAGGCAGCTTCACTCGGTACAACCCGAAAAAAATTCGGGTAGTTTTCCATGGTGTACATCGGATGAGTATCAGCATAAGTTAACTGGTAAAAAAACAAACACAAATGTTACACAATATTCTGCGCAAATCAAGTATCAACAAATATATGCAGGAAAACTTTTATGTGTTTTTTAAAACAAAATTTATATGCGAATTAAATCGTTTTGTTACATTCTCGAAAAATAATCATAAATTCGTGTAATAACAGTACAGAACTCTTACTAAAATCATGCTAACTTATATATACCTATATATTAATATAAATATAAATTTTTGCTTTCTTTGAAGACGCAATAATTATATGTTCATGCTAAACGTATGGATCTCCAGTAATAATAAACGTTTTAATAAAATAAAGTGTAGTAGTTTGTTTGTTTGTTTTGGAATTTCGCACAAAGCTACTCGAGGGCTATCTGTGCTAGCCGTCCCTAATTTAGCAGTGTAAGACCAGAGGGAAGGCAGCTAGTCATCACCACCCACCGCCAACTCTTGGGCTACTATTTACCAACGAATAGTGGGATTAACCGTACCATTATACGCCCCCACGGCTGGGAGGGCGAGCATGTTTTAGCGCGACGAGGGCGCGAACCCGCGACCCTCGGATTACGAGTCGCACGCCTTACGCGCTCGGCCATGCCAGGCCCAAGTGTAGTAGTAGTTGTTGTTGTTGTTTTTAATTAAGCACGAAGCTACACAATGGGCTATCTGTGCTCTGCCCACTACGGGTATTGAAACCCGGTTTTTAGCATTGTAAGTCCTCAGACATACCGCTGAGCCACTGGGGGGCTAAAATAAACTGAAAATTGAAATTTTAGCTTTCAGTATATAAACTTTTCCGTCATACATTATCAATTCTAGCTTGAACAAAAAAAATTAAAAATTACAACAATCAAAACGCTTGTTTCTCTTTAAGATGTTTCAAGTCATAAAATGTTTGAAGTATTAAAAGTAATTGAATATTAATGGCTACTTTTTATTAGCCCCCAAACTCCTCTCACCGCGGTAAATGGTAAAATATTATTATATGGGATATATAATTATAAAGGCATATGGTTTACATACACTTTTCCAAAATAAAATGACAGAAAGGGAATTGCGTTGTTTTAAAGGCACATTTCGTTAAATTATTATTCCCGTAATGTATGATTATGCTCTATAATATTTATGCCCCTTATTGGCATATCGTCAAAAATATGGGAAATTGTATTTACACAGTGTTAAAGGAGATATATATTTTAAGATCATGCGTACATCAGCGTATAAAGTATAATGTTACATAAATAAAGTTTTAATTCAATAATAACTAATCTCTATAAAGAGAACACAAGATGAGTAAAATACGAAAGTCTTTAAAATTATGAAAGGAAAACCCTCACCATTAATAAATTCGCAACACAGAAACTATAAGGCTTAACGAGACTGGAATTTTCTCGAGCTGTCGTTATTTTAATATGATCATGAAATTCTTGGGACAAATGGGGAGTTTTAATGAAAGAGAAGGAAAATACAAGTAACAAAATAACCATTCTATCACAATTAAACTTTTCGAGGTGGTCAGAGAGAGATCTAATGAAATAGAACAAAAATACAATTGACAAAATAACTATTTTTTCGTTGTTAAGGCTTTCTTGCAATGAATCTAATCACTGAATTTTGTACAGTAAAATTAGAAATATTCCACTTATACACTTAGGAACGTGTCTTCAACGTGAAAAAGTCGCAAGAAATGTGAAAGATTTTGTATCCATAGTTTCTTTATTGGTCCGGCATGGACAGGTGGGTTCAGGCATTTGACTCCTAATCTGAAGGTTGCGGTTCGAATGCCAATCGCACCAAACATGCTCGCCCTTTCAGCCATGGGGGCGTTATAATGTCACGATCTATCCCACTATTCGTTGGCAAAAGAGTAGCCCAAGAGTTTATGGTAGGTTATGATGACTAGCTGCCTTACGTCTAGTCTTAAAATGTTAAATTAGGGACGGCTAGTGCACATAGTTCTCGTGTAGCTTTACGCAAAATTAAAAAAAAATAGCAACAAGTATCTTTATTTGTAGATTTGTAATGCCCCACGCACCTTTAATACCCTGAAATATCTACAATAAAAACAGCAGTCATATAATGAGATTAAAAATGAATATCAAAAGTTAGAGTATATGAATAATGTACAAACATTTCAAGAACTTTACTTTGTCAGAAAAGTTCTCGTGTCTTTAAAATTATTCTCTAAATTGAGATAAAGGATAATTGCCCATTATCAGAAATATATACGATTTGGTTCTCAGTAAGTGTTAGCGAGAGTACTGGTAGTTTAATATATAGGGATGAAAGTCTGTGTCTAATACACGAGATGAGTTATTGGAAAAGTTATTCTGATATCAATACATTTTCTAATACTTTCAAACAAACTCATTTATGTGTTAGCATATTACATATATTATTGATTTCCCTACGTACTTTTACCTCTTATGAACGTTACGCAAGTCTAAAATCCAGGCCCACAGTCAGAATCAAACAGAAAAATAAAGAGATTATGAATGCTGTTGTGCAAGATCATGAAACCAAATAACACTCGGAAAATACGACTGTAATTGTAAAGTCAAGCGCGAGCTACTGGTTATACAGGGTGTTCGGAAAGTCATTGTGCACTTATATATTTATTAACTGATATGTTTCAATATAGAATACAGGAGGTAAATATGAATGACAATTATAAGCAATGTTGAAGGTGACCCCCGTTGGCATCAATACAGGTCTGGATCCTTCTTATTTTGTGAAATAAGGCTTGAAATAGACTGAATAAAATGTGATTACAAAACTGCACAGTGACTTTCCGAACACCCTGTGGTATTCAACAGCTGAAACGTTCTTGTATCATTCAACAAGTCTTCTCTTAAAGCAATTATTATATATTTCCCAAAGATTACATACAAGATTTCAGACTGTTCAATAATTAAATACCCCACTCAATCTCTATAATGACCCTGAACTTACGCTGAGACATGCTCTTCACCTTCCTCACTCCATAACACATTCAAATGTTGAACAGTTGCAATGTAAACATTACAAAGAATAATTAGCATAATTAAATATACTGTGTAAACTGTCCTTGTCAAGTTGTTTGCTGTACAAAGAAGCAGTGGAACTTTCAATTTGTTGTTTTTTAATTCTTCTTCTGCAATAAGTAAATTGAAACGCAAGAAAAGAACATTAAAAAATAGCTTCGTAATCGCAAATGATATCTTTATATATAATTTTCTACTGTATTATTTTATAAAAAATAGGCAGATATCTTTGTTAACATCGCAAAAAGTTTGTTCTCTTTTATATATGTTTGTGCTTATAACATTTCTCAAAGAAACCTGAAATAATGCAGTTGATACTTTATGGCATATAATTAGTTCTATGGTTACTCATTACACTCGAGAGATGTTGAAAAATATTGTATATATTTTAAATCGCAACCATGTTTTACTCTTATACCAGTATGCGGTAGTCTCCCTCTATTAATATCTGTCTCTAGAATAATAAAAAACTCTATAACTCTTTGGATCAACTTTATAGTTCACCGTTTCGTATGCTTTCTGCTTTAGTAAAACTTTATGTCTCTTCCCCTTTGTAATCCCATTGAGCCTGGGTCAATTTCATGTTTTCCCTTCCTGACGCTATTTCAGTAAAACTTTATGTTTCTTCCCTCCTTCTCTGGTAATATTTATTAACATTTTTTGTCTTTCCTCCCATTAAGGCTGCGCTGTCCAAACCAAATTGAATGTTCCCCTCACTCTCACAAGGTTGGTACTTTTTCAGTAAAACGTAGTGTATTTTTAATTATAAATAACTTAAGGACACACGATATAGTATCTTGAGGCCAAGACAACCTGCAGGAGACGCTGTGTGATATTAACAGGAATGATAGTTTAGCGAAATTCAACTTTCTGTACTTCGGATTGTGGTAATTCAAATTAACACATATTTTCATATGATATTTTCTACTAAACATTTAATTCACATACCGAACTTTAATATCCAATGCTGATTGATTTATTTCTTTGCAACGAAAGTATGGAAATATATTTAATAAAAAAGATACATAACTTTATAGATTTTTTTCAATGTGGCACATTATTTACAACATGCAGTTAGGTGTAAAATGTAATCTAATTATAAGTCATCTGTTTAAAGTTATTCAACAAAAACCGCTCAAATTTGACCAAAATTTATGTTCATGTCTACACAAAAAGTTACTATCAGTCTGAAAGTTTTACATTACATTGATGTAAATGTAAATTATTTTTTAGTCATTTGTCATTCATATTACATATGAATAACTGAAAGGAGCAGATTTATAGAATGAAAAGACGTGGAAATACATAAGTATTGGTTTGGCCGAGCGAAATAGATTACCAGTTTTTATCTCAAGTTTTCAAAATAATTATACGGGTGAACGGTTGTTATTCACTATTCATTGCAAAATTCTAAACACAATTTGCTAATTTTAAGACGTTTTCATAATTAAAGAATATTTAGCGTCACGTGATATTATCTTCAGTAATTAGCGTAAATAATAGTGCTTAATATGGCTGTACAGATTGCATGGGGGTGATGACAAGAAACTGTTTATCTAGATTCCATGGCATTACTATAAAGAAAACTACTAAAAGTGTTTTAGAGAAGAAAACTACCACTATGTATTTTCAAACATCTGGTCTGTTCCAAATAATAGGATTGCAATCCTAAAGCGAATGTTGGATATAATCGAGTGTCTCTTAATTTCTGTGGTATGATGACATCTATTGACAAAAGTCATGATATATAATTAAAAACATCTTAGATATGAAAAAAGTTTGATGTTCAATTTAGAACATGGTTGTGAATAAAACAGAATATGTGTAATTGCGTATCTAAACTTTATTTTAATGTATTTCCTCCAATACAGCTGTTACTGTTTGAGACAAACTTTATATCTCTTTCCCTTTCATCAGTATTACTGCGACAGGCAAACTAAGTAATGAGAATAATATAGAACTATAATGCTACAAGTGTTTTTCTTAGAAAAACAGATCATATTGTTTAGTAGATACAGCTTTCTCTGAAGAATATATGATGAAAACAAATCATTTTATTTTGCACAAACAGCTCCTTCTGAACAGTATACGATGTAAACGAGTCATGTTATTTTGTACATACAGCACAAACAATAAATTATCGTATGATTATTTGGAAAACGATGCTCATTTTTGATTTTGCTTAGTTGCTAGCACATTAAAGCAAATCTTTGAAAATAAAATTTAAAAACTTAATATAGATAACAAGTTTCTAAAGAAAACGTTCGTTGTGTACCTTAAACAAAAATAAAATCAGTTATTTAATTTCAATAATTCTTAATTAAGTATATTGTTTCTTAGCTTCTGATGTGAATTATTTTTAACTATTAAATGTGAAGTATATACGATTACATCATATTCTTTTCACCCTCGTCTATTACTAATTGCAAGGTATAAGAATAAATGGAATTTAATATAATGAGAGAAGTGAATGAAAATGTTAAAACCAGAGTTATAACTTATTATACCATAAACTCTAAAGAGAAATATTAAAAGAGTCATTAATTTCTTTCAAGCAAATTACATAACATAAAGAATATGCACACGTGATTAGATATAGAATGTTAAAACATAATGAGTGTTTTTTGTGTATACTAGACACAGGAATTCATAAAAGAATATCTTTATATAATCTTATACGAAATCAGCAAAGATGGAAGAAATTATTAAATAATAAAAATTATTCTCTAAAATAAATTGAAAATTTACTACGATCTATAAATTAATCAATAAATTAATTAATCTTTGTCAATGTGGAAATGTCTGATTCTTTGACTGGAGTATTTATAGATTTCTTCTTCTAGTTTTGAGTCTCAAATTTTTATTAAATACGAAATTGGTAATAAAATAATGTGTATTAAAATTCCAACAAGCCTTTTACTTTTTTCTCAAAGTAGATTTAGATAAGTCACTAAAAATAGATTGGAAAATAATGACCTGTTTAGGTAATTCTGAGAACGTAACAAATGACCTGGTGAAAAACGATTATCCAATTTTTCCTGATTTTTTTCGTTTTGAAAATCTATAAAAAATAAACCGATATTTAATTTAAAAATCATTCTCATATTTGAGATTATAAGTCAGAAACGAAGATAAAGATTGACTGACAATGATTACAGAAGTGATTGAATTATATCTACCTTTAACACCCCTATATATAACTCAGTACACAATCCTTAAACCAAAACAAATTATGTCTTTGTGCATTTGTAAGGATAAAAAACAACAACTAAATTTTGCTTTGGTAACATCGATGTAAATATCATTTTACCTTTTGTAAAGACAGTTTCATTACTATTCGATTGTTGATTAATCTTTTCGATTCAGGGTCAGTTTTAAAGAACAATTTATTGATGTATATTTGTTGTTTGTTTCAGAACTTTCTCGAGAAAAAAATAGAATAAAACTAGAAAAAACCCATCAAGCACATAATCATTGTTGTAGAAAACAAATATTATAAAAATACTCTACCAGGTATGCAAATAATAAAAAGAAATGAATGCTCTAAACAAGTTTCTGTCTACGTTTCTTCTACTCAGTGAGGAATCAGTGTTGTTTTTATTGTACTTTACATCAATATGGCTATATACTCATTTTTTTCAAAATATGTGCGTGTGTGTATATATATATTTCCCTATGAGTAATTTGTAAAAGGTTTTCCTGATATACATTATGTGAATGTCTCTACCTTAGCTCATTGGAGTATAATAACATTTAGTATTTTATAATATTTTTTCTAATAAGTTTGATTTGTTTCAAATATCGCACAAAGCTACTCAAAGGCTATTGCGCTAGCCGTCCCTAATTTAGCAGTACTGGGCTAGAAGCAAGGCAGATATTCAACATCCCCCACCTCCAACTCTTGAGCTACTCTTTTACCAAATAACACTGTGACGCTCACACAGATAAAAAGGCGAGCATGTTGGGTGACTGAGATTCGATTCCGCGACTTGCAGATCGCTATTTGAACGTCCCAAACACCACGTCATTCCTTCGAGTAAAAATGGATATTTTAGTTTAACTTTCATTGCTAAGATATTTCCAATTCTGTCTTCCAAACAATATGTTAAGATTTCTGTTTGCGTCATCAAATACGTTTTTAACTTTCCAGATCTGCAGTCATTAATACTACTAAAGTAAGTTGTACAAATGAAAATTTTAAGCAATAACGAATATACGCTTTGCTGTACAACTGATTCTGTTCTATCTGAACAAAACTTAAAACACACACAGTATTACCCAAAATTATAAGCAAAGTTTATCTTAACAGGAAGAGCAGTATGCATCTCGTTGGATTTAAATACGGCCTAAATATTGTCACTAACACTTGCCACAGATTATAACTGTAAAAGATTGACATTTCTCTATTAGATTTACGATGGGACTCTTGGCTGTCAAAGGCAGATTCTTGGTATTATGTGTCTCACACTACTACTGGACACTGCAAACAAAATTTTACGGTGGAATATCATACTGAAAAGCGTAATTTTTTAAAGAATCCCACTAATGTACAGAATGCTTTAATACGACAAGGCATTCGTCATTGATTAGCTTCTACCAGTTTGGTCAGATTCAAATTCCTAACCTACATGCCTCTCAGTGATACAGCGGTATGTCTACAGACTCACACTGCTAAAATCTGGGTTTCGATACCTGTGGTGGGCAGAGTACAGATAGCCCATTGTATGGCTTTATGCTTAATTCAAAAACAACAGAACAACCTAAAGCACATCAATACCATGACACGATCTTATCTACTCTTTACAGTTGGAAATCCCCAGCCATTTCTAAAGACTTCTACTGATGTAAACTCATTCATTCAAATTATAGGAATGTGAGCGAACATCATAGTTCCATTTCATGAACTTCCAATTTTTTCAACCTCGTGCTCAAGGTTCACATTTGTGAAAAATTTGTAATATACAGATAAAATCAAGCAACATAAACCTCCCTGTAGGCAGTAAATGCACTGACATCCAATATCAAATTCTCTTTAAAGTCTTTATGAATAAGTTATTGTCCCATGTGCAGTTTTATTTCATAAACACTTTCAAACTGTACAATTTCAGAGTGTTATTACTTTAGGACCAACACTTTGCATTAGCAGATCCAACAGCTCCATTTCTTTCCCAAGTTAATCAGTGTTGATTTGCCTTCGAGCTGATGAGCTGAAATGCATTTGACGTTCAAACCACACGATAAGTAAATTAACCATAACTCTTTATTAATTTATTTGTTTAAAGAAGGTAGTTTGTATCAACTTTAAATCTTTAAAAATACTAAACAGAAGCAAATAATATGATTAGCATACATGTATTTAATGGGTCCGACCTATTATTAAAAAAATTGGTATATTCTGTTCCAATAATTTTGACGATATAATGTAAATTACCAGCAAAAAAAGCATCACAATGTACTCGACAGCAGGTGTAAGGTTTTCCCATAGACCAGAGAAATATAAGTTTTTTCATATGCTATATTTTTTATCCTATATGAATTATATCAGTAAAAGCTGTGAGTAAAAGTAAAAGAACCGTAGTTTGATCGTTTAATTTCTTGATATCAGTATTTCCAACGCTGGTGAGTTAATATCTATATATTTCTTCTCTAACATTTTTCTCCTCGGCGGGGATGATTGAAGGAATTGATTTTTTCCAAGTTTGTTTGTTTTAGAATTTCACCCAAAGCTACACGAGAGCTATCTACGCTAGCCGTCCCTTATTTAGCAGTATAAGACAAGAGGGAAGGCAGCTAGTCATCATCACCCACCGCCAACTCTTGGCCTACTTTTTACCAATAAATAGTGGGATTGACCGTAATATTATAATGACCTCACGTCTGAAAGAGCGAGCAAGTTAAGTGCGACGGGATTCAAACCCGTGACCCTCAGATTACGATTCGAATGCCTTTACCCACCTGGGCATTTTTTTGTATTTGCACTCAGTAAATGTTTGTTTGCTTTTTTGAATTTCGTGCAAAGCTACTCAAGGGCTATCTGCGCTAACGTCCCTAATTTAGCAGTGTAAGACTAGAGGAAAGACAACTAGCTAATCATTACCACTCACCGCCAACTCTTGGGCTACTCTTTTATCAACAAATAGTGGGATTGGCCGTCACATTATAAGGCTCCCACGGCTAAAGTGGCGAGCATGTTTGGTGCGACGGGGATTCAAACCCACGATCCTCGGATTACGAGTTAAACGCTATAACCAACCTGGCCATGTGAAGCCTTACTCAGTAAATAAAGTCGATCCATGAATATTAGTTTATTGGTTAAACACGTCTAACTTATTATTATTATTACATTACGAAACGCCTGGCAGTTTTTATTTCTCCTTCCTCGTGTTACTTTATGTGGACCCGGCATGACCAGGTGATTAAGGCGCGCGACTCGTAATCCGAGGATCGCGGATTTGAATCCCCATCACACCAAAACATGCTCATCCTTTCAACCGTAGGGAAGTAATAATAATGTGAAGATCAGTTCCACTATTCGTTGGTAAAAGAGTAGCTTAAGAGTTGTCAGTGAGTGGTGATGACTAGTTGTTGTCCTTCTAGTCTTACCCTGCTAAATGAAGAACAGCGAATGCAGATATCTTTCGAGTAGCTTTGCGCGAAATTCAAACAAAATAATACTTTATGTGTTTTTCGCATTCCTCAACTTAACCTCAGGAAATGTAAAATTCGTTTCTTCGTAACCCTTTCCGAAACTTTACGGTATACTGGTAAAAACATTTTATATGTTTTGTTTTGGAAATTCGCATAAAGCCACTCGAGGGCTATCTGTGCTAGCCGTCCCTAATTTTGCAGTGTAAAACTAGAGGGAAGGCAGCTAGTCATCACCACCCACCGCCAACTCTTGGGCTACTCTTTTACCAACGAATAGTGGGATTGACCGTCACATTATACACCCCCACGGCTGGGAGGGCGAGCATGTTTAGCGCGACGCGGGCGTGAACCCGCGACCCTCGGATTACGAGTGCACGCCCCTAACGCGCTCGGCAATGCCAGGCCCATTTTATATGTAAATATAGCAGAATTTGTATTCACAATAACTTAAACGTATTTCAAAACCTGAATACATTTTATTTAAAGCCTTATCCATTCAAATACATAGTTCTGCCAGTGAACGGAATAAACATTTTTTGTTAATTCACATGTTTTAGTTGTAATGTCAGATCAACACTGAAAAGACGTACGTGAAAATTCCATAGAGGAGAACTGGTCAGTCAATTACAAAATTATTAAGTAACTGCCCGTTTAAAATATTGTAAAACACTAATTATCACAACCTGTGTAAAAGTAATAATCTGCTAACCAAATTCACTGACCCTACAGCTTAGTAAAAAGATTTTTAACCATTAATTTTTGCTTAAGTCCCTAATTCAAACAACGAATTTTAACAGCCAGTTACTAAGACGTAGATTTGAATCATATATTTTACTTCCATAGGAATTTTTTGTTTTTTCTAAAACACCATAAGATTGTGGTTTCAAGATAGACTTATAATGTTTGTTAAAATTCCTATATTTATTCAAACAATTAAGAACATTTAATAGCTTATTTTGTACTACTACCAAATATTTACAATCCCTTACTCTGTAATTGTCACGTGCTCTACACAACAAATTATAATAACTAACTGTGTTCTTATTTGTTCGATTGCTGCTTGTATTTCATTGTGCAGAAGTATTTTAATGGTAGTATTGGGCCTTCGATAAAAAAAACTGTCACCTTAAATCTGGCATTTATTTTTAGTAAACAACCGATGATGTCAGAAATAATCACATAACACAAAGAAATAACAAACAGACTTCTTGCTGGTGAACAACTTTAAAGTCAGCATTTTCTCTTAATGTCTTAAAATGAAAGTCAAGATTCAAGGTTTTTATGTGTTGCTTAAGAGAAATTGTAATTTGCAGGATTTTTTCACTAGAGCAAAGACACAAAGCTTTGAGTGCATCTAAAAAACTTAGGAAATAAAGAGTTTGAAAGGCTATTTTAGTTGTATTTTTTATATAATTAAGACTCGAAGTCGTCGGTACTTGCTGAAAAATATATTTTTTAAGGATTGAGGAAAAACAGTTGCATATAATATCGCCAACTGTAGCCTTTAAAGGCGAGGTTATAATTTTAATTGTTTATTTGTTTTTTGAGTTTCGCGCAAAGCTACTCGAGAACTATCTGCGCTAGCCATCCTTAATTCGACAGTGTAAGACAAGAGGAAAGGCAGCAAGTCATCACTATCCACCGCCAACTCTTGGGCTACTCTTTTTATCAACGGATAGTGGGATTGACCGTCACATTATTACGCCCTCACGGCAAAGAGGGCAAGAAGGTTTGGCGCGACGGGAATGCGAACTCGCGACCCTCAGATTACGAGTCGCACGCCTTAATTCACGTAGCCATGGCAGGCCTATAGTCTTAAACATTTTTTAAACGTAAAACTATCCTCGTTTTTTTAATTTGTATTATTTTATATTTTACTGAATAAACAGAAATGAGTTATTTCTACTGTTAAATGAATCTCATGTTGATTAAAGTAGCCTGAAATGTTCAAATATACGACTGTTTTTCTCCAATATAGAGGTCGTGGCAGTTATCACATTGTATTTTATAAATAATGTTGGTGTGGTGTTTGTCAGTGTAGTTCTTACATAGTATAGACCTTAGTTTTGTGCCTCGTTTTTGAATAAATTTAGCATTAACTGTAATGTCATATTTTGTTACTAGTTTTTGCCAAATGTTGGTTATTTGTTTGCTGATGTCAGGAATATATGGTCTCGTGATTTTTTGATTCGTGAGATATATTTACTTTTGTTGGTTGATTTTGCTTTCTGTCTAGGTGTGTGCGTATAATTTTTTCTACGGTTTGCGGAGAAAACTTATTGATGTTGATGAAGTATTCTTTTATTTTGTCTAATTCATCGTTAATTTTATCTGGTGAGCTGTGTTTATCTGGTTTCTTAGTATGTTGAGTTTTTGTTTTGTTTCATGTGCTGAGTCCCAAGGAATGTATAGTCCAGTATGGGTGATTTTTCGGTGGATTTCTGTTTTGAATTGTGTGTCGGTTCTTATAATTTTGAGGTTAAGAAATGATATTTGATTGCTTTATTCCTGTTCACATGTGAAGTTAATGTTGGGATGTTTCCATTGTATAACTACCACAAGAACAAATAAATTTATAAACAGTTTCCATAATGCAACTACTACAAGAGCAAATAAATGTGATTTCTATCAGTATAAAGAACTGTATGGCCAAGCGGGTTAAGTCATTCGACTCGTAATCTCAGGGTCGGGGCTCGAATCCCGGTTGCACTAAACGTGCTCGTCCTTTCAGTCGTGAGGGCGTTATAATGTGACCGTCAATCCCACTATTCGTTAGTAAAAGAGTAGCCCATGAGTTGGCGGTGAGTGATGATGACTAGCTGCCTTCCCTCTAGTCTTACACTACTAAATTAGAGACGGCTAGCGCAGATAGCTCTAGAGTAGCTTTGCGCGAAATTCAAAAGCAAACTAACGTGTTCGAATTGTTCTCCGTAAGTAAAACGAAAGTAATATTGACACGTTCACCTTCAAAAAAATCGCGATCCCTCCAGTACAATGCGCATAAAAAAAATGTTTGAGCAGAGTCACGCTACATTTTGATCTTTGCCAAAAGGCTGAGAAGCAATATCTGTTTGAGTATTTTTAGAGTTTCTTCGCAAAGGGAGCCGTCCCTAAATTAAAATGACAGACTAAAAAGATTTGGTTTTTTTCAGAATTTTGCCCCAAGTTACACGAGGGCTATCTGCGCTAGCCGTCCCTGATATATCAGTGTAAGACTAGAGGGAAGGCGCCTAGTCATCACCACCCACTGCCAACAGCTAATGGGCTGCTCTTTTACCAACAAATAGTGGGTATGACCCTCACATTATAAAGCCCCACGGCTGAAAGGGGGAGCATGCTTGATGTGACGGAGATTCGAACCCGCAACCGTCGGATTACGAGTAGAGTGCTTTAACCATCTGGCCATACCGACCCAAATAGAAAGAACGCAGCCAGTAAACATCACCCATGCGGCCCAGCATGGTCAGATGGTTACGAAGCTACATTCGCAACCTGAGAGTCGCGGGTTAGGCTCCCTGTCCAACCAAATATACTCGCTCTTTCAACCGTGGGGTTGTGATTATGTCACAGGCAATCACACTATTAGTTAGCAAAAGAGTAAACCAAAGGTTGGCGGTGGGTAGCGATGACTAGCTGCCTTCCCTTCATTCTTCCTCTGCTAAATTAGGGATGGCTAGCGCTGATAGCCCTCGTATAGCTTTGCACAAAATTTAAAAACAAACACCACCCACCATCGACTCATGAAATGCTAATTGTTAACGAATAGTGGGATTGACTATTACTTTATAATACTTTTACAGCGAAAAAGGCAGATATGTTTGGTGACGGAATTTGAATACGTGTCATGCAGACTCTGAATGAAGCGCCGTAACCATCGGTAGATACAAGCACTCTTTCCTTGTTAATTGTTTCTTACGCCGATCCCATCAACGATTTTTAGTAATTGAGATAAGTAGTAACATTACCAGTTATTTGTACAACGTAGATGAGATGTCGTTTCTTGTGTTTCTGGGTTTTCTGTGTCTTACTCTAATTTACGTCGGTTTACCTACGAATATTAGTTCATTTGCACTCACAACGAATGATTCAGGGACGACAATGGTTCTTAAAACATACTTTCGTCTTTTTTTTGAAGATTGCAGTTAAAATTTGCAGTTTTGCTTTTTTCATGCGATTCAATATATACGGAAAAATTGGTTCTGGCTTTGATTGCTCTACACAAACATGCAACTGTTTTTGACAGTAAACTGCAATTGTAAAGAATTTTCAATAAACAAAAAACTCAGAGATAAGTCTTAAAACTTAAAAAGCTAAAAACTTGGTTTCGATACCTATGATGGACATAACAGAGATCTCATTGTGTACGTTTTCTCTTGACAACAAACAAACATTACGTACGAAATTCGGTTCCCCTCAATGGACTCGGTAGATAATTTGACGTGGCTTTGGTATAAGAAAAGACATACACACATATAAAACAACCTACAATTAAGATATAAAAACCCACATCTATAAAGAGCTTCAATTATTAATTTTTGTATCTTGTAGGATTTGGATTTTAAACGTTTTAGTTCAACTGTTTGTTTTGAATTTCGGGAAAAGCTACACCAGGGTTATCTGTGTTAACCCTTTCTAATTTTGCAGTGTAAGATTAGTGGGAAGGCAGCTAGTTATCACCACTCAACGCTTGGGCTACTCTTTAACCAAGGAATAGTAGAATTGACCATAATTTTGTAACGCCATTATGGCTGTCAGGGAAAGCATGTTTAGTTAACGGTGGTAAGAAACCGCACCCCTCAGATAACGAGTAAAGTGTCGTAATCACGGTTAGTTCAGCTTTTAGTTTCTTTATAAAACAACAGAGGTAATCTTTTAACAATTCAATGAATAGAAAATATTTCCAAATATAAATTGGCAATTTTTAACATAAAAAACTGAGTTTTGGGTGAGTTTTATTTCTGCGTTAACAATCACATTCTCTCACGAAAAAATTTCTTTTCAACGTAACTCACGTTTGTGAAGTACAAAATCTTGAACAGCTCCTATGCAAAGTAATTTTACTTCTATACAAAACATGATAAAGAGTTTGTTAGATTATTAACAAAGTTATACACACCACGCGCAGCGTTTACTTCATTAGCTTCGCGTGGATTGCGGGGCGGTATAAAAAGGTGTAATGTATAAGACTGATAAATGTTCTTCATTCAAAGACATAATCGATATTAGCGAAAGTATTATTAGTTTTAAGGTTATAGCCATTGTGTCTGAGCTGTAACGTAATATATACCCCTGTCACGTCAGTTGCAAGACTGTAATATTAGACAAAGCTCCACTAATCATTCACGCAGTTACCTCTTTGAAGCCTAGACAATAGAAGGTCACTGCATATGTAGAAGCGTGATAGGATCGTGAAATATCCTATTTTAAAACTAATCGCTTATAAACAACAAAATGATATTTGCTATAGGTTATTGCAATGTTTATAGCGATATGCCATTAGGTAAGAAGATAAAAATGTACTACTTTGAAGATTTGGTCGAGCTTTGATAAATCAGTATTAAACTGAACATAGATGTTGGATTAGCAAGATTCCTAATTATGATTCATTGTATTATTTTAGCAGTTTTTCAATTTTATAATTTAAGTAAAGTCTGGTGTTAAGAAATGGTCAGGTAAGATGTTGAATACTTTAAGTGTCAGCTCTTTACGCCTAAAAATAAACAGGAAATTTCAAGGATTTAAAGGGAATAAATATACTGCTTTTGATACTGATAGGATAATTTGATATTGAAAAGCCTAAAACGGAAATATGATTAATAATGGCTTTTAGAATAACAAAGAAGGATACCCTTCCTCTGTCAAACATAATTAAAACAAAGCAATTAAAAGACAAGAAATATCAAATAGAGTTTAGATGTTATAACCTACAACGTTCCAAACCATTCGTACTATTACCGCCCGCAGCCGGTTATGGGCATTGTAAAAATTATGAATAGTCCAATGTAATTAAAAGCTGTTACCTATGAAATCATGTGAAAGAGCTGTCAATAAAATTACTTTAATTTCCATATTCACGAAACATTAAACCTCCTCTCATAGATCGTTATTATAGAATAATAAAAATCGTAAAACCCTACCTAAATAGCTAAGAAATAACTGAACATCCAGCCACTTCTCTTCATCTTAACCTCTCGCACCACGGTATATTAGTGTGTTGTCTGTCAGTCAGTCAGTAGACACTAAAATTATGTCTTATAAAGGACAATTAATGTAGCAATTTGTACTGCCGTGACGTAAATAAAACGTGCGGATACCATGAACCATAACACAGAACGAAGTATGATCTTCAAAAGCAAGAAATATTGATATTTGTTACTCTTGATATTGATTTTATTCATTCTCGAAATAACACTAGTACATCTAGCATATCTATAAGCAAAACTCATTAAATATATCCTATATGGGGTTGCAAAGTACTTTGGTCAAGGAAAATCTCATGTATTTTTAGTCATTCCTGAAGGAATTTAGGAGTTATTTCCCGAAAATAAGAGAGAAAAATATGGTCAAATTTTAAAAGCGAAAATATGTCGCATATGATGTTACAGAACGTAGTAAGAGTCCGTGATTTTTTTAGTAAATTACATTTATCGAAATTATTATGTTGTTTATATAAACATGAAAAAGTAATGGGAAATTCAGTGATACATACGTTTCTTTCCCTATCTTTCTCTGCAGTGACATTTAAGTCAGTTGTGTTTTTTAACGGGAGAAGTGATATCAGAGTTATTTTCTTTTAAGAAATTTTCAGACGAAATGAATGTAATAAGAAATTTATTTTCAACTGCAACAATAACATACAACATATTGCACGTGGTGCATGTCAGATAACTCTTCTGAGGTGATAAATCTTGTTTCTCTTGATGTTTTACAAGAAAAAGAAATCAGATCAGATTGGAGCGTTCGTCAAATGGCACCAATAACTTATTCACACACAGCTGTAAATGCTTTAAATATTAAACAAACTAGAATTTGCAAAATATTTTCAATTTATGAAATAAGAAATACATCAAACCACTTTTGATCGAAAATTTTAAAACAATGATTCTAAGGCAGTAGTTTTTGTAATAAGTTTGTTTTAGAATTTATAAAGAAAACTACACTAAGGCTACAGTCGCTCCTAAATTTCAACTGATAAATTAAAGGAAATACAGTTATACAACAGCTTCTCCATCAACTCACAGAGTACTCTCATTTGACTACATTCTTGTAGCGCATGTACGGGACACGAACCATAAAGGCTCGAATTCACATTTTGGGCAGTATTACCCCACGCAACGCTCAACTTGCTTTTAATAAGACTGGAATATTTTTCATTTGACATAAAGTTAATTTTCAATTGTTATCACGCAATGTATCGCTGCTAGATATTGGTAGTCTGTAATATTTTACTGGTATTAATTGAACTCAGTTTTATCCATATGACCGCAGTTAATATAGTATGTGGTGCAGTCAGCCTAGTTAATGAAAATAAGACAAAAATGCCAAACAAAAGTGGTTATACAAAGTGTATCCCTTTAAAAGTAAAGAAATATTATTAATATTTAAAAAGAAAACATTTATATCAGTGCAAACAACAATAAAAGCATGTAATGTATTAAATAATACAACAGCTGAATTCTATTTTCTTCAGTTAAATTTAAAAATAGCTAAGTAAATGGTGCATTAAACAAGTAGTTTGATTTGTTTGTTTTGGAATTTTGCACAAAGCTACTCGAGAGCTATCTGTGCTAGCCGTCCCTAATTTATCACTGTAAGACTAGAGGAAAGGCAGCTAGTCATCACCACCTACCGCCAACTCTTGGGCTACTCTTTTACCAACGAATATTGGGATTGACCGTAACATTATAACGCCCCCACTGCTGGGAGGGCAAGCATGTTTGGCGTGACTCGGGCGCGAATCCTAGACCCTCAGATTACGAGTCGCACGCCTTACGCGCTCAGCCATGCCAGGCCTTCAAATAGTTTGGGACTTTCACTGTGTTCACTTCTCCTGTGTTTATTCCTGTATAATTTATTGATCATTGATCTATTAGTATTTTTAAAAAGTGATATGTGTAAATCAGAACTCATTCTTGTAGTATGACATGAATGTTCACGGTATTTATAAAAGATGTGACTGTTTACATTAATTAATCTTTTTTTTGTCGTGAATGTGAATAACGTTGAATTCACTTATAAGAATAGTTTTAATATACATTTTGCTTGTCCTTGTTGTCTAGCAACGCTAAAGGGAAGGTAAATAAGTACGTTATTTTTAATCTAGTATGTCTGTGAAGGGCCTGGTTGTTAGGGGCGCAAGGCGCGCACAATGTAGATCGCGAGCTCGAATCTTCGTTGTTGATAAAAAGTGTGATTGTGCGCGTGTTTTCTTATTGCAAAGTCACATCAGGCTGTCTGCTGAATCCACCGAGGGAAATGGTGAAAGAGTAGTCCAAGAGTTGATTAGCGACTTAAGAGACAGTTTCCTTAAGAGAGAATTGGCGCCAACAGGCACATCTGTCCAAGAACAATCAATGATACATTAACGGTCGTAAGCAGTGACGAGACTTCCAAATAAAAAATTCGACGAAAAAACGTTGTTTAAATGTTGATAAACAATGCTGGTTTGAACAGAGAATTTACGAATAATCGTCCACGTGGTAATTGGTTAGGTTAAAAATAGCCATAAACACCAGACTCTTTCTACATGACCTAAAATAATCCCAGTTTCGACATTTTAAAGTCTTAACTCAAAGTTGCTTTAGAATGTATTAATAAATAACATGATATAGCGTTTAGAACGAAAGATATTTTCAAATATTTAAGAGCAAGTAAAGTAATTTGCAGACAAGTGTTTGTCATTGTTTTAAAATGATACAACCTTTGTTTGAATTTCGAGCAATACTACACGAGGGCTATCTGTGCTAGCCGTCCCTAATTTGGTCTTGTAAGACTAGAGGGAAAGGAAGCTAGTCATCACCACCCACCCTCAACTCTTGGACTACTCTTTTAACAACGAATAGTGGGATTGACCGTATTATTATAACGCTCCCACGACTGAAAGGATGAGCATATTTGGTGCGACGGGGATTCGAACCCTCGCCTCTCATATTACGGGTCGAAGGCCTTAACCCACGTGACCATGCCGTGCCAAGAAGTAAATATATATATATATATATAACATTATATTATAAGGGATGTGGTAGAGCCGAAGACGTGAAAGAATGTTCACAAAATTCATGTATTTTTGACCAATTCTTCCTCATTGTTTAATTTCAAATCCGATATTATTTCTCAGACAAAAGCTTCTCAATGGTAAATCTGTATATCTTCGAGTTTCGATGCTCGTTGTGTACAGAGCAGATTAAGCCCATTGTGCAGCTTTGTGCCTAATTACAAACAAACTTAGACAAAAATGCACGTTAAGTTCCATAGCTGTTTATTAAAGGATGTTATTACTCTAGAGTAAACATAAAGCAGTAACAGTAAATGAACATACACAACGAAGGCCCTTTACAACCAGCAATTTCAAACATAAAAATAACATTGCAGATTTACCATTATTCTTATGTAGTGTAATTGCACTATTCTAATCTCACCGCTACTCAGGGTCATGAATAAAGCTATTACGCTGTACTGTTTTACATATTTGTAGAACTTATACAATTATTGCATTTACAGTGCAGTGTTCTGCTTTAAATTACTTTTCTTTTTTTACTTTTATGTTATTATGTATTTTTACGCTCCAAGAGTTGTCAGAAATTTTCGAGTTATGTAAGAGATTAAAGCACTTGTCTATTTTTAATGTCGTCAATAAAACCCTTCATGGTCTAGCGGTTTTCAATTTTCTCTATTTCGCTTGTAGTTTTTGAAATAATGCCTTATAGAAATTTAAACATCACGATTTTGTTTTTATATTTAAATCGTTAAGCGTTTTTAATGAGTAAAATAAACGTTAAATACTTAGAGTGGCCCACATGGTCATTAAGGCACTCAACTCGTAATCCGAGGGTCACGGGTTTGAATCCCCATCACACCAAACATACTCGCCTGCAGCGGTATGGACATAATAAGGGTCAATCCCACTATTCGTTGATAAAAGAGTAGCTTAAGAGTTGGTGGAGAATGGTGATGGGTCGCTGCGTTTTACCCTGCAAAGTTAGGGACGGATAGCCCTCGTGTGGTTTTGCGCAAAATTCAAAACAAATAGATACTTAGAGAAGGTTGGAATTTTATGTGATAGGTAATTTGCATTTACTCGCGTTATTTTAATACTAGGTACTTAAATTAAAGTATTAATACTAATAAATTAAATAATCCTTTATCTCTGTCTCGTTGATATTTACTGATAATGAGTTTAATTAGAAATAGGCGTGGCTTAGTAGTTTGTATACTCAAACTGTGTATCAAAGGGACGATTCGTGTCCTGTGTTTGTGAGAAAAATAAAACGTTTCCATTTTAAGAATGACAGTCAAATCTCACTATAAAGTCAAATAAAAGTAGTCCCTGACTGCTGTTGATTAGCTATCTTTCTTCCAGTCAATCAGTTCAGCACTATGGACTGCTACACACAAATAACCCTAGTGTAGCTGTTTGCAAATACTTTAAAAAAAAAGAGAAAGAAAAGTTCAATAAGCGAAATATATATAATTTGTATTTGAGTATTACGTTTGTATATAAAATGATATAAAATGTTGTTTCTTGTTGCATTGCCCTACATTTAGTTTGTACTTATAAACTTTTGTACTTTACTTGTAAAGTTGCACCCTCACACTGCTAGGAACCGGGTTTCGATACTCGTGGTGGGTAGAGCACAGATAGCCAATTCTGAACACTTGTACTTAATTCTAAAGAAACAATCAAAATTATAAAGGTAAAGAATATGTGTTTGTTTGTTCGCAAATTATTTCGTGGTCCTTATATCAATCTTAACAGAAGGATAATACAGTGGACCAATGGTCATTGTACGACTTCGCCCACCCTAAGCCATACTCGCAGCAAAAATGTGTTCATTTAACCAATGACTCTGTAGTTTTTCAACAATTTTTATTTCTAAAAATGTTCTTGTTGTTTTTCCTTTGACTATTGCTTTTTCACTTTTAATTGAAAAAGTTTAAGTTATTTCACAAAAAAATGTCAAATATTCATATGTTTGCTGGGAATAATGGTAGCCGAAACACAAGGTCAGATCCTTAACCTGTTGACTGCCAAGTATTTCAGCTGCTATAATACAACTCTGATGCTTTTTCATTTTGTAACTTTTCTCGTGACGCCATTTTGGATCGACATGAAGCAATTTGTAAGTAGGTCAAATTCATGTATGGTATTAACATCTAGCGTTGAAGTTAGGTATTATTGAGAACGAATTAACTCGTCCGTGGCACTGTGTTACCGATCGGCTTGGACGAGTTATCTCGTCTACGGCACTGAATAGGTTAAAATAGTAGGGTTATACACCTGTAAACCTTCGCTTTACGCAAGGCCAACTCTGTGTTTGATGTTCAACGGCAAGATCACCAAGACGTCTCTTTATTTTGGCCCAATAAGAAGGAGAAACTTTTAATGTGATCTATCAAGAAGCGCTCAGAATAGCAAAAAACACTGAGGCTGTAGAGGGGATTAGTGAAAGTGATAAATTAACGTAATTGTAACACTCTTTATGTAATGTGCCATAAAGTAGGTTTACAATAATGTAGGAGGAAATTTAATTTAATAGTCCAAGCCTTAGATTCAATTCTTATACCCCAGAATATAAGACGACGGGTGCTTCGTGTAGTAGAGCTGTAACATCAATTGTTATGTTATATTGTGTGAATAAAAGAAAAAGGCAATACATATGTTAGATATATTGTGATTATAACTGTGGAATACGCCAAAAATATTTATATTGTTGTAATCATTTATTACAGGATATTTTAGTTCGCTAATTTTGGAAAATAACACGTGATTTGCTTTCGAGAACGAGAACATTACGCATTTTAAATCTTTTACATAGGGTGCTATGTGTGTTTTCTAGTAATACAGTGGTAACTCTAACAATTTACAAAACTAAAATCATGCGTTCGATTTCATTCGGTGAACACAGTAGAAAGCCCGTTGTGGCTTTGTTATAAAAATCATACATATTATTAACCCAAAACGTTACAAATTTGTCTTTGTTTCACTTTCAGAGTTGATTCATTTGAGAATTTCTACTTTAGCTCGTTTAGAATATATGTAATCTTATTAATAAGATTATGTGTGAATTTTAAGACCAACTGATGTTAATACAGTACAATTAACTTGTTATTGTTTTGCTTAATAAGTAAACAAAATTAACATCTCAGACCAATTTTGTAAGAACATGCATCATAATCTCACTCTGTGTAGAAAAGTTTTCGTTTCTGTTTTTAAAAACTCGAATGTTTTTCATTAATATAAACATTCTCTATTGGCTTATGATTAGATTTGACGATCTCTTTCTTACTTTAGGCTCCAAATCTGGCATAATGTAAAATTCGCGCCTTCTAAAAATAACTCCACTCGAGTAGTCTCTTCAATTTCCGATTTTCACATGAGCAACTAGTTTTATTTATTACTAAAAGTAATTTCCAGTATCGAAATTTAAACGGTAATCATATTGTATAGGTTTAGTTGAGCACTTAGCTTCGATACTGCCCAGCTTGTTTATGAAGGTTCTTTACAGGAAACATTGTGTCAAACTGTTTCACTCCTCCATTACATTTTTTGACGGTTCATTCCTAACTTGTAAAGAAGTTGATCGCTGTCTTTATTAAACTGTAAGCACATTTAAATTATGTTAAGTATGCAAAATCACTTTCAAAGCTTTATATTATTGATGTGTTTTACTGAACGTTTTTCTACTGACTCTCCGGCCTGGCATGGCCAAGCGCGTAAGGCGTGCGATTCCTAATCCGAGGGTCGCGGGTTCGCGCCCACGTCGCGCTAAACATGCTCGCCCTCCCAGCCGTGGGGATGTATAATATGACGGTCCATCCCACTATTCGTTGGTAAAAGAGTAGTCCAAGAGTTGGCGGTAGGTGGTGATGACTAGCTGCCTTCCCTTCTAGTCTTACACTGCAAAATTAGGTAAGGCTAGCACAGATAGCCCTCGAGTAGCTTTGTGCGAAATTCCAAAACAATCTACTGACTCTAACATTAAAAGTTTTGTGAACCTCGTGATTCGGAGCTTCAGCACTGTTGAAGTTCTTATTAATATCCAAACATCTGTTTCGTAAAAGCTATAACTTCGAAAATAAAATCATCTGTAGTCTCTATGAAACCTTATCTGAAGAATCCAAATATTTTATTAAGCCAGTTTTTGAAAAATCCTCTTTGCCAGCTTAAAACTTAATTAATAATTTCGTGATATTAGTTCTTCTGAAGACTATTTATTGTTCCCTTTTTTAGAATATCAGTTTTTTCACATTTCTTAAAAATTAGGTTGTGCTTGCTAGCTGTAAAAATCATTATAACGTTAATTTAGAATATACTTGTTTACCTAGTATGAAACTAAATATTTTTGAATATACAGAAAGTTAATAATCTTATTAATGACGTAAGTTGCAAATTTAAACGTGAATATTTTTCAGATTGTTGTGTTGGTGAATTTTGTAGAAAAGTTACTGCCCGTTTATTTTTACCATTGTGCACTTTTTATGTTTTGATTTTTACGTACAAAGAAACTTTTCATAGCACTACTTTGATGGCTTTAATACATTTAGCATACAATTTTTGTTCTCCTCTGTGACTTAGCTGCGAGTCAGATGACTAAAAACCTAGTTTTCATATCCGTGTTAGGCACATCACAGGCCCCCAGTGGCTTAGCGGTATATCTGCGGACTTACACACTAAAATCCGGGTTTCGATACCCGTGGTGGGCAGAGCACAGATAGCCCATTGTGTAGCTTTGTGCTTAATTCAAAAAACAAAAACAAACATTCTTTGTGTATTGATAACAATTGTCTGTTTATCAATCGTACAGAGAATAACTTCTAATAAAGTAAACGACGATAGAATTACTGTTATGTGTACACAGAAAAGTAATAAAAGTCTTCTTTTGCGAGAAGAAAATAGAATATGTACAGTAATTAGGCAAAATTATCTACATCGTTATATGACGATAATAGTCCTCATGACGAAGAGCAGTTCTTATCAATTCAACAACAACGATAAGAAACTATAAGAGATTATGAAACAGGAAAAGTATCTGGCTAGTGATATAAAATCGACAAGTTATCCACCTAAAGGGGTATATTTTATCACTCATTCAACTGCACGTTTTTGTTACCGTAATCTACAACAATCCGAGAATTACGTTTCTGAAATGACACTTAATCCCATTCACTTGTGATCTAGTTTCTTCGTACGTGGTTCATGAACACTTCTGGACATTCTTACAAGGTTTGTCATGGTATGGAAGTGCTCTTTTACACTGGGCAAATGTATCTCATACCTCAGGCGTCATATCCTGAAATATAACTTGTGAATAATATGCTCAGAAACAAAATTTCGCGCAGATGCCGAGAGAAACGACAGAGGTCACGGTGTTTGTTCTTAGTAGGTCATTATTATTCGCTAGTTTTATGGGCGTTTGAATTAATTTATTGTAAATGAAACGCGTTAATCACCTATCGACTTTCATATTTAATTAAATATTCAATTAAAAGCTTGTACAGTGAACAGCATTGGATAGAAAGTGAGCAGTTCTCGTTAAAGTACACATTTCTAAATAATTGGCAGGACTTCTAGTGTCTGTATTATATTACTAAAGTTCATCTGCTTTATTATATCATATGTACCTTCTTCATTTCCTCTGTTCGAGTGTATATACAAAATTGTGTGGAGGGGGTTAAGAAATTTTGGCTCATTATTATTCTATATTAAATGCTAGTGTAAAGGGTTAGTTCTGTACTATGTTTAACTAGATTTTTGTTCCGATTATCTTCCTTTAATGTGAATTTCCAGCTTAACTTTAACACTTGTGGTATTTCTGCAGTTTTATAGAATTTTTTTATTAGACAAAAGATTCAAATAGACATTTAGAATAAAACAACAACAAACGAATAACATAATTAGAATATTTGTTATTTCAGATATATTAACTATATACACACACGTTATCCACGAACGTCGGTGTGGTTCTATTTATTCACACATTTTCTTCTTGTTTTTAGGTTTCCATGAAACTTCAAAATTCAAGAAATAAAGATCTTTAAATTAACTGAACGGTAATTATTTAGCATTACCTCAGATTAAGACTGTTAACTGTGTTTTATAATTCTGTCTTACCGGTTCTGTGATACAGATGCTTCAGTAAAGAAGGGTCAGCACATAAAGATGTGTGAAAAATTAGTATTAGTTTATGCAGTTCACTCCGACGAAATGTTACACAAGTAAGAATCACGAGACCACGCTTTGACAGCGTAATGCGATATATACACCATGATATTGAAAATGACTAAATTCTATTATTGATTGAAAGGCCTCGTCGGCAACGTCGAGCGTGCTCAAGATTTGCAGCAAAGGTACTATTATGTTGTTTTTACTGGAAGACCCCTATTGTACAACGACTAAACTTATCATTTTTCTCCAAAATAATGTGTTAGATGGCAAAGCGATTATTATTAGTTTTCATATCGAAATTATCAAACCGCATGTAAATTGCTAGATTCTCAATAAAACTTGCAAATATGTATAAATGTCACTAACAGGGAGCAACCAATAAGGCCCGAATAACAAATGCTTTGTTTAGAAACAAAAACCTTGGTCCAAGATATTATGATCTCATTAGATTGTAGCTATATTGGTTCGAGAAGTACGTTTACAATCTCAGACTGTTTTATCATATTATATTTCCATAAAAAGTTTGAAAATTATGTATGTGTGCATTTTCTTATAGTAAAGCCACATCTGCTGTATCAAACGAAAGAAATTAAGTCCCTGATTTGAGAGTTGTAAATCCTTAGACTTACAGCGGGGATCAGTTATTATATCATGTTTCTATTAAGTTATAGTTTCTATTTTAAGAAACAAAACCCTAGTTAAAGCTTAATTTCCTATTTATTTGTATGCATCAGACTTGCCTCAGGAATGATTTTTTTAGGTGTATATCAACCTATAAATAATTTGAGTTTATATCACTAGGTTGTTTTTAACATGTAACTTAAATACATTATGAATAACTGACTAACAACACCTAAGTTTTACACCATTTGACGGACATACAGTACGATGTTCATTACCCAAATAGGTTTGGGTTTTTATTCTTGTCATCATATAAAATGATCATATCCTTGAGCAATACTCCGAATACAAATAAATTAACAGAGAATGTTTTAGTTACGTATCTATAACAATATTAGACTAAGTTTCTTACCTGCACTAGCTGGAAAAACTGAGCTGCCTTGGCAATTGGATCTGTGACGGCAGTACAGGCAGCACCAAAGAGAACAACTACTTTGTGTGGTTTTCTGGAGAGCATATCAAAAAAGTTCTTCATTCCTACCGCTGGATCACACTGGAAAAAAAATTCTAGTATTAGGTTACATCGGACAAGGTAAACAAGCGCTGTTATTATCTGCACTCAAACACCGAAATCATTGTATTAGACACTGATTTTGTACTCCCTAGTCGTCGATTTATTAAAGCTTAAGATGAAAAAAATGTGTATTAGTAATGTTTTTTAAAATTGTTTTTGGCAACTTGTTTAATTAATTATAAGGGATTTTATACCAGAAGTATCTAATATACTGTGTGGATTTGTTTGTTCGGTTCGTAAAACTCCTTCTACACTTACATAAATAAAACAGCCAAACCCATCAGTTGCACTAGAGTAACTTCGGGGAGTGCCCTTTTCTAAATGGGGTAGTACCCAATTAAGGGGGTACAAAAGGTAGATAAAATGCCTGAAAAAAAAAAAACGTTTGTATGGTCGCTGTGCTTTATTAAGCCATTTATTTTTATGTTCGTAAACTCCTCGTGATCTTGGGGTGCCATTTTTTACAACTGTATTCGTACTCTTACACAAGCTAATGGTCTCCGCTGGTACAGCGGTAAGTCTACGGATTTGCAACGTTAAAATAAGGGATTCGATTCCCCGTGGTGGACTCAGCAGATAGACCAATGTGGCTTTGCTATAAAAAAAACACTCACACACAAGCTAATGAGAACATACTTGACACACGCATTTATGTACCATAGGGATTTTCAGTGAGCATGGTTCTCTTATAGTAGCTATAGAGGGAATTGAGGAAAATACAAAAGTTGTATCGAAATACTGGGCCCCTGTGAGTCATAAGGGACCCTTTGAACCCTCTAGCGAAGCGAGAGAAATTTAATCTAATAATTATAAAGGGTGTTACACTACTAGAAAAAGTGTTAAAACATATGATTCAACAGACATGAGTTAGATAAATGAACGTTTTTAAACAGAGTCGTAACTTGAGATACGTTTATTACACAAATTAAATATATACGCGATTTTTAAAAGTGAAAGTACCCCATTATTTCAGAAGCAGTTTCTGTACAGATGTTACATTCAGAAACGTTTCTTGTTTTTAATTTATTTAGAAAGTTTCATAAAAAATATGGTTATAATAAAACGTTATAGTACTGAGCTGTTGGGCTCGGCTTGCCTAGGTGGTTAAGGCGCTCATTTTGCAATCTGAGGATTGCGTGTTCGAATCCCCGTCACACCAAACATTCTCGCCCTTTCAACTGTGAGAGCGACGGTCAGTCCCACTATTCATCGGTATAAGAGTAGCCCAAGAGTTGGTGGTGATGACTAACTGCCTTTCTTCTAGTCTCACACTGCAAAATTAGGAACGGCCAGCGCAGATAATCCTCGTGCAGCTTTGCTCGAAATTCAAAACTAGCTGAATTGTAGTGAGAGTTAAATATTACATTCAACTTTTTGAAAATGTTCAATAAATATTTTAACATGTGCAGAAGAAAGTGAACAGCTAGAAAATATTAAACAAATATCAGATTATTAGGCTTCGTAACATAAACAACTGAATTTCTGAGAAAAGGGCATAAAGTTCGAAAATTTTTGGAAAACTTGTAAAACACATTAAAGCCTAGATCAGAACTGAATGCAGAAAGCGTGTTCGCAATGAATGTGTCTTGTAAAACAAGTATATACAAATAATGTACAATAACATAGTATAGCAACTGAGCGATGACAACAATATGTTTAGCAAGTGCCTGGAAGTAACATTAACATCAAAATACATGAGCATCACAGGAATTTATCTTCACGTAATGTGTGAGCATCACAGTAAGTTATCTTCACGTAATGTGTGAGCATCACAGTAATTTATCTTCACGTAATGTGTGAGCATCACAGTAATTTATCCAGCATTGTGAAACGCATTTTAATTTATGAGCACATGTAAGTTAGAATAGCACATTTTGTAAAACATTTTAAGGTATGTCAACGCTAAAGTAAATTTTCATCAAACAGTGTATACAATATCATAACGTGTGTGAACTGTAAAAAAAGTGTCATGTATTATGTAAAACATTTTATTGCGTGCTCATAGTGATTTCGTGTTTGTAGAACATTCTAATACATGAATATTATGGTAAGTTATTATTATGAAAAGAGACTAGAACATTTTAATGCATCAAGGATTTTAAAATGTTATTTTCCCTTAACTATAAGTCTTATAATTATTAAGGTTCTGAAAAAACCTTTCAAATAATGTTTCTTAACACAATAGTCATGGTCAAAATCACGTGTTAAACAAAGGCTGTCTATCTCAAACTTTTCTGTTTGTTTCACGTACAATCGTATTTCAATCTAAAATAAACGTATTAGACAAAGATATTTTCGTTGTTTTTTTGTAGTTATCGTACCAAACAAATAGCTGCAACAATAGTATGATAAATAAACAACAATGAACGGTAAATATTACGTGAAGCTATTTCGGTTGTTTTCTGTTACAAATATCCTCCCGGCATGGCCAAGTGTGTAAGACGCGCGACTCGTAATCCGAGGGTCGTGAGTTCACGCCAGCATCGCGTTAAACATGTTCGCCCTCCCAGCTTTGGAGGCGTTATTATGTGACAATCAATCCCACTATTCGCTGGTAAAAGAGTAGCCCAAGAGTTGGCGGTGGGTGGTGATGACTAGCTGCTTTACTTCTAGTTTTACACTGCTAAATTAGGGACGGCAAGCACAGATAGCCCTTGAGTAGCTTTGTGCGAAATTCCAAAACAAACAAAGCAAATATCCTAGCGGTCACACAATTTATACAATAATATTTTACGTAAATACAGATGCGTGGAAAATATTTCAGCCTAGTATCAACTGAACTAACATTTTAATTACAACTGAAACGTACAAACTAATTCCATTAAACTAACTGTCTTCCCTCTTGTCTTACACTCCTAAACTAGGTACGGCTTGTGCAGGTAGTCCTCGTGTAGCTTTGCCCGAAATTGAAAACAAATACACAAAACCATAAAGTTATTCAAATAATTGGTTCTTGTGTTCGAAATTTATTTTTTATTTCATTTTTCGTATTTTCTGGGTAGTAGTCACTCAAGCGTTTCCTCCACCTTCACAAATTCTACAACGAATATTATGAGATTGTAAACATAAAGTAATAAAAACTCATTAAATTAGTTTAGTTCGCCAGTGCAAAGAAATGCTTGTAAAGATCTTTCAGTGAATAATCACACTTTTTGGTTGAGAAACAGCGTGTTACGAAATCATCCATTGAAACTGTTTTTGTCGTTATGTATTATATATTAATGATATTAATTAATATCATAACACTTTTTATTCAGAACAATACAATTTCTTTTGATTTGTTGTAAATATGTAAGTTAATCGATGGGCGATCTGTGCTCTGTTTACCCGTGGTATCTAAACCTAGTTTTTTTGCGTTATAAACTCTCTAAGTTACCGTTGAATCACCGAGGAAAAAACGAAATTTTAGAAGAAAACACGTATAGCTCAGTAAAATTTGCTAATAAAATTATGTCATGTATAACACGCTACGGGTGGCACTATCTTCGAACTCTTGAAGAAGTTTGAATAAGCAAGTTTACATAAACGGATGAAAGATGATTTTCTGACACAAAATGCTGTTAGCGATATCGATATCTTGTTGAAGTATTACGTGGAGATAGGTTCTTTGTATCTCGAGCCTATTACGTCGTTTTTGGTTGAAATACGTATTAGTGTACCCAACAAGGTAGAAGGTTGAATAAAGAAGCAGGCCCCCCCAGTGGCTCAGCGGTATGTCTGCGGACTTACACGCTAAAATCCGGGTTTCGATACCCGTGGTTGGCAGAGCACAGATAGCGCATTGTGTAGCTTTGTGCTTAATTCAAAACAGCAAAACAGCAGTAAAAAAGCAGGCTTAAATGAAATAGTATATATAATGTTGAGGAAGGTTTTTTCGTTTTGGAAATTTATTTAGCAATAGTCGTCGCTATTTTTGAGCTGATAGTGTAGGAGAAAGACAACTACTTAGTTCTATCCATCATCAGCTTTTAGGCTATAGCCGATTATTTGACTGTCATACCTATAACGCACCCACTAAGTCACGCCTGGATCTAGATAAAAAATCGCCAGTGGTGTATGAAAATTATGCTGTTGCTCTGACGTTATTTCGTATAAATAATAAAATCTATGTGTATGCTTATAACTTTATGAAGGTCTGAAAATGTTTTCATCCGCAGTTACGTAAATCTAACTTCCACTGAATTTTCATCTAATGTGGAAGTGTATTTTCAGACTTTAATATTTTCTGTGAGGTTCAATATTAACCCTTACGTAATACAATACATAAAGTAGCTGTTGTTTTTTATATTTACTTGCACCAAGTATTTAGTTCATAATCTGGAATTATCATACAACACTTTATAAACCAAACAAGTAAAACACGCATTATGTGATGCATTGTCACAATTTTTATACAAGCAGTGAATTAGTCCTGTCTCATCTTCAGGACAAGTAGTTACTGTTTTTCTTTAATTTCGCGCAAAGCTACACGAGGGCTATCTGCCTTAGCCATCCATAATTTAGACTAGAGGGAAAGCACCTAGTCATCACCACCTACCGCCACCTCGGGTGCTATTCTTTACAAACGTAT
This sequence comes from Carcinoscorpius rotundicauda, assembly GCA_011833715.1. Taxonomy (NCBI): domain Eukaryota; kingdom Metazoa; phylum Arthropoda; class Merostomata; order Xiphosura; family Limulidae; genus Carcinoscorpius; species Carcinoscorpius rotundicauda. The sequence continues at coordinate 46,796,218 of CM022399.1, read as the reverse complement.
AGTGGAATTGACCGTCATCGTGTAACGTCCCCCCAGTTGAAAGGGCAAGCATATTTGGTATGACGGGGCTTCGAATCAGCGCCCCTCGGATTACGAGTCAAGCGCCCTAACCACCCGGCCATGCTAGACCTGATAAGAGGTTGAGATATATTTTAAGAGAAAATTTAACCTGAAGAGCATGGTCTCGTGTTTCTAAAATAAGTAGTAATAATGTTAAAAGTATTTTTGTTTGTTCCAATTTTTTGAAACCAAGCTATACATTTGTTCATGATTCTCAACAAATAGATTAGAGGGAACAGCACTCTAACTATTTGGTTGACTAGATAGTGGGTTGACGCGCATAAATTTTAATTATTAAATTTCTTACCATACAGAACAAAACAGATACGTAATACTACTTTACTAACATCTCTTCTATTTATGTTCTTGTAATAATGTTTACCTTACTTTTATGTGACTAATTAAAATACAAGAATCACAGAATGAGAAGTTGGAAAATGTTTTTCTTATATTAAAACATTTAAAAATGCTTGTTAAAATGCTGTTAAGCTTCTGGCAATAGCAAAAAATATATTTTCAAGCTTATATTTAGCATCAGATTTTTTGTCACACATTTTACACGAGCACTGAAATTAGTCTCTGTCATATCTTCAGGGAAAGGAGTTAAGATATGTTTTATGAGAAAATTTAACCTCTGCAGCGAAGTAGCATAGAAATTATAATGGTGTTCATGGTGTTTAATGCTCTTTCTAAACTTATCGAGCAAAGATATATCAATTTCTATTTCTGAACTGATAAACCAGAGAGAACAGCAATCACTGCTAATTCTTTGTTTGACTAGGTAAGGGGACTTGATTGTCACTTTTTTAGCGCATCTACGAGTGCAAAGTGAAGCGTTTTTGCAGCATCGTCCCGCTAACCAAGAATGCTCTATTTCACAGTCTGAGAACGTTGACCATTTGGCCACGACAAGAAAGATTTAGAGTTTTAAGCAATATATAGATGGTTTTCTGGTAAGAATACTAAAGAAGTACATTTCCATCCTTCTTGAATAACAATAACCAGTTAATTCTTTGGTTAAAGCAAAGTTTTATTTTCATCAATATTCAACTGTAAAAATATGATTATGATGGCGTTACTTAAATGTGAAAAGTGAAAATGATGTTTGTTTTGTTTTTTGAATTTCGCACAAAGCTACTCGAGGGCTATCTGTGCTAGCTGTTTCTAATTTAGCAGTGTAAGACTAGAGGAAAGGCAGCTAGTCGTCGTCACCCACCGCCAACTCTTGGGCTACTCTTTTACTAACGAATAGTGAGATTGACCGTAACTTTAAAATGCCTCCACGGCTGAAAGGGCGGGCATATTTTCGTGCGACCGGGATTCGAACCCGTGACCCTCAGATTACGAGTCGAACGCCTTAACCCACCTGGCCATGTCGGGCTATAAGTGAAAAAGAAATTCATCATTCTGTATTTTTTCAGCGTGCTATATGGAGAGATACGCTGATTTGTTTTGTATATTTTCTCCCACCGTTAACAGTTTATCAATATATATCCAATTAATACCAAAGTAAACATGCAGGCAGACATGTACAGTGACATACACAAAGTTACATCTGATTCATCAACTGGATGCCTTCGATGTCTATAATTTTCAGCAGCCGTAATCCCAATAACAGCTCACGAAGTTTTAAAAAATAGATAATTTAGGTTAATTCTAACTCCTTATGTATATATATAAATGAAGTAATAGATAAAATGAAAAACAACAAAATTAAAATACCACCCCATATGAAAGGGTGAGCATGTTTGGTGTAACGGGGATTCGAACACCTGACCCTCAGATTACGAGTCGAGTGCCTTAGCGTCCTCGTCATAGTTTGTTTTGAATTTCGAGCAAAGCTACACGAGGAAAGGCAGTCACCACCACCCACCGCCAACTCTTGGGTTACTCTTTTACTAACGAATAGTGGGATTGACTAACATTACAACATTCTAACGGCTGAAAGGACGAGCATGTTTGGTGTGACGGGGATTTGAACCTGCGGAATACGAGTCGAGTGCCTTAGCCATATGGCCATGCCAGGCAATATATATATATATATATATTAAACGTTTTAACCAATACTGGTGATAAACGTAATATTAAAGAACGAAATATAACTTTAGTTAGAAGACACATAGAATTAGTTGTCTGCTTCATGTTCTGTCACTGATTCTCTGCAATATTATAAGGTTATATTAGTTAAAAAGCGTATTCGAGAATTTTTACAATATTTTCACCAACAGCATACAGTAACGATTATTTTTATTTGTATGTTGACATTTAAATATAACAGAATTTCTGAAACGTGTCTTCAAATTTATTGTTGTTCTGTATGTTTTCGTAGTGGAATAAAAAAATTCTCAATTTAATATTGTTTGTATATACCTAGATGTATCACCATTATATCAAATTAAAGCATGAAACAAGAAACTACAGTGACATACGTTATGCTTTATGGCGTGGAGAAGTTTTAATTCATGTTTTTAACATTGTATTCGTGTCCTAGTTAGATGGATTGAAGTATGAGGATGCCTCTGTACTTATATCTACTATCAGTAACGTTTCGAATAATCCATTACATATAGTGCAACAAGATGAGTAATTTTAAAATATTGTGGATGAGTTCATGATGTAATAACAAAAGCATTTACAAAAGCGACACCTGATAGTTTACTATCTCACCATGTGTAATCAGCAGATACACGCTAAATACATTGAATATTTAATCTGGTACTTTGTTACGTCATCAAATATTTATTGTTAAGCTATTATTTGGGAAAGGAAATATTTAAATTTCTTATAATATTCAGAGATAGAGTGAGCAAAAAAGAATCACTTGCAGATAAATTTTCTTCAACTATCCCTGAGAGGCAATATAAATTAAAACTTTATTTTTTTAAATTTCGTCCAAAGCTACAGGAGGGCTATTTGCGCTAGCCGTTCCTAATTTAGCAGTGTCAAATTAGAGGGAGGGCAGCTAGTCATCACCACCCACCGTCACTTCTTGGGCGACTCTTTTACCAACGAATTGTGGGATTAGCTGTGACATTATAATGTCCCCACAGCTGAAAGGGTGAGCATTTTGGTGTGACGAGGATTCAAACACGCGACTCTCAAATTACGATTCGAGTTCCGTAACCTTCTAGTCATGTTGGGCCCAAAACTTGCTTGTTATTTATAGAAATTAGTATTTTTGTTTATTTGTTTATTTTTTAAGAAAATTTACATACATTGATACCAAATACAATTGTGAAAGTTTATAATAAATGTTAGATATAAACGAGTCAAACGCCCTAACTACCTGGCCATGACGAGACATATGAGCTTAAGGATCGTGGTTCGTTGCCCTTGAATCCACTATAAAAATTGCAATCATGTCCCACTGTCGGATCAGACAAGAGTAACCTTGGGCGGTGTATGTTCTTGACTAACTGCCTTTTCTATAGCCAGTCATTTAAAAGTATGGAGTCAAATAACTGTTTGTGTAGTTTTACATTAATACTTCGACAAAATAACCAAACTTACGTCATGCACGAGGTGATTAAGAAAACACTATTAACTTTTAAATTGTAATAGAAACAATCTGAAAAATTCGTTTACAGAAACATTTACTCAGAATATATGCAACAGGCATGGTTAAATGTTTCGTTTGAGATAAAGCTAAGTAAGACGCATTTTGTCCGCTTGTAGAACCAAGTAATGTTTATTACTCCTGTGACGTTCTTCATTTACAAGGTGTTTTACTCGCCGCCAAGATATTTATAAGCAATTCTTTGTTGTTAACCTGAACAAACTGCCAACTTTTAAGAATATCATTTGTTAAGGGGAAAAAGTTCAAATGAATCAGTTAAAACTGATACCTGGGAAATCTGTTGTCCAGCTTGGCTTAATCCGCTAATGGATTTACCACTTTCCAAGTAGATCAGTTTTAGACTATTAATTGGGATGTTCTTTGTTCAGTTAATGTGATTAAATTATACAGGAGTCCATACCCTTAACTGCACAATTAGTTGTCGAGCTAATCAGATTCAAACTGCTGACGGGTATATTCGTTAACCAAAGTCTGGAGTGTCAAGTGAAATGTCCACATTTCTGCTAACAGTATAGTTCAAAGTGTTAATAGTTTATTCGTTATCCAGCTGATAAGGTTTAAACTGTCGAGTAAGATGTCCTTTATCTAGCCAATAGTGTTTAAATTTCAAGAATAATGTCCAGTATCCAGCTAATAACACTTTCAAGCTACAAAAATCTGAAAGGTCAAGTGAACTATTCCTTATTCAGTTTATAATTTTTAAAGCGTCAAGTAAGGCGATTGTTATCCAGCTGATAAGGTCTGAAGTATCGTCTTGTGTTAGTTATCCAACTGATAAAGGTTGAGGTGTTAAGTATGGTAGTCGTTATCGAGCTGATAAGTTTTAAACGTCTGTCACGATGGTGTGCATTATGTAACTGAAAAGATTTAAAGTCTCAGTAGGATGCTATTTATTCAATTGATGAGATCTGAAGTGTCAAGTGAGCTATTCGTTAAACAGCCGATGAGATTTGAAGTATCAAATGGGGTGTTTATTATCAAGCCAAAAAACGTAATTTTCTGTATTGACCTCCAATCCATTAAATATTGTGCTATTCCTTTTACTGAATAAATTTAAATTATAAATGTAGCCACAATTTCTTCAATTAAATTGATCAATGAATTCAACATAAGAAATGTAACGTGTGAGCACACTATGTTTACTGTGGGAGAACGCAGGTGCTATATTCCTGTGTGTTTCCTATGTTCTGTATTTATTTTCGTATGCAGTATCAGAATCCCAGTAAATAAAAAAGAATTGTATCAAAGGTTTTCTAAAAACTTGATTTATTAGATATTAAGCTTGCAGCACTTGCTAAACCCCTGTTCCTCTCTATTAACTTATCGCAAATGGCCTGGTTTGTTCAGCTATACCCCTAAAAGTGACATTATCGCTTGACGCAGGATAAGAGGTGTACGCCACAAGGGATGCAACCAGTGAATGCGTTTTTCTTGTAACTGTGTCTATTAGTGTCAACTCCAATGGAAACAAAATCTGTAAACAGAAGACATTAGCAATAACTTTGTACGGTTCATAGAGATCTTTGCACTTCAGATCAGTTCACTTTTTATCGTCCTTTCTTTTAGTAACAGGAAATATAAATGTGACAAAGACTGACCGCCAAATATCCGTACTAGCAAAGAAACTTTTCAAAAGAAGCAATAACGCAATTAAAAAGTTGATGCATGATGGTAGGCTAGACTATACATAGATCACCTAATGAGGATAAAAAACGAAAACCAAAACCTGAATATCCTGCAAAAATTAAGTTAATGACATCTGTAAGCACCTCGTCCACTTGTAAATTATGATTTATTACTCTCATCAAATGAACAAAAACATTAAAACGAAAAACAAAAGGGAGTGAATCCATCAATATCCCTTAGAGATAGTTTCAGTAGAAGAAGTATTATTACTTTCAACAAGAGAAATATTCTCGATTTCTCTAAGGAAAACCGAATCCGTGCGGATTGTTAACACGTAAGACTCACTTCACAAAACGAAGCCTCGGTTCGATCCACTCAATGGGCACAGAACATATAGCCTATTAGTATTATCGTGTTTAACGAAAACACAAAGTTCCGTGGATATCGGTTAAAGTATTTATTTAAGCAATACTAGAAGGTTTAAGATGAATAGATAAAATATAAGGTTTGACAACTCATATTTAAAATCCATACGATCACAGAATACCTTCAACTGAACAATTTGTTTGCTTTTACTATTGTTTTGGGGCTCGGTGATCAAGGCACTCGACTCTTAATCTGAGGGTCGCGGGTTCAAATCTCTTTCACACCAAACATTTTCGCCGTTTTAGCCGTGAGGATGTCATAATGTGACGATGAATCCCACTATTCGTTGGTATAAGAATAGCCCAAGAGTTGGCGGTGGGTGTTGATGACTAGCTTTCTTCCATCTAGTCTTACACTGTTAAATTAGGGACGGTTAGCGCACCTAGCCTTTGAGTAGCTTTGCGCGAAATTCAAAACAAACAAATGAAACTATTGTTGGTACAAAGATATGCAAGAGCTATTTGTAATTAAGCTTCTTCAGTTTTGAACTGGTAGATTAGAGGAATGAGAATCGTAAGTCCTCGAATCCACAATTGCTTACCAAACATAGACGAGGTAAAATATTCAAAGTTAGTGTACAAGCAAGTATTACGCTTGACACTCATTCTTACATTTATTTGTTGATATACATTAAAGGGTGGAGTAAATGTAACTGGTCGTATATTACCTAAAGAATCGTAAAATAGTGGTTTTATCCAATGTGAACTCACAAGGTACATTACATAGTCTGCGTATTCGCGAAGCGGAACAAATATGTCCTAGAAAGCTGTACATTCACAAACCTTCTCTCAATCATGGAGGAAAATAAACGTTGATCTACGTATAAACAAACGAAGACAAAAGTTATATTTCACAGCTTTTAGTCCATTTGCTCTCATTGTTGACTAGATTTCCAGGGTTAGGTACTCTTATGAGTTCCTTAATTGAATGTTTACAGCAGATAAATTGTAAAATGCTAAATTAAAACGTCTTCTATTCTACTAAATAATAATAATCAGACTATTAGAGATGTTTCAAGCATTATCTTTTTAGATAATTAAAACGAAAGCCGTAAAATTCGAGATTACTTTTTTTACGGATGAGTGTTTTACTTTCAACTATTATTTCTGCTAAAAGCTTGAAAGTTTGTCACTTGGGACATTTATTTCATGGAATTGGGAATTAACTCAACACGAAAAAAAATAATACAGATCGGTAAGAAATTATAAATATGACGCAGTAAAAGACGATATTAGTCATAACTAACACGCATACTGGAAACAAAAGGCTATACATCAACATGACCTCAAAGCTGATGCTCACATTGAAGAACTAAAACCACCATATCAACGTACTATCATGGAAGATATTTATACCATAAAATGAATTACAATATATTAACATATTACCGTATTAAATACTCATTCTGAACAACAAGAGACAATACCTAAATATGCTATCATGTCAACCATTTCACTGAAAAATAAGATACGATACATGAACACGACTTCATAGCTAATATTCATACTGAAAAAAAGGAAGAAATTACACGAACATGCTCCCTTTATTGAAGTTCATTCTGAAACAAAAAGACAATTCATCAACACGCTATTGCAACAGATTTTAAAAGACAAAACAAAATAAGTATGAGAGCCAGTACTTATACGCATTGCACCTTGTCTTTTCAGAATGTCTTTCGTTCGTTTCTGAATTTCGCGCAAAGCTACTCAAGGGCTCTCTGCGCTAGCCATCCCAAATTTAGCAGTGTAAGACAACTAGTCTTAACACCCCCACGGCTGAAAGGGCAAGCATATTTGGTGAAAGAGGGATTCAAACTCGCGTCCCTCAGATTCCCAGTCGAGTGCTTTAACCACCTGGCCATGGCGGGCTTTTAAGAACGTCACGTTATTTAAATATGGTATTTTGTAACTCGTGTAATACCACCATATTGTTATGAAAGATTTAGTTTCTCATTCAATCAGCGTATGTGATGCTTTTCTGATAAGTAACTAGGGCTGGTATTTATCTGTTTATATACGTGAATAATGCTTTCATATATAACCGAAACATTGAATAAATATACGTTACACGAACATAAACACAAAAACTGATCAACAAAGTTTTAAAAAGTAGGTTCTTCTGATGTGAAGTGGACGACAGCAAACAGTTAAAAGTAACTTTTGTTAACATAGCTTTTCATAACTAACACTACTGAACTACTCCAAGTAGTTCCCACTACTGTTCTTCATAGTTGGGAAGATACAAAATTTTTTAAAACATTCTCCAGATTGCTACCAACTCTAGATCTTTCATCGCTCAGCATTGGAATAAGCAAAAATTTTCACATCCAAACTTTGAAGGAGGCTAGTATTTTTACTCTCAAAAAATATAATAGGCTAGTAGTTTCAATATCTAACATTCCGATAGGCTAGTAGGCCCGACATGGCTAAGTGGTCAAGGCACTTCGATTCGTAAACAGAGGGTAGGGGTTTGAATCTCCATCCCACCAAACATGCTGATCCTTTCAGTCGTAGGGGCGTTATAATGTACGGTCAATATCACTATTTGTTGGCAATAAGAGTAGGTCCAGGGTTGGCGGTGGGTGGTGATGACTAGCTGCCTTTCCTCTAGTCTTACATTGCTAAATTAGGGACGGTTAGCGCAGATAGCCCTCGTGTAGCTTTGCGCGAAATGCAAACCAAACCAAACCAATCGATGGGCTTGTAACTTTCTCTGTTCAATATTACATCAGGCTGGTGCTTTTGCTATCCATTTTTTAACAGACTAGTGAATTTCTCTGCCACAACTTTACAACAAGCTGATAATGTTTACGGTTTAACATTGAAACACGCTGGTAACTTTCACCGTTCAACATTGTAACAAAATGCATATGTACTAGCATGTAACACAGTATCATCGTTCTTTATACACACTCTGATGAAAGTGCATTTCTCTGATAAACTGGTGTTGGAGATGGTATTATGATAAAAAAATATATTCTTGTGGAAATCAACTTCTCCCAAATCTCAATTACATTCAGTGAGCACTACACATTCTCAACCATAGAATGCACCACGTTTAAAAAAACTCTTGAATTCATATAATAATTTACGATGTAGCTCCGAGCAAATTTAAAACAAAGGTAATTACGTTGTAAGTCTTCAGAGCGTTTGCGGCTTAATGTGAGGCTTAAAGCAAAAATGAGTCTGGCACTTTCGTGACATTAGCCCATTTTCAGCGCAATTACTTAAAAATGTAAAACGCGAATGAATATCAAGCCTATTATAACGCTAATAACCGTACAAAAAACGATTTATTTTATTAGTCATGTCCAAAGTGCAGTTAAATGAGGCCTTTTGTAGATTGAAAATCAAATTCTTAGTATGTCATTTAGCTGAAAAAAACTCATAGTATTGCAATAAAAGAAGGTAAAGAAGAAATGGTATCGAAAATCAAACTAAAATGTTTCAACCTTTATAAATAATTAAATGAAGTACTCTGTTATGTAAAACATAAAATTGTTTATTGCTGGATACTCAGCGTATAGTAACTACAGTTACAACGTTTCTTTAGGTTAACCTGGTATCATCCAGTACAACAACTACAAAAATTAGCTGTAGTTCTCGTACCTGATTATATCAGATAAACCTGGTGAAACGTTGTAACAGTAGTTGTTACACGCTGAATATTCGACAATAAACATGTGTTGTGACCTCAATATTCCTTTCTTCAAAGTGTCAGCATTTTAGAGGCAATTCTGCTCACATGAAATTTAAGAAAATTGACTAAAACTGTCGTGTACCTGGTATTACTACTTCTGACCAACCTTTCCGAAGTAAAGCATTAAAGAAACTAATTTTGAATAAACAGTTATATAGTTAAACTATTAAAGTTTTGTTTCAAATTTTCCTATCAGTACATAGAGTTAGTTTGAGCCGTACCATGAATAATTTAATGATATTTAAACTAAATACACTAAAAGAAGCACAAGTGATTAAATGTTCAACAATACAACAGGCTAGTAAACTTCATTATCTTATATTTCAACAGATTATTAACTTTCATATTCAGTACCGTAACAAACAACTATTACAAAAAGATATAAATTTCCAAGCTTGAAAACATACACGATGATATTGAATTTGGATTTCAAAATAAGTTTTTCACTTTTATTGCTTTATATTCAGCTTTTATCATGAAGTATTGAAATCCATTAGTAAGATAAATCTTTGTGGTTTAAATAAAGTGCTGAGCTCTTTAAACTAAACAATAATGAAGTCATTAAGTTTGATTTCAACCTATATCACAACACTAAGTAATGTTTTCACAGAACCATTTGTATTTGGGTCTTTATCCTACAAATCATCGAAATTACTTTGAAGCAAATTTATATCTAATCGACACGGCTTTTTGTTAATTCTTGTTTCTTCCACATATTAACATTTTATTTTATATTGTAACAAAAGAAAGTACTATTTTTTCTAAGGGCATCATCTTCGTGTGGTCAAAGGACGTGAATGTTAATTCGCAAAGTGGATCACAGAATCCAGTAACGAGATTGTTTGTCTTATAGGTACTACAGCTATTCGCAATTCTCTTTAAATCGCCATCACACCAAACATGCTCCCCTTTCAGGCCGGAGGGTGTTATAACATGTCGGTCAATTCCATTATTTGTTCGTAAAAGAGTAGCTCAAAAGTTGGCGGTGGGTGGTCAGTAATAGCTGCCTTCCTTCTGGTCTTACACTGCTAAATTAGGGACAGCTAACGCAGATAGGCCTTTGCGGGAAATTAAAAAACAAACAATCATTTTCAGCAAAATAATCAAGTGATGTGCATTCCTTTTAGTTTAAGTAAACTCAGTATTATCTTTAGTTGCTCAAAACGTTTATTCGATTTCTGAATATTTAACTTTACATATAACTTTTGAACATCCAGTCTTTATTTAATTTCGTGTGTTTAATTTGTTTATTTGTTTTTAATTTCGTGCAAAAATACTCAAGCTACGTGAACTGTCTTTAATTTAGCAGTAAAAGACTAGAAGGAAGGCAGCTAGTCATCATCACCCACCGAAAACTCTTGGGTTACTCTTTTTACCAATGAATTGTTGGATTGACCGTCACATTAAAACGCCTTCACGGCTAAAAGGGCGAGCAGTTTGGTGCAACGGGGATTCAAACCCACAACCCTCGGATTATGAATGGAGTGCCTTAACCACCTGGCCATTCTGAGCCCTATTGAAGCAGTAGTCTTCAATTTTATGAAATGCATAATTAATAATGATTATGATTTTTATACGTGCGCCTCTTCTTTCTTCTACTCGTTAATCCAAAAGTAATTATTATTTTACTCGCATATTATCTCACTAAAAATAATCTATAGAGTATTAATTTTACATAAACTATTACATATGTGAGCCATTGTATCAGCAAAAAAGAAAATACGGATGTTGTTTTAATGTCAAATTAGACTGCGCTGTTTCCCAAGATGTTCTTTTCTGAGAGAATAGATCCTCACACTTAACTTGTTAATTAGATAAAAAAGAGAAAATTATGTCTTCAGAATCTAGTTGCTTGCATAAAACTTTTCACTTACTAATAAAAAATTCTAACAATCTTAGAAAGATGAGATCGTTATGATTTGAAATTCTCAGATTATGTATCAGTTTACTGTTGTAACATGATGCATTTTATCTCAAATGCCATGATTCTCTAAGGAATGTAGGCTTATATCCTGCTTCATGAGCCAAGCTAGATCGAGTGCGGGAAAAGCTTTCCAGTTTTGTGTTTTTTTATGAGTAGAAGCTTTTCTATATAATTTCTGCTCAGTTTACGCATAACGTGTTATGAGTCAGTTTCTATACCACAACTGTTTACGTCTCGTACATTTTGCAGTTTAACAGTTATGAATTGGTGATTGTTATACTATCTTGTCATGTTACTAGAATTTTCTGATATTTACTAGTTGTTTTAACTGAGTATTATTGCATCACAATATCTAGTAGTGTGTGGAATATTCTATATCTCTGTTGTAATATAAATACTCGTTATAAATTTTGTTCAGTAGATGGATCCAGACTGCATAATCGTGAGCTTAGCCATAAAGAGTATGTATTGGTGATTTTTAAAGTGAACTTATAACAGACTGTATTGTAATAATAGAGCAGTAAGAGTAGTTTGTTATTTCAAATTATTTTCTAAAGTAATTGCACCAGCTCCTGCCGACTTTAACAAGCGAAAAAGACGATTATTTAAAGTTCTAAGTGCAAGTGTAACAATAAACGGTATAAAGAACATTTGTATATACGTTTGACTTATTTTAATATATTGTTTTAAAATAAATGGACTGTGTGCTGTTTGTTTATTGTTGAAATTTATTATAAACAAGTCACAGAAACCTTCTGCAAATAATTCGGCCTATACGTAAAAATCGATATTTTATTTCGAGCTAGAAATATTGTGAGTTAGATAACTATCAACTTTCTTGTTAGCATGATTAGTAGAAGCATTACAAATTGTCAGGTTTTCACAAGTATTTCTTTAAAGACGTATGTAAAATATTTTTACTATAAACAGTATTTCAAAATCTGAATGAATTATTCGCAGATGTTATGATGAAAAGGTATTCGAATTGTGTTATTTTATAGAACCTTGCTAAGTAATATTTTACTATTAGCACATAAAACATGAACGTTTTATTGTTCATTTTATACAAACAACATTCTCTGTGGATTAGCGGTAAGTTTACGGGCTTAAGACGGTAAAGTCCAATGTTCCTTTTGCTGAGTAAAAAACAAAACAAAAACAGATGGAGTACTGTATAGCTCTGAGATAAAACAAACACAATAAACAGATTTTATGTTTGTGAATTAGGTTTTTCTAATTGATAAAGTTACTGCTGTTAATATATTAGTTAGAGATATTTACTTACCAAATACAATACGCAATGGTCATAAAACATTAGTAACATAAAAACGTTTATATGCTGTTCTGATTAGCAGACAAATTTTAATCCGATAATACAATGGAGAAAAAAAGGTTCTGCACACAGAAATAACAACATACACTATAAGTCAACAGAAATGTATGAAATCTTAATGAATTTGTTTTAGCTGTTTTGAGAATGATTTCTTCCGCAAAGAAAACTCTCAGAATTCTTGCACAGAAAAAATCTGGGAATTTGTCTTCTGGGGTTTTTCGTTACGTTGAGCGTAAATACAGAACTTGTTTTTGTATGTATTTTTGTGGATAGTCCAGATAACTCATTCTATAATTTTGTGCTACAATAAGAAAAACAAGAAAAATTATATAGTTCTATGTAGAACAATGAATTCTCTGTTATTCTTTTATAATGTTGTTGCTGTGTAGAGATATGTTGTAATTTTTCTTATCAGAATATATGTTATAACAACTTGGGCTGATGGAGCTTGGCCCAGCACGGTCAGGTGACTAAGGCATTTGACTCCTGATCAGAGGGTCGAGGACTCGAATCCCAGTCGCACCAAACATGCTCGCCCTTTCAGCCGTGAAAATGTTGTAATGTGACAGTCAATCCCACTGTGTAACTCGTGCAGCTTTGCGTGAAAATCAAACCAAACCAAACCAAACCAAAACTGATGGAGTTAATAATCCCGATAGCTTGAGCGAACTGTTGACTGATACGTAAACAACAGTAAATAAGATAAAAATACTTTTAGTACGAAATAAATAGTATAAAATATTCACATTATGAAGAACTTTCACAACTATTTCTGTCGCGATAATAACAAGGGCTCACTGCACCATAGAGTCCACAACGTGCTTAGGTAGGTTCTAAGACTATTTATGGAGGACTGCAATCTTCCAGTGGTCCTTAGATGTTGACAGGTGATTTTTGACATTCAAATTAATTTTAAAGACGATTAATTGGATTGATATCTGGTGGCTGTGCCATCTGAGAAAAATGACAGAATTCACTGTCATCTCTTCAAGCTAGTGTCTCGTATATGAGAGTGGGGATGCATAGTAATTTGTATACATGTTTGGGGTATCGTGTTTAATGTACTTTAATTAATTTTTTTTCCTTCTAACGAAATCAAAGGACAAAGATCTGATATAGACAAATTCCTTGCACCAATATATCATCTGAAACAGTTTGACCATCATTAATTGGTAACCTGAACAACAACTATGTGACACAAGAGTGAAATGGTTTGGTCAGAGGGAGACTCCAGGGTTTAAGTAAAGCCACCACGATTTTATAATGCTGAACGGAGGAATATCAGCTAGTCAGAAGTCCATATGTCTTTTCATAATAGTAAAATTAACTGTCAAAGCTATAAGTGTATTTCAGTTGAAATGCACTAGCAGAACAATCGAAGCAGAGTTAAGTAGTTAATTTGGCTTTCCTCATATTTATATTGTTTATAAATTAGTGGAAGATAATTCATTAGATGGCACGACCGAGACTGGGCTATTACCATCCTTGTTTAGTTGTGAAAGAAACAGTTTTTGACTGTCATACAATCATTTTGGTAGCGCTTCGTTTTATTTTATTTTAGCTAACTTGATCTAAGCGCTGTTGAAAACGTCGGTTAATTTAAATATGTTTGACAGCAGTTGGTCAATCAACAAGACTTAACGGCCACAATTCTTCCCGTGACACACATTCTTTAATTTCACTACTCCTGCTCATTGGCTATGATGAAACACATTGTTGAACAGGTAGTCAAATAACGACTTTTAATTGTTACCCTCCTGCTTAAAAATGATTCTTGGAAATTCAGAAAGAGACTTTATTATTCCATGTGTTGCAAATTAATTGACAGCTGACTATATTTCTGTGTTCATGAGAATCAAGCAATCAACTGACAGCTACAAGTGAAACATTCTTTAACTGTAACCTTGGTTTCTTAAATAATGTCACTACACAGTAAGTGTTCGTACTACATACAGAGACAGAGGTCTATGAAAGTTGCACTTAAATTTACTAACAGAATACTACAATTTAAAACAGTTTCACTTTCCAAACTGATCCATTTTCTACAAATTTGGCGCAAAACTACTCGAGATTCATTTGCTCTAACCGTCTGTAAATTTGACACGATAAACTATAAGGAAGGTAGCAGCTAGTCAACACTACCCACCATCATTCCTTAGGCTACACTTTATCAAAAATAATGGGACTGACCGTCACATTACAAAAGGACGAGCATGTTTGGGGACGGAAAGTCGAACCTCTGACCTTTACACTACAAGTTGTGTGCCCTAACCACTAAAACATTTCCATAATGACAAAATTGAAGAACCAAAGTGTATACATAATGATTTAACAAAAATTATTTCAACATTAGACTCCTTTATAAGTCAATTCAAAACTTAGTAAGAAACGTACTGATCCAATATATACTGCTGGCCAATAAACATCAAGAAAAAATATGAATTTTGAGTTTTTAAACTCAACCATTTATTTGAGTTGAGCTTCAAAAGATGAAAATAAGAAAATGGACTTTTTAGCATTTAATAGGGAAAGTGTAAACACTGTGAAATTAGCCTAAATGCTAGCTGGTCAAATGTTTAAGACCATACCAAAAAAAGTCCTAAACAGGGTAGAAAGTACCCAACAAGTGGTCTCAGTAATGAGTTGTACGGCCATCATTGCGAATAACTGCAAACATTCGCTTTGGTGTGGTCGATATAAGCGTTTGCAGAAGGCTAGCTGGAATGTTATTCCAAGTGGTGAAGATGGCTTCATGAAGATCATGCACTGTTAGAATTGACGTCCATTTCTAAAGACTTCCCTTGCTATCCACCTCCAAACATTTTCAATCGGGTTCATTTCGGGTGAATACGCTGGATAGTCCAAAAGAATTACGTTATTCGCCATGAAAAAGTCATTTGTTTTGAGAGCATTGTGGATTGCAGCGTTGTCCTGCTGAAAGATCCAGTCATTTTCACACAAGCTTATATAATCTGAAGCTCCATTGCTCCATGGAAAGAGAAAGTATCCCAGATCATAATGGAACCTCCTCCACATTGTCGTTTAAAAATTGTCTCCGGAGGGATATCCTTATTGTGCCGGTAACGTTGGAAGCCATCTGAACAATCCAAGGTAATTTTTTTCTCATCAGAGAACAAAACCTTTGTCCAATTTTCTACGTTCCATGTTTGGTGCTTCTTAGCAAAGTTTAACCGAGCTGTTTTGTGGTGTGAAAGAAGGTGTGGTCTTTGAAGATGTTTACGGTTTTTGAAGCCTTTCTCTCGTAGATGCCGTCTTATTGTTCTTGAGCTGCATTCTGCGTCGTAAGAGCCTTAATCTGGCTCGACGGTCGGCTGGTATCTTGCTAGACAACTCGCCGAATCCTCCTGCTCAATGCAGGTGAAACTTTCTTGCTCCGTATTTCTTAGGGTTTTTAAAGAAATTTGCAACAGCAATTTTACTACGCCCATTCTCACCAGCAATGGTACATTGAGAGAGACCTTTTTTTGAAGTTCGACAATTTTGCCACGTTGAAACTCTGCCAGCTTTTTAGTTTTTGCCATGTAATACAGGAGATGTTATTGGGAGGTGTTGACAACGCTAATGCTTGAACACAAATGACTAAATTTTGTTACGTATTTACCGATTAATGCTTTGTTTCAGTATGGTCTTAAACTTTAGACCAGCTAGTATTTAGACTAATTTCAACGTGTTTATATTTTTCCTGTTAAATGCTAAAACAGTTTTTTATTATCCCTTTTCTTATTTTTATCTTTTGAAGCTCTCAAATAAGTGGTTGAGTCTAACAACGCTTGTTGTTTGTTTGTTTTGTTTTTTGAAATTTCGGACAAAGCTACACGAGGGCTATTTGTGCTAGCCGTCCCTAATTTAGTAGTGTAAGACTAGAGGGAAGGCAGCTAGTCATCATTACCCACCGCCAACTCTTGGGCTACTCTTTTACCAAAGAGTAATGGGACTGACCGTAACATTATAAGGCTCCCACGGTAGGGGGGGAGCATGTTTGGCGCGACTCGGGCGCGAACCCGCAACCCTCAGATTACGAAGCGCACGCCTTAAACCGTTAGACCAAGCCGGGTCCTACTAACAACGCAAAATCCATATTTTTTCTTTATGTTCATTGGCCTTAAGATTTGGCCAGCAGTGTATATTATATTAATAATGCAAACCATCTATTTATGATTCAAATCTCAAGTTTTTGGAGGTTCACTTCAAAAGGATTATGACTGGATGGATTTAACATGTTTTTATTCCAAAAGATTTTTAAAGTAGAGCTTTTAATTTTAATAACTGATGCGATTCCCTAAAATTTTCTTACTCCTTTTGTAGTTTTTTGATGTATCAAATATGCAACGATTTTATTGGGCTGTTAGCAACGAAAAATGCAAATGGTGAAGTGATTCAGACAATGTTCCCAAAACAAAATTCGTGACCTAAAATAACCCCACAAACCATTATAAAGTTTGTCAGTCTTTCATAATGCAAAGACCTCAAAGGGAAAGGAATGACTTAAATAGATTTCCAGTTGCACCGTCAAGAGCCCCCTAGTGGCTCAGCGGTATGTCTGCGGACTTACACACTAAAATCCGGTTTTCGATACCCGTGGTGGGCAGAGCACAGACAGCCCATTGTGTAGCTTTATGCTTAATTTAAAACAACAACAACAGCTCTGTTAAGTAAAAATATCATTAAGAAAGCTGGCAACAAGAAGCAGGGATCGTGCGCACGAGTTTCAATTACACGTAGTAAGTTTGAGATGGTAATTTTGTGATTAGTTATAAACTATATTTTAATTGGAATAATTAAGCACAGAACTGACTAACTTAACTGCGACAAGTTTATAATAATGTTACATTTTACTCCTGATGCCGAGTTTATTTCGAAACTGCTTCTTCAAATCCAAATTACTTTTTCTCTTCACAAAATGTTATTTCTAGGAAAATAATCTTCGAAAGTAATGTTTCAAATTTCAAAACAATTTTCCAGTATCACCAGAGTAATATTTTTTATTTTATTTTGTGGTGATGTCTGGCAAGGAAAACTACAGCACAATGCAATAAATAGAGTTGAATTCTTTCCAAATGTGCTCATAAAACACTTGAAAGATAAGTATTGTACTGTTGTTGGTTTGTATTGCTACAAAAGAAATGTTCCGAGATATATTATGATAGTCTGTGAGCTCAGTAGATAGCCTGATGTGGCTTCGTTATAAGAAAACACTTATACACACACACATGTTATGATAGATAAAAATTATAAAGCTCGAACAGAAGGAATGACAAGAGGCTTATGTTGCTTTTCAATACATAGTGTTATATATGGATAATACATTGTCCGATAACGCATTCTAGATAATCCATGGAAACATAAAAACTTAAAGTTTCGAGATGTCTATTTAGACTGTTTTCTTTAAAATACCAGACGCGCATCCTTTAGTCATATTAAGCCTAAAACCTGATATTTTAATGCTTCCACTTACATACTTAGAAAAATAAAATAAAATACCAAATAGCTTGTGGCCTGTATAGATGGTCCGGCATGGCCAGATGGTTAAGGCACTTCACTTCTAAGATGAGGGTCGCGGGTTCAAATCCTCGTCACGCCAAACATGCTCGCCCATTCAGCCAGAAGGGTGTAATAATATTCCGGTCAATCCCATTATTCGTTGATAAAAGAGTAGTCTAAGAGTTGGTACTGATAACTAATTATCTTCCCTCTAACCTTACACTGCTAAATTAGAGACGGCTATCGCAGATAGCCCTCCTGTTCCAAATTTAAAAAAATCCTGTATAGATAAAGCAGATGCATCTCTAATAGTTTCATATTATCGGATAGTAATACACTGTGACGTGTTAACTGATTAGCAGCATTTATGTTTGTTTTGTTTCAGGACTTTTGATTTAAAACAAGAAACTGGATAGATCGGTAAATGTGCAAATAGTGAAAAGTTGTAAATAATTGATAAGATTTTGTTAAATATATTAATCATTTCTGTCTGTGTTCAAGGGAATCGTGTTTCCGAGTTGTTGTTTTTTAGCTCTACAAATATTGTTTCTTCACTCTAGTTTTGCACTGAAATAGTGCAGTATGTGCAACAGAAGGTAAAGACGCATTTTCATCAAGGTATATACAGTTTTTCTTTTAGAAGTAGCTTTAATTAAGACGTGTGAGTAGTAAAAGAAAAGATTAATTCTTGAAATAAGAGTTCAGCACACATCCATTAACAAACAAAAGATCAATTATTCATAGCTGTTGTGTTTCTGAAACCGGAGACACACGTGCGCATCGTTAAAAGCCAATAGTAATTCTTGTGAAAATTCAAGTTGTAGTCTTGATCGTGTAAAACATATTTATTATTCATAAAATAATTGCTTACGTGATAAATAAAAAAAGTTCAACTAATAAAAACAAAACTGTGTTCGATAGAAAATATTCGTGAAAGCAAAAGTAAGTCGAACTCCTTCGAGATAAGAGAACATTGTAACACATTTACTGTGATGCATCCATAATAATAAATGTCTAATACCAATAAATTTTTATTAACACATAACGAAATACTAGCGAATTTGTTTTGAAATGTCGACGCTTCAAGCGATTAAAGAGAAAATAAGAAATACTTCAATGTTAAGGTAAACCTATTAAAAGCATGTAACACATACTAAGATATTAAGATATTATGACAATTCTAATACACAATGAAAATCCGTATGAAAAGTACTTTTAAAAGCATGCAACACACACTGAGATATTAAGATATCGTGACAATTTTAACAAACAGTGAAAATCCATATGAAAAATATCTTTGAAAGAGACAAAGGCAAATGAGACTTTCATTAATTAATGTTATTTTAGTTTCTAGCTTATGAAATATTTGATATAAGTAAGGATATCTTAAACAATGTGAGAGAGAAACTGCTTACTAAATAAAATAATATAACAGTTAGGGCATAATTTCGAATCTCATCACCTAACATGCTCGCTCTTTTCAGTTGTAGGGGCGTTACAATATTATTCTCACTTTACCTCTAGTTTCTAGCTTTTAAACCAGACATGGCTATAACAGATACCCCTCGAGTAGTTTTACGTGAGATACAACAAACAAACAAACAACTTTTTACCGCGTACTGATAATCTGTGTGAATTTTCAGTTTGGCGAAATGTCAGAAACAAGTAATATATTTGTATTAATTGTTCACTTTCTTTAAATGATAAATATAAAAATAATTGAAATGAATAAGTAAAATGTCAAATTGGAAAATATTTCAGTTTATTTTCAATCATCAACAAGGAAATATCCACTTATCGTATCATTGTTTGTTTGTTTGTTTTTGAATTTCGCACAAAGCAACTCGAGGGTTATCTGTGCTAGCCGTCCTTAATTTAGCAGTGTAAGGATAGAGGGAAGGCAGCTAGTCATTACAACTCACTGCCAACTAGTGGGCTACTATTTTGGCAACGAATAGTGGGATTGACCGTCACATTATAACGCCCCCACGGTTGAAAGGGCGAGTATATTTAGCGCGATTAGGGTGTGAATTCGCAACCCTCAGATTACGAGTCGCACGCCTTAGCACGCTTGGCCATGCTGGGCCCTCGTCGTATCAATATTAGTTGATACTGTTATATAAAAGTCATGTTTTCGTGAATGAAGCACTTGGTGGAATTTTACTTAAAATTAAAATAGGACACAGCTATATTAAGATCTCGTTTGCTGATACAGTAAAACTTGTTTTATATATGTAGTTAAGAGCAAAGCTGCACAACGGGCTATCTGTGCTCTGCCCACCCGCTAAAGGTATCAAAAATAGGTTTCTAGCATTGTGAGTTCTCGGACTTTCCTCTGTGCCACTGGGAGGTCAGTTAAGCTATTGGTCTGAACAGCACTATTAAAGCATATGTAGGGCAATGTTTCTCCTAATTGCTAAGGTCACTTTTAGTTAACAATACAATAAATATAATATTTTAATGTCTAATAATGTAATAAATACATAAGAAGAAATATTCTAATGAAGTATTTTCAGGTTGAATTCGATTTTCTTCTTAACCTTATATGGAATTAATATGCTATAAGAGCCTGCACATAAGTAGTATTTTGCCCTTCGCATGTTAATTACTTCAATCTCTTCTTTAATAGATTGTTTAGACAAAGTATTCATGATGAATACAGTGTGTGTGTAGGTGTTATCGGTCTTTTATAGTGTCTTTCAATCGTTCTATACATTTATAATGTAATGCCTTTCACATAGTTCTTTAGTTCATCTCCATACAGTTAATTAAACTTTGTGGATTTTCTAGTTTCTATGTTGGTATTACTTGAGTCTCTTATGTCTGTAATAATGGGTTTATATATTAATCGTTAGGAATCGTCCTGTTAAAGTTCTTTTATCCCATTTCAATTTGACACGGAATTGTTTTGTAGATGTAACATCTTATGTATGGAAGTAAATTATACTGATATAAAATAAATCGACAAACATGATTTATGAGCATAACGAGAGGATTTTTATTTGGAGGAACATGATACATGCTTTTGCAGAACATTGATTGGTTAGTCTTCTTATATGACAGATCACATCTATAGAACACAGACAGATGTGTAACGTGTTCCTCCCCTAAAAAAAAATCATTTATTAGGCTTATAAATCGTTGTTTACTACGTGAATATCGAATAGGAAAGGAGGCGACAGTATCTTTTGCACATAAAGTGAACCTAGACTGCGCTGAATATTCTTAATTCTTGTTTTAATGTTAAACTCTTGCAAATACTGACATTTGCAATCGTTGTTTTCTATTTATTGATAATATGTAATCGTGAAATGTACGTTGAACAATAAGTTTTTGTTGTACCATACTTAGCTTAATATTCGCTGCACGACTATGTAGGTGAAATCAAACAATACAGCCCCCCAGTAGAGCAGTATACATCTTCGAACTCACCCGGTTTCGATATTCGTGGTGAACAGAGCATAGATAGTCCATTGCGTAACTTTGTGTAAATTCCAAACAAACAATCAACAGTTACAGTATTCATCTCCCTACAAACCTGAGGAGAGGGAGGTCAGGGTGGCTACAGTCCTGGAGCCCGGGGACATAACTGTCCCCGTGCCTGATCTACCTCTCGACGCCCCTGTCTCCCTACCAACAATGTTATATTTTGATGAAATACAAATAATGTAAACAATGTTTTAAATAACTTTTTTTTTCTCAAGCCTTTGTGAACAAACTTAACTGCTTTGTGTGAAGGAGGTTGAATGTCGACAAAACCTGCAAAGGAAATACACATAAATTAAAATGTTCTGACTGCATACGTATTCAACCTCCTGAGTCAGCAGTTGTTAGGAGCACCTTTGGCAGCAATTACTACTGCGAATCTCTTTGGATAGGTCTCTACCAACTTTACACAATGGGATGGTTTAATTTTTGTCCACTCTTTGTAGCAAAATTACTTCAATTCCAATAAGTTCACTGATGGACTGCAATCTACGAGTCTTACCTTAAACGTTCTATTGAATTCAAGATAAAACTTTGACTGGACGGCTCCAGAGCAATCAATTCCTTTTTTAAAACGAATTCAAGTCTTGGGCCTTGTGCTCGTGTCACTGTCTTGCTTCAATGTAAATTTTCTACCGAGTTTAGATTTTTGGCTGACTCAAACAGGTTTTTTTTTTTTAGGATTTGCATGTGCTTTGGACCACCCATCTTTCTCTCAATTCCGACAGTCTTTCTGTTTTTAACTGATGAAAAGTATTTCCATAGACAGATAAGATGGTGTTGATTGAAGGAGGTGCTGTGTATGGCTTGCGCCATATCTCACACTTTGAAGTTAAACCTAGAAGCTCAATTCTTTGTCTTGGGATACTGTCTATGAATGAACACTCACTACCATTTCAGACAAGAAACTTTCAAAATCTTTCAGAGTCACTCTTGGCTTCACAGTGGCATCTCTAGCTAGTTTTTAACTTGTTTAACTTCTTCATTTAGAGGGGTGGATTCATAATATGAAGTACATTATAGTTCTTACTTTTGAACTCACTCCACTCAGAGAGATAATCAGTGACTTTGAATTTTTCTTGCAACACTCTCTTGATCTTTGCTTCTCTCTCACTTTATCCCAAACTTGTTTTCAGACCTTCTTGGTCTTCATGGTTGGTTTGTAGTATCGTTATATGAGTTGTCGTTTTAACAGTTGCATTTACTCTGAATCCAAGTAAAGCTATTTTGATTACACACAGGTAGAGACCATTATACTAATTTTGTAATCTTTCATACTAATCTTTTGCACCCGAACTAATTTAGGGTTGCCGTAGCAAAAGGGTTGAATACTTCTGAAATTGAAAATATTCTTAGTTGCTTTGAAAATCTAATTAGATAATATCAGCGTTTCTCAATCTGGAGTACATTGCGTAGATTGTAGATATAAAGTCCCATTTGAAGGTTTCATGTTTGCAGACTCAAGCGGAAACAAAATGTGGAAACTATGCAGGAAGTGAGTGCTTTTGAAATGCGCTGTAGTACAGATTAAAAAGAAGTCGTTAACACAAAATGTTTGCATTTATGCTTGTATTTCAAATTGGATAATATTAAGTAAAATAATATAGATAATTCTTACCACAAATTCAGCATAATATAGAATAAAAATAACTTTTTTCCAAATTGAGAATTTATAAAGATAACGTATGTTATAAAGAAATGATTGAAGAATCGTCATTAAAACAAGTATGGTACAGGAAAAAAAAATCACAACTAATAGAATAGTAAAGAGATAAGAACTAATAACACAACAAAACAAGAGTGCTACCGAAGCAACAAATAACTTGCAAAAAGAAGCAGGATATGAATGAACGAGCAATTAATCCACACGAACAAGCAAGGTACAGAAAAATGAATAAATAATCCGTACGATAAAAATAGGTTGTAGAAGAGCGAAAGCCCAAAGTGCATGAATTAAGCAGTGTAGAACCAAGAATGTTAAAGTCGCACGGAACCAGCTTGGCGAAGTCATGACCATATAATTTACACGATGCAAGGAGAGCAGAACCATCTAGAATACGTATAATCACAGGGCAGAGGTATAATATAGGTATTTCGCAGAGCGTTAGCAGAATGGAAAAATGAAACTATTACACTACGCATTGGGCGCATAATTTACGTAAAAGAAAAAAGAAACAAGTTCATTCGTAGCAGTAAGGCATATGGCCAAGAGTCGTAACAGCAATGAACGGGTAATCTTTACAAGGA
Organism: Carcinoscorpius rotundicauda; assembly: GCA_011833715.1. Lineage (NCBI taxonomy): Eukaryota > Metazoa > Arthropoda > Merostomata > Xiphosura > Limulidae > Carcinoscorpius > Carcinoscorpius rotundicauda. The sequence goes on along the minus strand of CM022399.1, from coordinate 46,772,338 downwards.
TGAAGTATTACTGGTATTTATTCTACACGCAGAAAAGATAGCAATTATTTGGATTATATAACTTACACGAAAAGAAGTAACTAAACTGAACATACAAGTAGAATCAAGCAATTGAAAATTATGCCAGTTTCCATTAGCAATGGAAAACACACAACAGCCTTCGGCTCAAATCTACAATGAACAAATTCAGTCGATGCGTGTAACATATAATCCACATCGAAGGAATTCAAGAAATAAATCCTGCCGACAGCAGAACCTGTTTTCGTTCAAACCAATTACCTACTAAAACTACTTTTCCGTTCTCAGACCAATATTTTTACACACACAAACATATATACATGGCAATAATCTAGATACACGTTATTTTTAATTGTTTCGAGAATTGCATTTTCTTGTTACTGAATATAGAACACGAGATTAATATACTTGCATGCTGCACTAGTAAAAGAAGCAAAACATGAAAATCCTTTTATCAGAAACAAGTTTATTCAATTAAGTTGTGTTCTAAATAAGATAATCTATCTGTAAACACCGATATAAAGTTTACTTATTTTATTTTCGTTTCACTTTTGGAGAAATGTCTACATTTGGTTAAAAATAACTACTTTAAATTATTAAAAGTTCGGTTTATATCTTTATTAAAATATTTATCATTGCCGCATACGAGATTGTTATAAGTATGCACAATGGATTATCTTTCAGTTATTCTCAACATGACCTGTTAACAATTCGAAATTTAACTTTTGTTTACAGTTTCAGAAATCATAAAACGTAAGTATTAACATGCATAGTTGCTGTTCATTTCTCTTGTAATACGGAAGTAAATGATAACATTAATTACACAGCTCTAATCTGTGTGCTTAAATAGAACTTTAAATATGGTCACAAAACAATGCAGTTCGCGTTCTTCATTAGCTCGCACTCGGTTCTATACTTTCTGAAGATAATAGAACTCCAGGTGACATTGCTCCTCTCAGCACGAGCTGAAACTACTTGGAAACTTCGTACAACACCGAATGACATTTAACATGTTACTAAAATAATTCCACGTACGTCTTTTGAATGAACCACGAAGTATAGTTTCATTTTCAAGCAAAGTTGAATGTACATTTGAATTGAAGTTTCGTTTATCTGCCCACATACGGAGAATATATAATACAAGGATAAAGAGCAAAATAATGTATATTTTTTTTCTATTAAGAAATTAGAATTTCATGTTCGTGTCATTTGGTAAATAAGATATTGCGTGCTAAAAGAAAGATCAAAGTTTTAAAGTAGAGTTATAAGTTTTAATATATTTTGCCAACACGTGAGGCATACGTCGTAGATAAAAGTTGTTGGACTAAAAGTTTAAGAAGCAACAGGAAAACCATTTGCTTTTAAAGCCACTTATCTCAACCATTTATATATACGTTTTTTCTGCAATCTGATAACATCAGTAATTTTAACCTTACTTAATCGAGCCAAACCAATCTTGGTAACTTTGGTAACCTTCTTGGTAGAAAACGTATTAAATAAACATTTCGCTAGAGAACTGATTTAATAAGTTTCTTTCTAGGAAAAATATTTTATTTGTTTGTTTTTTTTAATTTCGCGCAAAGCTACTCTAGGGCTATCTGCATTAGCCATCCCTAATTTATAAATGTAAGACTAGAGGGAAAGTAGCTAGTTATCACCACCCCACGCCAGCACTTGGGCTACTCTTTTACCAACGAATAGTGGTATTGACCGTCACGTTATAACGCCCAGATTGCTGAAAGGGCGAGTATGTTTGGTGCGACAAGGATTCGAACTCGCGACCCTCAGATTACGAGTCGAACCCCTTAACACACCTGGCCATCCTAGCCAAAATATTTGATAATCTTCTTTCTATAAAACTGATTTAACAACTTTCATGACAGAAAACAATTCACTACAGAACTGATTTAACAACTTTCATGACAGAAAACGTTTTACTAGAGAACTGATTTAATAACCTTAATTCTTACAGGACAGACTAAAAGTAAACTATTTCCAAATCATTACATTCTTATTTGATATTGTATCACAGTGTTAAACCTATGAAATTATTATTTTTGTACCTGTAGAACTGTAGTTATCCAACAGCTAGTGAAAACTCATTAAAATCTTAATATACACGAAAAACAAATTAACACTTTTTAGTATTGGCAAATCGCGCGTTGCAAAATAAACTTGTTCGGTAAAGATGTAACCATTGTCATCTTTTAATCGAAACATTTATGATAAATTTAATGTTGCTTCTAGTCTGCTGCTGTGCATCAGTCGATATAATAAGCTATAATAATAGGCCAAAGCTTAATTAGCAACGGTTTATGACATGGAAAATATTTAACACCACATCCGCATAATAATGAGCCTGTTACGAATTCAAAGTATGGAAATATAAGCAGTAAGTTGTGAAGCTCCGTCACGTACAATGACTTTTAATGATGTAATTCTCCCGGCTGTATTGCACAGGAATGATAATTTGGGGAACACTTTTTCAGTAACTTTGAGTTGCATTGGATATTTTAACTGATTCTGAAGGAGTTTTAGGCGCTAATTTCAAATCTGAAATTAGTTTTTCTCTACAAGCTCTAGTTTGTATGAAATTTGAGGTTAATGAAATTGTACAAATGTGAACTTGCGTAAACCATGTATAAGCATTTTTACGTCCATATATATAGATAGCTTCTAATATTTTGATCATTCTTCTTTTGTTTCAGATCAAACATGGCTTCCAAAAATAGATATCATTGCAGAAACAAGTCTGATGCCTTCTGCTACATATGTGGATGCTACACACTCAATCGTCAGAGACGTAACATATCCTCGTTCGTTAACCGTGCCTACAAGGTATATTTTGAAGTTCATCTTGGTGATCAAGACAAGCAATGGGCTCCTCATGTTGTGTGCCACAATTGTGAGGAAATGCTTCGAGACTGGACCAAAGGAAAACGCAATGATCTGCCTTTTGGTGTTCCAATGATTTGGCGCGAACCAACCATGTAACTGACTGTTATTTTTGCATGGTAAACACAACGGGTGTTGGGAAGAAAAACCGGCATAAGATTACATATCCGAACATTCCCTCAGCTATTCGGCCTGCTCCGCACTCTGAAGAAGTTCCTGTTCCAGTTTTCAAAGGCTTGCCTTCATTGGACGATAAAGACATTGGACATGATACAAGCGAACAAGACAGTTGTGACAGTGAATTGTCAGAAAAGTGTACACAATTGGAGAACTGTTCTTCAGACACTGAACCTTTCCCCGTCCCCAAGCCTCTTCCCCAGGCTTAACTGAATGATTTAGTGCGGGATTTAGGTCTTTCAAAGAAAGCAGCAGAGCTTTAAAAAATAAATAAAAATGTCAAATTGCATAAAATCTGTAGCTTGCAGACAAAAAGCGATTTCAGATTTGAAATCAACACACTCAAATTGACTATAGAAAGGTTTTTTTTTAAATGCAACAAAATGAGTGTTCCCCAGTGTAATAATAATTATTATAGATGCACTGCTAAGTTACAACTCACCTGAAAAGTACAACTGAATTATGAGTCAGGTGTAAGGTAATATATAGTCAAACACAATTTATGAACGTAAGGAAAAGTTTTATTCATGATGGGATATACTATATGTTTTGACAGAGCCCTGGTCTTTCTTCTTCAGACGTGTATTATGTTTCACCACCAGTAAAACTTTTCTTTATGCTTATTATGAATGGTTGTTTGCCTAATTATTACTATATTACGAAAATGCTCTCTTATTCAAGTACGTAACTTTAAAAGTGTAGCTGAATCAAGAAAATTCTTAAAATAAATGTATTTATATCTGTTTACCAACAAACAACGCAATTTGAAATGTGCAACTAAACTATTCGCTTATACTGCAACGAGAAAGATCCAAATCTAGAAAATTTCGTGTTGCAATTGATTCTTCTTTCCTCGTGACTCGTATGACTCTGAGTTATAACTACTATTAATGAAGTGTACATTTTCAGCCCAGTGTTTCCACTTTTTATTACTTATGAGCTTGTGCTCACAACTCTGATATTGCACTAATAATTTGTTCTTTATACTTATAATTGTATTCTTACATTACTTATCACACTTTGGTGCTCTGTCATTGGATGCGTTCAATTAGGGATAGTGACATCCAATCATATTAGAGAAAGTGCACCAAAAAGTCAGAGAAAGTAGCTTACACAACGCATGCGTGCAAACAATGGCAGTAGCAAATTTTCTCAGTGAGTGTAAGCAAGCGATATTACAAATACGATTACATGCAACGTTCCGGCACAATTAAAATAATAAATTTATTAAGTAATTTCAAACGGTCTTTGCTAAATAGACACAGAGTGAAAACTTCTAATGTATATTGAAGCTCATTTAAACTCTGTTAATATTTTAGTTGAATTATAAGCACTTTCTCAGGTGCTGATGCGTAGCTGTTCTTAAGACTGACTATACTATTCGTTATTAGTCGAGCTTTAGAACCTAGATATGTTGGGCAGTAATAGGACAACATTTATAATTCGTTTTACGGATATCAGCTTCACAGAATGTCAGAAGGCTTTACATATACTGAAAAACAATCCAATAGAATATGTAAGTGTGTCTCAGAACGGCTGGTATGGGTATTAACACTTTTGCTGAAAAGTAGAGAACAACGTTTCGACCCTCTTAGATTATCTTCAGATTAAGTGTTAATACCCATACCAGCCGTTCTAAGATACATTTTTATTTCAAGTGGGTTTCTCGTCATCAAGATAATATGTAAATGTTAAAATTGAACTTTTAAACATTTCATACACCACCGTTGTCTGAAACAGTTTCTAAATATCATTATTCATGTTACTACCCATGAACGACATGTTACTGGGACAGGTAGTCTCTTCATCTATATACTCTTTAATGATGTCCTTTACTTGTATATGTACTAAGAAAAATACACATTAATATAATAACGTTTCTTTACATCTTAGTGAGCTAAGTCACCTTTACTCGTGCAAATTGTTTGCATCCATTACAACTCTACATATTAAAATGTGTTACAGATTAGGGTTCTTAATATTTAATGGTTCACTTGTTTATAACATTTACGTTCTATTCTTACAACACCCCCATTAGTAAAGTAGTAAGTCTACGCATTTACAAAACTAAAAGTAGAGGTTCGATTCCCCTTGGTGGGCTCAGTAAATAGCCCGATGTGGCTTTGCTATAAGAAAATACACGTACCCACTCTTACAATACGAATAACACATTAAGAAAGAAAATGCTGTCAGTGTTATCAAACTACTTTTCAACAAAATTGTAACCGCTTACGTAAGCACAAAGAGTCTAACGCAGATTTCTACTCAAATGATAACGTGAAAACATCAAATAATTGAATTTCTTGGATTTATAGAACATCTAATGTTTTAGAAGAAAATCTAAAAAATAATTCAAAAAATCATTAACACACAGCAAACAACCAATGTGAATTTTAACTTACATGTAATTAATATATTTGCTTTTCATATTACTAACTTTTGAAAATTGACATCTTTGTATGTGTGTCTTTTGAATTTTGCGCAAAGCTACACGAGAGCTATCTGCGATATCCGTTCCTAATTTAGCAGTGTAAAATTAGAGGGAAGGCAGCTAGTCACCAACACCCACCGCCGACTCTTGGGCTACTCTTTTACCAGCGAATAGTGGGATTGACCGTCACATTATAACGCTCCCACGGCTGGGAGGGCGAGCATGTTTGGAGTCACAGAGATTCGAACCCGCGACCCTAGAATTACGAGTTGAATGCCTTAACCCACGTGGTCATGTCGGGCCCAAGTTGAGTTGCAAATGTATTCTTTAACTTAATTATGATCAAATTTTTAAATTAAGTATTTATTAAATACACAGACATAGAAACATAAATACATATGTATATACACGTTAGTGCAAAAACAGAGGTTATCATGGAAACAGAGATTTTTTTTATCTACCGTATTCTTTCATAATATTGGGTTCGGCATGGTCAGGTGGGTTAAGGCGTCAACTTGAGATGATTTCCAACCTAATTATTTAAGCAACCGAAATACTGCTTTTAAGAAATAAAATAATTTTGAATATCGACCAATAATTATTTAAAGAACTATTTTATGAAAGACAAAAGCTCTAGAAATTTAGTAATGGCTGATTAGAATATTTATGAAATATGTTTTACTTTCAATATAGGGCCAAACATGGCATAGTTTTTATCGTAATGAAATGTGGATCGTATGATCTATGATGACGCTCTGCACTTTTACCTGTAGGAGCGTTTCAGAAGTCACATTTAACTTCGTAATTCGGTTCCAAAGAATTAGAGAGTCCTTGTAGCGTCAGATGCTACTGACTGATTGTCCTCTTTCTATTTAGAAGATCAAAAGTAGGAAAGGCTATACATGAGTCCCAGGAGTGTTTGATCTGCCTATTTCGTACTAGTGTGGAAAAATATCAGTTATATTTTTAGTAGGTAATTACTCCATTTGGTTCTGAATTTCTCGCAGAGTTACACTGAAGATAATTGCGTAAGTCTTTTCTAATTTAGACTAGAAGGAAAACAGTTAGTCATAAACACCCATCACCAACTCTTGGATGGTGCGAGAATTCGAACGTACAACCCACATATTGCGAGTGAAGTGCTTCTAACACCTGACACTGGTTTGACAATAGGGTTATTCTAACAGATCACTTTATTTTTTTAATATATTTGGTTATTTTCTTCTTCTTAAAGTTCCCTTTGGATTATGAACAAAAATAGTGTACAAATTTACTAAATAATTATAATTAAAAATGTTTTCAGTGTTTAATCTAATTATGAAGAATGGGAAATATTATAATATAAGATGCCTTTTATTTTCATACGTGTAAAAACTCTTATACAATCGTTTTATTACAGATATATATTATTATGTAATTTCATTCCACCTTGGGGTGAAGCTGTCAGGACGTCAAAGAGTTATGCTCTCTCTTTGGCTGAGAGGTTAACAATAGTATTGAGTTGGAAGGATGGGTAAAGCAACGACAAAGAGCAGGAACAGGAAGAAGCATATGGATGAACGACGGAAACAATATAAAAATCAATCTATCAGTAACTTGACAGGTTTGATTGCGGCGAGGTATTACACTTGAGATCTTCTGGTGTAAGCAATATGACATAGAGGCTAAATAAATAATCAACAGAGGGCAAGACTTTACAAAGAGTTCTCATTGACATGAAGATAGATCAGCAAATATGATATTTTGATTCCGAAGACAGCAGTAGACATATCGAGTTCAAAGGATACAGATGTTTAAGGACAGGCAGAAAGGATGTATACAAAAGAATGAAGATCTTTAATGGTATATAAATAGAGTAGAAAGTAATAGTTGTGGAACAAAAATCATGAACCTTGTTTTGACAACTGTGAAATGAAAGATGTTTTATGAAATTATTTATAATTTTACTAAGTGAAAGCTGTTAAAAACAATGTAACTTAACTGGCGTTATATCTCAAATAAAATGGTATTGCACTTCGTAAATGCCGTTTAGAAATACTTGTCATTTGTGAAGCGGTAAATATGAATGTACTTCAACGAAACTTATTGTTTTATGGTAAATAACAAGAGTATTGTTCAATAATACTCTATATGTCTTACGGTTGAGAAAAATTCAAAAAGCATTTAAAGCAGAATTGTAACTAAGGTAACCGATTAACGATCTAAGATAGAAACTTTTGAGCCACACAAAAAAGCGAAATCATTAAATTGTTTTCTGTAAGTATAAGCTGTAACAGAAGCTTCAAAGAAAAAATAGATTTGAAGTCGAACCTATCATTTGACTCATTGCTTAGGAATAGGTTATACCGGTTTTTAGGAATTCTGTCTCTCATCAGTAATCACAGAAAAACGAGACTAGCTTTATACAGTGATATACTCTATATTATATGTATAGTGTTTTTAGTTTCCTTTTACTAGCCATAGTAAATCTATATTTACATCTAAACAGTTTTAAGTACAATTGACCACTAATTATCTATTCGTTGATTGTTCTTGCTCCTAACGAGTATGCTGGGAGGTTGATGTTTTGGTAAGCTTTCATAGAAGAATATTTAAGCGTTTGCTATAATGGAGTAATTATAGGTAAGCATACTGATATAACATGATCACTATTGATATACTGTAGACTAGTATCTATGTTATCAGATTTTATGTACCTAATTATTATTTGTTTGCCATAAATTACGTCATGAATTCCATCAGATCCAGTTAAAAGTATTAAATAGCATTTCCTATAAATATCTGTGTCATCAGAGAAGGTTAAATAAATTACTAAATGTATGTAGAGTCTTCAGGTGTATCATCAAACCTTATCTTGGTAAAGTTATACCATATTTGTCTCAGTTATATACGAATGTACTATTTGGATATAGTTTCTGGGCTACGTGAGGTTTATTTGTCATTGATTTTTGTATTCATGTGCTCTTTCACCTGCACGTTGCTTACCACAGTTGGAGTAGGACTTGTTGTTGGTATCATTTTCAATGGTCCTAATTCCCCATATTAATCTGCATATACCTTTATTTTCTAACGTCATTACGTTCAAGAAATATAATCTTTTTGGAAATTATAAAACTCTTATCTAAATATATTTTATGATTTCAATGTATGAATATTTTGCCTCATAATTAAGTGTTTAAAAGCAAACGATACATACCCATGTATACTTTAAACATTGTCTCTACCACAAGCTTGGAACCCATAAATGTATATCATCATATTCGCAGTTATGTACGTACCTCATAAAAATATAAACATTTGTAACATATGTTTTGAAGGTAACACACAGTGGAAAATTAAGCCTTGTTTCAATCAAAAATCAATTTGCGACAGTTATCCTTTATTCCTGAGTACACCCAAGCAATAATTTTCAATTTTTATCTCACTCTAATCAAAGGACTTTTTTTCAAATCTTTATTAGAAATATTAAAACGAAACGTGCTTCACTAGAACAGATTTAATTGATAAAGAGTAATTTTTAATAATTATGGAGCAAAAAGTGAGTCACAAAATAACAGCAAAAATTTAATACATTTAATGCGATTTGTGACGTTTCACATAACAAACATTAAAACATCAATGTTTATAATAATCACAGACATAGTCGAGCGAGAGCCCCAAAATTAAACAAAAAAATTAAAAAGAAATTGTATAGACACATGTCTTGTGATAAGAAAAGCTGTATACAATGAGAAGGGTGAAGTGAAATAATTTTTAGTTTGTTTTCACATAGTGTCAAATACTTTAAGGCGCAATGAATAATACTGAAGGTAACGCTTTACCTTTTTCATGTGTATTACAGTAGTATTTTATTAGATCTTGTCTGCGTAGTTCACTTTCAAAAGTTTTCTTTATGATCTAAAATCTTACTTGAAATATTTTTCATAGCATAAGTGTGTGAACTGTCAAATTTAATACCACCTGACCTACTATTTATCATAGTTGTCTAGTTATAATATTTATGATACTACAGTTATCCTCTCAGTACTCTTCTGTTTTCAAAAGGTCACAGTATCTGTTCTGCACAAAATATTAGAAAGTAATTCGAGCAAATAATGCTTATAGAAATATATGATATTTAAAAGGTTTCATACTTATTTAAACTATTGGTAAACAGTAATCATGAAGAAACTATGAATGACGTACAGACAGTACACCGAATGCTTACTTCCACACCTAATGGTAACATAACAGATCTATACCATTACTGTGATACTCATACAGGGATAGATCGTGTGTTGCTTCTAAAAATTGAAATAATAAAATATTCAAAGCTGACAAAACATTAAAGTCTTGCTTGTGTAGAAGAATTTGTGGCGTTACAAAATTTCGTTTGCAGAATACCTGGAGTTCGCCGAACACTTTATATTATTGTTTTGTTTCTTAAATAAACATTAACATAAATTATAAAATAGTTCCAGGATTGGGTTAAACATCTATGTGGGATCTGTGAAATGAAAAAGCGGAAAAGGCATTATTTTCTTTTCTTACATTTCGGTAATATCCTCGAAGGTACTATTTACAAGTTTATGATAAATAATAAATATGAGTAACTAAAAAGTAAGCTATTTACTATAGCTGTTCTTCATAAAATGAAATAATTTGTCGCTTTAAATGATCAAGTAACAAAATATTAAATATATGACTCATTAATAAAGCCTTTTTTGTTTGGTGAATACTGTACTTTAATATTCATTTTCATGGTCAGACATGTATTTCAAATCAAATAAAATTTACGTTTAAAAATCTTTTAAATCCAATTTTACTTTGGTTTCTGAAAGACACCCCAGGGTTGCCAGAACTTTTTCATTTCTTTTCATCTTAGACAAGTATTTCAGACGATCAGCGCTAATTGAAGGCAAGTATGCATGTAGTGTGAACATGTTTTTGATTGGTTTAACTAACTGTTTATTATTCGTTCAAACACTTCCTGAAACAGAACCTGGTGTTATTCAGTGACAGCAATGCCGTCTAAGAATAAGACAATTTAAGGTTCCAAAGTTTTGAAGATATTAAGTAACATGAAATATGTTTATTTGCTCTTGTATGATAAAGAATAACATAAAGTAAATTTGTTTTAAGTTCTCTTTTACACTTGAAAAGTATTCTATATGTCTTATTTGAAAACAAAAATAACTAGAATTTATACGTCAAGTAAGACCTAGTTAAATAATCATATAATGGACGTTTCTGGATTCAGGTTCTTCAGGTGAACTTTGTAAGCAAGTGCATTATCTAATTTTAAACAGAACTGTCGACAAACACTGGTACAGGAATCCGTGCTCCAATTCTACTTGACCTTGCTCCAAATCCTCAGTTGATGACTTGAAAAATTAGAAAACAAACGACAGTCGTTATCATACTAAAACGCCAAAAAGTCCCATGCCTATGGAACCAAGCCACGAATCTTTTAAATACCTAGCCATGTCTGGGATCAAGTCACCTCTGCTGTAAAAGCTGTCTTGGTAAATATATGTTGTTGTTTCTTTCCAAAGCTTTGTCCACAGCGAGAAATCGAAACCCGGATGTCAGTATTGTCGGTCCGTAAACATACCTCTTATCCATCGGGGGACAAATTTGAACCAACAATCGAAACCTCTTTCTTAAACAACTGAATAAAGGTCTTTAAAATATTTTAGGGGAATTAGGAGCCTTAAGTTGTACATTCAATTTTAACCAACAACTCATTTTTTAATTTTTTTATTTAAAATAACATCTAATTGGGTATTAATATTGTAGCTAATGTAAATTAAATATACTTCCAGTTAAGTATTACTATTGTAGCAATTTAATTGGAAATGCATCCAATTGAGTATTAATAGTGTAGTTAACTTAATGTGAACATACATCTAGTTGGGTATTAATATTGCAACTAATTTAATTTAAGCATACAACCAGTTAGGTATTAATATTCTAACTAATTTAATTTAAGCATACAACCAGTTAGGTATTAATATTCTAACTAATTTAAATTAAGGAGACAAACAGTTAGGTATTAATATTGTCACTAATTTAATTTAAGCAGATAACCAGTTAGGTATTAATACTAAAGCTAATTTAATTTCCTTAATTGAATTTGATTTGTTCTATAACGACATACGCTGTATATTGACATGACCGAAATCTCTAATTCTGAGATAGAGATGAAGCAACCACATCTTTACACCGTTGTGTATTGACCGTTCTGCCGGTTACCATATGATGCCCTGCGGAGCCAATTTCCGTTTTCAGTGTAGAGAGGAAAAATAGCCAAACGAGAAATCAGACCAGAAGTCCTCCTCAACAGTTGCATCAAAACAGAAAAACAAACACCTTTTGAGATAAGGAAGACATAACTATGCTCCTTATTTAGAAAGTTATGCATAGTTTTTTGATGAAAGTTGAGGTACCAAACATATAAGATAAGCTAGAATTATCTTATAAAATATTCTTAGAAGTAATACTTTTGTAAGCGCATATTTTAGAATTATTTTTATTAATATTTTTGTTTAATAAACCTATAACAAAACTGCCTGGGTATTTTGCACCAAAAGTTAGCTATATATACTGCATGAAATCTGTATAAGTTCAGACGTATTTATTAAGTTGATTTACGTGGCAATAATAATACATAATATATGAAATGTTATTGTCAGCGGCTTACTTTGTAATCAAATCTTGTTTTTTAGAGTTCCCAGATGTAGACTAGAAAATATAAACTTTGTATTTTGATTCAACATACTTGTATACTTTTTTTTTTAATAATCCCTATTCCCTTTCCTAATTTAAGAACTTTTGGTTATCTGGTTATACAGCAAATTATTTGTTTGTATGTTTGTTTTGGAATTTCGCACAAAGCTACTCAAGGGCTATCTGTGCTAGCCGTCCCTAATTTAGCAGTGTAAGACAAGAGGGAAGACAGCTGGTTATCACCACCCACTGCTAACTCTTGGGCTACTTTTTTACCAACGAACAGTGGGATTGACCGTAACATTATAATGCCCCATCGGCTGGGAGGGCAGGCATGTTTGGCGCGACTAGGACGCGAACCCGCGACCCTCAGATTACGAAGCACACGCTTTAACGCACTAGGCCATGCCAGGCCCTACAGCAAACCAAGACCCGACTTCGTAACTTTAGAAAACAACTTCAGCTTTCATTTTAGAACAGACGAATTTGTTTTCGCTGATTAAACAATAAATAGCATTTAGTGTAAGAGAGGCACGTAATAATATATACTTTATATTAGTGCATTTACATAATGGAATGCGGACAATTAACAGAAGAATGAATTTAAAAAAAAAATCAGTTTTGAACAACTAACAGTTATTAATTTTATATTTACAGCTATTATATTTTTATTTCCAGAAAAAACACTTATTTGTTCTTCCTGTTCCCTCTGCCTTTAAAAAATCTCAAACAACAAAGTAACAAAAGAAAAAATTACAAAGAAGTTTCAGGTAAAAGAGATTACATGATGTGAACGGTAAATAAGAAATATACATTCTCCTGATACCTTAGTTATCTCATTAGATATGAATGACCAATACAATGGTTAGAGCAGGGATATAACAGTTTAAGTGATCAGTGTCGTAAATGTTAAAGTGATGGTTAATGCATCAAACTAATATTGACAGCAGCGTAGAATACGTTTTTGTAAATAACTGTTGTTCTTATTATTTGTACTCTCGAAATATGACCTATAATTTCGATATCTAAGATAGTATTCTCAAGACGACTGGTATAGGTATAGAACAATGTTTCGACCTTATTAGGTCATCTTCAGGTGTAAGAGAGTTGTAAGTAGCTCTTTCTACATATGAACATTTTAAAATTTGATTGTTATTTGACATATAGTGACAAGCTTTGTGTTTATCTCTTGTTTTCTTCTAATAAACAAACTGTGTGGTTTTGAAACAATTTTTTTTCACTGTATATCTCTTCTAAATGTTTACTTAAATTTCTCATTCTACCTTCATAATAAAACTTTATGTCTGCCTGATTTGTTTGTTTATATTTAAGCTCAAAGCTACATAGTGGTCTATCTGTGCTCTCCCCACCACGGGTATCGAAACCCGGTTTCTAATGGTATGAGTCCGCTGACATGGCGCTGTGCCACTGAGTAGGCATGTTTTCCTTGAATAAAAAACTTACCTAACCAACCAATAGCGCTTTTTATATAATCAGTTGAACAGTTGTAATTTAATTATAAACCAGTGGGGAAAAATTATTCTCTTAATGGTTGGTGAGGACCTAAGAAGGTTGAAACGTTGTTCTGTATTTTATTCAAATTAAAGGTTTAATACCCATACCATCCGTCTTGAAAATATATTTTTACTTCAGCTGGGTTTCTCGTCATCATGAAACCACGGGAAACGTATTCTTATGCTAAAAATGTTCTGCCTAATCACATGTTCTTATCCTTTCTCTCTTTCAATTTCTTTAATGCAAGGATTTTAACATGATATCTTGTAAGCCATCTAAAGTTTATTAATTATTTTATTTAGTTATTTAAACACACCGTTCTATTTTGCATTCTATAATCTTCTGCAAAATTACCGATGTGGATGCGTGTCGAGTATGGTGATAAGTTAATAATATATTACCAGTTTGATTAAATGCATGTATACCAGTTTAATTAAATACATATATACAAGTTTAATTAAAAGAAGAAAAGCAAACAAATATGTTTCAGTATATTTCTATAATTTCGTTATAATAACAGAAACGTTTAGATTATTATTTCATATCCTTGCTGGTTAAAAAAGATCTAGCGTATGGTATTTTTGCAATATAAATGTATCTACTTTCCAAGTTAAGAGAGTATTTCGTCTTTCGTGAAGACACATATCTTGTGTATCACACCATTCCTGTTCAAATAAAATCTTTTCTATATATGAACATCAATTCTTATATGTAATTTTTAGATAAGAATATTTAACGTATTTCACCATCCCTGGTTAAAGAAGTGTATTTTGTTACATCCTACCTTGCAAAGCATATTTACTATACCACACTTATTTGGTTAAGGATGTCTACTCTGTCTCAAGTTCGTTGACAACAAAACATTACTGTGGCATATCATTCCTGGATAGGGTTGTGCAGTGCTTTATATTTTTCCATGATATAACAGCCAATCCAAGCAAGTGGTATTATATTATTTCTTTCCTTTTTAGATTTTAAAGAAGAAAATTTACAGTGCAACTTTTATTTGGCTGTAAAATTAAAAATTATATATGTATTTTCAGTTTACAGAGGACCAGACTTCATCTCTGTTGATTACACAGGACTAGAGTACCATATCTTTTTTTGGTTAAGGAAGGTTACATTATCGAATCTATAATGGACAGAAATAATGCAGTGTCACGTTTTTCCTGATTAAGAAAAACTGCATAATCGAATCTATATTTTACAGGGAAGAATACAATGTAACGTCTTCCTGCTTAAGGGAGGCGACATTATTGGATCTATACAGGACGGAGAATAATGCAGTATCACATCTAGAAATGTCTTTAGAAATGCCTTTTTGTTGAAAAAATCTACTGTTTTATGGTTATGGATACTTGTTGAGTTGCATCCGTTTGACTAGTAGAAAGTAATTTGATTATTTTTATCGTTATGGAACATTACCTTACAATATATTTTTGTTATTAAAATGATGTACTATTCTAGTGATGCTATGGTTAGTGATTCTATATTAAAAATAAAACTAAGCTAAAATTACTTACTATAGTTTGTTCCCAAGTAACCAAAATTTATTGATCGTATAAGCAACTAGCCACAGCAGTGACTGACACCTTGTTGTTACAATCTCACAGTAAAAATACTTTGTCACGTCATTAATTGTTACACATGACAATATTGACATATTTTATTTTCTGGCAAATAAGCTCTACCTTTCTCACATTTTTCAAGATTTACAACGATAATTGTGTCATGTTCTTTTAGTTAGAAAACTTTACTTGTTGATGGCTATAAATTACTATTTATCTTTTTTGTTATTTAGTAATAAACGATTTCTGATTTAATTTTTAAAGTTACAAAATACAACGTTGCCATAATTGTTGTGGTTTAGCCATCAATATCAAATACTCGTCAAATACTGGAGGTACAGGATGGAAAGTACATCAGATAAATATTTTATCAGGTTTTGAAACCTTTAAACAAACTTTTATCTATTAACTTTAGATTTAAAAAAAATGAGTTTGGGTTTAAAACGTTTGCATGTTTGTAATGAAAATGCTGTGTATATAAGAAAACAAAATCACGACGCTAATACCTGTAAGCTCTGCCCTGATTAGTTTGAGACTAATGTTTCATTTCACAGGATTAATCTATGTTCTCTCCTGTTGGAGCCAGGTGTGCCCCTACTGTAAATCTGGGGCTTCGTGGATCGCGTAATGTTCTTGCACGTTAGGTCTGTGATTGCATCATAAAAGTAACAGGCACATAGTGGCTCGATATGGCCAAGTGGTTAGAGCATTCGACTCGTAATCTGAGAGTAGCGGTGTTATGTATATGTGTAAATATTTTGTAAACGACAACATGTCGTGTTGTGTTTGAATTTTCATTTCTATTATTCATTTTTCCATATTGATATTATTGTTTCGAAGTTTAAACTAAAATATGTTATTTATTTAGGGTAACATTTTAGAACTTTCTCGAATTAAGTAAACCAATCACATGTTTGTAAATGAGTGCTGGTGACTTCCTGTCTAGAAGTGTAGTCTCGTGCAAGAACGGATATGCGTGGATAGCTCTGGAGTTGTATGGAAATTGCAAGATTGTTCGAGAAATAGGCCTATCGGTATAAAAGACGGTGACAAGAGACAGATTCAGTCATCAGTTTTTATTCGAGTGAGAGAGATTCAGTCATTAGTTTTATTAGAAGAAAAAGAGTGAGATTCAGACATCAGTTTTATTTCAAAAGAAGAGAGTTAGTTATTTGAGAAAGATTAAGTGTTTGCTGTGAATATTCAACGTGGATTTGTGATTGAAATTAGATCTACGGAAGCTGTGATTTTATTTCGTCAATCTCTACGATACATCTGGATTACTGCTTGTGCTGAGAGTCGGCGAATTTATTGAACTGTGAACTGTTTCGGGATCTCTTCGTGGGACCAAATTCACACCCTAGACTGGAATTTGAGACTTTCATTTTAATTCATTGTATTAGATACAGGCCAGTACCATTTTGTATTGTGATTTAATTTTGAAGTTTGAAACTAGTATTTTGTTTTGTAATTAATTTCGAATGTTATAACTTAATATCGGTCACTGTTATCATATAATTTATGTTATATCTGTTATATTTGTTAATAGGTTAGTGTAATAAATTATACAAGCTGTTATCTGCGTTTTTCTGTTGCGTTTAATCTACGAAGAACTTAATACATAAAAAATACGTAACAAGCGGGTTTAAATCCCCGCCAAACCAAATATCCTTACCCTTTCAGCCATGAAGGCGTTATAAAGTTACGATCAATCCCACTATTCGTTGATAAAATATTAGCCCAAGAGTTAGCGGGGATGGTGATGATTAGCTACATTCCCTTAAAGAAAACGGCCAGCACAAATAGACCTTATGTAACTTTGCGTGAAATTCAAAATCAAACAGTCACATAGCACTAATCGAAAGAGAAGAGAAATCAAAGAGTTGACGTTAGATGGTGTTAGTTAGACGCCTTTCTTATAGCCTGCCAATTAAATATTAGAAACGGTTATTTGAAGATAGTTTTCCAGTAGTCTTTGTACATTACGAGACAGTTTTATATTTCTAAAACTCGTTTTAAGAATGAAAGGGATATGTAGATAAATATACGTACATTATTGTATTGAAGCTGTTGATCTGCTTTCACTTTAAATGAACTACACAGGTTTACGGATTTGCAGTTCTGGGATTCGATTCCCCGTGTGATGGTTCTGTTTTGTGTTTGTTTGTTGTCTTTTTAATTTCGTCCAAAGCTACACGAGGGCTATCTGCCCTAGCCGTTCCTAATTTAGCAGTCCAAGACTGGAGGGAAGGCAGCTAGTCATCGCCACCCACCGCCAACTCTTGGTCTACTCTTTTACCAACGAATAATGGAATTGACCATCACATTATAACGCCCCCACGACTGATAGGGCGAACATGTTTGGTGCGACGTGAATTTGAACCCGCTACCCTCAGATTACCGTGTGTGGACAGAGCTTAGACAGTTGATTGTGTATCCATGAGTTGAAAAAAATGAATCAAAAGAATATTTTGCAGAAAGATGAATCTATTTTCTTTAAGGATAGGATTGCCTGCACGGAATTCTCAGCTCGCTGCCAAAATCACTATTGATGGTGGATATGCTATAAGATAGGAGGACTTATCCTTATATATGGCCAGACAAGAGTTGCCGGTTAATGTTATTGATTATTGCCACTTCCTTCTAGCCTACCGTTTTTAGATTATTGACGATTACATAACCCTGTGAAACTTTGGGTAAAAATTTCAAACTAGTCAAATAATCTTTTGCCTCAAGGGTTCGTTCACTGATGTGTTAAGGGGTAAATAAAACTAATCAAGAGATTAACAATGTTACATTGTTTAAAGAAGTCCGCTAACATTTCTACCCATTCGAGGAAGAAAGTAGTTATGCCTGAGCTTCATCGGAGTTAAGGGCGGTGTTAGATTTTGTAAACAGCTCAAAACATTTATTAGTACATAACGCTTGTTGTTTGGCATTATACTCTATAATGGTGAGAGTTACTATCAGGATAAGAACTGTATACGCCTTCTCGTAAGAAATAGTAAAACTAAGAGCTAGCTGGTAGAAATACACGACTACCTGGCGCCAATGTTTTGTAAGACTGTTTGTACTTTCGTTATAGGACTATCAAATAGGAATGGGCAGCTGTAGTCAATGAAATATGTAATTTGTCTTCCCTTTCTCAGTCGACAGCAAATCTGGTGTATTTCCGTCTTATATAACATCTTATATATTATTTTTCGCTATGCAAGGCAGATGGCCAAACAGAAGTAAGCTGTTTCTCTAGGAATAAATAATTCGCTGAACAGTTACTTTCCGTTTTCATAATGATTTTTGGTTAAAGTTTGTCGACATGATAAAGTGCCATAGATAACAAACTTTCCATAAGGTTTCAATTAAGATTACATTATGGTATATCTTAAAAACGACGCAAAGGTTACAACATAGTAATTTGCAAATATAGAAAGACCGATGCAATACAAGTAGGTAATTACTGTGTCGGAAAATATTTTGTAGTTTATAATTATTACTCTAAAAAAATAAAATATATACTTCAAGACGATTAATTGTTCGCAACAAAATTTAAAGATGTAAAACGGTGTGATGAACTGATCGGAGACACACTGTTGCCACTTTATCAACTGATTAGCAACACACAGTTATGGACTTGCCAACCACTTAGAGAGCACTTGTTGCAGCCTTATCAAGTCACTAAACACAAACTGTTACGGCATTATCAATTAATTAGGGACATATCATTCAGCCTTATCGACTGATTAGTAATCTATTGTTATAGATTAATAAACTGATTAAAGACACACTATTCCTCTTTATCAATTAATTATTGACAGTGTACCAAAGACTTATCACGGACCAATGATACATAATCTTGTATTATAAACTTTCATTTTATGACTATATTATCTTGTTATCAGCAGTCAAGTTGACGAAATAAGAAAGTTATCTTATTATTACAAATAGTGATGTTGATAGAATAAGATAGTGACTACATAGAAGATAACATGGCTAGATTAATTCCAATCGACCCAAAATTAACAAGTACAGAGAAATTCTGATCCCAAGGAAAATTCTAGAAAAGCGAACTATATTTATTTTTCTTATTATTGTTAGTTTCTCTCCTCCCCCTCCCTCAGCCAGAAACACACATATACATATTTTGGGTTTAAGGTGGAATAAAAAGTAGTGATTAAGTAAATATAACTATTAAGGATATCAAATATGACATTAATGTGCTCCAAATATGGCCTCTCCCCCTTCTATTTTATGTTTCTTTTCAAGTGCTCCAAATGTGACCTCTTCCCTTAATATGTTATGTTTCCTTTCAAGTTTTCCAAATATGACCTCTCCCCATTATATGTTATGTTTCCTTTCAAGTGCTCCAAATGTAATCTCTCCCTCCTTATATGTTATGTTTCCTACTTCATATCTACACATTTTAGTTACTAATTCAAATATAATTATTAGTATTGTTACATTGTCCTGGTGTGACTTAGAAAGTACGCTTAAAGGTTTATAACAATAGAATATTGTGGACAAACGAGAATTAATTTTTTCCGTAAAACAAGTAAAATTCTGAAAATTACAGTAACTGAATGTGAAATGTATATGTAATTTTTGACGTGCTTACAATTGCCTGTGTTAATCTAAATATAACGTCATTCTCGGAACTCGAACACAACTCACATCAGTAGCAGATTTAAGAAACCTATACTGAGTTTTCAAAATCCCCATCAAATACGGCCAAATCTGCTGGATTTTCTTACAAATTTGACATTTCTCTATCAACATTTAATCGATTGCTCCCTGGCTTATGCTCAGTATTCCCATTAACTGTAGTCGGAATTAGTCAAACTATTTTGAGAAAAATTGTTCACAAACACGCAAACACGAGCACTATAGTTAAATCAATACATTCGCAGCTGTGTTTGATGAGAACAAAAATAGTTTATATAATAGAATGGTATATTCCTTTATTACATGCAACAAAGAAAGTATATTAATTTTTTTATGCCCCTGAGCACTGGTAGGGTGATTGTAGAGTCGTTAGTTTCGCGTACATGGAGGAGCTTTCTTAAGGGCTATATCTCTGTTCCTTGAAAAGCACAAAAAGCTAAAAAAAAGCTTTAAAATACGTGTATCATACATATGAATAACACTATAATATAGAGTTATTCGCTTTCGTTGGGAGAACAGGTCGTAACTTCTCTTTTGTCCGACGTGCAATAAGAAGTTCATTTTCAGAACAGTTACAACTTTTCTCATAACGTACACATAAACCTAGCTTTATTATATCGCTGAACTATTTTCCTGTAATTCTTATGACACTAATATAGCTCACATCTGAAATAAACAGCAAATTTTTGCTGTGCACCTGCGTGAAATATGTAATTCTTATTGTGTCACGGTTTTAACTTTTATCTATCTAAACATAAAATATTCTGAGTACCTTAAACAATTAGTTCTGAGCCATGCAACTCAGAATATCATAAGGTAACAAACTGGAAGAAAAATAAATAGAAAGTAAAGAATTACCTGAGGAAGTTCTAAGCTTTTGCAATAGTTAGGAGAAGATATCTCAGATTCTTAGATCAGAATTTAACCAGAGTAATCAAACAATAAGTTCTTTTGTTGCAATTCCAATAGATTTGCTATCACTGCTTGCTTCTATGTAGGGGAAAAGAAGATGTGAAGAACGTCTTTTAAAGAAAGGAAAAAAGGTTTTAAAATAGTCACGTGTTTGCAGAAGCTTTAGAAGATATTTTGAAATTCACTCGTCTACTAATTAGTCTGCTCGTCTTTATTCTACAAATACGCATTGGTCGTGACAAATTTAAAACTCTGCAGGAGCCAATGAAAAGTCACACCAAGTGTTTAAGTTCGCCCAGGAGATATTTTATGTAAAATTATCCTCTACTGTTACCACTGTCAAAATTACAGTTACTTGTTTTCATATCCAGAACATGGAACAAGAAGTAAGCAAAACATCCGACTCAACAGATTTCAAATCTAGTTGTATCCTAACTTTAAGTTTGAAATGTTAAGGTAAAAGTTTCAATAACTTAATCATTAAGGACTTGGAATGTTTATTCCATAAATCACACATAAACTGAAAAGATGAGAATCATACATTTTTAAAATTATATAAAGATACATACTCACTTAGTGCCACGAAACTAAGTTTATCATATGAAGATACATACTTGGTACCATAAAGCTAAGTTTATCATATGAAGATACATACTTGGTACCATAAAGCTAAGTTTATCATATGAAGATACATACTTGGTACCATAAAGCTAAGTTTATCATATGAAGATACATACTTGGTACCATAAAGCTAAATTTATCATATGAAGATACATACTTGGTACCATAAAGCTAAGTTTATTATATAAAGATACATATTTACTTAGTACCATAAATTCAATGCCACATCAACACAGATAATCGGAGCCTCATATTTGGCATTCCTTGAATTTTTTTTTTGAATTTCGCGCAACGCTACACAAGAAGTATCTGCGCCAGCCGTCCCTAATTTAGCTGGAGGAAAAACAGCAGATCATCACTATCCACCTCCAACTCTTGGGCTACTTTTTCAACCACCTAGTTGAATTTAATTTAAGGTGAGATGCTTATTAATAAATCCTATAAATTCCATAGAAAGGAGTGAAGAACTGGCTAACCTATCATTTTTAGTGTTTCTGTACGATTTTGGAACTGCATACTGAAATTTCATGTTAAAATTTATATTCTAAAGATACTCAACAAACATGAGCCATGATGACGTGAAATAGAAACTGAATCCAAATTTTGAAATTTCATGACTTTCTATTGCTTGAATTCCTGAGTGGTTATTGTATTTTTACATTTACCAATTATATTGTAGTAAATAAAAATGACGAGTAAAGTGTAAGTGTTGATGGCGTCAGCTGCGTGTACTAAAATTGTTGTATTTCTGATAGACTGTATAACATTAGTACATTTTATAAACTCAAATATATTGATAATGTGGTTAAATAATACATTTTAGAGGAAAAGATGACACTTTGATTTGCATTCAACTCAGGTCACACCTCATTTGGAAACAATAGCAACGAATGCCATGTGCCTTTCATTAATTACATTCGTAATACTATCTATAAATTCAGGTTTTACTTAATAACTTTACATATTATCAATATTTTTCTTAAAAATAATATAACTTCAAAAAATAGAAGAAGTTCATATCAATTAGATGAGGACTACATGAAAAATAAAAAATATAGCCTTAGGACACCACGTGGACTTCGACAGTTTTTATACAAGTGTTTAATGTTATTATTTTTCAGGAAGTTTCTTCTTTTTTATTCGACATTCACTAGTGAAATATTTGTTTTAACTTTAAACTACTCTGCGCAAGAAGTATAATGCTCATGTACAGTAGAAGATTTTCCATCTGTGTTCATCCTTTTATGCGGCCCGGCATGGCCAGATGGCTATGACACTCGACTCGTATCCGAGGGTCACGAATTCAAATCCCCGTCGCTACAAACGTGCTCGCCATTTCAGCCGTGAGGGCGTTATAACGTAACGGTCAATCCCACATTCGTTGGTAAAAAACTATTCCAAGAGTTGGCGGTGGGTGGTGATGACGAGCTGCCTTCCCTCTAGTCTTACACTGCTAAATTAGGGACGGCTAGCGCAGATAGCCCTCAAGTAGCTTTGCGCGAAATTGAAAAAAAACACGTCATTTTATGCAATGTACACAGATCTTTTGTGGGTGCAAAATCAACATACGGAATTACTCAGTCAATCTTTATATTTTCAATTTGGAAATATGCTTCTAATTTTGTTTTCTTATTACATTTCTTAAGTAAACTTTTTAAAAATACGGAATGACACCCTTGTTTGACGCTTTTTTAAATCTTCGACAACTAATATTTTAATTTTTTAACTAGGTAAAGAAAATAGAACTTTTTAGTAATAGTTACAGAACGTGTTACACCAGATATATCTATAGAAAATTGATATGACTGAAAAACAATGAAAGTAAGAAACTGCTAACGTTCAAGTTAACAAAATGGAAAATATTAGTAGTTTGAATTTTACGCAAAGAAGCACGAGGGTTATCTGTGTTAGCCGTTCCTAATTTAGTCGTGTTCGTCTAGAGGAAAAGCAGCTAGTCATCATCTGCCATCGATAATTCTTGGGTTATCTTTCACCAACGAATAGTGTGATTGACTGAAAATTATAACGTCCTCACGGCTGAAATGGTGAGCATGTTTAGTGCGATGGAGATTCGAACCCGCAAACCTCATATAACGAGTCGAGTGTTCTAGCTACCTGGCCATGCCGAACTCAGTTTTAATAGAAGATCAACAACAGATAAAATATGTGAGCGCTCATCTTCTCTATAGCATACATAGATAAATATATATAAATATTTGTACTGCAAAGGGACAATTGTACTTTATAATAATTAGCTGAGAAAACCTGGTTGGAAAACAAAATTAATATAAGGACAACGTTGGATAACGTTCTTTCCGTCTGTCTCTTACTACTAAATCCTACGTGATCCAATTGGATGCTAATCTCACATTCTGCTTTGTGAAAGGTAATAATTGAGTTATTTACTGTGTCTCAAACATTAAAAGCACAAGTCTATAACAAAGTGGAAATGCTTCTATTCGTTCAGCGTTTCATAGATAGGAAAGAATACAATCAATAGATTCATTCACTGGCAAATGAATTGCAGAAAATTAACCGAAAACTTTTTAAATATATTCAGTTGTTTAATAAAATTTACTATATTTCTATCAATACACTTTCCTTGTAGAGCACAAAATCCAAACACCCAGTATTACCTTTATAAGTGATAGCTCTTCTGGCTGAGACATAGGTTTTAAAGGAATGACTCTTTATGTGGCTTTGTTCATTCTTCAGAAATTATTCAGAAATTTGAGCTTGAATCATTAGACAATATCGTGAGTTTCTTAGAAAAAGAATAATCATACGTGAGCATAAGTAAAATATATTAAACTTTTGAAGTAATATACATATAATCAAACGTGTTTACCTTCGAACATTTCAGCTTTATAAATGTTTTTCGAAAATATAGTATTGTTGGTCTTGTACAGGCAATAAGTATAGGAAAAAAAATGACGAAATAAATAGAACATTCTTAAAGCACACGAATTAACATTTCTGGACAGCAAAGCTCTGTTTAGAGCTTTTCATAATATCATCTATTTTATATAAGAACAAGTTATTACACATATTTCAACATTTTCTAAATAACTATTTAGGATGAACGTGATAGGAAATACGAAAATTTAAATGTGATCTAAGTTTTCATAATTAATGTATCTGGTTAATTTTATAGAGTATGTTAAACACGTCATGCGAATGCTTGATGTTTTCTAAATCATCTTACCAATTCTTAAAGTGCTGGTGACTCTAGAAGACCTGAAAATCTGGAGCAGTTTTAATATACTTACAGCTGAAAGTGAGAAGCAATTTTAACAACATTTCAGATGAAAATGTGTAGCAGTTCTAATAAACCTACAAGTGAAAGTGTAGAGCAATTTTAACAAACCTACAACCGAAATTACGAATCAATTTTAATAAACCTACAGCTTAAAGTGTGAAGTAATTTTAGGAGCATCATGTTTCAATCCTCTTACCCTTGGAGTTGTAGCCCGAAACTCTAATCATTAATTCAGGGTAGATCTCTTAAAGCCAGAGAATTTTCTTGAGTATTTTCAAAATATCATAATAAGACCAGTTTTTGTGTTTCACCATAAGATCCTAGATTGCTTTATAATTAATGTTGTGCTAAACGAAATATAATTGAGCATTATACGAATAAATAGAATAGTTACGTATCTCCAAAAATGTTACAGACTTACACTTTTTTGTTTCTGAATTAATCGAATTTTTATGTATAATGTAGAAAATATGTAAATAGAATTCTACGAAACTCTCAACATTTAAGGATAAATTAGAAAATGAATTGACTATGAGTACAACATACGGCAATCCAAAGAATCAAAATTTTATGCTAAAGTGTAGGAAGTAAATCAAAGAACGATTACTGTTCTTTATTGAAGCCAGTCTCATGACATTCAAAACCTGTACGTTTCAGAGGTGAAGGAAATCCAGTAGTGAAAGTACTGATAATTTTTCCGTGTCATCGTGTTAATTTGTTTGAGTATCGATTGGTGTTAACATAAATGTTTCACTTCTACAGTCACATTCCCTGGTTTACCCTGCACACGCATTGCAGAGTATTATATTATATTATTATATCCGCTCAAAGGTAGATAGAATTTACATTTCACTGAAATCTCCTGAAAAAATAATTATAGATATTACTTATTAAAAATATGTAACGAAATTAAAGCTTCCAACAGCTTTACATTTAAGATAAACCAAAAAAAAATCGCAAAGAAAAGTTTATTCACGGTCATTTCTGTCAGGGATTTTATTCACACGATTGGGGGTATGAGTTTTGTAACCACTTATGTAGACTATTCAATTCGCAAATTGGTAATCTCTGATTACGTAAATCTGAAAGCTGTAAACATGCATTCACAGGGTAATTGTTGCCACGATACTTGCATGTATACTAAGGCCAACTGATTGATACTTACGAACTATCGCTTAGATCGAAAAGCTTAGAAGCACTCCTGTATAAAAGATGTACATTTCGGCTTCTGAAAAGCCTACATCTAGACCAAATTATGTAATTCGATTGGTAAGAACACGAGAATCACAAGAACAAACACACAGTTTGTGAGCTTGTGATGCAAGAAAACAATCAAACAGACCAAAATGTAGGGAGGGATGATTGTATGCACAATACCCCCACCTAAAATGAAGGGGGAGGTATACCCTCCATCCCCCCAGGATCTACGCTCCTGATTTATGTGAAAAGGTTTTAGGTTCGTTGATTGAATGTGTGACATCACAACCACACTTCAGCTTTCAAATGTTTACTTTAAACCCTGAAAATACAATAAAGAGAATCTTTAATTATTTATTTGGTTAGTACACAAAATGGCCAGATGGTTAAGGCAATCGACTCGTAATCTGAGGATCGCGGGTTCGAAACACTGTCACACCAAATATACTTGCCCTTTCAATCGCGGGGCGTTATAGTGTGACGGTCAATCCCATTATTCTTTGGTAAAAAGAGTAGTCCGAGAGTTAGCAGTGGGTGGTGATGACTATTTGCCATCCCTGCCATCCCTATAATCTTACAGTGCTAATTTAGGGACGGCTAACGCAAATAGTTCTCGCGTATCTTTGGGCGAAATTAAAAAAACACAAACCAGTACACAAAAGTATTAATGTTCTAAAGAGTCATAAAACGTTAACCTAATTTTTAATAATCACGATAAAATCAATTAATTGTACATATTATCATCTTGCTTTAAATAATATCAATATGCTAATGCATAACATCACCTCATTCATACATGTATACATATGTTTCCTTATCATAAATATACTCATTTAACCTCAGTCAATGAAGGAAAGGGTAAAGGTATCCTGAATACTTTCTGTAACTTGAAATGTAAAAAAAACATTTTCACGTTATTGCGCTTCTAGTGACTTAATAGTAGCTGTGATAGCGATAACGCTAATAATTAAGTTTCGATACTCACAAAGGTCAGAGCACAGATAGTCCATTGTGTAGCTTTGCGCTCAACAACGAATGAACAAACAAAAGTACTGTCGAACTTCGTAAATACTACTCTTATAGCGTTGTTGTTAAACGTTTTTTAAATTTGTGTTTTTCTTGAGCGGGGAATGAACTTCAAATATCTCCGTAAGTAAATTTAATAGAAACAACTTTGTTTTCGGTTATGGTATGTGTATGTGTTTTTGTAGCAAAGCTACATCGAGCTATATGCTGAATCCACAAACCGGAATCGAACTCCTGATTTTAGCGTTGTAAATCCGTATACTTACTTCTGTACTAGCAGGGTATTTTGATTATTGGAAATCATTATAAATCAAGTCTCGGTTTTTGAGAGCTGTTGGCAAAATGCCATTTGTTAACATTTTGAAATGCATTTTGAGGAATTTTAAGCAGCAAAGATTTGTTTTTGTTTGTTTTTGAATTTCACGCAAAGCTACACAAGGGCTATTGCGCTAGCCATCCCTAATTTAGCAGTGTAATACTAGAGTGAAAGCAACTAGTCATTACCACCAACAAATAGTGGGATTGGCCGTATCATTATAACGCCTTCACAGCTGAAAGGACGATCTTGTTTGGTCTGGGACCGGAACCCGTCACCCTCAGATTAAAAGTCGAGTGCCTTGACTACCTGATAATGCAGGGCCTGAGCAGCACAGAAGGATACTGAGCATGTGACGAACTTGTAATCCTTGGTGTGATGCTCTAGTATCAAATAATCTTTCGTTTCTGAGGTGTCTGGGAGGTCATGGCACTTGCCAGACGTCAAGTTGTCAAGAAAATATTGTTGCATAGCGCTGAATGTTTAATTAACATTCCAACTTGACCCCCTCTTTGTTAAACATCTTGTTTCAATGATCTCTAGTTTGTGTGTAATATTAAAACACATTAATACTGCACCACGCAGGTAGAATACTTTTTAAATATAAAATATAACGTTTAAGAGCTATTTTGAATTTCGTGGAGCGAGACAACAGTAGTGGCCACATTGTGTACAACCTCTCTATTCAGTGGTTTATGAACTGTCGATTAATACATCAATCTACTTAAGTATGAAAAACTGCGTGAGTAACATTCTTCTAAGCTGATGTAATAACTGTTAGTTAAAGTATCTGATTTTTCATTGTTTATTGCGCATTTCTCCCTTGCATTCTTTTTCAAGATTCAGCAAAAAACCAAGTGTTGCCTCATTGCACTTTAAGTAGTAACACGAAACATCTTACTAATTAATCACACAATTGGTCTACAACTAGGGCCTCGTAAAATAAAAATTCATTAAACGTTCGCTGTACTAATTAAAAACAAACTAGCAGTGAACGGAACATAAGTCTTGTATGCCGACAAGGACTACAAAACCCGAATCTAACGTTATTTTACGCCTTAGAAACTCTTTTGATCTGTTGGAAAAGCATATTTTTCTATTACAAAGGTTTGTTTTTAATTTCATCGCACAGCTGTGTTATAGATAGTAAACCCTTGGGAAGTATTGGGTATAATAAAAGACACTTTCTTGGGTTATTAATCTCTAATAGTTTCATTATATTCGTTTCATTGAGCAACTATACTGAATAAAAATCATTAAGCCAAGAAAATATCGGGTACATGTTATTCATTGCCAATTATTTTATAAACAGGAATTTTTGGTAGTGTTAAAAAGGATAATCTACAGGGTGGTCGCTAGAAAAGCGGAAAATTTGAGGGTCAGATGAGATCATGAATAAAATGCGTGCTTACTCATTTCTATTTTGATTTCGTTACATCATAAATAAAATGCATGATTTTAATAGTTTTGAGCATCTCTGAGTGTAATATAACATATGCCTTTAAAAAACTTTGTAAAAGTTATTCTTTGTAAGAATAAATACCTGTTTGACAAATTTTCCGCTTTTCTAGCGACCACCCTGTATGTAATAAATCGATTAAATACACGTTAAAATAGAAAATAAAATATTCAGCCAGGGTAAAAATTACCATTTCTTCTAAAATGGTTTGAAAGAGAAACGCATATTTAGAAAATACCGAGGAGGAAACTTTATTAATATTTAAATCGCCTCACCCAACGACTTGACATGGCCAGGTGGTTAAGGAGCTCGACTTGTAATCTAAGGGTTACCGGTTCGAATCCTCAACACACTAAATATACTCACCCTTTCAGCCGTATGGGCGATATAATTTTCAGTCAATCCCACGATTCGCTGGTATAAACACAAGAGTTGGTGGCAGGTAGTGATGACTAGTTGATTTTCCTCTAGTCTTACACTGCTAAATAAGGAACAGCTAGCGCCTTGTTGGAACTTGTTCCAACTTGTATTTGCTGACTGCAAGATGGGTTTGGCATGGCCTATTAGGTTAAGGCGTTCGATTCGTAATCAGAGGACTGCGAGTTTGAATCTTTATCTCACCAAACATGCTCGAACTTTCAGCCGTTGGGGCGTTATAACGTGACGGTCAATCCCACAATTCGTCGGTAAAAGAGTAACCCAATGTTGGCGGTAGATTGTGATGAGTAGCTGCCTTTCCTGTAGTCTTACATTGCATAATTAGGGACGGCTAGCGCAGATAGCCCTTGTCTAATTTTCCGCAAAATTAAAACAAACAAACAAACTACAATACGAATTTTATTTGTCCTTTTAGTCCTCTGTACACACTTTGCATCATTACATGTGAACCGGTTGGTGCCAATATTACATGTGAACTGGTTTGTGCGTTGTTGACAACAGAATTATTCTCGTTGAGTACATGGTTACATAGCTGACTGTATAGTTGTGGCTGCAAACAGAATATTTAATCTCGGAAAAGGTATCTTACATGGTGGAGTTAGAAATGTAATGGCAGATACCTTTAGACTGCTTGTAATATAGGAGATAATTCATCTTGCCCAGTTCTGAGTTCTGTGAATCCTCAGTAATTTGGATTTTATTAGATATGTTTGATTACTGACGTCTTGATATTGTAGCAAAATGAAAGGAAAAAGACTATGTTTATTGCATAAACATTTTTTTTTAATTTTCTAGTTATAAAATTATAAATTTCTATTTTTCTTTAGCTTACCTTTGTTGTATGTTTGTACATATGTACAAGCAATTTTCTTGGATCACTGAAAATTTTTGTTTAATAAGAATGCTAATTTTTTCCTTTTTTTAGTATCCGAAAATAATATATATACATATATGCATTTATATATGTTAGAAGCATGCCCCAAGACGGGTAAGGGATTACTGACGACATTGAGATGGAAAATCTTTTGATAAAAAATGCGACAAATAATTTCGATAACATAAACATTACCAGTAACTCTGGGGAAAATAAGCCTTATCAATTCATTCTGCTTAAACTTGACAAATTTCTTTTTGAATAACACTTTTAAAAATGTCATATCCAAAAAAGGTATTTCATTAGCTTCGAGTACTTTTGTTAAAAGGTCATTGATTTTGTTTAGTGAAATGTTTGTTTGTTTGTTTTGAATTTCACACAAAGCTACTCGAGGGCTACATCTGTGCTAGCCGTCCCTAATTTAGCAGTGTAAGACTAGAGGGAAGGCAGCTAGTCATCACACCCACCGCCAACTCTTGGGCTGCTCTTTTGCCAACAAATAATGAGATTGACTGTCACATTATAATGCCCTCACGGCAAAAAGGGCGAGCATGTTTGATGCAACCGAATATCAAACTCGCGACCTTCGGGTTACAAGTTGAACGCCTTAACACACTAGGCCATGCCGGGCCTGTTTAGTGTAAACCACAAATATGAAAAAAAATGTTTAGTCTCGTGTATTGTGAGACGAAATGACAAAGAGAGATTAGTGTAATACTCTTAAAAGAATCACGTCAACCCCCAACGGCATGTTTGCGGACATACAATGCTAGAAACGGGGTTTTGATACCTTTGGTGGACAAAACACAGAGAGCCCGTTGTTTAGCTTTGTGCTTAACTACAAACAAACAAGAACGATATCGTTTGCCTGTTTGCGAATACTGGAAAATCAAGGACTGTTTGTTTGTTTTTGAATTTTGCGCAAAGCTACACGAGGACTATCTGTGCTAGCCGTCCCTAATTTAGTAGTCTAAGATTAGAGAGAAGGTATCTAGTCATCACCACCTACCGCCAACTCTTGAGCTACTCTTTTACCAACGAACAGTAGGATTGACCGCAACGTTATTAGGCCCTCAGGGCTGAAAGAGCGAGAAGTTTTGGTGTGACGGGGATTCGAACCCGCCTCCCTCGGATTGTGAGTCGAAAGCCTTAACTAGCTGGATATACCGGGCTGAAAATTAAGGAAAACATAAAACAAACTTTTTAAATTATTCTTTTCAACAATAATTGAAAGAAAATATATTTCTTTTTGACAAACGAAGAGTCTTTGATGATCCCAAAATAAATGTATATTGTACTCAGTATTAGGAAAGAAAAGACGAACAAAGCAACTGTGATTAATTTAGAAAAGTATTAGTACTAACAAATACATCAAAACAGTTGACAAATTAGTTATTATTCCAAATATAATATTTACGTCTTACAGATATATGAAGAAAAACTTTTGCTTTTACATTGAAAAGTTAATCTCAAACTAATACACTAAAACAATCAACGTTTTTCAGTACATTATCAAAACCTTTATTCTGAGACCATCAAAGGTATTTAAAAAACACACTCCTAGCTGGTACAGGGGTATGTCTACAGACTTAAAACGCTAAGATCATCGGTTCGATTCCTCTTGGTGGGCTCAGCAGATAGCCCGATGTGGCTTTGCTTAAAAAAAAACGCACACACTCCAAAGACACTCCATCTGTTTCAACGTTCAATCCCGCCATCTTGAGGAGTGTAAAATTAAAATCAGGATGGACCATATATATAAACACGTTTATTATTTCTATAGCTTCTTTGATATTTGTAGCTATTATATCATTCGGTTGAGTCAAAACAACAGTTTCTTTCCTCAATTAACGTTATGACAGGCATAAGTTGTATGTTTAACTAGTACAAAATTTTCGCTTTTTACGTTTCTCTTACATTCATTTATTCTGAATTTTAAAGTTCTACTTGTTCGACCAATGTAGAAACAAATACATTTTTATTAAGTCTTATAAATACACGTTTTCTCTAATTTTATTCAAAGGCCAATAAATTTTTGTTTAGTTTTTTCTTTTTAATTTTCTATACAAATTATATGGCAAATCCGGAGCGTATGGTAGAAATAACATTTCTGTTTCATATGTTTTCTAAATTTTAATTTCAGGTAATTCTGGCTGTCATTTATAACTTAAAACATTTTTTTACAGCTCCACCTGTGGAGCTGCCAGCTTGTGTGTTTTAATTACATTAACCTTGAATTTTAACATGTTAATATCAATCACAAGTTTAAATTTTAACTCTACAAATGACATGCGTAAAACAAGAATTTTTTAAAGTATTTTGTGCATTGGGTTAAAAAGACACAGCAAAAAGCTTTCAAGCGTATTTTAGCCGTGTTTACACTGTACAAGAAATGATATTCTAATATTTTTTTGTACAATTCACAATTTATGTCATAAAATGTAATCTATTTACAAATGAAATTCATGCGTTCTGTTGACTCTAAGCAGTTAGTTTTCAAAACGTTTATCTAAAAATGTATTTCATTTTACATTTATATCGTCGTATATTTTCCCAACTGATCGGGTTCTGTTCTACTTTATACTTTAATGTCCCATTCTGAAATAAAAAATCTATTTAAAAGTATTTAACAACTTGCCATTGTCTATCATATATATATATATATATATATACACATATATAGTCTTAGAATTTTAAGGACAAACTTTTTTACACTTAGTCACGTGGTACATCGCAGTCATTATTAGGCCTGTACAAATATATACATCGTAAGAGAGATCTAATAATAAATATTTCGATTCAAAATGTAAGAAAGCTCAACAAATAAGTAAATTCAAGAAAATTTCTAAATTCGGCCATAGCTTGTTTGACAGGAAATCCTTTGTTATTATTTTTTTGCAATTTGGTTTTATGCCTTAGAAAATACACATTCTTAAGTTGTTTTTATTTTATCTATAAAATTTGGCATATTTATCCCAAGTGAAAATAACAAAGCTTACAAATTTTAAAATCTCAATTTTGACGCACAGATGAATACAGCATTGTATTGTAGTTTAAGTTTCGACTTTTCAAACACCTTTTTAACTGAACAGCTGTAAATTTACGGACTTACAAACTAAAATCCGGAAAATATAGCCCAATGTACTTTTGCTTCAACACAAACAAATCTTTTTAATTTTCTTTCTTAAGACTCTATAACAATTATTTCGTCAAAATGTTTTTTTTTTCTATTACTGAAATTTTATCCATCATAGAACTCAAAGAGCGAAAGCTACCTGTGGCATTTTTGTCATGTTTTTTTTTATTTCGTGAAAAGCTACACGAGGACTGTCTGTGCTAGCCGTCCCTAGTTTAGCAATGTAAGACCAGAGAGAAGGCAGCTAGTCATCAACGTCCACCGTCAACGCTTGGGCTACTCTTTAACCAACGAATAGTGGGATTGACCGTAATATTATGACGCTCCCACGGCTGAAAGGTCAATCATGTTTTGCGTGACCGGAGATTCGAACCCGTGACCCTCAGAATACGAGGGTAATTTGACCACCTGGCAATGCCGGATCGAAATAACAACAGAATTTTAGTCTTAGAATAGTAATTCATATCAGATAAAGTTTAATCTTAAATTTTAATTTATGAAAGAACTAAAAAAATAAACTAATTCATTTATATTTCTCAGGAACTAAGGAACATAATTCAATATGTTCTTGCATAGCTCAGAAGAAAAACCTTTTATTTTTATGAAATACTGCATGTGGTAATTATTCCTAATGATATACAATTAAAACATTCGTGCAATCACTCTCATTTGGCATTAAATGTAAGCATATTATTACTATTTTCGTAAACATTTAAAATTATCTTATAGCTTAATATGTTCACATTTACAGGATAATTTATTTCGTTAATATCGAATTAGCAGAAATTATTTACGTTATATTTAAGTTTTTTCATAAATATAAATAACTGAATATGATTATCCTTGCCATGTTTATATCCAACATTTACAAAGGGAAAATAAAAGTTTGGAAGAAAATATTTCTAAGAAAGTGTATAATTCTTTAACTCGTATCCACCTTGCTGAAAAATCAGATTCACATTACATATATGAAGTACTCAGAGAGAACAATAAGTAGACACAATTTTAACATTCCTACAAATCGGACTAATTTATATCAAGTTGTGTCAGAAATGCCAGAAATATCATTGGGGTTAAACGTTTTTTAATGGAAATATTTGGCAATTTCTGTTCTAACAATACAATTAATGTGAAATTATTGAGAATAATATTTCCTTTAATATTGTTTCCTAGCTTTATATCAAAGGAATTACACATCAGGAAATGGAGCTTGGTTTTATTACATGTATTAAGAAATTCTGCACTGTGCCAACTTTGTTTTTATTCTCACGACCAACACTGTATGAAAGAAACTAAACGTTTGCTTTGGAAATAGCTTCCCTCATCACAAAGCTTTTTTTCAACACTCTATTACCTTTGACAGTAGCTGGGGGAAGGAGATACGCCAAAGAATTGTCTTTAATATTTTCTAGTTTTTTTTTTGTTTTTTTTTTCATCTAGCCAGTTCACGGGTAATTTAAAATGATATACCTTCTTTATATGTAATGTACTGTAGCGAGTAAACCTCACAAAAAAGATTCTTGAAGTTAAATTCCCAGACAACACGATGATTAAATAAACTGAATGTTAACGAGTTTTTGCCAACAAGGCCAGAGAATAGAAATGGAACAAAAATATATCTAGATAGCAGTTTATTAACCTGTGACAAGTTATAATATGTGTATTTAATGAAACCAAAATGTTTTTTCTCCTTTAAAATGAAGATTTTAAACAACAGACAGCCAACACATCAAGTCTTCTACTCCTTAGATTGTTATAACTCTATTGTTTTTTATATGCAGAAACGGCTCTTTTGGGTTCAGAAAATATTTCAAATAGAAGAGCGAACAACGTTTCGACCTTCTATTTGAAATATTCGTGAACCTGACGATGACCGAAGAAGGTCGAAACGTTGTTCGCTCTTCTATTTGAAATATTTTCTCAACCCAAAAGAGCCGTTTTTGCATATAAAATTCTCAACAAGTGGGTTTCTCGACATCACTGATAACTCTATTGTGTTATTGATGTTAGGCATAGCATGGGCAGAGCATGCAGACAGTAAGTTGAAAATACTATTTTTGTTTTACAGTTATTCTATATTTATGCCTGTTCATGAAACTGGATATACATTTACACATTAATTTCTTCTGAAACCAATATTTATTTCGAAACAACGTTTTTGTGTTAGTCAGCTTTGATAGATCACTGAAGTAAGATTATGAATCTATAACCGTTCGTTTAATATATGTTATTATAGAGAAGAGAACGACCGCTTTTCTAAAGCACCTCCGTTTGTTAGCTGTTACAAAGAACAGCTTTGAAGCTCAGTATTATTTAAATTTGTCTTCCATGACAAAAGTCAATAGGTATGTTATTAAATGCAACATTTCATGTAACACTTAAACCAGTTCATCAAGACATCGTCTTGATGGTGTTACCGTTTAATAAAAAAATAAAATGATCATCAGCTTGTTTAAAATTTGAGTCTGAAGTGCCTGTCTCTTGACTGCCATTTCTCAAAACTTTTGTTCATTTAATTAACAGTACCAGTGAAAACGAGTTATATCAGTTGCAAAATAATGTTCCTATTATTTCGATTTTGTTTCTTTAAAGGAAAGTACTAGTGGAGTTGGCTGTGTAGTAACCAGACAAGTGGTTTATATAATTGGTTGCAAGCTTAAGATCAAAATGTGTGCACTTAGACTAAACTTTATTGGTATATTGTAAATTTTTTATTGTAATAAATAACTCATATAGAGGTATATAGTTGTGTTCCATAATTATGTAATAAAGTACACATATAGAAGTTTGTAGTACTGTTCTATGATTATATGATAAAGTATTCAATTGAGCATTTCACTCATTAAAATTAGGACAAAAATTTCAATATTCATTCCAGAAAATTAGTTGAATATTTAAGATCTGGATTGTTGACTTATTATTAATCCTTCAATTCAAAAAAAGAGAATAAAAATTAGTAACTTAATACAACATGATGTATAATTCCACTCAGAACCAAGTAGCTCATTCCACTGAACCTAGTAACTCATACCCCTTAAAGAGTAGAACACATCACTTTCAACATGATGTATAATTCCACTCAGAACCAAATGGCTCATTCACTGAACCTGCTAACAAACGTCATTTTGTAATAAGCATTTGATACATGCAATAAGGCGCATATGCGAGTAGCTTTGCGCGAAATTCAAAAGAAACCAAACATGCAATCAGCAGTTCTTCTCATGTAAACGCTTAAACTATATTGTTTATCTTTACGCAGAGCCACACCACTACTCTTCGCACCAGCTATCTCTAGTTTTCAACTAGTAGACTACAGGGCGGACGGCTAGTCAGCAGGAGCCACCTTCATCTTTTGAGCTACTATAATCGAACAGTGGGATTCGATTTCCACTTGTTTTAAGTACTCACGGTTCGAAGAAGCAGAGCACAGATTTGCTGCGACTGAATACCAAGAACGAGACCAATATCCGCCCTCTGGTAATTTATAGCTGAAATAGAATGGCTTAAAATT
The DNA here is from genome assembly GCA_011833715.1 of Carcinoscorpius rotundicauda. Taxonomy (NCBI): domain Eukaryota; kingdom Metazoa; phylum Arthropoda; class Merostomata; order Xiphosura; family Limulidae; genus Carcinoscorpius; species Carcinoscorpius rotundicauda. The sequence continues at coordinate 46,735,618 of CM022399.1, read as the reverse complement.
TATTGTAGACCTATATGAGAAAAAAATAAGTAAACGGTTTTTTATTGTATAACACTATATTTTTATACTTAAAATCAGTGTGAGCCAACATTTTCTTGACCAAACCCTTTATTTTAAATTTAAATTAAATAACATAAATAAATATTTTTTGTTTCTTCAACTAGCATACAACGGGTTTAAATATGTGAAATTATTTATTACATTTGTGTAATAAAAACAGTCACTAGTTTACTCAACCAGTCTTTGAATTGCAAACAGACTTCCGTTAAGTGAACCCGTTACATTTATTGAGTAACACACCTCGTCCTTTCAAAATAAATTTGTAACTATCATATATTTTTCAAATAGAATATTCTCATATGTAAACGTTAAGTACATATTGTGTTTGTATGACTGTTGTCAGATATAAGACTACACACAATATTCTATCTGTGCTCCGCAGGTATCAAACCTGATTTTTAGCGTTATAAATCCTTACACTTACCTTTGAACCACCGGGAGTTACATAACATGTAACTTTATGTTTTTGCATGTTATTTCAGATGGATTTAATCACGATAAAGTATGTTTGTTGTTTTTGTGTACTAGTTTAGTTAAAAAATTGGGATGTTAAAATACAAGACTTTTCTTCCTTTTAAATTCAGATTTTAAGAAGTTATTTCTAGATTTTTTCTTATATTTGCAACTCTTAAGTTTCAAGTGTTTTTAAGTCTATAAAAGTATAACAAGCATATCAGCCATGTTAAAGTTTTGTTTGTTTTCTTTAATTTCGCGACAAGCTACAAGAGGGCTATCAGAGCTCGTCCCTAATTTAACGGTATAAGATTAGAGGGAAGGCAGCTAGTCATCATCACCAGCCACCAACTCTTGAGCTACTCTTTTACCAACGAATACCAAGGCTCTGAGGATCGTGGGCTCGATTCTCCCTCACACCAAACACATTAGCCATTTCAGCCGTGGGGTTATAATGTGGCAGCCAATCCCATTATTCGTTGGTAAAAGAGTAGTCTAAGAGTTGGTGGTGGATGATGATGACGAGCTGCCTTTTTTCTAGTTTACATTGTTAAATTAGAAACGAGTATCGCAGATAGCCCTTGTGTAACTTTGAGCGAAATTTAAAAAAAACATTTTTATCTTGAAAATAAATAGTTAACCTAATTAATAACTAAATTGTGATAAGTAGCTCAGAGCTTTGCCGGAATTCTTAATATTTTGTGTGTGTGACACTAAATCTATAATATGACGTATGGAAAGTTCTTATTTCTCAAAACTGAATTTTTAACACAAATTTTCTTAACAATGTAATAACTAATTCGAATTCAATACTTTATTTACCATAAAATCAATTTTGAAATAAGATCTTAAGTCATGTTATAGTTTTAATACCATATTTTTGGAAAAAAATAAAAACTTTGAAACACCTCTAAGTAGTTGAATACATTGATATCTTTCAATATCTTCTATCAAGAACTGAACTAATTGCCAATGATCCCAGTCATCCAACTGTCTACTTGGTTGAATTTCTATGGTTTCTGAAGGATAAATTAGATGTGTTGCTACAAGAATATGGTCTTTCGTAAGTGGTTCAATTTCATCTATAAGTTGGACTTGAACCCTACACGCAAACTACAATTGCTGTGTAGTTTGTATCTATACCAGTAGAGAACCAATACCGTACACTCTAAGGAATTTAAGGTTTGTTACTCTACCGCTGTAGTACAGTATAGCTGTAATTTTAGCTATAATGTAGTTGTGAGGAGAAATAAAATCTCTCTCAATTCTACCATACAAAGTACTAACACCAACGTAAAACAATATGTTCAAATCACTGGCCTTTTTGAAATTAAGTTTGAAAGACAAAAGAATTCATCCTGTCTTTATTGTTAACAAATTAGCGTGAATAAAACAATGCTGAATGGACCAAATATACCCTAATTTATATGGAAATGATGTGAAATATGTAAAAGTAAATGAATCAACTTCTTTTTTTAATCTTATAGTACAAGTGTTAAACTACTTAGGCTGAATGAATCAGTTGTATGGTTATCACTGATAAACTATCAAGACTGACTGAATTGTCTGTACAGTAAATTGTATAGTATCGACTTGAAAGGAACAAAGGTACACGAATCTGCTACACCTCAAATTTTGTAGTATTGATGTGACACTAACAAAATTAACCGAATCAGTTACAACTTATTTTGTTTTGCCAAGGTTAAGCTAACAGAGATAAATTAAAGTACTCAGAGTCATTTAACTTCAACGTACAACTACAAATCTTTATTAAACAATGTTGATTTTCTATAAATCTATTTTAGATGTTTTATTATGTAGTTTATCAAAGTATTTAATCTAAATAAGGTTTGCAGCTGGCATGTCGTAAAATAGTTTCTGTATGTTTAATGCCTCTCCACAAAATGTATCAAATTTGTTCCATATCGAAAAACAAAATTAACACAAAGTAATCACACTTTCGCTTAGTCATGTTTATATTATATATATATATTATTTAACATATACATGCGAATACTATATCAACACTTGAGTTGCATTACATACAACAATTGTTTCGAGATATTATAATTCAAAAAAATTTATGTTGTTTCCATTTGATGTTAGAAAATGTTATGTCATGGATGTTTCGTTCGAAATATTTTATTTAAGTTACATGTAACAAGATCTGCATTTGTAAAATAACACTTTATCTTAAAGTCAGCAGTCGATTTTACTAAGTAACATCCTGTTAGCAAATAATTAAACGTGTCTGTGAATTTAAACTTCATAAAAGTTGTTTTGATTTAATAATATATTTTCCATAAAGCAGCTACGCAGATTTTCAAAAAATATATTCATTATTTATGGCCTATAATTTTTGTTTAAATCGAGAAGGAAAAAAAACACTCTTACTTAATAACATTTACAAAGAAAACGTACCTCAAATATAGCAAAATGTGTTTGCATCATTTACACAATCTCTTGTTGCCATATTGATGAATAAATAATATTGAAAAGAAAAATAATGTGAAAGTGCACGAATAAGCAAATACTATCCAGAAAAGACACTTCGTGCGGGATGTGAGCCGTTTATTTACTAGCGGTTTGTTTCTCATGGATTTCGGAACGATAGATAAGCCTCTCACACCGTGATTGGTCTAGAAAAATCTACAGCCAATGGTTGTCAGCATTTGAAACATAAAATGTGATCTGACTTCAATAAAACAGTATGAGGCATATTTGAAAAATCTGTACGTGGTGGAGAAAAAATAGATATTTTCGGATTCAACGTACAGAAATTAGTCAAGAACATGCACAAATTTCAAGGTAACGAAACCATCTCAGGCCCATGTTATTAACTTTGTTCACCTTTTACCCATTATTCTTTTACGGTATTAAGCATAATCAAGCACAGTTGTATACTGTGAGAGAAAGCTACTACAATATAACAACTTCAAATACGTAGAACTGGTCGAATTCACACGCCAATTCAAATCTAGATGATGCTTTCAATAACATTATTCAATCGAGGAACCTATAAACTGTTACAGTTTGTACTGCGTGTTGTTTTATCTTCCGTATAACCTGTTACAGTTTGTACTGCGTGTTGTTTTACCTTTCGTATATGAAAATAGTCCTCAGTACATTGACGTTGTTTTTTATGTTTTCGTACTATTCAACAGGTACCAGTCATCTAAAACAAACTGCAGAATAGAATTACTGGTAAAAATAGGGCATCACAAGTTGTCACCCGTACTGCATTCTCGTCTCATACTACGTAGCTAGATGTGTAAATCAATTATACGCTTCTCTCTTCAAACTTTTATGTAGCATCGGTAACCGTGGAAACTCCTTGTACATGAGCTTATATCCATTTTAATGTTCTGTTTTGTACAGCATGGTTCCTAGAGGTACTTCGATCCCACCAAAACGATTCATTTTAAAACACCAAATCCCCCGATGTTCGATGAAAATTCCTGCTGTTTGGTTTGCCTCAAAATTCCAAAATAAGCCTGAAGTAATATGCTGGATAAAGAAAATAATCGAACCTGCTACGTTTTTGTTTCTTCTCACTTGCTATACAACTTCCATTACAATAATGTGTTACCCCCCGTTAGTACAGCGGTGTGTCTCCGAATTTACAAGGCTATAATCAGGGGTTCGATTCCTGTCTGTGGGCTCAGCAGATGTCCCGATGTGGTTTTGCTATAAGAAAACACACACAATAATGTGTTCAACATGTTAGATGTATAATAATCTCACCTTCATCTCAGAGAATATGAGCAATTATATATTTCAACTAGCATAACGGTGAATTACTCTCTCATTTACTACAGTGAATATCACTGTCAATAGGATCTTATTAACAGTGTCAATGAATTACCATGTTATTTACCTCTGTGAATATGCACCCGTTTATCCTACTTCAACGAATGCCATCTATGATGAATTATTATTAACATTGCGGGTGAATTACTCTCTCAGTGATAATACGAAAACTGTTATAATGCTCGTGGTTGTCAAGGTATACTTTTTAAAATTTAAAGCTACGTTCGCCACTAAAGCATCACAACTGAAAAAGGTTTACCGTCAAAATAGAAAGAGACTTTCAAGGTAAAGCAATTGACTCAGAGTTGATAAAGTGTTAGAGATTAGAGTTCTATCAGAATATTCAATCTATGTTGAGCTAAAGAAGAAGTTACATGCGTCTTTGAAAACAAAGGAAAGTCTATAGCTTCATGGTAATTCTCACATTTCCACTTCCTACGGACAACATTCTACAGCGATCACTTGACTGTTGACATATGACTACCACGAAATGTACTGCCGACAAATAATTATGTTCTCAAAACAAAACATTACCTAATACAGTAAACACATATCTTTTCAAAATTTAAAACAATGACCAATGGCATGTCGATACAAATAATTATATTCTTAAAATAAAACATTACTAAGCCAATTGACTGTCTTTATTTCAAAAAAAAGAATTACGATGAACCAATAAGCTATCGCACTAAACTTGATTAAAGGTAAAAATAAATAATTTGGTATTAAAAAATATGTAAATACGTAAGATGTTATCTATGTTTTCACGGATACAAATTTTATGACGTAAATATTCGTGTTCAAGTTTTTTTTGACATGATAAAGGTTGCTTTTATAATATTCCAATAATATAATTTTTATATATATACAAAAAACCTTAAATGAAATAACTTATTGCAGTATCCCTTTGCTGACAGTAAAATCCACCGGCACTCATATGTCAGTGATTAAATGACCGGCAGCAAAATGTCGTAGAACTCATCTAATGGAACATAAGAATATGTTTCGTTAAAAGAATGAAACATTAGAATAAATGCCGAAAACGTAAATAGTGATTATAGTAGTAACATTGTAAAACCGAAATATAGGTCACAAACTAAATTGTGATAAATATCAATGAGTGTACTGTAAAGTACAGTCATGAATGTAGCATTGTAAACCCAGGAAAAGTTGTAAATGGCCTTGTGAACTTAAGAAAAGCTGTAAATAGTACTGTAAACCTGAGAAAGCTATAAGTGGCACCTTATGCCTGATGAAAGCTATAAAGTGGCACTGTAGCCCCCAAAAAAGCTGTAAATGGCATTGTGAACTTAAGAGAAGCTGTAAACATAAGAAATATTATAAATATCACTATAAACATGTGAAAAGCTGAAAGTAACACTATAAACGTAAGAAAAGCTGTGAACCTAAGAAAAACTGTAAATAGCACTGTAAGCCTAAGAAAGCTGATAATGGTACTGTAAGACTAATAACGGTTGTAAGTGGCACTGTTAGCCAGCTGTAAATGGAACTTTGAACCAATGAAAGATATGTGACACTGTAAGCCCAATAATGCTGTATGTGGTACTGTAAACCTAAGAAAAGTTATAATTGACATTGTGAACATAAGAAAATCTGTAAATGGCACTGTAAACCTATGAAACACTATAGGTGACACGGTGAACCTAAGAAAAACTACGAATGTCTCCATGAACCTAAAGGAAGCTGTAACTGATACTGTAAACTAAAGAATGCTGTAGGTAGTACTGTAAACTAAAGAAAGCTGTAGGTAGTACTGTAAACTAAAGAAAGCTGTAAGTAGTACTGTAAATTAAAGAAAGCTGTAAGTAGTACTGTAAACTAAAGAAAGCTGTAAGTGGTACTGTAAACAAAAGAAAGCTGCAACTCATACTGTAAACTAAAGAAAGCTGTAATTGATACTGTAAACTAAAGAATGTTGTAAGTGGTACTATAAACTAAAGAATGCTGTAGATAGTACTATAAACTAAAGAATGCTGTAGGTAGTACTGTAAACTAAAGAAAGCTGTAAGTAGTACTGTAAATTAAAGAAAGCTGTAAGTAGAACTGTAAACTAAAGAAAGCTGTAAGGGATGCTGTAAACTAAAGAAAGCTGTAAGTGGTACTTTAAACAAAAGAAAGCTGCAACTGATACTGTAAACTAAAGAAAGCTGTAATTGATACTGTAAACTAAAGAAAGCTGTAAGTGATACTGTAAAAGAAAAAGAGGCATCAATGATAATTTCAAGCGAAAGTTAATCGTCACGTGTGTCACACGTAGAGAAAATAATGAGTGACACGGTAAAGCTCAGTGAAAGAAACGTAGTGAATAATGAAGCTTACTGAGAGAAACGTCTGTGTCCATGTACCTTCATCAAAAACAAGAACAAAGAGTTCCATTGAAAATCTTAGAAATCGGAACGATATTGTTGGTACTGAACTTTTACAGATATTGAAAATTTCTTGATGATTAAAGACGGAAATATAGACTCCGAATTTACATTTCGAGCCCGAATGAAGTTTTTATACAATACTATTTTGTAGAAATGTACGTTTAGTAGTTACGTAGTGTAGATTACAAGCACATATAATTATAATTTAAGTTAGTTTAAGCAATTAACTGATTGCTTAAAACACTGCCTCTTGCTAGTACAGCGGTAAATCTACGGATTTACAACGCTAAAATCAGAGGTTCGATTCCCCTCTTTTGGCTCAGAAGATAGCCCAATGCGGTTTTGCTATAAGAAAAACACACACACGCTTAAAAACAAAGTAATAGCAATAATTTTGTTGATGCAGTAAAGTTGATCATAATATTAAATTTAATCATCTAGTGAGATCCTTATATCATAATATTCATTTATATAATTGATTATATCATTAATTAAAAATATTTTATGACAGAAAATGCCCATCAATAATAACACTAAAATCTCGTGCTTGGTCCTCGGCGGTAGCAAAGCAAATGCCCCAGTGTGGCTTTGTTTTAAAACAAACAAACATGGCTGAAATTATATAATGCAAGAATTTTATGTCAACCATGTTGGCAACACTCTGTAAAAGTGTGTACTGAAATACGTCTAAGTTAAAACAATCCACATTAGATAAATCAATACGATTTCTAACACAGAAAATTAACACTGATTTTTGTGAACTCTAAATATTCATCTCGGTGGTTCTGTGTAATTCTTAATTCTTGGATTATCCTTGGTCAGTGTAGTATTATCCTGACAGAAAGAAATGAACTTATACATATTGAAACACAAACTGTATCAAACTGACCATAAAGACAACTAAAAAACTTCCTCTTGTCGTTTGAAGTGTAATACAAGTAAAATATATTTTTTTCGTTTTTAAACTTTCTTCCACAAAACGTCTTACTCAATATTTAAACAAAATTACTGCTACATGACAAATATTCTGCATTGTTTATACTTTAAAACGTATAAACAGCTAGAAAGAAGAATAGATCACAATGTATCGCTATAGATTGACTAGAAATCCAATCTTTTTCAGCACCGTTTTTGACCCGGCATGGCTAGGTGGGTTAAGGAGTTCGACTTGTGATCTCAGGGTCGCGAGCTTGAATCACCGTCGCCCCAAACATGCTTGTTCTTTCAGCCATGGGAGCGTTATAATGTTATGGTCAATCTTACTATTCGATGGTAAAAACGAATTGGCAGTACGTAGTGATGACTAGCTGCCTTCCCTCTAGTCTTACACTACTAAATTAGTGACGGGTAGCGCAAATAGCCCTCGAGTAGCTTTGCAACTAGTCTTAACTCAAAAACGGCCTGACTTTTACAATTATAGAGAGCCTATTGATGAAAGTGCAGAGCGTTTTCACCGACTCAATGCGCTCTGTCTTTGGACCATCCGATGCACAACCCGACACGTTAGCTACTAGACTGTGTCACCCTTGCTAAGAGTTTGTTTGGTTGTTTTGGAATTTCGCACAAAGCTATTCGAGGGCTATCTGTGCTAGCAGTCCCTAATTTAGCAGTGTAAGAATAGAGGGAAGGCACCTGGTCATCACCACCCACCGCCAACTCTTTGGCTACTCTTTTACCAACGAGTAGTGGGATTGACCGTCACATTATACGCCCCCACGGCTGGGAGGGCGAGCATGTCTAGCGCGACGCGGGCGCGAACCCGCGACCCTCGGATTACGAGTCGCACGCCTTACGCGCTTGGCCATGCCAGGCTTCCTTACTAAGAGAGAAAATCTGTTATTTTATTTTGTTCCGATCAGTGTGCTTAAAATCTCTCAAGTGTTGGTAACCAATTTCTGTTTATATATTATATTTAATGTTGTTATTTATAGTCATAAAATATCAAGCCAATTTCTCTTACTTCTTGCTCCCACACAACTTTAAAAATCGGGTTTCAATACCCGTGGTTAACAGAGCATAAATAACACATTTTGTAGCTTTCAGCTTAATTACAAACATATAATCATAACCCTCAGCACTAACAAGAAAAGTTATAAAGTACAAACGTACGTTCTTACAGTATTGTTTTGTCACGTTCGGTAAATACAGAAGGCCCGACATCGCCAGGTGGGTCAAGGTGTTCGACTCGTAATCCGAGGATCGCGGGTTCAAATCCCCGTCGCACCAAAGATGTTCGCCCTTTCATCCGTGGGGGCGTTATAATTTGAGGGTCAATCCCACCATTCGTTAGTAAAAGAGTAGCCCAAGAGTTGGCGATGGGTGGTGATGACTAGCTGCCTTGCTTTTACTCTTACACTGATAAATCAGGGAAGGCTAGCGCAGATAGCTCTCGAGTATCTTTGTGCGAAATTCAAAAAATAAACTGTAACTACAGGAGATTAGACTTCGAAAATGTTTTAAGAGAAATAAAAGGCAGTTTCAATAATTAACCTCTCATTCAAAATAATTTATCTATTGCAACTTGAGAAGAACTGCTGATTCATAAATAATTCTATTTCGTGTGTTAACAAATTAGCAAACGAAAATTGAAATAGAAGTAAATGATCAGTCAGTCTGTATACTGCTATGAAATTATTACTATTTACATTATTTTATTTTTTTATTTTATTGCAAAGCTAACAAACAATAACCTGATAATGGTAACAGTATTCTAGCTAGGGATTTTTGAAATTAGATAACACATCGGCCCCCAGTGGCTCATCGCTAGGTCTGCGGACTTACACGCTAAAATCCGGGTTTCGATACCCGTGGTGGACAGAGCACAGATAGCCCATTGTGTAGCTTTGTGCTTCATTCAAAACAACAGCAAGATAACACATCAGAAACTGTACTTTTTATTGGTCGAATAAATTTATGCATAAAAAATCTCATTAAAATGCTAGACGACGTTTCATCTTCTGAAAACAGAAAATTTCATACTGTCTTTAAAACAAAAACATAATTCTTCTCTTCATTTATTAAGTTGTATGCGACTTCTAGGTTAGCGTTATTTGTTGTGTTCTTTAAAATACCAACTAGCAAACTCGTTTGTTTTTCCTCTTTCAAGCATATCGCAAATCAAACTTCAAAATCAACTCGTTGCCATAACAACAAGAAAGGCCAAACAGAGTTTAAGCACAAATAAAACTTCGATCGTTTGGTGCTTTTAGCGAAATGAATTTCACATCATAGAGCAGGATCTGTGTTTATTTAAAATAATAATAAATGGTATATCTAACTGCGAAAATATTAAAGGCGTCACTTGTATGAGTTATCAAAACGTGAACGTGAAGATTACAAGAATTCTGTCGTATCAGTATTTTATTTTCAACTGCCTTTTGGTTCATAAAAAAATAATCCGAATGACTAGTATAATTACAGTAAAGCTAAAACGATAACATGGAATGATGTTACTGTTCTAGATATTGTTAAAAGTTAGGTATTACTTAACTGCAGTCTATGGCTTCAAAATTATTTCTGCCTGTTTCACTTTAACTAATAATTTAATCAAATGAAAATATTAATTTGTTTACTTAGTACGGAACACATATGTACATGATTTCAGTCTGACATTTAACCTTCTATTCCATTAGTTAATTCATCTACAAGAATTAACTGTATATATGGTATCGTGTACAAGTTAATGTCTAACAAAGTCCTGGAAAAATAATAAACATTGTTGGCGAAACATCAACAGTGTCTCTTTGCGTAATATCCATTTACTGTTTTGTAATTACGTTAAAATTATTTATTTAATTTGTAAAGATTATGAATATGTCATTCTACCCCAACTACATTATAACTGGTTTATCCACTATTGCATGTTTTCTTCCTGCCTCGGATATCAAAACTTCAATTTTAACGTAACGATCCTAAAGACTTATCGCTCAGCCATCTGAGATGTTTCGAAAGTTGTTGAAAATGTATCCGAGTTTTGGTTCAACTAGATGTTTGAAGTTTCATAAAAAAAAGGAATTGGATGCTCAATAAAAATATTCAGTAAAATGGAGGGGAAAAACTTAATGCGGAAATTTCAACATCATAACAATTCAAACATTCTTAGAAATAAATTCAGAAAGATATAATACACAGGTAGCTAAGTACGTTGTATTAAACCAATCGATTTTGAATTTGTAACTAAGGAAGCCTCGCAGGAACTGAAGCACTAAAATGAAGTCGCGATGATACAGCTTGTATCAGAACTACATTTTGATAGTGTGACGCCATATACAAATGTGATCGCTTTAGGGACAGTATGTAACGGACCTTTCCAAAACAAACTATTCACATTCAGTTCACAGAGGTGCATCCAACTAAGAGACTTAGAATTTCAAAGACGGAGATATCGCTTGCACTTAATTAACATAGATCATCTTGGTAAAACCGAGACTATCCAGAAAAAAGAAGTCGTTCCTCTGCCATGAGAAAAAACGTTTTTCGACAGATGAAGTCTTCCGCTGATACAGCAGTAAGTATATGGTTTTACAACATTAAAATCAGGGGTTTGATTTCCCTCGATGGACTCAGCAGATAGCCCGATGTCGCTTTACTATATGGAAACACACACACTCAACAGGTGAAAACTACGTGACCTAGGTAAAAGTATAGCAAAAAGTCAAGAAAAAACTCCATTTCTAGCGATACATGTCAAAAATTCGTTTCTACAGAAATAATTTAAACCATGGCATACATCAAGCAGTTAGAGAATGTTAATCAAGTCACCGGACGCAGTGTCTATGGATTTCTGGTATCATCAGACCGTAGAAGCGGACTCTGGGAAACCGCCGTCCTCATACACCAGATGGATTGTGAAAAGATGAAAGGAGTAAGAAGTGAGCTTCGAACAAGAAAGCCTTCAGACGGAACATTTTGCAATAACTATTGTGAATATAAGAAAGAATATGTCAGGACGTGGTGACATGAACTGCAGCGACATGATGAGATTCTAAAATAATATGAATCATTCGATCAATACGTATGTGATTACAATAATATAACTATTTAAAAGCATCTGTAAGAAAATGTTCTAATTGGAACACTCGTGACTGAAGAAGCTTAACACTATGTAGATGAATGGTCAAGTGTTTAAAAACTGCAAATAATAAAAAAACTTGGAAAACGTAAAAGGAGCAATATGCCGTGACTTCCAAAAAACAATGACGCATAGGGGCGAGTGTACAATGACTGTTACAGAAGTTGGAGATGGTTTTACTTTGTATGGTATGATGAAGTTGGGACAGGATCACAACTTGTTGTTTTGCTACACAATTACATCTACACAACATTTTAATTTGGCATGGCTTTAAATTTCAGCAAGATGACGATCCAAAAGGTACGTTAATACTTAAATTTTGGAATTTAATAGGATAAATAACAAGTTCTTCCACATAATGTGTATTATCCTATTAAATTCCAAAAATAATTGCTTATGCTTAATAATGTAATGGCAAGTTCAAATTGTACGGTAAATCTAAACTATGCGTTTCTTTTCCAACTTTTCTAGAAAATTCGGGCAACATTGACCTCAAACATTTTTTCGTTACTGTAACATTTTTAGGTTTAGTAATTACTGGTTATTTGTAGCATAAAATACATTTATGAATTGGTTATAAAGGTTTTATTTAGAACCACAGGTTCCACAGATGTCAAAATAAGTGTGTACACATGGTATTCAGATGTTTAAAGTAAAATTACTGAATTACACTCAAATTACACACTACTTTCGTAATTCTTAATATTATGTCGTTTAATTTGTTTCTGGCAGGTATTTGGTTTTAAATGTAGATCGTTGACTGATTAATCTATATACCTAGTGTACTTATGTCATGTGACTAATATTTGGTGCATGTATATATATTTTAATGATTTATGATTAGAAACTAAAGTAAGATACAAATAATTCTCGCTGAACATGTTTTATCTTTAACGTTAAAAATTATATTGTTTATTTCAATAATCCTTATTTATTATATTGGTGACTTACTTCTGATTTCGACGTTACAAGCGATGAGAGGGCTGGCATGACCGGGTGGTTAGGGCGCTTGATACGTAATCTTAGGGTCTCAGGTTTAAATCCCCCTCGTGTAGCTTTGTGAGAAATTCAAATCAAACAAACTAGAGGTTTAATTATTTCTTGAAATGTGACTGAACTTTTCGAGATTTCATGAACGTAAGTCAGTAGTTCTACAGTTTAAATGTTGGGAAAGTATTGTTTGTAATTGTAAATGTTCGTGAAATATTCAACTTTCCAAGGGTTTGGGGAAAGAACTGAAGTTTTTAGAAGGCAACTGATTATCAGAAAGTATCTGATAGTTTTTGTTTTTCTGCTGAAGGTCTTTGTTTCTGAAAATTCCTGTACATCATTGAGATTAATGTATAATTTAAATAGACTTTTAAGAGAAAAAAAAGAGATATCAATTTGTATATATTTACAGATTAGTTGAATAAATACTATACTTAAGAGTTATACAGTTATTTAATTAATGTTTAACTAGTATTTAAATGCTATCAGAGTGTGTTTTCTAAAAATAATTTTTTCTTGCAACTTTAAATTAAATTATATTTGAAAGTATTTAAATAGGCAACATAAAGCATTAGTTTTGTCTTTGTTTATTTTTTTTTAAAGAGATGTATTAAAATTTTGTCGTCTGAGACATTTTTAGTCTTGTTTGTTTGTTTTGGAATTTCGCGCAAAGCTACACGAGGGCTATCTGTGCTAGCTATCCCTAATTTAGCAGTGTAACACTAAAGGGAAGGCAGTTAGTCATCGTCACCCACCACCAACTCTTGGGCCACTTTTTACCACCGAATAGTGGGATTGACCGTAACATTATAACGCCCCCACGGTTGAAAGGGCAAGAATGTTTGGTGCGACGAGGATTCAAATCCAAGCCCCTCTGATTACGAGTCGAGTGCCTTAACTCACCTAGCTATGCATCCTGGTCACATAACTGACTCACTCTGAATTGTGATAGAGAATATTTTATGCCTAAATAAAAGAAGAAGAAAAAATAACAATTTATGCTCACAAATATAAAAGTATTGTAGGACCAAATAATCTGTTTTTAACTTTACAATCCATTCACTGTTAATGAAAATGAATGTATTGCGATACAGTGCTAATTTCGAAACGTTTCAAAACAAACATATTGACATTAGACTCTAATCCTACTTCAAGCATGACAAACATGTTAAACTGGGATTATCTTATTGAAAATAAACTTTGAATTGTCGTTTAACTTTGTGAACTTTCTGTTGAACACACATGCAATGGTCGTACCTATGAAGATTCATTTCACACTATTGTTTTTTTAATAGTGTAGTGGATTAAACCTGTGAAGTTCATATCAGTCTAAAAATGTATTAGTGTTATGATGTATTAGATCTGTAAAATTTAATTTCAGTATAAAATTTAATATTGTTATGTATTAGACCCGTAAAAGTTCATTTTAGTCTAAAAATGTAATAATGTTATGTATTAGTCTCTTGAAAGTTCATTTTAGTCTAAAATTTAATGTTACGTATTAGACTTGTAAACGTACATTTCTGTTTAAAAAATTAACAATGTTATGAATTAGACCAATAAAAATTCATTTCAATCTAATCCCTCCACTAGCGCAGGCGGCATGTCTGTGATCTCACACTGCTAAAAACTGGGTTTCGATACCTGTGGTGGACAAAACACAGATAGTCCATTGTGTAGGTTTTTGCTTAATTCCAAACAGACAGATTTCACTCTAAATCTTTAATAGTGTAACGTATTCGACTTATGAAGATTTATTTCATTCTAGAAATTAAATATCATAATAGATGTTTTTAAGATTTATACATTAGTAGTGTGAAACACTTAGATCACCTTGGAAGCATTATAACGCATGGCAAAAGAAATTTAAAACTAAAAATGTACCAGCAAGAAGGTGAATCGTTTATGATGCTTATGCAACGACAATTTATTTACGTACCTTAATTATCATAGCCACTTTTACCTTCACCTTTGCTGATGTTATTATGATAGTGACGTGTATCCAGTCGCTCATTATCAGCTGTCTTCTTAACTTACAATAATACCTCTTGATATATATCAACCATCACTTCGGCGCCTGAAGTTTGTTTTCTCCTTAGTAGTCACGATAAATGAAAACTGACATTTTAAGTTGAATAATGATTTGTAAACGGCTTTTTTACAAAAAAGTCATTATAAAAGGAGGATCATAAATATTTACACATTGCAGTTAAAACATTCCTGAGATATAATAACTTTATATAAATAACAATAATAAAAATATCAACTAGCATCAAATAAGATTCGTCGAGATAATACAAGTTGACCATTGCATCTGGTGTAACCTAAAGTAATTCTTGTTCCAAAGACAGAGTGAAATAAACAGAATGATTGAAACAGATAGAAGTCTGAACTACTGTAATACCCAATGAAATACTGTAAATGAATAATTTTTCTACTAAAAGACACGTTTTGTTTTGAATATTGCGCAAAGCTACACGAGGGCTATCTGCGATAGCCGTCCCTAATTTAGCAGTGTAAGACTAGAAGAAAGTCAGCTTCTACCAACAAATAATAGGATTGACTATCACACTATAACGTCCCCTTGCTGAAAGGGCGAGCATGTTTGGTGCAATAGGCATTCTTCAGAACGATTGTGCAAAATTCATGTTTAAAATAACCTTTAATATTTCACTAGGAAATCAATGAAGATCGAAACGTAACTGATGCTACATCATATGCAAACGTTGTGCATATTGAAGACGTCACTGAGCAAATCACATTCATATTTATGGATGTCGTTTTCTTTGACCTAGACTGTATCTATTATGTACCTGTTTATCATATATAATGTATACAGGTTGCATAACATATTGAATGAAAATGTTTTGCCTTTACTAAAAGTTTTAAGTTATACGTATATATGACAACGTTTCACACTCTACTTATCTAAATACGTAGGTTCCAATAGTAATTAAAGAATAACCTCGATCTCTTCAGAAGTATATTTGGAGTGACAAAAAAATATGTATTGTAAATAACCGGTTCTCGGTGTAAATCAGTTGTAAGTTTATAGACACGCTAAAATCTGGGACACAATTCTTCGTGGGATAAAGATAACGTATTGCAAAGTTTAGCGCTAAAACAAAGAAACAAACAATCTTTTCTAATTTATTACTGAATCAGCCTTACAGATTATTGTTTGCCTCGATGGTATTTATATGGCTTATGTGCTTCTTGTACAATCCTCTATACAAGTAGATAACAAAATTTCTATATTGTTGATAGTTTGAGTTAATTTATAAAATTGTCCAAAAAACAACCACTTTAAACAACTCTCTTTTGCTTCAGTGACTGATAAATTTTTAGTATTCTACTAGTAGTTATTAAATATCAGTTTCTGATCAACTAAATCTCATTTAGTGTTAAAGGAAACTTTCAGTGGTCTTTTGCTGTTTTAAGATTTATAAAACATTTTTTTTTGTTAACCAGAGACTTTCGTGACTGGTTTTTATGTGATAAGTGTATTTGAATTTATGAGCGAGATTTCATAATACAAGAGTTTAAATGTATTTTCGACTTTTTTTTCTTATATATAGAAACCGTTATAATGTGAACAGTTTTATAGACTGTTGATCCATGTTTTGATGCTAACCAAGTATTGACTCCTATTTCTGTCACTTTGATACTTTACATATCATCTCAGATGAACAGTCCATTTCGTTTGAAGATGACCGAATAATGCATAGTAACAGAGCGGCTCATTGTAACCATCATTTAACTGATAAAAATACTGTGAACCAATATTCCATTTTCTGAGTTAAAAAAAAATTCAGAGTTCCTAGACTTCAGGAAGAAGAATATGGTTTTCAACGTATCTTTTAAGTTACAAACAAAATGTGAAACACCGTTATAATATAACGTCATCGAACGATGCAGTATGTTACCTAACTTCGTGTAAACTTCGGGTAGTTTATCTTTATTCAAAGAAGTCAATAAATCTTTTCCATTAATTATTGAGTTAACTCTCCTGTTATCAATATATCAAACAGACGTTGGTAGCCAATAAAATTTATGTTTGCAGGTAAAGAAGATAAAAACATTAGTTTTAATTTGTAACTATAAAGGTCAAAATGTAATATTTTAGTAAGAAATGTAGTTTAGTTCAAGAATTGTAGGTAAAAATAAACCCACGTTAGTCATCAAAGGGTTAAACTAATTAACATATTATTTTTATTCAAAATATTTTGTTTCAATACAACTTACTAAAGTTATTTATCTGGTAATTAATACCAGAATCTCGTACGATCGATTGCAAATATTAATACTGACATATTTGTGCTAATGTCCTTAAGTGAGATAAATAATATAAAAATATGAATAAAGAGAAAATGAACGCAGTCGGTCAATGTATCAGTACTCTTTGTGGCTAAAGACACGAAGAGTTCCTCAGATCAACTAATGCATGAGCTTCATGCCCATATACAATTGTATAACTGCACTCATGGCTGACTATGTAGAATCTAGCTTGTAAAAGGTAATTTATTCGAGTTTACATATGTAGTAAGTTTTTTTTTCTTCAGAAGTGAGAACGAACGAGTCTGTGAAAAACATATCCTCTCACAAAACTGGTTTAAACCAACAAAAGTATCATGTCTTTGATAAACAAAATTTGAGAAAAAGCACGAGAAGAACATTTTTATAGAGTACTAAAACAACAATTTTATCTCTCCATTTTCCAGAACCCACTAAGAAGAGTATTTTAAATTTTGTTAGGTAATCGAGCTTTATACATTCTTTCATTCTTTACACCTTCCTATCTTCATACTTCGTACAAAAAATGCATATATGTGATAATAAAAAAATTTATATTTATTTATAATTCCTACAAGTATTTGGACTGAAATTGTATTCATACAAAAAATAAGGTATTTCATGGTGTATTTATTCACAGAAAACTTTCGAGCATTCTAAGTTTTATTTTATACCACAAAAAAGTAAACATTTATTATTGGATGAAAGAAAAATAATTTTAGTGTAACAGTTGGTAGTAACAATGTCTAACATCTTTGTATAACTTTATTTATAAACCTTAACTATCACATTCGAATATCTTTACATTTCAAACTAGATCGTGCTTTAATTTTATGTTTATATTTTAATAATTTTTAGTTTTGTTAAATTTTTCAACTTAATTTGTATAAAAACTTTCATGAAATTATTTTGGACTTTTCTCTTTATAAAATAACTATTTTAAGCTATAATTATGCCTTACAGATAAAATATAAATATTGTGTTTATACTTTACGTTTTATGTAACAAACGATAACAAGACAAAAAAAGAAATTTTAATAACATAACATTAAATTAAAGCAAAGTTGTAACAACATTAACGGCTAAATAACTAAAAAGGTGTTTTAATACATAGAGTTACTAACTGTTATTGAATAAAGAAAATAAAGCTTAACTATTTGAAGTTATAATTACTTCCATTATTTACTATCATATCCTTGTGGCTCAACTGCAGCTAGGTTAGCTTACGACGTTAAAAATTCAACAAACAGGCAACCAATTTTTATTTTGAAAGGTGAAAAGACACCTGAACTATTAAATACGTTTGTATGAATAACATTTAGCTGAATGAATGAATAAATAAAGCTATTGTCTTCTTGTTTGTTTGTTTTGAATTTCGCGCAAAGTTACTCGAGGGCTGTCTATCTGCGCTAGCCGTCCCTAATTTAGCAGTATAAGACTAGAGGGAGAGCAGCTAATCATCACCAGCCACCGCCAACTCTTGGGTCACTCTTTCATCAACGAATAGTGGGATTGACTGTGACTTATAACGCCCCTACGGTAGAAAGGGCGAGCATGTTTGGGGCGAAAGGGATTCGA
This sequence comes from Carcinoscorpius rotundicauda, assembly GCA_011833715.1. Taxonomy (NCBI): domain Eukaryota; kingdom Metazoa; phylum Arthropoda; class Merostomata; order Xiphosura; family Limulidae; genus Carcinoscorpius; species Carcinoscorpius rotundicauda. The sequence continues at coordinate 46,716,973 of CM022399.1, read as the reverse complement.
ACCCACGACTGTCAGATTAAAAGTTGAACCCTTAATCTACCTGGCCATGCTGGGCCTTAAAAATATACCAAATGTGTGTGCGTTTTTTTTTTTTATAGAAAGTTACATCAGGCTATCTGCTGAGCCAACCGCGAAGAATCAAACTCGTGATTTGAGCATTGTAAATCCGTAGACCTACCGCTGTACTAGCGGGGAGCCAGATTAACACGGGAAGAAGAAAGAACAAAATGCATAATGTTTTAAGAGAATAATCATAGGAAATAAATAGGAGATTAACACCTATTCTACAGAAATCACGAACAGTTTATAATGACTGAAAATCAAATATATGGTAACACAGAAGTTTTGGTTTCTACATATATCTAATTTAGAACTAACGAGCTATGAAAACGCTTTGATAAAGGATGACTTCTTCCCACCTTACTTCTCTCATTTTGAAGAATCTTAATAGCATTTACTCCAGGTTATTTTATAGTAATATGACGCTTGTATTTTAGTCTGTAATAAATTAAAAAAAAACGAAAAATGACCGAGTAATTTGGTACAGTCAAACAATGGTATTTGGCTCTATCTTAGTCACCTCAGAAGTTAGTAAATGGTACGTTATATAAATAGTCATTAAAACCAGCTCTCCGTTAGTTTTGTAATCAAACTAATATTTAATTATTATAGCTTATTTCCCTGTTAAAGTGCACTTCAAGGTTAAAATTTCTTAGGTGCCAATGAACGCATTATTTATCGAAAACGAACATAAATAACAATAATTCATTTTTAGTTGTGGATATCACTAGAGAGAGTAAAATTTGAAAGTGGATAAGGTTCGTGAAAAATTTTCATTTATCCACCATTAGCGCATAAAATATTATATTTCTTCGTTTGTTTGTTGGATTTCGATTAAAGCTACTGCAGTGCTTATGCACTATCTATTTTAATTTAGAAGGGATATACTAAATAGTGTTTAACGTCACCCTCTGATTGACTGTCACATTATAATATCCCCACAGCTTAGAACATGAACATGTTTGATGAAGGGATTTGAGCCTGCGACCCACAGACTGCGATTTAAGCACCCTAACAACCAGTGTTATTCCAGACCTGCTGATAAAAGAAATAATATTTTAATTACCAAACTGACATTATTATACTAAAATAGTTAAAAGTGAGCTCAATGAAATGATTAAAATACAAAGTATAGAGAGCGTAAGAGTTTGAAAACTTTATGTGAAAATATGTTACTTTTTGTTATTTTTATGGCTAGTTAATGAAACATTCCTGAAATTCTGAATAATTGTGTAGGGACAAATTAATGCAAAATAAAGTATATCTTTCAAGTGGCACTATAAAGCGCTAAAAATACTTCAACAAATGAATAACTCAACTTCTTTCTGTTGGTCCACAAAAACTATCTGCAACTTTTGATTTGTATTTACAAGCTAGTATCAAACAGTTTAGTACAGTTAGTTTCAATGATCGTCTTAAAAGGAGATACATACAAAATAACTTGGAATAAGAATAATAAATAATGTCTCTGTGGGTTTATTTATGTTTATCTAAATAGAGACATAATAGGTAAATAAAATGCTTAAAAGCACTAGGTATTCCCTCTAAATTTAAGGCTTGTTCGGTTTATTATGAATTTCATGCAAAGATACATGAATGTTGTCTGCGCTAGCCATTCCTAATTCAGAAGAGAATGACTAGAGCGAAGACAGCTAGTCATTATTACCCATCGCCAACTCAAGGGATACTCTTTTATCAATGAATAGTGGGATTAACAGCGAATTATAACGCCTCCCGCCATGGCATAAAGATCGAGCATGTTTGGTGAACGATAATTCAAAACCGTGATCCACATATTGCGAGTTGAGCGCTCTAATCACCTGGCAATTCCGGGCCACGTAGCTCTTATGATGAATACTTAATGGAATTGTGACTGATTTAATATTTTTTTACATTGCTAAATTAGGGACGGCTAGCGCAGATAGCCCTCGTGTAGCAAAATTAAAAAACAAACAGATATCAGTTTTTTTATTTTGGAAATGCTCACAGCCACTAGGACAGCGGTAGTGTACAGATTGGCAACAATAAAGTCAGAGGTTCATTTACCCTCGGTGGACTCAGCAAATATTACTTTGCTATAAGAAAAAAACACACATACACACACATACCTAACTCTTCCAATGTTATTACTGTCAGTGGTCATCATTATATTAACATATTAAAATATAATTTTTAGTAGCAAAACCTTTTAAGTCTGCAAAGAAACTTATATGTCTTAGCTCTATTCTTTGAACTTCAATTACATCGGGTTAATACTGAGATGCAGATCGGAAGGTCCAAGGTTAAATTTGCAATATACCACTATACACATTCAACATTTACAGTTTTGAAGACGTTATTACTATGATAGCCATTCGTTCTATCTCTTTAACAGAAACTGTATAGATGGCGAGAACTACTAACCGGTTTTCTGAAAGCCCTTAAGTTATTAGTTCAGACTGTTGTTGTTTTGAATATAGCACAAAGCGAAACAATAGGCTTTCTGTGCTCTGCCCATCACGGGTATCGAAACCCAGTTTTTAGCGTTGTAAGCCCGCAGACATACCGCTGAGACACTGGGGGGCTAATAGTTCAGAATTAAAGGTCTCTTGCCGTTTAGTCTATGTTGAAAACACTAAACACGCCAAGTTATCACGTGGGGCTAAATTTAAATTATAACTTGCGTTGAACATTTTATAATGTTACGCTAAACTAATTTAGCAGAATTACATTTAATATCTATATGAGTGACTGAGCCTCTCTCCTCTTTGCCATGTATAAAACAAGTTAGGACAACAGCAAAATAAATTGGCATTATATTACGTTATTACAATGGTATAATAAAGAAAATGAAAAACATTTAATAAATTAACTTTATAGAGAGAAAGAATAAAAATTTCACAAGTAAGCTGTTGAAAACTAACGAATTATCAAAACAATTGTTCAAAGAAAAAAATCTTCAAAGTCCGATAGATAGATGAACATTCAGGAATTGTAAAAAGAACTTTGAGACAAAAAATTCCAAATGAAATATTTTGACAGCCTGTTAACAGAGGAGACCAAACAAAATTTAACTCTTATTTCTCGTCACTAGAACTTTTTACTCGTTGTTTTATAAGTTAAGTTTTCTGATCAATGAAACAAAATCTATCTTTCAAATTTCTAGCAGAGATAATTAAATAACACCTATTATTACATGCCGTATTAGTGAATTTCTGAAATGAATTTATACATTTTGAAAAACTTCTCGAAGCACAGAATATAATAAAAAAGTAATTCCCAAAATAAGTTTCAAGCACTTAATTTTTTTTCTAGAGATCCAAAACGATTTCTATATCCATTGCTCATATATTTTTATATCCCATTAAAGTACCAAATACCAAATATTAAGTACCAAATAAATTTACAAACATTTAAGGTAAAGTCATAAAGTCATTCAATGAGCAGTAATATTGGCAGATGTCTCGAAGTGGCAAATTTTATATGTTAATTCCTCTATGACTGCTCGTCACCTCTCATTGTCTACTTTATTTGGTGAGGCGTGGCCTCACTGATTATCGTGCTCAAGTTGTAAATCAGGGGGTTTGCAGTTCGCATCCCATTATTGTAATAAAAACATTGTATTTTGGAGTCTTAGGCGTGTTATAAGAAAGACGGTCAACTTCTACTTTTAGGCTTGATAAAATTGTCCCAAGAATTGTCTGTAGGTACTGTGAACTAACTGTCTGTAGGAACTGAGAACTAATTGTCCTCTCTTTAATCTGTCAGTTCAAAATTAGGAACGTTTATGTGAAAATAGTCCATGCGTTTCTTTTAAAGAAATTCTAAAGCAAATGAACATTCACTGCTGCATAACTTAGTGACTTTAGTTATCATAATTTTTACGGTACCCTTATTACCTACAGCGGGCAAAACGCAAATAGCTTATTATATAGTTTTGGCCTAACAAAAACAACATTAAAACAAATTTTTCGTCATAAATATTTTATATTTATATGTACTGCACTTTAATGTTCGTTCGAAATCGTTTGGTTTAACCACTGTGTAGTCAGTTTTAACTACCAGGTTAGTTCTGCATTTTCGTTTTTAAATAACATCCTCAGTTATCTTTTTTCGTCATTTTCCAAGCAATTTTTTACTATCTATATGTGCTTCAATAATATCAGAAACTAGGTCAATAGCAATGGCTTGATGGGCAAAGTATCTAGATATCAAATACGTTTCTCTTTGACTAAGCAATACTATCTGTCATCAGCTGAAAGTTTTCATATCCTCGTAACTTTTGGGACGCTAATGTTTTTCAGAGGAATCCATATTTATATAATTTAATGTGGATGCACTTTAATTTGACAATCATTGCACTCTGTTTGCGCTACTCAGTGGTCATTTTATCCAGAGTTACCTTTAGTAATTACATACAGTAGTCCTTAAAAACCATAAAAATAATGGCAAATTAAGAAAATTATACACACTAGAGATTCTTGTGAGTATTGTACGTTCAATGTTCGTGACCTTTAGGTATGTACCATTCAACACTTGTACATTCTGAGGATTGCAATATTCAATGCTGGCGAACTATGAATATTGTAACAATCAGAGCTCGTAAGCTTTGAGCAGTGTAAAATTCAATGATCATGAGCTATGAGTATTGTAACATTGTAGCAGTTTTATGTGAGAAACGTAAATAAATTGATATTTATAGAGTTCTGCCAAGTATTTTATAAATACCTGTGCTACTTTATAAATCTGTTTGTTTTTGTTTGGATTTACATACTCGTTATTTTCTCTTTTCTTCAGCTTGGTACAAATATATCTTTCCATTGTGCATTTCTGATTGTTTCCATACAATCTTTCATCTATCGGAAAATATCGTTGTAAACTTATAGCCACGCTGTGGTAGGAGGCATTACGATATCGCACAATAAAAATGTAAATATGTTTTGGTTATAATCTTTCTTCAAATATATTAGAAATATCTCTTAGTTGTTTTCATCAGTATCCTTAATATCAGTATCAATTCATTCAATTTAGAAAAAAAACTTATATTGTTATACAGTAAAATGTTTCATTTATTACCGTCATTCAAGTGCTACAAAGCCATATGTAAATAAGATTAACAACATAATATTAATATGTGACGACCTCTAAGATAGTGACAGTCTATTCTTTCTAGCTATTGATCGTGTATTAAGACAATGATGTTACCATCCTTTGCTCACAGCATAACTCACTATAAGATCATCTTTGACACAAGTTCAAGATATCATGATTCTTGGCATTACTTTCAATATTTTGCAAACTTATTTGTAAATTATTTGTCTATTATTTTTAGTTTCTATATGGGTCTATGCGTTAGTTTCAATATTTCATGAGCTTTTAATACTAAAGGTATTTCATTTATTATTTTTAATTGTAGAAAAGCTAATTACGAGCTTGTAATATAACTAAATCTCGTCATATTATTATATGTATCTTTAATCTTAGACAATCAGTACGTTCTGTGTGTAATTGTTATGATAATGATTGTCAGTGTAATAAATCCTGATGGAAATGTTTACCCAAACAAAACCTTTGTCCTGTTTTTGATTTAAAATAAATGTATTGTTACTATTAGGTTGGTCACTGTCAATGATTTGAAATGTTTGTCTAATATATAGCAACAGTGTTTTGAAACATGAGATAATTTTAAAAAAATGATGAAATATCACGTATTTAAGTTGAAACGATTTTTCATTTTGTTCGAAGCTGGCTTAAGCTGTCTGATACTACATGCAAAAATTGTATGCTAATCCTTCAAACACTGAGAATAAACAGTTAGTGTTTTGTATAATTGGTAATAAAGTTACATGTATAAAGATAATGTTTCATCATTGATAATTACATTTTAGAAACGTACAGTTTAATTAAATACAAAAACTGAAATTAAATTTTATGTGTCACTACATATTTACAGTGAACCATATATTTTAAATATATTGTAAATACATAGCGACAGTCTATTATAATTCACATTTATTTTAATAACATTTTCCTGTAAACATTAAATATATTGTAAAAACATAGATAGTGGCAATGTGTTGTTATAACTTTTGTTATTTTAACAATTTATGACATAATGACGGTTTAGGCACGAATCCTTATGTCAGACTCTCTAGTTTCAACAATTAGCATCATGGCTACCAATTATGGTGTCCTGACAACGCGCCTTCTAGTGACGAAACGTATAGCTATGACCTTGTCAATTTTGATGACATTATCTGTCTCCTCGTCCCTCGCCACGCAAGTGACACCCTCTTGCGATGCATCTGAAGAGGCAACCGAACTGCTAACACCATCAAAATAATTTGTTGATATATTTGCACTGTTATTGATACTTCCAACCTGATCTGCACCTTATGCAAAAATAGGCTAAAAGACCACGCCAGAGAATATTAGATTTAGATATTGAAATATTTATATCACAGACAGCAACCAACTCTGAGCTCTAATAGCCAAAAGAGATTTGTTTGATTTTCGATCAGATAACAGGATTGACTGTCGCTTTCTCAAAGCACAAACTGGAATTGTGGAGTGTTTTTAACGACACTGTAGATCGAACTGTGGCAGTCTTGCACGCTAATCCCAACTGTTTGTTAGTTCACCCTATATATTCACACTTTGAATATATAGCAATTCAATTAGATTGAATTTAGAATATAATTGCAAGTTACACTGGAATGTGACATGTCAGAGATACTCAATAATTGTGTCTGTAGGTTATTTTTACAACTGTCATTACAAACTAAACGTCATCTGATATATAATGCGCTGCTGAATTTGAGAAAATATATAAAACGCTTTCTCCTTGTTCGATATTCTTATAAATATACATATTATTTGTAGAGTATAAAATGAAAATGACATCCATGATATCTTTATTCACACAAACTTTAGCTTATAATAATCAAAAAACAAAATAAAACAACAGATTCTTAGAAGCGAAATGGTTAAGAAAACATGGGAAGTATCACAATGTTGCAACTACAAAAACAGCAATTTTCTTATGATAATACCTTGAATTTATCATGATAATAAACAGGGATTAAATACGTGATATTAAATTAAATTAAATACGTTTTCAGAGTGGGTATCTGGAATTTTCTGGTAAACAAAAAAATATGCGTTAATTTGGGACATCATAACAGCCTGAAAAGAGGCATTCAACAAATCGTACTCCAGCTGTATTAAACAAGGTCTGGCATCTTGAAACAGACGATGGACACTCAGGCCAGTGTCAACTCCCTCAGAGTCCACTTAATATTTCTGTGAAAAATTCTAGTTTTCTAGGTTTGTTCTCTTGGAGTTATGACAGTCACACACACACACAAATCCAAATACAGACACGCTCTTTAATTATTATAGACTAGCAAAAGTACCCAGTTTCGCTCGGGTTATTAGGTTTAGATATTCTATATGGGCCCCTCAGTGATAAAGCAATATGTCTTCGGACTTACAACACTAAAAATCTGGTTTCCATACCAGTGGTGGACAGAGCACAGATAACCCATCCTGTAACATTGCGCATAATCAGAAAAAACAAAATATTTTAGATGTCCATGTCTATGTTCATATTTTGAGCTTATTTTAGCGTAAAAGTACAGTCTATGTACTTTTTTTGCTAAGCAACATGACTTAAAAGCCATTTTCAAAATGCATTGTTAAAAAATGCGCTGGATTTTGTATATGTTAGTAGTTTTATACAAGGAATCACTTCTTTTGTATGTGGCTTTCCGCTAGTAATACCTGTGTGCACACCCTTACCAAACTAAATGATAAATACCCATAATATAAATAGCATTCCTTTTAAAACTTCATAACCAGCATGAAACCGTGTTCTAAAGTTCTATCAATTTTCTATCAAAAATCTGTTTTCATAAACCTAAGAATGGTTTGGATACAAAGCATAGCATAAGACCAACTACGTTATCATAATAGTGTAGCTGGAAAATAAAAACATGCTACATAACTTGTAAAATTTTACGTATATATCCTTATATCTTTTTAAAACATTCCTGTTTAAGAGACATTGAATTCCATTACATGAAGGAACTTTAATCTCACGTGTAAAGCTTTAAAGTAATGAGTCTATTATCGCTTTTAGGTATCGAATAGTTTAATAAACTCAATAACTTTAAAGTTTCGCTGATTAAAAATAACAATAAAAATGTGATAAAAACTTCTAAAGGACATCGTTTTATCTATAATATGAAAGAGTAACCAAATGTTTGGAACGATTGAAAAATTGTATCTATAAACTAACGGCGGTACATTCAATAGATAGATAAAAGTTAAGAAATGATTAGCTCTATTCTCAGATACGCCTGGAAGTGATTGTTCTCTAAATTTAATATGCAAAATGACCAATATTCGCTACCTTCAAAATTAAGTTATTACAAATGAAATAATTTATGTCTTTTTAAACACCATTTCTTCCTTCTATTACCGTTTTCCGTACCTAATATGAAATGTTGTATTAATTAGTCCTGTAAATGTCCGATTAACCTACGCTTAAGTTGAATTGTCGAATTTTTTTCTTGATATCCAAAGTTTTTTGCAACGTTTTTCTCTTAGTTTGGCTAATGTATTAAAAATACACCTCATTTGCTTTATAAGTCAATTGGCGTGTGTGTGTTTTCTTATAGCAAAGCCTCATCGAGCTATCTACAAAGCGCACCAAAGGGAATCGAATTCCTGATTTTAGTGTTTTAATTCTGAAGACATACCGCTGTACTAGCGGGGGGCAAGTCAACTGGTAAAAATGTTTTCATACACGAAATTGGAACTTTTTATGATATTATATGAGAAAGAAATTATGATGTAAATATAATAAGAAAGGCAGCAATTTGTTTTTAGTAAAACATTAAATCATAAACGATTAACACTGTTAGTTATTTCTTGCAGATCACACAGGTCTCAGAGAATTGAAAAATCTGACCATTGACAAATGGAACCTTTCCAGTAATCACTCTGGTGTTGAAAACCTTAACTTCATTTTTAAGTCGTTGTTGTTTATTAAGTTTAGCATAAAATTTTCATAATTTACAAGGTACTTTACAAGAAAATTTATATATTACATTGTAAAAGCAAACAAAAAACACATAAAAAATTACAATTACTGCAACAAACGATTTTTGGTGTGTGTATGTGTGTGTTTTTGTGGAAGACAGATCTTTGAAAAAATACGTAGATCAATAACATGCGTCGTCTTGGTTAACGAATAAAGTCACATTGATCAGAGAAAGACCCTGCTGCTCCAATAAGCCTGTAAAGCTCTAAGATCTAAGAGGAGAGGTGTCTAGCGTGTCAAATATCTAAAAAGAAGAACAAACACCGTATCTTTCTAGCTTTACCATCAGTGTAGTCACTTATATATATATCAGATATATGCACCTCTCTTGTGACACAACCAGTCAATATTTCTCATGCATGGAAAAATGTTTCGAGCATCGTGCAAGTCTTTTGAAACGAATAACAGGTTTTACATGTTTTACTGAGAACTTTAACTTTCTTTTGATATAAAAATGTAGCTTATATAACATTAGCTACTTCAGTAATGTATGATGATAAGTGTTTGTGTCCCATTTCGGTTTTGGCGATTTATTACTTCATGTGAAAGACTTTTTTGTTAAGTTTATAAATTTAAGAGTTTTTTTTAACTGGTATATTAGTGTATTAGAATCCCATTAGGTCGATTATTATAAATTGATATATATATATCACCCTAAGTTGGGGACGAAAGCTAGAAGAAAAGTGCTCGTTAGTTGGAATGAAGGAAAATATTTTTCTTTCTTATTTTTTTGCTACTAAAATGCAAAATATTGTGCTATATTTATAAATGACATTTCTTTTTCGTTTGGATATTCACGAAAATTTGAATAAATAATTGTATATTTCTTTCACTTGTACAAAAAAGTATGAAGATTTTTGAGAAAAGTAGTACTTGAGGCTGTGTTCCTTTTCTTAGGATGATATTAAGGTGAGGTATTGTTATATTCGGAGAAACGAACGCCGTATTTTCGAACCGCAATGGTATTTTGGAGTTGTAAGGCCGTAAACTTACTGATATCCCATCGATGGAAATGTCATAAATGATATTGTACGTATTTTGTGATTCTCTGAAATTACATCATAAATGCCTTGGTGATCTTCTAATTATAAGTTTTTTGTGTGTAATTTAAATTTATGTTGTTTTATATAACGCTGTTTAGAAGTATCATGCGATCATATTTCTATAAGCCCACTAAAGAATTATTTAACTAAAAACCAGGTTTCTTATTGTACTCTTTGTTATTCTACATGGTCCGGCAATAAGACGAACCAGGAGAAATAATTAAGCATTTAACTGCTAAATATAAATGACCATTATCACAGTTCTCTTTTTGTCTCAAAAATAGCAGAGAAAATTCCATTTGAGTTAAGCAACAGGTTGAAATCCTATCTGAGATAAAAACAATTTAACAACAAAACGTTTGTTTTGAATTAAGCACAAAGCGACACAATGGGCTATCCGTGCTCTGCCCACCACAGATATCGAAACCCGGGTTTTAGCGTTGGGAATCCACAGATATACCGCTGTGCCACAAGTGGTCAAAAAGATGTAAACTTCAATCTCAAGTAAACTATTGACTTGAAAAATGAAAATTTTTCTTCATCCAAAATTACAACTCAGTTAAAGTTTCTCCCTAAGTAGATTTATCGAAACAAAAATCAGTTTAGAGTCAAGTTGAGTAAGATAATAATACAACTGATTTTTTGTTTTTCAGTTGAACTTTCTAAATTAAATGTTGGAAGACCTTCCGACTCTCGGCTTCCTGATATCGTTTAACATGCTGGAAAAATGTTTTTCACCCTTTTCACACCATACGTTCACTGAAGGGACTTTCATAGTTACATTTTTTGACACTGTGGAATTTGTTGGAGAATTTCCATTATTACACTGTTTTCACATCGTGTACTTCACTAGAGGACATTTAACTGTTATGTATATGTGTAAATATTTTGTAAACGACAACATGTCATATTGTGTTTGAATTTTCATTTGTATTATTCATTTTTTTCCATATTGATATTATTGTTTAGAAGTTTAAACTAAAATATGTTATTTATTTAGGGTAACATTTTAGAACTTTCTCGAATTAAGTAGACCAATCACATGTTTGTAAATGAGTGCTGGTGACTTCCTGTCTAGAAGTGTAGTCTCGTGCAAGAACGGATATGCGTGGATAGCTCTGGAGTTGTATGGAAATTGCGAGATTGTTCGAGAAATAGGCCTATCGGTATAAAAAAGACGGTGACGTAAGAGATATTCAGTCATCAGTTTTTATTCGAAAAAAGAAGATAGATTCAGCCATTAGTTTTATTCGAAGAATAAGAGTGAGATTCAGGCATCAGTTTTAGTTATTTGAGAAAGATTAAGTGTTTGCTGTGAATATTCAACTTGGATTTGTGATTGAAGTTAGATCTCCGGAAGTTGTGATTTTATTTCGTCAATCTCTACGATACATCTGAATTACTGCTTGAGCTGAGAGACGGCGATTTCATTGAACTGTGAACTGTTTCGGAATCTCTTCGTGGGACCAAATTCACACCCTAGACTGGAATTTGAGACTTTCATTCTAGATCATTGTATTAGATACAGGCCAGTACCGTTTTGTATTGTGATTAATTGTGAAGTTTGAAACTAATATTATTTTGTTTTGTAATTAATTTCGAATGTTGTAACTTAATATCTGTCACTATTATTATATAATTTGTTATATCTGTTATATTTGTTAATAGTTTAGTGTAATAAATTATACAAGCTGTTATCTGTGTTTTTCTGTTGCGTTTAATCTACGAAGAACTTAAAACATTAAAAAATACGTAACATTAACAACCTTATCTTCTTACAGCCATAGATTCTGTTGGAAGAACTGCCATGAGTGAATTTCCATCACATCATGAACTCTCTCTCATAAAGGACTTAAAATAACTGAATCTTCTGGCCGCTGTAGATTTGGCTGGAGAGCCTCGTGATTTCAATTAATAAGTTAGTATGATAAATTATAGTGAATCAGTTAATGGAATTTTTCCTTTAAAACGTCGTTTTAGCTATTGTCATCCCAATTCAAACTAATCACGCTTCTAAACTAGAATAAACATTATATACTGAGTGGTCAATGTGATTTAAAGGAAATGTTAAAAACTTTCTGTGACACTTCCTCGGCATTTATCTGTCTTCTTCCTTAAAATACGTTTATTAAACCAGATTAGAAGAGTAGAAAACAAAATACTATAATTATGGCACAAAACAAGTGTTATTTAAGCTCTAGAGCATTTCCATGACAATTATAACACTTCCAGTTGAACGCCTTAATATACTAGGCTATACCGAGCCCGTAAAGATAGCTGAAAAAAGTCCTTGATATAAAGGAATTATACAACAAGGACAGGTTTTAGAAACTGTTCTTGGAGCACACTTCTCACTTTTTACTTAAAAAATAAATGATAAAACAAATACCTTTTCACTTTGAACATGTTTACTTATATGTTTTTTAATCACAGTCTATAAACTGAGTGTAAATATAACGAAAAAGTAATAAAAATCTCAGATAGTGTCTTTTAAGCTTGTCTGCTTCTTGAGCCTTCTTTAACTGGCAACGTTTTATCCGAAGTTTACGTTTTTTCTCGTGTGTAGTTGATTTCTTGTCGAATTTCATAAAGATATGAGTTTAATTTAGTGTAACTGAATTTAAACAAAAATATAACCAAACTACCCTGTCATTAATACCATTTATATTTTTCACAGTTGTATTATTATAATATCCATGGTTTACCGTCTACTGGGCAAGAGAAAAAAAAACAGCATGTGTCTGTCAGTTTAAAAGAAGTTGCATAGTTTATTCTTGTAAATAGGAAGCGTATTATAGTTGTTTTTACAAATACTTAGCTGCTGTTCTGAGTGTAATATACATTATTATTTGTAATGCACGTGCGTGCGTGGAAAGTTTGTATACTTCGTTAAGCTAAGCAAAAATAAAATTGGAAATACTGAAGTACAGACGGCGCCACCATATGCGTTAAGGAGAAGTGAGTGTAGATATTACTGCGTATTTTAAAGGGAAAAGTGTTTGAGGAATGGATCTGTTATTTCTCACAGTCCCATCTTGTACAGCAATGTATATGTGTTCAGGCATTGTGTGTGGATTTCTTTAGTTATTTACAGACACTTACAGTATTTATTACGTCACTCTGTTTAGTTTTAATGCTTGGCTTTGATATCCAGGTTTTGACAGCGTCTCCAGATTGGGTGTTTCCTACTAAGTAAATCGATCGGTTCGTACTTTTTGACCAGATCGTTCGGCTCAAGTGTCTTTTGTACTAGTGGTGTTTGATTACTATCACGTGTTGTGAAATAGGTTTGACCTAGTTAGTTTTAACCTCGTAGTCATCCAGACGCCCAGCACGGCCGTTAAATTCCTTCAGAAGTCTACGTACCTTATCTCATATGTAGGTAATCTAGGCGGGTCACTTTAAACAAACATAATAACTTTATATTTTATAAACTTTGTTCATTCAAATACAAAATACCACAAACAAAACGTGTTTCACACGTCAAGCACAAGTTTCTCCTCTGGTTGAAAATTACTTTTTACAAACTATATAACTGATACAACTCAGTTATGTTATGAACGAAGATTTTGGTAAAATTATCTCTTTTGTTAGTCCTGCCTTTTCATTTGCAGTTTAATCTTTTTACACAAAATCTCTTAAATATTTAGAGCATTTGAATCGTTTCTAATTAGAGCAGAAAGCTCAGGGAACTTCAGAGATATTATAGAGTTGTTTACTTACAAAACTGGTTCTGATCAGGTAACTTTCTATATCTTGCTCTTTCTAAGTGTTAAGTTGAATATACTCATCACATCTGAAAGTACTGTAAAACTGAAGTTAGATATACACTAGCTTCTAATTATAACGTCTGATTGTTGTAGTTTACCATAATATTTTCAGTTATGTTCAGGTGAAAAGAACACAGTTATGTACAATTAACGTAGTTAAACTCTATTGTAAGTGCTACGTTAAACACCTATCGCTAAGATTTTATTTTCTTTACTGTGATGAAGTAGTATACTACTTCCAGTCGGATTAACCATTAATTATTACTTTTGTTTTCACAAATTTCCATTTTTCATTTCTGTTATCGCTTTAAGGCACACAAACACGAAAGTTTTCTTCATTCAATAACCTAGAGATTCAATTATTTAAACATTTAAGAACATATATTCCAGTCTCTACAGATACTGAAATTAGTGTATCATGTTTTCTGTGTTCCAGTCTCTACAGGTACTGAAATTAGTGTATCATGTTTTCTGTGTTCCAGTCTCTACAGGTACTGCAACTAGTGTATCATGTATTCCGTGTTTCAGTCTCTACAGGTACTGCAACTAGTGTATCATGTTTTCTGTGTTCCAGTCTCTACAGGTACTGCAACTAGTGTATCATGTATTCCGTGTTTCCGTCTCTAGAGGTACTGCAACTAGTGTATCATGTTTTCTGTGTTCCAGTCTCTACAGGTACTGCAACTAGTGTATCATGTTTTCTGTGTTCCAGTCTCTACAGGTACTGCAACTAGTGTATCATGTTTTCTGTGTTCCAGTCTCTACAGGTACTGCAACTAGTGTATCATGCATTCTGTGTTCTAGTCTCAACATGTACTGCAATTAGTGTATCTTGTATTCTGTGTTTCAGTCTCTACATGTACTCCAATTAGTGTATCGTGTATTCTGTGTTCTTATTGTTATCTCTACATCTCATTTCACGTCTCATGAAAAAAAAACATTCTATTAATTTTAACTTCAAGCAATTTCATTTTAAATATAATAAGCTTAACATGCGACGGCGTTCTTTTAATATAAGACAATTATTTTTAACTGAAAATTTAGTCTTTTGTGTAAAGAAGTGTTTCATTTATGTAACGATTTTTTTACAACTTAATTACTTTCATTTAGTATTACGAACTTAATTCTGGACTTTTTTCATTTATTTGTCCTACTAACCAATCTCCTTGTGAGCTTTCCTACGTAGTTGAGTTTTCAGTTTTATTTGAGCTTTTATTTGAACTTTTTGATAAATGTTAAGAAATAAAATGTTAGATATCACCCCTATTTGACGTAAAGTAAAAACGAATAAAAAACACGTTTTATTATGCTTTCCCAGCCTGAAACAATATAGCAGCACCCAACATTTTGTGTTTCTATCACGTTCTAACATTGTAATTACGTGGGCAGGAACTGGTAAGATTTTTTATGCTCTTTCAACACGAGTGCACCTTTATCGTGTTATATTTTCTCATCTCTAGTTCGGGAAAAAGCAGTCTTGAGATTCATTTTCATTGTGCAGCTATATTTTATGTTTTTAGAGGATTAATTCAGTCCCAACGATAGTGATGAAAGGAAACCAAGGCATACAAACATTTTTTATGCTTAATGTAAAAAATATAAATGATCACTTCACGACAGTATTATTTTACTAAAGGCTGGAAAAGGGTCAAAGATAGTTGAATTTGGGTGGGCCTCCAGATTATCGCATAAATAGCTATAGTAGTTAATCCTACCCCACTAAGCATGTTTCACAGAAACTGTCATTTAGTGTGCTCGCACACACTCGCCGAGCTTTAGGGATTATTACTTCTATCACTACCATTTGTTTCCGTTACATTCCTTGATATGCTCTAGACCGTGATTATTCGCGCAATGTTTGGTCTACAAAATACGTTTTCTTCTCCTAACAGTTTCTGCCAGTCAACACTAGTTTAGTTTGGTTTGTTTGGAATTTCGCGCAAAGCTATTCGAGGGCTATCTTCACTAGTTCTCCCTAATTTAGCAGTGTAAGACTAGAAGGAAAGCAGCTAGTCATCATCACCCACCGCCAACTCTTGGGCTACTCCTTTGGCAACGAATAGTGGGATTGACCGTCACATTACAACGCCTTAGTGGCTGAAAGGGCGAGTATGTTTGGAGCGATGAGGAATCGAACCCGCGACCCTCAGATTACCAAGCGCTTTAACCACCTGGTAATGCCGAACCACGCCAGTTTCAATTGTTTATTGTTATTACTCAAATATTTTATCTTAAGCCAAATTTTTACATTTTGTGGATATTGTTACGTTTTTTTATGTTTTTCGTAGACTAAACGCAACAGAAAGACACAGATAACAGCTTGTATAATTTATTACAATAAGCTATTATATATATAACAGATATAACATAAATTACATAATAACAATAACAGATATTCAATTTCAACCTTCAAAATTAATTACAATACAAATTGGTACTGGCCTGTGTCTAATAATATGATCTAGAATAAAAGTCCAAAAGTCCAGATCAAAAATCCAAAATTCCAGTCTAGAGTGTGAATTTGGTCCAACGAAGAAATTCCGAAGTTTGAATGGAGAATGACGAAGTTCTTTTTACGGCGTTTTCGATGAATGTCTCAAATTTGTCGTTTTTCCAATTTGCTTCGGTCTTCCCTAAACAGTCCTATACGTGTTGACCTTCTGTATAACCAGTAATTCGAATGAATCGTAACGATTGACGAAATAAAATCACAGCTTCTGTAGATCTAGCTTTAGTCACAAATCCGAGTTGAATAAACGCACAGCAAACGTTTAAAATTTCTCGAACAAAGACACTATTCCTTGAATCAAGTACAAACAAATGACTGACTCTTCTTCCTTCTCACATTTTTGTCTGTTTATATATTGTAGGCCTCTTTTCTCGAACCATCGCGTAACTTCCGAACATTCCAGAGAAATCCGCGCATGTCCGTTCTTGCACGAGACTTGCCGTCTATACTCCAGGCCGCCAAACATTTTATTTACATAAATTTATAAACATATGATTGATCTACCTAATTCTAGAAATGTTATTTTAAATGAATAACAACATATTTTATTGGTTTAAGCTATGAAACAATAATATAAATATGGAAATATAAATAATAGATATGAAAATTTAAACACAACACGACATGTTGTCGTTCACAAAACATTTACATGACATTTACATAACAACATTCACGTCACTCCATCATAACTCTGATGTAGAACATTTCAATGAAAGCCCCTTTTCGAGGTAAGCATCCAATATCTGTTTTGTTTTTCGATAAGTTCGTTGGCGTACTATCGTTATATCAAAAAACCGGCAGCGCTACTGATATCAAACATATTTTATTTGCGCTTTATAAACAGTTGCTGACTTCAAAGTATGCAAACGTTTTCATCAAGATTTTGAGAGAATATAGATTATACTATATACTTATAAAATGACTATAATATGATACTGTGTAAAAATGTTAAAATAAAAGAATATTTTGTCATTTATTTAATTTTCTTTTATCGGAATAATTCTTCCATGTTATTACAGAATGTGTATCTCAACATTATGACAATGCTTCACTGATTCCTGTTGACAACTGAATGAGCTAGGGTGAAAATACGTTCCGTTCTTTAGAATTCCCATATAGTTGCACCAAATACATGCCATAAGGGTTCTGCTTGAATTAATATACTCATCAAATTCATTTGTTTGTTTATTTGTTTTTAAATTTTGCACACAGCTTCATGAGGGCTATCTACGCTGGCCACATCGTTTCAGTCTATACCGTCATGACACTCATGATGTATCTGACAGCTATAAAAGAAAAACAACGTACCTTTCATAACAAAATACTTCTTCGTTAGGTTATTTTGTCCAGAGTCCACCACTCCTTTTTTGCTTTCTATAAGTAATCTAATGTTCAACATATCACAGAAATCTAGAAATGCTGCGACTGTCTATTTGGCCTGTATATCCTCGTTTCGTTCAACAGCTGCTTAAGGTACGTGGTTTGACTTGTTTTGAATTTCGCGCAAAACTACACGAGGGCCATATACGCTAGCCGTCCTTAATTTATCAGTGTAAGACAAGAGGGAACAGCTAGTCATCTTCACCCACCGCCAATTCTTAGGCTACTCTTTAATCAAATGAACAGTTGTATTGACTGTAACATTTTAACGACTCCATGGCTGAAGGGCAAACATGTTTGGTGTGATGGAGATTCGAACCCACGACCCTCATATTTCCTCTGATAAATTACTGTAGACTTGAGCTGCTTCCCAAACACTGTCGATTACATCTTTGCTCGGAGGACTGAAACAGGTAAATTTGTAAATAGGAAAGCATGAGACAGAACTATTAAATTGGTGTTAAGTTTCTTCGTTAATCCAGCCTTCTAGACAGAGGGAAGACTGCCACTGATCTCAAGCATAAGATAAACGACCATGTACCAAATAAAAGAAAAATATGCAGATCAACAATATTAAAAAGACTCAATAAAAAAGGAATATCTGGTCGTGTAGCACTCAGAAATATTTACTTCAATCCCCAAATTTTGTCAAGAGACTAAAATTTGCTAAAAGGTATAAATATTGGACTACCGATAATTGAAAAAGGGTGTTACAAGCAGATGAGTCCAGGTTTGAAATATCTGGTTCCAAGAGTAAGATCTACGTCCACTGGAAGAAATGTCAATGAAACTTACCCCAATTCATAGCACGGACCACGAAACAAAGAGAGAAGCAGTGTGATGGTTTGGGTTATCTTACTGCTGAGGAGACAGGAGATATTTGCAAAATAAAAGGAATAATGAACCAATGCAAGTACCATCACTTGTTAGTCAGTCATAGTATACCCAGAGGCTTGCGTATTATTGATAAAGGATCCTACTACCAAGAAGATAATGACCCCAAACACTGATCCAATCTATGCAGAAATTATGAACTAAGAAAACAGCTGGTGGAATCATTTGAACTATACAATGGACCCCTAAGAACCCCAATCTCAACCCAACTGAGGAGATCTGGAATTTGGTAGATTAAAACCTTGACAAATCAAAAGTTGTTTTCGAAAAAACTTCATGGAAGAATATTAGGAAAAAACTGAGTAAAATCCCAACGAACACTTTGATTAAATATGTTGCAACAATGCCTAAAAGACTGTCTGTGGTTATTAAAATAAAACAGAGATACATAAAATATAAACTGTTTGCTAAACTCAAGAATTTCGGCTGAATTTCTGTTGCACTAAATATGAAATTGATAAAAGTTTGATAATTTAACTATGATTTACCTCTACCGTTCTTTGAAACTGGCCTGAAATTTAATTTTTTACTCTCTCTTAACACTTTTGCGCGTTACTATATATTCACAAAAACTGTGTAATACTAAATTTAATTATAGAAAAATGAAACTTTAACACATGTAACCTGTAATAAAACTTGTTTGAGTTTTCAACAGCGTATTAAATATGTCTATCGTTAAGTTTCTGCACAAACCTACGTTATGGGTTATCTGCGCTATATCTACCCGCCCACCGCTAGCACAGCAGTAAGTCTACGGATTCACAACGCTAAAATCATAATTGCATAATTGGATTCCCCTCGGTGGACACAGCAGAGAGCCCGATCTGGCTTTGCTAAAAAAAGGACACACACATTATCTATCTACACATGAAGAATCGAACCTCGAAATTCAGCGAGACATCTTTATGAGTTACTAATAAACTAAACTGTTATTTACATTTAGGTATTAAGAATCTTGCTTAGACAGAAGAGCATAATTGCAGGATATAAAATGAGAAAAATAGATCGGCTCATAAATAGAATCTTTCATCCCGTCGGCTCAGTTTAGATAATTCATTATGTAAGTTTATGCTTAAAAACAAGCGAACAAACATTAAAATAAACTCGTTTATAAAGGCACAAACACCAGGTAAGACACTTTCATTCCAACAGAAAAAACGAAATTAGCTTTATTATTATTGAAGCACATTATTTGCTTTATACTTTTTTGTTACGACTATTTATTTTAATGAACTTAGAGTCACCCATTTTTGAACTTACAAAAATTAATTAATCAGGTAAAGGTTGGGATGCTCTTATACGTTTAACATCATGAAAACTCCAGATTAATGAATTGTACGGACTTTGCAAAGAATTCAAAATCTCACTAGAAAACAAAATTACCTAGGAAAATGTGAAAGTAATTAATTAAAATTTATTGTAGGTTATTGATACATACCCGTACATATTCATATATATTCTCCCTATATATAGAAACTGTTTCAGGCTTTATCTATACCAAAAGCTACTGTAATTCGCTATTACCACCATCACGTGTTTCGGCAAGTTCATATGTGAAAGTGTGTGTGTGTGTTTTGGAATTTCGCACGAAGCTACTCGAGGGCTATCTGTGCTAGCCGTCCCTAATTTAGCAGTGTAAGACTAGAGAGAAGGCAGCTAGTCATCACCACCCACCGCCAACTCTTGGGCTACTCTTTTACCAACGAAAAGTGGGATTGACCGTCACATTATACACCCCCACGGCTGGGAGGGCGAGCACGGGCACGAACCTGCGACCCTCGGATTAGGAGTCGCACACCTTACGCGCTTGGCCATGCCGGGCCTCATATGTGAAAGAACAATTATAGTGTAAAAACATTTCTTGTACTAAATACAATACGTTTTTTTTACACATTGCACAAATCAGTTATAAAGCTGATTAATAATGTGATATGTAGTGCAGGGAAGCCATACTTCATTGTACATGTAGCATTGGTAGTAGTTAATTTTAAAACAAAATGAAAGACTCATACAACAAGCATCTATTAAACAGCCTATGTGTGACAGGCTTTTGATACGTTTCTGTTTTCTTCGTATGCATTGATTTCTATTATATGCGACATACACGCTTTTCTTAGAAGTAACATCTCATGTAATTTGTATATGTTTTTATTATAAATTCACAAACAACTACATATTGCCCTAATAAGTAACTTAAATTTTCAGGAATATGTTTTACTAGGACATTGGTCGATTATCTTGATACCTAAAGAAGATAGACCCATATTTCATAGGAACACGTAGTTTGTCCCCCCTAAAAAATACATTCATTACTTAACTGTGCATATAAATCGTCATTTACGAACGTGTTATTATATTCTCATAATGTGATTTCATATTACTTTATGTGTGTGTGTTAGCAGTAGTTATTACGTAAGAACCAGAAAATTCTGTGTGTGATTGGATTTACTTTTCATCTCCTATTGTGTTTCTTTCATAGTCATTCTCGGAAGGACTTTAGAAAGTTGGTCCACGTGACGTTATTTTATTCAGAATTATCTGACGAGAAAAAAAATTCCTCGTACCATTGGTTTATGCCTCTATGTACCATAAGTTTAACTATTATTTGAAATTTTCAGTGCACCACTAACTTAAAATATGTAATTTTTAATTAATTGTCTTTCGGTCCTATTTAAATCGGATCACGAAGTTCCAATTATACTAATGGGACCAATCTGTTTGTATAGATATTTACAAGGATGAATGAATGTCACGTGTGGAATGTTCATAAAAATATTCTGGTCTGTTAGCTAATGTATATTAAAGTCTTGTTAAAGAGAAGTCAAAATTCAGTATGAATAATTAATAAACTCTCAGTATTCAAATACATATGTACTCTGCATACGTGTGTTATACATTTACCTGGAAGCAGACAATTTACATCTATATTATTATTCCCTCAAGTAGTTCTTTAATTCCTTCCATCCTTTAAAGTTTGCTATTGAGGATCTTATCTTGAAACAGTTGAATTGTGAGCAGGCGTGGTTTGCGTTAGAATCGATAACATCCATAAAAGTCGGGTTTAAATATTAATGTACAATTCTTCACATAGGAAAAAGACTATTGGAGACTTTTATACCATAAATTAATGGGTCATACACTCGCAAAAAACACAGTCCAGAAAACACGTAATACAGAAAAAAGGACCGCGAATCACTTCACAATGTCCATAATACTGGCTTTAAAGAAAAGCACTAAAGTTTCGTAATTTATTTTCATGTAATTAAATATACCAATATTATCTGTTGTTTTTATGAAATACAAAGACATTTGGAAAGTTAGTTATAGCTATTAGAAAACAATGATAATTTCTGGTAAGTTTCTCATAAGTTGCGATGTATATTCTAAGCCCGATGAAGTGCCTGTGTGTTTCTTATAGCAGAGCCACACTTGATAACTACTCTGTCTACCAAGGGGAATCGAACCCCTAATTTCAGTATTATAAATCTGAAGACTAACCGCTTTCCCACTGAGTGACATGAGGTACAGCCAGTAATTTATAATGGCTATATAATATGTATTACCGTTTTGTTTGTTTCTTAAAGTCTTTTTAAAAATTATCTAAAATATGATAAAATAGTACTACAGTTTAGGTGATATCTGTTTCAGTTCGTTTCGCTCTCTAACATGGAAGTATAATGAATGAGACAGAAAATGACAGATGGAAATAACATTCAAAGACAGCGACTGCAAAAATAATAATAATCGTTATGACTGAATTGTTTTCTATAAATGAACCAATGATTAAACTTCTTCGTAACATGTGTTTTGTTCAAAATTTAATAAATTACAAAAAGAAGAACGTTTAAAAGTTCGCTATGAAAGAAGTTAAACTGATATCGAATTTAGGCAAGTCGTTTGTTTTAACTGAATGGAAAACCAAATGAAAGTAATTTCTCATTAATTTTTATACCAAAATTTACATGAAAAACAATACTTTTATTAGAAAACTCTCAAGAATTTGTTTAAATAAACAATAAAAAATTGTTGAAACTAGAAAAGAAGATAATTGTTAAAAATAAGTTTGATTTGAATTTCGCGCAAAGTAACACGAGGGCTATCTGCGCTAGCCGTCCCTAATTTAGCAATGTAAGACTACAGGGAAGGCACCTTGTTATCATTTGCCACCGATCGCCAACTCTTATACAACTCTTTTACTAACGAGTAGTGAGATTGACCGTCACTTTATAACACGCCCACGACTGAAAGGGCGAGCTTGTTTCGTGCGAAAGGGATCCAAGCTTTCCATCTTCGGATTACGGTTAAAAACAGAAATGTTTGTTTGTTTACAATTAAGCACAACGGTACACAATGGTCTATCTGTGTTCTTCCCTACACGGGTATCGAAACCCGTTTAGCACTACGAGTTCCCAGATATACCGCTGTGCCACTAAGGGGACAAAATTAGAAAAGGCAGAGAACTGTTGAAAATAGAAAAAAGCAGATAATTCTTAAAAATTGAAAAACAGATAATTATTAAAAATTGAAAAACAGATAATTATTAAAAATAAAAAAGACAGATAATTGTTTCTTTAAACAGAAAAGTGCTTAATGGGCTAGCTCTGTTCTGCCAACCGCGGTTGTCGAAATTCGGTTTCTAGCGTTGTAACTCCGTAGAGTTACCCTTTGCCACTCTGGGTCTTGAAAAAAAGACAGATAATTATTGAAAATATAAACGAAAAAAACAGAAAATAGTACAAAGGTGTCACAAATGTAACCTAGTGGTAATTAACATACAAAGCCTGCAGCGGCTCAGCAGTAAGTATGTTGAACTAGAACGCTACAAATCGTAGTTTAGGTTTGATTTTCACGTAAAGTTACTCTACGGCTATCTGTGTTAGCCGTCTCTAATTTAACAGTATAAGACTAGAGAGAAGGCAGCTAGTCATTACCACCCACAGAATAGTGGGATTTATCGTAACATTATAATGCCCCTACGGCTGAAAGGATGAGTGTGTTTGGTATAACAGGATTCGAACCTGAGACCCTCCCATTACAAGTCAAGTGCCTTAACTACCTAGCCATGGATACCCGTGGCGAGCACAGAACAGATAGTTTATTTTTTAGCTTTGCGCTTTAAAATAAACAAACAATTAGCATCTAAAATCATAAATTATAAATACGACTAATGAGTACTTACGATAATTTATACGATATAACACTAATGAGTCACTTTATTTTGCCAACTTTAAATAATAACATACACACATTAGTATATTTATGCAGGTTCTAATGTTGTTACGTAGCGATCCATTTATATAAAAAAGTATTACATTTAATATGTACAGAAAAATGTTTGAATAAAAATATGAAAAAGACATCAACAGTAGTATACCCTACAATGTTCCACGAAATGAAACTCTACTGGTACAGGACTTCTGTTAACCAGCTCATCAAGATTTTTGAGTCTCAGAACTGAAAATTGTTTTATAAGGAACAGTTTGTTTTAGACATTTTACTAAAGTTATACAAGACCTATCTGCTCCAGCCGTCCCCAATAAACTGATAAATTAGAGAGAACACAGCTAGTGAACAGCACACGCCGTTCTTGCTTGGGTTTCTCTAATCGAATTCTGTCGCTCAACCGTTACTCTCAAACACACCCACGAGCTCCAAAGTGCTAAACTTGATTTTTTTTTGGCAGTTATGGATGTGATCCAAGGATCTTTGTAGTGAACAAAAGTAATATCAAAGCACTATTGTCACTACTGAGGGAATTTCTAAAACACTTGTAGTATTTGATATATCAATGATTCTTTGTCAATAGCATTGATGTTTTTAGAAATATATACAACATAGAATTAAGATGAACAAAATAATATATTGAATATTTCGTTTGTGAACTAAAAATTGAAAACTACACATTTATATTAACATAAATATTGAAAAATTGAGGAAGATGTGCTCCACCACAAGTGACAATGAAATAGTCCCTTGATGATTCATAGGGCATACCTTTAGTTATTCTTTGGGACTGAACAGGGTGTTAATGTTTACATTAGATTTAAATTAATTATAAGGTTTCACCGGCTCCTCAGAAATTAATAATCTTAAAACAACAGACGTGTCTTAAGTAAAGTGAAAAGTTGCGAAAATTAGCAAGGGAATTAAAATTAGTTGTTGAGAAAATATTGAAGAAAAATATTAAAAGATAAAAATGTAAGATACTTTTGTTTATATATATATATATATAGTTGGTTTAAAATATCTCTTAAACTGTAAGTAACGTTTCGAATCTATTTGATAGAACTTATGTGCTGTGAGATCCAATGACAACTAATTAAGTTTACAAAGATATGCGACAAAGAAAAGGTAAAAATTGGATTACTTACTTCAAAGACCTTCTCGACTTTTAACTAATGCATTTGTTTCAATAGATCGTTTTTGTAAGTGAAATTGACGTTAGTGACGACTTTTGTTTTTATTATTAATTTAACGAAAAACGTTGCGCTTTTGGAAATGTTATGTAAATATTAAACAAAACCGTATTCAGAGGAGGAGCATATTAATAAGTATTTTATAAAACTTTTAAGTATTTGCTTCTTTCTTTTGTTTAAGCGAGACAATGGTCTATTTATGTTGTGCTCATCTTTAGGATCGAATCTCGGAGTTCAGCGTTATAACTCTTCAAATTTCTACGATAAAGCTCCGGATGAAATCAACAGGTAGACGAAATAGATTTTCTATAAAAAAATTACTTCATTATTGGATACCGATCTTGAAACACCGTTTTGATTAAAGAGTTACACCACACGAAAAAACAAATGTTTTAAAACTCCTATTAAAACGTTTCTGAATTTATACAGACGAATCTGAACTTTGAAACATTTACAAGACCAACTAATTTTCCACGTGTTTCAGTCTTGAAAGATATGGGGTGTTGTAGCGAAATTATTTTCTGATAACAATCCGTAATAAAGCATCGTACAAATCAGTTCTATATGCTTCAAAGACAAGCTTTCCAGAAGGAGGCAAGTCTGAAGGGATATGAGCTTCTGAGTTTAATCATTCAGATAGGAATGAAATCACTCTTAAAGCAATAATTACACATGCACAAGGACAATAACTGTTGTAGGCAAAGCAGTTTCTAAATATTACATTTTATTTTTGTTTCCATGTTATCTTACTGTTACAGTTGAGACCACGTTTCCCTACATGAAATTTGGATACTTACGTTTCACTTCTTTATCGTTCATCCAATGTTTTTCTTTTCTTTACACCTGCCAGCATTATGTCTACATAAACTTTGAACACACACTATCTCTCTTGTCAATCGTCTGCCCATGCATTACATCAAGTCTAAAAGTAAAGAGTATTGAAATAGCATGCAAACAAATATGGAGCGTTAAAAACATATTAGCTTTCCGCTTAATGGAAGATAGGGGTCACCTTTATATAAGTATCTCAACTATTTTGGTGAAGATAGACTGTAAGGGGCTGTATATAAATTATTTAATATCTTCATCTTAAGCATTATATATCAAAGAACTTGATCATGTAGCTAACATTGGATCAACCACACTATAACAATAACCTTCATTATAAGTTATATTAACTACCCTAATCAAGGCTAAGTTTTAATTATATGAAAATTCTTTAATGTAAAATAGTACCTTTCATCTTATAAAAGTATGAAAAATACAAATAGTAAAAAAAACCACGAAAACTTTCAAATAACATAAGGGGAGTCACAAAATATTGCTTTACGATGTGCTTTGTCAGTTGCGGTTTATTAAACCTTGCTATTACTAGATATGATAAATATTTTACTTGACAAAGTTTGATAGTTTTTAATGATAGTATGAGACGAAGATAAAAATAAACACTCATTATTTAAATGTGGCAGAAATAGTGCGTGTGTGCAAGTAATCATATGAAAGATATGATCAGAGTGTATGATGAAAGTTTTTTGTTTGTTGTTATCTGTCCACCTCAGGTATCGGGACCCAATTTGTAGCATTATAAACTAACATAGAGTAAAATAAGGAACCAAAAATTTCGCATAAGGCGTATAATATAAATATTATTTAACATTTTAGTCTTTTTTTATTATTAGTCGAGAGCAATATTTGTAATGAAAAAAATATAACAACCCCCAAATCGCGTAATTCAAAAATTAGGCTTAAACGAGAGTTCCTTCGAGTTTTTTAATGTTGCTTTCTTTGAATCAAAAGTTCGTGTAGATAAATATTTCCTTGTCGTAATACTAGAAAATTAAAACATTTTCTGAAACTTGATATTTAAGTTATCTTTTGATGAAAACATATTAAACTATTATTCATTTTAAACAAATGATAATACACTGAATTTTGCTTCAAGAATGTAGATTTCATGTTTGTTTTGTTTTATTTTTTTTTAGAATTTCGCACAAAGCTACCCGAGGATTATCTGCGCTAGCCGTTCCTAATTTAGCAGTGTAAGACTAGAGGGAAGGCAGCTAGTCATCACCACCCACCGCCAACTCTTGGGCTACTTTTTTACCAACGAATAGTGGGATTGACCGTCACATTTTAACGTCCCCACGGCTGAAAGGGTGAGCATGTTTGGTACGACTGGGATTCAAACTCAGCTTTCATGTATTATACTACGATCGTAATAAAAGCTATTAATGCACACGTGCAATTATTTCGAGTTTTATCTTTGATACGAATTTTCTTTCTAATCCTTTTAGTGTGCACACAAACTGTCTTAATGGGCTTAACTTCACAAAATAAAATGTAGGCTCATTTAACTATAATTAACTCGCCGGAAACTTATAAGAGTGTAGCTGTTGCAAAGAAACTTTTAGATCTAATTAAACTAATCACATCGATTTTTAACTGAAAACAATTTTAGGCCTAACACTAGCATCCAAAGGTATCGTAATGTCAGCGAAATGTTTTCTTTTCTTAAAAAAAATTACGTCTTTGAACTTGGTATGTGTCATAAACATTCCCCAGATGAAAGAATAAATATCGACACAGAAACTTTTCTACAACTTAAACTAATAATAATAATTCACAAAATTTCATGAAAAAGCACGTTCGTTACAAGTGCGATGACTGTATTGCAAATATTATCTTAGTTAAAAGCGTTCTTTAGTTTAATGAAGATGAACAAGAGTATGAAATAAGAGGAGCAGTCAGATACTTGAAGATATAATAAAACTGGCTCAGTAAATGTACTTGAACGTCACACGCCGCTGTTTTACCCAAAAATAGTTTCGATTTTCCTTCTCTGTAATTAAACCAACTTTGTACATCAGGAGTTATACATTTATTAGAACAATCTCTCTGTTTCATTACATATTAGCATTTCTGTTATCCAAAGTTTTACCTGAGAATCTCTTTCGTAACAACAGCAAAAAACTATGATTACTACAATTTTCGGTATAATTATAATCATTTAGAAAACGTTTTGTAAACAAAATATTTTATAAACAAGAAGAACAGGAAAAAATACCAAATCCGTCACAGATAAGAGATTTATGGGGGTTTTAAAACATGATTTCCACGAATCTATGAACAAAATGCGTACTTTCAATTTATCCGTAAGGTTATATATGCAATATTGTACATTTTCCTTCAGTTATCTTTACTTATAGTTTTAAATTATTTTTAATGATTCATAACATGCTAAAATAATTAATAATGTCACCAACTGAAAGGTTGTGTTTTGCCCCAATAAACCCCTTTATGTCAAAAATTAAAAGAGAAAATCGTATAACACTAAGATGGAGTCTTTCAACGAAATAATCCCATAATTCAATTGAATGGGTGCACATCTATAAGATTCA
Source organism: Carcinoscorpius rotundicauda (assembly GCA_011833715.1). Taxonomy (NCBI): domain Eukaryota; kingdom Metazoa; phylum Arthropoda; class Merostomata; order Xiphosura; family Limulidae; genus Carcinoscorpius; species Carcinoscorpius rotundicauda. The sequence continues at coordinate 46,688,418 of CM022399.1, read as the reverse complement.
CTTGACCACGACACTCAGTATTGGCCAGTAAAGATCTTATCAGATAAAAGTTAACATAGTTTGTTACTTTGCAAAAAATAAAAAGGTAGAGAATTTCCAATGGAAGAAAGTACTCGTTAAACGAGGATTACAGAAGTTAACTACGTTACATTATACAATTTTGAAGCCTTACCACATTGTTATAGTCCATACTGTCATAACACTCATGCTTTATCTGACAGCTATAACAGAAAAACAACGCAGCTGTCATTACAAAAGACTTCTTCGTTAGATCATTTTGTCCAAAGTCCACCTTTTGCTTTCTATAAGTAATCTAACGTTCAACATATCAGAAACCCAGAAGTGCTTCGACTCTCTATTTGGCCTGTATATTCTCGTTTCATTCAACAGCTGCTTAAGGTACGTGGTTTTGTTTGTTTTTAATTTCGCGCAAAGCTACACGAGGGCCATATTTTAGTAGCCGTTTTAGCCGTTGGGGCGTTGTAATGTTACTGTCAATTTCACTATTCGTTGGTAAAATAGTAGCCCAAGAGTTGGCGGTGGGTGATGACTAGCTGCCTTCTCTCTAGTTTAACACTGCTAAATTAGGGACGGCTAGCGCAGATAGCCATCGTGTAGCTTTTCGTGAAATTCAAAGCAACAAAGAAATAATATTTTCTCACAATGCAAGTCTATGATAAATTCGTAGTAACTATCGTCATAATTTTTTATTGATCACAATTCAAACAAAGTTTGATTTTTTATAATCCTGTAAAGTCGCCTAATGAATAAAAACATCATCAGATCTCTGCAGATTGTTGAGCTTAGGCGCTAATGTAACTATCATCTCAAACCTCATTTCATTGTACTGCATAATATAAATGTTGTGTGACGTTGTTCCGTTTTGTTAGCGCTTCTGTTCGTGTAAAATTTGCACTCTGAATGGTCAGTATAGTAGTTCGAGAAAGTTCCAATAGTTGTGTGGAGACCTAATGGAATCATTTTTGGGAAATATAAATGCAGAATATAAAATATAATCCTGAATTCTTGGCAATTTAGTCAAGTCTGATTTTTGCTAAGCTTAGACACACAAGACAAGCATATATATTTATATACATTGAGAAAATGCTTTAATCTCACGTCTACGAGCTGGCCTTCTGATATTAATTATTTTCCAGCTTTTATATTTAATTACGTTTACATGCTCAGTCCAAGATAATTTGACGTCATACGCGTAACCGAGTAACTTAACTGATGTAACTACCTGGAGCAGCATTCCACAATTAGTGTAGTTAAGTTTCCTAAAACACACCATGTGAATTATAAATTTTTGTTTTTCTCTATCTCTTATTTTACCATCCATCGGTTTGATCAGCCATACATCTATTATAAGTGAATGGAAACCATTGGTATGGATTAGGTTAACTTTTCTAGACAGCACGTTATCTGCAAATTCCGATGTGATACAGTTAGTTATTGGTGTTGAGAAAGCAAATTGTATTGATGCAGTTAATGAAGGGAATGTGGCTGATCACTTCCATTTGTGAAACATCTGACCAAATTACTCAGAGTAGATCTCTTCAAGACTTCTATCTCTAAATACATCCACGGTGGATTTACTGTTCATTTATGTTTTATCTCACCACTGTAAAAACATCCAGCAAAATAAAAGTAAATATCTAGTCTATAAATTGTTTCGTCATACGAAAAAAAACAATTAATAGCATATATCACGTAATATAACATGAATATATCGGTCATTCATATACCTTTTAACTTAGAAATATTTGTTTGTTTACTTATTAAGGATTTTCTCACAAAGCCACATAGAAGGTAAGCTGACCATGTTGCTTAATTTTGACCCGATAAACTTGAATCAATGCAGCTAGCCAACAGCGATCACTGCCAGTTTCAGTCTATTCTTATCTGTAGATTTGACAATGACTGTCATAGCACATTCATGGTGCCGAAGTTCAAAGTGCGTTTTGTCGCAACGGATCACAAAACTGAATCCTGGGATTTACAGTCTGAGCACGTGAACCAATACTCTACTACTATATTGAAAGTTGAATACTAGAGTAAAACTAAAACGTTTCATTAGGAATTCAATAATTATGTGAACTTTTCATCAGAGAAATTTGAAGAGTCTTTATTTGAAGTTAAACATAAAGCAACACAATGAACTATCTGTGCTTTACCAACCATAGTTATCGAAATCTGTATTCTAGAGTTGTAAGTCCACAGATACACAGCTATGCCACTGAAGGGCGACTTTTGAAGGAAATTGGTTTTATTTCTTAGATTATATCAATAAATGTATATGAACCAAATAGTAAAAAATAATTCTCAAATTATACTTTTCTTTAACAAAAACCATCAAATAAACAAGCATCAATAAATATTATTTCAGTCGCAAAGCTAAACATAGTGTATTAGCGAGACAAAATAACGCAAACAAATCACGATTAAATAGAAAATTAAATAGACAGTTGTTACAATGGCTATTTGAAAGGTCCATGGATGTTTTGTGATTTAATTCGTAGAACATCCGTTTCGTCCTTCTGTTAAGAACAGGATTGTCATGAATGTTAAGAAGACAAACAGCATCAGATGTAATTGCTACAAATTTTCTGATGAACCAAAACCGAAACGGATTTCTTTTAAGTTCGTGCTTCTCTATTTTTCTGCCTGCTTAGCATAGTCTGCAAATTCTCTCAGTCTCCTAAACAATCACCAACTGAGGCGATAAACGAAGTTTTTATCATACGTTTTCCATAGCTTAGAAAATTTGCCTACCGAGCGAGAGTATAGATTTGAGTGTTACCCAACTTTCATTTCACCAGATAACGTTCAACAGAGAAAAAAATTGCAGTCCTCAGCATACTTGTATACTTTTAATCTGCGATTTAACATAACGTTCAGTTTAGTAGGAAATGTGATTACATATTTGCGAAGGAATTCTTTAACTACAGAATTTGTCTTTACCTCCTCTAGTGATTACTATTTTATAAAAAAACAAAAAAAACAACCTGATACCATTTTTGCAAGAATCTTATGAAGCTAATTTTAACTTGTAACAGAATGTGGAAGACATGACTGGCTACTTTTAGTGAATATTTAATGCTCTCTTTTCTTTCCTAATATCTTAATAAATACTTAACATATCTGCATAGTAATTTTCCATTGTTTCACCAATTACTGACAATAAGGAATGTAGTAAAACAAGTGTTCGTGGGTTTATTATTTATAAGTAATTTGTTACATAAGGCACTCTGGGCCTGGCATGACGAGGTTGGTTAAGGCGTGCGACTCGTAATCCGAGGGTTGCAGGTTTGCATCCCCGTATCACCACACGTACTCCACCTTTCAGTCGTAGGGGCGTTATAATGTGACAGTCAATCCCACTATTCGTTGGTAAAAAAGTAGCCAAAGAGTTGGCGGTGGGTGATGATGACTAGCTGCCTTCCCTCTAGTCTTACACTGCTTATTTAAGGACGGCTAGTACAGATAGTCCTCGAGTAGCTTTGTGCGAAATTCAAAAAACAAACATAAGGCACTCTGCTTATTTTTCTCTAACCGTATTGAGGCGGGTGGGATTTCTTATGGGAAGTGCAAGTCATTCTTGTCTTCGACTAAGTATAGACAGTGTCATCTACGTTAGTATGTAGACAGAAACATTTTTAAAGATAAAAATCAATTGATTCAAATTTTAAAACACATAAACTGGTACAGATGTTGTTTCAAAAAGTCCAGTACGTTTTTCAATATTATTTCTATTCTAAGCAACGTATCAATTTTTTGCGATCCAACAGCACTGAATGAGGTTCTTTATTAGTTTATTCATATAGATAATCGACACACTTCGCATTACTAGCGCTGCGGGCTCAGAAGCATTCACTTAGTGATGTTCAGGTCTTCCCATTCCATGTCTATTTTGATCGTAGGTAGTGTAAAAGTGTCGGAAGTTTCTTCAAGGCTTTTACAAGTTTTCCTTGTGTTTAAACACATTTTGGTACATATATGTTTTACACCCTTTAATTTCACTATGTTTCGTCCGGATCACGTAAAGATGGTTCTCAAGAGGATGCACGTGGTTTTCTAACATCAGCACGTTGTTGTTTAAAATAAATAGTGGGCGCTGTGTGACTAAAAATTACGTGTTAAAAGTTTACCTGCTCTCATTGAATGGTCTTCTGTGTATTTATTTCTCGGCTGAACTTTGGTAAACGGACATCTAGTAATCTTGAATAAAAATATGGAAAACCCTAGTTACCTATAGAGGTTTCTTAACTTTGCTGTTTTACTCTGTATGATCTCTTATAGTAAAGCCACATTTGGCTATCGGCTGTGTTCATCGATTGGAATGGAATCCCTGGTTTTCCGTTGTCCTACAAAAAAATGTCACTTGAGAATAATTTATGCTTTTCATAATAGAACAGCGAGTACATCAAACAACATGTGGTAATGTAAAGTATATCATCACATTCATTTAGTAAAAATACAATCTTGACATATAGGCTATTGTTTTACTTACATTAATAGAAACGTTTATTGTGCATTGTGCAAAGATAATAAAAAGTGTGTGTGTGTTTTGGAATTTCGCACAAAGCTATTCGAGGCTATCTGTGACAGCCGTCCCTAATTTAGCAGTGTAAAACTAGAGGAAAGGCAGCTAGTCATCACCATCCACCGCCAACTTTGGGCTACTCTTTTACCAATGAATAGTGGGATTGACCGTCACATTATAACGCCCCCACGACTGAGAGGGCGAGCATGTTTGGCGCGACCCTCAGATTACGCAGCGCACGCTTTAACGCGCTAGGCATCAAAATTACTAACAGCGCATCAATAAACTAGGCTTTTCTAACAAATATATTGGACAATAAATCCTATGGTTTCCATGACATCCGAACTTACAAGTAAACAATGAGATCAATATGTAAATAAATAGCTGGGATACCCGTCGTTTGAACGAAAGCTATATAAATTCATGATCAGTGATGTCGAGAAAACACACTTGCAGAAAAAAATATTATGTAAAAATGGCTCGTTTGGGTGAAGAAAATTTTTTTTTACGTAGAGGAGCGAACAACGTTTCGACCTTCTTCGATGACCGAATTTTCTCAACCCAAACGAGCCGTTTTGATATAAATATATAAATTCATGATTAATTAAATGTCATCTTAGGACATGAAAAGTTCCTTTACTTGTAGTTAATTAAATAAAAGTGCAAAATTGACAATAATTACTGCAAAACAGAAAACGCTAAACCGGATGTCCGTGTATATCTTCTCATGAATCCACCAAACATTCATACAAAATTCGATGCAAATTCATTAACAAGTGGGAAAGTAATAGTAAAAAACGCCTTTAAAAATTGCAAAACACAAAATTGAAAATTTGTTTGTACCCCACTTAGACTGCATGAACCTCCATACCAAATTTGTTAAAGATTCATCCACACTCTGCGAAGTAGTTACATGGATATATAATATACAACATAGACACACTCCTGATAAGACCCAAATAGTCTTAGTTTATCATTACAAATTGACGAAGAAAAAGAGCTTCAATAGAATGATTCAAAGTTAGCATCCCATAAATTTGTGTATTGAAAACAATTTACATAACAATTATAGTTATTGTTAAGTTATGACAGAAGTTTTTGATTCATTTTACGGAATTAAATGTGACATGCTCAAAGTTTCAATGCTATCATGCTCTATGTGGTAAATTCTTGAGAGGTTTGAAAGTAATACACAAAACCTAAACGTTTGTCAAATCCATATCATGATAGAATTGATATATATTTTAATTTTGGAATTATTTTCTTCATTTTCAAGAAGCTAGTTATATATAATGTCACATAAATTTGTTCAGCAACTTCGGTGATTTTACTAACAAAGTAAACTAAATCACATTATACATGGCAGGTCAAATATTTTCGATAAAAATGTAAAAGATTAGAAGAAATGAATTCTTCTAAAAGCTGTTTTTTATTATTAGTATGCCTAATTTGGAATTGTCTAATGCATCAAATACATCATAATTGCATATTGTTTTGATTCTCTAGATCTCTAATAATAAATAAACTTAATATATCGAAAAAGTTCAAGGGAAGTCAATTTCATTCTACACTTTGATCAACGTGTTTTATTGGATTATGCTTGTTTCGAAGAATGCCACTCTTCATCAATAGCCCTGAACACACTTTAACCAAAGAGAAATAAGGTAAACCAACAAGAGTAAACAGTTTTCGAAATACTGAGTTAATCTATTATATCTTGTATATAATGTGAAGAAGCGAATAGTGAGTGACCAATGGCACTTTTGTTTCACTTTACTTGTCCGGTGTTTAGGTTTATCTCATAGTAACTAAACAGCACGTTCACGTCAACATTATGTTGTATACACCTTTGTTACGACTAAACATATTGGTTCTCACTATTTCTGCCGATATAAATACTTATAACCTACTCCTGTAAATCTTAAAACTATTTGTAAAACATAATGTGTATTATGAAAATGTACTCTAAAGTACTTTTAATACAAAGCTGTCAAATGCAAAAGCGAAACATTATTATTTTTAGGACTATAGAAACCCTATGAAGGGCCTGCATGGCCTAGCGCGTTAAGGCGTGCGCTTCGTAATCTGAGGGTCGCGGGTTCGCGCCCAAGTCGCGCCAAACATGCTCGCCCTCCCAGCCGTTAGGGGCGTTATAATGTTACAATCAATCACACTTTTTCGTTGGTAAAAGAGTAGCTCAAGAATTGGCGGTGGGTGGTGATAACCAGCTGTCTTCCCTCTAGTCTTACACTGCTAAATTAGGGACGGCTAGCACAGATAGCCCTCGAGTAGCTTTGTGTGAATTTCAAAAACAAATAGAAACCCTATAAAGCTACCTCGTCATCCCAGACTAAAGGATCTACAACTCGAATGTTGACACGGTATAAATACTTTTATAGCTTGAATTTTTTGTTAATTACTACTTTATTATTACAATATATTTAATTTACAATCAATTATCTCCTCATTTTATAATGTGTTTTTATCTGAATAAATCCAAAAATAATTTATACTTTTTGGAAAACTAAAAAAATTGTGTGGAAAAATAATATCAAAGAGGAAAACGCTTTAATTTTGTAGTTGAATTAAATTAAAGTGAATTTATTACATTTGCTTAACGATCTGTTAGAATTGCACAAACGCTTAAAGGCTGTTCTTGGTTTTGATATCCGGTAGTCTTTATTGAAAATATATGTGAAGATCTGAAAAGCGAACAAGTAGCTTTAAACGTGGTGCTTCCACTTCAGATCTAAAGTGAAAAAAAGAACGTGACAAAAGCTCTCAAACTATCCTCATAAACTTAGCCAGCATCTAAATGTAAAGTACATATTATAGGAAACTTGCATCTGTACAAACCCAAGCTCACTTTCGCAAACACTTCGGCTTGTTGTTTTTAACTTAGATATTTCACGAGTTCTTTATGACTCCATGCAGCCAATAGAAGGTCTTAAATAAATAAGGTATTTATAAAAAAAAAAAAAGTTTATAGGGCTGTTAGTGGCGACCCCTGAACAATTTACTTTAATACTTCTCTTGTCGTTATGTCTACATTATTTTACACATGTCAGGCCAGTATATAATCCTGCAAATATAAGTGTTGAAATCCTCGTAAGCTTTTATGTGAGAGTCATATCTAGTACTTTCTGAAATAAATGTCTTTTCTATATGTTGCTCTATCTTCAAAAGTAATTTTGATTACAACTGATTCAAACGGTTTAGAGTTTATGTTGAAATACAAAATATGGTAACAAAGAAAATAGTAAGAAAAAACAGGTACTAAATCTTTATTTATTACTGTTATTTGGGGAAAATGCTAAAATATTCAAATGGTATTGGATTATTGAATGATTGTTACTCATTGTCATCAACAGCGAATGTTATATCTAACAAAATCTGTTCTAAAGAGCGTATACATAACTACAACCTAGGTTGAAAAAGTTTTACGTTCAATATTTGCAATTTTGATTGATGTGTGCACCAAATCATTTGTTTTTATAATAGTTCTGTTGTCTCTTTATGCCTTCTAAAGATTACTGTAAATGTAAAAAGCAGTTGAAATGCTAATTTTAACTGTTTTTTATATTCTTCAGTTGTCAGTTAATCTAACATAAAATAAATAGAAACACCTGAGTGCTATCTTGTACTGCTGTCATTTACTATAAAGTACTACATCGGATTAGTTGTTACTATTTTAAAAGTTACTACTGAATTATTAATACAATATTTAACAGCCAGATGAAAACAATTTTTGTTTATTGCAAAATATTTTCCTGTTTTTTTAGTAGAGAAATAACAAAACTGTGAACATCAGATTCTATTCTAGTTTTTAATTTTTTGTTGGCTAGTTTTATTTTAATGGGTTTTTTCCAATTTAAAGTAGTTTGTTCCATTTATATTCTAAGTCATTTAACACTACCTGTATAAAATAAAACATTTCGAATTTTCGCTAAACTATTTAACAGATCTACACATATTCGTTTGCAAATATAACTCACAAAAAAATCATTATTTGTTCTGACTGGTCACTTTAATAAGATCCTCATTCAGGTGAACATGTGCAGAACACATTTTCGTGTATAAGCGAAAACAGCTGAGCATGTGAAATATGAAGTATAAATGCAAAGATATAATCAGTCAAACTTCCTCTGAAAGATAATGGCCATGTAGTGAATCACTTCCACTTTCTGAGGAACAGATGCTCCATTTACAGGATATTTGTGATTGCAAAAACACTGTTGACTGATCAAATGAACAAAACACACTTAGATAAGCTTAATGAATAATGATACCTCTGAAAGTTATACGTAATGCATTTACAATCATGTTATGAGAAAAGTATCAACAGAACCGCATCTGTCTTCAATAACCACATTATCCAGTATGAAAGCTGCTTACCTTTGGTGCAAAAAGGAGCATTGGACTTCATTATTGATTGGAGTGTAATCTGGAAATAATGAAGACCGGAAACGTGTTTTACCCTTTTCACTAGTAATTATATTATGCTGTTTCAACAGTTTAAACCACTGAAGTTAATGAGTGCAATAGTGTGGAGAGTTTTAATGACAAATATACTCATAGTTGTTTTCACTCTAGTCTTACACTGCGAAATTAGGAACGACTAGCGAAGATAGCCCTCGTGTAGTCTTGCGCGAACTAAAAAACGAACAAAAAATGTGTGGCTTCGCGTATTAACATGGAGTAAATAATAGGTGGTGGGAGGAGGGGACAAAATTATATACATTTTACATACATGTAAATAATCATAAACTCATCTAAATATGCGCTTGGACTATGAGTCAGAGGATTCATGTACTGTTTCCGAGAAAACACCCTCCGCACTTTAGGAATGTTGAATAATTGCGTTTCAAAATTCAAATTTTGTAAAACGGAAAGAACTTTTGTACCAAACTATTAAGTTAACTTTCTTTAAGATTGTTTTTATAGAGTTATTAATTCCACCTACGGTAGTATTACGATATAATAACGATTTTAGCTAAAAAATCAAAATTATGGGAAGCGATATCTATTACAAAGTTTATAATTTACAGTTTGTTTATAGTTAAGGACAAAACCGCACAAATGACTGTCTGAGTGCTCTGCCAACCACGATTATCGAAACTCAGTTTTAAGCGTTGTACGTTCACCGACATACCACTGTGCCACTGGAGGGCTTCAAATAATTTTATATTGAGTATAGCAGTATCATATGCTGTTTTTTTTTCAAAGAAACGATATACAAAAGTTCCTCTGCCTCCATTGGCTTAGTGCTAAGTCTAGGCCGTGTATTGCTAAAAACTGTGTTTCGATACTCGCAGTGGGCAAAATACAGTTAATCAAACGTGCTTAACAAAATAAAATAAAAACAAAACATTAGTTTATTGGCATTCTCGTTTCAGGTTACTGAACAAGTGAAGAAAATGGTGTTTAAAACTGAAAATATTTCTTCCTTTCTCTGATTGCTACTCATTCGTCAGAGAATTCCAACTGCAATTACGTAATAATTTTTAATTCATTCGAGTTCAGTACAAAGATGTTCAATTGCGAGTTAGTTAAGTTTGATTGTTTTTTAATAAAGCACAAAGCTACACAATGGGCTATCTGTGCTCTCCCCATCACGGGTATCGAAACCCGGATTTTAGCGTGTAAGTCCGCAGACATACCGCTGAAGCTACTGTCATGGCGCAAACTAATTATCTTCCCTCTAGTCTCACACTGCTAAGTTAGGGACGGCTAGCGTAAATAACCCTCGTGTATCTTTACGCGAACTTCAAAAGCAAACAAAGACATCCTTTGCTCTGAAGTTTCACATTTTTTGCAACATTTTTTTATTAATTAAAAAATTAATGCAGATTTTTCCCGTCAAATTTTTTGTTCACCTTATTATTATTTTTCATTGTTAAACTAAATGAAACTGACATAGGACCTCTGTAAAGATACACAGAATACTGCAAAAATATTGCATCAAAATGTGTTACATTATACTTGGGATTCGTTTGAAATATTTCAAAATTATTCTAATGGAGTAATATTTGATGTTTCTTAACTGTTTATATGATTATAAATAATTTCTTTAGTTGCATGATACATATATTATGTAATCTTACTTAATTTATTTTTTTTTAGATTTTTCAGCACAAGACTACGTTTATACATTTTAACATGCAACGGTCTAGATATAAGCCTTGGAATCAATAACCATTTGTGGTGGATAAAAGATTAAAAAATATTTATTTCGCAAGTCATACACCCACTAATTTTAATAATTATCAAAATAGTTCAGAATACGTGATTATGATCTGTTAGTGAAGTCTACTGTTAAAAAAAAACTGAAAAGAGATCACTACATAGTTGGTGTCATGTTGTGAACTCCTTCTGTTGGAGAAACGTGATTATAATGAATTATATTTGTCATAAGCCGATAAATAGTATGAGACATATATCTGTCATAAGCTATAAATGGTTGGAGACTTGTAGCATCCTTAAACATTATATTCTTTATTCTTTTCCATATGTTTTACCGAAAAGAAGACTATAACAATATTCCAATTACACTATCAATATGTCCGTCATGTTGTTTGTTTCTGAATTTTGTGCAAAGCTACACGAGAGCTATCTGCTCTAGCCATCTTTAATTCAGCTGGTCATTACTACCCACCGCCAACTCTTGAGCTTACCAACGAATAGTGCGATTGACCGTCACATTATAACGCCCCCACTGCTGAAAGGGCGAGCATGTTTGATGTGATGGGAATTCGAACTCGCGACCCTCAGATTATGAGCCAAGTGCCTTACCCACCTGGCCATGTCGGACCCGTCTGTCATGTTCATTGCTGAGAACGTATTTCGCTTATTATCAAGTAAAATAGATAAAATCTTTAGATAAAGTTCTAGAAAAGTTTTGCACTTAGTGGATACAACAGATAGCACTATGTGGCTTTGCTATAAGAAAATATACACAGATGTTTAAACTATATTTCGCTCTCACTTTAAAATATATAAAAATAGAGAATCGAAAACTAAAAATCAAATGTATTTATAATGACTAAAGTGAGTAAAAGGTGATTAAAATTTGAGCTCCTTTATATTCAGGAAACGAAAATATAATAACCTTTAAGTACAAGTACCAGTGCTTTCATTCAGTTGCATAAATCAGCAGCTGTTTAATGCATTATCTGGATTATTCAAAGTTAAGAATAAAATATTTCAGACAATGAAGTCTAAATACAAATATTAATAAATACAGGAAACTTGAGAAGGAATCATAAATAGATAGTTAGTTGTTGTTTGTAATGAAGCACAAAGCTGCACAATAAGCTATCTGTGCCCACCACGTATATCGAAACCTGGTTTCTACTTCGCAGACATTCCGCTGTGCCACTGAAGGCTAGATAGTTAGGGTAGATAGACTTCCATAATCTTTGATCATGTTATTCAGATCTGGCGATGTTTGACAATAAAATACTGGTTGACAAGAGCGATAAATGGGGTCCTTATGACTACCACTCATCCAGTTGTTTATTAAGATGTTTTTCTTTTGAACTGTGACTTTAATTTTTAATAATTTAGTTTCATTTAAGTTCCAATGTCTTGTTTTATTTCTCAGTTCTGGTTGTTTGAAAAATATGTTTTAATGTTCTTTATATTTTCCTATTATTATGTTATATTTTAAGTAATTATTCGTCAAGTATTTGAGATTTACTTGTAGCACGCCACTACTAAATATCTTATACATATTGTTTTAGTGTTAATTTGTTTTTTATTTATATTTTCGCTTGATTATCTCTCGCTTCTTCATGATTTGATCTTTTTTTTATAACTTGAAATACCTTCCATACTGAATTTTGTTTTTCCATTTCCCAAAACAATCCTAGCAACTAATTGGTGTGGCTTGTTTTGCTTCAGGTTCACTGAAATAATAGTTATTTTAACCCTATGTTTTTTGGTTGATAATTGTTTTGTTATTTCTACCATATAGTAGTCTCTTTTGTTTTTTGAGTTCTCTAGTTGCATTATCTCTAATCTATCACATGTCCAGTGTTGGCTTAATGTTTCATAATGGCGGAAATATTGGTTTTTCAATAATCCGATGGTATGTTCGTTTCGTCGATATTCCAAATAATTTTCTCTTGGTCTCATCCTTCAAAATCTGCAGAGTATCATGTAAATTATTTTTTGTCTGTTAGTTGGTTTACAAAAGTTAAGAAATCGTTTATATAAATCACTAAAAGGAAGAGGATGTTGAATCCACATATTTAGTTTCTGCAGTCCATGAGAGTTTGTAAGACTAGTTTGAACTGTTTTAGAGTGCTAGTCCTTCCTCCCTAGTAGCATAACAATACGTCTGATGGTTTGTAAGACTAAAATCAGGTTTCTATACCCGTAGTGGGAACAAAACAAATATCCCATTGTGCAGCTTTCCGCTTAACAAATAAACAACCAAAACGTAGAGTATCCATTGGACTCAATAGTTGTTATGAAGTCTCTTGTTTCTGATGAAAAGAAATTCTAAAATAACTTCAGATGATCTGTTGATAAGAAATACGACATTCTTTTCCGAAGATTTGGGGATACTTTAATGGAAATTGAGGTATCGATTTATGTGCATTCGCTTTCTCTAAATGTCAGTTATAAGAGAGATGTCTTAGCGGCAAAATGATGACATTAAGGAAATGAAGTGTTTTGTATTTTAAGTTGAATTTAATTGTGTTTTAATTAATTTTATGGATCTTTTTAAAGATAGACTTTAAACGTGGGAATTAGTTACTCAAACTATTATCAAGTGTTTGTTTTTCGAGTATTCATACTACATATAACTCACAAGTGTCATAAATGACAACTCCTAATGATCGTTCTCAAAGTGTTAGTTTTCTTTTCAAAATGTAATATTCTTTTAAATTAACGATGCAGAAAACGTAAAAGCGCAAACAGATAGACAGACATTAGTTTAGAATATACTTCCAATTAATGGCTTCAGGCAGTAAAAAACAGTAAAAATGTGGAGTTTTTGTGTACTTATAACTTCTCTTTACATTCCTTCATGTACGTTATTTATATTTTATATGTTATATTCAGTAAAACAATTTGTACCTTGGTGTTTGCTGACAGTATTGTCTTGTTTCTCGCGAACTGATTCCATTTATATTAAACTTAAACTGTAAAATAATTTATATAAAATGAATATATATAAATATATACACTATTAAATACAACAGTGTTTTACGAAATAAAATGGTGAACCTTAAAAACCTCCTTAAAACCATCATTAAAATGTCTGAATATTAAAAATCACTATTTCTCGGCAATGACTGAGTGAAAATAAGGCTTATTGTACTTATAAAGCCACTTAAATCACCACATGCATGTTTATAAGTGAATCGAAATTTAACTACTTCAACGAATTTCAATTTAACTTAAGTAATTTTTTCAGAGAAACGTACAGAAAAAAATGCGAACTTTATAGCTTTAATTCTGTGAGAGAACTCTAGCGTCTGAGGTCCCAAATATTCCTTTCTTATATCAAAAATAACAGTAATATATATATATATAACAGACGATGTGCTTTTATGGGCAAATGATTAAATTTAATAGTAAGTTGGTAGAGATACAGATGAGTAATAAAATAGAATTGATTTTGTGTGTCTGTCTGTTTTCTTAAAGAAAAGCCATATCATGATATATGCTGTGTTCATCGAGCGGAATCGAACTCCTAATTTTACAGCGGGAATGAAATTGATATTACTGGAGTATAAACATACGGTAAATTAAAAGGAAACAAACAATATATAATAAAGAAATTTTAAATTTTATAAACTCAAATAAATATCGAATTATACGTAATCTAGCAATCGATAGTAATAAAGGAAGTTTGACGCTATAAAAGTATTGAAATAAGAAAGTCAAAATTACAAAATTGAGTTACTAAAATTAACAAAATGTATTACTACTTTGGCTCAGACTATCATAGTTACAGTTATTTACGAAAGTAAAGATAAAAATTAATTTAAAGTAAAGCAGTTTTTGTTTCAATACATTTTGTAATATTAAAACTTTCAATTTCACCATAGCTTGATTGGTTACGCATATAAAATTCTCATTTTTTTATAAATTAAAAAGATCTTGCACTTGCTTATATATACATGTAATCGTAGTAACTGGATATTTGCGCCTACGTCAAAATACATCTTCTCTTTACTTTGACAGGAACATCTTTACAGCAGCACAAACAGTCGTTCTCTATTTATTTCTTACACTTATCGTTTCTTGCTTGTTTTTGTGACGATATTATTTTCTTCAGAAACTTTCTACGATAATAAAATACATGAAGTAATACAGCTTAGAAAAGGTTTGTGGAAGGATACTCTACTGAGGTCTGAGCCTGGATTAACACTTCAGCTATACATTGTCCGGATTAAGTCAGCTAGGATAACTCAACTTTGATTTCTACAACTTCGTTCAATGAAGGTTAAAGGTTACGCAGTTGTGAAGTGATTGTTTGTACAATATTGTGATGAAAGAAATACTCTCCTTCTTTTGTCTTGTTTTTGTCATATGGAAGAAATATACTTCTTTTGCTGCCTTGATGAAAACATAGTTATTTTGATGCTATGATATTTTAAGTTTCGTTTTTAAAAGCTTTGTTGGTAATGATTTGCACTTAAATCTCTGCCTATTGATTGTGTTTTGTGTATTTTTTTCTTACAGCAAAGCCACATCATGCTATTTGCTTAGTCCACCGAGGGGAATCGAGCCTCCGATTTTAGCGTTGTAAATCTGGGGGACCTGCCTATTCAGTGTATCACATATACCTGCTTAAAAGTCTTTACAAAAGAGAGAATGTATTATTATTATTTACTAATAGATTTAGTTTCCTTTGAGAACAAAACGTAAATAATTTTTCCTTTTGACTATCAGTGTATGTCTGAAAAACATAAATATCACAAATACACTTACATTAAATACAAAATTTCCACTATTAGGAAATAAAGAGTCTACATATTCATCGCTCAGCTTTTAAATAACTCACTTCTATTTTCGTGCACGTATAATAACTGGAGTACCTTTTTATCCGCTTTTTGTTGCCCTGCTTAACTGGAGTTTTAAAAAACACACATATTTTCCTGAAAATAAATCAATAAATCCTGTAATAAGTATAGTCTCTACAATATAATGAGTTTCCATTTTTGTTTTGGTTGAACTACTTTACATGCAGCTAATAAAAATTGATTTTTTTATCCATAAATTCTATTGACAAGGGATCATGTAACTCCTCATGAATAACTGTTTAGGTTTATATTGTGCAAAGAGAAAAACTTCAAATACTGCTGGTTCTGTGTTAACATTCCTACGTTGTCATTTCGTCTGCATAAGTGCTTCTCTTTATCTTTTCCATACCTTCCCCAATATTAACAATACGTTTGTAAACACAAAAGTTTCATAAAACGTATACGTATTTGCTCAATCTCTCGTGAACATTAATTGAGTCTTCACTTGTGCAGAACACATCTCAAAGAACTGTTTTTCTTTAACAGTTTCTTAATTTTGCTCAATCTACAGTGTTATACGTTACAGCAACGTACTTATGTTCAATGCTCTGTTTTGAAGATAGTTTATTTATATGATGAAAGGAAGGAGTAAGTTATTTCATTCTCCAATGTTGTCTGTGATTGCACATTTAAAGTATCGAGCTAAGACTGGAAAGCATAGATAAATTATTATCATTTTAATTTGAATTTTTTGATATTTATCGATAAAACGTAAAAGAAAATACAGAGAGACCGGTGTAAGTTCAATATATACTTCGTATTAATCACTTCATGCAACAAAAAGCAATAAATGCATTGACTATAAACAGTAAAATACAGGTAGAATAATCCGCGAATCGCGTGTTCGAATCCTCCTCACACCAAACATTCTCGCCCTTTCAACCGTGGGAATGTTATAATGTAACAGTCAATCGCACTATTTGTTGGTAAAAGAGTAGCCTAAAAGTTGGCGGTGGGTAGTGATGACTAGCTGTCTTCTCCTTATTCTTATAGTGCTAAATTAGAAACGACTAGTTCTCGTGTAGCTGTGCGCGAAATTAAAAAAAAAGCAATAATCCAGATAAATGACTAAAAACAATCTCATTTTAAAATATATCCTTATATTCTAGACTCAATGAAAATGAGATTTTAATAAGTGTAATTCGAAACTTAATGTGAGTATTTTTATAGCAAGGCCACAAAGGACTATCTTCTCAGCCCACCGAGGGGAATCGACCCCCTGATTTTAGCTTTGTTAATCCGGAGACATACCGCTGTACTAGTGGGGTGCAACTTAATTTTAACTAATAAACCTGTGAAATTAATATAACTTTTACGGTATACAAAAAAAAACGCGTAAGATTCACTAAATATGTCTGGAACCTCCAAAATAAGTGCGAAAACATTATGAAAAAAATGTTAGTTATATTTTAAATAGTTTTATTGAAATATTTTATTTTTATATAATAACATACTTATGTAAAATGTATAGAGACTTTAAATTAATCTAACATCCACAATATTTAGGATTTGTGACAAAAAATCAGCAGCAAAGACATCGTCCAACCGAAGAGGACACCTGAAAATACAAAAACTAATACTGGGGTCTTTGTGTAAAAGTCACCCCCCCAAAAAAAAATGTATACTTTAGTAAAATTTCAACTAAAATATGTATTTTATGTAGTTATCATTATCATGGTTAATTTTTGATCCGAACAATTGAGTGACACTAGTAGAGTAAATTATAAGTCACTTCACGTTTTAAATCATTCAGTCTTTTCCAACCAAATGATTGTAAAAACATTTTACAGAAGATTACTTCTTACTCAGATACGAGCAAATGCAATTAGCTACAAATAATGCCATGTATTTAAGGTTTTTCATAATATTTAGTCGTGATGACTCATAAAACATTTCTTCAAATAACTCCTCACCTTGAGAATATATTTCTTTTATTTATTATTAAAACACCGAAAGAGTTAAACATAATAATAATTAGAAATTTCACAATTTTATCTCAGGTTTGTTTGTTTGTAATTAAGCCCAAAACTACACAATGGGCTATCTGTATTTTAGTGATGTAAGCCCAGCACCACAGGGGGTTATCTCGATTTAACCATACCACTTCTCGAGCAAGTATAAACTTCATAAAGCACAGGGTTCAAGTTCTGAGATCAGGATATTAAAATAGTTTCTTTTCTTGTCGAATTCTTTAATGATCTTACTATACAATAATTTTATTGGACCTTAATAGTTCTTGCCGGTTTCAAGTTCTGTTTCTCTTTACAATCCACATGTTCCAGGCTTTAAATGAATACTTCTTAACTACATCAGGGTTTGATTGAATACCTCTCTAAGATGCACATATTTTTCAAAACTTATATTAGATAGTTATCTACTTGTTATGTAAGTGTCATGTAAATGTTATGTAAACGGCAACCATGTCGTGTTGTGTTTGGATTTCGATATCTATTATTTATATTTCCATATTTATATTATTGTTTCGAAGTTCAAAACAATAAAATACGTTGTTATTCATTTAAAATAACATTTAGAAATTTCTAGAATTAGGTAGATCAATCATATGTTAATAAATAGAATGTGTATGTCGGCCTTGGTGTCTAGACGACGAGTCTCGTGCAAAAACAGACATGCGCGAATTGCTCTGGAATTCTGTGAAAGTTGCGCGATTGTTCGAGAAAAGAGTAGGCCTACTAATATATAAACAGACGGAGATGAGAAATCAGTCAGTCATTTGTATTCATTCGATTCAAGAGATGTTGTTTTTCGTTTGAGAAATTTTCAACGTTTGCTGTGTGTTTATTCAACTTGGATTTGTGACTACAGCTAGATCTACAGAATTTGTGATTTTATTTCGTTAATCTTTACGATTCTTTACGAATTAGTGGTTATACTGAAAGTCAACACTGTTTAGGGGAGACCGTAACAAGTGGGAGAACAACAAATTTGAGACATTCGTCGTAAACATCGTAAAAAGAACTTCGTTAAATTTATTGGACTGTGAATTGTTTCTGGACTTCTCCATTCAAACTTCGGAATTTCTTCGTGGGACCAAATTCACACCCTAGACCGGAATTTTGAATTTCTAATCTGGACTTTTGGACTTTAATTCTAGATCATTATATTGGACACAGGTCAGTACCATTTTGTATTGTAATTAATTTTGAAGGTTGAAATTGAATATCGGTCATTGTTATTATGTAATTTATGTTATATCTGTTACATATATAATAGTTTATTGTAATAAATTATATAAGCTGTTATCTGTGTCTTTCTGTTGCGTTCAGTCTACATACATAAAAAACGTAACACTACTGTTAACAACTTCTTCGATTTTCTAACTGAATACCTTGTAATTATTCGTATGCTGAGCAATAATTTGATTAATTTCTTTCCGACTGGTCACCGGTTTCGCAAGGGTTTAGTTAGGTACCGATTTATTATTCCCTGTCTTCAACTTTAACACATCCGCTTACTATCTATCTGAGAGACAAAGTTTTAAGCCAGCATTTCATTATTCTTTCTTTGCACTCTGTCAGGAACTTCAGGATTTCTTTCAACGTCTCTGAATTTTAAAAGTTTTTTTTATATATTCCACTGCTATTCGTGTGTTACCATGAGCTTCAATAATCGTTGTTTAACAAACCACGTGATACCAAAATGTTAGGTAATAAGAGCACATCTCTACTTGCTATTTTAAACTTAGGTAATAACCCAAGAACGGATATTGGTTTGGTTTGAATTTCGCGGAAAGCTACACGAGGGATATCTACTCTAACCGTCCATTATTTAGTAGTATAAGACTAGAGGGAAGGCAGATAGTCATCACCACCCACCGTCAACTCTTGGGCTACATTTTTACCAACAAATAGTTAGATCGACCGTCACATTTAATGCCCTCACTGCTGAAAGGGGGAGCATAAATGGTGTGACGGGGATTCAAACCCGCGACCCTCAGATTACGAGTCGAATACTTTAACCACTTAGCCATGCCGGGCCGAAAACAAATCTGCGTATAATATAATGATTCTACAGTATAATTTCCATTAGTAAAATATACATCACAGAAAATAAGATAAGTCGTTGAGATGAGATGAGATAAAATGCTTATAAGTTTTTATGTAATACTAGAAATTAGTTTCACTTTATCAAAATATTACACAGGTACAGTATTAAAAAATTGTGATGTTTAAATTCTACAGAAAAATCAAGTGTGTATAATCACAAGAATTAGAAAAGATAATTAAGATTCTTTTAATAAAACATTTAGATATGATACTTTTTATTTCCATGAAAGAACTTCTCTCTATATATTACACTAAGTATTCAATTGTGATTTCGAACGTTATCATAAGTATGATTGAGACAGAGATATTCATACCGTTATCAAGTTGTGCCTCAGGAAACTAAAATGCTGAAACATTTTATTGATAAGGGCACAAACATTCTATATTTTTATATAATTTCTTTCCAACATCTTTTTTTCCATTATGTCCCCTTAAGTTCTGAGATGTTGAAGACTTATTTGATTTTCATGTTTTCAAAAAAAACTCTCTACAGCTTTTCTATATTGATAATATAGTTCTTTTTCCTTTTTATGCCGTAAAAAGTTGCTCTTTTACAATTTTCCGTTTCTTTTACATTACTTTTAGTAGTAATTATGTTTTTCAAAAGCAAAATTTTTTACAGTTTTTATTTCCCTCCTATCAATGTCAAAAGAGACAGGTTTTAACTTTCGTATCTGTACAGGTATTTCTAAATAGATAAACAAATCAGGTAAAATACAAAAGAAATTCTACCAAAGTATTGAGAAAATGAAATATATATGTATACATAAAAATTAAATTTGAACGATATAATTAAAGGAGATCAACATTTCTAAAATAAAGATAGTATTAACTTGAAGTAGGAGTAATACTTTTAGCTAAGCTAAATATGTACAATTAATTAAAAACAGCAAATAAAAACATTTAAAAATTAACAATAACTATTGGTGAACATAAGAATATTAGATAAACATGTAAAAAGGTAAGCTACATTTGAAGTTCAGTAAAATACGTAAGTAAAAGTAGATTATTGGACAAACATCACATATTTTAGTAGTCTTTTCCTAAACAATTAAAACCACAGAGGGTCGAAACTGAAAATGGTTCTAAGAAACATTTGCCAGAAAGCAAAATAAATATATAAAAATAATTTAGTAGTTAGGATCTGGATTACTTGTGGTGAGTAAATGACTGAAGTCTGACATTCTTTCAACATATTTTAAGCCACGAATGTCATTGAGAATTACATTTTTTTTTCTCGAACGGAATGAAATGTTACAACTTATCATAGAATGACCGTACATTACAAAGAGAGGATTCGATCACTTCTATAATCAATGCCAATGTATAAAAGACAAATCACCGAATATCACCAATTTACAGAATTTGTTTTAAGGAAGTAGAATGTGCTTCGTTCTAACTATAATCAGCGATCAGATACCATCTTGATTTATCATTTCATTGAAGCCTAGAAATACCTGTACAAAATATTGTAAGTCTACACTTTTTTACCAGATTATAATATCACAGAATTATCTAGTTTTCTATAATTTACGAAAAACTAGTTGTTATTTAGTTGGGGTTTGTTTTGTTTTTTAATCAGGGAAGATGGTGGGCCTGTGGCACGCATCCCTAATTATTGGAATACTCTAAAATGATTCCACAGAATATTCCCCCACTGTGAGCTTCAAGTTTGTTATAATAGTGACAGTAAATCCATTGGCGATAATAGTAAGTGATAGAATGCCATATTAAAATCATATAGATTATAAAATTATAACGTCGCTGTAGTTTCACTCTAAGAAATAACTTGTTCTAAATATATATGTAATGAAACAATACGTTTCTTATTGAATTGAAACTTATATCCTATCACGGTCTGTAATACCTGTATATGAACAATCAACATATCATACAAATAGAGTTAGACTCTCTAATATCACGTATAATTATGCTTTTAAAATTATTGCAACATTATCAGATATTTAGGTTTGATTGCTAGTAAACGAATCCTAGCGCCTATCTATCTATTGTGCAGAATGGATAGGTGCTGGGTTAAAACTGTTTATCATTAATCTATGATTATTTATCTATATCATATAAATGCTGACTGAAAAATATTACCTTTACTCATATCACATGATAAAAATGAAAGGATAAATTGTGTTATGTGAAAATTTTAATAAAGCACTTTCAGATAATTTAGTGTAAGATATAATACGTAAAACTTATATTGACTTAGAAAGTTTACCTAGCTGATAAAATGTGACATGTGAACAAGTTTTTTTGTCGCTTAAGCAGATCTCATTTATAAATCCAAGCTGAATCCTGGTTTTCATACGCACGAAAACACACTATGAGTTTACGGTCCCCTGAGTTCCGAAGGGTTATGTTTAACTTGTCCATTACCTAGCAACATAAACAACTACCCAGGAAACGGAGTTAATATTTAATAATCATTGTATTGTCCCTGTTCATCAAACTATCTTGAAGCTGCTCATTATGCAGGTTGTAAAATGACATTTTTGTTTAAACCGGGATCTTCTTCTTTTCCTATTTCTTAACATATATCTCTAGACAATAATTTTACTGTGTTTTTGAGTTATCCTACAACATCAATGTTTGTTTTTCAAAAGTCGTTATTAAAAATCCTATTTTAGTATTAACAAAAGGTGCTGGTAAGCTTTTAACCACACTTGGAATAATTTGTTTAAATAAGAAAATGAATATATTTGTCTAAAGAAATTAAGATAGAAATCAATTCCACATCACAGACGTTCATAAAATAAAAGTTTATTTTACCAGAAGTAAAAAGTCGCCGCAGATTAAAGTTAATCTTATTATTCGTGCACCAACGACTGTTGAAATAGCTTCCTGTGTCATGTGTCAAGTTTGCACTTGAGTAACACAAAAACTGCTCTCGTTGAAACTATACTCACACAAAAACTGAATCATGCAAGCATTGAAAATGATTATATCAAAATTTACAGGCATAATGCATGTTTCTAAAAGGAAGAGTATATTAGACCATTTAAACTGTCAACGAAGCTTTCCGTACAATATCAAACCTTCCAGGATTACACCATACAAAGTGTTAGTTGAAAACCTAACGTCTTCATCATAACCTCTTGTATCATGATGTATAACACAACTAAAGCACTGTGCAACTAAAATCATTATTCACCCAATTATAATGTAATATTACAGATATTATCTTTCGACTGTTTAGAGAATAAAATAGGCATAACCTGCAACAATGGAAGAAACCAGTATTTCAACAAACGTAATGAGAAATAAGGGTTGATTTAAAGGATTAATTTAAAGCTATGGAATAGACAAATTGAATAACACATAAACTTATCAATAGTGTAACTATAAAGTTTTAGCAAGTATTGTCATTTTCAGTTTGATACTATTGTAGGATTCCTCACTATAACCAATACATAACGTTTACATTTCATTTTAATAATCGTAATTTTATAGTATTTATCGAGTTATCCTGTTCTATTGCTACTTTATTCTCGAATATAGGAATACAAATGAAACTGAAACTGCTTATATTGTGCAATGTGTCACAGCTAACAGTTTGTACATATATATATATATATATAAAATTGGAGATTTAATTCAACTGAATTTCAGCAGGTGCTTTTGATGATGCCTAATTTTCAGTATTATTTCTAAATTTAAATTTAAACTGAAATACGAGACTTTCCCATCTTTTATTAATTTTCTGCGAACAATTAGGGGCGATATATATGTGGCACCTCGTGGGCTTTAGTATCTACATCTTACTTACCTAACTTCTATTTTTTATGAGATTCTTCATGTGGTACCAGCGAGAGGAAGCTAATATTAACAGACGGTATATCCAAACCATTATGTGGGCCCTACTTCCATAGAAACCTCCAAAACCCAAAACACATTTTACATCCCACATTATAGCCTGTACCCTGGGGAGTATTTTAATTTATGCAACGTTTCAATTTAATTTGGTTTTAGGTCAAAATTTAAACTTTGGATTCACTCACACTTTCAATAAAAGTTAACTGTCAGATAATGTAGGATAGTGAGATCGAGTTTCAAATGATAAATCATTAACGTCTCTTTCTCCCTAGATACTTATGAAAACCTTATTGTTTCCAGTAATTCAGTAGTCAATGACCACGTGCTTTGTATGAGGATTAATATTCATAGTGTGAACCAGTTTGTATTCAATATTCAGTTCTACCTTATTTATAATGCTGTGCCACCAAAATAACTAAATGTATATTTTTTGTATTAAAATCTGGTCCGTCATTGCCAAGTGTGTTAAGGTTTTCGACTCGTAATCCGAGGGTCGCGGGTTCGAATCCCTGTTGCACCAAACATACTCGCCCTTTCAGCCATGGGAGCGTTAAGATATGATAGCCAATTCCACTATTCGTTGAAAAAGAGTAGCCCAAGAGTTGGCGATGGGGGGTGATGACGAGCAGCCTTTCCTCTAGTCTTACACTGCTAAATTAGGGACAGCTAGCGCAAATAGCCTTCGAGTAGCTTTGTGCGAAATTCAATACAAACAAACAAGTATTAAAATCAGTTCTATATTTACGTACTGTTTCAACAAAAATTACCTTCAAATAGTGTATTTCTACAGAATCATATTTAGTTCCTTTTCTGTCTAATTTTCTACTGTCGTATAGGTGTGTGCTGAATCTGTAAATGTAATCGTCAACGACAGTAAAAAAAGAATCGTAACGACATGGCATACCCTACATCGACAGTAAACCTCAGGATATAATTTGATTCATATTCTAATGTCCGCATAAAAGACGTTACACGGAAGAAGATCGTTGTGAGTCTTTCTTTTTAACTATGAAATGTAAGAATTTCTCGTCTATCGTTCACACTAATATATCTTATGTTTTGTGTTAATCACATAAAAAATTACTAACTGTAAAGCAGGCTTAAATATTATTGGTTTGCTAAATATGCTTTTCTTTCGTTCACATAAAGTGAACCAAATTTACTGATTTCCATAAATTATAATGGAAAGTGGAGCAAAATAAGGATTTTCCCATTTTTAATTTTATTAATCAACTCTAATGACCTTTCATGAACACGAAATGCACGTTTTCTAATAAAAATTCAAAGTAAAGCTGACATTTCATGATCCATTAACACCCGCAGTAACATTATGCTTGGAGATATTACCTGCAGCCACACGTAGTTTTTGTTGTTAGTGTTTTAGAAATCAGTAAGAAAACGAGCTCTTTATATTTATTGTAAGAACAATAAAATGTTTTCAGTTTTTTGTCGATAGTTTCCACATTTTGTACAACTAGTAAGAACCTCTGTATCAGTCGTTAATCTAATTACCGTCAAGTACTATTCATGCCGTAGAAACAACTTAATGCTCACGAGATTAACTCGTGAAATCTAAGGACTTTTGATTTCAAAATGAGTACTCTAATAATGGGATAGATTATAACTATACACAGTCTCTAGTTCCTTATCTGTTATTTAATAATAATTTTAAAATACGTTTGTATTTTATATATAAAGTATTGTTTTCTTGTTTTGGCTGCTCTAATCTGAAGTCTTTTTTTTTCCTCTTCTGGCTGCTTTAATCTAAAGTCTCTCTTTTTTGTTCTCGCTGCTTTAATCTGAGGTTTCTCTTTTTTATGTACCTGTTGACCTATTTAGATCAAAGCAGTTCACTGCACTAAGTTCTGTTATTTCATTTCATTGAGTTTGTGGCTGAGCTTAATTTGCAAAGAATTTCAAAACCGCTATATATCATTTTAAAGAAGGAATACAATTAGTATAAAAATATATCTATTTTTGATTATTTTAGAGCATAAAAAATTAAGGTTAGTTATCCCTCTCTCGTATTATCATGATCCTAAAATGCTTTAGCAGCCATAAGAATTAGCTAAATTAGGTCCAAATGTCCAAGATTTTCAAAATCGAACTAATGTAATAATGAAGGTAGAAAAAATTGTTGCAAGAAAAGCTTAATTCGCTACTTGTGTTTTTTTCAGTTTTTTTTATCTTAAACTAAAAATTATATAAAATCAAATCGGTTATGTTTCACTTAAAGTAAGTAAGAAAACCAAGATAACTGTCTGACTTCTGTTAACCTCCTTCAGTCTAGTGAATATACAGTGTTAGTAAGTATGCACTCTTATGACCATTCAAAACACGTCTGTTCAGAAAACAATCAACTTCCTAGTGATCTGAAAAAAAGCTATTAAATACACATATCATGTACACTCTTCTAAGAAAGCGAAATAATCAATATATCAGGTGAATGTGATGCAACCGTTAACCTGTAAGAAAAGGTGCTTGCAAACACGAATATATATGTACATATGAATGAATGAATATATTTCATTATATAAGGTTTCATGCTCTCTGGACATGTGAGACACGTTTGTGAAATGAGTATGATATTTCCTCATGAAGTGTAGCTAAACATTAACTATTTACTTACATCTTTAGGCATGTTTTTATTTATAATGATCATATTTTGAGAGCCATGTATATTAATAGACTATAATATAAATTGTTTTTTCATATGAACATATGTAAAAAATCGACGACTATTTGGAAACTAATAAACTTAGTTTACTTATTTACGTGATTTTGAAATTAAAGTTACGTCAAGGTCAATCCAATCAACATGTGTGTGCATTTATATGGATCGAAGTTGACATTTTCTGAGGAACTATTTTTTTATGCACAGCTCCACTTTAACGCAATGAAATCTGCTAAAACTAAAATAAGAATTTTTTTACCATACGGATTTCTTACCATACCTTAAAAGAATGATTTTCGTTTTCATTGGAGTGACCCGTTACCATGGGTAACGTTTTTATCATTACCATATTAGATTCAAAGAAATTGACAATACAATACCGCAGGGTTAGATCTATGTCTGGCATAATATGTTACTGTCTTGTCTTTTCTAGAAAATTAGAGACACCAGCAAGATTGTTAAATGATGTTTAGCTAAAGAATACAAGGTTTTGAAAAAAGGAGCTGTTTTTGTTTTATATGTAAATTTAAGAACTCGTGTGATACAACATTTAAAACAAAACAGACTCGTAAATGATTCTTGAACAATTCTTTTATTTTTTGTTTATGGAAAAGAAACCTGTAGGTAGATTTCACAAATATCAAAAGTGGATATGAATTCAACAAAGCTTCATAGCTTTCTAATTACACATTCAAATCGACATCTGTTTTCATAACAAAACTAGTCCAAGAAACTATGATTACGCTCAACATCATACCAGCCAATTTCCCCTTTATAGCTTCAATGGACGTTTTGCCTTTTGTCTGTTTAAACGAAGTGATAGATATGTTTATGATCTTATCATACTTTGCAGAAACCTATTACAATGGATCTTGCAGTATCAGGCAGTAATTCCGAATCATGTCTATGAGACACAACATGACTGACAGTGAAAGAAGTAGTTTCATGAGATTAGCCCGCAGTATTAATTGTGACTCAGAAGAAATGTTCACAATAAAGCGAAAACGTTCAAGTTTTCAAAACCTTGATATGTTCTGTTTGAAATGTTTGGTTGAAGAGGTTTAATATGATAAGAAATCTAAAGGAATACTGCTTTCTGTAAAAGAAAACAAGTTAACGCTCAATTTTATATTCCTTAAGACTAAATTATTTGACAAATAAGCTACTTTATAAAGTTCTATTTTATCCTGTCATATTACAAAGTATGACTGATTTCATCACCGTTATTAATTTTCATCTCGATATTGAAATGAAGCCAATGATGTGAGAACAAACAGAGCAATCTAATAAAAGTTTGCAGGCGACTTTAATGTATAATATGTATGTATTATAAACGTATAACGTTTCAACTAGATTTTGTCATGATGATATAATATTGTTAATGCGTTGTAAATTTATAATAAAATTTTGTTTTATTCATTACCCTCTTCAAGTTGTTTTGAAACTTTCTAAAACGTGGATCCTTCATCATCAAATTTAAGACTAATCCGTACTGAATGCTATAGTCTGTAGTTTCCCACCTATTGTGATTATCTACTTTGTACTTAAGTATAATGTCTGCAAAGAAACATCTCATTCTTTCTACTTTTCGTCTATTGTAAAAACTTTCTTGACACAAGTGGATATGTCTATATTTCGTCTAGTTTAGTAGTTTAGTATAAGATTGCACTTAAAGGTCATGATATTTAATCTTGACTTTTTTATTTAAACAATGGCAAGAGTTTCAGATTTGAAGTAACTAAACCAAGAAGTTTAAATGAGTTTCAATATATCGAATGCTTGGTAAATATACAAATATTTAAATTTGTGATTAGTTATAAAGTTGTTCTTCTTAACCCCCCCTATTCGATAACCACCCTAAAAGCATGCATATATCAAGCTTTTCGTCAGACAGCTATGTTCTTGGTTATTAACATGTAGTCTGTGTACAGAAATCAACGTGAAGACTGAAATAAAGCATATGAACTAATAACTGCACCTAACGTGTAAAAAGTTCCTTAATGACTAAAGTAAGGATATGGTTTCAGGTAACGCCGAGACTGTTGTCATATATTACTACCCGTAATAACAACTTCTCACAGAAAGAGACACCATTAACCTTATCTAAAACGAGCAGGTGAATTATGTTTCCCAGGGGAATACAAAAGTATGATCAAACAGTGCAGTGCTTCTCTTTAAAAGCGCACTTTGGTTCTGTTGGCTGTCATAAATTACAGCAAAGTTGGTTAATGTAAACTATGACTCTTATTCCAAGACCACATATTATTAAAGAGATAACCAAGCAGGAAAGAACATGTGTCATTTGAAAAGGTGTGAAAAAAGTTTTACGTAGAAAATTTACGTGTACACTATTTTTGTTATCTTAGCTTTACTCGATAAAGTTTATTTTAGTGTTGTCACATAGGTTTTTGTGATCTTATATTAATATTCACTTCCAATTAGAGTAAGTATTGCATTGGCTTAGTTTATAAATTTTTATAACGCTGGCACAAGATAATAATTATTATTTCGTACACGTGTCTTATTACTACAACAAGAAAAAAAAACATACATCACCGTTGATTAATTTTGGAATAGTTGTTAAGCCTCGTTTTAAAATATTCATTAGAATTATTTTGGAGTGTATTTTAAAGTAATTTGAAAACTGAGAATTCGCACGGGTATAAACTTGAAAACTTGTCGTTGGTTAACATTACATTAGATTTATGCTATATATTTGATAAAGAAAATGTTCGTTAACCATTGCTCCAGATCACGTTAAAAGCTTCTCTGATTTATCAACTAATAAATGAACGCGTACTCAACAGTTATTACAATAACAAGTGCAATGTGGTAATCTGAATTTTAAATAAATATATAAATATTTTTCTTTACGCATGGTTTCATTATTGTCTCTGAAATATAGATATAGACATTATTTTTTACACTATTCAGTGTAGTGAATGAAATATGGTGTTATTTCTGTTTTTGTAAAATTTATTAAAACAGTTTTACTGCAGTAGCTCTGATTTACGCCTACTGAACAAAGTGAAAGAAACCAGCTAGCAACACTGAGCTGATTTACTCAAAAGTGAAAAGTTACTGTCACAGCTATAATGTCTCGAAATTTAAAAGTGCAGATTGTATTTGATGGTACTTAGGGGTTTGAGTCGTGGGCCTTTTAAATCACTGTTCGACATGTTAACCGTGACTATATAACGTGTTCTATGAGTTGTTGTTTTATATTCCTTGTATATTTCGATATTTTAGGATGTTACTGCAATTTTATTCAAAATATGATTATGGGCACTCAGCACCGTCCTTTACGTTTCTCTAGATGCATGTTCAACACGTTCTTACTAGCTTTAATGATTTAGTGTGTTATCATTTTAAATCATAGCGTCTACGCCTTCTCAAAGAAAGAATATTTAATTGAAATTTAATATCATTTTGTTTTCATTCTCAATTTGTTGTTGTTTCTAGTAGGTTTCTTTAGACAACACTCATCTCCAGGTTGGTCGACGTGTAGGCTTGCTTTCGTAGAATAAAGCCGTCATTGTGTTTACTCTAGTTTTGCTCAATGTTAAAATTCAGAATTAAAATCAACTATCACATAAGAACAACGCCTTCTCTAAGTTTGCTTGTAGTTCAGCTACGCAGTGGGTTATCTGTGCTCTGCCAATCACAGGTATGAAAGCCCGGTTTCTACCGTTTAAGTTTGCAGACATGCTGCTGCGCCACCGGGGGACACAATCTCTATCACTTTGTAAATTCTTTCCTAATTTCCCAGAAACTAAGTAAAATTACCTAAGGAAAAACAACAAAGCTCATTAATAAAAGACTTGTGCAATATTTAAGAAGTAAACTATTATGCGAGTCGTAAAATTGAAAAAAAAATATCGTTTCGATTAATTTTGAAAAGTGTGTTCATTTACATAACATGCTAAAAATATAAAGCCACGTGTTAAGTTTTATGAACTGAAAAGTTTTATAATTACATGATAGAAAATTAAATTATTTTTCAAAGTATTTTCTAAACAGCTACAAAGCAAGTTTAACGTAAAGGTTATTTATTTACTCTTTTGATAAATTTAATTCTTTAATCTGTTTATTTGTTTCTAATATTCACGTAAGACTAAACAAGTGGTAACCATGTGTAATTTTCAGTTTATGTACCAGAAGCAAAATAACGTAATCACCATCACTTACCGCGAAATTTTAATCAATTATAAATGAATAATGGAATTTGACTGTCACTCTTAAAACGTATTCCAGACAGTTCAGTCTTTTTGCGATATTTTATGTTTTTAAAAGAAATGTTGACTCTCAGTTAAATATTTGCATATATTTATATGTTATTATCAAGTAATTCACGAACATTTCATCTTGCTACTTAAACACAAAGCGAAAGAACAATAAGCTATCTGTGCTCTGCCTACCACTAGTATTGAAACCCGAACTATTACTATTAGCGAGTTACAAGACATAATTATAGCATTAAAGTATAATATAATCAGTTACACACATATTAACTTTGTTCTAAACGTAGATGTCATTCGCAGTATGCCTTTAAACCCACGTAACTAGAATACCACCAGTATATATATAACACTATCTTTGTTAAATTTATCTACGATCCACAGTCTAGAACCAGTCTCATAAAACTAAACTATCATCGGCATATTTTATTTTGTGTTAAGATGGTTTATCCTTCAAACTTTCGGATGTAATCCCGCAGAATTATAACACCATCAGCATATCAAACGTTATATTTCTTAAGCTTGTCTATCAGACTGCTAGTAATAGATCTTTGTTTGTTTGTTTGTTTTGAAATTTCGCACAAAGCTACTCGAGGGCTATCTGCACTAGCCGTCCCTAATTTAGCAGTGTAAGACTAGAGGGAAGGCAGCTAGTCATCACCACCCACGGCCAACTCTTGGGCTACTCTTTTACCAATGAATAGTGGGATTGACCGTCACATTATACACCCCCACGGCTGGGAGAGCGAGCATGTTTAGCGCGACGCAGGCGCGAACCCGCGACCCTCGGATTACGAGTGCACGCCTTAACGCGCTCGTCCATGCCAGGCCAGTAATAGATCTGTAATTATCTGTGTTAAAGTGGGATAACAGATAAAAAAAAATGTCATATTAATTGTTGTGGATTAAAGTGTGATGTGTTTGTTGTTTTTATCACAGTCGTCTGTTTAAAGTTATAGAAAATTTTTCAAATGAAGTTCATTATTATTAAGCCGCGAAATGGTTATCTTATTTAAAGTAAAAACAAAGGGTCGTATTTGTCTGTTACCTTGACATTGTTTTGTTAAACCTTACTTATTTAATTGAAATTTGGAAAATATGTAACTTGAACGTAACGAAAACGTTTCACATACTCTGTTTTAAAGTTCCTTGTTGATTAAAAATAATTTAGATGTTACTCACTGTAGTAAACAAATTTATATTAATACTCGTAAGAAGGGCTTTGTATCGCTGAAGTAAACAGTGAATATTCTAAGGTTGAATTAAGTCACATTCCTAAGTGCAACACAATGTGACTTTAACGGGGTGATTTGCGGGAACTTTTAATGTTAAGAAATATATAGTTAAAAAGTATTTTATAAAAAAAAATGCAAATTAAACTTATTTACATAGTTTCTACTTCTTCTGCGAATCATTTTCGTAACTAAATGACAAAATTACTCCGTAATTAAATCTGCTGTGATGAAAAAAAATCATTTATTTATAAGACGCAAAGTTGAAGATTAGATATTTCAAAGATAAATACGTTTCATATGTTCTTACCAAATGAAGAAAATATAAATTGTATTTTATTCGAACAGCAACGTATCACTGATACTCGTTTGAAACGTAAAAAATTGGCATTTCTTTGTAGCACGCAGAGAGAGACAAACCTCATTGAAACTGGCTTGCAGGAAGAGAAAAAGTCGAACTTCATTGGTATTCCTTTTATCAAAACGTATTTAAACTTATCACTACTGGGTCGTTTTCGTTATATCCTTTTTCAAAACAAATACTGTATAATGTCCTGTTTTAGGATTGACGCGAAATGTCACATACCTAAAATTAGTTATAAAATACAACTTTTAATTTAATTAAAAGAACTGAAGCTGCTTCTAGTCAATAATTACAATATCTATATATCATTATTTGTCATCAATTATTGGTCATAGCTCATACTTGTACAAAATACGGAGCAAAGGTTTAGAACAATGTGTGAACATAGAAATACTTTGACTTGATTGAGGGACCCGGCATGGCCAAGCATCTTAAGGCGTTTGAATCCCGGTCGCACCAAACATGTTCGTTCTTTCAGCCGTGGGGGCGTTATAATGTGACAGTCAATCCCACTATTCGTTGGTAAAATAGTAGCTCAAGAGTTGGCGGTAGTTGGCTAGTGATAACTAGCTGTCTTCACTGTATTCTTACACTGCTAAATTAGGGACGGCTAGCGCAGATAGTCTTCGAATAACTTTGCGCGAAATTCAACACAAACAAACAAGACTTGATTGATTTTCTTCACTACTTGTTCTTACTATGAAAACGTAACAATGAATCCGACTTTCTCAAAAACCTAGACTGAGACACGATCGATAAGTACCTGGAACATATGAAAATAGTAATGCTGTTTAAGTTCTAGCTTTACCATGCTAGTTATTAACTACTTCTGACCACAAGTGTTGTTTGTTCTTGTTGCTTGTTTGTTTTTCATTATCAGTCCCATCATTCTATTTCTTTTTTTTCATTTACATTTGTATGGACTATGGAAAGTGAAAGAATAATTAATTAAATACGTTCTACTAGTACACAGTTAACATGACTATAGCATATAAATGAAAGTAAGGATGTGATCAAAATATATATTAAATCCAATCTTATCCTTTAACAGGAACAGGAGCAGCAAAGAGATGTTTGTTTATTTTTGAATTTCGCACAAAGCTACTCAAAGGCTATCTACGCTAGCCGTCTCTAATTTAGCAGTGTAAGACTAGAAGGAAGGCAGCTAGTCATCACTACCCACCCACCCTTCTTGGGCTACTCTTTTACAAACGAATAGTGAGATTGACTGTTACATTATAACGCCCCCATGGATGAAAGGACATGCATATTTAGTGTGACGGGGATTCGAACCTGCAACCATCAGATTACGGATGGAGCGCCCTAACAATCTGGCAATGCAGGGCCTTTTAACATGTGAAGTTATATTCTAGTATTAGTCGAGTGAAATTGAAACTCAGCGAGATTAAAACTTCAAAAATAAGCATATATTGTTTCAATGTAAATTGGTGATGCAAAAAGCGATACATGATGCTAAGCAAAGCAGCCGATGACTGATATTGGTTTTAATAAAATCTATATCTTAATAAAACAAAACAAATGCAACGATCGAAATGACATGAGACTTAGGAAATATGTCTCACAATTCACTTGACAAGAGAAATGCTTAGAATTGTGAAATCAAAGTAGTCTACATGAAACTGTATTCGTGTTAAACCAAGTGTAACAGGGATTACTCTTACCTTATACTGTGAAATTATACTAATTGTATATATAGGATTATTTTAATATTACACCGTGAAATTCTGTTGAGAGTAGATGGGATTTGTTGACCTTACGTTGTTAATTTAGAAGATCCCAAAATGGCTCTGGACCTCACGTCAGGTTTTAAAAGTGGTCTAGAATATGATAATTTAGAAATTTAAAGAATGCATAATGTATGCATAGCTGAGATTATAACCACTGAGGAGATTCACACTTTAGCTTTTATACACTCAAATACTTCAATACACTATAATAAAACGTGCTTAATGCAGCCCATTAGATGTCGAAGTAATCTATCAGAATCTGTCATGTATATTATAATACTGTAGACACCTGTCGGCTCGTTGCATGTATTCATAAGTAAACATGATTTGTCCTTGACAAATGCACATAATTTTTGTTTCAGTCGCTTTTAATGTTTTTTTGTCATCAGAATTGTTTAAGGTAAAAAACGCATATATATTTTCCATAATATTTTCAAACACACGTTTTTACACACGACTAGTTTTGGTTTTAGGCCTAACTTAGACTTAAAGTTCGATTAAGTGCTTGTAAGGCTAGAGAGATGGCAGATAGTCCTCACCACCCACTGCCAACATTTAAGCTACTCTTTTACCAACGAATAATGGGATTGACTATTACATTATAACGCTTCCACATCATAAAGGTGAGCATGTTTGACGTGACGGGAATTGGAACCC
Source organism: Carcinoscorpius rotundicauda (assembly GCA_011833715.1). Lineage (NCBI taxonomy): Eukaryota > Metazoa > Arthropoda > Merostomata > Xiphosura > Limulidae > Carcinoscorpius > Carcinoscorpius rotundicauda. Next base: position 46,654,025 of record CM022399.1, on the reverse strand, counting down.
ACGACTCTCAGATTACGAGTCAAGTGCTTCAACCACCTTGCCATGCCGGACTTGCATTTCCTCTAGTAAATTACTTTAAAACTAAGGACGACTAGCACAGAAGGGTGGGTGGGTAGTGATGACTAGCTGCCTTCCTTCTAGTCTTACACTGCTAAATTAGAGACGGCTAGCGTAGATAGCCTTTGAGTAGCTTTGTGCGAAATTCAAAAATAAACAAACATCTCTTGTAGCTTTCTATGAAATCCAATAAAACAAAGAAGGCCACCACATTTCAACCGACTGTTCACAAAAACGTAATTCATAGCGTTTGATCTATAACGTCAGCATTTTTATCAACACATTTTAATTTTTCTTTATCGATTTCCAAACTTTCGACTGACAGAGATCAACTCATGCTTACTCTTTCAATATATGACTGACAATTAATAAAATGTAATTATTTCATTGTAATTCTTTGTTCTATATTTTTTAGGTAACCTTAGCAACAATAAGGTTAGCTAAGAATAGCCGTTCCTTATTTCGAACTAACAGACAAGAGGACAGACAGTTAGTAAATACTCGTCAGCTCTGGAACTGTTATTATTTGAACGAAAAGTGGAATATAACCTTACTCTTGTGATTTTGTTTTTAGTTAAGTCAGAGCTAGATAAATGGCAATTTGTGTTCTGCCCATCATGGGTACAGAAAAACGGTGTTATCGAGATGAGTCCGCAGACAAATCGCTGTGCCACTGGGGAGCCACCCCACAACCCTAAAACACACAGTCGTTAACACTAGCCACTGAGCTAATTTTCTAGTAAAGAAGTTCCTAGAAGAAGACAGCTTGTAAAGTTTTGACTCCTTGTTATTTGTCCTAATAAGAACTCAATCATTAACCCTTCATATAACTATTTTCAAGTTGAATCAAACTTCTTTCTCCAAATAGCTTCTGAGACTACAAATCTTCATAGATAGAATTCTCTGCTCATAAACATACAAACCTTACACAGTGGGTTTAATGGTACTTTATAATAATGACTTACAAATGCTAATAAAGTAATTTATCGATGCAGATCTGGACTGTGGGATACTAAAAGCGATATTCCCGACTATTTAACGGTACTATGCCACCAATGTATCCTTATGACTGAAAGATACGTTTTAGCTCTTTTCTTGAAAGCATTTTCATATAACTAAATTGTTTAAAATATAGTATAAAAGATCTATAGAATTTCAAAAAAAGAAATCTATCAACTCTCTTCTTTGAAGCCCAAAAAAACTCGCAAAGATAAAAGTACCACAAAGGATCCAAAAACTGCACCCCCAAAATAATCTAGAGCAGCACTGTTATCCGATAGAGAGCCCTCCTATCTGAAAAGACATTGCTGAATGTATCTTCTAATGTCGCTAACAAGTTAAAAGACACGGTTTTGAAGTCAGCGAAAGCTCAAAACTAGAAGTCATAAGCTTCTGGAAACGACAATGACATGAAGTCACACACCTCTTAAGTTTTTTGAAAACAGTTCCAATAAACATTGGCGTATTTAGTTTATTTTAAATGTGATCTTTAACTACAAAGTTGGTGAACAGTGAACACAAGAGCCGAAGAATTCTTTTGTCATCTTTCACGGAAACTTGATATCATGGACATTGCAGTATCTGGTAAATAAAACTCATCACGTTTGTCGATAACATAGAAAACAGTTTCAAAGACTCAGAACGTTGCTGCTTCATAACTGGATTACTCTCAGTGATAAATCTGGTAGATAGATTCAAATATCTATAATTTCCATAATTATGATTTTTTCGTATTTTTGAGTTTACAGATGTATAGAAGTTGTGTGAAATACATTTGGTAAAAAGTAAATTCTACATGAAATAAGTCTAGCTCTTTAAAAGATAAATAACATACACAATCTAGTTTTTGGGCTACAAGTCCGAATATCTAAGGTTCAAGCCTGTGATGTGCTACAGAACATACTATATACTTTTCGTTGTAGCCGCTTTATAAAAGTGACAATTAATTAAGCTACTCGGTTTTGGATAACCACATACACAATAGAACTGATGCTATTTGGTTGTTTTCTTTCCACTCAGTTTTAAATTAAGAAAGGCTATACTTGGGCTTATATGGACTCTTCAATTTGTAAATTGGTAATCTCTGATTACGTGAACTGTAAACATTCAGTCACAGAGTAATCTTGTTGCCACGATACTTCAACTTTTCCATGTAGGTTTGTTTAAGTGAGGTGTTGTGAACAGTTTTCAAAATGTTAACAGAATAAAGATAAATGTGTCATAACTTAATTGCCAAATGAATTCATTCGTGTGCACAGTGCACAGTATAAAAGATGGTCATTATACTTGACAAGGTTACTAATAACTTTCATTGCATGAATTACGTTTTCAAATATTAATGAAATTAGTAATTACCCTTCATAAGTTTATATCTACTGAAAAAATGTTCATGTTGTTTGATAATAATAATTAAAATGTTTTTGCGAACTCTTGAAAATTACACATCAATAAAATGTAACACATAATTATTCATACTTTTCATTGAAAAAAAAAGATTCATTTAATCCTCTAGTCTACATGTTCCCAAACGTAGGCCTCCTTTGTGATGATCTGTTTATGAATTCTTCATAAGCTCTTCTATATTTTTGTGAGTGTGACAAACTGCCACATGGTTGAGGCGGCACTGAGACATAGTTGACCCTAACCACGTCTTCAACCATCTTAATGCAGAAAAGCTGCGTTCACATTCGCAGCTGGATAACACACAAGCAAAATTTTAATGAGAAGAAACACTTCACTAAACATCTGCTGACTTGTTTCATGCATTTTGCAGTAAACATCCTTCGCACCTTTCAGAGACACTGCTTTTGTTGTTCCTTTGAATATGGGCAACTGAAAATCGAGCCGTTGTGCAGAGATTTCTGGGTAGATCTTTATAACCGAGTTGTCAATCTTGCCAGATGTGATCATGTTCTCAAGTGCCAGATATTGCCTCATTGAATTAGCCTTGTGTACTCCGCAGTGAAAAAACAAAACAGACAGTTGTTTCTCTTTTATGTTTGCCTGGCTTCCATTGTATGCACAACTCATCTTAGCGGTTCCATCATAAGTTTGTGCTCTTAATCCTGAAAGTGGTAAATTGAGTCTAGTCAGTACATCAAGTATAGTCGAGGATATTGTTTCACCAGTTATACTGGAAACACTGTACAAACAAAGAAATATCTCATGGACGTCAAGGTTCTCATCTACGCATCGTATACATATTACTTCCTGTTCGGCACCTGTATCATCTTGAGTGCTATCAATCATTAATGCAAAGATTATACTTTGCTGCACTTCGTGTGCTATGTTCCTCAGTATTTGATGGCTGAACATCTCCATTATTTCATTTTGAGCCTGGGGTGATGTGAATGTGGTTTTCTTTGACAAGTAGGCCGTCAACTCAGGATCTTCCTCTTCCAGGAGCTGCATTAACTGCAGGAAGTTCCCCTCCGTATCAGTATGTCCATGTAATGCTAAACCTTGACACAGTAAGAAACGTAAACTTCTGAGTATTTTGGCTATACTTCTTTTGTATTCTTCTTGCTGCTTCTTTTCTCCATCATGTAGCTGGACAGTCACTGGAGTTACATCAAGTGAACCTTCTGGAGATATAGCGAATCTGTGCTGAGAGGATGATTGGTGTTCGTTGAACTTCTGTTTTGCCCTTTTCCAGTTGCAAAAACCGGTGGATATGAAGGTACACTCCACTGGCCTCTTCAATTTCCCTGTAAAAAGGCCTCTATTTTCCGCCTTGGCACAATGAAAGCACATGACTTTTTGAGTCTGATTGCCAAAGTGCATCCATAGGAACTCATCAAACCACTTGCCCTGATATTTTGAAACTTTGCTTTCTGTCGTGGTATTATTTATGCGTCTGGATGATATGGCTTTCCACACTGTATCTGTAGAGTGTCAGATATTTCATCACTGCACAAACTTGTTTCACAACTAACTGGTGGTTCATGATGTGCAATAGTTGCACAAACATTTTCAGACTCGTCCTTTGATGAACATGATATTTTCTCTGTATGGCAAGTTTCTATTCCTTTGCTTGAGGTTGTTGGATAATCTGCATTGTCACTTGTAGTACTAGTAACTGGCTTGCAGAACTGTCTAATATCGGAATGTTTCAGACGCTTGCTTGTCATAATTGAAATCTGTTTCCAAAATGACTCAACATCCTAAAATACAGTCTTTATTGAAAAACTCTAACGTACAACGAACAAAGATAGAACAGAATGAAAGTAGGATTGAACTGTACAATGTATTTAAGCAGAACACGCGAACCTCACAATGACTACTGAGCCGACTGACCGCCTGGGCATCGCTGGGACAGTAATGTGTGCTCGTTACAACACAATAATTGCAAGTTTCTCGAAAATACTTAAACAATCACAAATATGTTATAGTCCTGTTAAAGCTCATCAAAAGGCAAACACGTTGTCATACAATGTCTATAAGCACGTCTGTTAAATAAAAACACCTGAACAAAAACTAGCAATACAATTCGAGTAGAGGCTTCAGGTTGTTGATATCGCTCTTTTTGTGTTCTAATTATACAAGAAAATACAATATTTTTACTATCTATAATAACAGAATATATTGTTTTGTTACCATAAAGTACCAGCATTTTAATAGAGGGCGGTGATAATCTGAAATTTCATGTATTAATGAGGGCCACAAACACAGGTCTAATGAGCCTCTAATTGAGGCTCAGACTAAAGGAAGTGGAGGGGGTGATGTAGAGCGCGTCTGGATTCGAGCGGCCCGAACCTGTCGTAAACTGTACACTCAACGTACACAACGGTCAGCGACTTCGCCAGCTAAGGAGAGTAAGGCATTCGACAATTAAACCGGCTAGACATGCATAAGAACAAATGGCGTAGGAAAGCCGCACAATATACACATCAGATTGATGCAGCTACAAGCTACAAATAGCCTGCTAGATCTAGATCACAGGAGTTTACACCTGGAAGTAATATTTTCGAATTTCATGCTCTGTTCAATCTGTTGTGATGAAAATTTTACTTAATCTTACACTACGTACAAGACGTAGATAGATTCTGTGATAGTATTTGCAAGCCTTGCTTGTATACTTGGGCCTACTGTCTGATACTTACGAATTATCGCTTAGCTCGAAAAGCTAAGAAGCACTTCTATATTAAAGATGTACATTTCGGTTTCTGAAAAAGCCTACATCTAGACTTAATTATATAATTCGATTGGTAAGAAGACGAGAATCACAAGAACAAACACAATTTGTAGGTCTGTGATGCAATAAAACAATTCGACAGACCAAACTGTAAGGGGGAATGATTGTATGCTCCATACTCCCACCTAAAATGAAGGAGGATGTATCCCCCTATCCTCCCAGGATCTACACCCCTGGCTTCAGGTGTCTGATTTTTCTCTTTAATACCTGTGTCGCATTAGGTTTGGTTTGTTTTGAATTTCGCGCAAAGCTACTCGAGGGCTCTCTGCGCTAGCCGTCACTAATTTAGCAATGTAAGACTAGAAGAAAGGCAGGCAACTAGTCATCACCACCTACCGCCAACTCTTGGGCTACTCTTTTACCTACGAATAGCGGGATTGACGGAAATATTTTGACGCCCTCACGGCTCAAAGGGCGAGCGTGTTTGGTGCAACGGTAATTCGAACCCACGATCCTTGTATTACGAATCGAGTGCCTTAACCACCTGGCGATGCCAGACCGTCGCATAATGTGCTGTTAAGGTTGAAACTACCAAAATCTTGGGTTTATATATGTGTGTCTGTATTTAGAAATGCAAATAGTTATGGCATTTTTTCTAGAAATGCGAAAGGTATGTTCGATTTAATTAACGAATTAAATAATTAATATAATTAATTAAGTAAAATTTAAAATAGTCTCTATTATTGTGTTTTAGAAATATTTGCTTAAGTAACTTTCTCTAAAGGATTTCAGCAAGAAAAAAATTATAACACTAACAATTTTCTGAACTTTCAATTTCGTTTTGTTACCACAAATTTCACAAAGTTTGGGTACAAAAATATTTCTCGAAGAAAGTATGTTAGAAAACATAAAAATTTCAAGTTTCACGAGTACAAGTAATTAAAATACCTCTGTTCTCTTGAATAGTTTTAATAAATTTCAGCTTTTTGCACAACTTTTATTTATTACCGTCAAAAGTGAAATACTTGTAGTAATTAAATATCACCAGCGCACGTTAAAAGGTCTTATCAGAAGATGGTGCGTTAAACTCAGTCAATTCATTTAAAAAGGTTGGTTAAGAAGATGTGGTTTGTTTTGGATTTTGCGCAAAGTTGCACGAGGGCTATCTGTGCTAGCCACCCGCAATTTAGCAGCGTATAGACTAGAGAAAAGGCAGGTAGTCATCACCACTCGCCGCCAACTCTTGAGCTACTCTTTTTCCAACTAATAGTGGGATTGATTGATCACATTATAACTCCCTCACGCCTGATAGGGCAAACATCTCTGGTGTTATGGGAATTCGAACCCCTGACCCTTGGATTAGGAGTCGAGTGCCTTGAACACCTGGCCATGGTTTAAGAAAAAAGAAAATATTTAAACGTAGCTTAAGTCAATTAATATCAAGTGCAACTGAACGTTCAACCTACTTCTTCCAAACATGATGCATTATTGATTTCCAATCATTATAATTGTTGTTACGGCATTGTATGCTTCTAGCTAGACTCGTGCATTAAACAAATACACTGATTATTAGCTTAATTCACGATCCACAATCAAGCATATAGCTTCCATTGTACAATAGATAAAACTACTGGTTCATCAATCTTTTGTAGTTTATGTAAATTGGGTGATCGATTATCTTTCTACAGTGTTCACAACACAAATAAGGTTGTTGATTAGAGATAAATAATCCAAATAACAACACAAAAAACAATTATGTACAAAAATAACACTAAAGCTTGTAATAATAATTGTTTACTTTGTCTTACAATTGTATTATTCTATTACTGTTTAGCCACGTAAAGCTATCTAAACGTTTTGTTTGTTTTTTGTGCAAAACTACACGAGGGATATTTGTGCTATTCCGTCCCTAATTTAGAATCGTAAAACTAAAGGGAAGGAAGCTACTCATCATCACCACTCACCTCAACTCTAAGGTTACTCTTTCACCAATGAACGGTAGGACTGACCGTTTCATTATAGCGCCCCCACGACTGAAATGACGAGCATGTTTGGTATTACAGGGATTCAAACTCGCGACTCTCAGATTACGAGTCAAGAGACCTAACCATATGGCAATACAGAGCCATTAATGTATTTGTACGGTTACGTAAATTAAATGCAATACTTCACCTAGCGTATTTATACATTCAGGTAAGTCAACTGATTCATCGGCGGTTCGTTTATATATTTACAATACTATCAGGTCATCCCCAAAGTAATGTCCGAAAAATTTAATACAGAAATTGCATCATCATTTCTGTCTTTGTAGAAGGCTTTATTGACTAAAGTATGTAGTAGGACATAAATAAAAATGTTTAGACAAATAAAAGAAACTAACCCAACTCCACTTTTTCAGATCATTGATCAAATAAACCATTGTGAAGATGAATGTGTCTGAGGAGCACGTTAGGCATATAATGTTTTATGAGTTTAAAAAAGGCAATAGTGCAGCAAAAACTACACTAAACATTCAAGATGTTTATGATGCGGAATCTTTCAATGAAAGAAAATGTCGAAGATGGTTTCAGAAGTTCAGATCAGGTGACTTCAGCTTAAGTGATGCGCCACGTTCAGGTCGTCCTGTTAAGTTTAATAATGACTTGCTGTTGGTTGCACTTGATAAAGATTGTGCTGTAAGAGTTAAAAAACTAAAACAGAAACTTAATTCAACCCATCATCTGCAACAGCTTGGAAAGGTGTCAAAACTTGGGAAATGGGTCTTCCATGATTTGACAGAAGCTAACCTTAGAGCAAGAGTGGACATTTGCATTTTTCTGTACTCTCGTGAACGTAACTCACCTTTTTTGGACAGGTTAGCGAGTGGAGATGAAAAATTTATATTTCATATAAAATATTAAGCGCCGCAGACAATGGCTCAGTGCAGGTGGACTGGCTAAAGCACAGCCCAAAATGGACCTCACCCTAGAAAAGTCTAGTTAAGCGTTTGATGAGAAATTATTAATGTGATCCACTTTGAGTTGCTACCACTTAGTGTAACGATTACATGAGACATCTATTGTCAACAATTAGAACGCTTAAATGATGAACTGAAAGAAAAGAGGACTGCTTTGATCAATCGTAAAGGTGTTGTGTTACACCAGGATAATGCACAGCCCGATACAGCAAGGATCACATTTGCAAAGATTGAAGAGCTAAACTGGGAAAAATTCCACATCCTCCTTATTCTCCAGATCTTTCCCCATCTGATTATCATTTATTTCTAAATTTCCATAACGATCTTGATGGAAAAGAGCTTGAAACACATGAAGGTGTCAAAACTACTCTCTCTACATTCTTTTCATCCAAACCCTAATAATTTTATAGAAGTGACATTCAGAAGTTTGTGAATCGTTGACAGGAAGAAATTAATAATAATGGAACATACATTATTGATTAAATAATATTAACAGCGTTTGAAACCCTTTCTCTTTTTCTGAACCTGAAATCGGAGGTTACTTAAGGGATGACCTGATACAATCCAGGGTTTCTTCCCCGCTGTGAACAAAGTCCAGATAGACGACAAGGTTTTTTCTTCATAACGTTTTCATTCTCACTGAGAATTCGATTGGTGTTTTCTTTTCACTTGTTATTCTTATGCATTGCACAAGACATCCTGTAATGGATTAAAGTTTATAACCAAAGATAGTTATCGTGTAATGGATTAAAGTTCATAACCAAATATAGTTTTGAAATATTTTTCATTCAAAAGTATAACAAGAAAAACGAAAACAAACTCACTACAGATCACATATATGTTTTACGTTTACACGGCCGAATTTTTTTTACCTTTTTGTATTTAAACAAAAAATAAATTATAGGCTGTCTGTGCCATGCCCATCAAAAGTATTGAAATCCAGGTTTTAGTGCCACAGTTTCCCAGACGTACTTTCTATTCCACTGGAGGTTAATGATTTAATAACACAGAAAGATAAAAAAATATATAATTACAAATTATGTACACATAACAGTTGCATTTTTTGTTTCACTTTTACGCAAAGTTGCTCGAGAGGAATTCCGCTATAACATGATACTATGAAACTTTGATAATTGTTGTATTTTGCAATATGTACGAAAGTCCACTAAAATATTACTATACTATTATACAGAGGAGCAAGCAAATCAGATTAACTGCATTTTGTATATTCAAATCAGAAAATAACATGACAAGCACAGCATACATAAAGTCAAAGTAAAACAGCAAGTATCATAACTACATTTTGACTAGTCTGATGCTGAATAAATAGTGTAATGATATCTTTCTCACACACAATATTTATAAACACGGATAATTCACTGCACAATTTTTTTTTAAGTTTTGTTTTGTGAAAAGTTTTTGCTGCTTGTGGCAGGTACCTGATGAGTATGCACAAATATAGTTTTGGTTTTGCTTCATAACGTAGGAACTCTGAGAAATAGACAGTTAACTGTTTAACGGTAATAAGGTATTTAATTGCGTTTATGTTTCTAATACGCTATTAAGCTCAACATAAAAAGTGTTTTGCCCCTGCTTTTCGTTTGTATTCAATGTCCAGTGCATCACGTTGCAGTGTCCAACAGTAGTCAGGAAGCATTGAAGGATTCCAGTTACCCTGATATCGTTTTTTCATTGTACCAATGTCCTGGTGAAACTGATGATTTCGATGAAACGGTACATGATTGGTAAATTTGGATGTGAGTTTCGTGATCAGCAGCCAAAAATCTATAAAAAACACTCAACAGTGTTCAAAAAGCAAAAACTTTGTTGTGCAGTGTAATAAATATGTGTTTGGATCAAGAATTATAAAAATACAAGACTAGAACATCCCTTGTATTTAACTGAACTAGAAAAAAAAAAAGGAAAGATGATCAGCTTGGAACACCAGAACATCCAGAAATAGTCCTGCTACAACGTTGTTGTTAACGTAATCATTCTTATATTAAAGTAGGGATAGATACATTTTCAAAAACAAAGATATTGAGATTTTCTATCTTTGGCTAAACTTAAATAACCCACTCACGCAGGGAAAAGCAAGTTAAATAATCTCCAAAACGTGCATCTCTGAATTGAATATATACTCCAACATTAGTATCACACTTTTAACGTACCAAAAAAATACAGCATCTAAATAGCCTTGTCTTTCTTAGATCTAAGTCCATAATAGGATTTCTGTGGTACTTAAAGAAAAAAATCCAGATAAGAAAATGTACAATGCTCTCTCTTCTTCTACTCAAAGGAAAGATGATTGTAATATTAGCGAGACATGTGACGGCTCTATACTCTACAGTATACTGCTCATTGCGTGAGGAATAAATACTCTATCTTCAAATAAGTAATTGTGTGATTATGAGAGGAGCCAAAAGCTTAAAAGATGGTAGATAATGGTTCATCAAAGCAGCACTTCTTACTTGTATGAAGTTATAAGCTTTGGTGGATTCCATTATATCAAAAAGACCAACATGACTTGTTTACACGTGCCTAACGCAGAGGGAGAAAGTTAAGGTTGATGTCTTTATATTAATCCAACATAACGGGCGTCTAATGGCTTACCACCGCCTACTGAAAGACTCCATTATATTGAACGTTGTAATAAATATGTGATTAACATTATTAAAAAGGATATTTTTTTACGAACTGCTGGAAGTTAAGATACCGGTTTTGTGGGCTTATGAAGGATTTTCGTTTAGTATTCATGATACTGGGTGTTGTTGTTTTAAATAATATGTGGAATATGAATTGAAACCTTTAATTTTGCAGATTGGGTAACGAGTAATTTCCTGTTTCTTTTTCTTTTGAGACGACGTTTCGGAGTGCCTTCTGTGTCTTTCTTCTTCTCTGATGAGGAAATGAGCATGAAGCCCGAAATGTAGTCCATGACAAACTCAGTTCACATATTAAACACGCTGCCTAGAACTACTCCAATTAATCGTCGTAACGATAAGTCGCCAGCTTTTGAGGAAATAAAAAAATATTATAGCACTTCTCAACAGAATTTCACGTTATCATCACTGTTATGTTTACTATAACTAATCAATATAACGCTAATAATTAAATGGAGTCATGTAGTTTTTAGTTCATTAAATACAAATTATTCAGACTATATAACAAAATTTTTACTTTTTCTTGTTTCTGGGCAGAAAGTGTATTTCACAATTGTTTATGCCTAAAGTGAATAAAAAAGATCTATTTTTCTCTTCAAACTTTGCTTTTGTGACCTAGAAGCGTATAACGAAAACATGATGGGAGACTATATTTGGGGGCAAATCTCGAAAAACTACTCACTTTTAAACATTTTTGTTCATTTTTTGTATAACATCAGTATAAATACATATAAATTTTGATTCATATGTTGTTTTATTCACATCTTATATGAATTAAAATGTGAAAATTTGCCCGTTAATTTCAAAATTTCATTATCCAGGCCACAAAACCAATGTTTAAAGGAAATAATGACCATTTTCTGTACTTTTACAACATAAGCAATTAAGAAATAACATATACTATCCAGGAACAAAAGTTGTGTTGTGTAGTGTAATTATTTCTCTAGGATTATGCATCAGATATCAAAACTATCTATAATTACTGATATGTTGATATATATACACTCAAAGAAAATTATAGTTTCTTGAATATTGAATAAGAAGTAATGCGAGACAATCATGGCTTAGTGTTATTGTGTTTGACTGAGAATCAGAAAGTCCAAGGCTCGAGCTGTGACATGACACTGAGCACCCTCTATGATGTTGGTTTTTATGGCATTATAATTATGACCATTAAATCTACCGTTTTGTTAAAAGTAGTCACGTATCGAAGATTCATTCCATTCCATTCGGTCAATAATTCCAAGTTAGCGGTGGATATGTCTAAGCCTTAAAAATATTTGGCCTGGCCGTTTAATCCATATATCACACACGGTTCCATTCAGGTCCAAAACTTCTAATATCTAGAAGAACAGTGCAGAAACCAACCAACTAAGGACCAACATGTTTCGCAACAGCACATATTGTTAGAATTCCTTATCTTATTCGGTCACAGCGACCCTACCAATGGCGAAGCGGTATGTCTGCAGACTCCCAGAAATGGGGTTTTGATACGCGTGGTGAACAGAACACAGATAACCCACTGTGTTCCTTTGTGCCTGACTACAAACAAGACCCGACATGGCCAGGTAGTTAAGGCACTCGACTCATAATCCGAGGGTCGCGTGTTCGAATCCTAGTCACATCAAACATGCTCGTCCTGTCAGCCGTGGGGGCATTATAATGTGACGATCAGTCCCACAATTCGTTGGTGAAAGAGTAGCCCAAGAATTGGCGGTGGATGGTGATGACTAGTTTCCTTTCCTTTAGTCACTGTTAAATTAGGAGGGCTAGCGCAGATAGTCCTCGTGTAGTTTTGCGGGAAATTCAAAACAAATAAACGATCACGTATGTATAGAATATTAAAACATATGTTCACAAACTATTATTTTATTCAAGTCAAAACAAGTTTTCTGTTACTAAGTGAGTGAACTTTATTTTGTTTTAAATGTTATTCAGTACGATAATAGGTTAGCAAAAAGCATAACGTTGTACCAAGATTTGTATGAAAGTGGTCGTTTCACACCTGATTGATATCGTCATGAAGCCCTAGTGAGAATATTTGTATAAACTAACATCTTTCTAACCATTATAAATTAACCCATTCTTTCACTTTTGGTACACCTAGTCTTCTTGTTTGTTCGTTTTTTGATGGATATATTTCTAGTCTGATGGAGTTTGTACTGAACGTTTTGAATATTGAAATAGTTTGCATTAACTACAAATGCTCAAAAATTGTGACATAAGAAATTATTAAGAATTTTAATTACACATTTTAGCATAAATGATTGGCAAGTTAGTAGAATAACTCTTTATCATACGTTTTTATTGATAAGTCTAAATGTTTGACTAAGATATTTCTCAACTACACAATAATCTTTTCGAACACATCTATTTAAGTAGAGATTTTCTAGGCCACTTTATTTCGGTCGTACAAACCAACTTTAAGTCTTTATGTTATGTGTAACTACAGGACTTTTGCATTATCTTTTCCAGTCACAACGTTCTGTAGTACAATGTTTTTAAAGTAAATCTTTTCAACCAGCTTGTTTCTAGTATGATAGTTCTTTTTATTCGGAAATATGTTTAAATCCCAATATGCTCACCGCAAGGACAGAAACCAATATTTTAGAGTTATAAGTCCTCGAGTATAATACTAAATGTAATATTAAGCCGTCAGGAAGGAGAAAATATTATTATCGGCGAATTTAAATGATTATTTTTTCAGATGTGTAGTTATATTATAAAAATAACAGCTTCCCTATTTAAGGCTATGTTAAGTACAAGAAAAAAATCTAAACAAGGACTTACTGGAGTTCCTAATGCACTAATCAAAAGTCGGTTTTTTTATATATATATTGTGATACCCAGATGATTTAAGATGATATCCCTTAGTGGCTTTTATAACCCTAAAAACCAGGTTTTGGTACTCGTGGTTGACCTAGCCCATATACGTAACTCATTGTGCAGCTTTGTGCCTAACCACAAACGAACAAATCCTGTCGAAGTTCGTTGAAATTATCTATCTTTTAAACAAGATTTTCATTAATTTATTATGAATATTTCTAATCTTGAGTTTTTTACAGAAATCGTTATTTAAGATCAAATATTTGCTTATGTTCAGTTTTTAGTTGAGGCAGCTTATATAAACATACAGAAAGAGAGAGAGATACATTTAATGCTACGAATTATAAATTCAAAAATTTTTCTGTAGTTACTGGGAAAGAAAACTCAAATGTGTAAACTATACATGAATTTATATCACACTGAGTATTTCTTTTTTTAAAAGCAGGATGAAATCAGAGACGGGTGTATAACACCTCAGGCGAAGAAAGACTAATAGATTCTCAACAAAACGTTTACAGAATCTCATTTGAACAAAATATAAAATTAGAGTCTACCTATCAATCTTTCCAAACACACCATGGAAAGATATAGCAATGCAATTATTTGGTCCTAAACTTAGCAGTGATGATTGCATATAACCACATAGCTATCAAAATGGGAACCTTATACTTATGTAACATCACCAAGTTAAGTGTTTCAAACTCTATATTAGGTAGACTGTCTTAAACCTGTGTCGTTCTTAGATTTCAATCGAACATTATACGAATAATGACGTCAAGTTGAATATTTCCTCCTGAGTATCAATACCTAACAAGCTATTTAAGAATATTGTTATCATATCATTTGTCAACTAGCTATGAAATTTCATCCAGTAAATGGCGTTATAAATTCTAGCCGGAGAAGATTATGATATACAGTTTTGTTTTAAGAGAGTGTATTTTCTGTAATTTCCACGTGCTGTATATAAATGAAAGTCAACTCTAATTGTAAAATCTTAGCTAACTGTAAAGATAAGGAAAACAACTGTTCTTAATAAATACATTGTTGATCTAATCACGTGTTCTTACATTTCAATAGATGTGTGTAAAAAACTAACTAACCGTAAATCTTTTTCTCTAAGCTCACCTCACTTTGTGACATGTGGAAAACAAAAGATAAATTTGTAATGCTATTTTTCACACCGGTTATTTTAAGCCACAATGTAGAAAATAAGTGGAATGTTGTAAAAACCAATCTGCAGTTAACCACTGATTTTCCAAACATTTCGCAGATTTTCGGAATTTAAATCGTAACTTTTAAAGTATTATATTATATGAATAACATTATTCTCTGAACTTCACTTAGATAATGGACCTCCAGAACCTAATCAGTCGAGTCTCGTTGATTTTTGTGGTTTGAATGTTGTTATTTTTTTTAGCTACGCTAGTTGAGTTCACTTTATTTGTGTGCTCAGTTAATTTTTGCTATTTAGATCGTTTGAACTTTGCGGTGAGAAGTGTTGATTTGAGCTTCTGGAAGCATTCCAGACTATCCAACAAAGTGGAGAGAAAAGAAACCCTTAAACCTTCTAAGAAATATTTTACTAACCAAAGACCTAAATCTTATTCTCTATCTTGCCCTGATCCCAGGAAAACAATGCCATCTGGTAATCATTGATTGCATCTAACAATCACCTTACCTGCAGTAACATTACACATTTTTTATTCTGTGAAGTATGCCGCCATGATTTTAAAATCGTTAAATGATGACTGCATCATTTCGTTTTGTTCTTGTCTTCTTATTCTTGTCACTCACTCTTTCACGTTCATCTCATCCATTGACCAATTACCATCAATAGCTACGGATACAGTGCACAGCAACTTTCGATGTTTATCTTCGTAAATATATAATCGTAATTTTCCTGGAGACCCAAAAGTTTTGTTAACTTCTTCCAACCCACAAGATTGTTAATCTTTTTCTTGCTGACACCTTCTGTACCAAGATTACTAATTTGTCTTGTACAAACTGGGTTTCTGCTTTTTCCATCTTTTATCGTCGCTTCCAGATCTTGAAACGACTTGCTTTTTATGTAAAATTAGCTAGTCCTACGCTGGAACTTTATAACCACATATCCTTCCCCCCGATTTTTCACTATATCTGCAAGCCACCGTTTTTTTCATAATCAAAATATCATATTCGCTGATCTGCTTGCTGTCTATGCCAATGAAGACCACTGGCAAAGCTTTACCCATTTTGATTATTTATTGAATCACTATGATATATCGCTTACACCAGATGGTCTTGTTCATAATGTGTCGCCGCAAGTTACGTTTATCTCAAGGACTGATAATTTGATCATCTGGCCACCATTGTAGCTCATTCACAAAGTATCTTTCTTCCTGTTCTCTCTCTTAACCCGTTGCTGTATTCATATTTCTGATGCTTTCTCGTCTTTCACTGCCACGTCATTTCCGTTAGGACTTGTTAACCACCGTTTATAACCTTCTATCTCCGTACTCATCTCTTGGCTGAAGAAAGGGTGTAGTCCTCTGACCACCAACTCTCCTCCAGGACTGTGATAAAAGTATCTTTTCTCTCTCATCATCCAGCCCAGCTAATTATCTTTGATTGCAAACTGCAATAATTATATGTAGAGAACAAAACAGCAGTTAAGTAATGTTTATCAAATTTTTTAGGCCTATTGCTACTTTCTAAATATTTTACCAGCTCTCGACATTTAAACCATAGATTATATGGGCGGTGCTACATCAAATTTGGTTCAATGAGATTGAGAGCTTATAACACTACAGCTCGGAGTTCAATCCCTGTGATAGACACCAGTAGCTCATTGTATATCTTTGTGTGATTTATAAATATTTGTATCCACTATAATATTATTATATTTATACTTTGTGTTAACTATATTTACATTTGTCTAAAAACTGTTGCAACGGTTTGTTATGTCAACAATTTTTTTGTGCAGATAAATAATGTTAATGGTCTCATGGTTACTTTCTCCTGGTTTTTTTAATGTCTTCACTTATTTATGTAAGCACATTTAGTACGTACGTACATTCCATAAATCATTCGTTCAAAGAATAGCAC
Source organism: Carcinoscorpius rotundicauda (assembly GCA_011833715.1). Lineage (NCBI taxonomy): Eukaryota > Metazoa > Arthropoda > Merostomata > Xiphosura > Limulidae > Carcinoscorpius > Carcinoscorpius rotundicauda. Next base: position 46,637,305 of record CM022399.1, on the reverse strand, counting down.
GTGCAATGAAATGCAACTTGCCACGAGATATTAGAATAAAACACTATTTATATCGAAATATATACACTCAATGCTTGCGACCTAGTCATCATCCTGACTTTGGCTTTGATATAAATTTATCGTGAGGAATAAATAAAATCAGATTACCTGACAATCTAATCTACAGACGTCGCTATTGTACTTAATACGTCCACCAATGGATCACGTAGGTCAAAATGTAATTGGTATGGAAAAAAATGCATATGTTTGCCATTTCTTTACTCAACACATTCTAAACTGTCTTTGTTTGTGATCTTAGTAAACTAGTCACGTTCTTAGACATGTCCTCCGCACTGATGACATGCCTGGTTAGAATGAATGGTAGAAGAAAGAGCTCCTGTTGGTTTATACTGTTTGCTCGCGCTTCACGAAGTTTCCTTATCCTTTCATAATTTCCTATCGAACTATGCTTTTGTTGCGGTCATAAAACGAAAGAAAATTCAGCTGTTCCTAAAGCGCGCGTTTAGAGATTGCAAATATTCTGGTACCATGGGTATTCTTTGTTGTTTGTAATAATGAGAAATAGTGGCGAAACTTCCAATGTTAAAAAGGCTTACAGTTAAGATATAATAGTATTCATTTTGCTTGGCTAAAAGAGATAAGTTCTAATCAGTAAAACAGATGAAAAAGGCAAATACAAATACTGTGGAAGTTATATTTGTAATTATATTTTAATTCTTTCGTTACGAATATATAGCTAGTTTAAGAACAAAACTCTTGAAATAGTACATCTTACTTTAGTATTTTTATGATACTTTAATTACTAATATAAAACACATATAATTGCCTCTTACTTATAATACAGACTCAAGTGTAGTTGAAACGTCACAGGTAATTTAATTGAAATAAAAATTATTTTAAAAAATGAGGGTCATACTATGCAAGGCGGACGTAAGATGCTTTAGTTCTTTTAGTTAAATACTCTTAAAATACAAATTATCTTAATATGCATGTGTAGTCCTTCTGAAACATCTTAGTTAAGACTCTATCAGCATAAATTTGAATAATTTAGCTCGCCTCACTTAGCTGTGGACATGTATGTTACACTTGAAGAATTTTGATGAACCATTAAACGTATGGCGTTGTGTTTATAAATATAATCCATGTTTGAGGTGATGTTATCATTTCCAACAAAAATATAGTGTATGTGGATGTGTAACAGAAAAGATCTACGTGTAGAGTTTATGGTGTGTGTGTGACAGAGAGAATCTACGTGTTGAGTTTGGTGTGTATGATAAAGGCTATCATGGTGTAAAGTGTGTCTATACTATATGTAACAGAGAATGTCTACGTGTAACCTTTGTCCGTGGAGTATGTGATAAATGGTTTCTTGGTGTAAAGTGTGTCTATACTGTATGTGACAAAAAATGTCTGTGTGTTACCTTTGTCTGTGGCGTGTTTGACAAAGATGGTCACATATATAAAGAGTTTCTGTGCTATGCGTGTGTAACAAACACTACCTACGTGTAAAGTTTACCTGTGGTCTGTGTGATAGAGAATGTTTACGTGTAAAGTTTTTTTCTGTATCGTGTGTGTGTAACAGAGAGTGTCTAAGTCTAAAGTTTGGTTGTGACACATACGAAGGGGAGTGCATATATGTAACCTTTGGCTGTGACGCGTATGAAAGGGAGTATATATATGTAAAGTTTGGCTCTGACGTGTATGATGGGAAGTGTATATATGTAAAGTTTGGCTGTGACACCAATGAAGAGGAGTGTATATGTGTAAAGTTTCCCACTATCCATTGGTAAAAATGCAGTCAAAGAGTTGGCGGTTGGTGATGATGACTAGCTACCTTCTCTCTGGTCTTACACTGCTAAATTAAGGACGGCTAACACAGATAGCCCTAGAGTAGCTTTGTGCGAAATTCAAGAGACAAACAAACAATAGTTAACCTCCAACAGAATATTTAGGCTTTTGATTACGTATTTATATTACGATATGTTAACGGACTCTAGCTTTTTGTTTAGTGAAGAGTATATGTAAACACTATACGAATGATTCTTTAAAATACATTCAAATACATCAAAACAATGGTGTTGAGACGGTAAAGAAATTCCATAATTGGACCGATCCTGTTTGTTATCACGTGCACTAGAATGTTCAGGTAGAAATTTCATCTAGATGAATTTACTTACACAAATTTTCAGTTGTAATCTATTTTACCATAGTCTTACAGTTCCAAATATAAATGTACCTGTAGCCCTCACAGAATCAAAACCATTAACCGGAAAGGGAAATCTTATACACATCTCCCTTTCTTTCTTACGAAATATTGAATTATTGTATTACTTTCAAACATGCATGCAAACATCATTCATAAATACTTCATGTACAGAGGTGATATAACTACGAAGATATATAATTTGAAGAAAAGAAAGTTGTAATTTGACGGTTATTTAAAGAACAGTGATGCCTGTGTAAAATATACTTGAATGATTGGTTTGTTTCTGAATTTCGCACAAAGCTACTCGAGGGCTATCTGTGCTAGCCGTCCCTTATTTTGCAGTGTAAGACTAGAGGGAAGGCAGCTACTCATCACCACTCATTGCCAACTCTTGGGCTAATCTTTACCAACCGAATAGTGGGATTGACCGTCACATTATAACGCCCTCACAGCTGAGAAGGCGAGCATGTTTGGCACGACACGGGCGCGAACCCGCCACCCTCGGATTACGAAGCACACGCCTTAACGCGCTTGGCCAAGCCGGGCCGCTAGTGTTCTTAATAACTAGTTAGCATTTATAAAGTTTTAAACACATACAGTATAAAACTCTAGGAAGAAACTTTTTATCTATGCAACTTGAGAAAAAAAACAGAGAAATACAAGTGTTATTAAACGCCTTGTAGAAAATCTGTTTGGTAAACATTCTAATAGCTTTTGCTGCTATTGTTTAATTTACTACACTATTGACGATCAAAATATCTCTATGTTGCAGATTGTTTCTTCATGTATATATAAATATATATATAATTCCATCTTTAATGTTACTTTAACTACAGAAAAAAAATGCTTGTTAAAAACGAGATATCCAGATCTTCTTTAAAATTAGTTTTGGGAGAAGTATCAGGCTCTATAACAATATAAACAAAGAATGGAATAATTTTGAAAAACAATTCTAATTAATAATGCAAATAAATAAGTCTCCAGACGAAAGTTCAAAGGCTGAATTCATACATAGGAACCTATTGAATATTTGTGTGAAGCTCCAATCCCAATTCCGGAAAAGTCCTGGCAGAGCTCCAGTTTTGTAATCAGAAGTTGTGTTGACTTGTTACTTTGAACAGGCAGATCCGAAGCAGCGCGATGTATTTAGCGGGGTCTAAGTTAATCTTCAAGCCCAATTGACGAAACTAGCCATTAGGCTTGGAGATTAACTTAGAGTCCGGTAAATGTGGGCAGAGTTCATCTTGTGTAGTACAGCCAGTAGAGATGACCTACGGTTGATAAAGTAGTGTCAAAAGGCATACATCACTCGGTACCAGTAGTCCATCTGTACTTTTTCTTTAAAAAAAAAAATCATAATAGCTCAAAGTGAAGCATCAAACTGGTTTATCTCAAAGGCAAAAATATTCTGTACACTGAATATCTAGAATTCTGAAAACAAAACAATGGCCATTTAACATGAAACGCATTGCAAAACTCAACGATCACATTTGGCATTGAAGTGCATTCCTCCAAACATCAGTTTTTGTGATCGTTGTTGATTCAACTTTAGTTTAACAAAATCAATGATTCGACAGAGATTATTTTATATAATTTCGCGCAAAGCTATACATGGGTTATCTCTGCCAGTCATCTCTAATTTAGAGGAAAGGCAACTAGTCATCATCACTCACTGACAATTCTCGGGTTACACTTTCAATAATGAATAACAGGATTAGCCGTCACATAATAATGTTCTCATGGCTGAAAGAACAAGTATGTTTGATGTGACAGGGATTCAAACCTGCAACCCTTAGATTGCAAATCCAACGCCATAACCAGCTGGGGCTCAACTGAGCGTTGGGATTGAAAAATGCAATGTGAACACTTCTATAAGGGACGTAACTCTTACGATAGGTGACTTGGAGCTTTCTGTAAAGGTTAAAATCAAATCGTTTTAAAAACTCAACATTTTAATGGAAACACATTTGTTTTACGTAACAACTTTGTGAGCAAATATTTTTCGCAGGTTTAATACAAAAACAAAATTAAGCCCGATGAATAGCAGTTACTGGAAACTTCGCTGGATAAATTTGTTTCCATTTTAAAGCCATATTTTACAGTGATTACGTTTGTGTACTGTTGTGAGCTTTTTTTCATTTATCTCCCAACGCTATACAAATTACAGTTTCTCTGGAAACCTTTTTATTTTGCCTGACGTCCATCCTGAAATACCGAAGAAGTCAACAAAGCGTTCGAGGTTTACAGTTGAACCAACTATAACGTTCGTTTATATCGTTGAGCGTTGGAATACGCTGATACATTTATTAATATCATTAAAAATAACATGAATTCTGGAGAATCCAATTAATCAGTTTGACATCTAAACTACAAAAAGTATTTAAACCGGTCGACTTAGCAGATAACCCAATGTGGCTTTGCTATTAAAAACAAAACAGACACACAGCACAGATACTTAATATTCAATACAACTTTAAATATCTGCATTTCATAAAATAGAAGTAGCAAACATTATTACTTCTAACGTAAGCACATGTTCGTGGACTAAACATAGCAACAAAAATACTGTATGTATCCACGTGGAAAGAAAATGAGAGATAAAATGGAAGTATCAATTTTTCCTTTTTTTTCCTCATCCGATTTAAAATTAAACAGAATTAGCTTAAATATTAAAATATTCTGATGTCGAAACACTGTAATTTCAAAACTGGTCCCTCAGTGGCACAACAGCTTGTCTCGCACACCACTAGCGACATGATTTCGATACCCGTCGATTTAACTACATAGTGATAAACTTCATAACATTATTTACTCGTTTGGCTACATTTTGTATATATTCGTATGCTTTATGACGTAATGCATAAAATAATATTATTTCAAGCATGGATAGCGTAATCAGCTTTTAATAATGCTATGTTAGAGACACGTTGTTGATTTTTCTATTTAAATTTGTTTTGCTAAAATTTATTTCAAAATATCTATAATATATACATTTTGGTTTGTTTGGAATTAAGTTTGTTTGTTTGTTTTTTGAATTTCGCACAAAGCTACTCGAGGGCTATCTGTGCTAGCCGTCCCTAATTTAGCAGTGTAAGACTAGAGGGAAGGCAGCTAGTCATCACCACCAACCGCCAACTCTAGGGCTACTCTTTTACCAACTAATAGTGGGATTGACCGTCACATTATACACCCCCACGGCTGGGAGGGCAAGCATGTTTAGCGCGACGCAAACCCGCGACCCTCAGATTACGAGTCGTACGCCTTACGCGCTTGGCCATGCAGGACTTTGGAATTAAGCAGAAAGCTACTCAAAGGCTATCTGTGCTAGCCGTCCCTAATTTAGCAGTGTAAGACTAGAGGGAAGGCAGCTAGTCATCACCACCCACCGCCAACTCTTGGGCTACTATTTTACCAACGAATAGTGGGATTGACCATCACATTATAATCCCCACGGCTGGGAGAGCGAGCATGTTTAGTGCGACTCGGATGCGAACCCGCGAGCCTCAGATTACCAGCGCATGCTTTAACGCGATCGGCCATGTCAGGCCTGTTAATGTAAGAAGGATGATATAATGCCCGGTGGTGTTGCACCATACTATAATTCATATTTTCATTAATATTTCATTTGAGATGTGTTGCTGACTTTCATTTATCAAGATCTGTCGAAAAAACCTTTAATGACCAGTTTCCGAAAGGACTTTTCCCAGTTGACCATATTTGGCTCAGTACAAAGCGATGCTTAACTTTACTATATATATTCATTAATTCCAGAAAAAAAAATATTATATTAATTATAGAGAGTCACTGCAAGTACTTAAATAAAGACGTTTATTAAAGGCCAATGTATTTCGAAACAGAAAAATTTGTTTCGCAAATAATAAAAGAGATTTTGTAAAACTTTATTCCAACTGTAAAAATTAATACGTTTTAATACTTGTAGATTCAAAAGCTATTAGAATATATATAATATTTGCCTAGTTCTCAACAATAATCATTTTATGTTGATGTATTGGTAAATCTCTGGTAGAGTGTAAACCCGGCCTGGCATGGCCGAGCGCGTTAAGGCGTGCACTTGTAATCCGAGGGTCGCGGGTTCGCGCCCGCGTCGCGCTAAACATGCTCGCCCTCCCAGCCGTGGGGGTGTATAATGTGACGGTCAATCCCACTATTCGTTGGTAAAAGAGTAGCCCAAGAGTTGGCGGTGGGTGGTGATGACTAGCTGCCTTCCCTCTAGTCTTACACTGCTAAATTAGGGACGGCTAGCACAGATAGCCCTCGAGTAGCTTTGTGCGAATTTCCAAAAAACAAACAAACAAACAGTGTAAACCCAAAGAATCAGATCCTGAACTCGAATCAATGAATATAAATTAATCCTAATTTGCCTTTATATCCAATTTAGAAATATGTTTACTGCTTAAAGAAGTGCAACAACTATAAGATAAACAATGGCACCCAGTAGTTCATTTTGATCAAAAAATAATTAATTTTACAACACTGACTCTCTTCTTTGCATTTGTGTGTGTTTAAGTGAGCGCGGGTGCAAATATGTGTTGGAAAATACAGTTTTGGCCAAAATGTTTGCACACTGTTCTAAATTGTTTCTATTGTCTACGTGCATATAGTAGTTATTGAATAAATGTCCGAGAAGTAACAGAAAAGGTTCCGTATGATCGGACAAAATTTTAAGTTAGTTAGTATTCTGTTTTGCATAAAAGTGTATACTTTTAATTTAAACTATTTCGAAATATATTAACACTTTAACCAAACAATATGTCTGTACTTGATGTAGATTCACTCCTCGCCACATGCCAGAAGTTATACGGCTTCAAATTGTTCTTTTGTCCAGAAATGGTTGAAGCAAATAGACATAACCAGAATAATATGGTACACACAAAGTACAGTAACCAGAATCCTGAAACATTATCGAACTACAATAACTTTTCTTCCTGGAAAATCTACAAATTGACGCCGATAAATTTCTGTATTCATCAGATCTACATCTCAAGGTTGTAAGAAGACTTGCAACATCTTACAACATGAATAACATGAGCATATTTTTTCAAGGGTAGCCAGATGAACAGCCAACATGAGACTAACACAAGAAGGTTATTTTGCAAGAAGATATCTCTGTAAACCGATAGTAACCGGAATTAATCGTGTTACCTGGGTAAGACAACATGTCAACTTACAGTTAGGATACTAGCGATATGTCATCTTTTAAGATGAGGTAGTGCAGTGTATGTTTGGGTAGACATTCATCATGGAAGACATCATTGACACCTCCTACAGGCATCACATGGAGAAGATATTTCTACCATTTGTTTGGGCAATGCTTGGTAATGATGTTTTGTGCTAGCATAACAACGCCACGGCCCCATGTATTGTATAGGATTACCTCAATCAGGAAGAATTTCCAAGACTTCCATGGCCAGCAAATTCTATAGATTGTAAGCTCGTTGAGACTGTTGAGCAGAATTGAGCAGTAAAATTACTAAACACAACCATATAAACCAGCTACTGTAGCTGAGATGTAGCGCCTTATAGTGACAAGTTCAGATTAAATCGTGATGTATTACACCCAAAATCTAATGGACAGAATATCACTTGATTTCCGAAGGTTATTAGAGTACGAAAAGGACTAAGTACTGAATGTTTAGTGTAAAGTGATATGAGGGTAAAGATGCTAATTATAATAATTTGATACTACTATATCATTATATGTTTGGTAAGGTTTTCTTGCTAAAAGCGAAATGCTAAATTACGCCTTTTTAAAGAGTGTCTCATTGTATTGTTTGCTGTTCCAATAAATCTTTCTATGGTGTGTTCATAGAGCCTGTGTCATTACACAAAGTACATATGTAGATGTTTAAATTAAAATGCACTTCTCGGTTCATCAGCACTAAGTGCATCTGTATTTGAAGTTAATAATGACCTTATTTCTTATAAAATATGCAAATATTTTGGCCAGAACTGTATATTTTAGCGTACTAGCTGAATATTGCACGATTTAGAAAATTTATGTATATAACTTGTTATGAAAATTTGCTGCTGTTTATGATTTTGGTTTATATTCATTAGAGATTCTGATTACAAAAGATATCTAGTTATTTGTTACTTCTTGTGGGAAACCTATTATTTTATTGAGTGAGTTCCTTTATAGTCTGCAATATCCAAAGTGAAACATGAGTTGATGATAATTCTATACCCTTACATTAAATCCATCGGTATCGTAAGGTTTGATATTTGGAGAAAGAGAACAAATTTATATTGGAAACTCAATAAACGCTTCATACCACTATCATCAGTTTACACAAGAGGTGTACTTTAATGTCCTATTTGAAAAATCAAAACAAAAAAACTTACTCGTTTGTTTTGGACCAAGCGTGGCCTAAGGATAAGTGTGCCGAAGGTCCAAGATTGCCGCAAAATCGCACATTGCACGTTAGAACCGTTAGTGTTTTATAAAAGTAGCAGTCAAGAGCTGGAAATAGATGTCGTTGACTAGCCTTCCCTGCGCAGTATCGGTTCTAAATGAGAAGCAACTAGCAAAGATATCACCCTTAAGCAGCTTTGCATGAAACCAACATGATATTTTGTTGCGTTTTATTGCTAGTAAATATTTCTTTTTAACTTCTGTAAAGATAATATGAGTAAGAACAACAATTTTAACATCGTTTTCTTCTTTTGAACAACCGAAATTAAAGTTTTCGGTGATAGAATGTATTTCAGGTGAAACAAAACAAATCCAGGTTTTAAACATGTGTAGTAATCACACTTTGCCTTTCTGGTTTCTGTGTTTATGTAATAAATTCTATAACGTTGAGTTACGAAACATAGTTGGCGTTATTGTATCGAATTGTATAGCTGAGCTATGAAACTGTTTGTGTTACTGTATAACAGTGAGTTACGAAACACTGCGTGTGTTATTGTATCGAACTGTGTACCACTATGTTACAAAACGTTGTGTGTCTTATTGTATCGAACAGTGTAGCGCTGTTAAGAAATGTAAGAGCTATCCTCCTTTTTCTGTTGCATGTTTCTTACTTTATCTTTTGATGTTGTTGTTGCTGTTTTGAATTAAGCACAAAGCTACACAATGGGCTATCTGTGCTCTGCCCACTACGGGTATCGAAACCCGGATTTTAGCATGTAAGTCCGCAGACATACCGCTGAGCCACTGGGGGGCTTATGTTTTGATAGTAAAAAGATGAGGAAGAAATCAAATTATATTGAATTTAAAGGACAGTGTGATAAAATAATATGTTAACTTATCTACTAAGCAAAAAGAAAATATTTTATACAAATTTCAATAAATTAGAGTAAAAAATGGCAGTTAAGGAACCTGCCAAGAACAAAATAACCCCATTGAAACTGTTTCAATCAAAACAACTTTTCATGAAATAGCCTCTACATGTTCTTTTATCTCCAATAAAACGTTCATCTGAGCAACGTGTATCTATATTTCTTTACTCGTGAGATTAGCTGAACTAAAATTAATATATCACGAGTAAGTCATTTCTCGAAATTCTGGCACAATTTTATCCATGTGTTTACACTAATAAGAACACGTAGTGATGTTTCTATACAAATATATAATTCGTATGTTAAGTGAATACCGTTATTCTTCAAGTCACGTAGCACAGGTGGAATGTGATTCAGGTTATTGGCACCACTAAGCTACCCTGAGTCTTACTATAGTAGACGACAAACAGCATTCGTTTATACGTCTATAATTACTTTTACGTAACTACAATAGTTACAGCATTAGGTGAAGTATAGCTCGAAATACATGCTTTCTTATATTTGTTATAAATTAATCAAATTCGAAAAATATAATGTGGTTCGACTAAAATACCGATTTCAAACTACGTGTTACAGACCTATCTTGCATTTTGGGCTGCAAGTAGGCTTTAAGTAACAGTATTCAGTTACTGTTTTTTTCAGAATTAATATTTATGTATTTTACTTAAGAAGTTTGTGAAAAATTCTAAGAAAAATATGGCTTCAAATGTTTTCCCAATTTAACAGTAACTATTTTCTAGTTGTACATCTCAGCTCCATATGCTAAAACAGTTTCTATATTTAAAATGGAACCATCCAAGCAAATTGCTATTTTCAGTTCAAAATATAAGTTAAACAACCTGAGAGAAACAATTGAATCCTTTGTTTTGTCTGGTATAATTTTCGATATTAAACAGAGACTCAAAACTAAAACAAATTATCTTGAGAATGATATATAAAACTGGACCAAATGATCTGGCTTAAACGATCAATATGTTAAACCAGCATATATAAAGTTTAGCAAGTACAACGTAATAGCAAAAACAAATACTTTTCATGTAGCTTTGTACAGTACATGATATAGAGTATCCCAGAAGTCTGTATCCCTGTAAAAAAAATACAAAATGTATTCTTAATTGATTTATTACAGGGAAATGTCTCGCTTCGCTCGGGTTATTAGGCTGACAGAGTGTGTATTCTGAACCCATTTTAGCATAAAAGTATAACTTATATAGTTCTGTTGCTAAGCAACATAACATAAAAGCCATTGATCGAATGCACTGGCATTTTTATACATTAGAAATTGTTAAATAAGGAACTATTTCTTTCTCGTGCAGTTTTTTGATAGCTGACCTCAATAAAAAGATGCGCACGCGCAGTCGCATGAAGATGGATAAAATAAATAATATCCAGGTGCACATACTTAGGACCCACTTAGTATGGGTGCAAAAAATTTAGGTTTCCAGGTTTTTTATTCTTAGAACTGTGGGTTTCATAATTTTTTTTCTATATGGTTTTCAACTAATTTACTTTAGAAAAAAATTCGTATGTGCGCATGCACATGGATAAGTACTAATACCCGGTTGCATACCCACTTAGTATGAGTGCAAAATCTTAAGTTTTTACCTTCTTACCTCTTGAAACTATAATAATCACACATACACAAACACACACATGCACATCCATATGCGTGTCTGTTTGTGATTTCTATTTGTAATGTAAGGAGACACTATTTCATGTGATTTTTCGCTAACTTGCCTCATTAAAAGAGATGCGTACGCGCATGCGCGTTCATTTGTGAATAAGGTAAGTAATAATACTCCATTACACGTGCCAAAGATTCGGCCCCCCGCTAGTACAGCGATATATCTCGGGATTTACAACGCTAAAATAAGGGGTTCGATTCCCCTCGGCGGGCTGAGTAGATAGCCCTTTGTGACTTTGCTATACGAAAACCACACACACACACACTCACTTCTGAAGATTTATTAAGTATTGGTGCAAAATTTCAGGTCTCCAGGTTATTTTCTCTTGGAGCTATGGTGGCCGCATTTCATTTCCATATGTTTCTTTTCTCGCACAAAAAGATGCAAATAGGCATGCGCGTACGGAAATGGATAAGTAACAACACACCAGTGCACACCTTCAGGGTCCACTTAATTCATTTGTTAAATTTCAGGTTTGTAGACTCTTTACTCTTGAAGCTATCACAATCACACAATAACAGGCACGCCCTTTTATCATTATAGATTCAAACTACATACCATTAACAGCCATACGTATATCTGCTTTCTTGGAGTATATACAACTGACATTATAAATGTGTTTCTTGAACTTTAAAAGCGTAATGTCTATTTTTCCTATGAGTGCAGACTTCTGGAACACTTTGCAATTTAATGCATAACAACTTTAAGAACTGATGACACGGGATTGACCATACTCAAGGTCTTTATTTGTAGGTAGTTTTGTCATTTAATATAAAGTTAGTTTTGGTGGTTGAGTTGATCTTGCGTAAGTAAGAATATAGGTTTATAAGATTGTGTTGTTTTTTTCCATTTGTAGTATTATTTTTAGTTGATTTTCATATATTATTATTGGATTTGTGTGTAATGGTTTACATTTGTTCGTATATGATAAGAAGTTATTCATTTTTCTAAATGTACTAATTTGTGTTCATGATAAACATAACATAGCCTTTATCTGTTTTCAGAATTTTGATGTTGTCGTGTTTTAGGTTGTTTATAGAATTAACATCTTTTCTGTGAAATTATGTTGATGGTTTTGCGTGATAATTCTTTGAAAAGGTTGTTTAAGATGCTGTTTTGAGGTGTTTTGGAGAAATAGATATTTTCAGTTCCACTTGGAGAACTAGGTTGTTGGCTTTTGATAGAAATGTTGTCAAAGTTGTCTTCTTTCTGGTGCTTGCTTTCTGTTTTTATTGGTATTTTCAGTTTCTGTAGAATAAATCATTAGTCTTCTGGTTACTTCTTTCAGACAGACCTGCATTTCGATGAACGAAATATTTCTTTGTGTTTACTGCAAAGTTGAGTTCTTTGTTTATCCGATATATATCTCTTCATTGTTTAATTTTCGGTCAAATCTATTAATTATAAGGTTGGTTAATAGTTCGTCTTGTTGGCCTCTTTTTTGTTGTTGGGACCTTAATATATCTAGTTTTTTTGTTATTTGCACTTTAATTTATCCAGTTTTTTTGTTGTTGGCACCTTAGTTTATCTAGTTTTTTGTTGTTGGCACCTTAATTTATCTAGTTTTTTGTTGTTGGCACCTTAATTTATCTAGTTTTTTGTTGTTGGTACCTTAATTTATCTAGTTTTATTGTTGTTGGCATCTTAATTTATCTAGTTTTTTGTTGATGACACCTTAATTTATCTAGTTTTTTGTTGTTGGCACCTTAGTTTATCTAGTTTTGTGTTGTGGCCGATCTTCCTTTCCTTGCCATTTGTATTGTTGATTTAATTGATGTTGCTTTGTATGAGTCCATAAATATCTGATTGAATGCAGCAGACCAGTTGGTGGTCTAGGTTCACTTTTTGTTTCTGCAACTTGTTTAGTTCTTTGTAAACGTTGTTCTGTACTTTATTCTAATTAGTTTTAATATCCATACTAACCGCCTCTAGAATGAATACATTTTATCTTCAAGTGTGTTTCTTTTCATCACGAATTACTTCACCACGGTGGATAAGTTTAAAAATGTATATCTTTCCTACTCATTCTTATCAACTTCAGAATCGTTTAGAGAGCTGCAGAGCCTCCTATTACCATATTGCCAAATAATAACTTTGCTGCTAGTAGTAGCAAGATAACATCCTTGAAAGAAAGTGGACCAGATAACTAAACCACCTGGAACAAGTTAACAGAAAATCTAGTGCTTTCTCTACACGTCATTTTGAATATTAGGATCAACATGGAATATTCCAGAGTAATGGTTCTCTGTGCTGTGTTCGTCCTACCCCTTCATGACCATATTCACAAGACTATTTCAACACTCTTCAACCACAAGACTGTCAGTAAATAATGATGAAAGCGATCGTTGGAAACATAACATAATATTTACAATGGAATATTGTTTTATTATATGGAACGGTAGTCAGTGAATAATCGACGTTGTTTCTCATTTGGCTGGACTGGTTATAGCAGCTTTGAGTATTCTATAGCAAGAAAGTAGGAGTTATGAAGAGTCACTGACACTTGTCTTTTGGCAAATATTTTGAGTCGACTTAGTGCAACAAAACAATTACGCGCCACTTTTAAGATCAAGTGAAAGAGAAACTCTTCCCATAGCTTACAGTGGACGAGAATCATCTTGCCGGTTATCTTACTTACAAATTATAAAACACTTTAAGAGAAACATATTTATTTACAAGTTGTTAAATTTTAAGTCATTCGAAAAACCGTATATGTAACCAAAAAAAATGCAACGCAGATATTTATACAGGAACTACGATACACAAATCAATTATTTTAAAAATAGATCGTAATTACCATCCAATACAGTCGATTAGATCATGATACTTTTGCTGGAAGTAAATTCTGCCATATAAATTGTAAAGCAAATTGTGTTGCGAAAAACAATCGTATATACAAATAACATGACTTTTAAATGTTATTTCAGTATCACAGAATTTCATATTGAAAATATAACCTCAAATAAAGTAAATAATAACAAAACAATAATATGATGTTTCATCGCAAAAATAATACGAAACTTTTTTCGATTATTTCTTAACAGGTGAGAGATTGTAAATGTAAAAACTGTAAGAATGGTTTCTTCGTATCAATTTCTCTTTACTTTTATCCATCGATAAGTTTATTACACTCAAAAAATTTTGTAGGTAGAAAAGAGCATCAAACATTTAATAAATTTATAGTTCAGTTCTCACGGTTCTGCCTAACAAACATATCACCAAGATCACACAAAAGTTATTAAAAGGATAAAGTCGTAAATGTGTTTAATATATGAAGTAGTCCTACTCTGGAATGTTCATGGTGCTGTGTAACAAGAGAATGCCTATAGATAATCGCAAACTCACGTCTTGTCCTGCAAATGTGTTTTTCTAATCTTTAAAAATAGGAATCACTGCCCATAAATTTAATAAAAGCATGCACCTCGAAATAGAGCAGTCTGTCCCTGCGGGAGAAAAGTCCACCTTTCGAAAGCGCTCGGGTTATAGAGTTTTTTATTCATTTCTATCAATACTTCCTGAATCCTAAGTGTTTTTCTAACATTACGAAAGAAAGCAGAAAATGTTTCTCAAAGATCAATGTTTTAGTTACATATATATATAAAACATTGTTTCTCTTAAGAAATAAGAAAATCAAATAACGAAGCTGTACTCTAAACATTAGTACACGTACATAATAAAACTAACCGGCCGTTTTTCTGTCAATGATAGAAAAAAACACACACTCTAGGATTGCAGGATTTTGCAAAAACAAAGATAAGGGATAAAATTCTAACACTCTCGACAGATGACCTGTCTTCATCAGGGATAAAGACAGAACGAAGACACGTGCACTTGTCGAAAGCACGAGAGATATATATCATTTTCTGGTTTATTTTTTTATCCTTGTTCTGTGTGTGCCGTTTAACAAAGACTACGTTAGTTCCGGACTCACCACGTTCATAGTTAATAAACAATAATGAAGAGTATATTGTTAGTTTTGGTAACTATCATTGTAAAATTGGCTATAATGAAATGGCAACTAAACATTTATTGATTAATTTTAAACAGAAAATGTAAATTTATTCAAAAGTTTTAGTTCATTCATTATTTCTGAAGTATTGTTCTATCTTGAACAAGAATAAATCCAGAAACAGTTAAGAAACAAAAAAAGCCAAAATTCTACTTTAATTGAAATAGTAGTTAAGATCATATAAACACAACATAATTACACACATTGTATCATTTTATCTATTCATGTGCCATGAGAGAGAATTTACATTTAACGTATCTCTTAATTCGCCATGTCACACTTTGTTCAGAATAATTAAGTGATAATTCTTATGGAAATTAGGAGTAAAACTTTACAGCACATGCGTAATATGATTTCAGTGTGAATAATACCAATTTGCTTTATTTATCTTTGCTTACAAAATATCACATATTGTTTGAGATCAAGCAGAAATCCGACGAATTTTTCCCACTCAAGCGTGTTTCGATGAATTTCACGTATTTTTATGTTCCATCAACCCAAGACACTTACAAAACTCATTCAGAGGAGTAATATTATGAACCTGATGTTACTAATATTACACACATTATGAGGTAAATTATATTCTACTGGAAATTGTATTACCTTTCAGAAAGGCAATGTGTATCAAAGAACCAGGAGCAGCTGTGACACTTGTTGACACTATCTTTCTGAGCTGAAGTAAGCAAAATGAACTTTAGAAACGTGAATAACGGGATGAAGGGTAGGAGAGTGTTCCTTTAATATAAGTTATGTTATTTCTCATCGAACATGATGTGACAGGCTTTAAACAAATAACTATTAACAATAAACAAAACTGTCTCAGCTAAGTACACCCAGATTGAATTCATTGCGAGATCAAAGATTAGTATGTATCATGCAATTTGTGATAGGTAATGTAAGGATTTTGTGGTCGTAGACGATGGATATTTGCAGTCGTAATCGCTCAGTGAATACTTGATGTTCCTTTTTCTAGTTGCGTCTTGGTAGTGGTGAATAATGATGAAATATACCTTATTTTGAAAACAATTTTAAAGCAGATTTTACACTCTTCAAAATTCAACTTTTCAAAATTATGCACACTGAGCTTTTATCTTTGCATTCAAACAACTTAAAAATAAAAATAAAACTTACTTGAAATTTGTTTCTATTGCTGGATAAAGATTGAGTGGCACTGAAAGATTGAAATTTTCTGCAAACACTTCGGGTGCCCCCAGGCTTTAAAACTGAGAAATCTGTTTTTGTATCACACCGATAAAAATAGGGTTTTGATGCTCGTGGTGGGCAGAGTAGTTTTGTGTTTACGTCTAGTCAGTCTGAAGATGCGTTAAGTTCAGGAATACGTGTGTTTGTTTGTTTGTGTTTTCTTATAGCAAAGCCACATGGGACTATCTGCTGACCCCACAGAAGGGAATCGAACCCCTGATTTTAGCGTTGTAAATCCGTAGACATACCGCTGTACTAGCTGGAGGCGAGTTAAGGATAAACCAAAACATTTCGTTCAAGTTCCTTGGTAGAGCAGCAGTAAGTTTACGGTTTTACAAAACTAAAATAAGAGGATTCGATTCCCGCAGAAGACACAGCAGATACACTGAATGGCTTTGCTACACAACAAAACTAAACTAATTTTTAATTCTAGAGAACAGCAATAATCATGTATATTTTATGAATAATAAGCAAAATTTATTGAAAATATTAAAGTATTTTGTTTCTTTTCTTTCTTTAAATATACTTACCCATTTCAAATTTTAGAACAAACTAACTTAGTCACTGTGTCTTTTCTTGTTTTCCTGGTATAAAATTAGAAACGTTAGGAAATCCAAAAGCAATGCATGATTATGAGCTTTTATGTAATAAAAAGGTAAAATTGGGACTGAGTGCTTTTTAATACTCGTCCAAGAAAGAAAAAGCGGATTGGAAAGTTCTAGTCTTTCACTTAAAATTAATGGAACAAAAAACTATAGTCGCAGCGTCGTGACGCTTCGGTGGTTTAAGTTGATGTGGTTTTAGTTCATGTCACCTCGAAATACGCTCTTACTTTCTCTTTTAACCTCATTTCCTCCCTCTGAGATTGATCATGAATATAATCAAAGAAATATCTATCAGTTATGTTATTTGTATAAGAAAATGGGAAAGTTTTAGAGATAAAAGAATCAATCCAGTAATGTATATTTTATCGTCATTGGCAAAAGCAGGAACTCCTTTCCCACTAAGTTACATCATTTGTGGAATATAGCTGCGTATATTTATACAGTGACAAGCAAAAAAGAAATTGGTTATTAATTTTAGGTGTGAGAGATTTTAACAAAATTCAGTAAAGCACTTACTGTAAGAACTTAATTATTATAGATTAATTATTAATTAGGAAGTATTCATGAGTTAAAATAACTGAACGTGCAAATAACTACAAACTAATCCTCAATCATTGTATCAAATAAGAAAGTTTTAGATAATGTATTTGATCTTATAACTTAAATATTTTACTGGCATTTCACAATTCTGCAAATTATAGAACAGTCTTAAGCAATAAATAACAAGAAATATACATAAAAATGTTTGAGTACTCATACTAAAAACAAGTTAAGTGTAGAAAAAAAATTCTGCCAGTAAAATATATTTTACATCATTCAATTATGTCTATCAGGTAAGTTTGTCATGCCATCACACAAACACAGAACAAAGCTCTAGTCCTACACCATCTGGTGGTGCATTAAGAATCAGTTCTAGTTCCTTTCTATAAATTTCGGTTTTGAAGGAGCTGGAAATTGTCCACATAGATATTTGAAATAGTCGCCATCTTTGCCTTTAGAAACTGCTTCATCAAGACCAGTTTTATGTGAAATGGAAATAATAGAACTTTCTTAGTGTCAATCAACCAAACTCTTACGTTTTTCGATCCTGGTATCAGAATGACTGTGTGGCCTTTGTTTCTTTATACAGGGCTGATTTCGTGCTCTGCTGTCTCATTCACACAAAGAACATGGACACTTTGTATAACTATATTGTCGACCCAACAATATACAAAAGATTCCACAAAGTAGCCAACCATGTTCTTTGTATTTGACCTCATTAAGAAGTCCGAGATTTTCTTACATTTCCTTCAAGTGAACTAAACGGTCCATATATTGCAGTTCTTAGCATTGGTATTAATTCAGCAATAATGATGTAATAAACCGAAGAACCTTCTTGCTACAATTGTTGTATATACTATTTTCCACAACTTATGTACCAGTAAAATGATGTTCCTATAAAAAATAAGTTCTTGACCCGAAGTCTGAAAAGTAAAATCTTTGAAACATCCTTTGGAAGGCTCAAATCTCTCACCAACTCATTAAGTTAGCTTTGTGTGAAAAATTGTGGTTCACTAGACGTTTCAGATTGAAAATAGTTCTTATCATCATTTCTATTGACATCAGATTTAAAATCAAACGAAACTTTATCAAGAGTCTCAGTAGATATAGGTTCATGAGCAGCAGATCTTGTAACAAACTGAATGTTCGGATAAGAAATTTATTTTTTATTTCGAGTGTTTTAGCCTAGAATATTACATGAGCAAAAATTGCAGTAATGTCCGTGGTTTCTAGGCTCACGTCAATCATTGGAGTTGAAAAACGCAAAGACTTTTTCTTATCTTTTCCCATAATCTCAACTCTTCGAAACAAACAGTGTAAATAATGTGCGGAGCCAACGATTTGTCTTCGTTCTTAATGTTTATTCCAAAATATGCGTAAAATGCTTCTTTTATTTACGAATTCTGTATTATTTTGCCTTTGTTTTGTTTTGTACAGCAAATTTGCCATAAATATTAAATAATATGTTTGAATCATTTATACAACTCTTACTGAAAAATAATAATGTTAAAGTTCACATACAAAACAAATAGTATCCAGAAATGACACTCTATGAGAGCTGTTAACAAAACGATCGATCAGACTTTTACGTCGCGATTTGTCTAGAGAAATCTATGCCAGTGGTTGTCAGCATTTCGAGCATAGAAAAATGTGACCCGATTTCAATGAAAATAATTCACTTATATAAAAAGTATACATGACATTTTGTAGAAAATATGTACTCGATGGAGAAAAATGATATCATTTTAGGATTCAGCGCAAAGGAATTACTGAAGAGCATATAAAAATATAAAAGTCAAGAAAATCACCCTGGGCCCGTGTATTTCAAACTGATTATATAGAGACAAATTTCTTAATCACTGGAGGAGGTTAAAAGTTTGTATCAACCTGAGCATTAATAACTATGTCAGACACATCTATGTAGTCATAAAGTAAGACTTGTGTCCAAGAGATACAGATATTGTGAGCAGCAAATAGAACTGATTTGTAGGTGTTTCTGTGTAAAAGTTTTATCTTGTAAGGTCATCAATGAGAGGAATACCTAGCTCTAGAACTGTACTGTTTACATGGTCGAGAATCATTTATAATAGTAAACTGTATACAGTGATCAACAACTACTTTAAATCATTAATGTGTAATATGTGTAACATAGCACGGTTACACTGTTTCTATGTCCAATCACATTACTGATTCATTTGTTACGTTAAAGCCCTACCTCCATTTCAGCGTGTTGTTCGCCATGTGATAAACAAGATTGCATTATTTGTCGTTTCGTTAATAGCATTAGAATAATACATTCTATATTGTTCCACATACTAACAGAATGGTACTACATTTTGTGCCTCTTGACTAAGCTCACTTTAATACCAGTAAGTCTTAAGGTGATAATCGACAGAAGATATAAACATTTCCATAGTAATATAAGATAAAGCAGTCTGATGTATAAAGTTTTAAAGGTCGTCATAACCCCATAACCTTTCTTGTCGTTGACTTTGAAGCGGTTTATTACAACAAAGAAGTACCTATAGTTTTGACAAGAATGGTTAAAGATAAATCCATTCTTTAAAAAATATATCTTTATTACTGTATTAACGTGTTGAGAACAAGTTGCTATAAGAAATGTATAAAATCCGCTGTTATCATCTTACTAGTTTTAAAAAACTATAATCTATGTTAAGACTGTTAAAATTGCACTATCCAATATCATACTAAAGGTTATTAACTCAATAACCTTGTTTCTCTTCAATACATATGATAAAAACGGCGTTAAAAATTCAGTTCCTTGCAAATATTCGTTAAATTTGTTGTCAACGTATTTAAAGATTCTTTTTATTATCATTTTGTTGTAGAGATAAAAACTATTTTAATATAGATAAAACAAGCTATGTTAAAGGTTTTATATGGTATTGCATTTAATAAAACCTATATCTAAAAAATACTTAAGTCTTTAAGATGTTCTCCTAATATCTGCTCATAATATATAAAGAAACGTACTTACCTGCTAGCAAGCGCGAGACGTAAAATAAATATAAAAACAAAATCATACTAAACTATTTACTGTCAAATAATGAATATCGCTCAAATCCGAATATTTTTTACCTTCTCTTCAACCAATTCACCAAAGCATATAAAGCACTTGCAGATAACTTGGTACGTTTCGTGACGCTTGCTTCGTTTTTGTGCCATCACACACCTTCTAGGTCCTTTTAAGAAAAAGATTGCGGATCGAAACGATATCGGATAATTTAACTTAGTGCTTTTAAGCTGAAAAGGGTTCACTTAAGTTAAATGTAATCGAGTTAACTGAAGTTGATTAAATTTAAAGTCAAGTTTCTGAAATATCTGTTTACTTGAAGCTCAGAAAAACCAAATCAATGCGTAATTAAATCATATATTTTGCACAGAACAAAATCACTATGTAAACGGTTTGATTGTTAAAAAAAACAGTGAGCCTTTCCTTTGAACAAACGATCTCTTAATTTGAAAGAAAGATTACCTGTGTTGTACAGTCACTGATGTAAACCACCTCCGCAAGGTTTGGCATATGACTTTGCACCCTTCAGACGATATTTATTCCCCATGTTTGAACAGTTTCTTATAAACAGAGGTCATAATAAATTTTAAATAGATTTTATTTCAGAGAAGAAGAAAATGATAGTGATTAGTATAGATTTTGCTTCCTTGTAAATGTGTTAGTTAAATGAAGTTTGATTAAAAGAGACAAATTTGTGCTGTTAATGTTAATCACTAAACTGAAAGATATCGAATACATATCAGGACAGACTGTAAACGCATTTTATTACAAATGAAGACCATATCCCTATAAGTGAGATATATGCCAGTTTTGGTTGAAAAGAGCGAAACTAGACTACACATCGTAGTTGATGGTATAAAATTAGTGCAACACAATTCTATGAGTTGTGCTCTTTCATTCAATATATTTTCTCTTACATTTCTGTGATTTCTGCTTTCTCTGCCTTTTCACATTCTTGCATTTCTGTGAATTCTGTTTTCTCTGCCTTTTCACATTCTTGCATTTCTGTGAATTCTGTTTTCTCTATCTTTTCACATTATTGCATTTCTGTGACTCTTGCTCTTTTTCCCGTTGTGTACTTCACCACTTCTGTAATTTCTGCCCTTTCTCCCGATCCCAATGTATACTCTTAAATTTTTGTGAGTTTTGTTTTTTATCCTCGTGTATATACCTGTATTTCTATTCTTTCTCCCTATGTATACTGCTACACTTCTGTTGTTTCTGCTCTTTATACTGATGCAAATTCCAGCATTTTTATAGCTTCTGTTTTTTCATCTGATATATATACCATAACATTTGTACTACTATTCTAAGATTATACCAAACACGAGCAGAAAGAAAAATTTCCAGCTATTATTTCACACTTTATCACATATATAAGTCGTTTACTATTACTTTCTGAAACCCTTCGAAACTCAAAGTGACGATGTGAAAAATGCTATCGGATTAATGCACATGTTAAAATTTTCTAATGGAAGGAACTTGTACCAATGTCTATGGATGGATCACACTCAACACTTTTTAAAGTAAGCTGTGATAGAAATAAGTTTTTGAACATAATTTAATCCGGTTTTTAATTTATTTGTTAATATAAAATGGTCTCTACATACGTCATTTAACTGTACTTAACTTCTCCATTAAAATATTATACTTTATTTTTTTTAAATATTTCGAAATTTATTTTTAATGTTTTTATCAATATAGGTTTTCTTCCGTCTCTCTTGAACTTTTCCTCGATGTTCTTGAAGAAAAAAATTGCTAAAGTAGATACATGTTAAATCCTAGATATCTCTGTGTGAAACAATGAACTCAAAGAAATAAAACCAGGATCCATATTTTGTAGTTCCTGATATGACCGAAGAATTTGTGATCATTATTTGTGTATTTAAGATCTTTAAATTATCTGAGCTGTAGAAAATGATCTGTATTAAAGAATACACAGTCATTAAACAAAACTCTGGTGTAGAAAAATAGATTCGGCAACGTTGAAATTTCTGAAATATAAACCCATTTATCCAGCTGTGACTGTTGAGCAATACTTGTTGTGTTGTTTGATATTATAACTATTGAAGAACATCTGGTTGTAAGTACTTTATTTACCAAATAAAAAAGCTGTTTTAAATGGTGACTACTGAAATATATATTGTACTTGGAATTTTAATTATTTTAGAGAAATACAAGGATAATAAAATGAAGACAATCACCAAGTATCGTGTGATTACGAGATTTTGCAAAATATATACTTTTCAAACAGTATGCTTACGATTGGATTTGTTTTCATGTTGTTGTTGTTTCACTGTTTTCATTTTCGCGTTTCGTAAAATAAACACATTTTAATTCAAAATAGGACTTAATTTTATTTTCAATGAACTGCAAAAGAACAAAAAATGAGAACCAACTGAAACACGAAATAACTTGTTTCATAAGTCTCCAAATTAAATATCTACTTTCATGAATCAAAATTATTATTGAAGTCTAATGTTTCGAGTACCGTTCATTAATTATACCCAAAGAAGTTGTAATGTTTAGGTTATTATTTTAAAAATTGAGCCACGTTTCCACTCATACATCTCATACAACTAAACACAATTCTTCTTGGCTTAACGCAATAAGACTGTTTGATCTGGAATTTTGATTGATTCATTGTCAAGGCATTAAATAGCTTTAGAAATTCTTTTTATTTTTGATTTGTTTAAAAGTGATTCCCACCTTAATAGTTTGAGTAGTACATTCACAACGATGGTATTTTGTTTCATCTGCTTACAGCCCCCAGTAAGTTTATTTACAAAAACTAGTATTACCTTGTTTGTTTTTTATTTACTAAAATAAAACTTGAAATTTATTCCAAATAAACTCCGTTTCTCATGCTTTGGGCAAAATATTTATGAAGTTAAATTTACGTATGCGGTGTTGTTGCATTTATTGGAGCCAGGACTTTATTCTGTCATGTAAAACTGTTCAACTGTTTTCCACGTGTAGATGTTAACTTTCAAGACCATATTTAAACACATATGTAGAAGAGAAGTAACGGAGCAAAAATTCCACTTTTTTCGGCCATCTTCCTAGTGAAACAGTTCACATACTTCAAAACTCCCGGCTTATAAGTCTTTGTTAGCTTCAAATCCTTATAAATTACCTTATTATGGGTACCAATAAATATTTTCAGGTTTATCGCTATGTGTTTTTTTGATTATATGATTCTCTTTCTTAACCATGGCTTTCATTTTTTCCGATGAATTTGTTGTTAGGGTACAGATTCAGAGTGCGTTACTGTTATACGTCCTCTCCTCACCTGGAAAATACTGAAGGCTTCGAACTTCGAATAGTTACGTTATTTAAGCTTAGATCACTTGATTTACAAACATTATTTCCTGGAAAGCGGCGGGACCTATTCCTTCAGTCAAACATATGATCGGATGACATTGTGTTGTCAGACGCTCGAGAATTCGTATTAGCCGAAATACATATAAATAACATGTCGTCTGTGATGCTACATCTCACATATGTAGACATACACAATTACATTAAAATATGCACATGGTAATTAAACGCTTCAAGTGATTTTATATGTGTTTACATGAACGTGTGTTTGTGTGACTAAAGCGCACTGAATTTCTCGAAATCATTTTTCTCCATAGTTTCAGATGTTACACAGTCTTAATGTTTCGAGGACAATCTTGCTTAAGATCACAAACGATTCCTAACACACCACTGTTCTAATTATTTATTCGTTTTTTTAAATTTGATGAGTTAAGAAATAAGTTTCAATATACAATAATGAAAACATTTCTAAATACTTTAAGGTCAAGTAATACGATGGTTGCCTACGGAACACTATTCTTTTTTAGTTTTTTTTAATATTTCTCAGAATTTCGACCGTTAAGAAAAGTAGAGTAAGAGACTTTTTTACATTAGCTTAACACTAACAGAAACATAAAGTTTAATATTTTAAGAAATGTTTATAAAAACATAGCTACTGAAAATATCTTAGAAATCATATATTATTGATATTAAAGTCACGTAATTAGAATAAACTAGAAGCATATGTACATATATAAGCACACTTCTGACAAAGACAAAAACTTACCTGGGTGTCGTTCCACTGTATAGTAAGTTTGTAACCCGAAAGAATAAGAGGGCAGTCATTGATATGTTCGAGAGCTAGCATAACTGCTGGAATTACACCTTTTCCAGTTGCACCTTCTGTCAGATTAGCGCTAACAGAGAAAAATCCGCCAATCTGTAGTTCAGTTTCTCTGGCAGCTGATAACGCGTGTAGCGTTAACCAAAGTTTCATGTACAGAATATAGTGTGTACCTTGATCTTTGGACAAAACTCTCACTAACATGGTATCTATATATTTCAAGTAATAATAATATGCAACGAATTTATTTTTATATGTAAAAAATTATTCAGTTTGTAAGATTTTCAGTTTTTGAGCTGGAACTGTCCTCTTTCATTTTCTTCCTGGCTGACCTTCGGAAAACCATGAACGATGGTTAATACAAACTTCGAGAGTCTGGTATCATACATTTCCTACGCCATTGTTTGTCTTATAATATAGCTAAGCCTTTTTCTTGCCTATATAACAAGTATTTTACCAAATATTATCAATAAGTGTTCGCTTTACGCTGAAGCAACTCAGAGTGACTTTCACTTTTCTCTTTGTCTCCTCCGAACTTCCCGTCAACCAAGCTAAAGCTGTCACCGTCAAACTGAACCTTGCGATGGATTCCTTTCAAGGCTTTACATGCTATGTTCCTAGAGGTCGCTTCCAACTACCCGATCGTTATTAGGCTGAAGATTTTATAAGAATGTAGGGTATCATGACAACAGATTCGATCGGTAAAGTTATGACTTAATCAGCGCACAAGGAATAAAACCAAAGGATTTTACGCACTTGACACTAAAGCGGCATATTGTAAGTGCACAGATGTTGTTCACTAAAGGCTGAAAGGACGGAATGCTGAGAGTTAAAATGCACTCACATATCTATAGCTATTGTACTTATAGTCATTTATTGTAAGAAATGAAAGCACTAATTCATTCACACAAGTAGATAATAAACATTAAAAAAATTGTTATGGAAATAGAAATGTTTTCTAAAAGTAACATTTTTTGTTTACTAGAATGCAATAAAAAATGTAAAACAATTTTATTAATTTTATGATAAGATTACTTATTAGGCTTCAGTTTCTTTCAAATTTTCTCATGTTACTTTTATTCACAATTAAAAACCGAAAAATACTGTCCGTTTGGTTATGTGCTATATACTCAACTGCTTTATTACTAAAACATGTTGAAATATCATACATTACACACACTATTATTCAGCAAATCACTTATTAAGTATTTAAAAAAATACAATAACAAACTAATAGATACGAAACTGACAAGGTTTATAAAACAACTTAAATATACAAAAAAACAACTGTATTGAGGTAACGATTTTCTTTCGAAAGATATCTATAAATTGTGAAAGATTAAATATTATCTAATCATTCGATATTTGAATTTCCTGGAAATATTACACAACAAACATTTAACGCCTTTATTGTACACTCCATAGATTGGTATTGTCTTAGTAATCACTGATAATGTATTGTTCTATTTCAAATCATCTATTATGATCATCCATCTGTCATTCTTTTATAAATTCCGAGTTCTGAATTTAATTACTATTTTTAAATACGTTTTATAAGTGTACGGAGAATATTAATGAATAAAGAAACAGATCATCAACAAGATAATGAAGAATCTGGTTAATTTCAGTTTTATACTTGCATAAACTTCACTAATTGTTGCTTGCAATTCTGTTGACTTGTAACGCTTGAAACTGTGTTTTGATACTCGTGTTGCCCATTGTATAGCTTTGTACTGAATTAAGAAAAAACACACACACTTACATTATATAAAATGATGTAATTAAACTTTACTTTAAAAAATACTATTTCATCATTTACCTCTGTCAGATTCCTGGATCACATACTGGTTTGATCAAGGTTCATGATCTGGTATATATCTTTGTGGTTCACTTAACCTAAACAAACCAACAGTACCGTTGAACAATGAAGTTGTCTCTACAAATATGTAATTAATCAGTTTTTCATTTCGATTGTTTAAAATGTATTTTTACATTTATACCTGAACATTTATCTCTGCTTTAAAAAAATATTTGATTTCTCAAAACATCTTCTAGAATCATATTTTATATAAAATATACAATGTCCAGCTATAAAAAGCAAAATATATTTTGAAATATCTTCTTACATTCTTGATTAAATCATTTATATGCTCGAGAATCCAAATAAAACGAGTTGTTTTCATCCGTGTGATGGGGGGTATAAATAATTTTGATTCAATCTATAATACGGTTTTATTAACTAGAATAAATCATGTTTTTGATATGTTGGATAAAGAGTGACGTAAAACGTTTATTAGCTTTTAAGCATAATTTGTGTTTCAAATTAATTTTGGTAAAATAAAAATTGTTATTTGAATCCCAAAGTGTACGATGGATTATCTGCGATCTGTTAGCTGCAAAGATAAAATCCGGAATTCTACTGTTATAATCCCTGAATCCTCTCACTGAATTATCAAAAACAAAAACACAAAACTAAAGTTATTTCTTAGTTCATAAAGTATACTTGGAAGTTGACCAGACATTATAGTAGTGGACAAGACAGAAGTGGCTCACCTGTTAATGTGTTCAGACAATGAATCAGAGTTCATGATTCGCGACCTATTGCAACAAAAACGCGCTCTTTAATGCAACGAATGCGCAAAAGATCAATGTTCAAATCTCACACTTTCCTAAGAAAACAGTCGTTCAAGACATGGTAATGGATACTGTTCACTAACGGTCTTCTCTCTAGTCTATTACTTTAAAATTATGAACAGACGCGTACAAATAGAACTTTACGTAGCTTTACGTAAAATTCTGAAGCAAACACATATCGAAATAGACGATAAAAAAACATACCGAATTTTGGATATTTTGTCTAACGTATCTATGAAAACTAACATTGAATTTATTTCTGACATATTACGTAGTCTTCACAGCTTAGGTTTGTTATAACAAAATAATCGAAAAACCTCTGTTTACAAATAAATGCTGGCATTCAGTACACAGTATTTTTCATTCTGTTATCTCTTCACGTACTATTGAACGTATTTGCCGGTACACTCAGTAATGATTTTAAACAGCACTGGTTGTTCTACTACGTGTATGCTATTTCACTAAGTCTATTGGCTCTTGGAGTTCAATGGCATGAGATTGAAAGTACAGCTGTCAGAATCAACAGTTTTTCGTCAAATACAAAACAGTGAAAGTTCCTTAAAGGGAAGAAGCACCTAACTCATGACTTTTTGTAAATAACGTGTTTGAACGTAAAATATTAATTATTTTAATTCGGTCAAACGTCAAAATTATATAGTTTATTGTGCTTAATGTCATACATATAGTTGAAACATATAAAAGCTTATTTATTTTCTTTATTATTATCATAAATTAACGTTTCCAAATACAAACTGTACCAGTAAAGCCAGAGTTATTCATGGATCCATAATATGGCATAAAAGGTTCAAAGAGAAGGAAAATACTACATGGAAGATGGAATAATTTACTGAACAGTTTGTAAAAAGGGTTTATATTAAAATCATTCACGTATTTCACAAGTTGATATAATTATTTGGCTCATTTCTTTTAATACATAAACTTTAGTTTCACGTTGAAATGAGCGAGAACCAATACTTCTCTAGGAAGCTTTTAGCCCTTATCTTGCTTAATATTACTGATGGTATTCTGTACATGTATACATACGATGATCACGTGTCAGAAGCTTGAGGGTGTAACCCATTAACTGACAGGAAGTTGATATGAAACGATCTACACCATTTTTGCTTAAAACAACTGTAAAAGTTTATCTTGTCTCCTCTTTTGATTTACTCTAGATTATAACGAAGGTTTATGGTTTTCCTTTTCATAGGGGGTTTTCTACTTAATACACCATTTGAAGCATTTATAATTGCGCACTTTTCTCTTTACAAAGTATTCAACAAAATTTCTGAGAAGAAATGTTCTTTTTTCTCATATTGTATTTCTGAACAGCTTGTTATATTAGATTTAACCTTGTTCCTTCCGCAGGTATGCAGAATGCAAGAGACAAAGAAATGCATGGTAGTTTTTAACAAATGTAATTCGTTTTGTCAGGTGCCAGTGGAAATAGCTGTCAGGTAATTCAGTGAACAAATGAACCCAAATTCAATGTGTTGATGTGGTTGTTTTGTTTCCTAACACAGCTGAGGTAATACTCATTGTGTTTAAACTGAGAAAACCATAAAAAGACAACCTTAAAAAAACAAATATAACAAGTTATATGGATTAAACTGAAATGACTTCCACTTCTGAAGAATCGCTTATTTTTATCATTCTAACCGACATATTCTCCAATTGGCCTTCTTTACAACTTGTACATAATAATCACGTAGCTCACAAAGAATCTTGTTACCATTTAAAATAGATAACTGAGCAAGGAAGACAGTTGAGATACTTAAATGTACAAAGCAAGTAAATGGATGTACGAATATTCTATGTAATGCTTACGTTCGCTCGTTTAGAATAAGGAACAAACTGTCGGAATGATTATTGTAACACTTAAGTTGAGCAAGTACTTTTTTATCGTGCCAACCTACAAACGTATGTTATGTTTGGTTTTATAAGCAATTTCACTCTTTCAGTGGACTTTTCTCTGAAAGTGTGAATTATGTTATGTATATGTATAAATATTTTGTAAACGACAACATGTCGTATTGTGTTTGAATTTTCATTTGTATTATTCATTTTTCCATATTGATATTATTGTTTCGAAGTTTAAACTAAAATATGTTATTTATTTAGTGTAACGTTTTAGAACTTTCTCGAATTAAGTAGACCAATCACATGTTTGTAAACGAGTGCTGGTGACTTCCTGTCTAGATGTGTAGTCTCGTGCAAGAAGGGATATGCGTGGATAGCTCTGGAGTTGTATGGAAATTGCGAGATTGTTCGAGAAATAGGCCTATCGGTATAAAAAAGACGGTGACGTGAGAGATATTCAGTCATCAGTCATCAGTTTTTATTCGAAGACAAAGAGTGAGATTCAAACACCAGTTTCATTTCAAAAGAAGAAAGTTAGTTATTTGAGAAAGATTAAGTGTTTGCTGTGAATATTCAGCTTGGATTTGTGATTGAAATTAGATCTACGGAAGCCGTGATTTTATTTCGTCAATCTCTACGATACATCTGAATTACTGCTTGAGCTGAGAGACGGCGATTTCATTGAACTGTGAACTGTTTCGGAATTACTTCGTGGGACCAAATTCACACCCTAGACTGGAATTTGAGACTTTAATTTTAGATCATTACATTAGATACAGGCCAGTACCGTTTTGTGTTGTGATTTATTTTGAAGTTTGAAACTAATATTATTTTGTTTTGTAATTAATTTCGAATGTTATAACTTGATATCTGTCACTATTATCATATAATTCATGTTATATCTGTTATATTTGTTAATAGTTTAGTGTAATAAATTATACAAGCTGTTATCTGCGTTTTTTCTGTTGCGTTTAGTCTACGAAGAACGTAAAACATTTAAAAAATACGTAACAATTAAAAAAACAGTTCATCTACAATATTATTCAAAACCGGTTTCATAGAATCAACGGCTAGTCTTCATAATAAAAACTATAAAAATCATAAGACAAGTAAATGCTTTTTAGAAAATTCATAAATTTAAATTTAAAACGTGTATTAAATAAACAAACTTTAATTTTCAATTAATTTCATTTAACGTTCTTTTATATTTTAAAAATTCAACTTACAAAATAAGTAATTTTACTGATGTTCCAAAGCAAAACTTAATTTAAAACTATTTAAATTAGCACCAACATTAAAATGTATTGAATGTTTAAAATAAAATTACAATATTTCCACTACTTAAATTCTACAGAACACATATATTTGTGTTGTACTTTTCTTTGATGCTGTACTTATTTTGTTGAATAAGCTTAAAAATTTCAATTTAAATAAAAAAGCTCTTCCATGCAAATAAGTCACCTAACCACAACTATCTGCAGGCAGAGAAGGGTGGTATAGAGGTGGGACGTTGTGGGCTTAAGCACCCACATCTCCCTCTTCTAACTCCTGTTTCTATATTTGCTGGTACTCTTTTATTCTATTCTTTTATGTAAGACTGGCGAATGGAGGTTAAGACTAGTAGACGGTGTATCCCTACCGCAATGTAGGTCATATTCAACAGTCACCTCCGAAACCTAGAGTGCATTGTATATCCAAAGTTATAGCTTGTATCCTGGGATCTTTTTAATTAGTGTAGTGTTTTTCTGTTCATTAGTTTTTAAATTTATTTTTGTTTCGGCTTGTTTTTAGGTTATAACAAATTAATGTATATGTTATAAATTAACTTTAATTGTATAATTCGTGTGTGCATCTTAAAACTGTCCATAAGAATTTACGTTCTTTATGTTCGAATCACCATCTCATCAAATATGCTCCGTCATTTAGCCGTGGAGACATTATAATGAGACAGTTAATCCTAAGAGTCGGCAGTGGGTGGTGACGACTAGCTAGCTGCCTTCTATCTATCTGAATTAAGGACGCTAGCACAGATAGTCCTCGTGCAGCTTTGCACAAAGTTCAAAACAAACAAAGTAAATCCCTAATCTTAATGATTTACATGTTTTAAGATATTTCTTTGTGTGTTTCATAGTAAAATGGTAAGGATGGGTAACATAACTGCCTGATACGCTTTATTCTTAGAAAATCTGTCATCTTTAAACGCTTTGAACATATTTTGTGTACGAATTTTGTTACGTAATTGAAACAAACACTTAAACAATCTCTTTGTATAAATGATCATGCTGTTTTTAAAATCAGTTATGGAAATATTAGGTTTGATATAGCAAGAAACTTTAATGATGTCACTCTTTTGCCAGCCTTAGTAACTTGACAAGTTTGATACTCATTATCAGATATCATTGGTTAGCAATATTTCTTCTATAAATATATTTATTACGTAACGGACAACTCTTGAATCGTTGAAAGAAGAAATATTAATTGTATAACTATCGTATTAAGTAAGATAACTTTCACGGATAGTATGTGTCAGTCACGGTTATTAAAGTCTTTGAAAATTAGATGGTGTTACGTATTATACTACTAAGTTAACGTATTATTATTTCAAATAACTGGAAATTTGTATTGGAATTTAGAAGTTAATTAAGTGTCAATGTGTATCAAATATATGGTATTTGCTAACAAGATTGATACACACAATATTCTTTTTTATAACAAATATACTTTAATACACAAAAAAATAATAAAATTTATAATAATTATTATTACTAATAGTTATTACAAATAATGATAAAATATACAAAAATATTACAAACTTACAGATAACACTGAGTCTTATATCTGGTCTAAAACTAAATATTTTATCATTGATTGAGATTCACGACAAACAAATTAATTCTGAGTTAATATTGTTGCAACTCGCTTAAGCTAGCAAGTTTGGCTTCACATCGGTTATAGCTCACTGACTGTAGCTGACCAGTACCATTCTCCTCTTGTTTTATCAAATCACGCGAATCTGAAGAACCTTCACTAAAGTTTGTTTCCAACAATACTGTCAATCACTAGTGTAACATGCACATCCAGTATATTGTTGATTCTTACGTACATGAGCGTTTTACAAATTTCGAGGACGAGACTTGTGCAGTACAAAGTCAAGAAAATACGTTTCATGCAAAAAAAGAAAATTATAAGAAACACGCACATGCTCTAAACTAAATGTACAAAGTAAATCTCTTCCAGTAGTAATGAGTTCTGTTTCATAAAGTTTAAACTAACTCAAATTAAGGCAAGTTAAATAATACAAAGAATGTTATTATCTCACCACTCTAAATTTGTTGCGTTTTCTGTACAAAATTACAAGTATTCAAGAGAGTCTGTCTTCATTAGTAATGAGGTGAAAATTAATTCTAAACAATCAATAATTTATGAAATTGAATTGCTAAATCATTTAGAATACAGGATAATTCTCAGGAACTCTGCCCCCGGCACAGTGATATATCTGCGAACAGAGTACAGCTTTGTACAACTCTTTGTGTTTGATAACGAAAACCATCAAGAATTCAGTCATCAAAAGTAATTCTATGATTAATCAATGCTTATATTATCTCTTCATAATTCATATTTTTGAAGAGCTCTCTTAAGAGCAGAAACCAAGCATCAATAAATTATTTTGTAGGCGAAGCCTTTATGCGATTTGTTGGAGTAAATGTAATGAAACCTTACAATAAAACGGAAATAATTATCATAGGTTTAAAACATATTTACATTAAGGTATGTGTAATAAAGCTTGAAATGAGAAATGATTTTCCAGCCCTGTAGCGAAAGTTATTACATTTGACTGAGAATATTACAAACTTAGTTCATTTCATTTTTAAATATTAAAACAGGTAGTAGCTGATATCTACCTAAGTGATTGTTTTTTAATCAAAGTACTTAAACGACAAACGTTTCACTAAATTATTTTTGTAAATGGCTTCAAATTACCTCATTGGAACATACACAATAAGATTGATTACTTGGAGTAAAACGTTTGTTTCGAGTATTTTAATATAAAGATGAAAGTGAACTGGTAATGTTGTCTTGCTGGTGGTATCAATTAAGATTTCATTTTCATAGAAAAATTACAAATATAAATAATCTTATATTTTGATTCGTAGAAACTATTAACCAGATCTGTTTCAACAAACTCTAGCAGTAACATTTTTAAAGTTATTTTCTCTCTTTTCATTCAAGGAAGCCCTTCCCCTTAATATAGCGGTAAGTCTACGGATTTACAACGCTAAAATCAGGGGCTCAATTCCCCTTGGTGGGCTCAGCAGATAGCCCGATGTGGCTTTGCTATAAGAAAATATACACACACGCATACTCATTTGTTGGATTTCGTGAAAATAAATATTTTAAAAGCAGGATTTTGTATATGTCATTTTTATATTGTACTTAAACGTACATATTTATTAAACTATTTTTTTATCTTTGTCATCAAACTACTTTCTATAGTTTAGCAGTAGTGTTAGATTAACCACTTCTTTTGTGCTCTAACAATTTCTTGTTTATTTTCATACAAAAAGTAGTACTGGGTCAGTCACAGTTTACATTAACAATATCATTGGAATTACTTTCCCCATTGTTAATCTTACTCCGTCTAATAATCATTGTTACGTTCTATTGCCCAACACCGTGATTACTGTAGTAATAAGCATATGCAAAAGAGGCGTGGTCAGTTTTATACCAATTTAAAAGATTTTTCACTAAGTTTCAACGAGCTTAACCGAATCCAAGACCACCTTTAAGTGAGCCAAAATCAAAGAAACTTTTTGAGGTTACATCGGAAACTTGGCAGATGTGGTCGAAATGGATTGCTCCTATTTCGGTTTCTTTGGTCATAAAAACAGCTAAGCTTTAAGGATGTGGTTAGAACTTTATATATTTTAATTTAAGGTTCTTGTTTATGATCTTGTTATAATAAAATAAGATATACGCCACTCCATTGCAGTGACATTTTGGGTAAAAAGGATCACTTTCTTAACTAAACCTTCACTTTGATTATACTTCTGTTGCTCTAAATGTGTTTAAGGTGTGATACTGGAACCTGCTTCTGTCCTCAACGCTTTGATTTGTGATTTGTTTGCACTTCCATGGATAACACTGAAAACTTCTCCGTTGAAGTATTACTTTTTTTTTTATATTTACACCTTTAATAATCTTCCTTTTACGAATATCTATTCTTCCTCGAAAAGAGCTTTGTCATAAACCTCCAACCATATCGTGTTGACATTGGGCTGTCGAATTTTAATAAAGTGCGATTTTTATTCGGTAGTGAGTCAACCTTACGCTTACTAATGCCTGAACAAACAAAGCAATATAAAACCAATTTCTGTATGCTACACACATAGTTGTGTACATGGTATTGGATGTTATAAAGTTACAATCATGCACAAAACGTCAAGGTTTAGTTTTATAAAAAACAAACAAAAACGATGCACTTAAAAGTACGCCGTGGCAACGATGTGGTGGAGTACTTCATACAACTCACAAATGTAGTGCGCATAATATAAAACCGACAAAGTACTGTAGTACCCTTCTTTATTATATCAATATTATGAAACATCGTAACAAGAATAATATTTCATTCCTCAACACATCACTCTTAACTCGTCTTGTTTAGAAAAAACATAATATCATACCAGTCACACTGTGTTCTGGACTGATGAAAACCAGTAGCTAATTACTTAATCTGGATTATAAAACAAATTTGCTGCTGAGAGTAACTCAGTAAATGGAAACGAATGCAAGGTACGAGAAGTATATTTCAGTAATTATAAATACGATTGATGTCTTTATTTTAATCAACTGGTTGGTAATATAATTATTCCGATCGTTAACGTCTTTATCATGATGCATTTGTGAATGTCTATGCACTTCACTATAAATATTAAAACCAGCACAAAGAAAAAAGTGTATTTCGTGGGAATGTTTTTTAAACCTTTATTTTACCTTGTAATGCTATTATTTTGATTGACTATTATTTCATATTAATCACATAAACAATATCCAGTGAGAAACATTATTTTTTTATTTTACTCATTCTACTGTTGTGTTTCATTTTACTTATTGTTAATGAAGTAATAATTCGATTAGTTAAGTTACTTGTGTTTTATTGCATAAAAGTACACAATGCTGAAGAATTAACAAAGATGTTTTAACTAACAAATACATTAATATAGAATTACCTACATGTGTATATGTATGTATGCTAATTATATTTACCATGTAAGGGAGTAACAAAGTTCTTTAGATGGTTTATGCTTTTGTTGTCTTTTACTTATCTAAATTTATACAGGTTCACTGTATTCAGTGAAAAAACTTAGAATTCGTATAACAGTATAAGAAACGTAGTCTGTCTGTTGTTTGTTTTTAGATTTCCACTTATCCATTATTACTGACCAGGAATGAAATTTGGGTATAACTCAAAAAGAAGCAGAGAATCGAATGAGAGAAATCACGTTTCACATTTATTATTTATTTTTAGCAGCTATCGTACGAAATTTGAAATTAGCACCACTAGAAGAAAAAATGTCACATTAAACATTTTTTAATGTTTCAATCTTAAATAATCCATTATTTTTGTCTCCCGCTGGTACAGCGGTAAGTCGACGAATTTACAACTAACACTCTTTGTATATTTTTTTATATATTTTGAAAGTTTGTACTGTGTTTTTTTTGCATTTTGTATTTATTTAGTAGTGCCTTAATTCGAGTTGGGAATTCATCAAAAAGTGTGCTATATCATGTAATTAAGTATTTACCACCTCTTTGAGGAGGGAGGAATAAAAAAAATGGACTTACAACTCCACAATCATGGGTTCGATTCCTCTCGGTGGACTCAGCAAATAGCCCGATGTGGCTTTACTCTTAGAAAAACACACTTTCTAATATTTCAGTAACCATTTTTTCATGCGTTTACTGAACCATTCGTATACTTAGTTCGATAGAATAATAAATTCAACACAGGTCAGATAGTCGAGCTTCACGAAAGAAAAACACACACATCAGTTTACAGCATATGGTAGCTGATTTTTGAGATAACAATTCTAAACTACGCAAATTAAACTCAGTAGTCGATTACATGTTTATTAGCTAGTTACATTTGCAATTAATGGACAATTAGGACACCTCAAACGGCTGAGTGCTATGTCTGCATACTTGCAACGTTAAAATTGGATTTCGATACCTGCAGTCATCAAATCATAGATATCCAGTTGTGTAGCTTTACCCTTCACATTAATAATACTATACAAAATATTTAGCATAAAATATTTTTTTCCTAATGCTCGACCTTTGTTGTGGAATAAAATGTACGATGTTCTTACTTAACGATAAAGTTATTTGACTGTTTGTTTTATTTCACGCAAAAGTACACGAGAACTATCTGCGCTAGCTGTTCATAATTTTGCAGTGTAAGACAAGAGGGAAGACAGCTAGTCATCACCACCCACCGCCAACTTTTGGGCTATTCTTTTATTAACGAATAGTGGGATTGATTGTAACATCATAACATTCCCACGGCTGAAAGAGCGAACATGTTTGGTGCGACAGGAATTCGATCCCGGAACCTTCAGATTACGAGTCGAGTGTCTTAACCACCAGGGCCCGGCATGGCCCAGCGCGTTAAGGCGTGCGCTTCGTAATCTGAGGGTCGCGGGTTCGCGCCAGAGTCGCGCCAAACATGCTCGTCCTCCCAGCCGTGGGGGCGTTATAAAGTGACGGCCAATCTCACTATTCGTTGGTAAAAGAGTAGCCCAAGTGTTGACGGTGGGTGGTGATGACTAGCTGTCTTCCCTCTAGTCTTACACTGCTAAATTAGGGACGGCTAGCACAGATAGCCTTCGAGTAGCTTTGTGCAAAATTCAAAAACAAACAAACAAACTTAACCACATGGCTATGCTGGGACTTTTTAAGTGTATTTTATGATAACATATAAAATTCAACTGGAGTATTTTCCAATATATTCCTTTCCCAATTATACCGATCAAGCGATTTCTTAGTTTTTATTATTACAAGAGAACAATCGCCTTCCGTATTTTCTCGGATCGAAGTGTAAGTACTTTTTCACAGTTTCAGTAACATTTACGATTTTTTTTCCTTGACATTTCTGAACGTTAGTACGTTGTTGATTCAAATACTTATTTGTCAGGATTCTCTTT
The DNA here is from genome assembly GCA_011833715.1 of Carcinoscorpius rotundicauda. Lineage (NCBI taxonomy): Eukaryota > Metazoa > Arthropoda > Merostomata > Xiphosura > Limulidae > Carcinoscorpius > Carcinoscorpius rotundicauda. The sequence continues at coordinate 46,599,882 of CM022399.1, read as the reverse complement.
AGAGAACAGCTATATCTTGTTAGAAAATCTGTATTAATTTAATATTTTTCAAAACTAATATTTTGAAGAGAAAGTTGATGACTAGCATATCTAGTACGTGACAATCGAAATTAATTTAATTTTCTATCTGGATATATCGATAAAATCTCTTCGAAAATAGTAGGGCCATAAATGTCGACAGTCATGTTCCAGATATTTCACAAGAAACGTGAAGTAAATGAAAAGTTTTAGTTAATGTATCATAGAGTTGAAACGTGACTCAAGATTTCCTTGAAGAAGTGAAAAATCCAGGCTAAGCTGCATTGGAACTCGTGTATCCTCTCGATAAATAACTTACGAAATCGAACAAAAATGTTATTTTACTACTTTACTTCCGATCCAGTTGAGAAGTAAATGTTCTTTATTACAGTAAAACAGGCGTAAATATGTAAATGCAATAGTACATGTAAAAGAAAAGAAACACTATATATTCAGAATTAATAGGTTTCTTTTACGTACACAGATGTAGTTTGTGATGCATAAATTTCTAAATATGTTTTCCTCATTACAACACAGAAGAACTGAATTGTTTTTCTTTTGATTTTTCAAGGAGATAACATATCAAAAAATTCTGGTATTAGTGCACAACGGTAATACCGTAGATTTACTATATTTCCTTCTTATTAATAAATTATAAATTTGTTTAAATATTTACTTTTTTCTGTGAAAGAGAGTTTGTTTAGTAGGCTTAGCAGGAATAGTTAAAATGTATTAACTAAATTTCGATAAAGAAGACTACCGTCAATGTTATGAGTGTTTTTTTTAGAATTAAGCACAAAGCTACACAGTGGGCTAGTTGTGCTCTGCCCAACAGGAGAACCAACCAGGTTTGTAGCGATGTGAGTCCGCAGATATGACGCTGTGCCATTCAATAATAAGAGTTAAAGTTATAAATATCGCAACTCGACAATGTAAATAACCAAGACACTATTTTATTCGGCATCACTTCGAAGAGAACAAACCGAAATTTAGGTCAAACCTGTAACGCCGTATGCAATGAATTAACGTTTTTGTTCACGTCACTGAATGTCGTTTCGGAAAAGCATGGTTCAAAGTATGTTTAAAATTACTATCATTTGAAAAATTTGTTTACACGAAATGTAACTAGTTAGTGTTGGTGATGGCGTCGATTCATTAAGAATAGGCCTGTAACGGTGATTTATGCCTCCTGAAAATAAATGAAATATTAGGACAAAACATTTCGTATTAGGAAATTCAATTCGAAAACTTCAACCACGACTTAAATAACGCATTTTGAAGTTATAAAATTTCATGGACATTTTGAAGTGGTATAGTTTCTATGTTTCAACTAACTCGAATAGAATATTTTATAAATTACCGTCCTGCTTTCAGGACTAATGGTAGAGAAAAGAAACTAATACATACACATACAAAGCCTACTTACCGAGACAGAACTCCCGATTTTCTCTTTTGTGTCTCTCTCGGAGCTAGCAGCATTATCTATTTTCAAAATTATCTCTAGCCTACACAACTAATCGGCATGTATTTTTAGAAAGGCTTGTCCAACCGCAGTCTTGATTAGTGTCACGAGTAACGTAGCTTTGATTTTGTTAGTTTATTTTACAATTTCGCGCAAAGCTACTCAAGGGCGATCTACGCCAGCGATCTCTAATTTAGCAGTATAAGACGAGAGGGAAGGCAGGTAGTCATCACCAACCATACCGCCAACTCTTGGACTACTCTTTTACCAACGAATAGTGGGATTGAATGTACATTATAACGCCCCCACGACTGAAAGAACGAGTATGTTTGGTGGTATAGGGGATTCGAACCCGCGTTCCTCGGATTACGAGTCGAACGCCTTAACTTACCTGGCCATACCGGACCGTGTGTCCTTATGGAGCGAACCCCTATATTACATGTGAATATTATCTGCAAAAAATCAATACACATAATAATAAATATTATCACTTACATTCATAAAATACACTACCTTATAGTCTGGAAAGAAAAAATGAGAAAAGAAGTAAGAAAAACATTTTATAAATGATGTCGGGATGGCAGTGCCGAAAAGAATGTAAAGAGTATATGAATGGTAAACAGCTATGTATATAGATAATCCCTGCCTGACTTTGTTTACTAATCATAACATAACGATCAAATCACGTTAGGCATCAGTGTGTTGTAACTACGAGCCTAGAACTTACAATGAAAATTAAGTAGAGTTAAAACATGTCTTAGTTATTACAGACTCTCAGCAAGTTGCCGTTCTAATTCACCGAGAGGTCATCTTGGTGGGCACAAAAATAGCCCAATATAGTTTTGCTATATAAACACGCACACTTTTTTCTTAAAAAACTGAAATTTCTTCGCAGTCGACGCTATTATATGATACTTCTCAACCAAATGGCAAGTCACAAGACTTAGTAAAAATTTATATAAACAAGATTCGAAGAAAACTTGGTTTATTGCATTTTTATCAACACAATCAGGTAAGCAGAAATTATGTGGTTGAACATTATAGATTGTTTGAACAATTAAATTAAGATTTTTTTAAATATCAATATATATATATAGTTTTAAAAATAATAAAAAGAAAACTTCATTCGATAATAAAATGGTAGTTTTCCTTTTACTATTGTTTTTTGTAGTTTTTATTGTTTCATTTTTTATGTAATTGCAATGATACGATTGAAACTCAATGCTAAAGATCAAGCTGCTTGAAAGATTAAGCTATTAAAAAGTAATTTTAATTATAATTAACAAAAATTAAATGCAGAGGTGGCAGGTACATAAGTTCAAATCTCATTCGTTATGCACTTCACTTCTGTAAAAATAAAAAGCAATATTGAGGTAATTTATGGTAACTAAAGTTTTAGAACTATTACAAGAGTCATGACGAAAAACTGTTTCTAATTTTTAGAACTAAAAACACGTTCACATGATTAAATTATTTTTAACTCGATATGTTGAACAGATGTTTTTGAAAAAAAATGCCAAATATTTTCTTAACATCCACCACTAACTCTTTTATTTATGTTCTACACCATATAAAGCTGTAATTTTGACTTAAGCAAACTCCTAACTGAACTATGAATACACCCCTTGTAAACCAAATATCTGAAGTGTCAGGTGTCAATTGTTTTAACTTCCGAGTGTCAAATCAATGATATTCTAAGGTCAGCAATTGGCTGATCTTATATCAGTTAAATTAAGTGCACTTTAGAGCTGGGAAGTCATATACCTCCACTTGCCAAGAGTGCATATGAGTTTACTTAGAGCGATTCATAAAGGTGCGTCTTCCTGGGACATTTTTACAATCTTACAAAACAACAACAACTGGGATAAACAGGACTTTAACTGGCCTGTTGACAGAAAATAAAAGAAACAGTAAAAAGAAACTCTTCAGTTTCACCATTTTACTTCGATTATGTCAAATTGTTTGATCATGGGCTCAATTAACAAAAGAATAATAAAAGCCAAAGCAAAACGGTGGTTTAGTTTATAAGCTTCATTAAAATATGTTTAAAAATTAACAATGTTCTTTTTCGAGTTTTATTCACTATAATAATTTTCCTAAACTTTCTTAGATAGTTTCACACATTAAAGCTCCTTTAAGTATTATGTTTGCACTTAAACAACCACAAACAAAATACTGAATTGTTCAGCTTCAAAGCTCATTAACAACCAACGTGAATGGAGCTTAATGGGTAAAATTAGTCGTTTCAGAAAGTCCTTACTGAAATGTGTAAATAATAAATTCTTACAGCAACTATCAAATTCTTTCAATGATTAACTACCTATTCCGTTGAGTAAAACTTTGTTACAGTGACTTAACGTGAATTAACTGCTTAATAGGCTTCATATATTAAAACAACGCTTTTACTTTACCAAGTTAAAACTCTTGACGAAATATTTTAATTAGGTGTCAGAGAGTAGGATCCCTTCGGAGACCCTAGCTTATTTCAAGTAGAAAGTTTTCAAATATTGTTATCTTCTCGCGTGAGTAATTTATTTTAATTTAACGTGGCAAAAGTGGTCTGCAAAGAAAACATCATTTAAGGAGATTGTTGGCTTAGCCTTGGCACTTAATTCGTATCACTTGTTTTCAGTAAAAACACTTTGTTATTATAACCTAACTCACATAGATTCAATTTCCGGGTATGAAAGTCTCCAACAATTGTGGTCAAATACTCATCGATTTGAAATAAAGATAAATTAGACGCAAGAAATGGATGATTTTCCACAATTTATATTTTTCATTTTTTTCTGTGGTTTGTGTGTTTCTTAAAAATCAACTAAAAACATCTGTATTTCTTTCAACTTAATAAAACTGTCCCACTATCATTAGCAGCTTGGTTTAAATCACTCTTAATTGTCTTTGTGTAATAACCTTTTCCTATAATGATCCCGGTTTACAGGCTTTTAAAACAAAGCTACAAAATCAGCAGCCAAAAGTAGTGTTTCGTTCCAAAAATCTCCCTTGTGTGTCTCGAATCATGGTACCATGACGTAATCATTATTGCTGATAAAATAACAACTATTTTTCTGTTAATAGTAACATTTTCGAGGCAGATAAATAAACAAATACAACAAAGTTGAGCTTATTGTTATTAAAATATTTATCTCATAAATGAAATTTGCATCAGAAGCTGAAATGTTAATGCTTTTCCATCAGAATTATATAGTACTTAATTGCTTTAAGATGGCGAGGGACAATGATATATTTCCAGATTTACAAAGCCTCTTTTTATAATAAAAACATTAAATTAATTTTCACTTCGCCTTCGTAAAACCAGGTTTTAACACTTAAAGCTCGAACATCGCATTAATTTTAATTTCACTTGTGACACCAACATAGATGTCTGCTCTAAATGTGTGTGTATTTATGGAACTACTTTTTCAGAAACACTAGCTATGACTTATTTATCTTCTCAAAATTTAAGAAAAAAACATGACTTACACTTTGATAATCAATTCAGGACACACAGTATGTTTTTTTAGTTTTCCGAAAATAGTAAACAAGTCCTGCAGTATTGAAGAGTTATTTTAAAATCCACTTTTTTACTCATTTTATATACATTTAAAACGCTGTTTTCATTGTACCAGCATGTAAACATGATTTATTCATTGTGTTTACTTTTAAAGTGTGTTACTTATTCTAGATAATTTTCAGTTGTAAATTAGATGTAAGAGGTAGATAAACGACTGAAAAAATATTCTAGTGTTCAACGTTCCCCCTCCTCCCCTATTTATAAACTCTTCGCTATGGACCTAATAAACTACATTTTATGTTTGTAAGGCTTCATACCGAGCCTTACTTAGTCTATTCTGATAAAGTGTTGCCGGTGTCTATAACATTGGTAAGCAAATGACAGTAAGTTTACTCCATACTAATAATAGTTTGGTTTGTCACCAGAAGGCAAAGCAATTTTTGTTAAATAAAAGATCTAAAGGTTGTTTTGAATTTCGTGCAAAGCTACACGAGGGCTATCTGCGCTAGCTGTTCCGAATTTAGCAGTGTAAGACAAGAGGGAAGGCAACTAGTCATCATCACCCATCGCCAACTCTTGGGCTATTCTTTTACAAACTAATAGTGGGATTTACCGTACCATTATAACGTCCCCACGGCTAAAAGGATGAGCGTGTTTGGTGTGAAGGAGATCCGAACCCGTGACCCTCCGATTACGAATCAAGTTTCTTAACAACCTCTCCGTGGCGGATTCTCATCAATTAATTTTCAGATAAAAAAAATACATATCCTCGCAATTTATTGGATTGTTGCTGATTGAAAAAGCAGCACTATGTTTGAGTTATGATTATTTTTATTGTAACAACATTTTTTATTTAATTATCCAAAAGAAAACAATGTTTTCCACGCCTGCAGACATACACAGGAGGTTAAAGTATAATATAATACTAAGTATTTCCATGTAATATTTCACCCAAGTTATATGTTAAAGTTTTCTCTAATGTCTCTCTTGAAATGAAAATAGAATCCTACTGCCAAATGCTCTCGGTTAAAAACACTCAAATAATAAAATAAATAATTCCTTTACCTATTGCTACTACTCTGTGTACCTCTACTAATTGTAAATATTCTATGAGCACATTATCAAAGTTTTTTTTCATGTCCCTCATTTTTAAGTAAAAAGAAGAAGAAAAGGTGTTTACTTGCTCTGTTATTTGAGTAAATCTACATAAGCGATATCTCTATCAGCCTTATCTATAACGTGTTCGAATTATGAATTTAGCAGTTCCTGGCTAGAAGTTAAATATCGTAAACGAGTGTAGGGTTACTATCAGAATAACGTTCAAAATACACTATTTGTTGTAGTTTATCTCCATTTCTTCTGATAAATAGAATTTGGGGCGGCTATGCACAAATAGCCTTTATACAGCTTTGGGAAAAAATTCAAACAAACAAACAAACTTGTTACAAAGATGCATAGCTAAAAATACAAGTTCAAGTTTAAAGAGTGTCATCAACATACATTTTCTAGATTATATTTTAAATGCTACAATTTTGCTCTAGTTGGTTTTAAATAAAATATATTTGAAATCAATCTTTAAACTTGGGATAGTTTAATTTAAATTTAATTTATGAAACTGCACGTCAATTTCTGTAAAGTTGCCTACTCCATGATTCTAGAGTTTAATGTTTCAAGAAAACACACATAAGACACTATCTACACTCGGAAATAAAAGTTAACATTAAGTAAAGTATATCTAATTGAACAGGTGTGTAAGGGCTTCATTTTAAGAGATTTGTTTTCAAACTTGTTTGAAATATGTAAACTTTCATGCATCTGCTGTGTAATAAAGTACCTTGGATCTACCACTAGGTGGCCATATACAACAGCACTTACAAATGACTTAGTCTTATCTGAGGGAAGGATGTAGAATGAAATGAGTTGAATTGCAGGCGGGTTTTGAACGAAGCTTTTCATTGTTCATTGTATTGTATTTTCCTGCTTCTCTTCTCTCATGTCATTACAAATTAGGTATGGTTTGTAATTTTCATCTATATAACCAAGCAATAATTTATACTCTATTGTTGTTCTTTTAATTAAGCTTAGTTCTTTCTTTGATACTAACTTACTAACAGAGCTCCTGAAATTCCATAATTTTCTGTCCCAACTTGAAACGTCTCAGAGCGGAAGTTAATCCTAATAAGTAATATTTCGCTATAGATGTTTTATCCATTGCCAAGTAAGGTTACATATGTGACAAAAATGTTCCTTTTGAGACTTTATAAATTGACTGTCATGGTGTTTGGTACCAAACTTAGTGATAAAAAAATAACTTTGGTGACTGCCAAACCTGTACAAGAACCTAACGCTTAAAGCCATCTTTACAAACGGAAAACTGTTCCATTGATTATTCCTTTATTTATTCTGAGTTTTTAACCCTTCTCCGTTTCTGAACAATCAAAAATCAAAGAATGTCATTGTTTTTGTTTCACTCGTCTGATACTAGTCTTAGCTGACATTGACTACTGACATAAAATCTGTGATTTCAACCAAAGTAATTGAGGAGATTTGAAGGCTATCTGATGATGGATTAGCTGTTTCTCCCGATTATTCTGTTCATGTATAATGGTGTGGATATCCAAATGAGTGAATATCACCAACAAATTTTAATTGTTGGATTTCCTGACAAATTTTAAAACTGTCTTTTAAGGTATATTCATTTGTAGTAAATTCCTTTAGAATATGTACTAAACTCCAGCTAAAGCATGATTCTAGATTCCAACACTAGATACTATAGATCTCAAAGGACATTATTCTTTGGTTTAATTTTCCAATACTGTCTTTCATCGATAATGTTACCTTCCATCAGTTGTAACAAATATCGTGGTAACTTTTATTAACAGAATAACACTGTAACTCAACAAATTTATTAAACGTATTTAAAATTTCACCAGCTTTTCTTAAATATTCATTTTTATCTAAAATAGCAACACAATTCCCTTTATCGAATTTTGAAACTTCTTCTTGTAAAATTTCAGGTTTTTCTGAACTTAAATTTGGAAAATGCTTGAAATTATTAATATGGTTATAAAATGTAGAAAGGGCTAAACTACTAATTGAAGTATTGTAACATTACTAAAAGATCAACTCCACATAAACTGATATGACAAAATTTGATAAAACTTCAAAGTTAGAAAAATAAGTTTCAAATTTAATTCTGTTTAAACCACGGGCTAAAACTTTTTTCTCAACATTATTTAACACATAATAGTTAAATACCAACTTCTCAGGATTTTGTATAAAAATATTTTTTCTGGCTATCTATCGCCAAAAACTATTACATTTATTTAACTGTATATTTTTAATTTTTATCATATTTTGTTGTGGTGATCGTACATCAACTATTTTAAAACTACAAAATTAGTTACACTTATTTAACGTTTAAGTGATTTAAGTTTCATTTCAACGTTTATTTAGTTATTCAAATTCTTGATGACGAGAAACCCACTTGAAATAAAAATGTATCTCAGAACGGTTAATCTGAAGATGACCTAGGAAGGTCGAAACTTTGTTCTCTGTTTAGCAGTAAAAGTGTTAAAACCCATATTAGCCGTTCTGAGACATATTTTTATTCGAATGCTTTATATTTTGCCTTATTTCAAAACAATTGTTTGTTTTTCTTAGAGCAAAGCTACCTATGGCTATCTGCTGAGTCACCGAGGGGAATCGAACCCCTGATTTTAGCGTTGTAAATCCGTAGACTTATCGCTGTACTTGCGGGGGCATATTTCAAAACAAAGAAGAACAACTTTCTGTGCAGTAAGACACTTTATAAAATAATAAAATTGTGGGATAGAAACCCTAAAGTTGGGAAAATAATAAAAAAAACATTTATACTGATTTTAAAAAATGCATATTAAATTGGTTCTTTGAAAACTTCAAGTGCAATGTTTCAGTGTTTCTAAAAGTTAGTATTTTCACACCATACCTGTTTTTAATAGCCTCAGATATATATTTATTACAAAAAATATTTAAAAATAATATAAAATTTACTACTAAACAAGCTATCGACCACCAATAAATTAAATAGTAATTAAGATTATAATATTAAAAGCACCATTCATCCAAATTTATGTAAATTCTCAACCCACAAAAAACATAAAATAATGTTAACATAAGAATTTCGTGCAGAGAGATGGAGTTGCAAAATGATTCTGGTGTTCAAAGAAACGAAAGAAATAAGTAAATTGAAATAAAAGATATAAAAACAGTTGTTAACAACTGTACTACTGCTTTAAAAGTGTTTCCATACTGAATACACTTTGAGATATTTATATATAGACTTTGTAACAGCTTGTTGTTCTTGGGCAGTTTTATTCATTCAATGAGCATTCACTATAAGCTACTAACTTTCATTTGAAAGTGACAAATGATACAGATATATTTATATATAATGCATAAATGAATTATTAGTAGTTAAATTCTGAAACTGCCACTCACAGCAGACTTATAAATTATAATATTTAGTAAAATTAAATTAAAATAGACCAAATTAATGTATCAGTAACATATACAAAATATAACAAAATTAAGTTTGAATATCAAAAACTAAAAACTTTCAAAACTTTGTCCTTTACACTTGTGTTTCTACAACTGACAGTTGTTGTCAATTCAACTGAGAATCATCATGGATACGCGGTCTAAACAATCTATAAGAAAAATTAGTTATTCCATTGTTCAAGAAAGTACTAAAAGTACATTTCTAAAATGTATCTGGTAGTAGTTCATAACACCATTTTGGATATCCCATGTATTAGTAATGATCCTATAAACGCAGAATAAAAATGAAGACAGTCAGCAAAGAAAATCTAATAATGGCTAGGATTTGTGTGCTGTAAACCTTCACGCCTCAAAACTTACTTCCACTTATCGTGGGTACCCATTGTGGGCATAGTAGTTACTGGTAGTTACTCCTAAAAAAAACAATTAAAGATGTTTAAACTTACAGTAGAAATTTGTTATTAAAGTCACAGCTAATACTTTAGACTATTTTTATAAGATAAGAACAGGAAAATCCTTACCTAGGTAGATTTGTATTAACTGATTATAATGACCCGTCCTCTTCCGTTAACAATATCACTGAAATATAAACTAGGCCAGCAGAAATAAACTCAACTGAATGGAACTGACCTGTTCAAACTCTGCATACTGAATAAATCACAAAGCAATTAATAGAATTAGTTTATAGCTAGCATTAATCGTACCTACTGAATCTTGAAATACTAAACTCTTTTAAGGATCACATATTATAAATATGTGTAACCAACATAATAATGTTTAACAGATTGTATTATTTGTTACAAAAGAATTTAAGAACCTTAGCAACTTTCTATGTTTAATTTGTTAACAAATTAACATTATCTACAAATAAAATATTATTAAAAACAGTTAAACACATTCTTATTTGGGAATTGACTATTCTCCCTTGGTAGACTTAGCAAGCCCGATGTGGCTTTGCTGTGAGAAAATCGCACACTATAACTATTTTATTAGAATGTAGGGAACCACGCTATTTGTGAATGTTAAACCACATACAGGAAAATTAAGTTATCATATACTTTTATAAAAATAATATCTGTGTCATACTATAATGGAACTCTTGCTAATATGATACTGAAAAATGTTTTTATTACGCGAATGCAACCCTCAACTTCGAGAATTTTTTTATCCTGTGTGCATGTAGATTTTCTATAGGGTTCACGATTTTCCCGTTTCGTCTCCGTTTTCCGTCACGAATAACTTTATTTTTCTCTATTCCCAGGATGCAGATATGAAGTCGTGAATACGTCACAAGTAGATACAATGCACTGAATCCATACTTACAAAATATTAGAACTAATTTTCCAAAAACAATAGTTTTTAGACAAAATAGGTAATTCTAGAAACATCATTACGATTACTTGAAGCTCGCCGTGACAAAGTGAAGATTTTTAACTCAAAACAAACATCATTTACTTTTATTACATAACTCGAAACACGTGACCCTTCTTATCTAAATAATATGTATTGTAATTCGTATTATGCTTCGATCTAAGTTTTGTGGAATAGAATTTAAAGAGATCAAGTCTTAAACTGCTAAATTAGGGACGGGTAGCACAGATAGCCCTCGAGTAGCTTTGTGCGAAATTCCAAAACAAACAAACAAACCGCTGGATACAGTAATTATTGATTTCTGTGCAAGCTGACTCTGTGCACGTAAACTAGATGGGTTACAGGAAAATATGTAGTTAGAAATGATTTGCTTCAAAGCCTTCTTCAAAAACTATGCTTCAGGTCTACTTTAAAGATGTACTGTCGTCAGATTGTACTTGGCAATACATGGTGACATGAGATGTAACGACGTGGTGAGGCTCTAAAGTCCTTTTAATATAATGTACTCAACCATATGTGTTAAAGCGACCTATACATACTTTAAAAACAAAAGATGCGTGTGATAGTTGATATGTTATTATGAAAATATATAAACGGTAAACTGAGCTATTTTGAAAGATTTCTTCCTGTGGCATTTGCTGTTATAATTCTAAAATTTGGATTTAATACCCGAGGTGTACACAAGTACACTTGACACCGTGATACAGAATGACGTAATGAACATCATAAAGAAAGGATTGATCCCCTTCTAATTTCATAACTGACTTAGGAAAAAACTGCGAATGTTGTTTATCCCTCAGCATTAGAATGAACTATGTAACCACTGTTGTTAGAATTATTGAAAACAGTATGCCTCTGTCTTCAGTATTGGTACCTTTTATGTATTTATATCACACTTTTAATGTTTATTATGTTTAGAAAAACAGAAGCACAATTCTCTAATCTTTGTCAAAAAAAAAACTAGTTTTTATTTCACTTCCAGAAAGTTTCCTAAAAAGTGAAAACTTTAAAGCTTTTCAATTTTATTGCTTAGGGGTTTTAATCACTTGTTGCACAAATATCCAACTCGTTTAGTTTTCATAAAATAATAGTGTCTCTTACTTTCACATATATTTCAGATCTACCTAACGAAAGACAGTTTTATTCTAATTTCCACTCAGGAGATACACTTACTATTCACAAAATAAACAGTCTTGTAAAGACAAGTAAATGTTCGACGTAGATTTTGGTTAACATAAATTCTTATTTCTCTGACGACTGTTTTTTTTTTCTTTTTCGTATTTTGAAAGGAATCACTAGATTCTACGTATTTCTGCACATGCGTTAGAAACACGTACAGTAGTACAGAAAATATGGTATAAAATCGTAAGTTAATAATTTTAAAACATAAGTGTTGAATATTAAATTATTCTATAGCAGTTAGATTTTGAAATAAAGTTCTACGAGCTCATCTCAAAACCTCTATGCAAACTTATAGTAAAAACAAAACTGAAGTGAATAAAGGAATTATTTTTCTTTGTTTGAAGTTATGCACAAAACTACACAATGACTCCAATGGGCTCTACCCACCACAGGTATAAAATTTCCGTTCATAGGGTTGTAAGTCCACAGATATAGCGCTGTGCAACTGGATAGGGCTATCAACATATAAGCTTCGCGATATTTAATAGTATTTGTCCAGTTACCCGGTTTGTAGATACAAGTCTATGGCCTTACAATGCTAAAATACGGTATTCGATTCCTCGCTATGAACATACTAGATAGCCCAATGTGACTTTGCTCTAAAAACAGAAGCCAGAGTATTCAATCAAATAATGCAAACACTATATTAGAATTGGAAAATAACACAAACACTTCTGTAAAAATAGTAGCTGACAAGTAACAAGGGCGTAGGCAAAGAAATAAACAGATAAAATTATCTGAAATAACTTAAACTAATGGCTTTATGCATTAGCTGGGCAATTGGGACTAGTTTATCAAGAATAGAGCTTCTCTTTCTTCGAGTCAACGAACTTTAACACTCTCACTCCTTAATTTTGATAAGAACTAATGAATAAGGGAAACTGCAAATGTATAAGTTTGTTTTAAATCTCTTGGAAAGCTACACAAAGGCTATCTGCACTAACCTTCCCTAATTCAGCAGGGTAATACTAAAGGAAAGACAGCCAGGCATCACCACCCGACTGTTGGACAATTCTTTTACCAACAAATAGAGGGATTGACCTTCATATTATAACGCCCCCACGGCTGAAAATATTTGGAGTGAAGGGGATTTGAACCCACGATGCTTGGATTACAAGTTGAGTACCCTCCATGGCTTGCAAATGTCTAACAAATAATTAATAATGGAAAACTACAAACGTATTTTCAAAAATTCCGATATTTTGTTTCATTTTTGAAAGCTTGCTCTTCATACGTGAATCGTTATTGAAATATTCTATTGTATAGTTATATTAGAAAATTTTCTTTATAATTGAATTCTCCTAAAATAGGTTTCATTTTCTTTATCTTTATACAGTTTTATTTTGTTGTCTCGTCAAAAAAAAAAAACTTTATAATTTTCGTTACACAGACTGAATGAAAGATTTTACCAGTTTAAGCACAAAGCACGTAATTTTCTTACCTATAATATGTCTATTGCATGGATCTAAACCAAATTGTACTGTTACAAGCCTCAAGCTTACCGCTCATAAATCGCGTGAAAAATATGAAGTTATCACTGAACATCTATTTAGGAAAATATTATGACGTAAAGTTAAGCTTTCTTGGGATTCTTATTTATTTTTGTGTTTCACATTACGATCTGCTTTAATCAGTAGAATACAAAATATCTATGTTTACGTCATAGATAATTCGTATTACAATTACAAGAATCTTACTACTGTATAATAATTGTAAAGGGGATTATTTTATTGTCGCACGTATTACATTTAATACAAACTTTCTATTTTCTATTGTTTGTTTGTTTGTTTTGAATTTCGCGCAAAGCTACTCGAGGGCTCTCTACGCTAGCCGTCCCTAATTTAGCAGTGTAAGACTAGAAGGAAGGCAGCTAGTCATCACCACGCACCACCAACTCTTGGACTACTTTTACCAACAAACATTGGGAATAACCATCACATTATAACGCCCCCACGGCTGAAAGGGCGAGCATGTTTTGTGATATGGGTGATTCAAACCCGCGACCCTCAGATTACGAGTCGAACGCCTTAAACCACCTGGCCATGCCGGGTCTTCTTTTCTTAGAGTTAGCATTTTAGAAGACGTGTGACCCCTAATATTCAAGAATAGTCATTTCTTACTTGTAACTGCTGTCCAAATGGAAAAGAGTCAGTTAGCAACACTCGTTTCCTATGTGACTACTCTTTATACGATAGGGGAAATTACTTTCATTTATATCATCCAATTACCCTACCTTTGCTGGAAATGCAAAGCTCGAACTTTGGATCTTCTGATCAGCTATCTACTATACTACGCCTGATCTCTTCCCTATTCTATTGATTCAGAAATGTTCAACCCGAGAAAAAGAATTAAAGGTAAATTTGGTTTTCTAACTACATGTCAATTAATTATTAGTAGCGAACCGCAAAACATTTACAGCAGTTTTCATGCTCTTCGTTAAATATTTCCTTTTCTATCTTTTTTTCGCTCATTATTTAAGCTATGTTTTCTTGCACGCATTGTATATTACATCAATAAATGCTGGTATATTTGAAAGAAATGTATGAGGTCGGACATTAAGGTTTGTTGGGTCCACGAGGAAACAAATGCAAATTTATAGTTTCACATTCTGAGGTTTGCTGTTTTTATGGGCGTTTTGGCTTTTTTAAATTACATATAACGAAAACAACTTTTCATGTCCTAAGATAACCTTTTATTAATCTATAATTTACATAATATCCGTCCAGGATACGAGTAGTTCAGCTAGTTTAGTGTAATGCTAATTTTTTCAGGAAAATACACAAGGGTTAAGTGTTTTTTGTATGAAATACTCTGCAAAAAAAACAACAAACAAAAGTTGAAATCTAAGCCATTAGTCACAAAAACGTTGTACCATTGTGTACCATAATCGTTGCATTAAAAAAATGACTAAATTATAGCAGGTAAGGTGATTCTCAATGGAAAAGCCAATATGCAATCCGAACTCATTGGACAAAGGCCTTTTTAACCATATGAGATTTATAGCATTCTGTCGATAAATTTATCAGAAAATTCCCGAAGAGACAAACACAATCATATTATATTTGTGATGGGTATTTATAATTTATTTCATATTTTTGTTAGACTTTGTCCTATATTAATAATTTTGTTTCTTGTTTGTATTTTAGATGTTTACTGAAAACTTTCTCATAAAAAAGAAACTCTCTTTTAAAAGTAGAAAGAATGAAACAATTATGATTCTTTAATATGGACCGCATATTCATCCACTTTAAAAAGTATTACGATTGAAAAGCAAACATAACATGGGCAAGAGCTTTACTGAAACTTTACCTTTTGTTCTGTATTACTTTTGGAACTGTGTTGAAAGCTAATGAAATGCATAGATAAATTACTTACGCTAAACGTTGTATTAACATAAGTTTGAATTACATAAATCAATTCATACCAAATCGCGTGTAACTTTTTGTTGTTTGTAAACACAACACTTCTAGGTTGGAATGATGAGGCTTTCACAGTTCTTGCTTTGTTTAGCGATGTACAACTCAAGCATGAAAGATCTCACGCTGTTTTATTTTTCCCACCAATACAGATGTTGCCGATGCCAGTCTTTTCTGATCGACTGCTTCCTGCCAGCAGTTAATGGAATTCCTGTGTGATCCATAGTAAAATCTATGGGGATTCTGAGTAGTTTTTACGAGTCAGATTGCTCTTTCTTTGGAGAAAAACAAAAAAATTATAGTTTCTTAAAGTGCAAAAAAAAGCATTACACCTCTTTGAATACGTGTTCAAATTTAATACCTAAAAGATGCTGGTGAAACCTCATTAAATGCTGATTTATATCAAGCTATCCAAAACTCCCCTTAGTGGAAGCAAGTGTAACAAACAGCTGAACCATCTCTTGGTGGGAACAAGTATAACTTATGATATGTAAATGTATTTCCAAGAATAGTTTGTGTCCCATTATGAAAATTTACAAAAACAATATTCCCCTCGAGTTTTTTTACAGACTTTGGTTGTTTCTCATATATTTAGTAGCCTAATTAAATGATCATAAATCTTTATTTAATTACAAATAAACACTTTTTGTTTATTTGTTAAATTTCGAGCATAGCTACTCGACGGTTATTTGCGCCGAAACTAAATTAGAAGTAGTAGACTATTTTATTGGTTTGTTCATTTGTTTCAACTTTAACACGAAACAAAACGGGGGTCATCTGCACCCCTAGTCCCTATTCAACTTTCACACAACGCTACATGGGGGCCATCTGCACTACTAGTCCCTAATTTAGCAGTGTAAGACTAGAAGGAAGACAACAAGTCATCACCACCCACCGCCAATTCTTGAGCTACTCTTTTACCAACGAATAGTGGGATTGACTGTCACATTATATCGCTCTCACAGGTTGAACAAGTTTGATGTAATGGGTAGCTGAACCAGCGGCCCTCGGATTACGACCCAATCACCTAGCCATGCCAATCCCTGTAATATACTGGAGCGTATGCATCTAGTCAACATCACGCACCGAAAACTGTTGGACTACTCTTTACCAAAGAACAGTCATACTATAATACCCTCATATCTGACGGGACAATTGTCCCCTCCCCAGTGGCACAGCAATATGTCTGCGGACTTACAACTCTAGAAACCTGGTTCCGATACCCGTGGTCGGAAGAACAAAGATAGCCCTCTGTGTAGCTTTGTACTTAACTAAAAACAAACAATCAAACAGAGACAAGGCAAGCATATTCGGTGATAAAATTGAAGACTGCGTCTCTCAAATAGACGAACGCCCTAATCACCAGACCAGGCCAAGCTCAAGTATTCTGCTACTGGAAGATTTGCATAACTCTATTTACTTAGTAAATAGGTCTACAATAAGTAAGCATATTCAGTATTGTTTCTACGTCCATTATTCTTAAGACTGCATGATTGTTATCACAAATACTACCACAGTTTACTAATCATTGCTCGTTTAACAGCTTATTTCCTACGCGTTCAAGTTGAAAACAGAGTTTTATAGGTTTGAAAAAATCGCTGTATTCAACAAAGTTTTGTTCAACTTTTCGGCAGGCACTACATTAGACACCCAAGAATATTTCACGTAGAAAATCGCGAGAATCAAAGATAATGCGTAATTTTTTTTCTAGCCTTATGGAGTGGGAGTTGGATGAGAACTCAACTTGCCACGTATTAATCGATTACAGAGCGTGTGTCCTTTATAACCATTTGACCATACAAACGTTCAGTAAACTCTAAGACTAGACAACTCAAGACTGCATTGTAGGTTAAGTCCTGTATAATTACTGTGTTCTTTCCAAGAGAATGAGATACTCCTAATGTCTTCCTTTTTTGTATTCCTACCTAATGTATTTATCCGTATACTTTGTTTCTCACACCACCAAATAAAAATAACAATGTCCCCGGTTGGAACAGCGGTAAGCCTACGGATTTACAATGTTAAGATCAGGGGTTCTATTCTCTCGATGGACACAGCAATAGCACCATGTGTCTTTGCTATAAGAAAACACACAAAGAAAAATAAACAAAAATAAATTTCTTATGGTAGCGATTGCGGTATCCAAATAGCACGTGTTTATTTGTTTATGATGATAAGTCCAAATAGCATGTGTTTATTCGTTCATGATGATGGGTCCAAATAGCATGTGTTTATTCGTTCATGATGATGGGTCCAAATAGCGTGTGTTTGTTTGTTTATGATGATCGGTCCAAATAGGATGCGTTTATTTGTTTATTATGATAAGTCCAAATAGCATGAGTTTATTTATTTATGATGATAGGTCCAAATAGTATGTGTTTATTTGTTTATGATGATAGATCCAAAATAATTTGCAAATCGCTTTTTCTTTTTTTTTTACTTGGTGTTCGTGGGATTTTACAAAATTAAACAAATAAATGCATTTTTCTTATAGCAAATCCACATCGCACTATCTACTCAGCACACCAAGGGGAATCGAACCCCTGATTTTAGCGTTGTAAATCCAGAGACATACCGCTGTACTAGCGGGGGGCTATAATAAATGAAAACTAACAGAATATTCGTAAGCAGAATCGTAATGATGTTTTGTTGTACTCGCATTTTAGTAATCCACAACAGTTTATCAAGTCGATTCCTGCTATCGAAATGGTTAAGAAACGCTATCTTATGCCACTAGTAGACTAAACTACCAGTTCATGTCTCCAAGACTCATGCGTAACCATTCTTAATTTGAAACTGCTAAACGGAGACAGGACAATAAGACTAGCTCTGAATAAATAGCAAGACTGACTGCCACACTTATGAGATCCCCGAAGCTAAAAATGCGGAGTATGCTTAGACTCGAACCTTCCGTAAGCAACCATTCCTCTGCTCAGTCGTTATAAATTAGAAATGACTGAACCTAAACTTTAGTTTTGTACCCAACCGTTCAGTTCATATGAGGCATAAGACACCGTACACGTTGGCATTCCCAAATACCAAAAGTATAAATTAGCTGCTACAGTCCACTGTACTACAAAAACGTCCAAGACGAACAGCAAATATTTACATTTCAAGAAGTCACAGATGCTTCTAGAAGGTTAGCTTTTCATCTTCAAAGATTGTTTTTAATTTCACCACTGTCAAAGAAAGATCTACTTTCTTAAAGAATTTGGTTTACCGTGGTTTTTCAAGAGATTTATTTACTCAAGTAAAGTGGGAACAACTCCATCAAGAATTTTCAAATCAGCAAACATTGCTGAAACAATAATTTACAATATAAATCACTAAGAGATTATTAAACTGTACAATGTCCCTGTTGTATAATTCTCTATTATCTACTAATCCTGAACAAATGCCAAAAATAATTCACAAAGTTCAACTAGCTCACTTATGTTTATTTTACCCTTTCCGTAGGCCCAGCATAATCAGGTGGTTAAGGTGCTTAACTCGTAATTTGAGAATCGCGGGTTCAAATCCCAGTCACACCAAACATGTTCGCTCTTTCGTGATGACGAGAAACTTATTGAAATAAAAATGTATCTCAGAACGGCTGACGTTAACACTTTTACTGATAAAGCAGAGAACAACATTTCGACCTTCTTAGGCCATCTTCAGGCTAATGAAACATGGCCTAAGAAGGTCGAAACATTGTTCTCTGCTTTATCAGTAGAAGTGTTAATGCCAGCCGTTCTGAGATACATGCTCGCCCTTTCAGCTGTGGGGGCATTACAATGTGACGGTCAATCCCATTATTCGTTGGTAAAAGAGTAGCCCAAGAACTATCTTCCTTCTAGTTTTACACTGTTAAAGTAGGGACGGCAGGCGCAAATAGCCATCGTGAAGCTGCGCGCAAAATTAAAAACAAAGAAATAAAATTTACATTTGTAACTTATTGCAAGTTTACAGTTGACATAAATATTTAAAGATTAATGCGTAAGATATTGTACAATTTTTAGGGTTCAGATTTTCATTGAAGTCGTATTTTATATATTTATATGTGTATGTGTATATCTATGTACACCACGTGTTGTGTATAAATATCGAAAGCGAACCAAGGCGGTAATACATAAGTAAGAACGACGCGATTTGGAACTGTCTTGTTTTATTGGTGTTTTAGTGTAAAAAATTAATAGCACTTTCACAAATTCCTCAGTTCCTAAAATTGAATATTCCCTTCAGTCTTTCCGCACAAATGTTAAGAGCGGTTATAACTCTGGGCACATAAATAAGTAAATTAGAATAAATAACAAAAATAAGTGGTAGCATCTCCCATCACTACAGAATCCATTTGTCACTTTTAAAAGGGAATAAAACAGGGAAACTTAAAAGCGTGCCTTTGTTATTTAATTATATACGTATGTTAAAATACAATATGTTTTATCTCCCTTTCCTTTTCTCTTTCTTTGCAGTTGGCCAGGTGAGTTAAGGCTCTCGACTCGTAATCTGAGGGTCGCGGGTTCAAATCCTGTCACAACAAACATGCTCGCTCTTTCAGCCGTAAGGACGTTATAATGTGACGGTCAATCTCACTATTCGTTGGTAAAAGAGTAGCCCAAGAGTTGGCGATGGATGGTGATGACTAGCTGCCTTCCACTGTTAAAGTAGGTACGGCTAGCACAGATAGCCCTTTTATAGCTTTGCGCGAAATTCAAAACAAACAAACAAGTTTTCCAGTTTTCCAGGGAAGTAGTTATAATGAGAACCTATAAAAAACAAAATCTTGAATATATATATATATATACATATATATATATATATATACGGGGGGCAACAGCAGCATAAATTTATTCTCTCATTTAATTTGTATTTCATGAAAAGGTCGTTACCGTTCATAGCACTAATATATGTGCTGCCTAGGAATAAAATTCAGTATTCAATATATGAAAACTGTATCGTTTCAGGAAAATAAAATAGAAGAAAAAATCAAATATTAAAAAAGGTATTTATAGATTCAACGAAAAGATCTTCTAGAAGGAATTTCTAGAATTCAGGCATCTAATAAATGTTAAATTAAATTTTTCCTGTCTGAGTTTTTGACTGAACAGTGAAAAAATTGGCATTTCTGGAACAGCGTTAGTAATATCACGTTGTGTGATTTTCCGATAGGTATAAATATGTATTATATTAATTTGTGAAAATCCCAATGTCTAAGTGCTGTTGAACGGTGTGTGTTTATTGTTTTATGAAATAAAACTGGTTTTAAAAGTGCTATGTGAATTACCATTAGATGGCTTAAAGTTGCTATTGTGGATGGTATGCAGATTTTCAGTCTATACATACTATCTTGAATGAGTTGGTTTCATATAAACATATATCTACATATAATTCAAACCATACATTACATATCTTTCACCCCTAGTAATTTAAAGAGTGAGTTAAGAGGAATACCTAAGATTTTCATTCATAAAAACGGTTATTCTAAAAAATAGTTAAAAACAACCAATAAAATCAAGGCAAAGAAATCACAAAACATTCAACCCAACCAGAAACTAAAAATCTACAAGCAAAACTTTACCACAACCATTGCCCCTTATACTTAACATGTCAGAAATTTGTTGGAATGTGGATAAACCTCATTAAAAAGGACAACAATGATTTCAACTCGTTAATCGTACAAAAACACCGTTAGAAGAAATCATCCTAAACAAAAGTATACGCCACCGTAATAATAAATTAAATCACATGCAACATATATTTTATTTAGGTAAACTTGAGAGAAAACTGAACGCAGGGATGAAATTCTAGTTTCATAAACTGTCCTATATTTCCAAGCACTTAAAATAAACCAAACATTCCACAATCAAAAACAACATTAAAATTATACATGATAAACACTGATATAAATAGAACACAAAATCATAAAACAAAATGAAACATTTCTTTGAGCACATGTGTCATAAAACTCTTCTCTATCTTTACTAATTATAATCCATATAACTCCCCACTACATATTCTTTTTTCACGTGTTTTGTATTTTTAACAAATAATTACTGCCACCTTTGTTAAGTACTTATGATTTAATTTGTAAATTGCCAAAAATAGCTATCACACTTTGAATTTGTAATATTTGTCAATCTCTATTGCCAAAAGTTGTCTACTCCTAAGAACTGAAATGTCAGCTTTAATTGTTTAAAATAAATTTGTACTGTAATTTTGGCAAAGCATTAAATTTGATCTGTCAGTTGGATTATGATATCTTTAATGAGTTATAATGTGTTTCAATCTTTACATTCTGACTTGATGTTTTTTTTGTTTTAATGAGTTATAATGTGTTCCAATGTTTACATTCTGACTTGATGTTCTTTAGTTTTAATGAGTTATAATGTGTTCCAATGTTTACATTCTGACTTGATGTTCTTTAGTTTTAATGAGTTATAATGTGTTCCAATGTTTACATTCTGACTTGATGTTCTTTACTTTTAATGAGTTATAATGTGTTCCAATGTTTACATTCTGACTTGATGTTCTTCAGTTTCTCCAGCAACGTTCTTTAATTGTTTTTCCATATCTTTACATGATCTACTATAACTTCATGTTATTCTTTGATAACACGACTTTTGATTATGGTTTGCGTTTTAGCACGATATTTTCGGTATTTTTTTTTGCTTTAAAATATTTTGTATTGGCTTTGCTTAGCATTGCTACGAGCTCATCCAAATTATTGATTTTAAAAATATTTTTAATCTGGTTATTTTCCCTCAATCGCTTCTTCAAGAATATTTAATTTCAAAATATATTTACTTTTTATTGCCGTCTCATCCGGTAAGTGAACGATCATTATAGTTTTGAAATATTTGCTTCTTATTGGTTTACAAATAAGTCAGTAATTAAACGTCTACCTTTGCAGTGCAATAGCCTATTATCAGCATTTATTCCATCACTGGTACTTAATATAAAATTAGAAACTAGTTTAGAACTCTTCATAACGATGAATTGATTTTTGGAAACAGAATCATTTGGTAACTAAAAACTAACTTATGATTATTATACGAAACTTAGCATCACTCAGTACATTATTGAAAGGGAAATATGACCCATTATAAGTTAGCTTCATACATGAAGTAATTAATAACATTTTTCCCAGGAATTATACAGAACAAGGTAATTTAAGTAATGACTAAAAATATTTCATAAACAACAAGTCTTAAGGGCGAGAATTTCTCTAATAAATTATAACTAGGAACCTAAATTTAATTTCTGAATTCTAAACACGTTTATCCTTCAATTAAATTTGTGAAAAGTCTGTTAGATATGTACATTTAAAATAAAAAGTTTTCCGAGAGCCTAAAAATATTTATCAAAGCAATGCAATAACTATAGCCATAATCAAAACTGAATTTTTCAATACACGTTTAACATGTTTAATAACTTGTGTTCTAAACAAATACATGACTCTTACGATAAGCTGAAAACTATTAATATCTCTTGTATTCTCTTTGACAGATTGTTTGTTCATAAGCACAAGACCGCACGATGGACATTCTGTGCTTTGTTTTTGAGAGTATCGAATCTCGATTTTTTGCATTATAAGCATTCAGACTTACTGCTGAGCCACCTGTAGAGCTGATGAATGAAAGAAAGTCCATTTTTCGAAAGCATTAGGATTATTGGATTTCTTTTCCTGATAGACCTGTGTGCTTTTGAGTATCATAAGTAATACGTTTTACAATACGGTAAATATTACAATATCATAAAGTTTATTAATGTTAAATGTAAAACAAGTACTTTTATAAAATTACTTGAGATCTAAATGTATAATATTTATTATAAGAACTTTTTACAGCAAAGCAAGCTGTTATTAGCGGAAGGTTTTCGAAAGTTTAGGACTTAATACGTTTAAACTTCATATCAAAGGCTTTCTTTGTTCTAATTTTTTTCTTCATGCGAAACACTTCACAAAATACTAACCTATTGGATAGTGGGAATAATATGTGTGTTTTCTTATATAAAAGCCACAGTGGGCTATATGCTGAATCTACAGAGGGGAATCAAACCCCTGAGTTTAGCGTTATAAACCCGAAGACTTACCGATGTATGTTTTATAAACAATGGCGAGGAATGGTTGACTGAATAGATGGAGTATTTGAACTCGAATAAATACTGAAGATATAAATACTTTTAAAAAAAAGATTGTAAATGAACTGAGATTAAAACCAATAAGCCGATACCACAGATTAATGCGTGAAAATATTAGTGTATCCACTTCTTTTTCAGGATATCCTACACAGATTATTACAACCTTTTAGATAATATATTAGCTGAAGTGGAATGAAAGGAAATATCATAATATTTATGATTAAGTTACTTCTTAACCCGTTAGATGTGAGGAACATTCAGTGAACTTCGAACAGTTATTACAGAAGTTAACACATATATCCATACAAGGCAAAAATAACGTTGTTTTTAATAATTATTGTTCATGTTAAACACTTTCAAATTTGATAGTTTCAAACAAAAGAAAATACGCGAAAACTTATTTACGAAGGGATTTATGGACATAAAACACCCTCAGTTTATTGGATAATTTAATAATTCTTAAAACCGCAAAAAGCCAAAAACTTTGAATAGGAAAGAATACAAAGACAAAGAGATAACTATTTTCAACAATAATACTAAACACATGAAAATGGAGTTTGATCTTACAGCTTTGAAAAAGAGACATTTATAAACTTATCTTTTAAAATTTAAAATTCGGATTAATACCTGAAACTAGATAGTTGTTTCACACTATGAAATGCTTCATACTCTCATAAACTAGGAGATTTGTGATTGATTTTTCAGCCTTATATAACAAATAAATTTACTATTGCAAATAGTTTTGAGTTCCCCAAAGGAGTTTCTAAATTAGTTTTTGATAAACCTGTCTACATTGCTAGTTTGGACATCTTATCATTATATACAAATGTACATTTAAATAATGCTTATATTTAAATAGTAATTTAATTGTTCAAACCTCAGATGTCACTTGGGTTTAACGAAATGGTGGCAATTTATCAAAAATTCCTCATTAGCGTTACACGCTCGCTCTTTCAGCTGTGGGAACGTTATAATGTAACGTGACTTTCATTCCCACTATTCATTGATAAAAGAGTATGTTTGTTTGTTTTGGAATTTCGCACAAAGCTACTCGAGAGCTATCTGTGCTAGCCGTCCCTAATTTAGCAGTGTAAGACTAGAGGGAAGGCAGCTAGTCATCACTACCCACCGCAAACTCTTGGGCTACTCTTTTACCAACGAATATTGGGATTGACCATCACATTATAACGCCCCCACGGCTGGGAGGGCGAGCATGTTTGGCGCGACTCGGGCGCGAACCCACGACCCTCAGATTACGAAGCGCACGCCTTAACGCGCTAGGCCATGCCGAGTCCAATAAAAAAGTAACCCAAAAGTTGACTGTGGTTGGTGTAGACTAGTTGCCACTCGTCTAAATTAAGACAATTAAGACAAAACCAAATCAAACGTTACATACAAACATTATATGAAACTCGCCTCACGTCTTATTTTTTTAAATATTGTAATAAGAAAAAAAAACATAAACTACGGAAAAGCCTTGTATTTCTTTTTCAAAATATAAAAGAGCTTCTGAGAAGGAGCGTAAGGTATAGATTCGTTTCATCCTGTACAATAAATAAGTTTTCTTTAATTACAGAAATATGATTTGATCATTTTTAAAGAATTAACTAGAGGGTACCATCGAAGATTTATTTTTACATACCAAACCGTCAGATGTAACGTGATACAAATATTTTTATCTCGAATGATGACATACGATAAAAACAGAGGCTAAATATTATACAGAACAATACTTGATAATAAAGCTTGCAAACAAAATTGTCTAAGTTATATATTGTTTCAAAATAAAACAAAACCGACAAAACGTAACTTATATTATAAACAATACCGCACTGGATAAAATATATTTTATGGCAAAGAATAAGTGATGACTTGCAAAATTAAAGCGCGCCAACAATTCCTAGTGGGTAACTAAGATACAATGAAAAAGAGTAAGAGTATAATAAAAGAAAGTAATTATGTTGATATATAAGTCAATAAACTGTTTAACTTTCAGTGTTAACTAGTTCTATAAATTTTGTTCAGTCAAATACGTAATAGAAGGTTCAGGAATATTTACCATAAATTTGTGTCAAGCATACAAACAATGCCATGCTGATTTGTCCAAAACATTTTAATTTCCTGTTGAATGAATAGATTGGTTGGTTAAAACAAATACTGTCGGTAAAATATCACCCGACACAAACAACCTTGGATCTTATAAATATAATTTATTTTATAAAATTTCTGTTTACTTTTTCAATATCTGATAGCTGAAAGTATTACTTTTGATTGAATGCTATTGCATATAGAAGCTACGTTTTCACCCTCCAAAACACGTTTTAATTCTAAGATTATATTTATCAAATCAAGTAGAGGAGAAAACATTTGTTAGATATTCGAATAAAACATAAAGGAAAGGAATTTCATCAATCACTGTGTTTACCTCTACTTTGTTTTTGTTCATAGTTATGACCAAAGTTTTACAGTACTGTAAATTAAAGTAATTCCTCATTTTTACCAATTATTCTATTTGATTTTTAAAAAAATACAACTTAAAAATGGTTATTAGTTGTACTGGTAATTTCTTTATTTTTGAAATACTAGAAGCAGATCATTTAAATGTAAATTAGTTTTATTTTCAACAAATATCTAACCTACATGAAAGCCTGCATGTATGTCACACGTGATTCCTCGAAATAGGTTTGGTTTGTTTTGATTTTCGTGCAAAGCTACTCAAGGGCTATCTGCGCTAGCCGTCCCAAAGTTTACAGTGTAAAACTAGAAGGAAGGCAATTAGTCATCACCACCCACCGCCAACTCTTTGGCTATTCTTTTATCAACGAATAGTGGGATTGACCGTGACATTATTACACCCATACGGCTGAAAGGGCGAGCATGTCTGATGTGACGGGGACTCGAACCTGCGATCCTCGGATTATGAGTCGAGCGCTTTTAACCACCTGGCCATGCTGGGCCTCTCGAAATAGCAGGAGTTATAAAAACCAAAATGCTTTTATCTAGACAGAATATTTTGACTACTGTATCAAAATTATGACTTTAGTATCAGGAATTCAAGGAAGCTATGAGAGAATGGGGGTGCCTTGAAACTTTATAAGTGTTGTGAGTATTGGTATAATAAGCCTAAAGAAAAGACTTAGTGAGGAATCACCTAGGCTAGAGCTAAATGCATAAAACTTACCATGAAAGTAAAAATACCGATTCAGTTTTAAACTTAAGTCGTTTTTAAATTAAACTATTTTCTGTTTTATCACTATTTTTTAAATAAAAACAAACCTCTATATTCAATGGAGATTTTAAATTGATAAATCAACAAATATTTTTCCAGAATATTTCATTTTATACTTTTAATATATTGACTAACAACATTAGGTCAGCAGCTGTAGTAGGTGTCTTCTGGACAGAAGTTATTTAAATTCGTGATTAATGAAAGGTTATGTTAGGACTTGAGAAGTTTCAAATTTACATATGTTTCTGTATGAACCAGACAAATCTTCATGCTAAAATTGATGAAGATCCATCAACAGGTGAAGAAGTAGTCCTACAAAATACAAAAAGCAAAACTAAAAATTTTACGTATCCAATGATCTTCCATACTAAATTAGGTGAAGATTCATCTACAAGGGGCAAAGTAGTGGTATATATTTATTTATTTTCACTGCTAAGCCTTTGTTGAAACGCAGTGTTATCAAAACGCATTGGGTTTTCTATATATCAGAAGTTGTTCATCTAATTGATTTTTATCAACAATTTTTTATAAATACATTACGAATCCATCACATAAATGATATTAATTTTGAATGGTTTACAAAGAAATTTATCGACATTTGACTGCCTCGTCTGCACATCTCTGATTTTTTGTTGAACAAACTTGATTTTGCCTTTTTTTTACTTTCGCGCAAAGTTACACGAGGTTTATTTGCGTTAGCCATCTCTAACTTAACAGTGTAAGACTTAAAGGACTGCAGTTAGTCATCACCATCCACCGCCAACTCTTGGGCTACTCTTTTAACAACGAATAGTGGAACTGACTGTCACATTATTATGTCCCCCCTGCTCAAAGGACGAGTATGTTTGGCGCAACGGGAATTCGAACCCGTGATCCTCAGAAGCCAGTCGAACGCCTTAACCCACCACCAGGCCATGCCGGGCAATCTTGATTTTGCAAAATATATTTCAGTTAACTATCTAATGGAAGGCTAGCATATACTTTTGGGTGGTAGTACTTGCCCAGTCATTTTTGACGGGCTATACGCTAGTGTTATGTAAAGTAGGCTTCGCTATTTTAAAAAAAAGAACCCTACAAAATAGATTTGCATGTTTTTCTTCAGTTGCATATCATTTCAATTATTTAGTCCTCAATAAGCAATAAAATCAGTGTCCAAATAAACAGATAATATGTACAATGGCTGTATACTTTTTGATGAAACGTATTAATGCAGTAAAAATCATAATAATATCCAGTTTTAACTTACGACACATATATATATCCCAGAAGCTTCTGTGTCTTGTATTTAAGATAATAATATAGAATTTACATGTCCTTATATACAAAAATGTCTAGCAAATATTTTGTATCATATTTAATACTTCAATCCTTAACAATACTCATTATATTAAACAATATCAGTGTTTTCAAATACTGTTAGTTTTCAGCATTATAAGCGCTCAGGCTTACTGCTGAGACCCCGGGTAGCTTCAATTTTAATATACATGCTATATTCTCTAGCGTAAATACCAGTGATTCATTAAACTAAATGGCAATATTGTGAGTAAAAAATTATTTGTAGAGAGTGTTAAATTTAAAATATCAATTACTAAAATCATATTTTAACCACCTGTTGGTTAATTCAAAACCAAAAATTTCAAATCGTGGATGAAAGTTATATATTATAATTATAATTATACATTTAGTTCTTAACAACATTGTGCACACTTCAATATAAAACATAAAACAAAAAATAAGAAAATTTGTGCCAACATGATTACTTGTTTGTCTTCTTTCATAACCTTCAGAACACAAAATCAGTTTATACTTTACTGCCACCTAAGTTGTAAAGCGAAAATTACACCGATTCCTGAGATATTATTACATTCATAATTATAATCACCAACTCTGTTTGATATTGAAATAGCACTTTTTGTTTATATACTTCTGTATTCAGTGGAAAGTCATTACCTGAATATATCTAACCTTAAAATTAATTACTTGGATGTACTAACTCATAAATGCACATAACTAAACATTTTACGAAAAAAAAAGGTTATGCGATTTGATTTAAATAAAAAAGAAAGTATTTTGTCATGAAGAAGGAATATCAAGAACCTTGCAAGATGTAACTGTAAGTTATTGTCGTTTTTTGTTAAATTTGACGCAAAACTACTCGAGGACTAGTTGTCCCTAATTTTGAATACATAGAATAGAAATGAAGCAGCAACCAGCGGATTGCTATAATCGAATAGTGGAATTTGATCGTAACTCTTATAACGCACGCATGTTCCAAAAGTACGTAGCGTAATAATTTGGAGGGGGGAGCGGTAACAGGACAAAAACTACTGAGCATCAGATATACCCACCGATGCGCTAACCATTGAAGAGCACTGGACCCAGTCATAAATGAGAAATATATATGTGTTGAAATTGTGCTAAAAGCTGTTATATTGTTTGGTTTTTGATGTTGTAAGTAGTCTTAAAACCAGCAAATTAAACAAGCTGTTAAAGTGGAGTTGTGATTGAGCCAAGACTCAAACTGAAACATAATGACTACGGTAAAAATGTTAAATAAATACAACAGGTTGACCTAAATAAGCTACAAAATTTAACCCGAGTTTTTCATTTACAAAGACGTTACAAATACAATGCTTTTTTTTTTCCTTTCAAATCAGATTTCTGATTAAACGAGATATGAAAACCTGCACTGGACGTAAACCAAAGCAAATTTGACAGATATAATTAAATTTGCTTAAGATTCACGAGAGTAGGCTGAACAACCACTAATTTCATGACGCAAAAATACGTATATAATTAAATGCTTTGGCATTTAACGTTCTCTAGAAAGTCTACACTCTTCGTTTGGCTTGAAATATTTACATAAACACCAGTTCCCATGACATTAGCATGCTTTGAATGATGATTGTGCTTCGCACAATACATGTTAGCTTTTGATATCATATATACGGGCCTAAGCTTGCATTAGAATTTTAATAATACTAAGACTTCTCAAAATACTGCATTATCCAGGTTATCAAACAAGCTTTATTAGCAGTAAGGAAGCCAGAAATGTAAACTTCTCTGTTGTTATACAATATGTTTGGCAAATTAATGAACTTCGCTCAACGAATTACCTAGCGAGTAGGTAATGATAAAATATGACATGTCCGTAGTAGACAGTTTTCAAGGAACGCAATTTTCGACAATAATATTATTCCAAAACATTAGCTGTACGTTGTCATAGATATAACTCAGAAATCCCTAAGAGTGTAATGTGTGTGTTTTTCTAATAGCAAATCCACATCAGGCTATCTGCTGAGTCAACCGAAGGGAATTGAATCCTTGATTTTAGCGTTGTAAATCCGTAGACTTACAATTGTATCAGCGGCAGACAGTGTAATGTGATAAATCAAACAATGCTGATGTAGTCATTATTTGCTTTTCGAATTTCGAGTAAAGCTACACGAGGGCTATCTGCGCTAACCGTCCCTATAAATTTAGCAATGTAAGACCACCCACTGCAACTCTTACGGCAAACTTTTACCAACGAATAGTGAGGTTAACCGTAACATTATAACATTCCCACGGCTAAAATGGTGAGTATCTTTAGTGTGACGTGGATTCGAACCATCGACCTCAGATTACGAGTCGAGCGCTCCCGACCATCTCGTCATGCCGGGCTTAATGTAATCACTGTTGAGTAATAAGTATGTATGTCAGGTTTAGGTGCACAAACTCGCGAGTTCCAGAACAGCCATAATAAATTTTCTGTTTGAAAACAAACGAAAATTTCAGGATTTTTGTAGTTCTTAAATTTGTTTTGAATTTTACTACAGAACAATTTATAAATATTAATAACAGTGTACGTGTTTTCACTCAGTGAGTTTGTTTATTTAGAATTAAGCACAAAGCTACTCAATGGGCTATCTGTGCTCTGCCCATCACGGGTATCGAAACCCGGTTTTTAGTGTGTAAGTCCGCAGACTTATAACTGGGGGGAGATTGTAAAGGACTTCACTGGTAAATGAAAAAATAAAATCTACGTTTCCTGTTTCTATGGTAATGAATTTATGTTTATAAACTGCATGCAGCAAGGAAAACAATTAGCAACCTTGTTCGAAAATAAGCGTAAAATTAGTTTCTAAAAAGTCGTAAAAAGTTAGACAAATTACTGATTGAATATATGATACAAGGGTTGAGTATTCATATATTTATACATTCAAGACACTACTGAACAGCAAGTAAGCATCGATATTAAGTAATAAAACAATTATTTAGAAGCTTCTAATTTAGAATCAATAAAGTATTGAAAATTTATTTAAACCGTAGAATACATGCCAGGATCGATAACAACCGGTCCAGCGGTTCACCAATTATAAGTGGATGCATATATAGCATTTTTCAAATACAATTTACAGTGTTTCAGAATATTAAATATTAACAATAAGTCGAGTACACAGAAATGCAATATAAATCAGTTTATTACGTAATAATATTATATGTATCAAAAACAAGGAATAAGTATTGATAGTGACGAACAAGAGAGAATCCTCAATAGACGCGACACTTGAAATTATTTTAGGCATTATTTAGGCAGGTAATTAAATTAATTACATTAATTTATGAGACCTTTTACCCCTTTTTATTAGCTATATTTTCTTCGACACTAATACATACCAAGCGTGGGACGCGCGTATATCCGATTAGTCATCAGGATCTCTACCAGCTTACCCTCAAATTTAAATTATTTTAAGCTATGTAAGAGTAATGCAATCTATGAGGCCTCGGCCGTGGTCAAATACAACATGCGAAAGAGTTTGATTTCCTGAGTCTAAAACTGTAATTAGACCTCAAATCAGTCAAGAGATGACGGAGATATGAGCTAAAACTTTACATTTGAAAAATTATGAGCCATTCTACAAGCCGCGGTTAGAGAGTATATATTTAAAAAAAATAGCGCAAAGTGTTGATAGTATGTTATACGTGATTAACTTAAAACTACTGCAGTGGTGTTTGTCACCTTAAAGTATATAACCTGTTTAATTAAAATTCAATAATGGTGAGTCAATAAACTTGCATCTAAAAGGATATAAAACAGGGAAAGCATTTTAATTATACAAACACCTTGTTAAAAATGTAAACACATGAATGTTATAAGTAAATTTTAAAAATATAACCACGTCATATAATGTTCAAGATTCACGTTAGATGGTGTCAATCCATATGAACGTTCTTTTTGCTCTCCTTGCCAAATTTGCTGTCTTAAGTAATGACAACATTTTATACTAAGGCCACGTGGTAATAACAAAATTTATTGCGAAGGTCAAAATGTAAACGTTCCACGAAAAAGAAAGTGTGGAATAAGTGACATACTGTTAGAAACCGCAGTAAGCAAAAATAGCCCTTTGTGTAGCGTTGCACTTAACAAAAACGAGAGAAATAAATTAATATTGATAAGTATTATCATTTATCTCAGACAAGTTTCCGATTCATTATGTTACGTATTACGATTTGAAATAGCCGAAAATTTTAATTTAAAAGTTAATTGAATATCGATGTGTATCACATTTATAACTATGACATTTGCCAACAAAATTGATAAAGTTTTCTTTTTTAAAACAAATATATTGTAATATGCAAACAGCAACACAGTTTATAACAACAGTTATTATAAATAATGGTTTATATATATTTTTAGAAACTTACAAATTATACTGGGTCTTCTATCTCGTCTAGAACTAAATATTTTATTGGCGGTCCAGGTCCATGACAAGCAAAATAATTTCGTGCTGATATTGTAACACTTTACTTGAGCTTGCTGGCTGTATATTCTTGACTGGCTTCACGTTGCTTACAAGCTAACTCTTTACCAACGAAGCGATTTAATATCCTTGTAGAAATATTAATGTCCGAAGTTAATCCATCGAACTTGAAAGATTTGTAATGCCCGAAATCTTTGAATATTCCAGGTCATATTATGTAGTTTTCCGATTAATAAAAAATAATCCCAATTATAATCTCAGAGGCTTATATAATACCGACTCTAACGGACTGACAATATTCATTCTCTCCCCGCGTCTCGCTATAGAAACCTTTTATACTCTTTAGGCGAGATTTTCGAAAGTTTACTTGGCAACAATTTTCGAAGGTACGCTAGTGATTTTCGTAAAACATATATTGTTGTTCCTTGCACTCGAGAATCTTCTACAAATTTAGAAAACAGGCGGGAAATGCGCAATACACATTTAACAATGTAAGTTACATGTTTTTCTAAATATATATTTAGCTGAAACAAACACTAATATACATACATGATAGTTGTTTTTGTTTTGAATTAAGCTCAAAGCCACACAATGGGCTATCTGTGCTCTGGCCATCACAGGCATGAAAACCCGGTTTTTAGCGTTGTAAGTCCGTAGACATACCACTGAGCCACTGGGGGCTACATAATAGTAAATCCATTACAATATTGTATTGAGATACAAACCTTATACTTTTAAACTAAAATAAAAGTAAATTTGAGAATAGGATTTATATCTTTCGTGACTGAATAGATCTGAACTGTCAGGCATTATGATTTTTCTCGCACAAGCCTCCAAGTTATTACGTTACATATTACAATTTTAACTATCCTAAGGCTCGGCATGACCAGGAACAAAAGACTCTCGACTCGCAACCTAAGGGTCGCGAATTCGAATCCCCGTCACAACAAATAGAGTTTGTCCATATTTTGATAAATCCATAGTTTCATCAAGAATTTTGGAAAACACTCCAGTTTCCAGCTGCTTTGACTCCATTCATAACTGAATCCAGAACTGGTGAACCGACAATCTTCATTATTTCATTTTGATACAAGCTGTATATCTAGGTGAAAAGATTTTTGCATTTCATTCTAACTTGATAAATAAGTATTTTATCATTACTATCTAGTTAATTCATACAAGTTTCCTTAGTTTGTAGCCCAACATGGACAGGTGGTTAAGGCACTCAAGTCATATTCTGAGGGCTGAGGGTTCGAATTCCCGTCACACCAAACATGCTCGCTCTTTCAACTGTGGTGGCATTATAATGTGACGGTCAATCCCACTATTAATTGATAAAAGAGTAGCCCAAGAGTTGGCAATGGGTGATAATGACTAGTTACCTTCTCTCTAGTCTTACACAGCTAAATGCGGACAGCAAGTACAACATAAAATACTCTGAGCCACAGCTTTCAAAAATAAGCTCAACTGTTAACAATTGTTTATTCCTTAAAATTATCAGGTTAGAATGCAACTACTCTTTCACGTTGTGAGAGATCAACTAAGTATTACTTTCTCTCAGATGTTGGTAGATACTCATCCTTAGATACAAGTCACATAAAGCACTGCATGTATATTTATAACAACTTGCTTCCTCTGATGCCGTTACTTAACTGTCACTCAAATGACAATGACTATTTTTATTGTTGCTTTCTTTCAGTGTGCTCCATTACCAAATATCCGTCAATATAAACTAAAAACTTTATCAATATAAAAAGGTTTCTCAGCCCTTATATATTTATTATATCACACCTAAATTTGTTTCATTCCTGTTAAACACTGGCCATAAAATCAATTGCTAGTTAGCATAGCATTTCTTCAACAAATTGTAAACCTGCAATTAGACCTAAGAAAGGGTTTCTTGTAAGACATATTGTAAATTAATTGTTTGTACAATTTGAAATGGAATTCAAACCTTAAGGTCACATTTGTTACTGTTATTTTAATTATTCTGAAGTGCAAAAGAGTCAATTTATACTTCTGATAGGCTGGGCATTTTGAATTTCTTCCTGTATCAAAAAAACAACAACTTAAAATTCAATGTAGCACTTACTGCAATCAGGAAATAATGAAAAAATGCCATCATTAGCCAAGCTTATAAAACTTAATTTCAACCACTAAGTATTTTGCTTTATTTTCTAATTAGTTAGTGAAGGCTAAGTCACAAATTAGATATTAAAACTTTTTTAAATGAATGAATATTTGAAGTAAAAAAATAAGTAAAATCTACATCATACACAATCTATGTAGATCCCATTTCTTTCATATAAACCTCATTTAGTGGCTGTTTTCAAACCAAGCCTTTTGTTTAAAAAAATATATATATAATATTCAATGGTTTAGATCATACCCTTAACTGAATGATTTCATAGGATAACATTAAGCAGTAAGACTGAATCAGCAACCACTGAGTGTAACCTTTATTTCAATGAAAAGGTTTATATATCTAGTGTTGTGTTTTACAACAACTTTTAAAAGTGGAAAATACAAAAGCTTGCAAGTGATTAAAATACAACTCCCAAAACTGGGCAGTAGGTTACAACTTCAGTTAAGAAATAGCATTAATACCTGTTTTATTTTAAAGCTGCTTGAGATACATAATGATTTGATTGGAGGCATAATTGAAAACTTTTTGTTGGTGAACTGAACCCATTATCTGTCAGCCTCATTTTAACATAAAATTAGAATTTACGTATAGTACAAAGAATCCAATGCACTAATCTGATAGTAAATATTTAGAAGTATTTTGTGTACCAAACAATCAAACTGGAGTGAATCCATGATGCTTTATTGTTTATAATATACTCTTATGATACTGGCAGAAGATTCACCTTTGCTGAGTTGTGTGTCTTAGTGAATTGTCTTGTTGTCCAAACAAAAGTGATACACTTCACTGAGAATGTGAAGAAGCAAATTTGAAACACACATTCACATTTTTTCATTCCATATATTTCAAACAATAATAAGTTATAAAGTTTGTTAAAAATTTATATTAGACACATCTTACCACTGTCACTGATAAAGCCTCATTAACAAAACTGTAGAAATGTGAATATATATTTTAAAACTGTTGCTAAACATTCTTTAAAGAATAGGGATGGGCTCCCTCTATCTGTTTCCTTTGCAGACAGACTTCACTGTTTTCTTTTCAGATTTTTAACATGTACAAGTTAAATTAATAATGAAGCTATGGAGCATATAAATATTAAATCTGTTTTAAGTAAATCTACCAACAATTGTAGGCACATATGGAATAAAGATGGTCTGCTTCATTAATAAACTCTTGAAATAAGGTCAATATTAAATGCTCATCAAATGGTAAGATTTCTGTAAAAGCAACACTTTGTGAACACTGGAATACCCCCATCAGGACCTACAATAAAACAATAGTAAGATATTTTAAAAGTAGAATACTATATACCGTGTAGTATATTTTCATTCTTCAAAAACATATTTTAATGCTATTCCTTCATTACACACATTTTCTCTGATGACCATCCATCTTGACAAGAGTCCTGCAGCATAGTTATTGCAAATGTTTCTACTATAAGTATATTACATCTAAAGCAAACCACTCTTCCTTGTATGGTTTTCAAAGTTTTATCTTATGTGCAAGCAACTGTTTCAACCATCTGATCAAGTAGAAATCCACTGGTTGTATCTGAAAACTTTACTGATATATCTTTGTGTGCACCAATATTAATATCAATTTCACTCTCCAAGTGATTGAGATAGGTGACAGTTGCGTGGGAAGCATGACTAGAAGCCTTATCTTGGGGAATCCATCCCCAGTTGGTTTGCCAAGATGTGAAATTCAATGTTTACCCTGCTGCCCTCATTTCCAATGGAATTTATTCTCGTTCACAACATATATTGCATAATATCACCTAAAAAACATAGGCAGCTTTAGCCACTATCATTGATTTTGTAGATTTTAACCTGTTACAAGACACAAAACTATGTTTACCACTGTTAGGGTATGACTTGGTGCAGGTCTCATTCTGGATGGTCCTCTTTGAATTGGTACAAATTGTGTTTTTTCTCCAATGATTTTAAGATATTTGTTGCAATGTTGCAATTTACATCAATATTCTGCACTAGAAATGGCTGTTACATACTTTTCCATAAAGCACTTGAAAATCTACAAATCTAGAGAAAAGGCGAACATTTTGCAATACACATTTAACAATACATCACATGCATTTCTGAAAGAAATGTATGTTGAAATAAATATATATTTTTAAATCTGTTACTCTAGATCTTTCTGTAAATTCAAAATTCATTTAATTCAGTGTAATAAGGAAACTTCTATTCTTAAGCCTGACATAACAAGGAGGTTAAGGCACATGACTTGCAGCCTGAGGGCCATTGGTTCAAATCCCATCACACCAAACATGCTCGCTCTTTCAACTGATGACGTTACAATGTTACAGTCAATTCCACTATTCATTGGTAAAAGAGTAGCCCAAGAGTTGGCAGTAGGTGGTGATGACTAGGTGGTTTCCATCTACTCTTATACTGTGAAATTAAGGACGGTTAGTGCAAATAGCCCTCGTATAGCTTTGAGTGAAAATTTGAAATAAACAATCTTATTCTTAATCTACAAATATCCATCTAACCTGGCAGGACTATGTACTTTTCTGTGTGACATATAGGCATGCCTTGCATTTTTACCTTTTCGTTTGAGATAGATTTTTCTCATATTTTTTATTTTCTCAAGAGTGTATACATTTTCCATATAACACACAGGTCAAAAAAGGTCCTTAAGTTTATATCGTTCTAGTTGCATATTGTTCCATTTCATCAACTGAGATAACAGTTTCTCTTCTCATGGGAAAAATAGCTGTACGTATGTAAAGTTACACAGCAATCTTTTCCATTGGAAACTCAGTGAAATCCTCAGATTATGGCTAAATTAATTTTCAGTTGAAAACAGTCATGTAACTACTACAAGTCACTCTGTGTATGTTTGACATCATATATTTAGCTAAGTAAAAGGATGTTTATCCAGTCTAGTGTAAGATCTTAAGTGAATAAGTTTGGAATAAATATACTGAGAGAGAAACAGTTGCATATTTAACTGTCCAATAGAGGTAACGCTGACCATTTTGTCAAATTGATAGACATATACTGTATTTGTGAAATTAATACAAATATTTTTGTGATTGTACGTTTATGTCTATCCTCTCTATTTATCATTAATTCAATCAGGGAAAACAGAACAATTTCATGATAACTATCTTCATGCAGAATATTCTGTTATACAGTGGATATATTTTGTCATCTTGGGCAAAAACAGTATCACATGAGAATACTACAAAGTAGATAGAAAGGAAAAAATTTTGGTGTAGTAATCAGGGGTATATTATTTAGAAGTCTCTTTTTCTGCTAATGTGTGTATTGCCCTATTCTCAAATTTGTTGTATTAAGTTTTTAAAAGCTTTTTTCTTGAGAACTGAAATTTTAAACAAGTAAAAGTAAGCAATTATAACCTAGGGGAGAAACTGATCACTGAAGTGAAACAGTTGTTAGAGAGAGTTTTCAGGTCAAAGAGAAACAGCCTATTGAATGAATACCTTCCAAATTCGATAATCTCAGGCAACTTGACAGAATAAGCACTTACAATTGTGCAACTTAAGGAAAGGATATTATTCTATGAACCAATATTTCAGCATTTCCTATCTGAGAAACCAAATGATTCCTGGAGCTTGTCTGACGTTTGACCCAGTGAAACATATGGAGGAAGATGCATTGTTTGCTAGTACATCTGGCATAAAAAGTCTGTCATCAGGTTACCTTTGTAGTTTCTTGGAGCTTTGAAGCCCTGTCAGTGCAAGTTCTCCATAGGGGATCAAACCAGACAACATTCTTGGAGGAGGATCATAAACATTCAGTTTTAACAACATTTCAGTTTGGCCAAACCTGCAGGTGACTGATCTTCAGTTGCCAAACCCTTAATGACTCCAGAAGTCACCTCTTAAATATCCCATCAGATGATGCATAAGACCAAAAATAAACTATAAAGCAATTATAGGAACTGAATTTGTCTCAACAAGTGACCAGGTGCCAGAAAAGTTCAAGCAAGTGGTATTCACTATTCAACTGGCACCTGTGACTATTCCATTCACCAATACTCATATGCCAATGGTCTAAAATGCACCACTATTCGATAGTTAAAGTGCCCTCACTATATGAGGGAGCATCCACATTAAGAACCAGATAGATTACATGAACAATTATTGAGGTAAAGAGAGAGGGGCCCTATCTTAATGGAACTCAAACATTACCTAAGAAAACTGATAAATGATTCATTCATTACAGTGAGTGAAACCTACAGACACATTATCAATACACTGAAGACTGCGTTTGCCTGGTAATTTGTTAAACAGAAGTTCAAACCAACCTGTACTGAGTGTACTGCAGGGTGTTTGGAAAGTCACTGTGCAGTTTTGTAACCATATTTTATTCAGTCTATTTCAAATCAGCAACTGATAGCAGTGTTTAGAAACAAAATAAGAAGGATCCAGGCCTGTATTGATGCCAACGGGGGTCTATTTCAACATTGTTTATAGCTGTCATTCATATTTACCTCCTGTATTCTATATTGAAACATGTCTGTTAATAAATATATTAGTCCACAGTGACTTTCCGATCACCCTGTATATAAAGGTGCACATATTTCATGACTAACATTTTACTGTGCAACCTTATACAATATCTATAAGTAATACCACAAAAGGGAAGTATACTTTTTCACTGTTATTCATTAATTTCCATCCAAAAACTGCAAAAGTGAATTAAAATGAAAACTCTTAACTTTCAATACTAAATCAAAGGAAAAGTATTTGTGAATGTTTCCCTTTTTGGTTTGGAATTTCTCGTAAAGCTACATGAGGGCTATCTGTCCCTAATTTAGCAGTGTAAGACTTGAGGGAAGGCAGCTAGTCATTACCATCCATCGCCAACTCTTTTACCAACGAATAAGGGGACTAACCTTCACATTATAACACCCCCACGGCTGAAAGAGCAAGTATGTTTAGTGCTATGGGAATTCAAACCCGAGACCCTCAGATTACGAGTTAAACGGCTTAACATACTTGGCCATGCCAGTAACGTTTACAACACCTATTCCATTATCTCTAGTTACTAAGTGAACATTTAGAAAAAACATTCAAACATTCATTAGGTCTTCCAACATCTTCCCTCTCGCATGTTCAATGAACAAATGTGTGAAAAACTAACGAAACTCTTGTTCATTGAGTATGACTAGATAGCTCATGTCTAAGAAATTGTGTTGAGGTAAAATATAACTAACTAGGTCTTGCATTATATACCGATGACAATTTTTTCAGGACAAATTTTGATTGAATAATTCATTCTATGGGTTGTAATTCTTTAAATCTTTCGCCATGTAGTTTGGAAAAATCCGAATACACATTAATACCCACTGACTGCAGAATTTAAATTTATCCTGCATCTACTAAAATAGTTTCACTCTGTCACATGTATTCCCATGCACTTAAAACAATAGCTAAATGTGTGCTTTCTGCCATCTGTGTTTTACACTGTGAAACCTAGATGTTTATATACCCCATCACAAGATTGCCAACTTTAATGGATCACACACATACAATCTACAAAAAACCGCTTCTTTAGATCTCCAACATTTATTTTAGATAATTTGTTTATATTTCATAACAATTTTGGTCTCTTACGGACTTTTTTCCCATTATTTATGCTATTTACTAAAGAACACTTTTCCAATAATTTTCATCAATTTTTTGTTTAATTCATTACTTTCACTATCCACTATTTAAAATATTTTCTCAACCCAAACAAGCCGTTTTTGCATGGAAAATTCTCAACAAGTGGGTTTCTCGACATCACTGACTATCCACTATGGTTTTCAAGGAATATTACTGTCAGATATAGAAAATACTGGTTCTTCCAGTACTGAAAAAGTGATACAAAAGGTCAAATTAATACTTTTACTTGTTTGTGGATAACTGACATGTTTTGAAAATCATGCAAACAGACTAACTATGTAATGAAAGGTTTAATTAGGTAAACACTTCTTAGTAATCTCTGGACATAACTGCTTCACCAATGAAATTATTTCGACAGAAAGTACAACTTGTAAGATGGTCATTACTAACGCACAGTTTCTTTATTTAGTTACACTCCTAAATGGTTCCTTATGAAGCAAACACTTTAAAACTTGTAATACTACTTTCACCTAAATTATCAGATGCAGCAAGGTTTGGTATTTTTTATAAATTATTTAGTGTTAAGTATGTTTATTATTCATGACACTAAAACTAGTAAATTACAAAATTTACTTCATTTGAAAATAAAGTAGATAAATGTTTGCATTTTAAATCAGTGAAGACAATCAACAAATACAGATTTATAACTGAAATGTTCTTTATACTATCCAAGTTTTTCCCCCCCAAATTTCATACTAACTTTTGTTCCATTGTTTCTGTTGCCATGCGAAACTACTGAAACTAATTAAATGTATCAACTATTTCGTTGGCTGAATATTTAGTATCTAGCCAAATTGTTATTAAATGTAAAAAGTAACTAGCTTACTGACAACAGTTTCATGTGCAACTTTGTATTTCTGCTTACCTACTACATATCTAAATGTTCTTAGAATTATATAACTAATATAATATCAACAGCATTTTGAACAGTGAACAAGTATTAATACATATTTACAAATACCAGAACAAAGATAATATAAAATTACAATATATACGTAGCCTCTTTTTATTCATTCTTCTGTGACAAATTTAACATTAAAACAATTACCATAGTCATAACAATGCTATTCAAACGGTTTGTTTCACTTCTGAATAACGTCTCTTCTCTACCACATGCCAATTACTGTTGATACACCATAAATTACATGCCACAAGGGTCATGACACTTTTTAAAGTGAGTCAGTGTGTTGATCTAGTACAATACTATTCCCAAATATACCAAACATTTTCAACAAAGCAGCATTAACAATCTTGTACTAGTATATCCAGAGCTCAAATATTAATTCTATAGTCAGATTTGATTCACTTGGAGAGTTAACCTGAAAGCTTATACCATGACTGGCTGAGCCTTAGAAACAAGTCATGATAATTGCAGTAAATTCTTTAATAGTAATGCATCAGAAAACAGAGGCAGTCATTGAACACAGGGACAATACAGTGATAACTAGAATGCCCTCTAGAACTAATTTTTGGAAATTTTGGCAGAAGTAAAATTCTAAAAGTACCTAATATTATCATTTGCAAGTATGATAATGACATGAAGCAGAAAAGAAACTTAAGTTTCTTCATACTCAAAAGACAGCAATTTTAACATTACATGTATTAAAGAGCTGTAAAGGTAAAAAAATCACATTTTACTAAAACCAGT
This sequence comes from Carcinoscorpius rotundicauda, assembly GCA_011833715.1. NCBI lineage: Eukaryota > Metazoa > Arthropoda > Merostomata > Xiphosura > Limulidae > Carcinoscorpius > Carcinoscorpius rotundicauda. Next base: position 46,557,836 of record CM022399.1, on the reverse strand, counting down.
TTTCATACTCTTATGTGTTGTTTCCTAAACCTCTTTTATTTCCCCACAATCTTTGTTTAAAAAACAGCTGTTATGTGTTTTTTTACACATTTATTCTTTATACTTTCAAACAAACTTTGTGTTTATCGTAAGGAATCCTATAAAATACTCATATGTACTATGAGTAAAGTCACTAATAAACCTCTCATATAATTAAAAACTAACCAGTGATAGTGAAAAATGCAAATTTATTTCATTATTTTGCTTATCAGATACATATACACTTGTGTTTATATCAAACCTTTTCTGTTTTTTAATCAGTTAAAGCTTTATTTTAAACATTAAATTAGAACACAAAAAAGTACTGAAAAATTCTTATTCCTCTAACATAAAAACATACAACTTATTTTGTATCCCAAAGAAAATTAGTGAAAGGTTCATAACAGACAGTTGTTTTAATTTACTAGCTATCATTACATAGGTTTTTAGCAACATAAAAGAACTAACATAAGACACTAATCATAAAATGTTAGCCACATGATTCTAAATATTGTAAGCATAAATGCACGCATAAATCAAATAATGTGAAAATTACCATAACACATTAGCTTCATAAATAGATTAGAAAGAGCCCCTTATGAAAATAAAATACAACAAAAATGCTTTATCTCAACAGTTACCACATATTACACGTGTCAGTTAGCAATATAGAAATAAGGAATCAAGGTTTCTTCAAAATCCTTGTGCTAAAATAAGTAGTCTGCTCTTCACATCACTGAAAGCAAAAAAAAAAACCAAGATTTTAAACATCTGAAACTTTTAAACATCATTTTAATGTGAGATGCATTTCATTGAAACACTTTGATTCTATACACATGAATAACTATCTATGTCATGAGCTAAAGTTGTAGCAATTGGATATTAGCCATTATCATGGTTAGTAACCTACAAGACCACCTAAATCTAATTAATTAGAAACATTTTCTTCTTTTAACACTTAGCAATTACTAACTAGTTTTATCCTCCTTTAAGCTGCTGTCTTCAGTAACATCCTGTGAGGGAATATGTATTTTTCTCTGTTGGTAGTGGCTAGAACTGAACAAAAACCAGGGCTGAATTCCCAGCCACTAACAACTAAAACGTAAAATACAAACTAGTTAGTAATTATTAGCTATGTAGAAAAAAAGGAAACTTACTAATTAATAAGCTGACTGTAATGATCATAAAAGGTACTAATCACAACAGACTATCTACAGCTCAATTACTGATGAATAATGTATGCCATTGGCTCACAAAGGTTTAATTCTTTCTATATGGGTATCATTCCTTTCGCACACATTAAGAGGGTTTATACAAAGTTACATTTTTATACAAGCTTTAGATTCTTACTTTTATAAAGCAATATTAACACAAATCCTCAATTTCTCCTAATATGAGAATTGTGGCATTTGCTGTCAAAGCATTCCCTCTTCTCTAATTTACTTACCACGAGTTCAAAAGTACAAAATTTAATATAAATTACTCAATATCATGTTGTCATTGCACATGCAAAACATAATTTTTATAGCTTTCAATTGTATTTCGCTACAAAGACATAAACCAGAAAATCAGACCCCTTGTGCTACACCTACATGTCACATGCTCTCATTCAAAAATTGCCAATAGTTTTCTCTGACATTAACACTTTATTATTTAAAAGAAACAGAGAGCTAAAGTTTTAATCTACCACTTTCTACATATTATATTACATTGTTTTCTCTACAGAGAACTGTTTATCTTGCTTTCAGTTCCAACTTTTATTCCCATGGGAAACACACCAACATGCTTAACTGAATTTTCAACAACTCTTGTTGCATAGTTAGAAAGTCAGAAAATATGTGATAGTTATAGAACACTTTTACATGTTATTATTTGGTGTTCTTTGGTGCATTATTTAATAAATAAAAATTATTCAGTGCATTGATAACAATACTACAAAAAAAATGGTTTCACTTTCATTGATTGCCAAACAAAACAAAAGAGGAGAGCCCAGGTAAGTACTACATTTCTTGTTTCTCACGGGTATTCTTTTTATTATTATGTTAAGTGTAAAAATCAAAAACCTTTTTTAAGGTAGATTAAGTGAAATTTTTTCACAATGTATGTGCTTGCAAGCAACTCATGAATATCTCATACATTACTATAACTTGATAGTGTTGCATAAGTTACATATTTACAAAGTAAAACAAAACTTACTTGGTGGGAATATTTGTTTGACACAGATCTAAAGGCAATAAAACAATAAAATTTAAAATGAAGTCAATATCTATACTGCTACAAGTTTAAAGTTATTTAGAATAAACAAATGTTGTGTCATATTATTATTTGTTTGTTTTTTTAATTTCATGCAAAGCTACACGAGGGCTACCTGTGCTAGCCATACCTAATTTTCCAGTGTAAGAGTAGAGTGAAGGCAGCTAGTAATCACCACCCACTGCCAACTCTTGAGCTACTCTTTTACTAACAAATAGTGGGATTGACCATCACATTATAATACCCTCAGGGGTGAGCATGTTTTGTGTGATGGATAATCGGACCTGTGATACTGATTATGAGTTGAGCACCTTAACCACCTGGCCATGTTATATTACAATTTGAAGTCATTATAGAAAGAAAAAAATGGTAATTTAGTGTTTTTTTGTTGTTGTTTTGAGGTCAGTGAAACTGACCAACCTTGTATAGAGTTAGGGTTGAGAAAATAAAATTCAAAATCTAGTTTTACCACAAAGTTTTTAAATTTATTTAAAAGTTTTAGATATTATACAAATGAAATTTGAGAAATTTCAGATGAAGCAGGATATTTTTAACCTTAACGTGAAGGTTAGTTTGCTCTCACAAAATCTAATTTTAACTAGTTACTTATAGATGTACTTTTAGTGGACATACTTCAACTTTAAATGTTCCACACCTACAAAAGATTTAAGAATACCTGAAATATTACAAAATTGTATGGAAACTATAAAAATCAATCTGGGATCACAGATTTGGCTAATTTAGCCAAGCCTATAGTGAGTGTTAAAAACAATACTTGTGCTGAAATCACTTTACTGCCCTTTCCTACCATCTGAAAATGCAACAATGTTCACATACACTCAAGGTATTATATGCCTTTCAAAAGGAATTAAAAGATATCTTATTCAATAACATACAATAAGTAGCTTGTATGGTTGAAACAATAAAAGTAGTTTTGAGTGTTTCATGTAGTTTTCTGTATTTTTTTATCTTATCTTTAGCACAAAATATGGAGAAGCACAAGACATTCGAGCAGAAACTACTAGTCACTGACTATCCAAAGTAAACACTGTAAACAATATTGACATCATTCATTTATGTCACTGCATCTGAGGATGTGCATTTCCAAGAGAATAAAGCTTGAATTAAAATCAAAATTGACAATTCTCTTCACAGAAAACCAAAAATTAATGTAACAAATCATTTGATAAACGAAAACCCTGGCTTCCTGTTGGTTACAGATACTATAGTACTGAACATCAGACAGAACCACTGGCAATTTTTAAGAGAGAGAATGTGGCAAGAGATGTTGAGTTGTCTATTGCATGGCTCTGTAACCAAATATGACTTAAGGCTATGAAAATTGTGCTTCACCTGAGCAATGGCAACATTAAATGAAGTAATTTACATTAAATTTTGTAAATTTAGAGAACAAATGTGACAATCCTCATACTAGGAGATATTCTAGAATTTTTTACTATCATTTATATACTATTAAAATACTGATTGTTTGCTACGTTACACCACATTTATTTGTATACCATGAAAAGAAAATACTTTAATTTTGAATGTAACTCAAGAAAACCTCATGACATGCACAGAAAAAGATATATATGAAACAAGGGTTCAGTAGAAATATCAGTTAATTAGAAACAAACATTTTAAACTGCATGTTGACCACTTCAAAGAAAGTTTTCTTAACAATCCTTTCCGTATTTAGATATTTAATATCTTGAAATCAAATGTACATCTTTGTTAAACAGTATGTGCAGGACCACTACCTATTTATTTGTTATTTAGTGCATCTTCAGCTAAAGATGCTGTTACCTCATCACTTTCATCAGAATCTTCATCATCACTGACAAAACGCTTGCTAGGTCGGCCTTTTCTCTTTCTAATTTTTTCCTGTAATGCAAAAAAAAAAGTATATTAATTCATGTTCTTGAGTTTTGAATCTAATTTTACAATGATACAGTTTTTATGTTTGTAAGATGTCATCTACAAATTCTTCCAATAGCAAAATGCCAAAGGACCTACTAATCTTTTTTTCTTTCAAATGAGACATTTGGTTTCTAGCACTATGTACATAATTATACACAAACATTCATATACAGTTATTATGTAAGAAATGTTTTCTGACTATGTTTCCTATAGCTTGTGAAAACACCAAACAGATACTGTTACAAAGTAAATAAAAATTAATATAAACACACCTGCTAGTTTTAAGAATCTGGTTTTCAAATAAATTAAAATAAACTATTATTATTATTATTTTAATTATATCAGGCATATTTTGTATAAATTAGAACAAAGAAATATTCCACTGTTGAATTTTCAACTCTGTGTGTATGTGTGTATTTATATGTATACTATGAAAAGAAAATACTTTAATAAATTTTTAAATGTAACACAAAAAAACCTCATAACATGCACAGAAAAAGATATTTATGAAGCAAGGGTTCAGCAGAAATATTATTTAATTACACTACTGCAGATAAGCTAAACTAAGTACCTTAAACCACACACAAAAATGAGAGAGAGAGTAGGAAACTTTTGTGTGTTAATATATGACATAGCTAACACTGAAAAGGTTTCAAGTACTCCATACAAATATTTGGAATTTTTCTAATGGAGCTCAACTTAGCAGTTTGACAGGTTAAGTTTCCAATCACAAATGTTTCAAGAAAGGTTCTCGATGTGACCATAATATTGAATAATTCCTTAAGTGTGTGGTATGTACCAAAAAAAGGGCTGCTTTAACAGATAATCTTTGTTTCTATAAATATGTATCAGTCTGTAAGAATTCATTTAAATATACTCTGTTAAACAAAAAATAAACAAAATTATTTAAATAAATTTCTCATATTAAAGACAACATCAATTCAAACAGAGTCTAAGTTTCTTTTATAATATCATAATGGCAGCTAATATTCAGCAAAAGTTTTAAATCGTCTCAACTTAAATTCAACATTCAAGCATTTTTATTCTTTTTCACACATAAAAATATTTTGCCCTCTTATTCTCACTTACAGAATTTTATTTGTAATTATAAATCTCAGGTAAAATGAAAGGAAAAATGTAAATAACCAGCACCAGTTATGTTATCCACACTATCCTAAAAACAGAAGCCACTGCAAGGTGAATTATAAGGGTATTGTCATATTTTAAAAATAACTTGTCCTTTTAATTAATCAAATTTAATGCACCTAGAAAACATTTTGAAACAGTGAGCTATGTTTTATCACATTTTTTCAGGATAACTCTAGAGTAGGGTTTAGTAACCCAAATAACATGATACATTTTCAAATTCAGTAAAAATGTAAGATACTAAGAACATTAATGCATCTAACCCCATCTCAATAGTCAGAGAGCAAAAGGTCTAAAGAGCTACATGTGACTACATAGCCAAAGGTTGTTGAGCTTTGCTCCAAAGAAACTAAAAAATAACCTGATAAAAATGCTTTTACTCTTCATTCTACTTACATTTATTACTTTTTTTGATGAACCCTCCCCACTCTTGCTCAGTCGTATTTTCACTTTCATACCTTGATTTTCTTCTTCTTCATCATCATCACAATCATCTTGTTGGTCATCATCAGCACCCCCCTGGAAAAAAGACAGCACACCTTGATAAACAACTTTGAGTTCTCAATTAATATTTGCAATCTTACAATAATAACTTTCTAGGACTAATCTCCTTCGTCTAAGTATTTGTGTATTTGTGCATCCCAATGTGTCATCTCCTCTAACACATGCTTAACATAAGAGCAGAAAACATTCACACACTAATCCTTACTTTAGCTCACCTATATTAAAAATAGTAGGGCAAAATTCTTATTAAAGAAATCAACAGCAGCCACCAAAAATAATTTTTTTCTACTCTTGCATTTTAAAAACACGAGCCAAAAAATTTATATCAACACTATGTGCAAGGGTGGGCTTAGGGGTCAAAGTGTTCATTCCATGACCTTTTACAATTGTATTCAAATTTAATATTATTTATAATTCAAGTTTTAGTATGAGTTTTAATTTCTTACATTCAAAAGAAAATATTTTAATCATTTTTAAGTCTTCACTTCTTTGTGTTAAGTGACACAACATTGCTCCAAATTGCTCATTTTAGATTTTCTTTCTAAAAATAAAAAATATCCTAAGTAACCTACAAATTACACATCTATACTACAAACACTTCTAAAACAAAGTTTTAATTTATAGCTTTCAAGCTTCTTGTTTCACTGTTATAAACAAATAAGTGAAACTAATATGCATATTTCTCCTATCATATTCTGTCTTTCAAAAATGTCAATTTTCTCTATCTGCTATTGTATTATTAATAATCAACAGAATTAGAAATATTACTGATTTTTAGACTAGATCATTCATCTAATAGGTTTTGAAAATTTTCAACTGTTTTTTGTTTGACATTGTCCAAGTTGAGATAAACCAGCTAATAAAATTTTTAATTCATTTACAGCTTAGTTAGAAACCTAGTTAAATAATAGCAGAGGACATTGTTTTTTATATTTGATAATATTTTGCATTTAAGTTGCATAACTAAATTTTTAAAAATCATTCATGAGACAATACCAATTGTCAAAAAAAGGCTTAAATGGACATTAGAGCTTCATTGTCATGGATACAAAGACTTGAAAAATGTAATTCTAAATGTAAATACTACATACCTTGTTATTTATGAAAACTTTATTTAGCGATATATAAATAAGTACAATAAAAAATTAAAAACTTAATAGGTTTGATAATAAAACAGAATTTTGCAAAAAACTAGCTACCCATAACTTAGCAGTGAAATGCCAGAGAGAAGGCAGTTAGCCATCACCCAATGCTAATTCCTGGACTACTCTTTTGCTAAAGAACAGTTGGATTGACCATCATTTACAACACCCCCCACCAGAACCCAGCTGGAATGACGAGCAGATTGTGAGTTGAGCGGCCTAAACACCTAGCCATGACACATCACAATAAAACTTAAATGAAAAAAATATTAATGAAACATTCCTCAGTAAGAAGTTCTCACGAGCTGCTTGTTTGTCACGTAAATCAACACTTTGTTTATACTCTAACTTCTTCTAAGCTCTTGTTGGGTGATTTATTGCTTTGTTACATCAGTTTAACAGTTATACACAGTTCAAATAGAAATAAAATAATAAAATTAAAGGGAAGCAACTGTGAAAAGCTTAGTTGCCTAAATCTTTCTATCACAACATGCAAAGTATAGGGGAAAATGTATGTATAATTGTTTTTTTTATGAAATATTTATCTGACTAAACTTATCTTTCGCTTCTAAGTACTACTTGTACATACTCCAGATAAAATAGTAATTTTCATATCAATTATTTTTGTATAAATCAGTTGGTACAGTAATCTGTTTAAAAAAATGACTAAAAACAGATTGTAGCAATATTACTTCATATGAAATAACCTGATGATTAAATATCATATACGCTTCATATTTCTCAAACTGTGCAAAGTTTATAATATCTTTTATTCATAATACTATTTTTAGGAGCTGTATCACGCATTTCTTTGGAGGAAGGATGAAGCCCTACAATTTATAAATTGCTAATATGCAAATAAACAACTCAACTAAAAGATCAAATTTACAACTTGTATAAAAAACTAATTTTATATTATTTGCTCTAAAACATGATATTTAGCTACGAAGAAGAATTAAAGATTTTCTATGGCATCAGCACAAATTACATATGGCCTAAGGTTTCTTTTTTTTTTAATCTTGATAAAGTTATGAAACTTCAGAATGAGGTCTTTAAAGACTTCTTACCTCTATATAAATATTTTGCGCCAATACATCCTTTGCACCAATACATCCTCTGCTACTCTGTTAAAAGGTAGAATGTGTGATTATAGATGAATTATCTTTGATAAAACTGTTAATACATCTAATACCTTATGCTCAGTTTTTGTATTTAAACTCCTGCTTCCAAAAAAAAAAAATTAAAATTACTTACATTATCTATATCTTCAGGATTTTCAGGTTCACTTTCCTCATCCACACCAGTCAAAGCTAAATCTCCATCATTTTCTAGCCTTTCTCTTGCACTCGTAAAGACTGACTGAAGAACAATCGAGTCCTCATAGATCATAGAACCTTCTACATTATAGGTCTGGGCATTTTGACACATGATCATGAAATCATTTTCCAGATCATCAAGGTTACGATAACGATGCTCTCTTATTCGTTGCTATTTGTCATAAAAATTAAGACTATTAAAATAATTTAACAGCCACAAATAAAATTTCTAAAATACTTAATCAAATCCTTTTTCAACTAAGAGTTATATGAAAAAACTAGGAATTTCATGGTTATTTGTGTAACTTCCAATGGACTGAAATTTGTATACAACTGATAAAGCCAAGGTAAGGTAAAAGAAGATTTATTCTAGCTACATCTAACACAAAAGATGGCAAAGTGGTACTTCAGAAAAAGCTTGAAAAACCAACAAAACAACTTTTCACAATTTTTAAAATTATCTTTCTATATCTCATATACAACTTTCAAAACACTTGCCAGCTAAATGTATGTCTTTAACTAATTACTTAAAGGCATCATAAGAAGGTATCAATATCTTCAGAGATTTAAAGACCAAAACTTGAAGGAGAGTTAGGATAAAGGTGCAGCCTGCTGAAATCATGCTGAGTGATACAAATAATATTTGCTGTGAGTAATATATGAAAATGAGAAAGGCAAAGATCAATTAGATAAGCAATGGAATTTGACAAGATCAAGGATGAAGAATAACAAAATAGCTGCAAATATGGCAACATCTCCTCCATGTGAAGCAGCCAAAACAAACAAGTTAGATGGGGTACTTTACAGCAACAGTTGTGCAAAATACATCTTAAGAATAAAAAGTCTCTATGGCTTTTGAAAGTGGATTCAAGTCAGAACATGGCAGGCATACTTCAGGAATCACTTCAAGATAACTAATTCTTAATAACTTATACTAATGGGAAAAAAAACAGCAGAAGAACAAAGAAATAACAACAATATATACTGTTAGTTATCTAATAAATATCTCACAAATTTTCAATGTAAATAAAGGAACACAATATTAATTACAAAATTAATTTGTTCAATTAGTTCTTTTTTTAAAAAATTATACTTCTTGAAACATCTTTGGTGTTCAGGAGTTAGTTACCATGACTACTTAAATTTAATAAAACCATAACACAGAGAAACTCTTGTAGTATATCATTTAATTCTGCAATAATGACATTTTATAATTAATACAACAAAAGTTTAATTTTGTTGGTACATGATAACCATTACTCTGCAGCACTGCTTCATTCTGTATCAAAAAGTTACAAAGTATACTTATGAAACTGTTCTACCTATGAACATACAAACAAAACTGTATTGTTTAAGTGTTTATTGTTAAGCAACAAATCTACAAAATACTATCTGTGCTGTGCTCATTCCAGGTATCAAAGCTCAGTTGTTTTTTTTTACATAATAAGATCTCAGGCTTAATGATGACCTACTTGGATGGTCTATAAACAGTATTAAAAATACATCTAAAAATGAAAATTAATAGTATTATACTGTTCAGCAACAAATCTACATTACAGATATATGTAGAAATTTGCATTTTTATATTCAATATCTCTCTTTTTCTCATAATTTAAACTGATCTCACAAGCAGAAAACATACCCGAATCTTTCGAAGATCGACTGGTTTCTTAATGATAGCATAGTAATCTGGAAATTCTCGTCTCAGGGGCAGCAACATAAAAGCCTCACTCAACACCCGACCATCACTGTTGTGAAATAACACACTTTAATATTCTGAGCAGTTGGCATGAATTAGATGTAAAAGCAAAATAAGACAAGAATAATTATTAAAAACCATAAAAAACAGCAGAAAATACAGGTTAACTATTAGCCAGTTCTTGGAATTTTATCAAACATTAAATACAAACCTAAATGACTACTTTAGATACTACACACTTTACATTTGTTTTGGTATTAGCCCTCAACAATGCAATTTATTTATCTTTCAGCTTTTCAATACAATTATTGACTTACAGAATACAAAATAAACTGCCTACAGAAATGGAATCTTTGTTTTAAAAACATTAAAATGAAATTTTGTTCCTTGAAATTTCAAGGAAAAAAAAACTGATTTCTGATAGAGAAATACATTTCATTAAAACCTATAAACCAGAAAATAACATGATGCCAAGTAATATTTCATTTGATACTGAAGCAAGGAACTTCAACATTACTGAAATAGTCTTTTTGATGTTTATTTCATAACTGAGCTTTCTTTATGTTTATTATATGAAACTTTTATGATGCTAATGATGAGAAACTAATTTTTTTCTATTAAAAAATTCAATGTCTTACCTTTTTTGCTGATACACATTTATAAACACAAGACAGTCAACAACAATTAATATCCCTACATTTTCTCAAACTTTACCAGTTCTTAGTGATCAGAATTATTATGGTGTAATTACTGAACACATTCTAGAATCATCAAACTTTTTAATACAAGTACACCTTTTTAACTATTTTCTCTTACTGGAGTTTAGTAAAAGAAAATTTCCACATCCAAAAAACTTGTAAAGACATTATATTAGTTTTAAAAAATACTACTATCCTGTACATAACAATCTGTGGAATATAATACACAATAATACCAACTAAGGAAAAATCTTATGCTTCACATACAAAACATAGCTTGGAAAATGTTTAGAAACATTCTTAGGTGCATTTTCAGACATTATATGAGAAATAATAAAGTTTGTTTATGTTTACAATGACAAGAGCATATCTGACAAGACAGAATATAATAGACTTCTTTATCAGTTACATCATAAACTACTAATAATATTCAGAACTGATAATTTAGATCAGCATACACAGGAAGACATACAAGGTACCCTAGAAATGCAAATTTAGTATAAGAATATATGTTTGTACTGCTTCTTATTGCCTCACTGAAACTCGATAATGTTCAGAAATAACTTCCATACAAGGTCTACAAACAACAGGGCAGCTGTGGCTATGTTTTCTTGTTTTATTTTAATTCTTAGTCACTGTTCAGGTTTTTGTTATTTTCTTTATAACACCTCATGCTTGAGATGAATTTAGTAATAGAGTTAATATTCATAGTAACTTACAATTGTATACTTTTAAGATATTACATTAAGTATGTACATTTCTTATTTGAGAGCTGTCATTTTATACTAATTATTTGTGATATGACAATTTATTTAAGAAATGGATGCCAAAAGACTATATTCCATTAGCTATAAAAGAATACCAAGAATAATTTCCTATAGTTATTGTATATACAAATTATAATTTTTTTTAATAGCTTATACTTCATAAAAACCCCGTAAGTAACAAGAGTTAAAAGATATTTGGTGCTATGTTTAAGTGATAATTTACTCAATTTATTTCATGTTAAAATCTTAGCTTAAAACTATAAATTTACAAATTGTATATGATTGGACAATAAACATACATTACAACACATCACCATAACAAACAAGCAGAGATTCATATTAGTGTTGTTACTTAGACTATTTCATATTGTTGCAAACATCAATGTTGTATTTTTCATGAGTTTCCCACACAACTGTATTACACTTAAAAAAAAGCAATAAATCTTATAGATCAATAAAACCTTTGTATTAATGTTTCACCCTTCAGTAAATTAAAACTCTGCCTTTTAGTGGTTATAAGTAATGTATTATAAAACGTCAGATAAAATTATTGACGATTAGTGAAAGAGACAATGTGATAGGTGGGTCTGGTAAGTGAATTTAGTTTTCTACTTTATGACTGAATAAATAAATAAAATTAAAGTTATTAAAAATTACTTTAACTTAGAAATATATATATTATAATGCACAGTTTAAGTTCTACAATTCAAAGAGAAGCAGTAAATAAGTTATAGATGATACAAGTTAAGGAACAACTGTTATAATTCTGAAATCAGAGAAGGTTGAAGACTTTCAATGAATTTTTGTTTACAAAATACTAAGACTCGAAAACAAATATAATACTAACATTGGACTTACTAACTATGTTTGGATGCCACATTTATTCTTATACACTGGTTATAGTGATTAAATTAAATTTTGAATTTAACTCTGTAAAAGATTGTAACATAAACAGTTTAAGTGTTCTATTAGTGAGAGGATTAACTCGCTAAGAATTATCAAATGTGAAGCTAACAATGTAGCTTAATAAGCATATTCTCCTTACCTATCTTTGTATTTGATGACAACATCAATCAGTTTTTTCATTTGTTTTGTTAATTTTGGAGGGTTAGGTGACATCTTTTCCAAAGGTGGTCTTCCACGCTTTTTCTTAGGTTTAGTGTCATCAACTTCCAGCTCCCTTTTACGTTTTTTAGGAGCATGTTGCTGTTTTCGGACTTTGCGTCTGGTTTCCATTTCTTCAAGATTGCCATCTTCAATAGCCTAACAAAAATATTTTACTAATAAGTAATACTACAATCACGAAAAAAAAAGTTACTCTCTGTATCAAAAGAATGTGCATGTGCAACATGTATTTGCAAGCACTGACAAACAAAATGATTTTAAAAATGTATCAACATATAGAATTATCATAACATTTAGTCAATGGTTGGTCATCAGCATTGTTTCACCATAATACAAGAATAATGAATCTTTGTGAACTGGCACTGCATGACACTTTAAAGAAGCCCCGACAAACAACAAAGGCTAACAGAAAGTGCCAGAGGCTCACAACACTTTGCATACACTTAATTTAAATTTAAAACTTAATAACACTTTGTATCATTCTAATTCAGTTGTTTTATTGTGTTAAATGAAAGCAATGCATCCACTTTATACCCTTAGCCACTGTCTCTCAGTCAGATTGTCAGAATAATCTACTTCTTTTCGTTGACGAGATCCACGTCCAAATAACTTGTCTTCTTCTTCTTCATTTGTAAGTCTCTCCACCTAACAAATAATTACATCATAGGTTTATTATTTCTAAACTATCTAGATATCTACACACAGAAATAACTTTATAAGATTTGACCACAGTGGCATATAAAAACAAATCAGTGGTGAACTATATGTTGATAAAGGTTAAAGACAGCAACACTCATTTTTATCTTAAGATACATGACTGAAAAAATTAACAGGGTGCAATAAAATCTGAACTTTCAACATCCAATAATCTCTTCATGGAATTTTTTTTTGTCAGCACAAGTCACTGTCAGTGTTTATATTTTTACATGTTTACACAACCCTACCACCACAGAAATCCTTTACTGTGCATACCATGATCTTTTAGAAACTTACATTCAAAACATATTTAAACTACTTTTTGCTTATGCTATACCAGTTAGTATATTATAAAATTGTAGCTAATAATCCATATTTTAATGGTATTTAAGTTTTAACTAATTAATTTTATAAGGAAACAGTAAATTTCCCCTAGTGCGAGAAAAGTGACACATTTTCTCTATGCATCCTCTCTTCTGTATTTTCTTTACTACCCCTACGATAACTATGAAATTTAATGTAACTTATTCTCCATAAAACTGTAATTACTCAGACAAACCAAAAGTTTTATAGCCTTCAATCTTGTTTAGTTACAGAGCCATCAAAGAGAAAATTGGAACAGTCTTGCCAAACCCACCTGCCACATCCTTTCTCTTTCAAAATTTGTCAATAGCTCTCTGTAAAGTTTATTATTACATTATGAACAATCAACAGAAAGCCAAGGTTTTCATTTACCAAATGATGCATTATACTGCATTGCTTTCTCAACAAAGAAATATCATTTTCACTGTCAGTACAAAGTTTGTTGCCATTGGAAAAATAAAAAGCTTGGATTGATCTGCAAGTCTCTTATTGCAAACTTAGAAAGCCAGAATAGAGAGAATTGTTTATTTTTGCATGTTATTATTCTAGGTTTCTTGATATATCATTTAATTACATAAAAAATTATTTATTGCATTACTACTATCAGTATAAAAAAAAGTGTGGTTAATTGTTTCACAAGGCAGGCAGATGAGCTGTTCGAAGTAGCTCGTGAGTAATGTAATATGACAGTTAAGAGTTCCACATTTTCTAAGAGATTTACCTCATATAATGGCATGATTAGTAATTAGATATGATTCAGAGGGCAATAAAACAATAAAATGTAAATATAAACAGGTGTTATAAGTTTAAAGCTACTTAGGATAAACAAATGTGATTTCCTGTTACAATGTGAAATCATTCTATAAAGAAAATAATGGTAATTTAGATTAACTTTTAGTTTTTTCACCAGTTAAGAAGTTGTTCAAATTAACCATCCATGCATAGACTTATGGTAGAGAAACTAACAAATAAAGTATAAAGTTTTACTGAAAAAACAAGATAAGTTTTGTATTTATTTATTTAGGAGGTTTTACAGATTACACAAATGAAATTTAAGATTTTAGGGATGAAGAATATTTTTAATCACAACATGCAAATCACTTTTCACTGAGAGATGTAAAGAAACAGATTCAAAATATCCACAAACACATATTTAGTAACAATACTTCACTGAAAAAAATAACATTCTTTTTTTATATGAAAGACTTATAATACTTACTAAAGGTCTACTGAATGTTGTGAACATAAACATACTGTGTTAAAAGTTACAGTATAAATATTTTGTGTGTAAATGTGCACACAAACTTAATATTTTATACTAAACCAAGTGTGATAGACTTTTTATATATTCTAAATGTCGTTTCTGAATGAAACGTTTTTATCTTTCCTTTTTCCTATGTTAATTTATATATTTTAAAAATCCTTTCTGAATGAAATTCTATTTTTGTATTTTTCTTCTAAGATTTTTCCCCTTCTTCTACACAAGATATATATATGGCTAATGAGTCTAGTTCATACCACTAGTCCCTTAAAAAACACGTAACAATGAAATAACTAATTTTTGCTATATAGATTTCATTATCTATATCATGGTAAATACAGATATATGTACACATGTGTATAAAGAAAGAGGGAACAAAAACCACCTTACCTCAGCATCATCTTTAACCAGCCAAGCTGGAAGTTCATCTTCTTCTAGAAGACGGGGTTTCCGTTTTGGATTACGTGCTTCTTCTCGTCTCCTGTCTATATCCATTTTCTGTCATTTAAAAAAAAAATTCTAAGTCAAAGCAGAACTAAAAATAACACAATTATGTACTGCTTTAAGTGAATTTCATTAAAAGTGAATAACAAAAACACATTTCACCTGGAACAGCTCAAATTCTTCTTCGTTTCGAGCAATCATTTGATTGATGGTTTCATCATCCGGCACTTCATCTTCTTCCTACATAATAGATAACATGATGCAAAATGTGTGTGTAAATATCAACATATTTAATAATATGACATAATGAATTTTTCCATATTAATACAAAAAAAAAATAATATTTTAGACACTTAAAACTAATAATAAATTTGTTTTTGATGTTACTGGTATTAAGACACAAATTATAAAGAAAAATCTGTTTACAACATCTGTTATATCAAATTTAACACTGAAAAATGAGCATCAAACCAAAAAACTTATTAAATCTACACAACAACCTTTCTGATAACAAATTTGGGTTACTGTTCAGAGCTTTCATTTATATACTCTTCAGTTCAAAACATTAACTGACAAAACAAAAAATTCAGATGCAGAGAATTTTTACAAATTACAAAAAGAAAAGAAAACCTAAACTCTACAACCTCTTCATCTCCTTCATCCTGAGAAAGAATGGCTTTCAGGAACCGTCGTCTTTCAGTCCCTGTTGACTTTTGATCAAACATACCAGCTTGAATTACTTTTTCATCTAAGTTTAATTTGTACTTGGCTGCTGCTAGAATTCTTTCCTCCACTGAGTTCACAGTAACCAGTCTCAGTACACGAACTTCATTTTGCTGACCAATACGATGGGCTCTATCCTGGGCTTGAAGATCCTACAATGAGAAATATTTAATTAGATTTAATGTTCAATTGTTGCTTGTTTAGAATTATCTTTCCTAAAAATTTTTTTTGAGTACATAAACACTTATATACGTACCAAAAAGTTTTATATCAGATTACATTTCTTCAAAAACAAATATTATGTTAAATAGGTGACACCTCTTAATGCCTCTCAGTAACTACAAATAAGATTTATGTAAAATAGCTCCACTTGATATCACGTGCACATAGATGAAATGTGTATTTCTTTCCATCCTAACAGCTCTGAACCTAATGTGCCTATCTCAACCAAAATGTGTATGTAAACATCAAGAACTATGGGAAATGTCCTAAAGGGGTCAAAACTGAGCTCAACACAATCTCAATTTTTTAAGTCTGTTGGTTAATTATTCCCAGCCTATTGAGTCTATCTCAAACAGTGTTTAAAGGTTGACATTTTAAACAATGTTGAATAATCTATAAAAGTTCAAGATCAACATAGGAAAGTTGTTGCATTGTTTCTTAAACAAACATGCTTTTCTCATAGTCAATGAGATGTAGTGTTTAAGGTAGAAATCATCTAAAAATATTTTATTTGTTGAGATGTAGAAAGTACACTGTAAGTACTGTTCATGAAGAAACTTTGTTATAATTTCGTGGTAAAGTTTATGGTCAAGTTATTATTTTGAAACACATGACTGGTGTTAAATTTGCATTCAGTGATGTCGAGAAACCCACTTGTTGAGAATTTTATATGCAAAAACGGCTCGTTTGGGTTCAGAAAATATTTTAAATGGAAGAGCGAACAACGTTTCGACCTTATATTTAAAATATTTTCTGAACCCAAACGAGCCATTTTTGCATATAAAATATTAAATTTGCATTGTTTTAGATAAGTTTAAACTTTTCCCATAAATTGAGAGGTATTTCAGATTAAGTGTTATAGTTTACAAATGTGAGTTTTTGCATTTCCTTATTGCAAAAACAACATTGGGCTATCTGTTGAGTCCACCAAGGGAAATCAATCCATAGATATTAGCATTGTAATTTCACAAATGAACAGACATACATGTATGCAGCACACACAGGAAAACAAAAATACTGTACATGGGAGGGTCAGAGTGCATATAAGACCTTTCCAAAACATTAATTCAAAATTTAAACATTTGTTTTTAAATGTATGTTAATAAACTTGGTATTAAAATATAGTTTATGATTTACATTTTTATACTGTTTAAGCTTTAATTTCTTAATTTTAAAAGAAACATTCAAATAACTTTTTCTCTGTACCTTTGAGTTACTTGATGTAGGAATGCACATTTATAAATATTTTCTAGCTAATCAGAAATATATACAATAGATATTGACAAGTCAGGAGAAATAATTTCAATTACTTATCTTCTCGCTTTAGTTAAATATAACTGTTTGTTTAACCCATATTAACACACCCTTGCCATATTCTGTGTTTTAAGAAATGTCTCTCTAACAATGCTATTGGAAAAAATAAATATTGCAGACTACATAAAACATATTATTGTTTTATTTTATCAGTAAAAGCCAATATTTCATTGTGAGAACTTGGCATGATTAGACTTAAATATATTACTGCTCTGAGCAGTAATAAAATCTTTTAACCTACATATATGTTAGTTTGACACCTACATGTCAAACTATGTGCTAAGTGACGTACATTATAATAGATTTGCAAGATTTCAGTGTTTGATGCATTTTTTGTATTCCAAAATATATGTCTGAAAGTTACACAAATTATTTTTGAGCAACCAACACAGTGCGAAAAAAAATAAGCTTATTAACCCTTTCGGTGATGGTGGCAACCACAGTCGACTTGCATGCTTAGCATGACAGATGACCTTCCTTTATTCCCGTTATTCTTATGTATTGAATATAACATGTAGAGTATTGGGTACAATCACTGATTATTTCAGGGACTTCTGTTGAAGTATTGTAAAGATATCATGCTTTTAGGACTGAGACCGTAATTAGTCGAAGTATGAAACATATTTTCAGCACTATGCCAAACATTACAAGTTGTTATTCAGCACCAAAAGGGTTAAACCACATACCTGAGTGCAAGAAATCTCAATGCGACAGTACGTTTAACTTTCTTGGTTTTTATATATACTTTTAATTTGTTATATTTCTTTTAACAGAAACTACAAAAATTAAAAAAAAAAACATAAATGAAAAAAATTTCTTTGAAGAATATACAAAAACTGCTACTGCATGATGTGTAACTGTCAATGTAACTTCATAATTTGTTTGTCCTTTTACCAACAAATAGTGGGTTTGGCTGTAACATTATAATGCTTCAACAGCTGAAAGGGCAAGCATGTTTGGTGTAATAGGGATTCAAGCCTGCGACCCTTTGATAATGAGTTGAGTGTCTTAACCACCTGGGCCATGTTAGGCCAAGTAAGAGATAAAGTACAATGTTTTACCAAAATAAACATTTGATATTTAGACAGAATCTTCTAGATGTCATGCAGATGAAACATTAAAACTGCAAAATGAAAAGAAGTATTTTTATTCTTAACATGAAAATCACTTTGATCAGACTGACTTGGTAAACCTTTATAGGTTCAGATAAATTTTTAATAAAAATACTTTATTAAAAAATTGATATTTTTGCCATCTAGCAATCATAAATGAAACTGTTATTTAAGATTCATGGAAATAATATATGCTTATAAATTGAACTGTTTGTTAAGTAGTAATCTATGTTTTATTATTTCCCCATAGAAACATGAATGGTAGAAGAGAGTAATAACCACTGTTACAAAAGCTGTGACACACTTGATAATGACAATCAGGTGCTCAGATGAGTCTAACTCAACTTTAACAGTTATTTGTAAGCATCATAGAGTAATAGAATGAATGTGGCTGGTGTTTCTTTTCTTCAGAAAATCCCTACATACTAATTATGGCCATGCATAGTGATAAAATGACCTTTTCTTGTTTTTCATTATGCTATACTGAGAAAATAAGTGCTTTACCAAGATACAAACATGTAAAATTAACTGTAGAGTAACCAAAATTTGAAACATTTGAAATAAATAAAACTGTATAAACTTCTTTGTGAGTTTTCTTCAGAATAAATAGAACAAGTAAATGAAAATAAGCACTATGCAAAAAGCATGAAAATATACATAAGAATTACAACCATCAATTACACTGTGCAACACTCAAAAAAGTACAAGAGATCCGTGGCCATTTTTATGTGCAAAATGGCATGAGAAACCCATTTCTGTCCTTCTTTTTGTTGAATTAGGCACGGTTTTTGAAGAATTGTCACTGTATACCTTTTTTGTCATTATTATCAAATACAATTCTCTACCGCATTGTAAAATGGTTTTCAACCCAGGGCTAGAGACCAATCTTAGTAACACCTACAATGTGATATGATAAATAGCACATTACAGTTTAAAATCATATTTTCTGGTTTATTATTGTGTGCTTATATTTAATTGAGTTTATCACTTAATACTTTATACTTCAAAGCTTGTGTAAAATGATCCAACCAGATTCTGTTACATATGTGGGTAATTAACTTTTTTGCTAAAGAAAAGCACAGTATTACACGCCATATCAAGAAAATGTACAAGGCGTACTTTTTTGTGACTAAGGAGACCAGGACAAGTCATGGACTCCTCATGTGTGTTGCCTTACATGTGTGAAGACATTGAGTGCCTGGTATGGAGGAAAAAATGTTCACATGAAGTTTGGTGTGCCAATGATTTGGCGTGAGAACAAAGATCACTCTAATGATTGCTATTTCTGTCAGCAAGACTTTACAGGCTGTACTACAGCAAAGAAAAAGAAACACATTGTTTACCCAAATTTGCAATCAGCAATGCACCCAGTAGAGCACTCAGAAAATTTACTTGTGCCCAAACCTCCAGATCAAGAAATGCAGAGTTCCAGTAGTGCAGATGAACATTCTAGTGGTGAATATGTGGAGCCCAATCATCCAGAAAGCGATAGAATAAACCAATACCATTTTCTCAAGAGGCTCTAAATGACTTGTGCAGGGATCTCTATTTAACTAAAGACAAAAGTGAGTTTCTGGCATCAAGGCTTCAAGAACGTAATCTTCTTGAGAAAGGAGTGAAGATAACACTGTACAGGAAACATACAGAGGATCTGCTTGCATTATTCACCATGAAGGATGACTTATGCTTTTGTAATAACATCAGTGAACTTTTTGAGCAACTGGAAATACCATATGATAACACCAACTGGCAACTTTACAATGATGTATCCAAGGTCAGCATCAAAGCTGTTCTGCAACACAATGATAACACTCTGCCTTCAGTTATTTTAAAATGAACATGTAACTGATACATGAAGATGTAGATGTATCAGAATACCTTCTTTTCTTTCTGTGTTGCAATAATTCATGTTTTATTAAGATAAAACCTAAAATTATACATTCAGCATGAAAGTGGGGCCATAGGCAAATTCCAGGTAAATCAGCTTAATTAAATAACATCAAACATTCACATGTTAATCAAATAAAAAAAATAAAACTGCTTGTAAGAAATAATGATATAACCACCTCACCTTGCCTGATGTGAACCATCACTTGAGACTGAATTTAAAAAAATTTAATTTAAAAATTAAATTGCTAAAATTAAAGCACAATTTTAAAACATATTTCTTCAAACTTTATTATTAAGCAAGATTAATCTTATATTTTAATCTAATTTACAGTAATCACTGGAAGAATTAATCTTTTTAAAACTTCTTCAAACAAAATAATACAATAACCTGGTGTGGATTCCAGTCTGAATCAAAAATAACTACTGTATCTGCAGCTTGCAGGTTTAAGCCTAGTCCACCAGCTCGTGTGCTTAGAAGAAATACAAAATACTTAGATCCTGGGTCATTGAACTTTTCTAGTAGTTGTCCTCGATCTTCAGCTTTGGTTGTACCATCCAGTCTCAAGTACAAATATCCTGGGTGTGAAAATAGAAATTTCAATTACCATCAAACACGTGTGTTAGTTTCAAACAAGTGAGGTCCCAAGAATTACACTTTAAAACACTATTAAAAGTGAAACACCAAAAATATGAAAAAAAAAAGATTGTCTTCTACAATGTTAGGTCTAAATATTTTTTTGTTCTTTTTAAAATTAATTGATTGTCATTTATTTTGGAAAAATTTGCATTTAATTTACACTTCTATTGTTTTCTTAATACATTTCTAACACATTTTATCTTTTTATAATGTGTGAAAGAACTTGTATACATTTATCTATCGACTTAAGTTTATCTTTTTCCATCATAATTTCAAATTAGTACTTTTTCTCAGCAGGGCAAAAGTTAAAATTTATCTAAAATATACATTCTAATAACTTTAATCACAATAATAAAGCTTATATACTTAAAACCGTCAAAGATGATATCCATATCAACTATCAATCCCAAAAGCAGTTCTTCTAAAATATTGGACAAATTTTTAAAAACAAATAAAATACCAGTTGTTCAGATAGAAAAAAAAAACTTTTATAAACCACATGATACTTAAGTATAATTTAAGTTGATTTAATTTATAAAGAATAAAACTATTCATATTTCATTTTCATCAATACCCATTACAAAACTTGACACAACTAAAGAATTAATCTTTGAAGAAAGAATAAACACAACAATCTCAACTCTATAGCATTAGAATAATCAACAATGGGATTCAAATTCTGGATGTTTAAACATATTTATCTCAATCAGTGATGTCGAGAAACCCACTTGTTGAGAATTTTATATGCAAAAACGCCTCGTTTGGGTTCAGAAAATATTTTAAATAGAAGAGCGAACAACGTTTCGACCTTTTTCGGTCATCGTCAGGTTCACAAAGAAAGAGGTAACTGACCGGAAGCTGACCACATGTTTGGAAGGGGTTGTGTAACTGAGTGTCGCAATGTAGAGGGCGGGGTTAGATGTTTGAATATATAACTTTATCTATGATATTAATATAGGTATAATGGCGTTCCTTTATATTGGTTTATTTTGGGTTTAAGTTGTTGTATAAGTAAGGCTTCTTTAATTTTGCGTTTGTTTATGTTTGTTTCTTTATTTAGTATTTTAGTGTTTTCTATGGTTATGTTGTGTCCATTTGACTTGCAGTGTTCGAAAACGTGTGAAGGTGACTTTTTATGTTCTTTGAATCTGGTTTCCATTCTTCTACTTGTTTCTCCAATATAGAAGTCGTGGCAGTTATCACATTGTATTTTATAAATAATGTTGGTGTGGTGTTTGTCAGTGTAGTTCTTACATAGTATAGACCTTAGTTTTGTGCCTGGTTTTTGAATAAATTTAGTATTAACTGGAATATTATATTTTGTTACTAGTTTTTGCCAAATGTTGGTTATTTGTTTGCTGATGTCAGGAATATATGGTATACAGCAGTATATGGTTTCGTGATTTTTTGATTCGTGAGATATATTTACTTTTGTTGGTTGATTTTGCTTTCTGTCTAGGTGTGTGCGTATAATGTTTTCTATGGTTTGTGGAGGAAACTTATTGATGTTGATGAAGTATTGTTTTATTTTGTCTAATTCATCGTTAATTTTATCTGGTGAGCATAGTTTTATGGCTGTGTTTATCTGGTTTCTTAGTATGTTGAGTTTTTGTTTTGTTTCATGTGCTGAGTCCCAAGGAATGTATAGTCCAGTATGGGTGATTTTTTGGTGGATTTCTGTTTTGAATTGTGTGTCGGTTCGTATAATTTTGAGGTTAAGAAATGATATTTGATTGCTTTCTTCCTGTTCACATGTGAAGTTAATGTTGGGATGTATAGAGTTAATGTGAGTGAAAAAATTAAGTATGTGTTCTGTAGATTTGAATCCCGCAACCGTGTCATCTACATATCTGTACCAGTATAGTGGTGGATGTAATGCTGTATTAATTGCTTGTGTTTCAATTTGTGTCATAAAAATATTGGCTAGAACTGGTGATACTGGGTTGCCCATGCTTAGGCCATTTGTTTGTATATAGTTTTAGTTGTTGAACATGAAGTTTGTCTTTATTGTGGTGAATTCTATGAGGGTTGCTAACTGGTTACTGGGAATGTCTATAATTGGGTTAGGGTCTCGGATATAGAGTTCTAAGGCTATCTTGCAGGCTTCTGTTGTTGGAACTTCTGTAAAGAGGGATATAACATTGAAACTGGCCATTAAGGCTTTAAGATTAAGTTGATTTAGATTAGACTTGAAATTAAAAGAGTCTTTCATGAATGAGCTGGCTGATGTTGCATATTTGGAGAATGCCCATGCTATGTACTTACCAAGATTGTAATTAAACGATTCATATGTTGACATTATTGGTCGTAATGGACAATCTGGTTCATGAGGTTTGGGGATGCCGTATATTTGCGGTGTGCGTGAGTCGGTTTTACGTAGGTAGGAATAAAGTGTTTGTGAAATTGTGTTGACTTTTTTCATTTGTAGTAGTAATTTGTTTAGTTGCGTCTCATGTGTCTTTGTTGGATTTGTGTGTATTGGTTTAAATTTGTTCGTGTCTGATAGGATGTTATTCATTTTTTGTATGTATTCATTCGTGTTCATTATTACTATAGCGTTACCTTTATCTGCTTTTAGAATTTTTATGTTTCTGTCTTGTTTTAGGTTTTTAATGGAATTAATATCTCTTATACAACAACTTAAACCCAAAATAAACCAATATAAAGGAACGCCATTATACCTATATTAATATTATAGATAAAATTATATATTCAAACATCTAACCCCGCCCTCTACATTGCGACACTCAGTTACACAACCCCTTCCAAACATGTGGTCAGCTTCCGGTCAGTTACCTCTTTCTTTGTGAACCTGACGATGACCGAAAAAGGTCGAAATGTTGTTCGCTCTTCTATTTAAAATATTTTCTGAACCCAAACGAGCCGTTTTTGCATATAAAATATTTATCTCAGTTATTTACAATCAACCTAATTTTGTTGGACATGAAGTTCCCTACAATATTGCAGTAAAAAAAAAAAACTATTAAAATTTTTCTGCATGCAAATTAAATAATATTAACATGCAATGTCAGACAAGGAAGTAACTAATTTACTTTCACCCTAATTGCCAACTGAACTGGGTAATTTGGTGGCATGCACTCTCTCTCAAGTAAAAACATTCCTGTAATGTGGAACACTCTACATAAAAGTAGACTGAGCTTTTCTATTTGTAGGAGAGGTGGTACATTGAGAATGCAACCTTCTTTATTTGTTGATGGGAATGATCAATATGCATATGGGTAGTGCATGAATAATTCTAGGTTTCCTCAGTATGAAACAGTACACTTTTAATACTTAAACACTGTATGACAGCTCTCCACTACAGGTGCCATAAAACACTTGTTTTGTCTTTTGTAACTGTTGTGAATATTTAACACTATTTCACTGCATTTTACATTGCAACTATTTTATCTTTTATGCTTTAATCTCAATTTGGATTGGAGAATTCAGATTTACTCAGTTTTCTGTCAAACCCTAAGTGGTATTCTACTGATCCTTCCCAGCCATTTCAAAAGTTTTTTTTTTTTAATTTCACACAAAGCTACTCAAGGGCTATCTGTGCTAGCCATCCCTAATTTAGTAGTGTAAGACTAGAGGAAAGGCAGCGAGTCATCACCGCCCACCGCCAACTCTTGGGCTACTCTTTTACCAACAAATAGTTGGATTGATCGTCACCTTATAACGTACCCCACAGTTAAAAGGCTGAGCATGTTTGGTGCAACAGGGATGCGAACTCGTGACCCTCAGATTACGAGTCAAATTCTCAAAGTTACAAGCACTTGTCAATCATGTACAATCCGTAAACTTCTTCACTGTAAATTTACAGTAAATGCATTTCCATTAACAAGAATGTCACTGCTCTGTCCAATGTTCAAACTATTTGTATTGGCATAATGGAATTAATGTACAAAATTTCCTTTATAAGTTCAAAATAGAGTGATTATTTGAACTACTACAAAGATGACTACTGTTTTCAATCAGAATGTTACTTTTAACTTTTTATATATAATAACATGCTCACACACTTGAACGATGTATGTGCAATTTCTTTTCTTTGCTAATGCTCTCCAAAAAGTGGCCAGTAAAAACATGTAGAATCTAGCTCACTGCATGTACATTGCATGTAAATCTACGTTAGAGGAAACACTTTCAAATCCAACTTTGCAGACTGCACTAACCAAAAATAAAAATAAACGTCACATTACTGTTTTACAAATCATGTGAAAATCAGAAATCACCAAATGCCAATTATTATAGCATACAACTGGCTTAATTCCAATTATGTAATTGTGTAGTATTGGTGACAGCTTAGTCTTAAACTTGTATTGACTATATAGAATGTATTTTTACAGCTTATATAAATTTAAAATAGTTGAAATTACCATTAAATGTGCCATGAAAAACAAAAAATGGAGACTAACCTTGTGGCTAATACATGATTGGTACGACATGTGACAATTTTGAGAAACAAAAATTATTAGGTTCTTTGTGTAAGTTCATCATTCACTCCAGCCATAAGTTTGAAGACTTTTGTTACCATTCTACACATTTTGAACTAAACCAATTTCTGAACCTGTTTTACAAAGTATTCAAATCAAAAGATAAAATTTGATGAAAGTTTTATTTGTAAAGAGAGGAAGTTTCAATTTGTCTGCCAAAATGTTTTTTTTTAAATTGGGCTTATTAAGAAAATGCTCCTAATTGTATCTTTATTGCATATGTAATGATCAATTTTCCAACCTTGAAAAAAACAACTTTAAATGCATTATGATAAAGAAGATCTACATTATGCTATTTGAAATTTATTACCTTCCAGCATGACATGCATGCTTTCATCATACGTTTCAAGTCTCAGCACTTTCACTGTTACTTTTGAAATCTGTCTGAAACCACAAAATACTAACTTTTATTGTCGATAAAGACTTACACACTTTCTTGTTAGCTACAAGTGCAAAGGACAGTTGGTTAGGACAACTGTTCTCTTTCATGATTCTTGTTTTTCATCCACTTGCTTTCTGTCCAAAACATCTAGTTTTTTCCCTTCAGAAACAATCCAACCAATAACCACTCACATTTGTTGAGGCACATCTAACTATATGGTAACTTTTTGAAACTACACATTCACAAATAATAGGACTGTCAAATGATGAAATGGAATGTTCCAAAAATGTCCAATAGGTTAGTTATTTCTTAAATAACAAATATACATTTCAACTCATAGTGACATGCACAATTCAAGAAACTGACAAACCTTCCCTATAGGAAAGTAATTGAACATTCCAAATTTCCAATTTTTCTATTGTTATGCACTCTTCAGTGACCTCCTGAAACAATGAGCTAATAAATAAGCAGTAATACCACATTTTCATGTAAATAACTGGCAACCTGGTATACTCCACACTAGAGAGAAAAATGCTCTACAAAACCTTTAGGCATGTTTTACCTGCACTCGTGTATACCCTCCATGCCAAACATACAGAGAAATTTTAGAACGTACAAAAGATTAAAAAATCCATTTATGTAATATTAACACAATAAAACCTTTACTAAACATAGTTATGTGAAGCCAATCACAGGGTAAAGATTATAGTGGTGCTATGGAAAACATCTTGGAATACATGAGCAATTAGTTAAGTCACAATTACAGCTATTAAAATATTCATAAATACAATGAAATGTATTTAAATTTATATTTTATCCTTTGACTAGAAAATAACTGGTATTGCTAACAAAACATACTTATTAACTAATTAGTGAATCATTTCAAGTGTTGAACATGGATAACAAAGAATACTCGGAACAAAAAAATGCCAACTTCAGAATTAAAAACAAAGAAAATAGTGTATTACCCACAAATGAATATACCTTAAAGAAGGCATTTTTCAAAACTAAGTTAACATATAACCCATGAATTATTTGTATAAAAATATGGTAAAGGGGATACATGTGGCATACATACCATCCCTGGAATGTTGCAAAAATGTTTGCATAGACCTCTGGCAAGCACAGTGTGTGTATTTTAGTTTTGTGCATAGGGTGCTGTTATTGACCATTTGCCAATGTATAGCCTGTAAAGAAACTGGCATGCTTTGTAATGTGTGAAATATTGTGTTTTAACCATTCTTTTGTTCAATGTATCAACTTATCTCAATAAATAAGAAACAGATAGATTATTCAACTAATAACATTTTATTATCTGGTGAATAATGTTTTGTGTCAAAAAATAAAGGAACAACTTCAGAGTCATGATTGTAAGCATACAAATCAGAAGATTGTTGTTGTGAATAAAAGTCTGGATGGTGTTATTTTTAATTTCTCAAATGGTTTTCAGTGATCAGGAAATTTGATAAATTCTACAGATTTCAACTACCATCTGATTATGCAATAATTGGCCCAATTCTAATTGCTTAACCAATTATCAGTAAAACAACATCATAATATGATATAACTTTAAATGAACATAAAATAATAATTTAAAATCATGAATAATAATGTAATTCTCATAGTACAGTTTATACATCTATTTTGTTACTTTATTTCACCATGCATAGTGAGAAAGGCCACCCATGGGCTGCTATTATTCCTGATGTCAAAGAGGAACTACCTAACATCTGTGGCCTCTTTGACTTACTGCTGAATCTACTAGCCAGCTTTGCTGAGGTGGATAAAAAAATTCAACAAGTTGAGATCTGTATGAGAGCTAACAGAATTACTGATCAGCTTCTGGGCATTTTTCACTTTCCTTCAATAAGTGACTTTGATCTCTTAACAGCTGTCTATCTTCACACAAGACGACGAAATGTTGGCAGGGTCAACACTGAGACACAAGTGCAGGAGAGTTAGGTAAGAGGAAACCAAGACACAAATGTTGAGAGATCATTGGACAATGATGCTATAATGCATACTAAATTTCCTTTTATGACTAGGATTTGATTAGGAAAGGATGCTGATTTAACTCATCAGAACCTAAACCATTTTAGAACTGTTTACGATACTAATTTGAGAATTTTGCTTCTTACAAATTCAAATTCATGTACAACTAATTAGCAGCTGTTTCAGGATGTGAAAGAATTGACTGCTATAGTTAGTAGTAATATAAATTATATTATTTTTCCACCTCTCCATCAAGTGTGACATTTTACTGACATATGAAAACAAGAATAGATTATTACACTGTTGGTTTATTTTGACTCTTAAAAGGGAACAAAAAGTTAGTATGCTTAAGAGAGAATATGTATGAAATACACATCATTTTAGTGATCTGAAGAAAAAATGACTTTTTTTTTGTCATGAAATAAGAGTTCACAACAAAATAAAGATATGTTGATATCTTTAGTTCTCTTTCAATTCACATTAAACCTAACATTCAATTTAGTGATTTTTCTGATAACCTCCATTATATAGTTTTTTTTAAAATGAGCTATAGCACTAGCCCCTAAAAAAGCCTTTACCTCTATAGTTCCTTTAGTTTAGTACCCTAACTAAACAGTTATACAGTGCTATGTTGGAATGATTTTACATGACTTCTATACACGAAAAAACTAACTATAGAAAACAATGTAGTGTCACATAAAATATCACTTATATTATTCTCTTACCTCTGTAGTTCATGTAGTCTTCCATGATTGTCATAAGTGTGGTCATCTGACAAAAGAGCAAAATTCTGTGGTTCATAGCATACAACTTAGGAATGATACGATCAAGAAGTTCAAATTTTCCAGAAACCCTGTAGATGTCTGGTCTGAATGGGAGACATAAGTAGTATAAATCATAAATAAAACATATTCTTGCTCATTACTTTAGAATGTATTTATGATTAACAAGCAACATAATAATAGAGTGCAACTTAAAATATCCTACAAACTTTAATGTATTTTAAACTTTTATATTCATTCTTTTAATTTCTAGATTATTTTTACAATATAGCTAATAAATGTAACAGCAGTTACAAATATCCTATTATCCTTTCAAGATATTTCTAGGATTTCAGTTATTGAAATTCTGGGAGTTCTGAACAACAGTTAAAAATATTTAAAAAAAAAGAAGTAATTAGCCAATGTGTCACATACATTGCAAGAACCCAATTAATGAAGGTCACTTTTAATAATGTTCATGATTCAAGTCTTCAACACTGTTTTATGGTTCTTGCTTTTAAATTCAAAGCACACTTTAAATCACAGCTATGAAAAATCATTCAAGGTGATTAGATGCATTTAATATCAAAGCTTAACCTCTCCTGTCCTTAACTCTTTAAAATGTTTCTTACTCAGTTATAACTAGTGGTATGTTATAATTATCTTCATAATTATATTTATACCTACTTTGATTTTCATTCTTTTTTTCCCCCCCCCTCAAATGGAAGATTGGCCTAAAACAACCCCTAAAATTATTTTTGCCTTAAACATGATGCATGCACACATATTTTTCTTTCCCATTTAACTATGTATATCAATGTAATATATCAATGCATAAAGACTCAGTTTTCTTTTACTTCCTGTTAATTGTTTTGGATAACAAAAAACTTTGTTTTTCTTTAATTTGCTTCACTAACTAAAGACTCAATTTTCTTTTATTATTTCATTAACTAGTTTCACCAGTCCTTATATATATGTTTTCTCCAACAATTAAAATGACAGTTATTCTTGATATGGGACATAAGTTTATACTTTTACAATATTTACATTCTAATATCATGTGTAATAACTTTAATGCTATTGTAACAAGCCCATGTACGTAAAGAAACATTTGTAACTATGACAGAAATTCATAGGTCTGTATATTATGAACTTGCAATGCTGAACATAGTACAATGACTTCTTGTTACATTAATACTTTCTTTTAACACTCATCAATAAAGGTATAACTTGGTTTATCTTTAAAAATATTATTTAAAACAATGTTTATTGAAAACTGTAATTTCCTGGAACAATTTCTGGAAGTTGAAACATTTTATTATTACTGTACTCTAAATATCACTAATTCTAATGAAAATTATGAGATTATAATTTTCACCTGGCAAAAAATAACAACAATATACAGAGTGATTAAAAACAAAATATTAACATTTGTATAAGATTCTGCATACATAACTATCTGAACAAAACCTTTTCCCAGTGAATGAACTGAAAGAGATGGTCCCCAGAGATGACTTACCCATTCACCATATTTTAACAGTCATTTTTTGGCTGTAGAGTATGGTTAAAAAGTATATGCCACAAAGCTATGGGACATACTTGATCTCTAGAAAACAATTACAGAAGTCATACAATCAGTACCACATGGAATGTATTCCAGTACTCTGGATGTAACATTTGATTACTTTCA
The DNA here is from genome assembly GCA_011833715.1 of Carcinoscorpius rotundicauda. Classification (NCBI taxonomy): domain Eukaryota; kingdom Metazoa; phylum Arthropoda; class Merostomata; order Xiphosura; family Limulidae; genus Carcinoscorpius; species Carcinoscorpius rotundicauda. The sequence goes on along the minus strand of CM022399.1, from coordinate 46,527,262 downwards.
GAAATGCAGAGATAATTGTAGAGAGACACTGACACTGTTCAAAACATAGGAAATAAAAAACATATAAACACAAACAAGTGTAAACATTTTTTTTTTTATTTACCATGTATACATTATACCAATGCTGTTTGTATATATATTTCATGCTGCACTTTCATTCTTTGTACCCAGCGGAAACAGCCTACATCTTCACAACTGTACATTTACAGCTAGAAAGCATGAAGAAGCCATTCACCCAAAATACAGGAAAATGAAACAAATACATACGAGTTTGTTTTGAGATGCACATGCAGTAAACCATTCCTTTTTATTTTTTTCCTTAGTGATAATTATTATATTTTTACCCATGTACTATTCCTCCAGAGATTCCTAAATGTTCTGCATAAGCTTCCTCAATATGTTGGAACATGAATGGGTGGTTACAGATTTTCCTCAACTGCATTATTGTATTCATTAGTGTCTTTGTTCCACCTTTACCCTAACAAAAAAAAAAAAAAAAAAAAAAAAAAAAAAGTTGGAAATTAGCAACTTTTGAAATTACTGCAACATACTTTTTTATTTCAATATAAAATATATTTTTCATTCTTTATGTACTAATTTTATATTTAAAAGTAATGAAACGCAATCTAATACAAAATGAGTATAAAACAGTTGTTTTGCCAAGTATGAACTCTCTATATTACAGTATAAAAAAGATACAAATCAAATTAAAATAAAATACATATTTATAGATAAAACACATGCTCAATGTTGTATCTATTTTTAGTAAAGGTCAAACTTATCCTAACAACTAACAAAAATGTTAAAAGGGAAAAACAAAAGTAACTGTGAAAATCAACTTGTCCCCCACATACACATGCTTATGAACTCTAATTTATAACAATTACATATTCTATCAGAGTACAATAGTTTCTTGCCAATGACATTGAATATAAATGTAATTTATCATAAACAAACAATCCACTCTCTTAATTTTTGTAAAACATCATACTAATCCATGTAATATTATCAGCCATAAATTATAGGTGAGTTTGAACTTCTAGTGAGTAAATTTAAGGTATTTGGTATTATAAACCTGAATGGCACCTTACACCTCACATGGACTAAAATGGTCAGACAAAGAGATCCCAAAATTCAGGTATGTGAACCCTGAATAGAAAGAAAGAAACCAGCCAGTAGTACCTGCAACCTACATAGATACTCTTAACAAAACAGTAGGATTGAATGCAGTGTTATAATGGCCCATAAAAGAAAGTGCAGTGTGTATTCTGTTGCATGAAACATTCTGAGCCCTAGACCTTTCACAGCCAGCATGGTGATTACTAGGTTACACTGTGGCAAAATATTATAGACAAACAAAATGAAGATGTTCTTCATGTAATTCATTTTACAAACCAAAGGAAAATATCACTATGTTAAAATGTATTACAGTGTTCCCTCGTGTATTGTGGTAGATGCGTTCCAAAACCCCCTGCGAAAGGAGATTTTACGTGAAGTGAGATCGCCGATTTTTACGTATATATTTATGTGCATTTAGACTTTTAAAACCCTCCCTGTACAACTATTTAACCCTCCCATTACAATACTGTTCATTATTGCTGAAATAATAAGAACAATTATTAAGATATTTCATTTCTGCACCAATCATAGCCCGTCTTGCACATCGCTACGCCATGAAGCTGATCTCGCGTAGCCTTCGCAGACACACAATGCGTACATCTATAGCCTTTCCAGTTGGTTCTTTTTCCATTTTTATGCTGTTATAAACTCAAATATATGTTTATATCTCAAAATATACCTGTTTTTTTCTTTACACTATTAATTATATTTATTTTTAATATTTTAATAGTATTTAATGCTGTATTTTAAATTTAATGTTTATTATTTTATATATACATGTATGTATATATATATATATGTGGGGGTCGGCAGAGCCCGCGAAGTGGCGAGGAAACACTGTACTTTTATATGAGTGGTTTAAGACAAACTCTGAATATATGTGGTGCTTACATTTATTTTCAACTCTTCTACAATTTTCACTTTAAATTTAATTAAGTGGGTCAGTCACCACTGCAAGTGACATTTTACAGTAACATTCAAAAGTTATTTAAACACTTTATCATCAATACATTTAATAAACTTAACATTAGAATGTTGTTTACAATACACATTTTTATACAAATTTTCATTTCTTAATTTTAAAAGTTCTCTATCTTCAATTGTGTTGTCACGATATACGTGTGTTCTCAATTAATTCTTCCTCCTTTGTTTGCATAGCTTCAATATTACAGCTTCTATAGTGTTTAATTTATATAAACAAAATTAATGTTTGGTTTTGAATATTTTGCAAAGTTACACGAGGGCTATATACTCTAGCTGTCCCTAATTTAGCAATGTAAGACTAAAGGAAAGGCAGCTAGTCATCACCACCCACTGCCAACTCTTGGGCTACTCTTTTCCCAACAAACAGTAAGACTGACCATCACATAAACATACTCCCACAACTGAAATAGTGATCATGTACAGTGTGATGGGAATTTGAACCTGCGACCCTTAGGTTACAAGTCAAGTGCCTTAACCACCTGGCCATGCAAGGTTGTTTTAAATAATGACAAGGTAGAATATACAGTTTGAACGTCCTAATTCCTACTTTTGCTGAAATAAATATATTTTTCCAACCCATGACAGAAGCCTAAAGAAAGTTTTCAAATTTAATTTGTTAGCTGATACATGTTTATAACCAACAGTAATATTTTTTTTTCTACTTCAAGCCTGCAACTGTCCTTTTGAATTTGGTGGCAATACATAGTAGATAAGAGGATGTGAATGATGTGTGTGTGCAAAGACTTTGTTTATAGTAGTAATAAAGTTTTAACATATTTATAGCTCAGTTAGAAATCAGTTAAATAACAGTAATTTTGTGATATTCTCTTCTAGTGACTATTATATTTAATTTTAAAATATATATTTGAGAATTACTCAAACAGAAAAAGTCAATTTAATTACACATGTACAATTTGTTATTGCACAGTACAGCAGTTTAAAAAAAAATCTGCTAATGTGTTCCAGCTTTGATGTTTTGCTTTTCAGGTTATAAAACAATTCAATTAGAATTAAACAGATATGAAAATGTTAAAACTTGAAACTGGAAATATCATTAACTGATTATGAGGTAACAATGTAATAGAGGAAGAAAAATTTAATCTGCATTTTATTTCATAATTTTCAAAATGTCATTTTACTGTACAATGATAATTTAGCTAAAGTTAATGTTACAGTACAAAAATGCAGGTATAACAGAATTGTAAATTAATTTTTAAAATTTGTAACATTAAACTGTAGAATGAAGAAAAATATTTTTATTCTTATTGTGAAAAACCACCTTGCACTCAGATTAACTCAGTAAAGGCTTCAAACATTGATAGACAAATCTCTACAATAAAATTTTTATTTCAAATCTTGATTTTCTGTGTACAACAGACTTCTAACATTTACTAAAGGCCTACAAAAATTTGTGAAGATAAACTTAAATTCAAAGTCCTAATATGTGTAGCTTGGAAATTTTTCAAAGTCATTCAAACTGACCAATTTCCATTGCCAAAGACAGGACTGATGGCTGATTTCACATTGTTAATTAAGTAAAAAACAATGGTAAGGGATCTTTATTTTGATCTATTTAAACAAACTCATGACCGTAAAGAAATGAAATAGACACACTAAGTCAAATGTAAATAAGTTAAAAGAAACAATTAGAAATAGTAATCAACCCTTTGTAATAGGTAAATCAAAGAATGCATCGCAACTTTTTATGGATTTATATTCAAAATTTGATTAGATTACTTTATTATCAATGCACATGAATGAATTTGGCATCATAACGTGGTTAATAAATAAGGTTTTAATATAAGTTTAAAGTTCTTAATTTTATAAGGAAATGTTTAAAACATCCTCAGCCCAGTAGAGTACATGGAGACGCAGCAAAAGGGTGAAAAATGCATTTGAAAAAACATTTCCACTAAGTAACTATATTCTTCCTCACACAATATTGCAACACAAATGAAAGAAAAAAATCATTTGGCCAAACATAAAACACAACTGCCTCATGAACTATAACTTTTGCTTTCCCAACACATACTACTGACCCAGAAACCTGGGTATTTGTTTCAGAACCATGATCTACTATCACAGGAAATTCATCATTTCCCATATTAAATCTTGAATTCATGTGAACAAATTAGAATTTGGAAAACAGAAATGTTTCTAAGATAAATGAAAAGAAACAAAGAAAATCAACATGAGAATTCAAAAGTTGAAATTGAAAATTTAGTGATAAAGCGTCTATAAGCTCAAATACCAATCAAAAAAGTGAGGACTGTGCAAGAATAGAAGGAACTTCCTGCATGAATACAGATTGCACAATATGATCGGTAGAAGGTAATCACATGAAAAGAACATTTTGAAATGGCACAAAAATAAAGGGGGTGTTAAAGACTAGTGAACTGTTTGCAATAACATTTTTAAGGATGGATAGAGGGCAAAACAGGTTCAAGATTGCTTTCAGTGAGAAGAGTTAGTACCATTTTGGAACTATGAATTAGGCACAGTTCAACAGGAAATAAGACAATAAAATTAAGTATAAACAGATGTAGACTTTTACTGATTTAAACCATTTAATATAAACAACTGGTTTTCTGTTAAAATCAGCAATCATTCTAGAAAATAGAAAGGGTTATTTAGATTTCATAATTTCTCTGATGGTTACAAATTAAGTCAAATTAACCAAGTCCACATAGTTAGGGTAGAAAGGAAACAGATAAAATATAATGTTTAACTGACAACACAGGTTTGATATTTATTTATAAAGTTTTAAAGGTTATGCAAATTAAAATAACAAATTTCAAATAAAGAAAATATCTTTTTTTAGTCTCAGCAAGAATATCACCTTACAATTGGAACAGTCAACACTGACTATATATTCAGAGACAAATCTGAAATTTTTTGTGTTGAAAAAACTTGTCATGTTTATTGAACTTTTTTGAGAATGCATAAAACAATTTAAGTTATATATAGTATGAAAAAACTGGTGGTTACCAGGTTAAATATGGTATGTTCTGCAAACATTTTGACAATTGACAAATTTTACCCAGATATCAAGTTAAATGGGCAATTAATGAACAAAATACACTGGAAAATAAAATGCACAGACACAGTATTTCAATATGAAAGTATTAAAAATTATTTTCCCTGACTATTCAAAATACTAAGGAGTATAAATCACACATTTTTATAATAAAACAGGCTTGGATTTATAATAAGCATTTTCCATGACTTTCCAAGTTATTAAATAACTATGTACATACTGCATAGTGTACATAAATGCAGAAATATTAAGTGGTATTACAATGTGCAATAATTACTATTTAAGCAAGGAAAAACTTATAAAATGTAAAATCATTACAAATACCTTATTATTTATTAAAATTAGTTATATATTTATAATAGTAGAGCAATACCTTTTTGTCTTTTTCTGACCCATCAGTCAAGAGTATACCTTTGTTCTGCATATGTTGATAGAGTAGACGTTGTAGTGCAGACATGTCGCACTTAACAACATATTCAACCTATGTAATAAAATTAAATTTCTTTCAATTAAACATAAATAAAACATACAACTATGATTTCTTATATTTCAAAATGCATGAAAGAACCCCAAAGTGACTGCTAGTGAGTTTGAAGTTTTGTAATGAACTTGTAAAATTTTAATGAACTAGTAGAACTATTTTTTCTAGCCTGTATTATAAAAATGTTTGTTTTACCATTTCAACATCATTAACCCTCACCCATTAATTAGTTCATTCCCACAAGATTGTTCTTTGAAAACTATTCTTCACTAATGAGCAAAACAAAACCTGTACTTGTGAATAATGTCTAGCAATTGTTGTTTGATATATAAAATTAAAATAAGTAATCTGTAAGCAGCTCATGTACAACTACCCTTAAACTTTCAGATGTAGTGACATTTTAGTCACTGAAATACTTTAGTGAAACTAAAAAATTCCAAGAATGACAAACTATTGAATATTAAGAAGAAAATTGCAAATCCTTCCTTAACAGATGTTCTCAAGTTTCTGATAATACATTAAAAAAGTCATACCAAAATAAATTTAAGATACTGAACATGGAGTATACACCATGGAAGGAAACTGTAACTAGACCAAGGAATGGAACTATAAGTTTATCAACATTATATATATATATAAATTATGGCTATTTTTGATGCCATATATATTTAACACTGAATAACAAGTTATACTCAAAATATCATTATTAAACAAAATTTATAAATTGTTAACTGGTTTTATATGTGTGTTTATACACACACAGACACATGCATATACACAAAATATGCAACTGAGTTTTTTGTTATTTTCCAGTGGACCAACATTTTCAAGTTAGTTCAACAAAAAACAATTTCCAAACACACATAATTTCCATTCTATTGTTCTATCATATTAAACTTCTTCAATTTCTTTGTACAACAAACCTCTTCTTTTCTTCTACAGTACAATAAATGTGCATTTATTGTCATCCATGTAAGAACATTTTAATCACTTTAAAAATGTTTGATTAAAATAAAACTTACTTTGATTCTGTTTGAAATACATTGAACTACTTAACATTCACTTCGTGGAAAAAAGGTTAAAAAGAATAGTTCTTGAGTATTTATAAAACTAATAATTTTGCTTGGTAACATATATGAAAAAACTTTTTAGTAGTCAGATTTTAAGTGCACATGGTACATCAATACTGATATATACTAGGGTATGAAAATGATTCACTGCAAAACAAATTATTTAATTCTGAATTATGGAATTACATTGTTACTGTTTTTAATTTCATTTATTTCTTGTCAAAAGATGCAATTATGCAAGAAATATTTCATAAAAAATATTCAAAATATATTAAAAATAAACAGTACATATCAACTGTCATATCAGAATAAATCTAAATAGACAACAGTTCTACCTTTTCTGGCAATTGAGATTCAACCTCTTTTTTCATACGTCTTAACAGGAAAGGACGTAACACCTTATGCAAACGCCGAATAATAAGGATAGTTTCTTCTTCATTTAATTCCACCTATAACAGAATTTTATTTTCATTAAAAAATTTAATAACTTCAGTTAACCCTTTTAACTGCCTGCCTGTATATTTTGTAATTTACATTGAAAATTTAAGTAGACAACTATATTATCAATGTTTTTCAATAAAATTAACATCATTATTTTAATATTATCTACGTCTTAATTTCAATAGACAACATTAAACTAATTCTTAATCTCCACTTGTGTTGACAAATAATGTGTTCTCACACTTTTAATACTCCTCCTAATTTGTACAATTTCAGTGGTATAGAATCTACATTATGCAAGTAATAAAAAATATGAAAAATGACAAGGTCAAATATAGCTTTAGTGTTGTATCTTTTCTCTTCACGGAACTATTAGTTAACTTTTCAAACTCTTAAAAAAAACCATACCCATCAATCTAACTTTTAAGGCAGTTTTCAAACCCAAGAGTTCTTACTTTATGCACATGTTTATAACCAATAGAAAGATATTTTTTCTATTTCAAGACTGTGGTTATCATTCTGAATTTGGTGGTAAAAGACAATGTGATTAATGTGTGTGTAAATGAAGTGGATGCTCCGAGCATTAGCAATTTTTTAACTTATAGCTAATTAGAAAACCAGCAAAATTACAGTTGCTTTTAGATATTATTTTTTGTGTCTGTTATTTTCTAAAATGTATATTTGAAACATATAATAAACTCAAAGGAAAAATATTAAGCTTATTTAGCTATATAAACAAGTAAATAATTTCATGCCAGACAATACAGGTGTGTGCAAAAACCTTCTAATGTATTCTCACCATTATGTGCTACATTTTAGCAATAAAAAAACTATAAGTGACACAAACCAGGTAATAAAATCATAAAATTAATGAGAGAAAGTGAACATCTGACGGCTTTAAAGAAAAACGTTATTTTGACTTTATTTCCTAATTTTCCAAATTTCAATTTTATTGTACATTAATAGTATAACTACAGTTAATGTTATGGTAGCAAAAGTAATATATAAACTATCAAATTTTATCTTTAAAAAAATCTGATATTCATTAAGGAGGTTCTACAGGTCATGGAAATAAATTATGAAAATTGTTCAGCAGAAAGAAGTTTTTTACTTTTTATCATGAAAATCACTTTGCATCCAGATTAATTCAGTAAAGGATCTGGAAACTTACAGACAAATTTTTTACTATGTACACTTTATTAAAGTCTTTTTTTGTATGGGTGTATAACAGGCTTGTAATGCTTACCTAAACTAAAGCTTGCCAAATTTTGCAAAGATATACAATGCAAATTAACAAGAAAGGGTTCAGTAAGTGACAGTTAGTACTTTTAAAACAATTTTATTTCATTCCAAATGTCTTGCATCAGCTAAAAACATTTTAATTTCATCTTATGAATTCCACAATTTCACATTAACAAGCAGGGATACAATTATCACCAAAATGAGCCTAAAATTTTGCAAATTAAACATTATACTAATCACGAGATAGTTCAAACATCAGACTAACATTTTTGATGTTTCAAAAAACATCTGCAAAGCTTTAAAAATAATATATTTTGATTAATATATATATATATATTTCATCTAATTAAACTTACTTTATAAGATAAGGAATCATTTTGGCTCTAAAGCACTTACAAAGTTTCAGTTACATAAGGGTAATCACCACTTTGTATTTTTTTGTGGTAAAATATATTGAAATACTATCAAGCCATGTGTTATGTGTAACTCCTACAGCTGTTTCTAATGAATGTTAAACTAGTATGAAATATTAAAAGAAAAAACAACAGAATTTCAATACCTTTTCACCTGTTGTGGCAAAAGGAGCATTAAACCACTGTTCAAAAGTTGCACAAGACTTAAAGATGCTGGGAAGTAAGAAGTTCAAAAGAGCCCACAATTCTGGAAGTTTGTTCTAATAAAGAATGAATAAATGCATCAGCACCATCTACTCACTATTTTGCTATATATTACTCACTACATTGTTATTTTTCTCAATATTTAGTGGTATTCTTAACTTCACATCTATTACAAAATGTATATGCCTTTCTAACTGACAAGACACACAAAAAAATAGCAAGTTGATTTACTGTCAATCATACCGACAAAATTAGAACATTTTGTACTGAGAAAAACAAAGAAAAATTCCTTTGGAAGAAAAAAACAACAAAATTAAATATGAACTATTTTAAGCATGGGGTGGCTGTCAACACTAGAGTACTTTAAATTTTGTCACAGATTTACCAGTTTCCACCCAAATCAAATAGAGGTCTGATGGAGTGCACTTTTTTGAAATAGCATAACCAATGGATTACAACAAATTAACAAATTCTAACTCGCTTGAAAATATTTTTAAAAAAATTAATTTTACAATCACTTCGTATATGAAATAATATAAAATTAAAAACATAATGGGTATAAGGTCTGCACATCAGATTATTACATTAAAGGCAACATATAACCAATAAAAAAATTATTTGAGGAATTTCAAATACATATACCAAACTAATTTTATATTACAATAGTAAAATGTTTATATTTTCAATCTGTAAAGGAAAAATTTGCATAAAGCATGACAAGTACAAAAAATTTTTCAAAAAACATTAAACACATTATCAAACTCTATAACGATGATTAATTTACTCAAAAAAAGAAAACTAAAATTAAATAAAATAAGAATGAACATAACCTTCAAAAACACATTATTTCAAATAAATATGCCCTATCTGATCTTTACCCGAGTTGGGTAGATACTAGTATATCTATGACAAAATTTATAGTATCCTACTGCTTAAATATTTTATTATTAACACCCATGATTTACACACTAAAAACTAGCAAAGCATTAGAAGCCAATGGGCCTAATTTTTATGTTTAGTAAAGAAGAATGTGTACAAAAAGCATATTCAGGTTATGTCATTTTATTTTGTTATTAATTTCAATCAGTAACAATTAAGCACGATATTTATAATCATGTTGCCAGAAAAACAGTACAGCAGAAACCAGATGGTGTTAGGCTATCTAGGTGGTTTATGTGCTTTTACTTTGACAACCATTCAAACAAGTTGAAGCTGCAATCTTGCTAACCCACTTCCTGATACTTAATGTATGTCACACAGTCCAAATGGGAATTGTAAAACTGGCATGGCACTGGCAAGTGAAAAATAATCTTAATGCTCATAAATACATAACCTTCTGCAACATAAATAACTAAAACGAATGTTTCACGTGCATACTGATACTCCAGAGAAAGAGGTATCTTCTTTCCGAGATGAATATTAGCAATATTTCTCCAGTTCTTTCTTTGTTTTGACAACAAAACTCAACACTATCCCACAATTTCCTAGTTTGATTGCATTGGCTTTGAGCCCTACCTATTTGTAATGGCAAAATATACATAATACAACCAAGTTGTCCTTATCTACTATCATTGAGAAGTTATGGAATTAACACACATGAACATTGAATATGTTTTTTTTATATAATGATTTTTTTATCTCTAGATTACAATATTGCAAGCATTCCTAATCTATGAAGTAATGAACCCTCAGGTAATTTTCTGGGGTCCTTAATCAAGGGAAAGGTGTATTACTGTTTTAATATATTTTTCACAATGTTTAGTAGTGATCTTGTATTTTGCACTTTTGCTCCTTTTTGTAAATATTTTAGGATAATTATTTTATAAATACTATTCAAATGAAAGTATATTTATGTTTTACCCTGTATTGACAATGACCAACCTTGGTATGCCTCTTAACTCATCAATGGGTCACAATCCACAGTTCTGAAATGCTGCACTAGATACTTCATAAAGTCACAAGATCCTTAGATCAGCTCAGGTTAAAAACATTCTTACACTTATCTAATCAAACAGTACTTACAATGCCTTGACAGACTAACTATACAAGTTGTAGCAGGGAAGAATAAAAGCTTTAGATTAATAAAAATGAATATGTTTCAATGAGAAGTAATTATGTATTAAATGTATTCTAATTTTTTCACATAGACTGTACCTGCAGTGGAGTTCCTGTAAGGAGAAGACGATGAGGTGCACTATAATGTGTATTCAATATCTGTGTAAGCTTACAGTGGTGGTTCTTCATTCTATGGCCTTCATCAATGATCATGTACTTCCAACGAATCTAAATAATTTTCAAAATAAAAAAATAATTGATATGCAAAATAAATTTACATATGATATGTATTAAACTTTAGTTCACTTAGCAAGAAAATATTTGCAAAATAGACATTCTTTGAATTAATCAATTCAGCATGTAATCAGTTGCTGGGAATGAATTCATAACCATTAAGTGCTTATTATAGTTTTCATGCTATTACTTTCAAATTATTAAGAATATGCTCACAACATTTGGTAAATTATCAATAAATATTACAATGCTTTCAAATGCAAAACATCACATCTTTTAAAATTAAATCTTAGAGTTTGTTAATTTTTTTATTTTCACATGTTGTCTAAGCAACATGAAAAATAATTTTCATTTTAAGATTTAAAAATACTTTTATGGATCAGAAAATTTTCAAATTCCACATGAACAATCCTTATAATGTCTAGATAGTTTCATAAAATGTTGTTTGGTAAAAACTTTGTATCTTAAGTTATTTTCACTATCAGATCTCAGTCTGGGTTCATTCAGTTTGACCAATCTTCTTAATCATCATATAAAATTAGAAAAAATATAAATTATGTTTTTTTTCATTCTAGAATAACTACAAATTATAACTCAAAAATTCAAATATTTAGTCTAAATAGTTTAAATCTCATAAATATTTGTATACATTTGTTATATAAGCCTCCAAGTCATGCTTGGCTAAGTAATACAGATGTTACAGTGATGCAGTGCACATGCACTCATGGTTCTGCATCCAATAATAAAAACTGATCTTAGTCTTTACAAAATAAGCTGTTTGGATTATGTTTTAGTTGACTAGTATTTTGTAAAATACAGTCACATTTCAATTATTATACATTATACACACACACACACACATATATATTATTACTATTTATAAGCATGTTCTTAAATTTATTTTTCTCGTTAGGATATTTACTTGGTTACTGCTTCTCATTGTTTCCTAAGCTATAAGAAATTTGGATGTGAAATGATTTGTTTTTAAGTTTAACCTATATATATTTTAACCTTATCAAGATGGGTTAAAGGGCATGTCATTGAGTCTCTTGACTTGTATTCAAAACTTTATTAAGCTACTATTTTATGAATTTATCTCCTTAACTTTGTATAAAACTGTAGACTAAAGTTCAAAATTTAATATTATGCATTAGTAAATTCTTAATTTAAAAGGTAAATATTAAAATTTACATTTAAACATTGAATTTTGTATAGATATGTTGAATGGAGCACTGGTTCAAATTAGATATTTGTGAGAGAAAAATACAAAGTCTATAGTTTTATTTGGATTAGGAACTTAAATTTATCAACATTAACAAGCTAGAATATAAAATTAGAACCTCCTATCTTTTCTATCTGCTGAGATACCACTCATGTACTGAATCAAAGATAGGATAAAACTCACCTCATTTTTGAAAATGGCTCCTCAAATACATTACTTTTACACATGAATAACCAATGAAAAGCTCAGAATATTCCACTTCTGGCTTTCTCATTCATTTTATATGCTAGAACTCCATCTTGTTCTTTTAAGACAAGATTTCAAGAAGTTAGGTTGGGTCTTTATCTGTTCAAAATTTGATATTTTTAGAACCAAATATAGCTTAGTTAATGAATTTGATAGATTATAATGGAGTTCTGTGATATCAGTAAAGTAATTTATGATATTCTACTCAATAATCCCTTCAATACAGTCTAGTTAGAATCCACATAACTTGAACATGAAAATAATTATAATGTCCGAAAATGTACACGTTTAAACATTTTTCAGGTTATTGGTAAACATTTAAATACTTTTGTAGAAAAATATCAGGTATGTAAATTAAGTATTAACAATTTTTAATTTAAGGTTTTTTCATAACGGTTTTCTTTCAGAATATGGCTATCCAACATAAAGAATAACTTCCATTTTAAGATTAAAAATACTTTAATGGATCAGACAATTTTTAAAGTTCACATATTAAATATTTATAGCCTCCAGATAATTAATTATAAAACATTTCTTAATCAAAAAAATAAAATAAAATTATCTGTTATTTTCACTACTGAATTGGAATTTCTGTATGTGTTTAGTAGGTTTGACCAATCTCGTATCTACCACAAACAATTAGGAAATAAATATAAATTAAGTTTTTTGTTTTCATTCTAGAATGACTACAAATTATAACACAAAAACACAAATATTTAGTCTAAATAGCTTAAATATCATAATATTACACAGTTATATATATTTCATATTCTTATTATATTGACCTTTAAGCCAATAATGGCTGACATCACGGAAGTTACAATGATGTGGCATACATGCACTCATGTTACTATACTTTTGAATGTAGTATTTTGTAAAATATAGTTACATTAAAGTTATAACACATTATTTCTTTCTATTCACAAATTAGATTTTGAACTTACTTTCCTTAAACTATCAAATAGTGAGTAAGCAAGTAAAGCAAACATTTATCTCAACTAGTTACAACCTCTGTATTCTATTGCTACTTGTCAATAAAACATTGTAAGTGTAGGACATGAAATATCTCCAAGGTTTTATATACATAAATAGATTTAAATAACCAAATATCATAAATTACTATATTTATTCCAAAAAATTTATCAAATTTAATAATCAAGCTGTATTTACATTTAAAAAATATGACATTTTAAACAAGCTAAAGACTCAACATACCAGCATGAAAATTTGTCTCAAAAGTAAGATATGTTACCATTATATTTAAAAATGGCTGAGAAAACCATTAAAAGGAAAGTCTAAGCTTTCAATTTGTTATTCACATCATATATAGTATGCCCATAAGGGACTGCTTCCACAGATAGAAAAAGGTGAGTGGGGCCACTGTAACTGATTCAGTATATGAGCAATATCTCAGCAAACAGGAAAAACAGGAGGTTCTTATGTCATATTCTAGCTTTTCAATATTGGTGATTTCAATTTCTAATTCATTCAAAACTAAAGACTTTGTATTTTGACATCACAAACATTTAATTTGAACCAGTGCTGCATTCACAAAAACCAATGTTTAAATGTTGTTGTTTTTTATATTTACTTTCAAATTGAGAAATAAAAAAATGTACACTATGAAAATCTGAATTATAATCTGCAGTTTTATACCAAACTTAATGACATGAATTAAGAAACATAACAGCATGGTATTTGACCAATGACCAATATGGAAAGGGGTACATTCAACTAACTGATTATTCACACTAGACACGAATAGCCAGAATCAATGGAAACACTACCTACAATTAGTTTAATATTTTGGGGAGTTATCACACTGGTCAATTAAAGTTAACTGAATTGATCAAAATAATAAATTATAAAGGTAATATTCCAATTACATAAAGAGTTAGAATAATCTAAAATGGTTATATCAGAAACCCTAATTTTGATTAGCTGACAATCAATTTAATAACCTAACTCTTAATCATCACAAAATTTTGCAAAATAGCTTGCACATAATTGCATGACATAATTAGACTTTAAGACTGCTAATTCACAATCTATTTTTAGAATAAAATACTAGTTTAAACTGCATAATACTCATTTTCCACAGAAAAGTAACATGCTTAAGAAATCAATAAACGTGAAGTAAAATTACTGGTTCAATTTATAAATATTATACTGCATTGATACAACTCCTTTTATGGAATTATAATATTTTTAATATAATGAAATCAAAATAAATCACATTATGAATCTATATTGCAGCTAAATAGGCAGGATCTTTAATAAATAGAGCTGTTAATTGAATCATAAATGTCCACATAAGTCATTACTGTGTTTAATCAGCTCCTCCTTAACAATTTAAGGTTTCTCTCAGATTATTCTTAAACTACTATTGCTGCTGAATAGTCAGTTGTCTTTGTCACCTATAAAATTCCTCAGTGAAAATTTCAATTTCTACTTCATTTAATAAGTAAAGAAACTTGAAAGTAAAAAAACAACAAAAAACATGAAAATCTTGGGTTTAGTAACATTAAGTCAATAGGCAGGAGAACCAAACAAAGTCTACCACATAGATCTGCTCATTTCACTTTTATAAATAAAAATACATATTAGCTGACTTTTTAAAATTCATAATTTTTATTAAACAGTAATAACAAATAGCCAACAAGCTTGATACACTTTAATTATTCATACAAATTGCACACAATATAATTTTAGAGCCTTCTATTTATTGTAAAGAAATTTCAAAGAATAAAGGTAATTACTTTATACCTTTTACAGGAATAAGGATGAATTAAAAAACCTTGAAACAAAGCAAATTATTGCTTCACATGCAAGAAGTTAAAAGACAAAGAATCTATGACCACAGATGGAAAAATTATCCTTCTTAAAAACTTTTTATGACAACAAATAAATGGGACTTTAACATCTGCCTGACAATGTAAAAAAACATTCTTTCCAAGCTCTTATACACTAATTGAAGTTAAATCCAATTTTGATGTTTTACATTTGACTATTTGAAAATAAATGAAATACAAAATAATCAGAGTATTTAAATTTCATTAAGTTTTTTTTTTTAAATAATTTTACGATACAAAAACAAACATTACCATGTTAGATCAAATTGTTTTTCAGAGATGTCTTGGTGCACAAATAAAAAACAAATATTATTTGTTAATGAAATGAAAATCTTAATTCTAATATATCATCAGCTATTACTACAAATGATTGATTCTTACCTTTGCTAAAATTGATTTGTCTTTGATTACATATTCATAGGTTGTGAGAAGTACATTCAATTTACTGTTTCGCATCTGTGATGCAATTTGTCTCCTGATATTAGGAGATCCTTTATAAGCTACTTTAATCACTGTAGGTGCCCATCTATCAAATTCCAACATCCAGTTTGAAAGTGTCCTAAAACAACAAAATAGGAAAGAAGAAAAAAAGTCATCACAAGAATATTTCTGATTAACCTACAATCTTGTTAAGTGTATTTATAAAAACATTTTATACTAATAAAATGAATGAATGTAACCTTTTCTCTACCAGTGGCTGTCACTGAAACACCATGATCTTTACTTCTCAGAGTGGAAATACTTCACAAAATTGAAAAAATATTAGATAAACTTAGTAAATAATATCTAGTTTCGGGTAAAAAAAAACAAACAATGATCATTTGTAACCACATTTTATGTTGGAAAATTTCTAATATTCTGTTGTGTCTGTTTGGAGAAAATGTTAAATACACTTTATTTAATTTTAGAAACTGAAACATATTTTTATGTAAATCAGATATACACATCAGAGAAATCAATATATGATTAGTTGATTTAATCAAATTAATAACTCTTAATCATCAAAAAATCTTGCAAAATAGCTTATGCATAATTATATGTAATACAGCTTGTTGCCTATGACCTTTCTTGATTTTTTTTATTTTATAATTGATACAGCAATCAAATAAGTTGCATATCCAGGGTGAGGAAGGAAGAATGTTTTTCTCATGTATGAATCAACATTTTATGTTTATAGGGATAGCAACAGAGAAAAGTTAAACTGACTGTAAACATTCGTGAAAAAAAGATGTGTGGGAACTTTTGCATGATGAAATGTAATCAGCAATTATTTGGAACCTACTGCTCAGAGAACTGTATTATTGGCATTAAAACCTTACAGGCTTACTAAACATGTTGCCAGATAACTCTTCTAAGTACTTAACCTTACTGCGTTTACAATGACATCATTACTAATGCTAACTTTAGACTATTTAGTTTTGCAACTTTCAACTGTTAGGTTGTTTCAAGCTAATTAATTCACAAGTTTAGGACTATTATAGACAAAATAAAGTGAACATAAATCTAGATCAAATTTGATTACTTTTATGTTTGAGTACAGGAATTACTTGGAATGGATCACTACTAAACTAGCACATCAGTTGTGCATAAAATACTTATGAAAATCTCACATGTTCAACAAGAATATGTTTGCTATGATGTGATACATACTTCACTTTGAAAAACCACCAATCAACTATATTATTAATTTATATATGCTGGTCTACAGTATTTACATTTTTTTTCCCAAATTGCATATCACTAAAAGTTTGTCTTAATGTTTCAAAGCAAGCATACAATTGTCCAGTAGTTCTGGGTATTGAATTTAAGAAATCAGATATTTGGTTTCACGAACTTAAAATTGTTTTCAACTGATAAAAATCCACCCTGAAACAAAACTCTGCCTTCCCTGTATGCAGAACATTCTTCATTACTTATTTATGCCATACTTAAAAAAAAACACAAGAGAACTAGCTAATAATGCAAAGATTCAGCACTATATTTTATCAGTACCATTGTATAACATCAAAAAATGTTTTTTCACAAATATCTATTTTAAAAACATTCACTAGTCTTATGATTTTCATGCTGTAGATCAACAAATAGTAACTTATTTTTTGCACATAATCTAATTTTTATAAGAATTTAGTTTTAATAATTCTTTTATTACATACTTCAGAAAGAAAAGAAATACATGCTTACTAAATTTTGAAATACAGGGGATATAAACACTTACGAGAGTGGTACAATAATAAGAAATGGACCATTAACTCTCTTTTTTTCTATTAAATGAGTAATGAGAGCAATGGTTTGGATTGTTTTTCCTAAACCCATTTCATCTGCAAGAATACCATTGAGGTTGTTGTTGTACAAGGAAACCAGCCATTCCAAACCTTTGATCTGAAAAAACAAAAAAATAGAATTTTACACATTACACTAAAAACTAGAAGTTTCAATCCATAAGCTACAAATTCAAGTTTCTGTAGACATTTTACTTTAATTGTTACATAATTTAACTGTTTTGTTTATTCAGCATTTCATGTACGATTTGTAATAACCAGTCAAATAGCAAACTTCAGTGGATGAATGAGGGATAAGTATTGATGTAAATCCATAAAAACTGTTACATGAGAATAACAGCTTGTTGGCTATTACCTCTCTTAGTTGACGTAAATCAGTGTACACATCAATATTTTTTTAGTTACATTCAAACCTTAAATAAGTAACATTATTACCAATGTATGACCAGAAAAATGACATCAAATAATTTATAATTCAAGTTTAACATAAGTTTTAAAGTAATTAATTCACAAGAAATATTTAAACAAATTCTCAATCTTCACTTTTATCACAGGATAGTTTTAGATTTTCTTTCTTCTTCTGTATGATTTTCTAAGTTTGACTCAAAACATTCCTAAGCCATAATGTAATTTTATTGCTTCCAAAATTCTTTCTTTACTATGACATAAACATGAAAGTCAAATCCACATAACATGCCCCTCTCACCAAATCCCGTCTTTCAAACAGTACTAGTAATTCTCTCTAACATTTACAATTGGATTATTTATAACTATCAAAAAAGAGAATTGTTTTATCAATTTTGTTTAACATGTTAAATTGTTTATGTATATACCAGTTTAGAAATATTTGGCTTCAGTTTTGTTGTTTGCCTTGACCACCTGATGAAAATTTTAAAATCCACATATAGCTTAATTAGAAAGTCAATTAAATTAGTTTAAGGACATTTTATTTGTGTGTGTTAATACTATGCATTCTAAGCTGCATATATTAAATAAGAAATTATATTGTGGAATATCAACACTGTTACATAAACAAAAATGTATATTTACTACACTTTGTCGTGAGAACAAAAAATGGAGAGTTTTGACATAACTATATTTCTTTTTTCATGTAATATTTTTATTGTTAAAAAATAAAGTGTAAAAAATTTAAAATTTATTACATTAACTATCAAAACTTAAAATGAAATAAAAACTATACTTGCAAACACATGTACACACTATGAGGTGATTGTGTAATTTGAAAGTGTACATTAAAAACTAGATCTAGTGATATACTTAAACCTGTCCTACTGTGGAAAAGACCTTTGAGGTATTCTGCGTTTCTAAATACAATAAAACTAAACACACCAAAGATTTAAAATGTTTATCAGTTTCTGCTGCAAAAAGAAATAGTAATTGTCTGTCACAATATGTATTAATTTTTGAAAATAAAAAAGGGGGATAATTTAGATGTACTTTTCATTTCATCCTACGTAGGTGATTTCACATTTAAAGTTACAGCAGAGAAAATAATACAGTATTAGAATACAAAAAAATTAATATTCCTTTTAGAAGTTCAATAGGTTATGGTATTAATTTTAAAAACTTTAAGATGGAAGAAGTGTTTTTATTTTAATCATGAAAATTAATTTATATATTTAAAATCACCTTGCACTTAAACTACTCAGGGTCTGAGTCAGACTGACTCCCTAAATTCAAAGTTAAATCTGACAATTCTTTAATAAAAATTTTATATTTTTTGTAAGTAGACTTGTGACCTTCACTGAAAGCTTATCAAACTGTGCAAAATTAGAACATTCAGTTATACAGGGTGGTCGCTAGAAAAGCGGAAAATTTGAGGGTCAGATGAGATCATGAATAAAATGCGTGCTTACTCATTTCTATTTTGATTTCTTTACATCATGAATAAAATGCATGATTTTAATATCATAAAATGCATTTTGAGCATCTATGAGTGTAATATAACATATGCCTTTAAAATACTTTGTAAACGTTATTCTTTGTAAAAATAAATAGCTGTTCGACAAATTTTCCGCTTTTCTAGCGACCACCCTGTAGTATGTGAAGTTTAGTGTTGCATTGTGCTTACAAAATCAGTCAAAATGACTGAGCCCACATACAAATAGTTAAGTCTATCCAACTTTGTGCTTTATTGTGCTTTGTTTTGCATTATTCATCTGAAATATTAACATAATTTTATCTTGTATTATTAATGAAAGAAAATATTATTTCTCTTACTTTTGAAATAGAAACTAGTTTTGCTACAACATAAAGATATGGGACAGTTTAATAAAAGTTACTACACTCCAACAATATTTAACATTTTCTTTGGCATTACAGCATAACGACCATTAAAAGTTACTTTTTATGTATGTCAAGTCTCAAACTATTTTCATATCCGTTAAGCTCAAACACCACTGCTGTTAGGTTTCTATGATTACTGTTTTAGATTTAAAACCTAAAAATTATTTACCAGTCAAGATAATTCATATTAATATGTAATTTGTCACATTATTAACTGTATCACCTTTAGGTGATCTATAAATATTGTAATAAAAAATATTTCTTAATCATACAAAAAAACAGAAAGTAAATAATTAAACAACCTGGTATTCTTTAAGCTTTCCATTCACCAACACAGATGACTGCTCTTTCACTTCCTCTCTAACAGCATGAGCAATATTATAATAATTCTGATAGCCTCCTGGTATATTCTTATATTCATCATCTTCAGCTTGAGCATTGCTAGTAGACAGTGAATATCCAGATGAAGCTAATTCACAGTGCTTTATATAAAGATATTATTACATATACAAGAAAAAAAACACTTTTGCTGTATGGCATAAATATTACTTGGTGAAAATAACTTGTTTTTAAACTATTTTCAACTGTCCTCCAAAAATAATTTGGGTTTCCAAGGAAAATATTTAGCATTTAATGCCTGAATAAATAATCTATTGTAAACTTTTACATTTCAAAAAAATAAACTTTAAATAATTTTTTCACCCTTAAAAAAACAATAGATTACAATGAATGAGCAAGTTCTAACTTACTTGAGAAACAAATATTTCAATAAATGTATTTTATAATCACTTCTAATAGAAATAATACCATAAGGCTTGTTACGCATTATAAATGAATTAACTATTTCCAAAATATGATGGTGACTTTTTTGAACAAAATGTAAAAGCTTAAGTTTTAATTCTTTGCTGAAATAGTGATTATGTATTACAGAATTATGAAGTATTAAAAAATTGCTTTTGTAGATTAAAGTACTTTAATGTTTACTAAAAATGTGTTCAAAATAATTTTTCATGTAAATCCCAGTGCATAAATACTTCCACTTCATATGGTCCATACAAACTTTCTTAACCATTTTAAAACATATCACTTGAAATACAACACATCAATCACTGTTTCTCACCCAATGTCTCTGACAATGACATTCATAAAACAAGCTGGACTTCTGTACTAGTTTGAAAAAAGTTATTTTTATTTGTGTTATTCAGAATCCACACAAACATTTAAAACATATTTAGACTGTACACAAAAAATGCTCTTGTGATACACAAAAATTGTGGTAAAATTATTCTTGAGATTTTGGGGTAAAGATACTCATTATTTAGTCTTAACTGAATTCATGCAACCTGTAGAAAACTGTCATAAAATTGAAGAAATACCTATAGACTACTAATCATTTTAAATTTAACCATACAAAGCTTTATTTTAAGCAAAAAAACTTTAACTACAGTATTTTAAGTGGAAAAAGATCAGATTATCAAATAAAATGATTATGACTTACTGAATAATGTCCTTTGCCTTTTCATTTTCTTTTATTTCATTTAGACCAGACTGCAATTCCTTTGTTTCTTGAGGCTGCTCATCTTCCTTAAAAAAGATTTAAATGAATTAGTACCTTTCTTAAAGATCAAGTTGTAGTAAACAGTTTTTACAGTACTATAACATAAACATCTTTGGTACAAAGATGATTTAATTACAGATAGTTCAAGATGCAAATATTCTTGTCCTATTCATTTTTGGATGTCCAGGCTATAAAGGAAACCTACTGCTAACTTATTATATTCATCTTTTCAACAATAACAAAAGGCAATCATCAACCACTGCAGTACTTGAAATTTTTTACACAGGATTAATCAAACCTACAAGACCTTTTTTCCTTTTCAATGCCTATATTTTTATGTACAAGCAAAAATAAACTTAAGTCTTTCATATAACCAATTCCATTTTATTACTCATCAAAAACTACCAATGTGCCTTCAAACTGAAATTTTTTCAGGCACAGTTAAAGTAAATTTATCTATGAGGCCTTGAGCATGGTCAAGTACATCAATTAAAACAGTGTGATGTCCTGAGTCCAAGACTAATTAGATCTGAAACTGGTCAAAAGATGACAAGAGTTCCAAATTAAAAATTTGTACTTGGAAAAAAAGAAAACTCAGAGACATTCTTAAAGGTGCTGTGCAGCATCTAAAAATACAGATTTTAAAGTTTTCTTAGTTTACAACAAAAAAGTAACTTCTATTGGGGAAAAGACGAAATGAGTTTGTGTTGATTCAGAAACTGAGAACATTAGTGACTTTTTAGTAATTCAGATGCTGTTTGGCTTTAATGTGCATACTGAATTCTATGAAAGTATGTAAATCTAAACATAATTAAAGTGGGAGAAGAGCTGGGTGTTAAAGGAAGTGTATTTGAGAATAAACACCTACCTTAATTCATTGTAAAATAAATTCAAGTTGTTTGCTTACATGTTGAACAGACAAACAAAATGCTTTAACTAAATATTTTTATACTCCAATCATCAAATAACATCTCACAATTTGTTACTTATTTTGAAGTGTTAAAAAAAATATTACCCTCTGAGTTTTTTGAATAAGTTTCATATATATTCTTTGCTGCTGATTAACTTAAGCACTTTTCTGAATTATAAAAATGTTAAACAGATTCTCAAATGACTTTTGCTGGTAGTTTGCAAACTGCTTCTCTTCTCCAAATTTTATAACTGAAATAAAGTTCTGATGTTATAGGTTAACCCTATAATATAGATACCATTCTTAGAACCCTTTCCTTGCATATCACTGTGTTACATTCCAAATTTAATTAAACCACTCTACTATTAATGTATTTTGACAAAATTATTTTTATCAAGTATGTTATAATTTAAAGTTTTTATTCCTTTAGATCAAAAGAAACCTATAAAATAATAATTAAATATTTGAGTTTGTTGTCACCTGATGATGTAGAGTCAATATACAAGAAAATAAAATGTGTTTGAAGGTGTTCAAAGTACACTTAGATAACTTGTTTATGATCAGCTCAAGTAAAATTCACAGAACTTGTTTTGAATGAAAATACTGTAAAAATTCTTAAATACATGATAAGTGGAAGTTGTGTTACGAAACAAGTTTTAATCCAAACAGCACACTTAAAACCAAGAAAAAGCAAATTTCCTATTGGAATGTCACTAAATTCACACTGAATGTAGACATGCATATATATACATGTTTATATGATAAAATAAAGCTTAGTCCATTTTCTTGCCTTATACCCAATAGTTTGACACAATGATACACAGTTAAATTGCATTTAGGTATCACTTCTACATTTCATTTAATTGTTTTTCTTGCATTTTAAAATTCACATGTGAAGGATTTAATGAATTTTTAACTTTATTCTATTCTTTGCTTTAATCAAACAAGCATTCATAAGGCCAGCAAGTGCAACCACCATTTTGTCAGGAACTAAACTATCTCTTCCATTGTTAAGATTACACTGCCTGCAGGCACCTTCTAATGCACATCAACATGATAAGCTATAAGAGCAAATGTTAAGGCAAGAAATTATGCATAAGAAGATATTTTAAGATTATTCAATGGTAAGATAAAATATATGAATATATTTCCATTTCTTAATTTTTAACATCTCATTGCACTGTACATTGATGATAACAGCTGGAGTTGGTGAAGTTGGAGAGAAAATCAAATATAAACATTTAGCTAAAGAAAAAATTTAATATTCATTTAGGATGTTCTCGCAAATATGAAAGTAAAATGTGAAGATCATAAGATAGTATTTTTTGCATTTAGCATGAAAATTATCTAACAGACAATTTACTCAGAGAACACAAATAAAAATATTAAATAATTGCTTGGTAAAAATACAGGAAAGATATTTAGCAAGTTATGTCACATGCTTAAGTCTGAAGTATGTTGTCATTACTGGGTTAAATCTAACGTATGATTATTACTAGTAATGAGTACCACAAAAATGAGAAACTAACAGAAAGTGATGCCTTCTTGTAGTAACTTTGGCTATTCATATTAACATATGAAACTGTTCTTCTCAAAAAGTACGACTATAATGTACATTTACTTTTCTCAATTTTTTCAATAAACACTTTGTTTTTGAACTAATTTAAGAAGTCTGTCAGATCGTCAGAACCCAACTTTCAGTATCATAATCTCTCAATTTTAATGACAAAGCCACTGAGAACCCTGACATGTGAAAATGAATAAACATAAGGTGTTAAAATTACCTATATCTTGTGTCAAATAAAATCTAGCATTTTATGTGTTTGACATTTTCCAAAAAACAACCAAAAAAACAAAACCATTGTGCTAATGATTTCTTTAACAGTTGTGTCTGATCTTACCAATTTTTTCCACTTTAATGTTTGTTTGTTTTTTAAATATTAATATGTGATGCTTATACCTCTCCATCTAGTTTCTATGCATACATAATGATATATAGCATACCAATAATAGTACTGGCATTCATTAACAATATGTGGATTTTTTTCTATTATTCCCAGGATACGTTCAATCATGTAATACACAATTAACTAATTCTCTACACACACACAAAAAAAATAAAATACCTCAGAAGAATCTTCTCCATCACTGCTGCCTTCTTCATCACTGGTTTCTCTTGGAGCAACTTCAAAACTAAACCAAAAAAAATGTAAAAAAAAGAAATTGTGCAGAACTTTCTAAGCCGGAAATAAGAAATGCTACATATACCACAATACACAAATGATTCAACACATACTGTGATACACTGATTTGTTTGGTTTCGAAAAAGGAAACATAGGTCAAAAACTACTTGCATCTAAAGAGAACTCTACAAGTTAATTGTTATAGTAATTTTAGTAAAGTACAACTGTACTCCTAACTTCAATATGCCTAAACTTGTAATCTGAATTTAGAAGTATACCAAGTACAAAGTTGTCTACACAAACAAATAGGATTTACCACTTATCTGTTCAAAATCTGGAATACTTTCAATCTTAAAATTTATCTTTACTATGAAACAATATTCTTTGATATCATTAAAGAAGTAAAATAAATAATAACTGTGGAATATTTTTATCATGTATATTCATATCATTCCTTCATGATTTGCGTCTCCATATTACTAGGTACAGAGAAACATGTTTGGAATGTTTATCAATAAAAAATGCCACTACAAGTGTACATTTATAACTCATTTGTCAATAAGATTAGTTAGTATTAAAAGTACTATGTTTTCATTCATTGTGAAAATAATCGAATTATAAATAGCAGTGTAGTACATTATTTGTATATACAATGTAAACACACAATCACAGATAAAAATATTATATTATTGTATTCGCGAGGCATTTGATTATGCTTGAGGAATTTCATCTTTATTTAGTTGGCTTTTCTAAATGAGAATGCATGATCCATCCATATTCCTTTACTTATGACCAATGAAAGTGAAAATATTGCATGGAATTAAATGAAAAATAAAATTCATGAGGAAATACAACTTTACATGAGAGAACACAATCTTACCAACTGTTCCTCAAGTGTAATTTTATTTCATTATTTCTATCCCTGACACTATAAATTCCTCTTATAGCTATAATTGTATTGGTTGATGGTTATGTACTTTATAAAAACTTAATGGTAATAATGAACAATGCAAAAAATTAAAAGTATCCTTATTTTATAAAAAAAGGGTAACCACACATCCTTTTTGCTCAAACAAGAACAAATTCTAGATGTTTTATCATTGTAACAAATGTAATACATGAAATGACAAAAACATGTGATAATGGCAAGTAAACAGACATCTCTAAAATCCTAGATGTTAAGGAGTATTATCATAGTTACTAACATTGTACATGGTTTAATTTATACCTACAAGTTATTAAACAGGAACTAAATCCAAGTAATAAATGGAAATTTCCCTTAATCATAGTAATATCTTTAAGTCAGACCTACCCAGGGTTCATTTCCAACCAGGCTTCAAGCTGACCAGCCATTGGTGCATCATCACCTTTTAACATCTTTCCAGAAGAAGTCTCTATAACATTAACTCGAAGATCACTCTGTTGAGAACTCTCATCTAGAAGCTAAAAACAAATTAAAAATACACATAACTGGCTTAATTAAAGCATCTGTCTTAGAAATATGATAGCTGTTTCCAATGGAAATAAACAATGCAATTTCAAAGGTCATAATATATATACAAATGTTAAAACCAAGACATCAGGTAAACTTTTGAGAATATTTTTTTTTTCCCTTAACCTCAAATGCAAAATCTATTTAAAAATTCAAACATGTAATGTCACATAAATTTGTATGTATATCTGTACTGAAAATTTACACTTTAATAATAAAAATATTTGTTTCTGTAAGGTTATTGCATTCATTTTCAATATCATAAAATGTAATAAACATAAAAGTATCATTATAAATTACTGTTAAAAAAGTGAAACAAAAAGTACGGAAATATCATCTCTTTTTTGTGCAAAATGGTGTGATACACAATCCCGTAAAAAAATTATATAATACAAGTTTGTAACCTCAATGATCAAACATTAGATAAACATGATCTGATATGCATATATTAACAATTAGAGCCTCCCATCACCAAACTCTTATTTGGCACTACAGACTCTGAAACTCAATAAATTACCAAAAAAGCATTTGTTAACCCACTAACTGTGGCTGCTCCAAACATATGCAGAATTTTTGCAAGACGTACACTGGATAAGGCACACTTGTATTCGACAGCTGGAGGCAGACCATATCTTATACAGAGAATTAACAGTCAAGGGTTTTTATGGTATATATTCATCTCAGCCAATGATGCAAATTATACAACGATGTTATAAAATTTAAACAAGTTAATCGATGAACAGCTGCAGTAACACTGCCCATTCCATCTTTAGAGCTGCTTAGGTGTAAATCATACACTGACAAGAATTTTCCCTGGCACTCCTCAGATGTTCAAGTGGTTTCAAATTTGGTAAGTATGATGGCTAGTATACTTGTTCAAAATCATCTTTAAAACAGTTGTAAACCAGACAAGTTCAGCAGAAGCATACTTTTGAACTATCAGAAAACTATGATAATCTGCACCTACATATGGAATTGTTAGTAGTCATAAATTTTATCCCCATATCATATGGTACTTGATGTAGTACATGAAGATAAATTTTGCTAGCAATAATGATCCCTATTCTTTCCAATATGTCACTTTACTGATGCCTATCAAGAATTGATTGATTGATTGATTTAGTGTTTTATGGCACAGAGCAACGAGGCTATCTGCGCCAAACAACCGGTAAAAATGTAGTAAAAGACATAAATGGAAATGAAGGTAAAATAAAAAAGTATAAAACCTGATTTGGAACCATCTGTATAAATGGGAACTGAATGATTGTTTGAAAGATATTCATTGAATAAAAAACGGTACTTCCAGTCTGGAGTATCCGCCTTTTTTAGGTGATTGAAAGAAAGGTCACATTAGGGGGGCTGTAATAAGCCATGGTGGGGTGCGTTGACCTGTGGAATCTGCAATGTTATCCAAGAACAGACCCAATTCATCCAATTGCGCCCGGATGCGAAGGCCAAACGGAGCAATGACAGATCGTCTGTTCTGAAAATGTAATGCCCACCGAGGAAGGAAAACACATTCCCAGGTGGAATGCTTTGGTAAGGAACGAAGTTTCGAAGTATACTGTAAAGACAGTTGCAAACAGCGAAGGTGTAGAGGAGGTTCATGAGATTCAATGTATATGCTTTGAACTGGAGAGGTACGGAAAGCCCCAGTGCAGAGTCGAAGTCCTTGGTGATGAATGGGGTCCAGCATCTTTAAAACCGAGGGTCTGGCAGAGCCATAGACCATTGATCCATAGTCAAGTTTCGATCTAATAAGTGCACGATATATCTTTAACACTGAACGACGATCTGCCCCCCAACTGGTAGAAGAGAGGACACGGAGGATGTTTAGTGCTCTTGTGCATTTGACCCGAAGCTGCTCTAAGTGTGGTATAAAGGTCAGTTTACGATCAAAGATAAGCCCCAAGAACTTTGTCTCCTGGACCACTGGCAGCAAAAACTTCACCGATATGAAGTTCAGGATCAGGGTGAATACCTCGTCGACAGCAAAAGTGCATGCATACAGTTTTGGAAAGAGAGAAATTAAAGCCATTCGCAAGAGTCCACTTCCGTACACAATTGAGGGCAGTTTGTAGTTGCCGCTCAATATATCTCATATTTGACGACTGATATGAGATGTGAAAGTCGTCAACATATAGCCCATGAGTAACAGTGAGAGGGAGTTGTTCAGTGATGGCATTTATCTTTATACTGAAGAGTGTGACACTCAATATACAGCCTTGAGGGACTCCAAGTTCCTGTACAAAAGAACGTGAAAGTGCCGAACCTACACGAACTTGGAATCTCCTGTCCATTAAAAATTTTTTAATAAACATGGGTAGATGGCCATGTAACCCACATGTACGGAGGTCTCGCAAAACGCCATACCAAGTGTGGGATATCTACGAAAAGTATCCAAGGCCCGTTTTTGAGCCTTCTGTGCTAAGTTGCAAGCAGAATTCCACCATGGACGAGGATATCGTGGGAAACGTGTCGAGGTTTTAGGAATACACTGAGCAGCTGCATGTATAATACAATCAGTTACCGCTGCAACACAGTCCTTTATTGATGGCTGATCTACGATGGCAGGATCAAGTTCTGCGAAAGCAGTGAAAGTGGACCAGTCTGCCTGATCCAGCATCACCGAGGCACGCGGTTAGGGTGGCATTGACCACGGCCAGTCTCTCTCAAAAGGATCGGAAAATGATCACTGCCTAGTGGATTACTGTCAACCCTCCATGAAAAATGGGAGAATAATGAATGGGAGCAAACTGAGAGATCAATAGCGGTA
Source organism: Carcinoscorpius rotundicauda (assembly GCA_011833715.1). NCBI lineage: Eukaryota > Metazoa > Arthropoda > Merostomata > Xiphosura > Limulidae > Carcinoscorpius > Carcinoscorpius rotundicauda. The sequence goes on along the minus strand of CM022399.1, from coordinate 46,498,157 downwards.
AAGGACTGACTTGGTGCATGAAAGTAAGTGGAAGAAGCAGTATTGAAAAGAGAAAGATTGTGATCAGAGAGAATCTGCTCTACAGATCGACCCCTCCCATCAATAACAGCACTTCCCCAGAGGGGATGGTGTCCATTAAAATCCCCCAGGATTAGAAATGGAGATGGCAACTGTTCAACGAGAGCATCCAGGTCTGATTGATCATATGTCTCTCCAGGGGACAGGTACAGAGAACAAACAGTGATGGTACGACCCAAGGAAATACGGATGGCTACGGCCTCCAAGGGTGTGTTGAGTGGCAAAGACAGGGTGGGCACATGTTGATCAACCAACAGTGCCACCCCTCCATGTACTCGACCATCACACAACTTGTCATTTCTGTACAGAGAAAACTGCCAAATGGAGACTGAATCAGCAGATTTGAGAAATGTTTCTTGTAGAGAAAGACAAACAGGCTGGTAGGAAGCAATCAGTGTTTTGATATCATCCAGATTAGAATGTAAACCTCAACAGTTCTATTGTATCAAGGTGGCCATTTTTAAGGACGGGCAGGTGAAGTGGCTGGAGAATCCTTCGGTTTACGACCTCGTCTTTTTTCTTTACTGTCTTTCTTCGGAGGAGGTCTATCAACCTCCATGGATCCTGCTCTGGGTCGAGTGGGCAAGTTTTTGTTATTGGAAGAGGAATGCAGTGACTGAGGACGTGGACGAATAATTGTTTTGTTTATTGTGGTGGGAGAAAATGATGTATCAGAAGAAATGCCTGTATTTGAAACTGAAGGACATGGATCTTGAGGTTTGTTGGAAGATATGGGAGGAACAGAGATGGGTGTGGAAGTCGATTCATCTACTTTTTTAACCACGGAGGTCAAAAGGCTTTTCATTTGTTTTGAAAATGATTCTCTTGGAGGCACAAAGAGATCTATCTGCACTTCCACTGTAGTTGTGGAATGGAGTGCAGCAGCATATGTCCGAGATGGGATTGTGGACAGCAATTTCCAAGCCTCAGGATAACTAATGTTATGTGTCGTTTTCAAACGCTTCACCTCCCTTTCCTTCAACCATTTTGGGCAAGAATGAAAGTAAGAGGGGTGTGAACCATTGCAGTTGACGCAATGTGGGTTTATGTCACAATCATAGGCATCGTGGTCCTTGCCTCCACAACGAGCACATGTCAGGGAACCACGACAAGATGTCTTTGAGTGGCCGAATCTCTGACATTGAAAACATCGAAGAGGGTTTGGAATGTATGGCTGAACCCTGCAAATGAGATAACCTGCTTTGATGGTGGCAGGTGCACGTGGTGAAGTGAATATTAAAACGAGGGTATCTGTTGGCAGTGTAACTCCATCTTTGCGAGTGGAGATGCGCCTCACTGCAGAAACTCTGAGTGGAGAGACCAGCGAGAATCTCTGATTCAGGAACATTCTTCAAATCCCTTTCAACAATAACTCCTCGTGAAGTATTCAAAGTAGCATGGGGTGTAACCTCAATAGGTATATCCCCAATTGCCTTTGATTTCAAGAGGAGTTCAGTGTTGGGATGTGGATGTTTCAACCAATATGTCACCAGATCGAAGCTTCTTTACTGACTTTGGAGAGCCAACAAGTCCCTCTAGCCCCTTTTGAATAAAAAAAGGGGACATTTGCCCTAAAGGTTTTTCTGAAAGAGAATGCAATATCAGAAAATGAGGTACGTGTGTTACTGATGTTGGAGATTGATGTTCTGAGTATTTAAGACGTGGTCGCTTAACCATTGACTGTTTTTTTACAATTTTATTTAAATTTTTTGTAGGATCCATAGGAAAGAGAAAAAGTTTCGGTACTCACTGACCCCACCCAACATGGAGCCCTACAAGGGGATGCACTACAAAGTCATGCAAGGACAATGCAGCAACGCCAGGGTTTCGTGAGCACTATACCCAAACACCAGCATCAGGCACAATGTCCACAAGACCCGTTGAGAACTTCCAACACTGATACTTGATTGGCTCTAGCCCAGGTGGACCAGCCGACTGACCCAAGGGGGGCCACCCAAGGGCCGCCTGTCTACAGGAATTCGATGCCAAAGTGGTGTGTTAGGGTTGGACCCCTCAACCACCAGGATCCTCTCATCCCCTTCACAGGTCGCCACACACGGCAAACACGTGGGTGGATGTTTAGATCCCAGAGAAGGTAACCAGACAGAACAGAACCTTCCCTGGGAGGTCCCCTCACCACGTACAGGAATCCACTCCGAGGGGGCCTATCAAGAACAGTATACTGTCATTGTTACATGCATGTTGTTATATTCTGAAACTGTTTGATGCCAAGTAAATCCTGAATTGCCTCTGATGGATGTAGGCATGTTACAGGAAGATGAGGAGAAAAGGAAGCAGAAGAAGGTAGGGGAAGAAAATCACATGAAAGAACCCTTAGCATCCATAGATTATCAATGAAGAGAAAAGACTGAGGTAGAAACACCAACAGTCCAACTTCCACAGGACTCAAACCCTCCCTCAGGATAGTCACTTTGTACCAGTGGCAGCATATGTTACTACACCGAGGAAATCAACAACAACAAAAAAATGCCTAGAATCGAACAAACAGAGAAAGGTTAGAAAAAATAGGTGGCATGTGAGGTTTCAACAGAGACATACTAATTAGAAAAATTATAAGGGTAGACTACTATTGGGTTGGTATCACTTGTGGCTCCATATTATCATAAAAAAAGAAAGACACAAGACCCTGAGATATACAAGAGAGTAAAATGACCTAATTCAAAACTGAATCCAAACCTAGATAGTACCAACAACAAAGAAACAATGTAATGAAGGTTAGAGTTCAGGGCAAAGTACAGGCTGAAGTAGAAGAGAGAAAGTAAATGGTATCAACAAAAATCCCTCAAGACATCTGTAGGGATTCTCTGAGAGTCATTGTAAGAAAGAAGATACCAGAGAAGGATATGTGTAAGAATTTGGTCTCTCCCCCACAAAAAAAAACTTTATTAAAAACATATATTCCACCTGCTGATAAGAGAGCATGAACTGATCACAAGTCCTTGGGGAGAAAAGAGGGGTATGACAAGCTTATCTAGTTATGGAAATGAGATGTTAACAGAACAGCAATAACCTGAATGTTAGGAGGAGGAGGAAAAACCAAAGATGGGAAAATAAATCATGTAAAATGTAGGACAAAGTGAAAAAGAAACTGGTGACAGGAATAAAATAACACAAACCTGAAACAAAATTTCCAAGGTTGGGAATGTGAACAACTGGCAAACTCTAGAAGAAGAAAGATATAAACAAAGTCCTCCACCAACCATCAGAGGCTCAGCAGTTTCAGTAAGAGCCGTGGTTAAGTGCAGTGAGAAAGTAAGACCCTGTAACATTCAGCCTCCCATAATATGATGGTAGATAAATCCAATGTTAGGTCTACCATACTTGAGGCCAATGAAAAATGCTAGTCACTGTTATAACTCAGAATGAGAAGATGAACTTCAGAATGCACCGCACAGAAATGTTTCACAAAATTCCAGTGCAGAAATAAAGGGATGTGAATGAAATGATAAATATGAAAAAGAATCTGGTTAAACAAATCAAAAAAAGTTGAAAATGAACTATTCTGTGAGGAAAACAAAGTCAAACAGAGAAATATTTCTATAAACAAGAAAGCATGTCTGAACTCAAACACTGCCAAATATGAATTAAAAGTTTGGTAGATAAATGTAGGAGTCGTCACATGCATCACAAGAGCATGCTATGCTACAGTGGTTGATGGATGATAAATGTGATTTCCATAAGAGTAATGCTTGAACATACTAAATTTACTGAAGATAGAGTACAGGGATAGTGACACATATAAAAAAATTTCAAGTATAAAAGGCAGCACTGAATGAGTACAGACGTCTTTTAAAAGGAGGTAATTACCATATAAGAAAGAAAATTCCACACTTAGTCACTCTGCAATGATCTCTTGCATTTGACCAGCTTCAATAGTTATTTTTCTCCAAATCATATAAAATATCACATCTGATACAATCTTGACACGTTTCACTATTGATTTTTATCTCTTACACATACACACCATTGTTTTTCAAATTAATTATAAGAAAAATGTTTCTTTCACTTTTATGTATCACTGAAATGTACACATCAAAGACTGATTTACTGTAAAAATGAGTGTGTGTTTTCTTAGAGCAAAGCCACATCAGGTTATCTACTGAGTTTACCGACTGTAAAAATGAACTAGAACATGATACATTTCATAATAATAAATGTGTTTTGTCATAACTACAGTACAAAAATTTTGGTTATCCCTTAAATGTTTTGATAAATGAATACTGTGAAACACTAAAAATATATGAGGATACACTTTGGACAAAAGCATAACAAATTTCTGTTTGTAAGTAAATAATAAATAAATACCCCTTCATGAAGTGACTCATTTCCCTCTCCATTTTGTCCTTCCTGTTGGTTTCTCTTTTTCTACAATCAAAAATAAAAACATATTTCAAAAAGAATAGAATTTAAAATAAACTTTAAAGCGCACTTTAGATGTAATAATTATCACCTTTAATCCCATCACTAACATTTATCAACAAATAATCAAAAACATCTTCACAAGTTAGCCTTGAAAACAATCTTAATATAAAACTACCCATTAAAGCCTAGTATACTACAATTGTGATAATATAAGCAAAGACAAATATTATTATTACTTTTTAGTTTGTGTTAATATACAAAAAAGATGTTAAAACATAATTTCAATCAATAATATTGCTCATACCCCAAAAAAAAATCTTCATAAAAAATAATACACTTTCATAACATAATTGGGAATGAAAAGCAACATGTACACAACTTGACTTACAACTAACCCTACAATATAATTTTCACTTTGGGGCATGCATAATTTTGAGAATTAACAACATAAAACAGTTTAGGTTCTTATTATTTCCTATATGCTTATTACATGATGACAGTAGATCATTCAATACTTTATTTCACAATATGAGATAACGTTTTTACTGTTTATTATTATTATTATTATTATTATTAGAGTAGCTTGCTTTTAATCAAGAATGTTATAGGTATAATTTAAATGTTATAACAGTAGAAATTAATAAGCTATCAAGCATTAATTATTTTACAAATAGTTACTACTTCACAATTTTTCATACTTGTGATTGTTATGACAAATGTACATCAACACCTGGCATAAATACAATTTACATAAAAATACATTCTAAACTGGTAAAGTAATAAATGAAATAAAAATATGAACACTATGCACAACCTTTAGATAGCATTACTAAAATTTGAAAATGCTGCATGAACAAAGTGACTTTAAGGTTAAGATTATATATATTTCTTTCCCATCTGAAAAGCTTCAAACCTCATAAACAAATGTTAAATATTTAATAAATTCTGTTATTTTCTCTATCTTAACTCTACATGCCTTCAGTCAATTAAAAACACATAATAAACCTAAATTACTCTTCCTTTTATTTCTAGAATTACTACACATTTTAACAGACAACTATGGCTGTTTATCCAAAATAGTTTTAAACTTGTAACAGTATACATCTGTTTCTTAATAAATTTTGTTTATTGACCTTTAAATCATGTCAAACTAACAATCCTGTCACAGGGGTTGCAAATTATTTTGCAAGCACGTAGCTCACACTAGGACATCAAGTTATGTATTACTTACCTTGGGCTTCTTGATTGTTTTTTATTGTTGTTGACAACTGATGAAATTTAAGAGTAGTTTTTTTTTAACAGTAACAGTATTACTTCACTAAATATTTTTACTGAATTGAAAAATGAACTTAAAAACACATAATAACAACATGCGCAAGGCAAACAATACCCTATAACTATCATAATTATTTTGGCTTTCTAACTATATGATAAGAACATTTAAAAACTCAGCTGAGCTTGTTGATGTGACTACCATGAGAATAAAGTTTTGAACTGGAAAAGAAATAGAAAATTCTCTGTATGGACAAAAATGTAATATGATATGGGATTTCATAACCTGAAACTTTGATTTTTTTTAGTATACTGTATCAGAGGGAACCACTGCAATTTCTGAATGATTGAATGTGACAGGAAAGCATGGCAGGTGGGTATGAATTTCTAGTTTATAGCTTTATACACAAATAAGACTGAAGGCTATAAACATTAGGCTTTGCCTGATTAATATGTATATTATAATGAGTAATATATGTTAAATTCAACACTTCTCAGAAGATTTGTTTATAAATTAGAGATAATGGAAGACCTAGAGAACATGTCACAATTCTGACAGACTGAGAACTGTTTAATGTGTTTCCTTATAAAATTCAGAACTTAAAACTTACATACTATTAAAATTTGATTTAATAACCATGTTTTGATGCAAATTGTTTTTCACAAACAATGATTATAAAGTAGTTTAATTAAATTGTGAATGTAACTCTCAAAACCTGTGGCATGTGCACTTTGATCTGTCCATGGCAAGTGTGTTAATAACGGGTGTCTTACAATTTTTTTTACAATGCTACACATTGTTTTCAAGCTGCTATCTACAAATGCAAAATATGAAAGATTTAAAACATTAAATGGAAAACAGTTCTAGAAGATTTAATGCTCTATAATTTGTTAATATTTAAAACATTTCTGTATCTCAATTACAAAAGTAAAATCAAAACAAAAAGTCATGCACACCTTTTTCTTCCGTTTTCGTTTCTCTTTTAGCTTTCGTTTTTGTTCAGCTTTATGTTGCTTCACCATGTCTGTCAAATTGTGAATATACTCGTCAGTCTGAGAAAGTAAGAATGCCAGTCGTTTGTCCTTCTTTTGATCAATTAATTTACGATAACCTTCTTCATCTTCAGCCTGGAAAACAAAATTACTAACTATTAGCTTCCCTGTAATCATAAGAAATCAAAGGTTGATAACGAAACAAAACTGCTTGAAGTTTTTTAAACGTGATTTTAAGTTCATGAAAAGCCTTTCAAGAGCTAACTGTACTATCCATCCTTAATTCTAATATAGCAGACTAGATAGTAGGAAGCTAGTAAAAAGCACTACTACCAATTCTTGGGGTAAATGACTAAATAGTGGGACTGGATAGATCACCACTTTTATAATACACTTATAGACACAAGTGCAGGGCTCAATATATTTTTTACAATACAACTGACCCACAGATTCACATTCCCTTACACTAGCCACTTGGCAATGTTCAGCTTGCATTTAAAATTAGGTAAAACAAAGATTAAAATGAAAGAATCATAACAGTAGTCAAAATATAGCTTCTAAGATTCATTTCAAAGGAAATGTTGAATTAACACTCATTAATAACAATAAAAGTTTACTGTAATAAATTATTATAGGAGTATATAATGTGTCAAAACTATCTGTAAGAAAATAAGAGCATAATAAATACACTGTGTACACAACACACTAACCTCCTCTCATTGGTTATGTACATTTATGTATTACAAGCACATAGAAAAAAAATGACAAACTTCAGAAAGTTTTTAGTGGTTTTTAACACATATTTCTAAAATTCATTAAATAAAAAACAACCAACTTTTTCACTGAAATTTATATTTTTTTTTATGTAGACATACAGTAGCATGCAAATTTACTAAAACATTTGAACAATTTTTATATTGTGAGGCTTTGGAAACAAGTCATTGATTTACACTATAGAACTTGATCTGCAAATTAATCTTGCAACAAATTATTATAAAATTAGCAAATAAATAATGTTTTTAAATATATTTAATAATATTTAGTGTGGTCACACTTGGCATCATTAACAGACTGACATCTTTGAGAAATTGTGTCCAACTTTTAACAGCATCTTTTCTTTTTTGCTGGCAATCTCCTTTATTTGTTAAATAAACTGAGTTTCCTCTAAATATGTTTATGGATCATTATTTTCAGGAAAAATGAAATTATGGTTGAGCAACTTCTTTCCAGAAGATGAAGCATGATAGATCAACCATTCTGAGGCATTTACGTTGATCCATAATTCCAACTTTGAGAATATGGTCAGTACCATTCCAAAATATTGCAACCTAAACTATTATAAAGCCTCCTGCAAGCTTGAATGTTTGCACAAAGCACTCATTTCACAACCTCTCATTGACTGTTCTGCAAAACCACACATACCTATCAGAATGTAAAATAGATACAAATCTATCTGTCTGAAGTACAATGTGCCACTTTCCAAAGACCAGGATGAATATTCTTTTATTAAAACTAGTCTCTGTTACATTTTCTTTGGGCAGTATGGATTGTCTTGATATTGTTCTTCCTCAAAAGCTATATTCATGCAGCACTCCTGAGACTGTAGTTTTTAAAACTACTTATGCATCACTTGTTTTTCATCTGCTATATTTCACACAGTTTTACTTCACCTTTTAAAAGAATTCATTCTTAGATATCTAACACATCTTTCAATGAGAATTTTTTTTGACACTTTCCTCCTGATGATATACGTGTGAGTCCTTATACATCTGTTCAATGTATCTCACAGTAACAGATAAATAATCTATTTAGGTTTGTTTCTCAAATTCCAACAAGCATCACATGAAAATCACATGTGGACTCTGTTGAATTGTGAATTCCCTGTGCGTTAACATTTTATTTGGAACATCACATTATATTAACTTACTGGTCAATGCTTTTGAAAAAAAAAATCTTTATATATCTTGTAGAAAATATTAAAATGTGATGATCTTAAGTATTTATCAGTGATGAATGCTACAGAAATTTAATGTAATAAAGTGTGATGTTTTGTATTTAAACATCTTTAATAACACTTAAACATTTGTGACTACTTGAATGCTGTTATCTTAACATTTTAAATGAATTGAGTCACAGATAAAGTGGGAAAATCAGAGTGCTTCTTTTTGATGCTGTATCCAATATTTTAAACCACAGCAGTACAAGACATAGGATATTCAAATAAATTTGCATGCTACTGCACGTCTGAACACTTTTCATCACCAATACAATTAAATATATATACGACAAACAAAAATGTTTTCTACAACTTTACAAATTAAGCACAAACAGTAACTCACCATCAATCGACGCATACGCTCCTTTTCTATCCTTTCTTGTTCTTTTTTTTGTTCTCTTTCTGTATTAGCATGATAAGTGCTAACAGCTTTGTTAACTTTTCCAATTTTATTTAATATATTACGATGATAATCTTTGAAATCTTTTGCATGTTGTAGAACTGCATTAAGGTATTCCTACAAAACAAAAAACAATATTAACATACACAATAAACATATGTATGGTATACACAATGAGTAAAGCCACCACAACATGTTACTAAGTAATGTTATAACTGGATGATTTCACAAATTACAATGATTAGTGTCACTTAACTAAACAATAAATAAAAATTAGGGTTTAAAATCATTACTAGTTTATTATAATTAAAGTTATCCAAGTAATCAAAATATTACCATCAAGCTAGCTCACCCTATTATTGTTATGGCAAATCTACTAAGGACATCTGCCATGGCCATTAATTTTTATTTTTACTGCTGACTAGAGGAAAGGCAACTAGCTGAGCATCCACTTTGAATTTTTTTTTCTTGTATGTATCATGGTTTTAGAAATATTGTATGACTGATTAATCAATTAACAAGTACCATTAACTGACCACCTCTACCATCATTTCTATACAATTCCAACCCAAACAATTAAAAATAAAAAGAGCAATGCAACTGCTACTTGGTATACACACAAATGTAAAAATCTAAGTGGTAGGAGTATTAAAAAAAAACACCAGGAAAAGTTAACTAGTTCTAATGTTATTAATTTATTAGGATTAAAAATTGATCTCAAGTCTTGGTTACCATGTTATATTTGAACCTTCACTGGTGTTTATAACTACTTTTTGGTACTTTCCCACAGATCTCTGAGAGGTTCATGCTCAGTTACTCTGGGAAATTTCAAAAATAATAATTTCTTAGAATATCTGAAACATATATTAAAACATATGCATCAGCAGTGTTGTACTATGTGTGCAGGATAACTGTTTTATGTGCATCTCCCTGAAAACAGTACACTGCAGACTTTGTGGCATATCTACATTTTGTCTTTTCAAATCTCTCAAAATGCAGATTTCCACATGTGTAGGCCTATATTTAAAAATAACAATTCTTTCTTTCATATACATTGTAAATAATTTCATTTTACATTTGACCAATCACTAGGCCACTAGGATGCAATTCTACTACAAACAAAATAAGGCTAAAAATTTGTTTATCATAAAAACAAACCTCCTTTCCATGGCAAGCAACTAAGAAACAAGGAACATTGATCTTGGCCAAATGCATAATTATTTTATACTCTTTTGTGTTGCTCATGGCTAATTACCATAAATGTATGCTGTGAAAGATTTACAATCAGGGACATAGATTTGTTTACACCCGATGGGAGGGGAATGATTTTTGCAACCACTTATTTGCAAATTGGTAATCTCTAATTACGTGAACCTGAAAGCTGTAAACATTCAATTACAGAGTAATCTTGTTGCTACAATACATGCATATATACTTAGGGCTATTGACTATCACTTAAATTGAAAAGATGAGAAGCACACCTATATTAAAGATGTACATTTCGGCTACTGATAAAGCCTACATCTAGGTCTAATTATGTAATTCGATTGGTAAGAACATGAGAATCACAAACACACAATTTGTCGGCCTGTGATGAAATAAAACAATTCAACAGACCAAACTGTAGGGGTGGATGATTGTATGTACCATACCCCCCAACTAAAATGAAGGGGGATGTATACCCTCCATCCCCCCAGGATCTATGCTCCTGTTTACAATTAAATATTTATTTTAATAGGATATTTGTTTCAGTTAAATATACATTTAAAAATGCATATAAATTATAACATAAAATATGCATTGCAAAATTTCCACCTATTGTCTAAATTTATAGAAGATACTTGAATGTAAGAATCAACAATGTAACGTATGTACCTAGTAACTGCCAATATTGTTGTTTCTGTGAAATTTCCAGAATCTCACCTGATACTTATACACCAATATGACATGCAAAAAAAGACAGTATATATTGTTGGTTTGCTACAGTTAGTATACTAAAAACCTTGGAAGCTATAACTGTGATTAACATTGATAAATAGGAAACTTCAGGTATTGACCAAGAACATTTATATATTTTGAACATTATAAATCATTTAGCTTCAGCTGATTAACATTGGATATCAGTATTTTTATGAAGACATATAACTTCAGCAGTGAAAATTCATGCAATCAGTAAAGAGCTACCTAGCTACAAGTTAAAAAATCTGTTTCATTACCTAGCTGTAAATATTACAGTAAATACAAATTTTTTGGGGTTTACCAAAACTGAACTTAAACATTAACTTTTTTTATGCATGAATATTACACAAGTCAGGCTTTAAACAATTTCTGGTGGTAAATATATAAAATAACTGAAACAAGTAATAATAAACAGTAAAACAATGGAAAGTTTACAATGTTCTGGAACAAGGAATTTAGCTAATGTAATAATCACACATATTTTACAACAAAAACAATTTAGAGAAATATGATAAGTTATATTACTTGGCAAATACAAAACAAACTACATAATCTATGCTTAAATATGTAATTTCAGATACTATACCCCCAAGAAAGATGTTACAACTTAATTTTCCAAACAACACAAGAAACTAAGAGCCCACAAAATTTTTTTAAATATCTTGTTTCAAAATATTAAGTTATAATATTATGCGTACAACACAACTATACCTTAAATATAAATTATGTTACACTTATCATCAAGTATATGATAATTTGCTGTGACTAAAGCAATGAAAAACAAATTTAATCACAAGTCCTGTATAAATGTCATCATTATGAACCCTTAATTAACAATAACTTTAGGCAAGACATATTCTACTAAGTGATAATATATAACAAATGTAAATTCTTTAGAAATTTGAATTGACAGTAAATAACTGCGAATAAAAAAGATTAAAGTAATGATACTCTCTGGCATATGAATTAGCATTTAAAATATGTTTGTGGTCTTTTACTTCTCTAAAAGCAGTAGTATTTAAATTTTATTGGAAGTATATTTTAAATATAAAAGTAAAAAATACTTTCAAATAATTACTTATCTTTATGCCAACAAATTGCTGTCATCAGTAACTTCCTCACCTGATGTTTCTGTCTTCTCTTCCGTTCTTGTTCAAGCTTTTGCTGTTTCTCTAATTTTTCTGTGATTCTAGCTTCTCGCAATCCTTGCCGTTTATTTCTTTTGTAGAGTTTTGGGTTCAGTGCTGTCTCAAGAGTTGAATCTTTTCGCATACAACTAACAACTTCTGCCCTAAGCTGCAATAAAATTTAAGTTTTTTCTCTTGATTATTTCTTATAAAGTGAAATGAAAATACGATTTGTTCTTATAACTTTTTTGTGCCATTTCAATTAGTACTTCATTTATGTTAAATGCATGAAAACAGATCAAATACTGCTGATGCATGTGCATTATATTTCCAAATCTATATAAAATAACATTAATATAAAAGCTAAAAGCTGTAACTAATACTATAAAACCTGAAATTCTCATAAAAATAATATCTGGTTAACAACCAAATGAGAATGTCAATACAATATGAAAAGCTGAACTTGCCAATATCTTTCAAAAAAGGATATTAATACTAAAGCATACCTGTCTCTGAAAGTTGAGAAGTCTTAAAGCTCTTAGCTCAATAGTAGCTTTTGTACGAAGATCTTCTGGTAAGCTTCCAGGAAGATTAGAAAGTTCTTGAATTCGATGAGCAATCCGAGAGGCAAGTCTTCAAAGAAGCAATTGCAAATTAGCAGTTAAAACTTGAGAATTCCTACAAATAGTATTTACCCTAAAGAATACAAGTAAGATGGTTGAGCCATTCCTGTTTTTGGCCTGATTTGCTTTTATTCCATAGCAAAAACTCTCACCTTCTTCTGTTGCAACAGTAGAGAACAATGGGCTGATTATTGCCTACACACACAACCAAGAAGTTTTAAAATTTTTGTAAGCTTATAATATTATAAAATTTTTTACTACAATCACTCAATTATGTCTGATTTATATTTGACATGTATAAGTGCAAATATTGCCATAGTGTACCTTATATCACTTTAAACACAATATCTTCTTCAATCACACGAAAAACCTTTTTGGTACACTTCCAAGAAGATTAGAAAGTTCTTGAACTTAATCTGAAAGACAACTCTTCAGAGAGCTGTCATTAAGTCCATTTTGATTGCATACAAAATGACTGTACAGGCCACAAGTGAAACACTCATAACATTGCACATGCAAGTAACTGAGGGAATAATAAGATTGATGATGACAATCTGAAGAGTAGCAATGTTCTGGTCATGTAAGCAGAGTTTGAGCTATTTACTAAAGATCTATTTTACTCTGGTCTGAAAACAGATGCAATGAGACAAGCAAAGAACATTAAAGCACATATAATGAACTCACAGGTTATACAAGATCTCCTATCATTAACTAAGGAATTTCTACTTACCAAGTAAGCAATCATAACTAGGTCAACCTTTGCAAAGGAGGAGGTAGGGTGGAAATTCTAATACTTTATAAATCAAGATTTCAAAATGTTGTATTCAAAGAAAAGAACTTCAAAATTTCATTTTACTATATATACTGATGATTTAGCTACATATAGCATTGGGATACAGAAAATAAATGATACAATATAAAATTTCACTACAACAAAATAAAAAAAAATGTGATCCTCAAAGGCACGTTTTAGAGATAATGTAAATTTTTCTTAACAAGAAAAACCACTTTGCTCTCAATCTGACTATATATTCACAGACAAAAAGTACACAAAAATACTCATTGTAACACCTGATTTTTTGTCTTCAACAAATTTGTAATGTTTATCAGAATGTTACAAAGTTTTATAGTTATATAGTGGTTAAGTTGTTCAACATGATTATGTTCAAAAACACATGATTAGTATAGTTTTTGATTTAGGATAAACTAACCTGTTCTCTCTTTCTTTCAAAATCTCAACTGGATCCAGTCCTTGAGGTTTAGCAACGGGGGTAATTCTATTTTGCTTCTGTTGCTGCATCTGCATCATAGCTGGTACAGGAGGATGTCCTCCAGTAGTCTGCTGGTTGTGTGGTCGATTTGAAGCTGACTGGGGATTAACTGAAGATTGCTGAGGAGCAGGAACATTTTGAACATTTGGTCCTGCTAATGGTGCATTTGGTGGTGGCATATTACTTTGTACTGGTTGGGGAGGTGGATGGGTAAGCATTAGAGGTCTTCTTATTGGCATCCCTGTGGGCTGATTTTGAGAAATCTGTTGAACCATCATTGGCCCAGGTTGTCCAGGAATACCAGATGGAGTTGGAGGTCGCATATTTGGCTGTCCTGGTGAGGAAGAACCTATAAAGTAGTTTAAGTGTTACTTTTACAAATATAAGGATGAACCAGTATCTACTGTGCATATAATATATAATACAAACGATTTGCTTTGGTCTGCTCTGAATTTTGCGAAAAGCTACATAATGGCTCTTTGCACTAGCTGTCCCTAACTTAATAATGTAAGACCAGAGGGAAGGCAACAAGTCATCACCACACATTGCCAACTATTTGGCAATGGTTTTGCCAATGAAGAGTGAGACTGACTATCACATTATAATGGCCCCACAGCTGAAAGAGCGAACATGTTTGGTATGACGGGGATTCGAACCTGTGGCCCTCAGATTACGAGTTGAGCTCCTTACAAATACAAATGACATTGCTCTGCCTTGACAGTGTGGTATAAAGCAATACTTTCCATTTCCAATGAGTGAAGAAGCATTCTCCTTGGTTCAGCACCCAAATGTTTTTAACCTTTTTCAATCAGGAGAGTTATACCTCTGATATTTATATTCTCATAGTGGAAATACTTAAACTGCATCTAACTTATTCAAAACTATCTAATTTCTGATTCACAAAGTTCATAAACTGATTTAATAATTCTATTATTTGAATTTGTGAATTTTCCAAAACTTTCTTTTGAGACACCATTTTGAAAAAAAATTTGTCTTAACTTTACATATTTCATAGTGTTGATTAGAAATTTCCACTTAAATTACTTTCACCTTATTTGAAATTCATTCATAAATTTTACTATTTAAATTTAAGCAGTCAACATCTCATATAAATACCTTAAAACTGACAAAAAAAATATATTAGTTAACAAAAGCTTGCTTTCTACATCTGTTTCACATCATCAAAGACAAAGAATATAAAAAATTTTCAAGTCAAGCATTTATTGTATGATATTCTATTAACAATATTTTTGGTTCAGATCAATTTTTGTGTAAACATTCTAGCTTGATTTTAGTAACTTCTGTGTTGTTAATGCAATAACCTTACTAATGAATTAAATCAAAAATGAGTTGTATCAACTGAATTATTTGTATAAGGATCAATCAGATAAACCTAATTTATCACTATATGATGTCTTGTAATAGAAAAAATATTCCTAATGCTTTCAAAGAGACATAATACAATCATTTTCAGGAATGAAAATAATATCAAAATATAGTATACCAAAATTCCCAAATCTGTAGTTTGTTCCCAAATAGTTTTTTTTTTCTGAATTTCACACAAAGCTACACGAGGGCTATCTGCACTAGCCATTTCTAATTTAACAATGAAGGACTATAAGGAAGGCAGCTAGTCATCACCACCAACTCTTGGGCTACTCTTTTACCAACAAATGGTGGGATTGACTGTAACATTATAATGTCCCCCCCATGGCTGAAAGGGTGAGCATGTTTGGTGCAATGGGAATATGCATAACGAGTTAAACTCTTTAACTCATCTGGCCATGCAAGGCCCATTCCTAAATGTTCAGGGATTGGAATATTACATCCACACAATTCTATGGAATTTAACTTTGCTTGAAGAATTTCATCTTCACAGTTGGCTTTCCTAACTGGGAATGCATGGTCCATCCATATTCTTTACTTATGATCAATGATATTGAACATATTGTATGAATTAAATAAAAAAACAATTCATGGTGAAATGAAACTTTATGTGAGGGAATGTCATCTTCCTGATAGCTTTCCCCCTGTGCACATAATTTTATTTAATTATTTCTATTCCTGGTATGGTCAACTTTGCAGTAGAATTCCTTATTCACCACAACAGGAGCTCCAGATAACTAAAATACTGACAATTTACTAACTACTTACAAAACACTATTTACCCTAACTGACCTATCTGTATAAATTGTTTCCATGCCATTAGTAGAGTGGCATTCACCAGCTTTTCCAGATCTTTCTCCGACCAACAGTTATAACAGTGTGAAATTGCAAAATGTTACTCATTTGCTTTTCAGTTGCATGGTTTCAACATCAATTGTCATGCCATTCGTATTTTAACAAACATAAACAAAGGTAATTTTTTTGATATTGCACATCATTCACATTTTTCATGTTTAATTTCAATTACAGATGTTATTTAACACAAACAATGTTCACTATTGTGATTGTTTCATTTAAATTTTTAATATGTGGAAAGAACATCTTTGCTGTTGTTAAATTAAATGTTTTTAAGAAGCATGCTTCTCACATGGCAAACATTTATTGAAGCAGTATTTTGTTTTACGTGCATACACTATAGTGTACAAAACTTTCAGTTTCTAACTACTCACTGCAGTAAACTTATATTGCCAACATCTATAAAACTATTATACAAGTTAACATAAATCTCCAAAGTGCAGTGTAATATTTTTACACATGCTGTAAAAATATGCATCACTTTAACCTGTATCAAATATTTAAGTTTATGTAGCCATATACCTATCAATCAATTACACTACTGAAAATATTTTCAGGTTTATGCAAGTTTAGTTTTTTCTTTTCTTCACAAAATTGCCAGATTATACTTAAAAATAACTAAATCATATCCTTTGTAATTATATATACAAGAAACCTCAAACATGGAATCACATTTGATTGGGTATTTTTATATTCTGTCCAACATTATATGTCAGTGACTTTATATACCCAAGTTATTGAGCATTTGTTCTATGACTAATTACATGAGAACTGTTTTATTAATGCACTAAAATATGTAAGATCAAAATAACATACTTAGTGAAAATGGCCTACTTCTAAATAGTAATTTAATAAGAGCTTTATGCTGTACAGAAAAGATCCTCCATGAACTAAGTTGAGCATTTATCCAGAGCCTTTACACACTATATAGGCAGTAACCTAGTGACCATTTAGGTAATTATTGAAATTCCCTTTACATTCTATGACAGTTAATGGTGAACAAAAAGATCAATGTACACAAAACAATATTTATGCATGCAATATACATATTATCCTTATACGTGCAACTTAATTCATCTTTATGCCACTTCCAAAGCTGAACTTCATTAATAGTAATTTTCAGGTAACAAGATGAGACATCTTTTAGGTTGTCAACTCAGGGTTGAAGTGACAAAACCAGTGACAATCAAAGATAATTTCATAAAAAAAAACAACAAGACATGGATCATAAAATTTCAGGTGTGGTAATTATTTAACATGGTTAAAATTTTCCTATACTGAAGTTGTACTTAGAGTAGGTGCTAATTTCCTCTCAAATAATTAGCTACCCTCTAAAAAATTTACATATACTACGAGTCTATTACCTCCCCTCTGCTAGAAATAATAACTACATGAGGGTTAGATGAGGATCATACCATCTTCACCCCAAGCTCAAGAGAAGATACTCTGAAACAGAGAACATATTAAGAATACAGACTCAAAAATCAGACATCTGAAATAAAAACAATGTCAAACAAAGGAAAAGCAACTCCCTCAAAAATGAAACTGAACTGAACCAACTCAGGTGCAATAATGTCCTAAGAATAACATACATCAAAGGAGTACAAAAGGGAAAGAACCAGAACAATCCCAAGTACCTTCACTATGATCCACAAGAGAGACTGAGTATGATTAAACTACACACTGGTGAATCAGTTCCAGATAAAAGAAAAAGATGAGTTAAAAAACTGTGACCAGTGTGTAATCTAGTCAGAACAACTTTCTCCTTCCGAACCTTATGGAAGCTAGATGGCCAAAGCCCAAGATAGGGTTTTATTTAAAAAAAGCTTGTTGTCGCATTGCTCATTCCATGTTGACTGCCAGCTGGCATGGAGCCAAGCCTTGAATATAAGATTGATAGTCCATGTATGGAACAGGTACAGTGGTGATAGTGCCAGAGGAGATAGATTTAGGTGCCCTGTCTGCAAGCTCGTTCCTGCAAATACTAATGTTACCTGGTATCCAGAAAAACTGGATAGAAGTAGATGTCAATGAGAAATGGGTCAGTCGGTTTTGAATATCAGGGAGAACAGAGTGTGAGCCAGCATGAAGTGATTCCAGGGCCAGACCCAATTCATCCAATTGCAATGAGATCAGAAGGTCAAAAGGAGCAATGGTAGATCTTCTGTTCTGAAAAAGTATGGCCTACCGAGGAAGGAAAACACATCCCCAAGTGGGATGCTTTGGCAAGGAACAAAGTTTCAAAGAATATAGTAAAGACAGTTGCAAATGGCAAAGGTGCAGAGAAGGTTCATGAGATTCTACATATAAGCTCTGAACTGGGGAGGTGCAGAAAGCCCCAGTGCAGAGTCGAAGTCCCCCTTGATGATGAATGGGGTCCAGCATATTTAAGGCGGAGGGCCTGGCAGAGCCATGGACCATTGATCCATAGTCAAGTTTTGATTGAATAAGAACACAATGTATCTTTAACATAGAACATAGATCTGCTCCCCAACTGGTGGTAATGAAGACATGGAGGATGTTCAGTGCTCTTGCGCATTTGACCCATAGCTGCTTTAAGTGTGGTATAAAAGTCAGCTTACAGTCAAAGATAGGTCCCAAGAACTTGGTCTCAGGGACCACTGGCAGCAAAACTTCACCAATATGTAGTTAAGGATCAGGGTGAATACCCCGTTGGTGGCAAAAGTGTATGCAAATGGTTTCAGAGAGAGAAAAATTGAAGCTGTTCGCCATGATCCACTTCAGTACACGATTGAAGGCAGCTTGTAGCTGCTGCTCAGTATATCTTGTGTTAAACAACTGACATGAGATGTGAAAGTCATTGACATAGAGCCCATTTGCAACAGTAAGGGGAAGTTGTTCAGTGATGGCATTAAACTTTATACTGAAAAGTGTGACACTCAAAACAGCCCTGAGGGACCCCAAGTTCCTGAACAACAGAATGGGAAAGTGTTGAACCTACACAGACTTGGAATCTCCTGTCCATTAAAAATTTTTTTAATAAACATGGGTAAATGGCCATGTAACCCATATATGTGGAGGTCTTGCAAAATGTCATACCTCCATGTTGCATCATAAGCCTTCTCAATGTCAAAGAATATTGATACAAGATGTTGTCATTTGAGAAAGGCTTCTCTGATTGATGTTTCAAGTCAAATTAGGTGGTCTGTGGTGGAGTGCAGTCATTGGAACCCACACTGAGTGGGAGAGAGGAGATTGTTTGATTACAGGAACCAAACAAGACAAGCATTAACCATCCTCTCTGAGGTCTTACAGAGACAGCTCGTCAAAGCAACTGGATGGAAGTTTGAAGGAATCTTGGGATCTTTCCCAGGCTTAGAAAAAGGTAAAATAATAACCTGGCACCAGGCATTAGGGAAAACATTCTTCTGCCAGATCCAGTTAAAAACAATTAAAAGAATATCAAGAGAAGCAGGAGAGAATGCGCAGCATGTCATAGTGTACATCATGAGGTCCAACAGATGTACTGCCAGACCAAAGAAGGGCTATTTTTAGTTTTACCAGTGTAAAGGTACAATTACAGTCAAAGACACAGTCAGTTCAAAAGGAAAGAGGTAAATGCTCTGCCACAGTCTTGATGGCCAAGAAGGTGGAGGAACAAGCAGAAGTGATAGATACCCAGCAAAAGCTTTTACCGAGAATACTAATGATGCTGTGGACAAAACTGAAGTGCCCCCTAACATTTCAAACCCTGTCCCATAGGACCTTGTAACTGGAAGTTGAAGATATGCTAGTTGTGGAAAGCGCGGTTTGAAAATGTGGGATATCTATGGAAAGTATCCCAGGTCCGTTTTTGAGCCTTCCATGCCATGTGGCAGGCGGGATTCCACCACAGACATGGATATCATGAAAAACGTGTTGAAGTTTAAGAAATACACTGAGCAGCTGCTTGTATACAGTCACTTACCACTGCCACACAGTCATCTATTGATGGATGACTGATGATGGCAGGATCAAGTTCTGCAAGTGCAGTGAAAGTGGACCAGTCTGCCTGATCCAGCTTCCACCATAGCATCAACTACGCCAGTCTCTCTCAAAAGTATAAGAAAATTATCACTGCCTGGTAATTTATTGTCAATCCTCCATGAAAAATGGTAGAATAATAAAGGGGAGCACACCAAGAGATCAATAGTGGTAAAGGACTGACTATGTACATGAAAATAAGTGGAAGAACCAGTATTGAAAAGAGAAAGGTTGTGATTAGAGAGTATATGCTCTACAGAGCAACCCCTCCTATCAATAACAACACTTCACTTCTCCAGAGGGGATGATGTCCAATAAAGTTCCCCAAGATTAGTAATGCAGACAGCAACTGTTTAATGAGAGCATCAAGGTCTGATTGATCATATGTTCCTCCAGGTAACAGGTAGAGAGAACAAACATTGATGATATGACCCAAGGAAACACAGATGGCTATGGCCTCCAAGGGTGTGTTGAGTGACAAAGACAGGGTGGGCACATGCTGATCAACCAACAATGCCACCCCTCCATGTACTCGTCCATCAGACAGCCTGTCATTTCTATACAGAGAAAACTGCTGAAAGGTGACTGTATCAGCAATTTCAGAAATGTTTCTTGTAAGAAAAGACATACATGATAGTAAGAAGCAATCAGTGTTTTGATGTCATCCAGATTAGAACATAAACCTCAACAGTTCCATTGTATCAAGGTAGCCATTCTTAATGACAGGTAGGCAAAGTGGCTGGAAAACCCTTCTGTTTATGACCACATCTTTTTTCCTTTCTGTCCCTATCTTTATTCAAAGGAGGTCTATTGGCCTCCATGGATCCTGCCCCAGGTCGATTGGGCAGGTCTTTGTTGTTGGAAGGGGATTCCAGTGACTGAGGATGCGAACGAATGATTGTTTTGCATCTTGGGGTGGAAGAAAAAGATATATCTGAAGAAATGCCTGTATTTGAAACCAAAGGATGTGGATCTTGGGGTTTGTTGGAATGTATGGGAGGAACAGAGATGGATATAGAAGTTAATTCATCAACCTTTTTAGCCATGGAGGTCAAAAGACTTTTCATTTGTTTTGAAAATGATTTGTTTGGAGGCACAGAGATCTGTCTGCACTCCCACTGTAGTTATAAAACAAAGTGCAGCAGCATATGTCCGAGATGAAGTGGCAAAGAGCAATTTCCAAGCCTCAGGATAACTAATGTTATGAGTCATTTTCAAACGCTGCACCTCTTATTCCTCCAACCAAAAGAGGTTCTTCAAATCTCTCTCAATAATAACTCCTCGTGATGAATTCAAGGTAGCATGAGAGGTAACCTCAATACATGCATCCCCAATTGTCTTTGAATTCAAGAGGAGTTCACTGTGTTGGGATGGGGATGTTTCAACCAATGTCTCCAGATCGAAGCTTCTTTATTGACTTCAGATATCCAGCAAGTCCCTCTAGTCTCTTCTGAATAAAAAAGGGGACATTTAACCTATAGGTTTTTCTGAAAGAGAATGTAATATAAGAAAATGAGGTACGAGTGTTACAGATGTTGAAGATTGCTGCTCAGAGTCTTCAAGACATGGTTGTTTACCTATTGACTATTTTTTCACTACTTTATTGAAATTTTTTATAGGAGAATCCATAGGGAAAAAAAAAGAAAATTTTGGTACCCACTGACCCCACCCACTATGGAGTCCTACAAGGGAACTCACTAAATTGTCATGCAAGGACATTGCAGCAATGCCAGGGTTTCACAAGCACTATACCCAAATACTAGCATCAGATACAATGTCCACAACACTTATCGAGAACTTCCAACACTGGTACTTGGTTGACTCTAGCCCAAGTGGACCAGCCAACTGACCCAAGGGGGAACCACCCAAAGGCCACCCGTCTACAGGAATTCAAGGCCAAAGTGGTGTGTTAGAGGAGGACCCCTCAACCACCAGAATCCTCTCCTCCCCTTCATGGGTTGCCATGCATGACAAACACGTGGGTGGATGTTTAGATCCTAGAGGGAGTAACCAGAAAAAACAAAACCTTCTCTGGGAGGTTCCCTCACCACATACAGGAAAATAACAAAATACAATCTCACTGAAAACAAACATCTGTAATGTATATAGGAGGTTTCAGAAAATTGATTTTTGGAACAAAGAATAAATTTTTAATCATAACAAGAAATAACTTTGCATTCAGACTAGCAACCAAACAGACTCAACACATTCACAAACAAATTTTTAGTAAAAATATTTCATTAAAAAGTCTGACTTTTTGTGTAAAAACTAGGAAACTTTACTAAAAGTCTATCAAATTTTGTGAAGGTACATACATTGTATCAAAATTTATTGGGAAAATAATTAACACATGCAAATGTGTTTAAAAACCTGTGTATATTACACAGAGTCCATTGTAAAAGGATTAACAAAAATGTTAAGAAAATACACATCAATTATAAATTTATCCAAGCCTTATAATTTATTATTATTCTTATTTTGTAGAATCAAGATAAACTGATAAAACATGTTCTTAATATCAGATATACAGTAACAAAGATACCTTAAAATAATATTTGGTTACAGAAATATTTTAATATGTAAGCAGCAACCATGATACAATAGGATATTAAACTTCATAAACAAAACTTTGAAAACCTATGCATTAACGTGAGGTTTTTACATTAACGACAGCCTTCTTATAAACAATAAAGAAAACTAAGTTTCATTAATAGTGCTATAGCTGTGGCATCTCTCAGGCAGTTACAAATTCTTAACTGTTTGTTAGCAGATTTTAATTAAAACACTGAAGTTTGTAATATGCAAAACAAAATACACATGCACATTTTCTAATGTAACTATGCTTCATGTATCTTTTTCTTATCAAATCAAATGAATCTACTAAATGCATAACAGAATCCCAGACCTGAAGATTGGTTGTATGGTGGTTGTGGTGGTACATGTCTCTTTCCTTGAACAGCCATTCCAATGTAGTCTGGGATCTGTTGGTTTCTGGCAAGAAACTTATAAGCCATGATTTGTGCTCGAAGTTGTTGCATTTGACTTGGTGTGAGAGCTGATGGTTTTTGACCAGGTATTCCCATGGATCCTTGTGATTGAGGTGCATTAGAAGTTATAGAACTAGGTCCAGGGTCAGGAGCTTGCCCTTGTGGTGGTCCTTGAGCATTTTCTTCCATATGAGGTGCTGAAGGCCCATTCATCTGCCCAGTAAGCCCATAGCCTACTATAAAAACTACTTTTCTTAAAACAAAAGTTTTCACATAAACATACACACACATAAAAAAGAAAAAATATATATTCATTTTAAATACCGCATACACATTCAAATGTTAGGTCAATTTTACCAGACCTTAGGATAAAGGATGAATAAGGGCAAACTGACTCTCTCCATGCACTCAACTGACAAGATGACAGTATTATTAAAAGTAACTCACTTGTTGAGCAACAATGGCATTACAAATAAATCAGCAGAATTCAATAAATTCCTCTGTCTCCTTATATTTTTCTGAAACTGGCACTGTTTGCACTATTCATTCATTTATTCAGCAATTCTATGGACTCCTTCAGAAAGTAATTCTTATTCAAATTGAGTTAACAATGTTAAGAAACTCCTACTGAGTGTAATATCAGAATCTGAAGTTTTAGTACATTTATTATAATCTTACAAAGTTTAGGCATTCAAAAGTTTTTCAGCAGTGAAAAAGGGTTGGGATTAAAGAAAAGATAAGAAAGAATGACAAATTGGAAATGTAAGTAAAAAAAAGAAGAAAGATATAAAATGAATGTGATTTATTCAAAAAAGAAAAGAACTGTTCAGATAACACTGTGAAGAATATGAAAGGGCTAAGTTAAGCAAGTCCAACAGATTCCAAACTACTTTTATTGCAAATACATTTCAATATCAGAGAAAGAATCTAGGTTGCTGGAGGATATTATGAAAACATTAACAAATAATCATTAGAGTTTCATTATAAAAGGAATAAATGTTTTCATTGAACAAAACATAAGAGCTATAGCTGGGCTGGAGAGTATACTTTAGTTAAGTCAGAAAATAGATGAGAATAAAAACAGACTTTTGAAAAAAAAAGATTTTTGACATAGGTTATTTGGTAACATTGAAGTTCAATACTGTTTGAAACACCTTTTACAAATGTAAAATTTAAGCAGGAAGAATAAAACTTTTATGTAATTTAACCTGCAAGACAAGCATGCATTCTAAAGGTTACTAAGAAGACAAAAAGAAAAGTTATTTGTTTAAATACAACAATCAAAGCAATAATGATATCTTATAGAAGTAGAAAATGTACACATTTTTATGAGACTTATGAAAACAAGAACAAGTTAAAATTTCAAAATAATGCCAATTAAAATAAATTGCATGTGTTTGAAACTTCAAAAATACATTACTAGAACATGCCTGAGCTATGTCATGAATTTTTTCTTAATGATTTTCAGATTGTTTATAAAACTTAACTCTATACCCAAGGGTAGGAGTTAAAATGCTCATTTTGTAGTTGCATTCAAAATGTTGATACTTGAGCACAGTTAATGCATCAAATTGGTATATATCTTAATTTCTTAATTTCAAAGGGAAATATTTAAAATTTTCTCAATCTTCAATTGATCAAAAATTTTCAATTTACATCACAAATTTGGTTTAGCTTATTACTGCAATAAGTTCTTTAAATTTTTAATTTATCTTTATACACTAAAGCACTTAAGTAGCTGAAAGAAAAAAAAACCCATAAAACTGATGAAAAGTGATGACTAGTTAAAACACATCTTCCATTCTTATACAAGGCTTACACTGATAGAGACAATATTTTTTCAATTACGGTAGTCACACTTATAAGCTATTCTTGTTTTGAGTCACTTGACTACATTAGATCAAATATTAAAGAAACATGCAGGATTTGAGATACAAAAAAAGTTAAAACAAACTGTACTAACTTACCTTAATCTGAATTTAATGTACTTGTAAACATGAATATGTTTTCTTTTATTTTAGAACTACATCTTTGTTATAAAAGTTAATATTCCCATTCATTCTATTTATCTGTTATTCATTATTACAACTTTAAACTATATAAAAAACAGACAAAACATTTTAAGCTACAAAATGATTTTTTTTGTAATACCTGGATGACCTTGCTGACTTTGATCATTCATTCCTTGAACAGTTGTTCCTGGGCCAACTGGCTGACCTGAGGGTAAATGTGGACCTTGCTGTTGGTATGGTGAAGGACCTCCATAGGACTGAGGATAGACATGACCTGTTTGATGGGTTTGAGGCTGTGGTGAAACTGCTTGTTGTTGCATCAATGGTGCAGCTATGGGAGAGGGTTGAGAGGAAGGAGACATGTGGCCCATAACTGATGTACTAGGTGGAGCTGGAGGCCCCATGCTATGAGGAGATGGGGTAATTTGATTGGGTTGCATTGGACTGAGAACCTGTGGTGATGGTCCTCCTGCCATTGTGTGAGGAGATGCTGCTTGCTGCTGAGGCTGAGGATTCATTCCTGGACCTTGAACTTGAGGAGGATGTGGAGGTCCCATAATTGGACTTGGAGTACCTGATCCATGAGAGGAGGGGCCCATTGATGGACTAGGTCCTCGGCCAGGGGAAGAAGGAATACCTGGACTAGGAACTGCCTTTGCCCTGTTAGCCATTGCCATTAATTGAGCATAGCGAGGTCGATCTTGTAATCCTTTTTCTTCCATGCCATTAATAGTCTAGAAAATAAGAAGAAACATTACTATTTTAATAGTCATTCTACTTATATAATGTGAATGATAAAAAAGTCATATTTTACAAGATCTATTAAAAATACTATATTGTAGCCAAGCTAAAAGATATAGTCTTATCAAACTGATAATACATTTTATATTCTAAGTTCAACAGAAAGCCTATGTCACACAAGCTAACACCACAAAGCAAAAAACATTCTTTAACACTTGAAATTTGAATAATACATAATGCCATACTTTTATTTAAATAAAAATCATATGAAAGTCACACTAGCAGATAGCTATAACATACTTATTCCATGAAAAACAATGCACTGGTAATTGATACTTAAAATACAAAAGTCAATAAAACTTATCTTTTAAGCAAAATAAAAGTAGTTTATTGCATAAAATCCCTGATTTAAGTGCAAATTAATAATAACAAGTAATTAAAAATTTCATTACTCTCTGAAGCATATGTAGACTATCTGGGGGATAGCCTTGCTGTTGTTGTGGTGATGCCTGTGGCTGTAGCATCTGTTGGGGAGATGGTTGAGGTTGATGCATCTGTTGTGGTGATGGCTGAGGATGATGCATCTGTTGTGGAGATGGTTGAGGTTGGTGCATCTGTTGTGGAGATGGTTGAGGATGATGCATCTGTTGAGGAGATGGTTGAGGATGATGCATCTGTTGAGGAGATGGTTGAGGATGATGCATCTGTTGTGGAGATGGTTGAGGTTGATGCATTTGCTGTGGTGAAGGCTGCATTTGTCCACCTGGAGGTGGCTGCATCATTCCTTCATCTGAGGACATGGTCCTGAAAGCAAAAATAAATAATGTGAAAGCAGCATAACACAAAATGGTATTACCCACAGACAAAAATTATTTACTGTAAAATATGAATAATTAAAGTTTTTTACGTTAACCATATGTGAAGGAGTTGGTGTGTGTGTTTTGGGGTGGGGTTCAAAGTACCCATGTTACATTTTTTGCCAGTTTCATTTCAAATTTAATTAAACTTTATATTATCTAAGATTAATATTTTAATTTAAAAAGGATACGTTTAAAAAATTTTAATATTTAATTCTGTGGGTCACACACAATGCACTTGCCCAACTACTTTTTACTATTTCCTTTTTGGTTGCAAGAAATGCCAGCCAATAAAAAATTCCAACTACAGATATTCACAGGTCACAATATAAAATATCACCTTCCCAAGTCAAAATCTTGTGTCAAGATAAATATTACTTAAAGAATGTTAGAATATACTAATTCTAATGCTTCAATCAGACTTTCACATTGAATAATTACAAAGCTAGTGAAAAAAATTGAATCGTGCGTGTTGTTCACTTGTTTGTTAAACACAAAATTACATGATTTGTTACTTATACAGTGCCCACCATAGATATAAAAACACAGTTTTCAGTGTTAAAACTTTCAGATTTACAACCGAGCCACTGGACAGCAGTGTGTGATGCAACAGTTAAGTTTATGAAATTTACATGATGAAATTAAAATGTGAAGAAAATATTAAAATTCAACTGGAATACATTTGTGAAATTTAGTGAGTTATTTACTCAGGTCCTCCAATGGCACAGCAATACATCTTCAGACTCACACTACTAAAAACTGGGTTTCAATACCTGTTGTGGACAGAGCACAAATAGCCTATTGTGTAGTTTTGTGCTTAATTCTAAACAAACCAACCAACCTGACTTTGGTGTTAATCTTCTGTACAGATAAAACTGTTAGAATCCACATTAAACCAAAACCAACAGTGATTCAAGTTATAGTTTATGAAATACAACTGATGAACATATCATGAAAAGTCCTAACAGCCAGTCATATAACTGTGGTTATCATTTTGTCAAAATCAACAATACAAATTTTTGGAATTATATGTTAATCATTTTTAAGTGTGTATTTTGTAAAATAAAAACACTGAATCTGGGGTGATGCAGATGTTATTTTGTAAAATTCATCCGCTGAACTACAATACTGTAAAGGGGTGAAACTACACAGTGGGATAACTTTTCTTAAAACTGTGTAAATATATGTGCATCATTTTTGATTGGACACATAAATTAGAAAAGTGTAATTTCTAAATACAACTTTGAATTTGTAATTATGTAGTTGTCTGTAATACACAGCTTCTGTAACAAACATATTAAAAAGTGTGAAACTGCATGGTCATTTAACTCTGCTTAAAATTTTCTGAAAATCAACTTCACCTCTCTGAAATTGGTGTAAATTTAAATAAATGTATTTAGTTATGGTAACACTGAATTTGAGATGCTGCAGCTGTATGCCAGAAAATATCTGGTAGCAACACTGAAAGATTAAGAGAAATGAGAAAATAATGATGTTACAAGTTGCATTACTTTTTAAAAATATAATTTACTTTAATTATCTCACTTTTTTCTTGTTAGAAGTTGTGCAGATTCTGAAATTGATTATTTAGTCAAAACAAATATTGTAAATTGGTTTATCATTTACATTTTGGTGTTCTACTCAATCCCTGATGTGTCTTAAAATTAGATCACCCATTTAAGTTTAGGCCTAATATCCCCAAGTCTATACAGCACTAATACTAGTAAGATCAACTTTCAAATAACAAAAAGAGGGTACCACATACTACTATTTAGGCCTACAAAACCACAGGTATTTTCTGTTCATAATATCTAATTTACAATCGTTTCTTACATAATTTAAACAAAGCAAAAGCACTAACCTAACCCTGCTTCTTTTTATCTTTATTTAGTTGGCCTCTCACACTTAATCGAAGACCAAAATTTACATCAACACCAAAAAACTTAAATAAAATTAGAACCTAAAACACAATTTAGTTCAATCAAACAACGCATGCGCATTTTTTTCTTGTCTTTGTTCTGATAATAACAATGATGTAAAGGTTAAGTGTTTAAAATTAACAAGCATATATTTATCAAGTGCACAAACTAAAATATATTTTAAGTTTGTGTTATAAATAAGATTTAAATAAAACTTTTTAAAGTAAAATATAGCTTTGAAATATTAAAAATTTATAAATATTGTAATTTTGAATTTCATATATTTCACATTAAAAATTTTCTATTGGTTTCTCGAAGACAAAAGTAGATACTATTGGGTGTACCGAATGCTTTGTTTGTTTGTTTGTTTTGGAATTTCGCACAAAGCTACTCGAGGGCTATCTGTGCTAGCCGTCCCTAACTGAGCAGTGTAAGACTAGAGGGAAGGCAGCTAGTCATCACCACCCACCGCCAACTCTTGGGCTACTCTTTTACCAACGAATAGTGGGATTGACCGTCACATTATACACCCCAACGGCTGGGAGGGCGAGCATGTTTAGCGCGATGCGGGCGCGAACCCGCGACCCTCGGACTACGAACGTACGCCTTAACGCGCTCGGCCATGCCAGGCCATACCGAATGCTACAATAAAGTAACACATTTAGTCAATAACTTATTGTTTATTGTGTGACAATCACCAACACTTCCAATTGTATCCAAGGCCTTACACCATCCGATTAAGTGCACCACCGACTGAGAAAAATCGTAATCGGCAAGAGCTCGCTTGTATGATATTTGTTTTTTTATAAAATCTAAATTACCAAGAGTCTATAGCCCGGCATGGCCAGGTGCGTTAAGGCATTCGACTCGTAATCCGAAGGTCGTGGGTTTGAATCCCTATCGTACCAAACATACTTGCCCTTTCAGCCATGGGGGCGTTATAACGTAACTGTGGGATTGGTAAAAGAGAAGCCCAAGAGTTGAATGTAGGTGGTGATGCCTAGTTGCCTTCCCCTAGTCTTACACTGCTAAATTAGGGACGGCTAGCGCAGATAGCCCTCGTGTAGCTTTGCGTAAAATTCAAAACAAACAAACAAACCAAGAGTTTTTTTTATTCTGGTCTCCCACTGAGTTAGCTATAAGCTTATGGAATTACGCTAAATTTCAGAGCTTAATTCCTCTTGATGGACAAAGCACAGATAGTTCAATCTTTTAATTTAAACAGAGGCAGCGCTAGAAGGAGATTAGTGGCTAAAGCCATCCCATTCAGCAGGTACAACACTAATAATCTAACATCTTGATAGTAAAACCCTTTAACTACTGTGTCTAGCCATATTTCCATTTTTCCCCACCTGGAAAAGGCTGGCTGCAGACCTTTTGAGAGGATAATAATGAAAAAATGTTAGTCATCTGTGACAACGAGAAAACCCACTTGTAGAGAAAAATATATATGTAAAAACGGCTGGTATGGATAGAGAAAGCACTATGTTATATAATATGTTAGTCATGCTTAAAAGGTTGTTTCTTCTATTCTTCATTGTTAATTAAAGTGGGTATAAAATTCATTCATAGCCATATTTTACTATTCTCCAATTTATCCTGATAAAAATGGTGTGTGTTGGTTCTGTGAAATAGCCTTGGGTTTCGGAGCTGACAAATTTGGTTTGAATTAAAATAGCATTCCAATTTAAATCTGTGGACGCATTATAAAAGTTAAAGACATTTTTTTAGCGTAGAAGGTGAGTGACATCCTTCACTGTTGTCAGTCGCTCAAAATCAAGAACAGAAGCATATTACATTTATTGCTTTGCACTAAGTACAAATTAGTCAGTATAACATATTTGGTTCGTCATTTTATCTAATTAATATTCATTTTAACACTTAATTATATATAAATGTATGAGATATCCACTTTTTTCCCCAGTGGCATAGCAGTATGTATGCATACTTACAACGCTAAAAACCAGGTATCAATACCCATGATGGGCAGAGAATAGATAACTCTTTGTGTAGCTTTGTGCTTAATTACAAACAGCAACAACAAATCATCCACTTTAAAATTAATTTAAGACCAAATATTTGACAAATACATTGTTTTCATTATGGCTATTTTGAAATGTTTAACCATTACTACATCAGTATGAACTTATTACTTGTTTCATTAAACACATGCAGAAAAATATATTCTCTAAATTATAATATTTTGGTGTGAGTAAATATATTTTGAATACGTTATATTAAAATAAATTTAGAGTCTCACCACATCGTTACAGTTCATGTCGTTACATATGGTGATACGCAATGTGACGACTGTACATCTACACAATAACCCAATATTTTTACCCCATGTAACCCCAGTGGCTCAGCGTTATGTCTGCAGACTTACAACGCTAAAAACCGGGTTTCGATACTCGTGGTGGGCATAGCACAGATAGCCCATTGTGTAGCTTTGTGCTTAATTCAAAACAACAACAAAATTTACTGTTACTTGTCTTTAAAGGCCCGGCATGGCTAAGCGTGTTAAGGCGTGCGACTCGTAATCTGAGGGTTGTGGGTTCGCATCCCGGTCGCGCCAAACATGCTCGCCCTTTCAGCTGTGGGGGCGTTATAATGCGACAGTCTAACTATTCGTTAGTAAAAGAGTAGCCCAAAAGTTGGTGGTGGGTGGTGATGACTAATTGCCTTCCCTCTAGTCTTACACTGTTAAATTAGGGACGGCTAGCACAGATAACCCTCGAGTAGCTTTGTGCGAAATTCCAAAAACAAACAAAATAAACCCAATGTAACACATGTTAGTGGGAGATGTTGACAACGCTAATGCTTGAACACAAATGACTAAATTACGTTACGTGTTTACCGATTAACGCTTCGTTTCAGTACGGTTTTAAACTTTTGACCGGTTAGTATTTAGGCTAATTTCATAGTGTTCACATTTTACCTATTAAACGTTAAAAACGTTTTTATTTTCTCTTTTCTTATTGTCATCTGCTTAAATAAGTGGTTGAGTCTAACAACGCAAAATGCGTATTTTTTTCTTTATGTTCATTGGCCTTAAGATTTGGGCTAGCAGTGTATATATACATACACAGAGAACAAAGCAGTTTATCAATTTCTTTATAGTTTTACAATTTTGTTTTCACTGCTGTAGTTTGTCGTTCGTCTGAAATTACAAATGACTAACTGTATTACACTAAATTAAAAATTTCGACTCAAAACAACTCTGGCTGAAACAAAACATACGCTGAGGAATTCACTCTATCCCCTGAACTTCATCACGTTGCTTCGCTGGCTCAGTATTTATGGATCAATGGTATCTGGGTATTTTGCCCTGGAGGGTCAGGTTCTCTTTGACCTCTTCCTCCTAAAGATATGTGTCCCGCGCCGGGCAGGGAGCCCAGGTTTCCTGGGTTTGTGCCAAGTTTCCCCAGGTCTACTAGCCAACTAAATAATCTATCCTTGAATATATAACCAAATCTAACGCAATACCGCTAGCAAACATTTTCCTAATGTTCTAGGTATATATGATCATATATCATCTTTACGACTAGCAGCTGTTTGTTATTCATGAACAAATCGCAACATTAAAAATAGTTTATAATATCAACAAGAATAATATATATACATGTTATTCGAATTGTTGGCACTTTTATTATGTTAGCCATTTGGTATACTGATTGGTGTAGTTGACACAAGTCTTTTGAATTTGATGTTATAAACTGGGCTGTCTGTAGATTAAATTCACCAAAACTACTTAACTAATTTTGAAAACGTATCCAAACTTTTGAACGATGTATTATTATCTGTCGGTTCAATCAAACAGATTGCATAGATTTATCCTGCGATGAGAGTAAGGGAGTTTGCTAGAGCTGAAACTACCCTGATATGTACCTTACCATTCCCGGTATCCCTTCATTCCAACGAATAATATTTGATGTTAAAGCTGTTCCATGTTATTAAATTATACGTGTGCTCGAAAAGGTGTAGAACGTACCTCTATCTGTTTTGCCAAGCTCATCTTATCTAGTTAGAAGCTGGCGCCGCCCTTGTTGCTATATAATAAATTATTTTTTGTCCTACCTTCTTAGTTATAAAAAAAATAATTTGCTTAGCTAGTTCAGGTTTTTAAGTATACTAAAAATTTATTATGACTAAATAAGTAGGTTTTTCTTCGATTTTATTTAATTGTTTACCTTGATCATACTTTTACAAATATTTGTTATCTTTCGATTTCATAAGTTTTTATTAATCTTTTTATTCACGGATTTTATCGGGTTGTCTCCTTCTTCAATAGATTAATGTAATGACTGGTGCTATTTTTCGATCGTGGAAATGGAAAAACAAAACAAAAAACATTCCAATACTTACTGTATGCCTGACGACCCTTAATATTCTGATGCAGTCCTTCGTCTAGTAGGTACTTTGTTTAATTAAAAAGAAATTACTCAGAAAATCGAAGAAATGTAATAATTGAGTTTAGACACTAGTTAAGTTAGACTTGGGCACAAAACATTGGCAGCACTTTGTTCAATTATCACATAGCATTTTAGTTACACAAGAAGTGTAAACTAAAATGTATTTACATACAAATGCAAAACATAATACATATATTAAAAAGGGTTTTAGACGAAAAGATAAATAGGCAGGGGTTACGTCAAATGGATTTCAATTTTCTTATCTAAAGCAAATTATTTTATAGAGGTTTAGGGCTCTTAACAAAACTAATATTATTTAAGAGGTGTGTGGAACACAAGTATTTTCAACTCAATGTTAATTTATATTGATACACAATTACAAGCACAACAAAAGAAATGTTTTATCAGAAAAACAATAAGGGCAGAAACTAAATGTTAACAGTAAATTCGTTGTGTATGAAATTTACAAAATTAGGGCGTAAAACATGTTTGAAAACACTATATTAGCCATTAAATTATGTTATTGTAGCTTGACTAGCTGCAAAGGCTTTCAAAAAACAAAAATTTTCAATCCATTTTAAAGTCACAATAACTCACTGTAAATAAAGCAAATGCCTAAAACAAAAATGTCTAAATATTGTTCAACTAAATGTACACTTGTTAATTGGATGGTTCAATAGTCTTAAACATAAGACTAATAATTATGGCAATCTACAGGGTGTGTTGTTTGAGTGGTTATAACAACTTTTTGAACTTTATATTATAGTAATATTAGTAGTCATTTACGAAGTATGTTGTGTAGGTGGTTATTTCTTAATAGCTTTTGTGTGTGTATGTCTGAGCTTTCAATCTGGACCTTTTGTTTTCGAGAAATTTATGCTCATTTTTTAATGACAAATACATGTAACTGACTTTATAAGTTAAAAAATATAAAACTTAAATAAAGTGTCTACTTGTACTTTACTATAATAGAGAACTTTATAAATGGCACATTTGTTAAAATAAATCAAGATTTTATATCATTCAGGTAAATTTTTGGCTTCATCATTAACTGATATATAAAAACATTATTAAAAAGAGGCATAACACAAACAAAACAGTTATCTTTATTGAACTATTATTGACTATAAGTATACTAAACCAATTTGTAAGTCACCTGATTACTTATACAGTGTATAAACCATTACGCTCAAGCCTCGACAACAGTGACTAAAACAACTTGAGCTTGGTTGATTACCTGGTTAATAATCCTTTGAATGACTTTCTCTTAGCTATGATTTCTTTATCAATGCAGATATGGTAGTCTTATCTAAGATAGACTAATGTATCTTATACACCAAAATGAAACAAACATTTATAATAAAAAGTAAAACAATAAATGTGATAAATTGAGATTAACAGTCTATTAAATTTTAGTATATTTTCAAAAACTTGAAATATAAAGACACTTTTTAAAAACATATTTTGGCTGTATAAAAGTGATCAAATATTTGACTATCTACAATATTACAAAAAATGAAGTTTCTTTAAAATGAAACATACAAGGGCTTGAAAAACAATTTTGTTTTTTCTGTGGTATAAATAAACATTTGAAAGATTGGTTTTGAGTCTAGTAGTACCCTATTTATAAACATATAAAAAAACATCCAACATATGAGAACACTTCTTTGTTATGATACTGAGGCTGAACTATGTGGTGAACCAGTTTGTGTTAATATTTTGTTCAGCCACTTCAAATGCCAATGAAGATGAATTTCAATCCAGCAAAGAGATGTAACATCTTGATGATGGTACTCTTCTCCCAAGTACTTTACAAAACTCGTGAATAGAACACATTTTCATCAGTTCATATTGTGCTTAAAATCCACGATTAATAGCTTGACTTAAATGAACAAGCTCCTGAGAAGAAAAACAAAACTAAGGCATATTATATTACAGTTTAAAACTTAATAACAAGGAACCCACAATTTAGAAAAAATTCACACAGCTTGAGTGGGTAATGAAATACAATTATAACTGTAATAACCGTAAGCCAAAAATGTTTCTTGACTTCAAACTTATGCTTGAGATATTTCACACATTAATCTGACTGTCAACAATTGTACTTTTAATAAAACTAATTCTTCATCTGATCATTAAAATTTCTTATAAAGTATACACTGAAGGCAGAAGGTTTATTTTACACAGCAGTTTATGTTGTTTTAAAAGACTGCTTTAAATGAATGTGTACAGGGTTGGAGACGAAATACTAACTAGTTTTGTGCTACATGTATAATGTGGCAAGTTCTTAGTAAATGACAAATGTTGTAAATAAAAATGAAAATGAGCTACAGAGGTATAGGTACTTGGGATGTATTTGTGAATTGATAATGTCAGAGTGAAAGGTGATATTCACACAAAAAATAAAAATATTTTTGTTCTTCTTACAGTTTGTATAGCTTTTAGAACCTCCACCATCTATATCTAAAGTATTTTTTTAAAGTATCCTTGTATACTGTTTCTGGTAATATAATATAACTAAATAAATCGAGTATTTAACAATTCCGATAATAATATATAATATCACGTTAAGTGGTACTCAGTAAGAGGTTATGACTTGTGCACTTTGATCCCTAAGCATATATACACACAAGCTAATAAAAAGTTTAGTTTTTTACTTTGTCATTCACATTTTGTAACTGCTCTTACAAAATCTTTTATACACTGCAGTCAATCAAAATTCTAATTACTGAATTTTTAGATAATTTAGTTCCTCACCTGGTTATTGAATATTTTCAACCTACAAACAAAATTAGATATTTTACATGATGTAGTAGAGTGAAAACAATGTGAATAATTACAATTTTGACGCTGTACAAAGATAGCACTGTCACTCAGGCATTCAACATAAATTTCTTCTTCCACATAGTAAAGATGGATGCCTAAATTTGAAAATGCCAAAGTATTGCTCCATGATACACAAAAGCTAAATGTAGGATAAAAAAGTTTAAAAGATTGAGTATTATAAAGAAAATTACAATTCTAAGCCATCAGAAAATGTAAAGATTTATTATTCAATTTTATTTTCCTTTATTATTTTATGGTATTAAGTATTGTTCTGGGCCAAATTATTTGCAGTCTGTCCAATAATAGCATTTCCTTTCAAATGATAGTAGTTTAGGATGAGATTAGAATATTATTTTACACTTTTATATTTTATATGGGTTTCTCGACATCACTGATTATTATTTTACACTGCTAACTCATGCAATATTTGTAACATTTTCTGGAACTGTCTCAGATGTAGAATTTACAGATCTGATAGATATATATCTCATAGTTTCTGTGTCTGGAAAGAAAATAAATTCAGATGCCAACAATATTGTTTAAGACAAATCTCACTTTTTTCAAAAAACTTTTAATTATTAAATCTCGAAAGATATACAACTATTTCCACCTTAGAGTAACATCAAGAATAGAACAAATCAGTGCATATAACTGATGAATATTTCAGAATATTAGAATTTTAAAAATTTGGAATTGATGAAAACAAACTCTGAGCACTTTTTGCAAGAAATTTAAACTATATGAACAATATTCACTAACTAACTGCCTAATTTTGTACAGAAATAAAAGCTTTGTTACATTATAAGTTGAAGGTGAACACAGATTAGAAATTACAACAATACAAAAGTAACTTCATACAAAATCCAATTTAATCTTCCACTGGACACTACCTAATTTGCAGAATTTACATATATTGAAAGTCATGGTTTTAACAAAAACAGAAAATATGAAACATTTACCATGAATGTCCATAAAAGGATAAATATTCATTTTAACATAAATTAGAAAATTTGAGTGATATAAAGTAAAGAGTTACATACTGCATGAATGAATCTTTTCTACACTTGAATAATGTTTATTTGAATCATGAATGTCAATGCACAGCATGTGCAAAATTTTCCATGCTATAATTGAGCGTGGCATGTAAATGAAGTTCGTAGTTGAGAAAAACACCTTTCTTACCCACTAAAAGGTATTCTAGTTCGACTGAGATTTCATTTCTATTTCCTGTTCAGTCACAGTTCTACAAAATTCATGAAATGTCGATTAACAAAAATGTGCTGAAATTCTGTCATAGTTTATTGAAATATATACTAAGAACTCTACAGACATGTTTAGAACTTGTATGTATGTAGCAAAAAAGATTTTCAAAATTCAAGGACTTTCCCATATCTTTCAGAAATAGAATTTAAACATTTAATGACTTTTCATGACTGTATGAACCTTAAAAACTTAGAAGATTAACAAACTATCTGGTAAAATAAATACAGTGCTAAATCATATTAGAGTTAATAGGATAATAAACAACAACAACAACAAGAAGCTGAATTTCTGTTTATTAGTTCTATATGGGTGACACAAATAGCTACTTTGAAAGTAACACTTCAAATACTATTGTAATATAGTGATTAGAGAACAATAACAGAAAAAGGTTTATTTTATTTCAGAATGATATGGAAAGCATGCTTTAATACTAGTTCTTGCTAAACCCCACTCCTTCATTAGAGCCAAAAAAACAAAAAACTGGTGGAAATAAATTTGATTGTATTTTTCAGCAACACCTAAAAGTGCAGCAATACAGTAATACTATACTAGTATTGTATCATGAAGCCATGATATGATTGAATTGATACATATCATCCAATACAATTTATATATCTTCATTAAATTTAGTAAGCAAGTCTTGTGCAAAACAATTAGATTTTTAATGAAATATTTCTGCTAAAAATTAATGATTCATTACAGAATGATAAGTATTGAGTACTACATGTTGTACTCATTTCTCATATATAATCATGAGGAAAGTAACATAACAAATTAACAATAACAGCATAGACAGACAGATAAACTATTTTACTTCTCTTTCCAGCTGCTCTTTAGTTGACCAAACCTGAGAATTTGGAAGAGCACTATAAAGTGTAAAGTACTTCAGAAAATATTAGTAATATAGATAAATTACACACAAGACTGTAAAACTTTGTAACAAAACATTGGTAAAGCTTGTGTACCCAGATAAGTATCATATTGTGTCATCACTATCTAAATATGTATCTTATCAGTTACTACTTTGAAGTACATACACCTATCAATGTCTGTACTATAAATGTATAATCCATGCTAAACTCAGAACATGAGAGGGATAGTAAGAATATTTAAAATGGGCAATTATAAACAAGTTTTATGTAATATGGAGAAGTGGAGACTGAAAATGTAATACAATATTTCTTTTTGAAATTAAGAAAGTAAATGTTACTTATCATTACAGCTTGACTTATTTGCCACATTGTGGTAAATTTATTAATATATGTTGATAATAATAATGTAATTTTTGTTTAGCTTTTGACAGCAACTCTTTTGAATATTGTGTTAGAGGTGTGTAACAGTAACATGTGACTAGTTTAAAGCTGTCAACACAAATAAGTGAAAAAGAAACTGTATAAGCTACACAAATTGACAAAATTAAAGGTTGTTGGAATTAAATCTATTGATTAGTTGCTTACTAAAGGTTACCATAAGAGTATGGTGATTACCACATGCTTGTACTACCAGTCTCATATCTGAGAACATAGGCAAATAGTCTATTTTATTACTTCACTAATGGCCACTTTAATGTTTTGATTGCTAAAATAAACACTATTTTAAGACTTTTCCATAGTACTCAGTGCTCTGCTTTTAGCAATACTGTGCCTTATCCAGGATGATGCTCCCCATAGGTTGGGAAACAATACTAGAATAAATATTCAATACTTAAATCAGCTATGAAGAATATAGAAAACAAGAGCAATAAGAGTGTTTTTACTGGATAACATCAAATTTCACCTTTGAAAACTCAGAAAGTCCTTTTCAGGTACAGGATAATCAACTTTGTGGATAATTTTTGTAGCATCATGAAAAGTCTCAACCTTAAAGTGCCAGCTTTACAGAGTTACTAACCACAAAATACCCCTATCTCCCCATTATTAAAATTCCTCCAAAATGGTACAGAATTCAGTTTTGATTCAGACCCAATTTGAGAAGGACCTTTTCCACATTCACTTCCAATCATGTGTAAAACGTGTGCACAATAGTCTGCTAGTTTCTGAGATACATGGACATAAACACATATAGACAGCCCTGATTGTCATACCCTTCTCTTCTCTGGGTAAAAAGTACTTACCTGAAGCCTGCCATCTAAAGTACAAGGCAAAATGACAGTTACTAGGCTGACCAATTCTAGCTCTTCAATGGCACTTTACTTTTCATTGATTTTTTTCACTAATGAATATACAATTTTCTCTGCACATTTTTCTTCTTCATTGCCCTGTTTCAATCATAATAGTTCTCATAGCAGAACTTGTGAATGAAAACAGACTATTGAGACAAGTTATATCTTGGGTATACTATAAACATGGAAAATGTTTATTAAAGAACAAGTTTCTGTATCTGAAACATCAAATGAAAAATTACATAAAAATCATTTTCTTTGTTAATAATATTAATTGTATCATTAATACTAACAAGTCTCCATTTTGATATAATTATACTTAGAAATAACTTTAGGAACCATGAAGACTAAGTGCAGGACACAGTAAATTACGGTTGTAGGTTATTAGTTGACATACGCTCAAGCACGTAATAAACAAGCATGTTATACCAAACCTGAAAAAATTACCAAAGTTGTAACTGTACTAACTTTTGAGAATATACCAGCTGACAGAATTTGCAAAACCTATCATAGAATAAAATACAACAAGCTACCATGATTAAAAGTTCACTTTAAAGTCTTCTTACATTTTATGCCTTTAACTATTTTGTTAAATAAACATTATAACAAAGGACATCAAACCTTAATAAATGACATAATAACAGACAAAAAAAGCATTTATACAAAGTTTGATCATTTTTTTTTACTTTACAAAAATAATCTAAATAATATAGAGAATTGTGTAGTACTAAAACAACTGGATAAGTATTTTAATAATGACCATCAATAAGGTTAAATACTTCAGTTTTTATACAGTTATAAAGTTCTAAACAAGGATTCACAAGTTCATTTGTTATAGAAAAAAAACAATGTGTGGTAAAAAAAGCTTTTCCAATTGTTTCATTAAAATGGGTGTTAGTAGAATGTTGAAGTGGCAAAGTAAAATGTAATTGTTATAATACTTAATTTTAAAACAAGTACATGCAACTGAAACTAGCAATTAACAATTTCACTTTAGTGGAAAACCTTTTCTAACAATTACACCATGATGCATATATTCGTAGTTTAATATAATACTTGAAGTTTCCTATTCAGTAATTCTATTAACTCTTAAAATATATGGCATATACCCTTGCTATGTGGGCAGACTTCTGAGTATAATAATAAATTAATTCCACATGATTTGCTTCAACAAATTACAATATGAAACTTTCAATAATTGCAAGGAAAAATTTGTGACTTGTACTTGAATGTGATTGCACAGTTTAGTAAGAAACAGTGAAATAAACACTATATTTGAGGATGTACATTTAATAACTAGCTACAAATTTATTATTATTATAATACACAAAATCAATAACAATGTTGAAACAAACGTCACATTCTCGCATGGTCAACAGATTTAAATGCAATGGGAAATTCCCAAGAAATTGAAGAATTTCTTATTGTTTAAATTGTGGTTTTTAAAATATTGTACTGCATATGAATATACAAATGTTTTTATGAAAGAAGTTTAAGTAATAAATGAAAGGCCTCTTTTTCATTGACAAAAGATAAAATTTGAAATGTTATTTTTACATGTTTGGTAATCTCAATTTGAAGAGGAATGTGGTACAAACGTCTGTAATTAACATAGTTCATTTTAATTACCGATTTTGGGCATAACCCTTTATTCTCCGAGGTAAGAATTTCAGGAGTTAGTTATCACTGTTGCTATTAGCCAAGAGAAAAACCATTTCACTGGTGTATACTTTTAATTTCGTTCCTTTTAAACTTTAAAGTCTAGTTGGTTTGCAATAACATTGGTAATCACAGCACACATAGCCACTGTAAGTTTAACGAAAACTTAAATATCTTGCAATAGAAAATAATTTAATTGCAAATATAGATCATCTTAATGTTGTAAGATATATGGCATCAAAACAAATGAATAAATAATCTAGTAATTGTAACAATCAAGGTACATGACATTTTAATTTTTATTGAAACATTATAAAAAAACGTATAAATAATATTTACACAAGTTGTATTACAACTATTTTCGCTTAAATTTGTTTTTTTATATAAAATTTGCAAGTCTAAATAACTTCTAGTAATACTTAAGGAAAATAACAATATTAACAGCATATCTAAAACTTATGATTGAAAGGAAGTTAGAAATAACTTTTTAATATGAAAAAAATGTTTTAATTTTTTTTAAATTTGAAGCCGAACACGCTATTTTACGCTCACCTTATTTCCGCAATTCCAGTGAATTTACTTTCAATTTAATGAAAAGAGTGAATCTTGTTAATATTTTTTTAAATTATTGTAAATAACTAACACACTAGTTTGGCCTCAGTAGAATTTTAACACTTTATTATCCTAATCACGTTAACCAATCCAGAAAATGACCACAAACTTTG
This sequence comes from Carcinoscorpius rotundicauda, assembly GCA_011833715.1. NCBI lineage: Eukaryota > Metazoa > Arthropoda > Merostomata > Xiphosura > Limulidae > Carcinoscorpius > Carcinoscorpius rotundicauda. The sequence continues at coordinate 46,456,268 of CM022399.1, read as the reverse complement.
ATATAAATATTCCTTAATTTCCGAAATAATAACGTTTAGTTCAGCTCGACATCGGGCCAGCACAGATACGTATAGACTTATTCACTCTTAAAAGTAATCAGACACATTTAAATGTTATTTAGGTATATTGAATAAACATTATGATACACTTTGGTAAAACTAATAAGTCACTGATAATACATTTTATTTATCTTTTCACGCATAAAGAAGCGTGATGCATGAAATGGTTTCTATTAACACCTAGTAATTAGAATTCCGAAGCTGTATTTCTACGGTCAGATTTTGGAGACCAGATTCTTTGCAGTAGACATTCGTGATTTAACGATATATTTTTATTTTAGAGAAAACCAATTCTACTAAAGTTAAGTAAACAAAATTAAAAGGAAGGACTGCGTTATAAACAGCAAACCTAAACCTCTAACTAATTACATTAGTTTGTTATAACCAAGAACAAACCGAAACAAAAATCACTGCACTGATTGAAAAGATCTCAGGGTACCAGCTACAATGTAGGATATATAATTATCTAGGTTTTGGAGGTGATTAATGAAATAAGATCCACATTACGGTGAGGATACACCGTCTATCAATCTTAACCTCCGTTCGCCAGTCTCACATAATTAAATAAAATAAAGGAGAAGCAACAGATATAGAAACAGAAATTAAGAAAGTAAGATGTAGATGCCTAAGTCCACAACGCTCCATATCTGTATGACCCTTCACTGCCTGCAGATTGTTGTGGGAAGATGACTGCTCTCCAAAGAAAAGAAGAAAATATTTAATTGAAAAATAAAGTACTACCATTTGGGGGTAAGTAAGTTAAATAAACTTACCTCTTGAAGTTAGTATTACAACCCCCATTATGGTGGAAAGGCACTAATTGATAGCCCAGTATACGAATTATACTATTATGAGAGGTTCCATCCAGTTATCTAAATTAACTAGTATGATTTTGAATTTATTAGGCAAAAGATCAAAATAATAAAAAACAACAAGAGAACAAAAAACGTATATAACAATGATTTAACAAAATGTGAAATACAAAATAAAGATACAAGAATTATATAAACAATGGATTTAACAATGAAAAAGATTAGAATATGGAAAATTTACAAAAAAAAATTGATGGATATACAAACAATACGAAAATGGTATTTACAATATTATATACAATTTAAAGTGAACAAATTTATACATATACACACATACATTCATATACAAGAATATACAATGTTATATACAAATTCAAGATTAAGAACGATAAATATAAACAAATATCTACAGGAATATTATTTACAAAAATGAAATTACAATTAAAAATGGAAATACAAGGTGGTCGCTAGAAAAGCGGAAAATTTGTCAAACAGCTATTTATTTTTACAAAGTTTTTTAAAGGCATATGTTATATTACACTCATAGATGCTCAAAATTATTAAAATCATGCATTTTATTCACGATGTAAAGAAATCAAAATAGAAATGAGTAAGCACGCGTTTTATTCATGATCTCATCTGACCCTCAAATTTTCCGCTTTTCTAGCGACCACCCTGTAGAATCATAATTGAAGAAATTAGCTAGCTTTTTTTACTGCAAAGTATACATATAAGCGATACGTCTGGATGCCAACGATGGTAAAACTCTCTCTGTCCCAAAAACTGATAGTCTGCCTCAGGGCGGAGTAACAGTTTGTACCTGGTCTTAGCCAGTATTTTATAATATGTTAACCGTGCCCGCTCATAAACATGTTGGTTGTGGGTAAGCTAGATGATGTACTTAAACACAGATACAGTATATCGTAAAGAAAAGGCGAGATGGCTGGGACCGGGTACCGGTACGTTATTCAATATGATCTTGGCCGAAATCGAAGAAACACTGAAAAGACGAACCCTCATTTTTTAATTTCTTATCCGACCGGGCAGAGGACCACAATATGTAGAACAGACTTCAGCCAAGCTCGATATAATGGACATGACTCAGTAATACTGATGTTTGAGAGACTCAAATGTTCTCTCACCTGTAAGATGTTATGAAATACGCGCCAAATGAAAGTCTGAAGTTAACTATTAACATGGCGCATCACTACCTGACCCCAAAAACGTCTCACGGAAGAGCAGAGTGTTGTTGCTCTTTTCTATGAGTACATTCCAGGACAAGCAGACGGTAGAGAGAACAAGAGGCCATCGATAAGCCACCTGACTTGACGTAACAACGTCTAATCACTGCAAAAGCGTCAGTATGCCAAATGGACTTGGTCGAATCTTTACACATTAAAGTAAGTAACCCATCTAGTGTACCTGGAGACATGGACCCACGAGACAGAAGTCGTTAAAAAGTCTAATGAAAAGTGGTCAAGTAACATGTCACATATGGCGATAGAATTTCACTGGTAGGCCATCCAGTCCAGGACGCTTATCAAGTGACATGGATCAAATAGCCATCCAACATTCACCCAGAGTAATGGGTTTTAAAAGGTTGTCAACATGTGAAGGATCGAGAGTTGGAAAGAACTGTGTGATGTCTTGCCCAATTCTCTCGTCCACAGGCTATAGTTGGTTATAATAGCTAAGGTACTTGTTGAGGATGTCAGTAATGTCTTTCTCGCCATCTTCCCTCAACAGATTGGAGATATACTCGTTTTTAGACATTTCCCATGCTTGGAACCCAAGTAACATTTCTGGAATCTAGTGATTCCATCAAACTTGAAATGCTCGCTAGTCAGAAAAATTTGGCATATTCCAAGTCTATCTTCTTTTTGGGCCTGTCAATGTCTGCAAGTATCCACTGATCCGTAGGTCTACCCCTAAGCAAAGTTCTTAAGGTGTGTTTATTGCTATGCCGGGCAAGACAGCAGGTTTGCGAATGCTTCATGCCTTTGTGTCTCAGCAAAGGAGGCATAAACGTCCTCAAAACCACCTCATCAGGTCTCATTAATGGTGTCAATGGAACATAGGCCCTGGAAAAAAGGCTATCAATTCACCCCACCTCGTCATCAGCGAGTCTCCACACTCCTGGACCTTAAAATCAGGGGTAAAATCCTGGAATGTGGTGAAAAAGGCTCGATGATCGGATACGTGAAACGAAACATCGTCTACCCAATACTAAATCATTCTTAGAGGCAAAATGAGTCTCCTGCAAAAATATAAAGTCAATCTTGAAATCGTCGAAAAGAGAGAGTTCGTCGAATTTTTTTGGGCAGCTACCCATCAATGAATATAGAGGGAACAACTTACTTATGCTAGTGCTTAGCTGTTACAGCTGGCAGTGAAGGGTCATGCACCATTTTTAGACGAGAATGATAAGTGGAATCCTCTGGGTGGTCACCCGATTGGGACAACAACTGTAAAACTTTGTTTTCTCACAGAATTCAGCCTGGAAGATGTAGGGGATGTTCTGATCCAGTTTCTTCCGACTCTTTCGATAATGAACCCAGAAGACTTGGAAAATTCTCCAAGTATTATTGGAGGGACATGCCCTCCACAAAACGTATGGCAAATGCAGATCATTCTGCACTAGGATAGGGTCCCCACCCTCGACAAAAGAGGGAGCTCGATCCTCCTCTCCACCTAACAAGGAGGTCTGAGCCCCCTTAAAGACCTCAACCTCCTTCTTAACAGGCAAAGAAGTTTAAGCACCCACAGAATCCCCAATATCATTGTGAGCTAACTGGGAAGTCTGAGCCCCTTCACAGGCCTTAACCTTAACTCTTGGGCTAGTGAAAAAGCTTGAACCTCCTCAGAGGCCTCAATTTCATCCGGGGGTGGCGAAGATGCATGTGTTCTCTCTCCGTCAGTGCCAAGGACTGAGAAAGACTAGTCATGCTGTGATGGCTTAATCTTCTTTCTTTTTGCTGCGATCTTGGCTGCGAATGATGTTACGCGTCGCTGGCAGAGTGATAACTTATGATCGCCATCACAGGAGGGACATTTATCTAGACATGTGTCATGTCTATATCCATATACTTGGCACTTATTACACTGTGGGGTGTCACAATTTGAAGACAGGTGGTCCTCCAGGCCACAACGACGACACATGCATCGCATGTCAACCATAATATGAAAACCTTTAATTTTTAGGAAGTTTGGAACAGATATCTTCATATTAAAATGCACCCTCTTGTTACCCGTGCAAACGTTAGGGCGTGTATGTTAGCACTTGTGTTTTACTTTTACCACCGCCCTATCTTTTGATGTAGTTCTGACGCTATGCGTCATGAGGCAGTTCGTAAAGAGATGAATGGTTAGCAATTTAATATTTGGACGGCCGGCTCAATTGGAATCACTTGTCCTTTAAAGGTAAAGTAACCTTTACTCAGAAGTTTTTGGGCGTCTATGGACGACGACAGCGTCGCCACATATCACCCCTTGCCAAATGTTGGCAGACTGTTGAGGACGTTCCCACTCAGGTGATCACAAATAGCGTCAATTGTTGCTGATGGGATCGAGTCTGCATGGACTACGAACGTGATCGACCGTGATCGGACGGAATATGGTTAGATGGCTGTAGCCATGCCGACCACCTCTTAAGGAAACTACTTTAATAAAATGCACTGAAAAACGGGTCGTTAGATACTTTATACTTTACAGCCCACACAACACAGAAAAAGGAATGAAGCAAAAAAGTTTTAAATCTCGTGGGCTCCAGAGAGTCTGGAAAAACAAACTGGGGTACTCAGAAACTTTTTGTTTCTCTTCAAACCCCCACGCGTTTAGTGGTTGGGTGTTACGAAAGTAATAATGATAATGATTTAACTTGAGGCGAGCTTAGAGTAAGTCGTGTGGTTCGGGAAAAGCCCTGAAAGAAAGTAAGGAAGTAGTGGTACTTGGAGTGAATACTCGGCCGATAGGATCCTTAAACGCTGAGATTGAATGGTTTGACGGCAACGGCGTCCGACGTTTAAGCAGAGAAATTCAGACCTCAACGAGTCTTTAACGCTGTGACAGAGAAAGGTTGAGATAAAGGGAAAAAAAAGTGAGGGTAATTAGATAGGTTGAAAAAATAGGAGTAGGTAAAAAAACAGAATTATAGAGACTGGAGTGACAGGGGGTAGGGAGAGAGGAAAACGAAGAAGAAGAGGTCCTTTTAGGACCACGGTACCAAGGATCTGTAAATCCAATGACTAAAGAATTTTGATGTGGCTTAAACCTGAGTGCCGGAGAAAAACACTTTCACTGAACAGGCGCCGAATATTCTACCTGTTCACTGGCTATATCTGAAAATTAAAAGGTATGTATTAAAGCATATAACTAGTAGTACAATTAGTTACTTCTGTTAATCCAACTGAGTTGAGAGAAGATTTAGCCCAGGACGACGAGGTGTCTGCTATGTGCGAAATCTGATGGGTTTGCGTGTTTATGTTCTTGGCTCATTTGTGGTGTCGGGAGGCGAGTTTGATAAAGCATTTATGTACTAAAAGTAGTTCTGTTAGTGTTTCGACGTGTGAGTGGAGTGTAATTAGGCAATCTAAATACGATTTTTATGGCTTGGTTTTGTAATTATGAGTATTTAGACATGTTAAAGGTGGCCACAATAGCATACTCGAAAAGGGATCTAATATAGGCTTTGTAAATAGCAAGGATAGTTTCGGTAGATCAACCTTTGTTGGATACACTAATACATTTTAGAAAGAAGATCTTACTGCTGGCTTTGCCGATAATATTCTTGAGGAGTCGAGTCCAAGATAATTGTTATGGAAAAGTTAATCCTAAAAACTTGACGGAGTTGGTGAAATGAATGTCTGTATTATTGAGGTTTAGTTTGATATTCCTGAATTTTTCCGTACTTGTTAACTTTCTGGTGGAAAGCGATAGCTTAGGTTTTTGTAGGGTTCAGGCCAACATACAATCTGTCACACCATTGTGTTACAGTATTGAGTGTTGCTTGAACCCTGGCTACTGCAGTGTGAGGGTTGTTGGAGGTGCTCCATATAGCTATGTCTTCAACGTACTGGGAGATGAAGAAATAGTTGAGGGTGGGAAATGGTATATCGTTAAAATAGATATTACAGAGTACAGGGCTGAGTACCGAACATTGAGGAATTCCGTCACTTACGTCAAAAAGGTAAAAGCATGCCATATTTATCTTAACCTTGGCTGTGCGATTGGAGAGGACACTCGATATTCATTTGACAAAACCAGATGGCAGGCCTAGAGCTTGGGTTTTGTATTTAAGGCCATTTTGCCACACAGAGTCAGAGGCATTCTGGATATCTAGAAAAGAGGCTATGGTGGTTTGTTTGTGGTTAGAACGGCGAAAAACAGATTCGATAAATTAAACCTAATGGTCAATAGTTTATCTTTTACTTCTACCTGCATTTTGATTATCGCTTATTAGCTTGTTAGTTTCTAAATAGCAGTTAATACAGTTGGTTATAGCTTTTTCCACGAGATTGCCGAGCGTGTTCAGTAAGATTATTGGTCTGTAATTAGTGGGATTATTGAGATTGTTATCTTTTTTCGGTATTATTTTAATCACTGCTGTTTTCCATATTCTAATGTAATATCCCGAGAGTAGGGAGAGGTTAAAATCGAGACTAAGTGATTAAGGTTCTCATCAGAGATGTTTCTCAAAAAGATATTAGTTACGTCATTTTTACCTCGGGATTTACGTTTGATTTCGGTTTTGAAAAATGGTCGAGTGTAAAATGAAGGGGGATAGTTATGTTGGTTTGAGTTGACAGGGAATTGAGTTGTAAAGTGATTGCAGTTATGGTTAATACATTGGTTTATATTGCTATGATGTGTTACATTTAAGAATGAAATATTTAGGGTAACAAAAGTGTTTTTAAAGTGTTCAGCGAATATGTTTTTTTTGCTATGAATGGTTGCCGTGATGTTGTTGTGTTTGATCTCAGGTAAGTTGTTGCTAGAATGAGTGTTTGATGTAGCTTTAACCTTGCGCCAGAAAAGCAACGGATCTGGGTAAAAACTGTCTATTGATTTATAGTAATCATTCCAGTTGTTTTCTTGTTACATTTTAATCAGCTTTTTAATCTGGTTGTTGGCATTATTGATCAGGGTTTAGGTGTGAGGATAGTGAATGCGAATGAATATTCGCCGTAGTTGACGCCTTTCGGATATAGTTCGGAGTATTTCAGGGGTGAGTTTATACGAGCTTTGGTTGTGTTTCTTGATAGCTTAAGTTATGGCGTTGGTTATGTTTATCGCGTAAATTTCGATATCGCTTTCGTGTAAATCTCGTTTCTTAAAGGTGGTAGATGTTTCACAATGTGCTGATTTTAGAGGTTCCAGTCTGTGTAAATAGTCGTATACTAGTGGCTGAGTTCTTCTGATAGTTCTGATATGGGGGAAAATTTAATTTCTTTTCATACAAGTTAGTGCAGTCAGAAACATCATGTGGTCCTCCGCATCTGACGCAGCAGATGGTGGCCTTGCATGCAGCGATGGTATGTTAGAAGCGTTGGCATCTATAGCATTGAATGATTTGGGGTCCGTGATCTTTCATCTCTTCTACTTGGTGGAGGGAAAAAAACAGGTTAACGACAGATGACAAGATCTATTCTATGTCCTTGATGACGAGGACATTTATTTTATCCAGAGGTATTGGTAGTCAGGTGCGTGAAGACTTGATTCTCTGGAGCTTGGTTGCTGAGATACCTTGAGTTTCAAGTTCATCTTTGAACTTGTCTAGGGAAATGTCGAAAGACACACTATCGCCTTCACAAAAGGCCTGCAAGTATATAGACTTCAATCCTTAGAGTTTATAAACATTAGATGCCCACTTGTTGGTTTGTCTTCCGTTCATATATATTTTTTACTTTCTTTTATCTCTCATATTTTAAACAGACTTGCTGGAAGTTTATTGAAGGGTGGTGAGGACATAAGCTCAGTAAATACTGGCTTGAAGATAAATATCATATACGCTACTTAGAGAGCTAGGTTATAGAAAGTCACCTCCCAAACTGTATTTAAATACGAAAAGCTAACTCGAAGTAATCAAGTAAAAATTTGACGAACAAAAAATGTGCCTACGGTCTGACTTCAGTCATTATGCTAATTTTATTATTATAAAATTGGTGAATAAATTACAGAAATAAATTCTTTTTAACGTTATTAGTGTCCTCTTGTATTATTGAAGTTAAAACATTGGTCTTTCAATATTTTCAGGAAACTACTTTATTTTTAATCAGAAATTAATTATAAGACATTTTCAGAGCCCTTACCATATTTTTTGATATAATTCCCAATAACTTCTGGAAGCTTAATTGTCATGTGTAAAATTCTTGACAAATTATTACATTGGCTAACTATAAGATTTAAGAAGTTTTGGGTCTGTATCGGTTATACATACATTGTAAGATTCATACTAATATAACAGAATTTAACTGTGTACGTTTTTACATTTCAAATGCAAACTTTTCACTTTACAGTAGTTCTGTCATACCTTATGTATCTTTTTTTGTAAATTTGTCTTAAGTATATTTTTTAAATAACAGTAATACATTGTAAAAATAAAAAATACCGATTTAATATTTGTGTCTTGTATTGATATACATGTACGTTTTTAACATCATAGATTCGTCAGATGTTTGCTTATTTTTAGATGAAACTACATGTATCTGAAGCTGGTTCATAACTTTTTCAAAGGTTTAGGTGAAGAACACTTTCTCTATTTTTTGTCTGGATTATTTAAAGTGTTGTTTGTAACGTTCGTGATGGACTCATAAGTAAGGGATTTGGATTTTTAAAATGTTGTAACTTTAGAGATATATTGTTTTTGACTAAGCTTTATTTGAAAAGCCACGATCACATAGACTATAGCAACATATATTGTGTTCTTTATCCTCATTGATTCGTGGTGTTTTAATAATCAACACATTAATTTTACAGGATATTGTCCCAACATGTAACTCAATGGATGAATTAAAGGTACAGAGCAATAGGGGGTTACGTGCATTAATGCCTATACAATGTTGCAAATAACGTCATTATTAGCTATTAATTCTGGAGACCTGGTTCCGCCATTGTGTTTACCAAATGTCAGGCAGATATTAACAAATATCCTCACGATGACTAATGAAATAATGAACATGAACAGTTGGAAGATATAATATTGTTACACTTGTATCTTAAATAACTTCAAACTAGTAAGCCACGAACACACCATAACGACTTTTAGGCCAGATAACTGATTCAAAATATCTCTAACACAGCAAAAGGCGACCTGGTCTCAATCAAGGAAGGATCACAGGTATTCTAAAGTGGTGCTCAGATTGAACTTAAAGCATATCTTTTAAAAAAGAATAATGTATATTTTTTGGAAGCGCACATGATTGTTACAACGAAGTATACAACACTGTATACAACGAAAAAGTAGAAAGAAGTCAACTGAAAGCTCTCTGATGTCTTCAGAGAAGCGAACTCAGTTAATAGTGTAGATACCCTTTTTTATCAACGAAATATAAATAAGGGTTTAAAATCCTACATTTCACTTTCGAATAATAGAAAGAAGAGCAGACGAGGAAAGTTTGCCAGAAGTTTTCTTTTATATTCAGCGATACTTTATGAGTTTAAAGCAATACCTTTCTGCTTGTGCATTATAAATATATATACATATAATGACGGTGCATTTAGTCCACGCATATTACGACATTAACAATTCATGTTACAAAGATAAATGATGAAATACTTTAAGGTTCCGTACGGTTCTCCACTGGACACTTCAAAGAACATATACATTTTTAGACACATTAGAAGTAACTAAATAGTTAAGGTTCCCAAATCTTACTTGTAAATATTATGATGTAACAAAAGTGAAAACAGCCATTCAAATGATACTTTTAGTATTTTGATGCAGGTTATATAAGTCTAAAGTAATGCCTTTTGTTTTGTACAATATGCAAACTCTAGATAACACAGCGAATATTTAATGTTTGATTAAACATATGAAAAAATTCGAGAGTCTGATGTTTTACTTAAATATTATTATCTTTTGGGCTGAAATTCAAAGTTAAGAAACGTCAGCGAATATTTATGCAGTAAAATTTCATTAAGAACATCATGGAGAGAAGTGGAGGTTTTACAGACAGTGATACGAATGATGTAATTTAAAAAGAATGGGATAGATTTCCCAGTGAATAGGAATATTTATAGTTTCGTTGGACTTGCACCTTTTTGTAAGAGTTTAAAACACTACATTTTGACTTCTACAATGAATTAGAGGTATGGATCTTTTGTGTTGATTGTGAGTGCACGTTTCGAATCATGAAAACATGCGTAAAAAAACGTCAGTCTTGGTACATCGAAGACCACCTTCAACACACATGGTAATGACAAATGTTGTGATCTTACATTTGAAGACTATAGAGTAAGAGAAGTACGTACACCTTAGTGTTTAAAATGTAATTAATTTACCATCAAAAGCAGTTGTTGACTTCGCTAACATTTGTTGAAAGCTCGAAGTTTTCGTTCGATGCCCCTAATTTTGAACAACTGACCACAGGTAATGCAAGTAGCCAGTAACATTTTTGGTCTTAATGATTTCATAAGCTCTTTCAACTCTATAACGGAATTGATAGTCACTCTTATGGGGTATCTGCAGCGGAAAGATCAGAACATACTTAACAGAATTACGTTTCGAATCTTTGCTTATAGTATTCATAACTAGATTCACTAACTACTTATATATGCAAAAACGGCTCGTTTGGGTTGAGAAATATTTTAAATAGAAGAGCGAACAACGTTTCGACTTTCTTCGGTCATCGTCAGGTTCGCTCTTCTATTTAAAATATTTTCTCAACACAAACGAGCCGTTTTTGCATATATATTTCTCTACAAGTGGGTTTTCTCGACATCACTGAACACTAACCACTTGTCCAACGTTATTCTGTCATATTTATATATATATATATTGGTTTAATATACACGTGTTTTTACTGCATCTGTGCGCACATTTCTCTCTTGTGTTATATTTTTAAGTATCTTATTTTTAGTACTTCATATTTTACCTGATACGTAGTCTACATGCTTTTAGCTTTATTACTTTACTACTATGATATGAAAACTCTTACATTTTAATTGTGTAAAGTTATTACATTTTGAATTTTACTTCACTGTATGAATACTGTATGATTGTTTTATGGTTATGAACAGACTTGGATAGCTAACTGGTAATAATTAGCACAGCTCGAAGACGATCTAATAAAGTAAAGGGAGAATTGTTCCACGCCAAAATTCACGTTCCCACTAAAACTTGAATGATAAAAACCAATCAAATAACTGAATTAGTTTGGCTATGTATGCCAGTCTTCCTGTGTTTGCTGGTTTTTTAAACATCAAATTTTACCACAATTAAAAGGAGAAATGTATATGCAGCGCTTACAGTTTGAGGAAAGGCGGTATCGCCCGAGGTTTTGTGACTTAATTACGGTTTTAGCTATGCGGTTCTTAGAATTTCACAAATTCGCAACTGTTCTCCACTCCCAAACATTATCGAGGCATTTTAATAAAGAGTAACATCGGCGTTACTGATGTAAATTGTGTGATAGTTGAGAATTTATGAAGGTTTTACGATTGCAAGGTTGAACCTGTAATTAAAACACAAAACTCAGCAACATCCTTTTTCTCAAACTTAAGTTGTTCACACATATAGTTGGTTTATTTGCTCGACTGCAGGGTTAAAGGATTTGTTACTCAGAGACGAAACCAATAATATTTTTGGAACTTCTAAACATTTCTCAAAACGTTTTACAGTATACCTCCTTCTCGACATATCTAGAGGATGAATATTTCCAAACACAAATATTACAACGAATTTTATATAATTGTCATTTCTTGGTATAACTTCAAAGAAACCGAAAATATACATATCTAACATAAGGGAGTAGTATGGGAAACATTACTTTGCACTCATGAATACTCATTTTAGCGCAAATGTTTAGGCACATCTTGTTTAGAATTTGGACAGCTTTTCCTCGAAACAGTTTTGTTGAATGCAATTAGTTGATATATTAGGACATTAAGGCTCTTTGAAATATAGCATTGCCAAAATATGCACGGAGATGATTTATATACATTTTGTGCTTGACTGTGTCTATTACCCTATTGGCTAATTTATTGTCAAAACTATTTCGTGTTATGGGAAAACAGCTTGATTTCATTGTCTTCTAGGTACTGCAGATAATTAAAGATTTGTATAAATTAGATAGAACATTTACAGTTCTTGAGAGATTACTTTCTATCGGAAAGGAACAGCATGACTTCATCATATCCTATTGTAAAGTAATTTATGTTTGAAACAAATAACTAGTACCATATTTGCATTCACTTCCTATTGTATATTTTTTATGTGTTTCAACATATTTATTTCACTGTATTTTACATGTTTATAGTCAGCTTCTAATTTATTTGAATTTCGATATTAGCAAAACTATTTGTGTGAAATAGAATATTCCACATACTCCATAGTGTTTATATGCAAGTTTTGGTTGAGACTGGCCCAATAGGCTGGGCATAATTAACTAACAAACTTTATTAAATAGAGATAGAGTTAAGCTCAATTTTTGACCCTCTTAGAATATTCTACATACTTCATAGTGTTTATATACAAGTTTTGTTTAAGATTGACTCAATAGGCTCAGAGGAGTTAAGGTGCAAACAAACACATTTCATCTTTATCTCTCTCTCTATTTAAATAGCGCTGTCGGTTTGTGCAACACCCAATATTGTCATAACGAGAGAGATATGTTTAACTAACATGATAACGACTAAATCCATATTCTTTTATCATTTATCAGCAACACCGGATTGTGAAAGTCATTATAACTGATGTTTTCATTATATTGATTTGTTTCGTCGTGTGTTTTATTTAAACAGTTGCGACTTTCGTCTGAACATGTCGCGTCTGCCCAAAGCTAGAATTCGTAGCTGTGATCTTCTGCAGGTGAGGACGAAGAATGTATCTCCAGCTAACTCATGCAATAAGCTTTAAAGACTGTATGATTCTTATATGGTATCGTAGTTTACTGGTTGGTGCCCACATTTTTCATAATTCTTTCAGTCTGTTGCGTTCCTCATACCGTAGGTTGTATATCAATACACTACAAATAAAATAAAATGTACTGTTTTTAGGTTTCTATAGGTATATGATGTTACTAAACTGATAGTTTCATAGGTTTGCATACAGATTTCAACTTTGCATTGCTTGGCCTCTGTTGTGGTATCATCATGGAGTGTTTCAGTATACTAATATCTGGGCTTAATCCTCTTTTGATTTATAAGTAAAGCATTAATTACAATTTACAAAGATAGACAGTCCAATAGGACTGCATACAGGTCTTAACTTATGATTTTGTTTTTATTTATATAGTTATTTGTATTTTGTGTGTTCCATAAAGGTGGATAGTGTTCCAGAGGATTGTATACATGTTTCAAGATAGATATATAATTTTTATTTATATATTGCATATGTTTTACAAAGACTGATAGTATTTTTATTGGCTGATTATAGTTATAGTTTTTATATCTAAGTATAATTCTCTACAATTATTGTTCTGCAAAGGACGATTATTTAAACATCATGCAATAATTTAATACAAACGCTTGCACTTTCCCTAGTTTGTTTTTATCTTTATTGTTCTTGACGAAATATATAATTTCACTTACATACTTTCTCCAGTGTTTATTTTGATCAAAGATATTATCATAACAAGGTCTTATTAATGATAGTGTTACTTTAGGAGGATAGTGCTTCTGTAGTTCCATGAGATTTTATCACACCTGCTGTTTCTCTTTCATAAGTCAACGAGACAATTTTAACATGCGTCAGCTCATAAATATTTATCCATTATTTGAATGAAGCAGCTAATATAACCAATAATTTACTTCACACTTTTATGGTCCTGAAAAGGATGGCTATTTAATTGTTTATATAACTTAACATATAGTTTCACATTATAAGTGTATATTCACATATAATATGTCATGATAAATATCGTGAATAATATTATTATGTCAATCCTCTATGTATGATTTCATTCGTATTATTTTGTTACAACTAAATTTAATGAATGAACTATTTACTATTTAACTTTACTAATATAGAATTTACTTAAAATAGAAATAACTATCATTCACTTGAAGTTCCGTATAATTAAAATCTATAAAACTTTGAGATAACTCTCGGTTGTTAAATAGTCACACGTGCAATAAGTGTAGGGCTATTTTAACATAATATTTGATAACAGTGTTTGATCTTCTGTTAACTTTCATTTTTTACAGACTAGAAATTCTATTTCTATATCTTTTAAAACTTTAAATACATCTAAATGTATTAGTTTTTCAAATACACTTTTCAGAAATCAATACATACATAATCATAAAAATATCTTTATTCAGAAATCAAGTGATTATTTTAATGATATTTTCTTTACAAATATGTTAAAACAAGGTTTTGTTAACGTGAATTATACAATTAAATGTTCTTATATAAAACTAATGCTTCATCATAGTGCAGCATACTATCATGTAAGTAAAATTAACAAGTTTCATACGTACTTAACAAGACGTCAGGTATATTAATATATATTACAAGCATCATAATTTATAAGTTCATTGGATTAGCTTTCATGCAAATTATATCCATACCACAATTTGTTTATTCCAACCTTATATGTAACATTGTACATATTTTATTAAGGACAGTGAACAATCTTATACTTTACAACAGTCGACTAAATGCTCAGTTTAATAATTATTTTAATTTTCTCATATTATGATTTTCACGGATGCATCAGATTCAGAAAATATAAATAAGAAAAAAATATAAATGTATTTGAGAAACAATGGTTCAGTAACATCTAATATTTAGTGTTCCTGTATCTCAGACGAAATATTGCATTGCAATAGAACGGATCGAGGTAGTTGACAGGCATATAACAAAGGGCCTTTCTGAGTTCACTAAGTCTATTGTAATACGTTGTCGCTGTCTATATATTTACATTATACTAACTATTGAAAATAAATGTAATTAATTGTACGTAATATATTTACTGGATAAATTTAATGTTCACCATACTTTAACTAGTTTTTATGTCACTGAATTTAAAAGTTAGTAAATAATAAACACGTGAAATGTATGATTTCCTTATGAATTGCATTTGTATGAACTCGAATGCTGGCAGAGTTAGTTGTTTCTGATTAGTGTTGATAAGCCCAGTTATAACTACAGATATATCATAATTTGTAATATCTGTATTTGACAAACAGTCTGAAGCTCAGTAAAATCTGGATCATTTTTTAACTTATAAATACGCTGTTCCTTTTATCACTAATAATCAAGCAGATAAGTTTTACAATATGGAATAAGAAATGACGAACCAGTCTTTAAATGTAAATATGTCTTTCCTTAAAAATATAATTTTTTACGTTTCTTTAACATATTAGTGTTTATTTTCAGTCATATTTATTATATTAATAAATAACGTTGCTGAATTTTACTAAGTATATACTATATTTTAGTCTATAAAATATGCTGCTGACACTAATGAAACGATGGACTACATCAAATCCAGCAAGAACCAGTAAAATAGAAAAAGACAACAGTTAGATTCCTCTACTATCATACAACGTGAATAAACACCTGATTCATCTTATGCCTGTTATATTGGGAACGATCGTTACATCACTTTCTCAACTTAGAATTCTGGAAAAGAAAACCTATTTAGTTAAGGAAGGTATCTCGTTTACTTCAAAAGAGTAGAAGTAATGTAAACAGTGGATCTCAAACATTAATGTAGCTGTACAGAGCAAAGCTGAAAATTTTCTTCTAATTAGAAGTGTTGTGTGTGTTAATAATATACCCTCTGTTTTGTTTACATGTCTAAAAGCTTAATATTTAGGCTAATAGAGGATTTGGAGTTAAATAAAACTACAGTTTAATGTTATTTAACTTACAGTTTGGCTTTGCGAGTGTAATGCGACTAGTTTTAATTTAATTTTTTTTAATTATTGGTTATTTAAGAAAAAAGCAAAATAAACAAATGTATATAAAGATAAGATAGTGATAAAATAATGTAATGTAATTGACTCTCTCATTAGGCTTAATATTATTATGAATAGGCTACCAATATTTAGTTTTGATTATTTATTCCCAGACTACGGTGTTAAGAGTAATATGTGTTAAGCACTAACCGTTATCTAGGTGCAATGTGCGCAAGGAGTGGGATTTATATGGGAATTTAAAGCTTACAAACACATTTAAGAAAGATAGAAATGAAGTTGTGGAATTTGTTTGCAGAGATTGTAGGTTGGAGGAGAAACTGGTGAATGTTCTATATATGGTATAATGTATCTCTAAAGAGAAGAGTAAACTGAGCAAAATGGTAGGAGGATTTAAAGATGGAGTTAAGCTTTCCTATGTGGAGAGTACAGCTGCAAATAATAACTTTTGTATAAGCCTAGCATGGCCAAGTGGTTAAGGCACTCGACTCGTAGTCTGAAAGTCGCGGGTTCGAATTCCCGTCGCACTAAACATACTAATTCTTTCAACCGTGAGGGTTTCATAATGTAACAGTTAGTCTCACTATTCTTTGGCAGAAGAGTAGCTCAAGAGTTGGCGGTGGGTAGTGATCACTAGCTGCCTTTCCTCTAGTTTTACACTGCTAAATTAGGGATGACTACTGTAGGTATTCCTGATGTAGTTTTGGGCAAAATTCAAAAACAA
Source organism: Carcinoscorpius rotundicauda (assembly GCA_011833715.1). Classification (NCBI taxonomy): domain Eukaryota; kingdom Metazoa; phylum Arthropoda; class Merostomata; order Xiphosura; family Limulidae; genus Carcinoscorpius; species Carcinoscorpius rotundicauda. The sequence goes on along the minus strand of CM022399.1, from coordinate 46,439,591 downwards.
ACAATCAATAACTTTTATGAACTTAAAAATAGAACTTATAGGGGCTGGTAGTAGTGAATTTAATTCCAATGAGTAGGTCCTATTAAGCAACATATTTCGGGTTTAATCTTGTGTAGATGATAATTTTGAGAAGGGAATGATAGCAAAAGGAACAGATTTGGATGGGAGCGAGAAACATAAGTTTATTTTTGTAGGATATACTTTAATATAGCACGTGGATAGGATAATCAATTAACAGCACTGCTATAAATGGAGACTGCAACTCCAGGTCATCTGCCATGAAAACAAACTCTAAACTCTTCTCTGTTGTTGTTTTGAATTAAGCACAAAGCTACACAATGGGCTATCTGTGCTCTGCCCACCACGGGTATCGAAACCCGGATTTTAGCGTGTAAATCCGCAGACATACCGCTGAGCCACTGGGGGGCTAAATTCTCCTCTACCAGGTCACTTCTTAACGTTACATACCACATGCACAACAAACAAGTTTAAGGCGTTATTTTGAAAAAAAATACGTTTTAAAGAAACTGACACTACAAAATATAGTTCAAAGAAGCATTGAAATGCCCACTTCAATAAGCACAAATATTACTGTGGTTAGCTATCCTTGTGGTAGGAAACGCTACAACACATTTCCTTACAGTGACTCAAGAACAACCTAAAATAAAATGACTTTTATGGACAACCTGGGACCTATTGGCCTATCTTGGCTGTTTCATCCTGCAACATACTTCTTGGTTTCTTCTTGTTATCACTGTAATACTAGAAATATAAGAAATACAATGGATGGGTTTAGAACTTTAGTCAGAACACAGGATTTTGTGGAATGGGAACAACTGCAACCTCGCTAAGTGTAAACAGGAATTTCTTTGAAATACGGGGCTATACGCGTTTAATAGGGATAGAGTACTAAAAGGGCTGAAAGGGCAAGCAGGTTGGCGGGATGGAGTTTCAAAACCACGGCCTACAGATTAACAGTCGAGCGCCTAACCACCGGCCATGTCAAGCCATTTAGAGCAGGATAAAAGCCATATTCAGCTAAGATAGTATATTTTTCTAACAGAGTGGCTAACAGTTTGGAACAGAGTGACTTCTGTTATTTGGTAGCTGTTAATTTAAAAGAGGTTAAGGGACACTTGATAAATATTTAAATGATAAGGGCTAACTTTGAGTGCTTTAATGTTCATTTTAATACAGTGGATAGGGTGGCCAAGATAGACCAAAAGATTTCTTGTTTACCTTCAAGGTTCTGTTACGACAAATTACTATCTCCAAACAGTTATATATAAAGTGATGCTTTATTCAGTAAAGTTATTAGATTTTTGTTTATTTGAATATAAAAATAGTGCTATATCCTACTTGCACATTTTGTATTTATTTTGACTTTATACTGACTGTTATACATGTGAGAAAAAAAGCTTTATTATATGCCATTTTTTGTATTTAAATCGAATATGAATTTTAAACTATTGTAAATTCATAAATGTCACATGCCCATTTAGACTTAATAGTATGCATATAAAGTACTGATTTCAGCTAAACCAAAGGACTATAATTACAGTAGCCTGAAATTATTACTGGATGTTGTCATTGGTTGCCAGTTGTGCATTGTTTAATTACGTGGGCGGTTAATGGTTACAATTTAGTGCATACAGTAGACTTAACCATTGAAACTTACAGAACTTGGAAACAGTTAATGTTTTATATTTCTTCAACCTACAAATTTATCTCTCTCTCTTTTTTTACATGTACATAACAATAAACCAACTTATATTAACATGAAACAGCAGATAGTTTCTCTGTCGCAGTACAGGTTCTTATCAAGATATCTGCTAAAGCACTTGTTTTATTAACTCCTTATGCACCATATCGAGTCACAATACACACATTAATATAATTTATGTAATGAATCTATAAAATGATTAACTTGTAACGTTAAGTTATTGAAGTTTATGGATGAATTAGTTAAGAAATAGGACTTGAGTGGGTATTTTATGACTGTTCAAAGCGTAAAATATCTACATCTTATAGATTATAGGAACTAACTTTAAATAGAACGTAGGTTTCTTTAAGTCAGAAATACAATTTGTTAACCTAGGTTTCCAGGTTCAATATACTCCAAGTGACAAAAGTACTTAAATAAAATCGTCCTGATTAATTTTTCTGGCCACTTCCCTAATTTCTGATTTCTATACGTCTATAGACTGTTGCCAAAACATGAAGTAGACTTGATTAATGACTTAGTGTAAACAATATTTTTAAATATACTCAACATGAATGACTAGGCGTTGTCTACCGGTGAGGTTTCGGGACTCACGACACTATGCCGTTAAAATAAACTTCATTCTTTCTTGATGACGAGAAATCCACTCTCGTCCCGAAGAAATGTGCCTGGCAACGGTCAGTTGGAACTTCTCTCTCTGTTAGCACGACGATGACATGCTTGTCAATGAAAGTGTTAACACCCACACCAGCCGTTCTTAGACACACACTCCACTCTTTGGTGATGTAGATATAAAACACGATACAAACAATAGTTGCCTGAGAGATGATGGTAGGTTCTTTTGAGCAAACAATGAGAATGGTATTAATGTATTGATTTTTCACATCACCAGAATTAGAAATAAAAATCGAATAAACTAAATCAGTAGCTCTTCACGACATCTCGAGAAATGAAAATACTGTGTTGGAAATAGTTGCACAAACGCGTTGACAAAACATCGGCAGGAATCACAAACAATGAGTTATTACAACTGAATGGTTCAACATATCACTAACAAAATACAAATAAAAATATATTCGCTTGTACAATAAACTAGTTTACTTTGAATTTGTTTTAAGTAGAACAGTATGCATTGGTTTTTGCAATTATACGTTCATCAATGCATGATTGTGAAATACTGTTTATAATGTCATGTATCATTTCTTAAACTTTAATTAGTTTGTTTGTTTGCAGTTTGACCTCAGTTTACAAATTGGTCAACACCGGTTAAATAGTATTCACATTGGAATCTGTACACTCTCGAGGCCCCCCAGTGGTTCAGCGGTATGTCTGCGGACTTACACGCTAAAATCCTGGTTTCGATACCCGTGGTGGGCAGAGCACAGATAGCCCATTGTGTAGCTTTGTGCTTAATTAAAAAAAAAGCATTCTCGAGTGGGGGAGGTTAATGTCTTGTTGGAAGATGAATGTCTCAACTTTATGAAATGACATGATAGATAATTTTCAACACCATTCATTAACTGGGATGAATTCCACACTTGTATTTTTACTGTTTTTCTCTTTGTCATTGAACAAATTACTGTTGAAAATTACCCAACCATTTGGATGCATTTGTAAATAATATATTTTATCAAACTTTTCTCATTTTGTTGTTTGCACACCAGTAATCGTAATACCACAACCACACTGTTCTCTACCATCGAACAAACTTTGTGAATTGTTTTGGCCAAACGTTTAGATTCATCTATAAAAAAAAATCAATCCTGCAACTTCACCCATTCCATAGTTCGAGCCTGGCATGGCCAAGCGCGTAAGGCGTGTGATTCGTAATCCGAAGGTCGCGGGTTCGCGCCCACGTCGCGCTAAACATGCTCGTCCTCCCAGCCGTGGGGCTGTATAATGTAACGGTCAATCCCACTATTCGTTGGTAAAAGAGTAGCCCAAGAGTTGGCGGTGGGTGGTGATGACTAGCTGCCTTCCCTCTAGTCTTACACTACTAAATTAGGGACGGCTAGCACAGATAGCCCTCGAGTAGCTTTGTGCGAAATCCCAAAACAAACAAACAATCCATAGTTCGAAAATTTTATCCCATTACGGCCTTTTAATTTGAACGGCTACACATCCACTGAGCCGTTTCGTGCTATCTTACTGCCCTGGACTCTCCACCCGTACTTATAGGTAGGACGTTGACAAGATCTTTACTGAATTGTTACGTATCACGTTAAAAGGTCAATCTGAGATATTTAATATAATTTTTCTAAAGTCAACCACTATTATTACATTATGCAACAATTCTGTTATTAACATAGCCAAAGGCTTTGCATACACATTCTACTCAGATTTTCATACAGCCCTTACTGAAACATTGTTTTTGTTTTAAATTTCGCGAAAAGCTACTCGAGAGCTGTCTGTGCTAGCCGTCCCTAATTTAGTAGTGTAAGACTAGAGGGAAGGCAGCTAGTCATCACCACCCACCATCAACTCATGGGCTACTCTTTTACCAACGAATAATGGGATTGAATGTCATATTATAACGCCCTCCGCGGCTGAAATGGCGAGCATGTTTGATGCGACAAAAATATCGCTTCAACGTGTCGCGCGTTGTGGCTTCCACCAGTCCAAACATTAGTTTTTACAGTTTTTCAAAAGGAATTTCTATCCTTGGGGCAACGAATGGATTCAATACACAGTGAATAGCATAGCTACCTGTATTTTTATGGGTATTATAGTGGTATTGTATGATTGATTCAATGACAACAAATTATAATGTAAACTATCAAAAATTTGCAGTTAAGTTAGAAATCCTATTATACCTCTTACAATCAGTGTTTTCATAATTATTTCAATTTATAGATCGCAATAAGAGAATTAAAGTTTTAAAACTGAACAACATTTGTTGATTGTACGACATTTAATAATTAACTGTAAAATATTCAAGAGATATGAGGTTGAAGGCACACGAATAAAGTGCAGTTTTTGTTTGTTCCTTTTAAAGAAAAGCCACATTGGGCTATTTGCTGTTTTACTCTGGGTGTTCAACCCAGTTTAGCGCTTTGAATCTGTAAACTTACCACGGTCTCATCAGGGACATAAATATCTATTATGTATAAAGAAGCTCAGCATACTAAATGTTTTACCTATAACATTTGTATAATATAATTGAAAATAAGTGAAGTTACATGTTTAATTTATGAAGCTTTCTCTAAAGGTTTAGAAGTTTCATGCACTGAATTTAGTGTGCATATGTATAAACTTAAATATTTACAGTCAAAATTTTAATTCTCCTTGGTTAGTAAAAAGCTTTATCTAACTCTTTCCATATGCATATGACTATCATTTAACAGTATTCAGTAGATTCAAGCAAGGTTAACAAAACTCTTAATAACACTATGTAACATAAATTTTGTTCCTGGATAGTATGTGTTATTTCTTAATTGTTTATGTTGTAAAAGTACAGAAAATGGTCATTATTTCCTTCAAACTTTGCTTTTGTGACTTGGATAACGAAATTTAGTAACTAACCTATTTTCTATGTAAAAACGGGCAAATTTGCACATTTTCATTTGCCTAAGATCTGAATAAAACAAAATATTAATCAAGATTTGCATGTATTAATACTGAAGTTAAACTAAAAATGAACAAAAATGTTTTGGAACTGTAATGCAGATCACTTTTACGTATCAGCCCCCAAATATAGTCTCCCTTCATGTTTTCGTTATACGCTCCCAGGTCACAAAAACAAAGTTTTAAGAGAAAAATAGGTCTTTTCCGTTTACTTTAGGCATAAGAAATTGGGAAATAACACTTTCTGCCAAGGAATAAGAAAAAGTAAAAATTTTGTTACATATTGTAATCATTATTATTTTGAAGATAAAGCGTTTTGCTCATAAAAAACTCTTCCAATCTTCAAAATAAGCAACATTGTGTGTAGGCTTTCTTGGTTTAAATAAAGATAAGATCGTTTTTAAATTTTCAGAAACATTTCCTTCAACGAACTTTATTGAAATGATCGTGAAATTTTAAAAGTGAAATTGCTATTTATGACCACAAAAACTAAGTTTTAGGATTTTTCAATGCCTTGAGAATTCAAAATGTCCTTTTTACCGCTTCACGTCATCATTATACAGACGCCAACCTAATATTTCTAACTAAATTCTTTTGTAACGTGGTTTTACATTTTAAACGTGTAGAGCTTTTATCATCAATTATCATGACTACCATCAAAACACAAAGTTTTGTAACATTTCGCTTGGTAGAAATATAATAATTTGAAATAACAAATGTAAATTTTTGCTTCAAACACCAAAAAACGAAACAAATTTGTACCAAACACTGTTTCAAGAAAGTATAACACTGCTGCCATACTTTTCTTCTGATTTTGAGCTTTTCGAAAAAAATGAAAAAATAATAACATATATAATTAGATGCAATATATCAGAATTAGTTCAAAACATGATTATCGAATATTTTTAAATGCTCTTAGCTGTTGTAATATGTTATTTCTGTACTAAACAACCCGAAATGTTTGTATGTGATCAACTTAAATATTATTTTAAAAAATTGTCGTTGTTCATGAAATAGATTTTTTGTCCAGAAACGTAGCAGGTGCAGCAGACAGAACTGACGCCTGGAGAATTTGATCCCTCTAAGTACATTACAAGAACACAAATACTGCTCTGGATATATATGCTAAGGCCGCGACAGCTGCTGCGGATTAGTTGTTGTTTAGGATGCCAAGAACTGTAATGCGATAGACTCTTCCAGACTTACACGGTCAAGTAAGTTTCCTATTGTTGTCAACACTGACAAGACTGTCTTCAGGAAACGAAGAAAGAGGAATTTCTTAATTAAGTTACTCGTATCTTTTCCTCTTTTCACGTTGGCACGAGGAAAGCATTTTTTTTTTGTTCTTATTATAATTTGTTACATGTTATACGCATACTATACAGTTAAACGAATCCTTTCAAAACACTGTTTCAAGGTAAAAACTCGTTAGCTACCAGTACGGAAAGCTCTCTGCTTCCACTTGTCAGCTTCTGATGGAATTAACCAAACTAAGTAAAACAAGACAGTATATTATGAAAACGACTGTAATGTTTCTAATTAAACGAATCTTTTAGGAGTCGGCTGTAAATTTTCGTTTAAGAAGTAGGCAGAATAGTTTACGTTTGAAAATACAATGTGTTTTAAAAAGCCCTTCATATGACATTAATAATAAGGATTGTTAACTGAACCATTAATAATCTGATTTTCCATTAAACAATCTGTTATTATTATTTTGAAGATAAAGTGTTTTGCTCATGAAGAAAACTATTCCAATGTTAAAAATAAACAAAATTAAGTATAGGATTTCTTGCTTTAGATAAAGACAAGATGGTAACAGATTTTAAATTTCGTTTTTAACTTTTCAGAAACATTTCCATTAACAAACTTTATTGAAGTGATCGTGAAATTTCAAAAATGAAACTGTGGTATTTATGGCCACAAAAACTTAGCTTTAGGAATTTTCAATTCATTGAGAATTTAAAATGTCCTTCTTTACCGCTTCAGATAATCATTATACAGACGCCAACCTAGTATTTCTAACCAAGTTCTTTTTGACGTTGTTTTACATTTTAAACGTGTACAGTTTTCATTCACTGAATGAATTTTCAAAAGTTTCCTTAGAATTTATTATTTTGACAATCCATTTGTATTTGGATTGCAAAGGTGAAGGAATTGTCAAGCTAAAAAAAATGTTCTTTCATTAAATTTCACAAGTCTATTCAAAAAATAAAATAGATTATTTTTCACACAAATTAAAAAAAACACTTTTTAAAAAACTAGCAGACAACCTGACATTATGTTTCTTCTCAGGCTTCGTCTGTAGCGATTATGCAAATTGCGATCCTAGTTGTAATCCTTGATTAAGGTTTAAGTACTTTTATCCCAAGCCTAGTTCAAAAGTCACTTTCGAACACCTGAGATGTCGATGTTTGAAGAGAACAACGTTTTGTTTTAGAATTGCTTATGTTATTGAAGGGACGACTACCCGATTAATTTTACTTTACCTCAAGGGATATATGCGCTTGTTAGCAAGTGTATGTAGCAGAAAATGAACAAATATTGATGCATTCTTTGACATTTTCGGCTACTGCTGTGATTAATGGAACTGTGTTCAAGTTCTATTCTTATTAAAACTTATCAACATGGAACCTCTCGTGTTGCTTGTTGATCTTAACCTTTATGTTTTTCTGAAAAACTTCGCCCATATTAGTGTCAGTTTATGGAGCAGCGTGTGAAATATAAATGTGTAATGTTTTGTCTGGAATAAACGTTATGTGTTGTCCAACGTATTGAGCTTGATGGTTCACATAGTATTTTAAAGTTATGAATAAATTTGTTTGATTGCATAACGAGCAAAACTTTTTAGGGAGAAACTTCGTACAGTATCTGGTCTAATTTAATATGTAAAACAGTTTCCTTTGCTTATCATGGAACTCTACTATCAATAATAATTTGCATAATTTTTTACTTTATTGAGGTTCGGTATAATGTCAGCATTTGTTCATAGATGGCACTAGCAATAAATTATATGTATAATCGAACTTTGAGTCAAAACTTTAAGTATTACGAAATGTAAACCTACGGTACAGCTTGCAAGAGGTGTGAAATAAGGATAACCCAATATGAACCGTTCCTTAGCGTAATATTATCAAAAGATATTTGATGTAACTGTAAAAAGAAACACCAGAGAAAGTAAAATCCTAACTCGTTCGAAACATAAATTCTTTCGTTTCATCATAGAGTTACATTGTGTTTATTGGGGATTTGTATGACAAATACATTATTGTAAATAATAAATAAAGAATAAACGTAACACAATGCTACAATTTATGTAACATATGTCTCATAAAGTAGGATATCTGGGTACGTATTTATTTGTACCTTTTCTGTCAGTAGGAGTTTAGGTGAATATTTTCTTGTTCCACTTGTTATTCTGATTCTTAGTAGAGAAAGATTCATGTTCTAGCAAAGAACTAATTTTTATAATGTTTTATATTATGGTAATTGTTATTATTTGCTTCTTTACTTGGTATTGAATTTTTTAATATCTATTACACATTAGAAAATTCAATAGAACTTTCTTTTCCGTATAAAGTATCGTAGTAACTAGCACTGTGGGCATTTTTTATCATAGTTTCTCATTTTGATCTAGGAGAACAAGTTAAAGTCTTTTCCGAAGAACCTTTTAAACAGCAAAACTACTTTGAAGGCTACCACACATTTGTTTTTAAAATCGATAAGTTAAACACTCAACCATATATTACTTACAGGCAAATAGAACCTTTTGAAAATTATTACCCATGAAGTTTACATTAGGTAGTTTTAGTTTTCACATAATGCAAGTTGTATTGCACCAACTAACTGGATAACTTTTTACATCTAACCTTCAAATGACCCCTGATGTTAAATCACCCAGTATTTTCGAGATCCAGCTGTGAAACTTAGTGATTCGCATCATTACCAGAATGAACGGTCGGCTCAAAGCAGAAAATGAAATCAACTTCGCCTGATATTAAAATTGCTTAAATTTACTTTCGTTATTATATTTTGTTTGCACAATTAAATAGTAGACAGAGCGCCTGGTGTTTGATATTCCATCATTTAATATAACGAATGTTAGAATCTAGAATAATCAAAATTTAATGATACACTACAATGTAAATTTGCAGGCTACATACACAGTCGTTGTATTATGTAAGTTAGTTTCATTACACTTGCTTTGAATCAAGGGGAAATATTATTAGTTTGAAGGTAGGGTTCTTATAACCTGTTTTATATTTTGTATTTGATTTTGTGTTTGTGCAGTGTTTACTAAATTTAAGTTCATATGATACCAAAAACAGACCGTGTGTGTTGCACTAGTTGTAAAACTATAGTAAATAATAACTTGTATCAATTAAAATATCCAGTTAGAAATTTTTACTAAAATAGGTTAGTATCCAGGGAAAACTTGTAAGATTGTTCTTATGGTGGCTCCCCAGTGGCTCAGCGGTATATCTGCAGACTTAAAACACTAAAAACCGGGTTTCGATACCCGTGGTGGGCAGAGCACAGATAGCCCTTTGTGTAGCTTTGTGCTTAATTCAACAACAACAACCGTTCTTATGGCACTCCATTTTATAGGAATTGTTGTATGAAAACCGAACTGGATATAATGAGATCCGATACGTAAAGTAAGCTATGCATACAACCATGACGTAATATTTCTGAGCAGCTTTATGTTAGTAAAATATTTCAAAAAATAAGCTACTCTCGAGAATTCTGAGTTTTTAAACACATAGTTTTTCTTCAAGATTAGAACATTTTTTATGTGAGAATAGGCTTTAAAGTTCAGGTATCCCAAATGTATTTTAAGTGAAAAAGACCTATACCTGTGAATTAAACAAGGTCATGACAGACATAATTAGAGAAGGGCAGAACCTGTGAGGGCAAGCTTGTTTTTGAATTTCATGCAAAGCTGATCAAGGGCTATCTGTGCTAGCTGTCCCTAATTTTGAAGTAATAGAATAGTGGGAAGGCAAATGTTAACACCACTCACCGCGAACTGTTTGGCTACTCTTTACCAATAAACAGAGGGATTGTCCGTCATGTTTTACTGCTTCCAGGAATGAAAGGGCAAGATGTCAGGTAACTCGCAGATTTTAATCGAGTGCCTTAGCTACCAAGCCAAATGAAGACAAACAAAAAGTGTAATGTTTCCATAAGCTTTAAGGCAGATAAGAAGTGTAGCATATTCATAATATTTTCATTATTATTATTATTTTTACTTATACATGCCATACTTATTTTTGCAGACTTATGTATATATACATAGAACAACTGGTATGTATTGGAGTACAGACTTATACAGTCAGGTAACTTGTTTCTTACTGTTTTCTTACATTATTAGGAATAATTTTAGAAACAAAAAACAAAGTTTCTTTTAACACTTTATCTGTTATTTTGAAGTGAACAAAATTTTATAGATGGGTTTAAAGTTGCGTCCAAATACCTTTTGTAAGTTTGTTTTGTTAACCATAACTGTACATTTCTGGCTTTTAAAAGATCACCAAGAATAGTGATCCATCTCAGTTCTAACAATTAAATTACTAACGTGTTTAGACACTGAAAACAGAACTAATTTCTTTTTCTTTTTTAATTATTGAATAAAAGAATATAAACAAGGTCCAGCATGGTCAGGTGGTTAAGGTACGCAACTCGTAATCTATGGGTCGCGAGTTTAAATCCCCATCACAACAAATATGTTTGCCCTTTCAGCTGTGGGAGAGTTATAATGTGACGGTAAATCCCACTATTTGTTAGTAAAATAGTAGTACAAGAGTTGGCGGTAGGTTTTGATGAATAGCTGCCCTTGTGTTGTTTTGCACGAAATTCAAACCAAACACGAACGACGAAACATATTGATTAACGAGAAACGAACAAGTTTTTTTTTCGTCTTTCAGTTTTTGAAAATGGAACAAGAAAAATAAGACAGGATTTTGCAGTTCATGTTATATTGACGTACAATGAAAGTCAGCGCAATTCCGGCTAGCTTAGATCATTTATACGAAATATTTTAGATAATGTGTGTCAGTTTCAACTTTCTTAAGTTCTTTAGATAGATACTATATTTTACTGTTTTTATTCCCGTTAAATATTCATTTAAAACAAATAATATAGGAGGAAACCAAGTTTCCACTTGGCCATCTGTTTATATTTCCGTGGCGAACAGAATACAGACAATTTTCTGTGTTGCTTTGCTCTGAAAATGAAATCATTCAACTTTGTATATATGTGTGTGTGTGTGTGTGTGACTTCATGTTTGAAAGTTTTGTGTCATAACAACCAATTCAAGAACAGGTTGACAACAAACTGTTTCATACCTAACCATGGTATATTATTAGCAATCTCATCCCAGCGAGAATCTTTCCAAGCAACTTGTTGCGCCTAGCAACAAGCTTCCTGTAAGAACACAGAATATTTCAGCTTTAGCTAGTTTCTCTTAATGTCACAAATGTTTAGCGACAGTCGCCAGGCGACAAGACAAAAGAGATAGAAGCTGTAAGGATCATACTAATATTCTCTTGCCCCAATAAACAAAACGCCAGGTCTGTCGCAAAAATACGAATCAATGTTAATGAAAAAGCACACAAAGGAGGAACGATAACCGAAACGCTAGATATATTGTTATAACTGTGATTGAAAATATTGTTCAATACTTCTGATCAGAAGGTATTATTATGTCTTGCAAATATGAAACCCAAAGGTACTTAACTATGAGAAACAGTAAATAACGTCAGTTATGGAAAATTCACTAAATTTTCTAATAACAAGAAATAGCCCTCAGTAGCCGCGGCTGTAATTAGATCTAAAATCGGTCAAGAGATAGAGCTATGAACTAAACGTTTGTACATGAAAAATAAAACAAAATTCCGAGCCAGTTTATAAGTTGCTGTGCCGCGGCTGAAACTTTGGTATGCTTATCCGCTATTGCGTGTAATAAAGACGTCATTTATGTTTATTATAAAAACACTATTATAAGTCGTAGCAATTAATGGGAGTTGTATTCTTTTGTTTTGACGTAATTTACACGCTATTTGATTACTATTAGTACTAAGGGTTGTATTTTTTATTGTTTGCCCAAAATGGCGTTGCTATTTTGTGATTATTAATTACGTGTACCTTTTGAAGATATTACTTGTCAGATTAGATCACAACATTTTAGGTTATGAATCACTGAAAAAATTCCTTATTTTCAAAAGCGTATCATATATATTGAGTTCATTGTCTTCCTATCTGCTTTGAATTAATTTAAAAATAAAAATAAATTTATCATACATAAACAACAAATAAACAATTATTTTAAATCCAAATTCTTAATTTAATAACATTAATAACATTTTAATGAAAATGTTTTGAAACTATAAATAAATGCTTATTTATATAATAATCAAAACCAGTTGACTTACCTTAAAACTTTTGTTCCAATTTTAAGAAATGCGTTTCTAATTGTTTTTGGTCTTAACATCGAATGATGCATGATTTAGTTTATACAACAACGAATTTAAACTAAAGCAAATATATAAGTACATTAGGAATAGTTTAAACTAAAGATTTATTCTTACGGCAAAACTATGTGCCGGGAATTTTGTTCAAAATATTGAACTTTCTAAACCGATTATCAAAATATATTTCTTTTCGTCATTCTTTAACTCTATTCAATTTGACTTAGTTCTGGAGCACATGATATCTTTCAATACTTTTCTCCCTTCACATCCTAAACGGATTACAGTAAATGTTTTCTGGGCGTTTTTGCATTTTCGTCAACTCATCTGATTATCGGTTTTTTTGAAGCATTTAAATGAAGTAAGTTTTTGGCGAGTCTAAATAATTATTTTTATTTATTACTACTGTTAATTAGTATATTATACGTTTCTAATTTTCTCAATTAATTAAACAAATATCGATTATGGATGAAATGATAATAGGATATTGTTATAGATTTCGTAATGACGAGAAATACACTTGAAGTAAAAACGTATCTCAAGACGGACTAAGAAAGTCGAAACATTGCTGTGTACTTTAATTGAGGTTTTACCAACCGTTTTGAGAATATAAGGTCAAATATTTATCAATGTGAAGTGACGCTGATAACATTTTATTCAAATAGCTTGAACTCTTATCACAAAGCATAACGTATTCGCGAAAAATTGTTTGCATTCTTATGCGTGTCTTCAATAGTTTTACTTTTGAAAACTGTCAACAAAATATCATTTCCTAGACAACCTTTAAATAATCAGTCAATTAGCTGAAAAAAAGATTCTTTGAATGGCCCAAAGAAAGTTCGGATTACCAAACATTTTTCAAAGTTATCACTTCATCTTATCTTTGGTTCTTTGAACCTTCTTTCATTTCTTTCTCTGGGTGGCCAATATACATCTTATGTACACATAAAGTAAAGATAATTTTCTGAGAGTCAGCCATTACTCTTGTTCATTATAATCGAACTGTAAGTATTCCTGAGATATACGTGTAAAGTTTTTACCCTCAGCCTTCTGTCTTGTTTTAATACTTCTCACACTAATCAATTTTCCTTCCTCAGTTGATTACGAAAATGAGATATTATCTTCAGTCAGAAAGTTAAGAGTGTTTTCATGCTTGATTTTAATTTCAGAGTGAACAAACACGCCAGTTTTCCTGCTTTTTTTAATGTGATGATAGAATTAAGAACCAGCATAATCTAATGTACACATAAAGTCGAGATAACTTTTTGAGAGCCCGTATTTGATCACTGTATTAAACTGTTCACTCTTACATGTATGCAACTATAATTCTCACGTGTCTAATTTTTACAAACCCTCGTCCATTATATATTTAGTTATAGTCCTGGTCAAGTATATATTTTCACAATCTTTTAAAACACAGTGAAATGTATATGATTTATCTTAAATTACTTTATGAGTGTAGATATAGATAAACAACCACAGTGTTTCAAATTTTGCTTTCAAGTTGACATAGACTTTGTGGGATTAAAAAATATTATTAGCTTTAGTCACAGAAATAAAAACCAATGTTAAAACTAGAAACATTAAGCAAGAAAACGACACCATCGCTCGAGAACTTGAACGGTTTGTTGACATTACTTATAAGCAAAATATCTTGGTGGAGATCATATGTTGTGTACATACAACCATACATCAGTTTTATGCAAAGACACAAAACATAACATATAACAAAGAAAAGTGTTCCAAAAATCTTACTTTCACTATACTATTAGAATTATATACTACAAAAACATAGCAATTACAAGTGAATCGTATGGACTTGGGTGGACAATAACAGTAGGCATTTTATTTAATGGTAGCATAAGTTAACTTTATATTTCTTAATTATGATTTGACTATCCAGTTAATACTTTTCACAATCGACTACACTTCTTTACATCTCTTGCTATTTATGGTTATTGGATTACCAAACATTTTCCAAAGTTATCACTTCATCTTATCTTTGTTTCTGTGAACCTTCTTTTACTTCTCTCTCTTGGTGGGTAGTCCATAATTATTGTTGTCTACCTGTTGTCTGTTCTCTGTGGCACCAGTTCTTCCCAATTCCATCTTGTCTTTAAGCTTGGCTTTTTTCTTTTCTTGTATTATTTGGTAATACCAGAACAATTTCTTTTCTTTGTTCTTCGTGCCATAGTTGGTTTCTGCTCCATTGTCATTGTCAACGTTTACTATCGTAAACAATAAAATTCGTTACCACACGATATTTCTGGTATATTATATTCATTATAAGCTTTATATTTTAAATACATAGGATATTTGCTAATGAAAATGTTCGTCAAGTTTTAAGAGGTATTTTATCCAACTCTTTAACGTCTTTTTACTGTTTCAGAGTGGTCCGAAACAATTTTTTAAAAGCTTATCCAAGTAATTCTATTTATTAATTGTATGATTCTTCATTTTAATGTACTGTATCAGTATATATATATATATATATATATAGTGAATTGTTTTTGTCTTACGCATATTCATCTTCAATACGACTTTTCACATTGACGTCATTTCTTTGGCATCATTTGAAATTGGAACAACATAATTTCTAAACCTAATATGATTTGTTTTTCTTCATCCACGTAAACTGCTTAATTCAGTTACTTTATATATTTCTTTGATATTGTATATTTATTGTGAGCTGATGTTTCGTCGGTGCAGTGTATTGTATTGGTTTCTACGGAATCAAACAGTTTCTTCTGTCCTATGAAGACAAGCCATAAGGGCAGTTTATATTAAACTGACTTTTATAATACTTGAATTATTATTTAAATATTTTTAAAGATTATTGTAGGGCTTTTTAATGAATTTTGTGAACAGCTTGTAAATTGTCTGATTTGCTAGGAATTCTCCTGGGGTCTTCTCCTATTTTGCATACTTTTCAGAGCAAATTCAGCTTCATTGGCAACGATTGTTGAAATATATTTTAAATTCGAATCGTAAAATTTAAAGTTATATAGAATAAATCACCTTTAATATTGTTTATAAGAACACGAGTAAAAATGTTTTGTGTATAGGAGCTACTTTCAACTCTAGCCCCACCATAATGGATGAGACTGTTTTTATTTTTATTTTTTTTATTTAATTTATTTGTTTAAGAATACTCCTCTGTACTACATGAGTGAAAGTGTTTTGTGTGTAGATGTTATTTTTCATTTCAAACTATACTATAATTTTCTCTGGCAATCATTATTATGAGACTATATTTATTTTTTTGGTACTTCACTAGTTCGTCTCTTTGCTTTGAATTTTGCCCAAAGCTACAGAAGGGCTATCTACGCTAATTTAGTATTGTAAGACTAGAGGAGGCAGCTGGGCATCACCACCAACATTCAACTCTTGGGCTTCTCTTTTACTAGTCCCACAGTCACAGTGTAACGACCCCACGGTTGAATGTGCTAGCATGTTTGGTGTGACAGGGATTAGAATCCGTTACCCTCAGATTACGAGTCGAACGCCTTAACCACCTGGCCATGCTGGGCCAGTGCTGTGTCTGACGTGACGTTCGTGTGCAAACTGTCTTTCGCCAAATTAAGAGCGCGTATATTGAAACCTTGTGTTCAAAATAAAGCACACTATTAGAATGATTAGCTCCAAAATCAATTTGGTAACGATGAAAACATGTTTGTATTTTAACAACGCATCACTGAATTACGTAGTTGTTTTTGTTGGTAAATCAAAAGGTTATTAGTTATCGTTAGAAAAGCCCAGCTTATTCTTAAGTATGCGTACTAACTTGCATGTTTCTTCTATTTGTTAGAAGATTCGCAAAGTTACCTGTTTTTGTTCGTTGATAGGTCGTTTAAAAAGATTTCTCGCTTTTATGTGATTAAATAAGAATGGTATACTAACATTAATGTATATGAAGTGACCAAATAATTTACGTAACAACAAGTTAACAACAATAAAAACACACAAAATTGGGGACAAAATATCTCCTGACATTTAACTTTGGCCTAAACTTTAAATAGGCTCGACATGGCTAGGTGATTAAGGCGTTCAACTCGTAATCGGAAGGTCGCGGGTTCGAATCCTGGTCGCACCAAACATGCTCGCTCTTTCAGCCGTGGGTGCGTTATAATGTGATTGTCAATCCCACTATTCGTTGGTAAAAGAGCAGCTCAAGAGTTGGCGGTGGGTGGTGATGACTAGGTGCCTTCCTTCTAGTCTTACATTGCTGAATTAGGGATGGAAAGACCAGATAGCCCTCGTGTAGCTTTGCGCGAAATTCAAAAACAAAAAAAAGCAAACTTTAAACATAGAAAGCATATACTTTCTTGCAGTTAAAAAGTTAAAAATAATTGTAAACACAAAACTCCCTTCTTCGGTGGGCTTCCCAGTGGCACAGCGGTATGTCTGACGACTCTTATCACTACAAACCGGCTTTCGATGATCGTAGAGGGCAGATCCCACTGTGTCGCTTTGTTCTTACTTCCAAACAAAAGATCCCTCGGTAGATATATCAGTTCACATGACACCATTGAAGTATTGTACACAGAGATAGCACTAAAATCCCAAACTAATTCATGAATATTGACTAAACTTTCTAAAAAATTAAAACCAACATCAAACAAAAATTTAAACGTCTTTTGAAACAAAACCAGTTTGTTTTTAGTTGTTTTTTTATTTTGATGCTCTAAATATTTACATTCGGTAATTGTATCAGCATTATATTTATATTATGCATTATATTTAAATAACTTTAAGAAGATTAAAAAAAAAAGATGAACCATGTGTATCTTACTTTGGTAACTCATTTCTTTTGTTTCAGATTTAAAAATACAATAATGCTGGGAAACAAAAAATAATAAAATAAACACAATTAAATAATTATGTTGAAACGTTCACACATGCACAAATAGTTGTAAACCAAATATTGCAATTATTATATTATTAAGAATAATCCAAAGGCAACAATAAAAGAGGGGACTTTATTGACTGATATTTTAAATGGATAATAAGTTACGAAAAATGTAGTGCTCTGACATACATTCCAATACGATGTAGGTTTTACGTCATGCAAAACAATATTCACGATACTTTGAAACATAAAAATTAAGTCGGTCCAGAAGGATACAATTAATTATAAAATAAGTTTATTCCCTAAAGTTTTCGATGTAGGGAAATGGAGAATGATGATTAAACTGAATGACATTAGAAATGCACAAGAACTGAACTTAAACGTTAAATTTCGAAAAGAAAAGTCAAACATGAAAAAACGAGCATTTTGTTTTTCGGTCTGGAATGCAATCAAATAGCAATTGAGTATTTATGGGGTATATATATATTATGTATAGAAACGTAAAATCACATAAAACACATACTAATACATTTTACTTTCCAAAATGATGTTTCCTTTCCGTTATTGAGTTCCTTTTTTATTTGCAATATAGCTTGTTGGGTTAAGGCGTTTGATTCGTAATATGAGAGTCGCGGATTCGAATCCCCGTCACACAAAACATATTCGCCCTTTCAGCCGTGGGAGTGTTATAGTGTGACGGTCAATTCCACTATGCGTTAATAAAAAAGTTGGCAGTGAGTGATGATAACTGGCTGTCTTCCATTTAGTCTTACACTGCTAAATTAGGGATGGCTAGCGCAGATAGCCCGCCTGTAGCTTTGCGCGAAACTAAAAAACAAACAAACAAATAATATGCAATTCTAAAATTTTACTCTTTTTAAATTAACATTATCTGCCCCAGCAAAAATTAAGCTTTGCAAACTGTTTCGTTCAAATAATACTAACAATAATGATGTCTTACCTAAACAATATATACCTATATAATAACATATGGTTGAATGTACAAAACAAATAGATACTGAAGTAAATAATTTACCCTTATTATTGTTAATTATACTACTTTAAGCTCTTTCTATCGTTTATTGAACTTGGGCTTCTAAATTGTTGTCAGAAAAAAATAGACTTTAGACTCAGAAAGTATACTGAAGCTGTTAAAATTTAATGTAAATATCAACTTGGTTTTTATCTCTACGTGTTTTCCAAGATCAAATCTTTCATTTTTATTCTATTGACAAGAGCTAATGTTGATCTTTTTTACGAAGAAGAGCTTCCTAGTGTGTCCATCTTCCCACGAAAAATTTCCTGGTGTATATCTGTTTTTGTCAGATATAAAGGACTGTTTGTGTAGGTAATATTATTTATTAGTTTATTTTGTGTTTGTAAGTCATTTATGTCGAGGGTATGGAGATTTCTAAAAGGCTTAAGTGATAAAAGTATAAATAACAGCGACTAGACGTGCAGAAACAGGGTCACAGGAGAGAAAAGTTCGGTGATAGTAAAATTAGAAAACTCAAAGTTAACCATCCCAGGAGTGAGAAGCTTAATGGTTGATATGTTGGAGTAAGATTAATAGTTTGAAAGATATAACAAGAATAAATTTTCTTGTCAAAGAGTGTTCTTAGCTTATTGAACCCTCCTGTATGCACACTGACGAAACACAAGACGATTATTAAAAGTACAGGATACAGCAGCTGTAACTCACGCGACAGTGTAAGTGAATTATATATGGATACCATTGCAATATATGTAATATAAAAATAGTTCGGCTTGATATTTGAATTCTAAAGCAATTGAATTGGATTTAATGGACTTTTCACAAGAAGATGTTGTTTGTAATTAAGCAGGAAGCTATACAATGGACTATTTGTGCTTTGTTTTCTACTGGTATCAGAAAGAAAACTGTAGCAGGTTATAAGTCTGGTAAGAGATTTAAAAGATCCCAAAATATTTTGAAATCAGTCATTCCACTTTCCGAGAAATAGTCTACAAGTGGAGGATTTTCAAAACAACTGCCAACATGCCCAGGTCTGGTCGTCCAAGCAAGTTCACCCCGAGAGCAGACAGCAAGATGCTAAAAGAGGTCTCCAAACATTCCAACATATTATCACAGGACCTACAGCAGGCTCTGGCCACTTTTGATGTGAAAGTGCATTTTTCTACAATCAGAAAGAGACTGCACAAGTTTAACTTGCATGGAAGGTGTGCAAGCAGGAAACCTTTGCTCTCTATGAAAAACATAAAGGCCACACTGAAGATTGCCAGATAAAATGTAGACAAAGACCAAGATTTCTGAAATAATGTTTCTTGAACAGATGAGTCCAAAATTGAATTATTTGGACACCAGAACAGAGGACATGTTTGGTGTAAACCAAATACAGCATTCCAGAAAAACAACCTCATATCAACTGTAAAGCAGTTTGAATTGCAGTTCCAAAGGTGGAAGTGTCATAGTTTGGAGCTGCTTTGCTGCAGCAGGACATGGACAGCTCACAATCATAGAATCCACCATGAATTCTAATGTGTATCAGAGAGTGCTTGAGAAATATGTGAGACCATCTGTAAAAAATTAAAGCTGAAGCGGAACTGAACCCTGCAACACGACAATCACCCAAAACATACAAGTAAATCCACCAAGAACTGAAAACTAAAAAAATGGAGTCCTGAAATGGCCGGGTCAAAGCCCAGATCTTAATCCCATTGAGATGCTGTGGGGTGACTTGAAACGGGCTGTACATGCAAGAAACCCCTCAAACATCTCACAGCTGAAGGAATTCTGCACTAAGTAGTAGAGCACACTTTCTTCAGACCGATGTCAGAGACTGGTAGATGGCTACAAGAAGTGTATCACTGCAGTTATATCAGCCAAAGGGGGTAATACGAGCTATTAGGGTGTCCTAACTTTTCATCAGTTAGAATACGCATTTTTGTAGAATTACATTTACAGAAGATCTTGAAAAGTCTTTTCTTCAGTTTTAATTCTTTAGTTATATTCCTATAATCTCTCAGTATTGTTAAAATTGAGTTAAATATCTATATATCAAAAAATGTTACACATATACACAGGCTTTCATAGGGTGTCCTAACTTTTTCACATGACTGTAAGATGAGTTACGATCACCATAGTGTAAGAAATTTTGTATAAATATTTAACTTGTTTCGAATATATATCTTATTTTTTAAAAGTGGAGTGTATGCTGTTCGTTTACTGCCGAATTTATCACCAACGGATCATAGACACCTATTATATAGGTGTCTTTAGCCCAGCACACCCATACGCTTACTTATATATATATTATTTAATAAAATAAGTTGTTGTTGTTTTTTACAATTGGCGAGCCACAGCCAGGATTATGCAGTAGTAAACGGCGGTAGAAGAAAACATCAGCGATAGCGATAATAAGCAGACTTATATAAGCACTGCCGTACTAGTAGCGCAAATAGTGTAGAGATGATGATTATGCTCTGTAACTATGCCAAGTGATTTTAATAAGCAGGTAGAAAGAGAACAAAGTCTTTGAATTAGAGACAGTAAACCATAAAAGTCTGTTAAGCAACAATAAAAAAGTGGAAGAAAGACTAAAATTAGAAAGTGAAAGAGAAAGACTGAAAGAAGAAAATGATGGAAAAATGAGAGAAAGGAAAGACTGCAAATAGAGAGCGAGAGAAAAATTGCACAAAATGAAAAAGAAAGAAAAAAGAGGGACTATGAATTGAGAGATTAAGAGCACAAATTGAGATTTCAAATCTCACCCAACCGAATGAAAAGAATGACAATGGAGTCAGGACCAGCCAATCCAAGTTGCCTAAATGTGATGAATGGAAAAATGAATTATATACATATCTTATCCATAGTTAAGCTTAGCAGCTGAATTAGCTTCAGTTGACTTTTGACAACAAGAAGAGAACCATACAAACGTTTAAAATGCAGCTATGATCGCCATAGTGTAAGGAATTTTGTATAAACGTTTGACTTGTTTCAAATATGTTTATTATTTAAAAAAAAGTAAAGTGCTGTTCGTTTATTATCGAATTTTTCACCAATAAGTCACAAACACTTACTGTAGAAGACTCCTTAGCTCAACACACCCACACATTTACTTCAATATATACTACTTAAAATATACGTTTTCCGAGAGTCTTCATGCGAATAAGTTCCTAGTGTTTATCATACTTTCTACGAAGAACTTTCTTGTGTGTATCAGACTTCGTACAAATAAATTTCTAGTGTCTCTGTCTCCCTACAAAGAACTTCTTAGGGTGTATTTATCTTCCTACATAGAACGTTTTAAGGCTGCAAACGAAAAAAAATTACGGGGGATATCTGCCAATCTTATTTTTATTAAACTACTTCATTTACGAATTAGAGTAAATGAGATATTTGTTTTCTTAAATAAACACTATATCCTGTACTTTTACCAGTTTTGTTTAATAGAAGAAAATGTTATATATTTAATATAGTATGTTCTGTATCCATGAATTTTTTGTTTTGTTTTTTTTATTTCGCGCAAAGCTACACAACAGATATCTGCGTTAACCGTCCCTAAATTAGTAGTGTAAGACTAGAGGTAAGGCAGCTAGTCATCACCACCTACCGCCAGCTCTTGGGCTACCCGTTTACTAAGGAATAGTGGGATTGACCGTGACATTATAACGCCCTCACGGCTGAAAGGGCGAGCATGTTTTGCGCGAAAATTCATGTTAGTAAACCACTTTTTGTTCAAAACATATCAAGTGGTAAATAATTCAGAATTAGACACTAATAAACTCTTAATTGTAATATTATAAGTGAGTCATGGTGAGAAAATATAATTCTAATAAAATTAATTACATGTTTTCGAGAATATCCTTTCTTCACGTTATTTAATTTCTTTTGCAGTCGCATTTTTAGAATTATACTTCCTTTAAAATTCACATTGCATACTTCAGAAAAAACAAGTCAGGTTTTTCATCCTTATAACATTTTAGTATCATGTATTATTAATATTCAAAGGGTACGTGGAACTGAAATAAGAAAATATAGGCGGAATGAATTGCCTATAGAATATTAAAGAATTGTGGATAAAAAACATCTGTATTTTTGTGTAATTTAACACATTCTGATGTAAATCGTAAAGTTTTAAACAGAAGAACTTTATTTTCATTATGTTACTTCCTCACTGGCAACATTAAAATTTATGTGCGTTAGTATCAAATTGAATTATTTACTTCTGGCATTTACTTGTTTTATAATACCTGTAAAAAATATGGAGTCTTATTGTTCACAGATGCTGACACATTTCAGCACTGTAACTATTGATATGTTTACAGTTCACAGAAACAGTTCGAGTTGGGTTGGAGCATAATGCTAGAGGTAGTCAGTCTGCCTGCAGCTACAAGTGTTTATGGTGATTAATACTGTAGAAATATAGATGTACATATGTGTCAAAATGTGTATATTAATGGTTATTTATTTATACGGTACTTGTTTGTTTTGAATTTCGCGCAAAGCTACACAAGAACTATCTGCGCTAGCCGTCCCTAATTTAGCAGTGTAAGACTAGGGGAAAGGCAGTTAGTCATTACCACCTACCACCAACTCTTGGGCTACTTTTTTACCAATGAATAGTTGGATTGACCGTCACATTATAGCGCCCACTCGGATGAAAGGACGAGTATGTTTGGTGTGACGGGGATTCAAACCCGAGATGACGAGTCGAGTGCTCAAACTACCTGGTTATGCTGTATCGGAGTCAGCATCACATAGACTCCAGAAAATACTAGAATGTGCAGTTTATTTATGGGTGGCAGGGACGAACAATTTCATCTCAGAGATATGTGGTTAGATGATTCATTTGTAAATGGTATAACGCAAACAAAGTACTTCCAGCCATTTATTGTACAAGGTTTACACTGCAGCTGTTTTTTCTTGAAACTCAAATGAGCGGTTTTCTCCGGTTTGACAGTTGCTATTTAGGACTTTTTGTTGCGTTCTTTGTTTGTTGGATATAGATATCAAATCCTGACCAGTGCTACAGCTACTGATTAATTTTAATGCAGTTCGTCGACTTTTCACTGTGAAGTTAGAGAGGTCATTGCTCGAACTCTTACGAAGTAAGATGTGACATGACATTATATATACATTGTTACGTACTATGATTTATTTCGGACGATATTCCAATTTATTATGTTGCGTATTATGATTTTAAATAGTCTAAAACTAAGTAAAATTATATTTTGAATTTAAAAGTTAAATGATTCATCTATCTGGTTTGGAACTAAATATTTCATCGAATGTTCACGATGAGCGAATTCATTCTGAGTTGATATAGATACAATTTACTTAAGGGGGAGCTAGCTAACTCTTCACTGATCACAAGTGAATTTTCACCACTGAAGCTATGTAATGTCCTTCTACAAATACTAACGTTTGATGTTAATCCACTGAAGTCAAACGGTTTCTAATGTTCGAAATCTATAAACGTTTTTGGTCAAATATATGAAGTTCCCAGTTAATAAGCAGTAATGACGTTATAGATTCCGAGGTGTATTGTTTATAAACTATTGCAAACAAACAATATTACACAATCTTTTGGCGAGTCGGTTTCCAAACGTTAGGCGAGATTCTCGACATTTCAGTTGGCAACGATACTGACAATCACTGATATTTACATACACATATATATTGTGGATTTTTACGCTCGGGAATCTTCTACGAATTTATTGAATGTGTGTGAATTTTGCAATACTGTTTTAACAGTACTTACATTTCTAAATAAATATTAAATTGGAACAAAATAGATATTAGAATAAATATATAATAGTAAATTTGTCACACATCTCTCCTTAGAGAATCAAAAATTGTCATTAAACAATTTTAAACCAAGATAGTATATATATATATATATATATATATATATATGTAAAATCATTTTACAGTATATGACGTATTCACTATAAAGATAATATCATGACCATAAACTCACATATCACGTGAAAACGCTCATAGGACTCAGGTTAATAATACTATATTTCAATGAAGTAAAAATTCGGAGTTCCACTGTTTAAGTGAGTTTTGTATTTTCTTTTTAAATAGTTCAGAATGAAACAAAGTAAGCGTCTTGAGTTCCATCGAATTTGTCGTGCTACATCTCACGTTTATACACTTGATTACTCTGAACTAATACGAAACGGTTTTGTAATATATCACAGAAACTAATAAAATGAAGTATGTGTATACGCAAATACTTTCTAGAAATGGTCACACTTTGATGAAGAATATTAGAATGTGTTTCACTTATGCAAAACTTAAAAATATATTAGCGGGCGTCATTGTGGCTCAATCTCATAAAACAAAACGTGTCATTTGGACACCAAAAAGACCAACAGCGCATGGTGAGTACGACTTTTCCAAGTCTATTACTGAAGAAAAGTATTTCAATGTAAATGGTGAACATAATTGATCATATTGTAATATTAAACATGATTGGTTCCAAGTCTAATAGTGCAGAAGAGTAGTTTTAATGCAAAGAGTGAACATAATTGATCATATTGTAATATTAAACATGATTGGTTCCAAGTCTAATAGTGCAGAAGAGTAGTTTTAATGCAAAGAGTGAACATAATTGACACTAATACAGCGCTGAACATAATTGGTAACATGTTTGTTACGGAAGAAAAGTGTTTCATTGCAAATAGTGAAAATAGTTGATCCTAATGCAATGTTAAACACAATTTGTTCCAAGTCTATTACTGTAGAAAAGTAGTTTTAGTACAAATAAAATAATTGTTCCTAATGCAATATTGGACATGACTGTTTCCAGTGCAAACACTGAAGATGATTCCAAACATAGTATTAATCATTGGTAACTTAAAACCGACTTCTAAACTTCATTGGTTTCATGTTGAATATTGAAAGTGGTTGGTTCTAAGATAATTAGAAAGCTTTTCATCTCTATCACATTTTTTTTATCATCTGGCCGTTTTTTTAAAGAGTTGAAGTGCTGTGTTATGACAGATTTATGCCATTACTTCAGTCTCAAAGAGAGTGGTCTAAATTTCAACTATTATGCTGTCACACTTTTGAATTATTACAGCTGTATCTCACTTTCTACTTTGTTTTGTATGTTTCGTTTCTACTAAAACTATCACTTCAAAAACAAAACTAAGGGAAGATTTTTCAAAACCAGTTTTAGCGTCCATTTGCATTTAGTGTGGGAAAAAAACGTCAAAAAACATCACGTGTGTCAGGCAGAAAAAAACGTTTTTCCCGCCAATAATTATTACTTTGTAGACATAGTGAAAGAAAACGAGAGACACTGGCAAGTAACGTTGCTTATGTATGAACGGAACCTGCTACGGATTTCAGTTTTACTTTGGTAAGTACGTATTGAAGTCAAATGCAATCCTCAACCAAATGTCTTAATTTTTAGAGTATCTGCTTCAGTTATTGTTATCTCCTGCTGTGTATCTGCACAGAATACTTTGGTTACATGTTTAAGTACATAGAACGTTCTTTCACATTATAGTAAACGCATAATTCTAGTGGAAACCGTAATATTAAAATATATGAAGTTCTTTAAACCTCTACTCATGTGCAAAAATTAATGGTCTTAAATAACCGTAACAGGATGCCATATAATATTTTGCTAATTTTCATACCTTTCATTCATCGCCTATAATTCCCCATTTCCTTGAATATCTCTTTTTACGGACAATTTCCAATAATAATTTTTCTTCGTTTTTTCTATCTGACCTTTCCCTCCACTACTTTTGATTAAATTGTATTCTTTGTCACCAATGAAATCCTATATACCATTAGTAGAGTACGTTGGATTTTGGTCAGGGGGTTAGGGCACTCGACTCATTATCCGAAGGTCGCGGGTTCGAATCCCCGTCACAACAAACATGCTCGCCGTTTCAACCGAGGGATTGTTGTAATGTGACGGTCAATGCCACTATTCGTTGGTAAAAGAGTTGGCGATGAGTGGTGATGATTATTTGCCTTCCCTCTAGTTTTACAATGATAAATTAGGAACGGCTAGCGCAAATAGTTCTCGTGCAGCTTTGAGCGACATTCAAGAACAAACCTAGAATTTTAGTAATCAATCTGAAATGTATACAAATTTGTAAATAGCAAGCTACCTCTTACTTGCCTCCTCCTAGTACAGCGGTAAGTCTACGGATTTACAACGCTAAAATCAGGGGTTGGAATCTCCTACGTGGGCTCAGCAGGTAGTTCGATGTGGTTTTATTAGAAAAACACACACACACATCTCTTATTTTTATTCTGAAAGTCTGTAATTGTCAGAAAAATGTTATTTTTCAATTCAAAAATCTACTTAATAAAAAAACGTGATGTCATTTGTTGTATCTAAATATGCATGTCCTTCTTGCGCAGAGGAATATTAAAGCTCTATTACTGGAACCTGAATAAAAAAATAAGAGCATAATGCAAGTAGAGCTTAGAACTCACACAAAACCCGTAAAGTGTTGCATCACATGTCTAATATGTAGCACATCTCTTGCCAGCGAAAATTTTACAATAGTGTGGGAAGCTGATGGTGAGGATCAATTATGAATTTGGATTGCTTTCTCGTCGCGCGTTAAGGCGTGCACTCGTAATCCGAGGGTCGCGGGTTCGCGCCCGAGTCGCGCTAAACATGCTCGCCCTCCCAGCCGTGGGGGTGTATAATTTGACGGTCAATCCCACTATTCGTTGGTAAAAGAGTAGCCCAATAGTTGGCGGTGGGTGGTGATGACTAGCTGCCTTCCCTCTAGTCTTACACTGCTAAATTAGGGACGGCTAGCACAGATAGCCCTCGAGTAGCTTTGTGCGAAATTCCAAAACAAACAAGCTTTCTCGTCTTTTTGAATTTCACGCAAAGCTACAGCTTTGCTGCATATTTAGTTCTTGAAGTAACTTGGCCACTTACTCTTTTACTAAAGAATAGTGGGATTGATCGTCACATTACAATGTCCCCACGGCTGAATGGGCGAATATGTTTTGCGTGACAGGGATTCGAACCCGAGATCCCTAGATTACGAATCGAATACCTTAACCACCTGGCCATGAATTCGAAATAAGTACTTGACAATCGCTAATCGTAAGCCTTGAAGTAATTAATATAATTCAGCAATACAATTCCTTTTAAAAGTGTAAGCTATAGAAAAACTGCAGATTGCCTGGTAACTTAAGTACTACTAAAAATACTTATTAATTTATCATATTCTATCAAGGCTGAAATCTAATTTTGTTCACTGCGTTTTATTTGAATCTTTTATGTCTCACAACGCTTTGCCTTTGGGTTATTGTTTGTTATTGTTTTGAATTAAGCACAAAGCTACACAATGGGCTATCTGTGCTCTGCCCACCACGGGTATCGAAACCCGTAATTTAGCGTGTAAGTCCGCAGACATACCGCTGAGCCACTGGGGGGCTTTGCCATTGGGTAATTAAAGATGGCTATGCACCTTAGAGCCTTTTAAAAGCACATTTCTTGAAACTATTTATACACGAAATTGTTTGTGGATCCATGAATGTTTGAGTTATAAGACCGCAATAAACTGAAAATCCTACAAAAAGCAAAAATACAATTTAGCTAGTTTGACAATTAATTCATCAGATTACTACTTGGGTTTCCGATGCAATTTATATAGAAAATGAGTGATTTCGCAAGAATTTTCTTGTCTGTTTCTAGTGTTATAAAAGAAGAAAAAGAAATCTATAATGTCACCAGTCAGTTTTCACATTAAATCGATATTTTTAAGCACAAACATTTGTACTCTATTTCATTAACTAGTCTTTAAATATTACAAATGTTTAATTGAGGCGATGGTAATCTTTCATGAAAAGAAATTTGCAAAGTAGCCAGACTTTAGTTCCACTTTTCATTTCAGATAAACTTATTTAGTTCTTCAACAAAGAACAAATAAATTTCATGTCTAAAATGTTACATAAGTTTTAAATTAGGTCTGTTGACTTTCTTTGGTATATATGAAGTTTGTTATATTTGATTCGATAATTGTTTGTTTTGAATTTTGCGTAAACTTACACGAAGGGTATAATCCTACCCGTTTCTAATCTAGCAGCGTAAGACTAAAGGGAAGGCAGCTATTCATCACCACCTACCGCCAACTCTTGGGCTACTCTTTTACCAACGAATAGTGGGATTGACCATCACATTATAATACCCTCACAGCTGAAAGGGCGAGTACGTTTGATGTGACGGAGATTCAAACCCACAACTCTCAGATTACAAGTCGAGCGTCCTAGCGACCTGGGCCAGTATGACTCGTAATTCGAGGGTCGCGGGTTCGCGCCCGCGTCGCGCCAAACATGCTCGCCCTCCAAGCCGTGGGTGCGTCATAATTCTACTGTCAATCTCACTATTCGTTGGTAAAAGAGTAGCCCAAGAGTTGGCGGTGGGTGGTGATGACTAGCTGCCTTCCCTCTAGTCTTACACTGCTAAATTAGAGACGGCTAAATTCCAAAAACAAACAAACCTAACGACCTGGTTATATCTGGCCTTATTTGATAACAAGTTAATGTTAGTTAGTGGAAATTAATAATTAAGTCAATTTACCGTTGAAAGGAACTTATTTTTCTACGGAATCAATTAGACATTTTGTT
Organism: Carcinoscorpius rotundicauda; assembly: GCA_011833715.1. Lineage (NCBI taxonomy): Eukaryota > Metazoa > Arthropoda > Merostomata > Xiphosura > Limulidae > Carcinoscorpius > Carcinoscorpius rotundicauda. The sequence goes on along the minus strand of CM022399.1, from coordinate 46,410,381 downwards.
TGTTGTTTTTATTGGGGTAATTTTTTCAGGATATAAAATTAGGCTTATGATATGGTAAAGATTATTTCTTGGTCTGAATACAAGTTTCTATACTATAAACTAATATTCAGAAAGGAAACAAAAATAACATTTATCAATAAGCGTTATGAATACCGACCGCTTCAGCTAAAGTAAATTGTATATTCGCTCTCTCACTGATAAATTGAAGTCTATAAGAAATATAAGGATTTATGTGCTAAAAGTTTATATGTTGGAACATCTTGTCTAGAAAAAAACTTTTTGCTACTATAAGTTTGTATGTCAATAGAATGATTTTGTTATAATGCAAATCTAAAAGACGTGCTCAAACAACAACAAATATATTTAAAGTATAAACCTGCACTGAATGCTAATTATGTTTATCTAAGACAAAAATGTTTAGGAATGCGAATTTCTTTACATATAATATTTACCCGTCTCAGAGTAGTTTGTTTTCAAGATATAACACAAAAACCTAAAGCATTCTAAAGATACGGATTTTCTTTTCCGTCCTAAGCGTAAAATGATGCACGGTTATTGCTATAATGTGTCACTTTTATGGTATACAGTGAGCTGATGTAAAGCAATAAATTTTACACACACAAAGGTATATCATAGATATACTTGTCCTACTGTGTTTTACACAACATTATAACTTCACGCTGTCAAGCGTCTGAGAAGGTTTGCTTGTTTGCTGTTGAATTATTAAAAACAAAACTGCTTAATTTTACTATAGGGGTTTCTACTACTCACGTATTATTAAACTGATATGATATTTTTAATAGTTACATATTTCTGTGGAGTGTTGCACTTTATTTTTCTCAATTTCACTTGGTCATTAGCAAAATAACAATAAAAATAAGCACATCTGTTGCCATACATACACGATATTCGGAGAATTCTTTGGTTTAGGCCTAAGGTTTCTTTAAACATTAGATACTAAATGAAAGAAGTGCATTAGATTGTATGTTTTAATTTATGTATTTGAGAAAAACGCATACAAATAATTTGGTAACAAGTTTTCCAACTAAGATTTTTCGGTACAGAAAAAAGTGTTACTACACGTTAGTGCTTAGAAAACTGATTTGAAATGATGAAATATTGATACAAGACTTAATCTTTCTTGTTTAATAACACTTAACGTGACAGTTACGAGAGGATACACTTAACTCACTGCAAATAACATTTTAACCCGAATAATTTTTGTTTTAGTTCCGACAAATGGCTTCAACACAAAAGTTATGTTTTACACTCTTGACTGGTTTCTACCTAATTTTGATTTATTTCAAGTTCTTATAAGCCTAAAGGTAAAAGTTCAATATCGATTTTTTTTTTAAAGTACACACGTCTTGAACAATACGCATGGGCTTAGAAAACTAGTTTCGTTGCGACGTTTAGAATAAACTAGCGTACTCGAGAGAAACCAAGACAAATAAAAAAAGGCGCGAATGAGGTCACGTGTCTGTTTGGATCAAAGCCATTTTAGCTTTCATTTTATGTACCTCTTGGCAAATGTTTTTTTTATAAAGAATAAGATCCTCGAAGGATTCCTGAAAATATTTACAGAAAAAAATTCAAGCATGTTTTGAAATTATTGAAACAACTCAAAATTTGAACATTAAAATTTCTGCTAACATTAAAGTTCTAATACAACAGTAAATATTATTTTTTACGTAGATCTCTTGCTATTATATCAAATCCGTACCGAAAGGAGAAGAGTAGTTTAATGACGTTCATTTTGATTTATAGCTACAGCCACACAAAATAATAGTTTTTTTTGTCATCATATGATTAAATGTTACTTCTGTTACACGAGAGCAGGTGAAGGATATCCCAGAGATTAATCTATTCTTATCAACTATTACATTAAAGAACTGCTGGCGGTGTGTGTAGCGGCAAACTTAAGTAAAATTTAGAATAAATGTCGTTACTTACAATAGACTTTCCATACGTTTGATTCGTTCATTCTCTCTGATACACTATACTACTAAACCATACATAATTTTCAAACATGAATTACGACCATAAAAATAGTCGGTATGTGAATTTATAAATTGAGCCGTTGTATTATTTTTAGCTTATGTTGTTATTTATTGCCTAATTATGTTTAGAATTAATTAAATTAATTTGTTACATAGTTCCATCAGACCCCTAATTTTAGCCACGTGTTCAACATATTGTGTACCCTTTATTAGTTTATTTTGTTAATTGAACATGAACCAGTGTATAACGTGTTGAACACTGGATCTGAGGGTTTGTAGCTCGAGTCCCATTACCGCGATAAAAAAAAAAAAGACTCAACATTTTGAGACCATGAATGCGGTATTATAACCCAAACGTTGTCGAGAGGTAGTTGCTTTCCCTCTAATGTATCAATTTCCAATTTCGCGCAAAGCTACACGAGAGCTGTCTGTACTAGCCGTCTCTAATTTAGCAGCGTAGGGCTAAAGTGAAAGCAGCTAGTCATCATCACCGATCGCCAACTTTTGGGCTACTCTTTTACCAATGAATAGTGGGATTAATTGTCACATTACAACTCTCCAACGGCTGAAAGGGCGAACTTTTTTAGTGTGACAGGGTTTTGAACCTGCCACCCCCGGGTAATTAGGGACAGCTACCATAGATAACCTTTGTATAGCACTGAGGAAATATCTAAAACAAGCGAACAAATTTCTTAAATAGTACTTGGTTTATAGTGCAACGCAACAATTATGTGTCACTTAAACTTTGTATTTTAACTTTGATTTTTAGCATGTCTTGTATTGTCATCATAGCATAAGGAAAGAGTGGTATAAATAGACACCGTACGTAATTTTAGAATTAAGAAACACTTTTCAGTAAAAGTAATTAAATTAAATGGGGAAAATGAGAGGTTTTAGCTGTTCTACAGTAATTTGTTGTTGTTTTTTCACATGGCATTTCTTTCTATTATTTACAACACACTATAAATTATAATTAATGATTATCATAAGCTAATTTAATTACACAATGCCTTAAAAAGCTTTCCAATTATTTACTTTAGGAGGAAAGAAGTAAAATAAAAGGTCAAAGTCCAGGTGGTTAAGCACTCGGCTCGTAATTTGAGGGTCGCGAGTTTGAATCCCCCTTACACTAAACATGCTCGCCCTTTCAGTCATGGGGGGTTATAGTGTGACGGTCAATCCCGCTATTCGTTGGTAAAAGAGTAGCCCAACGGTTAGCAGTGGGTGGTAATGACTAGTTACCTTCCTTTTAGTCTTACACTGCTAAATTGGGGACGCCCAGCGTAGATAAGCCTCGTTTAGCCTTGCGCGAAATTCAAAACAGAAACAAAAACAAAAAGCAAACTGTTCCGGGGATTTGCGAGGGTAAAAGCGAGATAAACCAGACATGTTCTTTCTCTCTTTGTAAGAAAGGCAGTTTAGGCTCATCGTATAATACAAAGTATAAGAAGAAGAATATATATTATTTTTAATACACCCAGAGACCACACTAAGAGTAAATACTTCAGACAGAGACCAGTTAAAATCAGCGACAGCAGAGCGGGAGACCGCGGAGAAGATCTCTTCAAGAACAGAAATGGCGGGAAAAGCTGTTACTGATCATCAAAAGCTGAATACAAGTAAGTCAAGCGATGTTGGTGGCAATATCAAAAGTAATTCCCCATTGCTAGCAAATTGTAGCTCAGCAAAAAAAGAATTAAGTTCTGTAGGAAAAAGTAACAAAAACATAATTAGAAAAAAAAGTAAAGCTAAGAGAAAACTAATCAAAATCACAAATTCTTCGGAAAATTCGGAATACGAAGAAGAAGCAGTTGTAGCTACTAATACTGAGGTAGAGGTAGCTACCCCTGCAAATAAACCAAGTAAAGTAAGTAATTTAAATTCCAGTAAACCTAACGAAACTGAAACTAAAACAAACACCAAGGATGTTGATATATCTCCTCATAACACTGAGAAAAATAACACAGACAGTGAGCAAGACTCAGAGAACCAAGGCTTTATCACTGTCGTATCAAAAAGAAAAAGAAAAAAACAACAAAAAACCAACAATAATATAATACAAAAGACAAAACCACCACAATACGCTGTAATTATAGAAGGCATTCCTTGTCAGTACAATCAACCCTTGCTTGCCACAGAGGTGAAACGATGTAAATCTAATGCTACAATAGTTAACATTAAGCGTCTGCCCAGAGGCGGTGTCCTTGTTCAAGGGCAAGATGCAGTTGATCTGAACAGATTAATTGAAGAATGGCCAGCAGATGCCTTTAAACCTGAAAACATCAAAATTTACCTTCCAGGAAGTGAGCCGCAACCTAAAGCCATTATGGTAAGAGGGGTTCATCAGACTATTGACTTAGAATTAGTCACACAAGCACTAGACGAACAAAACATCCCACACACAAAAATAGAACGAATAATTTCCAAGAAAACACAGGTACCCACAAATCTGATACGAATAGATATCGACGACAGTTACAACATTCAAAATTTAATAAACAATGGAATAACGCTCTGGTATCAAAAATACCAAGCTGAGCAACTGAAAACTCCGGCAATTGTTGTAACACAGTGTTACAACTGCCAAAGATATGGACATGTTTCAGCAGCCTGCTTAGCATCAACGAGGTGCTGCGGATATGTCGGCGAACACCATATCAACCAATGCAAAAAAGAAAAGGAAACGCCTAAATGTTGTAACTGTGGTCAAACCCACACGGCAAATTACAAAGGTTGTGAAAAATAAAAGCAAATAAAGCAACGTATTTATCAGATCAGAACACCAACAGAACAGAATCAACCGAAAACAAACAGCGTACCTAAAACAGACACATCAACAGAACTCAATAAAACAACAAAAACCACGTACGCAGAAATGCTAAAAGGAAAAGAATTACATAAACAGCAAGAACAGAACACTAATACACAGAACAAGAACACATTAACACAAGCACAAAAACCAAAAGAAAACAACACCACTATACAAAAACCGAATATTAATACAACAGACAAAACAAGCCTGTTCTCAACAGCATTCAAAAACGTAATAACAGAATATACCAAATCAAACCAGACAACTAACTGTTTAGAATTACTGATCACTATCTCCATAAAACACATCACACCTCACATACCCTACATTATAACTACACTAAGAGGATACATGCTCACAGCACAATGTTCACAGTAGAAAATACATCAACATCCAAGGTGCAATAGCTTCCAAGAAACATGAGATCGAAGACCTAATAGAAGAAATTAACCCCCATATTATAATAATAAGTGAAACTCTAACATACAATAATAATAGATTTAAAATACCATATTATTCAACTACAAGAAAAGACAGAACAAATAAAAATGATGAAAACAGAGGCATTATACTGCTCCACAAAGTATAGCTATCAGTAGCAGAAATCAAATTAAACAGTAGCAATGAACATGCTACTGCAGACATCCTCCAAACAAATAAAACTAAAATAACCGTAGCAGGAATTTACTGCTCACCTAATAAACAAGTAGATATAATATTACTTAGTAACATCTTTTCCCACAATCAAAACTCCATAGTTATGGGGGACTTAAACAGTAAAAATATTACCTTTGGATGCCGAAGTTCTAATTCCAATGGTAGAAATTTAATAAAATTCATAGATGATAATAACATAGCTTTATTAAATGATTCCACCCCAACACATACATCATATGCCACTAACACTAGTGACATACTAGATCTGTGTATGTGTACACATAACTTAAGCCAGAAATTAATAAAATTTCAAGTGGGAAAAAATGTAGATAGTGATCACCCCCCAATATATTGTGTCTTCGATCTCGCCCCCTATAAAAATATAACATATAGGAAAGAAAAATTTAATTGCAGAAAAGCAGATTGGCAATGCTATAAACAGGAATTAGATAATCTGTTACCTAATAAAATTATAAAAGAAGTTAAAACACATGTCGAAATGGACAACTACTGTCAAACAATCACGGAATGCCTTCAGAAAGCAGCCAAGTTAACAATACCAAAACAACACTATAAAACAACAAACAACACATGGAAAGCCACCACAGAAATAATCAACCTAATCAAAAAACGTAGACAACTGAGAAGACTGTACATGATTGCAAGAAACAGAGAAACCAAAACACAAATAAACAACATTAGAAATCACATCAGAACTCAAATAAAACAACAAAAACAAAATAAATGGGACAATTACTGTAATAAACTAAACGATAAAACTTACCCGAAAAAATTTTGGTCACATCTTAGAAGACTCACTAATGAAAACACAAACACAAAGAAATATCCTCCATTTAAATATAATAACACCACTGCACACACAAATAAAGAAATAGCCGAAGCTTTCAAAGATCAACTCCAAAATACATTTAAAACTCACACAGATCCAGATATGAATACAAATTTCTACAATAAAGTCACTAATTACATAGCAAATAATAAACATCAATTTGAACCAATATTTCCAGTAAACATAACTGATACAAATACAAGTTCCAATACAGATTATGAAAGCACATTACTAACAAACGAAATATCTCTTCAAGAATTACTAGAAGCAATAAAAAACACCAAAAAGAAAGCACCAGGAGAAGACGAAATACAAGCTATTCTCTTAAAAAAGGGCACTCCGAAATTGTTTGACCACCTAAATTCACTATATAATTTATCACTATCCTCAGAATACATCCCAATTTCTTGGGAGCTTGCAAATATTTTAATGTTCCATAAGGAAGGAAAACCAACGAATAAACCAAATAGCTACCGACCAATCAGCCTGACCAGCTGTGAAGGCAAAATTCTTGAAAGAATAATAAGTAATAGACTCTCCACGTTCTTGGAGATAACATCAAAATTACCAGAAGAACAGAATGGATTCATAAAATTTAGACAAACGACAGACCACTTAATAAGATTAACCGAAACCATAATAGATAGTTTCAACAAAAATGAATGTACAGTCGCTTGCTTCCTCGATATCGAGAAAGCATTCGACACTGTTTGGCACGACGGTCTAAGGTTCCGAATGAATGAAATGGAACTACCGCGAGGAATTATTCGCTGGTTATCTAACTTTTTGGAAAACAGAAAACATAGAGTAAATGTAGAAGGAACTTTTTCCGAATACTTTACTCCACAAGCTGGTGTCCCACAGGGAGGAGTGGTTAGCCCTATACTCTTCATCATGTATGTAAACAATATGCCATTGAAGGATCCAAATTATGGATTCTCATCACAGTTCGCAGATGATGTAGCAATCTGGAAAAGTGCCGCAACACCCATGATAGCAGCTACAAACATACAACCACAATTAAACAGAATTAGTGAATACTGTGAAAAATATAGAATTAAAATAAACACAGCAAAAACACAGCTCGTAGTCTTTACGAAATCGACAAAACACAAAAAACAACAGCCAGAAATATATATGAATGGCACTCTACTCCAGATTGCCCCATCGGCAAAATTTTTAGGTCTGACCTATGATTCAAAACTAACTTGGATCAATTATGTAAACGAAATTAAAAATAAAATCTGGCGAAGAACCAATTATGCGAGGAGTCTAACTGGTAAAAACAGTGGAGCATCTACAGATAACATACTAAAAATATATAAAACATATATTAGACCTGTAATAGACTATGCAGCTCCAGCATGGATAACTGTAAATAATAGAATAATTAAAACTAAACTACAAACAATCCAAAACACATTTCTCACAACTGCATACAGAGTCCCAAGAACAATATCATCTAAATTCATTCATAAATACTCGAACATACCAACCATACCAGATAGACTCCTACATATTACAATAATGTACTTTAATAAAAATTGTATGAAAAATGAATTACTATGCGAACGAGACAAGTACCTCATACATGATGAAGAAAGTCCTAAATTTCTCTACCCAATTAACATATATTTTAAATATAAAGATAAATAAATTAAAAAAATGTTAAAATATATATGTATATAAACTTTAAATATTAATATTTATAGTTTACTTATTTATGTATTTTAAAATTATAATTAAAAAAAAATTGCCACCAGCTAACTTGACATACTGTGAATAAAATAAATAATTAAAACTGTATAAGAGCCATATACATGGACATTGTTCTGAGAAAGACCAAATACAAATACAAACCGTTAAGAAAATAAGTTCAGGAAGGAGGAAGAGGTCAAAGAGAACCTGACCTTCCAGGGCATTAAATACCATAGACTGATTGATGATCAAACTGTTCCGCACATTGGAGACGTCAGTACACTTTGAAAGTGAAGTCAAATCACTTATTATTCAGAAAATAGTGATCCAAGAGTTAGCGGTGACTGCCTTCACTCAGTTCTATCAGTTCCGGCTCACTGGTTAGCGTGGGTAGCGTCTGACTGCTGCCTCACTTTTTGAGGTCGTAGTTACGTGAGAAAAGTGACAGTCAATTCCCACTATTCAGCCTGACAAGAGTAGCCCATGAGTTGGCGGTGAGTGGTGTAAGTAGCTCTAGCCTTCCTTCTGGTATATTACTTCAGAATTAGGGACAGCTAGAGAAGATGTAGCTTTGAGCCAAATCAAACCAAGAAACAATTAAAAAGCGAGACGGCTATACGAAGACAATACCGGCCTTGTTACAGACCAAATCAGTAAATGTTCGTAAATATCAATAAATCACAACTATTGCGGTGGTCTAAGGATAAACAGTGTTTAATAAATCATAAAGATGGAAAATTATGTGAAATTATTACAAGCTAAAGTTTCATATAATAAATGTATATAACAAAAAGAGCAAGATATAGTATGGAATAATAGTGCATGTCAGATAGTAATCAAGTAATAGAAAAAGAATAAGAGAAAGCTGTTGAGTCCTTTTAGTGTTTTGTTTTCATCGTGGGTTTTTATTTCTCTGCATATTTTCCAACCTTGTAAAGCCTTGTGCTCTCACTTTGTTCCTGAAGGTGAGAAAACATTGATGTTTTTGGCACTCGGTTGAATCTCACATAGTTTTTTATCTATATGTTCCAAATTATTTGTAATTGTTTTCTCTCTTCCTTGCTGTAAGGTAAATTTATAAAATCTTATTCATTTCCGAATAGCGGTAATAATAATAATTATTTTTATTTTTAAAGTGATTTTAATTCAAGAAAGCAGTCATTAATTGAGTCACTTCAGGATGGGAAAAGAATAACAGCCATTTTCTCTAGGGTTCACAAGGAACATCGATTCCTGTTTATTTAGCTCGAGTATTATTTTTTTTTCCATTTAAGCAACTTAATTTCGAAATCCCTATACAGATTTAATAGTAAAAGTTTTCTAATATTTGATTTCAAATCACAGTATGATAATGGCAGAAATAATTTTTAATTTGACTTCAAACTGCTGTATAAAAAAACCAGTAAGAGTTTTATGTTTTGTTCTTTAATTCGACTTCAGTTCGCTGTATAAATATGGCATTAAGAATTTGTTAAGTTGATTTCATATCGAAGTACAAGCATGGCAGTTGGATTTTTTAATTTGATTTCAAATCTAAATATGAAAGTGCCAGTAATAATTGCTTAATTTGTCTTCTAATCGCATTAGGAGCGAAGAAGTAAGAATTTTTTTGTTTGATATCAAATTGCAGGACGTGGCAGTGAAAGTTCTTCAGTCTGTTTTAAAACATTATATCGTTATAGCAAAATAATTTGTTAACTTGACTAAATTGCTGAATGAACATGCCAGTAAGAATTTCTTAATTTGACTTCAATTCATAGTACAGACATAGCTCTAACAACTTCTTAAGTTGATCTCAGACACTGCATAAACATAGCATTAAGAGTTCCTTAATTTGATTTAATCGCAGTATGGATATGGCAGTAAGTGTTTCTTAATTTGAGTAATTCACTATATGGATATGACATTGTTTCTTATTTTGAGTAATTCACTATATGGATATAGCAGTAGGTGTTTCTTAATTTGACTAATTCACTGTATGAACATGATAGTAAGTACTTCTTGATTTGACTATTTCACTCTAAGGACATGGTAGTGAGTGCTTCTTAATTTGACTAATTTACTATATGGATATGGCAGTAAGTGTTTTTTTTTAATTTGACTGATTTTTTGTATTGACACGGCAGTAAGTGTTTTTTTAATTTCACTAATTTTCTGTATGGACATGGCAATAAGTGTTTTTCACATTGCTTCAAATCGCAGTATGGACATAGCATTAAAAGTTTTTTTATTTTTCTTAAATTAAATTCAAAGTCATAACATACTGTGTTAATGTATGTTGAGGAGTGTATGATGTCAACCTCAGAACATTGGCCTATAACCTAGTTAGTAATTAATCTAACAATTAAATATATCTCAGGACGACTTGTACGAGTATTAAAACTTTCACTAATAAAGCAGAGAACAATGATTCGACCTTCTTAGGTCATTTTCAGGTTAACCAAAGCTATTTAAGATAGTATTTTAATTTTTTTTATGCAAAACCATCAGTATAATTTCACAGAAAAAAACAACAAAAATCAACCTCACAAGGAAAGATATGAATCCTGTAAACAACCTAAAAGAAGACAACAACATAAAAATTATAAAAGCAAATAAAGGCAATGCAGTACTTATAATGAACACAAATGAACACAGTCAAAAAATGAACATCTTATCAAATACAAATAAATTTAAACTAATACGCATGTTATGTATATGTGTAAATATTTTGTAAACGACAACATGTCGTATTGTGTTTGAATTTTCATTTGTATTATTCATTTTTCCATATTGATATTATTGTTTCGAAGTTTAAACTAAAATATGTTATTTATTTAGGGTAACGTTTTAGAACTTTCTCGAATTAAGTAGACCAATCACATGTTTGTAAATGAGTGCTGGTGACTTCCTGTCTAGAAGTGTAGTCTCGTGCAAGAACGGATATGCGTGGATAGCTCTGGAGTTGTATGGAAATTGCAAGATTGTTCGAGAAATAGGCCTATCGGTATAAAACACGGTGAAAAGAGACAGATTCAGTCATCAATCATCAGTTTTATTCGAGGGAGAGAGATTCAGTCATTAGTTTTATTCGAAGACAAAGAGTGAGATTCAAACACCAGTTTCATTTCAAAAGAAGAAAGTTAGTTATTTGAGAAAGATTAAGTGTTTGCTGTGAATATTCAACTTGGATTTGTGATTGAAATTAGATCTACGGAAGCCGTGATTTTATTTCGTCAATCTCTACGATACTTCTGAATTACTGCTTGAGCTGAGAGACGGCGATTTCATTGAACTGTGAACTGTTTCGGAATTACTTCGTGGGACCAAATTCACACCCTAGACTGGAATTTGAGACTGTAATTTTAGATCATTACATTAGATGCAGGCCAGTACCGTTTTGTGTTGTGATTTATTTTGAAGTTTGAAACTAATATTATTTTGATTTGTAATTAATTTCGAATGTTATAACTTAATATCTGTCACTATTATTATATAGTTTATGTTATATCTGTTATATTTGTTAATAGGTTAGTGTAATAAATTATACAAGCTGTTATCTGCGTTTTTCTGTTGCGTTTAATCTACGAAGAACTTACAACATCAAAATATACGTAACAACGCATAATTCCAACAAAAACACGTGAAAACCAACTAAACAAAATACTACTACAAATAAAAAAAACAACACAAACTCAAAAGACCTTTATTCTTACCTACGAAGGAAAGACTCTTGCACAACACAACTATATGGCATCCCCAAGCCTCACAACCTGATTGTCCATTACGACCCATAATGTCGACCAATGAAACATTTAACTACTATCTCGGTAAATATACTACATGACCTAAAGTATGTGGACACCCGAAAATTTCACACATGTGTCTGTTGAACATTTCATTTCAAAACCATGGGCATTAATATGGAGCTGGTCTCCCCCTTTGCTTCTATAACATCCTCCACTTTTCTGAGAAGGCTCTTCACTAGATTTTGGAACATGGTTGTGAGGATTCCCTCCCATTCAGTCCCAAGAGCATTAGCGAGGTCGAGCACTGATGTCGGGCGAGAAGGTCTGGCTCGCAGTCGGCGTTCCAACTCATCCCAAAGGTGTTCGATGGAGTTGAGGACAGGACTCTGTGCACACCAGTCAAGTTCTTCAATACCAATCTTTGTGCACAGGGGCATTGTCATGCTAAAACAAAAAAGGGCTTTTCCCGAACTGTTGCCACAAAGATGGAAGCACACAATTCTCTAGAATATTCTTGTATGCTGTCGCATTTAAATTTCCTTTCACTGGAACTAAAGAGCCTAGCCCAAACCATAAAAACTTAACAGTTGGCACTATGCATTTAGGCAGATAGCGTTCTTCTGGCATTCACCAAACTCAGATTCGTCCGTCAGAATGCCAGATAGTGAAGCTTAATTCATCACTCCAGAGAACGCATTTCCACTGATCCAGAGTTCAATGACGATGTGATCTACACCACTCCAACCGATGATTGGAATTACACATGGTGATCTTAGGCTTGTAGTCTGCTCGGCCATGGAAACCCATTTAATGAAGAGTTATTGTACTGACGCTGCTTCCAGAAGCAGTTTTACACTTGGTAGTAAGTGCTGCAGCAGCTCTCGACAATCCCGTTCTATGAGTTTGCGTGGCCTACCGTGGCTGAGCTGTTGTTTCTCCTAGACGTTTTCGCTTCATAATAACAGGACTTACAGTTGACCAAGGCAGCTGTAGCAGGGCAAAAATTTGATGAACTGACTTGTTATAGGTGGCATCCTATAACAGTGCAACGTTGAAAGTCACTAAGCTCTTCAGTACGATCCATTCTACTGTCAATGTTTGTATGTGGAGTTTGCACAGCTGTATGCTTGATTTTATGCACCTGTTAGCAATCGGTATGACTGAAATAGCCGAACCCACTAATTAGAATGAGTGTCCACAAACTTTTGGCCATGTAGTGCATATAGCGTGAACATTTTCTAAACATGTAACATCAGCCAGATCTTATTTCAAAGCCTCTTCTAACTTTAAATGTATTCTTAATCAACTAAATCATAAAGCTTTAAAGACCAATTTTGATGTAATCCCCCTCTTCATAGAAGTCCAAACTACCGAAGCCTGCAAGATAGCTTTAGAACTTTATATCAAATACCCCAACTCATTGATACACATCCCCAACAACCAATTATCAGCCCTTATAGAATTCACTACCACTAAAACTAATTTTAGATTCAATAACCAAAACTACCTACAAATAAATGGCCTAAGTATGGGCAATCCCGTGTCATCAGTTCTAGCCAACATTTTTATGACACAGATTGAATTTCAAGCAATCACTTCAGCCTTACACCCACCACAAAACTAGTACAGATATGTTGACAGTACAATTACTGGATTCACATCTACAGTTTTTCAACCATGTTACACCCCAACATTAAGTTCATCTGTGAACAGAAAACACTAATCAAATTGCATTTCTTAACTTCAAGATCCAAAGAATCGACACACAATTCAAAACAGAAATCCACAGAATATAATCTGTACTGGACTATACATTCTCTGGGATTCAGCACATGAAACAATACAAAAACTCAATATATTAAGATACCAAATGAACACAGACACAAAACTATGCTCACCTGATAAAATTAATGATGCATTCAACAAAATAAAACAACACTTCATCAACCTCAACAAATTTTCTCCAAAAACCGTTGAAATAATTAAACTTACACACGCAATCAACAATAACAAACAAACGACAGTAAATACCAAGCTACAACAAACTACAAAACGTTACACTACTGCACACCATATGTTCCTGACATCAGCGAAAAAATAACCGACATTTGGGAAAAAAAAGAAACTTATAACAAAACACATCATTCCAGTAAAAACCAAATTTATTCAAAAAACAGGTACAAAACTAAAGTCCATAGTACGTAAAAACTACACGGACAAACACAACACCAATTACAATCCAATAACTGCCCGACTTCTATACTGGGAAAACAAGCAGAAAAATGGAAACCAGATTCAAATAACACGCATAAAAACCTTCACACGTTTTTGAACACTGAAAATTAAACAAGCACATGATAACCATAGAAAACACCCAGAAAAACTGTAGGGAAAGAAATATAAACAAATGCAAAATCAAAGCTGTACTTATAATCCCACTATTCGTTGGTAAAAGAGTAGCCCAAGAGTTGGCGGTGGGTGGTGATGACTAGCTGCCTTCCCTCTATTCTTACACTGCAAAATTAGGGACGGCTAGCACAGATAGCCCTCGAGTAGCTTTGTGCGAAATTCCAAAACAAACAAAACAACTCAACTCAAACCAAAACTGAAACAATATAAATTAACACCTTTATATCAATGCTAATTATTAATATCTAACTGCAACGCTCCCTACAGTCCCGAACCAGTTTATACTCTCGTCTCTAAGATGTGCCCAGTAACGGTCAGTTGCAAACTCTTTCTTTGTTAGCATGAAGATGACCTAAGAAGGTCGAAACGTCGTTCTCTGCTTCAGTGAAACTGTTAATACCCGTACCTATCTGCCGAGATATATTTTAACTTCAAGTGGGTTCCTCATCATTACGAATTAAATATAATTATTTCTAGGGACTTTATTTAGAAAACAAAGATAAACTTAATTACGTTGTTTCTGAATGAATATGTTCTAATTTATCATCCAGAAAATGCCATGTATCCATGTATATCACTATTATATTTATTACTTATATCAACTAGACGGTTCTAATTTAGGGTGGTTCGTTGGTATGGTAAGGAGGCGGCAATGTGATTAGGAACCTCTGGAGGTATTTGGTAATTACGAATACGACACAGACATTGCATTATTCAGCTAGTAGGAAATAAATTTTTTTGAATTTATCTGCATGCATAAATGTTTGATGTTTTCAATATAGTCTTTATTCTTTTTGCATTAGAAACAGTTGAGATCTTCAATAACGCTAAGAGTAAGTTGACACAGATACAGAGTCAAGCAAAACACTACTATTCGCATTTTTCGATTGTATGAATGTTTGTTTTTTTACCTGACGTACTCTAGTGACATATAAACAGAAATAAGGGAGCAAGTAAATGGTGAAATAAGTGCATAACATTAATTCATGAACAGGTAAAGAAAAACTTAAATAAAAATTTAATGTAGGGACAGCTAATATCAATTCTTCAAATAAATGCAAAGAAGAGATTAGGGATGGTAACTTCTAAATACAGTGAGGTTCCAACTGTAATATTTGTTGTTTATCTGTTATTGGCTAATGATTCCTGTTTCATCGTACATTTACATTTCCAAAGGAAAAACTAAAATTCTGTAGGAAAGCTAACTTAAAGAAATAATGATAACACAGTTTACGCTATAATTATAATTAAAAAAAAGTACTACTACTAATTAATAATATTTATAAAAGTGGATATTTCTTTTTCAAACCGTGTCACATAATAAAAGCTGGTTGACATTATTGTTTCGGTTTTTCAGTAATCTTTTAACAAAGCATAATTAGAACGAAGAAGATCACGAAATTTAAAATTTTTACTGTGATATTTAAAAACATTGTCAGAACTTGTAACTTAATCATTACATAAAAATTGTTGTAAAAGAAAATAAGGTGTAGTACTGTAAAGCTTTAATGATTCGTCACATCAACATGCTCGCCCTATCAGCCTTGGGGGGGAGGAGCGTTATAATGTGTCGTTCGATCCTATTATTCGTTGGTAAAAGAGTAGCCCAAGAGTTGCTGGTTGTGGTGACTAGCTCCCTTTTCTCTAGTGTTACAATGCTAAATCAGGGACGGCAAGCACAGATAGCCCTCGTGTAGCTTTGCGCGAAATTGAAAACAAACCAAACCAACCAAACCTACTGAGAAAATGTTCAAAATATCATTTCGATGTAATCCGAGCCACCCCTACATAACAGGACTACCGCTTTCCTAATATATTATAAAGTCAATTTTAAGTTAAGTTAGCAATGAATGAATGAGTACTCTGTCTCTGGAATTAAATCGCTGTTATTGTTTTCTTACCGTAAAGCTACACAGTCGCTATTATCTGACCATCTATACGGGGGGAGGGGAGGGGTATAACTCCAGGTTTTAAAGTTATAATTCCGTAAATGATCAAGACCCTTGATTTGGGGAAAAGTGTTTCCTTCCCTTGACAAGATAGTTTAATCTTAGTCTGTTTGGTTCTGGCTTCTTTTATGAACTGTAAAGATTAGAGTGGGCCCGACATGACCAGGTGAGTTAAAGCGTTCGGCTGGTAATCCGAGGATTACGGGTTTGAATCCATGTTGCACTAAACATGCTCGCCCTTTCAGTCGTGGGGGTGTTATAATGTGCGGTAAATCCCACTATTCGTTTGTAAAATGTTAGCCTAGGAGTTGGCTCTGGGTGGTGATGACTTGGTGCCTTCCCTCTTGTCTCACACTGCTAAATTAGGAATGGCTAGCGCAGATGACCTTCTTGTAGCTTTGTGCGAAATTCAAAAACAAAAAACACTAAAAAAAAATTAGAGTTGAATATTCGTATGCTCTATTAAATTACATGACTCGGAATCCAGTCTCTTTACCTTGCCCTTTGTTCTACTTATTCCTTCGAAGTTTTCACTCTCACTTTCTTTGCTGTTGATTTTAATTATCAAAATAACAAATGAACTAAGCACCTCAAAACAAGAGACACCACGACTACACCAAGAACATTACGACAACATTGATTATATCATGCTATTCGCGGAAAGAATATTATTCCAACTTGAAGACTGAACGGTACAGTTAAAAAACAAGTACAATACCTAATAAATTATCCTGGAAAGCATATTGTGGTTTAGGATTGCTTGAATAATTAATAGAAGTAATAATATTAAAAATTTAGTGAAAAACTGATTATCAAAATTTCATTATATAAAAGAAAAGCACTCTTAGTTGCTACTTGAAGGCTAAGATCCATCAACATCAACGTCGTCTGTGATAATTGACATATGGTTTTATTGACACTTTAGTATTATATCACTGTCTCTAAATGGAACCAAAGTTTTATTCTCTGTCCAATTTAAAGTTTTTTTACGTATGTGGAAGATGTATGATGGACGTCTATTTCTACAATACAGGAGCTTCCAGTGGATTAAAATGACCACGTGATATTATGCTTGTCGTCACCTTCAATTTTTACCATCTAATATTTAATACCGATTGTATCGTGAAGAAGAGAAAATCACTTCTAGCTACGGATTAAGTTGGATCACTCTGTTACCAGGATAATGGTGTGCTTCATACGTACATTCTAACATAGACTTGAAAGGCAATCAACGTACATCCAAGTAATAAGCTCATTGTTTTAACTCCAAGGTTTTAACAGACACACGTATGTATACCACATAACACTTAACACTTCATTCATTGATGAGTATTTGTTACTTTTCATGATATAAAATGCCTTTAGCTAACTACGCTGAAGTACATCTTAACAACAAGTTACCATTATACAACCGGTATATTAATCATAAACTTCAGTTCATTTAATGGATCGGCATAATTTGTATAGTTTCTTTATTCACCTATGTATGTTTGTTTATGCAATATGCTACTCATATGATTTAATACATATATATTCAAACCACTAGTTAGCTCAGGAGACCTGCATAGATAAATGATGCGCCTTTTTATAGGCATGTAATATAACTATTGTCCTCAGAAAACTAATTATTTGTAATTAATTAGCTAATGAGAAGCAAACCCCAAACATCATAATAGGTGTTTATAACTAGATTATTATTTAGTTAGTTATGAATAAGCATATTTAATAATGTAGAACCTCCCTTATAAAATTAACTAGCGTTACATACGTACTTAATTACTATGTTTATTACTTGGATAAACCTTTAAAACAACCTTACATATCAGTATGTCAGTCCTTAGTCGA
Source organism: Carcinoscorpius rotundicauda (assembly GCA_011833715.1). NCBI lineage: Eukaryota > Metazoa > Arthropoda > Merostomata > Xiphosura > Limulidae > Carcinoscorpius > Carcinoscorpius rotundicauda. The sequence goes on along the minus strand of CM022399.1, from coordinate 46,392,433 downwards.
GTAGCCGGGATAAATGGTCTCTTTAATCATTTAAAAACATTTACACAATCTAGTTAGAGAATTAATTACTGTAAATATTTTTATTTTTTTGTATAGAACTAGTTGTACGGAAAAGTAAGATTTGACGCGCCGGACAGAAGAAACATAATTACTGTAGTAGTTTATCCCAAAGTACGATTTGGGATTTGACGTTCATTACCCATAGAACCTAATTAGCAGTTTAAAACTAATAACACTTGACTTTGTTGTAACTATTTTGTCCTCGTTCTTTCAGCACCGTCAGCAACGACTTTAATTAACAGAATGAACGTTGATGTTTAGTTGTGGTGATATTTATATTGAGTTACTTTTTAACATTGCTAATTCCTTTCATTTAGCTCAAAGTTTGGTTTTAAACTAGTTTGTGTTTTTATATTTGAAATGTATCTTAATAGCAAGTTACATCATACGAGCTCTGACAAAGTTATTGCGTTGCGCTCTTTTAATAACCCAAATGTTTTTTTTTCAGTTTTGTTTAAGATACTTTATAAAAGTGTATGTTCTTATTACTTTGTAAAAAAACACTCATTTCGAAAATATTAATGTAAGCATAGCCTCGAGGACGTCACCAAAACTGTCATTAAGTGTCGTAAACAGATATTTGACATTTTTGTACTTGTTTTTTACGTGTGAAATAACAGTGAAACTTAACAAGGTTATTTACACAAAATAATACAATAGTTGTAATCTGGAAACTAGTGTTAGTATAGTTATATGTGTAAATTAGCTAAATTCAGTGATAATTACCTTTTGTTACACCAACACTCATCCAGTTCAAACTTTTAAAATAAAACAAAAAACTCTATAGATCTTTCATATAATATCAGACATACAGAATGAAGATGCACAGTTCCCTAAATCATTTAAATGGAAGTAACTGTTTAAAATTACAAACTTCCAAGTTTTTCCTTATTTTCTGACATTGATGCAAGGCTGAGGAGGTGAAATAAAAGATACGTAAACAGGTGACTGGTAGAACAGGTATGTTAACAAAGGACAAAAATTGATATTGTTGTTGTTTTGAATTAAGCACAAAGTTACACAATGGGCACAATCTGTGTTCTGCTCCCCATAGGCATCGAAAGTTGGTTTTTTGTGTTGTAAGTCCGCAGATATATCGCTGAGCCACTGGGGGGCGACAAACATTGAGCAAGTTTTGAAGAGTTGTACCGAGAAATCCATTCATCTGCTTCCTTCTCCACCTTAAACCAACATTTTGTTTGTCACTTTATTGTAAAATAACAGCTTGAACTTTTATAAAGCAATAGCAAAAGTTAAGAATTTTATTTTTTCTTTTATTTTTCTACTAATGAATTATGATTTTTTGGTGCAAAAGTCAACTTACTTGGACCCGCCTCCAGAAATCCTTTCATGACTACTGATTAATATTTCAAGACAAACGTTCCTGATATGATTGTTAACTTTTTTTTAATTCAGGGAGTTGCCCTCCAGTGGCTCGGCGGTAAGTCTGAGGGCTTTTAATGATATTTGATATTCGCTGTGGGCAGAATATAGATAGCTCATTGTGTACAGTTCTGACTAACATTTAACAAAGATGTAGACATCACCGGATTAAAGCTAGCTACCACATATCGGTTTACTTCAAATTTTCACGGAGGCCAACATGGCAAAGATCTTAGAAAATCTTAATAGAAATCACACTGGAGTATCCTCGTGAATAAAGGACTCGGGACAACCTCCCCTCAACACAGCGATGAATGTTATCATTTTAAATTCTTGTTCTCATCTATAGATTCACTGTTTGTTTTATTGTCAATTTGTTGAAATATATAACTAATTAAATGCTTCAGATAAAATCAGTTGATTTAAGCAAATAAAGGTACATAAATAACAACAGATTTAAACAAATATTTTGGGAGTAAAAAAATCAAAGGCAAAATTTATGTTATTTTTACTTTTGTAATAATATTTGTCTTTTTAGTCGAAATTTCTTGTTTTGCTTCAATTTTTCAAATATAAATTATAAGACCATCATACTGGTCACTTCAGGCTATCATTGTAACGTATCTAATCGCTTACTTTATCACCATTTTGGGTATTTTACCAAAATAAATATCTTTTTTATTTTAATTTCTATATTTTAATTGAAATCTACCTTTTGTAATGGATACTGGTGTTTGTATTGTTTTTAAAACAATAAACAGCTTTATAGGTGTGTTTTAAATTTATTTGCGCCTTTTCTAATGTGTTTTTCTGCATTCTAAAAATTCTCATTCTAGATTATTTTAGTTTCAAGTGTAATTTAACGTGCTCTGTAGTTTACAGGTTTCGTGATTTAAAAAATCACAATCCACTATCTCATCAGAAAATAATACACTATTTTTTCTTTGTCTTGATTGTAAACTTTTCGTGATGTTACAAAAATAACTCTTAAAATCGCACCTTTTAGTTGAATCGCTAAACTTTCACGCATAATATCCAGACTTAAAAGCCTAGAACACAAGATATATCGTTAAGACATATTTATTAACTAATTTTAATTAAACAAAAGCAACCGATTGTACTGACATCAATAGTTTTTGCAGTTTCCTTCAATGTCTAAGTGGAATTTCCGATTATGAATTTTTTCTTTTTATCCAAATCACATTGGAATTATATGAATACTTCAGTTGGGTTTTATCTTTGCAGTGTGTATGATTAAATTTTAAATGCCTTTTTACATACAAATGCATTTTTTGACATTACGTTGGGCGGTCTAACAGGATCATGATTATGACAGATGACTAAACGACAAAGTTTTATTTAACCTGGTTAGGCTTGACAATTTTGAACCTAGTTTGAATTTTTCTTTCTGTTTGTTTGTTTGTTTTGAATTAAGCACAAAGCTACACAATGGGCTATCTGCGCTCTGCCCACCATGGGTATCGAAACCCGGATTTTAGCGTGTAAGTCCGCAGAGATACCGCTGAGCCACTGGGGGGCTTTTCTTTCTGTAAACTTTCTAAAATTAAAAAGAAAACGTGTTTACTGATTTTCGTAAATTATTATAAGCAGTTCACATTGCTTTAGCGTAGGTAACGATCTCAAACATACCTGTTGCAAGTAGTATATATATATATTAGTTTTTTGCTAATTTGTTCTGAAATTTCCATTTAGATGAACGTTTATATTCATTTTCTTATACTAAGGGAATATCTTAAAATATATGTCGAAACCGTTAATGACTTAAGATAATTTTTCATCAGAATAAGAGAAAAGCACAACTGATTATAAGCTATTTCATGTCAGTAATTAGCATTACAGACATAAACGAATCACACTTTTATACGTACAACGTACCAGTATAGAACGTTATACATACAACGCGAATGCGTCTGTTCACCACTATATTATACTTTACGAAACTTTCAGATCAATGTACTACCCTTACTTTATACTAGTTATTAAATATATTGATTGCGTAATCTCTGTCCGTCTCCAATACTTCATAGTAAACGTTTGATATTTTGTGTAGACTCTTACCAAGTCATCTTTTCTATGTTGATTATGGCCGACATGGCCATAACACCAAACACACTTGCTGTTTCGGCTGTGTGGCGTTATGAAGTGACGGTCACTCCCACTATTCGTTGGTAAAAGAGTAGCTCAAGAGTTGGCGGTGAGTGATGATGACTAACTGCCTTCCCTCTAGTTTTACACTGCTAAATTAGGGACGACTAATACAGATAGCCCTAGTATAGCTTTGCGCGAAATTAAAAAAACAACAACAAAAAACAACAAAAGTTATTTGAATAAACTCAGTAATTAAATTTATAAATGGAACTGTTGGTATGCAAATGTTTATCAAGTAACCTATTTTATGCAATGTTTATTGAAGTAAACTTAATTTTTCCCATACATATTACTTTTATTAACAGTGAACAAAGTATCATATTAAATTAATCCTAAAGAAGTAATAAGTCATGTATAAAAGCTTGATTACGTTTAATAAGAACGGTGGTCCAGACCACGTGCTGCCTCCGTCATTGATTGTTCTTAATACGGTGGCCGCTATACTGAACATTAACATGAAGTTTCCGAGTAGAACGGCGAAGTTAGCACTAGACATACACCTTGAGAGACTTTCCACTGCAAGTGAACGTTAGCTCCAATAACGAATTTAAGCGTCAATGTCACGTTTAAGCAGATCAAGAGCACAAGTTTTATTGGAACTGTATGAAACAGATATGGCAGTTAATTGACTGAACAAAATTATTATGTTTTCAGTTTCTACGACCATCTTAGTTTTTGAAACAGAAGACAATTAGAAGTTGCGATTGAGAGGTTATACGTTTTTGGTATATAAGTCTTCATTAACTTTATATCACAATGGTTTAATGCTTCAGAATGATTTCGGATGCAGAGATTATTGCTATCATAACTGCTATGCTGTACGAGCAGAGTACGTGGAGTCATCACTGTTTCATATATTATTTGTTTGGTTCTACACCACTTAAACAAGCTAGTTATGCGCATATCGTTTACCAAAAGTGGTTTTGAGATTTTTATTCAGCCATGAAACTACTCGTAACAATATTGCAGCGTCGAATTGCAGATAATTATTCGGTAACTAAATATGTCGCTGCTGTGCTAATATATACAGATCTTTCTTACAAAGTGCGATTAATCATTTATTAATATAAACTACAAAAGAGGTGAGGAAAATTATTTAGAAATACAATGATAAAAAAATGTTAGTTTAACACTCATGACATTTAACTAAAGCTGCATTAAATAAATGCTCAAGAGGTCTGATTTCTTTAATGCTGATAATTTACACAAACTTATTAGGCCCGGCATGACCAGCTAGATAAGGCACTCGACTCTTATTCTGAGGGTCGCGAGTTCAAATCTCCGTCGCTCAACCAGTAAGCCGTTATAATGTAACAGTCAATCTCACTATTCGTTGGTAAAAGAGTAACCCAAGAGATGGCGGTGAGTGGGTGAGTGGATTGACCTAAAAACTTTTTATTTCAACAATAATAGTTTGAAATGGGTGTGGCATACACAATTTTCCAGCAGATGGTTTACAGATTTCGGTAGATAATTACAGTGATTAACATGAAGTCGAGATCACTCCAAAAGTTTTCCAGAAGAATGAGTTCCGGTTACATTACTAGACAAGGAAGATGACTGAAGTCGATGACACAGTCTTCAAACACAAATCCAGTGGGATGTTACATGATTATTTTGGAAGAACCCTTGCATATTGCTTGAACATGTATTATTGGAGGTGTATAGGATCGGCCACACACGGAGTATAGACTGTGAATATTATTCGACGTACCAAATGGATTAACAGACTTAACATACAACGCGATATCCATTAGAATACAGAACAACGTAAGAAGAATGAAAATGTATTCTAAAGGCGGTTGTTATGCGTATTAAAACATTGTTTTTTTCGAATAGGATGGTTGAAAACAATAGAATCCTAACGAACATTGAAGGAATACGTATTTAATGTGTTTTGCTCTTTACAAGCCTGTACACTTACTAACGACTGGAAGCAATAATTGGTCAGCTGGGCATAACAATATGGCTTTTGTTAATGACCGTTTTGATAAACGGATACCCTTTCAAAGTCGGGGAAAATTCAGTCTTTTAACCTAAATTATTTTCATGGAGAGTACCTGAGTTATCTGTGATGTGACACACCTCAAAACGCAGAGGTTTAAAACAATCACAAGCATATTTCACAAATGTGAATGTGAACCTTAATACGTTACTAATGTACAAATAAAAAAAACGCTTGTCAACAGGCAAAAATAACATGATACAAAATAAATCCATGATATTTAAGAGGAAAAAATGTCACTTTTTTAATGTTTTTGTTCTTTGGTTTGGTTCAGATATACTTTAAAAGTTTTTCCACGATCGATAGCTATAGTTCCATCTTCATGTAAAGTAATTTACTTACGTCATGTATGAGCATATTTTACACATTACTTGCTCTCTGATGTATTTCAGGACTATTAACTTCTTTTAAAGTTCTATTAATATTCATTACAAAATGTATGATGTAAAGATCATAGGTATTCAAGCCTAGCGCTCCTTTATTATTTTTCGTGAATAAACATACGCATTGATATCTTATTTATCATTAAAAAGCATCTTAAAGTAATCACGGATGAGTATTAAAACACAAATAAAGATTTTTCTCAGAGATTTGAGGAGCTTTTGATTGGTATTCATCGCTGCTATTATTATTGTAATAGTAGATGATTAATGTTTCTAATATTTAACGTTGGATTGGGGAACAAGAACTCTACCGAGATTTTCTAGAATATAAACCATCAGAAATAGTCATCTGCTACAGAACTTCAACTCACAAGAGTTTTTAAATGTTTTTACACGATACCCACCTGGCCATGTCGGGCCCGTTTTTTTTTTTTTTTATATAAAGCATGCACAAGTGCTGTTAGGCTAATATGTCGGGAAGTCAATGTTCTATAACGCACGTAGACAAAAGTTATATATCCCCCAAGCCACATTCGCACACTCACTACTTGCACAAAATATAGTTTGTTTAGTTATTAATTTGAAAAGAGAATATAATTTGCATAATTATACTAGATCTCACTGTAACATAGAAGGGGGGGGGAAAGACATCAAGATCTGACGCTTTTAATTAATTTTTAATTAATATCATGGCTGACACTAGAAAATCCTTAGTATTTGTCAGTGTTGTTATCCATAATACACGACTAAAAAATGTAACAATGAGCGTTGGTCTCAAATGGTATGTAAAACACACTATTGTTAATCATAGTCAAAAGTACAGTGTGAAGGCTTGTTCAGTGGCAAATCGAGGTCGTTTTTCATGTCAATTTTGAAAGGAGTGGTTCTTTTGTATATAAACAGATTAAAATTTTATTCTTGTAAATATTAAACCATTGGACTAGCCGACCTATTAAAAGTAGGTTCGCTTGCGTTTTATTTTCTAATGAATAAACAACTTCTAAGTAAATGAAACATTAGTCAAGTAAGCCTCAAGGTAATACAGATACAGTGAAATGTTTGTTCGTTTTTAAATTCTCGCAAAGCTACAAGAGGTCTATCTGCGATATCCGTTCCTAATTTTGCAGTGTGAGACTAGAGGGAAAACAACTAGTCATCCCTACTCAACTCTTGGGCTACTCTTTTACCAACGAATAATGGGATTGACCGTAACAATATAACGCTCCTATGGCTGAAAGGGTGAGCATGTTTGGTATGACGGGAATTCGAACCCACGACTCTCATATTACGAGCCTTAACCACTTGGTCATTATTAAACAATTAAATAAATTGCTTAAATTCCGAAATAAAACGTAGTTAAAAAGTTAGTTATACTGATGTTAATTTTTTTTTAAATCATGGAAAACAGAATCTAAAATAAACTAGTTATGGAGGATTTTTGTGTGTGTGATAAATCACTTAGTGAATGCAGTCTCATAACGATTTTAAGACCTGTTTAATGATTTTTACATGTAATCCAATTATAGGTTCACAAGCATGGTTTAGAATAATCATTCACCTTTCTTGCATACAAATAATACCTGATGTCTCTAAGGTAGTGTTTCCAGTACCACCTTCAGGAGAATTTCTTAATTAACTTAATCCTGTTAGGAATGAAAATAAACAACAGATATTTCATTTGATTAGTACTGCGTTTATATGGTAGAGGGCGATGTTGAGAGTTATTCAACAACACATGGTTTCTGTATTTATTCAAATTTGAACTCTGTAAACTCAAAAAAATTCCGTGTTATCTTCTTCGAATTTAATTAAAACTCGTGCTGCTGATTTGTCATTTTTGGATTCGACTAAAATATTCAATTGAGCTTTCTTTCTCTAGTTAGAAAACAGAGAATAGAACGAGATTTATCTTACTCTTTTCGGCAAATGTAATTTTTTTACATTAACTTTTCAAGAAAGTGGTAAACACATAGATCCCGTTTTAAAAGTTAATATTTTGTTGTTGTCATTGAATCAGTATAAAGATGAACATCAAATAGATTTATTTTTTATAAAGTGTGAAACTATCTGTAAATATTTTTGACCTACTTTGTTAAGTCTATACTGCCAAAGTAAACTACCATTATATAGATGGCTTAGAAAATGTAAAGCAGAAATGTTTGTTTGTATTGAATTGAATTTTGCACAAACATACACAAGGGCTGTCAACGCTAGCTGCCCCTAATTTAGCAGTGTAAGATTAGAAGAAAGACAGCTAGCTAGTCATCACCATCTACCACCAACTCTTGGCTATTTTTTTACTAGCAAATAGTTGGATTGATCGTAAGATTACAACTCCCATAACTGAAAGGGTGAGCAAGTTTGATGCAAAGGAGATTCGAAACCATGACCCTCAGATTACGACTCGAGCGCCCTAACTACCTGGCTATGCCGGGTCTAAGCAGAAATGAGATAACGTAAAGAGCATATTTAGATTGTATATTTAGGAATTAAGGACTATCAATTTTTATTATTATTTGCTACTGAGAAATGAAATGAAAAAAATTATTACACTCGTTAGATTGCAACACCGTCTGTAGAGTAAACTACCGTTATACATCCTGGTAATTATTATACTCGACTCACAATCTGCGTTTGTGGGTTCGAGTTCGTCGCCTAACATTGTCGTTGTGAGGACGTTATAGCGTGACGGTCAATCATACTTTTCGTTTAGTAGCCTAAGAGTTGGTGGTGGATGGTGTTGATAAGTCACTTTACCTCTGATCTACCATTTCAAAATTGGGATGACTAGCGCAGATAACTCTTGAATAGCTTTGTACGAAATTCAACAAACAAACTGTTGCATAGATGGATTAGGAAATGCAAAGAGCAAATGAGATAATATATGGAGTTATTTTAGAGCTATATGTGCTAGAAGTGCTTGAATGTGAACTTCTTTTATTTTCAGTGTGTGCGTGTGTGTTTTGCTGTGAAAATAAAAGAGAAAATAAACCACATTCATTAGTGTGCACTTTAAAGTGCAATACTATGTGTAATGTAGTAGATAAGAAAATTCTACTTTTGATAATATGATACAATGAAATATCAGAAAAGCTGTACTGTTGGAATTTCTATATAGTAAAAATATAGGATAGAAGCAGTGTTGAATGGGTTACACATTAAAATTACAATTCAAGTGAGATATTTAGCTAATTATATTGTTACAAAAGTGGGATACATTGTTGACTGTATTGTCTTATAAGGCGTGCACAAAAGTAGGATATATTGGTGACTGTATTGTTTTATAAGGCGTGGACAAAAGTAGGATATACGGGTGACTGTGTTTTGAGATAGAGCCAAAATACAACTATTCTTTTTGTTGGATTTCGCAGTAAGAAAAAGATTGGTTTGTTTTGAATTTCGCGCAAAGCTACACAAGGGCCACCTGCGCTAGCCCTCTCTCATTCAGCAGTGTAAGACTAGAGGGAAGGCAGCCTGTCATCACTACCTACCACCAACTCGTGGGCTACTCTTTTACCGACGAATACTGTAACTGACCCCAGGACTTAAAGAGGAGTATGTATGTTGTGAGGGGGTTTGAACCCATGATCCTCCGATTACAAGTCTAGCGCCTTAACCACGGAGCTATGCCAGGCCGTAGGTAAAAGATGTAAGATGCGTTGTTCGAGGAAACTAGTATAAGACACCTATGCTTTGCTGCGGGGTCCACAGGATCTTATGATTCATAAAGGCACCATTGTACTGCTAATTCTCTTTTACTATCCCCAGTCACTTCTACAGCTATCGCAATTGAATTATACCCGAATTAAAATTTTGTTACCACATTTAGGCATTGTACCTGAGCACAGTCTCTAGAATGATTAGAGGGGTTAGCTAGAGATATATGCATTGTTACGTATTTTTTATGTTTTATGTTCTTCGTAGACTAAACGCAACAGAAAAACGCAGATAACAGCTTGTATAATTTATTACACTAAACTATTAACAAATATAATAGATATAACATAAATTATATAATAACAGTGACAGATATTAAGTTACAACATTCGAAATTAATTACAAAACAAAATAATACTAGTTTCAAACTTCAAAATTAATCACAATACAAAATGGTACTGGCCTGTATCTAATATAATGATCTAAAATGAAAGTTTCAAATTCCAGTCTAGGGTGTGAATTTGGTCCCACGAAGAAATTCCGAAGCTTAAATGAAGAAGTTCAGCAACGATTAACAGTTCAATAAATTCGCCGACTCTCAGCACAAGCAGTAATTCAGATGGATCGTAGAGATTGACGAAATAAAATCACAGCTTCCGTAGATCTAACTTCAATCACAAATCCCAGTTGAATAATCACAGCAAACATTTAATCTTTCTCAAATAACTGACTCTCTTCTTTTGAAATAAAACTAATATCTGACTCTCCTCTTTTCTTCGAATAAAAACTGATGTCTGAATATCTCTCTTGTCTCTCGCATCTTCGTCTATTTATATATTGTAGGCCTAGACCCCTCGAATAACCGCGAACTTTCCACAGATCTCCAGAGCAATCCGCGCATGTCCGTTCTTGCACGAGACTACACGTCTAGACACGTAGTCGCCAGCACTTCATTTACAAATATATGATTAGTCTACTTAATTCAAGAAAATTCTAAATGTTACCCTAAATGAATAACAAAATATTAGTTTAAACTTCGAAACAATAATATAAATATGGAAAAATGAATAATAGAAATGAAAATTTAAACACAACACGACATGTTGTCGTTTACAAAATATTTACACGACATTTACATAACATGCATACAAAGCTACAAAGTGAATTGACACAAGATACATTATAAAGGAAAGAGCGGGTTAGCTACATAGTTTACTTTCTAGTTGTAGAGTTAGTGAAAAGTTCTATGATTGTGAATTATATGTTTTATTAAAGCTAAGTTTCACTTAACTATCTAACTGTGTTAGAAAATGGATTAAAAGAAATACAGTACGCTGTTCCTCATGGCAAATGTGATCGTATACGTTTTTGAGGCTTGCCTTTTACTCACAATTAAAATTAATTATTACTAACTACCAAAAAGTGACTACAGTGAATATATCAACCTTCTCCACTATTCTCATTCACTTCTGTAATCACTCCGAGGGGTTCTCACTCGGAGACAAATCAGGTAAGATACCCAACTAGAGTATCTGAGTGCGTGTACCATATTTTATTGTAGTAGTTTTAACCAAGGTGCCCTGGGTTCCAGAGGGAGACCAGAAACAAAGAATCCAATGTAAATTTCCAGTTCAGCGACCCTTCAAACCTACTTCTAGACCCAGACTGGGTCAGTCATGCTTCTGTAACTTTCTGGGTGGGGTTAGGGCCATTTTGTAACCCAATTAAAAAAGGTAAGTTTATGTCATATAAATATGGGTATGAATCGGACTATCTGAAGTCCGTCCACCAAGTTTGGTCCCTCTTGTCCCAACACTGTGGGAGGAATTTGCAGACAAACAAATTCACATGAACAAAACGTGAATTGAAACAGTATATTTTGCTGACTGGTTAGTACAGCATTATAAAGGGTCAAGTAGGTTGTTAATCACTATAAATAACAGAGTATTAATGTGTTGGCTGTACACTGAGGACTATGAAGAGTGACTACAAAGAGCTACTTTGTTGATTTCATATTTTATTTAAGTGTAAAATCTGAAATCTGTGTAACCTTTTGAATATAACTGTATTACTTTTTGGCACACAAAGAAAGTTTCGTATATTAAATAATAATTTACCTAAAACATATTACAAATAACATTTCTAACATGTCTGACTTTACAAAAACTTCAAATTTGCGAAATTGTAAGTAACAGCTTACGTCAATTTAGGTCATAAATACTTTTATCTACGAATTTGGAGAGGATGTGCAAATAAGATACTGGTGCCGCATGGCCAGGTGGTAAGGCAATAGACTCGTAATATGAGAGTTGCGGGTTCGAATCCCTGTTACCAAACATACTCGTCCTTTCAACAGTGAGAGCGTTATAATGTGAAAGTCAATCTCACTATTCGTTAGTAAAAGAGTTGCCCAAAAGTTGGCGGAAGGTTGTGATGACTAAGTGCCTTCCCTCTAGTTTTATACTGATAAACAGTGGACGGCTAGCGCAGATAGCTCTCGTGTAGCTTTGCGCGAAATTCAAAAACAAACAAACATTTTATTATATTTGTATCACTCTGAGGCCTACTAGACTAATATTTCATTTACTCAAAATTTATTTATTTATTAGAAAATAAAACACAAGCAAACCTACGTTTAATAGGTGAACTAGCTCAATTGCTTAATATTTATAAGAATGAAGTTTTAATGAATTAATACACAAACATAAAATACTAAGAAATACGACCTCGACCAGCCACTGAACAACCCTTCACACCATGCTTCTGACTATGATTAACATTAGTGTGCTCTACATACCAGTTGAGAAGAATGTTCATTGTTGGGTTTTTTAGTCGTGGATAACAGCACTTACAACTATTGAGGACTGTCTAGTGTTAGCCAAGTTATTAATTAAAAATTAATTGAAAGCATTAAACTTTGATGTCTTTTTTTCTTCCTCTTCGATGTTAGTGAAATGCAAAACAAAGAAGCGGATGAAGTTATATTTTGTTAATTATAATTATCCGAATTTCGAAAAGTAACAATTCTGAAGTATTTAAAAGAAACAAAAAATGTGTCTCGATATTTATATTATTGACATTTAAAAACAAAGAACGTTTGACAAACCAGTCGAACCTTAGGAAACAAAAAATCTACCTATAGTCATGTGGCATTTATATCCTGAGAACAACGTTTAAGAAAGAACGCGAACAGTGACATTGTTTTGAGCTATATAGAAAGTTGAGTTTGTTATAAATTTAGCATTAAAACTATTTTTAAGCGTAATTGCTTCCAGCCATTCAATCGTTTTCTTCCTGACAAAAAAACATTTTGACATAGCTTCATAACGTAGTAAATGGTTTTGTAATAAGGTTTTCATGTTCAAAACACATCACTTCCCACTGCATGGCTTCCATAGGTCATCTAGTGTACATGAACAAGACTTTTCACTGTTTCTGCAGTTTGTTTGCAAAGACGTTCACATATACTGTGTCTTGAGACTTTATCGATGTGTCTTAGTATGTAACGTAAGGAATAACCTTAACATCAGTTTCATTCTTCAAGTGCTTGAATGTGAAACAGAGAAACCGAAAGTATGACTGAAAACCTTTATCTTAGCAAATTCATATCGTACTGACTTTGTTTTCAGATCAAGGTCCATCTTGCAATTGTTGCTTTGAACACATGAATTGTTTTTGCCACTGACTAAACAGTCGTTTGAAGGCTTGAATCTTACTAGGTAAAATTAATCTTGGGGCCTGGCATGGCCGAGCGCGTTAAGGCGTGCGCTCATAATCCGAGGGTTGCGGGTTCGCGCCCGCGTCGCGCTAAACTTGCTCGCCCTCCCAGCCGTGGGGGTGTATAATGCGACGGTCAATCCAACTTTTCGTTGGTAAAAGAGTATTCTAAGAGTTGGCGGTGGGTGGTGATGACTAGCTGCCTTCCCTCTAGTCTTACACTGCTAAATTAGGGACGGCTAGCACAGATAGCCCTCGAGTAGCTTTATGCGAAATTCCAAAACAAACAAACAAACTAATTCATCTTGACATTTTCTGAATATATGCATTTATGCAGTCATGAAAATAGGCATGGAAAGAAACAATGAAGTTCATAAGAAACTCACAAAGAACTGAGTAATCTAAATTAAATGAGCAATTTGTAATTAGTGTAATACATTATTATGGAAAATAAAATAAATGTGCAATTGCGCTGGCATTGTGTGTTTGCCTTAAATCGAGCAGCAAACTGTATTTTATGATACCATAGCTGATCAACAAATAACTGTGATATTGTGCTATAAATATATTTTATTTTTTTCCAGAAATAGCAACCAAACACAATGGATTCAAATCTATTGTATCCATCAGCAGTCAGGGTGCTATCAATTTAATGTGAATTTATAACACTACTGTCTAAGATACACCCCACAAATGTACTAGAAACCCAGTTTGCTTTATTGTACATGTTGTAAATTGACATTGATTACTACCGAACAGTTTGATTTTGGATTCATCAATAAAGATTATCCTCCTTTTCTCAACCTACTGTTTGAAGGTTTGTTCTATCTCAAACTTTTACATCGAATGAAGCCACTTCAAATTAATAAGTATTTTTTCCTTCTGGCTATAAATTTACACCTTTATTCGCAGTTAGGTCATTGTTATGCTTCTACTGGATTGTCATGGTTTGTGTAAACAGTATCACTGCTGAACAGTCTGAGCTCAATAAGTCATTCGCTTCTATTATCAACAGTATTAATTACACACTTTCTTCAGAGTTTTCATATTACACCTAATTATTTGTTGTTTGTTTCGAATTTCGTGCAAAACTACACGAGGACTATTTGCGCTACAGGGAAGACAACTAGTTCGTCACCATCAACCGCCAACTCTTGGACTATTATTTTACCAATGGACAGTGAGATTGACTATCACTTTATAACGCCTTTCGTGACTGAACGAGCAAGTATGTTTGGTGTGACTAGGATTCGAACCCATAATCCACAGATTGCGAGTCGAGTGCTTAAGCACCTGGCCGTGACAGGTTACCGCATATAATAACAATAAATTTATTGGTAATAGTCGTGTGTTACTTAAAATGAGCTACTTCAATATAAGGATCAAAATAATAATCATTGACGTTCAAACAAAAATTTTCAAATATGAAAGGTAAATCAGAAAGTTCGTGGATCAAATTTACAAGGAGGAGAAAACAGACACGTTCAAACAACGAAGTACATTCTATTTCTGTACAACCACATGATGCTGACGATAAATATTTACAAAAAATTTGGAATTAACAACAATTAAAATCTGACATTGCCCACCATGGGAACAAATAAAATTTAAAAGAAGTCTATCTGTCGTTGTTCTAAGTACTTTCTCGTTGGTTTCGTTCTCCACGTTACCTCTTTTAAATTATTCCAAAGAGACATAGTTCTCTGGTTCAAACATAGATAAAAGTAATCCTTTTATCATCACAAGTCGCATTCTTATCACTAGAAAGAATCATATGACGCACTTAATGATTAAAAATAAGTTTAGTATTACCAATAAATTTTGAGCGACCGCACCAAACCTTGTGGTACTCTTTTACCAACTAATATTGAGATTGACCGTCACATTATAACGCCCTTACAGCCGAAAGGGTGAGCATATTTTGCTTAACAGGAATTCAAACATGCCACCATCGGATTAGGAGTCGAATGCCTTAACGACCTGTCCATACCGGGCCCACGGTTTAAGCAATAAAAAAGAAGAAAAACATTCAGTGAGTTGAAATATACATATAAATAAAAAAATGCAAGTCTCATAAGTCTTCTTGTGCTTAGACATTTCACCTGAAGGTAATTATTAAAAACAGAAAAATTATGTCAGGTAAGTGTTTGAATCCCGCTAGAATAGAGATGTTATCATACAATGGTTAACCTTTAAGGCAAAGGATAAAAGTGAGAGCTCTTCGAAATGGCAATTTATAGGTATAGCCTGGTAGTTAGTGCTCGACTCGTGATCAGCAGGTTACAGGTTTGAACATCCTTTACCGAACATGATCGTACTTTCAGCCATTGGGGCGTTATGACGCGACAATCCACGTTATTATTCGTTGGTAAAAGAAAATGAGTAAGTGGGTATTATTAATTAGCTGCCTTCGCTCAAATCAATCGGTGCTAAATTAGTGACTGGTAATGCAGACATCCGTCGAGTAGTCTTGTCCGAAACTGAAATTAGACTAAACCAATTACATAGGTGTCTGTCCAACTAGATTATCGTTATCGGAGATCGTTCCTCTCTTTGACTGGTTCTTCAAATAAATTTGTGTCAGGAGAGTCTATTAACAAATATAATCGAAAGCAAAATTGCAGTGTCTAGTTGTTGATAACATATCTAAATGTAAAATGGAAAACTGGATAAAGTCGCATAGTGTAACAAATGCCAAGACTTTTACGGTGTGAACTTTATCTCCGAGCTGGCGTAGCTTGGCTTCAATTCATTATACTTGTCATAAAACATTAATATTAGGTTTCTAACACTGCAGTCGTACAGCCAGTCTCTTTAGAAATCTCAATTATTATAAAAATGTTAGATAATAGCAATCGTTTGTTTGTTTTTTGGAGTTTCTCACAAAGCTATTCGAGGGCTATCTGTGCTAGCCGTCCTTAATTTAGCAGTGTAAGACTAAAGGGAACTCTTGGGCTCCTCTTTTACCTACGAATAGTGGGATTGAACGTCACATTACACTCCCCCACGGCTGGGAGGGCGAGCATGTTTAGCACGACGCGGGCGCGCACCCGCGACCCTCGGATTACGAGTCATACGCCTTACGCGCTCGGCAATGCCAGGCCAATAACAATCGAATCCCAGTACGTTCTCCATATTCTTCGCTCACATTTTGCTCAGTCCGTAGTTCGTCTGGCCGGCTGGAGCCCAACAAGCACATTTGTAATTAGAACAAACACTATTTACGCAAGCTATTTGTTAGAATATGAATATGAATAACATATATTTGAAAATCTTAACGCATGTCAACAATGACTCTGTTATATTTTTGAGATTTTTTTCAAACTACTCGAAATTTCCTCTGCTGTTACTTTGTTATGTCTTTTCCAAATAAAAAAAATGTTATATGAACTGTCTTATTTTCTCGATGCTTTCAGTCACATTCATCAGAATCAGTTAATTATCTCATTCACTATTGACCATCCAGATACAAATTCAAATTGTTTCTTTAAGATGGAGTTTTCTTGTCAATTTCTTTTTCCACTACCATTTCTACAACTTCATCTTGTTACACATGGATTTCAGTCCTGGATAATTCCAAATCGTTTGGACTTCTTGATCTCATTCTCCGGTCACTACGTACAAAAATTGTCCAGTTGTCATTGTTATCTTTAATAAAGTATCAGCCATTTCGATCCTTCATGATCCAATGCCTTTCATATCTCAATTGGAGTTTAGTCGGGAACAAAAGCCTTTCTTATTTTTATTGTTTTAGTTCTTTCTTTTTCTATTTCAGAAATTTGCCCCATAAACCGCAAAATTTTGTGTCTGAGAAAATGGCTGCTTTGGGTCTTCTTTTTTTGTGTAATCTACTGAAGTAGTTGCTGCATCTGTCTGTTCATCGCTATTCGAATTGTTTATGTAGTACGTTTACGTCCTTGATGATTTTGATTTTAGTTACGTTCTTTGTCGCTCGAACTCTAGCTTGTTGTAGTTCGTAGATCACCTTTTGTCCTTCTATGGATTCTAGCTTATCATGATCTTCTTTTCAATTAGAACTTTTATCTGATAATAGTTTGTTTTACCTTCTTCACTTCCTTACACGTTACCAGATTTTCAGTGCTTTTCGATTTTCAGCCTTTTTTCCCTATAAACTTTTCATTTAAATTTGGATATTTTCACTCCACCATTCGGTTTTCTCATTAACAGTTACGCCTCTTTTCGACTGTCTAGTATTTGTTTGACGCTATTAAGTATAACTCTTTATTCTATATCACCCGGTATCTTGTGGTTCTATTTCGATCTCAAGGAGGTTTAACAATCCTCTCCATCATAAGTATTTCCACCACTCGACTTTAGGCGTGGTTTGGACTTCCTTTTTATTCTATTCATTCTATTTCATACCCGCTACTAATACTCTGTGTTTTATTATGAGGCACTCTTCAGGTATTACCTTGTAGTTTTTCTTTCGTATTTTGCTTCTGTTAAATAATATATAGTCAATTTAACTCCTAAAATCTCTGTTATTTTAAGTTATGGTGTGTTCAGTAATTTTGGTTGTGTTTTTGTAAATAGTAAACTTTATATAAATAATGGTTTTCAGTGGCATTAAAGCTATAAATTGTTATAGAACGCCTCTGCAGACAAAACCTTGCTCAATGCCAGATCTCGTTTGTTGAATGAGTTTATTTTCTAAAACGTATTCTACAATAGATGGCGGTATGTTGCATTGGAGACGTTGTTGTTGTTGTTGTTGTTTTGAATTAAGCACAAAGCTACACAATGGGCTATCTGTGCTCTGCCCACCACGGGTATCGAAACCCGGATTTTAGCGTGTAAGTCCGCAGACATACCGCTGAGCCACTGGGGGGCTGCATTGGAGACACCCATTAGTAATGCAGATAGCGGTATTAGATTATTAGCAATGAGAGAGCAGACAGAAGAGGGATACAAGACACGAATAAGCCCTATGAAGATACTGTTATATTGTAATACTAAATAATAATATATATTGTCGTACAAATAAAATGTTGAAACAGTACTTACGAGAATGTAAGGGATTTGTTAGACTAAGGAAAATATTTAATTAAGTTTAAGCTTTGAAGAAGCGTATGTTAGGAACATGTCTCACAAAACAATTAATAATAAAAACAATATTTCATTGACACAATAATGGCTAAAACATTATTAACTAATAAAATTGCACCCAGCAAAGTCAGATGGTTAAAGCGTTCAGTTCGCAATCTGAGGATCGCGGGATCAAATTCCAGTCACACCAAACATGCTTGCCCTTTCAGCCGTGGGAACGTTATAACGTAAGGGTCAATCCCATTATTCGTCGGTAATTGAGTAATCCAAGATTTGGCTTTGAGTGGTCTTACACTATTAAACTAGGAACGGCTAGTGCAGAAAACCCTTGTGTAGAGCTGCACGAAATTCAAAAGAAAGAAACAAATATAATGAAATTCAATCAGTCTTAGCAATAGGTATATATGTACGTCAAAATTAAGGATAGAATAATGCATGTGAACGTTAAACTACTAGCTTGATTTATTTTAAATTACGCGCAAAGCTACACAAGGACTATTTACGCTAGTCATCCTTAATTCAGAAGCTTTCTGTTTGTTTGTTTTTGAATTTTGCGCAAAGCTACTCGAGGGGTATCTGCGCTAGCCGTCTCTAATTTAGCAGTGTAGGACTAGAGGGAAAGCAGCTCGTCAACACCCTCCACCGCCAACTCTTGGGCTACTCTTTTACCAACGAATAGTAGTATTTACCGTCACATTATAACGCCCCCACAGCTGAAAGGGCGAGCATGTTTTGTGCGAACTGGATTCGAACCCGCGATCCTCGGATTACGAGTCGAACGCCTTAACACCCTTGGCTATGCGAGGCCTCGATTCAGAAGCTAGTCAACAAACATCATGTACCATCACTCTTGAGCGACAGATGAATATAAGTGTGAATGCGTGTCTTTAAAAAAGGTGGAGAAACGAAAGTCTATTCTGAATGAAGGGGGCGTGTGTAATAAAGGGTGGACGAATATGTATGTGCTGAAAGAAACTTTGTGTGTGCTGAAGATTAGTGTGTGTTGGTTTAGGAATGAATGAAAAGGAATATTGTAAGGTATGTATGATAAAGTAGGAATGAACATAAAGTTTATTGTCGCGAGGGAGAGATGGGTACACGTGCGTGTGTTGAAAGACGATTCATTTTATATAAATGAACAAAAAATAGTTGAATAAACCTTCATAAGCACGTTGACAAAGACATGTGAAATAAATGTAGAAAGATAGAACGTGTTAAGTCTAATTATTTCTTTCATTATATTTCCATTTTTTACCAAGGAAAATGCTATTAATCCAAGGTATTTGTAGATGATTTTCTTCTATAGTTTCAAGTTCATTAGCTTGCAAAGTTAAAAAAGAATTGGGCATAAATTTAAATGTTAGCGAATCAGCAACAGAAAAGGAAAACAACAAGTATATTTTTTGTGTGGTTTGTTTTGAATTTCGAGATACTCGAAATAGCTAGTCATCACCACCCGGTGCCAGTTCTTGTGCAACTCTTTAACTAACGAATAGTTGGAATAACCGTTTCTTTATAACGCCACCACGGTTGAAAGAGCGAGCATATTTAGTGTTACGTGGATTCGAAACACTATAAAAGCAGAATTAAAAAAACATTCTTTAGCTTGTATTAAGAAAGACATAAACTGACTGTTTTTAAGGTTTGCTTAGAGAATCGTAGTTATAAAATGGTAACAAAATTGGATGTAATATTAAAGTAATCAAAATTTTAGATAGTATAAATCGTATACTAATAATTGATTGTTAATGAAACACCATTTGCAATTTTTTATTATTTCATATTTGTGTACATTTGTTCACATTTTTTTATTATATATGAGCAAAAGTCGTATATTTATCGTTGGTTTTTAAATTGTTAAATCCCAAATACCTACTGTAATTTTCACGATGATCGCCTTCCAACATTCATCATCATGTATATTCGTTCACATCTTTCGATTAAATATGATCAAAGTCTAATATTTATCGTTGGTTTGGAAACCATCACAACTCCTACATTTGTTTTAATTTTAACTGCGATCGTATTTCCAAAAATTATCGTTAATTTACTTTCACATTCAAACATTGCTACACTTCTTATATTTCAACTTATTTTAACCCTTATTATGAGTCATATTTTTATTCACAAAGCGAAAGAAAGATAAATAACAACTCTTTTCTGTGCATAACAACCATGGAAACACAAAACCTGTTCATCCTTTTTAGAACTCCATACGGACAACCAGAAAGCTTATACAGAAAGCTGCTTATAAAAAACAGAATTATTCGAGACCCAAAAAATAAAAAAAACAAAATAATAAGATGTTGACTGTAATAACTGACTGAAACATGATGTCAAAGAGGTATTTATACTATTCAATTTTATTTGAGATGATTGCTGAAAGCAAAATATGGTAAGGATTCTCAAGATGTCATATTTGAGAACTCCTTTTCAGATTTTCAGCTTTATGATAGAATGTGCTTCAACAATAACAGTAGTAAGTAAGAAAGTTACAAAACAATGATATTCATTTTGGTGAACATTTTAAAAAAAACAGTGAAATGGAAGAAGAGTTTCGTCATGGTTATAAGCTAATTCTTAGAGTTTTTTTGTGCTTTTCATATCACCGGTTATAACATTCTTTTCATCCAAAAATGCATATCTTATTTAATAAACATCCTCAAAAATAACTTGCAAACGCAGTTTTATTTCTTACGTTCTCAGTTTTACATATAAATGGTTCTTAGTTTTAAATGTTCAAAGAATAATTCGACTGAAAAATGAAAATTAGTTAAACAGCTCTTACTTTTGATACTGTGAATATCATACTGTTGCTACAAGACATTATAAACTTGAAACTAATAATATACTCAATGTTTGTTTGTTTCAAATTTTTGCGCAAAGTTACACGAGGGATATCTTCTCTAGCCGCACTTATTTTAGCAATGCAAAACTAGAGGGAAGGCGGCTAGTTATTACCATTCACCGTCAACTCTTTTACCAACGAATAGTGGGATTGACTGTAACATTATGATGCCTACAAGTCTAAAAGGGCAAAGATGTTTGGTGTGGCGGGGGACTTGAACCCGCATATTACAAAACGAGCGCCCTATTCACCTGGCCATGCTGTTCCTTAGTGAATAAAGAATGTGGTGTTTGTTCCATGTTAAGCACAAAGCTACACAATAGGCTGTCTGTGCTCTGTTCACTATGGGTATGGAAACCCAGTTTCTAACGTTAAGTCCCCAAACGTACCGCTGCATCATTGGGGGGGGGGAAGAAAATATGTATATAAAAACAAACATAAAATCTAATTTATGGTCACAACAGAGTGTTGACCCTAATTGAACTATAAACTATGAGGGGTCTATAATGCGGTTTTGTTAAGAATTATTGGTTTTGATTTGTAAAAAACTTATTGCTGTTACGCAAGGAGTCATAATTAAATGTATTTTAGTCGAGATCATTCACTTGCTTGGGTCAGACTCAAAAACATTGTACTTTAGTGAGATACAGTTCTTATGAGTCATTAAATTGCAACTAGTTAGGCACCTGCATTTACCAAATAATACTGTCGTTGCTTAAGAAAGAGTTCTTTAAAAAATATATAAAGTAATATTACTTAACAAATTATCCCCACGAGATAGTAATCCTGACATTGGTTTGTTTTTGATACAGTAAGTTAATGATCTTTACGAGAATGTGTTGACAAATCTTGTTTGGCCTGTTATTAAACACACATTATTTTGCGTTTTTGCATAATTTTCTTAACACTGATCAAAGTATAATTTGACATCAACTATTAAAGAAACTAGACAGTCTTAATGTTAGTTTTCAATAAAATTGCAAGACAATTTAGTTAAGAAACAAATTTACCACTTTATATTATGGAGAGCACTGTTCAAAAGATGTATTATACATGCTGTATATAACTTTTAGTGGAATTATAATTGGCATTTTAACGAGTTCATTGACACTAAGTATTTTTTATTTTATTTAAAATGCTGTTCAAAGATAAGATTATTATTTCCTGTTTACTGAAAGGCTAAATTAGAAATTCTTAACTTAAGATAGCTATTAAATAAATCCGTAGGATTACCGTATATACTTAAAACATGTAAATACATGGTTATAAAAACTAAATTTTTTATAAAAGAGTAATAATTTCTATATCTCGGCAAAAACATAATTTTATCCACTCCACTTTTTGTGATCATTTAAGGTAATGTATAATAGTAAAAAATATATACAATTAAAAATTTCATAAGCAAGCAATATAAAAACATTGTAATGCAGCACATAGACCGAACCCTGCAATTTTTAGCTAAACTCTAAATAGAACACACTTTTACTTTTGTGTGGTCATAAAAACCTAATAATATAGATAGAGCACTTATATCTATTACCTTGTCAGAAATGTTAGGTCGTCTTAAAACCTAAATGATATGCAAGAGCGGTTCTAAAGACGTTTAGAAGCGGTTAGGGATGTATGGTTAGTATTAATTTCTGAAGTAGTACCAGTCACAGACACATGCATGATCGAAGCGAATGAATTTTTTATAGCATATTTCGGCTTTCCTAACCTTGGAAGTGATTTATGTTGTTTTTGTTTTGTACATAAAAAAAATAGTATACATTCGTGTATCCCACATCAGGCTATCTGCTGCGTCCACAGAGGGAAATCGAACCGCTGATTTCATGGTTGTAATCCGTAGATTTACTACTGTACCAGCTGGCAAGGATATACATTATCTATTAATCCATTATTGGCCTTTTGGAATCTTAAAGCGTGAATAACTTAAAAACCAAACAAACATGCGAACTTACACGTAAGAAAAATAAAATAACAGCAAACTTAAAGTATTATTTCGGTTTGAGAAAATATGCTTATGGAATGAAAAGAGAAAAATGTGTTACTTTAAAAAATTTATGTTATTACTCCTCCAACTTTCATCTGGTTGGCAATACCTCAACGCAAACGACATGCTAGAGATGTTTGTTAAAACCTCTAAATTTTGATATTCCAAATTCAAAATAGAGATAAAAATACCTAATTTTTCATTTTTATATAATGTGTTCAGAAACATATCGTTTACCAGTGGTAAACGATGCACAGCTTATATTTACTCATGTTTAAACTAGGATAAAAAAGGAGAAAACATTCCATTGTAAATTTGTATAAGATGATATATTTAATGTCGACTAGGCATTGTTCTGGCTTTGAATTGCGTGTAAGCATCTGAGAATACACTAATGCTCATGTAGCTATGAGTTTATCAATAATAAATCCTTCAAGTTTGCACATGAAGATAATAGTAGGTTGTTTTATAAAAAAGTTTATTTCTTCACATGATGAAAACAAGCAACAATACAAGAAAATTAGTTTACGTTTATAATACATTATTAAATTAACTAAAAATGCCAGAATATACAGTGAAAGAAAGGCGGCGAAAAATTTCTCAGTTTGCTTTTACAAAATGAAGATATTTACAAGGATTATATTTCGTAATTATATGTATATATATATATATATATATACAGGGTGGTCGCTAGAAAAGCGGAAAATTTGAGGGTCAGATGAGATCATGAATAAAATGCGTGCTTACTCATTTCTATTTTGATTTCTTTACATCATGAATAAAATGCATGATTTTAATAATTTTGAGCATCTATGAGTGTAATATAACATATGCCTTTAAAAAACTTTGTAAAAGTTATTCTTTGTAAAAATAAATAGCTGTTTGACAAATTTTTCGCTTTTCTAGCGGCCACCCTGTATATTGCTTATTTTCAAATCAGTGATGATAATAAAGACAAGGGTAAAAAATACAACAGATAAAAATAAAACGAAGATGAAAAAATAAAGAAATGTATATAAACAGGTAAAAAGTTTTTGTTTAGTTTGTTTTGGAATTTCGCGCAAAGCTACTCGAGAGTTATCTGTGCTAGATGTCCCTAATTTAGCAGTATAAGACTAGAGAGAGAAGGAAACTGATCATCACTACCCATTGCCAACTCTTGGGCTATTCTTTTGCCAACAAATAGTGGGATTGATGGTCACATTATCACGTCCTTTCAGATTACGAGTCGAACGTTTTAACCACTTGGCTATGCCGGGCTATCAAGATAGTTATAGTCAATCCACCTGAAGTAACTATAGATGTCATATAAAATAGTGATTGTAAGTGTACCATTTTTGTAAAATATTACAACAAATACATGAAACGAAATAATCATCCTACATAGTTCCAAGCTATTAAGTAAGTCACTTTATCAACCACCAAATAATGTGAAAGAAGATACTGAAATTCATTTTTATCACACTCATTTGCCAATGATAAGTGAAGAAGTGTTGCGTAATTAAGCATTTGGGTACCACATTTTGCACACTGAAGATATCTTGTAAGTCTTCAAGATTGTAACTGCGTTTATTAGATTTTACAAAACAAAATATTTCCAAAGCTTTTGGGCGCCATTACCTCAGCTATCAATCTTTCATAGTTTTTCTTGCACTTTGCATAGCTTTATTATTATTAACGGAAGTGTTTGTGCTATAAATACGAATGTACATAAAACATAGTTTCAGTAGAAATATTTACAATTTAGGAACTGGTGTAAAAAAAAGAACAACTTGAACAGAAAATCGGTGATAGTACATAAAGGAAGTAATTGGTTTTTATTCATCTTTGTAAAGTATATTATACTGTTTCTTTAGTTTTAGCTTCTTTAAAAGTAAGAGATAAAATATTTATGCACATAGAATATTTATTTTTATTGTTAAAATATTTTCATCATTATTGTACTGTTTGAATTTATGGATAATCTGAAACTTGTAAGCTGGCTGAACATCATGAAACATTAATAAGATTACGTCTGGAAATATTACTGACGATGAGAGTATCTAACGGATGATTCAAAGCATTCTGGCCATTAAAAATCTGTGTTTTATAACATTCCATACTTCTAATCATAAAGGTATATAACATGAATTACATTAACTATTGGATAAATTTCAATTTTGATCTATGTAGTAAACTATCTTTACCCAAAAGTTAGTCATAATTTGATGTAAATTGTAATGTTTACTCTTACTTTGGATAACCATTGTAATGGAATGAGTATTTGTGGTTTCAATTCCGAAAGGGGTTTGACAGCAATGAAAGACAAGAGACAGATGATGAAACCGCAATTCTATGCAGTTTAAAATAGTTAGCGCTAGACATATTTGACCATTGATTTGATATTTTATATTCTTTTCAATTTCTGTAAGCTAGAAGTGAGTACATAAGCTTGATTCTGTCTCACTATTCATGCTATCTTACAAAGAAATTAAGCAATATTAGCAGCTTTTGGCTAAGACTTTCTAGGGTTAGGGTAGCCTTTAGAACAGCTGAGTTTCTACTTAGATGCCTGCAAAATGAAAATAAAGAATAGTATACTACATAGGGAATTTAGAATTATTTTAAATACATTAACAGTCTTGTGTATTAAACTAGATTATTCGGTAGAGGAGAAGATGCCTAAAACACGTAGCTTTTTCTTTAAAACTCACCATGGCTCAGATCATATGTAATTATGGTCAGATTGTTATGCAGTTACCAAATGGAGTGATTCCAGACACGAAAAAGGAGTGAATACTGTTAGTTGTATAGCTAGCACTAATTCAGTTACATCATATCTTCATGCATATGCACATATTTTCAGAAGATTTGAGATTTCTAGCGCCCCACAGTGGCTCAGAGGTATGTCTACCGATTTACAACGCTAAAATCTGGTTTTGATACTCGTAATGGGCAGAGCACAGATAGCTCATTGAGTAGCCCTGTGCTTAATTGAAAACAACAGATCTCTAGTACAAATTCATGGCAACAA
This sequence comes from Carcinoscorpius rotundicauda, assembly GCA_011833715.1. NCBI lineage: Eukaryota > Metazoa > Arthropoda > Merostomata > Xiphosura > Limulidae > Carcinoscorpius > Carcinoscorpius rotundicauda. The sequence continues at coordinate 46,366,138 of CM022399.1, read as the reverse complement.
TTTTAATATAATTCAAGAGAGATCATTTGGCGTCTAGTGGACTCTAAAGCTGTTTCTGTCAGACTGTGTAGAAAATATTTAATATACCACTTAAAAGAGAGTAGTTTTCATCTTAATTAATTATTTTAGCGAGTAGACTGAAGTTTATCCTCAATGACACCTTAGCTTAGTCTATAGCTGATAAGTAAGTTTATCACTGGGCATCTTGCTTCAGGTTATCAACAAATACTTATGAATGAAGTAGTCAACGCTAATAGTTTTTTTAGTTGTGCATAGTACTAGACGTTCTGTAAAAGAGCACTTTAAAATGTTACCCACAATCCATCTTTCTAGTTGTTGAATAGATGTTTGTTAACTCTGTAAATTGAAAATAAACTGCTACCTGTCACTGTGGCATATTCGATAAAAAACAAGTAGCGTACATGCCGTTATTAATATTATTTGTTGAAAAATGATCGCTTGTTTGTTTGTCTTAGAGCAAATTCAAATTGAACTATCTGCTGTGTTCTCAGCAAGTAATCGAACCCTGGAATTTAGAGTTGTACGTACGTAGACTTACCAGGGAAAATATAAGTAATGCATTTTCTAACACTCTGTTATGGAAAATGATCTGTATTTAATTACTTCCGAAATAATATATTTAATAGAAATTTCAGTACAAGTTTTGATAACCATTTTAATTTTGAGCCATGTAAGCAAAAAAAAACTTTTCATTACAAAATATAAAATATTAGCATATTTATGAACACCGGAACCTAAATCCCCACGTAATTCTTTGCTTTGGTTTTAGTTTCGTACAAAACTACTCGATGATTATCTGTGCTATCCGTCCCTAATTTAGTAGTGTAAGACTAAAGGGAAGGCAGCTAGTCATCAGCACCCACTCCCAATTCTTAAGCCACTCTTTTACCAACGAATAGTGGAATTGACCGTCACATAATAACGTCCCTAGGGCTGAAAGTGCAAGCATGTTTGGTGCAACCGCGACTTTTAAATTACGAGTCGAACGCCTTAACCAACCTGGCCATGCCGAGCCTTCACACGTACTCAAAATTAACCTATTTTTGTTTATGTTTTCCTCTGTTTCTTTCTTATTTTGTTTGATGTCACAAATATAAATCCGAAATAAACACATTATCGAAGTAATCTTATTTAAAAGTTTGACATTTTTATTTTGAAAATCATCATTTCATCTTTATAAAGAAAGTTTATTAAATAAAATAATATTCATGTTTCATTAATGAATTGTTTTATAAACGTTTTCCTATAGTAGTAATTTTAATATTAGAAACTGTGTCTTCTAAAATGATGTTTCAAAAGAATATGAATCCTTTGTTATATTGTAACCTATGTAGATTTATCCTTAGATGTAAAGCATTAGAAGTTACTCTTATATATTTTAAACCACATGCACCAACAATGTGATAAAATAATTACATTATTTCACGCCGTCATTTCTTATGATAAAAATATTAATAATTTCTAGTAGCTAGACAAATTAAAAAATCGAGTTATTCCAAATAACTTTTGCATACGGGGATGTAACATATTTTAATTCTTGGTTAATAGCAAGCTGGACTAGGAACAAGTGGACAAATGAAGGTCAAAGAAAGGATAAAGGAGAATAGGTCAGGACCTTAGCATAACATTTCACGAATATAAGCAAATAAAGTAGGTTCGATGCTGTAAACTGTATTTATTGGCAATGTACACGACACTAGATAACAGTGATTACGATTTGTACAGAAACTAGAACCAAGGTGCTTGGTATAAAGTTAAAACAAACCATTACTCGTAACTTGAAAGTAAAATCTCTGCGATAATAACACCCAACAGTATGGAGGACATTCCATCTATCAGACAAAATTGAAGTTGCAAGAACCTCAAGAATTGTATCTTTCTTGATGACGAGAAAAATCATTTGAAATAAAAACGTATCTCAGAACGGCTGGTAATGGGTATTATCACCTTTATACCTATACTAGTTAATAACCTGACATCCACCTGCAACGCCCCTTACAATTCCGTACCCGTTTATACTCTCGTCCCTGAGACATGTGTCCGTCAACGACCACATTCAACTTCTCTTTTTTAACATGAAGATGACCTCGGAAGGTCGAAACGTTGTTCTCTGCTATCAATTAAAGTGATAATACCTATACCAGCCGTTTTGAGATACAATTGTAAATTTGTTGAAAATGGCATGATTTTAATCGTTTTATTTAAATATACATTTGTGGAATTTATAAAGTTTAAATTTGTTATAAGTAATGGCTTGTTTTGAATTTACACTAAACATCTAGCTATTTTTTGTATAAATAAATCAAATACAAATGATAATTCAAACAGTACGATAGAGAATAATTAAAAGAGATATGAGAGTAAAACAATGAATTTGTACAAAGCTGGAAAAAGACAACTAAGCATCAAATGACAAAAAAGCAAATAAAAACGTACAATGTAAATAGTGCTTGTAGTGATTTCAATAGTCATTTAGTAGTGTCTGAAAATACGACGTTGGCATGACACATGACTTAAATACTTGATTTCGTCAATAGCAGTTGTTGAAAAATTGTGTAACATTAAAAACTTAACGTTTCAATGTAATAAAATATATGTGATGCGTGTGCTGTTAACTACATTAAAACATAACTTGAGACAATAAAATGCCTTGTACTTTCCCTTCTTGCACTTCTAATGTTATATTTTATATTTATTGTAGATTTTATGAGTATAATCAATTAGATATCGACATGGTTATGGTTGTGCTTGCAGGGGTTAAGAGAAATGAACTAGTCGCGTGTGACGTTTTTTTGACATAGGAGGCACGATAAACAGTTTATGATGATTATACGTTTATGTGCATGAAAAGAAAATAAGCTACTTTGTAGAGCAGGTAACTGTTTGTTAGTAAACAGAAAAGAGGTTCTCCAATTTCTTGCCTCATATTACTTCACTTATAAGACCTACGTGCACTTGAATGTTTTTTTTTTCATATTATTGAGAAAAACCATTCAAGTGCACGTTAGTTGCTACCAGTACACAAAATTCTGAAATCTGGACTTCTGACTTGCACAAATAATCACTGCTTATTTTAGTTTTATTTGAACTGTAAAGTTCAGTACTTTATGCCACTAATCATTCCCTGTTCCAATGAGGTTATGAACTGTGTACTACGGAAGAGTTTTATTTTAATGCTAAAATTAGAAAATGGTTTGAGTTTATATGTTCGAGTTGACCTTATTAAGCTGTATTAGTTAGTATTATCTAAGAGTCAGTAAATTACTAACATTTTCAGTTCATGTAGAATTAGATAAGCCTTTAAAAGAGCTGGCAATGAACAAAGTCCCTGCATTGAAACTAAAAATTGAAATATAAATTGGACTTAATCTGAGATTAAGAAGTACAATCAGTCAGGGTAATAGCTACACCACCAGAGAAGCTAGAGATAACATCAACAACTAGTGGAATCTCTCCACAGCAACAAAACGAGGAAGGCACAAAAAACAATTAACGTCTAACTTCAGGGTAAATCATGAAGAGAAGACTCTGAATGAGGATTGCTTTGAATTGTTTCGAATTTTCGCACAAAGCTACACGAGGGTTAACTGCACTAGCCGTCCCTAATTTAGTAGTGTAAGATTAGAAGGAAGGCAGCTAGTCATCACCACCCACCACCAACGCTTGGTCTACTCTTTTACCAACGAATAGTGGGATTTATCCTCAAATTATAGCGTCCCTACGGCCAAAAGAGGGTGCTTGGTGTGACGTAGATTCGAACCCAGGACTTTCAGATTACGAGTAGAGTGTATTTACCACCTGGCCATGCTAAAGCTTCTTGGTGAAAATATATATCTATTTCTTGACTATTCGTATATTTTTATGAGATAACTTTTTTACCTATTTATATCCCTTTTTAACGTGCTTGCTAATATAAACAAAATCTCATAAAGGAGATCTAAAAACCCATCACAACAAAAAATAAGAAACAATTAACACTTTCATTAATTATGAACGTGCTAGAAACCAGTAGTTAAAATTTACAACAATATTTGTTCTAAGATTACAGAAAGTTTACAATCATAAGTTGGCACGTACAAACGAAATATGTTTAATTAAATAACAGATCACCAGTAATGTTTGTTTGTTTTGGAATTTCGCACGAAGCTAGATGAAGGCTATCTGCACTAGCCGTCCCTAATTTAGCAGTGTAAGACTAGAGGGAAGGAAGATAGTCATCACCATATATTGTCAACGAATAGTGGGATTGATCATCACTTTATAAGACCTCCACGGCTAAAAGGGTGATCATATTTGGTGTGATAGAGATTAGAATCTGCGACCCTCAGATTACGAGTCGAGCACCTTAACCACCTGACCATGCGGGGTCAATAGGAAAGATAAAAGGACTATAAAAGTGATCAAAAAATTAAAGACATTCATCTCTAAATGATGTTTAAAATATTTCAAAAATTATTTTCTCCTATTGCGAGATTGCAAAAAAAATTCTTGAATCAACGATTTAAGTCGGGAGTAAAACTAAACGTATTAGGTAATAATTCAAATAATTTCAGATGCCAAACTTTCGAATAATAAAAACGTCATGATATGTTGAAGCATACATTTTTGTTCATGTTGAGTTCTGAATTGTAAGATAAAGTTCATAATTTACCTGTTTTTCATAGATTTTGTTGATAAATACTCTTAAGAAGATATAAAAGTAAATAATCCTATTTATAAGTTAAATCTCTAGAAAAATAACATTTAGAGTTACAGAATACCTAGAAATAGTAATGTGATTTGAAAATAGACATAGAAAAGCAAGGACGTAAACAAATAAATGAAGTTTTATTGATTTTGTTTCTATGTTATACATTTCTTATTTATCTTTAGGCTGAAGAATTATCTATTGTATAATACATATATTATAGCTATATTCACTTACTTAAATTAAAGATATAATCCCCCCTCCAGTTGCACAGAGATACGTCTGCAAACTTACAACTTGTAGCTTTGTGCTTACGTTCTAACAAAAGAAACAACCAGATGATATACTTTTTCAGGAATAAATTCATCTTTGGGCTTAAAATAATTTCATTAGCAAAAGTAAACAAAATGCTTTCTCAATAACGGTAATTTATTTGGAACCACTTGAAGTCGTGGGTTTGGTCATTGCAACATTAAGGTAAAACATTAGAGATAGTGGGCTTGCTCATTAGAACACTAAGCTAGAACATTTGAGGTAATGGGCTTAGGGCTGATTATTAGAACATTTGAGGTAATGGGCTTAAGGCTTGATTACTAGAACATTTGAGGTAGTGGGGTTAAAGTTTGATCATTAGAACATTTGAGGTATTGGGCTTAGGGCTTGATTATTAGAACATTTGAGGTAATGGGCTCGAGGCTTGGTCACTAGAACATTATGTTTATAGAATGGGTATAAATTTTTAATGGAATATGAATTAGAACAATAATAATAAACGTATCAAAATACGGATCTTACAGTAGTTTCTTGAGCAAATGTGGCTTACCAAAGTGCGTCATTGTCTTGCAAGAGCGGATAATCTGAAAAGGAAATAAAACGCTATTTATCTTTGGAAGGGTAGTTCGTCATGAAAAGTCTACACTGGCTTTTCTTCGTGTTGATAGATAATTTAAAGTAGCACACTATTGCAGCAACATGCCACCTCGCGACTGTTTTTGTTTTATGTAAGAGACATTCAAATATATAAATTTTATTTTGGTCAAAACATTTCCGGTCCTGATGACACCCGTTAAATGGAAGGTATTAAAAACTCTCGATGTTTTCACTCCTTCAAAAACTCTTATTGTACTTATTTTATTTTTACGTTACTAAAAGCTATTGACAATATCTCATAGGTTCATTAATAATGGATTGTTTTAAGGTTGTGAAATGCTTATAGAGAGTGCCATTTTCTACCTTTCTTTTCCACGCGAAATTGCTCCAAACGGATTTCATTTATTTATTCATACCTTTGCACTCTGTCTTCCTGAGAATCTGATAAATTCTATTTGGTTTCGTTTAGCGTATGAACAGTAGGTATTTTTTAACCAAGATTCTATACAAGTTTAAAATGCAAAGTTCCCCTTTTCATAAACTCGAATATTTCTATTATATATGCTACAAATACTCTCCCGAGACTTTTCTAAGACAAACAGTTGTCACTTTTTGTATTCTAACCAAACATGCGTTACTTGAAAACTAAAATAGCAAATAAACAATAAATAACAAAATTTAGAATTCTTCATTTATGTTACACCATTAAATGGTCTATTGTAAATGTTTAACCCTTTATATAACATGCAAGAAGTCCAATAGTAATTAACAACTGTAAACTCCTCTTTAAGAAATTAGTGGTCAACTTTGTTATATTCTCATATTCCACGGCCCACTTCCTATTCTCATTAAGTGAGGTTTTTCTGTGTGATGATTTGAAAAATAATATTCTGTTTATTAATGCAGATGTTTTTAACTAAGTAATATTAAAGTGTTGAAATTCATTTCAGAAACATAAATATTTATTTGTTCCAAAATTTAGCGAAAGCTACACAAGTACTACTTGCGCATAGTTGTTTCTACTTTTGACTAATGTTCTAGAGAAAAGGCAGTTAGTGAACAACATTTACTTTAAATTCTTGGATTACTTATGCCTGACTTGACATTGGGATTTGACAGTTACTCTTATAGCACAACCACGTTCCCAAATCTTGCGACAGTTGGTATTTGAACTGACAGCTTAGGCGCGCTAACCACTGGTCTACACGCGGTCAGTGATCGATAATATTCTTTGTTTCACATTGTTTTATTTGTTTACTCTATTGCACGTTATATATCGAATCCGAGGTTCATTTCTTTAAGTTCACGCAGCTACAGTGGACATAAGAATTTCTGTGCAACTAAGCGCAGAATGTTAAGAAGTTTTTATTCCCTCAGTAAATCCCCAAGTTCGACGTACTGAAAAATTGATTAAATACGTGTCACTTACCAGTCCTTTGAGGATAACCAACTAAAAAACTTCTATACAACAGCATAGATAGCTGTTGAGCTCTTCAAAGCGATAGTGAATATCAAATACAACATATATATAAACAGTGTTTTCATTCTTCCAAAATCGATGTAGGCCAAAAGGACAACTAGAGTGCTAAAATGCTAAGTTTACGTCTTGAATCAATACATGGCAATAATAACAATTCGAGGCTCGGCATGGGTAGGTGGTAAAGGCACCCAACTCATAATCTGAGAGTCGCAGGTTCGAATTCCCATCACACCAAACATGCTCCTCGCCCTTTCAACCGTGGGGGCGTTATAAAGTGACGGTCAATCCTATTATTCGTTGGTAAAAGAGTAGCCCAAGAGTCGGCAGTGTGTGATCATGTGTAGTTGTTTTCCCTCTAGTTTTATACTGCTAAATAGGAAACTGCTAGCACAGATAACTTTAAACTAGTTTTGGACGAAATTCAAAACAAGCACACAACAATTCGAAATTAATATTATTGATGCTTGCTTCTCCTAGTGTAATGTTTCTGATTAACGATTTAAGTGCTAGTCACCTGAAACTTTTCCATTTATAAAGATAATGATAACAATAAATTATAACTAGTATGTTGTAAGTATTACATGAACGCCTTAAAAATATATGTTACTTCCGTAACTGAGTAAAAATTGTTGGTGTCTGTTAATTGCATGTAAGATATAAAATCAATAGTTTTTGAAAAACTGCTATTTATAACAAAGAATTAGTTATCCGTGAGATTAAGATATTATTTATTCCAGGAAAAAAAATCTCTCTGAATATATGTTGAAGTTAGCATTTGTTAAAGCGGTCTCTAGGTAGTGTTACATTTGCTATAACAAGAAAATAAAGCCATTTAGGGTTAAGTAGTAAAGCATAATATTTGTGCATTCTAGGAATATTTGTGTTTGTAAGACCACTACAAGCTACCTATTGCTGGATAGTTGTTAAGTCAAATAAATAGGTTTAACGAGCACGAAGAAATAAATAAGTATTTATGTTTGCAAACACAACAACGCGTCTTTTTCTCCAGTGGTTAAATCTATATCTGCCTGTGATAGCCTTGGAAGGATGCCATGTGAGTAGAATCCTACAATTCGTAGATTAGGCACTTTGTGATCAGCCACAAAACTCTGTAGTCATTTATCATTTAAAAAGCTCTGACGGTCAGTCACAAACGTAATGGTCCTTGTAAAACACAAGTCGATATTTACTTAAAACATTTCGAGAACAAAAGCCAAACAAAAAATCAGAATATGTGTTGAAAGAGAAAAAGTTTTGAGTTAGACACTTTTGTATTTTTGCTACCATAACTCCGTTACAGACGAGTTGTTATTTAAGTATTATTAATGTTCATAAAGTGAAACCAGTTATCTATTACTTAAAGTAAAAAGCACAATTATCAAATAAAAAATGCACTGGATGCAAGTCATGAATATATATTTTTTTCTTTTAATACAGTAATACTCCCAGTTCTCAATTAATTGGTCATGTCCGCTGTAGTTACGAAGGGAACTGATTTTTTTTACAGTTCGTTTTACAAACTTCAAGTACCTCAAATAAAGCAAGCATGTAAAAAACAGTTTTTTTTTGTATTTTAATAAATTACTACTCATCTTATAATTATTTTTGTTGATGGTCCATAGGATGTTATGTCATGTCAGAAACGCCTGCAGTGAAGATGTAATAAATTTACTCAAAAAATATTGGTTTTTACAAGATATAACTGCAAGAAAACTTTACAAAAACCTTTCAAGCCAGTTTGTACAGAAGTACAATAGAAAAACTTAACCAGACTTAAGATCTGCCTTTTGAGGATTAAACTTCAATTATAGATTTGTTTTTTCATAAACTAAGGTAAATCACATAAGACGTTACAGACACGTGATTTTATTATATTATAGTTCTTTCAATTTGGGTGTGAGCTGAAATCATATTCATCCTATTTGACTTTCTCTAATCCTGAAACCATTAAAGTAAACGAACTTTTCAATCATCACTGACTTTCATGCTCGACTTAGTTAAGTTACACATGGCATCAATATAAGCCTGTTAGTAATTTTGCAGTGATTTTTTGTGTATTTAAAAACAACAACAAATGAACAAAACGCACTTGAAATTTAGTATGGAGGCAATATTAAGGTAAGGAATACGATATCACAAAACTGTACTTTTGAGCAGCCTAGGTTTATTCCAGCCAGTTCTTGTTTTTTTTTTTTTTTTGGTTTCAGTACGCTTCGATAAATATTGAGACGGACTGTTTAGGTTAATTACAGAAACTGTCAAACATTTGGTTCTAAAAAAGGATCGTAGTAAAATATGTACTATTGGATCGAACGAGATTGTTGCACACTGAAGGATGAGCGTTGTATAACGATTTACGTGCTGGAAAAATGAATTCGACGATTCGTCATTCATTATCCATTGCCACAAAAACACACTCCGCAGTCTGAGGCCGTGGGTGAGTTGTTATAGTAACGATTAAATCCCAGTATTTGATTGAACAAATGAAATGGTCAAGAGTTAACGGCCTTTCTTCGAGTTTATCATTCAAAATTAGGGACAGTGATGCGTAAAAACCCATGTGTGGATGTGCACGAAACTTATGGAACCAACAAACAGAAGTTTATTACGATCATTCACTACTTGATTCACATTTTTAGTTTAAGGTTAATATAACTTAGAGCATAGTTGAGAGGAAAAAATTAATTAGTTTCTGATATCACAGTTAGAAGCTACCTTGGTATTATAAAATGGAGATGCATATTTGTACATGTTTAAACACCGAGTTATATTTTTAATATACGCAAGTATTGTGTCCTCACGGAAACAAACTGTTCAAATAACCTTTGAACTAAGTTAAAAGTTCGGGTTGTGCTTGCCTGGTACTTTCTATTGCTAAGAATTCTTTCGTCACAACGATAAAACTCTTACTGTAGAAATCTTCAGTGTTGAATCTAGACCTTTCCAGCGGAGATGGGTAGAGGAAGTCAAGATGCTTGTAATCAACCAAAATTTAAATTACACAAAATAGAAAGTACTGTACTTAGGTCATGAGGGGGATGAGATTACATAGGAAGAACTTCTTCTCTCTTCAGAATTCAACACCGGACGTCATGTGATTTTTATAGTTCGTTCTATTCTAATTCATGCCATTAACTATTGATGAGTGTACTTTTCACAACTACAGCTTTTTGTTTAATGTATTCAAACGTTTCTCTTCCTATACTAGCAGCAATTATATAACTAGATGTCCATTAACAATAATTACTTTTAGTATCCTAGTATCGTTAGGACACCCTAACGATAAAATTTGAAGTAAAATTAATGTAAATAATGTTTTTTTTCACGCTGTTACAGGAAGATTTTATCTCAGCAATATCACAGATTGTCGCTCAGAAAAAAATATTCGTTTTTGTTTTGTTTTTACCTAAGGAAGTAATTGTAACCAAAAGATAGACTACGCTACTTTGTAAACGATATCTTATATTTGTATAGAAAGATATTTGTATTTTACAGTTTAAAACAGGTTCATTTTAACTTTTTTGTTTCGTTTGACATAATAAGAAATAAAAAGTAGAAAAGTTGATTAGTAAAGTGGAATTTGAATGCGAACATAAATAAAAATCTAACGAAAGAAAGCAACTGACTCACTTATACAGGATATATAGGCCCGGCATAGCCAAGCGTGTTAAGGCGTGCGACTCGTAATCTGAGGGTTGCGGATTCGCATCCTCGTCGCGCCAAACATGCTCGCCCTTTCAGCTGTGGGGGCATTAGAATGTGACAGTCAATCCCACTATTCGTTGGTAAAAGAGTAGCCCAAGAGTTGGCGGTGGGTGGTGATGACTAGCTGCCTTACCTCTAGTCTTACACTACTAAATTAGGGACGGCTAGCACAGATAGCCCTGGAGTAGCTTTGTGCGAAACTCAAAAAACAAACAAACTTATACAGGTAATAAATGTTTAAACTTGGTTTCTATGGGAGTCGAGAACAGTTGAATAGGTAATGTACTGATTCAAAATACCCTGATTTACTCACCGTTACCTCAAAAAAATAATTTTTTCAACTTTGAGGCTGTGGTGCGTTATAAGAGTAACAGTAAAATTCCTCTATTCGATTACAGCACCACAAGATTTGCCAATGAATAGTGTTACCTCGTTCTTTTCCCTCTAGTCTATCACATCAAAATTAGGAAAGGCTTGCACAAATAATCCTTGGGTAACTTTGAGAGATAACCAACAAACAAACAAATTAGTTTATTTGTCTGAAAAATGCAGGGTAATCTGTCAATGAAGTTTTTAATAATGAAATGTTAACAAGTATTTTGTTTCTTTAACGTATTTACTATCGGCAGAGATTTGTATCATAAACTAAGCCTATTTAGAACTATTATTATCTTTTCCCTGACCGAGGTTTGCTAGTGTAATGTCCATTTCAAAAACGTTGAAATCTTTTTTTTTTTTGTAAAAATGGCAACAAAAACGCACACGGTAAATTGTTTTTATTTAAAACAGTGACAAGTAGAAATTATGTAAGTGTATGTATTGGTTTTGTTTTAAATAGTAAAAGGGAAAATAAAACCTTACAACAACAGTAAACTTGTCAATAATATCGGTGAGGTGGTATGAAAATATAATTACATTAAAAGTTATACCTCTGAATTTTTATCGTTGAAATTAATTATGTCAGTGTTTGATTAATATTATTTGTAAATAAATTAGACTGTTTTCCCTAGTAAGATAATTGGGTTAGTTGCCAATTCGATCGCTTAAGTTTTATTATCAATCACTTTGATTTTATAGCTATATACAAATCACGCAGGGCTCCATATTAAAACTTCACAAATGCTATTTTTGGTTTAATTAGAGATTTTCATTAATTTAGCTACGCAAATTTCAAAAATAATATTCATTTTTTATCATTCAAGGATTTTTTTTTACAAATCAGGAAGAAAAATCCTTTAAAAGATCAAACTATTATTTTGTTTACCAAAATGAATTTACTTTTATTATTATGTTTACGTTCTAGAACGATCGATAAGATTCTCATGTTGCGATTGGTCTAGAGAAATGTATAGCCAGTGATTGTCAACATTTTATTTTAAGAATAACAAAGTGTGATCCAATTTTAGTGGAAATGATTCATTTATGTAAAAAGTACATATGAAGTTATGTGAAAACTCTGTGCGTTATGGAGGAAATTAGATATAATTTTCGATTTTAGTGTACAGGAATTACTATGGAAAAAAAATTAATAAAACCGTCGGAGGACTGTCTTATTAACTACTTTTCATCCTATGCTTCAGCTAGTGATATTTCTATTTTTAAGAAAAGCTCTCAGAAGGACTGTTTCTATGTTAGCCAGAGTCATGAAATGTTATGCTCTCTGAGTCTATAAAAGAACATTTCTCTTGGAAATGTGAAGAAAGACAACACTATAGCAATTCCTATTGTAGACAAACGGAACTCCATTGTAATCATGAACGAAGAGGAATACGTTTCCAAACTGCACAAAGATCATGAAAAAAAATTAAACAACTCCTCAAGATACACCAGTTAGAACAGTCAAACAACTGACGCTAGCTTGTTTGTTTTGCACAAAGCCACACAAAAATCCATCCGTGCTTTGTCCACCACGGGTATCGAACTATGTTTCTAACAGTATATGTACACAAACATACCACTATGTATCCGAAAGGCAAGAAACTAAAAGTACACAACACAATCACCCCACGTACCCATGGTTTACCTGATATTCATATTCAAGGCTATCCTTTCTGCCCCATAATTTACTGCAAACATTTACCATGTTAACTGTTAGATATCTATTACATATGATATCGTTTTTAACAAGTAAAACATTATAGGATGTTAAAAATTCATTCCTTATTGTATAGATCATTTTACGTATTCATTCTTTCCAGTAGCGAACCAATCCCTGCCAAAATTATGCCACCTGAAACAAAAGACATCACGTAGTACGCAAATTTTAGTTGCAAAAGTAGCTTGTGTTACATTTAGTTTTACAGTGTCAATTTGGTTGCTGTGTTTGAATATTTTACAATATATCATTTATAATCATAAACGTAATGAAACTTAAAAGCACTTTTGTGTGGAGATGAACGGTTTGGTTTGAATTTTGCGCAAAGCTACACGAGGGCTATCTGCGCTATCCGTCAATAATTTAGCAGTTTAAGACTAGACGGAAGGCAGCTAGCCATCACTACCCACCGCTAACTGGGCTACTCTTCTACCAACCAATAGTAGGATTGACTGTAACATTATAACGCCCCCAGGGTTTAAAAGGCGAACATGTTTGGTTCGAAGGGGATGCGAACCCGCGACGTTCAGATTACGAGTCAAGTGTTTTAACCACCTGGCCGTGTCGGCCCAGGAGATGGAGGGAAGCAGCTGGTCTGGTTGTTTATTTTGGCCCCAAACCACCCGGTGAGCTGTTTCTATCCTGAAGGTTCGAACTACGAAGTTTAGAGTTATAAGCCTCAAGGCAAGTCACCAAGCCAAAGGAAGAAGGATGGAAAGATATTGAAATGAAAATCTATTCTGTTATTTCACTTGTAACTATGAACGTGATTGTATTAGATGTACGGTTGGTTTTCCTTGGCTGATTGTTTAGATTGTTTTCTGAACAAAAAGTAAAGAAGAGAACAAGATTACACAAGTATAATTTTATTAGAATCGTGAATAACACCTGCTCGTAATGGGATACGATTTTCAAAGCTTAACCAACAGGTAATCTGAACTACGCGCTAAACATACATTGTGATAATTAGATGATTTGAAAGGTCCAGTGTGAAATACTCGAAATTTCTTTTTATTCGCAGTGTTTTAACTGTGACAATATGTGTGTATTTTATCTCATTTATTACAAAAAAGTAAAGTATATTTAGCTTTTGTTATTTGCTATAAAACGAATATATTTATGAAATGTTACGATTCAGTATGAACGTTCAATTATTTAACCCAGTAAACATTTTTACTCAATCTGTTATATTGTTTTTGTTTTGTTTGTGTTTTGAATTTCGCGCAAAACTACACGAGGGCTATCTGTGCTAGCCGTCCCTAATTTAGCAGTGTAAAAGTAAAGGGAAGGCAGCTAGTCATCACCACCCACCGCCAACTCTTGGGCTACACTTTTACCAACGAATAGCGGGATTGACCGCAACATTATAACGCCCGCATGGCTGGGAGGGCGAGTATGTTTGGTGTGACCGGAATTCGAACCCATGACCCTCGGATTACAAGTCGAACCTCTAAACACGCTTGGTCATGCCGGGCCTCGAATCGTTATAACAATTAGGTAGTAAACATTAGAATCATAAAAAAAGCGTAATGGAAATAGATTTAGGAATATTTCTGTTTAAATACTTATTATATGACTCAAACACATCGTAATATCATAAAATATTCATCAATCATTTTACAAAATAAAATCACTGTAGTGCCATAAGTATTCGTATAATAAGCAAATATACAAGGTCGTTAATTCATAATCGTTTATTCTAATTTTAACAGGGTTACAAAAATAATCTTTACGTTTTAGGTAATTATAAGATGACTTTTATTTAACCGACGTTATTTCGGAGGTAGTACATAAAACTGAAAAAAAAACAACCTCAAAAGCGAAATGTCAGTTACAATAAAATTTACCTGAAGTGTAAAAGTCATTTCTTTTTCTGACCATTTTATCGAAATGTAGAAGTTTTTCCAGTATACGCTATGTATTCCGAGAGACAATAACAACATACTTCTAATAACATTTTGGTCCGCCTTTGGCAACAACCAGCTCAGACTCCATCATTATCACTTTGTACTAAATGAAACATCAGGTAGACATTCCTCTTTTAGCAAAAGCCAATTTAAAAGAATTACGCTTCCTGTCGATCGTGGTCCTTAAGTAACTATGTTTCAAGTTAGGGCTCTGGGTTTGCCCTGCAGTTTCTGACCATATTTATTCTCGAACCAGTTTTTAAGGGATACAGCAATATGCAAAGTCGCGCAGTAGATTAAAAACCCACATTATACAATGTATCAAAGTTGGTAGTATAGTGTTGTTCCAAATGTCAATATAAAATGTGGTATTAATCTCTTCCTTCCCAATGACCAAAGGCTGTAGTCCATTTTATGAAATATGTATATATACATATATTGACCTCCATTTATTGATTTCTTGGGTAATGGATCAATGTGAAATAGATTACTTTTTAAGTTTAAAGTTTCTACTGGCTTGACCTGTTGATAATCTGTTCTAATTTTATCACTGACATGACCTTTTGTCTTTCATTTTCAAAGAACATTGTCCATAACTGTCCTGAAAGGAGACAGACTCAAGGAGACAGAACTGACAAGAACCGTCATACCTCCCCCACGTACTGTTATCAGTCAATAACCATTACACATTGAAGTTCAATCAATTTGTGACCAATAGTTAATTTCTCTAATAAAGTTTATATTACAAAAAACTCGATTTTAATAATGATTTGCATACAGATGTGCTCAC
Source organism: Carcinoscorpius rotundicauda (assembly GCA_011833715.1). NCBI lineage: Eukaryota > Metazoa > Arthropoda > Merostomata > Xiphosura > Limulidae > Carcinoscorpius > Carcinoscorpius rotundicauda. The sequence goes on along the minus strand of CM022399.1, from coordinate 46,350,583 downwards.
ATAAAAAGGAGATGTGTGTGCAGTTTACTTCTGATTTATTGTTAAGTTGAAAACATACCTTCGTAACAACAACAAAATATAATAATCATGAAACTGATGACGCAAGATTTTCAATTCGGTTGAATGCCTGATTTTCCTTTCTTATCCTCTTTTCAAATATTAAAGAAGGTATACCGCTATAAGGTATACCACCATAAGAAACCTAAGGCAACGAAAACTGAGTAACAGTTCATAAGTATTATCAAATCGCTCAATATGACATGGAAATTGAAGCTCACAAAATTCCTACCTGCTACAAACTAACTTTATCATATACATAAAAAAGTTGACGTAAATGAAAAAGTGGCTCACCAATGTTTACTTCTTTGATCTTTGATAATATTTTAAAATGTGAATTTAAAAATCCTGTTTAATATAAATATATATAACCATCTTCTCCGTATTATGAAAATTCAGTGCTATTATTAAAGAAATAGTAAGTCATTTGTAAATTATTTGAAGTTGCTGAAATTACTTGTGTAAAATAGTGATGGTACAAAATCTTTATTTTTTCTTAAGTGAACAGAAAACGTTTTACGTGTGTGTGTATGCTACTTTAACTTTTATATATCAGAAAATGAAAACAAATGCGGCCCAGCATGGCCAAGCGCGTTAAGGCGTGCGACTCCTAATCCGAGGATCGCGGGTTCGCATTCCCGTCGCGCCAAACATGCTCGCCCTTTCAGCCGTGAAGGCGTTATAAAGTGACGGTCAATCCCACTATTCGTTGGTAAAAGAGTAGCCCAAGAGTTGGCAGTGGTTGGTGATGAGCAGCTGCTTTCCCTCTAGTCTTACACTGCTAAATTAGAGACGGCTAGCACAGATAGCTCTCGAGTAGCTTTGTGCGAATTTCAACAAAAATAAAGAAAACAAATGCATGTATTTGTAATGACTCATGGTATTTTAAAATAGTTTAAAATATCATCTTTTTTTCTTATTTTATGTGAATAAAATAACTGAAATTTATTATCGGATTAAGTAACATTATAATAGTAACTAATAGAGTACAGAAGAATCTGTATTTCCAAGTAGGTAAATAATATTATTAAACAGGATTTATTTAAACAAACACACAAATAGATTAGTGTAAAAATAAACACAAAATAAAATGTATTTAAGAATCAGCAACTATTTATTGCAACAAATCCACTTCACTGGAAAGGAGTAATACCAACCATGAGGTACCGACTTCGTTTTAGTACCTTGCAAGTAGTTAATGTTTCTTTTCATTTTATTAACTACACATGTCGATGATACAATATAAAATAATTGTTAACATATTAAAAGAAAAGTTATTTACTGTTAGTTTCCCACAATTAAGTATCTTATAAAGCTATAAAAAATTGACATCAGTAATATTACATCGAACGCTTTTATGCTGTAAGGTTAATCAAATTTTCTGCTATTGCTAAAGTATGCTGTTATTTACTATGACACATTTTGGTGAAAAAAACGACGCTCAAAGACTTGATCTCTGCTCCAATTTTTTGAAAGGTTAAAATAAGCTTAAGCAGTTTTAGCATAAGAACTTGAAAATTATATGTATATATAAAAGCAAAGAAAAACTTTTCAAGAAAATGAAGTAAATGTAGGGTTTGTTAATGTCAGTCCTTCAAAAAATAATGCAAACAAGATAGCAGACATGACATTAGAATGATATTCAAATGACAGAAATGATGTTCTTACTATCTTGTTTGCACTCTTCTTCATGAATTGATATTATACTTTTGTTGTTGAAAAGTTTCTACTTCATTTGTTTCCTTGTTGTGTTTTTAATGCAATGTTTCAATAGACATGGGAAAGTTGTACTTGTAACTAATTTCTAAATACAATGAGGACTAAACTATAGCATTTATTGCTAATCTATTATTGGCTGGTAATTCTTCTTTCACCTGTTCCTAAGCCTTTTAAAGAAACAACAAAATTTTGAAATAAAGATAACTTTAAGAGATAGTAATAACCTACTTTACAGAAGAATTACATCAAGTGTTTATTAAAAAGTGACCTCTGGTCGTTAGTTTTGTTTCTGTCAGAAAAATAAAAATAATTTCAAAATTAAAGTATTACTTACGTTTTTCAACACACACTCTCGCCATCGGCTACATTGCATTCGAAATAAGACACTCACAACACCAGACAGAGAAATAAACAATTCCCGGAAAACCGGATGACCCCATGATGTCATTAAACACTCTCTCTCTATATATATATCACTCGATCAATCACATTACCACTAATTTCTTAACCAATAGAACAGCACAAGTAAAAGTAAATAAAACTATATCCAAATCATTTAATATAACGGCAGGAGTGCCCCAAGGATCAGTCCTCTCTCCACTTTTATACATAATTTTCGTCAGTGACATATCTTTTCCAAATCTAACATACACACACAATTCACAATACGCAGACGACATTGCAATCTGGAGCACCTCCAGAAACCCAGTAATGGCCATGTCTCGCGTACAAGAATCACTAAACAACGTCTCAACATGGAGCAACAAGTGGAGAGTCGAGTTAAATCCAACAAAAACACAAGCAATCACCTTCTATAGGAAACTAAAGAAGCAAAGAAAAAATCTAGAAAAAATAAAACTATCGCTTGGAAACACAACCATTAACATGAGCAAAAACATCACATTCCTTGGCGTAACTTTCGACACAAAACTAACATGGAAAAACATATGAACAATATTCACTCATCAATCAGAAAAAGGATTTCATATCTAAAGACTATAACTGGTAAACAATCGAAATGCGCACCGAACGCCATTATACAAACATACAAGGCTTACATCCGTTCACTAATAGAGTACTGATGTCAAGTAACATACAATATGTCAAACAACACACTCCAGAAAATCCAAGTGCAACAAAACAGAATATTAAAACCTGCATTCAGCCTACCATCATTTACGCCAACAAATTATCTACACCAAATCAGTAATTTACCGACTATAAGAGAAAGAATAACAGAACTTTCTTTCAAATATTATCTAAAAGCAGAAAATAGAAACAAACTAACGGCATCGCTACACAAATTATCCAGTGCACCAACAAAGTACATTTCACCAAACAACATATTTCAAGAATCACAATCTACTCAAAAAAGAATCTAAATAAATAAAATCCATGTCATTAACATGAATTTTTTTTTCCAGATACAGAGCACACGACAGGCAAAACTTTATGCCCCATGTCCTGTGAAAGTGGGTTTTCTCGGGGCACTCCCGTTTCCCCCCACATCAAAATCTTTAGGCATTGGATTTCTAGATCCCAGCCCAGGCAACTCTTTTGCCAGACCCTGAATTGTGCCGTCTGACTTGATCTGGATTTGAAATATATTCATGTTCACATCTGCTCAACTTCTTCCTTTCGGGACACGTCCCGGCCTTTCTTTCCGCTGCTGCCTTTGCCTCTACCCAAGACAACATTTAAAGAGACAACCTTCACCCAAAAAGTCAAGAATAATAATAATAATTAATTTATTAAATAAATAATAAAAAAACACCACTTAATCTTAATAACAATCCACGAAAGGGGACGAAGAGGAACCACAACGTTCCTGAACACCCCGGTTCGGGAGAGAACTCTTCTGATTTCTCTCTCTCTAAACTGAACCCCTGCCACGTTAGTTTAACATTACCACTCCCAGTTTGCCCCTGAAGATAAAAGGTTAACCTTTCAAAAGCGTTCGGCTTATAAGGTTTCTATTTTATTTTTATCAATACTTTTTGGACCTACGTGTTCACAGAACATCATGAATATTCATTAATAATGCTTAAAAAAGTGAATACTCCATTTCATGTCCGGAAGATTGGTTGACAGCATTCTTCTGGTTTTTGAGTTACCATATAAAAATAAGTGAAAGAGAGGAACCAGAAATTTACACTTTTTGACATGATTTCTATAGATATTTTCAGATCTTGTGACTTAATCATAAGATAGATATTACTATAAAGAAAACACTACAGAGAATTGTAAAATTTTGATGACCTATTGAGAAGGTATTTAAGATACTTTCCATAAACAATTTGAGCCATCTCTACATAGGCAGTACTACGACTTACCTGATATATACATATATGTTTCTTTATGTGGAACAATAATGAACAAATGATGAGACACATGTATCAATTTTAAGATTTTGTTTAATGTATGGATTTCAACATTTTGTGCTAATGTAGTTACTAAGTTGTATTACATTCTTCTTTCCTGTAGAGTATTTTCTTTTGTTTTGAATTTCTCGCAAAGTTACACGAAGGCTATCTGCACTAACCATCTCTAAGTTAGCAGTGTAAGACTAAAGGAAAGGCAGCTAGTTTCACCACCTACCGCCAACTCTTGGGCTACTCTTTTACCAACGAATAATAGGATTGACCGTAACGTTATCACGTCCCCACGCCTGATAGAACGAGCGTGTTTGGAGTGACGGGAATTAGAACCCGTGAATTTCGGATTACTGGTTGAGCGCCTTAAACACCTAGTCTTGCCCGGCCCAAATATATAAAAATCAGTATTTTTTGGTTGTTGTTGAATAGGCATTATAAGTGAAATCTTTACTGACATTGTTTTATTGTTCAATAATACTTTTTTTTTTAAATATGTGCCACGTAAGATGGTTTCCTCAGAAAATTATAAAAGTAAGAACTACCTTATTCATTTGTTTGAATTTCGCGTCGTAAATTTAACACTGTAATAAGACTATATGGAAGGTAGCTACTGATAACCACTTACTACCAACTGTTGGGCTATTCTTTTACCAACGAATAGAGTGATTGATTGTTACATTATAACGCTCCTATGGCTATAAAGACGCGCATGTTTGACGGAAATTTGAACCCTCCCCTAAAATTATGAGTCGAACGTCCTAACCACATGGCCATGTAGAGGCGCCTTGTTCGTCACCTTAAACTTTTATTAACTTTGTATGTTTGTTTGAAGTTAAACACAAAGATATAGAATGGGATATGTGAGCTCTGCCCACCACGGGTATCTAAACCAGGATTCTAGCATTGTGAGTTCGTAGACATACTACCGTGCCAGTGGAGAGCATTTTTTCAAGAAATAAACACTTATGAATGAGGATGAAACGTTTATGTTTAAATCAAAATACTTAACTAATAATTTCATGTTGAGATACATTAATTTATTATTTGTTTAAAAACCTTTTCCAGTTCTTGCAATAAACACAGATTTACTTATACGTATACGATTAATCTTGATCGTATTTTGCATAACAACCTTCAAACAAACTGTAATGAATAACGCCGAAACCACTGAAAAAAATTAAATAAAACTCCCAGAGCAATTGATATAAAACATGAACTAGCTAAAACCAAAAGTGTTTTAAAAAGTAGATCCAAAGTTTCGAGAGTTTACCAACTCTCATTACCAGGGATTTTTGAATGTGGTAATACACATTAATTAAGCTAGGTCAGATGATAAATGAAAGAAAAAAAATTCGATCCTCAGCTTTGTAAGTAGCATATTCCTCAATAGTTCCGTTAAATAACTACTTTCCCGATCCCAGTGGCTCAGCGGTATGCCTGTGGGTTTACAACGCTAAAATTTGGGTTTCGATACCCGTGGTGGGCAGAGCACAAATAGCCCATTGTGTAGTTTTGTGCTTAATTAAAAAACAACAACTACTTTCCTTAGTATTTTATTTTTAGAATAACTAAATCTACTTAATGTAGGATTACATCAATGTAAGTGCTTAGATCAGCATCAGATAAGTACAGGTTTTAAGAGATGCGGTAACGGAAAAAAGAATGAAAGAAGAAGAGACATTATTCTGACTTATTGTATAAGCATTCTAATGTCTGTGTTACGAAGAAAGAAGAGTTTAGAAAAGATGCGAAGAAACAGCTTTTTCATGAACAGTTGTACAAACTCTATGCAGAATACTGAGTTTCTGAAGACTCCAATGTTTGTTTTAGCTGCAAAGATCCACATTCTATTTGGACAAATCACTCAGGCAGAAAAACAAGCAGGTCGACCTATCTGTTAGCGAAAATAGATTTCCTGAATATTTATCGGTGAGCTTTAAGAGGTTACTAAAATATCCCAAGTTTTTTCTTGTAATTTCGTTTGATGTTGTAGAACCAAACGTTTCTTTGAAGATCTTCAACACGATAAGTTTGTTTGTTGTAAAAGCACTAAATAACAATAGAAAAATAACCTTAAGTGTTTTAAGTTTCCAAGAAATGTTTCCATAAATTATCAGACGTTTAATGATAGAAATTTACTTTAATATCCTTGTGAGCTTTTAAACTATCTTCATTTGAAGTGGAGAAATACATTATTTCATTATGTCTTAACAATCTTAGCTGCTACACTATATTAAAGGTAACTATTCAGTCATACTACACTGAAATATTTTGACTACAAACTACACATAGTTTGCTAAGAATTCTACTCTGTATACCTCGAATAAAATCTCAAAGTAACTAATATGAATGATGTATGCAACTTTTGAAAAAAAAGTGTGTAACAATGGTATTGATCATAATGTTGAAACATATCTCACTCAAGACATAAACCTGAGGTATACTAAACACCTAGGTGAAGGATCAGATAATCCTACAAAACTATGAATGACGTGTCTGCTAAAATCTTACGAGTAAAAAGGCATAACGCTGAAGGTTTCATGAATTCAAAATATCCATGTGTTATATCTTCAGCCTTTTCAATATAAACAACTGAGAAAGAAATTTGTATCACTTGAGAAAGCCACTGTGATTGGCACTTTAAGTCAAATAAAGTGGCCCATAATGGATCTATACCTACAAAATCCACGCTGGTTGTTCGAAATAAAAATAATTTATTTAGAGAAATAAATACAACGACAACTAACTATCCTCTCCAAAACATTACACTGGTAAATAATTAAAATAATTGGCATATTATTGAAAACGTATTGAGATATTCCTAAAAATGGGTAAAAATAACCTATTGCCAAACTCAGAAAATACCTCCTCTTGCCAGTTCCAGTTGAAAAGATTCAGACCTGAAAAGTAGAAAAGAGATAACATAAAATATAATAATAGATATTACCTTACATAACAAATGTAGTACAAAACTAACGTAAAAATAAACTTATTTTAGGCCAAATGAGCTACAGTATTTTACAAATTAATTAATTTGACAAGAAAGAGAAATTCGTTTGACTTGTATCTAAATGGCGAAGAATTTTTCAGAATACGCGGAATATTTGAAATGGTAGTTGTTTGTAATTTCCTATAAATGATCTACCTTTTTGGTCACGGGGCTATAAAATAAAAGGAAAAGAGTCAGGCGCTTCCCATTCACTTTTCCAATAATGTTAAGAACTTGTCGTTGAAATGATGCTAAAAGTAAGCTTGATCCAGGATTTCTTTTGACTTGGCATCTAATCTGTTGGACTTGTGTTTTAACTGTATTAGAGGCAATTAGGCTGGCGAGAATGCGGTGTTTGTGTGAGATACTACAATCTCTTTTCTGAGTCTTTTGAGCTTCCTGGCAGTCTAAGGACCACTATGGATAAGGATATAAAGGGAAATATGCCAATGTTATACATATTGCCTCCATACAATTACTAACAGATAACAGGCTATTGATGACAGGATTAAGTTCTGATAGATTTTTGGGCCAGATCCATTTATCATTCTTTGCTTTCTACAAAGCAAAAAGAGTTGACTGACATAAACTGCAACCAGTAACTCATAAAATAATGGAAAAACTGGTCAATGTCACATGGAGCATTGCTAATCAAAGTATATATATATATATATTTCTCACCTTTTCTTCTGCACATAAAAGCGGGAGGAAATTTGCTCAGACGTTGATTTAAAACTTGTAATTTTCGTAAGAAAAAAACTCAAATAACTTAAAGCGTTTTTATGTTTTGTCACCATTCTAAACAATTATATTTGTTTAAATTTTTTTGTGATTTGTCTGGCACTGATACTTATCATAAATACAATAGCATAGATCTATGAGCAACCGATATGGAAATACTACGAAGCAAACTTCAACCAAAGTGTATCTTTTCCAAGATTATTTATAGACTATTAACATAAAAATTGCCTAAGTCTAAATCAAACTGTTCGCTTGTTTAGTAAAGAAAGAATACACTTGTACAAAATAAAGGCAAAAGTAATACAATTTTTGATTGCTGGATTGCAATTTAAGTTCTTCTAAGAATATTTTATGGGGTTATCAGTTTAAAAACAAAACGTCTTGTAATTTTTCGGGAAACGGTTCAAAACAGAAATAGAGTGTGGCATATCCAGTACTTCTGTAATTATACATGCATGTCGGAAATATTTTTTTTTAGAAATTCCAGTGAAGAATAAATAATACAGTATTGTAGAAGAAAGTTTATGATATACACGTTTGTGGAGTTCAATTCCTTCACAGGTCACTAATTAACCGTCTCAAAAGTTTTAAATAAATTCATTTCCAGTGTATATTTAACATGCAGCATTTTACTTAGGCTACTGCATGTATAATAGCGATACACATGTATCAAAGCGCTCGTGTTTAAAAATAGCCTGAAATAACAACACTGAGAACTCTGTGACATGTATAAACTTAAATAAATAAGATTTTGTAAAGAAGTCTTATTAGAAAAAAAAAATCCTGTTGCATAAAAAGTTATGAAGATCGTCCCTAATGGATATTGAAAACAATTAAGTGAAATAATATTCAGTATAATGTAATGTTCTTTTTTGCATTGTTCACGTTTGCTGATTTTTATCCAATAAATTTCACTGTTTGTTGTTTTATACCTAAAAGTAAATTACATGAGGGCGTAAAAGTAAAGCTAATTTATTGAGTTGATGTGTTTTCATCTAGCCCTAACCTTTATGTCATACTATTGTAACTTGTCCTCAGACTTGAACTTAATGAAAAACAACTACTTACGTCAGGTATTAAATCTTATCTATATAATGATTCTTTAGCAGAAATCACGTGTTACAAGAAGGTTCCTTTGACCTTATACGTGATAATTAAGGAAATTCTACACGTTATTATTTGCTGCACGTTTCAACAAATGTACATACTTTTATCTATAAATATATATATATATATATCAACAAATTCTGCCTTTCTGAATGTTAATGTAACTCTACTGAACTAGTTTAATGAGTGCACCTCCTTTTAAAGAAGAAAATTTAATCAATGGCATTAATTTAGATTATGCATTTATTTATTATTAAGCACAAAGCGGTACAATGGGTTACCTGTGTTGTTCTTATCATAGGTATAGAAACCCAGTTTATAGTACCGTAAGACTTCTTCCTTACTTCTGGTTTTTTGAAATTTCTTTTCACGAAAGCACATATAATACACAACAAAAATTAAGAGAAGGACCCTCATTTTATAACTCATACTACTTTTCTGTTTACTAAAATCTCCCTAATTTGAGCGATATTCTGATTCTTATTTTTTAATTTTGTAAAAGATGCAATATTACTCTTGCACATTATTGTTTTTGACAAAACATCAGAATTATGTAGTTTTCATACATCGAATTAGATTTCACTGAAACAAAGGAAAATTTCAGAATTTTGTCGCGTATAACCTGTTATACCGAAATAATGGTTTATAAATATATGGGTTTGTTAAGCATAAAGTTATGTTTGTCTTTAACAGTAAAATAAAAAGTGGGTCAGTCTTGGGCTATATGAGGGTTCGTGATTCGCGTTCTCTTGTAACAGAAACAAGCTTTGTAGTTTCGGGCAGTCGATGTGTCAAAATAGTAAGATGAAATCCAGTGGCACATTTAGGTAGGGGTTAGAGGTAGTTCAGACCCTGATCTCGTGGTCTTGATGGAGGCCCATTAATAATTTTGTTATGTGCAAAATCACATGGCATATAGAACCCACACAATCTGAAATTTGCTACTGATAAAATCCAATTATTCATTCACACAAGAGTATCCCAAGAGGTGGCGTTGGGTGTAGTTAACTAATTCCTTCGAAACTAATGAGTGTAATGTGCAAATGTTTCATTCGAAAATTCGAAAACAAATAAACAGAACAAAAAGGAAGTAAACGTAAGCACTTTAAATTTGTGCAATGTTTGAATATTTTATGTTTTCAATTTTTTTTTAAATTTTTATTAAAGGTCTTATATTGACTTTTGAAGAATATTTTTTTAGCTTCTACTGAGTTACAGGAGAACTTACAGATTAATTAAACAAGCTATCAGTCGTCATGTTGATACATACAAGAGATATAACAATTCTGCGCTACCTTATAGATTTACTTTATCTAAAGTCTCTATCGTCGTTGTAAACCATAGTTTTGACGGCACATACTCTTTCTTCAAATTGATTCCTACTGCTGTTGATTATCAGTTTTTATTGAAAAAGCTTTTCAGAGAGAAACATCCATCCTTTTAAGAAGGCACTTTAGATGAAACAATAAAAATATACGCTCCAAATTTGGTTATACTTTACTTCCGAGTGAAACGTAACTTTTTCGACTTGCTGGAAATCACATTTATGAGACTGTCATTCTCTGGCCACAACGCTTAAGGCGAAATATCGGTGTTTCCAAATCTCAATATGTCATCTCTCTACGTAACAGCATGCCTTACGGCTGGAGTACAAATGGCATTCATTCTCTCGTGGTTCTCTCCACTTTTTTCAATAACAGTGTTACGTAGTTATCTGTCGAAAGTATTATATTGGTCTACTTATGTATTATTTAGAATTCCAAATATTTTGGGAGCATTAAATCTTCACGAAACTTATTTCAAGAGTATTGATTTTCAGGAATATTATGTTTAGTTTTTGAAATGCTCTGAAAAAAGAACGAGTACACATAGCCCACACATACATTTCTGATCCTTTAAATGCAAACAAAGACTCTTTTCTTTAACCAAAAATACTATTTTAATAACTCTCCATTATCATTACTGAAGAAGATAAATAACTAAGAGTAAATACAAGATTATTCTATTACATTGTTTAAAGTGATACCAATACTATTATTATTATTTTAAACATAGTTTTGTTATTCCACAGAACTAACATGTTGCCAAAATTTTAATATGACTTCAGGGAAAATACCTATATCTAACAACGTTAGTACACTCTCTATTTCTACGCATTTAACCGTTGTCAACATCTATTAGGACAACAATATACAACGAAGACTTTCAGGGAATAACTTTCTGGACATATAAGTAATGATGCCATTAAATGACTTGCTACACGACTTGTATAGTTACTTAAGAACTTTACAGATATTACTGTCGTTCATTGCTCTCGTCCTTTTATATTAATACAGAATAAACACGTTTTTCCCATCATTACGTACCAATCCAAACGAAGTTAAATTCACAGTAACTTTGTAGGAAGAATTCTTCATTTTGATTTAGAAATGAGCAGTTTTGGATCTTTGCCAGGAGGTTTTGGTTAACGAAAATTTCGACTTTTAGTTAGTGATTTTAACGATCCATTAAACCTGACAAAATTTCAATGATTCATTAACAGTAATTGCAAGTGATAATGTGTCATGTGTTACCAAAAGCGTAGCAATTAGAACAAATAACCTGTTAATCTAAAGATGACCTAAGAAGGTCGAAAAGTTGTTCTGTACTTTATTTTAATTAAAGTTTTAATACCCATACCAGACATCTTTAGAATACAGATTTGTTCTAATGAAATTAAACACAGTGGTACTTGAAAGCTGTGTCTTTCAGCAGAGGAATACAGTTGGCACAAGACTTAAAGTAATTTACAATGTTTTATATTCATCACAATACAAATAAGTGTCCAAAAATAAAAGTTAAGTGCAAAATTCAAATGTATTGCAGCTAATCTATTGATCAAAACAATTATAAATAACTTGTGATTAGAGCTACGTAAACAGAACTGAACTAGAAAATAAGACATGTAGATAATTCTACTTACAAGTCTAACTAGGATAATGCCATTTCAAAACAAATGGTAAGTTGTTATTGGTTCTTATTAAGTACAAATATACATAAAAGGGTTATCTGTGCTCTGCTCCCCACGAGCATCGGAGCACAGTTTATAGTTACACAAGTCCGCAGTGGTCCGGAACAGGAAAATTAAAAATGGTATAATTGAACTAGGCAATAAACATAGATTTACATAAAATTAAAACAATTTAGTAGATTTTTGAATAATCAAAGCAGCTTTGAACTTCGCTGGCATTTCACATTCTTAACATAAGATTTATTGTTTGCTAAGCTGTGCTAGGGGCTATCTGCGTTTCATCCATTACGGGTATTAAACCCCGGATTTTAATATCAAAAATCCAGTATATTTTCTGCTTATCCACTGGAGTTTTTATAAGAATATCAGCAAATTATTTAACGTCATAAGAATCTACTTCTCAACACCCTCGTATTAACTGATATTTTCCTGTACCCTAAAGGAACTTTTTTGTTCGTTTTTAGCGCAAAGTTATATAATGGACTATTTGTGCTCTGTTTACTGTGGCAAACTTAATCCCAAATTTTTGCATTTGAAGCCTTTAAACTTACAATAATATCCATCAGACTGGATTAGGTTTGTCAACTGACGTACGTGTTTATTTTAGTGACAAATGTTACGTTTTAAATCGGTTTTTTAATAAATATAATTCAGAACGAAAACACTTGCATCAAACGATTGAATAACAAGTGAACGTAGGAGGGTTTCTAATATTTTATACTTGAGTTTTATTTTTGATTGCTCAAGTTTAAAAATCGAATATAATTGTGTTAATTTGTAGTGTTATTTTTTCGCTATTTGATTTTGATTTAAAAGGATATATAGCGAAGAACAATCTAATGTGCTTTATGATATATATTATTTCGAATAGAATGGTGTAAACATAAACGGTCGTATGTGACTAACAAACATGATACACAATCACTGGAAATTAAGGACTTGCATTTGTTACACACTTCATCAAAATGAGAAACACACAGATAAAAACGACTTGAAAATGAAAGAAAACACTGGCACTGTCATGAAAGATAAGTTTTAAAATTTTCTTTTGAAATATAGTAAAAATAGTCTATAAATGTTGTAGCCTAGCATGCTCAGATGGTTAAGGCACTCGATTCCCAACCTCAGGGTCGCGGGATCGAATCCCAGTCATACCTAATATGCTCGCCCTTTCAGCCGTGGGGGCGTTATAATGTGACGGTCAGTCCCACTATTCGTTGATAAAAGAGTAGTCCAAGAGTTGGCGGTTGGTGATGATAATTAGCTGTCTTCCCTCTAACCTTACACTGCTAAATTAGGGACGGGTAGCACTGATAGCCCTTGTGTAGCTTTGTACGAAATTGAAAACAAACTAAAGCAACCAATAAATATGGTTGGACTAATTTATAAATTAATTCTAGATGGGAAGTAAGTGTTACAGTATTTAAAAGGTCATTCACAAATCTGAATTATTAATTAATATAACCCTTAACACACTCTTTGTCTGAATGTAATGTGTAATGCAAGTTTTATCAACGTGTCCATTTTAAGTACCATTCATCTCATCGTCACTGCTACTTTGGAACTGTTCTTAAAAATATTTTGTTTCATCAAATGTAGCAGTATGCTTGTTGTTACAGCTATCATCTGCCTGGCAGTTACAAAAGGATGTAAAGGAGAGCGTTTCGTTCTAACAGTTACAATGCTGTATGATGATTTTGGTGCACAACTGAGATCATAATCTATTGGCTTTGGTATTCCTGAATTCTCTGTTCTGCTTTGATTAATGACTTTCAACTTCCGCAAGTTTCAGGTTCAAAGAAAAAACTGAATAATGTGCAATCTGCAGTATTGAATACAGCAATGGCAACAAAGGATAAAGTGAATATATAATGGAAATTTAGACATGGCAGAATAATATTTATTGTGTAAAAACGAAATAGTGCCTGATGATATGGTGCGTTGTGCTAATATAACACACACACTGGTTGCCAGGCAACCGATCTGTAAGTGTCAAAATAGAACGAATGTAGAAAGTGGTACTATTGTAGGATATGAAACTTTTAGTGAACATGATGGCTCTTAGATAAGAATTTACAAATGAAGAGTGCTTAAAAATCAAAGTTTTAACTAAATAAACTTCTCCTATGGACAGGTCGCATCTGATTTCATGTTCTGTCAAGTGTTAAATGTAAGACCCTGAAAAGGGGTTCGTAAAACTAATAATGTTTATAATATAGCTGGTCGAAAAGGAAAATCCAAACATCGAAGACGTAAAGTTTCTCAGAATAAATGCTTTGCAGATACGTGACGATTCATTACAGATATTGATAGTAGCCTAACTAGTACATTTATTCAATATAAGTAAGATACACCTTAACCAAGCCTGGTCCCAATAAGCCTGTAGTTGCTTGGAAACCTTTGATGAAAGGATGCAACAACAACAATAAAAAATGTAAAATGGTAATATAAATGGAATATTGGGATTTTGAAACGTAGGAAAAGTGCTATTTATAGAGGAGTCCAAGTTTGCGTTTTTTGGCAATAATCAACGGCTGTTTCTTCTAAAACGGACTGGAAATAGACGTAACAGTCAGTGTACTACTGACACAATAAAGAAAGAAGGTAGATAAATTAAACTATGGCGCTGTATCTAAGTCAAGCGTTTCGAAGGTACCCTTACTGCCGACAGATACAGGCAGACTCTGATCCATCTTTACATTCCCTTAAAAACACGTTTTAATAGGCAGGGTTTCATCCTTCAACATGACAATGAATCAAAGCATATAACCAATGTATCGAAAATAAATTTGGAATGTAGAAAAACAGATGAAATTCTCACAAAGCCCTGATGAAACATTATCAACGCAATATAGGGTTACATAGATGCAAAGAAAGTTGTACGTCACTCAAACAACCGTGGATGAATCACGAAACGTGTGGGAGAATATTGAAAACAACATCCCGTGTCCTTCTTAGATGGGTTTGTTTGTAGTTAAGCACAAAGCTATACAAAAGACTGCCTGTACTTTGCCCACCACGGGTATCGAATCCCAAATTTGAATAGGAACATGAAGATACGATGTCAAGTTCTATATAAAGTAAAGAGCTCACTTAAAAAAAATATGTCCTTAACACTGAATTTAACTATGAATATTTACTGTTATAATGCATTGTGCTTATGTTTTTTGAATATTTGCTTAATATAATTTTCATCATTACATGTATACACACTTTGTTCTCTGTTTCAATACTTGAGTTCACATAATCATAAAATCATTGATATAACACTTCGCTAGGTACAAAACAATTTGTCAACGTGATATTTTTCCATTGGCTGCTTCAAAGCATTTCATTCTTTGAGGGAAATGTTATGTAAATCAACTGAAATCAGTGTGTGTTTAAGAATTTCCTCTCTGACCTATATCACACTTTAAAGAGCGGTATTCAGGTCTAACTGAGAATGATTCAAATAATTACTTTTTAGTGCCTTTACATCTCGTTCAGTAGCAAAACTCGTACAGCAATCTTCATGTTAGTGTACATCAGCAACATACAGGTTAGAAATTGCTTTGTGAAACGAGTTTCTTTTTTAGCTTACTTGCCACTGTCTTTGTACATAAAGGTTCATCTTGATCATGGCAATATTATACACTTAAGTGCTTAGCATCATCGAAATGCATCTTTTAAGATCAAAAGGTAAACACTTATTGCCACAAAACAGTTTTTGAAACTGAAATTATTGGATTTCATATCTTCGCTTCCGAGGAAGTTTTTTTGCTGCTTGATACAATTTAGTTTATGTATTTTATTTTGTATTTAGATATGTGGTGAGACAATATGTATGTCGAAACACATAAAATGTTTTGTCTTCTGAATATTTAAGTATTAAAGTTCTACACTGATCATCTCGTTTCTGTTTGCTTGCTGCCATTATATATTTTATTTTTCCTGGATCAGCCACACTGAAAGTTTTACTTGCAACACAGCAGAGGAAACAGGAGTAATTTTTATGCATTGATTAAATCAAGAAAAAACATAATTAAACAACAGAAGTTATTGGAATGCTATGCTCTTGACCCTTTCTTAGTCCCAGCATGGCCAAGTGTGTTAAAGCGTTCGACTCGTAATCCGAGGGTCGCGGGTTCGCATCCCCGTCGCGCCAAACATGCTCGACCTTTCAGCCGCGGAGGCGTTACAATGTGACGGTCAATCCTACTATTCGTTGGTAAAAGAGTAGCCCAAGAGTTGGCGGTGGGTGGTGATGACTAGTTGCCTACCCTCTAGTCTTACACTGCTAAATTAGAGACGGCTAGCACAGATAGCTCTCGAATATTTTTGTGCAAAATTCAAAAATAAACAAACAAACAGACTAGCTGCCTTCCCTCTAGTTTTACACTGCTAAATTTAGAACGGTTAGCGCACACACCACTCGTGCAGCTTTGTGCAAAATTAAAAACAAACAATTTTAACCCTTTCTTTGCCCTTTAACGTTATGAATTGATTAGTTGTGTGTGTAAGGCCACAGCAGATGAATACATCAAACTTTATATTTACATAAATGTGTGCTGACGCTAAAACCCAGCATAAAGCATTTTAATTCATCACACACACTTGTGTTATAAATTAAGGTAGTCCCTGAAGCAGTGTCATGCGTGATTGACAAGTTATCAATATTTGGTACAAAAGAAATATAATTCATTTACATATTATTAATTTAATATCGATTTTTTTAGGAAACACGTACTTTACTTAATAGCACTTAAAACACTCATAATAACACAAACTTTATGACATGTAAAATTTAAGTGCCTGGGATTTTTTAGAGGGTTCACTAATAGTATCTGTGGACTTACACACTAGAAACCGGGTTTCGATATCCGTGGTGGGCAGAGCACCTTATGCTTAACTTAAAACAAACAAACAAACAGTTCTTTGGGATGTACAGTACATTGAAGTATATAATAGTAGGTGAGGTGTTTATGCTTGCTAAAATATCCGTACTCGAGCCTAAAGACAGGTTTGTATAGAATAGAATAATTCATTTGGAATGATTATAAATAATTAGTTGTAAAACAAACTTCATAAAAAATAACAAAAGATATGTAAAATAAAAATACAATAAAACTTTTCTGAAAATAATAACAAGTTGTATGTAATTTTGAAAATTTTTTCACATCAACAGTTATCAGAAGAATGTGTTTGTTTGTTTGTTTTGGAATTTCGCACAAAGCTACTCGAGGGCTATCTGTGCTAGCCGTCCCTAATTTAGCAGTGTAAGACTAGAGGGAAGGCAGCTAGTCATCACCACCCACCGCCAACTCTTGGGCTACTCTTTTACCAACGAAAAGTGGGATTGACCATCACATTATACACCCCCACGGCTGGGAGGGCGAGCATGTTTAGCGCGACGCGGGCGCGAACCCGCGACCCTCGGATTACGAGCACACGCCTTAACGCGCTCGGCCATGGCAGGCCAGAAGAATGTGTTATTTTGTATTCAGACTTTTCGAGAATCGTGTTATGAAATACATATCAGGCTTTGAAGTTAACACGAATGTTTTAGACATCTTTTCTTTTTCTTGGTCCCAGTATGGCCAGGTGGCCAAGGCACTCGACTCGTAATCGGAGGGTTGCAGACTCGAATCGCAGTCACACCAAACATGCTCGCCCTTTCAGTCGTAGGGGGATTATAATGTGACGATCAATCTATTTTTTGGTAAAAGACCATTTAGCCTTATACTACGAAATTAGAGACGGCTAGCGCAGATAGCCCTCGTGTAGCTTTACGCGAAAATCAAATCAATGCTTTTCTCGAATAAGATAATACTTTATAAAAAATTGTCCAAAGATTTCAGAGTGGCATTTATCAAATACCTATTAAACCTTAAACAGCGGGAATGTTCTAGGTAGTAATATCAATTGATGATGGCCGCCATTTAAGGGTTAAACACACCTAAGGTAATAGGTAAGCGCTAAAAAAACTTGATAAGTACTTCATTGTAAGTCTTAGCTTGAATTCTCTGTAATATTAGCGGGTGAGAAAATAAATAAATATTTATTTAGCACTTCAATAAAATGAAGACAACTAGCGTAAGAATTAATTTGTAGCCATTTATATTCTACGCTAACGAAGACCTAATTCATAAAATGTAAACAGACATCTCAATAAAACTAGCATTATTATGATTATAATTAATCCACAGTGATGCTTTAAGCTACGCACACAATCATACATGGCTATTGCGATATAAATTTAGAGCTTAAGACATAAAAATATCATATCAGTAAACGTTTCATGAAAACGTAATGTAGTCAAACACATTATGCGTTGAGAGTTGGCGCTGAAAGGAACCATAGCGTTTGTAAAAATTTTATTGGAAACGTGTGAAATATAGTTCAAGATCATGTTGTGTCTTCAGGATACATTGTTTAAAGTAAACCGGATGACACAGAGTATAACCATACGTGCAAATTATATACCTATATATGTTTTAGTTAAAGTAATTTTGGCACCATCGATTTTATTTCCGAACAAAACAGTAACGAGACTTTGTTTGGATAACTTCAAAATTTTTATTTATGAGCTTACTAAGAAAGGTTAGGAAACGAATATTTACTGATTTTTTAGTTTTTCAAAATTCTAATCGCACATTTGAGCATATCAAATATTGCAAAACACTAAAGTATAAAAGTGTCTTTAAAAGCATAGACAGATCTTCACGAAACATATCCCCCGTCACACCAAAGATGCTCGCCCTTTCAGCCGTGGGGGCGTTATAATGTGACTTTCAATCCCACTATTCGTTGATAAAAGAGTAGCCCAAGAGATGGCGGTGGTTAGTGATGACTAGCTGCCTTTCTCTAGTCTTACACTGCTAACTTAGGGACGGCTAGCGCAGATAGACCTTCAGTAGCTTTGCGCGAAATTCAAAACAAGCCACAAAATATATAAATAAATATAGCAAAACGTTACTGAGATACACGTTTCTTCAACATAACGTCAGACTTTAAAAATTCACAATTTGTGTCACGACTTATTGGTAGTTACTGTCTGTTTGATAATCTGTGAGTTCAAAATTAGGAAATGGTATTTGGAGATAGCCCTTTGTGTAATTTTGTGTGAAAAATTTAAAACAAAACATCTACTTATATTTTAATGTAACTCAAGAATTATATTATGAGATTATGTAAGTTATGTAGAGACAGATTCTTGAAACTCAGGTCATTTTACATTTATATGTTAAATTCCACATGTAAGTTACTCTCAAGATGAATTGCTAAATAAAAGTAATATTTTGGTTCAAATTGTGTATATTTTATTTTGTATGAAATTATTTCAGATTTAGTAAAAGGGGAAAAACGTTAAATGAAGTTGGTTTAAAGACATTCATAAGTAGAATAAGAAACTAAGGAAGCTACCTTTAGATGTCAAACACTCAAAGTTCTTGTTAATTATGTAAAAAACTGTCAAAATATGATTTCTTCTTAAGAAAAAAGTTATATTAAGTATTACAAATAATGGAAATATCCCTAAAGAATGTACTAGTCCCCATTAAGTGTGAAAAGTATAAAGCTAAAAATGGGGTTTCTATACCTTCCCCTCTGGGGACAGACCACACATATATCTTAAAGGATAGCTTTATGCTTAACAAACAAACGAAGTCAAAATTTTTAATTGGCATAATGCAGATTTCCAGCTATATTCTTGTTTGTTTCTGAAAATCTCTAATAAAATAATTGAGAAAGAAGTTTTAAGAAATATTTTAAGAGTTGTATTGTAATATTTCTTTGCATTTGTTTCTAATAACAATACAACAGAAATGAAGAATTTTTCCGTTCCTTTGTCTCATTTATATCATAATATCCTAAGTTTCCTATGCAGTAAAAACGTGGACTTTGTCTGCTGAAACTAAACGACAGTTGTAATAACTTGAAATGTGGTGTTATATTGAATGATACAGAGAAAGAAAATCTAATGAGAGAGCATTGGAACGTGCAAAGACAGAAAAATTGCTGGACATATGTGGGAAACGGAAGAAGCGCTGCTTGGGACATATAATTAGATCTGAAGGAAGGTTGGCAGAGATTCTGATAGGTAAAGTCGAAGGAAGTAGAGCGAAAAGCAGACAGACACTCACTTGGCTCGATGATATTTGAAAATGGATTGGAGATGAAAAACTTGAATTAAGAAAGTTGGTGCGGGCAGCGAATAATAGAGAAGAATGGAGCACCAAAGTAATCAACCTTTAGAATTGGGAAGGAAATCATGATGGATTGACTCGCTTAGTTCTTAGTAGCAGAATAAAAAAAGCCCTAAAATTAGATATTCAGTAATTGATCTCTTTGGAATAGTTGTTTTTCGATATTAATTTCATTCGCTTTTATGACTTTAAGTTAGATTATGATTATTTATTTTTAAGGAAAAATAATGGAAGATTCTTTTATTTCATAAAGATATAATTATTTTAAGCTATTTTAGGAAAAAGTATCCGCTGTGTACAATGTTTGATAATGATAGATTTAAATCGCTGTTTACGTGACTCGGAACATAGCTCACGATCTATTTGCTCTAGTTTAAAAACATGTTAATATTGAAGTCTTTCCTCATTGTGAAACAAATTATCTCCATGTATGCTTGTTGAGTTTTGAATTGCTGATCGTTATATATCGTACTGCCACTTTATTCAACTTCACAACCTAAATGTACGAAGCTAGTATTACCCCCTGCCCTTCCCCAGTATTTATTAAGCAAACCTTTCAGGCTATTCACGTTCCTTTTAGACAGGGCAAAAACCCGTGAGCGTTGCGTGTTAGACTATATTTGTAACCTCACAGAGACCTACTTATTATTGATTCACTAGTTGTTACACTTATGTTACATCAGAAAGACATCATAGTACTTCTAACAATAAAAATTGTCTAAGCTTCAGGGATGATATATTGAACAGTAAAGTTTTAAAAGCACGTCTAGAAGGGTAAGATATTGACAATAAAAATGGGAAAAAGGCTTCTCGAAGTATACTATTAATAAGCTGTCAGGTACTTCTGACTCCAAGTCAGTGAGTTGAGATGTTTTCTAGCCTGCCTTAACTAACGAATGAATTTATTCAAATACATTTAAATTATCCAAGCCGTTCTTCTATCTTTGTTAAATTGAAATATTTCAGACAAAAATGTTTAGTAAAACGTGCTAAATAAACCTATATTACACTTATAAGGTACAAGAAAAACTTTAATACATGTGTAAGTTATTTATTGCCCTAAACATTCTCCAATTACACAATCGTTACAAAATGCGAAATGTCGATAAGTAGTAATCAGCTTCAATGACTAATAAAACTGATTAGCAAAATATTATCCAACACGGAACTTATATGTTTGATCAATAATGATATTTTTTGTTAGATGAGACCTTAACAGGTTTGAAGAAAACTGTTGTATTGAACAATCGATTATACAATGCTGTATGTATATGATATAAAAAATGAACATCAGTGTCGTATAAACTGGGGATAAACGCGAAAATATAAACACAAACTTAAACAGACGAAAATAGTTCTATATATGCCCAACAGAATGTGCTTGTTTTGTTTTTATAATTTCGCCCAAATGGGCTATCTGCGCCGTCCCTAACTTAGCAATGTAAGACTAGAGGAAAGGCAGTAGTCATCACTACCTACCACCAACCTTTGGATTACTTTTTATCAACGAATAGTGGGATTGAGTGTCACTTGTAACGCCCAACGACTGAAAAGCGATCATATTTGTTTTTACAGGGATTGCGAATTGAGCGCTTTAACCATCTGGCCATGCCGTACCATAATTGATATAGAAAAGATGACTTGATAAGAGTCATCATCACTCACCGCCAACTCTTGAGCTACTCTTTTACCAACGAATAGCGGGAGTGACCGTCACTTCATTACGCCCCACAGTCGAAAGAGCAAGTGTGTTTTGTGTAAGTGTGAAATGAACTCGCGATTTTCGGATTACAAATCAAACACCTTAACCACCTGGCCATGTAGGCCATAATCGACATAGAAAAGATGACTTGGTAAGAGTCTACACAAAATATCAAACGTTTACTATGAAGTATTGGAGACAACTAAAGATTACGTAATCAATATATTTTAGTAACTGGTATAAAGTAAAGGTAGTTCATTGATCTGAAAGTTTCGTAACGTATAATGAAGTGGTGAACACATCCATTCTTGTTGTATTAATAACACTCTATACTAGCACATTGTACGTTTAATGGTGTGATGCGTTTACATCTATACTGCTAATTACTGACAAGAAATATTTTATAATTTAGTGTGCTTCTCTTTTATTCTGAAAAATTATCTTAAGTTAAGTTATTAATGCCTTCGCCACATATTTTAGAACATTTCCTTAATATAAGTTATTGTCTATAAACATTCATTTAAACAGGATATTTTAGTACAACTTAGCAAAAATTCATTTATATATATTACTGGGGACAGGCAATTTATTACTTGTTTGTAGCTTTTTATAAATGCACATTACTCGTTTTTCAAAATAAAATTTAAAAGAGTTCTTAAAAAAAGAAGGAAACCAACTGGAGGATTACTGATGTTTAACAATGTATATAACCGTGCATGCAATATTTATTAACAAACACACGTGTGTAAAACGTAGTAAAGAAGATGGTTTGTTTGTTTGTTTACAATTTCGCGCAAAGCTGCACGAGATCTATCAGCGCTAATCGTCCCTCAGTTAACAACATGACAATAGAGAGAAGGCAGCTAATCATTACCACCCACCGTCGACTATTAAGCTACTTTTTTATCAACGAATAGGGGCATTGCCCGCACATTATAACGCACCACGGTTGAAAGGGCCAGCATGTTTGGTATAACGAGGATTCGAACCTGCAACCCTCAGATTACGACTCGAGTAACTTAACCACCTGGCCACGACCGACCCACTGAGAAGGGTTTAACCAACTTGATGTTCGCGCTGAGACAGCGATAAGTTATACGGACTAACTAAACTAAAATCTGAGGTTCGATTCCACGCGTTATACAAAGCAGATAGCCTAATATGACTTTGTTTTAAAACGTTTTAACAACTTGTAAGATCTGTATACAGAAATATTGCTTCAGGAAGAGCTAGCTGTTGATCACATAAAAATGAGAAGAACTGGAAAGCGATTTTTCATGATTTGAAGTTGAACAGAAAACAAATATTGTAAATAGTAGAACAAATATTGTAAATTTTTATCTCGTGAGGGGGAAACGAAATCTGATAAGAAAAACAGAGACGACAATTTAAAGCAAAAACAAAACAAACTTGTTTTTTGTGTCGAACTGTTGCTCTATCATCAGCACGGTACGAGTTTAGTTAATACAAATACAGAACGATGTTAAAAGCAGTAAGATCTAAAAAGTAGAGTGGATATTGTATATAGAGTACATGAATAAAGTTACAGTATGCAAACAAAATATTAGTTTTATCATGAAATGAATAATATTAAAAAATATTATATGTAAAATAATACAAAATAAGAAAAATTATAACATGATTTTACTATTATTACACTGGGACTTCAGCTCCTTAACTTTTCATTAAAGAAAGCATACGAATTATAAAATACCTCAAATACTAATCTAAATCCTTCAAAGTAGGCCCGACATGGCCTGATGGTTACGGCGTTCGACTCGTAATCTGGGGGTTGCGGATTTAAATCCTTATCACACCAAATATGCTCGCTTTCTCAGCCATGGGGGCATTAAAATGTACGGTCAATCTCACTATTCGTTTGTAAAAGAGTAGCCCAAGAATTGGCGGTCGGTGGTGATGACTAACTGCCTTCCCTTTAGTCTTATACTGCTTAATTAGGGACGGCTGGCGCAGATAGCCCCCGTGTAGCTTTGTGTGAAATTCGAAATTCAAATAATACTGTCCAAATAAAACTTTTCTAAATAATATTTTATAAAATAACCATCGTCCTGTTCTTCGTGTATCTTAAATTCCAATAAATATCTTGAGTCTGATTTTATATATTTGTTTTATATTGATTTTATGTCAATCAAATATAAGACATGTCAATTTAACTACCTAAGCATTTTAAATGAGAGAAATCAAAACAGTAAATAAACAAACATGTATCGAAACTATTTTTGAAGATTCCTGGGCACAAATAACTTAGGATCTTTAGAAGTTTATTCTTCATTTAAATAAGTGAAAGATATTATACATCTGACTTTAGTGTTAGGTAAAAGTTTTTGCTGACAAGTTTTGTAAGTATAAATTGATAAATAAAAAAATTAGGTGAACATAAAAATATCTACTATTCGCAAATGGTATATTCCAAGTTATTTAACAAGAAAAGATACTGGAGTTCTTATGAGAAATAAAAGATGAAAAGATAGAACAAATGATGTCGGTATGAGACTTACCTTCATCAATCACTTCAAAAATATGAAGTCTGCTTAAAAAACAGAAAAGTCTGACCACAGATTAGAATTATCAAAATTCTAAGAGTTCCTCTGAAATACTAGCTAGTATTACGTTTTTCGAGAAATCCGGTTAATGTATCCATGTGATAAGAACATCCAAGACTGACCAGAAGGTCATTAGTAGCGCAAAGTACGGTGATCTGAGAGAACCTCGCTTCTATTCCATTAGGTGTTAGAACGAAAGGTAAACACTTTAACCACGTAGGAAATTAATACCACGTTGAGTCTGGTGTGTCGTGTCAACAGGAGAGTAAAAGACATAAAAAGACTGCAAGGAACTCTCGAAGTACGCAGTAAGCCTGGTTAAGCAACGCAGAAAGTTCTTAAGTAGTTTCAAAATATTTGTAGTACACGTGGGCGCATTTGATATATTTTCCAGCAATCAACATATTGGTTTTCACGTTCTTGTTCCTACCCGATACTAGGCCAAAACCACGATAATGACAAAGCAATTAGAAAAGATAAGATTTGACAACATGTAATAATCATACAGTCAAGTATAATATATTAGGTGTTAATGAAAATGAAACTTATACGTTGTTCAGTATCAGTCTACAGCTAAACATGGATAAAAGCTGGTCCTAAATGTCAAAAATGCAATAAGCCTCAAGTTATTGAGTTATGATAAATATGACTGAGGGATTATGTTACAGCCTTTTAAGAAAATTGGGTTCGAATAGCGTGATTATTTAGTAATCCAGATTTAAAGGAAATAACATTTTAAAGAATGAAACTTTCTATGTTTCAAGTGAAACGGGAAAATTCGCTTGATAGAGAGTTTTTAACAGCAATACGTACCAAAACCAATTCGGAGAAAGTCCTTATTTTGTGAAGAGAAAATTAAAGCTGTAAATAAAAATATTCTGCACCAAAATAATAATTAATACCGTTAATAAGTAACAAACGTGATCTCTTAAATCACCGTACATTCATCCGATCACATTCCATTTAAGTCCCCTTATGCTGATCCAATAAACGTTTATGCTCTTGGTCTTGAACTCCGAAGTCTACGTAGAGTAAAGGACGTATGAAAAGTTTGTTCAGATCTGTGGTCTCTAAGATTCACTTTGCCATCCTTTGTTCAGCTTATTATCATGGAAATTGCTTTGTTAGGCAAAAAGGTGTTGTTACTGGGAATATCGACAGTGAAAAAGTTCTAATGCAGCAAAGGACCTAAAGCGCCATTCTTACGAAGTGCGATTAATCTACCATACAAAAGGTCCAATAACACTTCGTGAATAAACGCAGTTAAATATCCACGTTGCCATGGATTTGGCTTGCTTTCCTAAGCAAGTTTCTTTTCAGAAACTATTATGAGGTGTGACTGAAAAACAGAGTATGAGAGTTAATCGTATGTTATGGTTTTCATTTATTTTTATAAATATTTTCATGTGTTTTTCTGTATTTAATTTTCGTCTACTGTTTTTCGTTTCATTGTAAATTTTCGGGCGTTTTATTTTTTCCATAATGTTGCTAGGATTATTTCAAAACATGTTAGATATTTAACAATAGCTTTAATAAAAGATATTAAACTCATTAATAAAACAATAACATGATATTCTTGCAATTTACTAATTTACCTACTGATAATAATGCCTGAAAAAATGCTCAGCTTGCACTAAAAATGTTCCATTTCGTGGATACTTATTAAGATAATTAAACTTTTCCTGTATAATTGATGGATAGAATTAATTTCTTTAATATAATTAATAATTTATGATCTGAGATACAAAGAGAAGAAACACCGTAAAAATTTTCTTAAGTATGATTTATTATTACGACATTGAAAGAACCAATCTAATCCACATACACACACACACAAATCTGGAAAACAAAACATTTTATTCAGACTTTTTTTTCCAATAAGCAGTTATTTCCATAAAAGTTATCAAGTTAGTGGCACATTAATATAACAATAACATATTGAGCATCATTCAGTTCTTTATAAATTGTGCTTATATTATTCTTTAATTTTGCGAACGTTGCAAAGCTCTATGACCACATTGTTCATATCGTTACTTTTTAGACTCTGTTTAACTAAGATACACGTACACGTTGTATGAAAATTGCGTTGCTATTCCCATCGTTTCTAGTTTACTCTCAGTTGAATTATATGTTATCAGTATCAAGCAGGTTTATCATGTGTCTTGTTCAATTTGTCAGTATCGAGCGGGTATATTATGTGTTTTGTCCAATCCACTGACCCATAGAACCCGAATATGATTGCACTTTTAACAATTAAGTGAAAACACTTCTCTTGTGAATTTTTTTTCTATTGGGTAACTTCGAAACAACAATCATAAGATGACAATGAAACACACATCAAAATAAATTATTTTTATAAATTCGTTTATCTTTGCTTGTGCGAATGCAAACATTTCTGTTTTCAAATGTTTAGGGTTCTGTAATATAGTAATATGTCACGTAATCTGTTGAAACAAACTGGTTGTATTAAGGAGCATAACACGAAGTTTCTAATATCTTCTCTAGCCAGTAACTGTTGTATAAAAATGTTAGGTTTATACGACACACTTTTACTTCTTGTTCGTAAAAAAATAAGTTGACATGTCTGTTTCATTTGTCACTGTAAACGTTTTATTTGTATTTTTCATTTTATCTTTATAATAAGTATTCGACTATTACTTGACAAGACTACAGAATTATACATACTTATAATGCAATGTTTAAAAGTCTGTTGGAGCTGAGTGATTTATTTTAACCTTATGTGTTTATATCATGTTATGCAGCTTACCTGAATTGTTTACCAGGTGTTCTTTAAGAAGAAACGTTTTAATTTATAATTAGTTAGCAAGTGTTTACTTTATTTTTGGAATTTATTTGAATAAGCTGAACATTGTTTTCACCTGGGTTAAGGTTTTTAATTTCGAATCCAGTGTATTAAAATAGCCATGAATTAGTCAATTTATTTCTTCTGTAGAGCAATGGGTCAGAATCATCTCAGTAAATGAGGGTAGAAAAGTTCATGACAGAATATTCTGATACAATTAGAGAAAATCAAAATTTGTTAAAATTATTACTGTATATACTGCTTGTTGGCTCTAATATAAGGTATAAACTAGTGTTACAAGAAAGAGTTCATGTTCTATATAGCATTGGTTTTGTCTAAGAAAGATCGTGTGGTTGTCGTTAAGCTTAAAGCTACATAATTGTCTGTTTGTACTGTGCCCTCAGCAGGTATCGATATCTGATTTTGCACATCGTAAGCCAGCATGAGCCACTAGAAGGCAGCACAAGCATACCTTTAGGAACCACTCTGCATAAAAAATAGAATTATTACTGTAGCTTTATGTCAGGTGTCGATTTTAATAATCGGCAAAAACTACAATGGATGTGAAAGAACAGCGAAGTGAAATGTTCAGTTAACGACTTACTGTTGCTTATAGAAACTAGTGTTACAAGAAAGCGTACGTAGAATATACAACATTAATTTTGTGTGGGAAAGTTTGTTTAGATGTTAAGCGTGAAGCTACACAATGGACTATGTGTGCTCTGCTCACATCCCTTAGAAACAAAGGCTCGTGTGAAAAATTATTCCATGCAATAAAAGAGAGAGAGGAACCAAGAAGTAATGACACCTTGTTTGATAGTCTTACGAACTTTAAAGGGGTTTTACGATCTCCCCAAATAAAATGGTTAAGGAAGAGAAATGAATTGTTTTATCAGCATAATTGCAGAATATAATTAGACATAATTGTATCTATAAATAATGTTATTGTTTTTGTTTTATACAATAACCTAAATGTGTGATGTAATATTTCATATTCCGTTTATATAAAAGTAATAAAATATCACCTTTCTATATTAAGCTTTTTTTAGCTCAAGAAATATTTAGTATAATCAAATTGTAATTTTGACAGGTTTGACCGTATCCTGGTACTTATGTTCTATAAGAATACAACATAAACAATTGACGAACAAAAACATATTTATTTTTAGTATCATTCCTCCCGCTTACATATTTATCTAGTTACAAAATATATATATAACACACTCAAGCTCGTGCAGAAAGACTCAGTGCAGTTTGTAATGTTCTTATAGCGATATTTCTGTAGATTAATGTTTTCTTATACTCGCTTTTCCGTCTTTGCATTTGCTTATTGTTCGATTTTTGCTTTTGATAAAAAATCTCACTGCTTTATGTGTTGGTGGTTTCAATAGAATTGTACAGATGTTGTTACCATTGTCTCCTGAGACTGAAAGGCGCGATAGAACTGCGAATTCGGCTTTACTCCACTAACCATGTGGTGGTCAATACAAAATTGTAAAGGAATAAAAGTGATAAAATTGTGGTTTGTAGCACATGTGTTTAGAGCAAGAGTAACCAATGGTTTACTGATATAACTTTGTTAGCCGTTACGTTATCTTGCCGACTGCGTTAAAATGTTCACAGCAGAAAGATGTAAGGACGGTAAAAATATATTTCGTAAAATAAAACGTTTAAGAAGAAAGTTTAACGAAATTTGTTTTCAACACAAAGCTATACGGTTGCTGTCTACATTATGTTCACTGTAAATATAGCTATTTATGTATGTATTACGCAAATTGTTAATCAATTTATTTATGTATATCATTGGCTGTTTTTTTTCGTAAAACTACGCTCTAATCTCATAGTTTGTATAGCTGTTGTTTATATGTATACTTTGCTGTTTGTTTATGCGTGTCCATTATTTTTTCATGTACTTTACTTTTCATTTTCACACTGATCTTAATTTGCTCATTTCACTATCCTTTTGTCTACTTCATTCTTTATTTGTGGTCCAAGTTGTTAATTTTTACACTCTATTCTGTGTTAGATGATGACTAACAGATTATCATATCGTTGATTTTCAATATTTTTAAATGCTGGTCCTCTTATTAGTTTGTTGAATTCTTTTAAAAATCCCATTAAATACGTATATATAGTTTCTTACAGTAAAACCACATTCAACTGCCTCCTGTGTTCTTCGAAGGGAATAGACCAACTAGTTTTAGCGTTGCGAATCCAAAGACTTACCGCCGTCCCACCGGGGGAACTAAAACCCCTCAGTAAATTGGTATATAGAACGAAACAATCAAATTTATGGTGAGCATAAAGGAAGAGTATCGAATGTAAGGAAAACGGCATATTATAGATAGATCAATAGAAGGATCAGGGTAGAAATATCCAAAGCGTTGTACATGTTCAAGATGGATTACCAAGTTTATCACCAGAAGTCTTTGTCACTGTTATTATAAGTATTTTTAGCTGCCTTGAGATTTATGTTGGGAGGTTTAATTTAGCATTGAGTTTGACTGAAACTATACTAGTGTCTGGTTCACTACTCAAAACGATAAAAGAGAGATGTATATAACTACACCACAGAAATCATATTATGTAGCTGAAGCTGAATAAATGCGCATGGTACTATTTCTTAACATATAACATTCCGAGTAAAATAATAAATTATATAAGTGGACTAAACCAATGTGTGTTTGTGTTCATATATAAATATTGTAGTTTTTCTTAACAAAACTTTTTGTATTAATCTATTCAAACTGTTCCTTGCCTTATAATGTATTCAATATTACATGTGCTTTTTATTATAGCGATATAATGACAAACAAAAGAATAAATATAATATCATTCCTTTGTAACTTGTTCAGTGTGGATTTGGCCTTGTAAGTCTGGTTATTGTCTTACTAAAATGTAAATTTTCGACTCAATATTAGATTCTTGGCTGACTCAAGCAAGTTTTCTCTAGAATTCGCCTGTATTTTGAAACCTGTTCAATGTGGATTTGGCCTTTACTTCGAGTCATTGACTTTCTGAAATGTAAATTTTCGACTCATTTTGGATTGTTCATTGACTCAAGCAAGCTTTTCTCTAGGATTAGCCTGTGTTTTGTACCATCCATTTCTCCCTCAATTCTGACAAGCTTCACAGTCCCTGCTTATGAAAATCATACCCATAATATGATTCTGCCATCATCATGTTTGATGGTGTTAACTGGATGATGTGATGTGTTGGGATTGTGCAAAGTGTAACATTTTGAATTTAGACAAAAAGCTCAATTTTTGTCTCGTCTGTTCACAAAATCTTCCATCTTACGTCTGTAGTATAACTATCATGCTTGTTTTAAACTCCATATAAGATTTAACATGACTTGTTTTTCTTTTCGTTTTGGCTTCTTTCTTGCCATTCGTCCACAAAGACCAGCTATGTGTGCGAATCGGGTCTGTGTCGATGTGTAATCATTGACTCTCATCTCAAACATGTAACTTTGCAAATCTTTCAAAGTCACTATTGGCTTCACAGTGGCATTCATTACCAGTTTTTTGGTTGCCCAGCTGCTTTGAAAGATCAGCCTAATCTGGGTAGTGACTAGATAGTGTGAAGTACATTCTACTCCCTAATGATGAACTTACTCCACTCAGAGGGATAATTAATGATTTTAAAATTTTCTTGTAATCTTCTCCTGATCTGTGCTTCTCTATAACTTTATCCGAAACTTGTTTTCATACCTTCTTGGTCTTCATGGTCGGTTTATAGTATCATTATTTGAATTGTCGTTTTAACAGATGCATTTACTCGGAAGTCAAGTAAAGCCACTTTGATTACGCTCAGGTAGAGACCATTATACTAATTTTGTGACCTTTCAAACCAATCTTTGCACTTAAACTAATTTAGAATTGCTGTAACAAAGGGGTTGAATACTTATACAATTGAAAATATTCTAACTTAGCTACGTAATGTCAGTTTTTTTTAGCTTTCTCAGTTTGGAGTAACTTGTGCAGAACATAAACATAGAGTCCCATTTGAAAGCTTTATAATAATTACAAACTCAGATGACAGAAAATGAAGAAACTTTGCAGACAAATGAATAATTTTAAGACATTGTTACTACAGGGCTCCATAATCAACAAGAGGAGAAAAAGTCTGTCAAAGTTATAATTCATATCTGATTAATCTGATATCACAAGTGTATCAAGCTTTATATGAGGGCGTTGTGATCTTAAACCAACCAAATAATATAAAGAATATTCAGATACTTAAAATGATAAATTACAACATTCCTTCCTCTCATCTTATTCCAATCTTATGTTTTCAGTTTTTATTATGCTTAATTACTTATTATGCATGAGGATCGGATGTTTTTGTACACTGGCTGATCATAAAACAATACATATCTACAAAAGAAAGATGTTATTTTATTGTTTTAGCTGACTTTGTTAAATTGTCCAATTCATTTAAACTCCTAAACCGTATTAAACCAGAAGTCAAAACGATTTAGTTTTATGTTCTTTTTGAACGTGAGCTGAATTTTAATTCGGCAGTAGATGAAAGTTTGAAACTTGGTAGAAATTAAACAACGTGGTTCTAAAATGTAAGAAGATTTATACTTCACTAATTTAGAAATAATTGGGAGACATTTATTTAACTTTTTTATCTTACTCCATAGGTAACGTACAATCGTAGGAGCAAATGTTGCTTGCGTTGTATTTTTAAAAAATCATGTTATGTTTTAACTGTTTCAAAACACACCTATAATAATTATTTTTACTGAGATTTTCTGCCACAGATAAACATACAAACTCTAATTTGAAACCGTCTTTTTTTTTAAACATGGGACTAGTTTTACGTTTAAGTAGCAACAAGTTTCTTATCATAACATACCACTATTGCCGAATTTTGTTTTACGTAAGAATAATGTTGTTTCACTTACCTTGAAACTGAAACAAATTTCGTTCTTGATCAAAATACGATAGCTGTGAAAGCTGTATGTGTACTTGCAAAATCAAATACATTTTTCTTTTATTTTAATAAGAACTTTTACTTTTGGTGATCGTATATCCATAATGCTGTATATTTTCTGTTGACTGACAATTCGTTTTTCTTATTGACTTTTTGTGCATGATTTCGAACGCTACCTTAGACATGCAGTGGACCAAAAGCCATCAAACTTTCAACAAGGGTACTTTGATTCTAGTGCAAAGCTGCTTTAGTTTTAATCCGAGATAATTAATATGAAGAATTGAGAACAATCTAAAATTTTTCCTGCACCATTTTTACTTTGCATGAGTATGCTACTCAAGCAAACATAAAAGCTAGTTTGTTTCTTATATTTTTCTTCTTTCCCAATATCTGTACATTCATTTGCTTCAGTTCAGTCGTGCTAAAAAACATGAATGAGTAGTCTTCAATAAACTGACTTCAAGATCTGTAAGGATTAATCATAAAGATCAAAACCAACACTATAAGTGAAGCACATTAAAACAACAATATTTTAGTCCACTTAATACCTATATCACGAGATTCATGAATATCGAAGCCTTTTAAGAGGGTTTCCAAAAGCTTATTTATTTTAGAAAACTCAAAAAATGCTACAAGTTTCTTCTGTCTACGAGTTTTAATGCTAAAATGGTGTAGGACAAGATTGATAAAAGTGAAACGTTTCATATAATTCTTTTAAACAAGTAAAGTCACATAAGATGTAAATCCTTTAGAAACATAACCGTATTGTTACAATTTTACATAAAATATTTTATTGCAAATGTTTGCTTTCTAGTACTTGGACAATTGAAGAAGCATCTATATACATAAATATATCCTAAATAAAAGATTTTAGCGAAGGGATAAAGCATATTGAAAGAACGTTTTACTTTTCTATTAAATTAAATATGCATTCTTCGGGTGAACATACCATAAATCCTGCACTTTTATTTTCGTCGTAAAAAAGTTGCTTCTTTTGTTATATGTATTGAAAAATGTATAGCTATACAGTCATTGTTTATCTGTACAATCTGCAAAGGTTGGAAAGACTTGTTGTATTATCTTACTTTTGTGTATTATCTTACAAATTGAATTAACAGCTGATTAATATAGAAATTGTAAATCATTTACGAGTCCGTAAGAATTGGATGATTCTGTGTTGTTTGATAATGCTTTGTTTTGAAGGGAGCGAGGAAAAAGATACATGCCCATTGTTCTAATGGGCAGTGTTTCGGCACTGTACTATGTATTCCATAAAGCGTTCGAAGATACTTGCATAAGTTATACACGTGAGAGTTATAATGGCATCAAGTCGTTTGTTTTATTTGCCTCTCTGAAGAAAATATATTTACAGTTTGTTTTTTGTAAATTGTAAAGGTATTACTATCAAAGGACTTTCTCATGATTTGATCAATACAAGTTTATAAATCATTATTTTTCTTATTTTGAGTATTATTTATACACTGTGATGTTTTGTTTTGCAACCATGAAATTTTTAAAGTATCTGTGATTTTCAGAAGACAAACTTATCCATGTTATAAGAAAATGTTGGCTCAAAAGTAAAATATCCAAATGTGTGTGTGACGGATGAAGAACCGAAGGCAAAGAAAATATTTATACGAATGTAAAATATCCGAATGAATGTGTGATAAAGAAAACATCTATAGAACTGAACTCTTATCTCCTGATCGCTTTCTGATGGCATAGTTAGGAACTGTTACTCGACACTCCAATTTCCAGTGTTACAAGCATAATCGAAGGATTGAAGTAAACTTTACAGCAATTTGTAACAGCCAAATGTAGCTTTCAAAATGTCTTCAGACAAACGAAACGCCTTTATTTATGTTCTTAACTTTGTGGATAAGTATTTTGTTCTATATTGAATTAAGTTATGGTTTTGAAACCTCTTATATTTAAAACATAAGTTTTAAACTTTCCATAGTTATCTCCAAATTCATATGTTAGATTCCACAACAATTTAAGTTAAATTGTTTTTATAGTTTAGACTTAAGTTTTTTTTTTAAATTCTGAAATTACAACTTTATTATTTTTATTTAAAATAAGAAACAAACTTTTCTACGCATAGTATAAAAGCAAAATATATGGTTTGATCGATTGTTTGGAATTAAGCACAATAGGTTACCTGTGCTCTGCCTACCACGGTTATCGAAACCTGGTTTCTAGTGTGGAAAGTCTGCAGATATATCGCTGTGCCGCTGGGGGAGAAAGTATAGGGGAATTCAATAGAGCGCAGCTTTGATCATATACGACCCTCAAAAAAATACATAAATTTGTTTGTATGCCCATCTTCATTAACGGATATTTTTTGCAGGATACTGAGAAATAACATTCCGCATATGTCCACCAAGCTCCATCAAAACTGATAATGTTTGACTGAGTTATAGTGCAAAGATTGTGTGAAAACCCGGTCCACGTGTTAACAAATAAATATTTTTGAATTTTCGTGACCTTGACATGATTTTAACTTTTGATCTTGACGATATAGAAACTAATTACTTTTAAGTTTCGTCATAGTCCAAGTTTAAACCAGCTTTCATCCAAATTCAATGAGCAGGGATTAAAACATTAGGTTTGATATTTATGCGACTAAAAATGGGACCTATTACTATTCCAATTGTTCCCCAGTGGCACATCTGTATGTATTCTTACTGAAAACACCAGAAACAGGATTTCGATAGTCATGGTGAACAGAGCACAGAGATGCCTTTGGGTAGCTTTGTAAGCTTTAGGTTGCTTCACTTCATACAAACAAACAAAACTTTTCAGTTCCTATCCGTCCCGGAATGGCCAGGTGGTTAAGACTCTCGATTCATAATCCAAAAGTCGCAGGTTCGAATCCCTTTCACACCAAAGATGCTCTTCTTCTCAGGGATATAATAATGTTATGGTCAATCCCACTATTCATTGGTAAAAGAGTAGCCCAAGAGTTGGCGGTGAGTGGTGATAACTAGCTACCTTCCTCTAGCCTTACACTCCTAAATTAGGAATGGTTAGCGCAAATAATTCTCGTGTAGCTTTGCGCCAAATTCAGAACAAACCATATTGTTCCTATCTGCTTTACATATATATTGGTTTATTTCCTGGTTGTGAGTAACCCACTTGCTAGGTCTTGTTATTTGAATTAACTAAAGAAAACAAACATAAAAACTTATGAGATTGTTTTTACCAAAATCTAACAACTTGTCTACAAAGTAAACAATCTTATGAAGTGTAATGGATTTTCCAACAAAACTTGACAGATAATAATATCATGATTATGATCAATATTTAAGATTAAGATATATAAATTTAGTGCTAGTTTGTAATATATTTTAATCAAAGTAGATTTTATCTTACCTTTATTTGTGTCAGTGAAAGCTATAAAATGAAATACCTGCAGTTTGTTTACCGAGGAGGATCAAACTCTGGGTATTAACATTGCAAATCTATAAACTTATTGCTAACTCATCAGCGAATTGCATCTAATCAGTTCTTTTTTAAGCAACACTAGAAAATTCAATATCTTTTTTTTAAATGTTTGCAATTTACTATTGTTTACAATGGTTTTCATTGTGTTAAAGCTGCTTTAGAAGTAAATTATTTGCGAGTTTTTTTTCTTCTCGTAGAGACTAGCAATATAATCAGAAATGTTATGTAACTGAACACTGCATTTCACAAAAAAGCCACAATCTTTTTACTGGAATAAATTATTAGGTAATATTCGAGTATTTTTACAAATACTCTTTCGAGTTGTAATAAAATATTGAAAAAAAAAAGGCTTGGCTTTTTTAAAAAAAACATTTAGATTCATTTTTCTCTGAAAACATGCGAACAATATACACGTGTTTAAATGTACGATACAAAAATGAGTTTAACGTGAGTTGATAAATCTTTTGTTGAAACCATTGTTTAATCTTCTTTAAAATGTTCCCCTATGGGTCAACTTGCGTTTAGGGATATTCGAGGTCTGTTTAAAAAATACGCGGACTGTTTGAATTGCGCGGCTCCAGTTGGTTCCAGGGGAATCCGCTTGGTGTCACAAGGTTTGAACAGATCAGCTGATTTCGACTATTTCCAGATTACAGATAGCTTCATTTGTGTATTAGCTACGCGGTTTTAAGTGAAGTGCGATTTTTTCGTTTGGAGGATTTCAGAATGAATGACCTGAAGGAGCAACGACTTGCTGTGAAATTTTGTGTTAAAATTGAAAAATCTGCGACTGAAACTTTTGCTATGCTCAACACGGCTTACGGTGATGTTTCTATGTATACTTACGGCATGTTTCAAGTAGCATGAACGTTTTAAGGATGGTCAAAATTCCATTGAAGATGATGAGCGTCCTTCCACGTCAACTGACGACCCACAACTGTCGACAAAATCAACACCCTCGTGCGGGCAAATCGACGTCTAACTGTCAGAGAGCTTGCTGAAGAGTGTGGGATATAAGTTGGATCTTGTTACGAGATTTTGACCGAAAAATTGAAGATGCACCGCGTTGTGCCTCAAAACTCGTGAGCTTTTGGCCAAACACTCGATCACTGTTCTTCCCCACCCCCATACTCACCTACCTTGCTCCTTGCGATTTTTTCTTGTTGCCCAAACTCAAAAGACCCTTAAAAGTAAGAATATTTGACACGATTACAGAGATTAAGGCAAATGCGACGAAGGAGCTAGAGGACATTACAAAAGAAGCGTACCAGGACTGTTTCAACAAGTGGAAACACCGTTGGGATAAGTGTATACGTTGGGGAGGAGAGTACTTTGAAAGGGTCTCAGACCTGTAACTTCCAAATAAAGTACATTTTGTTTTATGACGTCAGTTCGCGTATTTTTTGAACAGCCCTCGTACATCAGTATAATCTATTTCACTTTCCAGCGATGAAGAGAGAGTTGATAGCTCGTTGTGTTATTTGCGTTAAAGAAAGACACAAACAAAAAAACTTCTTAAAAACACCTTTAAAATTGCAACATAGCAAAATAATTTATTTTGGTGTAGATTACCATTTTATACCATTTTACCATTTTATAACCCATAAATGGCTCGAAGTAAGTGAACTATATTAAAAACAGAAATGAACACCAACATAGACGTTATTGTGTTGAAACAAAAACACTTTTGAGCGAAACATTAATATCCCTCTGTTTATTTTTTACAAACATTAAGATGTATAACTGCAAATAATTGCTTCTTTTCTGATCAATATTTCATAAAATGATCGTTTTCTTAACGTTACCAAGCATCACATATAACAGTTTATTTTTCTTATTTAATTTCTTCCACTTTCTTTACTTTAATAAGATTTTAAAATGAACGAAAACCTGGTTCTAAATATTTTACTCACTTCATAATCGATACATTAATTGAACTATAACGCGCTATCTAGGTGAAAATGAGAGGAAATTAGACGGTACATAATCATAATTAATATGTAAGATACTAAATCTTGGTATGTAAATACTTTGAGTGTTATTAACATATTGTAGTGAACTATAATCTGAATAGACGATAAAGTTTTTTATGTTCATGTTTATTTGACAAAAAACAGTATTAAAAAAGAAAAAGGAAACCAAGTTATATCATATGAAAGTAAGACACCAGGGCCCGGCATGACTAGGCGTTCGACTTGCGATCCTCGTCGCACCAAACATGTTCGCCCTTTCAGCCGTGCTTGCGTTATAATGTTATGGTCAATCCCACTGTTCGTTGGTAAAAGAGTATCCCAAGAGTTGACAGTGGGTGGTGATGACTAGCTGCCTTCCCCCTAGTCCTATCTAGTCAGATAGCCCTCGAATAGCTTTACGCGAAATTAAAAACAAATAAACCTATAAGCCACTAGAGTTGATAACTCTGTTCTGAATACTTTGTACTCTTTCCACCTGTTTCAAGCTAATTTTTTTTTTGCATTATGTAGCTTTTAATCAACTATTTTTTGACAAAACTTTGCCCGTGGAATATTTGTTTCCTTTTATTTTCATATTAATAAATCTAATGAGAAACAACTGATATATCAGTACTCAACAAGTTTGCAATATTTTTCGACAGCGATGTACTAAGGACATTAAATATCTCAGTGGTTTTAACTGTTTTGGCTCTATGAATCTGCTTATTAAACAAATAAATGTTTCGCGACGTTTCGAATTTAAAGTACTAGTAATTGTATTTAAGAGTCTTTGTTAGTGATCGAAAAAGGTCGTAAATATTTTTTACCATAAACTTTAATCCGAAGCTCTTTTGCACGTGTTTCTGGCACGTATATGAATTTGAGTTTTTAAATAAATATGTGCCAAGTAATTGGGAAGACCCCATAAAGAAAGCAGAAATATAAATTTACAGATATATCACTAATGTATAACGTCAAGACTGGCAAAGTATGAAGTCTCTTAAGGTAAGATATATTACGTAATATAGGAACTCAGTAAGAAAAGAACCCCTTCCATTATAGTTTACTTTTTCTACGCAAGCCGCTGTTGGAAAAGTCCGTTTCTTAAGTTGACTAAGTCATTTCATTCTAAATCTTAGCTGAAACCATCTTTGTATGTTAGTAACTTGTTTAAACTTGTTGCGTAGTTTATATCGACATGAAAACATACTTAACCAAGGCTTACTTTGCAGTCAATCAGTCTTACAATTTATATACCCTTTGTTGTAGAAGTCAGCTAAGATACGAGTGATTCACTTCGGTCTGAGGGGTCTGTTTTGGTTTTGTTTATAGCTTCCTCGTTCGTCTGCGAAAACGTTTCTACATACTATATCAAGATTTCAGCGACACCAGACTTTACAAAAAAGTTAAAGCTACGATCGAAATTATTATTAAAAACAAAGCTTATTATTAAGGCAGTGCTGTTTACCATACTTAATACACCAGAATGTGATCGTAAAGATTATTAGGGAAGACAATTGTTAGAAAGTCAGAAGTACACAAATAAAAAAGAAAATAAAGTTAAATTCTTACTCATATACTTCATTATAAAAGGTTACTTGCTATAGAATTCCTAGTACATATCTTCTTTCCGTCAAGAACTTTAAGAACATGTTTATGCGAAAACCACACTTATTTTTACTTATAATTTATATTGTTAAATAAATGGAGTGAAAATAATAATAGTTATAAGTCGCCTTGCTGGTTAAGTGGAGTGACAGACCAATGTTTTATATTCAACCGTTTTCTAAATTTTTGTTTAATAGAACAAAGAATAATGTACTTACTTGTCTTGCCATTCCGTACTTATCATCGAAATATCACGTGAAAGCATATGGAGGTAATATCAGTTATCTCTCGTAAAATATTTTTTTCTAGTAAGCAAAATCACCTCAGATTTTATTGGAAATTACCTGAGATGTAACTAATGTTAATAAGTAACTCTAACGTAAGCATCTTTCGCACTCTATCTTGATGAGATTCAGGGTTTACGACCTTTATCAGCTCGACAAGAAATTGAAGATTTAGGTAAGGTTGTTTAACATTAGTTTTTTAGTTGCAGTAATATCATTGATCAAAATTATAATAATGATTGTAAATACTTGTAACGTTGGCAAAGATAAACTAATTAGAACAATCAAAGATTTTGTAACTTTGATTAAATACTCCAAGCTAGGGTACATCACTACATATACTGTAATGTATATTGTTATGTGTTTTATTTTTATTAAAAATGATTACATTTTTTGTAATTTTGATTAAATATTCCAAGCTAGGGTACATCAATACCTGTAGTATAATGTATATTGCTATGTTTTTGGTTCTTTGTTCCCTTGAATATTGAACAAGTGACCATGCATCCTCATTTTTCATTTCGTTTACACCAAATAATACCAAACAAACAAACAATATGTTTAGCATATTTATTCATCTTTATGCTATACATAGTACAGACCATTTATTTGTTTGAAATGTCCAACATTCTACTAACGATAATGCACAACATTGAGAGATTTATTGAGCTTCTTTTGTCCGAATTAACAAAAATAAAAAGTAATTTTAGAAGAAATCCTGCAAGTAATAATTTTTATGTGTATCTAATCCACAGTTTCCAGCGAATTGGAAAAAAAGAAACATACTAAAATTTAGGTTTTATGTCAGTTTGTTTATAAGCATAGCCACATTGGGTTATCTGTTGTGTTAATTGAATCCTGGATTTTAACGTTGTAAGCCTGTATGTAAGCTTACTGCTGTCCCACTGGAGGACTAGATTTTGTGGGTTATAAATTAAATATCAGCTACTTAAAATCTGCAAGTGAATATAATAATATCATTGTGTACTTGCATGCATGATTATTAATAATTATACCTCTATTGAGAAAAATATTTTAAATTGTGTTTATTGATCTTTATAAAGATGATGCAAACCTGTATTCTTACATCGCTTAACACAACATAAACAAAATACCATTCAGAATGTTTCTTACAATTAACTGCTGTGACACAATAATATTGTCCGACAGTCTATGCGATATTTTCCAATTAACAGATTTCTAATAAGAGAAACTTTCATTGGACACTGATGATAATGCACGAGCAAAACTAAATACCTTTGCACTGCCACAGTTAGTCGGGCGTAACAACTTTGCCTACGTAGTTTAGCTATTTACCCATGTATACATATTATTACAGCGTTTTGTACGTTCAGAACATACCCAGTTACTGAACAAATACAAGGGAATTGATTTAAATTCAACACGTGGTAATCTTATTTAACGATATTACTCAAAGTTTATAAAGGTCATTTAAAACACGTACATCATCGAGTCTTCAGTTAAACGTTCTCAGCAAAACCACGAGGAAAGTTTGCATTTTTTTCGAAACTAGGGGCAATAGCGGAAATTGAAGTTGATAAAAATTTCGATTCCAATTTGTTATGACGATTATTCAACTGAACGGTTAATTTGACACTTTGTCAATGGAAGTTCTGACTTCCATGGAGACGGGAGAAAAAAACGAGATACAATATTCTCAGATAATGTAAATACAAAATGTTAATAGAAAATTTCACCGTATAGGATTATTTATTTTTTCTGTCAGTAACTTTTATCAAAGGCAATAGAGAGATATCATGAAAGAAATGTTCTCTGGCCCAAATAACCTACTCAACTGGAAGAAACAGAAATAAAACATTTTCAAATGAAAATCAGGCACTATTTGTTTTTCAAATATTAATATATACTATTAATCCTACAAGGGGCCAAAACTTTTACATTTTAGGACTTGTTAGAATTATATGTTATGATTAACATTACATACGTATAATTAATTATCATTTGAAAAATCAGCCGTATCAAGCTGACATTTAGAATGGTTTTCACAAGATACTGAACATTATTGCAAAAACCGTTTACAGAGCGAAGATTCCAAAGGTTTAAGGTTTTGAGGTTTCACCCACCGAGTCCGATATTCAGCAAAATACTTATCAAATCTGATTTTCATTATTTAGAAAATCAATTACTTATCTCAAGATTTGTATCGTTCGCTGACATATTTTAATCAATAAAACAAACCGAGATGAAGAACTAGTTATGCAGATCTATAAGGTAGTTTATATCTATACCAGCTGAATAAAATATTGATTTATATACTTTTGGTGAGGTCAGAATAGCTGAATAATTAAAGTGTATTTGAAAACTTCTAACATGGAGGCAATCTCAAGAGATTGAAACACATGAAATGTTTCCGATAAACACAAAATAACTAGTATAAAAGGATGGTTAAGAAACAGCAAGCCCCCCCCCGCCAGTGACTCAGCGGTATGTCTGCGGACTTAACAACGCTGAAAACTGGGTTTCGATATCTGTGGTGGGCAGTGCACAGTTAGCCCATTGTGTAGCTTTGTGCTTACTTAAAAACCAACCAAAAGAAACAGCAAATACTTGGATACATTGACCAAATTCATAATAGCTCTTTAATTTGTAAATTACACAAATTGTTTCATTTCTTTCTTAATATGGGAAATAAATGTCCATTATTTTATCTGTTTATAAGTATAATAATTTACATTAGGTTTATTTGTTATTTGTGTGATTTATTGACATCTGAATAATTTGTTTCAGGAGTTTACTTTTTTATGGGTTTGTAATATTGCCAAGTAAATTAATTTAAATACTGAAACTGATTATATCACGGTGTCCTTGGAAATTAATATTGGAACATCCGGAACATAGTACTTATGTCTCCAGTGAATTACTATCTAAATGCATCATAAGTCGTCTTAAAATCAATATGAATTACCTTGGGGATGTTAGTAATAATTTAACATCTCGGCCTTATATATGATCATTATAATACTTAGTTAACGTTTCCTCTAATTTTGTAAATACTCTCGGAACAATCTCATTTAACTAATCGCTTTTTCGATAAATAAAATAATAAAGTTAATAGCTCCTTCCAGTATAAGGATATTACGTCTGACTTATAGCAGCAAATTTAATTTTAAGCATCTTTTAAAATGATAGTCAAACCATAGGAAATGTATTTTATATCAATCTGCTTATTAAGCTGATTTATCAGGTTTTAATAGATTTATGTTTGTTTGTTGTTGATCTCAGACACACAGAATGATATCTATGCTTTGCCCACCACAAAACTTGGTTTTATAGTGTTATAAGTCTTTAGGGGCTGAGCCACTAAAGGCATTTTAATCCAATTATTATTAATATTTTTATGTTATGAATAATACTAACATGACTTGACAAGCTATATAGTTACAGACTCGAAAATTCTTACTAATTTGAAATAGGACATTTCAATAAAAATGTTCATCACAACAAACATGCTCGCCATTTCAATAGTGAGGACGCTAAAACATTACGCTTAATCTCACCATTCGTTGGTAAAAGAGTAGCTTTAGAGTTGGCGGTGGGGTGATGTTGACTACCTACCTTCCTCTGGTCTTACACTGCTAAATTAGGGACGGCTCGCGCAGATAGCTCTGGCGTAGCTTTGCGCAAAATTCACAACAAACTAAACCAAACAAACCATTCAATAAAAATGATTGAAATTTAAATTAATTAACAATTAATATTTATTTTTTGTCTGATATTTGCTTAAAGACAAAAACAATTGTATTTATTCTGATTATTATGACTTCATATTGAAAGAAATATGAGAAAACCAGCTTCATTACAGGAAAGTATGAACCATCTCGTTTTAGTTTTTGTTAAAGGTCAAAGGTTGGAATGAAATTCAACTTAGTCTGTTTCAATGTTATTGTTAGAAGCATCTGCATGTTTGTAAATAAAAATTTTAAATTATGATCCATTTGCTTGAGAAATGCGAAATAAAATAAAAATGCATTTAGTCACTTTAACCAGTGTTTTTGTTCCCGCAGGCGGTTAAAAATGATGACTCATTCACAGAAAGACTTTGGCAGACAGCTCGTTTTTCATCGTCAACGAGAAGTTTTCAGAAAACCATTAGAACATTTGGTTTGTTCTCTTTCAAAGTCAACTCGCTTTATCTCCTTGAGAAATGGAGGTTAGTGGTTCAAAAATCGATAAACTCCCCAAAATTACTATGAATAATGTGGGTGAATATTAATTCTT
This sequence comes from Carcinoscorpius rotundicauda, assembly GCA_011833715.1. Lineage (NCBI taxonomy): Eukaryota > Metazoa > Arthropoda > Merostomata > Xiphosura > Limulidae > Carcinoscorpius > Carcinoscorpius rotundicauda. The sequence continues at coordinate 46,306,838 of CM022399.1, read as the reverse complement.
TTAAGTCACCTTAAAGCAAAACATTTGGTTACAGTTTCTATATTTGCATTGAAATTTTTAATCTCGTATTACCTACCTAGGCAAGCATCATAAAGAACATGAAGTTGTTTTTTACTACTCCTGTACGACCAGTGTTGAAAATACTATATATAAATTAAGGTAGCTTGACTGTTTAAATGAAATTTGGATTCTTCTGCTAGTATGATTGTTTAGCACTATTTCTTTTCAATATCTTCATTCCCACTTTACTTAACTTTGCTTTATACCTAATTTAGATTGGATTGCATTTCAAAAAATCATTTACAAAGAATGGACAGGACAAATGTGACAATATTATCTAAAAAACTCAAAATATAAATACGTTTTTCAAATGTTTTGTTTTTCTTATTCGGTAATGACGAGAAACCCACTTGAAATGAAAATGTATCTCAAAACGATTGGTAATGGTATTAAAGTTCTTATTAAAATAAAGCAGAGAACGACGTTTTGACCTTACGTCATCTTCAGGTTAATGTCTGACAGTTTGAAACTGTATTTAAAGGTTAAATATTTTGTTAATGTAAATAGACATAAAAATTAATTGACATATAAGTGACTCTAAATTTAAATGTGAAATTTAGAGTGTGTCTTTTTATTGTTCTACTAAACGTTTACTGAAGTATCTTTACATCCGCCTTTTGTTCAGATTAGCTAAAGTAAAGCATGCGCGCGGGGGCAGATAGATAAGATGCGTGAGCTTACTGAAAACATACAAAACTGAGTATCGTACTATAACGGAGCTCTTGGTTATATGATACTAAAAACACGTTTTTATTATGCAAACTTGATACCCCAAATTTTGCAAAATTTTATCTTGTAATTGGGGTCACAATTTTCCCTTGTTGTCTTCGTTTCTCATCAGAGAAACCTTTATTTTTCTCCATTCTTAGAGTGCAGATATGACGACAAGAATACGTCAGACACGGATTAAATGCTCTGGGGTCGTCTATATAAATATAATAGTACTCTCTCTTGTATGTTCGCATAAATACTTTGTAGGATGTGGATGGATCTTCAGTTTTGCATTTTGTGGCTTTTATGAGTGTTTTTACCACTACTTCAACCCTTTTGATAGATATTCATCGAATTTGGCAAAAATATTTGTTGGGTCCCTGAGAAAATACATGCAAACTAACATTTCACATTTTTTGTTTCGCTGTTTTTATAAGTGTTTTAAAATTATATATATATATAAAGGAAACACCTTTACCTAAGATAAACTTTCATTAATCACGAATTTGTATAACTTCCATCCAGGGTACGTGTACCTCAGCTAGTTATTATAATTGAAATGACTCTCTTTAGTCCAAACAGGGACTGACTCCCGATGAAGAAGACGGACCTTTTCAAATCCCAATAAATTTGCGATGTGATTATAATAGATTTCCTAGTTTGTTTCAAAATATAATTCATCAGTAAATTAATTAATGCAGTACGAATAAATACAGAGTTCCACCAGGCAATTTTAATTTAATACCATCATTTTCTAGAATTTATTTTAAGTTATACTTTTGTAATTTACATTAAAATTCATCAATAACAGATAGTTAACTTAAACACGCATATTATCATGTGTTTGTTTGAATTATTCATATTCCTTAAACATGTAATCTTCAGATTCCTTTTAAAATACAGCTCAGTTACGTTGTTTAAGGGAACTCTGAATTTTTTACATTAAGGTTTTTCTTAATTTATTTGATATACATATAATCACCTTTAACACAACACTATCGACTGGTCTAGCATTGCTTGTACAGTGAGAGAAATGGAAAAATTTCAAGAAAACTTCAGTCAGGTAAATTATATTTCATGTACAAAACTGAGTGACTAAAAATATTTGTCCATGTGTTACATAAGGCGCTGTTTAAGTTGACAACACCAAGCGCAAAACATGTACAGGCCTATTTTGAGTTCAATTCATGTCGTTTATGTTTCAATTTGACTGTAGTCTCATTGAACAGATTTTTTACAGCGGTTCTATGAACACAGTGAAAAGTGGGAGTTCATCTGTTTGGTGGTTTGCTTGCAGTATTTCATACATGTTACAAAATAATTCATTATTCAGAAATAAAACTTCTGTACAAAATTCAAATCTGTTACAGTTAACCTATCGACCAAAACAATTACAAATAGCTTCTGATTAGATCTAATTACATAGAGCTCGACTATAAAATAATTCATGAAACTAATTCTACAAGTTTTACTAGGATAATGGAATTTCAAAACAAATCGCAAACATTTGTTGTTATTTTAAGCACAAAGCTTAGCTCGGGTACCAAAAACTAGGTTCTCTGTTGTAATTTTGCTGTGCCACTGGGGGCTTGTCACTCGGCAGTATAAATGTTATGATGAAGCTATGTTGATTAAATTTAAGTGCTAATTGCGTTTGTTAACGGAAGAAATACAGAACATGTAATAATTTCTTGACTAAATATATTTGATTTAGGTTTTGGTGTATTGTCATTGGAGAACTAACAAAAATTGTTTGGCTTTTAATGATGAGTTTGGAACTTTATGATATTGTGTTTCTGAATAAAATAAGTCGAAATGATATAATATACAACTAAAAAAGATATACGCGAATTCTGTTAAGGGCGTATTTAAAAGTTTAAAATCATTTGTGAAAATCGTCAAATACTAAAAGCTATTATCATTTAATAGCTACAGGCTTTTCTTCTCATGAAAACTCAGAACTTAATAGAACAGGGTATTCTACGGGTATTTTATAGTTCCGCTGTGGGTTAGCGACAAGTTTACAGATTTATAATGCTAAATTCCAGGGTTTAATTCCGTGCAGCGGGCAGTGTCATTAGCCAATTGTGCAGCTTTGCACTAATAAAATAACATTTACTCACTGTAATACCATTAAATAGTTAACGCACGGCAAATTTGCTGTATTAAGCATTTAGTCACAACACTCTCAAGAGGCATGTGAGTCTGTAAATGTGAATAATTCGCTGGAAACCTTGATATTCTAATACAATTAACGTAATACTAATAATAAGATCCACTACTATTTAAAGTGAACGTGCTAACATTATATAATTATTAAACTGCATTTTGAGACTTTTCTGTCAGGCCTAATAATCGATTCTTAAGCGACCATTGTTCAATTTCAGATTTTTTTGTTTTTTACACAATACACAATACAATTAATTGGAATTGGTAATGTTGTAGTTATAACAAGACAAAACTATCTTTAGTGAGTAATGCAAACTGTCTACTGTTATACAACTTATTGGAATGAAATTCTAGTGATTTATAAACACACACACACACACACACACACATATATATATAGTAGTTTAACAAAGTCTTCCCTCACTTGCCCTTTTTCAGTGAATTACAGAATTCAAAGTACTTCAGAATGTTCGCAATCGATGGTTAGACCTCACAGAAAACATTCGAATATTTTTCTTATGTGAAGAACCATCGAATGAAAGAAGCCTGCCAAGTAGTGTACTGTAAGTTGACTACAACTATCTCAAAATATCATTGATAGAACGTGGAATCCGTTCTAAAGCAATGGTACGGATGTTCTGACACCTGGACAAGGCACACCACAATTCACAATACCATTAGATGATAAGCCAACAAACCTAATGCAACGCATTACACAAAGCACAGAATAGCTAGCACGTAAAGGTGCCAAAAACACATCCAACGAATCATCAGAATACACATAAATATTATTTTTCAAAAATGATTCGTTATTCACGGATAATAGGTGTATACTTCTATAGGGAAATTCGTCTAATTCCACTTTAATACAGTAGAGATATGACGTGATGATAAATAAGAAGTGATATGCGCACCGCCCTCTACCTCTTATAGATTGATAATATTAAGAGGACTGCTTCTCTTGACTCTTTTTACTGCCACATGCTGGTGCAACTGCCCCTAACTTCAGCCTAATGGATTGATAGTCAACGCAAGACCCGACCGTACTTTCTGGCAACACATTCTTTGGAGAAAATGGGATTAACCGAATAGAGGGACCTGCACTGGCATCGGGTTTTAACCATATCAAACATTTATAGGACGCTATACGTCACATTTCATCAAGTGATTTTAAACACTGGAATCAACACGTTAAACTAGTTAAGAAAAACGGTCGAAAAAAACTGGTGACCTTATCAGTGTTAGGATAGAATCGTTGTTATTAGAAACACACTCTGCAATAAAATGAAATGTCATGAATTATAAAAATATAAATCTACCTCTACCAAATGCTCATTTACGGTCCAAGACTGAATGGCAAGATATTTGCATTTCAAATCACACGGCTGATCATGGTATGCCTGATTTACATAAAAATGAACTGAGGAGGAATGGTTGAGAGTTATAACAAAGGTTTGTCTTGTTACAGTTACAATATTATAAACCCAAATTGTCCTTTAACTCATTAGTACATAAATTAATAGAATCCTTTTTTTTTAAATAATTAATACAAAAAGCATTTCCCTCTTTAAGACATACCAATCAGAGAATTTCAAAACGTGTAAAAAAACATATGGCCTGCAATAATTTTAAAACTTTTGTTGTTCTTGATTATGTGTATAGTGATATTTATTATGGAATTGATAATACGCCAGACTCATGATATTTCAACTAGAACTCGTTCACTGTTTTGATTGTTTTTGTACCGAAGCACGCTAACAGGCCAAGTATCACGTGATATAACTGTTGTTTTTGTGTTTAGTAAAGCAATAAAAGTAACAATGTTGCGTTTGTTTCTAAATTTCGCGCAAAGCTATCATGAGGGCTATCTGCGCTAGTCGTCCCTAATTTAGTAGTTTAAGACCAGTCATCACCACCCACCGTCCTCACGGCTGAAGAGGCGAGGACGTTTGTTGTGATTTGGATTCGAATCCACGAACCTAAGTTAAGGAATCGAACTCCTTAACCCATCTGGCCATGCCGGCCCTAAGTAACAATTAACACCAAAGTTTTTAACATAATGTACACAGAAATATGAAGCTTTATATTTTTGTAAAAAGGAGACAAACATGCTCGCCCTTTCAACCGAGGGGAGTTATAAGTTGACGGTCAATCTCACTATTCGCTAATAAAATAGTAGACCAAAAGTTGGCGGTGGGTGGTGATGGCCAGCTGCTGTCCCTCCAATTTTACACTGATAAATTATGGACGATTAGCGCAGATAGCCCTTGTCTAATTTTGTGCAAAATTTAAAAACAAACAAAGAAACCATTCTCTATCAGCGTAGTTGATATATAGAGCACTGTTATGGTTTTACCTGCTGCAAACTGAGTGTACAAAACATACCATACTGGATGAAATTATTCTTTTTCTTTAGAAAATAGATGGCGACTGCAGCACTGATCGTATTTTTAGTTAAATATTATTTATGACTCATATGCTATAAGTGATTCCGTATATGTCTAAGCCAAGGACCCATAATAGTTCAGAGCATTAAGTTTGAGAAGCAAATGGAGTTTGTACTGACCCCGTAGGTTTATCTACGGGGTTTATCTATGTATTGTTAAGCACTTTGAGAAAACGCGACGTAAACAATGTTATACCGATATCAAGTATTACAACTGATGACTTAATCTCAATATCTTCTTTACAGAAATTTAGTCATTAATGAGTCCAAGGGTTTATTTTTATTTTTCCAGTTTTAGCAGATGTAAATGATAACAGTTGACTCCAGCGTTGCTCAGAGCGTTTCATTTTAGTTTTAGTACTGTATTATTCGAGTCCACTATACATATATGACTACCTAGTTTAAATCATATCAAGCGAATGTTTCCTTTTTTACATTGATACTACTAAATAATGTATCCGTTCAACGCATAGGTAAAACACAGAGACCCAGAGGTGAAATAGAGATCATTCGAGCCCCAGTTTCTTCCCCATGTCACTTCTTTGTGGAGCCTGAGAATACACGATAAGTTTGGTGACAACTGGCCCAGCGTTTCACCAGTTAAAAGTGGTCACCAACCCATACAGACTTTCATCAATTCATTAATTTGATTCATAGGATTGGATAAGTATCAAAATATTTTGGCCATGGTTGTATTTACTTTCATTAGAAATAAGCAATAAATCGACTATTTCCTTAAAATCCTATAAAGAGTAGGACTTGTGATTTATTCCGCTTTACTGCTTGTTTTGGACTTTATAGCAAATTGTTCTAATTTTCAACAAGAAGATCAGAGCGAGAAGGCAGGTAACTAGTCTAGTCAGCAGCATTTAAGCCAACAGATAGACCAAAGAGTTTGTTTTGTTTTTTGTTTGTTTTTGAATTTCGCACAAAGCTACTCGAGGGCTATCTATGATAGCCGTCCCTAATTTTGCAGTGTAAGACTAAAGGGAAAGCAGCTAGTCATTACCACCCACCGTCAACTCTTGGGCTACCCTTTTACCAACGAATAGTGGAATTGATCGTCACATTATAACGCCCCCACGGCTAAAAGGGCGAGCATGTTTGGCGTGACGGGGATGCGAACCCGTGACCCTCGGATTACGAGTCGCACGCCTTAACGCGCCGGGCCAGATCAAAGAGAAGACAGATAGCCAACAGTACTCGAAGACACCATAAAAACCAGATTGAAGGGAACTTGTCATTAGCACCCAGGCCAACAGATACACTAAAAAGAAGGTAGCTATCCAATAACAGCCAGGCCAATTGTTGAACTACTCTAATCGCAAAGTTGTATTTGACAGTCATTCGTAATGCACTCACGGCTTAAAAGGATGGAGCACGAACCAATAGTAACAGAATTTAGAGTTTCGTTTTGTTGTCGTTAGTGTTTCTGTTTTAAGACAGTCTTAAACAATGTTGTTCTATTACTCTTACCGATAAAGCTTATTGCTGAGAAAGGAAAGGAGTAGCGAGTGATTTTCGCACACTAAGTTAAGAAAGACTATTTTTTAGATAAAATTATGTTATCGATTATTTCACAAAACTTTAAAAGAACTAGAATTTATAAATTATTAATACAAAAAGTACGTACTTCGTGAAACATTATGTACAACAATTCGTGTATAGTTTCAAGATTGGTTTCCATTTACAAAAACATTGTTTCTATTTCATAAAGTGCTATGTAAAAGTGTTAGGGAAAAAAATAGATTTCAGGCTCCTATCAAAGAACAGTGGAGGGTAAATCACAGTTGAAATATCAAAATTTTATTAATTTCATTTTCAGTACAACAGAAACTCAGCAAAAGTGCTTGAGTTCAAGAAACAATTAATATTTTGTTTGCCCCTCTTTTGTTTTAAAACTGCAGAATTCTTTTAGGCATTGCTGCAACATATTTAATTAAAAGGGTTCTTTGGGATTTTATTCCAAATATCTCTAATACACTCTAGTTAAGTATCTTTAGGAGTGAGTGTCTTTTGATTAATAAAGTTTTTGGTTTAACAAATCCCAGATCTGCTCAATTTGGTCGTGGGGACCATTTCATCATTTGAATGACTCTAACAGCTTCTTTCTTAGAGCTTAAGTGGAGAGAGTGAGTGTCCTTCCTGTTTATTACTGTTAGCCATCCATTCTCTGAAACTACGTTTTTATTAAATATATAAAAACGTGTGTTTGGCAGGAAGTATGCAAGTTATTATTAATTTCTTCATAGGTTGGATGAGTGTTTGTGGTCTTTAATAGAATCTATCAATAATACACAAGCCAGTGGGTATACCATGACAGATGAGAGAATCTGATGGTACTTTCGCTGGTCCATTATTCCATCTATTTTACAAGTATCTCCTGTCATCTGAGCAAAACATTGCCCTAAATTACTGCATTGCCCTCTCTATGCTTCATGGTAAATGCTGTGCATCCAAGTACGTTTCTTTCCCCTTCCTTTCACCAGATGTATAACCAATACTTTGAACCAAATATTTTAAACTTATCTTTCCAAAACACCCATTTCCTATAGTCAATAGTTCCATTTTGTACTTTTTAGCAAATTTCTGTCTTTTTACAATACTTGGAGATCGAAGTAAAAGATTTTTAACTGTTTCACTACCAAATACTCCATTCTCGTTAAATAATCTGGACATTTTCTGTCATTTGACACATTGTCGTTTATTTCATACTAGACATTAGTACTGTCTTCCTCCTATCCCAAGGACTGCATAAACGAAAATTTTTGACATCAATGTCATGAAGTTTAGGTGTTCTGCTTCTTCCTTCCCTATTTTCAAATTTACCTGTCTCGGTCTCACGATCTTTTGTGTATTCGACAGTGTTTGAGGAACGTTTCAAGTTTACAGCAATTTATCGAAAGGTCCAACCAGCATAACATAAAGCTTTAACCTGTTCCTTGCCAAGTATTTCAGCTGCTACACTACAATTCTAATGCTAATTCATTTTGTAGCTTTTTCGTGACTCCATTTTGGATCGAAAGTGAAACAATTTGTAAGTAGGTCAAATGCGTGTATGGTGTTGATATGTAGCGTTGAAGCTAGGTATTATTGAAAAAAAGTTAGCTCGTCCGTGGCTTGGACGAATTATTTCGACTACGGCGTTGAACAGGTTAATGCGAACTCTCTACTCTACTGACAATTATCTATGTTTTTTGGGCTGTCGAATGACAATAAAACTTAATATATACAGTGTTAAGCACTGTGTTTATGAAGTATTTTGTGTGGAATGTTATTAAAATGATTGCTTCTATCATATACCAGTACTATATGCTAGTTTCTTTTTATGTAGTTAAGACTTCACATGGGATACCATGACAGTTATTTCGGATCCTAAATTTGATTAGCATGTTCATTCAAACAGAACACTTATGACATGCTCTTGATATAAGTATATGGGGAAGTATATAGAATCATATGTATTCTGCTTGGCTCTTTCTCAACTATTAATAAGGATCAGTGAAATATTACTTTCGCGCTGAAATTTACATTTTGTAATAGCATGAAAGAATTAGCCCCATAAAATGGAAAGAATGATAAAATACTCTCTTATCCTAACACTTTTGCACAGCATTGTAACTTAAAGATATTACAAGTTTTAATTCGTGTCTAGAGCACGTGTATAATATAGATTATCATATGTATTTGCTACACTCAATCTCGAAATTAACTTAGTACAGTAACTACAGTAGCACAATTTGTACAAACTTGCAGTCGTTACCAACACATTTCACAAAAACTACAGTTCAGTAGATGCAGTAGCTCCCAACACAACCAACAGAAAAACCGCCGTTTAGGTAATGCAATAACTCACAGTACAATTTACACAAACTCCAGTTTAGTAACTACAGTAGCTCCGAGTACAATTCATCAAAACGCTATAATAACACTTTATACCGGTCAGTAATAACTATTAATAAGTTGAAATCGTGGAATGGCTAATTCTCGACTTCCGAGATTAAGTGCATGAAGTATATATTTATTATTTTTTGTACTAATTCGGGTCCACTTCTTACATGTATTTTGACATTATTGACCAATATTCTTACAATGCTTGTTATTGTACAGATTCAGAAACTTTTTATACTTTAGGTATAGGAAGGAAAAGTTAAAGAGAAACGTCCTTAAAGTGAAATACAGTAGTACTTAACCGTATAGAAACTAGTTACAAATATATTCCTGACTAATTTGTTCTTACCTCGTCAAAACTAGGTACAAATGCATCGAAACGACTATTATTTACTTTGATTATCCCTCCAACTTTGTTTAGCTTTGGTAACAAATATGTTAGTTTTCACGTAAAACGGGATTTCCAATGAAAGTTTGCTGTCTACAAAAACAGCTCCAAGCTGTGAAACTGTGTTGAATGTAGAATAACATGTTTTTCTTTGCTAATACAGTATGAAGGTACTTCTATGTCGAACTTTGTTTCCCTTCATCATCGAAGCTTGAGCTGTTTGTTCTTTCCGAATCTGATAAAAGGCTTAGACGTTCGGAGAACATAACAAAATTTCTCCTAATCAAATCTGGGAAAAACAAATATAGGCTTAAGTGGAGAGAGTGAGTGCCCTTACTGTTTATTACTGTTAGCCACCCATACTCTGAAACTACGTTTTTATTAAATATATAAAAACGTGTGTTTGGCAGGAAGTATGCAAGTTATTATTAATATTTACATAGTTTGTTTATTGGCTATAGCACAAAACTACACCAAAACTATCCATGCTAGCTATACCTATATTTGATACAACAGAGAGAAGGCAGTAGTCAACACCGTCTCCAGCCAACTCTTGAGTTACTCACGTTATAACGGGATTTGACTGTCGCTCTTATCACGTACCTACTACTTCAAAGTGGGGAATACATTTTTTGTGGAAACGGAAAGCGAATCATAGAACTTAAGTATCATAGTCTGAAACGCTAATTAGTGGACAGCGTTCAGTTCTTTAAAAACAAAAAAAAGATAATGATTTTGCTCAAAAATGGCGACAAATGTATTGAACTATTTGCGTAATAAGGTTTAATACTCACTTTGTGTTTTGATACAAGATGTATATACAAACAAATCGTTCTCACCACTTTCCCGTCAATTTCTACCCTTCCATTTCCTTGCAGCTAATACTAGTTTTACGGGAGAGCTTCAAATGATTCTTTATGTCTTCCAATACAAATAAACTAAACGTGAGAGCTGTTTTATGTTTAAAATATTTTGACTGTAGCTTCAGTTCTGCTACTGATCACAGCGTACTCTCTTCGATGTTAGGTGTTCCCATTTTAAAGCTTCTCTAAATAATTATTATATTATTTACTAATAATTCCAATTACGGTGACTTATTTTAAAGTTCTTTGATATTTCCACGTTCTGAAAACAAACAAACAAAACAAAAATAACGCTATTAAGGAGGATATTTAACATTTGTCTCTATTAAAAGTTAACAGTGAAAACCAACAATCATAGTTGTGTTTTATAAACTGACATTTTACTAAGTGTTAAAGAGAATTATATTTTTGCAGCTATCTCACTCAATTAGAAAAGATAATAAGTTTTTGTTATGATGGTCCTCAGGTGGGTCAAGGTACAATAATAAAATCCACGGTTCGATTCTCCGCTATGAACAGAGTGCAGATATCCAAAACAAGAACACAAATTAAACAAAACAAACAATTACAACATAAACTAAAGGTTATGTATATTCTCTGTAATTATTAATTTAATTTTTTTTCTTGGATGTAACACCAGGGGTGTAGAGAAAATCCACAAATCGTAATTATTTTCCATTTTACTTGTTTGCGTAAATTTTTAACTTATAAGAATTATCTACCCTACAAAACAAGTTTGGGGCCAAGCATTATTTCAGTAATAAGTAAAAGATGTGTTACAATTATTCTGGGTTCATTTAGGCAATAGTAGTTTATTACGCTTTCAATGAACAAGCTCATATAGCGTGAGATAATAAATTAGATTATAGCGCAGGATAGGAACTACTTTCCGCACTAAAGAGGTCACCAAAAACACTGCCACCAGCCAATCCAGTCCCAACTTCTAATTCTGTTTTCCTTTGATTTTTCGGTCGAACAGTTTGTGACAATAAGAAGTATTCTGTCATGCATTAGCCTGCAACTGTGCCACTTACGACGGGCTGCATGCCACGTTTATAAAATGCATGGGCATGAATATTCCACTAATCGAAACCTGAACATTCCACATAAAGTAATGCAATGTTCGACAAGGATAGAAGAAATTACGAACCAATTTACAATAAAGGATTAACAAGAAATAATTGTTTATGGCATAACTTGTTTTTCTTTTAATGAATATAACTTTATTCCAGAATTATTTTCTTAGTTTTTCCTCAGTGATAAAGTTCTATTCTACAGAATCATTCTCATTTGATTTGCTTATGTTGTTTCTGTACGTGTCACAAAGAGTCCTCGTGTGTCTCATGTTTGTTGTGTTAAGAATAGAAAATAATTATGGAAACATAAAGTTCAAGTTTCTATCTGCAAATGTGAATATTATTTAGTGAAAATTGTAGGTTGTGTTATTTAAAGTTTCATTAAATGTTGTTTAATATTCTTATAGCTTATAAACTCTACAAAGAAGGCAGGTGAATCATGAATTCAAAATTTAAAATGATGTGCCTATTTTTGTATTGTTGGTAAGATTTCTGTTTTCAAAAATATGTTCATCTTTTTACTTTGTTTTGAATTTCGCGTAAAAGCTACTCGAAGGCTATCTGCGCTAGCCGTTCTTAATTTAGCAGTGTAAGACAGTGGAAGGCAGCTAGTCATCACCACTCACCGCCAACTCTTGGGCTACTTACCAACGAATAGTAGGATTGACCGAACATTATAACGCCCCCAGGGCTGAAAGGGCGGGCATGTATGGTGTGACGGGGATTCGAACCCGCGATACTCGGAATACGAATCGAACGCCTGAACACGCAGGCCATGACGTGCCTCATCTTTAGGCTTCAGTAAAAGAATAGTAACTGAGATGGCCCGGATTCGATTGTGCTGCCATCCTACGGGAAATCAAGTTTTGAAAACTAGTAACCTTTGCAAACAATTTAATATGGCAAAGCAAAGTTCATTATGGTATTATTATTAAATAAAAACAAAGATAAAAGACAGTCGAGAGCGTCAGAAACAATTTTATTTATACCTAATATATCACCACTAGGGCTTTATCAGGGACTCTGTTAACGAAGTATCTACAAAGTTGACCTGGAGAGATATTTAACACAAATGAAATCTTTTTTGGAGTTGTAGATCGCATCTCTGTTTAAATTTGTCAGGGAAAATGTTCTTTACCACACAACGTTTCAAGAATCGAAGTAAGCCTTTTATATTTAAAGTATATATCTTAATTCTTTGCACGTAAGAAGTTTGTAAACAATTTTATTGTTTATACGAATATCCATAAGCGAAATGATTTTGTCAACTTTTGAAAATTATTTGGTTTTCACGTTCAATGTATATGTACATTTTTAAATGCATGCATGAATATAACACAATACATTAGCGTCGAGCTACCCGCTAAGCTAATAAACTTTCCCTGGCATTTATCAGTTGACACATTATATGTTTGTACTATTATGTATTGTTATTGTATTGATTCTGTTGTTAATTAACAACAAGAATTATATCAATAAAATATTACCCAACTCTTCTGTGCGCCTTACTTTGATAATGTTTTGAGCTTTAAGTTAAAAATAGGCCCATTCTAAACAAATCGATCAAAGAGAATCTTTAACTCGCCATTTACACAAGCAGACAATTAAAAGGTAATATTGTGAGATTACTTCAGAAAATAGCGTAATAATGAGGATATGCAACTAGTGATGTAATACACCCTAATCATTATGGCCCTTTGATTTCTTACTTGTGTTTTGTTTTATAGCATTATGTACAAAGAAAACTCCATATTTAAAATTATTACGAGTGAAAAATTACTACCTTTGATCAGCGATGGTTGTGTAAGAGACACAGTGATGACCACAAGTATTATTCAGCGAAACTTGAATATTGAACAGGTTTTTTAAATCAAAACATTGTGATACTGGATATTTAGTTTCCTTTTCTTTCATATTAGCATTTTGGAGAGTATTTCTTTTGTTTGGGGAATTTTCTCTCATTGTTACACTAAGTTAGTCTTCCCCAGCTTAGTGGTGTAAGACAGGAGGGAAGGCAGCTAATCATCACCACCCATTGCTAACTCTTGAGTAACTCTTTTACCAATGAATAGTGGGATTGATCGTCACATTATAATGCCGCCAGGGCTAAAAGGGAAAGCTTGTTTTATACGACCAGGACTCGAACCCGCGATCGTGGGATTACGGGTGGATTGCCTTAGCCAGCTGGTTATGCCGGACCCAAGTTAGTAAGACGAATAATTTATATCAAATGCATGACAGTGTACAGGATACTGCAGTACCATCAATTAGTACTCAACTTGATGAGATTAAAAATGAAGGAAGTATGATAATATTATCTTCCTAATAAATACTACTACTTTTATTACTCACCTTGTATGTTTTGCGTACTGAGAACAGAAACTAATAGAAACACAGGTAGCTGAATATGGGCTGCTTTGTCCGAATCATTTACTCATCGCTACATTTTCCAAGAAGAAAAAAGCGGATCACGGTTTATCGTAGTTATTAATTAAATTAACCAATTCATCAATTAAAATCATTGTAAAGTAAAATATTGCATCGTTAAGTACAAAATGTATTTTTTTTTGTAACAGGACAAGTGGGTTTAATCGTATTCTTCAGTTTATCTCTATCATAAAAGTTGATTCTAGATAGAATATATCTGGTTTTAAGTTCATATAATCTACTCTTAGCTTCACATTTAAGGCAGTAATGTACATTTTTAATGAATAAGTTGACGTGTGGTAAACATTAGTAAGTTCAACATTTGATCATTTTATCCATCTTTTTTCTATAGTTTTAAATCTCTCGTTATTTGCAGACTTTGTTTTGAAAACTGTGTTTGCTGTTTCTCTAGGTACTAGTGATAACTAATTCTTGCTCTTGGGATAGTTGTGTTGCTAGTTTTCAAAGTTATGTTGTTATTAACTGGAAATGCAGAGGCAAAGGGCAAACATTACAAAAACCTTGTACGTTATATTTGTATAGGATTTCTTGGACGGTTACAGAAACATTCTAGTGATTATAAAGCTGTGTGCTTTCGAGAGCTCATGTGTTTACTGTATTCTCTTAGGTTAGCAACAGTGTGCCAGCAGAAGACTTTTCTGAAACTGATGGGAAAACTGCTCCAGCTGACGCCTCTGTACTAATATGCTATGAAACGCTTCATTGATTAAACACGTTTGAAGAGATGTCGTCGTTACACACAGTCCCCGGAGGGATCGAATCACATTTTCGCCTATACATACGAACATCACGAGTCAAGTAGAAAGTTTTGTCTCCCCCTAAGAATGATATTGCTTCAATATTGTATTTTATACACCTGAGCGAACACTATTATTCTTTATTGCCATTCTAATAAACTTTGTATTGTCTATTTACTTTATTTATTGTACATAATACTGAATATATAGTTTGCTTACATAACAAAAACAATAATGAAGTAGGATCAATGTTACCTTTGATGCAATGACTTAACAATCTCCTAGTGGATTGTTTGTTTGTTTTTGTATTTCGCGCAAAGCTAAACGAGGGCTATCTGTGTTTTTCTTATAGTAAAACCACATCAGGCTATCTGCTGAGCCTACCGATGGCTCACTGCGCTAGCCGTCCCTAATTTAGCAGTGTAAGACAAGAGAGAAAGCAGCTAGTCATCATCTCCCACCGTCAACTCTTGGACTACTCTTTTAATAGCACCCCTACGGCTCAAAGAGCGAGCACGATTGGTGTGACGGGAATTCGAACCCGCGACTCTCAGATTAGAAGTGGAGTGCCTTAACCACTTTGCTATGCCGCGCCTCTCGTAACGAACCTAATATTATTCTATTGACGTTTAACAAAATTCGTACATAGTACTCGAACAACCATGCTTTCACAGGAACGTCTGTATTAAAGGCATTGCTCAAAGCTTGCAATTATAGCAGTTGTGAAGAGCAACCAAAAAAAAATATTGAATACCACAAAGTTTTTCAGCAAAAAAAATTTGTCGAAAGAATGTGAATTTCATTCAAATATTTAATAATAGCGGAAATAAATTATGCTATAGATTTGGGGTTAACTTTATAATATAACATTATAATATCACACAGTTTAGAAAAGGGGTTTTCTGAGAATTAATGCGGAAAAGAAATATAAGAAAAATACTTATTTATCTTACATACTGTTAAATAAATAGAGAACAATGATGCTTTACAAAAGTATTTGTTTAAAAAAAAATAAAGACACGAAGCACGTGCCGCACATAAAGGGCAGAGAAAAAAAAAAACTAGATTCAAGCTACACTGAGAGAAAAGTGAAGAATATCCTAGTCAGAGAATTGTCTACTAAAGTAGAGCTCACACAGAAATAGAAACGTGCTAGTTATCAGTTAACCTTTGTTTGCAAGCTTCATATTTTAAATAAAATTATAACCAGAAATTAATTTTGAAGTATTTGAAGTGGGTGTAGGTGCTCTAGCTCATAAGATCCCAGACCTAAAACTATCATTTACTCTCTGTATTTTGGTGTAGGATGGAAGTTTCTCCTAAAGAAACAATAGCAGTAAAAAATAATTAATGAGTATGTACAACAGTAGGTAGCATATAATGTTGTATTCCAGTTCCATAATAACAATAAACGTACAAGAACAGAGTAGTGAAACGTATCGTCTGCAACATTGTTCGAGAGAAGCGTGATATTATATTATTATAACAGCTAAATAACCTTATTTCTATGTTAAGGCATCTAAGATAACTTCAAACGACTGCTACAGAAATATGGCATTTTCATAATGACTAAATTAAGGCACCTAATCTGGCTTCGACGGTCTTTGAAGTAAATGTGATATAACCTTGTCTTGGCAGCTAAAATGAGTTGCTAGTTAAGCCTACAAAAAAGCTTAATTGAACGCATGTAACATTATTTAAAAAAAACAAGAAACATATCAACATAGATATATCAAGAAACAATCGCAGGTGAAACAAAACAGAGCAATATTTTCAACAAATATCTCAACTTTATATGTTACGTTACAGATGTGTTAAGACAGGTTATTGATTTTTGTAGCAGGCTATAGATTGAACAGCTTAATTAATAACAGTTACTAGACCCACATCTCCTACGTTGGCTTCATCAGAAATTGTCGAAGACGGGATTTTAGTAACATATCAAACCATCTTCTCAAAAACAATAATTCTTGGAACCTTTAAAATAATTTACAATCCTCTAACCAAATCTTATTCCAAACAAAATGGTAATGATACTTCCATCACATAGTCTGTAATTTGACAACTAAATAAATCTAAAAGCGATATGAATAAAGTGTTCCCTCTGACGCTCAATCATTTAGCTTATAAATCATGGCAGACAGTATATCGAAATAAAGAACTTTTTCCACACGTTAAATAGATTTACATGCGCAATTATAGCTAGGATATATCTAAAGTAACATAAGTTGTTAAAATAGATGTAACAGACGAAACATGTGTTCAACGATACAACCAGTATTCATTGTTAAAATCTTTGTTGTTTGTTATTGCAAAGCCAAATCGGACTATCTGCTGAGTCCATCGAGAAAATGTTTGTTAAACCATTCTTAAAATTATTTTTATTGTGCTGTTGAATGCAATGGTTACTGTAACCTGAACTGAGACAAATACCTTCTTTTGTATTAGTGCTCGTATTGTGTCGTGTTAATCACTAACATGTTTATTCGCTAATATGGTCAAATATTATATTTTTGTCGTTTAATTATTTGCTTTACTCCATGTTGTGATCAAGGCATGATTCAATATTTCTTACATAATATGTTTTTATTATGTTTATCATTACTGAATAGAAAGTTTGAAATGGAAATGAAAACAAATTATTATTACATCAAAACTTTACTCAAATAACTTATAAGAACTAGTGCAACCTTTAACAGTAATTGATAAAAACTGCTTACAAGTGTACTTTTATTTTGTTTAGGTACCGTCCACGTGTGAAATATTGCCTCTACTAACAGAACTATAAAAAAATAAACTCTATAATCGATGCTTTAAATACATCTTAAGGAAAAAAAAATATATTAATTTTTGTTAGTATAGCTCTTGTATCGCATCAATTCGATTTGAGATACATTCTGCTTTGTATCATATAAAGTAAAAACAACATCCAACACCCTAGTTTCACTTGACTTATGATTTTTGTGAAACAAACTGTACACTAAATGCAGAACCATATATAAACAGCGATGCGCACATATATGGTAAAGATAAAAACCTTCGACTGGTATTCCACGAAATTCACCCAAAACAAACAAAGCCAAAGCACCTAACTCTAAGTAACGAAATTAACAGATAACGGAACATCGTTTATTCACAGTTTAGCAGGTTGTAATAAAGTTATTAGAATTTTCGTTATGAAAATTAGTTTTACATATCATCAGCACCTCTGTATAATAAAATAGATTAAACATAGTTTTCAGTTTATTAAGTCTGTAGGTTGCTTGAATGGATAAAGTAATTTGCTAGAAATTTAACACAATAACAAATGTATAATCCTTAGACAACGTTTTTCATGTCATCGTCAGATACCTTGTTGAAACGTTGTACAGTTCTAACTGTGTTAAACTTATAATAAATGTTTGTTCTTTACCCATTCAACCCGTCTTTAAACTTTATTGTCATCAAGTTCGATTTCACCACAGTTATTTGTTGCTTTTTGTTTTTATTAATGTGTAGTTTGGATAAATATATCTTTACACGTAATACATTAGAGTATTCAGTACTGGTACTCAGGTAATGTTTGTGCAACTGAAGTCGAAACTAAGCAGTCTGTTTATATTCTACAGTTACTCAAGATAAAAAAAACAGTTGTTATGAGAGAATTCAGTCTTCTAGTTGGACAGCGGTAGATCTACGGATTTACAACACTAAAATCATGGTTCGGTTCCTCTCGGTGGAAACAGCAGATACCTTGATGTGACTTTGCTATAACAAAACACATAGAATGTTGAGAGTATCCAGAGAAGGGTGATTATAAAAAGTGTAACACCAAATCCAATACTCTTTACAAATACCAAAACTCTCAAATAATAACACTAGATTGTGGCGACTCCTGTCTCAGTGAGCATCGGTTTCTATACTTCGTTCAATTATTTGTGTTTTCTAAAAAATAAATTTCTGTTAATTTATTTTACTCAGAGACGCCGATTTGTCTAGCCGTGTTTTTTTTCTCTAGACCACAGTTTCCAGCTTACATGGTGGTTATATAAACTAGTATTGGTTCTACCTTTTTTTAGACATAATACTACTTTAGCCCAAGGATTCCTAGCTCGTAAGGAAAACTCTCGATTCAAGACAAACAAAATCTAGATGCAAGGAAATGTAAGTAGAAAATGCTGTTCGTGTGATGAACATTATTCTTCCTTTGTTTTGCTGCAGACTTACATGTTTCTCTTATTTGTTGTATTTATTTTACTCGTGGTATTTCGAGAGCTTTCTTGACACATTTCTCATGTAAACATACAGCAGAAGTGTTCTCATACCAAACGATACAAAATAGAAACAATATAACATAAATCAGATATGGGATGTGCATAATCAAAGATTCTGAGAACAATTTATTTCCGATATGTTTGTAAGTAGGAATTAACACAAAAGAAAATGAATTGAACGTAAACGTATCATTTAGTTACAGCAGAGTGATTTATCAAGGGATAACATTTTCTTGTTCAGTAATTAATTTTTACAAGAAGTTAATTCAAAGTATTTGCGAAAAAAGAAGAATGTACAATTAAAGGAATATATATGAAAAAATTGTAAATTGAATTTTTTAGTTTGCAAGATGAATGTTAAGCAAAATGTTATCCATATGAGATATTATCATTGGATAATATAGCTATTTGTTTGTTTAGAAAAAAATAAATATGTAGCACAAATCTATTAGTTTTTGAAATTAATTTTTACCTTTAAGAATTGTAATGGTTTTAGAAATTACTGCAAGTGCATTATTGAGATACACTACAATAAGTTTAATCCATGATAAAAAGGAAATAATTATATTTACAGGAATGATATGTAGCATTCATTATAAAAACCATTTCCACTTATTCATCTAAATACCATAATAAATTGTGTTAATTTTTTAACGATATATTTTCAGCCATAATAAATTGGAATTATGGCTGAAAATATCGTTAACAGCGAGAGTATTCAACTGAGGAAGCAATAAATTTTAACAATTATGAGTGATAACTTTTTAAGTTATTTTTAATAATAATTAATTAACCATACTGATTACAAAGTTAATTTTGGTTTTATTTTAAGTTTGTAGCTTGTTCTCATCAGAAGTTAACATTATTCAATAATCAATTAATTCCTTTCTTCGAGTTATTTATCCAAGATATACTAAAAGTAGTGTATGCTTCAGGGTGTGTTGGGATCCATTTCCTCCATATATCAAGTTTTTGTATAACTGTGTTGTTTTAAAACATGACTGCGATAACATGTTATTCAAAAGTTTAAACGTTTTTTTATTAAATATGTTACATAAATCGTTAGCTGCATTTAGGTTACCTTGATTAAATAACTTGTAAATTGTGGAAAAATAATAAAAAAAATTTCCATATTCATGATCTTTGAAAGTCCAATGTTGAATAAAGATCGTAGAATGGTTCAGTGTGATTTCAGTCTACAAGGTGCTGGGTAAAGGCTTTTCTCTCCTCAAACACATACGAAATAAAACCTTATCCATTTACCTTTTAATAATATTATAACGTTAAATATTCTGTAAACTTAAAACGAGTTAATAAATATGCATACATTCAAATTAACTATTGGATGCAATTAAATCTACGGCCAGGTAGTTAGAGCGGTCTACTCAAAACCTGAGGGTCGGGGGTTCCAATGCCCGTCACGTCAAGCATGCTCACCCTTTCAGCCGTGGGATTGTGTGACGGTCAATCATTAATCGTTGGTAAAAGCGTAGCTCAAGAGTTGAGGGTTGGTGCTGATGACTAGCTGTCTTCCTTCTAGTCATACACTGCTAAATTCGAGACGGCTAGAACAGATAGCCATCGTGTAATTTTGCACGAAATTAGAAACAAACTAAACATAATCAATCTTTATTTGTTTATTTTAGACAGGTGTAGGGTTATTGGTTAAACTGGTATTTGGTTTTTCCAGTTAATATATAGAATTAATTTTTAACTTAGATCTCTTAAAGAAGGGTTGTTCAAATCTAAGTGACGGTTATTTGCTTAAATAACTCATAGTACTGACATTCTCTATTCTTTATTAAATAGTGTTTTCTTATTTTATATGCTTGTTTTAATAATGACAAATCTATGCCTTTAATTACTATTACTTGCTCTTAATTATGTTACAATAGGGCCTGGCATGGCCTAGCGCGTTAAGGCGTGCGCTTCGTAATCTGAGAGTCGCGGGTTCGCGCCCGAGTCGCGCCAAACATGCTCGCCCTCCAAGCCGTGGGGGCGTTATAATGTGACGATCAATCCTAATATTTCTTGGTAAAAGAGTAGCCCAAGAGTTAGCGATTGGTGGTGATGACTAGCTGCCTTCCCTCTAGTCTTACACTGCTAAATTAGGGACGGCTAACAAAGATAGCCCTCGAGTAACTTTGTGCGAAATTTCAAAACAAACAAATATGTTACAGTAATATAATATCAGTTTAAAATTATTAAAAAAAGCCCAGAACAGCGAACCACGTATGCATAAGATATCTCTTTCTTTAATAATTTAAAAGTATTCACAGCTATCTAAAAACATATGTCAATATTTACAGTATGTCTTTTTACTTTCCAATAAGTAAATTAAGCTTTAAAACTGTGTTGCAAATGTAAAAATAAAGTTACTTTTGCTACTTCATTGTTAAGTTAGAGGAAAGAGCCAAAAATAGTTCTACAAGTTGACAAAACTTACGAATTGAGATTATGATCTGGAGTTTTACAGCAAAGAGTGATAATATTTTAACCCAGATGCTTAAGGAGCAAAAAAAATTATCTATTCAATATCTTAACTCATCACTAAGTTATATAACACAAAAAGATCAATATCTTATGTAGAATAATACAGATCTGTGTCTGATGATAACCAAAAGCCTTACTTTGTTCTAATTTTATTTAACAGAACAAGCTTATGCTTCACGTTAACCAAAGGATACCTATTAGAAAACAACCCAATGCCATGCGTTATTCCAACATCATGTAATAGCTTTTTTGTTTTTGAATTTCGCACAAAGCTACTCCCTAATTTAGCAGTGTAAGACTAGAGGGAAGGTAGCTAGTCATCACCACCCACCACCAACTCTTGGGCTACTCTTTTACCAACGAATAGTGGGATTGACCGTTACATTATAACGCCCTCACGGCTGAAAGAACGAGCATATTTGGCGCAACAGGGATGCAAACCCGCGACCCTCGGATTACTCTTAAGGTTACGTAATACAAAACTAACCGATGTTATGCACTATTTTTGTAACTGACATTCAAAGCAAAACTAAAATAACTAATTCAAATTTAAATAATAAAATAAGATAGACTGAGTGCAACATAAAATGAATAATTGTAACTTCTAGCATTTTTTCATTGTTTTAACGTTTCATGATCTAAATGCTACTGTTACTAAAACTATTTCACTATTGAAGCTGCAGAGTAAACACATAATATGTCTTTTCGAATCTGTGCTTTTTCTGTTACTGCAATATCAACTTTATTTATTTAGAAGGATTAAACTAGTTAAATAATTTGTTTGTTTGTTTAATTTCGAACTTAACTGCTCGAAAGCTTTATGTGATAACCATCTAGAACTGCTATTCTAAAATGATAGACTCGACGGAAAGAAAATATTCAACTCCAACTATTCTGTTTCTGCAGCTACTCTCAACTAAAGAACAGAAGGATTAATCATCCATTTTTAACGTCGAATGGCTAAAAGGTCAAGCACGTTCAGTGTCGGTGTTCAAGTTCACGTCCCGCAGGTAGCGAGTCGCATGCCCTAACGACTAAGACATGTCAGGCCCTATCAGAGTCAGACGATTTGTTTGTAAGCAAGCACAAAGATACAGTTAGATTATCTGTGCTCTGCCCACCACTGATATTGAAACCCGGTTTCTAGCGTTGTAAGTCCGAAAATATACTGCTGTAACTAGTGTAGCTGTGGCAGGTTTAATGAAGACACGTTCATTTTATCAATACCATAAGTTGAAGAAGTAGTAGCAATAGTAGAGCTAAACATTCAAGAGTCTGTATTGTCGTAAAATATATAAACTTGTTTTACTGTAAGATATTAAATAAATCTATATTACTGTCATAAAACGCAAAGAATAGTGTTACTCAACGAAAGCTGTAATAAAAGATACTATAATTAGACTGAACAGAGGAAGTTCTTTGTAAACCAGTGTATTCTTTAGTGTAAGAAAATACGTTGCTTTGAAACATATCTGGATTTATCTCATTTTATTTGCTCAAAGGATATTTTGACTGCAAGCTTTAATCTAAAAATTCATTTTCTGTTTTCAAGTCTAATTTTTATTATATGATTATGCTTTCTTTGTATTTTCTATCTGCTTTAATCTTTGTCAGGAAAACCTTTGAGACCATGTCTTACACAACTCACTTACTTTCTGTAAATACTAGCCTTACATGACAATCACATTGAAAGGAACTTAAGCAGATTAACTTAGCAAATCGTCAAATAGAAACAGACGAACTTACAGTTTATTCCCACCTGGCTGCCTTACACTGCCTCTGGTGTTGCATTGGAGAACTCCAGTCCTTTGAGTATGTTTTCGTTCACCACCAGATTTCTAGCGCATACATATAAAGATTACAGTTGTTTAAATTGAAATTTGCGTGATTTGAGGTAATGGCCCAGAATTGAACGTCAAAATTTCTGTTAGAAACTCTCATGGCTGATTGACTTACTGACCGAAAAAAAATTAGAGTTTTATCAACATTTAAACCTGGAAAGCATCTACTTTGTGAATATAAAGTATACCTATCAATGCATTAACAGATTTTTGAACATTGTTAATACTTTGATCTTTGAGTAACGTATTAATTAGTATATGTGACACAGCCTAGCAACATTATTTTCTTAAATGAATTAAATCAGTATAACTTCAAACAACTTTTTAATGTACAGAAAACCTGAGCTTTCAACGCCTGGCTTTGTCGTTAGGGTTAGTTCAGTGTAAATATTGTTATAGCTATAAATGGAAGAAAGACAATTTCCCTAACCCTCTACAGAGAAAACCTTTTAACTTACTTTGCTATAACTGCGAGAAAAATTGGCGTGGTTGTGAGTTTTATACATTTGTCTAAGAACCAGTAGCGATAAATAACGATATAATCAGTTCCGTAAAAATACACCTATTCACATAATGCACCAAGAAGTAAATATTACAGTAAATAGTAATAAGACACAGTTAAGTACTATAAGCATTTAACAGGATATCAAATATTAATTTGCAGAGTTCAAGCAACGACAACTTATAGAGATCACTGAGGCATCGAAACGGAGCTTATGACACCCTAACGGACTTGTAAGAAAGTACTGAGTTTCTTAAAACAACCCATTTATAGTATAAAATCAGGCTACTATACCACAACTGTCAGCGATTCGAGAAGATAAGGGTTTAGGTGCATTGAATCTTTTTTTAGTTACCCGAAAAATTTCATCGTGCAATGTAATTTTATTGTATACATTGTGTTGTGCAGTTGTGTTTTCGTTTCACTCATATGCTACCGATACCTGACTTGTACAGTACTGGATGTATTTCTTCAGTGTCCCTGAAAGTTTCTATTTCAAGAGTAAATAAAACCAAAATTAAGGATGACAAGTATTTATATCTTTTTGATTTTCAAACTATATGTCACGCTACGTTGTAGCTTACAGAGTGCCCAATTCTTCTCGTGATACATAATATGCGCACGTTTTACTGAGGTCACGACATTAAGCAATATTAAGCGTTTCTAAAGTGATGTAACTTTCAATGTCTACTGATTGACTGACATCACTACTGTATGGTGATGTGAGTAGTTAAGGAAGGCTACTCCTCCTGGTGACATTCGGTTTACTTTGGTGGAAAGTATAAACTTAATTTTAAATATAAAAATATGTTTTGATTTTGGTGAAAATATAATATATCTAGTACAAACATTCAAATGTTTCTCAAGTAGACTGGTTAATAATGCCATTTATTTATATTTCCGATTTTACGTCAATGACAAAAAGTAAAAAAATAATATCATTAAGTCTATCCTTTACTGTTGTACACTTGTTTTATCGAACACGAAAGCTACAAATGGCATCTTAGTGACAAACTAGTTTCACGTAAGTCGCTTACTTCGTAGTCATGTTAAGATGACAGAGAAACTTGTACCTGTGAGAGTAATATTACAGCATAGAAAGAAAATTTACAGAATAAGACAAGTTGTGGCCCTACCTCTCAAAAATGTCTGAAAAATATTGTCATAATATCTATATAATTAACTTATAAAACTTTGCAACTGTGTAAGAAAAGTGAAATATGTAACATGTCTTCGTTAAACTAAATATAAACATTTTCCTTTTCCAAGGATGATTAAAAACACTCTTTAGTTTTAAATCCCCGAAAGTGATGTCAAAATATCCTTTATTTGAGCCACTATTAATGTTCTTGTTTGAGTTTTGCGTGCGCAACATTTAAAAACGTTTTTTAGTCTGATTTGACCCCTTCAATTTAAATATAAACATTACTTTGAGGTCGATTTCTTTTTAAAAGGACAAAATGCAGTATCTACGCAAAAACTACAAGAAAAACACAAAACAAATCAACAAAGTGACTAAAAACCTTATTATAATTTGCATTGGAAACTTAAGGAACCTGATAAAATAAAAGAGACTGAGATTATAGGTAAATATCTTCTGTAAAAAACAACTGTTCGAGTTTTCTATTGTTTTTCCTAAAACTTTGCATCAGAGCAAGATTTCTTTTAAAAAGAATGTGAAATAATAATGCTTACGTTATAACACAAACGACTGTTTCTTTTAAGAGCGTCATAAATTAATGAAATATTCACTTTAAATGTCAAATACGTTGTTGTAGATTCTTCAAGCAGGATGTTTGATTTCTCAACTTCACAACAGTAACTGATAAGCAGCGAGCCTAAAGACTTGGGTTTCTTTCTTTGCATTGGAGCAAGCAGGTGTTTGACTGACAATTTTAAGGGCCATAATGTTTGGTGAATGGAATCGATCTCACGAACCGTAAATTGTGAATAAATGTAGCTAGTCAACATCACCCATCGCCAACTCTTGGACTACTATATCCAAATAGTGAGGTTGATTGACACATTTATTCTACTCTATCACTTTTAAATTAAGGAAGATTAGTACACATAACTTTCATGTTCCTTTGTTTGAAATGCAGTGATATAAACATTTATTTCCTGTTTCAGTAAGAAAATGATCCGTTTTTAGTATGTTTTATGTGTTTTAGCTAAGTATTTAACACGTTTCTTACGTATGATAGAAAACTAAACAGTTAAATATTTGGATGCCAATTTATAATCGGATGATATGTGAAAAAAATTATCACAGTAGATTCTGAAATTTGAGCTTGATATTTAAATCTGTTTTTTACCTTTCTGAACTGTGAAAAATACTATAAATACCTTAATGTACAAAGTGAATTAATGAGGCGAAGTTGCCATGGAAGATATATATTTTAGTTTAAACGAGGACCTGAAGCACGCTAGTTGGTAATGGCTAAGACAAAGTTTCAACTTATAAACTATTCATCAGTCATGGTAAATAAAGTAAGGGATATTTAATCTAAACTGAGAGACATACTTTTACGGTTTGGGCCCTTATTGCTATCATGGTTAAACAATTCGCAAACTGAGAAATTGTTCGCTGCACTTCTATATTCTAATACAATACACTTTACTGAAGCGGAGAGATGGCACCTTACGAGTTTATGCCAAGATAAGTCACAACACCTCTGTCTCCTTCTGTTAGTAAGAGGCGGTTCAACCAATGTTCCAGCAGGTAGTAGAAGGACTTGTGTAAAATGAGTTTACAACGATTAAAGGAACTTTCATGGTTGAATGATGACGCTATCGTTTCTGTTCCGGAAGACCCATTATCTTAATTGGCAGCTCGCATATAGAGTTGAATTATTCATGAAACTGTCAGGGGACCAAGTTAGATGGATTACACTGGTATTATTTCCCTGGTTCCCCGTCCCCGACACTAGCATTTTTTTGAGTTTTTTATTATCTCTTACACTTTATGGTTTGTGGAGAAGTACTCATCCACGATGGAGATTTTGTTGTTTTACTGATTCTGTGAATAGTTAATCACTCTATTTAGACTTCATAGAATGAATCACATGTTCTAATACTGGGTTTATGATAACAGTGTTAGTGAAAAAAAACTAATAAACTATAAGAAAAATATATTTAAATGAGTTCAGGTGAGAAGTAATCCAACTAAACTCTCTCTGTGCTACTTCACTAATAATGTATATGTTTAAAAGCACCATTTGTATTCGCGAAGTGTCATTTTTCTCCTTAGACTTTCCCTGAATGATCAACATAATAACGTCATTACAGCTTCCAAAAGTGTTAAGTTTGGTAATGAATCTTCATGGGCGACTAAAGGTGCTTGTAATTGACTTAGAGACTCACACATAATGTTTATAAATAATTACAGACAACCTAACCTATTGAAATGAAGCATCATCACGTCATAAAACTACGAAGATTGATGGATGAGATTATATTCTCGTAAGATCAAAATAAAATATGAAGTAAAGTGAGTAAAGTATGTTTATTAACTTATAACTATAATCACATAATAAAGTTCAGTTGATCAAGGAGTAAAAAATGGACTACAACCCTATGAGAGTTTTATTTTATGTAGGTAATGTTTTCATTCATTTTTACCCTGACTTATAAATGTACGTTCCATGTACTAGAGAAACCATACTTAACAATAGAAATGTTTCGTGCGGAGAAAGAGAAAGAAATAGAGTTAATATGAGAGAAATATGAATATGGATGTTGAAATAAGAAGTAATGCCTTTAGTTAAATAGTAAAGATGGGTGAGGTATTCTCGTCTTCTAAGCGGTAATTGAAAAATCTGAAATAATAGTGAAAACAAAGATGCATTACTTTATTGTTATTCTGATAACGTTTTTGGTTCGATACACACGTGTTTTTAACGAGACAATTCTGAACTTTACAATACGTAATGGAATGCCGTTTAATTTCCTCTGTTGAGCAGGATTCATGAAATTATTTCCATCTAAAACAAACCTGCCTTTGTTAAATACATGTAACACTTGACGGCACAGTTTACTAAATATTTGGCTACCATGAAATGCTAATACTGGGCGAAATATTAAGCATTTCCGTTCACACTGTTAACGCACTGATGATAATAAGTTTGGAATCGTGTTCAGGGAAATTTGTAAAGTTTTGTAGTCAAAGGTGTATCTGAATATATGATTAAAACTCGGTGAGTTTCCGTTGATTTGTATCCTCCTTCCGTCGTCACGCTGTACGATGATTCCATGATTAGTAAATAGAAACTGTCTTTAATAATTTAACTACCATGATTACTCGATAAAGTAAATAAGTGTAAACGTTAAAAGCTCCCGTTCCCTTTCAATGAATGATACCAAACATACACAGTTCATTTGTAAAATCACAGAAAGAATGAAAATTAGCTTTAAAGTTACATACTTAAAACCAACATTACATATTAAACGTTTTTACTGTTTGATTTCCTCTAAAGAGTTTCAGTGAATCGTTTTAAATAATTAAAAACTTTTAATATCTTTACTGTTTCACTCTGTGGCTTCGTTTATAGTTAATATTTTTCAAAAACATTATTATCTTCAGTCAATTTCTTACAATAACTCAATTAGCTATGATATGGTAACTTTCTGTAAAATTTCTAAAAATTAAATGGTAAGAGAAAAAATATATAATGCAATGTAATGTTTTTATATTATGTTCTTCAAGCAAACGAAATTCGTTTATGAAATAAAAAATTATCCATTATTACAACCAGAGAATAATGACAAATGTTTGTGAGCATTTGCATGTAAAGTTGTGGTGTTTGTGTATTTGAGACACAATTTAATAATATTAAGAAGGTAGCTAAAGTATATATAATTTTGCCTTGTAAGAGGAGCATACTCATCTAACCTAAGTGAAATGTAATACTTCGAAAGTTTATGAACACCACAGAAAGAACAGAATTGATATGAAGCTCTCTGCATCAAATCACTGTAAACATGGGAAGCCCAACTTGTATTTTATCAGAACAAGAAAGGAGAGTTTATTATCTGCTATCACAACGTTGTACAGCTGTTTACAAATAGTATAAACTTGTAAGGGATTTCTTTACGTTTTACTGACTGCTATGAGAAAATAAAAATACATAGGTTATAATTGTATCAAAGCCACATATAAGAACAGCATCAAGTCAGCACAACGAACTGAACGACTGTGAAGTACCTGTCAGTAATCACAAAAACGTATGTGTTTGGTTCCTATATCCAATCTACATAATGTTATCTTACAATTATAATTTAATTCATAAAATGCACACTTTTAAAGCTGATTTCTGTGAAATCTATGATAATATTGTTTAAAAATAGGCACAGAAATGGCGTTTCTTGTTATCTCCATCTTCATTTGTCCGGCAGTTCGACTCTGAATCTGAGGGTTGTGGAAAGAAATAATGCCAGTAAACAACTCAATTTTAATCGATCATCTCTGGTGGCCCGGCATGGCCATCTTGTGGTTAAGGTATTCGACTCCTACTCTGAGGGTCGAGGGTTTGATTCCCAGTCAGACCAAACATGCTCACCTTTTCATAAGTGGGGTGTTATATAGGTATGGTTAATCCCACAATTCGTTGATAACGGAGAAGCCCAAGAGTCGACGGTGGGTGTTGATGATTAACTGCCTTCCCTCTAGCCTTACACTGATAAATTAGGGACGGCTAGCAAATATTGTCTTGGTTGTAGCTTTGCCCGAAATTTTAAACAAAAAGACCATTTTCTCTATTACGTTTTACATATATATATATATGTATGTATATATTAATACATTAGGGCATGCACGGTTATGTACATTGTGAACATCAGTAATACTCCAGTTGATTTTCTTTTTTATTAACAATTATTTTAAATTCTGTTTTCCCAAACAAGCAATGTATATTTATGAAAAGTTACTAACCTTTCTGCCACCGTTTTTAATTTTGATATATTGATAAGAAATACAGCTAGCAGCTAACAACATCAACGATAAGGAATAACTGTTACCTTTTTAACGCTCCTGTAGCTTGTGATTCTGTGTTTCAAACCCGTATTGCCAACTCCGAACTTTACTCCCGAAAAATAAAGAAAATACGTGTTTCATAGAACAATAATAATTTTTTGAATGTAAATACCAGCGCTTAGGTTCAAAATATGTGTCTCGTAGGATGTAATCTCCTATTGTAGGATTATATTGAAGTATTAGGACATGAGCATTACAGTGTGATGAATGACATGTATTTTATGAAAAAATAATTAAGCTATCAGTCACAGAATGTATTATGGAAGGCTATTACATGGCGTAATAACCTATCGAGCCAGTTTTATTAAAAGACAGCTGACTGAATAAAGGCACGTGGTTTGAAGCATGAAACATTCCCATTTAGGAGAAAATTAAAACAAATTAGCGATTACATTATGTTATTGTGTTTGTGATGAAATTTTTGTGTATGCACTTGATCTTAATATATTTAAACAGTACAACTATATAGTTGGAACTATTATTTAATATGTATTTTTATTCAAAAACTATTTCAGCAGTGAGTCTGAAAGCTTATAGCATTAATAACCGGGTGGTTTGAATGCACATGGTGGGTATATGGTATCGTTTTGTGTTTAACTACAAACAAAGAAAACTGACATTTGACCAAATTTTTTGGAAAAGTCATAGGTTTCAATAAATTGCTCAAGATCCATCCGAGTTAATTAGTTTTGTTTTGTTTTTAATTTTACTTGAAACTTAACTTCAATTACAAACATGATATTAAACAATCATCTTTAAATTCGTTATTTATTGAAGAACACAACAACAAAGAACAATGATTCATGAAGATTCATTCAAATTAATCAACCATTTAAAAATCAGTTTTATTGAAAGGTGACTCGAACTTCTACAAAACCTCGAAAAATAAATATCTAGGTTATGGGCTTTGAAACATTTTTTGCGAGTTATTAGTATTCTGATGATTATATATCATATGACTCTTTAATGGATTGAACCAAATCCAATAGTTTATATCAGCTAGTAACGTGATCGAAAGGATACAGTGAGATGCTAATTTTGTTTCGTTTGTGAACGCCAACGATAACTCATACATGGTTAAGTTTTGCTTTGGTTTAATTCATTGGTTTATTTTTTAGCTGTTAAACAGTTCATGTTTACGAAAAATTAAATGCAAGAATTACTTTTACCTTTGACACTAACATAGTAATTCAATATGTACATTATCATACAGTGTTACATGTACTCTTGTACAATAAATACTTCAGACATCCTATTGCCTGTGTGACTGAAAGTGTCAAATAATGCCGGAGCTTTAAAATGTATCAATTTTGTGGAACAGTTAAGAAGTCTGGCTCTAATTTTCCCATTCATAACTATTAGTATCAGTTGGTTAGCGCAGAGCCACTGATGATTAAAATTTATATCCAAGATAATCTCTTGTCGACAAGTTTAGAACGCTAATGAAGACGAAAAGCCATTAGCGTTTCGTCCAGGTAATTGTAATGCTCAGCTTTATCGTTTCCATGTCAAGCATTTTAGATCCTTTCGTGATCCCTGGCTGTTTTGTCAGGTGTAATGCACATGAACTCAGAAGTTTAACATTAGTTTAGTCTTCTATATACAAGTAAATTGTCTGAGGAAAGTACAGTGAAGGTCTACAGCAAGCAACTTTCTATTCAAATTGTATCCAATGAAGTAATAAGGTGTAATTAACACTTTGACAAGAAAGAACAAGAAAACATGACATTTGAACATTAAGACAAAGACATTTTAATCACGACATAGATTGGATTGTCGAAATTCACCTAGCTGTCGCGTCCTAATGTTTTGTGCTAATTAGGTCTTTGTTTCCTTGCATACTGTTTTAAAAGTCAAAGTAAAAATGAGATAGAGTCACAATATTATTCGATACTAAACAGCAAATATTCGTCTGACTGTATCTAAATCTATTTACCTTTATGTTGCTCTATTTTAATATCAAGATGCAACTATCTTGTGCATAAATATATAGTTTAATAATTCGATATAACTAAATTAAATATATTTTTTTAATTTTAACAATTAGATTAGAACAAAGCCTTGCATTCAATGAACTTTTCTGCCTTCATCCGTTAATAGTTAAAATTATTTCATCCTATCTTTCAACCCATGAAGATAATTAATACAGTTGTATTGACGTGAGTGTAAATAATTTTAATTAAACGATGAAGATAAGCCCTGTTTATTATATTGCTTTTAATCTATAATTAAAATAGATATTTCTTCAATGTATTTTTACACCTTTTTTACTGCATTCCTTTTGCTTTATAATGAAGATGGATATTTTCACAATGTACTTTTACCCTGTTTTTATTCAACTGTCTTTGATATATGATGAGCATAGATATTTCCTGAATATACTTTTACCCATTATTTATTGGGTTGCTGTTGTTTTATAAATGATGATTGTTCCCCATATTATAATTCAATACAATAAATTTGATAATATTTCGTTTTCTATAACATGTATTAAATTACTCATACTTTTTTAGACTTATTTTGAATTATTTATTTCTAATCCAGTGCTAAACAATGGTATGTTTATGCTCTGCCTACTACAGAGAATCGAGCTCCCTATCTTAAAGTTATATATTCGCAAGCTTATCGTTGATCCACACGAAAAACGTCTGTTTTGAAATAACGTTCGGTACTGAAGCTCATTAGCTCTTTCATATGAAGAAAGTTAAAAGTACGGGAAATATGTTTGTACTTTCAGGCATCGTTAGGCCTTTTGATACATTTGACAATGGTGTTTTTTGTTAAAATAAATCTATTTATTTTCTTACAAGTGGTTGCTCGTGAAAATATTTGGACATTGTGTGAAGAACAAATGCATCGCGAAAGAAATGATTTCAATGGTTTTGATTTTGTTTGAAGTGAAACACAAAACTATACAATGGGCTATCAGTGTTTTGTCCACTACGGATATCGAAACCTGGTTTCCAGTGTTGTAAATCTGCTGATATGCCGCTGTACCATTTGGTGGGGGGAAGGGGTTCGAGAGTATCCACCTTAGTTGTTTTTTGGTATTTATTCTTTGTTTGTTATAAATAAATGATACAACTTCTCTACATGTAGTGGGATTTATTTACTTTTACGTAGATGGCACTGTTATTATTATTAATGATCAAGTTTCTAATCTTGTTGGATATCACAAATATTGTAATAAAATTAGTAATAAATTATATACATTTTTGTAGTTAAAAACCAGACTTAATTTGTTGCGATATCCCAAACACGTACAGTACCGAATTTTCCCAAATATTATTGATATTAGCCATAATTACCATGTTGTTGAAAACGTGTTAACATAGAAAAAGTTCCCATAGCTCAATACGTTTAGACGAAACATTTAAATGGAAACTTATAAATAAGGTAAGGATTCAACATTTTAAGGTTTTGAGTTTCTCGGATGCACAAAATGCAATAATGGCTCGGCATGGACAGGTGGGTTAAATCGTTCGACTCATAATCTGAGGGTCGCGGGTTCGAATCCCGGTAGCACCAAACAAACTTGCCCTTTCAGCCGTGAGGGCGTTATAATGTTACGGTCAATCCCACTATTCATTGGTAAAAGAG
Source organism: Carcinoscorpius rotundicauda (assembly GCA_011833715.1). NCBI lineage: Eukaryota > Metazoa > Arthropoda > Merostomata > Xiphosura > Limulidae > Carcinoscorpius > Carcinoscorpius rotundicauda. Next base: position 46,273,329 of record CM022399.1, on the reverse strand, counting down.
TTACTCAAGAGTTGGCAGTGGTGGTGACTTCCCTCTAGTCTTACATTACGAAATTAGAACAAAATGCAATGAAATATGCATATTAGTTTTTAAGTACTCGCTCATTAAAAATACTTTACTATTCAATATGAACATGTCATAAATTATGTTAGGGATAATATTATCGAGTCAAAAACATCTTATGTGTGAAAAATAAATGCAACCAAATATGTATTTAGTTGGCACTTTTTTGTTTAATTTTGGGTATGATGGTGTGTAAAACAAAATACGCAGCCTGGTTAATTAATTAATGTTTATTTGCTGTAAAATTCTTACGAGTGCTATAAATGTAGCTACCAGTTTGGCTGTTAATTTTGATTTCATTGCTTTAAGGCACACGCTCAATCCTTTATGGTGGCACCTTTTCTTATGCCTAGGGCTTTTTTGGTTAGATATCATGACTTTTTTCTTTGTCAATACACAAGAATAAACCACACCAAATAACAAATTGACACTCGATAGCAACCCACATCAGCCTCAGGACCATAACCCTCTTATTTGGAATATACTTTTATTTTAAAGAACTACCCATATTATTTAAGATATATGGTGTTAGGTTTTCCTTTCTTAAACAGTGTTAATAGCTTTATTTATTGTAAAGCCATGGAATTTAGATTAACAGTTTCTTATTAACAACCCCATGTAGTCTATACAGTCGTATCAAGCATAATTATTTATGCTAACTGCTTAAGCTAATATCATGTGACGCTAATTTTTTTCAATTATCATAATTTCATAAAATTTTAAAAAATCTGTGCTGTAAAATTGGCATTAAATAACCAATATTAACCTTTCAGTCGTATCATTCTTTTGAAAATTTGAGCTTGAAACTGCTAATTTAGTTTGCTTGGCCTAACCAATACTTGTGTATCTGCACGTCCTTTCATCGTACAGTTTTGCTACTCTAAATTAGCCGTCTTTAATCCAAATTACAAAAAAAAACTAAAACGGATCATTTTTACTCTTAGTTGAAACTATAGTACGAATGTTGAACCGATACCTCATGTGATATCTTGCGTAGGTGTTCGCTCAAATTTTCGTTAAATTTTAGCAGTTATGTCGAATAACTTTGTACATGTGACATACATTTAAACCAAATGAAACCCTTAATTGTAGGTTGTATAGATCTATCAGAGTGTCAAATCTGATAAAAAATTATCCATAAAAATATGTTTTTCTATCAAATAAAGTTCTGTACTTTGGAAGAAGAAGAAAGAAAGCCAATCAAAATTGAAGATGTTGTACTTCAGATATTTCTAAATGGATTGTTTGAAATTTGATGTGTGAAACAAGAGTTCAATAGAGCACATCCACTAAAAATATGTAATAGTTTAAATTGTCAAAGTCTGAGCTAGAAAAGTGGAAAACGCTAAATAATCACCCTTCTTAATATCCTACAGTGTCTTGCAGATGATTTCGTGCTCTCCCCATTAGTACAGCGGTAAGTCTACGGATTTACAACACTGAAATAAGGGACTCGATACCCATCGGCAAACTCAATAGATAACCTGATGTGGCTTTGCTATATGAAAAAAAACACACACTTCTCTCTGATGATTAACTCAAAATTCGAGACGGAGGCAAGTGGGGTTATAAATTTCGTCATAATTATAAAATAAAGCTATCATTTTTAAATCACTTTAATAGTTAGTACCTGTTATAGGATTGTGTAATGTAATAACACGTTATCATTATGACACGAAAAGTTAGCTAACAGTTAAATAATTTTATCTCAAACAGATAAGAGTTGAATAAAAATATAATCTGTCTATATTCAAAAATACATACAGCAAAATAAATAAGAAAATACTAAAGTTTCCTATACCTTAAATTTAATTTCTGCGAGTATTTTAAAACTGGATAGAATCGCTATTGCTATGAAAACAAGGAATGTCTGTTTTGATTGCCGTGTTTTTGTTTGTTTGTTTTTGTTATGTAAATGTGTAAATATTTTGTAAGCGACAACATGTCGTGTTGTGTTTAAATTTTCATTTCTTTTATTCATTTTTCCATATTGATATTATTGTTTCGAAGTTTAAACTAATATTTTGTTATTCATTTAGGGTAACATTTAGAATTTTCTTGAATTACGTAGACCAATCATATGTTTGTAAATGAAGTGCTGGTGACTACGTGTCTAGACGTGTAGTCTCGTGCAAGAACGGATATGCGTGGATTGCTCTGGAGACCTGTAGAATTTTCGCGGTCTTTCGGGGAGTTTAGGCCTACAATATATAAACAGACGAAGATGCGAGAGAGAGGAGTGAGATTCAGACATCAGTTTTATTTCAAAAGAAGAGAGTTAGTTATTTGAGAAAGATTAAGTGTTTGCTGTGATTATTCAACTTGGATTTGTGACTGAAGTTAGATCTACGGAAGCTGTGATTTTATTTCGTCAATCTCCACGATTCATCTGAATTACTGCTTGTGCTGAGAGTCGGCGAATTTATTGAACTGTGCACTGTTCCTAAACTTCTTCATTTAAGCTTCGGAATTTCTTCGTGGGACCAAATTCACACCCTAGACTGGAATTTGAGACTTTCATTTTAGATCATTATATTAGATACAGGCCAATACCATTTTGTATTGTGATTAATTTTGAAGTTTGAAACTAGTATTATTTTGTTTTGTAATTAATTTCGAATGTTGTAACTTAATATCTGTCACTGTTATTATATAATTTATGTTATATCTGTTATATTTGTTAATAGTTTAGTGTAATAAATTATACAAGCTGTTATCTGCGTTTTTCTGTTGCGTTTAGTCTACGAAGAACATAAAACATAAAAAATACGTAACAGTTTTAAATGTGTGTATTACTTTATAGATTGACTGAGGTACTTTGTTATGGCAGTTTAACTCGCTTTGTTTTTTCAGGTCCCTCAGTGGAAACAGCGGTAAGTCTTCCGTCTTACAACGCTAAAATTAGAGGTTTGATTCTCATCGGCTGAAATACTCGATTGCCCCCTGGGGCTTTGCTATAACAAAGCACATAACACACTTGACTTCTTACTTGTTATAGGCTAGACAAGGCATACACTTTAAGTCAATCTTTTATGGTATTTTTGTTTTGTGTGTTTTGTTTCGTTTATAATTTCGCGCAAAGCTACATGAGAGTTATCTGCGCCAGCCGTCCCGAATTAATATTTTTCATACTTATAAGCGTTTAGAATTAGAAGCAAAACTAAACTATCTTATGACAAAATTGGTCTTTACGACTTTGTTAATGACCTAAACTAAAGATAGTCAAAATATTTCCCTCCTTCAAAAAAAAAAAAAGCTTTCTTTACGACTAAGTTCTCTTTATAACAACAGCCCGATAAAATCGTTTTTTCTTCTTTTTATCTGGTTCGTTAAACATAGCATTTATATGCTGTAATCTCACCCACTTCTACATGCAACCAACGAGCAGCTGCCAGCCACGTGACCCTACCTTGTCACCATCACTTTTCATTAATATACGCACTCGTGTTTTCTCTTTGCAATGTTGCGTTCAATTTCGTTAAATGTTAGACTTTCCTTGAAACATATCATTCGTATTTTTATCAGCAAAAATTAGTATACGAAGAATAGCCTCGAACTAGGCGACATGAAGAATGAGAAGGAAAATATCGTGAGTTATGTATTAAACATATAATAAAACATTTTGTTTTTTATTTGTTTTAAAATATATGATTAATAAATAAGAAATAAATGAATGTAACTTATTCTCTTAATGTAAAAAAATGAAATGTTTTATGTGCATTCTGTCCATCGTGGGTATTTCAACCCTAGATTTTTTCGTCGTGCCTTCCTAAATTTACAACTGATCTAACTGGGTACCCGATTGGAATTTTGAGCCAAGCCTTTTAGAGAAATTTGAAATCCCTTAAAAGAAAAAATTTCATAATGTGAACAAAATTGTTGTCTCAGTATCAGAGTTCCTTCAATTAAACACGCTACTCATACTATACTTTCAATTTTCTGTAAACAAAGAAGGAGGATCAATAGTAGTATTCTCTGTATTGATATTTTATATGAAACTTCAGAAATACATGAACTATACGGAAAATATTTTTTGTTATAAATACATTTGATAATATTCAGATGAGGCAGATTGAACCGTTATTTTAATTCATTTCTCAAACGATTTTTTTAAAAATTGCTTTATGCCTAGTTACAGGGATTATCAAATACGTAATCAGATAATCATTATTCAATGCAACTTAAGTACATAATTTATAACTAGTTATTTACAGAATAAAACAATTATTTGCTCACGAAATGTACCAGTTTCTTTTTTAAGTCGAATTATATAAAGTTGTGCTTTTCAGTTCTATCTAACGCAATAGAACATTAATGCACAAGAAAGATGCTAGATGAACATACAGAAAACGCAAGTTTTCAAAATTCTTCAAGAAAAGCTATAGAAATCAATAGTTCTGCGGGAGTACTTCACAATCCAACCAGTGACCTAGCGGTATGCCTACGGACTTATCACGCTGAACTACAAACAAATTACTCACCAAATTTGAATGGTTGTTGTATTTTTTCATGAACAAAATAATCAAATGATTCTAACTAGTAAATTGTGCAACACCAGTGAATTATTATTCCTTTTTTACTGTTAATTAATTCCAGTAGACCACCTATGTTGTGCACACGGGTATCGAAACCTGATTTTTAGCGATGTTATTTCACAGTGTTACCTCTGAGCTATTTGTGTACTGGAAAGGCAAAACAAAAAAACACAAAGATTTGTTCACGTTTAGAAAATGAGAACTAATTTTCGAATGTTTTAAAAATTAACAATTCTTGTACTTAATTGAAACAAAAACTTCTTTGATTTTTAAATTAATGTAATCGAATGAATTTGTTCAATGATGTCACCAAATATTGCCCATACATTTAGTCATCTTACCAAAATAAGAAAAACATTCCATCAGTAACTCAATATAATATATTATAGTACGATATTATAATGTTAGTAGTATTAAAAAAACACTTTCTTTTTACACATTTTAGGATTCTAGTTCCCATAATACATGTTATCTTTTACCATGTTTACTAATACTTTTGCACTTTGTTATTTGTATCTGAAAGAGAGCAGAAATTCGTAAAAAAGTATATTTTATAATCCACGTAACATTCACCTATTTGACTGGATATAGAATATTCTTCATATATTTTCTAATTTCTTTAATCACTTTACAGTGTTCCTTAAAGTAAGAGGTAAATTTTGAATATTAATATAAAATTATTGGTTCGACAATTGTTCCAAATAATAATTTATTGTTATGTTCAGCAGTAAATTATAAAGTTTTGTAGCGATAAATATTTTTACTTTTTATCTACAGACTATAAAAAATTGTCTTTAACTCTACGTTATAAGTGAAAGAATTAAACTCTAAGCACGGCATGGCTACGTGATTCATGGTCAGGTGATTAAGGTACTTGATTCATAATCCGAGGGTCGCAGGTTTGAATCCCCATCGCACCAAAAATGCTCACCCTATTAGCCCTGGGGGAGTTATAATGTGAGGTCAATCTCATTATTCATTGGTAAAAGAGTTACTCAAAAGTTGGCAGTGGGTGGTGATGATTAGCTGCTATCCCTGCGGTCGTACACTGCAAAATTAGGGACGACTAGCTCAGATAATCCTGGTGTAACTTTGCGCGAAATTCAAAACAAACCAAATTTAAACCCCATATTACATACATGGGTGTTTACGTATTGAGAATCTCGTCCATGCACGCGAGTATCCCCCTGGTACAACGGTAAGTCTATGGGTTCACAACGCTAAAGTAAGGGGTTCGATTTCCCCTTCTGTGGACTCAGCAAAATAGCCCGATGTGGTTTTGCTCTACGAAAACACATCCATATATATATATTAAGCTGCGTTTAATTTCGAGCTTAAACAACATCAAATAAGTTTACTAATTTCTTTATTTTTGACATCAGCACAGATTTTATCAGTTACTTTATATCGCACTTAAAAAAACAGTGCACAAATCAATAGTGTTTTTAAACAATGGAGTTAATTCCAGATTAACAAAAATTACGTTTTCACAAGTTGATTTTTCACCTCATTCAAAGAGGTTTATATATAAATATCCAGTGATCAAGCATTTCAAACCATAATAAACATTTTTATCATGAACATGAATGTTATCTATCAATTGTTTAAGGTGATCAAACTTTATTTACTATTTACAATATTTCCAACTATTGAGTAATAATTATTAACTCTATCTGAACTGTTTGAAGAGAATATGCGAATAAGTAAACAACTGTAGTGTACTATTGAATACTCGCTATCTAATGGATATATAGAAACCATGTTATTTCTGTATGAGTAAGTAATTACTTGAGACATGTTATTTAATCACACAAAGTTTCCAAGTCTCAAAATAGAATAAACTATAGATCTTTCCTCCCAGATTATAAATGTGACAGAATCCTTGATAAGAGACAAAGCACAGAGTATTTGGACAAAGCCATGACTATCGTGTTTATTGTGATTTCAAGGAAATGAAAGCTTTCCTATCTTATTCATCGTTCTCAACTTTCGACAAACCTCCAAGCTTCACTACACAAACTTCTGACAAAGGTTTTGGAACAATGTGATGACGAATCAAATTTATTAACCAAATAATGAACTCGAATCTGTGCTTTCTATTATTATGACGTAACATAATAAGGCGCTTTCTAAAATTAATAGAACTTTAACACTTCTCAACTAACGCTGCGTCTGAGAGAGAACATACATATTTAGTTTAATAACTAAAAGAAAACACTTTCACACGTATTAAACTTTATCACTTGTTAGGAAACCAGCCGTAAAAATAATGAAATATTGGAGTTGATATCCAAAAAAGGATAAAATATAGCTACAAAATATTCTTGGTAAAACTCTACTACCCAGAAGTTCAGTAGTAAATATGAAGGCTTATAACGCTAAAAGTCTAGTTTTGAACCCGTGGTAGGCACAACACAGATGGCCCGTTGTGAACTTTTGCACTTAACGCCAAACGTAACACTAATATTTTTAGAACTAGCATATAGTTTTTAATATTATAGGGTTAATAAAACTCATTGTTATTTTTATTTAACCGAAATAAGCTGCCTTGCATTTAGCTATTCTTCATTTGAATACGACAATTATCATAATAGTTTAGGATACAGAAGTTATATTTTAACTTGTAACAGTTTTTAGAAGTTATGCATTTTCTTTTTGTTTATCCACCACATTTATTATTATAAAATTAAAACCACACAAAACTTCTGTTTCATTAAGAAAAATGTAAGTTGATGAATCGCCTGAAATTCAATAAAATCAGTTAGTTATCGTTACACGTATGGGAAGAAATACGAAGCGTTTTTATTCGAGTTAACCCTCGCTACTATCTGAACGTCACAGATTCTCTCCGAGTTTTTTAGGGTTTACAAACACTTAAGGTTATTCTAAACAGATTGTTCAGGGGAAGTCGTTGCCGTGAGTACGTTGCTATTTTCAGAGAACTCTTTGTTAAATGCTGACAACTCTATTTTTCATGTTTTATCATTTTGGCTTTGCAGCTTACAGCTTTGTCGGAAGTTTATAGTTTTGGATATAAATTTTGAATTAATAGTTTAGCCAGGAGGCTGATTCAGTTTTGTTTGTATGTTGTTTTAAACCTTTCTGGTTTAACTATACGTTGTTAATTATTGATATTATGACAACTTTTACTGTCTTTAACATCCTATTGTTATTAAAAAGGAAAGTCTGCCCAACATAGTTCCCCGCTAGTACAGCGGTAAGTCTACGGATTTACAAGGCTAAAAATAGCGGTTTTATTCCCCTCAATGGACTCAGCAGATAGCCCGATGTGACTTTACTATAAGAACATACACGCACTCTCCCTAGAGTATAGAAGAGTAACGATACATTTTGACTGATGTCTAATAAAAGATCTTCCTTCTCGGTTGCTCACTAGTAAGCTTATAAGAATATAAAACAAACGATTGGGTTTCGATATTTGAGGTGGGCGTAGAACAAATAGATAGCCCTTAGCGTAATTTTGATGTTAAACGCAAAAAAATAAAAAAGTTAAAATATCAGGAAAATATGAGTTCATAACCTTAAGCACCAAAATCGTAGTGCAATTTAATGCATGTAAAAACAGAGACAGTGTTTGATCAAGATCAGAAAATACGAATTATTTAATTTCTATAAAATACATTATGACATCATGTTTGATGTACACAAGGAGAAAGAAGATTAATAGTTTGTTTTCTGCATCATATGACATATGATCTGAATGACACACAAAAAAACAAACACAGAAGGTTAATGGTACATTACTATAACATTTGTATATGTTAATGGAAGGATACAGTTGCAGAGGTAACAAAGTTTTACTAATTATATTTGTTCCTCTATAGGCAACAGTGAATCGCCAACTGAACATTTCACTTCGCTGTTGTTCTTTCACACCCATTGTTGTTTTTTGCCGATTATTAAAATCAGCACCCGGCAAAAAGTTACAGTAATATGCAGAGTGGTTTCTAACGGTATGCTTGTGCTGCCCTCCAGTGGCTCATGCTGGCTTACAATGTTCAAAATCAGATATCGATACCTGCTGCGGGCACAGTACAGACAGACAATTATGTTAAGCTTTAAGCTTAACGACAATCACACGAACTTTCTTACACAAAATAAATGCTGTATAGAACATGAATTCTTTCTTGTAACACTAGTTTCTACCTTAAATTAGAGCCAACAAGCAGTATATACAGTAATAATTTTAACAAATTTCGATTTTCTCTAATTGTATCAGAATATTCTGTCATGAACTTTTCTACCCTCATTTACTGAGATGATTCTGACCCATTGCTCTACAGAAGAAATAAATTGACTAATTAATGGCTATTTTAATACACTGGATTCGAAATTAAAAACCTTAACCCAGGTGAAAACAATGTTCAGCTTATTCAAATAAATCCCAAAAATAAAGTAAACACTTGCTAACTAATTATAAATTAAAACGTTTCTTCTTAAAGAACACCTGGTAAACAATTCAGGTAAGCTGCATAACATGATATACACACATAAGGTTAAAATAAATCACTCAGCTCCAACAGACTTTTAAACATTGCATTATAAATATGTATAATTCTTGACAAGTAATAATCGAATACTTATTATAAAGATAAAATGAAAAAATATAAATAAAACATCTACAGTGACAAATGAAACAGACATGTTCTCTTATTTTCTACGAACAAGAAGTCAAAGTGTGTTGTGTAAACCTAACATTTTTATACAACAGGTAGTGGCTAGAGAAGATATCAGAAACTCCGTGTCACGCTTTCAGATACAAGACTCGGTAAATAGCCCGATGTGACTTTGCTATAAAAAAAAACATTCACCTTTATACAGCCTATTTGTTTCAACTCATACTCGAGCCCTGAACACTTGGAAAAATTGTTTGCACTCGCATAAACTAAAATAAGGGAATTCTTAAAAATTAATTTATTTAGACGAGTGTTTCACTGTCAGGTGATTATGGTTCTTGAGAAGTAGCGATAATTGTTTAGAACGTTAATTAATAAATCAACTGTAACTTTTAATTCCGTGTAATTCGATATAGATTCTACAAAAGTGATACTTTAGGAGGCACTAAAGACAAAACTGAATAAAGAAACATGAAAGTTAACACAAACGCTGAAAGTTTTGAACAGTACATCGATCATTGAATAAAAGTGAGTGTAAAAACTTTAGTGGGGAATATTGATTAAACATCTGACATTTCTCATTATTTTACAGAAAAAAAAACAAGTTCATATTCTATCATAATATGATGAAATCGAAAGTAAAACTCTACACCAATCAACGAACTAACGTGTTCATATTGCTAGGCAAATTTCATCACACTATTTAAAGCGGTTGCCGATACGTCGTTGTTTTTTCAGTGTAAACCTACAAAATAGATTGCCAACCGCGAAAAATCTAATAATGGATTTTTAGCATTGTAAATCCATAAGCTTACAGCTGAAGACTAGTAAGTTGTACCACATTAAACCGAGTCAAGTAAATTATAACCACTTTATATTTAGTTTGCAGCAGATTCCAAACCATTCGACAGTGTAGATTTATAGCTAGAAAACACAAAAGTCTTTCTGAAGAGAATTATCTATACAGCGAAGTTGTTAAACGGTGTAGATTAAAAAGAAAAATTTTGAAGAGAAGTTGTTTTTAAAATAAAATCCTCCAACTTAAAACCGATTAGAATGAAGCTCACCATATCTTCTGATACCATTAACAAGTCATAAACATATGGAGACTGAAATTGATGATAGTTCACAAGTCAAAGTTACAGATGTTTTCAGTCACACTCCTTTCTTCACTTTACGCAGTTTAATACACTTCCCTTTCACTTGAAACAACTCCATACTCCTTTTTTCCATTTTAAACAGCTGCATACTCTCCCCCTCCCATTGATGTAGCTTAACAGTCTACCCTTTACTCGATAAAGCAACATACTCCACTCTTTACTTGATACAGTTTAACAGTCTCCTCTTCACTTGATGAAGCACCATACTTCCCTTCACTTGATACAGTTTAACAGTCTCCCTTTCACTTGATGAAGCACCATACTCCCCTTCACTTGATGAAACACCATACTCCTTTTCACTTGATACAGTTTAACAGTCTCCTCTTCACTTGATGAAACACCATACTCCTTTTCACTTGATACAGTTTAACAGTCTCCTCTTCACTTGATGAAGCATTACATTCCCCTTCACTTAATGCAGCTGCTTAGATAGCATTCAATAAATGAGCTTATTCTTCACTTGATACTGGCCCGGCATGGCCAAGCGTGTTCAGGCGTGCGACTCGTAATCTGAGCTGCCTTCCCTCTAGTCTTACACTACTAAATTAGGGAAGGCTAGCACAGATAGCCCTCGAGTAGCTTTGTGCAAAATTCCAAAACAAACAAAACAAAAATCACTTGATACAACCTCCCACATTCTTTTTCACTTAATGCAGCTGCAATTAATTTTTATGCAGTCTGATTAAAGTGTCCCTGAACGCCGAAGTTTATTTACAATTGAGGGTCTTTGAGTAATTTGTGAACATAAGTGGTTTAATAGTAACGTATTATACCAAAAACCCTGACGTCAAGAATAATGCGCACTGTTATGTACCAGAGTGATAATAATCGAATATGGAAAAGTGGTTCCTGGTGTCAGGGAAATATCGCTTTTATACCGTAAGATTAACCTCAGTAGTGTTCAACTTGGCTGCTAATTAAGTATTTCTTATCACTTAAATAATAAGATAATAAGTAAGAAAACTTAATATTTATATAATTATCAATTAGTGAAAAACTGAAGCTTTTAATAGAACTGACAACTGATTATGATGACAGATAATATGTCAGGTTACAGTTTAGTTTTATCTATATATCTTACAAATTAACTGAAAACGTGTATTTTTATTTTATTTTGAGTTATAAGAAGAAACATAAATAAGAAACATCTTATTTCCTGTCAAAATGACGGACTGCTTTAAACAAATAAATAGCAGAACGTTTCTTTGCTGTTGGTTTCCCCATTATAAATTTCACCAACACAATAAAAGTGATAAGCTGTTAGCATTACTAGTTCGTTTTCTTTCTTTCTTTCTAAGTTTCCACATCGTTGATAAAACGTACACTATACCTGAAGTAAAGTAACTTACCCTTTCATAATTCCACAACGTCTACGTTTGGTTTGAATCGATTTCGACTCTTTGCCCACCCCTTTTCTTCTCCATTAAATCATGCCGGCCCATTACACTAGAATTTTTGCAATCATATACCTCCTGTGGACTTTTTACATCAAGATAAGGGCTTGCTTTTTGTTTGTACAATCTGTCAAGTATATCCAGTGCGCTGGTTTATGTGTTGGAAACAACTTAATCGATAATGTCGTAAAACTGGAGCTTCAATACATTCAAGGTTTAACCAAAACGTTGTAATATTTGAAAGTGACTAAACCCTTTACCAGAAACTCTCAATAGAGTAATATAGCATGAAATATGGTATTTTCCTCTGTCAATCTAGATGCTTTACCACACTCAAGAGGTAGCTTGTATTTTTGTTTGTTTTTTTTGTTATCGTGACAATATACCAAAAGACTTGTACACTTCATTGAAAATGCCACCTACCGTTAAACTTTCTCTAAGTATCTTGTTTAATGCGTACAAAACTTATTCGCAGACGCCAAATATTACATTCAAATAGAGTATAAACTTTTGAAAAATATGGAACTCTAAATTATTAACATTTCCTCGAGTCTAGAATTATTGAAAGTTAACTGAAATATTAGTAGATTATTACTTAGCATTTAGAATGAGATATCAGTATAATGAAATATTAAACCATTCATTTAAGTTAGTTTTGTTTTAATTTTGCACAAAGCTATACGAGAGCTATCTGTGCTAGCCGTCCCTAATTTAACAGTGTAAGACTAGACGAAAGGCAGCTAGTCATCACCACCCACTGCCAACTCTTGGGCTACTCTTTTACCAACGAATAGTGGGATTGACCGTACCATTGTAACGCCCCCATTATAACACCGCGGGCTGAAAAGGCGAGCATGTTTGGTGTGACAGGGATTCAAACCCATGATCGTCGGATTACGAGTCGAGTGCCTTATCCACCTGGCCATACCGGGCCTTTGAGTAAGTAATTTCAGTCTATTGTACTATGTGGTTAAATATCCGGCTTACATAAAAAAGAACGATCATAACTGAATCATTCATTTACTAGTCAGTTGTTATAACGACTTCTATATCTGAAGTAGACGTCAAGTGGAAAAGATCACATTTTTCAATGAGCGCTAGTAGTAAAATTAAATGAGTTTCAGTATTTTAATTTTATTACGCTTACACAAAGTCAGAAGTACATTGTAATAGACTTGTTTACTTTGCATTCCTTATTAAGGACTAACATAAAATTCCCGGGATACATTGCGGAATTCAAATTTTTCACGATTCACAGAAGTACTAACGTACGTTTTTAAATCCTCGAAAGAGAGAGAATTTTCCACAAACAAACCCGTGGTATCCTCTCATGCTGAAACCTTTTGTTCCGATAGCTGATAAGTGGGACATGATCAAAATCTCACACACGATGCTCTAAGATTCAGGAATAAAAAATGCGGTTCCAGATCCCAGTTCAGTAAATTTAATACTTGACACAACTGTACATGAATGACTTTCTGGGGACGTTTAAGCCTCCCTTATCATCTTAGCAGGGGAACTATTTCATACAGTAAAGAATACTCCAGAGCAATCCAAAGTCTGCCTGTTAAGTTTGGTTCTACTAGCTCCAAAACTGTGTGAGGCGTTTGCAGATAAACAAACTTAGAGATAAATTCACAAACCACGCAGTGCAAATTAATATATAATGTTGTATTTTTAAATAGCATAATTGTATTAGACTTATTTTATGCCCCCCCCCAGTGGCTCAGCGGTATGCCTGCGGACTTACGCGCTAAAATCCGGGTTTCGATACCCGTGGTGGGCAGAGCACAGATAGCCCATTGTGTAGCTTTGTGCTTAATTCAAAACAACAACAACAACTTATTTTATGCTGAAATAGTCTAAATTATGTAAATCAAATAAAACCCTGGTCAAAACTTCATTCAAAATATGAATTATATTCATACATGAATAAGATAAAGTTATCATATGTTCATAGTTTATTAGAAACTTGAAATACCTCTATAGCTGTTAGTTTTATTTAATCCTTTATAATTATTTTCATATAGATAGAACAGTATGATATGAACAGAAGACATTAGCTTAACATTTCTCTAAATTATAGAACAGTATGATCTGAACAGAAAAGATTAGCTTAACATTTCTCTAAATTATCCAATCGTCATGCATTGTTAACATTTGTAAAAAGCAGTTTCTGACTAAATTGCAAAAAAAATAACTATTTTGGTAGATGGTGGTGTCACCAGATCCTAAAGGCATGATCGGGGAGGGATTTTGTCGTATTGTTATCATTTTTATTCAAGCGGTGGTTAAAGTGTTTTCTTCCTAAAAGCGGACCACACTTATACTATGATCATGATGTTTCGCCATTATTTTAGTTTTTTTTCTCCTCTTACTCTTGATATATTATTACACTTAACCTTAAAAAAATTTTTTTTCGTACTCTCCGGTCCTCACCTGACCTTCAAGTGCTTTCTTTTTTCCCAGTTTAAAGGTAAATCACAAGATACATTCACACATTTACCATTTGTGTATCCAAACTTGGGTTCTTCGCAGCACTTCCTCGGCCGACATTTCTCTCACTTCCCTTGTTGTTACTATTTTTATACCACTGATGTGCCATAGTAATTGCATCTGTTCCTACTACACTTGTAACACTTTCGATATTTTACTGATATACATTTGCAGGTTAGATTTTTGTCCAACTTCATTTCCATTTTAACAAGAACATAAACTGAATATATTTTGTCTCGGTAGTTTTTAAGATTTTTCACAGAAAGTTCAGAAATTGTAAATGTTCCATAGCTAATGCATCGTAACAAAACTCTTGACTGTTGTCTGAATTCGAATAAAAATCGCTCATCTCCATTCACAAAAATTAATCTTAACTCCTCTGGATATAATATAACTATAGATTGATGTACTCTTCTGGATACAGGATGAAATAATGTATATTCGTAGTTCTTACAAAGTGCACTACCATTTTTGCTGACGTTTTTATGAAAACGCGTTAATTTCTTTCAGCTAGAATAGTCATACTTAAATGCTTAAGTTACTTCATATTTTATAAACTTTAAACTATAGCTGTCAGTGTACGAAATATAAGAGTCACGGGTTTGAATCCCCGTCACACCAAATATACGCGCCTTTTCACTCGTAGTGGTGTTATAATTGTGACAATCAATCCCACCATTCATTGGTAAAAGAGTAGCCAAAGTGTTGACGGTGAGTGGTGATGAATAGCTGTCTTCCCTCTAGTCGTACACTGCTCAATTAGGAATGGCTAGCGTAAACAGCCCGTGTGTAGCTTTGGACGAAATTCAAAACAAACCAAAGAAACAAATTCACTTAACCACTAGCAAAATAAGACTAAAACTACACGAATATGGTCATCAGATTGTTTTACAAATGCCTTTAGTCTTTTTTTTTACTTAATTAACAAAAACAAATATCCCTTAACAATTAGCTCATTAGATTTAAAGAAAACATAGTTATTGCATTACATGGATAATAACTTTGTATCTATTAGTTGTGAAGAACCTGAAAACTGGTTTTAAATAAATAGGTAGAATAATTAATGGACGGAGCTAAGGTGAAGCGCCACATTTCTTTATCTCCGCATTGCTGTCGACTCAGTAGAAGAATTCTTTCAACAAATGATCGATTCCAGATTCTGTCCTTGTGTTTTAAACTAGAGTGGATTTCAAAAGAAATCAATTCCATTAGCCTCATCCTTTCGGCATATTTGTATGGCAAGCTCTGGTTAAAGCTGGCTTTATTGCCTCGTCGCTTTGCGATTCTAAAGCCTATTTTTTGAACTTCAAAGTACTTGGAAAATCCCTGAAATAGAAGGACAATCGTAAAGGATGACACCCTCATCGGATAAGACGACTTTCTCCGAAAGATTAGATTGTGGGAAATAGTTGATTGAAGAGGGATAGAAAGGTGAGGTTATGAAAAGAGAAAAAAGCCAGATTGAGCTAAGAGGAAGAGGGACCATATATATATATATATGTATATATATATGTATATATATATATACATAAAGAAAAACAGAGGTGGTTGGTTGTTTGGAAAGTGACGAAATATAAAGGTTGAAAAATAAAAATAACCTTGAGTAAGCGACTCGAAATGGAAGAAGCAATAAGTAAAGTATAAGTGTAAAGACGAGATAAAACTTAGTATACAATATGAAAATTGAATTAGAATAAAAAACGATTTATAAAATGGACCAATTTAAGCACGTTAGAATGGAATAGTGTACATAGTTTGGAACCTAACTAGGAAAGAAAAAGGAAAGAAAACAAATTCAAATTATAACGAAAACTTATAAAACAATGTAGAAAAATAAAATTGACGTAATAGTGAGGAATGTTATTTGAAAAAGACTGCCTTAAAAAGCAAAAAATAAAGGAAAAGGGGAAAAATATTTAAAATACATTCAATAATAGATGTAAGTGTGTGAGCGGTTAGCAACTAAAATGGTTTATAACAAAAATCAACCACGGAGTTGCTTTAGCTCTGTTTGAACTAAATTTATTGATAAAATAAATGTATTTCTTAATATTGGTTTCTTCTTTTAATGGTCTGAACAAGCATGCTAAGATACTGAGTTTTCAATTGAAAAAATAACTCAATTTCCAAATCATAATAATTTAAAAACTTTGTCATATGAAACATAATTTTTCTCTGCTGAAATTAGCTAGCATATATTTTTTCATTATAATAAGACACTACAAATTATTTTACTTGTATAGTTATATATTTTATAGTTCAGTAAACTTTATAATATTAATGACAATTGTGTGAGTACCCTAGCTCCAGAGATTAGTCAAAATGCATTAATAACAACTGTGTAACCTTGCTCCAGAGGTTACTCAAAAGTCAAAGTATTTTCTGATGAATTTTTATTTTTTTCTTTCTTGTTGTCGTTAAGCATGAGGTTACACAATGCGCTATTTCTGATATGCGAATCACGGGTATACAAACATGATTTTTAGTTATATGCCCTAAAACCTCCTCTGAGCCACCAGAGGTGGTTAATAATGCCAAAAATGTATCAAAGTTTTTGTATTAATAAGAAATTAATTATTTCAGTAAACAACTTCACAAACACCTTTGATAAAGTCGAAATGGTTTAAGGCGTTCTACTCATAATTTGAAGAACGCGGATTCGAATCCCCGTCACACCAGACATGCTCGCTCTTTAGTCCGTGGGGGCGTCATAATGTGACAATCAATCTCACTATTCGTTGGTAAAAGAGTAGACTAAGAGTTGACGGTGGATGATGATGACTAGCTGCCTTCCCTCTAGTCTTACACTGCTAAATTAGGGACGTTTAGCCAGATAACCCTCGTGTAGCTTTGCGCGAAATTCAAAGCAAAGCAACACAAACCTTTGATAAAACAAAATAATCTACTTAAATTATTTTTTAGTATTGAACTATACGCAGTTATTTTCATTCGAATGAAAGTTAAATATCTAATAGCGAAAAAGTTTGTTTGACGTTGAGCAAAAAGCCACACAATGGGCTATGTGTACTTTGCTTATCACAGGTATCGAAACCCTGTTTCTAGCATTGTAAATCCAAAGATATACATACTGCTGTGTTACTGGGAGGCAATAACCAAACACGGAAAATACAATATCAAATTTATTTTTGTGATTCATCAATTTAATTTATTTTTTTTATTTAATTATGTACTTAACTATTACTCGTTTTATAAGTTCTAGGAACAGCAAAACAATTAACATTTAATGTTATATGGAAGACAATTAACAAGTCTTCTTGTACAAACTTTCCGTCGACTGATGATGACTTCCTTAAAACAATTTCATGGTCCCAAAGTTAATCAAAACAGATACGTAAAAAGATAATTGTTTCATAGTCACTATGTGAGCAAATTCTATATAATACTTTAATAAAATATTATTGGCTAATGATAAGTTGGAAAATAATGATTTATAAGTATGATCAAGTAATTTAGTTTGAGACTACATGGAGATCTCTGAAACATATTCTGTCCTGAACGTACCTGATAACCATAAGAGTTTTTGTCTTTGCTATATTTTAATTGATACGAAACTTTTACCGTTATTTCCACACGTCACTCCTAGCTTAGTCCCTGAGCAAGTCAGACGTGTATTCTCCCACTGCTTTACCAGCATGACGTTTTCATTACGTGGACCTGCTGTACCAATCTCGCTACCTGTCCCGCCGGTAATCGTCGATGGCCTGCCACCCAACCATTCTCCTCTTCAAATTGCCACGTTTATCGCGCAGGCTAAGCCCGGCGCCTTCTTAGACCCTTCCAGTACATGAATTCTTCTCCAGTTCTCAATGCCTGCAGACCTATCTTACCTTTGTAAGCCGTGGAATAGCCAAATTAATGTCAGTTGTTAACCCACCAAGAACCCAACTACCCTTTTCTCTGTCTTCCTGAAAGGGATACACCCTTCCATTCACCCTAACGAAATCAAATGCGCCATTGAAAATCAAACTACGTCCGAAATATACGTCGTACATCGTATCTTCTCGAAATACACCAAGCAAGCTATCAGATACATGAAAATAATAACGACCACCAAACATTCTGCCGATACCATTGTACGTAATGGTTGCTATTATCACATCTTCCATTTTAGTGCTAAACGTCCTCACTGTCGCTCAATTAATCCTAGGACACCCAAGCAACCAGAACCTCTTTTGCTACCCAACGTATCATCTAATCTGCTCTTCCACCCCCACCCCCCACAGCCTAATGTCAAATCGTCTCCTGTGAAGCCGCCATCCAACTCAATCGAAACCTCCACCAAAAAGATCGATAACCAAACTCGACAACCGACGATACGACCGCCGGCCGTGTTCAAAACAAGTTTAGTATCTCAACAAACTTACTCAGACATCATCTATTTCATTTCGCTCGAAAAGTTTTCTCAGATGCATACTACACAAGTTACCTATTCGGACAAGTTAACCATAACAGACAAGCTGTCTACCATCTCTCAAGCTATTCAAACCAGATTGTCCAGAAAATATAAATTTTCCCAGACATTCGAGGAATACCCGGATAACTTATCTATACAAGTTCAAACACCACACCCACCGAAACCAAGATCATCACAAGCCAGTGCAATTGACCAAGACTACGATTCAATACAACAGACCCCTATGGCAAAATGTTTTAATTCGAGGCTTGATAAAATGAAAAGACAAGCGAAACAAAGATGCTCGATGCACTCAGAAAGTTTTCTTCCAGGCTCAAACAAGCGCAGTCTCTGTCCAATGAAGATTGTCCGTATCTAACCCTCTCCATAATCACTCGATGTAAATTTTCCAGGTATCCAAGGCACGGTCATGGGAGAATATTCGACGCCCTGATCAGGAAAGTTGATTTTCTCTGGTGCTCCCGTTTCTCACACAGCAAACGTTTAGGTATTTCTTTACCCAGGCCCTGAAAAGGTGATCCGGTACCCTATGCCTTCTTTTCATTACATGCGGAATCTAAGTTAATATGTTTCCCTACTCTACCCTATTTGTCTACCCCTACTCGTTACGTAGTTTTGTTACTTTTTCCTCACTTTAAGTTAGCTCTCTCCTTCTTTTATCCTCCGACTCTCTGGCGTTCATTGCAACTACGCCCGAATGACCCCAAGTCGACCAGCAGAAATCAACCAAGTCACTAATCTACCAAGTGTTTATCCTTCAATCCCTGATTAATTTAACTTTCTTTCATGCGCGGGGCTGAACAAATACAGAAGTTTCTGAGCTTCTTGGTTTGCCTTTGGGGTCTCCCCAAAGGTGTTTAAAACCAAAACGCCTTCCAGGTTTTTATTTTATTTTACCGTTACTTTGTTGGAGGAAAAGGCACTACTACTGCTGACTGTCTACACCAGTGGTTCCCAACCAGGGGTGCTCGCCAGGGGTGCGAAACAGCGTTCCACGGGGTGCGAGATAACATTTGTTTGGGTCACCTTCACCTTTATTCTTAAATAAATAATTACTGTGAGGGGTGCGAGAACAGATTTTTAGGGGTGTGACGCATAAAAAAGGTTGGTCCACACAGATACGAGATTAGTCTAGACTGAACTTGTCTCTCAGTCTAACTTAAAAGGCTCTGTTCAATTCAGATAATTTTTGAAATTATTTTTAAGAAAGGAAAGAAGAAAACACTTAACGTGATTATTTATGTTAATTTAGGCTAAGATTATGTACTAAGAGGTAAAATTTCCGAAATCTGATTAACTAATTGCAACATATCACGTAATAAAATTATATAGCACGTTAACATTCATAAAAATCGTAAATATAAAATAGTTACACACTAACTGGCGAACTTGTTAATGTCCCTCTTTCACACGTTTCAAAATAACTCATGTTTATATATACTCTTCAAAAAAGAAACGCAAAATGGATATTTTTGTTATTTTAAAGAAAAATATATGTAATAACGTTACAAGCTCAGAGTATGTGATGTTACACGTGTTAAGGCACTGATTTTCAGACCAAAATGACAATAAAAGTTGTGCACTTTGAAAACGGAGGAAAACATCGGATTTTTCGCCAAAACGCATTCGTTTCCAATAAATTTGTTTGAGAGATCTGCAGATCTGCAACCTGTGCAAAATCCCTATAAATGTGACGTGTTTTCGGTTTTCATAGTTCAGTGTTTAGCCACCGACACGCAATACAGTCATGTCAAGACTGACTGAAGCACAACGCAACAACGCCATTGGTCACGTAGAAGGAGGAGAATTTCGATCAGATGTTGCCAGAGCTGTGAATGTTTACCCAAGCACTAAGCACAAGACTATGGAATCGTCACCAACAACATGGATCAACTTGTGACCACGCCCGTACAAGATCGCTACATACGGTTACGTCATCTTCGGGACAGAACCATCACTGCGACGTCTACTAGGGCTGCGTAGGATTTTTTAATCAGACCGTACGCAACCGTCGACGAGATTCTTAGACCCCATGTACAACCCATCATGGTAAACGTCAACGACGTTTTTCAACATGACAACGCCAGTCCTCACACAGCCCGACTCACCACTGTTTTTTTTGAGACACCACAACATCAACGTTCTTCCCTGACCCTCCAGATCACCAGATTTAAACTTTTTGGGTAGAGTTGGACCGACGTCTGCGACGGCGACAACCTTAACTGCAGACTATACCTCAGCTTGCAGCAACTTTGCAGCTGAGTGGACAGCCATTCCACAGGATGTGATTTGTCATCTCATCACTTCCATGGGCAGGAGATGCCAAGCAGTTATTGATGTTCACGGAGGGCATACTCGTTATTGACGTTGAGTGAGGTTAAACTTCAACTAGTGAGTGTGGACTTCGCCTTTACAGACTATAAATGTTCAGCAGTGAATGTGCAAAGTTTCACACATGTCATACAGAACTATCCGGAAAAAGTTGTTAACAATATGTCTCAAATTTTGCCTTTTGCGTTTCTTTTTTGGAAGAAATCGATTCGTTATGTGATGTATAACATGGACTCTGGAGATGTAGTCATGCTACGATTAAGATAGAGGAGACCAAGAGAATATTCTAATTTTAAAGATACGCTGTGGTGGATGCTTGTTTACGAAAATTCATCACAAAGACCGTTTCTTTGTTCGACTGCTCAAAGTTTATCAGCAGTCTCGATACGTAGGAATACTTCTGCCACGAAGAAAAATTATAACGGCCAACCACTGCTGACAAGCAGAGAAAAAAAGAGGCTATTAAAGAGGTTTCTAAAGTGCAATAGAATGTATGAAATATGACTGATTCTTTCACATCAGTGAGACACTTCTTGCAGCCATCTACCAGTTTCTGACAATCACAATTTGACTAGATATCTTCAACTACACAACTCAGTTAATAACAAGAAAGCTTTCGATTAAAAAGTGAAACCTGTTGTGAAACTGCGTATTGCAGATGGATATATGGAAGTCATTACATAATGTCGACGATTGTTTCTTCATCAAATATAAAGGGAAAAAATGGGCTTGCTAGTATAATCCCTGGAACAGGGACAGTGACATGAAAATTATTATCATGTCTACTCGAAAACACATAGCCAAAACACTTAAAGGAGAAATGACTGGTAATAAAATGAATGAATCTGGATTAATGCAGTCATGTGAAAAAGTTAGGGCACCGTATGAAAACCTGTGTATTTTGTAACATTTTTGGATATATAGACATTTAATCTCAATTTTAACAATACTGAGAGATTATAGGAATATAACTAAACAATTAAAACTGAAAAAAAGACCTTTCAAGATCTTCTGTAAATGTAATTCTACAACAATGCATATTCTAACTGAGGAAAAAGTTTGGACAGTCAGAAACAGACTGCACAAGTTTAACTTGCATGGGAAGTGTGCAAGCAGGAAACCTTTGCTCTCTAAGAGAAACATCAAGGCCAGACTGAAGTTTGCTAGAGAGAATGTAGACAAAGACCAGGACTTCTGGAATAATGTTCTTTGGAAAAATGAATCCAAAATTGAATTATTTGGACACAAAAACAGAGGACATGTTTGGCGTAAACCAAATACAGCATTCCATGAAAAGAACCTCATATCAACTGTAAAGCATGGAGGTGGAAGTGTCATGGTTTGGGGCTACTTTACTGCAGCAAGACCTGGACAGCTCACAATCATAGAATCCACCATGAATTTTAATGTGTATCAGAGGGTGCTTGAGGATCATGTGAAACAATCTGTACGAAAATGAAAGCTGAAGCGGAACTAGAACTTGCAAGACGACAATGACCCAAAACATACCAGTAAATCCACCAAGAACTGAAAACTAAAAAAATGGAGTCCTGAAATGGCCGGGTCAAAGCTCAGATCTTAATCCCATTGAGATGCTGTGGAGTGACTTGAAATGGGCTATACATGCAAGAAACCCCTCAAACATCTCACAGCTGAAGGAATTCTGCACTGAGGAGTAGAGCACACTTTCTTCAGACCGATGTCAGAAACTGGTAGATGGCTGCAAGAAGTGTCTCACTGCAGTTATTTCAGCCAAAGGGGGTAATACGAGCTATTAGGGTGTCCTAACTTTTCCTCAGCTAGAATATGCATTTTTGTAGAATTACATTTACAGAAGATCTTGAAAAGTCTTTTCTTCAGTTTTAATTGTTTAGTTATATTTCTATAATCTCTCAGCATTGTTAAAATTGAGATTAAATATCTATATATCTAAAAATATTATAAATATACATAGGGTTTCATAGGATGTTCTAAGTTTTTCACATGACTGTCTGTAGACCTAATTTCTATTAGATTAAACATTTTCATTTAAAACTGTACTGTAGGTATAACGAAAGTAAAACATTAGAATACTGGCAGTGTTTCTTCCTGAAATGAAACAAACTTATTTCTGTAAAAAAAAAAACATTAATATATTTTCTGTGATCAAACAAATAAGATTTTGTTTTAGTATGGTAGTGTGGTTGAACATACAGTACAGTAAAAGTATGTTGTTTGTTCGCGTTTTTTTTTGGGGGGGAGCATAAGCATAAAAATACATAATTGGACGTGTGCACAGTGCCCACTGCAGTTGTCTAAACTTGACTTTTAGAGTGATAACCACTTAACTCAGGAGGCGAAACTAGTATATACAAAAAAGATGTTAGGTACACGTTAAAGGGCAAGATAAATTCTAAGTGGGTACAGAACGTAACTTGGTTTTATTTAAGTCTTTTTATTTGAAACGTTTTGATAACTGTTTAAATGTGTATAAAGATAATTTTGTTTGTTTGTTTGTTTTATAATTTCGCACAAAGCTACTCAAGGGCCATCTGTGCTAGCCGTCCCTAATTTAGCAGTGTAATTCTAGAGGGAAGGCAGCTAGTCATCACCACCCACCGCCAACTCTTGGGCTACTCTTTTACCAACGAATAGTGGGATTGACCGTCACATTATAACGTCCCCATGGCTGAGAGGGCGAGCATGTTTGGTGCCGTATAAAGATAAAAGTTGTTCCTTAGTATATTTATCGTAGCTGCTTATAACCTATATCTAATTTTTATTTTGATTAATTGTGACATAACGTTTTTAAACAAAACGTATTTTAAGTAGGGTGAACATTATCATCCAATCATTTAACACAAATTTTGCAAGCAACAGAATTCCGTTCCTTCTGAATTGAAATCAGTGTTTTTTGTCTCTGATGCGTGTATATCGCAATAACAACAACGTAAAAATTATGCTGCTTTATAAGAACACACTAGTTT
Organism: Carcinoscorpius rotundicauda; assembly: GCA_011833715.1. Classification (NCBI taxonomy): domain Eukaryota; kingdom Metazoa; phylum Arthropoda; class Merostomata; order Xiphosura; family Limulidae; genus Carcinoscorpius; species Carcinoscorpius rotundicauda. The sequence continues at coordinate 46,249,312 of CM022399.1, read as the reverse complement.
TTTTTACAGGAAATTGTGTATACGAATCACTAAATTCATTGTGTTACGTGAAAGGGAAACAACATTAATTGCAATATGTATTCACAAATAGATGTTATGCTGCTTTTCTGTGGATAATTGTAATGACAAACCTGTGGAAATTTCTTGTAATTAAAAGTTTTTGTGGTTTTCTATTGCACGCAGAATTGATCGGAAGTTTTACTATTCGACTGCGCCAAAAAATTCGACATAGCATGTATACATACTGGAACGAGTAATATAATCATTGATTATTCTTATGTAATTTTAAATATTTACCATGGAAGTTGATTCTTTTGGCTGGTTCTTGTAATACGAGATAGTCTGAATATTTGTGTCGTCTTTTAAACCGTCACAACGATTGTTTTAAGCTTCAATTAGCATGTTAAGTACAAAAATGAAAGGAAATATATTTATACCATAATTCTAAAGACGTATTCAGAGAATATACTTGATTGGTATAAGATATTATTTATGAATTTCTAGATTTTTCGACAACTTATAAATATCTTGAATAAAAATATTTTCTGAAGTGTAAGGAAAAAGACGGTATTAATGAATTTAAAAATTTTGTATATGTACAAAATGATGTCTTAACCGTACTTTCAAATGCAGACTATGGCAGTGAAACTGAATGTATTTATGTTTAGGGCGATAATTAAAATTAATTATGTTGTCGTTCGTGAACCTTTTGTCGAATTCTACATGAATGGTTTGGTTCGTTGTACACGAACATTCGTAAGGGGAAACATACTTTGTTGGCCTATGAGTTTAAGTAGAAATTCATAACGTTATATGTACGATGCAATGTTTTTATTAGTATAGAGACTGTTTTTTTTGTGTGTGTAGCAAAAAAGTGTAGAAAATGGATTGGTTCGTTGTATACGGCTATTCATAAGGGCGAAAATACTTTGTTCAGTTGTGAGTTTAATTAAAAGTTCATAACGTTATGTGTATGATGTAATGCTTTTATTAGTATGGAATCTGTTAGCTGTTAACAAAGAGTATAAAAAATAGACACTTTCCCTCGTGTAATCCTTTACTGTTACAAGAAGTATCGGAAAAGCTGTAGCTCAAACCTTTTCCTGTTCACCCTTTATCCAAATTCAGTTTACCAGCAAGAGTAGCTAACATTCAGTTTAATACATTACACACACACACACACACATATATATAAGCTGCTTCATACCTTTCACACTGAACTGTATGGAATAACTTCTTCGATCAGGTGAAAACGTGTGCTTCAATAAGATACCTTCATTATCTGTATCCAATACGAGTATATTGCTAGTAAGTTGAATAGCAATACTCAAAGCTGGGCAGAGAAATTATATTCAATTTAACTCAGTATTTCCTAGGCCTAATAAATATACTAGTCGATTTAGAGATAGCAAAGTACCTTTTTTTGATATGGTAATATGACGGATATATTTATAAAAGTATCTGCTTACAACGCAGCGTAGCTTTTATTCTGCTTTATAGAAGGTTTTAGTTCAATATTTTATTTGTTTTAACAAAAAGTTTCCAAACTTTAGTTTCTAAAAACTGGAAGCCAATTTTATTACATGCTAACACATAATAAAAACTACAATTTTTTTAAAGCTTTCTTTGAAACGGTTTTATTAACTGCGAGTAAGAATGTTCTGTGATGTACAGAACTACGCTGTTCTGTAGCTATTGTATAAGGCAAGCGGTATAAAATATTCCCTTTCGAAAGAAGGAAAAATGAGAAATATGTGATTTTTTCCTCATATCAATAAGTATTTGAAAAAGCTAATAACGATATTTATTGTAAATAATAATTTTACTGCATTAAAAATAAAGAATAAAAAAATTTGGATAGTCAGTCGTCTCGTTGTCGAAATCATTTGCAAAAATCTGAAAAAAAGTTACATTGTTCCTCAAAGAACAAACAAAGAACAACCTGGACCTGAAAGCTTTCTGACATTTTTACTAAACACTCCCTCTAAGTTTAGAAGTGAATTAAATATAAATATAAACTCTCTAGGCTTAATCTATCTGAAACGCCTGTTTGCATTTTTCAATACATGAAGGTAATGTCTCAAAGCTCTGGTTATTTGTCTTAAAATACGTTTACAGACGATTTAAGTAGCTTAAGACTTAGCACTACGCTTGTGAAATAACTTTAATAAAACTTTAACTAATAAAATTAGAGGCAGTTTTTTTCAATAGAATAAATATAAAATATTTAGGGTAACATTACCTAAATGCTAGACTGCAAGATTAGATTCAGAGATAAAAGCTCAGGCTTGAATTTAAATGAACACAAGGTTTAAGTTTACCATTAAATTAGCTCTGGATCTGAAGGATCTGGACTATTTTTCTCAAAACACTTTGTCTCTACCAGTAAGTTAAGCCAAGAACTGATTGCTTTAAACTATTTTACTCAAAATTCTGTGCTAAATTTACCAGTAGGGAAAATGAAGACCAAAACGATATATACTAATTTTTCTCCAAACTCTCGATTGCAACTTATCAGTGCATCAAGTGTTGCAATGAAATTTCTAAGTTATCTTTCTCTAATCATTAATTTTTAAGTTGACCAATGAATTATCTTTAGATACAAAAGCTGTGAGTTAAGTTTCTATGTACTTTGAACTTGTATTTATTTCTATGTTAGGTTAAGTTTATATGCTCTAAGCTAAGTTTCTTTGAAACAAAACAGAACAAGTGTTCTTCAGAACTAAACAAGTTTTAATATATTTTGTTAAAATTAGAAATGAATTATGAGACTTCTCATGTTTTTAGAGCAGCATGTCTGCAGAATATCCCTTTAAAACCTTAGAAGTAACTTTACATAGATCATGAGCTGTTGATATTATTTTCTTTAATATCTCACATTTTGGCAGCCGCATGAATTTATGCGCCATTCGTGCATAATGAATTTTATTACAGAACTCTTGAACTGAAATGTATGGTTTCATTTTGGGGTCGTACTGACATAAAACTTGAAAGATAATGCCTTTCTCTTTTGAGGATTTTAACTAATTTAACTACACCGTGTAATATGTAGACAGGCATAACTAAAGCTGATTTAACCTCTCCCCTTGTGGGACAGTTCTTTGGATGTATAACGCAAAAATCTGGGTTTCGATTTCCTTCATTGAACAGAGCAGGTAGCCCAATGTAGCTTGCTGTAAGAAAACTACCACACACGTTGATTAAACCTTTTGATTCTAACCGCTCATCTAAGAATTCACAGAAATGCATCTGATAATGTGAGCTATTAATATTAACAGTTATACGTGGATTAATTATTGCCAAATAGCTTAAATGTGATTCATCTTTAAAGAGCATGTATTTGAGGATTTATTCAGTCCACTGTTTGTGGTCTGATATTTCCTTCAACATTTTTTTTTGGTCTACATATTTGTGCAATTACACGTTCATTTCAAAAACTTCATTTTAGTGTCTATCTTATTGCTCTATGACAAATAATCAAACCTGCATTAATAGCAAGGCTGTTGACAAGATCTATATTTGAGTATTGTCTATTTCGTAAAGAACATACTCTGATATACTTGACAAAACTTTTGGAAAGTTTTTATTTTCTACTTGAGCCACTTGTATTGTTAACAGTGCCGGTTTCAAGTACATCCTTCAGAGCTTTAAATAAATCTTCTATTGAAAAATCGAGTCTTGTCGCAATTTTTTCACGGAATGGTAATTTTTACACCCTTTTCACGCAATGTTTCAATCCTGCGAGCTATAATCATGTTCACACAACTACTACTGAGCATAGTATATAGTATCTTTATACTGGTGTGGCACTTTCTGATTGGTTAGCTGATAAACAATTACCATATAATATATCAACACATGAGTGTTCTCTGTTGTAGGTGATTTGCAAACTATAAGAGGACGGTATTCTCATTCTATATGCCTTTTCCGTTTATTGTATCTATAGGTATTTAGAATACTATAAATAAATATATTTTGAGGATTTAATAATAATGAAATGATACTAGTATTTTATCTCTTAAAATTTTCCCTCCCCCTGTGGCTCAGCGGTATGTCTGCGGACTTACACGCTAAAATCGGGTTTCGATACCCGTGGTAGACAGAGCAAATACAGTTCATTGTGTAGTTTTGTACTTAAATACAAACATCAATGACACATTGTGTAGCTTTGTGCTTAACTCAAATAACAAATAACTCTTAAAATGCAAAAAATCACAGAAATGGAATTTTCACTTTCCTATTCATTTTGTAGCTGAAGCGTGTTACCTATTTGTGCAGACTTGTACGGTAACACTACATCAACAGAATTTCTATCAATCAGGCTTCACTTTTTGAAAGAAACCAAACTAATAGAAATTTGTCTTTTTGCCTATTCTCGTTTGAAGACAATCTGGATTTTAGTTCTTAGAACTGAGATGTTATAGAAGCGCTTCCTGGTTATCTCAATATAGTATTGAAAGTGACATGCAACCTTTGGCTGTTCTACTTGCTGAGAGTCCTTGTATGAAATACCTTTTGAATCTCATGTAACTCTTATAAACTTTGCTTACGGCAAAACGTATTTCTCTTTCTCTTTCACATTACATTACCATTTTGAACATGTGCAACAAATGTAACCATATAATATTTTGATACTGCAATTCCAGTTCTGCGTTTACCACTTTTCACACATGACAATATCATACTTTAAAGTTGACTAAATCTAAATGTACGGAATATTTCGATACATAAAATAGTGCAATTAATTTGTACAGGAAATACAAAGAAAATCAGTTACTTTTCTTCCATCGTTATGACCAGGTGGTTAAGGCATTCAACTCATAATCTGAGGGTTGCAGGTTCGAATCCCCGTCACACCAATACATGCCCACCCTTTCAGCCGTGGGGGCGTCATAATGTGCGGTCAATCCTACTATTCGTTCGTAAAAGAGTAGCCCAAAAGTTGGCGGTGGGTGGTGATGACTAACTGCCTTCCTTCTGGCCTCACAATGCTAAATTATGAGCAGCTAGCAAAAAGAGGTCTGATGTAGCTTTGCATGAAATTCAAACCAAACCTTTTATTGTTATTATCATGAAATTAAGTCATTCTGATATATATAATAGATCTTGTTGCTTAGAGCATTGAAGAAAATACTGTTTCTCTTTGTGATTACATGTGGATGTTAATTTTGGCCAAATAATATAACTTTTAGTGTTATAATTAATACTACGAAGTTTAGTGTAAATTGCATATAAAATTAACCAATAATATTTTCTTTTATTCTGAAGTTATCAAGACAAAAGTATTATATTATAAAATAATATCACTCGGTATTCATCATTATTCAAATTAGATATATGTTGATATGTCATTTTATCTGAAACCCAAATGACTGATCTTTATAAATATAAAAAAGTCCATATACATTGGTCACACAAGGTGTTTTGTAATTGTCATTATTTAGTGAATCCCAGACTCTAAAATATTCTAAATATTTCATGAGCCACAGTTAGACTTTGAGGAACACAAATGAATGTTTCACCTATGTAGAAATCCATCTAACAAAGAAAAGTCAGCCAATCATAACTTATTATTATGATTTCACTTCAAATACCTAAATTGTCGTCGTTAGGACACACAGTTGTTTTTATTCAACACAATAGTTTTTTTGAACAAGAAACCGTCATTCGCAATACAAGTGAATAATTGCTGTTTGTCATTTCTGATTCGTCACAACTATGGAATATTCAGTTTTGATACAGAGCCAGAAGGTTACAACAAAGAAGTTGCGCTTCATACTGCAAAAAGATAACTAATATATAATAACGTGTAGAGAATCTGCAACCAGATTTACCCCATTCTCGTAAAGAAGCGTAACACAAGTAACAGCAAAGAGAGCATAATGTCGGCAAGAATAACCTTTGTTTGACTTATATACTGGCAAAGGAACCATAGTCACACACTGTACCTCATTGTGCCGCCATACGTTGGCACAACTGGTCTGACTTTAAATTAACTGATGTTGACGCCTGATTTCACTATGCTAAAACGGTTGACTCTTACGTATTTCAATTTATCTCGGACGAGTTTTCGATTTATTATAAGAAATACCACGATTTCAAATAGCCTGAAACTTTATATTTAATTTATAAGTAAGTGAAATGTTGCTATTTACCAAATTTATGATATTTGCCAACAAGATTGATAGACGCAGTATTCTTCCTCAACACAAATATATTTTAATATGCAAACAACAATACAATATATAATAATGGCTATTACAAATAATTATTTGAATACAAATGTTTTACAATCTTACAAACAAAACTAAGTCTTAATTTGGTCTGATAATGAATATTTTATCTACGGTTAACGATAAGCGAATTAATTCTGAGTTTATATTTTTACACTTCGCTTATTAGCGAGGTTGATGCCGTTTATAAGCTGACGTTTCTCTAATGAAGATATCTAATGTCCTCGTAAAACTACTGACATCGTAAGTTAATTCACTGAAGATAAGTGGATGATAATGTTCAAAATCTGTACACGTTTCTGGTCAATTATCAAGGTTTCCGATGAAAAAGTGTTTATCACAGTCACAGCTTCCGAGATTTGTATTATACTAACTGCAATAAATCAATAATATTCTGAAAACTGTCTCTTGGCGACTCGTTTTATATACTTCATAGGATGTTCTCAAAAGTTCAGTTGGAAACAATGTAAAATATGTATTGTTAATTCTTATATTCGAGAATCTTCCACAAATTTAGAGAATATGTGGAACTTTCATAAAACACATTTAACAACACAAGTTACATGTATTTCTAAATATGTTAAAGAGAAACAAAATTAACCATTTTAAACTTTCTCAAATTCATCTTTTTTGAGTACATATTTCTTGCTCCGTGATCAGTTTACTTCTATAAAATGGAACTTCACCAAGTATACCAGATATGTCATGTTCATCATTGCCTCCTACCAAAGAGGCCCGGCATGGCCGAGCGCGTTAAGGCGTGCACTCGTAATCCGAGGGTCGCGGGTTCGCGCCCGCGTCGCGCTAAAACATGCTCGCCCTCCCAGCCGTGGGGGTGTATAATGTTACGGTCAATCCCACTATTCGTTGGTAAAAGAGTAGCCCAAGAGTTGGCGGTGGGTGGTGATGACTAGCTGCCTTCCCTCTAGTCTTACACTGCAAAATTATGGACGGCTAGCACAGATAGCCCTCGAGTAGCTTTGTGCGAAATTCCAAAAAAACAAAAACAAACAAAAATCCTACCAAAGAATTATTGGCAGGACAAGTATTTGAAGATTCCTGTCAAACCCCAAAAGTTTCTGATACAAATACATACTAATCTTCCTTTGAATACGTGTCTATCATTTGTTCTTGGTTTAATTTCTTTGTCTTAGCTTGAATCAGACACACAAGAGAAGCGCGTTGGGATTTTCCTTACAAAAAAGACATCATTCTTAGATGAGACAGTGATCGGCTCGCTAACTATCGTAGGTTTGGCAACAACCTTCTCTCCAAATCTTTTCTCAACAGAAATGATCCACCTTCAATTGGCAGAGTAGGTTTTACTCCAACTACAACTTGTCCCGAAACTAGGTCTAATACAAAGTAAATCTAACAAAGAGAAAGATTAATAAAGCCACCCTCGATACTTTGAGCAATAGAAGACTCATCAGTAACAGAACTCAAATTTAAAGGCAGTATACCTTTTTACAACAATGACGGAGTCGATAAAGTATCACGTAGAGTACATATTTACATGGGATTAGCAGTGTCAAAGACACAGAACAAACATATATAAAGAGTTTAAAATCCTTCTTAACTAAATAATAGTTGATATCGGTGGCTAAATCAACAACATAGGGTAGTCTGGAGAAACTATGCTCACATGTGACATGAACGCAAGGAGTGTTGCCTCTTTCGTTTTCTCATACAGCAGCAATCAGACACGATGACCAGGTTTTTACAAAAATAGCAGACAGAGATTAATGAAGTTTTATCTCGACTGTATAAATATTTTAAACTAGAGAAGCCGATTTTTTTAGAATAATACTTAACCTTATTGGGTTGGACACACAAATTGGTGTCGAAATGATAAAAATGTCTTTTAATTAAAACTGGATTTATGTGTCAAAGTGTCATTATCGAGAGAGAACAGCTTCTTTCTGTTATTACCCAACGTTCTTTTCATCAAAGTAAGCCCGGCATAGCCAGGTGGGTTAAGGCGTTCGACTCATAATCTGAGGGTCGTGGGGTTGAATCCCCGTCTCACCGTACATGCTCGCCTTTCAGCCGTGAGGGCGTTAAAATGTGATGGTAAATCCCACTATTCGTTAGCAAAAGAGTAGTCAAAGAGTTGGCGGTGTATGGTGATGACTAGTTGCCTTCCCTCTAGTCTTACACTGCTAAATTAGGGACGGCTAGCACAGATAGCTCTCGAGCAGCTTTGTGCGAAATTCAAAAACAAACAAACCATATAAGTTTGATTATCTTGCTTGTGATAACCTCGAACCATTGGCTGTAAGCTTCCGGTACTAACTCATATGCTTTGAGTACAGCTGCTTTAATCTTGTCATAATTTGTACAATCTTCTAGAGAGCAGCATAAGCTAATTGTGTTTTAACAGTTGAAACACTTTGCAGTAATAATGACTGTTTTTTGACACAAACTTGATCGGCTTCGAGACGCTTACTTTCTCTTTCAGCTTCGATACAATCTTGCTCTTTTTCTATCTTGGCTTTAGTACAAGCTCGTTTTTTCTGGACTTCGATACAAGCTTGTTCATTCGATTTTTCTGCTTAGATACGGACTTGTTTAAGGTCGATTTCTTTGAGTTTTAGATTAGTTTCTAACCTTTCTTTCCAGTCAACTCTGACTGGCCAGTAGAGATATTAGAGTATCCATCAAATGCTTCCTCAAACAACAAACCATCATTGACTAGTATTTCAATAATGTGCTTTTTTGTTCTTATCTTCTCATTAATTTCTTAACCACTATGTCTAAAATTTTAATACTTTTCAATACCTTAATTTTATTGTATTTTTCCAGTTTTTCCAGGGAGTGTAATTCAAGAAAACCTTGATAATCAGATATAATCAAATCTTGTTGGCACTGCCTGTTTAGAATTGAGCATAAAGCTACAAAATGGGTTATCTGTGCTCTGCCCACCACGAGTCGTTGGCACTGATAACATAAATTAACTTTTTTTTTAGATCAAATATTGTCTCTGAACCAGATCTCAGGCACGAGCTCTCAAATTATTATTCTTAAATATTATGATTTATCTCGGACAAGTTTCTAATTTATTATGTTCTGTAATGCTATTTCAAAAAGCCTGAAATTGTAATTTGAATTTAAAAGTTAATTACTGCTATGTATCATATTTATGACATTTGCCAACAAGATACACACAATTTTCTTTCTTGCAATTTATCATAACGGTTATTGCAAATAATTCTTTGTATACAAAAGTTTTACAAACTTACAAATAACCTTGAGTTTTAAATCTGGTCTCAAACTGAATATTTACTCGACGGTTCACAATGAGCGAATTAATTCGAAATTGATATTGTTACACTTTGCTTAATGGCTAGATTCAGAACATTAAATATCTTCGTCGGAGAAAAATCAGCTTGAAAACGGCGTGAGTCTAGCGATTAATCGAAGTGTAACAATATCAGTTGCTATGACTGTGATAAACGCTTATTAATCGGGAAACTGCTGATATTTGACCTGTAACGTTTATAAATTTCAAACATTACAAACAATTCAACGTCAATGAATTAACTTCGGACTATAGCAAACCATCAATATTCTGAAAACTGTTTCTTCAAATGTCGATTTATAAACTTTCAATGAAATTCTCCAGAATTTTGTTATCAGCAATGTAAAACGTATATTGTTGATTTTCACACTTAAGAATATTTTATGTATTTAGATAATAGGTGGGTCTTCCACATTATATATTTAACATGCTTTTCTAAACATATATTAAACAGAAACAAAAATATATATTTTAATAAATATATAATATTAAATTTGTTACATTGACACAATCCCTGATGAAACGAAGTTTGTTTGTTATTAAACACAAAGCTACAGGTTTCTAACATTAAAATTCCTGAGCCATAGAGAAGGATGAATAAATCAGATTACCCTCATTGAATGACTTACACGCTCATCATAACTCAGTTATACTGAGAATTTATTGGTTTTCAATTGGAGGCATATTGTACCCCTTTCCTTTAATTGTAGAAATGGTCAAGAGCACCAATTATATTATCAACATTCTATTCTAAGCAAGCAACAGTATAATCAGATAAACTTTGGTGCTCATGGTAACTATACACTGAAATTGTTTGATTTAGTGCAAAATTACACGATAAACTTCCGTCACTCAGTTTATCACAGGGAATCAAACTTCGGATTTTAGTCCATAAAATTACTGCTGATCTACCGTTACCAAATGTTTATTCAAAAGCGCATACAAAATGACAGGTATTCGGATCACATTATGTAATATATATTGCGAACCGTGGTGTCTGGCTCAGCGAGTGTCTTTCTCTTGTTTCAAAAGCTGGGCACGCAGACAAAGCTCAACATTCACTTTTGAAACGACAGGAGAACAGACATAAGTAATGTCAATGGCAAATTTTATTTGATATTGTACATAAGCTGTTAGGAATTATCCATATTATCATTCATATTTTGATATGTGACGTAACTGAAATAACAAAAATATAGCTTTACGTATGTTATTCTTGAGCGGCTCTTAGCATGATTAAAACACTTAACAATTACTTTTTGTGGTGGGCGGTATAAGTAGCTCAGAGCTTAGATTCTGAGTGAAACCAGGAGTGAAAGACAATTAACCTTTTTAAAGTCTGTGAAATAATTTAAATTCATAGACTAACTTCAAACTTCCCCATCATTGGGGACAGGTACTTTTGCAGTCTAGTACCTTTGATTTTATTTTTAAACGATCGTTTTTCACTTGTAATAACTAAGCTATTGCTAATTGAAATTACCAGTTACTTGTTCCTTGAAGTGCTATATAATGCAGACACTTACTATACCATTTAAATTATTTCAATATCATAAACATTTGCAATATTTTAGTTCGATATGTTTAGCTAAATACAAAATATTGTTGTAAAACTGTATGTTATTAATATAAGATGAATTGTTTCCAGATTATGATTTATGATCTTTTCGTTCACAAATCTATTCACATCGACTCGTTTTTCATGACATGCCATAAATTTATTCTCTTGGATCTAACAACAATTTGATGGCTCAGCATGAAAGTTCAACAGGGCCCCTGCAGTCTGCGTTAAGTGAGGCATATGCACATTTGACTCCCAATTACTTTAATACTTATAGAAGACTGATTTATGAACTAGGGTTTAAAAGACTACAAACATAACTTATGGCAAACGACAAGAGGAGATCGGTAGATATTCAGTTTTCGATGACAAGAAAAAATTCAAAGGAGTAGTTTCATACTTGTTCTAATATGTTAAGAAATAGCTTGTAACTTTTGAAATCAACCATTTGGACGCAGGTTATCGAATAAAAAATCCTACATTTCAGCAGTAAAGACAAGTTGATGAAAGAGTTCTTGAAATGTAGATTAATAAGTCGTCATAGTTTCCGTTTAAGTCAGATTATAATTTTGCTATCTTGATATTAAATCGTAACATTTAAAGCACATTTCGTCCTTACTAAGATCGTATTTATACAGTAACATTTAAGGCACAGGTTTTTTTAATATATTTATATTAATATATTAACATTTATAACACATTTAGTCCTTACTAAAATTGTATTAATACACTAACATTTAAGACACAGTTCAGCCTTACAATATTTATAGTAATACCATAACATTTAAAGCACATTTAATCTCATTATCACTCTTTGAATAGACATCATACAATACTAAATTAGAAAATGGATAAAGCATAACGAACCATGACAACAAGAAAAGTTTATAGAAGTTTTTAAGAAGCATTTAGTGATTTAGCTAATGTTTCAGATTCCAAACTTTGCGATTTCTAAATCAAAATTTTAACGTTATTTGTATTCTAGTTTAATGCCCTATGTTATACACAAGAACATTTTTAGATGTCTTAATTTTTAATCAGAATGTACTACTCAATGATTGAGAAACATTTTCAAATTACCATGTTTTTAGTTATTCTATGGAAGGAAAATATTTAGAAATCACCATTTTTATGGGTAAATGTCCATAACCAAAAAACAATAGTTTGATAATTTTGAAACAGATTAAAAAAAGAAAACAAAATTGAAATTCAAAGAATATATATTTACATATGCACATAATAGCCGAGAATCTGTGTTCAAAGAAGTGTAGCAACGTATAAGTATTTCTAATCAACCAAACTAGTCTGACGAATACACTGGATGTTCCTTGTAGTCATGATATCGATTTGTTATTTATTACGAGCCAAAATATTTCATCTTATAAGCGTGTCTTTATTAAACGGGTTTAAAATTATGATAAAAATGTTACGTTAGAATATTTTACTTATTGGTGGTAAATGCATCAATAACTCTAAATTTTGAATTCTCTCAGTCTAGTTGTTACTCGTTCCTTTATTTTTCTTGACCGTTGTTATGCACTCTTATTTGTATTTCTCTTCTGTGTAAGGAAATAATTAAGGAGAGACGATCCATCTATTTATCATGTTCAATGTTACTGATTTTTGTGATACCTCTATAGAAATCAAAGCAAACGCTCAAAATTCAGAGAAGTAAGATTATCTTTTATGAAGCTTTTTAACTTGTGTTTTATATTTATATAAATTATTAAACTCGGTTTCTTTTTTGTTTATGAATGTTTATAAAAGTAGTATAATAGTTTAATTGAAGTTTCCATAAAAATAATTAAAGTGTAATTATTTTTATCCTTTCTTATGCATTTTTTTGTATTTTTAAAAATGTATGAATCAGTATGTAAGTGTTATGTGGATAATATTTTTTCTATAAGGCAAATCTTTTTGTAAATAATGAAAGATAGAAAATTACAGTTATATTAGCAAACAGTAAGATTTATAATCGATATTTCAACAGCTGGGGCACTCGAATCGCAATATGAGATCGCGTATCGCTCTTTCAACCGTAGTGGTGTTGTAATCATACGACTAATGCCGCTATTAGCTGGTAAAATAGTAGCCTAAAGTTGACAGTGGTTGGTGATGACTAGCTACCTTCCCTCTAAGCGTATGCTGCTAAACTAGGGACAGGTAGCGCAGTTAGTCCTCATGTATTTTTGCGTAAAATTCAAATCAAGCCAAACCAATTTCAACAGTTCCGTCTCGTTAAATCAAACCAAATTCTTATGTAATGATTAAGACAAATTTATATTTTTTAAGTAATAAAATAAATAAGAACTTAGCAACTTCAAAATAATAAGGTAGCACTAAAATTTGTAGCGGGAGTAAAATAAAAACTGTGTGGCTATTGAAAGCAGCTTCTGTCATTCACCTTAAAACTAATAAAACTTTAGTAGTATGTAATATATTATGAAAATTGCCCTCATCGAGTTTCTTCAACACTTCTGGTTTTCTGTTTTGGAGTAGATTCAATATAGTTTTTTTTATTTGTTTTTGCTTTTGGTACCTAAACCCTATCAAACGGAACGTGTGCAACTGTTGTTTGTTTTTAAATGGACTTGGCAAGGAAGACCTAATGTTAAAACACAATATCAAACGTAACCTGGAATTACATTAATCTGTCGTCGTCACACAAAAAAGTAGAAAAGAGGCAAACATCAGAAACTATTTCTTGTTTAATTTTCGGATCTGGATTACCTAGCAAACTTCAAGAGTTGGTTTTATATAATTAGTGCATAAGTAGATTTTACCAGGTGTTCAACAGATGGATCAAAAAGTCAAAGAGAAATTCTAATAGGTGAGTATGGTGTGTACAATGGTTCAGAAAGGAGTTAGAACGTTTTAATTAATCCAAAAAATAACTATTAAGACTGAAAAAATCATTAACCTCGCATTTTGCTTCATTAACTATTTACAGGCAAGGTAGAATAGTTTGTTTGTTAGATTTGAATTACGCGCAAAGCTACTCGAGGGCTATCTACACTAGCCGTCCCTAATTTAGCAGTGTAAAACTAGAGGGAAGGGAGTCACCCCCACCCACCGCCAAATCTTGGACTACTCTTTTACCAACGAATAGTGGGATTAACCGATATATCATAACGCCCCTACGAGCTGAAAGGGCTGTCATGTTTGGTGCGATTTGGATTCTAACCCGCGACCCTCAGATTACGAATCGCACTCCTTAATACGCTTGGTCAAGTCGGGCCAGGTAGAACAGAAGTTTGTTTGTTTCTTAAATTTAATGTAAAGCTACACGAGCGCTATCTGCGGTACTCGTCCCTAATTTAGCAGTGTAAGACTAGAGAGAAGGAAGATAGTCATTACCACCCACCGCCAGCTCTTGGGCTATTTTTTTACCAACTAGTAGGTTGATCGTCACATTATATCATTCCCATGACTGAAAGGATGAGAATATTTGGTTTGACGAGGATATGAACCCGCAAACATCTGACTGCGATTCGAGGGTCCGAACCATCTGGCCATGCCGGACCTAAAACAACAGAAAGAAGCTCAACTAAACAGATCCCCCAGGGACACAGCGGTATGCCTGCAGACATACAAAGCTAAAAATTGGGTTTCGATACCCGTGGTAGGCAGATCACAGATAGTGCATTGTGCAGTTTTGTGCTTAATTATAAAACAACAGCAATTAATGAAACAGACTGTATGGTCAGATTATTAAAAGCGAAAGAAAATAAGCGAGAAAAGGACCAAACCTTCAGCTATTTACTTGTTACTCTATTTTTAAGCTGTTTCAATTTTTTTACGCATTTCCCCTCTTAGTCATTAACGTTAATTTTCTGGTACAAACTAAATGTTAGCATGCGCAATCTGTAACCGGGCCTTAAAGTAAATTATAATATTTGCAGTTGTTTCTTAAATGTAACGCTCATTTACACGTCAAAAATGTTGTAGAAAAATCAACAGATATGTATACTCCATGGCACAGTGTAGAAAGTAGATTCTCTTCAAGCAAAAATAACTTATTAAATTAAAAAAAAATCACTAGTTAATGGTAGTTAGCTTCTGGATAAATTGCAGGAAAACATCTTATTTTTCCCTCAGGAAGAACTCCTACTGGATACTAATAAATCATTGGAGTTCTTAATGATGTACAGTAATCGTACACACTGTTTTTCTTTTAACTTTATCAGGCCTGTCGCGTTTAGTTTTAGCAGTTGAAAAATGATACTAAAGTCGATCATATAAGCAAGAAGATATTAACATTCATGTTTCTTGTAAACTTAATTGTTTTGTAATTATATGGAATGAAGAGTGAATGAAAAAATCGGGACCAAAAACACAATAAAACATCTTGGTAATTTTAATTAATAAACTGTATATTTTGAGTTTTCAGACAATAATTATCTTGTATCAGATTTTCTGCGTCTCAAGTGAACAGAATGTGTGTCTAATTATAAGTCCACACAACGAAAACTATGAAATGCCTCTATGTATTGGTTTATTTCGTCTTGTAAGTGGTTTCTGTGTGATCATTTCTAGAGGAAAGAAGGCCAGTCAATATAACTTGATCAGTCATTATCCAACTTAAAGGATTAACTGTCACACTTATAATGCACTTGCAGCTTGAAGTGTGGGGGAAAAAAACAAGCGCTTCCTACAAAAATAAATAAAAATTCTCAAGTTAGAAAAAAAGTCATAGATCACCTGAATATTTCTACATTTCCATGATACTTATTATTGTTTTCTTATTTTACTGTATACTGCCTGATTTATAAAAGTTAAAAAACAATAAGCAATGACATACCATTTTGGCCCGGCATGGCGAAGCGTGTTAAGGCGTGCGACTCGTAATCTGAGGGTCGCAGGTTTGCATCCTGGTCGCGCCAAACATGCTCGCCCTTTTAGCCGTAGGGGCGTTATAATGTGACGGTCAATCCCACTATTCGTTGGTAAAAGAGTAGCCCAAGAGTTGGCGATGGGTGGTGATGACTAGCTGCCTTCCCTCTAGTCTTACACTGCTAAATTAGGGACAGCTAGCACTTCATAAACTTGAAAAGTATAAAATATCCATTTCTAAATTCATTATACATTTCGATATTTATTGAATAGAATGAAAAAAGTATAGTTCTTTCAGTTACAAACATAGCACGTTTGAGTATACTTCAGAGTTGTTTGAGAACTGTTGTTGTTTGAATTGTTGATTATGTCTTTCCTTCTCTATATATATACATGCTCTTATTTACTTTGCTTGTGTATTTGTACTTACAGATACGTAGACAATGGTTTGCCCTAACATTTGCACTGTCTTTCTATGATAAATCTATTTTTATAGAAAAAATTAAGCTTAGTTATTACTGAAGTTGTTTGAATTAGTTAAGAATCCTAAGTCAGGATAAATTTATAAGTAACACCTTAAAACGGTTGTCAGCATTTATAAGATTATGACATGAATGTATGTAAAGAATCACATACGTTGCTTAAAAAGCACTTTTATGCTAATTCAGTTTTTAAGAAGTTTATTACTTTTAGTGTGTGTTTTTGTAATCAGAAATATGTTTATATTTCGAGCTTTAGACAGCTGTCATTCCTGTATCTGAAAGTTAGCTGAGCTTTAGTGATGCTTGTCTCAGAAACCTGAATTTTGATTTGCTTGGTTTAAATTCAGAATTCTGTTCACATGAAAGTATATGAAACAATCATCGTAAAATTATATAATAAAAACACATTATTGTCAGAAAAAGTTAGAAAATATGTTATTTATTTGTTATAAATGTTAGGAGAGTAGTGGTGATATATACTGTTAATCTGTTGAAATGCGCTTTTCTGTAAATCTTTAGGAGTTTCATTTCCTTTTTTTCCACTTTGACGTTTTGATGTTGTGAGATACCAAATGTTTGAATAAATACCTTTCTTAGACCAAAGTTTTGTGTGTTGTATTTTATTTTACATAAAAAATCGAAATTTAGCTTTTACTACCTTTAGTTAAATGTACATTTTCACAAAGGATGAAAGTTATAAGATATATTTTAGTAACATTAACTAATAAAGACACATTTAACAGCTTTTCTCTCATTCTTTACAATCCCAGTAAAAGCCAGAAACAACCTGTTTACAACTTTGTTTTTATATTGTGCTCAAGTTAAAATATTCGGGCAAAAGAAATAAATAGGCGCGAGATACTAGATATTACATATATACTGCAATAATATATTTATTGGTTACAGAACTTAACTTAGCAGTATACGATAAAACAAATCCGAAAAGCTAAGCGATGAGGATATGTAAAATTTAGGTTTTGTTAGTACGTTTGGTAGCGTTCAGAAGATCACTCGAAACATATTACATGGCATGTTCACAATGGAAGCTGTGATTACACATGATAGCGCACATTAGACACCATATATATATTTGTTAGCTTTGCTACATTACGTTAATGAATCAGTTGGATACTCTCCTTTCGCATTGTTTTCTGCCGTAATGCCAAAGTCTGGCAAGACTAATTGATTTAAATGTAATCGTAAATCATTTTGTTGAACTAATGGTGATCTTGTTGTCTGTCATTAAGTTAACAACTGAAACTTGAAATTACGAAATTTAGTTAACCCTAAACTAGTAAAGTAAATTGTAATTATTCAATAGCACATACAAGCTTTCATGGTATATAACCGCAAAAATATGTATAAACACTCAAGCTAAATGTATTACCGAAATAAATATAACGTTGTAAAGGTCAATATTAATCAAGTATTTTAATAACTACCATTTTCTACATAGTAGCAAACAAAAGAGGTTGGTAATGCATTATTGTATCTCTGTTTGTTTGTTTTTGAATTTTGCACAAAGCTACTCGAGGGCTATCTGTGCTCTGCCCACCACAGGTATCGAAACCCGAATTTTAGCGTGTAAGTCCGCAGACATACCGCTGAGCCACTGGGGGGCCTGGGCGATCACGTAGTTTATTTGTTTGCATCATCTTATATTTGTGTAGTTCATGTAACATTATTTTACTCTTTTTAAAATTACATTGATTTGTGTTGTCTGTAACGTAATAGGCAGGAAGACTACAACTGAAATAATCTTACGTATGATAAAAACTCTATTTTCAGGTATTACCAAAAACAAAAAAATGGGAAAGAAAAGAGAAAATATATTACTTAAGAAAATACAACGTTTAATAGTTATTAGTCTGTGTACTGAAATTAAGGAGTTCAAACGTTTAGATATTAAGATATACAATGATAAGGTCGTATCCAAG
This sequence comes from Carcinoscorpius rotundicauda, assembly GCA_011833715.1. NCBI lineage: Eukaryota > Metazoa > Arthropoda > Merostomata > Xiphosura > Limulidae > Carcinoscorpius > Carcinoscorpius rotundicauda. Next base: position 46,230,965 of record CM022399.1, on the reverse strand, counting down.
CCCCTTCAGTAAATAACAAAACTAACTTACAGTTTGTATTTTATATGGAGATTGGCAATATTACCTCACGTGCACCCGAAATGATGCTTTGAGAAAATACGAAACTGAACAGGAATCTTGTAATACAAAGAGGCAGTGATAAATAAAATCGTTTCTACTTGGATCATATAATCAGCACAAGATCGAAACTTGTTCAAAAAAATAGAAGTCGATAATATATCACATAATAGACTTCAGAAAAATGAGTTGAGGAACGATTTTGTTATTTCTTTCATTATTCTCAATAGCGTAAAAGTGTTTTGACACTTTTCTCTGAAATTTGATGTGCCTTTCACACTAACAGTATCTTTACAGTAACGGGAGAAGGAACAATTACCTATCACTCATCATAATCCAGATTCGAATCTGAACTGACGGATCAATGTTTAAGTGTTTCTCTGAATAATTTATTTTAAGAGTGTGTGTTTTCTGATAGCAAAACCACCTTGGGATGTCTACTGTGTCTACCGAAAGTAATCGGATCCCTGATTTTAGCGTTTTAAATCCGTAGACTTACCGCTATCTCAGTAGGGAAGTATTGTCAGGGGACGAAATTGTAACATGTGCTGTTAATATGACTTTCAATTGTGATGACAATCAAATTGATTTAGTTTATGATGAGAAAACAATGTTCTTTTTTTTTGTAAACTGAAGCACCGGTTCGTGGCAATTATAGTATCCAGTTTTAAATTATTTTACATTATTATGTTAGGCGGCCCGGTATGGCGAGGTAGTTAAGGTATTCGACTCGTAATCCGAGGGGCGCGGGTTCAAGTCCCAGTCATACCAAGCATGTTTGCCCTTTAAACCGTGGGGACGTTATAATATGACAGTCAATCCCACTATTCGTTAGTAAAAGAGTAGCCCAAGAGTTGTTGGTGGGTGGTGATGACTAGCTGCATTCCCTCTAGTCTTACACTGCTAAATTAACGACGGCTAGCGCAAATAGCTCTTTTGTCGCTTTGCACGAAATTCAAAACAGACCAATTATGCAAGCCAGATGAGCCTAAAATATCCCATAAAGTGCTAAAAACAGGGTTGCAAAACGTCAAAACAAATATTCTTTAAAAACTAAAAAGTACAAAATGTAAATGAGAAACATTCATAATGGTTTAATATTCACTAAATCTGGCTTATACAAATATTGATTATTCATATTCTGATAACAAAGGAGTAAAAATCAAAGTAAATCTTCGATCGGGTGCCGTTTAGAAAGGTTTTATTACTGAATTCTATTAAACAACTGATTCTCTATAGAAGTGAGCATTTTTTTAATTAGATCTTGGTTAATCAAATTTTATCTTGATGAAAACTATTATAGCTTCTAGTACACAAAACGACTATATTTTATTATTCTCAATAGCGTAAAAGTGTTTTAACACTTTACTCTGAAATTCGATGTGCCTTTCACACTGACAGTATCTTTACAGTAACGCGAGAAGGAACAATTACTTTATCACTCATCGTCATCCAGATTCGAATCTGAACTGACTGATCAAAGTTTAAGTGTTTCTGTGAATAATTTATTTTAAGTTTGTGTATTTTACTGATAGCAAAACCACCTTGGGATATCTGCTGTGTCCACCGACGGGAACTGAATCCCTGATTTTAGCATTTTAAATTCGTAGACTTACCGCTGTCCCAGCATGGAACTATTGTAAGAGAAAAATGCGTTTATACATATATATATACTCGCTTATATTTATAACAGTACTGCTAAATGCTAAATTTTGGTGTAATTCGAAGCTCTCTTTCTTCCCATGCTCGTTTTCTTCGTGTCTTGGGCATGTTACTTTTCTTATTTCTGACTGAATAAACGCTCTACTAATTTACAGTTATGAAAAAAACTAGTATTGTATGGTGTTCTTTGGCCAGTTCATATCATCAGAAATAAATCTCTAAATAAAGTTCTGTGTTTAGTGTAAAATGTACATATAGTCTCATGAACGGTAAATAGAACTTAATGGAGATAAGTTCTGTTAACAATTAATCGTAGACTATTATAAAATTATTTGGTCATTTCATTGCGTCACTTAGAATTTACTATCCTTTTAATATTTAAACTCATACGCTTTATCAGTGACCGAGTTCTAGAACCTTCTTAAACAATATACGTAAGTACAATACACGTTGATATAAATTCCTTATTAAAGTTTATGACATTAACACAAAAACATTTTAGTTAGTTTGTTTGTTTGGAGTAAAACACAAAGCTAGACAATGGGCTATCTATGCTCTGCCCATAACGGGTATCGAAACCGTTTCTAACAATGTGGATCCGTAGACATACTGCTGTACTACTAGAAGGAGGGCAACATTTTAGTAATGACATATGTATGCACATGGTGCTGAATTACCGTGCACTAATATGCACATTTTAGTAACGATATGACTCACCAAAACGAATCCCTTTATAATCTAACAAATGAGAAAAGTGGGCTTCATTACATTATTTTGATTCAACCATTTTAACTGAATTACCATTTATTTAAATCATTTCCATGCTAATTTACCAAAATCAAGCACTGTCAGCCATTTTTAACATAAACAAATTCTAATTTCTTCATATGATACTATTCGACTCAAGCTGTATTATCTGATTGTTTTTACTAGTCACTAGCTCCCTCTTCCGGCATGGTTTTCAGTAGTGTTGGAAACAACCAGCTTGACTGAGGCAGTTCAGAGCTTAGACTGTTTGTGAGTTGTAGTGGTTGGCGTTCGACGCGAACTTTCTCAGCCTACCTGTCTGTCTACACTTGCCAGATCTGTGCTAAGGAGAAGATCCCGAACTTCTGATAGTATCCAACCACCAACAGATGTTTGTCTAGCAGATCATGCAGTCATAATTAACCATCTGTGAAAGCGTCGTTGGTTTCATGACCAATGAGTAAGTACAGATAATCGTATATTGATTTCTTCTATCTTCTGCCTCCTCTGGTTTCCATATAATCAGTAAAACTATATTTTTATTACAATTTACAGTCGGTAAACCTGTAATGTTGTAAGAAACATATGTAAATTATGAAACCATTTTGCAAGTTATTGTACAGTCATCATCATTATCATAACCTTTCACGATTCAGAATATGTACTACTAATACCAGTCGTGAACAACCATAGAGAAACTTGGTGTTAAGGGCTAAAACATGAAATGCTAAATTTTATGTTTTGTTACGTATAATGCAAACGTGGAATTATTTTAATACTCAAACTTTTTGTACTCTCTTCATAATTTTTTCATGTCTCACAATCACTTTAACATTTCTGATTTCAGGATATTTAGAAATGATTGAAAACAAGGTAAAGTTGCGTTCAAGTGTGTTTTCTTAACGAATTACTAACATCCGATAGACATAGCTTAAGTATCATATTTGATAGATTCTCAGAATGTTATGTTTAATAGATACTTAAAAACTAAGTTTTATAGATATTTAGAACACTATGTTTTGATGGGTGTTTAGAACTCTCTTTTATAGATTCTTAGCCTACTTTGCCTAGTAGATATAATTAAAATCTATTTTTATAAGTATTTAGAACATTACGTTCAATAGATATTTAGATTTTATTTTCGATTTCCATTTCAATGGGTACTTAGAATATAACATAAATATTCAGTAATAATCTAAGGTATTTATCGTTATGTAGTCTGATAATTCCAAGTGTTTATCGTTAAATGGTCTGAGAATTTCGTGTGTTTATCGTCAGGTAGTCTGAGAATTCCACGAGTTTTAACTGGTGTAATTCTAAACACCATCTCAATTTAGATTTTTATTGGAATTACAAAAAGTATAATTTTAACAAGATCACCAAATAAATTCATTCTACATATTTACTTACATTGTTTATGAGTTACATATCAACCACCGATATTGTTGTTTAAGTACACATTAAAATTAGAGTTGTTGATTGGCTTAAATTAGTGTACTTACCAACAAATGTTATATATAACCAGGCTGAATTTATTTCTAATGTTAGATATTTCTCTCAACAACTTATTTAAAAATTAACATTTAACATCAGTAGAAAAGGCTCTTAGTTTAACTATCACTACTGGCTAAATATTAAATTTACGAATATTTCTGGACAAAAGATATCGAAAATAAATGCAGTTCGACACAAAAGGGGAAAAGTTAACATATTGTGTGCCAAAACGTTTTGTTTCTATAGAAAAAAAAACTTAAATGTGTAATAATCTGAAAAATAACACCTCGTCTTTTTTTAATATGACTTGTAATATAAGGTATTTTAATTATTACTGTTTCTAGCAAAACTAGTATATTGGATTTGTTTTACGAAAATGATTTTTATACGGTTCTTTTTAAAATTTTTGATATGCTATGTTCTTAGAAATGACACACATTGCTGCTGTCAAAAGCCTGTATAATAACAAACTTTGCTGTCGGTAAGATACTCACACACTCAAAGAAAAACTAATAATATACTTTAGTCTTGTCAAATGAGGCTTGATCTCCTACTGTATGATGCTTGTCTTTTGGTTTTTCACTGGATCTTCCACTAACGTATTTTGAATAAGAATATGTTATCTTTAAAACACAGTTTTTATGTGAACGAATAAGAACTTTTCAAATATATGTTTGTTTCGTTCGTAAGCTTATAATGTTTGGGAAGCTAAAATAGTATACTTGAATAATTTAAGAGAAACAAAATTAAAGCTTACCGAATTTAAATATAAGAAGCATATGGGAATCAATAGGTTTGAGGCTCTTGTTCATCAAAACGTTGTGACAAGTTCGGTCTGCAAAAATGAGCTCAAACAAACATCGACCACAAGTCGTGAGCTTTTCATGTTACCATTGTGAGCCCCGTAGACATGCTCTTGTGTATGAGCTTTTATAGCCATTTTTATTCATTCGTATTTATTTGACGTTTGAAAAGCACTTTAAAAAATGGACTAAAAGTAATTATCATGTCAATCGCTGTAAACTTCTAATCATATCGACAGTAAACAAATCGATCAGTGTTGGTTTTTGTTTGCGCGAGAGCACACGTAATGTTAAAGCTTTCTATACAAGCATTCTTTGTGGAACACCCGATATAAAACACAATAGGTGGAAATAGAAATTGTTCTGCTTTATGGATAAGGGGTGAGTTGTCGGAGTCACCAGCTATACAGCTCGATAAAGACAAGATACAAATAAGCTCATCTTTTTTTTTATGATATTACCTTCACAATTTATGTCACTCAAAACAATTCGGATTCAAAAATCAGTGTGTTAGGTGTCATATAAAGGGTGGTGCAGTACCTTTAACGAGTAGTATTAGTTTTCAACATAGTTCTAATACGCTGTTTACGTTAGGTTATCGGTGTAATGTAATAATTTAGTAGTTCTTCCTCCATATAAAAACAAGAAAGATAGGATGACAACACTAAATGGTTTTGATACAACTTGGAAAAAAGATGTTTTTATGACTCGACAGAAAATTATGGGGAAACCTTGTTTTTACACTTTATTAGTTTCCACAGTGCTATAGTTCAAGTTGGGTTATTTGATGACAACATGTTAATTTCATTGTGCAAAATAATTTTTTATACTATTTTGATATTTATGGTTGATATTATAGTGTGAATTTTCTTTACTTTATGCACCAAAAGCATTTAAAATGACTTAAGTCTTCATAGAGTTTCTTGGAGTAAAGGTAACCTATGAAAATAAGTATTGTAAACTTTGATTATTGAAAATATTTTAGAGAATTATTTTGATCCTTTTAATACATTGTAAAAACTGTGTGAGTAGAAAAACACTGTTAAAAGTCATTTCTCAACATCTTATTAATTCAGCAGTCTAATGTTGTACGTAAGAGATTTAGACAGTTTTTGAGGAAGAAAACATGAAATTATCAATTATTCATTACACTGGTGTAAAAATTTAAAGGAAACAATGAAACATGTTTTGTTAGTAAAATCCAGCAGTATCCTTCCGACCTATGATGATGTCAGCTGAAGTCTTTACTACTTACAATATTTCTAGTAATGATTTAAAAGATACGAGGTTTCAAAACAACCTAAAAACGCACACACAACAGTGACAGACGTGAAACAACACACACATGTTACTTTCTTCATTCTTTCTTAACTAAGACCACACTGAAAACTGAAAACCTCTGCTACTCTTAAACTAAATTAAGAAATTAACCAAAGATATATAAAAACTGTGTACACCAGGCGTCGTTTCGCTCATTTCCACCTGTCCTAACAAAGTTGTTATAAAATTATCATCCTATATTTCTTTCCAACGTTGATCCAACAACCCAGGAAGGCCAACTTCCAAGTTGCTGTGGCCAAACAAACCAATAAAGACACTGAGATACCTAAATTTGTCACTTACTTCGAAACTATAACGATCTCTAGGTACTCATTTAAAATGGACAGATTTAAAACTTGCATCTACAAACTAGATTAAATGTAAAATAATTGGGAATATTTTTGAACTAAGAATGGAAAGGTTAAAAATGACACTAAAAGTATGTCATAAAATACCTTATTTAGACTGCACAGTACGTATGTCTACAAGGATGGTAGGTGATGGTGCTAAACAAATGTGATTGTATAGTACATTAGGATCTACTGTTTCATATATTTATATTCTATGCATTTTGTATGCTCAGAACTGTGACTTTCAGGTCACTTATACAGAGATCACTATTGTATTAATTATGACAAGAGTACTTTTGTCACGTAATGAACATCTGGGTTACCGCTATTTAAGATATACAGAGCGTTCGTCAGTTTGTAAGAATCCCTCAGACAAACTAAAAGTAGAAGCTATAAATTTGATGAAATGCTTCAGGATCTCCGGAATTAGTGTTCTGTTTTGAAAGTAAATCGAACAAAAATTAAGAGTAACATTTTTTCAAGTTTATATGTTTTGCTGTGATATAGTCTGCAGAGTGCACAATTTGTCTCGTGATTCTTGGCATACATGCGTTTTATCTGCCTCACGACAGTACAGATTACAACGTTCAACTTTCTTATGTGATGTCAATTTAATATATCTACTGACTGACTGAGAGACAATACACTACTGTATATTAATGCGAGTGGTTAAAACAGGTGACCTCTCCAGGTGGTCTTTGGCCCTGTTTTGGGGAAATTATGGTTAATCATGCAGGCTGAAACACACCAGCATTCGTACACAGGAAATTGAAGGTTAGGTTAATCATATTGGCAAATGTATAGTGGAAACTATAGATTTAACGACTTGTTTAGACTAATGTCAAGTGTAAACTACATATCAGATTAATCATATAGGGAAGCAGGCTCATCTAAAGGAAGTCATGATAAAAGAGCATAACAGTCAATAGCCCCCTAGAACAAGACTGCTAGGATTCCTTTTTATCCTGTTAATAACAGCACAAAAATGTATTTTTTGTTGTTGCAAATATTAATTTCAAAAGAAAAAACTATCCCATTAACCCAGATCTCCTATGTCAACTAGTCTAAGAGAAATGAAGAGTGGAAACGCTAAGTTTGGTTGATCACGTAGACAGGCAGGCGAATAAGTAAAAACTAAATAGTAGGATAGATTTGTTGGCGGACATAAGCTTGACTCTTGGTTCGATTTGAAGTAGCTTTGTAACAAGTTCGTTTTTTTTTTAAATATTATAATAAATGTATTTTACGGAAATATTATCTTACTGTTTATTTTCGCGCAAAGATATCCGAAGGCTATCTGCGTTAAACGTCCCTAATTTAGAAGTGTAGGACTAGAGGGAAGGCAGCTAGTCATCACCACCCACCGCCAACTCTTGGACTGCTCTTTTATCAACGAAGAGTGGGATTGACCGTCACATTATAACGTCTCCACTGTTGAAAGGGCAAGCATGCTTGGTGTGACTGGAACTCGAACCCTCGATCCTTAGAGTAGGAGTCGAACGCTCTAACTAGCTGGTCATGCTGGGTCATGTAATATTTTTTAAACACAAGCAGTAACACAGAAGATAAACTGAATGCTTATTGTTGACAACTGAATTTTTCCATTATTCACAAGAAGATATATATATATATATATATAACTTAGTTTATCTCATTTTCGCGTTTATTTTCTCTATGAAAATGGGAAGCCAAACAATTCATGTGCTCGCGTGTAAATAGAATACATATTCTTTACGGTTGAAGGCAAGAAAAAAAGAATACTAAGTTTTTCCTATAAGAATCTCTCGAGTCAAGACGCCTGTAAAGGAATCCGTGTAATTTCCATTCAGTGACGTACACCGTTAAAAGCAAGCGATATGAAGGGAAAAAAGAATGATTGATATGATACCGTGGAGTCCTCACGATGCCGGTTTTTCTCATACGTCAGTTTCGTCTAGTAGCTTGGTGTTGATCTCGGTGTTCACCGTAGCCGATAACTTACCACGTGGTCAAGGCGTTCAGCGTCGTTTGTCAGCTCATTGCTTTACTTCAGTTGCTTAATGGTCATTTCGTTAAATGACTTATCGAAAGAAAAACTTTATGCTTATCAGAAGTATATCGTAAATTGCACGCAAATTTAATATGATTATCTGATCCGGAAGTTTTCGTCTCTGTGCTCGTTGAATAGCCTGATGATTTATAACACTACAATTTGAGTTTCGATACCGGTGGTGGAAGAGAAGAGATGGTTCAATGTGTGTAATTTTGGACTTAACAACAAACCGTGTATAAGGTATGTATATATACATGTATAAAAGTTAAAAATACTAGTAGAAAGGAAGTGAAATAACTAAATATGTGTTTTTCATTATATAAAAATATTCAAAATATAGAATCTTTAATCATACATTTCAAAACAATAATCAGTGATGACGAGAAAATCCACTTGTAGAGAAAAAAATATATATAAGAACGGCTGGTTTGGGTGGAGAAAATTTTTATGTAAAGGAGCGAACATTGGTGAAGGTCGAAACGTTGGTCGGTCCTCTACGTAAAATTTTCTCAACCCAAACCAGCTGTTTTCACATATATATTTCGAAACGCATAAGGCATACATGACTTCATTTTCTGGAACCAAATTTAACAGACACTTAGGTGGTTCAAAAGTCAATCGCTCCCCAGTGACACAGCGGTATGTCTACGAATTTATAATGCTATAATCTGGGTTTCTGTACCCGAGGTAGAAGAGCACAAATAGCCCATTATGTGGTTTTGTGTTTAAATACAAACTACAAAAATCATTCTCTTGATGACGGCTATTTTCTTCTTGGATATTTAAATTTTAGCCTGCTTTGAAATTAAGAATTTAAATAGTATTTTAGTACAAAATATAAGAAGAACTACTTTATTACTCTGCGAGGCTTGATTCAGGATGTAAAAATACTTGATGTAAAGTGTATTTTACAAGATGTTAAAAGTTTGTTTCAGAAGTCAGCTATGCACATTAGAAAACCTGAAGTTTGGGTGTTAAATCTCCCCACCCTTCCAGTTCCAGTGAAGCTTTGTTTGAAAATTCTGAGACTAATATATTTCGACTTAGATTTTTTTTTAATCTGTACAAAATCAAATTTATAATAAATATGTGTTTAATTAGCGTTATCGGTATTTAAGTTTGTTTGGAGTTTCGCGCAAAGCTACTCGAGGGCCATCTGCGCTAGCCGTCCCTAATTTAGTAGTGTAAGACTAGAGGTAAAGCAGCTAGTCATCACCACCCACTGCCAACTATTGGGCTACTCTTTTACCAACGAGCCCCCCAGTGGCTCAGCGGCATGTCTGCGGACTTACACGCTAAAATCCGGGTTTCGATACCCGTGGTGGGCAGAGCACAGATAGCCCTTTGTGTAGCTTTGTGCTTAATTCAAAACAACAACAACAACAACAACTTTTACCAACGGGATTGAATTACGAGTCGAACGCCTTAACACGCTTGGCCATGTCGGGCCCTGGTATTTATGTGGTACGTTACAAAATATTTAAAACAGTGATTGAAAAACGTCTTAATGAAAACATTAAAAAAAATTCAAATTTCGCTGTTGTATTGATTCATTATTATTATTATGTGAACTTTTGCAGAATTTCTTGAAGGACTTGTTAATCAATCAAATCCACACATATGCTTTATTTTGATATTTAATTAAAAGCTCTCCAGAGACGCATTACCTATCACCCAAACCTAAAAGCAATCTCAGTTACTAAATAAATATTTTTACCTCCTTCAAATTGATCGACTAAAATACATTTTTACGGAAGTTCTTGTCGTTTCTTTCAAAGGAAATAAAACTTTGTGTCCTCGCTTAGTTTACACTAAAGTCAACTTTAAGCCAACACCAAATGGAATTCATTCTTGCAATATCATGCGGTGACAAACCTGCAAATTCGTGCGTGTATGAAACGGACAAATTTTCTGGTAACGACAAAGAAAAGCGGTTCAAAATCACTAAATCTATAGGTTTCTCTACAAAAATATTATTTACTTAATGCAATGTCCAAAATGTAACTTACCATACGTGGATCAAACAAACCGACTTTACATTGTTAGTATTAACATTACTTAAACATCTATATTTGTTTGATTTATTATATATTGCACCACATCATTGTTTGTCTCTATTTTCTACCACCTTTAACTCTTATTTTACTTTTTATTTGATCTTTCTATAAATTAGTTGACAATTCTTATAAATATTATCTCATTTAATATTTTTAAGTACTTTACATACCTCTTTGACAGAAACAGCTCTTAGTTATGATTGGTTAGTTCTCAAGACCAACTAATACTGAATATCCTGTTTACATGGCATCGATATCCGTGTCTTTATATTTCATTACACTCATTAAATATAACCCTAAAAACAGTCAACTATTCAAATGTGCAAGAGCTTTGAGTCTCGTTTGAAAACATTACGACATTTGTAGGTGAACGGTGAGATGACTTCTTAACTGGAATTTGTATTGTGAAATCTCGTCATTAAAGCAAAAGCAATAAATTTACTGACTAGAAACAAATCATTCGGCTGTTTTATTGGCTGTAAAGTTTACCAGCTGATGGTTAGGAAAACTATATTAACTTTGAGGTTATTTTATCAAATGTAGTTTGTTTTTTCTGAATGTCTAAGAGGAGCATAAAGAGCTATCTAAGCAATTTATTTTTAAACAAGTTGACACTCGTCCACATGTTTATACAGGGTGGTCGCTAGAAAAGCGGAAAATTTGTCAAACAGCTATTTATTTTTATAAAGAATAACTTTTACAATGTTTTTTAAAGGCATATGTTATATTACACTCACAGATGCTCAAAATGTCGTCCGTGATATTAAAATCATGCATTTTATTCATGATGTGAAGAAATCAAAATAGAAATCAGTAAGCACACATTTTATTCATGATCTCATCTGACCCTCAAATTTTCCGCTTTTCTAGCGACCACCCTGTATGTACATGTTTTTTTTATTGCCACATATTTTATTTCTTAATCTGTGTCAAAAGAACCTAACTGTATTGCTCGAGTTTCTCATGTTTCTGTATCTGTGTTAATACTAAATAACATTTGCTTCCTACACTATAAATATAAATTTATATTTTGACAAGAAAAGAGATTTATTTAGAGTGTAATGAATTTATTATTTTAATATCGATGTTAGTTTCTGTTAAACATATATTTAGAAATGCAGGCAACTTACACTGTTAAATGTGTATTGCAAAATTTCTGCCTGTTCACCAAAATTATAGAAAATTCTCAAGTGTACACATCAACAATGTATTGTGTGTGTATGTAAATACTAGTAATTGCCAGTACTGTTGTCAACTAAACTTTCAAGAACTTTGGTTGACGATTATAAAAGGTATCCATCGTTATATGTTGACAGACAGTATATTGTTGCTGGTTTGCTACAGTTAGTATACTATAAATCTTGGAAGTTATAACGGTAATTAATGCTTATCAATCAGGAAATTATAAATACTTGACCAGAAATGTTTATAGATTTGAACATTAAACATCGTGTAACTTCAGTTATTTAGCTTTGTTAGTATTTATATAAGAGCTTTACACATCTTTGTTGATGAAAAACTCACGTGTGCTCAGTGAAGAAAGTACCCTGCCATTAAATGAACTGTACCGATATCAACTCGAAATTCATTCGTACATTGTGATCCGTTGATAAAATATTCAGCTTCATACCAGATAGAAAATTTAATACTGTTTGCAAAACTTTTGTATATAAACAATTATTTGTGACAACTATTTGTAAAAATCCTTGTTGTACACAAAATTATTGTTTGTGTTTTAAAATATATTTATATTAAGAAAGAAAACTGTGTATATCAATCTTGTTTGCAAATATAATAAGTTTCATACATATCGGCAATTAATTAAATTTTTAAGTTCAGATTACAACTTATCTCAATTTCAGGCTAAATATGTAACATAATAAACCAGAAACTTGTCTAAAACAAATTATTATACATAACGAGAGTTTTAGATATAACTGTGATATCCCATAATGTAAATAATTTTTGTACACATGTTTGACTTGTTTTGAATATATGATTTTAAAACGAGTGGATTGTGTGTTATCCGTTTATTGTTTGAATTTATCGCAACAAGTTACTGAAGAAGAATTGTTTCCCATAGATATACATAATCAAATTCTGACAAATTTCTATTTCATTGCAACTGTTTGGTAAACACATATATTTTCTTCATTCTAGTTCAAGTTGAAATTTAATGTTAGTCGCAAAACTGTAGGTTTTCATTAAAACTCTAGATACATTAAAAAGATGTAACAAACTAATTTAAAAATTTAATGTCAGTGGTTGATATATTGTTAGTGCCATACACTGATATATAGTTTTTGTATTAATGCGATTTGATGCAAATGAAGATAGAATTGACCCTTCTTTAACAGAATGTTTGATTTAGACCCAAGAAAAGAAAGATAAACAAAGAAGATGATGAGTAAATGTACAATAAATCTGTGGGTAAGTTTTGATAACAAAGTAAGATCTACACAAGATGCAGAAATCTTTTAAAGTTCCAATAATATACACGGATATATTAAGGCTTCATTTAAAGAGTCTTGTTATCCTTACAGATTCCAATGGTTATTGGTTTCTATAACGTCGTGATTTCAGACAAAGCTAAGTAAACAAAATCATCTATAAGAAAAGAAAACATTGTATTTCCACTCGTTCGTTTCAGAATTTTGGTTGAGAAAACTAGATGGATTCCTTGCAGGTGGTAAATATTCCCTAAAATCTGTCAGAGAGTTAATAAATAGCCGGATCTGTACCTCCCGGGGATGGAATATCGCCTCAGAAATTTCTTGTAAAAGTCTGATAGAAATTGCTTCTGATTTCAAGTGCCCCGTTAATTAAAAAAACAAAACAAAAAATTAGAATTCAAGACATGCATAGTTTCCTGTTGTTCGAAAATACGTTTTAAATTTTAATTGATATCAAACAATATTAATTTATACATTAGTAAAATATGTTTGAGAGTGTAGAGAGTCTAAATTTCAGTAACTTGTTTCTTCTCGGAATTATAAAAAACTAAAACTGATTTTGTACATGTTTAAGGCTTTAGTGTTTGTACACATTATTTGAGTTACACTTGATATTTTCAATGTTGCTATCTATTAAGTAGTAACACAAATTTTGTAGAAGTTAAACTATGTTTTAAAGCAACAATGCAATTTAGTTGCGTACTTTAATCATAATATAATCTGAAGCTCTTAGCAATATTCAACACAAATCTAATTCCCACAGAAACTGTTAATGAGTGTCAATAAACATTACCTCGCCCACGCCAGACAAGTCGTGAATGTTTATGAAATTGGTTTGGTTTGTTTTGAATTTCGCGCAGAGCTACTCGAGGGCTATCTGCGCTAGCCATTCCTAATTTAACAGTGTAAGACTAGAGGGAAGGCAGCTAGTCATCGCCACCTACGACCAACTCTTGGGGTACTCTTTTACCAGAGAATAGTGGGATTGACCATTACATTATAATGCCCCCACGGCTAAAAGGGTGAGCGTGTTTGGTGTGATGGAGGATTTATCAAATAAGAGAAAAGCTGTTAAACATTAGCTTTTTTGTTTTAGCGACAATAATTTTTGTTTTAGGGTTGAATTGTGAAAACAAACAGCTGAAATAAAACATAAAAATATGTGAAAAGCGACTGTGAAATACACACCATACCACGCATTGAAAATAGGAGATGATTACATACATAGTTCCCCGGTGGGTCGAAGGTAAACTAACAGAGTTACAATACTAAAATATGGTAAAGCTCGTTTCCCTGTGGTGGAGAGAATGCAGACAGCATATTATGTAGTTTTGCGGTAAATTAAAGAATGCTAACACATATATATAATAATAATAATTAATAAGAGATTTGGAATAAGAAAAGGAAATTAAGATGATGACAGATTAGACCTAGATGAATGAAGTTACTTTAGACATTAAGTAGAACTAATTACGCTAACAAATAATGACGTTACAGCAGAAATATAAGCCATTTTATAACTAAACCTCAGACCTCGATGCAGGCATACTCCTCGACGTGCTTATTTCAATTTTTTTTATAAAATTATTTTTCCAGATCAATAATCTCATTAAATTAGTTACTTGAGTTTACTGTCAGCTCTTTATTTATGTACTGGCTTTGTTGAAAATAGTTCATTACATCCTATACAATATTCATAATTGTTATATTAGACATTTAAACAGTCTGAGGGCTTTGTTAATTTTGTTGGTTAGGCGTATTTACTCTAAAGAGGCTAACCCAAACTTAAATACTTGACTAAGATTGTGTTAGGTTTCTCCTCATTGCTTCGTATTATGAAGGTTTGTGCAGTTTTATAAGGTATGTTGATGGACCATTGTTTCAGAAAATATATCTCGTTGAAGCTTAAGTTTCTAAAGGCATACAATTTTTATTTTTGTCAATAATTTTATTCAGTTGTTAATATTTTGAACTCTTTGTTCATAATTTATCAACTCTCCCCGGATCAAAGTTTCTGAGATAGGAGCTCGAGAAGTGATGGCGTTCGACACGCTTTGTACTATCAGTTATGGGCGTTTTGTAAAATTGACAACTAGTGCTATTATTCCGTTTAAATATCTGGACAACATCATTGTGACAGTGGGTGGTAATGGCTGTCTGCCCTCCCTCCAATCAACTTCTCACAATTCATTACGGAACTGCTAAAGTTCTGACTGCTTACGCCTAATGTGTAAAAGGTTTTGTTCAGGTTAGAAATTCTAATTTCAACAAAACAATCAAAATTTAAAGAACAAATTCAGGTAAAACGTAGCATTATTCCCATTGATACAAGTGTTGGCGGTGGGTAGACTAATCTGTGATGAAGAAAAAACCCATTTGTAGAGAAAATTATATATTTTAAAAAAGGCTGGTATGGGTAGAGAAAGTACTATTAGAGGAGCGAGCAACGTTTCGAACTTTTTCGGTCATCGCCAATATTTTTATGACACAAGTTGAAACATAAGCAATTAGCACAGCATAACATCCATCACTACATTGGTAGAGATATTTAAACGACACGATTGCGGGTTTCAAGTTTTCAGACACATACTTAATTTTTTCTATCACATAACCTCTATGCATCCCAACATTAACTTCACATGTGAACAGGAAAAAAGCAACCAAATGTCATTTCTTAACCTCAAAATTACAAGAACCGAAACACAGTTTAAAACAGGAATCCACCGAAAATCACTCATACTGGATTATACATTTCTTGGGACTCAGCACATGAAACAAAACAAAAACTCAACATACCAAAAAACCAAGTAAACACAGCCATAAAACTATGCTAAACAGATAAATTTAACGATGAATTAGACAAAATAGAACAATACTTTTTCAACATCAGTAAGTTTCCTCCACAAACCGTAGAAAAAAAGTATACGCACACACCTAGACAGAAAGCAAAATCAACTGACAAAAGTAAATATACCCCACGATTTAGAAAATCATGAAACCATATACTGCTGTATACCCTATGTTCCCAACATCAGCAGAAAAATAAATAGCATTTGGCTAAAACTAACAACAAAATATGACATTCTAGTTAATTCTAAATTTATTCAAAAACAAGGCACAAAACTAAGGTCTATACTATGTAAAAACTACACAGACAAACACAACAACATTATTCATAAAATACAATATGATAACTGCCACAACTTCTATATTGGAGAAACAAATAGAAAAATGAAAACCAGATTCAAAGAACACAAAAAGTCACCTTCACACGTTTTCGAACACTGGAAATCAAATAAACACAACGTAACTATAGAAAACACCCAAATCCTAAATAAAGAAACAAACATAAACAAACGAAAAACTAAAAAAGCCTTACTTATACAACAACTCAAGCCCAAAATAACCAATACAAAGAAACATCTTACCTATATCAATAAATATATCCAACATAGAAGCACGCCCTCTACGTTCCTACACTAAAGTACACAACCGCCTTCAAACATCTGGTCAACTACCGGTCAGTAACCCTTTCTTTCTCTCTGAACCTGACGATGACCGAATAAGGTCTAAACGTTGTTCGCTCCTCTACCAGTACTTTCTCTACTTATACCAGTCGTTTTTACATATATAAGGTGGAATGGCTGTTTTCCTTCTAGTCTTACCTTGTAAATTAGGGACGACTAGCGCTGACAGTCTTCCTGTAGTTTTGTGCAAAATTTAAAATAAGCCAAACAAAACTGTATCTGTCGAAGACGATCGCTTTCGAATACGTCAAATAAGCTCAGTTATGTTTTCACCCTGATATATATATATAAATATACAAATAGAGCAAGAAGCGGTTCGTTCAGAAAATATATATATGTGAGAAATACGAAATAATGGGGTCCCTGAGCTTACCTGAACATTAGTAGATCGATAAGGCCACTGTTTGTGAAGATTTTATGTCGCACGGATGGGATGTTGGACTTGGAAAGTCGTTAGTTCTGTTCATCCGGGCAACTACTTTGTAATGATCTTAAGAGCTTGATCTATTTTTGTATGTCTCTTCATTTAGCTTTCTGTTTGTCAAATTTTTTTCATTAAGTTTCAATTTAAAATATACAGTAGACTCGCATTTAGGGTACCTTTAACGAAAAGGAAACCTCTGAATGGAAAAAAAGGATAGAAAGATAATTAAAGAAAATATACAGAGTATCTTGTCTTTACTGAATGTTTGATAGAACTAATCTACGAAATTTGTTTACCCTTGATTTAAAAGAAAAAAATGGCTGATTTATTTAAGTATCGTTTTATTTGATCTTATATTTCTATGTTTGTTCTGGCTTCAAATTACCATTTTACATATAATTTACTTTTGGTATTTTCTTTAATTTTTTTCACACATTCCATGTTGCTGTTACTGTCTTCAACCACAATTAATCTTTTTTCAGATTCTTTAAACTTCCCTACCTTTACTTATCTTTATCAATAAATTTAATACAATTCAGATTCTAACTTTATAATGTTATTCATGTTATTTCCATGAAATTAGAAAATGACGATCTCAATAAGTTCCATTTAAGAGAGACTCGGCATGGCCAGGGAATTGAGGCTCTCGACTCGTAATCCGAGGGTTGCTGGTTGGCATCCCCATCCCACCAAACATGCTCGTCCTTTCAGCAGTGGGGGCGCTATAATGTGACGGTCAATCCCACTATTCGTTGGTAAAAGAGAAACCAAGAATTGGCGGTGGGAGGTTATAACTAGCTGTCTTCCCTCCAGTCTTACACTGCTAAATTGGAGACGGCTAGCGCAGATAGCTCTCGTGTAGCTATACGCAAAACTCAAAACAAATAAACCAAATCATTTTAAGAGTAATATTATTTTAATCTAAGATTACATATTTTTTAATTTTTTTACATATTTGATTATAAGGTTCTTCATTTTCTATGAGATTGTGTGATTTTTTTTATTTTTCTTCTAGTTTTTAATTTAAGTTTTTAACTTTTTAGTAGTAGTTTTAGTTGAATTCGTTTCCAATTTCTTAAAGTTATATAAGCTTTCCCTTTTTAACTCAATTAAATAGTTTTTTTAACTTCTTTAATTCGAAGGTAGTACAGTTCTGCTTTTTCTTTCATTTTTACTCTCGTAGAAGTCGTAATTCAACTTTTGGTTAACTTTGTCTTCTATACTTTAAAATCATTGTGTTTAAATAAGTTATTGCAGGTGATATTATATGAAAGCAAATCTTTGGAACCGTGTGCGAAAACGAAACAGCATCGAAATACATGGCAAAAAAGGCAGCTAACATGATTCTCATTTAAAGGATGCCATTGTAATGTTTTTCTTTCCTTTTCTTTACCAGAGCAGAATTATTGTCAAGTATTCAATTTATCAAGTATTGAAAGCTGTCCGTTCCAAAAAAAGGAACTGTTTGCGAACTAGTTACTAAATTTTAATCGATTGTGAAACCAAAGTGAAAGCGAGCCTTTACTTGTGCTCTAATGTTGTCTGATAGGAACAGTGATTATACTTTTGACAGCGAAAAAGTATTAAACGGAAAACAAGAACGAAAGTGGATACGAATGACTTGTATCGGTTATGTGATTTCTGAAAAGAGATTTGCATTACTTATACAATTAGGCCCGGCATGGCTAGGTGGTTAAAGTGCTCGACTCCTCATCTAAGGGTTGCGGTTCGAATTCCCGTCACATTAAACATGCTTGCCCTTTCGGCTTTATAATGTGGCGATCAATTCCACTATTCGTTGGTAAAAGAGTAACCTAAGAGTTGACGGTAATGACCAGCTGCCTTCTCTCTAGTCTTACACTGCAGAATTAGGGACAGTTAGCGCTGATGTTTTAGGGCTTACGACGCTAAAATCAAGTTTTGATATCCGTAGTTGGAAGAACACAGATATCTAATCATGTGGTTTTGTGCTTAACAAAGTGCAAACACCTAAAAAAACACAAATTATCAACTTTTATACCTTGTTTGTTTGTTTGTTTTTTGGAATTTCGCACAAAGCTACTCGAGGGCTATCTGTGCTAGCCGTCCCTAATTTTGCAGTGTAAGACTAGAGGGAAGGCAGCTAGTCATCACCACCCACCGCCAACTCTTGGGCTACTCTTTTACAAACGAATAGTGGGATTGACCGTCACATTATACACCCCCACGGCTGGGAGGGCGAGCATATTTAGCGCGACACGGGCGCGAACCCGCGACCCTCGGATTACGAGTGCACGCCTTAACGCGCTCGGCCATGCCAGGCCTTCTTTTATACCTTAAACTCTACATTGAAAATATGCTTATTTTCACATACTTTAACTGTATTTTTTTTATTTCGAGAATACGATAAGAGTTTTAAAATTTGAAATTACATTTTGTCTGGTTAAACTATGATATGAAAGCTTTTTATAGCAATATTAATCTTCTAAACACATTGAAACAAGAATTTTGAGAAACAAAATATTTGTTTCACTAAATTATTAATTTCAAGTTTATCACAACGAAATAGGTGATTTTTTTCTAAAATTTGCTATCAGTTATAAATGTTTTCAATCCATTTAAAGACATGCATTAACAACGATTTCCTTCTTACAAGAATTATTTTATTTCAGATAAAAAAATTCAGGTTTCCGCTGGCCTTAGTAATATAGCTTGGATTGTTTCCTTTCGTTTTTTTACTTGTTAAAATTTAAAATTCAAAGTGCCTTAGTACTCCAAATCATGTTTCCTGAGCTTTCCATTCGAACTACATGATAGAATTTTTCTCGTGCAAATTATAACATGATACACTGTTCATGTTCATATGAATACTTTCCGAGCTAAATTAATAACACAATTATTGAAAAAGTATTTTTACAGTTCCCAAGTAATTAATTAACACAAACCAATGCAGAACTAATAAAGTTCACGTAATCGTGGTTCGTCGTATGATATGAAAAAAATTGTTGGTTTAATAGATTTTTATTTCATTAAACTCAAATAACTTAATTTGTTTAAGACTCCATCACGTGATGATCGACGAAACTTAATTACACCTTGCGGTTAACTCATGAATAAACTCCTTGCATCAAGCCAAGCTGTATGTTTCGAAAAAATTTCAGAATTTTCTTGCAAAGAAAGCTAGACAAATGGTTACAATTATAAAATTTTGAGCTGATAGACAAAACAGACAGTAACTGTTGAGCACCAACGACTGTCAACAGTTTTGTTAGTATAATCAAATAAACGGAAGATTGAGTGTTATTCTTATAACGTTATCTTGTGAATCCGGCTATTAGTTTAGTTATTGACAGTTTTAAATCATTTCGAACACATACATATATAGGGAAACTAAAAAAAGTTTACATAATTATTTTAAATATAATCATATTTAAGCAACTGTTTTAAATTATTTTTTTAAAATTCTCGTTAAGCGCAAAGCTGTACAGTTAGCAATCTGAGTTTTGTGTACAGCAGAAATTGAATCCCGATTTGTATACTGTAAGCTTAAAAGCTTAATTTTTAATCATCGGATGGGAAATTTTAAAAATAAGCGAGTGCTGTAGTTTGAGTAGTTTTAAATAATGGCTGAAATGGAAAATGTTTAGCGTCACAGATCTCTTATATTGTAAGCAATTATATCAGACTACGTGTTATGTGAAAGATAACTTTCAGTGTTATTTTAGTTTTTCTTTATTATATTTAATTGGTTATTCGATTCAAAAATGAAAATGTATTTTCTTACTTCTTTTAACGATTCAACACAAGTATTTTTTCTTCCCTTAAATATACGAATTGTTTTTGCATTATTGTATCTTGATGTTATCTTTTCATCAATTCGTCAGTAATTCTGCTCAGTTTCTCTTGGGAGTCGTTAAATGAATACATCCAAATCTCTTGTTTCGAAATTGTTCTTATTTGTTAGATTAATAAAAAAGTAACTTATGTACGATCCTCCAGTTAATTAGCGGTAAGTTAACGGACTTACAACCCCAAATTCCGTGTTTCTATTCCTTGTGGTGGACATAGCAGACAGCCTAATTTGTTTGTTTTTAAATTTCGCGCAAAGCTACATGAGTACTGTATGCGTTAGCCCTCCATAATTTATCAGTGTAAGACTACAGGGATGACAGTTAGTCATCACCACCCACCGCCAACTCTAAGGCTACTCTTTTACAAACGAATAGTGGGAGTGGCCGTAGCGTTCTCACGCTCCCACGGCTGAAAGGGCGATCATATTAAGTGGGACGGGAATTTGAAGCCGCAAACCTCGGATTAAGAGTCGAGCGCCTTGACAACCTGGCCATGACGGGCAACCTAATTTGACTTTGCGGTTTTAGTCTACAACAAACAAACAAAACGTGCAGAGTAAACAGAGTAACTGAGGAGTTAACAGAAGAGACGTTTTATTTCAGCTATTTAAATTTTAATAAAAACCCACTCCAGATAAAAGAAAGGGCAAAAAAGTGCGTGTTTTTGTTTTTAGTATCCGTGAATACCCAAGCTGAGGAAAGTTTCTTTCCTTTCAAAACTACACACCTGTCACGAAGGAAAGCCCGAAAAGTGTAAATGATTAAATTATCAATAAGTAATTTTATTCTGGGATTTATGTTATTGTGAAAAATAAAATTTATTTGAAATTTTAAAGTGTATAATAATGAATTATTTTTCTATTCACCAAAACTATTTGTTTATTTTTGAATTTCTATCTGCGCTAGCCTAGAGAGAAGGCAGCCAGTTTTCACCACTCTCTGACAACTGCAGGATAACTCTATCAGCAATGAATGTTGAGATTGACCGTAACATTATGAAGCTAAAAAGGCAAGCTTGTTTAGTGTAACGGGGGATTCGAACCCGCTACCTTCATAATGCGTGTCGTGCGCACTAATCCCTTCTTCAAAACATTTTTTTTGGCTTATTTTGGTTCTCTTTTAATGTTGGTTTCGTTGTTTACCAGCTTACACTGTCTCCCTTGGTGTTATTATTAATAGAGAATATTTTTTGTTATTCGCGTAAGACATTTTTTTACTACTTAGTATTGAGTGCATTTCTTTTGGGGCTTCTGTTTTTTGCTTCTTCAGAGACTTTGCCCTTTTTAAGCATTTTGATCGAGAAAAATAACTTACTGTCTTACTGTCTGTCAAGACTTCACATTTGATATAAAAAGAAACCTATTATTAAAAGATTAAACATTTAGGTATATTTTAATAAATATTATAAGTGATTAACAGACAGATTTATTTACTATCATCGTTTTATTCTTGATGCAACAGATTCTTTCAATAATCAGTAAAAATTAATACTTATAGGTGGCAGATCCGATGGGCACGTTATTCCATTTTGAGCCGGTGCCAAAGTGTCTCTTTTGTAAAACATGAAAAGTAGCTGTTTCTCTTTTGAATTCAATGCTCACGGTTAACTTTTCACAAACAGTGTCCATCCTCATCAATATATATATATATACATTTAGCCGTCTATAATAGTATGTATTTTATTTCTACGATTTATTAGCCTACTTCCTATGGCACCATGGTAAGTCTGTAACATTGTATGATAAAATACAGGTTTTGATACCTATAATGGGCATAGCACAAATGTAGTTTTGCGCTTAACTACAATCAAACAATTTATTATATAAACGTGTTTTATCTTCAAGTATATTATTCACTAAAGTTGGACTTTTTAACCAGAACAGCACCTCATGGGCACATGGACTGAACGGGCAAGTACAAAAATTCTATAATTTTGATATAATGGTCTTCAAATTTGGACTGTTGGGTGTATGTTCGTTATTATAGATATCGTTTACTTATCTAAATGTACTTTACATCTCGTTTTTAATGTTCCTCTTCCTATGTTTGTTTATTATTTCCGACTGGTGTCTCCTAGTTTGGTCAGGTATGTAGATGGGAGTTGTGGTTCTGGCTATGGAAAAGTGGATAATACGTGTTATTCATGTAATAAGATCTTAACTATTCTTTATTGCGTTACTAAGGCGATATAATTATACATTTAAAAAGTACTGAATTATTTTTATCCAATTAGTTTATTACTTTATATACATAAAAACAAATAATCTGCGTTTTACTTTAAACGATAATCACAAAATGCCCGCATGGCCAGGTGGGGTAAGGCGCTCGGATCGTAATCTGATGTTGTTGTTGTTGTTTTGAATTAAGCACAAAGCTACACAATGGGCTATCTGTGCTCTGCCCACCATGGGTATCGAAACCCGGATTTTAGCGTGTAAGTCCGCAGACATACCGCTGAGCCACTGGGGGGCTCGTAATCTGAGCGTTGCGAGTTCGAATCCCTGTCGCACCAAACATGCCTGCCTTTTCAGCCGTAAGGGTATTATGTGATGGTCAATCCCACTATTCGTTGGTAAATGAGTAGCGATTTAGCGATGGGTGGTGATGTCTAACTGTCTTCTCACTTGTCTTACACTGCTAAATTAGGGACGACTAGCTCAGATAGCCCTCGTTTAGCTTTGCGCGAAATTTCAAAACAAACTGTGGAAAAATCAGTTATCTTTAATTGTAAAATAATTAAAGTTACACATCTGAGGCCGCAAAATCGTTTTTCATTGGTCACATACCGTTATTTGTAAAGACATTTAGTTTTGCTGGTGTCACGCCTTTCTGAGATGTCAGAGACTAGGGGAAGAAACAAACAAAATACACGTTTTTATGGGACATTTAGATAATTATATAGTCCATTTTTATATTAAGGCTTGTTTCATTACTATTAATGCTTATAATGTTCAACGTGATTTTCAATGTTATTGTTATCATTTTACACTTAGTATATGGATTTAAAACTAACCTAAATCTCCTAAGCCGGCTGAACTTCGCAAAACATTATTGAGTTCATGGCTCAAAATACCGTTATCAGCAAGTGTAAGCAAATGATGATGATTTAACGCATTGTAATCATTATAGGTTTCGGTTTTCTTGTGTATTGATTTATGGCACGGCTTACTTCTAATCAAGTTCTCTAATAGAATTATCTTCATTAATTTCTAGGTTACTGTTCAGGCCTGATCTATACAGTAAATTACTCTGGATTAGAAGTTCCTCAGATATAATATCAATGTGGAATTTTCAACGTGTTATCAAATTTTCATGTTAAATAAAAAAAATGGGAAATTAATTTACTAAGTAAACTGTTTCACCAAACTCACTAGTTAGTTTTATCGTAATCGTTTCTTATAGATTTCTGATCCTATTGATGTCTGAAATGGCAAACTTTAAAAAGAAAGCTGGTCATTAGCCTTGCTCAATCGTACTAGAGGTGAAAGATGTAACAGAAAATGAAACACACACGCAAGAACAACAATAAACACGAGTACATGGAACATGCACAAAAGGAATAGACTAAACTATTAAGTCTTGAAAATCTTAAAAATTAAAATGAACTATTATGATGTATAATTACTAGTTTATCGTAGTAAAATATATAGTTTTGCCAAAAAATACAGAACTGTATTTCTTTTTTATCATGCTTTGAGGAGAGTGATCTGCGTTCCACAAGCTGAAGTACACGTATAATTTTACAACTGAAAAGTTTGTTTACTAAAATGTCGAATTTTCTTTCTTAAAACAATATATGAACATAAATTTTACTTCTTACATGAAGAAGAACTTGAAAAATCCATGCAGCAAAGCTGCAACAACATTGTTAACGATAACGACCTTTATATACATATAAATGTCTAAATGTGGATTGAATTTGGTACGTATTTCTCGTATTAATTTCAACAAACATTCTACTGACTAAAAATAAATGTTCTACTGACATGAATAATATTATCAATGAGAAACTAATTTGCACAACGTAGTAAAAATAATTAATTAATGTTGTTAGAGGATGAAGAGATAATAGTAAAATATAAATTATTTAATGGCATCACTTGTCATCAGAACTGAGTTAGTTCGACATTTGTGAAATCTGACAATTTGAAACTCTTACGTTGTTGGTAAGTTTTACGAGATAATAATGTTTTTGTACTACAAAAAGTAAGTTGATAAAAATCAATCTAACCATGTAGGTATAACAACGATTGGATGTTTACCTGCATGTGCATATCGTATTTGATATTCTTTCTTGTAGATAACGTAAATCCAACAATATAATTCCCTAGCTTGACATGTTTATTCGCAGGCAGCCTTTGTTGGAGCTGTAAAATTCAAAGTATTTGATACCTTAATATCCTGTTTTTGAGATTATTAATTTCGAACTGATTTCAATTGACATTTATTAAACGCGTATATGTCTAAACTGTGAACCAAATTTCTTGTGGATCGTTGACTTTGCTGGTACGAGTAAAATATGACTTTCTAGCACAAAGCCATAGAATGGGGTTCTCAGTCCATCACGAGGAAACGATCACCTGGATTTTATTTTTGTAACTTACCGCTGACCTACCAGGGTACAATAACATACGGGAAAGGTAAAAAAAATCTCCCTGCGCACAATAACTTATTTTTCTTTGTATTTTATTTCATTCAACGTTTCGTCAGTTCTTTACACTAGGTTCAGTATCACGAAAAACATAAAAAACTTATGTAATGCAACATGTAAGTCTTAAACATGAACTACATTAAACAAAAGTCCGATAACATGAAGTTTAAGGGCATGATATGTTATGCTGTTCTAAGTTGAATGGTTTCATGCACTATAAATCGTTTGTTTAAAAGCTTCTTTATTTTTCTATATTCAGCAGTTTTGGTAGCCTTTGATCTCTTCTTTCTAAGACGTATTTCATTTGCAACATCTTCCAAGCATTTAAATCTACATTGCTGGTGTAGTGGTGTATCCCTGGATTTTTAAAGAAGTGTTCGGATATTTCAAATGAGAAAGTGGAGATTTTTTTATCAGTCATAGATCGTATCAAAAATGCAATTCAGAACAACAAAATTATTCTAAAATCTTCGATCCTTTAATTATTTACCAAACAATTTAGAAGTGAACATCGTGAGTTTTCTTTCTAAACACAGTAAAGCCCGTCATGGCCAGGTGGGTTAAAGCGTTCGACTTGTAATTCGAGGGTGGTGGGTTCGAATCCCGGCCGCACCAATCATGCTCGTCCTTTCAGCCGTGGAGCATTATAATGTTACGATCAATCCCAAACCCTTGTTTGGCAAACGAGAAGCTCAAGATTTGTCGGTGGGTGGTAATGACTAGCTGGCTTCCCTCTAGTTTTACACTGCTAAATTAGGAACGGCTGGTGTAGATAGCCCTCGAGTAGCTTTGCACGAAATTCAAAAAATAACAATAACCAAACACAGTAACACGTCATAAAATCTGATATTTTGTCGCACAATTTAAAAGAATCTTTCTGTTCATGTCAGGTCTGCTAAATATTTCTTTAAATGAAGCGTGAAGAGTAGAATTTGATATATCTTAAAAATTAATGTAAAGTGTCACAATGTTTGATCACAGTAGAACCAAAGTAAATTATTGCCTCTAATAACTACTATAACTCCCACATACAGGCTCTGGAGGAAGTCTTTATTAGCTTTGAGGAATCTAACATCAATCTCATATGTGTTTCAATAATTAAGCTTCTTAGTAAGAAGCAATACTTTCGTTGCTCTATTGGGTTGAAAGATTAAGTGCCTTAATTTGCAATGTTGCCAGTCTGTCCAAAGAAGATCTATACCACTAACAGCGTCTCTTTTATTTGACAAACATACACACATTAATTTTCCTCTGTATAAGCTATAACGAATGATACACTTTATCTGCATTAGCCAAACAACTATTTATTTGTGTAAAAGCAATCGCAATAGATATGTGTCATGTTTCACAGGGTCACTTTAGATTTAACTTGATTCGTTTGAAAATGCAGTTATATTGTTTAGTTTTTACGAAGAAACGACACTTGATTAAATTGGGTGTTATCGATTCCCAAACAAACCCTTTCTTTTTCAACTTCAAAGTGCAGAATGAGAGCTTGTAGCAGTAAGATGTATTAAACGCTCTCTGATGGATAATAACTCATTAAGTGGGGTGTAGTAACGCAATCTACAAAGTTTAAAAAAAATCTTAAAATTTAGTTATCGAATTATTTTATCTTGAAACATCTAGTATTTTCCTTTAACTGAATTATTTGATATAATTAAGTTGAAATGCTTACAAATGTATAGCTAGTAAAAGTATGTTAAGCATGAGGTAAACTTGACTTTTGCAAACAAAATTATTTTGACACAAGAACAATTCTTACTTTATTTTACTGTGAAATTGGGGCAGTGAAAGAAATGTTTTTGATAGATTCGCATACGCTTTAACTATATAAAAACTATATTATCACTTATTGATCTAGATAAGCTTGTAATTTCCAGCTGTTTTTAAAACCACTCAAAACAAGCTTAATTTTTAAATTGTTTTAAAGCCTGCATTTAATTTCTTTCTTATTAACTAACCCCTTCCAATAAAAATCTCCTTACTCATTTAAAAAAATTTATAAAACATAAAATGCTGTAATGAGATAACTGGTATTTTGGTAAAGTTTTTAATAAATTCAGAGCACAAACGCTTGCTTTTAATTACTGACAGTTCAGACAATGCGTTTTCTCTTTGTTAATCAGAGCTTTCAGAAAACAAAAATAAAACGCTTTAAAACATATGCCTAGTGGTTAATGCTTAACACCTAGTTAAGCTTGAATGAATATAAAAGGAATGAAGTTTGTGTGTACAGGTTATTATGAAGCGCGAACTCATTAGTAAGCTAAAAGTATACTTAATCCACGTTTGTATTCACTGAGCCAGCGTCTTGCGTTCTTGTAGTTCATGATTACGGAAGTAACTTTCCAAAGGAAGATGTTATTAATACAAAAAACAAACAAAAACCACCTAAACATATTCTCTTTGTTTGTTAATGTATTAACAAATATGGAATTACTTAAGAAACATAAGCAACTGGATATTAACGCTTTAGAAACAGGATAAATTTATCAAGCAAATGATGAGTTTATACAAAAATATAATGATCTCTCTGCACGTTATATTTTGGTCTGACAATACCTAATGGTTAGCACATTCCCCTCCAACTTGCGAGTCGTAGGTTTGAGTCCCATCATCGAAAATGCTTACTCTCTCAACTGTATGGCTTTATAATGTGATGGTCAATCCCACTTTTTCTTTAATAAATAATTGGCGGTGAGTAATATTAACTTGATGCCTTCTGTCTATCTATCACTTGTGAACTAGGAGTGGCTATGGCAAGCAGCCATGAATAGCTTTGCACGAAAATCAATAAATAAGTAATTATCAATTATAGTGGCCAAAAAAACAGGTTTTCTGCGCTACAAGAAAAAAAATGCATCTGTGTCCGGGTAGTTTAACGACACTGACAGATTTTGTTCAAATATGTTTACATATCATGAAAATAACAGCTTTTGTTCACTGAACATCGCGTTTAACAATCTTCATGTTGTCGTAACTTTCTTTCATCCTCACGACAAGGACAACAGAAACCGATGGCTTTATGTTCCTATTTTGCAAGAGTGCAATTTTAAGACAATTTTAGATGAATTGATTAGAAGTCTTCTTCTTGAGAATGATGTTCAATACGTAATTCTTCCATTAATTCGCCAGCATTTGTACAGAAACACAAAGTATCTTACATGATGTGGTGAGACCTTATTAGTGACTTTGGTAAACACTTATTCCTGGAGCTGATAAATTCCATTGATGTAAACAAGAGTCATGAAGTTTACTATGCTGCTTTTATAGAGAAAGTCACTAATCAAATCATTTAGTTCTTCTTGTATGATCAAATGAGGTAGTTTATGTTGAGGTGCAACAGAAACAAGATTAGTAGATGAAAATGATTCACTGTCTTTTTCGCAATATGATTCTTTTGTTTCCCCATTCGCTCGTTGGTGTGGCACTGGAAGATCATACTGGTTTCATTGCAGATGCAATATCCGGATTTTAATGTAATGTTTAATTTTGTCTGAATATCCAGAAACATTATTTATGAAAAACTAACAGCCAATTAGATTCAGTGATGTCGAGAAACCCACTTGTTGAGAATTTTATATGCAAAAACGGCTCGTTTGGGTTCAGAAAATATTTTAAATAGAAGAGCGTCAGGTTCACAAAGAAAGAGGTAACTGACCAGAAGCTGACCACATGTTTGGAAGGGGTTGTGTAACTGAGTGTCGGAATGTAGAGGGCGATGTTAGATGTTTGAATATATAATTTTATTTATTTTATTATATTAATATAGGTATAAAGGCGTTCCTTTATATTGGTTTATTTTGGGTTTAAGTTGTTGTATAAGTAAGGCTTCTTTAATTTTGCGTTTGTTTATGTTTGTTTCTTTATTTAGTATTTTAATGTTTTCTATGGTGATGTTGTGTCCATTTGACTTGCAGTGTTCGAAAACGTGTGAAGGTGACTTTTTATGTTCTTTGAATCTGGTTTCCATTTTTCTACTTGTTTCTCCAATATAGAAGTCGTGGCAGTTATCACATTGTATTTTATAAATAATGTTGGTGTGGTGTTTGTCAGTGTAGTTCTTACATAGTATAGACCTTAGTTTTGTGCCGGTTTTTGAATAAATTTAGCATTAACTGGAATGTTATATTTTGTTACTAGTTTGTGACAAATGTTGGTTGTTTGTTTGCTGATGTCAGGAATATATGGTATACAGCAGTATATGGTTTCGTGATTTTTTGATTCGTGAGATATATTTACTTTTGTTGGTTGATTTTGCTTTCTGTCTAGGTGTGCGCGTATAATGTTTTCTACGGTTTGTGGAGGAAACTTATTGATGTTGATGAAGTATTGTTTTATTTTGTCTAATTCATCGTTAATTTTATCTGGTGAGCATAGTTTTATGGCTGTGTTTATCTGGTGCTTTGACTTCTGTGAATAAGTTATCACTATCGTAAGTCATCCTAGGAATTGTCTCGCTGGTTGACTTTTGTGAGCCAGTTATTACCATTGTAAGTCAGTTCAAGATTTTCGTCACTAGCTAATGCATTAACTTCCGTGAAACGATTATCACCGTCGTAAGTCCAGGGTTGATTAGTTCGTTAACTTCTGCGAACCATATGTCACCATCTAATTCAGCCCATGGTTTGTATCACTAACTATTTTGTGAAGGTTCATAACTTGTTAAAACACAATATCAAAAGTATACTTTAAATTATGTATAACACTTCTTACAAGGTGTACTATGATTACTTCAAATTGCACTTACACGATAAATATTTTAGTAATAATAATATCAGGGAGAAACAGACTAGTTAAAAAGAACTTCTCAACTTATTGTCTCAGAAAGACCTCCGTCTGACTATCAGTTCAAAACAGTTGTTTATTCTATTGCGTCATATGTAGCTTCATAAATGTTCTCGTGGAGGGGATGCAAGATAATATTTTCGTTTTTACTTACACAGATTTAAAAAAAAAACTCACGTATTTAAATCTGACCTATAATACTAATTGTTATTTTTAAAATAGAAAAATAAAAATGTCTTTCGGAATAACAAATACACTAAAAACCTTAACTCGAAATCGTGGTCGTTTCAAAAATATTTTGACATGAACAAAAACTGAAAGGTTAAACACGCCGAATCATTGATTTCAAATTAAGAACTAAAACATAATGTTTAGGGACAAGTGACCGGTTGGATTATCTTGGCTGACTTATCCTCTAAACCAAACTAAAGAACCGTTACGCGTATTGAGCCTAGCCTAACGTTATAATTCGTGTTACACTACTAATATACAAATTAAAAGCATATATCAACTAGTGTAGACTCCAATCTTGCTAAATCTAGTTACTTTGTACTATTTAATCTAAGTTCTACATAGAAAAATAATAAAACCAAATAACATTAAAAAATTCACAACATTACCAGAATTTAGCTTCCTTATTTCTTATACTTTCAAATAGCGCTCTCTATCCACTGAAAAAAGATGAAGTCTGGAACTTCCAATACGATTGTCTAGTATCTACACAAGAGCTATCTGCGCTAGCTGTCCCTAAATTAGCAGTGTAAGACTCGAGGGAGGGCACCTAGTCATCACCACCCACCGACAACTCTGGGGCTACTTTTTTGCCAAAAATAATAGAATTGGCCATCACGTAATAACGCCCCCACGCCTGAAAAGGCGAACATGTGTGGTGCGACAGCCATTCGAACCCGCGACCCTAAGCTTACGAGTCGAACACCTTAACCCACCTGGCTATGCCGGGCTGAAAATTAGGGATAATGAAATGAAACCAAAAACTTTTTTTTTACACCAAATACTGACGACGCT
Organism: Carcinoscorpius rotundicauda; assembly: GCA_011833715.1. Classification (NCBI taxonomy): domain Eukaryota; kingdom Metazoa; phylum Arthropoda; class Merostomata; order Xiphosura; family Limulidae; genus Carcinoscorpius; species Carcinoscorpius rotundicauda. The sequence continues at coordinate 46,199,741 of CM022399.1, read as the reverse complement.
TCAACTAGTGTTCGTTTTGGGAAATGAAAAGAACATCAAACTACCTTATAATATGATTCAGATTTTGAAACAACGTTTCAAATATCAATAAATTAAAATTATAATAATCTTAGAACCATCACTTTTAAATTATAAAAGTTATTTTAGCATGAGTGGATTTTTATATTTTTCTTCATTAATTTCTGATAACGAAAGAGCACATAAAATATATCCATTTTCTGTCTGATTACTTTATCACCATTAAATATGCTTAAATTTTATAATTTGATTAAATCATACAGATATTTTATCTGTGGGTTTTCATGTTATATTAGAACGCTAAAATCAGGGATTCGATTCCCCTTGGTGGACTCAGCAGATAGCTCGATGTGGCTTTGCTATTTGAAAACACACACATTCATCTTATATTCGTGAACGCTAGATTCTCAGCACTCATATTAAGATTCCTCGAAGAACAACATCTGTTGAGTACTTATTCTAAGCTTGCATGTTTAGCATTAACATTTTTCGCACTTATTTCTTAAAATGTTTGAATTCAGCTTACTAATAGTTTCTAAAAATAAATGTTCAGATAATGTAGTATCTTATTTCCTGTAATACGCAAAATGTAATTACTTATTTACTGTCAGTTTGTTCAATGGAAGATACTAAACTTTCGTTCTTTATTTTGGATTCTCCAAACATTACGCTGTACTCTAGTACAGCGGTATGTCTCCGAATTTACAACGCTAAAATCAGGGGTTCGATTCCACTCGGTCGGCTGAGCAGATAGCCCGATGTGACTTTGCTATAAGAATTGTTTGTTTGTTTTTGGAATTTCGTACAAAGCTACTCGAGGGCTATCTGTGCTAGCCGTCCCTAATTTAGCAGTGTAAGACTAGAGGGAAGGCAGCTAGTCATCACCATCCACCGCCAACTCTTGGGCTACTATTTTACCAACGAATAGTTGGATTGACCGTCACATTATACACCCCCACGGCTGGGAGGGCGAGCATGTTTAGCGCGAACCCGCGACCCTCGGATTGCGAGTCGCACGCCTTACGCGCTTGGCCATGCCAGGCCTTGGCTATAAGAAAAACTTACACACCAAACATTATAAATTATAATTTCAGTTACTTAAATATGGAAATATAGGTTTTTTTTTTAATCAAGTTCTTTTATTTTTAATGTGTGTTTCATAGCATTCAAATGACATTGCGCATAAAGTTTTAATTAAAAATACCACCTTGAAAGTCATATGTTATCGACAAACTGAGTCAATAGAATTGTCTGTATGAAATAAGTATAATGGCTCCAGTTAGTTTCCAGCAGTCACGTGAAGTCTTTGCACTTAGCCGTTATGACAGCTTTAGGACATCAATGTACGTAATGATTAGAACTAAATAGGCACCATTTTCAGTATGGCAGGTTAAAACATTCTAGCTTTCAAACTTCGGGCGCGAGTAACAACTCACATTTTCTAAATACAGTATATATTGATTATCAAGGCGACTGAAGTCATCACAGCGGTAAATATTTTAGCACCATCTGTTGGTTCGCATAATGACTCAAAAACAGCTAAGGTAGTATCTTCGAAATATATTACATCATATAGCCTATAACTTTCTAAAATTTATTATATTACGTTTTGTCCTTAAAGAATAAAAAAGCATGTTCCATGTAACAATTTGAAAATCAAGCAGTTGTCATAGACAAGATAACAAAATGTAACAACTGTGGCATTGCCAATTCATAAGGTGCTTAGATTTGTGCCTTAATCATTTACAAATTATACTAAGTGTAACAAAATTAGCCCAAGACTCAAAGAACTGCTATGTAGTGATCACATTTTCTTAATTTTATAGTTAATGAATGATTCCAAGCTCGCTTTATTATTAATTTGTTTCACCAAACAGTAGTTACCTTCTAAATGTTGAGACTTCACAGAATTCTTCTTATACTGTTTTGTTCAGATAGTTTTCAGTCGAGTTTGCCATATACAGTCATAACTGATGACTCTTGAAAAAACTTGTTGTTCCAACGTAGTGTCAGATTTTTGAGAATTATCGTCAGACAAGAAATTTATGGCATTCTTCATTTGGCTGTATCCTTACTTCAAAGAATCACAACAGCTTTATAACGGGCAGACATTTTTCAGTTTGAAATTTAATCACAGCTTCATTAAGACTGTCCACAAGATCGGCTCAATGTTTTGCAGACACTGAGAAAAACGTTTCAAATAAAATAATTCAAGGTTCAATATGACATATAAACAAGTTAGATATCTTAAGAAGCAGGAAATTAGCAATAAAAATCATGTGAGCAGTTCTTCACAGGTAAGAAAACCTCAGCTTAAAAATTATTTGTTTAAAAGTTGTTTAAAATAGCTGAGAAGTGCATATTTTTAATCATGGCTTTTTAAAGTTTTTTTAAAAACAAATTCTTCCTGGGAAAGTGAAATTAACGTATTTACACTTTATAAATATATATTTGAACAGACAGTTAAAAATAAAAAATTAGCGTTGAGTTTGCATAATTTTTTACTCATATGAACCAAATTGCTATAATTATAAGCTGGAGCTCGATTCCCGTGGTAGGCATTGCTTTGTACTTCATTAATAACTGAATAAGTAGGCATTGCTTTGTACTTCATTAATAACTGAATAACCAAACTAACAAATCGCAATAAAAACTGTATCTAATTTTTTAAATATTATATTTCAATTTTAATTTTATTCGGAGGAGGGGATATAATGAAAAGATTCACAGGTAATCACAAGTCTTTGAGAAAGAAAATGCAATTGATTCCCCTAAATACTGCAAAAAAAAGTTTCAAAATTTCTTTTCACTGGGGGCTGGGTCCCCAGGTGGTTGAGGCCCTGGTAGAGCTGATCTTCCCTTAACACAACCCTGTTTAGACGTGTACTTTGATTTCTTTCGTTTTATCCGAATTACTGAAAATATTTAAAAAACTGGAATTTTCATGAAATTCAGATATAACGAAAAATTAATTTCTACAGATCGAAGAATGAAAACATTAACAAAGTTACTGTAATATTAGACTCTACCTCTGTTTGATATAAATAAAAATAAATGGAAAATAATAACACGTGTATGGTAAAAAAGAAATATGTAAAAATCACTAATTAAACAAGAGTATTGTCATGTTGAATAATTTAGTTAGCTTGCAGTGTTGACAAAGTATTGCTTGTAATGATACTTTCGATGTCAGAATTTTTTTTCTAAACAAAAAAGATAGTTAATGAAGTTAAGCCTACTTCTCTGCGTATCATATTATAAGCATTAGAGATAAACTTTAATGGATTAAAGATCAGTATATAATTTTTTTACAAACAATGTAATATATTGTATTGTAAGCTAACATAAACATAAACGTCTCAAATATAAATTTTGTAAATCATAGCACAACCGGCCCGGCATGGCCGAGCGCGTTAAGGCATGCGCTCGTAATCTGAGGATCGCGGATTCGCATCTGAGTCGCGCTAAACGTGTTCGCCCTCCCATCCGTGGGGCCCCCCAGTGGCTCAGTGGTATATCTGCGGACTTACATGCTAAAATCCGGGTTTCGATACCCGTGGTGGGCAGAGCACAGATAGCCCATTGTGTAGCTTTGTGCTTGATTCGAAACAGCAAACAGCAGCAGCAAACCCAGCCGTGGGGGCGTTATAATATGACGGTCAATCCCACTATTCGTTGGTAAAAGAGTAGCCCAAGAGTTGGCGGTGGGTGGTAATGACTAGCTTCCTTCCCTCTAGTCTTACACTGCTAAATTAGGGACGGCTAGCACAGATAGCTCTCGAGTAGCTTTGTGACGGTCAATCCCACTATTCGTTGGTAAAAGAGTAGCCCAAGAGTTGGCGGTGGGTGGTAATGACTAGCTGCCTTCCCTCTAGTCTTACACTGCTAAATTGGGGACGGCTAGCACAGATAGCTCTCGAGTAGCTTTGTGCGAAATTCCAAAACAAACAAACAAACATAGCACAACTGATTTTTGTGGCCACGCGATACAAATGTAGAAGTTTCAGTGTTTTATAAAAATACAAATAATTTGCGGTTTCAATCAAATGTTGTTTGTGAAATCACAATTATTATATTTGATATTAAAAAAATAAATTTACAATATATAATAAAATATTGTAAATATAAATAAAAATTAATATAATATAAGAAACCGAGAAGTAAATTACGTTTTATTTTCCTATAACAAAAGTTAAAACGAAAGTTATTATTGTCTTGAGACAAATACTCAATGTTCTGCTACTCGTAAAACACCAGGAATATCAATATTTAAACATGTAATGTATATATAAGTACTTGTTTTAAATGTATATAACACAGGAGTTCTTTTTATGAATTCATATAAATGATTATATTATCATATATTAATTTATATAAAACAATAATTTCATTTTTTCAGAGTTTTGCTATTGTTGTTGTTTTGAATTAAGCACAAAGCTACATAATGGGCTATCTGTGCTCTGCCCACCACGGGTATCGAAACCCGGATTGTAGCGTGTAAGTCCACAGACATACCGCTAAGCCACTTGGGGGCCAGAGTTTTGTACTGCGGATGCTGTATTAGAAATATTCATAAAATTTTAAAATTATTTCTATTATAAAAGTTTTATATAGGTATATGTACACTTTGAAACTTGATATTTCAGTTCCATATTACGAATAATAAACTAAAAGCCAATGGAAAATATTCTGGGATTTTAAAAACCAGCTACATTTCATTTACAAGATTAACAAATAAACTGTATTATCTTTGAATAATATTTATTTGAACTGAACGAAATAACTTTTCCAATAACAATATAATAATTAGTCGATTTAAACCAATCAAAGCTTTAAGAAAGGCATTTTATTAGAAACAAATTACAGGGATGTTAGTTCTTGTACATGTCACGTGACTGATGTACTTTTGTTTGATTCTTACCGGTATTACAGATTATTTCACGTCGGTCTTTCTTTTACTGCATTTCTTATAAATACCAACCGTTACCGTCATCAGCTTTAAATAGGTTCATAAATGTTAACAGGGCCTTTATTTTGATGTTTTTACATTTTGAAAATGCAAGTAAAATATATTATTTATAACAAAAAATATAGATTTCTATTAGGGTCAGTTGTGGACTAATAGTTATCATGTCGGACCGTGCATCAGCAAGTCTGTGGTTACCATCTAATTCTTCAAAATTGCGGCCCTCAATTCAGAGTCGTGGATGTGTTGTCAGAATGACATTCAAATTCATCTTTTATAAAATAAAATAATTTGGATAACTGTGTGATAACTGTAGCGCAACTTATATCCAAAACTTGTGTTATGACGAGTGTATTAAAATGCATTATTTGTTTGTCACGAAGTGTTATCTATTTTCATAACTATCCTCTGTTATATTACAGGATATTCTCAGGTATTTTACGGTTTTAAGTTTAAATTTCTGTAATTTTGGTTCTGAATTATAACTAAACTAACTAACACTATAATTAAATAACTGGTACAGCTTTCAGAATTTTTTAAAAATAAATACATACATGAAGACTTTCTTCTTGGTTATAGCGGTGTGTCAAATCCTGATTATGTGTTAAAATAGTAAAAATGGCAAACAATAAAATCACGAAACAGAACCTGAACAAACTAAACTTTACTCAGTTTTCAAAATCAAAGCCTCTGAAATGGTGCAAATTAATTAACATAAATTTAATTGAACACATGATAACTTGTCTTTTGGACCTAACTTGAAGTTTATTGACTTATGATGATGTATGTAGTGTTACAAATTACCTTTATTTACTCTTTGCAGATAGGTATTAGTTGTTTTTTTTTGTTTTTGATTTATTCTCCAATAGTTTAGAAATGTGTTCTGGAAGGAAACATGCAATCATAATAGATGACACAGTGACAAATTGCACTTCACAAAACACCTGCGTATGTTACAAGTTGTTATTCTGTTATTGACTAATGCTACATGTCATTATTATTCGTGTATTGGAGCAAGTACTCCATTACTTACATGTCACTGCTGTATAATAGAGATAGTACTCCATTTTCTATGCAAACTGATGTTTAAAGAAAGTAATACAAAAACAATTACATTACAATAGTTTGGATCACTCTTTTTACTGCAAAGAAGTGAGTGAGGATATTCAGTATAAAATAACTGCAAGTGTTAATTTATTGGTATTAGTTATACAACACAGACAAAAAGAAGAAAATGAAGTGGCAGAAACGTCAATATAAAAAGATGTATAAACATCATAACATTCACAAGCTGTACCGTCAAGTTCATAACGATTTTACTAAAGACTTTAATGAAGTAACAAGTTCAAGTTAATTGCAATTTACAGAATGTCACAGAAATTTGTTTTCTAAGTCAGTCTTTTGTTGAATGCTAGAATTTTTTTACTGCTTACTTAAATTAATAACTCTTAATCAAAATATGCAGTTTGCTCACAAGAGTAAAAATACGAGTCAGATGATTCCTTTGTCTAACTGTTGTTTGTTCATTTTATTCAAAATATTATTTCTTGTTAACTGAACGAAACTTTAAATGATCTGAAGAACACGAATAATTTACGTTTTATTAGATATTATTAAGAAAACAAGGTGAACTTGGAAAAAAAACTGTTTTGAGCAGACAGTTTATATATTGCATTTCGTATGTACAAAAGTATCTTTTAGACAGAGTGATATATACGAATTTGTAAAAGGCTAAAACATTAGCCAGATAAACTCCATTTAAACTCGAAATGGTATGAACGAATTAGATATATACATAATGGAAAACGTATCAAAGCATTATAAGGCCAGTTTACTATTCCAGCTTTTAAATTCATATTTAACTTTTAAATTGAAATTTAAAACACAAAACAAGGAACCTTAAAGAACTTGTTTGGAACATAAGATTGTGTAAACTGAGAAAAGTCAAAACGCCGTTTTGCGAAAGATTCAAACTTTTGTCACTTAAACTGGTACAAATACAAACACAAATGCGTGTCACAGCGAACAGTAAAAACTAAATTTTTTACATGAAATGAAACAAAAGAAATATGATTACACGAACCTATGACGAAGAATGCCTTAACCCGAAAACACTATGTGTTCTAAGACCAATGAATCTGTTAAGTCTTATAAACCATGGCATACTGATTAGCAAACATTACAAACATAATGAAGCAATAGCTAAGAACTACTGAAGTTGGTTACGTGATAGCATCAAATATGTTTTGAATAATTTGTAATTAATTAATTATCGAAAGTTTATAAACAATCTTGATATCTAATAGACACCTCGAAACATAGATGATTACAATTCTACTTATTGTAATGTATCATTTATAGTGTAAATTGTAGCTGGTGTTTCTTTAAGGAATCATGATTTGAAATCTATTTCAAATATTTTATCCAAAGCCAGAACATTTCACTATATTGAGATAAAATTTTCTGAAACATAAAATGTAAATTAAAGGTTTGAATTCTGGCGAAAACTTATGCAGAATGTGTTTTAGGATATCACTTTTAATTTAATTAAAGGAGTGAAATCGTTCTTCAGTGTTTTATTGTTCGTTTTGCTATCACTAACTGATTTTGGACCCAATAATGTCTTATTAAAGTTTACTCGTTTATTATCGCAAGCAATCTTGTGGTTTCCACATTTTATTCCCAAAACAAAAAGTTGAATAAAGTTATTTACTACTATCCGATATAATTGAGTTTGCATATGTAGTACTGGTTTTACTTAAAGAATATATTATTAATCCGAAAGTAAATTAAACTGCAGTCTCATCAGGTAATCAAATAACTACACTAATTTTAACTGTAAAACTGGGGTATACCATTACAGAATAAGTACATTAATTTTAACTGTAAAACTGGGGTATACCATAATAAAATTAATTCATAAAGTCAAATATAGAATCAATGTTCTGAAAATATGGTTAATTCATTCCAAAGGAAAGGATAATGTTACTTCTAAAAAGCATAAGTTGATCAAAAATACTGAAATGACAGGAACTGAACCTCCTAATAAATCAAAGACTGGTTCAAATCTTGACTTTAATTGTTCAAAATTTGAGAAATAAGAATTGATATTAATTAATTCATTATTTTAATTCTTTTAAAAAGCGTGACGTATTTCTTTATAAAGAAGATTCATGATTCTTTGTAAAGGTGAATTTGAAAACTAGTAATGTATTCTAAACAATTTGGCTCGATTTGTTTTGGTAAATCTAATTTCTTTAACTTAAAAATTTCTGATTTCTTTCAAATCTGAATCTGATATTTGTTGGAAAATAAGAATAAATATATTTTTTCCAAAACATTTATTAGAATATTGATTATATTAAAATTTGGAAAGAATACTTGAATTTACTAAAATATATCTTCTATAAATAAGGTTATGTATTGCTAAGCACAAAACTGCACAATAAGCTATCTGTTCTATGCCCACTGCTCAACTTTAGTGTTATAGGCTTGTAAAGTTATTACTGATTCACTGGAAGACTTTTTAATACGCTTTTAGCATCATACAAAATTTTCTGATTAGCTTGACTACTTACAAAGATAATAAGTTACCCATAAGGATACGAAGTTATTCATTTTAACAACTCTGCATAATTACCTAATAAGGAAACCTTTCAATGCACTGAATTTTTAACAAAGTAGAACTTATTTCATTATGCAAATATAAAAGGATATCATTCACAAAATAATCATAGTGTAGAAATGTGTTGGACATAGTCATATACTTAACCCTAATCGTAAGCCCATACGTCCTGCATTCACATCCTATTGCCATAGAATCGGGGTTCACACTTTGGAGCCATTGTTACGTGATAAAATTGATAGTCAATCCATTATTTAATTAAAATAACATAAACATTGGTTGTTGGTGCTTTTGACTTCTTCTTTACCTCAACCTATAAATTCACACTTAATAAAGAGTAAAACCAAAAATAATTCTGTATTTTCGCGCGAACATTCATAACAAACAGAACTGATACAAAATCACAATATTTTGTTATTTTGAGGGGTTTTCTTATGAAACATTTGATTCGTTTCTTATTTCCAATAACACAAATGCAACTGTACGCATATTATGTGGAACTTTTATCAATTCCATCAAGATATAACACTCGTTAAACTGAACACTGTCAGGTTCTGATTTGAAATCATTCGTTTTTTATATATCCTGAAATTAACGAGTTATATGAAACCTAATAAAATTATAAAACGCTAATATCAACTTCCATAACTACTAAAGTGAGAAAAAAGTAGATATCCTAGACATATTAATGTGCCACATTCTTGTATTGATAAAAAGGAAACTGTGTTGTTGGCTGTAAAGATGGAAATTGATGTAAAGCAGACCTACAAATTAATCTTGGAACTATATATGGGGTCAGTTTGTTTTTAAATAGATTTTTCTGTGATTACATAAATTTGTTGTTTACAGGATTTGTTATAACATACGAATCACGGAAAACCCTATTGTAATTAATTCACGGCCTGGCATGGCCAAACGCGTTAAGGCGTGCGACTTGTAATCTGAGGGGCGTAGGTTCGAATTCCCGTCACACCAAACATGATTTCCCTTTCAGACGTAGGGGCGTTATAATGTACTGTCAATCCAACTATTCGTTGGTAAAAGAGTAGCCCAAGAATTGGCGGTGGGTGGTAATAACTAGCTGCCTTCCCTCTAGTCTTACGCTGCTAAATTATGGAATCGAAATATTCGACATGTGACCAATAGAGGGCGAGCTAAATAAAAACAAAACTGAAAAATATAACTTTTTCTCGTCAAATTCACTGAATTTACACATTTAAAATGTAGCACACATAAATGGTTATGAAAAGCGTAAATAGCTGTTTTTAAATCGGTTCTTTTAATGCTGCTTTAACTATTATCTAACACAAAAATATTTTACTTTTCAATTAATACAAGGTTACTTTTGTAATGACAGATTCGTTGATTTTTTCAGACAGATCATAATAATTACATCACCAATCATTATCAACCAATATTGCAAGAGAGAAGCCTGAAACTAACCAATAGTTACTCTTACAAACACCATCTATGTCATAAAGAACTATTGAAATTTCACACCACCTTGTTGGAAAGCTTAATAACTACACACAGACGTATCATCTGTGTAGAAACCCACATTAGCTTACTGAATAAATCTTAATTCTCAGAAACATATACTCAAACAAAAAACAATATAACCCCAAAATTATTTATAGCCACTAAATATATTTATTGTGAATAATTTACAACAAATCTTATACAGTCTCAAGAAGATTTGTTTAACCCGTGTTATCTGTATCGAACAAAACGTTATGAGCTATTAAACGTTTTCTGTTTAGTACTGTACTGTACATGCAAACATATACCATGTCTTTTTAAGCCTGATTTCTTTACTAATGAGAGTTCTTAATGATAATAGCTTATATATTTCACTTTAACTGACAATTAGAAACCTACATTTTCAGCTGATTTCTGAACCCTCGTCTACATGTAATATACAGTCTATTAAACGCATCATAACACATTCGTCTGTCACTATTAGTTTCTTTTCTTTTGGCTTTTTATCTTAATATGTGAAAATATGTACAAATAGTTCTACAAAACAGTCAGTGTATTCAGTTTCCAAAGAAAATTCTTCAAATGAAAGCTGTGTTAGAAAATTGAAGTTACTGGAAAAGTAATAACTAATTATTCTACAGTCAACACGTTGAGTATCAGTTATACGCCCCCCGCTAGTACAGCGGTATGTCTACGGACTTACAACGCTAAAATCAGGGGTTCGATTCCCCTCAGTGGGCTGAGCAGATAGCCCGGTGTGGCTTTGCTATACGAAACACACACACACAAAGTATCAGTTGTACGTCTGCCAAAATGTAGGTAACCACAGAATTATAAACCTCTGTTTTAAAAAGTTGATTTATTTATTTTTCTTGAAAGCTAAAAATAAACTTTTAACTTTTTTTTGAAGACTTAAATAATTAACGACTATTCTCTTTTTTTTCATCGTTTTTGTTTTTCTATTTCACGCCACCGAAGTTGCAATTTTTTGAAACTTCTGCTGTTTCATATTTCATGTCGCAATCAAGGTTCTAAACTGAGACTCAGAAAACACACCAACATACATTTATATATTTTTTCTTAATATATACGTAATAATTACTTTTCGATAGAATACTTCCAATAATTCCATAAAAACATATGTTGATTTTATTCGATCAAACAACATACTGAAAAACGACAATCGAAATTTAAAACTTAAAACTAAACATTTTTTAAGTTAGCCCTTTGACTTGCTCTTGGTGACGCAGGACAGTTTGTGGGTTTTTTAACTAGCTCACTAGGCTTTTCTTCGTTTCTCAGAACTGTTTGTGAGTCTTGAACTTAACCCTCTTGGTTTGCTCTTCATTACTCAGGACTGTTTGCAGGTTTGAAATTAGCTTTCTTGGTTTGCTCTTTACTACTCAGGACTGTTTGTTGGTTTTGGAATTAGCTCACTTGGCTTGCTTGTCATTACCGAGGGCTGTTTGCAGTAAAAAAATAGTTATATTTTATTAACAATAATAAAAAACCAATTTGACTTAGGTTTAGCTGATTCAGATCTTTTTTACCGTATAAACTTACTGTTTTTACTAATAACAACAAAAACATAATGATCTAGCTGAAAGTTATTTAAGGCTGCCTTTAAAAAAAAACTACCATTTCTCAACAACAATAAAAATAATCTGGCTTAGATTAAGTTTGTACAGGTCTATCTTACATGAAAATAGTTTTCTTTTCATTCAATAATTGGCCCGGCATGGCCTAGCACGTTGAGGCGTGCGTTTCGTAATCTGAGGGTCGCGGGTTCGCGCCCGAGTCGCGCCAAACATGCTCGCCCTCCCAGCCTTGGGGGCGTTATAATGTGTCGATCAATCCCAATATTCGTTGGTAAAAGAATACCCCCAAGAGTTGGCGGTGGGTGGTGATGACTAGCTGCCTTTTCCCTCTAGTCTTACACTGCTAAATTATGGACGGCTAACACAGATAACCCTCTAGTAGCTTTGTGCAAAATTCAAAAACAAAAAACCTTCAAAATAACAAATACACCCTGCGTTAGTTAAAATTAGTAGTTTTCTGTCTGGTTTGATAAAAAAATCGTTACCGTTCACCCACAATATTAAAAATCATTGTGCCGTAAGTTTATGTTATCAACAATAGCAAGAACAATGTGACTGAGGTCTGAGTTACTCAAGACTACTGCTTTTTGCCGATAATAATAAAAACGTTCAGAATTATGTTTAAACTCATTTGCTCTATCTTGCATGAAACAATAACACAAACAGGGTTAGGCTAATGTTACTTTATGCTGCCTCAGTTGGCAAGACTGTAGTTTTTATAAAAATAATAAACAATTAATTTAAAATAATTATTGTAAGCATTAACAAATTAAACAGAAAACATAGTTTATATGGATTGTTTCTATATGCGTCTTAAACACGAGAATAATTTCGTATTTTCACATGAACGATCATAGATGAAGATAATAAATATCATATATAAACCCAAGTCTTCATCACCTGATCTAGTGACTTTTTTCTCACCTCAGAAGGATATAACTTCAATTAGTGTTATATTCAACCACAGTAATATTTTTTTATGTTATCATGAGCTCCTTAATGCTTATTTTTTCTCTCGTGTTTTTCTTTCGAATTATAATAGATATTGTGATGTTTGTGTAAGTTAAATTTATATTTAGAAACGAACATAAAATACACTATTAAATCTTGGTGGACACAGCAGATAACTTGATATGGCTTTGCTAAAAGAAATACACACACACACACACATGCACATACATATACATCTATACTGCGAAATTCCCCTCTATTCACTAAAGTTGTAGGATATTTTCGAGTGTAAGAATCAACAATAAATATGTACTCGCCACTCTATCGTTAGTATTGTGTGCAAGCTGAAACTTCTAGAATCTCGTCTCACGTCTATAAAATGTAGCCAAGTATGCGGCGCCGAGAGACACTATACGTTTAAGTCTGATGCATTTTACATACTATAAACTGTAATAAAACTCTTATTAATCGGAAACTTCGGTTATTGATCAAGAATTTATAGATTTCGAACATTACAAACCGTTTAACTTTAGTTGACTGCCATTTTTACGAAGATATTACATAACTTCTGCTGTGAAAAATTCACTCGTGATCGGCGAAGAGCTAGCTAGCTCTTCGTTAAATGAATTGTACCTATATCAACTCGAAAGTAATTTACTCTTCGTGAACCCTCGATAAGGTATTAAAGAAGTTCCGGATCAGATAAAAGACAAATCCTGTTCGTAAGTTTGTAAAAGTTTTGTATATAAATCACTATTTGTAATAACCACTATTATGAAATGAATTATTGTTTTTTATATTAAAATATGTTTGTATAAATAAAGTTTGTTTTTTTTTTAATTTCGCGCAAACCTACTCGAGAGCTATTTGTGCTGGCCGTCTCTAATTTAGTAGTGTAAGACTAGAGGGAAAGCAGCTAATCATCACCACCCACTGCCAACTCTTGGGGTATTCTTATATTAACGAATAGTGGGACTGACCGTCACATTGTAACGCTTCCACGGTTGAAAGGGCGAGCATCTTTGGTGCAACAAGGATTTGAATCCACGACCTACAGATTATGAGTCGAATGTCTTAACCCACCTGGCCATACCGGGCCGTATTAAGAAAAAAACTGCCTGTATTAATCTCATTGATAAATCTCCTAAATTTTATAAATATCAACATATAATTAACGTTTAAATTTAAATTATCATTTAATTCAGTTTCAGCCTATTTGGAATCGTAATACGTAAGAATATGTATTTTCAATCCTTTCACCCAAAAGTGAGTAGATTATTTTCTAATCGCCACTGCTGCAGAATCATAGGTTCTAATGGTCATTACTGAAGAACGAAATGTTCTGATGGCCAGTGTTATACATTCATATGCTTCAGTGGCTACTGCTGCAGAATGATATGCAAATTTCTTATATTTCATGCCTTACCTCGTCTTCTTCAAATACACCAACATATAAAAATACCAGGTAAAAATGAGTAATGTAAGCAGTATATAAATGTATATTAATTTCACACAATTAAAATGCCACATAAGTTATAACTAAAGATACCTGCAGTGTTTTGTTTCAAAAGTTTTCAATGTATATGCTGATCCTTAACAGTTTAAACTGGAGTAACATATTTATAACTGCGGCATAGTGGCTCAAATAACGGCATTGAATTTCTTTTTTCTTCAAGTGGAAACATTTATCTCATAGCTCCATCATTTCTTGACCAATCTGAGACCTAATTACAGCTTTGGACTCAGGAGGTTAAGCGCTTTCGATTGATGTATTTAAATAGGCCTGTTCAGCATTTCGCAGATTAATGTATTCTAGTCCTACTTAAAAAAGAGTTTCAATTTTAGGTTAAGATGGTAGAGACTTTGATGAATAATAAAATCGAATCTAGTATAAGTGATCTCAACGCTGACGCACAAAAATATATATAATAAAAAATGAAACAAAGGTTTTATTGATCAATTTACTTTCAACCTGTTTAAAATAACTTCAAGTGTCGCAGCTATTGAATATTTCTTCTTGTTCTACATTGGCTTATCATAATGTTTTTGCTTTTTATCAGAAGATTATTTTTGCTGATGCCATTAGTGCGTACTTTTAAATGTATTTAGACATAGATAAAAGTTCGAAATAAAAGTGACGAAAACAAATACACTTAGAAAAACTGAACAATCTGGTTCTCCTGTTTTCTAATATTTTCAACTTTTTTAGCAGTATTATTTACTGGCACAAAGGATACATTAATAACCTCAACAGAAACTTATAAGGATAGAACGGTCGGTGAAGTAATAAGTAGTGAAAGTACTTTGGCTGAAATAACTGCAGTGAGACGCTTCTTGTAGCCATCTATCAGTCTCTGACATCGGTCTGAAGAAAGTTTGCCCTACTCCTCAGTGCAGAATTCCTTCAGCTGTGAGATGTTTGAGGGGTTTCTTTCATATACGGTCCGTTTCAAATCACCCCACAGCATCTCAATGGAATTACTATCTGGGCTTTGACCCGGCCATTTCAGGACTCTCCATTTTTTTAGTTTTCAGCCAGTCCTTGGTGGATTTGCTGGTATGTTTGGGGTCATTGTCGTCTTGCAAGTTCTAGTTCCGCTTCAGCTTTAATTTTTTACAGATTGTCTCACATGATCCTCAAGCACCCTCTGATACACATTAAAATTCATGGTGGATTCTATGATTGTGAGAGCTGTCCAGGTCTTGCTGCAGCAAAGCAGCCCCAAACCATGACACTTCCACCTCCATGCTTCACAGTTGATATGAGGTTCCCTTCCTGGAATGGTGTATTTGGTTTACGCCAAACATGTCCTCTGTTTCGGTGTCCAAATAATTCAATTTTGGATTCATTTGTCCAAAGAACATTATTCCAGAAGTCCTGGTCTTTGTCTACATTCTCTATGGCAAACTTCAGTCTGGCCTTGATGTTTCTTTTTGGGAGCAAAGTTTTCATCCTTGTATACCTCCCATGCATGTTAAACTTGTGCAGTCTTTTTCTGATTGTAGAGGCATGCACTTTTACATCAACAGTAGCTAGAGCCTGCTGTAGGTCCTATGATGACATGTTAGGGTGTTTGGAGACCTCTTTTAGCATCTTGCGGTTGCGGTCTGTTCTCTGGGTGAACTTGCTTGAACGACCAGACCTAGGCATGTTGGCAGTTGTTTTGAAAGCCCACAACCTTTTGACTATTTTCCGGGCAGTGGAATGGTTGATTTTAAAATCTTTTGGGATATTTTTAAATCCCTTACCAGATTCATAAGCTGCTACAATTTTCTTTCTGAAGGCCTCAGACAGCTCTTTTGCTCTCACCATGGTGCTCACTGTCAATTCAACAGTCAGAAGCACATCAAACTAAATGTCTGAGGTTTAAATATGGCAAGCCTCATTCAAAATGCTGAGTAACGTTCTTCTAATCATGTGCACATGGTCTGATAACCTGTATGTGAGGTGAGCCATTTTAAGTGGGAATAAATGTGGGGATGTCCTAGCTTTTTCCTCAGTTAGATTATGCATTTGTGTGGAATTACATTTACAGAAGTTCTTGAAAAGTCTTTTCTTCAGTTTTAATTGTTTAGTTATATTCCTATAATTTCTCAGTATTGTTAAAGTTGAGATTAAATATCTATATATCCCAAAATGTTACAAATATACATTGGATTTCGTAGAGTGTCCTAACTTTTTCCCATGCCTGTCCAATGCCAAAATTCGAAATTCGATTCTCGTGATGGCCAAGAAGTAGATAGCTTATTGTTTAGCTTTGCGCTGAAAGAAACGAAACAATATTTTGAGCAAATACAATTTATTATTATATATTTTATTTTGTTAACAAACAGAAACGGCTTCTCTTTTTTTTTTACGTCCACCAGCACTTGCTGTTAATCTCCATTAACTAACAAGAAAATACAGACAGCTATAAGTGAAAATTTGTTCAAGGGAACAAATGGTCTTTGGTTGATAATGAGTTGCACGTCTAAAATCGAGTTGTATTTAAGTCTGTTGATCTCAAGATAATTTAGTAGATAATTGCAGAGCGTTGAAAAGAAGTTAATTTCATAAATCCAAAGCGGAATTACAAAAAGCTGAATTCCTAAGTTTCGTTTGAAATTCTCATGGTAGATTTCTTTTTCACCTTGTTACAATGCTCACTTTATCCGTTTCTTCTTTTTTTCTCACTATATCACTTGTTCTTCTCCCGTCTTTTGATACTATGCGCTCTGCTAAGCTGTGATATTTGACACAGATAGCAGAAGAAAACGCCTTTCGCTTGTTTCTTTTTTTACCACCTCGGTTTTGTTCCAAACAGGATATTCTCTTTAAAGAGGAGTGTGAACTTTTTGTTGATTTTTAGTTTTCTTGATAGTAAGGAGATAATCTGATTGTTACAAAACTGTTTCATTCTCTGTGAATGAAGAGGATCTGGTTTTAATTTTGTTGTTTCTTTTCTGCTATTCTTGCTCAGGAGCAAAAATAATTTAAAGCCTATATCAAATTAAACAATCTCTGTTTTAGTTGCAAAGTTTTCCAGCTAATCCTCACATTTATCAGCATAAACAATAATTATTAAAGGAATTGTATTCAGAACCTTCATGCAATTATTTTCTGTGGAAATGCATGTATCATGGTTTTTATTTCACCGCTTTTGGAAAGTCCTGCTCAGGAAGTTGTTGATATCTTGCCTGTGGATAGGAAATACTTTGTTTCTTTTGGTTAAAAATATTCTTCCATTATTCGTGTTTATTAATATTTTGAAAGCGATGTTCAAGTATCGATACGTTATATTTTATGTGCGAAATGAGTCACACTGATTATTGTGTTTTTTAGAAATCTTCTTGCTTTTAATTGAAACAAGATTGCATCTGCAAGACACTATTACTGAACAGACCAAGTGACTCAAGAAAAAATAAAGTGTAAACAACTAAGAACATGGGATCATCCATCTATTCAAGAGATGTACCATTAGTAAGAAGTAACACCTTTGTTTTATTGGTCCTTTTTGAATGAAATCAGTATTGACTGTGTAAGACTTCATTAAGGTACAATCAAGAGACTTAAATAAGGAGAAAGAATACAAAACTAAGAAAATGAGATCATCCATCTATTCCAAAGATGTTCTTTCAGTAGGTAGTAAGAACTTGATTCTCTGGGTGATTTTAGGGCTGCACCAAGACTGACTGTGTAGGAGTTTATTATAGATATCATCTAACGGTTTAGATAAAATAAAAAAACGTGCAACTAACAATATGGGAATATTGTTCCATTCACGAAGTGTGCGTTCCTAATGTGTAAGACCTTGGTGCTCTTGGTCTTCCTTACTTCCTTACAAATGGTAGCCAAATTTATACTGAGCTTATTTTCTTGTCCCTTGTTTTCTTTTGAATGTAAGTGAAATTATTTTTATCTTCTTAAATCAATAAATAATGTTTGTTCAAATACACAAAATTCCATTGCCAGTTTTTTTCATTTTTATTATATTTTACCTTTTTCACTAAGTTTGTTTGTTTGTTTGTTTGTTTGAATTTTGTACAAAGCTAACTGTGCTAGCCGTCCCTAATTTAGCAGTGTAAGACTAGAGGGAAGGCAGCTAGTCATCACCATCCACCGTCAACTGTTGGGCTACTCTTTTAACAACGAATAGTGGGATTGGCCGTAATATTATAACCCCCCACGGCTGAAAGGACGAGCATGTTTGCCGCGACCCTCAAATTACGAGTCGCACGCCTTAATACGCTTGGCCATGCTGGGCCTTTTCACTAAGTAAAAAGTAGCTTTGATAAAGTTTTTGTTAGTTATGACACTATTACTATCTACTGATTAATTTTCGTAAGTACTTTTAGAGAAGAAAGTTGTCACCGAATTCACTCGTATGGCCACTGTTATTCGAATAATCCTATTTCGTAATACAAGGATTTATCCAAATTTAAGCGATGTTTTACTCTGTTGTCTTCGATTTCCATAAATTCTCTGTTAAAGTGACAGTTTTACACTAACAATTAATTGTATAGTGGTTGGAAATGGAATGGGTTTATTCTTGCATCTGTTACTATTCACTTTAGCATGATTTAGTTTAAAAGTGGATATGAAAATCACAAACTGCTGCAATCTAACGGACTCAGCAAAGAAATCCTTTGATCGAATGTTGGTGAGTAATGATGCTTTTAATGCACACATAGCTGTGGCTAGACACGTTCGTTTTGTGGAAAGTACCACGTTCAAATCTGTCGCTCGTACTGCATCTTCTGTCAAGATCCTCTTCCTTTGGTTCGTTTGGAATCTTTACTACATTTGAAGCCATCAAATGAAGAGCTATTCTTGAAAGAACAAAACCAAAACAATCCGTACAATAACATTTATCTCCTTTTACCAAATCTCGTTTGCTATTAGCTCTATTTTTATATATGTATGAAGTGTTTGCAAACGGAATCCACGGAGAGGTAATTATCTTCAAAAGAAGGTCATAATTTGTATCCGGACCGGAAATATGTCACCACAACAATTGAAATTTGAAAGTTGTACTATAGTACTGTTAATTTTGAACAAACACTGGCTTTAAGCACAATCTTACAAGAAATTTTCAGCATCTATTCAAGATGCATAAGGTACTGACACTGGAATACAGCTTGATTAAAAAATGAGGAATTAATCACCCAATAGACTCTGTTTTTTTAAATTGTTATGGATTGTCAACACCTTCCTGTCCAATTTAATGAATTTATATTGTAATAGACTACCGGATTAAAATAAAATTGTAGAAAACTGTATATATATATATATATATATATATATATATATATACATTTTAGTTCATAAAATAGGCTGAAATAACTATAAACATATTTTAAATGTTAAACGTATGATGAATGTACACGTTTACGTGTATATGACGAAAAGCAAGTGACAGTTATAATTTTTAACTAGATAGAAGAATTTATAGATATAAAACATATGAAATGGAATATTCCATATTTTTACTTACATGCCTCCCAGCATCAGGTCTGTAGACTTTACGACGAAACTGGATTTAGGTACCCTTGGTGGATTGTATGCTAACATTCTGTTTATATGTATTACTTGGATTGTCCTTGACGTGACAAATTTGTATCGTATTTACTTCTCACTATCTGTGCGTGTAATCTGATTTTTTTCTTACTTTTTGAAAAAAATAACATGATGTTTCCATTTGTATGCTAACTATTAAACGTGAATTATTTCTTCTTAACTAAGCAAAATAAATATTTAAGCTAATAAGGGTTTGTTTGATTCAAGTGGATAGTGTGTTTTTAAATTTACACCTGAGAAAAAACACTGTGAAATTGAAATAATGAAATGTACCACTCAATTCCGTAAGGCCACACACATTTGCAGTTTCATGAACAGACTGGATTTTAAATGAGTAGATTATTAGTCTACTGCACAACCCTCAAATAGAAGGACCTTTTATCAGACCGCTGATGGGAGTCGAACCGATGATTTTAGTATTGTAAATCCGGAGACATACCGCCGGACTAGCGGGGGGTAAAAATAGTGTAGTGCATAAATATTGTAAAAACGGCTGTTGTAGTGTAGTATTGATGGCTTTCTAAAATATCATTTGATTTATAAAGTGGTTATGACGTGTCTCAAGCTGTAACTAACGCAATAGGTGGGAAATGACAAACTAAAAGCAACTGAGACTCGTGAAAAGTTCCATTAATAGCATATATATGTGTATTGTTATGGAGAATATCACTTTCAATCGACCAACAACAGCATGAGGTGTTAAGTGCTGTCCCATACATCCGTAGCAGTGACAACATATTCAATTTCGTGGAGGCGTTATGATGTGACAATCAATTCGGTATTCGTTGACAAAGAGTAGCACAAAAGGTGACAGTGGGTGAGGTTGACTAGCTGCCTTCTCTCTGGTTTATTACGTCAAGATTGGGGACTAATAATGCACATGGTCATGTGTAGCTTTGCGCTAAATGCAACAAACAAATAAAACATTCAATTAAATCCTGTTTCTTTGTGCTGATTGAGCGGATCTGTAGTAATTTGAGAAAATCCATTTAGTGGTAAAACATGAATCATATCAAGTTACTGTATCTTGACGTAACGCTTTTAATACCACCTAGTGTTGTCATCTTTTTTTCATCAGATCTGTTACTAAAGAGCTGAAGTTCGGGTGTATTGTGCACAGACTTTGTTGAAGATCGATCTGTGAGTGAAGTCAGACCACGATGAGAATCACTGTAACAATACGTGTTTATCGAAGTGCTAGAAATCAGTAAATTTTAACAGAAGTTACGTTTGAAAGTGAAACATTTTTTTTTCTACTCCTCTTTGAATTGTAATTAAACTTTAGAATACGAATAAATTGCATTATCATGTAATTTTAATCTCATTTTAAAATATACATTTAGCAAGCACTTGTGCCCAGAATATCAAGTATATAACAAATTGCAATAGAAGCATTATTTCTACCAGTGTTTAGTAATCACGTTTGTTTTTTTACATACATCTCTCCTTGTCGTTATTATAGAGTTTCAAGGTACATCATGGGAAGCTTAAGCATTTCTGGTGTTCATTAGAAATAAATTAATTTCGAAAAGTTCACTATTAAAGAAAAAAAAGCTACTGAGATTCATCTAAGAGAACAGAGATGAAAACAAAGCGAAAGTAATTTTAAGATTAGAAAATCACTTGTAATTGTTACAAAGGAAAAATAATTGTAGTTAGGTTTTAGTTTGACAAATGCCGCATGCCTAATTCAAATACAAACATAGAATACCTGTATGCATACGATATAAATGTTTAACATAGAGAAGATAATTTGAAAATAGCAACATCAATAACCTTTGTCCAAAAGCATCTGATTCTTTATTATGCTGCCTTGTGAATTTAAATGCTTACCACAATAATCCCAAAGGAGGAGGGAAAAAAAAAGAAGTTAAGTGGGTCGGTTTGGCTATCACTTAAACACTTTCTCTATTACTTAATCCGTGTCTCACGTGATTTCTCTTTACCAGCATAGTTACCACTTAACTCTTGAATAGGATGCATTTCACCATACGATCCTGTGAATAATTTATGTCAGCTCTGGAAAGACTTTCTGCTACTGGTCTAATTTTATTCTTTCTAACAAGATGAATTATTAATGTTCTTGAAGAGGTTGCGAGTTTCCTTCTAAGACAAAGTTCGTGTATTTTATCCTCCAGTAAACTGTTACTCACGGTTATTCAAAGTATATTGTTTAACTAATGTTCACTTTTGATTGTTCTCAATAGAAATTTTTAGCCGAACTCTGGCGGTTCCTAGAACGGCTTTGAGTTTTTTCCAGCACAAACGTTTAGCTCATAGCTCGGTTATGTTTCTTGACCAGTTTGAGATCTAATTACAGTTTTGGAGTTATGAGGAAGTAAAACCCTTTAGATTAATGCATTTTACCACGCGCAAAGTCTCATAGATTAATTTACTTCAATTCCGCAGAAAAAATTTCAATTTGGGGGTAGAATGGTAAGAATTCTGATAAGTAATATTATCAAATTGGGTGAACATGTGTCCCACGTATGGTGTGGCTTCTATACAAAACTATAACTAATTAAAGGAAAAAGAAAAAGACGTCATACAGTAATTTGTTCAATACTGCCAAAAATACTTTCAAATGCCGCTGCTATTGATGATTCCTTCTTGTTTTTGTTGTTTTTGGAAATTTGCACAAAAGCTACTCGAGGGCTATCTGTGCTACCCGTCCCTAATTTAGCAGTGTAAAACTAGAGGGAAGGCAGCTAGTCATTACCACCCACCGCCAACTCTTGGGCTACTCTTTTACCAACGAAAGGTGGAATTGACTGTCACATTATAATGCCACCACTTTTAAAGTGATATTGTTATTGGCTGTAGACACATGTAGAATGGGAAGAGTTTTTAATGTTAAGGGTCCTTTATGGCGTAACGGCTCGAGAGATCTGGAAAAAAAATCTGCATGTTACGGGCTCGCCACCCGTCAATGAACATGATCGCTCTTTTAGCCTTTTAGGCGGTATAAGTAGACGGTTAATCACAAAATCCTTTTAATTAAAAAAGAGTTCACGAATTGGCTGTAAGAGGCTTTTATTCTTGTCTGTCACTCCGAAATTAAGGAGGATTAGCACACATGTCTCTCAAGTATGTTTGCATGAAATAGTACAATTTGACACTCAATTACAAACTAATGGATTAGTCTCCAAAAAACGTGTTGTACAACAAAACCGTGAATCTAGCATTAAACCTGTTACCTAAGGTTTAAACGAAAGTATAGAATTTCTGACAAGAAGCTCCAATGTACGTTTAGACGTCTACGTTATTTCATTATAAAGATAGGATACAAGTCACACAGCACAGCATTAAAGGAAGGCATCAGCTTCATAGTGTCATAGAGATCGAAATTAGGGTGACAAAGAAGAATGAAAAATCCATAATGTTGAGCGTTAAGTTCCTCTATCTGGTGTGTTCGCTTTTGACGCACTCACTTCTCTGAACGTTTATTATAAGCCAGTGAAAGATTGGAGTTATAGTTGTGCCGTACTAGCTATGAAAAGTTATGGAAGACGAGTGTAAGATCACTGCGTGAGCGAGGTTTATTAACTCGGACTTCGTTTAATGATAATAATAACAAAAAAGAAACCCAAACTATAGATGTTCTGAGCAATACCGTGTTGCCCTTCACTTATGAAAATCTTTAAGAAACAATAATGCATAATATTATAGGTCAACTTAAACGAAATTAACGTCCATAATCTAACTTATCTGGTACAAAGCTCTATCCTAAATCGAACTCAACCGCAGTGGAAACTTGGAGGACTCGAAAGTTTATTGCACATATTTTTTTTGCGAATGGAGTGACAGACCATTCCATCAAATGTGTACCACCAATGTGTGAAGTGTAACAGGAACCAGGTTTTAGTTAATGCTTAAGGTAGACACAGCTTGTTTCTGAAATGTGCTTCGACCCATGAGATTCCGACATTTCTTTCATTAATTTGATTTGCTCAGTAATTTTATTAATGGTATGTAAAATACATCCGGTGAATACATGCGTTTGCCTATCTAACCAAGATATGCTCCAGGTGATAGTGTAATTCGGGTTTTCTAACTGTAAATGTTCACTTCATCAATTTATTGTGATGTTTTCACTAAATCTTACCGTCTTCTATGAGATAGTCTTGTAATATGCACAAGCATTTAAAGATGTTTGATGTTCAAAGAAAAAATTGTGACTAGTGGCTTTCTTGTACCTTTTCCATACGTATAAAAAATTATTAATTTTCGTATCGAAAATACCTATCCATTTAGTGATTAAGTTCTATCGTAACATTAAAAAAGTACATCCATAGCTTCATGACTAGTTTGATAAAATGCAACATTAAACTTATCGTTTGGATGTATTGTAAATTATAATGAAGATGGTACAGTAACTAGTGAAAACCTTGGGTCAGATCTTTCCCTGTAAACCTACTTGTGTCTAGTTTTCTCCATGTGTAAGTGTATACATTTTTATGTATCAATAAACCTTTGTAAATGTTGTACCTTTGTTTGATTTAAGTGTAACGATAAGGTGTTTTTAACTTTTTCAAGTAGTTTTTAATTGTTTAGCAAACCATTTTTTATTAAGATGTTATCGTACGTGAATTTTATTGATCAAATTAACACGCCATTATATATTTATAAAACTAACGCTTACACAAAAATAAAAGTTTTTGGAATACATGCAATCACAAAAAGTTATACAAATACTTCAATTTCTGTTAAAACTACAAAAAAGAAACTGTCGTACACAATAGCTGATAGTCTATATAGACTCCATTTAAAAATATACTCGTGTAAAGTTATACTTTGTAAGCCAGTGAATCTTGATGAAGTACAAAACAGAGAGAGAAAAACAAGCGAACAGATAATGAGCTGTACTTGGTTTTGACTTGCTTTCGATCAAAAACCTTACTGCTTGGAAAAATTTGTTGAACAAAACTTTGGTTTCATAACAACAAATCGTAAATTAAATAAAATCCTTTGTTTAAAATGAAAATGAACAATCGTTATCAAAAGACAGGATGAATTTAAGATATAATTGTGAATAAACAAAAAAGACTCTTGCCAATTATTATGACGAATGAATGGATGGCTGGTCTGCAGACTTACTGTCTGTTTTAATGCTCGGGTGAACCCTTAACAGTCCAGTAACGACAGAAAGACGATCCAACTAGTAATCATAGGAAAGCAGTAATTACAAAAGGTTCAAAATGGAAACAGTAAAGAAAAACATTTTAATGTATTCCATCACGATAATACATTTCCGTTGAACTTCAATCACACTTAACTGAGTAAAGGTAGATTAGAAGTTAAAATCATATGCTTGAAAATAATACTGGGCATACGTACATGAATCTGTTCCAACCTTATTATACAAAATAAAAACCCGGCTACAATTTCAAGAGGTGTAAACAAAGTTGATTCTCAAGTAGAATGTATTATCGAGCTCTTTGAATTTTTGTTTTTAAAAAACATATTAAAAAGTTTAGAAGTATGTTTTGTATTTAAGAAACGCTACCTACACTGCTTAATATTTTAAAAAAATATGTATTTAACAGTATTGAGTTTGTTAATTTTCTTATAAGCAGCCCACATTTCCTATGAAATATGATTTACACATTATAAAGTTCACTCTGGGAAAATCACTGTTTATGGACTTCCAACGCTAGAATCCACGTTTCGATACCAAAGGTGGGCAGACTGCAGATAGCTCATTGTGTAGTTTTGTGTTTAATTACAAACAAACAAAGCACTAAAAGTTTTACCGTTAGTTCTCCTCTGTTGTTTTCTCTTGCAAAACAAAATAAATATTATCTTTAATACAAACAAGTTTATTATTATATCTCTGATTTGTGTTTGTATTTTGTGGATAACTTTAATAATTTTGCTAGATTTGATTATGTGACAGAGATCTGAATTTTAGAGTTTGGAAGCCGAGTTCGAATGTTTGCAAGGCAGGTTGATCATGTAATAGAGATTTGGTTTGAATTTTCGCGACATCAGAAAATATTTTTCTGACTTTTTGCTGCAAGTTCGTTATAAAAGTTACAGTTTTAGCTTGGATGGTAAGATTATTCTAACCGATTGCCTCTCCTCTGCTACTCTGAAATCCAGATTTCTGTCACATAATCAGCTTTCACCCCACTTTTAAATATTCATAGGTTATGGCAGTCATTTTCAGAGTTTTGTCTCTTAATACTACTTTTATCATTGTATTAATTGCTTAGATTAGGTACGCTAGTTCTCGCAACTGATACTGAAGTTAAATTCAAGCAATACAGCAATAATAAATAAATAAACAGTATTAGAATAAAAAATAAATTAATTAATGTTGTGTTCCTACTTGTTACCTAAAAATATGATTTGTAAATGACTTAAATAAAATTAATAACAATTACAACTCGCTTATCTCTTGTGAATCACACCCTGACAATCTCTGTACATGAAAACTAGTTTTATATTGCACCAAACCATTACCATCCCACCATATCCGAGTCGGTATTGAGCGAGAGACCTCCTAGGAACTAGATATGGCAAATGAACGCGAAAGAATAATGGAAACAATAGAGCTAATAGTTACTAGATTTGTATTGTTCTTGGTAAATTTATGTAATTTTCGAGAGTAAATATCCGAATCAGTGAACTAATTGAAGGATTCGTCAGGTTTCTTGAATCTCGCAAGTAATTGTGATTTACAACCATTATAATTTAAAACAGAAACATGACAATCTCAATACCTTTTAGTTTAACGTTACTAAACTCAAACCCGTCAACCTTATACTAAAATCACAAATCGATGAAGCAGCGTCCGACTAGATTACAGCAACGTGGAAGGCGTGGACAAAAGTAGGTCGAAAGTGACATTTTATGAAAATAGATGAATCCATACCATAACGTTTCTACAACATTGAATAGTGTTAAGCAGCGAAAGACGAGAGCGGCAATGTCATTTATTTATTTTATTTTCCGTTTTCAGTAAAGTACGGTTTCAACCTTTCCTGGATCAAATTATTTCCTTTGTGGTTCTTCGGAGCACTTGGATCAATTTTACTAACAACGACCCCTATGTGAGGTAGAAATTTTCCCATCTCTTTTAGATATATTTGTTGTTGTTTTTTTTCTGTTTGAATACGGCACTTTAACTAAGATTGAAGAGCAAATACTTTGTAGTTAAATCACATGCAGGATCTGATGTACTTGTGTTTATTTTTATAGTTGAGTGTGTGTTGGTGTGTGTGCATTTTCTTATAGCAAGGCTACATCGGGCTATCTGCTGACTCCATAGAGCGGAATCGAACCCCTAATTTTAGCGTTGTAAATTTGTATACTTACTGCTGTACGAGCGGGGGGCTTTTATAGTTGAAATCACATGAGTGATGTCGTACAACAGTGACAAAAGAACACAGTACCATGTGTAGCTGTTAGTGAAAAATTAAGGTGCATAGAAAAAAACTACCATAATTTTTTATTGTGTTAACAACGCCTACGCTACCACAGAGCTTCGAATTCCCATTAGGTCAAGAGGTTTTTAACTTGGAAGGTGTTAAAATTAGGAAGACTTTTCATTAATTAACTTTCGACGATTCTTCTTTATCTATTGTTGGAGTTTAGTTAATTATAAACGTGTCTGAGTTTGTCGTCTCCCAAGTTAATTGAAGTTAAACAACTTTCTGATCTCTTTTGTTCTTAAGGGGATTCGAAGCTCTGGCACCACGTAGGTGTTGTTAACCAGTTTTTTCTGCCAGATAAAGTGAGAATGAAAAGGACGCACAAATGTGTCGAAACCAGTTTCTGCAATTTTAAGACTTCTGACAGTTCGTTTCAGTTAATGTGGTTCATCACTAATTTCTTTATCAGTATTTAGTTTACTCCTTCTTGGATGTAAGTAACATATAAAATGTTGTATACTAGCGTTCTATTTTATCTTTATTATTGGGAACCACCTGCAGAATGTTCTGTACCAGTAATATTACTTTTACTTTTAATGAGAAATTTTTATACCAGTGTTTCTTTTACTTCTTTTACTAGTGATCCGCATGACTAGATGGTTAAGGCAGTCGACTCGTAATCTGAGGGTTGCGGTTTCAAACCCCATAACTCCAAACATGCTCTCTCTTTCAGCCGTGGGGGCGTTATAATGTGACGTTCAATCCTACTCTTCGTTGGTAAAAGAGTACCCCAAGAGTTGGCGTGGGGGGTGGTGATTAACTACCTTCCGTCCAGTCTTACACTTCTTAATTAGGGACGGGTAGCGCATATAGCCCTTGTGTAGCTTTGCGCGAAATCCAAAACAAACCACACTTTGTATGTTAAGCGTACGAAGATACAATTGTTTTATGTCAGTAAAAAAACAATACCGATTTATTTTCAATTAATGCGCTTATATTTGCGATATATAAGTTTACACAAAACATTAAATTATGTAATGTAAGAAAAACTTATATGTATATGCCATGAGCGTCAAGCTATTCGCTGTACAAGTGTACCCAGTTTGTAGTTAATCAGATTACTTCTCCTTTTAAGTACTACTAGTTAATGAATTTATTCGTAAAATCTGAAAGGTGTCGAACACGGTAGGGAAGTATTGAACTAAACTAAGTGCTTCATAAAGCTTATTCGATATCAACAACTAAAACTCTAAACCAAGTCTAAATCGTTGTGATAACCGGTAATCAGAGGTTTGGAAAATTAGGGAAAAAAAGATGTAGGTTTTTGTTTGTTTGTTTGTTTTTGAATTTCGCTCAAAGCTACACAAGGGCTATCTGCGCTATCCATTCTTAATTTAGCAGTGTAAGACTAGAGGGAAGGCAGTTAGTCATCACCACCCACCACCAACTCTTGGGCTGCTCTTTTACCAACGAATAGTGGGATTGAATGTAAAATTATAACGCCCTCACCGCTGAAAGGGTGGGCTTGTTTGGTGAGACGGGAGTTTAAAACCCCGACCATCAGATTACGAATCGAACGCCTTATCCCACTTGGCCATGCCGAGCCATATACGTTTTTATTAGAAGAAATATTTGCGAGTCTTACTTTAAGCGTACAGGAGGTCAAAATCAAAACTTGCCAGTTCCAAAAATGAAAAAGAACGTCTCTGAAGATAAAGTTGACTATTGTCATCGAGGGACTTGTGCTTTTCAACACTTCAGTACCATCTGGGACGACAGTGAAACATTTACAATATTATCACAAACAAACAAACATTCAGCTTAATAATTTTGGGATTTTAGAGTCTAGAAATAAACAACGCATAAACAAATATTTAAGTCTACCAATGTTTGTGGACAAAATGATATACGAACCCTATTGTTTGATGCGACTATTTTGAAACTGGTACTTAGGAATATTTTAACACTTTCATCTATCGCTCACTCAATTAACGGAATAAAATAGCCCACTGGTCAGATGAGGAGTTTCTGCTAATTTTCTAGTCAAATGTTTATTTTTATTTTTTTCATATTAAATACCTCTTTTATAGCTTCTTGAAAAAACGTCATTCGAGTTTAACGATTTCTTATTGTTCGAGCTGATTAGTGTTCCAGAGGCGTATAGAGTGATTGAGTTGATTAATCTCGTCATCAATTCTCTTGAAAAAAATACAAAAGTTAATGTAGTTATTACTGCGCCTGATAAACTGCTCCAAATGCTGTAAAGTAAAGAACGGCAATTTTTTCACTACGTAACATAGCATTTAATGAAGAATGAGCGTGAGCGTAAAAAACAAAAGAAATAAAAAAAGAACTGTCAGTAGCAAGAGAAATCAACACAAAGTATTCTACACATGACTCGGTTTCCTAAGAAGTCCACCTATTTCCTGCTATATAAATTTCCTTAATTATATTATTGCACCATAATAGGTTTCTTGTAATAATGTTTGTTGCATGATGTATTTCCTATTAAAATTTCACTAGGATATTATATTTATAGATGGAAAATGTCATACTTATAGTAATAAATTGAAGCGTGTAGTTAATTACGTTACGTGACTCACGGTGTTGTCGTGTTTAAGATGGTACTTACAATTAACACTAGCTATTGTACCTATACTCTTGGGACATGCCTGGAACGTGGCTATAGAAACATGGTTTTCAAAACGCGATTAACTGAGTTCATTGTGATGTTGTAGTTGATAAGCTTAGCTCTTCCTTTGTCTCAGGATCAACTTTGATTTTTATATCTTTCTCTTAGGGTTTAGAATGGTTTCTATTGAGTCGAATACACCTTGAAAATTAATACTTAGGAAATGTGATTGTGTGAAAGAAATTATTTTCTGTATTATATAGGTTTAATAATCACGTGGAGCAATGTTACTTATTTCTGCTGGTAGCAATTATCATAAAACTGGTAACGAATGCATTACTATAAACGAGAATTAATTTACTATGGTAACTATGATAATAACTGTGTAAACTGTCTCTATTGGTATTGCAGATTCAGCTGAATCCAAGTTGAATTGCCAACTTATAAAATCTAAGCTAAGTATAAAATGTTAAATTTGAAGCGTGTAAAGTCATTACGAATGAGGTAAATGACTGAAAATGTTTCAAACATATTTTTTATCTTTCATTAAATTTAATTTAATTTGTGTTTATTGTGTATTTTACTCACTACGATGTTCATGGAAAATGGGTATCTTTCCTTTTCGGAAGTTAGCGTAATATTAAGTATAATATTTATGTTTGCTTAAAGGACTAGTGATAAATACCAGCACTTAAAGGAAGTCTTGATTAATAACAAGAGATCTGAGACTTCGAGATTAAATGCTTTTTAGAATATTAAGTTTATTACATCTGTTATTATGGGGCTATACAATGTGAAAAACTGAATAGTGACATATGACACATTTTCTTTACTTCACTATCTAGTGTATTGATTTTTCTCATAGTGAATATAAAGCACATTCACATCAGCAATTGTTTGACAATTTTCATTATGATGAAGGTCCAGCTTACTTCTTTTTAGCTAACCTGTGTTCAGAGTTACTGATGAGGAGTGGCATTCTCTGAAACAAGTATAACCAAATAACACACGCTGATCAAAGTGTTCATTGACCTGGAACGTTCGTGAACTTCAAGATTACTCGTCAAGATCTTTACCAGCCTACCTCAAAGTGGAATTATTTTACGCAGAATTAAAGTATATTAGTCTATGATACTGGGAGGTGGTTAAAGAAAAGAATTGAAAGGGTTTAACCTCCTGAGTCCAAAACTATAATTAAATCTCAAATTGGTCAAGAGAGGACGGAGCTGTGAGCTAAACATTTGTATTTAGAAACAACAACAACAAACGTACAGAAATCGCAGAACAGCTAACAATTTTTTATTATGTAAAATAATTCGGTAAAGCTGACAGCATGAAGAAAAAGCTAAACGAATACCGAGATTCAGCATTTGGCTGACCACGTGTATTTTGTGTTTCGAGAAAAATAGACAATATACACAAAACTATAAACATACACAAAAAAATTAAAGACAACTGTTTTAAAATTACCAAACATTTAAACAACTGATTTACTTTCACATTTTCTTCTATCACATTATCAAAAGATTAATTATTGTTATAAGCTCCAAAATCGTCATGGCAAGATATTTTCTCTGATGCGATGTTGAAAGTCTATTGAATGACCCAGGGTTCAAACGTCAGATCACCTATATTTATCTCATTTAATTCAGAATGCAAAAGCAGTGATTCGACACTTTTATGAGTAAAGCTAAAATAAAAGTATCGACCGAAACTTAAAATAAATGTTTTGTGATGTAACATCACTTTGGTCAGATCAGTTTATTTAATTAAAAGTTCAAAGGTAGAGCTTTTGAGTGGATTGTTTTTGCTTTTAATTTGACGCTTTTGCGACGTAGTCATTATCAGCCAATTGTTTCAATTCCACCTGGCGATGGCTACACGAGTAATCGAAACGTCGTAAAAAGTTAAATAAAAATTAATATTCCACTAAAATCTTTATGTTTGGACTATTTTAATAATATATATATGAAAGTGTGTGGCGAATGTTCTCTCCTCACAACATAACGATTTATCTTTTAGAAGCTGATATCCTCTACCAGATAAATATTTATCTTACACCTGTCAACTTGTCGCTTTGTCTGCTGTTGATTTGTGTTTTTCGTCTAGTATTTTCTTTTTATTTAGGTTCCAAGTTTACATTGATTTGTACTGTACTTTTATCCAAAAAATATTCAGTGAAATATTTGTTTTTATAAGTAAACAAATTGATTATATTTAATAATTATGCAGTGTACTGAGGATATTTACCATAAATGATTTTCATAATGAATATTTACACAAAGCCCAGAGGTCTAAAAAATACCATTTTCATCGATTTTTTATGCCCTTCTATTTCTTAATTATATCACTTATCTTCAACAGTTTACTGAGGAAGTTGCGTATTTTAAAACGAATTTTTATTTTTTAATAAGTTATACTCCGCTGGAAAAATCAATGCTTTACAGCTCATAATAAGATATGCGTAACTAAAAACAAGTTTTTCATTTATTAATAACTTGCGTCTCCTTGCAAAATCAATACTTCATTGGGCATAATAAGTTGTATAGCGAAAACACATTTTCAATGGAATGTTGTTGTTGTTGTTTAGAATTAAACACAAAGCTACACAATGGGCTATCTGTGCTCTGCCCACCACGGGTATCGAAACCCGGATTTTAGCGTGTAAGTCCGCAGACATACCGCTGAGCCACTGGGGGGCTCAATGGAATGTAAAGTCGTAATTGGGATGGATTCACAACGTCGCATGTTCCCTCTGTAAGTATTCGGATTTATAACGTTAAAGTCGAGGGTTTGATTCTCCTAAGTGAACAAAGCAGATGGCCTGATTTGGCTTTGCTATAATAAAGTAAAAACATAACGTCACTCTCAGGTGTTTGATAACTATCAATCAAATGAAGAGTTTCAGAAACAACTATCGTTAAATATCGTTAATTGATAATGTTGTGATTCCGTTAAGACATGCTGCAACATCCAAGTTTCAATTTGCTTGTTTTATTATATAAAATATGTATTTTTTGTATACAGTGTAATCGTTTCCCTTTTATAATAGCTTTCAATGTTTTATTCTTTCAAAATGCTGTAAATTAAAGAACATGAACTGGTAATACGACATGATGGATAGAAAATAAATAAATAAATCATTTAGAATTAACCTACGTCCTACCTCGACCATCTATTTTTGGGAGCGGCCAAAAATTATCCAAGGCCTGTTGCATTGTGGTAGCTGGCCCTCATAGCAATCCTAAAGAGTGAGCATGTTGGGTGACAGGGATTTGAAACCGAAAATAGCGAATCGAGCGCCCCAACCATCAAGCTGTATTAGGCCTAAAATGTTTATAAATGATATTCAGCTATAAAAAATACAAATTTACTCGGCTATCATTCCTTTCAAAATTGGATTTTCTAAAAGTTTTCTCTAAGATTACCCAGTAGTTAACGCAACATGAACAAATCGAAAAGTCTGACGTTCGAACACACTGTTTACTTGCAAATTACTAAATATCAGTTATTGTTAATGTGATGTTTAAAAAAATATTGTGATACTAACATGTTAAGAAATACAGCAGATTAAAATGATGTTTCTTTCGATAAAGGAAAAGCGTCTACAACGAATTATGCGACTTTAAGTGGTAATACTGAGGGTTCATTACGTTCTTGCAGACCACGTTGTTACATTTGGTTATGCTCTTTCTTATAAGTTGTCATCTTGACAGTAGCCTTGTGACGTAGATTTCACCGCTGCATGGTCCATTCCACAAGACTGTTATGTTTAAATGACACAAGTTTCCAGTGCCTGTTTTAACAGTCCGTTTACACAGAAATCCACTGGCTTTGCACTTCGTTACTTGACCGATACGTCTTCGTACGAAATTACTTTAACATACGTTAAATATCCATCTGTCTGACAAAATTGAATGAAAGACACGACTGGAAGTTTTGTCTTCGTTAACTAATATCCTGTTAGATTTATTTCCAAATGATTTGTTTGTTTGTTTTCTTATAGCAAAGCCACAAAGGGCTATCTGCTGAGCCCACCGAGGGGAATCGAACCCCTGATTTTAGCGTTGTAAATCCGGAGATATTTCGCTGTACTAGCGGGGGCATTTCCAAATAGAGACCCTTCTTGATTACAATGCATGTCATTGTTTGGGACACGTGAACCACTTTTTCCCTGACCTTTCTTTTCGTGGATTTTTATCTGTTACAATTTGCTTCACTTCACTTACCAAGCTGGAATAAAACTTATAAACCTCCTTCTGGATGGGTTATTTTCTAATGCCATTAAGTATGAACAATATCTCTGGCTTGATAATTCTAAATCATTGATCTAAACATACCTTATTGATCTGAGTGTACCAATATATTGCGTCGGAAAGACATACCCTTCACAAAAGCGATTAATTTTCTGTTTTATCTCGGTATCTATGCAACACCAAACAATGTCAAAATGTATTTCTGACACATTCTGTTCTGCCATGACTTTATAGTAGATATATTATCACCTTACTTACTTATTTACATATTCAAAATGTATAATGTCATGAAAGCCTTATTTTTCTTTTTTTTAAATTTTCACATGACGTATCATTTTGTTTAAGAAATGGTTTGGTTTGAATTTCGCGCAAAACTACACAAGGGCTATCTGCGCTAGCCGTCCCTAATTTAGTAGTGTAATACTAAAGGGAAGGCAGCTAGTTATTACCACCCACCGCCAACTCTTGGGCTACTCTTTTACCAAAGGATAGTGGGATTGACTGTAAATTATAACGACCCCACCGCTGAAAGGGCGAGCTTGTTTGGTGCAACAGGGGTTTGAAATCCCGACCCTTCGTTGGTAAAAGAGTAGCCCAAGAGCTGGCGGTGGGTGGTAATGACAAGCTGCCTTCCCTCTAGTCTTACACTGCTAAATTAAGGACAGCTAGGGCAGATAGCCTTTGAGTAGCTTTGCGCTAAATTCAAATCAATCAATGAAGGATAAATGTTAGTCTTAATTTTCTGTAACAAACTAAATTGTTAAAAGAGAAACACGAGCAAGTTAAATATTAGTTTATCATTTCTGTTGTTTGCCGTTCAACGTATTTTGATCGAACTAAAAAATGGTACGAAGTATTCCTTTTCAACGGAGCTATAGATACGTTTAAATGGGACATTTAATCAAAACTTAAAGCATTATTAAATATTATTGTAATCGAATATAATTATTCCTTATACGACAATAATAATGATTTATTATTTCCTTAGTATTATGGTGTACCAGCTAATAAATTATATTAATTGTGGTTCATACACTGATTAGATGGAAAAAAGTTGTCAGGTGAGACTAAAAAATACTCTTCGCTGTAGATAATATGTGTTCTGACTTCCTATATTCTTATTGTAGATAATATGTGTTCTGACTTTTTATATTTTTATTGCTTTAGCCCTTTCAAGAAAGTTGTCAAATTTCAAATATAATAGCTGAAAATATTCTAACAAAGCACGTCAAGCTTTCGGGTTAAAAAATATCTCACTTTTTTCACGGAGATTAACGTCAATGGAACCCCAGTAAAATATTAAATGTATAGCTTAAATAACATTGCCCAGGTCTTCTTCGTTTTTTATAGCTGCCACTCAAAAGTGCAAAAACACAGTAACACAATAAATCCGTTTCATATTTCTCAAGTTTTTATGTCGCTTCTTACAATACGCGTTTTAGTTTTTGCAATCGGAAAATGCTACGTTGTTCACGTGCTATTGTAAATAAATAAGAAAAACGAACTTAAAAACAAGTCGTGGCTTTGTTAAGTGTTGTTGATAGATAAAAAAGGTTTGTACAACGATTACAATAAGCGCTTAAAAGTTTGTTTTTGAAATATTTGATTGATGAGGAATTTTACTTCAAAACTTGAGTTTGTGTCAGTACGAATAATTTGTTCGTTTTATGAACGAAGAATATATTATTAAAAGAAATTGAGGCTTTCAAAATTTATACATAAGTTGTCATATGAGTCAATATTTACCACATTCGCAATAAAATAAAAGCAGTTATTTTAGTATCTGTTTTACATTCCCGTAATATGCAAATATATGTGTGTTTTTTCATACTGGAAATGACTGTTAGAGAATTTATTCATTCAAAACGTATATTAAATATCGAAACTGTTAAAATAACGTACGATAAACATAGGTGAACGAGCATCAGAACAGACCTGGTAGAATAGTGTTCGTTATCTGTTATAATAGTGTTCATTATTTGTTATAAGTATTATAAATTTCAAAAATGTTCCACGCTAGTACAGCGGTAAGTCTACGGATTTACAACGCTGAAATCAGGGGTTCGATTCCCCTCGGTGGACTCAACAGATAGGCCGAGGTAATTTTGCTAAATGAAAACACACACACACGCACTTTTAACAAAATATTCCTCGTAGTTCAGGGTGTACCAATAGTGTGTTACCATTAGCTGGATGTCTATATTTCATGTCCCATGCCAAAATTCAATACCAGAAACGCTCAGGCCCGGCATGGCCAAGCGCGTAAGGCTCGCGACTCGTAAATCGAGGGTCGCAGATTCGCGCCAAACATACTCGCCCTCCCAGCCGAGGGGGCGTTATATAGTTACGGTCAATCCCACTATTCGTTGGTAAAAGAGTAGCCCAAGAGTTGGCGGTGGATGGTGATGACTAGCTGTCTTCCCTCTAGTCTTACACTGCTAAATTAGGGACGGTTAGCACAGATAGCCTTCGAGGAGCTTTGTGCAAAATTCCAAAAACAAACAAACAAACAACAGAGACACTCAATAAATCCTCTCTACATTAAAACATGTATACAAAAGGCAGCAACAAGAAAAGCAATCTTGGTTTTCTCAATGACTCTGTGGCAACCAATTTTTGGATCATTTATGAAAATATGAAACAGAACTTCAGTGAGTTCAAACATTCAGTAGAAATTAAAACTATATAATTCTTTGTATCTCATAGTCACTATTGATTCATAACTTGAGAAGTTACATCATTTCAAATCTTACTCTTCTGTTATAGTAGTTCAATAGTTGGTTTGTTTTGAATTTTGCGCAAAGCGACACGAGGGATATATTCGCTAGCCGTCCCTAATTTAGTAGTGTAAGACTAGTGGGAAGACAGCTAGTCATCCTTACCCATTGCCAACTCTTGAGCTACTTTTTAACCGACGAATAGTGGAATTGACCCTCACATTATAAGGCCCCAACGGTTGAAAGGGCGAGCATTTTATATGTGATGGGGATTCGAACCCTCAATCCTCGGAATTAAGGATCGCTAGCACAGAGCGGCATTGTTTAGCTTTGCGGGAATACTTGTACAATTTTTTATAAAACTGCCCCATGGACGTTTTACTATTGGTTTTTGAGTAGTCAATTCAGAAAATTAGAGAACTTTCACGAAATTCAACGAAAACAAAATATATATATATATATATGTTATTTTTTAATATTTCATGATTAAGTGAGACATTTGTCCTACAATTGACCTTGAGTACTTCATTCATGCCTAAAATATTGAGTTCAAAAGGTTTAGTCTTACGGTTTATATTTTATTTTGAAGCATGTATGTTTAAGTTTAATATTTTCCATTAATTTTTCCAATCATAGTACCTTTCAATTGTGTGAAATATGACTTCGTTCTTTGCTTGCTCACTTTATAAAATCTTTATCGGATTTGTTTGTGGAATTTCACATCTTTGCATTTTTCTTTAAGGTCAAAGTTGTCGTATTTGTGATTGAGTTTCAGTTTTTTGTGTTCTACGTGACATCCAACATTTCACATCTTTTTTTTTTCATATTTGCCTTTCAGCCATTTCTCTTCTTTTTCCACCTGGACATTTCTGTATTTCTTCCTAACTTTAAACCAAGCTCTAACTTTCTGCATCTGTTTTTAAACACCATCATTCTTTATCTCTTCTGAATCTCCACTTTTCTGAATTGTTTTCGTAAATTCAAAGTTTCTACATCTTTTCTGCTGTTGTTCCTATTTTTTGCGTTTTTCATGAAGCACTGATTTTCTGCGCATCTGTTTAATTAGATTTTCTTTATTTTATCTTTTGTACCTCTCTGTGTAGATTTCTCGTGAAATCCCAAACGTTTGCATTTTCCTTGACATTTAATTTCCTGTTTCTTTCCTGAAACTTCATATTTTCTGCACCTCTCCTAAATCTCTGAGTTACTCCATCATTTCCATATAACTATATAAATAGTTGATTCAGTTGTATAAAATTTATAACTTTTCGTTAAAGTTGTTTGCAAATGTCAAATAAAATATTTTTAAAAGTTCCAAGTTTGAAGAATTAAAGATGTCTTGAAACGAGTATGTAAAATAACTAACATTAAGGAGTAATTCTATTTATGTGGCAACTGTGTACTCTACTTTTTTCTAATTACTGGGAATTAGTTAAGTGTTTGTAACGTACTCGGTTGTTATTACGCTTTCATTCAAGGTACACATATTACCTCTCTATTATATTAAACAGAATGATGTGTTAAGTACCTCTCCTATGTCATGTTAATAAGTTTTTACCACTTCCCCGCTTAAAAGTTTAGGATTTTATTGTTTTTCACTTTTAGAAGTGTTTTGTTGAAACGCACATTGTAATATTTATGCTTGTAATTTTGAGGCTATCACAGCAGAACAGATGATAAAATACAAAATACCCTCATAATATAAGCACATAAAAAGTCACTCTTTTTTATTTAAAGAGGTAAACCTAATATATAGAGGTTTAAAGTACTGAATCTCGTGTCCAGTGCTTTAGTGTAATATAATTACATATACTGAAGCAACTTATTCCCTTCACATTTACAGAAAAGATATCGATAGTAAGATGGTTGCTAGTCTTTCCATAAACTAGTTGAAACGTGTTTTTTAATTCAATATGTAAGAGAAGTATAATAATTTATATTCCATGATAATATTTTCCCACCTGTCTTAAGATTCAGAACAAGATAAAATGTTGTTCCTTTTTACCACTATACATATAAATACATTTTGTCGCTTTATCTGCTGTAAAAAAATACATACATACATATATACTATTTTTCAATGGAAATAAAAAACAACTATATTAATTTTTGATAACTGTGCTCTACTACTAAGAAATACATATATCTATATCATAATAAGACCCTTACCTCATGCCATAAAATGTTAAAATATAATACTTATATGTTTGGTACAAATAAAAAGGTATTTCAGTGGCGGATTTGAATCTATTTTTGATCAACCAGTCCATTGTTTAGGACTCATATACACTTTGTAACTTCCGGAATGAATAAAGTTTCTTGAAGAATCATAACCAATCGTTATTTTTCATTGAATTTCGCCCAAAGCTAAATAAAGGCTATCCATTTTAGCCCTCTCTAGTTTTTATGTGACAAACTAGAAAGAAAGAACCAAGTTAACAGCATTTATCGCCAACTCTCGAACAGCTATTTTACCAGTAAAAATTTGGACTGACCGTTACACTGTAACGCCTCCATGGCTTGAAGAACGAGCTTATTCGGTGATTGGATTCGAACACCCCCAACCGCAACTTGCGAGTCGAGTGTCCTAACCACCAGGCAGAACCAGGCCCCATCGTTATTATATGCATCACATAAACCATTCAGATGGTGGCAGTGTTCACTTACTAGGTATCAAATATTTTACACTTGAAAGTTGTAACATGCTCCTTTACTGATGACGTGTCAGTCGTGTCAAATCACGAGTGTGATTTCGTAACTTTATTGAAAGACATTTAAGTCTACGGAATGAAATACAAATTTAATGTATTATGGTACAATAAAAATAAATTGGATAGTATTAAGGTAAAATAATACTTTTTTCAATTGGGTAAAGTTAAAGAACAGTTATAAATGTTACTAAACTAAATCGTTATTATTCTGAAGTTACCCAACATTTGAACAGCCTACGGCCCGGCATGGCCAAGCGTGTTAAGGTGTGCGACTCGTAATCTGAGGGTTTCTGGTTCGCATCCCCGTCGCGCCAAACATGCTCGCCCTTTCAATCGTGGGGCCGTTATAATATTATGGTTAATCCCACCAGTCGTTGGTAAAAGAGTAGCCCAAGAGTTGGCGGTGGGTGGTGATGACTAGCAGCCTTCCCTCTAGTCTTACACTGCTAAATTAGGGGACGGCTAGCACAGATAGCCCTCGAGTAGATTTGTGCGAAATTCAAAAAACAAACAATGAACAGCCTAGTTACTGAATCCTGCGATGGTTTTATTGTCTTAAAATTTATACATGTTATAAAGTAATTCTTATACGCTGAATCCGAAACTAATATTCATTTTTTTCATCACGTAAGGAATTTTCAGAAAACGTCTTATGCACTTTTGCATTAGTGAATTACTTTCACTGAAATCAGTTCACATTTTGTTTTGCTGAAAATGTTGACAACCAATTATTATAAATTTCTCTAGACCAATCGCGACGTGAGAGTCTGATCGATCGTTCTTGTAACCACGAGAATCTCGACTTTGATATGTAAACAGTTAACAAGCCACACGCCGTAACATTCCCGGATACTATTTGTTAGTACGTTCACTTTGACCTTATTTTTTCTGTTCAACATTATCCAATATTTATGACCCAAACATACTCTGTTATATCTTGGGTAAATTTGTTGTACATTTGATCCAAGTAGAAGTTTCGGTTTTCGATTCGTAAGAAAAGTTCTTACGTGACAGAAAAAAGAATATTATTTTCAAAACATGCAAAGCCTAATTATAGAAAATCGGTTATCAAAACCAAAACAACATTTGTGGAGTTTAAATTTGCAGGCAGGCCTGTATTGCTTAACTCTCTTTAGTTTAACTTGTGAGATTATAATTAAGATAAAGTGCCCTCTTGCTGCACTTATTCTCAAATGAAACATAGCTTTAAGGAGAATATTATGAGTTTTTTTTCCTAAAAGGATGTTTTGTTGTAATAAGTAAAAAATGTGCTCGATCTGTTGTCAGTTTATTGTTTGTGGATGTTTGTTATTTAGTTGATCTAAGCACACATCTGTAACAAAACACGGATAACTTCGTCAGTAAGCAGCGCAGGGTTTTCAAATATCAGAAATAAAAGCAGCATGAGACAAAATATTGATGATAAAACTTGGATTCCTGCTCGAACAGGCATTGTACATTATCAAACTGAATCAAACGTGTGTAGGGTTTTATAACATCTATTTGCTCTGTTGTCGTGTAATAAACTGTGTAGCTCGCAAAGCTATAAAGTTCATTTTATCAGGCGCCTATCTTATAACCCAACCAAACTGGCTGTTATAACTCAATCTCAATAGAGATGATATGGGCTATGAAAATCCCAAGTAGTGATTAACAACATAAGGTCAAAATGGAGGAGACGCGTGAGTCAGAATGTCTTGGTTTGGCTCTTCTGTTCTTCGTGAGGCGGGGTGGAGGTGCACACTCGGGAAGAATCAGTTTGCACTCTGAAACAAATAAACCGTCCATAGTGACATAGGGATATCTCTTTCGCTTGATCTCTCTCCACATACGTATTTGTGAGTTGGTTAGAGCAACGTTCTTTGAGGGATAGTTTATTTGCGGGACACTAGGCCTTCCCAAACCTTTTATATTGTCACCCCTAAGTAAAAACAAAAACAAAAATAGACATGAAGAATAAAATATCACCTGAATATAATAAATGAATACACTTCTGAGTAAGTAAGTAAGTATGGTGTATTTTGATGTTATTGTCCCTCCTTGGTAAAGTTGTCAATAACAAACATTTACCCATATGTTTATCTATATGAACAACGATTACATGAATTGTTTGGCTTAATAGCCTCCATGCTCTTAGGAAAAAAGTATGGAAATGTTAGGGGAAGGGGAAGGTCTGTATGGCAGACATATAAAAAAGAAGTCGATCCTTTAGAAATATATGCAGAACCAAAGAAAATAAAACGAACAAGATAAACATCCATCTGGCAGATTAACGTGTGATTTGACGAAGTTTCGATCCATTTCCTTCATTGTTCGTCGTGTATAATAAAGATATACGAAGTAAATCGAAACATCAACCACTCAACACAGGTTTATCAGTTGTAACTTATGTATATATACAACTGCACATTTCTGAAAACTGCTGTTGTGAGCATATGGTAGAGTGTGAAATCTATAGAGAATATTTATGATAAAATATTTATAATTCAATATGTTTTGACACGTAACTTTTTATCCTGTTGATTGTGAAGCTATAGAACCATTCAACTATAATGTTTTTCTAATAATGCCGCACGCGAGGGAATATCTCTGGACATCACTTCTTGCTTTTCTGAGCTACATTAAGTAGAGCAATTTTCGAATGCACCTTCTGTTTTATTATATGAGTTATTATAGAATTATAAAAATAAACAAACTAAAAAATTTAACACTACATTAGTAACAATCCATTATTCGTGCCTTTAATGAACCTTCATGAAATAAAAAGTATGTCATTTATAATTTAAGAATTTTCTGAGTATTGTGTGCGTATGTGTGTATTTTGTTATAGCAAAGCCACATCGGAATATCTGCTGAGTCTGCCGAAGGAATCGGACCCCTGATTTTTAGCGTTATAAATCCGTGGATTTGCTGCTGTCTTAGCGGGGGACGTTGTAACTATTAAAAATTAAACATATGTTGCAGCAATAGTAAACTAATTAATATTATTAACATTTATATTATTTATGTATATTTACATCATTTCTTAGAACAGACTAAAAATAAGTCAACATGAAATGTTATATTCGTTAAATCTTTATATCAATGAGAAATGCAAAGCAGAAACATCAAAAAAGTGTAAGATAAATTATATAGCACTTTCAAATGAATATTTTGTTTTATTTTCAAATTTAAGAACATTAGCACCTATTTTTTGAAAGTTTTGAAAGTAATGAACAAATACGGTTTGATTAGTAACATCTCATATAACTTTATAACGCAAATCTCTAAAGCATCTTAACTTCATTTGTAGTTTGACGTTAATAACACCTTGGATTTTGGATTCAAAACACGTTACACAAGCGCTGCTTTTAAATGGCTAACTGTATTATTTCCATTACAAATCATATCAATTTAACAACACAGTGTTATACAATGTAACGAGTACTCTTGCTCTTGTCATATACAGGTTGTATTTAAAGTATGTTAATCCCTAAACGTAACTTCCAATTTGGTTCTAGTCCTTGAAACATAGGATCAAAAATACCTATATGAATCATACCAACTGAGCACATTATTACACGTTGTAATGATTACTATTGGTAACGTTGCAAGTTATATTTCGAAATACCTTTACAAAACGTGTTAATCCTTAAACATAGCCTTCAGATTGGTATTTGTCCTAGAAACTTAGGATCAAATGTGCCGTAATGAATCATGCAAGTCCCTAAATAATAACACCAGAAAGACACATACGAATATTTATTGTTCCTAAAGCTTAGTGTTGCATAGTCATATTAATATTTAAGAGTTGAAATGAAGGATTCCCCGCTAGTATGGCGATATGTTTACGGATTTGCAACACTAAAATCAGGGGTTCGATTCCCCTCGGTGAGCTCCGCAGATAGTCCGATGTGGCTTTGCTATAAAAAACACAAAATGAAGGAACGTGTTACAAATATTAATTATTAAGTTTAATACCAAATTCTTTCCTAAATTCAAATGTTGCTCAACAACTTACGTCAATCTAACTATATGTATTACTTTTTAACTTAATATAACCAGCCCCTCAGTGGCACGACGATATGTCTGTGGATTCAAACCTAGAAACCGGATTTCGATAACTGTGGCTAAATGGACAGATAGCTCATTGTGTAGTGGCTATTTGGTGAATTCACAAAGGATCCGATGGATAGGAAAATTTTAAATCCCATACATTTAAATATTTACTTCTTTATAAGATAATAAAACTATAATTTTGTCTTCGTAAAATATTATTATCAATAATACGGAGATTGACCCCCAGTGGCACAGCCCGTGGTGGGCAGAACAAAGATATCCCTTTGGGTAGCTTTGTGCTTGATTCGATAAAACGTAACAGCAACATGGAGATTACATTGATTCGTTTAGAAATCATGGGAGCAGTACAATGACTTTATGAAATTAATTATAAGAGTTAGATTTAGATTGCTTCTAACTTACAGAGTCGAGTGTATTATAAAAAAACACACTCAGAGGATAGGTACAA
The DNA here is from genome assembly GCA_011833715.1 of Carcinoscorpius rotundicauda. NCBI lineage: Eukaryota > Metazoa > Arthropoda > Merostomata > Xiphosura > Limulidae > Carcinoscorpius > Carcinoscorpius rotundicauda. Next base: position 46,155,848 of record CM022399.1, on the reverse strand, counting down.
TTGTAGTTAATTTTCGCGCAAAACATTCCCTGTTTTCAGGTTTAATTGAACGCAGTAGAAAGCTAGCTACTTGTGTGTGTTTTTCTTATAGCAAAGCCACAAAGGGCTATCTGCTCAGTCCATCGAGGATAATCGAACCCCTAATTTTAGCGTTGTAAATCCGGAGATATACCGCTGTACTAGCGGGGGCGCTAGCTACTTTACTTCACTGATGAAAACAACAACAATCAAGCTATGAAATAATGAAAAGCAGACATTGGCAGTTGATTAATATATAATTTTAATAGTCACTTATACCAATAAATATTCCTTTCATAGAAAAATAGTCAGGTTTCTTACTTATTGCTAGAAGGTAAAATAGATCTTATCGGTTCACGAATGAATAAACTGAAACGTAATTTTAACAGAGACAAATAACAAAATCAAGGGCTACTTTTAAACGAAACGATTTATCATTATTTTTCTCTGACGGTATTTTAGTTCTGATGAGAAAACGATATTACAGGCGGAACCTCAATAACAGAACTAGTGAGCCCAGACACGAAAAATACAGTTTCTCAAATATTTCAGTCAGTCCTAAAGATGAAGCAAAACAAATTTTCAAAGTTCAACTATTTAAACTTTCAACTAAAACAATCTTCAAGATGTAAGAAGTAAATATACACTAGGGTCAACCTTACTTGTATACAAATGTAATTATTTTGTTTAAAAGATCCCAAACCAGTAGCAATAATATTACAGATAGGAGCTTTCATTAGCGGGAAATAACTATGGTCGATAGTTTTCCATAGGGACTAACCTCCATGAGGCAGGAAAAAAGTACAGATTAACTTAAACTAAAAATCTACATTCTGGAAGTTGTTTATATTGGCGACACAGAACTCTATGTAGTGGTAAATAATTCTTCATTAAGTATTTTGAAAGATCTGATTTTAGTATTGAGCCATCATAGCATACAAAAACATGTTTCTCAAAAAGCTCAGTTCATTAAGAATATAAGTAATGTGTCGTCAGAAAATTCAAACAGAAACTAAAACAGTAACATAAAAATTACGGAACTCTTTAACAGTCGAATTACCATGTCAAAAACGAATGAAGAAAAATGAAAAACGTATGAAAGATCGATCTAAGTATTATATTTAGAAACGACTTGAATTCTAAACCCCTTTTTGAAATGTAATTCAAGTAAAATATTCTGAGTTTAAAAGATAACTCTACAAAAAACCTATGTATATGAATACAGCGAACATTCCAAATCCTGTTATTTTTACGAAAAATAACATAAATTAAGCAACTGTTCTTTTTATATTTTATATCACAAATAGTTTGGTATCACATTCTTACAAGTTAATTATTTTGAGCTTTGGAGCGATTTTCTAATACATCGTATTCCTGAATCGTTATTCATTGGATTAGCTTTAACTTTCGCACAAGGACATTGAATGATGTCAACTCTTCAATTTCATTGATCTAGTGCGAAAAAAAATACTGTACTGTATTTTTACAGACTAAATTCACGACGAATGAAATAAAATCTGATTTGGCAAGTTTAAAATGGATCGTGTAATAAATATGCCACAATGTATTTATGTTTTCAATGCATATATGATCAAAAGCTATCTTGTATTCAAAATGAACTACAAGGCAAATGATAACAAGGAACATACTATGGTTTTAATCTCCAAGCTACAACATAGAATATTTCTTCGCAAATCTATGACATCATTGAAACTTAATAATGATGTTTTAGGATCAGCAACTTATTAATTAATCTCGAAGAGTTTTGGTTTCGTAAATTTTACCTTAAATGTATTTGCAAGTCAAAAAGTAAACTATGCTAGTATCGTTATTTCTTTATATTTTAGAATCAAACAGTAATTTTTTTAGACTCCTCTATGTCTTAATACGATAAAAATACATAACAGCGTTATGTTATGCATTCTAGTTGATTTTTGTCATTCAGATTCTTGTTTGTTCTATCAAAACTGTGTAATGAGAATGAGTCACTCGACTTGCAGAATTCCGATAATATTCAAAATAATTTATTTGACGACGATGAGTCTAATGAGCTAACAGCTTAAACTACATTAGACATATACGGTATCAAAACAATTAGATTAGTGAGACAACGTGAATACTGCATGGTTGCACATTGTGTCACATTACTGCACACAAAATCAGTATATCGGCCTGCTATGTACTCGTTAAAGAGAACTGGGCTTTCGTATTCTGTTGAAACGTCCTCTCTGATTAGGTTCCATACCTTGCTAAAATGACATAGATTTAGTAGCAGGATGTAATGCAGTAACGTGTAATTCAAACTCTGAAACCTAATTTTTTTAAATGAAAAATTACTTACTTTTTAATGAACTCTGTTATGCAGCTTATTCGTCTTCTATCAGGATAATACCGGTTATGTCTTGTTTTTTTTTCTCACGTTGCTATATAGAAAGGTAACAGATAGTTTTTGTAAAAGTATATAAATATAAACCACCTTTCTGTAAAAAAATAGCGTCTGCATTAGAAATGTTTTTGTTTTTCAGTATTTTTTACGATACAAATTACGTGAGTAATACGTTTGTGTTTGTCTGTTCGAACATTCATTCGCACATTTTGCGACCAAACGTCACAAATCATATACTGTTAGAGAGAAATTTGTCCGAGAAGTTTGGTTTGCATGATGGCTTTTCCACTTAGAATTATCTTACCGTTTTTGTTTTTTGTCGTAGTCAAAATGCAACCAGCATGTTACACGATGGCACAATATCATTGTAACCAGGAGAAGACTGACTTCGATTTCAACTTTAGCTTTTTAAAATTGCAAAGAATTTCGTTCAAACTACACCTCACCTGCGTGTTATTTCCTAAAAAACTAACACTTTATACAATTGCCATGAGTTTTCGCGACTTATTCATGTCTAAAATACACATGCGCAGTTCTTAAAAAAAAATAGGCTTTTCACTTTGTAAACTTGCATTCAGACGTTTCTGTGTGATCAGCTAGGACTGCTGTCATTACAACTTTTCATATACTTTACTTTGCAGTAATTTAGCTTCAGTTCATTTCATAAACTGTTATAAAAATATTTTAGCTATTTTTTTCTTTATTCGTCTTTTTTGTGCGTTTCTTTCAACTCATAAAACTGTGTCCTAAACTGAACGTTTACAACTGTTTCATTCTTTGTGCACTATCATAAATACCATACTTTACTTTATTGTTTACTTTACGTGTATTGTTATTAAATAAAAGTAAGTCTCCGTGAGTTTATTATGCCTAACTGCGTAATTCTTGAAGCACATCAGGAGTTAACATAAAAACCACCGCAAATGCTTTGCGTGTCCCGGCCGATCAATAAATAAAATAGTTTAAAATCGTTTATTGAATAATTAAATAGTGTTGCTCATGAAATAAAATTATTCACTTAATTTTTAGAAAACGATAGGTTTCAGTTTGCAATTGTATTTTTCAAATTTTAATCACATTTTAATGGGATAAACACAGACCAGTTTCTAGCGTGCTGATTGTGGTTGTGATATCCCTTGAGTTGGCGGTTGGTATTGTTGACTAGTTTCTGTCTTCCTAAACTTTCATTTCAAACTTTTACGGAAAAGAATGAAATTATATACTTCTATTTACTTTACTCTGATATAAAACTTACCAATACTACAATATCCAATAGGTATTTTAATTAATTTTCATACACATATAAATATATATGTATGTATTTGTAAACATATGCCATAAATTATTTATTTGTTTGAAGTTAAACACAAAGCAACATAATATGCTTTTCCCACTACAGGTATTGAAACTCGGATTATAGTAGACATACCGCTATGTCACTCTTAGGTTACATATTAAAAAAAATAGATAGCAATCATCTTAGCCAAAAAACTGTTACTAATTGTAAGTTAATCGAATTCAAAGTTGTAAGTAGTTTGTTTGTTTTGTTTTGAATTTCGCACAAAGCTACTCGAGGGCTATCTGTGTTAGCCGTCCCTAATTTAGCAGTGTAAGACTAGAGGTTAGGCAGCTAGTCATTACCACCCACCGCCAACTCTTGGGCTACTCTTTTACCAACGAATAGTGGGACTGATCGTAACATTATAACGCCCCCACGGCTGAGAGGGTGAGCATGTTTGGCGCGACTCGGGAGCGAACCCGCGACCCTCAGATTACGAAGCGCACGCCTTAACGCGCTAGGCCATGCATGGGCCGTTGTAAGTAGTACGTTTGTTTGTGTCACATCGACATTTTTAAGAATCCCGACATGGCCAGGTGGTTATGGCTCTCGACTTGTAATCTGAGAGTCGCGGGTTTGAATTCTCATCAGAACAAATATCCTCACCATTTTAGCCTTGGGGACGTAATAATATGATGGTTAATCCTACCATTCGTGGGTAAAAGAGTAGCCCAAGAGTTGGCGGTGGGTGGTGATGATTAGCTGCCTTTTCTCTAGTTTTACACTTCTAACTTAGGGACGGTTAACGCAGATAGTCTTCGTGTATCTTTGCGCAAAAATGTAAAGCAAACATTTTAAATAAAAATAGATATTTTGTATTTTCTTACGATGCCAGAAATAAAGTTGAATCACAAGTAGGACGTCTATTATCTTACAGTGAGACCAAATGTAAAAGAAAAATATCGTCATATACTAATAAAAATAGGTGACATATCTTTGATAACCACTAATACCGTGAAACAGTAACTCTTACATCCACAATAAATTGTGTACATCTGATAAAATTTGAGCCCAGCTAGTAATGGCTACTGCACCCTTGATAAACACTTGAACCCAGCCAATACTGACTATTGTATCCTTGATAAAGCTTTAGCTTAGTCAGTAATAACTATTGCATTCTTGATCAGACATGTACTGCGCCAATAACTACCATGTGCTTGAAAAAACTTGAAATTAACCAATGATAACACTATGGAACAAAATTTGTGTAGCACAGTGTAATTATTGCATCCTTGATGAAACTCTAATCCAACCAATAAACACTATTGCAGTCTTGGTAAAACTTTAATTCAGCCAATAATATGTACTGCATTTTTGATAAAAACTTGAATCCAACCAATAATAACCATTCCATGCTTGATAGAACTCGATCAGTAACAGCTACCACACCCTTGATGAAGTTCGATCTCAGCCAGTTACAACTACTACATCCTTAATAAAAAATAAATTCTGAATACGTTAACTAATATCCTTGATAAATCATATAACGCATATAATTAATAAAAATGTTAATATTTGGGTGTAGAATTTAAATTATTCATAAATTCTACACAGCAAGAAATTTTCAACCCTGAAGAACTACATCTGTTCGTTAATCGCAAAACGCACAATGGTTTATATACTGGAATATAACCCTCGATTTTTGCATTTTAAATCCTCAAGTTTACTTGTATGCTATCGGGTTAAAATAAAGGTTTTGCTTATCAACAATGAAATGAAACCCATGTCTAAAGCTGTGATAACCTGATGTCATTCAGAGCTTTACAAAATTTGAAATTGTGTTGTTTTTATTAAGAATATTTGTTACTTGAACTTTAGTTGATATTCAGGTATTAACAAAGAACATTGAAGGACATGGATATTATATACATCTCTGTGTTTAAGGCCTTATTTACTGACCATTAAGTGTGGTTGAAACATAAGCAAAGCACACTGAAAGACCTTAATTATGTTACTTTGAACTTTAAATGCTATAATTTTGTAGTCCAGATGGTATTTTACTTTCTGTTCATGAATATTAATTACCCGATCTTTACATGTAATTGAAGTATAAACAAACCACATCGAAAAATTTATTTGATACTGTATATATTCGATGAAGAACAATAAATACCCTACCTTTGTAGATATTGAAATATAAACAAAACACGCTGAAGAACCAAGTAGATGTATTTTCTTTTTTAGAGAACATTAATTACCTGTAACATGTTTAATAAAGTGAGTGTTCTAATTCTTTGTTAAATAAAAACAAATAAATAATTTTAAATGTTTGATATTTTAATTCATCGTCTCGAACTACGTAAGATATATACGCATCGGAAAATATTTATAAAAGAAAAAATTCAAGATAGGTGAACAGAATAATAAAGCCTTTGCGCCTTATAAAAGGAAGGAAAGACAGCTGCTTGAGTAAAGAGATCCAACCAATAAAGCAGTGACCAGAACACTTGAAAACTCCAGTAATACATAGGTTTGTTTTGACACTTTTTGACTTCTGATATTGACAATTCGTTTTGTCGCCCAGAATATCACTGGTCTAGTCGGATCTTGTTAAGTTGCAAGTAGAGCTGAGAAAAAGAAAAAAATCTAACCTTATTTTCGGTCAAGAGAGGCGTTTTGAGTTTTAAGAAATACGAAGGTACCCAAGGATTACGGTTCAGCAAGTGTAAAGAATAAAACTTGTTTACGAATTCAAACAATCCTTGCTTAACGAGTGTAAAAAGCACAAGGTAAAGTAAACATATGAAGTTATAAATTTGACTTCTTTGTTTAATTCATATCATAATAGTCGTTGTTCACGCAAATGATAAGATAAATAGCTCTTAGACCGCTACTAAGTCTGTCGTATTCCAGTCAGTATGTTGAGCTCTGGTATTCAGCAAAAGGCTTCGTCGGCATTAGATAACACAGCTATGGTTTTGTCGACATATTATTAAATATTATACTATAATTTTTGTTTTCTCTTGTGTGTTATTAGAGTAACTAAAAATTGTGACGATAATTAGTAATGATGCTGAAGGCTTTTGATTTCCTTCACAATGGCCCTCGTCATGGCCTGGTGGTTAGAGTGCTTGACTCGAATCTCCGTTCCACCAAACATGCTTGCTGTGGAAGTGTTATAATGTTACGGTCAATCTTAATATTCGTTGGTAAAAGAGTAACCCAAGAGTTAACTGTGGGTGGTGATGATTAGCTGACTTGTTTTCATTCTTTCACCGCTAAGTTAGAAATGGCCAACGCAGATAGCTCTCGAGTATCTTTGCAAGAAATTCAAAACGTACCAAATTCCTTCATGATATAAAACACGTTATCAATAATGGTGTTCCCCGAAGACAGCGGTGGCTCTTCGGATTTACAATGCTAAAATTATGGATTCGATTCCCCTCGGTGGACTCAGCAAATATGCCGATGTGGCTTTGCTATAAGAAAAATATTCACACAAAATAATGAAATTAAAGTACAGTAAAAACATTAGAAGTGTTAGCCTATTAATTTTCAAGTTGCGAGTATCATTGGAGTTTCAAAATGTTCACAGAGAAGAGCTGTTGGTTTCAAGATGTTCTCTCTCTCACACATATAACACAAACGGACATTGATCATTGTGAGCAGAAGAATATGTGGATTCTGAGAGCAACAAAACATGAAGGCAGTGTGACCTGGTTGAGCGATATATCAGTGATATCGGAGGTGAATTGTACTGTATCATTTCGTTAGCACCATGAGAACAACTAGTAGACATGGCTTGAATTTTAGGAAATATTTATTTTTCTTACAGTCCCCTAACTCTTCATCAATTGGTTTATATCATATCGATCGCCTCAATCAAAGCTCAGTAGAAGAAATCAGTTTTCTTTTTCTAATAAGTTTAAAAGTAATCAAAATATACGAAAAATATAGTATTGTGCTCAAAACTACCCAAACATTGTAAAATAAATCTTGTAGTAAAATCTGTATATCTGGTATGTGCTTATTTACATTGTATAATTCATTGAAAATTTACATCTGTAATTTACGAAATGTTTTCAATGAACTCACTATTTTCTAAATTATGAATTTAATGTTATGGCTGAAACTTTGTGAGTCAAGGCGTTTACAGGTCTGGCGTGGCACAGTTGTTAAGGCGCTCGACTCATTATCTCGGGGTCGCGAGTACGAATCCCCGTCACACCAAACGTGTTCGCCCTTTCAGCCGTGGGGGCGATATAATGTGACGGACAATTCCATTATTTGTTGGTAAAAAAGTAGCCTAAGAGTTGGCCGTGGGTGGTGATAACTAGTTGCCTTTCCTCTAGTTTTACACTTCAAAATTAGGGATGGCTAGCGCAGAGAGCCTTCGTGTAGCATTGCGCGAAATTCAAAACAAAACAAATCCAAATCTAAACTTGGTTGATTCTGGAACAAAAAAATCGTCACACGATTAATATTGTTTGTTTGTTTTTGATTAGGATGAAACTTATACCGTTACTATCTACTTTCTGGGTCTAACCCTAATTTTTAGTGATTTAACATATGTTACGGTTTGTAGTTATTATTTTAAAATCGCAAGTACGTCTTCTTTATATTTAAGATGATTTGTGGGGCTAGTTAATTTGATTCAGAAAAAGATGTGAGTTTTGTTCTTTTCTTTCAAAATTCAACTTATTTTCTTTTCCCTGTCTGCACATCGTGAGAATGAACTAAAATCATTCGCTTACAGTTAAATAAATAGTACCACTGATTTGACAGCTAAGACAGAAATGTGTTACATTTTGGTTATTGTCGTTTATTATTAAGCACAAAGCTACACAAAGGTCTATTTGTGCTCTGTCCACCACTTGAATTCGAATCCCGGTTTCTAGCAGTAAAAGTACGTAGACACACCGTTTTAACACTGGGGGCGTTACATGTAGGTCTTTCTGAGTCACTTATGTATTAACGCCATTAAAACAATAACAACAACGTCTTTTCAGAACAGCGATTTTTTATATCTTATTGTTTGGTGTTTCAGAGCTTTTTGTATTCGTTTTCAGAAAACGATTATACAGCATGCAGAGTGATTTACATTTTTCATCTTGCTGTTATAAGTATAGGATTGAGTTTTCTTGGTGGTATGTCTATAGTAAGCTCACCTGGCGTGACCAGGTGGTTAAGACACTCCACTGGTAATCTGAAGGTCGCGGGTTTGAATCCCCGTCACATCAAACGTGCTCGCCCTTTTAGGCGTAGGAGCAGATAATGTTACGGTCAATCCTACTATTCGTTGGTAAAAGAGTAGCCCAAGAACTGACGGTTGGTGGTGATGACTAGTTTTAATATACAGTAACTTGTATATTATTAGTCATTTCCCCTGACCACAGCGCTCCCGATACGTTGAAACAAAATATAAAAAATGACACCGTTCGACGCTTTGTGTGTATCAATGGCATGGATAAAATAATGGTTCAATAAATACATTTGACAAGTAAAAATCTAGTACTGAAACTCTTGTTACAGTAAATAATATAATTATTTGAGGGGTGAGGAGTAGACTACCTCTTGTGTTTTTTATATAACATTTTTCTTAGTTTTAAAGTAGAGTAAAAATATATTTCTATGCTTTCAGAACTTTCTCTTTTTTACATGTATCAAATTTACTAGTATATATTTATTTTGATATCTATGTTTTTCCAGTTTAATACATATATAGAAATATATGTGTATTGCAAAAGTCTCGCCTGTTTTCTTAGTTTGTAGAATGTGTGTATGCAAAATGCTGGTGTTTGCCAGTACTGTTGCCAAACGAACTTTTGAGAATTTCGTCTAAAGATTATGAAACGACGCGCCAAAAGTCGACAGAATATTGTTTGATCGGCTATAGTTAGTATACTATAAGCCTCAGAAGCTATAACTGTGATAAACACTTGTTAATCGGAAAACTACAGATATTTGACCAGGAAGAGCTACAGATTTCGAACATTAGAAACTCCAGTGAATTAACTTCGAAAGTTTAGCATTTCTACGAGGACATTAGATATTGTCATCGGGAAAAACTCACCTGTGAAAAACAGAGTTAACTAGCTTTCCCGACAAGTGAAGTGAATCAACATAAGGTTAATTTATTCGTCATGGACCTTGTCCGTCGATAAAGTATTCAGTTCCAGACCAGGCAAAAGACTGAATATTGTTTTTGAGTTCATAAAATCCTTGTATAGAAATAGTTATTTGTAATATATATTTGTATTGTTTGTCTTTGAATTTCGTGCAAAGCTACACGTAAGCTCTTTGCGCTAGCCATCCCTAATTTTCTAGTGTAAAACTAGAGGGACGGCAGCTAGTCACTACCACTCACCGCCAACTCTTGGGCTACTCTTTTACCAATCCCATAGTCACAATATAACGCCCCTAGAGCTGAAAGGCCGAACATGTTTGGTACGACAGGGATTCAAACCCGCGACCCTCGGATTACGAGTCGAATGCCTTAACGCACCTGGCCATGCCAGGCTATTATTTAAATTAACCGTCATTATAAGTTTTATTGTTTTTTGTTTATAAACTAAAATATATTTGTGTTAAGAAAGAAAACTGCGTTTATCAATCTTCTTGCCAAATATTATAAATTTGATACATACTGACATTAAATTAACTTCTAAATTCAAATTTCGAACTCCTAATAAATAACTACGTAACATACTAAATCGGAGGCTCGTCCATGATAAATTATAATATGTAACATACAAAATTAATGTCACTCATAAATCAGCATGAATCAAATATTTATACCCTAATTTGTACTTCAATATATTGGCACCTGAGACTTTGTCATCTCTGCACAAGTTTCATTGGTCATTGTCCTTATAAGTAAGTGTGACGTACTAGGTAATTGATTCAGTCTTCCACTAATCGTATTACACTTGTCTGTTATTATTAGTGAAACACTATTTGTTGCTTTATTTCGATTACTTCTTCATGATGCTTACTACATTTTTTTTCATACCAAAGTTGTGGTATGATTTGTTGCACGTATGTATCTAGATGGTCCTGTTACCTCAGTTTGTTCTATATTCCTTAGCTTTCTAATGCTATTAAGTTCAAGAAATGTTCTCGCTTCGTAAATCTTAAATTACTTATGTGAACAAATCTTTTATGACCAAAGCTTAAAAATATTTTGCGTCAGAAATTTTTGTTACATACCCTTCCCAAAAGCAATCAGTTTTCGGGGTCATTACACTACTTAATGCCAAACAACGTAAACTGTGTTCTGATACATTTCGCTTCATTGCAAATGTATATCGAGTGTAGTTGTTACGTGACTTCCTGACTTACAAATTTCAAATCGTTCTAAATATAGTTCTATACAGCTGTATAAATTATTTTGATCGACGAATTACTTGACTTCGGTTCCTGATTACATTAATATTCGTTACCCGCTGAGACAGCAGTAAATCTCTCCACTACGGATACAGCAGATACCCGGATATGACTTTACTGTAGGAAAAACACACACACATACACATTAATATTCCTGTGAATAAATAGTCGACAGCTCTACCGAGTATTTCGTTTATCTTTACATTTCTGGTATTTATCTTTATTAATTCAACCATGGTTGTCCAACTCTGTAGTTGGTTGCTTCCCTGGAAGGTCGCTTCCACCTCCCTTGGCCAGAGCTCTAGTTGTGTCGCAAGATCGAAGTTGAAAGGAGTTCCGGTTTGAGAGATGAAGTACAGATTATTCTTTAGAGAAGATAAGAATAACTGAAGAGTCCTGAAGATCATTCACAGTGTTATATCAATATGTACTTGTTTTGTTTATATCTTAGCATGTCTGACCACGAAAGAAACTGTCTTGTTTTAGGTTGTCATTTCCACTGTCAACTTTAATAGCTGGAACGCATGAACATCTTAATGCCATACCAAAGGTTACTAGTGCTAGAAGTCTCTTTCTCAGCCTCTCCTGTTTACAATAATATGTGGAAAAGACTTTCATGTTATTTTAGGAAACTCAGTTTTCCACGCTTGAATTTTGAATGAAATTATCTTGATGTGCACATAACTCCCCCTGGATTTACAACAAACCATTAAGCTCCACCAAGACCCAGATTAGCAAACTCGTTTCCTTGGTTGACTTGAGTCGGGCCATGAAATCTGTTGGGAAAAGAAAAAGGAAGTGACAGTCAAACAGCCAATAGGTGTCTTTCTAAATGCCATACCAGACTTCAACTAAGATCCTGCCAAGAAACTGTATATAAGTAGATTTATTTTATTATGCAGTGTTTTTTTAAACAGCAAATGTTGAGTTTTTGCGCAGTTTCTGTAACCATGTTAATAAAATTGCAATTAAAATCCAGTGAAATACATAATATAAAGTTTCCCAGCGCCACAGCGATATGTTTGCAGACTTACAACGATAGACCACAGATAGATTGTTATGCAGCTTTGTGATTAATTAAAAACAAACAAACATAATATAAAATAGGTATTTTTACCTGGTGACACTATAAAGCAGAGAGGAGAAATAATCTAAGAGCAATATATAAAGACTAGCACCTAATAATATATAATATTTTAGCCCTGTATATAAATTTCTTACATCCATAAAGCAGCAGGACAACGTTGATATTGAGGTTACCATATAAATAAGGCGTCTTCAAAGTTTAACATGAAAACTGGTAAACGAATGACAGAAGGACGGGAAAAGGGATTCAAGGATGGCTTGAAGACAACAATCAAGAGGTACAACAATGATGTTAACAGTTGGGAAACTATCGTTCACAACCGAACCACCTGAAGATCCCTATCAATCAGGGAGCAGAATTATTTGAATCATTAAAAAGACAACATTTTGAAGAGAAGAGGAAACAGCTACTACTGAAACCTCTCCTTCCTCTGAACTGACCTGCCCTTACTGCCAGAAGACCTGTGCAGCAAGGATTGGTTTCATTAGCCATCTCCATATCCATGTATGAACTTGGAGGACCATCATCCTCAACCTCGAGGGATCGTCATGACAACGACCATATAAATAACATTGTAAAAACCTATAGGCCACAAAAGCGCCGCTAGTTACCTAGCCTCTCCCAATTAATGAGCTAGTTTTTAATATTTCCATTACCCTGGCCGTTATGTAAAGAATCAGTGAAAAAATATCGAAGTCAGTTTTAGACCATCGTTTTGAAAACTTTCTATATTTCTTTCATTATGGCCTGGCATGGCCTAGCGCGTTAAGGCGTGCGCTTCGTAATTTGAGGGTCGCGGGTTCGCGCCCGAGTCGTGCCAAAAACATGCTCGCCCTCCCAACCGTGGGTGCGTTAGAATGTGACGGTCAATCCCACTATTCGTTGGTAAAGAGTAGCCCAAGAGTTGGCGGTGGGTGGTGATGACTAGCTGCCTTCTCTCTAGTCTTACACTGCTAAATTAGGGACGGCTAGCACAAATAGCCCTCGAGTAGCTTTGTGCGAATTTAAAAAAAACACAAAAAAACATTCTTTCATTGCAGAAGAACGTTAACGTATAAACGTAAGTTTAAGTAGTTCAGAATAATAAGAGTTTATTAAAGCTGCATCTAGGGATGTGAAAGATCCATAGGATTACTGTAGTGATTTCAGTTTTTTATCCATCTTTCTAGTGAATGCAGTCATTGATTTCGAGATGAAGCTAGAAGGTACTAAACATTTACCTTTTGAACTTCCTTATACTTTAGATTTGTGCTTATTAAGAGTGCCAGAAGTGTGGTGTTCTTCACGGACTATGGCGTTTCTGTGTGTTATCATTGAATATTTTTCCAAAAAAATATTTTCTTTTGACTATGTATCTTTTGAAACTCTCGCTCAATGAAAATGTTTCATCGGAAATACTTTCTTATTTTCCAGCAGCTATAAATCTATTCTTGGTATAATTGGTCAAGAATTAGTCATCAATAATTATATGTAATGCTAAACATGGCGCCAAAGGCAGCACGACTCACAATTCTTCGCTGTATTAGCATATCTAAATTGTTCCAATAGAATGTGATTAACCCTTTCTATTTCTAAGTCCAACTTCACAGCGAAAAGTAATGATGATTAAATAGTTTTTTATGTACAATAATGCAATACTAATGTTGGATCACTAATCAAAGTTTTTCATACTGAAAAGGAATAGGTACTTTAACATATTTATTGATATACATTTATTTCATTGCCTTCACTTGTTCCTGTATAGTTTTCTTTTTTGCATGTGACGTATATTCTTGTTCTCGAAATGTGTAGAATGTTCTTGTGCGTAAAAATCAACAATATACTAGGTGTGTATATAATACGAGTGACTGACAATTTATTTTGCAAGCAAACTTTAGTGGAAGTTTTAGAGTCTCGCGTGATTTATATATAAAAACCGACACGCCAAGAGACGTAAAGAATTTTGTTTTGAATTTCGCGCAAACCTACTAGAGGGCTATCTGCGTTAGCCGTCCCTAATTTAGCAGTGTAAGACTAGAGGAAGAGCAGCTAGTCATTACCACCCACCGCCAACTCTTGGTCTACTCTTTTACCCACAAATAGTGGGATTGACTGTCACATTTTAACGTCCACATGGCTGAAAGGGCGAGCATGTTTGGTGCGACAAGGATGCAAATCCGTGACCCTCAGATTACGAGTCGCCGAGAGATAAATAGTGATAGTATTATTTGTCAGCTACAGACAGTGTGCTATAGACCTAGGAAATTGTAATCGTGACTGACGCCTACAAATCGGAATACTACAGAAATTGACCATTAATGTTTATAGATTTCGAACGTTACATACTATTTAACTGCAGTGAAATAGTTTGACATCAAACTTTCTACGAGAAAATTAAATATCATTATCGGTAAAGTCAGCGGTGTGAAACCAACCAAGCTAGCTAGCTTAAGCGAAGTGTGACAGCATCGATTCAAAATTAATTTTCCCGTTGTAGGCCTAGATTGTGGATAAGGTATTCAATTCTAGACTGGATAAAAATTTAGTATTGTTTGTAAGTTCGTAAAACTTTTCTATATAAACTATCATTTGTAATAACTATTACTAACAGCCGTTATTATAAATTGTATGGGAGTTTGGATATAAAAGAAAATTGTGTATATCAATCTTGTTGTAAAATACCATTAATTGAGTACATATTAATATTAGTTAACTTATAAATTCAAATTTATGGATTTTTGAAATAATATTTTGGTTTGTTTTTGTGTTTGAATTTCGCGCAAAGCTTCTCGAGGGCTATCTGCGCTAGCCGTCCCTAATTTAGCAATGTGAGACTAGATGGAAGACAGCTAGTCATCACCACCTATTGCCAACTCTTGGGCTACTCTTTTACCAACGAATAATGTCATTGATCGTCATATTATAATGCCCCTACGGCTGAAAGGACAAGCATGTTTGGTGCGACCGGGATTCAAACTCGTGACCCTCAGATTATGAGACGAGCGCCTTAACATACTTAGCCATGCCAGGCCATTTGAAATTATAATACCTAACAGTAGTTACATAGTAAGTAATGTTATGTATATGTGTAAATATTTTGTAAACGACAACATGTCGTGTTGTGTTTGAATTTTCATTTGTATTATTCATTTTTCCATATTGATATTATTGTTTAGAAGTTTAAACTAATATTTTGTTATTCATTTAGGGTAATATTTAGAACTTTCTTGAATTAAGTAGACCAATCATATGTTTGTTAATGAGTGCTGGTGACTTCGTGTCTCGACGTGTAGTCTCGTGCAAGAACGGATATGCGTGGATAGCTCTGGAGTTGTATGGAAATTGCGAGATTGTTCGAGAAATAGGCCTATCGGTATAAAAAAAGACGGTGACGTGAGAGATAGTCAGTCATCAGTTTTTATTGGAAGATAAAGAGAGAGATTCAGTCATCAGTTTTTATTCGAAGATAAAGAGAGAGATTCAGTCATCAGTTTTTATTCGAAGATAAAGAGAGAGATTCAGTCATCAGTTTTTATTCGAAAAAAGAAGATAGATTCAGTCATTAGTTTTATTCGAAGAATAAGAGTGAGATTCAGGCATCAGTTTTAGTTATTTGAGAAAGATTAAGTGTTTGCTGTGAATATTCAACTTGGATTTGTGATTGAAGTTAGATCTACGGAAGTTGTGATTTTATTTCGTCAATCTCTACGACACATCTGAATTACTGCTTGTGCTGAGAGACGGCGATTTCATTGAACTGTGAACTGTTTCGGAATTTCTTCGTGGGACCTAATTCACACCCTAGACTGGAATTTGAGACTTTAATTTTAGATCATTACATTAGATACAGGCCAGTACCGTTTTGTATTGTGATTTATTTTGAAGTTTGAAACTAATATTATTTTGTTTTGTAATTAATTTCGAATGTTATAACTTAATATCTGTCACTGTTATTATATATAATTTGTGTTATATCTGTTATATTTGTTAATAGTTTAGTGTAATAAATTATACAAGCTGTTATCTGCGTTTTTCTGTTGCGTTTAATCTACGAAGAATATAAAACATTAAAAAATACGTAACAGTAATCAGTCATAATTCAATTCAATTACATTGTTCTAAGAAAAGAAACAGAGATTTAGATCAGAAGGTGAAAGTAAAATATTACAAAATTTTTTGTTCATAGTGTTTCATCATAAGTAAAATACAAAACACTATAGTTAATGTTCAGTTGAACTAACAGTAATCTTACGAATACGAGCAATATTTTGTTATTAAAATATTTTGTTGATGGTATAGGTACGTTTTATGGTTCGTAGTATTGTTCTGTCTGCATCGTCAAAGTTTCAAAGATGGCATTCAGATTATATTATTAACCTTAAAATTGAAGCATAGTTTTAGTTTTCAAGCTATGGTACTTAATTAAATTTTAATCAAATGCTTCCCTAGCTATGGATAAAAGGTGAGGAACATATTGCCGTTGAGCGAGCTTATAACTTTCAGCTGTGGGCGCATTATAAAAGCAAAAGCAAATATCGTTAATCATTTCAAAAAGTCAGACAAAGTTCTTTTGCTAGCAAGTGCTTCCAGGTACCCACTCTTCCTCTGATCAAAATCAGGTACGACTATACCTTAACCATAAGACTCTCTGAACTGGACGATTAGTTCGTTTGTGCATGATATGGTGGTTCAGGTTTACATTTACAATTTCAAAAACTCGAAATTAATTTTAAGAACACATTTTGTTGCCACGTTTATGTAATTGCTTGTAAATTATAAAGATATTTTAAAATACTATTAAAAATTCTAAGAGAAATTTAGAAAAGAGCGTGAAAAATACTATTTATTTTTTAAAACCAAGCAAAAACTATTTCTGTAACTAGTATATAGCCTGTCAAAAAGGAAGGGGCAAGTAATATCACCTTCATCCCTTATTATATTCCGACCTTATATTTCATAATTAAAAGAAATACATTTTGCGAAATCACGTCGATCAACAAGGAAATGGAAAAGTGAAGACGAGACAATCGAACGTCAGAAAATTCTTTAGTGAGCCAATCAAATTTGACATCATTCATGGAAATAATTCGTGTTTTATTCATAGTATAATTATGGTCAAAGAGTAGTTACATTAACAGCTTCTAATATAGCGAAAAGCCAGTACGTTTCACTAACACTACGTTTCAACAATTGCTTTTATGTCATGTTGCTTGGCAACAAAAGTATAACCTAACATTTTCGTTAAAAGAAAAATATTGTAGGTCAAACCACCTAAAAGTGAACTACAGAGATATGTATAGCATTGTCGATACAGCTTTTCGGGCAATGCCCTTCTTCTGGTATCAAAGAATTTCCCATACAGTAATATTATCGTTAGTCTATACATGGAAAATATGTATGTACTAAAATGGAATGTATGGACAGTAAAACTGTAAAAATATTTATTTATTTATTAGTTTAGAGTCTCCGTTGATTAAAGAAGCTTGTATTTTATTTAAAATGTTGGACCTATAACAGAAAATGGCTTAATTCAGAAACAATTTAAGTTTAAAATTGAAACGATGTTTTTAGTTTAATTATAAATTTTATACCCTTGGCTATAGGCTAGGTAATCCCATACTAAGTCTTTACTTTAGACTTGTTATACAGCACTCGCTACACTTACATGGTTTCACGGCACCCATTCCTCACAGTCGCTTTGCACCCCAGTCACTAAAGTTGCAATTGACAGACAGTAATCGAGCTATTCTATCTAGATAAATGCATTTTGGCTTTTATGATTCTTTGTATTTCAAAAAATGAAGCATGACGTGACGTCACACACGTACTTTTTTTATATAGGTAAAATGTAGTTTAGTCTAATAATAGTCATGGTCACAGTGAGGCTAAAATTGTGGTATCTATGCTACGATGGACATAAGACATATTTTCAAATACTTTTCTAACAAGTCCCCTGAAAATTATTACTTCTGTTGTGAAATTTATACGTAGTGATTCCCGCTAAACAGACAAAGTATTTCATACCAAATATTACAACAAAACCATCAACGTAAATTCTATAGAAAAAAATGAAAGAGATCTGATGTTCTCTCTTTTCATAAGCTTCAAGTTGTAGCGATAAAACCTTAACGATTTTGAGAGATTTACCTCATTACGGCTTCTCGCCTATTTGTACATCTCCCATAATGCTATCTTCAAGACAAAAAGGATGAGGCGCTCATGAGTCCAAAGAAAATAAGGTTAAAACAGATAAGGAATGGACGACTGAAGGAGATATTTTTATGTTTCTGGGTTTTATACTTTTCTCTATCCGTGGATGTAGTTTATTCACTGTAAAATGAGTATTATCATCTTTAGTATGTAAATATTTTATATTTGTTTTATAGCTACTGCAATGACACTGAGCCTCTGATAGCTAATCTCTTTTAGCTACAAGGTTAAGTTTTTAAAAAACATTAATCGCGAAATAATAAGCATTTAACATATTCATTTATGTTACAAAAATATATAGCTTACAATACACGAAGGATATATATTTTACGATATTTATATTTATGGCAAAGTTATTAACGCTCTTTACCGCCTTTCCTAATGTCAAACTACTGGACAGAAGGAAAATAGATAGTCGGTAGTACCTTATCACCCATTGTCCACATTAAGAGAGTAAATGTTACTCTTATGACGCACCCACAGCTTAAAGTGTAGGAATATTTTGTGGTATCGCATGTATATTCGAACCTTGTGCATCAGCTCCGAAATACAGAGCTCTATCTCAGGGCCAACCGACACCTTTCAAAGTAAGAATCTCTGTTTATCAATTTACTTTTGCAACTTTATGCTAAAAATGTTAAAAAAATTGAATTTGCGAGCCATATGTAAGTGAACTGACTTTCAAATGAAATGGCAAATTTGTATATTTTAATGGTCTGTTACATATGTATATTTTGTGTATTTGTTATAAAACTAAATGTTCAATCTAAAGTTATTTCTAATTATTGAACTGTAAAGGTTCTATGTTGATGCAATTAGAATTGGATGTAAATATAACTTCATTTCTATGTACATTTTGGGAATTATACGGATTAAATATTTGGAACATAGAAACAAATGCAATAAGAAAGGTTTAAATGTTATTACAGATTTTCATATAATATTTTGTTTTATTCTTCTGTAAATTTTTAATTATGTATATTCTTTTCCTTTCTTATAGGGATTTAGTGTGTGTATATTTTCTTATAGCACAGCCACATTGAAATATCTGCTGAGTCCACCGAGGGATTCAGTTAAAAATTCAATTTCTTTTAAAAATTTCTAATGGTATTTATGCATCTCTATAAGAAACAGAGGAAAGATGAAAATTGGCAGAATTGTGCTGTGATATTAATGTAATCTTTGTTAATTTAGGATTTCATGAAGTGGTTTCTATTAACTAGAAATACTAGGTGTGAACAAAACAGTGGCCATCTTTGAAAATGCTGTTAATTTGTTTTGTCTTTTATTAGATAACAAAAAATATGTAAAACTGTATGTTTCTTAATTCCCCCCATGAGATTTATTGAAATATTATTTCAAGTCCTAATTTCAACACTGGTTTTCGTAAATATCTGGGCTTTTCATGACTGTAGTTACATTTTATTATAAAAGGTGTTGTGTACCTGTTATAGTTTCTGGGATCTTCATATTCCAATTAGCCAATAAAATCATCAAATAAATTGACCAAATTTACCCTACTATTAGCAGCAGTACATTGATTGGATGGTTTTAAGAGACTGATCAACCATTACAACAAGATCTCTTTCTTTCATGACACTTTTATGATTATTCCCATCTATATTATACTTATAATTTAACTTATGATGACACACATGCATTATCTTGCCTTTATCATAACTAAAACCTATCTACTATTCATCTTCCAAACTCACTTTTGTGAAGCAGCACATCCTTTTCAGAGCCAGCAACACCCATGACCTTGATATCATCAGCAGCAAATTTAAGTAATTTATTGACCATTGCTTCAGCTATCAAAAAGAACAAAAATCCTAAGATTGAGCACTGAGATACCTCACCTGTTACATCAACCCAGTTTGATTAATTCCATTTTAAAAGATCTTCTGCTTTCTTCAATAGAGCCACTCGTCTATCGAATTTGCTTACTTATCCCCCGCACCAACAGAGATAACTTTTACAAGCTTTTTATGTGAAACCTTGTCGAATGGTTACTGAAAATCCAGATACAGAAAATCTACGCCATTACTCTAACCTATATAAGCAGCGACATTTTTTTAAAGAATGTCAAAATATTTGTAAGAGGATATTTTCCCTTAGTGGAACCAGATTGATTTTCCAAACTTGTTAAATGGTTTTGTAAAGTATAATTGATCAGGCTTTCCAAAACCTTTCCCACGACTGATGTAAAATTAGTATACCTATAATTACTAGGACAACTTCTGTTCCTCCCATGAAGACAGGAGTGACATAAGCTAACTTTCAATCCTCTGGTATCTACCAACTATTGTATGCATTCGTGTGAATTACATGTTCACTCAAATTACAACAATAATAAAGGAAACTGGAAGGTAAAACGCACTAAGTAACAACGCTTTTCATTTTAGCAGTACAATATCCAAACAATTAAAACGCGTAAAATATCAATAAAGCTTTGAAAATCTAAATGAAGTGTAAGCGTATTAACGTATCAATGATCTAAGATATAAGTTGAGGCTTGCAGAGTTCCAGGGTCTCCTGGTAAGTAGTGCTTTTTTGAGGTAGTGTTTGATTTAAAATTTTCAACAGATCTAACTTAGATATTTGTGCTATAAATACTCGTGCTTACCAATGCGCCAGGCCTTTATTATTCAGTTTATATTGTTATAAAAGTAAAATTTTATATTTGCAAAGTACTTCCTATTATTCTTTCTACAAACTCTTTCAGAGAGGTATATTTTGATTCTGGTGAGCAAGTACATTGACAACCTTTCTTAAGACAAAATGGTAGTTTATATCTTCATTTGTATTAGTATTTAACCTATGAACAACTGAACTTGACTTGAGCCTGGCATAAGTTTTAAACCTTCGTAAAGAAGACAATTATACGGATACTGGACAGTGTACGAAAATTACCTGTCCAAAAGGAATGAAAAACCTAATAAAATATATGCATTTTTGTGGATGCTTGGCGGAATCTCAGATAAAATAGAACGGTGTTGTGGGTGTTTTCTTATAGCAAAGCCACGTCGGGCTATCTGCTGACCCCACCGAGGGGAATCGAAACCCTGATTTTGCGTTATAAGTCCAAAGACATACATACCGCTGTACTAGCGGGGGGCAGAACGGTGCTACTTATTCATATTGAATGTTAGATTCTTTGCTTTTATTGTACTGACTGACTTCATGACCTGAGCTATGATAACGGAGAGAGTGAGCTTGCTAATCTATAGCTTACATAAAATACGATAGTAAACATCACGTCTCCACCCTAAGCTTAATTTAAAGATCTTTATATGTGTGTTTGCTGTCATAATTTACAGTAAAACTAAGAAGTCAAAAATACTTCGCTACAAAGTCAAAACAAAAATGGTGGAGGAGGCTGTGGCTAATTAAATTACTGTACCATAATAAGAACACTTTAAGTGGTTTAATGTAAATTTTCTCGCAAAACAAATGACAAGGTTCTAATAACATTCATTTACGATTAAACCTATAATAAACAAGATTACATTAAATAGTGTATAAGAATACAGTAAATATGATTTATAATTATTTTCCAAGCTGTAAGAAGCTTATTTTCAGTCTTACAGAATGGCCCCGCATGGCCAAGTGGGTTAAGCCTGGGGGCGTTATAATGTGACGGTCAATCTCATTATTCGATGGTAAAAAGTAGCCCAAGAATTGGCAGTGAGAGGTGATGAATAGTCTTCCCTCTAGTCTTACCCTTTTAAATTAGTGACGGTTAGCACAGATAGACTTGGGGTAGCTTTGTGCGAAACTCACAAAAACACAAACACACAGTCTTACAGATGTTGTTGTTTTGAATTAAGCACAAAGCTACACAATGGGCTATCTGTGCTCTGCCTACCACGCGTATCGAAACCCGGATTTTAGCGTGTAAGTCCGCAGACATACCGCTGAGCCACTGGGGGGGCAGTTTTACAGAAAAAAAAGAGTTTTGAAAACCGAGTTTAGCTTATTAAAGGAATATACATCTTGAAGAAAGAAATACACCAACAAATACAATCAAGCTATTTCTTGATATATTGGAGTCTCGTAGCTCCAAAGTATTTTTTCTATATTGTCAACGATCAATGTCAAGAATTTGTTGCTGTTTTAATTATCACGCAGCTAAAGTCCTAAATTGTATAAACACTGTTATATAATGATTTTAATGTTGATTTATAAAAGAACTGAACATTGTCATAACTTCAAGGTTTATTTGCAAAGACCAAACATTGCTATAACTACAGTGTCAATTTATATAAGTTAAACGTTGTTATAAAAATATTCAGTATTAATTTAAATTAGAATTCTTTTCGCATCTAATAATTATAATTCTTCCGATAGGTGAATATTTTAGTTATAAAAAATAACATATTTTTACTGTATTTTCGTCGTTAGAAATACATTATGTTTTCAGCATACAAATATATTAAAAGCAAACCGTTAGTTCCTTGAATATTCAAAAGTAAATTCATGACCAAATCTTCACAGAGATACCAAATTGAAGGAAATACTTCATTTTTAACTGACAGGAAAATCGTTTTACTTCTCTAAAACAATTTGATAAAATTTTGATTGCTACTGAAATGTTTTTGTCTACTTTTTTCAAAAGTAAAACATTTTATCACATTCACTTTAGGTGAGCTGTTATTACGTTTACTTTTTATATAAATCTTCGTTCAAATAACACTTCGAATTGTGTTTTGTTTTATAAGAAAGCGACAAAACAGTGCAGGTGTGTCATGTAGGAACGCAGAATAATTTAAAGTTTATTTTAAAATACAAAACATTCTATGTTATTTTACAGGGATTCTTTTTTCTCATTGTTAAATATAACAGTTTTATTTTCTTTGGTTGTTATATACATTTTGAATTAAGAAAGTTTACTTAGTTTTTCTTTAAGCAATCGCTTTGGACTGCGCAACCGCGTTAAAAGGATCAGCAACAACATGAAATCAGTTACACGCAGAGGTCCAGGAAACGTATCGAGGGGATACGTTAGAAGACGGAAATATACTTTATTTTGTTTGTTGTTAACGGCAGAGCTACACAATGAACTATCTGTGCAGTGCCCATCAAAACCCAGTCTTTAGCGTTATAAGTTTTCAGACATGCAGCTGCGCCGGTGAGGCTGAGAAACATTTTCTGTCGCAACTGAAACAGTCGGAGATTTAATGTAGTGTGATATTTTGTTTTGAAATTGTCACATTTTATTGTTAGAAGAGATTTCAAATGTATTTGTAATTATGAGATTCACCTAGATCAAATGAAGCTGCTCTGTATAAAAAATGTCTTTAAAAATTTGATTTTGTTATAAGCATATAGTGTTTAACATTTACCAGATTTGAGTTGATAGTTTTTTCAGCAGAACATAGGTTTACAGAAGTAAAATACTGCGTATTTAATTTTCACTTAACGATTCATATTGAAGTAGGTTTATCTACTTGACTTTCAAATATGTTGTTATTATTACGTTTGGCCCAGCATGGCCAGGTGGTTAAGACGTTCGACTCGTAATCTGAGGGTCGCGGGTTCGAATTCTGGTCGTACCAAACATGCTTCCCCTTTCAGCTGTGTGGGCGTTATAATGTAACGGTCAATCACACTATTCGTTAGTAAAAGAGTAGCCCAAGAGTTGGCGGTGGGTAGTGATGACTAGCTGCCTTCCTCTAATCTTACAATGCTAAATTAAGGACGACTAACACAGATAGTCCTCGAGTAGCATTGTGCGAAATTCAAAAACAAACAAAATTATCACGTTTTGAGAAGGATACTTGAATTACAGAGAAGTATTTTCCACTAAAATCAAAATGATGAAGTTAATTATTCTACCCTGAGACTGAAGGCTTAGTTTTACTACTTTTGGCTTTCACTAAATGCATTTCAGAAATTTTGAAAATGTTTTCGCCTAAGCTGTTTCCTGAAACATCAAGACGAAAGAATATTTCTTTTTCAAGCTTCCTTGGCTACAATTATTTTAAGTGTTAGCATCTTAAGCCAGGGATTACATAGTAGACTCCACAGCTGTTCCTATACTTTAACGCACTTGGCACAATCGGCCAAGAGAGACTCTACATCAAAACCTAACACTAATTTCTCTGGATGTTTCTCTCAGCTATGCCTGACTGTATTGATATTATCTTTGGAAACTATCTTCATCTTCATCCGTGACCCTGACAACTTTTTAGGCTAAGCTGCGCTAAGACTACAGATAAAAGAGTTTCTTTGTATGGGCTCAAGGTACAACAGGAAATATGCTTATTACCATCTAGTAGCTTCCATGATCTCTCATTTCTTAGCAAGCGTTTAAAAATAAACCAGAGTTCACACTTCAAAATCACACTTAATGAAGCTTTCTAAACATGAAGTGAAAGTTATTTTTTATGTAAAATATAAAAATTTGTAAAACTTCAAAACATAAACTTTTATAATATTAGGAAATGCTGAGTTTCGTACGTGTTTACTTACATACCATTGTCGTGTTTGTGACAAATACAAGTGTGAAAAATAACTTTATAGGAGTGAGTTAAAATACTTTTGAAACTTTTACTTATGTGTGAGGAAGGTAAATGTGTATTAAATCTAACTGGTGAAAAATAATTGATTTCCAAATATTAGAAAGATGTGTTGATAATTTTATTTGTAAATTTGTTTCATCGCATATCCTTATTTAATTTTGAATTACCTAAAATCTTCCATTAGAAGAGCTGTTAAAAATCTACTGTAATAATTACAGTTAGAAATAATCTTAATATAATATGTTATACAGTCATTTCTATCATGTAGTATAACTAGTCATTTTATAGAAGATTTACAAGTAAAGTAAGTTTGCCTGTTTGTTCTCGGAGTGAATTAGCAAACTACAAGAAGAAACAGCAAGTACAACTGTGTAATAATTTATATCAGAAGATGGGAAATAGTTTTAATATTATATTATTCACTAACTTTTATTATTCCATATAACTGCTCATAGAGGGAAGACATCTAGATAACCACGCCCACCGCCAATTCTTGGTAATTCTCTTTTCTTGTCAAATAGTAAGATTGACAATCACTTTTATAACGCAACCTCATTACCAAATTGCAGAACGCATTTTTTCATAAACATGTCGCGAACCACAAATCTTCAGATTCACAATTCCAGCACACTAACTACGACGTAGGCCACGATTGTCCTCCCTATTATTTTTAAAATTAAAACTGTTTTTCTTTCTGTTTTAAAATACCTTGGTTACGTAAATTTGTTTGTTCAAATCAGTAGTACTTTTATATTTTTATGGAGAAGATGAATTATTCATAACTTAAACGTGTAGCTTTACATATTTAGATACGCTACTTGAAGCTAGAAGTATCAAAAATATCGACTGGGTTTTGTTTACATTTCACTCAAACTTATTGACTTAAACTCTTCCTAAAGTAAGGATTTAAGAAGTAATTTCTGGCAGTCTCTCATATGCAAATCAGAATGTTAATCCTTCATTTTGTCCAATACAGCTTACATGCTCCAATACTGCTCATCACAATCTAGTTATTCTTTGTAAGCCTAACTTCCATTATGTGTGTGTCACAGTTTCTTTTTCAGTTTCACCTTTGGTTAGAGGAAAAGGAATCTGTAATGCGATCTATCTCCTTCTCTTTAACATATAAGTAAGGGGTTTTGTTGCTCTTTGAGTTTTGTAATCATTAAGCACCAGCTTTATATACGAATTTTTATTTAAAAATGATGACAATAATCTATTTTTTTTTACTTTTCTTGTTTTATATTATATTATGATGTCAATTATAAGAAAAGCTGTATGTCGAATAAAGAAAGTTTTTCATTGCCATGAATTTGCAGCACTCATATGCTCACAACTTTTTTGGTAAATTGATTTTCACGCTCTTCACGCTTTGAGTTTTCGAAGTTATTTCTTAATTCAGACACTCATATGTTTTTGTACGAATTCTAATAACCTATGAAACACTTTAAACTGTTTCACAAACACGCTGTAGTTTGGAGAAGGCAATCAGAAGTACATTTTTTAAACCATATTCCTTTTTCAAATATAGTTCAGTAATTTAAAGCTGAAAAAAAACAGAGAATCCCGAATGACAATATTATTTCTCTTCATACGTAGACAGAACCAGTGTAATATCAACTATTATAAATTTAAAACAAAAAGGCCGTCATTTTTGCTTGACAGGTCTACATTAAACCGGGTAACAAACGAGGTCCAGTAAGAGTGCGCTATGACGGTTGAACCAACATCCCTTAAAAGGGTAATGTGAATTTCTGTGGCTCTTCTTTCGCTGGTAGTTTAATATATCAATCTGAATATTTTTATAAACGGAAGAATAAATCTCGGAAATATGATGTTAGAATAATAGAGTATATATATATACATACATAGAGATTGTCCGTTATTTGAAGAGCTTAAAAATATTCCTTTAAGTAATTCTTTATAAACTTTTTTTAAAACGTGTGACATAAATGGTGTGTGAGTATATTTAATGTGCACTTGAATATGAATTGCTAATTCAGCGTAAAGTTCTTCGCAACATCACAAAATACAGTGTATTGCCTAATAAATTAGTTATATAGTCACTACTGCGTAATTCCGGTCTTTTGTTAATTTATTTCCAAGAAAGATTCTTCAAATTCCTTGATCCTTTAGACAAAAATGAAATTAGTGTTTCAGCCTAATTGCCAATTGAAAAACCTAGGACAAAAACATTGTTTAAACTATTTACCAAAATTTTTATTGGGGTTTAAAAACGTTTTATTATCCAAGTGTTAAAATGATTCATGTATTCTCTGATATCAATTATTTAAAGACGATAAATGCTTTGCTAAAACGATTTAGGGTCATGCTATTTGCAATATCCACTTCTTTTCTTTTCTACACGGCCCGGCATGGCCAGATGATTAAGACGTTCGAATCCCCGTCACACCAAACATGCTCGCCCTTTCAGCCGTGGGGGCGTTATAATGTGACAGTCAATTCAACTATTCATTGGTAAAAGAGTAGTGTAAGAATTGGTGGTGGGTCGTAATGGCAAGCTGCGTTCCCTCTAGTCTTACACTGCTAAATTAGGGAAGGTTAGCGCAAATGGCCCTCGTATAGCTTTGTATGAAATTCAAAAGAAATCAATTAATTTCTGCACAACACCACCTTCTCCGGAAAACATATAAATGTCTGCCATCTTGTTTGTGTTAACCTCATCATTTTCTTGAAAGTGGTGAGAAACATAAATATTTTATATACATTTGAATGAGTTTGAATATTAATTCTAATATTCTCTTCAGGCCACTGATTTTGCCAGTCTTCCTTTGTAAGCTTGTCAGGTCTTTAATTTAACATACCTTTCTATCTGACACCTTTTTTTTTACCAAGTTTGTGTGTTAAGTGGTATGAATTATTGTATTTTCTAGTAACGTTTTTCTTGACATTTTTAAGTTTACAATAACGTTAGTTGATTTCATGAAGTATGATAACCTCACACTAAAATTTACAGGTTTCTGTAATCACGAACGCTGTAATGAATAGTTCATCTTTATAATTTTTTTTATAACGAAAATAATATATGATACACGTTTTTCAAACTTCGATGTATTCCGTTTTATTATCAAGATTTAATGAAGTTGAAGCTGACATTCTTGAACAGTTTGTAAGAAGAAAATGTCTTCAACTTGTAGTGAGTGCACCATAAGAGAAACAAATTTGTAGAGAATGCACTATAACAGAGATAAATTTTATAATTTTATCAACTTGTAGAGAATGCACACAAACGGAGACAAATTTTATAATTTCATCGTTAACGAAACATTAAAAATAGACTGCAAACATTTCTATCACTTCATTCTTAGTTACCGCACAACGTGTTTCGAGGAAAAAATGATAAATATAACGATTTGTCTTGAACATGCCTTTAGCATATGACTAAACTTTTAATATATGCTAGACCAAATAAGTATCTACATAAGTTCGTTTAAAAATGAGTGTCGATGTAACCAGTCAAATTCCTATAATGATTATCTATATTTTTATAACGTTTCGTTTGATTTTCAAAAACATGAAATGAAACTTAACCCTCTTCTTTTAATATGATTGTTCAGCTTGGAGACATATTTTCTTTTCCGAAGTGACTTTCTAAACTGAAGATGATTAACTACGAAGTGTTCTATTAAAAATTTTGTTCATACTTTATGTATAAAGTGAAGTAATGATAAGTAAAAACAAACATGTATAATTAGTTTATTACATTCTAACTGTAGATAGTAACAACTATAGAATTAAAATTGAAAGCAGCATCGCATCTATACAACTAATGATGAAAGGTTAATCATTATCATTATTATCTCTGATGTGTTTAATGTTCAAAATGCGCTTGAATCATCTGTCAACTTGTGTATCTTTTCAGAAAAGAGAATGTATGGTTTCTTTCATATGAAGACGTATGATTATACAAATTGACTTTCAGAACCAAATCAGGCTGCTTTTACACTGTACTATATGTAATCATTAAAAACAAAAAGTCTTCTGCTAAAAGTCACGCACAAAACCAGTTCATGACGATCTTTATGCAAGAATAGTTGGTTATATTAACCAATCAGAAAATAAAAGAGTTATTTTAGCTGAACTCCTTTATATTCGATTTTCGCGATTCAGTTTTTCTCTTGTATGGTACATTACCTCAAATATATGCCTCAATTGTAGCCTTATTTTTAATTTTTTGCTTGCGGTTGCACTATAATATAGTTTATAGGTGTTTGTTTTAAGTCTTAACTCTAGGTCACGAACTTAATATTCTACTCTTGACTGAAAAAAATCTTTATACGTTATCGCAAGAATATAAAATTGCTTTATTAACAGAGGCTTTTATGCTCTTAAATATATGTGTCTGTTCACATTCAGAAGCTCATCAAAGTTAAGAGAACTTTTATGGAGAACAAAAAATGTCTGTTTATTGAAATAACACACGCAATAGTGAATGTTTTCAAGTAAGGGTTTGTCAACGAAACTATTCAAGTGAAAACTGCTAGCAGGAAGCTGGCCTGTTCTGGTCTTAAGTAGATTGATAGTGCTCCTATTAAACACGCCCGACTTTTTTTTTCTCTTTTCTTGTCCTTAAACACACTTTTGTAACAGATTTCTCTTCATCTGTGTTTGGAGGAGAAACGAGTGTGTGTTTTTTTTATAGTAAAGCCACAAAGGGCTATCTACTCAGCCCACCGAAGGGAATCGAACCCCTGATTTTAGCCTTGTAAATTCGGAGGCATACCGCTGTTCTAGCGGGGGGGGGCAAAGAGTAGAAACGAACGCACGAAAAAGGAAATAACTTGATGTACTTTTAAAATAAAATATATCTGTCTGAAAGACCTGAATGTAGCTTGAAGATAGCGCACTAAATAAACATAAGTGATGTATTTATCAAAATAGCTTCATTTCTTTTGGTTTACTTTAAGGATCTACTGGAGAAACAATTCAGGTGCGAACTGTCACCAGGAGACTGGTTGATTTGATCATTACTAGAATCATAATCCTTCAAATAAAGAAGTTCAACTTTTTCAACATTTTAAACACGTGTTTCCTGTTTATATTTCTTTGGAATAAAAATGAATACAAAAGTAAGGAGATAATCTATTATGTTTTGAAAATAAAATTTATCAGTTCGAAAGTCTTGAGTAATGTTTGGAGATATTCCAGTAAATAGGCATGAGTGTGAAAACGAATCCTATTTGCTTTGCATAATATATAAAACACACTAGCGCATGGTACCTATTGGTACTTCTATGATACATGTGTATCTTGGTAAAAGTAAATTGTTAGGACTGTGAATAGAAGGAGCCTCTATTCAACAAGATATACTGTTGTCCACACTACACGCATTTTCAGCTGAGAACACATTATAAAAGTGACTGCCACTCTAGTGAATCGACTTTAATAACCGAAGAAAGCTCTTGCGGTGGCGAATGCTTTCCAGCTTTCTGGTCAGTCGTTTGAAATTAAGGACGATTATTTCTAAATTCTAGGGGTCTTTGACCAAACAATTTAGTCCATTTGAGCATAAGGTACCATCACAGACTTGTTAAAAAGAGAGTTTTTTTTAGGAATTGAATATATTTTTTTTAATTTCGTGAAAAGTGTAAATACTTTAGATTATTAAAGTGTTTATTAGATATGTTGGTCAGACAAAAACGAAAGTAAAACGAAACTGATCTTCTGATTAAAATTTTAATCAGTGTACAAGTATTACCTGAAAATAATCTGCTTTTATAGAAATATTCGATTGTTCGGACGTATCAAAATTAGATAAAATGGCATATAGAAGTGCTATAGACAATTACTGGGCATTTGAAGACTTCAAAACATTTGATCAATAAACTAAAACTGTTCAGTGCTGAAGAATAGTACTGAGAAACAAAGGAATAATGCCAGTAAACAACTACATTTTAATCGATCGTCTTTGGTGGCCCGGCATGGTCATCTGATGGTTAAGGCATTCGACTCCTAATCTGAGGGTCGAGGGTTCGAATCCTAGTCACACCAAACATGCTCGCTTTTTCAGCCATCGGAGCGTTATAATGTTACGTTCAATTCCATTATTCGTTGGTAAAAGAGTAGCCCAAGAGTTGGCGGTGGGTGGTGGTGAGTAGCTGCCTTCCCTCTAGTCTTACACTGCTAAATTAGGGATGGGTAGCGGAGATAGCTCTCTTGTAGCTTTGGGCGAAACTCAAAACAAACCAATCATCTCTGTTATTTGATTATGTTATTTATAAAAAATACTAAAGAACAGTGCTTGTTGGTTTATGATATATTACAATACTTTGATTATACGTATTTTAGGCACTCTTATACAATAAACATATAACAATAATGCAAAGCACGTTTATTATACAATGCATCCTGTGCCCTGAAACCTTAAACAGTCATAGCAACTATAAGGTACACTAGATATTTATAAATCTGTTCCACAAACTTACCAGATAGATTTTTTTTTTAAACATGAATAGTTTATTTCACGAATGTTAGCACAGAGGAAAGCACAGTTGGCTGCAGTTCAACAAAACTTTTTCCATATCTCGTGCAAATATTTTAAACGAAAGAGTTAGTCCACATTTTCAGAAGACAAAAATTGGACAGAAGACAAAAAAGAGCTAAATCTGGACAGAACTAACAGGAAAAGTGCTTTGAAAATATACTCGCAATGTTAAAAAGTCTTTATAAAACCAAAAATATGTTTTGTTTTAACAAACGCAGAACAATAACAACAAAAGTGATTAAATAAAGATAAATTGTTTTTTATAATTTAGTGAAGTTTATATAGAAATTTGTGTTTATTTTAACTTATGTTTTCTGTGTTGAAAATATTGCTGTTATACACTATTTCGAGTTCTAGTTTTCAAAGTTAAGTTATCCCATTTTGATTTAGAACATAATGTTTGCCAGTGATTGTAACAAGTGTACTCTAGAGAAATGGAAAGAGAAAATCTGTTTTACAGATATATATAGCAAGAGAGAAAAATCCCACAGTGGGTCAGCGCTAAGGTTGAGAGCTTACAAGTTAAAAACCAGAGTTTGATAACTGTGGTGGATACAGCATGAGTCGTCCATCGCAGAACTTTGCACTTGAACACAAACTAACAAAATAAAATAAAAAATCAAGCAAAAAGCAACTTCTTTCATCAGGTCATGACGTTCACGCGTCCCACCCTGGGACAGCAGCTAGTCGACGGATTTAGAACGCTAAAATAATGGGTTCTGTTTCCCTCGATGTACACAGCAGATAGTGTGGTTGTGCTACAGGAAAAACACACATACGACACTCACACTTTTTCCAAAGTTAAATTAATAAGTTGTTGTTTGTAGCTGCTTAGAGTACAAAACTCCTATTTTAGCCCTCATGTTTAATAACTAATCTATCATTTGTCAGAGTAATGAAAAGGAACACTATATATTTAATGCACTCGACGTAAATACTGTATTTTATAAATTATCCTGCAATGGCATAACCTGTAACTCAGTGTATGTGTTTATATTCAAGAAAATATTATAAACCAGTAGATGTCTTGTAATAACGTCATCTAATAGAGGAATAAAGTTTCACTTCAATGAAACTTTTGTAACTCAGTCCCGTCCTCGAACATGCTCGCTCTTTCAACCGCGGGGGCGTTATAATGTGATATTTAATCCCTTTATTAGTTCATAAAAGGCTAACCTAAAAGTTAGAGGTGGGTGGTGCTAATTACGTTTTCTCTAGTCCATCACGTAAAAATTAAGTGCGACTACAATAGGTGGCCTGCGTGTAGCTAGTTTGACGTTACATTCAATAAACAAACCAAAGAAAAAACTTCGAATTTAGAACTTATTACTGACCTTCTGATTATGATAAACGTCTCCGAAACATTTACTTTTATCAATTGGTGATTCATAGCATGAGAGACGTACAGGTTATGATAAATGTTCCCAAAAACAGATGATGCTATCAACGCCAAGTGATTTATAACTTGATGGACGATATAATATGATATTTCTAATTAATGACTTATTACTGCTGTTTAACATTTCTCAAGTTATCTTACTTAAATATTTTAATAATTATTTTATTATTGTTGGTATTTATATTATTACTAGGGGAATAGTTCCTACAGTTCTTTATTTCTACAAGCATGAAAAAAAATATTTTAGTCAAACCTAAGATTTTTACAACACGAGGAAATATTTTTTTATAATAAATTAGTTTTTACTTGCATGTTTTAAAACTCATACGAGTTGTTTTTCTTTAATTTTAAATAGTAAACTACACTTGTAAAAGAAAAGATTTCAGAAATGACAGCACCACAAAATATACTTAACAAGTTAATCCTTTCGTGCTTCGCTATGCCGAATATCAATACCACAAAATATACTTAACAAGTTAATCCTTTCGTGCTTGCCATAGCGGATATAAATACTACAAAATATACGCAGCATTTTAACCCTTTTGTGCCTGGATATGCCGTGTATTACCTATAAAATACATGCGACAACAAACGTAATTTGTGGTTTTTATATTCAGCTTCTTTCACAAAATAAAATGAACATATTAAGATTTTAAATTTTCTTTCCGTGAAAGTTTTAGTATCATATGTTTTAAAAGATATAAATAAATAAAACATCAAAGTTTAACACTAATTGTCCCAGTTTGTAATCAGACAATGCAGACAACCAAATTACTCCCTCAAACAAAGTAGACTTATCCTCGACATAAACAGCCAAATTGTTAATTTTCTTTTTTAAACACACAACGTTTTGCTTTACAGATTTCCCAGCAGCGTTTTACTGAAATACAAACCATAAGTGACAGTACAAACTAGTGTGTAAGACAACATATGTTTTTTAAATTTTGAAACAATGCCTGATTTTATTTCTCGTCTTATACACAGGTTCTAAACTAGAGTTCCACTAGGAACTTTCTGGTCAATAGGATATTTATCCCAAACTACGTTGTTTCTTTAACTTCTGTTTGATTTGTTTTTGTTTCACATCTCGCCACCTGTTGAGTTACAATAACATATTTGTCATTGTATCATTTATTTCGATAATGCATAACCAGAAGTTATTTTTTCACCTGATAGTGAATATCAATACCAATCAAGATATTGTTTTATTTGAAATAAACTGGTCTCATCCGCCATACTAAAATGTTGCTAGTGTTATATGAAAAGGTTTCGTCACTGTACACTAATTTTGCAAACATGTTTTTATGATAAATCGCTGTTTCTTAAAATTCGTTTGTTTCGTGTTTATATATATATATATATATATAATGGAAAAGCAGCTTAACTGAGATTAAAACTTTGTAAAGTTCTTTATTACATGTTTACGGCTGTAGTTATGACGCTGTCTATAGCTTTTGATGAGTATGAGAAAACACTTGTGGTTGTATTGATAACTCTAAACTTCAGGTTAGCACAGTTAAGAAACAAGAGGGAATTCTCATTAGCTTAGGCAATTCAAATCATTTTAGGCAGGATTAGAGCAAATTAATCTGCGGTACTTTTCCTCCCTTTTTATTGGCTACATTTTGTGCACGAGCAACACCAAGCGTGGGGCGCGCGTACACCCGATTCGATTTTATTACTTATCAGGATCTATACAAACCTACCTTCAGATTGAATTTCTTTTAGGCAACATTAGAGTAAATTATTCTATGAGATCTTGGACTTTAACTTTAACACTGTATAAACCAAACACAGTTTGGTTATCAGTAACATAAAACTTGTTATGTGTTCAAACAGTCGAAATGGTTTGATCTTTTTTACTTCAAAACTGTAGTTATATCTCAAACCGGTCAAGAGATGACGGAGATATGGGCTAAACGTTTCTACTCAAAATAAAATAAAAAAAGTCATTCTATGAGCCGCTATGTGTGATAATAATGTCTAAGAATTTCTTTACAAAATAAACATCCTAAACTTTCCTGACGTTTGTCAGGAAATACATTTAATTTGTTCAAACAATCCAGAGTCGTCTAAATACATGGGATCTGATTTAACGTTCTACAGAAACAACGACAAATATCTGTTTTAAGATGCAAGCTAAATATCATGCCACGTATTTCAGATTTCCATATTTTAGAATTGGTGACATTTAATAATTTGTATTGTTTTTAAATAAAAGTGTAAAGCTGGTAAAATACCCAGCGCAAAAGGGTTGAACTGCGTTATAAGAGTAATAGGCATTTCCTTACCGTGGACAGCGGGTGACAGAGTGCTGTGATTGGTTGCATTCCCTTTGGTCATAAAGTGAAAATTAGAGAAGGCGGAAAATAATCATAATATTTTTCCTTAAATACAAAGAACATAAATACAAAGTATGTATTAACTTTGTGATGGCATGTGTATATCTATATATTTTACCTTTAAACGGTAAATTACTTGGATTATATCAGGGCGGTATGAACTACGTCATAACAAGTGTTTACCTGTGTATTATACCTTTAAACGATGAATCACTTAGATTATTTACATTCGGTATTTTCACCATGAGCAATACCTTGTGCAACACTTTGGTTGCACTGCTGACTGAGGCTGAAAGCAACCAATCAGTAACGCCAGCAGCTTGTATGACTGCTCTTAGCCAAAAAGCTGGACTGACTTGGACGTTTTTAACGATCTGAACCTTCAACTACAAAGCCATCAGGTGATTAAGAAAACGTAATCTAAGGGTCGCGGGTTCGAATACCCGTCGCACCCAAAATGTTTACCATTTCAGCCAAGGGGGCGTTATAAGGTGACGGTCAATCCAACTATTCGCTGGTAAAAGAGTAGCTCAAGAGTTGGCGGTTGTTGGTGATGACTAGCTGCCTTTCCTCTAGTCTTACACTGCTAAATTAGGGACAGCTAGCGCAGATAGTCCTCGTGTAGCTTTTCGCGAAATTCAAAAACATTCAACAAGAAAGCACAGTATGTTAATCACTAGACTACGCCCAGTGCATTTGAAATAATAAAAATTATAATAATTTATAGTCATAAAGAAGCATTCGTTAAAATTCTCAAAAAATACAATATCTATTCGGTTTATTTCACAAATGTAGAATCACGCGAATATTTTAAAACTTATTTCAAAATTCATTATTTAAAAGGCAAGATGACAGTTTTTATTTCACCGTAAGACATTTGTTTCAATTCATGTACATCTATCGTTATTGTTATGCGAATACCTTTAGCTTTGCAGAGTGATTGTGATATTTCACAAACACGTGCACTTGTACGAACATATTTCTTGTTTCCATCCTTTATAATTTACATATTGTTAATTAATTTCGTCGTACAGGAAACACAATGGCTGTATTTTTGTCAATACATACTAGACATACAGAATAGATAGTAACATTGTACAGCAGTAGAGGGACAAAATGTAATTACATAAACTTTAATTAACAAGTGGTTATTTTATCGTATAATACAGAAAGAAATAAGATTTCCTGCACCAGAACGAAACGCATAAATGTTTTTTTCTTGCTAACCAATTTTTCCTTTTGTGTTTATAATAAGTTATAATAAATACATGAGATAATTTATATTTTATGTAAAACTAGGTTTTTATTTATTGTGAGAAATTGTTGGAAATTTGTAAAATGATAAAAGTGCTTTTTTAAAACATCTAAAATATATTTACCGTTCTTTTTTATTATTAAAGCTACACAACGGACTATCTCTGCTTGCCATCCGTATCGAAACAGATTTTTAGCGTTACGAGCCCTCATATTTCTAGCTGATTCACCGGGGACGGGAACGTATCATTCTTGAGAGCAGCGATAATGAAATGTTGGTCTTAAATCTTTTCGTATATAAAAGTAATTTTAAGTCTCAACAGTCTCAAGTTTTACAAGCGAGTACGTTTTCTATACTTATCGTCTTCATGTGAGGGTGAATTTTACATTAATATTACACAGAAACAGCTAGGATACAAATATATGAAAATTACAGTAATATCTTGCATATAATGAAGTATGTTAGAATTACGCCATTTTTATTAGGATTTCTCTTTGTGGTCTCAACAAACAAAAAGCTTTAAAACATGAAAAGCTGCTGTCGATTATAGCAAGATTTCAAAAATTGTTTCTAAATGAAAAATACAACACAAACATTAATCAATTTCTATATAAATGTTGTACATTCTCAGAATGGGACCATTTCAGTTTATGAATATTGTTTTTGAAAAATCAATTAATACGCAGATTTTAATGGAGGCTAGGTTGAATTTACTTATTGTTTTTAAATCAGAAGTTTGATAAACGTCTTACGAATTCCTGGTAAATAATTCAGTTTCTTTGCTTCAGCATAGTTTTAAATAAACAAGAGCAATTACGAATGTTGTTTAAATTTTGCTTATAAAATTCGATTTTTGCGTTTTCTTCTATCGAATGTTTACTCGAGAAAACAAATACACACAAACGCAAACATAACTTAGGCCCTGTCAGTTACACCAGTTTAAAATTTAATATAAGTTCTTTCTGATACTACTTTCAAAAACTTCACTTTCCAATCTGCTGAAGTTGTCGGCTTTTTATTTTAATTTGTAATCACTACGACAGACTACAAAATATAACGATGTTATTTGATTGAGAATATTGTCTGGAAGATTTCTTTATAATAATAAAAAAGGAGTGCTGTGGAAGCAGTTTGGCAAAACACATTGAAATAAATCCCATCAAGATTTCTTTCTTTTGTTTGAATTTCGCGCAAAGCTACTTGAGGGCTATCTGCGCTAGCCGTCCCTAATTTAGCAGTGTAAGACTAGAAAGAAGGCAGCTAGTCATCACCACCCACCGCTAACTCTTGGGCTACTCTTTTACCAACAAATAGTGGGATTGATCGTCACATTATATCACCCCCACGGCTGAAAGGGCGAGCATGTTTGGTGCGATCGGAATTTGAACCCGCGACCCTCAGATTACAAGTCGAACGCATTAACTCATGCCGGGCCGACATAAGTTGAAAAACACAAGTAAATCTAAAAGGCCAGATGTTTATTAGTTTAATGGCTCTTTACCTTGCTGGAGGTACTGAGCCCCGGAAGTTCCATACTTTGTAATTGGAAAAATAAAATATGATTTTTTCAAATTCAAAACATAAGTATGTATTTTATTAGTGCACAAAATGAACCATGCATCAGTTACACACAATACCACTGTGTTCAATGAACAAAACCAACAAAACATGAATTTCACACACACAAAAAAAACATAACTCAATGAATATTTACTGCAAATTAATGTGACTTTTGCTGTTGCCAATGCATGGCTGTGCAGAACACAGTGCATACAATGGTGTGCGGTGCATTGACTTTCACCAGCGCACCAAAACCAGAGT
The DNA here is from genome assembly GCA_011833715.1 of Carcinoscorpius rotundicauda. NCBI lineage: Eukaryota > Metazoa > Arthropoda > Merostomata > Xiphosura > Limulidae > Carcinoscorpius > Carcinoscorpius rotundicauda. The sequence goes on along the minus strand of CM022399.1, from coordinate 46,117,657 downwards.
TTCGTCCCAGTATGACTGGAGCTCCGTCCGAACAAACTGCAGAAACCATATCCCACGAAAGATCCTTGTCTCTGAAGAAGTCATCCACAAGTTTCCTCACGTCGGCTGCCTTAGTTGTTGTTGTAAGAGGCTTACAAAATAAAAAAATATTTTATTTCGTCGTTCTTCCCTTAGCTCACAAATACAACAAGATGGTTTAGATTGGAAACGTCGGTGATCTCGTCGAGTTGAAGACTGAATTTTGCTGGGTTTGAAATCAGATCTGCGACTACTTGAGCCAAGATGTCATCATTCATGTCATCTATTCTGCTACTGATGGTGTTATTTGAAAGAGGAATTTGAGATAACTTATTTTTAACAGCTTTTCCCAGCATGATATTCGCCATTTTTAACGCAGCTGGTTTTACGAGTGCTTCACCAATGGTGTGTGGTTTGTCCTGCTTTGTGATCAAGTACGCAACTTCGTACGATACTGTGAGGATCGGTTTGTCGATTGGTACAAAGCCGAGAATAAGCAAAGTAGTCTTTTCATCGAACCTGGCTCTCTTTACCTTGAATTCAGCAAGCGCTTGTATTTCCCATTTCCATACAGCATTAGGGAGTGTTCCCTTAGTTTTGCTGGTGTTAGACTAGAATTGCTCAACTTGGCATTGCAAATCATGCATTGAGGACGCTGACTCCCAACATGTTCCGTTATACACATGAATCCATATTGTGCGTATTCGTCCGACCACTTTCTGTTTTTGCTCGACATACTTAGTATAAAGGGATTGAAAGATTAGGGGGGAAAATCACAAATGATGCACGATTACTACAGTTACAAGTCGAATGTTAGGCGCACGAAGTTCCATGCAGCACAGTTATTAAAGCCAAGTGATGTGACGTGATCAGCCGCAGCCAAAGATGGCCAGGTGAAGCATGACGTCACGAATCATACGAATGGGGTGAACGGAACGGACACACACACATTGTGTGTGTCTTGACCTCCGCCGAACCTCTGATCCCCTGGGGTTCGACTAAACCCAGGTTTAGAACCACTGATTTAGTTATATGTATGTAGATTAAAATTAAAAGAAAGCATGCATTAAAAGCTGCATAGTTTTTAAATGAAATAAAATATTTCAGGCCTAAAGAAAAACATTTACTGGCTCACTTTTGTTATCATGATAACATGGCTCTTAAGTATTTCATTGCAAATTAATCGGAGCAGTTCCAATGCTTACTCGAGACCCTGAGTATTTACACTCATTTTATCTGGAACCGTTCTCTTGTTTATTCGGAACCTTAAGCATTTGATCGCAACCTACCCGGAACAGTTACTGTGAACACACGAGCACCTAGAGTGTTTCATCTCAAGTTACCTGGAGCCTTTCTGGTGTTTACTTGGGGTCTTATGTGTGTCATCACAGGTTGCTCGAAGCAGTTTCGGTGCTTTCTCAGTTTCTACCCTAGATGACGAGAAGAAATACACCGTATGAGTCATGCCGAACAAGGACTATTTGAAAGTTAAAGACAAGGTTAGTAAGTCATCAATTCGATAGGTAAACCACATCTGTGTAACTGAGCACTCAACTTTGACCAGCATCCGGCAAATTAAGTTTACTTTGTATTTTTCAGTTTACGTCTACACCTTACACAGTTTCAACATTACACCCTTACTCCTGTCCAAGTGTCGAAAACACTTGGGTTTCATCGGGTTTATTTTCGTGCAGTTTCAAATGTCTCGTTACCTGTGATCGTCAACAAACAAAATCGGTGCTATACGTTAAAAATTTGAACTGATAGACTGATCAAAGGCTAGTGAAAGCTGGAGACAACTGATTTCCGTTTATTTCAAAGCCACCAGTGGGCGCCATACTAGAAATTGTGTGTCTTTCAAGTCTTTTCAAGATCGAGCGTTGATCAAAACTACACAAGTTCTAAAGCAAATAAAGTTTAATATGGTTAGTTTTAATACGGTTTTACTAGGGAATAGTGTTAAATGTGATGAGTTTGCTTTGTTGAGAATTGATTATTAAATATTAATTTAAGCGTGAGATTGTTTAAAAATTGTGCCTAAAACGTTACTTCTAAATTCTTCATATATTATCAGAAAATTCTATATGCAAAAACATAGGCTTACAGTAAGTTATTATTCCAGTATTTCTAATGAGTTCATGTCTCTTTATTCAGCATTAACGTATACATTAAAAACTAGAGGTTTATCACACCTAATTTATCAGTTTCAATTGGAGATTTCGTTATAGTAAAATCTACGCGGTACTTTTTGTTCTTATCTAGAGAAAGGATATATATTAAGATGTTGTATAGTGATGGAAGTTCCATTTCTGGCCACTAGGGTGTTAATATTTCATTTTAAGAGATACATATTTAAAATATTATAAATATATTTGAACTGGATATGTTTAAAGTTACTTTACTTATATCACTAAATATGCAACACGGTTTTTAAGATAATTAATAGTTTTCAGTGTATAATTACTCACTGAAAACCAGCACTAAAAACTAAAAACATCAACAGTGTATTTTCAAAAAAATTTAAGAAAATAGTTGAATACAACCACATACTCCACCGCTGAAGCGCGTAATTGCGTAGTGTATCAAAATAAGTAAAATGTGTTAGTTTTCTGAACGAGATATAACGTGGTACAATAAACATAAGTCTACTGCTGTATTCTGAGATATTTATAGGATATATTCAGCTTGACTTCAAACGAGTAGAAAAGGATCACCAACAAATATCAAACTTCAAAAATAAAGCTGTTGAACTTAATTGGATCTGAACTGATGTATTCAAATATACTGTCACGTTTAGTTTTGTTGGTTCTTCTTAGGAAGCGCGTGCAACGGAAATAAAACGAAGTATAATCGACTAAAATCGTTTTTAAAAGGAGATGTTTTATTATTTTTCTTCCACATTTACGGAATTATTGTACTAAGCTGGTTCGTTTCAGTTGGTAACACTTTTGGACATACAATTTCGATAGCCACGTAAAAAGTGAAATTTTCGTTGTAAAAGTGTATTAATTTTTATTCTTCAATGCAAGAAATAAATGACTTTGTAACATCCAAATATTGTCCTTATTTAATCAGACACTCAACGATTCGCTTTACAGCTCTTTCAGAAACAATCAGTAAAACAGAAACAGAACTCACAGTACAAAGATTCAAATATAAGACTAGTATTTCTACTATTAATATGTGTACTATACATCAATATGCACTACAGAAATTATGTAAGCTCTATTATTTGTCGATGTCATCTTTTATTTTATTTTTTTAGTATTTATGGCAAACCTGCTATTATTATTTGACACTATCCTACTTTTAATCTACTGATCAGAGAAAAGACAGTTAGTCTGCAGCATTCTACCATCCATGTTAAGAGACTGCCTGTCACTCACATAATTCACCCACATCTTAGAGTACAGGCAATATTTCTGTGGTATTGCACTGTCAACCCGTGTAAAAAAAAATATTTATTCGTTTATTGGTATTTTTATTGTCATTTACGATTATTGTTTGCTTGCTTACACGCTTGATTTATTAAATTAGTTCAAACTTATTTCTAAAGTGAGCTATGTAATTAAATCTGAAATAAACATATATTAAATCGACTTACCTTATTGGTTCAGCTGTCCAAATTCACCATTCTTTCGTTTCTACCTATAATAATGCATTATTTCATCGATTGGCCAAACCCAATTTCCCTAAATGTTATTTCAATAACAAACATTTTGAATATAAAATTATATTAATATAAAAACACCCTATTTAACAGCTGTTTCTCGCAAATAATGCTGTTTTCTGTTTTGTTTGTTTGTTTTTCAGTCTTGTGCAGCGTGTTACACAAGTTTTAACCTTGAAGACGGCTGCCGCAAGAGGGCAATACTGCTCTCATCCAACTGTGAGTAATACTGTTTGAATTAGGTTTAGTTAGTATAAAGGGAGGCGTCGTGCGCGTTTCCTGATTTTGTTTCACTTTAAATAATAATATTACGTAAATAAATATTATTTTCATAAAGTAACGATATGTATTGGTATTTATTTTGACAAAAAGATGGCATTATTAAAATACTTTGAGGTAGAAAGTTACAAAAACACTCGGGAAACCAGTGTCATGATTTAAGCCTCCCGACCACCACATGTACGATCTCAACGCTGTACACCTGGACCGGGGATTCTCTCGAGCCTTGCTACTGCTAGAAATTTCCAAGGTAAGAATTTTATTGTACACCTAACGGGAAAGTTTGGAAGATTGTGATTGTGTTGTGACTACATAATTGTTAAATTCAAAGGTAGTAATCGAGGCTTCAGTCTGCAGGACTTCTAACATTAAATTAAAAGTAACTCGTCAATCATTAAGTAGGTCTTTAATGTTTGTATTTAATAATTTAATGCTTATGTGTGTGTATATATATATATATATGTATGTATGTGTGTGTGTGATCAATGCTTATATATGTATATCTACACAATTTATATAATTGCACCTAGGTGTTATACTGCTCTCTCTGCAACATATATAATACAGTTTTAATGATTGGGAAATAGTTAAATTCTATCGTATATCATCCTCTATATATTTGAAACACCGGTTGTGTGTCAGCTGTTGCGTGTTGTTAATGGTATCTAAATGTAGAAGATACGAATCTTTCTATCTACTTACTTAATACTATTAGTTAATATTTTTCATCATTAAACGACAAAGTTATCTGATTGTCTTTATATGTTGAATGCACGGTTCCCATGTGAATCTTTATCTAAAGTAGGATTTCATTGGATAGTAGAAAGCTAACATTGTGATGTTTAATATAATGTCAAATCTGTAAAAGATTGTATATGTTTTACACATTATTATATACAGAACATGTCTTACTTCACTCCGTTAATTTGGTTATTTACACATTTTTATAATACTTAGCTTCTTGAGTTTTGTACAACTTCTAGTGAATAAAGCGTGGTTTAATAGTTATTAGTTTATTGTACTGATTTGTTAATTTCTCGCAAATAACATTTATATATTCGTGTTCAGCATGCAATCAAGAAAAGTTTCTGGCTGTGAGCTCGACTACGTCTTTGAAACATCAGTCGGTGTCATCATTACGCATGTGCTGAGAGCTACTTTTCTATCGCATTAATTGGTTAAAGCAAGTTACACATATTTGGCTCAATTCCAAAAGTTCTCCAATCGAAAAACATGCGTATTTTCAATCGCTTTATTATTTCCAATCAATTTAAATTTATTTCAAACCAGAAACTTATTTCATTGAATTGGACAAGAAAGCATGTAAAACAATATAGTCGGACAGAACTGGAATTATACAAATTTAAGTTACTAGTTGTCACGAGGCACGAAAGATAATTATTGAAAAATGTCCAAGAAGATGCAACAGTTACATTTAAAAAGTAGAAAAAGGACCAATCCGAAGATCGCAACATTCTTAATATTTCATAGCTGGTTTCAAGAGTTAGTTCATCTGAAGACTTGCTATTCAGCCTATTTCATACGCATATTTATTAAATCATTCACTTGATCCTAATAATGCTACACGAAGACTGATAGAGTATTTTACTATTTATGTGACACAGCTTGCTTACTCCTTTAATCAAATGGTCTTCAGTGCTTGTATAGAAGTTATGGGTAAAGTAGTCCACATTCTATAACCTTTTCATTTTCATGCAGGCGCACGAACTTGTATCAAAACCTACGTGATTCTTTTTGTATAAATTAAAGGGAAAGATTTTCTATGCATTCTGTATTTATAATAAGTTGGGAAATACGAGTGCGATAAGTAGCAGCAAAGTAGCAAATATTATGTCCCTTCTTCCACGTTATTTTTTTTTCTCCAGTGGGTCAGTATTAAGTTTAGGAGCTTGCAACCCGAACATCCACTGTGGACAGACCACAGATAGCTCACTGTGTAATTTTATGCTAAAACATCACGTTAAGAATTTGAATTTAGTGTCTACTTTATTCGACAAGATATGAGAAACAAGAGTTAAAAATGCTTGTTTCACAACCGAGATTAATCTCGCTTCGTATCCTTAAAAAAATATAATAAAAAGATATTATTCAGCTCAGATCCTTAGTTTCATCACCAAACTAAGATTGAGGAATGTTATTTATTTTTTTTTCTTATATTTGCATCCACTTTTCATGAGAAATCGGCTCGTATATCATAAAGTTAACTTTTTACTGCAGCTAGAAATAATGTATACATGCATTTGAAAATATTCTGCTTTGCCTAAGAATGACCGAAATGTAACCTTTACATCAGGATTGGTATACACTTGTAAGTGTTTTAGAGAGCCTTTGAGAGTGTATTTGCATATTTTCAAAAAAACTCTTACCATGCGTGTGTATAAATTTGTTTGTCTCAGTGCTCTTTACCTAAACCGAACGTTTTGCCTTTGGCTTATGGTTGAAAAAACAAACAAACACGCCAGAATAGTTTCCTTTAGGTCACATGAGAAAGATAGCTTTCTGGAGTAATTTTTCGTAGCTTGTTCTAAACCTCCGTTATTGTAGTGTATTGTATACTTAAATAGATGTAATTGGTACGAAATCATTTTATATGAAACTTTGAAAAAAGCGGTCATAAAAGTGAAAGCCTGATACATGTAAACCAAATTCATTTCATGTGAAACCATTGAGATTGTTTTCTTTCTCAACAGTGTTAATATTTGTTTGACAAAAATGAAATTAGCTAACTTTATTAATGAAAACTTCTGAGTATTTAATAAGAATAAATTCCTATTCTGGAAACCGGAAAGTGACAGTAATAATATATGATAACAAATACATAGTTTGTAAAGCTTTCTTGGAACACTGCTTATGTTCCACTGCGAATTGAAAGTATGTAACATTTTAATGTAAGTAAACTAATATATTTACCGTAGCTTTAACTTTGTTGCTTGGCAACTACATGTGGTTCAATCATTTGGAGTTGTGTAAATGGCATATACGTCTGTCCTTATGTTAAAACGACGGCAAGATTAACAATAAGAACCGTTTTTAATGGTACAAATAACTAAGCTGCTTTACGAAAACACATACAGTTTGGCAGAGCCTGTCAGCAGCCAAAGACAGGTCTTACCATATCAACGAATATCTGTCAAAATATATCAATAGCCTGATTATAACTTAACGGGCGATTGCTATTCCAGTGGTAATTTATTTGGCCGTCAAACTTTACAAGGTTATTATACATTGAACATTTCCTCTGGTGTAAGAACACTTTCCACCTCTTACGGAATGATTTAAGTTTTACAGTATTGTTCAGGAGGTAAGGGTGGGGGTGATCAGATAACAAAAATATTGTTGCAGTACGTCTTTGTACGACGTGTATTATCACGGACATTATAACAAACAAAACCAGACTCTGACTCTTTGACTACGAGATTTGTGATCTGGGTCTAAGGTCCACGTTCTTGAGTCTCGATAAAAATAATGTTTTGTTTACATTGTAACCAATGGGAGTGAGAAAGCAATGTTGCGAATTTCTAGGCTTATTAGTGATGTTGAGAAATAACTGTTTTTCTCAGGAAAAAAATATGTTTATTACAAAAATTAGGATTTTAAAAACCTGCAAATAGAAATGATTTTTTTTTTAAATTTCGCACAAAGCTACGCAAATAGGAATCATAGAAATTCAAATAAGGCATTATTTACTCAAACTAGAAAATGCTATTTTTACTCCAAATATAATTCTAAGTAACAGTATGGAGCCAAAATAGGGGTTATAGTATGAGTAAATAATGTTTATATTATTTCCAGCCCTTGTTTCCTTAGTTTACAGTACATATTTGTAGGTTTTTAAATTCCCATTTTTTTATTTATCTTGTTTGCTTGTTGTTTTGAATTAAGCACAAAGCTACACAATGGGCTATCTGTGCTCTGCCCACCACGGGTATCGAAACCCGGATTTCAACGTATAAGTCCGCAGACATACCGCTGAGCCACTGAGGGGCATCTTGTTTGCGGTCTTTTTTTTATGTACAACTATGAACAAATGATTACTTGATATGGTGACTAAACATATACACTGTTATTAGAATAAGCACAGTTAGTACCTAATTGATACGGTTTTCACTTGATACATGATATAGCGATTGGTTCCCTAAAGAAACCGGTTACATAGTGTACTAAACATTAAACATCTACGTGTTACAGTCACCTAATGTTCATCTATTATTGGCTGGTAATTCCTATTTCACCCTGCAAGTAATTTTTACACAGGAACAACAGGTATTTGTTTTTTAGCTTGTATAAAACAGAAGAAACAAATCGACTTTTCAATACCCCTACGACCTTCACAGTATTTTATTTAGTACTCTACAAAAGGTTTGGATAAAATATACCAAGTCGTTTTTGTTGTAAGCTAGTGAGGTAATATTAAGAAAAAGAATTATAAGCGGATTTTCGTTTCCCTGTAAGTCTAACACGTGACCTTTTTTGTGTATTTGTATATGTGTATAACCTTAGCGATCAATAATGAAAGTATTGTTTCGACTGCATCTTTACTGTTTTTAGTGTTTTTAGCCCGCACGTTCTATGAGGGTTTTGTGCAATTCCTTGTTATCTCTTATCATGAACCACTACCGTGTTTCACAATATTCAAATTTCATTCATAGTTTCTGTATGATGACATCATTTCAGTTTCCCAATAATAAAAGATAATACGTAACAATAAAGACAGCAATAAAAATACTGCGTGATGACAATAAGGATAAAAATAATAAATATTATGTGAAAATAAAGCAACAATAACAAATAGTACCGGAAAATAGAGCACCATCAATAAATAGCATGTGAAAATAAATAAAAATAACACAAAATATGATGATAAAGGATCAATAACAAATACTACTTGACAATAAGTTTATTTGTTTGTTTTTTGAAATTCACACAAAGCTACTCAAGGGCTATCTGTGCTAGCCGTCCCTAATTTAGCAGTGTAAGACTACCGCCCACCGCCAACTCTTGGGCTACCCTTTTACTAACGAAAAGTGGGATTGACCGTCACATTATAACGCCCCAACGGCTGGTAGATCGAGCATGTTAAGCGCGACTCGGATGCGAACCCGCGACCCGCAGATTCCGAGCGCATGCCTTATCGCGCTCGGCCATGCCAGGCCATCGCTTGACAACAAAGCAACTATGTAAAAATAAATACAATTATAATAAATACTGCAGTAAAGACAATAACAAACAATGTGACAATAAAGACAAAAATAACAAATACTACGTGATATTAAATCAGGTATTGCTGTCTGTTGTTTTTTCTCTGTGTAATAGTGTAAACCGACAACTTCGTGAATCACCTGAAAACATTTCTAGTTCGTTCATCTTTTCTATTGTTTTGATGTTTATGTACATTTACAAAAGTGTAATCAAAAGGAAGTTGAGTCAACTAAATAAATTAGAAACACTTATAGGTTACTTTAACAAATACATATTGACAGGTTTTGACTAAGCAAGCCTGTTTCAACAACATTTTAATGAGATATGTTTAATTATAAATAAGAAACTTCCTATAATATGATGTTGTGCATTTGGTGTTGAAGCACGTAGTCCATAGTTTGATAGATGGGTCGAATTCTAAGAACTTCATGAACAAAGTTTCCTCTTTTGGCAGTACTGCATTTAGGTTAATTGTTTTAAAATTTCAGGTTGAGAAGAAAGAAAGCAAAATCTACGGTGGCAGTAGGAGATGAAATTGGAATGTTCATTAGAGTCATGAAGGGAAACGTTAAAACATTTTTAACTCAAGAGTGTGAAGAGCATGCTTTTGTTGGCAGTTTTGGAATACAGCCTAAACTAATCATGTTTAATAACACAAGTTTCCTTAAAATGGAGAAGAAAAAGCTTTTACTTTACGTTAACCATGCGCAGTGTTTGCAAATGATTTTTTCTTTTAATTTTGATGATCGTAACAAGGCTATTTTGTTTTCATTGTTACATTTCCACACGTCAACTCTAATACTTAACTTGATTTTCGCATTTACCACTCGAGGTCTTACTGACGTGAACAGTTAATTACACGTTGTAGTTTTTTTCTAAACTGAGACCAGGATGTAGTATTTTATCAATTATTTCAAAAGAAAATCTGTTATTTTCCATTTTACTCAATAATTTAAGGAAATTGGTGGAGAACACCAATAAATTAATTTGTATATCCATGCATTTCATTATATAGAATGTAATTGTTTTATCTTTAATTCCATTACAATCAGGGTTTTCTTTTTGTTTTAGTTTCTTCTGTAATGATCACAATACCAGTTACAGAACAAGTTTTCCATGGTATTAAGGAATCATTTCTATCAAATTCAGTTTTATTGATTGCTAAAATTTGGTAGTAAAGATATTATTATTAGTTTTCCAAATATTTTTTTTTCTGAAGTACCTGAAACAGTAGCATTTGTTTTTAAGGTAAATTAAAAACAAGTATTTTTTTATAATTGTACAAAGCTTGAAATAGTCACTTCTTGGAGACTTTTGAAACTACTGCGAGATTTAAACTGTGCTTAGTAGTTTAATGAACTTAATAGACTATAAAGTTACCTATAATATATGTATAATACTTTGTTAGGTGCCTTAACGGGTCAGCAGTAAGTTAATCAAGTTAATATTTGGGATTTCATTCTTCTGTGGCCAGAGTGCAGATTGTCCGTTAATGTAGTTTTGGGGTAAAACGAATGAACAAAATAGTTTATCAGTTTGCATTTTGAAAAAAAAAGAAAAAAAGACTACACTTTTATAAAGTGTATTCAAATTCAGTAATGTAAGCAAAAGTGTTATTAATAAGTTTTTCTAAGTGTAATATTTTGAAATGATCAAACATTGACAGTTTCAACCATCCTATTCTTTTCAAAGGATATCAACATTAATAGCGTGTCATTTGATTGGAACATTGTGGTATTTCGTACCGATCAACTTTAGATCTGGTTGTTCTGATCTTGTATGCAACTGACTTACTAATACTTTTAAAGATTTGTTTTCTAGAATATTTGCTGACAGAATATTGCATAAAATTGACTTTTGTAAGAAAATTGAGAATAAAATAGCAGATTAAGTATACAGTCAACAATAGGCAAAATGCGCTCCGAATTAAAATGTTAAGCCAAGCATGCCTTTAATGTCCATTTAGCAAGCAACAAGTATTATAACATTCTATTTTTTTTTAGTTCATTAAAATGTGATTTATATGTAAACTTTTTACTTTTGTCAGTCTCTTAGGATGCTAATAAAGTTAAATTTTCGGGATACAGTTTTTTTCGTTAAAGGAATTAGAGCTACGTGACCCTTGTTTAATTAAGTTATGAGTGTATAGTTTATAGCATGAATGTTAGATTACGACTTGCTCAGAATTTTGTTTTCTTTTTAAACAAAATGGTCAATATAATATCATCTACTAGAAACTTGGATCATACTATGCTCAAATATACCCAAATAAAAATATTAAAACATAATTTCGAATCCCCGTTGCATCAGACATGCTCGCCTTTTCAGCCGTTGGGACGCTGTAATATTACGGTCGATCCCACAATTCGTCAGTAAAAAAAGAGTAGTAGCCCAAGAGTTGGGTGGTATTGACTATCTCCCTTCCCTTTAGTCTTACACTACTAAGTTAGGGACGGCTAGTGTAGATAGTTCTCGTATAGCTTTGCGCGAAATTCAAACCAAACCAATTAAAGCATAGAAAAGTATTAGCCTATTCTCTAAACTAATTTTACGTCTTCCTCTAGTACAGCGGTATAGCTCCGGATTTACAACGCTAAAATCAGTGGTTCGATTCCTCTCGGTGGGCTCAGCTGATAGCCCGATGTGGCTTTGCTATAAGAAAGCAAACACACATCTAAACTAATTTTAACGAACTGTACAGAAAGGTTCACTTCCAGTAGGATAAATTTTTGTGAAATAAGAATTGTTAATGTTCATCGTCACTGTTAAATTAACTTGCCAACATTTACCTGTCATATTAATATTAAATGTAAGACGGTTTCATATAATGTATCAGTTGAATAAAATTTTTGGTTACAATTAACTTGAACGACGATAAACTTTCGTAAGAAAAAAACATTCATTTTAGATTGCGTGAAAAATTTAGTGTTGATCAGATAAGTATATATCAATCGATTTCTTTGTTTAGTTTGTTTTTGAATTTCGCTCAAAACTACATGAGGGTTACCTGCACTAGCCTTTCCTAATTTAGAGGTGTAAGACTAGAGGGAAGGCTAGCTAGCTAGCTAGTCATCACTACCCAACTCTTGGGCTAATTTTTTACCAACGAATAGTGGGATTGATCGTCACCTTATAACATCTCCACGACTAGAAGGGCGAGTATGTTTGGTGTGAAAAAGATACAAACCCGCGATGGCAATCAGTATTAAATTTACTATGACAGATTTTATTCCATATAGATATTACCACTATAAATTTGATACCAGTTGTAAAGATCTTTTAATATCACTGATAAATTTCATAACTAGAAATAAAGGACTTTATTTATATATTTATATATAAAGCATCACTTTACCAAACTACCTTTTGAGCGTGAAATAAAAAAACTAAGATTATTCAAATAAAGTACAAAAAAGTTAGAAATACATGTACCGTACTGGCCCGATTATAAGGCGATGTTTTTATCAATAATTAAGTTGTAAGATTTATAGACGCTTTATAATTGCTTTCAAGAACAAGTCACTTACCCCTACTGTAACCTATTGTATTTCTGAATGTCCAGATAGCATCTGTCTACACACGTGCGTTAGATATCCGTGCAAAGTAAACGCGAAACCTTGCAAATAATCCACTTGCATACTCTTCATTTATAGCATTGGTTTTACGGACCTAAAAAAATTACGTTATAACACTTAATTTCTTTTCTTTCCCATGGTTTCTGAAAATGGGTGTCGCCTTACATTCGAGAACGCCTATTATCGGATCAATACGTTACATGTCTTGTTCATACTGAAACGTTACTGTTACACCAATGTTGTATATAATGATTTAAACTGTAAAGCATCGAATATATACATTATTCTTTACTATAGGTCAATAACAGACAAATAGGGTGCTCTGTAGCACATATATGTCCACAAATATAACTTTTCGATGTAATAAGTGAGCTAAAATACATGATATTTTCTAAAAAATGTCAACACTGTATAGTAAAGCTACAGGTTCCTCAGAGCTGTGGTCACTTACATTATCAGTTTTCTTCCTTTATTTTGCTGTTGTTGTTGTTTTGAATTAAGCACAAAGCTACACAATGGAATATCTGTGCTCTGCCCACCACGGGTATCGAAACTCTGTTTTTAGCGTTGTAAGTCCGCAGACACACCGCTGAGCCACTGGGGGGGGGCTTTTCTTTTGCAGTTCCGTTTGCCATTAGGTAAGTAAAGATTGCGTCAATACTGGATTATCATAATAAACTTGAGATATAGAATTCAAACTAAATATGCAACTTATAAGAAATTCCTCAGAGTATTTCTATACTACTGTTCTGTTCATATACTTCTGTCAAACTGGATTTTGATATATTTTCTCAGTCTATCAAATTGTAGCTAACTTTGACCTCGAAAACATTGTTACTTATAAGCCTTAGATGCTCTCGGAATCGAGCATGCAAAGTCATTTTTTGTATCCTATGCTTGTGGAAAGGAGAGCTCTATAAAGTAGTTTGTTTTTCTCTTTCGCGCAAAACTACACGAGGGTTATCTGCGTTATCCGTCCGTTATTTACCAGTGTAAGATTAGAAGGAAGACACCTAGTTATCACCACCCACCACAACTCTTGGGGTACTCTTTTAGTGACGAATAGTGAGTTGACCGTTGTATTATAAAGTCCCCACGGCTGAAAGGGCGAGCATATTTTAGTGTGATGAGGATTCGAACCTGCGACCCTCAAATTACAAGTCGAGCTTGTAACCACTTTACCATGCCGGACCTATATGAAACAGATTGCTTAGTTTGTTTGTTATATTCATGCCTGAAGATATTAAGTACGGTAACAGTTAATAATATGGATCGTGATGAAACAAAATAGCGACCATACAAATCGCCAGTTTAAAACCACGTTTAAAACAGCTGAGTGTTAATAATGCCTATTTCACAGTATTAACTGAACAAAACTAAAGCTTAGTGTACTTATAAAGCCACCTAAATCACTATGCATTTATGTTTGTGAAGTGAACCAAAATCTCACTATTTCAACGAATTTCCTCCATCTTAGTCAGTAAATTGTCCAGAAAAGAGTACTTAAAAAAAAACAACATTATCGTTCTTGGTCTTTCACAGAACTCTTCTGTTTGGGGTCTCAATTAATCCTTTCTTATACCAAATGTGATACTAATATATTTATATAAATGGACATGTTCTACTTTTGACATGTAATTATATTTAAGGGTACGTTGTTAGAGATTCTGAAGAATAATAGAATCGGCTATACGTTAACTCAACACTGGCGCATAAAAATATAATTTAATAAAAAGAAAACAAACATGTATAATAAAAAAAAATTACAAAGACAAGTAACAATCGATATATACGTCACCCAGCTAGCTTTAGTAATACAGAAAGTTTTAATGCAACAAAAAGTATTGAAACAAGTGGTTAATCACTGTAATTATGTTAGTCTGAGCCAAAGTTGCGATAAAATGTCTCAAGTAACTCTGTACTTTTAGTTTTTGTTGCAGTAAAATTTCTATATTATCATAGTTAGTTGTCTACTTGTCTTTATAAACTTTAAAACTTTATACATTTTATTTTTCTTGTCAAACTACTATTTTTTCAAGTAAACATGTAATTAGAGGATATCGTGGTTGAAATTGAAGAATAATGCAATTATATTTCAACCAGATCACATCTACCATATCCAGTGGCGACGAGACCTTTCTTTGATACCAGGACTCATCAAAGTGGCCAGGATACAACAAACATAGTAGTAATTTAAGCGCTATGTTATGTAATCAAATTTCTTTAACAACTGCTTCTTTGTGAATTAGATTAAATTGGCGAAGTGTGTAAAAATGAAACCAGGGGGATTCGTTTACGTGACTTTGCTCAATCGTAAGATTTTTCTTTCGTTTATTACCCTTATAGTGATTGGTTATAATCTGTGCCTATCAAGGGTATCGAATCTCTGGTTATAGAGTTGTAAATCCGTAGAATTACCGCTGACCCACCGGATGGATTATAGTGATGGCGTATATAACACACATAACATACGTAACATATTTTACAATGACTAAATATATTTTATATATTGTTACACTTTTATTAGTTTGTGTTTCTTTTTTTAGCTCATTATCTTCAGGAGTGTGTTCTCGAGCCTTCCAGCCACGTGTTATTTCTTTTTTCAACCTAACCCTCATATTAACTGTTTCATTGCCACTGGTTACCTAATGAAGGACTATTGCCGGTAACGTCGTTTCCTTCTTTTATAGATAAATTTATTTTAATATGGCGCTACTTTATATTGTATTTTGTTATTTTTCTACCCACGCAGTTGTTTATTTGCTTGAACTAATCTAACAATTTTATTCAATTACGCTTACCATCAAGCGACTCTTCGGTAATCTCGGTTTCCAGATGCTCATTGTTTTTAATTCGTTCGCTAACGAAAGGCCTTTCGTTACTCGACAGTACACTATGTAAGGCTAGATGTAATTATCTTCATGGGTACCTGTCTTCACCATAAAGTGATTCCTAACGTTAACAACAACAGCATCAATAAGATTTTATCGTGCAACTTGATCAAGCATGTGTTCTACATTAACTTCTCTGTGCCAACGAAGAAGCACAGACACTGCTAAACTTCATCAAACTCGTGTTCAACATTAACTTCTGTGTGCCAATGAAGAGGCACAGGCCATGCTAAACTTAATCAAACTCGTGTTCAACATTAACTTCTCTGTGCCAACGAAGAAGCACAGACACTGCTAAACTTCATCAAACTCGTGTTCAACATTAACTTCTGTGTGCCAATGAAGAGGCACAGGCCATGCTAAACTTAATCAAACTCGTGTTCAACATTAACTTCTCTGTGCCAACGAAGAAGCACAGACACTGCTAAACTTCATCAAACTCGTGTTCAACATTAACTTCTGTGTGCCAATGAAGAGGCACAGGCACTGCTAAACTTCATCAAACTCGTGTTCAACATTAACTTCTGTGTGCCAACGAAGAGGCACAGACACTGCTAAACTTCATCAAACTCGGGAGCTTTATGAACTTTATAATTTCCATGTAGCTTCTGCTATCCACAGGTTTGCACACGACTATCATAGAATATATTACAACTCTCTTAAAAGTATTAAAGAAACAAAACTGTGTAAAGTAGGTATTAAATCACGTGATCCTGCTTCTACCAAAAATAGTCTTGAAAAAAATCTTAATTTAGTTGTCATTATTCCTGAGACAGAAAAGTAGGTACTCAGAAAAAACCTTAATATCGTTCCAACATATGTTCACCCTTCGAAAAGACTTGGAGAAATTTTACCGTAGGCTAAGAATACAGACACATTTCTCGAAATTAACTCTTTCTGCAAACACATTTTTAAGTCCTTACAAAAATCCTTCATGTGAAGAGACCAACGATACACAATCTCCAGTTATGGATCAACAACCCAACTTACACAAAGCAACTACTTCTGAGAATACTGGGGGTCATTCCAGTATGGTGCTTATATCATATCAGAACCAACATCTCCAACATACCAGCTCATCTCCCAATCAAAACCTTCATTGTGATATCAAGAAATACAAAAAAGATATACTCGGAGTGGATACTGCCCATTAGAACATTAACTGGCTTAGAATGTTTTGTTTAAAATTATGTTGTTATGATATAGACAAATTAAATTTACTAAGTAAACCGAAACACGTAACCCGTAATGAACACAAAACTTTACTGACACTCGGTAAGAGACAAGACATAATTATTAAACCTGCTGATGGCTCTATAGTAGTATGAGAAAAATATCTATATGTTGCTGAAGTTGAATATCACCTTTTTAACGTTAATTTTTGTCGTACCTTAACTAGCGATCCAAGTACATGGTTTAACTTGAATATTAAAACTGCCATTAACGATTTGATTTATACTCGTAACTAGCCATTGGATGCTAGTGATCTAATTGTTAGTTATACTAGAACCCCAGAATTTTACCTCCTTCCTAAGAGTTATAAACCAGGGAACCCTGGTTGACCAGTTATTTCCGCATGTAAAATCTCCATCGAATTAAGTTCATCTTTTCTTGATGATGCCCAACTTCTCATTTCTTTCTAGTTACTTAAAAGACACGACAGATGCATTCCAAACTTTCAACAAGTTTCAATTATCTGGTTGTGAACAGTATGTATTTATCACGGACATGAAAACACTATACACATCAATTCTCAATAGAGATGGTATGAAAGCCTTCAAACATTACCTGAATATACTTTCTTCGCTAAATCCATCCATGCGTATTATCTTATGTCTTTCTGAACTTGTATTAATACTGAACAGTTTCTCCTTCAATAGCAAATTTTATCAACAAACAAAAGGTGTTGCTATAGGTACTGAAATCATTCTTATACTTTGTTGTTGTTGGTTACACAGATGATCAGATTTTCTACAAGGAACACTTTATATTCTTTACAAACGTTATATTGATGAAATTGTTGGCGCTGCCAGCACACCTTAATGCGATTTACATCATTTGTAACACTTCGTTTCCTCCTTTCATTCAACACGTACCTTTTACATAGACAGTTTTCTCAAGGAGATTACATATTTTTAGACATTTTCTTCTCATTATCACTTATCGACTTCAGTACATTACAATCTCACTCCTTTCCATTCTTACCTCTGCTATGACTCTTCCCATCCCCCTGACACGTTTTAGTCTCCTCTATAATCTCAGTTCATGACACTACTTAGACTCTACAGTGAACAAATGGTTTACGAGTCAAAATCTGAAGATACGAAAGATTTCTTTATCAGTCGTTTCTACCCCAAGTCTTTAATAGAAACAGCTGCCCAATGCGCCCATTTTGTAACCCTACAATAACACTAAAACATAAACCGCAGACTAAATACTCTCTAATATCACTTGTCTTTACTTACCATCCTGATATTTCTAAAGTTACCCATATCATCAAACAAAACTTCATCATCTTCACTGACGACCCTAAAACTTTCAAAACGTTTAAAGAATCCCTACTTGTCACTTATAAAGACAATAAAAAGTCACCTGCTGGTACAGCGGTACGTCTACGAATTTGCAATGCTAAAATCAGGGGATCGACTCCTCTCGATGGATTCAGCAGATAACCCAATGTGACTTTGCTATAAGACGACCACACACACACACACACACACACACACACACACACACACACACACACACACACACACACACACACACACACACACACACACACACACACACACGGACAACAAAATCAAAAAATGTCTCCCTTGTATTAACCCAGGTACGGCCTGTTATCACTGAAAGAAATGCGTCATCTGGTAATACGTTAACACCACAACATCCTAATCTGGCCCATAATGGAATTTTTCAAATACAACAGACATTCACTTGCATTTCAACAAGCCTGTTATATTGTGTATCCTGTAAAAAGTACGTGTTAAACCTGGATCAAACGGGTGGCCGACTCACAG
This sequence comes from Carcinoscorpius rotundicauda, assembly GCA_011833715.1. Lineage (NCBI taxonomy): Eukaryota > Metazoa > Arthropoda > Merostomata > Xiphosura > Limulidae > Carcinoscorpius > Carcinoscorpius rotundicauda. The sequence continues at coordinate 46,098,981 of CM022399.1, read as the reverse complement.
GTAGACACATGTCCGACTTCTCCATACTTGGACTCACAGTTGCTCCGTCTCATCTAACGCAATGAGAAAGCCTAGAAAAACATTTGTTTTATTATATTAGACATTGTTAATCCTTGCGAATGAATGAAGAATTATCTTTCCTTTAACTCTATCCTTTACATTTTCCCTACGAACACTTCATCTTTACATTCTCACACTGACATTTAGTTTCATTTTAGTAACCTCCTGTTACCTTTATTTTTACTCTTTGTTCCTTTTAATCCACATACTTTTTATTGTTGTATCCCATTGAACAATGTTACTCGATGTATGTGTTCATTCGTCTTCTTAATTGTTGTTTGTTTTTGTTTTACCTTTCTATTTTTTATTTAGTTTATTTACTAAAACTAAATATATTTATATATTTCTACATTTTATTATTTTATCTCACTTAAGTTCATTTGTAGCTTCAGGAATATGTTCTCGGAGCTTCAAACCACTTGTTACTTGTTCGTTAAATCTAACAGTTTCATTACCATTGGTAACCTGATGAAGGGCTGTTGACAGTAACGTTGTTTTCTTGTTTTATTAATAAAATTATTTCAATTTGGCGAGTTTTTCACCACTACTTTACATTCTATTTCGCATCAACTTTGCATTAGTCATTACACATCACTTTGTGAAATAAAACAATCTAATATAGAATACTTAAAATAGAAAAAGTGTGAAAAGTTTGAACTTAGAATTTCTTCTCGATCCTTCTCTGGTCTTACCAATTCCCAAACGTCCACAAAATAATCAGATAGGTAATTCACCTGTACGATATCAATAACTACTTTAAATGTCCATTCTTTAAATTCCAACAAATCTCCATCTTCATTAGGATCGAAATAAAGATTTGGAGAAATAAAACCTTTGCCGATTACGCAGAACAAACGATGTAAAAGTAGCGGAAACAAAATCTCAACCAAGATCAACATCATAACTCGAAACTTACTTCAATAATAATGTTTTCTGAGTGACTTTGTTGAGAATAAATAAGTGTCATCAAGGTAACACAACTACTGATAAATTCTTGAAAATAAAGACTACACTATTCCATATCAAACTAGACTAGATTAAGAAGCAGTAATCGACCCTAAACTGTCATAATAGGTTCCGTAGTAGTCTGTATTATATGTATCTTTAGTAGAAAGATTCAATTCCTGCTGTTTTAACATACGGTTGTAAGTTACATAAGTAATGAGTGTCAAATTATAGAAACGTATTCCTGTTTCAGCTAATATAATGGCCTGGCATGGCCAAGCGTGTAAGGCGTGTGACTCGTAATCCGAGGGTCGCGCTAAACATGCTCGCCCTCCCAGCCGTGGGGATGTATAATGTTACGGTCAATCCCACTATTCGTTGGTAAAAGAGTAGCCCAAGAGTTGGCGGTGGGTGGTGATGACTAGTTGCCTTCCCTCTAGTCTTACATTGCTAAATTAGGGACGGCGAGCACAGATAGCCCTCGAGTAGCTTTGTGCGAAATTCCAAACAAACAAACAAGCTAATATAATACAGCAGTACTAACAATAAAATAAAATACTTCTTTTGAACTTTTTATACCTATGTATGTAGTATAATAAGCATTGTGGATACCAATTACAATTGCACAGATAAATCAGTATAGCTGTATGAAATTAATTACTCATATGTTGAAGTATTCATTTTAAATACCTATAAAAGTACTTAAACCCTTCTTTCTCCTTAGTGTGTCAGAAGGAAGTCTGAAAACTTATAACACTAAAAACTGGGTTTCGACATCCATGGTAGATACAGTACATGTATAGTTTTATATTTTTTGCACTTAGCAACAACTGGATCTTGTTTAAAAAAAAATCAACTAAAGTAATAATAATTAGCAACTTACATTTTACGGATGGATCTGTTTGGCTAAAAACTGCAAATACATGAATACACAATTTCCTGCTGATGTAATCCATGAACTCTGCACCAGCTATTACGAAAGTTGATATCCAAAACGTTAACTGGGGCATTAGAATGAACACAAAAGCAAAAAGATGAAATTATATAATCAAAAGTCAACCAACACAACAATAATAATAAGTTACTGAAAATTTATTCAACATCTGTAATCTGTAACACAATTTACTTCCAACCACCATATCATCAGACAAGGAGTTGCAGGTAAGTTATCAAATAAATGTTTACAGTCGTCAAATTTATCTGATGCATACATAGTTCGAAAATCTACTAATTTGTTATTAAAGGTACAGGTAACTATTATAACTCTATACACTTGTTCAGAGAAATAACGTGTGCCAATTGAAACAACTTTCCAATAAAAAAAAATATCCACTACCTGTCTTCTTCCAAAACATTTTAAGTTGATATCTCATCGGCTTTTCGGACTGCGGGCTCCGGCCTGACTTACTTCTCTTGTGCTGCCTTTGTCTTGCTTCTCTTTTCTCACCCTTCATTTGCATAATGCCTCATCTCACTTCATCTCCTTAAAGAAACCAAATCAAATTACAAGAAAACTTCCACGTAAAAGTAAACAAACTTCCATGAGCGGGAATGAAGAGGAACTACAACGTTCCTGTTGGGGAGAGAATTCCTCAGACTTCTTTCCTTCTAAACTAAACTCCTGCCAGGTTCAAAGTGAAAAGTCTTCTTCTAATAGAACTGGACGATTAAACAGACCCTGGGCTTACTGTCTAAACAACAGAAATGGATAAGCCATTAAAAATTTTACTGATTGTGTAGAGTAGGATAACCCTTTTTAAAAATTCGAAATAACTTCACAAATCAAAATTATCTCCTTTTGAAATATATCCTGAGAGAGAAATAAAAGCAGCATGAATTTTTCTCAGTTTCTGTTCAGTTAGTGCCTTAAGTTTACGTTCTTTGAAAGTAGCATAAGACATTTATCGTCACATCCATAACACTGACAACATCACACCTTGAATTCCTAGGTTCTGTATATTTCTCATACGTTTTACTATCTAACGAATAACCAACTTGATCTCCTTCACACTTCATCACTATCCAAGACTGAAAACTTTTGATCGTGATCACATGAACCCCAAAGATTACGTGAACTTAGCTCCCTAGAAGTAGAACTTTTTTAGTTGTAGTCAGTTACCCTGACAGGTACATTGTTTGAAGGTAACTTATCAGTGTTTGCAGAACTACAAAACTTACAGCTTTATCAAATGTTACATTTAAGATAATACGATCATAGGTAACACTTCGAGGAGACTGTGAAACAGTATTTTTATCATTTGGTTTCCTTGTTAGGATTTGTTCTAACTACGAAGAAAAATCGTCTTCAATTTACGTGATGCACGTCGCTGAAGATGTGCTTCGAGCTACTTTCTGTCAAGTTTTATTAAGTCTGATGTCTGTTGTTGAAATGGGCGGAGGGTATCTTGAAGGTTTGATTTAATATTTATTAATATTACTAGGTACTTCTTTATTTGTTTTTGAATTTCGCGCAAAGCTACATGGGGGTTAATTTAGCAGTGTAAAACTAGAAGGAAGGCAGCGAGTCATCACCACCCACCGCCAACTTTTGGGCTACTCTTTTACCAACAAATAGTGAGATTGACCGTAACATTATAACGCTCCCACGGCTGAAAGGACGAGCATGTTTGGTGCAACGAGGATTCGAACCCGCGACCCTTAGATTACGAGTCAAACGCCTTAACTCACTTGGCCATACTAGGCCTACTGCGTTCTTAAAACGAGTTGTTTTTATTGTGTTTCAAAATTATATTATAGCATCACTTAAGATGGGCTTATAGCTTCGGCTGATTAGCTGATAGAAAGGTTGTGAGTTTCTTCTTTCTTTAACAAAAATAAACGTTTAACTCATAGCTTCTTCATCTCTTGACCGATTTGAGATTTGATTAGTTTTGAACTCAGGAGGTCAAACCCTTTCGATTGATGAATTTGACCACGTCCATGATCTCAAAAATTAATTTATTCTTATTCTTCCTAAAATAATTTAATTTTGAGAGTAGGCCTGGGGAGATCGTGATGAGTAATAAAGTTGAATCGGGCATACGTGCGCCCGATAATCGATATTATGGCGCACAAAAATATAATAAATAAACTTTGTATTCTAAAACTAATTTAATCTCAAAGTCTAAGTTCCAGGAAGGTCTAAAACACAAATATAGCTAATAAGAAGGGAAACAAAGTTCTGAGAGATTAGTGTACTCTAATCCTGCTTTAGAAAGTGCCGCAGCTATTGACCATTTTCTTGTTTTTTCATACACCTGTACAGATTAGTAAAACTGTGGACTTTATGGGTTTTCTCACCACTGGTATTTATTTTCTGTCAGTTATTTACATATCACAACAACAGCCACTATATTTAAGTATTGGTAGTATTGTTACAGAAATTTATTCGTAATGATTAAGAAATCCCAATATTACGTACCACGCCTTTATTACGTCACGTATCAGAACCAGGAACCAAAGACTGATTTAATGCGACAAACAACAACTTCTATCTCACTAAACTTCTATACCTGTTTTAATATAAGCTCATACTTCTGAAACTATCATTTCTGAGCAGTGATCTCTGAAATTAATCTGTTGGAGATAAGAGAAACTACATGTATGTGTTCAGGATAAAGCTCAGCGATTGTCTCTAACCCGTCAGTTCAAGTTTTGAGAAGGTCATTTATTCACATATAGCAAACTTTACACATGATCTTTGTGTCTAAGAAAGAAGTTTACTTTTACGTATATCTTGGAACAGGTGGTCACTGGAACCTTTCCATTTGCACATGTCTGCAATGGTTTGTTTGTTTTCTTTCCACAAAAACTTTGAGATGGATACTTCCTGAAGCTGTGAAGAGAAGATATCTAATAATAGATCACACAGAAGCTAAAGGTTGTTGTTGGTTTTGACGGGAAGGGGAGAAAAATAAATTACTCATTGAATTCATATAATTCATATACAGATTTTCAAACTGTATAGAAAAGCTCTTCTTGTGGTTATTTATTCAGTTGTATCCATTGCTTATGTACAAATAAATTATTAAAACCTTTTCACACACAAAAATAAGAAACCCTCTCTAAATACGAAATATTAGGCATATATTTTATAACGAAATTTAAAATAAATACTAGGAAATCAGTATTGATACAAATGGTAAATTTATGTAATAAATGTATCACTATATCTACATATATATCTTTTTAGTCAGTTGTTTACTTACAATTTTGACTCAAGGTTTTTCGATTTGTGACATTACTCAAAATGTTTCAATCTGCACTATGTCATGCTGTATAAAATGTGTATGTTGTTGTTTTGTTGTTTTGAATTAAACACAAAGCTACACAATGGGCTATCTGTGCTCTGCCCACCACGGGTATCGAAACCCGGATTTTAGCGTGTACGTCCGCAGGCATATCGCTGAGCCACTGGGGGGCAAATGTGTATGAGTTGTATGATTTTTGCATACATAATAGTAATTATAATTACGCTTTATTTGTTGTTGTTTTTTTTTAATTAAGCATAAAGCTCCGCAAGGGGATATCTGTACTCTGCTACCTACGGGTATCGAAACCCGGTTTTTAGCGCGGTGAATCGTATCACAGTGCCATTAAGAAGGGGGGACAATTATGCTTTTCTTAATTTAATTTGTTCTTAAGCACAAAAATGTACGATAGACTATCTGTGCCAAACCCGCCATGAATATTTAAACATAGTTTTTAATGTTATAAGCTGACCCACTGAAAGATTGTGCTTTGGAGCTTGTTTGTTAATGAAAATCTCAGCTTCAATGACTAAATTACAAGGTTACTGTTATTAAATTAAACGAAAGCGAATTTAAACAATAGAGCATACTTTACTCAGATTTCAATAATGGCTGCTAAGATTAAATATAACAGCACTTAATTTACATTCGGAGATAACATTCTTCCCGATGGTGTTTGGGTATTTGCCCTGGAGGGTCAGGTTCACTTTGACCTCTTCCTCCTTCCTTAACATATTTTCCCTAACTCGTGATGTTATGTTAGGTCCTTTTCAGGGCAATGTCCATTTATAGTCTCTTATTCACAGTAGTCAAGCTTGCTGGTGGCATTTTTTTTTTTTAATCTTATTATTATTTTAAAATACATAAGTATGTAAATTATAAATACAAGATTTAAAATTTATACACATACATATTTTAATTTAATTTATTTATTTTTTTCTTTATATTTAATATATATGTTAATTGGGGAGAGGTATTTAGGAATATCTTCATCATGTATAAGGTACCTATCTAGTTCGCATAACAAATCATTTTTCTTCCAATTTTTGTTAAAATACCTAATTGTAATATTTAGGAGTCTATCTGATATTATTGGTATGTTCGAGTAATTATGGATGAATTTAGATGATGTTGCTCTCGGAACTCTGTATGCTGTTGTGAGAAGTGCATTTTGTATTTTTTGTAGTTTGGTTTTGATTGTTACATTACTTACAGTTACCCATGCTGGAGCTGCATAGTCTATTACTGGTCTAATATATGTTTTGTATATTTTCAAAATATTATCTGTGGATGCTCCACTGTGTTTACCAGTTAGACTCCTAACATAGTTGGTTCTTCGCCAAATTTTATTTTTAATTTCGTTGACATGTTTGATCCAAGTTAATTTTGAATCATAAGTCAGACCTAAAAATTTTGCTGATTGGGCAATCTGGAGCAGCGTGCCATTCATATATATTTCTAACTGTTGTTTTCTGTGTTTTGGCGATTTCGTAAAGAGTACGAACTGAGTTTTTGCTGTGTTTATTTTAATTCTATATTTTTCACAGTATTCACTAATTCTATTTAATTGTGGTTGTATGTTTGTAGCTGCTATCGTGGGTGTTGCAGCACTTTTCCAGATTGCCACATCATCTGCGAACTGTGATGAGAATCCATGATTTGGATCCTTCAATGGCATATTGTTAACATACATGATGAAGAGTATAGGGCTAACCACCCCTCCCTGCGGGACACCAGCTAGTGGAGTAAAGTATTCGGAAAAAGTTCCTTCTACATTTACTCTACATTTTCTGTTTTCCAGAAAGTTAGATAACCAGCGAATAATTCCTCGCGGTAGTTCCATTTCATTCATTCGGAACCTTAGACCATCGTGCCAAACGGTGTCGAATGCTTTCTCGATATCGAGGAAACAAGCGACTGTACATTCTTTTTTGTTGAAACTATCTATGATGGTTTCGGTTAATCTTATTAAATGATCTGTCGTTTGTCTAAATTTTCTGAATCCATTCTGTTCTTCTGGTAATTTTGATGTTACCTCCAGGAATGTGGAGAGTCTATTACTTATTATTCTTTCGAGAATTTTGCCTACACAGCTGGTCAGACTGATTGTGAGATAACATTTTTTTTTTTTTTTTTTTTTTTTTTTTTTTTTCGATGGTGTTTGGGTATTTGCCCTGGAGGGTCAGGTTCACTTTGACCTCTTCCTCCTTCCTTAACATATTTTCCCTAACTCGTGATGTTATGTTAGGTCCTTTTCAGGGCAATGTCCATTTATAGTCTCTTATTCACAGTAGTCAAGCTTGCTGGTGGCATTTTTTTTTTTTTTTTTTTTTTTAATCTTATTACTATTTTAAAATACATAAGTATGCAAATTATAAATACAAGATTTAAAATTTATACACATACATATTTTAATTTAATTTATTTTTTTTTTCTTTATATTTAATATATATGTTAATTGGGGAGAGGTATTTAGGAATATCTTCATCATGTATAAGGTACCTATCTAGTTCGCATAACAAATCATTTTTCTTCCAATTTTTGTTAAAATACCTAATTGTAATATTTAGGAGTCTATCTGATATTATTGGTATGTTCGAGTAATTATGGATGAATTTAGATGATGTTGCTCTCGGAACTCTGTATGCTGTTGTGAGAAGTGCATTTTGTATTTTTTGTAGTTTGGTTTTGATTGTTACATTACTTACAGTTACCCATGCTGGAGCTGCATAGTCTATTACTGGTCTAATATGTGAGATAACATGCTACAATTTAAAGTGTTTGTTTGAATTTCGCGCCTAGTTACAAAAGAGCTGCACTAGCCGTTTCTAATTTAGCAGTGTAAGACTAGAGGGAAGGCAGCTAGTCATAACAACCCACCGCCAACTCTTGGGCTATTCTTTTACTAACGAATAGTGGGCGATCATATTTGTACGACAGGGATTCGAACCCGCGACCCTCGGATTACAAGTCGAACGCCCTAACACGCTTGGCTATGTTGGGCCTGAAGTGTTAAAAAAACAATAAGTATGAGGTATTAAATTTCGGTATAATAATTATCATTGTTTGTACGGGGAAGATAAAATGGAACTGGCGATGTTTTGGAGACTGACAGTAGTTAAAGTTATACACATAAATCCCTCCCTACGGGCGACTGTTTGTGCTACTAATTAATAATCGTAATATTCATATCTCACTGGATCAAATTTAGAAAAAATGTATATTTTATTAAAAGATCACTTTCCTTGGAGGTACCGTACAGGAAAAATTCGGATTGTGCTGGTATAAAGTGTAAGGTTTTAATATGATAAAACGTGGCATCCTTTGTTTTAAAAAAGGCCTTTACAAGAACCCCATTTTTAGTACCATATTTATAAATCATATCAATGAAGATATAATCAAACCCTCATGCACAATCCTGGTGAAAGTTGTGTTTTTGATATGAGAACAGTGCTTTTATTTAAAACTGTGTTCTGTGAAAAAGAAATTATTGCACATACCGTAATTATATTTCTGTCTGAATCTTGAATACCCAAAGTATGGATTTTCTATAGATTTCTGTTTGTGGTGTCATTTAATAAATGAAGTCACGTTGTATACATTATTTCGGCCACATACATAGATATAGATATACACGTTACTTCCATTATAGTAAAATGTGATTGACTGTCTGACAATGTTTTGGACACTGATCCTTACCAGTCTTTGTTAGTGTTTATAATAAAGTTTTGTTTTGTTTTTATATTTTGAATTTGTGTTATGTGAATTTGACTAGAACGTGTTTTATTTCAGTTTATAAGAACTTAGTGAAAGACTTTTAGAATATGAAGTTATAAACGATTGTTGAATCATTGGAATTTGTCAGTCTTTGCTTACGTCTTATTCATCTTAACCAAAATTATGATAACAAACGTTGACAGTGAATATCATATTATAAACTCGACCATAGGAATTCTAAAATATAAAATACAGGATCTAGCATAACACACCATTATTTACCTTCTAATTTGTCGAAAAGTTAATAACGTACCTAAACAAGTACGTATAAAGTTACTTGACACTTAAAACTCAATATAAAGGTACAATATACACGAAATAAAGAATTGCTACTACTTGTAAAAAAGGTGAGGCTAAACATAACGCAACTTTGTTTTACCGTTTCGTCATTATCTATGTAATCCAAATTAAGTTATGATAATAGTAATACATTCATCTGCTGCAATTTCTAAGAAGACAACTGGCATCGTAACTTAATGTTTCAATTTGCAGCAGGTTCATATTGATATGAGACTTAAATATCATATATTACATTATCTGGTATTTCGAGATGCACTGTGACAATAGAGAAACTATATCATATGTAGATAAATATATGGAATAAATATATCTCTTACTTTCTTATACTTACAGTCTCTTCTATAGCTGATTCATCCAGTTGTTTCATTTATACCAGATATATATTGACATGCTTCCTCTTCAGATTTCCAAATATATTTTCTGAACTGTTTATACACCAAATTCTTATAAATCCTATAGAATTTCTTGGTTAGAGCTTCAAATAATGTGTATGTCATACTGCTTGTGTTTCCTGTCTATCTTACATGGGAAATGTGTGCTTTAATCCATTTATCTTTGTCAGCTTGCTGAATTTTGTGATAAGCAAAAACAAAAATTACTTTATGATGCAAATATAGAAAACGCTATAAAAATGTTGAAAATTTGAGTATTAAACTTTCATTTCATCACCGTACATTTCACGTGTGTGAGCGGTTCTACCATTTTCCTATTGGGCTTCTTTTTATACGAGTTTCTTTTGTGCGCCATCTTGTTTAAAATTATTATGACTTGTTTGAATAACCATACCAAAGATGTAGTTCTTGTTTGAAAGCAATAACATGAACTTCTGACTTCTGAATATATATAATTCAAATGTTTGAAAATAGTTTGTAAATCTTTGATTAGCCTCACTACTTTTGGTTTAAGTTTTTTTTAGTAAACGTGAATTTAGACCATGTGAACAGATAGTGAGTTTTCATGCACTTACGTTGTCCCCTTGATTTGGTTTTTGGTAACAATTTAGAATCCATGTGAAGTTTCCTTCAAAACTATGAAAAGAACTAAATGAAGAAGCAAAAAACTTTATGATAAAGCTTTGTAGAAGAATTATTCTAATTTGTTGCAACGCATGTAACTTGTAAAGAGAAGTTACGTTGTAAAATAATGGAGTGGCTTTAAATCAACAGAAGTATTCCATTTTGAGTACAACTAATCTGTATTTGATCATAATTTATTTTGTTTTTATTTGTTCTGGCAGGCGATTGCTAGTCCATTCAGATGGATGAGATATTTTCCTCTCCGAGAAAGCTCTTGGGAATATTCAGTGGCATGCCTTAAAATTGAGCATTTTAAAATTTTCAATAAAAAATCTATCTCTTACCTCAGTTCCCTGCTGTAGAAACTCGCAAGGGGCAGAAACTTGCTCAACTCAACTGACAAGCTTGTTCGCGGGAAAGTTATTGATTTTTTGGGTTTGACGCAGACGAACAGGCTACAGAGAGCAAGCGAACTAAATTAGAGATAGAAGAAACAGGAAATGAGAATCTGTATGTCTTTCGGGAGAAAAAGGACAACTCTATACATGACAAGTTTATGGAGAAAGTGATGTTTCACACTCTAGAGATGAAGACAGATACAATGAAACCTCTTGTAAAAGGCTTCATTTTGATCATTTTTTATTTTCTTCATAAATGAGTGATTTACTTCATACATGATTCATATATTATATTATGGTCTCTTGCATAATGTTATTCTTTTAGAGGTAGTAAATAGCAGGTTTCAAATATCGATGGCAGTATAATTTTGAGGTTATAACCCAAAATACCTTCTAGTTTGATTTCATTATCTTCTGTAATTTAAGGCTCGCCCAAAAAATGTATTAATTTATTGTTCCCTGGTGGTATACTCTATTTCTTTAAATGAAGTAGTTCCAGTCGTGTCTAAGGTACAAAAGGTGGCGCATAGAATCCGGTGTTTAACGCCAGCTTCACGGACATAAACGGATGAGGATGGTGGCCCAGCTAATAGCAGCTTTTCATCATACAACTGGGTAAACTGAATTAATTGTGGTGAAGTGTGTTACTTAAGGACGCAACCATTCGTCTGTGAGTCCAAAGTATGAATTAACTGAGCCACGCTGCTTCCTTTATTAGCGTATTAGTTATCCGGGAATAATAAATGTAATGAAATAAAAGATTGTGTTGTATGGTTAACACAGAAAACCTAGCAGAGGATAAAGAACTAACAAAAGTAAAGCAACTAGAATATTTAGGATTCATGATTAACAGCAAAGGAACTTGTTCTATATGGTTTAAAGTAGGTTAACAATGAGAAGAAAGAGCATGGTCAAGATGACGATGACTGTGTGAAAAGATTGGAGGTGACCAAAGTAATAATAAAGGAGCTTGTTCTATAGGTTAACAATGAAAAGAAAGACAATGGTCGATATTATGAAGGAAGTTATAAAAAGTTTAACGTTATAGATGTTTGCACTGTGGGAGATTTAAAAAAATATCTTGGAGATAAATAAATAAATGAAAAAGTAGGACACGAAATAAGATTGTTGGAAAATATCATTAACAAAAATCTGATATTTTGGGGGCATCGCGGTAAGAGACAAAACGTGTTTATGTAAATAAGACTTAAAGGAAGCAGAAAAGGGAAACCCAAGCACATTTAAAAGAGATTGAATAAAAAATACTTGGAAATTTTTACAATAGAAGCATTCGGAAGATCAGTGGGTCTGAACGACTCGAGACCACTCATGACAGCCTCCACAATTCCAACAGTGATTACTTAATAACTGTACATATATGCAGGGAGTTGAACACGATACATTAAAACTATTTTTAAGTATTACCACTTCGTTAGTTGTCATGTTGCCACGTTCGGTTATTCTCTATCTGACAACAGAACATCACAACAATAACCTTTTATTTCTCCATATAAGCTGACCTAATGCACGACGACGGCGTTGCACACTTTTCAACAGTCCTTTTTGAGGAACAGTATAAATATCTGTGTTTATTATCTAGCTGCTTCTGGTATCATATGATTGAATAGGAGGTTTGAGTGGAAATAGTGTCGGGTAAACCCGTAGCCTTTTAATATATTTTCCAGACGGAGATGTGTCTTGATTATATTACATACTATTACCTCGGACACGATGACGGCGTCTATGTTACAAGACACCACACTTTGTTTAGTTCGGTTTGGACATGACTTGTTGAAGGCCTTTCTCTGGTTTTTGTGTCTCGCATCATATTCCTAGGTTTTGCAGTATCATTAAATACAGGGAATATCCACCCGCTTCCCCATCTTGGAAATTCTGAATTCAGAATGTGAATGAATTTTAATGTTTGATTGTATAAATATGTTGTGTTTTAAAGAACTGTTACATACCCTTCCCAAAAGTGATCAACTTCTGGTGGTATCACATTGCCTAAGAAAATTAATCAATGTAAAACTGTAGTTATGATGTCTACATTTATATCAATTGTAGTTATCTTTTAATTTGCTTATCTGCTGATTTCAAATTGATTTAATACAATGAACTCAGTCTTCGTACATATATACTTATTCATATCTCCTTTCAATTGTTTTTTGTTTGTAATAAATTGCATTTCTGAGGAGATAATTACGTACTGAAAAGTTGTAAAGGAGCCTCTTTATGTTCTAGTTCTTTCCAAAATGCTCACTAAATTCCACTTTCACTACACACTATCTTCCAAAGTGCATATTGTAAACATATGAACTTGAAAATGAACGTGAACCAGCCTATAGCAGATGTAAAAATTTTGAGCCTTGAATTCAGGTTCCAAATCCACACAGTACAACAAAATATTTTCCCACTTTAAGCTGTGGGTACAATATAAGAAATGACAGTTGATTCTTTAGCATGGATGACGGATAATAGAGTGCTGCTGTCTGGCCTCTTCAGTAGTTCACTGCTAAATTAGGAACGACTGGCGCAGATAGAAATAAAAAAAACAAACTATTTCATATTTTTTACGTATAGTGAAGCTACTAAGGCTATCTGCACCAGTCGTCCCTAATTTAGCAGTGTAAAAATAGAGAGAAGGCAGCTAGTAATCGCCACGCATCGTCAGCTTTTGGGCTGATCTTCTACCAGAGAATAGTGGGATTGACTGTCAAATTATAACACCGCCTCGGCTGAAAGGGCAAGTGTGTTTAGTACGACGGGAATTCGAACCCGTGACTCGGATTGCGAGTCGAGCGTCCGAACCATCTGGCCGTGCCAGGCCAATACGAACCAGAAACATAGCATATGCTCTATAACCATAAAACACAATGTATATATTTTTTTCAGTTTAATTACTGACTTTTAAGACCTCGCAGTTTTGTTTTTTCGTGTAGAATATGTGTGTATTTTCTGCTTACTTGATGAAAATACTTTGAATTTATTTTTGGGTCAAAATGACGTTATTTTGATATCATGCAAGTTTATCTTTGCACTTTTTATTCGTTATTCACGATTTTGTTCGCTCAGTGCTATTTGTGTTGAAATATATTTTTATAACGAATGATTACCAAAAAATATATTAAAGTAACGTGTTTTTGTTGTAGGAAAAATATATCGAGTCATCTGATGTATCCAACGAGGGGAATCGAACCCATAATTTTAGCTTTGTAAATCCATATACTCACCGCTGTTCCGGGAACATGATATTGGAATAAAAATTATATTTACTTAGCTTCACTTCATCATTATTGTGTGGTCAGAACTTTCTTTATGTTTACGTGGAACGGTCTGGTTATCTGCGCTGTGCCTAATGCATAGCTCGAATCCCGAATTTTAGTGTTCTAAGCTCTCGAGTTTACCACTGTTTTTCAGGTCTGAGAATGTCTTACAGTTTCAATAAATCATCCCTTATATTTCTTGGAATATTTAATTTTCCTTAGAAACATGTCTCCCAGTGTGATAGCGTAAGCTTATAGACTTTTAATGCAAAAATCCTGAATTCAATTACCCTTTGCGGCCACATCATATAGCCCAATGTGGCTTTGCTCTAAGACAAAGAACAACAAATTTAGAAGCAATCCGTCATTATTCAAACAGCTGTTTCGATACATTATAGATTATTATAGTTAAAGAAACAGAAACTAACAGGTAATTTACTTGATTTTATCTAAATTACTACTTTAAACAAAATATTTGTGCAGTTAGTGAAACATATCTAAAACTAGAAAAACGTTCTTGGAATTTATTTACATTGTCAAAATGTTAATTAGTTTCTACCAACTTATGGGCATTATATATTCTGTCCAGCGGTTCCTTGTGGAAAAAAATGCAGCTTAGTTTAACAGCTAAAATAAAATTTCATTAAAAAACGTAAGTGGCTCGAACTGTCAGTCTATGTTTGTATTAACATGAAATAACAATACACTATTAAGCATAAATCCAACCACACAGAAGAGACTGCTCGTCAAACTTCAGGTGGCGTTGACTGTTCAGAAAGCTCCATCAGTTCTCTTTATTCACAGTAACTCATTCACAGAGAGACATAGCTGGTTGTTTGACGTTTATTCATGTTAGTTCCTAAGGCTAATTAGCATCAACAGCAACAAACCTAATGTGAATATATTCGGCTTCCTGCCATACGTATTTATCATTAAATGGCATGTCGTGTGGATAATGGTATTAACTTCTTTGTGTACGAGCTTGTACATTGACTCCAGCCTCTAGTATTTTACAAACAAGCACAAAACTAAGTTATAGCTACTTAGAAAAGCAGTACCTTCAGACAAGAAATAAAAGAAACTTCTGATGTTTGTATTTTACTATTTAAAGTTTGCTAGTTTTTCCTTCTGTTGTGGAAATCTTTACAACTACTTGGATAGACACTCGATCAGTTTCATTACTAATAGTTCTAAGGATTGTGTGTTATGAACAAGAGGAAAGTTGCAAAAGTTGTTACTTTCCTTCGTGAAGTATATGTTACTTTATATAACTAATCACACTTTCTTCAGAATGTTTATTTATCATGGTTAATCTAGGTAATAAAGACTTCCGTAAATTCAGCTTAGATACCACACCCTGCACAGCTTTCAGTCAGTATTCACAGGCGACTTACAGACTTGTTTAGAAACAAAAACTCGGTAAATATCGAAGTTTCACAAACAATTAAGCTATTACCACTCATTTGTAATTTCAACAATTCGCTGAAAATTTGCTTCTTAAAAACAGCAATTTTCTCAAATAATGGGAGTTCTAAGAATGTTTAATTTACATAGCTGAGTAACTGTTTACGTGATCTCCCAGGTTTGTACTTTTCATTTGAGTTAACGCCGAAAACAATAACCTCATTTAGTAACTAATTGATTTACTTTCTGCATTCCGAATCATCTTTTGAAATCATCGTCGCCTGCATATTATGTAAATACGTTTTCTAGAAATTCTTAGCAATACACTCAAACAATCTAGCTCTGTTTTTAACTCACGACATTTTCGAGATTAATGCCTCTCGCTCCGTGTCTTGAATTCCCTTGAACAATTATTACATTTTGTCTCTTTATCCAAGAACTAAATCTAACGAGGGTTTTCTTTTACTTCGTTAGGAAAGACAGGTTGGAGAAGTCTTTTGCTTGTGGACTGTCGTAATTATTTGAATTGCCACCAACGTTTTCGCTTTGTCTGTAGGATTTTTAGGTTACTTATTTGCTAAGACTTTTGAAGTGATTTCTTTCTCTAAGCCAAGGTTTCACCACCCACACCAACCTCACCTGTCGTACAGTGGTCTGTTTGTGGACTTGCAATGCTAGAAACAGAGTTTCAGTACCAATGGTGGGAAGAACATTGTGTAGCTTTGTACTTAACTTAAAAAACAAACAAAATGTACCCTAGCTCAATATCAAAAGTAGCATTTAGATTTAATTAATCTTTGTAACAGATTTACTCTTTTACATTTATTTTAATACCTACGTTTGTTTTAGTTTGATGCTTCTGGCGTGTATTGTTAGATGTGCATTGCTCAAATCCAACCTGTTCTCTAAATTTGTAGAAGATTTTCTAGAGCAAGAATCAACAATATGTAGTTTACGAAAACACTAGCGTGTGTTAACGTTGTTGAACATTAGAGAATCTCGCCTTAAAGTAAATGAACCGATGCACCGAGAGACAGAACAGAATATCTTTTGGTCTCTACAATTAATATGCCATAAATCTCAGAAGCTATGATTGTAATAAACGGTCACCAATCAGAAAACTATAGATTTTAACCAGTAAAATTTATAATTGTCGAACATTAGAAACTTCAGTGAATTAAATTCAAAAGTTAGTATTTGTACGAGAACATTAAATGTTTTCATCGATAGAAAAGTCAGCTTGTGTGCGATGTGAGGCAAGTTACAAAATGACAACTAGCTAGCTTAAATGAAGTATAATAATATCAACTCAGAATGAAGTTGCTTGTCGTGGACCTGGATCGTCGATAAAATATTCAGTTCTAGACCAGATAGAAAACTAGGACAGTTTGTAAAACTCTGGTATAAAAACAAATATTTATAATAACCGTTTTTATTAAGTGTAATGTTTTTTCCGATATTAAAATATATTTGTATTAAGAAAGAAAATTGTGTGCATTACCTTTGTTTGAAATACCATAAATTTGATATGTATGGAAATTCAATTAACTTCTTGGCTCAGCATGGGCAGGTGGTTAAGGTGCTCGACTCGTAATCTGAGGGTCGTGGGTTCAAATTCCCCGTCACACCAAATATGGTTGCCCTTTGAATGGTGATAGCATCATATTGTGACGTTCAATCCCACTACAGAACTTTTGTATGCAAAAACGGCTGTTCTGGGCCCAGAAAACACTTCAAATAGAAGAGCGAACAACGTTTCGACCTTCTTCGGTCATCGTCAGGTTCACAAAGAAAGGGTTACTGGTCGGAAGCTGACCACATGTTTGGGAGGGGTTGTATAATTGAGTGTTGCAATGTAGAGGGCGCGGTTTGAATATATAATTTTGTCTATAATATTAATATAGGTATAATGGTGTTCCTTTATATTGGTTTATTTTGGGTTTGAGTTGTTGTATAAGTAAGGCTTCTTTAATTTTTCGTTTATTTATGTTTGTTTCTTTATTTAGTATTTTAGTGTTTTCTATGGTTATGTTGTGTCCATTTGACTTGCAGTGTTCGAAAACGTGTGAAGGTGACTTTTTATGTTCTTTGAATCTGGTTTCCATTTTTCTACTTGTTTCTCCTATATAGAAGTCGTGGCAGTTATCACATTGTATTTTATAAATAATGTTGGTGTGGACTATATACTGGACTATACATTCCTTGGGACTCAGCACATGAAACAAAACAAAAACTCAACATACTAAGAAACCAGATAAACACAGCCATAAAACTATGCTCACCAGATAAAATTAACGATGAATTAGATAAAATAAAACAACACTTCATCAACATTAATAAGTTTCCTCCACAAACCGTAGAAAACATTATACGCACACACCTAGACAAAAAGCAAAATCAACCAACAAAAGTAAATATATCTCACGAATCAAAAAATCACGAAACCATATACTGCCGTATACCATATATTCCTGACATCAGCAAACAAATAACCAACATTTGGCAAAAACTAGTAACAAAATATAACATTCCAGTTAACACTAAATTTATTCAAAAACCAGGCACAAAACTAAGGTCTATACTATGTAAGAACTACACTGACAAACACCACACCAACATTATTTATAAAATACAATGTGATAACTGCCACGACTTCTATATAGGAGAAACAAGTAGAAAAATGGAAACCAGATTCAAAGAACATAAAAAGTCACCTTCACACGTTTTCGAACACTGCAAGTCAAATGGACACAACATAACCATAGAAAACACTAAAATACTAAATAAAGAAACAAACATAAATAAACGAAAAATTAAAGAAGCCTTACTTATACAACAACTCAAACCCAAAATAAACCAATATAAAGGAACACCATTATACCTATATTAATATTATAGACAAAATTATATATTCAAACCGCGCCCTCTACATTGCAACACTCAATTATACAACCCCTCCCAAACATGTGGTCAGCTTCCGACCAGTAACCCTTTCTTTGTGAACCTGACGATGACCGAAGAAGGTCGAAACGTTGTTCGCTCTTCTATTTGAAGTGTTTTCTGGGCCCAGAACAGCCGTTTTTGCATACAAAAGTTCTCAACAAGTGGGTTTCTCGACATCACTGAATCCCACTACAGTATTCTACAGTCATTACATCGAGACGATGTTTTTGCCATATGATAGGGCAAGATTTGACAACAATTTCTGTTGTAGGATGACAGTGTTACTACCCACAGTGAGGTATTGTCCATGATTATCTTGATGAGGAGGACGTTACAAAATTGCCATGACCAGCAGATTCTCCAGATTGTAATCCCATTACGAACTGTTAAACAGAACTAAGCAGCAAAAGTGTTAACCTCAACCATAAGCCAATTATTGCAGCTGAGTTTCAATGCCATATAATGACAAGTTGAGACCAAATCCCGATGGATTGCATCAATAACCTCATTGGCAGGATGCCACATTGCCTTGCAGAGGTTATCAGAGTACGAGAGGACTACCAAGAACTGAATTGTTAATATGAGTTGATATAAAATCACAGACACTATTTATAATAATTTGATGTTATATTTTGTCATTATTTATGTTTTGGTAAAGTCTGGTTGTGATAAGTGAAATGTTCAATTACATAACTTTCTATAGGTTTCTAATAAAATTGCTTGTGTGACGTTTATAAAATCTGTCTTATTATACAAATTAAACATGTATATGTTTAAAATGTAACATGCTTTTCTCAGTTTGACAATACAAAGTGTATTTGTATTCCATCTTAATAAAAGTGACCTAAATTGTTAGAAAATATGAACACATTTTTGTCATGTATGTAGTCAATAGCTAACTGTCTATCATTTGATTAATCTTTATCTGAAAATTAACTCTAAAAAAATAAATGATTCATGAAATAACGTATGTATTAAAATTAATTATTATATATGGATATTTTGTTTTTTCTTGTTTCTTTTACAATAAAACGAAAAACACTTCACTTATTTATTTTCAGCTATTTTGTGTATTTATACTAAAATAATAGACAACGATGAAAATATGTAATTTTGCGTTAGGAAGTTGATACACTTGGAAATTATTATTGTCAAATTTTTCTCAACAACTTGACCATTAAACACATTGATCACGACGTTCATGTAGTCTGATAACCACTTAGCAAAATACATGATCAACTTGTAAAAAATTACCTTTCACATACGGACTATCTCTTAGAAAAAAATGTGATCAAATTGCGAAACGTTACATTTATATACACAAACCACAATTTAGAAAAGGGCGTAACCAGAATGTAAAGAACCAAACGTTAGATATTTACCTTCTTTTTTTTTTTCTTTGGTGTTATAAATTTGCGAGGCATTACTTTTACATATATACATATCGTTCTTTTAGAAAAGGGTGTGATCAGATTGTGAAAAGCCACGTTTCACGTATACAAACATTTCTAATAAAATGGTGTGATAAAGTTGCGAAAAACTAGCAAAAAAGCTAACTCATCTTTGGCAGTTTAAAATGATCTTGATTGTTATATATATAATTTTAATTGAAAAATTCGTTCACTTTAAGTTAAAAACTAACGGGAAAACCCAAGTTTTAGTGAAAATATATTGTTGCTTACCCTAAACCTGCACATTGGACTAACTGAATTCTGCCAACCACGGCTATCAAAATCCAGTTTTCAGTGTTATATGCACTGAGAGGAAGTATAAAAAGAAATAAAACACAACTTCACAGATTGCTATCACTTTCCTTTTATTCCGTTCGATCATTTTGCTTTCAAAAGCACCCAATTCCTTTTATAAATCAATAATTGTATATTATGTACAGGGAGTAACTAGAGTGTTAAACAAGTGCAAAGAAATTCAAGAATCTGCCATGTGTTTTGCCCTATTATGAAAAACAGAATAATTACACTATGTAACACAAATTTTGTTCCTTGATAGTGCGTGTTATTTCTTTATGGCTTACGTTGTAAAAGTACCGAAAATTGCCATTATTCCCTTAAAACTTTGATTTTGTGGCCTGGATAATTAAATTTAGAAATTAACCTATTTTATATGTAAAAACGGGCAAATTTGCACATTTTCATTTATATGATGTCTTAATAAAACATCATATGAATCAAGATTTACATGCATTTATACCGAATTTATACAAAAATGAATAAAAATGTTTAGAAGTGAGTAGTTTTTCGAGATTTGCGACTGTAATGTAAATCACTTTCACATATCAGCCCTCAAATATAGTCTCCCATCATGTTTCCGTTATGTTATACGCTCCCAGGTCACAAACGCAAAGTTTGTGAGTAAAATAGGTCTTTCCCATTTAATTTAGGCATAAGCAATTGAGAAATAACACTTTCTGCCCGGGAACAAGAAAAAGTAAACATTTTGTTATTTGGTGTTATAACTGAACGATGCATTTTGTTTATTATGATAATGGGTCACTACCAAACTACACTTAAAATAAATGTCTTATAGATATTATGCATGTTAAGTTTCAAACATTGCATGTGAAAATTAAATAATGATTTTATAGCGCCCTCAGCTGGATGTTGTTTCCCTGACAGGGAGCCGAACGCCGCCAGAGGTATCACCTGTTTTAACCACTCGCACCAGTATATAGTAGTGTTTTGTCTTTCAGTCACTTAGTAGACTGGATATGTATAAGTACTCTTTAAGTTCTATTTCTACATGAAACAGAACACTTTAGTGAACTAGTTAAGATATAGTGGATATCAAGAATTGAACAATGATTTTTTTTTCTCTTTACGTTCATGGTGATGTTTTCAAACTCATCATTGTTTATTGAAGAATACGTGCCAAGCGAGATGTAATTTATATGTAATTTTGGATTAGATCATTATGTGGTAATAAGCTGAAGAAAATAATGTTTAATATTGTCTTTTATTATGATGTTTTGTCTTTATTTTATTTTACTTAAACCGTACAAATGTGTATATGTACATACATTCGTGCATGTGTTAATTATAGCGCCCTCTGATGGCACGAAAATATATCAAGCTCTAGTATTTGAATAGAATTACCTGTATTTCATTTAACTATAAATGTTTTTGGATATTTAACAAGCATATGTCGTTTTCAAAGTTTATAATAACTAACTGCTCTATTTCAAACATTCGATGAAAAAAATTGTTTTAAATATTTTCTTGCTGTAGTACTATCGAAAGATTTATGAGTTAAAACCAGCACGTAATTCGCTGAAGAAAAACAGGACAAAGACGACCTAGCTGCAATAACATTTCCTGTTGCTGTTGATATTTACAAAAAAGCTTTCAGTGTTTTTTTAGATTGGAAGAGGGTTGGAAACAAGTAATTAGGTACTCTTTTGTGGTGTTCCTTGTAATTCCTATGTCTAGTAACAGCTTTCTGTTCGAGAAGGCAGTATTTTCTACAGGTCTAACAAAGATGCTTAATTTGAGAAGTGCGTAAACATGTCGTCATCTGTTAACTTTTTTGATGTGAGTAATGAACGTTTTCGTAGTGTTTACTTGTTCTTTTCTCCACATACTATTGCTATAACTACTATAACAGTTACCAGTATAGGTTAAACAACCTTTAAAACACCATAAAAGTTCCGTGATGACGAGAAAACCCACTTGTAGTGAAAGTTATATATTTAAAAGCGGCTGATATGGATAGAGAAAGCACTATGTAGAGGAGCGAACAACGTTTACCCTCTTCTTCATCGTCTGGTTCACAAAGAAAGAAAGGGTTACTGACCAGCAGCTGACCACATGTTTGAAAGCGGTTGTGTAATTGAGTATAGAAATGTAGAGGGCGTACTTAGATGTTGGATATATTTAATAATATAGGTATAAAGGTGTTACTTTGTATTGGTTTATTTTGGGCTTGAGTTGTTGTACAAGTAAGGCTTCTTTAATTTTCCTTTTGTGTATGTTTTTTCTTCATTTAGTATTTGTGTGTTTTCTATAGTCATGTTATGTTAATTTGATCTGCAGTGTTCGAAAACGTGTGAAGGTGACTTTCTGTGTTCTGAGCATCTGGTTTCCATTTTGTTACTTCTTTCTCCAATATAGAAGTCGTGGCAGTTATTACATTGTATTTTATAAATAATGTTGGTGTTGTGTTTACCAGTATAGTTTTTACACAGTATTAGTGCCTTCTCTACCTATACTAGCTGTTTTTAAATGTATAACACCGAAGAAGCTGTTTTATTTATACATCATATTGCAACGCCCAAGACAAAATCTTTCAATTGTATACACAAGAGTAAGCCCAGGTTTGTTTGTTTGTTGTTGTTTGCAATTTCAGATTCAAACGACATTTCTTTGAAAACAAATTATGCTTGAGATACGAGAAATAAATTAGTACTTCTACTGTCACGTTTGGTATTTTTCTTTTTCCTGTAGATTCAAATTAGCTTCTAAGTGGAGAATCGACTTCTAGATACGACTGTATTTCTTTGTTTTGTTTTAAGTTTAAAGTATAAAGAGAAAAAGGAGGTGGAATTATTTTAAATTCCATATTAATAACATTAGTCCTGTCTTCTTCATGTAAATAACGTTTACTAACCCAGCATGCACAGCTGGTTGGGGCACTCGACTTGCAATTTGAGGATCGCTGATTCGGATCTCCGTCACACCAAACACGTTCACCCTTTTAGCTGTAGGAGCGATGGAATGTTACGGTCAATCCTACTATTCGTTGGTAAAAGAGTAGCACAAGCGTTGGCGGTGGGTGTCGATTACTAGCTGCCTTCCCTCTAATCAAACAGTGCTAAATTAGAAACGGCTGGCGCAAATAGCCCTTACTTAGCTATGCACAAAATTAAAAACACAAACAGTTAGACAAATTCACTGAAGTGAGATTGTTTTGCATATGATTGGGCATTGTATGTATTTTCTTATAGCAAAGCCGCATTGAACTATCTCCTGAGACAAGCGAGAGGAATCGAACCTCTGATTTTAGCGTTGTAAATCCGAAGACTTACCGCTGTACCAACGGGAGACTCGCCTATATGAACAAAATTTCTCAGCACGGGGAACACATATGAGTGGGAAATCTACAATTGTCACACAAGTTATAAAAACGTCTTGTGTTAACATGATTAGTGTGTAAATTATACCGTTATAGTATTCTTCCTGACTGCATACTCGGGGATTTGTAAGTCTTCCTAAATCTTGTAACTTGTTTTCTAAGGCTCCCAGTGGCTCAGTGGTATTATGCGGACTTACAACGCTATAAACCGGATTTCGATACCCGTTGTGGACAAAGCACAGATAGCCCATTGTGTAGCTTTGTGCTTAATTCAAAACAACAACAACTTTCTACTATAGGTTATTTTGTGTATAAATTATATTTTTTCTCATATACGTGTACAGAATCTGGTGTGGAAGCACGTCGGTTTTTATAGTGTGTGTATGTTTTTCCTTTAGCAAAGTCAAATTGGGTTATCTGCTATGTCCACCGAGGGGAATTGCACCCCTGATTTAGGCGTTGTAAATTCGTAAACTTACCGCTGTCCCAGTGGGGGACGGTTTTGTATAGGTTTGTTTTGTATAGAATTCGTAAACTAAATTAATTGGTTTATCCAAGTGGGAAAAAGCAATTATAACTTTTTCTTGTAGTGTAAACTACTGAATTTTAGTTCACAACAAGCTTATGGCAAAAATAAAAGGCTTAAACTGCATCAGATGAACAACGTTTTAACATGTAAGATTTGAAAAAGACATTTTGGTTTAAACTACTTTCTAGCTCTGTAAAGGAACAGAGTGATGAGTTTCTGAATTACATTTGGCATGTTTCATGTAATGTACTACATAAGACTTCTCCTGACAGCACAAAAACATAGTCATATTATGCTGAAGTAGCTTTCTATTTGTAACTTTGGTGAAAGAAGATAATCCAGTGTCATATACTTAGCGATATGCATAATATATATATACGTTAACAGTTGAGGTATTTGGAAAACCTAATTTAACAATTCAAGTGGTGGATAATCCTAGTCTTATAATTAAATCGAAATTGAAAAGAATAAGAAGAAAAATATTACACCACAAACAAATGGTAAATGCTAAACAGATGTTTTAATCTCCACAAAATTTCCTTTCGTGAAGTCAAATGGCTACTTAACGTGTTAAAAATACAACTTATACTTATTGAACAGGGGAACTAATGGCTTGGAAACGGAAGAAATATTCCAATTTAACCAAACACGTCGAAAAGCAATAAACAAACAGATAATTGCTTAGTTGATAATCATAATTTGTCATCCAGCTTTGAACAGCCGAGAAATTATAATACAAATGTTATGATAGTCCAGTACCTTCATTTATTTTCTTACTATTCCTTTATCTAGTTCACACACTTAAAACAAAAGTAACACTGAGGAGAACTCAACACAGAATAAAACTGATGATAATTTTGGGCTCTGAGAATTAGTCAAGTATTTTTATTACTTTTTTCAGTTTATCCATTGTTTGTGGTTGGTTTTTATTTTAGTTACTGTTATAAAGTTTCCAAAAAAATGCTTAAAATGAATTTTATCTTAACTATCTGTTCTCGTTGCGGTATCGAAACTCAAATTTAACGTTATCAGCTCTCTTACGGTAGTAAATGATAGCCCTAAGGGCTAGTTAAAATAAAGATTTTTTTGGCTTAGTCTTAAACTGATGCCAAACATGCTTAATTTTGTTTGGAAAAGATCCAAAACAAACACAAATGATTCTTTCACGGTTGCCAAGTAGCAAGCGACACCGGTTTTATTAGAGTAACACAAGTTATTACAGTCTACCTGATGTTTGGCAGATAATGGTTGTTTGAAGACTTAACACGCAGTGCTCGTAAACAAACAAAAATACAGTAATAATTATAATTTCCTCTTTGGATCTCAACAATAAAGTTATTATGTATATTTTAGCACATGCATGGTTTGTTATGAACTTCACTGTAGGATAGATATTATCTCTATGGAAACCAACGTTATGACTTGATAAACATGGCATTTTGTTTGAAAACTGTGGTCGGTCACTCTTCAATACAAGGAGAATAAATGGAATAAATATTAGTGAGAACAATAAAATTTTAATGAAAATTGTTGGTTTGTCTAATTTATTAAGATGAATCGTAAGTTGAATTAAAAACGGCATGAATTTAATATGTAGGTGCGTACTGATTCATTTCATCAAATCCCCTGGGAAAGCAAGCTAAGCGTTATGGTTATTAGGAAAAGACAGCTGTATTACCATCCAACATTTTAAATTATAAAGTCGTATTAATGTATAGTATTCGGCAGCTGGCGTTATATATACGTACCGTCATTCTGACGGTAACTCAAGTTGAAATAGACTTGATGTGTTTAATCAAATAGAAGTCAAAATACTGTATTTCTAAACAGAAAATAAGCCTCTAGAATTCCTCTAACTGTTTTTATGTTTTTTCAATGCCATTTTGGTGCAGGCAACACAGGGAGTAAAATTGGTGGAAATGGATGATAAAACATAGAAGTAACCCAACGAATATTCTGGTTGACGAAGCAAATATTCCTTCATATTAAATCGTCTAACAAAACGATCTTTATAAAGCGGCAAAATTTTGGGACTTTTGTTTGCTGAAAGGCTTAGAATGAATAAAAGAAAATTCTTTCTCAGAAGCGTAGTACTTCGTAGCTGTCAATATGCGGGCTGAATGAATGGATTGATTTCCTATTAAGAGCGCGAGGAAACAAGGCACTTCATAGCTTGCCTCTTGTTAGCATGACTTCGTTCTCTAATGGACACAGATATTTGGACTTCTCGTTCATCGCTAACGGGTTTCTTTCATTACTTTGGCAACAGGCGGTCTCTAATGACATCAGTCCGCACATGCGCACTTAAAAGAATATTAGTTCGCTCAAATTACTGTTCCCTGTATCAGTTTAAGAGATAATAAATTTTTATTGAAATTAACACAGTTTAAAAAAACAACAACTAGGAAGCTTGAATCAATATTAATGGCTTTTATGTGTGTAATTATGTAAGTTTTTCGTTCTCCACTATTCTGTGATTTCTTCTCCGGATTTTATGGACTTGAATGTTTTAAAACAAAATTAGGCTATTCGTTTTATTCTTTAATGAGCATGTTATCTGTCGATTTTGGGATAACCATAAGCATAAAATTAAACTATATCCTATAACATGCAAGCTGTCTAAAGAGATGGGATCTCTTTTGTTTTTACTTTATGCATATGGTTAACGTACTTAACTGCTGTTTTCTAACACTTTTCGCATCTTCAGCCATCTTCGATTTTTATTTGTTATTCGAAAATAATTTCCTTTTTTGAAAACACAAAAACGTTTCATGAAAAAACTATTTAAGTTAGTTTTCAACTTCGAACATACATCCATTTTATAATATATATTACGTATTATAATTTATATCGGACGAAGTGTGTCAAATTTATAATATTTGCCGATAAAATTGGTAGAAACAGTTTTCTTTCTCAACACTTAATATACAAACAAAAATACGCTTTATATTAACGATTATTACAAATAATGACTGCTATACAAAAGTTGTACAAATCTACATACAATGTTGAGTTTTCAATCTCGTCTGGAATTGAGTATTTTATCGACGGTTTACAATGAACGTATTAATTAATTTCAAATTTATAGCAGTACGGTTTACTTAACGTGTAAGCGTGTTACCTCTTCATACAAGGTGTTTTTTTTTCGCTGAAGTTATATAATCTCGTCACAGAAATACTAGCATCCAAAGTTACTTAACTGAAATTAAACGGTATGTAATGTTCGAAATCCATAAACATTTATGATCAAATTTCAGTAATTTCCCGATCGATAAGCATTAATCACAGTAAGTACACTAACTGTAGCAGGCCAACAATTTATAAAAGTTGAGCCGTGGTTCTAGAAATTTTAGTTGGCAACAATAAGCTAGTACTTTTGTAAAACATATATTGTTGGTTTTTACACTCAAGAATTCTCCTACAAATGTAGGGAATAGGCAGAAAATTTTGTAATACACATTTAACACTAAGTTACATGCATTTGTAAATGTACATTTAAGTAAAACAAACAACAATATAAAAATTAGTACATAATAGTACCGTTACATAGATAACAAAATATCGGCACTAGTAATTACTCTATTCAGAAGTACTTTTAACATATTATAATATATATACAAAAAATTGTTATCAAAGTTTTAAAGTAAAGGAATACTAATTATTTAATATACGTTTGTTGCTAAGATAACTGAAGTATAAATAAAACAATGAACAAACTCCAGCTGAACCTCGTTAAACGTGAATTTATAAATGATATACGTATATAATACAGTATTTACTAGTGTATAAGACGACCCTGGATTTATTTTAGCAAATGAAGTTTATTTCTTTGAGGTTCGTTATTTAGGACAACTTCTATTTTCAAGCAAGTCAAAGATGTTACATTTGTAAAGTAATTCTTGAAAGTTATTTTTAAACTGTGTTCTGGGCTTATCAATACAACCACAAGTGTGTGTTTTTATGCTCCTTTTTCTACAACGTAAGAAAGCAAACAAACTGTATCTTAAGGTATAGCGATCTACTATAAAAACACCTTTAAAAATTAGTAGAAAAACTAACTTCTTTCAAATAATATTAGGAGTATTTTAGTACGATGGATGAAATCAATACATTTCAAATCAAAAATGCCTAATAGTAACTACTAGGTGAGGTAAAAACTTCTGGTTATGAAGAATCGAGTCAATTCATACAATTACAGATATGCTATTGTAATTTCAACGTACTTGCTCAAAAAGAAAAAAATATATAAAAAGGAACAGCGTAGTTTTAGTTAAATGTGCTATTAAGGGGAAAGTTCTCACAGGAACTCTATCTTTAAACCTGTATATAAAACGAGGAGTTATATCCGGTATTGTGCTAGGAGTAAAAAGTATTGTCTTAGAACTTGTTTGATTGGTAATTGTTTCCTTTTGCTAATTTCACTAAAATAAAGTACGATTTCAAAAAGAAAAAACTGGGTTGGACGTATCTTTGAAGTCCACCAGTTGGACATTATCATTTAGATAGTTACAAGGGAAGCTTTTCCTTTATGTTAGTTGGACAAGAGACGATGAAAAAATCTCACTGAAAGTTTATCTGGTTTCTTCTTTTTATAAAGCACAAAGCTACACAATGGGCTACATGTGTAGTGCCCACCATCGCTGTCGAAATACTATTTTTAGCGTTATAAATCCGCAGACTGACCACTGATCCGAAGGGGAGGGGGTCACTGAAAAAAAGCTTGTTATCTAAAAAGTAATTCACTAAAATACCGAAGGAAACTTTGCGATTACAGTAACAACTCATGCACATATAAGTTTAAAAGGTGCAGTTTCAAGTACACTGCAGAATTGTAGCTTTTGGTGAAGTGAAGCAGCAAGGAAGCCTTTACTGCACTCACAGAATATATGAAAGAAGCTAGTTGTTAAAAAAACAAAACATGTGCTCTAAATCTTTGGAACAGTGGCACAAGGTGTTTTTCTTTTTTTACAGACAAATTTAAATTTGAGCTATTTGTTTTCACATATCTTACAGTTCTCTATAGGTTAGTTAATGAAAGGTTTCAAATTAATATTTTGTGACATCAGTCAACATACTAAGTTTTGTGGTAAACTGGGGTGTAATATCTATGAATTATACCAGCCATTTTAAGAACACTGATGGGATCATAAATCAGCAAACGTACCAAATATATGAATCTGTTATGTTAAACCTCAGGAAAGAAGTTTAAGTAGAGCGTAATTTTGTATTTCAAGATGATAAAGACCCAAACCTAATTCAAAGAAATGTCGAGTTATTTGACCAATGAAAATAAAGCTCATAAGATCTCCACTGAATGGATCGGCCACCACAAACATTTAAATCTTAAATTAAAATAAGTCTCGAATTTGCTATGCCATTTGTTTTACAAAAGTACCAACGGTGTGAAAGAAGACCTTTGGATGCAGCTTAAAGAAATACTAAATTTAACTACACCAGAAATTTTGAGAAAATACATATACAAAGCACTACAAATATTTTAAATTTTTGTTGATGTTTAAGACATTATGTATTTTAATTTTCTAATAGTTTCCTGCAGCATTCATTAATTTGCGAAAATTACAAGTTAATTTCTCTAAAAGCCAATGACCATTTTGTGTATAATGCTCATAAAATTACAATTGTGGAAGTATTCTTTGAAAAAATGCTTACAATATTTTATGCACATTGATATATCAGTAACAGTTTTGTTCTGTTGTGCAATGAAAATGGCATATGTGAGGTAGAACCACAAACACAATGGCTTTTCAATGTTTGATATATGGAACAAAGTTTTTGTGATATATCTTTTGGTGTATTTTTATTCTTGTTTACTGTTAAAAAATTATCGGATATGAGAATAAGAATGAAACAATCTAGTCACCACTAGATACCAAAGCTTTTGGGAAAACGTCATGCTTTTATTTCTTATTATTTATCTAACTGTACATAAAGCACAAAGATCAGTGTGTATCTCTGTTTGTCCGTTATTTAACTACTTCTAGGTTACTGGGCTACTCTGAAATAAACTCTTTGGATGACAATTTGTACATAAGGACATGTTATTTGGTGGTTCACAACTCCTTTCATTGCTTTATTAGTGGTATTGAAGAATTATTATCTTTGACGTTAATTACGTTCATGGATGGCGATACTTCTTTATACCAAAAACAAAATACTTTATTAAATTTTCTATAAAACAACATGCACACAGTGTAGGTGGAAAGCCCCACAGACGTCTTACTCATCTCACAGAGTGCGCTAACACCATTTTGGAGAAAGTTAATGAAAAAAATGGCTGCCACAATTGAAATTTTGCATAAATTTAAATGTCTCTAAGCAGCCACCATAAAGCTTATATAAAGAACCATTTCTTGAGTTATACCTACTTCCCATTTAATCTGTGTCCTTTCAACTTCGGCCTATAGCATACTTCTGCAGCCAGTGCCCGTCAAAAAATTAATCACTCGAAACATTGTAAAAAGACATTAAGAGTTGGTTGTTCAAGATGTGTAACAGAAAGCACCCCTACCGCCATGACTTTTACCCCTACCTCTTCCTACAAAATCATTCTGATGTATCACTGCACAACAATTTTTTGAAAAGTTTTTGCTGATTGTCATCAGATTGTGAAAAGCCACGTTTTACGTATACAAACATTTCTAATAAAATGGTGTGATAAAGTTGCGAAAAACTAGCAAAAAAGCTAACTCATCTTTGGCAGTTTAAAATGATCTTGATTGTTATATATATAATTTTAATTGAAAAATTCGTTCACCTTAAGTTAAAAACTAACGGGAAAACCTAAGTTTTAGTGAAAATATATTATTGCTTACCCTAAACCTACACATTGGACTACCTGGTGGGTATGCACAAATACAGTTTTGGTATCACTTCATCACGTAAGAACTCTGAAAAGTAGACAGTTAACTGTTTACCGGCAATAACGTATTTAATTGCCTTTATATTGAACTTAATAGCGTATTAGAAATATAATTAAAAGTGTTTTGCTCTTGCTTTTCATTTGTATTCAATGTCCGGTGCATCACGTTGCAGTGTCCAACAGTAGTCAGCAAACATTGACGGATTCCAGTTGTCCTAATATCGTTTTTCCATTGTAGCAATGTCCTGATGAAACTGAAGATTTTAATGAAACGGTATATGATGGGCAAATTTAGATGTGATTTTCGTGATCAGCAGCCAAAAATCTATAAGGAACACCCAACAGTGTTCAAGAAGCAAAAACTTTGTTGTGCAGTGTATTCAGACAGCAAATACCATATTTTAAATACATACATACTGAGCTATTAAGCTTATATAACTCTTTTGGTAGGCTAATGATGAATGCTATAATAATGTTATGTTATTAATAAATTTTATGAAGTCAATAGTTTTGTGTTATTTATCACAGCATCCACCCTCACATTTATTTTTAATTTCATAAGCAGGTCGGGTATTTCAACTTTTTTTTTCTGTAAATAATAAATTTCATAAAATGGTTTAATTCTATGTTCGGGTATCTTTAGTTCTTCGAGCATTAAGAAGATTATAATATTAATTTGTTATTCCTCCATTCACTCAATAACAATTAATATACGAAGATCTAACGCTGAAACCCAGAGTTTGATCTATCTGGTGAACGTAACACAGATGGACCAGTATGTATCTTTGTTCTAACAACAAACAAACAAACCATGAGGAGTATAACATTGTTAGTTACGATACTGCAAAACAGAAAAAAAAAATAGAACGTGTTTAGTACCATTTATAGCGATTTCTTGCTTTGCTGCGGTCACGATACGCATTCTGCTTTAAGACGGCTGTCCTTTTTTAAAATGAATTTCGGTTACTTTAAAACTCGCTTGGCACATAGTACAGCAACCTATACACTATGCAAAAAAAAAATCAAACCATAATCTTCTCTGCTGTGCGTTAACGCTGTAAAACATGTCTTCATATCATATACGTCATTGAAAAATATGATTTAAGAGTGAGAAATTTCCTGTTCACGTCCGTGTTTTCATCACGAGCATGTCTTATCTTGTTTTTACTTTGTGAATACGTGAGCATGAATGTTTGATTATAGGATAGTGAAGTGCAGAGTACGTTTAATATATCAGTAGGGAAGAAAAGATTAAGATATTTCAGTCTGTACTTGTTACTGCCTCTTTAAAGGTCAACATATCATCATAAAATATATTTTGCATCATGTGCCAATGAATTTCTTTTTATTCTCTACACTAAATATAGCGTGGAACTAGTGAATAAGTAGAGAAAGCGTTTTTCCTACACAACAAAAGTGAGACGTGTTTCTTGTTAGACCTGTTTATATCTCAGTTTTTGAACTGCATTATCAGCCCAAGTCCAAAAGTAAAAAAAAAAAAGCAAAGTTAAACATGATACAAAACTTGTATAAACTAAGGGTTTTTTATGTAATGAACGATTAACAAGTGACACCATAGGGAGATGACTGCCATTTTTTCATCTCTTTTACTGGTACAATAATATTATACGTAATGTCTACGATTTTAATATAGTGTGATGCCCTAAATTTGCATCAATAAGGACTATAAGGAATTTGGAAAACTTTAGATGTACCTTTGATAACATTAAATACAATCATCAAATGAAAAATTTACAAAATATTTCGTGAGATATAATCAAATCCTTGATCTTTAGTGACGTGACAATATAAAATATGTATAACTGTGAAATAAATAGTTCACAAAATATTTCGTGAGAGATCATATGGTATTTTATAACATGGAGTTATGATCACAAATAGAGAAGTTAAAAATCATGTCGTGGTATAATTAAAGCTATGGTTGTATATGACACAACGATATAATCTCTGAAATAGCTAGTTTACAAATAATTTCTTGTGGTATAACCAACTGTTTGAGTTTAAAGGTGAATTTTACATAAAAAAGAAAACTTTGCAGTCAAAAGAACTACTCATACTGATTAATTTTGCAGGTTCACATTTTTTATAAAAAAATATGTGCTAATAAATGAAATATAGAACTTGGTGCAGAATGAATCATTTCCGAACGGCAATCCAAACGTTTTAGTTTTTACGTTTGCCGCTAGTAAAAGTACTGTGACGTAATAGTTGCCAAACAAACTGCCAACGCCAGCGCATTGAATGTTTACATGGCCAGTGCAGAAGCGGAGTCTGTTTTGACTTTGTGTTCTGAACAGTGTCGAGTAGCGCCATATCAACTCGAACCTACTCTGAACGAACCTAGAACAGTTACTTTTGACATAGATCTGACAAGCGAGCGAGAGTAGCGGAAATGTGAGTGATACTGATAGCGCCCATGCCGGTTGCGAGTCAGTCATACCTCCAGTGGAAGAATGGTAAGCCTAAGTCATAGCAACAAATATGGTCTGTATTATTTCACGTACAATTTCAAGCATCTCGAAACCTGTTTGGTGTTTATAAATTATTGGTATCACAGACTAAGTTTAATTTGTTTATACTTTGCCGACCATGGTAACTAATACTCGGCCATTCCACAATCATTGTACCGGGTATTTATCACTCGTAACAAAATGAATTTCAATTATACGTCATAATTCTGTCTATAAAATCAAACTAGATGTAGCAGTCTGAATAGTTTATGTAATATTTACCATAAATGTGTAGCATATATGACATAGTCCGTATGTTTGTGCAAGGTGTAGGTGTGGTTTATGCGAGCAAATGCCAACCAGGAGAGAGTGCGTTTGTTGTCGCTCATACGACAAGGTGTCAAACCGATTAACAAATGAAGAGTGCATTAAACAGACTCGAGACTTTGATGGAAATTGCCTAAATATCGATGTCTTTGAAGCATCATACTATAAATTTGTTGACCAGTAACCATGTTATCATAAGACAAACATAAAGTAGCAATATCAAGACAAAAAATAGTCTCACAAAGTATATAATTCGAAAAAACCACCGATAGATTTACATAAAATACCAGCACTGAAAGGAACAAAATGGTCGAAGCGCAACAAAGTGTGTTTGGCAACTATTACGTCATAGTTGTAAAACGTCATGGAAACAGACGAACGACCGAGAAGAACTTGAGTTCGAGGACCCGCTTATTTTGTTTCATTTTTTACTCAAAAACTAAAGAGTTTAAAATATGGCAACCACACAGGAATTATACCTAACCAAAGTACAGTTTCTAAGACAATTATCAAATTTGTTGAAAATTTACCTTTAAGTCACATGTCGTTAAAACAAAGAAGCTAGAGAAGTGTAATGAAACATTATTAAAACACTGTAAAGTGTTAACTTATAACTCACATGTACCCTAGTCTAGATAACAGCTAGTTAATTGTTAACGCAGATTTCTTATTGCAAGCCTGCACTGAATCTATTGCAAATAAATGGTTAATATACGTGCGCTCTTATATAATATTTTATCAAATCTGTTGTAGCCATATTATACGTAAGAGTTTGTAAAAGTAATAACAAGTTTTAGACCACGCGAATTAAATGTCTTTCAAATAACTAATTTAACACTGGGTTCCTGATGCGCTTTGGTATTGATCGAAGACTTATTGGTAACAGCTTACGCTAGACAATGTGTAGTGTAAATGTTATTATGCACTTTTCTTACTGGAAACCCCGTTTCGTGCCAGTTAGAAAAGTTAGAAAACAGATACTTAAAATATTTTATGTCATATTATGATGAATTATTACACACTGCTGTATGTTAAAACATACATCTAGATTTTATTTTGCTTCTGTTGTAAAGTTGAACTGATAATATTGTAATTGTTATAAAATTGTGTTTCGTACATTTCTCTAACACACACACACACACACACACACACTTGTGACTTCGACAATAAAGCAAATATATTTCTAACGAAAGCGTTCAAAAAAGTAATTACATTTTTCGGACCTTAATTTAAATATCTGGGCATATTCTTTGTTAATAAATAAAATAAATATTATATTTTTGTCACACCACCTTTATAGCAAGACAACTAACACAATAAATCTTATAAAGAATCTTATCGAATTCAAATTTATAACTGCTTTCTTGTTCTTGTATTATGCTAACTAGTCTTAGATGCTAGAGGTGGAATAGTGTGTTTGTACAGAACCTAAGGGTTAATGGTTCGTCACCCCTTGCCGTAAAAAATCATTTAATACTTTGAAACCGTGGATGTACTACGAATATGGTGATTGAAACTAACCCATACTTCGGTGAGGGAAGTGTAGCCCTAGTGTTGATGGTGGGTATTGTATAGTATTATTCAGTCAGGGAAGTGTAGTCCTAGTGTTAGTGGTGGATATTGCATACTAGTATTTGGTCAGAGAAGTGTAGCCCTAGTTTTGATGGTGGATATTGTACATTAGTATTTGGTCAAGGAAGTATAGCCCTAGTGTTAGTGGTGGGTATTGTACACTAACTGCTTCCTTCTTGATAGGATTCATGTAGCTTTGTGTCAAAACCCTGAAATAGAAGTTAATCTTAGCGGAGTTATATATGTATACACCGACGCACGTATGGTAAACATGTTTTTCGAAAAAAAACATAAATAAATACAAATTTACATTATGATAAGAAAGGTAGAAGATAAGAAGCTTGCGTGACTTTTCTCCGGTTGTTTTTGCGTCTCATTTGTTCCTTTCTGTGTGTGACAAATAGGAAATGATTGTGATTTGCAGTTAGATACTGTGAAATTTACAAAATGATTTCCATTATATATTTTTAACTGCGAAATTGTCGAAATATTCATTAATCTAAGAGGAATAAGGAAATGTTTTAATTGCACTGATACTTAAACTGAAATAATTTAGGCTTAGTTTTATATGGAAATAGTAACACACATATATTTAATAAATAGGCTATTATAGTTTGAAATTGTAATAGGTCAATGAAAAATTTGTAAGGTGCCCGAAAGGTGATTACATTGAAGTTATGTGAAGCTATCTTGATTATTTATTCATTTAAATCCCTGTTACCTTTTAGGAGCTTTAGCATTTAAAAGCAGGATTGTTTGGGTCTTTATTTTTTTTTAAATTAAGATTAGTATAAGAATACTAAGAAAAGAAAAAAGAAATGAATTTAATGAATACTCATGTTTAAGAGATAAATCCTGTTTTTAAATATAATTATTTGCCCTTATGGGTTTCCTCTAAATCTTCCATTTATCTTCGGGATTGTTGATCATATCAGTTATTTGAGATGTTGAAAATTATATTAAAAGAGATTTATTATTTGTTTTAAATTTCGCACAAAGCTACTGCGAGCGCTATCTGTGTTACCCGTCCCTTAGTAGTGTAAGAGTAGAGGAAAGGCAGCTAGTCATCACCAACCACCGCCAACTCTTGAGCTACTCTTTTAACAACGAATAATGCCCCCACCGCTGAAAAGACGAGCATGTTTGGCGCGACAGGGATGCGAACCCGCGACCCTCAGAGTACGATTCGCACGCCTTAACACGCTTAGCCGTGCCGGGCTCTACAAATTTATTAACTTTTCTTATAAATGTGTGGAACTTCTATCAGGTCTGTGTCATGTCGCCATGATCTTTCGTGCATGTTGCATAATATATATTCTGTATATTGATTGGTGCAAAAGAATTTCAGTAAACACTGTTTCTAAAGAAATAACTCGGTTAACATAACTTAGGGCATCCTTAAATTTGACCCATGTAAGATCAATCTAATTTTAAGGGAGATTTGTTTCAAAATAAGATTGTTTTCCTTCTAAAATTATGCAACAAATGTCAAACATGCAGCTCTTATTTCAGTATAAAAGCAGTTTTATTTAATTTAGTTTTAAATACATTGTCATATACTCTTCAAACAAAAAACGCAACAGGCAAAATTTGGGACGAATTGTTAACAAGTTTATTTCGGGTAGTTCTGTATGACATGTGGGAAACTTTGCACATTCACTTCTGAACATCCAAAGTCTTCAAAGGCGAAGTCCACGCTCACTAGTTGAGATTTAACATCACTCAACGTCAATAACGAGTATTCCCCCGTGACCATCAATAACTGCTTGGCATTTCCTGCCCATGGAAGCGATGAGATGACAAATCACATCCTGTGGAATGGCTGTCCACTCAGCCTGGAAAGCTGAAGTAGAGTCCGCGGTTGAGGTTATCGCCGTCGCAGACGTCGGTCCAACTCGTCCCAAAGATGTTCGATGGGGTTTAAATCTGGTGATCTGGAGGGCTAGGGAAGAACATTGATGTTGTGGTGTCTCAAGAAGACAGTGGTGAGTCGGGCTGCGTGAGAACGGGCGTTGTCATATTGATAAACGTCGTTTACGCTCACCATGATGGGTTGCACATGGGGCCTAAGAATCTCGTCGACGGTTTTGTACGGTCTGATTGGAAATCCTACGCAGTCCTGGTATAGTTGAGGCAGTAGATGTCGCAGTGGTGGTCCTATCTCGAAGGTGACGTAACCGGATGTAGCGATCTTGTACGGGCGTGGTCACACGAGGTCTGCCAGATCGTGGACAATCACGAGTTGATCCATGTTGTTGGTGACGATTCTATCGCCTTGTGATGGCGCTTGGGTGGACATTCACAGCTCTGGCAACATCTGATCGAAATTCGCCTTCCAAGAGACCAATGGCGTTGTTGCGTTGTGTTTCAGTCAGTCTTGGCGTAACTGTATTGCGTGTCGGTGGCTTAACACTGAGCTATGGAAACCGAGAACCCGTCGCTTTTATAGGGATTTTTCACATGTTACAACTGCAGAACGTGCAGATCTCTCAAACAAATTTATTGGACATGAATGCGTTTTGGCAAAAAAATCCGTTGTTTTCTTCTGTTTTCAAAGTGCACAACTTTTATTGTCATTTCGGTCTGACAATCAGTGCCTTAACACGTGTAATATCACATACTCTGAGCTTGTAACGTTATTACATATATTTCTCTTTAAAATAAAAAAATTATCCCTTTTGCGTTTCTTTTTTTGAAGAGTATATATCGTATTTGACTCAAACGTTTCGAATTTTGAACTTTCCACAGCGCTTTGAAATCTCCCTATCAGTACTTATGACGGATTTTACTCTCGAAACAAAATGAATTGATAAGATTTTGAATAAAAAGTGGAAGTTCGACCGCTCTAGATTTCCGCTACTTATTCGTACGCAAAGTTCCATAGTATAAATTGAAGAAACTTAGAAAAATAAAACATGCTTATTACGGTCTACAAAAATGAAAAAAATGGCACCACTTCTTCCAAGAAAGAAAAACAACGAATAAATAATATGCTTAGATTTGTTTACGTAATATTTGTTCTCCCATTTTCCAATGCTATCGTGTCATGTTTTCATATCTACTTTATTACTAGAGACATTATCTGTACTCTTGTTACAGGATACCATATTTTATTATGTCTCCACTACATTTTCAAACATGAATGTTAATAAAGATGAAAGGAAAAAGATAAATCATCAATTTCACGCTCTTCTTTAACATAAAAATACACAGGCATCGTGAAAACACACAGACATTGTGAAAACACACAGACATCGTGAAAAAACTATTTTGTTTGCAAGCCATTTTTCACTTCAGGTGCAACGCCTGAAGTAAAGAATTGCCATCATCCATTAATTCTTGTCTTGCTTCCGATCTCGATCGTCCATCAAGTCAATCAGATGATGAAGTAAACCGTGGCTTATATCATTTAAATCTCATTTGAAAAACTTTCTGTGAAAAATATGTACATGTTAAATAAGGACGTTAAGAGAACATTAAATTCGAAATATCACACGAAGCATCCTCAGAAATACATACATTAACGTATCCTTAGAGTTGATAAGAATGGAAACAGACTTTTAATCATAACAGATTAACTATTATCAAGCCAATTTATTCCAAGGTGAAAAATGGGGCTTCTTGTTTTTAATATACTAATATATACGTTATTAGTTCAAGCATTAGTTAGACTGGCGTTCAATATATGACGCATAGAAAAATCGATGATGCTGAATGGATGAGACCTGTGAAGAAAACAGGTTCAGAAAGCACAAAACGTTAAGCATGACTTAGGCTCCTGTAAGATTCATGAGGCTGTACGTTTGAAGTGCTGTTTCAAACATTCCATAGGGAAGTTATTATTCTGAAAGTGACAATCAAGCCAGATTTTCTTATATGACATTCAAATGATATTTTGAACCATTTATTATAAGGTATCGTGAAAACGTAAATCTATTCTTATTTACTTGTTGTTAATCTGTCTAAAAATTCCTTTTAAATCTTGCCTAAGCCTAAACTCACATACGCCGTCGCTTTAGTCAATCTGCATAACAAACTTTGATAACAAAATGTTTTAGCATCGTTTATGAGACCTCAATATTCTTTTATTCTTTTTCATATTCATTACATTCTATAACAACTAAAAATGCATATGAAGTTTTCTTTGGTGAGCAATAATAAAGTAGATTCTGTTATAAATATTATAGAGCATAAGTTTAATCTGTACGTAAAAAAATGATATATTTGCTATTTCGTAACTGAGGAAATATCAGATGAAGTGCTTATTTTGCTTGTTAAACTTTGTTTATATCATATGTTTGTATTGATGTAGGCTTGTAGCATCAACACATTTTAATGTTTATGAAGGCCTAAGAGTTTATATTTTTGTATGAATACGATATCCGTATAAAATATTTGTTTCTTTTTAAAAGTACATTATAGATTTCAATGAATAGTAATATGCAAAGTAATATGAAATTAAATAAATATTAAAAATAAATCAACAGATTGGGCAGTTCCATGTGGCTAGGTGAAGTTAACAGATCTCTTTTATTCACCTGTAAGTATTGTTAAGTAGTGGCTTGAAATTAGTTCTTCATTATACTGTGAGAAGATACCTTGCATAGAATCTTAGAATTGTTCCGAGTTATTTACTTTCACAGAAGTTAAATCTAACGTACTTATAAAATATTTAACAAACGCGCAAGTGTTCCTGTGTTATAGAACCTCTCCTCGATACCTATTCGAACCTGCTCTAGTTTAAAAAACAAAAGTTCCACATCTAATCTATCTGTGGTTTGTGTTCTGGTCAACTGCTTCTATAACGGTTTGACTGCATGAACCCTACTTTAAAACAGTACATAAAATGTAGACGTGGAACATGCCGTGTCACGAACGTAGGTTCTGAGGAGCGACTTACTTCCTCTCTGTTTCACTGTAATACTGTCAGATTGTTGTTATCAAACTTCATTTAAAGTATTCAATATTCTGAGTTAAACCTGGGATTCTTATCCTGGAAATATATGAAATGAAATGTTGTTCTCTACTCTGCCCTTATTCGTAACCATAGAAAAATAATATAGATTTATATTCAAGTGACCGGGTTTTGTATTTTTATTTCCGCATAGTAAAAGTACACAACTTCTGTATCCTATGATACTCTACATATCTCAGTGTTTGCTTACTGTAACTGACAGAAACAAGTAACACTACTTCTTATACTTCGATCAAAACTGGTTGTTCTTACTTTAAGTCTTGTTATTACAAACACTTATATTATTATGAAACGTGTCCTTGGAAAGTCTATCCTTTGTTATTCATCCCTGTGAATATTTTTGCTATGTTTTTATCGGAAGTTGATGTATTCTTACTTACAGTTTTTGAAACGTTGAAAGTTTGTTCTTCCATTTAGAAAAACAAAACAAAAAACGTCATTATTATTACTTGGAACACAAGTATTTCAAAAGGAAGAAAAGCTGTGGTAAGAGACTGTCACGTGGTGCGATCATTCCCTCTGCACACTAGCACAATAATAGAACAGTTAATATGTTAAAGGGGAAAACAATATGTGATAAGAGATTGTTTCGTGGTGCAATCCTTCTCTCCGCACATTAGTATAATAATAGTACAGTTACTATGCTAAAGGGACGAAAATATGTAGTAAGAGAGTGTCACGTAGCATGATCCATCCATACGCACACTAGCACAATAATAGAACAGTTAATATATTAACAGAAAGAAAATCTATGGTAAGAGAGTGTCACGTTGTGCGATTTTTTCTTCCCTACACTAATACAGTAATAACAAGAAGTCACCAAGCTTTCTTAATCTAATTTAATATCTGTGTTTCTTCTGAACTTTAACACTCTTGTAATTGAAATTAGTCTATATTACTTTTGATACCGTTAGGTGGTGAATAAGATATGTGCAGAATATCAAGAGGTCCTGGTAATATAAACAGACAGCGGTCCGATTTTTAATAAACATGTATGTAAAACTGTCAAACATAAAATTTTACGCTAATTGGTCATAATTTTTTCATCTTTTTTTTTAATTATCATTAACGTGACTCAGTTCAGCTCATAGTTTATAAATTTCTGTTTACGTGTGACCCTGTTGATGGTTTGACAAGTTCCGTTATGTAAGACGATAAATATCTCTCTCCGCCTATCAATTGACAGTACCTTATTTTTTTAATGAGATAAGTAGAAGGAAAGGTAAGAAAGACAGAGATATTTTGCTTGTCTTGTCCAAGTTATGCTGTGCCTCACATACCGGTTTATGATTATAATTCAAACCAACAAACTAGATCTTTTGTGTGCTGCAAAGTGCGTTTTCTTCTCTTTCCTGAATAAGACTCATTTCCCACAGTTCTTCACTGTATTATTATTCTCCAGTAATAAAATAGATGTTTCATTACATTTTCTGTAACAAAATGTTTATGTATTTTGTTTCTACCGACAAGTGCGTATTGAGTTCGTATAAAAAAACTGGTTTATTTAAACTCAGAATTTGAAGACCGGAAGTAAAGACGTTAAGTTTGAAATCGATTGTTCAGTTATTATTCTGACAAAACAGTCAAAATAAGTACCCCAAGAACGTAGGTAACCAGGGCAGTTGAAGGCAATCACTTTTGATGCGTTTCTTCTTTGGCTGAACATTGTTATTTTAAACTATATAGTACTTGTTTTACATTTTTTCTCACAAACATAAAGTCGGTTTTCCTAAACGATTATATGCTTTTAATGTTTACGAAGCTTTAAATTTAAATTCTCACTGGGGGCTTGACATGATCTAGTAGTAAAGGTGTTCCACTCGCGACCTGCAGGATCGAATTCTATCATTGGACAGACATGTACGTCCTTGGAGACGTGGGGGTTTTAGGAAGATGCAATAAATTCAACTATTCTTTGGGAAAGAGTAGTTAAAAGGAGAATAGTGAGAGGTGTGAAAGAGCTATCATTCATTCTTCTTGTCCAAATGCACTTAGAATTAGGGCTGAATAACTAGCGCAGGTAGCCCTCGAGTAGCTGCTGTATGCGATATTTTACAAACAATTTCACTGTTAAAGTTGTTCGTACTAATACGTACTATTTTAATTTTCGATG
The DNA here is from genome assembly GCA_011833715.1 of Carcinoscorpius rotundicauda. Classification (NCBI taxonomy): domain Eukaryota; kingdom Metazoa; phylum Arthropoda; class Merostomata; order Xiphosura; family Limulidae; genus Carcinoscorpius; species Carcinoscorpius rotundicauda. The sequence goes on along the minus strand of CM022399.1, from coordinate 46,056,670 downwards.
AATTATGATAGTTTTTCGGGTATATTTAGTGTGATTGGGTTTCCAACTAGCGATCCTCAGATTACGATTCAAGCGCCCTAACTACTGGGCCATGTTGAGCCTCGAGTGAAGGAAGTTATTTAACAATACAGCTGTCAACCATTAGACCACTGTTGTTAGAAGGAATACTTGGATTTGAATGATATTTTTATAATGCACCCACGGCCCCAAAGTGTGGAGAACTTTGAGGAGGATGACAGGGCGCAAAAAAGTAGCAGCAAAGTTCAGCCACAAAGAAATGGATTGAAGGGTGTTTACTTGTTAAAGAATCAAAACTGGGTAATACCCATGTGGAGTTGACATTTGTAGTGTAAAATTGTACGTAACTTTTAAGTATATCTGGTTGAAAAACATCGCAAACCATTATTTCATTACATAATTAGAGGCTCCCCAGTGGCTCAGCGGTATATCTGCGAACTTACACGCTAAAATCCGGGTTTCGATACCCGTGGTGGGCAGAGCACAGATAACCCATTATGTAGCTTTATGCATAATTCAAAACAACAACAACAACATAATTAGAGCTCGGCCAAGGCCTTTAAACAAAATATTAAAAAGAAATTAGTTATTTATCGATAAATGTAGTTATTCGAAATAGAATAATTTACTCTTTATACTTGCAGTTGAATATTTTCACATATTTGAGCCTGAGATAAATTTTATTTTTTAAAAATATTTAATAAAACCATTTATTATTAAATATCCACATAGTGTTGAGTTCATACTTTACTCCAGCACTTCTCAACTTCGCCAAATAGCGTCGAATTTGAAATAAATAGGTAGGAACTTAGTTGTACTCGAGAGTAGAGACCTGATGAAAACCATACCTTACTTTAGTATCGGTGAGATCAGTGAACTCGTCTCATAAGACACGTTGTTTTCGTCTTATGAAAGCTTCGAAGGTAATTCTTTATTTTGTAGAGTTCCCGGTGGGACATCGGTAAGTTTACGAATTTAGAACTCTAAAATCCGGTACTCGATTACGTATGGTGGGCAGAGTGCAGTTCCGCAATCAGAAAACGAGTTTGTTGTGTAAGACTGAAGATTTGTAATCAGATCTTAAATAAACTGGAATACGAATGACACCAACCGAATAAAAATATTAACTTGTTCAGTTCAGTTTTCAAAGTAATTCCAAAGTTTGGAAAGTTGAATTATTTGTCAGTATTTAAATATTTTTAATTTTTAGCTGGAATAATCTGCGCAGAAAAATATATGTGACATTAAGAATCGAAGTTTAAGAAACAGCTAGAATATACAGGGTGTCCCAGAAGTCGCGCACCATATAAATTTTTATGTTAATACATATGAATAACAATTTTATTGATAATAATCATAACAGATGCTCAAACTGTTCACCCTCTGCTTTGATACATTCATCAATTCTCTTTATAAAACTGTCTTTTACTTTGTTGAGGGTTGCAGTGTTAATCCTTTGACATTATTATATGTACTTATGGTGCGCGACTTCTGGGACACCCTGTATAATGCTTCCGGCTCTAAAAATATAGAAATTCTATACCTATAAGCATTTATTAATCTACGAAGAATCGTTACAATCCAAAGCGAAACAAACTTCAATAATATGGCTCGAACCTTGCAGGTTAGATACATAAATGTTTACTTAGAGATGTTTTTTGTAGCCAAAACTCTTGTTTCACAATATCTATTAGATGAATGGTACTAATTTACCAGGGAATGAACAGCAAGTGTTATTGTTTCATTTAATGTTAATTAGTTTGTTTGATTTTTGAATTTCGCACAAAGCTACTTAAGGGCTATCTGCGCTAGCTGTCCCTAATTTAGCAGTGTAAGACTAGAGGGAAGGAAGCTATTCATCACCATCCACCGCCAACTCTTGGGCTACTCTTTTACCAACAGATAGTGGAATTGACCATGACATATATAATGCCCCCACGGCTGAAAGGACAAGCATGTTTGATACGACGGGAATTCGAACCCGCGACTTTCAGATTACGAAGCAAACGCCTTAACCAACCTGGCCATTCCGGGCCGTGAATTGGTTCTAATAATAATAAAAAAAAACATTTCTATCATAAATTCTGCAAGGTTAAATTGAAATGTTGTTATTTACTTATTATAATTCATTTTGTTTGTTATGATACATTATCTTTTGAGAGCAAATTTTGAGAATTTTTGGTTCAGAAACATATACTTCCGGTTGAATTAACGAAGTAAACAGCGCATAGATGACATGAGTAAGGAATAAAAATATTTATGCACATTCTATTTTGTGATAATTTCTATAAACTATAATATAGTCATAGAATATTTTAATGACCTTCTATTTAATCTAGTACAAATTTAGTGAAATAAAACTTTCAAATTAGCATTGTACATCATTTTTCATACACTTTAACAGAGATTTGTAACAGGACCTCGTTCCAAATCTACGATATTTCCTGACACACCATATTAGACGATTTGTAAGAATTATATTTATATATACAAGTTTAAAAAAAGTTATGTCATCTCTGTGCGAATTGGTACGTGTTGTTAATTCACGATAATTTTGTAGGTTTATTCCGCGTGTCTCGTTAACATAATTAAAATAATATTTAGATATGACTCTGTTCTTTATTATTCTATAATAACGGCTTAATAATTAAGCTACTACCTATAGTGATGATAACTGCTTTCATTATTATTTTCTCTATATATTTTTCTTGACAAAGAAATGTTCCACAAATTATTGTGAGCAGAAAGAACCCTAACCTTTGAAGTTCTCACTACCCTAAGACTAGAATCACTGCTCTATGAGAAACTGAAGTTTATGATGACAAGAGAAGGTAAAATGGCGAGTCTGTAATCGATTTGAAGCTCCCTAAACGTTGCTCTAAAAATCCCTCTTGACAAAGGAATTATCATAAATAGACTGAGCGAGAAGGTAAACTACGTTGTTTACGTTCTTAAATGCAGCGCTTTAATATATCTCAGACTTAATCCTCTAAATAGATCAGGATTTTTTCCTTCGATTCCGCGCAAAAATGATCCAGAAAAATAGCCTAGGATTTTTATTTTATGGATCAGTTAAATTACGGTTGGTTGCCTTCTTGACGTGCCTATTTCATCTTCCGATATCAGTAAGCAAAATAATGGCGACAGCAAATAATCTTATTATTAACGAAAAAGACTTAACTGTCATTATTACAAGTCAGCATGTACGGTTTAATGCTGTAGATACATTTTAGATTATTCTCTTAAGTTGCTTGCAATTTGAAGTTATTTATGGTATCTTTAATTTGAAGTGAGATTTTGTTGAACATTTCTTTCGGTAATGCAGTGAATATTTTGTTTTTAGTTTCTGTATTGTACTTAAATGGGGTCGTAAACAGCTGTCTCTTGTGATTTATATAAGAAAGCGTGAATACAGTTAGAAGAGACAGGCATCTATTATTTAACGATCCGACTTGCTGAAGTACCTTGTATATCAACGAAATTTATTATTTTATTTATCGGAACCAGAACGAACCCATTATTTTATATATAACTTATGTATTGTTGTTGTTGATTTTTTGTCATTATTACCGTATAGCCATTACCATTAATCTGGTCGCGTTCTCAGAAAAACATTAAAACTCTTAACATTTCGCTTCAAATGTCCTATTTTGCTGTGAAGCATGAATAGACTAGTGTTGGAAAAGTATTTCCAGAAAAACATTAAAGTTCTAAGATTTTTAATCAGGAGTCCTATATCTGCACAGAGTATGAAATACCCCCTGTTGCAAAGATATTTTTGGAAAAACATTAAACTTCCAGCATTTCTAACAAAAGCATTAAATAAGCTGCTAAAAATAGATATTTTCAGAAAAACATTAAATCCTTAACATTTTTATTCCAAAGTCCTATAGTTTTATGTAGTGTGGAAAACACTGCTGTTGAAAAGGTCTTTTCAGAAAAAGAAACAACAACATTAAACCTCTGAGATTTTAATAAAAAGTCCTACACTTTTATGTACCATTAAATACGTTGTTGTTGGAAAGGTCTTTTAAAAAACCCCCATTAAACCTCAGAATTGTTAATCGAAAGTCCTATACTTGAATGTACCATTAAATACGCTGTTGTTGGAAAGGGCTTTTCAGAAAAACCATTAAACCTTTAAAATTTCTATTCAAAAGTGTTGTATTTCTATGTAACAGGAAATTCGTTGCTATTGGAAAGGTCTTTGGGGAAACACATTAAATCTAACATTTCTATTCAAAAGTCCTAGCGTGTTACTTCACAAGGAATATGCTGTTGTTGAAAAGGTGGCATGAAACAGGAGATCGGTTTTAGTCAACTCCGTTTAAATATCATCATCAACTTTCTAAGAAAGGACAGCTGCGTTCATACGATAGAATGATTTCTTTGTATTGCAACAATTTATAATTTATTTTTGGTTCGTTTAGTGTTATTTTTTATATTTATATATTCTGTGTTTGAAATGGGTCGAGTTTTGCATACTTAACTTCAGCAAAAGTGACTCTGCTCATAAAAAGAAAATTTTCTTTTTGGTAAGCTGCTGTTTATTGTCCGATGTAGGCCTGGCATGGCCGAGCGCGTTAAGGCGTGCACTCGTAATCCGAGGGTCGCGGGTTCGCGCTCGCGTCGCGCTAAACATGCTCGCCCTCCCAGCCGTGGGGGTGTATAACGTTACGGTCAATCCCACTATTCGGTGGTAAAAGAGTAGTCCAAGAGTTGGCGGTGGTTGGTGATGACTAGCTGCCTTCCCTCTAGTCTTACACTGCAAAATTAGGGACGGCTGGTACAGATAGCCCTCGAGTGGCTTTGTGCGAATTTCCAAAACAAACAAACAAACATCGTCCGATGTATTTTGTGAAATAAGGATACAAACTTAGTTTCCTTTTATTACCAGTAAATTAATCAATATTTGTCCTTTAATATCACATCCGTTTCAATATTTAACACCAACATACGGTTGCGTTAAACGACCAGAAGTAATTTTATTTCTGATAAAAGCACCATTGATGTATAGCTTTCTTTACTAGGCAAAAATAAAATAGAAACTTCAGAGCCTACTTTATAATATGGGATAAAAAATAGGTCCCTGATGAGGAAAGCATTACTGAAAATAGTTTATGACGTACGTAATTCATAAAGAGTTTTATTACATACTTTAAAATATTCCAAATCACAAACTAAGAAAACGTTTATATAGAATTAAATTATTGTTTTGATTGTGAAAGGGGTGATTCAAGTTTATCAGAAACATTAGATCCTTATCTACAGTTGCTTTAAGAGTGTTTTAGTTTGAAAGTGAGGTCGATGTTTGGGTTCAAGAATAACCCTTAATGGTCGTCGAAGAAATTGACCTTAAGATAGGGCACAACAGGGTAAAGTAACGGAAGTTTTCTCATTCTTCAAAAATTAACCAATAACGAATTTTGAAGTGTAAACACCATTCCCGTAAAGCTCAAAGTGCCAAATCATCTGCTTGTACGTTCCTTCAGAAACTATTACAGTGTGTTAGAAGTACAGAATCATAGGCTGAACTTCGTCTTCTTTGACGTTTCTTAAAAACTACTACAATGTATTAACAGTGTTGAATCATTGGGTGTACTTAATTTCTTGGACATTCTTTTTTTTTAATTTAAAACATTACATAATTCTGGAACTGTCGTAAATAGTTTACCATCTTTAGTACATCTGTACCCTGTTGTTTAGACATAGATGTTTGCTATTTCTCAGCCCCGGCATAGCCAGATGATTAGTGCGCGTGACTCGTAATCTGAGGGTGGCGGGTTCGAATTCCCGTCACACCAAAAATACTCGTTCTGTCAACCGTGGGGGCGTTATAAGTGAAGATCAATCCCACTGTTCGTTGGTGAAAGAGTAGCCCAAGAGTTGGCGGTAGGTGGAAATGTTTAATTTCCTTCCTTCTAGTCTGGCTGGCTCAGCATGACGAGATGGTTAAAGCATTCGACTCGCAATCCGAGGGTCGCGGGTTCGAATCCTTTTCACACTAAACATGCTCGCCCTTTCAGCCGTGGGGTGTTTTAAGGTGACGGTCAATCCTTCTATTCGTTGGTAAAAAGTAGCCTAAGAGTTGGCGGTGGATGATGATGACTAGGTGCCTTCCCACTAGTCTTACACCGCTAAATTAGGGACGGCTAGCGCAGATAGCTCTCGGGTAGCTTTACGCGAAATTAAAAAACAAACAAACCCTTAGTCTTACACTGTAAAATTAAAATGCAAAACAAGCAAATTATAAGTCAATTAATTTTTTTTACGGTTTGATTTGAACCACCGACAAGTAACTGTGTATTTACAGCTTACGAAATTTCTCATCATTAATTATATATAATGATATTTCTCTTAACACTGTGAAGAACGACAAAAGCTCTTTCAATACTATATATATCTATGAAATACAACACGCCATCTTATTAAGATCTATGAATTATCACACACCATCTTATTATGATATACGAAATAGCACACACCATCTTATTATAATCTATGGAATACCATACGCCATTTACAACGTCCAAATTCGTCCACAGAACCTAAACCTAGTTCTGTTTCAACTACTCTAAGATGTTATGAAATGTGTTCGGAGAAACAAAAATTACCAACCCTAAATTCTCTTTATACACGATGCAGCTTTGTGCGAAGGATAATAATATATTACATCATATGCGTGCATATCAATTATTACAAATATTAGCAACCGAACCTCAGCTATGATTAACTTCAGACCTAGGCCCACTTAACTCAAGCGTGGTCCCATTGATTGAAAACAAGATTGTTCTTCTTAAAATAAGCTGTCCTAATATTTTGACTAATACAGTGTTTATTAAGCCTTGATCTGTTATTACTGAGATATTAATGAGACGAATATGGGCATCATACTTATTTTTTCTACTCAATTTTTATATTCATTTACCCACTAAACGTGTATAGGTAGCTTGTAAGTCTTATATGAGAGTATAACACCTTTTAAATAATTCAATTTTAAAGTAAAGTAACATTATATGTGAGTGCATATTCTATTCTTGCTGGTAATAAAACGATGAAACGAATCACAAGAGAGGATGAACCTTCGTCTGTAAAGCACTATTTCAAATGTGTCTTTGTTGTTGTTGTAATAGTTACCAGTACCTTTATGTCACCACTACCTTCATTTCATCTCTTATTTATTAATATAAGTTATTTCTACTTTTTGAGTTTAACATAATTGTTTCTTTTTTTTAATCTGATGTTTTTACTGTTTTACTTTTTCCATGGGTGATCCAGCAGTAAGCAAGTCAAGCGCTACGGGTCCAGGATGTGGAGTTCTAGACATGATGTTGTTTAACGCACACTACACTTTCAGTTTTGGGCGCGTTATGAAAATGGCAGTCAATCCCGTTATTCAATTCATAATCGGGTTGAACTCTTTAAGGGAAGTGTTGTTTGTGTGCTGCGCTCCCTCTAACCAGTAGTTCAAAATTAGTCCACGTGCGCATAATGTGCTGTTCAGCTTGAAACCTCTGTCTTTTTGTTCCTTCATTTTTCATGATCCATTAACTTCTGCAACTATTTTCTTTTTAAATAAACGAAGTTCCTGTTTTTATATGTGAAATTCTGTGTTTGACTGAAAATTGAATGGCCACACTTTGCTTGAGTTAAGATCGATAGCGCTAAAACTAGATTAAACATTATGTGCTTGCTTGATGAGTAAATTTTAATAGTTTTTTATTTATTCTTGAGGCTAAGTAAGTATATTTTGAACATAAAATAAAAATTTTATAGTATTTATAAATATATGTTAATCGACTGACTATTCATTACATGCGTTACATTTTCTTAGACTCAACACTTTTACTGTAAATATTCTGCATTTGACTTAAATTATTCATATGCTAAAGATAGAATAAATCTTATAGAAACAACAACTTGAATTCATGACTTTTGAATGTCCTGGGGTGCAAAATCTAATTTTTTTTTTTTTTGTTATCAAACATAAGTAGTACCTGTAACTTTTAAACATTAGTTCCTGCTTTTAAGGAAAGGAAATTAGGACCGCTTACGTTTTTTGTTTCATACTAACCGAAACGTCATTTTTTCATGGTGTCTTCCACATTAACGAAGTACAGTGCATAAATCTAAAACTGTTAATTAGTGTTTTACCTTTCATACAACAAATATGTATCTGTTTTAGTTCTAATTACGCCAGATTAGATCATTATTAGTAACTAAACAAGAAAGGAAATATATCCCGGTAGGATCGCGATCCATCCAGCTTTATAAATACAATACATCTTAAAAAACACATTTTATTTCTAAGAAAAATACACATTTTATTGTAACTATTATACTTTTTAAAAGCTTTAATGATGAAATAAGTGAAACCAAAACTCTAATGAACATGAATCAAATAACTTACACGGAATTTTCGAGAGATAGCTCTGCTTCTCTGAATATCGTTGAGTTAGAATTATATCATGTACTTTATTTAATATTATACACTACTAAAAAACAAAACAATACGAGTACAACGTATAACATTTAAAATTACTGAGTATGTTCCAATCTTTTAGAATACAAGACTGTAAAAATGAGATCCTGTTACCGCCTTCCCCGGCCCGGTATGCCCAGGTGGTTAAGGCACTCGACTCTTAATTCGAGGGTCGCTGGTTTGAATCACCGTTGCACCAAACATGCTCGCCTTTTCAGCCGTGGGGGTTATAATGTGTCGATCAATCCCACTATGCGTTGGTAAAAGAGTAGCCCAAGAGTTGCCGGGGAGTGATGATGACTAGCTACCTTCCCTCTAGTCTTACACTGCTAAATTAGCGACGATTAGCGCAAATAACCTTAGTGTAGCTTGGCGTGAAATTAAAAACAAACCAAACCGCCTCTCCCGCCCCACCACCCCAAGAAAAATCCATTGTCGGGGTAACTGTACTGCAAAATACTAGTATTTGGTAAGAAACAAGTACCTGCTAAATGTTGGCGGTAGGTGCTATTGACTAGACTGCGTGCATTTCTTCTAGTCTATGAATTCAGTATTAGAGGCGGCTCGCGCAAATTACAAGATTCAAATTTACTTATCTCATTACTGTTGACTCAGAAATGATCAAGCTTACCAGTACTCATACACGTGTCACACGTTCAGTGTCACAGTTTACTAATCCATACTATCACACGTTAGTAACAAACAAATTATTGCGCACGTGAATGTTTCTTTGCGCAATTTATTTCCACATTAGAATTCATTCGAATTTAAAGTTGAGAAGCTGCAATTTCACAGGCTTACTGCTTATGTATTAATATATTTACGTCCATTTTACATTACATAAAATTGTCTTCATACGTTTATAAAACATACAATGCCAATATTTAAGGCACACTGACATAATTGTAAATTAATTTTCGTGTATAAACAATTATTTCGTTGATTCAGATTAATGAGGTACCCTGTAGTTTTTCTTACTTCAATTTCAACGAATAGTAATTTTTTTCCGAGGACAAAGTTTAACGTAAACACAAATTTAATTAGCAAGTTTGAATGAAATAGGCTGAAATGCGTAGTCTGATTGGGAGAAAGAATTTTTTAAAATAATCGTTGGCTTGTTTGTTTTGTTTGTTTTTGGAATTTCGCACAAAGCTACTCGAGGGCTATCTGTGCTAGCCGTCCCTAATTTAGCAGTGTAAGGCTAGAGGGAAGGCAGCTAGTCATCACTACCCACCGCCCACTCTTGGGCTACTCTTTTACCAACGAATAGTGGGATTGACCGTCACATTATACGCCCCCCACGGCTGGGAGGGCGAGCATGTTTAGCGCGACGCGGGCGCGAACCCACGACCCTCAGATTACGAGTCGCACGCCTTACGCGCTTGGCCATGCCGGGCCAATCGTTGGCTATACCTATTCTTATGCCGCCAAAACAAATAATGCATAATTTGTCTGTGACAATTATTTATAAAACCTTTAGCCCTGCGCAACTGGGAGACAAAGAGTATTTATCAGAGTGATATCTATGTTCGTAAAAAATACCACTTAAAGGTTTGATTAATTTAGTTAATGTGACAACAGTGAATTATTTTCAAAAGGTGTTTGCTTCATTGAATTGTATGTTTTCTATATTACTTCACTGCCATTTCAGGTACAAACTAGCTAATATACACTACCCAAAGCAATTAAAATGTAATTGAACTTTGTAGTATCTTAAGTTCGATAAGACTAAACCACTTCTATTACATAATGTTAATTATCCCTGATCTGGTTGTGATATAAATCAAACATTTGATAGTTTGTTACGTTATCTGAAATGCGAGTTGCTAGGTATTCATTTTTTACACAGCATTTCAAAGTCTCGTTTCACTTGCACCCATGAAGTAAATTACAGTGGTGAAATTACTTCAAATTGTCCCTGAACTCTTAAAAAATGACAGTTGGAAGTTTTACTCATATTCATTAACATTAGACAAATGGAGTCCATCCAACTGCAGTAGTCGTTTGTGAATTGGCTACAAAATGTATCCACTTCTAAACCAATGATCCATTTACACGAAAACCTGGACAACATAAACCAACATCCACAACACAAGCTAACGACCGTTATCAGTCAGTTCTGGTTCATTATACAGTCGTAAAACGTTCCTCTAATATAGACCATTAATAGGGTACAGACAGTTAGATACAAACCTCATGTGGCCAGCTTGTATGACAGTTGCAAGATACGAAATAACTCGCCTATAAAGATGCCACATGTACGTCTGGTGGACCAAAATGTTGAGCAATATTTTCTTTATGATACGTTGTACTTCACACTGTAACTAAATTAAAACTGGAAAAAAAAGAAAAAACTCAACTCATATTTGGTCCCATTTTTAGACAGAAAACGGCACGTATAACAATAGCGGGGTTACGGTATATATTAACAGAAATATGGTGGACATAAAGAAAGCTTTAAATTCTGGCATCGTTCTACTTATGTCAAATATTTATTGAGAATGTACTTTCAACCATTTGTACTCACATTAGCTGTTGTAATTGGCCCTGTCTTACATCATGGATTATAACATTTATCCCACCAGGCTAAACTCGTCAACAAATACTTTGAACGAAAATGGATTAATTGAATTGAGTAACCTACACGCTCTCTGGACTTTATTCTTCCAGAACGTTTAGCCATAGAATCTCGTCAAGTAGCCTCGACATTAGATGGTATAACTAAAACACATTCTTCAGAAGAATAATTGAGGATTTTTCCAAAACTTATCAACACTCTGATTTTAAATATCCAAAACATTTGCTAGGCTCACCATGATGTTTTTGTCAACTATATTCCATATTGAAATAAAATGTCATAAACTATACAGTTAAAACTCACCCCTTTCCAGTCGCTCAGTTGTAAACTCGCAATGCTAAATTGAGCTTTGATACCCTTAGTGGGCATAGCACACAAAACTCATTTCATAATTTTGTACTTAAGGACGATCAAAGCAAATGTCATATTAAAACGATTATGAATATGTAATTCAGCAAGTCACATTACAACCACAATCGATATGTAATTACAGTGGAATGGGATGCATCAGAAATACATTTTTACAATGTTTATCGTTTTTTAACTAATGTAATGTCACTGAAATTAAACGTTTTTAGATTGGTACACAACGGGTTTTTCCTATGCAAAATGATCATACGTTTATTTCATAAAGAAGTGTTAAAATCATAAATATTTGATTTCCAATGCGGATATGACATTGGAAAATGAAGGAATACTGATGATTTTGTGACGCCAGGCCTATTCAGAAAGAGACCTTCAGCACGTTGTACTCCACCGTCATAGGCAAAGTTCGGTATTTAGTAGAAGGTAAGAATCCGAAAACCCCAAACATTAGTGGCAAAATCCGTCCAAGTATTCCAAACAAAAGTGCACAAGTCATTCAAGAGGTATTTGCATTTGGAAAAGTGGCACAAGTTTAAAGTATACGAACTAGTTTCACAAAGTATCTGTTTAACTGTTGTGTAGCTCAACCAGCTGGAGAGTAAAATAGTTTTTCGTGAGATACTTTTATCTTTACCGTAATTCTGGTTCGTAAATGACTTCAATAAAATTATAGTTACAATTCACTTACTTAATGTAACTCGCTCTACAACATTTGTTGTTGATGCAAATAATATCATACTTTATTTCAAAGTTTATCTACGTTTTACACTTATGTAATGTACTAAACAAGAAGACGTAACAAATGAATTATTACCAATGTAATTGATACCAACTGAAAGAGAATTTAATCCGATATTGTAGATAGAACTGTCAAGAAATTCACTAAGTACTAACGACTAATCAAAGTATTGCATTGAAACCTAGTTATGAAAGAATTAAAAAAGGGAGCTTTAATTTTGCCATATATTTCAGGCCTAGCTAATAATATATTTAATGTGTTTAAAAACAGCACATATTTTATTTGTTGTTTTTTGTTATTTCGCGCAAAACTACTTAAGAGTTATCTGTGCTAGTCGTCTCTAATTTAGCAGTGTAAAACTAGGTAGTCATCACCACCCACCGCCAACTCGTGGGCTACTCTTTCACCAACGAATAGTGGGATTCACCATCACTTAATAACGCCCCCACGGCTGAAAAGGCGAACATGTTTGGTGTGACGGGATTCGAACCCCAACTCTCTGAGTAGGAGTCGAAACCTTAACCCACCTGACCATGCCAGGCTGAATATTTTATTCTATATTGATTAATACAAAAAACAAATTTTTGGTAATACTACAGATAACATGTAGTAAATGGAAAAAGCGGAAACCTATAAAATTGAGGTTGAATTCGGAAACGACTAGAGACTAGACGTAATTTAAACCTTTAATGGAATATAAAGAATCTGTCAGAATTAAAGAAATTAAAATTCAAACGTAACAGAACATGTACATACACAACATGCGGTATCGTGTGAAAAAGTGTAATATTGGCTCAACCAGAAGGTATTATAGCCAATAATATTCGTGAATCCTTGAAAATAATTAAATATAAAATAGATCATTTATTACTAAATAAAGATCAAAGCAAGCAAAAATTGTGTTTGTGTACATAGGTCATGTGACCTATTTAACAAAACAAAAAAATGATAAATAAAACACGATTATGTCTTGGAACTCATCCCTGAATATGATATTGGAACATCAAAACATCCAGAGTCAACATTTAAGGGTCCAGCATGGTCAGGTGGTTAGGGCGATCGACTCAACATTTGAAGGTCGCATGGTCAATTCCCCATCTCACGAAACATGCTTGCCCTTTAAGCCTTGGGTGTTATAATTTCACGTTCAATCCCACCTTTTGTTGGTAAAAGAGTAGCCCAAAAGTTGGTGGTGAGTGGTGATGACTCTTGTCTTTCACTGCTATATTAGGGGCTGCTAGCGCAGATAACCTTCGTGTAGCTCTTCATAAAATTCAAAATAAACACAACTTTTTAGTGGTCATAGAATGGCCTTAGTAAAATGGTTTTAACTTTGTACTTATTTTAACATTTTATGCTATTTATTATATTAGTTGTAAGGAGCATCTAGCCTACTACTGTGGTTGTGGTATCCCAATCAGCTGTTGAATGTGGTATTGGACTAAGGACCTTGTCATCAATAGATGTAGCACATATAACGTAGATGACACATTATGACATGTTATTTTTTGCTTTCCATGATAAGTTTGTTGCAATATTAAGAATTGCCATCAAATCAAAGAACGCAGCACCTGTAGATTTACATGTTACGGGACTCTTAAAACAAGTTCAGGTAAACCGTCATTCTCCTACACTAGACCAGTGGTTCTTAACCTGGGGATCGTGACCCCCTGGGGAGTTGTTTGAAGTTTCTCGGGGGTCACGGAAAGTTTGGTAATTATTGGGGAAATCACGGACCAGTTTGAGGTTTTTGTGCAAGTGCCTGTAACTGCCCACCAATGAGAAACAATCTGAGTAACAAGTGCCTGTAACTGTCCACCAATGAGAAACACGCTGAAGTGCGGCAGTTGAACCGCGTCGAGATGCTTGTTGCGCAACCACCTGTCTAATTTTGAGTAAAAATTTTCAAATATTACAATCTTTTGAATTGCCTAAAAATTTGTAACTATATAATATTAATAGATCGAACTTCAAACTCAAATATCAAAGTTTCTATCCTATTTAGTATATTTTCTCATTATATATATATATATATATTATATCAACCGTCGCACTAAGTGAACAAGTAGGTTTTGTATGATGTTCAGTAATTCCATGGATTTTGCATTTGTTTAGCACTTGTAGCATTTCTCAAGGTCATTTATTTGTAACATTTTCAATAAATTAGAATCTGCAGAAAGTTTTGTTTTATTCTACCTTTACGCAAAGTTTACCATTACAAAAATTAATATAGGGGTCAAGGTAATACCCTGGAGAGACTAAAGGGGTAAGACGATGAAAAAAGTTAAGAACCACTAGTGACTAGACGAATTGTGGAAACTCTGTATTGAAGAGCTGTATGCTTTAGACGTGACAGTTTTACAATGGAGTGTTTTGCAAAGTTAAATATATTACAGGGATATTGTCAAGGTGATCTACCAACAAATAGAGGATGACCGAACTCATCAGTGTGTACAATAACAAGATGGTGAGGCACTGAACTTCCTTTTAGTATAACTTACCCAATCTCTTTAAACATGCAAAGATATATTCATCAAATGTGCATTAAGGAATGTTGATTGATTTACCAATACTGTATATTTTAAAATAAATGACTCTTCATCACATGCTTGATTTACTTAAAAACGAACGGATGGAAATGATTGACATTATTTTATTACAGTAGTTTTGTCTTGTCATTATTTATACATAATCTAATTAATCTCCAAAAGAGATGGTTTAATTTCAGTGCAAGAAGAGAATCACAAATCGTGGTTAATGAAAACAGACACATAAAGATTTGTGAAAAGAAGACAAACACAAATCATGGTTAATGAAAATAAACACACATAATGGTCAGTGAAAAGAAGAGAATCACAAATCGTGGTTAATGAAAACAGACACACATAATGGTTAGTGAAAAGAAGACAATCACAAATCATGGTTAATGAAAACATGTATATCATTGTTAGTGAAATGAAGACATTCACAAAATGTAAAGCTGTCATTTGTTTAGAGTAAAACAATCTTACTCGACACATGAAGCACTGTGAGCGAAAACTTGAAGAATGAAAATTGACTACTTTCTAATAGTGTCTTGGTTCGGTTAGTGCTCAGGATTTCACACGTAGCATATGAACTAGTATAATCACATATTTTTCGTGCTGCTGTCAGTTAATTGATGTTCTTATTATTTTTTGTGCTTATATTATTAAGTCTAAATATGAAGATGGTAACATTAAAAATCTTAACTGTTGACATCAACACGTGACTAGTTTCACGTTGATGTTACGTATATGTTTGCATCAGAGAAAAAGTTTATTAAACTGTTTCTGAAACATATTTTTGTGCACGGTGACATTTGTTTCCTTTGTTTCACGTAGAATTGTTGAACATTCTCTAAGTTACTCGTTCTCATTGAATAACGCACATAATATTAAACTATTATAGAAATATTAATAAAGAGATGTAACCAGAATAATAAATCAGAGCACGAAATATCTTCATTCAGTTCAATTTGTAATTCAAATTCATTCACACCATCTTCAGACAACTTAAGTAGTTTAAAATACAAGTTGGACTGGGTGTGGCTTAGTTTCTAACTTTGTGGCCGTAGATATGTGTGCTGGTCTAATCTTACTATTTTATTAAAGAATCTCAATTGTTGACAGTGTGTGCTGTTGAGTAGCTGCCTTCTATGTACTCGTCAACTCTAAAGTCATAAAGCTTTTAAATGTATTACTAATCTTAATTCAATTTGTTCAGTGGTTGTGAACGTTTTAACCTTTGACTTCTATTTCTTTGTTCTTATGGTAATAAAATGCTGTTTGTATTAATAGGTTGGTAATAATCAGAAGTGTTTTTAATGTTTCATGAATAATGTATGATATTAATGATAGAAAACAGCCGTTTATCTGTTTGGGTGTGGTCTATTTTTACGCCCATGCACCCTTATTAACAAGTGCAAATCCTCTTGTTTTGTTTTTAAAAGGTATTTTGGTGATATGAAGTTATTTTGATATATTACAAAACGATTTATATTCGTTTTGGTTGATATTAGGTAGTGTCAATTAAGCTTATGAGGAGTTTCAATCAAATAGATTATGTTTTAGAATTGAGAAGGCAACAAAGCTAATCACTGTTAACAATGTTATATAACTATGTGAGCATATCATTTTATGTAAGTTGAATACTTGAATAAGCAGTTAGATTACATCAACTGAGTAACTTTCCAAACGGGTCCAGTTATATAGATTTACTGTCTAAGCTAATCGTGCTGTGTAGATTATCCGGTAAAAACTAGTCATGTTATGTTGATTAACTGATGAAGCTAGTCGTGTTATTTAGATTATCTGATGAAGCTAGTCATATTTTATAGATTAACTATCCACACTGGTGTTATCTGATTAAACTGGCCAAGCTGATCATGTTTTGCAATTTAACTGGCCAAGCTAGTTGTATTATACAGATGAATTGTCCAAACATATTATGCTGTGTAAATTATTTGGCCAAGCAGTTGTTTTGTGTGGACTGAGTAATTTAAAATAACTGTGCATTAATTTTTCTGTATTATTTTATTAATGCGTTCGACGTTCAAGGCTAGTAGAAGGAAAAAGCAGATTTAAAGTATTATAATATAGAATGATGACAAAAGTAGGTAAAGTTCATTTAATACAAAACATAATAATTATTCTAAAAGACCGTAAAATAACCTACTTTTAACGCGCTAACGAAATATTAGTTGGGCATATGGCCCAGTGATTACCGTTCTCGAACTGTCAATCCATGGGCTCTCAGTTCGCTTCTTATTGCTGCAAAAAATGTCGCTCCCTACTTTGGTGTGATAGATGGTCATAAGGGTTACGGTTAACTACAACTGTTTGGTCAGATAAGAAAAGCCAAAGGCTTGGTGGTCGATCATGTCGAGTATTTATCATTTCAAACATAGGAATCTGTATAGTGATGTAAAAAAAATATCTACTCTTTAATATACTGATGAAACTATAGGTACAAACAAAAACATTACAAAGGTGAAGATCATATATACATAGTGACCGGCATACCTGTTCAACACTCGTGGAAACATGGGGATTTCTGGAGCTGACATAAAGGGGGTCAAATGCGACCGCCAACCGTTCTACATTACTCTCGAAAGGGCAGTTAGGTATATGACAGTTTGAAAACAGTTGATCCAGCAGTTCGCCAGCTATAACACAAACTTCTGGCAAATAATGTCTCAGACATACTGTCTCAGTGTGTCATGATATGTGTTACAAAATAGTTTTCTGAGATAACTTAAAACATTGTATCTCATCAGTTCAGTTCAGGAAAATGTCAAAAGAAGTTGTTAATGTTGTATTATTTTGTTTAGATGTTACCAGATATAAGTATTTGTGTTCAAAGAACTATGGGGAAATGTGGACTGTCATATGTTCTACTTATGAAGAGGAATAGATCTCGGAACGAAGTTTCTCTACGTTCGTCTGGTTTGTTTTGAATTTCGCGCAAACCTACTCGAGGGTTATCTGCGCTAGTCGTCCCTAATTTAGCAATGTAAGACACCACCTACCGCTAACTTTTGGGCTACTCTTTAACCAACATGTGGTAGGACTGATTGTCACATTATAACATACCCACGACTGAAAGGGCGAGCATTTTCGATGCGACGTGGATTCGAACCCGCGACCCTTGAATAACGAGTCGAGCGCCCTAACTATCTGGCAATGCCGAACCTCTCGTAAATCTACTCAATGACTATCCATCCCTAATTTATAATTAAATAATATAGGGCTGATACTTAATAAATAAGACCCACTGTCAACTCTTGAGTTATTCTTTATGAACAAAAATTCGTCACACTGAAAGGACAAGCGCGATCGTTGACATGTTTAAATCGCGCGACTCGTAGGTTATAATAGGCAGATAAATAAATAAATAAAATATTTCGAACCTATCTTAATTTTGTTTACTATCGAAACATTTCAACGGCTACTATTATAGTTGTCTACCGCTTTTACGGACTTCAAAGGGTAAAATTAGGGGTTCGATTCACATCGGTGAACTCAACAGATAGCCCAATGTTGTTTTGCTATAATAAAAAAAAACACACACACACACACACTACTGTAGTTCTAACCAGAGTCAGGCCTCTCATGGCTCAACCGTAAGTTTGAGGGGCTTATAAGGCTAAAAGTCTCGTTTGAATACTCTCTGTGGTCACAGTACAGATAACACAGTGCGTAACTTTGTGCTTAACGAGAAACAAACAACAGTGAAAACAAACATAGGGTCGGCATGACCAGGTGGTTAGGGCATTTAACCCGTAATCCCTGTTAGACTAAACATGCTCGCCCTCCCAGCCATGGGGGTGTTATAATGGACGTCAATCCTACTATTCGTTAGCAAAAGAGTAGCCCAAGAGTTGGCGGTGGGTGGTGATAACTAGCTAGCTACCTTTCCTCTAGTCTCACATTACTAAATTATGGACAGCTAGCGCAGACAGCCCTCGTGTAGCTTTGCGCGAAATTGGAAAAAAAAACAAATAAATTATTTACGCAAAATGTAAAAAAATTAAGTACAGATGATCTGATGTACAGTGTGTTATAAAAGTGGTTGTCCAGTTTTATTACTGGTAAAGCATATCTACAATTTTGTACGTTTGTGTGCGTGTTGAAAATAATGAAATATAAGAGTTTTTATTTGTATAATGGGCGCATTGCACGCGATTGTTATTTGTAATGTTCTTATGAAATTAAGAAATAGGTTGGGAATTATTTATCTTCTACTTGGGGTATTGTACACTAGACAGAAAACAAAAAGACGTGTATTTTCGAGCCAGGGTTCTCACCTCTGAAAACATCCTAATACCTACACAGTAATCAAGCAGATAACCTTTAAAATGTTATATATGTATGTGTTATGTGTTGTGTGTGTGTTTACATGTTAACACACTTTTCATGATGCAAGTGTGAGATGACAATTAAAACTGTTCTCCTCCTTCCTTCCCCTTTAATGCCTCCTTTTCGTCAGGTCAGTCAAGTATTGTATGACGTAGTACGACGAAAGTCCATAGTATACTAGGTTACTGCACAGCCTGGTCCTCTAGACCGATTTATTTCACTTGACCATGAACTTTGATGCCATCAGTGTAAATATGCGATAAAACTATTGACTTGGCCATAGCTAACAAGTTATTTATAACTGAACGTTTGTTGTTACTACATTTGCCTCTTTCACTCGAGCTTTCTTGTACTACATTATTGTTTCTACACCACCTGAGAATACCAAGACCACTCGCTAAGCTCAGTCATACAACTAAAAAAAGACACATACGCTCATAGCTCATTGGAGATGTGAGTTTGTTAGCACACTATTTAATAAAAACTAACTTTTAGGGAAAAGAACTGTGTTCGTCTTCACTCTCTCGAGTGATTGTCATCGTGTTGGTATTCTGCACGAGAAAAATAATAACAGTATAACTAGCATACAAACAACTCAAGTAAATACACTCTCACTAACATTTTTGGTAAGTATCAGACAAAAACGAAAAACTGTCAATAACGGTACGTTTTTTCCGTCTGTTTCATTGAATTATATGAAGCAATATAAAAATGTTTAGGACCCGGCATGGCCAGGTGGGTTAGGGCGTTCGACTCGTAATTTGAGGATCACGGGTTCGAATACCTGTCGCACAAAACATGTTCGCCCTTTCAGCCGTGGGTGCATTATAATGTGACGGTCAATCCCACTATTCGTTAGTAAAAGAGTAGCCCAAGAATTAGCGGTGGGTGGTGATGATTAGCTGCCTTCCCTCTAGTTTTACACTGCTAAATTACGGACTGTTAGCGCAGATAGCCGCAATGTAACTTTAGGCGAAATTCAAAAAAACAAAAAACAAAACAAAAATGTTTTAAGAAGTGTTCGTAATGTCTTAAGCTGTAGGATGAAGTCAAGGGTTTGCGTTTATTATTAAGTACAAAGCTACGTAATGGACTATCTGGATCCAATGCGGGTATTTAAATCCAATTCTTGGCTGAACCACTGAGCAGCATAAGGTTAAGGGTCCGTCAAAAATGAAGTAATAAGTCGGTTTGTATAATAACATTTATAACGAACCTTTTACTGTCTATTTTGGAAAAATCCTGGATTTTAATTCATGGGTCAAAGTTGAAGAGCACATCAGAATAAGGATATCGCCACCTTAAAGAAAACAATATACAAAACTCATGTTGCTATTTAAATGTGTTTTTGAGGGTTTCAAAGTGCTTTAAATAATGAATAACAATAGTTGAATAACTTAACTTTAGTACTTGCACCACGCTATGTCTTAACCACCAAACAAAACCTTCAGTTTCTCGAACTAGTTTCATTCTGTCCATCTTTCTCAGATCTGATGATTAATCTCGTGGGAATAAAATTGAAGATTTATGATGAAAAATTTGGGATTCGAAAAAACACAGCTCTTATATGTTAGTTTGTTTGTTTCGGAATTTCCGGCAAAGCTACTCAAGGGTTATCTGGGCTAGCCCCAATTTAGCAATGTAACACTAGAGGGAAGGCAGGTAGTCATCACCACCCACTGGTAACTCTTGGGCTACTCTTTTACCAACGAATAGTGGGATTGAAGATCACATTATAACAACCCCATGGCTGAAAGGGCGAGTATGTTTTATGTGACGGGGATTCGAACCCGCGATCCTAAGATTATGAGTGAAGTGCCTTAACCCACCTGGCCATGCTGGACCAGCAGATATAAACAAAAATATCTTAAATACAGGACTTCATAAAGGAACAGTGAAGATGGACAGCTTAATGGTAGTGTCTCTGATAGCCAGAACTATCCTGGTCTCTTTTCACTTACCTGCTTTTTCACTTAATATTTGATATTAGATATTGTTCTTCCATTGTTTCTTAATTAATTTTCACGATTTCATCACAGTAATTGCTCGCTGCCGCTACTGTATATCACGCTTTATTCAGGTTACCTAGAACTAAATTATTAGAAGTCTTGTCAATCGATTAGATAAATGTTTATCTAAAGCACTTAACCTTTTTGTTCATTTTTTTATTCAGCAAAATTATAACTTTAAAACTCATCAGTAAATTCAGCAATTTGTTTTGTTGAAGTGTGATAAAAACAAATAAATACGGTTTCAATTTTTCTTATTTAAATATTTTTAATGCACTTTCGTACTGACTGCAGTATTTTTTAGGGAACTTGTATTTACGAAAATGCGTGTTTTCGTCTTGTTAGGTAAGTTAAAATCATGTCGCTTGTTACCCACTGACTGCTCGACATAACGAAAAGACGGGTACTCGTTCGTTCTGTTTAAAAATGAGAAACACAGAACTCTCTGTGTGAGTGAAGTTTCGCTTATTTGTTGGTCTAACGCTTGCTTAATATAAAAAATAAAAAGACGAAATCTCTTGAATCTGAAACGTGCATTGTATATAACATGTTGTTAAAATAACGAAAGGTTGGGAGGAAAATAATGGAAGACCTTACTGTTTGCATTAAAATACATTGCTGTTGTTGTTATTTTTTTAACCAAAATTCTTGTAACAGAACTCATACAGCACAAAAATAGTTACCACTACGTACAAAGCCATCACCTTCAATTACGTCAAGATGCATTATTGTAAGGTACGTGAAGTGGACCGGGCGTTGTCCTTTGGTTATTGTATGTGACTCTGGATCCTAGAGTGTCAGATTCAATCCTTGTTGGATTACTAGAATATTGGTCAAAACTTTTAGTCGATTAGAGCAGCCCGAGAATGGCTGTAGGTGTTAAGTAGCTGCTCTCACTTCAAGGGTAGGGCGATTGATGGCTTCTGTAACTTTGCAAGAAAATCAAAAACAACCTAGAAGTGGATTCGAGTCAATTGGTGAAGGAAAGAAAAAGACTTGATTATTTCTCTAGCACATGGTTTATTAGAGCACCTACTAGCTAAACATGGAGTGAGATGGTTTACGTGGTATTTGTTGACAAAATTATACTTGTTTAAACGCTGGTGCTCGAACACTCGCTCTTTATATTTTATGGGAGAACTAAACTGAGTTATATTTAGATGCAGTTTTTGAAAGAGTTATAGACCCCAGTTTTTGACTGTTCCTAATGTAATGGGCATAACTATACTCTATAGGAAAATTAAGTTAAGAAATCAAATAAGAATGAAAGCTCAGATGCACCAGAACAATCTTCTGGAGAACTGCTTTTTTAAAATCCAGTTACGGTTTCATACTGTCAAACCCA
Organism: Carcinoscorpius rotundicauda; assembly: GCA_011833715.1. Classification (NCBI taxonomy): domain Eukaryota; kingdom Metazoa; phylum Arthropoda; class Merostomata; order Xiphosura; family Limulidae; genus Carcinoscorpius; species Carcinoscorpius rotundicauda. The sequence goes on along the minus strand of CM022399.1, from coordinate 46,034,255 downwards.
CTAAAAACTGTTTCAGTAGAATGAGTTAATGCATCGAAGTCCAAAAATCTAAGAGACTTAAAAGAACTTAATTTAATAGCATTTATGGTAACTTTAGTAGAAAGTAAAATTAAGCTTCACTTAGAGCAATGGTGTCTAATGGAATAAAATAAGGTAAAGATGAAAAGTTTTAATATATTTCTAAACCTAGATTCAATTTAAACGATTTTACACGCTTTAAATGAAATAAGAAATATTAATATAAACGTAAAAGCACTTTTCGCTAAATCTACGAACAGCCTTATTGATTAACACATTGTTAAAAATTGTTAAAAGGAGAAATAAAAGACGACCTATTACTCCAAAAAACATAACTGGTTTTGTTTAAGTTAATTTTTATCCCGATGAAGCAATAATGGCAAACTTTGGCTTAAATCAAACCAATTATGTTTTGTGGAGTAATAGGTCGTGTTTTAACAATGAATAAGACTCGCCAGCTTGCACTACAACTTTAAACAGTTAAAAGTATTTTGATCATTTCATTTTCAATGAAAATTATTCATAAATTGTGATTTAGAAAGTTTATTACTATCTAAATAGCAATATAAATATGCTCATTTGTTAAATTAAATAAGGACTATGGTGTCAATACAGTGTAGCGTTAATATGACGAAAGATTTTTAACCACATTTTTTATAAATTTTTTTATAAAATTCAAAGATTTTCCAAATCTTCCAATCTTTGGAAGTGTTGTTTGTCTGTTTTCTCGTAAGTCACACATTCTCTTCCATGTGTTAGACTACAGTTATTGGTATATCGTTATTGGACAATACCATGGATGTTCTATAAAAACAAATAATAAGAACTTTGATCTGTGATAGAATTCTCTCTTTTCCTTTGCAATTTTTCCGCTTTTTATTTTGTAACCTTCTCACTAAAACCTTATCGATGTTCAGAACAAGTCCTTTCATTATTAGAATCGCGATAAGCAATGGGACCGAGAGGACATCTGCAGGATTCTCACTCATCTTAGATGGTGAAACGAGATGGTTTTTATTGTGCTGCCCAGAGGGAGCTGGTTGTAACATTATATGACACAGTTTGACGAAGACTATTTTTCCCGTTTTCCCACGCGAATTTGCATTATAATTCAGGAAAGTTCCTGGGAAATGAAGCTTCTAGTAACCCGCTATAATAAAGTATGGTGGAGCACCTTTGATGTCCTGGTGGAGCCATTTATTAAGTCTTGATGACAAAACATAAAATGTAATAATAACTACCTTGTTTTTAATGTGATTAATAAGCTTTTTATTTAATTTTCATGTGTATACTCTTGCATTATCAGATGATTTTTTGTATTAATTATTGCTTACTTCAGTTTGTTTTGAAAAGAATATTTCAGATAGTTAAAATGTAAGGTTTTAATATGATTTGCCTCCGTAATATAGTGTTTTTAGTAATGACGTATCTTTCTAATAAAGGAATTATTCTGTAAACCGTAAGATCAGTTTACAAGAGATCAGCTACTCGATTTTCTTTAAATGCATAATTATGATTATTTAACAAATTACAAATTATATCATACTTATATAGTATGCTGCAAAACAATTAGTTAGTATGTGTCTATAAATGACTTACATTTGTGTATGACAGTTCTTAGCCTTTTAACTACAAGAATAATAGTTACGAATACAAAATTCAACGTTTATATGATATAAGTTTTGTTTTAAAGCAATAACAAAATATACACCTATTTCTCTCTACATTTGGGGCTTGGCATGGCCAGGTGGCTAAGATAATTGACTCGTAATCCGAAGGTCGCGGGTTCGAATCTCCGTCACACCAAACCTGCTCACCCTTTCAGCTGTTATGGCGATATACTATGACGGTCAATCACACTATTCGTTGGTAAAAAAGTAGCCTAAGAGTTGGACGTGGGTGGTGATAACTAACTGCCTTCCCTCTAGTCATACACTGCAAAATTAGGGACGGCAAGCACAAATAGCTTTGCGCGAAATTCAAAACAAAACATTCCAAAACCTAAACTTAGTTGATTCTTGGACAAAAATCATCAAACGATTAATATTGTTTGTTTGTTTTTGATTAGGGTGAAACTTATACCGTTACTATCTACGATCTGGTTATTTTAAATCGCAAGTAAGTTTTTCTTATATTTAAGATGATTTGTGGGATTTGTGGGGCTAGTTAATTTGATTCAGAAAAAGATGTGAGTTTCGTTCTTTTCTTTCAAAATTCAACTTATTTTCTTTTCCTTGTCTGCGCATCGTGAGAATGAACTAAAATCATTTGCTTACAGTTAAATAAACAGTACCACTGATTTGACAGCTAAGACGGAAATGTGTTACATTTTGGTTATTATCGTTTATTATTAAGCACAAAGCTACACAAAGGTCTGTTTGTGCTCTGTCCACCACTTGAATTCGAATCCCGGTTTCTAGCAGTAAAAGTACGTAGACACACCGTTTTAACACTGGGGGCGTTACATGTAGGTCTTTCTGAGTCACTTATGTATTAACGCCATTAAAACAATAACAACAACGTGTTTTCAGAACAGTGATTTTTTTATATCTTATTGTTTGGTGTTTCAGAGCTTTTTGTTTTTGTTTTCAAAAAACGATTATACAGCATGCAGAGTGATTTACATTTTTCATCTTGCTGTTATAAGTATAGGATTGAGTTTTCTTTGGTGGTATGTCTATAGTAAGCTCACCTGGCGTAGTTAAGACACTCTACTGGTAATCTGAAGGTCGCGGGTTTGAATCCCCGTTACATCAAACGTACTCGCCCTTTCAGCTGTGGGGGCGTTATAATGTGACGGTCAATCCTACTATTCGTTGATAAAAAGGTAGCTCAAGAGTGGGTGGTGATGAGTAACTGTTCTCTCTCTATCCTACTCTGCAAAATTAGGGACGGCTGGCGCAGATAGCCCTCGTACATCTTCGCTCGAAACTCCAGATAAACAAACTCACTTGCAGAATTTTATATGCAAAAACGTCTCGTTTGGGTTGAGAAAATATTTTAAATAGAAGAGCGAACAACGTTTCGACCTTCTTCGGTCATCGTCAGTTTCACAAAGAAAGAGGTAACTGACCGGAAGCTGACCACATGTTTTTAAGGTGTTGTGTAACTGAGTGTCGCAATGTAGAGTGCGGGGTTAGATGTTTGAATATATAATTTTATCTATAATATTAATATAGGTATAATGGCGTTCCTTTATATTGGTTTATTTTGGGTTTAAGTTGTTGTATAAGTAAGGCTTCTTTAATTTTGCGTTTACTTATACAACTTAAACCCAAAAAAGAAGTTACGTTTTGCTAAAAGAACTTCATGCACTTCGTAGTTTAAGATTTTCGAAACTGAATTTTATTAACGGCCATGTCAGCTTTTTTCGAATGTGTAGGATACGTGTGGAAATAAGAGTTATTCTAAAATTGTAAAGGAAGTGTTCATGCAGCATTGCAACGTTAGTCTGGAGGCCTATACCAGATACTGTGTTTAGATACCACTCGTAACTTGAGGGTCTTGGGTTAGAATCCTTGTCACTCCAAACATGCTAGCTTTTTCAGCGGTGGCGGTGGGGGGTTATAAGTGACGGTCAATCCTACTACTCGTTAGTAAAAGTGTAGCACAAGAGTTGGCTTTGGGTAATTATGACTTGTTACCTTCCCTTTAGTCTTACATTGCTGAAGTAGCGATAGCTAACGCGGATAGCCTCGTGTAGCTTTGTGCGAAAGTCAAAATAATCCAACTCCCTTCCAACGACACATACACAGACATGAATAGTACTTCGAGTAAGGATTTGGACCTTGTGACCAAGCCATCATGAAGAGCTTACCTTTACTTAAAATTTAAATAAGAGAGATTTTATATTTAAAATAGATGGATTAAATATTTAAATCCAATTGGAAATTTCTGTTTCCAAATTTTTTGTTGTTTCGGTTGTGTTCTAAATATCAATGACAACCTTCTTGTTTAAACACAAATTTCAAGGTGTTGGCAAAAGTGTGTACTTCCATTTCCATTGCATTATTTGGGCTGTCCGCATTATGTTCATGTCGAGGACTGAGACAGGTTTTGTTGTTATAGACCCTCAAGTGTACCACTAAGCCATAGCGAGACATCCATGGCCAGCAACACTGAAATTGTATCCATTAGTATATCTACACAAGAAACGATTTCAAGTCAAATTTTAAATAATAAATAATTTAGGCGTATTTTTCATATTTATTGTTTTAGGACTGTATCAAATACATAGACCCTTACTTTAGGTTCGTTTAAGATCATGCTTGTCCATTAGCGTGATTTTACCACATTAATGATTTAATTTCAAAATAATCGTCTACAAAAATTTTGATAGATATAAACAGAACAAAATTAAATTGTTGTAACACCTGTGTGGGTGTGTCTATCGAGAGGAAGCGAACCCCCTAATTTTTAAGCATTGTAAATCTATAGACTTACACGGGGAGATTGTTGTAATACCAGCTAAACGTAATTACTTTTACTGAAATGTTTTCGGTAGCTTTGTGTTTCATCGTGTTTAAGAGCAAAACTACACAATAGGCTATCTGAATTTTGGTCGTCACGGGTATCGAAGCTCAATTTTTAGCTGATAACTGCAGACCCACTATGGGAGAAGGGATTTTAATTATTTTGTAACATATTTATATTAAAACAATAGGTCATTTGGTTTGAATTAAATTGGCTACGGTGAACACCAATGTGTTGACTACACTAAAGCCAAACTCCTTGATTCTTTCCTATTTGGTCTTTACCGACCGACCTGTATGCGAAAAGACTTTAAAGTTATACAAGTCACTTATAGTATTCGCCGAGTCATAACTGAAATTAACAGAGAGCTTAATTTACTTACTAATTTTTTAGATCATTATCTCCGCTAATGAAATAAGCTAATACTAGCGGAATGTGTGATCCCTAAATCTGTTTATAACTAAACCTAAATCTCCAGAGTATATTGCAAATTAGCGACGCTTGCAAAAATAAATGTTGTCGAGATAAATTAGTATAATAAGCCCAAGAATTACCATAGTGCTGTCATCTAGTGACAAAGATAACAAACTCTTCTATGTTTTGTTTTGTTTTTAAGTAGGAATTTCCTATATAAAGCACATGGGGCTGGTATTATACTTAAGTTAAATTTTCATATTCAAAATGTTGCGGAAACGCCTCATGACCGATTCGACTTCATTCACTTCATATTCGTTTTGCATATACCTCTTGCTAGTATCACCAATCATTCTCGTGAGAATTTATTAACGTACCAAGTATCTTGTCCCGCCTAAGGGGATGCGAATCAAATAGACTGCGGATTTACTCTGATGTAGGAGTAATTCATTGTAATCAGATGCGCTGAGTAACATACGAAAACATGGGCCCTTTTCAAGTATACTACCTAATTACTCATTATAACTTGATTGTGCGAACCAGGACAGCTGAAGAGTTCTCTGAATGCTTAACATACCTACCCTAATTGACGACAGCAAGAGTAAAAGTTTGTAAGACGAGTGTTTTGCGTTTCATGAATGAATTTCTAACAGTTAGTCATTAAAAAAGTTATGAAGCTGCTTCAACAATTAATTATAAATTTTCTTTGAATGGTTTATAATTATCGCTGGAAGTAGAAGTTATTCATGGATCAGCTTTCGTCAATAAAAATATAAAACTACAAACAAATTAATATAATTACTGACATACGAATACTGACTTTTTGTAATTGTTTGTGTAAAATTTGGACGACACACTACATCGAATTATATCATTATACCAAATGCCATTAAGTACAGATTTACTAAATTTTTTAGCATTTAAGGTTGGACTTTTGAAATGTAAAAATTCACAGTGGGTCAAAAACAAGCTTTCGGACTTATAACGCTAAAATTCAAGGTTCGTTTCCTGGAGATAAGCTATTGTGAAGCTTTGCGCTAACGCAAATAACCAATTACACTGGTTTACAAAGAAATTGAGACAAGCACAAAAATAGCTGTTTTAACCTAATTTGTCGGTGCTGAATTCAGGTTTGAAATCCGTTTTTACTCATCACCTCTAGTTTTTTAGATATGCGTACTGTGCATTTTGTACACATACTGTACATAAAGGCGTATATGCATTCAGGGTTAATTTCTATTATTGTGTGACTTATGTCTTCTTTTTTAGTTATTATGCAATAAATGTAAGTGATAGCATTACATTATATATATATTATGTATGTATGTATATATAGCTATAAATCAAGACGAATCACCAGTTTCAGGAATCGGAACAAAGACCTTGCTTCATTTTTCGACATGGAAAACAAGTTGTGCTACTGCACAAATGTACCTGGCTTGTTCACTTTCCTTGGTTTGCCACATAATCCTTCACACTGGCGTCTTTTCATAGACTCTTTCAAGCGAAGTCTCAAGGCTGTGCTTCAGCACAACGGGAATAAATATCCCAGCATTCCCACTGCACACTCTGTCCATCTAAAGGAGTCCTATGACAATACGGAGCTTCTTTTAGAAGCTGTTAAGTACAACCAGTACCAGTGGAGTCTGTGTGGGGACCTTAAGGTCATTGGTCTTCTTATGGGTATGCAAGCGGGCTTCACAAAGTACTGTTGCTTTCTCTGTCTCTGGGATAGTCGAGCTGTATCCCAGCATTACAAGCAGAAAGACTGGGGATCTACAACACTTTCGTTCCTGGCGAACACAGCGTCAAGGAGAATCCTCTGGTTGACATGAAGAAGGTGCTTCTTCCTCCTCTTCACATCAAGCTTGGTTTGATGAAGAATTTCGTGAAGGCCATGGACAAAAATGGTGCTGCCTTCCAACACTTGTCTACTGTGTTCTCAGGTCTCAGTGCTCCTAAGCTCAAAGAGGGCATCTTTGTCGGACCTCAAATCCGAGAAGTGCTGAAGGATACTTATTTTGAGGAGCTTCTTACCTTAAAGGAACTGAGAGCATGGGAAGCATTTAAGTCAGTCTGCAGTGGCTCCCTTGGTAACACACGCGTACCAAATTACCAAGCCTGTATTGAGAAGTTGCTAAAGACTTATGAGGATATGGGATGCCGAATGTCACTCAAAATTAATTTTCTTCATTCCCACCTCAACTTCTTCCCTCCAAACCTTGGAGCAGTGAGTGATGAGCACGGAGAAAGATTCCACCAAGACATTACGAAGATGGAGAGCAACTACCAAGGCAAGTGGAACCCCAACATGATGGGAAACTTCTGCTGGATGCTCTTGCGTGACATCTCGGAGACAAAATACACCAGATCATCTAAGAAAACACACTTCTAACTGTCTGCGGTACTATGAATTGTGTACATTGTGTCATCTAAGTATATTTATTCGGTCAATGCTCTTTATCTATCCTGTTTTATCTGTAATAAGCTGCTGTAACTGTTGAAATAAGCACGTATGTACTTTGTATATACTAAAATGAGACTATTTAAAAGCCAGAAAACTAGAGGTGATAGAGCAAAACTGTTTATAAATTTGAATTCAGCACACCCAAATTAGTAAAAAACACCTATTCACATTCTTGCCTCAGACAAAAGATATTTTTTGTAAACCAGTGTTATTATTGGAATTTTGGTCGTGTAAAAGTGTCAACCTTACGATGTGTAAAAATGCACTTACACATCCTGTTGCACTTACGTTTCTAGGAAAACTGAGAATGGACTTGAACTTCGTGTATTTTGGTTTTGTTCTATACCATGTGTTTCATTGCGTATATCACATTATATATCATTCTTTTCTCTCTTTGTGTATTGCGCTTGTTCACACATATTTTAACGTTGCTTAGCTCAAATATTCAGGCATATATTGTTTATTTTAAACAAAGCCGCTTTAGTTTCAAAATGGAAAAAAAATGCTACAAAGGTATGTAAGGTATGAATATCCCGAAGTCGTAATGAAACATAAGTAGTTACCGAGCGGTAAACACTATATGACAAGAACTCCAATGACTAATAATCCTGATACGAAATGTACCATGCACCAGTCACCCCTTAGAAGAACACATTTTGTTTCTGTGCTTCCAACTGAATATTAAAGTTTAATGTACACTTGTTGGTTGACGTCCCGGATGAAATGTTAGCGTTTACTAGAGACGTTGAGAGTCCATTTTATAGTGACGAAAGCGTGAAGAGATTGTTCAAATCAACTTTATCTTATGAGATAACACTAAGTCGTTCATCCCCAGCTTTACAGCGAATTTAGTGCTCTCAAGACTTGGTGCATTCCATAAGTAGCTTCGTGCGATGTTTGACTAATGTCTTCCCAGGCTCTGTTCATTTGGATTTATTACTGGTGTGGTCTTCACTCCTGGAGCGATGAGGGTTACCCAATTGAATATAAAGTTGGCATCAACAATCACTCCACGCCTTTATTCAATTTTACATTCGATTCCGCACGTGTAAATGCACGTACTTCGATGTTAACTTCATGCATTTATTCACTTTAACTTTTTTTTCGTTTTTAATTACATTTTGCTTTAAAAAAACCAGTATGAGAAAGGTGCTATCTTGTAATATTTACATTCTCTCTCAAATGACAGAGATTCGCGATGTTTTTATTGATTTTTTTCATGAAAGTTATACCTTGTTTAACTCTGCTATCGTTAGATTATTTTAAATTTACAACCTAACGTAATGTGCAGGGACGGTACGGGGCTTGTTGGTCCTTCTCAGTCTCTAGACCAAACAAAAATTATTAAATAAAAAATTAAAATCAGTCCTTATCATTTATATATCTATAGTGACCCAGCATGGCCAGGTGGTTAAAGCACTCGAATTGTAATCCGAGGGTCGCGGGTTCGAATCCCCGTTACACCAAACATGCTCGCCCTTTCAGCCGTGGGGGCGTTATAACGTAACAGTCAATCCCACTATTCGTTGGTGAAAGAATAGCCCAATAGTTGGTGGTGGGTTATGATGACAAGCCGTCTTCCCTCTAGTCTTAGACTGCTAAATTAGAGACGGCTATCACAGATAGCCCTCGAGTAATTTTGCGCGAAATTCAAAACAACCCAAACCAAATATCTATCAAGCTTTCTTTTAAACTCACTCAAATTTACTGTCTGCACAACATCAGAAGGTGGATCGTTCTATAGGCCAACCATCCTATTTGATAAATAAAATAGTCATAGTTGAAGATGGTTTTTATCTTGCCTAAATCTATATTTGTATTCCCTACTTATATAATTCTCACTGTTAAAATCTCAAACATTTCAATCAAATTCCCTCTAACTCTTCTTTTTTCAAGAGAAAAGAATTTTAAGGATCTGAATCTCTCCTCATATGATAACTCCTCCATCCTAGATACTATTTTAGCAACCCTCTTCTGAGCCATTTCCAACCATTCAAAGTCTTTCTTAAGGTAAGGAACTCAAGACTAAACATAATACTAGAAATGCCACATAACCGATGGCCTGTGTGATGAAATTATAAGTTTTTTAGACATGTATTCAGTATTTCTGTGAATACAAGCCAAATTCCTATTTGCCCTACCACTAACATTGGTACACTGCTTGGAGGGTCTTGGAGACTGATCAGGCATTGCACCAATATCTTTTTATTTTATGACACTATTAAGGTTATTCCTATCCTAATTGTGATAACCCGCATGCAGTATCTTGCAACTGTTATAATTGAAACCCATCTACCATTTATTTTCCCAAGTCACTTAAATATATAAATCTCTTTGTAAACCAGCAGCATTCTCTTCACAGCTAGCAACGCCGAAGACGTTAGTATTAATTGTAAATATAAGTAATGTATCAACCATTCTTTCACATGTCATTAACGTGTATAAATACAAAAATTGCAATCGTATACATTATAATAACGTGATATGTCAATGCTACCTGCTATCGTATTCGATTGTTTTCTAACTGGAGCTTACTAAATATCGAACAGTTCACAAGTGTCTATGTATATTAAAATGCATTGGTCATTTTATATTAACTTATAGAAGTCTACATATTCAGAAGTAAATGTAAGTAATTGGTTCGTTTGTTTTATATGTTTTGCACAGAGCAACACAAAGGCTTAGTCATCCCTAGTTTTGAACTGACTGCGATGAAAAAAGCTAATAGAAACTATCCGCCATCACTTCTTGGGCTGCTCTTATAAGGCTATCTTTCTTTTAGCGTACCCATAGAGCCGAAACATGAAGCGAGTTTTTACGGCAACGTGACGCGAATCTTGCATTCTCTGCTTCGTGGTCCCGCCACTTTAAGCCCTAGGTCAAATTCAACACAATGTTTTATGAGTAGTCTATTGCATATTAACTTAACGTAGACTGTCTCGCGTTAATAAACAAAAATATCTAGTTTCGAATATCTAGAAGAGTTTGTTTATTTTTTATCATGATGCCAAATCCAAAATTTGTACATCACGAGCATTGTAATGTAATAGCTTATTTCAGTAGATCTTTGGGCAAAATTATTGTAGCAGGTTTGAGAACTTTAATGGCAACTGCCTATTGAAGCCTCGATGGAGAAGCCGATACGTCGATCCCTTTTCATTTATCAGGCAGTTGCAGTCCATTAAAATCCTCAAACCTACGACGTAGTACTTTTATTTATGCTCTGAATTCAATCGTAACATTTTTTTCTTCACAATAACAACTCCGCGCTCCGCAGATTCTAGAGAAAACATTGTTAAAGAAATGCTGAGATGTAGTCGTGTCATACTGTACGTTTCTTTAACGACTACGTTAATTGAGTAAATTTTCCCCACATGCAGCTATAAAATTCAGCACTAGCATTGCAGGGAAACAGATACATTTTCCTATGGATTCAAAATAAGTATCTGATAAGATCACACTGAAATTACTTTGTTATCTCTCTTAGAAACGGTTTTCATAAGTAAAATATACACATATAACAATCAAAAATAGTATTTTGTCACTCTTGGTATTTAGTTGAAAATATTCTTCGTTGGTGTTTTTGTTGTTGTTCTTCATTTACTGTGTAAGGTTTCTCCGATACGTTTTGTGATTAATTAAGACCGGACATAGTTGTCTGTAAATAACATTTTTGAAGGAAGGCCTTTAGGTCTAAGGTTCGAACCCGTGACATTCTGCCGAAATGTCCAAATATTAAGAAGCCTTGACCCTACTTTAAAAGCATTGTTCAGTCCGGCTATTCTCTCCTCGTAGTCGGTTGTTATTTGTTACTTTCTCTTCTAGTTAGCACTTTTAATGTAATAACGGCCTGGCATGGCCGAGCGCGTTAAGGCATGCGCTCGTAATCTGAGGGTCGCGGGTTCGCATCCGAGTCGCGCCAAACATGCTCGTCCTCCCAGCCGTGGTGGCATTATAATGTTACGGTCAATCCCACTTTTCATTGGTAAAAGAGTAGCCCAAGAATTGGCGGTGGGTGGTGATGACTACCTGTCTTCCCTCTAGTCTTACACTGCTAAATTAGGGACGGCTAGCACAGATAGCCCTCGAATAGCTTTGTGTGAAATTCCAAAATAAACAAATAAACAAAAATAATGTAATAACGGCCATGTCTGGACTTTAGAAGCAGCAAAGTATACTCTTAAATCTATTTAATATTAAATAGCCTTATACATATACACTACTGGCCAAAATATTAAGGCCAATTAACACAAAGAAAAAATATGCATTTTGCGTTGTTGGACTCAACCACTTTTTTGGGTAGAGTTTCGAAAGACTACAACAAAAAAAGGGAAAATAAAACTAAAAAAAACTTTTTAGCATTTAATAGGGAAAATGAGAACACTATGAAATTAGCCTAAATACCAACTGGTCAAAAGTTTAAGACCGTGAGTTGCACAGCCATCATTGCGAATAACTGCAAACATTCGCTTTGGTGTGGTCGATATAAGCGTTTCCAGGAGACTGGCTAAATGTTATTCCAAGTAGTGAAGATGGCTTCATGAAGATCATACACTGTTTGGAATTGACGTCCATTTCTATAGACTTCCCTTGCCATCAACCCCCAAAAATTTTTAATGAGGTTCAGTTCGGGTAAGCATGCTGGATGGTCCAAAAGAATCACGTTATTCTCCATGAAAAAAATCCTTTGTCCTGCGGGCATTGTGGATTGCAGTGTTGTCCTGCTGAAAGATCCAGTCATTTCCACACAAGCAAGGGCCGTTAATCAATAAGGATGCTCTCTCCAACATGCCAATGTAGCCAGCTGCTGTGTGACATCCCTGTGTAACCTGAAGCTCCATTGTTCTATGGAAGAAGAAAGCACCCCAAATCATGATGGAACCTCCCCCACTGTGTCATGTAGAAAATGTCTCCGGTGGGATATCCTTTTCGTGCCAGTAACGATGGAAACCTGGATCATCCAGGTTAATTTTTTTCTCATCAGAGAACAAAACCTTTGTCCACTTTTCTACGTCCGTTGTTTCGTGCTTCTTAGGAAAGTTTAACCGAGCTGTTCTGTGGTGTGGAGGGAAGTGTAGCCTTTGAAGGCGTTTACGGTTTTTAAAGCCTTTCTCACGTAGATGCCGTCTTATTGTTCTTGAGCTGCATTCTACGTCTGTAAGGGCCTTAATCTGGTTCGACGATCGGCTATTGTCTTGCCGGACAACCTGTCGAATCCTCCTGCACAGCGCCGGTGAAATTTTCTTGGCCCATTCACTTAAAATTCTCGTTCCGTATCCCTCAGGGTCTTTTAAGAAATTTGCAAAAGGAGTTTTACTACGTTCATTCTCACCAGCGATGGCACGGTGAGAGAGACCTTGCTTTTGCATATCGACAATTCTGCCACGTTCAAACTCTGTCAACGTTTAAGCCTTTACCATGTTTTTACCCAATGTAACACAGGAGATGTCAGTTGGAGATGTTGACAACGCTAATGCTTGAAAACAAATGACTAAATTTCGTTACGTGTTTACCGATTAACGCTTCGTTTCAGTATGGTCTTAAACTTTTGAACAGCTCGTATTATAGGTTAATTTCATAGTGTTCACATTTTCCCTATTAAATGCTAAAAAGTTTTTATTTTTATTTTCCCTTTTTGTATTTTCATCTTTCGAAGCTCTACTCAAATAAGTGGTTGAGTCCAACAACGCAAAATGCATATTTTTTTTCTTTATGTTCATTGGCCTTAAGATTTGGGCCAGCAGTGTATATATAATTTTTATCTTTTTGAAATAAATGGACTTACGCTTTGAGAAATATATCCAATCTTGCCTATCCAAAACAGATTAATCAACAGTGTGTACGCTTACGTCATCAGTAACATCGGGTCGACTGAGTGAAAAAAATGCTAAACATCAAAGAAAGTTGCTTGATCTTTGAAACAAAGACTTGAAACGAAAAGTCGAGCATCCATAGATTCGTTACTGTAAGTTTATTTATTCTAATCTGATTTTGTGAGATATACTTATATTTTGACCTGTTTTAAATGAAGATTTCTGCTTTTACATTACTAAATACTGAGCGATGGAAAACAAAATGTATCACAGGCATTTTTATTACCATATTAGGGTAGGACTAGAGGGAAGGCAGCTAGTTATCACTACTCACCGCCAAATCTTGGGCTACTGTTTAACCAACGAATAGTGGGAGTAACTGTCGCATTATAACATCCCCACGGCTGAAGAGGCAAGCATGTTTGGTGTGACGGAAATTATACGAATCGCTTTAATACGTCTTTTATTATTGTTATTATTATTATTATTCAGACTGGATTCGTGTATGAGCATTAATTGTCAATTAGTAACTTCGATTAAACTTTAATACACGAAACATTTCAATCTCCTGCGTGGTTTATAGATTTCACCTGGTGGCCTACGGTTCTCAGTCTGTGGCTTGCGTTCAACTGTTGGTTACTTCAGGTGGTCCATGAAAAGGTTACATAATTACTAAAGGAAGCAGCAACATAGGGTGTAGATTCTTTTGTGGTTCGCAGAAATGATAAAATTAAAATGGTCCTCGAGAAAAACAAATGGAGAACCACTACAGAAGAGTATGGATATTGTGAAACTCAACGTATTAGACGAAATCTAATGTATCGTTGAGATTTGGATATGTACTGTTCTAAAGTAACAACCCCTGCTAAAATAAAAAGTTCATCGCTGAGGTAGGTATAGCACAAACAACCCATTATGCAGCTCTGCCCTTAACAACAAACGTACGTAAACAAAACAATGTTTAACGAATCAACAATTCCTTTCCGGTCGAGCCTCAAGCTTCCATAACATAGCTTAAGGAAAAGCTATAGAAACCTAGAAATGAAGAAGGCTACCAAAGGAAAATACATTATTTTTGTAATCAGAGAACTTGGCAGCGTAGTATGATATTCTCAACAGCGTAGTTTGGTATCTTCTCGGATTTATTCAAGTAAGAACAAAACAATATCTTGTTTAAGAAGAGTGGCAAGTGCCACAGTAAATCTATGTAGTGAGACGTAAGCACACACACCCAGAATTCCTGCTGTGGACAGAAGTGAAATCCTCTGTATATTGCGTGTGCTTCCTTTATGTTTGCCCTCCGCTAGTACAGCGGTATGTCTCCGGAGTTACAACGCTAAAATCAGGGATTTGATTCCTCTCGGTGGGCTAAGCAGATGTGGCTTCGCTATGAGAACACACACTCCTTTACGTTTAGGATTTGTTGTTGTTGTTTCTTTAATAGCGCACCTTTGCTCCTAATTCTTATGTAAACATCTTTCTAAATTAACTTATTTCATTATCCATTAACCATGGAATAGATTTTAATCCGGATACGTACACAAACTCGCAGGTTTTGCCGTTGGAATTAACTGTTACGTGCAATTTTCCATTTCGTAAAACTCAATTAAGAAAAAAGTTTTGTATACGTTAAAAATCGTTACTGCGCGAACCTTTATTGTGTGCAAGACATTTTGGTGTTTCAGGGGTTGGTTATTTCTGAAAACAGATAGGAAATTTAGCACAAAATGTTATATTTGATGTTGAAATTATGTATGTGTTAGATCTGCACAATCGATAATTTATATTTAGAATTAAACTGTTAAGATTATTTATTTGTCAGATAGGTGTAAGTATTTCTTATGTACAATAAATTGAAAATAAACTGAGCTTTGGTAAAGTCGGTAAAAGATTTTGTCTTGGACTTTGCTGTAGAAGTAAAAATTCAATCTACATTAGCACTAGGGCAAGCAAACTTCTGAAACTTAAATAATTTTACTTTACAAGCATTAGACAAAAGGATGTTTGTGAAAATGACAAAGCTACAACTAAGCCAATCTGTCATCATCCCTCATGTTGAACTATTGGCTAGTAAAGAGTCATTCAACAGCACCCTACCATCCACAACTTTTTTGTTATTGTACCGATTCAAGCCTGATTCGCAACGTCCGAAATCTAAAGCTCTTTCACAAAGCCATTCAGCACCTTTGTGGAAATGAAATGATTACTTAACCCTAAAAGTAAGGGTCATCGATTTTTTAACACATTTATCTAAACTGTTTTGGCTTGGCATGGCCAATCGCGTAAGGCGTGCGACTCGTAATCCGAGGGTCGCGGGTTCGCGTTCACGTCGCGCTAAACATGCTCGCCCTCCCAGCCGTGGGGGTGTATAATGTGACGGTCAATCCCACTATTCGTTGGTAAAAGAGTAGCCCAAGAGTTGGCGGTGGGTGGTGATGACTAGCTGCCTTCCCTCTAGTCTTACACTGCTAAATTAGGGACGGCTAGCACAGATAGCCCTCGAGTAGCTTTGTGCGAAATTCGAAAACAAACAAACAAACTAAACTGTTTATACAAAAATAACATACAAATGGCACACAAAAATGTTAAATAAAAATACAAAAGTACTGTATTTAATCCCACTAATTTCTGTTGGAGTTCTATGAAAGTTTTATACACAAAATTAGTTATTTCATCCAAATTTATCTTTTTCATCAAGTCTTCAAACTGAGTTTTACGACAGTCAAAAAACAAAACAAAAAACAACACAATAATACAATGTACACGTTACAAATATTACCAGTAGGTAACACTTTTTAAAAAGTCAGTAATTTGAGAATTAGTGATAAGTAATTACAGAAATTGTTGTATTAACTTATTATCAGGACATTTATCATACGTTGAACTAAGCAATGCTCAAGATGAGAGACATGGTAAAATAGAATCGTCACTCTTATAGTTTAATAAATACCAGATATTTCATACAAATGGTAACTTGGAAATTTGAAATTAACTTCAACCAAATTAAATAATTAATTTCGTCCAAACTGAATCTATTCTTACTAAATACTTCTTGGGAAAGTGAAATTCACGAAGGTTTGTTTGTTTTATTTAATTTCACGCCAAGCTACACGAGGTCTATCTGCGCTAGTCGTCCCTAATTTAGCAATGTAGAAGAACAGGGAAGAAAGCTAGTCATCACCACCCATCGCCAACTCTTGGACTACACTTTTGCCAATAAACAGTGACATTGATCGTAACATTATAACGTCCCCACGGCTGAAAGAGTGTGTTTGTGTGTGTTTTTCTTATAGCAAAGCCACATCGGGCTATCTCCTGAGCCCACCGAGGGGAATCAAACCCCTAATTTTAGCATTGTAAATCCGGAAATTTACCGCGGGAAGCTGGCTGAAAGGGAGAGCATGTTTGTGTAACGGAAATTTGAACTCTCGACCCTCGGTTACGAGTCGAGCACCCTAACCAACTGGCCATGCTTGAGCCAAATTCACGAAGAATACATATGTTTCTCTTTTGTTTTTACAATGGATTGAATTAATATGACATAATTATTTTCTGGTTTTACTGAGTTGATTTTTTTTGCTGCATTCATTGCAGTATACGTTGTTTTCTAGGTGTATTTTGCTATTCTTTGAGGTTGTACGAGCTATTCCGCTTATGGAAACATATTTTTATACAGTAAAGCAACGATTATAAACTCATGATTTAATTCTCGCTGAGCTATAGATTTTTAACATAAAAGATGCGTATAAAATACAAATGAAAAGATATGAAATCAGTATGGCATACTTTTATAACTATTTAACTACACCATACGCTTATCAGTTGATAAGCTTTTGAGCTTATTCCACATCTCAGCTTCAAAACTAATAAGCTTTCTAAGAACTCAGCTATGCTTTTTTCTTCAAAGGAAAGGCAGCATGCTGATTGAATCTTTAGTCCTAATATTAAAAGCGCCATCTTGAAGCGTAGTAATCCCAACAATATGTAAAGTGCATCACAGAAATACTTTTAGGGAAAAAAAATCACTTAATTTTCTCTGAGGTTATTACGTCCAGAATCACTTGAAACGTATGAACCTGCAGAAAAGAGGATTATAGATTTCTACCCAGCTGGTAGTAATATAGGAAAATTGATTTTCTTCTGCACTGCATCGTTGTTCAATCATTATAACATTCCTAATATCCTTTTCTGCGGTAGTTTCTCTAAATAAACACCAAACTGCAAACGTTTTGCTTATGAGTCATTTTCAGTAAAAGTAGAATTGAAACTATAATCAAGTTAGAGATGGATAAACACTAAATTGACATAATGAGTGATTAACAATGACGGTATGTCACATGTTAACTAAACACCTGAAGTGTTATAGGTTATTAATGGTGAGTGGAGGACGACACGTCAAAAACGTGTTAAGGTGTACTTGTTTATTTATTTTTTGTCTCTAGCTTACATGTTAAAGTTCTTTTTTTTACAGATTGTGTATGATGTTTGTACTTGTATCTCGTTACTTTTTTACAGGTTGTGTATGATGTTTGTACTTGTATCTCGTTACCTTTTTAAAGACTTCTACTATTAGTTCTCGTTGTTGAATAGTTCTTGTCCACTCCATAACTCTATAGCAAATATGTTATACTTTCAAAAAGTTACTCTCCACTTTACTACGATTTGTATTCTTCATTAATTATTGACTTGTTCTGCCTTTCCATCTCGCTATCATCTGGCTCCTATACTTCATGTGAATCAGATTTGTATATGACAACTTGTATTCATCTCTCTATGGCTTACATAATTCAATTCAGTTTCATTTAGCTTCTAGGACTGACACAAATCAACTCCCATTGTTTTGTATATAACGGTTCGTGTTTATCTCCATCTAGCTTACGTGATTATAACCATTTAGCTTCATCTGGCTTCTACAGCTGATACAAATCAGCTCCCTTTGTTTGTAGATCTCAGTTCGTGTTCATCTCCATCTGGTTTACGTACTTATTGCCTTCATCTGGCCTCTGCAGCTGATAAAAATCAGCTCCTTTGTTTGTAGATCTCAGTTCGTGTTTATCTCCATCTGGTTTACGTACTTATTGCCTTCATCTGGCCTCTGCAGCTGATAAAAATCTGCTCCCTTTGTTTTATATGATTATTGATGTTTAAATTATTTTGATTTGCTCATTTATTTCCATATCAATACTTTTTGTAAAAACCTTATTTTCATAAATCCTTTGTAAGATTTTTTTTTGCTATTCATTTTCAATTTTGTTTTTAAATATTATAATTGTTTTTATCATACCTTATTATTTTTGTGCCTTATTTCTATCCAGTTTTTCTGGTCTTGGTAACTATACCGACGCATCTCCCTATTGCTCTTATAAATTCATTGTAATATTTCCTCTTTTTTCTTTCTATTCAACTTTCCTTGTTTAATACTTGTGGTTCTTCAGCTCCATACTGTTTCCGTTTAATTATTGTTAAATTTCCTTGTTTAATTTTTAATCTTCTTTCGGTGACTTTTAATTGTTATATCTGTTTAGTTACCTATTGTTTCATTTCCCACCGAGAGAACGGTAAGTCTACGGATTTACAACACTAAAATCAAGGGGTTCGATTGCCCTCGGTGGTCACAGCAGATAGCTTGATGTGGATTTACTATAAGAAAACACACAAACCTATTGTTTCAGTGTAAATGTTGCAAGATTTATGTACATACCCAACAATTTGTGACTTAAACAGACATAGCTAATGAGACCCCTGTTCTTCTGTATAATTATTATAATATTTAAACGCTTCTTTCTCGCTTCTGACTTAAACAGGCGTACCTAATCAAATCCGTATTCTTCCATGTAATTGTTGTCGTATTTATACGAGTCTGTCTCTGTCGATTCCATGCAAATATAACAGAACCTTTACGAATCTGTCCTCGTGACTTCAATACCTTTGGTAACCTGTTATTTTCTTAACTTTAGGAAAACGGTTCTACCCAGCTTCTTCCTGTTTTGGCAGGTGTGCCTGCTTGGTACCTTTTTATTTCCAGATAATTATTATATAACAGTTTTTTTGATTATCTGTCCATTTTCCCATCAATTCAACAGCTCTTTAGTAATTCCAGATAGTTGTTTATTGGGTTCAAGTTGTATTCGTCGTGTAGTTTGTTGTTTTTTTCCTTTTCACACTCGTCATTACCAGCCCCATTTGTTTGTTTCCATTTTATAATTTATATAAAATATTAAACCAAATGATGTAGCCAATGTATATTTAATGAGAAACGTTTGGTCTAGCTCTGAATCTTCCTCTAAAACTCGACTTTGCACATTAAATTCGCTAAAGTAGTAAGATATAATATGCTTAACGAATATTTGTAAAAGCTTTGGAAAAATAAAAAACTGGGATCATTCTTAAATAATCTTCTGAGTAGCAGCTTTCTTTGAATAAAGCTTACGCTTGTCCAACGATCTAGAACTACTTAATTCTATGAGGAATTATACATGCATATTATAATTTGTTTGAAGCTCTGTAAAATGTGTTTTCTCTGTCATAATATTTGGACTTGCGACTTCTTAGCAGTAGTTGATTATATGGAAGTTTTAAAATAAGAATTATCTTAAAGTTTGTGTGATATAAGCTGATTATATTGTAAAGGTTTCTAATAATATAATTACACTAACGTAGTATGATGTTGATTAATGCACTGAACTGATTTCTGGTATATAACTGTAATTCTGTTCTTTCTGTTAATTGTCCTTGGTTTCTTATACATTTTCATGACGGTCAACTACGCTTATTTCTAAAAATTCCAAGCTTATAGTACACATAATATTGTAATTAACTATATTAGTTTAGCGTTATGATAGAAACAACATTTACAAGTTACGATTAAAATACAGACTAGTTTTGTTATTCATAGTGTGCTCTCCACGTAATTTGTGTTGAAAGTCAAACTGTTTCTGTAATATATGTGCAATCTATACCTCTAATATCGTAAATTTTACCTTCTTGTTCTATTAAAACGCACTAATGTTTAAACTTCTGTTAATGATATATATATATATATGTGTGTGTGTGTGTGTGTGTGGACGAAATAAAGCTTAAATCTTTAGATATTAAATGCTAATCATGCAACTATAATAAATTAGTGATATTTCACATATAAATATACATATGGGTTTTGGTTTTGTTTCGTACTCCAAACTAGTGTTGTTGGTTCTCCGTGCAGTTATCCTTCATCATGATTCAAAACTTTTAATATACGCTTATGGAAGCAAGATATTATGCAGGAATTATAGATAGTATATCTTAAAATACGATAGCTATTCCGACTTAATTTTGTTAGTTTCCAGCTTGTATCAACGTTGAACCAATACTACCATACACAGAAGTTCATGAGGAGATAAAACCGTTGTTTTAACACAACGACGCTAACATTCGGAGAAGATATCAGAAGACAGCTTGATTCTGGGTAGCTGGATGGAGGTTCGCTATCGATCGAACGCTTGTGTGTGAATCAATATTTAAACAATGTTTATCTGAGTTGAATCATTCAAAATACAATAAATGATAACAATTCAATATTTGAACAACTTTTACCTGAGTGAGGCTATTCATAATACAGCAACTTTACAATTCAATAATTGACCACATTTCAGTATTTCAACGTTTCCCGAGCTGGAACACTCAAAGTGTAATATGTATTTACAAGTACGGTAAGAAGTATCTAGCAAGAAATCAAACTATACAAAAACATACTTAGATTGTAAGTACAGCTGTTCGACACTCAAAGTACAGTTTTATACCGGGAATGGCATATGAAGGTTTGTGACGTAAAATACAAGATGATTAAAACAAAAAAAACGAAATAGCTGTATTGAGTCTAAGTAACTTGACGAAAATGTTCTGAAGAAAACTAAAGAATTTATGTCTTCTCTGTGTACTTTACCTCATATTTCTGGCTAACAAATGAAGAAAATTTGTAACTTTTATTCACAAGTTCCATCACAATTTCTTCCCAAAATGAAAACAGACTCAAACTAGCTTTATATTATATAAGTTTCAAATATGTCTTCTTCTTTTAGGTGGGATTGTATGTTTTCAAACTATAGTTATATTATTGAATCTTACGAGTGAGAAGTCAAAAAGATGATAGATGTTGTGTTTGGTTGATTTTCACACTGACGATATAATAAATATAGATAAAACTAATCGTTCAAATGTAAATTTCCAATGGTAGATAATCCATTTATTTTTTTACAATGTAATCTTGATTCAAATTGAAAATGGAGTTAAATGTATTTTTACATCATTCGTTGCTGATTTTCTGGGAGTAACGTATATATAACTATAAGTTGAATCGGTTAATTATCCCAGTAATCCATTACTTTTTAATTCGCTGTGTTATGTTTAAGATCACCGGTCGTGATAAACGGACCCAAATTTAGGGTAAACACGTCAGAGCCGAAAACACCTGTTTGGTTACTAAATGTAATTTTCTGGATTTCAGATAAATGAATTTTTGAGAGATATGAGTAAATAAATTGAACAGTTTTTTTTCTTAAGTAGATGAACGTATGTGATGTGTAATAGTTCATGCATTTAATACAAAGATATTACAAACTGTTTATAAAACAATAATACTATGCCTAATTTGCAAAGACACACACACATAGACAAGATCATTCATCTATATTCTAAGAACATTTACTTTATATTAAGCCCTCAGTATGTCCTATCGTTTTTCGTCCTGAAACTTTTCATTCTATCACCGTTCCTTCATATTTCTCTGACTGACTTGAAGCTTGGTAAAATTATAACTTTGTCTTATACGCCCACATAATGTTTCCATTTTTCTGATTTATCTCTGTTTAAGGACTATACAAACAACCCAAAAGTGTATATTTCAGGCTCCTGTGCCATCATATTTACAATAATCAAGATAAAAATTGGCACAAATATAAATGTTCGTGTACCCAATACACTGATATTAAAAAGTTGGATCTGCCTGTTTAAATTTTTTCAGAGGGTCTGACTTCAAATAAAGTTTACATTTGGAGCTTTTGGTCAGTTATTCAACCATATTTTGAGAAATTTACAAGGTATTTGAGACAAAGATACTTTTTTTCGGGTCTCCCACACACTGAGAAACGAAAATTGTGGACTTGCCCAGTTTAAAAACATAGGGAGGTTGCAGTTATAAGTATAATACTAGGGTTTTGTGGCAATTACTTCGCCATATTTTGGTCAATTTATGAGGGATTTGATACAAATATAGTAATTTACAGGTTCCGTATATAACTGTATGTGCATACAAAAATGTGGGATTTGATCATTTTATATGGTTCACTTCAACTCTGCTAATTAATATATTATTCTCCACTACAGTTATTAACCTCTCAGTTTCTATCAAACTCCGTAATGATTTTTAAACTGTTTGTTATTGCATGTATTTTGCCTACGTTAAGCAATATTTTTCAGTATCTAAAAACAGTGTCGAAAACAGTTTTAATAAAATATAGTTCTCCTTCCGAGCAAACACAGAATGCAAGTTCTTTGAGGGTGTGTGTGTTTTTCGTATAGCAAAGCCACAAAGGGCTATCTGCTCAGCCCACCGAGGGGAATCAAACCCCTGATTTTAGCGTTGTAAGTCCGGAGACATACCGCTGTACTAGCGGACGGCAGTTCTTTGAGGGATTTTGGGTCTTGATCTAAGACAGTTCTCTAAAGAACGTCATTATGAGCTAGATTACTTACTTTTCATATATTAATATGTCATTTTTATGATAAATAAAAGTGGGCAGTGTTAACACTGATTAGTTGTTTGCTTGTTTAGGTAGATTATTTGTAACACAAGTATTTTGAAAGATATTACTTGTATGTACAAGTTAAGGGAGACGTTGAAAGGCCATGTTATGGATTTGTCATTCGTATCATACTTTAAGTTTATAATTAGGTTACATTGACACAAACATAAAAATAAAAAATATTCGTTAAAATTAAAAACTTTGGTTCAGATACTTTCGAAAAGAAAGATTTCTTTATCATCTGTTGCTAACGATATCGTTGCTTTGGGCTTTCATCCTGAGGTAATTTGTGCAATGTTTGTAGAATTCGTCATTAAAATATGAAAAGTAATTCCATGTCTGAGTGAAACAATAACATGTAGCTCCTTATCGTAATGATGAAATCTTCAATTTTTTTTTCAGGCATGTAAATCCCAACTATGAGACAGAAATGAAACAATTGATATAGTGAAAGATCAGTTCCTAATATAATGTAAAAAACTAAAATTATTCTGTAACTTATTACTGCTCTGTATTAGTCAAATGGAAACAATTTATCTTAACAATTTAGTTTTTTATTAACACCAGTTGATGTCGCATCTCTTTCATATCCCAGTTGCTGTGTATTACTATTTATCCCGGAGAATCCTTCAATTTATTATGTTACATGTTACAATTTCAAATAGCCTGAAACTGAGTTAAATTATAATTTAAACTTAGAAGTTAATTAAATGTCGATATGTGTCAAATGTATTATATTTGCCAATAAGATTGATACGCATAGTTTTCTCTCATAATATAAATATATTTTAACATACAATACAATTTATAACAGTTATTACAAATAATGATTTATTTACAAAAGTTTCACCAACATACAAACAACATTGAGTCTTATATCGGATTTGAAACTTTTTTGATATCTTACCGAGGGTTTTCGATGAGCGAATTAATTTCAAATTGATATACTCACAATTCACTTAACTACCTAGTTCTTCGCTGATCACACGTGGGATTTTTACCGCTGAAATTAAACAGTTTGAATATTCGAAATCTATAAACAGTCATTGTTAAATATTTAAAGTTCCCAATCAATAAGCGTTAATCACAGTCATGGCTTCTAAGGTTTATAGTATACAAACTGCAGCAAATCAACAATATAAACTGTCTCTTGGCCTATCGCGTTGGTTTATAAGCGTTAGGCGAGATTCTAGAAATTTTACGAAACAAAATTATTTTCAAAACCACGAACAATAACAATCAAACCCACGACACCCACATCATTAAACAACCATTACTACAAACTCCAACAGACACACAAGTCAAAAACTCTCAACCTCAACCAACACGTACTTACGCAGACGTCACACGCCCGAAAATAACACAAGCATTCAACTCCACAGAATTCACCACAAATTTATTAGCAATGCTAATAGAATTGAGTGATCTCCCCACATTCGAATCAAGGCAAGAGTCACTCAAGGCTGTTTGCAGCCTTGCAAGTTATTACTTTCACCTTTCTCACCTCAAACCACACCATCTTTCACTCAAAATTCATGCAAGGGTTAAAATCTTACACATCAACTGCCAAGGAAATCTAGAAGACAAAAGGATAGAAATATACAACATAAACAAACATATAAATTCCAACATGATCATCGTATCAGAAACACTTTGCACAGAGAAACAAAACACCACAATCCCCGGATTCATCACGCACAGCATACCTCACTCAGGAAACATGAGGAGGTATAATAGCCTACTTTAGAACAGAAATATCGCATTTAATCTCAATAGAAGATTCCTTTAGATCTAACATAAATGAAACCATTTTTTGTAATATACACTTTAACAACCGGCCAACTATTCCAATTCTAGCCATATATTGTTCACCAACTAAAGATATTGACATTAACTTCCTTCAAAAATGTGTTAATCTAAACCCAAACCAATTATTATAGGGGATTTTAATTCTCCGCATACAGAATTAAGGGGAAACAAAAACACACACAGAGGGTTGTGCATAAAAAAAATTTTTTTATTAATAAAATGCACCTAGTTAATGACCACACACTTACACACTTTTCAGCCGCCAACGGCTCATACGATGTACTCGATTTCATCATCGCACCCAAGGACATGGTAAATAGAATCTCTAACTTTAAAGTACATGATGAAATCACTAGTGACCACTTCCCCATGTCATGTATGATTCACCCGTGCCACCCTGCCGTGGCGTACGTGACTCCCTCTGCATACACCTACACCAAAACAGACTGGCTCACTTTTAATGCTATACTGGACTCACACCTACCCCACCCAATTGAACATGCTAACAACAAAACAGAACGAGACAATTATGTAAATCAAGTTACAGAAGCCATAAAGAAAGCCATAAAAACATAATTCCTAAAACAAAAAGAAAGCAATCACTTATTCAATGGACTCTAAACACCAGAAATTCACGCACTAATAATCAAACGCAGACAATTAAGACGAACACACTATGTTACACGTGATCCACACATTAAAACAGAAATCAATAGAATAAATAAAAAAATTAAACAAGAAATTAAAAAAACAAAAGAAA
Organism: Carcinoscorpius rotundicauda; assembly: GCA_011833715.1. Taxonomy (NCBI): domain Eukaryota; kingdom Metazoa; phylum Arthropoda; class Merostomata; order Xiphosura; family Limulidae; genus Carcinoscorpius; species Carcinoscorpius rotundicauda. Next base: position 46,008,719 of record CM022399.1, on the reverse strand, counting down.
CTAATTGGCAAAACTTCTGTAAAAACTTAGAAAAAATCAAGAACAATCCAAAAGAATTTTGGAAAAAATTCAAGAGTATTGCTTCAGACAAAACCACAAATTAGATGCTACAACATATCACACACAACAATAAAATCGCAAGGACGGACGTAGAAAAAGCTGATCTATTAGCTGACTACTACGAATCCTCCTTTAGCGACCTAAATTCAGTAGACTTTGAAACACAACACCAACATCATGTCAACAAGTTCATAAATACAAACCAAGCTTCGTTCTCACCACGATTCCCTGGCGAGACACTTGAAGCATACTCAAGTTCAATCAATAGAAAAATAACCATAACTGAACTAAAAATTAATATCAAAAACTTGAAGAATACTTCCCCCGGACATGACCAAATACCAAACATTATTCTGAAAAAAAGCTCTACTCTCCTATTACAACACCTCACAAACATCATGAACATTTCACTAGCGACTGGATATTACCCTGACACTTGGAAAAAAAGCCATCATAATCACGATCCCAAAGAAACAAACCAACAGAACCAATCCAGATAATTTCCGTCCCATCAGTCTGTTAAGCTGCATTGGCAAACTGATGGAGAGAATTATCTCCAACCGTCTTCTCCATTTTTCTGAATTAAATAACATCCTTCCAGAATCTCAAAATGCCTCCAGAAAAAATAGGCAAACAACAGATCACCGAATCAATCTATAAAGCTTTTAACAACAACCAAGTAACCATCGGGGTATTCCTAGATCTCAAAAAAGCATTTGACAGCTTATGGCACAACGCCATGAAATACAAACGAAAACACCAGCAAATAAATCCCACGATAGTCAAATGGGTTTCAAATTTCTTAACAAATAGAACAGCACAAGTAAACGTCAATAAAACTATATCTAAAACATTCAATATAACCGCAGGAGTGCCCCAAGGATCAGTCCTCTCTCCACTTCTACACATAATTTTCGTCAATGACATACCCTTCCCAAATCTAACATACACGCACAATTAACAATACGCAGATAGACATCGCTATCTGGAGCACCTCCTGAAACCCAGTGATGGCCATGTCTCGCGTACAGGAATCATTAAACAACGTCTCAACAAGTGGAGAGTTGTGTTAAATCCAACCAAAACACAAGAAATCGACTTCTACAAGGAATTAAAAAAGCAAAGAGAAAATCTTGAAAAAATAAAATTATCACTCGGAAATACAACCATTAACATGAGCAAAAACATCACTTTCGACACAAAACTAACATGGAAAAAACATGTGAACAATATACACTTATCAATTAGAGAAAAGGATTTCACACCTAATGACTCTAACCAGTAAACAATCGAAATGTTCACCAAACACCATTATACAAATATACAAGGCTTATATCCGTCTTCCAATATAGTATGGATGTCAAGTAACATACAACATGTCAATATGTCTGGAGTGTGTACTCCAGAAAATCCAAGTTCAACAGAACAGAATACTAAGATCTGCATTCAGTCTACCGTCGTTCACGCCAGTAAATTATATACATGAAATTAGCAATTTACCAACGCTAAGAGATAGACTAACGGAAATATCACCAAATATTATCTAAAAGCAGTTGTTGTTTTTGAATTAAGCACAAAGCTACACAATGGGCTATCTGTGCTCTGCCCACCACGGGTATCGAAACCCGGATTTTAGCGTGTAAGTCCGCAGACATACCGCTGAGCCACTGGGAGGCAGTCTAAAAGCAGAAAATAGAAACAAATTAACGGCATAACTATACAAATTAACTAGTGCACCAACAAAATACATTTCACCTTACAACATATTTCAAGAATCACAAATTACACAACAAAGTATCTAAAGAACTAAATTCGTGTCAATAATATGTATTCCTTTTTTTTTTCAGATATCGGGCACAGGACAGGCAAATCTTTTGGCGCCTGTCCTGTGAAAGTGGGTTTTCTCAGGGCACTCCCGTTTTCCCCCACAACAGAAACCTAGGCATTGGATTTTTACATCCCAGCCCAGGCAACTTTATTGCCAGACCCTGACTTGGGTCGTTTGAATTCATGATCATATTTGCTTGACTTCTGCCTTTCGGGACGGGACTTGGCCATTCTCTCCGGTGCTGCCTTTGCCTCCGTCCAAGATAACATTCAGAGTGACATCCTCCACCTAAAAAAGAGTCAAAAATCATTTAATAAACAAATAAATAAAACCAATCCTAATAACAATTCACGAAAGGGGACTAAGAGAAACCACAACGTTCCTGAACACCCCAGTTGAGAATTCTTACGATTTCTCTCTCTCAAAACTAAACCCCTGCCACGTTAGTTTGCGTTTACTAGAAATATAAGCTGAAACAACAAAATGAATATGCGCGAATTTCGCAATAAAGATTTAGTAATATAAGTTACATACGGGATGAAACTATCAAAGCAAGTACAAACGTTTCTAAATATATATGTATTTAACTAAAACAAACATATATATATTAAAATAAATACACAACAGCAAATCTGTCACACCCTTAACTTTTACATAATAATTAAAAGTGTTTTGTTTGTTTTAATTCAGTTTCGTTATAGCGTTGAAAACTTAATTTTTAAACACAAAATACAGAATGAAAAGTTTAGTTCTATTGTGTACGTTATATGCATCGTTTGGCTGATGAACTGAAACATATGTTAACTAAATTAACAGAAATAAATCAAACTTCTATGAGGCGCCGTTTTAAAACTCACATACCTCATTTATTGTTATTTGTACTGGATACAAGCATTAAGTCTAAGAACTTTTATTGCTAAAAACCAAGTTTTGATACCCACAGTATGAATGGTGAATAAATAGCTCATTCTGAAACTTCATTCTTAACAACAAACTTACTTCAACGCTCTTCCGTATTTAAATGAAGAATAGATGAAGAAATGTGCTAATAATGTTAGGTTTTTAGAATGTTTTTTGTTTCTTTTATATTTTTTTTTATAAATTATCTGTATGGTTTATATGGCGTCTCCTACGTTTGTTGAAACTTATTTGATTAGTGTTGCCAACAAGCGAGGCTAATCTGTAATGTTGTTTTTTTTCGTATAGTAATTACAAATATATTTAATAGTTTAAATATGCCTGACTAAAACAGTGATACGTTATGACGAGTCCAAGTTTGACCTTGAGTTGTTTAATAAAGTAAGAAGCACTGTGCTTACTCGTGGCGTGATAATGAAAATTGGTCTATGCGCTGTTCAACAGTGGTTGGTCCTTCATCGAACAGTGTCGAAAAACAAGAACGAAAACTGATTTCATGTGTTACTAATAAATGTTTTATTCCCTTGTTAACAAGACTAGTTATTAATTGTTTCTATATAATAATTATTGTTGAATTGTTATGATATTATGTTTGCCACTTAATCATGTATTTTATATTTTAAAGTGTACCTTTATTTACAATTCTAGTATTGTTTGAAGACTGTTTAATAAAAAAAATTAAATAATTGATTTTCGTTTCATTTTATAACTAATAACTTAGTCCCCTGCTAGGACAGTGGTAAGTCTACGGAATTACAACTCTAATATCAGGGGTTCGATTCCCCTCGGTGGACACACCCGATAGCCCGATGCAGCTTTGCTGTAAAAAAAACTCACTCATTACTGACTTGTTTGAGTAACACATCTTTCACTCCGGTCTTCTCCGTTTCGGTTTCCAATATTAGCAAGTTTGCGTATCTTTATTCTTTGATATTCTTTGTTTCGTTTTACAATAGGCCTGACATGGTCAGGTAGTTAAGGCACTCAACTCTTAATCTGAGCGGCCCGGGTTCGAATCTCTGTCAAACCAAAGATGCTCGTCTTTAAAGCCGTGGGGGCGTTATAATTGTGACGATCAATCCCACTATTCATTGGTAAAAGAGTAGCCCAAAAGTTCACGGTGATGACTAACTGCCTTCCCTCTAGTCTTACACTGTTAAATTAGAAATGATTAGCGCCGATAGCCCTAGTGTAGCTTTGCGCGAAATTAAAAGAACAAACAAACAATCGTTGTACAATATTAGCATATTTGAATGTATATCTTTATCTGATCCTTTGCGTTTCGTATTATAATATTATCATGTTTAAATGCGTATCTTTCTCTTCGAACTTTCACTTTAGATTTACTATTACTGATGTATTTGAGTACATTTTTTCGCTTTCTATTTTCACATTTTCATAAAATTAATTTTTTCACATATTTTCAGATAATCTTATTTCATGCGTGTTGTTAATAATTATATAAAACTTATCAATGATATATTTTTTATTTGTGCACTCACTTCTTATATATTATTCTTGTAAATTTCGAGGTGAAATAAACTAACACACTAAGAGGAAAAGTGTGCCAGACTCGAAACATCCCTCAGTCGTTAAGTGTTTGGATATTTGTTCTCTAATCTTTTTTTTACTTGGTTATGGATGTTCTCCCAAAGCTGATGTATATGTGTTTATATGCTCAAGTTAAACTGTTTAAAATTAGAGAAAGACTGAGAAAATAAAACATTTTCACATATTTCGTTAATGTAAATATCGAAGAAGCTTTCTATTTATTGAAAGTTAAAAACTTTTACCACCAAAATACACCAATAAATCAACAAACATGCTTTGCCCTGATATGGCTTTGTGGTTAGGGCACTTGAGTCGCATTGGAACTCCCGTCACATCAAGTATGTTCGGCCTTTCAGCCGTGCGACGTTATTAAGTGACGATTAATCCCACTATTCGTTGGTAAAAGAGCAGCTAAAATGTTAGCGATAGGTGCTGATGAGTAGCTGCCTTCCTTTTAGTCTTACACTGTTAAATTAGAAAAGGCAGCGTAGATAGATAACCCTCGAGTAGCTTTGCATGAAAATCAACAAACAAACAAACAAAACTGTTTTTATAATATTTTGTGCTAAGGAGTCAGTAAGCTTAACGAAATATGTCTTAAGTCAGTAATGCTGTGTACTGCAAAGGGATCCAGTAATCATCTTAGATCAAACATGTTAAACCACGTTCTGCAGATAAAAAAAGAAACAAAAAACATAAGATGTCTGATCTAGTTATGTTGGTTTTGTCCTCAACGTACTTTCAGACTAATGCAGATACAAGCAACACGAGTTTGTTAGTAATTGGAGGCTTAAAGAAACGGTTCACTTTATTCTGAGTCAGATCACATAGACTGCGAAGCTCAGGTAATAATCCTATTGATCTGGGAAAAACAATGACGAGTAGTTAAACACGCTAAACCCGAATCTCACGCAAAAACTTCTACACGTCCCTTCGATTATGAGATAATGTCTGTGTAGCTTGGCTGTAACATACTTGCGCGTGCTAATCATCCATAAACAGGTTAAACTATAATGCTCTTGATTGCACCAGTTTTAATGATAGGTTCTTTTATTGTCCGAATGAGAGGTGGATAATCTCGTCTGCTTTCCTGATAATAAAACTGTCCTGATGATAACATACTGAACTATCGTGTGTGCAGTAACAACCAGAGTATATCATACGGTTTATAGTCTTTTACTTTTAGAAATCTGTTAAGAGAGTGTTGAACGATGTGATCGATTGGTGTTTGTTTTGAAAGTTTTCTTTCGCTCGAGACGAATTGACGCACACGCGTCTAACATTCGTTTCGTTTACCACTCGTTAGGATTCTTTGATAAGTTTGTCACTGCAGGAAACAGTTAGACATAGCAAACAAACTGAAACTGATGACATATTTTACCACATGTGCAGAACACGCTGTACTTAGTAGGTTTCTTTACTAACAGCTCGGTGTCAATACAACTTGAAGATGTTTTGTGCGTAAATGGCTAAGGACCGGGATTGTTGTAAGGTGTGTGGTTAAAACCACACGTAAGTTAATAATAAGCACATTTGTTGTTTTTACAGGATCTATGTAAGCAAGTATGCTGTAACTAACATCGCTGTGAGTTTAGTTTGGGGAGTAAAAACTTATGAACATGTATTCTTAAGTATTTTTGTATAAAAAATTCTAAAACTATGATATGCATAGTATGAACATTTGCTTAAATCGATATCAAAATGAACTCTAAGAAATATTCTAGTCATTATGAAATGCGTAATTTAGGTAAACAAACAGCTGGAAACGTTACAGTACAATTAAATATCGTAGCGAAACGAATTCTTATGTTTAAAGCAATTAATCATACACGAAGAAATTCGTTCATCAGAGTTCTCATCGATAGTTGAATATACTTCTCGTTGATTTGACTGGCAGACTAGATTTTATTTCGTTATTACAATACATAATAAACTGAATGCCGTCATTCTTATAGAGAACTCAATTATAATTAAACAGTTTGATCTGGATGAACCTGGATTTGTAGTTCTAATAACACATAGATATGTGCTCGATTAAAACAAAACAAATATAGAACTGACTGAACCGAAGCCAAACGATATTTCGATTAGAAACCTTTTGAGGTGAGGGTAAGAAAATATTAATAGATACTAATAATTACTAGTATTGTACGTACTCCTGTTACAATTTGGGGTAAAAAATGTTTTTTGTTCACCACACGTTCCAAAACTTACTCTATTATTAATTCATTCATTTTTCAAAAGTACAAAATGCGACATAAAATCATTTCACTAAAATGCGCTTGTACATTTAGTTATCATTCTATCAGAAAATATTGTATGGATATCTTCATGTAGAAGTTTAACAAAAATTCTTTCTCTGTCAAGTAGAACAAAAAATGAACATGAAAAGCCTCTTACATTGTGGACGAAACTTTACTCTAGGACACTTCATATTTGTATATTATAATAGTAAGCACACTTAAATAATCAATTTTTTTCAGCATTGTGTCCTGTGTCTCTTGAACATCAAAATGTCAATTTGTAGTTAACGATTGATAATCAACTGGATTTAAAAGTTAAGTAAGAATTTGAAATAAATAACAAACATTTGTTCATCATTATTATTATTCCTGTTTGACTTATAAGTTGTTGACCCCATAATATTTTATGCATGTTTCTTATACCGCTGTACTGGAAAGATGAAGTGCTCGGAGTAGTATAGCAAAGCAGTTTTAGCATCTAGTGAATAAACAAGAGGGAATCCTCAATATCTGCGGTACTTGAAATTATTTTAAGCAGGATTAAAGTAACTATGTGGTATCTTAGACGTGATCAAAAACATCAATCGAAAGGGTTTGACCTTTTGAGTCCAAAACTGTAATTAGATATCAAATCGATCAAGAGATGATAGAGCTATGAAACAGTAGTTTGTACAGAAAAAAAAAACAGACAAACTCAGGGATGGCAAAATATTACATACAATAACTTCCTGAAGCTTGTTTTATAGGTGAACAATAACGATCTTTGGAAGTGAAGACTAAACTTTAGGAGTGAAGGGATTTGCATCATGAATTATGTTCTCATTTGGCTATTCTCGTGCTGTAAAATGTGCTTATCTAATCAAAATAAAATACTAAAGTATACCTTGTTTTTCATATATTCTAAAATTTACACAGTTATTCCATCCTAATATAACGTATTGTTATTCACACATTCTTCGTCGTACAAAATTATTCACACATTCTAAAACTTACTCTATTAGTCATGCATTCTATTAACGTGCTCATATACGTAAGTCAGGCTAACACTATTTCATATTTGATAGTAAGCGGCAACATCGACGATTCAACGGTGTATGCTAATGCTTATCCTTTAGGCACTGCTGTGACGTTAAACGTTAAGGGGTAAAAGTATAGGTAAATCATTTCTGCAACAACAACGGGGTTGGAGAACTCGATAAGTAAAGAAAGAACTATTTTTATAGATAAGTGAGACGAAAAAAGATACAGAGCTTTCATCCACAATCAACACCAACATAGATATTTATTTACAAAGCCTGATATAGTTTAATTTGACTTAATATTTCAACATTTGTAATGTATTTTAAAGACATTTGACATTTTGGCACTAACTTTATAAAAACGACCTTCACTGTCCAGGTCTACAGTGCAAAACCTTTTATTTTAGCCAACATTTCGTTATTTTTGCTTCATCAAGACTGATGAATTTCAAGAACTGATGGTGTAATTAATTTTTATCAACCTCTGATTTACATTTTCTTCAACAGCCAAGTTTCACAAAATCTTAAAAACAAAATATAAACAGTAAGAGAAATATAATTTTTAGTAACGTTATTACCAAAATGTTTTACAGCATTATCTAACTATGCACATTATAAGCCGATCCAACAATTTGCTTTTGACTCAACTAACTTGTGTTCCTGATGAACAAAGATTAAAATTAATTTATCTTTTTCTAACAAAATCTAAATTAATAAAGTTGTATTTAAAGCTACTTACAACAGGACCTAACCCTTTTTAGTAATACCAATTAGAAACCAATAAAAGCTAAATAAAAAAAGCTACTTTGTTTCGCATGTAAATGTCAAATCACCGAATTTAAAAGATCATTGAGACCAACATTCCAGTAAGAAAACGGACACTAGTGGCAAGTAGAAAACGTGGTATATCTAAGACTTTAGTTTACTAGAGGTTAAAAGCGAACTTAGAAATAAAATCAAATTCTGTAGATACACATAAATAGTTATTATAGGTATGGTTTGTTTGTTTGTTTTAAATTCGCCAACGAATAGTGGGATTGACTGTCACATTATAAGGGTGAGCATATTCGGTGCGACGGAGATTGAAACCCGATTGGATTCTAGTACTCATCATGATTTCTACCAACCTACCTCTAAGTTGAAATTCTCTAAGACAGGATTGTAGTAAATTTTTGAGACCCTAGGCGAGATCATATATATAAATCGAAGAAATATTCTTTCTAAACCTTTCGACTAAACAGTCGAAACCTGTAATTGGGTCTCAAATCGGTCAAGAGATGACGGAACAATGAGATAAAAGTTTGTAATGAAAAAAAAAGAGAAACACAGATACTCTCCATGAGTCGTTATGCCGCAACTAAAAAATTAATCATAATAATTTCATTTTTCTTTCAAAATATGTGGTTCAAATAAGCATCTAAATCTCTTAAAATACACATTGCAGAAATTAAAGTGCCAAATTTAAATATATATATATTGCAAGTTTGATGTTTCTGGGACTACTATCGGCTTATTAAAGAACTCTCATATAGGATTCTTTCGACACTTACAATTAATTACGTTTCATAAGAAGGATTCGCGTATCTTAACACATATAAGAGCAGAATACGCCAAGAGTGAAATGTTTTGCAGCTATATATTTTGTTTACGGTAAATTCATAACAGTTTGACAGTAGAGCGATAAGTCTACGGATATACAACGCTAAAATCAGGAGTTCGATTCCCTCGGTGGGATCTACAGACAGCCCGATGTGGCTTTGCTGTAAGAAAACAAACAAAATTACATGAAATCTAAAATTACGACAGATACCCTTCGACTAAAAAAATAAATACAATGCAATAACGCTTTGTTAGGCATATCTCTTGATATCGCTAACAAAATAATAAACAGGGATTACAAGTTGACAATAGCTCATAAAGCCCACAAGTTTCTCACGACTTGTGTCCTCCTTCCTCGCTAAATCTGAAAGCTTATAACGTTAAAAACCGGGTCTCGATACCTCTGATGGGCACAGCACATAAAGTCTATAAGGTAGCTTTGTGCTCAACAAAAATAAAACTAAACATTTCTCTCGAAAAAAGGATGGCCAAAAAAACAACTGGTATTTCAGCAATGTAATTTAACCACAGACTTGTCAGTCCTTCGGATACAGCTCAAGGTAGTTTACCCCGATATACAATGGTTGGTTTATGAAAAGTCTGTCAAGATACTGGTCAGTGATTAACCTGACCGTTCTTCGAAAGTTCCTGAACTTAAATTATCGATGAATACGTATTTATATATTTTATAACCAAATCCTTCAGGTGATTAATCCGATTGAAGTCGTTTAGTGAAAATGAGAAATAATATCCAATCATATTAAGTACTTACACAAATAATAAGAAATTTGTCAGCTGTATTAGCCAGGATTCTTTTCTTTTCATCTATTTATATGTCTTCTAGTACTGATATCTTAATGCTATACAGATTCACAAAGATGTTTTATGAATTCAGATAGAATGTTGCAGTTGTTGAGTTCAGAATGCGAACGGTGGTGTCTGAATAAGCCATTGGCGAGATGATAAATTTTGTGAAGTGTCAATAAAGTTATTTTATATCACAGGTTAGAAATGACATCTCTTCTGCTATAGTTTAATGAATAGTCTCTACACTAGTAGTTTCGAGTTACATGGGAAATTGTGTTACTAGTGTTTAAGATCAACGGTGCAAACTTAGATGTGAATGGGCGTTTTGTGAGCGTTGATAATATTCCAGTCACTCAAAAGCGTAACTGTTTGTTTGTTTTTGAATTTCGCACAAAGCTACTCGAGGGATACCTGTGCTAGCCGTCCCTAATTTAGCAGTGTAAGACTAGAGGGAAGGCAGCTAGTCATCACCACCCACCGCCAACTCTTGGGCTACTCTTTTACCATCGAAAAGTGGGATTGACTGTAACATTATAACGCTCCCACGGCTGGGAGAGCGAGCATGTTTGGCGCGACTTGGGCGCGAGCCCGCGACCCTCAGATTACGAAGCGCACGCCTTAACGCGCTAGGCCATGCCAGGCCCAAAAGCGTAATATTTCAGAGCTTTAAATATTTTGAAACAGAAACTCAGAAGTATAACATTTGTAAAACGAACTTCTAAAATGTAATTTATTTTTTCTCAACTATTAATATGATTGGAAGGGAACTGCTTTAAGTAAACAAATAAGTTTTAAACACTTACACCATTGTGTATTAAAACAGCGGCAAGCGTCGTATATTTAGTTTCTCGTTGTTGTGAACTATTGTATACATGGTTGAGTGCAAACAATTAAAACTTTTGAAAATTTGAGAAGTTAGTCACGTATCGAAACAGCCGATTTAAAGTATTGTAAAATATAATGTATCATAACTACATTTTGACATTTTTTAAATTTTCGTTGGTAGAGAAATGACAGTGGAAATGCCCTCCCAATGGCACAGCTGTGTGTCTGCGGACGTACAACGCTAGAATCTGGGTCTCGATACCCGTGGTGGGCAGAACAAATACAGTTCATTGTGTTGTTTTGTACTTAAATACAAACATCAATGACATCGAAAATCGATCACTTTAGGTAAAGGTATGTTGGATTCCTTTCTGATGCAAAATATTAATACCTTTAGGTCATAATGAAGTATATAAATACGGGAGTTATGGTTTCCAAGTCGAATACGTTCCTCGAACTTAATAGCATCGGAAAATAAAAGGACATGAATTAAAATTGGCTACCAGTGCCTTCCAGAAAAAGACATACAATAAATCGTACCCCAGCCATGGTAAGCAAAGCGCGAAATTGTGTAACAAATATCAGTGGAAAAAGCCGTTCACGAGTCTTAGGTAACAGTGCACAACATAACCAGGAAGAAAGTAAAATTAGAAAAGAGATACAAGTCATTCGTACCCAAGTTCCTTCTACGGTATATTTATTCAACCGTTGCATACTTCAAGTTGCTGGAGCATAAAACAGATATGCATATTTTTCCATATGAAAACATATCGAACACTTAAAATGAATGTTGGGAAGTCGTTGGCTTCATATACTAGACAGATTATGGCAAGTGGGTAGGGAACAGTGATGCGCTTTTAACGTGAAAGACTTACGACGTGGCCTACTATAACAGAAGTTATGCTGTAAGGCTAGTTTCAAAACGCATAGATGTGATAACGATCGTGATTAGATGTGGTATCTAACGCCGTAGTGAGGTTCCAGAACCGTTTTGAAATTTACTCAACCACCGTATAACTCGAAAGAAACGAATCGTTGAGAAGAACACTTTTCTATATGTTCAAAACTGGCACTACCAATCGATTTCCAACGAGTTCCTTGGGGGCGCTAGAATCGGAACAGTTCTGAGTTTTACATCATGCATATTACTTACTCAACAAATAAACGTGAAGCATATAATACTAACGCTTGAGAAAGCAGCGTAGAAAATAGATAGTAGCCAAAGCTAGTGTGTAGTAAATTGAAGATCAAACACTAGTTCTATGAAAAGATCAACAAGGGAACCCAAGTGTTTTTTTCAATACTTATGAAAAAAATTTCAGCTTCTCTGAGACACCTGAGAAAGAAATCCCATACCAAGACGTTTCACTCTTTCAGGAAAGCACGGAAAAAGAAGATAGAATGTGTTTGGCTTTAAATTGTATAAACAAAAGTCACGTTTCATAAAGGGTATTCACTAAAGGTAAAAAGAGACATCTTTTATAAATATTTATACTGCATTTTACAATAGTCAACTGTTTGAAAGTTTCAAAAACAATTTCAGATCCTAAAAAAATGGACTTAAGTGTGATAAGCTTTCAAGCAAACTTATTTTTATAAAAACAAATGTAATACACACAGACTTATTTTCCCGATGTATTTGGTTGAGTGTGTGTTTTCTTCCAGCAAAGCTGAATCTACTGAGGGGAATCGAACCGCTGATTTTAACGGTGTAAATCCATAGACTTACCGCTGTACTAGAGGGAAACACGTTCTTTTGAGAGACGTTGATAGTGTATTATGCAATTTCAATAATTAGCATTACAAAGTGACTTTTTTAAATGCATTAACTCATTCTCAAAAAAACATTCACAATTTAAAATGAAGAAAGTAACAAATGAACTTCTTAAATTTAGATATCACTGGACCAAAAATATAAACAACACGTTTGTTTGTTTGTAATTAAGCACAAGGTTACACAATGAGCTATTTGTGCTCTGCCTTCCACAGGTATCAAACCCTGGTTCTTAGCGAAGCGAGCTCGCAGACGTACCGTCGTGTCAATGGGTAGCTATACAACACATATAAGGAAACATGCATCAACTGACAATCAGTACATATCTATCACAAATCAAAATATTCATACAACATTTCTTTCTGCCTTTGATCATCCGAGAAAATTAAAGAATGAAATATACTTAGAACTGCTTCAAAGCTTAAAACAGTTTTAAGAAACAAATAATCGATAAACATTAAAATACATTATTTAATTATAACAACATATTCGATATACAAGATATAAAAGAAAATAAATTAACAAATTACTCATCAGGACCTCTACCAAGGAACTCTCAAATTGAAATTATTTTCGACAGGATTAGAGTAAATCAATCTATAAGACTTTTGGCAAACGTGTAAATGGTGTTGTAATAAATAAATTACAAAAATGTTAATTTTGAAAAAAAATATATTACAACTTCCTACATTGAAAATTAGCTGTTGTTGTCGTTGTTTTGAATTAAGCACAAAGCTACACAATGAGCTATCTGTGCTCTGCCCACCACGGGTATCGAAACCCGGATTTTGCTTGTAAGTCCGCAGATGTGCCGCTGAGCAACTGGGGGGGGGCTAAAAACTAGCACTTTTATTATTAGGGGTCGGAGCACAAGTACAAAAGATGTTCAAGGTAGAGTGGGGTGTGGTAAAAGATTGAGAGCTGCTGTAGTAAACAAACCTCATAATAATGAATACCATCACATATTCCAGTCTCATCTTCTTCACACTGACATCCCTCGGTGCTTTTGCAATAATGACTTTACGTTTTGTTTTCTTATTAGTGGCAGTTTTAGTTGGCTTTTATTAATTCAGTGTCAACCTTAAGTTGTTCAGTATAATAATTTACATTTTTTCCTGTGAGGCTCTAAAGCGAAGTACTTGACGTACTCCGATAATCACCATTTTCATGTTAGTAAGAAGGAAAGAACTAGTGCTTCATGTACAAAACGTTTTGTTGTGGTATTTGCACTTCAAGTGAACAAAATTCATAAAATGTTAAGATAGTGTTGTATATTTAAATAAGTTAAAGCAGTGACCTACCTTGTGTACTTAAGTATGAGGTTAGATTCGTAGACTTCTGAACGAATCTGATGACCGTGGGGGTGTCTCAATAACTGCGAGATTAAACCTATTTCACAACACTTGATACCCCCCTCAAACACGAAAGACACTTTAGACAAAATTATTTGGTCAAAAATGGTAAATCGATCAACTTATGTAGTAATAACAATCATATTTAGAGATGCTTTAAAAACCTGTGTACATCTGGGTAAATATTAAAATTGTGTGTTTTCCTTATTGCAAAGCCACATCGGGCTATCTGCTTAGCCCACCGAGAGGAAACGAACAATATTAAAACTGAACATCGTGACGTTAGCGGTAGTTAAAGTGTCTATAAACAAATGAAAGCCCGGCATGGCCAGGTGGGTAAAGGGTTTCGACTCGTAATCTGATGGTCACGGATTCGAATCCCCATTGCACCAGACATGCTCGCCCTTTCAGCCGTGAGGGCGTTATAATGTGACGGTCACTCTTACTATTCGTTGGTAAAAGAGTAGCCCGAGAGTTAGCGATGGGTGGTGATGACTAGCTGCCTTCCCTCTAGTCTTACATTACTAAATTCGGGACGGCTAGCGCAGATAGCCCCCATGTAGCTTTGCGTGAAATACAAAAAACAAACAAATGAAAAAAATCAAACACCAAAAACTTCTGAATGAGATGATACTTTGATGGATGACAGATCCAGCTACCTTTGGTTTTGCGATTCATTGTACTATTTACATCCACCCTTCCATTACGTTAATGATGACATCGTCAGTACGAATCCAGGAAAAAAAAAAAGTCACAGTGCAAACGCGAACACACATGTATTTATGAGCACTTTCATATAAAATCTGATTCCATTTCCTGCGTCTGTATTTAACAAAAAAGAAATGGTTGAATCCTCTTTTCCTAGGGTTAATATGTAAAATCAAGATTTCAATATTATACATTAAAAAAACAAAATTATTAAAAATACGTTTTTCAATGTTCCATTTTTTGGCACATTAGTGTATGTGTAATGCCATCACATAATTTGCGTTGTCAATGTGTATAAGTCATGTATTATCAGTTAACAACTAATTTATTTTTTTGTTTTATTACTTGAATTATTTATGGTATTTAAATAAAATGTGACTTTTCCCTTGCCAAAGTTCTGACTTTTTTTCTTCCTTTCATCAATACTCCCCTACTGCTAATTTCATTTTTACGTAATTTAGTAGCGTTTTAGAATATTCCAGCTCACGGACACACATTACTGTTTAATTATTTAGACGTGTATTGACGGAAATACGGAGTACAAGCGAGAGTTCTGATAATTTGATAACCAACAAAATTAAATGTTCACTTTCGTCATTGATTCATTAACTTGTATTAAAAAATAAAGTGAAGTCTAGTCTGTAACTTGATTTGCTATTTGTCAGTGAGTTAAGTCGATTTAGGGGAATTATATCTCTTATCAGTAACTCTGTGGAGAGGGAAATAATCAAAACACCATACGACTTGTAAATACCTTTCTAAATGGTTACATAACGGAAATATAAGTTCTGAAACGTAACTCCAATTTAATGAGCGAAAGAGAAGTCTAGAATATGTATATTTTGTTGGAGTTCTTGCAAAAGTACACAACTGATATATACCCCCCGCTAGTACAGTAGTAAGTCTACGGATTTACAACGCCAAAAATCACAGGTTCGATTTCCCTCGGTAGATTCAGGCTTTACTATTAAAATAAAACACACAATTGATATCTATGTTAGTAACGGAATAAAGGAATGACAGGTAATTAGCACAGCAAACGTTTGGACTAATCTTGTAGACAGAATAACATGTTTTAATTAGTACTCATACAACGCACCCTCGGCCCCAAAAGTTCAGATGCTATTTATTTAAGGGTGTAAGGGAAGTAACAGAATGCAAATCATACAACCTCATCTTCACATTTCGGGACGCATATAGCTGTGTTGTTTTACGCCAATAAGCCTCAAGCTTAAACAATTCAAATTCCGACATGTCACCCATTAATCCTATCTTGGCTCAAGCTCAGATTAATATAGAATGATATTATACTCACGTCAGTCAAAAGTGTCTTACTAACACCAGCTGTGGAATTAACCATTTATCTCAGTTGGTAGAGCACAAGTCTGCGTGCAAGAAGTCTCGAGTTGGAATCCGTAAAGGAAATGATAACGTTACAATAGTATATTAGCTTTGTAAGGTTTTCTTTTGAATATATTTACTGTGGCTATAATTCTGCTCTAATCGTTGTTTTAAGATTTTAACTATTATGAATTATAATTGTACAACAGCGCCCTATGATATTCCTAGATTATACACTGAAAAATCTCGAACGTAAACCAAAACCTCGTTTACAACACTTCCATCTGTTTGTACGCGCCCCCAGTGGCTCAGCGGTATGTCTGCGGACTTACACGCTAAAATCTGGGTTTCGATACCCGTGGTGGGCAAAGCACAGCTAGCTCATTATGTAGCTTTGTGGTTACTTCAAAACAACAAAAACTTACGTTGGAACATGGAAAAATATAGTGTTTCAGATATAAAAGTTCCTAATGCTATTATTTAATTTTGATGAAAAATATTTAAGCATTATTTCGATTTTTTTGTGTTCATGAGGTATACACACTACATTCAGAAACTGTTTAAATCTTTTGACAGCTCCTCCGATCAAACTTTTCTACATTTTCCACCGATTTCTTAGGGCAAAACAAGGCTAATTTATCAAAAACCAAGAGTGCATTCAAGTCTGTTTTCGCTTTTGAGTTAGTTTTGTTTCATCATCGCCTTGACTCATTTAACATTAAAATTTTGAGATCTCGTATGCGTCTCAAGCCAAAGTTTCATCTGTTCGTGTTATATAGTCGATAAAGAAACTTGGCTTACCGTTATTTGTATATACTCAGCCTTTTCTGTCAATATCTTTGTCTTTATGATGGAGCTTACACAATTGTGCTAGCGAAAACTTGTTAGTAAAAGTTTCGGTTCCCTCGGGCAAATACCAAAGATTTTTTCCCTTGTTTGAATTGCACTTATTCAAACGAGGTGTATTAGAATGTTTTCGTGGTAGACATATGTAGACTAAACAGAAGAGACAATTTTACAACGTGACAATATCTGCAGTTAACATCTGTCTCATGTTGACGCGTATCTGAAGGTTGATTTACGTACAAATAGTCTAGTGATCATAATATATATCTTCGTTTATTCATTGTAATGCAGTAGTAAGGGTCTAATAATAATCATATATATACATGTATATGTATTCGTTATTTCTATGTGAAACAGTATAAACGGTCTAGTAATTATCACGTATATATTTTCAGACATTTCCATTTTGGTATCGTTGTAAAAAAAAAATAAGTTTCTTTCACTACTAGTTTAAAACCACATTAAATAATTGAACACATATAAATAATTTAAAACGTGTGAACATTTTGAGATAAATCAACGCGGGAATTTTTGTCATGCTTATTTACATCCAGAAAGTGCCGTACTTTTAAAACTCAGAATACCTTTGGAGATACGTCGACGAAACTGTCATTTTAACTGTAGGTTTACATATATTTAATTTTATCTTTCACATCTTTGACTGTATTGTATTTAAGAATTTCATAATATATAGAAGTAATTTTGTTAATCATGCAGAGAATATATAAAGGCCGAATTGAGGTCCGGCATGGCTAGGTGGTTTAGGCACTAAACTCGTAATCCGAGGGTTGTAGGTTCAAATCTCATTCACAGCAAACATACTCGCCCTTTCAGCTATGGTGGCGTTTAATGTTACGGGCAATCCCACTACTAGTTAGTAAAAGAGTAGCCCAAGAGTTGGAGGTGAGTGATAATGACTAACTGTCTTTCCTTTAGCCATACACTGCTAAATTAGGTACGGCTATCGCAGATGACCCTCCAGTAGCTTTGCGCGAAATTTAAAAACAAATAAACAAACAAGGCTGGATTGTTTAAAAAGATATTTTTGTATGTTTGTCAATTTATTTGAAGGTTGTACAACCGTTAATTCATTCCAATTGTTATTGGCTCATCGTGATTGACGATTAATTTTGAAGTTGTTTAATACAACTCCTGGCGGCCGGGGTATGGAAATTTTTATGTTATTTACTGAACACATTTGTTTTTGTTTGTTTTACCCTAAACAATGTAAAATTCTGAAATTATAAAAGCAAATAGCAGAAGTTGCTTTTTTTTATTCTTTTCGCTAAGAAGAGTTGTACCCAACTTATTATATTAATATTTGTATTGAAACGATAATGAACACTTAATTACAAACCAGAAAGAAAATGTTTGTAACTAGACAGGTACCAAACCCTTACTTGGAACGATTTATAAAAATAAAAATGAGGGTCTTCACAGTATTATGTATTTTCTTACAGCATGATGTAATTTTGTGTGAATATGGATGTAATTTAACTCAAATTTTTGAGATAATTTAATACAAACAGACCCCTATTTTCTTTTGTTTGTTTTCAATTTACGTTCCACATTTTTAATATCCAAAAACAAACTGGAATACTTTTTACATGGCTTAATAACGTAAAATTATCTTTTTACAGTCTAGGCCTGTACGTCAAATTCTCTGTCCAAGACCTGCGTCATTAAACAAGTAAACTAACAGAAAAAAGAGAATGGACATACTTGACAGTAGAAATGTAGCAATTACAATGATATAGTGAAATAAACACAAGTATTTATTTACCCATCAGTAAGAAACTTGCCCTCTTTACACGTTGCATAATTTATCTCAACGAGAAACAATGCATCACTGTTTTTACCATTTTATGTCATTCTACTTCCTCTTTCTGTTATCTCACGTAATATTTTTGTTTAAAGAAACTGAGGCGGTGCCCTTAATATTTAATAAATCAGCGGCTATATCGGGTTGTGAAGAACTCGCAAAGGACATACATGAATATATATATATATTTATATAGGGTAAACTCCCGAGCAAATTGAATAAAATAAACAAATATATATATATATATAAAATACAAAAATTGATGTACAAAAATGTTCTAAAATGTGCATACGTCTCTTTCTGACGCGTTTTGCTGTGTTTTAAAAATATGAGTTTACATTTTTCAAATAATTCATGAGCATTATCATCAGTTGGGTAGAGAATCACTGAAATATATTTATTTCTTTTCAGAAAATGTATGTACCCTTACCCTGAGGTATTACATCCTAGGCATTCTTATTTTAAGCACTATGAAGTCAAATGTTATTTCATTTGAAACCTTAATTAGAATCAATTTACTCTCATTCATATTGTTAACATCGAACACAATTCAAAGTAATTTGCTAACACGTATGTTACAAATGTACAATATACGATTTGTACAGAAGTTATGTAACATACGAAATGTTTAATTCATTCTTTCTTTAAGAAAATAAATAAATCGATGTTGCAAATAAAGATCCTGAACGAAAAAACAATTGGACGTTAACAGATGAATCCTAAAGCGTTTTGTAATTTTTTTTTTCTTTAGGAAAAGATCCTACAGGTGGCTCAGCTGTAAGTCTAAGGTCTAATAACGATAAAAATTGGGTTCCAATGTCCGTGGTGTGAAAAGCAGTAGATAAAAAAGCTATTTAAGAGGTAAGTGCACAGGTTATCACCAGACAGAATTATGTTTTTATTATTTAAAATGCAATTAAAAGAAAGTTTTATAAATAATACAGAAAATATTTAATGCAGTAAAAGTCATAACTAATTAAGATAAAACTGTTATCAAATACTTTAAAATGTTAACAAACAAACGAAAAATATATATTGAGCTTGTTTGTTTTGAATTTCGCGCAAAGCTACTAGAGGGCTACGTGCACTAGTCATTCCTAACTGAGACATTAAAGGGAAGGTGGTTAGTTAGTCAACAGCATCCAACTGTTGAGCTGATCATTTACTAATAAAAAGGGGATTAACTTTTATATTGTAACGCCACCATGGCTGAAAGGGTGAGCATCTTTGACCACAGGATTTGAACCAGCGATCCCAAGATTACGAGGCAAGCGCCTTAACTATAAGGCAACACATCTTCCATTCTACTGCTGGCCAGTATTAAAAATAATACTTCAGTTTATCGTTTATTTATTTTTATTGTGTGTCTCAGTTTTATTTATAATGATTTCATTGATGTTTTTGTTCTTTAGTATCTTAAAATAAAATTTACAGTAAAACTATATAAGGCTTTTGGTTGAAATTATTATTTACTGATAACTATATATATATAGTTTTAATTCTTAAAAGCACAACGTGTTGTAATCTTCATTTAGTAATAAGTTATGTTGCAGTTACACAAGCTACATTTATCTGATGTATTGGGCTGGCAATTATAAATATTTTTTTAAAAGTTTTCGTATTATTGAAACAAATTATTATTATAATGCATATGTGTAATTAGTATTATTGAAATGGAAACAAATCATTTTTGTTTTTGCTTTCTTGGAATGTCTAAATATATGTATATATTTGTCTTTCAATGTCAATTATAAATGTATTCAAATTTTGCAATTATTGTCATATCAACATGTTTACACAAGTTATCACCTTCCTATAGATTGTTAGATAAGTTCTTTTGGACTGCATTTTGGTAATTAATCAGGATTTGAAACTTCCAGAATTATTTGAGGAAGCAATTAATTTTTCTCAGTATAAACTGAATATTTACAAATAATAACATGCACTATTTAAATATAGTTTTAATTTTGTTTTAGGGCGATTCATTACAACAACTTCGAGGTCATTTATCAAGGTGAGTCCAGTTTACGTAAAATAAAAGATGTAAGTAAAAGTATATATGCTACTAAATACAGGGACAACTCTATCTCAGAAGAAGTCTTTGCAGGAGTAATGTAAGTTATCCTGGTGTGCGTTTTCTTTGACCAATTTAAATGGTTTATTCTAGCAGTAATTGGAGAATGAGATTGTCGGTTGTGTTCCTTGTATCGTGGAGTATTCTGGTTGTGACCAGTGCCTTCAGTTGTCATCCAAAGTGTAATTGTATCTGGAGGAACGGAAAGCAGACAGCTGAGTGTTCTGGGGTTGGATTCAGTGCAGTTCCATCCGAACTGGACAGTGGTGTACAGGTACTGAGCATATCCAGGAATAAACTTCATATTTTACACCGTGATGCATTCCTTCAGGTGGGCTTGGTTAACCTACAAAAAGTATTTTTAGGTCACTGTGACATAGATCAGGTTAATGAATATGCGTTTAATCGGTTGACGAACCTAGTGGAGCTGGACCTCAGCTTTAACAAACTGACCATTGTTCCATCTGCAAGCTTTATTCATGTTCCGCGACTCAGAGAGCTTAAACTTAATGGAAATCCCTTATCTACCCTGCCTAACCACGCGTTTTCTTCTGCTAAATCTTTGACAGTCTTAGAGGTATCAAAATGTCACATACATACCATAGCACAAAAAGCTTTTGATGGTTTGGAAAATCTTCAAGTGTTAAGAATCGATTTCAATAACTTAGAGACTGTTTCAGGTAAAACTATGATACCTTTGAAATCTTTAAATGATATATCTTTATATGACAACCCTTGGAGGTGTGACTGTGAACTTCGTACTTTTCGACAATGGTTAGACGAAAACAACATACCTTATACTCCTCCAATATGCCACCAGCCCTTACATATAAAAGATAAAACGTGGAATTTTGTCGAAATTGATGATTTCTCTTGTCCTCCACAGTTTCTCAATACATCAAGTGTATTCAATGTCTATGAAAATGTGAATGTCACATTGGATTGCAGAGTAAAAGGAGACCCTAGTCCAACCGTTAAGTGGGTGTGGAGGCAAAGAACAATTGCAAACATTTCGGAAGGAATTTCCTCACAGCAAACGTTTGTAGTTAGCGAGACAGGACACAGAGAAAAACTTTCCCGTTTAAAGATTACTTTTGTACAAGATCCAAATGCTGGAACTTATACTTGTATTGCCGAAAATTTGGCAGGTGTTCGAACTAAAAACTTTACTCTCGTTATTTCTCGACACCCCGTCACTGAACAGAAAATAACAGACAGAGAGAAGCCACAAGAAGTGAGAGAGAAAGATTCTACAGTGAAAGACCGTGAAGAAGATGATGACAGAGGGTCTGCAACAGGAATGATAATCGGAATTGTCATTGGTGCTCTTCTAGTTTTTCTCATATGTGCTCTTTTGTTGTGGATTTTACGTAGGAGGCAACTGAAACCAGGTAGTCACAAACGACAAGACATCAGTCACAAAGTAGGTAATTTAGTTGGTAGTCTTGATGCCAAAGAGTCTCAAGAAGACGTTGACTTGAAACTTCTTGCAGTTACTACAGTAAAGATACCCCCTAGACTTGGTGCATATGAGGAGCTACCAACTTCAGAAACAGATACGTACGATTCTAGGGGGGGTGATACTGGTTTGCCTCCTCGTGTGTGGGAAATGAACGACCACATACTCCCTAATCCAACCTGGGAAAGTCCTCTTAGTCCAGAATCTAATTTTTGTTTTCCTCCTCCTCCTTCCCAAATGGAGAAACGGTTGAGTACCCGCAGCCCTATTACCGTCCCTATGCCTGTTCCCCAAGGCGACCTTCACTCACGTCTGCAAAACGAATTGGCTGACACCTTGCGACGAAAAGGTGAAAAAAAATCATTTGAAAGAGAACGTGGAGATGGAAGTTCAGAGCTGGAAGCTACGGGTTTTGAAAATAACCCAAAAACATCTGAATCTGGAATCAAAGAACCTCAAAAACAAAATTCAGTAAATGATAACAAAAGCGGCGCTCAAACTCCTCTGAATTCGGGAGGAAATACTCCAGATTTATTGTTTCATCCACATCAGGTCGATAACCCTTCAGCTTACTTCCGACCGATTTCAGATACAACCTCAGAAGACAGAGGAGACAAAACTTCTGAAGACCTTGATGGAGGAGCAGACGGTACCGAAGTCTGAAGCAATGATGGACATTTAAACTCAAATATAAGAGTTACTTTGTATACCATTTGATGAAAAATAAACAGACTATGTTTGTTAATAGAGTGTGGTGCTATCGAGATATATATCTTGTATTTTCGGCAACAAAGAGACGATAGGCCATTTTATTATCACCTTGAGACATTTCATTTGAGTTGGCTTGATGACTTTCGCAATAATGGAACAAACATATACAAATTGCGTCACCTCAAAATTATTATTATAGCTGAAAACGCAGAATCAAAACACCCTAAACAAGATGAAAAGCAGTATTGGACAGTTGCTCATTATTGTATTAGCCACCAGAATTTTTCCATTGTGATGTTGCTTTTCTGCTTATCTTTTGTGGCAAATTTTATTACTCATACAAATACTGGTTTCCTGGAAGTCAGATAATTTGATTTATATATGTGTGTGAAGTGATGACAATTGGATTTCTTAGAGCAGTGGATTCAGCTGTTTCTTTACATGTAATTATTTGTGTTATCGTTATTGTAATCAAAACACGTTAACTGTAAACTTATAAACAGAAGTATGTCCTGCATTTTGTCTAATCACGTAAAACATTGTAATTGATGTATTAATTCTTGATCAGTTGGCAGTGAGAAAGAAAAAGAATGTTTGCCATACCTTACTTTTCGAATCATTTTCATAATTGTTGGTGATGATATGTATAACTTGGAAAATCTTGTTCATTCGAATTATAATTTCGTAGTCAGGATGTTAAAACATACACCAAAGTATTGTTTTGTGATTTGTATAAGTAGTTAATCAGAGTGGATAATTACAATAACCGAATTTTTATCTGTGACTAAAAGTGATATATTTTAAAAAAGCAAATTAAGATTTTTCATAAGTTTTGCTGTTGCTTTTGATACTAAATATTTTCTTTCAGTGCATATTCTATTGTAAGTGCACTGCAAAAGCCAAACCCTACACTTACATTACTGCTAAACAAATAATAATAGAGAGGATATTTCGATATTCTAAGAATTTCGAAACACACTATAAAACTGGAGCAATATTTTCAATAATACATGAAAATTTAAATTTCATGTTGAATGTAAGGTCAGTAAAAGTAAAAAACGGAGTCACAAAACAACCCAATTGATAACAGTATTGATTTAATTAATACGTACATGGTATCCAGTACATGACCTTAGAGTGGTTTTTCGAAAAGATATAGTTTAAATATATTTACACCGTGACTCCTACCCTTTAAAGACCTGTTATCTACAGCCTTCCAAAATAAAAACATTAACAAACTTACATGTCTAATTTATTCCTTCCAAGTTTTCTTCATCCAAATAATTTATTCAAACAGTTTATAAGACTTAATACTTTGTGGAAAATTATATATTTAAAAGTAAACAACAAACTTAGAAATGACAAAGTTGTTCTTTTGCTGTTGCTTTCAAAGGGAAGAATTTAAGTTTTATAAATTAACTTGTTTTTGTGGTACTGAATTTTTTATTTGATTTAAAATTTAAATTTGTGATATCAAGACAGATAAAAGTTATGAGTTTGAAGCTGTAGACTTCTCTTGGGCAGATAGAGAATTGTTAGTATAATTCTAGTTGTTATGAGAGAAACTGAGTTTTCTGGATACTGTGTTATTATTGTGAAATAAAAAGCTTTGTCTGTTTGAAGAAAAATAAGTGTCTAGTGCTTTACTAACACTAACACATGCTCGAAGTTGATTGGTTTGCTATCCTTTTTCATAGACATATTAAGTAAACTTTGTATGGAAACTTTTTGTTTCTATAATGAGTAGCCACACGCTACTACAACGGTAAGTTTACGGATTTACAACGCTAAAATGAGGGGGTTGATTCCACTCGGTGGGCTCAGCAGATAGCGGAACGTGGCTTTGATATAAGAAAAACACACACACACTCTAATTTCTTCTTTAATTTTAGGTTACTTTCTTACAAACACTCATCAACTGATTTATGATATTGAGTCAATGAAGATTTCAAGTAAACACTGATGAAAATTTATAGAGATCTTTCTAATATTTAGAATTATTTATTCTAAAGACTTTTGAGACTTCTACAGGTATTTGAACACATAGTACGATAACAAATAAATTTTTATAATTGAAATTATATGAGTGTTGAGTAAAACATTATCACAAATTTGTATTATGATAACTTTACATATTGCATATTGAAAACAAGTCCAATATTGAAAGATAACTGAATTGGTTGTTATTTTGGGAAAGCTTGATATCACTTAGATGATTGTGCGTAGGTAGTTAACTTGGTGTTCTTGTTTTGTTGAGAAACGATTGACTCATGTAATTCTGAAACTTTTTTGAATGCCTTATAAAATATATCAAATTTAACGTGGTTTAAATATTAAATATATTTTTTTTAACACAGTCACAATGGCCATAAATTAATGCACAACACTTTCATCTTTTTGGGAAACTACCATTGTTTTACCCTTGGTGATGACAGAAATTTTCAATTGTTGTGTTTTCCAACATAATTTATACATGGGCCAATGGATGCATAGGTAAGTTTCCATCAAAAAAACACTCGAATGAAGAATATGTCTGACAGGTAAGATGTTCAAAGAAAGACTCGAGCTCATTAACTTTACAAAACAACACAAATAAAGTATATTGGTATTGAATCTTATAATTACCGTATTTGTCACTTGATCAGCTAATAAAAAACACAACTTCTGTACTTCAAAGGACTCTCTAGGTTTTAAAACAAACGAAATGTTCCTATCTGCTGAACAGGGGATCACAAATTATCATTCTTACGTCTAAAGCAAAACTAGGACAGAATAGATATCTTCAACAATGACACGATAAACATATAGATGTGTGTGTGTGTGTGATGTAGCACTAGACATAAAACAAAATGTGCTATAACTTTACACAGTACAAAAGGTAAACATCTCGGTTCATTCCCATATGTATAAAATGTAGGAAGGAACTGATGGCAACTCCTCATCCATATAGGAATACGAATATAGCCTGAACTTGATGGTAAGTAGACAGATGTGTTAATTCTAAAATAATGGTTTGAAGTGATAAAAAGGTTGTTTCCAAAAACAAGTAAATAGGTATAAATTTCTAATCTTCTAATATCATCATTGCTGTATGTCACAGAGTTAATTATGTGTTTCTCTGGGTAAATAATACAGGAACCCTGGTTTGTGTGACAAAGACAGCCTATAGAATAATCAATACACATCTTTAGTTGTAAAACACTCCATTGAAGTGGGTTTCAGAGTAGCATCTGTTGTACCCTTTGTATGAGTAACTTTAGCAGTGCGAACTTAAAGACCATAGTCATATTGAAGTTGTAAATGAACGCTGTAAAGAAGAAAGGAGAATAGTTACGACATATGCAGCCTGAAAGTGCAAACCCAAACCTGAATATAAGCTAAATATATCCGAAATATGTTATGAAACCAAATAATTAGTTTATAAAGTACTTATTATGCTATATTATAAGGTCAAATGAAAAACTGTAATTTTTTTTACCAAAATGATTTCGTATGTAAAAAAACTAGCGGGAATGAAAATGTAAACATGACACACGAAGACGAGAATTAGAGAGGGTGTTGTCATCAAAGATGAAACGTTATAGTACCTTACAACATCAGAAAGCATCAAAACAACGAAAAATGAAAAGCAAGTCAAGAAATCTTGAACTTCCAGTTACCCTGTCCTGATTTAAGTGTGATTGGGGTGTTTTACCACCAGCTACTTTAACAGCTTGATATAAACAATCCTGTGTTTTAAACTAATAATTACTCTTATAGCCTAGCTGTAATTAACAAAGAGCAATTCCCACATCTCACGACCTCAGGCTAATATTAGTAAATTTAAAAACAAATATTTCTGTAAAGTTACAATACAAGATGCTCCAAGTCGGTTATGTTACTTCAGTAGCATTAAAGATCAGGGGTCCAGAAAGTTTCTCGTGAATAACTTACTACAACAGCACATTTCATATTTAATAACACATGGATACTTCCCCAAACTGATTATATTTGGTGTTCTTAATTATAAGTATATATCCATCGAGAACAATAGTTTTTTTATCTTTGAAACTGTAATTACTAAGAGTAAAAAATACAGACCTTTGATAAAATGGATGGCGTTACGGGTACAGGTCATTACACTCTCAGCATCTTAGTGGCTTCCTACTGATGAAAAGAGCAATGATGTCTCCATCCTGACACTGATTATGTCATCAAACATACAACAACTTGAGAAACTGGTTCAAGAAAGAGATTTTATTGTTGGTGACTAAGAATTACGTGGTAGCATGTA
The DNA here is from genome assembly GCA_011833715.1 of Carcinoscorpius rotundicauda. NCBI lineage: Eukaryota > Metazoa > Arthropoda > Merostomata > Xiphosura > Limulidae > Carcinoscorpius > Carcinoscorpius rotundicauda. The sequence continues at coordinate 45,981,509 of CM022399.1, read as the reverse complement.
AGACTTGTAAAATTTAAAGCAGAATTTTAATGATAAGTTACACAGAGAAGAAGAAGAAAAAGACGCCTATTCTGGAAAAGTTGGACTTTTTCAGTTGAAAAAGCAAACTTTTCCAGAATAACGACCTACTTCAAATGAGTTAATGATTTTATAAATTCTATGATAGTAATATATCTAGCACTTGACAGGCGGTAGTTGACATGCAGCCATTACACACGAAGACGATGAAGAGAGGTATGATGCCATCAAAGTTGAAGACAACATGGCTTCAATTTGAGCTACTAGAAGGCATTGTTAGGGATATATTACTAAGCGACAATGATGGATGATTATGTAATAGTATCATGAAATACAGAAGGTATTAATTTATTAATTAAATCGTCCTAAAAAGGACACTTAACACTAGTTAATTAAATAATTTATAATTAAATTGTCATAAATAAAATTCTTAACACTAATTCATTTATAATTAATTCATCTTTAAAAGGACGACACATTAATTAAAACTTACTCAATCAAGCGATTAAAGATTTTCAATACTACATTATTATATTCCCTGTTCTAAAAGGACTATATCTTTCTCAATCTAACATATACAATACATGATTCTAAATCTAAATCACTCAAAAAGGGTGATATCATGTGTTATCAAAACTTATAATTTTACTAACTTGGCTTTATAAAACTAAATAATTTATAAATGTTACTTTTTCGTATTTTACAATAATAACCAGTATTTTAACAAATGTCTGTATGATTTTAACAAACATACTGCGCATCTATAAGTCATCAACGTTGAGATTTAGTTGTGTTAAATTCACTATTTTACATATTTTAAGTTGTGTACTACAATAATAATTGATTAATTTACATCCATTTACCACTTCCAAATGCACACAAATCTTGTGAAAGTATGAAATACATAACTTCCTTCAATGTTCTGTAAGACATTGTTTCACTGTCAAAAATCATTCATATCATAATAACTGATCATTTCACTTTCTGTAAAAACGGCTCGTTTGGGTTGAGAAAATTTTTATGTAGAGGAGCGAACAACGTTTCGACCTTCTTTGGTCATCGTCATTGTGAACCAGCTGTTTTTACTTTTTTACTGTTTATTTTTACTTCACATGCATACAGTCTGGATACAGACTTTTAAGAATTACAAAGTTCATCAAGTGGTCTCACAAACATAGAGTGCACAAACCCACTACAGAAATATTGACGTCATTAACATCTGCACTTGAAATAATCAAAGAATAAACGACAATCTCAGTCTGAGTGTTTGATATTCAAGACAACAGGCCATCTTGGTTGAAAAAATATAGAAAATTAGAAAAACATAGGATTAGAGTGACCAAGAATATTTCACAATAAATGGCTAGCTTGCCCAAGAACCATAAATTATAAACTAAGTGATTAAACGTATAAATAACAAGAATTATACAGTTCAATGTTTGTCAAATATTATTATACATAAAAAACATCGGTTACTTTACTTGTTTCATAGCAATGCACTCTCATTAATATTTACTTTATTCGATTAATCAAAGTTGTCTTTATTTTAGAAATTGTACACAACATATGAAAATTAAATCAGCTATTTACTTTACTTACACTTTAAAGCTGGCGTTCAGTGTAAAAAACAAGACTTTAAAATGTCACACATATTCAAATGTAAGGGAATATTTAAATGTTCACTCATATACAGACAGAAAACGCGCCAAATCGACAAGTGTTTCGACCTTTTATACAAAACAGACAAAAACCTAGAAATTTTATTTGAAGCTTCTCATGATAAAATGTAATACATACCTCTTCTTTTATATTTTATAAATACACTATATTTACAATCCATATAAGCTGTTATGTTCATCAGTCTAAGTTATGATCTTTAACTCGCATATTTGTCCTTTAAATATGACACTATAAGTTAAATACACAATCTCAATTTCTAGTGGAAAAAATTGGAGCTACGACATCTTCATTTTTGATGACGTCATCCCTCTCTCCCTCCCGAACTTCTGTCTTCATGTGTCATGGTAGTATATCAACTTCCGCTTGTCCAGTACTAGGTACACTACTTAGGATTAAAACCAGGAGCCTTTCGGATGAATTAAATAAAAAGGACAGAATTGCATATAAAATGCTGTCACTTTCACCGTTATTAAATGAACTGCATAATAGAAGTGTTTAAGAAAAGGTAGTCTCGCAACTATATTTAGTGTAAAGCTGAATAAAATTCATTCAGCTTTATCTGACTCATTCGTACTTTATGCAATGATCAGCTTAACCAGGAAATTATCATTAGAAATACCTAACTGACATTTACACTTTCTTCTCTACAACTATGATGATAACCTGCGACACATCAGTCATATAAGATGACGTTAAGACTTTATTCCATAACAATGTCTTATGACGCAACATTGATTCGCTACCCAAAATCTTGTCTATATCGCTAGGACTAAGAACAGTATGTACTGTGGTGTACGGTTTCCACTATTACCAGAACGTGTTTCTGATTCTTCTTATGTCACATAAGCTCATACTTGATGTAGTCGATCAGGACTACAATTCTGCTGATGTAGACAACTAAATGGTAGTACAGTAGATTTATTCAAGTGCTGTGCAAATTTCTGAAGATTTCTTTCAAATATATATCTTTATACGTAGCCTGTTAAGCTACTACAACAAAACATCATGATGCAAGTCCCTTCAACTATGACCGAATAGCTTGTTATATATTATAGGATGCTGTAACTAATTCAGAGGTAATTAACACAGAAAAATGTTGTAATTAACATATGTATTCACACACGTTTGTGGTCGCCATTTTGAAAATTATGACATAGACATGTAATAAGTGATCTATATAGTATCACCTTCAATTTTCATCCAAATCTGATATTGATCTATTATTATGTTATTAACACCAATATTTTTTTTTAATTTGGCCTAATAATGGCTATTAAAAAAGAAAAATTAAACTTGTTTCATTCATTAATTGGTGATTTGATAGTTTTCTTTAGGCTTCTTGGTTGTTCATTTAGTTTTAATTGTTGTAAATGTATAAAATGTATTGCATTTCACTTTTGCAGTTTGACAAAGAGCGATGTGTATTGCTCATACTGAGGCCAAACATTCACCAGTGATCTTTAACATTTTAAATACTGTCAAAAATCTTCGCAAGAGCAATGACACGTGTTAACTAGTAAAAGGAAAATAAACTTTTTTGTTGCATCTGTGGGAGAAATGTATTTACCAGTTCTCAACTGATAATCAGATACTACAATAAAACAGCAATTCATCTGAATTATGGAGATTACGGTTAAATTTTGTGATTTTTAAAACTTGCTTCAAGTGACGTGTATTTGGTAAAACAAATTGCTATGGAAGTTGTTATTTTTTTACGATGGCCTGATGGATGAGTGAGTGTTTTAAGAATGCGAATGGATTTTGTTTTAATACTTGGATTATATTGTTGCCAAAAAACGTTTGATAAATTTGTAACACTAAAGTAAAACTGCCATGACAAATGGAAGTGATGCTTTTGTTTTCATGACTTTAATAGATATTACTAGCATAAAATATAACTTTTTCTGTTGTTTTTAGTTTAATTTTTTCAAATTAATGGAAAATGTTTTTGAAGATCTGACTTCTATGTAAGACTAACAGAAATTAATCGAATACAACATAACGATATATTAACGTGCTTTTAATAAGATACAAAAATTGTCTCAGAGAGTGATCAAAATTTTGTTTGATACATGAGGTTTAAAATTATTTTTCATATTCTATAATTGTTCATGGTTGGAAGAATCGATGTATGTAATAAAATAAAATAAAAGAAAACACGTGTGGTTATTGTATTTTTGTGTGTTTCTGTTTTTCTTTAATGTAAAAGTTCTTGAAATTACTTTTCAGCCCAAATTGTTTAAACCAAACTAAAAATTAAGTATACAATAAATTGAAACATCACGATGAGTATCTTGTTTAAATCCGCCATATACTGAACCATGTATTTGTCATATATCATTTTAGGGTCTTGGTCTTCATATAATCGAAAGAAGCTGTGTGTTAAACATGTAGTGATAGATATAATGGACTTTTGCCAACAACAAATATACTTCTACTCAAATAAAGACAGAAAATGTTCCACAAACAGCAAAGTAAGCTAACAAGGATCTGAATGGGCTGCATTGAGTCACAAAGCATGCAGTATGTAATGTTAATAAAACCAAACCTTAAATTTAATAACATTTTAAGGTTACGTAATTCTGAATTACTCTGTTTTAATGTTTTAAAACAAAACGATTAACGTTTAGGCCTAAATAAAGTGAACTTATTTTAAAACAGATTCATCATTTATGAAAATTTGTTTATTCATTTCTTACAGGGTTTTTTGTCGCAATTTTGGAAACCAGCAACACCTTCAATTTAACACTTTTTTCTCTCTTGGTTTTCGTACAAATAATCGAAGTTTCTCTGGAAAATCTGTTCTCATAGGAGGCACTAAGTCGAAACCTTAATTACTGAGGATAATTGCATTGCGAAGTGTTACAATTATTTATTCTTTTAGGCTTAAAGTTGTATATATATAAAAAGCTAAATCCAGGTGGCTGAATGTAAGAACTTAGCCCAAACATTTTATATATGTCCCCTAGTGGCACATCTTTGGACTTAAAATACTAGAAACTGGGTTTCGATGCCCGTGGTGTGTAGATTTGAGTTTAATTACAATGTTCTGTACGTATACATAGATATATATTTCCTGGCATGGCCACGTGGTTACGGTGCTCGACCCGTAATCTAATGACCACGGGGTTAGAATCCTATTACATCAAACATGATCGCTTTTTCAGTTGTGGGGGCGTTATAATATTACGGTTATTCCCTCAGTTCGTTGGTAAAAGAGTAGCCCAAGAGTCAACGGTGGGTGGTGATAACTAGCTGCTTTCCCTCCAGTCTTACATTGCTAAATTAGGGACTGCTACATAGGTAGCCCTCGCACGGCTTTGCGCGAAATTCAAAACAAACGAATTTTTATATAATTATTTTTTTCTTTCTGTTTTAATTACCATTTTATTGTCTAGTGTTGTGTCAATAGTCTGTGTAAAATTAAGTCAAATCAATTACAGTAATTGCATAAAGATAAGTACGAGTTAATACTAATTCATATAAGTTGACAGGTTTTACGTTTCACTATAATCTGCTTGCTAATACAGAACTACTATTTTTACCTCAGAAAGTGTTGTGTATGACCGTCACAACTAATTGTAAACCAAAGTTATGATCTTCCTAACTTTTTATGTCTCTAATAGTTCTAGCTTTTAACTATTTATACTTGTCATTAAACATTACTTCTAGCCCGGTTACATTTTTGAAATTGTATTCTCGTCGCATAGGGATTTTCAAGAATTATAAGAAGGTATAATAATAGTATTTCAGCTACACTATGTTTAATATAAACATCATAACAATTGCTATTGTAAAATATGCTTATATAAATAGGATTACCAAAACTGCTGTGATTGTTGTGTCCCAGCCAACCTGGTGAACTTCAGGTCAGTGCAACATATCATCATCAATGGATATGACGAACACGGTTAGTTGGAAGACTATTTCATACACTCTAATGATTCTTGAAGATTTATGAGAAACTAAATATAATAAATTAAATCATGCTTCGCTAGCTTGTAAAAAGTGTTTGCACCATAAGAACTACCGCTATAACAAATGGTTTATATAAACAGTGTTCCGAAAGTTTACTGAGCTATTGTGTCCCAGCCGGTCAGATGAGCTTTGAATTGAATCAAATGCGAATATAAATATGAATGTGGTTGGCATAATATTATTATACACTCTTTTAATTTGTGAAAACCCATGAAAGACAAGATGAATAGTGCAGTATTAAAAATATAATAGGCCTGATATTAATGTCTTATGACAAGCAAAATTAATTTTAATCGTTTCAGCAAGCTAAAAAAATTTTCTTGTCAAAACAGTTTTTCTTTTTATCGTAATAACTATTTTAGGTGAAAGGTAAAAAGAACCTTCATAGAACACTTTATGAATCATTTTATTTATTACGTAGAAACCAAAAACACGCATTTAGTTCTCTCAGGTTGTTTACGATTATTTAAAAAACTGACATAATATATTTTGAATTTTTACTTTATTTCCTTCGTAAGTGATACTGTAATAGTAATAATTAAACTTCTAAAGCCGAAAAGTTTTGCTTTCAGACCCTACACTTCAAAATACTCCTAAAAACTTCTTTTGTAATCGAAAGTCTTGCCAAAATTGAACAGTTCAAAATAGGAATGCATATATAATCATAGTAGTTCATATGATACGTATTTAGAAACAAGTTTTAGAGTCTTGTGTGTAATTTATTATTTTTATCACTAACAAGGGCGGCCCGGCATGGCCAGGTGGGTTAAGGCGTTCGACTCGTAATCTAAGGGTCGAGAGTTTGAATCCCGGTCACACCAAACATTATGGCCCTTTCAGTCGTGGGGGCGTTATAATGTTACGGTCAATCCCACTATTTGTTGGTAAAATAGTCGAGTGAGCAGTGGGTGGTGATGGCCAGCTGCCTTCCCTCTAGTTTTACACTGCTAAATTAGGGATGAGTAGTGCAGATAGCCTTCATGTAGCTGCGCGCGAAATTCAAAACACAAATACTTCGCACTTTACACTAGTTTTGCAAATTCTCAGGGTTGATCAACTAAATGGCAACTGGTAAGAGAAGTAAAAAAAGTAAATGAAGGTATTATATGTCTAGCTATTCTGTTATTGTTAATATGTAATATATGTCTAGCTATTCTCTTTTTGTTAATATGTGATGTTACTTTGCATGCAATGTTTTTGAATTAACGATATGAAAACACCATGTAATACTCAATACTTGTATTTCCGAATTGAACAATTATTCTTTATCAAAAATACTTTACTTAAATTTCTAATTTTTTATGTACAAAAAAACTTATACGTTTAAATCTTGTTAAATGTCGTGGAGACATACGGATCATATCATATCTGACGATGTATCGATACAGTTGTATCACGGCTTCACGATACGATACTCGTAATGTATCCCCCCATACCTTTAGTTGAAACTAACTGAGAAGCGAACTAAAGGACTATAAATAAAAACCAATCTTGAATGTCTACAGACAACTTAGAATATTATGTCGACAAAGAACTTTACTTATGTGTCTGATTGATATGCTGTAGAAACCACAAACTTCACTTCAAATATTGTTAAATCACAAATAAAACGAACACTTACTTGATCAGAGATCTTTGTTGGATATAAATACTTTTTATTATTGATCTGAATTTCTTAGAGTAAAATCGAAGAAAATAATTAAAAACACGCTCCAACAAGCACTTCTATATTGAAGAGTTGACTTATCACAAAATACGAGCACAGTATTAACACAGTTCCTGTATTTTCAAAATAACTGTTTACAAACCGAATGAATTTTTGGAGTTCTAAAGGATGCTCAGTTAAGGACACTGAAACAACTGAATAACAGTGATGGGCGGTTGATGATGGATGATGTGAAGGCAATAATGTCTACACAAACAGATGGAGCCGGCAGTTCGCACAGAGTTGTTGTAGCTCACGCAACGGCTGAAGGACATTCGTATCTATGAGAGCACATTTGGGTTTAACATGATCTACGATGTTGTCTCTCTTCTCCGCCTTATGAAAGATAATGCATAAAGAACGACAATTCTTCACGAAGACTTTCAAATATTCGTGGAATAATTTCAAATGGTCTCTATGGTTCATGTGTCTCTCTCTCTTTCTTTATGTATATATGAGTGTGTGTGTGTGTGTGCATTCATTATGAATATTGGTAAATCTAATGAACTGTGCAACGTTATCTTTGTTTTCCTCTGACATTGATAAAGTTAAGGAAAAATAATAAGATGTGTTCTAGAAGTTTTTTATCATTTCGAATTTTTACATTGAACTTTCATTTGAAGCACATCATAGTTTCTGTTATTCAAACTGGAAATAGAAAGTTTTATCTTTTTTTTCAAAATGTTACACTTTTTTTCTTCTAAGTGCTAACAACATTTAATACTTTATTCAACTTATTTATGTAAAATGTACGTGTTTTACTTATAGTAAATCTATAGATGTTGTGTTCACCTAAGGGAAATGATCTCCTGTTTTTACCAGTCTAAATCTGAAGACATTTCACTGTCCTGGCAGGTTAATGTAAATACTTACGTTTATAAGACCATTAAACGTCAATTTTGTTTTTAAGCTTGGTGGATGATGTAATGGTTAAACCGTTTGTTTAAGTAATTCTAAACTAAAAACTTCAAATTAGATAAAATATCTAGGGGGAAATCTAGCTTTGAGTACACTTAGAATTCAATATTATAGAGGTTCAGTATATATTCCATTTTCCGAATATGTGCAGTCTGAGTCATCATATACTGTGAGCCTGTTATATATTTGAACATAATATTTATGTTAATACACAATTTGTTAATTTGTTGAGAAGTGTTCAAAACAATTATGCTTTTAGTTTTAGTTTATATATGCGTGGAACCTTTTTTTAATTATGTGGTTATTATGTACCTACCACATTTTGAGTTTTTTATAAATTTATTTGCCATGCACATGTTACGTTTTATTCTGTGTGTTTTTACTTAAACAGTGTCATAAATAAATGTTCCTGTATGAGGAAGTTATTTCAAATAAATATTTGTCGCAAAAAACAAAATAAAATTAAAGATAAAGGTAAAAATAGAAAAAAAAGGATTGTTCTAGAAATTATTTGAGATATATATAATGTTCTTGATAGATCTGTTAATAAGGTGAAATTTGTAACAATACATGTATTTAAATATAAAATCAAATTTTGTCAAGTACCTGTTAAGTTTTAAATTTAAAAAATATTCATGTTAACTTTTTAATTTTAGATTTAATTAATTTTAGATTAAAATGGAATCATATACCTATATTCGTTTCAGTAAAGAAAGTGAGGAATATTACAAAGTAGCTTATTATAAACATAAAGTTTGTCTTATGTGTTTCATAAAACTTTTCAAGAAGATATTCTTTCTCATAAACTCATTTCATCCTATAATCAGTTTTAATTATAACAAACGTATAAGACCTCTTCTCTTTAACTATGAAAAACTGCTTAAGAATTTAATCAAAGAAAAGTTGACAATTTATCTTGTAACTGTAATACTATAATAGTGTCTTTAAATTTTATGCTTTATAATCACGTAATTACAGAAAACATGGGAGTAGTTAAAGATAAAGAATTACAATCTATATTAAAGAATGGTACTAAATGTATAATTTTACAATACAAAAAGTTAAAATTTTAAAGATAGAAAAAACTTTTGATAATTATATTTTTAAAGTAAGTGAACAATACTGTTCTCCGCCATGTTTTTCTTTTCAATGGAAATTGTATTTTATTAAATAAAAAAAAAAACTGAGTAAAACCCCTAAATTTATCTCGTTGCAGGTTAGATATTTCTTTAAAGTTTTTAAAAAATTGAATAAAAGAAACTAAAAAACAATTAATTATTACTTCGAGTAATAAAGCAGTTTGTTATTTTGGCTTTTTGTGTACAAATTTTATGCTCAAATTTACTTTATAAAATTAATACTATAAGTACTAAAACTACTTTAAAGAAAAATAATGTTATTACTGACTTAAAGAAGGCCATTATAAAATGAAATATCCATACAGATTATTCTTGCATGAATTTATCATTTTTATATGCAATTCTAAAATTACATAAAAATCTCGTGAAGTTCAGATTTATTACAAAATCTTTAAACACAGTTATTAAATCTGTCTTAACAATATTTTAGATGTCTTGTTTTTAAAAAAATATATTCCAGGTTTGAAATGTTTCATTTTATTCAAAAACCGTCAATTCTAATTTTACATATGACTTTATTACAATGTGAATTAAAATAGAGCTAAAAGATTTGGCCAGAGTTTTTGATGACTTGTTTAATAATTTTATAAATAATAAACAAACTGCACCAAAAATTTGAATTTACTTAAATCCAATATAAAAATTTCATATCTGTATTTATAACACTTATATATTATATAACTTTTGTATATGTGTATAAGCAAACGTCGAATATTTCAATGGGAACGAACTTCTCTTCAAATATGGCCAACCTGTATTTGTTCTTTTATGAAAGCTTATTTATGAAGCAGAAGAACACATATCCTCTCAGTTAGTGTACATAACACTAATATTACACATGTCCTCTCAGTTAGTGTACATAACACTAATATTACACATATCCTCTCAGTTAGTGTACATACACAACTGTTAACACATGTCCTATCAGTTAGTGTACATACACAACTATTAACACACGTCGTCTCAGTTAGTGTACATACACAACTATTAACACGTTCCATCAGTTAGTGTACACACACAACTATGAACACGTCCTATCAGTTAGTGTACATACACAACCATTAACACATGTCCTATCAGTTAGTGTACATACATTACTATTAACGACTATATTAGGTTAATTTAGTTAACTGTGCTCCTTCCTCCTTTCCAACAAAACGTCGTGAACTAAAGGTAGAATCCAATTTTTAATATCGAAATCTACTTATCAAACACACTTGCGTCAAAGCTCTTTCTTTTTAAAAATCACACTGTTTACTGAAGACACGGGTTCCACCGTCCACGTAGCCACACACACACACACACAAATGACAGCAAAAAAAAATAATAGTAACGCACGCTCATCTACGTCAGCATCGATTAATAAACTTCATCCTCTTGAACAAAATAATAACTAAACTATCACATAAGAAAGCTGTTCAATATACCCACAAGTATCGTAATAATAACACATGATGCATCCAAATGATTTTCAGAGGTTTAGTTTGGGCTTACGAAATAACTTTAACAGTCTGTTATGTTCTCAACTTTCAAGTTCATGCTGTTGTTTTGAATTAAGCACATGTTAATGGTTGTATTTCCGAGTGATAATTTTATTTTTTCTTTGCTTTTTTAATTTCCTCTAGAAGGTGATTGCTTGTGTTTTGGTTGGATTTAACACAACTCTCCACTTGTTGAGACATTGTTTAATGATTCTTGTACGTGAGACATGGCCATCACTGGGTTTCTGGAGGTGCTTCAGATAGCGATGTCGTCTGCGTATTGTGAATTGTGCGTGTATGTTAGATTTGGGAAGGGTATATCACTGACGAAAATTATGTGTAGAAGTGGAGAGAGGACTGATCCTTGGGGCACTCCTGCGGTTATATTGAATGATTTAGATATAGTTTTATTGACGTTTACTTGTGCTGTTCTATCTGTTAAGAAATTTGAAATCCATTTGACTATCGTGGGATTTATTTGCTGGTGTTTTCGTTTGTATTTCATGGCGTTGTGCCATAAGCTGTCGAATGCTTTTTTGAGACCTAGGAATACCCCGATGGTTACTTGGTTGTTGTTAAAAGCTTTATAGATTGATTCGGTGAGTCGTGTGAGGTGATCTGTTGTTTGTCTATTTTTTCTGGAGGCATTTTGAGATTCTGGAAGGATGTTATTTAATTCAGAAAAATGGAGAAGACGGTTGGAGATAATTCTCTCCATCAGTTTGCCAACGCAGCTTAACAGACTGATGGGGCGGAAATTATCTGGATTGGTTCTGTTGGTTTGTTTCTTTGGAATCGTGGTTATGATGGCTTTTTTCCAAGTGTCAGGGTAATATCCAGTCGCTAGTGAAATGTTCATGATGTTTGTGAGGTGTTGTAATAGGAGAGTAGAGCTTTTTTTCAGAATAATGTTTGGTATTTGGTCATGTCCGGGGGAAGTATTCTTCAAGTTTTTGATATTAATTTTTAGTTCAGTTATGGTTATTTTTCTATTGATTGAACTTGAGTATGCTTCAAGTGTCTCGCCAGGGAATCGTGGTGAGAACGAAGCTTGGTTTGTATTTATGAACTTGTTGACATGATGTTGGTGTTGTGTTTCAAAGTCTACTGAATTTAGGTCGCTAAAGGAGGATTCGTAGTAGTCAGCTAATAGATCAGCTTTTTCTACGTCCGTCCTTGCGATTTTATTGTTGTGTGTGATATGTTGTAGCATCTAATTTGTGTTTTTGTCTGAAGCAATACTCTTGAATTTTTTCCAAAATTCTTTTGGATTGTTCTTGATTTTTTCTAAGTTTTTACAGAAGTTTTTCCAATTAGTTTCGCCAATTGGTTTGGTTTGAATTTCGCGCACAGCTATAAAAGGTTTATCTGCAGTATCCGTCCCTAGTTAGGAAGGAAAACTAGTCAACACAACCCACTACTAACTCTTGGGTCATTAGTTTACCAAAGAATAGTAGAATTTATCATCACATATAACGTCCCATGGCTGAAAGGGCGAGCATGTTCGGCAAAGTGGGTTCGAATGTGCAACCTGCAGATTGCAAAGCGACCACACTAATCACCAAACTATGCCAGGTTATGATATTTCATGGTCTAATAGTTATGATGCTTGTCTCGTTATACGTAAGTCATGAGTTCGGATTAACCTCGTCAGACATGCTCCCCATTCAGCCATTGGGACTATTTGAATAACGATAAGATTTATCACAGTTTCATTTATTGATATATCTCGTTTTGCTTTTTCAATTTTTCACTGAAAGCTACAGAAGGGTTATCTGCTCACAGACGTCTCTGATCTTCAACTTATAGACTAGAGGGAAGGTAGTTAGCTATTTAACAGTTCCCACTGCCAAACTTAAAGCTATTTCTGTCTTACATAGGTTTCATAGTCCAGGAACTCTACCCATAAGGCCATACCCAGGCTCAAAAGTTTAGGATTAGTTAAGTTAGAATCTGTAGTTACACTTCCATACAATATTTATTACCAGAAAAAAACAGTAAAATTAAATACCCAGAAATAAATTATTCTTGCAATTCGATTTGGCAAAATTCGTTAAATTAATTAAATAATTTTGAAATCAAAGCTGTAAAATTTACATAATTCGAATTTACCCGAATATATTCAAAATTCCATAAAATCCTAAATCTTATTTTGCAGTTTTAGCTTAGAATATGGGTTTAGAACTAACATTTCTCTATGATTTTTTATCTTTCTATTCACAACATTTTAGAATGTTTTTTCAGCAAATGCAAAAAATATCCATGAGTTGCAAATCCATCGTCCACGTTTCATTTATTTAATCTGGGACTTTCTTTTAGAGCAATTAAGCCTTTTTTGTCCACTGCAAGTCATCCCTGCGTGACAGAAATCTTGCCTCTGTGTAGTGCTAAGCTTGCTTATCTAATACAAATCATCCCTGAGTGACAGAAATCTTGCCCCTGTATAGTGCTAAGTTTATCATCCCTTCATTAAATTCTCTCCTAGCCACTAAGCTTGCTTAGTTATTAATAAGTCATTCCCCCTGTATACCACTGAGCTTATTTATCTACTAAAACTCACTCCTGGATAAATATCTTTCCTTCTTCGATTTTATTAAGCTTTTATATCCACAATAGTGCAGTCCCTACATGAAACAAATCTTTGCTTCTTACCAATTGGGTATACTTCTTGTACTTAGCAATGTAGTGTCTTCAGTCGATAGTTCAATTTCAGAATGTTTGTAAAACAAACTCTGTTCGAAATTTCTATTTCCTTATACAAACACTTCAAATTAGTTGTACTGCAATGTTTGCTGCCCACATCTCAACAGATAAAATAAAGTTTGAACAAGCAAGTTTTCGTGAACATAATTCTCATGTACAAATATTATACGAAAAACTTTTATGACACAATTTGCCGACTTCCGTAGTAAATTCAACATTCTGCTTAATACCGTTTATAAGATTACATGTTTTACCAAATTCCTGTTACATAATTTTCAAAATTGTCTTGAGTTTAAACTTTTTGCAGGCTACTTAAAACAAACTCTTGCATTTCTCCATTTTTCACTCTAGCATGGCTTTAGTTTCAATGAAATATTTATGTTTTACAGTTTTGTCCTTCCCAGTGGCTCAATGTCAAAATTAAAAGTTTAAAATACGATTTCTGTGATGGATAAGAAACTGTTAGTCCCTTGTATAGCTTTGAGCTTAACAACAAATAAATGACATATTCTTACAATTTATTGAACTGATATATTATTGTTACTATAGAAGCATAATTTTTATTGACATTTTTGTTTCCACGTTTCTAGGTTTTCTTCTCTACGTTTCCTCTTTTATTGATGAACAGTAACATGTGACAGAAGAAATTTATCTTCATGTCAAACTAATCAAGTTACAGTGTTGAGGTCGAGAAAGTGTTTTTTATTAGTGCTATTGCTGGTCGCTAGTCGTTGTTGGAAGGATCCCAGTGAGATTTTTTTTTCTTATTTTGATGTCACACTTATTTGTCGAATTAGTGACGGAAATCCTGTATAAATCTCAGGTCTGGCAACTAATGTGTTTGTTAATCCCTTTACAGCTTTCTATCGATTATTACTACTGGATATGCAATACACTAAGACAGTGACGTAGTGGGAAACTTTGCGGATTTTCAAAATAACTGACTACTGTTTGTATGTAATTTGTAAATAGTGACCTATTCCACCTGTCTTGGAATGTTCTATAGACTTTGATAGCCAACGACTGCTGTATTTATTTTTGTAATTAATGACCTATACCATCTTTTCTTTTTTTTAGGGGGAGGGGACTCTTTGGACTTCCGAGCCAATATTATTGTGCGTTTTGTAGGAAATAGCCTATTTTGTCTTTCTATACAGTGAGTCCATTAAATTTTTTGAGTGTAATAATAATATTTGTGAATAATTATATCATTTTTAAATTTGTAAAGATGATTTTACAATGTTATCTTAATCTATGAATTTTGTACTGTGGCTGAAAATACAGTTAACGATGTGGATACCAAAATGAATTAAGTGTACTTAAATGAGTAATAAAAAGTGAATATCCAATCAAATGGCTTTAAAAATCTTGTACAGAAGGACGTGGTTCCGTCTATTCGCACTGTTAGATAGATATTTGTGTTTAAATTGTGTCTTCAGCACTAATGTCATGAAACTGCTGGCTCGTTAAATGATGACCTTTTGATTTATTTCCACAACTGTTTCTAAGAAATAAATCGTCATGACCTTAAGATTTATTTTGCCAAATTCGTCATCTAAAAAATGCAGCCTCGTTATTCTCAGTGTATTTCCTGCATTACACTAAAATAATCACTCGCTGTCATTAACAACAGAAAATCACAAAATATATCTAACCAAATCAAGCACATTTTAAACAGAAACATGATAACAATCGTGTCTAATGTAACTCAAACACGTAACACATGTTCATAAAAACAGGCACAATGCTGCAATGTACACGTGAACTGTAAAACAGGGCAATTTTTTTCTGTTTGCTCATTGATCGAGTTAAGCTTACGCTCACTAGACAATATACAGTTTTATGTTGTTTGTTTAAATGTAAAAAATATATTTATACAAGTGTAGTCATGTTTTAAAGCTTTGTTTAGATTTATAAACCGCAATGATACTTATATGCACGCGCATTTATAAATGCGTATAGATTTACATGATAAAGGATATTGTACAATTACAAAGATCTAACAATACCGTTTTAGAAATTCAAATATTCATACTTGATAATCGAAACTTAATGTATTGATAAGAGTGATTAACTTGAGGAAAGTTGAAAAATATTGGGTCGTAAATTGTACTTATGTTCCTGTTTATTTTCAAACACTCGGTTACAATCAGATAGATATTTATACTGATTAATAAGACTTCCATTCTTTCGTTCACCTTACATCGCTATTTAATACATATCCATGTAATTAGGTGTAGCCAATAGCATTTTACACATGTGTATATTGCTAACTTTCTCCAGTTTAAAAAGCTGTGCACGCAGACAGAGCTCAACATTCACTTATAAAATGACAGGAGAACAGGCATGGATAATGTTGATCCATTTTATTTCACAACCAGGATATTCTACACTGAATTGTCAGGAACTAATCACGCTATCATTCACATTTCAAAATGTGACGTAACTTAAATAATTAAAAATATATACGTATGTTATTTTTGAGCAGCTCCTAGCATCGCTGAAATGTTCAACAATTACTTTTTGTAGTTGGCGGTATAAGTAGCTAAAAGCTCAGACTCTGAGTGAAACCAACAGTGAAACATAATTAACCAATTTTAATGTGCGTGAAATAATTTAAATTCAAAGATTAACGTAAACCTTTCCCGTCACTGGAAATGAGTACGTTTGTTTCTAAAATATCAATTTCACATTCACATTCCAAATATATTTATCCTTTGATCACTAATATTGGTAAATTATGTTCTTCTAGTTTTTATTTTGATCTAATGTTATTAATTACATTAATTAATGTAGATGTCGGTTCAGCATCTTATAACAAGTAATTACATATTAATGTTTCTGTACACTTCACAAGTATATATTACTAAAACAAGCAATGAGAACACACAAACTGTATGGGCAAAATATGCCTGTTACATAACTTGGTAAAGGATAAATCATTATTTTTTTGTCTTTATACTTACGTCAAAGATACCAAGACTATCTATCTCCCGCCAAAACTTTTTGAGCTACTGAAGTAAAGGAAGGCAGCCAAGCAACAACATCCTACCTCCTGCTATCCACGCTAATTAACAGTCACTCTTATAATGCACCCACAGCTGAAAGTGCTGAGAATGTGGTCTTGTTAAATAGAAGCATACTATGTATTTTCTACCTTCCTACTAAAACAGAAATTTTCAAATTTTGTTATTTGGTGCTGTTTTCACATCACTTTATTCAAGAATATCGTTAAATTCCTTTTGCTTTAGTTCTCCATTGTATGATAGTATTCACTTAGAATATCACCTTTTACCTTCCCGTGGGAAAAGAACAGTTGTAAGTTCACTTATGTTATATTAATTTAGACGAGTTGCCTTTTCCAATAGCGATAAGGCGACTTCTTCAGGTAACAACTTCTTTTGTATTTTTTAGTGAATGATCAGTCACGTGCGAAGAACTACTTGTTGTGGAATAGTCTAATATAAACTACTAAAACAATTAACTCTAAAATAAATCAGTCCAGAACATTATTTAAGTTTTTCAGTATGGAATGAGGCTTCGAGAGAGCAGTCCGGAATCCGATCTCAAGAAAAATAGTTTGTAATTTGACGTTATCAAGATAGTACTAACCCTCCGTTTTCACTATGTTTGTCTGAAAGATTGTTCACTTGAGCTGTACACTTCTGTTTAGTCTCAATCACGATTTCACTGATCAGTTAACATAGAATTATTTTGAAATAAATATCTTGTCGAACTTCCCGTTATTAGCGGAACTGCCTTGTTACTCTGAGTGGAATAAGTCTTTAATGAAAATATCACTTTACTATAAGAATTCGAGGACGTCCTTGCGAATTCTGACATTCAGAGTTCTACTACAAGGTCAACCCGCGCTATGTTGTTTAATACACCATAGAATTGGAATTCATTACAGCGAAACTTTAAAAAACAACAAATATTCACACTAAAAATCATGAACGCAGTAGCTAGAACTATATTACAAATTCCAGCAGTCGGAAAACGAGGATGTGTTCAGTGTGTTATAAAAACTGTCTAAATTAAAGCAGCGCTATGAAAATAAAACTATATAAAACCTAATATCAAAATTTAGTAATAACCAGATGTTAAATATAAGGAGAACATCAACTAGCAACTGTTTTATACCTAAACCGAAATTAATTAAAAGCTTAAAAACATACCAAAGGAACTGATGGCTGAGCTGAGGTGTCATACTTCCTTGTAAATTAATAATAACACAAGCTCACATATGATATATAAACATACTGACAGATACGTGTGCAAAGACCAATGGTAATTCATTGTTTGTTTCGTTTGTTTTGAATTTCGCGTAAAGCTATATGAGGGGTATCTGCGCTAGCCGTCCCTAATTTAGAAGTGTAAGACTAGCGGGAAAGCAGCTAGTCATCACCATCCACCGCCAACTCTTGAGCTACTCCTTTACCAACGAATAGTGGGATTGACCGTCACATTACAATGCCCCCACGGCTGAAAAGACGAGCATGTTTGGTGTGAAGGGAACTCGAATTCGCGACCCTCGGATTACGAGTCCAGTGTCTTAACCACTTGGTCATACCGAACCGATAATTAATTACTGAATACTGTTTAAACTTAAACTTGTGTAAGGTCTGAGAACGTTATTAATGCAAATAAGTATACAACTCAACACAGTTAAAAACTTGCAAAAAAAAAGAGGAAAATGTTATAAAAATAACAACAGGGATTACAAACTATTTCATAAAATTTTCTGTACGTTGAGAAACACTAATATATGATGTTGTTGTGAGTTTCTATTTATTTGTCGTTGTTTTCGGACGAAGAATTTTATCTTCTTACGTCTAATATCGTAAAATAGGTAGTTCAGCACTAAGAATACAAACACTTAATTTAACCAGATCACATCTGACGTTAAACGTTGTACTTTACTTAGAAAGAATTACGCCATCTTGCTTTTAAACGATCTCGTATATTTCCATCAACCATAAGGACATCTTAAAAGAAATCCAATAACGAGCATAAACACCAAAATAATCATTGACAAAACGTTCCTGAACAGATGTATAAGTGGGTCAAGTAACTTGATTACTCTAATGTAAGCAAAGCGTTACACTAATTACCAGTAATTCAAACTGGTATTAAATTATAAAGTACAACTTAATCAGAGTAGAATCATATGTAACTATTGCAGTTTAATATGAATACATATAAATAGAAACTAAACAAATAATCTCAATCAGTAAAAATTTGATTAACGTGAATTTAACACTAAAGATTGTTTTTAAACACATGTAGGTTTGATTTTGAATTTCGCGCAAAGCTACTCGAAGGCGACATGCGCTAGCCGTCCCCTAATTTAGCAGTGTAAGACTAAAGGGAAGGCAGTTAGTTATCATCACCCACCGCCAATTCTTGGCCTACTCTTTTATCAAAGAATAGTGGGATTGACCACCACATAATAACGCCCCCACGGCTGGTGAGCATGTTTGGTGTGACAGGAATTCGAACCCGCGAAACACATGTAGAACTATAATAATTAAGATGCGAAATACCAGACTTTCAATCAATACCTAAAGTATTATAAACCAGAATATATAATCTCTTACGAAGGCAAAGCATTGACTTCACAGAAAGTTAAAAACAAAAAAGGTGGCTGTGAATTACTGCTAGAGATTTAAAAAAATTATATATTCTAAACTAACGATTCCTTGTAACAGAATCAATAGCTTCCTTCTGTCAACTAATTATATAAATTACCATTAATGGGACAAAAATTTATAAATGATTTGTTCTTGAACAAAGCTAAAATTAGGTATACTTTAAAAGTGACATTTATTCATTAAATGCAACGTTCTGAGCTGCATTCCATATTTTTCAACCACTGTAATCCATGCACTTTCATGTGGCATGGTAGATTTAGTGTGTTTGTGTGTGTTTTCTTATAGCAAAGCCACATTGGGCTATCTGCTAAGCCCACCGAGGGGAATCGAACCCCTGATTTTAGCGTTGTAAATCCGTAGACATACCGCTGTACTAGCGGGGGGCAGGTAGATTTAGTCATTGGTATATACAGTCACAAAAGTCCAAAAAATACTCGAAGGGATTTAGATCAAGAATTTTTGTTGGACAAACATTATTTTTTTTACATCACATGGCCGAAACTATGACACAGGGTTCCAGGACAAACTGTAGTGAAATTGCGTCAGCAATATAATAACACTTGTATATACATTGCATAATAAACGCTCACTTTCACCCATAATAATGCTTTCTCTCGCCCACCACCATTCGTTATATTCAATTTTCTTTCACTGAATATATTCAAACTCACTCACTTATACAGACATGTAATGTTGTCTGACCTATGAGTACATTCGCTCAATGTTATTGCCAGTTCTGATGAACTCGACAAGAGTCTAGTTATGCGATAAATGAAGTGGCTTATGCATGTTTTTTCCACTTTAAGCTGGACTTATTAAGCCTATTCCATATTTTTGTTTGTTTGTTTTGGAATTTCGCACAAAGCTACTCGAGGGCTATCTGTGCTAGCCGTCCCTAATTTAGCGGTGTAAGACTAGAGGGAAGGCAGCTAGTCATCACCACCCACCGCCAACTCTTGGGCTACTCTTTTACCAACGAAAAGTGGGATTGACCGTCACATTATACACCCCCACGGCTGGGAGGGCGAGCATGTTTAGCGCGACGCGGGCGCGAACCCGCGACCCTCGGATTACGAGCGCACGTCTTAACGCGCTCGGCCATGCCAGGCCCCATATTTTTTATTACTATTCTTTCCAGTTGCTCTTTTAAATTTCATGTTGAATCCAAGGAAAAGGGAGTAGCTTTTACTATATGACTTATCTTTTTCTTATTTATCCAAACTCTCTAATATACAGAATTATTGACTGCCAGTCTTCTTCTTCAGAACAAATTGTTGTTTGGTTTTTTTTGTCTTTTTCGTGTGTTTTCTCCAGGTTCCAACATACAACACAAACAGTTGGTCCTTCTACCAAACGTCTCAGCCAGCCACACAATTACAAGGGAAAACAATAACTAAACTTGAAGCAATCACCAAAATGAAATATCGACAAATGATCATTCTGATGATGAAACAGAGGAACAATCTCTCCATCGCTAAAACAGTCATACATTCTTAAAACTTGTATTTAAAACTAATGTCATATCGATCGTTTTCAGACGAATTCAAGTTAATTTATTCCAAACTGTATTAAATATTTCAATCTTTGGTTTTTATTGGAATATATTTAATTAGGGAAATAGTATTTGAGACAGAACACTCTTTATAAATACATTACACTTGTTAATTTCTGTCATGTCGGATCTTTTTTTTATAAACATACGATATAGTTAACTTTTGTCCTCAGTCTTTAAGTTAAAATATTTTTCCGTCTTAATACTTCTGTTGTAAGATACAATAATTAAAAAAGGAAAAATTCTTGAAAATAGTTTATTGAAATTCGCGCAAAACTACACAAGGGTTATCTGCGCTATCTGTCCTTAGTTTTGAAGTGATAGACTAGAAGTGATAAGTTAGTAAACACCACCCAGCGACGACTTTTGGACTACTCTTTACCAAAATATAGGAGAAGTTACTGTCATATTATAACGCTTTTACTAATAAAATAACGAGCATCTTCAGCGACGGGTTTCGCTCCCGCGATCGGTAAGTAGCTAATCAAACGTCTTAACCACTAAGTCTTTCTTTTTTCTTCATCAAACCACAAAATTAACTATCACCCTTCTATTTATGTAATTTTCTACTGATGTATCATACAGAAAAGTAAACTATTATTTATACCTCTGACGAGAGGTTTAGTAGAAATTGTCATTTCTGTACTTTTGTCTCACTTGATTTATCTCCATGCCCATATTGTTTTCCTTTTATATAAGAGAAGTTCATGCAGATACACATTAATAACTGATATCTTCTAGAACTAGGAAAAAATTAAATCCGAGAATAATTATTGCAGGTGTCTGGATGGTAACAGCTTAAGCATAAAATGGCATTATTTTTTAAATGTGTGTGTGTATATATGTATAAACACAGTAATAATATCTAAGCTTTAAGCAAAAACTAAAACGGCATTTCGACTGACAGGAGTTATTAAGTGTAGACGTGTTATTCACCTATATTATCCTGCCCTTTCCTACCAATCATGCAAGTTTCTGAGCACTTCCTCCCAGGTTTCCTGTGTTTCGATCGCGAAATATTTTCTCATTTTCTTGAATGGTGAGGGGCGACTTGGCAGGCAATAAATATGGTCTATGCACGTTTATCTTCTAGCTTAAGGTAATGAAGAACGTCGTGGTTCCTCCAGAGAGGTGCCCCGGGTGCAGTATTTCTAACAATGAAATGCCAGTCACCAGCATAGACTTTTAGATTAATTTACTGTAACATGAAAATTTTTCGGCGTCGAATGCGTTAGAAAAATACGGAGGGAAAAAAATCCAATAGGTGATGCTTTATCGACTAGACAGTAAAATTATATAAAGAGCCCTTTACAATAAAACCAAAGACGTAAATGCAACCTACACACTGTTATTTTCAGCATTAGTATTAGAGACTTTTTAAACTAAAATGTTATACATTGAAATAAAAAATATAATTTTATACACGAGGGGCAACTATTTATACGAACTTTTTCTTTGTATAATACACTATTTGGTTTATGCAAGTGATATTATGTATTTCAATGGAATACAACATGTCAGATTTTGTATTGATTCAATAAACAAATCAACACCATCACACTTTAGATGTCGTATTCTGTAATGCTTCAATAAACAAGTCAACTGCTTCACACTTTAAATGTCGTATTCTGTAATGCTTCAATAAACAAGTCAACTGCTTCACACTTTAAATGTCGTATTCTGTAATGCTTCAATAAACAAGTCAACAGCTTCACACTTTAAATGTCGTATTCTGTAATGCTTCAATAAACAAGTCAACAGCTTCACACTTTAAATGTCGTATTCTGTAATGCTTCAATAAGCTTAATTTGCAGATTCGTCCCACTCAGGTTGTTCCTGAAACGAGATTACTTTCAGAAGAGAATAAAATTTACATATGTTAAAATGTATATAAAGAGTTTATATATATCAACCTAAAACCACTATTTTACATGATTCCAAAACCAGATAATATGTCTTAGTGAATCCTTTAACGACTTGTATGTGTCATGGAGCTTCAAATGTCGCAAAACAACAAATTGGAGTTTTGACAGTTCTCACTACAGGAATGGCCATGTGTTGTATTGTAGTTGGTAAAATAAATTCGTGTTTCGAATTTCTTGTCAACCAAAAGAATCATTAACAAAAATCTTTACTTTGATATGATTGCCAAGTTTAAGTATGTTTTTTGTGTTTTTTTTGTCAATCATAGGTAATGAGAAGACGGCCAGAGAAAACGTCTTTGAAGATAAAGTATTTTAGTTATCTTGTTTGTGGTTTTGAATTTCGCGCAAGATAACAAGAGGGCTATCTGCGCTAGCCATCCATAATTTAGCAGTGAAATCCAAAGTACATCACCGCCCACCGCCAACTCTTGGGCTACGTTTTACTAACCATCCCCTTATAACGTCCCCACAGATGAAAGAGGGGAGCACATTTGTTGAGACAGGGATTCAAACTCACGGCCCTCGGATTCCAAGTCAATCACCCTAACCAACTGGCCCTCTTCTTTATTATACTTTGGTTATTGCCAAATATTAAGAACAATGTGTTTTTATTCAACAATATAAAAACAAAAAACAGAAAGAAAACGTTTTCACAAACCATAATCTTTAATATGGTTAGCAGCAAAAACGATACCTAAGCTTAACTATAGTTCCATTCTTTTGTATAACTAGATAGTGGTTACTTTTATTCTTTGTTTCGGCTGATAACTTGCTGAAGTCTTCAGAGAAATTCTGAAAAAAAGACTTTTACGATGATGGTGACCAATGTTCAATGCTGGGTCTCCTTCACGGAAGTCTTTTTCACTGGACTTGCAGCTGAACAGTAACATGAAACTATTCAGTAAATAGAATCTAGTTGGAAAAACAACAACGAAATAATAATTAGACTTTTGTGATCATACAGGTTATAAGCATGGCAACACTCCGTATCCACTATATATATGCAGCTGACATGATTTACATGATTACCGGATAAACGTATAACAATTTGTGTGAGTTAATATTTTATTAACAAAGTTACAGCAACAATGTTGTTAATTTTGCATCAAAAGGCTTATATTAAATTGTACTGTTTATAAATCGGGAAATTTTACTTGTTTTTAAGCTTAATTTCAAGATTAATATTTTCTAAAATATTAGTTTACTTAAAAAAACAATATTTTAAACAGTTCGCTTCCGTAATGCTTAATAAAAACTTTTAAAAAGTTGAAAGATAAAAATATTGATCTCCTTATTCATTTGTGCCAAAAAAGATAAGAAATTAATTAATGTAAGGAAAAAAAATAGAAAACTCTAGAAAGCGAAGAACAAAACTATATGTTGAAAGTGCGTAAAGAAGAGCATATTAAGTTTTGATAAAGATTGTCGACTGAAGAAAAAATATAATAGAATCAAATATAGCATCTAGATTTGTCTTAGGTTTTTCCATTGTCAGTAGTCCCGTTCTGCTTTAATATGGGTGCCAACGAAAAGATTTATCAACCTTCAACCAAAGATGAAATCTTTCTTTCATTACTTGACTGTCAGGTGTTAGCCTTCCAACGTGCAAAAGGAAATTACTTTGAAGCGTACGTTTGTTTCATCTTGTTGTTTTGCCATTTTTCTAACCTTCTGTGTGATTAATAATACTCTAGGGTCGTCGTCTGCATTGTTTCTGCCACTGAACATCATCAACGTGAAAATATTTCTTTTCCATAGTTAAAAGAGAAAACAAGAAAATACTATCTGCGCTGTGAGCTGCATAACAAAAAATAAACTGTATATGCTTGTAAAATTTACTTTCTTGAAAGCTTCGGTAATATACAAGTTTGTTTTTTTTCTAATTTCGCGCAAAGTTACACGAGAGCTATCAGCGCTAGCCGTCCCTAATTTAGCAGTGTAAGACTAGAGGGAAACCAACTCTTGGGCTACTATTTTACCAATAAATAGTAGAATGGACCATAACATTATGACGCACCTACGATTGAAAGGGCGAGCATGTTTGATGCAACGGGGAGTTGAACCCGCGATCCTCAAATTACGAGTGGAACGCTTTAACCCACCTGGCCATGGCGAAGCAACATATAAGACTCCTAAGCAATCGATATATATATATATATATTCAAAATCTAAAAAATTTGTTTCACTTCATAATAAAATAACCATGAAAAGAGTGTAAAATAACTTTGTTCAAATAGAATTTTAAGATACTTATGACAAATGGAAGAATATGAACGTTTTACGTTAATCAGTCTTACAAAATCAATCGTAGAGTATTGCACTCATGAAGCGAATCACAGACTCACAGTGGTGGCGAAATTTATTTCGGAACTTTACTGTCATCAGCAAAATGCGTTTATTGGTAAGAAGAACAAACATAAAACACGAGCCAACTACGTAACAAAATATGTTAAAACAACCAGTGATACTATTACTGAAGTAACAAAGTATCTTTTATTAAATGACGTTTCCTCCTGTGAATTATTTGCTTCCTCTCCGCTCCAGATTGGAAATTTATTCTATATATTTTGACAAATAGATTCGATCTATGATAAGACGTTGAATACCCTTCACACTTTCGATTGTGAAGAAATTATAAGTTTCAGAGTCAAATCAGCTAAAAAGTAATTCTGTTAACGGCGAGCGATGCTGACTGATTACCTTTTCTTGATCAGCTTATTAAGTTAGTGTTAACTATGCCTGAAACTTTGGGTTTCTGACTCGACCGTTAAAGTCGTGCATCGCATAAGATGCTTTCAGGTTAAAATTACCAAACGCCAAACTGATAATTAAATCATTTTGTTCTTTTAATTTAAACAAGTTGAGAATTTTTAAATTCTTTTTCACGCTGGTGAATTCTCCGCTCTTATTCTGTATGTTACGTCGTCCTTTTAGTAAAATATTTCGATTCCAAACTATGATTGATTTATTGACCGTTTGTAATTAAGCATAAAAATACACAAAAGACTAACGGTGCTCTGCCCACCACGGGAATCGAAACCCAATTAGTAGTGTTGTAAGTTTGCAGACATTCCGCTGGGTGGGGGTTCATATTATGTTCATAGCTGCTGAATATTTTATGTAAACTACTAAGGTTCCAATATAATTGGTTACATAACTCATAATTAATACGATAGAAAATGCCTAAATAAAAAGTTTGTCCATTCATTTTTAGATACTTCATATGTAGAAAATAAAACCTAAATTAGTTTATAAAAACCATTGTTGAAATAAATCTCGAATTCCTAAAACACCCCAAACTGTTAGCTATTATCGATCTAACGTGGATCATCAAGAGAAAATGTCACGCATTAAGCGTATTAATCAACATTCGCATTTCCATAAGTCCATATATTTAAAGGTAATTCTGTATCTATATTTGCTGACCGAAACTCATATTAATTAACCAGTAACTCTACTAAGACCATAAACACAAACAAACACATTTTAGAATAACTCAGTTATTTGCATGCGCTAAATAGATTGTTATGTTTTGCCAGCTGATTGTTTGAGTTTCTTATACACATAATGATGTTATGTTATATTCAGTCTGCAACAAAAAAGGGTGTAACAAGCCTCTCTTTAAAGACCAATTCTTTGGATGGTTGTTGTTTTGTAACATAAGTAATTGTCTAGCAAAAGCCTCTTTTCAAAAACCAATTCTTTGGATGGTTGTTGTTTTGAGAGCCTGCAAAAATCTCTTACTGCTAACCAGCAGTGAGTGATGAGGCAAAAGGTAATTGCAAAGTCTTGTGAAGTGCAACAGACATCAAAGCATGTCCAAACACAGCGATTCTTTCAAATGATGGTAAGGATTCCTACTATGTAAAACATTGAAAGAAACTGTGTTGTGACAGCTACCAACCAGTCCCAAACACGCTAATCTAAGGAACTGAACATTATTGGTGCTTAGAGTACAAACTGTATAACGTCTTGTGACAGCAAACAGCCAGTCCTAAATCAACTTATTTCAGGAAGGCCAAGCTTAATAGTGCTTAAACTGTGATCCTTGAAACATAGAAAAACTGTCAAATGACAGCTAGCAACCAGTCCCAACAGTAGTCACCTATACAAGAGAAACCCAGCCTACTAGTGCTTAGAGTGTAAGCTCTAAAACATCGTAAGGACTGTTATCTCACAGCTAACAATCAGTTCTAAACTCACCCATCTATATAAGAAAAGCCAAGTTTATTGGTACTTAGACTGTAAGCTCTAAAACACCGGAAGAACTGTTATGTGACAGTTGACAATCAGTTTTAAACACACTCACCCATTTATCTAAGAAAACTAGATTTTGTTTGTGTTTAGAGTACAAATGTAGAGAGTAATGAGAATAAGCGTGGATTTCACCTTAATATTTGCACATCATCTTTCTTTTGTAAGAGTACATTTAGAATCACGAGACCCTGCTCGTGTATTATACCACAGAGCGTGCTGCTAAAGGTGATAATAGTAAAAGAATGGTTGGATCTTGGTAAATGTTTTTTTAAAGATGTTAATTCAACACTTCACTCACTATGTTTGTTTCATATAGTATGACAAAAGTTTCGGTTATCTTCCTTGACCACCAAGTGAATCTCAGTCAAACTCAGCATGATAGTGATGACAAATATTCCATTCGTCGTCACATATCTCTGCCGACTTTTGCGAAATAACTACATACCTTACTTCTGAATGAACAATCTACAATAGGACTAGTCATCTTCTGACATTACTGTTTTATTTTAAAACAACATTGACGAAAAAGTTATAAAATTAAGCATGTCACATATAAAAGTTGCATCTTAAGGTAGGTAAAGAGCTTTTCGAAATAAATAAATTACACCACATAATGTAACTGTAGTGAAAAATCACTTATGTATGTAATGTTCCTTCATTACCAATTTTCATAAAGAACCATTTTAGAAAATATAATATTTAATTTCATATGAAGTGCTAACTCTCACAGGATAAAAACAAAGTTTCTATTTGAAAAGTTTAAAAATAGTGTAACTGCCCAGAATGTATTATTTTAACCATAATAACACCTTATTTGCATAGGGCATAAACTGCTACGTCAGAGAACCTTAATGTTCAGCTTTCATTGTTCATAATTTTGAGCAAATGACCAAAAACATTATAAACAACATTCTTAAGAAAATCAGATTATTATTTCAATTCAACATATTAAATACTTATAAATCATATTTGCCAATAATTTTTGAATCAATGTTATGTTTTACAAACAGATGGAATAGTCTTAAGAAAAACAAACAGACATTTTGAAAAAAACTTAGAATACTTTATAAAACACATAACTTGGAAACGACACTAAACCTGGAGATTATTAATGATGTTTGTAACACTATAAATTAGCTCTGCGGACTTACAACACTATAATCCGGGTTTCGATACCCGTGGTGTGCAGAACACAGATAGCCCATTGTGTAACTTTGTGCTTCATTAAAAATGTAAATAGAAATTAGAAGTAATTTTAATATCACACATTTAAAATACGTTTCTGAAAGTTATCAAATAATTTCCGACTGTTACATAGACTAAAAGCGTGTTGCTTAGAAATATATATATACATATACATCGAAACATAAAGAAAACAAGAAATATAGAAATTAAACAAGCAAAAACTAAAAATGTTAATTTGCCTAGAAATCAAAACATCAAAAGATCATTTTATTATACAGAATACATGTGGGAAAATAGAGCAGAATTAACACTACACCCATCAGCCTCTATACTCAGTTTATAATAATGTTATTAAACATTTTCAGAATGGGTTAAATAAATCTTTGCTTTTTAACCTATATAAAACATGTGTGTGTGTTTTGTTATCGCAAAGCCACACGAGGATGTCTGCTGAGTTCACCGATAAGAGTCAAACCCCTTATTGTGAATCCGTAAACTTACCATTGTACTAGCGAGGGATATTTAAGAGGAACACAACAAAATTAGTGTAGTGTTTTGTGTTTACATAAAATGTACATACTTATCGCTCTTCTTCATAATTAAAAATACTTTACTGTATTCTTAACATAATTCACCTCAATAACAGGTCTGCAAAACTTCATTCAGACGATTTCTCTACATTTGGTTATACAGCCAAATAAACTTTTTCAGAAAATGTTTACATTTTTGAAAACTTCCAGTCTTTGTCCACAATAAGAGAAAGTTTTTCGAGTTACTTGCTTTCATCAGTATGAATATGAAAAGGACAATTGAATGTGTACGCTTTGCAAAGTTTCATTGTGAAAAAATATAAAACTGCTTTAAATGTTTTTCAAAACAACCTGCATTTTTTCATTATTCGCCATTAACAGAGATGCCAACCATTACGATTTGAGCGCAGTAATTACGATTTTGGTGTATACATTACGACTATACGTTCATACAACAAATATTATGACTTGTTGCAACTCCCAAATTATTATATATTTTATAGGCTTATACAATAAAGTGATAAATTGTTCCCCCAGGGGTTGAAAGGGGTGAAAAAAAATTTCTAGTCAGATACAAATAAATTTTGACAATAAATATAAGACATAGTACAAATGGCTAGTTGTGATAATCATGTTTGTGCTTGAAATAATAAAAAATAATTGTATCTCCGACGTCTACCAATAGTTTTAGTGCGGTGCTTCTCCATAATGGATATGTGAGGAAATCCATAGTCATCAAAGCTTGTCAGCCAATCAGCGCTCGCGTAGACAGGTATTTCTTGTTTTATTTAAGCGGAATAGAAACACCAATGCGATTGTTCACCAAATTGTCTTGTTTCTGGCAAATCAAAAAGAACTAAAACTGTGAATCAAAAATTTAGGAAAGAGTATAGTGCAAAATATCCGGTCATTGGATCAAACATCAGTGACAGTCATGCATTTTGTATAGTTTGTCACATCGATTTTTCTGTGGCGCATGGCGAGATAAACGATTGTTCCAGACATACAAAATCGGCATCTCACCAACAAAAGGCTGAGACGAAGACAAAAACGATGCAGATAACGACATTTATGAGTAAGAATTCATAATATGAAAAAGAATTTCAATTTTTTAAATGTATTTATTAAATACACAAAATACAGTCATAAATGAGCAATCTATAGCAGTAATAAATAATAATATAATAATAATCAGCTTTGAGACATTGGTCAGGCCTAGTAGCCGCAAATGAAAAATGTCTCTGTCTACAATCATTACGCGCAGTCATTTGAAATAGTTGGCATCTCTGCATTAAGAGAAAAAGCCTAAAATCGTAAATCCGCCAAATACAGTAGCGAACGTTGAACTGTGTACTTAAAAGTCAATATTTATTGACCACAAGCCATTCGTATTTCACACCTTTCACAGTACATATTAATCTTAGCACTAGCAGCATTACGCAATGAATGCAACCTGCTAAAGAAGCAGTTACCTATTTCTTTACAGTCGTAAACAAATAATCATATTTCAAAACGTGCTACATCAATAGTGAATGAATAAAACTTAAAAAAATAATACCTCCTCCCCTTTCATCCAATTCATTTCTAATAATTTAACCTAAAACAAGAGTAACTTCTGTTGTGTCACTTTTACTTCCAGGTCTTCCTCACTAGTTGTCATTCTTAAAGGCAACAAACTTTCCAATCCCTTCGTAATGACGAGAAACCCACTTGAAATAAAAATATATTCTTTAGAAAGCTGGTATGGATATAAGAACTTCAATTAAAGTACAAAACAACGTGTGGCCTGGCATGGCGTTATGGCGTTCGATTCGTAATCTGAGGGTCGGACCAAACATGCTCGCCGTTTCATCCGTGGGGCGTTATACTTGTTACTGTCAATCCCACTGTTCGTTGGTAAAAGAGTAGCCCAAGAATTGGCGGGGGGTGTGTGACTAGCTTCCTTCCCTCTAGTGTTACACTGCTAAATTATGGACGGCTAGCGCATATAGCCCTCGAGTAGCTTTGCGCGAAATTCAAAAACAAACAGAACGTTTTTGCCTTCCAAAATCATCTTCAGGTTAACATCTTTGTTGATCTGAAGATGACTTAGGTAGGTTGAAACTTTGTTCTATACTTTATTTTAATTAAAGTGCTAATACCCATACAAGCTGTCTCAAGAATATATTTTTCTATCCCTTGTAATTTAATTTATAATGTAATATTAGTGATAAAGTGATTTCCACATTAGCCTCCTGTTTGAGTTTATACCATTTAAAGATATAGTTGAATAGTAATTATTACAATGTATAATAGATTGACGTGACACAAAAATTAGATGAAATCCATCAAAAAATGCTTGAGTGAAGAAAAAAGACCAATTTTTTTTTACCTAAAAGAGTAGGTGATATATCACAGACCACTTTACGAACTTGGCATTTACACACATTGCATAATTTTATCCATGAAGTTAATTAGCTTCAGCTTAGTTCTCAATTCACCAAAACACATCTCAATGTAGCTCAATAATGTTTCTTAAGTGAATTAAAAACCACAATGAATGAAAATTCAGCCTTACATCATTAAAGAAATGATGCAATGCGGATATCTTCACGTTGCTTTATTTTTCTGTGTTCATGAGATATCATCTACAGCCTGAGCTAAAGCAGAATTTTGAGGTGTTTTTTTATCGTTAAAATGTTTTTGGATGACTTATTTGTTTTTATTGCATTTGATAATTGTGTAATACTTTGAGCTTTACAAAGATGGCTTTCGAGCATACATTTTGGATATTTCTTTTAAAGACAGTTTTTAGAATAAATTTACAAAAACATTTCAGATAATTAAAGTTTGTCATAATATTATGAATAAGCAAAAATTCATTTATTTTTTTCTTCCGAAAATTTCGCTTTAATAATGGAATAATAAACTGGTTATCGTAAATAATTACTCAGGAGACAAAAATAATTAAATGGTGAAGCTTGGTAAAAAAATTACTATTTGTTTATGCTTCATACTAATTTTCCTAGTAAACATCTTCAGAGATTAAATCACGTTCAGTATTACACGTTTTACAGTATTTTAGTGAGAAAACTTTTTGATTAACCGATTTTATAAAATAATTTATACCTATAACACTCAAGTATTCGATGTATTTCAACACAGTATTTAGTTCTGTTTTTTTGATGTGATAAACTCATCGCATACTTAGTTTGTTAGAAGTAAAATTATTTTTGGTATCTTTCAGTCAACAGTTAAAAATTTCGAGAAAATAAATTTCAGGTCTCAGGATGGTTATTACAATGACTCAAAATATCTACACAAATTGTAAACTAAGCAAGGCATTTACTATTTAATATTCTGCATTCCTGTTATGAACATATATCTCTTACTTATTCGGCTAAGCCTATATGCAATATTCATAAACTGCTCTGCAAAAGTCAGAAGGGTTTAGTGTTTGATATCGTTAATGATGCACATTCAGAAAAGATTATCTTATTGTAATAATAAAATTATTCATCTTAATTTAAGCTGACAACAAAGTAATTATAGTTGAAATGGGTGTTAAAACTACATGAAACTTTGTTTTATGTAAGTACGCTTTTCAATAAAAGTTTATTTAAAGAAATGAAAATTGTAAAATCAATGTGTAATTTGGATGATAGGAAAATGGTTATTTCTACCGATGGCAATACTTATATATGGCAATATTTTCTCTATAATGACATATGAATGAGGTCCGAAATTAGTTAATTCTATACACGACGAACATTACCTATTTCAGCAATCAGTACAAAGTAAGTAAACTAACTGCGACTAGCGATTGCAGGTTTTTTACATAATGTTATTCAAGCAGTGACGACTTATATCATATAATTTAAATTGTAGGGGGATCTAATATATACAATTTAATGTTTTGATATAATTTTATACATTGTTATTTTAGTTTGTAAAATCCTACCAACTTTCACGCCTTCCTTTAAGAATTATGTATACAGTTAAACGCTAAGAGGATTATCTTTCATAGAATGTGCCTGCATCCAGTAAAACTTATAAGTTACGACAGTCAGTGGAATGACATAACTAAATGTAAATTATGTGTGCAGAATAATAATAGCGGGATGAATTATTGGGGACTTTCTTAGTTTTGCATTAATCATGTTTAGCATGTATATCAATTAATTTAGTAAATGAGCTTTGCGCATTTCTTTATTTTTTACTATAAAATTAACCTACCACTATAACCATTACTACGTATGTCTTACTTCAAATACAGTTTTCTTCAACTGTTATTTTTTACATATGGCTTTTATAAATAAACGAGTACATCAACATACATACACTTTTTTTCTTGATCAAAGCCTCAGTGAATTATCTGTTGTGTCCACCGCGGGGAGTGTGTGTGTTTTCTTATAGCAAAGCCACACCTGGCTATCTGCTGAGCCCACTGAGGGGAATCGAACCCCCGATTTTAGCGTTGTAAATACGAAGACATACCGCTGTACTAGCGGGGGGCCCACCGCGGGGAATCGAGCCCCGTATTTTAGTGTTGTAAATCTGTAAACTTACCCGCAGTACTATCCGTGATCAATAAATTTAGTCTAAGCAACGAAACAATTTACTGACATTGTGTTACCTTCATACAACTAGTTGGATAGAATGTTATAAGAAAATAAAAGAAAGAAATAAGAAATACTGTATTATCAAACTTCATTCATAAATACGTTTATACTGGGAAGAAAAAACATTAGAACCTCAAACTGTGTCACATTTGAGCATAAATTAATGGGATATCCAACTATTTCATGGTTAAATCATACATTTGTTGAATATTTTTGTTTTAATCGTAATTTGTTATGGACTTAAACAACCTTTCGTCGCAAACAATAGATTAAATTCAACGTAAAAAGACTTTAAAATGTGTTTGAATTGTTTTGTTTGATTACAACCAATTTGTGTCATTTGAAGAACGGACATTTGGTTTCGCAGCTGATAGAAGAAGAATGTGGTGTCAGTTGTGACATTAGAATTTATTTAAAAACAACATATTTGGATTGATTATACTCGTTCATTTTACGGAAAGTTAATGAAATCATTGTAGTGCTCTTCTAAACAATGATGGATAAAGAAAACGGAGTAGGATTTTTCTATGTCACTTTCAAATTTGGAAGAACCTTTGTTTATCAATGTTCAAATCGAGGTTTGTTTGTTTGTTTGTTTTTGAATTTGCGCAGAGCTATACGAGGTCTATCTGCGCTCGTCGTTCCTAAGTTAGCAGTGTAAGACAAGAGAGAAAACAGCTAGTCATCACCATCCACCGCCAACTCTTGGGTTACTCTTTTACCAACGAATAGTAAGATAGCCCGTAACAATATAACGCCCCCACGGCTGAAAGGGTGAGCATATTTGGTGAAAAGATTCAAACCGACGACCCTTAGATTACGAGTCGAACGTCTTAACCCATCTGGCCATGCCGGACCAAAAATTGAGGTTTATAGAACAAACTTGATCAGAAAAAGGTTAGATTCCTAAAAAATGCTATTTAACCTTTCTAAAAGAATTGCAGAGGCTTCCCTTTGATCTAAGAATATTTCCCATAGTAATAAAGCACCTCCAGCGCTTACATTGTTGAAAAAATATAAACAGGACTACAATTGTTTATGAAAGTTTTTACATATTTTGTCCCCTTATAAGAAAAAGGAAAGAGGTAAAAACGATTCCACAGATTAGTTTATATATTTCAATACATTCGTTTCATCAGTTTATGCTCTAAGCATCATTAGAAAGACATCTGATACAAGAAATGTATAGGCTGTATTTTTACTGACTTAAGACATGGCCTTCACTTGATACAGCTTAAGACAGTTGAATGTCCGACTTTTGAATGAATCAGTAAAATGGGTCGCAACTTATTATCCATTAAGTTCCATAAGCTTTCCAGCCATCTTTTCCTTTAATCAGTTACTACAAGTTTTTTCCTAATACAAAACATTATTCGAGTTTCTTGACACTCTTTATAGACTTTGATGACAAACAGATTTAACGAGTCTGTCACAGGAATTATATTTAACAGTTACACTCTTTTATATGCAAAAAACGGCTCTTTTGGGCTCAGAAAACACTTCAAATAGAAGAGGGAACAACGTTTCGACCTTCTTCGGTCATCGTCAGGTTCACAAAGAAAGAGGTAACTGGCCGGAAGCTGACCACATGTTTGGAAGGGGTTGTATAACTGAGTGTCGCAATGTAGAGGGCGCGGTTTGATGTTTGAATATATAATTTTATCTATAATATTAATATAGGTATAATGGTGTTCCTTTATATTGGTTTATTTTGGGTTTAAGTTGTTGTATAAGTAAGGCTTCTTTAATTTTTCGTTTGTTTATGTTTGTTTCTTTATTTAGTATTTTAGTGTTTTCTATGGTTATGTTGTGTCCATTTGACTTGCAGTGTTTGAAAACGTGTGAAGGTGACTTTTTATGTTCTTTGAATCTGGTTTCCATTTTTCTACTTGTTTCTCCTATATAGAAGTCGTGGCAGTTATCACATTGTATTTTATAAATAATGTTGGTGTGGTGTTTGTCAGTGTAGTTCTTACATAGTATAGACCTTAGTTTTGTGCCTGGTTTTTGAATAAATTTAGTGTTACCTCTTTCTTTGTGAACCTGTCGATGACCGAAGAAGGTCGAAACGTTATTCGCTCTTCTATTTGAAGTGTTTTCTGAGCCCAAAAGAGCCGTTTTTTGCATATAAAATTCTCAACAAGTGGGTTTCTCGACATCACTGATAGTTACACTCTTACTAAACGAGCATTTACTAGTATGCCCCTGCTTGAGTGTTACATGTCCTTGCGGTTTTTAGTTGTTATGCAAACTAAATGTAATATGGCTATATTTCTGTATTCATAAAATTCAATCTGTTTTAGTGTTAGAAATACACCAGTATTTTTTCCCTATTACTTTAGACAGGTAAATATTACACTTTTCGAACATTTTTCATAAGTACATGCCTTCAAGAGTGTTTGCAGAGCTTATATTAAATTGATTATAAAATGCAGTGATCAGAATATATCGTTGTTCAGGGTGTTCGGAAAGTCACTGTGCACTTATATATTTATGAACAGACATGTTTCAATATAGAATACAAGACGTAAGTATGAATGACAGTTATAAACAATGTTGAAAGTGACCCCGTTGGCATCAATACTGGCCTGGATCCTTCTTATTTTGTTTCTAAACACCGCTATCAGTTGCTGGCTTGAAATAGACTGAATAAAATATGATTACAAAACTGCACAGTGACTTTCCGAACTTCTTGTAGAACTACATAATTTATTTGTTTCTTGTTAAGTGCAAAATTACACAATGGGTTATCTGTACTGTGCCTACTATGAGTATAGAAATACACGATCTGTACTGTGCCTACTATGAGTATAGAGATACAGGATCCAGTTTTATAAGATTTCATACTTGCTGCGAATCACTGGGGTGCTTAGTACACTACATAATCATACAAAATCTCTATAGCAGGGTTAACTCTTAGCGACGTGGACTTCTGTGAGAGAGGTAAGCTGTTACCCTGTACACAATAATTAAACTTGCTCAGTCTTAAAACACATTCTCATCTGATCAACACATCTCTCGAGATACCTGAGTACAGCTGTATTGTGAATCCGAACGCATATCTTTCTGTCCGTGTTTGAATAGCTACAAATTACTTCACTCTTTACTTTTACGTTGTGTTCGATCTTTTTTTTTAATCCACTTTAGTCCATAATACATTTGCTGCCTGTCTTCTTATTATTTACTTTTACTTCTCTTACCTGAAAGATAAATCGGTGTTCCTAAAAATACCCTACTGACAGGTGCTTATCACATAATCAGTCTTTTTTGAATATGGAGTAACCCGGATGTTTGTGGGAGGAAAGCATGTTGGGAGTCCTAATAAATGTTGTTTATTCTCAGGCCATCAATTTCATTACTTGCATTTAATTTAAATACTGAATGAAATGTTAACAGTCGAAATGTAGTGTTAATTACTATAAGAAAGCTAAATACATAGATCAAAACTTAAAATTAATTCTATAAATAATATAGCTAATCTGACACACCTGTCCAGCTAGGAGTATAGCATCCAATAAAATATTTATAATAATTAGAATTACATTATGTAAGGTACCCCTGTTATTATCGATACTTCAGCCAACATTGGAAACTTAAGTTAGCTCTAAATTCATATACTAAGCTAAAAAGGCAAAGTAATAAACATAAATGTAAGAGTAAAACACACAAATATCTTACATAACTAGACAGTAGAAAATAATATACATTTGTCACATATTATATGGCCAACAATGTTAATGAGACCTAAGTTAATTAACCCTTCAACTGCGGTTGACATCATATGATGGCAGTATAAGTGAGTACAGTTGGCATCGTATGATGCAAATATTTTATGCGCTACATTGTGAATATCTCGCCACAAAAATTCGCGAATTTTTGCGAGTGGGGTGATAGACAGATTTACAAAAAAACACAAATGAAGGGTTAAAGAAAATATGGAATATAACACTAATTATAAATATAACTGTTTGTCTGCTTTATCTACTTCCACTTAGAACACCGCACTAAAGAAGTCAGATCAGTTTATATTAATAATTTTCTTTTGTAGCTAAGCGCAAAGCTACACCATGGGTTTTATATGCTGTGTCCATCATGAGTATCAAAAAATTGGATTTCAAACTCTAAGTCCACAAACTCAGATAGAATATTAATAATAATAATGCTAATGTTCTTATCGAAAACATTCTTGTTTCTTTTATCGTATACAAAGTGTTTAATTTCATTAAATATGCATGGTTAGGTACAGAAATCGTTTACGAGTATACTTCCTACGTGATTCAATGATTCACAAGCTAGTTTTCAATTTTAAACGTTGCACTGTAAAAATGTTTATTTTTCACACAAAAAGACAAACTTTTTTGTCTTAATTTAAAAGATTTAAATGATTGGATTTTTAATATTATGTTCATATTTTTTTTTGTATTGAAGAAAGAAAATTGTAAAATCCAAAACAAGCGCCACCAAAAAAAAGAAACAAAATACAGTGTCTGAGTTACACAGCTGCTTTATAATTATTACTTTTGGTCTTTATAAGTGAACTACAGCATTTCATTTTATATAAAGTACTGAATATATACATATATAAATGAAATGTACAGATGATATTGAGTAAGGAATCAATAAAAATGGATGATATCAAACAAATGGTAAAATTATTAGTACAGCACATTATTACAAAAAGTACAAAACTGAGTTTTGTACTAGATCACAATCTTAAAAAAAATTCTTTTCGTCTTACTTTGAACATTATGAGTATAACCTCTCGGTTTCCACCCTTTTATGACCTTCCATCAAATGATTGAACAACCACTAATAAAATTCAGCTTTCGACACAGCTATAGGAAAATTTAACTACCACTGAATAGAAAAGATTAAAACAACTCACATCAACGCAGAATGAATAAAGTGCTATAAGAAGCATTAAAATTTCGATGGAAAGTGTCAAAACCTAGCACGTACAGAAAAGAGCATTGAATGAGATGGGAAATTTCGAAAGCTCAAGAACAAACTACAGTTTCTTAAGACATTTTTATCGCTTCAGAACTTGTTTCTATGTTGTTTTGTAAATTTATGAAAGCTACAAAAAATTTCTTCTATGATAAGTGTAAAGGATTTACCGTGATACGTTTGTTTTAATACCTACGTTTGTTTCAGTTGTATGCATGTGATATATATTATTGCATGTGTATTGCGCAATTCCCGCCCTTCTCTAAACTTGTAGAAGATTCTCGAGAGTAAGAATCGACAAGTGTATTCGGACACTGTTGAACATTCGAGAATCTCGCCTTAAACTATATAAACCGTCACGCCAAGAGTCAGATTTCATATTATTTGTCAGCTGCAGTCAATATACTATAAGCCTTGAAAGCTATAATTGTGATTAACACTTATTAATCGGAAAGCAACAGAATTTGACCATGAACGTTTACTACTTTCGAACATTACAAACCATTCAACTTCAGTAAATCAAATTCGAACACTAGCATTTCTAATCTTCGTACTTTAACCAATGGGTGCAATTACCCTATACAGTCAGTCCCGTAGCAGGGATAGTTGTTAAATGGCCGACACGCCACACTCGTCTCAGATCGATTCTAGATCGATCCCTGTTCCATATGACCCTACAATAAAAACTTTGTCACGTACGTAGCATAATAAATCGAAGACTCGGCCAATATAAATTATAATACGTAACATAACACATCACGTAAGTCTTATTAGGTTTAGAGAGTACAGTAAGCGACTTAAATCCTTATTTACTGAATATTATTTTTACCTCTTGCTATTTGAAATCTTAAATCATAAATCACGAGGTTCCAATTTAAGTAATACCACAAAACAAACTCTGAACTTTAAGTTGTGGGTACAATAACAGTATACAACTAACAGTCAGGGATACTTTGTGAATGCCACGCACGCCACGCCACATGTAAACAATATATCGGGGATTGGTATGTCGTATTTGACCACATTCTCCGTCACTGATGTATAGTTTTCTAATTGTTATAATTATCTTTCTTACCACATTGTTATCTATTTTTGTGCGCAAACGCCTTCTCACTTCTAGCTGCAGATAGTGAAAGGTGGTAAAGCTGTGAGCGTTGTGGGCTTTAGTACCTTTACCTGTTCCTTTGATTGTTGTTTTTTGTTTTTTCTTAACCATGTGAAGCCGGCAAAATTCGGTTAAGCCAGATAGATGATGTACCCCAGTGCATTTTGAGTCTTGCTTCTACCTATACCTCTAAAAACCAGGGCATATTAAAAATGGCCCACTCTTTAATTTGTGCCCCGATATATGTTTTGTAACTGCACTTTTACTTTTTCAGGTATATATTTTTAATTTATTTATTTACTTTTTTCTTTTATACAAAATTAAATATAATATACTTGCTTTGTGTGTATCTAAATATAACGGGATGTATTTAGCTGAACATTTTAAGGATCCCAACCTGAGAATGCTGAGTAAAACATTTTTTTTTTCTTTTACAAAATTAAAAACGCATCGCTCCATTGGCCTTTTATTTAAATAATTATTGTAGGTTCGTTAATGCTGCAATTAATAAAAAAACAAAGTCAATTTTGCTCATTATCATCGTCATTAGTGTTGTTCCAAAGTGTTTAAATTTTTACCAGTTCTTACCTATCAGTTGTATTTTTGGACTTGCAATGGATTTGTTGTTATACATTTATTTTAACATCTATGTTTGTTTCAGTTTTATCCACGTGACGTATACTATTAAATGTGTACTGCACAAATCTCACCTGTTCACTAAATTTTTACGAGATTCTCCAGCTTAAAAATCAACAATGTGGTTGCCAGTATTGTTGCCAATTGAACTTTCTAGAGCCTTGTCTAAAGGCTTATAAATCGATGCGCCAAGAGACAATAAATAATATTATTGGTCAGCTACAGCAGTATACTCATAAGCCTAGGAAGCTATAATTGTGATTAACGTTTATTAATCGGAAAACTACAGAATTTGACCAAGAAAGTTTATAAATTTCAAACATTACAAACCTTTCAACTTCAGAGAATTAACTTCGGACATTAGTATTTCTGTGAGAACATTAGATATCTATCTCCCTCTATGAAGAGTAAGCTTGCAAAAGGCACTAGGCCAAACAAGAATAGAGCTAGCTAGCATTCCCGTATATGGAAGTACATCTGTTTATCAAGATATAAGTAATTTACGCCTCCTGGACCGTCGATAAAATATTAAGTTCCAAACCAGATAGAAGACTGAACATTGCTTGTGAGATTGTAATTTTTTGTGTATAAATAATCATTTATAATAACTGTTATTATAAATTGTAATTTTTGTGTATATTAAAAACGAAAATTGCTTTCATCAATCTTGTTGGCAAATACCATAAATTTCATACACGTCGACATTCAATTAACTTCTAAATTCAAATTTCCGGTAAGTTGAAATTATAATCCATAACAGATCTTACCGACAATTTAAGAGACATCCTTCACATTATATACGTGAAATCATAAACTAAAATTTTAAACTGTGAAAACATAAAAATCCAAGGTTCGATTTTTCGTGTCAGACAAAGCACAGATAAACCCTTTCGTAACTTTACACAAAGAAAATAGTGTCAAATAACAGGATAAATTATTATTCCAATAAAGATAAATAAATAAATTTTAAAGCTGGTCCAATTAAACACGTGTTTCTTCAACGGTTTATCTACAGTTGCTTGGTATTATATTACTCAAAAGTACTGTAAAACGATTCGAAAGAATGTCTCTGGCAATCGTTGAAGATCCAATGGAATTATTTTGTAGTAAACGAATACATAAAGAACAATAAAAATACAAGACACCTTTCCTCAATGCATCTAGTCTGATACTTAATATGATACTCTTTGCTAGTTTTGTAACATACTATATTGGATTATAATTACAAAGTACTTATAAAAGATAAATACTTATTTAACGATTTAATTAAATTTTCGATTTTTTAATTTTATTATCTGTAACACCTTCACATCAATATAGATTGAAATATTTCTAAATGCATGGGCACCAATAATATATTATAGCACACTGTTTTAATATAATTAATGTCAATAATAATAATTAATATTTTAGCTAGCGTAAGGGTTTCTAAACCGTGTTACTATACTAATGTTGAATAAATTCTTTAATTCTAATGTACAAACCATTCTTATGCTAATACAAAATACGTTAGATAGATACAATAATGAAGTTATTTAAATATTTTATGTGCAGTCATCTGCCATCGTGTTGGAAAATTTCATAGTTAAAAACATTATTATCTTGTGGTCAATTTTAAAGCTGTGATGATTTGATGTTTAATCAAAGGATTTAAATTTTAGATGAACGTTTATGGTGGCGCCAACTAGTGACAAAGATTCAACTTTAACCTGTGATAAGAACTTGGAAGTTTTACGTCCTAAATAGTTATACA
This sequence comes from Carcinoscorpius rotundicauda, assembly GCA_011833715.1. NCBI lineage: Eukaryota > Metazoa > Arthropoda > Merostomata > Xiphosura > Limulidae > Carcinoscorpius > Carcinoscorpius rotundicauda. The sequence goes on along the minus strand of CM022399.1, from coordinate 45,939,742 downwards.
TACACACACATAAATACTTTTTCAGTAATTTATGCAATTTCTCTTATTCTTCATTTCATCTGCTTTTTTAAAAATAATATTCACATGTTAATCACCAAATGAAATTTAAATACAAATATATATATATATATATGGTATGGAAGTTCATTAAGTCCATGCTGGGGTACATAAAGATTTTCAGTTTTGCAATTTCTTATAGGCCTTCTTTTTACCACTATCTCACCTCCTGTGAATGGAAACTAATTAGGTCCATGAAGAGATACACAGAAATTTTCAGTTTTGCCATTTATAAAGCGCTTTTTACCACTACTTCGTCCCCTGGTGATGAAGTTTGTTTGATCCATGAAAAGATACATGCAAAGTTTTGGTTTCACATTTTGTATGCTTCTCTGAGCCACAGCTGTGTGTCTGTGGAATTAAAACAGTAATAATCGGGTTTCGATACTTGTGGTAGACAGAACACACATAGCCCAGTGTGAAGCTTTGTGCTACATCATACTGTATAAGTTAGTTTTGGGAGGGAAAACTATTTCAACACATTTATAAAATAGATACATTAAAGTGTTGAGTTAGCAACTGTCACAATTGCCCACTGTCGTTGAACAGTTTCGTCTCCCACATGTGCCAGTTTCATATGTGATGTCGTTGTTTTGAATTAAGCACAAAGCGAAACAATAGGCTATCTGTGCTCTGCCCACCACAGGTATCGAAACCCGGTTTTTAGCGTTGTAAGTCCGCAAACATACCGCTGAGCCACTGGGGAGCCATATGTGATGTCAACAGTACGCGAAAATTTCAAATTTTTAATTCTTTTATCTGTAACACCTTCACATCTAACTAGATTGAAGTATCTCTAAATGCATAGGCACAAATAATACATTATAACACACTGTTTTAATATAATTAATGTCCATAACAATAATTAGTATTTTAGCTAACGTAAAAAAATCACGCGTGGCTTCGCCATTTTTGTTTGTTTGTTTGTTTTTGGAAATTCGCACAAAGCTACTCGAGGGCTATCTGTGCTAGCCGTCCCTAATTTAGCAGTGTAAGACTAGAGGGAAGGCGGCTAGTCATCACCACCCACCGCCAACTCTTGGGCTACTCTTTTACCAACGAATAGTGGGATTGACCGTCACATTATACACCCCCACGGCTGGGAGGGCGAGCATGTTTAGCGCGACGCGGGCGCGAACCCGCGACCCTCGGATTACGAGTACACGCCTTAACACGCTCGGCCATACCAGGCCTCGCCATTTTTACAAAATTACCTTCGTCTAGATGAGCTTTACAAATTTGTTCTTTATAACACTGTATTCAGTGAGTTTTAATGATAAGTCTATATGATGTAATTGTGATGACAACAATCGAATAAAAGTCAAGCTATCACCGACAATATCTCTAACTTCTAAACAAGTTTAATGAAGTAACTGCAATACAAAAACGTTGCTATTTGCTTGCACATAGAGCCCCTTCCCCGATTCTAGCGTTCCGAATCTAAAGTTCACTAGCTTTCTGGTTCATTGTGATTAAGATCCATATGGTCCTGGAAGGGTCAGTGCATGTTTGTTCTCTTCTCTCTCTCGGGGTTTGGGTATGATACGTACGTATCCTGGAAGGTCAGGTGCTCTTTGACCTCTTCCTCCTTCCTTTACTTGTGTGGTTACGCAGTGTTTGATGGTGTTAGTTTACTGCTTTTTTTGGGACAGAGTGAGCTAAATTACTCAGACCCTTTTCAGAGCTTTGTTCTCTGGTGTCTTGAAAAAATCAAAATAGAAAATTCCCGCACCTATGGGCCTGTGCCCTGCTAAACATTTAGCGATGTCTCTGCTGCATTACTAACAGAACGACTAAGTGTAAATTTCGTAATATTCTTACAAAGTACCTACAGACCCAGACCTTCTACTTCGTTCTTCAATCTACAAAAATATGAGAGTATTCATTTTAAATGTGTATCCTAAAATATCAGATTACACTAAGCGATTCTTATAACGGTACACCAGTTTCTTTCCAGATTAGATTTTCACAAAAAAGGTTTGGAGATTTTAAAAAGATACACAGTTGTTTGAAAAATAAAAATTCGCAAATGACTAATTTGTAAACACGTTAAGGATCCGAGGCATGTCAGCTGTTTTTTTGCAAGTAACTTCCTAAACCGTAAACTGGGTGTGGAGTTCAATTATTTACTTCAAGAGGCGTATTGTATGACAAATATAATAATTTAAAAATAACCAATTAATTGATATAATATGTTTTAAAAACATTTTATTGAGGAAAGGACACTAATGGTAGCGTGGCCGAGTGGTCTAAGGCGCTGGTTTTAGGCACCAGTCTCTCAGAGGCGTGGGTTCGAATCCCACCGCTGCCAAACCTTTTCAATCATTTAGTACATTTTATATTAATTTCCATATCCAAAATCATATTATTTGAATATAAAAATTTGTATTTTTATTTGCATTTGTATATTCGTAGTAAATTTTAATTGGTAGTCCTTAATTATTATTTTGTACAACAACCAAATTTTTTATACACTATATTCTCCTACCATGTTCCCCTTAGTAATATTATTACAGTGTTTTACACACACACAATTGTAAAGTATCTTAATTTTATCTGTTCCCAGAATTTCGTGCAAAGCTACTATTATAGCAGCCCTTACCAACAGTTGATTTATTCTTTTCAGACTTCGTAATGGGATTTCACCTTCAATCTTATGATGCATCTTCGGCCAATATTACGAGTCACAAGTTTATGTTTCGTTACAAAGCAAAAAAACTCAGATCCAAAGTCTCTTAACTTACCTGATGGGCCACACTTAGGTCTTTAAAGTAAAAGAAAATGAAGGGTTTTCAGTCATGTAATCCTAGGTAATATGTGAAATGTGTTTCTGCAATTTTATAAAGTGGAATAGGTAACATTTTAAAACAGTCATTTTCAATCTTACAATCTTACAAAATAGATACTCAGAAACGTCGCTACGCGCTTAAAATATTTGGGACTCAGACCCATAAGCACGGGGTTTTTAGGCGTTTTTAGGGCGATATCGATAATGATTTTCTATTCTTTGTTAACCTGAAGATGACCTAAGAAGGTTGTAACCTTGTTCTGTACTTTATTTTAATTAAAGGTTTAATAACCCCACACCAAACGTCTTGAGAATACGGGTTTCTACTCTGATTTTTCAAGACACCAAATGAGGAATCGAGACATGGGTTCCGTGTATATTGTATTACCTGTATATATGTCGCGAAATTTAAAAATAATAATACAAATAATCAGCTTTTGTGACCACTCTACACGAGAAATAAGTTATATTAAATATACAAAAATACCATAAAATTACTTATTCAATAGTTAATATAAAAATAATTATCCAGAATTTTAGTATGTCTCTTAGCGTATTACACTTAATTTTATCGATACTTAAAATTTCTAAGCAATTGAACCTTAATATATTTTTCGTTTTTTCCAGAAAATACACAAAAGTACTTTGTCATAAAACACATTTCACAAAAACGAACTAAAACTTAAATGTACATTTTTAGAATTCGTTCATTTGTTTCATATCTATTTAAATTGATATCATAATTATGTCACTCCATCTTTCCTGTTGCTTTTATTGTTTTAAAATGCATAAGTTTTAATGGAAGAATTTAAAATCTATTTGTTTGCAATTACCTAAATGTTACTAAAATAAAAATTTCAAAATACTGTAGTTCTAATATGAAAGCAAAGTATTTTCTTTACATTTGTAAAAGTTAAAACTATCTCTTTTGATTTTTTTGAATTTTTGCGCAACTCTACTCGAGGGCTATCTGCGCTAGCCGTCCTTAATTTAGCAGTGTAAGACTAGAGGGAAGCTAACTTTTGTGCTACTCTTTTACCAACCAAAAGTGGGATTGACCGTCACATTATAACGCCCACACGACTGAAAGGGTGAGCATATTTAAAGTGACGGGTATTCGAGCCCGCGACCCTCAGATTACGAGTCCAACGCCTTAACCCACCTGGCCATGCCGGGCCATTAAAACTACCTATAAAATATAAATATTAACTTATTCTGATATATACCAGCCTTTGTATGTTACAACACAGACTTTTACTCCTACAAAGCATGTATTCTTGCATAAACAAATAAAAAAACAGAATTCTACATCATTTTGAAAGCATGAATATATTTCCAATGCAAGGATAAATCGTTAAGAAAATGAATAGCAATTAATGATTCATAACAAAGTTGTATCCAGAAAATATATGTTTAATCTGTTGTAATATCTCAATTGTATGCTTATTTAAGGTTATACATTAATTTTTGACACATAAGCATGGGTAAGTTTAACTCCCCTATTTCATTTTGCTTGATGTATAATATCAGTACCAAAAAAGACAGTCATCAACCCCTTCTTACTCTTGTATTTTTCTTTTCTTGTTGTAACTTATTTAGGCTTAGATCTATCCCTGTACATATTTTCATTTTTGGTAACCAGAGAATTGTTACTACTTAAAAAAGAAACAAATTAGATAGATTTTAATTAAGAAAATTCCACTTTTCCATTTATAAAACCCACGATATGCTCCAAGAGTTGATATCTTTATTATGACAGAGTCATTAAGTCATTACTATAGAAACATTATTTTGCACAGAAATTACAAAGAATACATTGAAACAAGCAATAAAAGTAATTAATGTTTTATAATGAGAAAGCTATTTGTCCAGATTGTGGGACAATGTATTTTGTGACTTATCACTATCATTATCAGTAACATTTAGTTTTTGAATTAACAACATTTGATCATGAACAAGCAGAAGCTTTTACTGCAATTTTATATGCCAAAGAGTAAAATATTCAATGGTTGAGAGAAAATATTAGTATCAAGATAATTCTCTGTTCTGGAAAAACAACAAATAAAATCTTATAAGAAATGTGTAATCAGTAATTTTATATTTCACTCATTATTACAAGATTTCAATCCTGTCATTTATCACTTGAATAGTTGAGCAATAATTCATATTATTTTATCTAGTTCTTTCAAAAAAAATTATTTCTGTGATAACTGTAAATATATTTAGGTGGGTACAATATTAAACTATTTAAATATTTTTAATTGTATAATATTTATATTTTAAGAAAGCTAATCTGAGGACTCTTTCCTAGTGAATTCTAATTCATATTTTGATTTGTAAGAAATAAAATCTTTCATAGAAATTTAGTTCAGATAGTATCACATCACAGAATTAACATTACATTATCTAATATATTCAGAAACTACAGTAGTTTTCACAGTGTAGAATAATATTGACATGGTAATAAATAGATTTTCAGAAGTTGTTCTGCTTTGCCAAACTAATTACTTCTCATTTTATAATTTTAAAGAAAAAATCATATTTCTGCACCTTTATGACAATAGATGCACTTTTAGATCAGGCAATTAGTTAAAATTAAACATTTAAATAGACATTCTTACCTACCTTTATAACTTACATGCTAACCATTTATCTGTGAAAAATAGACACTGGACAGTGTCTCATCTCCATGACTACTGACTCTCACTTTAAAGCAAACTAACTTTTCTTATGGAATTCCTATTCATAAACAAAAAGTTTTGCATAAATTTGGTATTGCTTTGATAAAGCATAAGATGGTTAATTTATGGTCAGACAAAATTATTTTTTGTGTATGTAAGCATCTCTTGTGTCTTCTAATTGTTTTTAAAAATTTGTAGTCTCTTATATTCAACTGAAAAATGTTTTTGACAAGTTATTTTATTGAAATACAAACAAATCTTTCTAATGAGATGCCAATTATATGCAACAAAATGTCAAATGTTTTGCAATAATGTGTAATTTCTCATTTTGAAAAATACAGATTATAATCACCAAGTTACCTACCTAATTAGATTGTCACTTTGAAACAAACCTAAAATTTCAAACAAAGAAACAAACTTTTAATATGTCTCAAAAATAATAAGTGAAAAGATAGACTATATAAAAAATATTTGGGTGAGACATTGTTCATTTTTACCAAAACATGATGAAACATTGTCCAGTGAGACATTATATATACACTGTGAAAATATAATATAAAAATATTTAATGTTCTGAAAAAAAGAGTAAAAAACACCTAAGAGCAATATCCAAAGAATTAATAATTTTGAACTCAGTAGCCAATTTAGGGCAAACATCCTGTTTCAAGACTTTCTATACTAATGTACTATTGTATTGCTCCTGAGCTCAAAAACTATATGGAGTTAAAACCTATAAATGTAAACTACATTTTAGTAACTCAAAACAGTGTGCATTAAATATACCTCTAATATGTGGACTCAATATAAACAGGTCAAAAGCATGAAAACAAACCTCTGAAAAAGGCAATCAAAATTTAGGGAATTTGAGAATTTTATTACTTATTTTACATTACAGATTCAGGAGTATATATATAATGTGTTTTCATTTTATATTATCAAATGGATGTAAAACAGTATTACATTTTTGCCCAATGTATTAACTGTTAGGTTTTACTCATGCATACTTTACATCTCATTTTGAAACCACGTCTTTTAAACTCATATTCAAAATAAGAAAGTAGTGACATTAAACTTGAAATCATTTGTGATGTAATGTAGATATCATTTTAGATGAAGGAACATCAACTAATCTATTTGTCATATACATTAAACTTCTGTATACAGAAAAGTTGAAAAAGAAATCTGAGGTCAATATTCAACTTGTATATTGCTGTGCATGTTTTCAATTATACAAAAATCTGATCCTTTATTATTTCCACTAGAAACATTGATTAATATATACAATATACAACAAAAACCCTTAGTTTTTGAGAACTACTATACTGTTAAAGTAATTCAATGCTAACTAGTAAATAAAAACTTGACTGAAAGGTATTTATTCATCTGTTAATTTCATGACATCGTAGCATTATTATCAAAGGACTTTTTTTAGTGTCTCTTATATCTGTCACCACAACCTATAAACATTCATAATTGGAGAAAAAAAATCTGTGACTAAAGTGAAACTGAGAAAGTGTCAAATGGTGTTGACTAATAAGAGAAGACTGTGAAATGCAACAGGTCATAGACTGGTCCAACTGACTCATTCCTTCAAAAGAAGCCAGGATTCATGTCCATCCAATAATACTATGCACAAGGCATTAGAAGAATCTTTGTAGGACAGTGAAAACCAGTCTAAAACAGTTTATTGCTCAGAACATTAATGAACAGTTTAATGAATATAACAGTCTTAAGTATTTTTTGTCACTCTGCACTAGCAGAAAAACAACATATGAAGTACTTCTTTCTGTTTATATTGTTCTGATACTACAAGTTAGTGGAGGTGACATAAAGATATGTGGGAATGCTCTCATGAAAGAAATTAGTTACCTATATTTGCTAGAAGAGTTTACAACATTCAGAGTGTTCTTGGACATTGTTGCTACTCATTTACACTCTAAAAATATAATCTCCGAAAATATAATGCAACAAGGAACCATAAATTACAATAACAGTCGTTTGAACAATTTTCAAAATGCCAAACCTCATCATAACACTTCTTAAAAATCAAGTAGTGACTTCACAAAGATTAACTTTTGCTATATACTTATAACACTGAAGAATACTGAAAAGACAGAAATAAAAAAACAAGATATGGACAAATTAAACAATGCCCCAGGTGGGTGTAAATAAAATAATGATCCACTTTAAATAAACCTGTTCAACATTAGTTTAAGTAAATATTTTGTTTCACCTTAAAAAATTAAAAATATTTTTAAAAGCCTTCTCTCATAACTTCATTCCAAGACTTTTTAGATTTGATTCATTAATACCATTTTCAGTTTAAACCTTGGAAGCATAATGATTAAAAGTATTTCTTCTTTTGTTTGTTGTTTAAATATCTTAAAGGTAGGAACATATGTGCAGCTACACCATATGTTTTCTACTTCCTTAAATAATAAAGAATTTTTTACATACCATATCTGTAAAGAAAGTCACTAAATTCCTTTTTCACTAGCTAACTATAGTTCTGTGTCATTCACTAGAGGTAATACCTCATCCACCTATAGAGAAGTTTGAAAAGACAGCTATAAAATTGTGCTTAATATGTGAAGGCAGAAAGCAAATTTTTCTATTGGTAGACCACGTGATATCTCAAAGTTATAACCTTACACACGTTCAATGAGAATAACTGGTAACAATTAGCACTAAGAAAGCACAAAGGTATGATTTTAAAAATATAATGTGATGTTTTCTCAATCTCACAAAAAAGGTTTAAATGAAATAGATCAGTCAGGTTTTAAGAACACTAGACAAATCCAGCTCTCCATTAAAGACAACTGTTTGTCATGCAAAATAAAAACTCACACTGTTGTTTGTGATAGTGAAATAAAAAATTGTTTCATTGCATCTTTACCTTCTTTCCAATCTCTTTATCTGACATATTTATTGTAAATTTAGAATTACTTTACCATAAACATTTTGGTCAGTCCTCCTGGTATTCTGTAGACCAATTTTACTTTCTCTTGGGGGAAAATCAATTTTCCTAAGAATATCAAAGGAATATTTTCTTTGTACAGTGTACAATTTTTTCCTTTTAAATTGTGTATAAAATTATAATACACCATTTGATTAATAAGAACAGGTAAAAACTAATATTGTTACAGCCAAAGTAACTATTAATACAATCTATTACTAGTTTATAAATTAGAGCATATCTTCAGTCAAGTATGTTCAGATAAGTGTTGTAAATTTCCATGTTGTTTCGTCATGTAATAAATCATATCCATGTTGACCAAATGTTGCAAGAACATAAATTTCTACTAATTCTGTTAAACTTGGAATTTTTTTATATAACCATGTTGGTTTGTAAGGCTCAAGCTGGCATGTATGTAATTCTGTTTTAACCTTCCGGAAAGGTAAAGCCTATCCAAACAGGTGATATACAAACATATATGCACTAGCTTGTGATGATTTGGGCAGTATATGTTAAGGTATAATATTTTGAAGGATTGTGCGACACCACACTCAGATGTCAGTCAACTATAAAAGATATTTCCACAATTCTGTTATTTTTAGGCTTCTTGCTTTAGGTTTCTTGTTTTCAGTTTTTGATACTACCCTTGACTTTAACAGACCACAGTATTTCAGAAAGCTGGAAATTTTGTTTTGTGAATAAAGATTTTTGAATGGTTTCTCCTTTGTTGTAAACCTGTGATTTTTCATGTACTTAACAGTTGTGTACCTCCATTTTACAGACACTTTTAACTACCTATGAATAACATCATGGCCAATATCTGTCAAGTGTACTTTATACTGTACACAAACAATACCTAATTTATGGAAAATAATATCAAAAACGGTCTAAATGTAATACTACAAATTAATTAACACTCCTACAAAAAAAATATTTACATCCACTAAAGTGATACCCTTAGTGGATGTTTTAAAAATAAATTTTAAATATTATATCGCAAATGTCTAAAAAAGTCAAAATATTATTGCTCCTTAAAATATAAAGGGATAGGGTCAGTTAATGGCAATTTCATTTAAATACAAAATTATTAGCCTAATATTAATAATCTTTCAAGTTGCTCTGGGGCCTATTAGGCCCCAATTTTTGTAGGAGTGTTAACATATTCATTAAAATCTAAGTGCAAAAAATTAGCTCTTCTACATTGACATAAATGGTTTACATGGATGTGTCCAGGTACATTTGGTCTAGTATTATTTATGAAGGAAACTTATGAACAATGCTAGAATAAAATAAAGTAAATGCTATTTTAATGAAATAAATATCTTTAATTATTAACCAATTCCTAACTTATTAAAATTTTAATGGGACAAAAAGGAGCTTATTAGCTCATCAAGGATGTCCCTTCAAACTCCCAATTATAACCACCCCTTACTACTCATGTATTCATCCAATCTTTTCTTGAACTCAGTTAAATCTTCTGCTTTGACCATCCTGTTTGAAAAGTAATGGTGTTGAAACTGCAGGCAACTCCAATGTTGCCAAAATTTGAATTTATGATCCTGTGTTCTATTGATTTCACTGCTAAACACAAAAAAGTTTGATGGATCTACATTATTAATACCCTTAATAATCTTGCAAACTTCAATCAATTCCCTTGACCCTTTTCTTCTCTATAGAAAACAAGTTTTAATCTTTCCTTACAGGACAATCCCACCATCCTGGATAACATCCTAGTGGCTCTTCTCTAAACCTTCTACAACAGTTCAATATCTTTTTTTCGAAGGAAGGTAGCCCCAAACAGTGTACAGTACTCTAAATAAGGGCTTACATGTGATCTATGCAGTGAAACAATAATATTTCTTGTCTTATATTTGATATTTCTAAAGATGCAACCAAATATCTTATTAGCCCTATTGCTAGATACAGTACGGTGTTTTCAATAACACCATCAAGATTTCTCCTTCAACCACAGTATTTAATGTATTCCAATTTAAACTGTAACAATAATTTGAATTGTAAAAACCTACATTTTGGATGGTTAAACATCATAAATATTACTCTAACTTGTTTCTCATTTCATTACCAAAAACTTAACTTTCCATTTAAAAAAAAACAACAAAAACTTGTATCTGTAAAACCTTTACTTTCAACTTTCATTGCTTGAACTAATTTACTAATGTATTTTTAAAGAAACAGTATTATTTCAATATAGAACATATAAATGAAAAAAATCTCAAATATGTTCCTAAAATTTAAATTTCCTCTATAAACACAAGAAAAAATTGTTTGTGTGCACAATTCAGTTATTAAGTAAATGTTTTAACTGATGATTCTTTCAAGTCGTCATATTTTCAGATACATTAAAGAACTAAAAATATGGAATTTATAAATGAAAAAAAATCTCAGACATGTTCCTAAAATTTATATTTCCTACACAAACACTAGAAGAAAGTGTTTCTGTACACCATTCAGTTATTATGTAAACTCTTTTCACCCATGACAGGCTGTCAAAAATGAATAAATAAAAAATAAAGTTACATAACTTTACTCTTATTTGAGATAACATAAATTAGTACAAAGACGAGTAGTAGGCTTGTATATTTTAGTTTTAATAATTAATGTACTTCAACGTGTCTTCCATCATTCATGATAATTAATTTAGTTCTGCATTCTAATTCTGAGCAGGCCATTAGATAGATCCTCCTCTACCAATCCAACACTGTAAGTGATTGGTTTAAAAACACTAACAATTTAAGCGAAATGGGATGGTGCTCCATCCTATTAGAAGATAGCTATTTGTAACAAGCCAGAAGTTTCTCAGAATTGTGGAACAAAGACCTTTTACAGCACTTGTATATATGAATTTTCAGTTAAAGTTCATTTATCAAAGAAATAAGTGCAAAAATTAATACAATAAAACAAAACTTACAAGTTTAATAATTTTATACACACTCAATTTTTATTTTATCTGAAATAACAAAAAAGTTATTCAACTTTATTTTTGGCATATTCATTTTCAGACACCCTGTATAAGGCCCTTCTAACAAGTGGTTCTTCAAGAAGCACCTTATCAAGAGGATATATAAATTTAATTTAAGTGAATCAGAAGGAGAGATCCTGAACAACAAATACAAACAAAAACAACTTTAATGTTGTTCACTTAGATCAACTCAGTGGACAATAAATACACACTGTGAATTTAGTTCAATTCTAATTCATTATCTGTCACAATAATCAGAATATTCAATGCATTGAATAAAGATGTTTTCAAAGGACAGTGGCTCTTCTGATGAGAATATTGTTCAATCTCATCTGATGCCAATTATCCAAGAGTGAAATTCCACTTACAGAAAAAAACATTTAGTATTTCTGTACCTTTAAGATGTTATTAATCTGAGAACCTCATTAGTTTATTTGTTTTTATTTTGAGCAAGACTACATGAGGGCTATCTGTACAAGCCATCCCTAATTCTGTAATATAAAACTGAAAGGAAAACAACTAGTCATCATCACCAATCACCAACTCTTGTGATACTCATTTCCAATGAATAGGGGAATTGACCATCACATTATAACATACCCACAGCTGAAAAGGTGAGCATGTTTATTATCACATGATTCAATCTCACAACTCTCAGATTGCGAGTTGAGCACCCATTCACCTAACCACGCTGGACCAATACCTTAGTACAAACTTAAAGGAATTATCCAAAAAATCAGAAATCTATAAATGTTAAGATCAAGGTTTAACACACTTAAGAACTGGTTATCTACACAATATACAACAACACAAATGTCAATGTGCTTAAGTAAGAACATTTTATGAAATGAAAATTCACTTTACACAAAGTTCACATTTTAAAGCATGTACGAAAAATATGTTCGACTTTACATACATTACATTAGAAAAAATCATCCATTTCACATCAGTTATAGTCTTTAATATAAAAAGTCTCAGATGGACCTTCAGCCATTATCTCATTTCCACAAGTAATATTTCTTTCCAATCGACTGACAAATGACACAGGTTTCAGAACAGTTAATATCATGGGACTACTAGCACTGTTTAGGTCTCTCACACTGTTAAAAGTCAGATTTTAAATTGAGGTTATAATTAGAAGCTTTGGATGATGCTTCTGTAATTCTTGGTTGGATATCTTTCAGCCTGAAATTGTGAGGGTTGGTTTATTATTCCACTGCTAGCTAACCAGCTAGCAGAGTGGTATGTCTGCTGACTTACAATACTAGAAACCAGGTTCCAATACATGTGGTGGGCAGATCACAGATAAGCCATTGTGTACACTTATGCTTAATTTCAAACTAAAAGAGCAAAGCATAATTTGGAGTCTTTCCTTGAGCATATTCAAAGATGGCTTGTGTCTCATCTTTAGAAATATTTTTCTTCTGCTTTGGAACTTTGCATTTGCATATTCTTCTTATAAGTACACTATTTGGTGCAGTCCTATATGGGATATATACCAAGATACCATGGCTTCTCCCATTCCTTCCTACCAAGAGCTACATGTGGCCAAAGTTATCACAGAAATCAGCTAAAGGGCCTGGAGACTTGGTTAGTCATGATCACAGCCACTATCAACTTTTTAAAGAAAAGAGTGACAATCAGGATATAATATATTATATATATATATATAATATATTATCTGAGTGACTCTGGTCATAGCTGAATGGTGATTTCTTTTTTTCTTTTTTTGTCATCATGAGGTTTTTCCTCCATTTCTTCTCTGATTATTGGCAGGCTTAAGGTAGCTTTCATGGAAGAAATCAGGAAATCCTCAAATATTCCACCAAAGAAATATAATTATTCACCATAATTAACAGGTTGTAGATATGGCAACATAGTTTCTGAAATATGTTATCGAAAAAAAAAAAAGAGATGGCCAAAAAGTTTACAAATTTGGTCTTGAAAAGTCAATAAACGATTTTTATTCATAAAACATAAAATCAGTAAGACATTTCTACAGAAAAATGTACATGCATATCAACGTTATCCACGTAGATATTTCCTAAGCTCTAGCTGTGAACATACCGATCTAATAGACGTTATATTAGGCCTGCTTTAACTTCCATATTTCCTCACATCATGATGGACTCTTTGCTTAATTAAAACAACTCAAGTAAGTTAAAATGACTACCGCTCACACTTGTATGTAAATCCTTCTTCCACTGCCCAGTTGTTTAATAACAAAGCAGAGAATTAGCTAGGGCCATATTGAGGACTTGAAGAGATCGGAGCAAATTTTGTAAGAGGACCCTCAGACCTGAGTTTCATAAATAAGTCAAATACCGTTCAGTATTATTCATTGACTGCAGCGCAGTCACAAGCGCAAATGATGGGTGGATAATATTCAAAATATTATTTCTAATATTTACGCAATGGCGTAGCAATTATTTTTGCCGCCCGGGACGGTCGTAAGATTTGCCCCCACATCCGCTGGCCGTTGATAATCCGTTAACCTTCAAAATTCTAGAAAGTCCTCAAAATATTTATTTTCATTTTGGTAAAAAATTTCAGATTTTTTGTTAGCTTTTTATTATTTTAATTTTTTTCTATTTTTACCACCTCAAAATGACGCCCCCTGGCACGGACCGCCCCTCCCGCTCCCCCTTTGCTACGCCACTGTATTTACGCTCAATATAATGACAACAGTTTTTTCATTAAATGGCCAACCACACATGTGTGAAAAAACAAGCTATAACTATGGGTTTCCAACAAGTTTATAGCTTGCTACGCCGTGGAATTTTATACAACAACGTAAACTTCGCATACACATTCCTGACCGAAAATGTAGCTACTTAACTATTTTATATTTACAGTTCTGAACCAAATTTCAGCTCTGCATTGGTGATGTATTTTCTCTTAAATACAATGTTTTTGTTTTTTTCTTTTTTAGAAATCAGCTATGAATTGCTGAGGGTCAAATAGTATACTGCTCGAAAGTGGAAGTCAGTAAATATATTCCTTTTCCAGCAGTTCACTCACAAATGGACAACAATGATCGTTTCCCGCCATTCCAAGTAAGTTGTTAACGCAATAAACTTTTTATGAGTGCTCACAAAATAGTGGTAAATGAAGAAGAAAATTTGATTATTTACTCATCACAAAGAACATCTTCAGCAGTGTTACTCTTTTGTGTTATCATCAATCTATTTCCGTATGTTTCCTTTTTAAAATATTTAATGATTTTCTTAAGAACTTCTAACTTTTACACTTTGGTGGTTGTTAGTCGGATTAGAACAATACAGTATCAAGACTGGTAAATGTCCAACTTTTACCGTAACTTACTGTGTTCTCGCAACCATGCAAAGCGGCAGCAGAATAACGTCCAGAGTTTCTTGTATACGGCCTGGCATGGCCCAGCGCTTTAAGGCATGCGCTCGTAATCTGAAGGTCGCGGGTTCGCATCCGAGTCGTGCTAAACATGCTCGCCCTCCCAGCCGTGGGGGCGTTATAATGTGACGGTCAATCCCACTTTTCGTTGGTAAAAGAGTAGCCCAAGAGTTGGCGGTGGGTGGTGATGACTAGTTGCCTTCCCAGTAGCCGTCCCTAGTATAGCAGTGTAAAACTAGAGGAAAGGTAGCAGATAACCATCGTGTAGCTTTGCACGAAATTAAAAACAACAACAACAAAAATCGTATCTTACAGCTCAAGATTTTGAAACAATTTCAAAAAAACAAACAAACAAACAAGTTTCTTGTATAGTACCCACATTACTTTGCTTAAGTTACAACAGAAGCCAAAGTTAACATGAGGACACAAGACAATTAGGTTTTGTTTGGTTTGAATTTTGCGTAAAGCTACACGAGAGCTATCTGCACTAGCTGTCCCTAATTTAGCAGTGTAAGACTAGAGGAAAGGCAGCTAGTCATCATCACCCACCTCCAACTCTTGGGCTACTCTTTTAACAACGAATAGTGAGATTGACCGTCACATTATGACGCCCCCATGGCTGAAAGGGAAAACATGTTTGATGCGACAAGGATTCAAACCCGTGACTCCCAGATTACGAGTCAAGTGCCTTAACTACCTGACCATGTCGGGTCGACACAATACAATTTTCATGATGGAATACCTCCTGTTTATGTATGATATCTCATGCTCCTAATAGTTACATTGATAGTGCCTCGTGATCGAACCCAGACAACGTTTGTAAGACCAGATTCAAACTTTTATCAGTTACTATTTTTTCTATACCAAATAAGTGATGTGAAGATTTATTCTTAGAACAAATAGAATACATTTTCACTTCAAGTGGGTTTCTCATCATCATGATCTGAATATATTCATAACAAAATTGATGATAGCTGGATCTAATAGTTTTAGTGTTTGGTTCTGGATTCTTGGGTAACTGCAGCATAATAACGCACGTTTCTTCCTTTTTATTACTTGCTCTATCTAGTTGGATCAATGTGTATGTTGGTGTTCTATTATTTTGAGAACGTGTTTGTTAGATTTAACTATTTTTCAGTGTACAGGTGAGAAAACAAACAGAAAAGTGTAAAGGTATTGTGCATGGCCTGGAACTTATAACTTGAGAACTTATATCTTTTGTTCAAAAACTGTTATTGCAAATATACCAGATATGTTGTTCTTTGAGAAATGTTCACATTCACACAATTTTGACTGCAGTTTTTGCCAAACTTTCACATTTTGTTTTTACCTCTGACATTTTGCCACTTTGAAGTTATTTTTGTATATGCATTTTTCATCTGCTTATTACAGTATTTTACCCTACCATCTTCAAATAGTTTTCCTTCCTTTAATGTGTCTACCATGAATGTCCTTTTGCTCATATCGCAATGTTCTGATTCAGCCACTTCAACAGAAACATCACTGGCCGCAGTTGGTTCTACACAACTAGTAAATTCATAAGTCCAGCATGATCAAATTTTATTTTGAATTGACTCTGCAGTAATAAGAATTAATCTTCTTTCGTACGTACTTCTTAGCTCTGTCATAATTAAATGGTGGAATACGGTTTGAGTTAATTTTAAATGTTGGTCCATCCCCCATTTAGCCGTTTTTCAGAGTTTGGTTTAATTGCGTTTAATTTCTTTGCTTTAAGGCATATGTAAACTTTTGAGAGGACAGTCTATATTGTATGTTTTTTATGATAGAGAGGTTAAAGGTTTATTTTTATTTTAACACAGTTCTCTCCAACTTATATCAATATAATGTGTTACGTATATATAGGTTATTGAAAGAACTTAATTCAATAGATAGTGTTTTTTTTAAAAAAACATGCAATTCTGGTTTGTTTCTGTTGTGGTTGTTGTTGTTTTGAATTAAGCAAAAAGCTACACAATGGGCTATCTATGCTCTGCCCACTACGGGTATCGAAACCAGGATTTTAGCGTGCAAGTCCGCAGACATACCGCTGAGCCACTGGGGGGCTGTGTTTGTGTCTTTTACTAGTTAGTCGTTAGTGATTTTTTAAAATGTATATTTATATATATCGTGAATTTTCAAGGACTAACATTTCACCTCACCTTTAATATTTCTGATTCTCTAATTCAATCATAAGACATTAAAAAGATTTACTCTTGTAACTAGTACTGTATTTCAATGGGCAAGTATTAGGTACACTCAAACCTATGTTTCCATTTGCTCATTAAAATAATAAGCAATTTTGAAAAATAGTAGGTTATTGTCTAATAAAATACAAAAAAATAGTGAGGGTAAATATGGCAACGAAAGACTCGCAACTGTTTGTGTTTCATTGTTTACAACGAGTTAAAGTTTGGAGTGTTTCCTGTGAGGTACGGCTTGTTCATCAAATATCTTCATATGGAATTACAATAGACATTATGTAGCTGAAAGTAGCAAACTATGTAATCAGAAAGATGTCTCATTTGAAGGGCTCGGAGTGGCCAAGTGGTTATGGCATTCAACTCCTAATCTGAGGGTCGCGGGATCGAATCCCCATTGCACCAAACATACTCGCCCTTTCAGCTGTGGGGCGTTATAAATGACGGTCAATCCCACTATTTGTTGGTAAAAAGAGTAGCCCAAGAGTTGGCGGTGGGTGGTAATGACTAGCTGCCTTCCCTCCAGTCTCACATTACTACTGCTGAATTCAAAATGGCTAGCGCAGATATCCCTAGTGTAGCTTTGCGCTAAATTCAAAACCAAACTCATATGAAGTTAATGCAGAAAAACATGGCACTATTTAAAATGAATAGTCCTATTTTAGTTCTTACAATGCCATCAAACTGGGTTTTGATACTCGTGCTGGAAAGAGTGCAGATAGCTTATTGTGTAGCTCTGGGCTTAATTCAAAACAAGTCAAATCCAAAATGCCAATGATACATCTCTTTCTTCATTGAATCATTTTAGTTATATTTAGAGAGAAAAAAATAGTACCATTTAAGCAAGAACAACACATTGAGAGAATGAAATGCGAGTAGGTTACAACAATATAAAAATGTCCTTTAATTTGTCAAGTATTTTACTGAGGATAATAAAGCACAAACCGTTAACCAACTTCTAAGAGGTTTGAGTGCACACTTACATATTAATTTAAAAATTTAGATAGAATAATAATTCTGACTCTATTTTAACAATTATTTGTTCAAAAATATTTCAGACTTCATACCTTGCCATACTGGAACGCTTATTTAAAAGTAATTCAAAAAGTAAATTTGTTTGTTTGCTTGTTTGTTTTGGAATTTCGCACAAAGCTACTCTAGGGCTATCTGTGCTAGCTGTTCCTAATTTAGCAGTGTAAGACTAGAGGGAAGTCATCACCGCCAACTCTTGGGCTACTCTTTTACCAACGAATAGTGGGATCGACCGTAACATTATAACGCCCCCACGGCGAGGAGGGCGAGCATGTTTGGCGCGACGCGAATGCGCACCCGCGACCATCAGATTACGAGTCGCACGCCTTAACGCGCTTGGCCATGCCGGGCCGTCGAAAAGTAAAATAACAAACGTGCTCAAATTCATATAGTATATTACACTGACAAAAAAGTCTTACTTTTAAAGCACGGGCACTACTTAATTTTTTCAATCTCAAAGCTTAGGTTTACATTTGCTGAGAAACTATGATACATTGAAAATATAAATCTCAAGGATTGCTTTTATATGTGTTTCTTTCTTTTAATTAATACAGTCGATTTTAAGCTATAAGCAAACTTTAAATATCAGTAGATAGAATAAATTATTCATGCCAATTCAATCAATAAAATGGTATTAAGGCAATCTATGGCTTTGTGGGAAGTGATTAGATGAATTCCTGGTGACAAAAATAACGAAACCTAATGAAATATTTAGATAATTTAGAAATAAGTTGAAAGTATGCGAAATTTTATAGCTTATTTCAGTACTGTCAGATCCACGGTTTGCCCGCGGAATTGGACTACTTGGAAAAGATAGCCACTATAAATACTCAGGACCTGTGGGTATTTACCTTTTTGGGCTAGTTATATCAAGTGTCGTGGATTTTGGGTCTAGAAAGTACATTATAAGGTGGATAACACAGACACCAAGTTATTTACGTCGAAAACTTACACTGGGGAACACTTTTTCAGTAACTTCGAGTTGCATTGGATATTTTAACTGATTCTGAAGGAGTTTTAAGCGCTGATTTCAAATCTGAAATTAGTTTTTCTCTACAAGCTCTAGTTTGTGTGCAATTTGAGGTTAATGAAATTGTACAAATGTGAACTTGCATAAACCATGTATAAGCATTTTCACGTCCATATATATAGATAGCTTCTAATATTTTGATCATTCTTCTTTTGTTTCAGATCAAACATGGCTTCCAAAAATAGATATCATTGCAGAAACAAGCCTGATGCCTTCTGCTACATATGTGGATGCTACACACTCAATCGTCAGAGACGTAACATATCCTCGTTCGTCAAGCGTGCCTACAAGGCATATTTTGAAGTTCATCTTGGTGATCAAGACAAGCAATGGGCTCCTCATGTTGTGTGCCACAATTGTGAGGAAATGCTTCGAGACTGGACCAAAGGAAAACGGAATGGTTTGCCTTTTGGTGTTCCAATGATTTGGCGCGAACCCACCAACCATGTAACTGACTGTTATTTCTGCATGGTAAACACAACGGGTGTTGGGAAGAAAAACCGACATAAGATTACGTATCCGAACATTCCCTCAGCTATTTGGCCTGGTCCGCACTCTGAAGAAGTTCCTGTTCCAGTTTTCAAAGGCTTGCTTTCATTGGACGATAAAGACATTGGACATGATACAAGCGAACAAGACAGTTGTGACAGTGAATTGTCAGAAAAGTGTACACAATCGGAGAACTGTTCTTCAGACACTGAACCTTTCCCCGTCCCCAAGCCTCTTCCCCAGGCTGAACTGAATGATTTAGTGCGAGATTTAGGTCTTTCAAAGAAAGCAGCAGAGCGTTTGGCATCAAGATTACAAGGTAGAAATCTTGTTGATCACTCTGTTAAAGTATCATATTTCAGAAAGCGTGACCAGCTTTTTGTGACTGTTATGTATATGTGTAAATATTTTGTTAACGACAACATGTCGTGTTGTGTTTGAATTTTCATTTTCTATTATTCATTTTTCCATATTGATATTATTGTTTCGAAGTTTAAACTAATATTTTGTTATTCATTTAGGGTAACATTTTAGAATTTTCTTGAATTAAGTAGACCAATCATATGTTTGTAAATGAAGTGCTGGTGACTACGTATCTAGACGTGTAGTCTCGTGCAAGAACGGACATGCGTGGATTGTGCTGGAGACCTGTAGAACTTTCGCGGTCTTTCGGGGAGTTTAGGCCTACAATATATAAACAGACGAAGATGCGAGAGACAGGATTGATTGAGAGAGATTCAGTCATCAGTTTTTATTCGAAGAAAAGAGAGATTCAGTCATTAGTTTTATTCGAAGAAAAAGTGTGAGATTCAGACATCAGTTTTGTTTCAAAAGAAGAGAGTTAGTTATTTGAGAAAGATTAAGTGTTTACTGTGAATATTCAACTTGGATTTGTGACTGAAGTTAGATCTACGGAAGCTGTGATTTTATTTCGTCAATCTCTACGATACATCTGAATTACTGCTTGTGCTGAGAGACAGCGAATTTATTAAACTGTTAACTGTTTCGGAATTTCTTCGTGGGACCAAATTCACACCCTAGACTGGAATTTGAGACTTTCATTTTAGATCATTACATTAGATACAGGCCAGTACCGTTTTGTATTGTGATTAATTTTGAAGTTTGAAAATAGTATTATTGTGTTTTGTAATTAATTTCGAATGTTATGACTTAATATCTGTCACTATTATTATATAATTTATGTTATATCTGTTATATTTGTTAACAGTTTAGCATAATAAATTATACAAGCTGTTATCTGCGTATTTCTGTTGCGTTTAGTCTACGAAGAACATAAGACACTAAAAAACACGTGACAGTGACCTTCTTTTCAGAAGACAGACAGTTTGTTTACTGCCATGACATCCAAGGGCTTTTCAAAGAACTGGGTGTACCTTACTATAGTCCTGCTGAATGGAGACTCTTTTTGGACAGTTCAAAACGCAGTCTAAAGTGTGTTCTTTTACATAATGGTAATGTTTATGGAACAGTACCTGTCGGTCCCTCAGTACATTTGCGGGAAGACTATGATGATATGAGAATGGTCATGGACTTATTAAAATATCATGAGCACAATTAGATCATTTGTGTAGACTTAAAGATGGTCAACTTTTTTCTTGGACAACAGAAAGGTTTCATCAAGTTTCCATGTTTCCTCTGTATGTGGGACAGCTGAGCACGAGACAGACAACCTATTCGTGACACCCTTGAAGCAGGCATGTCAAATATCATACAAGACCCAATTGTAAGCAGAGATAAGATAATCTTTCCTCCTCTTCACATCAAATTAGGTTTCATGAAGCAATTTGTCAAGGCACTGGAAACTGAAGGTGAATG
Organism: Carcinoscorpius rotundicauda; assembly: GCA_011833715.1. Classification (NCBI taxonomy): domain Eukaryota; kingdom Metazoa; phylum Arthropoda; class Merostomata; order Xiphosura; family Limulidae; genus Carcinoscorpius; species Carcinoscorpius rotundicauda. Next base: position 45,918,326 of record CM022399.1, on the reverse strand, counting down.
TTTCCAACACATCATCACAGCTTTACCAGGGTTACCATTTGAGATGATCAAAGCAGGCGTGTTTGATGGCCCACAGATTCGAACCCTAATTCGTGATGATCAGTTTATTGCTAAGATGACCGCTTTAGAAAAGGCAGCATGGTTATCCTTTGTGACAGTCGTTCAGAACTTCCTTGGAAACAATAAGGCGGAGAACTACAGTGAACTTGTGAACAGAATGCTTCTCGCTTTTCGTGATCTCGGGTACAACATGAGCATCAAGCTTCATTTTTTGAACAGCCACCTTGATAAGTTCCCTGACAACCTGGGGGCTGTGAGTGACGAACAAGGAGAACGATTCCACCAAGACCTAAAGGTCATGGAAGAACGCTACCAAGGGCGCTGGGACAAAAATATGATGGCTGCTGGAGCATTAAACGAGATTGTCCAGATGAAGTTTACAAACGCAAATTCCTACCTGAATAAAATACACAAACAAATTGATAAGCTATTCCTATAATTTCCTATAATAACGAAAAATTAAAAAATAAATAAAAATGTCAAATTGCATAAAGTCTGTAGCTTGCAGACAAAAACCGACTTCAGATTTGAAATCAACACACTCAAACTGACTATAGAAAGATCTTTTTTTAAATGCAACAAAATGAGTGTTCCCCAGTGTTATTAATTGCTGTAATTTCTACAGTTGCCACTCCATGCAGACCAGCTGTAAGATATAACTCTATGGTAACAGTGGAATAATTGTTTTTGCCTAAAACTTGGAATCTTGTTACTGTTTACGTGTGAATATATTATCATAAAATAACAGCATTATATTCTAGTTGCTGGTACGAAAGAATTATAAAACATATTGTATCTTCACAACTTTTGTAATATGTTATTAGTAGTAATAATGATGTAGAGACAAACTAGTTAAACCTTTTGTCGAGTGGCTCAGCGGTATGTACAGATGAGTGATTCCCGTCTTCTTAACGACAATAGTGACACTGTCCATTCACTTCCCATCATGGTAAAGGTGCGTTAAAGTCCTATTTCTTGCATCAGCATTTTAAGTTAAATGCTCTTTTCAAAATCAGGAAACGTGCTAATGATTTTCGAAATCAGTGAAAGCATATATACCAATAAGGGCTCTACACATGGATTCATCAGGTGTAGTTGCGATTTTCTGTTATGTTGATATAGTTTGTCCTAGCTTGAGTTTCAGATTTTAGATACACTGATAATTTTATATCTGTAGTAAAAGTAAGTGCTAGCAGAAACGTATCAGTATCGTATCGTCAACATCAAGTACAATTAATTAAAATCCTGCATTTGCTGCATGTGCAGCATGCAAAAACTTAAGTGCATATCTGCCTCTTCCTACATCTTGCACTCAGGCACAAGAACATAGTTCTCCTTCTGTGACAATCCTCACCAATTTTCACATGTTAAACATTGCCTTTCAGGTGTTCTCTGTATTTTGCATGCTTCTATTCTTTTTTCTGTATAAACCTCACTTTAAACAAACACACCAAGTACGACAGAACAGCGATATACACGGAATACCGATGTTTCAATTTGCAAATCTAATGCACGTTTGTTTTTTTTAACACAACCTATTAAAAGTTGTCTTTTCACACTTTTTTATTTTGCATTTAAGAATTAGGCTTATCTTCCTGCCTTGTGAAGGTTCTGTTAGGATTTTAGACTCTAATAAAATGTTAACCTGCAGAATAAGAAGAAATACTAGAATGTTAACAACAACAACTAAACCATGGTTTTAACGTTTAACTTAAAACTTACAGCATTTTTTCGCCTTAGATTTATAAAGATGTAGACATTATATGGAAATGCACTGAATTAATTATTCTAGATTACCCAGTATTTTTTGCATTTATACGACCCCCCGCGAGTACAGCGGTATGTCTCCGGAATTACAACGCTACAATCAGGGGTTCGATTCCCCTGGGTGAGCTGAGCAGATAGCCCGATGTGGCTTTACTATAAAAAAAACACACAAAACACGCATTTATATGAAATATGATGTAGTGTGGTTGACATCTCATTACAAGTTCTTCATTGCTTTCAGTCATAAATTTTTAGAATTATTAATGTAGTTTTCTCCAGTTAATGCCGTGGCTACATGACCTACTCTTACAACGGGCGAGGAACGGAATCTAAAAAGGAATTTTGGGATGCTTAGTGGTCCCAAAGTTTTCTTAGTGAAGTGAAAAGATAAATTTTGATGTTGTCATCACAATGTTGTAGAGCATTGTTTAAATTTATCAAGTTATTTATCTGAGAAAAAGACTTTTTATTAAATATTTTAAATTATTCCCAATTTATTTGAAGAAAACTTAGTAGAATGCTTAATTAAGAAAAAAAGGGGTCCGGCATGGCCAGGTGGTTAAGGAGCTTGACTCGTGATCTGAGGGTCGTGCGTTCGATTAACATTTCTTTACATTGAAGTGGATTCTAAAGTTTTGTATCTTCACTTAGTTGATTGAACAATAATTACATTACCTGTTTGGTGCTTTGAAAATACTTTCATTGAGAAAGAAAGGAGGAATGGCGACTGCTTTATGCTGTTTTGAGATTTAGTTGTCGATTTCAGATGTCTTGAAGCAAGACAGAGATCTCAGATGACTGATTATATAAGGCTTGTAGCTCTTTTATCCATTGAGTTTGTGCATTATGATTGTCTGGAACGACCAGTATTGTTCTTGTCGTGTCGGGGAAAATATGTAATGATTCATCAAACTCTTTTTCCAGTTTTCTCCATGTGGGCTTTATTGTTAAATCTCTTATAACTGTCACTCTACGTGAATGCATGTATGTTTTAAGGATTTGGTTTAATTCTGTCATCTTCACAAGATTGAAACAGTATTTGTCTGATATGTTAAAAAGTTAATCATATGAAGCAACTTCAGCAGTCCTGTAGAGGTCGTCAGGATCAAGGTCATTATCACCTGCATGTGCACCATATAAAATTGCGAAATCTTATGTAGTGACCTGCATCTTATAGCAAGCTTTGCGGTACCAAAGTTTGGCAGAAAGTATTTCTCTTGACACAATCGCAAGAATGTGTTTGTCTTGCCTTTTCGTGGCAATATCTCTTATTATAGCTTCTGCTTGCAGTTCAACACATTTGTTAAGCACGATCTGGTTCTTTTCCCCCTCAATATATTTCGATGATTTTCCTGGCGGACAGAGAATACACATTTCTCCATTATCACTGAGTTGCTGGGAGGTGTGTTTTGTCTTGTTTGTCGAAGTGTTATACACTTGTTGTTCATTTCTTCTGTATCCATTGCTTTCTATTTTTTTAATGAAACACTTGCAACATTGCAAATGATCTTGAATTTGTGGAATTTCTCCGTCTTGCACACCTTCAGCTACTTTCAAGACTACTTTCTTGTAGTCCTGAGAAGTACACCTCAAGAGTCCAAATTTCTAATGTAGGTAAGACCAGCGTGCGAATCCTCGCTCATCTTCAATTAGCTACGCACTCTTAGCTAACTATCTGAAAGCATATAAAAATAATCCAAGAAAAACTTTGTTTCAAATAATAAAAACGTAGTGGAAATATAGAATATACAGCTACTTCCAGTTCACCAACAATTAAATAAACTTTAAAAAATAAAGGTTTGGAGATGTGGAACGTTATCAAAATTGAAACATTTTGGAGCAAAACTCTATTTTAAATAAAATACTTATTCATACTAGTATTATTAAGTATATTAAATGATCTTAAGAACTTATATTAGTTCAAAGTAAAGAATCTACTTTAACTACTACTGTAGAGCCCGCTAATAAACAATAATACATAAAAGTACATACATGGTGATCTTCAGTCTATGAAATATTTCAACAAACTCTTAATAACGGTTAGTATTACAGATTCAAAAACGAATGATCAACAGTTTGTAGTGTGTAAGTACGTATGTTGGGTAATAGATGCACTGACGATATCAGAATTACATATAACAAAACACAAACACATCTTCACATACTTGGCACATTCACAAATAGTTGTATTGCAAATAGCATGTCTGTAAATTATTTTGAGTTGTGTTACAGTACAAATATCTAGATTTGTGATTAAAATGCACTTGAGTCTATTATAATGATTATTATTTGTGTTTGTTATAATGTAATAGATATTTTAACCAAAACAAATTCAATATTGGCTTGTTCAGTAGCGATATACATGAACAAAATTTATTCTTTTTTCGTATCATTTTCCAAAATGATACTCATATTTCAGTCAGCATTAACCACAGAAAGCTACTAATCTGGCGATCTTAACAGACGAAAATAAATCTACATAAATAAACCTTTCGAAAAATACCAATGAATCTTGGCCATCAAATTGTTTACCAACTGACCCTGGTTCAATATGGATTATGTGTCCTGTGCTATATACATACGCTAAACCAAATTTTGTTTTGCCATAAGACTTTTTTGTCAAATGGAGTATTTACCCATCTCTTTACAATCAAATTCGTGAATTATCAACTAATGCAGCCCTCAGCCACATTACATGCTACTACTTTGAGATATTGACCATTTATCACATTTATTGGGAGCTGCGGTTCTTGTTGAAATACTAACAAGGTTTTTAACATCAAGTAAATCATAGTTCTGTTGCTCCAAAAGCTATCTTAATGTATGGTAGTGTTAATATTATTAACCCTCTATAATTAACAAATATTGTAAATGTACATTTAATATTCTCTATAACCGGTTCTATCAAACCATAATACTGTGAAGTAAAAATATTTAAAACACCCGACACTTTGAAAACCCTGCAAACAATGTTAGAATTAATTCTCCAGATACCATCCACTTTTCAGTCAAAGATAATCTTTGAACCAGTTTATGAAGTTATTAAAAAATTTCATCACACACCAAAGACTTTTAACAGGTTCCAGTATAACCTGTAACAATCTGGCAAAAGTTTTGTTTGGAACGACCAGCTTTTTCTCTGGTCAGCACAAGGTTTACACCTTCATTTGATGTTTCAACTTCAATATGCCATAAAAGTTAAAAGTGTTTTACACATTTGAACAAGTGCAAAAACACTTTTATTCGCCAGTTTTTTGCATCTTGTCAAGTCAAAATATTTTCTGCTTTAGAGAATTCTTGAAATCCTCAGGTTTAAATTATCTCTTGTGTTGAACCTCTTAGATCAACCAACTGCATCTTAAATCAAGAACAAATAGTTCACAGTTTATAACACTAATAAACACGGCACTTTGTTATTGTAATTGTTTACACAAGTGAAACAGTGTACAACCATCGTTTGTGAAAGTCACGTTTCATTTTCTTTCCTTTTTCTTGCATAATAGATAATGTCTAAGTCAGATCTGGGTTTGTGAATACTTCATCCAAATTACAATAGAAAGAAATATCTAATGTTTTCAGAACCCACATTCAAATAATTTGCATATGAATTTCAATTGTACATTACTTTAAAGTTTATAACATTAAAATAATGTAAAAGACGTCATTATTTCACGTAAATGATGTGAGATGGCTACCACTAAAGTAGCATTACTAAAGAAACCACTGTAGATTTTTCTCTCCCTTGCCAGAATTTATATTCTGTCTAAAGTAAAGTTGACTCTGAAATGTGGAATGGAAATTCATGACGTTTATATGCAACTTGTTTGTTGTTTGTTATTAAGTACAAATCTACACAAAGGGCTGCACAGAAATAAAGAGAGTATCTATTCTACTGATAATTAACCTTGTTTACAGATATGTTCAATCTTAAGTGTCTCTAGTTATCCCAGATGTAATGTTTTCCACATCACTTGATCACTCTCATTAAAGAACTGAAATGTAAATAGTGTATAATATATAGAGATACATATATAAATAGTGTATAATATGTAGAGATACATAGATAAATAGAGTGTATAATATATATAGAGATACATAGATAAATAGAGTGTATAATATATAGAGATACATAGGGATTCCGAAGGAGGAATGGGGCAATGTATGAAATTGATGTTAACACACTAGTTTTGTATTTTTACTTTTCATGTTCTGTTTGTGTTTTACTTATAGCAAATCCACATCAAGCTCATCTGCTAAGTCCATCGAGGGGAAACGAACTATATATTATATGTATAAATACGTTCCCCGCAATGGTTCAGCGATTAATATGTAGACTTATAACACTAAAAATCTGGTTTCCATACCCATGTTGGTTGCAACATAAATAAACCATTATATAGCTTTGTACTTAACAACACAAACAGATATAAACACGTACTTATATAATCCAATATAACAAATCATAAATGCATTCAGATTGAAAGCTGAACAAATATGAAGCTTTGAGCATCTGAAATATCTTTCTACTTTAGTTTACTTCGACGTTTCAGGTGTTAAAACATAAATAATGTGTAAACAACTTCAGAACAATAATTAAAGAGGCTGTTGCATGGAAACGGAAACTTACAAAGTCTTAAGCCTACCTGCTTTCACCATCAGCAACCGATTGTAAAAAACTCCACATAACCAAATACACAATGAATAAATCCAAAATTAGTTATAGGTTTTAAATGTTATTTACCCTTATAATTTAAGTCAGATGACACATTTAACACCAGTTTATAAATATTATAAATATTTAATGAAACTGCGTCCCCTTTGCTATAGAACAGCTCACGATTTGTCTTGAAATATCGACAGTTTGGCTTGAAACAGCTAAAACCTACTGTTAACCTATATATATTTCCATTAAATTTAAAATATTACTGAAAATTCCATTATTTGAAAGACATATGAATACCAATTAAGTTGCTATCTTTAAGTAATAATTGACATGTTATAAATTCTTCTGAAAAAAGTGGAATATTTTAAAGGTTAAAAGAAAATACGCTTATAACTTTTGTGTACATACTGTAAGGCCCTACACGAACTCGAATGAGCGACCTAAAACTCACAATTAGCTGGCTATATTAATAATTTAAACCTTTCTTTAACACCCATTGAATACCAAAATTATTTTACCAATTTTGTGAACGATTGCTCTGGTCTTTCAAGTCTTACAAAAATTTGATTTATCACCCTAATAAAGGTTATTTACACACTACGGAACCACACCCCAGACTTATCTTTTTACTTACAAAATTTATAAACTGTTAGCGTTTTAGCTCCATTTGGTACAAAACATGACAATGAAGCTAAGCATCTCTGGTACAGTTTACAAACTAGTAAACAAGAATTTGTAGATGATGAAAGCTGATTAGTAGAAATATCCTACGTTTTCAGACACACCTTAAAATCAACAGGTGTTTTTATAAACAGAAGAGGAAGCATGAAAGGAGACGTCGACACGTCGAATATCGTGACACGGCTGCAGGGTTGTAATTCATAAGCAGGATAAACAGATAAGCAGATATTATCAGCGAAAATATGACTATCAGTACTAATATGTCTTACTGAATAGTATCTTTAAAATTGTAAATGATCTTCTGTATAAATATGCCCCCCAATAGCTCAGCGGTATGTCTACGATCTTACAACGCTAAAATTCGGGTATTAATACCCGTGGTGAGTAGAGCACAGATAGTCCTTTGTGTAGCTTTGGGCTTAATTCACAAAACAACAATAAATAAATATAAGATTGGGTGTTCCAAAATTAACACGTTTGCTAATGAGTTTACTTTACGATCTGTTTTCAATATGATTATTCAAATTCTTTGTAGACATTTGATATTTTTTTCTGAAATAATTTCTAATTAAAACATAACGCTCATTTTTGAAACTGCAGTTAAACGTGGTTTTAAGTGAAAAGTCCATAATTTTATGAAAACAACGTAACTTCTTAACTCAATAAAAACTATTCTTAATTATTAAACTATACTGTAGTTAGATCTTTATTGGAGTACAAAGATACTAACAAGTTAATGCATGGTTTCTTAACCATTCTAAACAGCCAATGACAAAAAAATGTAGTAATTAATGATTTTAAAATAAAAAGTTAATTATGCAAACTGGTAATTCGCATATTATGTTAATTTAGAAGAAAACAGACAATAAGCATTAAGAATAATGTATACATAAAACAACATATGTAGTTGTTAGCCACATTTCCTTCCAACATCTGGTATACACTTTATATCACTCTTTTGAGTAATTCTAAGAATTCGCAGTAAAAACAAACGTTTCAGGCTCTCTTCCTTCACATACAAGTGGCTCACTGGTGTGTCTGCGGACTAACAATACTAAATTCCGAGTTTTAATACCCGTTGTGACCAAAACAAACAAACAAAATGGTTCAGGCTTTCGGGATTAATCAAAATCTAGACATTCATAATTTGTTTTTATTGTGAAACTGGGTTAACTGTAGAAACGTTCTTTTAACACTTCAAAAATTAAATCTGTCAAAACTGTTCAATATTACACAGGGCCTATGTTTCAATAACCAGAAAGTTAATAACATCTTTTTATATCTAATCTTGCAAACTCTTTTTTTCAAGAAGGTCTGTTATCTTCAGAGATATAATCACTACCCATTCTGTTTCCAGGTAATATCCTAGTTTCGCAGTTCCTTACGGAGTTCAAATGTGCTTTTTAATTAAAAAATAAAAACATATATTTAAGTTATTACCCATAAACATCGTTAGAAACCAATTATCAAATTTTTAGTCGAACTAAGACCCATCAATACTATAGAAATCATGAAAAAATTCAGAGTTCTTCAGCATGTGAAATACATAAAATACGTTAAATTTTGTTGTTCTCTTAATTCGTATGGTTTTAATCCAGTCTTTAGCGAGGAGTATGGTTGGCAGTTAAACCATATGTTATTCTTTAAGAAGACACCAGTAGCACCTTTGTGAACTTACAACATTAAAATGCGGATTTTTATAGCCGTGGTTGACAGAGCACAGATAACCAGCTAATTGTGTAGTTTTATACTTAATTACAAACAAATAAGTCTTCTAGAAGAACTGATTTTATAATCGTTAGACAAGACCACCAAACCTGCATGTGCATGAACCGCAGTAGGTCAGCAGTAAGTCTACGGACTTATATCTAATAAATCCGTGCTTCGACTCCACTGGTAGACAAATAGCAGATAGTCCATTGAGCAGGTTTGCACTAAAAAAACATAAAAAACAAAAAAAGCAAATGAATTAGAAACACCAAAAGCATAAGACTGTAATATTTAGTATATATAAACATACAAGTACTTTGGAATATGATGTAAAACCATCATATTTCGGTTCATTACGTGAACATGTCATTACTATTTATTAGTAGTGGCTTATTTTCCACTGCACTGCCTTGAACATGCTTTACAAGAATTAGGGGTTTTACAACCAAGCCTAGATAATACGTGAGCTGATAACCAAGGCTTTGTAGTCGCGCTTCCTTTGTTAGCATGATTAAATCCCATCTAAAGGTGTGTAAACAAACAAAAGAGGTTGTAAATTTCGTTTATTCACAGCTCAAATAACAGTGGGCGCCATCTGTAGGCGGTGACTACAAACAGTATAAGGTCTGGCGGTATGTTGTAAGGAACGTTGGTAAACAAGATATCATGAAATAATGTTTGCACTCATGGCTCACTTTCCCAATTAGCACAGAAGAGAGTACAGCATTTGGCCCGTTTATCAAGAACAGATAGTGCTGTTACTATTTAATGAGTTTTCAACTGAGGCTTGTTACAATTAACGCAAGTAATATTATCAGAATATTGGACTTCAAATTACACCAGTGCTCAATAACACGAGCAATAAACAACATTTCATTGTTACCATTTTATTCCTTCTTACGATGACGATTAAAGCAATAAACTGCAGATATTGACTATATACATATATATATATATATATATAAGGCATAGATCGTCTTATGAAGCAGTTCAACAAACACAGACTTTCGTTATGTGATGTAGTTAGTGTATAATATCCTAATCTGTTCTCTCACATATATTTGCTTTTTTTTTCTACAAAACAAAATCCTGGGTGGACATATCTAAATAGAACATAGCCGATAAGATTATATTCTTCATATTTAAAGGCTGAAGAAGGTAAGCGTTGAAACTATATTTTTTTCCTTTTTTTAATGTATGTATCATCTTAAACGTTTAATTTTTCGCACAGAGTATTATTGAGTGAAGAAATTGATTTTATGGGTGATTTACATATTATTAAACGATAAGGTTTATAAAGCTAAAAAATAAGTTAATTCATAAAATATAGTCATCTTCCCATCTATATTTCGCCTTTGATGCAAATTAAGTTCCATTTGGCATCAAAAGCATCTTATAAAGGGTGTAACAGTTTCTTCTGATAACATACAGTCGTAATGACAAAGATTCGGCATGGCCAGGCGGTTAAGGCACTCGACTCGCAATCTGAGGGTCGTGGGTTCGAATCCTTGTCACACCAAACATGCTCACCCTTTCAGCCATGGGGTCATTATAATGTTACGTTCAATCTCACAAATCGTTGGTAAAAGAGTTGCCCAAGAATTTGGGTGGTAAAGACTAGCTGTTTTCCCTCTAGTTTTACACTGCTAAATAAGGGGCCCGTTAGCGCAGATAGTCCTCGTGTAGCTTTGCGTGAAATTCAAACAAACAATCGTAATGACAATGAATTAAGTTGATCATGTTATTATCTTACAACTGATTTTATAATTTAAAACTCTTAGAAAGTATAATATGTCACTAAAAGTGGGCTTGGTCAAACAGCGATCAAGAAGCGGCTTATAGCTAAACAGGTCATATATGTTAAAACATTAGGTAAAAGGGTTTTATTGTGATGCCACCAAATGGTACAGCAGTGTGTCTTCAACCTTATATAACTAGAAAACGAGTTTCTATATAGGTAATTGGCATGTTTGACATATACAGCAATCCATGACGATGAATGTTGCATAAATAAATATATCGTGTTAGTTCTTGTTGATAAAAAATATTAGGTTATCATAAAACCCTGATGATGGGGAACTACAGAAAAACAACAAAAAGGAACAAAACTAAACTATTGATTCTCAAGAAATGAATACTTGTTATAATATCAGTTTAAAATATACAATATTGCTCGGATTATAAACAATATAACTAAACAGTAAGTTCATATATTCCAATTTCAGGAATAGTCTTACTACTTCTTGCTTGTTGGTCGGAGAAAGGTCAAGCTGTCAGCAGCACTTGTCGCTCATATGTATGTTCCTAATTAACATTTTGGAGTGACTTTTAAAACATGTCCACAACTGAAAACATTACACATGATATTAATATTTAGCAGCATCTTAAGGTCTCAGACTTTCCGATCTACAAGCTGCACGCTAACAACTTGCCCCGCGAGGCCCGTGGACAAGGTTAAATAGCAAATAGTTATGATCTAAGCATAGCCATACCCAACCTAGAACTGCTAGCCAAATAAAAGAAGACAAACAGTGAGAAAAACTATTGTTTACATGAATACTCTTAGCCAAATAGAAGATGACTGTCATTTTTATAACTCGACCACGGCTGGCTGAAAGTACAGAGCGTTTTCAACAACATATCGCAGCCTCGAACATTGGATATTTCAAACTACATCCCATAATGCTAACCACTATGTTCACACTATGTTAATTCTTAATTAACGCATGTAAAACAATTTTATTTATTTAAACCCATAAGATAACATAAAACCGTTAGGAGAAAAATCGATATTTGTTTTTCCTGATTCAGTTGTTTGTTTATAATTAAACACAAAGCTACACAATGAGATGTCTGTGTTCTGCCTACCAGTGGTGTCGAATTCCAGTTACTAGCGTTGTAAATCCAAAAACATACCGTTGTACCACTAAAATGTAGGTAAAATAGTGAGTAATTGTGAGTACAATATTTGAATTGGACACATTTAACCATTGGTTGTTAGAGCTCAATACAACACCCAAAAGAATAAAAAAGCCATTGTATCACCTAAGAAGTAATTATGTTGCATTTAACCAACTTTTCAGGTAAAAATAAATTGTGAAAGTTAAGATAACTCAAATACATGTTGTTTTCATTACATGTAAGTTGTGTATGTGGAAGAAAACGGAAGTTGAACCTAATATCAGTTTATCAATGTGGTATATTTTGTTCACTTGAACTTGACAGATTTGATACTACTCTAGGTAGGATTTATAAACTACAAGCAAAGCATTTAGAGCAGTTTCTTTCACTGCCTTCAATATTTATAGTGGTTTTTATTTGTTATTTAATAAGCGCTTCCCCCTTTCTCTCTCTGTTTCTCTCTCAAAATTGATTGGCTAGAATAAATATGTCATAACAACAGGAAGCTTTCATTCATGAACATATTCCATTTGTTGTTATTTGAACTGGAGAGAACGTTGGTTGCTTTGTCTTTTTAGTATTATATGCAAACCAACTCCTTGAAATGTATTTCACGTACTTTATGTTAGACCAAGTAATTGATAAACCAATTTTATAATACAATAATAAAGATTACGTGACCATTTTGAAGTGGCTACCTAAATATATGACGTTGCACAGGAGTTATTAAAGTACCCGATAACCTGCTCTTCTGTAGATAAAACTTTTACTGGCAATAAATATCTTATATTATTCGTGACAAGAAACGAAATTAAACATCTGCCGCTTTAGGAAAGCGTTGTTATTTTTAATTCAAGCGTTCGAAGTTCTTTAAAGAATATTCTTAATATCTCGCTTTATTGATTTATGTCGATATGGATCAGATCATACTAAAATATGTATTGGATTCCGAAGAAAATGATGATAAACATTATAAACAACTTCAATGGAATTATCTGGCTTAATGTTTTGTTTGAATTTAACATGCAATTATCAAATTGTACGAGTGAGATTTTTCATTGGTGAATACAGAGAACTAAGTGCATTAAATTAAAATGGTTTTGGAGCTTCTGTCGTGTCATTACAACAAATGCTATCATGTCCAATCTATTATATCTGACAATAGTTATCTTGAAAATAGCCCCGCGGCGTATTTTCGTTTGCAAAAGTATCCGTCATTTGACTCCCAAAAAAAGCATACAACCCCTCTCTGCAAGCTTTTCATAATCCATCTAGCATACGATGTCGACAATTTTCCAATTTTCGTTTCAATAATCTCCTTGCACAGAAATTCATAAGCACTATGTTTGGTGGCTTTATTGGTATGTTTTATATGTAATATAATTATACCAATTTCATTCTTTAACTGGTTGAGTTTTGTAAAGGTGAAATGGATGGTATGACTGTTGACCTCACTTTGGGTAGCCCTCGTCTTGCTGGTCTCGTTTCGGAGATCCTTCTTGATTATGTTGTGTACTGTTGTCTGTCACACATTGACGATTTTTTCCACTGAGCTTTATATTATGGATCATTACCTGTTATAAAATGTCGCATTTTGCTTATCATGGTTGGGTACAACTTATTTACATTACGAGTCTCTTTCTGAGTTATCCTGATTCGCCAGGCTGATACATGTTTCTTTAATTTCCGGTTTCATTAAGCGCAAGATGTATATCCGTCTTGGAAAGATGACTTAAGTGTATAAATAGTTTGTGTCAAAAAGGGCTTTAAATGCCCTTTCCAAAAGCAATCAATTTTCAGTGTCGTCATACTAGTTACAAATGTCAAACACTGTCTAAAAGTACTTATAATACATGCGGTTTATTGACGACTTTATATCAGCTGTGGATGTCACGTGAATTCCTAATTTGTGTGTTCAAAATCATTTTAATTTATTTTGTTTATTTATTTTAAATTTCTCGCAAAGCTACTCGAGGGCTATCTGCGCTAGCCGTCCCTAATTTAGCAGTGTAAGACTAGAGGGAAGGCAGCTAGTCATCACCACCCACCGCCAACTCTTGGGCTACTATTTTACCAACGAATAGTGGGATTGACCGTCACATTATGACGCCCCCACATCTGAAAGGGCAGACATGTTTGGTGCGACCGAGATTCGAACCCGCGATCCACAGATTACGAGTCGAACGCCTTAACAAGCTGGGTTATGCCGGGCCATCATTTTAATATAACGTTATCAACCTTGCATATAATGAAGCCTGTAGTCTAAAAATGAAATCACTGTAATTTTCGTCTTATCGTTTATCCTGTACACACACAATGGCATGGTCGAGCGCGTAAGGCGTGTGACTCGTAATCCGAGGGTCGCGCTAAACATGCTCGTCCTCCCAGCCGTGGGGGTGTATAATGTGACGGCCAATCCCACTATTCGTTGGTAAAATAGTAGCCCAAGAGTTGGCGGTGGGTGGTGATGACTAGCTGCCTTCCCTCTAGTCTTACACTGCTAAATTAGGGACGGCTAGCACAGATAGCCCTCGAGTAGCTTTGTGCGAAATTCCAAAACAAAGAAACAAACAAGTACACACACACACAAAAAAAAAATATCTGAAATCTAATTATTTAACCACACGTTGTTTTCACGGCCAGTACTAGCTAAATTTGTTTTGTCTTTAAAATATATGTATAAAATGCGAAACAATCAGAATGGCACCTCAGTTAACACACACACACATACACATATATATATATATATACAATACAAAATGATTAAATCACATTTTATATACGTGAATGTAACCTGTTTCCATTTATCTAATTTCTGAGATAGAATTACGAGTTTTACTGGTCTTTATGCAAAACAAATAAAATTCTGTAAAACCTCTCCTGATTTTAAAACATTTTTTTAGAACACTGGTCGTTGTTTATTTGTTTATAAATTTCACACAAAGCTACTCGAGGAATGTCTGCATTACCCGTCACTAATTCTGAAGTAATAGACTAGAACATCTTCCACTGTCACTTTACCTTTTAGGCTAGTCGTTTACTAACAATTACTGCTATTGAAAATAACTTTATAACGACCCAACGGTTAAAAGGGCAAACATGCTCTCCAAGTCAAACCAAAAATTAAGTTTGACATTTAGAGCAACTCTGTATTTCTGTTAATTTTTATAATGAATTTCCACAATGCAGTAAAACATGAAAAATACTTCAAAGACTAGTTCATTTTTCCGAATTTCTCTGGAGTTGGTTTTTTTTTATCAAATGATACATTTGGAGAGGAATATGGTACTTGGCGAATTTTGTGTTTTCTGTTTAAAACAGAAAAGATTTTACATGAAAATTATTGTAATGATTTTTATATTTAGTTGAACCTTTGCTGGGAAAATTGCGTCGTGATGTTGTTCAACTACGTTTATTCGTTGTCGCATGCTCGGCAGAGCAGGTGGTTAAGGTATTCGATTCGTAATCTGAGGGGCGTAGGTTCGAATTCCCGTCACACCAAACATGATTGCCCTTTCAGCCGTGGGGACGTTATAATGTGACGGTCAACCCCACTATTCGTTGGTAAAAACAGTAGTCCAAGAATTGGCGGTGGGTGGTAATGACTAGCTGCTTTCCATCCAATCTTAAAATTCAAAATTAGGGACGTCTATCGAAAATAACCCTCGTGTAGTTTTGCGCGAAATTCAAAGCAAACCAAACCTTACATTCTTAACCTATTTTGTGCCTTTCAAAATTTGTTGTAGATCTATTCTGGATGTATACTGTTACAAACACATGAAAACTTAATTCCATATTCAGGTTTCTGATGTTGCTTAATTTTGTAGATCTTGAGATGTTTTATGAGTAACGAACATGCTCCTTTTTTTTTCTTCAAAGTTAGTTTCATTAACATTATTAGATACAGCATATAAAAACATTTTATTACTATTTATTATTATAATTTATGATATAATACTTATGGATCATATTAAACGACATATTAGAAACCAAAAACAGTTTGTCACCTATTTATTTGCGTGACTGATGCAATAAAAAGTATTTCATTTCTCCTTTATATTTCACCAAAAATGATTGTTATTGGTTGTGGCCGTTAAGCCATAAAAAGATCGAAACATTGAAGAAGAAAAACATTAATTTTGAAGTAAATATAGTACGTGCACAATTCAACGGAATGACAGTTATCCAGGATCTTGATAAAGTCAGACTGAAATAATAAAGTAAATAAAGAGTCGAAAAAAAAACTAGCAGACAGCAATAATACACTAAACAAAATGTCTGATAACTGAATGGACAGACACCAATAATACACTAAAGAAAATGTATCAGAACTGAATGGACAGACAGCAATAATACACTAAACAAAATGTCTGATAACTGAATAGACAGACAGCAATAATACACTAAACAAAATGTATCATAACTGAATGGGCAGGCAGCAATAATACACTAAATGAAATGTCTGATAACTGAATAAACAGACAACTCAATCCACTAAACAAAATGTCTGATAACTGAATGGACAGACACCAATAATACACTAAAGAAAATGTATCAGAACTGAATGAACAGACAGCAATAATACACTAAACAAAATGTATCATAACTGAATGGGCAGGCAGCAATAATACACTAAATGAAATGTCTGATAACTGAATAGACAGACAGCAATAATACACTAAACAAAATGTATCATAACTGAATGGGCAGGCAGCAATAATACACTAAATGAAATGTCTGATAACTGAATAAACAGACAACTCAATCCACTAAACAAAATGTCTGATAACTGGATGGACAGACACCAATAATACACTAAAGAAAATGTATCAGAACTGAATGGACAGACAGCATTAATACACTAAATAAAATGTATCAAAACTAAATGGACAGACAGCATTAATACACTAAATAAAATGTATCAAAACTAAATGGACAGACAGCAATAATACACTAAACAAAATGTATCACAACTGAATAGACAGACAACATAATACACTAAACAAAATGTATCATAACTGAATGGGCAGGCAGCAATAATACACTAAATGAAATGTCTGATAACTGAATAAACAGACAACTCAATCCACTAAACAAAATATCTGATAACTGAATGGGCAGACAACACAATACACTAAACAAAATGTATCATAACTGAATGGGGAGGCGGCAATAATACACTAAATGAAATGTTTGCTCAGAAGATCAAGAGACTGCTACTGTATATATACATGTCATGCTATAATGAAAATGTGTAAGTAATGGCTCAGGAAATTAAAAATTTCGTTTGCATGATATTAGCTTCTTTCAACTAAAACAAAACATGAGGTTCACATACAATGTCCATTATTAACACTAAGAGAAGGAAGACAGAGACGTGGCACTTCGTTGTTATGTTTCCATCATTAAAAGTGGAAACGATTATTGGTTAAATATTTATCTTTAAATCATTTTATTTTATTGATTTATTGCTAAAGTACGTTAGAAAAATTTCAAGAATAATTGTTTTCAATGTGAGATAAGAGCATGGTAAATGATAAGCCTACTTCTGGCTCTTTGGTTAAATTTAACGCAAAGCTACATAAAGGCGATCTGCGCTAGTCGTCCCTAATTTAGTAATGTGAGACTAGAGGGAAGGCAGCTAGTCATCACCACCCGCCGCTAACTCTTGGGCTACTGCTTTACCAACGAATAGTGGAATTCATTGTCACATTATAGCGCCTCCGTAACTGAAAGGACGAGTAAGTTTAGTGTGACGGGGATTCGAACGCACGACCCTCTGATTATAAGTCGAGCGCTTTAACCACTTGACCATTCAGAGAAAATCTATTTATAACATGTTTTAGTCTGTACTTTATACCTTTACTGGTAAAACCATAGTCGTAAGAAATGAAACATTTGTAAAATCATAATTATTTTTGTTTTCTTCAGTTCCATGAAAGCATAACAGTTAATAGTGCACACTGTAATGTGGATTACTTCCTCTTACAAAATTAAGTTTGACCGTTGTCTAATCTGTTTTACTGCAAGACGCATAGTATTAATAGTTTGTTTATTCCTTACTGATCGGCAGATGAGTTAAACAATAGTTTATTGTTATTAGCATGACTATGAACAAGCTTAATTCAGATCAGAAATGTTACACAAACTAAGACAAGTTGGTATAACACACCAAACCATATTCGTGTATGTGATTGGCTCATTTAAATATCACCACTTTCCCAAGGTAATGGCGAACAGAAGTTTGAAATAAGAAATCATTCTTGGTGTTTCAAGTTATGTACGATCGTAAATTACATCAGTCTCGAAATAATTATGTATATGCAACCTGAAATGTCCGAAAATCTAATATATGAAAAAATGTCAAAAGGAAAAACAAGTTTCAAAATTATTCAACACAAAATTCAGATTTACTATTTATTGCACGTTTATCAAATAACCAGTTGAGTATAAACATTATGGGACGAAAAATGACACTCATGGCTAAATGATAACCCTGAGAACTTGCAACGATAAAATTTGTATACAGGTCCCTGTAACGGACAGCGTAAATAGACCATTGTAAATCTTTTCTTTCACACAAATGAAAAAGGGAATACAAAATGCAAAAATGAATATTTGAAGTATCTGTCAGCGAGAAATGTCAGATTGTCATTTCGTTATATATTACGTATAGAGTAATTTAATAATCACTAAATTAGTGTTTCAATGTTTTGTTCTGGGAATAGCATTGCGTCCCTACACTACAACGTAAACACAATAAGCAAGGACAAAAATAGTCATGAATTTCTTCCTTCCATAATTAATTTAGAATATATAGTTAGGCGAAATTTTCGAAATTTGTGTTAATGTTTGTTTGTTTCATAATTTCGTGCAAACCAACACAGAGGACTTCTGTGGATATTCGTCTCTAATGTTGAGCTCATAAACAAGAGAGGAGGCTAGCCAACAGAATCTACCTCCAACGCTTGATTCACTCTTGTTTGATCAAATAATTCAATTTGACCGTCATTTTCATATACAGACCTAGAGCATCACATTGTAGATCGCATTTTTGCGGCAACAGGTCACAAACCATGATCATGGCCAGATAGTTAAGGCACTAGACTTGCAATCCAAGAATCGTGGGTTCGAATCCCCGTCACACCAAACATGCTCGCCCTTTCAGCCGTGGGGACTTTATAATGTTACGGTCAATCCCACTATTCGTTGGTAAAAAGAGTAGTCCAAAAGAATTGGTGATGGGTGTTGATGACTAGCTATTTTCCCTTTAGGCTTACACTGTACGAGTTTAATTTTCTTGTACATGGAAGGACCGCCTTCGCAATATTACAATTTGTCTTCTACAAACAGATACCCGATTTCTTTTTTTAATTATTGAAATAAAACACAGCTTTCTAAGAAACAAAGCTTTAGCATCAATAGAGTGAGAAGTTTATTTTTGACTGAAGGTCTCATATCGGTATTTTACAAATTTCTTTACAAACGTAAGTTATTATCAATAGTTCCACAGTTAGATGAAGCACACAAGATGTGAATCAGTACTTTTATAGTTTGTTAAAAGGTTTTAGCTGTTGACTAGTAATTCTTTTTAGATTTGTAAAGTATGGCGTTATTGCCATAATTATTTTATAAATATATAAAGTTTTGGTTTCTTTTGAATTTTCGCAAAGCTACACGAAGGTTATTTTCGATAGCCGTCCCTAATTTTACATTTTAAGACCAGGTGGCAGGCAGCTAATCACCACCCATCTCCTACTCTTGGGCTAGAACTCTTTTACCAACGAAAAATTGGATTGACCCTCTCGTTGTAACGAGTGAAAGGGCGAGCATGTTTGGTGTGACTGAAATTCGAACCACCAACTCTCAGATAACGAAGGAGTCGAGTGCCTTATCCATCAGCCCATACCGGATCGAAAATATGAGGAATGAAGCAGTAGTTCTACAATATCACTGAAATACGTAACACTCGAACCAGTATTTTCATAATATTTTGTGACACTTGACGTATGGATAGGTATCGGTAAATCCACTGTACTTAAGACGTGTAAGGTATAGATAAGTATATACAGAGTTTCTTTACAGACTTAGACTTTGGATCAGTAAATCCAGTGATTGAGATGCGAACGTTATGATATAGATTTCTAAAACATAAAAGCCCTTCTCTTACCCGTAATTTAAATTATTATTAGGAATTTATACATTCAAAAAAGCTACGATTATACACTTTATCCAATTCATTTTCATACCTGGATTTATTTAAGAGTAATATTTTAAAACATACTATTTTTAGGTTTTAGAATTACTTTGAAACTTTTGTGCCAATTTGTATTAATAATGAAAACAAATGGTGATTTCGTTTATTTGTTTTTGATAAATCGAAAAAAAGTCTTGTTTCGTTACCTAGGTATTCTAAAATATATACCTGTATATTCCTCTGTTAGCAATCATTTTAAGTTGTCAATAATAGTGTACGATGTCCGCCACATGAGAGCAGCACCAACATACTTTTCCTAACATAACAATGTCACATTTCTTGCCATTGAGAGCATAAAGTATGAGCAACATTGTATTTTTAGTTACTTTAAAACTCTCAAAAAACTTTCATTTATTGTGTCTCTCAAGTAAACCTATAATTATTGACTTACTTTATTTGAAAATTTAAACTGTGAATTAAATTCTAAGAGATAGATTATGTATGAGTCTGTCCTTCTCTTAAAAAACATTAACTTAAAGTTACTATTCATAGTGTTGCTTGCTGCATTTTAATATAGTTTATATTTGTCGATTTCATTAGATAACCTTATTATTTGGTTTATGCGTCAGAGCGCTCGACTCCTAATTCGAGGGACGTGGGTTCGGATCCTCGTCATACCAAACATACTTTTTCCTTTAGCTGTGGGGTTGTTACACTGTGCGGTCAGTGCCACTATTTTGGTAAAAGAGGTGCCCAAAATTTGGCAGTGAGTAGTGATGACTAGCTGTTTTCCCTCTAGTCTTACACTACTAAATTGGGGACGGCTAGCGCAGATAGCTCTCGTTTAGAATTGCGCGAAATCAAAAGCAAACAAAGAAAATTATTTGGTTTTGAGATCGCGAGGAAATCTGGGAGACAAATGTTTCGTCAGTGTTTATCGTTTATTAAAAAATGGACAAACAACCATAAGTAAATCTTTAGATTAGAACTACCTGTCATACAATTAGACGAACTACTTTCACCAACGAAGCAAGATAATTCAGATATATTATACAGAAAATATAAATCAAATATAATATTATAGTATTGTTTTGTAGATAAGCACAAAGCCATCTGTAATCTGTCCACCATGAGTATCGAAACCTGGCTTCCAACATTAAAGTTTTTGGATATACCGTTGTGTCATTATTGAATAGAATATTGCAGAATGACCAGAAACGTATTAACCTGTTCAGTGCCGTAGACGAGATAACTCGTCCAAGCCGATCGATAACAAAGTGCCACTGACGAGTTAATTTGTTCTCAATAATATCTAGCTTCAACGCTAGATGTCAGCACCATACACGCACTTGACCTACTTACAAGTTGTTTCACTTTCAATCCAAAATGGCGTCACGAAAAAGCTACAAAATGAAGAAGCATTAGAGTTGTATTGTAGCAGCTAAAATACTTGGCAATCAACAGGTTAAAGAATCTTTACTAAGAAACAAACGTGAATAGTTATGTTTGTAAGAAAGACGATAAAAAATATTTTTTTCTTTTTTAAGTAATGAGACCAGTAAACCAAATCTAAATTGAGTAAATAATCAAATAGATAAGAACGTGTAATAAACAATGTATGCAAGGTTTAGAAACAACGTGTAAAAAAATGAGGAATGGTAACGTAAACTAAAATGCATGTTAAAAAACATATAAACTATTTGTTTGTTACTTTCAAGTCATTAATAATCCCAAGTGTTGTCGAAAATATCAGCCCCTATCATACTCTTTTCTTCATTCCTTAAGTGTATTTATTTTGAGCAGTAGGTGTGATCTTATCAATTACAAGCTATCGAACGAATCGAACTTCCTTTTATATTTCACTAATTTATCAATACCTATTTTTTATGTTATTGATTATGGCTTATATAAATATATGTCAAATATCTCAAACATAGATGAGGTATTTTGTTTCAAATTATATGAGATCTGTTTATTATATTGTAACTAAACATAATAAAGCGACTCTAACCCTCATAAAACACTGAAAGCATGCATTGCATGAGGTAAGTGGAGATCGTGAACGACATTCTAAAGGTGATGTTTCTCTCCCGCTAAGCAACAACAAATTAGTGTGCAATAAAGTAACGAATGTAAAGAGGAGAAAAGGCAGATGGACTTCAAGCCTGAAAGTGTCGCACTGGAAGCTATTAAGTTTAAAAACGTACACGTGGATCCTCTTTCTGGTGTAGTAGACACACACGACATTTAGTATTCTTATATTGTACTAAATTTTCACTATTGTCTACAGTCCAGATGTGTTTATATGGCTGCTTTCGGAATTTTCTTTTTCAGGAAAATACTCCGAAGTGGAATAAACATTTTGTGGTTACAGCATTTATTAGAGCAGATGTTTGAGGTGTCTTGTGACTAAGTTTCTTTGTGTAGAACAACTGTCTTTGTACACAGATCCATGCGCTGATAATAATAAGAATAAAAACAGGTGTTTCAACATTTACTGATGCATCTGTGTAAGAAATTATTCCAAAACTGCGTAAAGCACAATCTATGTGTATACAATCATCTTCTGATGATGAACCAACAGATAAGAAGGATGACAGATGGTCAAAAGTGCTAACAGTCAACTCTTGAGATAACCTTAGTCTGACCAAATAATGAAACTTGACCGTCACTTTTTTTGCGCATCCAATTCCCTTGTATGGAGCGCTTTTCTCAATAATGAGTCGCGACCGGTTAATTATAGAATTTGTAGTCTGGCCACGTTACCCATCCCAATATCCTATACTGACGAGACAAAATGAATATATATATATCATTTATACAATGTTATATATATATATCATTTATACAATGTTATATATATATATCAGTTATACAATGTTATATATATATATATCAGTTATACAATGTTATATATATATATAAGTTATGCAATGTATATACATGTTGATTTCGTAATCATTTCCTTCTGTCCAAATATTCTTCATTTGTGTGCCTTTGGGATGTGTATGTCGTAGTTTAAAACAGTGTATAGATAAAATATTTATAGTTCCAGAAAAGTAAGTCTTACTTTCTTGCTTACCACACAGAAGTGTTGATATCTACTTCCATCCATAACAGTGTCGATTTTAAGTTTGGCTATTCAATTGCTTCAAATAACTAAAATCAGGGATTCGATTCCCCTCGGTGTACTCAGCAGATACACACACGCTTCAAATAAATTTAATGTTAAATTTGTTTGTGTTCAAACGCTTTGGCTACCACAGTAATCGTACTCCTAATTTTAGCGTTTTCTACATTCAAGTTTACCGCTTCATCAACTGGTAGTTGTAGCAGGTATAACTTAGGTTTGTGTGAGGAATTGCAAATATTTAGATTCTGGTTTATTTTATATCAGTCTTTAGGTTTGTTCAGGTGATTTAGAATCGTTGAAATATACGTTAACCATTTATATGACTTACTAGTCTTTAGTTTATGAAACAATTCGGATTAAACACATTGTGTTTTGTTAACAGGATTACGGAAAAGTTTAAGTATTCGAAACATTTCTTCTACATATGTCTAATGTGTTATCAACTGTAAAGCTCGTCACTCGACATTTTCTGTTGTCAGATTTCACATACACATGAGACGTACTAAATCAACAAAGTTGAAAGACATCACTTTAGTTTCTAGGGTCTTCTGCTGTTTGACTATAACGACTTCGTTCTGTGAAATATTCGCATGTACTTTACTCTGACAGCTGTTTAATTGGTAGTGAACAAAACTAGTCAGTGTTCACCGACACTAAGTGGTATTAACCTCCAGGCAGCAATAAACTTGCAATTCATGCGTGAAATGTTGCTCACTCGTAATTTCTCCGTTTCATAATGTGATACACTCCATCCACTGGCCTCGGGCCTTAAGGGATACCAGTTAAACACAATTTTTGTCAACTCTTGAACCAACTTAAAATGAAGGGTAGAAATACACAATTATGACAGGTTGTCGTTTTACTACGTTTAGCTTGAAGTTCCACGATTTTTAGTTGTTTGTATGTGTTTCCTTTCCCCCAAGTGAACATCAGAAAGTTCAAATCCTGATAGCATTCAACCAACGCTGTATATAAATTATTTGGCAGTAGTTTACATTAGAATATTCACTAAATGAAACTACCACACATTTCTCGCAAAGCTACACGAAGGCTATCTGCGCTAGCCGCCCCTAATTTAACAGTAAGACTAAAAGGAAAGCAGTTTGTCTTCACCACCCACTGCCAACTCTTGAGCTACTCTTTTACCAACGAATAATGGAATTGACCGTCACATTATAGCGCCCCCATATCTGAAAGGACAAGTATATTTGGTGTGACGGGGACTCGGATCCTTGACTCTCGCATTAAGAATCGAGTGCCTCACCCACCTGACCATGCCGGGCCATCACCTTTTATATTTAAATATTTGTTTTTTCCAGGTGCCACAGCGGTATATCGGGTTTAAATATCCATGGTGAGAGCAGAGCACAGAAAGCTCATTGTGTAGCTTTGTATTAATTACAAACGTTACATCTTTCAAGTGTATGTATATCGAAGGGCTTTGTATTGGAATTATAAAGATTGTGAAATAAAGCCACGTCAAAGATGGCCTAAATTTTACACTGTTTGTAAGATGTTTACATAAAAGGAATACGGATTAACTACTAAGAACCTTGATTCGTTGAATGTGAACCGTCATATTCAGGTTACCCGTGGTAAACAGCCTTTTGATGCCGTTTTACCTTCAATGAAACGGCAACACTTGGCCATATATTTTTAGCTGCTATTTTATACATTTCAAAATGTACATGATATCTCAAGTATTTTATAAATATTCAAATAGTAATATAATGATATTAGGTTTTGTTTTATAGTTAAGTACAAAACTATATAAAGGATATTTCTGCCAATGAGAAGTATCGAAACTCTACTTTTAGCGTACTTTTTTTTTAATTTTCATACTTACTGTTAAGCTATCGAGGAGAGGCATGTATGTTTGATGACGAGCTAAGTGATTATCCGAAAATATACTTTTCTTTATCCCCCATTTCAAACATACACAAGTGATTCTCGAGTAGTATGCTAAGCGTTCCATAACAATACATTTTCAATTGTCAAACATCGTTATCGCATAAAAATTAAGATATTTTAAAACATCATTTAAATACACCAACTGAGTCCTGTCACCTTCTTGAATGATCGTTCACTGCGAACAAAGTAATGCTTCATTAAAATAATTTACAGACGGGCTTCAACTACGTTTACAGTAAATATTTTACTTCCAAACAGCTGCATTTCTTTCGCATTTTTTATTTATTAACCTATGACTTATGTTGGGAATGAGTGCCTTATATATTCACGTATTCATTTTTACTCCTGAAATATTTATTTGAGATGAAAGGTTTATCTGTTGTAAGATTAATGTATCAATCAGAGTCCTTGTATCGATATACCCTTGTTCTTTAGCAACCAGTATTTTCTTTGAAAATGTGTTGAATGTTATTTCAGTCAACCATTGGTAAAGTTGGTTTTATCTTGTTCTTTATGTGTTTTTTATTTTTATTTTACAAGATCCAATGAATGATTGATCAAAGAGGTAATTAAATCCATGATGCAACACATTGAAAAGTGTGACACGTGGAGGACGGGAGGATGACATATGGGTCACATCCGAAGACCCGAACCTAAATTATTACAGGGGTTTTAAGAGTAAAGGGGGGCAGGTGTGGTAACAATCGATTCAGTGGTTCGCCGGTAATAAGTGGACACACACATAGAGATTTCTATTCAGTGATGGATTTCTTCTTGAAAACTACAGTTTGAACACTCACCGAGATATAGTTTAGTCAAGAGAAAACTGTGCTCTTTGATAACAATGCATATTTCTATTTATGATGGTGTAATAAATTAGCTGTGTTGATTACTCACTGGGTTATTTGTTACATTGTTGTGGGTAGTTTACTTTGTTCAAGAATTAGATATAATTTATCCACTTCTTGTTTAACACTAGTGCCTATCACGCCCTTGGGTTGAGCCCATCAAGATTTCTTAAATTGGTCAAAAAAAAAAACACGTGGACTTATAATGATGCGATAATTTTAAGGTAAATCTATGAGCGTAGAGGTATAATTAATTTACTGTTTTGTTTCCTTTTCTCATTAACATATAATGATTAGTTTAATGATTCAATGAACAAGTAATTTCGATTTTCTTTGAATCTTTGAAAAAAACAACTAACAATACGATTGATAGTTACTTTTTAAAAGAAAAATAAATTACTATGAATGAGTACTTTAATTTTGTATTTGGGAAATAAATGCGAAATTTATTGTTAATATATCGTTAACACAAGCATTTAAACTTTATAAATCTAAATTTTTATTTATATCAGGGAAATTGTTAGGAGCTTTCCAGCAATAACATGATTTTCAAATTTTCGAAAGCTAAAGGCTCCGCCCAGATATTTGTCATTTCAAGTACGAACCAATAGCAAATAGAGGGCGGTACCGATTCACTTGTGCGTGCAGTGGCAATAGTTTGACAAAAGTTAACAATAGTTTATACACCAAATTATAAACTTTAAAATATTCAGTTGGAAACATTTATTTCTGAATTTAAAAAAATATGTATCTGAAATTATAAAATTTCTTATATGCCGTATTTTCATGATAAATACAGAGCTACAACAACCTTCAGACGTCGACCGCCTTAAGTCCACTAGTCACTAAGTTACAACTTTGAATGTTAGATATTCAACATAACTTATACACATTGTTCTTTAATACAGTATATACACTACAAGTAGTCGCAAGGCAGTCTACAACAGAACACTGGTTCCAGGTTTTAAGTTGTCTTTGGCTCACGGTTTCCGGTTCTTCAACCAGACTCCTGCTATACAGATAACACAACTGTCAAGACATAATTGGTTTGAACTAGGCATCATGGCCAACCACCACTATATACGTATTTCATGCTCCTACAAATCATGTTTCACTTCTTTTTGTCTGGACGCTTTTATCTGTCTGAAATCGTATAGTTTCTTTTCCAGAAAATGTTCAGCTGGTCCTTTAGCAAAAATTCTGATTATTACAAATTCCAATTCAACAAATCATAACTTATCCCATCATAAGATTTACTGATATATAAGTACAACTAGGGTAGAGAACGTAAAGCTTAGCAAACAGCGAGAGATGAGGAGTGCACATAATGAATATCAGCAGACATTTTACCAACTGAAACTGTTTTAATGTTTATAATAAGAACTGCCATCAACCTGAAATCGTGTATATTACATGTATTATAACTGATTTGTTAGCACTTGTTTTCAGTTTATGTGTTGTTGTTGTTTGTCGTATTCCTTGCTAATTTTTATGCATTACTTATGCTTTACACTTTACTCACTGGTTTACATGTGTTAACCATACATACTGTTCACTCGTGAATGTTCTCCAACTGACATAACTATTCTTCTAGGTAAAGTAAAAATTATAGTTCCATAATGCAACTACTGTTCTTGTTTTAAGTCGAAAAGAGTGAATAAATATCTATCCGCTTTAGTTTTATAGTAAACATGCTACAACATTAGTTCTTGAAAGTAAGTATTGTTTGGTCATCATAAATACTTAATGAGAATATTAATTTATAAACAGGTCAACGTAGAAACCATTTTAGTACTTGCTACGCACATTTACGCTACCTTTACTGATGTGCATAGATATTAGTTTCTTTCCAAGTTCGACTGTATTAAATATTTGGAACGTTCTTAACTAGTATTTCGAGCATATAACTTTAAGACTAAAAGTATAGTTTCTATTTTCTCATTTTCAAAAGTCTCGTATTCATGTATATATACACACCTAGCTTTTTCTTTGATTGATGTGTTTCTGTCAGCTACCAAAAAATACTATTTCATTATTGTCATTGAGTATAGACGATGGTCATATAACAGTGTTTTTGTTGTTTTTCATACCTTCTTTTTTATGTTCATCACATATAGATTTGGAAAAGTAGAAGGACATAAAATAAATAAAATTAAAATAATAAAACATAACGTTGAAGATGAGCAGAACATAGCAGGATAAGAAAAAAGTAATAAGATACAAAGCAGTAACTGGTTGAATGAAGGAAGGAGATAACTTAAGCATAGAAGAACCGCCCATTATTTGTTTCTAAACAAATCAAATTTCTCCAAAATTGCTCCACTGTTGCACAGCGGCATGTCTACGGACTCGCACCGTGCTGAGCAGAGTACATATACTCCATTGCGTAGCTTTGTGTTTAATTCGAACAAACAAATCAAATTATTAGCCAGAGGGGGGAATTTAAATCCATTACTGCTGCATTGCTCCCCTCTTAAATCAGAAATTATTACGAGAACTTGGTGAGTCGCACCCTTAAACCTAAGTTTCATTGAACTCTTATAAAGTTGATTTCAAACCATAATGAACGTTTATAGAGTAAACACACACTAACCGAATGATCTCTCAGTTTTGTTAATTGGCTGTTTACAATAATTAACGCAGCTTATGCTGGATATAATTAAGAACACGGTGGTGATGTATTTCTTAGTACTTGTGCTGTTCACTCGGAGACTCAAGTATGAGAGCTTATGGCGTGAAATATCGGGATTCGCAGGGCACAAATAGCCCATTTTGTAGCTTTGTGCTTAACAATAAACAAACAAAATTTTATGCTGAAAAACTAATCATTCCACCGAGTGGAAATCAATTGTGTTAAAGACACCCTAAAACAGTATATTGAACCTGTTTAGATTCTTTCCACTTTCAAGAAACGCATCGCTTCAATCAAGATAGACTTATCACGTCTTAAAAATGGCGGACTGTGTTATGTCTTCATTAAAGACGTAAACATCTCAGGAAATAAGCTACTTCAAGAACTAATTTACTGTTACAACAAGAACTAAACAAAAAAAAATGTTATCATGCGTTTATAAGTTATCTACGCTATCCAGCCCTAATTTTGAAGTGGCAGGTAGGAAGGAACGCATCTAGGTTACTATTTACCAACGATTAGTGGAGTTTACCATCGCATTATAATTCCCTTATGTATTAAGGTGACGAGTTTGGTATCATGACCTGTAAATTGCAAGTCAAGCTTCCTAACCACCAGACTGTGTCAAACCTTCATTTTGTTAATAGGTTTGTTTGTCTTAACCACAAAGATGCATTATCACCCAACAGGAATCGAACTCCGAATTTTAGTGTTAAGTCCTCGAGTTTACCACTGACCTATCAAGAGATGTGATAGATAAAAAACTTGACTAAACTTTTCAACATTTTTACATTGAAGCTTTATAAAAGAGATTTAAATTTCACTTGAGATAGAAGATGAACCAAAACAATAATGTTATAAAGGATTAGATAAAGTGATACATAAACATGCCATGCCTCCCCCCTTGTATTAATATAATATTCTTCAAACTTTGTTGCCTTTTCAGGTAGTTACAATTTCCATATAATCTTGGTGAAGAAGATCGTTAAATTTATTTAGTTCTATTTATTGTTGTTCTGTGTCATTCAACTAGAGAAGCACATTTTATCTTAACATAGGAAAGACAGACGCAAGGTCACTGATAGTATGTAAAGTCAAATAGATATGTTTCCTCTTGGCACTCTGATGACCCTTTGAAGCAATGAATTGGAATAAACAATACAAGTGAGTAGCAAGGGTCAAGGTCAGTTTGTTGATATAGTTTGTCCGCGTCGACTTTTCCATTATCACGACTTGCTTCAAAATCGCCTTTGCCTTTACTCCTACCATCTTCACACATTTTTTTTAATTAATCGATTAATTGTTCAATAGCTATATCATAATAATCTCAAACTGTCTATGAAAGCCTAAACCTGGTACTAATTTCAAAATGGAAAGGTCTTATGTGGGATGAAGGAAGATTATTCAACATTTGACTCCCACTGATGATTAATTATTGCTATAAAAATAATTAATTTTAATCCAAATAACTGATTAGTCTACTTATATTTTCAAGAATTATGTTGGTTAAAGAATATAGAATTATTTTGGAGCAGATGTCATGCCGAATCTGTTGTTATTAAGCAGGCATGTTTTGTTACTCTTAGGGGATATCAGTTTATAGTGAAAATAATACAACAGTTAACACATGCTTTACGCAAGTGAGAAGAAAAGCAAGTTGTGTTAGAACGTGAGAAGAAAATACTAACTGTTCAAAACGTGTTAACAGCTAAGTGTACTAAATGTCAGTAAGATAAGAATATATTTTATATATGTATAACGTGTGTTGAATAACGTGTTAAAATATTTGTTTAGAGTTGCCAATATGTTAATATGAGGTATAAAAGGTATCATCGCCTCTTCCTTTCTTTCTGGATTACTTTAATATAAGCAATTGAAAATATTTCGAAAAATAATCATTTGAAAGTGAAATTTCTTGCTAGCTCCGATATCAATTTCATAAAGATATTTTTAAACTGAACCTAAACAACTGAAATAAAACTGAAAAATCTTCGTTACTATTAATTAAACGTGTTTAACGAAAGAAATTCAAAAAGTTATTTAATCTGACTGAATTTTGGGAACACTTTTACGTAATTCGAAACAAGTGAATTAGGTGGCACT
This sequence comes from Carcinoscorpius rotundicauda, assembly GCA_011833715.1. Classification (NCBI taxonomy): domain Eukaryota; kingdom Metazoa; phylum Arthropoda; class Merostomata; order Xiphosura; family Limulidae; genus Carcinoscorpius; species Carcinoscorpius rotundicauda. Next base: position 45,887,720 of record CM022399.1, on the reverse strand, counting down.
TTGTAGAAGTGCTTAGTAATAAATTTGAATTTTTTCTAGGGTGTGCTTCACAAAAAGTTTGTCCAAATCTTAAACTGTAATTCTGAAAATTGCCTTGGTCAATGAAATCTTATTAATAACCTAATAAGTCTTGTGGATAAACATTTCATTATTTACATAGATTATTCTTTTTCACAGTATTAATGTATTTGAATGCAGTCTTGCTTTTTAGATCCGAAACAACGTAAATACGATCACATTACAGCTAATAGTATTTGTTACGGAATTCCAGAAGTCTTTTAATCTTTGACTAAGTTGTGAGGCGATTAAAATATTATTTAACATAATAACACTAACAACGTAAAGCTTTACATTTTATTGTTAACTGATACATTGGTATTGCTGTTAACAACAAAAGGCAACTTTGCATTCTATTATTAATTTATGTGCTGATATTACTGCTACTTGAAAGTATAATTTTATAACAAATTTATCGCTATCGTGACGTAATGAATCACTGGTTCGACAAAAGTCTCTACTTGTTGTTCTATTAGCAAACTATTGCTTCAAACAGAAGACATGATAGTCGGTTAAAGTGTATTATGAAATCTGTTTCAGAACTTAAGATGATTCTACCGTAATAAAATGGCGTACAATTCCTTCAGTAAGTCATCAAAATGTTGTTCAGGATCTATCCATTATCAGTGATTTCAATTGTACGACTTTTTCCCCATTACTGTCATCTTTAATTCGTGGCAACTAATCTTACAACTATCCTAGATGATTCTGGAGAGTGTTAACTTGGTTTATTTTGTCTGTGAGAAACAATAGAAGTTTACTTAGAAATCTTTAGAACTTAAACATTTGCAGCAAAGCCATGTTATACAAAATATTTTCTTTCCTTTTATACGTCAAATTTCTAATGTTGCAGTTTCCGGTGAATCATTCTGAACCACGCAAACAAACTCAGATACCACTCTGTTGTTTTTCTTAGTTATGATCATTGTGGATAGCTTACTTTGATCAAAAATCAATATTAATCGTAATAGGCTCAAAATAAAATTTACAGATTTCTGTCTTGGGAAGTTCTAGGTCATATAAAACATAATTACAACTAACCCATTCTCTGTGTGAAGCTTCCACGTATATATATGATGATCAATTTTAAATATTTTCTAGGCTTTAGCTTAACAAGTAGCCATTACTATTAGTTATTTCTGTAATAAGTTATATTTTTTATGATATCTGACTTCCACTTATACAGTTGGACCTAAACCATTTTAACACAATAAATTACTATTAAAGTACTAATAAAATAACAACGATTTTCTCGATGAGTCTTAGATTCTTTGAAATATATGTGTGATGAAACTGTCACGTATTATGAAACACTTTTAAAATCATGAAACATTTTTTTTTTATTTAATGCACTTCTCTGTCTATTCTTCTGGCATTTCTTTTAGATTGTTATTCGTCTTTAAGCATCTTTCCTTTCTAATGTTGTTTATGTTAGTCTGATGTGGCCTCGCACTTAGTGTGCAGAGCTGCAAACCAAGATCCATGGTCTGACCCTACAATAGGACATCAAACACGCACTGCTATTTCATTTTTACGTATTAATAAAAGTTTGAGTCAATTCTGCTAGCTCGGTATCAGTAGCCATGTTGTTGGCGGATACTGCCGATTGTTTGCTTTCTCTCTTTTCACCTGTTGTTAATTAAAGACGGCCTTGCCCGGACATAGAAGTTTCTGGCGCGACAATCTAGTCCATGTGTTTTTTAAGGTCCCATTAGAATTGGAAATGCCAAAACTATATTTTCCATCTCACTCACTCAATTACCTTGAAATTATGTAGGTTTGTAGCGTTTTTAAAGTACGAAAGAAGGTATTCATAATAATATGAAAGTTAAATTCACTGTTTCATATTTTTATCCTTTCTTAGCCGACTCATTTTTCTGCTATCATAGTTAGAATTTTTATTAAATGATGTTTAAACATGGCAGGTTGTCTGCTAATAGACCTAAAAGAATACATTAGTAGCATCAGTGTTACGTATTCTTCAAACCCAATAAAAATATAAGTTTAACGTGGTAAATCAAACATAACTAAAGTACCATATGGAAAATCTGGTTTGTTATTTTCTCTCAGCTAATAAAGACAAGGAGCTAGTTTTTACAATATTAACTACATGCATCACATGACGTTTATATTAATGTTTATTGTGCTGTTAAGCCTAGCTTCGTCATTGTTGTTAAAACATGTGATAAATTCGTTAGCATCACAAATAATTATATTAAGATACATAAAATATTTCATGTTAATGTTTTCGTTATTTTATAACAAACAAACTTTGTACTAGAAAACACTGATATCACTGTGTAAATAGGGATTCGTTTGTGAAGATAACTAAAACCATTAATTTAGTTTTATTTGTGTTGCATATTCCTTTAGTCGCTCTGTATTTCTAATCGTTAAGTGGCTTCATTTGGTTTGTATTACGAGAATTATTCTGTAAGTTCAGTTTCTGTGAATTGCTGAGCGTTATATAGCTTCATTTACTGCATATTGTTTGAGCACCATGTAGCTTCGTTTACTGAATATTGTATGAGTTATGTAGTTTCAATTGTTGTGTATTATGGACGTTATGTGTTTTGTTGAAGCGTTAGCTTCAGTCGCTGTGCATTGCTGAGCGTTATATGACTTCATTGACCGCGTATTACTAAGCGTCATGTCGCTTCAGTTGGTGTGTCTATGGAAAGCTCTAATTCTTGAATGTGGTTTAATTTAAAAAAGAATGCCAGGAAACATATTATAAGATTAGTGACTAAAGCTGTCAACATTGCATACTGATTGATATTTAGAGGAAAAGCAACATATCGTTGAACAAAACAAGACTATCGTTCAAATGTAAGCGGTAATAAACTTGACGATGTGTGTGTGTCAAGCATTCCTCGAGCAAACACAAAAGTGCCGATCCTAAACAGCCTGTGGCAAGCAACGTCGATTAGAGCTCACCGACTAGTCTTAAAAAGTACACTAGATAATATCCGGATCAATGAAAGAAAGACATCAAAAGTTTCACTTAATGGCCTATGATTGGTCAGTGATCTTGTTCCCAGTGTTTACAACTCAGTATTGCTTGTCTAGCGTACAGTTTCTTTTGGGTGTGTACAGGTGTGCCATGGGAAAGACGTAGAAGTAAAAAACACGGGAATGCGTCATAAACCACACTCAAATAGTAACGCTTCAAAGAATTCCAGTTCATTGATAAAGTTTCTGATGCCATTTGTGGTTATTTTTATTTAAGATTTCTTAATACAACCTTTTAAAAAGTGTTTTATTTATTTACTATGAAAACAAGACAAAATTATTTAAACCAAATGAATATTTTCGCTGAATGTGCGACCGATCTATAATGGGCAATTTGAAGCAAATTATTTTACATGATAAATAATTTAGTACAAAGCCCGACATTCTCCTCACTGCACATTTCTAATAAATATTTTTTCTATATTCTGATTTGCATTATGATGTATAATTGTCGTTTGCAATGTGGTTTATTTCAACGAACTCTAACACCTTAATAGGTTTCTTCCAAGTGAAATAGTAGATAAACTGCATTATTTTTTTTATTTTTTTTAAATGTTAAATTCTCTTTCTTAAAGCAGGGACGTAGGCCTGGCATGGCCGAGCGCGTTAAGGCGGTGCACTCGTAATCCGAGGGTCGCGGGTTCGCGCCTGCGTCGCGCTAAACATGCTCGCCCTCCCAGCCGTGGGGATGTATAATGTGACGGTCAATCCCACTATTCGTTGGTAAAAGAGTAGCCCAAGAGTTGGCGGTGGGTGGTGATGACTAGCTGCCTTCCCTCTAGTCTTACACTGCAAAATTAGGGACGGCTAGCACAGATAGCCCTCGAGTAGCTTTGTGCGAAATTCCAAAACAAACAAAGCAGGGACGTACCTCATTATGACAGTGGTAAGTCTTCGTATTTACAATGCTAAAATCAGGAGTTCGATTCCTCTCGGTGGACACAGCAGATAGCTTGATTTGACTTTGCTGTAAAAACATACACACACATAAAGCAGAAACTGATCGAAAAATACCTCAATAGCAACAGATCGGGTTAGTTTTTAAAGTATTTATATTTCTAATCAAAATTTAATTATTCAAAGAGCTGTTTTAAAAATCTCAACAGATTTAAAACACATTGACCTGATTATAACTATAGATATTTGTTGAGACGGTAAGAGTAATTATTACCATTATTATCCAACCCAAAAGAAAATAAGTAGTTAATAATTTTGCAGTATTCTTTTTGTTCAAGGCTTATGTTTTTTATAATACATCGGCAAGCTCGTTACCTATGAAACTACATGCTTTATTTTAATTCTTGCATTAATATCATATCTTCATTTTGATGTCGTGCCTACAAACCAATAAATATTCTCAACAACAAGAAGTAAGGGGGAGAAGGGCTGTTAAACAGGAAAACAACTCAAAGCGCTCACTTTAAGGTTCGCGCTAGATTAGCTTCATTTGCTGACTAATAAGAGCGAAAAATACACGTATGCAGAACCCGCGCGAAGAGCGACGTTTGGTTACTTATGGTGACAATAGGCACACATATTTTACGAGCCAGCGAAGAATCGTGAAACGAAAATCTCCAATGTCGGAGTAAAACAGTAAAGGTGAAAAACACTTTTCTGCCAGTAATACAAGTAAAAAATTAGTCGTTGTTAAAGAAACATAAAAACAGCCAAAACATACATCAAGTCTCCCATAAGCTCGTTATAACAGCAGGCACTCGTCAGAACTAAGTCGACGACAATTTATTTGTATAAATTACAGTAACAACAAATACATATGAACAAGACAAGTGTTATATATAAATCCATGGGTCTATTCGACGATTAAAAATTTAGTTTATATTATATTTATTGTATTTTTATTTGTTTTTTCACTCACCACAGTAAACCTATGTGTATAAAAATTTTGAAGAAGTTTCTTTACTTAATACTTTGGGTTCTATTTAATTCTATGTAAGACTGATTATAATATCGTATAATTCACTTTACTTACGTCAAGATACGATAACAGTAACTTTTTATAGTGTAGTTTCATTTTTTTAAATGCTATATGATACGAAGAGTTTTGTGCATATGCATGTGTGCAAAAATATTATAGCATTACTTTATATGTCTATACATTAGTTTATTTTTGGTTTGCATTGAAACAGTCATTACTTATTCTTATTACCTACTTTTAGTATTCAGTTGTATCAATATACAGGGTGGCCCGTAAGTCCCTACCCATCCATATTGTGTCTAAACAACGTTATAATACCAACGATGAGTTGAAGGCAGCTGTTAACGTGGCATTTGGAACAATAACCCCTGCTATGTTGAGGAAAATGTCTCACAGAGCATGGCGTCGCATAATATTATGCAGCGAGAATGAAGGACAGCACACAGATATACTGAATACATAAGATATATGGATGGGTAGGGACTTACTGGCCACCCTGTACATATTCAAAACATACACGTTATTCTAACTGCTTATTTCTTTAGTTTTACGACAAATGCCGCCGTAAGTCTTCTGTAATCAACACTTGTATTTCATATTCGCCAACAAAGCACTAAATGTCAGTTGTTATCAATGTCATTTATCACTGTCTGTCGGTAGGTTAGTTGTAATACCGAAAATCTAATAAACTCTTCACAACGTTAAAGTACTGGAATGTAATACTTTATCTGTAGAAACAACTGTAAACAGTAAAAACAGCAAGTGGCTATATCGCAAACCAAACGTTCAAACTCGTACACTTCTAGATAAATACCTGAGAACAAGAAAAACTGGGTTAGTTCGCGTGATCTCGAAGGTATTTAGAGTATTATACGTGCTCACTCCCTCAATAAAAATACAGCTTTACGTATCTCGTAATTCTTTCATTAATACCAGAGTAAAACATTTATCACGAAACGATCAATAATAAGCCTGTTAAGAGACTATTTATCAAAAGTGAACGTATATACGAGAATGTATCCCCAATGTTGCAACTGTGCTTATAAAATATGTAGAATAAAAGATTGTTTATTTCGGAATTTTGTGCAAAGCTACACGAAGGACAGACAATTTTCACATAGCTGTCCCTAATATTGACCTTAAAGAAAAGAGAGACAGGAGACGAGTCAGCAGCACCCACTGACTTGTTTGACCCACGATCCCACATTACAATGCACGAATTGTGAACTCTCAAATTCAATATCTGAACACACTAATTACTAGCTCACACTCCGACCTCAGAATAGAAAGAGTAAGTGTATATTATAGCCATGTTAATGTAGTCAAAAATATCTTGTTTATATATAGGTTTCGGGACAAAGCATAATAATAACTGCACATTCATATGCTCAGTTGCACACGTTTGATCAAGTGCTAGAGAACAAAAATTTCACCAAAAATTTTAATTTACACAACTGAACTCTGGTGATTATGTGTATCTGTTAACGTCACTCCAGCTTTTACACATATTTTAAGTCTCAGATGGATCTAAACCAAAGGTTTTGAGAAACAACAACAGGAAAATGTTATTTTTAGTAATATATGGGAAATTATACTCTCAAGCAAGCTTATTTGAAGAGGTGACACAGATATTTGTACAAATTAGTATGTGCTGATTCTCCCCTTTTATGTGCTAGTGTCCTATCAAATAATTCTTTGTTCTTGTCTTGTGCAGATTTGTGTAGTTGGCCCCTCCGTCTTCAATAACCAATTTGAACACAAATATTTAGCCAGTTTGGAAAATAAAGGTTTACACTAACTGTAAATTAAAATCAATTGTATTTATTCAACTACATTTATTTTTCATTGGCTGTTGAAGTTTGAAATTATTCTATGTAGTATGAATCCTGAATCAGCATTCTAGCAGATATTTTATTTTAAACGTATCCTTTGTATATCAGTACGACTGGACATATATGTGATTGACAGAATAAAAAGTTATAACTGTTAACTTATGCTGTTATGGATACTAGATGCTTTAGTGAATAATACTCACAACCAAAGTTATTTCATTTAACTACCTCTGGTTATGCATTTATGACCACTTGGTACTGAAACTGGGGTTATTACCGGGAATTTTAATTATTGATAAGGAATATGTTGTGAGGGCTGTTCAGCTTTGGCTCCTCCAGCAACTTTTAAAGTTGACAATAATTAACATTTAATATTTGTATTATTCTTTGAAACTGTAAATTACCTAAAACTTTCGTAATATTAATAATGTACATGTTGTGAAAATCAGACACTTGGGAATTGGAAATGAAGAAAATGCTGGAAAAAAAATAGAATTTGTTACCATCATATGAGTTAAGTATTTTTAATGCTTTAGTTACAGTTTCATCTTTTTTTAAATAATAGAAATATCTACTGGCCCGATTATAAGGCAATTTTTTTATTATGAATTTTTAGCCTAATTAATAATCGCTTTGAGATAGTGGCCGTCCACAAGCACCTTCCCTACTCTAGCATGTCGCATGTTTTATGATCATATTGCATCCGTCTACGCATGCTCGCCAAATGCTCACTCAAGGTAATGGCTAATTCTAGCAATTAATCAACCTGCAAGCTGTTGAATTATAGCTTTTCAAACCTAAAGAAAGCCTCTCAGGACACTCAGTTTCTTTTTGTTTCACAAGGTTGACGAAAGGGATCGCCTCATTCGAGAACATCCTATTATCGGGCCAATAACTACGTTTACACCATTATTTAGTTGTTGTTGTTGTTGTTTTGAATTAAGCACAAAGCTACACAATGGGCTATCTGTGCTCTGCCCACCACGGGTATCGAAACCCGGATTTTAGCGTGCAAGTCCGCAGACATACCGCTGAGCCACTGGGGGGCCCATTATTTAGTTATCTATAAAACTATAATTATATAAATTACTGAAAACAACCTAAACCCCTTTTTATTGTAATATACATCCTTTATAAATACTTTTTTTATTTCTTTCATTTTAATAAGAAAAAGAACTTTGTTGGCTCGTATTTAACAAGTACTGTACCAAATGTAGATTGATGGTACGTTTCAATAATTATCTATCCTAAAATGTTTAATATAGCGTTCGGAGATTCACTTATATGGCAAAAACTGCATTTAATTTATTGTATTACATTGGTTAACAAATAATTTTCAAAGGTAGGCATAGTAGTGTCAAATGCTTGTTTACTTTATTTCGTTATTTTGTAAAAGGTTGCAATTTAATTTCAAATTACTAATTTTCTTGACATAAAAACTACAGCAAAGGGTGAGGAAAATTATCAGATAACACTCATACAGGAACCCAGATAATGAGCAACTGTAGCTAAATGTTCAATCTGTTGTTAGTGCAATAAATTATAACACAAAATTGAAAAATTATATAATCAACGTTAAGGTTTTTGTATGCTTTAAACAGAGCAGTACATCTTCTATTTATGTTACCATAAGTTTCTTTAATGTGAGAATTTGAAATATTTTCCAAAACATTCTGTTATTCTTTATAATTCTCCACAATTCAGTCAAATAGCTTGGTTGCCAGTTGATTTTCTTATTTTCCGTATAAGATAAAACCTTTACAATACCATTGTCAAGACTTTGTGCAGGTCAAGGAAAGGTTGTCATTGTGCTATTGATCCATTTTCTCCCAGGTATTGCTGCATTATTAGGGTTTCTGCTGTGCTGTAAGAGGAATCCTTGTCCAATAAACTTTGTTTTCGAAGGAATGACATAAAGGTTAATAAGTGTTAACAATACATTTTATGTATATCTTTAATACCATTGGCTGAGATATAGTCCATACTTTCACTAAGGTTAATAAGTGTTAACAATACATTTTATGTATATCTTTAATACCATTGGCTGAGATATAGTCCATACTTCCACTAAGGTTAATAAGTGTTAACAGTATATTTTATGTATATCTTCAATACCATTGGCTGAGATAAAGTCCATGCTTCTACTAGTTCGCAATGTGCTTCAATGTAAATAATTTGTCCGTTGACCGTGATACCATTCTCCTTTCCACCATTGGACAAACTACTGGCTATTGTTTCCTAACGATTAGTTTTCTCACTCAAATAGTGAGAAAGTTATTTCATGCTAATATGTATCATATTGTTGTGGAGGGAAATTTCGAACCTATATTTACAACTCAATGATACGATAGTTATTCGGTTCTCATGTATATTTAAAAAGTACTTAACCCAAATTATTCAACATTAGCAAAAGTACTAGTTTCACACACCCTTCTCAGAATTTACAAACAACTTCTACTATACCATGAAATATCCTCTTAGTTTCTTGCATTGAGTAGCCTTCACCAACCAAAACTTTGATTTTTACAAGTTTATCATGTGTTATTTCTGTCCAGGGTACCATAAATCCGTTCACCGTAGTACTGCTTGGAAAATATAAATATCTATACTCTACTTTTTTTACACATATTATCGTAATACTTTCCAGTTGGTTGAATGCCAGCAAATCACAATATTAATTATAATCACGTGACTGTGATGTGAGCAATTTGTTTTCATACAAAATGGAGGAAGCAACTCAATAATATTTGCATGTTATATACCGTTCCGGAAAATGTTTCTAATACTGTGAATGTATATGTGTGGTACACATCTTAAACTCACGAAAGCAATCAGTGATAAAAGCAGTTCTTTAGCATCGTGTTGCTGACTTAACAAAACTTTAAAACATCCTCTACTTTAAGAATGTACTTTTTTTCTTCTTATAATTATATGACTTATTGTGTGTAACAGTAATAAAGAAAAAATATATAAAACTAAACTTAAGATGTATTGGTTAACTCAAAACCAGAGATTCACCACATTCAAAATCCAAACAAAGTGACTGTAGGTACAATATGTTTTGACTTGTTGTTACAAAAAGTTTTCATTGAAATCGGATCACAATTTATTACGCTTAAAATTTTGACAACTAACTAAAGATTTCTGTAGATCAATCGCGACGTGAAAGTCTTATCGATTGTTCCAGAACCCAAACATAATAAAAAACGGTTAATTGTGGTAAACGAAATAGGAAGTTAATCTAAGTAAGAATTTTTTCTTCTCAATTTATAAAAACCCCTTAAGTGAGAGAAAAAAAAATGAATATTGGTTTCGAAATCCGGTTAACTAAATTATGAAAGATCTGTAATTAAAACCAAAACTACCTTTGTCAATTTTAAATTTGCAGGCCTGAGTTATGAACAAATATATGTTCAGAAAAATTATCGTCTTTACACAATATTCCCTGGACTTTTTGTGATACTGTTTGTTTGATTTTAATTTCGCGCAAAGCTATTCAAGGGCTATCTGCAGTGTAAAACTAGAGGGAAGGCAAGTAATCTTCACCACCCATTGCTAACTCTTGAGTTCCTCTTTTACCAACGAATAGTGGAATTCATTGTCACATTATAACGCCATCACGACTGAAAGGGCGAACATGTTTGGTGTGACGGGAATTCCAACCCGTAATTTCCAAGTTACGAGACCAGTGTCTTAACCACCTGGCCATGCCAGGCCTTGTAGCACTGTTTTTATAATATTATTCAAGTTCAATAATGCGATTACAATAGGACATAATTTCTAATCATGCTTATTAAATAAGCACGTTTAAAATAGATATTTATCATAGCGTACTCTATTTCCAGTCTTTTACTGCTAAATTCGGGATGGCTAGCGCAGGTAGCGCTCGTGTAGCTTTGCGCGAATTTAAAAGAAAAAGTACAACACACATAATTCAAGTTATCACATGTCATAGTGACACTGTAGGTACATAGCTAAATAGTCTGTTTTATCCAGACAACACCCGTTAATCATCCCATGGTTGTCAGAATCCTATAGAAACTACTAACAGAAATTATTATAAGGTGAATGTAAATAATAAGTAAAACCGTTTTGTAGAATTAAACCTCTTGTTTGAATGGATGCTTTTTAAAAAATGTGGTTTGACCACTAGTCAGTTTAAAGATATGCAGAACTAGAAATGTATGTCTCCGATAAGTAATAAATATGAATCTAAACAACGCTAACTTGCCAGTAAAATATATATGATACAAACAGTGAAAGTTTATATTCGACCTGACAATGACCTTCTCTTATTCAAGTAAAAATATCGGGTAAAAAACAAACTTTTGTTTCTTTATTAGCCTTTATAATAACGAGCTAAAATCTGCTCTAACTGTCTGAACACATTATATAGTAACTTACAATACTATAGAAAAAATTTAGCCATTTTTGCTATATAATTTGGTTATTGCAAGCAAAAAGCTACACAATAGGTTGTCTGTGCTCTGCTCGCAAGGGGAATCGAAAACCGATTTCTAGTGTCGGAAGCCTTCTGATTTACCACTAAGCCAGGGAAAGATTTTCCAATATAGCCTTACAATTTAATTACGAATGTTTATAAGCTGATGTACCCATCAGTCACTCAATTGAAACAAAGAACAAAGTCAATATACCATGGAAGATAATATCATAATATATGTTGAGAATATGGAGGGAGATACTGAATAAAAAATTCATGGTTCTGGCTGTTTTGCTCAGCTTAACACATTGATTTTTTAAATATATAAAGATGTCAGCATGCAATTTTCTCTCGAGTTTAAACAGATTACATTAATAAACTTTTCATAGGCATAAATTATGATAATAATTGGACAGCAAAAAATGTTATTTTCTCCTAAAGATCGTTATTCATTAAAAACTTAAAACGGAGAAGGATATTGCAGGATAAATATAAAACAGCTCGATAACATGCACGGTTCATCCTATCTAATTACTTTTACCATAAATTTTAGTTTAGTTCGTGCATTTCAAAAACCTATAAAATGTTTTATAGCTATAATAAAGCGTAGTAAGTTCTAGAATCACGAACTAACTAGGAAATTGTGTCGTCACACTTTTATACTGAAATCAATCTAATCTGTACACTAAATCACTAAAACTTAATTTGATTTTTTATTAGGCGTCTAAAATTCCTTAATCCAGCTAATTTATTTTTTTTCTTTTAGAATTGGTTGTTATGGTTGACAAACTTAAAAAATTGTGAAGAAATATCTTTGTGTATGTCTTTGTGTTTGTTTCTTGTTAAACACAAAGCTACACAATAGACTGTCTGTTCTGGGCCCACCACGATTATCAAAACCAGTGTTTTTTTTCGGTGTAAGTCCACATGCTTACTGCTGAGCCACTAGAAGGCTGACTATATACACATGAAAATGTCTAGTATTACATACATATATACACACATAAGATTTCATGTGCTAATATACTGCAGCCATAATCAAACTGTCGTGAATGTGTTTATTTTTTCGATGTTACTAAAGGTTATAAAACTTATGTACACGTATCATACAGTCAGTACCTTTTCTATTTTCGTTGTTTTAGTACTTTGTAACGTGTAATCCACATAAAATTATTCTACTTGAAACAACTTTGAAAGCTACAAAAATATTTGAAAGGCATTTAAATGAACTATTACAAGTAATTATGTTGATAGTGAAAGATCCCTGGAGAAAGAAAGGCTTTGTGATACCTGAAGTAACTTTGTGAAAAAACAATACTGTGTGGCTAACAGGTCATCCATTAAGTGAAGTCTGATTTTAGGTTCAAAAGAAAAGATTTCATATGCTTTTAAATGTTATTTAATCAATAGTGTTTGTTCCTTTATTACTACTCACTTTCTGTCAACGATTCACTAGCTTCTGAATACCACTTTATAAAATTATTGGGGTTTGGAGAAAAATAATGTAGAGAGAGAAGTTTTGACATCTTCATGTGTTCCAGGCTTTTTTTCCATCAAAATAGCTCTGCAAACTTCGGAATAGAAGATAATAAGATGGGGCCAAAATAAGGAGGATGTTACACAGTCAACTTTTCAATCTTTCCAGATGTGATCGTTGCTGTATGCCATGGATTATCCTGGTGTAACACAACACCTTTACGACTGATTATAGCCAGGCCTCTACTCTTTCAATACAACATTCAAGCGCTCTAAATGTTGATAGTAGAAGTCTGATGTAATCGTTACATTGATTGGCAGCAACTCAAAGTGGATCACACCAACAAACGCTTAACAAGACTTTCCCAGGGTGGACGTCAATTTTCAGTTGTGCTTCAGCCAGTTTACCTGCACTGAGTCATTGTCTGCGGTGCTTAATATTTTTATAAAATATCCATTTTTAATCTCCAGTCACTAACCTGTTCAAAAAGGGAGAGTGCAGATGTCCACTTTTGCTCTAATGTTGGCTTCTGTGCTAGTTCTTCAACTGTTGGTTTGGCATGGCCAAGTGGTTAGAGCACTCGACTCGTGATCTGAGGGTCGCAGATTCGAATCCCCATAACTCCAAACATGCTAGCCCTTTCAGTCGTGGGGGTGTTATAATGTTACGATCAATCCCACTATTCGTTGGTAAAAGAGTAGCCCAAGAATCGGCGGTTGGTGATGATGATTAGCTGCCTTCCCTCTAGTTTTACGCTGAAAAATTAGAAACGGCTAGCCCAGATAGCTCTCGTGTAGTTTTGCGCGAAATTCAAACCAAACCAAACCTGTTACAGCACAATCTTCATCAAATACAGCCAGCAGCAAGTCATCATTAATCTCAACAGGACGACCTAGCACATCGCTTAAGCTGTAGTCAACTGATCTGAAACCACCTTCGACATTTTCTTTCATTGAGAGATTCTGCACCATAAACACCTGGAATGTTTCGTGTAGTTTCTGCTGCACTATTGCCTTTTTTAAACTCATGGAGTATTATATGCCTAATGTGCTCCTCAGACACATCCATTTTAATAAGGGTTTGATTAATGATATGAAAAAGTGGAGTTGGACTAATTTCTTTTATTTGTCTAGACATATTTTACACGTGCTACTATATATTTTAATTATTAATTCCTTCTGCAAAAAGAGAAATGATGATGCACTTTCTGTTTTAAATTTTCGGACATTACTTATGGGATGGCCTGATATTTTAATCGGCTGACTGAGATTTTATAAAATGATATCACTACTGTTGAGTGTAAAAGTTGCGATAAAGAAAGACGAAAACTTCACTTATTGAAACCGCAAGGAAGTCTACAGAATCTTTTTTGAGTGATATTAATGAGCGCAGGGACAATACTTAATCCTCTCTGAACTTAAGTTTGTACTTAAAGAAAGACTGATTTCATGTGAGCCTTGATTTCAGCTGGAGATTTACAGTAAAGTTTAATTTATGTATATATATTAATACAGCCTCACAGAAACAGAAATTTTGGACCCCATTCCGAGCTTGGAGAGGGAGGTGGCCTCTTATAGCACACTTCAAATAACGACCATGACTTTTGTAACCCCATATAATTACAAGGCCAGAAATCCGTCAAATTTGGTTTGAATTATTTCTAGCCTTTAGAGCAAAGCTAGAATTCGTCTGTTGAGTTCATCATGGGGAATCGAGAGTTAACTTTAGTGTTGTGTAAGTCCACAGGCTTACCACTGTCCCACCGACAGACGTGAAGATAAAAACTAATATATTTGTTATTTTGAATTAAGCAGAAAGCTACACAAAATAGGCTATCTGTGCTCTGCCCACTACGGGTATAGAAACCAGGTGTTTAGCATTGTAAGACAGCAGACATGCCGCTGGGGGGCAACTAATATAGGGATAACAAACATTAGTTAATGTTTTCAACATTTCAAGTCTGGACATGTTGGATCAGCTCCAACCTGACAAACCAAAGCTTCCATTATTGTTTTAATTTACACTTAAACTGGGAATATTGGTGGAGTGATGATTGGGTAATTTATGTTCATTATTTCCGACAATCTATTTGTGAGAATAAGGCTATATAAGTGTACACATAATTTCGAAAATAAAATGTCACTTAATATAGTACCTACATCAATAAAGGGGCGGAAAATCAATTGCACTTGTGAGGGTGATGGTAAAAAAGTTAAGTTTTGAGAAGTAAATGAGTTTTGTTGTGCCTAAAGAAGAAAGTATCTGTTTTAGATTGGCCGCAAAATTTTAATACAATGCGAAGCTGAGATAATATGTATTTCTTTCTCCTAATTGTGATTGTGATATAATTTACATTTCACTCGTAGAAAGGTTAGTTGACTTTGCTTCTTTATTGATTATATTATTCAGAAATTCTTCTGTTACCCTATGGGATTATTATTACCATGAATGAATTCTTATTTAAACAAGATGTGATGAATGAAATATTTCTGGTTTACTTGCTACATACAAGGTACATTTATCTGTACAAGTAATGCCCAGAGGGCATGGAGGGATTACAATCATTTTACAGCTGGGTATATCCTGTCTAATTAAATACAGTCAATCTCTTCTATCTAAGC
The DNA here is from genome assembly GCA_011833715.1 of Carcinoscorpius rotundicauda. NCBI lineage: Eukaryota > Metazoa > Arthropoda > Merostomata > Xiphosura > Limulidae > Carcinoscorpius > Carcinoscorpius rotundicauda. The sequence continues at coordinate 45,872,344 of CM022399.1, read as the reverse complement.
CTTTTCTATTCTGCTTTCCTTACACCGTGAAGTGCAGTTTTTAGGTATGCCACCCATATGTAGGTACATTTTTGAATATAAACTATATAATTTGAGGTAAATCTGCTTCTTCGAAGTATTTACTACATCACATAAACAATAGGCTGAAAGTAAAAACATCTTCCTTGGGTACAGAAAGCAGTCTTAGCTCTGTTGTCATCAAATTTTTACTTGCCATTAACCAGGTTCAAACTTTCAACTACTAGATGAGCAGATCTCAAGAGTACAGATATTTATTGTGTAAGGCTGGTGAAAAATGTTGATACATTATAGATCTTACCAAATGAACTCATCGGCAATCAAAAGAGAACTTTTTACGACGTTCTTTCTTTCCTTTTAACAATCGTTACTGAAAATGCCGAAAATAGTTCAGCATTCAAACCGCTTAAACATCGGCTATATTCCCAGCGTTTCAGTAAAGCCTTTAGTTCGTTTCGTGATTTGTGTTTTTATTCAAACATATATTGGGATAAAGTGTAGTCTAGCATTTAGGAATTAACAGTTTTCGTACTTCCGCAAGATTTTATTTGAACATACATAAAAATCAGAATGTAAATTGTAATATTTTCAATTTTAGATCTCACTATTCCGAAACCAACTAGTTTTGACCCTTCTCAGATTTACTAACTTGAAACAGCCGGCATTTCAAATTGACTTCCTTTCCAATTTACGCGCGAAACTGATATGGTTGGGTTTACGAAGCTCTTAAGAATTGGTAGAAAAAACCTGTAGGAAAAGACCTGAGAACAAGAGTATGATAAACTGTCAAGTATCTGAATTACAACTGATAGAATAACAAATAGCCCCAGACAAAGTAGGTGGAAATTGTCAATAGATCTAAGCCTCAATATAATAAATCGTAAACCATTTTAGCTCTGTTATCAGTCAGAGCAATCAACCATTTCACGTTAAAATATAGCTGTTATAAATTAAGGCTAGTGAAAGTTGTTTAACTAATATTTAAAAATACTTATATAAATATTTATGTTGCAAACATCTGTGTTTGTTTAACTGAATATGATAGGTAAAATAGTTTCAGAATTATATTAAACAAATACATATTTCGTGCTATTTGCGTATAGCTACCTATTGCAGTACGTTGTTAAAAATAAATAGCAAGTAGTGATGGAGATATGCAATGACGGCTGAGTAGGAACCTGGAAACCATAAAGATTTCTTTTCAGACAGTCTCGGAATACCCTGGCTTGTTTCCATTGTAGTAAGTTTTCATACTGACAGTATTTCCTACACATTAGTGTCCGGGCTGGTCGACATTACTCAGCTAGAATCTAGAATGTGAAATATATGGAGCACTTGGTAGAGCGCAAAAGAGTATTTAACACCAAAGTTTGAGACATGCTGGTTCATCTCTTCTTCCTTGCTATATATCTTTCTATTAAAATAAAAACACTGATCTAAGCTGTTTACAATAAATGGAAAACTAGAGTGAAAAGTTCGCATGGCTTACGTTTAACATCAATTACTTAATCCAAGATGGTCCCATTTTTAGCCTTTCAAGAGCCATAATTTAATATTATATGGTTTATTGGTATAGAAGCGTTCTTGTTAAAATTCATCAATGATATAAAAGTTTGTCCGTAGTCTGAGCTGCGCTCACTTAGAATTTGTCATGGCCCTAACAAAAAAAAAGTTATACCTGCCTAATATTGAGGTAACGTTAGTCAAAATTATAACACTTAGATTTTGTCTACGTTATTAAAACTTTTGAACAGATAATAAGACACATTGAAAACTACACAAATTATCTATAAATGTACAACATATTAAAGACTAATTTAAAATATATCACAGATGTAATTCCAAAACAGTTTTGTATTTCACACTGTTAATCTGTGGGAAAGAACAAACAAAAACTTAAATACAAAATCTTCATCCTAAATTAACAGACACAATACATTTCTTTTTCAACATTCATGCAAAACAGTATATAATACATGGTTGAGAAATAAACACAAAAACGTCTTGTTTTAGTATTCATTTGGGATTAATATGGGGTATCCTCCCAGTGGCACAGCGATATGACTGTGGTCTCATACCGTAAGAAACCGGGTTTCGATACCCTTGGGTGCAGAGTACAGATAACCTATTGCGTAGCTTTGTGCTTAATTCCAAACAGTCAATCAAGCAATATGGTATATTAAACATTGTTAAGATTTCTAACCAATACTTATTTGTGAACTACACAATTTCACAGGTATATTTTTTTACGCATTCATATCCATACATGTATTTATTTCTTGATATACCTGTTACATTATATTCACATGCAATTATATGTTTGATCAAAATAGTCAGCAAATTTTACTTTTACAGAAATATACAAGAAATTTGTCCTTAAATACACATGAATGTACAAGTACGTCAGCAATATTTTCCAGAAAAATCAACATATAAATTGCTAGGAAAGTATTGGAATTGCGCGAAATGTGTATGTTTTCTAATGCTTTTTCTTTTCACAAACACGTTTTTGAACATGAAAAATACGAGTGAAACAAAATCTTGTTTTCAAAATAGATACAATACATCATTAACACTCTAATTTGCGTTATTTAAAATATTTTACTTCATGATTTGTGTATTTATTCTAGCATTTGTTCCGGTTAAATGTTCTCAAATACCGATAAGATTTTACCTAATTTGTACTCATATATATCAATATACTTTGTACTGACATACACTTTATTTTAGACTTCGCAGATGATTATAAAATAAATGTTTTCAGAAACGTGATTTACTTCTAGTTGTTTGTTCATTTGTTAATAAATGATAAACACTGACGAAACATTTGTCTCTCAGATTTCCTCACGATCTTAAAACCAAATAATTTTGTTAGTTGTTTTTTTTTAATTTCGCGCAAACCTACACGGGGACTATCTACGCTAGCCGTCCATAATTTAGTAGTGTACTAAAGCTAGTAGCTGGTCTTCACCACCTACCATTAATTCTTGGCTATTCTTTTGCCAACGAATAGTAGAATTGACCGTCACATATATCTCCCTAGGGTAAAAGGGCGAGCATGTTTGGTATGAGCGTATTCGAATCGGCAATCCTCAGATGACCACTTGGCCATGCAGAGCCGACTTTCAGTTAAGCTCTTCAGAAGAAATCACTGAGAGTTTGTACAATGTAATTACATTTCCAAAACAATACAATACGACATGCAAATGTAGGATGCTGATTATTTGAAATATCTTAAGAAATATTTTTATTCAGTTAAATTTCTACCGACAGGCTCAAAGAAAGTTCAAATATCATACGTTTGAATTTTACGACCTACAAGAAAGTCACTCTAACACAAAAAAAAATAAAACTTCAACAAGTCAGGATAACGAACAGCGTAATTAGTATTCAGGAATTATAATTTTTATACATATCCTGGGTTTTATAAAGACAAACAAAGTAAAGATGTGAAAAGTCAAATTTGTAGTATTAGATCACATAATTACATTTTTGTTATTTTTCTCTTGAAACAGCCGACATTTCAAATTAACTTCCTTTCCAATTTACGCGCGAAACTAGCATGATGGGAGTTTACCATACCCAAACTTCCTTTATCCCAATAAATGTGATAATGAAATGGTAAAGGAAAGAATGACTTAACATCCAGAAATTTTGATAACTATTGCACACACCCATTAGAATATGGTATCAGTGTGCAAATATAATAACATTAGAACATAAGATTAAAATAAATTGACAATATTGAAAGCAACCGATAACTGTCTTTCCAACAGGCCTTATTTTGCTCAGCTGACCGAATTATTTTAAAATCATTGACATATGCTAGTCGTACACTTAGTCATAAAGAACGATTAGTGTTTGAAACGTGCTAAATAATTTTAAGATGTCATATATCCACCTTTTCTGATAAATATTTAGTACTTAGCTTTTATGTATTTTCTTCTATACATTTAGGGGCTTAAGTTAAATCAAAGTTCTTAGAACATTTATAAGTATACTTCGTTATGGCTCTAATAGTGTGGTATATTTGTTTTAATCCATTGTTTAAAACATCAGTAAATAAACTCTAATAATGTAAATGTACAGGATGCTAGAAGTATACATTCCAAGAAAGGTTCATTAATTTTTCTTCCGTTTATCACTTATAGAGTAATAAAAATCAAGTTTATAAACAGTATCGAAATAACTGGTTATTTTGTTATCGATCCAGTAGTTCTATATTGGCTCAGCGGTATCTCTGCGAATTTACAACGCTAAAAACTGGGTTGAGATACCCGATACCCGTAGTGGGCAGAGCACAGACAGCCCATTTTGTAGCTTTGTGCTTAATTCAAAACAAGTTCTATACTGAGCCAAGTTTTTAAATTCACGTGTTCGTTGAGGGTTCTTATATTTTAACAAGATTCTGAACTGCTTGAAAACACAAAAATTTTAAAATTTGCGACATAATTACCAAACTTCTCACCATGGTTCACAACGCTACAAAGAAACTGATATATATATATATACATCTTATCTCGAAATATACCTTTTATTTCTGAACATTACGCACATTTTAACAAGTTTATTTCGATGACCTCCACAGTTACTCAAGAAAGCCTTCTAACTAACTTAATGAAGAATTCTATTTTATGAGAATTATTTTTAAAAAATGCAAAGCTGAATAGTGTTTGCTAGAGAAATAAATAACTGTCCATTGAACTTCATTCAGCATACAACCATTCAATACTCAAAAGTATCACAGAGATAAATCTTCGGATTTACAACGCTAAAATCAGGGGCTCGATTCCCCTCGTTTGAACACAGCAAATAGTCCGATGTGGCTTTGCCATACGAAAATACACACTTCAGACGTACGATTCAAAATATCCTTCACATTGGTCTTTCAAAAACAGGATGTTAACAGACTGAGTACACAAATTAGAGTTACAGTATGTTTTCCAAGCTCACAATGAGGTTTCGTCAAGTTTTTTTTCAGATTTAATTTCTGAGACATTCTTGAGACAATGCATATATGCATTGGTCTTATTAACCATCCTGGTAATTCTACAATAGGTTTAAGGAGCTTAAACATCAAAACTTGGTTTTCAATACACAGGACTTGTTTTGAATTAGTTGGTTGGTTGATTTGATGTTTTATGGCGCAAAACAACTAGGCTATCTGCGCCGTTTTGAATTAGAAAGTGTCAGCTCTCCTCAGACATTGAATCATGGTTTGTTCTCATCTGATTTCAGACATATTTGTATTTGGAATGTTAAAAGAAATGAACCGCTTTACTTTTAGTAAATGTGTAAAGCCATAATGAAAAAGATGATTTTTTTCCCTAAATAACTAAACCTTTTAATGTTTAAAACCTGAAGTAATAGGTGTTTAAATGAATAAAGCACAAAGCAAAAAAATAATTATTCTTAGGTCACAAAAAGTATACTCCAATACGCGCATTAGTTTTTATCTCTAGCAACTTGAAACAGTGTGCAAAGGCAACAGTTCTCCCTGTGTGCTACTAAATTACATGATAAATTGAAGTCTTATTACAAAATTTTGTTAGGGACAGGCAATACACACTATTTCTCCAACATAAATTTGTAATTAAGTTAAATACACAGAAAAGCGTTTGCTAGTGTGATTTTTTTTACGATTTCGCTTCGAAGTAGTTCGTATTCGCTGCTCATAACACAAGAATCTTCAACTTGCAGGCTGTCCGAAGAGTCTTGTTGTTAGAGACTGTTTGAAAAACAAATTCTTAAATGAAGTGACCCGAGTTCATACTTATCACAGCAGACATGGATTTGTTTATAACACAATCTGAGGCAGAGTTAATACACTGGACTTGCTCTTTTTCTTTTTGCAAGATATCTTCCTGCTTCCTTGCCTGTTTTCTTTCTTTGGCCCTACGGTTTTGAAACCATATTTTCACTTGTCGCTCCGATAGGCCTAACGTGGTAGCTAGTTCACTTTTTCGCTGAATAGTGATGTAACGACTGTAATGGAATTCCTTCTCTAATTCCAGTCTTTGGTGGTCTGTGTAGACTACACGGTATTTCTCTTTAGTCCTGGTTTTTACTGCAATGTCGAAAGTATGAAATAAATTAAGTCACAGCAATATTCATTTAACATACTTCAGTCAAAATAAACACTTACTATTGCAACCTAAAAACAATTGCTATTTTGTTTCCTTAAGATAAATAGATATCACATGATAAAGCTACTAAATTAAAAATGCCATATATTATTTTACTTAATATCAGTTTAACTTAATTCACTATAAAGACTGTTTAATATTTTTAATTATCTACCTAATGGAAATAATTGAGATATTCAAATGGGAATGACGCAGATTACAAGACGTTCAGCTACTGGTGTGTGATTTTACAAAATAATGTTGATCTTTAGGTGTGTAAATATACTGGTAAGCCAACTAATTTAAAGTGGTTGTGGATAAAACAACACCCATCACGCTTTCCAGGAATTACGACGTGTAAGAGGGCGACGACATATAACTAAGGCAACTTAAGAATCCAGTAACTTAACCAGTGCTCTAACTTTTGCTTGAGGGGACATTTAATCGGTTTCATAAAAACGGCCTGTCGCGTTAAGCTCGTAATTCTTTTGTAGTGTAAATGGGCGTCACGCGATTCCAATTTGTTACCATAAACTTAGCAAGGTTACATGAGAAAGTTAAAATTGAAAGCTTTAGTTTAACGTGTCCTTTGGTTACTGTTGGCTTGAATAGTACTCCTGAAGGATAACAAATTGAAGATATTAACCACTTGTGGTTCCATAAAGTTTATAATTCCATAACACCAAAAGTTTTACTTTCGTAATAATACGCAAGCACGTGAAGAACGAACGAGACTCTGGATCGGAGGTAGAGCACTTCAGATTGAAGAACACAGCTTTGTGTGTTGTGCTGTGAAATAGTACATCTGTGCCTCTATCTAACACGTACACTCATTTCTTTAAATGCATTTAATTTTTAAAATAAATTATCGTTTTATATTTGTTACAAAACGTGATTAAATTTAAATATATATCGCAATACCTTTCAAGTGTAGAATTGAATTAATTTGTCCACATCTGGTCTTTAATATGTATTGTTTTAGTGGAAATGTAAAACATTGTTTTGTTTGATATAAAAAATGCATCTCCCTATGATGCTAAAACGGCACACACAATATATAACTTGCAGTAACACTACAGAAAATATTGTATGAAAAATTACTATATTTAAATAACTTTTCAGGGTATTTTTATGATGACCCAGAATTTAGGATCCACTTTAATAAGTTTTATTAACTCACTGACGTCACTTCTGAAAGTTGTTGTTTTGAATTAAGCACAAAGCTACACAATGGGCTATCTGTGCTCTGCCCACCAAGGATATCAAAACCCGGATTTTAGCGTGTAAGTCCGCAGACATACCGCTGAGCCACTGGAGGGCACTTCTGAAAGTAATAACCCACCAAATGTAATATAGAGACTGTTGCTGGAAAAATGATAATTCTGCGGGAAATGCATCGAAAGAAGTATTTATATTCAAACTTTAAAGAGCAGAGAAACAACTTGAATAACATTATAGGTCTGTGGAATAGAGGTTTGTCGGAAACTGAATTCTACTGTTAAAGTAATAGCTGGTCCGGGTCTCAAACTCGAACTGTTGTCTTTTAAAATTAAACTTTTAATTTGATCCACAAGCATTTCATTTTAACCATAGCGGAAATATTAAAAACACGATAACATTGATACATTTGCTAATAATGTATTACTAGTTCAACCTGTAATTTTCATACATGTATATTTTGTATTTACAGTAAAATAATAAAAAGTGTGACATTTAGTACATGACATTCACGTATGCTTCCGGGGTTTTTTCCTCACATAGTTCTCTTAATTTGATCGTTTCAGATTCTAAAAAAAGTTAAGCTGGACAAATGTTAGCACTACTGGGTTTCAGTTTTTAAGTCTCCGGCATTCGAAAGACAACATTCAAAGAATCTATTGAACACTAATCAGCTATAATCTTGCTGTAAAATGTTTAAAACTGTCAACGGGAGCTTAATTATTAATAATCTTGTATGTTCGTTTGAAATACACGCGTATGTAATATGATATATAACTTTATTAAAACAGTAACAAAATGGCAAAATTCGGAGTCATGGAGAAACAATTCACTATAAATATCAGCACTATACTCGACCGATATAATATTATTGAGACCTAACAATGAGATCTCTCACTAATGACATATCTGTTTCGAGAAAGAGAGAGAGAGAAAAAACAACAGAATGCCGCCTTCATTATTGCTATAGCTAAACTTGTATTCATACTAAGGAGAGACGTTCAACACTAACGGGCTGTCGTAACTGTCAAAAAGTACCGCCTAGTCCTGAGTTCGATGACGTGTTTCCCCTGAGAGATAATTTGTCACAGGTGGACTTAGACTAGAGGTCACCGAGAATTGTCTGCTGTAATGCCATCCCCAACGCCAGAAGCATCAGTATATCTCTAGCGGCTCCTATTATCTTCAATGTGAAGCTGGTAGTGTCTTTTGATATCCTTTTGTCCCGCAGTAGTCTGAAGGGAAGAACGCGCGGTGCTTTGTGCATTTCGCAAATAAACTGAAAAGCGATGCTTTTCGTTATTATCATTTCCGTGAATTGAACAAGCATAGGCTTACTCTTACTTCCCACTAATTAACTAATTTACAGAAGTATGAAACTTTTTGAAAACAAATCAGAAGAATAATTAAAGTTTGCTGTTGATTTTGGTGAGGAGAGAACACACAAATTAAAGTTCTCTGTTATCAGGAGAAATAAAAAAGCTACTGTTATTTACAAAAAGAAAGTCAAAAGTTGTCACTGATTTACATCCATTTAGCAATGCTTAACATACACTTGTATTATATTAATGCATTTCTAAATAAACAGTTTTTAAATAAACAGCCCTCATATAATTTTTCAATCACCTTATTTCAGCAAGCATTTCAATTAATCCTTACTAAGTTAAAAGAACATTAAAGTTTTAAAATTAATGTGTAGCTAATTGGCCGAACTTTCATGTTCATGTTCTGTCTGAGCCCGATTTTCGAAAGTTCTGAATATCCATTTCAGAAAAACACATTCATAACTTTGCTCTTCAAAATTACATTCAACAGAATATTCAAAAAATAAACCCAGCTGTGAAAACAACAGTACTTCACGCCTCATTATTTGTTCGTAGGTTTCGAAAACTTCAAAATGTTGATTGTAACAGGGCCCATAAACAATCCTGCAGGTCTTAGACTCCTTTCACAAATAATTAGCATTTTGATTTGTCGAACGCGTATAGCAGCGGAATTTGTGACTCGGATCTCACAAAGTATGAGATTTGCAATGGCCGATTAAACTTAATTCTCAGCTGAAATTTTAGTATTTTTAGCCTGAACCACGACTTAAATAACATACATTCTCCAAAATATTCAGTAGAGGTAATTTTTTATGATTTTCTAATTGTTCAAGGTTTGTTCTTGTTAAGCGAAAAATGCACGATTAACTATCTTTGCTGAACGTCATACTAGGATAGAACCTTTAAACTTATAATCCCTCAAGGCTACTGCTTAGCCACTGAGGTCAGGAATGCAAGGAGAGTTACGAACCATAATGTAATGTAATTGTTAAGTCTACAAGTTCATTGATGAGGCATGTCTCTTTAGTACGATTTATACAAGAATATATATTTGATAGTTAAAATTTTTATGCTGATGATAAACTTTTTAGGAACAAATATTAACAGTTATCTTATACATATACACAATACGTGTATTAGAAACAAAGGAAACATAATTCATATGGATAATAAAACAAAACACTTTTATTTTAGCCATTCTCACATAGGTTAATTATATAAAATTATATTTTGCGAGCTTTAAGACTTATTCAGTCCCATGATCCAGCCATCTGAAAAGTAAAAATATACACTATAAAGGTAGAATTACAAACTTTCAGAATGTAAACACTTTGTAGTGGACTTATTATCATCCCTATTATCACAAGTTTCTAAACGTTTATTGGGCAGTAACACCAGTGAAAGACAGTTTGAAATTAAAGAAGCTATATTATACCCAAAAGCAGTTTAATATTATTTATTAAATTTAACATTTTTATGTATTACAGAAATTACGTAGAAATATTCAGACTTGTGAACGTTATGGTTACAGGATTCTGGTAAAATTTTGGGCCAACTCACAGTGAGTGAGCGCAACGAATTCTTACTCATTTGTTTGAAATAATCTGATAGATAGAAAGGAGTAGAAGAAATATGTAATACATATACTTTTCAATAATCTTTCAAAAAAAAAGGTCATTTATTGGTTTGTTTCGCTATTTTCTTGGTTATTGTATTAAAACTTTTACCCCTAGTAAGTAAAGATTCAAATGTTTGGGTACGTTTCCAATATATTTGGATATCACATCATTAATTACTTCAAAAATATTATTAAATGGTTTTAGATGAGTCGTTTGAGTTCCTGTGTTCATATTAGTGAATTGCACGTCAGCGTTAATTATGTTTGTTCGAATTGTGGGCCTAACTTGGTCTGTGGCTGGAGTGCCCGGTACATAAATCGTTAGAGCTATGGGTACTCTAAAATTCTAGAGTAATACTAACTCCTACTCACAATTAGATCAGATAGAATTTTGCTGAGGGTGCTGTCTTCTCTCTAGTCTGTAAATTAACATTGTGGACGGCTATACACAGATAGCCCTTGAGTATCTGTTCGCGGAATTCTTAATACTTAAATTTCAAATTTTATCAATGAATCAGATGAAAACAAAGAGTGCTTTCAGATGTTTAGATTTTGCTTAAAACGAACATTGCTATGTCTTATCTTTATATAGAGTGTTTTTGAAATCACTCAAAATATATTAAATTATATATTCCAATTTTTTTATCTGAAAGGTTTTGTTTTTTAACCTCAAGTGTTAATATGAGAGATCATCATTTGTTATAAGTAAAATATTTCCATTGGATAATGATTATCTTATAAGATTTGTGAAAAAAATTATGATACTTCCAAACTGGTCTAGCATGGTCACGTGGTTAGAATACTTGACACATAATCTGAGGATCACAGGTTTGAATACACGTCACACCGAACATGCTCACCCTTTCAACCGTTAGGGTGTTATAATGTAACGATCCATTCCACTATTCGCTGGTGAAAGGGTAGCCCAAAAGTTGGTAATGGGTGGTGATGACTAATGCCTTATCTTTGTTGTTTTACTGCTAAATTAGGGACGACTAGAGCAGATAACCCTGATGTAGCCTTGAGCGAAATTCAAAACAACTAGTCCATTAAGTTCTTCACACTATAGTTAATCAGTTATTTTTGTTCTAAAGATTCTACTTATTTAAAGTTTTTTACATGCCCTAACCGTCCATAATTTAGCAGTGTAAAGCAACTCGTCATCAACACACACAGTGCCAACTTTTGGGCTACTCTTTTACCAACGAATAGTGGGATTGGCCGACATATTTATAACGTCCCATGACTAAAAGGATCAGTATGTTTGATATAAGAAAAATTCGAACATGAGACCCTCGGGTAACGAGTCGAGTGCCTTAACCACCTGACCATGCCAGGATATTTCCTTCTCGTGCTAAGTTAATCCAAACTTGTAGGCTATACTATGATATATTAGTGGCTTTAAGTTGTTTCATTTTTATTTATAACTTTCGATAGTGTAGTATGGACTATGCAACTGATATACCGTTTACATATGAATTTCAGACTGTTCAATGGTCAAAGTTTTCACTAAGACTATGAAACTAGTTCAACATAAATTTGCTAGAGATAACAAATGTTTAAGCGCCATGTTTTTCGAAGCTGAAATATCAAAGCTTACACACTATCTAAAAAATGTACCATTGGTTTTTCAACATTCTTGAAGTTTATTCACTCACAAAACAACCTTTTCTGTAGCTTTGTGCCTTATTACGAATAAAGAAAAAATATATTAAAATATTTTAGTTAATTCATCTTTTCCAATTTTAAAGAAAATATTTCAGTAAACAGTTATGTGAATCTAGTGATGAATTACTTGAACATTCGCATGGCAACAAAATAACAAGTAAAACTGTGATGTTTTGCGTTTTGGGGCACACCTTTAAGAAAGTGCAGGATTGAATCCTCTCACCGAACATTCTTGTCCTTTCATCCGTGGGGGCGTTATGTCACGATTGATCCCGCTTTTCACAATTAAAAACAAAATAGCCCAATATGTGGCCGTGGGTGGTGTTAATTAACCATCTTTCTTCTAGTTTATTACATCTAAACTATGAATGTCTAGCCCAGATAGCCTTAGATTGTTGGGTTTTTTTGCACGAAATTCAACGAATACCTTGATTTCCTGTCTCACCTATTCCCATAAAACATAAACTTGATCATGGATGGATAAGTTTGAAAAATAAATTATGTTAATTTACTTAATCATATTAACCACAAAATGCGGCAAGAGTGGAGCAAAATACTGCATGAATTTGGTTGTGTTAAAAATAACAATTAGATTCGTAACTAGGGCGTGGTAAGTGGAGTGAACATCCAAGGCGCAAAACTGTAAAAGCCGGGAAAATAACCAAAAGAAATGGCTTGCAATGGCACGCACAAGAGAATTAGGGGGAGGGCACTAATATGATAAACTGCCAAGGGCGTTGAACTGCCGAGCTGCAGCTCTGGTAGTGAGATATTAACTGGAAAATCTTAGTATATACTTCATTGTTTTCAACAAAAAGCTAAATCCAATGCATTTTAAATATTTGTTCACAACTGTAAATTTGTAAAGTGCCACTAAATTACTTTGTTAAGAGAACAAAATACAGTTTTAACAACAAAAGAACAAAACAGTTTGGTCCTGTGCTGGAGCCATGCTACTAGCTATGAGATACACAAAATCATTTCCCACACTTTATGCTGCCAGTGAGTTAAAATAATGATAATCAAATCCTTCAGAGTGGATGATAAGTTGTTCAAAATTTGGGACGGCGGCAGATAGCCTCAGTAGATCAAAATAATATATATAAAAATAAAAATTAGGGCTAAAAATTATATCCCTTTTTCTTATATATACATATATTACTTTCATGTAACACGTTTTAAAAAGAAAGGTTTAGTGCTTCGCTTACACTTTTTTTTAAATTTTATTAACTCTGTATTTGGTAGATGTAAACATTATTTCACAGTTTGAACCAGTATTATACATATTAATTATTGTCATCCAGTGATTCAGCAATAAGTCTTCAGTTAAAACGCTAGAAACTGGATTTCGACACCCATGGTGGGCAGAACACAGATAGCCCTTTGTGATTACTTAGAAAGGGACAAACTGTTAATGCTAAATGCACCTGCCATATTAGGCTGTATTTGAGTGTCGCATATACAACATGTAACAAACTCATCGCAACATTATTTTGTGTTATACCTTCGAAAAACACTATATTATAAATTGTGATATTTGAATAATACTAAGAATATTTACAAATACGTGAAGACAGAGAAAACTGTTAAATAAAAAATAAAAGAGAACAGTTCAAGGTATAAAAAATATCAATATATCAAAACGTTTCAATAACAAACCTGGGCGTAATTGGTCTGATTCTTGGTAGGACGGTTGCTTCATCCATTCGTACGGACTATGTGCATGTTGTGGTTGAGACTGGTAGCAACTATCCGGTGACGGAACTATATTTACGTTGATTCCAGAGCATGGAGACAGGGACTCCTCCGTCGGAACTTCTGCTCCGTTGTCATTGGAATGAGCTACTTCCGTCAAACTAACTATTCCCTGACAGTTGGACAAAATATCTTGCTGTCTACAGGGGGGAAGCCCGAAATTCCACTGTTGACTGGCAGTCGAAGATAAGTTTACTGGTATACCTACGTGGGAACAAAGACTAGATTTAGATAACGAACCTTGCGACTGAGACCATTCCTCATAACAGTTTGGGTTTGAAGCCATTTGGGCACACGAGTTGCCGTTAGTGCTGGAAATTTGGTAAAAGGGAGAGTGCCAGCCCTGTTGAAGCGTGCCTTCAGACATTGAACATTCTAGATCATAACCCTGTTGACCAGGTCCACACTGTGTCAGTGAAACCTGCTGAATTGGATTGGAAGAATAGGGCTGGCAGTTAAAAGTCGCCTGATGAGATGGTGCAGGAAACATAGTGTAGTGATTATCATAATAAAGGACCATAGTGTTATTTCTATCTGGGCATAATCAAGTTCTGTCAGAGGACTCAGTCAAGAGATTCTCCTATCAACACACTAACCTTGGTGAGTTATACGAGGCAAATCGGAAAATTCTTATGACCGTCGGTTTGTGTGTAATAATGACACTTTAGAATGACGGTTTCGTTTGCTTTTATCTCTCATAAATCTTAGTCTTACTTCTCCGAACAGCATTTCTTTTATTCCACAGGAATGTTAGTTACACTTTCTCTCACCTTGATAGCCTAACTTATCTAGTATAGCTACAGAAGATCTGTGCAAACGATTGGCTAAGGGCTTATCTCCTCCCAGGTCTTCTTAATCGGGCCAATGAGTTAACACAATAGTAAAGCAGTCGAAAGCACAACAGCGGTAGGTGGAGCTTCTTGCGACAAGAACATTTCAAGGACATCTGTTTCCATTGAAATAACTCCAGAAATTGGCACTCCGGTTCCCCCCACCTCCATCTAAATAAGCCAGGGCATAAAGTAGTTTTATTCTAGCGCCCTGAAAAGGGTTGTTGTCTTTTTAATTCAATTGGATCAGTTTATCTTATATCCTATATATCATTTTAACTTTCAAAATTTCACACAGCTTTTGATAACCAAGCAAACACAAACTTGTGCATTTGGTCACACTTCTATCTTTTCCACTAAACTCTGACTGATGCGATCACCACGTGCTGCAGCTACACGCGCTTCGATTGCAACCAGCGGACAACGGTCCCTCTTCACGACTTTCTCTCCGGGTTTGAGTTGGCATCTTCCGCGTCTTAACAACCTCTCACTCTGACTGCTTCTCCAAAACTTAAGACTCGAGACTATCTACTTCAAATGCGTTAACTTTTTCATTGCGCTAAGTGAAAAGAAACACAATTTTCTGAATACACCAGGTTGTCATTCAAACCCAAAATTCTTTGAGCCTTAATAGAAAGATATTAAGGTTAAATTCCTGCCACGATTTTTATTGATTTGACTTCAGAAACTATAGAACAGTTGGGAGTCTTAACAATAATAAATCGTATATGCACAGAGATCTCTCACTTGTAACATTTGATTGAGTTTTTACGTGTTATTAGGTTAAGCAACTTTTATTTATGTACATTCTATTGAAGGAATGGTAGGAAATGTGATAGTGAGGAAAGCAGCCAGAAAAGAGTTCCTCATTTGTCAGTAACTTGTCATACTCGAAATGTAAATTGTATTTAAACATATTAATATTGGTCCAATTCTTCTTTCATTATTTTGTCTGCCACCGTGTTATACAATCATATAAATACATCAATAATCTGAGTTAAAGATAAAAATAATGTGACAATTTTACCACATTATTGATATATCACGTACCGACGAGGCATTTCGCCTATGCCAGTACTCTTAAGGCTGGTCAGAATGCCACAGATGTAGTAGTGATTTAGGCGTTATCTACATCACTTGTTTCCTGAACAACCATTGTGCTTTGAACTAGATTAAGTCAGTGATACATACAGATACATAACAACAAAAACAACATCGAAGACAGAAGCTTCTAACGACGACAAACTTATTAATAAATAACGATTTCCAAACAAACACTTTTGTTTGTATATTTTGCATGATTTGTTTGTTTTGAATTTCGCGCAAAGCTACTCGAGGGTTATCTGTGCTAGCCGTCCTTAAGTCATCACCACCCACCACCAACTGTTTGGCTACTCTTTTACCAACGAAGAGTGGGATTCGCCGTCATATTATAACATCCCCACGGCTGAAAGAGCGAGTATGTTTGGCAAGACGGGGATGCAAACCCACGACTCACAGATTACGAGTCGCACACCTTAACATATGGTTTGATTCAGAATATATGCTTTAAACAAACTGTCTTATAAAAGTTGTACTGGTAAATTCTTGTATGATAAAATACGTTTATTCTATTCTTAGCACTTAGTTCCCTCCCCCCGCTAGTAGAGCGGTAAGTCTACGGATTTACAACGTTAAACTCGGAGATTCGATTCCCCTCGGTGTGCTCAACCAATAGCTCAATATGGTTTTGCAATAAGAAAAACACAAACACGTGTTACGTACAACCGAAATGCTTGAAACATTTGTGTGTAAATTGTGTTGATGGTAACACAGTAATACAGTCAAACATTAAAAACAGACATAAATAAGTAAATATGTTAATATATATTGTTTCTTGTTCATGTTGTTTGTTCTTTTCATTCTTGAGCAAGCAACGACAGTTTTTAAATTCAATTTTGCTAGCTTATCTGTGCGATACAAAAATAAATATTAAATAAAGCTTAGTAAATTAAATGTAAAATGTCAGTGGCACATATCCTAGTAAACTCGAAAAAAGTCATTGTTGACAAAAGTTTTCAAATCAGAAATACCATTTTGTTTGTCATTAGGCACAAAACTATTGAATGACCTACCTTTGCTGTGCCCACCCTGGGTATCGAAACCTGAATTATAGGGTTATGGCTCTCACACGTACCGCTGAGTTGCCGATTGGCAAATAATAAATACGCGTATAGCCATTGATATCAAACATGATATCCATTGGTACTTTTTGGGTATCAGGTTATTTTACACATGAGTGATATCGATGTATTTATTTTTAGTTGTGTGCTATCTAAAAAACACAGAGCATTTGCAAAAATGTAAAGAGTGAAGAAGCAGTATCACACCAGGAATATGACAACAGTACAACAACCTCGACAAACAAAAAAGTAACACTCATTGCTGAACAACCATCCGCTTTTTTTTCTGTCGTCTGTATTTGTTGTTTGTTTTTGAATTTCGCACAAAGCTACACGAGGGCTATTTGTCCTAGCCGTCCCTAATTTAGCAGTGTAAGACTAGATGGAAAGCAGCTAGTCATCACCATCCACCGCCAACTCTTGGGCTGCTCTTTTACCAACGAATAGTGGGATTGACCGTTACGTTATACCTCCTCTATGGCTCAAAAGGCGAGCATGTTTGGTGCGACGGGGATTCGAATCCGCGTTCCTCAAATTATGAATCGAACGCCTTAACCCACCTGGCCATGCCGGGCCGTCTTTTATCTGTCGAAAATAATTGATGATGGCGATATAAGTGACAGTGATAAAAGTGACACTGACATAAGCGACAGTGATATAAGTGATAGTGACATAAGTCACAGTGATAAAAGTAATAGTGATATAAGTGTCAGTGATAAAAGTAATAGTTATATAAGTGGAAGTGATATATGTGACCCTGATATAAGTGACAGTGACATATGTGAAAGTGATATATGTGATAATGATATAAGTTACAGTGATATAAGTGATAGTGATACAAATGACAGCGATATAATTGACTGTGATGAAAGTGACAGTGATATATATGATGGTGATATAAGTGACAATGATATTAGTGATAAAAGTGACACTGATATATGTAACAGTGATATAACTGACCGTGATAAAAGTGACAGTGATATATGTGATAGTGATATAAATGATACTGATAAAAGTTGCACTGATATATGTGACAGTGATATGAGTGATAGTGATACAAATGACAGTGATATAATTGACAGTGATGTATGTGATGGTGATATAAGTGATAGTGATGTTAGTGATAATGATAAAATTGACACTGATATATGTAACAGTGACATAAGTAATAGTGATATATGTGACAATAATATGTGACAGTGATAAATGTGATAGTAATATATGTGATAGTAAAAATGTGACAGTGATATATATGATAGTGATATAAGTGACAGTGACATAAGTAATAGTGATATAAGTGACACTGATACAAGTGACAGTGATATATGTGATAGTGATACAAATGACAGCGATATAATTGACAGTGATATAAGTGATATTGATAAAAGTGACAGTGATATACGTAACAGTGATATAAGTGATAGTGATACAAATGACAGCGATATAATTGACAGTGATAAAAGTGACAGTGATGTATGTGATGGTGATAAAATTGACTCTGATATATGTAACAGTGACATAAGTAATAGTGATACATGTGGTGGTGAGAAATGTGACAGTGATACAAGTGAGAGTAATATATGTGATAGTGATATGAGTGATAGTGATATTTGTGATAATGATATAAGCGACAGTGATATATGTGATAGTGATATGAGTGATAGTGATATTTGTGATAATGATATAAGCGATAGTGATATATGTGATAGTGATATAAGTGATGGTGATATCACATTTGGTTCTTTAGTTTTAAATATAAGTTCTAACCCTTTATTGTATAAGTTTTCTTATAAATAAATTGAACTAATTATTTATTATATATTTGCCGCTGAAGCTATGTATAAAAATAAACAACAGAATGATATCTTACTTCTAACGTTTTATTTTTAGATGAGTTAAAATAAACGGTGATTATTTGTAATGATTAATTATTAAATTAGTGTATGCAAATAATTTGATTTGCTCGAAAATAATTAGAATATATAATAGAAAACATACAGTATTTGAAAATAAATAAAATGGTAGGTAAAAAGTGAAAACCTTTGAAATCAGATTTGTACTTGAAGAAATCAGCTGTACTGAAATATAACATCTAACAAACTCTCTTTGTTAACCTGAAGATGGCCCAAGAAAATCGAAACTTTGTTGTATACTTTATTATAATTGAAGTTTTTGTACTAATTCAAGCCGTCTGTAAAATACATATAACAACTACGTTATTTCGGGTTTTGTTACTTGGGCATGAACTGCATTGATCGCAAATTAGATTATAAGAAGGTATGATGCCAAACATAAACTATTGGTAATATAGTGCTGGTGCTTACACTACTTTTATAATTAAAACTGACTTCCCGCCTCAACAGGTGGCGGAAACTCTCCAATCTAGTGTTCATCAAAGTCAATACGATAAGGTTTATTACCTGCAATCAATAAAATTAAAATAGCAAAGTAAATCTATCCCTATTTGAGTAGCCTGTTTATCGTGTAAATGAAATATGCTTTAGAATTACTTTTATTTTTCGAGTTTTGTCAGAATACAGATAACTACGTGCATGTGTTTTCTTTCCGCATGCAATATCGAGTTATCAGTGATGTCGAGAAAACACAATTGTAGAGAAATATATATGCAAATGTTATGTCTGATTGATTCAGAAAGAAGGGCTTTTAATTTATAAGAACAATTCACGTACATAAATAAACTTCTTCACTTCCAATTTTATGTGTTACGTTTCAGTTTACCATTACCTTTCGGGCTTCTTTAAAAATTATCATCGTATAGAAAACATTCTTGTTTTGAAGAAGTCTAGGGCCCCCCAGTGGCTCAGCGGTATGTCTGCGGGCTTACACGCTAAAATCCGGGTTTCGATACCCGTGGTGGGCAGAGCACAGATAGCCCATTGTGCAGCTTTGTGCTTAATTCTAAACAATAACAACAGAAGAAGTCTAGGTTGCTACAAAATAACAATCTAATGCATATTTTACTTTACATTCTGTTCTGTTGCTGCAAAGGTTTCTAATTTAGCAAATGTATAATTTAGTTATGAAAATCTATTCATTTTGCACTTAAATGGTACAGTGCAAAGTCAATATCGTACTGATTTAAATGGTCATTAGGAAAAAGTGTGCACCAAGATCTGAAAGACCTCTGACAAGCTATTAATTATATATTTAATTAGCTCTGGTAGTGAGTGAAAAGCCTCGTGGGCGGTCGCACACAACCGCAGCTATATGCTTATCATAAATATATGTGTTACAAATAATTTATTAATGGATTCTTTGAATTAGTTACACTAGGTGACAAAATAATAAACATAAATCTTATGTTTTGGGTTTATTTTCTAGAAAATTCAATTTTCTGGAAGAATTACAAATAAACATATTTATGCAATGTTCAGGACTCACTCTAGTCGGTCCCGCCATGGCCAGATGTGTTAAGGCGTTCAACTCCTACTCTGAGGGTGGCGGGTTTGAATCCCCGTAGCACCAAACATGCTCGCCCTTTCAACCGTGGGGGCGTTATAATGTGATGGTTAGTCCCACTGTTCGATGGTAAAAGAGTAGCTCAAGAGTTGGGTAGTAGTGAAAACTAACTGCCTTCCTTCTTGTCTCACACTGCTATATTAGGGACGACTAGTGCAGATAGTTCTCGTGTAGCTTTGCGCAAATTTCAAACACTCTTTCAATGAATTTTCTTTTTAATCTAACTGTTTTCTTTCTAAACTAGTTTATCAAAAAGTTTAGGTCCTCATTTAGTGGATTTTTTAAAATAAAAATCAGAATTTAAAAAAACGACAACAAATAAACTGGAATACGTCTTCAGCATTATAAATCATTACCAATGTAAACTTTGATGTGGTCATCGAGCTCAGATCATCAGTTTGCTAGCTGTTTTCAACCAGAATGAATGTTCACAGTTCTGGAATGTTCATAATCATTGCAAGGATATAAGATTCAGATATTATGCAATGAATAAGACAGGCCAATGCTCTATAGAAACATGTAATATGTTCCACAAAATGAAAAAGTAAATTTATACAAGTTATGTTCTTTTTTTCGTTTGCTCCCCAGCTAGCACAGCGGTATGTCTACGGATTTACAACACTAAAATCAGGGGTTCGATTCCCCTCCGTGGATTCAGCAGATAGCCTTATGGGGCTTTACTATAAAGCAAAACATGCTTTTTTGTTGTTTTTGTCCAGACCCTATTGAAAAGGGTATGGGTATTTAATGCCATCTGGGAATAGTTTACAAAACTAATACATTCAAGTATTCAGAAATACAGAAGATAACAATACATTCAGTGGTTTATTTTCGCCTTCGTTCTAACATATATAAACAAATGATATTTACAGTGCGCAGTGAAAAATATGTAGAACACGATTCCAGTTCCGTATCCAAACAGAAAAACAAGTCAAGGTAGACAAAGCAAACAATAAAACCTCACGGTTGTGGCTAAAACTAGCCCCCGGCATCATGCTTGAAATAAAGTACTGAAACATTTTAGTACTTTATACTAATTTTAAAATAGATAATACCTTTTACAGCCTATAAAGAACATTGCTTAATATAAGAGAATGTACAACAGTGTTCTTCAGTGATTTTTCAGGTTATGGCCTTACTAATGTTGTAAGATTGACTAATTGTGTGATAGCACATGTTACACTGATTAAATGTAAGGTTCTTTAGAAAACTAAGAAATGGTAGTTTGGTGGATGATCTTGACCCAAGAGAATATCCAGTAATTTCAATCATCCAATGTTGTAAATACACTGCAATTACATGTACACTGTCTGTGTTTAATGTAGGCTCAGTCAAGTGAGTTTTAGCCATAGACATGCTATAATCTATATCTTAATCAATTATCTAGTTATTTAGTGAACATATCTAATAACTGAAAGCTATATTCAGGTTTCACTGGCTGAAAGGATAATGCTTTAAGTGAATAAATATGAGATAGATTTGAAGTATGAATAATGCAAAGTGATACAAGTTGGCTATCATAAGTTAGATTACAAGTATATTTTTATGGGAAAAAAATTTCACAGTGTTATAGCAAAAGAGAATTTCAGTGTTCTGCTCGGTTTATTAAACCATCCAAACAGTGTCAATTCTATTGCAAGTTCAATACATTCTGTGAGTAATTCATACACTCTGTAGTTAGTTCCTTACATTCCATAGCTAGTACAATACAATATACAGTTAGTTCATTACATTCTGTAGCTAGTTCAGTACAATATATAGTTAGTTCAGTAGATTCCATAGCTAGTTCAGTACAATATTTAGTTACTTAATTACATTCTATAGCCAGTTCAGTACAATATATAGTTACTTCATTACATTCTATAGCTAGTTCAGTACATTCTGTAGCTAGTTTAGTACGTTCTGTTGCTAGTTCATACATTTTGTAGTTAGT